>JAECWO010000001.1:21582500-31582500 GCA_018150735.1 Drosophila sp. 14030-0761.01
GGTTGGTTATATGTATGTATGTGTAAGTATATATATATATATGTGTGCATATATATATATATAGATATATATATGTATCTTATCTGTATTTTCCAGTATTTAAACACACACTCGTGTTTCTAAACATAAAAAATTACACAGAAAAAAAAGCAAACAAAATATATTTTAGATATAGATATATATACATATATGGATGGATGTACAGAGAGAGGTATATAGATAAGTTTTGTAAGCATGGCTAATTTCCAATTCAATTTGACTTTTGCTTTTGCTGTACAGTTGAGTTGTTTGAAATTTCCATTTTAAAATTTTGATTCGTCATATATTCGATTCGATTTCAATTTTTTTTTTTTATGTATTTTGAGATAAACTCAATGTTTAATTGCCTGGAAATTGCCTAGTTAGTTGTTTATAATGAAGAACCGAACAAAAAAAAACCATAAACGATTGCAATGTGTGTGTGTGTGAATGTATTTGAGGGGTTGGGGGGGAATTAGGGTAAATCATTCCAGATCTCGATTCTTTTAATGGCAGAGCGGTGAGTGGAGGAAATTTGGCAAGTGTTTCAATGCCAAATTATTCATAATCAATGCCATTTGCTTGCAAGAAAGTGTGGCAAATTGGGTCTTAAATTTTCGAAGAACAAAATGCTTCCGACTATTCATGGAATTCTAGAAACTAATTAATATTGAAATAATATCAATTAATCGATTTGGGAATTAATATCACGTGGTAATTGTAAATTGTGGAATTCATTTATATTTGAAGAGAAAATTTTTTAAGAAACAATTTCAAGTATGCTCTTTAATGAAAATTATCTAACTTTTTTCCAAACTTTAAAGTTAAAATATATTGATCTAAATGAAATGCCTTTTGCATATCACTTTTATTATCTTGATTAATTGACCATGAAAACAAATTTGTTAAATTTCTTTTTTAATTTAAAGATTTTTTATAAAAACAACATCACAATTTTCTTATGAAATGAGGATTTTTTGTATTTGTAATTGATTTCAGATTGAATTCAGAAACTTGCAAACTTGTTAAGCGATTTGTGAAGAATTCTTTAAACATTTGAATAATTGAAATTTGCAAAACATTTTCTTTTTGAACAGGATTAAACACAGAACGCTGGGACCTATGAGAATTTGTATATATTACAAAATTGCATTGCATTTAAGAAAAGAAAATAAGTTTTATTTTGGAAAATATGTTAAACAAATTTTTTGTACTTGTTGAAGAACTTTGTGAGACAATTTGAATTAGGCATTTGAAATTCAAGATTTTTAAGTGATTTTCAAGCGAATAAAAGTTGCTGATGAAACAAGTTAAATTCAATTTAAATAGAAGAAACTAATTTAATAAGCTGCTTAATGGAATGTTTAAGTTCACACAAATAGCAGAATGAGTAAGTTAAATTTAAGTAAACTTTGGACAAACGACTTGAAATTTCTAAATTTAGTCTCAAGCATCAAGCAAGTCGAAAATAATAACTAAACACTTAATGTTAGTTTCCCCAAAAATTTCACTTTCTCGAGACGGCACTTGAAATCTCCTAATTTCTATAATTAACAAATTTGTTTTTTTTTTTCGTTCTCAAAAACGAAGAAACAAATTCTCAATATTTGGCAGAGAATCTTTTGATCTTTAGGGAACTTTTACTCTTTGAAGTTACTTGATGAGATATTTATTATGCCGACTAAAACAATTTGCATTTTCAATAAGTCACAATAAAAAAAGAACAAAAAACATTTGCCACAATTCTATTAGATTAGAATTTCAATTGGAAATGTTGAAGTTTTTAAAACTACAATGCAAACTAATTTCATTTAATTATTTGAACAACTTTTTGACAAATATGTTTTTTATTTTGAATGTATTTTGTTCGATAGTTCTACACATTTTTTGTATCTTTCGTTGGAAAATTTGACTTGTATTTTCTACTTTTCTTCTCTGTAATATTTTGATTCTAATTGTGTGTTTTGCTCAATTTATGGAAATTCTTAGCAATTAACACTTTTTGATGCTGATAAAAGTTTACGAACATAATGGACAATATATGAGGAAAGAAAATTTACAGATTTGAATCTATATATGTAAATATCGGATAGAATTTGTATTAAAAATCATTATTATTGTTGGCCAAAAATCATAAAGAGCAAATGCATATTCAATTAACTCATTCTATTTTCTATTTATTGAGAGGGAGAACAAGGCAAAAAGCAAATGCTAAACTATATACATAGGAATATATATCTGGATATATATATTCCATGCTCTGGAGATGAATTTGAATGCCTCAAAATGAAATTATGGAATGCACACACACACACACACACAAACTAACAAATACAATACAAAACACACACAAGCACACTCACATATGGAAAAATATTGAAATTCAGTTTGAATTTGGTTTGCTTTTTAATTGAAAATGTTTTCGTGTGCTGCGAGCGTGAAACAATTTTCCATGTTTGTTTATAAAAGGCACAGAAATTTAACACAAAAACAAAAAGATGAAAAAAAAATACGTGAACTATATTGGGGGCAAAAAAACAACAAAAAAATACAAAAAAAAAAACAAGTAAAAAATTTGTTGGAAGGGAAAACAATCTCTGCGAGTTTTCCTCTTTCAGTTTTCTTTTGTTTACAAAAACTGTTTCAAATTATTTTTGGATACTTTTTTGTTGATCATTATCAGAATGAAAGGCAAACACACAAAAGACGAATCGAATCTGACTTGCAGAGTGCCTGGAGGAAGTTAATTTAAGGAATTCTAGATTTCTAAAAGGATATCGAAAGTATATATAATAGTATTTATATATTTGCAATATAGCAATAATAAATAGATTCATCTTAAGTTGGGCCTTTGCTTACAAATTGGTTGTAACAATAATAGATTTGAATTGGATTTTATTCTTTTGGATTTTGTAAACTTGGTTTGTATTATTTTTGTTTCTTATATTTTGGTTTTGATTATTTTGAATTTTTTGTTGATATATTTAGTTTTTAATTTTTTGTTTATTTTTTATAAGCGAATTTATTTGTAATAATTTTTCTTTTGGTTTTTGGTTTGTTTGTTTTTTTTTTTTTTTTTAATTTATATTTTTATTTTTTGGTTTGTTTTATTATATTTTTATATTTTGGTAATATATTTTTGTGTTTTGTCCACGACAGTCGAGGAGAACTATACGAAATATTCCGACTTAACTACACAAAACTCAATATCATACTGAAAAAGGACGGCGCTTACAATGGCGAGAAAAACCCAACAAGAAGGCGGAAAACACGGAAAACGACGACCACGACTACAACACGACAACACGACGACACAAAGACAAACCCAACAGTCAGCCAGAAAATCCGAATGCCGTTAACGAACTTACAACTCGCACACGGCCACACACACTGGCACACACGGACACACACACACACAGTACTGGCATAGGCACACTCACACAGACACCCCCGTCGGACCGACCAATTCGAACTAACGAATGCAACAGCCGGCAACGAACGAGTAGTAGAGCAAAGCAACGGTAAACAACTCACTGCTGGAGCGCTAGAGTTGTGTGGGTGTGGGTGGGGGTGGTCCGTTCGTTCGTTCGTTCGTTCGTTCTGTTCCGTTCGGTACGGTTCGAATCGGTTTGGTTCGTCCCCGAGTTCGTGTTCGCTTCAACTTGATTCGAACTTGGTCCGAAGTCAAACCAAAATAAAGCCAAAAAAGAAATAACAAAAAAAAAAACAAAAACAACAAAAAATATAGAAAGAAAAAAAACAACACTCACATGTTAAGACACGTCGTCGACTTGGGGATACTCTTCAATAATTTCCTGGAATTTCAAATGTTCCCCCAACGGGGGTCTCCGATTAATAATAAAATAAAAATTATTGGCAACTATAAACTGAAAGTTGAACGATAGCTTACCATATTTTTATGGCCGAGAGGGTGAATTAAATCAAATATTAAGTCAAATCGTTTGGGTAATCTAAGCCTGGAATGCCGGCTGTTGTTTACTCACTTTTAAATCACAATTAAATTAAATCTTTTGGCTAACCAAAGCAATGCGTTTAATTCGCGTGATATTTTAAAACTAGCGTTGCAAAATCTAAGCCTGGAATGTCGGCAGTTGTTTACTCACTTTTAAATCACAATTAAATCAAACCTTTTGGCTAAACAATGCAATGCGTTCAATTCACGTGATATTTTAAAACTGAGCCTGGAATGTGGGCTGTTGTTTACTCAATTTGCTCTTTGCTTCAGGCAGAGGCTGGGCTGAGCTTCCACGCACTCACGTCTCAAAAATGCAATAACAACAGGCTACAAGAAGCAACAACAATTATGAGTTTTTTTCGCAAATGAGTTTTATAACGGGCAGAGCTTCCACGCGCACAAACGTCGTCTCAAAAATGCAAAAGCAACAAGAAGCAAAAACAATTGAGTTTCTTTCGCAGATGAGTTTCATTACGGGACTCACTTTCGTCTCAAGATCGTAACAACAAAATGAGCAAAAATTGAGTGTTGTTTTTGGTTGAGTACCGGCCGGCGATGTCGCGATCGCGAGAATGAGTTTTTTTTCTCTGCCCGAAAATTTGTTTTTGTTTTTTCTGCTCTCTTGTGGCCATTTCTGCTGCAAATGATGTGATGAAAATGTGAACCATAATAGACAGGTTATTTTTCCTTTATTCTTATCTTGGGTTATATTTTATTTACAATTTCCTTTAGGTATTATTTGTGGCATATTATGAAGAGATGGCTGGATGTCTCAATTCATGCTAAGTACTTTCCCGTTTTATACGAAATTATAGAGCAAAACAACAACAACAACACGAGCAAAAATAATACAAAAAAAAAAAGAAACAACAAGAAAACACGAAACGATACGAAAAACGACTCGACCGAATAGCGGCACATGGAACCAGGCTGGAAAATACAACAAGGCCTAAAGGCAAAATATACGAGCGAACCGAATGAAAGGCACGAAAACCATGTGAGTCGTATGTTTGCCTCTGCATCAGTGTACTGTGTGTGTGTGTGTGTGGGAGCCGAAGCACGCGCAACTTATACACTTTGCTCTTCGGCCCCGCTCCGCTCTCTCTTTTTCTGTGGGGGAAAAGGCCTTTTCGCTGTGAGTGGAAAAGAGACGAGAGTTTAGTTTTTGTGCCTTAGCTATGTAAGGTGTTTTGTATAGTTGAGCGGAATGCATCTGAGTGGGAGAGTGCGAGAGCCAAAAACGCGCGTGGCTGCCGCTGCCCATGTGCCCGGCTCGGGCTTACACTGGCTGGCTGGCTCGATGGCTAGCTGGCTGTTAGCTGCTGCTGCTTCTTCTTCTTCTGCCTGCTTGCTGCTGGTGGCTGGCAGATGACTCTACGTGAGCATGGTGGATGGAATGGATGGATGGATGGTTGGATGGATGGATGGCTGGATGGTTGGTTCGTTCGTTGCTTGTATTTGGGTTGCGCTCGCTCGCTCGCTCCTCGCTAGCTAGCGACGAGTTATAAGTAGTGGAAGGGGAGTGTTATGATTGAAGCTGCTGTGAACATTTCGCCCGAGCGGATTGCAAAATGCGAAACATGTGCGTTTTCCTGGCGAACGCTTCTTGTTGTTGTTGTTTTTGTTCATCATCATGCAGCATCATGTTGATGTACATTGAATTCGCATTCTGTTTTGACTGGAAACGCTCATCATTATCGTAATCATTATCATTATCCGTGGCATGATCTCTTCTTCTTTTGTGTTGCTTCGTTTTCCAAATATTTATTAAACACTTACATATGACTCAGAATATTAGATATAGTCTGTTGTTGTCCTTTTATTTATTTTTTTTTTTTTGTGTTGATTTTTGTGGCTGGAAAGTTTACGCCAATAAGAGCAGCTAAGAGAGGCAAAAGGCCGTATCAAAGAGCGAGTTGAATGAATGGAAGAGCAAATGAATGACAATGCACACCCACAACGATGACGAGCATGAGAATGAGGATGAGGCAACGACGACGATGTCGACGACGATGAGGATAAGAAAGCAAGACAGGAAGAAATTAATATGCGAAACGCAACAATTTTGCCAACTACTACAGGCTAAAAGCAAAAAAAAAAAAAACACCAAGAAAACCATCACAAAAAAGTGCGTTGTCGTCGCCGCCGCCGTCGCCGACGCTTAAAGCCGGCAAAAATACAGCAACAATAGAATAGAAGGCAATAGCAACAAAAACATCTGGGTGAAAGGCGGCGGCATTGAGTAATGTGAATAAAGTTTGGGATTTTGGGGCGCGGTTGGTTTTCTTTTAGCGGTAAGGGGGCAGGCCGGGGAGGTAAGGTGGCTTAGGAAACGTAGGATTTCCCTTTTTATGTAGTTGAGAAACATTTGCCACAGTTTTTGTGCTGCATTTAAAGCTAAATGGATTTCTCCCAGCGTGCTGCGTATTGTTGTGATAGGGCCAAAAAGGTCGCTTGATCCCAATGGTTCACAGTGCTTTAGAACAAGCAGAAGAAGAAGTGTTCTTTAATCATTAAAAGTCCCAAATCGAACTAGAGTTAAGATCTGGTAATGCAATTTTATAACATTATCCTTTAGGGTCAAAGGATATATTGAAATTTAGCGGAAGAGAACGATTTTTGGTCGCTCAAATCATCGTATTTAGATTAGATCTTGGTTATTGGAAGTGTAAGTAAATGGAAAGAGATCAAATTCGGGTTCAAAAAGCATATCTAATTGGGAATTTAGTGAGTGGAATTTTGTGCAGGTTTTTTTAGTAGTAGTTTTAAGTTAATGTTTCATAAATATAATTTAAAAACGTTTCGAGAATCATTTCTAATTAAAGAAATTTTCAAATTTGTCCAGCAAAATTATTAAAACAACTTGTACATCAGTTTCTATCGTGTCCATAATTTTTAAAGAACTAGTAGAAATAATTTGTTAGCTTATTATGATCTTAAAGAATTTTTTAACTGTTTGTCAATGAAAGCGAAATATTCTTTTGAATAAAATCCTAACGTTTTGGGTCTCAAAGCATTTGTGGAATCATCTTTTTTTTCCGAAACGTACATATTTCAAATTTCTTTTTTATTGTGTGTGTGTGTGTGTGTGTGGGGGCGGCAATCTTTTAATCTGAATGAAAATCCATTAGCTACAACGGTCAGTTTGTCACTCATTCATTCGGCCATTCATTCAGTCGCAAGCTGCTAACAATCTCAAGAAACCTAACAACCTGCCAAAGCAGCAATCAATGTCTACTCAGGATGGCTGTCTATCTGCCAACGACTCACTCCACCACCACTTGAACAGCTACCACCACCAGCCGCACCACCCATTGTATGTAGTCCACCCGCCCACACCCGCTCACACAACCAACCTCAAGCTAACGCTCATTTTCTCTATTCAAGCGTTATTATTGTAGCTGTTATTCCTGATTTTTCTTTTCTTTTTCGTATTTTTTGTTGTTGTTGCCATTTTTGCTACGCGCTTTTTGCCTTCAGCTCGGTACGTATGTACGTACGTACGTACATTCGTTTGTTCGCGCTGGTTCGTTCGTTCGTTGCGTGGGCGAGTGTCTGTTTCTTGCCATTCAGCGATGTACGTAGTATTTGTGTGTCACTAGGATACGCAAAAGCATCCTCTACATTACCCCACCACCAACACCCGACTCTAGACATCCTATCCCCATCCCATCCCATGCCATTCCATGGCATCGTCTTCTCTGTGGGGTTGTCCTGGAGTTTTTCAATTTGATATGCTCGACCGATTTTCGCTCATTTAAAACCGACGCCAACGTCTGTTGTTGCTGTTGTTGCTGTTGTTGTTGTTATGTGTTTGCCGTCCGCGTTGCGCTTGTCGTCGCCAATTTATCGCATTTTTACTTTGATTTTGCGTTAATTTTTGGACAGCTCCTGTTAGATGATAGAGAAAAGGTCGCTAAGGGGGCAGAACCAGGACACTGTCCAAGGATATCTCCCTATCCCTCTCCCCCTCTCTCTCTCTATCTCTCTCTCGCTCTCTGTTGTGTATGTGTGTGTGTGTGTGTGTGTTTAACGCTAAATGGTGTGTTGATTTTGCTTTCTTCTTTTCATTTGATTCGCCGGCTGGCCAAGAGGCAGCCAAGTGTTAAGGCACATAATCAGTGTCAAGATGGTGACGATATGATATGTAATCAATTTTTGAGATACATAATGAACGATAAAAACTGAGGGGAATACCGATCTCAAGACATATGCATGTTTTTGACTATTTTTAAGTCTTAACCTAAATATGATTATTTTAGCTGGCTTTGTGTTTCATTTCAAGTTAAACGATTTAGTTGTTTATTTGTTATTTTTGGTATTTGGTGGTCTGTCACCTGCGTTAGTTGTTTTTTTTTGCTTTTTGCTTTCTTGGAGTTGGCACTTAAATGATTTTCGTTTTTTTCGATACCAAAGCTAAAGGATATCCCTTGAAGGCAGCAAATGCCAGTAACAGCAAAAGAAAACCGCGCCACCTCAATAACCCCCACACTTGCCCTATCCGACTACTAGTATGCCCCGGCCCCGCCCCCGCCGCAAACTCTACCCCCTCTCTCTCTCTCTCCCTCTCTTGTTATTCTTTGCGTCTCCCACTTCGTTCTCCTCGCCATGGAACGACAATGGCAAGACCAAGACCAAGACCAAGCGCCCCCGTTAATTAGATTTTGCGGTTTTTGTGTTGTGCAAACTTCAAAAGCAAAAGCAACACGCCCGTTGATGCTGCCGATGCCACCTCCCCCGCCCCCACCCACCATCTCCTCCCTCATACCATATTTGGTGGCTGCCAAAACGCCAAAATGTATGCTTTAAAAATTTTTGATACAACATAAAATTGGAATTGAAATGGGCGGCAAACGTTGGGGTTTTTTAGAAAGGAGAGAACCACTGATGATGGGTGGCTGGGTTAGTGGGTGGTGGGGTCGGTTGGTGTGTAGAGGTTCTTTGGTTGCTGCGGGTCGCAAAACAAAATCGATAAATAAAACTTTTTTACAATGCGGCAACACTTTCACGCACTTTGGCTTCCCTCCTACTACCAAAAAAAGCGTCCCCGAACCAGGCTGACACCCGACCTTCTCTCTTATACATACATATAGCCAACCTTGGTCCAATCCCAGGCCTCCAACTTCAACTTCAATCTCATTCTCTTGCCTCAGAGAAAACGCCGCCGCCTGTTGTGGTGGCATTGAAAAACCGCCCGAAAGTATGCAACAACAAGTTTTTTACGCAATTAGTGTACAATTTCTTAATTTATACGCTGTCGCCAATTTATCAACACAAGGCGAAAAGGGCACACAAGAGAAGGAGTGGTAGGAGGCCAGGAACCAGGAACCAGAGAACCAGCACAAGAAGCACCCAAGCAAGCTGGCAAGGAATAGCAGAGAAAAAAAACAACCAGGAAAAGGGGTATGTGGGCAATAGAGAATGGGCAATGGGAATGGTAACGGGAACGTGGGTCCAAAGTGAAATATTATTATGAGTACGTGTTTGGGTGGTCTTCTGGTTCCGCCCTTAAGTCAGTGTCAGAGTCGGAGGAGGGTAAAACTAGCCCCCCGAAGGTCTCTGAAAGGGTTGATTTCTTCACTCTCTGCCTCCATCTCTCTGGCTTTAACATATGCTATTTTGGCATAGTTTTTCCTTCTTTACTGTTTGTTTCTTCGGATGGCATGGGATGAAATATGAAATACTATTTATAACTTTATCAGCATAAGATAGAATAGAGAGAGACAGACACACACACACTGTGAGAAAATGTCAAAAAGGCATTAGAAAGCAATCACATTTTGTCACTTAATATTTTTTTAAAGTGTAGCTTTATCAGCGAGTGTGTGTGTGTGTGTGTGTGTGTGTGTGTGAGTGTGTGTTTGTTCATACATGAGAAACTATATGCAAAATGCTTATCAAAGCATTGGGATTGGATTTGGGATTGGGTTGCTGCTGCTGCTGCTGCTTCTGCTGCTGCTGCTGCTGTGGCTGTTAATTAAGTTATGATGGCAAACCACAAACATAGCGATGGCTTTCGGGCGATGGCTCCCTGTGAGAGATAGGCCGTCAGTTTATGAAATTTTCATTAATTTTCGACCACAAGAGAGTTTCTGACTTTGGTTTCTGCTGATGTTGATGCTGATGCCGATGTCCTGATGTCCTGATGGTCCTGATGTTCTGTTGATGTTGATGCTGATGATGTGTACCCGGTGACCCGACCCCTTCAGGCTGACAGGACACCAGAGACAGCCGACAGCCACCAGCGGACCGACGACAAGCGGCCTAGGTTGAAGAAAACTTGACGACACAGCAGTTGTAATGAAATTTTGCGACATGTATGACAGTTTCAGTTTCTCTGATTCGGTTCAGTTTAGTTTTCTTCTCGATTCTATTTTGTTGTTATCGCCCAGCCCATTTTTGTTTTTTTTTTTTTTGGTGGGGTTACAACTTTTGACAGCCCTCCTCCCCCCACCACCTCAGAAAAGTGTGCTATGATTTGTCACATGTTAGCCAAACTTATGAACTTGAATCTTTTCCTTGATGGATGATGACAAATGTAGTCGAGAAGAGGCAAAGAAAAACTTTTGCTAATTATATGATAATCAAAATCTATCAACAGAGAGAGCAGAAAAAGGGAAACATCGACGACTGTCATATTTGTAAGGGGTGGAGGGGGGGTGGGGGGTGGCTTGGCTTTTCTGAGGAGAAGGAATTTTAATTAGACCCAATGCCCTGTTAAGTAGGCTATATATAATATGCGTAATCATCATAACAATGCGCTCCTCTGACCCACACACATTTACAGTTCATTTTGACGGCAACAGCCGTCCCCCCCTTGCCCCCTTGCTCCCACTAGCTTTGCGCTGTCAAGGCTCACACATGATGATGCCTTCTTCTTCGTCTTCTTTTTGGTTGCTGCTTTTCTGTTTGGCTTTAGCACTGGGCATATAATTTAGATTTATCGCTTGATTTTCGCATAAATATCGACCATGTCAGAGGTGGATGGCGGCGGTGGCAGGGGGTGGAGGGGTAAGGCATGCCAGTTGAAGCTGGATTGGGCCAAGAGGTCGCCTTTTACTTTTGTGTGCTCGTTGATGCATAAAAGCAATGGCTTTGAGTGCCTGCCCAGCTCAGCCTGGCTCGATTCGATTCGATTCGACTCGAGTCGAGTCGACTCGACTCGGCCTAACGACTTGCTCTTGTAGGTAGAAAGAACTCTGTGCGTATATGGCTATAAGATGTAAAATCCAAAATGACATTGAGCACTGAGCATACCCACATGCGTGTACCAGTATTTGTGTGTGTAAGTGTGTGTGTGTGTGTGTGTGTGTGTGTGGGAATGGAAGTGCCTTGTCAGATAATGTCGAAGTGCATAAAGACCAAGTAAATGGCTAAAAATCATTGATGATTTTGCGTTTTTATTGATTTTATTGATGTATAAAGTATTTCATAAAGTGAAATTGCGAGTTTTTTTTTTTACGCATTGCCATTTTGTTATATATACATACTTATATATGTATGTTAATATGTTTAAAAAATATAAATTGAGTGCGTTTCACTATATATACTTATATTTGTTCATCAATTTGTTTTACGACTTCTACTTCAAATTCAACTCTATCTATCTCATAATATAATCAAGTTCGCTTTATCTTTGCTTAATTTTGATGAATATTATTGCAATTGGAAACGAAATTGATTGTTTTATCTCAGAGATATTAAATTCTCGTTGCAATTCGAATTTCAATTAATTAGATCTCATTTAAATTGTAGTATTTCGAATAAGGGGATATATACACCTAAAAGAAGAAACATTTTAGAGAATTTTTTCAATGAAAACTTTTTGAAATTAATGATTGGGATTTTATTTATGTAAAAGTACATATATTTCTAGATTTTTTTTGGCAAAAAATCATGAATATTTTTAAGGATTTAATGTAAAATCCTTGGGGCTCTTAGAAAAATGTGAGAAGATGTAAGAAATGTCTTTCAATAATTAGAGGAAGCTTCTTTTGTTTTAAATCCATCAAATAAATCGATCCTTTGACCTCTCTTTCGATATGATCAAGCAATTATCACACATATTATTTAAAATTTTGGAAATTTGCTTTGAATTGTTAGCTTTACTCTATTTGATTTAAATTTGAAATCTTTAATCTTTGTCATTGAAAATTAAATCTTTGAAGTGTCCAACTTCTTTATTTGTTGAACATTAATTTCACTTCAATAACTCCATTTCCATCTCCTCCCACCGACTACTGCCAATAAGCCAGAGCTGAGTTAAATTTAAGCATCATTTAAAGTATCTTTCATCGTTTTGCTGGCTGCCTGCCATCTTCTCCATTTCGGTTGGTGCCCTTGTCAATCTTGTTTAACATATTGCATCCCCCTGCCCAGTTTGTACGCTCATCTTGCCACTCCGCCGACACCGACACCGACTCCGACTCCACTGACTCCCCCCCGCCACCCCCCACCCTGTGTCCTGTGGCAGTTTTGCCAGCCATCGCTCAGATTGACAGACCTCAGTGTTAGTGTCATCATAATCATTTTGTCATTAATATGTCTGACTGGTCACACAACAACGCGTTCATATTGTTCATCTTGTTGTTGTTGCTGTTGTTGTTGTTGCTGTTGTTGTTATCATTCCTCTTTCTTCATCTGATTCGCAATAATCTGCGGTTTGCTCTTTGTTGTGTTCATTTTGTTCCCGCTAGCCAATCCATTGAATTATATGGATTTTTGCCTGAATAAAATATATATATATATATATCTGTGTGTGTGTGTGTGTGTGTGTATATAACATATCCGTATTTGTTTTGTTATTCGTTTTCTCTCAAACAAAATTTGTTGTTGCTGTTGCCGTTGTTGTTGTTGTTGTGCTGTGATTGACTCGCTTGCTACTCTGGCTCCTTTGGCTCCTAACCATGGCACCTTCTCCATTTATACTTATATAGGGGATGGAGGGAAGCAAATCATCTGGGCGGCACCCGAAAAGCATCCAAACATTCACATTTCATTTTGCCTTTTGCCTTTTTCGTCTGCTTTACAAAGTATGTATAGGATCCTACCCATACACACACACACACACACACACACACACACACACAACTATATAGTATATATATATATATACCATATATACTAAAAGTACTCCTAGGCCCTTATATAAGTAAGTACGTGCCCTCGTCTCTGTGGGTCTCTGTCTCTGTCTGTGCCTGTGTGTGAGTGTGTGCGTATGTGTGTGTGTGTGTGTGTGTGTTGTGCTATCTTCTCCATGCATTTTGACATACTTATGTCGTTTCATGTTTTTGCTGATTTTGCACAAAACAAAAAAATACAAAAAAACCCCAGAAGAAACAAAAAAGAAAACGAAAATCTTTGCCCCACGTTTTTCCTTAGTTTTTCTTTTCTTTTCTTTCCTATTTTTTTTTTTTTTTTTTGTTGTTAACAAACAATTTTCTCTTTTCGGAAAAGCCGCTCTTAGTTTGTTTTCTGGAAAATTGAAATTTGCGCATGTGTTGTGGTCTTCGTAATGCTGAATTCGCCGCATCCAACAGTGCGGCGAATTGAAGGTCTTCTGCGAAGGGGTTTTGTTTGCACTGGAAGGCAAAGCAGGACTTTGAGGCCTCACAGGATAACAAATAATCTAAACATATGCATATATGAATAACCCAGGGATCGTAATTATAAAAATTTATATTTTAAGAACTGCATAATAATGATTATATTTAATTATTGATTATCCTTATTTCCTCAATTAAATTAAATTGAAGTGCTTCGAAAGTTGTTCAAACTTTGACTAAAATAATTATGGAACTAAATTCAAAGATACCGAGCTAAGGACATTTATACCAACATTTCTATTCATAATCCTTGCTAGGATTCAAGGGCTTCTACTTTTTTAAGGTCCTTATCACCTATATCAGGGACTTCAATAAATATTCTGGAACACTAACCTGAATGCCGAACTTTCTCTATATCAAAAGCTATTGCAATTCTTATTCCAAGTACTAAAAATATTACTTAAATTTCTGCTAGTAATCCAAGATGTTTTCGACATTGAATTTCAATAGCAATACGTGAAAAATATCCTGCGCTACAATCATTTCAATTCTATTTGCAATATTAAGCTATTATTCCGCGAAATTTTACTACACTTTGCTAATGCTTAAATTGGTAGACTCAAAAAGAAAATTAAATGAATATATTAAATTCTAGAAACTAAGACTTTGAGTTTCAGAGAATTGTAAAAAGAGAAACCTTCGCTGAACAAATGTTAACCAGCTATGGGAATTTCAAATGTGACAATTATATGACTTTGAAATTCAAAGTTTAAATTGAACTGAATTAAATTGCCTCATTGTAAACATAGTCTTCAATAACGAGCATTCAATATCGAGTATTCAATATTGAGCATTCAAATTGATTATTCAGAGTCGCTAAATTATGTGATTTTCGATTTTCGTACTTGAAACTTTTCATTCAAAATGTAATCAAATTGACAGACAAAAAGCAAGAGAAACTAATAATTGGGTTTTCAGGGAGATCATTGTATATAGATATTATTATTATGCTATTCAGGGTGAGTTAAATTTATGTGGTTTTTGTGTTAATTTCCAGATAATTGTATCATTATTATGTAGACATTATATCATGGTAAATTAATGACAAATATTTATTAGTGTTTTAAGAAAATCATTGGATCATATGTACATATAATAAATAAATAAAAACCACATGATTTATTTGTGTTTATTATGTGTAGCTTTTATAAATGAAATCATTCCCTTCGCCATAAAATTAGTTTCATTCTCAACAAAGTCTTTTTTGAGCTTCACTTCATATTATGAAATCCTTCCAAAAAAAATATGATTACTTTATCCAGATACTCTAGATACTCATTTAAACAGTTTTGAATTTAAATTAAATGAACTTTTCCTCATCAAGAGGTAATTAAACAGCAATTAAATTCACTAGGACAAAGTTATCCTGTGAGATCTTCTCAGTCATAACTAAGGACTTACACTCCTTTGACGATTCTCATTTTGTTTGTTCAAATATCTCAGATTTTTGCATAATTTTCAAGAGTTGTTTCAATAAGTTTGTGCTAACATTTCGTTATTAAATTTTTGTTATTTCATTTAATTGTAAATTAAGTGTTTCGTCCTTTGTGTGTGTTTCAGTTTCGTTTTATTATAATATGTTAGCTTCTCGCAGTTTCCCCTTTTTCAATTTGAGACTTCCAATTGCCGCCCCTTAATGAAATTCGCCTTAAACTTTGTCTTGAATTGAGCCTTTGGCTTTGAATAAATTTTACCCCTCGTTGTGAATTCGCCGCACTGGAAGTGCTTCAGAATTTACCCCTAACTTTGTGATTTTCTCTTTAGTCATATTTTGGCAGTTCCAAAGTGCGGAAAATGTTTTTCTATTTTTCTGTTTTTTTTTTTTTGATCTTGCTTATCAGTGGGAATAGAGTGGATGGCGGAAATATTTATTATTTGTGATATGAGCTAAATCATTCATAAATATGTATATCACAAATGGGGGGAGGGGAGGCGGGTGATGGGGGAGAGGGTAGGGATGTTGGGAGGGGGCAATTACACGCCAGAACGCTTGCCACAACTCACTCAATCACCGCTGAGTTGCGAGTTTCGATAGTTGAGAGTGCGTTTTTCTCTTATTTTCTATTAATAGCAGCATTTGTTAGGTTGTTTTTCTGTGTTTTTCTGATTTTTTTTTGTTTTGTTTGTTTGTTGGTTGGTTTGTTTGTTTGTGTTTACAAGCAGTGATTGGCATTGCTGATGGGACCCGGCAACGTGCCGCAGCACTGCGTGGCAGATACAAAACAGAAGCGGCCGCTATAGAGAAAGATAGATAGATAGATGGTGAGAGGCAGAGCAACAGAGCAACAGAGCAAAAAGAGACCGTGGCAAATGCACACCAGCAGCTAATTATTCTAATCACCAACCAACCAACCAACCAACCAACCAACCGACCAACCGACCGACCGAACAGGCAGGCAGGCAGCAGGCAGCCAGTCATTCAGTCAGTCAGTCAGGCCAGGCAAAAGCAATTGAACTGCTGTTGACCCCAGCAACAGCAACAGCAGCAGCAGCAGATGCAGAACGGAGATCGGAGCATGGGAGTACTGGAACCACATATGGTTGCGGTTGCGGATATACCAGAAACATTCTCGCTGAGCAAATGGCACACAAATCACAACAACGTCAAATAAATTGCCAGTATTTTGTATAACAAAGTTGTGTCTAACATTTTTTGAAGTTTTTCCATTGGTTTTCATTGCTGCTCTCTATGGCAGTGTTGTTGTTGTTGTTCGTTGTTGTTCGTTGGCAGGTAGCCAACCACAAAAAACCAAAGCGTGAACACATCAAATGAGCCATGAGATGAGGTTGTCATTATAATTATATTTGATAGAAAGACCCCCACACAAACACAGACACACATCAATTAATTTCACATCTATGAGAGAGTAGGTCATCCAGAGAGAGATATATTCAAGTTCAATTAAAGATATTTAAATAATAGAAAATAAATTTGAAAACAAAAGAAAGTAGTGAGTCCTTCAAAAAGTGAAAATTAGGCGGATAAAAAGGAATCTTTTAATAGAATTCACTTAAGAGTCTTGTCAGTGAGTAAACTGATTACTAGATTGATCTAGATGGAGTGACGGGAGGGAACAGGGGAAGAGTTACGCCCCCTCTAAGGATGTATGATTAGTATATCCAATTTTTTAAACGTAGAAAAATATTCTAAAATGGACAAATATTGTATGAATTTTTATGTGTAAAAATGATGAATAAATAAACATTTTCTCTATTATTTGTTAACAACATTATGTTCCCCAATCTCTCTGGATCCGCCCCTGTCTTTATGGGGCTTTATATCCCACTCAGTCTTCTATTAGAAATTATCTTTTAAATATAACTTGCAATCGAAAATATCTCTTGGCTCTTTTATAACCCGATAACTTATCACAAGTCATCTTATTGCTCTTCGTAATTGCAATATGTTTCACTGATAAATATTTTTGATCATCAATGCATCAGTTTATAGTGAAACAATGTGAAGGCTAAACAATTCTAGGAGAGAAAAAAAATTGGGTTAAATGGGAATACAGGTATTTGAAGTATCTCTCATAGATGTTTGATAAATTTATGCTGCTGCTGCCGTTGGTTGGATTGATATGCTGCCATGCCATTTTGGTTGCATATCAAACTCATCCTTTAGCAATAAATCTACCAACAAAATCAAATCAACTTCTCATCCCAATAACCGTTTGTGAAATAATATGAAAAATCTATCCATCTCTCTTTCTCTCTTGATCTGTCAGTGCGTTTCTCTGTTTCTCCCATACAAATAAAATTGCAACCTCAATATTTGATTATAGAAAACGATACCTGGGCAATTGGTCGGCGAAACGAGAACGAAAAATCAATGCAAATAACAAATGACCAAACATGCTGCACACACACACACCAACACGATGGCAGAGAGACATATAAACCCGCAAACATGAGAGAGGCCTAGATTCAGTCCGAGTCCGAGTCCCTGTTGGGGGGCAAGGCAACAACAAATCATCCGTTGATGCGTCACGTCAATAACGCAGTTGAAAAATTGTTAAAATTGAATTACAGTTGCAAAACTGCGCGACTGGGACCAGAGTAAATAGCAACAGCAGCTTCCAGCCACGCCTCCTTTAACGCCCACACAAACACACACACACACACACAGACACACGGGGAGCACGGCACGGCACGAAAAAAAAAAGAAATTGCATATGAGAAACGATAAAAAGCAGGCAAAAGCAAGTGATATGTTGGCCCTTTTTCCCATGTCCCGTCTCTCTCACACTCTCTCTCTCACTCTCTCTCTGTGAATATCCTTCAGCAAATAGACAACAAATTGCAATGTGATATACAGTTGAGTTGAGTCGAGCTGTTGTCCTTGTTGGACAGCGGTGAAAATTGATAAAATGATATTGATGAATTGCACATTCGCAGTCAACGTCCACCGAAAACGCTGTCGTTGCCCATTGCCCCATTGCCGTTGCCGTTGCCGTTGCCTTTTGGCGCTGCCTTTCGCCTTGGTTGCAACATCGTCAACGTCGTCTGATGATGAAAAATTAGCCTCGGCCCATGGTCGATGTGTTGCTAGACGATGCGTGAGTGTGAAAATTGTAGTTAGTAGGCGATTCTCTATATATGTGTGTGTGTGGAATAGTGAGCAAGATTAATGAAGGTCTCCCATCACCCCCTCCTCCCCCTTCTCACCTTCCCATCCACGATCCAAATGGCTAGGTGCCCCAAAGGCAAGGCAAAAGGACCTTATGACAGTTCTCTCCCATCCCCCCTCTCTCGCAGGACACGAAGGTGTGTGTGCAATCTAAAATTCAAAATTGAAATTTCTGAAACGCCAAAAGGCAACATTTTTCAAAATATCAACGCAAACTTAATTGAACTACAACACAAAGTCAACTTTTAACGTTTCTAACAGAAGATCTGAAGGACATTTATTCCAAATTAATAAAATTTTTAATGTTTTCAATGGTGAGACTAAATTTATTTGAAGGTTTTAAGTATTTTTATCATATAGAATTAGTCTTCTCTAAGAGAAGTCGCCTAACTCCAATTGTTTTCTATAATTTTTAATGGCAAAAATTTACATATAAAGTCCTAATGAATTTTTTTAAGAACTCTTTCTCTTATTTCAATGGAAATTATTTGATTTTTCTCCTCAAATCTAACTGAAAATTTTACTTCTTCAATTTAAATGGTAATGAAATTAAATAAAGAAATTTCTTTGTTAACTTTAACAAATTTTGGGTTAAAGAAAATATTTTTTTATGGATCTTAAATGATTTCCTTTTGAATATTTAATATTGGAAATCGTTCAGATATATAGTTCTTATATCATATTAGCAAATTAGGCGCTAATTAAAATGGACATTTAAAAAACAATCATTCCTTTTATTTCTCATTATTACTTGGTACAATTGGCATATTTAATTCATTGCTTTTTATCATGGAAATTTCACCTTTGTTTTGCTTATCTGAATTATCTAAAACGTAATTGGTGTCTAATAAACTGAAACTCAATCAAAGGATAACGATAAATTTGATCCTTTAAGTTGAAATTTAGTCTCTTTCTCTCCTGGGTTTTTTTTTTTTTTGATGACAAAAATAAATGTTGCATAATATTTTATGCTGGGATTTGTCTACTTGGACTTGACCATCTATTAATAGCTGTTTCACCTTTTGCCTTTTCTTTACTTTACTCTACTTTGCTGTTGCTGTTTTCTCTTTTATTCTTTATATTCTTGAATTTTTGGCTTAACTGTGTGAGAGTGTGTGCGTGCGTGTGTGTGTGTGTTGAGCTTCGATTTTGACTTGACTTGACTATTTATAGGCCAGTTCATTTGCCTTTTTAATATAAATTGTCTTGGCTTGTCTCTCGTTTTATTTGAATTTATGGCCATTTCCATTTCATTTGGTTACATTTTGTGCTAGCATTTCATATAATAGTTTCCTCTTTTGGCACTTCATCAAGGATACAGGTGTGAGGTGAGGTGAGCTGAGCTGAGGTAAAGACCACAAAAATCGCTGTCTGCCCTTCGTCCAAAAAATTTATAAGCGTCTTGCGTCTCCTCTGTGTTTTGTTGTTATTTAAGACAAAACCCCAACGCAATTCGGGTAGTTGCTATAAATAAAACAAGGCACACACACACACACAGACACACAGCTAGACACACTCTCTCTCTCTCTGTGTGTGTGTGTGTGTGTGTGCACTTTATATAAACTTAGATAACAAACAGCTTGGTTATTTATTTTTCTTAATATTAACGTCAACATTCAGCGCACATGTTGCACGCATGGACCAGCCCCTTGCCCCTTGTCCCCCCTCGCTCGCTCTCTCTCTCTCTCTGTTCCTTCCGCCAACCACCATGCCACCACCCGCTGGCACTAAGACAGACATAGATAAAGTCATTTACACACACTGTCTATCTATCCATGTGTGTGTGTGTGGGAGTGTGGGAAAGAGATAGATACACAAACTGTTGTAATATTTGTTGCCATCTTACAGGCGATGTTTGCGAGGTGTGCAAGTAAATCACATCAACAACATTGCTAAAATTTATAACTGTATATCGGGCAATGGGCAACAAAAGGTGGGTTAGCAACCCAAGGAGAGGGGGAGGAACGAATGTGTGTGTGTTGGCTTATATCTATCTGCTTAGCCATGGTTATTTCGACTTTATTAAGCCAAAGCACGCGCATTTCTCTCATGGCAACAAAGTCAAATCGTCTCTTTCTCTCTCTCATTCTCTCTGTCTCTCTTTAAGTGCAATAATTCCTCAATTTCAACTAATTTTATGCCGCAAAAAAACAGAAAAAAAAATAAGAAACCTAGGAATTTAATTTGAAATATTTGCCAAGGTGTGGCCAACTGCCACAAGTCCTTGCTAAATAGAGTCGCCTAGCCTGGTCTGTTGTGGCATAAATCACAACCATAAAATGTACATATATATATGTATATATATATGCCAACCACATCTAAGATTTAAGACACAACACACACACAGAGAGATAGAGAAAACACAAGAGAAAGATGGCGATAGCAAGGGAGATAGATAAGGAGAGAGAATTTGTATTTTCACACTCTACAAGAGAAAAACAACAAACAAATTTTTAGCAAGCTTGCAAATTGCCCCAACCAACAACAACAAACAAAAAACTTTCAAAAAGTCAAAACAGGAAGACAAATACGAATGACCAAAAAAAAAAAACCCAGAAAAAGAGTAGAAAAGGTAAGCTAGGTAAGTTGCCACGACTTTGAGTTACCCCTTGGCCAAAGAAGACGCAAGTATACCAAATAATTTCATGCAAAACTAATTAGTTTCTTTAAGAAAATCCACAATAATTATTTAAATTTAATATTAAATTTTTATAGGGTATATTCAATGTTGCAACAGTGTATAAAAAAACCTGCAATGACTTTGATAAGTGTAACCACATTAGTGAAATCTTGCAACTTGACTGACTGACTGTCAACAATTTTTTGATTAGCATCAAAAATGCAAAATGCACTTTGCTTTATTGTCAACACTTTCAACTTCTGACAAGAATTTCCCTTATATATTTTTCCTCATCCCCTCCATCCCCTCCATCCCCCCCATCCCATCCCCATCTCTATCCTTATTGCATAGAGAACTATTTGACAAGCGTTAATCAATCAAATTGGAGTGAAGTTTGACAGCAGAAGAAAACCTTTCTCATAATTTTTCTCTACGGCACCCTTAACAGTAGTTCCGTTCCTTTCCCTTTTTTTTGGGTGCTCTTACCTCTTCCCCACACACTCACACACACACAGGGGAAATGTGAAAAAAAACAAGATATGAAGGACGATTCTCACTACTCTCGAAAAGAAAATGCTCTTAGGTTTGCAGGGGGGGAGGGCAAAAAAAAAAAAAATAAGTCAAGGTTTCATAATACACTTATTTCACTTCTCATATTTTAGATATGGCAAAGAATTTTGAGTGAAAAAAGGTTACATTTTTCCAGGAATTTTGAATTGCAAAGCTTTGCTCAAGTTTGTTTGAATGAAAACTCTTTTTCGTAGAAGGATTATTCACAGCAATGTGGACGTTTAGCAACTGTAAATTAGTTTCTTCTGCAGAAAATGTGTAATTTAGTGTCATACTTTTAAAGTAAATAAAGTGAAGCAATTAGTTTGGTTTGATTAAATTAAATCAGCAAATATTAGTTACTTAGACGTGAAATTCAAGGATTTGTTTCTTTTTTGGGCTGATTTTCGATTTATTGGTTTGGATCTTTAAGCAAATGTCGATAAATTTTATTTGTAGTAAACGTTTCAATACTGATAGTAAGTCTAAATCAAAGATAAGTTTCTCTAACGGATTTGTAAGCTAATTATTATATTTCCTTTTTTAAGGATGTTTTTCGATTAATCGATATGGATCATTAAGCTAATGTCGATGCAATTTATAGTAAACGATTCTCAGATAGACGCTGTCAATATTATAGAACACTGATAGCAAGTCTAAATCAAAGATAGTTTTCTCTCAAGGATTTTAAAGTCGATTATTCTACTTGTTCCTTTTTTAGGGCTGTTTTTCGATTAATTGATTTGGATCTTTAAGCAAATGTCGATGAATTTCATTTTGTAGTAAACAATTCTCGGATGAATATTACGCTGGCAATATTATAGAACACTGATAGCAAGTCTTAATCCAAGACAATTTTCTCTCAAGGATTTTTAAGCTAATTATTTTATTGGTTTCTTTTTTAGGGCTGATTTTCGATTAATCGATTTCGAACTTTAAGCAAATCTCGATAAATTTAACTTGTAGAAAACAATTCTCGGATGAATATTACGCTGGCAATATTATAGAACAAGGCTTAGGCAAAGATAATTTCCAATCAACTGAGAAACGCAATTTCGATAGCTTTTGAATGTGGCAAACGAAGTCTTTACGGCCATAAGAACACTCTCCCTTCGAAAGAGTATATAAAAAACGCATTGTAAAAAAAGAAAAGAAAAAATTGTAACTCCTTGCATTAGGCACGCACTCGCCAGGGATTTGAGTGGGCTCTGTGAACTAAACTGAACTGAAATGAACTAAACTGAACTGGTTTTGGTGGTCAATGGTGGACGACGGAAAAAACAACAAAATGTGAGATGTTTGGACAGTTAAGCTAAAGCTCAAATAGGTAGACCTAAGAAATTGCCAAATTTAATAAACTTAAAAGGGTATGTACGCATATGTAGCTATCTGCCACACACACACACACACACACTCACTCGCACACACACGTGAGTAATCAGCCACAACTTGAGTTGTCAATAAAATTGTGATTTCTTAAGGGATAGAAGGAAGCTATGAATAAAAGGAGATACAGCGAGAGAGCGAGAGAGAGAGAGGTAAGGGCAAGAAACAGATTATTATATTGTTTAGGCCTGGCCATAAAAAGAATCCTCAGCCTGCTAACAATTTTTAAACAGCCACCTTTTACACCTGTTCCTTTAGAATTTATAGTAATGCCAAGAGGCTATGGCCTATCTCACTCCCACTCCTGTCTCTCTGTTGTCTGCTATCACCTAGGCAACACATGTACCCAGCTGCTGGAGCATACACATACATACATACATACATATATACCACACGTACTCGTACATACGTTACGTAACGTCAAAAGCAAATGCTTTAGATAATAAAGGAAATTGTTGGGCAATTTTGGTTGTGTGTTTTTCTCTTTCTCTTTATCATTTTTTTGTTGCTGTTGTTGTTGTTGCTGTTGGTCTTTCGGCTGTTGCTGTTGTTGTCTAATAAAACTAAGTGGAAAGGCCCCCAATGTTTGGATAAACGAAATTGATATTTAATGGAAACTGTTGCTACACTGCCTGCCTGTTCATTAGAGTTGGTATCCCTGGCATTCTGGATATGCCAGGCCTTCTTTTTTAGCCTGGTTTTTTTTTTTTTGTTTTCCTTCTTAGCCTGTCCAAAAGACATGCCCCATGCCATGTTAAGGACTCGCGCGAGCGCGCGGATTTGCTAAACCATGTAAATCAATCAGTTCAGCCTGCCTGATTTCAGCCACTCGCATTCGCTATAGAATCCCCCACACTCCCCCCCACACTCATACTTATATAAGAATTTTACAAAATGCCAGCCTAAATGTATGCAACATTCGTATCACTGGGGCTCCAGCCCCGAATGACGTATTGATGTACGTCATGCATCATTGATGTAGAAAATGTTTTAATGTTATTATTGGCATATCAGCTTTGGGTGGGTTGTCAGCCAGCCAGCCAACCAGCCAGGCAGGGGGTAAGCATGAGGGGTTTGGGGGGGTGTCCGGGAAAAAAAGGCTTGACTGTTTCCTTCTGCTTTTGCCTGCCTTTGCCTGCCTGCTGGTGACAGTTCAGTTTTATTGAATTTTATTTATAAGAAGACTTTGAAGGGTTGTCGTATGAGTGGGTGAGTGTGTGTGGGTGTGTGGGTGTGCAAAGGGTTGCGCAACAGGCAAAGAGAACCCAAACGAATCAATGCCACAAACAAAAGAGTCCTAAGGAATATAAAATACATATAAGTACGATATATGTACCAGCAAATCGTGAATATCTAATGCCTTGATAATTGGCGCTCAATGTGGGACGACATCACATTGAACGTAAAGCATTTTCTTTAGAAACTTTGCCAAAATATTGTATCTCGCTCCCTCTCGTTTTCTTGTTGTATGAAAAATCCTCTTTTTAATTTTCTTTCCTATATAAATATCATATAATTTCGCTCCTCAAACAGTGGAGCACCAAAAAAAAAAACGAAAAAAAACGAAAAAAAGAAAAGCGAAACAGAGAACCCATCTCAATCCCATTTGCCATTGCATTTGGAAGCAACAAAGTATTTGCTTCTTACTTGTTAGACAACAAACAGCGGCTTAAGTGTGCTTTAAAAGATGCTACAAGGGTCCGTACCCCTAACCCCTCCGCCCCATCTCGAACCGACATTGCCTTGCCTTTATTCTCTCTTTCTGTTCTGTTTGGTTTTTTTTCTTTCTTTTTTTTTGATTTTTTGGGTGCGTGCAAAAAGTTTTTTAGGGAAGGGGAAAGGGAGAGTGGGTGGTGGAGAGTGCCCAGAAAAAGTTTGTAGCTCTCAAACAAGGCACACACACACACACACACAACAATGAGAAATATTGATACTAAAATATAAAATGCCTTGCCTTATGCAAGGAGGGAAAAAGGTAGACAAAATACAAATATGAAAATCTAAGAAGACACAGAGTGAGGGGCTCACAAGGGGGGGCTCGGGGGAGAGCTGGGGACACAAACACATAGACAGACATACGCATGGACACTTTGACACAGAAATTTACAACTTTGTTGCTACTTTTTTGGTACCCATGAAAACACTTTGAGACCAAAAGTATTGATGAACAGTTGTTTGTTGTTCGTTCGGTTCGCTCTATCTCTCTCTCTCTCTCTCGTTCGTCGATTGGAATGGCGGGCAACTTATTAGAAAGTTCACTCAGACACACAAATACAATCAATGTGTGTGTGTGTGTGTGTGTGCCGGGTAAGGAAAGTCAATAAAATAAACGTTGTATGTTTGCGGGCAAAAAGAAAGTGTAAGGAAGAGACAGTGAAAAGAGATTGGGGGGGGGGGGGGGGGGGGTCAGAAGGATGAGAGGAGTTTTGTAACAGCAGCCGAAAAGTAGGCAACACATTATGCATACATATCGAAGTTTTTCTGGGGGAATGCGTTCAACTTGTTAGAGTATTAACGTAAAGTTCCTTCAATCCCTGATCGAATTGGTCACCAAAAACTCACAAGATCTACAAACAAAAAAAGGACTCTTGCCTAGTTTCATTTCGGAATGGATTCTCAGAGTAAAGTCCTTTCTAGAAGAAGCCAAAACGATCTCCTAATCAAAGTTTGGTTTAATGAAATCTTTTGCTAATAATTCTCTTGCACAAAAAGAGCATTCAAAATTGTGTTACTTTATCCGCGTTATTTCTCTCAATTCGCCAAAGATCTCCACTCATTTTTTTTTTTTTGTCGAAAGTTGCTGCCTCCTTCTATGTATGTGTGTCTCGTTCGTGTTGTTGTTGTTGTTGCTACGTTCGGGTGTTGGCAACTTTCTGCAGTAAATGGTATTTATGTTGGTTTAGTAAACTTTGACGATAAAGGGGGAGGCTGCCCCGTCTGACTGCTGTTTGTGCCTTCACTATGCCTTACCCAGCCTCTGCCTGCCTGCCTGCCTGCAACGGAAAGGAAACGAAACGAAACGTTGTGCGTTGACGACCTCAACAACATCATGTAGAATTACGAGTATTTGAAAAGTTTTACAAGTAATTTATTTAGGCGCAAGTTTTTGAAGCGCGCGGTCAGGGCGTCAACACAACACCAACGGGGAAAAAAAAATAAAGTAAGTAAGTCGCCGGGCCGACTTGGATATACCATGCATTAGGTGAAGAGATATATATTAAATTTCTTTCAAATGCTATCTCTCTTTTGTGGAAACGAGCACTTTAGCGCCCCCCGACCAAATCGGTGATTTGCAGCATATGCTATCTCGCTCTTTTTCGCGTGCATCTGCCTTGCACCGCTATGAGTGAAAAACGTTTCTATGTATAACTCGGCCATTTTTATTCCGATTCTTGTGATATTTGGTGGAATGATAGATATACGTGACATGTATTAGTGTGCCAAATTAAATTACGATACGATAAATATTTCGGCTGAAAATCGAATTTTTCAAATTTCGGGGGCGGAAGGGGGCGTGGTCAAAATTTGAAACAAACTTGGTCTGCGTGCACACTGCACGCATCTAATGTCCAAATCCGAAAGCTCTATCTTTTATAGTTCCCGAGATATGGAGGCTCAAAATATTGTTTTTCAAATAGCGGGGGCGGAAGGGGGCGGGGCGAAAAAAAAATAAACTCGATCTGCCTGCAGAGCAAACGGGTCTACATGCCAAGTTTGGTAGCTCTAGCTCTTATAGTCTCCGAGATCTCGATGATTCTTCAGACGGACAGACGGACAGACGGACAGACAGACGGACATGTCTCAATCGACTCGGCTATTGATACTGATCAAGAATATATATACTTTATAGGGTCGGAGAAGCTTCCTTCTCCCTGTTACATACATTTTGGCGACTTTAATATACCATTTCATTCTACGAATGCATGGTATAATAAGGAAGCCAGAAAGAAAGAAAGAGGAAAGATCTCCTCTGAGCATGTGTTGCGGTTATTTGGGCAAACAAATATAAAAGTATCCCGCCGAAATAGCTTACAAGTACATCAAATTTTCATAAATTAGGCATGCATAAATAAGGCGAAAGAAAAAAAACAACAACAACAGCAACAACAAACTTTTCTTGATGACCCCAAAAAAAAAAGAAGGAAAACGGTGAAGCTTGGAGGTCGGCCCGAATGGATGCTGTGGCTCTGAGTGTCATGAGCTGGCGAAAATTATGTAACGCATAATAATTCATCAAAATATCTTGTGTTATGTGCAAATTGCAGCAAATTGATGTTGTTCGTGTTGTTGTTGTTGACCGAAAAGGCCAAAAAATTAAACCAAGTGAAATATTGTTGATGATGTTGCAGAGTTCCTGTTCCTTGCCATGGACTGACTCATTATACACATAAGACGACGACCAGGACCAAAGCAAAACTATGTATAATGGAACAAAATGGACAGCTGCTGTCCAACATGATGAAAGCAAACTGAAAATGTTAAAGATGCTTATGCAGGGGGAGGGACCATGTGTGTGTGTGCGTGTGTGGGGGTAGAAATTTCTTTTTTTCCCCCAGTTTGTGGGCTAATGAAATGGTCAAGGCATTAGGCTAAGAGCTAGCGATAGAGAAAATAGCAAAAAAAAGGTTGCAATAATCGCAAATGAAAGTGAATTCCACTTTTGGAATGTCAGAAATACTTGAAAATTATAAATAAAATCTGCAGCAAACACGCAAAATGTTTCTTAAAGTCCTTAACTTTCTAATCCTCAATTTATAGAGATTTTCTTCTAAGAATTCGTAACTTTTAAATTGGAATATACATTTTTTAAGCAATATTGCATAGCTTTACATTTTTTCAGGATGCAGGATTCTGGAAGAAGTCTTTAAGAAAGCTGCAAATTTTAGAAAGTCCTTAATTTTCTAATCCTCTCTAGCTCAATCAATTTGCAGAGATTTTCTTTTAAAATTTCGTAACATTTCAATTGGAAAATACATTTTTTAAGCAATATTGCATAGCTTTACATGCTCTCAGGATGCAGGATTCAGAAAGAGTTCTTTAAGATATTCTAGAACTGCATGAATTAATTTTCGAAGATGTTTTTCAAGCATTCGTACATCGTGGTTGCTTTGGTGGCAAGGGGGTGTGGCATTTTGTTTAATTTCAACCCTTCACTTGCCAACTCACTCACACTCGAATCGATGGGAAAACATCAAAGTTAGCAGATTGTCTCACACCAGGCCGTAATCCTGGCAAACATTCAATAACACGCCTGTCCTTCCACTACGCTACACGGACTATTCCTCTATATAACTAACTCTGTCAATCACTTTTCCCATCCGAAACCCATGTCCAAGCCGCAAAAATTTTGCTCACCCATCCCCCTCTCACCCGCTTAGGCTCGCGCGGGCCGTGGGCAACGTTTTTGTTTATACGAAAATTTAATGAAACCGAAAACCCTTCTTTCAGCACAGACACACACACACACAGATACATACATATATGTATGCTAGTAAGTAAATAAACACACTCACACACACACACACAGAGAGAGAGATTCACATATATCGGAGAAGAGGAGAAATCTATCTATAGCTATGGCACGTATCTATATCCTGCATTTCGCTCATATTAATTACAGAGAGTCCTTGGCCAAGGCAGTTTACGCCGCAGGCGACAAGACATCAACGCACACACACACACACAGAGAGATCTGTGTTATGTATATGTATAAAGGAAGATGCCGCAGCACAGCTCAAAGTAATTAAAATTAAATCTCAAACTAATTATTATTGAACTTGGTTTGCTTCTAACTGAGGGTGTTGCCTGTGTGTGAGTGGTGTGTGTGAGTGTGTGTGTGTGTGTAGACTTGCCCGGCGGTTAGAAACTTAATAAGATTTTCTCAAGGTTAACAACAAACAAAACCAAAAACAAAACAAAACTACAAAAAAACAAAAACAACAACAAAACAGACGAGCTTTAAAAACGTTGAAGACATTTTCTAATTGACAGGGTCAGGCTTTGGCTTTGGCTTTGGCAACTGGTTGGTTTTTTTTGGCTTTTTGATTTCTAGTTCAACGTTTTGTCGTTCCATTTCACGTCAACACGAATCATTAGGCCACATTTGTTTTGCGCTTCACCAAATTACAACAGCAACAAGGACAATATCAAACAATACAAACTGCAATAGCACCAAAACAATAAAATCTAATTGGGAACACAGCAGACACCAACACCAACACTAACACACACAAGGCCAACACGTGTGCGTGTGTGTGGGTGGGTGGCAGGACGAATTGATCGGTCGGTCGGTCGGTTGGGGTTGCTGCAACAGAGGCCCAACCCAAAAAAAAAAAAAAATTGAAAAGGCAAAAACTAACTACAAAAACCAAAAACTAAAATATGAACTAATGATGATAAAAAGTTGCCAGCGAAATAATAAATATACAGAATAGTTTACCCTTCTGTAAAATGCATTTAATTTTTGTTTATTAATATGCTTGGCCAGCGGAAAAACTAGTTGAAAATTGTAAAATATAATGAGCTCAAGCACAACAACAAAAAAATACAACTAAAATTATTGCAAAAATCCAGAGTGTTAGCCGAGAGAAATTTGATCCAAAACGAATATGCGATACCCTTAAAAATTAAACTAATTTCAATAGTTATTTGGCCTGATCTTGGTTGTTTTTTAAATAGTAAAGAAAGATTTATAATGCGACTTCTAAATGTCATTTGATCTTAAAAAATGGAAAAGAAAACTTGACTTCAAGACCATAAAACATTTTTTTTTGCCCAATCGAAACTAATCTAATTTTAAGTTGAGAGCAAGTTTTGTTATTATTTATGAATATTTCGTCAATTATTATTATTTTTATATTAAAAGAAGGTTAATATTAATTTCTTTGTTTGATACAACTCTCTGAGATGCAAGTTTCTAACCAAAATGTATATAGACTCCCTTGGCAGGGTATAAAATTTGCATATGCCACAAATTCAATGTGTTCTCAAATATATTTTCACTCACAAAACGATTGTAATTTTAGATTTTTAAAGTGATTAATATGAAATATATTTCTAATGTCGAAATATTTTTCTAATTAATATAATTAAATAAACATAACTTTGATTATAAATTTCAAAAGAGAAAAATTGAAAAATGAAAAAGCTGAGTACGAAAAATATTTTATTTCATATTAGATTTCATAAAGTCATCTAACATTCAAAAGGATCTAAAGGATTTTCAAAGATTGTTTACTTTCTACTTCTATATTCAAATATCTGCAGAACATTTCATGGCGCTGAAAAGTATGCTATGTATTTCTTTTGGTGGATTTGAAAGATTATTTACTTTATACATATATTCAGAACATTTCATGGCCCTGAAATGTATGCTAGGTATTTTTTTTTTGGTGAAATTCATTTCGAGAACTTTGATCCATTGAAATAATTTTCCATGTGCATATGCTAATACATTTTGTCAATAATTAAGTAAAGTTCTCTTCATACAAAAGTAAACACATTCCCGGCTAATTGTTGTTTCTGCTTTTTCTCCCATATACATATATATGTACATATATAGTTTTAGCTGTTTTTATTGCTGTTAACCAATATTGCTGTTGTTCTTGTTGTTGTTGCCAAGTGGAAAATTTTTCGTTGGAGTGGCTACGTTTTATTTTTGTATTTGAATTTTTTGTTGTTTTTTTTGTTGTTGTTTCTCTTCCCTGGCAAAAATTTGTTGTTATTCCTGGCATATTTGCGTTTATATAGCGCACAAAATGTTTATTTATTAAGCATACACATAAATTTGTATTATGAGCGCTGACTAAATCAACAAAACATTTTCGGTAAATGAGGGTTTGGCTCTGGCTCTGGCCAGAGCCCAGCGCTTTGGCTTGAAGGGCTGCACTAGATGGATATAGGCGAAGAGGGTGGGGTGCGGTGGTGGGTGGAGGTTGGTAGGACTATCTATATAACTGACTTGGTAATTAGAATGGCGTGGTCAAAGTTAATTGAGTAGTTTTTATTGTGTGCAGGCCTAAATAAATATAATCAGGTGGATGATTTTTAGAGCATGCAAATGAAACTATATATTTTTCGAATCGATCGAAATTAATAACTCTTTTTGTCGTTTATACAAAAACGATCCGAGGTGTTTCAATTAAATTAGGGATATGATCAAATCGAAACGTCGGGGTCACCAATTGTTTTTTCTATTCACTTGTTTGACATTTCTTTATATTAAGAGTGTTTGAGGGTTGATTAAATGGAAACGTCGGGGTCACCAATTGTTTTTCTATTCATTTGTTCAACATTATTTCATATTAAGAGTGTTTAAGGGTTGGGGGCCACCATTTGGCATTGGCATTTTGAGACATGTACCTCATTTGTGGTAAATTTGTAACTTTCACCCTCAAATCCTATCTACTTATTCTATCAATTTCTTCCTAATCACTTTGCATTTTTTCCACTTTCTTGTTTGTCAATGCGTTAATTTGTCTCAATGGTTTTGTGGCCTCGTTAGTCAACCCCCGCCAACAAGAGAGAGAGGGAGGAGGGAGAAAAATAAACCAACATCTAGTCTTAATTAGGCCGAAATACGAAATGCGAGGAACAATTAATAAGGCACACAAATTTGACATTTATTGTAACTACTCCGCCCAGTTGCCTCCAATACGTTTTTACTCTATGTATATTGCCTTTGCCTTTTTTTACATGCTGTCATTTATTTGCTTTTATTTATGCATTTATTTTTATGGTCTCCGCTTTTTTTATGGGCCAAGTCATTATCCAGAGTTTTGTCTGTTGCTGCTGCTGCTGCTGTTTCTGTTGTCGCTGTTGGTGTTGTTGTTGTTTGCTTTGACTAAACAAATATTATGGCCATTAAGTAAATTGGTCGAAAAAACACTCACACTCGCGCTGGCACACACACACACACACTCGTTCGGCGGGAGTAACACACGAACATAGTTGACCACAAAATAGATAGAAGTAGATCATAAATGTCAGAGACAATTAAAAAACTCCTTTCCATTTGAAGCCATTTGTGGTGTCGTTTGGTCTATAATGAACTCTCCTCTTGGTTTGATTTGAGCCTAACCGTTTTTTTTTTTGGTTCTTTTATGGTGGTCGAAAGCAATTAATCAGCAATTTTTGTCAATTAAAAAGGCCAAAGGCGTTGAAAGAAAAATCAGTGCAATTATGCAAATTGGTAATACTTTTTCCCTTCCACAATGTTGCGTTCGTTCTGGTTATTTTTTGTGTTTTTTTTTTTTTAGATCTAAGCAACTTGAACGAAGAAGAACCCTTTTGGACTTAAGCCTGTGACCTTGCTTTGTTGTCTCATTAGACGCATAATTACGCTGCTAGAGAGAAGGGTCTTAAGACGAAATTAAAAATAAATTACAAGGAAATCCGTGCCAGGCCAGAATCGAAGCAGAAACTCTTTCTCACACAACCCTTTTTTCTTCACCCACCAAACAATAACAACAACAACAACAAAAACCTGTCAAAATTAGCGAAATTAATGCGCAAACGAAGCGAAACTGTCAAACGCATAAAACAACAAGAAAGAGCAAGTTGAAATCGAATACATGTCGACCAAAAGATACCTAATAATAATATATATAGATGGGATGCCATTCAAAAACAATCCTTACAAATGCCACAAAATTGATCAATCAACCTTAGAAAACGCTATGCCAAACATCGGGGTCACCAGTTGTAATAAATCTTTAAATTATGATCGATTCATGCTACAAGATAACCATTTTAAAGCTCAAGTAATCAAGCAAAAAGAAAGGGAATAGAGAAGAACTAAATTGTCAAACGTCGGGGTCACCAATTGTAATAAATCTTTAAATTATGATAGATAAAAATCTCTAGTAATCAAACTTAAAAAAAGGCAACAGAGAAGATCTAAATTGTAAAACGTCGGGGTCACCAATCATAATAAATCTTAAAGTTAAGATTTCAAAGCTCAAGTATTCAAACAGAAAGAAAGGGAAATGGTTAAACGTCGGGGTCACCAACATTGGTATCGAATAGCCCTATATAGCCTCTTTCTCAGCCCTCTACTGGATGCGTGATGATAAAAAATAGCGAACAAAATGGCGTCTTATGTGTCAAATGCGAGCGCAATACTAAGAAAAAGGTTCGCCGAATGAAATTGAAACATTTGCCGCGTCGCTGACAAATTTTCTTCTCTCATTATGCGCGACAACCCTAATGCCGCCCCGCACCACCTTCCTTACCAGCCAACCTCACCCCTTTATATCTGCTTCACCTTCGGCACCCCTCAAATGCAGATTGAAATCCAATTAATGCCGCTGATGGCGTAAAAACGCAAAGCTTTCAACTGATTTTTTATATTTTTTTCTCGTTTTCTCTGCATTTTTTTTTTCATTCTGTTTTTTGCTCACTCTCTTCCCTTTGATGAGGCAAACGACTTGGAAAAAAGGGCGTCGACACCAAAGGTGGGCGTATTGTATGAAATCCTTTTCCCAATTTTTGTATTTTTTTTTTCCTTGTTTTTGTAATGCCAAACGCGTTGCGGCGTTAATATGTTAAATTAGAGAAAGCGACGAAGAGAGTGGGAGAGAAAAAAATTTGCCAGCGGCAAAAAAAAAAAGGCGGGGAGAGGGGGGCGAGAAGACTTTGGGTACGGAAACTGTCAACACAATAAATTGTGACCGCATACAATACGATGGCAAATGGGTCCAGTGAAAGTTTTGTGGCTGGTAATGCGATAGACCAACCCATGACCATCGAATGAAATCCAATTGAATGATGGCTCGGGCTTAATTAGAAGCCTGCAAGGCAAGAATGGGTTGCCGGAAAAGTTTTTCCTTTTCACGTTAATAGAGGATGAGAGACAGACAGACACACGGGAGAGAGAGAGTGACGAGACAGATCAAAAAAGTTGACCAAATATATTTATCACTCTCTCTCTCTCTCTCTTCCAATTGCAACTGCAGTTTGCCTCGTCTAATCACGTTTAATTCTTATCAAATCTCTTCTACAATTGCATTCTCTCAATCCCCCCGAAAAGGGGGGAATAAGGAAAAAAATGTAGATACACAAAAACACGCTTCATTGCCCAGATCGCATTCGCATTCTAATGACTTCCAATGGGCAGTTTGTAATTACGCATTATTCAAATTACAAAATTTGCAACAACAAGGATTGGAATACACTCTCCAACACACACACACACGCACACACAGAGAGACACACTCACATACCTTGTTCAAATTTAAACTCTAAACAGGCGCAAAAACAGACGGCGGACCACAAAAATCGGGTCAACTCGAATGACAAATGTGCAAAAAGGCGAAAGGAGATGCCAACGGAATGGGAGGGGGAAGGGGGGGTTAGGTCAGAGATGCAGGGCCATACTAAGTATATATACAACCAGCGGGGTGATTTGAGGGGATGGAGAGTTCATTTCTCTCGTCCTACCATATGTTTAAATGTTGCGCCCTGTTTTTTGGTTTGACTTTCAAAATGTCAAATACATTAAACGTGCATTTGCGTTTTGGGGTTTAGTTGCGATTTGCTGGCCAAAAAAAGGGGTTCTTGGGGTGCACAGATGGAGGGTGTAAGGAGGGTAGGGGTGGGGGGAGCGTTTCGAAAGAGTCGTTTAGAGTCCCTGACAGTTGAAATTTACCTTTTGGCCATAATGACATCACGTACACAAAAAGGTGTGTGTGCTTTCGGTTGTCCTTTCTGTCTCACCTCACCATGGTTGCCTCTACATATGCTATTTGTTGCATACTATCGGGCGTTGTGTGTGTGTGTGTGTGCGGTATGTGCGCTTTTGTGGCTTGCAGGCCGTAAGCCGAACCAGCCATGGGCTAATGTGAATCCGAAAATGTAGCCAATGGACAATCACATAAAACAAATTACACGTAAAGTTCCAACCAAAGCCCACAAAAGTATGCTACAAAATGCAAGTGCCGAGCTGCATTACGAGCATACACAGGATATGGTGGCGTGTAACGAGGAAGGAAACAGAGAACTGAACAGAGAGAACTATCTCTCTCTCTCTCTCGCTCTCTCTCTGTCTCTCCGAAAACCAAAAGGAAGTGCAGTAAGTGAAGTTTTATTGCAAGGATTTTTAGGCACACAAAATTAGACTAAGTTTGTCTTGTCAAGTGGTCACACACTTGCCTAAATGACTTGATTAACCAATATTCTCTCCCTCTCTCTCTCTCTCTCAGAGTAGTTAAAGCCAGGGTAACAAAATTTAATACATTGCACAATGACAAGGTAAGTCCGAGAGACCGAGACGGAGACAGAGAGAGCGATGCGAAAACGTTGGTAAATCTTCACAATCAACGCATTTGAGCTCTTTGCTTCCAACGGTTTTACTTTTCTTTCATTTTCGTGGGCTAGGGGGAAGGGGGGAGGGAGGGAGGGACAGTGGGTCGTGGGGCGTTACCAAACTGACTGTGAGATAATCAAATGAAAAAACGTAAATGTCTCGTTAAATTGCACAGAAATTAGATTTTTTTTCTCTTTTTTTTTCATTTTCTTGCTGGCGCGCGTTTGCCAGGAAAAATCAGAGCATGACCACTGGCGTGTGTGTGTGTGTATATATATATATGTATATATCTATCTGCGTGTGTGTGTGTGTGTGTGTGTGAGGGGGGCCTGTGTGAAAAATCAAATTAAGTATACGTAAAACGCGAACAGCCAGGATCTCGCTGCTGCTCTGCTCTGCTCTTGGTCTGGTCTGGTCTGCACTGATGCTGAAAATCAAGGCGAGTTGTCGATTGGTAAAAGCTTTTAAGGTGGCCAAACGGGGGGAGACGAGTCCCCAACGATGGACTGGGGTACCGCACGCTAAAAGCCAACTACTATGCTACCTTTAATTGGATTACAAGTGTATGTGTGTGTGTGTGGGTGCTAGTGTGTGTGTCCACCACGACGAGGGTTGGCCAACACACCAAAAGTTGTGAAAAAGCATAAGTTTGCATTTTTATGAAGCTCTTACGTATATATCGGTGGGAAATGACAACCATATGGCACAACAGACTACATTAGAGAACAATACGCAAAGTGCTACAGCCAGAGAAGGGGGCGGTGTGAGGGAAGCGGGGGATAGAAGGTGTTGAAGGGTAGTTGAAGGTTGCAAGGTGCAAAATTCGTGTAAGATGGCAAACTTAATGATAAGCTTTTATTTTTTGGGGGGGATAGCAAAGATATAGAGTAAGCTAAATGTGGCTACGATTTTCCTTCCTTTTCCTTTTTTTTTTTAATAACTTGCAAAACTGTTTTCCATATATCAATCGAGAAACGTTAATGGAAAATGTAAAGATATATACTTAAATATATATATTTTCTCTCTCTCTCTCTTTTAGTAGGCCTTTTCTGTTTCCATTTATCTCATAAATATATGATATTTGCGTCAATTTAAGTGCTTGCCAGTTGGCAATCATAATTTGATTAACGTTAAACTGCCCGCTCAAAAGTAAATTTGGCGACTCACTCATATAGTTTCCCACACACACACAGAGAGTCCTTTTGCTTAAATATTTATAAATTTATATATACATATATATGATACGACGATACGATACGATACGACATATATATGTATATGTATATACAAAGCGAATTGGTTATTAACTTTTCGTTTTGGGGTATCTTCTCGTGCCTCGTTGCTGGAATTTGGCTGTGCATTTTAATTTAATTAAAAGTTATGGCGGAAATGTAGCGTAAGAGGTAGGTAAATGAAGTAGGAGAGGCCAAGAGAAGGATGGGTAGGGGGCAGGGGGCAGGGGGAAGGGTATGTGTATATGCTACCAATAATAAACCAAATTATTGCATGTATAAATGAATTTGTGTGTTTGCCAGTCAGTGAGATTGTATGTGTGTGTGTGTGTGTGTGTGAGGGTGTGTGCATGTGTGTGTGTGTGTGTGTGTGTGTGTGTTTTCGCAATTAGGAGCAGCTGGCGTTCAGGTTCTCTGGGTTGTGTTCCTGTGGCTTTTGAGCCCTTTTTGTGCCAGCCATAATTGAGTTAGGCTGACATACACAAATTGTACTTGTAGTTGTTGCTGTTTCTGCTGTTGTTGTTGTTGTCGTTGTTGTTGTAGTTATAGTTTACTTTAGCATACTTTCAAGCAAAATGTCAATAGCACGAACCAAAAGTTTTGTATGTGAATGTTGTGCAAGACTTTTGTTTATGGCATTTAATCTAATGTCTCTTCGAAAATTCTTGCATAATTTTGCATTGTTTTTAGTGCTGACAGTGAGATAACTAATAATTGCCTTTGTCTCACTCTCTCTCTTTCACTCTGAGTGTATGTGTGTGTTTGTGTGTGTGTGTTTGTGAGTGTATTGCATATTGCCGTCAAGATGTTATCTAATTGCATTACTTGCATGTGCCTTGCATACTTTTAGGGCTGCCTTCCGAGTCAATTAGTCGGCATTAATGATTTATTGCATACTTTTAGGCAAACTATTGTTCTTCTACCTTAAGCCTTGCTTTTAATCGGCTTTTATACTTTACTCAACTCAACTCAACTCGACTCACTCGACTCTCGTCTCGTCTTGCCTGCCCTGCCCTGGTATAAAAGTTTTCATTCATTACCGAGGCAAAAATCATTGCATACTTTATGGCTGCCTGAAAGGGATTTAACCATGATTCACATTTTGGGGCATTTGGTTCGGTAATTAAAATGGGATGATCTAAGTGAAAAACATTCAATAAGCAGCATGCCATTTCCTCTCTCTCTCTCTCTCGAAAAACAGCCTCAATTTCCGTGATACTGTCCACTCTCGACTCTCTACTCTATTCATTAGCCTTTATAAACTTCATTCTAATTAGATTATTATTATTATTATTGTTATTTGTGATGAAATGACAGACACACAAAAGGTAGTTAGTTAGTAGATAAGAACCAAAAAGCTAAACTTAGTCTTTACCAGTTTGAGTTGATCTTGTGGTTATATGTTGCAGCTGAACAAGATGAAGACGAAACCAATGCTCAGATGCTCAGATGCTCTGATGATAAAGTAGTAACAGAAGAAGAAGCTAGGTGGGAGGTGTGGGTTGGGTGCCGTGCCCACAAACAAAATGTGTCTGGGCCAAAAGCACTCACACACAGGAAAATGCCCATCAGCCGGCAAATGTCTCAGACCACAACATGTCCAATGGGCCCGAATGCAACCAGCAGCAGCAGCAGCAACAGCAGCAGCAACAACAACTGAACTGAACCACACTGAACTGAACTGAACTGAACTGTCTGCATAAGTTGAAGATAAACGTAAACCGCATGCACGGCACAATAAACAGACATCCGTGTGCATTTCCCTGACTATTTGTCAAAAACATTGCAATAACAACAAGACCAGAGAGAACAGGGAGAATTGGCAGCAGCAGCAGCAGCGAGGAACCAGAAGAGCCCGCCCGCCCAGTCACTGGGCCCAGGGACACCAAAAACCAACGAACAGATAAACCCTTGACTGCAGCCAAGGGACACCATGAAAGAGAGAGAGCGAGAGAGAGAGAGCAAGAGAGAGTCTCTGCCAGCTGCCATCACGACAAGGTAAGGTAAAGTGAGGTGAGCTGAATGGAGGTGAGGTGTGGTGTGGTGGCAAAAAGAGTGTGGGTGAAGGTGAATGTTTGCATTGGCCATGCCAGCGATAATAAACCAACAACAACCTGCGCGAAATGAGAAATGCAGCATAATATTAACCACAAACTGAGATTGCAAGGCTCCTGGCCAGAGTGCAGTGTGGATAGCTAGCGACACACACAAACAAGAGAGCTCAATTTGCCCCCAAAAAAATGCACTGAGAGAAAAACACACACAAAAAGCCAGGAAATCTCTTAGAAATGTTTCGCTATGATCGAAAAGGTTATCTGAGACAATTTCCTTAACCGAGTAACAGCCAAAATATAGCAGAGTCAGTCGCAATCGTAGGAACGAGAATAGATTAAGCAGATCAGCGAACTAAGTGTTGGAAAGCGCTATAACGCATTGAAATAAGTGTTGGAAAACGCTATAGCTTTTGCAAAGAACGAGAATAGATTTAGTAGATAATCGAATTAAGTGTTTAACTTTTGCAAAGAACGAGAATAAATTTAGCACATAATCGAATTAAGTGTTGGAGAGCGCTGTAACTTTTGCAAAGAACAAGAATAGATTTAGCAAATCATCGAACTAGGTGTTGGAAAGCGCTATAACGCATTGAAATAAGTGTTGGAGAACGCTATAACTTTTGTAAAGAACGAGAATAGATTTAGTAGATCATCGAATTAAATGTTGGAAAACCCTATTACTTTTGCAAATGGCGCCAAGTGTTAAATGTTTCAGAATTCAATCCGTTTACTCCGCAAGAACGTGAAAGAATTCTTTCCGATATTCTGAAGGAAGCATTTTCTGGGTCGCTTAATCTCTCATTTAGAGATCACCAGATTTAATTGTTTCAGAATGCTTTTTATAGAGATTTTTGAAGAAGCCTTAGATTCTTAAAGACCTTAAGCTGAACCTGTCGCTCGAAATACTCCTAAGAGTGATGGTAAATGCCATAAAACGGCCTCGTATGGTCATTATTTTATTTTCTCGGCCCGATGGAATAAATTCTAATCGATTAAATTTATATCAATCAATAATATCAAATGATTATTTTTTACTCCTTTTGTCTTGCCCTAGACTTGACAATTTTCGGTTGATCAATTTTTCGACTTGATGGAATAAATTCGAAAGGATTAAATAAACAAATTTTACAAGTAGAAGCAAAGCTTTTCCTTGTATTTGCCTTTTGGTTGATCACAATTTTGTTGTGCAGTGTATTAACTAACTAACTGCACCTCTCTGCCTGTCATAACCTTCACACCGACCACAGAGACAGGAGCAAAGTTTTGCATGCGGATTTTTCTCCTCGCCCGGTGCTAGTGTCCGCCTCAGTGGAAGGAAATGAGCTGCAGTTGCAGTTGCCCCAACCAATTTCGCTTCCCCTCCCACCTCTACCTCCCCCTCTCTCGCATCACCATCTCCATCTCTATCGCATGCCTTCACCATGTAATAACAAACCAAACACTGCATAAATTCTGGCATCGAGTTGTCTGTACTTTGTTTTCGCTTTTGGTATTTGGTCAAGAACGAACTCACTGTCTGTCCGTCCGTCTGTCCGTCCGTCCGTCTTTGTCTTTCCATTTGTCTATTTGTCTGTCGGTCTTGTTTGAATTTGGCTTGTTTCGCCTATGATTCCGCTTCTATTGTTACGGGTACGGGGGAGGGGCAGATCGTCGTATATATGCCTTTTGTTTTGTTAATTTGCCTGGTCCAATATCGGAGGAGTCGAGAATGGAATGCGTCTTTGCTTATAGGCTTGACTTGCTTTATTTGAAATTCGGGCAAAAGGGAGATAACCAGAAGAAGAAACGGAAACTCTCAGAGGCAGAGCTAACTAAGCTACTTATCGAAAAATAGCCTTGCATGCTAGAGGATTTTCACAACAAGGAGAAGGACGAGCAGCAGCAGCAGCAACAAAGAAGGCTTAACGACAATACAACTAGAAATCAAGGTGAAGCTAAAGATGGAGCAGGAGGAAGAGGCTTCTAAACTTAATATTTCGCTTTTGAAAACTGTTCGATCATCTCGAACTTAAACTCTAACTCTCTCTACCACTTCTCTGCCTCGTATTGCAGTTGTCAATTAAGGCAACTAAAGCTCTTTAGCAGCTCCTGCAGCAGCAGCCCATTTTCCAGCGATTGCCGTTTACAATTCCTAGACTCTAGGGCATACTTAAACCAATTTTAATTACATGCATGCTGATTGCTTTGAAGGCTCTAAAAGGGCTCTAAACAGCATGGGTCGGTCCATGATGGTATGGAGGGGGGAGGTGGATTTATCAACACCACATTTGTCGCACACACACACACAGAGAGAGAGAGAGATAGAGAAGGGGGGGAGAAAAAAAAGAAAAGGAAACTGAATGGCAAGCTAATTGAATATGAGTATGAATGGAGAAGAGAGAGAGAGTGAAAGAGAACTCCCATTCTCATTCGCATTCTCTTGCTCCTAACGCCCTCATTTTTTCTACCTCTCCCCCCTCCCTCACTCTTTCTTTCTCTTCATAAGCCCCTTGAAGCCGCAACGATGACAACAATAACGAAAGATGAAGAAGAGCAAAAACAGAACAAAAAAAAAAGAAGCGAAAGAAAGATGATGATGATGCCAGGGGAGGGAGGGAGGTTCGGGGGGTATTCCATGGTGGGTGGCAAATTGAAGAAGGTAAACTACCATAACGAGAAGAAGAATCCGTTGGCACTAATGGAAAAAGCATCAATGGCTTATGGATTGAAAAGCAGTGGCGAAAAATTTATGGATTTTTTACACAGTGGGAATCACTTGAGGCGGCAAGCAACCCAAGCCCCATCATCCCCTCACCTCCTCATCCCCTCTCACGCTCTCTCTCTCTCTGCCACCTGTCTAACGTTGCCGTTTTGCGTATTTGCAGATTTTGAGCCTCCGCTCGTCAATCTCTCTCTCCGTCTCTGTCTTGCCTGTTAAGCTAGGCAAACAAATGGCTAAGATAACCAGGGTTGGACACACAACACAAGGGGAACAGAAGAGAACCTGTGATCTAAGGATAACTTTGAATTGTGATTGAATTGATCAACTTATGGCTAGAGAGAATTGCCTATATGGACAAGGACGAGAACGAGGACGAGTTGAAATGCGTTTTAAACTGACGCCCATGACGCAAACAATAACCTTATAAACTGTAAGGCCAAAAGAGAGAGAGAGAGAGAGAGAGAGCAGGACCCTGCCCGACCCTGTTCGCCTTTGCCCCTCTCTCCCCACTGCCCACGCCCACGCCCACTCTATGGCGCTGTATACACAAATAAACATTCAAGTGGAATTATTGCAACGAAATTCAAAGGATTACGACAAAAGCACGTTCACAGGATTCAACAGAAGCAGCAGCAGCAGCAGCAACTGAAGTCCTGCTCTGCCACATTGCAAGGCTGGGATCGGCTACCAAACTGGCTCCGGGTTGCCAATGACAACAATGCGGGCGGCATGGCAGAATGATGAAGCATTCAATGGGCTTTTGCGGAAAGCGGGTGCGGGTGCGGGTGCGGGCGAAGGGCGGTGAGCGGTAGGCGGTGGGCGGTGGGCAGCAGCAAGTTCAATGAAGGAAAATTATGAAGCCTTATTTATTGTTTATGCGTGCGCATAGCTCATGGAGCGAGAGAAATCAGAGGAAAATACACAATCGGTGGAGCAGTAGGGGGACGGGCTAGGGGGGGGCAAGGCAGCATGCTGTGTAATTTTTGTTTTATACTCTATGATGGAAAAATAGGGCAGAGCATCATGAACTTAATGAGGATATAACGACTAACTGAATTACTTTGCCATTTCCCACAAAGATTTTTCTTTCCTTTTCAATGCAAAAGTTTCAGAAGAAACACCTTGAAAATATCCTTTTTATAGGGTATTTACATTATCACCTTTTACGAGGATCCTCTGCTTAGTGGAAATTTTTGCTGCGACCACACAAACATATTAATATCAGTGGAAAGGACGAAAGTTGGCTTGCCACTTCGTTCAGAGCATGTGAAAAATTTGCACAAATAAATATGAATTGCACTTTAATGCATATTAAGCTACGCGTAAGGATGTCGGCTCAGTCTGTGGGTAATGGGCAGCGGGGAGAGAGGGTGGAAGGGCATGCATGAGTTTATTATTAAATAAAGTGCCCACTGTACACCCAACCACCCACACATGGCCGGCCACTCATATCGCTCCACTGTTTGTTAATATTCAATATTTATTGTTGTGTATAATTGAGTGAAAAGTTATATGTTTGTGTGATTACACCAGGGTGCCTTCGGGGGCGGGGGGGGCGGAGTGATTGGTATACCAAAATGAAATCTCAATATTATGTCTACCCAAATAAAAATGATGTGCAATTGTTGCCAGAAAAATATGATTATCGCCAGAGTATTAAACACAGCGCATAATTAGAGACAAGGGAAACTTACAAAATCGAAAATTCAGTGATGGAAATGTCATTCGACTTACCTGAAAAGAGAAGAAGTAATTAAGAAAAACAATTAGTAAATGCATTCAAATTGAATTAACGTTTTAGTATTTTCATTTATAGCAATTATTGACCCGATTTGACATTAAAGTTTATGCTTAAAAATGGACAACAAAAATTCCTTTAAAATTACATGGCTAGGAAATATCTTCAACTTGATCTGGCATAGCTACTTTATCCATTATAATCTTTCTTTCTAGTTCTTACTCTCTTTTTTTTAAAGGTTTCTAAAAATTTGCCTCATCTACTATTTTAAAATATTGAACATAACTAATTATTAAGTTGAAAGTAGCAAAGGTCTTAAAAATAAATAGATTACTTCTTACAAACTTCTACAGAAATAAATTAAATTGAATTATATTGGAAAAAAATAATCTTCACTTGGTTAAAGACTTTGGATACAAAACCCAAATAAGTATGCTATGATAATTTAAACACAAGGAACGACAGAATAAAAACTCTCTTTAATAATATATCTCAGCTGCTTCTCTATAAATATGTCCACAAAACCCAAATAAGTATGCTATGATAATTTAATTACGCTTCAAACATGACACAAAGTGAATTTGTTTTAGCAAATCGAAGATAGATTATTAAAATATTTAAAAAAAAGAAAATTCATCAAAGTAAACTAACTGTTTAAAACTGTAAAAACAAAAAATAAAATTATATTACACACATATCAAAAACAAAAAGAAAACGTGTTTAATAAAATTAAAATAAACTATTTGATTAATTAATGAAAAATAAAATGAAAGTTAATTACTGTCTGCTTTCTTCCACTAAAAAATTTTGAAAGTTTTGCATATGAACCTCTTCCAGGATATTCCAGAGAATATTCAGGAAGTGGAATGATAATGAAAATGAGACAAAATGTTTGCAAGTTAAATCCCAGTATTCATGTGAACCTCTTCAAAAAAGAAGTTAAGCCTCTAAAACGTATATTTTGAAAGTGTATTGAAATATATTTTGCAAACAGTTTTTCATAATTTAACTGTACTTACAGAATCGGTCTCGATCTTTTGTTATATTTGTGTGTCACATTTGATGTTGAGCCCCTTGAACTCTTCTTGAACTTCTTTCATATATTCCAACTTCATTATTCATTCATTCTATTAAAACATCAACTTGGCTGTGTAGTGTATTTAGAAACAAGCAAATTAGCCTTGATAGTCCCAATTGGTATTATAGTTGTGTAGCAATTTGTGGTTAAAAATAACAACAACAACAACAACAACAGCAACAACATTATGGTCATAGGTCAAATTGATGAGATTTTTCTCAATCTCACAACAAAAAACAACAGCAACAACAACAACAACAAAGAGAAGAGCCACAATAAAGCTGCAGCAAATTTGCTATGCATTTTGGCAGTCTCTGTCATTGGCTTTCCACTCCAACGACTATCTCTCTCTCTCTTCCCCTCTCTCTCCCTCACTCTTTCCGTGCAAAATCAAGTATTTCGCCTGACTCTGCCTGTGTTTTGAATTATATTTTTGAATTATGCATTTTTGGCGAAATTTTGCCAGAGCGTTCGTTCGTTCGTTGGTTGGTTGGTTGGTTGTTTGGTTGGTTCGTCGTCGTCGTGGCACAAGTTAAATTTATTATTAGATGCCGCATTACGTGGAAGGTGCCGCTTGCAACTTGCCGCTTGCCGTTTGCTGTGCAGTGATTCATCAGAATTTATGCTGCAGCCAGAGGGAAGCAGCAGGAGCAGCAGCATCTCCTTTTTTTTTTTGGTTTTGTTTTTGTTTTTGTTTTTTTTTTTTTGTGGTCGCCCATATAATTTGATATGCTGGCTTGGCAGTTGCATTTTGTGTTGTGGCTCATAAATTTTGCCAGGCAAAAAACATTTGTCTGCTGCTCTGACATGCATGGCATTAACTGGCTAGAAGAAGCAGCCGCATTTGGTAGATGGAGTTTCGGATTAATGAAGTGCCTGGAAGATTAGATGATGCTGGGTGAGAGAGAGAGAAGAGGAAGGTTCCCGATTGGTCGCTCCGCGAGCTGAGAAGGCGGCGTTATAAAAGTTATTGACAAAACTGTTGTTGGTCATAAATTTAGTTATGGGTGAAACTGCAGTTAAATTAATTGCCCAGGACTCGTAAACACCTATAGCATTAGGCCGACAGTCCCACACCCCGCACCCCCACCCCCATCTCCTACCCCTCTTGCATGTTGCTAGCGATTTCTGATGTTTTTATGCCTTTTTAACACTTCTTTTTCGTTTTCTAGCTAAGCAGCTCACGCAATTTCCATAAAAATAATAATTATAATAAACGTGAGCCGCAGTCCCAACTTTAATCACGAATAGGCTGAGCAGCAGAAAGAGATTGTGTGTGTGTGTGTGTGTGTGTGTGTGGGGAGGGGTAACGGTACAAGCGGTACAAGCGCAGCCTTGCCAACTTCCGCTGTCGACTTGTTTTATGCTTCCGGCCAGCGGAAGTGTTTGCCTAGTTGCCGCGCTAGTTTTGTCGCCTGCGACAAAGCACACGGCACGACCAAGACGCAATGGCAACGACGACGACAAGGATAACTTTGATTTGCATATTCTGTTCGCTCTCTCTCTCCCTAACACCCACTACCCATTCCCCCACAACACGTGACAACAATGCAAAATTTTCGTACCGAGTCAATTACCCAAGACACATTAGCAACTGCGTGCTAGGGTCCTGTGTCCCTTGTCCCATGTCCTGTTCCTGCCCTTCCCTGCTGTGCCTTCTTCAATCCAGACAAATCAAAATGCAATTGAAGTTACACAATGGGTAGCAAAAGGTGTATATGAATGCTATAGCCAATTGAAGTGACTGATCGCCTTAAAAGGAAAACTTTTGCCACTTAATATAGGCAAATAAAGTAAGTAACTTGGATATTCCATGCATCAAGTGGAAAAAACACTTAAATTGCGGGAGAAAAATACCTTTTGTCGAATTTTAGAGGCGAAAAGGGGCGTGGCAAACAAAATAAATAAACTTGATCTGCATAGATACCCCACGAGTCTATATTTTAAATTTGATAGCTTTAGCTTTTATAGTTCCCTAGATCTAGACACTCAAACAGACGGACATGGCTATATCTCGTGCTGATCTGGAATATATATACTTTAAAGGGTCTTCATTGTGCCTGTTACATACATTTTGGCGACCTTAATAACAATGCTGGAGCTAAAAGATTTAGGCTTCAATTAATTTGAATCCATTCCACCGTTTATCCCTTGAGAATGAAGCTTTTTTTTTGGTTTTCTAAACCACTGTGCCACAGCATTCGCATATAAGTATTCTACTCTATGACCAAAGCCAGAGAGTAGTTTGCTTTCCATGCCAGCTGCCACTTTGAGTGAGAAAACTTGTTGAGCCCCTGCTTCACCCTCTGCCTCTGCCTCTCCCTTGATTGAGAAGCGACCTCCCGCTAACGATCCTCCGCCCGGCTGCAGCTAAAGTCTTATCTGTGACGCAGTGGCTTTTCAGCTACTAAAAGCGTGCAGAGGCGAAGAGAGGTGGCAAGGGGGGGGGGGGGCAAGCACATTATGTACAACTCATTTAAAACGCCAGCAGAAGCGACGACAACAACTTTGTAAGTTTTTCTGGAAAATTGCTTGGAAAAAATTGAAAAATTATTTATGCTGTGTGCAGTTTTTTGAAGCTGTCAATAGCCTTCGCTTTGCTCTTTCATTCGCTATCTCTCTTACTCACTATCTCCAGCTCTCTCTCTGTCGCTGTCTTTTGGGGCAACCAAACGAAAAGTATACAAAGTTGTCGCTATGCCCGCTGGCGGCATGCGCTTGCATGCAAAAGTCTACTTTGTTGCCTTAAGTACTTATGCCAGGACCAGAAGCAGAAGCAGAAGCACAACCCAAGACCCGAGACCCAAGACCCAAGACCAAGACCCAAGATGTTCGTTCGTCTTCATATCTCTTTTACTTTGTCCTGAAGGGGAGTTGGATGATGGCTGTTGGCTCTTGGCTGGCTGATGCGCTTTTGCTGTCTCTGGCTTAGCATAATTTTAGGCAAACGCACGTTGCTTAGTTTATAGGCAAGGCATAGGATTCGTTCTCGTCATCGCCGCCATCGTCCTCGTTGTCCTCGTCGTCGTTCTGTTGGCAGAAATGTCAACTGTTTTTAATTGCCCGAGACACCAGCGGCAGGACGAAGACGGCAACGGCAGAACGGCAACGGCGACAGGACCAACATTGTCTGGCTTGGTTGCCTTGGCACGTCCGAGACAAGAAAATTAGCCTTGCCTCCTCATCCGCTCTCACCCTCTCTTACCCTCAATCACCCCAAATGCCAATGCCTTAAAATAACTGTAAAATTGTGTAACAAAAGGATTTTCATAAGCTGCGCTCATAAACTATTGGAACAGAGCGAAACAGACAAAGACAGCAACAACAACAAACAGAAAAGAAAAAAGGGACACAGTGCGGGGGATTGGGGAAAAAGGGGGGGGGACGACGCCGCTATGAGGTTCGATTTAATGGCCTGGAACTTTGTAAGTTAGGAACAAACGAATACAAAATTTTTGCTCCACCCGCCGCCCACTGGTCGAAACCAAAAAAAGAAACGAAACGAAACGAAGCGATTTTTGCATAAAAAGCTCAATTTATAAATATTTTAAGGCCCAATGGCTAATGCGCTTTTGTGTGTGTGTTCGTTTAACGTTTAACGCCTGTGCGTAGGCAGCACATTTTGTAATACAAATAAGTGAAAGAAGAAGAAGCAGCAGCGTCAAAGTTAAATGAAAGTTGTGCGCAAGAAGAGCCCAATCACTTTTTGGTGACCCCGACGCGTGCTAATTGAACCAAGGAGAAGGAGGAGCAATATATTAACGATTTGCAACTAGAATGAATGGAATTGCATTGCAATGGTTGTGTGTCTTCCATTATGGACTAGCATTTCCGCAGTTTTATGGCATTGCATAGTTTTGGGGGCATTTGGGGGTAGGGGCGGGGGTGGTCTAGCTAATTAATTTAAATGCGTGAAATTTTCACAGCAATGCCAAGGCTCAGCAAACAACATACAAATGAGATTTATATGGTAGTTGGGAGTGAGGGAGGGGGGTGTGGGGATTGCTCTCGCTCTGGTATCATCAGATTCAGGCTCCAAACAGAACCGGAAAACAGCCACAGGAGCGAGGCCAGGTCAAGTGGGTGACTTTGGTGGGTTAAGCTGCTTATCAAGTTGAGCATTGAAATTATAGCCGCGAGCTAGACACAAGAGAAAGGAGCGGCGAGAGAGAGCTTCAGTCAGCTAACCAGGATACCAGAGACTAGAAAACAGAATAGCAGCCACTTTGTTATGGTGAATGTTGTTTCTGTTCCTGTTGTTGTTGTTGCTGCTGTTGTCGATGGAAGTTGGGTGGGTTGGGAACGGCAATGGCAACGGCAACGGCAACGGCAGCACAGGACAAGTACAAAGGCATCCTTTTAAATTTCCTGTCATTTGCCACACAATACGCTGGAGAGCGGCCACGAGATGAGACTCGACTCGACTCGCCTCGACTTGCCTCGACTTGCCTCGACTTGCCTCGACTTGCCTCGCCTTGCTGCTGCTGCAATTGTTGAAGGCTCCAAGCTGCACTGCGTCTTGGTTGCGGATAAAGTACAGAGGCGGGAAACGCTCATGTTAGACAGCGGAGGAGGAACAAAAGGCAGAAGCAAGTCTATTTGTAGGCACTGTGCAAAAATGCATAACTCAACTCAACTAAACTACTGCAAGATTTCTCTGTTTTTCTCAGTGTATTTCAGTGCAAAAAACAAAACAAAAAAAATGAAAGAAAGAAAAATCGCATTGCTCTCGACGCGGCGCGTCGCTTTGCTTGTTTGCTAGAATTTAGCCGCTGGGAATTTGCATTTTTCATTACGCACAGAAAGAGAGGGATAAAGAGAGAAAGGGAGAGAGAGAGAGAGAGAGTGTGAGAGAGAGGGGGAGAAGAGGGAAAGGGTTTTGGTTGCTGGGCGCCATATTAACGCCTAGACTCGTTCATGGGGTTAAAAGCTAGTTTCCGGCGGAAGTGGCTGCCGTTGCATTCCCCAGATCCCCTCACCACCCCTGCCCCTCTCTCTCTAACCCACCACAACCCGAAATTATCTCCCAGGCTCTTCTGACTTTTGTTGGAGTGTATGTATGTGCGCTTGTGTGTGTAAATAAATTTCTCTGCGAAATGAAATGAATGTGATTGCCAGCGTGACGACGCATGGTGTTCTAAAACCCTCATCCCTCCCTCTCTTACACCCCACTCCTCCACTCTCTCACTCTTCTTCTGTGCAGCTGTCGGAAGCAGTTATTATGGCAGCATATTTGCCAGCTTTCTCTCTGGGCTTCGTTTTTGTTGGTTTTCTGGTGTTTAGGGTATTTGAAATTATTTTGACTAAATATTTAAAGCATATGCTAACTTTGACTTCTATTTCATTCATTTGTGTGTGCAATATACCCTGCAGCAAATGAAATTAGATTAGATCGCAACGACCTTGCAGACACCAGATCCAATGATCGGGAATTGAAATGGCAAGTGAAATCATTATTAGGAGATAAATAATCAGGTTTCTTATATGAATACTTGTGAAGTGTTAGTGAAATATTTGTGAAACAATTCTTTCCCCATTCCACTTCGTTCTCAATTACTAATTCACCTAAATATCAGCTAAAAAAATCACTTTCATTAAATAAAAATATCTCTAATGACAAAATTTCGACCACATTCAGTTTTAAGTTTCATTTAATTCCATTTGAGAGCTTCAAATTCTTGCCTAAAATACTTGGTAATATCTTTAAACTTTTTCTAGCGGACCTACAAACCACACTTATCCCATTCCACTTCATTCCCAGTTACTAATTCATCTAAATATCTGCTAAAATGACAAATTTCGATCACATTTAGTTTTAAGTTTCATTTAGTTTCAATTGAGAGCTTCCAATTTTCATCCAAAATACTTGTGAAATGTAGTGAAATATCTTTAAACTTTTTCTAGCGGACCTACAAACCACACTTTTCCCATTCTACCTCATTCTGAGTTACTAATTCACCTAAATATCTGCTAAAATGACAAATTTCAATAACATTTAATTTTGAGTTTCATTCAGTTTCAATTGAGAGCTTCGAATTTTCGTCCAAAATACTTGTGAAATGTAGTGAAATATCTTTAAACTTTTTCTAGCGGTCCTACAAACCACACTTTTCCCATTCCACCTCATTCTCAGTTACTAATTCACCTAAAAAACTCACTTTCATTAAATAGAAATCTGTTTAATTACAAATTTTTGCCCATGAAGAGTATCTCAACTTCAATGCAGCGAAATTTTGTTTTATGAACCGGATACGGTTTTGGTCAAGTTTCTGGTCCCAAGGATTATAAATGAATTTCTAGTATTTGCGTTTGGTGCTAGCCGCAAAAAGAAGATGAGAGAGAAATTATAATGAATTTTAATGTTATTTGTCTTTGCCAGCGATCAAATACGACGAGTACAAATTGGGGAACAATGAAGCAAAAAATATGTTCAATAATTAAAAAGTATAAAGATAATTATATTTATCAAGGAAAGTCCACTTCCCTACTGCTTGCCCCTCTGCCTCAGTGTAGGTCTGTTTTGGCCTAGCCATGGGTTAATCTTGTACCTGGGCAGCCAGAGTGCACATTATTAATCAAAGTCAATCCCAAAGCCAATCTCTTCCCCTTCCATCCCTCCTCTCCCAGAGTCATTCTTTTTCATTCAAACAACAACAACAAGTTCTGCTAGGGTAGGAGGGAAAGGGAGGAAGACGGGGAGGGGGTAACAACAACAATTTTTGCGCCTAATCAATTTGCTCAAACGTCACAAAGTACGCACATAGAAGTCAGCGAAGGAGTAGATGAGGAGACGCCGGGGGGTGGTGCGGGTGGTGGTTAGGTTAGAGGGGGGGGTTGGAAAAGCTCGACAAGGAAAATTTATTTCATTTGTGTTAGCATTTTGCATTTCATTAGGTTTTCATTAAATAAAATGTTGAATTACACGCATAATTTATTCTGAAGACGGAGAACTTTTTTTTTTTTGCTCGTTTTCTCTCTTTCTCCTGTCGTCGTGTGGTGAGGCAGAGAGCGACACACAGAGAGAGAGAGGGGAACGATTGGGGACCTTTGGCTAACCCAACAGATTGGTAAACTAATCACTTGAATTTTGGTAGAGACAAGAAAAAAAACCAACCAAAAAAAACTCATTATTTACGTAAATGAATTTTGTTGTCCTTTTTATAGGGTATAGCTTAGTCGTTGAGGGTTTTCTTTGTTTTTTTGGGTAAATTTAGTTCCTGTTACACGCACACACACACACACACACACACACAGAGAGAGTGAAATCGAAACAAATTACAATAAAAATGCCAAAGATGCGTGCTAAAAGATTAAAGCCTGACACGAAATGAAGCGTGGCCAGCAGGCCACCAGGATGGTGGGTGGGGCAGGGTGGGGAGGGAGATCGGTAAGATTTTCATATGGCAGAGAGAGAGCAAGTAAATTTGTTGCTTTAGTTTCCTTTAGCTTGTCATCGACTGCTGCCAACTCCTTGGAAGTTAGAGACAGACAGAGAAAAAGGCAAAATATTTATACAGCTTCCTCCTGGCGAAAATCAAAGGTTGAATGAGTTCACTTCAGTTCTCTGGCGTTCTCCCACTCTCCTTCTCACTCTCCCTCTTCTCTTTATCTATCTGACTTGTTTCGTTTTTCTTGGGTGTTTTTGGCTTCATTTTGACCCTAATGATAAATTACTTTAATTAATGCCGCCATATTGTCTTTGGCCATTATGCAAGTTCATTGGGTTTAATTTGTGTGTGCGTGTGTGTGTGTGTGTGTGTGCGGGTGTGTGTGTCCGTCTGGGTGTGCGTATGCTTTTACTCAAAGCTGATTTATTTTGTTTCCTTCTTGGCCTTGCGGCTCAAGTATTTTGTCTTCTTTGCGTTTCGTTTTTGTGTGCTCAATGCTCGGTCTAAATGCAACAGGCGCAACGAATAAGTTAGTTGACATATTTGTTCTGGCCAAGGCTTAATTAATTGGCTTAGAACTTGAACTTTGAGGGCAAACGGAAAGAAATGCTTCGTTTCGCTTTTCTCTCTCTATATATGTATGTTTTTTTTTCCGGTGGAATCTTTAAGAAACTATTTGATTCATTGGAATGGTCGCTCGTTCCGTCTGTCGGTCGTTCCGTTGGTCGGTAGGTCGTCACTGGCAAAAGGGACACGTGACCGAAATGTATAAAAAGTCTTACATTGATTGCGTGTATGATGCGGTTTTCTGTTTTTCTTCCTGCTTTAAGGAGAAAGGGACTCAAGGTACTTACACATACTGCGGGTGGTGGGTGGTGGGTGCTCGGAGGAGGGGGTGGCTAGGCGAAAAGGAAACTGAGTTAGTTGATTTTTGTTAAGGAAATAGAAAAAAATGCAGGAAGTCGCCACAGAATGCACAATGTCAATTCAATTTATCGATTGATCATAAAACGCGAACAAACATCGATGTGTATCGAAGTAAACTATGCGAAATGTTATCATTATATCGATTATTATACAGTTCTTGATGCAAAGAGTGATCAATTAATTGTCCTTTCGTTGATATATTTGAAGTAAATGCTCGTCGCTATATTGCTTTACTATTTTTGAGCTGATCACAATAGTTGATCTGGTTTTTAGAGGTTTATACTGATATATATTTCCATATATTTCTATATATTTCTATATATTTCTATATATTTCTATATATTTCTATATATTTCTATATATTTCTATATATTTCTATATATTTCTATATATTTCTATATATTTCTATATATTTCTATATATTTCTATATATTTCTATATATTTCTATATATTTCTATATATTTCTATGAATTTCCATTCATTTCTATTTATTTCTATATATTTCTATGTATTTGTATTGATTTCAGCTTATCTACATATCCAGAAGTGAGTTAGCAGCCTAGTTCCAGAGGTCCTATGTTAAGTTTAACACAAATGTTAAGTTTAACAGACTATCATTTCCATTAATTTTAAAATTTCTCTTAAAAAGAATGTTTAATTTAAAATTTCCGTTTAAATTTTTAGTTATATATTAGTTAAAGTTCAAAATTGTTGTTAGTTTTAAAGGATATTAGCAGAAAATTTAAGATTAACGGAAATGTTAAGTAATATTCTGTTACACTTAACATATCTCTAGAGCAGACATCCTGCAGAGCTCTAAGAAGCTACGACATGACCTCTGGAGCTTGACTGTTAGCTTTCTTTTGGACATCCAGATAAAATTAGTATAAATATACTCGAATATATACTATATATAATATATATATATAAGTCTATATGCAGCATGATGTAGCAGCAGATATCCTTAAATTCTGCACAACAACTAAGAATCGAAAACTATTAAGCATTTAAATACTACGAAAGAGAGTTTAAAATTCGTTTACCAATCAATCGTTAGCTAAGTTGAACGCTTTCTATGCAAAATGCAGCCTAACTCTGTGGATTCCATATCCTTAGAAGGCATTTTGACCTTGCGTCCTTCATTCCTTCCCACTAACTAACAATGCGTTAGGTATTTAGAGAGAGTGGAGGTCTTCTTGCCAATTATGATTAAGTAAGTGCATTTAAGGTAAACTCTAGTGTGTTTGAATTGCCGTAGGCCTATCTATGGACCTCTTATGCCCTAACTCTTAAACTTGAGATCCATTTACTAAAGCTTTCGATTCTTTTCTTTGTTTTTTCGTAGATTTTTTCTCTATTTTTTCCCCCGAGAATGAGGGCACTTCTCAAACACTCAAAACTTAAATCGTCTGAAACGAACACAAACTACATTTAATTCGAAATTATGTTTCAACTAATCTAACTTAAAATTCCACTGGTGTCCACACACACACACACACGAAGACACATATACACACACACACACACATATATACACACATTCATTTAAAGGAAAAGAAGAGCGTCCTTGTCATGAAGCTTACTGTACCGGAAGCAAGCGAAAAAAATCTTAAAATGAGCACTCAAGTGGCACATAGAGAAAGGGGAAGAAGGGAAGTCACATTGGAGTGGCAAAGAAACACCGTTACCCCTAAGCACCAACCCCCCTCTCCCCGTCCGCCCGCCGCACCCTCTCCCATACGTAGCCAAAGTATCGCCAAACAGAGCAAACAGAGAAGAAAAATAAAATTAATATTAAATTAATTCTGAACATGAAGTGTGTGAAGAAAATTGCAAAAGTCGCAGCAGCAGCAGCAGCAGCAACGACGACGACAACGAGAAACATTTTTCCAATTCCATAAGCGAACTTCAATTTCAATTCAACTTACGACGTGCCCAGGACAACGAAGAAGCCAATTTCATACAAATGGCTTGACCATTCGAAGGACCAAGCATCCAGGACTAAGGGCATAGGATTCAGGGTCTCGAAACCGGGTAACGGGTATAGAATATATCGGACAACGGGCGGAGAGCAGCGGAGCAGTCGGCACAACTTAAGGCGATTTATGAAACAATTTTTGTGTTTGTTGGCATGACAAAAAGTTACTTGCTGTGGCACTTGATTATGTTTTAACCCTCACCAACCCCCACACATCCTCTTACCCTTCTCTTCGACTTTTTGGCTACTTTCATGCGATTTCTTTTTTGGTAAAATTATAGACACAAATAAAAGCAAACAAATGTCAACTGCAGTCTTAAGTCATTGGCATAATATATGTATATATTAAACAGAGGTCAAATGAACCAGCGTAGAGGAATAGGAGAGGGGTAAAGAGATAGTTGACACCTACTTTAATATAGCCCTATGAAACCACAAGCTCAGCTATAGTAAGAAGGGCTTGAATGACTCTTTAGAAATTTTGAACACTCAGCTTATAATTCTCAAGTGGTAATGCAATTATGCAGATTAAGAACTTCCAATGGTTAACTTTACAGGATACACATATATAACAATCCTTGTTTATAAAATATCCCTAATATATTGATATCCCTTACACGATAACGATTAAATCATATCGATATAATATTAGAAACAACACTGAACTTAATTTTATTCTGTGGAATATAAAAACCTGGTTTACTTTTGTCTTTTTGTAGTAGGATATAGATCTATAAAAATCCTTATGTATATAATATAACTAAATCATATCGATATATTATCGTTAGAAACAACTCTGAACTTCATTTTCTTCTGCTAATCCCGAAAAAAACGCGTGGGACGTAAAAACTTTGTTAAATTTGTTTTTTTTTTCTAATAGGATATAACAATTCTTATGTATATAATATTCCTTTAATATATCGATATAATATTGATAAATATTAGAAAGAACTCCGAACTTTACTTCTTTCTGCTAACGCATGGGAATTTTCGTAATTAAATCTTTTCCATTTCCTTTTTCATTAATTAACCCCAACTACAACAATTTAAGAAGTAGAATTAATTAACGTGACTAACAAGCATGAGAGAAGCTTCATTTCGAATATTTAGTCGCTCTCTGGGAGAAAAGAAAACACTCGGCATTAAGCGTTTATCGATTAGAGCTATGAGTGAGTAACGTTTTTGAGCAAGTCGAATATTCTTGAGCTAGTTCGAATAATTACAGTTTTTTGGCTATCTACAAAGGAACATTTATCCATCTATCCACAGGATACTCACTGTTGCCTGGCTAGATCGGCGGCAATGGATTGAATATTTTATTTATTTAATTGTGGATTGTTGCTTATCAACGTTTCCATTTCCTTTTTTGCGCTCGTAAGGGTTAAGCTTTCATTTCGCCTTACATTCAAGAAGCTTGTGTTGTCGCTCGCGTCTGGTACAAAGCCCATGCCAACCCACCCTCCTAGCAGCCCCCCACCCCCACACCCAATCCTCCAATCCAGCATCGCTCCTCTTCTGTAAGAGACAAACAACAACAACAACAAGGCAAAGCATTTGCAGCTGCTTCTGCTTTTGGTTGCCCTTGGCAATCTTTTACCATGTACCTACCAAAAAAAAAAAAAAAAGAAATAAAATAAAAGTAGAAAGGGAGAGTGGGAGAGGGAGAGGGAGAGAGAGGGGGAGAGGTAGTACGCCCACTGCATTAAAATCACAAGACAAGTGGATAAGCGTTACCAAAAGAGTCTTCCACCATTCCAGAATCTAGCTACCCCCCCTGATGCCCCCCGCCAATGTGCTCGACCAACTAGCATAGCGTCAACAACAAACGTAAAAACCGCAGCGTGGAGAAAAGCTTAAGAGTTACCTGATGCTGATGCTGATGCCGATGCCAATGTTACCTGCCTGCCTGCCTGCCTCCCAACTCCACTCTCCTCCTTGCCTTTCCCTCCTCTTTCGTTTCAACCTTTCATAGCCTCTCTTTTGCGCTACTGAGAGTTTTGGTAACCATGGCAAATTATCTTCAGAGTTGGCATAAGTTAACAACAGCAGCAGCAGCAACAGCAGCAGCAACAACAACAACAATTGCCAGCGGTAACTTTTGCTTTTTACTTATTTCTTTTTTTTTTTTTACATGAATGAAGGCTAAAAGGTGATAGGGAACGGAGGGGGAGGAACAGCGGCAGAGGCAGGGAAAGTTGGGGGCAACGATGACAAATAAAAGTTAAAAATCTTCCAATACCTTTACATATTTCTGAAGCTTCCCCAGAACTCGAGAAAATTGTATGATTCCCTCACAGAAATGTTGGACAAGTTGGATTCATTGCTCACAATGGGCACTGGTCAATCTGGTCACTGGTCACTGCTGACCCAAGGATATTTTCAACTATAATATTTGACAATTGATTTGCAAGACAAAAGGTGGAAAAAAACATAAGGCCAGCCAATTGTTTGTGTGTGTGTGTGAAAGAAAGAAACTGCATTTACTTGATTAAAGTCCTTGAAAAAAACAAACTACATTTTACCTAAAATTTAATGGATTTGTTTTAAATATGTCAAATCTTGGGTGATAGTTGCAAATACTCTCCCATATTAGAGATATTATAAATAGTCATAGTGAAGTCGGGTGGATTTTTACAAATTTTTGCCCACAACTAACATAAAGTATTTTACTTTATTAAAAACAAATGAATATAGTCATTTAAAAAAGCAAAAGTTAGCCTAAACTCGTAATTAAAATGTCATAAACTTAAGAATAAAAAAAATAAAGCAAAATTGAATTGAATTGAATCTCAAATCCTAGGAGATGGGACTACATTTTACCCCTTAAATGGTCTCAAATTTTAGTTTACAAAATATATCTAATCTAGAAATCAATCCTAAATTGACTAAAATATTCCCGAGCTAGTTGTCAGGCAAATGCTAACTAGTTTCGTAAAGTTTTGAAAGCAATTCCTGCTGATTTTGTGAAAGAAATTTCAGAAATATATTTATCATAATTATAAAGTGTGATTATAAATAGATTATTAATTACATATAGCCCGATTCTAGATTTCTGTAAAATCTGCTTTCATCAGAGTGTATTAAAAATTCGTCTTTAGCATAAATTAAAGACCATTTTGTTGCCTTCTACCTGAAGCTATTGAGAATTTCTGTGAAAGTATTTGCAACTTGCAGTTGGCATGACAAAATGCTTTTGTAACATTAAATACAAATAAATAGGAAATATTTTACGCTCATGTTGCTTTCCAACCTCCACGCCCACACCCCACCCCACCCCATCCCATCCCACACTCCATTTCAAATTGGAAAAGTAATAAGCTTTAAGAGAAACTGTTTGTTCTTCCTTTGTATTGTTTGTTATTTTGGTAACATTTTAATCACCCTTGACCTGAGAGATTGTGTCGGTCTGTCAAAAAGTAATTTACCAAATACAATGCCAAACTTGTCACTTTAAAATTAAGAAGAGAATGTCACACACACACACACACACACACACATACGCACGCAAACGCACACACACCAAACGCGTGGAGGTGTTGCCAAATTTTGAGGGGAGAAGCTTTGCTTGCCCCCTGCTTCCGTCACATTTTTACAAAGTGTATTAAAAAAATAAAAATCTAAAGGGAAAGAACATATTGAACATGACGAAATTTGTATACCCTTTCGAACGGAATGTCCTTTCACTTGAATTAATTATTTTCATATCCATCTCTCATAATTTTTCTTCTCTTCTAGATAATAGATTTCTCTACTCTACAAATTTCTTAATAAAATCAATCAACTCTCTATGGGTAAGGGTAACAAAATGAACTCACAAAAAAAAAAAAGAAAAAGAAAAGACAAGAAGAGAGAATTCAGCAAAGTGTAGCATTATATAAGTTATTTATGTTGATATGAACAAAAAGCAAATATAATGCACATGATGAGGAGGAAGACAACAACAACAACAACCAAAGTAAGAGGATTGCAGGGTAGGGTGTGTGTGTGTGTGTGTGAGGTACCCCCCTCCCAATGTTTCAAACACATAATAAAGCGAAAGTCATGTCCCCTAAGGGCTGGCCCAGGACAGTGGCAGCAGCAGCAGCAGCAGCAGCAGCAGAAGCATCAGCAGCAGCATCTGTGGGGGCCAAAAAGAAAAGCCAAAGCTTTTCAATAACACGTAAAAATCTTTAAAAATTGAAATTTATTATTTAAACTGGGGAGTTAGATTGGTAAAGAAACAGAGAGAGAGAGAGAGAGGTGAGGTGAGGCGTGTCAGGAAGCGAGCTGGAAGAGTGTGTTGGCTGGCGAGGAAGACAAGGAAATGCATTGCAAAATCTTACGCACATCTTCTGACAGTTACAAGAATATTTTCGGCTGGAGTCTTTGGGGGAATCTCCAACGGAAGTGCGTGCAAAATATAACAAAAAAAAAGAAGCACCAACAACAACAACAACAACAAATTATTATTGTATAGATAATAATAAGATATTAAGAACTTTTCTTCTCCATCTTCGTTTTTTTCGTTTGTTTCCTTCTGTTTTTTATTTGAAAGGAAGTTTTTCTTCTTTTCGTGTTTATAAAGTTAATGCCATGTGATGTGAAAATGTATAATTTATGGAGCTTGTTAAAGAAAGTGAAAATGGCATGAGGTGAAATTCTGTTAGCAATGATATTCTATAGAGATTATCGAAGCAAAAGTATTTATGCAAATGCAAGATCGACTATTTCTATACCTCAAATACCTATGAAATGTTTCTAACGTGTTGCAAGGCAAAAGAAAGGACAAATTGTGAGATTTTTCCTTAAATTAACGCTGCTGAGTAGATTATACACTGAAATTTGCATTCAAAAACCTTTAAATTGAAATATGCGGTGGTACATTAGTTTCTAGTACCCACTGTAATGGGCCGTTGGCATTTTAAACTATTTTCCATTATTATAATTTGCGCAAAAAATTTAATTTTAATAGTCTTTAGCTGAAGAAAATTCTTGGAATTGCTCACTTTATTCTATTCTTAGTCTTAACATTTGCTTAACTTTAGCAACAGACACATCCCACCTACACACACACACACACATACACACGCACACCCATCCACAAAAAGATAATTAATTAACTAGACTTTGGCTCCTTTACACACTGCCCACTACTCCGACGCTTTCTTCCGTCCCTCCCCCAACGCCCCGCCCCCCCTCATAGAAGGTTTTTATTGTGTAAACTCGCAAATAACTGGATTAAATAGCATCAAATGCTTTTAGTTGAGTTCTTAAACAGGTGCAGAAGAGCACGGAACGGCAGCAGTTCTTATTGGTCCTTTTGGCCATTCGAACACTGTTGATCAGCAATATATAAACACTATTTTGTTATCATAATAACATTGGAAAGTGTGCGAAAACTTGTGGCTAGCACTGTGCTGTATTTGTGTTTTATGTGTGTGTGTGTGTGTGTGTGTGTATGGAACAATTTACAAGCCAGCGAGCAACAGTGTTAAGCTGCTTAAAATTTATTACCTTTTGCTTGAAATAACTTTGCCAGGAACAAATACCTCTACACACACACACACCTACAGAGAGAGACACACACACACACACACAAAACAATGCGCAATGATGATAATACAATAAAATACCAAACACAAAAAGCATGCCAACAAGGACAAGAACAATAACAAACTGGCATTGTAATAATGCTCTCAGAACACAGTATAGAAAAGAAGAGCTGAGCTGAGGCAAAGGACATTATGGAAAAGTATATATATACAAAAAGGAGAGCTCTTCTCTACAATTTTTTTTTATATTCATGTACTAGTTTATATATTTTCAAATACTTATTTATTATTTCACTTCCAGTTAGTCAAGTTAATAGAACAAACGAAAATAGGTCCTTGTGCCCAATTCCTCAACTGGGGAGCAGCCAACACCAACACGGCCTTGACAAGCATTCATTCGATTGGCATTGAGATTTTTTTGCCATAACTATTTATTATTTGCATATCACTCAAATTATTTCAATTGTTAGTTACGGATTCACAAGGTTTTCAACACATCTATTTATGTGAAAAATCGAATTAATTCCATCTTCCATGCCATTTTCTCGTGCCCTGCATATTAATTGTTTAATATTTAAAAATTAATTAAGAGTTACATATTATTTTTGCTATATTCAATCAAAAAATCTCAGCTTAAGTCTCTTTCCACTATACTAGGGCAACTTTTCCGGCATTGACTACAGTTGGAATGCTAAAAGAATCAAATTTATTATCATGCCTTCGCCAATTTTTGTGTTGTTTCTGTCACAATCTCACACTCAAAGTCAGCTAAGATTTCGATTGTCTTTTAATTTTTACCTGTCGTTGACAACCCGTTGAACATTAAAAATGTATTGGAAAATATCCAAAAAATATTTTGTATTCTATTTGAAGTATTAGAATTCGAAATAGTTAGAAAAAAAATTTCCTTCTGTGCCAAAAAAAAATTTACCCATATTGCACTAGCTAATTTCATATTTTGTAGCATACTTATAAGGGCACCGCCATATACAAGCCATAATGGCGAGTTTGAAAATTTTGTAGCATACCTATAAGGGCACCGCCATACTTACAAGCAAAAATGGTGTCTTTGCTTATTTTGTAGCATACTTATTTGGGCTGAATGATATAAGCATTTGGAAAGTATATAAATTGCTGAGAGCCTGCAGATAAGATTATGCCTTCTCAATTTATTTCTGAATAAAGTTAATTTGGCAAACATTTTATCATAAATTCTCGAGAAGTGGGTAGAAAGGAAAACTGTTGCCAATAGTTGCACTGGCGACGTCCTTTTCGGATATTTACTGGCTGCGTAGTTAGTTTTAAATTTTATTTTCGTAAGCATATTTTAATGGGCAGCCAGTGTTTGTCGTTTCGGTTAGAGAAGCTGGACACATTTCGCTCCTACAGAGGAGATAGAGGTGCCCGCCCAGTCTCTCCTTCCGCATTCACCACAAACGGAAGCACTTTAAAATTATATGAGGCCTTTCCCGGTTATCCTTCAACCACCACCACCAGCAGCAGCAACAGCAGCTCTCCCACTCTGGTTGTCGTTGTCGTATGTGTCCTTCGAAGCCACAAGCCGGTAACCGAACGAAAACTCAACTCGAAAAACTTTTTCGCTCTGTGTGTGAGTGTGGTGGTGTGTGTGTATGTGTGTGTGGGTGGACGACGAGTTGAGGCGACACTTATGTCCGCTTTCCTGCTACTGCTCTAGCTCTTCCGTCGCCCCGTCACCCGTTTTTTGGCCCTTGTCATCATCACCCATTTGATACTTCCTCCAAATGTCGTCTATTTTTTGGTTAGTGCCACTTTTTGATGCAACTAAGCGTATTTATTACTTATTTATACACTGAAGTGCTACACGAGATGGCTGAAGTGTGGGCGGCTGCCAACCACGCCCATAAATAATTGAAGAGTCAATGCTAGTAAACATTTGTAACTGTTAAGTGTAGATATCCTCTATGTGCGATTACGAGTACCTATCTATCTATCTATCTAGCTATCTACACAGAAACCGCATGCCCCTGGTTGGTTTCAAGGCAAAAACTTTCGTTTCATTTACCCAAACGAAATTTCAGTTAATTATGCTAAGTAGGATAGGCAACCTTTTCTCTAAGGCAACACACCTGGGGTCCCATCACATCATCATGATGAAAAGGATTATCTATATCAATTTTGGCATTCTCGTATATGATTTATGACTTTTGGGGTTTTGTCATCAAAAGCGTGTGTTTTTTTTTTCATTTTTATTTTGACTTGCTTTAAAGCTTTTTCTCGCTTTCTCTTGCTCTCCTCTGTCTCTCTTTTCTGCCCACCAATTGCTGTTGGTCCTACTTAAGTTCTTATCAAATTATCGAAAGCTACCACGCATTCTCCAATACGATGAGTGTCATTCTGTCAGTCCGACTGTCAGTCATTCAAAATCGAATAATATTGATCTAGTGTATGGTCGTCGTCGTCGTCGTCGTTGTCATCCTGTATGTGTGTGTGTATGTGTGTGTCCTCTACGTTGTCAATTTGTTTGTTGCTATCGCCATGACAATCAGCAGCAGCAGCAACAGCAACAGCAGCAGCAACAGCAGCAGCTGATTTCCATCTAAAGTGCGAGAGAATCAGTGCAAATATATATATATATATCTGTATATATATATATTTGTATTCGAGGTGGCAGATGTCAATAAGTGCCAGAGTGAGAGAGAGATATAAAGAAAAAGCGAGCGAGCGAGTGTAAGTGGAAAAGGAAAACCAAAGTAACAAAAGTAACGTTTGACACCCAATTACGGCGTGAAATCAAAAGGAAATTTCTTTGGGGAATATATATCGGGGAATATATATACACACACACACACCCACACACAAACATATATATATATATATGTATATATAAATATGGCCGAGCAAGAGAAGTTGGTTGAAATGTAGAAATGGCACAACCAAGTCGCATAACAAGCAAAGGCGATTGCGGCTTCTGGATTGCGAAATACTTTGTCACTTGAGTGGACTGTGGCCAAGGATTCAGCAAGCAATCGGATATGCACAAATTTATGTATATATAACAATATGTCCCACGTATTATATTCAACATATTTGATACTTTCAGTCCAGCATGCAACTGTAATTTATGGGATACATTTATTTAAAAAAAAAAACCAACTTCTTTTAAGCCTTTTTTATGAAAACTTAAGCATTGAAGAGTATAAAATCAATATCAATTAAAATTTTTTGGTTTATACTTAGTTTTTCATTGTTATTTTGATAAGAAATCAAAGCCCACTATGGGTAGAAAGGCATTAACTACCGTGTAAGAGGATTTTTACCTCTAGCGATTACTAGGAAATTTAGGTTTCTTGTTATTTGTAGCATACTTATGAGGGCAGAATTTTATATTTATTTAAGAAACTCTTTTAAAATTGATTTTGGATCGATTCTACCTCTAATTGATAATTCTTTATTCGCTAAGAAATAAACAATTAAGAATAAAGTAAGGTTTAATAACAGAGATAGAGTTAGAGAACTTCTTACAACAATGAAGAAGTTAAAAAAGATTCTTAAATCAATTAAATTATTATGATTGATTGTAAATTTAGTTAAAAATTTCCCCTCTATCCGAAAAAAATGATAAGGTTAAGGATAAGGGTAAAACAACTTTAAACAATAAATTATTTCAATATCTGATTTTTAATGCTCGTTGTTGAGTTAATTATTATTTTGTTTCAATTTTCATTTATGGCAATCCACTGTGCTGAGAGCTCTCACCAGGGCAACAATTTTGCACCTAACGGCACTTGTTTTGATGGTGCAAAAGGATCTTCTAAAGCTTCTCTTCTAACTACATAATTTGTATATATACAAAATATATATATATTCGCATCATATATCAAGTATTTGTGTTTTTTCTTATTATGTAAAAGCATACGCAAACACGAATATTTTTATATGGCTTTATGACACACACACACACACATACACACCATTCACAACAAAAGAGTGTAGCATAGCTACGGGCGCTTTTCTGTGGCCTTTTTTTTTTGGATGCGTGGGCGAGAGTCAGATCGAAAGCTGGAGGAAAATGTGTGACATATTAATTACTTTAGTGCAGACCAAAAAGCAAACAAAATATATAATAAAAGCCAAATGAAAGTAAAATCAGCAAAGCAAAAAAAAAAAAAAATATATATATAAAGGAAAATCAACATTAAAAGCAAATGTGAAAACTGCAAAAAACTAATATTTCACGCAAATTTAAATTCATTTAATTAGCTACAAAATGTTAGCCGCAAAAGGCAAACCAGCCATGAGCAGAGATTGCCAGAGAGACAGAGACAGAGCGAGAGAGACAGAGTGAGAAAGACAGAGAGAGCGAGCGAGATAGTTGGCTAAATGGTGAGAGAGAGAAACATACTCATAAATGGACTGACCAAGGCCTTTGAAACTGTATTTCCGCTTTGGTGCAAACGAAAAAGCCACTAACGATGCTAATCACTTCAACTAACTAAAACGCTTCAGCTCACAGCATAGTTAGGAATAACAACAACAACAACGGCAACTGCTATGAGTGGCCTGAATTGACACGGCAAGAAAATGTTGCAACTTTCTATACTAACAAAATATTTCAATTTAAAATCAAAGTAAAAATCGTTCTTAGTACTCTTTGCTTTAAAAATTGATTTAGGATCGATTCTACCTCTAATGGATCATGTTTTATTCTCAGAGAAATTTAATTAAGGTTTAAAAGCAGAACTAGTTAGAGATCTTAGGAATATAATGTTTCAATTGTATCTTATATCTTAGATTCTGGCATGGACAAACTGTTAAAGAATGTAAGCCAAATTCAGGATAGATTTAAGTCAAATAAAAAAATATAAAAAAAAACAGACGACCTCCTTACTTACAAAAACTTCGAGCCTGCTTTAATCCATTTTTAAACACAATAGATTGTTAAAACTGCCAAAAAATTGTCCAAAAATTAATCCAAATAGTTTAAAGTTTGAACTATAAATTTTAATTGAATTATAACTTTAAATTGCCCATGGCGCTTGCTAGCAAATTACGGTTTCTTGTTATGTATAGCATACTTATGAGGGCACTTCTATGCACTAGGAAATTTCATATTTTTAAGAAACTCTTTCAAAATTGATTTCTAATCGATTAAATTTTCAAAAAATGAATCCAAATAGTTTAAGATTTGAACTAAAATTGTAATTGAATTTAAGCTTTAATTTTGATTGATTCCAGGCATGCATCTCTCTATATATATTATATTTCGCTCAGTGTAATAACCATATATACTATTTCCAGGTGGCTGACAGTCGACAACTGTCTATCTACGCATCCATCTGTATTTATATCTATATCTATGTATCTGTGCGTGTGTGTGTGTGTGTCTCTAGTTCTGTGTGTGTGTGTGTGTGTGTAAGTTTGGTTGCATTCGTGTGATTTTGATGAATTTGACAGTTTGTGGGCGTTTGCGCTGACAGCTGGCTATACTGTTGCCATGGTTGCAGCATGCAACATCAATGGCAGAGGACCAGCAACAGCAAAAGGACGAGGTGGAGAAGGAGGTGTGCATATATGGACAACTCTGCTAAACCGCAACCGACGACTTCCGTTCGCCATGCTTGTTTGCCTATGAATCTCTGTGTAACTTTGTGTGTGTGTGTGTGTGTGTGAAATGGTTGCTGCATTTGCATTAATTTTGAATTGATTGCTTACATTTTAGGCAACACAATGAAAACGGGACCAGGGAGCAGAGAGCACAGCAAAAGAGGCAGATGATGGGGACGGGGTGGGGGGAAGGGCAACCCTAATATAATTATAATATCTCCACACAACATTGAAGCCGGCGGGGACCTGCGGTTTTTCGGGTTGTCATCATTACCCAGCCATTGTTGCCATGTTGTTGTCCTCGCATATTGCGGTCACAGCAAATTCTATTTGCAACAACCCCAACCGCCACCCACCACAACCAACTCACGCCCACTCTGCTCACACACTTGCCCACTTTTCAACGCAATTCTCTTTTATCAAGGCCAACACATTGGAAGCATTTGTGAAAACAAAGAACCACAAAATGCAGAAAAACAACTAAAATAATGACATTTGTTGGCCAAAGTTGTTGTTCTTGTTGTTGTTGTTGCTGCTGCTGCCGTTGTTGGCCATAAATGAGGCAAGTGGAGTAACTAGGTGAAACTATTGACGCGGCTAATAAATGTTAATGGAACAGTCTTTCAGTTCAATAAGCACACAAAAATCTAATTATTATACAATAAATTTTACAAAATTTTTACTTCAAATTGGTATTTAAATCGGTTTTGTTTGGAAGCAACTAATGGAAAATGTTTTAGAATTTTTTTTCAAGAAAATAAAAAGTTATATTATCTAGTAAACCAATCCTATGGAAAAACTAATCCTATATAGATAATTATAGGCTTGGAAATTGGTTGAGTTGGAAAAAAAAACAATTATTTTTTCTAAAATATATAAAAAATTGGGTGATCAATGAAACTTAATTAATTTAGTTAGTTTCATTAATAATCTATATCAATGGACTTGGCTCTAATTGATTTACAATAGGTCATGGTCAGGCTTTCTTATCAAAAAGAAAACGAAAAGAAAAGGAAGGGAAAGGAGGGGAAAGGGGGGAAAACCAAAAGAGGTAGAGTAATTTCCACTGTTTGCACTATTGTAATGGCCCTTCATTAAATATACAAAAGGAAATTCATTTACGTCTACCCTATAAACATATATGTATGTATGTGCACACAGAGAAGCTTACACATGCCACGCCCATTTTGGTGCCTTAATATCACGCATACGCCATGTTGACGTACTTACACGCTTCACGCCCCTTTTCGCTGACTGACCTTTAACGCAAAGGCATAAAATTAATATAAAACAAGAAGAAAATGCAACCTGCTCGCCGTTCACTACAATCAAGCCACATGGCCACGCCCCCAGCAGACATGGGTACGCTTTTACACACACACACACACACACATACACCCACCTGATGGGCGCAAAAAAAAAAGGAAGAAAATGAAAATGAAAATTCGAGGCGACTTTGCGGCTTTAAATAATAATAATAAAAAAAAACCTGGAAGGGGGAGGGGTAGGGGTAGGTGGCAAGAAAATAAAATGCGAAACTTGAATGCGGCTGTCGCTCTGTTTAATAAAACTTTCAACAAACTCAATTAACAAAACTTTCTGCTGGCCACAAAAGAGAAGAAATGCAAGAAAAGTGGCATAAACAAGGCAAACAAACAACTGGGCGCTCTGCTTCAACCAATGGGGAGAGGGGGTGTGGAAGGAGGAGGGGGTTAAAACGAATGACAACAACAACAACAGCAAGAGCAGTAAAAAATAGAAAGGATTTGCCAACTAGGCGCTGATTTATTGTAGACAGTGTAAACGGATATGCTGTGAAACGAGCATGGAGCAGGACCTGCAGCAGGACCAAGGACCAGGAGCTAGTGCGAATCTCAACATTTTGGCATTGAAAGTCCATTTAACATTTTGTCATTTACAGTTTTGAAATAGTTTTTGAAAACTTGACACCAAACAAATCTCGCCGCCACAAAGACCGAGCGACCGTGAGCGGTGGATGAAGAGTGTGCAATAAAATTGCAGGAAACAATTGCTGACAGCACAAGACTGAGTTCCAAGTGCCAGTGCGAGTGCGAGCGAGAGAGAGCGACTAACTTGGTATTAGAATTGTCAACAAGCAGCGCGGAATAAACTTTTATTGCAACAAGCAACGAGCGAGCGAACGAGCTGAGTTTCCATATACTCTATCTGTGGGTATTATAGAAATGTTTAATGTTTTGCAACAAGGAGACTTGAGGTTTTAGTGTAATCCTTATACGAACTGGTTTGGCAAAGTATTTAAAGTTATTCTTGTTATTATTCAAATTGTAGAGAGCATTAAATCTACAAATAACAAATTATTACATCTTAAAATAGAGCAAATAAGGCGAAATATTACAATTTTACAGTGTATCAATGCATATCTATATATCTTGTAATACTTGGTTTAAATACACTCTGCGAAATTCAATTAAAGGCAGCCTATTTTAACCGGTTAAATAGTGTTCGAGGATAACGGCACCATTTATTTGAAACTTTCTTTTGTTTTTCTGGTTCGTAGTCTATTAATTATGTCATCAATTGAACAATGTTTAAATTTTGTGGATTTTCTTTAAGTTCTTTTCTCATTTTCATTGATATCTAATAAAATGGAAACATGTCGATGAGTTCCATGAAGTCTTTTATAGAGTAACCTTATAATTACTGTATTTAATTTAGATTACAAAGATTTGAGAGAAAAGTTTTCAAAAACTTCATTAAAATCCCAAAACCATTTCCATCAGAAGGATCAAATTTCATAGAGATCACCCTTTGATCACAACCAATAAAATTGCAGGGTATAAATTAGTCGTTTTTCAAAGTTTTCTACGTTTTTTTCAGTTGTATTTGTTTTTTTTTATAGTCAAAGTAATCGAAAATGATGTGTCCTGTAGGAGTTTTCAAATTGGCTGCAAAATAATAGAATGAAATGAGGCTCTTGATGCAAATTGATTTGGATTAGACCAACATGCATACACACCCACACACCGACACACACACACACACACTGAGGGAGAACAAACTACAGATACAACCCACATGTGCAATTTGGTTTTTCCCAACATTGCCCCGAGTAGTCGTCGTCTATAAAAATTGATTACCAAACTGCACGAAATGCAACTGGAAAATCTATTGGGATTTTACTTAAACATTTCCATGCAAACACAATTTGGATTTTTTATGGCCATATCTAAAATGGCATAGAGAGAAATCTTTGATACACAAAACGAAGATTAATTTGAGTCTATTTTTTATTCTGGAAATTCATATAGAAATTGCAACTTTAATTTATATTAATGGCTACAACAAGCAAAAAGAATTACTGCAGTTGGCCACTTAATTGGGCCTACAACAACTAGCAACAATTAATTGCACATTGGGCACTTTTTGGTTAATAATAATACACATGTTGTTTATAAATCAACAATTGCATAAATCACAGCTCAACGAATGCAAAATGTAATTTCATGTGCACGCTTCAATTGCCTTGAGCATTGCCAATTGCCATTGACCAAAACCCCAAAAACCCCCATGCCCATCCACACCCACAATCCTCTTCACTCTCCCCTACCCTCTGCCATTTCTCCATTCGAACTGACAGTGCAAACAACAATTTGCCGATATTCTCTGGCCATCAATATAAATAAATAAATCTTTGCCAAGCCATAACAACAAAATCAGTTGCAATGGCACGCACAACGACAGCGAGAAACGAGAAACGCAAAAATAATAATAACAATTTAATTAAAATATTCAGCAAAAACACACACACACACACACACACACACAAATAGATAGAGAAAAAGATGCAGAGAAAGAGAGAGAGATACAATTGCAGAAAGAATGGAATGTTAAGGGAAAGAGAGAGAGAGAGAGAGGGAGCGAGGGGAGAAAAGTTGACAGCTTATGAAAATGCAATTTTTATTTTTTAATTGATTTCTTGTTTGGGCAATATTTACTTAAATATTTGTTCTACTCGCCCGCGCACCTCCCCGTCGCCTTCGGCACCGCCTCTTGCCACACCTTTTTTTTTTTGTTGTTTCATTCGTTGTTGCTATTTTACTGTTCATTGTTGTGCACAATTGTTTATTGCAGTTTTTATTAATAAAAAAAAACCAACAAAAAAGTGCAAATTTTATTTATTATTTGCTTACGCTATATTATTAACTGTGAGTGGCAGAAGCCAAAGCGTCGACGTCGGCGGCAAAAACTGTAAACAACTGAGAAACTTTTTTTATTTATACATATCTCAAATAAAACTATATTTCCAATTATATCGATATATGTACATTTATCTCATATGTAACATATCAAAGGCAGCACACAAAGCGTAAAATACAAATACAAATTAATCAAAAAATATTTTAAAAAAAACTAGAAGGACGTTCGAACATTTGTATACCCTAAACCAGTATCTACACTCATGATATTTGAATGACAGCTATGTATATCATGTAGTCATTCGATTTTGATTTAATTAAGCGAAAATATAACTTATTATATGCCTACATATGTATTGTTTTAAGTTCATTATGGGAGTATTAAGTATGGGAGCTACATATATGATATAGTTTTCTGATCCGAATGAATCCCAGACATCCAATGCCTGCAGTATAGACAAGACTTTGTGCAAAATTTCAGCTCTGTAGCTTTAGCGGTCTTGGTGAAGAAGCAGTTGATTCAGACGGACAAATAGATTTTTTAATCGCCTTGATCTTTATATAGTCAGACATGCGTCCTTCTGTTTGTTGCACACTTCTGACCAAAATTAGAATGCAAAGAGCTACATAAGAAACTATTAAGGACGCTTTTGAAAGCTATTTCTAGTCCTTGATAAAAGGTTCTATAAAGTATACAATGACTGGGACGTCCCATCACTTCGATTATTGGATTTCTTCACCGAAACGAGTTTTTTAATCTTACTAGAAGGCATTTTTAGTATATTTATACTGATATTTCCTTTACTCGACTCGAGATCGATCCTAACGAGAATGAATTGCAAAGTTATAAGCAGCACAAAAAGGTGAGCAGGTTGTCAGCCTTTACGCAACACTCTAGAAATGCATAAAACAATGCTAAAACTAGTTGAGAATTACAAATAAATTAAGCGAAAAAACGAAATAACCGTGATATAGAAATCAATCAATAGAATGCTTCGAAATTTCCCCCAAAAGCACACTACAAATTTTTGCTCGTGTTCTAATTCTTTGTCGTTTCGGTTAAAAAATGATTTCCAGTTATTATCCTGCTGAAGGATATTGCTCATGTTTGAATGTATTACACTCGTTTAATGTTTCAGTTCTTGTTGTTGTTGTTGTTGGTTAGTTGTTTGTTTGTTGTTTTCCACGCGACTTGACGAAAAATTATTAATAAGCTTTTACCCAGAGAGTCTCTGACGGGACAAATAAATAAATAGCCAACCGCTCAACTGGAGCCCCCTGCCTCCCCCGGCAAACCTTCCCCCTGAGAATGCCATACAATAATGAAGTAAACTGTTGTCCATGGCGAGAGGAAAAAAAAAAGGAAGAAAGAAATGGCACACACACGCAGGACCCCAGAGTAGAAGATGAAGTGAGAGAGAGAGAGAGAGCGAGTGAGAGGCAAGGACACCCCTTCTAGCACAACACAGTAACAAAAACAACAACAAAAACAAACAAACATGTCACTGAAGGACACTTGAAAACTACTATTTAATAAATGAGCGCATAGAGGAGAGAAGATACAGAGAGATAGAGCTAGATACAGGAGAGGAGAGGAGAGAGAGAAGAGGCAACAGCAGCAGTAGATACATGCCCTAGAGAGGGGCCATGAGTGGGTGAGAAAGTTCCTTGCTGATGAAGGGCGGGCGGGGTTAAGTGGGGAGGGAGGGAGATAGGTTGGTTGGCCGTGCAAGGGGTGCGGTGGGGGGAGATGGTGGCTAGGATGATTCGTCGTTGTCGTTGGCTGGGTAAACAAACAGAGTCATTTTGCAATTCATGCATTTCCTGCGGCAACTAATTAAAAGAGTCATTCATCACAGGCACCAGGCAATGTGATGTGAGCTGCTGCTTGTCTCTCTCTCTCTCTCTCTCTCACTCACACATACTCTATCTCTTTCTTTCTCTCACCCCGTGTGTGTATGTGTGTGTGTGTGGTTTTTGTGTCCATTTCTGTATGCTCTGTTGCATGCTTATTACTGTTTGCTACGTGTTTTATCCTCACTCCCCTTCTCTTTTTTGCCCCCTCATTCTTGTTTGTTTTAACGTTTTTATCTTTTGATACACTCAAATATGAGACACACACACATACACACACATGATTATTGCTCACTTTGTGAGGCACACACACACACACACACACACACACAAGTAAATAAACCTTGCACAACCTGAATTTTGGGTAGATTTTTCGTCTGAATTTTCTTTTTCCCTTTGCTTTTTCTGTCTCTCTTCATTTTTTTTTTTTTCATTTTTGTGTCTGTTTTTGTATATTTCTGCTTGTTTGTTTATCTTTTTCGGTCATTTCAACACATTTAAATGATAAGAGCGAAAAAGAGAGAAAGAGAGAGAGAGAGAGATGGAGAGGGAGAGGGGGGAAAAATTGTATAGGGTTTGCATAAACTTGACTTTATTTTCCTGTTAATTGCAGGCAGTCCTCTCGTCGTTTGCCCCATAAAAGCCAAAGCCTTTTGAATTCCTCCAAAGATTCCCAATGAAATCTCTGCTCATTGACGACAGTTTCAGGCATATTGCAAAATTAATTGCCCCCAAAAAGGCGGCACAATATGTTGCAGATATCAGACGATCGAAATCATAATTCCATGAATTTCTGCCGGGATGTCCTTAAACAGTGCATGTGATCAAGGATACTCGATCAAGGGCTAAAGTTCCGAGGGATTCTCTCCTAGATATGCATAACAATCTACAATTTCTTTTGCTTTCCTGATCCAGAAGGACATTTTAGGGGGGTATATATAATTATCATTTTTATATATTGATATTTATACGAATATTTGCCCATTTTATATAATTGCCGACAATTTTTCTGCATTTAGAAAATTGGAAATCAAAAATTGGAATCGCACGTAAAATGTCCTTCGTTTTTTTTGTTGCTAAAAAACTCTCCTCCACCTCCCTCCCCTTGACTGCTCCATTGATAGGCATAATAGATTTTATTTATATTTAACTATTATGATTATTTCTCTCAATTCATGAGGTTTCCGTATTTCTTAATTAAAAACTCGAAATAATTTACACACATTTTTCCCTCAGTCAAACATTGGCAAATTGGAAGGCTCTCCACATGCAGAGATCGTGTCATGGACAACAAAATTTTAACAAATAGAAGAAAGTTTAATGTGTTATTTTTTTGAAAATTTTTGTATCAATAAAATGTTGCCAAAATGTTTCAATTTTTAGAAAAGCAAAATGCAAAAAGAAAAAAAAAAAAGGAGAAAATCAAATATGATTTGATGTATGGCTTTCATTTGCCGTCACATGGAAAACAATTTGTTACAATTTTTCCTCTCGACCGCATGACAGGCAATCTGTTGTTGGCTTTTCTCTATCGTACTCTTCTCTTCGGTTCAGTTGGAGTTTTTTTCTCTCGTTCCCTCTGATATAACTTAATATGCAACAAGCAATTAAAATTAAATAAAAATTGTCACAAACTATGCAACACAGAACTTGCAGCGTTGACAGTGCGGAACCAAAGAAGTAAAAAGATACAAAATACATATACAATGCATACGTATATATATAGAAATGTGCATGTGCATGAGTCTGTGTGTGTGTGTGAACGTGTTTTATTTTATGATAGCCCTTTGTCAGCACAGGACATTCACATGCTGCACTTGACAGGCAGCGGATTCAGTGGAAGAGACGAGGATGAGGACGGGCCGGACCGGACCGGACCGGACCAGGCCCCATTGGACAACGACAGAAGGCGGCACAAATAGACCGCACCAAGTGGAGGCCAGACAGATGGTGGCACAGTCAGATAGACAGACAGACAGACAGACAGATAGACACACGCACGACATGACTGTAACATGTAATTATTTTTCAATAAAAACCCAAGGCAGCAGAAACAACAAGAACAACAGCAGCAACAACAACAGCTACAGCAACAGCAACAACATCGACGACGACGACGACGACGGTGATGACGACGACATCGGTGATGACAACATGGCGTATGAGTGACCAAGGCAAATAATATGAACACAAAAAAGAAAAATGCAAGAAAACGTAATATAAACGAGATCTAATTGAGATCGAAGTGGTAATGCTCTAGGAATTAAATAAATGAAAGAAATGAACAGATTTAGTTTAGGTGTAGAATATTGAAATTATTTTTCTACAAAAAACCTAAAGTTTTATTTTAATACCGGTGAGTTTTCTCTATGAAATGACTATCCAATTTTTTTTGTATGAAGAACTTTCAAAGAAGTTTTATTTTCTAAGAATTTTAGCGACCTATTTTGGTTTTAAAAGTAAAGAAGTGAACTCTGTAAGCTGTGTCTTCTTTTTTTTGCGTTATCTTTGTTTGCTTTAATAAATTTTAGTTTTATTTTCTTTGATATATTTTCCTTAAAAATTTACTATTATTGTAATGAAGTGGAAAATAAATAAATAGTTAATATTTAACTCAAAAATTTCCCATTTCTATATACTCAAAGTTAACTAGTCAAATACATTGCCAATGCCAAACTACCCTCTTTTGAGCAGTTAAGGGTATTTGCAAAAATATATTCCATATACGATAATAAAATAAAATAAAAATAAAAATGTCTGGCATATATGCGTCAGCAACAGTTACGCGTTATAAAACAAGGGGAGTGGGTGGTGAGAGTGGGAGTGGGAGGGCTGGGCAGTCAGACGGATTTCGAACTCAACCGGGCAAAGGCAAAAAACAAGAAAGAAAAGAGAGAAAACAATAAAAATAAAATTATTAATTTGCCAGAGCGAAAGAGCGGGTGACCACAGCATTTTAACAGCCGCAGTTTTTATATGAAAATGCGTTTTCGCTTCGTTGTCTTGATTTTTCATGTGCCACGCCTCCACTTGCAACAGCTGCCAGGTTTTGGCCGTGTCCATGTGGCCATGGCCGTGGCCCCGTCTCTGTCTCTGTCTCTGTCCGTGTCCGTGTGACCCATGCCCATGTCCGCCTATAATACAAAAATATAGCAAAACAAAAGCAAAGGCAATGAGAAGATGTCCGAATGGAAAGAGAATGAGAAAAATCTGACAGGCTTCATGGCAACTGACATCTTTTTCTGTCTCTCTCACTCATTCTCTCTCGCTGAATCTCACACGATTGCCTCCTCCTTCTTTTGCTCTGATGTCCAGGCAGCAAAACTTTTCTTTTAGTCCGAGTTCTTTTCGCAGCTTTTGCGCTTCGCTGTTTTTTTTTGCTTTTCTTTTTTGGTTTCTTTCATTCTTTCTGTGGTTGACAGCCAAATACAACGACAATATTATTATTTTTTAAAAAGTGGGAGGCATTTTTATTGAATAAACAAATTTATATCATGCCCCACACACACACTCACACTCACACACACAATCACACACGCACACACATAATTAAATTTAATTTTTGCAAAATCAAGGCGCTTATTGTTTGCCTGTTTAACCTTTCTCTCTCTCTCGTTTTTTGCATCTTTCGCCGTGCTGGGCAACCAAACTGAACAAATGAAGATATATATTCATATATGTCTGGTCTGAGGCGAAATTGCAAAATGGCGAAATGAGAAAAGGGGAGAAAAGGCAACCCTGCGACACAAATAGGGTTAGCACTGCTTTCAAAGAGGAAACACACAGCGGGACAACAGTCCAAGCAATGTTCCTCCAATGAATAGCAAAATAGCTGAAAAGAATTCCAGTTAATACAAAAACCAGAAGGCCGTGTTAACGTGCTATAATACCCTTGCCAATTTTCGTGTTACTCAATTCCTAAATAGAGTCTGCTAAATGTGAAAAAGTTTTTAAAAGGAAAACTATTTTTGGAGCTATATGATATAGTAGTACGATCTTAAACAAATTTGGCGAGGACGTTAGCTCTGGAGCTTAAGCGATCTAGGAGGAGAAACTGTTGATCCAGACGGACAAAAAGGATTTGAACTCATCTTGTTATTCCGATCAGGAATATATATACTTTTTATGGTCGAAAAAGCCTCTATCTATGCATTACACAGTTCTGACCAAAATTAATATACCCTTTTTGCAAGGGTATCATGACAATTGATATGTGGACGAACAGAAATTATTATCTACATAAACGAAACGGTTATATTTGTTTCTTAAGACAACAAATGACAAACAAATGATAATAAGTATGAATAAAATAGATTTATGATTTAGTCCTATGGAAATATTTGATGTTGAAATGATAGTCTATGAGTGGAATTGTAAAATTTTAGCCAAGTCAGTCGTAGAGGGTTAAATATCAAAAACTATAGAAGCCCAAATTGATAACTGAATGATCATAGATAAAGGATTATACCAAAAATTCGATCTATTTATGCGTTAAGTGGCTGTAAAGATTTTAATGATAGATCCAAAAACCATTTTTAAACGCTCAAAAACTTTGTTGTTAAGATCACAGTTGCTCCTACATGGCATGCAGAGTATCTTATGGTCGGTGTATGAAATTTCTTGCCTTTTAGCTTGTTGCTTTCTTTGAATTTCAAGTAAAACGCACAAAAACACCAAAAGCAGCAACAAAAACCCTAATTAATTTCATGCAGACACACACATACACACACACACACTCTCACACACACATGCTAAAGAAACTAATTAAGCTACAACTCTGATTAAGAGTATAAAAACCAAAAGAGATAGATAGCGAGAGTGTGAATGTGTGTGTGTGCGAGAGAGAGAGAGAGGGGCCGAAAAATACATGAGAAAGAAAAACAGTTTTTGTATGACAGTTTTTTTTCCACTCCTTTCATCGGGTGTTGCATACTTTTGTGCGCATCAAAGCGAAATAATTAACAAATGTATGGAAGAAGAAAACAATTTTCTCCTTCTCTCGCCAGTCTCTCCTTCTCTCTCTCTCTCTCTCACTCACTCTCTCTGGATTTTTCTTCTTGTTTACCGCTTTACAAATACCAATGGGGAAAAAAGGCTTACAAAAAAAACGACGCAGCGAATTGCAATGGCAGAAAAAACAAATTCTAAAAAGTGGACAGAGAGACGACCATTTTAATTAGCCAGTGCAATGCCTTTTACCAATCCTCTGAACCATATTGCCATATGGCCATAATGGTCAGCAGCAGCAATGGCAGCAACAACAACTTCCTATCAATAGTTTAATCATAAAGTATAAAGAATTATATGAGGTAAAGGTAACGATAACAACCATTCAGCTTAAATGAAATGACTGAAATGCACTGAGAGAATATGAACTGAACATAATACTCCCCACAGTCATTCGTTTCTGTCAGTGTGGAAAACTCATATTGTGCATTGAATAAACGCATTGAGTGGGGGGGAGGGTCAGAGATCGATTCAACTGCTCCACCACTCCTCCCTCCGGCCACTCTCAACTCTCGATTCGATTCGACTCGGCTCGTAGCTTTCACATTCATCATCAGTCATCAGTCGCTAAGCCTATTCAATAGCCAAGCGACGGCGAAAGAGAGCGAGAGCCGCTCTCAATGGGCAATACCAAACAGGCGGCTAAATGCCTTTTGTGCGCTATTGAAAATTTCCTCTTTCCCAACGTTATATTGATGAATGAATGAACTATATGTATGTACATATACATATATCCCACAGCGGTGAAGAAGCTGGAGCGGGGAGGGTCTAGAGATTGGTCAGCGCTCTGGCAATTTCCCTTGAATTTCAATAATTTCATGGCAAAGCTAATTAAGTTTTTGTTTTTAAATATGCATAAAAGAAGAGCCCCCGCCCCACCCACACCCACTCCAGCCAGGCAACCATTTAATTGCCTTGATTTAGGAATTTATTTTCCTCTAAAAAAAAAAGATTTCTATAACATACCCATTATAAGAGGTGGATTTAGCTTCCAAATTCATTCACTTACCTGTAATGAGAAGAAAAATTCATCAAGTTTATAGAAAATATATGAATAAATTAATTGCTTATTAATAAAAATAAAAAAGAGAAAGCATTTTATTTATGGAGAGGGGGGCAAAATTCTTATGCAACTATGTCAAACTAATTAAATTCGTTGAAATTTAAATGAAACTTTGAGCTGTGGAGAGAATGCGGTGACTGTTCCTGACTGCCTGTGAGAGAGGGGGAGAGGGAGAGGGAGCGGGGCAAACAATGTCACACACGTATGTGCCAAAAAGGACATGCCACGTATGTCTTGACTCAACGTTGAACGTTTGAGGTTAAGTTTTTGAGCTGACAAAGCAATTGCAACTGCAGCAGCAGCAGCAGCAGCAGCAAGCAGAGGAGGTGAGGAATAAAGACGATGTCGTCGTCGTCGACGATGACGTCGGATATCCTGGCAACGTGCGCGACCCCTATGTGTTGCCCCCCCCACCACCACCCGCTCCCCCTCCTGGTCTGTTCTTTGGAAAAGGTGGAGCCATTAATTCACGACTTGTAATTTCCTCACTTCAACTGCACAAGGATCACTGCGACGACGACGACAACGACGAGGATGATGATGATGATGCAGATGATGATGTGAGCCACGAAAACTGTTTTTGACTATCAATTAAAGGCAGACAGCAGACAGAGAGAAGCGTACACACACACACACACACACACACTCGGATAGAAGCTTCTCGCTTCTTGGGATGAAAATTTTGCATATGTCACCTAATTAAAATTTTGCTCAAGCGACCATTTCAAGTCTATTAATTACCTACACTTGCCACACACACACACAGCAGAGAAGACAAAAAGCGGTAGGTAGGTAGGTAGGATAGCAGCTCCTCCTTTTGTTATGCCATTGTAAATCACAGTCTGGTGGCTGGCAAAGCTGGACGAGATCGAGGACAAGACAAATGCAATCACTCGCCTTCAATTTTCACACCCATTGTCAAACAAAAATCTGTGTGCGCACAACAGCGAATCCTACGAAGTACACTCCGTTCTCCCCATCATTATGCTCTGTGATGAATGTGTGTGTGTATGTGTGTGTGTGTGGGTGTGCGTGTCATTGTCCTACTAGGCAGAGGTTGCCCACACACACAACTTCCTCCCTGTCCCTCTCCCTGTGTATGCAACATTTCAGTTGTCGTCACTTGCAGAAGTTGGCAGTAATTTTGAGTTGCACACGAGAGTAGAGAGAAAAGTGAGCAAAAGAATGAAGGTGGAATGATGGAACGAGGCGGGGAAGGGGTCGGGGGAAGTGGACCGTCAACCGACAGTCGAGGTTGATTGAGAACAAGGAAATGGGGGGCGGGGTTTGTGAAAGAAGGAAGAGGAGGTGGTGCTGCCCCGCCGCACATAGGCCAATGCGTGCAGCCGCAACATTTACGCAAGTGGACAAGAAACAGCAGAGAGACCTTGCAATATGCACTGCACGAAATATTTGAATGCAACACTTTAGATAAGTCGGTTTCTTATGGCTGCATTCTCTCAGTGCATTTTGAGAACACATTTTGAATGCATTTTGTTGAGGCCTCAGTGTTTCGGTTGGGTTGCCGTTTGAAAATGTGTCGGTGATTTACAACAATGTCGCCTACACAAATTTTCCAAATGTGTTTTTGCCACGAAAGCAAACAGAACACAGAACTCTTCGTTCTGCCACAACCCTCCCCCCACCCCTTCTTTAACTCTTACACTCTCACTCTTCTTTACTCGCATTGACACGCATGTTGCAGTCTGTCTAAACTGTATGGGTTAGAGTGAGAGAAAGAGAGAGAGAGAGAGGGGGAAAGGAGAAGTGAAGTAGAGTGCGACTTTATTAGCGGAAGTGCTTTATTTAAGCTACAGAGAATCAGGCAAGCTGGCAGGCAGCCAGTCGAGGCACAGGAAGGCCAAGCCATAGCCAGGACACCTACTATTCCTAGTCCAGGACTCTCGTTTGTAATACGGCCACGTAGCAGGTGGTGGGAGCGACAAAAGCGCATGGCAGGCATTTTACTTGAAGGAAATTGCATTTTCGACATTTTTCACACTTGGCAACAGAGAGGAGACCGACCAGGGGGAGGGGGGGTCTATCTCTGGGTAAGAGTAAAGCACAAAGGCTGCCGTTGCCTTCTCAGCCAGCAAAAAGCACAACAAAACACATCTAAGCAAGCCAAACACACAGTAGTCCTGATGCAAAAAGGCAACTGGCAACGACCAACGAAGGGATACTGATGGGATGATGGGTGGGGTGGAGGGGTGGCAAAACTGTGGTAGCTACTAGATACTTTGCATGCAGTTCTAGTACCAGTAGCAACATTTCAAAATCCTGTCACCAGTGATGCGAACGTGTCACTAACAAAGTCTCCAAACTTTAAATTGTTGATCTAAATGAGGCTCTCTAACTACAATGCCAATCAGCACCTAGAAGGTAGGTAGCTAAAGTGCTGCCAATCATCCAAAAGAACAAAATGTGCTGCCAATGACCAGGAAAATCACATCACAAATGCGGTAACAAAGCAGCGAGACAAATTTTGAAGAAGCACAAGAAAGAAAAAACTACTCCAAAGAGAAGTCAAAAACTGTTTTCTAATTTCGATATTTCGATTTGATCTCTACTTGAGATGATTTTCTAGCGCTGAGAAAAAGAGCTAAACTAAACAAAAGCTAAATTAATAAAAATCCCCCAATCTATTCTAATCTAAACATGATATTTTGGCATTTGACTCGTCGGGGTCACCACAAAGAGAAAGAGGAGAAGTCAAAAACTGTTTTCTAATTTCGATGTTTCGATATGAGATGATTTTCTAGCGCCAAGAAAAAAGCTAAACTAATTAAAAGCTAAATTATTTGAAAGTTATATCCCATTCCCCAATCTATTCTAATGTAAGCATGATGTTTTGAAATTTTCCGCATCGGGGTCACCATGTAACGGTTAACAACATACTGCCATCTCCTACAAAGAGAAAGAGGAGAAGTGAAAAACTGTTTTCTAATTTCGATATGATCCTTTCTATTTGCGTTGCTTTTCTAGCGAGGAGAAAAAAGTGGAAATTTGTTTGGGAAGGACTAAATTAAGCTTTGAGATTAACCAAAAGCAAAATTAATTGAAAGTTTTATTTCTCAACCCCCACTTTAGTCTAATCTAAAGATGATATCTTGTCATTTGCCTCGTCGGGGTCACTATGTAACGGCACGCTGTCATCTCTATGAGCAATACTTGACTTGGCTTTTACCTGGCAAGTTTACTTTTTGCCTTCGCCTTTTTTTTTGTTGCCTCCTTTTTTGTCACACTTTGGCCAAAAGGTGTCAAAGGTGCATTTCGCAGCTGCTGCTGCTGCCACTGCCGCCGCTGCTGTTTGTTGCTGTTGCTCTAGTTGCCGTAGTTGTTGTCCTAGGTGCGTGTGTGGCATTTCCGTTCATTTGTTTTACTTTTGCCACAACACCACCCACCCACACCCACACCACACACACACTTGTAGTCCCGCTTCTTTTCTCCACTTCTCGTACCTCCCGAAGCCTTTGTGGAAAGGGAAATGCGCAAAAAGCGCAATCAAAGCGGAAATGAAATTTGCAGGAAGTAGAAAAAAAAATGTCTCCTCTTTGCCTCTTCCTCTACTTTTTTTTCCTATTTTTTTTCTTTGAATTTTAAACACACACACACACACAAAAGAGCGGGAGGGAAGGAGAGCTGCTGGTAAGGGAGAGGCGGTGCGGCGGGTGGTGGTAACTGTAAAGCTTTTGGGATTTAATACAATTTTTGAAATGCTTTTGGCCTAGGCCAATTTGCTTACTGCCAAGGCGAGGCAGTTGCTTACTGCCAACTGCATGACAGCGATAACAGAAACAGAGAAACAGATGGAAGAGAGAGGAGGGTAGGGGAGGAAAGCGTTGCAAATAGTTTGCATGTTGCTGCTGCTGGTGTTGCATTAGGCGGCACTGAAGCGTCAATTTGGGGGGCAAAGAGAGGACGAGATTTTCAATTCACTGCCATCTTGGCCATCATTTTGTGCGATTGTATGAAAATTGAATGGGGGGAGGGGGGGTGGGGCAGATCGCGACACAATTTTTGCCATAATTCGCTTTGACTTTGATACAAGTATGTGCCGAGGGTGGCTCAAATAGTTTTCACATCTGTGGAATTGTTATGAGCCTTCAGAATATGTATTCCCAATTTTACCTCTTCAATCAAATATAATTAAATTTCGATTACAAACAAAGTCATAGTGGGAGAGTGAGTGAGTGGGAGGGAGGGAGACAGAGCTATCAGTGTGTAAATGCACATGATGACATCATCTCATATCCTTGGTTCGCATATATCAAAGCCAAAATGGCTTAACATCAAAATTAATTAAAAGAACTTGCTAATATTTTGCTTTACTTGATGAGCAGGGTGTCTCTCTCTCCCCCTCTCTCTCCCTCTCTCTCTCTGTCTCTCTCTCTGTGTGTTTCCTTTTTAGCCTTAAGCTGAATTTGGTTGCTGTTGTTGTTGTTGCTCTCCACCTATAAAATTCATATGCAGTTATATGACAAACAAACAGACAGAGAGAGACAGAGAGAGAGTGAGGGAGATAGAGTCAGCAGACAGACACAGAGACAGATAGACGACAGGAAAAGTGATGATGGCTGAGCAGTGAGAGGGGAGAGTGGGCGAGAGGGAAGCGGGGCGGTAAAGAGCTACCAAGGGGCAGATTGGGAATCCAGACGACAGGCGTGTTGAAGTTGGTTGGACATTTTCTGAGCTGCAACATTTATTTATTTATACCATAAGAGAGAGAGAGGAAGAGAGCAATGGGCGTTGGATGGTGTGTGTGGTGTGGAGGCGTGGCATGTTGTAACATTGTTGTCAGCAGCAACATCAGCATGTTGCATTTATGAAATCCTTTTATCTTTTAGGTTTTAAATGCTACACACGAGGCGAAGGATATGTAACAAAGCTCTCACTCTCTCTCTCTCTCTCTGCCTCTCTCTGTCTCCCTCTTTGTCTCTCATTTTGGCAGGAATATAGCCAAAGACAAGAGACATGCTTATATCGTTCTCCCTCTCTCTCGTACTGCTTTCTTTCTGACCGAGTTGACACCTTGAGTGTCATTAATGCGTGTGACATTTTCATTATAAGTTTTTATTGTTCCCTTACCTTGTACATTTCCTTTTTTGTTGCCATATTTTAAAACGGGTATATCAACTATAGGAGAAAAGTGTGCTCTCTCTGAAGCTAGCTCTATGTTGGCCAATAGATGGCGCTAGTTATATATCCCTAACTCTCTCCTATGACGCAAAAGGGTTAAAGGGTATCCATCAAGTCGTTCATTCTACTTAATGTTGCAGGAAAATATATTGTCAGCTTGCTTAAAATTATGAAATTTACTTTTCTCTTATGCTTTGTCTTCTTCTACTTCTTGTTATTGTTGTTGTTGTTGTTAACTGCCAAACAAACTAAATGCAATTTTCATGTGCATTTTCGAAAAGCTGTTGACAGCTTCGACCTGATGTCATTCACAAAAAGAAAGGAAGAAAGGGAGATAGAGAGAGAGAGAGAGAGAGAAGAAGAGTTTGTTTTGCGGCTGTCAAGAGGTGCAAGACTTCAGCTAAGATGCAATGAATGCACTTTGTCTATACCAATTGAAGCATCATTTAGCATCGTCGATAATACTTTTACAGCTGCCACATCGAATTGCTTTGAATCGTCAAACATGACAAAAAGATTTACCAAGATGTTTAACAAGATGTCTTGAGCAGTTTTCTAAGTGGCTAATGTCCTTAATCTATCTCATCAATAACCTTTTCAAGGACTAAAAACATTATTCCAAGAGTTAAGGTTAAGGAAGTTTTTTAACCTTTCTTTTGAAAATTATTATTAAAGAGCGATTAAAACTTAGAACTTTGAATTTTTTTGTATTTTTATTGTATTTACATTAACTAACTATTAAAGGACATTTAGAAATTTGTATTAAGTCAATATAATGCAAACTTTTCGTGATAAAGGGACACTCTGAAATCAAAAACTAAAAAAGCATTTTAGTCTGCGTAATTATAGCTACAAGACGAACTAGGATTATTATAAAATATTGAAAAATATATTAATAAATTGACCTAGAGCCCGTTTTAATCAATTATTAATAAATTATTAAGCAAAATAAAAAACTTTACGGGACGACTTTGAGTTTTTATTCAACAAAAACCACTAAGGATGTGTTCTTTTTCAATTATCCTTGTTCGGCTTGTTGCCCTTCATATGCTGAACATAACCTACAAATTTCAAGGCGATTAATTAAGTCGTTTTTGGAAGATCATATTGAACAGTTGAAAAGAAGTATTTTCAAGAAAAACGCGCTTAAAAGCTGCTAGGATTCTAGAACGTGAATCCTAAATAAATTTTAGATGCGTTTTAAGGAAAAAAGAATTTTTTTTTTAGATTTTTTTAGACCATATCTTTTCCTATAATTATAGCTTTTCGGGTTTAATTTCGGGAATTCAAAATTTAGTTTAGTTCAATGCTTTTTCCAGCTCATGGTTAATCATCATCATCAGCAACTTTAATTATCCTGCAACTGCTGTCCTCCCCCGCCGACCTCCCCTTCTATTCTATCTGTTGCTCTCCACCTCATCTGGAAAAAACTTTAAGCGTTCTGTCTCTGACAATGACGCGTCCAGCCAGCTAGAAAGCGATGCTCCAAAGGAGTAGAGATATATAGAGAGAGAGAGAGGGAGAGCAGGGGATAGAGGAGACAGAGGCAGGCAAACTGTTTCCGCGCTCACTTCATAAAGTCACATCAATTTATTTCATTTCCTTAGTTAATTTCAAAGTGTCAACATAATAAATGAACTGCACGTAGCTACAATAACAACAACAGCAACAGCAACAACAACAAAACGAACAAGAACAACGTTGTCCATTGGCAAAAAGTTGTCGCATTTCAAAAATGGTTGCACGCAACAAACGAGCACAGGACTCGCTCTCTCTCTCTCTCTCTCTGTCTCTCACACTCTCGTTCGCTTGCAGGACATTCTGAAATACGCATAAAAATGCAAGACAAATGGCGACGGCGGCGGCGGTGGCAACGACGAGCGGGAAAGACCGTGCAAAAATGCACCAAAAAAAAAAAAAACATAAACAGAGACCCAGAGGAAGGAGCAAAAGAAAAGAAAAGGGGGCGAAAAAAAAAATGATTAAAAAGGACATGCGAACACCTAAAACGTCGCGAAGGAAAAATGCCACAAATGCAGCGACCGTGCAAATTTTCTTCATTTCCATTTTGACAAAACGCAAACACAGACCCCAAAAACGGAAAGAATGAGTGGCACAGGGATAGATGGCGAGCAAAGAGAGAGGAGAGGGGGAAAGAGAGAGAGAGTTGACGGACTGACTCCAACTGACATTGACAAATAATGAATGGGCATAGCGGGGTAGTGGTAGGGAGAGGGGGGAGCAGCTAGCATAATGCATGCCAAAAGTAGAAACGACCCACCAAGCACCTAGAACGCACGGTGGTGCAAAATTAGAGAAATTTTCAAAGTGACCAATGCATATTTTGTGCATTAAAAAAATATGCAGCCACACTAATCTGTGCGTAACTGTGCAAAATGCAACATTTGCTTGGGGGGCATAATGCATTATATCTTATTTTCTGTTTTCGTTTGCTCCACTGTCATTTGCAGAAGATTTCTGGTCCCGGCACTGGCGCCGCTTGAATGTGTCAAAATTGGAGCCACATTGTCCGCAGCACAAAACGTACGGCAGCATGAGCTGAAGAAGGAAGCAGCTGCAGATGCCAGCGCTAACCGCAAGGATGATGATGACGATGACGACGACGACGTCGAGGACGAGGACTTGTCCTCGATGTGAATGAGGTGGAGAGCTGGGTGAAGCAGCAGAAGAAGAAGAAGGAAAGCCAACAACAACAACAAGAACAACAACGACAACGACGTCGAAAGGAGAAACAAACAAAATGCCAGACAAGAAATTAAGACAATTGAACCGTTGAGGCGTGCAGAGAGCGAGAGACATGACATAGGTGGAAACTTTTGGGTTGGTTGGCTTGCCTCACTGACTCGTTGCCGTTAGTGGGCGTGGTCATGTTGACATTACAGGTGCGCCCTGGACTCCTCGCATGTTGTCAATGGCACAGAAAGGATAACAACAGGACAATGGGCAAATGGGTAGGCGGATGGGCAAATGGCTGGTGGGTGGTTGGTCGAAGGGTGGTAAGTGGGAACTGGACGTGGACCTGGCGACGTGTTGGCTTAAGTTATTAAAAAGAAAGCCAAGCACAGCAAGCAACGGGGCAAAAAATAAAAATAATAAAACGAAATAAAAGACAAGACTACGGAATAGAATAAACTTGGAATGTTGGAAAGAACACAAGAAAGAAAGGGTGTGTGGGGGGAGGGGGCAGGGCAAAAAACAAATAATTGCCATGCAAAAAGTATTAGTTGTACCGCCACCACACCCCTCTCCCCACCTCGCCCACACGTATATATCCGCTCGTTCAGCCACTTCACCCCTCTGTGCAATGTTGCGTAGCCTTGCAGTTTGAGAAAATAATTTGTTTAATGGAATGTAAATTTCATACTTAAGCAAATAAATGTTCTGCCCCAGCGCCAGAGAGTGATGAGTGGGGACCAGCAGGGGAGAGGAGGGGGTGGTGGACTCTAGATTGTGCGTGGGGTTTATTTGCCTTTTTTGCTGAGAATAGTTTTTGTTTGCTTATATATGTGAATGAGAATAATGACCATCATCATGATGATGATGATAATGATGATGCGAAGGTGGATCCGGATGTGGATATAGATGTAGCCAAAAGTATTGTTTGGCTATTTGCGCAAAAGATTTTCCATTGCGCTGAGTTGGCAGCAATGCGGCTACTTGGGAATGACGTAGGTGTTGACCTATAGAAGCAAAATTATAGTCTCTAGAGAAATTGCAAGGTAATCCATGATTACAATTGATATTGAATTCAAGTTATACCGAATCAAATGAAATTAGTCATGGGGGCCAAGCAAATGGATCATTCATAGTGTAGAAAAAAGAGGAGAATGAGTTAAATTCATCTTTTGTGAGGGCAAACAAATAGAGTTTCGTGTGGGTTAAAGGCAAACTGTATTCTGTACTCTAGCGAGATTGGTTCTGGGTATGGGGAAAAGGAAGAAGAAAATATTTGTAATGGAGATTCTTCTTTGCGGTATTCAATAGACTTTAAGGACCCTCAACTTTGCCAGGCTCTTTAAACGATTTTGAAAATAAAGTAAGACTTGGATATACCGAATCCATATTTTAAATTCCTTTTCCCTGTCAAGCTGGAATCTTCCTAGCTTTTATGAAGACATGAGCACTTTGGCGCCCCCATCGGCCACCACCGCCCTTGAGTCGTTTGAGCATAAAACGTTTCCACGTATAACTTGGCCATATTTGTTTAGATTTTTATGAAATTTGATAGAATAATAGATATTTATAGCAGATATACATATTTAAGTTTGCCAAATAAAAATAAAGAAAATAAAATTGCAATGCAATAAGTATTAGGAGAGAAAATTTTATTTTGTGGGCGGAAGGGGGCATGGCAAAAAGAAATACATAAACTTGACTAGCGTATATACTACACGAGTCTATATTCCAAATTTGATAGCTCTAGCTTTTATAGTGCCCGAGATTTAGGCGCTTATATAGACAGACATGGCTATATTACATACCTGTTACATACATTTAGGCGATTTTAATAAGCTATTTAGTCCTGACTAGAAACTTGGACATTTCTCGCGAATCCCTTTCCCTTCCTTTCTCTTCTTTTTTATTAATTACTCAATGTATAGACTCCCCCTGCCCTCTGCCCTAATTGACCACTCCAAGCGAGTTGAAGTTGCTTTCAGTTATTTGAAATATTTGCATGCTTTACGAGAGAAGGATGAAAAGCACAAACTCTAAGGATTGACGGCACTTTAATGTTATTTAAATTTGAAGCCAAGTTATCATCATCTTGATCAAATTGCCTGGTCGGAGCAGAAGTTGGAGGGATGGGTGGGGAGGGGAGGGGAGGGGGCAAAGGCTAGTCAACTGTACAACTGCATAAACAAATGCAAGAGTCTGATTATATTGACAATAACAACAGGGAACAATGTCCTAAGTAAAATACAATGATAATGAGCAGAGTCGAAGCAAACCAAACCAAACCGAACTGAAATGAAACGAACCAAGCAGAACATGAATAGGAGCCATGGTATAAGAGGTGGTGAATGAGGATGAGGATGAGAAGGATGAGGAACTCGATTCCTGTTGCCATTTACTGATAGCCATCGCAGCAATCCCCCAGAGAGGGATGGCAACAAACACACACACACACACACCGAGGGAGAGCAGCAGCTAAATAAAGAGACAGAGAGGAGAGGTTGGAGGAGTGGCAGAAGCGGAAGGACTATTGAACGATGACGACGATGATGAAGTGATAATAATTAAATTTGCATAATGTTAAGTGATTAAGTTTGTTGTCAGCTGTGTTCGATGGACATGTCCTGCCATTGTCAGGCTGCTTCTGCTTTTGCTGCTTCGAATGATTGCAAAATCCTTGCTCCTTGGTTATATATTTGTGTGTCCAACACTTTTCTTCCATTGCCATCCTCTGTGAATACTTCTTGTCTCCCTCTCCCTCTCACTGTGTGTGTGTGTGTGTGTGTGTATCATTGCGTGTTCTTGCGACCAGAACACGAGTGTGTCGTGGGACTAATTTTGTTATGTTTTTATTTTTTCTAAAACATTTGCGTTTCATTCGTTAAACTAATTGAAATCCTAATGATGATGACCATCATGATGATGGAAGATGTCGTGCAACAGGCAAACATTGCCATTGGCCATTATTACCATTGCTAAATGCTATACTCCCTTCACCTGCCCTCCCTCAGATGGCCCCTGCCAATTGTGCAGGTGCTAGAGGTATTGGGTATTGGGCACATTATGACCTTACCTCCCACCCCGCCCCATCGCCCCACACCCACCGAATCTGCTGTCACTCGAACCAACGTTTCATTTGAGGTCTTCTAATTACAACGCTTATGTATAATTGATTTGTGGCAATTTAATTAATTTGAATTTAACTATTTAATGAGGATTACCAGGACTGGCAGTTGTTACCCAGGATAACTCGCGCGTGTGTTGAAAGCCGCATTTTAGTAGCCCGAACACTAATTAGCTGTTGAATTTTAGATTAAGCCTGTCCAATACACACACACACACACAAACACACAAGAGAGAGATATGGCGAGATGAGGTGAGGTGAAGTAGAGCATAAAAAAAAAAAACGAAAAACATATAAAACATCTAGTCCAGTTTTATGGTTAATTGGCATCCAACGCCTATAGCATCCTTCTCCATCCTTCAAGGGGGTCGAAACTAAATAAGTAGTTTGGGGTTTGGCCATATATTTATTTCAACTACATATATATATATCTATACCTATCTATCTATAGTTATGTGCGGTCAGATCGCTCACATCGTATTAATGTTAATGCATTTTGGTTGTTTGCTCACTAACAATACACACCCACATTAACACACACACACACTCGCACACACACACACACATTTCCACTTGATTGGCGAATAAATTAATTGTCATTTAATATGCTTCATATAGTTTTTCGGTTAGTTTTTTTTTTCTTTTTGTTATATTTTTTATTATTGTTTTTTTTATCTGCTGCCCACTAATTGCATTTGAAAAGTGCATTAGTTAGGTAATGAAATATTATACATATATATATATTTATACAATATATTTATTTATATACTATATGTATATATATATAGTATATGTGTTTATGCTTATCTATTTTTCCCATTTGCAGTTTATTTATTTGTTATTTTTAAGCTGATTGATTAGCATTAATTACAGGTTTGATATTTCAAATTAATTAAGCTTTCGTTAGTTTTCTCAGCCAACTATCAAAAATATGGCGCACATAATCTAAATATTTGCCAATTAGTGTTGCACAAATGAATATATTGAATTTCCCATAGAGTTTTCAATCACTTTAACTAAAATAATCAAAAGAAATCCAAGCAATAAGTGTTGGCTAACGACATATGCTAATGCCACAGTGTTGACTATTTTCGTAGCGTTTGAGTTACCCAAACTTTGATCAAATCGATATCAAATTTGAGATATAGCGAAATGCAACTGCCTTTAATTCGGTTAAAGAGGCAACTAAAATAATCTAAGTGAGAGAAACGAGAGCAACAAGTGTTGGCTAACGACAAATGTTAATGCCACAGTTTTGACTAACTTCGTAGCGTTTGAGTTACCCAAACTGTGATCAAATCGATATTAATTTTGAGACATACCGAAATGTAACTGTCTTTAATTTGGTTAAAGAGGCAACTAAAATAATCTAAGTAAGAGAAAACCAAGCAGCAAGTGTTGGTTAACGACAAATGTTGACCATATTTGCAGCGTTTTGGGTTTACCTAAACCGATATCAATTTTGAGATATACCGAAATGTAACTGCCCTTAATTCGGTTAGAGAGGTAACTAAAATAATCTAAGTAAGAGAAATCCAAGCAACAAGTGTTGGCTAACGACAAATGTTGACCATCTTTGCAGGATTACCTAAACCAATATCTATTTTGAAATGTAACTGCCCTTAATTCGGTTAAAGAGGCATGGTTTATGATGGAACTGTTGTTTGTATGTGCAATTTGCGTAAGAAATGTTCTTTATAGAGGAGTCTTTCCGCCAGCAATATCATTACTGGAATCTGCCATCTTTAATATCATATAAAGTAAGTTTTATCGCAGCCCTAAAAGTCGGCTCTAGTTTTTACTATGGCCCATTAAAAATCCTCTTACAGCATATGTACGCGTATTAGCCATTTCAAAAACGAAATCCACCAACATTTTAATATACGCACACACACACAAACGCACACACACACACACACACACATACTGTTTGTATTTATATATATACATATCTATAGCATAGTCCAAGGGGCCTACACAAAAACATTCTCATATATTTGAACCATTTGAAGCACTTTTATTTGCACATTTACGAAAGGCAATAATCTACTTAGCTCCATTAAAATGGCTAAAAGTGCCCAGTGCCATTGTACAACATGGGAGAGAAAGTTGTTGTTAATGTTGCCTCTGTTTGTTGTTGTTGTTGTCGTTGTTGCTGTTGCTTTTTACAGCTGTTTTGTGTAGTTTATTTAAAATGCCATTAAGCGCAAAACAATTTCAGTTTTCAGCTTGGGTTTCTTTTTTTTTATGTATGTAGATTATTTAGAGAAATGTGAAATATATATGCACAGGTAAATAATGCGCTCAAAAAATGCAAAAGAAGAAATGTAAATTAGTTGAACAGAGCAAAACAGTTGTTGATGTTGCAACAACTTTATGAGCATAGAGTATATAAACATTTTGATTTAAGATCCAAACCAAATGAATGCCATGACCATGGAAATCATGAAATACTACTACAATTTTTGGGGGGCCATTAAAAAGTGCCAGAGAGCAAAAGGTGAGAAAAATATGCAGCAGAAAAAAAAAAGAACCCAGAAAAATAATAATGAAATGAAAGCAAGAGAAAATACAGGAGGAGGAGGAGGAGAAGGAGGAGAGTTTTGTGTAGCAGCAGATTTGAGTTTGGAGTTGGTGAGAAGAACACAAAAATAGTGGCAAGTGCCAAATGTATTGTAGTAATAACAATAAAAGCAACTGCCAACAGGCTGCTGCTACGGCAGCGGACTATGGATAGAAGACGACTCGGCATGCCTTGCCTTGCCTTGACTTAGACTCTCTCTCTCTCCGACACCAACTCCAAACTGTAAACTACAGAGCAGCTCAGGCTCAGGTTCAGTAGTGGCAACAACAAGTTGCACGTGCTTTCAACTTAATAACGTGGCTTTTATTTTTACTGCTTGCCAGCAAACACACAACACACAACACACAGCACAACACAATAGCAATAGCAACATCAACAGAGAAATGGAAGGTGCTGCAACCAGCAGCCAAAGGTTGTATATTATAAAACCTACAAGTGCGAATGAGATTCATCTCCTGTTAGAGATGAGAGAAAAACAGATCTTTGAGTATTCATTTGGTTCCCTTTTTACAGCGTTTCTCTTAGTTTCGTTTCTTTTTTATGGCTTATACACAAACTGAAATAAATGCAACTTTGTTTGCCATAAAAACAATTTCGAAAACAACAATTTCTTAATCAAAGCTTGGATTTAGAGTTTAGAATAAAACGACTCTCAACTGTATTTACGAGTGTGCAAAATATTTTCTTTTCAATTGATAGAACATTAGAAACTGTTTGGTTCGGAAGCAGTGCAAATAAAATTCAAAATTCTGCAAGTTAAAAATTTAGTTTTCATTTCATTCCTAGTTAAATTCACTTTGCAGTCAGTTGCTTATCAGATCTGGGCCTGCCATCTCTAATATAAACTCAGCATACATAAATTCAGTTCTCTTTCTCTTCATCTCTTACTCTTGGTTGCTATCAAAGCTTTAGCATCGACAAACTACCATATAGAAGCAGGTGGAGGAGCAGAGGACAGGGGGGAGGGAAAAGCAGCAACAACTCATTCTACGGCCACCTTTTTCGCACCTTTTTTGCATTTTACAGGTAGGAGAGGAAAGGTTATAAAAAAAAAAAAAACAGAACGAGAAGAAAGTACACACACACACACACACACACACACACACAAAATGGCGTAACGTTGCGGATTTTACGCACGGCAAACAAAAACTACGCGCGCATACACAACAACAAGAAAATGCACTCAGGCTTAGTGTCGGTCGACATTGGGCGACGGCAAAGTCCTGCGTGGGTCCTGGTTGGGTCCTGCCTGCCTGCCTGCCTGTTTGCACCTTTTTATAGCAACGCCATCGCCGTATGTGTGGGTGCGAAAAGTTTTTGAGGTCTGCTTTGGGTAAGTGCTGTGTGCGGACCGCAGCTTAGTTGCGTTGAGGTTGACTGCGTCCCGCCACACAGTAGAAATAGCGGACAGACTCTCTCTCACCTGAGAGTGTGGGCCCAAACCAACTTAGACCAAAAGAGACAGGTAAATGTAGATTCCTCTCTCTCTCGCTGCAATGATGGAAGCATTAATACCTCATAACCCAGAGCAAGATCACTTACTGTGCGATAGATTCTGAAAGATCTAACCAACACAGTTTTTAGGGGGATAAATTCCCTTTCTTTAGAGAAATTGATTCATCTAAATGTATTTAAAATATATTTTCACAACAAAATATTCATAATGGAGCAGAAGGTTGAAAAAAATGCAATGCATTGTATCAAAATTTAAGAATTTTACGAGTTTTAATTAGATAATCACTTGCCCGAGGTAACCACGTCGAGTTTTTATTTTAATAATTTCTTTTCTTTCTTTTAAACATTTAAAACATGTTATTAAAATTAAACAAATAAAAACCTTTACGTGGTTACCTCGATAATTATGTAAAGAAAGCGTATGCAAATTTTCAGGAAGATCGCTTCAGTAGATTCTGAGAAAAAGTGTTCATCGACTTTAAAAACGTCGTTTTCCAGACAATCGATTTCAAATTAGAGCACACAAAATAGCTAAGTAGGAGAGTTGCTTCGATTGAGTTGAAATTTTGACACAACAATTTGCGAGATGTTGTACGTTCATTTTCGAAAATAAAAATCCTCCTCCTCTCCCTTTTTAAAGGAATAAAATCTAAAAACTCTCATTAGAATAAATCCGCTTCATTTGATATATTTCCACTTGCAATTTAGAATTTTTGGCCACTATGGTTACACAAGATTTATGCAATTATGGAACAGAGTTTTTTCTCAACTGGTTCTCAAAACAACAACAACAATTTGGGTAAACAATTCGGTAGGGAAAACTGAAGCGTCTATTGAAAGGGAAAACCTTGTTGATACACTTCTTCTATGAAGAAAACAACAAAAGCAAAAAGACTTTTCCGAGAACTGTTTTCCATCTCTGGGATTTTACGAAATTCTTGGAATTGGTGAGCCTTTTAGGAAGCTGTTTGGAAAAGGGGGGCGGAGAGTATTATAGATTGACCCATTTAGCCCGCAGGATTGTCCTATCTCTCTCCTTTCTCTGAATAGTTATTGCTTTATTGTTCCATCAGTGCGAGAGTATCCTGAAAATTGTCTGTAGGGCATTTTATACGTTTTACCCATTCTATTGCCATTCGCTTTGCATTTTTTTTTCTGTTCACCTGTCTCTCTCCCTTTTGCAGATTTATGTTTAAAATAATTTATAGAAAAAATACAGAAATTAAATAAAATGGAATTACGGAAGTGCAGCAGCAGCAGCAAAGCTAGCGGCAGCGTCGACGTCTATCCTATTAAATGTCCATTTGGCGTTTTGTTATGCGAGTTGTTTGGCACACACCCACACACACTCACACACACGTGGAACTTTCAGCCATTTAATTTTGCAATACATATATACCTATGTATTTTTTTCTACTGAGAGAGAGGGAGGGAGAGAGAGAGGGAGAGCTCGCGTCCAACATCATTAAAAAACTGTCATTAGCAGTTGAGTACATGAAAACTGAATTTTCATTACAAGGACGCGAAGTAGAGGAGAGCAAAGGAGAGGCAGAGGCGGAGATGAGGCGAATGACTAAGGAACAAATAAAATATAACAAACAACAACGCAAACAGGGTAAAAAAAAAAACAAGTACACACGCACACTCGCACACTCACACACGCACACTCGCACACACACACACACACACACACACACACATGTATTGCCATAAAAGCAATATTCGTGTAAAGTTTGTAATTTTTTCTTTCTCTCTCTCTCTCTCACTCTACTTTCGCTTTATTGTTACCGTTTACATAATCGAATTTTAAATGTTTGTGTGTGTGTGTGTGTGTGTGTATTGAAGTTGGACACTTCATTTAAGTGATGTCGAAACATATACACCCACACACGCACACACACACACACACCTTGTCACAGTTTGTCAAAGTGACAAGGACGAGAAAGAAAGCAACAAAAGTTACGAGGGTCAATTGACAAATCGGATCTGAGCTTTAAGACGGATTTAAGCCGCAGTTGGTTTCATTTATCTCACGCATAACAATAGACCCGATAGTTAATTACTTCTTGAATGCCCCTCGCATGCATGCGTGCATACACACGCATGTTTTAAGCCTATTAAGTCTTAGACTACAATCTCCTCCATTGAGCACTTTCTGGCCATGGACCAATTATGTTATGGCAAAACCACAAAACGGAAATAATTTTCAAGTGATTTCTGATTTCAGCCCCCGCTCCTTGAAAGGATATATGGGGAATGGCGGTGGGGGGAGGACTTTTGAATGGCCTGTGGTTTAACTGCAACGTATCTTCTCTTAAATATTTGATTTGATTCAATTTTTTTTTTTTTCTGATTCTCAAACCACTTACACTTTACTTGAGCTGAAATCCAACTCAACTTAACCCCTTAAACTCTTTTGAGTAAGCCAAAATCCCAAGCACGCACTTCAAATGCCAAAACAGCACAACAATCTCGAATTTTAAGCCAGACACACACACAAACACACACACACACAGAGAGAGAGCGACTATACATATGTCTTACTCTTTTTATAGCATACTTACCAGGGCGGGCGGGCGGTCGGTAGACGCGACGCCTTATGCTTAATGCCAATTCAATTTATAAATTGTGAAGCCGCCTCTCTCTCTCTCGCTCTCAGTCTCTCTCTCTCTTGCTTTCTCTCTCTTACTAGTTGTGTGCGGCATTTTGGCAAACAAGTTTTGCACACTTGAAATTTTTGTGATTGATGTGCTTTGCTACATTTGCCAGCCGCCGAATGTTTGACTTTGATGTCCTTCTCTTTCTCTCACTCTCACTGCGAAAATTTCTTTCCTGCTTATGTGTGTGTGTGCTAGTGTGTGTGTGCATCTTGAGCTGGTGAAAGTTTTAATTGCTTTTTGCAATTAGAACTATTAGTGAGTGTTCGGAGTTACAACTGCAAGAAACTGCATCCGCAGAAGCCGCCGCCAATCTACAAATCTAACCTAGAGGTCCTTCCCCCCACCCCCCACCCCTCGGTGTTCCCTTCTTCTCATCTTCTCTTACAACATAATATCTAAGCAATTCATTTAATTGCTTTGCAATTTTCATGCATCTGGGTGTGTGTGTGTGTGTGTGTGTGTGGTTTAAATGATTTGTGTAAACATTTTTGCTGCTGGCCGAACAATTTTAAAGGAACTTCTCCTTTTGCATGCACTTGACGCTTTCTCAATTAACAAAACACGAACTAAAAGAAGGGAAGAGGGGCAAAAAAAAAAATTGTATACTATACTATTAGAAATCATATCAAAAACTGCATGTTGTTGCGGGCACTTTGACTATGTCGCCACAGCACAGACGAGTTCCCCCCTCTTTCCCTCTCTCCATCTCTCTCTCTTCCTTTCTGTTGTAGCGAAACAAATCAACTTTCCCACTATTGGGTAAGAGGGGAGCAGCGGGGCTTTGGGGGGCGTTACATCAAGAGCGCTAAAGTTGCATTCAATAGCAATCACAGGCAGAGTAACTCGATTGCTATACTATATGTAATCAAACAGGGGCGTCGATAAAATGATATATATATCCACAACTGAACAATTAGGAATAAGGATAATACAATACAAAAACCCTTTGCCCCCTTTTTGTAGGAACAATTTCCTTAGTTTACCCCTCTCGTAAGAGCACCCCTGATAGATATCATCAGAGGCTTCTCCCCTCACGTCGGACTTGCCCCACGTTTCTCGCTTTTGACTGTTTGTATTAAAAAATTAAACTAGATTTCCCTTTAGTTTTGCATGTTTCCCAGCCGCCGCAAGCAATCGCTTACTTTGTGCTTTTGCCATGGAACAACCTTGAATCGATCTCTCTTTCTGCCCCCTGTGGAACGTTTTTCTAACCGCTACTGCTACTCCAACTCCTAGTCCTAGTCCTAGTCCTCGTCCTCGTCCTGATGGTCCTGTCCAGTGTGCCAATGTCGATTGCAATGCGAAGAAGCAATTTCAATATGCCTCAGAGCTTGAAAAGGCTACAGAGAGCGAGGAGGGGAGGGGAGGAGAAACACACGGGCAACGGTTTTTTAATTGCCATGTGGCTCAGGAGGGTCCTGCTGCTGCTGGTGCTCCTGCTGCTGGTCCGATTCCACGTTGGAAAAAGGCTCACAAAATATGAATCATGACTCCAATCATGGCATGGCTATGGCATGGCCATGGAAAGGCAGCCAACCAGCCAATGACTAATTATGAAATGTTTGATTTCCCCGGGGAAAGAAAGCGCGACGAATATTTTCAGCATACCTGAGTCCGCTATGGAACAGAACGACGATGAATATCCACGATGTTGCGCTTTTTTTTGGTTTCGCTTTTCTTTCTCTTTTTTTTTCGGTTTTTTTGGTTGGGTTTTTTTTGTTTTTTGTGTGTTTTTTCTTGTTTCGTGTCTATTTTCTGATGAATTTTTGGCGCAGGGAGACAATCAACAAGCCAGTGCACAGCAGATGGCACGTCTTCTCTCACTATAGAGAGAGAGAGAGAGAAAGCACCGACTAGACGGCAGACGGGAGCGGGAGTTCGTCACATAAATTCGTGATGAAATGAAATGAAAAATCAAAAACAAATTGCACAGAAATGTAATGAATTTTAAGCATCCCACAATACACATGTGAGACACTGTGACTAAGTGTGAGTGAAACGACAGAATTGATGGTGCGAGGGTGTGGTGTGTGTGTGTTGGTGTGTGTGGCGGTGTGTGTGGGTGTGTTTGGTGGGCCAAAAGGTAGTAAAGGGCAAGAGATGGGTGTGCTTTTGACAACTGTCTAGTAAGGCCATGTCACACTATACGGTCATGTCTCTTTGCGGTTGGCCACAGGGTGTCTCTGACAACAACGACCATACGACCAGAGCACAGTGGGGCAATGTCAAGAAGATTGTCTCTTTAAAAACTATGGAAAAATCAATCAAAATTCTACTAAAGTCATCAAATATTGATCTGATTTTTGATTTAAAACTTTGAAAGGCCAAAATTATGAATTTAAAACAGCAAATTTATCCTCAAACCTCACTAAAGAGAACATTAAAGGGAGAAGGAGAGAGAAGAAACAAGAATTAAACAGGTAAAGAACATAAAAGGATCATTAAAGAAAGAAGGAAAGAGAAGAAAGAAGGATTGTAAGGGTTAAGGTAAAGAACATCCTTACAAATAAGGATCATAAAAAGAAAAATGAGAGATTAGAAACAAGAATAAAACGGGTAAAGTAGATTCTTACAAAAAAGGATCATTAAAAGAAGAAGGAATAGAGAAGAAACAAGAATTAAATGGGTTAAGAACATTCTTACAAAAAGGGATCACTAAAAGAAGAAGGAGAGACACGAAAGAAGAATTGCAAAGGTAAAGAACATCCTTACAAAAAAGGATCTTTTCTAGAGAGAACTTTCTAAAAGAAACTTAACAATTTATATGAATATTTGTGAGTATTCAAAGCTTAAACAAATATTCGAGTTCTTATTCATTAATGTTTAAGTTGAATGGTTCATTTATAGCTTTGAGACCTCTAAAATAAATTATACAAAATATCAATTAACACAATTTCAAAGGAAACAATTTTTGAACCACTGTGACAACAAGATTTTGAATCTTTCGCATGCTGTAGATGTGTGAGTGTGTGTCCTGTGTGTGTGTGTGTGTCCTGTGTCCGTGCCAGGCATGACAAATATTTTGCAACTTCTCGGCAATTGTCTCTCGCTCTCGCTTATTTTAGCTATAGATCTCGCTTTCTCTCTCCCTCTCGCTCTTTGTCTTTGTGTGTGTGTGTGTATATGAGTGTGTGTGGTTAAACTTTAAAATATTTGTGTTGAAATTGCACTTGATTTAATTGTTGTTGTTGTCTTCGTATCATTTACAGGCCAACTTGTATTCGGTATCTCCTGCCACGGGCGTGTGTGTGTGTGTGTCAGTGCGTGTGTGTGAGTGCGATTGCGTGTGTGTGTATATGTGTATATGCGGTGACTTAAACAAAAGTCACTTGCAGCCATTTCTTTAAGCTTAAAATCTCTCCCTTCCCCCCGCTCTGGCAACCGAACAGAGAAATCAAAGTAACAAAGAACCGCAACGAGAGAAATTGCCTTTAGGCTGCCAGTGTCTGGGATTTGACCAACCAACCAACTAACCAACCCAACCAACCAACCCAACCAACAAAAACAAGAAGAAAAAAAACAGAGTACCAAATAGACAACAACAACAACAACAAAAAGAGAGAAGGAGAATAAAAGTAAAAGATGTTGAAAATAAAATCAAGTGAAATACCAAACAACGATTGTTGATTTGGCTAGAACGAGAAATCGTCGTAGTCGTAGTCGAAGGAAGCTTTGATTGAATTGTTTGGTAACCCCCAAGTATCCACAGCTTCACTCTCATGATGACATTTTCCAGTGGACTGAATTTTATGTTGATTACAGATTAAGATTGCAACATTTTGCCTCTGATATTTGTCAATAATGTATCCCCCCCCATCATCCCACCATATATTAAACACATCGCCCCCACTTCGATTCTATATCATCCTTTTGTACCACCTCAATTCGAACTCCTTTAGTGCCCAACCATCATCATCATACTACTGGCTCCTGGCTTCTGGTGGGTGAGAAGAGGAGGCAAAGTGTTAATTTGGTTGAGTGGGTTTTTGGTCGCACGATTTGAATGCCATCGACCGACAGAACGACCAACCGACAGAGTGACTAACTCTTCCTCATACCCCTTTAAAAGTGTTGATAATAATGAGCTGACAGCTTGGCATTAGTTGTATTGGAGGATGTTGTCTAGATTTCGTCTCTGCCTCTCCCGCTCTCCCCCTCTCTCTATCTCTCTCTCTCTGTTTGTGTGTGTGTAAGTAAATGTCTCGGGCTTAGTTACAATGTTGTCAACATTTCAATGTTCTTGTCTGTTGTCGGTGAAGATATCCTCATACCCCATCCCCATCCTCTTTCCCTTTCTCATTCTCCTTACCCATTTTGCTTCATATCCCTCTTTTGTAGCTGTTTTAGATCTTTCTCTTTACCATCTCTCTCCCGACTTTCTCTCCGGCTCTCTGGTAATTAATTTTAAAAAGCGCTTCAGGCTAGTCAAACACAAAGTGTAACAGGATATTACATTTGATGACTGAGGGAAAAGCGGAAGTGTTAAAGTGTGTATAGATGATAAAATGACAAGATAAGAGCAAGGAAGTGTACGGGTTGTAAATACATGTTTGCTACAATTGATGGATAGAGTGAGAGAGAGAGAGAGAGAGAGGGAGAGTGGGGGAAAGGCCACCGAATACGAAATGGATGTGGAGGCAAATATTTTATGCTTGTTGTCATTGAGACATTTTTGCTATTTTGTTGCATACTTTTAGGCCTTCGGTTGAATTTATTAATCAAGGATTTGACGCTTCCAAAAATCACATAAATTGATATTTTCTCCAGCATTTCTCTAGCATTTCTCCAGCATTAAGAGTAATCAGAAAGTAAATGTAGATTAGAAAAGTGTTTCAATGGAATTCTTTGATAATTATTTTCTCTAGTATTTCTCTAGCACATCTTTAGCATTTCTCCAGCATTTCTCTAGCATTTCTCCAGCATTAAGACCAATGAGAAAGCAAATGTAGAATAGAAAAGTGTTTGAATAGAAATATTTACTATAAAATCTAAATATAAGTTAGTTCTTGAACTCACATTAACTCGAATTTGGTCTATTTAAATATCAGCAAAGATATAGTTTATTTTAATAATATTGTTTATTAAGAACAATAGCTAAAAACACACACTATTTCATTTACCTACTTGAAATGAAAATTTGAAAAATCTACTAAAACTATTTCAGCTAAAAATTTAACTAAAACTTAATCTATTGAACATTAACACAAACTATTTAAAATTTTGCCGAAGGCCTTAGCAGTAATGGCTCCCTTGTTGGCTTCAATTTTACCAAAGCAAAACGACTATCTCAAAGAATAAATAATATTCAAAATTATCATTGAAGCAAGTCAATGAAATTGTATAATAAATTGATGTAATTCTTGATTAAAAAGTGATTTTATTATTTGTCAAAATAAAGCAACCATGAAATCGAACTATGACCATTAGAATATAATATATAAATCGTTTACTTCGATTGCATATTAGGCTATACCAAAAAAGGACTAAATGTTGTTTTCTTCTTTTCACAGGAGTCAACTAAATTTAATGAATTACACAAATGAAAATGAAAATGCTGAAACATTGTTAATTTGACACTTCAATTATTTGTATTAAATGAACAATGTATGATTTATGGGGAATATGCAACTTTTAACGATAATTTGTTAAGAATTTTGCGTTTTATCAAATGTATTAGATGACAAAAGAATAGTTTTGGCTAAATTTTAATTAGAGAGAGCTTTGCAAACGGATAAGGCTCTGTCTCTCTCTCTCTGTCTCTCTCTTATGTGTTGTTGTTTGTGGCAAAAAGGATTTCAAGCTAATTTTGTTTTTCTCTATTTGGGCATTGAATTTCTCAAATAAATTTATTATAAAATAAATCATCTTTTACATTTTCTTGAAAATTCTTTTGCAAAATACACCCATCACACACACACGGAGACACACCCACACACACATGCACACATACAGATGCATGCATTTGTAAGTACTTAGATAACAAAACTATAATTCCATGAATTGCAACAAATCCTTGTGAATGCTTTCGAGCCAGAACAGCCAAAAATACTCTCAATTCATTTCATAGGAAAGAAAAAAAAGAAAAACAAGAAAGAAAAGTGAGGAAAAGTGTGGGGGTGGGAGGAGGAGGGAAAAATCCTCTGCACATGGAGCATGGAATCTAAACGAAACTAGTTGCTGGCCAATATGAAAACTGAAACTGTACAAATTCATAACCAGGCATTGAACAGATAGATCCAAACCAACACACAACACAGACAAACACGGCGGCTGTGTTTCTCAAACCCCACCTACCACCCACCTTCCCTCCCCCGCCCCCCCTTAGCCATACAAACAACTAGAAACCAAAAGCAGACGGAGCGACCATCAATCAGCCAGACGCAGGCACAGGATATACCACTCCTTTGCATTTTGGTGTGAAACTCGGGTAGAATGAGAAACTGCAACTGAGTGAAGGACTGGCAAAATTGTAATACATTTAACAGAATTTAATGCATTTGCCACAGACATTAATCACTGTGATGCACAGACAGCAGTCGAGGAGAACACAGAGAGCGAGAGAGAGAGAGAAAGAGCTGAGAAGAGTCCACATAGATAGACCAGAAAGAGAGAGCAAGAGAAATTTCAGGAGTCGACGGAGGCTGTTTCAGTTGATTTTTCGCCAAACGCTTTTGCCTACGGCTATCCATGAGATATTGAAAAATTGAATATTGCATGAGAGATGAGTGGGTAGGCGAATGAATTGAGAGTATGAGACTGCATTGATGCACACCCACCCACACACACTCTTTATTGGCACTGAGTGATAAAGAGAGAGAGAGAGAGAGAGAGAGAGAGGGGGGGATATGCTCCAGCTTACGATTGAATGCACACTTGGCTGTGAATGATTTTTGAAAAATGATTCTAGGGTTCTGGTCAATGTGATTTCATTTCGGTTTTGGCTACATAATTGCATGTGCCTCTCTCTCCCTCTCTCTCTCTCCCTCGCTCTCTCTATAAGAGGCAATGTCTATGCTGAGAGTCAAAATTTGTTATTGCTTTTAATAGCCCATAAGAGATCGAAGCATCGAACATAAGAACACTCCGGTTTTGATATATATTTTTAGATCGTAAAATATAAAAGGTCTCCTTATAAAGATTTTCATATCCTCGAAAGCAGATTTTGCACATTCCTGATACCATTTTGGTTTCAATATTCTTTAAGAGAAAATTTATATACATAATCTTTTGTTTTTATTTTATCCTTCTAACTGCTTTCAAAAAATCCTTTTTATATTTTTGGGGTAAATATTTTTAGATCGTAAAATATAGAAGGTATCCTTATAAATATTTTCATATCCTCGAAAATGATACTATTTGGGTTTCAATATTCTTTAAGAGAAAATTTATATACATAATCTTTTGTTTTTAATTTCAATATTAACTTAAAAAGATATTTAGCCACAGCTTTTGTAGAGAATAATTTTTTAAAAGAATAAATTGATTTAAAAATCGATTTAAAATTAAAATCTATTCTGGTATTTTCGCTTCATTTAGTTGCAGTTCCCAACTAGTTTTAGCCTTTAGAACATAAGGAGTCTTCAGCAAAGTTTTCTAATAATAGAACTTGGTGGTTCTTGAAATATAGATATACAGGAAAAACTGCTCACCTTTTTTTACTTGCAAAATTGACCTTGAGTTTTATTTGATTTACCTTCAAAAAGGTCGCAATCAAAGTCAAAAAACCCATGAGTTAAAATTAAAAACAAATATTTTAAAAATATATTATTATATTTCCATATTGAATTAACTGAAATTAATTTAAAAATTCAAACTAAGAAGATCGAGAACTGAAATAAAATGCATTTAAAAATGGGTTTTTCCTCAAAACAGAATTAGAAATTAGAAAATGGAATATCATAATGGAAAACTGTTTAAAAATCAGCAATAAAAACGGCTTACAAAAGAGTATAGAGCAAAAAGTTTGTCCATTTAAACTGATTCACTAAATATAAAATATAATTCACGATTAACAAATTATAGAACTAAAAAAAACAGACTAAATTTTTGACTTAACTTTTTCACAGAGCAAATGAGTTAGAAGAATGCGTCTTAAAGATGGAATATCTTTTTAGTTATTTAAAATTTGACATATCTAATGGGTATATCAAAAGGTCGCCTTTTTGCTGTTACATTTTGTGTGTGTGTGTGTGTGTGGGTTCGGAATGGAGGTTTTCTTTTTTGAGTAACTGTACAAATAGACGAAACGAAATCTCAATGAGCAAAAGAAGACGATGCAGTTGCAATATGAAATTTAAAACGCTCAAAGGCATATCCATAACCAGCCAGATGGAGGATGGGTCGTTTGGATTGGAGGGGCTAAAGGGGTATAAAGGGGGTAAGCTGGGAGCCACTATGTAAGTCGAAGGACAAAAAAAGGACATGCGATGCAAGGGCTGAGCAAATATGAGCACTTTTTTTCTCCCATTTCTTCTTTTTCTCCTCTCTCTTTCTCTGAGCCATGATAGACGACAACGACAGAAGAAGAAGATAGTGGGCGAATGATAGGAGAGAGGGGGAGATATGGAGAGGGAGTGCTAGCGGTACGTGGGCATGGAGAATGGCAATGATTCCAACTTTCTCTGTGTGTGTGTGTGTTTGCAGTTTGCACACTCAAGTGCCCCTGGTTGCCATTGACGACTTGAAGCAGCAGCAGCAGCAGCAGTAGCAGCAGCAGCAGCGGTGGCAGCGGCAGCGATGCGTCGTTTATATAGTTGATGCTGGGGTAGAAGTTGAAGATTTTTGACTTTTATGCAACAATTCGCAAGCGCAAAAAACGACGACGACAAGATATGTTACGAGCAGAGCAAATCCTCTTCATGTCTTCTGATACTCTCTTCTATATGCATGGATATACGTGCGTGTGTGTGTGTGTGTGTGGAGCGGTTGTCTGACAGTGACAAGCCAAGTGGGTTTTGGCAAGTTTCAGCGCTTGCTCCACCTCTTGGCTCCATGCTCTGCATGCAAAATAGTTTTCCTACCCACTGCACTTCTTTTTTTTTTTTTTTTTTTTGATGCTACGTTGTCTTGGGCTCCTTCTTATCCAACTGGTTTGTTTCGTTCCGTGCAATTAGACTTTGGCAGCACAGCAAACTGATCGCCTCTTGCCACCATCAACCCACACACACCGACACACACATCGACACACACTCGATGATTCCTCCCCTCATAGAAAATAAACCTTGAAAAGTTTTCGAAGCTTGCACCTATTCAAGCGTAAAGCATTCCCTTAGACTTGCCCTCGACTCGCTTGAACTGCATTCAAACGAAGGATTCACTTGAGCTCTGCTAGCAGAACTTAATTAAAAACATGTCCAAAATGAAAAATCATAAGCAGCAAACAAAAAAACAAAAAAACAAGATAGCAATTGAAAATCGATTTTCTTTTCCCATTTCCCTTTCCCTTTTTTTTTGGTTTTATCTCTCTGTTGTTGAGAACAGGTGGCTGCTAAGGTGGCAAGACAATGCTCTCTCTGGTCGTCATAATGTCCACAAGCATAACAATAGGCTGGCAAAAGTGTACGAAATATTTGATTATCACCTTGCCATAAATGGAAATCGAAAAAAGAAGAGAAAGTAAGCAACGGTTCAAGGCGTTCGTTGAAAGAACTTAATCGTATTACAACTGGGCCTCAAAACTTTCCATTTTTCCAAATTTATTCCTATTAAGTTCACTAACTTGCTTAAGTAGACTCTACAAAATTGATGAAGCTCTTCATAAGCAAGAATCATAGATCTAGGATTTAAATCAGATCTGATTAAGAATAGATCTGCTTGAAAAGATATATTCACCTGAATAAAGGACTATTTTGAAGCATTTTTTTTCAAGGGAAAACTATTTAAAATTTATCATTAGGGCTTTATTTATCTAAAAGTATATATGTAAAAATGCGTTTTCAAGGATAATGTAAAATCCCTGGAACTCCTTAAAAAAAGGACTTTGCGGTACATAATGTACTATGGGTAATTCGGACATTCTATGAGCAATTCAATTCAAAAATCCAATGCTGGCAAAAAAAAAACTGAATTTTATCCACATAAGTATGCTACATAATCTAAATTTTTCACTACCCTTGCGTTACTCGACGTTTTCTTCAATTCAAGATTTATTATACCATAGATCCATAGGATGAAATGGTATATTAAAGTCGCCGAAATGTATGTTTTTTTTTTTTGGTTACAAAATTTTGCCCATAACGAAAAATAAATGCTATTAAATATACTCCACGACACACGGAGCAGGGGAACTGAAATATAAGAATATAAATATTGAAATCGAGCCAATTACCATCATAAGGTCGCACGAGAAAAGATAATGTACGAAATAACTTCAACAACTGTTGCGAGAAATCGTGGATACCGATTGGAAAAACTTTGTTTCGAGAAAAATGCGTTTGAAAATTGGTTTAACTGCTCGGCGACTTGAAAAAAGTTGCACAAATTCGACTATATCTTGGAAAATATTTACTGGATTTGTCTGACAATTTCAGGATATGTGCTTGCATATATATTTTCTATATACATATGTCCTCTTAAGCTTCTTAAACATAGTTTATAGTGCCCAAAGAACGTTAATGTATGCTCTTTCTCCTAATTTGAAGAGTAATTTCGCTACTCGAGTATCGAAAAGCGCACAAAAGTAGCGATTTGGATAGGTAATTACGACTAAATAGAATTTAATTACTTTGATAATTACCTATTTTGGTTTTGCTAATCAAATTGAAGTTGCATTTTTGCTTGCTTTGATATGCAATTCGTAATAAATTGGTGCGATGTTTTGTGCATTAAGATTTGGGCTATCAATTATGGGTGTATTACAGAACCGCACAAATACAAACGCACAAACAAGCGCACACACACACACACACACACACACACACATTGTAATGAACACGTGTATGTACACGTAGTACACGCAACCGAACAAAATAATTAAAAGCCCATGACAGGCCATCCGCATCATATCCAAATTCAAATTTCGCACAAAAATACTGGAAAATTCAAAATCACAAGGTCTGTCCCGGGATGGTTGTGCGGCATGTGACTCTACGTCTCCCGGACTCCTCGTAGCTACGTGTAGGTTTGCGTGTGTCCATGTTGTTGCACATGCATCTCAATGCAGCTGCACATACAGCTACGAGCGACTATTTTGCTATCAAATAACAGGAGAAAGCAGAGTGAGCCAGAGACAGAGACCTCCCTCTCTCCACACATACACACGCACACACCACATTTTGCACCCATCTGATGGAGGAAACAGCAGATGGAGTGCACTTTGTTACGCATACGGCATGTGGGCCAGGGACAGGCTTCGGACTTCACGTCGTCATCATCATCATCATCAACATCATCATCGTCGTCATCGTCGTTATCGTGGTTCTCAGTCAGCAGGCCTGGCAGGCAAAAAATGTTTGCCATTATTGCATACACTAATGAAGCTCATGTTACCAACTATGGTCTGATAAAGGAGTGTGAGATCCGAGAGATCTGGCCCTGAGGGTAACTCAACTCAACTCGACTCGACTCGACTCTCGTCTCTCGTCTCTCATCTCTCTCTCTCTCTCTCATCTCTCTCTGGCTTCTGACTGCACTGAACTGGACACACACATGATTTTCGCTTGTTGCAAAAATTCTGATTAGACTTAATTACAGTTGCTTGTCTGTCTGTCTATCAATCTGATAGGTTTTCATTTAGGCTTCTGTTCTACCGGGGTCATACACTACACATATAAAACTATATATATATATGTGTGTATATATGTGTGTATATATATTTGTATATATATTTGTATAGTTTGTGTATTTTTCCAGGCCAATCAAATGTTACATTATATTTTAATTAAAAACTTGCCAGCTGCATAATTTGCCAAATGGATGGACAACGCGGCAATTAATGCAAACAGAGTGAAAGCCAGAGTAAAAGCGATGGCAGCAAACAACAGAAAACAATTTTAATTAATCTAAAAGCAAAAATGCAAAATGCATAGAAATTAACAGGGGCAAAAATCCAGAAAACAAAGAGAGTCGACCCATTTGATAACGAGCAAAATAAACTATACAATTTGCAATATTAGTAACTTAATTGATCAATGTTACGGAACTGAAATGATGGTAGATCTAATCAATATTCATTAAAAAATGGGAGATCGTTAAAAAAAACAATTCCTAGCTTTACAAGATCATAATAAAAGTTAAACTTTGATTAATAAGTTGTGCCTCTTTTTGTGCTCTCTTTTTTCCCTTCATCTAGTTATAATTCCCAACTAGTTTAAGCCTTGAAGCAGAGAGAACTTTCTAATGAGAGAAATTGGTATTCAATATTTCATTTTTACCAATTTTTAGTATTAGTAATTTAATTGATCATATTTTTTGATTGATATGGAATTAAAAAAATGATTGTAGATCAAATGGATGTTCATTCAAAAGTCTTTGCTACATATGATAATCATTCAGAAAGTTCTCTCTCTGCTTCGATGCTAAAACCAGTTGGGAATTATTATGAAATAATAATTCCCTGTTTCGCTTTATCTAGCTGTAATTCCCAACAAGTTTTAGCCTTGAATGAGTTAACTTTTTGATGAGAGAAATTGCTATTCAATATATCAAAGTAAAAAATTGGCTCTACGAAGAATTTAGGTGAACAAATATGCCCAACTCATTGCTATTGCCAAGTAATATATAAAGTATATGCATAAAAGCTGAGGGTAAAAACCAAACTAGCCAAGTTTTATGGACAACGCGTTGACATACTTGTCTTTTGTCCTGTTGCAGCTCTTGCTTGTTGCGTTCTGTTCGTTTTTGTTTTTTTTTTTTATGTCCTTGTCGTGGGGGAAAAAGTTTTAATCATCACGCGGCCAACTCTTCGTCGTCATTTGTCTTTTGTGAACTGACATGCAAAACTTCTTCAAATGTTGATTGTATATAATTCTTATCCCTTTTCCGCTTTTGATGGATCACAATTTGCTTGATGGCTTTATAATTGACCAAATATTGCAAGTGTGTTGGGTGTGTACTTACAAATTGAGGAATTTAGACAATTGCTAACAGAGGGCGGGGGTGGGACTTTGTTCACTTACCTGAAATAGAGATAGATAGAGAGAGAGAGAGAATTAAATGAGAGAATGTAATAGATATTAAAGAGTTAAATTTCAATTGGTTTGCCATTTTGATTGCTGCTGCCACAGTCTTTGGGGGATTTATATGCCAAACATGCCCCAAGTAGATTAATCTATTATCGATAAGTGCAAGCGAACGAAAATTTATAACCGTAACAAAAGGAGAGAACCAAGCAAAGCAAAGCAAGACAACAAAAAAAAAAAAAAACAAAACACACATTTGAGAGAGGAGAGAAGCCTCCAAATGGTAGTCCCCCAAGTCAGAGCTCGACCTCCAGACACTGCACTTAAGTGCTTGAAAATTGTTTTCGATATTATTTTGGCTGCGTTTTTTTTTTTTCTGCTTGCTCTATACCAAATCCACCGCATCCAAGCAGCCGCTCCTCCTGCTCCTCATCTTGTACTGCCTTTCAACACATTTGGCCATTTTACTCTCTGGCCGTTGGCATTTGTCTTTCCGTTCCATTCCTCTTTCTTTCAATTTTTTTTTTCGTTCGTTCATTCTTTCCTTTCGTTTGGGTTGCCTTTTTTTTTTTTTTTTTTGCTGGTCTGGACAGTGTCCAAGTTGGGCAAAAACCATTTGTTGCTCAGTCTCAGTCTCTGTCTCGGTCTCAGCTGCAGTGAATTTAATTTATTTGATCAGACTTGTGACTGAGTGGGTTGTGGAATTCGTTTTTTGGGGGTGGGGTTTGGGTTAAGCTTTAAGTGTTATTTATTGTTTATATTTTTGACTTTGCACTGCATTATTCTGGTAATTAGGCAGCTTTTCTTTTGGCTTCGTCTCTGTCTCTGCTTCTGTTTCCATCTTCATCTTCATCTTTGTCGTCGGGGACAGACAGTAAATCACATTCAACAGTTTATTGGACAGCTTAGTACTTAAGTTGCAAAAGATTTGCTGATGCATTAGCTGCTAAAGGCATTTTCGTCGTTGTGCCAAAAAGAAGGACTCATCTGTGAGCTGTTGCTCAGATTTAATAGAAAATCATCATCAATAGCGGGTGGCAGAAAGAGGGAGACGAAGAGGGAGAGGAGTACCTACACATTGAGATAGAAAATGTATCTCTGTGTGTGGGTGTCAGAGGTATGGGGGGGAGGGGAGAAACAACTGCAGCTGGTTGGCTTTAGATAACATTGCATTTACGGTTAGTAAAGTTTTATGAGCTTGCAAGTAAATTGCATGAATTGATTTTGCTGCTGCTTTACGATAATTTTCGTTAGCAAAAAAAAAAAAAAAACCAGAAAAAAAGGGAAAGAAATGGTGCATAAAGCCATCAAGAGAAAGTATCTATTTAGATTGCAGCATAAACGAATGTAAAGTTCATTTATTTTATCAATCATTGACATCGACATTCCCCCAACTCCCTTTCTCCCACCTCTAAATAATCGTTTTAATCAAATGACATTATTAAGCTCAAAAAAAATTGGCAAAAACATTGCAAAAAGCCTAAGCATTCCGCAAAGTAATTTCCCAATCAATTTTTTTCTTCATTTTACAAATCTTAATTTGAAAAATCATGCAACTAACGATTAAAAAACAATTTCATGCCATGTTCTAATGCAAAAGATTCTTGTAATCGTCTCTTGAGATTAAATAGCTTTCGTTTATTTCTATTCCAATACAATTCGAGACTCAACTGTACTTGAATCGAATGAATTTCACTTTGTTTTTTTTTTTTTCTTTTCTTTTTGGCATCATTAAAAGAAATATTTATTGAAAAATTTATACATATTTGCACTTTTGCCGAACGAAATTAAAATCGAGAAAAAGATATAAAAGAAGCACAAAAAAAAAAAAAAAGAGAAATCTCTGTCGATATTTTCATTAGGGATTATATTGAAATTTATTTAACAGACAGGCATCATCATCAGCATCATCATCATCATCATCATGGTCGTCATCGTCATCGTCATATGCAAAAGATAACTAGAGTTCGTGTCTTTATATTTTTGCAATTTTGACATGGCTTTTCACAAAAATGTTTAATAGACACAAACGCCTGCAGTGGCAAATTGTGCAATGTGCAACATTTTCTTGCTAAAAGCAAATAATAAAATCCAAAGAGAGATAGACAGAGAAATGCACCAAAAGAGAGGGAGAGGGAGGGAGGTAGAAGAGATAGAGATATGAAATTAATATTTCAATATTAAACACGCATCAAAAAATCGGCATGCAGCAGGAGGTATGTGGCATGAGGCACAAAGTAAAAGTAAAACGTGAGCTATGTATAAATGTGTATCTGCATCTGGATCTGCAACTGCAACTGCATCTGTATATTTGCTTCACCCTGAACACTCCACAACTTGCATCCACTTGCTGTGTCTTTCTCTCTCGCTCTGTGAACTCTGTGTGTCACGTTATTGGCATCACTTTGATAGCCGCTGGTGATTGTCACCAATATATTTGAAGACAAATAAATACGATACGCTTGTCAAGGTAACGAATGTCTGTTTCTCTTTGATTTCATGTTTTATTTGAATAAAACGCATTCAATGTTTGCACAAACAAAAGCGATACCCAGAATCGTCTCCGTCGTCTCCATCGTCTGTATATATGTATATATATCTATAAAATTGATTAATTTTGAACATGTGTATGTATGCATCAAAGAAGCAACAACAACAACAATTTAGCCATATCGTCATACTAATAAAGTTTTGAAAGGCAAACCCAACTGGAGAATGAGGAATCCACAAAAGTCAATAAATGTTTGAATGGTCAAAAAGCAAAATTCATATGAAATTTTTGGTCAATCATCTGTAATAATTATTTTCGCATTTTTGTGAGTGTATTCCGCAAGTCGTAGAGTGTGAGTTTGGGCTATAAATTTGCATAAAGTAAGCCTTTAGCTGCCATCTATATATATATATATTTAACACATTTGCTTTCACGCCTATTTCGAGTCTCAGGTGTTTAATTTCCTTTCTATCGATCATCATGCAAATACATATGTGGAATAGGAAATAAATATCTTCTTCCATTTTCAATTAATCTGCCATTTGCATTAAAAGTTCCTTTTTTTATATGTACATCCATAATCTCTCTGATCCTAAGTTCCACAAAGTGTTCTGTTTGTAAATTTTTAATTAAATTGCTGACAACAACCAGAAAAAAAAAATGGAAAAATGGAAAAACTTGGTTGAATGAAATTAAAATCACAAAAATAAATACATATATGAAAATTGACGTACAGTCAATTGCCAATTTTTCAAACAACGTCATTTTAGTATGAAGCCTCCGGCAATGATAAAAACAGAGATAGAGGGAGGGAGCGTAAAATCGTTAAAAACAAAAAAAAAAAAAAAAAATTCTTCCTTCTTTTTTTTTTAAATGAGAAAGAGGAGGGGAGGGGTGAAATGTTGTAGCAAAAACCGCAGCAGCAGCAGCGGCTGCGGATGGAGATGAATTGAGGAAGAGCTGCCCAAGGAGGTGGTGGAAGCAGAAGCAGATGGAGAGGAGAGCAAAAGAGAAATAAGAATTTCAAATAAATCCGATTAAATGGAAATTTATTGTCATCCAGTGGCAAACGGGCACTTACTACTTCACTGGGGCGTGTGCTCTCATCGACCAGAGCCATTCCTCTCTCTTCGTCCTCCTCATCCCGCCCAGTCACAGTGTCCAATACCCAATACCAACCAAACTGAGACCCAGACCCAGTCTCTCTCTCTCTCTCTCTTACTGCCTTCAGTCGCCTTCAACACTTCAAATATGCTCGCCGACTGCCATACAACATTCATTTTATTTCCCCCCACCAAGCCTCAACCTCTGTCTCTCTGGTTTACTCTCTCACTCTGGTCGCTAAAAGCCAGTAATGTCCTTTCGCCACACTCGACTGCATTTTTCTTTAACACTTCAATATACTGGACACACACAGCAGTTAAAAAAAAAAAAAAAAAACACACACACACCGAAAAAAAAAAGATGAAGAACCGAAAAGAAGCAAAAATTTAGCCCCCCTCTCCCCCGCCATGCCTCCCAACGCCAAAAACTAACCGTAGTCGTCGAATATCTATGCCAAGCCAATGTCTTTTTCATTGACTCTTGTCTAGTTTTGTGGTTGCCCAGCGACAACTGGCACTGCTAGTGCCCCCATCCTCCATCCCCCAGCTCCAGCGGATGGGTGTTCCAGCGTCCAGCGGTTTGAATATGCAAAGAATTAAGTAGTGTAAATAAAAAAGTTAAGCCTCAACCGCAGTCTGGTCTGGTTTGGGGATCAATGTTAGCAAAAAAAAAAAAGAAAGAAGTCCCCAAATAAAAATCCTACAAAAATATTCGTTAATTAAGGCTTTGTGGGCGGGCCAGAGATAGAGACAAAGAGAGCGCGGGGGAAGTGCCATAGCAACAGAAGGGGGTGAGGAGAAATCGGTGTTCGTGGTTAGATAATTGTGGAATTTTATGTGGTCAGCTTAAATAAGCTGTATTTGGATCAAGAGAATTGACTATAAAAAAAAACGAGTTAAGTGTGAAACCTAATTATCTATATAAAAATTTACAATAATTATAATTGCAAGAGGTGCGCAAAGGACTCTCAAAGGATTGAGGCACAGGAGTGCCCTTGCGTTTTCCAATTTGCCATACTTGAAACGTGCTTGCCAACAAGCGTGTGTCAATCTTCTTAGACAGCCCAGTCCAGTCCCATCCAGGCCAGGTCAGGCCAGGCGTCCATTAAAGCCCTTGAGTCGACCAATTTGAATTATATATTAAGAACACAGAGTGATGACAGATGACCAACATGCACACAAATACACACAGAGACACACACACTTCAAAGACTATTATGTGGGATAAGTGAGAGTAGCAGCAGAAACCTAAAAATGCTTTTATGCAGTTGCATTTTGATTTCTAACTCATTCAGATAGCTGGGCACACTATTACACAAGGATTTTAATTATACGGTCACACTTGTCATCGAAAAGATGATCTTAAAAGCAATCAAACAGTAGAAGATTTTTAATTTCAATTTTAAGTGATCATAATTAAGGCGAAAAGAGTCTTTTGAAGCGAAAACAAATAGCAAATAGTTTACGGTAATCATATCTATCAAAGAAAGAAAGCAATCAATAGACTGATTAACAAATCACCTTCTAAATTATTGAGATTCTGCTATAGTTAAGATCTTATCTTTTAAAATTCTCATATATTAAATAGTTTCTTAGAATGAATGACACATTCAATATCAAGAGGTTTATATGCATCCATAGGATGAAATGTTATATTAAATTCGCCAAAATGTATGTAACAGGCAGAAGGAAACATCTCCGACCCTATAAAGTATACTATAAATTCTTGATTAACATGAGAATGTTTTTGCTGTCTGTATGGGCGCCTAGAGCTCGGGAACTATAAAAGCTAGAACTACCAAATTTAAAATGTAAACTCGTGTAGTATAGAAGTTGGTCAAGTTAATTTTTTGTTTTACCACGACCCTTTTCACATTGGGAATTTGATAAAAGCCGAGTTTCGTATAGTAATTGAACTTATTTTAACTAATATATGTTATGTACATTTATAATTGAAATGAAAATGTAAATTTTACACTCAAATGGCCGCAATGGCGAAAGAAATGTATTATATCCATTTGTTTTTTATAAATTTTGAAGTAGTTTAAGTAGTTTTTTCACTTGGTGCTTGGTATATCATAGTCGTCGCGGCGACTTTCTTACTTTATTTTTGTTGTTTTTTAAAAATCCCATTGGCCAGTTACTCAAAAGGTAATATGTCTGATTTGGTAAGTATGCAGGTCGTTTACTTTGCCATGTATTGCAGCTGCTGCCCCCTGCTAAGCACCACAAACCTCCGCATTCTCACTCTCTCTCTTTAACCAACTTGATGATGGCTACCCGCCAACGACCTCAGCTGGTTTGGCAGTATTCTTTTTGCCCTTTCTTCATACTTTTTTTTCCCCCTTTTCTTGTTTTTTTTTTTTTTTGATGTTTTCTTTTAGGTTTGCATCGTCGTCGTCGCTGTCGTTGTCGACGCGGCGTGAAAATTGTTCGCTTTGTTTGGTTGTTTGTTTGTTGACACGAGTTCTGGTCTTGATCCTGGGTACTGGCAGCACTGGCGGTCCTGTTATAGGTTCCATGTCCTGCTGCTACTCCTTGCTAGCATTTCACTTAGAGTAAACACCTTCTATGTAGAGAGGCAAAAGGACCAGTAGCAGCAGCAGTAGCAGCACTTCTCACAGTGCTTTGGCACATTTTTATGCTTTGACATTTTTACGGCTCTCCTAGCAATTTTTACGGCAATGGCAGCTGACTGACTTGAGACTAACTGCTGCGAAACTGATGCTGCAGTTCTGCCGTCGTTCAAAGAGAGAGAGGAGTACTCTGCCAACATGTCTCCCCGTTTGCTAATAAAGTCCTTTTCTTTTCTTGTCTTTGACTTTAATGCGCTTTCAATAAAATTTTATGTGAGTTTTGCTTGCATGCAAATTTTATAGGTCCTAAGGACCAGCAGCCAGAAACATCGGCCAAACTGAAGACGAAAAGAAAAGAAACGAAACGAAAAGCAAAAAAAAAAAAGAAACAAAACAAAAACAACCAAATGACAATGCAATTTTTTATTTCTTTCTTTATTTTATTTCATTTTCTGTCGCGAACAAATTCATTGCAGTTGTAAGGGTTTGCTCCATGCTTCGCTACTTTTTTTTTTTTATCCCCCTCCTCCCCCAACGTTTCGTTTTTGGTTTTTTTTTTTTTTTTGTGTCGTCGTTTTATTTGGTTTTTGTTGGGGACTGTAAATTGCGCTTGTTATCGATAAATCATGCAACCATTATTTATGGTGTGCTCATGTGTGTGTGTGTGTGTGTGTGTGTGTGTGGATGTGTGCAGCTGGCTGCATATGTGACTGGCCTGTTCCTGCTTCTGCTCCACCTCCGGCTTTGCCCCCTCCATCTCTCTCTCTCTCTCCTCCTACCGCTGCTTCTGCTCTTTCTCTATGCTGAAAATTATTTTTCAGTTTTCGATTTTTCGCTTTGAAATACCCATTTCATGTATAGAGAGAGCGAGCCGTGTGTTTCCTCGATTTCTTTCTCGTCTTTTTATTTTGTTTTTCTTTTTCCTTTTCCTTTTTTTTTTTTGTAGTTGTTGTGTGTTTTTCTTTTTTCGATTTTCTTTCGCCCTCTCTCAATGCGATTTTTCGTATTGCATGCTTTTTAGCATATGCCATTGGCCGTCTGTTGGGGATTCGGCTGCTCCACCCGCCCGCATCTCTCTCTCTCTGGCTCTGACTGTGGATCTGGCTATGGCTATGGCTCCGCCACCCGCAAATCTCTCACAGAGCTTTTCATTGTGTGTAAGGTTTTTCACTTTGGATACGATTTTACTTCTACTCTGCACTTCTCCGCTGCCGTTTCTCTTCTACTTTTCATCCTCGCTCCTCTATATCTTTTTGTTGCTGTTTTTTAGCATTTAATACAGTTGAGTGTCTGGCACAAATGTTTGGTAGAAATCGATAAACTGACAAATTGCTTGTTGGTTTCTATATATGTGTGTATGCATGTGTATGCATGTGTGTGTGTGTGTGTGTGGTCCTTGGTCGGTTGAATAGCTGTTGGGTGCAGTGTAGCAGCAGGAATGCCAAAAGAGGACAAATTGTACAACTGTAATTGTTGTCATATTTAAAATGCAAGGCATTTGTTACATTTTTCGAGTGGGCTACTACGACAACGACGACAACGACAACGCACTATGAACAAACGGAGTTAAATGAAAGGAAAAAATACTTTAAAAAGGCCAGCGGGGAGTGGGGGAATTTCAATTGGGAAAGGCTTTTTGTATGATGCTCAAATGTCATTACCATAGAATGCCACTCTCAAAGCTAATAAGCTAAGCATTTTGATGGACTGCATCAATAAGAAATCGATCAATTTACATTCACAATTCAGAGAAAGAGAGAGAGAAATTTGCAACAATTAAATTAAATATCTCAAGTTGTAAAATCATTAAATAGAAATCACAGACTCTCAATTATAAATTTAAATGTTTTATATTTTACTTTAAATTCAAATATATATTAGATCATGCAAAGGGCGTTTCTTGACTGTCTCATGAGTGCACTCTGCACTCAGAGCGTTAACCACAATATATCTCCAAAATTTTAGTTAGTTTAGTTAAATTAAAAACCATTAAAAAAACAACATTGTTCATTATGATTAAACTTCCCTTTTTTTGAAGGAAACGAAAAACATTAGAGATAAGGCAAATTACTGAAACTAATTCAAATCTAAAAATCTTTGTCATACAGTCAAGTTAGATTTAATTTACAAATCTAAATAATCTATTTAGTAATAGTGGATCATTGTTATCATTTTATAATTGGCTTTAATATTAATAATATTTATAATCATTATGATAATTTTAAAACTGGCTTTAATACTACTTTAATACTCTTTAACACTACTTTCCAAAATAATGGAAGAAAGCAATTTAATAGTCCTGAACTCAAATATTTATTCACAATTTGTAAGAGTTTTAAATTACCAATGTATTTAAGGGCACTTAGTTTTTTTTGAAAGATTAATTTAGTGTTTCTGAATAAAGAACAAAAGTATTGAAATGTTAAAAATTTGTTCAGGATTTGCTATAGGAACCCTTGGGTGTGTGTTAAAGCAGATCGCTTTAAGAATTAGTTTGTTTTACGGGACTGCGATAAGAAATCATTCTATGTGCTTGATAAATCGGTGACAATTCATTCTCGTATACAGTTGAGATATATTTTGTTTTTGAGTTTGATATATATCGAAAAACACTTGGTAAAAGTTGGAAAAACTTCGATATTATGTCATAATTGCGTAGAATTTTTGAATTCTCTATCGATAAGGAAGAGATTTCAAGTCAATCTAGAGATTGGCGCATTGAGTTGCCATTGCAAATTACATGCTGTCATCTTTGGCAAATCACAAAGCGGAAATGGTTAAGAAAAGAAAAGAAAGAACTGTAACTGCAAGCTACTAAAATATAGCAAGAAAAGAATAGAAAGAGAGAGAGAGAGAGTGAGGGAGAGAGTGAGAGGTGGAAACTTATCAAATATGCACAGCACATGGCAAATCGTTTGTATTTTTCATTCATACATTTCAATTCAACTGCAAACATTCGATATTTTTCTATGCATTTATCAAATACAATTTTTATATAGAAATATCACGCCAGTCACGTGCCGAAAAATGGGCAAACATCAACGAAACAAAACTAAACGAAACGCAAACGCAAACTGAAACTGAAAATGTAAAACCAACGCGAAGGCGGAGGACATCCAAAAAAAAAAAAAAATGAACCATGGTGTAGAATTTTTCTTCTTTTTTTTGGCAGAAAAGCGTCTAAGGTCACAGGTTCACTTCACAATATTATTATTATTATTTTTTTTTTTTTTTCGTTTGCTCGTATCGTTTCGTTTTCGTTTGTTGTTGTTGTTGTTGTCGTTTTTGGATTCAGAAAACACAAACATATAATTTTCATCAATAATACCGTTTGCAGCAGACAAGTGAATTTGATGAAGCCCCCCGCTAGGATGGTATACTCCATGGGATACCAAAAGCGCACAATCGAGCGCAGGATGTGATGACGTCCAACAATATGGTACACTTTTTCCTCTCGTCACCCTCGATTCGTCCATTCGTACGCTTGGGCACGGCCACGGGCTCGAGCTCGGGCTCGGGTGTTTCGGGTGGATTGGGTTGAGTTGGGGGAAGGTTTAGAAAAATACTTTATAGAAAAAAATAAAAAAAAATTGGAATGTATACCGAGTAATAATGGTATTTATTTCTAAATAAAATGTCAGTCCTCTTTCACACACACACACACACAGAGAGTGAGAGAGAGAGGGAGAGAGACACACACACAGCGAGAGGTCAAAGCGCTGTAAATCCCTAGTGTTTGTGTGTTTTTGGTGTCAATGTTTGGACATTTGTCGTAGCCGTTTTGAAAAATAAAACCTCATTTCGTTTGAAACAATGAAAACGCTTCTATTTTCACTCCCCCTCTCTCTCTCTCTCTCTCTCTTCCGCTCACTCTGTGTATGTGTGTGTGCGCCATTAAAAACGTGGCAAATAAATCCGTGACTTGGTATATAAAAATATATTGCATAGTTGACGGCGCAATGGCCTGCAACGCAAAGTAAGAGCCCTGCGTGTGTGCCTGTTACTGATGGCCATGAACCAAAAACTAAAACTCTTTTGTTTCACCAGAATTGCACACATTTGTTAAGGGAAATGCACCATTTGGACCATCTACACATGCATACATATATATATACATATATAGATGTATATATGTATGTAGCATGTCCCTGTCAGTTTATAAAATCACTAGAAATCATAAAACATATAGAGAATATTTGATTCCGGTTCTAAAACCATATGCAATGACTTAACTATAATCAAAAAGATAGCAAAGCTGCTTTAGTTTGCATACAACTTCAAATGTACTACAGGGCGTATGAATTTTTTTCATTGCACTTAAAGAACGCAAATTGGTCCAATTCTAGTAACTAACATAATATTTTCAAGAAATGGCTCTGTATCTACTAAAAAAAGGCTTCACATAAAGATTTACTGTACCACAGGGCGTATGAAAATGGGTTTTTTCATTGAGAAAATTAACAAATCGGTCAAATTCTAGTAGCTAACCCAATATTTGAAAGAATTAGCTCTTTATCTACTAAGAATAGGCTTCACACAAAGATTCAGTGATGTACCACAGGGCGTATGCTTTTTTTCATTACAATTCAATGCACCTTAAAGATACAAAATCAATCAAATTCTAATAGCTAACATAATATTTGAATGAAATAGTTCTGTATCTAGTGAAAAGAGCCTTCAGACAAAAATTCAGTGGTGTACCACAGGGCGTATGAATATTTTGTTATTGCAATTCACTGCACATAGAGTCTGAAAATGGTCAAATTATAATAGCGAGCATAATATTTGAAAGAAATGGCTTTTTATCTACTAAAAAGCGGCTTCGCATAAAGGTTTAGAGGTGTACCACAGGGCGTATGAAAATATGTTGCATACTTTAAACCGCAAATCAACCTAACGCAAATTGATAATGACACAATATTTCATAGAAATGTTATAAAGATTCTGTTTTTTATTCCATTTACTCCATACACTTTAAGTGTTCTTCATTTTCTTCGCTCTATGGTATCGCTTCCAATTTAAGCTTTCAAAACTAGTTTAATTAATTGATCTAAAAGTAATTTCAATGACTTGATAAGACTTAATCGCAATTCGCTTTGGTTTCATTAGCGTTTGCCTAACACTTTTTAAGGGAATTTTCCACTTTCGATTGCAGAAAATTGTCACGAACCACTGAACTTTCTCTACATTTGCCCCAAGCCCATCCAGTCGCTTTGCCCCACCAAAAAATTGTTTCACAAATATTTTTCCTGTAAAAAGTTAAAACATTATAACAAAAAAAAAAAAAAGAAAGAAAAAAACAAACAAAAAACGAGTGTAAAAACGAAAAGATGACATAAAAAATATGGTTTAGTGAATGCAATTGCAATACTATATGCCATATATATCCCAATCCCATAGCCAAAGCCCAGCCCACACGTAGGACCGTTCCTATCGCTGCCTAAACACACATATTTTTGTACACAGTTTTGTTTATTTGTCTCTTTGTTATTTACAGTTATGCTTTACGGAATTCTTTTCATTTTTTTTCCTATTGCTGCTGTTGTTGTTGTTGTTTCCCGTGCAAAGTTTTCAATTTTCACACAGTGCAAAGAGCGAGAGCGAGAGGAGGCTTTTGTTTGGGGTTATCAAATGCATTTTAGCATTATAGCCTGGCCATAAATTATTGTTGTTGAAGAAATCGGCTTATATACAATATATATATATACATATATATGCGAGTGTGTATGTGTGTGTGTGTGAGTGTGTGTTTGTGGCGCTTGGGTATGATGGAGGTGAGGTGTGGTCCCTGCAGTCAAATGCAATTCATTTTTCATATTTGCAAAAAAAAAAAAAAAATACAAAATAATAATAATAAAAAAAGGAAGAAGAAAAAGTTCTCTCTTTTTCTCTAGTTATGTGTGTGTGTGTGTTGTATGTTGGTTTGGCAAAGTAATTTAACAAATGGATTTCTAAACAAATACGGAAGTTTAATTTGTAACCAGAAGGACATAAGCGTGGGGCGGAAGGAAGCTAAGGAAATGTATGCCAATGGCAGGACAAGTCAAGAAGAGGAGGAGGAGAACGAGAAGAAGGAGCAGGAGGAGAGGGAGAAGGAGAAGGCAAAGCAGACCACTTGCCACTACAAGCAAAAACCGCAGGCCAAACAACGCCCAAAGGGAGGTGAAGTGGAGGTGAAGGCTAACACCAACAACACTCTCGCTGTGAGTAAAAAGAGACGGGAATAGAGTAGGTTTAGGGTAGAGTAGGGGGTGTCCTTCGAGTGTGTGTGTGTGTGTGTGTGTGTGTGTGGGTATGAGTGTGGGTGTCCTGACATGGCAGCATATTCGCACTTCAAGATGGCTTCGATATTTCTTAGTCAACAAAATGGCGATTGCAAAATTGTCGTCCTCAAGGTTCCACAACGCAGCGTTAAGAAATTACTTTGCTTCTCTCTAGAGATGGCAGCGTGATAAAGTAACCGACATTACGATAAGGAAATTGAATAATTTTGTGTGTTTCTCCTTATTTTCCTTATTTTGCTTGCACTCACTCGAGATGGTTATTGCGTGAATATTATTTGTTTGCCTTAACTTGCAGAAACTAATTTTCACCGCATCGGGGTCACCATTTTGGAAAAATATGTCCATTTGGCATTTGGGATCATCATTTATCGAAAATATAAGTACTAAATGTAATAGAGAGCACACGAGCTCAACTCTATTTCTCTTGCTCACTTCCTCACCCAATCTTACTCTTTCTCTCTATCTCTCTCTCTCTCTCTCTCTCTCTCTCTCTCTGGTTCTTTGGGCAGTGGCATTTTGTGGCCTGGTCTGGCCTGGCCTAGCTCCGCCTCAGCCTTCATGCCACACACCCGTGGCATTCGTTCGTTCGCTCGCTTAGTTGGCAACCGCTTTTCGCCTCCATGCCGCCGCCATTTGCCGCCGCCGCCGCCGCCACTATTGCCTCAAAGTTGACACAGTTTACATTGTTGCCACATTTATATAGCTTGGCAGCTTTTATGGCACTTTGGCTTTTGTCTTGAAGCTTCCCAGCTTTAGCCAAAGTCAACGGAAATGGAAAGGGAGAAATGGCAGTAGTATAAGGGCAGCGGCGTCGGCCATCGTAATTCTCAATTTGCCAAGGCGACAATTTAATGGATTTCCAGGTGTGCAGCGGCAGCAATACGAACCAATGAGACACCCAGAGTGTGAGTGTGAGTGAGAGAGAGAGAGAAGGAGAGCGGGAGCCGAGTGTGTTTTCAAATTGAATTGAAATTGCAGAAAATGACATTAAAAATTAATTAAATTGATTGCAATGCGAGAAAGTGTCACAAACAGGATAGAGCCGCCAACCAAACAGGCAGACACCTGAATGAAGGGAGCGAGAGCCTGCATTAATTTGCCATTTCTCTTTCTAGCTCTTTGTTATCACATTGATCAACAGAACAACACAAAATGAACTGGGTAAATCGACTATTCGACGCCATTTGCATGAAGAATGAAACGCTTTAAACTGAGAAATGCAATAAACAAAGCAATGATCAAAAGAAAAGTGCTAAAAAAGGGCAATGAAGCTCTTCCACTTTGAGAATTTATTTAGATTTAAGTTTCTCTACTGAAAATCTAATGCAGAAATCATATTTTTTATGTTTTCTTTATCGAAATGATCGAAAAAGTAAATTTCTGGTATTAGATATAATATAAGTACATATATGATATAAGTATTTAAATCAAAAAACAATTTCCCAATAGTTTTTGTTTTGGGATCTTTTAGAGAGTTGAGTTTCTTGACTGAAAATCTAATGCAGAAATCATCTTTTTTATGTTTTCTTTACCGAAACGATCTTAAAAGTAAATTTTTGAAATTAAATGATCTATTTAGATCAATAAACAATTTTCCAATTGTTTTTGTTTTGGAATCTTTTAGCGATTTAAGTTGTCGTAGAGAATCTATTGATTCGTTGCAGAGTTTTAAGTGCAGAAATTCCAACTTATTTTTGTTTGCATTTGCAATTTCACTTAATTGCCCCTGACAGGGCCAGTTCGACGCCCCCTTCTACACTCTCTCTGTCTCTCTCTCTCTCTGGCATTCCGTACTTTGATTGCCTGACTTATGGCAGCCATTTAATTGGCCGCCCGCCACGTCAAAGACAGCCAAAATGAAGAAATATTATGGAGTTGAATTGCAAGAGCAAACTGAGTGTAGAGGATCTTCCAATCTTCTTTTGCCCCTTTTGCAATGTTGCAAATCAATTTGCTCTTTGGCAAAACTTTTGCTACCTTTTGCAAACACACACACACACACGCACACCCATCCACACACACACACACACACATATTTGTTTGCACAAAACATAAGGAAAAAGTTTCGCTTACTTATTGGCAAAAGAAGTTGTTCCCCAAAATTTTTGGCTCAATTCAGAAGAGAGAGAGAGAGAAAAGATAGACAGCGAGCGAGTGAGAGAGAGAGAGAGACTGTGGCAATTGCAGCATTTTGTGATGTTGCCAAAATATGTGAAATGCAAGCCAAAAAAAAAAAGGAAGAACGCAAACAATTTGCTGTCAAGTGGTTTGTGGTGTTAGTTGGCCCAAGAGATTGAAAGATATGTAGGTAGGTAGACAACTGGGAGAGCAAAGGTCGTAGGTGAATTTAGTTTAGTTTTTGTGGTATTCGACATGGTGGATACCCTGCTCACAGGATGTATCTAAGATGTATATCCTTGCCCTTAATTGTGGATTGAAGAGGGTTTAAGGCGAGGGGAGCAACAACTGTGTTTATCTTACACACAAAACTCCTTTGAGCCATTAGGCGGGCGTTTGTGTTTTCAAGTGACTGCAACCACAAAAAGCAAAAGGACCTTCAGTTAGCCGCGTAGACGTAAACAACATCATAACAAGACTAATACTAAACTGACACCTTTAGCAATATCTGCACAAAAGGCAAAAGCAGAATTTCATAATTATTTCTCTCGCTCTCGCTCTCGCTCTCTCTCTGTCTCACCAATGGGTAAACAATAAGGCTCACACACACACAAGGTGGAAACAAACAACAAAATGGCGTCGCTGGCAGACACCACAAACAACAAGGCCTTGGCTTTCTTTCGCCATCATCATCATCATCATCATCATCATCATCTCTCTGTTTCTGTCTCTGTCTTGTTGATCAAGCGAAAATTTTAATAGAGTCTCGACGTCAACATCGCCGCCCGGTTGATTGTTTACGCCTCGTCAACAACAACGTGATTGCTGGTTCTTGCAGCTGCTTTAATTAAATTTTTAAATAATTTTTGTTTCGCTCTCTACGTTCTCTGTTTTTTGCACTTTTATTTTGTGTTGTTTCTCGGTTGTTTATCGTCCTGAATGTCCTGCACCTACCTACATGCACCTACTTCACTCTCTCTCTCTCACACTCACACTCACACTCTTTCTCTCTGTCTTTTGAGTTATATATGACAATGTGTACGTAAATTAAAATTGCATTAAAACAGAGAAAAAAAAATGCGAGATTGTAACTTGTCTGCATAATGGCAGATTTTTAATTGCCAGTCCAAAAAAAAAAAAAAATAGCGTGCAAAAAACGTGTTTCTCGAAATTATTATAATGAGCATATGAGCAAGAGAGGGAGAGCATGATGTGTGTGTGTGGATGGTGTGGGGTGGGGTGGTGTAGAAGACAGGAGAAGATAAAAACTCAATGCGATCGAATATTATAAATTATTACGTATACGCACCCTTGAGCTGGGCGTAGGCTAAAGTCAAGCTGTGACCTCGGCTTTGCGGTTTCAACAGATGAGAAAGCAGATAAGAGTAAGAGAGAGAGAAAACTACATTGACAAGCCTATTAGGGTGATCCTTATTAATTTAACTGATTAAACTGAATTGATATCGGCAGTAAAAATATCATCAATTTGTAATTGATTTAAATAAAAATACTTTAATTTAATGGAAACATTTTTAAATGCGATATACATTTGCCTGAACTTATGCATTCCGTCATAACGTTTTGTTTCGCAACTCTCTCGACGCTCCTCCTGCCACGAATTCGTTATGAAAGCCTTCAGAAGATGGCTTCTGGCTGACAGGCGCTTACGATTGCTGTGTTACGTATGGACATATGCTTATGTACATATATATGAATAATGGCCATGTGCCTGAACATGAGTTTTTTGCATTTTTTAGCTTATGTAGCAAAAGATAGAAATTCAATATTGAAGACTTTGATTTTGAAGCGAAATCTAGTGTTGAAATCTATTTTACTAAAATTAATTAATCGCTACTCATAATAAATATATCTTGCAAAGAACTATTCAGTTTCTGTAAGGTCAAAAATACAATAATTTGTACTATTAATTAGATTGATATCAAATATCGCAATATATACTTTTTTCTTAATTAATTAATTTATTTATTTAGTATAGGATATAGCTGTAAACTATCAACCTAACAATTTTTAACGGCCACTTAGACAGCTCGTTTACCGAGGTCTGCATTTCTCTTAATTAAATATATTGATTACTTAGTGAATTTAATAAACAAGGTTCACCCTAATGCACTAGAATGTCAGATGCTTATGCTTTATGAGCTGCGATTCGTTCTTCATTTAATTTTTTGAAAAAAAGATAGCACCTACGACTTTATAACCGATCTGTCTTCTCAAAGGACATCTATATAAATTTTTAGAGAAATGTTTAAACCTTTTTTTCTAACCTTTTTCTAAGACTACATTACAAAAACTTCTATAGAGATTTTAACGTAAGTAGCTCGAAGTTTTCTTTTCTTAAAAGAGTATACAACATTCGTTGTGGTTTAAATTCATCGTTTTCACGGCTTTTGTGCCTTCTGGTCATTTCAATTGCTGCTTGCTGCTCATTTTTATTGACGCTGACGTCAAGGAGAGAAGAGAAGGGTTAACCAGAGAGTAGAGACTGGGGCAGAAAGGACGACTCTTGGTGGACTCGATGCAGTTGGCGTTATTTATGTGGCCACATATGTAATATGGGCTGAGACAACGAGGGTCGTCCTCCCACTCCCCCTCTCCCCGTCACCCTGTGTGGCGGTCAGTCCCACATAATTATGCGAATTTTTCGTAATTAAATATTCCTTGTAATTTGCATTCGCTTCGAATCGTTTCTTTTGCTTCTGCATTTATTATGCTCTCCGTTTGCCGCTGCTGCTGCTGCCGCTGCTGCTTTTGTTGTCAATTTTTCAGTGTTTTTATCCACCCACCATGTCCACCCAATTTTTAAAGGTAATTGAAAAATAAGTACAATACCGCGGTTTTTCATACTATATGAATATAAGTATATATATATATATTTTTATCCTGTCTTTACACACACACATACACATACTTATATATGCAATTATACAAGTCATGTAAGTGAAGCGGCTTTAGGTACCGGCACCTACTGCAAAAACCTATTTCCAACATGATGCAGGAAAAAGTTTGGAACCGACAAAACTTTTCTGCAGCTAAGAACAACATTCCCCCAAAAAAAAAAGAAAAAAACCGAATCCGAAGATGTTTTTTTGTTTTTTTCAATTTCCGGCTTAAGACAAACAAATGTATTCCTCTCCTCCAAAAATAAAATACTCAAAACTCTGTTAAGACAGCTTTCTGACGGGATAAATGGGCGGGGAGCAAAAGATGATTGGACGGACTGCAAAGATGCCAATGATCATGGATATTCCACTTCAAAGTGTTTTCTTCTGCCATTTGAACGATCACAAAATACCCTTTTTTGGCCTAGAGGGATTAGAGAGGGTAAACAAAAAACGGGGCCATCTCGAGAAGCATCTTCTGCTACAACGGAAGTGTTGCTGCTGCTGCTGCTGATGCTACTTGTTTGAGAACGAAAAACAACAACAACAAGAACAAGAAAAGCAGCAACAGCAAAATGAGGGGCTCAAATTTATTTTTTATTTACACCGGATATTAATTTTATAGCAGGAAGCTGGCAACAAGGCGCAAAAAAAAAAAAAAAACAACAAACTTGACAAACTTTTTTGATCTTTACACTGAAGAGAGTTTCGCATTCAATAATTTTTCGTCGTCTTCGTTCATTTTCTGTCCAGCTGTCAAAAGTGAAAAATAAAAAGCTGAAAATGAAGAAACCGTAAAGGAAGAAAATGCCAAAGAGAACGAAAAAAGGAACAAAAAAAAAAAACTCAAAAGGAAAACTGGGTATGAACTTCAAGCTAATAACATATACATACAACTTCCGTTTTTCCGGAAATGTGCAAGTGAGGCGGCCATTTTAAGTGTATGTCAGTGTGCGTGTGTGTGTGTATGCGTGTGTGTATCTGTGTGTGACTTTTGATATGCTAAAAGCCAAAAAGAGTCTTTGGCCAAGAAGTAGCAGCGGCAGCGGCAGCTGAAGCCCCACTATCAGGTGGGTCATGTAAACGACCATCCCCAAAACCTAAGAAACCAATGTCCCCAGCTGCTCCCCACCACCATCAACGAACGAGCGCACCAAGTTCTCTCTCTGAAGAAGCAACCAAGCGAAACGCATCAGTAAACACCTTTACCGACTTTTATGTACGTTTTTCTTTTATGTCTTGTCAGCATAAAAAATGCATGCAAACAAACAAACCAACAGGCGGCGGCGGCAGCGGCGGCGGCCCAGGACAACATCTCCAACCACCGCACTTTGCCATGGTCTCCATGTGTTGGTGTCAACCAGCGCGATAGCATTGTGTGTGGGTGTTCCTCTGGATGGGTGTGTGTGTGTTTGTGTGTGCTTATGCTTTCTTTCTTCTATTACTCCCCGTGTTCTTGACAGCAAAGCAAATAAACAACAGGTTGATCTCGAAATATATTTAGAAAGAAAGGGTATACGTCAGGCAAAACGGGTTTTAAAACAAAAGGATTCGAACCAAAAAAAACTTTATAGAAATTGTTAACAAATATCAGGGAATAATGAATTTTTCTAGAAAAGAAATTGGTACTGGAGTAAAGCTAACCTGTCCTTATGGTCCTTTTCTAAGGATATGTAGTGTTATTTTAAGTGAAATATATAAAACATTATTAATAATCATTATTTATGAATTTTAGTTGTTTTCTTTATCAAAAATAATTTCTATGTTTAAGGTTTATTAAATTATTCAAACATAATGTTTATTATTAAAAAAACACGAATTAAATTGTTATACAATCATTTTGAATTAAAATCTTATTAAAATTATGATTAATAAATAAATATAATTATCTAAATTTTCTATTCGTAGGATAGACCACAATTTTTTGCACTTTAATGACAAAAAATCAAATCAAATGATGGTTAAGTAAACACATAAACATTTTCAAATGACTTTTGGGACATTTTGGTGGTGTTCTGATCATTTTTTTCTATAAACTTTTGCTGTGTAAATTCAAATTTAACATGTTTATAATTAACTTTTGATAGAAAACTTTATTTTACTTGATCTTTAAATGGGAAATTGTATGTCTAACCTTTCAATATTTCATTTTATTGATGTGCTAAGAAGAAACACTTTGTCATAGCAGATATGCCGTAGTTGGGAGTCCTTCTCTAGCGGAGTCTCCGCTGCATCAAATGCATGTGGCAAGCAATGCATCCCAAAAGCTGCTCTTGTAAGTGAACAAACAACATTTTTCCCTCGCATTTTTCTTTTACCTAAATATATATATACTTATAGTATAGTGATGGTATATATGTTTTTGAATTTTTAGGCGGGCGGTCTTGCCATCCAGTGTCCTGTGTTCTTTGTGCCATACTTTTGTTTCTCTCTCTCTCTCTGTGTGTGTGTGTGCACAATCTCAGGCCCATGCTGCGTTAAATGTGCTTTTGATGAAAAACAGGAAGTTGCTGCGCCTTCCATTCCCCCCTACTCTTTCATTCTCCCCCCTCTCACAAAGAAGAAGAAAGAGAAATATGCACAAAGGCAAAGGCAAAATCAGCAGCTGCAAGCTGTGAGAACTCAGTGAAATTTCGCATATTGCACGCTTGCTAAATTAAATTAATTACATGTAAAATGTGAAACTATCAACTGCCACCGCCCTCGCCCCACCCCCTGCATAGAACACCACAAAACAAAAACTATGTGAACCAAAATAAACAGAAATATGTGAGCTGCAACTATGAAATCTATTTTGCATATCATGTTAACGCCACCCACAATGGTCGATTTGGGTTGTGTGGGTCTGGAGGGTTGAAACAAAAAACAACACAAAAAAGAATTATTAAAAGTTTTTCCAAATTAAATTAAGGCATAAAATGTGCGGCCAGCCAGCAGCTAAATGTCAACTGAGTGGAAAAAACACACACACACAGAGAGAAAACTACACACACACACACTAACACCCACACACACACACAAACTAGAGAGGGAGAGGGAAAGAGAGCAAAATCGAATTATGGAGAGAGCTTAATTGAATCAAGTTGGCTTTTCGCATTGCCAATGTGTCCTTGAATGGGATAAAATGAAATAGATATCAAGGCATATTAATAGCCAATTCCCAAAGGATTGACCATGTTGTCATCTAGATTAAGCCATATTTTTCCCCGCCCATCTCGATAGCATAAAAACTTTTATGTTAGCCAAATGAAACTTGATCAAACGCTGACAGAACAGATTGACATTTACACTTTAGCACCGAATATTATTGAATACTTTTATAACTCTCAATTGGAATCATACTTACGATGAGCAAAATGATTGAGGAAATCAGGAATAAACTGGAAACTAATTTGAAAACTATTTCCTAATTTAATTTCCATAAGCCATAATATCTAAAAATCTATTTTTGATCTATCTAAGTAAAAAATGCTTATCAAAATGAATTTTCAAGAAAAAATCAACTCAAAAACTCAGTTAAAATAATTCTAGTCCTAACCGCTAAAGGGTATTCATGCTTCGTTGCAATTATAGATCACTAAAGTGTTCAAATTAATATTTAATTATCTCAAAATCTTTGGCCAAGAATATGTGAAATATATTTTCATCTTTGTCATCCAAATGGAAAGTCAGGTATATCCTTTGCAGGTGAGACAAACCTACATATATTGTTGCTCCTCCTCTCTCTCTGCCCAATCACCTTTTATGCATTTTCATGGTTTGTTGTTGTAGCACCCCCTGCCCTTCCCTTCCTCCCCCTTTTACTTACACACTCTGTCAGGTTAAATTCAATTACGCAGCACATTTCACATTTCACATTTCGATTTCGAGAAGTTCTTACAAGTATCCTTGGCCATGTCCTTTTATCCCCCTTCTCACACACACACACACACACGTACATCCGAAATGCAAACGAAATCTGCCGGATTTTTGCTTGTTCTTCTGTTCTTCTGTATTGTATTGTTTGTTCTCGCTTCTTTTTTTTTATTTATTTTCTTTTTTACATATGTAATAAACTTTAATCGAGTGTAAATTTCATAAAGCAGTTGGTTCCTTCCAACCCCCAAATCCCCCCCATCCATCACTCCCCACACTCCAGACGCCTGGCGCCCATTTGTATAGTACTTAATTCAATTTTTGTATGTTTTAAATACAGAGAGCGAGAGAGAGAGAGAGGGAATTGTCCTTGGCAAGGCAACAGTGTCATAAATAATGAACAAAATACCTTGACACAACAGGCAGAAGCATCAGCTGTTATATAGATGCTGCTTATTGCTGTTGTTGCTGCTGTTGCTGCTGTTGTTGTTGTTGCTGTTGATGTTGCTGTCGCGTTCATTAAATGGTAAAGTTATTAAATTACCGCAACCAAACCAAATAGCCAACCAGGCAACCAACAGTCGTCGCATGCAATTTGTACAATGTGAAATATGTAATTGTCACAAGGCGTTCGATAAAAAAAAAAGCCCAAGCCCCACCAACAAAACCCTTCTTAGTATCATCCATGTCCAGCATGGAAAAAACAACAACAAAAAAAAACAACCAATTCAAACCATAACCGAACCGAACCCAATCGTATCGTATCGTATCGTATCGAATCGAATCCCGAATCGAAAAACCACACTTGGCAAAAGGCAGCTAAGGGCCACAGTTGGCAAACTGAAACTGAAAATCGATGCCCAGCAAATGACAGTGACAATTCCATTTAATTGGTTTTAATTAAATTAATGAGTAAATTTTACAAATTGCTGCAAAATGATAAATAAGTAATTTAATATATATTCATCGTTTGGTCGCGCGCGCGCTTGATGTTAATTTAATTTCATATCGTAAAAGTTCTCGATTTTATATACATATACATATATATCGCTTTTTTTCACTCTCTCTCTCTCCCACTCACTCTCCTGTTTGTGTAATTTTGTTGCATAAACGCTATTAAATTTAATTTAGTTTAATTAATTTTGCAAAAAACGCGCGCACGCTTTCCATCGTGAAAATGGAAATTGAAGAAATGCATAGCAAAAGTGATGTTAATTAGTTGACCATTTTCCATCAGCAAAAAAAATAACCAACATTAAAAAACCTCAAGTGACGAGAGAAATTGTGGTGAATTGTGGGCGAAATAATGACAATTTTCACTATCTACAAAACCTTTTACGATCTTTGAGAATTCTCTGAAAACTTGGAAAAATTACACGCGTTTTTGACCTTTCCTTTAGAAACTTTTGCAGAAGCGTTTCGAAGAAAATCTGCTTGGAGTACGTTTTTTTTCCAAGAACTTTCAGTATTCTGATGACAAAGAGATACTTTCAGGACTTTCACTCCTTCCTAAGAAGCTTAGATACCACTCACTTGAGGGACCTTCGTTTGGCCGCTTTTAGATGGAGATCAGATTCCTTTTTTTTTACTGGCAATTGGGCGCGATTTAAGCCGGCTTATGGATAACATTCTATACGACTGACATTTAACAAGGCACAAGCCATTAACTTTTCGCCCCGTTTTCGGTCACGCCCACTTGTCACTTTGCATGCATAAATTTCAGAAGAAGAAGAAGGAGTGCAGTGGCAAAGAGAAGAGCTGTCAACGCGAATTCCACTCCATCGTCTGCTCTTATATCTGCAATGTACTGTGCATTCATATGAAAAATTGCCAACATCTCAAGGATTATATAAGTCGGAGGAGGCTGCTCCGCACCCCCACCTCCCCCACCATTCCCTTAACCCAGTCGTTTGGCAGCGGTTCTAACGATGATGGAAGGTCACTACTCAACATCAACTAGTCAAAACTAATCAGACGAATGTAGAAAAAAAAAGGAAAGAAGAAAAATAGAAGAAGTGCAGGAAATTGACGTAGCCCAAACAACATTTCCATTTGAACACATAAATTTTCACAACAAATTCAATTTCCTCTTTGATTTTTCAGCAAACGAGCTTGAGCGAAGGCAACAGGCAAATAAAATAAATAACTTCCTCGGTAAAGCGGCGGCGGCGGCGGCGGCAGCGGCAGCAGCGAGCAACAGTTGCCAATATAAACGAATGAAACGCTGGGAGGCCGGGCCGCCCTTCGTCTAACAAAAGCGGAAACGGAAATGCACTGTGCGAGTGTGTGAGAGATGGGTGGGGAGTATGTGTGTGTGTGGGTGTGTGTGTGTGTGTGCTAGAACAAATAGCAAATAAGTGCAAAGCAACCAATTGATAAAGTAAAAAACACTTCACAAGTCTCACTCCCTCTATTTGAGTGTGTGTGTGTGTGTGTGTGTGTGTACTGGGCCCTCGTAACAAAGGCCGTCGCGTTGAGAGTTCGAGTTTCGAGTGTTGAAAACAACAAGCAGAAACACAGCAGGAACAACAGGACACACAGTACTAGCAATTGGAACTGGTATGCTCATACTAAACTCAAGAGATGGGGCAGCAACAGCAGCAGCAGCAGTTGGATAAAAAAAAAAACCAAAGCTTGGCAAACCACTTCATAAATAATTCATTTCCCGCCTGCTAAGTTAACTTGAACAGCCTTTTTTACGGGCATTCCCAAGGCTAGAAAGGGTATGCTGGACTCCTTTTGCAGTCACACTTAATCTCGATATTTTATTAGCAAATGTGATTATGAAATGTAAGCTGGGAAAAGCTAGCCCAAACTAATCTTCAGTTGAATGAAAGTTGTAAGTAATTTGGTATTCTGTTTTTGAAAATATGCAGCCACACTATCTACAATTTTGTGTTAGCAATTAATCACAGCGATTATGAGAAGTGTACCCAAACGAATCTCCAAATTAAAAGTAATTTTGGTATTTTGTTTTTGAAAATATGCAGCCACACTATTTACAATATTCAATATTATGTTAGCAATTGATCACAGCGTTTATGAAAAGTGTACCCAAACGAATCTCCAAAATGAAAGTAATTTTAATATTTTATTTTTGAAAATATGCAGCCACACTATTCCTGTAATTGATTTCATATGTCTTATGGGGTAGCTTTCTGTCTATACTTTTTGAATGATTCGAGTTGATTTTCTCTTCTAGTCGTTTTCATGTTTTTTTTTTTTGCGTTCTTCGCCTGCGTCTACGTGGCGAATGCGCAACATATGCAGCCAGTCAGTGGAGTTGGCCACCGCAGACGCCAAAACTAACGTGAAATAGACACGAACAAAGGCTTTTCATGCCTTTGCAAGCATAAAATTGCTTTTTTGCAACAAATATCCTGAGCCCAGGCTGCCTGACTGGCTGGCTGGATGGCTGTTGGGTTGGTTGGATGGCTGGCAGGAGTCTCGGCATGTTTGTCTAGCATTGAAGTCTAGGATTCGTGTCTCTCTCACTCTTTCTCTCTCTCTGTGTGTGTGTCTCTTATGCTGCTCTATTTGTTTGCAATTGCATGCGTATTTGATTCAATTTCTGCAATTTATTTGCAATTTGGTATCTCTTTCACTCCTTTTTGTGCTCTACTATCTCTTTGATGAGGGCAAGCACACGTTTTTATTAAATTCTTTTAAAGCCCTCAAACATTGTTTGCCGGTTGTCATCCATCCGAAATGCATAAATTTAACACCTAGTAAGCAATTCATATGCCATTGTATATGAAGGAACTAAATTCCACACACACACACACACATACACACAGAGACAGAGTCACCAACAATGTGCAACACCCAAACATCCGTTTCCGCTGCATCCGCTTCTCGCGTTCCCATTGCCAAAGCCAACCGAAACCAACTGCCGCTGCTGCCGTTGCTGCATCATGTGCATATATTAAATGCCACTAAAGGAACAAACACACTGCCTGGCATTATAATTAAATGCATTGGTTAGGCTTTTGCTTTGCTGCAAGGTGAAGCAGCGGAACGGGTACAACAAAGGGGAATGGGGACGGGAATGGGCGGGTTTGGTATGCAAGCCAAAAGGTTGCCTTCCACTAAATGGTTAGACATTCAACTTAACGCCCTCAAGTGAGTCAGTCGCGCTCGCAAGTTACTCGCAAAGCAAATGAGCAATACCCAAAAGGTTAATTTTAGGTCGCACACACACACACACAAACCGAGGGGGACAGACAGACAGTCAGGGGAAGTTACTTCAATTCGTCTCGGCAGAGGATAAAACCTTCTAAATATGAAAACTTAATATTGACTAAATGCCAGAGTCCAAAGCTAAATACTAAAGGGATGTGAGATGAAATAAATGGACTTGATTACATCTATTTAAAATCCTTAAAACCAAGTTTATCTATGTCTATCTTTAACACTTTACACTTATTCTTATCTATTAGACTCACAACAAACTTCAAAATGAATACATTCGAATTGAGTTGAATTGAATGAGCATCAGGTTACGTCAGGTTTGTTACGTCACTCAGTGAAATAAATGACAATAAATGAAATGTCAAATAGAGTTTTTGAATGTTTCACTCAATTATTCAACCGGTTAAACAGAGGCATTCATTCGTTGAGGTTTGTTTGACTTTTCAGAAAACTGCATTGAATTAGTATTCGAATATGTCTACTCATTGTATATTCATACACTCATGTTCATGTTTGCTTTATATTCATCCTAACTGATTTTTTTTTTCTACTGATTTTAATCTTTTTGTTATGTATTCGAAACTGAGTACTCATTGAATTAGTATTCAAATATGACTACTCATTGTATATTCATACTCATGTTCATGTTCATTCGAATATGTTTTTCTTCTAATTTCTATCTGTTTGTTATGTATTCCAAACTAGTTAGTTAGCTTTTGATTTGAAGTTTAAAGTTCTCATTTAATGATATAGTTCTGGTCTATGGATGATAGTCAATCTAACAATCATGCAAAATAGTTGCTTAGTTCTTTGTAGTTCTAAATAAGATTACTTTTGATTAGTGAATCGATAGAATATATTTGTGTGATAATTTCCAAGTGAGCAATTTAGAATAGTGATCGCTAGTTTTACTTTCAAAAGTGTCTAATTCGGTTTATATGAATAAATCAATAATTCATTTTGAACCGTTTCTATTTTTGCACAAAGCTCAGAATTCAAAAAGGTATGAAGAATTTCTATGAACAATTCAAAATGTTAATAATTTCTCAATTTAATTTTATGGGTTTTTTCGATCTTATTTTAATCGCATTTAAAACAAGAAGGATAAAACATATCCTCGCTGTTGGTCGCAAGTGTTATGTAGTCACAAAAGGATCTTTTAAGCTTGACTTTAGCTGATTTTATCTGTCTGATTTGTCTCTATGAATATTTCTGCAAATGAATGAAAAGCATCTCATTTGAATAGGCATTTTCAAAATAGTTATAAAGTTTATTACGGTAATTTCGATTTTCCAATGGGCCTTTCGTTTAGTTTTGTGCAATTCAAAGCAAGTGAGATTAGTGGGAGAGGAGAGGATGGGTGGGAGGGCAGGAGAGAAGTGCTGGTTGGCTCGTATTTAATCACACTAAATTCATGTATTTTCCTCTCAAAAGCTCAGCCACAACAACCGCATTCTAATTAAACGTTCTGGATTTTCGAGTCAACTACGGGGGTTTCTTTTTTTTTCTGTTGTCGTTGTTGTTGTTGATGTTGTTTCTATTTGAAAGCCTCAAATGTCACACGCCTCTACATGGCAGGACAAAAGCTAAATGCAACTGGGCTCAGTTGCAGTTGCAGAGCTACCGAGTCGCCCAGTTGCCCAGTTGCAGTGGCCCATTGGCCATGTATATGGTTAGGCTTATGTAATCACGAGTGTCTCAGGTCCTTTTGCCATGGCGTAAATAAATTATATTTACGCAAATTCGCACTAGGAAAGCGTGGTGCAGGCGGAGGAGGGGAAGGGACATCATGGCAACCGAATGAAAAGGGACGACTACAACCAGGCAACAAAAGTGGGCATAGAGAGAGAGGGAGTGTGAGGGGGGGGGGGAGTGTGAGTAAGGTTGTACAATGACGACGACTGCTAGTGACATGATAACATTTTGGCCTAAAATTGGCAACAACAACGCACGACTAGACAATGCCAGGATGAATAGGTGATGGAGATGGAGAGTATATGTAGTATGCGGCGGTGTGATGAGGTGAAAGCCAGAGAGAGAGAGAGAGTGTGAGAGAGAGAGAGAGAGAGGAAGAGCCTTCATTGTTAGTGCTCGTAATTGGGTAGCAACAATTTATGCGTTGCGTGGGCCAGCCGAGGGCGATTTTGCGAAAAGGGAGCAGGTCCTGCCCCTGCTTTATACTTGGAACATGAATTACATTGCTGTTTTGCACATGTGACGAGAGATGAGATGCACACCACATGAAAGTGGGAAAGGAGCGGGGAAAGGGAGGGGAAGCGGAGAGACCTCTCTCATCTTTAAACTGCATTGCTGCATTATTTTTACGTTTGCATTTAAATGACTTTGACCAAACTCGTAGAAAATCTTTCCACCCACCACACACACACACACATATGAATAAATTTGCTCTCTCTGTCTCTGTCTAACGCTCTGTGTGTTTTTGCTCAAATTTTGTTTGTGACACAATTCCATTTAATCGCTTCTTTGGCGCCAGGCTTGCAGCAAAAACAGTCTCTCCAAAAATGGCAGAGAGAACGGGGTGGAGTGGAGAGGGAGGAGCACAGCAATCGGAATAATAATGAATGCCTTCATTATCATAGACTACTCCTTCGTGTTGTTGTTGTTGTTGTCCTTGTTGTTGTTGGTTTTTGTTTACCCTTTCTTTACCCTTCATTGGTTGGTTTTTTTTTGTTTTTTGTTTTTTTACTGGTTGTTGTTCTGCGGCGTCTGCCAATGCATTTCCACTCCGACTGCCGGCGACTGTTTAAGGCCGCTTTAGTTCCGGTCAATGTGTGCATGCACTTCTGTGGCGCCTCTTTCGCATAGATATCGAGAGGACCAGAAACAGAACCTACACTGACAGAAATTGTCCTTTCGAGGGCATACAAAGTGTGTGTGTGTGTGTGTGTGTGTGTGTTGTCGCCATATCTCTTCTTTTTGTGGTCCATAAATTAGATATGTTACTACATATAAGACAAACTTGAGCCACATCAATGCAATTTTTACTGCCCTATCACAGCAGCGAGTTCTGTTTGCCAACCCAAAGTCATAAGAAATTTCACTTACACTCAAAATTATGTCTAAGTTCACAAGAATTAGCAACTATGTAAGTCTGTATCCGATCACTTTTTGAAGTTTTTAAAATTAAAGGACCTTTTAGGGTACTTTGAAAAAAATTGTGAGAGAATTGAATCTCCAAAAATCTACTAAAAAATCTAAAAGATTTACTAAAATCAATTTTTTCTATCCATTTCTCTAAAAACAGGGCACAAAGTCCTGCAAGGAGTTAGGAATTTGGGTAAAGGTCTTCCAATAACATAGTCCTTTGAGAGCAAGTAATCCCAAAGTGTTGTAGAAATTATGTTTAATAAAAAATGACTTGATTAAATTATGATTAGCTTACATTATCTCTTTCTTTACAGAGGGAACTGAAGTTCAGAGCAATCTTTTTTCATTGTCATGTCAACAAACTAAGCTCAAATTTAGTTTATTTACTTTTTTTGTTAAAAATCTACAGTGGCCGTCAAAAGTAATTGCAAAACTTACGTTTGAGCATTCAAAGACTAAACACAAAGACAATTAAACTCTTTCAATTTTACTTCTAATGAAGTTCTGAACAAATTTATATTAAATAATAATTAAAAATTGTTTACAAATTTTAATCCACAACTAACATAATATGCCTAACTGATAATATGTCTGAAGTTAGCCTAAACTCTAAATTAAGAAAATATAATATCAAGAAAAAGAAGCAAAATTGAATTCAAAAATTGTTAAGGACTTTTAGCAATAATTAATAAACAATAAAAATGCTCAGTTGAAACTATTTTAATACATTTTCTGATGCTACTTTTTATGATTTTCAATACTTTGTCCAAAGTCCATTATTAATGCCTAATTTATATTTATATCGAAAGATTCTATTATTTCGCTTCAAATTCTAAATAAAGTTCTAAATTAAAGCAAATAAATCACTAAGCACTTGTTATAAAACTAAATAAATCACACAGATTAATTTGCTTTTAAACCAAACAGGAATCGAGACAGTTTCATAGAATTAATTGGTGGAATTTTAGTTTCATTCAAAGTATTTACCCGCGAATGCATTAGTTTAGTTAAACTTTAACTGAATTTAAGAACAAATTGATGAATATTGAGTTTTGTAATCGAGAATGGCATAGTTAAATTTTCATTATAAAATAAATATAATCCATGCGAAGTGATCCACAGCGGCGTAATTCGTATACATTTCAAATATCATCTTCAAAATAATTGCCCTGCCGCGAAACTTCAATCAAAATCAAAGCTAAAATCCAACGAAAAGCACACAGAGAGAGGGGAGAGGGGGAGGGGGTGGGAGATACACACACACACACCCAGAAACCTAACACAATTTATGGTTGGCTGTTGTTGAGGAGAATGAGTATGAAATTCACATCAAGGGACTCGCGTTTCAGTTGCGTCCTCTGGTTGCGCTCCATCGGCCATGGACCAATACAAGGGATGGCAGCCAGCCAGCCAGCCAGTCAGCCAGCCAATGCCAATTGCAATTGCAAAAGCATTTTCCTTTTCCACGTGTATTAACATAATCAAATTGGATTTGTGCACAGGATAATGATGAGCTTCATTATTGGTTGCGAGTTGCATGTGTGTGTGTGTGTAGGTGGAAGGATCTCATGTCTATCGTTTCTCTCACTCACTTCTTTTTTTGTGTCGTCCTGGCTGTCATTGCTGCCGTCGTCCTTGTCAGCGTTGTTGCTTATTATAAATTATAATGAATTTGCGCTGCTGGCAGCAACAGCAACAGCAGCAACAGCAACAGCAGCAGCAGCAGCCACTTGTTGTCAGTGGCAACTTCTCATACCAATTCTGCTCATTCCGTTGGAAAATTAACGCACATGGGTACTATAAAAGGCAAAGCCTTGCCATAATCGAAGCACTTGCCAGACTCAAACTATATATATATATATAAAACGCGTTGTCGTTGTCGTCGTCGTTTCGGCATGTGTCACACTGTCACTCTATAGCAAGGAGATCGAGTTGATACTTTATATAGATATATAGATATAAATTTGAAATGTCTTTAATGTCGTCCGCCCGAAGCTTAGCTAACACACAAAATTTTCTGAGCGCTTATTATGTAAATTTTCACCATTCCCAAAAATTCATCATGATGATGATGATGATGATAGCCTGAGGTGGTCTTTCGCTTTGTTCGCTTCACGTCTACAATTAAAATTTAAATCACAAGTAATTTAATTGAGCCAACAATTGAACCAACGAAAACTCAGTTTCCTCCTCCTCCTGCCGTCAACCCTAAGGATACTTGAGAGTCGTTCTGTATTTTCTGTTTTTTTTTTTTTTTTTGTGAGCTTCTTGCCGGCAAAGTGGATAGGACAATTAACTAGCAATTTTCAAATAAGCGTTTTTCCCTCTCTCTCTCTAGTTGCTAGAGAAAAGAAAAAACCACACAAAAAAATGAAAAAAGAAAAGCTGAAAAGATTTTTCAATTGGCATCGTCGTCGTCGTCGTTGTCAGTTGAGGTACATAGTTGAGAGTGAGCTGCATCGTCATCATCATCATCATGGTTATAATGATTGCCTTTATTATTGTTGGTTTTAATTTTTTGCCCATCTTTTGTTGGCTGTCGTCCTCTCTCTCTCTCTCTCAGCAGTCATTGCAATTGTTGCCAAAAGCTTTAGAGCCAAGCCATCATCATGGTTAAGGTGAATTCTTTGTGGCTAAGAGCGCACTTGCCAAAAGGGTTTATTGTTATTATAGCTTTGCTTTTGTATGATTTCCTAATAGACCAAAACGAGCACACACAGAGAGAGAGAGGGAAAGAGTGGGGGAGGGATTATGCTGAATAGAAAAATTCTTTATATAGGCCGGACAACAAAAATTAACTAGCAATTTTCGTAGGCACCTTAGCTAACCAATATAATAGAGGCCTTAAATGTACCAATTTCGTCTCAATTTTTTTTTTTTTTTTTGGAACCACAAAAAGACTTTCACTTGAGCAAAAGGAAGAAGCAACGCACACACACCCACACCCACACACACACACACACATGAATCGTTTATGGTTATGTATCCCATGGGTGCAGCAGGAGCAGCCCAAGAAGAAGGCTTCCTTTGTACATATAACTGCCAACACTTTAAGGCCGATAAAAGCCGAGCTAAAAAGGGGCAAAAGGATATGTGAGAGACATGCTCGCATTCTTTCTCTCTCTCTCTCTCCATTTCTCACTGTCTTTCTCTCTGTTGAAGCAGACACACTTGAGGTGGGATATTAAAAATACATGAGAAGATCCCAAGGCCTGTTGGCATCCTTCTTCCATCCTGTTGTGCCTCTGTCTGTGTCTGTGTCTCTACTTGAGTTACAAGTGGCTTATTTACCTTACGATAAGTGCAGCCTGGAGTGCCATGAGGCAATCCCCCCCCGCACCCCACCCCCGTGAATGGTTTTCTTTGCTGTAATCATATTAATAATTATTTCGTTTGCCCGCAAAGGTTTTTCTTTCTTTCTTTAACCGAATGTCTCTCTCGAGCCTAATCAAGTTGAATGTGTGTGTGTGTGTGTGTGTGTTCGACTTGGGGGTTCGCTTTTCCTTTCGTTGTTGTTGTTGTTGTAGTTGCTTTTATTTAAAATAATGAAAATCATCATTCAATATCAAATTAGAGAGAGATATAGAGAGAAAGAGAGAGATTTGCAGGCATCAGCCATAGGCCATAAATCAGGTAAAAAATTTTCAATAAAATTCAACTGAAGTGGAGCAGCAGCAGCAGCAGCGGCGGCAGAGGCAGCGGCAGCGGCAGCATCATGTTGACGATGACGATGGATGATTTATGTCCTCTGACCGCAATGATAACCCCTCGAATTCATCCCAATCCCCCATCAGCAACAACAAGGCAAAAATATATTTATGACCAGAAACAGAGAGAGAGAGTGGGGAGAGAGGGGGAGACATTGTGTAGGCTCTGGCCTGGATCAATTTGCGTTTGGTTTTCAATTAAAATGTCACATGAGCTGTAAAACAGTTTGATGAGCATGTTCGAGCATGGCTCGAGAGAATAAATGAGATATGAGGCCAGGCCGACCGACCGACCGACCGACCAGGTGATAAAATCTTGGAGAAAATAATTGAAACTACTCAATGGACGAGCGAGATGAGAGACTGCAGATATAAATATGCAACGATTTAATGTTGCAAAATATATATATATTTATTTTTGTAGCCGAAAAGTTGGTTTAAAACCTCATTTACATTCATTCTGTTTAATTAAAACAAATCACAGGACACGCGCTGAGCCACCGAAATGTATGCTATGGAACATTTTTTTGGAATATTTCATTAAACCACTTTGAAATATCACAGAGCAAATAATTGAAACAAATCACTGAGAGAGAGAGAGAGAGATACATAAATACCGATTGGAACTGAGGTAATTAATGAGTGAAACCTGATTTAGATCAATTTGAGAGTCTTGAAGAAACTAATTGAAATTGATCGATGTGCCACCAAAAAGTATGCAATGATAAAAATTAGCAATATTTTTGCCACAAATTTTGTGAGATAAATATGCTTGAAAATTACTTTTAAATCAATTTGGAACATTTTATTTTCAGTTGAGTTCTCGGGGGCTTAAAGAGCAACCTCTTGTATCATATAATCCGCTGCCTGCCTACGTGCACAGTTATTAAAACACACACACACACAAGAGAGAGGGAGAGAGAGAGAGAGAGAGAGAGAGAGAGAGAGAGAGACACACACATGTGGCCATACAAATGCACATCATTAGCATGGCCATTGTTTTCGCACAACAATATGCTTATTATCTCCAATTTCCGGGCAAAATGCATAACAAATAAAAACAACAACAACAACAACAGCAATGACAACGAGCAGAAAGAGATGGGTGAGGATGCCACTCCTTCAATAGGAGCAGAGAGAAAGAGAGGGGGGGGATGGCGAGGAACATAGAGAGTTGGGAGATTTGGTTTATGGTTAGTTGCCAGTCGAAACGTAAAGTTTGCATTTCGTGGCAAGCGCCTAACTTTAGGTACTTAAGCCTAAGCTGCCTTTCAAATTGAAAGCCGGAGCCAAACAATAAGCGCGCTAATTGAGGATAATATGTGTGTATGTGTGTGTGTAGGCGAATGTCTCTATGTGTGTGTGTGTTATGACATCCAACGCAAAGTCAAAAATTAAGAAATTTTGCATTCAGTATATATGTAGATAATTTATGCATGTAGTAGTATGTCGATTGGCTCGTTGACTGGTTGGTAGGTAACTCTTGGGTAGGTGGGTAGTTTTTGGGGACACCCTAATCCATCCTAATTAACTGGCAAACGTCGAAATTCGTTTGATGTCGCAAACGCAAAGGAAAAAATCTCATTAATTTGCTCTCTACAAGCAGCAGAAGCAGCAGCAACAAATAAGAAAAAAGTAAGCATATAATTTGCTCATGCAAAACGGTGACACACACACACACACAAACACACACAAAATATAGGCAAAGAAAAAGCGAAATGAAGAGGCAGGTAGATAGAGACAGAGGGAAAGCCTCTTATTTCCACTCTTCTGCTAAATATTTTCCTTTTTCAAAATTCATGCAAACATATGACAGATTTCTCATGCGCCTAGACCAAATGTATATATATGTATATTTATATATATTTTTTGTTGCCCTGGGAGTAATTCATCTTTCGTATACCCTGTAAAAACCCACGATTTACTTTCGGTATATCAAGGCATCAATCAAATGATGGAAAAGTAGAAAATAAATTAGCAAATAAGTTCAAGAAAAGTGAAATTTAAAGGGTATCTGTTAGTTGCCTACACCGCCAAGACACAATCACCGAATTTATCTGATTAAATGTGAAAAGGGAATTAAAAATTAAAAAGACAGAAGAAATATTTTAAAAAATATATATAAAATTCACAAGCTTTTTTTTTTTCTTTTTTTGGTGACAGGTGCATTAAGTGTTCAGTGGTTCCTTTTTGATGAAGATGATAAAGAGCTAAATGTTTGCCCAGCAAAGACGATGTTAACTGTGCCAAAAGTTATAAAATTGTTTTCACTCTATACCAAAAAGGTCACAATAAATCATTAAGTTTACGTAAAAGTTCTTGTTTTTTTGCAATCGACAAATATGACTAAATTTTGTTTAATTTCAATGAGATTTATCTTTATTTATATTTATAGTAATATTTATATGATTTGTGGAAATTTTAATGCTGAATATCATAAAAAATTGCGAAAACTGCTGCCATGGAAATTAACAATTGTTTATCTAAGAGTTTGATAGCCAAAATTTGATAAAAATAACAATTAGGAGATACTACAAAAATTAAGATATCACTTTCAGAAATTATCCATGGCAAAGGGCAGTGAAATTAAAATTTTAGGAATATGTTTCTCTAAGAGTTTGATCCAAATAATAATTAATAGATATTTAAAAGATTAATACATCATTTTTAGAAATTTTTCAAGGCAAAGGACAGTGAAATTTAGATTTTAGGAACATTTTTGTACCTTTTTTTATATTTTTGAGAACCAATCGGTTGCCGTGTTTAAAAGAACTTCTAATAAATTAGCTTTTTATGTCATTTCACTTAAAAAATGAGACAATAGCGTGATGATTCTTGATTCAAGTGAAATCTCTCTGTTCCAAGTACCCAATTAGAGATAAATACATGACTTAATTATGTTAGTTAATAGCCCTTAAATAGAATGAAGATCATTGTATTCTTTGCTCTCTCTCTCTTTCGATTTGTGTGGCCCTTATTCTCACCCCAATAGAAAACAACCCCAAACCAAACGAACCTATGTAATGGCCAACCAACCAGTAACCAGTTGCATTGCCGCCTATTTTGGCTGACTGCCAACAATTCAATTTGGCTCAAACTGAATAGGCGTTGCCCAAAAAAACCAACAAAAAAAAAACCAGCAACGAAAGAAAACGGGAATGCTGCCAAGCATGCGCTTGTCCCATATAAGTAGGCTATGAATTTTATTAAATGTGTTTGTTTTTTTTTTTTACCTGTTCAAGTGGCTTGGGCCAAGAAGAGAAAAGCCAGAAAGACATGGGGAGGGGTAGGGGGTCTAAAGAGAAGCTTAAGCAAAAAGTGCATTACAAGAAAAGGAAGAAACAACAAAACTAATTGAATTAAAACTAAATGCAACTTTTATCCTAAGCAATTACTGAGAGGACAGACAGCAATAGCAGAAGGAGGAGACTTTTCGGTTGAGTGGTGGGAAATGGGTGGCAAATTGTAGTAGAATGGAAGTTAAAACATCAAGCCATAGAAATACATTTTCATTTTCATTTTCTATTTCATTACAATTTCATTTAAGTGAAGCTTAAAAGCGCACCAAATGGCAAAATGGCTTGGCCCGGCGTCGTGGCAATTATTTTTGTAGATTTTACTCTCCCGCCAGAGCCCAGGCAAACAACAACCAACAACAATGCTGGTTGTTGGTTGCCTGAAAAGAACACAGAAACAACAAAAATACAAAAAACACAAGTAAAAAATAGCACAAAAAAACAGGAAGCCAAAAGCACCTGTAAAACAATGGGGAAAACAGGCAAGGCAAATAGAAACGAGGCGTGCCTTGAGATTGAAAAACAAGTTAATAGCAATAGAAATGGCTTGGCCTGTTCTCTGCCCTGGTCTGGTCTGGTTAGGTTCGGCTTCTGACTCGGTTCTGGCTATGGTTCTTGGTTCTTGGGCTTCGGCTTTTGGGTTCGGCTCTTCTGATGATGATTCTTGTTGTTGTTGTTGCTGCTGTTGCTGTTGTTTATATGTATATAGCTGGCAAACAAACAAAAGGAATTTTCCAATTTTCACAAAATGTTTTTTGCGTAAACAAAATCGACAGAAAAGAAAAGAAACCATGGTGAAGGGGGAAACGAATTTAGAGATGACATTTTTGATCGACTTGAAGATCGGAAAAGAGTTAACAAAATGATGTAGGGGATAGAAGGGGACAACAATTTGCATTTATCTTGAGTTTAATTTAATTCAAATTAAATGTTGTTAAGATCATTGATAAATTAAAGAACTAAACGATCTATAAAACGATCGATCGTAGGTGACTTTAGTTGTTTGCATTACTTTTTGGTCACGCTCTCATCTCTGAATGATTCTACTCAATGATGGCAATGCCAAGGAGCATCTTTTTGTTCTATTGTGGTTTGGCTCTTAAGTGAAGTAATTAATTTACTAAAAACACACACACGCATACACACACACACACACACACACACACACGTGTGTATACACAATCTCAAGACTTTCACGTGTGTGCCTTGTCTTTGGAATCTAGAGAAAGCCATAAATACTTATAAGAGCCACAACACAGAATGTTTTGGCCATATTCAATATTTTATTTATTCCAAGAGCAAGCGATAATAGAGAGGGGGTACGGGTGAGAGGGGGTTAAAGAGCGTGCCAAATGGCAGTCAGGTGCTGCTGCTGCTTTAATGCCAATTACTAAAGAGAATCGTTTACTACACTACTTTATTTTACTCGATATAAAACTCTGTGTGTCTGGAGTCTCATGTGCTTAAATATTTTTCAATTGTCTTTTAATTTGAACCGAAACAAAAAGGAAATGCGCCATGTTTGTGGCTATAAATTTAACGCGAGGTCATAAAATTTCAATTGCTTTTTAATTTGCATAGACTTTTAGGTGCTTACCCATTGTAATTACAGATTGTTAATGAATAGGCAGGCAGGCAGCAGGCAGACGGCAGCCGCCAGGACATAAAATGGGCCAGTTAGTAATAGGTAGGTAGGCAATTCGAACTTACCTGTAAAAAAAAGGGGTAAAAAAGAAAAGAAAATGAGTAAATGAATTTAAATGCCAACCATATTTATTCCACACTCAAAACTCAATCTGACTTTTCGAAATTCTCTTCTTATGACGATGACGATTACGATGAAAATGAAGATGGTGTTGGTGAAAGGGAATGGAGATGATGATGATGATGATGATGATGATGATGATGTTAGCCACAAAACGCAACCAAGCAGAAAGCTGCTTAACTATTTTGCCAACTCATTTTGCATATTATTTCTGCTTCTTCTGCTTCTGCTTCAACTACTACTACTACTACTCTTACTGGCTGCTGCTTCTTATTTTTCACAAAAAGTTTGAATCATTTTCCAACATATTAACATGTTTGCCATGGCCCCCAAAACTAACCATTCCACATACACTTGGCTATGGTCTGATGTGTGTGTGTGTGTGTGTGTGGCACAGAGGTTCACAGGTTCGAGAGTTTTGCCCGTAGCTTAGGAAATTTACGAAATACTCTTGATCTTGTGCACATAAACTTGTAGCTTGTGCATAGTTTTTGGGTTTGCCATATGCGGTTGGGTTTTAATGCCGAAATAATTGCTGCAAATAGTTTTGCCAGATAGACAGAGAGAGAGAGAGAGCGAGAAAGAGAGAGCGAGAGCGAAAGCTAAGCGGTTTAACTCAAGAAAACTTACAAAAAAAAACACAAACAAAAACAACAACGACAAATAAGTTCTTATATTATTATTATAATACTAATAATAATAATAATTGTTGTTGTTGTTGTTGATTGAAACTTTTGCTATGCTGTTCTTTAAAGTGAACTTAATTAATTAGCTGTCTGTACAACAGTGCGTATAATTGATATACACCATTTCTCATTCTCCTGCCTTGGCACTTCAGCTTCATCTCTTCTTCTTCTTCGTCTTCTTCATCATCATCTGCACTCCACTCCACTCCACTCCACTCGTCTCTGCCTCATTTCGCCTTTCGCTGTTTATGGAAACAAAAGTCAAGTGCAACGGGGCATGCTTGGCATTTAAATTCAACCATGGGCAACAAAAAAAAAACAGGGCAAAAAATAAAACAGCAGCAGCAGCAGTTGGCATAGTTACACTGTGCAAAAGCAAATGCAACCAAGTTCAGCCAACCAAAATGCGTTCTCTGTCTGTTTAATCATTATGCTAACCCATAATGAAAGACACTTTCGAATAGCAACACAAAAATTATGGACAAGAAGACAGCTAAGTTTGCTAATCAATTCGGATTTCATTTTTATATCAATTTATGAAGGCCTAGTAGCTATGGCTAGTAAGAAAATTGGCTGTAATTTACAATTACTGCCCAATCACATTAAATAAATGAAGACTTTAAAACTTCTTCAAGTCTTCCAAGTTGATTGCAAATTTCTATTTTCATTTAGAATTGTGTAAAAATATATCTAAAATTGACTTGACAGAATGTTGAAAAATGCATTGGAACAAAGTTTTAAATTTTATGTTGCGTACTTTTAAGGGCTTGAACATTCTGCTAATTTTCTAAGCCTTCTATCATTCATGGGATTGCACTATGGGCCAGATTGTCATCTTTTCATGAGAGTTTTTGTGGTTTTGATTATTTATTTTGAATGTACATTGAGCACAAAATTATAATTATGAATAATTTTAAATTGTGTAAGTTTTTGTTGGATCCTTGACTCTGTTTCAGGACCTCAAAGTCAGGCATGTGCTCAGCTTTCACCAAATTTTCCCCGTTTTGGCTCTTTCTCCAGTAATTTAATAATATTCAGGCAAGTTAAAATGTTGTCTTTGCAAATTTTTGAAGTTTCTAACTCGGTTATGTTCAAAAAAAGGACTGCTAAACCTTACTACAGTAATTCAGAAGAGCGTAATATGGAAAACAAATAAATTTTATATTATCAATTATCATTTTAAGATTATTGATAATAATTGAAATCTTCTGAAAGTTTCCATACAATTAAAATTGAAGCATAAGAGTGGACAAAATGGTCAAAATTCTATAGATTTGATCGGTTTGGGATAAAAACGTGATCCAATTGAAAAAACAAATATATTAAAATTCTATTTTAGTCCTTGTAATGAGCATAGGCTCAGTTCTATAGCATTAGAATTGTAGTTTAAGTGATTTTGGCCCATAGTTGAGTGTGTGAAATTTTATGTTGCCTACTTTTAAGGGCTAGCTTAAACATTTTCACTAATTTTCTTCATTGATTCATGGATTTGTGATGCATTTAAGATGTAGTTTTTTTTTTGTAAAATTCATTTCAGTGTACAATCAATGATGTGTATTGTTTTCAAGCCTTCATCTCATGCAGTCTCTCTCCCTCTGCCTCTCAGAGTTGATGTATTGCGCGCTCTTTCGCTCTGGATGCTGCGCCTCACACTTGAACCATTGTTATTATGGATTATTGCTGCTGCTGCTTCTACGTAATGTTCATATGAGGGAAAGCTCTTTTGCATTGCGTATTTTCAATTTGTGTGTTGTTGTTGTTGTTGCTGTTATTGTTGCGTATGCGTGATGTGCGTGTGTGTGCCAAAAATTCAACGCACAAGATAAACAGAAAGCAGGACCAGCAGGCAGTAGTAGCCGGGGCAGGCACAGTCATCCGAGTCCATGGAAATTAAGCCAATGCCAATGACTGGACTGCGGTTGCTGCTCGACTGAGCCTACGAAACGTTAATTGCAACGCTTTGTGAAGTTCTCCATCCTCCCACACACATACACATATAGCCCCCCCTCCCAACTACAGACCCTATTATACTTCTCATCTGTAGTATATCCACTTCCACACCCACATACACTCCATGGTTTATACATTTTTTCGCACTGCGGTTTCGATGCGTGTGTATAAGTGGGTGTGCGTGTGTGTGTGTGTGTGTGGAAAATTTACTGCATGGCACATTAAGCAGGCAAGTGGTGATATGATTGAGTTTATGAGTGTCTGCCGCTTCCTTTTTCGCCACCCAAAAATTAACTACAAAGTTTTCCAATTTTTTTTTCTGTTTTTTTTTTTTAACCCTTCTACCATTACCTCGCCGCTCTCTTCTCCTCTTTCTCAGTGTGTGTGTGCGTGTGTATCGTATATAGTTATATATACTTATAGGATATATTGGAGTACATTTTGCTTCGTGGCTGCTCAATGCAGCGTAAAATTCGCACAAGTTTTTACTTTCGCACACATTAGTTGCCAATTCAATGAGCTAAGCTAAGAGAAAATCTATTTGATAAATTGTTATTAAGGGGCTACACACAGACGCGAGAGGAGATGAGAGGAGTGGGGAGGGGGCGGGACACAGGGCGTTGGCATTGGCGTTTTTGTTAGACTTTGGGTGGGTAATTAGAACGAAAGCAAATGAGTGGAAAATAATGAGAGATGGAAAATTATGGGATTTTCATGCCAACAACCATTTTATAATGATCATAATAATAATGATGATTTTAAGCAGGCAGACAGATGAAACTTAAAACCAAATCAAATTATTAAAACGACCAATGGATAGGGGATAGATAGATAGATATAGATAGATAGATAAAGAGTTAGTTCATTAATGAACAGCGTCACTGAGCTCATGAAGGATGAGTGCTTTGGCTTCGGCTTTGGCATCTTCGGTTACTATTTCTTATTCTTCAAATTGTTTAATTTTTCGAAACTATTTTGAAATACCCTTCAATACGTTTAGCTGGAGCCTCTCTTTTTCTATATTTTCAGGCCATTTCTGTTGTTTATAATTTTATATGGCCTACTTTTCAGGGCAAATCCATATTTAGGACTAAATTTGTTGGATTTCTCCTCAGCGAATGCTTACGATTTCCTTACTGACTCACTTCCAATTAATTTCTTCATATTAATTCTTTCAAATATAACGTATTGAAATTTTCTATTGCCTACTTTTTGGGGCCATTTCAGATTTGTATTTCTCCGCAGCTTATATCAGAGAATTTCCAAGCAATTTATTCATATTAATTCTGTAAAATATAATGTATTGTAATTTTCTATTGCCTACTTTTTGGGGCCAAAACTACATTTTGTTCTTTGTTCATGTGTGTGTGTGCGTGTGCCTGGCCGATCTAAAGTAGAGACCAAAATGTATTTACATTGAACGTAGACCACAGCATTTGCAATTGTTAAGCCACAGGTAAAATAAGTTTCTTTCAGGTAAGAAGAAACTTTACCTTCTACTCTATCCCCCTCTCTATCTCTCTCTCACTACATATATTGCCACGGCAACTGGGCAAATATTTAGCCTTCGACTTTAGCAACAACTTCGACTGCAATTTGCACAGAGTGCACAAAGTCCAGAGCGAAACTAGACCGCAGGCGCATTTTTCTTTAACAGATGGTGGGGATAGGTAGGTAGGTAGATAGATGGATGGGGATGGATGGGGTAAAGTAAGTAAGGATAATAATACGAAGGAGCACCGACGCCAAGCTCCTTTTCCTCAAAAACCCCAACCCCAATCTCAACCCCAACCCTCTATTACCGCAAAAACATTTCGCTTGGCTTTTGTTATTAAAAAATACCTAAAATTACCAAAGATAAATATTAATAACCAGCCGCCGCCGCAGCTAACAGTTACTCCTTGTTCTTGTTGTTTTCGTGCTGTTACTGTTGTTGTTGCTGTTGTTGGTGTTTTTACCTGGTATTTTTTAATTTGCATTGTGCGGAAGGGAAACTCAAACAATTTGCGGTTTTCATTAAGTCATCTTTCCCTCTACATTTTCATTTTTGCTTTAGTTTCATTTTTTTCACGATTTTTTTCTTCTGTTTTTTTTTTTTGCTTCTTTTTTCTTTCTCTCTTGCTCTCTCTAAGCCAGGGCTTGGGAAGTTGATGTGCGGGAGTTTATTATATGAAATAATTTAGCCAAGTGGCATGCCAAGACGAATGGACGGACCACCATCAGGCAGCGCAGCAGCAGCAGCAGGAGCATTACTGAAGGGAACTCAAAAACACACGCATAAGAAAGGACAGGGACAGTTGTCATTAAATGCAGGAGGAAAAGCTCAACATTTGAATAAGAGAGAGATTTTTAACCCAACAATAGACAAATGGATTGAAGCTCCAAACATGGCCCCTCTCGCTTGCCAAGGGTTAATTGAAGAAGATTTCTTCCTTTTGGCATTCAGTCTTTTAGTTTTCTTTGCTTCTTTTGGTCAGGTTGAGATCTAAAGAATTCTGTGCATTTAATAGTTTCCATTTTGTTGAATATTGCTACCATCCAACCGCCCCATCCCGCGCCCTCTCTTGCGGCTTTTGACGTTGGCACTTCCGTTTCCGCTTGAATTATCGCGTACAGCACAGCAGGCGATGATGGGCGGGGCAACGGGAAATTGCATTAACTGCGGCAAAAGTCGACGTCGTCAGCGTCAGCGTCAACGACAGCGACAGAGTTGGGAGTCAGAGTCGCCTCTTTGGTTTCGCCTTGTCTGCGTTTAATATGCAACTTTTCTCCCACATGCCGCTTGCGTCATTTTGAAATATTTGTGGCATCAAATGCAGTCGTCAACTTGATTAAATGTCATGCATAAAGCAACAGCAGAGCCAAGATGGAGATGCCAAGAAATTGCAAGGCGTTTGAATAGAAAAGAAACTCAACTCAACTGAGTACAGAGCCAGAAATGTGTGGGTTGCGGGGCATGCGGGGGCATGGGGGATTGGGGGAGGCGAGAGAAAGATGAGTTAGCATTCAGGCTTTGACCTGACCCCTTCCTTCCTCTTCATGCATCAAAGGAGGAGATGGCAAAAAAAAAGAACCAAGAGAAGAAAAAAAAAGTGACATGCAGATTTGTTTGGCAGAAATATGTATGCTTTATGTAAGGAGTTAAGGTAAGGGATTACCTTAGGGGAATTTTTATGCGAAAGCCAGATCAATTACCAAATGAAATGGAAGATGAAAAGGCACAAACACACATACTCTCATACACACACATATATATATATATATTTGCATGTGTGGGATAAGAACACAAATACTGCAAAAATTATTAAGATCCTCGTAGGACTTTTTTTTTTTGCTTAACAAATTGTAAACCAAATATTAAGTATTTTTAAGGGATTAAGTGACAGAATATCAGAATATCAGAAAAAGGACATACGCATATCTGTATTTTCGACCTTTCGGGTACACAGTATTATGTAAGAGACTGTAACCGAAACGTTTAGCGGTAACCATTTCTATTTTAAAAAGTTTTTACCCAGTTATTGCATAAATAAAGTGTTAAAACAAATGAAATAAATATTTTGAAAAGATGTATTGCCTGCTTTTTTGGGCCAATCAAATTTTTCTCGATTTTATATAGAAAAACCAATTGAAATGGCCTACAAAATGAAATATTCTGTTCGTTAAGTATTTTTAAGGGATTAAGGGTTTAATCAAAGACAGAATTTCAGAAAAAGGACATTTGAATTTATGTATTTTCTCCCTTTCGGGTACATAGAATTATGGGAGAGACTGTAACCGAAACGTATAGCGGTAACCGTTTCTATTTTAAAAAGTTTTTACCCATTTGCTCACATTTGTTGTATAAGGAATCTGTTAAAATAAATGAAATAAATATTTTGAAAAAATGTATTGCCTACTTTTTTGGGCCAATAAAATTGTACTCCATTTTATATAGAAAAACGAAGGGAAATACACTACAGAATGAAATATTCTGTTTTAAAAGCAATCACTTTAAAAGTTTCCGCCTTATGGCGAGTCTAATTCAATTGCAAAGCCTTTTTTTTGTGCCTATGATCGCACAAATCGTATATTTTTAAACTGTTTTATTAGCTACATTTTTTTTTTGTTCGAATTTGAAATTTAAAATTCAAGAGAATGTTGCAGTTCTCCTCCCCTTGTTTTTTTCTCTATATCTAGATGGTTAAATTACGCAGTTATTGTTGAAATATTGTCGATAAATTTTTGGAAATAGTAAAATGTTTAATTTATGGCTTTTCAAAATGGCAAATACATACATTGAGGATGGCAGAGATTTTACTTTGTACTTAGCCACACTTTAAGCCAAAAATCAACCGCAAACATTTGCCACAACACGCATTTTGCAGTTGGCTGAATCACCTTACTCATTTCTTGACTTAAAGGTTTATTTATTTGTATCCTAGATTTGTCTTTAGATACATTTGTCACCCTGCGGGCGCGCACGAGAAGGCAATGCAGAGCAGAGCAGAGCAGAACCGAGCGGCAGGAGAAATCTCCGCAAATATTTGCATAAGAAATGCAAATTTGCATAGTTTGAGAGTCGGCCAGAAAATGGAAAACAGTGTACAGAAAGAAAGAAAGAGAGAGATAGGGAGAAAAAAACGAAAAGCGAAGCCGAAGAAATTATTTAAATGAATTTGCATATGTTTATTTGTGAGTGAGTGAGGCAAAACTCAGCTGTAAATTAATTAAATTTGTTTAGGCTTGCGTATAAAGAAATATTGCGCATACGCCAGGGTATACGAGAATGAGTTAGTCAGTCATTCAGTCAGTCAGTCAGTCAGTCAGTCAGTCAGTTAGTCGCAGCTGACAACAGGCTGATAGACAGAAACGACAAAGTCATCAAGTGTTCGGTTCAGTTCAGTTGCTTTCCCCTCTGTCTCTCTGTCTTTCTCTTGTATGCCATCATTACTTTAATTTCTTTTGACAAAACCAAAACAGACACACATACGCACACAAGCACACACACACACACACACACACACACACACACACACACACACACACACACATACAAAGAAAGAGAGAATAAGAGGAATATATTTGTAAATTAAATCAATTTATTTGCAATTCCTTGGCTCACAGAGAATGAGACGACGAAGAAAACGATGATGATTCGGAGAGGAGAGCGGCGGCTAGAGCGGCGCACAAAAATATGCAGCAATTTATTTTCACTTCTCGCACACTCTCCCGCCATCAACTCCTGCTAACCCGAGAGATGTCCATGTCCTGTGCATTTGATTGAAAATGCGTATTACTTATGTATATACCCAATGTATTTCTCTCTTTCCCAATGTTGTTGCTGTTGTTGTTGTTGTTGTTGCTGGCGAGTGGCAAATCTAAAATCAAATCAAATCAATTTTCTCAAATGTTACTTGGCAGCAGCAACAGAAAAACAGACAACCGACCGACAACCAACTCAAGCGCGTTTCGTCTCCTCTCCCGCCTTTGACGCACTGCCACCCAGGCAGGCATCTTTGTCGCAGCAGCAGCAGCGGCGGCAGCGGCAGCAACTCTGATTGATCGAATTTAAATTTTTGTGGCACATTTCAGCAGCCATGGCAGTCAATAAATGTGAAAGCTCTGACGGTTTCCCTTTAATTATGCCGTCGAGTCAGGAGTGAGAAACAAGGACGCAAGACCTTCCCTTCCTTTTTTCTTCCCGACTAGATGTTGCGAAAAATCGTCGAGCGTAAACCACACAGCGCAGCTAAGCAAAACCACATACGACTGACTTTGGGTTTAGGCCAAAGCCAGAGGCATGGCTAGAAATTCGAAATTACATTCTCCCGATGTGGATGTTAAAGAATTGTGTCTAAAAATAAGGAAGCTATTTCTAGGATTTCTAGATTTCTCTCTCTCTCAGTTTCTTTCTCATTTTCTCTTTTCAACTACAAAAATAATCAAATAAATCCTACGAATATTGACAGATAAAATTGGATCCGAAAATGATTAGATTAGTTTAAGAAAAACTTTAATTATTATTAAATATGTATAAACCGCAGCTTAAAAATTAAAAACTGAAGCCAAAAACCTTTCAGAGAACTTGCAGAAATTGACAAAACTTACTAACAAAAAAAGAAATAATAATGCAACAGAAATCGAAAACCGAGAAAAACTTTTATAACAAACTGATTAAAAACTTGTTTATTTTAGAATAAACAAAAATCTTGTACAAACGAAAAACTTCTTAACAATATTTCTATCTAATTGTAAGCCCCTTGAAAAGTTATTTTTAACTACACCCATTGGTCATCAGGCGGAGGAGGCATACTTGATGATTGAAAGGGCAACTTAAAAAGTTTTCTACAACCAGAGTCAGTCGTCAAGTCAACACGCGTGCCGCTTCAAACCACACAGACACACACACACACACATATTAAGGGGCAACAAGCCGCAAAAATGTTTGAAATTTTACAAATTGCAATTTCATTGAGAGGCAAAAAGCGATCAAAATATGAAGGCGAAAACTTGTGACTCTATTTGGCATCTCGCTTTCTCTGGGCCATTTTCATTTTCTCTCTGCCATACATATATGTATGTCTGTATGTGTGTGTGCACAACGAACCAGACATAATTAGCTAAAGAATTTTCTCATCAAATGTGCAAAATGGTCGAAAACACGCGGCAAACAAGAGAGGAAGATGAAAAAAAAAAAAGGAGTCAGACAGAAGAAGCAAGAACCCAACAAAACGAAAAGTTATAAATCAAAAGAAGCGGCTCCGGTGGCCAAGAGGAACTTCATCTCCAATTTTTTTCTACTCTCTCTCTTTTTTTTATGATTTCAATAAAGTTGTTAACTTTATTAAAATTTTTGCGAGAAAAAGTTGTGTAAAAGCCAGTCGAGCATAGAATTACTATAAGTTAAACATAGAGAGAGAGAGAGAAGGAGTGGAGGGGTAAGAGGTGAAAATACTTTTCGCTCATAAATTGACAATTTAAGTTTTGAGTAGCGCGTGGCAAAGAAATTGCGCATCAATGAAGCAGAAATGCACAAAATGCATTATGCCCAGCCCATGCTTGAGGCAAATCTAACTAATAAATGTTCAACAAAGCCAAACAGGACGATGACTCTTCACAGTCATCCTCATCATCATCATCATCATCATCATCATCGCAATCGCAATCATCATCAACTTTTTACGCTAAATTACACTCGCCGTTTGGCTTGATTGAAACCGAAAATACTTAACCTTAACCAGCCATTGCAATGGGCGTGCGGTCGGCTGGCTGGCTACCCTAAACAAATCAAATATTTTTCCATATTTTTTCTCTCACGCACAGTTGCATCGTAAAGGAAATGCATGCCAAATGTGCTGCATACACCAAGGCGAACAGGCAGGCGGCCATCTAAACGGTATTTACAAAATAACGAAAAAAAAAAATAAACATGCCAACACAATTTAGTGCCACGAACTTTAGATACTCTCTCTCTCCCAACTAAAAATCTAATTTCATTTATATTCCAATCAAAGAAACAGAAATTAACGAAATATTTGATCCTTTTCTTGTAGAACTGATAATGAAATTCAAATGAATGGTTTTTGAAAGCATTAATATATGAATAATTTAATTTAAATGGATAACTTTTTAACTGCAACTTGGTATCTTTATTAATTTTTAAGTTTAAATAGGTTTAATTGTTTATAGATAAAACAATCTTTAGCTTAAAGAAGAGTGTTTTAATCAAGTAATCGAAAATCAGACTAGGTTTATTTAATTTCAAGAACTTCATAAAAACTTTCTCATCCTACAAGATAACCCCTTAAAAATAATTTTCTTACAAAACAATCAAAATCAATAAAAGCCATATTAAATTTTTTAAAAGCAACCGATTTCTACCATAAAATATAAACGAAAATAAGTTGAAAAAAACAAAATTGTAATTAAAATATAAAGATGTAAATAAAATGTCAATATCTCCAGTAAATATATATAAGAAATTTCAAAACGAAACTATATAACGTAACTCAGTTGCTATTACTATTATTAAGAGTGGTTGTAATTTGAATAAATAAATAAAATAAAATAAACTTTCTCAAAAATAAATTTCAGAAGTCATTTTATAAATCATTTGTTTCTCATTTTAATTCGTTCGAGAGTTTTTGTTACAACTAGACATAATTTCAATCGAAAGTCTTCTATTTCATACAAAGAGGAGCAAATAAAACAATTAACTAAAGTTGCCCAAAGATCAACAGCAGAAACTAAAGATTGCAACAAAAGTTATAGCCAAATTAAAGACAGAAGTTTCGCTTATTATTTCCCTGGATCTAGATACACGTATGACTCCTTCCCATGTGAATCAAGGGTATCACGGATGGTGAGGGTATCAAGCAAAGAAGAGAAAAAAAAAAACAAGACCCCCCTCAGAAAAAAATGCATAGTTAAAGTCTGACATTTCCCCCATAAATTCATCATCTGATTGAGGGGGGATTGAAATGGAGATGGAGTTGAAGATGGGGAAAATGGGAGGGAGTATGGGAAGAGAACAAGTTCATCGATATCAAACATCGAGCATCGTTTTACGGCTCAATGATTTACAGATTTATTGAGCAAGAGGTTTTTGCAGGATTTTGGGTTTACTCTACTTGTTATGGGGTCCTGCTGCTAATCAAAGACAACAAGTGGAATGATTGGGTTGTTAGTATGGAAGCCAAGGAGGCCGATTCCCCGATAGCACACAGTAAACTGAAAACTCTGTTCAGGAATTCCAAAAACTAATTTATTTTCCACACAGTTTTTTTTTTGTTTTTTGCATTTCTTTTGGCTCTTAACTAATGCTGCACAACATTTTCATTTGTGGCTTCGTTTGATAGTTGTTTGGAGGTGTGTCTGTGTGTGTGTGTGTGTGTTTGTTTGTGTTTTTTTTCTTGTGTTGCGAATTCCCACATAGTTAGCTTCACATAAGCCACATAATTAAACTCACAACTTTATCAGGCAGCAGATAAATAAGAACAACAACACAACCAACCAAAAAAAAAAAAAAAAAAACAAGGTAAATAAAGGTAAAAAATTATGGAAGCACTTCATATTTTTACCCCAACCAAACGCAAAGTCAAGCCAAGCCTCTCCCCCTTCCCCTCCCCCATCCACTGAATTGGGCAGGGGCAGCGCAATCAACACAAAACGACCTCGTCAACAAGAGTGTAATACTCCCCCTCAAACTCAAGTGGAAGTGTGCTGCAACAAAAACAAGCCATTGTCAACAATTTGCGGATACCCTGTAAAATAAAACACACACAAATTGGCAAGGAAAGAAAGAGAGCTTCATATTATTTCTCTATCATCGGTATACCCAGCTTAATTCTATAACTACAGGGTATGGATGTGAAAAAAAGCAAAAGAGGAAGGCCATCCCATCACCCATGGCAACTTTGTTGCTGGCAGCTGGCAGGAGAGCTCCAACAAAAAAAAAAAAAAAAACAGAATTCTCTCTTCAGTTGGGTTTGAGTTCGGTTCGGTTCTTCTGATTGCTAAGCAACGCAACAGTTTGCCATGGCTATAATACGTTATAATTTGTTATTGAGTTTTGTGCCAAAGAGGGTAAAGAGAATGGTGGGAGGCGGCGGGAGGGGGAAAGCAGCTGCAAAAATGCAGGAGAAGGAGCTCTAACGGAGGCAACAAAAAATGCCAGCTGAAAAAGTAAACCAAAATAAACAACAAAATAAAATATAAAAAAAAGAAATATTTATATATGTATGTATGTATATATATTTATACATAAATATGGATGGATGTTTGAGATAGAAAGAGATGATGGTTTAACCTATGCCAGAATAATCGAGCACTCAAATACATACTCTTTCCCCACACAAACCGCGCGTATAATTCATTATAAAAATCTTTACATCTCACGTGAAATGCCATCGGTATGTGGTACTCTATTTAAATAGGAATGCACTAGAATATATGTACATGCAGAGCATACTATAGATATTGAAAGTAGGGATGGAGTAGTTATTGGAATGGTTTGAAACATGATAGAGAAACGCAGAGAGAGATTGTTGAATTGATAGAATTTCCAATCAATATTGTTAATCTAATCATCGGGTCCAAGTAAAAACAATTCGAACTATACACAAATTGAAACATTACTTTCTTTCATCCGATTTTCATTAGTTTCTTTGGGTTGAATAGAGTAAAGATCATGTTATCCATATGTTTTTCTTAGCTACTTTTCTAAGACCAAACCTGGCAAAATGTTAGCTAAAAGAACTTTAAATCTCAATTTTATTTTCTAATTTCACGAGGACCAATTTTATTGTTACAACATAAAGTATAGCGGATTACCAGTCGAATGAGTAATATTTTTGAGTAGATTTCGAATATGAATTGACTGAACTATATATGATTTGTGTTTTGAGTTTAAGGATTTTCATCATGAAGTAATATTTAAGGTAGATTTCGAATATGAATTGACTGAACTGTATATGATTTTGGTTTTGATTTTAAGGATTTTCATCATGAAGTATTTTCGATTGAGTTAAGTTTAAGTTAAGTTCCGATCATAACTATTTTATATTTGTTTATTCATATCATTATCATATCATGTTGCATACCCTACAATTTCGATTGCACAGGGGAAGCAGGTCTGCAGTTATATATATTTTTTTATAGAAAGCAAGTCAACGGGATACCTTCTTTGACAAAGTTTCTGCCATTAGCAAAAAGTACATTGTATCTATAGCTATTTAAAAAAAAAAATAAAAAATAAATACAACAAAAAAAAAGAGTATAGCCAAAAGGCTTTTCAACTAACCCGCTGCCACGTCCACGCCCCCGCCCACTACCGCTTTTGCTCCTGCTGGCTGTGTCATAAGTGTGCTTGTTGTAGTGCCATTATCCTTGTTGTTGGTTTTTCCTTGTTGCGTTGGGCCCAACGACGACAAAGAAAAAAAAAAGCAGAGAAAAAAAAAATGCGAAACCAAAGAAGAGAGATGTATATATGATTGGCAACAACAGCTTTTTAGTGCCGAGTCCCTTTTTTTATTTCTGTTGCGCATCATCAACTTTTTTTCTTTTTTCTTTTTTTTTTTTTTTTTGTTGCCCACATTCCTTCTCTTCATTTTTTTATTGTATATATTTTTAATATTTATTTCATGTTTTTATTTTTTTGTTGCTGCTGCCTTTTTGTCCTCGTCTCGCATCTCTGCTGCTGATTCGCTCTTTACCATTATGGCCCCACCGCACCGCCCGGCCCCGCTCCGCCATCTCCCCGCCTTGCCTTGCCTTATGAGAGCAAACTTCATCATATTCTATTTGGTTGTGTATGCTTTATGAAATTGATGCTCGAAAATCGCACTCAATTAGTAGGGATTTTATATTTATTTATTGTTGCTGTTGTTGGAAAAGCTTTTCCACAACAAGGACTACGGCACGTGTGTCAAGTGCTGTGCGGGTGGGTGTACGGCTGGTTGGTTGGTTGGTTGTATGTATGTATGTCGATAAGTTGGGACTAGTTGTTGTTGTTGTTTGTTGTCCTGTGGGGGGAGGGAATCAAAATTGTGCGAGTATTTTGGCTCAAAGGGTGTCAACTTGTATACGCTTGATTTCATTTATTGCTTATTTGATTTGTAAGCAAAGAGCATCTTATGGAACTCTCATAGTTAGTTTCAACAAGAAATACATATGCTATATAATTGAAAAGTTTACTACAAAAGGTCGCCACTTTTTTACTCTTCTACCAAATAATAACATTTTTAATTTATCTTGATTTGTTCACCTAATTATGATCATTTTGACTGAAGAACTAAAATTATAAAATGGGTTTCAGTGATTTTTCTATATAATTTTTCACTCCCAACATTAAGTTTTTATTAAATAAAAATTTAAGTTCACTATGTACTAAATGTCGAAGCAGAAAAAATCAAGTCCTGTACTCTTAATATTGTTATATGTTTTGTGAAATTCTCAATTTAAGTAAATAAAGTGTTCCGTATATATTTACATATACAAAAATTAAAATATAACGATAATTCCTTGCAGTTTCCTTACTAGAATATTCGAGATCTTCACAGTGAAGGCAAGCACTTATTGGAGTAAATTTCCTTGCCGAATAATATGGAAACCAACATTCAAAAGGGTATATATATGTAAGTGTATCAAAATGAAAGAAAATATATGTATGGCCACCCATCAAATATGTGTATGCTGAAAGTTTTTGTTAGGTTTCTTCACTGATTGAGTTCGATTTTTCATTCATTTTGTAAAATGATTGTAGGAATGAAGTCTATTGCTATTGTCATAAAAGAAACAAATTTTCGCCTTTGTACAAATTACTGAATGTCCTTCGTTTGGCTATTCAGGTTACCTGCATAATTCTATTTTTAACCTGAGCTTATATTCCAGGCCCCCGGTAAGACTTTGAGCAACAGCAGTACAACAATTGGAAGGACACCAAATTGTATTCCAACCACTGGAGCTATTGGATGCATGTTAAATGGGCCCCATGAGTGTAAGGTGCGGGTTTTGGCTTTTCAATCAAAACTCAATACTTAGAAATTGACAAGGAGATGAATGCGTGCATTATGCGCTCGCACAGCATCAATCAAACCGAGGAGCAATTTGACGTTTTTCATGGATTTTCGAAACCAATTTTGAGCATCTATATCCAAGATCTAAAAAAGATCTACGAAAAAGAGATGAAAATAAGAAGCAAGTGGCACAATAAACTATTATTATTATTATAATGATATATATCTTTATAGATCCTTTAAGGATTTTATTTATTTCAAAAGATGTTTAGAAACGGAAACGGCGATTGGGCGCATTTTTAGTAGCGCAATCTATCGGATTGCATTTTGTTCAGTAAAAGCTTTAAGCTTGCTCTAAGGATAACAAAAAAAGGACTTGCAAAGTCAAGCACCATTATGTTGAAAGCTCAAGCGAATGTGCTGTGCTGAGAGTAGCTTAAATGTCCTTAACTATCCTTTTCATAAACCTTGGAAAGTGGCTGGAAAGCCTTCTAGCTTCCAGGATGTATAACACTTTCCACCTGCACTCAACTTCTGCTCAAAGCGTATTTGAAAGCTTTTTTCCCTTAAATTTTCGTAAAAGCTTGAAGGATATAAGGACTCGGATTAAAAAAGCTACGTTCAAGCTTATTTGTGCTTAAAGTTGGTGTTCACACTGGCTGATAGGTTTTAAATCCCATTTAATACCAATTTTAAGCTCTTGTTAAGCTTTCCAAAAGCTTATATTTAGAGTGTCGCACATCCTTGAGCACAGGATATACTTTAAATTGAGAGAGTTGTTGTTTAATGTGCTCCTCAGGCGATAGAAAAGTATATTCATAATTTCTTCAAGCTAAACATTGAAATCAATCTAGTATTTTCCTTATTTTTGAAACTATTTGAAGTGATTTTACAAATTCAATAAGTCTATTTTGATATCACATATTCTTTTGTGTTGACCCTGCTTCAGGCAACTTGGCAGCTTTTACAATTAATTAATAATATCATTCAATTGAATTTAAGTTAAATATATTGACAGCTTAGGTTTCAGCTTTTCGTTTCTGCCATTTACAATTTTCTTCGAATTAAATATGTGCAACAAAAATAAAAAGAAAATAAATCCTTATATGAAACGTTGAGTAGGAATAAGAAATTGGCAACTAATTTGAGTGGTTTCAATCAATAGTCTATATATTTGGAACAATTCGTTTTTATTCAACTGATTCCCAGTTAAAATATTAAATGCTTGATTCGTTTCTTTTGAGTCAACCCCAAGCGATTTGGTTGCTATCTCTCCTTCAGCATGGTTCATTTCTGCTTCAGCTCCTGTTACCCCGCCAAATATCTCGTTAGTGTGTCTGTCGCTTAAACACAGGACATTTACTTTATGTGTTCTTAAATGGCATATAGCCCCCTGCCCCTCCAGTCCTCCATCAAGGAGCATCTTCCAGGGTACAAGGAGCATCATCATAACGATTACATTAGAAGCGAGTAAAATTTCATAAAAATGCTCTACGTGCGCTGCCTTTTTGAATATGTAATGATGCCATGAAGCCGTATGCAATTTAGGCAAACACACAGACACAGACACACCCACACTTTGAACAAACTCTCACACATACACACACACACATACACGCACTAATACACCGCACACACACACACAGACAGACATAAAAATGAGAGGACTAACCACAAGCGCCAAAAATTCTATTTGTGGTCATAGCGGCCAACTTTATTACCGCCTAAAAGTATGCAATAGCCCAACAAAAGAAGAAAAAAAAAAAATAAAAACCCCCCCTGGAAAAAAAAATAAAAAGAAGAGTATTTTACTATCAATTTTCGGCTTGGCATTAATTTGCGCAAATTTTCGGCACTAACAATTCTCGGACCAATTGTGGCTAGTTGAACTCACGCGCCTCTATGGTTTGGGTTTCGGTTATATTTTTCCCCTCCCTCCCTCTCCCTCTCTCTCATCCCCTCTCTTTTTTTGTGTGGGTGAAAAGAAGGAGCAGGGTAGGGTAGGGGGGGGGGGGAGGGACTGGTGGCTACCTGTCAAAATTTTTGGTGTTGTTGTTGTTGGCTTTAGCTGGTTCTGACTGTTGGCATTTTGTTGATGCTTTCAAAAGGTAGAAAGAACTGAGCCGTGGTTCTAATACTTTAAGTACAGTGTTGAAAAGCTAAACAATTTGCCATGTCACTTAACTGTGATGTGATGTGAGAAAAATGGGATAAAAAGATAAAAGATACTTTGCATTTTCCAACACTGAACACACTCTATTTCTCTCTTCTATGTATTTTTAATAGATTTGCGTTAATTTAGATGATTGTGAAGATTTTATTTAGTTTGGAAAGACAAAAGTTTTACCGCTACAAGTTCTTTTTAAGGGCTTACTTGTACTTTAAAAAATTTATTAATATTTGCAAGATAAATTTGGCTATTTGTTTAATAAGTTTATATCATTTACTTGTAAATAAATATCTTGTGGTAGCAACTAATTATTATCTATAACATTTATTCAATATTATAGATGAATTTTCGTAAAGTTAACAACTTCTGTTATAAAGTGTATTGTAGAATGAATAGATTTTCAGGACCTATATTATAATTTTCATATATGTAATTTTTGTATGTTTCATTATGGAGAAGTTTGACTATTTATGCTTGGATTATTACTTAGTAGCGTATTGAATATTTTAAGCAGAATTTTGTCATTTTTTTTGCGCTGTTTCATTGCCATTTCGTTTCATTTCCATTGATTGCTGATGCAGTGTGCAACTTTTGTTTTTGTTCAATTCGAAACTAGACGTAGTAGGCCCAGTCTGGTTGGTCGCTTGTAGGCGGCCGTCCTGTGGTTTTCATTACATTTTCGATTTTGTACATTTTGCAGTCATCGTCGTCATCGTAATGGTCCCATACCACTAGCACCCCAACGCTCCCCACCCCATCCCATCCTAGCTTTCCCCCACTCTTTTCTGTCTCCGTTTTGGGTGCAACTTAAGCGGCTTTACTTTTATGTGTGTGTGTGTGTGTGTGTGTGTGTTTCAGCGTGTAGGCTCCACTCCGGACGGCGGCAATTTAGCTAAAACGGTAAGCACACGCCTACCTACTACCAGGTTGGACAGGACAAGTGGGCAATGGTGGGGGAGGAGTTCACAAAAACGCACTACACAAATTACTATTTATGTGAGTGCTGGACTCAAAACCATTCCCCTTCCCCCCACCACCATCTAGGTGCACTCCCCCGCTCTCTGTTGGTGCGGTTGAAATGAGCAAATTGTATGCGATTGTGGTACAACCAAAAAAAAAAAGGGAAAAAAACTGCAGTTTCCCTTTACTCCCCTCCTCACCCCTCCCCCCACCGAGTGTTGTACATGCAAAAATTTGGGTCACGTGGTTGAAAGAAAATGCGGCCCCTTCATGCCTTTCTTTTTTTGTTTAAATAAACTTACTTAAAATAAATTAGTTTTACTAAACCGCAAAACAAAAAAAAAAGGGCAACCCCAAAATAGAAGAAAAAAACAAGAGAAAATCAGAGGTGGAGAGAAGAGGAATGAGGAAAAAATCTAAACCAATGTAGGAAATAAATGTGAAGAAATCAGTGCCCAATGCCCAAAGGATGCCCACAAAACAAACAGGATTCGAAATGGACATAGGTCTGGCCTTGGCTTAGGCCATGAAGGAGGAAGGGAAGTGGGAATGGGTCGGCTGGCCGAAGAATGGAGACGAAGACTAAGGCAATTTTATGGCCAGACACGCAATTTGCGCCCTCGTCTATTCTATATATAAATATATATAGTCTCTGTGTGTGTGTGTGTTTGTGTGTGTGTGTTCTAGTGTGTGCGTGTAAATGAGGCAAAAGACAAAAAGAAAAATGGCCAACTATTTGCCATTTGAGTCACCAGGGGAGGCAGCAGATAAGTTGGCCAGCGATGGCCAGTTAGTTGGATTGGTTGGCTGGTTGGTTGGTTGGCAATTCGATTAGAGCCCCAAGCGTTAAGCAGTTAAAGCCAAAAAGCAGAGAGAGGGAGAGAGAGAGATCTCTCTCTCTCCCAATGACATCAGTCAAAGCGAGTAGAAGTTTTGTGCCAAATGAAGTGTTCACAAATTGTGCTCCTCTCTTCCCCCACACCGCACTTCTCTCTTTAAATGACCATTAGAAACTAAACCCGAAAACTCTATGCTCTAGAGTTGAGTTTGGAGACAAATTCGTTTGGACAAACTGATCAAACCAAATGCCTAAACTCTTTGGCACAAAGCGTATAAATGCATGAACAGTAGTAGTGAGTATGTAGTTGCAAGTAAGAGGACGACAAATTGCATGCAACGAGGCAACATTGGTGGGAACCGTCAGATATTTATAACCCCAGACCGAGACTAGACTCAGGATAGGGGCAGACCAGGCCGGGCTAGGCTAGGCCAGGCCGCAACTATACGAAACTTGACAGGCAATTTGGCAAACAAAACTCGCAAAGCGTAACTAACATTTATATTTGTCGCCAGGAGTGCCGTCTAAACAAACAAATGTCACACATAACACGACGTCGACGACGACGACGACAACGACTACGATGGGAACGACTGCGACTAGGATGTCAACGATGGCGACTACTACTACTACTGCTGGCAGACGACGACTTTGAGGTCTCGTCCTGCTGCCTTCATGTCAAGCTGCCGCGCCATCGGGCTCGCATGCAAATCAGCGAGGCGACGCGGGTTAGGCCTTGTCCTTCTTTTCCATCCATCCATCCTTCTCTCTCTTGCCTCTCACCCGAAGCAACTGAAATGAATGGCGCAAACAAAATGCTCAATTTGATGGGGCAAACTCGTCGTCCGCCTTCACGTTTTCGTCATCATCATCGTCGTCGTCGTCGTCCTCGCCGTTGTAGGCGCATTTTTCAGGACGTTTGCTTTTTGTATAACTTAAAGCATACTTTCAGGAGCCCAAAAACAATTTCAAGCTTTTTAATAAATTAATTATTGAGTTTAAAACAACAACAACAAGAGCAACCAAATAATAACAATAATTAAGAGTTGTTAAAAGTATTTTACTGCTTTGATGCCCCAAAAAAAGAATTAAAGGAAGAGAAAGTATTTTTCCCTAGTTTTTGTTGTTGTTGTTGGCAAACTGACATAAAAAACCAAGAAATCTTTGGCAAATGAAATAAAATCAACTTTGGCTTTAGAATTTTACAGCTCTTTTTTTTTGGTTTGAAAATATTTATATATAGAAATTATTTACAGAAATATTTAGCCAAGGCAAAAATATTTGAGTTATTTTTTCTTGCATTTTATTATTACTTTTCGATTTGAAATTGTTGGCAAACTTCTGCTTCTGCCACGCCTTTTTAAATGGGGGGTGAGGTCTGCTGGATCACAGAAAAATCTAAATTGTAAAAGTAAAGAAATGGCATTTCTTTTTTTTATACATTCAAAAACATCTTGGGTTTTTATTCAAAGTAAAAATAAAATGTAACTAATCAAAACAATGCATATTCGAATGCCGTCAATCAAAGTTCTTGTTTGGCAAATTGCCCAAAGAAATAAAAAAAAAAAAAACAAAACATTTGTTAAGCTATAGAAAACTATTTTGTGCTAAACTAAATCAAAAATAAATGTTTAATAATTGTGCAAAGAGCAAACAATTTAAATTTGTTTAAATAAACCAGTCGTAGATTTATTTGTTTTGCGAAAAACTTTTCTTTCGTTTGTGGAAACTGGCTCGATTTCATTATGGGGGGAGGGGGGATGGGGATGGCATCTGCTGCTGCTTCCATAATTGACCCTGACCCAAGTATCAAGTGGTTGTTGTTGTTGCTGTTTTATTCCCCAACCCATCGAAATCCATATATCACTTTAATATGCTATCATGATTCCATTTCTCACACACACACACACACACACACACACTTACTCGCAGCAACTCGAATAGGGTGGAGGAACCACACCCCAATGAATAGCATTCATTCATAGCATTCAAACAAACCTTAACCACCTCTGGATCTCGCTCTTGTTGTTCTTTGCCAAAAGCTCAGGGCCACTTTTGGTCAATTCCCTTGTGCATTTTGTGTATTGTATAGATATATCTATCTATCTATCGAGCTATCTATATATCTATCTATATGTATATGTATATTGGATTTTTAGCTGCGACTATAACTAAATAAAAAGCGTTCACTTAAAACCCCGACAGACCTAAACAACAACAACAACTACTAAAAGAGGAAGAAGAACCACAGCGACTAAAACCAAAAATGGACAACAAATACAATTGAATTTGATATACGAGCGTGCCGCACCCCCCAAAAAGGAAACAAAAAATGGCAAAACACTTAGGGAGAGAGGGCGTGGGGTGAAGATAAAACAAAACGTAAAGGAAATCAATGCCATACTGAGTAGAACGACCTTGAAAATGCTCTGTAATATAATGCTTATTTGTTGTTAGTTCCAATTCCATTTAAAGACTTCCAAATTAAATCTCTTTGGCATCATTTAGTGGAACTTTTGGTCGATCTCTCATACTTTCCTATCGATTATTATGAAATTTCAAGAATTGGTAACTATAACTTAGTTCAATTTCAAAGTTGATTGGATTTTTTAAAGAGTTCCTCATTTAATAGAAATAACTTCCAGCAAAAAACTCATTGTACAATAAAGTTGTACATTCTCTAGAAGATCTCAAAGTTGGCATGATTTATGCAAAAACCTCAACTTTGCAATCCTCTAACTCAGTCAATTTTTAACCGATTTCAAAAAGTCATGTCTTTTTTTGCTGCTCTGAACGTGAGTTATAACTTGGCATTCAAGTCTCAAAAACTAATTTTGACCCGTTTTTTGAAAAAAATTACAGTGTATACACTGTAAAAATTTTCAAAAATCGCGTCGAAATTTTTTTTTCCAAAATTCCAAGCCTTTGATAGCATTTTAAAATATGTAAAAATGTAATAAGTATTAGATAAAAAATTTTGAAATCGGTTAAAAATTCTATAAAATACAGCCTGAGGAAAATCGAAATTTTTACCAAAAACCATACAACTTTTCCGAAAATTTCCAAAAATCTCCAGCTTTGCAATATTTTAAAGTTTTGATGGCATTTAAAAGTAGATAAAAATTCAATAAAAACTACATCAAAACTTTGAAAATCGATAGAAAATTGTCCTAAATACAGACATTGGGAAAATTGAAATCTTAAGAGATCTCCAAGATGATCCAACTCAATATCGACTATCGTGATATCGCAATCTCTAGAGATCTCCAAGATGATCTCACTCTCAATCGTAGGCCCTATATGGCCCATCCTTTGTTACAGGGTATGTGGCACAAAAACTGAAAACTAAGGTTCAAACTTCTGGCAATCTATGGCCAGGGCAAATTAAAATTCAAATACTTTTGCATGTTATAAAAACAAGCGCAGCGAGAAATTAAATGAAATAAATTTTCAGTTTTGCGATTTTTAATCAAAAAATCCCCCACCAACTCCCCGAGACCCGCACCGCCTCCCCCCAACCGCTTTTCGCATAAAAACAGCAAAACCAGAGATCAGAGGGTGGGGGCGAGCGCAGGAGGGCCGTATGCCGGGGGCAGCGGCGACAACTAACAAAGATTACTCATACGCACTGTGTGACTACTGTAGACCACGCCCACAACAATAACAACAACGAAGCATGAGGATGAGGAGGGAATGATGGGAATGGGGGGCAGGACGGACTGTGGCTCTCTGCAATTGGAATGCAAAACTGTCCGGCATGTTTGATGTACAAATCCCTCAACTGAAATAGATTTACGTCACTGGCAGCCTGCGTTTGTTAGCCATTTTCTGTTCTCGTTTTTTCCTCTGTTTGTTTTTCGGTGGAAAGCGGTAACGGAGAGGAGCAGGAGCAGGAGGGGGAGGAGGAGGAGAGTGTGTGTACCATTTTCTGGGATCTACTGAATCTCTCCCACTCACTCTCTCTCTGGCACTTTCTCTATCTCTGTGTCTCGCCTGCCCCCCACCCCTCGTTGCCTCTGAGTTGGCTTTGGCAATTTATTTGCAAATATTTTTCAACATCAAAAATATGTATGCCTCCTGCTGCCGCTGCATCTATGGGGAGAAGGTGGAGGACGAGGAGGAGGAGCAACTCCCTGGACTCCTTTCTACCGTAACCGTCTGTTGCAATTGTGCAGCAGTTGTTAGTTTTTATATCTTTTCTACTATTCTTTCTTTTTTTCAGTTTTGTTATATAGTCTCAAATAGTATAGCATTTGTTTTCCCCTTTGTGTGTGTGTGTGGTATAGCATTTTGGATATGTGAATAAGAAGCAATTAGATAAATGCATTGCCTACCTAACGACACAATATCGTCAATCATTTTCAACTGATATTGGGTTCAATCCGAGTGACCATAAAGGTATTTGCTAGGTAAATATTCAAGCAAACAGTTTGTAAAAGTCAAAATTAGTGACTTTTATTAAGGGTCTAAAAAAAAACAAAAGATTAACTAGAGCTAGGAAACTGTTTTTGTCTACCAATTTAGTTTATAACCATATTTAAATATAACTCATAAAGAATTTCTTTCATCATCTTTTATACAGGATCTTGATTCTAATTTATCAGGATATAAAGATTATTTTTAGAATCCCTTTAATCATTATTATCTATTTTCTCTTTTCGTGTATAGCTTTCTATCTGAATTGCATTCTGAGGACTAGAAACATATGTTGTGGCAAAGTCTATGATATTTTAGTGTATCGTTTTGGGCAAAGGATCATAGATAATATAGCAAAGAATTTGTCTTGAAGGTTAAACTAATGATTTATATTTTGGTATTTAATATATAAAATATTTTTCGCCCATTTTTCCTTGCCACCCATCAAACTATTTGTATAACTATACATATAAAAATGTTCCAGCTGAAAATTGTTTATCACAATAGCTTTAAGTACATTGTACTTTCGATTTCGCATTAATTAAAAACTTGTTTTGGTATTTAGTAAAGCAATAACAACATTTATGAACTATATTAATAGAATGAAACTGAAAAAATCTCAATAAAGTAGAATGTTGAAAAGGGATTATCAAAAGAGAATAGAATTCAATAAAATAAATCAGAATAAAATATGCAAATGAGATATAAAATTAAATAGAAGTGTATGCAAAAGTTATATTCAATTCAATTGAATAAAATACAAAAATAGCACAGAATACTATATAAATCGGGTGGCATTTTACAAACTTTTATTATACTTTATAAAAAAACAACTGAATATAGCCATAATTTGTATAGATGAAAAGGCAAAAGCTAGCCTAAACTCTTAGTTAAAATATCATGAGCTATAATATCAAGAAAATAAAGCAAAATTGAACAGAAAAAGATATAATAGCAGAGAATAAAGTAAAATGGAGTAGAGTGGAATAAAGCAAATCAGAAAAAAGCGCAAAATAGTCTAAAACAGCAAATGATTAGCAAAGAAATGTTAAGAAAAGATAGCCCAACAGAAATCGTTAGGTAGAGGCACTACAACGCCTAGCTTAGAGTAGCTTTATTCGCCCTGAAAATCCTTTGATCGTGCAGCAGGGGAAATTCAATATATTAAATTCAATTTTCACCATGCTTGCATGAGATTAAAATGTTGAGAACTTAAGCTTTATATATATGTATGTGTATTTTGAACGATATATTTTCTATAGGTTGGCACAATTACGTTACGCATACGCCACATTGTGCCGAGGAATTTTCAACAATATTTAAAGTTTGCTAATGTGTGTGTGCGGTATTTGTTGGAGTTGTGAATCCTTCTCTTGTCCTGCCACTCAATTGCGGCGCCCATTGACTAATCTCGCTTTTGATTTTCCAAAGCCATTAGCGCACACACACAGAGAGACACAGAGGGAACGGACGAGCGAGAGGAAGAGAGAGAGGCAGTCCGACTGTACCAAATATGACAATGCCTGCTCGGGGATGAACACTAATTCGCACCACACACACCAGAAAGAGAAAGGGAAATGACAGAGAGAGAGAGATAGGCATAGCACATGCAGGTGGCCAAAGCCGGAGAATTTCCCTTTGGTGCGTGGTCTGATGAGTTGTCACATGTCGTCGCATTTGGCCCAAACGTGTGTTTCTAAATCCTCATCCAGCGCCTATGCCTAAGTGCCCTTGCCTAAGCTGTGCATGGCGATGTGTGTGTGTGTGTGTGTCTCCTCTCTCTCTCTCTCTCTCTCTCTCTCTTTGTGTGTGTGTGTGTGTGTGGGAGTGTGTGTGAAAAACTATTCAGTTGAAAAATTATGCAAAGTTTGTGCTGGCAAATATTTTTTAATTAAAAGCATTTGGCCCAAGCTTGACATCCCCAACTGGACTGAACTGAACTGAAATGGACTGGACTGGACTGGTTAGGACTGCTATGGCCTGCTTTGGCCTGGATTGGACTCTCTTGGCTTGTTAAATGTCAAAAACACGCCTCACTGATTTGCCATAACAGAGAGATAGAGTGAAAGAGAGATATGCCCAGCGTTTCAGAGAGACAGAGAGAACGAGTTGGCAGCTGCAAAAATTCATCTGGCAAAAATTCGATTCAATTCTACCCATTCCCTTTCTTCATTTCTCTTCAATTCGTTTTCTTCATCCTTCTATGGATTTCGTTTTTTTTTCTCTCTCTCTCATTTCTCTAGTGTTTTTTTTCTCAATTTTGTTGTTGTTCTTGTTTTTTTTTATTTTTTTAGTTTTTGTTCATAGTTCTCTGTCTCTATCTCTCTCATAAAGAATACTAAAAACATGCCGCATTCGCATTCATTCATTTTCATTTACTGGCATGTTGTCTGTGTGCCAATGACAAGACTATGCAAGCTGTCAAGTTAGCAGGAAGAACAAGAACCAAACCCAAACCCATCCCCAACCCATCAGATCCCATCACATTGCATTGCATTGCATCGCATATAGGCAGGCAGGCGGCCAATGGAGAGATTTAATTTAGTTTTTGATGTAAATGAAAAATGTGCCAACATTTGAGAACGGAAGCATATCAAATATATACATATATATGCACATGAATAACTCTAAAACTGTGGCAAAAAGTGAATAAATCTATTCAGTGAATCAATTAAGTTATTTCAATTAGTTTAAGCAAACAATTCTGGATCTTTTTGTTTAGTTGAAGACCTAAGTTAAGCTAAATCTAAACACAGTTGGTCTATTTAATGCAATGGCCCCCTAAAATAGGCAACAGTTAAAGCCATTCTCACAATATTCACATGAAAGAGATTTCAACAAGAGGGAAGACTAATCTACTGGGTCATTTGGAGCAATTCTAAACCATTCAGTAATAGGAACAGGCAACTTAATCGTTCAGTTATATATTTCTTTTTTTTTTATATTTTTCGATTATACTTCCGTTTTCTTCAATGCTGTTTCGATATTAATATAATCTGTACAGAGTGAAATATAAATAAATCTAAAATAATACAACTTATAATAAGATGGCAAGAAAATGCATTAGAAATTCATGAGAAATGCTTCAATACTTAATTGAAACAACAGTTTAAAAATTGCAAAATATATTTGAAAAGTTTTTGAGACATTGCTGAAATTTGGCAAGCCTTCGGTGTCATTTATTAAGCAGCACATTGTATATGTAGCTATTTTTGAAAAGCCCATAAGGTTTATCATCAGTTTTAACACTCATTCAATGCTAAAACTAGTTGAGAATCATAGTTTGATAGAGTGAAAAAGGAAGGTGAAGCTAATTTAATGAATAACTAAAAATTACGACCGATTATTAAATATATAATTTAATATAATTATTTAATAAGCTACATATTGTGCTGCTTTTAACAGAAATATATTTAAATAAAATCCATTTACTTTTTTGTCAAGTCATTCTCTATAAGTAAACTGATGAAAGCTCTATAATTTGGTTCATAAGATGTATTTCTAGTGGTAATTATATCAATTTGTTGTTTAGCAAGTCTTTGCCAAAAACTTCTTATACATATGAAAATGTTCTCTTATTTTAACTCTTAGATATAGTTTTTATTTGACACCTTTTAGAATTATACTTATAAAGTCACTGCAAACGACTCGTCTATGTATGGCTAAGAGCTTGTTAAAGTGACCTGCTTTGTGTGTGGATGAATAGAGATGAGATGAGGTAGGGAAAATGGGAGGATAAAGTTAATAAATCTTATTAATTGTCAACTGTTCTTTAATAATAATAATGTTTCTTTATTTCCTTTTTTTTTTTTGGCTTTTTGTTGCTCAATGATAAATTATGCACTTCCGCCCACAAAAAGGCAAAATAGGCGTGACGCAAAGCAAACAAATAAAGCGAACAAGACAAACACAAAGACAAAAGCTGAAATGCTACTACACAAAAAGCAAAAACAAAAAGAAAACAGAAGGAAAATATTGCCCAGCTAAGCATGCTTCAGTAGAAAAAGGAAAAAGCCCACAGCAAAGGACATATAAAACCAACAAGGACAAAGGACAAGCCAGGATGATGCCTACTAAAGATGATGATGATGATGATGAAGCTACTGCCTCAAGGCCTGCTCTCGGTCTCGGTCTCTTTCGCTTACAACATCAACAACTTGTCCATTTATAGCGCTTCATTTTTAAACAACAAACACTTGGCACTTGGAACTCGGCACGGGCACGCATCACTTGGCTTGATTTTTAATTGTGCTGCTGCGCATTTCAATTGAAATATGAAAGAAGAGGACGAAAGTGAGGGAAGTGAGCACACGGGCATACACAGCAAAGCACAGGGGCCTGGCACACGACGCACAGGACCCCAGGTCTCCAGTCTCCTGCCTGCCACTCTGCTCCGTTGCCATTGCCACCGACACAGTTCAACAGCTTGTCTGACAGACAGACAGACAGACGGACAGATGGACAGAGAGACAGAAAGACAGTCAGAGGCATAGTAGTACCAATCCCAGACCCAGACAGAGGCCTTTTTTGAAGCATAAAGATAACTTAAGTTGTCCCCACTGGAGGAGTGAGTGAAGGATAAAAAAAAACAACCAACGAGAAAAAAATGGAAAAAGATGAAAAACCAACCAACACTCGAGTGAAGCAAACAAATGACACTGAAGTTCACCTTTTTATGCCAGAAGTGGGTCGGCGTCGTCGTCGCTGGTCGAGACTGGGCATAAGAGAGTGGGGAGTGGGATGGAGCTTACATAATAAAGTGACTCAAGTGCGCTAAGCAGGCGAAAATGGGTTGGAGAGCATTGCGAGGTGACATTAAAGAAATCATAAATATCATAAGGCGGACAAGCGAAGAGGTCGACTGACTAGCTTCCCTTTCCCTCTTCCCTCTTTGAGTAGACAATTAAAAATTCCATTTGTGGTCTTATATGCGAGCAAATTACTGAGGTCGGGGGAAATGAGAATGAGAACTGAGTATTATAAATAAAAATTAAACAGGCCGATATGATTTTCGGTACGCTAATTCAGAATGTGAACTCGAGTTTTCATCATGTCAGGATTTTCAACGTTTTGTAAAATATGCCCAAAAAAGTATGCTATAGATTTTTTTTTTTAACGTTTTAAACAGTTTTCAGAATGTCCTGTATCGAAAAAATTGCTAATAAACAATTTTTTAGATGCAAGAGATACCAAAAGATGCTTTAAAATTAAGAAGAAAATTCCTTGACTATCTATAGCATACTTTTTGGGGCATATTTCCCACAATTTACAACCATAGACCTGCCAAAAGTGTGAAATATTATGAATTAGGGCCTAAAATACATCTCTTGTAATATGTAAATTGATTTTAAATTATTTCTTTAAGATACCTAATGTATGAATAAGTTTAAATGTTAAAGTTTTGGTATAATAAATAATCAAAAGAATGATAAAAAAATTTTCTTTGCATTTTTGACACCTAATGTGATCAATTATTATGGAACACAAATTTAACTTAGAACACTTTTTCATGACCTAAAAACAATCTCTGCTTTTCAAAAATTGAGAATCAAAGTAACTGGAGAGATTCCTGTTCTTGGTTCACTTCTCACTCAGTTGGCTGTGTTAGCGCTTTTAGAACGAATTTCGAAACAAGAAAATGTATGAAGTCACAATTCAACAACAGCACGTATAGCCAACAATATTCCAAATAGAAAAAAATTTTAATTTATTTACCCTTTTTTTTTTTTTGGTTTTATTATTAGTATTTTTCGCAAAATATCCAAAATAGAAACAAGGCGAACCCAAAACAAACAAAAATGCTCAAAATTCCGAATCTGAAACGCAAATCGTTGCCGTCCAAGGAACCGCATATTATCAAAATTGAACGTCCAATGCCTGGGAAAAGGATTAGTTTATTGAAATTATCAAATATTGAACCGCAACCGATGAAAACCAAAGCCGAAGATAACCAAAAAGTGACCAATGAGCTGAACCGTCGTCTACAATTGCTTCACGAGCGAGTGAGCCAATGGAAGGCCGTGCAAAAGAGTTCAATCTAAGACGACAGTTTAGATTCCATTATTTTCTTTCATTCAGTTCGGTTTTTTTTTTGCTTTCATTGTTTCTGGTATTAATTCTGTGGCTGGTCTTAAAAAAAAAATGAAACGGATGAAACGAAAAAAAAAAAAAGAAAACAAATGGCAATCAACTCGCTAAAAAGTTTTGCTCTGGGCCTGATATATTTTTGGAAACTTGGACTTCTTCTTCTTCTGCATCATTTCCCCGTTCGCAATAAACAACGAAACAATAGATAAAACTTTCGGTGCATTGTTTTTATTTTTATGTGTGTGTGTGTGGTGCAAGGACTGTGAAAATTATCTTTGACCGATCGAAGAGCGGACACAACACACACAATGCGGGGACAACTTGTGTGTCCGTCTGCACGTGTGTGTGTGTGTGTGTGTGCAAATAAAATGTTTATCGCATCGTTCGATTTTTACTGGGTGAGTGGACAATTTATTCACTTATTTATAAGCAAACTGACAGCCGGACAGACAGACAGACAACGATAGTGAGATAGTCCTTCTTCGTCCGGCCGACGCTTTACGCCAGTGACTAATTAATTTTACACCGTTTTATCGTCATCGTTGCGTTTAAGCCATACAAATCAATCACAGAAGGCCAAGAGGAAGCCGAACAGTCAGAACCAGAACCAAAGCCAAAGCCAAGGGCGGAGGAGGAGGGTGACAGGAGGGAATTGGTTGGCCTGAGCCAATTAGCAAAGCATACACAATACACACACAAACACACACACACACACACACACACACACACACACATGCACTTTGCATGGCGCCAGAACGACCAACCGTCCAAGCAAGACAGCTGAAAGGGCATCAGCGGCAGCGTCGGTAATGAAGGGAATGGCTAAATGGAAGGAATAATGAAAGGATGGGTACACGATGGGTAGCTACGGGGGGGCAGGGGAAGCGTAAGCACTTAAGACAGATGAATGAAGTGGCAAACATGGCGGACAGTCCGAAGTTGAGTTCAGTTCAGAGGCGTCGACTGGCCGTCGACATTTACAAATCAGCGGTCATTATTTATGGCTGGCCATACCTAGCAAGGACTCCAAACACCAACAACAACGACGACAAGAACAACATGACAACGAGGACTCCGACTCGGACGCCGAGAATAACATTACGAACCACCATGGCGGGCGACTGTCCAAAAACGAAGCTTTTAATTAATTTTGGCCAAACCCTTCCCCAAAAACCAACAAAAAAAATAACCAAGAAAAGAAAAATCAAGCGAGATAAATAATTGGACAAAAGGTGAACAGATTGATATCTCAATAAGATTGATCCCACACAACCAGGTAGAATCATCCATGGACAAGCCAATTCGGAAACAACGAGCAGCTACTAATAAAGCTAATTTTACGATATTTTAAGAGAAGAAAAGAGTTTCGCTGAAGATTTTCTCACAAAAGTCAATGACATTTGCTGCTTTAATTTAACTTTAAGAAATATTATCTTCACCTTTTAAATAAGTCAACATTTTTTACTCCAAACTCCACATTTTTAATTTAAGCTCTAATTCAACTCGTCAATATTCAGGTCACTTTTCAAAACCGTTTAAAAATTAACTAAGTTATAGACTCGTAAAGTTGAGATTTAGGGGTAAAATTTATAAATTGTATATTTTTTGATTAAATTTGAAATAGCTAATTAAAATAATCTACTTGTACTAGGTACTAGGAGTAGTCAGCAGATGATATTATGTTCTCTAGAACGTTTACTTAGAATTAGCAATTTTAAAAGCTGTGTACATAAATTTTTAATCTTCTTTTGAAAAATATTAAAAATATTCTGTAAAAATGGTGTCACAAAAAAGTTCTTTCAGATCACTCTTGAAAATCGTCCAAAATAATTAACCAAATTAGAGCCTCGTAAATTGAGAATTAGGGGCGAAATGTGCCTCTTAATTGAACTATTTCTTTGTTATTTAATATGAGAAAGCCAATAGAATGTTTAATAGTCGGAGTTTTAATAAAAAGTTTCAGCTTATTTAATTTCTCCAGAAAGAGCTTGGAGTCTCGGAGTATATAAATTTCTGATCTTTTCATCTTTTTCTTTTTTGGTTGGCTAATTTGTATTTGCTTAAATGCATAAATAAGCTTAACTTTGTGTAAATATTTGTTAATGTGCAACTTTTTGCATCACAACCAAATCTATATCGTTTTCTCTTTGGCCCTCTTGACGTATGCTTAATATTTTTCGTATTTACACTGGCCACAGTTGGCTTTTTTTCTTGTTGTTGTTGGTGCTCATATGTTAGAGGCAAAAGCAGTTTGGCTTATCCTTCTCTGTGGCACATTGGCTTTGGCGTTGGCTTTGGATTGTAACTCACCGCACATAAAACAAACTTTGCGGTTACTTAATGAAGCTGAAAAATTGCCTTGGTTTTCCTATTTTATTTGCACTCGCCTTTCTTTCTTTCTGTCTTTCCCACTCATTTTTTTTTTGCTTCACTCATTGCTGTTGCATTTTTTTTTTCCTCCTCAACTGCCTGGCAGTTGTCTATCTATTTTTCTGGATGGTTTTTTCTGGGTTCTTGTTGTTGCCACAGACACATTTTAAACGCTCGAGTGGGTGGGGAGGGATGGGTTCTATTTATGTTGAGTGACTGTCTGGCCTGACTTTAGCTGCCATTAAGCAGCCTTCGCTATAAACTTAACACAGAACTCTTACACTTACTCTGCTGCTGCTGCTGTTGCTGCTACCTTTTTTTTCCCTGGGAACTTTCAGAGCCACTTTTACAGTCTCTCGCCTAGTCATAACCACAACTCTCTCACTCACTCACACACACACACACACACACTCTGTGTCTCTTTCACTCTGCTGTTGCTTTGCTATTGCTACTTACTTTTCGACTTTCGACGACTTCATCATACCAATTTTCATTTAAATTTTTTGCAACATTTCATTTTTAACTGCTGAACTTTGCATAATATTTCAAAAGTTTCAACGTTTTCGTTTCGTTTTTCTTTTTTTGAACTTTCATTCTTTGCTCGCTCTCTCTCTCACTTTCTTTCCCCCAGCTGCTTATTAAGTGTCTGTTTAGCCCAAGGACTTTCATTAACTTTTACCAACAAATTTTCAACTGGCGATGACACCCATGCGTGCAATTGATTATTTTTTTCTGTTTTTTTGTGTGTGTGTGTGTGTTCCTTTCAAACTAATTGGGAAAATTTTCAAGACACAAATCGTTGATTTATTCCATGTTATTCCCCGGATGTACTTAAGCATAATATTAAGTATCCGCCCTGTTATACATAATGAATTAGATGCAAAAATGTGCACACTAATAAACCAAAGACGAAAGTGCAAGCCAAAAGCAGTTTTCTCCTCGGACTTGAGCACAAAAATTGCATGGGGGGAAAGGGGGGTTGAGAGATTCGAGGGACATTGACAAATATACAAAGAGGCAGGCAGGAAGGCAGAAAGGCAGGCAAGCAGCAAAGCCAAGATTGGCTGCATTTTATGTTAAATCAGCAACAATTGTTGGACAGAAGCTGGCTATCACTTTGCGGACTATTCGGTTTAGAAAGAGAGAGAGAGAGAGAAAGAAAAAGCTTTGCTTTACGTTCATGTTCATGTTGTTGTTGTTGTTATTGTGATTGCGATTGTTGTTGCTGTTGTTGTTGTTGTTGGCCAGCCGCCAGGCAAAGAAAGGAAATTAAAATTTATATAGCATACAAAACGGGGCAGATGCTGCTGCTCCTGACTACTGAGGCGTTTTGCTATTTAGCATTTGGCTTCTTTTGGGTTTTCTTTCCTAGTTTTTTTTTTCTGCTCATGCCAAAGCGGAAAGCGTGGCTGCCATTAAGCTGCCAATCGGCCATTTGTCAGCCATTCGGAAAAGAAGTGAATTTTCGTTTTGCCAAGTTGTAGCCAAGTTTTCAGTTTGTGCTTTGAATTGGGTTAAGTGATTTGGCATTCAATCAATGTGTGCTCCAAAAAACCTCTTCCCACTTTTGATTCCTTTTCTTTTTTCCCATATATATATTTTTTTGGGCGTACATAATTATGGAGTTTTCCTGGGCGGCTATTTTAGTATTTCCTTGGCATATTACACATACGCCATGTTGTGTAAGTGTGTGTTTGGTCTAGGACAAATGCATTTGGCTAATCAACAGTTTGAATTGCAGTAGATAGAGAAGGCTTGGCCCCATTATGGCTTTATTATCTGCGGCGATAAGCATTGGGAATTGTCTATGGACATGCCATTGTTGCTTTTTCCCTCTGCCGTTCGGTGGGGTCTCTGTGCGTGTGCAATTTAAATCAATTATGCGTTGGTTGATTCCCTACTCTAAACCATATCATTATACACACACACTCGCACACACACACACTCGCCGATTGTGTCTGTGGATGAGCAAAAATGTGCAACAATGATATAGGCAATGGCAAATTAATGAGCCTGGCAATTTATGGATCTCTTTGCCTCCCTGGCTGGGTCTCTTTTGGGGATAATTAATTGGCGAAATGAGACAGTGAATTCACTGTTGTTATCTCTCTCTCTCTCTCGCTCACTCGCGAATCATCGTAAAGCAATTTCCATTGAATACGTTTTGAAATCAATCTATGATCATATAAACGTTTAAAGCAACTAAAAAAAAAAATATAAATGGATTGACAAAATGGAACTCCATAGAATGACATTTTTCGATTTAGAAAGGATACGCTCTCTCTCTATATAAAAAGGCGTCTCTTTATGCTTAAGCATATCAATTTTGCCTTCCTTTTTTTGCCTACTCGAATAAACAAGCCAATTGTGTGCTGAAAGTGATTCATCACCTTCAATGCATTACACATTTCTTTGCTAGCCAGAATTTGCTCCATTTAATAAGACCCTCAGGCCTCTTTTTTTGGGTGGGTGTGTGTGTGCCTCTGTGTGTGTGTGTGCGTGGATCAGTGTGTGTGACATTCATTGTGTGAAGCCCTTGGAGCTGGAGCCTACACACACGCAATAAATCAATCAATATCCTGCCTAAATATATTTGTCTGGCGTCTGCCTCCTCGTCTGTCTGTCTGTCTAGCAAACTTTAAGCCACACACACACAGAAAATGTCGAAAAATGTCTGCTGCTTCATTCTCAACGTCGCCATCGTCCTGTTTGTCTGTCCGTCCGTCCGTCTCTCTGTCTGTCTGTCTTTCTGTCTAGCTGTCTGTGTGTAAGTCCTGGCTAGGCTTCCTAAGTATTTGCCCTGTTCATGTTTGTAATTTAGCTTGCAATTCTGTTCCTTCTTTTTTTTTTTTGGTATTCTCTTCTCTTCCTTTTCTTTCCTTTTTATTCTATATTTTTTGCTCGTGTTTTTTTTTGTATTTTTTGGGTGGTTTAAGGACATTGATAAACATGTGTCCCCATGAACTTTGCAGTTGTCTTTTGTTTACCGCAAGCTGTTTATTTGGTTGGACGACTTGGATTGCACTCAGACAGGATATAGAGTGGACGCATCCTTCAAGAATGCGTTCTAAATCAAATGTCAAATGTAATGAATTTTTTTGCTTTACATTATTTAAAGCAGCCAACAAGAAAAAGTACCCAAATCGAACGGACTTAAGAGAGTCAAATAAAAATAAAGAGAAATTTAAGTAGATCCAATTTCATTTTATCCAGTTTACATTATTTAAAGCAGCCAACATAAAAAATACCCAAATCGAACGGACTTAAGAGAGTCAAATAAAAATAAAGAGAAATTTAAGTAGATCCAATTTCATTTTATCCAGTTTTTCACCCAATTATTTCACTTTTTTATAGCTACATTTTCTTACTCACTTTTTCTAGTTAAATTGTTCAATCAGTCTCACTTACCTAGAAATAAAGAAGAAAAGAAAATATATATATTTATTATTGAAATTGGGATAATCGGAAAAACTTGAATCATAAATATTAATGATAAACTTGTCATTCAACAAAACATTCACTGATTCATTCACTCACAATTCCATCGACAACTTGCTTATGCAATTAAACTTCATCCATCACAAATAGAATTCAACTCACATATCCTTAAAGTATTCTCCACACACACACACACACTGAGTCTATGGCCAACACCTGCTTCAGTTTACCGACCCCCTCCACCCCACCGTGCCCCTCTTGCTTGCCACAACAATATTCATACCTAATTCCCACATCATCAACAATTGACAACACATGAGGCGCATTTTTGGCATACAAACAACGAAAACAAAAATGAAAAACGAAAAGACAAGTGGAAAGAGAGGAAGGAAAAAGGGCACCAACTTGAACCCAAGGCATACAAATGGCAAATATGCATAACGGCCTAAACCAAAACTATGCCTGGGTCCCCCTCACCACCCCCCACCACACCCCGCCGACTGAATCCAACCTAACCCAGCCCACGACCGATGAACTTTATCTACTCCCTCAAGACGAAAACAAAAACCCGATAACAAAACAATATAAAGAAAGCAAAAAAAAAAAAAGGGAAAGGAAGAGGGAAAAAGAGGAAGAAACAGAAGAATTTCTGGCACAAGGCCAAGTCGAAAGAAAGGCACACACACACACACGAGTAAATATCGAAGAAGGCAGAAGAGGCAAAGGCATAAAATATTCGAGACGAGGACAACAGCAACAGCAAAACCAAAAGAATTACTAAGTATTTTGTATTGTTTTCAATTGTTTGTTGGCAGCCAAGCATAAATATGATATTGATGAGGATGCACACGGAATATCTCTATATATATATATATATATACAATAATATATATATATCTGTATACACTTGAAGAAAACAATAGATAGGTACACACACACATACATACATACGTACGTACGTATGAATGATGATCTAACGACCACGATGCATGTAATCAACGCAAAAGTCATATTAAATGACAAATGAGCCAAGTGATTTATACATCGATAAGTGAATTAAAGCCAGTTATGCACATGAATAATGCAAGTGATTGAAATCAATGACTGCCACAAGAATTCTAATTATCAATTGCATAATTTAACCTCTTTACGTAATGAATTCTCCTTTAACTGAACTCCCTAAGAACTAATATTGCTTCGATACAAAAACATGGAAAATAGTTACTATATGGTTTGTCATTCAATAATATAAGAAATCATGGACAACACAACTGAATTTGGAAAGATGACTGCTTTATATATTGACTGATCTATTGACTATATCTTTGTCTGTTCTCTCTTGTTAGTCTGTTAATCTGCAAACGTATCGTTTCCTCTTTAATAACTGCCAACTCAAAGCTGTTCTGTAGCATTTTAGCATGTTGTGGCTGGAGACACATTAAGTTTAACAGAAATGTTAACTGAAGAATGTTATTCATCATAAGTTTATTAAGTATTTTCTTTAAATTTCGAATTTCTATTAAAAATTACAACTTCTGTTAACGTTAACGGACTTTTAAATTTTTCCTTAAGTTTTAATATTAACAGAAACTTGAAATTTGGGAAAAATATTATATTTGAATATTAATATGATATTTTTTCACAATTTTTAAAATTAACAGAATTGTTTAGTGAAGTTCTGTAAAATTTAATGTCTCCAGAGAGCATATAAAAGAAATGTTAAATTTTTTAAATTCTTGTTCATACAATTTTTAAAATTAATGGAAATGTTAAATGAAATTCTGTAAAATTTAAATAAGTCTTTATATAGCATATAAAAGGAGCTATTTAGGAGCCACAGGATCAGTTGCACAATCGGACCTCTGGAGCAGTTCAGCTAACTAGATATGCAGGTAAAATCATATCATACATCTCTCAAATTCTACTCTCTATGTATGTCCTTTTTTTAAATAGCATTTTAAATGGACGCTCAAGATTCTCCTCACTTTAACAACTTGTGTAATAGCTGATAAAGGGAAGACCTTTTCCTGGATATATTTCACTCTCAAAGGCAAACAATTAAAGCTTGCGATCTGTGCTTAGCACATTTGTTCAATAGGGCATTCGAAATTGATTCATTAAGACATCAATTTCTATTGCAATTTAAATCGCTAAGACAATTGCGACCATAGAAAATGGTAAATAGAAGCCGCTTATGAAATCTAAAAGATTTTAAATGTAAAATTTAATGATGAAATTTTGTAAAGCTTTTTCTTTTGGTTAAGTGAATAATATCAACTATAAATGAAAGTAGTCAAATGGTATAATTTAGTTTGGTTTCTATGGAATTTCATTTAACATTTTTTTCTGTTGCGCTTAATTTAATGTTGCTGCAATTTTAATTTTAATTATAGAGCTTGGGCAGGCAGGCAACCTGTCGACTGGCCACAGGCCACACTAAATGCATATGAATTTCCCCTCTGGAAAATGCATTTGTCGCCCCGCCACCCATCCCCCGTCCAACCATCATCATGAAGCGTTCGTTCATCATATGGATTTTGACAAAACTGCATGCGTGCTTGCATATTTAATCAACTTTAGTTGTTGCATTTTGCTTTTTCTTTCTCGGTTTATTTATGTTTGCTTAGCTGTTGTTCAGTGTGTGTGGACAAGAAGAATACAGAGAGAGAGAGAGGGGGAGAGAGCAACAAAGGAAAGGCGAAATGTGGGCGTGGTGTGTGTGGCAGCAACTTTGTAGTCTAACAACTAGTTTCCATTCATTCATTTATCCATGAGTGTGTGTGTGTGTGTGTGTGTGTGTTTGCTGCGTTGGCATTTAAAACTTTGAACTCTTTCTTTCTCTCTCTCTCTCTCTAACTCTGTCGTCTCCCTTTCGTATGTGTGTGTGTGTGTGTGGCATAAATCACAGGGGCGCCGCACAGTATGCAACATTATTTTTACTCGCCGCCTTTTCGGTAAATACCCATTGCAGCTTTATGACTGTGAAAAAAAACACACAGAGAGAGAGAGAGAGGGAGAGAAAGAGAAGACGAAGCAAACGATTCTGAAGTTTTTCACGCGTTTTACCAAGTTTTTAACTTGGCCTGCCCCCTGTTCCTGCCCCTGCCCCTGCCCCTGCCCCCAGCCACTCTTCTGTCGACATGTCGCTTTATCCCCTGCCCACTAATTCAACATGGGGGTTTGCATTTTATTAACCCCACGTGATCGATTGCCCGAGGTAGAAAGTTGGCATTAGTTGCAGGTTCTTCTTGCTCTTCTCGTTTTCAAAACTTTTTTTTTTTGGACACTAGTACTAAATAAAAGGGAATTTTAGGCAGGATTAAGCGCGTAAGGATTTAAGCGAAATGCCAAATGACTAGCAGAAGAAGAAGAAGCAGATTTCTTTTCTTAAAAATTAAACTTGCATAATTTGTTGAATTATTTTGCGAGTCCTTTGCTTTGCTTTGCTTTTAAGGCACTAAGCTAAGAAGTCAACAGCCAAGAGCTAGAATTTTGAGCTACTCCCACCATCATCCCCATTTCTATCATCATCATCTTGCACTAAAACCAAAGCCAGTAAAAGGAAGAGGATAAAGCTAGAGAAAGGCAAAGGCAAAAGCCATCATCGTCTGCTCTAAATTATGCAGAGTTCAATCAACTTACGCTGATTGGAGAACCACAAAGCGGCGGTGAGTGAGTCAAGCAGGGCCAGGCTGAGGTGTGCCATCGTGCAACGTGTGGCATGGTGGTTGTGTGGGGCAATAAATCAAACTTGCCTAGCTTCGCGACCATCTCACCATCTTCTCCTTCCCCCCCTCTCTTTCTCTCTCTCTATTATACAAAGTGTTTTGGTACACGTTTTGCTTGACTGCGTTTTCTGATTTTCATTTTCATTTTGGAGTTTTCCACCAACTAATTCCTCCCTCGAAACATATGCTTAAAGCATCTAGTAAGCCATTTTAAAGTTTACACACACACACACACACACACACTTGCACACACACTTGTACAAAAAGTTGCCTTGTCGCTGTTTGAAGTTTTGATTCATTTGCTGCACGTATGTGGATAAAACCCGTCGTGTGATTTGCCTGAAGTCCAACTTAGTCGAAAAATGCGTCAGAGTTGGAGTCGTCGTCGCGCCCTCACTCTGGCGTTCTCTCTGTCTCCTACACTTTTGTTGTTTAGCTATGCAACAAACTATACAGGACAAGTCCTGCATGTCCTGGCCACTGCCACAGCGACAACGACGACTTTTGCTTCTGCTTTTTGCCAGCTGCTTATCACGCATGCTAAACAAGCAGACGTCGACGACGACGACGACTCTGCAGAAAATACCATTTGAATTTTGATAAAATGCAGTTGACTTTTTGTATGTGTGGCGTGGGCGGGCAGGACATTCTCCTACACACACACACACACACACACCACAGTCTTCTCTTCTCTTCTCTTCTCTTTTGCTCTCATTTTTTTTTCTTTCTTTTTCTTTTCTGTACTCAGTAACATGACATTCATTGATATTTTGTGCAAGCGTAGCGTAAATTCAATTTAATTTTGTGTAAATTGGCTGCAAATGCAATTTACAAGTCCTTGCAGCTGCCAAAGGATGCGTGAGCTGGATAGTTTTTTCGCTCTCTCTGCCTGTTCTCTTGTTTTTATTTCTTATTTTGTTATCTTTTGGCTAGTGTAAAGTTTTTATAGTTGATTTTAAAGTTGCAAGTTTTGTTTATGCTGGCTACACAATATAAACTACTTATATGGTAGACATCTTCCTGCTGATCAATCCCATTAACCGATAGAAAGATAAATAAATTGTTATTAAACTACGCAAATTCAATTTATTTGTATTGCTCATTTTGAAGTTAATCTATCTTCGTTCGATCGAAATTCAAGCAAATATCTTTCTCTGTAGAAAGCACTTGACTTTTGAACTCTTTCTTCTCCTTTTCAATCACTAAAAAATTCTACATAAGGAAGAAGTAGGCGTTTAATGATATAACATTTCAATAATATTAAAAAAATTAATCAATTTCATTATAAAATAGGGAAAACTACGCCAGAGAGCATTTGCGTTGACAATTCTCAATTCTTCTCTGCGTTATCCAACGCCTCTTGGCGTAGAAATCATCTGAATTCAAATAGAAGATATTTTTTTAGTTAAAATAAAACTTTTGCCGCTCTTTTCCCTTTCATTTCTTTTTAGTTTTGAGTTTTTGGCGACTCTTTGAAGTCTATAATTCAAATTTATGCGAATAATGTCATAATTTTACAAACAAAAATTAATTTTAATGTTAAAAAAACTGTTTTTTACATAAAGAAAGAGTGTTATAGTTTTGAAAAAGATAGTTTCGATGGTTTCTGAGTTATGATGGTGTATTTAATTATGAAAATGGTTTTGAGTAAAACGATTTTAAAGTTTTGAAAGTCCGCTCTTAGAGGTTTATAACTTTAAGAGATTTGCTCCGATCATTTTGAATTAATTTACTACAAGAATCGCGAAAAAGTATTCAAGGATTTCATGAATTTCCAAAAACTCTCCTTCTCCCTTAAAGTCGATTGATTTACAACTTCTCTAGATACTAGCTATAATAATATAGCCAATGATATAGTGTAAGGACTTTGAATAGTCTATCATCTATATTAACGTAATTAACGACCATCAGCAGGGAGTATCTAGGATTCCATCAGCTATTTATTTAATTTCTTCCGTTTTATATGCTGTAGTTTTATCTTGTCACAATACTCGTGCGCATATAAATATATCTATGTAGATATATATATATATAATTCATGCCCGGATTATGTCATTATCATATTGAAGCAATAAATATTGATATTAATATGTTCTTAATGCGCTCTCTGGCCACCTGCCTGCTGCTGCATGCCGCATAACGCCCCTCTCTCCCCTGACCCAGCAACAATCTTTGCGTGGCATTGTTTATAATTATTTTTGTCACAATATGATTTTTAAATTTTTATTGTCATAATTGTTAATTTTTGCCATATAAAGAGCAATTAATATATTTTTCTCCTCGTTTTTCCTACCTTTAGTTTAATCTACATACAAACCCCACCCCACCCCTCACCGCCCCACCCCGCACCCTTGCTGTAGAAGCAGCAATCCATTGCTTTCTCATAAATGTTTGTTTTTTATTACTGGTTGTTGTTGGTTGTCTGCGGTTTTAATCTGGAATCGCTTAAAATATGCAATTAATTGCAATTGTCGCTTGGGCACTTCGTCGTGTGGGGGGTGGGAAGGGTGCTGAGCGGGGTGGGGGGAGACGAATGGAATGCTGTTGCAACGACAAAACGACAAGCGACAATGTCGCCTGCCTGTTGTTTACCTTGCCTCATATTTTTTGCATATGAATATAATTAAATTGTTTAATTTCACACACACGCACACACGCACACACACACGCACAACAATGCCAACAAGATAAAGATGAAAGGCTGCTGTTGGAATGCGAATTAAAATATTTCTCTTCTCTTCCACTCTCTCTCTCTCTCTCTTTCTCTTCTGATTTCCCTCTTTTGTTTTATTTGATTGTATTAAACAACGATTCATTAATTTCCATAAATATTCTTTATGAAATGCAAGCTGCTGGCAACTTTCACCTGAGTTTTTTTGCTGTTTGCTAATTACGGTAAGTAAAATTATATGCTGACAATGCGTCGCATCTTATTAATGAACTACACACAAGAGAGATGGAGATGGAGCGAGAGAGAGAGGGCGAGATAAAGTAACTTTTCCATTTTACCTCTCTTGATCAACAAAAAAAAAAAAAAATAAAGCCAACATTTGAACTTTTGTGCCAGCAGGACTTCTGGCCCTTAGCTGACGTCACGTAAACCAATTTAAGCATAATTAAGCTTATTACCAAAAGCAGTTAGCGCGAACTCTCTCTTGACTTGATTTGATCTGAGTGCGCGAGAGGGAGGTGGGGGAGGGGAGGGGAGGTGACCAATGGTCAGTCAGCACCAAAGTTCAACAACAGGAAGGAAGTAAGGCCAAAATGGAAGGTCAAAACCCCAAAAAGTTGGCACGTGAGACCGCTCTCTCCCCCCCAACGATGATAGGAGGGAGAAGAGGGAGAGGGAAGAGACGGAAGACGATTAGAGACGGTCTAAAATAAAAGTATTTAAGGTCTTGGGGTTAAACTAATTGATACCTCTCTTTTTCATCTACGAACTAGTTCGAAAAAAACTAGATTAAATGCATTAAAGAGTTGAAGCAACACGTTGAATTAATTTCTGAGAGAAACTGATAGATAAATCATCTTTTCGTTCCCTTTCCATCATCTATGCATCAAGGAATTAGTTCCATAAAAAGAACTAATGTGATAAAATAGATTCATATCATTTTAACATTAGTGAACTGGTTCCCATTGATCTATCTATGCTGGAATTTTGTAGAAACTTGGCTAGTTCCTGATTCGATAAGAAGAACTAATTGAATATCACTTTAGCATTAGTGAACTGGTTCCAGTTTATCTATCTATGCTGTAATTTAGTTCTTTTCTTAAACTAATTTATTAACAAACAAAAATGAGAAATGAATCTGCAATTAGACAGATTATCATGCCTCTCATTAAACTACAAACTAGAAAGAAGGACTTAAGAACTAGTTCATTTTGAAAACTCTACCACATTGTCATGGAAATGCAATAAATTGTTGAGGGAAACAAAGTGACAACATTTTAAGCATTCCTGTAGTCTATCATCAAAGAGTTGTTGCAGGTATAAAACACAGGTTTCAAATCCAGAGACTCTGAGAGTGCGAGTTAGAGTTGAAGTTGATGCTGGAGCTGACGTTGGAATTGGAGCTAGGAGAGCTAGGAGAGCGTACAGATTCCAGCCTGTTGGCGACACTCTCGTTTTGGTATGCGCATGGAATTCTCAATTAATTTTAATTTCAAGTCAACACCTTGGCTGACGACGATTGCACAGGCAAGAGGCATAGTCATGGGCACTGGCACTGGCATACGTTGAAAGAATAGATGGGAGAGAGTGAGAGAGAGAGCGACGAGAGAAAGGATGCACTGCTCTGCTGGCAAGCAGGATAATTATCCTTACATTCCGTTTTGTGGTCTCAATTAAGCGAAAGTATGCAACGCAGACAAAATAAAAATGAAAGAAGTAGAAAAGCCGACAGGGGAGTTTTAAAGGCTTAAACCGAATGCAACTGGACACAGGTCCATGCCATGTCCATGGACACACACACACACAGACGTGTGTGTCTGTGTGTGTGTGTGTTTGTGTCGCCGACTACAAATCACGTGGACCAACGTGGACGACGACAGCGTCTTGTTTGGCATTTACGTGATGCACATTTAAACGCGAGCCCACACACACACACACGCACACACTCGTTCGTTTGTATCCAAAGGGAGACCGAACGACATGAATTATGCTTCGAAGGTGGGAGAAGAGCGAAAACTTTGCTTGGCTAAATTGGCAAGGCAAACTGCAGGTAAAACTTCTACGTGCAGTGCACCTAGCGGGCGAGCCTAAAAGTATGCAAAAGTAACAAGCGAACGGCACACGTGCTGAAAAAATTGATTGATGATTGAAGGCAATACAAAAAGACGACGTGTGCTAGGCGTCGGCGGCGGCGGCGGCGGCGTCGGCTTCAGTGGACTGACTCTGACTACCTTCCACCACAAACGCAACCCAACAGCCCACCCACCACCCATCGAGTTCTGGGCGCCAAAAACGGAAAATGGCAATTCAAAAACTCTCTCGGCAAAAAGGCACAATTTCACATATGCCTAGCTCGGCTCAGGCAGCAGTCGCAGAGCCAGCAGGCAGTCAGTTTTTGGGTCGCTCCTGCCAAGTCCTCGCACAAATATTCATGTGCAAAATGCCATGAGTGTGTGTGCGAGTGTGTGTGTGTGTGTGTGTGTTCCGTACACTCATTCTCATTCTCTCCTTTCTTCCCCCGTCGCGGGCTCTGACGGAATTTGCATAAATTTGGCATTTGAAAAGCTATTCAGCCTGATGGAAATGATGACGAGAGCGAGCCCATGCAATCCAACAACCATCTACACCCTCTCCCCCACCCCCATCCAACCAACCCAACACACACAATTCACAACGACGATGATATAGAGCTGCTTCCCAACCCACTATTCACCCATCTCTTGGTACCTGGTTTCGCCTCGGGCAACTTGTATAAAGCCATTAAATGTTTGCACCACACATCAAGGCATAAAAATGTTCCAGCATGGTCATGGGGGGGGCGGGGGGTGGTGAGTATAAAAGTGAGTTATAATCGACAGAAAACAGCAGGTGGGGTGAAGAGAGAGAGAGGGAGAGAGAGAGATGGCCAAGCCTAATGAGACAAGCGGATAACAGGAGGCATGATGATGCTTAAATAGCCCTCTCCGCCCCGCTCCTCTTCGCATTTCTCCTCGTTTTTATCACATCTCCATGAACCATAAACCTAGTTAGGAGCTAGCTAGCAAAATAAACTGAACATTTTTCAGAAATTTTCCAAAATTTTCATTCCAAATGAAGGAGGAGCACCAGCAGCAGCAGCAGCAGCCGCAGCAGCAGCAGCAGGTGCAGATGGTTTGGGGCATTAATCTAATTTGTGTTTTTGGCCGTAGAGCGAAACAAATGATGATGAATGCGAATATGGCTAAATCATACATGAAACACGTCGAAATATGCAAATGATTTTGACCTTGGTTTAACCTTAACAGGCACATGAATTGTTTCCTTTTACTGATCAGCGGTAACAAAGGAATTTACAATGTGTTGATATATTCCCATTAATGGACAATCGCATCTATAACCTAGTTATACTGCTCTAGTCAAGGATTTACCCATATTGATGCTTAAAGAGAAGGATGCAGGATTAGCCTTCTTATCCTCAGGCCAGGAATGCTTCAAAATATATCGATATGTGCACTTGGTGGTATATCGAGCAGAGATATTCACAGATATCTGCAGGAAGTATCCCAAAAAAATGTTTTTTGACAATATTCCGAATGTTTCTCAAACCAAAATCACTTTAATAAAAAAATGCCTTATTTTCAAGGTTTACTCGATGATCACTTTAAATTTGTAAACTAGTGGAAATCGCTGCTAAATTTCATCTAATATTTCTTTATGTCCGAATATTATTATTATATCGATCAATAAATATGTTATGTAAGTTTTTTACTAGAATTACGCGATTATTATTATATCGATCAATAAATATTTTTTACTAGAATTATGCAATTTAGAATACCTTCAATGAGGCAACAGACAGACAACTCAATCCCCATTTTCCGATTAATCAAAACTCAATGACTTGATGTAAAGCACAAAATGAAGACGATGACACAACCAAAATTTCCCCCACTTTTTTCTTGGGTTTATGAAAATTTTGTTATGCAAAAATATTGCCATATGAGGCCAAAATTGAGCTGTTTTTTTTTTGTTGTATGTAGTAGAAAAAGAAATTTTCATTCAGGGGGCCACACACAAACGGAGCAATTCACAATCATTTGCAACACACGGTGGAGTAGAGGGGTGGGTGGGGAAGTGGGACATATTATATAGGTTGATGGAGGGGGATTGGGTGGGGGAGTGGGTGTGGTGTGGAGATGAGGTAGGGGGCGACCACCTACCAATTTGTTTTGACTAATTTGCGTAGGGCACGGCAATTGTTGCAGTTGCAGTTTTTGTTGCGACTGCAGCAGTTGACCTGCAGTTGATGTTGTTGTTGTTGTTGTTGTTGCAGTTGCTGTTGTTGTTGTTGATGTTGCTGCTGAGCTGTTAACGGGCACATTACTACTTATTGTTGTTGTTGTTGTTGTTGCTGTTGAGGTTGAGGCAGGCAATTGTTGTTAGCAAATTGCCTGCGTTTTACAAATTTCTCGCAAATTGCTGCGACTCTGAACGATGAGACCAGTTGTAGTTGCAGTTGCAGTAGATTGTTGTTGTTGTTGTGGTTGCTGCTGCCGTTGCTGGTGATGATGATGATTATGATGATGGTGATGATGATGAAGATGTTGCTGGTAATAATGCTGATGTTGCCGCTGTTGTTGCAAACCCAAACCACCGACAGCAGCAGCAGCGGCAGCAGTTGCAGTTGCAGTTGCACGTGTATAGGGTAGACCACTATAGGCTGGACGATGCCAACGGTGCATGCGCCTCATACTTAAGGATGCTCCACAAGGATATGCAGTAATCTGTAATTAAATTCATCAGAACAAAATTGAAGAGACAGAGAGAGAGAGAGAGAGAGAAAGAAAGAGAGAAAGAGAAACTGAGACAAAGGCAAGAGAGTGGGGAGTAGAGGGGAACATTTCTTTGTTTTGGTTTTTGGTTTTGTTTTTTTTTTGGCACAACATCGAAAAGAACGTAAAGTGAAAATGATAAAAGCAACAACAAACAACATCAATAAGGAGCAAGGAGGGCAAGGAAAAAAAGGAAGAGTCAGAGGGTGAGAGAGTGGAATGGTGTGGTGGGGTATAAAATATATTTGAACTGAAAATAAATTACACACAACACAACAATAATATCATTATCATTATATGTCATATTAGAAGTAGATTTGAATTTGAATTAGAGTTAGAATTAGAGTTAGAATAGTAGTAGTAGTAGTAGTAGTAGTAGAAACAACATCAACAACAACAACATCAATTATAGAACAACATCAATATTTCAATATGAAGTCAATAACAACATCGATTTATATATAAGCATATATCTTAGCTTCCCTCTCCCAAATTCTTCGATCCGTTTTTGCGACATCATCTTCTTATATAGTCTGCTCCCACAGACATTAAAATATATATTGTATATATAGGTATGTATATATATAAGTATATATATATATATATATATTTAATTACATACACGCACACGCACAGAAAGAGACATACATACATACACATAATATGTATACTTACCTTTCGATTAAATTAATTGAAACATTAAGAAAATTAGTTAAGTGTGTGCTTTTGGGTATCTTTGGTATCTTGTGTTATATGAGAAATGTATGCGAAATGCATGCAGAGCTACAGAAAATGCAAAACAAATCAAACAAACCAAAAATTAGGCAATTTTTGGCAACTAAATAAAGTGAAATTGGAAATAATCATTCGAATTCTTAGTAAAATCAAAAAAGTCTCCAATTCAAAACTATCTAATCAACAAAAATTAATATTAGTTTAAGTCTTAGCAAGACAACTTAATCGTTTTTCCGCATTAAAATAGCGAAAAAGCATCACATAAAACGAAAGGAAGTACAACAACAAACAGAAAAAGAGAGAGAGAGAGAGAGAGAGCGAGGCAAGTGTCCTTAAAATGCATTTAAGGGAAAAACGAGAATTTCCGGCAAACTAAAAATCGGAACGACAAAAAACAAACCAACAAAGTCAAACGGAAACTCCACGCAAATAATTCAAATTAAAATGGCGTTTGACCAAACTGGACAAAAAGCATATTGAACTAACCCAAACAACAAACACACAAACACACACACACATAGAAAACTGGTGTTAAATAAAATTTGTGATGTGTGTAAAAATAATAAAAATCATAATAAAAAAAATTACTTGCCATGTGATAAAAAATAATTGGTTAACCAATACAAAAAATAAAAAAAAACAAACCGAACAATCTATACACTTTTCTAACTAAAGAGAAGTCATTTGGTTTAGTCACTTCATTTGTAGAGAGAAAATTCTAGTGAATCAAAAATAAAATTTATCTAAACCTAATATGGAAAGGAAAATAGAAATATAAATTATAAATTTAAATTGTTTGACTTATGACCTTTCATGTCAGTTGAATGAATTAATTTCTAACAACTAAAATCGCTTTCTGTTTTGCAATTAAAATCCTTTTGCATGACTCCCACAGGACACTTTCTGCAATGCCAATTAACTTGAATTTTTACCTCCCCCATTGTCATATAGCTAATATACCCTTTCCCCAGACATTCTATAGTGTAGAGCATAATTACAAAGCGAAACGTCCACAATCAACCGACCGACTGAACGAACGAACAAACGACAAACAGAATTTGCCTTTTGTCCGGCAACAGCAGCATCAGCCACAACAACAACAACAGCAACAATAAAAACAAGCGTTAAAAAATATTTAAAAATTCAATAAATTACTAAATAAAAATTTCCCGGCCATGTGTTTGGGTTTGTTCTCTTTCCCTCTAATTTTTTTTTCTTTTTGGTTTGGTTGTCTTTGTGTTGTGGCTGTGAAAATTTGTGTTTTTATGGCATTTTGTTAGCCATTTTTTTCGCTTTTTTCTGAACGAGCGAAATAGCCAAATAGAGGAAAGAGGAAAAAGAGAGAAATTGGATGATAAAAAATAATGTTTAATGGATTTGAAGTTGGTATTTCTTTGATTAAAGCTAGAAACGTTTAACTTAAAGAAGAGAGCTGAAAAATATGGCACAGGGGCAGTGGCAGGGGGCGGAATGATGGATGGCAGAGGGCGGAGGAAAAGCAACAGTTGTTTACTCTGTAGAATCATGTGATAAATATGTCACAAGCACCTTGAGCTTAGAGAGAGAGAGAGAGAGAAGCAAAGGACCCAAGCACTACCAAACAGCACAGACAGCGTTTCGACATTTTTATTACAGTGTCACATATGTATGTGAGTGTATTTGTGTGTGTGTGTGTGTGTCGAAATGCTGTGTGTGTTGGATCGTCGTTCTCAGAGCTTCACTTCAATAAAAATGTCGCGCATTCGCCTTTTTGAAATGCAAAAGAAGACAGGCTGGTTAACTGTCTCTCTGTCTGTCTGTCTGTCTGTCTGTCTGGTTGCTTGCCTGGGCAAAAGGCATCCAAACGAGAGAAACTGTCTCCGCTGAAGCTGCTTCTTCTTCTTCTTCTGCTTCGTTTCTCGTTTCCTTCTAATAAAATATATTTTTACATAAAATATGCTCTTTGTAGTCCACAGGACCACATTTCATGGATTTGCCAAATGTGGAAAATTGCTTTTTATACCCCATACACCTTATTCTACTACTCCAACACACACACACACACACACACAACGGACTCAGAGAGCGAGCGAGATAGAAAGAGAGTGGAAAGGAAGATGGTGTACGGCATTAATCAAGCCTTCGCCTCATTACGAAATAAGGATTACTTTTTTTTTTGCTTTAGATACCCTTTACGCATACAGGTAAATGGGTCAGACAAGTTTTGAATATAACCAACCAGAGCTGCCAACTTATTACAAAATAAAAGTTAACTAAACAACCTATTAAAAATTTACTAAAATCTTTAAATTGTAGAACCAATATAATAAAAAAGTCCTAAAAAATTGCAGAACTTTTCGATAAATATGAATAAGTTTTAGATAAGTTGGCAGCTCGACAAAGAGTCCCTTCTTCAAGTTTCAAACAAGGTTCCCAAAAAGGGACCTGAAATTTAAGGCGGCTAAAGTTTCCAAGCTTCAAAAGGAGTTCTCATTAGGAAAAGGTTCAATTCCAAACGTTTTAATCTTCAAACAATCGAAAACAAGGACAAATCATAGGAAATAAGGCAAGTCCGGGATTGAATATAGAATTAAGAGTCAAATGTTTTGTAGGGTATCTCAAAGTCGCATCAATGATGGAATTGAAGACCTGTTTTTTTTTTCTTTGCTGTTTTCTCTTTCATTTTTGCTGTTGTTTAATCTTTGCTTTTTGGCCTTGTGCGTCTACATTTCCCTCCCTTTCTCCCCCTTTCACCCTCTCTCTCTCTCTCTCGCTCTGTGTGTGTGTGTTCTTTTTGCTTTTTCTCTGTTTTTATCTGTGCACTTTATGCTTAATTGCTTCTTTTGCTACTCTTTCGCTTGGGTTTTTTTTTTTCATTTGAGTGAACACACAGAGGGACGGACAGAGGGAGGGATAGAAGTGATATAGAGCTCACTTTGAAATCGAACATAAGGTAAGTCCTTTTTTGCATATAGAAAAGAAAGAGATGGAGAGAGTGGGGGAGAGTGATGGCAAGTTAATCCTTTTGTGTCCCCGCAATACCCTCTAACTATAACCATAATACTTCTTGATGCCTCAGTCTCCGCTACCGCAACCAAAAAACCAGACCAGGCATATTTTTTGTATTTTTTCGTTTTTTCTTTTATATTTTTGGTTCGGTTTTATTTGCAGTGGCAGAGGCAGAGGCAGGAGCAGCGGCTGAGGCAGCGGCAGCATCCTTGTGGCAACCGCAAAGAGCAATTCGTTGGTCATAAATTTGCAAAGCGGATTTAATTGCAAGCACAGCCCCGAAAAGGACAAAGTAGCAAAGTAGAGTGCAATCTCTTGTCCTTGTCCGTGTCCGTGGCGTGTCCTGGTGAGGCGGCAAAATAATATACATATAAAACTCATTAGCCAATGTTATATGCATAGAGACATATACTCACACACACACAAACACACACACACACACACACACACAGATAGAGAGATGGAGAGAGAGAGACAGAGGAAGTGAGTGTGTTATAAGCCCATTGTGAAGGCGCTAAAAGAGCCTTTTTGATATCCTTTTCGATGGGCAGCTTTCGATAGAATAGAAATTTGTTGATTAGTCTCGTTCACATAAAAGAAGAGAAACAAATCGAAAAATTCCTTGAAAGAAATTAAAAAGTGAAACATAGCAGAGAGACAATCCATCCTATTGCTCCTTTGCACACACATTTTCTAATGGAATATTTTTCAGATAATAAAAAAACAACAACATTCCACATTCTTGAAATACGTATACAAGACATTTAACTTCAATTTCCTTTTTCGAATTGATAAACTTTTTCATTCACACACAGAAAAGAGGAGGGAGAGTCAGAGTCAAAATACTCATAAATTCCTTGATATCTTAAATATATTTCATACTCATAAATCGAGTGTTCTTTTGCCATTTTGCCCCCTGTTTTTAGGCCATTCTATTTGAAACCAAACGAAAGAAATGCAAATTTCAATTATTAAGAACAAAAAATGCGGAAATAAAAAAAGGAAGGGAGGGCAAATGTTGGTTAAACGAATAGGGAAATACCCTATAATAAACAAGGTTGGAGCATTGACAAACGATCTTGATATACCCTCTCTTTCAAGCCTATAGGGTATTAAAATAGAATTCAACTTTTGCAATAGTTTTGTAAGTGCGAGTGTGTGTGTTTGTGTGTGTGTTTGTGTGTGTGTGTGTGTGTGTGTGCTTGTCTTGAATGTTTGCTAAAATTCATAACCAAAATTAAATTTTGCATAAAATAATAAAAAATCAGAAGAAAAAAAAACAACATAACAAAAGAATAAGAACAAGTTTATTGAATATGCAAAATTTTGGTTGCATTGTTGCTGCAGCAGTTGTATGTGGTAAGAAACAAAAACCTTAAGCCCCCGCTGAACCACCCCACTCCCCCCCTCTCATACAACGAAAACATAGATGGATAGATAGCCATAGACATTGGGTTGGTTGGGCTTCTCTGCACCCCCCTCTCTCTCTGTCTCTGTGTTGTTTTCATATTTTCTTTTGTCTACCAAAATTTGTGGTCGTTTTGTATAGAAATTTATTACATTTTCTTAGGCAGCGCAACAAAACACAGAGCATCAGCTTGAGAGAGAGAGAGAAGAGTGTGAGAGAAGTTTCCTTTTCTTTCTTGTAGAACTTTTAGTATGAGCCTTTCACTTGTGTGTCTGTGTGTGTGGAAGTTTTCTCTACTACAAACCACTCCATCCAATCCACACTTCACTCCATCTCTCTACACTTTATTGTTGTGTATGTTGAGAAAGAGACAGAGAGAAAGAGATACTCGAAAGTCTTTTGTTGCTTTGCGTTGTCCCTGCCTGCTGCCTTTTTAGCATAATCAATTTTTGTGTAATGTTAGAGCTCATTTTTAATTAACATCATCTCAGAGTTTACTTCACTTTTCAAGGACTTTCTCAGCCAAGCAAAAATCAAAAAGCAGATGAAAAGAAGCGAAACAAACCAAACGAAACGAAACGAAACGAAAGAAACCGAACAACCTAAACTTCACTTCACATGCCATCTACACTTATCAGTTTTCCGTTTTCCGCTTCAACATACTTTGGCAGCAAAGTTCTTGTGCAAATGAAATGCTTCTAGTCCGCCGCAGAAAAGGAAACAGTTTAGCATAAAAATGAAAAGTCAAGTTGAGACAGCAAAAAAAAAAAAAAAACAAAAAAAAAATTTGAAAAGAAAAAGCAAAAAATGGGATAGAAAAGAGAATATCCTTCATGGCAACTGGCAGTTTGGGCTTTATCTGAATCTTATACGCTGCTTTGTCGTATTCAAATTTTGAACAAAAAAAAAATTACACCAAGTGAATAAGTGTGTGTGTGTGAGTGGGTGTGTGGGTGTGAGTGTGTTTGTGTGTGTGTGTGTGCGGGAGGCGGCAAAGAGGAAATCATAACGGAAATTTTTTCGAAAATGAAAAATATCTGCAACGAAGCGAATCCAAGCAGGCAACCATCCAACCAGACCCGGACCGGAGCGGACCGACCAGCCGGCCGGCCGGCCACCAGGATGTGGGCAGTAACTTTGCACACATGCCAGGCAATCCTTAGACCAGGAAGTCTTGTCTACTAAAGAAATGCAAACGGAAAAGCTGCCCCCGAACACAGCACAAAAAAAAAAAAAAAAATAAACCGGCAGCAAGAACGAGACAGAACGAGAAACGAACACACGAAAATATATGCAGTAAATAATAAAGGAGATATAACTTTAAGATTCCCCATAGCAAAATGCATAACTTCTAGCCAATTGATTAATGGCCATCGAGGCCTTTAGGCCAACTAATTCTCAGCTGTACTTGTTTCAAATGTATGTACGTATGCACGACAAGGAGCACAACGGCAGCCCAACGACGAATCCAGCAAATATTTTTGCTTACACGGCAAATGAGAGAGAGACAAAGAGAGAGAGAGAGAGAAAAAAAAAAGAAAGTAGAACGGAAACTGCCGAAATCAGCACTAAAAAAAATAGCAGATTTAACCACAGTCTGCAATTAATCAAGCACGCCACATGTCTAGCCAGAGACAGAGAACGATTGATAAGGAACGACCAGCAGATACTCTAGCGAGTGGCGAGTGACGAGTTACCATAAAAATGTTACGACACAAACTGCTAAAGTAGCAAGTAAACGAAATCAGCTGCATCAATCAATTAGTTTAGTTTAAGTGGCTGAAACTATTGAATAGAAAAGACTGAGCATAGTAAGAACTTAACTCTCGTTACAGAATTATGAACGAGTTGCAATTAGTTACTTTCCCTGATTGTCAGATACAGTTAAGCGAGTACCTAAACTAGTTACAAATTCTCAACGATAAGAAATTCGTTACTTATACTTTTTTTTTAGATTTGCTCAACTCGTTGTAGTTGTAATAGCGAGTGAAGATTGTAAAGTTCGCAAACGATTAAACCTTTCATTCTGCCTACAACAATCTGCCAAATCAAGCAATATTAGATCGCAGCAATTCCAATTATTTCAAGGAAAGCTTAGCCTGGCCTTACGTTCAATTTTTTCTCTTTGCATTCCTGTCTCTTTTTTTCCCTCATCTTCCTCACTCTTTCACTCTACGGGGCTCGGCTCCTATGTTCTCCTCTATGGCTGTTTGTTTGTCTTTGTTTTGGCTTTGTCAGATAATTTTTCAATAGACAAACCGGCAGGCGGGTCGAGAAAAAAAAGTGGTAGATTCTACAAAAATTTACAAACAATTTCTGGGATGCTCTTCGCGCTGGTGGTCCTCTTGGAGTTCTGCCCAGGCTCAACTCAATACTGATGCCGCTTCAATTTGGCAATTTATCTCCAACCATCTGCAGTTTGTTGATTTTGTGCCCCGTTCGGCAACTGGCTGCGCCGCAATGTATGCTATTGTCCAGCTTTTGCATAAGAGCTAACGAACTAGATTTTTTTTGCCTCGCTCCTTAGTCTCCCACACACACACTGTAACTTCTCTCTCTCTATCTCTCTCTCACTGTGTGTGTGTGTGCATGTTTGTGGGCCTCTGCCCAGCCAGAGCCAGATCCTAGCCAGAGTCAGCGCCAGAGCCAGAGCCTGTGCACTTCGTTGGCGTTCGCTTCATTGGCATATCAATCAACGGGCCAAAAGCGGGAAATGAATTCGCTTACTCACACTATCAAGTGGCATCGGCGAGCGGAGCAGCGTGGCATCGGCGTGGGTTGGGTTGGGTGGATGCGGCATTTTTTCTGCTTGCCTCGGCCGGATGCCATTTTAATTAAGTGTTGGGCAAGGACGATGGTGGCTTGTCCTGTCTGTATACATGTGTGTTTGTGTGTGTTGGTCTTACGTGTCCTGGCCATGAGGAATTTAACATTTAGAACGGAAGTTGCCTAGCGAAAAAAAAAAAACACTCAACGCGAGCAGCAGCAGAATGGCCAAAGAGGGCAGCCTCTGTCGAGTTACTTCGCTCTGTTGCCACTGACAGTTTAATTATTATTTTTGTAAATCAGTTAATTAATTAAGATGCCTGAAAGACATACATATAGATTGCGAGGGGGCAAAAAAATCTGTCTTTCTCAGGCTAAATGGCAGTTGCTGATGGCATATTAGCCGCTAAATTTTCTTAAGTTGGGGTAATCGATGTTAACACATTTATTAGGTGGCATGCAACAAGAAGAATCACCTTTTATTTTCTCATCAACAAAAAAAAAAAGTTATAATCAATCAGAAGAGAAAACTACCAAATTAATCGACTCTTTTCTAATGTTAAATTTGAGCATCAAGTGAAGTTGCAGGTGAAGGTTAATATGAGTTCAAACAAATTTCATAAAATTAAAACAAAATTTAGTTATTCTCTGATTCACATTTTACATTATTTACTGCATATTTTATTTTTTTGTTCTAACAATTTGGAATTGCATTATTTTTGTGCATTTTCCACTAGTTTATTTTCACATCATTTCCACATGGCCCCCACAGGCTAATAAACAGTAAAACACAATAACAACAACAACAGCAACAACAACAACCGATGTGCCGCGCTGGGTCGGAAAAATTAGAATCAAAATCATAAAACCGAAAACATACGTTAGTTAAAAACACAATTTACATGAACATTTACACGTGTTGCGGAGACTCAATTTTTGAAAAAGCATTAATAAATATAAATCATCGAGTGAGCCAGAGAGAGAGAGAGAAAGAGAGGGGGGAAAAGGGGTTGAAAAAACTCGTAAAAACCCTTAATTTATTGACTGTGAAAATTGTTATAAATTCGAAACATTTTATTCTGCATGGCTAGCTAATTGCCAAAATCAACACAATTAGAAAGAGACAAAGAGTGAGAGAGAGAGGGATAGAGAGATGGGAATACATTGCATACAATTTTGCAAAAATAATTTATCACAATTACAACAAACTGCAAACACACACATACAGATAGAGAGAAAGGGAGATAGAAAACATTTTGCTGCAAATTTTTTAAGTGAACATAATCATGCAGGTGAAATATGTTTTTCTTTCTCCTTATAGTCTTGCAGAGGGTATTATTCAGATGTACTTCACCAAAAAGTATGTACTACGCAGAAGAAAGGATTTCTTGATCTGTCCGTCTGTATGATCATTAAGATTTTAAAGACTATAAGAGCTAGAGCTACCAAATTTAGAATGTAGACTCAAGTGGTAAGTACGCTGATCAAGTTTCTGTTAAATTTACGCCACGCCCTCTTTCGCCTAGGAAATTCCGATAAATTCGTTTTGTACTCAACACATAAATTAGCATCAAATCGCTTATTCTCAGTGATATTCTTTTTTTTTCCCAATTCTACTTGACTGCAAGGTTACAAGAGACCTTCGATAGACCGAAGTTTGATTGCAAAACATGCACAATGTGAAAATAACAATAATTCAAATTGATAACAACTGAAAATGTGCGTTAAATGCAATTGAAGTGCAAATGATGGGTGAAGAGATGTGAAATATGTTATACGACACTGAGTAGAAATTGAATTGTTGTAAACAAAAGAACAAACAATGCGCAGAAGAATAGAATATATGTAGAAATCAAATGGATTTCACTTACCCCAGTTAAAGCTTGTTTGTCATTATAGAGTGTTGCCTGTGTGGCCGCCGATGTTGGTGAATTTGCAGCAGTTGTTGAGCTCTCTGGGCTGAAATAGGTTAAAAAGGCGCAACCTGTGGATAAAAAATTGTTTAAATAATTTTTTAGCATTTACATTTGGTTATACTGAAAAGTAAGTAAGAAAATTCCCTCACACACACACATATACACAGACAGAGACCCATTAGTTATGTTCTCCCCATTCTAATAGGTTCCTCTGTGACCACTTCACGTAGTAATCCATTTGACAATTTGCCTTCATTTGCTTTGCTTAGTTTGCTAGAAAAGTTTTTAATTCTACTTGTTTTTTTTTTTCTAAATTTTTTTTTGTATTCTTTGTTTTGTTGTTCATTCTGCTGTTGTTGGCTTTTCATCCTTGTAGCTATGTAGTACTCCTTGGTGGCACTTTGAAGAGGGTTAAACGTGGCGTATGCGTAACTAATTGCTTTGACCAGCAACTAACAACGTTCTAGAAGCAGCTTTGTCATTGACAGAGACTGGGAGCTGAGAGTAGAAATGGGTTTGGGACTAGGGACTGGCACTAGCACCACTAGCATTGGGGTAGCCCCATTTAAACGATGCCAATTTGAAGGCACTCAACGAGGAGGAGGCCAGAACGAGAACGATGGCACTCAAGTGCGACCCCAAAACGCACATGTTGCAAATTGTCGCACACAAAATACGCGAATGCTAAAAGGCAAACACACACACACACTAACCAACCCACACACACAACAAAGCTAACCGAACACAATGGCACAAGTCTCTTTCTACACCGAGAGAAATATCAAGATACAGAAACAAAAAGACAAAGAAAAGTTTTTGAGGTTTATAAAGGTTAACAGAATCCATCATCTGATTAACATATAATCAATTTAGAGTTAATTATCTTTGATATCATTTGAAAATTCTGCTACGAACTCATCATTTTGCTAACCAAATATTGAAATATGCAAAAAAGTTTAAATATAAACTGATCCTAAACGATTTCAATGAAGATTGAGTGGAGAAAACTTTTCTTTCTTTGTATTCAACTGATTTCGATTGAATGTCTTGTTTCTGCACAATTTTGAGTTAACTATAATTCTGTAAAATTAATTTCTTTGTTAATATTTGAAGATACTGCTATTGCTCCCTAAAGTATGCTAAGAATAACTAACTAGCTGACCAATATGAACTGATTTTAAACTATTTCAATGCAGATTAAGTGAAGAAACCTCTTCTTTCTTCGTTTTCAAGCTGATTGATCTCTCTGAGTGAAAGATGAAAGTCCTTCCAGATTTTGTTTTATTTCTTTACAATTTCCATTTGCAATTGCTATTAGACTTCCACTTTATATCTCTTTTCATTTATCTTTCAGTGTTGTTGTCAGTTGTTGGAGTCACTTAGTTCCCTGGCACGTTATAAAAATTGTATTTTAAAAGTCATTAGCAGCTTTGCTCCTTGTCATTTTTTCGTAAGCGAATGGGTGTGTGTATGTGTGTGTGTGGATGTGGGTGGGTGGTGACGTTAGGAAAACCAGGAAAATTCTGATGTGTACGAAAAAGCGGACACGCACACATGTTTGGGCAATTGGTTTTGTGTCTTTTGTCTTTTGTCTCTGGTTTAGAATATAATTCGTCGCTCTCTCTCTCTATCTCTCTTTCTCTTTGTTGTTGTCTTTATTTGTTGTGTCTCTTTTTTTTTGCTGGTTGTGCAATTAGTGTGTGAAATTTTGCACATATATGAAATATGGTGGAGAGTGATTTTTAATTAATAAACTCATTAGGCAAAAATGGGGTCCTGGTCAACGTTTTACTCATTTTAATTACTAACAGGCAGCTGTTGTGTAGGTCTCTCTACTTCTAGCACGCACACGTTCACACACACACCCACACACACACACATACACTTGATATAGACCATTCCTCTCTGGCGTCGACCCGCCGTTTCGGGTGGCGCACATAATTTCCTGGCATTTCAACAATGTGCCGACAATTTTTCTGTTTTTAGACGGCGCGTTGACGTCGCCGGTTGCCGCCTGTCGTTCAACTTTTGACGTGTTGCATGCTGTGTGTGTGTGTGTGTGTGTGTGTGTGTGTGTGTGTGTGTAGTGTGTATTGTGTTGTGTTGAGGCAGACAAAAGGCAAACCTGCAAAACACATAGCGAGATAGACCGACACACAGAGAGAGAGAGACGAACGAACGAACGGACGGACTCTAAAGTCCTGGGCTAAACGTGCGAGTTTGCCTAAAAATTAAATATAATTGTTGTTGTTGCTGTGGTTAGACCTGACGCGGCAAAGAGAGAAAGAGAGAGGGAGAAAAGAGACAGAGAGGGAAAAATATGACAGCAGACACAGAATTTTGCTGGTTAAGCAGGTGGAGAGTGAGGTCCGGACCTCTTGTGTTGTTGTGTGACGTTTTAGAACCGCATGTCATAGCTTGGTTGGGTTATGTGTTTGCTATATTGGTCTAGCCTGACATGTGAGCGTGTCCCTGTGTGTGTGTTTTCCTCCTATTAGTCTCACAGTGGCGGCGTTAAGAAGCTAATGAGCTTGGGAGGCTCATGTGAAGGAGCTGAGAAGATACGGAAAGATGAACCTTCCATTGCATTCGATTGCTTCACTAATGTCAAATTTCTTTTCTTTTCAATTAATCAAATATGTCAAAAGTTGTTATCCCTTTTCTACGCCATCACTGAATCCTTGCCATTTGCTGTTATCTTCCCGTTCCAGTTTTCGACACACACACACACACACACACACATGCAGACATGAAACACACACGAAAAAAAAACCTAGAAATCACGCCAAAAAAATTACACGGATTTATGAAAATGGCCACAAAACTGCGCTAAACACGTTGACGCGCTCCACACGCAAAAGCGACACGAAATTATGTGCGGTTTCTGCAGAGCAGGAGCAATAGCAGCAACCAGGAAGCAGAAAGCAGGTGGCCAGAGTTGCCGAGTGGCCTGGGGAAGCTTTAATTGAGCAACAAAACGAACATGCATTAACATGAAAATGGTTTACGTACGTATGGGAGTGAGGGAACACACAAAAATTAGATATGATATGGCCGGGGTGGGGGGGGTTAGGCAGAAGTGGGGCAAAAAAGCAAGCGTTTAATTAGAGCTGATATTTTTTTTATCAAAAGAAAATATGAAATGCAATTACTCTACATATTTTTTCCATAGCCTACTTTTGTGGGCCAACGCAACTCAAAGAATATCTGAATATGCATTTTCCATTGCCTACATTTGCGGGCATGATCTATGTACGATTTTCTTTTTTTCATTGCCTACATTTGCGGGCAATTGGAATATGCTTTGCCCTTCTCGTATAGCCTTGTTGCAAGGCCAAACCACCAATTTTAATTGCAACTCATCAAAGGTGCGTCCTGCCCCCTCTCTTTTACCTGATGCTGCTGCCAGCCTGCTGCCGCCTTGCCACTCACAATGTTTGAAGTGCACTCGAAGAAACTTTTTTGACTACATCTCGTTCTCTCTTCGTGGCCAGAAGGGACGCAACTTTAATTTGCCTGCTTCGCGCTGGCTTTCCCGCTCTCCCCCTCTCTATGTTTCTGTATATCCTACCACCATTCCCTTTCACGTCCTTTACGGACTCCTCTTCAAGTTAATTTTTTATGCATGCACTGAATTTCAATGACTTTGACAGAATACATATGTACATATCTACATATATATGTATATATATATATATATATAAAGTACACAAGTGGCCCAGGTTTGGAATGTTTGTTTGTTTGTTTGTTTGTATTTTTCCTGTTTTTGCAACTTTTAATAAAATAAACTTATTTGCACAAAAATGAAACGCGAGAAACAGCGAGAGAGAGAAAGAGAGAGAGCAACCAAGAATATATATTAATATATACATAAAACATTTTTGGTCTTTGATATTTCAATTTTTCAATGTTTCTAACAAAAAAAGAAGAGAGAGTGGGGGTGCAGTAGTAGAGGTGAGGTAGGGTTGGGGGAGAGGTAGAGAAGAAAACTTATGCTAATTAAATTCTTCAGTTTGTCGCTGTGCTTTCAACTAGTTTCTTTTCTGTTGTGTTGCTGTTGTTTTTGCTTCTTTTTTTTTTGTTTTTTGCAACCACAAAAGGCATAAATTTTACCGCACCCTAGAAGTCGAGTGGTTTACCCTTACTAACTACTCAGTCAACTCTCGCTAGCTATCCCTTTCGCTCTCCCAAAAAGTGCGGTCAGCGGGCTGGCAAAAGTGATTCATTAACATTTCGCTTTAAAAGGTTAATATTCTTGCTAAATGTCAAACTTTTTTTTTTTTTTGTTGTTTGTTGGTTTGTTTTTTTTTTTTTTTTTGGTTTTGTTAGCCGCAAAATGATATTATGAATGTGTGTTCTTGTGTATAGAGAATTGAAAAGGACTGGAAGAGGGGGGAGTGGGGAGGGAGGAGATGAAGAGAAAAGTGAAAAGTTTCTCAGAACCTGCGGGTGGCCATTCAGCCATATTGTGTGTATGTGTGTGTGTGCACGACATAAAACTTTTGCGAAAATTCATTTTCAAAGCACTAATTGAAAGTAAAAGTTCATTATATTATTTGTAACTGCAAAAAAAAAAAAAGGTTACAAATTGGCATCCCTCCTGTGCGGTTAAGGTTGCCATATCGCATCAATTTGAGAGAGGAAAAGACACCCAGATACACCAGTCAAGTTGGCAATGAATCTTTCTGTTAACTTGTAGCATAAAAATGTTTAAAGAATATTAAAATATAAATCAGTTGGCTGATCTTAAGAAATGGCCAATTATCTATTCCCCTTTTTTAATCCTTCGTAGAATTTGTCTAGGTCCTTTCATCAAATTTAGAGCACAATTAATCTTCTATTCCATCAGAAAATCATGTAATTATTATTATTCTCTTGCTATATAATTAATCTCTAAGGAAATAGTTTTCCCGCTAAAATAAAACCTTCATTTTCATACTCGATTCGGAAAGAAAAATAAAAGCAAATCCATTTTCTTTTATGGCCTTTAAGTTTCACCTATTCTAATCCGCCACATAAATACCCACAAAAGTATGCAATAAAAGTTGGTTGGTGTTTTTTTTCTTTCCCTTTCTTTTCCCTTTTTTTGTTTTTAGCTAAAACTCAATTTAACTTTGTTCAGCTTAAGATATTGATCTTAAAGCCTGTAAACTACTCACACAGGCATAAGCCAAGCTAAAACCTTTTTATACCAGCAGAAAATTAACTTCTAAGCATGTAAAAAGTCCGAGAGAGAGAGAGAGGGAGGGAGTGAGTGAGAAGAAACGAGAGAGGAAAGATCTAATCAAAATAATCCCCATGAAAAAAGGATGATGGGTTTGGAGTTGAGGAAGGGCGATACGAACAGTAACCGAACATAAAAGCAAATAAAATCGAGAATAATTTAATTGCATAAGAAGGCAAAGTAAAAAGGAAAAAGGAAGCAAAATGCAATGAAAATAAAACAACAGCAAATCGAATAAATTATTAAAGGCTTAAAGCGCTTTCTACTCACTTACAGCAAGAGCAGCAACAGCAGCAACAACAACTAAAAAACCCATTAAGCATAACAATTTCCTGTGTGTGTCTGTGTGTGTGTGCGTGTATAAGTGGAAAGGGGCATGTGGGCGGTTAGAGAGGTTAAAATAAAAGCCCCTAAGAGGTGTGCAGCAGCAGCAACAGCAACAGCAACAAGCACAAGGCTGCACTTAAGACGTTTTAACAAGTAACTGAAAGTCGAGAGCTAAGAGCCATGAGCCACCATGGAGCCATGGAAGCCAGTCGAGATCAAACACAAGAGAGCAAAAATCCCAAGTATCCCAAGTAGGTAGCATACAGGTGGACTCCTGGTTAGCTGCTCTGCTCCTCCCGTCGTTCGTTACATTTTTCCCTTTTCCACCTCTTCTCAGCCGCCTGCTGCCAATAAACAATGAAAACTAAGAGGCAAACTCCTCTTTTTAGCCTCTTCAAGGAAAGACCGACCGACCGAGCGACCTTCTTGAAAACCATTGTATGATTGTGTGAGGTTTAGACACATAATAACTTAATGAATAATATATGAAGAAGGCAAGAGTGGCAAGCCACAATCAGTAGTAGCAGCATAGAAAGAGGAATGGAGTTGGAGAGGGGAGGGGAATCCCTCAATTATTTAACTAGACGCCTGTGGCATATTAGATAATATGAGTTTACTCCCCCCATCCCCCTATCCCTATCCCTCTCCCACTTCCACCACTCTCTCTCCCACTCCCTTTCTCTTCTGTGTGTTTGTGCATAATTCATAGCTGACTAATAAGGCGGCAATTTTGGCTTAGCCACGCCCTTTGGCATGTCTTGGGTTTTGCAGGTTTTTCTATTTATTTAGTTACCCCATTCTACTCCTGTATTTTTTTCGGTTTTTTTTTGAGTGGCACTTTTAAAGTTGAGTGGCACGCCCAGCAATTTTTCAGGTTTTTACTTTTGTTGGCTGTCTGTTTTTTTCGGTTTTGTTTTGCCACTTTGCCTGTTTGTGGTTTGGCATAGACTTCTTCTTTTTCAATCTTCTTACTTCTCCCACTGTGTGTGTTTTTTTTTTATTCTTTCTCTCCTCTTGTTGTTGTTGTTGTTTTGCATGTAATAAAGCAAAGTTCAGCGGCCATTATCAGCGTTGGCACAATCGAGTCGAGTCGAGTCGCGTTGAGTTGAGTTGAGTCTGGCTGGGTAGACACAACAGACAGACAGACAGATACAAACACTCACACACACACACACACACACACACACAATTGTGCAGCAGGCCCCAAAAAGTATGCTTTTACTTTTCGCAGACGGCCACCAAAAAAAAAAAAAAAAAAAAAACAAAACAAAACCAGGAGCGGCAGGAGGAGAAGGAAGCGGCTCTTGGTATTTTGGCAGCCGTTTTTCGTGTTTGCGCGTCGTTTTCTCAATTGTTCTTGTTGTTCTTTCTTATTGTTTGTTGTTGTAGTTGTTGCTCTTGTTGTTGTTGTTGTTGTTGTTGGCAGCTTATGAAATATTCAATTGAATTTAATGTACACGACCGACTGACTGACTAAGCTGCCTGAGAGAGTTCAGACTAAAGTTCAAACTCAATGATGAGTTGCTGCTTTTTCTTCATCTTCTTCTTCTTTATATTCTTCTTCTTTGCATGCATTTTGCGTGTTTAATTTGCTCAAATTTAAATCACATTTTGAATTATTTATAATAAAATTTAGTTTTCAGTTTTAGTAAGTGCAAAATGCAGTGCCAAGAGCAAGAGAAGCCCCCAAATGCTTGCCAGCTTAATCAAAAATTCTCTCTCTCTTTCTCTGTGTGTGTGTGTGCGTGTGCGAAAAGAACTAGTTCAATTTGAACTCAGCTGAGAAAAAAAATTCCTCCATATAGTAATGTTTGATTTGCAATTTATAAATAAAAGTCAGTCTCAAATCAGCTCGAATCTAGGATTTCTTCATTTTTAAAACTATATAAAAAACTAGTTCGTTTTGAAAGTAGTTACTATTGTTCCCGATCAATTTCAAGCTATATTCAATCAATTTTTGTCAAAAATCTTTAATCTGCTATGCCGATTCCAATGTCTTTTACATTTCGTTTTCAGGAAAAAGCAATCAGATGAGTTTTTCTCTATTTTTCTTGCTTCGCGATATGTTCGTTCGTTCAGTCATTCGTTCATTTTTCCTTCTTCTTTTTTGTTTGTTTTTTTTTTTTTTTTTAATCATAACATAATGGGCCAGCATTATAGTTAATGGATTGCAAGTGTTGCCAGGCCAGGCGTCGGCGGCATTCGCTTTTTTAGCTTGCAAAAAGGACTTTTGCCTGCTTCCCAGGCTGGTTGGCTGACTGGATGGCTGTTTGTGTAGTTGGTGTGGAAAAAGAAGGTACGTAGCCTGTAGTCTCGACAACGGTCGATGGTCCTGGTCCCCCATATGAGCAGCTGGCTCTGGGCTCCCGAGGCACATTGCTTAATGGCGCTAGTTGCCTTTTAAGTGTAATTGCCGTGTCCCAAGTGTTTGTAATGTGTACAAATTTCTACGATTTTTCCTCACAACAAGAGTCAGCCAGTGCGAGCGAGTGAGAGACAGGGGGAGGGAGGGGGGTGAGTCTCAGCCTGCTCTCGTGTCTGTGCTTTTAAAATTATTACTATATTTGTAAATATGCCTTTGCCTTACCCCATTTATGTATATGCTCCTTCTTTACCATGATATCTAACCCCCTTAAAGCTTAAAGTCCTTTAACTATATTCGGTGTGCGAGTGTGTGTGTGAGTGTGTGTTGGTTTTTTATTTTATTTATTTTTGTTTTTTTTTTTTTTTTTTTTTTTGTTTTTAATACTCACTGGCAATGTGCTCGTTGTGAAAGGCCAACATGTTGGTTTGTGTTCGTTTGTTTGAGGGCTTTTTAACGGCTTTTTTTGCACCCAAAATATTGTATTTTGTTGTATTTGTTACTCTATTTGCTTTTTAAATGTTCTTTTTATTGGTGCTTTAGACTCTGTCTCACTCAGAGTACGTATGTGTGTGTGTGTAGGTGTGGGTATATGTGTGTGTGTATTCTTGTATGTATTAACAACAACAGCTGCTGCAGCTCCTTTCCGTTTATGCGTTTTTTTGCGGCTGCGGTGAATTTCACACTTTGATTTTTACCCAGAGAAATAAACCGACAAAAGTCTATCTCTCTCTTTCTCTCTCTTTCGTATTTAAAGCCGTATCAATTTGTCGTTGCAAATGCCCTGGAAAAAAACAAACAAAAAGAAAGAGAAGAACAAACAGAGGTTATTATTACATATATACACATATATAAGATATAAAGAAACAAAAGGATTATACACTAGGCAGATTTAAATTTCAGCAATTCGTTTATATTAAAAGGCACATATCAGATTTTAATAGGCTTTCGTATCAAAATGATTTCTCCTTTTTGGAAGTACTTTAGACAGAGAATATTATCAAACAATGATTTGTGATCCACTTAGATTTAGGCTCCTTTCAGCTCATGTAAAAGTTCCTTTAATTAAACTAAATATAGATAATAATTTTTGGTCAAGTTTAAGTGGAAATTTTGGGGTTAGTTTATTGCTTCTTGCTAAGCAATTAAGTATTTTTTCTGGCTGACCCCACTTTATATAGAGATTTTCTCTCACTCTTTCGCTTTGTGAACTCCTTTTTATTTGGGCCTTAAGTCATAGATTTATGGCCGAAACGATAACCGGACCAACACATACACAAAATTGCCTAGACTTGAATGGTAGATGATTTACAGCCACCAATCCCATGGTTGCTGCAGCAGCTCTTCTTTAGCCATTCCTTTCACAAAAGAGAGAGAAAGAGAGAGAGAAAAACAACACACAAGACTAACAAAATTAAAACAACACTTCTACCACACCCCTCCCCCTCTCTATCACTTTATACTATTATTTAAAGAAATAACTTTAAACTAAAAAGCAACAAAGAAAAATCATAAAATTGTAAACAAAATTGCATTGTGCATGGCACTTTTGCAAGGACTACTCCCAAAAATCCTTGTCCCAAACTGCCAGCCGGATAATGGAGTGGCGGGGTGTCGGGGGGGACAGTGAGGCAGTCAGGCAGGCTCAACGAAGCGCACACACACCAAACGGAAGCACATGCTGCGGAAGTGAATTTCTTCGCTTCCGTTTTTAGCACCGTGGAAGGGCTTTTACATGGCAGCGGGATGGTGTGCGGGGGGATTCAGCGTTTTCCAAGGCTGCGGGGGAGTCTCATACTTACATAGAGTAGTGGTGGGGCAGTGTGGAGTTGGTGGGGGCAAAGGGGGCTACATAGTTAAGCGCAGGCGTCTAACAATCAAAACTAAATGTCAAAAATACAATAAGATGGTGAGTGGGTGAGAGGGTGGGTGAGTGAGTGGGGAGGCAAGGGGAACTAAAGGAAAACGAAATGTACGCCTGACAGGCCGAAAATCGCAAAAAGAAGTCGAAACAGTCAGTTTAGGTTATGTGAGGTCAGGACGAGGACCAGGTTAAGTTGGACTGGGTTGGCTTAGATTGGTTTGCTTTGGGTCAGGTCAGGTCAGGTGAGGTCAGCAGAAGTCAGTACAAAATTTGAAATGCACTAGCCAGAAGCTATAACAAATCGCACATAAAACATTGGAAAAAATCCACATTAAATGTAAAATAATGAGAACGGAAACTTCACTTAAAACAAACAATTTTCTTATCAATTTTTCATAGCTAAAACTAGTTGAGAATTACAACTAAATGAATTGGAAATAAAAGTGCCTTAAAACAGGTAACAAGATTGTGTAACTGGCAATTATTCTGATGCGAAAATTTCAAAAGGTTGTCTCAATTTTGGAGTATGGACAGAATCTCACACAAAATCTGAGTTTGAGCACAATGTCGAAGAAGACAAAACGATTTTTTCAAAGTACTTTAATAATTTTCAGGAAGCAACACTTTATTTATTTAATTTCATGAAAGAAACAATTCTCGTAAGCATTTGAATGTGAACTTAGCAAAGCACTCACGTAGTTTCATAATCCACTGAAAAGAATTTAAGAGTTCAGTCTAAAAATCATTTTCCTTAATTTAGAACAATTTAATTTATGAACTTGAAAATATTCCAAATCAAAATCTCTATTAAGAAAACCGCTGCCTGCAGGCAAATATGCCATAAAAATGCTTTGCCATTATAGCAAAATAGTAAGCAAGCGATTTTCACTGAGTGGAGTAGTCACAGAAGTTGGAGTATTACAATATATATACTTTTAATATGACTATACGTCGGTGTGTGTGTGTGTGTGTGTGTGTGTGTGTGTATGTGCTCTGTAAAGGAGCCCACTGAGTATGTCTGACTGCGCGACTTGTGTAGCACTTCCGTTTCCGTAACGGAAGCTAATGAACGTAGAGGGAGAAGAGAGAGCGAGAGCTAGTGAGTAAGTGAGAAAAGGGAAGGTAGAAATGACTCTAAGAAAATGCGCCCAAGCAAAATGTTAAATTAATAATAGAAGACGACCTCTCTCCATCCCTCTCTCTCTCTCTCTCTTTTGCTCTCTATCTTTCTGTCTCTATCTATGTCCCCTCTCTTCCTTTGGCCTTCCCTTTGGCTGTTGGCATTTATGTGACTTTAATTTAAATAACTTTTGGGTACGGGCGGCGTCGTCGGCTTGTTGTTTGTTGTTGGCACAAAATATGCCAACAATTTTCGCTGCCAAAAACCGCGAAAGTGCAAAGCAAAAGGTCCTGCGGCAAACTCAAGACTTTAACTTGACACACACACGCAGACACACACACACATACACACACAAAAGAGTAAGAGGTTGTGGGAGGAAAAAATTAAAGACGAAAATGAAATTTGTAACGCTTTCGCTTTTCCAATTATAATTTTAGCTCTTGACGATGTTTTCGTTGATTGCTTTTGTGTATGCTTGAGTGAAATTTGTAGTTATCTGTCCCGGGTCCGGATCTCGATACGGGTCTCTCTGATTCTGACTCGATTTGACCTCAATTGGAAAGCCCTCCCCCTCCCCCCACTTATCCTATGTGCATGTGTCTACTTCTACGTCGCCGAGGTAGAGGACCCAACAACATCTTTCTTCACTTTGCGGCTTTTTCGACTTAATTAGCAGATTGACAGGCCGGCCACATGAGAGAAAAGTGAAAATCAATTTAATCTGTGATATATATTTAAGTGAAATTTGACCACAAAATCATTTTATTTATCTTTCGAACTCTCGAACGCAACATTAAAAAGTTGTCTCAATTCAACTTTGTTTTTCAACTTTTGGTTATTTAATCGATCTCAGTTAACTTAGTTTTGAGTTTTTGCCAAGTTTGATTTAAGTTGGTTGATTAATTTTTTGTTTTTTAATTTGTCATTTATTTCAATTTGCAATTTACTAATTTACTTTTCATACCTATAGAGTAAATATATTCTTGATTAAGCCACACTTTCGTCTTCATGCATGAAAATCAGATTATGATACTCTAACAAATTTGTCAGAGTATAGAAAGTTAGCTCGACCCTTTTTGGTTTTCATTTGGCTTGGGTTAACAAAAACTTTTCTGGACTACCTATTTGTTTGCATGTAGTTACAATGTTGTTTTTGTTGCCAACAACTTTTCACTGACCATTCAACGAAAAATTGTCTGGGAGACATTGAAACAAAAAGAACCCAAAGGACACCCTAGACTTGTCATCTGATGGAATAATTAAATATCCTGTAGAACACTTCTTTGTAAATTTAGTGAAATCTGATGACAATAATTAAAATTTACATTTCTATAATGCGATATTTTTTGCAGGTTTATCTTCTCAAAATAATTTTTTAGGGTAATTTACAAGTTCAAATCTTTTTCTGGTTCCGCCACGTGTATGTATGTGAGAGGGAGAGAAAAATGGAAAGTTATTGTTTGCGTCTAGCTAAAGTTAAAAGATTTGAAAACCCTTAATGATCATGTTCAGCATCAACATCATCATCATCATCGAGATGATGCTGTGAAAGGTGACCCAAGGACTCGCCTCAACTGGTGTCGACAATGCCTTGTTGTTGTTGTTGTTGTTATCGTTGTTGGTTATTGGCTAACTGCTGTTGACTTATATTACATGAAGTTTTCATTGCTGTTACTCGTTAATCGAGAAGAGGTCGAGTGGACCGAGACATGGAGCAACAGAAAGAAAGAACGAGAGAGTGAGAGAGAGATTCAGAGATAATGCATTGTTTGGGTTTTGTTGTCTAGCCTCAATGTGGTGATGATGCTGCTACTGCTTTGCTTCTACTGGTCTATCTACCCCCTCTCTCTCTCTCTCTCTCCTTCCTCACTATATCCTGTCTCTATCTCTCTCGCTCTCGTTCCCATTGACTGGGCAAACATAATGGAATTTTCATGTAAACAATTTGCATGTTTTACAACAGCTTCCATTTGCCAGACAACTCTATATACTTCTAGCATACAAACAAACATACATACATAATACCTATACATACATCAATGGGATTGTAGACAACAAAATCGTTATGCTTGCTAATCTAAAAATGGAAAGATATGATATGATGCTCTATCAATTAAAACATAAATTTCCATTCTCCCAAATTATGATTTTTAATCTAAAAATTAAAAAATCTAGAAGGAATTCCAATTATGTACTTATATACTAACAAAAAAAAAAACGAGAAGGCCGGGCTAACTTCGGCCATGCCGAAGTTTGTATACCCTTGCAAGCTCTTGGTGTTACTAGATCCCTAAAAAGAGTTTTCTAAATATAAAGACACTGGTGTTAAAATCCGTTTTTACACGCCATAGCACGGCACGCATACATATGCATGTATGTAGACATGCAGCATGCAATTTTTTCATATGTTTGTATGACAGCTATATGATATAGTCATCCGATTTTGATCAAATTTACCAGAATTATAATTTTCAATGTGGAAATGTTATTTACCAAGTTTAACGATGATCGCATAAGAACGAAAAAAGTTTCTAGAAGAAAAACTATTTTTGGTCCGATCGTTCATATGGGAGCTATATGATATAGTAGTCCGATCTTGATCAAATTTGGCACGGACGTATAGATGTATAGTAAACTGCCAAATGTTAAGTTTTATAACAATCAGATGAAAAACAACGCAGTTATTGATCTAAAACTCATTTTTCGACCGATGGTTCCTATGGGAGCTATATGATATAGTCATCCGATCCGGATGAATCCGAGATATACAATGCCTGCAGTATATACAAGACTTCGTGCAAAATTGCAGCTCTGTAGCTTTAGCAGTTTCGGAGGAGAAGCTGTTGATCCAGACAGACGGACGGACGGACGGACGGACGGACGGACGGACGGACGGACGGACAGACAGACGGACAAACGGATTTGAACTCGCCTTGTCATGCTGATCAAGAATATATATACTTTATATGGTCGGAGATGCCTCCTTCTATGCGTTGCACACTTCTGACCAAAATTAATATACCCTTTTTGCAAGGGTATAAAAAACCCTAAAATGTATGCTATATTATTTTACTCAGAAGCCCAGGGGGTTTCCCCTAATAAAAACAAAGATTCCTTATAAGTATGCTACAATATTTTAATTCCAAATTGGAAAAATTAACACAGCCCTAAAAGTATGCTACAAATTTCAACACCAAAAACCCTAAAAGTATGCTATACTATTTGACACTCAGAAGCTTACAAGTATGCTACAATATTTTAATCTTAAAGGGGATTCCCCCAGTTGGCAATGAACAATGAGCCCTAAAAGATATGCTACAAATTTCGAATTTAAAGAGAAAGCTAAACTTTTGAGCGAGTTTCGCAATTTCAGATTCTATGAGATATTGAAAAACTTAAATTACATGTATGTGAATTAATTTGGGTCCATCCGATCGTAGTTTTTTCCCAGTGAGTAATAATTGCAAGCAATTTGTATCTGCAGATACATTTATTTGTAGTTTCTATGCTTTGGTTTTTTTTTCTTTCTTTTTTCTTTTCTTTTTGTTCCTGTTGCTCTTTGGCGTTAGGGTCATCCTTTAAACGGCATATCCTACACTCCTCTCCATATCGTACACTTAACACACGTTCAACACACACTTCAATTGCTGTGCAAATATTCTTCGCGCATGCCGAGGACGAGCCAAAAGGACCACAGAAGGACGAGCAGGAAGGCAGGAAACAAGTAAGAAAGAAAGCGAAGAGAGCAAGAGAGGGAGAGAGAGGGGAGAACGAATCAAAGACGGCAGCAAAACGAAACACCAACTTCAATTGTATCCTTTTGGATGAACGCTGGGGCATGGCAACGCAACAGCGAACAACTCGAGCATGAATGTCTTCTCGTCCTTAAGCACACATCAATTTCAAAACAATAATTGAAAATTGCAACAATTGGTACAATTTTCGTTGCCCCACCACGTACGTACAACAAAATGGCATCTCAGGACCAGCATGGCGAGTCAAAGAGGGGCAGGCAACAGCAACGGAAAATTCTTTACATCATTTTTTCTTTTTCCCACAATTGTGTGTGTGTGTGTGTGTGTCCGATTGAAATTTCAATTTGCTAGCTTTAAAAATTGCATTTTGTTCCCCATAAGTTTTGCTCACTTTTTTCTTATTTTATTTTTGGTATATGAATATCTATCTGGTGACACGCAAACGTTCAACGTGTCTGTGTGTGTGTGTGTTCGAGTGTTAAATAAATAATTATATTGTCCAGAAAAATGACAGAAATATAAACACATATATAGAAAATGAAAATTAAATAATAAATAAAATTTTCTGTATTTATATATTATTTATAATTTTGTGAATGTGAAAAATCCAAATCAAAAAATGAAAATCATTCGAAAAATGCAGCAAGTTTCACACAATTTCATTCCAACATCGTGTGAAATAAAAATGATTTCAATAAATAGAGTATAGGACAAAATAATATATGCTATATAGCCCAGCTGATCAGCTATCAAAACTTATATAAAATATATAGAAATCCAGAATCAAAGATAGGGAATAAATATATATTATCTATATATTTTTTTTGTATTTGCGGTTGTTTAGACAATTTGTTGTCCGTTAAAGCTTATAAAAATGACCAAATCTATCATATACATATAAACAAATAAGCGACAGAGTATCTATAGTTGGGTGATGTTGGTTGTCCTTCTAGGGTATTAACAATTCGTTCACTGTTTTGTGATGAGTGTGTCATTTACTTTTAGTAGATGTTTTGCGTGTTTGATGTGTTTGTTGTGTGCAAATATTTATGCTCATCAATTAATTATGTGACATGGCGACTGACAAGCGCAGCGACAGGTGCGAGAGGAGAAGGAGGCGGTGGGAAGTGATAGGCGGTAGACACACACACACGCAGAAAGACAGCTAGACAGCGAGAGAAAAAGCGAGGGGGGGGGTAGAGGGAGGAAGTGGTAGATCTGTGGCCTTTTTTACTGCAAATTTCTTTTTGTTGTTGTTGTTAATAAAATATTCAAAATTTAATTTTCGTCGCGCATTGCGTTTGACACATTTCAATAAAAACAATTAACACAATTAAGGTTGAAAAGTCAGTGTCTATTTTATTTGCTGCTGCTATTTTCGATGGATGAATGTGAGTGGAGATTTTTTCTTTGCGTTGTTTGTTGTCTCTCTCTGTGTGTGTGTTTTGATGAAAAGCGTTGAATTCCTAGTGGCGCATTTTTCCATTGGGTTTTTCCCATTTGCCGCTGCTATGTATATTTGGATAAATATTTATGCAATTTTCATTATAAATAAAAACACATTTAAATAAATTAAAATGCCCAATGTATGCATGTGTGTGTGCAGCAGGATTGTGTAGATGTAGATGTAAGTGTATGTGTGTGTGTGAGAGAGAGAGAGTTGTTTCCTCTCGAAAGTGACTGACTTACTTCCGTCGCGCCTCAAAGTTCAACTAATTGCAGTTGGCTTTTGGCTTCTTTTCTTTGCTCTACTACTAAATGCTTTCCGTTTTCTAATTAAAATTATACCTACGACGTTTGTAAATAGAAAAGCGAATTTAATTAAAATTTATATGTATATGCATAATTCTCACTCACAGCAAAAGCAACAGCAACAACAACAACAACAAAATAAACAAGGCAATTCCAGGCAGAGAACGGGCCAGAGTAGCACCCAACCAGCAGTTAGCAGAGTCAGGCTAGAAAATGGGGGACCACACACCAGAAGGACACTACGCAAAAATTTTTAATTACTCGTCGTTTGGAACGGTAGTGCTACTACTACTACCACTACTAGTGCCAGTCTCTACTGAAGAGAGGGAGATGTAGAGAGTGTGGGAGAGAGAGAGATCTCGACCCACAACTTTACCAAAAACTGAAGCCGAGCTCATTTTGAAAATTTTCATAATTACTCCAAATGCTGGCTGGCTGGCTGGCTGTTGACGATGATGTTGTTGTTGATGATGATGATGATGATGATGATGCCGATGCTGCTGCTGCTGCTCAACGACAAGTCAAGTCACTGCAGTTCAGTTCAGTTCAGTCCGAGCAGCCAGGACGATGTTGCTTCAAGTGCACTCATATGCGCAGCGACCAAAACTAAATGAACTTATGCCTGTGTGTGTGTGCTTGTGTGTATGTGTGTGGCTTCGCTTGAGCACCTGCATGTGTGGTCCTGTTGTGTGTGAGTGGGTGGTTGGGTTGGGTGGCGAGGTCGGTCGAGTTCCGGCTGCCGCGCACTTGAAACTAAAGGCTAAGTAGGTGCATTCATATAAACATTGCCCATACAGTTGCAGGTTTGCCATGTTTGTATGTACATATACATGTATATGTATTTGTATTTGTCTGTATGTGTGCAGTAGTATATTTACCCACTCACCCACACATATCCCATACATTTCAGAAAGGGGCAAAAAAAAAAAAAAACAGAAATCGTTGACTAGCAATGGCAATGGCGGCGGGCATCTTTCCATCTTCTCTTGCTATGCTTTCCCTTTCCCGCTCTCTCCTTCTTCTCTCTTTCCCTTTCTCTTTCTCTGAGTGGTTTGGTTATGTAATTAAATTTATTTCATTATGATATTGTGTGTCTACACACACACACACACACACACACAGGGAAATAAAGTTGTCTGTGCATGTGTGTGTGTGTAAGAATTTGTTAGCTTTATGGCAAGATTCTTTTGAATCTTGACAAACAGTTTTACCATATACAAAGCAAATGCGGTTAAAAAAAGAAAATTAGAGAGCAACCTAAACTCAAGTTCGAAGGAAGAATATTTTAGCTTTAATTAAATCTAGTCTTATATAATTAGCTTTCTAAATTATTACAGAGCATTTCAAACCGATTTAAAAATGTGTTCCCCAAGCCGAAGCGAATAAATGTTAAAGCAAAGCAAACAAAGCAAGTCCTTTGATGGATCGAAGGACGAAAGTCATGCCAAGTGAATTGTAGTACAAAGGACTGTCTTTTGTCCAAAGAACATTTCGATAGTCCTGCGGGAAGCTTTCCTGCTGGATTTTTGCGACTGCCACAAAGATGGACAAATTTTGTAGCATACTTATTTGGGTAGAAGTGTTCCGACACTCAGATGACACTTAGTGCGAATTCTTTGGCTACGATTAAACAACGGTCCTTCCTAGTTAATCTCTCTGCTTAGAGAAAAGGCAGTTCGTTTCAGTTAAAATGAAAGCAAATTCAAACCACTTAAAGCGTTCCCAGAAAAAGCCCCAAAAAATTCAATGGGCCGAGGACATCAACTAAGGGAAAAGAAAAGCTGTAAGAAGAAAATGCCACTAACAGGGGGACAATTCTGGCTACCTTCCTTCACATTGCCTCTCCTTCTCTCTCTCTCTCGATTGGTTTTTTGCTTTTTTTTCAGTTCTTGATTGTCATTCGCTTTGCCATGCGGCAAGGTTCGAGACTTGGCGGAAATGAAAATTGAATTTTATGCAAACACAAAAGCCAATTGAAGTCAATTATTGTTTATGTAACTAATTTTATTTAAAAATAAGTCAATTTCAAAAGGAAATAGCAAAACGAGAAGTGAAATAGACACAAATACACACACACACACAAGAGAGAGAGAGAGCGAAGGAGGAGAGGTAGGTAAAGTGTCAACTAAATCTATAAGGGCTTCGATTAGCTCTTTTCCTTTGAATAATTGTAAAAGAAAAACCTTTTAAAGTGACCCATTTTGAGCTCAATTCCAAAGCTTTTTTTGCCCCGCTTTTACTGGCTGCTAGCCAACCATCAAAATAAACTGAAAAAGGGAGCAATAAAATGTCCTTGGCCCTAGTGAAAATTGTTGGAACTCATCCATCAGCTGTTTTTCACAGAGACAGCAACAAAGTGCCTGACTTTTTTTTCGGGTGATGTGGTTTTTTTTTTTTGCATACCCTGTAAGTCATAGGTTAAAAGGATACACTATGCATTTATATACATATATGTAATCCTGATCAGCATCAATTTTTTAATAAGATTTAGCCATCGTTTAGAATCATCAATAAAAAATGATTTAAAAATTAACATTTTATTGCCAAATATTTACAGCATATCCTTGAGTCGACTCTCTATTTAATTTGAGCAATTTTTTTTGTTTAGTTATTTTGATTGATTGCATTGTTTCGTGTAACAAATTTATTTGTGCAACATTTTGAACGGAGAAAACAAAAAACCAAAAAAACAGAATTAGAAGAAGAAAAGAAAGAAAGGGAGAGAAGACAGCAGGCTAGCTAGCTGGCTAAATCATTGTCAGGACAGGAAATTGCCAAGGCCTCCAATGCGAGAACATGGTGCATGCAAGGTGAAAAGTTTAAAGCCGCAAAAACCGAACATCATTATCCACAGCATCGAGAGGAGCATCTCGAACATCTTCATCATCATCATTACCATCTTTGACTGTGGTGGGCATCAGAATCTTCAATCTCAATGACGTCTTTGCTTTGGCATCATTAGTGAAAATGATTTCTTATTCAATGCTCGCTTTTTGCTTTGCTTTTCTTCGCAGCATTTTCTTTTTGCTCTCATGCTTCATCGATTTTTCTTGGTTTTCTTTTTTTGTTCTTTTTGTTCTGTTCTGTTCCTTCTGCTTTGCTGGTTGAGTTGATGGAAATTTTTTTTCTTCTCGTTTTTTTTTTTTTGTGCTTGCCGCCTGCATTTTTGCCAGAGTGTCTTCGTTTCAGTCACAGAGACTCATCATTGACTTTAGTTGGTAATAATGTTGTATTTGTTTTCTATAGCCAAACAAATTGTTCTTCCTCTTGTTCCTTCATCTCTCTCTCTCTCTCTCATCTTTTGGTTTTTCTTTTTGGCTTTTGTTATCTTTAATATTGATTATATGCAATATCTCAAACCGACACACACACATACAAGAAAAAGAAAGCAGCAGCAAAACGAAACGAAATTGTTCGTTTTTGGTGCAAAAGATATTTGCCATTTCCCTTCATTTTTGTTTACCCCGTTATCGAAAACAACTGACTTAGACAGAAACAGACAAAGAGGCCAAGAGACGAGCAGAGGAATGTGTGTGTGTGTGTGTGGCTAAGAAATCCAGCAGCCTGTCTTTTTTTTTTTTTGCTGTGCAAAGAAACAAAACTCTTTCATATCCTGGCTAAAGGAATTTAAAGGCCAGAAAAACAAAGCAAAAAGCCACAAGCAAAATGAAAATCTGTCGATAAGTCACAGCAAAAGTTGATATCGATGAGCAAAACCTGAGGCTCAAATTAGTATTCAAATGAAAGATTCTTTGCATTCTGAATGTTTAGAGAGTAAGGAACACATCTCGAAAGGACTAATTAAACTATCTAGTACGAACTTTTTATTAGTGATCATGGAGGAGAGTAAGGATCAGCTTACAGAACTTATTCTTACAAAATTCGCAAAATGTTTTAGGCTTCCCATTGATGGGCAAGAGTAATTAATGAATTTTAAAGTAATTAATTAACTTATTAAGAAGAAAAACTGTCTAAAGTCTAGCGAATGAAGCTTTTCAACATGAAAATGTTTTTCAATCTCTTTTTTTTTTGTAGATTTTGTTACGAGAAAGAGAAAAACTGTCAACAAATTGAGCCTAAGACTGGATAAAGAAGAAGAAGTAGTGACAAAAGTAAAACCCACGAATAACAAGAAGCAGTAAACACAAAAAAAAAAAAAAAGGTTTGGTAAAAGGGGAAAAAAGTAAAGAAAACGGCGGAAAATTTCCAGTCTGGCAATTTTTTTTCCTTTATTTTCAGTTCTTTGTTGTTATATGAAAGCAGAGGCGGCCGGCAGCAGAAGGCATTTTAGGAGAAAACTCATACGCAAATCTTCAATTCATAGGCTTAGGTTTAAAAGCGGATGAAATGAGATGAGATGAAATGGAGATGAGTTTGAGATGAGGCTGGGTCTGGGACTGGGACTGCAGATGGGAATGGGGATGGCTAGGCGCTGGCGGTCCCCAAAGCAATGAATTTTTAGAATTCCCGCTGCCATTTATGAGGACACTCCAGAGAGAGCAATTGAAACAACAAGCAAATGCATAAATAAAAAGCTCAAATTACAATTTAATGCTATGGTCGGAGGGTCTGGCTAGGGTATGAGAGAATAGAGAACGAAGAATGCAGAAAAAGAGAATGCTAGAAGAGAGAAGCCATTAAAAAGAATAAACACATTTGATTTAAAACTTAAATTAAATTCGATTTAAACTTTTACAGAGAGAGGGAGCGACGCCACATTAATGCCCTTGATTATCTGCATTATTAATAAAAAGAAAGAAAAAAAAAACAGAAAAAGAAAATGAAAAATTCGCACGTGATGATAAAAATTTATGCACACACGTTGTCATTTGCCCCTGAAGTCTGAGAAGGAGAATGTGTGAGTGTGAGTGTGTGAGTGTGTGTGTGTGTGTGTGTGTGTGTGTGTGTGTGTGTATGTGGAGGCGCTGCTCTGCTTGTGGCGACCTCAGTCAGGGTCCAGGGTCGCCCATTAAATAAATAACCGAAAAACTTTTCAACTTTCATGAATATTAATAACAGCAGATTTTAAAATACAAACGCTGCCGAAACCGACAAAAGTGACAAGCAGAGAGAGAGAGAGAGAGAGAAAGAGAGGTTGAGAGAATGGGGGAAAAGAGAGAGAGAGACGCACGATTGTTGCTCATACGCCGCGTTGTTCAGTTCTGGTTTCGGCGCACAAAATGTAAAATGTGCATTTAAATTGAATTCCTTAATGAATTCGTGGCAACGCCTTCCCCCTCGCCTTCCCCTCGCCCCACACCCCACAATCCACATCATCCCATCAGAGATGGAAAGGTGACGAGCGACCAGCGAGACCAGCGACCAGACCACATCACATCGCACCATAACAGAGACTCCAACTCCTACTGCTACTGCTACTGCTGCTCCAACCCTACCCCAAGCAGAGCTACCAACCAACCAAGTTGCCCTGAAGCCAAAGGTGTTGGCCCAATGCGCCAAGCGTTTTTATCAGATTAAAAATTATGCATTTTTTAGTACACACTTTTCTCTTGTCTGGGTATAATTACTTTCTGATTACGAAATTTCTCAACAGCATTCTCCATTTACAATTTTTCATACATCATTTTGATTGTACTTTTTATTCAATTTCGAGGATTTAATTTATCATATTTCACAACCCATTATTTTTTTGCATTTTAAAACAGAATTATTAAGAATGGCGAAAATGAACAGAAAAATAACTTGTGATTCAGTGAATAATCCTAACATTTCTATTTCTCGAGGGTATCTCATATTCATCACATAAAGATTTGCGCATCTTCTGTTTTCTATTTACGGGAGTTCATTTAGTGGGCAGAGAAGGAGCAACTTTTTTGTACTCACTGTGTGTGTGTGTGGCAAAAATTATGCAAAAATTCAAAGGCCGAAACTTTGGCGTTGTGCAGTTTCAGCAACAGCAACAACAACTCGACTCTTAATTAAAATGCATTAAGTTTGGATGCACAGAGAAAAAAAATGGTAAAAAACGTATATCTATATATATATATCTATCTGTATAGTAGCCGAATGACGTATGACCTCAAATGTTAACATAAAAAAAAATCAAGAGAGTGAGAGAGGAAAAAAAGAGAAGGGGAATCTAATCTGTGAAATCTGCAATTTAGAATGGCGGCTTCCTAACGAATTGCCATTGTATTCGAGTATCACAAAAGGGGCAAATAAAAATAAACCGTATATATATACGTATATAGACAGATAGATATATTATATATATATATATATATATAGAAACTCTTTTTTTTTTGTGTTGGCTAAAACCTGCTGCATTGATTAATGACCTCTCGTGCACGAAAAATTAAATGTAACGCCCCATGAAGCAAAGGACCAACAACGAGACAAAAAAAAAAAAAGGGAATGGCCTATGGCAGCTGAAACATATGATAATGGTCAAATTTCTGCGTTTTTTACTCTCTTTTTTTTTGATGGCCGTAACACAACACGTAACATGTGTTTTAGTTCATAGGAGCACAAAAAAAAAGGAGAATTATATATAAAATGAATGTTGGGAAAAGGCATATAAAAGCAGCAATGAAAACATAAAAATGGTCAACCAAAATGTGAAAGGATGAAACCAATTTTTAGTTGGCTAACTACAGAAATTACAAAATTCAGTTGAAATGAAATTACATTCATTTAAACTATTTATCAAAGAGCTATATGCAGAGTTGCCTGTTGTTGGGCTATCGATAACATTGTTTATCGATAAAAATTCCTCCAAGGAATTGCTTAAAAGAGGAATAAGAGTCAACAAAAACGTTTTCAAGGATTAATTTAAAAATTCTTTCCCATAAATTTTAATTGGTTTACAAGAAAAAATTCTTTACAAGACTTTCACAATTTACCTTACAATATAGAAGGCCTAATCGAGTCAACTAATGGCTAATTATATGGAAAAGTTTCACCATTTCAATGGAACTTTATTATAGGATATCTTCCTGGCATAAGCCTAAACCAACAATAGAACCGGAGGAAACAAAAAGAGGGATAGTTGAAAATGACAAAAATCTGCGGGGCGTGAAAAAATGTTATAAAAGCTTATGGGTTCGGTCCCAACTATGCAATTTGCAGACCGCTGTTTTCACCCCACTCTTCTTCACCATCACCAACCACCTCCACCCGGTGGGTGACAAAACACATTTTAGCCTCACATATGAGCCGTGAAGGAACACCGCAGCGACAGCAGCAGCAGTAGAAAATAAGATAAATTTCACATGAGCAGAAAGAAGAAAAATTAATAACTTTTTAAAAGGTCATAAAAATCGAGTAAAAATAAGTGTAAAGTCATAGGACATAAGCCGCCGCTTCTGGCTCGTGCTCTCTATACAAATCGCGCCCATATATAATTTGCACATTTTTCATTTTTGTCGCTGCTTAAAAAACTAATAAGAATGCAACGAGGCCATAAATTTTATGCTGGAGCGAAAAATTAAAGTGCCAAAGCAAAGCAAAGCCGAACCGAAACGAGCCGAGACCAAGCGCCAAGCACCAAGCCAAGCCAACCCAACCAAGTCCAACAAGTGACAAAAGAGCCAAACAGTTTTTCCCTTTTTCTTTTTTTATTCTGTTAGATATATATATATATATATGTATATATAGTTTTACTCTTTCATTCGGTTCCTTTTTTGTTAGAAAATAAAATAATAGAAGGAACCGTTGGCAATGGCGGGAAGTGCTGAATCACCGGAAAACCATTAAAGGAAGTCACAACTATTGATTATGTCGGCGAGCGGGTTGCCTACAGAGAGAGAGTGAGAGAGAAGAGATGGGCGGGCGGGCAGCAGGGGGACAAACTAAAAATGGCTTTGTGTGTGCAAGCAGCGGAAAAATTATGATAGCGCTCCGGTCTCTGGTCTGGTCTGGTTTGGTTTGGTTTGGTCTGGCTTGGTCTCTGGACCCAGTCCGAAACAAACAAAAAAAAAAAACCCATGGCTCTCTCTCTTCGTCCTCGGCACATATAAATTTGCATGGGAAGCGCTTCAAATTGAATTTGATGGCTTTTATTTGCAACTTTAATTGCAAGCGACGGCTTTTTGAGTCCCGCTTGTTGTAAATATATACACAAAAAGCCGGGTACTCCCATTTTATTGTATTGTTTGTGCATTTCACCAAAAATGAAATGAAATATGATATAAATATTTGAACATTTGGGCAAGCAACAAACAAAACCCGTATCGAATACAAAGACTGAAATGTCAAGGAAAAGAGAATTGCCACCAAAGTAAAGGCCCAGACAACAATCCACACTATTTTAGTGCATAGAACCTCATGTCGAACCACACCAGAAACACGAGAAACTAAGAATATTTCAAAGAGAACTACTCATTGATCCCAGATCAACAACATAAGTCAAAAATTGAAATTAAAAGAATAAACATTATAAATAATTACAAAGACCAGTTCGATTAATCGTAAATATTGAAGGGTATCTTCTCTTCTTTAGACTTATTATCATAAGGACGAAATCCTGTAACTTTTGCCAATTCTCTTCTCTAATTTTGTTGTTATTTTCTCGTCCTTTTTTTGTTGGTGTTGTTTTCCTCATTTTCCCCGCAATGTGGAAAGAAAAAAAAAAACAAGAACCACCCGGAAACGTTGCTCGACGGGCCCATAGACGAAAATCATGGCGAGATAAATTGCCAAAGATAGCAAAAATGGAAGGCAATGTCGAGAGACAGACATACAGACGGACGGACGAACGGACCCCAACCGACATTGTCCCTCGCTCTATTCCTCCCATCCCATCCCCACCATACCCCATCTCTCTCGCTGTCAGCGCCCACGCTCTCCTAGTTAGTCTATTGTTCAAAATCAATTTAGTGTTGAATTGGTGCCAAGAATCTCATTTTCCAAAAAACGGCGTCAGTTAGTTCCAGTGCATATATAGGAAATGAAAATACCGGAAACGCAGAAAGTCAGAGAGAAAGGATTTGCCAAAGCATAACAGCAAAGGCGAAAAAAAAAACACAAACAGTAAAAAACAGAAATGAAAAAGAAAAAAAAATGTGCTAATAACTTTCAAATAAATGTTGGTACCAGAAAGAGAAGAAAAAAAAAAAAGCGAAAACGAAAAAGAACAAAAAAAAATTGGAACTTATAGTACGGGATTGGCCTCTGACTGGCTTAAACTGGCACACAGACAGTTCTCTATTCTACTTGATTCGCATGTTAGTCTATTTCCACACATAACTCACTGGCTTAAGCCAAAAAGGCCGTAAATTCAGTCAGAAGTCGCGTTTTTCCATCGCTCCCCGCCCACCGCTCTAACACCAGCGCCGCCCATCCAACCCAGTGTGGCTTAACCAAAATGGCAAAGCGACGGGTAGAAGAGACCATTGTGAAAGGAGACAACTGTAGCCAATTTTAAAGTTGTCATCAGTAACTTACTTTTATTGTCGTTAAATTTGTTCTTAATTGGTTTCGCTTAAAGAAGAAGCCCAAAGCTGTTGAAAAGTATTACATTGAGATTTTCTGCGATTAATTGGCGAGGTTTTCAATTCTCTTTGAGATTGAAGTAAATTAGAGGAACTTGCTTTTAAGTAGGAAGCAAAATATAGTAAATATTTGTGATCTATGGTCCCATACTTAAGTGTCGTGTTGATTAACGAAAGTATTTTGCATAGAAATCATTGTTTTAGATTAACGAAACTATTTAGATTAGTCTACTATATGCCCAATAACTGTCTCCAAGCTTCAAAACCAAGGAAAGTAGCAAAGTAAGTTATTTTTTCGAAATATATGGTCACACTTTTTGGCAGTGTTGGCTAAGGAGCTTACTTATGAGTAAATAGAGATAGTGTATTTAGAATATAATTACTGAGAAGGAGGATCACTTCTCATCTCAACTATTAAGTTCTTCAGCGATTAAAATCCGATCAATCTGAGGCTTTAAAACCATGTAGTTTAATATAAAAGTGATTTTATGGCCTCTTTAAAGTTACATAATTTTGTTTATAATCTTTATTGTTGTTTGTTTTGTTTGGTCGAATTTTCACTTTTTTTTTTCTTCTACTGGACCAACAATTTCCTGCTGGCCCACACACACACACACATAAGTTTTTTGTCAAACTCTAGACCAAAAAAGCAAAGAGAAAACCTAGAGAAAGAGAGAGGGAGAAGTGTGTGAGAGATAGAGGATGGAGAGAAATGGTGGTGAGATGTTTATCACAAAACACTTTCATTAAAAATTTTTGTTCGTCCACAAGTTTTAGCCAGCTGCAACACTGAGAATGGAGACTGCAGAAGGATGGAAATAGAGATAGAGAGGAAGAAGGAGAGAGTGAGAGAGAGAGAAAGAGAGATGTATCTGCTGCGTGCTCAGAATTTACACGGCCTGAGGCCATATTTTGTGTTTAGTTTCTTTTGCGCTTTAACTTTCTATATTAACTTTGATTCTCATGGCCAATGGCTGGAAAATTATTACATTTTTAGATTTTTGTTTTGGTTTTGATTATGGATTAAGCCAGAAGCAAACATAATTCGATATACATGCATATGCATATATGTATAATTTAAGAAAAATTAATTTAGCACAAAACTCAAATGCTTGAATGTGTGGAAAATTGAGCATGAAAATGCAATTAACATTATTGGTCAGTGGATTACAGAATAGTCAGAATAGTTTGCCATACATATACAGAGAAAGTGCACAAAATTTTCAATTAATTTTAATGTATTTTCAATGTTTTCCAACCCAAAACACACACACACACACACACGCACACCATATAACCATACCAATATAGATAGAGGGAAAATAGACAAACACAGTGGCTGCGAAAAGTATGTGCGTCTGGCAAATATTGACCACAAAAGTGCCTTTTGTCTAAGAGAGACGTGGGGTGAGGCAGGGGGAGGGGGATAGAGAGGTAGAATTGGTTGGTTCCTTGTTCTCCTTGTCGAGTAAATGATTGTGCATATTAACAACTTGGTTAGCCGCAAAGCAAACAAAATGGCTTTTAATCTAACCATTATAATGAGCAAAAGCCGTCAGTGGGAAAGAGGAAGGGAGAGAGAGAGAGAGACCATAAAGCAACCAGACAAAAGCCCAACAACAGCAACAAGAACAAGAGCAAGAACAATTCTAAGCATTTCGCATTCTATGTGGCGTATGAGTTATATACAAATAGGAAAACTACAAAATGTAAATGGCCAACACGACTTTGCCATACTCTTTCCACAATATAACTTATTAAACACATATACACTATGTCTCTGATAAAAGAAAAGCAAAAAAGGGAAAACTAAAAGATTGTGGAAATTGAACCCAAGGACCACGCTGTTACAGAACGAACCGATTTGACCAGGGTCCTGGCTAGCCAAGTCCAAGCCGCCCCCTTCAAATCATTAATTCATAAAGCTGTAATTTGCTTTTGGCCAGGGCAAAAGCAGCAGCAGCAGACAACCTTTCGGTCATTTGCACTGCAAATTATAAGCAGACAAATAGCCCAGGATTCACACACACACACACACACACATACACTCACACCTATATACATATACATAGAGATGGGGACAAGGATCTCTACCTACACCTAGAAACACTGCTTTGCTTCACAAAGAGCAAGCGAGAAGGAAGAGGGCGAGAGAGAGAGAGAGAGGCAAAAACTTATTTGCGGTTGCCCAGTTTGGCCAACAGCAGCAGCAGCAACAACAACAACAACAATAATAACGATACCCAATGATGATGAGAAGGCTAAATGCAAAATTTTGTTGACATGCCTTGAGCCATGGATATGCCATGGTTAGATGAACGGGACAAGGAGCAGCAGAAGGAGCAAGGAGCCAGAACAGCAGGAGCTGCTGAAGCAGCAGATTGAGCTCAGAATCAACGCTGGCGAGGAGGCGACTCCTCGACTGACTCGGTTTTGTGTCTCTGTCTTTGTGTGTGTGTGTCTCATCTATGGTCTAAGCGTGTAAATGATTTTGACATATTGTAATGACAAAACAAAGGATTGTCTATCTAAGTTCTCCCTCTCCCCCCATCTATCTATCTCCCCTCCATTCTCACCTCTCTCTCTCTCTCGCTTCCCTTCACTCTGTTTGTGTGTTTCTCTCTGGCATTGTCAGTTGTTGTCGCCAGTTTTGGTTTTGGCGGAAATTAGAAATCAAAATGTTAAGGTCCTGACTCTGTCAGCTCAATTGTTGAAGCCATCCAAAAACGGAAGAAAATAAATAGTTTGCCTTTAGCTTCGAGGGTTGCTTGGATTTTCCCATTTCCATTCATTGATCAGATTAACTAAGCCCGCAAGGAGAAGTCAATATGAAATTGGATATTTAGTAACTAATTCTAAATTAGTTATGCAACTAAATAAATACTTTTAGTGAATGTTTTTGCGACCTTGGTTTTGTTCATTTTGGTGTTTGTCTGGCTTAAGGTCAATATATAAATTAAAAACAAAGTTTTAATTTTATTTTCTTCCGATATATTTCGATTGCGCCACGGCAATCGTCTTCAGGGCAACTACAAAATAATACAAAGAACATCAAATCAATAGAACTATTATTTTAACAATCTTTTTAACATACAATGTTTAACACGTCCGCACTGTTTAACGTGGAGTTATTAACTAAATCCTGCTAAGCAATTGTCTGTATATGTGTGCACAGTTGTCAGTATCAGTTTTGTAGTTGAGTCGTGTTGCAGTCGGGGTGTTGATAATATGTAGCATCTCCATAGTGAATCGTTTGTTGTAGTGTCGCTCTTCATCTAATATTTTGGTCTCTTCAAAATTTGGTGAATGTCCACTGGTGCTGTTTTTTGGGTGTCAGAGTGATGTCGTAATTTGAAGTCTGATTTATGTTGTGAAATTCTAGTCTTTAATTTAGATTTTGTAGTCCCTATGTATACTTTATCGCATGATGATTTATCAAGTCCATTACAAGTGATTTTATATATTACATTGCTTCTATCTATTGTCCGTATTTTTGATTTAGTCTTGTTGAAAAAGCGTCTAAGAGTGTTTTCTGGTTTGTGAGCAATCCGTATTTCGTCTTTGTTATAACACTCTGATTGCGCTAGTCTTTCTGATAGTCTAGGTACATATGTAACAGACAAATACTTCTTGTTTCCTGTCGTTTCTCCTGTATTTGTTGTTTTAGACCTCTTGAACACCGTCCTAATTATCTGCTCCGGAAAATCGTTGTCTTGTAATATCTTTCTCATCTGGTCCTTTGTTTCCTTATGGAAAATTTTGTCAGAAATGTTGAGCATCCGTTTCATACAGCTGATTGCTGTATTGATTATCATCTTTTTGGGGTGTTTGGAGTTAAAATTGATGATTCGTCCAGATGCGGTTGCTTTCATGTACCATTTTAGTTTTAATTCGTTACCTCGTCTTATAATCATGGAGTCCAAATATGCTAATTTCCCGTTTTCTTCCAGCTCCATGGTAAATTTTATATTCCTATCAAAAGAGTTGAGAGTGTCAAGAGCAACGGATCGTGCAATATCAGAGACAGTGGAACGGACACGTAAATTCCTTAAACAACATGACGATATTTTGATTTTAACTGCGGACAAAGGAAATAAGACGGTGGCAATGGTAAAAGAGAAATATGACCAAAGGATGAATAATATATTAAACGATTTAAGCACGTATAGAATTTTAAGGAAAGACCCAACGTCGAGGCTACAGACGAAAAACAATAGTTTAGTGGACAAATTATATAAAATAGGCATTATCACTAGGATAGAAAAGAATAAATTGACAACAACTACGGCAAATTCACCACGGATATATGGATTACCGAAAATCCACAAGGAAGGAACACCATTAAGACCAATCTGCTCGTCGATTGGCTCACCGTCATACGGTCTATGTAAATACATCGTACAGATCTTACGTAACATAACCACAGACTCTAAATATAATATAAAAAATGCAACGGAATTCAAACAAAGAATAAATAACACCTATATTTGCGAAGATGAAAAATTGATTTCATTTGACGTAGTATCATTGTTTCCGAGCATACCGACGGACTTAGCTTTAAACACTATTAGGGAAAAATGGAGTAAAATAGAGGAACACACGAAAATACCAAAAATATTATTCATGGACATTGTAAAATTCTGCATTCAAGAGAATAGATATTTTACATACAAGGAAAGAATATACACCCAACTGAAAGGAATGCCGATGGGATCCCCGGCTTCACCTGTCATTGCTGACATCATCATGGAGACACTTTTGGACACCACAATTGGAAAATTAGCAAGACCACCAAGACTATTGACAAAATATGTAGATGACATTTTCGCAATAGTACAAGAAGATGACATAAAAAACACACTTGACACTCTCAACTCTTTTGATAGGAATATAAAATTTACCATGGAGCTGGAAGAAAACGGGAAATTAGCATATTTGGACTCCATGATTATAAGACGAGGTAACGAATTAAAACTAAAATGGTACATGAAAGCAACCGCATCTGGACGAATCATCAATTTTAACTCCAAACACCCCAAAAGATGATAATCAATACAGCAATCAGCTGTATGAAACGGATGCTCAACATTTCTGACAAAATTTTCCATAAGGAAACAAAGGACCAGATGAGAAAGATATTACAAGACAACGATTTTCCGGAGCAGATAATTAGGACGGTGTTCAAGAGGTCTAAAACAACAAATACAGGAGAAACGACAGGAAACAAGAAGTATTTGTCTGTTACATATGTACCTAGACTATCAGAAAGACTAGCGCAATCAGAGTGTTATAACAAAGACGAAATACGGATTGCTCACAAACCAGAAAACACTCTTAGACGCTTTTTCAACAAGACTAAATCAAAAATACGGACAATAGATAGAAGCAATGTAATATATAAAATCACTTGTAATGGACTTGATAAATCATCATGCGATAAAGTATACATAGGGACTACAAAATCTAAATTAAAGACTAGAATTTCACAACATAAATCAGACTTCAAATTACGACATCACTCTGACACCCAAAAAACAGCCTTAATGACACACTGTGCCACCAGTGGACATTCACCAAATTTTGAAGAGACCAAAATATTAGATGAAGAGCGACACTACAACAAACGATTCACTATGGAGATGCTACATATTATCAACACCCCGACTGCAACACGACTCAACTACAAAACTGATACTGACAACTGTGCACACATATACAGACAATTGCTTAGCAGGATTTAGTTAATAACTCCACGTTAAACAGTGCGGACGTGTTAAACATTGTATGTTAAAAAGATTGTTAAAATAATAGTTCTATTGATTTGATGTTCTTTGTATTATTTTGTAGTTGCCCTGAAGACGATTGCCGTGGCGCAATCGAAATATATCGGAAGAAAATAAAATTAAAACTTTGTTTTTAATTTATATATTGACCTTAAGCCAGACAAACACCAAAATGAATAAATACTTTTAGATAAAAAAAAAATTTGAGATTCTCGCTCTTCTTTTTATACCCTTGCAAAAAGGGTTAACTATAGATCGTATAGAGGAATGATAAATTAAAACTGATTTATGGTAAAAGGACAATTTCTATGGTTAAAAATCCAAAGAAGGTTGTCATTTTGTTTTATTTATATCAATTGAGAACCATTTACTATATTTATATAGTACGATCAGTATAAGAAAAATCCGTTTTACGTATTTCGAAGTAAACCAATATCACTTCTTCAATTTATATGTTAACCCGACTTCCGACTGACCAAAATTAACAGTCAATTACAAATGTTGATGTTTATTTATCCAAGTTGTTGTCGAGAAAAAGACTGAAACTGTGGAAAACCGCAACAACAGCAATCAAATGATAGATAAACACATGAAAAGCATATGACCAACATGGTAAGAGAGGCCAAAAGCTAAAAGATAAAACAAAATTTCTGCCAAGGTAAGCAATTCCTGGTTCAAATGAAATCCACAATAACCAAACATTTACTTCACCTTGAACAAATCGCAATTATAATTAACATTGTAAACTTTCTGTTGAGCAACATAAACCAAAAAGTAAACGACCATTGAAATCTTTCCTACATACATACATACATACATACCAACCACCTTACTAGCCGATACACAACATTTCATATTTCCAACAGCAGCAGCAACAACAATGGCATAGCTATGGGCGCTAAAACAACAATTAAAATAGGTTTGTTGGTTGAAGAGGTGAGCCGAGGAGGGGGGCGGCAGGTTGCTCAACTCTCGAATGTTAACAATAACAATGCCACAACAACAACAACAACAACAACTGCAGCAACAACAATTGTAATGATGAAATAAAAGTCAAGTTAATACAATAGCTAAAATAGCAACAGCAGCAGCAGCAGCAGCAACAAGAGAGAGAAACAGCAGGAAGAGAAACGGCAACCCAAACATGAAACTCATTCACAGAGTGAGGCAAATTGAAGTAAAGGGTCGAGGGAGTTACGGGAATCACGGAAATACGACTACCCCTATTATCAGGAAGGTCTCTTGTATTTGTTGTTGCTGTTGTTGTTGCTGTTGCTCGTTAGCCTTACATGAAAGTGCAACTTTTTAACAGCAGCAGCAGCAACAACAACAAGGAGCCAACAAACAATTGTAATACATAGTGTTATAATAAAAACATGAAGCACTTGCATATAAATTGTTATACGACTATTTAATACCCTGTTTTTCAACTGACCATTAACATTGAAAACTTGGCTTTCATAGCTAAAGGTAGAAGAATGGTTATAATGCAATAAATAAATTATAGACAATCAAATGCAATAAGGATCCAATAAGGATATTTTGTTCTATATATATCTACATATTTGATTTATTTATTACACGCTATTTTTCAAAATTAATTTACTTTTTCAAAACTCAACAGATTCTAATGAAATTCCTTATATAGAAATAAAACGAATTATTTTATTCGAATCTCAGAAAAGATAATGAGATAAGATTTGATCTCTGCTCACTTAAAGAAACCATATAAATTATATTTTTTTGCTGTTAGTTGACTGGACTATTGATGATACATCTTTTGAGGACATTTAATAATTAGTTGTCTTTTCAATTGATGCATTTCAGTCGGATTTACGATGAGTTGAGCATGTATGTAGTTAATAACCCATTTCCAAGAAATATGGCCTCCTGACTGAAACATTTTGCCCTTTCGACTTTGAGATCCACTTGAAATCAAATCAAATTTACCCCTTTTAAACCCCATGAATACCAGGTATAATCAGCTTGTTTCACTTTCCTTCCTTTAGTCTTTGGCTATATACAAGATGCCTGTCCCTCCCCTTCATCCCCAAAAAAAAAAGGGGTTTCTCTTCTGTTTTGTTGTTTGTTTCTCTTCTTCCTCTCCCTTTTACACCCTCGGTGTGTGTGTGTGAGTGTTTGTGTTTGTAACTCACACTCTCATTTTGGCTTGCATGCAGTTCAAAGTTGTTGGCCCCAGTTGAGGCAAGTCGTCCACACCTTTACCCATATTCTCTTCCTGCTCCTGCTCCTGCTTCTCTCTTCTCGTTTTCGTTTTTGTTCTCTTTCTCCACTACCACCACCACCACCACTTAATCCAACATTCGTGTTGCTCTGAGGTGGAGCCGGAGCCGGAGCTGTAGCTGCAGCTAGAGCTGGCTTGGTTCTCTGGGCTAACAGCAAACCAAGCGCCGCAGGTGCAAAGTGTAAATGAAGACTGATTGCAGTGCACATGATTTTGTGTCGTCGACACACACACACATACACACAAACACACACCCCAGGTGAGGCAAAGGGCAAAGAGATGATGGCTATGATGTGGTAAGAGGGGCAGCAAAAAGGGAGCTTGCAAGGGTGGCGTAAAAAACGTTGTTAGGTCGGCAAAAATGGAAGGGTAATTGTGGTTAAGTGCTGGTTTATTGGTTTGGCGAAAGGGCTTAGAAGATATAGTATATGTATATAGATAGATAGATAGCTATAGCCTACCTACCGACCTTTCTACCTATCTACCTACCAGACAAAGTGACAATGGGCGACAAACTAACTAAAGTTTCAAGTGAAGTTTTTCCCTTGTTTCCATCATCTGCTTTTAAGGGCAAGTTTTCGTCGGTTACATTTTTGTCGTTGAAAGACTTGTGTTCCAAGGGCAAAAAGTTGCAAAACATGTTGAACATGCTTGTAATGAAAGGGTTAAACTGACCAATGCTTGTACTCTCCCAGATTAGACATCGCACAGATAAATGAGTTGTCTGTCGGCCATGAGAGAAGAAGGTAATCGATGTGGTTTTGGAGAAGATTTACAACTGCATACACATATAATATCGAAATCAAAATGTTATCCTTGTAGAAAGTATAAGATCATGGGGAGCAATTGGTAATCTTCAATGGGGTGGAGCGAAAGAGGGGAATATTTAGTGTAATTGTATGAACTTGGATAAATTAGGTGGATATGAACGTCCTCTAAGATGCACGATGTTGAGTGTCAATCAATCGTTGATTGAAATTGTTATTAAATGCTGAAGATCAAAGGACATCCATAAGGCAGATCTATAAGGGAGAACCATAAGGGAGATCCATAAGAAAGATCTATAGAAAAGATGCAGATATCCAGGATTTGAGTCCTGGCTTACAACCATTATGAAGGAAAGATTCAAATGTCTCTTCTCAAGTATCCTTCATAAGCTTTTTGACTGTTAATTAAAGCAACCATGATTTATGTTAACCATTTTAATCAATTTCATCCTTTTAGACTTTCAACATTCAAAAATCACAAATTTTCACATTAAATTTACTTGAATTCTAGTCAAATTTCACGATAGCATAAAAACACTTTACATCATATAGGAAAAAAAAAAGAGGGGCAAAAACACGAATCCACATTCGAAATTTGTTGTACAAATTAATTTCTTACATTCTTTTTATGATGGAAAAAGAAAAACAAAAATAATAATAATAAATATAGGAATGTAAAGCATTTTTTAATTTCAGAGAAATCCAAATCCAAGGCAACAACAACACATCAGCAACTCTCTCTCATACACACATTAAAAAATCGTTTTTAATTGAAACACAAACCCCTTGGCAATCAGAGCGAGAGTCATCGCCATCGTTGTTATGCACACGCAAATGCCGTGCTAACTCGCTAACCCCAAGGGCAAGGCAGAGGATGGTAGTTTGCGGGGTCCAAACCTCGTAACCCCAACCCCAAACCCAACCCCAAACCCCATATATACACACCACAAAAACAGGAGGGGGAATAGCTGGCTGGCTGCCTGGCTGCCTGTCGCTCACTTAAGTTAATACGCAAACCAAATGTCACTCAACATTATCAACGGCAAACGTAATCAGTTAAAACTTTTTTTTCTTCTCGTATTTTTTTTTTACTCTTTCTCATTTTTTTTTCCTGTTGTTCGTAGGCTGGCCCAAAACCCAAACCAACAGACAGACTGAATAGCTGGTTGGCTGTCTGGCTGGCTGGCTGCCTGACTGCCAGAGGGAGGGGCCTATGGAGGGAGGGGATATGGGTTGGGGGTGGTGTGTGGGTCAGGGAAAAAAGTTGGCAACATGTTTGTATTCTATTTCAATTTTTTATGTGCTCTGCCAGCAAAGCGACTCAACTCAACTCGACTCAAACAACAACAACAGATCGAGAATTAAATCCATTTAATGATTTTCAAATGCTCTTTCCTTCTACATAATAGATCTACATCAAAAGTTGGCAAATTGATCAAATAGGTCATCTTAATTGCAAGTTGAGAGCACTTAAACTTTTCTCATCCAATTAATTCCAATGTAAAATCATACGAAATTCTTTAAATTGAGACTTTGTCTTCTGAGAATCTTTTAGAAAACTTTCTTTAACTTCATTTTCTGGAACTTGGTAGTATTCCATAATGTCAATTAACCTATGAAGGCTTAGGTTAAATGATAAAATTAAGTTTAAATATTCCAAACATAGACTAATCTGATTTTAATCAGGCTATCTAACTTGGAGGCTCTTGAACCTGCTCACTTTTTGATTGCTACCTCGAGAGTTCATAACAGAAATAAAGATATTTATTGTAGGTTTCCTATCTTTTACTCTATATAGTCACTTGCTACGATGAATGATTTCAATAATGTTCAACCGCTTGGCAATGAGTAAGAGTATTTTGAAAAATGCCCGGCATGTGTTTTTCGCTAGTCACACAAACACACACACACTTCTCTCGCCTCCCTCATCCGATCCTCCTGCCCCTAAAAGCATCCTCTGGGCTGGGGCTGGCTAGGCCTATAGAAAACTTTGTGGTTCCTTTTTTTCCTATTTTGTTTTGGTTAACTTTATTTTTTGGTATGTGGTGGCCTTTTTGGGGCTGTTTGGAAAACAGAAAGCTCTACACAAAACAAGAGAATGTCTAAATTTCCCCGACAGGTCGTCGTCGTAGTTGTCGTAGTTGTAGTTGCTGTTGTTGTTGTTGTTTAGAGTGGTGGCAAGTGCTCGCGGTTTTTCATTTTGTTTTTTTGCATATTTTCTTTTTCTATGTGTGTGTGTGTGAGTGTGTTTGGGGGCCACTTGACAGCCGTTTAAATGCATTAAAAAATTACCTACCTAGGCAGCCGAAAAAAAAAAGCCAAACGACAAAACGAACTAGCAGAAGTAGTAGAAGCAGAAACAGAAGAAGAGAGAATGAGGCCCAAAAAATTTCACATGCGAAATTGTGCATGTGGGAGGCGTAGGCATGGTCGACGCCCACAAACAAGACGATGCAAAATCAAATCAACAGAAAATGGCGTGCCATACCCACGGAATGACGACAACAACCAAAACGACGACAATGGCAACAATGGAAGGCACGAGAACGTAGGATTTTGAGCCTCCCTTTTTTGCAGGCGACAGCAAAAGGGTTTGGCCAGCCAAAAGGAAGACATGGTAGAAGGCAATAGGTAGTTGGAGGTAGAAGAACCAGACGGAACAGAGCTGACTCGGCCGACTAGTTAACGCAAATTGAAATTGTTGTAGCCGCAGCCGAAAAAAAAAAACCAAAAAAAAAAAGAAAACCGAAAGGGAAAAGAAAAGAGCTTCTCCCTTCTTTCCACTTCTCTGCCACTAGTTTGTTCGTGCATAAATCAAAGCCAGGGCAAGTTCTATGGTAAATGGAGATGATGGCGGTGACTGGTGAAATGGAGCGGGGAGGGGGGAAAGGCGGGTTGGAGGAATGGGTTTGGTAGAGAGATTGGCAAGACTTGGCAGTTACAATGGCAATTAAAAAGGCTTTGGTCCAACTTCATTTGAAGTTAAGTCCTCGACATGTTTAAAACGCTGTTAAAGTGCCATCCAAAAGGGAAAACCAAAGCGACAGTTTGTCTTCTTCTTCTTTTTTTTTGGTGGTGCTTTGTTTTAGCCTTTCAAATTTCAGTAAGAATGAAATAAGTGAATTTTTTTAGTTAAAACTTAAAAACAAAATGATTATTTTAATATTACGAGAGAGACTGAGAGGACGATCAAAATATCTTGGAAGGTATATTATCTGGAATTAGGAGTTGGCTTTACTCTGATCGATAACTTTATCTTTCTTCAGGGAACGACATATTCTCTTTGTAAATTGGACAAGTAACCAAATAACTGAGTTTTTAGCTATTTCAGTATTAGCTTTCACTTTCTTTATCTGTTTGATAACTTTTTTTTGCTTAGATTTCTCAACTTGAACTGACTTTTATCTTGCAATTTTTTGTTTAGTTTTTGCTCTCTCACTTTCTTTGTGTGTGTCTTGGGCTTGCTTACATCAATCTCCTTTTATCTTGTTCGATTCCATACTCCATTCTAGTTGCCAGAACTCTTCATTATCAGTCGAAACAGAAACTATGTTTTTTTTTTGCCATTTAAAGCACTTTACATTCCACTTTCTAGAACCCCTCTAGCCAGCAGTTGAACACCCGCTAACCCGTTGCTGTCACTCCACTTTAAACTTTGAAATGTCGCTAGGCTCAGTCGGTCGGTCGGTCTCTCTCTCTCTCTCTCTCTCTCGCCGTTCTGTGCTGTCACACACGTCGCATGAGTTATATGCCCCATCGCCACATCTAGCACACATACAGACACACACAGATGTTTCAGCCTCTGCTCCTTCTCCACACTATCTCTCTTTCTCTCTCTGTCTCTCTCTCTCGCTTGCAGTAGCGTAGCTAACTTTTGTGGCCTTATCTCGTACAGACTGCACTCCAAGGCTTACGGAAAACGCCATAGAGCTATGATTTAAACGCAAACTTGGTCTTCTTCTCACTCGACACTCGTACCTCAAAAAACAAACCCGCTTACGCTTTCGAATACGTTTACTACTACTTATGTATATGTGAGTGCGTGTAGATGATGATTACAACTGCTGCTGCTGCTGCTGCTGCCGCCGCTGCTGCTGGTGGTCCCCAGAAAAGAACTTGAACAATTAACTATATTTTAATTGCTACTCACTTTGCTGCCTGCTTGGATAATTTATTTACAATTTTTACGCTCATTTTGCTGACTGACAGTGCAAAGAAACCAAACAGACAAAAACAAAACAAAACCAAAAACAACCAGAGTGAACAAAGAAACACTGTTACACAAGTATTTAACAGAAACAAACGCTTGAATACTCTTTTAAATCAATGAAAGTATGTGATTTTCGTAATGAAAACACGAAGGAAAAGTTTCTTCCATAAAATTGTTCATTTAGAGAAGTCTCAACTTATGTTTAGCTCAGCAATTTGTCAAGTTTACAATTGATAATTTAGAAAATCTATTCGATAGTTTTAAGGATCAATGTTAAAGGAACTTTATGTCACTTAAAAATATTCTCTTTTGAGTTTCGCTATAGAATAGAAACGATATTCGTAATATTTCTCGGGTTCAGTCCTCTCAACATTTTCTTCTATGCTCCTTTTAGCTAAGAGTATGGCAAAAAAAAAAAGGAGAGAAAAAGAAGCGAAACTAACCACACAGAGAAAAACAACAGAAAACAGCATGACGGGCAAACGTCCGATGGGTTTTTCCATTTTTTTTTCTTTTTATTCCTTTTTTTTTTGGTTTTTCTGGTTCTGTTTTCTGTGTTCTCTGGGTGAAAAACGCATTACGCATGCACTTTGCTCAACACTTGTGTTAATTTTATGCTGTCCGCCGTTCCCCCTAACCCCAAGGCACCCCCCTCCACCTCTACCAGCTCTTTGGACCCAACCGCTTTTGCCTCGCTCGTTCGTTCAATTCACTACAGTCTTTCACACTCTGTGTGTGTGTGTGTTTGTGTGTATGTGTGTGTGTGTGTGTGCGTTTGTTTAAATATTCATTGCAAATTCCAATTGCATTTGCGCTTAAATTGGCAATACCAACAACAACAAACGCCAGCTGGCTGAAGCGAGAGTTTGCTTTCTTTCCTCCATGGACGTTTTTTTTTTTGTTGCCTCTCTTCTCGGTTTTTCCTCCTTTTTTTTTTGCGTTTTTGTGTTGTGTTCGTTTGGCTTGGTGGTCAGACTCAATTTGGTCGAAAAATGCGCCTGCCTTGCCTGCCGCTTTTTAACGCCCCCTTTCCCCGCTTCGACCGCTTTGGTTTTGCTGTTGAGCGATTTGGTTTCACTTCATCGCTTAAAGAAGAAACGTTGAAAAAAATCCTTTTTCATTTGAATGAAAATTCAAAGAAGGACGACAGAAGGCGATTAATTTGGAATATTATGGACTGCTCATTGATTTCAGAAATATTTTCTAATAAGTATTGAATAAGTATTCGAATTGATTGCGTCCCTTTTTGCCTACATGATGTGTCAATTTGTATATCGTTATTTTCGTACATGTTCATGTACTCTCTCTTTCATTGAATTTATCCATCCTTTTATTAATCGAAATTATACAAAATTTCGCCAATGGAATCACAGCATAAAATAATTTAGCCACAATAACATGCGTGTTTTATGCAGATTTTTAATGTAATCTATAAATTAATTTTCTCTTCATAAATAACATGTTTAGGCCATAAAACGCAAAAGCAAACTAATTTTTGAAAATTTCCCCATTTCACCGCTCTCTGCCACGCCTCTCTGTCACTCGCTTTCCCTGCAGCGCCAAAATTAAAGGGAAAAAAAAAGAAAATGTCGAGTAAAATGCAATTGAAAATGCATAAATTAGTTGCACGAGCGGCGCGTTTGATAAATGCGCACAAATTTTTGTGAATATAGATAAATTAGTTTAAATCCAGCACAAATCCTTTTTGTGTTATAACTTTGGGGGTGAGGAGTTTCGGAGAGAGATGGGGGGGACTGGTGGCAATGCTAATGTAAAAGCGACATTAATTTGCTCTCATATTTCAATAATCGGGCAAAAAGGCGCACAATGCAAAATGGCTATTAAAAGGCATTACGATAGACCGCAGGACTCGTAAATTATATTCGAAGGAGCAACAGAGATAGAAAGAGCTAGCGAGTGGGCGGGCGAGCGAGCGAGAAAGAGACAACAGAAGAAGACTTCTACGTGTGTCCTTTGTCTACTCTTTTGTGTGCCCCAAAGAGATTTATGTCTTTGACTTGTATGCACCACTTTATTGCATCAAGGAGCATCTACAGGCTGAGCAGCTAGCGGGTGAGATGTGGAACAAGCGGACCAACTGCTGCTGCTCCAAGGCAGAAGAATGAGGACGTGGAGAAGCAATATCAATAAATGTAAGTCACACGCTGCGTATAAGCAATATTTTAATTATGCAAAAAACGAACGGGCCAAGATTGAGTTCAAATAACTCTTTTTGTGTCTTGTGCCCTGTGGCATAGCATACTTTTCTGCGTTGCGCCTCTCCCTCTGTATCTCTCATGTATCTTTGCGTTTTAACTTATTGAGCCGATTGTTTCTGGTCCTGTCTGTGTGTATGTGTGTGTGTGCTTAATGAGCTTTTGTTCCATGATGTAACTGCCTCCATTTTTAATCCATTAAGACTTTTGATATTTTGACGCGTTGCAACTTAAAGTTAAACACATCAGAGTGGTTCTTATCAGTAAGTAAAGTTCCAAAATTTATATCGTTAAATTGATTTACGAGCAATTTATGCTACATGAAATATAACTTGGTACTTTTAGGAAATTTTTCAAATGTTTTTAACGTAAGTTTCTAATAACTATTTTCATTTGCTCCATCACTAAAGGACATTTCCTTAAAATTTGCGATGGGTAAGAATAAAAACCAAAACATATTTGCTTAGAACGAGAGAAAATTCAATCGTTTAACTCGAGAAATGAGAAGATCATTTATTAAGGAATGAGCTTTATGTGCTGCTCTGAGGAATCTTTTATATAAAATTATAAAAAAGATACAAGGATAGATCAGAAAATATAATAAAGATAAAATGGGAGAAACAAACGATGAAACGTTAAGTTATTTGTCTTTCATTTGGTTATTGCGAACCACCCTAAATGCTTATTTGCTCTACATATAAATTTAACACCCACTTAACTCATTCGTAAAGAATCCAATATAATACACAGACACCCCCAGACAGACACACACACACACACACATACACATACATGACCAGCTGACGTCAATGACTGACTGAGTCAATGCAAAATGGAATGGAGAAATGCAGTCAGTAAGGTTGTTTTGATGACAGGCCAGACTTAATACACACACACACACACACACGCAATATACAAGCAAACTGGATGGGGGGTCTCAATGCATTCAATCGAGTCAAGTTGAGTTTCTGCCAACATCAGCAGCAGCAGCAGGCAGCTAACAGTAAATGCAACTGCTGCAACACACTCACACACACACACACAGCGAGAGAGTAAGACAGAGAACGACTATGTTGGAGCGAGAGAGATATATGTGTGTATATGTATTGATTAAATGAAGATGACAACAATGATTGACATCGTTGACTTAAGTCATTACATATTGTAGGCAAGTTGCAGCAGCTGTAAGGATAATGCCATGCCAGTATGGCCAGGATGCACAAGGATGTTGCTCCAACGCCCACCTACTCACTCGCTGTCTTTGTTTCACAGTATGTGTCTGAGTATTTTGCTGTGCGTGTGTGTATGTGTGGGTGGGCGTTGTGTGTTCGATGAGCAAACAATATGGAGGCGCTTAATTTGTTTGAAAGGCTCAGCAGGACAACAATGAATTGAATTCTCTCTCCTTTATTCTCTACCTGCGTCCCCCCTTCCTCCTCCCTTCCTCTTTCTTTCTGCCTTCCTCTTTCCAGCAAATTAATTATTTTTAAATTAAATAAAAACCAGCAAACGTTCTCGTTCTCTCTATGCCACTCTCTCTCTCTCTCTCTCTTTCCCCTCGTGCTCACACACACACACACACATAAATTTCTCACGCAATAAATTACAACAAATAATTGCCAATTCAGCAGCAAATAATTTATATATGTGACACACTCACACAAACAACAAACGCACAATTTTTTCCTTGATTTTGATACCCTTCCCTCCCCAAATGGTCCATCAATTTTAGATATTCATAGAACTAATTTGAAGTCCTTCTGTGCCAAGCTGTGGTTGGATCGCTTAGGAACTCTTTGACCGTCTCTAGGTTTAACTTATCCGTTTATATACATGTCTATAAAGAGAATGCTCCATCATATTCCACCCGAACTTAACTCGTTTTGAAATTCTAGAGTATAGAAACTTCGACTTCTTTAATTTCTGCATTAATTTTTTCTTCTCGTATGTCCTTTTGTTGCTTTCCTTCTCTCTTTTTTTTTTTGGCTTATTTGATTTCATTGCTTGTTTGTCGCTTGAGTTGTTTTTTTGGTCATAAAGATTATAATCTTGATGTGGTCGAGAGTGAGGGGTAGAGAGAGGAGTTGGGTAACAAAAATAGGAACACCAAAAACTGATACAAACATAATTCGGAATTTGTGTGTGAAAGAGAACGAGTAATGCCAGAGACAGAGAAAGCAAGCAGAAATCGCATAAATTTCAGTCGCAGCTCGCATAAAATGCGCCGTCAGGCATAAACATTTTTCTATAAATATTTTCCTCCTTTTTTTCGACTTATTTTCTTTTTTTTTTTCCTCTCTTTGGAAGAGTTATAGAGCGGATGTAGAGGCTCTGGCTGAGAAGAAGGGCAACGGCGACGGCAACGGCGGCGGCATAGGCACTTGTGAGTTAAGTGAAAAATTTGTGTGAGCCACAAATTGCTTTAATGTTATTACAAAAAATGATGAGAGTTACTTCTGCTCCTCCTCTACTTGTGTGCATATGTGAGTGAGTGGGTGTGTGTATGTATGGGTAAGTGTATGTGTGAGTGTATGGATGAGATGGCGGTACTTAAGATCTGGCAAAAATATATATAAGTATAAGAGGTTTAGGGAATGACTTTTCTAGCATAAGACTTGGAGTAAGTTAAGTTATTTGTGAAAGAAAAATGAAATTTCTATTTCCATTAAAGATTTTTCAGATTGTAGATTCTTTCATTATAAATTTTATTAGCTTCCCAACTATTAAATGTGTCCTGTTTTTACTACCTTTTGTTTACTTTATGACTACTCTACATCATTCTGGTGCTGCTCCGGCTGCTGCTGGCCTAAGCTCTCAAAACTATTAAAAAACTAATCAAAATTGTTGAATTTATCATTGAGCATCACAGACGACACAGTAGTTATGTGTGTCCCCTAGAGGTCAGCGGGGGTGGGAATGCTTTTAATTCAGCAAGATGGAGTATAAAAAACTCTAAAATAAAAAATATGTTATTTAATTGGTCTAAAGGTCTAGTGTAGATCAGGATAAAACCAAGATTTACTTGAAAATCGATTGTATCTTCAACGCAATCGAATGGGATCTCAATCAATTTTCAATGATGCCTCTTCCAATCTTGGTTTTTGCATCTAAGGCAATTTGCATTTTGCCTGCATGCAACAATTTGCTGCAGTGACTCAGTTGAGATGAGACTGCCGGTCTGTCTGTCTGTCAATCTGTCTGCCTGTCTATTGGTGTGTCTGACTGCTCGTTCAGCCAGCTGAATAATCATAGAAAATAATTTCACATATCATTTGACATTTTATTATTATTTTCTTGTTAAATGCATTTTATGTAAATCTTTTGCCAGTTTATTGAATTTTTGTTGTTGCCCGTTGCCGTTGCGTCGTTGCGTTGTCGTTGTTGTAAATGCATTTTTGCAGATTTATGAGAGGATAAAATATAAGTATACTATATTGTATATTGGCAATCATTTTTTCTCAATCATAAACATGTTTACCCGGGACAACGTGTCGTCCTCGTCCTAGTGCTCCTACTCCCCCGCCTCCTTTTGGGTGCTATTGCTAGTCGAGTATAGAATGGGTCGTATGGGTATGTTAGTACTATGGCCTGGGCTGGCCTGGGCTGAGCTGGGCTGGCAGCAAAGGGAAACGTAAGGGAACGGAACTAACGATGCTTTCGATTCGTGTTTATCGCTTAAATTGCCCAAGCATCTTCCTTCTCTTCTAGGAAAAACGATGCGAAATAAAAATAAAATCAATAGATTGTGTTTAATAAGCTGAAACTGTTCTAGATAACACGTCCAGAGGACAGAGGACGACACCAGCCAGCCAGCCAGCCAGTCAGCCAGTCAGCGGTGTAGCTAGGACAATGCCAGTGTCAGTGTCTTTCCCTTTTTGACTAGCATTTTTATTGTTGTATCTAAAAACGAACTTGTATCTTGTATCTCTGGTATCTGGCAGATGCACGTGATGTGCATTTTAATATAATTTACTCCCCGTTACACTCACATACATCTCCCTCTTTCTCTCTCTCTCTTACTCTATCTATCTATCTGTCTGTTTGTCTGTCTCTTTCTCTAATCAGGTCTGTTAGGCAAGGTGTTACCGGCTTTTAAATCCAATTTAAGTATCACTTTGGCCCTTCTTTCTTCAAGCTTTAACTCACCAATTCTGTTGTTGTTGTTCTCATGTCACTGTATTGTCTGGATTCCCTTCTTTTTTTTGTGTTTTTTTTTTTTTGTTTTTTGTTGTTTTGCTAATATACCCTAACTTATGCGTTTACTCATTTGGATAAGTAGAGAAAACACTGATTGAAGAGAAACTTTATCGCACGTACTGAAGTAGGAATTGTCAATCATTCAATCAATCAATATATAAGCTACAATTAATAACTTCTTATCTTTAAAAGTGTTTTAGATCACATATTTTCGTGATATTCCTTTCATATATATCTAAATTAGATCTCCTAGATCAATCTGATGAGAAGAGAAGAGAGAGAGCAGAAGAGATTAGTTTATCAAACATAATATAAAGAAGAGTATAGAATTGTCGACATGCTTGAAACTTAATCCTTTTGCCCATGTTTTTGTAGTAGTTGTTTTCGTTGTTCTTGTTGTTGCTATACAGTTCAGTCACTAACCCAGACAACACAAATACAACATTTGCCTCAAGCCAAAAATTCAACTGACCGACCGACCGACCAACCGACCGAGCGAGCGAGCGAGCAAGCGTCCCAAGCAGCTTCATGTGGAGATTCCCCGGAATGGACTGGAACGGAAGATGAATGGGGATGGGGACTTGTGGACTGGTGGACTGAATTGGACTGGACTCTTTTGCCCTCTATTAGCAGCCTGTCATATTTTCAGCATGTTGCTTTTGTTGTTGTTGTTTTTATTGTGGCTAGTGTTGCCATTTTTTATTATAATACCCTGCCCATAGCCCGCACATCTCGTGCAACTTTTCGTTGTAGTTTTTCTTGGCTGTTCATTCTTGTTTAGTTTGCTGGTTTTTCTTTCTTTCTGGTTCTCTATTTTTTGTGTGTGTGTGTATGTGTGTGTGCTTCTGTATGGCAGGCGTTGACCTTCCATTGTCATTTGACATTTTGTGGGCAGTTTTGAAGTGTTGGGTGGGCGGCGACGAGGGCGACGACGACGACGCTGGGTTTTGGATTGTCTGCTACAAATTGAAGGCTATTAAAGCGTTTCGACTCGCTTCAAATTTATGACAGGACATAAAAAAAAAGGCAGGCAGATAGAAAACAAGTTTACGCAAGAGAAACAAAATTAAAAATATATACATACTATATATTCAAGTCGAAAAGTTATGAAAATCTATGACAAATATACAGGGTGTTCTCTTAACTGTATAGGACACCACTTAATGCTACCTGAGAGGATCCGAATCAATTATTTCTATTAACCAATTGTGTTAGATAACCACCGAAACCAATTTATCTATTGATGAAATCATCATTTCTATATTTATTTAGATAAATTTTCATGCCATTTGGTTTATGGGCTACTCTCTCTCAATTGCTTTTAAGAAATATTCATTTCACTCGAATGACCAAACCCCAAATGTGGGCATATATATATTTATATGGGTCTGTATTGTTTTTAACCCCGAGAAACAAATATATCTTTATTTCTCTCTTTTGTCTTCGCATTAACATTTTGGCCATCATGTTTTCACAGCTGCTCATCATATAGGAAAAACAAAGTAGAAACAAAAAAAACCAAACCAAACCGAAAGAAATGGCGAGAAAATACAACCAAACGCATTTATTTGTAATAGTAGAGCCAAAGATAGAAAACACAGAAGGAGAGAGAGAAAAAAAAACCCTTTTAGTAATTTTATACATGCCCGAAATATTGAATAACTTGCAAAAAGCGAAACGAATCCCATTTACAGGGATGAGCAGCAGCAGCGGCGGCAGCTCATCATCAAAAGCAGCTTCGTCCTTGAAAATGCTAAACCGAAATTGGCGTGGGAGCAAAAGAAAAGCTTAAAGGGCAAAACCAAAAATGAGAAAATAAGGAAAACATAGAAAGAGAGGGGGTGTATGGATGGGGTATAGGGGTTTTTGGGGCAGATTCAGACAAACCCAAACAGATAAACATAAACATGTTGGTTATTGTCTGCTTCAACTTCAGCTGCTCCCAGTTTTTCCGTTTCTCTTTCATTTTCATTTTGTTTTTTTTTTTTATGTTGCCTCTTTTCAATCAACAACCAAAGCGGAATGTGGAGGGGGGTGAAGCTGGTGGTTGGGGGGGGAGGAGAGGGTAGAGAGACAAACAATCAGTTATACCCCAAAAGCTTAATCGATTTTCACCAGGTACAGAGCTGCAGCATCTCTCTTTTGGTTTAATATAAAAAAAATGTTCCTCCCTTTACCAACATACCCCCTCTTCCCATCCCCCACGATCTCTTCCACACACTCGCACAACAAGGAAAATCTTTTGTCAAACACACACACAGAGTGGGAGAAAGAGAGAGGGGGGGAGGGAGATAAATATATGAAGGACTCATTCCTACCTACAACTGGAGCAAGCATTAAAAAAGTAATTTGTTATTGTTTTTTAAGCCGCCGTAGGGTATCATTGTAACGAAATTTCAATATGCACACACACTCACCCACACACTCACACACACCGAACAGTCAGTCAGTCCGCCCATCCCTCTGTCCCTTCTATCAATCCTTTCATTCTTCCCTCAGTCAGTGAGTCAGTGGCAAGTATTTAAGACTGATTGCCGTCCATTCGGGCTCAATTTTCCAAAACAAATGAACCAAATGATGCTCTATATAATGAAGGCGGCTAATAAATGCTAATTTTGTATTGGAATAATAAGAAGAATTTGCAACATGGTGTAAATTTCAAATACATTAATTATTTGCCTCTTACTTCAGGAAATATTTACATAAGAAATGAGACACAAATTAATAGATTTTAGAAACTCCGCGGAGAACAGACAATTTTCAATTAATTTTTTAAACTTTTCTTTTTAATATCTCTAAAGTTAAACACTTTAAAAATATTTATTTTCGAAGTAAGAAAGAGCATTTCATATTCAGCTGGATATGCTTCCACTTTTTAACCATACTTTCAATTATTTTTGTGCGTTCTTTTTTCCTTCTTTTTTTTTGCAACCAAAAGTTTTCATTTTTAAGAGGTCCTCTCAATGGATATCCACAAAATATGATACAACCAAAAAAAAAAAGAGAGAGAATTAATTTGTTATATTTACTTTTCATTACATTTATGTGGGGAATTAAAAAGCTTTCTGTCCCTTTCCACCAAAAAGAATAATAATAAACACACGTCCATACACACACACACACTCAAACACACACACAGAGCCACAATGTATGCTACAAATGGCACATTAGCCAATGAGTAGGATGGGGCGATAGGGGAGGTGAAGGGAAAACCCACTGGAAATCGTCGCCGTCGTCTGAAAACTCTTTCATTGATGACCCTAATGAACACCAAATATGCAATTAGCAAAAAGTTGAGTTATTTGCCATAAATATTTGTGGACAGCACCGAGAGAGCAACAACAGCAACAACAACAACAACATTGATAATGACCAACGAAAAACCTCCAAACATTGTGTATTGCCTGCTCATTGTTTGGGATTCGGTTTGCATTTTGCCAATTTGTTTTGTGGATTATGCAATTTATTTAGTTTAACTTTTGCATATGTGTATATAGTATGCATAGATGTGTTCGTACGTGTGTTTGTGTATGTGTTTTTAGGTGGAGGTGGGGTGGTAAAGGGTCATGGGGTCTAAATGATAAATTCTATGGTCGCACGTAATATGGAAATTAAAAGCGCACAGGGACAGGCCACGGCATATACTTTGTTAAAGCAGACGTAGATGGGCAGAAAGAGAGAGAGAGGGGGAGGAAGAGCGAGCGTGTGGTGCAGTGATTTAATTACTTTTCGGGTAAACCAAGAAGGTAACACTATAAAAACACTGTAAAGTCAATGGTCGAAGCTTCCCCTTCTCTCCCTACCCTCTTATCCCTCCGCTAATAAAGGTAAAAGAACTAATCGCCAAATGCAACGTAACAACAAAAAAAAAAAAAACAGAAAAAAAGGTTAAACGATTTGCGGTCGTACCGCGATTTCGGTTAAAGTTTGAGGTCACTTTTCGGATTACGTTTAGAGTGATAGTTTGGTTTTAGAATTACGGTTATTGGGGATGCATTTTTTTTTTTTTTGTTAGTTTCAACTGGACACCAATTACGAGAAGGTTTACAATTTGGGCTGGGCTAAGATCTTATTTGAAACATATTTTTCAATTAAAAGGCATTAGATGTAGATACGAACATCAAGGACGAGGAGGATGAGCAAGTCCTTTAAATGGAAACTAATCTAATCTAATGTTCTTTAGCCTCATCTTTTGCATGAAACTCACCCAATTTTTGTTGGTCGGTTTACCTTATTGCCGAAAGCTGAAATTGCGGAATGTCAACGACAATAAAACTGATTGCCCGGCAACTAACGTTTAATGGCCGATGGTCAAGCCTATAAAAGCCTCCCAGGCAACTAATTAGGACACACACGCACACACACACACAATCATAAAACAAAATACAATAGAGAAATGGTCAAACAGCATGTGAAATAATTTGCGGCAACAATTTTTTTTTTTTTCGCTTATCAGCGACCACTTGTGTCAGAGAGAGAAAAAATAGTGTGACACACGCATAAAACTAAAGACATAAAGTCTCTACGTGAATGGTAAAAGATATAGACATAGAGAGTTTGGGGCGAAAGGAGATGTTGCTATACAGTAGCAGCATAAAACTAAATGGTATAAGCGACCATGTTAACAAGAGCCAACCAGAGCGAGAGGAGCTGGGGGGTGCTAGTGACTGGTGTGGCAGGAAAAAAAAGCAGAGAATCAGAATCTTTGATGAGACTTTTCTTTTTTTTTCTCTTTTTTGCTGTAACCAAATCAACAGAGATGAGAGAAATGACTGTTGAATGTTGTTTCAAAAACTAAAATCTAGAATTAGTTTCAGTGAGCGAATTTTTGGTTTAATTTAGAATTAATATTTATTGGGTACTCAAAGCTATTACTTTTGTGTTTTTGGCAGCACTTTAAAATAAGTGAAACTTTTCAATTTATATAAATAAAAGTAAGAAAATATCAGCAATCTGCAATTTACTAGATCGGGATATAGAGAGACCCTTTCTATGGGCCATAATTCACCTGTGGCTAAAGCTCATGAGATCATGAATCTAGGTTTATTTCCATCTCTAATTCTAAAAGATTTTCTTTAGCTGCTGTTTCAAATGTAACTACTCACTCACACAATCACAAAGATACACCCACTCACACACACACACACACAGAGAGAGAGAGAGAGTGGGAAAGAGAAATGCAGAAGCAGCTTCCGTTTGCTACGCTTCAAGTTGAAAATGAGCGTGTAATTAGAAATGTAAAGAGTCTTTCTGTCTCAACTACCATTTCTCCTCTCCAAAAAAGAGTGAGCCAGTCAGTCAGTCACTTGCAGTGCAAAAGTCACGACTATGTTGTCGTTGTTGACGTTGTTGTTGTTCTTGTTGTTGTTGTTGTCGTCGTCGTCCCCAGGAAATGTGCGCACGCAAAAGAAAATTGCAAATGAAAATGAAATAAAATGGCGCAAAATGCAAATACACACACAGTGACACACACACATAGACAGCAGCAACTCATTGCCTATGGCGGCGTATTTTTATTTTCCTTTTTTTTTTGCATCCCCCTACTTTTTTCCTCCTTATCCTCCCTCCTCCTCTCTGGCAACAATGAGCAACATAAAAAGTTATGTATAAAAATCTTTTGCTCGCTTGCTACTTTTCGCTTGCATTTCCGTTACAAGGAAAACTGAATTTGCATGTGACATTTGCGGTTAAGAGGCAGATAGAGATAGAGAGAGGGAGAGTGAAAGAGATGAAGGACTTGAGGTAGATGGAAAGGTAGCTTGATACGTAAAATGGTGGCTAGAGGGAGAAGCTTGAGCAAAAGTTTAGCAATGGTTACGGGAGTGGGATGATGAGTTTGGGGAGTGGCAGGGGGCGAGGAGAATTTTTAAAGGCTGCACAGCAGCATCAAGCACAGCAGCATCAAGTTTTTTTTTTTCATCTCCTTTTGTTTTATGAAATTGAATTGATATGGAAAACTCTGGTTAATTAAGAGTTGAACGTGGAAAACTTCTCATACAGCAAATTCAAAATCTAATTTGTCTAAAGGCATTTTCATTTCAATCATTTATAACATGCGATAAGTAAGAAAGGTTGTTTAAACCTTTTCTCACTCTTCCTTAGACAGAAAGTCCAAGGAATTTCTCTCTAACTTGAAAATGTATCTAAATAACTTATTTTCCTAGTATGCTATCTAATTATAAACCAGTTCAAAGTAAAAACTTGCTTATTAGACATGCAGTTTCCGAATCGAACAGACGTAACTAAAAAGCTGTTTAATCGAATTAAACTTACCCAATATAAAGCGCGATTGTTCGTTGATCAATCGGTTTTCGTTTGTTGAAAATTGTTTGTAGTTTGCTTTTAGGCGTTCGTATATTCTTATTTGTATGCCCGCGTTAATAGGCCAAATATTATTTTAATTTGTAACTTTAATAAAGCTATAAATGTTATATATCTATATATATATTTATATTTTGTAGTTGTTGTTGTTGTTGTTGATGGATTTACTACGATTTGCGTTACGGTTTGACAATGCACAGGCAACTACGGAATTTAACTTGATTTACTTGAATTTATTTTTTATGCATTTGCTTATTTATTTATTAATAAATAAAAAATATATATATTTATGTGTGTGTATGTATATACAGAATTACACACACACTCGCAATTTCGCTGTTGGTATGTATGGCTTTACTTTTTTACACATTCGCATTAGGCACTACATTAATTCCTGATTTTTTTCATGTTACAGGGTTTTTTTTTATATATTACTATTATTATTATTATTGTTATTTGATGATGTTGTTGAATTAATTTATAAAATATTTAAAAATCTACGGCGGCGCTTCGGCAATTTTAATGCAAAAAATATTTCGTTTTTGCTTGTTGTCTCTGCTTGCTGTTGCTGTTGTTGTATTACTATACGTATAAATAAATGATGACGTTTGTTAAAAACGCATTTCGGTTGTTTCTATTTTTTGGCTAAATGAAGGGAGATAAACAGACAGAGAGAGAAGGAGAGAAAGCAAGAGAGAGAGAGGGAGAGATGGAAAGTATTTTAAAAAGCTGTTAACCTGAACAATATTCAATGTATTTTGTCATACTTTTTGTTGTTTTTGTTTTATTCTTTTTTCTTGTTTACCATTACAACGAATTTTTTGGCACGCCCCCCAAAAAGAGCGAGTGAGAGAGGTAGAGAGCGAGCAAGCGATAATAAACATGCAGCGAAACAATAAATTTCAACATTATAGCAACAAAATGTGCAATTAGCAACAGCAAAAACATAAATTTTCATTAAACAACAACAACAGAAACAACGGAATATAACGAACAAAAAAAAAAAAAAACAAGAAAAACACGTATACGCCATGTGTAACGTGTGATAATTATGAGCTTTAAGCACGCAGCTGAACAACATTTTCTGGTTTTCTCTTCTTGTTTTTTTTTTCTGTTTTGGTTTGGTTGGGTTTTAAAATTTTCAGCCGATTTTGTTTTGTTTTTGCTGGCCACCCATTTTGATTTAAGGTCGAAAGCGAAAGAGCAACAGCGGCGAGGTCTTGAATCCCGAATGCTGTCCTGTCCTGTCCTTTCCTGGCCTTGCCTTGCTTGGGTCTTGCCCTGTCTGTCAATGGCTAGGCTTGCCTGACGAAAGGAAAGCACAAAAAAAAACTCCCCAAAAACGATTCCAAGCAGCAGCAGCAGCCTTTCGACAGTTGTATATAAACTTGTATATATAAAAACATATATATACAGAGATATAGATATATACATGAAGTGTCTACGACAAAAACAAAAAGTCAGCTGGCTGCTTCTGCTGCTGTGTGAATGTGAGAGAAGTCAGTAAAGAAAGCAAACGAGCGAAAATAAGATGAAAAACAACAACAAGGACCAAAAGCAATGATGAGACTTGACTGGGCCAACGAAAAATGAACCAAAAAAAAAAACCAGAGAATGAGAAAGAGTGCGGGGAAAAAAAAGGGGCAGCTTAAACAGTCTTGCTTCTAACTCTTTTAACCCAAAAATATAGCAAAACACAGAAAAGTGTAAAGGTGAAAAGATTAAAAGAAGCCACAAAAAAAAAACAAGAAGAATAAGACGACGACTTTAAGCTTCGATTTTTAAATTGAAACTGAGATGATTAAATGCAGGACATCTGGCACTTGTTGCTATGCGAATTGATAGACCGCACCTTTAAGGTAAATCATCTTCTAGGCATAAAAAAAATTAAATCAATTGCAAAATTTCAATTGATTAATCGATTGTAAGTATAAAGTAAGTCGAAGGCAAGAGTTAATTAAAAAACTTTGTGCTTAGAGTAAAGTTAAGTAAAAAAAAAAAATGGTGGATTTTCAATAATTAATTAAATCGCTATTGATTTTAGTTCGATGGGTGGTATTTGTCATGGCTTTTTGACTTGCAGCTACTTTGCTTTTGGTAGTCGGAGCTGTTGTTGTTGTTTTTTCCACTTTCTAGATTTTCTCTCAATTTTGTTTTCCTTTCGTTTTTTTACCATTTTTCCAATGATGACTTGGCTTCTGTGTGTAGACGCCTGAGTGCGTCTTTTGCTATTTACACACGCCTACAAAGGAAGCATAGCCTCCCTTGTCCTAGCCTCTTCGCACTTTTTTTATACCAAAGGCAAACACCCAGCCTAGTCGTCTGTTTTATAATTTTCACAGACGTCGCCTTGGCTTTTCCCTCGCACACACACACACACACAAAAGGCAGCGCATGTGGCCATTATTTATGTATATTTTCACCTACATTTATTTTATTTATACGAGAGAGAAAGAAGAGAAATAAAAGTGGAAAAAAAAGATAGAAAGAAAGCAAATGTTGGCTGGCTGGATGACTGGTTTGTTGGTGGGGGGAAGCTGTGTGTGAAAGTAATAGAGCAATACCTTAGAGACAGACACCCTGTATGGCATACACACACACAAGCGCATATATACTACAAACATTATATAGATTGTGTTTATATTGGTAGGCTCTTGGTAGGTAGTTAGGCATCATCTTTGTGTGTATGTCGTTCTTCTCTAGGCTATAGGCCAGCTGTAGGCGCTGCTGCTCGACTCAATAAAGCGTAAATGTTAACAGCAACAACAGCAACAACTGTTGTAAGCGACAAAAAAACATAAACTAAACTAAAATAAAAAACACATAAAAACACACAGAGTGAGAGATAGAGGGGGTGTAGAAACGAAAAGAACAACATAAATGTTAAGCTTTTGCCGACAGTCGACAGTCAGTCGTGTAGGCCATAAAAACTTTTCCTCCAGCCAAGCGAAAGTGGAGAAACAGCAGACAGAAGGCAAAGAAAAGGGAGACCACCCTCGCCAGGAAGGGCTAGGGGAGGTGGTGGTAGTGGAAAGATTGTTCAAATTATTGTACATGAAAATTAAGTGAGTTATGTTTATGTTATTTGCATATATTAGATTTAATTTTTACATTATTTCACACAAAGTGGCAAAATGAAACGACCTTGACCCAGCGTGAAGGAAGAGCAGAGAACACGCAAAATTTTATATGGAGAATACAAATTCTTTGCTGTATGTTTAGAGTAAGGATTAATAATGCACATAAATAGCCCAAAAAAAAAGGTCCTTTAGGTAGAGCATCACCATTGTGCTTGTGCTAGTGACTCTAATTGATGTCCTTTCAATCGTGAAACTAAAATATGGATAATCCATAACGTTTCAACGTTCAAAATGGTTCCAAATGAAATAACTAGATTTCTATTTATATTTTTGAGATGCTTTCATTTGTTTCACATAGTTGAATACAAACTATTCTTAGCACTTAAAAGATTAGGAACAATGAAACTTAATGGGAATAATCAAAGACAATTTCTCTATTGATTTAAACGAAGGTTTCTTCGTTGGTTTTATGCAGACTTTCAACTAGATTAAATTAATTATAAACGCTAATATCTTTAGCCCTAATGTGTTAATCAATATTAAAAATTTGAAGTAAGTCAAACAACTCTCTGTTCAATTCTTAGAAATCCTTCTTGCTTTTAGGCAATATCTAAAAAACTAAATTAGAACTAAACTTCTTGTCAAGCAATAATTTAGCGAAGCAATTTAAAAGTCCTTGCACAGGGGTTTTTTTTTTTTTTTTGTTTCTTTTGTGTTGTGTTGTTGTTCAGACAGTAAACAAAATTCCGCCACTAAGTCTTGGGAAAAGTTAAACAAGATTTGCTTTCTTCTGTTTAGAGTTGAGCCGCACTTTAGTTAGATTGCCCATAGCCCTCTAAAACTAGTTTTAGATTTTAAATTTATGGCAAATGCCATGTCACACAACCCACACACACACACACGGAAAGAGAGAGGGAGAGAGAGAATGAGAATGGGAAAGAGACAACTGACTAGGATTCTCAGCTCAAACTAAAACTCATCCTCAACTGCCAGTGGCATTGCCGTATACGTTTCTCTCCTCTTTCTTCTCAGTTTATTTTCTATTTTTTGTTTTTGTTATTTATCTCGCTTGCGCTTTTTTGCAACGAGGGCAAACCACACTCACACACACACACACACACACATACATAGAGATACACTCACACATACATATGTAAATAATCTCAAGGCGTGACAAGTGCAGGCAGCCGTATGGCCTCCAAGTCTTGTCTCCTGCACAAAAAGAGAAAAAGTACAAAAAACTTTAACTAGATGCATACATAAATTGCGCTCTATATATTTATGCACCGGCATATATGCAAATGCCACAGAGCCAAGGGGGAGGTGGTGGCGGGAGAGGGGTAAAGAGAAGACCGAGCTTGATGGAGAAGTTGCGGGAGCATCTTTGTAATTTGCTTATTATTATTGTTGATGCTGTTTCAGTTTCTCTTCTCTCTCTCTCTACTGTTGTGTTTCGTTGTTTCGCTCTGCGCTACTTTTTATTTTCATTTTTTAAGCTTGCTATATAGATTATATGTATGTTCTTGTATTTTGTGGTGACTTTTACCAAAACCGATGGCAAACGATAATAAACATAAAAAACTAAAAGTCAGGATGACTATTTCAATGGGCCAGTCAGCCAGCCAGGATATACATAGGTGCTCTAAAAAAGGATTTTGTTCACTTAGGAAATACATATTTAAGTCTACATGGAGACCAATATGATAATCTTTATCGTATTTCGAATCTTTTTTCAGAAATTATCTTCAATTTTTCCTATTTTTTAAACAAATGATCGAAAAGTGCTAATATAAAGTATTAGGTAAGGGTTTCAATAAAATTTCTCAACTAAACCAAATATTAAATATGCTCTACAAAGAAAGGATCCCTGAATTTCTTTGAGATCACATGAATATTCTTTAAATGCAGAAAACGTTTGCTTGGCTAGGAAAAAGTTATATATAGATCGAAATGCCGAGATCGCTTTCACTATTTACAAAATTAACAATTGCTCACAAGGACTTTAACATTCAGTTTATGGAAAACATTAATTTAACTTATTGAATTGATATTTGAACGAGCAAATTTATCAAATTTTGTTGTTCAACATTCTATTGGACATTGTTTTTTTTTAATCTTTGCCCTTTCCCCTCTCTAACTACTTCCAGTACCCGTCTTACCCCAATTAATTTTGGTGAAGTTTTTAATTTACATTTTTGTGTATGCCAGATGCAGGAGCATTAACAAACTCCCAACAGCAACAATAATAACAACAACAGTAAAAGCAACTGCCAAACTATAAGTAACTTTTTCCGTTGCACATTTTTCATCACTTCAAAGAGGCAACAAAAAAAAAAATGCAAGTAAAAATATAACAAAAAAAAAAAAAACAAGAATGTTCAATGAGAAATTAGCGCGTAAAAATTGTTGTTTAAAGCGTGAGAGAAAGAGAGGGAGCGAGAGAAAGGGGAGAAGAAATCTGAGAAACTGTAGCAGAAACTTGAAGAAAATCAATAAAAATGTGGAGGAGTTTTTAAGCAAAAAACTTTGGCAATGAAGTGGTTTTTGGGGTTTTTCCCTTGAAAATTTTTGGTTGATTATTAAAATATTAAGAGTAGAGTAGAAGTGTATAAGAAGAAGAAGAAAAAGAGGTGGAAGCGGCTCTCAAAAAAGGGAATCAACAAAATAAACGAAATAAAAGTTTTCTTTTATTTTTTCATAAAAGTTGTTATGCATTTGTTTCCATATAAATATATATAAACATATAGATATATATATATATATTTATATATATTTTGTCGCATAAATATATATGTAAGTGAGTATATAGAAAGAGCGAGCCGACAGGAGCGCCACCATCCACCTCCATCTCCAGCAGCATCATATCGCTCTAACCACAACGGGGTAATGAACTCAATGTGCGGGCCAGAGCCCAGAGGCTGAGACAGAGACAGCGACAGCGACAGAGAAAGGGAGAAAGAGTGAGTGAGTGAGAGAAAAAGAAGCCGCCAGCAGTTGGGCAAATGGAGCGAAGTCGAGTCGAAACTTTCAGTGTGTGGGTGTCAACAATTGCACAGCTGGGCACACACACACACACACATACACACTCCTATATGTGTATATATAAATATATATATATAGACATATATAAATATATATAAGGAGAGAAAGGGAAGATGCAGAAGGAATAACAGTTATAACAGTTAAAAGAAACAGAAGTAGCCACACACACACACAGGATACAGAGATTTCCAGTCTATTGCTTGGACAACTTTAAAAACTTGGCTAAACAAAAATTGTCAACACTAGCGAGAAAATGCTTAAAATGTAATCAACTTTTCTTCGTTTTTCTTTCTCCATCCATTTTTTTTATTTTTTTTCTGTTTTTTGGCTGGATTTACTTTATATTTATATGAAATTTATATGCTTTGCACTTTGACTTTAAGCTGCTTCCTTCTGACTTTGAATCGATGATAAGCAAGTAGAACGAACTTGTTGAGAAGCAAAAGCAGTTGGCATTTTTCTTCTGCATGTCTTTTTTTTTCTCTGTGGCAGTCACCAGGGCGTATGAGTAATGTAGGTAGAAAGAAATAAACGAATATCGAGTGTGGAGTTGAGAATAATTTATAGATAATAGATATGGCGATCTCGGAACAGAAGAGGAAGTGAGGAAGTGCCTTGTCATGGCTTATAATAAGATTTGATCTGTGGACAGACATTTAATATTATATCCTTATTAAAGTGACATTAAGGAAATTTTGAAAATGGAAAGTCATCTTGAGAATGGATTGCCTAGACTAGTAAGTCAATCAAAATGAAACCCTAAGAAGGCTAAGAAAAAGATTAAAATAAGTTCTAGCAAGGCTTGATTTCAAGCAAACTAAATAAATATTAAAGAAAATGGGAGATCCATTCTGAACCACGATCAAGGAATTATTCCCTTCCATAAGATTTGGCAAATATGGCAAATGAATTTATAAATAATCAAAGCAATATAAAGAAATTAATAGTATTATGTCGATTAAGATCATCAAAATAAAAAATTGATTTTGATAATTTTTTACTTCTTTCTCTTACCCTCGCCTTTAGATATCACTAATCTGTCGCCCATTTCAAGGTCTTATGTATTCGTATAAGAAAAAGAAGGCACAGCAACCCAAAATTATCAAGATATTATTATTGCTGAACAATTGTTTCAGCATTTGATTTGCATTATTTACATATTTGATGTCTTTTGTTTGCTATAACAATTCTGATTTCTATTTTACTATTTGCTATCTTAACTTGCCATCCAATAGCCACCAATTGTTGACATTTTATTACGTCAAGCTGTTAAGTTAGTTTAAGACCTTCGTCCTTAAATTTCCCCACCCCAAAAATGGTATGGTTCAATCAATTTCGTTAAAAATATTTGCCTATCAAATCAAACTCAACTCAGTTGCCTACTGTGAGGCCAATAAACTTTTTATACTTTTGGGCTTTGAGGTAACAGAGCGAGAGAAGAGAGGAGTGAAGTGTAGAGAGTGCAGAATGGTGGTAAAAAGTGGGGAAGAAGGTCTCTTATAAAACTGAGGCGGCTATTAAAGTCACCCATTCCCCTGGCCATAGAAAACCACATTTTGACCACAATGGGGCTAAAGTTGGACAAAGGCAACAAAAAGACAACTTTGCCTGCTTTCTATTTTGGTATTATTAAAATTGCATATTGGCAGACGCACACACACACCCACACACAAATACACATACACTCACCCACACACAAACACACATTGGCATGTGTAAATTGAGCAGTTTATTAGGTGAAATTGCTGCAGTTGATGAACTTTTGGCCAAGCCATTAACAAATTGTTGTCGAACGTTCTAATTTTAAATTTGATCAAATGAAAACTGAACAATTTCTTGATTGAGAGCGACAGTTTGATGAAAGGCCAAAAGTCACTCTCTGACACACACACACACTTACATAAAGGACGAAAGAGAAAAAGTTTGAGAGCAGTGTGAAAATCAAATTGATAAGGTCAAATGTAGACAAGGATTGACACGTTCAAGTTAAACTCTTCGAAAAAAAACCAAATGGGAAAACATTTTAAAAATTTATTCGGATAATGAAATATTGACAAAATGATTTAAAAAACTAAACTGATTTATTAAAGTTTGCCTCATTTTTTGACCTAAAACTAAGTACATTAATACAGATAAAATTTACAATCTTGACAAAACCAAAATGAAAAAACTATTTATTGATGTTGTTAAGATAAATATATATGAAATTGGCAAAAATTTAAACGCATTTATTGTCAAATATAATAACAAATAAATAATAGTTTTTATAAACGAAAATTATTTGGCAAATCAAAAATAAAACCTTAATAACATTAAAAACAAATCAGTTTTTTATTGCAATCATTGTAGTAATTTCTTTAAGCATACACTTAAACTTAAAAGTGTGGCAAACATTTAAAATCTTATACTGCAATTTCTTCTTCTTAAACTATAAGAAATTTTTTGCTTTATTGGCGTATTCTTTTTTATTTTTTGTTGTCTTGTCATCAATAATTTTTTGAAATTGCAGTTTTTGTTTTCCAATTCAGCAAATTTAGGTTTTGTTGAAGAAGAAAAAAACACACAAACAAAACACAGCTCAAGTAAATTGATAACTAAAATCAAAGCCATAAAAATTCGTTGAAAATTCGTTTTCAAATATCTCAAATTTTGTGTTATTTGCATTACATTTTTCAATATTTTTGTATCAGCTTTTGAACTTTTGAAAACACTTTTTTATACAAATCATAGACACGCACCGAATCAAATTATATGGGGGAATTTTCGAAGAACTTGTATAAATTTCTCTAAATTTTGTAATCGACGACACCAAAAAAAAAAAAAATTGAAAATAGCTGCAAAAAATATGCAACGTAACGCGGACCCAAAAAAGACGTACAAAAATTGAGAATTTTTGGAAACGGCGACCAAAAAAAAAACGTACGTGAAACGTAAGACGTAGGACCACACACGGAGGATACGGCAAAACGGCAAAACGACAATGGCGAGATATGGCGACGACGACGCGATGGAAATGTGTTTACAAAGCGGCTTTAGCCACACAACTGAAGCAATGGACAGGATGCCATGCCGCTGAAGGCACACACAGCAAAGTGCTACTATGGGAATGAAATGGAATGGAACTGAAACGGCACGGCACCAAGACACGAGGCATTTAAACACGAAGTTAGAACATCTGTTCGAGAAAGAGAAGGCAACAAAAATACAATGGAAATTTGGTAAGGTAGTGGGGAGGATTGATGGTTAGACAGTGGCAGCGACAACAGCAGCGGCAGCGGCTTGTGGGGTTGTGTAGTGAAGGTTTTTCCTTTTGCTTTTGATTTGGCTGGCTAACTAACCTACCGCAAAAACAACAACAACAAAGTGTTGAAACATTAAACATATACGCAAAAGAAAGAGGGAGATAGAGAGAACGACCCACAAAGTGTAAGAAATACATTTTAGGGAGATTTCACTTAATTAACTATTCGAGTTTATTGAAATGCTTGAGAAGTGTGTTTTGCAATTTTGAAGGCTTTTGGATGGATTTCGGGAGCGCCTGCGCCGCAATTGAAAAACCAACAAAACCGAAAACCCGAAAAAATACAACAACAAAAAATTGCCTAAGCCTCGGTTCGCAGAAAATAGGCCTAAGCGAATCAACATTAAGCAAAAGTGCAACATACAAAAGTTTTTGGCGTTGAACCTTTGCCAAAAACACGACACAGGAGCGTCAGGATCACGACGACCAGCTACGAAGGTAGCTCTAAAACGCTGACGTAGCATATAAGTGCATAGCCGCCATGGATGAAGAGAACGAAGTGGAGCGAAGAATCGCCCACACACACACACTGAGAGAGAAAACGGAATATGCAAAACAAAAACAAAACGAATAAGAACGAAGGGCAAAGCAAGAGGCAAAAAGCACGTGGCCGTCCATACTCGAGTGCCGGCTAAAAATGTGCTTGTGTGTGTGCAAAGGAATGTGTGTGTGTGTGTGTGTCTTAGGGGTGGAGTATAAATTTTACTAGGGAAGAGAATCATAATATTAGTTTTTCTATAGGGTGTTGTATAGCCAGTTGATTAAGATGTAAATAGACTCAAATCCAGCAAAAGATTCGTTCCAATTCACTTGAAAAATACAACAAATTGGCATACGAAATGATTAGTTAAAAATATTTAAGATTATGAGAATTGACTTTGGAAATTATTCTGAAATGTGCAAGATATCTTACAAAATCTTGAATATTTAGGAGAATATCATAGAAAACTAATTATGGGGAATTAAATTTTCAAAGATATCTATATGATTAGGATAAAATATAGAAAATATTGAAAGTTTTCATGGACTTTATCAAACAACTCTTAATTATTCATTATAATTAATTATAATCATTTGTTAAGAAACATTTTTGTCTAGGATATCTGCTTCACTTAGAAAACAATTATTCCAAATTCAAAGAACTTTTCTGAAATCGTCCAAATATCTACTTAGTTAGGAGCTCGCAAAGTTATGGTTTATGGAGATAATTTTACTCTTAAAGTGCACCTGTCGATTTTCTGAAATACTTGCAAAGCGTGCGAACCGAATTAGTAACTGCCTTCGCTATAAATAAAATATAACTCAATTAATTATCGCAATTACCCTTCATGTTTTTAGCTCAATAGTTGTTATTTTTAACTGCACTAAAGGGCTTTCCTTTTGTTTCAGTTTCACTTCAACAGTGCTCCTTCATCCAGAGGATGTCTATATAGTATATGGGAATTTTTTATATAATTGCTGCTCATTCTCGTCGTGTTTCAGCATTATTTATGATTGCAGTTTTATTTTTATTCTTGTTTTTGCAATTATTTATTGTTGTTCACGTGTCGCTTTGCTTAATTAACTTGGACTTGTGTTATTGTATAATTTTAGCTGTTATTATGCCGTGTCATGCATTTAATTCAATTAAAGTTGGACCTGCCAATGTCAGAACAAGGCAGAAACGAAAATGTATGATTAATTGCTTTTCAACCGCTTCGCTTCGGGGTGAATAAAAAAAAAGAAAGAAAGAAAAAAAAACCTGAACTTCAACTTTCATAATCAAATGGCAAAGGCGCGAAATGCACGCTACAAGTAGAACAGCAAAAGGAAAGGTGAAAATTAGCATTAAGGAAAACTGAAGTAAACTGAACAACGACAACGACAATAACAAATACGAAGAAAAAAAAAATAAAGGGCTACTACGGAAAACAAGCTAAATATTTACGAAAAAGAAAACGTTACCATTTTCTTTTCTCTCCCACCACCTCCACGCCTCCCCAAACCTTAACACGCAAAGTCTTGAAGGAGTTTGTAGAGTGAGAACTCAAAACAACTCATTTGCACACGCGACAACATTTTGAGACAGAACACAGAACACAAAATTGAAAGGGGGAAATTATGAAAAATAACGACATTTGAGTGCCCTTCAAGTAGCCGGAAAATTACATTGTTACCGTTGCTGCTGCCAGACCCGAAATTCTTACTGAAGGGGGGCGACGATAATTAAGCGGAAAAATAACCGAATGAAATGAAAAGTCATCAAGATTATTACACGAAATGTTCGTTTCCGGCTCTCTATATACAACATTCTTCTCCCTCTCTTTCTTTCTCTTTATTTAGTTTCAATGCCAATTATATGCTCTGGTTTCAGTTAGTAGGTGAATTAAGAATAATTAAGAACAAGTAATTATCAATTACTAATAAAGTTATTAAAATATTTCGGAAATATTCCACAATGTGTATCTTGTTTAGATTCGATTTGGTAATATCATTTAAGCGTTTTGATAGAAAGGGTAAAGCATCGTTTGTCATTAGGATGTCATAGAGTGGTCTGATTTTAATCTTTCAAAAGACAACTTAGTTTAAGCCAATCAGAATATGGTGGTTTTTATTGAAGAAAATATATACATATATTGAAAAGTTATGGGTAAAGAGATATAGATTAAAATGTTTCTCTTTAAATTATAAACTGTTTATACTAGCAATTATGGTTAGTCAGTATATTCGTATTTCGGTCTTTCTCATTGTTTTCGATCGGAAAGGAACCCTTTCAATTGTTATCCTACGCCATTTATGGTATTTCAAATGTCTTGTCAATCGAAAAACACTTGTTTCTTGTTTAATTTCGCATTCTCTCTGATTTCAGCTTCAACCCACATTTGCTTTTTATTTCTTGTCATTGTTTTTTGTACCCTTTACACATTTAGTCATCACAACGGGGCGTATGAGTAACATGTGTGACACATGTCACGTGACGCCATAACACATCATTTTACCTTTTGCCTGCTTTTTTCGCAACTCTCTCTCCACACACAACAACGAAAAAAAAAAAAAAAAACAAATAACAAGCATAATGACAAACAGAAGGAAGGCAGCGGCAGAGCCAGGAACAAAAAAAAAAACGGAAAAAACAAAACCGAGCTGAGTTGAGTTGAGGTAAAGGCAAAGTAAGACATTTTCGTGATAAGCGCACAGGATAACAAGTTGAACGTGACGAGCATGTGGAAAAACAACAGGAATATATAGTATAAGCTCGTGTGTTATAAACAATGCCTCTCACACACACACACACACACATATCTACTCGCACGATGTGACAGCAAGTGTCAGAGAGAAAAGAGAAGCAAAAAAAAAATACAACAAAATAATACACAGACTGCTTCCTAGGACTCTAAAAAGTCGCTGATAACACAAAATGTCAGCCAAAAAATGGCGGCAACTTACTTCTCCTCCCGTGCCACTCATCGTGCTACCAACCACTTTCCTCCCATCACCATTCGCCTATTCTCTTTCACGCTTTCTTTATACCACTTCTCCACTTTCACTTTTCATGACTTAATTTTCTCGTCGTTGTCGTCGTCTCGTCTCTTGACAGCAGCGTTAAAATAGAAACACACAAAAAAATAAAGTAAGTAAGTCGCCGGGCCGACTTGGATATACCATGCATTAGGTGAAGGGATATATATTAAATTTCTTTCAAATGCTATCTCTCTTTTGTGGAAACGAGCACTTTAGCGCCCCCGACCAAATCGGTGATTTGCAGCATATGCTATCTCGCTCTTTTTCGCGTGCATCTGCCTTGCACCGCTTTGAGTGAAAAACGTTTCTATGTATAACTCGGCCATTTTTATTCCGATTCTTGTGATATTTGGTGGAATGATAGATATACGTGACATGTATTAGTGTGCCAAATTAAATTACGATACGATAAATATTTCGGCTGAAAATCGAATTTTTCAAATTTCGGGGGCGGAAGGGGGCGTGGTCAAAATTTGAAACAAACTTGGTCTGCGTGCACACTGCACGCATCTAATGTCCAAATCCGAAAGCTCTATCTTTTATAGTTCCCGAGATATGGAGGCTCAAAATATTGTTTTTCAAATAGCGGGGGCGGAAGGGGGCGGGGCGAAAAAAAAAAATAAACTCGATCTGCCTGCAGAGCAAACGGGTCTACATGCCAAGTTTGGTAGCTCTAGCTCTTATAGTCTCCGAGATCTCGATGATTCTTCAGACGGACAGACGGACAGACAGACGGACATGTCTCAATCGACTCGGCTATTGATACTGATCAAGAATATATATACTTTATAGGGTCGGAGAAGCTTCCTTCTCCCTGTTACATACATTTTGGCGACTTTAATATACCATTTCATTCTACGAATGCATGGTATAAAAACTAGAAGGAAAAGCGCACTGGAAAACGAAGAAAAAGAAAAGTAAGACGAAAAAATAATTTGTCGGCACACATAAAAATGAAAAGTTTGCTAGCCAAAAAGAGAGAGAGAGAGGAAAAAAGGATTACAAAAGACAAAATGCTTTGGGGCATCTCTTCTATGCAAATGCTAACAACACAAAACAAAATGTAAATAATTTTTCATTACGTATACGCAGCGTATACACCAAGTACAAGGCAAGTACAAAAAGATTTACAGAATGAAAAGGCGAGATGGCCATGGTAAATTTGCGCGCCAAACAAAATCAAAACGCACAAACCTCAACGAAATTTAAAATACCAATAGAAAAACACAGTGATCAAATACGTGAACTATTTCTTAAATTCAACGAAGGTTTAGCTGCTATTCTGAATTCAGAAGCTTAAATCACTCATACGACATGTGAACATATGAAGAGAATCTCAAAATCCTTTCCTAATGTACAAAGAAACTTATAAACATCATATTTATGAAAGTTTCCTTCCGGTGTATGCATGTGCGTAGATGTGTGTGTGTGTGTGTGTGCCTTCGCACTTTTATTCTATTTTTCTGCAATATTTTTCGCTTCACCTAAGAGCAACAACTTCTTGGCGCCAACAAGTGAAAGGATTCATTTTGTTTTCCACCATAAAAGTAATGTTTTAAAAACGAAAGGAAGTTGCACTTGAAAATCAACAACGAAGAGGGAAATACAACGTGTTAAAGGTAACTTAAATCACAAGGACACACGGCCAAAGATTCAGCTGAGCTTCAAGTTTTCTACCAGTCACGCCAATTGCGAGATTGTAAAGTAAACTTTTTGGCGTAAACATGAATTAAGACGCCCCGCGAAGTCGACTCAATGGTTTGTTGGCAATTCACTTCCTGTCGAAGAAGGATGAGTATCCTTAAACATATTATTCACAACCCAAAACTATAAGGAAATCGCTATTTCCTTCTTCATCTCATAATTTGCAATATATGTATAAATAAATGTCTTCAAATCTTCTTCTGATTGCAATTTTGTAACATCATCCTCGTAACTTTTCGCATCGCCCATATTGAAGCTTATTGCACACATTGCAATTGACAGTATCAGTTGAATTTTTTATACCAATCTAAGAGATTTTGCAATCTATAATCTTTATCCAATCTTCATTTGGCATTTCATTTCCCTGCATTTACATGTAATTCCATGCTTAATTTCATGCCAATCTTTTTTCCACCATCAAATATAACTCATACGCACGTTTGCACTTTAATAAACTCTGACAGAGGCGAAAAAAAAAAATTATATGTATAAATATGTTATAAAATATAAAAAGAAAAAAAACCAAAATAAAAACGGAAAAGAAATTAAAATAAAAAAAAATACTTCCCATGTCACATGCAAAATGCCTGTTCAGAAATAAGCGGAGAAGGATGAGAGGCGGCAGCCAACTGCCATTCAATCTTTTCAACTTACACACACTCGTATGATAAAAATTACAATCAGTTAACTCTCCCCCTCCATATTCATTCTCCTATCCTCTTCAAGCTAAGGCAAAAAAAACATACTGTCATTTTGCCATGCAATTTTTATTTTTTAATAAAAAAAAAAAAAACAGATTATTAAAAAAAAGCAGATGACTAGATCAAACTACGTTCATACCGAAGTTTGAATGCCCTAACAAGCAATAGAAGTACTACCACTCAACTGACAAGTGTGATGAAAGTAACTGTAGTTAGGCCTATTATTATTAATTTTTGACTCAAAAACTTTGATTATATAGAATATCATCATGACACCTTGATGTATGATCAGAAAATAGAAAACTAAATAATATTGGAGCAATTTATATAGAGGAAAGATCTTAGAACAAATTAAAGTGCTTAGGAGAAAAAATAATGATCAGAATAAATAGAGTAAAACAAAAATATCTTTTTTCTAGGAGTGGCAAACTTGTGTTTAAAATTGATATACCCTTTTGTGGGAAAAGTATGTAAAAGCCGAGTAAACTGCACACATGTTGCACATTTTTGTTGCTGTTGTTGTTCGTGTAACATGTGATAGCCCTGATATGAAAGTTGGTTGGTTCGCTTCGGTTGCTTTGGTGTCACACTTGTAGCTGATAAAAATCAACAACACCAACAGCAACAGCAACAACAAACCGCAACAATAACACAGCTGGAAATGACAACAATGCAAAATATTTTACATATAAAATGATTATCACAGGAATTTGTACAACAAGACCAAAAAGCAGTAGGGATGAACGAAAAGAGGGAGGTGGGAAGGTAATGGGCCATACGCAACCCACCCACCCAGCTTTTACGAAGTCATGCAACCACTAGATTGTCTATATCAATAACATAAATGGTCATTGATGGAGCAGGAAGGAGGTCCAGGAAGTGCTATTGTTATGTAATCAAAGGAAACATATACAGTTTCTTAACCCGCAAATCGATTTGCTAACCCAATTATAAAATCTAAACTGTGTAATGGTTAGAAATGTAGCAAAACAAACACACAGAATTGAATAAAGATCAAATTTGTTATTTTCTGTTACGACAATTAGTTGGACTTTCTTCAAGTCAACGAGATGAGGACCATACAAATAAATACAAATATTAGTTAGTAGTTCTCTAAACTTAGCTACTCATAAATGATTTAGCATAATAGAAAAAAAGAAAGGAAAGGAAAAAACAATTGAACATATTAGAGCTGTGTTTCTTTTTTGGCTTTATTTGGTCAGAATTCAAAACTAGTTTTAGTATTGAAGGAGTGGAGGAGATGGATTTAGAAACGATTTGAAATGTGAAAGCTCCAACAAGGCTTCACTTTATTTTAATGATTTATAATCATTTGGTAAATAGGTTATGGAATGAAAAAAACAGAATCTTTTTATGATATTAACTAGTTAACTTAATTTGTAGCTAATCATAAATAAAAGCCCCTCAAGAAAAGCAAATGGAGGTTGGCGAAGAGAGGGGGAGGGCGAAAAAAAGGCATATTAAATATTGTAGGCCTGCCAGGACACATTAACTTTTGCAACAGAAACGGACAGGATAACGAACAGACAGAACTCGTAGACAGAGGCAGGCACAAGTCGAGTCAAGTCAGAGTCAGAGTTGAGTTAAGCTGAGCAGGCAAGAAAATTATCTGGCTAAATGCCAAAAAATTATGCACACACACACAGACATACACATATGCACAGAGCAAGAAAAAGGGAATGAAAACGGACAGATAGACAGAGAGAAAGAAAGACAGTAGTCCGACAGAGACAAACGTGGCAGGACATGCTCTATGCACGTTTCGCGTGAGCGGCTCACGAAGGACACTCCAATCTCTCTCTCACACAGTCACACACACCACACCACACCACACCATACACACACTCACACAAAATAACCACAATTAGGATAAGCGACGCTAAAGTGCTGCAAAGTGCCAGCGGCGTTTAGTATGAGAACCGAAAAAAAAAAAATACAGTACGTAAAATTTTGGATGGGGAAAACTGAAAACACTACGCTATGTTGGCCCGCTGCTGCAGGCCAAATGCCCAAAAAAAAAAAGAAAGAAAATAAAAAAGAATTTGTGCAGCCTACTTCTCTACTTCTTCTTTTTTTTATTTAAAGTCCAAAATGGTGGGGTGGACGAAATTAACAGTTAGCTACAACAACCGTAAACGTGCTAACGCTGCCACCGCCGCCAGTTGCGGAAAACACACAGGGTTGGCAAGCCTCATTTTACGCTCAAATGTAGTGCACACGACTAAAAAAATAACTAAAGATTTCTTTCATTAGAAAATTATTAAGATCTATTATAAAGTAAAAATATATTCTGCCTAAACAATAATCAGAAAGACCAAACCGATAGTTCCAATAAGCTTATCGAAATAATGTCAGCCTAAGAAAAGTAATAAACAATTTCCACTAACTTTTGAACCACCCCGAGATAGAATTTTAGAAGATCACGCTCATTAAAATCAGATCACTTGAATTTAGGATACTCGTGCCTTAAGAAGATTTAGTCCTCACAATTTTTACATGGAGAAACTCTTAAAAAGAACTTCACTCCTTTAATAGAAACATTTTGGGAAAGAAGACTTTCCTAACATTCGCCATCCCTGATCAATGCAACTGACTGAAGTCAACCAAACCTAGTGGACAGACTGTTTGCCCGGCCTGACTGCCTGCCTGCCTGCCAGCTTGCCTCACTTTACCTACATACACGTCTCTCTCTAACCCACCTCATCGTTCTATGCCTGCCTCGAAGCTGTCTCTTGCTTTGGTCCTTTTGGGCCTATTAGCCTTAATGGGACTTTTGCATGCTTCACTACAACAACTCGCGCTGGCTGCTGCTGGTGCTGTTGCTGTTGCCATTGCTGCGGCTGGTGCTGGTGCTTTTCCTTCATTCTGTTTTTTAGAAGCTCAACTCGCTTGGCCTTTGGTATGAGCATTTTTTGCACGTCTTTGCAGTTTTCAATTATTTATGGTTTGTGGACGCTTTCGCATTAAAACTGCCTAAATATTGCCTTGGTCCTCCTTCAGCTCCTAGTCCTTCACTATATAGTTCTCTTTCTTCGGGAGGCAGACAACCAAAATTGCCCAGACACAAATTATTGCTCAAGTGCATATGAGTCAATCTCTTGCTTGTCCAGCTCCGGCTCGGGCTCTAACTAGGAACACGACCCACGACCAGTTTTAGTTATAGTTCTATCGCCCGTCGCTCTTGTCTGTTTATGTAAAACAGCTTAACACGCTTACACAAATTGCTTTATTTTCCCAAGGAGGTGGTGGATATGTAAAACAAAACAAAAGCAACAAAAAAAAAATAATGTCTAAATTACAAAGTAAATATTGGTTAAATGTACGGTTAATGTTTATTTATTAGGCTTGTGTGCCCAAAAAGGGCACCGTTCTTTTTTGGTTGAACAGAGTAGATAGATGATTTAGACGATTTACGAAAAGCAAATTGGTATAGTAGTTGGAATATAAACTGATTACATGTTTAACCATACTATACTTAACATAAAACACCTACACTACTTCGGTTTACAGTCAACTCAAGTAAGTAAATTATTTACTAGCTTTTAAACCAATTATTAATAATTTAATGAAGCAGACTATTAATCCAAGAAAAATCTATAATATTTATTGATAATCTAGTTTATATTGAGCGAAAGCTAAAGAAAACAGAAACATAAAAAGCAAAAATGCCTCAACACCTATTAATATAAAATAATGTAGCATCCTTTTTTAGGTATTTTCTAAATGATCAAAATATTTCAAACTTTCAATAATAATATCCACCACAACAGAAAAAAGCAAAAATGCCTCAGCAGCTATTAATAAAAAATAATGTAGCATACTTTTTTGGGTATTTTCTTAATTATCAAAATACATTTCAAAGTTTCGTTAATATTATTCACCATAACAGAAAAAGCAAAATGCCTCACCTATTTATATAAAATAATGTAGCATACTTTTTTGGGTATTTTCTAAATGATCAAAATTTTGGAAACTTTCGATAATATTATCCACCATATAAAGAAAATAACAATAATTGAGACAATTTATTTTAAGATTAATGAAACCTTTAATATGATTCAGTCAGAATCAGAGTCTTGCCAGAGTCAACGACAATTGTTAAATATTGTAGCATACTTTTTTGGGTATTTTTTCCATAATATGCGTTATTCGATCTGCTCTTTACTTGATTGCCTTATTGTGTTCACTAATATATGTATGTTATATAATTTAACCCATTCTCCAGCGTACTCATTCTCAATTCAATTCCATCAACTTTGACCTCGACCACTTGGCGACATAACTCTTGCCACGTTATTGTTGCTGTCCTCATTGTTGTTGCTGCTGCTGCTGCTGTTGTGGATGCTGATGTTGCTGCCTGCTGCTGCTCTTGCCCCACCATTTTGTCAACTTCTAATAAATTTGCAGTTGGAAAAATATAGCACCAACAATAGATGGCTATGGCTCTAACCGGCGGACAAAACCACCAAAAACCCACCCACAAAGAGGTAACAAACAATGGAGCGCCATTTTGTAAATCAAACAAGTTTTAAGTACGCGAACCAAACCAACAGCAGGAGCAGCGGGAGGAGCAGGAGCACCAGCACCCACCAACAACAAAATATTCATGAACACAACAGCCTCATAAATAAATTGCAGCCACAGCGACGTCGCAGTCGTCGTCGTCGTCGTCGGTTGATGCAGCTCCAGCCTCCCTCAATTTCCTCTCCTCTTCACGGGTCTTGCCACCCAAAAAACTGGGCACAAAGTGGCTTTGGATGCGGCGCGAAAAACTTGAAAATATGCTAACATAATGCAACCACCTAACACCACCCAATCTAGCACCACCCACAAGCAAGGCAAGCGAGGCAAATGCAGCATCAAGGTTTTATGATGCTTCGATTTCGTGGAATTAGCAATGAGGCAGATAAAACACAGGAAGAAGACGATGACGACGACGGGTGGGCAAGAGTCGGTAACAAATGCATGGGACAGGCAGAGGTAGAGGCAGAGGCAGGCAGGCAGGCGGCAGTAGCCGTATAGGTCGAAGCTCGATATTTATTTGCACACAGTGGCAAAAGCAAGAAGCGAATTTTTAATATCACCTAGAGAGTTTAGTGGGTGAAATGGCAACTGAAAACTGGAATGGGAGTGGGAGTGGTATTCGAAATGGGAATGGGACTAAGAATGAGTGCCGAATGCATCATGCAGAGCCATCAAAGTGCTCAGGCTCCTGAATTATTTGTCAGGGAAAACGAGGCGAATAAAGGCAGCTGCTTGCTGCTTTCTGCTTGCTGTTGCTGTTGCTCTGGGCAAAATAATTGTTTAACCAAAAGGGAAAATTTATAATTTGCCAAATTCAATAGTTCTTACTTACTCTCCATTTGTCTACCGACACAAACAGACAAACAAACAAGGGTATATTGAAGAAAAAAAGAAAGGCTCAAAATATATATAAAAGGAAGAGTCTTTAGGACTCTTAATCACTGTAGTTTCCTTTCAATTTTGATGCAAGCATTTAAAGCTCTATCCACCTAAATGAGCTTTTGGAATGGTCGTAATTTAGAAGGAACTAAAAGTAAAATATCTTTCATAGATCGACATTAGCTGATTAAATATTTTACTTTATATCAAGAATTTCCATAATAATTAGGGTATATCAAAGTCAACACGAATAAATTGAAGAGGTTTTTTTGATTCATTTATAATTTGCCTTAGTAGATTAGTTATCATTGAAAATTTATGACATCATTTTGGTCACACAAGCAAGCTACTTGCCTTAAATTGAAACATAACTAGATATGTATGTGTGTGTGTGTGTGTCTATCTATATGTTAAAAGTGTAAAATCTCTTCTAATTAATTTAAGCCATTGACATTGAAAGACTTTTGCTGAAATAGGATTAAATGCAATTTGCAAAACTTACACGACGATAGAAAGTTGGAACGATAGACGAAAGGACGGAATGACAAGGACGAGTAAAGAGATAGATATATATGTATATATATATATATAGAATGATAGGGAGGAGATGGTAAAAGAGAGTGAGTGGGAGAGAGAGAAAGAGAGAAGTTGGCGACAAAAAGCCATGAAAATAAATTATTTCAAGAATCAATTACAACTAATAGCATAGACCACTTGAAAATCAATTCAATTCACTTGAATGGCAGACATCCTTACCGTGGCAGCTGAACAGGAGTGAAGGGAAGAGAAGAGGAGGGGCAAAAGCAGTCAGGTCACACAAGAGTCACATTCTGGATAAGTTCAGGCCTGTATACATGTGTGTGTGTGTTCAGACATTGGTTTATATGGCTATGTATGTAAGTGTACACACACACACACACACACATCCCTACATATGTGACGATTTAAGCTAATGCATAATTGATTGTAATGCCTTGGCAAGCCGATTTTCGGTTGCACAAGCAACTACCTTCTGAAACTGAAAGCAAATTAACCAGGTAGGCTGAGAATGGCTGACTAGCTGACTGGCAAACGAACGAGGCTGATCAAAATTTCAAGTAGAACTTTGTGGAGATTTGCAATTGCATGAAATTTTCTTTTGAATTGGTAGTCAAACATTTTCCCATAAGAAAACGACTTCTCATTGCTTTAAAAAATTTACAAATTTACTCCAATACTTGTTTTTGTTTTCCAAATTTTCTTAATGAGTAAAAGAACTCCGCATTCTATTCCGTTTACTTGCATATTTTCTGATCATTAGTCCCAATGACAAACTAAAGATTTTATCCATAAATCAACTTAATTTTTATGTTTATTTTAGATAGATAACAAAGAAGAGGCTGATAGGTAGTCAGTAATTCATTAAACTTAATTAACAGATAAGTTTTTCACCAAGTACAAAATTTGAATAACCAAAAAGTTTTATTTGCTTGTTGGTTTATTTTAATTTTTGTGTTAAATTGAGTCAAAATTTATGCATTTATTTATTATTATTTCCTCTGTTGCCCAAAGTTGGCTTTATTCATTAAAAAAAAAAAAAAATCAGCCTTGGCAATTTGCTCTACTTCATTCTTGTACTCTCTATTTGCATCATAAATTCACCTTTATCCAAAATTTCGACCATCATCTTTTCCATTTTCCACTAAATTATTCCACACAGAGAAAAGTTCAATGTTTAGTTGAGTGTGTGTGTGTGTGTGTCTGTGTGTATTCAAAATAACTCTCTTTTATAATGAAAACTCTATACACACACACACACACACATACATACACAAAATCTCCCCTTTAGACCCTCCCCATCATCCATACCCAGTTTTATCTATCTATCCCAAAAGGTTTTCTCTTCTCCTCGTCACTGAATTTTTGGTCACTTTTATATTTATGAAATGCATAAACAACAGTTGCCAGGCGGCAACTTCCAGTCTGTGAGTGTCGAGTGACAAATGTGGAAGTTTCTTTTTTTCTATATTTCTATGCCAGAGCAAACTGAGTCGTTGAGTTATTTAAGCTAAACATGGATGGGGCCGAGAGACAAACGGACAAACAGACAAACTGCAACAACAACAGCAACAAAAATATGATACCCCCCGAAAGGTTACTTCAAATCGCCGAAGTCTTTATACCCTAAATCAACAATATTTTAAGACATTCTGAAATTTCACAACGACTCAATGCCATGATAGTGGTTGTTGGATTTAATATTCGAATTTTCCCACTTATTTCCATAACTAGCATTTATGTTTCGGTTATTACGTAAATTGTTGGCTCTCGAAGCTAATCGAGTCGATCAATTTCATAATATGTACTCTCTGTTAGGGTATTCATGGTTTCTCTTTGGGGGAGGCAAACCAAAAAAGAAAATAGAAAAACGAACAGAACTGACGGACATACGCAGTGCAAATGTCAACTGGATGCAATTTAGAAGCAAATAAAAACAACAAAATGTGAAAGCCGAAAAATTCGCATCTCTAGCTTAGCTTGCTGCCATTTAATTTGTTTATTAACTCAGCGCAATTAAGCCTTAATGAGCTAGAGCCAAAAAGAAAAGAAAAACACCAAACAGAAGAAGAACCCTAAAACGACTGAAAAAATATAAAGAATAAAGTTTCTTATGGTCATGCACTCGCTGTAAGAGGACGTGAGTGAGGCGGCTTTGAAAAAGTTTCTTTGGTCTACAAGAAACAAGTTGAAGCTGATGTTTCTCTGTCTGTTCTTTCGTCTCGTTCTTGTTCTTCCTTCACCCCATTCTTGTGCTTCATCTTTTGGTTGCAGCTGCTGGCCAGCAGCAACCGCAACAACAATGTGGCAAGTGCTTTAGATGCAACTGCCGATAGAAGGGGCAGATGGATCTGTGTGGACTGTTGCACCAATCTTTTCATTGCGGGCATACCGAAATTAATATCAAGTTTGCCACAGCTTAAAAATCGATCGAATTACATAAATTAAAATTATGGGAAGGAGAGAAATAAATAAAATGAATACATGGATTTATGCCAACACTATCTATAAAATCAAATAAAATGTTATTTAATAGTTCAAAAAAATTTGTATATAATTCATGTTAAACAAATATATTTAACACGTTTACATTTTCCATTTCAGGAAGAATTTTTTTTGTCTAACAGTTTGAAACCGACAAAAATGCAAAAAATTAAGAGAACATATTTTAAAATTGTGTTCAATTGCTTATTTTTATGAAATTTTTGGAATGAAAAACAAATATAAATGTGAATAAATAAAGTGAGCACAAATTATTTGTACAGACATTTTTACCTTACCACATGTCATAAACCATTTTCGTTGGTGACAGTTGAAACCGACAAAAAATTATGAGAACATATTTTAAAAATGCAAATATAAAGAGAACAAATTTGCTAAATTCTTCATATTACATTTTTAGATAGGTTTTTTTTTTTTTGACTTAAATGGCTCAGGCTTAAATTTGCCGTCAGCATAACAATTTAAAGCAAATGCAGAACCCCTTCCTTGAGAATGGAACGCTCGCTTGCATTCCGATTTAGAGCATCTAATCTGTTATCTATTCCCGTTCACAAAAATTTCATTTTGCGCCATTTCTTTTCCACTTTGCTTATTTCTGGGCCTGACGGAAATGCAAACGCATAACTTTTGTCAACTGCAGCCCCTACAACAACAACAGCAACAACAACATCAAGGAAAAAAGTAAGAGAACCGAAAAACTAAACTCCACTTCACTCCACTGAACTGAACTGCACCACACCACCAACCAACCGACCACAAAATATGCTCAACGCAGTGCAAATTTTTGGTTTAGTTTACTACTCATAGTAGTCCTTGTTGGCGTTGGCGTCGACGTTGTCGTTTCAGTGCAACTTAATGTGTTTGCAGTCAGCGACAACGTCGACGTCAACGTCAACGTCGTCGTCGACATCGAAATTAGAAATTAGTATTCATGCCCCACAGTGTCATTTCCGCGTATACGCGAGAGCAGTGCAACAAGAGAAAAACTTTTCCCCAACAAGTCAAGTAGAGAGATGAGCAGAGCAAAGCAGAGAAGTGAGAAGCGAAGTGGCTAGGAGTGGTTCGGTTTGGTTTGGTATGGTATGGTGTGGAGTAGAGTAGAGTAGAGTAGAGTGTGGAGTGGAAAGTGTGGAGAGAGAGATTGATATGCCAACCAACCACCAGCCAACATGGCTGATTATGAAGTGCATCTTTCTCTCGGTGGATGCATCTGTATGCGTGTGAGACAAGTTCAAAATTGCCAGAGTTCAAGTTGCACAAGTGCTTAGTGTGCGTGTGGGTGTCTCTGTGTGTGTGTGTGTGTGTGTGTGTGTGTGTGTGTGTGTGTGTGCGAGTTTATGGCACAACTTTTTCATATAAATCCTTAATTATGACATTATTTTGCATATTCTAAAGTTGCCCTTTTTTGAGTCATGTTCATTCTTCAAGCTTCTTCTAGTTCGTCCGTTAACTTTCCTCATATACGCGAAGATAATATTTCAAAATCTTTCAAAAATTATGAAACTATTATTAAATTCAATTAGTTTTTAGGTGGCATTACAGGTGCACTAAAGTTGATGATGGAACTAGTTCTTTTGGCAACAGTGTTAACACAAACTAGTGGAACTAGTGCTTCCCCTTATATTGTAGACGTTGAATTTCCCCAGGACGAGTCTTTGGTTGCTCCAGTAGCAAGTAAGCTTAGATCAATAGAACTTCTTTGGGTTCTTTGTTATTAAACTAGTTCATTGAGCTGCGAGACACCATCTCAGCTAAGCCGTTTGCATAAATTGTTTCGTTTACACCCACCACAAGATAATATTTTATCACACACTCCACTTACATTTGTGGACACTCTTTTCACTGGTTTGCCTTTCATTCCAGTTTTAAATATCCGGTGAATTATTCATTTGCCGTGTTTTTAATTTGCCGCACGAATTGATCCGTTACCCCACCCTCTTTTTGGCGTTCAATAAAAGAAAAGCGCATTAAGATTTTACCTCCTACCTCTGAAGTTGGAGCTGGAGTTGCAGCTGGGGCTATTAATTGAATATTTTTACCCTTAACCTACCATTTCCGCGTAAAGTTGTCAATTTATATATCTTGGTTTTGTTTTGTTTTTTTCTTTCGTTCGAATTCCTGTAAGCGACACATGAGAGGTTTTTGTAATTTTTTTTTTTTTTGTTTATGGGAGTGCCACAGAAATTTCGACAGCCACGCCTTGCAGTTGCCTCCCGTAAATAAAACGAAAAGAAGACTGAAAGGCACAGGGAGGAAAAAACTCAAACAAAGGCACAGACTTTTTGCTTGCCGCGTTCTGGACAGGCATATTTGCATTTGTTTTAATGCCAGGACGACGATGCTTAGGCCTGGTTCAACGATTTGAACTCTTTTGCCGCTCGCCTGCTGTTAAGCCTAAAATCGACATGCAACCTACACGCTGGCCTCCGGCTGTGTTCCTTCTCACACGCCCTCCCACCTCCTACGAACCTCACCATTCTGCCACTATCGAAAAAGAGAGACGTGTGTACAAAATTGGAGGAGCAGCAGCAGCAGCAAGTGCAACCAACACAAAATGGGTTGTGGTGAGGTGTTTGGAGGGGAGGGTTGTCCTGGTCCTGGTTCTGGTACTGGTTGGTTCTGATCCTGATGCTGATGCTGATGTGGCGGCAACTTTGGCACTTGGCCAACGGAATTTCCAGGCATAAAATACAAAATATTCTAACTGCCGGCCGTCTCTTGCTACCTACTCCCCTGCTGCCTACCTCCCCGCCGCCTTCCTAGTCTTTGCCGCACTCACAATTTGAGGCTTATTTCTGTTCGCTTGACACTCAGAGAGGATGTGTGTGTGCACCCGAAAATTTTTGCCGTAAGTGCAATTCGTTGTGGCATCAGCGTGGGCCATCGACTCAGTAGACACTCAATTGCCATAGTGTTTTGGGCTTGTGTTTTTATTTCGATGTTTCTTTTTTCCTATACTTCGTTTTCCAATTTTTTTTTGTTTCCAATTTAAAGTTTTTTTCAAGCATAGGTCAAGAGTACTAGAATTACAATATGTCTTTTATTATAGAAACTAGTTCAATACATATCATTGTTCAATTGAACTATGTATTTACAACGTTTGATATGTAGAACTAATTCAAGAGCAAACATAAATTAAATTTCCCTTATTTTTCCTTTATTTTGTTTTATCAGAGTAATAAATACTAAAATTTGGGTAATTTTTGGGTTTCTTTTAAACCAAAAAACAGGTTATGAATTTTTGGTCATCTACAGGAAATTATTGCAAAGTTCAAAATTTGCATCTACACAATTTTCGAATCCCTCGATCTAAAATCTCTATAAAGCAACTAAAACTTGTTTCAGTTTAGCTACTAAAAATTATTTAAACAAACTTGAACCAGTTTAAGACATTGTTTTATAATGAATCAGTTGTTATATGTATGTACATAAATATATACGAAACTGTTTCGATGTTTTTTCTAGTTAAATTTTTTCTTTCCTTTTTTTTTTTTGTGTTTTCTGCAGAACTCTATCCTCACACGTGTGCTGGCGAATATCCTTTACACCCGCATGAGCATCTAGTAGGGCCACATCCCGAGTTAGCCGTCATGTTTACCTCTCTGTGTGTGTGTGTGTGTATGCTAGACATATTTGTTTAGCCGCTTAGGCTTAAAAGTTGAGCCAAAAGTTTTGACCTTGAAAGCCACATTTACACACATTCACATACGCCAACACACACACATAGACAGAGACAGAGGCACACACATAGCGTGTGTCTATCATTTAGGTAGGTCCAACATTTTTTAGACTTGCCGACTTTAAACAAAAACTTGTCCCTCTAACAGAGAAAAACCCAACACACACACACCCACATATACACATACACAAACACATATATATGTATACAGTTAGCTAAAGTAAACAATACTCGAAATTTGAAATTGTAAATGTTTGCACTCAAGAGTTTCTCGGGCCCGAGTGGGAAAGCCAAAGCCGGGGGCGTTGCCATTTGCCGCTATGTTTAACTAAAGTTTCGTGCTCTTGTGCAAATAGTAAAAGGATTTTGCCCGCTCTTGATCCCTCTCACTTCTCCTTACCACTCAACCCCGTACCCCCAGCCCTGTGCCAGCCAGCGTCGTCCTGTGTCGTCCCTTTCAACGTTCTCGTTTCTCGTTCTCATTTTCATCCTCATCCTCTTTGGCCGTCACCGTCGCCGGCATCATCGTTGTCGGTGGTGGTCGTCGCCAAAAGCGGATTACAATCATAAGCGAAAATTAATGAATTATTTACCAGCAGCTTAGTTAAGCGAAATGTGCAAGATGTGGGTAAAGGTGTGAGGGGTCCTTTTACGCTCTCCATACCTCTCTTATACCCCCCTCTATATATATGTACATCCAAATGTCAAAAGTTCCTCCAAAGTTAAATGCCTACCCCTCCCCAGAGACTTAGATTCGGATGTGCGATGACTGGATGAGGGTTTCAGGTTACGGGGGGGAAAGGGGATTGGGGCAGATTTGTGTGGGGGTGGGGTAGACCTCTGCAGCTGCCACCTGGTAATTAATTAGCCAAGTCATTTGTCAATATTATCTGCGACTGTTGTAAATTGCAGCAAATTTCAAGAAAATTGTTGCCTACCTTAAGGCGTTTGTTTTGCCTCTGCTTTTTTCCCCCTCATTTGAATTTGATTTATTTGTGTGAATTGGCATCATGGCAGCGGGGACACGTCGCGGTGGTCGGAAGTCGGTAGTCGTTGGATGGATGGAGAAAGCACTTAAAACTTGTCACGCAAAATGGCCTTGAGAAGTCATTAATAAAGAGCCTACAGGTACAGGTACAGCAAAATGCACTGAACAATATTTCAAAAATAAAAATGTTTTATACCATAAGCCGACGATCTCATCAAGGCCAAAAAGATAAATTATACAGTAGCAATTGCCAACAAATAGAACGGGAGAGAGAGAGAGAGAGAGACAACGAACAATTGAAATTGATAACGAAACAAATAGCTACTTAGAAATATTGATCAAAAATGAGACTTATTAAGAATCAACAAAAATTAAATGTAACTAGGGAGACTTTTTTTGCCCTTTTTAGAATTTTCAACAATACTCACTCTGTGCCTGTGGGATCTGAATTTCTTTTTTAAATATAAAAGAGAGGTGGTAGATGCAAAAAAAATTACGCATACGACAAGTATGCCTTTGATTTTTTGTTACTACTATATTGTATGAAATCAATCGTAAGAACCGTAAACAAGAACTCTGTCGATATGAACTTGAATGCTTTAAGGTTGCAAACTGCTGGCATTTGGCATTTTCGATTTAATCGTTATTCATGCCACTAAAACCTTTAGCCGACAGTAGTTAATTTACCCCTCATTGAACATTTGTAACATGTGTCGGTTAATCAATTCCAATTGCAAATATGTCTAAAAATCAATTAACATAATTAAACGGTAAATATATATGTATGTATGTATAGATGTATATATGGGAAACAGTTGTTGTCCATGCAAAGCAAACTACTTAAAGCATTTTCATTTTGTCTGTCGAATGGGTTCAAAGGATGGGCAAAGTTTTTTACGCCTCGAATAAAGTTTTTTTTTTACACTTTGATTGTAAGAGAAATGCATATTAAGTTTTTCCCCAAACCCCTCGCCCAACAAGTTGCAATGGCCTAAAAGAGAGTGATGAAGAAGGGACGGGGAGCGGGTAAGATCGAGACAGGACACCACGTCCCTTTTTGCAGAAAGTTTGTTTTTTGTTATGCAAAGCACGACATGCAGCCTACGAAGGATGAATATCCCTTCTTCTTAGTTTTCTCCCCACCCGGCTTTTAAGAGGGAGGGAGAGAGAGCGGGAGAATGCAAACAAAAGAGGGGCAAACACACAGATAAATCCATTATAAACGCACGTTTGCACACCACAAAAGCAAAATGAAAGAATAAGATGAAGATGGAGAAGAAGATGGTGATGGAACAGACAAAATTGCAATAGCTTTAAGCGCCGACCATAATATATTATCCTTTAAGGACTGACTCTCTCTCACTCAAATGCCTGCCTATCTGTCTAGCCAGTTGTTGGGCTCTCCCCTCCTCATTTCGGGGGTAATTAAAAGCGATTACAGCTCATTAAATGATAAAAGAACGCATTGCACGCGTTGCTTCGCAAGTTTCGTTTCATTAAAATGATAAACACGCACGCAATGTCCTGGCAGGATGTCCTTGCCGCAAGCGGCTTGCAATTGCGGCCAATGCAGCAACACCGCCAGCAACACGAACACAAACACAAAGCAGAGAGTTGCCTTGCCTCCCATTGCCTTGGCTTGCTTCCAAAGTGTAAGCAACAATTTTTGAGGCAGCCGCCAAAGCTATTATCCTGCTTCCAGCTGCCGCAGGACCTTGTCGCTTTTTGCTCCCGGCCTACCACCCTTTCCCCCCCTCTCTTTTTTTTTGTAGATGGTACACAAATTGTTTTTTTACACATGTGCGCGCCCAAACATATTAAATTGTAAACATGCATAAATGTTGTTTATTGGACAACAAACAAAAAACCAAAAACCAACCAAAAAAATAAAATAAAATAATAACTACCAGTATACACTGGGAGAAATCTATGGTTGAATTTATTTTGAAACTGATTTTCAACAACCAAAGATCGTAATGAAAAGCCCGAGAAAATATATTATCTATGATAAAGGTCTAACAATATAGATTTTGTACAGTGTATTCTGCAAGAAGCATTATAATTTGGCAATAAGATAAAAATTGGGTGGGAAATTCCTTTTTTAAATGAGTTAAATTTCAAGTTGCAGCATCTTTTAACGTTAGTGTGATGAATGTCGAACAGTGTACCATGAGAAGTCCTCAAGTTCGCCAAGAAAAACTCGAAGCGTGCCAAAAACAATTTCATGTTATTTGATGACATTTTGAATAGCATCCCCGCAACGCAAGGAAGAAAGGACTCTTGTCTACTCTACTCTGATGCTGCTGCTGCTTCTGCTGTGCTCCTTGAAGCTTAGCGAAAGTGTATCCTGTCAAAGGATATTATGCAACGAAATTATTGTAGTTGGCACCAAACAACAAAAACTTGCATGCTTTTTTTCTGTTTGCCCCTTGCTGTATTTTGGTTTTTGCCAAATAAACACACACATAGAGAGAGAGAAAGCGAGATAGATAGATGAAGAAAAGGGGGAAGGGAGAGCGGAGCATTCAAATAACACACCAGGAGGCTCAGCTCAGCGCAGTGCCAAAAAGTCCTTCTGATCCTGGCCAAAACAGAGTGGCATGTGTGATATACTAAAAAATGGGGTAGGGCGGGGTATGTGGGGAACGGGGGATGGAACAGAATGTGAGCCACAAGGCGACAAATGAGCGCCGCATTAGCGTCACCAAAAGTGCGGTCTCTCCATTTAAATGCAACCAACAAAAAAATAAGGGAAACAGAACAAAAATATTGTGAAATCCCTGTAATTATTTTTATGCACACTTTGTCAAGGATTAGAGAAGGCGACAAAACAAAACATGGTAAAGACTTAATTATAAGCAGGACTTAATGGAAACCATGTTTTCAAAACGAAACAATTGCAATGCGAAACGGGGTGAAAAAAGTTTACCATTTATTAGAAAAATAACAAAATTAATTAGAAGATATCTCTAACTCACTGTAAAAGCTTTCTTTGAGAAAGGATCCAGAGACTAACTTTCGCTCTGAATTAATCTTAATTCGATTAAGACGAACTCTCGAAATGTTTAATCAATTTTCTTGCGATGTATCGACTAAAGTTATCGAACTTTTGGATATATCCTTTCCAGCTGGTCTATGAATTGAAATAAAGTAAAAAATGTAAAAGATATTCCTTTTTGAAAGTATGAAAGCAGGTTCCAAACCATTAAAGTTTTCAATGGGAGTACCCGAAATTCCTAAAAACTCTTCAAGTAATGTGCCCATCATTTTCATTTAATTTTCACTCTCTTCCTGGTCTGCACTTACATTAGATTCTCTCCAGTCTCAAGAGGTGAAGGGGGGAATAGGATGATTATATGTATGTGAGTTCTAGAGGCGCTTAAAAAATAAATTTCCTAAGTATGTTTCCTACTTTTAACACCAACTTTTGTGTTGCATTTATTTTGCAAAAGAGGGCATAAACACGCCCACTTTCAACAACAACAATAATAGTAAGAACCCATAATAATAATTCTCGGCTGCAACGGCAGCAGCATCAGCAGCAACAGCAACAACATTAACAAGAACAAAAAGCCGCCTGTAAAACTTAACGTGCAACTTTTCCCACACACACGCACACTCTCACACTCATGTGTATGTGTGTGTGTGTGTGTGGATGTAAGCAGCCAGCTCTGGTATGTCTCTCTCTCTCTCTCGATCTGTGTATGTGTGTGTGTGTGTGTGATAATGCAATTGTAATTGTGGTTGTAAATGTGCATTTGCATTTGTTACAAAACTCTGTGGCAAATTTAAACAATTTGCACATTGTTAACATTTATTTATCATTGTCAGCGAGGCAAGAGCAACAGCAAGAAACTCAAACTGACACACACACAGAAAAAGCGTTGGAGAATGGAGGTCGGGGAAAAGAGAGACAGAGAGAGAGAGAGTATTTTAGTTAAATTATCTTTTTGGCAACAGGCAACAAGGCGGCAGTTTTGGAAACAAATTTTATGTGTGTGTCATAAATTTTCGTTAAGTAAATCAACAACAAATAAAAATCAGCTTTAACAACACAAATTTCACTCAACCAAACACCAACAGCTCCCCGCCCGTAAAATACTCATCCACCCCCACTCGTTTATTTTTACATATATCAGAGGAGCCAACAGCTTGCGCCGGAAAAATCATTGCAAATGGCAAATTCTATACACATACAAGAGTATATATGTGTTCGTATGTGTGTCTGTGTGTGAGTGCGTGTTTGTTTGTATTTTTAGTATTTATTTATCAAACAATATGCAGCTGTTGCATTTCCCATACACGCATTTGCCCACGTATTTTGAATTTAATGCCAAAAACTTAATGTTTCTTCTATGCTATCTTCGTCTCTGTTTGCCACTGTTCGTGTGTAAGTGTGTGTGTGCGTGTGTTTTGGTATGTCTTGCTGCCTTGAGTTCAGAAATAGCATTTCCTTTTTGCATTGTTCAAATTACTTGCAAAATTTCCCTTAAAGTATGCAATGAACTTTTATGCTGTCACTTCAGTGTGAATTATATAGATTTGTTAACTCAAGATCATTTTTAAATTGATTTATGAATTCAACTAGACCATCGAAAAGCATCTAGCATCTAGCTAGTATCTTTTCACTATTATCAAGAGCCTGGAAAGGAACTGATCGGCTCTAGATAGAAGGAAACTTAGGCCTAATTTGTTGGTTAAAGCGACTTATTGGTCTCTCACTATGAGAGTCCTCAGCTTCGAAGGATGATCTTGCTCTTCCTATTAAAGCTCTACATGAGTAACGTATCAAAGTTTCATTTGTGACATTTGTATTTAAAATATGACGAAAATTTGAAACTGAATCAACAAAAAAAAAGTGTCTTCTATTTTCTTGGTGTTTTTTTTGTGGGTTTTTTTTTTGCTAACCAGGCAAATGCAATGACTTTATGGAAACGCATTTGTAAGCGCAGCTGTTGCACTAAGAGGAGGAGCACACTGAGAAGGAGTATGAGTAGGAGTCGAAGAAGTAGGAGCAGCAGCAACAGCAGCTGTTGCTGGCGACGAAGAAGACTTAAAACGTCGCTTGGCATAAATCCCCACCCAAGCAGGAATCTGCTGCACTCTGCTCTATCAGCACACACACCCACACTCACACACACACCAAGACACTAACATCCAATCCCCACTACCACCTCTAAGCGCATTTGTATTAAATCGAACGTGTTCGTACCCCAGGACTTCTTCTACTTCTACTACTACTTGCGAAGCGAAAGGACTACACAACTGTTTTATTTATTGACTGCACGTAGCGTATATCCTTATAATTTTTGTATGTCTCCTTCTTCTATGTGTGTGTGTGTGTGTGTGTGTATAGGAGAGAGGCCTGTGTCTGTGTATTCTCTTCTGCGCTCGACTGCACGTCCAAATATCTACAACAATTTTCCTCGTCAAATGGCATTGAAGGTAGCGGCTAGGCGGAGCAAGAGAAGGAGCGCTCTCTCTCTTACTCTCCGTCACTCACTCGTCCCATCCCGACCCGTACGCTTCACTCACTCACTATGTATGCAATCAACTGAAATTGAAACCTGCAACAAATGGCCATGTTTGACTTTTTGCAGCATGACCAAGTCAAGCAGCTCCTCCAACCTCCTCTTTATCCACCCTCTTCTCCTTCTACTTCTCTAACCCATACGTTCTTTCTATCCGACCGAGAGGCCGTAGCACATTTGTACATTTTAACGGCTCTTGAGCAAATAAACGATTTTTGCATTTTAGATTTTTAAGCGTTATACGATATTTAAGGAAAATTGCATATCGATTGGACGACACATACACACCTCCTCACTTTTCCAGTGACTTTTCAGTGTGTGTGTGTGTGTGTATATATATATATTTTTGTATTATATTTTAATATTCTCTTTTTGAGTCGTTTACCCATTTCGGTAGCTCATTTCCGTCTGGAGATTACTTTTCTGCATATGCATTTTGTTGCTGCTGCTTTGCTGAGTGCACTACAATTTCAAAAAGGTAGGACCCCATCAGATAACACAATCGAAAATTTATAAGAGTAACTATTTAAAAGGTTATTCTATATCGTTCAGGCACAAATATTTTGTTAACGATTCCATAAAATAGAAGTTTATTAGTTTAGCTTCCAGGGATTATAGAGGCAATTGGATTCAGTTCTCTCCAATTAACATTTGAGTATTGGAAAACATTAGAATTTCAATCAGAACAAACGATTTAAATAAAGTATCTTTAGAAACGATCGCCAAATGGATAAAGAAATCGAAATAGATTTATAAACCTACAATATAAGCTGATTGTTCAACACTTATTTATGTATTGCATAGCGAAGCCGAATTTCATATAAAAGTGACATAAGGATGGAGTGTTTGCACTTTTGCAGCGTATTACTTGTTCGTTGTAATCTTTTAACTACTTTTGTAGATTGCTCAATTAACTTTTTCATATGCACTAAAACCGAATATTTGTATATAAGTGGGTATGGGTGCTCGTGTGAGTGTTTGCGTGTGTATGTCCGCCTGGGTGTGTGTGTGAACTAAAGTGAGTTTATCTAATTGACAATTTCCTCAATTTTTGCACCTGCTGAAATCGTGCCATGGAAAAACAGTTTCGTCTATTTACTAATTGATTTTGATGACAGTTTTCTTCTTTTTTTTTTGTATGTGTTTTTGTAAGGAATTCATTCGTGACCCGGGCCAGCTATAGCTGAAGAAAGCATGTAAGTGTGTATGTGTGTGTGCATATATACACATATATATGTATATTTCATAAATTAAATTATGCACAACTTGGCAAGTCAAAAGAGGGCCGGAAAAATAACTCAGCTCAGGTACTTGGCTATTGCATTAAAAAGAAAAAGGAAGGGCAAAAAAAATCAAGAAAATTGTTGAAGAAAGAATGAACGAAGTAGTAGAGAACGAAGAGAGTGGATGGGTGTGTGGGTTTTCGGTTGGAAAGGGCTCTAAACCTGAGCCAAGTCATAATAGAAGGAGGCGTGTGTACGTGTTTCTATTGTTCACTTCCTTACCAAAGGATAATTTCATATTCGCGTCGCCTAACTTACGTAAATTGTTGAATCATACAATAAATAAAATGCAATGAATGTGCAAAAGTTTTCTCCACCGGTTGGGTAGATGGTGCTCGAAACGGTGGGGGGGATTTGGTGGTTGGGTTAAAAAATAAAAAGTGCAGAGGTTGCGGTTTTCTTTTTCATTGTTGTTGTTGTTATTGTGGGTAGCTTACTACTTGCTTGCCATTTGCCAAGCGCAGTAAATAAATTAATGTCAGCCGCACCACAGCGACGACCGTCAACGTCTTTGTTGGTTGGTTATTATGTCCTTACGTAGCTTGGCTGGGCACGCATTTTTATGGCCCGATTAAGCAGGGTTGGCGACAATATGCACTTATTGTATATGGCAGAGGTAGGCACGTAGTGGCTCACTTTGCTCCTTGCAGCAGAGGTTGGGCTGAGCCCGACGCACACATTTTTGTGTGCGCATCGGTGTTTTTTGAGGGGCAATAAAATCGCGAGCGATCATCGTCCCAAAAATACGAAACCCACAGGCTACAACAAGCTACACTTGTCAAATTTTCGTGCCCATTAGTGCATTAAGCATATTCAGGATCATCTAGGATCAGCAGGATTAACTCGACTAGCGATCAAACGTTGTTCTACGATACGAATTATGAATGTTCCACTTATTCAATTGCAGTTTCCAATTATTGGAGTCAAATTTAACCATTCAGTTGTAAATCCCATAAAATGTTTGAAATAGATTTCATCATAACGGGCTAAAAATCATATCGGACCACTTTTCGAATACCTTTCAGCCGTTGAAAATTAAGTCAAAAGAAACCAAATGTAACTTGAATCGGCACTTACCCTTGCTTGAGCAACCGAGATCAAGAGTAAATCATAAATTTATATACATAATTATAAGCATTATTATTATATACATACTTTAAATACAAAAATTAATATTTGATGATTTTGGTATTTTGGTACTTACCAATATAACTGCTCTTTGTTTCTGTCTCTCACAACCAACATGTATTCCATCAGTACACAAATGCCTCCGCTGACGCCTACGTCTAAGCTCACATTGACTGCTCCGCAAACTGCATCTCGATTGCAACGCCATCTTGGTTTCACTAACACCACTTTTTCACTAACACCACTTTATCACATTATTTCACTTAGCACTCACAATACATTTAACATTTCTCATTAGTTATATTATTTAGTAATTATTATTTAAGCTCTTTGCCAACTTTGAAACAGAAAACCACTACAACAAACATAACACGCAAATGTATCTATGACAGCTGAAGCAGCTGTATGCGTGTATAACTATAGAGACTTACATAAATATGTATGAATTTATTTTGATCGAGAAATGATCGGAATTCTATATAGAATATTAATGCAACATTTCTTTTGGTTGCTGGAAACTTTTGCGTTTGCATCCCTGGTATGCCATAGTATACAAATAAACATGCACATGCATGTGACTGTGTGTGTGAAGACATACATACACACATACATGTACATATATACATATGTACGTGTACATATGTAGGAAAAACAAACAAAAAGTGCTCAGGCCAACAATAACAATTAATTATTGAAATGCAAATGCAAAATGGCATGGTGGCGGAGGCGGGGGGTTGAAATGGGAGGGGCAGCGGCGAGTCAGAAAGCCGCAAAGTTTTCATAAACAGCGACAACTCCTCCTGCTTCTTCCCCTCCCCTCAACACCCCTACTCGTTATTGTAGCCCTCCGCCCTGCCGTCGAAGGATGACGACCAAGAAGTGCATTATCAAAAGGTGCCACAACATTGTTAATGGGCTGGCTGGCTGGCTCAGGCTTGGGATTGTCCTACTTCTCCACCACTACTTACACATTCTTTTCCAGTTGCGTGCCATTGGCAAATAGCGCTGCTCGTGCCGCAGGCGCTGCTATAAATTGACTTAAAATTAAGCCGAACTCGTTGACTTGACTATACTTATATGCCATGGCAATTGAACATTATGGTATAAACGTTGGCAAATTACCTATTTTTGTTTCAATTGAGTCGCGATTTGTTTATTTTGAAGTATCTGTATTTATTTATTGAGCTTGTTACGCAACTTCGAAAATGACGCTTTGACTTAGTGTGACCGTACAACATTGATCTAGTTATAGTGTTGTCTAAATTGAGGGCTTTCGACAACTATCGATAATTATCGGCCGTTGTGAGCAATTTAAACTCTCGCAAATTTAAAACAAAAAAAATTTTGTGCTCCTTATATGATAAATTACATCTAGCCGATTTGATCATTAGAAAAGACTTGCAGCAAAATCCTACTTCTTCACCACTACATATACATTCTTTCCCATTGGCAATGAGCGCTGCTGGTGTCGCAGGCGCTGCTATAAATTGACTTAAAATTAAGCCGAACTCGTTGACTTCACTATATTTATACGCCATGGCAATTTAATATTATGGTATAAACGTTGGCAAATTACCTATTTTTGTTTCAATTAAATCACGATTTGTTTATTTTAAATTTGTGTATTTATTTAATGAGCTTGTTACGCAACTTCGAAAATGACTTTTTGGCTTAGTGTGACCGTACCACATTGATCTAGTTATGGGGTTTTCCAAATTGAGGGCTTTCGATAACTATCGATTATTATCGGCCGTTTTGATCAATTCAAACGCTCGCTAATTTAAAACACAAAAATATATTGTGCTCCTTATATGATAGATTACATCTAGCCGATTTGATAATTTTAAGACTTGCAGCAATATTTACCTTAAATTTCATCCAATGTGATATAATCTGTGGTATATCTTAGCCGAGCGATTTCAAATTCGATTTTCAAATTATATAAAAATATCTCATATTTCCCTATTCCTTCAATTAAAAACGTTTTTCTTACTTTTTTATAATCAATTTCTTTGTTTATTTTTAATGCTTTTATTGGTGATCTTAAAACTAAATACTCTACAAATTCTAGCAACTAATTATGCTATTGGCCGAGTAGTTTTAGCAATGGAGATTGAACATCGTGTGCCATTCTCACATCAATCATACTTTCCGAGTTCTCCGCGCAAGGCGAACAGCCACAGTTTGAAGGAACTTCATGCTAATGGATCAAAGAACAAAACAAAGAAAAAAAAACAAAGAATTAAAAACTATGAAATGATAATTCGGGGATTTGAAAACCTACGCGTTGTACATATGTATGACCATCTTCACAGATCATTTTCACTGAGATCGGTTGATAGGATTTGATGCTACAGCAGGTACAGAACTTTTCATGCATATCGGTTAGAGCATTGTATTTAGAGCCGGAATTGCATGCGCCCACGCAATCTGTGAATCCTTTAATGGGCTCAGCATTAATGCAGACACCATGGCCAGGTTTAGGGAACTTAAGTAGCTCCGTAGTTTGGGATTCAGCCAATGATACGGGCAAGCACGTGGCTGGAACGAAACAAAAACGATGAGTGTGACAAATCTTATTTTATTCCCTCTCTCTCCACTTACATTTATCCTCGATAAGTGGTTCCACTTTGCATCTCTTACAGCAACCATCTTGATATAGTAAATGTGGTAGGCATTTGCCCACATCTGGACAGATTTCTTTCGAGGAACTAACCATCAATTGTTTGTCTTTCTTGAGACAAGCATAGAGGGTACAATTATCACTGGATTTCCATTGGGCATCAGCCTCATACAGCTTTCCCTCAAAGACACAAGCCGTTTGAACGCACTCGCCACAGCACTTATTGTCCACTTTTTGATAGCTGAAGCCAGGCGCACAATCTGTAGTACATTGCTCCGATGTGAATATTACTTGGGCATTGCCATCGGGACCATAGGAGCATACTTCATGGCGACACACATCCTTGGGATGGAGCCATTTGTCACCAATTTGTTTGGTAAACTGTGTAGTCTCATCAATCTCATATTGGACGATGCAAAGATGTTTGGGGGGCACTGGCCAATAAACGAGAAGTTTCAATTGATAGTTCTAAGAAAAATATACGTACTTACCGCATTTATGAGTAGGACAACAGTCGTCTATGTCGTGCTTCGTCTTCATCTCATAGAAACGCTCCGAACAACTTTTTGGAGCGGGAGGACATTGATCGATTTTGCAGACAATCTTCTGGCTGGGACAGCAACCCTCTTCAATCTTAATCAATTGCTCACCGGGCAACAGTTGAAGCGGTGGTTTCAACACCTCGCACTCTTCCTTAGGTTTGCATTCTGAATGAGATGAATGTCGAATTAAAAAGTGTCTAATTGAGGGATTCATGTGCGAACTTACCACAAATGTATTGAGGACAACCATTAACATCATTTTTCTGTTTCTTGAACTGCCCGGGGCCACAGATCGGCATCAGGGGAGCCAGACACGTTTTATGCGGCTCCTTGGGTTCAGGAACACAGCGATAACGTGGACAACATTCCTCCTCCGTGACAATTTTCTGCGGTTGGTAGCCCACAGCACAGATATTCTCCTCCACCTGGCATTTCTTCACCACGCATGAAGTTTTACCTTTAGCATCACATTGACAGTCCGTACATTTATCCTTTTGCCATTGATCGCCTGGCAGATGCAATGCGTCCTCGCATTTTGTACAAGCTGCCTCTGGAATACATTTACCACCATCCATTACTTGCCCCACTGGACAGAAACATCCCTCGAAACGATCAGAACTCAGGCACATCTCATCGCTCTTGACCGTATGGAATACTGCCTGATCCTTGAGATTCACAGCATCGTACTCGGAAAGAGCTTTTACCGTGTCACAATTCTTGGCACAACCGCAAGGTTCGTATACCATATCACTGGGGCATTCGTATGGACATAGCTGGGGACGTCTCCAATTGGTGCAAATGCCATGTTGATTGCACTCCTTGGCATAGGCAGCCAAGGCCACACAAACTCCCTGTTGGGTATTGCCTGGCTTGCAGATATCCTGTTGGCATGAAGATACATATGTCACGGGATCGACCACCAAGGGACATTTGCCGAATAGCTCCTCATTGTAAAATTGCAGGCAAGGATCCTTTTCGGGTGGCAGCGGAATGCAATGATCCTTGGGCACATCTTCACTGAGACACTCCAGGGCATCTGTCAAACCCAATTTGGGTTCATCTGCTTGCCAACTTTCGATGACATCGATTACCACTCCTGACTTGCCCTTCTTGGTCGGATTTCGTTGCAAATCGTTGTTAGCATTACCATTGCAATCGCCACAAAGACCTTCCATCTTGCTACCATATTTAATGCTCGGCACACCCAATGAGAAAATCAAATTCTCCAAGGACGCAGACAGATCTACATGCGATTCGGGTAGAGAGAGCTTTAGCTCTTTGCCCTCCACCTGACGCAACGTTATCCAGCTGTCCTTGTACGGCAATTGCTTCACCTCAAATCCATCGACAAGAACCTGCAAAGCTTTTGGTTTCTGGGCCACTCTCTGGACATGTATCACATGATCGCCGTTCAAGATATGCAATGATTTGGCGCAACTTCCACCCTCCACTGGGCTAATCTGTCCCAGTTTCTTGCAATCATCCATGGTAACATAAACCTGGAATGTGTGGACACCAGGCAAAATGACATCACGGGATAATAGATATGTGCAATTGCCATTGAAACTAAAACTCTTGCGATCGTAGGTCATGTATTTGGAGCCACCCATGGCCTTGCACACACAATCCTTGCACTCGGCAATGGGCACACACTTGGGTCCCTTGCGCACAGTACCCTCGGGACAATAACAGCCGGGGAAACATGCATCCGGCAAGACGGGACAATCGTCGCCATGCAAATTGTCACACGACGGCTCACAGCGACGTTTATAGCAATCCGAATGAACCGAATTCGATGGGCAGGTTATCTCACATTGGACCACAGCACGCCAACTGCTCAATTGAGCCAAGGGATTCACACTCAGACACTTCTTGACAAAACTCTCCAAGATGTTGCACTTGCAGGCGGATGGATCGCCATTATTGGCATTCAGACAATCACAGGCAGCCTCTAGGCAATAGTTATTCGAGAATTGTTTATAATTAACCGATTTGTGGCAACGGGCAAAGGTTGGATGACTGAAAAAGACAGAGAGTGAGATTAATTAAATCACCCAATCGGATTGATTGATTTCCACTCACTTAATAATATTACACAATTGTAATGCCTTGGCCTGCATAGCTCTCGAGCATTTGAGATCACCGCACTGTTCCTTGGGTATACGCTGGTCATACCAACTGTCACCGAATTTCTCCGTATTGGCCAAAACCTGTCCATCTGGCGTACGCTTGTCATCACGTGAATTGCCATTGTAATAGCCACACAAGCCATCTACAGTGCCCAGGAATTTGGATGAGATGCCCACCTTCACGATGCCAATGTCATCGAGTTGCACCCAAAAACCATATTTCGTGGAGACGGCTAAGAGCGTTTTGCCCGGCTGTGACACAACAAAGGATGCCTTGCAAATGGGCGAATTGCTCAATTGTTCAACCGTAAAGTCAAAACCATTGAATTTCAATTTCAGTTGCGGCAATAGAACCAATTCCTTGCCAGCTTGTATATCCTTAATCGTAATCACCTTGTGGCACACTTTACGTGTCTCATCCGTGCATTGTTGATGAACTGCATGAGGGGCATGACGGGAGATGAAAGGCATTTAGAAGAAAGTTCAATCTTTCAATATCTTACCCGATATGGACCAACTGCCATTGTGTATATCCCTGGCCAAGATATGGCTACATGGACCATATTTAAATAGGGTGCCATCGAAAGTGGTGAAACTCTTGCCGCTAATCTCACATACATCATCCTTATTGGGACGCAGAATGCATGTATATTTGAGGCAATCGCCCGCCTTGGCTGCACTCAAATCAAGTTCCACATCATATTTATCCGGACATTTGGGCTCCGGGCATGTGAACGTTTCGTTTTTATCGACCTTGGGTATGGGCACACAAGTAAACTCATCGCATTCCTCTTCCTGCTGGAAATCCAATTCAGTGCTAGGCATTGCCAAAATTTGCTCCTTCGATGAGACATATTTGGTCTTGGTTATCGTTTGGCCATCATCCACAATCGAAATCTGTTTCGAGAACGTAAATATTTTCGACATTTTGCGGGCCTTCTTTTCAATGATTTTCAGTTTCATTTGTGGTGGACAGGCGGGTGCTGGGCAGGTGATGACTTCGGCTGCACCGAGTAAGAGAACGAGAAAGAGAGAGAGATTAGTGGGCAAGGAATTTCATTGGTAAATGTGCATTTCGGTTTCGGTTTTTTTTTTTTTTGTCTTCTTCAGTTCAACAATGTATCTCACTTTTGTTTTTCTCCGGCTCTGGTTTTACGGCAAATGAGTCCCGGCACGTGGCATCCTCATCATCGGCACAATCTTGCACACCATTGCACCATAATACCTCTGGAATACAATCACCACTCGATGGGCAGAGTCTCTGCTCTTTGGGACATGGTTCACATTTGCAACGGCAATCGCTAGTTATCACCGAACGCAGTTTGGCACCCTCGCATGGTGGACATTTTTTGGGCTTGCAATTCTTATGTCCACCCAGAACACAAACACATTCCTCGCAAGCGGCATTCTCGAATTTATTGCCAATGGGGTAGCTAACATAGTTCTCTACGCAAGGGCAGAGATTATGCTGGACACAGGTGTTGCCATCCCAAAATAGTTGCTGATCCTTGCATGGGCATTCCGAACTGCTGCTGCCGCTGCTGCTGTAGGCGGATGGTGGTGAAATGTCATCACAGATATTGCATTTGGTTGGCTCTTTAGTGTCTGGTACAATCTGACGAGCGATTTCCGCTGGCAAAACAGAAAAGAGAAGAATGCGATTAGAATGGAATTATATACATATGCTTTTGTCCAGTTCCATCCACTTACGATATGGCTTAAAGCAACCCAATGGCTCAATGCGCATATTGATATTCTTCTCCCATTTGGCAGGCACCAGCTTGAGATATTGCGTAAGGATGGGCTTCTTGAAATGATGTTTACGCTCCGTATCCGCATCGACATTGGCCTCAAATACTCGTGGTTGACCATTTGATGCGAGTATGGTATTCCAAGTGGGTTTCTTTTTCGAAAACAAAACTTTATAGCCCGTGACCCAGCCATCTGGACCGCCTTTGGTAATGAAACCGGAGATATTACGTGGTTCCAAGAAATCAAATTCGACAAATTCATTTGCCGTATTGGCCAATGGACGCCAGGCTAGTGGTGTGGAGAGCTTCAATTGGTCCAAGAGTTGTGGTTTTCTGGCCGATTGCCAGAGGGTAGAAGATTGTATCTGCTGCTCATACATTTTGCCTTCATCCACGCCCATTAAATCGATGCATTCTTGCTCCAGCAGTGAAGCCGGATGCTCTGTGCTGGTCACTGGAATATATGAAGGAGCCGGTGTAGGTGGCAATTGTGGCAAATGGGGTAACTCCTCTTCGCTGCAAATCAAGAGTTCCACACGCATGGCTATGGAACCATGCCATTTCAGTGGATAAATGCGCAAAGAGCTGGCCTCAATGGGTATCTTGAAGAGCGTCTCGACGGGAGCACGTGAGTCGAGTGGTCCATTAAACATCTGAGGCTTTTCCGTTTCATCCACCAAATAATGATAGGCCACTCCATCATGGCTATGTAGTATCTAGAATATCAATAAAAACTTGAGCTTGAATCATCTAAAGATATTTTTAACTATTTCCACCTTGAATAGAGTGACATAATTATCAAATTCCGGACTTCCGGCCATTATGACGCCATAGAAGGGTTCAGGTTTGCCGAAATTCAATTCCAGATACTGCATTTGATCATTGATGTTGGGTGACCAGCTGCCCTTCGGGTGATCCTTAACCAAACGAGCCTTATGTGGTCCGTGCTCCGGAGCCAGTTTGGAGCTAGCATTGAATATGCTATCCGGCTGTGAGTGTGGACCATTTTCGATTTTGGGAATGAGTCTGAAATGAGGTCAAATTATGAGAAATCAGTATAGAATTCAGCGAATCAAGCGGACTTACCGCTGTGGAGCACATTTCAGAGGTGGCGTATGGGTCACTGGTAGAATGGGCACCAATGTTATCAATTCCACCTCGACTGGTGGTGGTATCGTAACGAGTTCCGGCTTATTGGGCACACAAGTGAAAGCATTATCAATGCATTGGCAAATCTCATGTTCACCCACAACCGGTTTATGTGGCTGGACATAGTGCTCGGTCTTGTCCATGCACGGGCACTCATCGGCATGAACACAAGTGTCCTCATCACGCCAGAATTTACCCAGTTTGGGACAATCGGGACGCAGCTTATCCACACAGCCGGGCTTACAGTGTTCACCCGGTTGACAGAGACCACGTTTCTTCAATATGTTTCCATAGTAGTGACAACTATGCTCACATTGATTGGCACAATCGGACCACATTTTATCGTCTGGACACTGCTTGATGGGTTCCAGCTCGGGCTTTGGCTTGTTGCCACAGGTGGGCTTCAGTTCCTGAACTGTGGCAATGTGATCACAGATGAATATGGTCGGATTGAACATCATAAATTCGCCACATGTCTTCTCCACATAGATCCAACCGCCCTCTACACCCTTAGGTTGACAGTGCAGGAATTTATGGCAATCGCCCGGATAATCCTTGTACTCCACAATGCCCGCATCGCAGGACATGCCAATTTGTGGCTTCTCAGTGGGCTTGGGCGCCGGCTCGAGGGGCTCTTCATCGCATTGGCAAAATGCCCTCAGTTCATAGTCATGACATTTGCCAATGCAACGCAGACCCTCCTCCAAATTGCATATTACATTCTCGTCCATTTGCTCGGGCGGCTCGTGTGTCTCCTTCACCCGGCACTCCACCTTGGTCATAAATTGCTTGAGGCAAGTGCCATAGATATTCTCCATTCGATCATAACGCGGCACTTTCTCTTCATCATTCAGTCTGACACTCTTATCGGAGCTATCTTTGTCCTTGTCACACCATCTGGTCCATCCTCGGACGCATTTCGTTTGATTCTGTGTGGCCAAGAAGGGCGGCAACGTTGTGCCCTCAACAAGGGGAGCCAAGGGAGCCGACGGCGGGGCACATTTAACACCGCTGCAAATCTCTTTACGCTTGGAACAGCGACAAGTGGCGCAATCGTCGGTGAAGGTTATATCGCCCTCATAATACGTTTGGCCCTCCTTGATCATGCAAACGGGCTTGCATTCCGCTTTCGGCACACACTCCTTGAAGGTGTCATTCAAATAGATATAGCCATCCTCACACGGTTTAATGTGACAGCCTTCAATGCAATTCTCACGGTTGCACATACGTTCCGCAATGCCCTGATCAAGGAAATTATCACAGGTTTCCACAGCACAGGCTGGAGTACAGGACTTGTAGTCCGAGCAATGTGGATCACACTGCATGGCTGCAAATGGAGATAGAGAAATCTTTATATGTATTTCGAATTACATTTCAATTTGGACAAACTTACGGCAAAAGTGCTGAGATCTCCAACGGATATTGATGCCCTTCTGGGCACAGGCATCCGCATAGGCGGCCACAGCTGTGCACAGGCATTCACAATCGCCACCTTGATCACAGGCGCAGGTATCGAAGATGCAACGTTTCCAATAACGCTCAAGTGGCACCTCCGAATGACATGGCTTAAATAGTTCCGATTTCAGAGCACCACATTTCAACTGAGCCCATGTCTCACGCTCCGGATGCTTTTTGCATGCCTCTATTGGGGCCACAGGAGCGGCACAATGTGGTTGCAATTTCCAGGAGTGACCAAACAGCATGGCACTTGTCTCCAGTCCCAATGATGGCGTCTGCATATCATCCAGTCCATTGCCATTGTAATTTCCACACAGACCACTGACCTTGTGACGCCATTCATTGCCCAGTTTAACATAGACACGAGTGCCCTCATCCCATTTGACTTGCAGCTTGAGGGGAATCACCTCGACCACAACAAAGACACCGGCTTTATAGATATGGAAAGCAGCGTGTCCCTTGGAATTGACACTATCGCGTAGCTCTATAATGGAGAGGGAGAGCGAAAGAAAGGGGGAAGGGAATTCATCCAGATAAAGATTAGTTAGTTTCGAAATTTGTACTCACTCTTAATCGGTGACTTGTTGGGATCAATACTGTAGGCAGAATCCTTACTTAATAGCAAGGATTCCTGTACATGCCCACTCAAGGAAATCTCCAGTGACTTGGAACAGGTAACACCCATGCTGCCGCATAGGACATTCTGTATGGTAATGGTGAAACCATCTCCATTGTCAAAGACACCCTTGGCCAGGACATAATCGCATGCACCCTGAAAATCAAAATCGTGTCCATCGAAGGTCGTGAAATGTGAATCACCCCAGACACTACATGTGGATTCACAGCCATTTTCCGAGCACTTCCAGTTACCCGCCTGACAATGACAGACATTGCAATCCTCTTTGATTTTCTCCCCATCATCGTAACTCTTGCCAGCATGATGGCACGAGCAATTGGTGGGCAGGACACAGGACTGACGTGATGTATCATAGACATACCCCTCCAGGCACACACAGCCGGGCAAGCAATCCGATGAGTCGGCCACATATTTATCCATATTTTTGCAGGTTTTCGGCTCTTTTGGAGCACATTTGGTAAACTCGGCGAACGGCTGTTTCGAGCATTTGCTCCGCAACTCCGATGAAGGTGGATATTTATCCTTATCGCCCGTCTCCGCATCTTGGCAATCCCATATGCCATCTGTGCATGTGCAAAGATCGAGGAATTTCTCACCGGGACGAACCTCTTTGTAACCAGGACGGAATGTCATGCCATCGAAAGTGCATTGGCATTTCTGTTTGGGCAAACACACGCCCTGATCGTTGATGTATTCCCCATGGGGACAACGGCAGCCTTCAACGCATTCCCGATTACAGGTGGCCTTGCTGGGTAAGTCATCACAGGTCAGAGCACAGCCATCACCGCATTCATCGAAAACCTGACCAAGTGGACATTTAACGGCTAGGCAAAAGAGAGACGGAAAAATCTATGAAACCTTGATCTAAGAAGGAGCCCAGAGAGATCTTAATTCTTACCACACTCCTTGACCGTCATCCGCCACCCAGTTTTTACTCCCTGACGCATGCATTCAGTGCCATAGGCTGATAATATGGGACAGAAGCACTTCTCAAGATCGCTCTTGCAGGCGCACGTGTCGTATAAGCAATCCTCATAAAACTGCTCTGGTTCCACCATGAAATGACAATCCTGGAAGATATCCTGTAAAATCCAATCGCAATGCTTCTCGGCTTGGACTTTACGTTCCGGATTCAGTGTGCAGGGATGTGGACCTTGATGGGTCTCAGCTGGAAATTGACATGTATCCTTTGTACGCCATTTATCGGCAAATGGTTCAATGGCCGTTTCCACATCACCCTCGGGCGTGAGGAAATCATCTTGGGTATTTGAATTGAAGGTGCCACACAATCCCTTTGTTTGACTCCGCCAGCTGGGTGGAGCATCGATATAAACTCTCGACACGCCATCCCACCAAACGCGTATGCCTCCAGCAAATTCCACGGTCAAAAATGTGGAGCTAGCACGTCTTATTAGCACTTCACCCAATCCCAACATCTTTGGCAGCTTCGCTATGGGCTTATCATTCACAATTGTCGTCAATCCCTGATCGAGCTTTATCACCGCCGGTGAACCATCTCTTAGAGTAAAGCGAATGGTCACCGATTTCGTGCATGACGGATCATCGGGTGCGGCCAAATTGAGTGCTTCGGATAGGGCACCCGAACAGGCCACATTCTCCGCCTCCACCGACATATTGGAAGTCTTCAATAGATAGTACGAACATTTGCCCATGAAATCAAAACGTTTGCCATCGAATGTCTGATAATGTGGATCACCGATTGCCCCACAGCGGGCACCGCATTTGTCATCCGTACACTTCCATTGGCCATTCTTGCAGGTGCAGGTGTTGCAGTTCTTCTTGATTGAAGCCTCCGGCTTGAACTCCTTGCCACGCAGCGTGCAGGGACACAGCTCCCGTGTAATGCAGGCATCCTTGTACTGCACAGTGCCCTCGGGACAGAAACAACCCTCATTGCATTTGCCCTTGGTGGGTGTGAGAGCCAAATCGGAATCACAAGTGGGTTCCACATCGGGGCCACACGCACGATAGACACGCCCAAAACCGCAACTAATGGCTGGACAGGGGATATACGACAAGAATTAACAATTTGTGGCAAGCTAGAATCAATTTTTTGGGCAAACTTACGACATATTTCCAAGTTCCTCCAGCCATGTTCCATCTTAATGCCATTGAAGGCGCACTCCTTGGCCAACATTGAGAGGGCATCACAATTACAACTCTCGGGATGATCACGATTGGGACAATTGCAATAGTCGGCCATGCATGTCCGGATCAGAGCATCATAATTGAAGGGTTTAATGCAATCCGATAGCTTCTCATTGGCCAGCAGACGCTCACACACGGATACAGCCTTTTGGATTTTGCTCTGCTCACAGGACTCCATGCCAAAGTCCATTTCAGCACTGTTCTCTACCAGACACATCTCACTGCGATCCTCCACACGCCATGCATCGGTGAAGGCCTTGACGGTTTCCAATTTCTTGCCCGTTTTCGACACAAAGTCATTTCTATGGTCGCCATCCAAGGAGCCACAAAGGCCACCCACTTTGCCCCACATTTGCGGACCGGCATGCACAGCGACATATTGATGATGATCCCAATCCAATTTCACACCAATTGACTCCAGATCTATTTGCACATGTTGTGCCACAGGCATCACCTTCATACCCATGACCTGCACGGGCATTGGTAGCTTCTTAGTGGGCGTAACCAGTTGTATAGTCCCATCTGCCGAAAGTAAAAACAATGTATAAAGAGATTGGCTTCCCCCAACAACACTCACTCAAATTCTCGAATGTATATTGTACGGACTGCCAGTAAATCTTCAGGGAGTGGGCACAACCATAACCAGAACCATAGGGACAAGCTTTCAGGATTATGTCAAAAGTGCCAGATATTTTGTCCGTGATCAGAGTATGCGAGCAAGAAAGAGGAGCCCTGTATAAATTAAAAAACAGAATTCGTTAAAAAGTGTGACCATACTGTAAATGCCACAAAAATACTCACTTGAATACCAAACCGTCAAAAGTTTTCATATTAATGCCACCCCAAGTGGTACAAAGCGCGGGTTTCGGTGTCTTATCGATCATTACATCCACTTCACTGCTCTGATACAGCGAATAGCTACCTGCTGTGGCCACAGTTTCCTCTGATGACCACCATTCCTGCAATTGCACAAGTATTAAAACAATTTCCTTGATTCCCCTTCTACAATACCTACACTTCTTCTCTCCAGATCTCTGTACTTGGCCAACAGTGCCAATATCGTTTCACGTTGGGTACGCAACTCGGAGACCATTTCACCGCTAAAACTGCCATGATAGACATGTCCTGCTTGTTGCGTAATCTTTTGGCTAGTTGTACCCTTGCGAATTGTATAACCGGGAGCTTAAAAAGGATAGAAAAGATTTGGTTTACCATCGATTGGATAGCTGTGTCTATCTATCTTACGGAAAATGCATTTGGGCAACGGTTCTGGCAAATATTTGCTTTGCTGATAGCTGCACTTGTATTCGATATCCAAACGACCTTGCACTTTAAGTCCCGGCACTTGGGGACAAGAGAAGGAGCAACGGGCTTCTTCCTGATCATAGGCACACTTATAGTTGCCATTGAAGTTGGTATTGGTCACATTGCAGCTACCTATGTCTGTGGGGGATTTGGTACAAAAATTATGAACCATATTAGGAAGACTTTGATAGTGTACTCACTATATTGACAATGGGTGCCGCGAAATCTCTGGGAGCACTGACAGACATTGAAACTAATGCATTGCCCACCATTCTCACAAGCCGGAGCACAAGTGGCTAAAGCAAAATACCTCAAATGGATTATCAAATTAATCACAATAACTTGCTCTCACTTACGTCCACAATCTGGTGGTTTGGGCAGACCCGATTTGGTATGTATCCACTGGCCATTCCGGCACTCGATATTGGTTATGCCACTGCCATCAGGAAATTGGAAGCCACGCATACACTCCGCATGGCAAACGCTTGAAAGATAAAGCTTTCGAATTGATATGGAAACCTAATTGGGATTGGTAATTCAACATACTTGTTCATGCAGGAGACTTTGGAGTTCTTGGGAACTGGCGGCTTGGATGCACACACCGACTTCTTATGCTGACACAACGGACCCGAGTAGTTCTCTGGGCACTCGCAGACGCCAGCCGAGATGCAAATGCCATTATTCTGACAAGGATTCACACATTGAGCCTGACATGGTGGCACCCTGGTGAACGCTGAATTGGCCACGATCCAACCATCATTCGAGCAAAACATATCCAGTGCTCTGATATCCTGGGCAAAGCTATAGCCATCGGGACAAAATACTTTACACCGCCCACTGTGACATTCGGAGAAGACATTCTGTGGCAATTGAATGGCCGCACATTTGCCATATGCAGCCAAGAATTGGGCACTACTGCCATAGAAGTTTCCCTGATTTCTGGAGGATAAGCCACTACCGTAAAATCACGATTCAAATTAATGTCAATTCTATCCACTTACCCCTTACTAATGCCAATCAGACCTAGAGTGCTTTTGATGCCCCTAGAAATACAAATTAATCGCAATACATAACACATCAAAAAAGTTCTCCCAACTCTCTACTCACCCAAGAACACTAGTCTTGATGCCTCCTCCATAGCCTCCTCCATATCCTCCACCATAGCTCCCACCATAGGATCCTCCGGTTTGTACTACTTGTTGCTGCTGATTGCCACTATATCCTCCTCCTCCATATGTATAGCGGGCACTAAATAATCCTCAATATTGTATAATTCTATTTTTACTTTTGTTTTCTTTGCCATTTCATTACCTAACAGCCGGAGCACTATGAAGTTTGAAACTTATATGGCGCTCATCGCGTTCACTTGCCTTATCGCCAGCATCCGGTATGGCCTGAGCCAGGGGGCTAAACGAAAATATTTGCAAAAAGTCATTGGGAGTCGGCAAAAAGATTTTGCGTATGCAAACGAAAAAAAATAATGGTGATTAGAAGGAACGGAAGTAGCTTAGATATATGTAGCCAAAAATAAACCTACAAAATGTATTTTTTTTTTGGAATTTACCCTGTTTTGTGTATATATTTCAAGGACTTCCTTTCAAATTGTTCTTAAGCTAAACATGTACGAATCACTTGGCAATGTCTTCTTTCGAATGTACAAGAAAAATCTTTCAAACTTTTATGAAATATATCATATGTAGATTAAATGTCTATATCACATTTAAATTACATAAAATTATGTTGTTATGATGATATGATATAATTTGATAAAAATAGAATGGCTAGCGAGAAAAGTTTTGTTTTAAGCGCATAAGGATAGAGTAACTAATAAAACTAAACTGATGGTAAGCCAATTTATATAGGCGAACTTATCTTAAACCACTTCAGTTTGATTTAAGAATTCATTTCTTTAATTTTACTTAATCATAATTTATTTAGTTTACTCTCTTAGATATTTAAACAATAGATTTATCTATGTTTCTGCTTTGAATATTAGAGAAGCAAAAGCTTTATTATTGTTACTTTTTACTTAATATTATATTGGATGAAACAATTTTGGATATCTTGATATACTTTCAACTCACTTTATGTCCTCGTCGTCTTCATCAGTCATCACAATATCGCCATCTTCGGCCCAAATGTGGCCTAACATTAGAAGCCATATGGAAAAATAAATTAACTTAGTTGCCATTTTGGCAAGTCAAAAAAAAAAATTATAATGGGTGAGGTTTGAATGGAACACAGTTTTTCCCCTTGTCCGTGGGAACAAAAATCACTGGTAATCCGCCTAATGTTCCTCTTATTTTTTTTTTTTGGTATTTCTTATGCTAACACTGGTAATCCATTATGTTATGCCCAACACTGGCATTCGATGAATCCTTGAGGATCCTTGACACTATTCAAATGACGAACACTTCATTAGGACTTTCACTTTTCACTATAATCACAGAAAAACACACAATCCAAAAGCATCAGGCAACCGCGCGAACGCAATTGGAGCTGGATATGTGGGGCTAGCGCCTTTTATAGTCTCTAGATTGGATTCTAAACGCCATTTTTGAATCAGACTTTATCAAAAGTTCTATGGTTTGGTACAGGGTCAACAAACACACCCACAGTTTTTATCCAAAGTGCGCATTTTTAAAATAATTTCATATTATTTATATTAGGCTTATCGTTTGAAATATTTGTGTGGTTTTTTTGAAAAATTATGCCAAGTTGAGGCTGAGGGCTATTGATAATATAATTTCCGGTTTGCTGGTGTTATAACATTGACACATTGAAGCTTAAAAATGAAAAAAGCTAAAGTATTATGTAAGCTCTGTTCATTCATTAATCAGTAATTATGTCGCAATTTAGCTTATCACTCATAATACATAAAATGCTGGGCAATAAATGGCCTTATACTTGAAAATCGTAAATAGAAGTGAAGGATAGAAGACGAATTAAACTAAAATGTTTCAAATTTGCAACGGCTAATTGTGTATGGTCCGTTAAGGGGGAATTAGAGTTTGAATTTGGGAGCAGATACTTTACAACACTGTATTTAACAGATCGCTGTTAACACCATCAATGAAAACATTCAAAATAGAAAAAATATCATTTTGATTTTGGAATTTTTATTTATTACAATTACTACATCAAGGTGAATAAATTATCACAGCATTGTGGCCACAGACCGTGGCTACTCTACATACGGCTGTATGTCGTGCTGCTGACGCACTGCTTCCGTCTCAGCACCCACAGCACAGGCCAATAACGAATTAACCGTCTGCTCCTCACCAGCCTTATACACATAGCCATTGGCCTTGTCAATATGATTCCTTAGCCTCAGCATGCTGTCCATACTGAAGGCATCCAGCAGTTGGAAGGAAACCAAGGCGTAATCCTCGACCATCGAGCAAATCGCCTCGTTTAGTTTCTGGTATTTACGCATGGCAGGATCATCGTCCAGCTTGTCCAGCAGATACTTAAGATCCAGCACGTCCGTGTAGTAGTCCACATTGAAATGCAGTTTCGATTCGTGCTTTCGCAGCAGATCCGCCTTGGACAGCACATTCACATGGGGCAGACTCATTCTCAGCATAGTATTGAGGGCCATCAGAAGTGTGGCTATGAATTTTGCCGGCTCCGAGCAGTAATGCGAATCGATGAGATTCACTGTCACCAGGCTGTATCGTTCTCGCTCCAAGCGCTCAAACACCCTGGCCATGGCCGTGTGATGTGTATAGAGCTCGATCTGGCCAGGGCAATCGAAGAGAAAGTAATTATGCGTGGGCCCCAATTGTCGCAGTTTGGGCAGCAGCCAATCATCTATATGATCGGCCAGGTATTCGGCACAATGCATCAGAGCACCATTGGGACCCAGCTGCAGATGCTCCATGCAATCCTCCACAGTGATTAGCTCCATAACATTAATCACCGGATCGTAGGACATATTCTCATTGGCCGGATCCAAATTGACAACGCCAACTTGTCGGCCCAGCTCCCGGTAGAATTTGTGTGCCTCGGCGCAGTATGTCGTCTTGCCAGATCCAGGTGGTCCTATTATCAGTTGGCCGTAGCGAGGATTCTCCACTTTTGGTTGAATTGACATGCGCTGCAACATCGCTTTGAACACGTAATTAATGAGTCAATTAAATGAAATCTAAAATGCACACAAGCCAAAACATATGCGCTGCTGTTAATGTTGTTGATGTAGCGATAGCGATGACACATCGATTTAGTTATGTTAAGGCTTGGAATAGTGTTATTTTCAACACTATGTGTGTTGTTAACATTTTTACACATTGACAGTTTGACAGCCACTGTATAGAATACAGGGAAAGTTTGAAAGCCATTACATTAAATACAGGGAGAGGAAAAAATACTTAATAAAATACTGAAAATACTTCATAAAATACTGAAAATACTTCATAAAATACTAAAAATGTATGTTAAAATAGTGGGAATATTGCAATTTTTATTCTCTCTCTTTCATTTTCCTCTCTTTTTGAAAATCGCGCTCTTTTTTTTAATATAAATACCTAACATTTTTCCCAACAGACTCAAATTGGAGCTCTGCAAAAAAAGCGACGGGTGTTTCGCGCATGAATTAAATTTAATTTAAATTTAACTTAATTTGAAAACTTCGCTTGGATCGGACGTGCCTGGTGGTACTCGTAAAAATAAAAGTACAAAAATAAGCAAATAGAAAGATACAATATTTTTTTTTCCCCCGTTAGGTCTGCGTCTTTGTCGGCTGCGCGCTCGAGTGTCTGTGTTTCTGTTTGCGTGTGTGTGTATGTGTGTATTCGCTCGAGACTTCTCAAAGTGATAAATAATATTAAACGGGACCGCAATCATTTAACAAGTTAGCAAGAAGCAAAGACACAAAAACCATGGCTCAACCGCAACCACCGGCCTATGAAAATAGTGAGTTAAAATGCAATACAAAATACCAGCATGACCTTATTTGGTCATACCAAAAAAAAGAAACAGAAAAAGAGAAAGAGAAGTGAAATGGAGAATGAGTCAACAAGCGCAAATAAAAAGAAGCGAAACTAAAACGGTAAATCAAATGCAAACGCCGGAAGCGCTCTTATTATGACCATAAATGGACACAGCAGCAGCTGACTGAATAAACAACAAAAATAGAGTGCTACAAAGAGTGGTGGGGGGGCGGGTGGATAAATGGAGTATTGTTGTCCACAAGCAACAGCCGAAGCCGGCCGGCTTGGACCGCACCCTCTTTTGCAGCACCATCACCACCACTACTCCCCCTCTCTACTTACCACTTTCATGGCTTCTTTCTCGCTTATCTCTTTTCATTTTTTCAATTATAAATAAATAATTCTTGGTAAATTTAATCAACATTTTTCGATATACTATGTATGTATGTGTGTATACCTCAATAACATAAGTTTTTTTTTTGTTGTTGTGCAGAAAATGTCTACGCAACGCTGCCCCGCACCCAACGAGGCCAACCCATTGTTCTAGGAGCCGATCCCAAGGGCAAGAACTTCCTCTATGCCAATGGCAATTCGGTTATCATCAGGAATATCGAGGTAAGTTGATATCTTGAAATTTTTCCATTCTCCACCACTCCCACCAATCCACCTCCCCACTTCCCCATCATTTACTATGTGATCTTTCTTTTTGGTCATAATCTCGATGTGTTCCATTTATTTTTGGACAGCTGCAGTTTCAGCTGTTGTTTTTTTTTCGTTGTTTTTTGTGTTGTTTTCTATATGTACCATATATTTATTTATAAACATTTGTCTATGCCGCGCACCGGCTAAAATGCCGAAAATGAAAAAATTTTCCTCGAAATTTTCCCAAAAAAAAAAACACTTTTCTCTTTCTGCACTGCCCACGCATCATCATCATCATCATTATCATGTTCGGTTTCTGTTTTCTTTCGTCTTATACTTATACCCTGCCAAAGCAAACGGCCATATATATATTCCTGTTCATTAGAGCAAACTTAACTGATCTGAATAAAGTCAAACTAGTCAGAAATGTAGTTTAAAAGTTATCCAAGAAACCATAACAAAATATCGTTACGTAAACTCAATTGGATTTACCGACCAATAATGGGAATACTTTCATCTCATAAAAACTGATTAGAATCAAAGAGTACACAGAATAGGCAAAGTTCTTGCTGTCCTCTGTTTGCTTGTTAATTAAAACCTAAATCATTTCGAGTGTCACAAAACACAGACCATTAATTTGCCTTTTGCATACAAACTAATTGTAGATTTCTTTCTTATTCTCTATAACAGAATCCAGCCATTGCCGATGTCTATACGGAACACTCGTGTGCAGTCAATGTGGCCAAGTACTCGCCCAGCGGTTTCTATATTGCATCTGGCGGTAAGTTCTTCTTGATGCAATCAAAATATCGCACTTCACGAAGAGAAGAAGTCATCGAAGCAGAAACCAAACCAAATTGTGGGGCACTACCCAAAACATATATGTATATACATATCGAGAAAGAAAGAAGGAGAAGAAAAGGAAACTCAAAACGCAAACCATCATGCATATAATTATAGCATAGATAAATGTATTCCTATATGTACATCCCATTATAATTGCAAACAAAAAAAATTCATGTCAAGTGTTGAGAATGTAAAATGTGGAGCGAAACATAGAATTGCCATCGCTTGGATGAATTTATGATTGAAAAACTGTCATAAACTAGTTTAGAATAGACCAATTTGTCATAAAATATTGATAAAATCTCTCCACTTGCCACTGATAATTTTAAATTTTTCATGATTTATTGGCAGTAAAAATGATTTTCTGTATGCCTTAAAAGTTATACTAAAAGTTTGCACTTTCTCAAAAAGATATTAACCCATGAGTCAGTTTAATCGTAGATTTTTCCATAACTTCTTTACATCACTCGAAGCAATTAATCGAAATGATCGGTTGTGAAATTTCACATTGATGGTGCAAGTTGCACGTAAACTGTGGAAGTTTTTTAGGTGCTATCAAACATCCATTAAAGGAAATTCTTTATTTAGCTTCAGACATTGCAAATTTACACTTTTAAACTAAAGTCGCTGAAGCATTTAATTAGTCCAATAAGACAAGAGAGAGAGAGACAGAGAGTGAGAGGGAGAGAGAGTAGTAGGTCTTCATTATAATCACTAGTCATGAGCATGACTCATAAGCGGATTGATATTTCATTTCCATATTTGGTTTTTTTCTTCGTTTTTTGTTGCTTTTATCTAATCGCATTGTTTCTGGCATTGCTACGTGTATTATTTATTTTTGTTTGTGGTTTGTCGATTCCCGATAGTAATTTCCCGCATGTTTCAGATGCCTCGGGCAAGATACGCATTTGGGACACGGTCAACAAGGAGCATTTGCTTAAGAATGAATTCCAACCGATAGCTGGACCCATCAAGGACATCAGCTGGTCACCGGATAATCAACGTATTGTCGCTGTGGGCGAGGGACGAGAGCGTTTCGGTCATGTGTTTATGTCCGAGACGGGCACCTCGGTGGGTGAGATTAGTGGCCAAAGTAAGTCGATCAATTCGGCAGACTTTAGGCCAGCGAGACCTTTTCGTATAGTGACTGGTAAGTGAAGATCTTTGTATATATATCTGACATAATTTTGTTATTAATTGCGATTTTGATTTACAGGCAGCGAGGATAATACGATTGCCGTCTTTGAGGGACCACCGTTCAAATTCAAAATGACCAAACAGGATCACACGAGATTCGTACAGGCTGTACGCTATTCACCCGATGGCAAATACTTTGCCTCCGCCGGTTTCGATGGCAAGGTCTATCTCTACGATGGCGTCTCATCCGATTTGGTTGGTGAATTTGGCTCACCAGCCCATAAGGGTGGCGTCTATGCTGTGGCATGGAAGCCAGATGGCACACAATTGTTAACCTGCTCCGGCGATAAAACCTGCCGCTTGTGGACAGTGGAGACTCGTGAATTGGTCACGGAATTCGTTATGGGCAACACTGTCGATGATCAGCAGGTGTCATGTTTGTGGCAAGGAGATAATTTGCTTACTGTCTCCCTATCGGGAGTGATCACCTACCTGAATGTGGAAGATCCCAGCAAGCCATTGCGTGTAATTAAGGGTCACAACAAGCCCATCACTGTCCTGGGACTCAGCGATGACAGGAGCACCATCTATACGGGAAGCCACGATGGCATTGTGACAAATTGGAATTCGGGTAATGGTGTAAATGATCGCATTACGGGCACTGGACATGGTAATCAAATCAATGGCATCGCCGCTTGGGGAGATTTCGTCTATACCTGTGGCATCGATGACAGTCTCAGGCAATTCTCCATCGAGGGCAACACCTATACAGATTATGTGGTCAAATTGAATTGCCAGCCACGTGGCTTGGCCATTTTGCGTAATGAGAATATTATTGCATTGGCATGTATTAAGGAGTTGACTTTGGTCCAAGATCAAAAGAAAATCTTCTCACTGCCCATTAAATACGAGGCCAGTTCGATAGCCACCAATGCTGAAACATTGGATGTAGCTGTCGGCGGTGATGATCAGAAATTGCATATCTATACGCTGAAGGATTCATCGTTGGAATTGAAAGCAGAGCTAGATCATTTGGGCGCTGTGACAGATGTATCCTATTCACCAGATCAAAAGTATTTGGTGGCCTGTGATGCTCATCGCAAGGTTGTACTGTACTCCGTCGAGGAATATAAGGTAATATCTATTCTATTTGCTTAAGATGATAGTTCTTTAACTAAGTTTTACTTGTACTTTTAGCTTGCCCACAACAAGGAATGGGGTTTCCATAATGCTCGTGTCAATACTGTGGCCTGGTCGCCCAATTCACTATTGGTGGCCAGCGGTTCTTTGGATACCACCATTATTATTTGGTCTGTGACCAATCCAGCCAAGCACACCATTATTAAGAGTAAGTCAATTCCTATATATACCCATAATCTGCTCTCTTACTAAATCCTCTTTCCCCTCTACTCTCTTAGATGCCCATCCGCAGTCGCAAATCACTCGTTTGGTTTGGCTGGATAACAATACTGTGATCTCAACTGGTCAGGATTGCAATACCAAAGTCTGGCATGTGGAAACTATTTAAAACAACAGAAAAACAAACAAAAAAAAAACAACAAAAAGAGATAAAAACAAATTCATATTTTGTTACAACAAGCAAAATGCAAATATTTTTTATACATAATCAAAGAGAGATTCAACAAATGTTGCTCAGTATGTGACTGTGTGCGTTTGTGTGGAGTAGGAACCCAAATTGCCAAACTGCGTTCCATCGTCATCAACACCAGCATCATCCATTGTCATCCAAGCACAGAAAATACCTTGCATCATTTGAATCAAGTGCAAAACAAAACAGAAGAGAAAAACACATTTTTTTTTCGATTTATATATTTATCGCATTTCTTCATGTCTTTTAATTTAAGTGCAGAAAGTGTGTGTTTTTTGCTAATCATCATATCATGGATAACTAGTTTTTCTATTCGACTCGTTTTTCAATCCGTAAATTCGCTTGCGTGTTCTTAACATATATTTTTGATTTTTCCATCGAGTATTTTTGTTCTTTTTTTTTTGTATTATCTTTCTTTTTGATACTACTTACTACTACAACTACTACTGATAATGAATAAAAAGAAAATACCTATGTACTAAGTACGCAAGCGTACGTAAATTATTGTATTATGAAATGAAAAATAAACTAGTTTTTGCATAAAATTTAAAATTGTATTGTACTTGAATCGAATTTTAAATGCTTTCACAGATATATTGATTTACCATGTTCATTTCATATGAGTTATGTGTCCTTACACTCGATTGTTTTCAAAGGACATCCGATCATTCGATGTGCTTTGGGACCGTAAAGTGAGCATTTTATAGGAAAATTAGTTTAACGAGAGCAACAAACGGAAATCTAGTCATAAGTTTAAAACTTTTACTTAGCTGACAGTATAAATAATTGAAATGTATTGAAATTTAGTCATCAAATACTGTAAGCAAACCCCAAATATGATACAATCTCAATCTTTCTCAAGCAATAAGTAAATTTTTGTATTTCCGATTCATCGTGTGATTATGTTAGGTTCTTCATCTGTTTGCTAGAAATTTCTCCAATTTCCCGTTTCCCGTAATTAATTGCAACTTTTGTTGGACTTTTTTAATATGTTTTTATTTTTAAAATTCCTTTGGTATTTTTTTTTATATATTTTTAGTGGTAGGTTTTTTTACCTTGTCTTTTGTGTGTGCGTGTGGGTGTGTGTTTGGTTTTGTTTTTTGTATTTTTGGTGTATATAATTACAATATTTATAAAAATGTTTACTTAATTTATTAAGAATGTGTAGACTTGAGTGTGTGTGTGTGTGTTTTGTGAGTGTGTGTGTGTCTGTTTGAGAGTGAAAGTGAAAGGTTTTTTTGTTTCTTTGAAAGCCTCGCAAATTTGTACACTTTTTTCCATTGTTTTTTAAACTCGAATCGAACATAAAATTTGTGCTAAAATTATATTAAATTTTATAAATTAAAGGCGTGTATGTATAGTGTGTGTGTGTGTGCGTGTGTGTGTAGAAGACGAAATAAAAATGAATTGCGCTAAGTATCACAGCCGGGTCTAAGACGTTTGGTTTGGTTTTTTGTTCTTTGTTTTTTTAGTTTTTTTTTTGTTTGTTTTTTTTTTGGTGGGATTAAAAAAGTTCCTTGTTGGTTTTTGGTGTATGTATGTGTGTAGATGTTTGTGTGTGTGCGTGTGTGTATGGCTTATATTATGAACCTCTTTTTGTTGCGAACCTTTTAGGCCAGAAAAAATGGTTTAGCGATAGAAGAAATTGTTTGAACAGTTCTGGATTGATTGGTTCTGCATGTCCTTTAAGATACAAGATCATTCTATATATTTTTACAGTGTTCAGTTTTCATAGAGCTAAGTCTACTCCTTTAATTCACATCATTGTAAGAATTTTCGATCCATTTCAGATTGAATCGTATCAACAGCAAACCCGAAGGACATCTTCAGACAAAGGACTTAAATTCCTTAAATGGGTCAGAATAGAAACTGAAGACAGGGAAATAGGATTTATCTATAAATTGCTGCTCTATTGCTCAACCATTTTTGCCGTTTTGGCTTCGCAACTTTTGGGTTGAGAAAAAAAAAAAGAATAAATAAATTAATTAACTTCTAAGCCTCTAGATTGTTTCTGATGCTGCAGCTGATGCCATATTTGTGGCACTGCTCAGCGATGATTCGCCATTGCTTGCCGTTGTTGTTGCTGCTGCTGCTGATGATTGTGTTGTTGTTGTTGCTGCTATTGTTGTCGGTTCAATTTTGATCATCGGCGGCGTTTCATGGGCCAAATCCAAGGCTGGCGTTGTGCTGGCATTGGTCTCGGCCACCGCTGCAGCAGCTGCAGCTGCAGCCAATTGAAACTGATTGGGTAGAAAGAGATAGGGATTGGTTAGGCCTGCATCACTGCAGCTGCTTGCCGATTGAGATTGAGTGCTGGCACCGATGCCTATGCCGACTCCTCCTCCACCACCACCGCCCATCCCCATCCCATCGCCACTGATGGCTGTATGACTGGGTGCAGGATTCGATTGCTGTTGCTGTTGTTGTTGTTGCTGTGCAGTGTTTACCGTCAGCTTGGTAACACGCTTACGTCGCGCCTCACTCTCACAGGGCGAGGGTGCTCCCGGATGTCGGTAACTCACATGTTTGCGCAAAGCATCCTTGCTGCGCGACACATGGGAGCAGACATTGCAGGCATAGCTGTGGATGCAGTGGCAGATATTGATTGGAAATGGTAATAAGGGATACATTTCTCACAGAACTTACCGCACATTCTGATGGGTCTCGAGATGAACTCGAAGATTATATTGGTTACTCAGCTGCTTGTGACAAATGAAACATGTGGCATAGAGCTTGGAGTTTGAGGGCGGTTTAATCGGAGTGGGTGGCAGCTGCTTCTCAGCGGTTAGCGACAGAAGATTCGGCTCGGACTTGGCACTGACCAGAGCCATGCTGCTGCTGGCCGCTGCTGCTGCAGCTGCTGCCGCCTCCCTTTGATATTGCTCGATGTGTTGCTGCAGTTTGGCATGATCTTCGGGTGAAATGTAGGGTGTGGAGCTGCTGCTGCTCCCCATGCCCTGATGCGAGTGATGCACCTGGGCGGCTTGTTGGGCTGATGTGGGTGTGACTGCGGCACTGTAAATGGACGGCTTGTTGCTCCCATACAATTGTCCAGGTGTCAGGGGACTGTGATAACTCGGCGAGGATTTCACCACCGGCAATTGAGGTGAGAAATGGGACATTGTCTGCGGCGTTAGGGTAATGGGTGAAGTGGCCACTATTGGATTTCCGGCTGAACATTCGATTGGTGACTTGTTGTTGTTAGTGTTGCTGCTGTTGTTGTTGTTGCTGTTGCTGGTTGTGGTTCGCAGACTCTCCACAATCTTATCAATACGCTTGATATCCTTCTGCTGACCCGCCAATGTGGATGAACCCGATATTAGATTTGTGTTTGTCTTCAAACGCTTGGCATTCCCATAGCAATCATCCTCCTCCAAGCCACTTTGATAGAGTTGACATTGCTGCTGATATTTGGCCAGCAATTCGGTTGTCTTGTTGAGGGCTGTCTGAGAGAAGTTCAAGGGTTGCGGCAAGAGATTCGGATAGAATTGCAGCGATTTCAGGAAGAAGTTCTCGAGAGGAGTGCAACCACCGGATGCATTGGACATCGAACCACCGCCACCACCCATGGAACCCAGTTTATTGGCCAATAAAGGTGTATTTAAGGCCGGATTGGGTAGCTGTGGGAGTGGTAAACTGGGCATTGGTGTGGGCGATGGTGTATTCGGACGTTCGAACTCCGACTGCTTATCGTTGGGGGACTCCAGAAAAGAGTTCGTGGCACTGGATGAGGTGGCAGCATTCTTGGCTGTCTTGGGAAGCTGTAAGTAATACAAGAATGGAGGAAAACTTATTAGATTAAAGTGATATCCTAAGATAAAGTAAGAAACAAGTTCCAAATCTAGATTTCGTTTGAAAATTACTTAAAAATTGTACTTACATTATTATTCTGAACATCCGCCAATCCCTTGATGCCCAGCGTTTCGGCCAGATTGAGCAACATGGGTATCTGCTCCTCGTAGACATTCACCTCTCCCGAATACATGAACGTGAGCAGAGCGACAATGGCACCGAAACTAGCACCTGGTATGATTATCACCGGATGATTGCTTGCCTCCAGAGCCCGAAAGATTTCCATAAAGAATGTGCTACAGGCACTGAGGACCACACGATGTGCCCTCAACTGACGGCCCTCGGCCGATATGGTGACATCTGTCAGATGCGATTGGTCCAGCAGTATGGGTAGAGTGCTTAGCAAACTGGTCTGCAGAAAATGATACAAAATATACCAAATTTAGGTCACTCGATCATAAAAATACATTTGGCAGGTCTCTTCTACGAGTACTCCGGCTAGCTGGCTGGTTGGCTGGCTGGCTGGCTGCTGCTTGGTTGTCTTCCTAGAGCTCCTAACTATATCTAAATTTGGTGATCATCTCGCTGAGGGCTGAGTTTTTGGAACACATGCAACACAATCAGACACATATGTATGTGGCAGCATGTAAATGGATTGCTGGGGGGGACGTGGGGGATACTTGGGCAGCAGCTGGGGGCATTTAATTGCAATTTTCAGAGGAAAATTCTTTGGATTTTGGCAATTGCACGAAAATTTCATTTATTTGACATTTCTTGGCCCTCTCTCTCTCACTGTCTCTCTCTCTCTCTCTCTCTTTCGCACTGTCTCTATCTTACTCTGGGTCTATTTTGGACAGGGACAGGGTAAAGGAAGGCAGGCAGTCGGTTGGTTGGTTGTTTGGTTGGTTTTTTGGATTCAGCTGTAGTAAACATCGAAAACAAAAATTGTCACCAAATGAAATGCGGAAAAACTATGTGTGAATAAGTATGTATGAATGTGTATTATATAGCCTATATATAGATGGGTGACATTTTCTCTGTTTCGGTTCTTGGCTCCCTCGCTGCTGCTGCTGCTGCTGGTTGCTGCCAAACGCTATTCTGACACGATGTCCAGTCAATTTTTATGACCGAGGCCAAGCACCTACACTAGACAAACGATAGATAATGGTCACAGAGACTCTGAGAACATTTTGCTGTGTGTGCTGCTTTTGAAAAACACTTTGGTCATCCATAAATCAAGAGATGATCTGTGTGAAGATGGAACGGTGTATAATAAAGGCAACCATGGAATGGGATGCTCGAACATACTATATTTTGATTCGGGAAAACCAGTTTCGACCAGTTCGAAAAACGAATAATACCTCAAATATATATATATATTTTGTTGATTCACTCAACTGCTATCGAAAATAACATAATAATCGAGGATGATCGGGAAACAAATAATTCCCAACATTTTGAAGATGATCGATTGAACTAGGAAATCAATTTATAATTGGAATATTTAAAATAAATATATATATTTGCAAATTTGTCTAACAAAAATTGGAATTACTTTCCCCCCAGAATTTATTTCAAAAGAATAATTCTAACGTTCAGAAAATTTATGCTGATCTATGAAAATTCTGGCTAAAAAAGGGAACAATTGGACAATTAATTGTTAATAAATTTGCAATGTAGTTGACAATTGTCCAATTGTTAATTCTAATCTAAATATAAGATTATTAAGTAACATTTTCAGCTAGATATCAAAGGATCTTCTTTGTTTTACCTGATGATTGTGCCAACGTAGGCAAAATTGTTGTTGATTCTCATTGTGTTGCTGTTGTTGCTCCAATTGATGTTGCTGCAGTTGATGATGCTGTTGTTGCTGTTGCTGCTGTTGTTGTCTTGTTGCATTTGTTGTATTTACATGTTCCATAATTCATTTAGTTTATCGAATAGACCTTACATATAGAGTATGAGTAGAGTAACTGCAAAATCAATCAATTAATTGACAAGAAAAAAAAAAAAAAAAACAAACTAATTAACATTTTGAAAATTGAATCAGTTCCTTTTTTTTTTTTGTGTTGTTTGTTGGTGTCCAACTCGCGTGTTCTTCCGCTTTGTTTTCTTTATTTGTTATTTATTTTTCATTTTGATGTGTGTATTTTCTTTCATAATTTTTGTTTGTTTGCTTTCTGGTTTCTATTTGTTTATATTTATTGAACATTTTGTCACACACACACTTTTCGTTCTTAACGAGAGAGGGAGAGAGAGATCAAGAGAGATTGAGAGATCTTTATATAGGTATATGCAATATTTCGCTCGTTTACGCGGCGTATACGTGTTATGTCGTAGCATTTGGCCATATTACTCATACGCCATGGTATGCCTGTCGTTTTTGCCAGACTGGCAGGGGGAAAAAAAAAGAAAAGCGCGTGTAGTAAAAACTTTTTAAAGGGTTTTCACTTCCAGAATACATATAGTCGAGAGGCAGATCTCTACTTGTATTTGCTTTGCCTGCCGATTTGTTAGTTTTTTTTGCATAAATTTGTATCTTGTCTAAAGTTGTCAGCGCTTTTACGCTGCTTTGACCAACAAGAGACACAATCGATTCGGTAGACATCCCTCAGAGACCTCAACTTGACAAATCTAATTTACAATGAAAATAAAAAGCGACACACACACACAAAAATTTGAGTGGAACATAGCAAAATGGGAGGAGGACGAAATGTTGGTGCTGGTGGCGAAGAAGGTGGCAAAAGTGTGTGGTGGAGGTGGTGGTTGAGGTTGGGCATGGGGTTGGGGATGGAGGGCGGGTATATCTAAGCATGTGCTTGCTGGCAATTAAATTAAATTTATTTAAATAAAATAAATTTCATTGTTCGTTGTTGTTGTTGTTAGTTCTGTTGACTGACTGACTGGTCTGGCCTGGCCTGGCTGTATTTTGTATCTATGTATGTATGTATCTCAATCTATGTATCTGTATCTTTTTCTGGGTCTGCCAATCTTCCATTGTTTTAGCATACAGTTTGACTATACTATATAGAAATTGTAACAACAACAAAAGACATTTGTCCGAGGGCTATTTTTAATGTCTCCTCTGTGTGTGTGTGTGTGTGTGTGTGTAAGTGTGTGTATGTTGGTGTGTGTATGTTGGTGTGTGTGAAAAATGCAGCTCATTGGAGGCCCCACTAAAAGCGAAAGAAAAACCCACGAAAAACCAATGTGACAAATCCGTAGCAACCGAGACATCTTTAGCCTAGCCCAGCATGCAATTGTTGCTCTTGTTGTTGCTGTTGTTGTTGTTGTTATTGCTGCTGTTGCAATTGTTGCTGTTGTTGTTGTTGTTGCAGACGGAATTTTCTTCATTCCATTATGTGTGTGCAATTGCATCTAAGCATTTTTTTGTATTGAGAGACAACCGATGATGGTGATGCTGCTGGTGTGGTAGAGGAGGGCGGGTTTTTTCAGGGGGTGCAAGAGGGGTGGCCTTTTTTGGCTCTCGTTCACACACACTCACACACACACCCATAACAAAAAGTGTCAGTCTTTCCGTAACTCTTTGCGGTATTTTCCTTCAAGTTTTTACTTGATTTTCCGAAATTAGTTTTGTGCCTGCCTTTTAGCATTTTTTTTTTTGTTCTTTTTGTTTTCTATTCTATTTCATTTTGTTGTTGTATTTTTAAATAAATTGTGTTAAATGCTCTCGACTCTCGGGCCCAGCCTGTCTATTTTGATTTGTTGTCCAAGTGCCTGAAAAATCCTATACTATACCAAAAGCAAAAGAACCGAAACGACGAATCGCGATGATGCGTAATACTTTACACATAATCACTCATACGCCAGGTTGTCCAAAGCACCAGCAAGAAATACAAATCTATCGTTGCTGCTGTTGTTGTTCTTGTTTTCTTCTTTAACTTTCATTTGTTCCATGAAAATGACACACACACTCGCACACACACACACACACAGACACATGCATAAATTGTTTCCCACTTGTCAAATGAAATATTTTGCTGTCATTTTATTTGTTGGATTTTTGGCTCTGTTTTTTTATAAATTTTATTCTTATTTATTTATGATTCAGAAATAATCCAGCATTTCTTTTTTTTTTTTTTTGCCCAGGGATATCTATTAATAGGATCAATCCACTATATATATTTTGGCCTACAAGGGTTTTTCTTTTGCATTCGAAATTTCTGTGTTTTTTTTCTCTCTCTCTTCTTTTTGTTTTTTGTTTTAATGTTTTCCTGTTTGAAATTTATATGGAATCATTAAAAAAATTGTCATATACACATTTATTTTTATGTTTAATGGAATTCTCGTGCTGAATATAAAAAAAAAAAAAACAAAGAGAAGAACACAAAACTTTTATTTTAATATAGTGTTTAATGTTCTTCGGTGTTTTTTATTTTTTTGTTGAATTTTTTTTTCGTTGCTTGATGAAATCTTTATAATTCCCTTAATGTTCCATTAAGAAATTTCCTATATGTATTTGGGAAATATTTCAAAATTTCCACCTAAATCTTTGGTCAAAACTTTGTCAAAATTTAATTCAATAATTTCGTTTCAATTTGACACATTTTCATATATTTTCAATGTCTTTTGTGGATATGACGTGCCACATGATGAGTTGAGTCAATATAATCCTTATAAACCTTTATAATCTAACTAAATCCTTTGGTTTTCATATAAGTAATTGGGTCTAAAGCAAAGGAATACCTTGTAGGTTTTCCCAATGTTATCAAAATGCATTCCTTATCATTTAGATGCTATTTACATATATCGTTTGGCTTTCATTTAATCTTAATAGGGCATAACTTTTCTGTATTTCATTACATCATCATTATCATCATCTTCAAAAAGGACCTAGAAAGTCTTTAATCTTGAAACGATTGTCTAGACTCTTCCTTTTCCTGGTTTACTAACTATTTATATAATGTATCTATATATATACAACTACTATATATAAGAACTATGATGATATTACGAGCAATCGATCAAAAATTGGATTCAAATCATAGCCAACGCGTTGCCGAGTTGGTGTACCCTTTCCTCATCTCTTTAAATTGTTGGAGTGGGATATCGGTTGACTAAGGATATATAACTCATTTGCAAGTTATGTTTTCATAAGATTTTATAATTAAAATCTGATAACTTAATGGATTGTATAGGTAAATGAAACAACAAATTAGCCTGGCTCACTGGTTATAACATTTTGAATGCAAAGTTTTGGCAATCCATTTCCGTAAACAGTTCATTGAGTTCAATCCAACTGCATATACTGCAGATGGAGTCAAGTTTTGATTTGATTTTATTGTTGATATTGAGTTTTTATGTTTATTTTCATTATTTCGATTATGTGAATTTGGGTTTGTTGTATTTGGGTCTGAAGCACTTTTCCTTCAAATATGTTCATTGAATATCCTTCACATTCTTTTGAAAAACTTTCGCGCCCGTTACAAAAGTTTCAAAATTTCAAATCATGCACATTGCGTATAGTTTCTTTTCTTTTTTTGCTTGTTTCTTTTCTCTTTTTTGATTTTGTTCTTTTTTCAATATTTATTCATTTCATTTGAATTTTTGTTATTTTTTTTTTGCTCTTATATATTTTTTTGATTTTTTTTTTGTGTGTGTTCAAAGCGCGCACCTTTGTTAACCGTTTGCTGTTCGCATCTGAAATGAAAATATCCGAAAATGTTTCAATTCTTTCGGTCTTTAGTTGGAGATTTGTTTCTATTTTTCGAATGTCCATCTCTTGACAATTTTTCGTAGTTCTTGTTGTTGTTGCTGTTGTTGCTGCTGCTGCTGCTGTTGCCATTTGTTTTAGCCGATTTGAATTTGGCTGGGAAAAGTCTCTCTGTTCGGTTCACTTTGTCGCCTGCTGGTTCCATGTTCTTTAATTAATGAGAAACTACTAAAAAGAAAAAGGCCAAAAACCAACAAAAAGGAATGAAAAAGAGAAAATCTCTTGGGCCATTTTGCACTTGCAAAATGTGTGTGAGAGATTGCAAGTGTGTGTGTGTGTGTGAGTGTGTGTGTGTTAGTGAGTGTACGTATGTGTGTGTGCGTATATTTTCGGGTTTTAAATTAATTGGCTACAAAAGCATTTAGTTAATCAAAACATTTGTTAGTTTGAGATCATCATCATCACCCCAACAGCAACATCACCAACAGCAGCAACAACAGCAGCAGCAGACACAATTGACACGGCCAAAACGAAAGAAAAACTAGACAAATTTGTTGCTGCTGCTGCCGCATCATGATCGTGTGGTGCATTATTAATTTGCAATAAAATGTGGAAGCGGCGACAGGCAGCTAGAACAGCAGGCAGAACAGAAGAAGCCCGGCCAAAAATAAATATGCTCATAGGTGAATTATGCCTGACAAACGCCTGACACATACAAATGGAAGGCGAGGCGGCAAATGGAGGCAACTATCTCTCCTACCCAGAAGACCCAGCATCACCTTCAGATCACTCGGACCAACCGGCTGGCGAATTGCCGGGCTAAACTGGCTGATAATTTTGTCTATTGGGCTGCCGGTTGCAGTTTTTCATTTTTCATTCAAAATGCCACAGGCAAATACTTATTTATTATTGTCATTTCGTGGTCCGAAAGCCAGAGATAATTGGGTTACATCAGGTAGTTTCTCATATTGGAGATAGCTTAAGTCTCCATCTATCAATGAGAATTATTGCATTCATAGTTTCTCGATCAAGATGAGGTTCTTTTAGATGTTTTACCAAGAAAGGATAAATTGGAAAATTCCCATAGAAGTTTTTGTTTTACAATATGAGAATTGATTGTAAATTTTAAGGATGATATTTAAATCCCTCTTTCATGAGAATTGATTGTACATTTTCAGGATGCTTTTTCAATTCCTCTTTCATTATTTCTATATTCTAACCCATTCAATATAAATCATTATCTTTCTTTTCGGCACCAAAATCGGTTCAGATATAACCAAAAGCTCCAATTAAAGATTTGGGAATCGATTTATTTATAATGGTATATATAATGGTATACCCAACCAAGATCAAGTTTTATTATACGAATCTTGTATCTTGTCTCTCTTTTTTTTAGCCTCAGTCAATGAACGACCTTGACATAATTTTGAACATGACAATTACTATAGATAAAAATATTTGGCAATATTTTGGTGTTTTTTTTTTCTTCTTTGACTTTGGCAACAACACATGTCCAAGATAGCAGCAAATAGATAAAGTATGTTAAATCAGCCTTGAAAAGTGTCATAAAAGCAGCAGAAGAATTGACTACCGCATCCATTACCAAGCCAAAAGTTCATGATGACTTACCGAACTCTAGTTTCTTTGCTGTTCCTGACAGGATGCGCACTTGCTGAGGATTTCACGCAGTGTTCCAATGCAGAGATCGATACATTTGTGATGGTTATAGAGGATTGTGCCTCATATGTGTATTGCAATGGTGAAGATTCCTTTAGGGATATGTGCCCGGAACAGACCTATTTCGATGCCAAGTCCCAGGAATGTGCCTTCGATGATGAGGGAGTGTGTCTAAGGGGAGCCCCATCGGCAGCAGATGTTCCAGTTGCAGCTGCTAAGGAAGATGAGGACACTGCAGCGGAGACAACAACGGAGAGCGAGAATCCAGCAGCAGCAGCAGAGGAGGAGGAGGAGGAAATCGCTGCTAGCCCCACACCTGTGCCATCGCCTGCCTCTAGACCACACTGTGACCCAGCTAACGATAGCTTCCATCCACATCTACAGCGTTGCGAGTATTACTATAGCTGCATCAGTGGCTTTCTGACCATAGTGCGATGTCCCTACAAATATGGCTGGGACATTGCCACAGATCAATGCAAGCCTTTGGCCGATGCCCAATGCTATAGTTTGTAGTTAGAAAGTTTAGTTAGAATTAGAACCACACTTAGATGAGAAGTAAAATGGTTAAATTTGAAATTTATTCATGCCTTTTTCAATTTGTTTTTTTTTTTATACATTATCATTTTGTTTGTTTGTTTGTTTAAATATTACTGTACTGCTGCCATATGATAATTCGTTACTTAACTGACCTACTTGACTACTAATACTGTTTCTCTCTTTGATGTGTGTTCATTTTTACTGCTGTGTCTCTAGTTTCTCTATTAAGTTACTCGGCTAACTCTAGTTAGTTTTTGGTTTGGACTCTCTAATGGAGGGGGCGCAGAAGGTAGTATGATGACACTCTAATAAGTAGATCGATTTGGAATTTGGCAATTCCTCGAAATCGGGAATGGAATATGTTTGGAAAATGTCGAAGGAAGTTTCGAAAATCGCTGTCAAGTGTCATCTCGCAGACTATTAAGGATATTGTACATTACTATTTATGTATATAGATTTTTGTTTTTTTTTGTTTCTTGGGTTTATCATACGATTTTCATTGTGTTACATTGTTAAATATTTTTCTTTTGAGCATATCACAGAACAAAAATGATAGTTAGAAGAAGATTTTGCCTTTTTTTTTTTTGGTTTTTGTCTTGGGGTTTGTTGTGTTGTTGTTGTTGTTGTTTTTGGTACCTCGGATTTTTAGAAAGTTTAGAAAGTGTAAAAATATTAATATATATATATATGTATACATACATATATATGTATATGTATAGATTTATGTGTATATGTGTATATATATATATATGTTTATATAAATTGTGATATCTTTGTTTTTGGTTTTGGTTTTTAGAAAAATACTGAGCAAAAGTATTTGGTTTAGGGTTGTAAAAGCTTGGCTTAGCTTGGCTTTTGTTTCGTTTCATTTGGTTTTTTTTTGTGTGTGTTGTTGTTGAACTGAAATTGACGCTCAATTCCTAAATGTAGCCTCTATACTAAGATCTTATCATAGGACGGCGGTGGTGATTCATCCAATGGCAGCTGTTTGCCCAATGTTGGCGTTTGCTCTGGCAATAAGATGGCTATATGATATGGCGGTGGTCCAGCAGTGGCAGCAGCACTTAGAGTCATCTCTTGGCGATCGTCTAGATAACGAATATCACTTAGCTCCAACATGCAATTGGCTGGAGTAGAAGTTAAGCCACCATTAGCACCACCAGATCCACCAACAGCAGCAGAAGCACCACCAACACCACCATTTGGTCCAGTTACTCTATGGCATACAGCTGCAGAACGTCCGTCTCCATTGCGATTGGGCATTAGTCCTTTGGGTATGCGACACAAACTAACCATGCAGGCGGCCAGGAAAAATGTTGCTGAGAATGCACAAAAGATGAGCACTTCCAGTCCAGTGCCCTGATGATCGAAATAGAACTTGGCTCCAGCCACAAACACTGAGGCCAGTATTAGGCTGGCACACATGCCGCATTTAAGGTGACTCGGCAGCAATTGAGAGTCGGCATTTTGTAGCAATGCATGATGTTGCTGCTGCAATTGATTGCTGCTCTGCGTGGTCGTTTGAGTTTGAATTGGTGGTGTACTATTGACAGTTGTTGCTGTCGCTGTCGATGATGTTGCTGCTGCTGCTGCTACTGCTGCTGCTGTCGTTGCTGTTGCCTGTCGCATGTTGTTGCTAGAATTGTGTCGCCGTGGCGTGATGGCATACGAGGATGAGGAAGATTGTCGGGAAGTGTTTGTGGAATTGGTACTGGGATGTAGCTGATTGCTAATGTGCTGATTAGCATGATGATGGGGATGATGATGATGATGATAGGCGCTGTAGGCATCGTCACTGGGAATGGGAGAAACAAAAACTATAATAAGAAACTTGAATTATAGAGCTGGCACATCATGTTGATGGACTTTACCTTTGATCTTGAATTTGTACTTACGCATAAACGCCAGCATGTTGCTGCTGCTGTTGTAGTAGTAGATGTTGTTGCTGCTGCTGTTGCTGCTGATGTGATTGATGTGCCTCATAATTATGGCGTACAGGCACCGCCATATTACCAAATTGTGGATGATGATAACTATAGTGCTGCTGATATTGTTGTTGCTGTTGTTGTTGCTGCTGCTGCTGCTGATGTACTATATGTTGCTGATGCTGCTGTTGGTGCTGCTGCTGCTGCTGTGGGCGAGTCTGATAGCGTGTGCTATGATGATGATTATAGTGCGCTGAGCCACGTAATGGCACAATTGTACCACTTCCTGTAAGGACAGCTGACGATGAGCTGATTCCATTGGCATTATTATTATTGCTGGCAGTTGTTGTTCCTAATGCGGCTGCGGCTGCTGCTGCTGCATTGTTGTTGTTCGTGTTGCTGCTGCTGGAGTGTTGTTGCTGGTTGTGCATGGAATTGTTGTTACTATATTGACGACTTGTACCTGGCTGATGATGATGTCCACCGCCATCACCGGTATACGGAGTCTGTGGCAGCGATCGATGTACTGACGCCAATGCCGACGACGATGCCGCCGCTTGGCTAGAACTCGAACTGGCCGAGGCTGATGTACCAGCACCAACGACAGAGCCAGCTCCACTTGTGCTGCTCGATTTACTGCGTCTGGGCGGATGGCCATAGCTAAGACCACTGCCGGCATGGGACAGTGAGGCAGCGACACGAGAGCGACCAAAACCGCATTGCTGTGAGCGTTTATCAATCCAGAAATGCATGGTCCAGCTTAAAAATAGAAATAGAAAGACAAGTAGTTGAATTATCATTGCAAATATTTCATTCGATTCATCCGTAATCTGTTTTAATTTATGCCCGACTCGTACCGAGAATCGTCTCGGCATTAAGTGCAAAGCTTTTCCAGCTTGCAAAACTTATTTGAACTTGAAGACTCTTTTCTTTGTGGTGGTTGCGGTGGTTATGGCAAACACTTCGAACTCCCTCCCGACCAGACAAAGCACTCTGACTCATTTGGCTTTGTGTCTCTGTCTCTCTCTATATATCTGTCTGCATGCCCATATGTCTGCTAGACGGAAGAAATTCCCTTTTTCCCGAACAGGAAACGTGCACATCACATTTTATTATGCTCCTACTCCCACTCCCCTTGCCACTCCTCCTTGTGGCTCTTCTTGTCTGGCATTTCCTCTTTGTGCCGTGCCTTGTGTGTGTTTCAAGTTCAAACAACCTTCCCGCTCGAAAGGATGCAGGCAGCGCAGTTTCCTTTTCCAAATCCCAACTACACTGAAGGTGAAATAGGGAACAAAGGTTGCTCCTTAACCGCCGCGGCGGTTCTCCTGGTCAAAGAACTTTACCAAAAAAAAAAAAAAACAAAATAATAATAATAATGAAAAACAAGAAAAAAGAACGAAATACGAGAAAAGGGGAGAAAACGAAACCAAAAATTCGCTCAACGCTTTCACTTCCCGTGTCATTGGCAGCGCAAAACCACCCAAAAAACACGACCAACACAAAAGCGTCAAAATGAACACACACACACGCAGACAAGGAGAGTGGAGGTGGAAGGGGAGGAGTCACATGGAGTAGTGCAAGTGGATGCGGTGTTAGAAAAGGACATGACCCGACAAAGTGCCATAGTGGAAATGGCTCTAAATGAAAATAAAAACCAAAGAAATTATGATCGTTTCTTAATTAAAAGGATTGGCTTACAGTTTCGCTTCTAATTAACAAAACTTTTCGAGATTGCAAATAAAAAGATACAAATTGAGCTAAAATTCTGCAGATACATAGCTAAGAAATTTATATAAAAGAAACATATATAAAGAAAATGTCCAAAGACGTTGAGACTTTAAATATTTAAAGATAAATCAAATAATATTCATTATTTTTCAACCGAAACATATTGAAATTTATATCTAAAAATATAAACTTTTGAATATATATATCTTTAAAATCATTCAATATTGTTCGTTTGATCTTTGTTAAGTTAAAAATAATTTATTTACTTTATCTACATAGAATCCTTAATTAAAGGTCTCTAAAATCTTTATTATCTATAGGTATATATTCATAAATTGATATCCACAATATGTAGCTATAGAAATCTACAAATATATCTTATTTTCATTGACTTTTGTCCCACTATGCGGCTGTGATGTGTTTGCATTTTGGGATCTTAACTTGCTTAGCTGTTCATTGAACTGTTTTTCCCAGTGGTTCAACAATGTTTGGTTTACTCGCGGTCTCGTGGTCTTTGCGGTCTTTTTGGCCAATCAACAGTGACGCCAAAAAAATATAAGTATAATATAAGTATAACAAAAACAATTGGTTTGAAAAAGAATCTAGTAAATACAAAATACACCAAAAACTGGACTCTAGAATTCGTGTGAAAATCACAGAAATATATAAATGTGGTACGCACATTAAAGCAATTCGTTGATGGTTTGTCATAAAAGTTCAAAGTTCAATGGTTCTACTACTGTCCTGTCCTGTCCTGTCCTGACCTGTCCTGTCATCGACTTGAGCATGGACCAACAAAATTACACAACAAATACTAGAGAAGAGGGCAAATAAATAAATACACACAGCAATAAAATAAACATATTTAAAAAGAGACATTTTGACAACCTTTTGATAGGTTCATTTCAGTTACTCTTGACTCTCGACTCTCGAGTCTTGGGGGCCAGCAGCATCAGCATCAGCAGGAGCATCACTTGAACGAATTTCCATTTGTAGTATTTGTCCTGGGTGAGTCTAAGGTTCAATGCTTTGTGCATGACTTTTGGCTTGATTTGTGTTTTATATCCCCCCCGAAATCATTCCATTCTAAATCCACCTTTTATCCAGCTTTTCTATTACTTATGACTGCGTTGATTTTAGTTTTGTTGTCTAGCTTAGGGTGTAAATTTTCTAGGCTCCAAGTTGGTAAAGAAAACTTAAAGAACTAGATAATAAAATGAGTTCCTGCAGACAAGTAAACTAATCAAAAGGCAAAATATTTACTACCAAGTTCTCTCATCTAGAATTTGGACCCTTAAACTAGTTGGAAATTATAACTAAACAAAGCGGATATGCAAAGAAGAAGAGAAGCTGTAAGCTTATATATGAGGAATTTAATATAAAGATGTTTTTGTCGAATGATCTAGGAGAATTTGTAAGCCTGAAGTAACCCCGATAACCCCAAAAACGAATAAAGAATATTCACATTTACATAGCACCACTTGGGAAATTTATTTGATGTTTTATTAATCATAAACAATAGCTAATTGCTCATTTTTGCTAATCTTATAGCTAATCTCTTACTACATCTAACTCATTAAATCCTCCCACATACACACACACACACATCCTTTCACCTCTCACCTCAGTCTAATGACTGTATTTTATCAGTCTCATGCTGATTCAACATCCAAAATATTGCCCTGCCTTCAGCATTCCACAATTAAATCTAAACAAAATTCGATTAAACAAAAAAAAAACAAAGCTTAATACAAAAATATTTACAATAAATATATCGTATGCTTCCGCCCCGAGTTCGATCCGGATTCCTGCGTGTGCGTGTGGTAACCGCTGCACCACGGAAACAGTGGAACACCAATGGGACCAAGTTGGCCAGCAAACAATGGCAAACAAATCGAGGCCGGAAATAAAACGAACCGAAATGCAAGACAGGGATACAGATACACCTTTATGGCGTATCTTTAGGCTGAGCAGAAGCATTCAAACTAGCTTTGTTGTCTATGAAACTACAGTGAACATTAACTAAAAAGTTCAAACACATTAATTTTGGTTTCTTTAAAGCGAAAAGTTGAGCAATTTACTCTTATATTTTTAAAGGAATAATAAATTAATTTCCAGCAACTTCTTAAAGCCCAGAAAGATTGATTTAAAGCATTTTCTGTTTGCCCTTTACTGGAATTGATTGAAATTCATTTGTCTATATTTAATTCATTGTATTTGAAGTTTAATTTTTGTATACTCTACAGTGAGGGTATTAACATTGCCTCAGTAAAGTAAATTAAATAGATCTGGTTATGATTGTGTCTCTCTTAAGGATAGAATGAAGTAGTGGGAATAAAAGTTCCAATAAAATGATTGAATTATTGATATTGAAAAGATATTGAAAGTTGGTTAAAATGTTATCTTTATGGTCGTATAATTTTAGGCTGAACATTTTGTTAGGATTTTCTGGAAGTATCTTAGTCAAAACTAAATGTCTAATTGCTAAGTCGAACAGTTAAAAGGGCATTTTGGCTGCGGTGTTGGGTATCTAGCTATCTTAAGGGATTTTTGAAATCTGAAAAAAAATTGTTGGCATTTGCATTCTTTATGCTACACATTCTTCTTTGTTTTGTTGTTTTTTTTCTTTTCTTTTCCTTTTTTTGCTGTCAGAACGCAAAATGCCAGACATATTTGTTACGTTTCATTCTCCTCAGCATTTCCTGGGTTTTCCTTTTGCATTTGTGTCTCTTTTTTGTTCAATTCATTAAACTTATGCCCAAAAACAAAAGCGAAAGAAAACTGGTAAAAATTTAAAAGAATCCCCCCTAGTCACGTCCCTTCTAAGAACACCCACAAGCCCGAACATTTTACTCTCACTTTGATGGTTTGTTTTTGCTGTTAACCTTTCCTCGCTTTTTGCTTTTTGGTTCCTTTTTCTTTTTGTCGGTTGGCGGGAAGTGAATTTGTCTCATACGAATGACTTTGCAAAGGCAAAATGTAAGTGTGTGTGTGGGGTGGGTGAGAGGGCAGTGGGCAAGGGGGCGAGGGGGGTATGGGTGTACATATGCATCTACTATATGTATATGTATAAGAGGGGTTAGAGGTGAGAACTATGACTGACTGACTGACGGATTGTCAGTCTATAGAAATTGCTGCCCACTTAATGGCACATGCTGCGTATGAGCAATATGTGTGTGTGTGTGTGTCTGTGCGACAAAATGCAATGTGAATTGAGATTTTTTTTAAGTATATATGTACGTATGTATGTGTGGGTGCATATAAGTATGTGTGGGTGCAATTGTGTGTTTGTGTGTGTGTGTGCGTGTGTGTGTGTGGGTCGTTTTCAAGTGCATGTCAATTGGCCAAGGAATTTTGCTAACACTTTGCATTTTGTGTGCGAGTGTTTCGTTTTTGTTTTTCTTAGTTACCTGTTTAAATTTATTTCACAAAGAATTCCTTTAAAAAAAATATTTACGCGAAAAACTTTGTCAGCTATTGAAGCCTTTTCCTTTGCTTTTCTTTTTTATTGGCACATTTCTTCTGTCACGTTTATTGCACACATATTATTTTTGTTGTCGTTGTTGTTGTTGTTGCTGTTGCTGCACCAGTGAAAAGTCCTTGAACGCTCAACTGACCTGACACCATACACACACACACACACACTCGCACACACATACACACACACAAACAAAAACACACACACAAAATCTAAGCAAACAATAAAATAAAATGCAAAAAAAAATGTCTCACTTTATATATCCTTTTTGTTGTTGTTCTGTTTTTTTTTTTCACACACGCGATTTTGGCCAAAATGAAATTTCAAACAAAATTTGTCGCTTTTCGTTTTGCTACTCGGTTTTGCCTATTTTCTGTTTCTGTTTCTAATTTATTTGCTTTCGATGTTTATCAAGGATATGCTCCGCTAGAGTTCATTTTGCATGCTACCACAGCAAGGACTCGCTGCCAACTGAAATTCATTTTCACTTTTCATTTGAGTTTTCGGAGATGTTTCTTTCGTTTTTGCTTTTGCTTTCTTTATTTGTTGTTGTTGTTGTTGCTGTTGTTGTTTGCAAAAACGCAGACAACATTTGTTTTTGTTTTCGGTATTTGGTTGTTGTGTGTGTGTATGTGTGTGTGTGTATGTGTGTGTGTGTGCGCCACAGACTGAGCATAATATGAATGGAATGACACTAAAAGTTATGTGTGGGTGCTTGGTTCTTATACTTTCTCCCGCTCTCTCTCTCTCACTCTCTCTCTCTGTCTTTGTCTCTTCCCCCCTCTCACTCACTCACTTTCTCTTGAGAGCAGAATGCACGGAACATGCGCGGACAAAAATTGTGAATGGAACTTTAAGAATTCAAAATTTGGCGGCAAAATAAAAGTTCAACTAATGATAAGATAAAGCTTTTCGAATAATTATTTGAATGCACAGATATTCGAAGACTTCGAGGAGACTGAACAAGCTTTCACCCTCCCCTCCCCCTATCACAATATTGGAATACTAACACTAAAAAGCTTTTATGATTTTATTGATAGAGTTTTAGGCATAGATATATTGGGATTCACGGCATTCTTGAATTTTGGGATCATAATACAGACCGGGAGTACAATCAAGTGTAACACCACGACCATTGACGCAATAATAGTAGGCATTCGGACGAGTCTTGTGCTCAATGAAATGAACTCCTTTGGCCGGACAGGTGATATCAGCCCGACGTGGTGGTCTCCGGGAATACGGTTGTATATTCCTTGTCTCGGCCTCAATCTAAGGAAACAAACGTGATGGAATCACTAATCAAAGAAATATAATTTTTCTACTTACCGAACAGTCGACATTCTGCTTGTAATCGCAACTCTTGATCTTTGGATTGTATAACAAACCATTGGCACACTCTTGACTCCAGGCTTTGCCATTGGAACAGATATAATATTTATTACATTGTGCATTACTGGCCAAATAAATGATATTCTCCGGTTGATCCCATGCCGAACAATAATTGGATACACAGTCCACATACTGCGGAAAATCGCAACGATCTGTGGCATTGTTATATTGCAAACCATCGGGACATTCCCTTAGAACTGGATAGCCAAAATAGCATAGAACATATTTGGTGCAAGTATTATCATAGCAGAAGCTACTCAATTCATAATCGGCGCATTCGGGCAGACATTGGACCATATACCTGTGGGTACATACTTGAAACTCGTAGTCAAAACCGACCTCACATGGCTCACTTTCATTTAAGCAGAGTTGGGGATTTTTCAACTCCTCCTCCAGGCAACTGCCAATCTCATAGGTTCCATCTGTTCAAGGAAATTCCATGAGAATTAATCAAATTAGCATAAATTTTAAAAAGTAAGTACATTTAAATCTCTCTAAATTTTGGAGTAATATGGTAGAGAATCTTTAATAATTTATTTAGTTGTAATTCCCAACTAGTTTTAGCCTTGAAGTAATGGTATTCGAATTCTAGGGTCATTAGTGAAGTCTGCTGATGAAAAAACTTGGTAGAAATAGATGCAGGGAGGCTTAATTGATTTTTAAAATCATTGTGAATTCAAAATGCATCAAACAAAAATGAGAACGAAAGCGAAACTTTTTTGAATCATTGTGAATTGAAATTGCATGAAACGAAAATGAGAACAAACGCGATAAAAATCTCTCAAAATCCTATTTTTTAAATTCATTCCCAGTTTCCTTAACTCCAACTGATTACTCACTGTTACACTCGACAAACTTCTCACAGTTGCCCACATAGGGCAAGACAACTCCATCCGCCACATTGGCACAAATATTGATGGTCGTATTCACATACATATCGTATACATCTTCGTCATCTTCTTCTTCATCACGATCGCCATCGGTCGTATTGCCGCCAGGAGCTGGGGGAGCTGTTACATTACTGCCATCATCTTCCACATCCTGAGCAGCCACAGGGCATGGAACGATGATTGCAAACAGCACGAATGCCAATCCACATAAAATGATCGATTTCACTATGGATTATTAGATACGTTGATTGGGAGTTCTACTTAATTAAATGGGATGCCGTTTACTCACTCCTGCACCGCATAAATTGCGAAACACAACTGATCGCCATTAGGTTGGACCATTTGCAATTTATATGATCAAAAATGTTTCAATTCGAGCGAATTCTTGGAAAGCTAACTTTCTTATCAATTACCCAAAAAAAAAAAAAACAAAACAAAACAAACAAAATAATAAGACAAGAGGCACGCGCTTGATACAATTAATTTGCGTGGCTCGTGCAGGGAAGAGTACATTCTAATTTGTTGGAGAAGGATCTAAGAATATGTTGGAAAAATTTCTTAACTGCAAACCAAAGGGAATTAAAAGATCTCTAATCTAAATGTGAATATAATGAGGTTCTCGTGCATTTTATCTTTGCAATTAGCAGAGCGGGAAACATGTTTTACCATCTGCCAAGATAAGTTTTTGTCGTTTTTGCATGTTTCCTATTTTCCGTTTGATTGCCAAATATAGTTTGACTATAAATTGAACAGCGTTGAATGTTTAGTCACATAGCCAGCGAGAGAGCGTCAAGGAAGACCGAACAAGTGAGTACGGGAAATGAATATTAGACAGGTTCAAACTAACTAATATGTTGCTTTTTTTTTTGTTTTTTTGTTTGGTAGTGATCTACCAATTGGCATTGATGGCATTAGCCCTCCTTATGGGCGGCGGCAAAGGGGCGACTGGTGCAAATGTTAATATCTGCTCGGGTGTGGCTGATAATCTATTTTTGCCCCAAATCAACAACTGCTCTGCCTACAATCTATGCATTGGTAAGCAAATACATACGTTCCAATAAACAATCCACATGGATACACCAACTCCTCTCTTTTTTTTCAGGTGAAACGGCCATTGCCCGTGCCTGTCCCACCTTTTATTACTTCGATGCCGCCGAACAGGAATGTTTGGTAGCCGGGGAAGTCCGTTGTCTGCCCACTTGCCCATCCACGGGACTCTCATCTTTCTGCTATGATCGCACCTGCACCAAGTATGTCCTCTGCTATGCAGGATCCTCTGTTATCAAGGAGTGTTCGGATGGCCTTCAATATAATATCGAAACCGATCGTTGTGACTACCCTCAATATGTGGATTGTGTTGACAATATGTGCACCAAATACGATGATCCCGATTCCATTGTCTATCTGGCCAGCAAGGCTGCATGCGATAAGTACTATGTGTGTGTCAATGGTTTTCCAACATCTCAGACTTGCTCCAAGGGCCTTCAATATAATCCCGATACCCAGCTCTGTGACTTCCCCTCGAAAGTCAATTGTACAGTGAGTAGAGTGTGATCTTTGGAAAGTGACTATCTAACTAATGCTATCTATCTAACCTGCCAGGTGGAAACCCTTCAACGTAATATCCAACCATATGCCAAGGCTCCGCCACGTAGTGCCGATATTACCTGTCCATCTGAGGGATCCCATTTCATTGCCCACCAGAGGCGTTCGGATGCCTATTACTATTGTCTGAATGGTCGTGGTGTCACCTTGACCTGTACTCCTGGTCTTGTCTATGACTCAAAGACCGAGGAGTGCCGTGAAGCACAGTTTGTAAATACCTAAAAAAAAGTGCATGAAATAAAATTCGAAAGCTATCAAAGAGTCAACGATTTGAAATTTGCTTTTTATTATGGATCATCTCTGATTTTACATTTTAGCTGCATTTCTTTGGTTTCCCAGATTCTGTGATTCTCGACATTCTTGGATCGTTGGATCATAGACCAAGCCGGGAGTACAATTGAGAACTAAACCATGTCCATGCACACAATAATAATAAGAGTCCATTAGTGTTGGATGAGGATAAAAGTGAACTCCCTGGGCGGGACAAGCCAATTCAGATCTCTCAAGAGCTGCACGCTTCAGTGGTGGAAGTGGTTTTCTCCTTGTCGGCGTGATCTACAAGAGACAAGTGATTGATAGTCATTATAATTTCTTCAAAATCCTCCCCCTTCCCACTTACATTACAATCCGAATTCTGTGGCAAATCACAACAGTGACACTTCTCATTGAAATACAAGCCTGAAGTACAAGTTAATTCCCTTGGGATGCCATTGCCGCATAGGAAGTAGGTTTCACATGACTTCTTACTGGCCACAAAGTGCAAGTGATAGGCATTCGAATAGATCGAGCATTGTGAGTCCACACAGTCCACGAGTTCGGGAAAATCACAGCGATCAGTATCGCTATTGTATTGCAGATCATCGGGGCATTCGCGGAGCACAGGAGTTCCAAAGTAGCAAATGACATACTTGTTGCAGGTTCGTGCATAGCCAAATGTGGTCAAATTATAATTCGTACACGTTGGCAGGCACTGAGCCTCCGATGCCTTCATACAACTCTGGGTGCGGGCATCGAAATGGAAGGGCCATTCGCATTGACGCACCACGGCTTCTCCATCTGGGAAAAAGGATGAACATCTTCTTAACTCTATGCGATAACTCCAGTGAAAGACAATGACTTACTCCAGCAAAGGTAGTATCTATTGCAATCACCCACATAGGGTAAAAAGACCTTATTGACCACATTTTGACAGAGACTTAGATTGCCCACAAACAGTTCTTGGCGATCATCATCTTCTCCTGGTAGTGGCGTAGTAGTAGTAATAGTAGCATCTGGCAGATCTATCTCCTCGGCTGATATCGCTTTCAAATGGCCAATGACCATTAATAGCCCCAAGATCATAGGTAAGTTCACTAAATGGAATAAAGTAAATTCAATATTCAATCTAAACTCATTTGGATCTAACTTACTTCTAAGCTTTGCCAGTTATGGTAGACAACTGCTCATATCTCTGTATAAATACAAGTTTTCCTCGTTCCTTTTCGGGGTTTTTTTGTTTTATTTTTTAGTCAGTCAATCTTATCATTTTTATCACTTTGGTTTTTTCTAGTAGGAAATTACATTTTAATTATCTCAATGCGTCTGAGATGACTCAGCGTCGAGAATTTTCTCTAAATGCAAATCTAGGGCAAGAGAAAAACGACATATAGTCCCTGAATATACTTATGTATATTAGTTTTGGCTATGCCAGTTATACTATACACATACCACAAATATTTAAAAATAAAGTAGAGGAACAATAAAACAAACAAAAAACGAAACAAAACAAAACAATTATTAATGTCAAAGAACTTTCTGTCCAATTGTCTTGGTATTTTGATAGAGCATTATCTAACAAAACAATAAATCTCAATAAATAAGTCCCATATCAGTCAGATATTTATCATTTTGAAGTGAAATGAATATTCTACCTAAAAACACATAATATAGTTCAAAATTATTTTTCAAATTCCCGAATAATTCCTTCCTCAACTCGTTTTCAATTCTCATCTCACCTCAACAATATTGCCACATTTGCCGCCTTGCTGCTCTACATACAACAACAAGAACAACAACAGAATTGTATATATATATTTATATCTGTGTATATATAGATATGTACGGGATCTCGTATAAAATATTTTTATTTTTCGGCCAACGATTCAGTTAGAACTTTGGCATCTGAAGGCAAACAACCGAACCGAACTGAACTGAACTCAATTGAATTGAATTACCAATTATTCTAAGCGATTGCTCTGTGGAAATTGTTTTAAAAAAATTATTTAAAAACTGCAAAATTTTGTTCAAACTTCTGTGTAAGTTTATATAATTATTTAAGTTTCATTAAAGAAATAGGTTTCGAGAATATTGAAAATGTGATTGACATGAAATAGTGACGGAAAAGCAATTTCTTGTTCGTTGAACAAAAGAATGAAATATTTTATTTATAGAAATGTGTTTCATTTCGGCGCATGCATGTGTGAGTCAATTTTCAAAATGTTCATGTTTTTAATTTTTGGTTTTTCTATTTTCCATTTAGCTCAAAAATGGTAAATGAACTGAACAAGCCACCAAATGGAGATAATGCCGCTCTTAGTGAGGTGATTTTGGATATATTAATTCCATGTACTCTATATATTTAAAATATATATGATTTCTTTTTCTTTCTCAGCGTCTGGCTGCCTCCAATCGTCAGCTGCACGAGATGCAAGAGGAGCATCGTCTTTTGCTGGCCGAAATGGAAACGTTGAGAGCACGCGCTGCCGAATTGACCATTCTGAATGCCCAGAGACAGCAGATCAGACAAGTGACGAGACGGGAGGAGACACAATCCATTAGCCAGAGTCAGACAGTAAGCCTTTCGGGTGCTGAGCAGGAAACGGAAGCCCATAGCAGTGCAGAGGTGGTGACAGAACCGCTGTCAGAACCCCAAACTCCCGAACAGGAGGACGTTGCCGGCACAGATTCAGACAAAGAGGAAACTGCTAGTTATTTGCAGGAGAAACTCAATGAAATTGCCAACCTAAAAGCCCAATTCAAACGTGTCCAACATATGGTGGATACCACAAAACTTATAGAGCAGCATATAAGCTCCAAGGAGTCACAGTCGAGTCACAGCGTCCAAGAGCAAAGAATTCAACAATCGAGCACATCGACCTCCAGCTCGAGCAGCACACAAGTTCAGTCCAGCAGCAATACGGAAGCCTCCTCATCATCGTCATCAGAAGTACCCCAATCTGCTCCAGACAATGCTGAGTTGCTTAACAACATGCTCAATATGTTTACGGACTTTACGAGCGATTTGCGTGGACAAGCGGAGAGTTTGCGGGAGGAGAGGGAGCGCATAAAAACACTTAAAGAGGAAATTATCCAGCGAAAACAAGGCAAATAGGCCGACGTTTTGTTTTAAACAATAGCTTGCTGATTAAGAATATATTATAATATGTTCTGAACAAAATGTTCTTAAATAGTTTAAATTTGGGCAAGAGAAAAAGAAGAAGGGCATACTAGTAGTAGGCGAACCGCTCATGGGTTGTTTTTTCTAATAACAACACGAAATGGTCGTCATGGCACGTGGGCAAATTATTTCTGCCCAACTGGATAGGATTACATATGAAAATGTTTGTATTATGCAGTCTATTTGCTTCAAGCGTATTATTTGAAGTTTGAATTTTGCCGCCTAAATACCAGTGCTTACACACACTAAAAATAATTTCAGCATTTTTTTATCGGTGGCAACTGGTCACACCATATCACCTAGCAAGCCGAAAAAAAAACAAAAGAAAATTGAAACAGAATTTATTTATTGTAATTTAAGTCCTAAACATATCTTAACATATGTACAATTTGTTGACTTGAATAAATATTTTTATACGATATGGCTCCGCCTGTTAAACTAATCGTGGATAGTGGGAGCAGCGATCGAAGTAGTCGCAGTAATGCAACCGGCGCTGTGCCCAAACAGCAGCAACAACAACAAAATGCAAATGGAAATGCTGCTGCCGCAACAACGATAACAACAACGACTGGGACGGCAGCGGGAACAACAACGAGCACAGGCAACAGAACGGCACGTTCCCGAAGGCAACAGGAGCATCTGGGGGAGCCGGATATGGAGCTAGGACAACCGGCAAGAGAAGCCTTTAGGACGTTAAATGTAAGTATAATGGTGGGCGTCGGGGGCGTGTCTCATTGATTACAATGGAGAGAAAAACGCCCACACTTTTCGCTGAGAGAAATTAAGAAAGAGATATTTAGAGAGAGAGAGTGAGAAAGATTAGAGTTACAGAGGAAGGCAAAAGAGTTTGGGGCAGGTAAATCTGCTCCATCAATGATCCGAGAGTCGCAAAAGAGATCCGTATCTACATTGACAAACGGTCGGTCGGTCCTACATAGGTTTTCTCTTTTCCCTAGTTTTCCCTCCCATTTTCTCTTACTCAATTTGATTTTAAAAATAAATTTCACACTCATCTTCTGCAATCTCCAAGTCGCAAGAGGAAAAACACTTTTCAGTAATACAAACGAACGCACTTGGAACGGACAGTGAATTTTCTGGCGAAGAACTTTAGAAATATATATAAATATATCTACATATATAGAGAGAAATATACACATATATCTATCTCTTGCGTTAGATATACTTATATATATAGATAGATAGAAAAACCAGCAAAAATTGCCGCGTTTTTAGTTTTGGTTTGCCTTGTGCTAACATTTATATGTTGTTGCTTCAAGGATTTACTACAAAGGACTCGACTCAGTAACGGTAAAATTCATACCCTTGAGCCGCAGCAGCAACCACCAACCACAACAACGGTCATATCCATACAGCAGCAACAAAGAGAGGCGCTACGTCAATTGGCCGATCAAACAAGCTACGATCCAACAGGTAAATATATAACAAGTACAAATATATATATATGTGTATATATAGACATACGCACCTACATATGTATGTATCTCTAGAATCTTGTGTGTTCTTAATTGATTTTTGTTTTTAGTTTCTGTTCAATTGCCGACTAAATTTTCTATTTCGGAGCTTTATTTCAAATATGAAGATCACGTAGGCATATGGTTAAAGAATAAAAGTTCTTCAGTGCAGGGACAATATGAAGACGCCATTCTGAAGTATTTTCCTTCCTATCCCCATTTATTTTTGATTCCAAAAGCCATGTCTGTCTGTCATGTGTAATTAATCATTCCTTTGCCCACCTGCTTAGCGGTTTAAAATGTAGAAATTTAGAATTTTTAGTTCTTGTACTATGAAACATAATCAAGAACATTGTATGCTTTGAAGGACTCCATAGCCACATATATAATAACTTGCATAATTAAATGGCAAAAATGATTTGGTTAAATACACCAGATTCCTATAAACAATTTCAAATCGTCTTTACCTGGTCGAAAACTGTTCGATTCTCTGCCCACTGAGAAATGATGTGTGCGCTAGTTCATGATCTAAATTTAGACGTAAGGCACAAAAATAAACACCCACAATCTCTTGAAGATGACGACAACGATAATCATGATGATGATGATGATGTGTATATACATAGCTAAAAATCTTATGCATCTTTTCGATTACAGATCAATTGCAGGAGCAACAGCAACGCTATTGTTTTCCCGTCCGTCCAGTGCAGCGTGTCCAGCATCAACAGCAGCAGCAACAACAGCAGCAGCAGCAGCAACAACAACAGCAGCAGCAGCAACAATCCTCAGCAGGTTTGCTACGTTTGCGTCAATCGACGCCACCGAATGCCACCGTAGGCGTTGTTATACCCAACGCCACCATCAACGGTAACAACAGTGGCAGCAGCAGCAATACCACCACCAGCAATAGCAACAACAACAACAACGAAGAGGAAGAGGATACATCGACACAATTCACTCAAGGCTTACAGTCACTTGTCCAGCGATTATTTGGTGCTGCATTGCAGCCAAGAAGTCCAGAAGCCGTACGCATACAAGTGGAAATACTAAGATCCTTGTTGCTACGACCGGATGATAATCTGAATAGCAACAATATGGTGCATGAGAATAATCCCAGTGTTGAGCAGCAGCATCATCATCAGCAGCAGCAACAGCAGCAGGATGAGGGCATAGTGAATTCCACTAGTCTGGAGGATGTTGCATTGAGCGAAGTGAGTTAATTTGATAAACCAATATGAGACTAGAACCAAATTGATTTTTGTATTTCATTTTAGATGAGCGACAATCGTGCCCAATCTATACAATCTCTGCATAGTGTCCTGGACACACCCACACCAGATACGGCGCCCACTTTTGATGAGCTGCAACAGCGTTTGGAGGCCTCCAATCGGAATATGCAATATTTGCAGGATGAGCAACAGAAGTTGCTACAAATACAGAATATGGCCAAAACGCATTTAAATGAAATGGAGCATCTGCGTCTACAGGCAGCCCGTATGCCCACGAACAATGCCGCCGATGCGCCAAATTATGAGTCAGTGCAGCAGGTGCAGGATGACATGGCCTCATTGGTGGGCAGAATGAAGAATCTAACAGCATTCATTCATAATCAAAACGAACTAAGCAGTGTCCTTGGCGATGATGGACCCGAGATATTGGCCGAGCAGCAGGCACTGCAAGAAAAGTTGGAATCTCTACGCACCCAACGTGAGGATATGAGAAACCTGGTTGATGAGCTCAATAGCATCAATAGGGTAGCCAGGGAGGCTAACAAATCTATACGGGAGAATCAGTCAGAGCCGTCCACATCTCAGAAAGCTGCTCCAACTCCAGCTCCAGCTGCATCAGCACAAGGAACAGAGCGTGTAGTGCCCGTTGAGTATGTGGCGACAAGAAGAGCACCAGTTTCTGCTCCTGCTTCGGCCAAGGAACGCAGTGTTCCAATTATAAGGCAAGAGGCAGCCACTGCAGCTCAGCGAGCAATTCAAGCTCAGGCCTTGATCCAGCAAAAGACCGCAGATATTGATGCGCTGAAAGCCCAAATGGCTAGACTGAAAAACATGTTGAATACGGTGACCCAAATAGAAGAGAGTACACCCAATGTGGGCGAAAGTCTGGAGAGTAATGATGGAGAAGTGTCCAATGATATCTCGGATCGTGTGCATGCACTTAATGATGTGACCTCTGAATTGCGTGCTGAGGCTGCCTCTCTGCAAAAGGAGCGCGACAGAATACTCTCCCTCAAAGCAGAGATTGAGAGACGAAAACTACAGGCAGCAGCTGCTGTTCAGCTGGGCGAAGAGGCTCTCAAGCGCAGTAGCTTGACACCAACACCCACTCCAAGCCGGCAAAGAGAGATGCAGCAGCAGCAGGAGGAGGAGGAGGCGGCACAGGCAGAGCAAGAGGAGATCGAGACTCCGTTGCAGACAACACCCACTCGTCAACAGCTGCGAGACGAACTGCGTGTGCAGTGTGAACGTCTCCGAAAGGAATACGAAGCCAAGCAGCGTGAGCTGGAGCAACAATATAATCATCGGCACAACAATAACATTAATAACAACACCACATCCGAGGCCGATGACGAAGGCAACGATGATACGGATAGCGATAAGTACTTTGTGCAAGGACGCACAGCATCATCGGCTACCCTCAAGCGAACGCCTTCATCCTGCACAGTGGTTGAGCCGCGATCCCTAAATCCATCCAATCGCGAAGAGGATCTGAATGTCACAATTGACAGTTTATCGCTAGGCAACGATAGTCTGCCATCGAGTAGCAACAGATCCCAATATATGCCGCCACCCATGCAACCTGTACAGGGAATGTGGGGTAAGCTTTATTCTAACCCAAAGTAGAATCCCCTATTTTTGCTTATTGTGTCTTGGTTTCTTAGCTACTCATAATGCTGGCCATGCCTGGTCGACGCATGGTCAGCAGCCGATATATGGGACAACTGCTGGTAGCAATATGGCTGCACCGGCTCCTGCGCCTGGTCCGCCGCCGCCATCACATGGCGGCACAACTACAAATGCCTCCAACACGAATCCACCCACCTCGGATGCAGTTCTGCTGCAGCAATTCTTGCAAACCCAACAGATGCTCATCAATTCGGTGTGCCAATGCAATCAGACGTTGTGGCATCAGCAAAGGGAAATCGATAGTCTCAATAGTCAATTGCATGCGGTAAGTAGAGGAATTGACTCCTGGTGATTTCATCTAATTATTGTTTCTCTCCTTGCCGCAGCTGCAAGATCGTTTCAGTGTGGTGCCCATGCAGGATCATGGTTTCAGTCTGCGTGCCGAGTCGGTACCGCCACCGCCGCCACCCACTCTCGGGCTTGGGCAAATGCCCAACAATCTGTGCTTGGGTGGCGGCGGCGGCGGCGCCACTAATCGTGCCCAGTCTGAGCAATTGTTCAGTTTTGGTGCCCATCAGAGCGCTTTTGCCAACTATCAGCGCAATAGCCATCGCAATGTGGGGACGTCGTCAAGCGTCTATAGCAATGGTAGCGATGCCCATGTCCAGCAGCAGACTTTCCTCAATAATGCAGCTCCACAGCAGGCTCCGCCTCCCACTCACTACAACAATGAGACGCCATTGTCGCCGCACTCGTATCGCGCAAGTCCGGGCCCGATATTTATGAATCATCACAACAATACGATCCATCAGAATAATGCAAATTTGCGTACACAAAATCAGCACGCGAACAATTTGCATTCATTGCCGGAGGTGGTGCCTGGTGGTGCTCCACCACCACCTCCACCGCTGCAGCCCACATTGAACAATCAAGTGCCACCCGGAAATCGAGCCAACAACTATTGGGATAATTTCAGAAGGTAAATCTTAAAGGCAACAATTAGATAGATGAAAAAGAGAAGAAAGATAGATAGTATGGGAAAGAGGTGGTTGTGTATGAAAAGATAGGATGAGTGTTTCTTCATATTCTGTTGAATTAATTGATAATGATATTTCTTTCAAAATCGGAGGGGAACGACCACAACGAAACTGTTCATTTAAATGAGTGCTAAAAGAAATCAAAACCAAAGTAATAAAACAAATTTAGTGAAACTAATTTAGTTTCTGCAAGCAAAATTGAATTATTTATTTCGAATTTTACTTCTATAATCAATGATTTCTGGTAAGTGAATATTCGAAAGAAATTACGAATATGGAAAAGCACTTTCATTTCTTAACTTTTGTTTTTTTTTTTTGTTGCTTGTTAAACTAAAAGTATTCTAAGTGACTAACAATCTTCTATAATAATCCATTTTAATGCTAGTGTCTCTAGTTTCTATTAATGAAAAATTAATCTAAAAGTGTTTTTATAGCTCATTTTGCTAGGTATTTTTATCATTGGGTAGTCATTTGAATTTTGCTTTCTATTTTGTTTTATAAAAAGATCCATTGCTAGAACATTTCATTTGGGAACTGTGGAGGAATTAAACTGACAGAGAGAGAGAAATAAAATGTCCCTGATAATTGATAAAGCAACTCATGTTCTTTCCCTTTCTGTTTCATTTAAGTCATGTTGTGTAGTCCTATATCAATTTTTATAAACTTTTATAATAGGATTCCATATAGATTGTAACTATTTTTTTATAACCACTTGGGGTATTTAAATATAATCAGATCATCCGCTATTTGATATAGTTATTCCCTTTTTTGACCTAATTAATTTGTTTATTGTTTATGGAAAAATATTGCTAACAACTGAAACTAATTTAAAATTTTTTTGTTTGTTTATTGATTGAATTTTGTTAACATGCAACTTAGTGTCTAAGTTAAATAATTGAATTTAATGCTTGCTTGGCCATTAACCCACCTCTAATATGTTTGTATGCGCTTTTGCAGCTACTCGCGCCAGAATTTGCTATCCAATAAGAGCAACGAAGAGCTCAATGTGGACCAGCAGCAGCAATATCGCCAGATGCAAAGGCAACGTGCAAGGCTCAGCTACTTTCAGTCACATGGCGGTCCATCGCATGGTGGTGGTCGGAGCACTAGCAGCAGTTGCCTGCCACAACGTCGTCACTTTTTCGATCCTCTGCCACATCCACAGCCCCAGCCGCCATCAGCGGCTTCATTGCATGCCGGCGGGAATAGTAATAATTTGAATAACAGCGGTGGCACTGGAGCAGCTGGCTGTAGTGGGGGGCGAAAGCGCGATTGGCGTGATGATGCGCCGCTCGATCATGATGATGATTTGGATGTGGATGAGGAGGAGAGTAATGATAATATTATGTATCGCCGACGCAATCGACGTCGTCCACAATTGGCCACATTGAGAGATGAGGACACAGAGCATTCTAGTGCATCCAATTTGCTCAATATGAATGTCAACTATGGCAACAGTCCATTGTATCAGCAACGCAACAAAGTCCCAGCGAAACCGACCACATCCACGGTGTCCTTGACTCCGTTGCAGCAGCGTCATTTGCGCTTTGATTTCGAATTACCCACACAGTATGTGCCCACCGCTCAGTATGATCTGGTCGAAGTTCCAGTCGATGCACCACCCACCTATAATTTAGCCACCCAAGAGACTGTGACAGATGAATCCAATGCCATGGAGCAAAGCGAGGAGACCGCTTCTGAGGAATTGAATCGCAATCTGTTAGTTAATGCCTTGAAAAACGATAAATTTACGACGAAATTCTATGAATCGATTAAAGAAGATGTCTATAGACGATTGGAGACTCTTTTCGAGCAGCAACAACAGCAATTACAACAGCAACAGAGCCAACAGGCAACCAGAGAACAGGAACAGATGGATGGAATGGATCTCCTGCCACAACCGCAGCAGCTATATAATGAAATCAGAAAGACTCTCAATCAAGTGACATCAACGAATGAGCGACAAGAGAACGGATTGGACAATGACAATGAATTGTCCAATGCTGCGGAGGCCACTGAGAGTCGCAGTGAGACGCCATTGGAGATTCTAAGTTTGCAATTGGAAAATGATAGACCAGAAGACGAGGATGAGCCTTCTCCCATGCAGCAAAAGCATCAGCAACATATCAAAGTTGGCGAAACTAATCAAATGGAACATGATCAAGAGTTAGGTGAGGGTGCTGCAGCAGTTCCAACGATCAAAGTTCTGGAAATCAAGGAGGTAAGATATTAGTAGTTAACAGCATTCTAAGGCACTTAAGTGTTCTTTGCGATTTCAGGAAGTGATTGGAGGTGCGGTTGCCATGGATTTAAATGGTATGGTCGCCCTGCCAACACCAGTAGATGTGAGCCTCCAATTGACGCCGGATCACGAGCTAATTGAGTATATAATCAAACGCATACGGAATCAGACGCATAACAATACAGTTATCAATGATTCCCTACTTGCCGAGGTATCCAAACTGACTGCAACAGCAGCACAAAATTCAGCTGCTCATTGGGTACCGAATGCCACGTCGCCATTAATCTCACCCAAGCGGATTTATACAAAAATTAAGAAAATGGATATGCCACGACAACGAGATGAATTCCTACTGTGGTATCGGGCATATCTGGAGCAACTGTTTGTAGTGGAGCAACCCAGCACGAAATGTTGCAAGGCCAAAGATAAGGACAGCAGCTCGAGGAAGCAGTTGAATAAGCGGGTACGTGCCCAATCACAATCCCAGTCGCAGGATTCCAATAACGATGCCGATTTGGCTGAGGCAGACCAAAAGAATCAGTCATCATCCAATGGTGGTGAGGTGATGGAGTGCGAGAACAATGAGAATCCGGAGGAAGAAGCCGGCGGTGGTGGTGCTGCTGCTGCTGCAACAGCAGCAGATGGGGCAGCTGAAGAAGATTCATTGGCGAGGGCCAATGGTAGTGTGGTAGAAGTAGTTATTAGCACCCAAGATATCAGTTTAGACTAACCTTGAGACCAGAGAATCTAAATGAAAAAACTGAAGACATTCCTAAAGAGAATCAAATCCGACTAAAGGCATATAGAAATATCCCCCTAAAAAATATTTTTAGATATTGGTAAATTATTTTTCGTTATAATTCTTTCATTGCCCAAATTTGTATTTCAGTTTTTATTAAATTATATACCAGTTAAAATATATAATTTCACGATCTTGTGGAAAATAATCCAAGTACCATCCCATTTCACACCCAACACAGAAGATGAGGCATGAAAGATCATATATAAATAGATTTATTAATCTTTAAATTTCACCGCTTGCTGGTCAACTCCTCCAACATGCGGTAGTAACAATAGCGACTATCATAGTCCATGTCGTACCAGAAATTAATAGCTATACACTTGTGACTCTGCTGCACATGATGGAACCAATAATTGGGCAAATACAATATGTCTCCTGCATTGACGCGAACTTTCAATGGCTTGGCCTTTGCATATTCGGGATATGTGGCATAGTCCGGCGCTAGGGGATCGATACTGATCCATTCGGTTGCCTCGTCGACAAGTGGATCTATATAAAATTGACCACATGGTTTCCTTTTGTAGACGCCCGTAGGATAAGTTTTACGCGGCACACAGCTTAACTGATGTGGAGGTATTAGAATGAAATCCTTGTGACCAGCTACAACGCAATAAAGATTCTCATATGGATCCTTGTGCATGGAGGTAATGGCTCGCTCGTCGCCTAACCAGAAATTAACAGCATCTGGAGGTTTATTAAAGCATTGCTGTGCAAAATCCAAATCCTGTTGTCTAATGTCATCTGCCAGTTCAGGAAAATCCAAGCTGAAGTTGGAATTCTGTTTCTGGATATAGTAAATAGCTCCCATGGGATCATCTAGCCTGTGAAGCAACTCGGATAGTTTCATCTGGGTTTCCAATGGCAGCACAAAATACTCCTTGCCTTCCTGTGAGGCCAGACCGTCGGCATATCCATTGGGTGTAACAGCCACATCCACATTTTTGTCCTTTAGTGTCTGGACGAGATACTCCGGGGTCCATTTAACCAGGGCTGGCCAGGAAACTGCCTTGCGTATCACAACAGGTGTATTTTTGGCATAATAGTCACGGGAAAACTCCAGGGCAGTGGGTATCCGTTCAAGCTCTGTAATATGACTCCCAATACATAGTTCCTCCGCCTCTTGGAGGAGCAATTTAATGGCCGTTTCTATTTGTGTTGTGGCCATGCCGGTTTCGAATTGACGATCACTAAGTGATAAGTAATTATCAAGCAGTAACTGCGACCGGCGTAAGCGGAGTCACAGCTAAGAAATAATGAGATAAATATTAATTTAAAATTAACGGCATACTGACTAAAGCATATCTGGATTCTTATTGAAACTACTTTGTTGTTTTTACCAATTTAAATTATTTGATATCAAACTATGCGACAATCGCAGTTACATTTATCGGTTACTATGATAGTGACTTTGTGCTCGATAAGCAGCTGACTTATCGATAACTTTGGAAACTTGTACCCCCACTAACAGATGGAATTGCCATATGGCAGAAAGAGAGAAAAGACATGTTGCGCTTGTGAAAATGCTAAAAAATTAAATAAGTTCAATTAAAAATCGTAGCAGCCCATTTATTTTATGTCTAACAACATGAACGATGCCAAATTCAGTCCGGACGACAACGACGAGCAGCCTTTCAATTGCATTGACGAGGCAAACGCAATCATAAACGACGTCAAATCTCATGTAGCCGAAATTTGCATCTCCTCGAAATTAGCCAGTGATGCCAGCCAAATCTACTTAAACATACGGACAATAGAGAGTGCCACCTGCTGCGTCCAGGTAACAAGTCGCGGATTTAAAATTGTTTCCTCCCAATATGACACAATAGATGAGGATAAATTAATCAAAGCTGCGCTCAAGCAGAATGGCGATGCAGAAGCGACAGCGGCGTCAGTGGGACGCGACAGAAATGGGGATGATGATGATGAGGAGGAGATATTTGAGACACCATATGCATTGCTGGATAAGATAAGTCCACGTTATGTAGAATCATTTGGCAATCAGCTGTGCCAACAGCTGAGGCAACTCCAGCAAATGCGCACGGAATTCCATGAGGAGGACGAAGAGCAGGAGGAGGATGATGAGGAATAGGAGCTGGATTACCCAATTTCAACCTGAGGCTGTATACTCTCATAACTTGACATGATTTTAATGTTAGTTTAATTGTAATTATTGATGGTGTGTGGCTAATCTGGAGTTGCTCTAAATGTGGATGAGATCTTATAAAGGTCTTTAACCAAACGAATTTGTTGAAATGTTATTGCAAGTTGTATTAGATGTTGAATATGGAACAGTTCGAAATCAATTAGCATTGTCATTAACTACTAATAATTGTTGTTAAACGTAAAAAATCTCAACAAGAAAGGGAATATTCCGTTATTACATTACGTTGTCTTTCCCATGATTGCACAAGAGATTTAAAAACCTAAAGCAAGGTCTCACGCCTTCCATAAACATTTCAACACTTACCTTAACGCAAAGAATTGTACTTGTACTTTTGAAACTGAACTATTGAAGTCCTAGCATTCAGTTATAGACATAAATATTGATACATACGTATTGTATAAGACTTGTGTAAAGATCATCTGAAGCCTAACTACTCCATTTATTATTGTATGTTTAGTGTGTGTGTGTGTGTGCGTACCGTAAAAGTATTTGTTTTCGTCTTAACTTGATTAGATCTTATACTACTAACTAAAGCATTACATATAGGCACATTGACTTGACCAAACCTGACCAGAACAGATCAGAGATATTCAATCAAATTGAACAGATTTCATATATACTTACATACATACATATATATAATGCTTGTTGCTAGTATAAGACTTTTGTATAACACAAAGAAAAAAAAATAATAACAATTTATGTGGTTGGCAATTACACGATATTTATTTTTGCTCAGCAAAACGCGAAATTACAAAATGAAAAAATCCACTAAATACAATTAGACTTTTAAGCGTTTCAAGAATAAAGATTGTGATTGCAATTCCAGATCGGTCAATTTGCGTACAGTTGGTACCAATTGCTCTACATGATCCTTATAGCCAGTGCCAGTGGTCAGATTTTTTTGCCCATAGATCACTTTGCCATCGAAATCATTGGCCGGCACATCAATAGATTTATCCACCTGCTGTATGGTAATGTTAAGATGATCCTCCACCTCGGCCAATATATTTGGCTCATTATACCATATGCAGCAGCCACGGACATCGGTTAAATTTGTATTATTACAATTACGTCCACGAGTTTTGCACCATTCACCGTGATACCAGACCTTTTCGGGCACCGTTGAGACCAAACTGATGGCCAGACCCATGCGCTCGGCACGACCCACGCGTCCAATACGATGGACATAATTGGCTTTGTCGTCCGGCATTGTCACATTGATCACTGCAAATCAAAAAAGAAAAAACGGTAAAAATATAGATTTAAACTAAAACTATTATGAAATATTTGATATAACTATTCTTCCAGGTGAAAGAAGCAGACAGGCTTACTTCGACTAGGATGCAATGGTAAAGATCTTGGGTAAGCTTGCGTTTTGATTAATAGATCGGCTGTCCGGTCTGATCGAGAACTACATTACTATAGCAAATAAGTTTCGAGCGTGGACAATCATCTTCAGAAACTGTTTCTCGATTTATGTATGTCCGAACCATTTTCAACTACGGTTTAGGGTTTTATCATTTAGGGAAAGTTTTGGGTACTCACTAAATGGTAATCCAGTAATATCCAATCCTCGAGCGGCCACATCGGTGCAGATCAAGAACTTGACCTGTTGATGCTTAAACATTTCAAGATTTTCTTTACGCTCCTGCGGCTTACGATCACCATGGAGGCACACACAGCTGTAGCGCTGGCCACCACGTTGCCTTAAATAGTGCTCCAGATTATCACAATCCTGTTTGGTGCGACAGAATAGAATGGCCCGATCCATTTTGTTCTGCTCGATTGCCTGGATGACATACTCTCCTTTGAGGATTTTGACAGCCTGCGACAGAGTTTCGCGCGACGAATTGCTCGGATGAACATTGTCACGATCATGGACGCCATCGGTGCGTACCGATTGCCTTAGAGATGGCCAAGTGTTATCTAATTGCGGATCTACCAGACAGACCACATGGTGCACAGTCTCCGGAACAGCATCCTCACCTTTGAGATCGACCCAGGTGGGGAAATGCATCAGTCTTTCCGCCATTTTCTTAACCTCGAAGTCATGCAGAGTGGCCGAGCAGACAATCATCTGAAGGCGTCTGCCATCTGCAGTAATTTTTGGTATTTGTTTGTGGAGGCGATCGATCAGCTGAGTGTACCCCTGCTTAAGCAAGGCATCGGCCTCATCCAGTACAAAGAAACGACAATGGGTGAGCTGCACAAATCCGCTATTGATCATCTCCTCAAGACGGCCAGGAGTGCCGACGACAATGTGTATACCTTGTTGTAATTGCTGCTTTTGCTCCTCCACTCTAACGCCTCCGATGAGAAGCAAAGATCGCACTTCCGGATTACTCAAATGATATTTGAATTTCTCAATTTGATTGTAAGTCTGCTCAGCTAATTCACGACTGGGTTCAATGATGATGGCTTGAGGAGCATTTGGCGCCGGTTTCAAGGGAATCGAAGAGCTATTATTGGCACTAGCCAAAGGATTTGCCATGCTATGATCAGAACCGGCCTCGCAGATAGCCACGTATCCGTTACCAGGATGATATTTCAATTCTGTTTTACCAAAATTAAAAGCCATTTCGGCATTTTTCAATACGAGAGCCGGATAAAAGGTCTCTCTGGACATGTTCTCGGGAATTTTAAAAGCCACGCCCAAATTTTGGCCATTTTTGGTGAAACTAATCTCCAAACGCTGCAAGTCCAACAAACATCCGATTACATCTGCCTTGCCAAAAGCCTCACCATAATCATCAAATTGTCGATTATTGGATTTCTTGCCAGTGCCACCGAATCCGAAACCAGAACGACATGTTCCCAGATCCAATTTAGCTTGCTGGGTGGACCAGCCAACACGGCAGAGACCTTCATCCGTGACCGTAGCTTCATAATAGAATTTACCCTTGCCGCGAACTCCAGTGGTGCCCCGGCAACCATGCCACTCCTTGAACTCCCTGGACTGGCATTTCAAGCCATCGGGCGTTACGGCTAATGCATGATCACGATCAAAGAACGACATGGTAAATGGAGGCACAGAGACACCACCAGCTGCTCCTTTACTGCCTGTTTTGCCTTCCTCCAGATCTCTTAAGGTCTCCCAAACGATTTGCAAAATGGGCAGACAGAATGCTCCAGTCTTGCCCGAACCTGTTTCAGCTGCCATCAGAACATCACCGCCACCGAGTATCAATGGTATCGCCTCAGCCTGGACATCGGTTGGCAGGCTAAAAGAATTTTGCATAAAGTAATAAGGAATTTATTGCGAAATTTTCAAGCAACTCACGTCCAATCCAATTCATCAGTGGCTTTGCCCAGCTCCGGGAGCACACCAAACTCTGCGGATAAACCATTAATTAGATTAAATTCATTTAAACTTGCGACTTAACTTACCCTCGAATGCGGTCATATTCTATAATTGGCGATTTTATTCAATTATTTCGTCGTTATTAATAAGCCGGCTGCTGGGATTTTTTTTTATTTGATGACAGTTATCGAAAGTATAATCGGAATATCACCCAGACAGTTATCAAAAGTGTAGTCGGAATTTCATCCAGCCCTGGTTTGCAGTGATTTGTTATCGGTATCCCGTTTATCGATAATATATCCAGCCCTGTGTTGCAGTGAGTTGTTATCTGCATTCCGTATATCGATAATCCAGCCCTGGTTTGCAGTGATTTGTTATCGGCATTCCGTTTATCGATAATTTAAAATCAAAGCTGCAGCAATCAGCTGTTCATATTTGTATACGCGTAAATTGCAGAGATTTGTTAAAATTGCTAATTGAACATGTAAATTTGGGCGTGTGGATCAAAATGTAAATGATTTGAGAGTCACATACAAGCTGCCAGAGTTGAATACAATTCTAATTCACACTTTTCTTACATCCCGGCAGCGATTCATTTTTTTTTTTTCGTTTGGATAACAGAGCAGGCGGAGGAGCATGTACTTCCCAGTGGGCTGGCCTAAGCGGGTTTCTCTTGCCCTGCCTGGAGAGATTGCCAATATACGTCACATTTGCTGTGATGCTGTTAAAATACTCGTGGCCGCTGTAGGCGATGATTTTCTAGGGATTTGGTATGCCAATCCATTGATACCCATTAGCTACTATCAACGAACTGAGCAATCGTTGAGGGAATATGGAAAGAATCAGTTAATTATATGGAAACCAGACTCTAGACAAGTTGCTATTCTAACACATAAGGGCGCTCTACTTCTGTATCAATTGGACTATGAGGAGAATGGCAATGGCATTCTAATGCAAGTGGATCCACCAGCCGCCAGTTTGAAACGGGACTCGGCGGAGCTGTTCATTAAAGAAAATATACCGAGGTTAAGTCTGCGTGAGTTGTGCAGCGTTAGCCTCGGCTCAGTTATAAGTACTGTGTGTTGTATAAGTCTAAGCGAATTACTTCTGGCCACACATTCCTGTGAGCTACTGCGTCTACAATGGTCGCAGCTAGAGATTAATGCTTCAGAGGGAGAGCTGGAGCTACCCGCACTGTCTTCCATAAAGCTGCGGGATATACCCTTCTATGTTCAACAACAGCAACTGGCTCCAGCTAAAAATTTCCCTCCACTGGGAAGTGATTCGTTTGTCTCCTCGCTGGAATACTCACCATTTATAGGAGGTTGTGCCGCTGTGTTCAGTGACCGAAGAGCTGCATTTTTAATTGCCAATCATTTGAGATTCGAAACGGATCACATGCACGGCTGTTGGGTGCCCGACGTCTCAGATGCGAGTGTCTGCAGTGTGAATCATAAATTTCGTCTGCTCGCTTATGGCCAGGAGAGCTCTGCTGTAAATGTCTATGCCATAGATGATGCTACGGGAGGACTAGAATTCTCTCATCGCTTGATGTTGACTGAGAACGTCCTACCCGGGAGTCTAGGAGCTGTTAATGAATTAAAATGGAGTCCAGATGGTTGTGTTTTGGCTGTGAGTTGGTCTCGAGGAGGCTTGTCTCTGTGGAGCACCTTTGGAGCTTTGCTGATGTCTACATTGAGTTGGGATTTCGGACTGAATGTCGATCTAATGAAGCAAAATCCATTGCAATTGAAAAGATTAGAATGGTCCACGGAGGGCTATCAATTATTTATGATAACGAAAGAGAAGGAAAATATGGAGAACAAGGAAAGCAATGTCCTACAATTGCAATTCGTAAAGAGTTGCCTGAGCATGAATCCTTGCATGACCAGTAATCCTCACATTTTGCTCCAAGGCGACGATTGTCTTTATATCAATCAAGGTAATAATCTAGAGCAAACTTTTGGCGGACAAAAGTCAACATTTCCCCAAAGTGGTGGCAAAGAGAAAGAGGAAAGTGAATGTCTGGAGCTAAAGCAAAATGCCATAGATATGGGCAGCATCTTGACGGAGAGCAAATATTGGTCTCTTCTGCAATTACCTCTCAATTATGCAGCCACCAATTGGCCCATTAGATATGCAGCCATCGATAAGGATGGCGTTCATTTAGCTGTCGCCGGTCGCACAGGACTGGCCCACTATTCCCTAATCACGAGAAAGTGGAAATTATTCGGCAATGAATCGCAGGAGAAGGATTTTGTTGTATCTGGTGGTTTGCTCTGGTGGCAAGGATTTATTGTAATGGGCTGCTACTCTCTGTTGGATAGAACCGATGAGCTGCGTTGTTATCCTGCCGAATGTAAGCTTGACAACCAATTCGGACATAAGCTCCAGGTGAGGGCACCAGTCATAAGCCTTAATTCATTTCGTCATCAGTTAATTGTGCTAACAGCCGATGGCATTGTTAGCCTCTTTAAAATGACCAAAAAGTCGGCAAGTTCGATAGATATCGAATGCTGCTATGAGCTCGATGTCAAGAGCATATGCATACATCCGGCCTGTATTGTTAGTTTGACTGTGACGAATCTAAAGAACGAAATGAAACCGCTGGGCAATCATTTGGAGCAAGCGGAGACCATAATTGTCAATGTTTGTGGTCGCATTCTAATGATCCAGCGTGACTTTAATGAGAATCTACCGAACACTTTGCTGGCTACCTGTTTGGCCAGTTGTGTTGAAAGCTTTTGGCTCTCGAATACCCTAGAGCGTTGTGCCATGAGAGATTGCCTCTGGTTGTATTCCGGAGCACATGGCATGAGAGTTTGGCTACCGATTTTGCCACCCAATCAGGAAAGGAAAGATTTGGGCAACTCGCAGCGTTTGCATAGTTTCATGTCTAAGCGCATTATGCTGGGATTCCCATTGAAATTATATCCCTTGGTCATTCTTTTCGATAATGTCATTGTGCTTGGTGTGGAAAACGAGAGCACCTTGTATACAAATGAATCTTCGTCACATTTCTCTCTGCCATTTGCTATAATGGAAAGGAAATCGCAAATCTTTTTGCATAAGGTATTGAGGCAATTGATTAAAAGGAATTTGGGCTATTCAGCGTGGGAAATAGCTCAATCGTGTCGTTCTCTGCCGTATTTTCCGCACGCCTTGGAGTTGCTGCTCCACGAAGTGCTCGAGGAAGAGGCGACAAGCAAACAACCCATACCAGATGCCCAGTTGCCAAGTATTTTAGATTTCATACGCGAATTTCCAGTTTATTTGGAGACGATAGTGCAATGTGCTCGAAAAACAGAGATTGCCCTGTGGCCCTATCTCTTCTCGATGGCTGGGAAGCCAAAGGAACTTTTTCAATTATGTCTGCAATCCGAGCAACTGGATACGGCAGCCAGTTATCTAATCATTCTCCAGAATCTAGAGCCCTCGGTGGTTAGTAAGCAATATGCCACAATGCTTTTGGATATAGCGCTGCAGCAGAGGAAATGGGAGCTGGCAAAGGATCTGATACGTTTCCTTAAAGCCATAGATCCGAATGAGATCGATTCACCGAGATCTTCCATGGTGGTCAATGTGAAAATTGCTCCGCCGCAGCAGGTGAATACCCAGCAACAAGTCAATCAAAATGCAGATGCCTTCAATTTGGTCCTTGGACCCATAGCCAGGGAGCGAAGCTATTCGACAACGGTGACAAGTAATCTTCCAAAGGATAAGCTAAGCGGCGGCACATCAGGTGTTGTGGGCGGCGGGGGCGTGGGTACGACAGCCAGTGTGGCTGTCTCACCCACCGAGACCAGCAGTTCGGGTGCCCCCACAATAGCACGGCGAAGATCTACGAAACAAAAGGAAACATTTTGCATCGACTTGATTCTCCAGCGACATGCACGACAATTGCTGCAGCATCATAAACTTTTGGACTTGGGCTATATGTGTGCCTATCTGGATTTTCATTTGGTTACCTGGTTGTCACAGGAGGCGGAAAGGGCCGCCAAATTGGATGATTTCGCAGTGGCACTGCAGGCTCTGCACGAGGAGCTTCAATTGCCATGTCCATTCCCGCAGCCAATTAAAGATGATTTCGCCCAACTGAGAGAGACACGTCGGAGCGGTGGCGGCGGCGGTGGGGGATCATCGCAAACATCTGAATCTGGTTATTTCAGTTTAGCCACACCCAATGGCGCTCTAACCCAATCGCCTCAAATGCAGCCAAGCATCAAAGAGGAGGAGGAGGAAATGCAGCAGCCCAGCTCGCTGCCCATGATGAAGATGCGCTCCAGCTCTCAATTGTCATTTGATAACTTTCGCTATCGTCGTCTATATTCGCTGCCCGCATCCGAGGATGACCTGGTCAGCAATCCATTGCCCGAGAAACTCTCCATCAAGCTGAGATACTTACTGCAACTCTTCATCGAAGCCAATTGCACAGATTATGCCCTCGTTTTGTCCATTGTGCTTCATGATGCTGCCTCAATATCTCGGATTGTCAATGTGATTATACGCAGTGAGTCGGTTAACTTGTGCAAAAGGATTGAGGCGGCCCTCAAGCAGTTGAGTCAATGTACTTTCGAGCACAATGCCTCGGTCTATAGGGGATTCGTGATGACCCTGCAACCGCATATCTATTTACTCGAACAGTACATTCAATCATTGGGTGATCAATCTAATCCCTCCCATGACTTGAGCTGCTCCGATGGCAACAATTCAGTTGCCGATTCATCGTCAGTGTTGGAAAACGATGAGATGAACAATTTTGTGCCAAAATCACAGCAGGGAGGCGTAGGAGGAATAGGCTGCGGCGTCGGCGGCGGAGGTGGTTCAAAAGCCGACCTAAAGCCAAATCATCATCATCATCATCACCAGCGTTTAACGCGTCATGCTAGCCTCGAATCGAATGGCAGTAGCGGCCAGGCTCATCATAGCCATGGACATGCCTCCTTATCGATGGATCCACAAAGTGCACCCAACAGCCAGCATCATCACCTACAATCCCATACGATTAAGCATCGAGAGGGTTGTAGTCTCATGTAAATTCGCATACTCAAATTAAGAACGTAAACAACTAAATGTGTGAATTATTTTCTGTTTCTGTCCCACACCCACACCCCTTCACGCCCTAAAATTTGTTGTTCCATGTCGTTAAACATACACACACACACCCATACCCACAAACACACCACATTTAGATGGAAATGAAATGAAAGGAAACATACACAACGAAAATTTTTGTCGTCGTCAAATCAAATCAAACAAATAAACAAACAAATACTTTGTATCATACATAATATACTAAAATTATACGTAACCTAAATTTATAATTTAATAGATGAAATTTGCTGCAATATTTGTTAATTAAAATTATACAAACAATATATATATATAAATAGTGTATACACTATATATATATATATATGCCTATAAAATAATACTTAAATATACAAGAAAATACAATTATATTTTTACTAATAAATTGCAACAAAACAAAAACCATTTTAACGAAAGCAAACGAAAAGGATTGATTCGATTTTGCCTTTAAGTTGGAGCCAAAAAGGACCTTGACAATACAAGTGCCTGTGATTTATCCCATAGACTCATTCATGATCTGACATTGCACTTGCCTGCTTGGTTGGTTGCTTGGCTCCTTGGTTAGTTAACGTTATTTTATTCCCGCTGAGTGTGTGTCGCGCTGCGCATTTGAACTTTGCCCAACAAGTTTCCCTTAGCCGCAATTCGAAAAGTTCAACTGCCGACATCATCCACATGCACATCCCCCTTCCCCGTCCCCATCCTAAGGAGCAGAACGAGATGGAGAAAATGGAGCTGTAGGAGAAGGAGCAGCAGCAGCAGCAGCAGCATGGAACGAGTGCTTACAAAACGTAATCACTGTAATGTTGCGATGCAAAAATCATAGAACTTTTGCCCAAACCCCCAAGGGTGCAATATGTAAGAAGAATTCGTGTATTTCACATCCGCCTCCGACACTGAGAGTTGGGCCCGTGTGTTGTAAAAATAACTATTGACGCTTCACTGAAGAGCCCAGGCAAAGTTATAGAAATAAAAGCATCAACACCAGACACATTGCAACGGAAGTCGTCGGAGTCGTTGTAGTCGCCGTCGTTTCCATCGCTGCCGTGTGCACCGTCAAGTGAGCACAGCTGAACAGCAACAACAACAACAACTACAAAATGAAAACCAAAACGAAGAAAATGAAAAACACAAAAAATACAAGAAGAAAAACGCAAACTTTTACAAATTCTTTAGCAGGCAGTGGCAGGCAGGCAACGACAATAACAACTGTAATAATGGCAACTACAACAGGATGCTGGAATGCCGCAGACAACACAACCTCAGACAACAACAACAACAACGCCTGCAATCCACTACAATGTAATCAACAACGCCGCATGCAACGGGATGCAGGATGCAGGAGGAGCAGCAGGGGAGGAAACTACGATGGGGTTATATAGGAGTAGGCGGTAGACCACTCAAGGGTTAAGGCGATTCTGGGTATACCTCAACTATGCTGCAATCGACGAGCAAGGGCGTAGACAACGACGACGACGACGACAGCATTTCATCTATGTAGATAAAGCAAAGCAGTTGTCTGTCTGTCTCCCATCTCCCCACCATTTCCAGGTATCCTTAATTGAACTATATTGATCAGTATAGACTCGGTGGATGGATATGTCCAAATGTTTCTTTGTCTGTCTGATATGCTTTCCTTTGAGCAGGATATACATACTTACATTTGTATATGCACTTGATCAGCATCAATATTCAGGATGTCCGTCTGTTCTTTTCTTGGTTCATCTGCCAACCCCGAAAATACCCATTAATCCTTGCTTCATATAACACAATAATTTATATACAGAAATATTTAAATCATTTTATTTGGGGAATTTAAGTCGAAAACATGTTTCTTCTTTTAGATTATTTGTATTTACATTCTAAATATATTTGAAACACATATATCATATATTTTAAACATATATATTATATTTTTTCCAATAGTTGCATAGATTATAAAGTAGATTTTAGATTAGATATATCAATTTAGTCTTCGAATCACAGTAAATCTTGGGTTAAATCCTGTAGATGCATTTTTGATAGAAATGGAACCAAAAGTTCAGCTTCTTTTAGTCAAAATACGCAGGATAAAGTTATGGATACTCTTCCTTCTTAGTGGAAAGAAATCCTTAAAGAGAGATTTCTCCATTGTTTCATTTGGACCCCCTTCTTGGACGCCACCCCTGCTCCAAAATGGAAATCCTGGCGATGTTAAAAATGCGAAAGGGCTGCTTGAAGCATGCCTTCGGATGGCTGGCTGGTTGCTCGGTTGCTTGCTTGGTTGGTACCTGGGCTTTAGCCACTTGACAAATGCAAGAAATATGTAATTTGGATTTGTGAAAATTGGATTGAGGTTTTATATCGAGAGAGAGAGAGAGAGAGCGAGACGCCACTTAAAGTTAAACCGCAACAAATTAAGTTCTTTGATTAATACCGAGTGTAGTTGAGCTTAGTTAATCCAAGTGCAATTCCCATTCTATTCCTTGAACTCGGGAGTAATCAAAAAAAATGGTAAATGCACTTTGAAGAGCCATTTTCAAGGATGAAGTCGGTCCGTCCGTTCCTCTGATGAGAATTTTGCAGTTGCCGTGGTGATTTTGATGAATGCCATCCAATATATAGCACAAGTAGGAGAATAAATGTATGTACATGCAGTCAGGCAGGCAGGCATACAGACGAGATGTCTATAAACTGCAAGTGCAATAGTGGGTGTGGCAGTGGCTGTGGGAGTGGGAGTGGGGCCCTGAGTAATATTACAGCTGGGGCAGCTGTCTGCAGTGCCAAATGAATGAATGGCATGTAAACTTGTTGTGGTTGTAATAAAATGTCGAAAAACGTTTGGAAATATGTCTACTGCTAAGTCTATTACACATTCTGTTGAGGTTCTTTGAGAAGTGACGGCATCGAGGTCGGGGTCGGGATCGGGGTCGAGGCCATCGGATTGTACTTATTGTATGAATTGTGGCTAGTTGACAACCTTTTGTTGCAGTTTTTGTGGCATTGATCAGCTGTTTTGCTGCTAATTCATTAAATGGAATGTTTTCCACTTATTATTATTATTTATGAATTAGAAATTTACAACATTTAGTTAACTCCTTGACATTTGCCCCTCCTCTTCTCCTCTCGAATATGTCAAATTTTGTATAACTAACTACTATATTGTGTGTGTGTGTGTTTGTATTTAGATTGAGAAACCAATTTATTTTCAAGTGAAGTGCATAACATTTTGTTTTCAATTTTGTTTATTTATTTTGGCACCCTTTTCGACTCTGACTGGCATTGGTAAAGTTTTCCGGCCAGAGTTAAAATCAAAAACAATTTCATTAGCATAGATTACGAGTCAACAACGACTTGCATTTCAAATGAATCCTTGCCCTCTTCCCCTCCCCATCCCCTATCATTCCCACCACACACAAAAACACACACACACACACACACACCCAATCTAGTCCCCCCAATCTTTTGGCGCCTGGCTTCGCTTTGCCTCGCCTCGACTCGCCTTGAATTCTCCTCGATTCTCTCGTTACCGACCTCAAAAAAACAGTTGTTCCACTTGTTTCTCACCCTCGACCGGGGCGGGGGGGGGAGCGAGACTTTGTCTATTGAGTCTAGTATTTTTGGTGTAAAAATTTACTAAATTGTACATTCATTGCATTTGCATTTTACAAGTAAATCCCCAAACTGCCAATCTAATGCATGTTGCAAAACGCATCTCTGGAAACTCGAGTCTGTCTATTTGTTTGTAACCAGCCAACCGTCTAACCATTCGTCCAGGAGATCCCATTTCTCCCATACCAACTCCTCCAGCAGCAGCAACAGCAGCAGCAGTCCTTGTTCCAAGCCCTTCTATTCCCTATACCAGATCCCGACTCCTGTCTATGTTGGCGCTTTTGTGTAAAACACTAAAAAGTCTACACTTCTTCCTTGTTTTTTTGTTCGTTTTTCCTGTTTGCAACTTCAACTTTGAACCAACACGATGACGACGTCGACCAGGACGAGGACGAGGACCAGGAATAGAATGGGTAGGACGAAAAAAAAAAAAAAAACATAATAAAAGCACCAAAATGCAGGACGAGACCTTCCGAAATAAAACTTTTGTACACCCAACCCCAAAAATCACGGAATCAACTTGCCCGAAACTGCAGTCCATTGCCAGGCTCTGCCATCGCCGTCGTCATCATCCTCATCTCTGTTGTTGTCCCTACATCGTTAGCTGCATTGAAGTTTGCTTTTGCCTTCATTTCGTTCACTCCCACTACCACTTCCACCCAATCCCTAACACAATCTCCAACGATCCCCAACATCACTCCCATCCTATGCCCATCCCCATCCCCATCCATCCATCCATCGCCTGTTCGAATTGCTTTTTGTGAGCATGAATAGATAAATACGCTGAGCTTCAGCACTAGGTGTTGGTCTTCTGGCCATCGAAGGGGGACTACACATTTTGGGCCTGTGCGAAAATTTCAAAAACCGCAAAACTGTCTGCTGAGCTCTCTGCTTGCATACACTGCAAGAAAGTGGGGCTGGGGGAAATGTTGTAGATTAGTTTTTAGTCTCTTCTACTAAATGGTAAATGGGTGAATCTTTTTATTTTTCTCAGTGTAAATGAGGTGGAAGTAGTGCGAGTTGAATATGTCCATCCCAAATGTCGAATTTTATTTATTTCGCTAAGGCCAAAAGCTCACAATAGAAACGTTAATGGCAACGTCCTGACCCCCGCTTCCCCGATTCGCCCCCCGCCCCCAAACTCTACGGACCACCGCTGGCCAACCATTTGAAGAGCTGGATATGGGATTCAAGACCAACAGAAGCGTCAGTTACAGAGTTTCCGTTGCTAACTTGAGGCATTTCAAACTTCTATCTGGACCACACACATATTACCACCTGGTGTAGGGTTGCTTGGGGGATTGAAAGGTGTTTCCTTCTTTTTTTTCCTGCGAGCGGGGGACCACAAAAGAATTGCCCAAGTTTTTGGAAGCTTGTTGTTTCTGTACCTCAACGTGTGTGTGTGTGTGTGTGAGTGTCATGTAAATGTTAATGCCTTATGCCCTTATGCACCTACAACGTACACCTGTATTTCACCCGGAGTAAGTGAAGGAGAGATGATGTTGGGCAGGCGTGGCAGCGTTTTATCACGTGTCAGCAACAGCAACAGCATTGACGTTATTTCCATCCCCAGGCACTGTGCACTGTGCACTGTTCCACAGTGCTCTGTCCTCTGTGTGATGTTGCCCCATTTTAGGGATGGACTCACGTGAGGAATGAGTCGAGTCATGTAAATCACAGTCGAAATGGCCAAGATTGCGTCGGCATTAGCGATGCTTTACGACGTGGCCATATTTATGCCCCAAAACTAAATGTTTTCACTACAGCATTCTCATAATAATTCTCAAATCTCTTCTAAATGGAATGCATGGACAGCCATGATAACCAGAATCCTTCATTTAACACAATTCAGACTTGGCATCAACGAGTTTTGGGAGTACAATAAATTAAAATTTGAGTTAGAGCAAAAAATCTAAGCCTAAAAGTATGCACTAAATTTTCACAGTTAACGGAAAATAATTAAAATAAGAAAAATACTGAAATTAAAGGTTAAATCCTTTCATATTACTTATGTATATGCAAAATTTTGATCCCAAAATATTCCTCCTTTTCCCCATAGTGCATAGATAAAAGGTTCTCAAAAATAGAGAAGGTTTAGAATCTTTTAAAAATGATTTATTCACCTTCAATTAATCTGTAAAATAATTATTTGGCTTAAAAAACTTTAAGTCGATTTTGTGGAGAACGAAATTGTTTCAAGACGGTGCACATCCTAGCTAAAAATCTACTAGACCAATCGTTTTTAAAACGAAAAACGTAAAATATTATATAATATTGTAGAAATCTTCAAACAAAATTAAAAAAATGTGCCTATTTTTGGGTATTTTGGTTTAATTTATATTTAAACAAAAAGAACATGCATAACTAATCTAAAATTTATGAAATCCTTTTTAATTTCAGTGTTTGGAAAGCAATTTTTGACGGAATACTTTCAAAGGACACACTGTGGGTAAGTAAAAATTGCGAATCGTTAGTTTTTCACGTTCTCACCACTTTTGAAACGTATGTGCGGCTGCTGCTGCAGTATGGGTCGCTTCTTTATGTGACGAAAAGTTTTCCACCGACTGCCGACTGACTGACCTCTTGAACCAATACATTAGCAAACCAAAATCAAAGACAGGCCTGGGCCACATCACACAAAAAATAAACGTAAGGCAACGCAACAACGCAAAGGTGATGGGATAAGAATGAGGATTGTTGTGGGGAGGGGCAGGGGGAGGTGGGAAGCATTAGAAGCAGAGAAGGATGATGGGTTTTGGGGGGAGGAGCTATAGAATGGAAGGTGGAGCAGGGCTCGAGCTGTGTCATTGAGGTGCAAAGTTTACCTCATTAATTCATTAATCAATGTGTCTGCGCCTGGGTGTGTGTGTGTGTGCGTTGCTTGTGGGTGTGTGCGTGTGCCTATGCGTCTGCTTTGTTTTGGCACTTTTTGCCATGGTTGGAGGAATACGTGTACAAGGGAGAGACGGAGTGGGGATGAGGGGGAAGCCAGCACCTGTATATAATGGCCCTTTGTTCTACGCCTCAATGAAGGCGGGGTTGCGAATTGGGAAGAATGGTGAGGGTGAGGGTGAGGGGGCTGGAGCATTTGGATGGAAAACAATATGGGGCGAATGACTCGACAGCTTTTTCTCGTTTCTAAGCCTAAAACGAAAAAATTCAATGAAGATTTATGCTTTGCTCCAGTTACATTTCTTTTGGCCCCCGCCTCCACTACCTACCATCGACTTCCCCCCTTCCCCACCCCTCATCTCTGTAATACGCTTGATAGGTACTGACTGTTAGTTTCGATTTCGTTTTCGATTTCATGGCTTTTACACGCGCTTTTTGGCCAAAAGAAAAGTCCAAATCCAAATTTATGCAATTCACTTCCTTGTGGGTAGAACTAAAAAGCCATTTACGCAATACAACAACAAGCATACACACACACACACACACACACACTGACACACCACACAACAAAGAAAAACTTAATTTCCTGTCCATTCTGTAAAGCAGCCAAAAGAGTCCATGACCCGCAACATATGCCACAGATCATTAAGTTTTCACCCAACCAACCACCCACCCACACCCACTTGTTCCCACACCCACACCAATACACATTTACACACAGTTCCCTCCTCATCCAAAAGGCTATTCCTGTCTAGATAAACTGCAATTTCGTTGCAACACCTGCGAACTGCTTAAGTTTTTGTACGAAAAAAAAAAACGGGGGGAAAAATAAGGAACGTAAAAGATGTAGTAAAAGAAGGGGTAACGCTTCCACTGGGTAGCTACAGCAGTTATGGGGCCAGGACTACTAGTATAAGCTTCGTCCTGCACCTGGATCTCTCGTGCATATTTGCCCCTGACGTTGTAATCCAAAAGATTTCGTCTTTTATGGGTGTATATATTGTATATATCCATCCATGTGTGTCTGTGTGTGTGTGTGTGTGTGTGTGTGTGTATGTGTGTGTGTGTGTGTGTGGGTAAGTGCATAACACTTAAGCAACATAGCAAAAGAGCTTGAGCCGAGAAATTCGCACAGCCGACAAAAGTTAACCAAACCAAATTGACTAAAACTAAAAAAAGAGCAAATTCTTTTTTTTTTTTTTGAGTCAATTTATTAAAAATATTGTAGAAATGTTCACTAATATTAAGTGCTTTGTGTTTCTTGTTTAGCATATTTTATGTTTCAGTTAAAGTTATTTGAAATCGTTTAAAATTATTTACCTAAAGTTTTCTAGAATTTCTAATATTTTCATCTTTATGAAAGTGTTCAAATATTTCGTTTTTACTAGGTGAAAACTAGATACATTGCTCTGTTATGTTCTGGCATGTGAAATTTGCACGAAAATCTATCAATTTCAATTTTTCCAAAGAAGAACTTTCAATTAGATTTCTATGATATGATCTCTAACATCTTTTACGTAATCGAAGCCACACATTTCGTTTCGTTATCCTATTCTGTGTTGAAAGTTGATTATTTGTTGATAATCTGGTGATTGGTTTACTTACCTCTACCTGAATAATTTTAATCTGATATCCTTTTTTGGCAATTTTTGCCGCCTGTTGTAGTTGCAGTTGCTTGCAACTTTGGCTATAACAACTCGAATACATTCATGTGTATGTGTGTGTTACTTAAAATCATTTATTGCAGAATTATGCATATTTTTATTACACTCGAGTTGCATAAATTCAAGCATTATTGCACTTTACGACCAGCAGCTGTCCCTTAGACCTAGGCTACCTCCCATCAAGGTGATTGCCAGGCCCTGTCAGATAGAATCCAAAAACCACACACACACACAACCAGAAATGTCCTTTATTTCAAGAGAGAGAGAGAGAGAGAGAGCGATGGGGAGGTGGGGGGAGTGATAGGGGACGTGTCATCATCAGGATGAAGGCATAGATTTTTGCATGCCGTGTCCTTTCCTTACACCTGAACTGCACTTAAATGTCTTTTCCAATGTGTGTCGAAAATTTCTGTCATTCAAAGTGTTTGGCCAGAATCTCCGTTGATGCTTCTGCCTTGTCCTGTTCCCGTTCCCGTTCCCCATCCCGCCTCTTCTTCACCTGCGCTGCTGCTGCTGCTTTGAAATTTAGATTTTTATGACTTTTGGTATGAAGAAGGAAGGAATGGAAATTGGCTTTTCGTCTATTAGAAATGCACAATTCAGCATTATTTTCCACTGTAGAAATATGCTAAAAATGTTTCATCTATTTCTTTCTCTCTCTCTCTGGTCTTTGGCATTGAGGTGAACTAAAAAAGGGCAAAAAAAAAGGGTTAATGGGCCATAGAAATGCGAAACTTGTCAGCAGGTATTACTCTACCTCTACCTTTTCTTTATTTTTTTTTCATCCGTTCTTTTTAGGAAATTATTGAAATACTTTTAGGTGTTTGTTTGTGGAAAGTAGAGAGTGAGAGAGTGGGGGGGATCGGAGAGAGGGTTGAAAATTAATAGCCTCGGGGCATGTTGATATTGCCACTTGAATTTGATGTGACAGCATTTTCGCATTTTTTTTTTGTTTTTTTCTTTTGTGTGGCACGCTTTTAGGCTCAAATTATGCCAAGTGTTTGAGTGCGTTTCAAGTGTTGAATTCGAAAACGAATACCCTTCACACACGCACACTCCCTCGCACACACACACACAGACACACAGAGAAATGCAAACATGTATAACATACTTTGTGGCTGTAAAAGTTGCCTTGCTAACTTCATTATTGGACATTTCAGTTAGGCAAATGAGATGTGATAGTTTCAACCTCCCCCCCTCTCTCTCTCTCTCTCGCTCCTCTCTCTGTGGAATGTACAAATTGTGCGCTGTGTGTCTGAATTGGAGTATTCAATTCCATACAGCATCCTTTATCCATTTTCCATTCTCCATGCTGCAAAAAGCATTTAGAAGTTAGAAGCAGCTTCAAATTGTTTTCCAAAATGAAGATATTTAATAGTCCTTTAATCGGCAGGGAATCAATGTATTTGCATGGCTTCTAAAAGAAACTTTGTGTATGAATATTTATTTTGTTTTGCTCAACTCGACTCCCTCACAATGAAAATTCAATTCAATTGTAATTAACCACAAAAAAAAAGAAAAAAAAAGAAAGAGCTATTGAATCAGTGTTAAGTCGATGTAATAGCTCGTGTAACGCTTCATGTTGCTTCAGAGGGAAAAAACCAATTGAAGACTTTGCCAAAGAGAAAGAATCTTAAATCTTATGACCATCTTCTGTCTTGGTTCGCTCTTATCACAGACATAACTTCATGTCCGTCACCTGACAACGTATTCCTGTTTTCCTTCCTGTCTGCCATCCGGCGCCCCTACACACACCCCACCTCCCCCCTCCCATCTCGCTCCAATGATGACATAATTGCATTTTCATCTTATCACAAAATCACATGGAAAATTCATATCAACTCAATTCTATTCATTAAACATTATGCTCTCCTTTTGCCCCCGCACCCTTGCATCCTGCCAGAATCTGCTCATTAAGCATAAAGCAATGTTGGCAAATTGCCAGGCATATCGCTCTCCCCACCCCCCCTCCACTCGTTCATCTACCGCATCAACATTATCAACTCTTAGCCTCCATTACATGCTCTGGCTTTTGTTCATATAATTTCATTTAAAACAATTCTTTTTGTTATTCGTCACCATTGTTATTGTTGTTGTTAATGATGATGTTGCTGTTGTTGTCGCCGTTGTTGTTGTTGTTGTTAAATGCAATTGAATGTCATTTTATAAAAATTGCTTAATGATCACACGCAGCAGCAGCAGCAACAGAAAATTGTAAACGTATGTAGGTATGTATGCACATACATATATCACATGTTGCCACGCCCCCTTGATTCCATTGTACCCGCCCCTGCCACTTAAAATTGTTGGCAAATTAAACGCTTTTTAATATTAATGCATTTTTTTTGTTGTTGTTTTTTATTAATTTTCTTTTTGTTGCTGTTGTCTTCTTTCACATTTCGTTTTGAGGGTTTGCCATTTATATGTATGTACAAGTATGTGTGTATATATCTATTATACATATATGTATGTATGTATGTAAGTATGTGTATACTTCTGTGGTTGTTGTTGTTGCGGTTATCCAGTGCACTGTTGTTGTTGTTGGTGTTGCTGTTAAAGAAATCATTGTCCTGCCATTAAAAATAATTTAATATGCAAATTTATTATAAATGCTTGCAGTTTGGCAAGTAATTTTAATAACTGCCAACTGCCAAACCAAAAACTTAAACAGATTTTTTGCTTTGTCTGTTTGTGTATTTGTTTGTGTGTATGTGTGTGTGTGTGTGTTGTGGGCGTTTATGGCTGGGATAATTGCATAAATCAACAAACAAACAAACATACAAATCGAACACTCTTTGCTCGCTGTTCGGAGTACGGCAATTGAAGCTATTTAACCCATATGCTTTATTGTTTATCCCCCGATCCAACTAAAGTTGACAAACTCTCAACTTACTCGGCACTTTAATTCCTATTTACACATACATACATATATGGATGTATTGTATTGTATACATGAAAGTAGTATGTATTTATATATTTATTTTTGTCATATGCTGACATAGTTTAAGTGACCATGGCAAATGTGCATAATGCAAATGGTTAATTAATAGAACTTCTGTATGCCACAATTTCATATTGCAACTGAAAAGATAAATACATATGTATATGAACTCTATCGGATTGAGTTTAAAAACTATTAGTTTGCTGCTCACGGTTATGCAGATAGGTTTTGAAAGCTATCTAAATGAAATGCATTATCCTTTATATTAGATTTTAACTCGATTTTTTGAAAGTTTTAGAAAACAAAGAATGTCGAACAAATAAATGTCCTGCATGCTTATATGACCCATACTACCAATCGATGCGGATCGTCATGGACATTCGAACGCACCATGTCCTGCGCCAGGATTTGCGAACTTTGGAGCTATAAAAAAAAGGATAATTTTCTCGAGGCCATAACTCCGCAGGACATTAACCGATTTCGCCTGGATATAATTTTCTGGGTCCTCTAGAAGTAGAACTATCGGAATGCAGGACTATCGGGATGTCCTTTGGACAGAAGGTGGCCCGTGTTGATCCAATTTATTTTACATCCTTTTCGTCCGGATAATTCAGAGGACTCTCGAGATATTTACTATTTTTTCTAAGCAAAAAACTCTTTTTATTTCAGCTCCCTTAAGGACTTACCAGGATCTCATACCAGTCGACGCGGCTCACCAAGAACTACAATCTAACTAAAGGACATAAGTATCGTCCTTGAAATGGGTGAGTTATAATGAAATTTATGTTTTTTTTGCGACTTTTTGGCCATTTTGTCGACTTTCCTTACAGAAATTTGAGATGACCCATACTTTTTTTGATGCGGCTCATCAAGGACCTTCTAGCGAATCATGTTCTTTCGTCCTGCGGCAGGATTTGCGAATTTTAGAGCCTAAAAACCGATTTTGGTAAGGCTTGTGATATATTGTGTTGCATACTTTTAGGGTTCAATAAACTAAACTAAACTGGGACTTACAAAAAAACACTAATATAATTTTTTCCATCCCTAGATGACCCCTACTTTTTTTGATGCCAATCGACGCGGATCATCAAGGACATCCTAGCGAACCATGTCCTTTCGTCCTGCGGCAGGATATGCGTCTTTAAGAGCTAAAAAACGAATAAAGGATAATTGTCTTGTGGAAAAATTACAAGTCCAAAAAACACTTAAGTGTTCATAACTCGGCCATTTTAAGGACGATTTGGATGTCCTTTGGCCAGATCAAGGACCTTGTTAATTCCCGTAAATTGACATATGCAGGTCCTCGAAAGTCCTTAAAAAGCTATAAAAAGGACTTTTTCCAAAAAATTTTTGTCCTGCATCCTTAGATGACCCCTACTTTTTTGATGCCAATCGACGCGGATCATCAAGGACATTCGAACGCACCATGTCCTTTCGTCCTGCGGCAGGATTTGTGGATTTTGGAGCTAAAAAACGAAAAAAGGATAATTTTCTCGAGGCTATAACTCCGCAGGACATTAACCGATTTCGCCAGGACATGTTTTTCTAGGACCTCCAGGAGCAGGACTATCGATCTGCATTCAAGGATTCTAAATATCTTTCAAAAAATTTTGCTACAATTTTTGCAAGGGGGTAGGTCGAAAAAATGGCAAAAAATCACAAAAAATGTACAAATGTCCTTTTTTCTCAGCCATTTCAAGGACTATCCGGATGTCCTTTGGCCAGATTGAAGTCCTTGATGGCCCGCGTCGATTGACACTATTATATCCTGGAAAGTCCTTCAGGGAGCTGAGATAAAAGGACCTTTTTGTGTTTACGAAAATAGCTAAAATCTCGCGAGTCCTTTGAAGGATCAGGACGAAAATAGTGTCAAACAATTCCTTTCATCAAGGACTATCATCTGTGAAAAGGACTTCCCAATAGTCCTGCCAGGAGCTGAGATATTACGGTATTTATGTGTTTTTTCTGTTTTCTTGCCCGCCCGGTGCAGCCTGGGACTTAGAAAAATTCACTAATATCCTTTTTCTCATCCCTAGATGACCCCTACTTTTTTGATGCCAATCGACGCGGATCATCAAGGACATCCTAGCGAACCATGTCCTTTCGTCCTGCGGCAGGATATGCGTCTTTAAGAGCTAAAAAAACGAAAAAAGGATAATTGTCTTGTGGAAAAATTACAAGTCCAAAAAACACTTAAGTGTTCATAACTCGGCCATTTTAAGGACGATTTGGATGTCCTTTGGCCAGATCAAGGACCTTGTTAATTCCCGTAAATTGACATATGCAGGTCCTCGAAAGTCCTTAAAAAAGCTATAAAAAAGGACCTTTTCCAAAAAATTTTTGTCCTGCATCCTTAGATGACCCCTACTTTTTTTGATGCCAATCGACGCGGATCATCAAGGACATTCGAACGCACCATGTCCTTTCGTCCTGCGGCAGGATTTGTGGATTTTAGAGCTAAAAAACGAAAAAAGGATAATTTTCTCGAGGCTATAACTCCGCAGGACATTAACCGATTTCGCCAGGACATGTTTTTCTAGGACCTCCAGGAGCAGGACTATCGATCTGCATTCAAGGATTCTAAATATCTTTCAAAAAATTTTGCTACAATTTTTGCAAGGGGGTAGGTCGAAAAAATGGCAAAAAATCACAAAAAATGTACAAATGTCCTTTTTTCTCAGCCATTTCAAGGACTATCCGGATGTCCTTTGGCCAGATTGAAGTCCTTGATGGCCCGCGTCGATTGACACTATTAGATCCTGGAAAGTCCTTCAGGGAGCTGAGATAAAAGGACCTTTTTGTGTTTACGAAAATAGCTAAAATCTCGCGAGTCCTTTGAAGGATCAGGACGAAAATAGTGTCAAACAATTCCTTTCATCAAGGACTATCATCTGTGAAAAGGACTTCCCAATAGTCCTGCCAGGAGCTGAGATATTACGGTATTTATGTGTTTTTTCTGTTTTCTTGCCCGCCCGGTGCAGCCTGGGACTTAGAAAAATTCACTAATATCCTTTTTCTCATCCCTAGATGACCCCTACTTTTTTTGATGCCAATCGACGCGGATCATCAAGGACATCCTAGCGAACCATGTCCTTTCGTCCTGCGGCAGGATATGCGTCTTTAAGAGCTAAAAAACGAAAAAAGGATAATTGTCTTGTGGAAAAATTACAAGTCCAAAAAACACTTAAGTGTTCATAACTCGGCCATTTTAAGGACGATTTGGATGTCCTTTGGCCAGATCAAGGACCTTGTTAATTCCCGTAAATTGACATATGCAGGTCCTCGAAAGTCCTTAAAAAAGCTATAAAAAGGACCTTTTCCAAAAAATTTTTGTCCTGCATCCTTAGATGACCCCTACTTTTTTGATGCCAATCGACGCGGATCATCAAGGACATTCGAACGCACCATGTCCTTTCGTCCTGCGGCAGGATTTGTGGATTTTAGAGCTAAAAAACGAAAAAAGGATAATTTTCTCGAGGCTATAACTCCGCAGGACATTAACCGATTTCGCCAGGACATGTTTTTCTAGGACCTCCAGGAGCAGGACTATCGATCTGCATTCAAGGATTCTAAATATCTTTCAAAAAATTTTGCAAAAATTTTTGCAAGGGGGTAGGTCGAAAAATGGCAAAAAATCACAAAAAATGTACAAATGTCCTTTTTCTCAGCCATTTCAAGGACTATCCGGATGTCCTTTGGCCAGATTGAAGTCCTTGATGGCCCGCGTCGATTGACACTATTAGATCCTGGAAAGTCCTTCAGGGAGCTGAGATAAAAGGACCTTTTTGTGTTTACGAAAATAGCTAAAATCTCGCGAGTCCTTTGAAGGATCAGGACGAAAATAGTGTCAAACAATTCCTTTCATCAAGGACTATCATCTGTGAAAAGGACTTCCCAATAGTCCTGCCAGGAGCTGAGATATTACGGTATTTATGTGTTTTTTCTGTTTTCTTGCCCGCCCGGTGCAGCCTGGGACTTAGAAAAATTCACTAATATCCTTTTTCTCATCCCTAGATGACCCCTACTTTTTTTGATGCCAATCGACGCGGATCATCAAGGACATCCTAGCGAACCATGTCCTTTCGTCCTGCGGCAGGATATGCGTCTTTAAGAGCTAAAAAACGAAAAAAGGATAATTGTCTTGTGGAAAAATTACAAGTCCAAAAAACACTTAAGTGTTCATAACTCGGCCATTTTAAGGACGATTTGGATGTCCTTTGGCCAGATCAAGGACCTTGTTAATTCCCGTAAATTGACATATGCAGGTCCTCGAAAGTCCTTAAAAAAGCTATAAAAAGGACCTTTTCCAAAAAATTTTTGTCCTGCATCCTTAGATGACCCCTACTTTTTTTGATGCCAATCGACGCGGATCATCAAGGACATTCGAACGCGCCATGTCCTTTCGTCCTGCGGCAGGATTTGTGGATTTTGGAGCTAAAAACGAAAAAGGATCATTTTCTCGAGGCCATAACTCCGCAGGACATTAACCGATTTCGGCAGGACATGTTTTTCTAGGACCTCCAGGAGCAGGACTATCGATCTGCATTCAAGGATTCTAAATATCTTTCAAAAAATTTTGCTAAAATTTTTGCAAGGGGGTAGGTCGAAAAAATGGCAAAAAATCACAAAAAATGTACAAATGTCCTTTTTTCTCAGCCATTTCAAGGACTATCCGGATGTCCTTTGGCCAGATTGAAGTCCTTGATGGCCCGCGTCGATTGACACTATTATATCCTGGAAAGTCCTTCAGGGAGCTGAGATAAAAGGACCTTTTTGTGTTTACGAAAATAGCTAAAATCTCGCGAGTCCTTTGAAGGATCAGGACGAAAATAGTGTCAAACAATTCCTTTCATCAAGGACTATCATCTGTGAAAAGGACTTCCCAATAGTCCTGCCAGGAGCTGAGATATTACGGTATTTATGTGTTTTTTCTGTTTTCTTGCCCGCCCGGTGCAGCCTGGGACTTAGAAAAATTCACTAATATCCTTTTTCTCATCCCTAGATGACCCCTACTTTTTTTGATGCCAATCGACGCGGATCATCAAGGACATCCTAGCGAACCATGTCCTTTCGTCCTGCGGCAGGATATGCGTCTTTAAGAGCTAAAAAACGAAAAAAGGATAATTGTCTTGTGGAAAAATTACAAGTCCAAAAAACACTTAAGTGTTCATAACTCGGCCATTTTAAGGACGATTTGGATGTCCTTTGGCCAGATCAAGGACCTTGTTAATTCCCGTAAATTGACATATGCAGGTCCTCGAAAGTCCTTAAAAAAGCTATAAAAAAGGACCTTTTCCAAAAAATTTTTGTCCTGCATCCTTAGATGACCCCTACTTTTTTGATGCCAATCGACGCGGATCATCAAGGACATTCGAACGCACCATGTCCTTTCGTCCTGCGGCAGGATTTGTGGATTTTAGAGCTAAAAAACGAAAAAAGGATAATTTTCTCGAGGCTATAACTCCGCAGGACATTAACCGATTTCGCCAGGACATGTTTTTCTAGGACCTCCAGGAGCAGGACTATCGATCTGCATTCAAGGATTCTAAATATCTTTCAAAAAATTTTGCAAAAATTTTTGCAAGGGGGTAGGTCGAAAAAATGGCAAAAAATCACAAAAAATGTACAAATGTCCTTTTTTCTCAGCCATTTCAAGGACTATCCGGATGTCCTTTGGCCAGATTGAAGTCCTTGATGGCCCGCGTCGATTGACACTATTAGATCCTGGAAAGTCCTTCAGGGAGCTGAGATAAAAGGACCTTTTTGTGTTTACGAAAATAGCTAAAATCTCGCGAGTCCTTTGAAGGATCAGGACGAAAATAGTGTCAAACAATTCCTTTCATCAAGGACTATCATCTGTGAAAAGGACTTCCCAATAGTCCTGCCAGGAGCTGAGATATTACGGTATTTATGTGTTTTTTCTGTTTTCTTGCCCGCCCGGTGCAGCCTGGGACTTAGAAAATTCACTAATATCCTTTTTCTCATCCCTAGATGACCCCTACTTTTTTTGATGCCAATCGACGCGGATCATCAAGGACATCCTAGCGAACCATGTCCTTTCGTCCTGCGGCAGGATATGCGTCTTTAAGAGCTAAAAAACGAAAAAAGGATAATTGTCTTGTGGAAAAATTACAAGTCCAAAAAACACTTAAGTGTTCATAACTCGGCCATTTTAAGGACGATTTGGATGTCCTTTGGCCAGATCAAGGACCTTGTTAATTCCCGTAAATTGACATATGCAGGTCCTCGAAAGTCCTTAAAAAAGCTATAAAAAAGGACCTTTTCCAAAAAATTTTTGTCCTGCATCCTTAGATGACCCCTACTTTTTTTGATGCCAATCGACGCGGATCATCAAGGACATTCGAACGCACCATGTCCTTTCGTCCTGCGGCAGGATTTGTGGATTTTAGAGCTAAAAAACGAAAAAAGGATAATTTTCTCGAGGCTATAACTCCGCAGGACATTAACCGATTTCGCCAGGACATGTTTTTCTAGGACCTCCAGGAGCAGGACTATCGATCTGCATTCAAGGATTCTAAATATCTTTCAAAAATTTTGCAAAAATTTTTGCAAGGGGGTAGGTCGAAAAAATGGCAAAAAATCACAAAAATGTACAAATGTCCTTTTTTCTCAGCCATTTCAAGGACTATCCGGATGTCCTTTGGCCAGATTGAAGTCCTTGATGGCCCGCGTCGATTGACACTATTATATCCTGGAAAGTCCTTCAGGGAGCTGAGATAAAAGGACCTTTTTGTGTTAACGAAAATAGCTAAAATCTCGCGAGTCCTTTGAAGGATCAGGACGAAAATAGTGTCAAACAATTCCTTTCATCAAGGACTATCATCTGTGAAAAGGACTTCCCAATAGTCCTGCCAGGAGCTGAGATATTACGGTATTTATGTGTTTTTTCTGTTTTCTTGCCCGCCCGGTGCAGCCTGGGACTTAGAAAAATTCACTAATATCCTTTTTCTCATCCCTAGATGACCCCTACTTTTTTGATGCCAATCGACGCGGATCATCAAGGACATCCTAGCGAACCATGTCCTTTCGTCCTGCGGCAGGATATGCGTCTTTAAGAGCTAAAAAACGAAAAAAGGATAATTGTCTTGTGGAAAAATTACAAGTCCAAAAAACACTTAAGTGTTCATAACTCGGCCATTTTAAGGACGATTTGGATGTCCTTTGGCCAGATCAAGGACCTTGTTAATTCCCGTAAATTGACATATGCAGGTCCTCGAAAGTCCTTAAAAAGCTATAAAAAAGGACCTTTTCCAAAAAATTTTTGTCCTGCATCCTTAGATGACCCCTACTTTTTTTGATGCCAATCGACGCGGATCATCAAGGACATTCGAACGCACCATGTCCTTTCGTCCTGCGGCAGGATTTGTGGATTTTAGAGCTAAAAAAACGAAAAAAGGATAATTTTCTCGAGGCTATAACTCCGCAGGACATTAACCGATTTCGCCAGGACATGTTTTTCTAGGACCTCCAGGAGCAGGACTATCGATCTGCATTCAAGGATTCTAAATATCTTTCAAAAAATTTTGCTACAATTTTTGCAAGGGGGTAGGTCGAAAAATGGCAAAAAATCACAAAAAATGTACAAATGTCCTTTTTTCTCAGCCATTTCAAGGACTATCCGGATGTCCTTTGGCCAGATTGAAGTCCTTGATGGCCCGCGTCGATTGACACTATTATATCCTGGAAAGTCCTTCAGGGAGCTGAGATAAAAGGACCTTTTTGTGTTTACGAAAATAGCTAAAATCTCGCGAGTCCTTTGAAGGATCAGGACGAAAATAGTGTCAAACAATTCCTTTCATCAAGGACTATCATCTGTGAAAAGGACTTCCCAATAGTCCTGCCAGGAGCTGAGATATTACGGTATTTATGTGTTTTTTCTGTTTTCTTGCCCGCCCGGTGCAGCCTGGGACTTAGAAAAATTCACTAATATCCTTTTTCTCATCCCTAGATGACCCCCTACTTTTTTGATGCCAATCGACGCGGATCATCAAGGACATCCTAGCGAACCATGTCCTTTCGTCCTGCGGCAGGATATGCGTCTTTAAGAGCTAAAAAACGAAAAAAGGATAATTGTCTTGTGGAAAAATTACAAGTCCAAAAAACACTTAAGTGTTCATAACTCGGCCATTTTAAGGACGATTTGGATGTCCTTTGGCCAGATCAAGGACCTTGTTAATTCCCGTAAATTGACATATGCAGGTCCTCGAAAGTCCTTAAAAAAGCTATAAAAAAGGACCTTTTCCAAAAAATTTTTGTCCTGCATCCTTAGATGACCCCTACTTTTTTGATGCCAATCGACGCGGATCATCAAGGACATTCGAACGCACCATGTCCTTTCGTCCTGCGGCAGGATTTGTGGATTTTGGAGCTAAAAAACGAAAAAGGATAATTTTCTCGAGGCTATAACTCCGCAGGACATTAACCGATTTCGCCAGGACATGTTTTTCTAGGACCTCCAGGAGCAGGACTATCGATCTGCATTCAAGGATTCTAAATATCTTTCAAAAAATTTTGCTAAAATTTTTGCAAGGGGGTAGGTCGAAAAAATGGCAAAAAATCACAAAAAATGTACAAATGTCCTTTTTTCTCAGCCATTTCAAGGACTATCCGGATGTCCTTTGGCCAGATTGAAGTCCTTGATGGCCCGCGTCGATTGACACTATTATATCCTGGAAAGTCCTTCAGGGAGCTGAGATAAAAGGACCTTTTTGTGTTTACGAAAATAGCTAAAATCTCGCGAGTCCTTTGAAGGATCAGGACGAAAATAGTGTCAAACAATTCCTTTCATCAAGGACTATCATCTGTGAAAAGGACTTCCCAATAGTCCTGCCAGGAGCTGAGATATTACGGTATTTATGTGTTTTTTCTGTTTTCTTGCCCGCCCGGTGCAGCCTGGGACTTAGAAAAATTCACTAATATCCTTTTTCTCATCCCTAGATGACCCCTACTTTTTTTGATGCCAATCGACGCGGATCATCAAGGACATCCTAGCGAACCATGTCCTTTCGTCCTGCGGCAGGATATGCGTCTTTAAGAGCTAAAAAACGAAAAAAGGATAATTGTCTTGTGGAAAAATTACAAGTCCAAAAAACACTTAAGTGTTCATAACTCGGCCATTTTAAGGACGATTTGGATGTCCTTTGGCCAGATCAAGGACCTTGTTAATTCCCGTAAATTGACATATGCAGGTCCTCGAAAGTCCTTAAAAAAGCTATAAAAAAGGACCTTTTCCAAAAAATTTTTGTCCTGCATCCTTAGATGACCCCTACTTTTTTGATGCCAATCGACGCGGATCATCAAGGACATTCGAACGCACCATGTCCTTTCGTCCTGCGGCAGGATTTGTGGATTTTAGAGCTAAAAAACGAAAAAGGATAATTTTCTCGAGGCTATAACTCCGCAGGACATTAACCGATTTCGCCAGGACATGTTTTTCTAGGACCTCCAGGAGCAGGACTATCGATCTGCATTCAAGGATTCTAAATATCTTTCAAAAAAATTTTGCAAAAATTTTTGCAAGGGGGTAGGTCGAAAAAATGGCAAAAATCACAAAAAATGTACAAATGTCCTTTTTCTCAGCCATTTCAAGGACTATCCGGATGTCCTTTGGCCAGATTGAAGTCCTTGATGGCCCGCGTCGATTGACACTATTAGATCCTGGAAAGTCCTTCAGGGAGCTGAGATAAAAGGACCTTTTTGTGTTTACGAAAATAGCTAAAATCTCGCGAGTCCTTTGAAGGATCAGGACGAAAATAGTGTCAAACAATTCCTTTCATCAAGGACTATCATCTGTGAAAAGGACTTCCCAATAGTCCTGCCAGGAGCTGAGATATTACGGTATTTATGTGTTTTTTCTGTTTTCTTGCCCGCCCGGTGCAGCCTGGGACTTAGAAAAATTCACTAATATCCTTTTTCTCATCCCTAGATGACCCCTACTTTTTTTGATGCCAATCGACGCGGATCATCAAGGACATCCTAGCGAACCATGTCCTTTCGTCCTGCGGCAGGATATGCGTCTTTAAGAGCTAAAAAACGAAAAAAGGATAATTGTCTTGTGGAAAAATTACAAGTCCAAAAAACACTTAAGTGTTCATAACTCGGCCATTTTAAGGACGATTTGGATGTCCTTTGGCCAGATCAAGGACCTTGTTAATTCCCGTAAATTGACATATGCAGGTCCTCGAAAGTCCTTAAAAAAGCTATAAAAAAGGACCTTTTCCAAAAAATTTTTGTCCTGCATCCTTAGATGACCCCTACTTTTTTTGATGCCAATCGACGCGGATCATCAAGGACATTCGAACGCGCCATGTCCTTTCGTCCTGCGGCAGGATTTGTGGATTTTGGAGCTAAAAAACGAAAAAAGGATCATTTTCTCGAGGCCATAACTCCGCAGGACATTAACCGATTTCGGCAGGACATGTTTTTCTAGGACCTCCAGGAGCAGGACTATCGATCTGCATTCAAGGATTCTAAATATCTTTCAAAAAATTTTGCTAAAATTTTTGCAAGGGGGTAGGTCGAAAAATGGCAAAAAATCACAAAAAATGTACAAATGTCCTTTTTCTCAGCCATTTCAAGGACTATCCGGATGTCCTTTGGCCAGATTGAAGTCCTTGATGGCCCGCGTCGATTGACACTATTATATCCTGGAAAGTCCTTCAGGGAGCTGAGATAAAAGGACCTTTTGTGTTTACGAAAATAGCTAAAATCTCGCGAGTCCTTTGAAGGATCAGGACGAAAATAGTGTCAAACAATTCCTTTCATCAAGGACTATCATCTGTGAAAAGGACTTCCCAATAGTCCTGCCAGGAGCTGAGATATTACGGTATTTATGTGTTTTTTCTGTTTTCTTGCCCGCCCGGTGCAGCCTGGGACTTAGAAAAATTCACTAATATCCTTTTTTCATCCTTAGATGACCCCTACTTTTTTTGATGCCAATCGACGCGGCTCATCAAGGACATTCGAACGCACCATGTCCTTTCGTCCTGCGGCAGGATTTGCGCATTTTAGAGCCTAAAAACCATATTTTTAAATTTTTGTGATAAATTGTGTTGCATACTTTTAGGGTTCAATAAAATAAACTAAAAAAAATTTTGTTGCATACTTTTTGGGGGTATTTGATTTCAAAAAATTTTCTATTGCATAATTTTAGGTGTTCTAGCCCGATTTTGGGGCCCAAAAAATTATTGTAGCATAGTTTTAGGCTGTAGAACCCGATTTTGCAATAAAAAATTTTTGTTGCATACTTTTAGGCGCTAGACCCCGAAAATTTTCTATTGCATACTTTAAGGCGTTCTAGCCCGATTTCGGGGCCAAAAAAATTTTTGTAGCATACTTTTAGGCTGTAGAACCCGATTTTGCAATAAAAAATTTTCGTTGCATACTTTTAGGCGCTGGACCCCGAAAATTTTCTATTGCATACTTTTAGGTGTTTTAGCCCGATTTTGGGGCCCAAAAATTTTTGTAGCATACTTTTAGGCTGTAGAACCCGATTTTGCAATAAAAAATTTTCGTTGCATACTTTTAGGCGCTGGACCCCGAAAATTTTCTATTGCATACTTTTAGGTGTTTTAGCCCGATTTTGGGGCCCAAAAAATTTTTGTAGCATACTTTTAGGCTGTAGAACCCGATTTTGCAATATAAAATTTTTGTTGCATACTTTTAGGTGTTTTAGCCCGATTTTTCGGGGTCCAACGCCTAAAAGTATGCAACGAAAATTTTTTATTGCAAAATCGGGTTCTACAGCCTAAAAGTATGCTACAAAAATTTTTTGGGCCCCAAAATCGGGCTAAAACACCTAAAAGTATGCAATAGAAAATTTTCGGGGTCCAGCGCCTAAAAGTATGCAACGAAAATTTTTTATTGCAAAATCGGGTTCTACAGCCTAAAAGTATGCTACAAAAATTTTTTGGGCCCCAAAATCGGGCTAAAACACCTAAAAGTATGCAATAGAAAATTTTCGGGGTCCAGCGCCTAAAAGTATGCAACGAAAATTTTTTATTGCAAAATCGGGTTCTACAGCCTAAAAGTATGCTACAAAAATTTTTGGGCCCCAAAATCGGGCTAAAACACCTAAAAGTATGCAATAGAAAATTTTCGGGGTCCAGCGCCTAAAAGTATGCAAAGAAAATTTTTTATTGCAAAATCGGGTTCTACAGCCTAAAAGTATGCTACAAAAATTTTTTGGGCCCCGAAATCGGGCTAGAACGCCTTAAAGTATGTAATAGAAAATTTTCGGGGTCTAGCGCCTAAAAGTATGCAACAAAAATTTTTTATTGCAAAATCGGGTTCTACAGCCTAAAAGTATGCTACAATAATTTTTTGGGCCCCAAAATCGGGCTAGAACACCTAAAATTATGCAATAGAAAATTTTTTGAAATCAAATACCCCCAAAAGTATGCAACAAAATTTTTTTTTAGTTTATTTTATTGAACCCTAAAAGTATGCAACACAATTTATCACAAAAATTTAAAAATATGGTTTTTAGGCTCTAAAATGCGCAAATCCTGCCGCAGGACGAAAGGACATGGTGCGTTCGAATGTCCTTGATGAGCCGCGTCGATTGGCATCAAAAAGTAGGGGTCATCTAAGGATGAAAAAAAGGATATTAGTGAATTTTTTCTAAGTCCCAGGCTGCACCGGGCGGGCAAGAAAACAGAAAAACACATAAATACCGTAATATCTCAGCTCCTGGCAGGACTATTGGGAAGTCCTTTTCACAGATGATAGTCCTTGATGAAAGGAATTGTTTGACACTATTTTCGTCCTGATCCTTCAAAGGACTCGCGAGATTTTAGCTATTTTCGTAAACACAAAAAGGTCCTTTTATCTCAGCTCCCTGAAGGACTTTCCAGGATATAATAGTGTCAATCGACGCGGGCCATCAAGGACTTCAATCTGGCCAAAGGACATCCGGATAGTCCTTGAAATGGCTGAGAAAAAAGGACATTTGTACATTTTTTGTGATTTTTTGCCATTTTTTCGACCTACCCCCTTGCAAAAATTTTAGCAAAATTTTTTGAAAGATATTTAGAATCCTTGAATGCAGATCGATAGTCCTGCTCCTGGAGGTCCTAGAAAAACATGTCCTGCCGAAATCGGTTAATGTCCTGCGGAGTTATGGCCTCGAGAAAATGATCCTTTTTTCGTTTTTTAGCTCCAAAATCCACAAATCCTGCCGCAGGACGAAAGGACATGGCGCGTTCGAATGTCCTTGATGATCCGCGTCGATTGGCATCAAAAAGTAGGGGTCATCTAAGGATGCAGGACAAAAATTTTTTGGAAAAGGTCCTTTTTTATAGCTTTTTAAGGACTTTCGAGGACCTGCATATGTCAATTTACGGGAATTAACAAGGTCCTTGATCTGGCCAAAGGACATCCAAATCGTCCTTAAATGGCCGAGTTATGAACACTTAAGTGTTTTTTGGACTTGTAATTTTTCCACAAGACAATTATCCTTTTTTCGTTTTTTAGCTCTTAAAGACGCATATCCTGCCGCAGGACGAAAGGACATGGTTCGCTAGGATGTCCTTGATGATCCGCGTCGATTGGCATCAAAAAGTAGGGGTCATCTAGGGATGAGAAAAAGGATATTAGTGAATTTTTCTAAGTCCCAGGCTGCACCGGGCGGGCAAGAAAACAGAAAAAACACATAAATACCGTAATATCTCAGCTCCTGGCAGGACTATTGGGAAGTCCTTTTCACAGATGATAGTCCTTGATGAAAGGAATTGTTTGACACTATTTTCGTCCTGATCCTTCAAAGGACTCGCGAGATTTTAGCTATTTTCGTTAACACAAAAAGGTCCTTTTATCTCAGCTCCCTGAAGGACTTTCCAGGATATAATAGTGTCAATCGACGCGGGCCATCAAGGACTTCAATCTGGCCAAAGGACATCCGGATAGTCCTTGAAATGGCTGAGAAAAAAGGACATTTGTACATTTTTTGTGATTTTTTGCCATTTTTTCGACCTACCCCCTTGCAAAAATTTTTGCAAAATTTTTTGAAAGATATTTAGAATCCTTGAATGCAGATCGATAGTCCTGCTCCTGGAGGTCCTAGAAAAACATGTCCTGGCGAAATCGGTTAATGTCCTGCGGAGTTATAGCCTCGAGAAAATTATCCTTTTTTCGTTTTTTAGCTCTAAAATCCACAAATCCTGCCGCAGGACGAAAGGACATGGTGCGTTCGAATGTCCTTGATGATCCGCGTCGATTGGCATCAAAAAAGTAGGGGTCATCTAAGGATGCAGGACAAAAATTTTTGGAAAAGGTCCTTTTTTATAGCTTTTTTAAGGACTTTCGAGGACCTGCATATGTCAATTTACGGGAATTAACAAGGTCCTTGATCTGGCCAAAGGACATCCAAATCGTCCTTAAAATGGCCGAGTTATGAACACTTAAGTGTTTTTTGGACTTGTAATTTTTCCACAAGACAATTATCCTTTTTTCGTTTTTTAGCTCTTAAAGACGCATATCCTGCCGCAGGACGAAAGGACATGGTTCGCTAGGATGTCCTTGATGATCCGCGTCGATTGGCATCAAAAAGTAGGGGTCATCTAGGGATGAGAAAAAGGATATTAGTGAATTTTTCTAAGTCCCAGGCTGCACCGGGCGGGCAAGAAAACAGAAAAAACACATAAATACCGTAATATCTCAGCTCCTGGCAGGACTATTGGGAAGTCCTTTTCACAGATGATAGTCCTTGATGAAAGGAATTGTTTGACACTATTTTCGTCCTGATCCTTCAAAGGACTCGCGAGATTTTAGCTATTTTCGTAAACACAAAAAGGTCCTTTTATCTCAGCTCCCTGAAGGACTTTCCAGGATATAATAGTGTCAATCGACGCGGGCCATCAAGGACTTCAATCTGGCCAAAGGACATCCGGATAGTCCTTGAAATGGCTGAGAAAAAAGGACATTTGTACATTTTTTGTGATTTTTTGCCATTTTTTCGACCTACCCCCTTGCAAAAATTTTAGCAAAATTTTTTGAAAGATATTTAGAATCCTTGAATGCAGATCGATAGTCCTGCTCCTGGAGGTCCTAGAAAAACATGTCCTGGCGAAATCGGTTAATGTCCTGCGGAGTTATAGCCTCGAGAAAATTATCCTTTTTTCGTTTTTTAGCTCCAAAATCCACAAATCCTGCCGCAGGACGAAAGGACATGGTGCGTTCGAATGTCCTTGATGATCCGCGTCGATTGGCATCAAAAAAGTAGGGGTCATCTAAGGATGCAGGACAAAAATTTTTTGGAAAAAGTCCTTTTTTATAGCTTTTTAAGGACTTTCGAGGACCTGCATATGTCAATTTACGGGAATTAACAAGGTCCTTGATCTGGCCAAAGGACATCCAAATCGTCCTTAAAATGACCGAGTTATGAACACTTAAGTGTTTTTTGGACTTGTAATTTTTCCACAAGACAATTATCCTTTATTCGTTTTTTAGCTCCAAAATCCACAAACCCTGCCGCAGGACGAAAGGACATGGTGCGTTCGAATGTCCTTGATGATCCGCGTTGATTGGCATCAAAAAAAGTAGGGGTCATCTAAGGATGCATTACAACAAATTTTTGGAAAAGGTCCTTATTTATAGCTTTTTAAAGGACTTTCGAGGACTTTCGATGTTAATTTACGCGAATAAGCAAGGTCCTTGATCTGGCCAAAGGACATCCAAATCGTCCTTAAAATGGCCGAGTTATAAACACATATGTGTTTTTTGGACTTGTAGTTTTTCGTTAAGAAAATTATCCTTTTTTCGTTTTTTAGCTCCAAAATCCGCATTTTTTTGTGGCAGGAAAAGTTATGGTCATCTAAAGATGCAGGACATCTATTTGCGCGAAAATGTAATTTTTCCCTTAAGGACTCTGACCAAAGGACATCCCGATCGTGCTTGAATTGGCTGAAAATTTTTTGTGACTATAAATTTAAAATAAATAAATTAATATTTTTGACAGTTTTAGTTACAATAAATTTCCATGATGTTAACTTGTTACCGAATAAACTTAATAATAATAATCGTAAATAAAAGTGACGAAAACCTGGTTTCATTCAAACAATGACTAAAGCAAGGACAATAATAAGAAAAACAACCAGCAAAAAAAAAATTGGAAATAATTGAAAAATATTTGGTCAAAATTATAACATTTTTACATACTTTAAAATGCTATTAAAAGCTTAGAGTTTTGGGAAAACAAATTTCGGCTCGTTTTTTGAACATTTTGACAGTTATACATCACGTTATTTTTCAAAAATCGGGTCAAAAGTTGTTTTTCAGATTTGAATGAGGATTAAAAATTCCTATTTAAAGCAGTATTAACAGACTTAAATTCTTAAAATCTGTCAAAAATTGACCGAGTTAGAAGATCGCAAAGTTGAGGTTTTTAAAAGAAATGTTTAAAATTTTTTGGAAAATGATTTTTTTAAATTTAATTTGTATTTAGAACAATTTTTATTCGATTTCCGTAGTTTTGATCGAGTTTTAGGCGAATTTTAAAATGTATTTGCGAAATTATAGAGTACATTGTTTAACAATTGTAAAACTTACCCACATATATTTCGAATTGTTTTTAAATGGTATTAAGATCTTTAGGGCGCTTAAATAAAAGTCAAAAAAGGCAAAAAATAACTATTTTGGTCAGATAGATTTTTGAATTAAACAGAGATCAAATATTTTGGATTTTGGGGATCGGGTCAATAGTTATGTCAAATATATGAATTTATCTCCCATGTTATCTGAGACGTAATTTAAATAACCACAGCTCATACCTGAAAAAACATCTGTATCAGCCACATTGATCGGCTAATTGGGGCTCTCCGTTGCAATGTTAGTTTCTTAGATGATTTCACTTCACGTAACACTGATCGTTCCCGTGGGACAGCAAATTATAAAAGTAAACTTTTGGTGTTCTTTTCTTGTTTCCTTTGCTGCCTCCTGCCTCCTTTTCTCTTCATTCTATTCGTTGTTACCCCCATAGGGGAAACTTTTCTTGATTTTTTAATTGTTTGCTTCAAAACTTTTGCCCTTCCTTTCTCTCTCTTCGTTTTCTTTTTGTTTAGTCTTCGCTATGTCTCACATTAAGGCCTGGTCGTGGTCGTTCTCCGTGCTCCGGGTGTGTCCATGTGCGTGTGCGTCTGCAAGTGAGTGTGTGTGTGTTTGCCTTGTGCCACGCCCACCCGCAAGCGGCATACGCTTGATGGCACGCGTCCGTGTGTCTACCAGTTAAAATACGCCCACTTTTTGGTTGTGTTTGCGCTTTAATTGAATATAAATGTAAATTAATGATGCAAAAATAATTTTTGCTTCGAGGCTTCCGTGCCCGTCTCATGCTCTTGCACATTTAAGCGTGTGTGTGTGTGTGTTTATTTATATGCCCCGGAACGTTGCCAAATTGTTGTTATTGTTGTTGTTGCTACTGCTGCTGCTGCTGTTTGCTGCTGATTGTAAACATTTCCATTTTGCACCGTTTTCAGCTTTTATAGGCAGTTATGTAATTAATTTGCATTTAACTAAATTTGCATAAATAAATACGCAAAAGGATTTTTAATAGTTTTGATCTACCTACATATATGTACATACATATACACATACATGTACATTGTAAGTCGGCATCTGTGTGACTTGGCAAAAACCTAATTTCAATCCTTGCATAATTCACTGCATAAGAATCGAACTCCACTCCATTGGATTGACTAAAAGAGAAATAGAAAGCATAAGTAATAATAGCAAATTAAAATATAATTAAAAAAATCTTTAGTTAAAAAACTTTGCTTTTTTCCATTTATATATATGTATATTTTTATTGTTTTTTTTTTGTTTTTTTTTTCTGGGTTTTCAGTTTTTCAGTTTTCCATTTTTCGTTTTTTTTTTCCATATACTTAGTAAAAGAGTTTTTAGCTTAGCTTGTGGTTTTAGTATATTACAAAATGAATGTTTTAGTGAATAACTTAAGATTTTAGTTTTCTTTCTCTTGTTGTTGTTGTTGGTTGTAGTTGGAACTTAGCTCACAATCAAACAATGCAAAAATTCACAAATAGAAGTTTGAGTTTTCATTTTTACTTTTTTTTTTCTTTTGTTGTTGTTTCGGTTGTTGTTGTTGTTGTGTTTTGTTATTGATTAGAAAGATTTCCCATTTTATATATATGTATGTATGTATGTATGTATTGTTTGGTATCAAAAATTGCCTGTCTCCAGTTGGATGTGTGTGTGTGTGTGTCAGTGTGTCGGTGTGATGATGATGATGGCTCCGTCTCCGGCTCCTGGTACAATACATTTAACCAACTGTCTGTGCGAACGAACGAACGGCTTAGCGGTTACTTTTCTGACAGATTGAGGTTAGATTGGGGTTAGTTTTTGTGGGCAATTTTAGTTATGGAAACCTGAACGTGAGGTTAGCGAAATGTTCAAACTGAAATTGCATTCGTCTTAGTTTTGTTACACACATTCGCATTCGATGATAGCAAAAACCGGAAAAAGTAAGATTCTATTTTTTTTTTTGTGTGTTTCGAAAACTCATGAAGTAGAAAACCGAGTGAAACAGTGATTTATGGAATATATGGTATACATAGCTAGAAATGGGAATTTTTACAAGATCCCATTTGATTGAATAGTGCTTCCATTTAATTGCAATTAAGTTAATGTGCAAGATCGATCGGCTGATGCTACGCTCTCTCTCTCTCTCTCTCTTCCATTGCCTCTAAGTATCTACATATACATACATACATATTTTCCATTTTGGGGAAGGGGGATCTTCTCTTTTTCTCTATGTGTGTCGGAAATATTTTAAGCTCCATTTAAAGTTAAGTTTTTGTTTTGTAGATTAGGCAGTTAGTCGTTTCGCACAGACAGATTGATTATCGATTATCGAGTGTCTTTCTGTGTTTCAATCTGGTAACTATTTCTTAATTCACTTTCGAAAACAAGTTACATTTAACGTTGTTGTCGGTTGTTCTCTTTCATGTATATGGCTTTGATTGGTGAGGTGAGCTGTGGAGGGTTGGATTGTGGGTGGAAGGGGTTTTGGGGGTTTTCATTTTATTATACGCTCATCTCTATATAGTATATGTATGACGTTTCACTATATATGTATGTATATGTATGTAAATGTAGTATATGCATATGTTTGTCTATGTACCTAAGTAATGTTTTGTATGTATGTATGTATGTATGTAGTGCATGAGCAAGAGCTACACATACTTATGTATACACAAACATTTAGTTGTTGCAACAATTTGCCATTGTATGTATGTATGTTTGCTTGTTTTCTAGAGTTAATGTCTCTCTCTTTCTCACGCACACATTTCTGCAATTTACTTTACTTTTTACTCATTTGATTGATGTATGTATGTATGTATGTACGGTATGTTAGTATGTATTATGGTATGTATGCTTCATTCTTCATTCGTTTCTACTATGGGCTAACGACAATGCTACTACTATTTGTTTTTGTTTTTTTTTTGGGGAATTTGTTTATGTTTTTTTTGTTTTCGTTTTCATTTTCCTTTTTTTTGGTTTTCTTTTTATAATTTGTCTACTAACGACACATTTAAATATTTTTGTTTGCAACTGCTCTACTTTAAAATAGTTTTTGTTTTTTTTCTTGTGTTTTTTTTTTGTGTTCATTTGTTTTCCATTCATTACAATCATATGCCATAATTTTTCACTGATTTTGCTTGTCTTTGCCACCTTCAATTCGGTTGTGTTTGTTTGTTTGTTTTCTGTTTTCTTTGTTTTTTTTTTTTTTACCCTCTCCCAAACCACAGCCAATAGGCTGAGCCCCAATAAGTATGCCACACACTTTTCACTCAATCATCTGATTTTGTGAGTATTTTTACTTTGCTTTTATCCTATTTCTACTATTTTTGTTTCTCTCTCTCTCTCTCTTGTCGATATCCTTGCCAAAAATGTGGGGGCATATCAATTGTTTGTTTTGTATGTGTGTGTGTGGGTGTGTGTTTGTGTGTTTGTTTTTTTGTTTTGTTTTCATATTTTTGATAGCTATGCGTTTGCTTTTTATTGCTTTTATATTTACGTTTATCTATATGTTTAGTTTCCTTATATAGGTTCGTTATTTCTTGGGGAGTTTTTTGCGCGTTTTCTTTGAAAAAATTAAGGTACACACTAAAAATAGTTTAGGTTTTGTTTGTTTACTCGCTTAAGGTAGGTTGTGTCTTTTGGTATTCTCTTCATCTTCATTTCATTTCTACGTTCCTCTCGTTTGTTTTTGTTTTTGTTTTCTTTTCGTTTCTCTATTTCTTCTCACACACGAACAAAAAAAAAAAACACTTTCAATAGAGGGTCCTTAGTGACATATATATTACTACTAACATGGCTACTACATTTTGTCTGAGTGTCTGTTTGTGATTTTGTGTTAGTGTGTGTGCGATTACCTTTTGATGAGACTGTACTTGCGTTGCAAAGATCCTTTGCAAAAAAGAAAATGAAGACAACAACACAAAATATAAGAAAAAAGTTGGTGGAAAAAATCACAACTTGATGATAGAGTAAACGAGCTAATTGGGTCAGTTTTGTAAAACTTATTAGGTTCTTGAATAGACACAAAGAAAGAGATAGAAAAAATTAAGAGGCAGAGGGAGTTTCTCTCAACTTCTCTGTGACAAAGAGCAAAGTCACTTTTAATAGAAATAAAGGAAATAGACAAATGCTGAAAAGATAGACAGACAGACAGACAGACAGGACAGGACAGGACATTCTAGTTAGCCCAAGTGCTTGCCGAAGAGAAGCAGCAAAAATGGTTAGACAAAAGGCATTAATAAAATTGTTAAGCAAAGAAAGAAACAAAAGGAATGACAGACAGACAAAAAGATAGAGAGAGAGAGCGGGAGAGAGAGCGAGACAGAATGGTATAATAAAGTTTAAGGCTTTGGCATATTTAAAAAATTAAAAGGCAAATCAACCAAAAGTTGCCTGCCAGTTTTCTCTTCTTCTGAAAGTATTTAGCCTTATTCCGTTTATGAGCTTCTAAAATGGATAATTCATAGCTATAGATTTCCGATGTATTTCTATAGTGAAACATAACAATTTTCAAATGAAAATACAATTGTGAATTGTGAAGGTTTTTGTTTTTTTCCCCTTTGGCCAGCAAAAGAAAAACTAGGCAAACAAGTAAGTTTTCAAGTCCCCAAGTCTCAATGCCAGAATATACGCTAAATGTTTCTCATAGTTATGTTTGAATTCTACTTTCTGTTTCTGTCTCTCAGTGTGTGTATGTGTGTGTGCGTCTGTGTCTGTCTGTCTGTTAGTGTGTTCATTTGTTGTGTTGCATTTTAAATGTAGTTTTACATATACTTTTTTGTTTTGTTTTTATTTTGTTTTAACTTTTTAGTTTAGTTTTTTAAACTATTTTCTGTTTTACTCATTTTTATTTCTCTTGTTACTATCGCAAGTACATTTTCCAAAACCGTTTTTGTTTGCATTTTCATTAAATTATATGAATACATTTGTGTCTCACTGTCTGTCTGTTTCTGTATGTGTGTGTGCGTGTGTGTGTGTGTTGCCTGAAACTAATTTCCAATTGGCGAGCCAAAATATAAAAGAATGAACAAAAAAAAAAAACTCTTTTGCTCTGCTTTTTGGCGTGTCCTTTTTGTGTTTTCTCTTTTTTTTTTTGTGACCTTTTTACCCGAAGTTTAATTAATGTGGCAAATAAAATTTTTGCCCAGGTCTCTCTATGACAAAGGAACACATTGAAGCTGAGTAGTGCAGCAACAACAAGCATTCGTAAGTCAAAAAGTACGAGAAAATGTTTCTAATTAGACATAGTTTTACCCCGCTTCCCGATCGCCCCCATTCCCTTCCATGCCCCGACTTCTTTAATTTTTTGTTTGTTTTTCTTCTTCCTTTTTTTTTGCGACTAGGTCAAAGCTTTGTAGGCATTCATTTAGTAAGTTTCAAGAGGGATTGGGGGGCGACAGAGAGGAGAGATGAGATGCGGGTGGTAGAAGAAAAAAAAAAAGGGAAAAAGAAAAAACCTCAAAACATAGAATGGCCCATATTTAAAAGGCCACGCCCACAGGCGGCTCTCTCCAACAAAAGTTTTTTCCAAAAAGTTTCGAGTATGTGTGTGTGTGTGTGTGTGGTGTGTGTGTGTGTTTGTAGGCAAACTTTTAATAGTTTGCCAGGAAAAAATTTTTGTTTAAATGTTATTTTGATTGTTTCAACTTTGCAATTTGCATTTTTCCCTTCTCTTCTCGTCTTTTTCTTCCTTTTTCTTGTCAGCTAATCATAGTTTTAGCAGTTTTAGCCTAAAAAATATATATGTATGTATGTATATATATATATATATATATATATATATATATTGTGATGATCATTTTTAGTGATCCATTCTTGAATTGGTATAAAAATTGTGTTTCTTGTTTTATCGGGGATTTTTTGTTTGTTTTCATTTTAAGCTTTAATGCTTTGCTTTATTTTCATTTCTTTCTTTGTGTTTTTTTTTGTTTTGTTTTTCTGTATAAAATACTCACATTCACATTTACAACTACGAACCACGTAACTACTTATAGATATATATATATATATATATATATATATAGATATATATATATATATATGTTGTATTGTATATATAGACTTTATAGTTATAGTTATCGTATGTATGCAGATATATATATATATATGTATATATATATTGTATGTATATATGGTATATGGTATATTTTTACTACTTCGAGCAGAACTTTGACGGCCCCTAAGTGTTTTCTATATATTATGTATGTATTTATGCTTTTATGTATGTATGTATAGTATAATAATAATGTATATATATATATATATATATATAGTACCTAGTGAGACATCCAATCCTAATGCATTTCTCATACCTAATCACACACCCTGTATAATGCTTAAATTTCATTTTTACTTTCCATTCTAACAATTCCGCTTTTAATTTTTCCCATTTTCATTTCATTTCACAAAAAAAAAACATTAGTTATTTGTATTTGTATTTACAACTTAAGATCTAGCATAAATCGGTTCGCATATAGCCTAAGTTGTGTAGATTAGAGTTAAGTAGGACAGGACAGGACAGACGGGACAGACTGATAGATAGATAGACAGAATGAATAAGGGACAAGAGAACGAGTGCTGTGGTTTGAGTAGTCTGAATCACTTTGAGTGTTTCAAAAATATAGAGAATTTTCTTTGATTTTTATTTGAGAAAGCGCAGGTAGTTGAAATAGTAACTGAAGCCAACTTAAGATTAAAGCGAGTATTTCCTTCTTTTTTTTTTTTTTGTTTGTTTGTTTTAGTTTTAAGTTATAAATCAACAAAAATATACAGGCTAAAGCTAGAATTGAATTACGACGAATCAAAGTCGTGGTTTGAAGTTTTGAAAGTAATCTTCTCAAAAATAAATATTTTCGAAATTTCTGAAAGATCGCATTCAATTCAATAGCCATAGTTTTAAAAATTGTCACCTAAAGATACATAGTGTTCAATACGAAACAAAAGAATGCCCACTTTGGCATAGAATTGAGTATTGAGTAGGTTTTTTGTCTTGTGAAATTTTGGTAAAACCGATTATACGAAATACGAAATGATCGATCACACCTCTCTACATTGCTACAGTTGCTCTACAGTTCAATGCTCTTTAGTTATCTATTTTAGTTAGCCCTTATTAGTTTAGTCTCTTGCTTGAATACATTATAATTATTCGAAAAAAAAAAAACAAAAAATGAAAAAGTCAAAGTAAAGTTCTTCCAAGTCTTTCCAATCATCATTTTTTGTATCAACTAAAATCATGTTCTCATCTCTCATCTCATTTGCTGGACGTGTACGTTATGTAATTTATATAATGTATGTTTTGTTTTTTTTTTTGTTTTTCTCATAAATATTAATATTTTTTATGTGTATGCTCGAACTTAGTTCAACGACTAAATTTATCTTGATGCCGCCGTCGTCGACTTCTACTACTTTAAGATATTTCTCTTCATTTTCTCTTCTTTTCTTTGCTTGTTCTTCTTACTTCTCTTTCCATATTTCATTTTTTCATTTTACGATTGTTTCTTGCAATGTCCAACAAAAGTCATTAGACGCTCAAGCTTTACAATAAGTCAGATCCTACTACATCATACACAAATGTGTATATATATATATATATGGTATATATGTGTTAAGATAGAAGGAATGACTGCATATATATATGTATATATATATTAGCGTTAACGACAACAACAACTAATTATTGCTTTTCGGTTTTTTTTTCTTTCTTTCTTTCTCTTTCTATTTCGAATTATTAGTATTATTTTTAATATTATATGATTTCAGTTTGTCTCTTTTTTTTTTGCGCTTTTGCTTTTCATTTTCAGCTTAAACTACTATGAAAAAAATTCCTTAATAATTTACTAAAAAAAAAAAAAAAAAAAACAACTGCTAGAACAAAACAACAAAAATGAGGAAGATTTAGCATAAATAAACAGACAGAGGGAGTTTTTTATGTTTATGTTTTTTTTTTTTTTACGCTAGCTTATTATGAATAATTAATAGTACTTTTTTTCATATTTTGTTTTATTTTTCATTTCTTGTTTTGTGTTTCGTTTTTGTTTTCTTGTTTTTTTATGCTGTTTTTTTTGTTGTTGTTTCTTTTTGCTGTTTTTTGTATTTGTAGTAGGATTAAGAGACGTCATTTATAGTTAGAGCGAGAGAAAGAGTCGGTTGTCGTTTGCGGGGGAAAAGCAGAGGGGGTGGGGGGGGCGGTAGAATAGGGGCTGGTAGATGGGTGGAGGACAGTTTAGATTAGTTGAGTATTTATGTGTGTGATTCTTGTTTTTTTTTTCCCCCCCTTTTTCTGTTTTTTTCTACTTGCTTTGTGTAGTTGCTTTGTGTGTGTGTGTGTGTATGTTCTTCTTCTCTCCTTTTACTTTGCCTCGTTTCTGTTTCTGTATTCTGTTTCTTTTTGTTGTTGTAATATTTTTGTAGTTTTTTTTTTGTTTTTTTTTTGTTATATAGTTTAGTTTAGACGGTGGTGACTGTACTCTTCCATCTCTTAGTTACATTCGAGTCGATTCCCTCACGTCCTTAGCATTAGTAACAGCCACCAGGATGAGGCGCCCAGCCAGAGCATACAGCTGATAAACTCTCCACAATTTCCTCTGCTAATGCTGCTATGGACATCTGTGGCCGAACTTCGACTGCTGCGCGCCGCTCCCTCGATGATATTGTTGTTGTCCAGCTCATGGAGGACGGGCAGCTCGCTCAGATCCGATGCCGGTGAGGTGCGTTCAGTGATTGGGGCATAGAGGCGCTTTGGCTTACAGCGTTTATGCTTCTTGTACGTTTTGGTTACATTTATGCTATAGCCTTCAAGAAATTCGGATCCCTGTGAAGAAAGAAGCGAAAACCGAAACGGAAATGATAAACATTAGTTGTGGCTTTTGCTTTGCGTGGTGCGGGGATGTGGGAGGGAGTGGGGTGTCTGCATATAATAAATTACAACATTAATTAAATTCCTCCTATTTCGTTTTTTGTTTTAGCTTTTTTTTTTTTTGGGCTCTCCCTCTCTCCATCTTTCGTTCTTTACTTTTTCGTTTAGGTTTTTTGCTAACCACCATCACAGCGAGAGAGAGAGAGAGAGGGAGAGAGAAAACGAGCGAGAAGTAGGAAATTGAAAAGCTTATTTATGTCGTTGACATTGCAAGCGGCTACAAAAACAGCCAACAAGCAAGAGGAATAAGAGGGACGAAGGGGGGGAGAGGGAATGTGGCTAAAGCAAACAATCATCCTGGCAATTATAATGGAGAATTAAAGACGTTCGAATACACTTCTTTATATTCTGAATATTTGAGCTACCAATCAAACTATTCAAACACAGGTAATCGAGATTTTCTATCCAAATTTGCATTGTACCCTTGAAAAATTAACAATTTGCATTAATTTCTATTTATAAATAATTAAATAAAATACCTACGATTATGCTGATATTTGCTTATCAAACCAATTTCGCCCCCAAATGTAGGCAATATATTTGAAAAGAAAACTTTGCCCGTTGTCTATGCAAATCAAGTGTAATTGAAATATTGTAAATTTGTCGGAACCGAAAAAATTATTAGAAGAAGACCACAAAGATGAAGCAAAGTGAAATTTCATAACTTTTCGAGTAGATAAAATCGTTTCTAAATTTTGAAATTTCCTTTTATTTGGCATGGGCGGCGGTTCAGTGTGGTTTTTTGCTTTTGCTTATTTTGTTTTTTTTTTTTTTTGCGAAAGTTCTCATTTGAATAGCCATACCCTGTGGGCCCTCTACATAGCATAGCATAGAGTAAACCCAAAAAACAACACCTAAAATAAATTTTCTACATAGTACAATAGCAAAACAATGAACTGGACCCCGCTCCACTCATCCCCACCAAAACATGGTCATATATATCTCTGTCCCTGTCTCGCCCTAAAGAGCAAACCTAGACGAGGACTCGGCCCCGGCTCAGCTCAGCTCACTCAGTACTCCCAACGGATTTTAGTCGCCCGCAAAAAGCTCGACAAAATTTTGTGTTTTAATTACGCTGAATAAATTTGTGTTTATAAATAGGCAATGGGATGGGATGCGGTGGGGTGAGGTGGGGTGAGGTGGGGTGGGCACTTGGCCGATGGTTATAGGAAGGTGAAAAGCAGGCGAGTCTTTGCCTGATTCTGTGACTTGCGTTTGCGGTCAATATATATATATATATATATATACATATATATACTGTATGTAGGTGTATGTGTATCTACGTTGATTTTATGCCCAGTCCAAAAATCTAAATCTAGCGAATGTCTGCATTTGTATGGAGGGGGATTGCCGGGCCGGAGGGGGGCGTGAGAGCGACTTCATAACGAGTGTTTACTAATAATATTATGCAAATCGCAATGACGATGTTGGCAACCCTGGTTAGTCTGGCTGGTCGGTCGGTCTGCTGTTTGTTGTTATTGTTCCTGTTGAATTTTTCAAAAGGCATTTTGTGAATCGTTTTCGCCAAATGCTTGACAGACATTTTGCAGGTGTTTCTGTGTGTGTGTGTGTTCGAGGTGGTTTTCGGTTAAAGACTACCCGTACCCAGGTAGAAGAAGCAGCTGGAAGAAGGGGATTGGAGGGAGCTGCCCAGCTGCTCCATCAGGGCCATAGAGTCTGTTGTGCCTTGCCACTGACAGACATTTTAATTGAAAAGGAATGTATGTTTGTTGGGTTTGTTGTTGCTGTTGTTGTTGTTGGTCTCCCCTCCCTTCCCTTCTTCTTGTTGTTGGCTGAGGTTGAGTATTATAAAATGTTTTAGTTTTGGTTGTGCATAAATTTAAGGCTTTAATTGCTCTCCTCATCCTCCTCTTTATACCTGCCTTTAATTTGTCTCTGTCTGCGTGTGTATATGTGTGCTGGGGTGAGCTAAGGGGGGAGAGGGGTTTGGCCTCATTCATTTTTCGTTTTGATTTTTTCTTTTTTTTTTTTGGTGGTTCACAGAGATTGACATGCTAATTAGGTGGTCGAGGTTTTTGGGCGTTTTTTTTTTCGTTGTTGTTTTGTGTTCATTATATTGCCAAGCGCGCTTTGATATGTGAAGCGACTGCCCAAAAAAGTATGCTACAATATTTTACAATATGCTAATTATGAACGACAAATGGCACTACGTTAATTTCGCGTCAAAAGAATATAGAATTTAGAATTAAAGCAGAGATTCCCTAAATCAAATCGCTCTAATTTCCATCTATGTTCACCTTAATTTGGGCCATCTAACTGGTCTATTAAATCATTTCATGTTTTCGCTTCTATTTTTATCGAAATCTCGCAATCGTTTTTGTCCGAGAAACTAGGCCTTCCAATTCAACGAGCCTTTTGAAAACTAATCAGGGATTTCTTCTTTTGACTCCCTTTTTCTGTGTGTGTTCCGTTGCTCTTTTCCAATTATTTTTTTTTCGTCACCTTTTTTGCTTTCACGTTTTTTTTTTGTTGCTTTTGACCCCCCACCGGACCCCCACCGCCCGTGCCAAAGGACTGCTTGTATATTTTACGCTTCATTGACTTGCCATTCACCTCTCTCTGGCCCACGCAATGTTGGCTCATCATTTTGCCTAAGAAAAAAAAATACGAGGAGTAAAGAAAAGCAAAAAGGGAAAACTATTTTGTGTGCTAAATTTATTTTATTTTAGCCATCGTTCTGCTAATTTGAGGAGCGCTTCGGGGGCTTTATAAATTCAATGGGCCTGTCACAGAGAACACGGCCACCGGGCACCGGGCATAAAGGGAAGAAGATGCCTGCCAGAGGCTTCAGACTCCAATGAATTATTGACTAAAAAGGGGATGGCGCAAAAAAAAAAAAAAAAAGAGCGAACAAAAAAAACAAGAGAAGACAGAAAAAAAAAGAACCCAACTATGAAATGGCCAACAACATTTAACGCAATAGCACGGAAAATCGATGACAATTCAAGCGTTGATAATTTTACTCGAGAGCCAAAGCTAAAGCCAAGTCAGTGGCATAAAAATGGAAACAATTTCCAACTTAAGCAATTTCCTACAATTTCCACAGTGCCAAATGGTTGCAGCGAGGCGAGAAGAGGCTAAATCCATGGCTAAGAAGACTAACACAGAAGACTAAGAAAAGCGACGAGGAGAGGAGCATCCAGTGAAGTGGTGAGGAGTGGCGTGGCGAGTGAATCATGCTCATATGGGAGCATTCATTCAGCGTTTACTCTCAACCACTTGGACGTGAATTAGAGGCAGCTTGTTGAGGTTCCATCCAATGCTGTCCTGTCGGTCCCTACGCTCACGATAGTTTTTATTGATAAAGAGATGCAGGCGTGATACTATTTTCGGCCAAGTCCCACTTTTGGCCATTTCTCGTTTCGTCTTGTATCTTAATCGTAGAGAGTGAGTGGCCAAAATGTTCAACGGAAATTGCTGACAAAGGTCACGCAAGTGAGGAGGAGGAATCAAACACGAGGACACATGATGACCTTTTCGAGGGAGTTCATTTTGAACTTTCTATAGAGAACTATTTCCTAGAAATGCTCTCTATTTGTTTAATTTGTTTATTCACTATTCTCTTCTTGGTCTGTCTATCTGTTTGTGTTTTCTTTCATTTCTAGTGTTAATAAATGTTCACATTCCTCTGCCACAACAGTGTTGAACAATGTGATCGGAACTCTTTATCGATAATATCTATATAGCTATTTAGCTATTACTTTCTCACGCTGCCATCTCTGATGCAAACCATTTGGCGATGTGAATTAGAGGCAGCTTGTTGGTGCTAGAGTTGGACTTGGTTTAGTGTGTGACCCATTAGAATGATCGTTGTCGAAGTAGTACGTGTGTTGGTCTGATATATGTGACCCAAGTTGCACACCCACATCTCTCTCTCTCTCTCTCTCTCTCTCTCACTCTGTCTCTCTGTTGCTGGTTCTAGAAGGCGAACATTGGCCATGGCCGCAATGCAATTGATTGCACTTTATAACGTGCGGTTTCCGGTAGACATTATCCGCCGCTTTTGCAGTCAGCCAACCCGCATTTGATAGAGGGTAAAAACGAAGGCACAGTCAGTAGAAGGATAGTAGGAGTAGGGTCCTAATGTCTTTTCTGTTTTAACCCCACGATGAATAAATGAGCACTTGTCTGCTATGACTGCCAGTGGGTGGATGGGCGAGAGGGTTGTGTGTGTGGGTGTGTGTGTGTGTGGGGGTTGGAGGACCATCAAATGGCAGCAAGAAAAATTATCCCAGATATTGTCTAGCAATTTAGCTGATTAAGCTGATGGATGTAAAGCAGGCAAGACGGCAAGCCGGCAACGAAATGTTTCCAACGATTAGAGCGCCAGCAAGAAATTGAGATAGACCAAACCAACCAACCAACCAGCCAGCCAACCAGCCAGGCCAAAAAAAAGGGTTAATGCGATTTCAACTGTGACAAAGCACAGGGTCAGAGACAGCCTCTTCGCTTTGACTTTAGATGTTTGGGTAATTGGGTATATTGAAAGGAGTGCGGGAGACGAGGGCCCAACTTGATTAAGCTATAGATATTTATTCAATATATATATATATCTGTTTTTTTTGCTTCTTGGGGATACCTAATCTATTTCTGTCGACTAGAGAAATTCTTGATTATGATACACTATTTCCCTTTTATTTAATGGCCCTTAAAAAGGATACTCAATCTTCGTTTTTTTTTTTCTGGACTCTCTCTTGGTGACTTTTCACTTTGAAGACATTATCTTTGCATATAAATCGAAATCTTTGTTGTACTTACCGGCACCACATGATTTTTGGCTCCCCAACAGATGGGCTTAAAGCTGCCTTTACGTGTGGCCTCTTGAAATTCACCAAATTGATTTTCCCAATCGTAAGATATCAGGCGTGCCTCCAATGTCATGCCAGCCAATTCGGGTGGTGATGATATAAGCACTGGATTTGAATCGCTAAAAAAAGAGAGAGAAAGAAGATGGAGAAGAAGACGTAAAATAACATTATTAACTTTATTATTATTGTCAACTTTGATTAGGACTTAAAATTTATTACCCGCCCTTGACAAAAAGGCGCTTTGCCAGCAGATTTTCAAGTTTTTGCCCTTAGAAAATAACGTAGGCCAAAGACGACAGCAGCAAACCCGGAGGGGTGATGCCGGGTGATGCCAAGGATGGATTGTGTCAAGCTTTGCCCAAGGATTTTCGATGCCATGAAGAAAGGGGGGAGCCGCTGGGCCGCCGGGCCGCACAGACACAAAAACTTGAGCTAATTAATCTTTTAGATTTTCATTTGTGACGCGTCAAATACGTTGTTACAATTTTTGGTATGCCAGAGACGAGAAGAAATAAAAACCGCACACGAATGAGCATCATCAGAGCTCAGAGAAAAAGGCAAAAGACAAAAGCACCCAAAAAAAAAAAAAAAAGAAACGAAACGAAACGAAGGGGAGTCCAGGGAGAAAACACCAACAAATGGACCAAAAGTGTAAAACCTCAGTGCAGGCAACAATCAGTGGCGTAGATTTTGTATTTGGGGTAAGGATTTCGAATAATTAGGGGATGGAGAGAGAGAGAGAGAGCTTAAAACGAAAGATGACTAATGAAATGGCTTAGGAAAAGTCAGTTTTTGGCAACTTTTTGTTTGCGGGTGATTAGTCAATTGTAATCAACCCTCATAAGATATATATTCTATGGATATGATGTATGTGATTACTCGCACATGATGTTGAATTTTAATTTTCATCATTGTGTGGGATCTCCCTCCTGCCCCTTCCCAAAAAAGGGGGTTGAATTTGCTTTCATAGAGGAATGTTATTAATTTCCTTTACCTGGCATTAGTTGGCTTGACATGAGTTTGGGTTCTTCTGATCTTTAAGAGAAATTCTCTGATCTTTGGGATCCTCTAACATAGTTACATTTTAGACGATTTTCAAAGGAATATGTCCTTTTGTTGCTTTAAATATTTTTAAATGGCTTTTAAATTTTTATCGATTAGTTCTTTATCGATTGAATTGTGACAACGTTTTCGAAGACATTTTAAGATATGAAAAAACTACGAATAAAAATAAGATAAATTTCATTGAAATAATTAGAATTTTCGCCAGCCTTTGAGATGAACTTTCGTGACCTATCGCTATGATTTTCAATCTTAAACAAAGGTATCTTTAGTTAGTTCCTGCTTGAGTTTTCAATCCCTTTTTCATTTCAATTGAATCTATGTACACCCCTGACTATCAAATCTCGCGCAATATAAATTCCTTATATATTCATGTTATTCATTCTCTACCATTCATTCATTTCGCTTCGTTTCGTTTGTGCACTAGCTGCTCCTCTCCATCCTCTCCCTCTTTACTGCTGCTGCTTTACACTCTTCTCGTCTCTTTTGTCTCGTTCTCCTTGCCCGATCTCGCCCCGTCCATCCTCCGCCCTTACAATTAGGCTAATTAATTTTGTTCTTTGCCTGGCATTACGAAAAATGTTGCTTTAATTTCCTAGAACACACAGCTACACGCCAAACACACACACACACACACACACACACACAGAAACACACACAACACTAACACTAAAAAAACAACAACACCAACGCACATTTTCTTTGTGCTCTCTTCTGTGTTCGAATTGTAGGTGGGTGGTGGTTAGCAGGAACCGTGTGGTTGTTGTTTTTGTTACTGGCTGGAGAATCCTTTGGAAGCCGCAAACAAATCTCTTTTAATTAATTTATGATTCCACTCAATCCGCATTGAGAGCGGGTGACGAGATGGGAGGTCGGGTGGCCGAGGAGGCAATGGGGTTGTGTCTGATAGTCAGTCCAGCCCAAGTCACACAGGGGGAGGAGTAGGAGGAAAGGTCTCCTGTGGTGTGTGTGTGTGTGTGTCTCGATGGCCACGATTGGTGTTGGGGGTTGGGGGATTCAGCTTGGGGTTGGGGTAATGGGGTGAATGCAGCAACAGCCGCAACAATTTGCGGTTGAAAACACGAAAAATATTAATGTCTGCGGATTGATTGCAAAAACCCTCCCCGTCTCTCCCACCCAATCCACCCCTCCTTCCATTCACCATTCTCCTTTTACTCTTCACTGATTTCTCTCTCTCGCTCTCTCACTCTCTCCTACACTCTCTTGTTGTCTCTCTCTTTCTGTTTTTCAGCATTGGCCACTTGTATGAATCCCGCATTTCGTGTTCCTGTCTGTGTGGTCCATGTCCAATGTCCATAATAATAATAATATAAAATAATATATTGCATTTCACCCATCTGTCCATCTGTTCGTCGATTGCATATCTACACTGAGAGAAAAACTGCGTTTACAAAACAAAAATTGTGTTTCAACTTCAATATTTGAATAGAATATTTTGTGAGGGGTTTTCTTCTAATTTTGTAGAAGTGTATGCTTGTTTGGGGGTTTTCTGTTTTGGTTTTTTGCAGTGTCGATTGCCCCTGCATTTCACTTTGGTGTTTGCGGTTTATTGAGCGAGAGAGAACGGCGTTCGCGTTTGCTAATATATCCGGTAAGCATGACCGTAACCTCCACATATAATAAATATAAATGCAGTGGGAAACTCACACAGATGTTGGTAATGTAAAAACATATTACCCCCGCTCTCCTCACTCTCTCTCTCTCTCTCCCTGGTAGACTCCTCTTTTAGCCACAAACTCCCGCTGGGTCATCAATCGCTAACGTTTTAGTCTTATCGCCATTGACTTCATTGGCACTCAGTATAATTAAAATTATGAGGCAGGAACCCGGAACCCGGAACCAGGAACAGCAGGACAAAAGCTACACACACACACAGAGAGAGAGAGAGGGAGAGGGGGAGTTAGGGGAGAGGTGGAGTACACTATGCGACTCTGGTTTGGCATTGTTGATTATAAAATCCAATAGCTGCAGCAGCAGAAGCAGCAGCAGCAGCACATCACAATGCAAAACCCCAAAATGCATTTCGAGTGGAACCTGCTTTAGGGCATAGACTCCACACACTCTGCTCCACAGAGCTCCAATTCCATTGCTGCAACTCCTACTCCTACTCCTACTCGGAATGCGACTGCAATGCGCTTTGAAATGGGTTTATTTATGTAGCGTTATGACGACGGCGAATTTTCTAGGACCAGAATGTAGCCGTTTGTATGTGTGTGTGTGTGTCTCTCTTACTGTGTGTGTCCTGTTTGCATTTATGGCATTCTCTCTCCTCTCCCTCTCTATGTATATGTCGGAGCAAAATTCAATTTTGTACTCGAATGCAATTGCAATTGGCATAACGGGCCAAAACGGCCAAATGGCCATGTTGATGACAAATGAAAACTAAAATAGCACTAATAGTTGCAAAGGCAACTGGTTGCTAAGGGGTCACCCCATTTCCCATCGACAAATGAGTGGATGAGTGAGTGAGTGGATGAGTGAGTGAGTGAGTGAGTGCAGATTCACAATGATCGACAAAACATAAATGGCGAAACAATGTTATTAAATGCCAGCAATTTTTTCATTCCTCGCCTCATTCCATATCAATATTTGGTAGCAAACAAACACACACACACACACACACACACAATCTATTTGGTAAGTGAATCATTAAAGTTGTAAATTAGCTGCAGACTGAACCAACAAACAAACAAACAAACTAACAAACTAACAAACAAACAATTGCAAAAGCCTATGAAAATTGTCTAAAAATCTAAAACTATCAATATTCAGAGTATCAATCATTTTCAAATACATTCCAAAGTGGGGAACTAGAACATTTTTTGAGCATTTAATTCAATTTCTAGGCACATTAATGCATACTTGTTTTTTCAGCCTTGTCCAACACTGGTGGGAAAACAGCTAAAACTAAATTCCTTTCATTTGGCCTCAATTCTTGGTCGAAAAAACGTTGTTGATTAAACTTAAGATGGGATTAAATAAGTAGGATTTGTACTATGCTTTGGCAAATGTGAAAATTAAATTTTTAAAAGTTTAAGCAATTCTCAAAGAAAAAATATGGAAAGAAATTAAAATAATTGAATGCATTCAATTGGAAACGTTCAAAAAACTCTCAAAGCACTATTTCGATTTTTTGGCATAAGAAATATTATTTTTGGTCCAATTGTAAACTACAAAAAATTAAAATCGCCTTTTAGTCTTACTAATGTGCCTGCAAAAGCTTTTAAACTGTGCAAACCTCTAAATATGCCAATTTTTGGACGATTTCAAAAAGTCATGTCTTTTTTTGCTGCTCTGAATGTGAGTTATAAATTGGCATTCAAATCTGAAAAACTAATTTTGACCCGATTTTTGAAAAAAATTGCAGTGTATACACTGTAAAAATTTTAAAAAATCGAGTCGAAATTTTTTTCTTCAAAATTCCAAGCTTTTTATAACATTTTAAAGTATGTCAAAATCCGATCAAAAATAGACAATAGTTTTCGAAATCGGTAGAAAATTGTCCTTAATACAGCCTTTGGAAAACTTCAATTTGGAACTAAATTATACAATTGTTCAACAATTTTTCAAAAATCCCCAGCTTTGCAATCTTTAAAAGTTCTGATAGCGTTTGAAAGTAGATAAAAATTCGATAAAAACTACATCAAAACTATGAAAATCGGTAGAAAATTGTCCTTAATACAGCCATTGGAAAAATGGAATTTTGACCAAACATTTTTCAAAAACTGTTCCAAAATATATGCAAAAACCTCAACTTTGCAAACCTCTAAATATGCCAATTTTTGGACGATTTCAAAAAGTCATGTCTTTTTTTGCTGCGCTGAATGTGAGTTATAAATTGACATTCAAATCTGAAAAACTAATTTCGACCCGATTTTTGAAAATGTGTTAATGCCAAAAAAAATATAGCCCAAAGTGCCCAAAGGAAGAAACTAAATTATTCGTAGCATACTTTTGAGGGCAACAAAATCAAATTATCTATCTAAGATGCGAGTAAATTTGATAACAAAAGTGAGGTTACAAAATGATGAACGAATCACTGTTTCTTTAAATTGCAAACACATTCCTCTTAAAAGCAACAACTTGCAATGGGAATGGGTATCGGAATGAAGCCTTAAAGCAGCTCGCCTATAAAATGCTGCTTACTTTTAACCATCATCATCATTATCATCATCATCAGCTGGGCAACATAATTGGGCCTTCTTGCAAAACAGTATCGATAACAAAGAGTGAAAAATTCCATGTGTGCATTGAGGCATTTTCATCGACTGGATTGGTGGTGCTTTCGGCAACTTGGTAGGAGGCCGCAGCAATGTGATATGCTTGCTTTAAACATCAGTCAATATAATGAAAAAGGCAGAGTGCAAGCCAGATGAAAAGCAGAAGACCGAAAAACGTGAAGTGAAATAAAGTTGAAGCCGAAGATAAAGAAGAAGGAGAAGTCATAAAGTAATGAACAATATCGAGTCAAGGATATCTCATTCTCATAATGAGGCCCCTACCGAAAAAGGCTCACGGCTCACGGCATGGCATGGCAAAAAGGGATATCTATATCAGCGAGCCTTAAACAATTAACAAAAGCTGCGACCAACACACAGGCCAGAGCAGAGCAGAACCGAACTGAACTGAACTGAACCGAACCGAGCAGAACAGAACAGAACAGAACAGAACAGAATACAAGAGAGAGAGAAGAGAGAAAACAACTATAAAATGAAGCCAATTTGCGTAGCAGAACAAACAGAAAATGCCAATAAACAGCCAGAGAGAAATGGTGAAAGGAGAGAGAGGCAGAGAGGGGAGAAATGCACACAAGTTGAATAATTACTTTGATTTTAATGCCAGGCCCCCAACATTCAGCAGAGAACGATGGAGAGAGGAGGAGGAGGAGGTGGTCGCTGGGCCTTTTGGGTGAAATCGTACATACAATTAAAATTAATTTCAGTGGCCATGGCAAGTGCGTAAATTGCAAAAACCACTATCACATTATTTTGCAACAAAACCAAAGAAAAAAAAAATAATATTAATAAAGGAAAGAAAACCTTGTAGACACACAAAAAACGAAAAAAACCAAAAGAAAATCATACAAAAATTGTTTTAAAAAACTGAATCCGACCTCACGCAAAATCGTGAAACGTAAATTAAGCCAATAACGGAAGAGACGGATGAGAACAACGGTATTTCTGGAAAGAGGAGGGAGGGGGATAAACCGTATATGGATTTGGTGTCCATCGGTTTATATGAGTGTGGTTTGAGTTGGGCGCATGATCAATGAAGCTTACAACCGGACAAGAGACCTACACTGAACGAAATCACAGCAAATCAATAGAAATTTCAAGTTAATTGATTAACCAAATGATCTTTAGTTAGAGCTACTTAGCTAAATTGAGTTATTCAAATGGTTTGCTGTGGTGTTAAATAATGTTGAATCTGTTTGAAAAGGTTATTTTTAAAGGTGTTTACACTTGAATATTCGCATCACAAGAGGATGTCCTTTATGGGATCTGAAGATCTGATAGTCTTCTGATGGTATTGAGTTTATTGAAGATGACAGCTAAGTGAGAGCCTTGTGGAATGCCTTTAAATTGAGGTAAGATCGAAGAATAGTCGACTAGAGTTTTCTTATTTCTTATGAAATTTATGCAGTAATTGAGGATTTATTTTCCAATCCTGTAGTGGATACCAATTTCATCCAAGGATTTGTCAGAAATCTAACTACAGTTGGACCCCGATTTTTCGGGCTCCCATTAACCGGACACCCCTATGATCCGGTATGAAAATGAGTTTGTTTTCTTGTCTCTGTTATCCGAAATAAGTAGCACTTTTTTTGGGCTACTAAAATTAAATTATATCAGGTTTATTCAATTTAACTTTTAGGGATCTTGTGATCCTTGTTAGATCTATTTGCTGTGTCGACGAAAGAGTAGTTGGATAAGAGCTATATCAGTCCCTATCACGATTTAAGGCATCATGTTCGCGCATCCTTATTTGCTTTAAGTATTTCTAGTCATGTGGTGGAGTATTGATTCTCATTTAGGATGATCAAGTCAATCAGCAACAAGGAAAAGGATTTTTCTGCTTGTGTAGTACACATACATATATGGGATTCTCAACCCAAGTCATGTCATATTCTCTCTCTCTCTCTCTCTCTAGTCCCCCCTCGCAGCCTGCTGCCTCTTGTGCAGTATTGTGCTTTATGTCCTTGGGCCTCCGATGAACGCTAACGACTTCAATGAGTTTTGCATGACGATGACGACGATGTCGACTATGACGACGACGACAACGACAACGACAACGTTGTTCTGGCTTGCTGCTGATGGGGCCGCCCATAATTCTCCGATTCTCCCCTTGCTTGCCACCCATTCTCGTTATTGTCTCATGCATGTGGGTGTCTGTGTGTGTGTGCCTGTGTGTGTGCCTGTGTGTGTGTGTGGATGAATGCATGAGTATTGGTCAATTGAGCCACTGTTGAACTGCAAACAATTTTGGAAGCCATGTTGCTATTGCTGTTGCTCTACACTTGCCGAGAAAATCTGTCCGTATCAAATTAAATTGAATTTCAACCACAATAAGCATCACAGGTCACAACAACAGTCCATCAGGAGGTTCAGGAGTTCAGAGATTGGAGAGAGGAGGAGGCGGCTAGGGCGGCGGTTCGTTGCCATGGCTTTTTGGTCAGGCATTTGCAAGTGGCTTATAATTACATTAGTTGCAGACCAATTGAGCCTCAATTTGGTTCCGAGGCTTTGACGTGTGCATCATTAGCTTATCATTCATCGGGATGGGATGCCAAATCAGACAGAGACACACACACACAGAGAGAGAGAGAGACACACAGAGACAGAGTCAAATTAAACATTTACACTGACAAATGTATGCATTCGATGTTGTGGAAAGCATGATAAGAATGCAACATTCGCATATAACATTTCACAACACCAACTACCAACGATTAGCCATTGAAACCGAGTATATGCAATTTAAAATCGATCGATTTTGAAAATTCAAATCAATTGTCAGTCTAAATTTAGTTCAGAGCAAATTCAATTAAGCATAAAGAGCTTCGACTTAAATTACAGAAACCAATTGAATTGATTAATTCTTGCAAATACGCAAATCAATAAATCGTTTCTATTTACTTAAGAGAGGGGAGTGGCACCTTTTTGTGATAAAAACTTTTACATATTATTATCTAACATTTCAACAATAGACAAAAACCAATTTCATTAGGAAATAATGAAAAATAAGCCACTGAGAGAGTATTTGCGGTGAGAATTTTTCAAAATTACCAATTTTTGAATTTCCGAAAACACAATTCCTTTCTTAAATGGATCTTTTTCTACATTTAAATGCATTTATATTCCTGAATAACCAAAAAGATTATGAAATCAAGAAAAAGAGAACAGAGAACAGACAAGGGCACACAACTAGAACCCAGAATCGGTGGCATTAATACTTATGTTGGCTTCTGAATCAGTATTTAAGGTTTTCATTCACATCGAAAGGGTCAAAGTTAAACCGCAATTGAAAATAAATTTTCGGTCAGTTTTTGTTTTTATTTCGTTTCGATTCGGTTGAGTTGGGCAACTTTTGCATAACTGACAAGAACCGTAATCAAAATTCGATTTCAAGCAAATTCAATCGATTTAGTTTGTTTTTACTTAAACGCACACACACCCACACACACACACACACACTCACACTGCATGTTGTGTTGCCCCCTGTGAAAGCCCCATTTAACAATTTTGTCAACTTTAGGCCATTGTTTTTTGCCTATAGTTTTTGTCATTGTTTAATTAAACCTGAAGCACACAACAAGCGGCTTTTGTGGGGAGGCAATCTAGACCAGAACAACAAATCCAACTAGAGCGAAGGAATAGTTGGCCCTTGGCCCCCCCACCCCCCCTCTCACCCCTCTGTTCGCACCCCTTTTTACCTATCCATGTGAATGGTGTGGCAATTTCCAACTACAGCTACTACGGCTATGGCTACGGCTACAGTTGTTGCTGCTGTTGCTGCTGTGTTTGCTGTTGCAGTTGTTGTCGTTTGGGGGTTTTCATTATGAATTTTAATCCTCATATCGCATTCGCACTTTCAGGTTTCAGGCCCATGTCCAGGCCGAGGACCCCCAACCCCGATATCAGACCCCGAACCCAGGACCCAGAACCCGGACATTAAGCGCTACAAAATTGCAGTAGCCATAATAACTGACCAGCAGCAGGCAACAGCAACAACAACAACAACAATCAGGCAATGTTCATTGTCCAAAAGCAAACAACAACAATGCGCGTGAAGCAACAACAATGCGAACAACGAGTAAAATCGACTCGGGGCTATTGTTGTTGTTGTTGCTGCTGCTTGTGTTGCTGCTGTTGGAGGCGGCCCCATAACGACAGACAATTGCAAATGACTTTATCAATTCATGTCGATTTTCAGTTGCTGTGTGTGTGTGGAGAAGTGTGTGTCAGTGCATGAAGTGGACATGGTGAGGACAAAAAGCCAATGTATATCCAGGACCTCACACAATCACTTACGACAACTACATACAACAAACAATGAAAACGAGGAACAAACAACAAAAAAAAGGTCCTAGATGGGGCCATGCTACATACATATATATATAAGCCTTCTGAACCGAAATTGTGCATTAAGAAAAAGGTAGCTAAGAGAATTATTCACATGTCTTATGCAAAATAATATATAATAAGTATTTCAATTTAATAAAACTATAAAAAGTTGTTATTTGATCAGCTTATTATCGGGTGTGGGTTTTTTTTGGAGGGTTTCTACTTAATCTTTCAAAACTTCTATTATAAAAACTAGATTTTAGTATCTAGTTTAAAAATCCTTTTGGTTTTTTCATTTCTTATGATTTTTGAGCAAACTCGTGGATGGTTTTTTTAAGGATTAACAGGGATTTGGCATTATCTTTAAAAATGTTACTAGTATTTTGCTTAAAAAAATGTAATGCATTTTTAAATATATATGCTTTTAGATAAACAAATCCCCAATAATAAATTTCAAATAGTTTTCCTTTAACAAATTCTCAAAAATAGTCTATTTTTCAGGCTTTCCCTTAAATAGTTTCCATTTGATCAGCTCATCATGTGAATTTTCTTTGAGGCGTTCTACTAAATCTTTCAAAAAACTTACTAGAAATTGAATTTAGTTTAATGTCTCAAATGAAATAGTCTTTCAAGGACCATCAATATTTGGTTTATTTAGGTTTTAAGTGTATAGTAAACCTTTAATTCTGTTCAACAATTATCTGTTGAATTCAATGGAATCTTCGGCCATCTCCTTTACTCTTAGTTCTCTGTTGTTGTCTCACTGTTCACCCCCTTTTGGTTATCCGATTTCAAATCTTAACTTGACTTCACGGTGATTAACAACCTTTAGCCAAGTTCATCTTGTCCATTATACAATCATCCTTTTAGCCGCAACCCAATCAAGCCGCAAAAATTCTCAACTAACACTTTTTAGCTTCCTTCCTTCAGTTTCAGTTTGTTTCATCAGTCCATCACACCATCATCCGTCACCCCCATTCCCCGTCCACTTGATGTGCCCTCCCCCCCCTTTTGTCCTCTGTCTATTTACGTAACTCATTTAGGTGGCCATGTTTTCCGTGGCCCGGTTTTTCTCCTTTAATCTATTTATGCCGTTTACTTGGATTTCCATAGAAAATTATCTTTGATTTTCATTTTGACTTTGATTTGACCAGAGCAAATGGGTTTTAGCACTCTTTGGAGCAATCTCTAATATCAATGGGGAGTGATTAATCCCAAGTCCTGGTTTAATTTCGTCTAATTTTCAGTGAATGCTTTAATACAATATTTATGCCCTCGAGGTGATTATACCTCCGAAAAGCTATTCAAGAGTCAAGGGGATCATCCTGAATGGACAAAATGGACGGACTTCCCGGCTTCCGACTGACTCTTCACTGACTCCTGACTGACTGATGCTCTCCTCTTGTTTATTTAGCACTTGACGTTAATAGAAATCAATATTTTCTAAATAAAAGCTCCTCAGATGCAGAGGTCGTGGTTTAGGTTCAGGTTAGGTAGCGAGAGTGAGTGAATGAGTGAGTGGGGTGCTTCTCGTAATTTATTTTTCCACATTCACAATTAGAGCATAGGGCATAGGGCCAACGAGCAGCAAGGAGCAGGAGCAGGCACACTGTATGCTGCAGCAGTTCATTTTCCAATTGTTTGTTGGGCAAATACTTCAGAATTGAGAATAGGATCCGACGACCAGACCCCGAGACAACAACGAGAACAAGAGAAACCAAGAATGGAGGACGAAGGACGACCTCTTCGACGTTGCTAGCTTCGCTTAGATTGAGTTGGATTCGTTTGGTTTGGGTTGCTGGTTGCGTTGGGTTGGGTTGGGTTGGGTTGGGCTCTTCAATTCACTGGCACTGCGACTTCGTTAGGTGATTTGGTTATGCAACAACATCATTAAATCACCAATTACTTTAGTCAACAGAGAAATAAACCAAATTTCCTTATACACAAGCCGGTAACGTTGAGTGGCATGGGCAGAGAGAGAGAAAGCGAGAGCGAGAGAGAGAAGGGTGGATGGAGAAGGTGAAATCAAAATGAATACAAAAAGTGGGCGGCAATTGGGGGCGGCAAGCACAAGACCCTATACTATACAAAGCTTGAAAAGATTGAATTACCAAGTAAATTATTCAAAGATGTATAGATTCGATTATGCATGAAAATTATCGTGTAATCAGGCGTATATGTTATCGATAAATATGTCCAAGTCAACTAACGAGAAGACATAATCAATCTAGTTCCATGAAATGTTAATAAACTCTAGAAAGCACTTTGCAAGGCACGCAATCGGCTTGCTATCGATATTATAGAATTTTTCCCTATCATTAGATCAGTCTATGATCGATAACAATGATCACTAATTGTTGCATTTCCCTCGCTCAAGTTTTTTTCTGACATCTGAACGAAATTGAATGAAGTTTCGTTTGGAAATCTACATGATTTCATTGCTATATATTCTTAATATGGAATACGTCAATTTTCATTAGCCTCGTTTTCCATTTTCTGAATTTTTTCTTTTTTGTTCCGTTGGGTGTTCCGTTTTTGGTGGGGCGGCGAAGAGAAGGGGCGAGGCGGGGCGGTGGTAGTGGCGAGAAGGGTGCAAGACAGAAGCTTTCATGGCTGTTTGTGAAAACGGGAAAGGGAAAAACGGAACCCCATGCAATTTTTATAATGCAAAATGGAACGATTGGTACGAGAAGTAAGAGAGTTGGGTAGATGGTTGAGTACGGTAAGAAGAGACTTACGTTGCAAGTTGTTCGATGCCAAGTGAATGCAACACTGTGGGCAGACTCGGCAGTGAGTGACATGTTGTCAGTTTCTTTTGGCGTGGATAGTAAAGTGTCAGCACTGTGCAGCTTTCTTCCTTCATTGTGAGGCCACCTGTGAAAAATAAAACAATGCAAAATGAGAAAAAAAAATAAAACAACAACGGCCAAAAATAAGAAAATGCATAAGAAATGCAGAAAGAATAAAAACAGAATGAAAGAATACACACACACACACACACAAACATACACACTCATATATATATATAAAGTATATTGCACACAGAAGATATATATATACAAATTTTCTTCAACGCGTTGACGACAATTTCCTGCCTGGCTGGACCAGGTACAGCAGCAGATCCCACACCCCCCCCCACCCCATCCCATCCTCATCCTCCTCCTTCTCTGACTCTGACTGTGACTCCAACCGACTATGAACAAAAGACGAAAATTAAGCGGCCGTTGCAGTTGGCAGTAAAACAGCAAGGCGCCATCATAATAATATTCCATTGGAGGAGTCTCGTCCAAAAGCGAAGAGAAGCATCGTCATTTTGCTGTCAAGCTCCATGAGTATTGCTTCTTTATTTGCGTTGAGGAAGCTTTATGCGGACGACATACAGTAGTACGAGTAGTACTACGTTCGACGCGTACCTACATACATACATACATAGTTAGTAGCACACGGCTGACTGCCCGTTTTAACTGGATCCTTTTCTCAGTGTCTTTAGTGCAATGTCGTTACGTTTGTCTATTACTACCTCTCTTTCTCTGTGAGTGTGTGTGTGTGTGTGTGTGTGTGTGTCGTCTCCATAGAGAATTGTTGTCTTTCGCTTACAGCCTGTGCCCACTGACGCCTCACTTCACCTCACTTCACTAGGTTTCGTTAGTGAATTGTGTAGATTGTATTCGAATTTGTGCAAGCAAGCAAGAAAGTCAAATTTACGTTAGGTATGTCTTTTTTTTTATAGCCCAGGATGGAAGGAGTCTCAAATGCAGAAACGTCTAAACTGTAGCGAAATGTTGTGGCCTTTCGATTACAAGATAGATTTCGATAAGTTCTCCAATTCTTTTGACATTTTCAATGTAAAGTCTTCTGTCATCTTCATGAGGCTTTCGTTTATAAGATAGATTTCGATAAATTCTCTAACTGTATTGACATTTTCAATGTAAAGTGTTTTTAGATGAGTCATAGGTCTTTCGATTACAAGACATATTTCAATAAATTCTCTACTACTTCAATGTAAAGTGTCCTGTCATCTTATTAGATGTGTCTTAGAACTTTCGATTGCAAGATAGATTTCGATAAATTCTCTACATTTGCTTTTGACATTTTCAAATGTGTTCTGTCATTTTGTTAGATGTGTCATTATTAGAAGTCCTATGGCATTTTCTTTTACCTATAATCATGCATTTGCAATTGAACAGTTAACACAATTTTGGGTTTTGCTTGTGTCCAGTTCGTTTTGGGGACGAACGAACGTAGGGAACAGCTGTCACAGCAACAGCACTAACCAACTAACCAGACGCCCACCCATCCAATCAGCGCCCACATCAACAACCTCAACCTGCTTTAACACCTGCCAACCCCGTGTGCTAAGTGAAATGTTTCAATGTCTTGGTTTATGTATTTTACAATGACGTCGTCAGTCGTCTCCTGCCTGCCTGACTGCCTTCCACCAAGTTGCTCCTTTGTCTTGGTGCAAGGATGGCTGCATGATGGTAGAAAGGATTCGTTCGTTCCGTGTTGCTGTCGCATATCGTTTGGCTGATTTAAATGTGTCATAACGACGATTGTTGCTCACCCGTTGCCATCGCCATGGCCAGACCTTCTTCAGTCTTCTTCTTTTTCTATCCAACTTGGATTTTCTTTTTATTCACCCATTTACTTTCTTTCGTTTTTTTTTTCGTTTTTGCTTTGCTTTTTACTGTTGTTTTGTGCAATTCTGGCTCTTTCATTCTGCTTGATTCATTCTATTTTATTTACTCCCTCGTCGAGCACTTACCCAGGGTAATTGCCTTTCGTGACGAACTGTCATAAATGCATTCGGCGATGAGTCTATCCCCTGGCATGGAATGCACCGATTGTGGCAAACGTCGAAAATCCTGATAGGCAACATCTATATTGCTGTCGTGTGCAATTGGCGGTAGCTCCTCCGTTTGTCGTATCTAAATAGAGGGAGAGAGATAGAACGAGAGAGAGCGAGGGAGAGAGAGAAAGGAAGAGATGGATAAGTTTGCTCATTAGCATTTTACTTGCATAGAAAATATGTAAATAGAACGAACTGAACTGAGGCTTAGATGATAAGTAGGCGAATATACATAAATCTCAACTTCTATAACAATTTGCTCCAATTCTTTCAAGCATTTGCCATTTGCAACAGAGCAAAATCATATAATCAAAGAGTAAATAAACTAAAAACTTGAACTCCAACTCAATTGAATGTTAATATTTGTATTTGCTTAAACTTAAAATATACTTTTGCTTACTAAACAGAAAATGTTGCTTAGTGAATCTTCATGAAAATTTACTAGTGATGAATGAAAACTTAAATGTGTGTGAATTTAAACTGAATTTTAGATATTCTAAAACACTTTGGCTTAATTTAAACTCTCATGAAAATAACGTTGATAGTGAATTTATGGATTTGATCACTTACCTGCCGCAGTTTAACCTCCTTGCCAATTTGATGGGTGCGCATCATGACCGCAAAAATGTTGATACCTTGTTGGGGGAATGCATAACCTGTACAGTCCTCAATGCATTGGCCCTCGGAAATCACACGCTTCTGACCAGGTGGTATAATGTGACGCCAATTGGGATCCATGCCTGTAAAATGTACACCAAAAAACCGTTTTACAGTGCTTTTAATTAACGTTTCAAGAGATACAGCAATAGAGAGAGACAGGGCGAGAATGTGTGTAAGTGGAGTGGGTTGAGCTTGCTAAAAGCTCTAGTGGTTAACACACACACACACCCACACACACACACGTGTGTGTGTCATGTAGTGGGTGGAATTCGCCAACCAGCGAATGAATCTCGTTATCATCGTTCATCATCGTTCCTCTTAGGGCTGCTGCTGCTGCCGCTGCTGCTGCTGCTGCTGTGGCACTCTATTTAACTTTGAACGTTGATTTTTTAATTCGATTTGTCGCAAAACGTGTAATTACATTTTAATTGCTGCTTTTGATGTTTTAACAACTTTGTCAATGCATCCAACCATCGCACCAGCCAACTACCAGCCATCTACCATCTCATCTCACCCACAACAACACAAAAAAAAAAAAAAAACCCATATCAATTAAGCATTTTCCTTGCTTCGTACGTTTTATATATTTCTCTTCTTTTTTTTTTTTTTTATTGCAAAATGAAATTATGCATTTTAGGCAACTTTGTTTGGCTCTTTCTCCCACGTTCCTGGGGCTCAATTAGTTAAATGTTGCGGAATATTTACCCCCCTTCTCCGCCCCTATATATATAACATTCATACTCCATCTCCATCGCCATCGCCTTCTCCACACTCAATTAGGAACTCATGTCGCCAGGCATGTTAAAAAAATATTTGAAATTCATGTGCTACATATTTTTTTTTTTTTTTTGTATTTTCGCTTTCTTCTTTTCTGTTTGGCATTTCAATTGTTGTGCTTGGTTGGTGGTGCGGGGTGGGGGGAGAGGGACAGCGAAGCTACATGGGGGCATGTGCAAATGGCTGGAGATGTGGGGGAAGTTGGGGGGGGGGGTGAGAGTATGCCAATCAAAATACTCGCGGGAAATACTTGGCATTGCTGGAGGTACCCAGCTGGCAATTGATTTTCTTGCTTTTACTTGCGTTTTTTTCTTCGTTTTTTTTTTTTTTTTTGCTGCTGTTGTATTATTATTATTGTAAATCCGCGACTGCTACAATTTTCCATTTTTTTTTTTAAAGCCTTTTTTTTCTGCATGGTGAAATGACAGCAGAAGGACGAATAGGTTTTGGATGTGTGGGGTAAGGAGAAATGAAAATTTATGGCTCGGTCATGCTTGAGTTTTTCGTCGTTGTTTTCTTGGTGTGCGTGTGTGTGTGTGTGTGTGTGTGTGTGTGTGTTAGGTGTAAAAAGAAAAGCTGCTTAAATGAAGTGCGGATTATGGTTGGAAAATTAAATTGAAATTTTTTGGTTTACGCTCTGAAAAGTATGCTATGATTATTTTTTCCCCTTTCTCAATGCATTCCAGGCGAAATACGAAACGGAAATATTCGAAAATGCTTTCTGCTTATAAACTTAATACTGCTTTTGATACCCTTCGAGAAACCTTGTGAAATTTCATATCCGACCATATCGAAATCGTAAATAGGGTATGTGAAAGTCGTCGAATACGAGATTTGCTTTCTGATATTAATTTATTTATGGTTGTAATTTTAGCTTTTGGAAACGGAAACCAATTATAAAACCTGCGTTCAATATTGATTAAATACCTCACAATCCCATATTAGCTACCAATTAGCTTCATTGCCACCATTTTCAATTTCCACTATTGACCTACATACATATCCATATCCATATATATTTCAATATACGCATTTTCGTTGGGCGGCCTGGGCTCTTAAACTAAACTAATCTATAAATATTAACTTTAAAAATGCCTTTTGCATAAAATATCAATTTGAATATTGAAAATTGAACAACATTTTGTGCGAAGGTAATGAATTGAAATTTTTGCAGACAGACAGACAGACAGATTGCCGTTGGGCCATTTCGTTTCAACATTTGCATATTTTTTGTTTTTACTTTTATTATGCATTTCTATTGTTATGATACGTATACGTGGATATATATATATATATATATATATGTAGATATATAGTTTTTTATTGGCATATGCTTCCTTTTGGTTAGTTTTTCGCTTTGTCATGTTGTTGGCATCAATTTTCAATTACCGATTTTTAACTATGCCATGTTAGCTTTCAAATTTTCTTTTTTTAGTTTCGTTTTTTTCCCGCTTTTCCGTTTTTTTTTTTGTTCGTTTTTTAATGTCACGCGGGCAAAATCAATCAATATATGTTTTGATGGGGTGGCGTAAAAACAAACGAAATAGAAAATCATTAATTAAATTTCAAATTACAATTCAAATAATTCGTGTGCAAATTGAAGGCAAGAAGAAATATAGAAACCTTGCCGCAAATCAATTTAACGCGAATTTCATATTTTTGCCTCATCCATAGATATAGAAATAGAAACAGAAATAGATAGATGGATAGATTTGTCTTTTGGCAATCGTCAAATGAAAATCCATTAAGTTCTGTGCTTTCATTTCCATTTCGATCTGCTTTTCGTTATTTCGTTTTTTTTTTTCTTCCGTACTAGATTTCAATAACACATTTTTCGTATGTATTTCAATTTCTCTTCTCATTGCGTTTGCTGCCAATTTCCATTCATTAAATCAAAATTCAATATTGGCCATGCGAAGCACAACGATGACGAAATTGTTGCTATACATTTGGATGAGGTTAAGAGTGGGGGGGGGGAGTGGGGGCGAAGTGGTTCCGTTTCGTTTGGCTACTACTATTCGAGGTTTTGGAGGTAGGGAATTTCTATTTGATTTGGCCCAAAACGCAAAACTCACAATTCATAACTACATATTTTTCAAATCGATATTTAACGCTGATATATGCATGCTACAGAGGGGGGAAGTGAGCCGAAGGGCGAGTGGGTTGCCAATTGCAGTTGCAGTTGCATGTTGACAGGCAGCGGCAGCAGCAGCACACGGCAAAAATGGCGGCAACTTTTCTAATTATTTTAAATGGCAATTTGTGTCACACGCGCGCGTCCAATGCGAAACAGAGAGAAAGATATTTCATAGAGTTTTTTTTTTGTTCGCTTTGTTTTTCGCTAACAATTCGATTAGCTAGCGAATTTTTGTGCCCCAAATCACATTGCAACAGCGAAATGTGTCTGTGTGGCATAGTTTTTGCGCAAAAGTTTTTTCCCCAAATCGATGTCCAAGTGAAGCAAGAAGATTCCGTCAACTTCTACACAGTTGTTGCTACTACAATTGCTAGAATATTCTATTCTACTACAAGACATCGCAAATTGTCTCTGATCAATAAAGATTTTTTCTTTTTCTATATATCTCTGTGGAAATGGGAAAAGTTTCGCTGCCTCTCTCTCTCTCTCTCTCTAATTTTACATCAATAGCCATAATCTTGTTGTCTTAAATTTTTGTTGTCGCTAAGCTGTTGGTGGGATTCCTTTTTCTCTTTTTTTTGCTGTGTTTAATCAATTCCCATTGCTCATTCCCCGTATTTTATCCGGCTCTCTTCTGCACTCCGTTTCCATCTCCAAGGTGCCATAAAAATTTACCAAGCCGCAACATTAATCAAAGCATCGTTCGCATACACACGAGGGCTATGTATATCAATAACCAATTAAATTGAAATTAAATTTTTACCAGAGTCAGAAACAGAGACAGTGAGAGGGACGGGGGCGAGAGGGATACAGATAGATAGATAAGGACAGAAACAGTAAGGTACTACAGCAATTTTGCAGCTACTTACGCATCATATGGAATGGGAAGCCCATTGGAGCTTTAGCTTCCAATCGTAATTCAATTTATAGCCGGGCAGCGCCAACAAAAATTGTAGCCAACATTTATATATATATTATATATATATATTTTTTTTTATATATATATATTTTTTCATTTATTTATTGACTTGGTATGCGTTAAATTCCAATTAAATATTTCAATAGCAATGTGGAATTGCGAATTGGCAGGAGAGGAGCACGAGCCCGAGACCGAGCCTGAGTCGGACGGACCTAAGCCCACCCAATCCTCATCTTCTTTCCAATTTCTTCTCCTCCTCCTCCTCCTACTTCTCACTGTCATTCGCATTTGGAAATTGTATTTCTTTTCCTTCTACTTTGCTTTTTTTCTCTCTGGTTTTTTTCTTTGCCTTGTTTCTTGTGGTGGGTATCAAGATGTATTAATCTACTTCTCTTGTGTTTCATTTTTCGTAATACTCGCCGGAAGTTTTGGCAACACCTACTCAACGCCAGAGCGAGAAGGAAAAGTTCTTTTCACTTCTTCTCCCTCCCCCCGAACAGACACACACACCTTTTGTTGTTCACCCTCTTGGGCCGCGCTTAGCCATGTCTCTATGCGGTTGTAACAAAGTTATATTGGTTTGCGTGACTCTCCACCAAGTAAAAATAACAACCAACCGAACCAAATGCCAAAAGCAAACACAAAAAACCAAAAAGAAAGAAATAGAAAAATAAATTGTAAAGTGAAATTAGTATTTTAGTTATCCTGTGTGCAGGCATACAAAGTAAAGTGGCTTAGGCAAAAAAAAAAAGAAAAAAGGAAAAAATAACATTTCAGGTGGTTTTGGTTCGGTTCGGTTTGGTTTTGGTGGTTGAATTGGTGGGCAGGATCCCTCCCAGACCAGTAGGAGGAGTACTCAAAAAGCGCTTAGCGCTTCAGGGACATGAAAATTACTGCGTTGTTCGGGCCGAGAGACGTTCGATGAGTCAGTTGTTTGATTATGGAGAGCGGGGAGGGGGGAAAATACGTTGCGGTTAATTCCATGAATTCCTAGACTAATGGAAATTCACAAGAAATAAATCACACAGACGAGAAAGTAGCAAAAAGTTAATGCACTTTTAAGTAGCGAAAAGCTTTTGCTAGGACGATCACATAAGGATTGAGAGGATCAGATCTAAAGTTCTGTGACCACCCTCGTTGCATTCTATAATAGTTTCTGGGTTAAAGCAGCAACCCCGCCCCCTGCCCCACCATGAACTGAGGCGTTACCCCAAGCCTAACCTTCTGGCTATATGCAGCTAACAAACAAAAATTTGAATTATTTAGTTGAAAGAGAAAATGTGTGTGCATGTGTGTGTGTGTGTGTTAGGGGCAAAAGTTTCAGACACATGCCAAGTATTTGACTATTTTAGCATTTTGATTTCGAATGCGTGTCCAATTTAAAATTAAAATCTATTTGTTAGCAATTTCTAAAAGTAACAACAAAAAAAAAGTAAACGTTTTGTTTCGACCCGACAGAATTGCCATAGTCAGACAGATATTAAAAATTTTTGTATATGTATGTATATAGAATGTTTTATGAGAGAGATAGAGTCGGCAGACCAGACTATGGATACGCCTTTTGTTGTTGCAACTCAGACATCGACTCACCCACACACACACACACTCATACACACATACATAGATGACTAAAGTCATAAGCTTTTGTTTTACTAGCCACCAAATGTGGTTAGTCCTTCATCCTTTGCTCATATTCAGCTGCAACTCCATCTCCTACTCCTCGTCCTACTTTGGCTCCTAACTCTGGCAATCTCATAAATTGCATGACATGAGTTGCATATATAGAAAAGTCCTGGCCATAAAATATACAAAAGGGCAGCAGCAGCAGCAGCTGCAGTCTCTACTCCACCGCATACGTTCTTCTCACTCATTCACTATATTTTGCCATCTCATCTCATTCATGGGGCAGCTCATGCAGTTATATCTATCTAAAAATCCTGCCCACCCCCTCGGGGGAGGGGGTTGAAAACTTACCGATTGACAATATGCCAGCATCATTTGGTCGCAGCACGTGCGTAAAGTAGATTTTCAAACCCGAATTATCCGCCATTTGTCTCGCATGCAATTGGGTAAAGTCCGGCTTCAAATTGTTATAATGGGTCTCCATTAAATAATATTTGGCCTGTCGCGACTCGATTGGATAGCCAGCTTCATGGGGATATGTAAAGCCCTGCAAAAAGCCAGAAACAAGAAACCAAAAAACAAAAAAACCGTTGAGTGTGTTTGTTTTTATATATATGTATATGTATGTATATGTGGAGGACGGAAGTTGATGCCATGGCCATGTGCAATTTAAATGCACAGCCAGCAACTCCTCTTGCCCCAGCCACCATCCACATCCACCATCACCATCCTCCATCAGTCTCCACACCAATCCTTTCCATTGCCATTCAATTGCATTGCAGAGCGGCCCCTGGCGGCCGAAACATGCCACTGCATTATGGCGCGCTCTTGTGATGAAATTATGAAAAGCATGCAGACCTACTAAAACAAAAAAAAAAAAACAGAAGTGCAATAAAAGGGTCAGAGGGCAGAAGGCCAAGGCATTTCAGTTTTTATGAATACCCTCTCGCAAAAAAAGAAGAAAAGAGAATACTTCATTATGCTTTCCTTCTGATTCCCTCTCTCTCAAGCTTGATCTTGAAGGATCTTACTTATATGAGAGATTTTCTTTAGGATTAGCTTTTCCCGTTTTAATTTTACTCAAGTTTTCATTAAAGAATTTTCTTTCGAAGGAATTTTGAATCTATGAGCACTTTGGCGCCTCCTATCGGGAATATATGTATATAACTCGGTTATTTTTGCTTAGATTTTTATGAAGTTTGATGGAATATTAGATATTCATAACATTTACTAGTTGGCCAAGTTAAATTTCGATACGACAAAAATGTTGCCGGAGAATCACCTTTTATCAAATGCCGTGGGCGAAAGAAGGCGTGGCAAAAAATTAATCTTGACCAATGTATATGCTACACGATTCTAAATATCAAATTTGATAGCTCTGACTTTTTTAGCTTCCGAGATTTAAGCGCTCATACAGACGGACATGCTGATCAAGAGCATATATACTTTACAGGGTCGCAGATGCTTTCCGTAAAAAAACCTAGAGTGTATACAATTTTGGTTTAATGCAATATATATAAATATATATACCTATATATATATATATATATATGTATATATCTCTGCCCGTTTTCCCTTACTTATTTCTTTGTGTTGAAAGGAAGCATTTGCGAAGGTTAAATTAATATTGCATGCTTATGGCTATGACGAAGATGGGTTGGATGGAGTGGGTAGGTGGGTTGGTGGGTTGGTGGGCTGGTGGGTTGGTGGGTTGCCTGGCTGTGGTGCAAGCTGTGTGGACTGCGGCGGGTTTGGGAGATTCTGTGTTCTCGCTCTTTTGGTCGATGCTTACCTCGCTGCCCCGCGACCATGAGGCAACAATGGCATTGCATGCCAGCGGTATGGATCGTGCTCCCATACACTGGCGTCCCTGTTCGCGTGCCATCTCCTCCAGTTCCGAATGCGAGCCCTGGCACTCGTGCAACGTTATGTGCTGCAAGTAATGCACACTGGACGATGAATCATAAATCGGTTCGTACTGCCAGGGCCATGAAAAGAAAATGAAGCACAGAGATAGTCAGGATATATATGTATATATGTATGCATGTATTATATGTATGTGAGTTGAGAAAGAGAGAGACGGGAGATAAATTTTTAATATTTCAATTTGGTTATGCCGAGGAGGCCAAGGAGACAAGCGGAGACAGTGACAGGCCATGCCCGGACAGGCTGGGTAGGTTGGGGCATGCAACTCGGCCAAAAGCGAGCGAAATCGCATGCCAACGCGATTGCACTTGGCCTTAATTATGCATTGTATTTAATAACGTTTAGCAAAGAGATGCACAGAGCGAAAGAGAGAGATAGTGAGAGATTGAGATAGAAGAACGGAAGAAGTTTACAGTAAAGACAATGGCCAATAAATGTCCTTACGAAATGGGTTAATAGGAAAATTTGGCAGCCGAAAGGCATACGAAAATTGAATTGTTAGTGTTGCCAAATTTCACTTGAAATTGATTCTTTTAAGAATAAGAAGAAGTAGAACAGGCGGCAGGCACTGTGTTGCCACATTTCACAATTTTGGCCAAGTTAATTTACATTTTACATTTGTGTGCATTTACATAATTTCATTTCGATTGTGTCGAGAAGTCTTTAATTTGAACTCATTTCACATTCCACATTTCGATTTGCTGTATATGTATTGTATGTATGTATAATTTCCTTACCCGTATAAGATGATGCTTGCGATTGATATCCTCCAGTTTGAACATTTTACACCAAAAGAGTGGCGCATCGCCGCCAGGCAGCTCAACATCCTCATTGCGTAGCTCCAGCACTCGAACGCGTTCATCATGCGATGGCAATTGCAGTTGGGCCCGTTGCATTAAGACCATGGGTCGATAGGGACGAAAGGCGCGCACCGGATCTGGTAGGGTGCCCGGACGCACCGAGCCATGTGGTGGATCCTGTGCGTGATACATGTACAGCAAGCGCATCGTGTCGTTCTGCAAAAAGAGAAAAGAAAACGATGAAACAAGGATAATGGAGGGAAAACACACACACACACACACACACAGAGAGAGAGAGAGAGAGATCGAGAGAGAGCCCGGGGGCGGGGAGAGAAAGAGTTGAAAAATGTGTAAAAAATTAGTTGCCAAAGGTGGTCAGGATGGAGCTGGTGGAGCGGGAGACTACATGAGGTCAAAATGGCGTTATAATGGCGTCGCCTGGCAAGCAGCAAACCGGCAACCAGCAACAACAAGCAAACCAGTGAACAAGCAACCCAAACAGAAGCCCTAGCCAAAGCCGGAGCCGGAGCTGGAGCAATAATGTCGCTGCTGACGTGTACACGGATGTACTGTCTGGTTGCTACCTGCTCCTGGACACGCTTGCTAAATTAAGTAAAAAAAAAAAAGCGAAAGAAAGAAAGAAAGGGGAAAAAAAGCGCGCATGCCGCTTGCAGGAAGGAACAGGAAGTCGCCTGTGGGCGCAATGTCGAACGTCGAAGGAGTGGGTGATGTTTGGTCAGCTGCAGCAGCAGCAGCTGAAAGTTACCAGTTGCAAGTTGCAAGTTGTGCGTCTGTAAATGGCCGTGTAATGGCCCGAGACAAACTCGCAGAACGACAAAAAAAAAAACACAAAATAAACAAAGACAGGCGGACAGAAACAACAATGTGTTGCCACATTTCAGTCGGTGGCGGAGTTTATATAGACAATTTAAGAGATTGATTGATGCATTCTTTGCTGAGAGTTAATGAAGATAACTAAATTTTTAACTGCCACTAACTTTAATCAAACTAAAAAGGCATCTCTCTCTCGCAGCTCTCTATGAATATTGCAACATTGTGTATTATTTGTGTATGGATTGCATTTTGGTTTTCGTAATTCGTTTTAGTACATTTCACTTAATTAATCTGCTGCTGGCTTGCACTTATGTGAATTGCCTTGGCTTCTAAGCCATTAAGCAACGTTGTCGAACTTCCATTTAGTATTCCCTTGTTGTGCGGACTGTACTTTTTATATTTGCACCGAATAAAAAGAAAAAAAAAACCCATTGCACTTGCACACACACACACACACACACTCACATATGTGTACGTCCATTCGTTCCACCCTCAACCTTTACCCAATTGCATCTTTGGGCAAAGCAATTTACACTTCAAGTGGAGGCGAACAACATTTGTCTGACTGCCCAACCACCGCCCCACCTCCCCCAAATGCCCCTCACACAATTCTTCTATTTTTTTTTTTTTTTGTGTGCTCCTTTTTGCAACAGCCAATTCCCTATAGGGTTACGAAATGGGGGCCCGGGTTTTTCTTTCTTCTTCTGTTTTTTTTTTTTTGTTGTATTATGTATGTATTTTTCATTTGCCACGTAGTTTTTAATTGGCAAAACCCCGAAATTAAAGCTTTCATTAAAGAATCACGACGCGTTGTGGCCAAACCGGATAGACAACAAAGTGTCCTCTCTTTTGCTCTCGCGCTAGCCCAGTCTGTTGTCTGTCTATAAGTCCGTCTGTCTGTCTGTCTATCTGTCTCTTTCTCCCGTTCGCTTTGTGTGTTTGTACTTGACTGTACGCCTCCGGGGGCTTTTGGGGAAAGCCAACAGTCAGCTGTCATTGTGTTCATGTCATGGCCACGTGTGTGTGTGTGTGTGTGTGAGTGTGTGTGAAGCGCCAGCAACAACACATGTAGCACTTTGGTGGGCAGGAGAAGGGTTCAACAAAAAAAAACACAAGAAGGAGAAGAAACAACAACAACAACAAGAGCAGGACGAACGAAAAAAAAAAGAATCAACGACAGGGCATCCATTTGAATTCATTGTGGCAAAGTGCCCATTGTAGCTGTTAAGTGGAACTGTAGAGTACCATGTTCGACAATTGACGGGGGCCCAGGCAACAGCAGCAACAGCAACAGCAACAGCAGCAACATCAGCAGGAGGAGTAACAGCAGCAGCAGCAGGTCCTGCTGCTACAGTCCTTGTCTACTTTGTTCATTTTGCCAACGCGAACGAGGAGACAATACTTTAATTAACAATTCCCTTTCCCCCGAAAGTCTGGTTGGTTCGTTGGGCTGGTTGGTTCGCTCGTTCGTTGGTAGAAACAAAAAAAAAAAAAAAACTGAACCTGTACAAATGAGTCGCCTGCCGGAGTCGGTGGTAGTCCACTGACAAACACTGCGGGCGCTTGCTAACCGTTCCGACTCCGGACAACCCACAATAACAACAACAACAACAACAACAGTTTTAAAACATTTGCCGTGCGACAGGCGCAGCACAAAAGTCATTAACGTTGCGGGCTTGGACATGGCCCAGATGTAAAAACATGACCACTGTGGCAAAAAACTGAACAGTCAGTCAGTAGAAAAAACAAGCTGTAGGCTAAATGTATGGCCCAATCGTGGGTAATATAGGCTATCGAAATGACCTCTAAAATAAAACAATTGTTTAGCTATTTAAGAAATCAGTGTCACTACCTCACTTTCTAAGTGACTTTCTGTCCGACAAATTTAATGATTTAAGACTCTCCACTGAAGAAATCAGTGTCACTACGTGTCACTTTCTTCTGAAAGTTAGTTAGAATCAGTGTCACTACCTCACTTTTTTGTCAAAGTTAACTGATTAATCAGTTGAATAGTTAGAATCAGTGTCACTACCTCACTTTTTTGTCAAAGTTAACTGATTAATCAGTTGAAATTGAAGACTTAGCATGGAATCTCTTGCGTAGTGCGGGTAAACCAGAGTTAGTGTTAAAGCACTACGTCATTTCGTCACTTTTTTATACAAATTATCAGTTAATCAATGAAAAATCAATTGCTTATCATAGAATGCCTCAGATTCTAAAGCACTACGTGGGAAAATTCAACGATGTGTGACTTTCCAATGAAGAAATCTAATTTAGTTCGACTGAACGTAAAGTTTATTAAACGTGATCGTTGTTAACCATCAACTCATCATACCCTAAGCAAATCCTTTTTGCGCTATAACAAAAGTGTGAAAAAGCGTGCACCGAACTATGCACACGCACGGCTCAACATGAAGGGAAAGGAAAGGAACGGAATGGAGAAGAAGAAGAGACTGGTTTAAGAGTAGGCAGCAAGTGAGAGGAGGTGTAGGATGGCGAAAACTAAAATGAAATGAAAAGCTTCAGCAAGGATTACAACCAAAAATTAATGAAAGCAAACTGGCTGCGGTCATTTGCTGTGGTCAACGGGTCGGTCAAGGCTTAATTGCCAAAGACGATGACGAGGACAACTATGGTGGCAAGGTGTGTGTGTGTGAGAGTGTGTGTGTGTGTGTGTGCTGTGGTATAAGGACAACACAATTCGAGTCCGAGTACGAGTCTGAGATGGAGGCTCAGCAGTTGTGTGTGTGTGTGTGTGTGTGTGTGTGTGGTCAACAACTGGAAATGGTTGTACCAGGTTACACTTTACTGACTGTTGCTTGCAGTTTTGGGGTTTTCTCCTCCACAAAGAAAGCTGGGTCATGACTCTCCTGATGGGCTAATTGTAAATGCGGCAACGGGGCTAAAGCGGTACCAAATTCAGACTTGGACTCATTAGAGAGCCTTGGTTACGGCCCAAAAAACTTGCGATGGTTGCAATACAGTAGAACAAGCAAACAATGGGTACAGAGTGGGGCCGGACAGGGCATGGGAGGAGACGCTTGGCTTGGCACACTCGAGCAGCGTTGGACGTTTAACCTCTCAGTGGACAAAAGGGTCCACTTTACGAACCGACCGCATTCAATTAAGCACTTTTAGTCTTGGCATAAATGCGATAATTGGCAACAAAACATTCTTTAACTCTTAAAAAACTCGACAAATTTTACACACTAACGAATGTTGTAATTCATTTTCTCATCTCAGATCAATAAATGATCAACCTGCATTTAATTAACACTTTATGTGAATTTGGCCACCTGGACATTTACCATTTAGCCAACATTTGCCCTTGTTACACCTTCTGGCCATTGCACATTGCACCTTGTTGTAGTTGTTAATGTTATTGTTATTCCCCTATCGTTTCTACTCTATTATCCTTTCAGCATCTTTGTTTTCCAAGTGGGCAATTGCATTTTGCCATTTCAACGCGTTTTAATAATGGGCCAATTGTCCTTAAATTGCGAAGCGTGGCTGCCTCTCGTTCGCTAAGAGTTTGGCTAATGGTCAAGTCCTGTTTCAGGACTGTGCACCATGCACCATGCAGCTGCTCTCGGCCAAAAACTTGGTCCGTGTGCTTGTTTAATGTGCACGTAATTGAAATGCATTTACAATTGAATTATAAACAGAACAAACAAATGCACAAAAGACACACAGACACACACATTCGCATATCTATACACACACACATTTACATAAATTCACACTTTTGCCTTGAAGAAGAAGAACAAGATGAAGAGTGAGAGAGGTAGGGAGGGGGAGGGGGGGAGAATACTGCCAAAGTATGTACTATAACAATAAAAGCCATGGCAGCTTTGTTGAAAACTTTCAGCAACAGCAGCTGAGCTCAAAACTCGTTGCTCCTCCAACTGGCTGCTCCTCTTCAGTTCCTTTCAACCGGACCAGACCAGACCAAACCAGACCAAACCAGACCCAAGTAAAGTTGCAATCAAATCAAGCGTTCCCCAGGAACGCTTCATACATGGATTGTATCCTCCTTCTTTCCCTCCTCTGTGTATTTTTGGAGCAGAGAACACAGGTTACTATGGTCACGTCGGCCATTTTTGAGTGTGTCTGTCTTTGTGGATAATGCACTGAGCGCAAAAGCAATACAAAAAAACAAAAAAAAAAAACAGAAATAAAACCGAATGCTTTAAAATTGATTTGAAAATGGTAGAGAAAGTTTTTTTTTTTGGGGATTTTGCAGCAGTGTGTCTCTCTAACGTTTCGAATCGTCAATGGGATTTTTGCAATGTTGAAACTTTCTGACAGCTGATTTCAATAACTAATATGCAACATTTTGCCATCTGCCATAGTGAAAGCACCTCATCCCAGCTCACCGCACCGCACCTCACCTCACCTCACCTTACCCATTGACCCAGCGTCTCTTATTCGTTTATGCTCTAATTGCCATGTCAGAATCCCTGATTGCCCAGATGGCCATACAGAATGAGAGAGAGAGACCGACCAGAGGAATGCTGTCGCATTGTTGACAGGCTCTTCTCATATGCACACACACAGAGAGCCGCCTAGCCACACACACACACAGCTGGAGATCCTTCTACACACAGGTGGAAGAAGAAATCAGGACGAAAATTCTCATTGCCTGCTCTCTCTCTCTCTCTCTCTCTATCAATTGCTATCTCTTCTAATCGTTTTTTGTCTCCTCTTAAGTGGCTTAATGATTTTTGTTTCATTTAGATTGAGTAATTTTAACTAAATGTCTGTCCATGTCTATCGCTTTGGGTTTCTCTTTGAATCTCATATATCTAGTATATATATATATATACTCTATATACTATGCAATTTGCATTGTTTTTGTTGCAATTGACATTAATTTGATTTATTTATGGGCTCAAGGTGCAAGTGCTTTTGGCAATTGCATTTAAATTAACAAATCTAATGAGGTTTTCTTTGCCCTGCAAAATGCGAGTGTGTGCGTGTGCGTGTGTTGCACCTGTCCGTCCAGCTGCTGCTCTTAATGAAAATGTTGTTTAAATTGTGTACGAAATTAATGTTCTTGAATGCTTGCTTGGTGTTTGGCAATGGCAGAAATTATTTGTACATATTTATTGTGTAAATTAAACTCAACTAGCATTTGAGGCTTGTTTAAATGATGGATTCCGAAAACGTTTCATTTGAACTTTGCATCTTCAGAATATTAGTTACATACAAATCTAACTATTTAATTATTAAGGCCAAAAAGGCATTTCAATCAAATTGATATATAAATTATACAAGATTTTTCACCAAATTGCCCGAATGCCCCAATGAGATTTGAGATTTAAAGCGATAAAATGGAGTATAGTAGAATATACTGATTGTCACCTCGAATCGAACGTGTTTTGCTTTTAGCATTTTGCATTCAAATATATTGCCAGTCCCCCATGCTCAGATATGAACTAACTTTTATGTAACACACAAATATTTTTCTTTTTTTTGGAAGAAGTCTTCATTTTGTAGCTTTTAGTCCATTTCACATTTTCCTTGTTACCTAATTCATATTCATTTATTGTGTTCTCAGTTATCCTATCTCTCTTAACCGACTGGGCATTGCAATAGGGTACAGGGAGCTCTACCTCACCCACTGGGGGTGAGGGGGGGAGCCCCTCCGCCCTCTTTCTCCATTCTTTATTTGCCTGGTGCTTGCTCTAAGCCAGTAACTGGCATATCCGTTGCTTTATTACATTTCGTTTAGTTTTTGGCCAACTGACCACTTTTTTGCGGTTACTTTGTGTGTGTGTGTGTGTGTGTGTGAGTGTGTCTTAGTTGTTCGGACTTTGCGGTTGGTTTGGTCACTAGCGCGGTATTTTGCTTACATCAGAGAAAAAAAAATGCATATACAAATGCATATATATATATATAGAATGTATCTATTCCCCCTCTTCACTTGAAATGAATTTACTAACCGAGTTTTGTTTTGTGAAAAAAAAAAAATAAAGAGAGATGAGAGAACTGGAACTGGAAAATGTTGCACCATTTGACCATAAATAATATAATAAAATAACTACACAGGTCAGGAAACTATTGCATACTTTATGCCATCCAGCCGGGCATTCCCCAGTATGTGGTCTAATATTTTTATAAACAAATTGGTTTTTTGCACCGCTTCGAATCTCCAAAGGGGAGAGAGGGGGGCGGGCCGAGATCGTTACCCTTTCTCGCTCACTCTCCTTATATATATTTTTATAGAGTTTGCGGTTTTTATACGCTGCTTTTCTATTTCTCTACAACGTGTTTGCTTCCCTTTTGCCCGTTTTTTTTTTTTTTGACTGTGTCACTTTAATTACTTTACCTCTGCCCCTTCTCTCTCTAAAGACGGGCGGAGATTTTCAACCCTGTTGCATTTGACAGGCCAACAACAAGTAATAAAAAAAAAAAATACCGAACACCAACAACAACAAGCAAAAGTGGACGCAATTCGTTGAAAGGCAACTCAACTCTCAACTCGGCTCGTTATTTATGGGTAACAAACAAACCAAAAAAAATCCAAAAAAAAAATCCGAAAAAATGGGTGCAAGTGGGAAAAATAGCTCGTGAAAACTCGAACTGAAAAATGGGCAGAAATGTGTAAAAACCTGGCCAAAACTCCGCTTACCCAACTCAGTTGCTTTGTTTGTCATTGCATTACTTTGACTGTTAAGACCCGTGCAGGAGTTTAGTATTGCAGCTCGACCCTTTTTTTTTTTTTACAGTTGTAGAGCTGCTGCTGTTGCTGCCTGCCTGCTTTTGCTGTTGCTCTTGCTCTTGCTGTTGCTTTCCCAATATTTGTCGCTTTAGGGCATTAAAACAAACGTTTCTCATTGCGTTTAGGTTTGCCTTTTGCTTTGGCTTTTTTGGCGTGTGCACGTTTCACATGCACTTTTCCCACTGCCACTGCCACAGCACACCAAAAACAGAAACAGGACCACCACCAACAACAACAACAGCAGCACACACACACACACACACACTCAGACACACACACTCACAGCTCACAAAACTCCTGAGCGCAAAACGCGAAAATCACTGCCCGAAAAATAAAGCGCAACAAGAGGGAAAATTTTGATTGCAAAAGGGAGAAAAAGCGCTATACACTTTAGGAATTTTTTTCCCCCTCCTCCCTTTTGTGGGTGGTGAGCGGGTAGAGGAGGAGGAGGAGAAGCGATTTTTAGCCATTTCCAGCTTTGCCGTTTTGGAGAGTTTCACATTGCTGTGCGGCAAATAAAGGTGCCTTAGAATCCATACCGGATTTGTAAACCTCTCAAAAAAAAAATTGTTCTAATACAATAATCCAAATGAAGGAAACTAAGAGAAGGGCTAGAAATATATCTCAAGTTATTGGCAGATTTATACGATTGGAATGAAATTGTCAGCTAAGAAATCTTGCTCTTAAAATTGTCGTAATTCAAATTAATCACGTTAGGATGGCAAACCACTAAAGCAAGGGGTTGCGAAATATGCCCCAAAAAGTATGCTATAGATTTTTTTTTTACATTTTAAACAGTTTTTAGAATGTCCTGTATAAAAATAAATGGTCCTTATTGCAAACATTGCTCATAAAACAATTTGTTAGCTGCAAGAGATTGCAAAAATTCTTTAAAATTAAAGCAAAAAAAATTTTTGACTCTGTAGCATACTTTTTGGGGCAATTTCCCACATTTGCAATTAGAGCAAAAATGTGCATCTCTGATATTATGTAAATTGCTTTTAAATGATTTGTTTAGAATACATAATAATAATGGATTGGTTTAAATATTAAGTTTTGGTATAATAAATAATAAAAAGAGTGATAATAAAAATGTTTTTGTTTGTATTTTTGGGAGTTACTTTGAAAGATTTTAAACCAATTTATTTGCAAAACCTGACGTGATGGAAAGAAACAAGGTACAGGGTCGTGATCACCATCAATTACTAAAGGACACCTTTTCATGACCTTAAAATTTTTATATATTTGTTTAACTTAAAATCGTAAGGACAATGAACCAACAAATTAGGGCAAAGGGATGTTCTTATAAATTTCTCAATTTTAATTGAAATCATCTCAGGTTAGTCCTGTTTAAACAACAATGAATAATGACTAAAAATTCATATTTATGCCTCAATTTATTATATGAGCTTATAAAGAATATAGGGAGAGTTGCTATAGCAGATATTTGGCTATATAGAAAACAAGTTAACCAACTTGCGGTATGTAGTAGAACTTTTTGACTATTTCGCGTTGTTGTCTGTGTTAACATTTTTGAAGCTCAAACGAATGAATCTTTCGCTATCACTCTATGTCCCAGCTTTTTCCCCCCTCCCCCCTCTCACTCTCTTTCTGTTTCAGTTCATAGTGGAATAGTGGCTGGCATTTTCATTCGAATTGCAAGCCGAAACGAAACTCACAACTCCTGTGTGTGTGTGTGTAGAAAGGGACAATGCTGGATTTTAACTTTAATAAAGCGACTATTCCAAGTCCAACCTAGTGGCAAAGCAGCCTTCCCCTCTCTCACCCTGCGCCGACATTCCCATTGCCCATATACGTTCTAAACAACAGCATCGCATCAACAGAAACAGGAACAGAAACAGGAACAGGCATCAGCCATAGCAGTCGCCATACATACATATATTGGCGACCACTTTTTCGTCCGCCCTCTTTAGCAGCGCGCGGGTGGGTGGTGCATGTCAGAAATCCGTATCCACATTCTCACTCAGTCGTTCACGTCCGTCCGTACGTCTGTTTGGTTGTGTACTTGATTTTTGGGCAAAGCGGCAAATAACATTTTTGTTTGGCTTTGACGTTGTTGCAATTGCAAACGGTTATTCCATTTGCTTGACAAATATACGACGATGACGATGCGGATGAGGATGAGTGGGATGATGACGACGACAGCAGCGATAGCGACGATCGGTGGAGAGGAGGAAACATTTAGAGGAGTTCAGAGTGGAGAGCGAAGAGTGAAGAGTGAGTTTTTGGGGAGTCTCTTCGGATAAAAGGGTGAAAGGAAAGTCGAAACTTTTAGCGGGAATTATGCGCAATTTTTGTTTGGCTGCAGTTGAGAGTGGTCTACGTTTTTATGAGTATGAGTCAGTGTGTGTGTGTGTGTGTGTTTGTGAAAGCGGCTTTTAAGCAGTTTGCCATATACATTTCATAGCATACTTTTTTGAGTTCGCGCCACCGCTCTTCGCGCGCTCTTTCGGTTCTTTCACTGCTTCAAAGCAATCAACATTAAACGGTATGATAAAGCGGATTTTCTGTTTGTTTTTGCAATTGAAAAACGGTTGAACAATTTTTGACTGGTCTAGAAGGTTTTTTGGGGGGTTAGGTTAGCAGCAGCAGCAATTAGCAAAGTCTATTGATAAGAAAATACGTCAGTTTGGCTGACTTGATTTTGCTTGTTTTAAGGCCAAATTGATTGAAACATCCCGCTCCTCGACTTGACTTGACTTGGGGGCAAAGCAATTTGAATTGCAACTTAATCGAAAACTTCACTCAAAACATAACTGTAAACTTTATGCATTTGCACTTGAAACTAACTAAACTAATTGTGAATGGGAAAAAAAAACCTTTTTCTTTTCAGATTCATTTCAACTTTCTCGTTTTGATTTTGCTTCGTTTTTTTTTTCTTCTTCTATTTTTCGTTTTTGATGAAATGAATTAATGGAATAAATTTTTATGGCACTTGTGTGTGTGTGTGTGTGGATAAAATGCTGGGAAAAATGTTTTTACCAAAATTTGGCCACTTGAAGCTTGTTAGCGCCTTTCGCATTCGGTATAAAATGGCATTCGGTCCGGTGTTAATGGTTGGATTAAGCACTTAAAAAGGGGTTAAGGACTTAGCCTAAAACTTGGCTTTTGCAACCTCTTCAACCGGATTTTTCAGTATTTTTTGCTCTCTCCTAATTTACTCTTTTATATGAACTTTAAAACAATTTAAATTTTTCAGGCTTTTCTTTTTCAATTTCATTTGGAAATGTGGTGGCAGCGGGGGAGAGGGAGGCAGAGGGTCTTTTTTTCCAGTATTTTTGTGTGTGTGCTTGGCTTTTTTTTGTGGTTTCTTTTTTTTTTTTTTTTTTTTTTGCATTTGCTGCACCACTATTAAATTTTTAAGTGCCAAGCAGTAACCGCAAGGCCCGCAAACACCACACAAGGCAGCAAACAGCACTCCACTTCCATCTACCCCCCAAATGGAACCACCAACCACCATCAGAAGAAGTACCTACCCACCAGAGGCAGCAGCAGCACCTCAGGCACCATCATCCCAATGCTTTCTCCACTAATAATTCATTATAAAAGTCAGTGCTTTGGTTTGGTTTTTGCGTTTTGCTGTGACGCGAATTCGCCTTTTGCCACGCCTTCTTTGTAACCGCCCCCCCCCCAAACCCCATCGCTTCTATACTTCCCCTACTCATTTCTTGCACAATTTCGAGCTTATGTCGTGACAAACTGCACACATATGTGACCCGTAAAGAGAGGGTCTGGACGGACGGACAGACTGAGGGACCGACATACCGGATACCCAAGGCCTGGGGAATATGGCAAGTGAGATGTCTAAGTGTATGTGCATTTGTGTGTGTGTGTGTGCGTGTGAGTGAGTGTTTTGGTGTTCATGTTTATGGCACACGGATTTCTGCACAAAAGTCGAGAGAGTTAAGAAGAAAGGGAACACAACATGGATGATGGTAAATTGTGTTCCAACAAAGTATTTCTCCTCAACTATTTAAAGGTCTCTGTACATATAATAAAAGAATTATTCATGCAACAAAACTATTATTTGCAATCACTCAACCAAGACTATGATTATTATGGCCAGAAGAGTTTAGAAATCCAACTATATATATATATGTGATTCTTTAACCTTATGTGTGACTTGCCATGATTCTTCAATCTATTGGGATTGCTGTGAAATTGAATTGAAATTGTTTGCAGGAACTTCCTTTTGTTGTTATAAGGAAATTGCAATGGCTATTCCGCTGTTCTCTTTGGGGTCCGTTATATACGTTTATATATATATATTTATATATACATATATCTACATCTAGTAAACCCTCCTTGTAAGTGTTGAAAATTACTGTCGACTTGACTTGTTGCCTTTTTGTTCATTTTTTCTGCCCTTTATTCGCAACAAGAACAACAACAGCAACAACAACAACAACAACAACAATTACTATTTATATGCAAGTGAATGTGTATGTTGAAAGTTATTATGAGGTTCCTGCTCTTGCGGAGAGAGAGAGAGAGAGAAGGGTGGAGCAAGGTGGAGAAGTTGTAGAGGAACACAGGGACCAAGAGCCCATTAATGGGCGAAATTACTGTTTACAAGGAGTCACCCCTCCACACCAACCCCATAGCCCCCTTGCCCATGACTCTTCAAACTCCATTTCCAACTCTCGAGTGCAAGTTTCGTGTTGAAATAATAAACACATAGCAAAAATTGTAGCGCCATGTGTTCCAAGAGAGGGATGGGGGGTTTGGTTGATATAATTCCATTACACTACTACTACTTGCCCCCCATATTCCCCCCACCCTTCTACCTACTCACCACCACTACATAAATTATATTAAAAACAATATTTCTGCTTCGAACTCAAAGTTCACACGGACAAAGTTTTTTTTTACTTCACTTTTTTTTATGCATTTTAAATTGCCAGACAGCAAAATGCCGTGGCAAGTTTAAACAATTACCACAACAACAGCAACAACAACAACAAATATGAAATTATTATAATGACAATTAGTGTTAATTGTCACTTGTTGTGCTTAGAGAGAAGAAGAAGCGAAAATTTGCATTTTAAATGAGATTCTGGGCAATTTTTTTGTGTTTTCGATTCAACGATTGTTTTTTTCTCGTTTTTTTTTTTATTTGTTCTAATTTACGCTCATTTTGTTTTGTTGTGTTATTATGTTGGTGTAATTTGTAGCCAAAGCGAATGATAAAATTATAAATTATAATTACTCAATTATTTCTTTGTGCAAATCAAAGTTTTTGGCACATTAATTTAAATGTTGAATAGAAGATGGCAGAATGGAAGATGCGAGATGGAAATGTCTTCATTTCCATTCGACATTTCGGGATTTTATTGAAAAGGCACTCAAAAAGTTTTCATTACCCTGCAATTTGAGGGTATATTCAAATGGGTGGAGGGGTTTGCAGGGGGAGATCTCCTTCTCTTACTGCTTACAGGGTACTTCCTTTTGTTTTTTTTATTTGGATGATGGATGCAATGAAGGATGTTTGAAGTAACAAAGTAAAAGTGGGCGGAGAGGGTTGACTGGGAGGCGAGGGACTGGGTGGGGGCTCTACTTAATGACAATTTTGTGTAGGATTTTATGAGCAGAGACTATTTTTGAGAATTAAAAAGTTTTTTGGGTTGGAAATTTTGTGCGTCCATAAAAGATTTTAATGATTAGCCAGTGGGCGTTTGAGGCAATTAAGTGGATTTTCGGTGACGAGAGAGGGAGAGAGGGGAAATTTAATTAACGCTTCTCGCATTGTTTGATCAAATAAATTGAAAGACATTCATTACGAATGCAGATGGTTAAATACGGGGGCAATAGACAGAGTTAGAGTTAGAACCAAATTGATAAACAATTGAATTAAATATATATAAAAAAGATATTGAACTGCTCTCTGTCTCTCTCCGTCAATTGTCTGATGAGGTTAATACGCATTCCATATGGTTTCCCGGTTTGTTCGCTTGCTTGCTTGCTTATTTATTTATCTATCCCCTTTTGCTGTAATTCGATTTTAATCAAAGTTGTTCAGGCCACTTCAAAGTGCAGTGAAGCCGAACGTATGGTTTTTCTTTTTTCCAAACTAAGCCGCTCAAGTGGCATAATCAACCCCTTTGCCTTGACTGACCCCTCCCCTCCCATCCACAACCACCACTTCGAGTCTAAAGGAAAACTCCAAAATTTGTGAAAAGGCGCAAAGGAAAAGTATGGCAAAATAAACTTTAACATTGCCTGCATTTTTAATATACCAAAATAAAAAAAATAAAATCCATAAGTATCTACAACATTTTCAGCTATCTAAGCTTATTATAATACCAACAACAACAATGGGAAAAAAGGAGCGAAATCCAATAAGCAACTCCTAAAGGTATCGACTATGAAATACCGTATAGGAAATTCTTGTATCAAATGATACAGTGGCGCCGTCTAGCGTAAGACATTGCTCAAATCGAATCAAAATGTTTTTTAATTGAATTACATGTATTTTGCTTTTATTTTAGATGATATACCTCACACTTATACAGGGTGTCAGGGAGAAAAAAACTCCTGTTTTAAATAACTTGTGCCAGGATTCGAGGAATTTTTTTTAGACCACCCTTCGCCACCGTGCTGTGGCTCTCAGGACCTTTCAAGTTGGCAGTGTTCAATTAAGCGTAACTAAAGTTGCGTCAATAAATTTTCTTTTTCAAATTTTTCCCGTTTTTTTTTTCAACCCTTGGCATATGTGACGCATTAGCCAAAAATGTACATATATGAAGGGCGAAAGAATAAAGTTCAAAGTTTTTCTATAAATATATAAATCTACCTATATATTTATTTATATAATTAATTGTATCAGCCAGGAAATTGGCCATGCGAGCAGCCAGCATGCAACCCTTTTCCCCCCTTACCCCCCTCTTTTTGCTACTCTTTTCTCGTTGGCTTTATAAATAAATAAATAAAAAAGAAAAAAAAAAACCCAACTGCGGTTGTCTAAGGGAGCGAGGGCGTTTTGGTGGCGAGGGAGAAGAAAGGGGCGGGGCGGGAGGTATATTTCAAACCGCAAAAACGTCAACCACAATATAAAAATTACAGACGATGAAAAATATCAATCGATGTGGGTTCATTTGTGTGTAATGAACATTAATGAAGCGCAAAGAGCGTGACTAATAACGAAATTACCAATTTGGCCAAACCAAAAAGAAATGGAAAGAGACAGCGACACACAGACAGACGGACAAAAGGAGGAGAGTCAATGTCCAGACAGAGACAGGGTGACGTCAGTCACCAAATGCAAAAGACGAAGGAGAACAAGGAGAAACAAACCTAAAGTAACGACCTATCTATGACTATATATGCTATCTATATACCCTTCTATGCATACCCTTTCCAAAGTAGAAGAGTGTCGCCCGTTTGCAAACCTACTGCAAGGACTAAAATGCCCAATCGTTTGTTTGTTTGGACGAGAGAAAAGTGTGTGCAAACCGGGGAAATTCAACTCGTAATAATAAAATGCGAATAAACCATAAAATGTCATTAAGTGCGTCGTTTCAATTTTCTGATTTTTTGCCATTTTGGGGTGATTTCTTTTTCCTTTTTTTTTGCTGTCGTGAAAAGCAAAGTAAGGGCAAAGCCGAAATAATAATGAAAACTTTTCAAATTGTTCCGTTTTCATATTCTTTCTCCGCCCGGAAATATTTGATGTGCGAAATTTTCTTTTTTTAATGATTTCTCCTTGGCCTGTCATTCAATTGCAATTGAATTTGAAATGTGATGAAGCCCCTTCAGCCCCCTCCTTTCCACTCTCCCCCCCAGCCCTCAGACAAATCACATTAACTATTTAGTAATTTCTCCATTTTCCATAGTTTTTAATTAAGTTTTCTATGGTCTATTTGCATTTGTTCGTCCCATCCTCTTGTAATCCTTCAACAAAAATTTGCTTTAATTGCACAATTGCCGCTCATTAAACTTAATGCAAGGTAAGAGGGCGGGTAGGGGGCGTGGCATTTAAGGAGGGAGGGTTTGGTAAAAACGCAAACAATTAATAAATTTTTAAGTGCATTGCAAATTATGCCCCTCCGACCTCGACCTCAAGTCCTGGCCAAACCTCAAGACCAAACCAGCAGGAGCAGAAGCAGCAGCAGCAGCAGCAGCGGCAGCGGCAAATGCTTTTGCACACAATACATTATTAATTTAACCAAAACCCCAAACCCACCGTCGCCTTACACTCCTGTGTGTGTGTGTGCCCTCTCCCCTTTCCCTTCACCTTCTTGCTTTCTCAACGCACAACAAACGGCGCTTAATTTGCCAAATGGTTCCTGCCTGCCTTCCCTTTCCATTTCTCCCCCTCTCCCCACCCCCCCGACAAAAACTGCAAGTTGTAGTTTTTTGTGTGTGAAGAAGTCGAAAGAGAAGCGAAATATTAAACGCGCGAATGAGCAAAAGATGCAAAAATACCTTGGACCAAGGATGAAAATCGCTAAAAAGAGTAAAGTACAATATTGAAATACGTGCCAGAAACTTTTCAAATGGCTCGACTACAAAATTTACCTAAGTAAAGTAAAGTGAAAATTAGGAAATCTTCAAAAAAGCAAAGTGAACTTGCTCGAAAACTATTTCTAATTTGGTCCCTGAGATTCTAGGCAATAGTTTTGCAGTTTTAAAAGATAATTCCTGATCCTGATGGCAAATTGACACAAATATATGTGTAACTGGTTATAGTCGAATATACTTTGTGTCCTAGTTTTGTGTGCCTTCTCTTGAAATAGTAACAACTTGAGCTCTTTTTCAACTCCCGCTGCCGCTGCTGCTGCTTCTTCTGTGAGTAAATTGAAGCGCCAAACTTAAACAAACCGAAAGGAGAGGGAGGAAAGAAGGGAGGGAGGGGCTCTTGGCTGTTCAGTTCGGTCCGGCAGTGAACAGAAAATTCATTAAAACTTTGTATTGTGCTCGAAAACAACCTTCTAACAACAACAACAACTAAAATCCTCTCTCACTCTCTTCTCCACCAACAACAACAACTAGCTCATTCCGAACTAATTTGTCTAGGCGATTTAGCCAAAAGATTTTTTTTTTGGGTTGAGGGGGGTGCGAGGGGGATGGGGGTGGAGACTATGTGTCGTTGATGACGCGACAAAATCCAATTAATACGCCAGACAAATAAAATACTTTCTTTCCTCTTTCTTCTTTCTTTTTTTTGGTTATTTTTTCGGGGGTGATAGAAGGGTGTGGCGGGGCGGGGGGAGGTGGTAGGGGTAGGGGTAGGGGAATCGTTTAGATAAAGCAATAACCAAATGTGTCTACGAACAAACACACGCGACTGTGCATAATTTTTTCGCCCTTTTGCAGTGGCAAACTTTTGTGGCTCACTATATCTTAATATTGTGAAGAGGATGGCTCCTCTAGTGTCCTAGTGTCGCCATGTCCTTTCGATTGAGTGTGCTAGTGTGTGTGCCAGTGTGTGTGTGCGAGCCTCACTTGTTTGTTTAAGTTAAGCAGAAAGTTTTCTTTAAGATTTACGCTTAAGTTTTACGTGATAAAACTTTTATCACTATGACTTTTTCCTTGCCTTTGCCTTTGCTTTCATTGAGAGGGTATTGTGGTTTTGATAGAGTGCTTAAGGACACCCCAAAACAGGAACAGGAAGTGTCAATATACAGAGAGAGAGAGAGAGAAAGAGTGAGAGGATTAGGCGGAAATTATTGCAATTGGTTGGCACACATATGGCCAGAAAGAGAGAGACCAGTTAATTATATCTGCAATATGTATCGATGGATATATACATATGTACATACATCTGAGATTAGTTGAGAAAACGAAAAGTTCTATAACCCTCTATGGCAGTGGCAAGTTAATTTTCCATCAAATTGCACGCTCTCCCCTTCTCACGATATCATTTTGTATGCTTTAGCTTTAGCACACACTTTTGTGTTTATATTTGTTTAAGGTTATTGCGTCAACTTGTACAACTCATCCTCATCCTCATCCCCATGCTCCTCATGCTTATCCTCGTTCTCATTGTTGTAGTTCACAATCTTTGGCACTAGATGGGGCATAAGGCTGCGGATTAGGGTAAAGGCGGGATGGGAGGATGGGGAATGGCAATGGCAATGGCTGATGGGGGCCAAAGTACGTGCCCCCCTTGACAATCACTTTAGTACTTTGATGGCAGTCGCTTATATCATCAGAAGAGCAACAACAACAGAGATGAAACTCTTGGAAGAAAGTTTTTATTAACATAAATTATGAGACGACACCCATACACATACACACACACACACACACACACACAGATACAAGTTTAGTTCAGACTCCGAAACTAACTCTCCTCATATAACAGTCAAAGTAGAAGAGTGCATAAATTTCACTTGACGCAAGTAAAGAGGGAATACTGGGAGGGGGGTGTAAAAAACTTTGGCTAATATATCTATTAAACGTTTTGACTTACCGTTATGGCAATGTCATGACTGCCATCGCATGTGTCCAACTTCCGGCGGAAACGTAATACAGTATGTGTCGCATTCTCATAGCCCATCATCAGCATATAATCTTGTGAGGGATCCACAACCGGTTCGGGGTCACCATTGCGTGTAACATGGCGATCCTGTAAACAAGAACAAGAAGAAGAGTAAGTATGAGTAAGGCATTTAAATACACACAATTCAATTCAGTCATCAATGATGAAAAATGTTCGTGGAAAATATTTCATTTACAACATTCTTTCGTTCCTCCCCCCTTTTTTTTTCGGGGCATATTTTGCTGTCATTAAGTGAGTTGTTGCTGTTGTTGTTGTTCATTTGACTGGAGGGGACACCCAACCACAGGCGCTCACAACTCTCAACTCGAAGTCAACCATCAGCCCCATCATTCCATCTCACATGTGCATAACTTTTACTCAGCATGTGGGTGAAGTTTTTGGCATTTTTCTACTTGTTCGAGAGAGAGAGTTGGTTGGTTGGTTTTCTTCTTTTTTTTTTTCCTCATCTTTTTCGTAAAATAATTTAAATTTTCACAAAAGTTGAAAGGCCTTGACTCGATCTGTCTACTCTTTACTCCCCCAGACCCCCCCCTTTTTCTCTTCTTTCCTCCTCTTACTTTTATCCTTTTACTGTTTTGACAGAGTTACCAAGTTAAAGTTGAGTAGTTTTGGCCCATGAATCGAAAATAAAATCACTTTAGTACCACACTCAATCGAAATTTCGAGCATTTTCGATTACAACTTATTAAGACAATCAGCAGAAACTATTTCAATTTGAGAATTCTCAGACTTGAAGTGAATGAGTCAACATTTCGAACCTTTAATACCAAAATTTGAAGTGCTTTGACTTTGTCAAAGGAAGTGCAAGTTCTTTTTGTTGATTGAGATATGATATGTCAATAATTTTCTTAGCATTTGATAGGTTGATATCATTGTTGGAAGTTCTTAAAGCTTTTCTTATAACCAGATTGCCAAGGAGAATTGTTTAGAATATTAAAAAATAAATTCGAAGTCTACCTTTTTGACCTCAAAACACCTTCCAAAGACTCTAGTGTTATTTAGCCTGAATTGATCATAGCTTTTGCATCACTTTGAAATCATTTGAAAACGATTTTAAGTTTCTGAAGATAATTTTCAAGGATTTTCCTTTCAAAAGTCACTTTAATGGATTACTTTCTATCCTTTTTGAGGACTTTTTAGAACTAAGTAACTAATAGTTCATCACATTTTCGTTGTGCCAACGTTGTTTGCTTTAAAAACACAAAACTTTTTGCCTAGTTTTTCGTTTTTTTTTTGCTCTCTTCTTCTTCGTCTTGTTTTTGTCGGTTTTTGTATGTGTGTGTGTGTGTTTTTTTTTTGAGGACTTTCTTCTTCGATTCTTTTGCACATGTTGTTGGCCAGCCTTCGTCAACACAGACGCCAGATGTCTAGGACTCATGTATGTGTGTGTGTGTGTGTGTGGGTGCATGTAAATTCTTATACATATAACAACATGACCCTATACCAATACCCCCTCCCCTATACCCTACCCCCCTATGTATCTGCTACCCTCCTACCAGCCGCTTATGTAGGCGTTGGGGCATGTTCTTCCTTCTACCGCTTCTGTTCTCTGTGTTGTGATTCGCTTCGCATATTGGCAGTTGACTGCAAATGGGCGTTATGTTTGGCATCCTTTTTTGGCCCAAGGACTCCACTAAGAGGGGAACGTTGAAAACTTGAACTGGCAAAAATTTTGATGATGTTGCGAAAAGTCAAGAGTGAGAAGACCTTGCTTGGGCAGCAGAGAGACAGCGTGAGATGGAAGGAAATGTAGGGAAAATGGATGGATAGATGAAAAGATAGATATACTGACAGGAGCCCCCAACCCCAACCCTCCTCCTCCTCCCATTCCCCAACCAACCAACCCTTGAAACCCTCCAGAAGTACCGTAATTGAAGCTGATGGAATTTTTGAGTAGTTTTCTATGTAGATATTTCAAAAATTTTATTGATTTAATTATTTGCCAATTCTACATGAACTCCAGTACCCCACCCAACCCCAAGCCCAACCACTCAATATACTCGCTACCACCCCGCTCCCCACCTTACCCCTTGATACCCCAAAAAGTGCATTTTATTTATATTGACAGAGAAAATAAGAGGAAAACAGAGGGACCAATGATACGAACAGAAAGCAAAGTGGCACCAGAGAGATGGAGAGGGGGAGCGGGGTGGGTGGAAAGTTTTATTACATTTGGTTTGGTTTGGTTCATTCTATATAGTTTTTTTTTTTTCGTGCTGGTTGGTTAGAAAAGTGGCTTTTAGTAACTGTAATCAACTATGCGGCTTCTATGCCATCTATTTGTGGTCGAGAATTTTTGTGCGTATTATGCATGGAAATTCAATTGATTATGGCCAGGATAGGCAGCAATTTTTTGGTTTGCCATAAACTGAAATGCAATAACAGCCACGACAGCGGCGACTAGCTTCCTATCAATTTTTTTTTGAGTGTAATATTTTTACTAATCACTTGTGCGACATTTATTTAATTTTGTGAAGGTTCAATAATTAATCGAGACAATATCTACGATCAGAGAAATTATGGAAATAGTTGGTTTAAATGCTTTAAATTTTTCATTTGCCATCTTTCTATGCCGCTGCTGATTATGCCACTTAACAATCCACTAGATCTTCTTTCGTGTGTTTTTTTGGAGTGTGTGTGTGTGTTTTGAGCTATTCATCCATTAAATAGCATGTTCCATCATTCTGTTGAAACAGAAACAGCATCATAAAGCACCCACAGCTGCTGGTCAAGTTGTAGATGCGTTCATGGTGGTGGGCACGAGCCACCAACCAACCAACCACCAACCACCCACTCATTCAGCCAGCCCAGTCAGCTACATTTTGATTTATTTTAGTTAATGTTCTATCTTTTATCACACTTAACACGAGCTCAAAAGCTTGGCTAATGTTAAGTTTCCCAGGCTATCAAAAAACACAAAAAGAACAAGTTTACTTTCCCAGCATTTCCATCATCTAATTACAACGGAAATTTTCGAAATACACCTACAAGCACACACACACACAGAGAGAAAGACGCACACCTGAGGCTGTTGCAATTAATTTGCCCCAATTTATATCATCCTCCATCTCACTTTGTTTCTCTGTATCTCTCTCTCTCTCTCTGCGTGTTTGCTGGTTGGCATTACATGCCAGCATTTCATTAATCATATCACATGCTGCGCCATTTGCCATTTTAGTTAGCTAATTAAAAGTTTTCCTTTTTTTTTTTTTTGCTCCAGCTTTTGTTATTGTTGTTTTGCTTCTTCACATAAATTTTGTATCTATTTTGTAGAAATTTATATATATTTTTTGGGTACAGTCATTCTGCATTTGTCGTTGTGTGCCTCTCTCTCTCTCTCTCTCTGTCTCTCTCTCGCTAACTGTCATGTAGTTTAATCTACAAACGCATAATTCAAGATCGCATGAGCAGAGTTCCTCTTCCCGTTTGTTACCGTGTCTATAGAGTATATATATAGTACAATTTTTTGACTGTTTTGCACAGTTTCCCTTTTAATTTTACATTATCTACCGCTCACACACACACACACACACACGCACACACATACCTTGACATGTCCCAACGTTATCGCAAAAAAAAAAGCGGGGGGGGAAGAGCGAAAGAGACGGCCAACTGACGGAAATTAAAAATACGCGCTGCAATGTTGCAAGCACCCAACACGACGTTATCAAAATCTGCGTGTGCGTGGGCAAAAGGGGGGAGGGGAGGTGCTTTATATGGGTGCTGCTGCCGCTGCTGCTGGTGGTTGATGCCGTCGACTAAGGGTCGTTGGGGGTAATTATGCAAAAAGGAAAGGCGCATAAATTTGCAATATTCTCAGGGAGCTGCTGCTGCTGCTGCCGCTCCGTGCTCCTCTCTGCCAAATGCCAACGACGTTTAAAATTGCTCACAACTTGCTTGCCTTTTTTTTTTCATTTTCTACTTTTTCTTCTTCTTCATCATCTTCTTTTATGTGTGTGCAGGAAAAATGTCGTCGTCTTGGCAGGCAAAAGGTTGGTTGGGCATAGCAGAAAAGTCTTCAAATTGAATCAGTTTTCTCTATATTGCCCTTAGATGTATGCTACAAAAAAAACCAAATATGGCCACCTTTTGCATTGTGTGCCCCAAAATGTATGCTACACTATTTAGGTAGATTTGCCTGGGCCCCGAAAAAGAAAAAAAAGGAAAACCTTGTTGATAGAGCATTCATTTTTCAGCTTGTATATGAGGACGCAAATGTTGGCTCATTTTTACTTGCTTTTTAAGTTGCATGCCACGACACTTGGCCCTTTCAGCTGCTTGTCGTCGGGAGTCCTCGACGCGTTGTCGTCGCCTTTCTCGTTGGCGTTGCCGTTGCCGTTGTCAACGCACACGTTTTTTTAATTGCTGGAAATTTTATCACACCTTCATGGTTCGCAGGACTCGTAAATTGTAATCCTTGCGTTGAGATGCGTTGCGCAGCTCACTTTTTCTTTGGCTCCGCCATTGGCCTTTGCGCTGCTGCTGCCGCTGCCGCTTGCTGCTGCTGCTGCTGCTGTTGTCATTAACGTCGCTGCCTCTTAAGCATTTAATAGCCTTGTCAAGACTTTAATGCCTTTTAGCTTGGCTCTTCTAATATGTATATGTATGTCTCTGTCTATGTGTGGAGTGTGGAACGGGGTGCCACAACGAGAAATGGGGAATGGGGGGCGGGCCGAGGGCGGTAAATCAATAAAAGCCAAGCACAAAATTAAGCACCTTTCGAGCTTTTCAGTTTGACGTCGTCATTTCTTTTTTGTTTTTTTTTTTTTGTTTTTCTTGCCGCAACGTGGAATTTAATAGGATTATGCAACATTGAAAGCAAAACAAACTTATGCAAAGCTCTGTCACTGCACTTACCCCCTTACCTTACCACCCCCCTCCACTGGTTATCAAGCTTCTTCTATCAGCAGTCCTGCCCGTCATTTCCATCTCCTACAATGTACTCACTCATTTGAACCCTTTAGCATGAGCCTAATTGTCTTGATTTTCGCTTGATGAAAACTTTCCAAAACGCACACACTCACACACACACACACACCCACACACACACTCACAGGAGTCGGAGACGAAGGCGGAGTCGTCGTCCGCCCAAGTTTTGTTACGCCAAAAACAAACTTTAGCAATTTATGATAATTCAACGTCAGCTGGGACAGTTCAGTCAAGTACATGAGTGGATGATGAGGATGCACAAGAAGCTGGAAGAGAGTGGGAGTGGGTGAAGGGGTGGGGGGCAGGCGGCAGTCAACCATCATCAACAACAAACTCAACTGAACTGAACTGAACTGACAGCTGGCTAGCAAAAAGGCTCAAGTGAAAAGCCTTAAAATATGCTCGCAGCACACATTAAACTTATTACCTCCCCCCACTCCGCCCCACTCTCTTACCCTTCCTCTTCATTTCACTAATGCCCAGCCCCTCTACCCCGCCCTCTACCCCTCCGACTACTATTTCGGCCCAAGCATTTCCGTGTACAGATTTTGCTTTATAAACCTCTTCTCATATATAACAACAGCAAAAGGGTTGGTTGGTTCCTTGCTTCGGTGACTCCTTCTCGTATTCCTTTACTACACATATCACACAAATATCAAAATGTTAGCTATACTACATCTACATATATATATATTATATATATATTTGGGAGGAGAGCTAGAGAGAGAGAGAGTTGACTGGAAAGTTTCAAAGAAAGGATTTCGGACAGCTCTTATTTTTGATTTAGATGAAGTGAGCCCAAGGGAATTGACAGCACACACACACTCACACACACACACAACAAATGGAAAAATCTTAAAAAAAAGGTGAGAACTGAAAATCAGCCAATACAATGATGTACGACTCTTGTTCATTTCGGAATGAGGGGGAAAAAATAATATCTATTAGAGGACAAATGGAAATACTCAAAGATTTCGGATATTTTTAAAGACAACTTTTTTGCATACTTTGATTTATTATCTCTGAAGTATTTCAATTTCTAGATTGCCCCTATTCTCTATGCTTCAATCATTATAGGAACCACCCTCTCAGTCTCGCTATCTCTCTCTCTCTCGCTCAGCTTTCAACTATCTGTGCCATCTATTGCCATTTGCCAGTGCCAAAATTGTGTGCATCGTCCTTCCCCCTTCCCCATCATGCTTCCCTCTAGGATCTAGATGTATATACATGTACACACACACCGCATCAAGTTGGTGGCATTGTAAATTGTTTTCCTGTGCACACCGCCTTGTCCTTCCTATTCCTGCTACCCATTTCCGAGCCTCTGCTGCTGCTGCTGCTCTTGATGTATGTTAAAGGAGCTCTTGTGTTGTTGTTGTTGTTGTTGTCCTCCTCCTTCTATCTACCACTACTACTTTAGATGCCACTACGCTTGTTTTGGCTTAGGAATTGATGGCGTCGACGTCGTAGTCGTAGGAGTCGGAGCTGGAGCTGGAGTCGTTTGATGCCTTATGTACATTTGATTACGTATACGCTATGTTGCCTGCCCATTTGCCTATAACACGAAGCAGAGTGCGGTGCGAGTGTGTGAAGCAGCAGCAGAAGCTCCTCTGTGTATATGTCAGCGCCAAAAAGAGCGCGCCTTGGGGTAAAGCCATCAAGCTAGACACAGAGAAACCAAAACGGCAAGCCCAAATCTCTCTCTCACTCTTGCCTCTTTCTTTCCCTCTTTAACTATCTCTCTATCTATCTATCTATCTATCCATCCGAGCTAGCTGGCTGTCTGTCTGTCTGTCTGGTGTTTCGTTTGATGATGATGATATTGGCATTGGCAGGCGAAACTTCAGTTTGCTTAAATTACCGCTGCAAGCAAGTATATCAATTAATATAGTTAAAGTGCCTTCAAGTGAGAGAGAAGGAGACACAGATGTCAGCAGCAGCAGCAGGAGGAGCAGAAGGAGCATCAGCAGGATACTGCTGCCGGACAAAATGATTCGATATTTGCCAAGTTGCAATTGCTTGCGTCCAGGGTTGCAGTTGCAAAAGAGACATTTTATTTTATTTTATATTTCCGCCCCCCCCATTTGATTGAAGGACTTGCGATGAAAACTTTCGTGTGCCAGCAAAATTCATTAACAATTTCAATTTTATTTGAATTGGTGTCCCTGGTTTTTAGCAAATTTAATTATATCTCTCTCGCTCTGACCTTAGTCGGTCTGTCTGTCTGTCTGTTTGTCGGTCGGTCGGTCTGTTTGCCCAACGCAAGGCACTTCAGTTTACCACTTCAACTCATCAACTCAATCTGGAAGTTTTGAAATGTTTGCCCAACCCTCCGACCGATATCTTCAATCTATCTATATATATATATATATATATATATATGTATCTATCGGTGTGTGTGTGTATGTGTGTGTTGTATGCAGACACTGCAAATTGCTAGTTAATATTTTATGAAAGCAAACAGCAACAAATTGTGCAATGCAATGCAACTTGGCCAAGTTCTTGGTCCCTATTTCCCCCTCACTCTCCCTCTCCCTCTCAGCCATTGTAAACTTTTGCTTAGTTTTGGGTGGGCCAATTTTCCATTCATCTTCTATATATACATATATATTGTATATATATATATATAGAGAGAGATATTTGCTATCTGTTATTGCCATCTCTAACTGCATCGCCCCCTTCATGCTCCTCCTTCATCATCATTGTGAACATTAAAAGCATTTTATTAAAATTGAAATTGCCCGCCGGACTTTAAGCTTTTATTTTAGATTAAATATCAATCACTTTGTCTGCTCGTTTGGCAATTTATATTACAATGCGAATGACAGCAATTGATATAAGTTGAAATCATGTTGAATGGGATAGTAATATTATACAATATTATTTATTATAACTGAAGTGTACGACATTTACGACAGACTCGGCAGCCATTGTATATGAGATGGCATTAAAAATCTATAAATTAGGCCTTGCCCATTTGTCTGAAATGTCTGTCTCTCTCTCTGCCTCTCTCTCTCTCTGTCTATCTATATGTAACTGTAAAATGTGCATTGATGCATTAAGCTGCCACTGCTGCCACTGCCACTGTGATGCTGCCCCATGATGAGGCTACTCACACAAAAAGTGGCCTATTAAAATGATTAAAAATATCTCTGAATGAATGAATGAATGAACGATGTTGTCCATGCAGCTGCAAACAATCAAAATCAAAGTAGTTTTGGTTATAATAGCAAATAAAACGACATCCGGATTAATGGAAATGAACAGTGGCTACACGAAGTGAATGGACACACACAGAACACTAAACAGGATTGTAAACTATTACAATAAAAGGATTTAGCAGCTGACTAAAGTTACATTTAAATTGGAAACTTTGTTCATTTAGAAGGAAACCTTTCATTTAAAGAGTGTGACAAGAACAAAACAACTTTCTTTAGTAGAAATAACAAAGAAAATTATATATAAATAATTGTAAATGTTTAACTAAAATTTCTACAAGATAATCTTTGAAAGCTCTGGCAACAACTTGTAATATTTTAGTTTTTCTATCAAAAATCCTGAATCATTCTTAGATACAACTTCCAAGTCCTAATTCACGTATTCGTTGCAATCTTGTCCTTTTTTAAGTGTGCCCATATATCGATAATACGATCATACCTGGCTAATGTGCCCATATATCACATTTGAAAATAGTGTGGACGCTTACAAACTTTTCCTTTATCTCTTTCTAAGATAATTCTTTTTAAAATGCCATTAAAATCAAAAGAAATAACTAATTTCTGATCAAATTTTCCTGATTTATATCACTAAGATTCAATAACAATTTCCTTTTAAAGATTTCAAGGCATTAAAATATGTTAAAAATTATGTAATTTCCTGTTTCATGATTAGCTAATAAAACCCTTTGGAAATCGATAAGAAAAATGGTAGAGAAACTGAGCTAGGCAATATAGAAACTCACTCCAAAGATTTTCCATTCGTTTTTTAATTTCCTTATCTCTGTTTTTATTCTTCTTTTTTTTTTGATTACTTTCGTTTTGCATTTTTTGATAATTTTTGTCGAGTCAACCGGTTGGATTTTGGGCACTTGGAATCAAATCTAACCCCTTTTTTGTGTGTTGCTCATTTGCCGCTGCCGTTGCCGTTGCCGTTGCCGCAATCTCTGTCAGATTGAAGTTGCCCTTGAGGGACAGCCCTTGTGATTTACCCATTTGCATTAAACAATTTGGCTTGGACAGAGAGAGCGAGAGTAAGGAGCAACCCTTTTAACTAGTTTGCTCAATTAATGTCATGTACACAACCCACTTAGCTAGTCCCCACTGTAATTTCTCCCTTTGCGATGGATGATGCCGCTGCGGCACCATCATCAATGTGACATACATATCAAAAAGGCAAATTCAATTAACAAACTTTGCACGTCACTCAAAATTAACTCTAGGGCGTTGAGGCGAACACATAGCTCTATCTCTTTTTACCCTCAAACCCTGATGACAAATACCACAAAACAAAAAAAAAATGAAACGAATAACAGAAAGAATTATGATGGACAAACACAAAAAAAAAAAAAAGAAAAAAATGCAAGAGAGACTATTTTTATATCACTTTCAATTGTCCAGAGTGTGCCGCCCAAACGCTGTAGGGCCACGCCCACGCCGTTGATGATGATGATGGGGCTGATGGTTGGGTGGTGGATGGGTGCTACACGAGGGGTGGGGTGGGGCAGCAACAGCTACAGCATAACGCATTATATAATAATGCGTTTTTATAGTAAAATGAAATTATAAAGAGACGAAAAATTGTATTTGTCATATTGTTAAGCTGACAGACGTCAGTTTTTCCATATTTCCCTTGCGTTTCCTCTTTTTTTTCTTTTTGGGGTTGATATATACCCTGCAGATGGCAAATCTTTGCTTTTTATAGAAATGACAGATGATACATATAAAAGTTTTCTCTGGTTGATTAAGATCAGCTCAAATTAGGTATTACTATATTTCTGTGCTATATATAAACCAGATCTATCAAAATCTTCTACTATCTTTAATCTATATATCTGTTAACTAAGTTATATCTAATCATCTTTGAATATTTGTATAAATTATATTTATTTTTCCTTATTAAAAAATCCTTTTTTATTCTTTTATAGAGCATTGTCTAGCCGATCAATGTGTGTGTTGGTTATAGTCAGTCCATTCAGACTGTTTCATTTCTTATTTGTATATTGAAACCACTTTTTAAATGCGATATGTAACGGCTGCCATCGAAATCTGTTGAATGTAACTCAAAGACAGACAGTCGGAAGAGTCGGAAGACCCAAACTAAAAGCAAATTCAAATAAATTTAAAATCCCCTTGTGCATTTTTAGCTCTCTCTCCACCACACACACACACACACACAACCACACATACACTTGGCTGTTGAGGCCTGTGTGTGTGTGTGTGTGTGTGTGTGTGCTTGTGCTTTGGGTGATGGAGAAAAGGGACCACCAGTTCGAGTCGACTACGTGTCGTTTAGCATAAAGGGGAGCGGGTAAAGAAGGTGTAGACCGTCCGTCCGTCCGACCGACTGGCTGACTGCCCTTAAGGGCTGCATTTATGACACTCCATTTGTCAAGCGAATGAACGTCGAAATGAAATGAAAGACCAGATGAGATGAGGAGGGAATACAGGCGAAGGGGGGCGGTGGGAAGAGTATACTATGCGAATTCAATTGCGTTGATTTTGCGTTTTCCTTTCCTTTTCATATATATGTATGTATGTACGAATGTATGGGTGTATTTGATTCTCCATCCCTTTCGCACTCTCTCCGTATATCTCTCGCAAAATTTTCCAACTCGGATTCAGAGAGTGTTTTGTTCAAAAATGTTTGCCATTGACTTTGAAATCTTTCTGACATTGACGTTTATTAAGCGTTTTTGACACTTTCGTGATGCTGATGCTGCTGCTGCCGCTGCGTTATCTGAAGAAGTTTTCCATCTAACCAAATTCTATCCCTTCTCTTAGCACCCAACCACCCACCCACTCCTCACTCACCCTCTCATAATCACTCTATCTGTTAACCACTCAATGTCATATGCAGATGATGATGATGATGATGGAATTGCAGGCGACATTTTTGTATAGATTTAGAGCAAAATGTGTGTTTTGGCAAAAATTATTTTAATGAGCAGTTGGTGAATGCCACACACACACACTCAGACACAAAATCCATTCCACATTCATCCATCCCGCAGCATGCTTTTGTGGCAGCTGCTGCCCTTTTATTTGTATGAGTTTTTTTTTTTTTTTTGTCGTCGTTTCTTCTTTTCCTTTCTTCTTTTTTTTTTTTTATGTTGCCTGGTGACTTTGTTCGGCAATTTGATAAACTGTCAACCCTGAGGGCATTTTTGGGTCGTCGCTTGCAAATGGCAAAATGGCAATGGGATGACACACACAAGGGCAATGCGAATTATACTATACTATATAATGTGCCATGCCCTTGATTGGCGCAGCACACAAAAATGTCAGAGAGGAAATGAACAGAATGTGGAGAGAAAAATCAGCGACTCCAAATGAATAGAATGGATTATATATATATTTCTTTGAACCTATTTCCACCTAAAGAAAAGTTTATTCAAGTTCGATTATCGAAGATTTTAAGAATTTTAATTCGACATAAATCATCTTCTCATTACTCATTGAATGACCCTCGCATAACTCAAAATGCTAGTCTTCAGTTTTGTCGCCTGCTCTACCTCCCCACCCCACCCCCTTAAAAGCAAACCCCAATACGCAATAAAAAAAAAAACAACAAAAAAAGCGAGCTCACATTTTTTATAGCATACTTTTGAGGGCCAACATAAAATGGCAAAGGGAGAGAGAAAATCCTTTGCCTAATTACTTGTCCACTCTTGGGCTTCAGTTTCGGACACAAAAATTCATTTTGTTTCCTTCAATTTAAGATGGCCAACTCCTTCCTTCCTTTCTAGTGCCCCACTCAAATCTCCACACACACACACACACACACGCACACACCCCTCCGGCCAGCCTCACTCCAGCCAGTTTCCTCTAAGTCTATTATTAAGGCCATAAATCCATGATCGCTTTGATATGAGTTCGTCTCCAGCCTTTTCATTTCATTTTTCCTTATATATATATAAATGCCCAAACGTGCAAAAAAAAAGGAGAAGAGGAAGAAAATATATAGAAGGCCCTTCGGCCTGTTTCCAATTTCAAGCGAAAGTAAAGTGAAGATAAAAAATGTAAATATCATTGTTTGCCCCATAGAGAAAGAGAGAGGGGGAGAGAGAAAGTGAAGGGGGGGGAGTCATGAACGTTTGGGCGGTGGCAGCCAAAAGGCAAAGTGGGCAAAGGGGGCGGAGGGAAACACCAAAAAAAAAGGTTAACAACGAGACATTTGCATTGTTTTTCAGGCTAGAGAGAGAGAGAGAGAGAGAGAGAGCGAGCGAGCGAGAGAGAGACCCGGGAATCGGAACACGTTTCCAGTTTTGCTTTCGCATATTTTTTTGTTCGTTGTTTTGCGTCCTTTGCCTGATTTTTGACAACTTTTGCAAAAGGTTTTTCAGTCCACCCTCTGGCCCCATCAGCCAGCCCTGTTTTCCCCATTAACCATCCCCCTAACAATTTGCCCTTAGGGAATGAACACCTTATCACCAACTTATTGCATCCGCCGGCAACAATTTCAAGAGTCTCGGCCTTGTTTTGTGTTTGTTATACGAGAGTTGAAAACATACTTCCTCCCTTTTGGACAGTTCCTGCTTTACACACACACTAACATACACACTTACACACACACACACAATTTCACTTTTACTTTGTGTTGTGCCTGGCGGCGTCTACGAAAAACGTTTTAATTACATTTGTATGTTAAAACTTCAATTGACGCAGGGTTTATCCCCTTCTTCGCTCTCCACTTTATTCTCATTCCCCTTTTGCTATTTGTTTCTCTTGGACTCCCCCCCTCCCCCCACCTAACCCCACCCGTTTGCAAAACGCTTTTGAACTTTACAACAGGGTTGTTGTTGTGTCTGTGTGTGTGTGTTTGTGTTTGTGTGTTTTTGTGGGAGTGTCTGAGTGGGCGATTAGGTTAGAATTAGATTGGGTTGTTGTATTTATAAGACAATTTTATGATAAAGGTAAAAAAAGGTAATTCTTTTTGCCATATCCTGGATTTAAATAGATTTAAAGGGGTAACTCCACGACAATCTTCTCTGAAATGTCAGAGGTTAACATGGGCAATCGATCAAAAGACCTACATTTTTTTACAGTTACAGGTCATCGATAAGTCGTCTATATCCCATTCAATCATGTTCATTAAATTTTCTATTTCTATTTGGCCAACCCCGCCCGCCCCGAATCGAATTTAATTTAACTAAACTGTCAAATCAAAAGCTCAAGTCAAACACACAAAATTAACCAAGCGCTTAAAGTCAGTTTAGGGTATGAGTATCTCTAGTATCTCTTCCTCTTTGAGGGACCTACGAACTGATGTAGATCCTTCTTCCTCTTCCGCTTCATCTTCTTCTGGTTTTGCTGTTTATTCTTTTATTTCTTTTCTGTAGGGGTCGTCCTGCTGCTGTCAACCCAAAAGCGGCTAACACTTGTGTGTGTCAATTTTATTTGATGAAAATACAAACACAAACAGCAAGAAAGAGATGGCTGGATGAGATGGCTTGTTGCTATTTGTAGAGCGTTTCTGATTACTGTCAGGACACACAGAGCAGAGCACAGGACATTCAAGCCGGCAGGCTGGCAGCCAGGCAGTCGGTCCCCTTTTAGTGCCAAGTGTTATCGGTAAACAAATAAAAAAAAAATAAAAAAAAGGAGGAAACAAAATCCTTAGTCACACACGCGCCCATACGAGTGAGTCTCTCTCTCTCTCTCTCTTTCTCTCATTCCCATACCCATTCTCTGTCTCGTTCTCTGTGTTTGCTTTAGGGATAATTTTCCACACACACACACACACACACATGGAGAGAGAGCTCATTCTATTGTTCAAGAGCAATTCCCCAATCTTAATTCACTCAAATTCGATTATTGTTCCGTGCACTTTTTGGCTCTGAGGTTAAAATAAACTTTCCAGTAGCAACAAAACAAGGAGAAGAGCAACACAACACAAACGAATGAAGAAAAACAGCTAAGAAGTCATTTATTTTTACGTTTAAATGGCAAAAGCAACAACTGTAAAAAAGAAACCCACCGCCCACTCCCCTCCGCCCACACACACACACAAACACACTGGATAGGACAGAGATGGGGAGAGGAAATAGCAGAAAAGTAGCAGCAATCAGCAAAAGCAACAACAATAACAATAGACTAAAAGGAGCAACAACAACAACACAAAAAAAAAGGCTGAGCTGAGCACTGAAATTTCCGAGAATGCCACGGTGAAAAATGCTCGTATACCCTACTTAAAGCTGTCAGAGAAAGAAAAACAAAAATGATTAGCGAGTAAAGCTTAACTCTTCAACGAGCTCAAACGATAATACATGAGCTTACCACAAAGCAGCGAGTACGTATGTATGTATGAGCGTACGTACAACGAGTAACGGTTTAAGCCAGCTAGGTAACTTTGAACTCTTTAATGATTGAGCTATATTTGTGTACAAACAGATAAGTAGGATAAGTAGAAGTAGCTACAGAAGAGCTAAGCTAATTTACACAAAATCTAAATATTCGAATACAATTGCAAGTATCGAGTACTTAGAAAGTAAGTCTTTACTTAGAAAAGTAAGATTTAGTCAAGACAAAGTAAATAAGAGAACTAAGAAGCACTTTACTTGGGAAAGACAAACAATTCAAGGCTTGATAAATGATTAGCGAGTCTTAGCGAGTAATTAACATAACTAACGAGTAAGATATGACCTTCAGGGGGGGAAATATCCAAATCTAATGCTCGATCGAAATCCTGTACATGAGAAAGACAAACAATTAAAGGCTTGATTACAGTAAAAATGATTAGCGAGTAAAACATGAGTCAAGCCATTAAATCTTAGCGAGTAATTAAGATAACTAACGAGTAAGAAATAACTTTCAAAGGGGGAAGTCTCTAACCCTAAGGTCTGATCGAAACTCTACACTTTGGAGAGACAAGTCAACACTTGATTACACAATAAATGATTAGCGAGTTAGCCTTAAAATCTCAGCGAGTAATTAAGATAACAAACGAGTGAGATATCACCTTCAAGGGGGGAAAGAACTCTAATGTTAGGTCAATATTCTCGGACACAATTCATTGCGTGTTTTTTTTTTCTCTTTATTCTCACACTTTGGTATTAACTTTTTTGTTTTTTATATGTATTTTGTTTGCTTCTTTTATTTATCAGCAATTATTTAGAGACCCAGCTGCCTATCTCCGGCCAAACACACTCCAGAGACCTGCCCAATAAAAATGCCACCCCTGCCCAGTCCCCAGTCCCCAGTCGCTCCATATGAAGCTATATTCCTATTGCACAACAACAATTCCCGAATTTCACACACAGTTCTACCCCCAATTACTTTACCTGCCCAAACAAAACCAAACTCATTGCTAGATTAACTCAATTGCCTTGAACGCGGAAGTGTAGCGTACACATTGCTCAGCTCAGTTTCCCCCCCCCCCCCCCCTTCTCCTCATCAAAAACCAGTGGGGGGAATAAGGGGATGTTTGTGGAGATGGTGGATTTGGCGGGTGGGGCAAAGCCAAAATGCGCCACTCAAGTGTTTTGTGTTTGTTTGTATCTTTTTAAATTTTACTTTTGTGCATTCGATGTTGCCTTTGCCCTTCTGCTTTTCGACTGAGTCACGCCCTCAAAATGGTCGAAAAACCGAACCAGAGTTCTCAAATGTTGAGTTCACCTTGCGCACGCACACACCCACATCTACACACACCCACACCTACACACACACACGCGCTCTGTGGAGAGCAATAAAATAAAAATTGAAAACACAAAGGATTTATAGCTTCAATAGGTTTTCAAGGAGCCAAACCAAAGGGAAGCTCAACTGAGAGTGGTGCTGCTGCTGCTGCTGACGGTGTGAGAGAGAGGGAGGGGGAAGGGGGTGGCGTATTGGGTGCCACTGCTTTCCAAAAAACTGCAAAAACAATAATATTTTCTGGGCTAAAAAATGGTAAAAGGAAGTGAAAATTGAAGCTTGAACGACCCGAGCGATATCCTTTCTTATTTTTACTTTTACTGCATAATTGAAAATATTTCCAAATTGTTGTTAATCAAAAGGAGATTTCATTTAAGTTTAGATTTTTAAGGATATTTATAAAGAAAAACAGAAAATTTGACTTTAGTGTGAAGATCTACTTCATAAGTTAAAATTTATATCTGCTAAACCTACAGTTAACTCATTGTTAACGCTTCATTTCAATTAATTGATCAATAGATTGTTCTCCCAAAATAGCTAAATTTAACAGCCAATTCAAATAAATTTCTCAAGTTTTATGCCTCAAAAATTAAAGCAATCTCAAACTGTTAAGTGCTGAGCGAAGAAACCTCCACTCCGTATGAAATGTATGGTCTAAAAAAGTAATTTCATCATTTATCCTATATAGAGACTTGTCCTTAAACTTTTTATACCCTTTTATCTCCATCGTTTTTTTGGTTTTTTTTTGAGTCCAGGGTATAAAAGAGAGATATATTTTAGCAGCCATTTCATTGTTTATGTGTGTGTATGTGCCTAAGTGTGAGTGTTTTGTGTGTGTGTGTGTGTGTGTGTAGGTGTGTAGGTGTGTCTATGTCTGGGCATATGGCGCCCACAGATTTTACTTCTCTGATTATTTTTCGCCTTCTATCCTCTTTGGCATTTCTTTCGTTTCGTTTGGTTTCTTTTCATTTGCTTTTTACACTGATTGGTGTATTTTCCGTTTGGCTTTGACGCGCCTAGAGCAGCCATGTGGCATGCAAAACAACAACAACAACAACACAGCCACACAGACTGATGATTTGAAGGGGGGTATGGGGTGACAGGTGGCATAGGAACTTTTATCCTTCAGCCTAGGTGTAAATAAATACTTTGGGAATTCGTCAGAGTAGAAAACAAAAAACAGCAAAAAAAAAAAAAAGAATCAGAAACAGAACTTTTCTGTTGCCTTTAATGAGACGGAAGCAACTTTTTACGCTTAAAAGGAAAGCAGAGCGCGCTCGCTTTTGCCTTTTTTTTCGCATTTTCCTTTTGAGCTCGATTCCATCGAGAACAATATAAAAAGTTAGCTGCGTGGGAGGTGTCTGGAAAAATCGGGAGGGCGGGCGGTTGGTCGGTCGGTCGGTCGAATGAAAATATAAAAATGAAATTACTTAAAATTTGTCACAATAAGCTGCTTCTTCTACACTTTGACTACACTTTCTATATACATAGCACGCGATGTTTGCCTTTTCGGCTTTGGTTTTCTATTTTTCTTTGCTTCGATACCCTTGCCAAGGGGTATACATACATAGCTAGCTATTCTGGTCTCTTCTCGTTTCCAAATCCGAGCAATTTAGTTGGTTTCAAATCAATCGATGAATTCGAAATATTTTTCTATTAATCTTGAGAACAATACTAAATATTAGTGGATAAATTCGTTAAGATTAGAATCCAATAACTTAAAAAACAATTGACAAATTTGATTAAGGTTATTTTGGCTAAGAATTTGGCATAGAAAATACAAAACGATTGCTAATTAATTGTGAAGCTCGGCAACCCTATTCGATCTTAACTTCGAAAAGTAAGATGGTTGACAGCAAGTTCGAAAACTTTGCGGAATTGATGTCGATATACGTTTGAAAACGACTCGGAAACGAGAAGAAGCCTCATTATATTATATTTTAGTTAGAATTATCGTAAATTTTAATTTACATAATTTATTTCGGGTCGCAGATTTATTTTTCCAAACTGCAAGATGTTGAATCAAAAAGAAAGAGGAAAGAATCTTTCGGGCATTCTTTGAAATTTGAAGACCAAGTTGTAAGCCTATTAAGTTAGTTAACAAAAGGTTTATTCAAGTCGAAATATTGTATTCAGGGCATAGAACATTCGTCATGAGAACGAAAGAAATTAGATTTGGCCCCCGGTTTGGTTTCTTTATTATTAAAATTGTTTCAAATTGCGGCGGGTAGGATGTGCTCTAATAGCACAACAAGAGTGAAACCCCTCTAATGGACCATATTGTGCTCATTTTTATTGCGAATTTAGGCATCATTAGTTACGGTTTTTTAATAAAAGAACATCAAGTATTAGATACAACAACAACGAGACCGACGAAAAGAAAGTTTGATTTGTGAGCAGGAGGTAGGAGGCAGTGGGCAGTGGGCAGGCAGGCAGGACATTTGGACCGCCGTAAAGTGCGCCTTTGAGGGCCATTGTCCTAAGCTGCTCCAGCAGTGTGGTCAAGCTTTGTTTGACTTTAAGTGCCTGCGAGCAGAAAAACTTTTTCTACAAATACACAAGAAAAAGTTTTCGATTTTATTTTATTTTTTGAGTTTGGAGATTTTTGTGTCCAAAACAAATGGACAAATGTATTAGCAAGTTCCAATGATTTCTTTTTTTTTTTTTTTTTGGGACTTGGGAATCCATAAGTCAAAGCCAAGGATGTAAGGATGAGCCAAGAGTTGTTCTCCTCCACTCCTTGCCGACTCCATTTGCGGTTGTTTATTACATGGCGAAAGTTTCAGTTTCAGTTTCAGTTTTTTTTTTGGAATAAAATAAGAATAATTCAGATTGTAGGAGAGATAATAGAAAGGCGAGCAGACGGGCGGGCAATATAAATCAATTCCCCCATAATAGAATCAATGGCAAATGTTTCGATATATTAATCATGATGGAATTCGTAATTTCGGGGCTTGGGCTGGGCTACCTGTAATAACATATGTGCATGGCTCTTAGCCATAATTAAATCCTTTCATCTATTCACTCACACATTTGGCATCAACTCAACGGGTCTTATCGTTGCCCCTCCCTTCCTCCTCCTCCTCCTGCTCCTCCTGATTGCCCCCCATTGGATTTAACACATTGAAATATTCGTTCGATATTCAAAGATATTCAATTTAATGCCCATCATCAACTATGCATGCAAAGACAAAACCCATGGAGCAGGCAACTGGCAGCATGCAGCATGCAGCAAGTTGCAAGTACTTATCCCATCCAATATATGGGTTGTTGATGACTCTGACTCTGTCTGCCCGGCCTGTCTGTCTGTCCGTCTGTCTTTTAGAATGCAAAATGTTTTGTGAATTTATGTAAAGTTTTTTTTTTTTTGTCTTCTCCTTTTCTTTTCCTTTTTTCGACAACTTGAGGCTCTTCAGTTGCAAGCAAATCAATTAACTGCTAAATCAATTTACAATTTATGCATAAACTTTATAATCAATAGATTTAAGCGCATGACTTGGCCAAAAGTCGTCTCTCTTCGTCTCGCTTGCTGGAGATGATGCATTTTGCGAAACTTAAAGCCTAAGCCAAAACAATTATGGCTAAAATGGGGAGGGGGAGGAGGAGGGCATCAGGCAAGGACTGACTTGCCAACAAATCCGTTAGGCCATAAAAGCCATAAATGCTCAATTACAGGAAGTAAATATGCACACTTGATTGCAGAATCTTGCGTAGATTAGAGAGACAGTTTCTCCCTCCTCCACTCTCCACTCTCTCCCATCGTCTTGCTCTTGGTCTTTTGGTCTCTTCTGTCTTGGGCCCAAAACTTGACTTTGACTTTTAAAATTATTATATGAGCAGACGACGACGACGACGACGACGACGACGAAGACGACGACAAGGCTCTCAACAAGCCAAAGTTTAATAACTTGTAGAGGAATATATGTATAGAGAGAAATTTAATTTCATTACATTCATGTGACATAAACCGTTGCTGGGTTAGTTGTCTGTCCGTCCGTCCGTCTGGGTGTGTGTGTGTGTGTGTGTGTGTGTGTGTATTTGGTCTTCGTGTTGTGTCTTTTGGGTCCTAAGCATTTTGATAATCTATTACACATAACGCAAACCTCAAAACCGCAATACAGCCGCCAGACGATGCCGATGCCCATACCCAAAAACCCAAACCCCAAAACCCATTCCCCATAACCATGGCCTGAGACCCAAGCAAACTTTTGGGGACTGCGGCGGGACTGGCGGCTGGAGGACTGGCGGACTGTCGACTGGGGCTATTAGTGCGTTGTCTTCTCGAAGCGAGCGAGCGGACAATGCCAAGTGCGCATATTTGCTTTAGCCCGCCGCTCTGTGTGCCGCATCTTCGACGACGACGACGACGGCCAAGACAACGATAATTGCAAAAGTACCGTTCGTTGGCCATATGCGAAAGATTTTTATATACCCTGTATAGCTCATATTGAAGGCATTATCGACTACTACTTTTATTCATTTTCCAAGAAATCAAGAAGAATTCATTCCAAAATATCTTTGGAACCCAAAATGTTCATATTTCTAAGAAAGTAAAATGCTTTTTGAAACATAAATATTTTAGAGATTTTCGGATTTTTGTAGCTCTAGTTCTGAGAAAACTATGAAAAGTTATGAAAGTTTTAGCTGTTTTTGAAATTGATTTCGTTTGATTTAGCGTGCATTTTTGATTGATTTTGACATTTATGAGTGGCCAGTGGGCGAGAGAGAGAGACAGAGGGGTATCCTGGCTGTTTGGCAACATTGTCGCCAAGTGAAGTCGAAACCCATCCCATCCCATCCCATCCGATTCGATCCCATCCCATTCTCTCAACCCCATAATAATTTTCTTTCGCATGCCACATGATGCACACAATTTTCATTGCCTTTCGCGCATTGCGTTTGCAAAATATTTTTATAAGCATGTGTGTGTGTGTGTGTTAGCCCGAACAATTTATGAGCGTTGAAAAGGCTTAGAAGAAGATGCTAAAGGAGCATGTGTCGCAAGGGGAATCGCTTTGGTTTGCCTGCCTGCCTGTTGATTATGTTGATAATGTTCGAGTAGAAGAAACCAGTACCAGATATACCGGCCTAAACCGGTTGACTGCATCTTCTTTTTCACTCTCTTTCTCCATCTCTTTCTGGTCTTTTGCTTTTGCTTTGGTTTTGGTTTAAGCCACAGCATTCGACCTCAAAGAATTACGCTAGTCATATTAGCGTGTACCGTTGTTGTCGTCGATGTTGTTGCTGTTGTTGCTGTTGTTGCTGCTGTCGTTTGTAGTACCTGTTGTCGAGAGTCGAAAACAACAAAAAGAAACACAGGGAAGACTGCGCCCAATATGGTCAACGCTCTTTTTAGCCATGTTTACACGTTAAGTGTGTTTGTATGTTAACGTTGCCTTTTGCGAAGATTTTTTTTTTTCTTCTCTCTGGTTTGTTTTTGTTGCTGCTGTTGTTGTTGTTCATCGCATATCTTCCCAGGCCATGCACTAAGGCATTCTTCAGTGTTGCTGTTGTTGCTGTTGCTGTTGTTGCTGTTGCTGTTTGGGTGCCATGCTAATCACATTTTGATTATACGACAAGCCAGAGGAGAAACAAGTGATATCTATGCAAAAGACGAAGACAAAGATGCTCTTGTAAGAGATGCGATATGAAAAGGAATTCTCTGGCTTTTTTTTTTTTTTTTTGTTGCCTCTCCTCTCCGCTTGCTTTTTTCTTTCTTTCCTTCTTTTCTGTTTTTTTTTTTTTTTTTTTGTGAATGGGATTTAAGCAGAGATAAGCAAGATGGAAATGGTTGTATGAAAAGAAGATACGGAGAAAAAAAATGAAGCAAGAACCAACAAAACAAAGTCAAGGAATTTCTGTGGTGAATGTGGTGTATAGTGTGTGTGTGTGTGTGTGTTTGTTGTTTCTGTAATTTCTGATGATTAAATCTAAATTTGTTAAAAGCCAACACAACATGATGGAGTTGATAGAGCCCAAAGTAAACTCTGATTATCTTACGATAAATGTTCCATAGACAGACTTTCCCTTTGCCAAAAACTTGTGCAACATGCAACATTCTGTTGCAACTAGTTATCTTAAATTTATGTAAAGATTTCATTTGAAAGGCAAAGATCTGTGGTTGTTCCTGCCTCCCTCTCTCTTTCTCTCTTTCTCTCTTTCACTCTCTATGTGTGTGTGTGTGTGTGTGTGTGTGTGTGTGTGTGTGTGTGTATGTAGATGGCGGCAATTTTTATATTCATCATTAATTAAGCGCTAAACAGACGCCCGCTGTGGAGTGAAACACAGCATGACATCATATTCGAAGGGAAAACTGCATGGAATTGATTTGAAAATAGCAAAAGATGATGATGAGCACATGAACGATAGAGCGAAGAGGGGGTGCGGGTGGGGGAGAGAGTGTTTCCCGCCACCCCCCGGACAGCCAGGCTGCCTGCCTAGACTGCGTGTTAATTAAAAGCCACTGGACGCTGGACCCTACAGTGTGGAGTATGGAGTACATAGTGGAGTGGCATAAAGTGGAGTGCGGAGTGCGGAGAGTGCTCGAGTGGGAGGGGGACGAGTGCAAAGAGTATGTGTGTAGTGTAGTGGAGTGCAACAACCTTGGCATTTCCTGGGTACTTAGTCAACGCGTTCGGTCTCTTGATTAAGGCCTGGGATATAAATACATATAAATTGCGTAGGCTGCTGCTGCTGCTGCTGCTGCTGCTGCTGTTGCACGCGTCAATATGAAACTCTTCGAGCAACCACCCGCCGCCCCCACTCCCCCTCTCTTCATCTGAGTATACTGGGCTACGCAGTAGCTTGGGCTTGGGCATTAAGCGGCCGCTGACTAATGATGAAATGCCTGGCATTTCGGTTTGGTTTTGCTTTTGCCTTGGGTTGGGTTGGGTTGGGCCTGGCCAGGCCGGGCTGGGTTCCGGGTGCCGTTTCATTTATGTAGAAAAGGATTAAGGCCATAAACCAAATGGTTGACGTTGGAGCTTAGCATGAAAAATGATTGTCCCGCAGACCAAGGGGGAACAGGGGGGGAGTCTGGGGAGTCATCATCAACGTCGCCAGTCGGTTGCTTGTTCTTAGTGCTTTATTTCTGTTTTTTTTTTAGGTAGGTGTTAAAGTGCCGTGGGTTGAGATCTAGTGAAACTGCAGCCAAAACCAAGACAAGTGCAATTTGAGGTCTAAGCTGTAGCAAGGAGAGGGGGGGGGGAGTAAATGGGAACCGGGCATTAAGTTGCTTAAGCAGTTGACATTCAAGGCGAGGCATATTACAGGAGATTTTCTTGAAAAAAAAAGCCTTTGAAATATGTGCATACACTGGGGTAAATAAGATGGCATTTTTATGAAGTTGATTATGAGAGCAGCGGCAGCAGCAGCAGCACCCGAAGCATTTGAGGAATTTATGGTGCTAAAATGATTTAGAAGTAATTAAAAAAAAAAAAAAAACAACCAAAAGAAAATGAGAAAATTTCAATTATTTGCCGCAAATGTCATTATGGGAAATGAATGCCACACTCTCTATTTCTCTCTCTCTATGAATGGTGGCAAATGGGTTTGAGTTTTAATGTGATTAATTGAAGACAACTTTCCCAACTTACCCCACCAAAATAAGGGGGACATTTGCATAGTCATATCATTAGTTAATTTATCATCATCTGGTTAAATATATTTCGTTCATCTATTTAACACTTTCTCAGCGACAAAAAGAAACTACTAATACAAGATTTCTCTCATTTAGATTGTCCAGTTTAGATGTTTGAAATGAAGATGAATCTAAGGCACAATTCTTGGGTCCCACCACTTTCACCCACTAAAAATCAAGCGACGCCTTCTCTTGACATAATAGTCAAAGACGTAAAGAGATGGAGGGGAAGGGAAGGAGGGCGGGCTGTAGATTTTTTAGCCTATTAGTCGGCCATTATTTTTGTTAGATACTTTTGTGATAAGCCTTTTGCCGACGACGACAACGATGACGATGACGACGACGATGGAGCTGCTGCTGCTGCTGATTTGGCTAAAGCGCCACACCTCGAAACGCACACAGAGAGAGGAGGAGCAGGGGGGGAGACGGAAGGAGAAACAAATTTCATGTAATTTATTTTCAACTTTTATTACAAGAAAAGTGTGGGGGGTAAAGGGGGGAGCAGGGCAGGGAGCACGCTTAGGCGCTTATCAAAATTTTAATTAATACGCATCTGACAAAAAGTTTTTTGGGTGAAGAGAAAATGTTTATAACGCTGCAAGGCAAGGCTAAGGCAGCAAAAAGAAGGAGCCCTAAAGCCAAAAGCTACTACTGACGTTAATTAGGGCCAGCCCCCATACCCCCCCCGTATGCTCCCCTTACCAAAAAGTGGCGGACTTTGTTTGTTGCACTCGCCACAACAAGCCATTAGCTGTTTAGGACCAGAAAACAACAGCAACAACAGCAGCAACAACAACAACAACAACCACAACCGATTAGTATCTTTAAAAGTACTTAAAAGGTCATTACACTAGCAAACTCCTCTAGAGCTACAGAGAGGGGAATTGGTTGAGGAGGGACAACAACAAAAAAAAAAAAATAAACTTAGCCAACGACTAATTATTTAATTTCCAAGTTTTAAGTATGCCAAGCGAACCAAACTCTTGTCTTGTCTGTCAGTCATCTTCAACTCAACTCATCTCCCCCTTGAAGCTAAGGCCGCACCCCACCACCACCAACAACAACAATAACAACAACTATAGCTTTTGGCTCTATCCAAAAAAAAAAAAAAAAAAAACCTAACCCATTAAGCGTTAGAGATAACAGATCCATTATAGAAGAATTACGAGTACGCAACATCGCGTAGATGGTCGTCATCTTTTGCTAATGACCATCGATGGGTCGTTGTTTTTTTTTTGTTTTTTTCTCAGTCTGTCTGTCTGTCTGTGTGTCCGTCTGTGTGTATGGGTTTGTGTGTTTGTTGTGCCCTCGCAACGCGTTGTAGTACATACATCATTCAACTAAACAACATTTAACAACGAATGGGTTGGGGCTGGCCAGTTGTTTGACTCATTTTCAAGTGATTACGTAAAGCTAAAAAACAAATGTGAAAACTCATCATAATCTACAAGATTGGCAATGAGTTTTTGAGAAGCCCTTGAATGAGCAGACTCCAAAAAATAAACCGATATGATATGATATGAAAAGTTTCACCTTTTGCCCATTGTTAAAAATGTTTCAAATCTATGAGAATTGGGTCAACAATGTAGATTTTAAGATATTTCTTTTGTTTTCCTCCTTAATTTAAATTTTCACATGGTTAAAAATGTTTTACAGATTTTAATATAAATTGATCGATCATAGAATATACTGACTCTATGAAATTTAAATAAGAGGATTGAGAGGATTTATTGGTAACAATTTTGTTAGCTAACTAAATGTATTTCCACTAATATTTCAAAAGCAATAACCAATTCTATTACGAATAATAAAATGGTTGAGTGAAAGATAGAATTCAGTTTAATATTTAGTGAATGAATTATTTAATGTATGCTTTCAGCTTGCAATTCATTTGTATCTTTTTGTTGAGATGATTTTCGTATTGGTAATTCATCAATTGAAAACATTTTACACTTGGGCAATGCCCCAAAGCGAACCTTATTACAAACTCATTACACACACACACACACACACATTTTCGACCTTCCCCCACCCCAAACTCCCCATCGAGAAAAAAAAAACCCCACAAAAACAAAACAAGAACAACGAAAAATAAAGGAAGGAGGAGAAGTGAACATTTGGCAACCTTTTGAACTTGCGTTTTGTGGCCCCTTGTCATGCTGTTTTTTTTGGTTCCGTCTCCGTTCGACTGATGGATAGTGGAGTAAGTCTTGGTGTATCTCTCTAGCAGATACACATTAAGCATTAGCACGTTGTTCTATTTGGACGTACTGTGCTGTTAATTATAAGCGAATGATTAATTATGGCATCGACAAGAAACTTGTACGAACTGCGGCTTGTTTTGGTTTTGCTTCGATGTTCTCTGGCTGCTCGGTTTGGTTTGGTTTGGTTCCTCTTGCAGTTCAGTTCAGTTTTGGTATTCCAACTTGATTGGCATATGAGTAATGAGCTTTTTGTTCTTTCCATGACATGCGAACATCTCTCTGGACCCTGACCATATATACATACATACAAACATATATTTTGAGTACATTTGTGTGAAATTGTTTTTTCTTCTCATCATTTTGGTTTTTTTTTTTTTTTTGTCGGGGGGGATATTTTTACATTGAACTGCCCACACACACACACACACCCAGAGAGAGTGAGTGTTCAGTTCAGTTGAGTTTAGTTCAGTTCATCATCTATCGCACAGCTTGCATGTCATCGCTTGAAACAAGTTTTCTCTTTTAGGTTTTTTTTTTTTAACATTTCGTTTGGTTTGGTTTCCTTTTTTTTTTTTTTTGTTGTTGTTCATTTGTTACTTTCATTACTTTCTCACAGCTGTTGGCGTGCTCAACGCTTAGAATTCAATTAGTTTTTATAGACATTATCCAATTTGTTGTTGGTCCTCTTTCTCTCCGCTTCTTCTAGTGCCGCTGGTGCTAGTGCGTGTTTCACACAGGGAAAAGTATCTATAACTGTCCCACAATGAAAACGATTCGCGTGCTGTGAGTATTCATCCATTTTTTTTTTTCTTTCTTTTTTTTTCGTTTGTTCTATTGTTCCTTTTCTTCTGGCACTATTTGTAGTTGTTGTAGACACGCATAGAGTGGGGAGAGGGGAAGTTACTGGAAGTGGAGGTAACTCCTACGCACACACACACACACACAAACACACACTTCATAAATCATAAATACATGCCGGCAAATTATATAGATGAGTTTTTTCCATACCCCCCAGCCCTCTGGCAATTTCTTTGCCCACTTGAGACAGAGCGAGAGCAAATAAATAATAGTTAAATTTTTCTAATATTTTGTTATTCAATTTTATGCTATTTATTCTTGTGGCCAGTCAGTGGAGAAGTGAGCCTAAGGCTCAATTTTATTATGCTTAGCATTTAGGGCGCACAAGACAAGGGGAGACCGTGCACAGCGAGAGAGAGAGAGACCGAGAGGAGGGATGGAGGGGCGGGAGGGAAGCAAATTGAAGCACAATTGTATTATGAATTGGAATGGTGGGCATATAATGTTTAGGAAGTGACATAAGTGATAAAGTTGGGCGACTCTATGATGGGGATTTGGGGTTTTTGATGTAATAGTTATTATTATTCGGAGGAAATCATTTGCTAAATAGGCAAATGCCATGGCATAATCTACTTGTAGAGATGAGAAAATTGCTGTCACATCATTTACACAATGACTCAGTGAATTACCTTTTAAAGATGACAATAAATTTGTCTTAAACTTGGTCACTACATTTAATATAGATATATTTATGATACTTTTGTCACTTTGTCGTTTAGGCATGTTTATTTATTTTTAGTTGAAAATAGATTTGCATCTGCATTTGCTATGACAACTGCATCAGATACATTTATATCTCTGAGCCAATTAGATTTCAAGGTAATTCTCTTGGCCTGACTTTTCCTAATTAATACTGTCAATTTCATAAATTTTCATTGATAATTGAGATGGACAAATTCCCACACACACACTCACACTAAAATCGAATGAGAACTATGTCAATGTCCCTCTTCATTTTTGTGTTTTTTTTTTTCATTCTCTCTTTCTTTGGATATCTTTTTGGGATACTTAAGCTTATACATTTGCCCTTGGGCTGACACTTTAGATAAAACAGCAAAACACAACAACAAAATAAATAAATAAATAAAGCGAGAGACAGCGTGTGGGGGAGAGGGGAGAGAAAAATAACTTCTGACAGGGCTTCTAAAAGACTTTGTCTCTTGTCTTAAATTTTTTTTTGTTTTTTTGCTTGTATGTTAAAGTCAATTGAACAATTACTCAAATATTTTTGCAAATGTTTTCTATCTTTTGTCTGTGCGTTGTGAATTTTAAATGAAAATTCCATAAATACTTTGCCTTCTCACTCCATTCTCATTCCCAATAAATGCCTGACCCACACACACACACACACACACACACACACACACACACGCACACACAATTCTCTCTCGTTTCTATGTGTGCGTACAATTTTTAATAGCATTTCAAAAATTAGCCAATTAGTTGGCTAGTTGTTTTCGAAGTCATAAATATTGAATATCGAGAAATATCTTCTCTTTATTTAATTGCCTGGCCTGGGCACACACACACACAGACACACACACACACAGCATGCAGGAGAATTGAATTTTGGTTTGAGTTAAACAATTGAGAAATGTTTGCCACAAAAGCCAAAGGCAAAAGTAAACAATTGATTTGCCATATTCACTTTGCTTTTCAATAACTGCCAACAACAACAACAACAACAACACAAACAACAATTATAACAACTTTATATATGTATATATCTATGTATATAGATAACTCTTGTTCGTCAACACTTAATTAATACATTAAATTGTCATATCTATTTCAATTCTAATTAACCTTTGACAAATCAGCACCCAACACAAAAAAGGAAGGTAAAACCGAAAGGAAAGGAGAATGCAGAGTTTTGGGAGGGCTAACCAAAAGGTGACGAGGCCATTATACCACATATACATACATACATATATTTTTGGTGTGTGGGTGTGTGGGTGTGGGTGTGTGTGTCATATGTACGTACAATTTGAAGCGACTCGCAATTACCAACGACACGTCAAGATGTGAAATTAACACCGTCACACAAACAGACATGCAGACAGCCAAGAGAGAAACGGGGGGTGGGGTGGGGTGAGAGAGGGGAGGGGGGGGGCAAGTATGTAAGTAAGTAAGTAAGTGAGTGAGTGAGTGAGTGAGAGAAGGACCTTTCAGACAGACATATTAATGTATCTGGTATTTAACATTCAACAACAATAACACTTGTGTGTCTCGGTGTGTGTGTGTGTGTGTGTGTCGGTGTGTGTGTAAAAGTGTGGGTGACATTCGTTTGCCTGCCTCGAAAATCATTAAATCACATAACAGCAACAGCAGCAATAGCAGCAGGAGCGGAAAAAAAGCTTTCTCTGTTTGTGTCAGCCACACAATTGGCCTTACCACCCACGCATATCCTGACAGGAAGACACACACAAGCACACTCACACACAGACACGCAGACAAAGCGAAAAAAAAAACCAAACCAAACGAAACGAAACGAAAGCAAGAAGAGCTACGTAAACCACAACACGCAATACTCGCATTTCATTAGACACTTTGCAATGACGACTCCTATTACTCTTCCTGAAGAGACACACACACACACACACACACACATAGGGAGAGAGATAGCAGAGATAGGGAGCAGAGCTGGGAGCAGAAGTCATGGAAGCATGGCTACAAATGACATCGTTTAGGGACCAAAGATTAGCTCAACATAGCAATGATGTATCTAATACACAGACCTACACACAGGCGACCTTTCGGTGAGCCTTTTCATTCAACCACCATCAACAACAACAACAACAACAAGCAAACCTTAAGTCATCGTCAAAATATTGTATAATAATCATAAAAAAAAATTCACTCTTTTTCCTTTTTCCTATAATAATTGGAAACACCTGAAACAATTTGGTTTAACAATCGAAAAATCGATAGATCCTCTTTTTTTTCTTGCCATGACCTTTAGGTAACACGACAAAAGTCTTGTTAGGTTAGGTCACCTACGATTTCCATCAAAGTTTCATCATATAATTTGCAATTATCCATCAGAAATACACCAAACAGATGGTCAGTTAAAGCCAAAAGTCAACTCAATCTTTAAGAAGATTGGAAATTAAGTTTAAAAGCAATGAAGATTCTTAAGTAGTTAAAAAACATATAATTTCAAGATTTTTGGGAAAAGTTTTTCACTCTATTCTAACTAAAAATCGAAAAAAGAATTAATATTTCTTCCAAATCAATTCCGATAGAGCATTACTTTGAGACACAACAATTACAACTTCATCTGTCTGATCGAAAATATATATTTACTATTATGGCATTTGCCTGAAAAACATAAACTGATTCAAAAGTCGACTCCATCTTTAAGAAGATTTGAAATTATGATTATTATATACAACTATATAGAAACTTGATTATATCCAAATAATTTGAAGTAAAGGAGTTTCTTAAGTAATTAGGAATCATTCAATAATAATTTGAGGCAAGGGAGATTCTTAAGTAGTTAAAAATCATCCAATTTCAGGGGCTTTCTTTTGGCCAATTTCGAAAAGCAAAAGAAATGTGAAACTACAAATTCAAGTGACTATTTTATAAGACTGATCGAGAATATATATGTATATACGACTTTGGCATTGGGTAAATTGAGTCAATTAAATTTAGAAACGTCTTTAATAGTTGCTGTTGTTAATTTTGCTAATTTTGTTGCGAGTTGTCAACTTTTTGTTTGCTGTCATTATTAATCTTAGTGCTCTACATATACAATATTTCGCGCACCTTTTTTTTTTGTATTTATTTTGTTTGTTTCTTGCTCTTTACCCTGGACAAATTAATTACAAGTTGAGTGGCAAAATGTTTCTCTTGTTTCTTTCGCTCGTGTCGTCGTATATATATATAGTATAACTGAAATGTTTACTTTGGCAAGACTTTGGAAAATAAATTGCTTGATATTAGGGCGACAGAAATTTTCATTTTTTTTCTGCTACTACGGCTGGTTGTTGTTGATGGCCTGGCCTTAATTTCCGGCCGCACGCATTGGAAAATGAAAATGTTAACCCCAGCAAACACTCGGATACGACCACATCACATTGGGCCATTGGCCGCACGGCGGATGAAAAATCGTTTCTTATTTTGTTTCAATGTTGTTGTTGTATTTCACTCACCTGAAAATAGGTTTGACCCTTGTCCACCCAACCGATGGCCATATCGGAACCAGCCAGATTGCCATCGGGCGAGAATCCAAAGCCGACATAACCTAATGTACGTGCTTGTATTTCAAATGTTATATCCTGATTAATGATTTGCCATAGTATGCGAAAATCCTCATTCAAATCGATGGAGTGATCCCAAATGGGTGTTGCCTGTGTATATGTTGCTGATGCGCCAGCGCCGCCGCCGCCGCCGTTGCTGCTGCTGTTACTGTTGCTGCTGCTGGTGCCGCTGCGAGCTGCTTGTGCAACACTCGCAAAAAGTACAAAAGCGAACAACAAGCTAAACGTGTGGCAGGATATAAAACATGTGATTAACGATGACCGCCTTGAACTTGAATGCGTGCCATTTGATGTTGTTGCTGGCGTGCATGTTGCTGCCGTATATGTTGTTCTTGTTGCCGTTGCCGTTGCCATTGCTGTTGCTCTTGTCCTTTGTCTCATTTTGTGCGCCATTTTGTTTATCTATATATATATATATATATATGTTTCTATATATATTTGTGTATGTGTATTTCTGGCTGCTCTCCTTTTCTTGTTGGCAAATAGTTGTGATTACGTTGACATTTATTACGTAATTACGCAACTTCGTTTAGCTACTTCTTATTTTCTTCTCTCTTTGGGGCTAGCACTATCACAGTTGACGATTATTTATTTAGAGATGCTTTTACTTTCGTTATTTGTTGTTGCTGGGCCAGTTTGCTTCCTGTTTCCTCATTAGTTAAGCTTCAGTGTGTTCGAGCGGATGCAACAACCTGGAAAATCTAGAAAAAAAGAAGAAGAAAAAAATTATATATAATTGCTATAATTTGTTGTCGGTCCTATAATGGTTCAAAGAACTTGCTGCTGCTGCTGCTACTGCTATTTCTTCTTTCCATCATCATCATCATCATCATTCATTCATTCATTCGCTCATTCAGTCATTCATTCATTCGTGCTTGCAATGTTTAAACGCATATAATTACATAAATTATGAACCGGTATCTATAAGATACACACACACAAAGATATAGACATAGACATGGGACATGGACATGGACATACACTCATGTCTCTCATCTCTTTAGTTGACGTCTTGAGTTTTACTTAAAGTTCAATTTAGTCGACATGTTTTTCCTCTCTGCCCTCCCCTCCCTCCCTCTCTCTCTCTCACTCTCTTGACTGTAAAGCGTTAATTAGCCTGGTCACGCAGTTTTCACAGAATATGTTTAAAGAGCCAGAAGACCGAACAGGAAGAGCATAGAAAGGTAATGGGGAAAATTGTGAGAAAGATGGAGAAAAAAAAAAAAAACACCGTTTTGGAAAATTGTGCAATACAAAAGGACAAATTGGCTAGCTACACAGGATGGTGGGATCGGGAAGAGGGGGATGGATTTTTCAGTTAGTTGCAAAATGAAATTGCAATCCAATTTTTAGGTAATCAAGTTCAATGCATTTTTCTTTAACGACTTTATCTATATATTTCTAACAAAAAGCATTTAATTTACCTTTAAACTTTTTAACTTTCTATCCAACCCCGACCCCCGGCGCCCCCTTCATGATTTGTTAATACATTTTGTAGTACAGCTGTTGTGTTGTTGGTTTTTCTTTTTTTCTTCTTCCATCCATTTTATTTTTTGTGCGTTCGCTCTGTTGACCTTTGTCAAATTTCAACACGCAACTTAGCGCTTAAAATTGGCGTAAATACAATTTTCATATATACAAGAAGTACTTCAATAAGTATATATGTATGTGTGTGCGTTTGTGTGTGTGTGTGTATATCTATCAGTATGAACGCCGGAAGTGCGCTATTTATAACAAATTGCCGCGCATTTGACATTTACCCGACGACGTCACATTAAAGATTTAAATATGGAACACAACGCGCTTGGAGAGAGGGGAGGTGAAATTTTGGAATAGGAGAGAAGTGGGAGAAGGAGGAGGAGTAGCTGGAGTAGCAATTGGAGGCGTCGAGCATCGGGCACTTTTGGCATGTAATCAAATGTAACCGCACACCAAATATGCGCAGACAGCTGGAGAGACGTCATTGCGCTTGCGGTCGTCGCCTTTATACGACTCGAAGAGGCCAACGGCCATTTAATACAATAAATCCTTGGCTCTCCTCTCTCTCTCTCTCTCTCCATTGGGTCAAAAGCCAAACTAGTCAACTGGCTACCACTCCCGCTCTCTCTATGTGTGTGTGAGTGTGTCCCTTGGGTTCACTTTTGTGCACGACCTTCTTCATTAAAATTATGACAAGCTGTAATTATCTTCGATTTGCTTTGACCAAAGTGATAGAAGAACGCACACACTAATTGCGTGTGAGTTTGTTTTTGGTATACTACATGTGATAGAAGATAGCCTCCGGGAAGGCGGCCAGCGAATTCAAAATTGAAACGAGCCATTTAGTAATATGCAAAAAAAAAAAAAAAACCAAACAGTTTAGTGAACGAGGGTTTTCCTCTTTTCAGTTTCCTCTCCGCATATATATTCCACTCTGATTTTCTGGGTTTTTTTTTTTTTTTTTTTGTGTGTGTAACCCAAAATGTATCTTATGAATTGCATATAAATTTTACCCTCTTTCCCTTTACTTGGTTGGTTGTTGGTTTTTTTTTTTTCTATATATGTTTATATTTATAGGCAACTTTTATGTTCCATTTCCTTCCTTTTGCCTTTTTTTCTTCATCGTTTTTTTTTTTTTGTAGGCAGACCTAACGACAAAGTTATTATGCCTTGCACTGTTATCAAGCCAAAAAGAAAAAATGTATCCCAAAGATACACAACAATAAGCTTTACAAGTTGATTTTGCTGTGTTGCTTGTGTTGTTGTTGCTGTTGCTGTTGTTGCTGTTGTAGCTGGCGCTGAGTGACGGCCGGCAACGTTAAATGACGTTGATTATAATTATGCGGACTTGTACTTTGTACTCCGTCTGCCAGCGAGCCTGCCTGCCTGCCTGCCGTACTCCTACCCAGTCTGCCGTTGATGTTGCTGTTGTTTGTTATTATTATTGCTGTCGTCATCATCATCATCATCGTCGTCAGCGTCATTGTCGTTGCCGTTGCCGTTGTCGTTGTCGTCATCGTCAGGCGTTGGTCGACGACCAAGTCGAACTTGGCTTGCCTGTCGTTGATGGGCGGCCAGATGAATGATGTCGCTTAAATACAGACCGAGGCCGCTGCCGATGCCGATGCTGATGCCAATGCCGATGACTATGCCGACTCTGGCCAATCGTCATCATCATCTTCATGATTGTTGCTACCGCATCATGTTGTTGCTGTTGTCAGCAACAGCAGCAGCAGCAGCGGCATCGGCAGCAGCAGCCGTAAAATTCAAGCCAATTTAGCTTGAGGGGCAGATCCAGCAGGTTCTCCTTTTTTTTCGCTTTGAGTTCCTTTTGTTGCACAGCATGTTGCTCTTACTCAAGACAACGACGACGACGACGACGACGACAATTCATAAGTACAAGTGTCTAAAAGATGCCATCTAAAGATGTGATCGTGACACGATCTTTGACAACCAATCGATCCAATGCAAGTTCATTCCCATGTGATCAAATCTAGACCCTTTCTTTTCTAGTCCATCTCTATGTTGCTGCTTCTACTTGGTTTCTTGGCTCTTTCGTTATTACTTGGCATATTAACTACACTATTTTTTAAAGATTGCTCTCTTGCAACTGGTTGTTGCAGCGAGAACTGGAAGGCACGAAATGGCTTCCGTAGACACATTAGTCGCCTTTACACAAAAAACACAGACACAAACACAAACTCTCGATGGGTGAGCAACAAAAAAAAAAAAACCTAACTAAAACTAAACTAAAGAAACTAAATAAATAATAAAAGAAAGAAAAAAAAACACTCTGAAAAACACAAGCAAGATGCAACTGAATGAGGCATATAAAAGCCTTCCAAGCGCCGCGCGGCACAGCAAAAAAAAAAAAAGAAAAAACACGACAAGAGAGAAATGAAAAGGAGGCAAAAAAACTGAATACAAGTCAAAGACTTTGTCCATGGTTTTCATCATTGCACGATTTGTAGATGAGAAAAACGAAAGAAGGGATAGCGAGAGGGGGAGATGGAGTAGATCTGGTCTGGCCGACAACGCGACATTGATGAGGATGTTTTTGGTGTCAGGGAACACACAGTGGAGCAACCCATTGAATTGGGGGGGAATGCTTTTAAAGTGCTTCATGGGAAATTTGATAAGGATGAATTGCAAAATGTTTCACTCGAAAAATGTACGAGATTAGTTCGAGATATGCAACAACAAACAATTATAATAACACATTTTGCTGATTTTGGCCATTCTCTCTAATAGTTTATGATTCCTTTCACCATGTATTTGCCATTGACCCGCCGCAGAAGAAACCAATCAAACTTTCACATTCTAATAACTCTCGCACCTCGTACGAGGTAATTTTTCGATACGTTTGTGTGTGTGTGTGTGTGTGTGTGTGTGCGTTTGTGTGTAATTAGTTCTGTCTCTATCTATCACACACTTTCTAATCCCACTGTGCATTTTCGCAATTTTCTTTCTTTCGATTTTTCTCGCATAGTCAAAGTCAAACTCAAAAACCTGAACCCGGACCCGAACCCGGACCGACCGCAATGTATGTTTTCATTTCCAAAGCTTGGGATGAAGTAGAAGATGAGGTTGAGGATGAGATGGTGGAAGAGGCAAGGTGGCTAAAAAGCTGGAGGCTACTGGGCTACCGTCATCGTAGTCGTCGTCGTCGTCGTCATCATCGAAGCGCTTCACTTGAAGATGCTTCATCATGCAGAAATGTAATGCGTATTTGCGCATAGAAGAGGGGTAGGGAGAGAAGAGAGGGAGAGGGGGGGGTAGAGGAGAAGAGTTTTGTGGTTTGCTTCTTGCTTGATTATAAATGTACCGCAGAGCAATGTGTATGACATGGAAGATTTCATATAAGCTGTACATGTGTGCACCACCACCACCACCAACATGCAGGTGTGTGTGTGTGTGTGTGTGTGTGTGTGTGTGTGTGTGTGTGTGGTTGTCACTGCACCTGTCATCCTTGTGGCTGGGGCATAAAAACGAAAATTGGCGCCCAACCAAGGCTGCCCCTGCAGCTAAAGTCGAAGAGGGAATTATATATATGGCCCCACTAATTACTGCACATCATTTGCTTACTCGAGTGCCTTCGCTTCTTCATCTGCTTCGGCTTCTGCTCTTTTGCTTCTGCTTCCTTCTCAACTTTTTCCTCCCCCCCCCCCCTTCGCCCCCTTTGCCCCCCACACCAGACAGATTTAATTGAGTAAAAAAATTGACTAATTAGAGTGAGTCGAAGCACTTGACCAAGCTACTTGCCCGCGAGGCTTCAACAGGAATTTTGCTCATAAAAACAAGTCTGCAAGACAGCAAGGTCTGACTCTGGCTTGGAGTCTCTGCGACTGACTGGCTGCTACTACCTGTGCCTGCCTGTGTGCTCATTTATTAAGGCCTGGTCAAGAGCGGTTTGAATCAAAACTGCAGTTGGTTCCATGTGCTACCTATCTACCTACCTACTACCGAACGAACCTAACTTTGCCATGCGCCTTCGTGTGTCGTCTTCATATTTAATGATCATTAAACAGGCTGCCAGCCAATTGCACTAAAAGCGCTGCAGGCCCACTTGCTTGCCCAAGTGCCACCAGGAGTACAGTGGAATGCATAACATTAATTTCACAACAATTATCAAATATATTTCCAAAATCAAGAGATGGAAAAATGAGCGAAAAGTATAAACTTGATCACTAAGCAAAAATAATATAATTTCTTTCAATTTTACTCTAAGTTAATGATCAGTGGAAGAAAGTATGGCATCATAAGTCTAAGCTTGATCACTAATCAAAAGTCAAACTAATAATAATGATCTGTTGCGAGTTTCAACTTCAATTTAGTAATAATTTAGTCAGTTAAACTTTGTTGAAGTCACAATGATCAGTTAAAGTGATCATAAATGTGATCACTATGATCTATAATATCTCTTTTTAGCAATATTTTAGTTACACTCTAACTTCAACCTTCTAACACAACTTTTCAAAGTAGTAATAATATAATTCTAATATTACAAATTGACCTCGAGCCAGATGAATCCCAATATAAACAATACAAAGGTCGCTAAAACATTCACAATAATTCAAATATATTTTTCTACAGTGAATTGTATTCCAAAAAAATGTTTTCGTTTGCTTGTGAGGTGATAAATAAAAAGGTGCCCCAAGTTATTTTTTGGGGCTCTCAATGAAAAAAACAAATTATTTTAAATTAAATAAGCATACCTTTCAGATCAAAAAATATGAGTTCAAACTATTTTATATATTTATTTTGATTTTTATGATCAACTTTTAAGTAACATGTAATTAAAAAGTATCTGAGTATCTCTTCTGAGAGTTTTCAGTCCAGTTCTTTCGCTAAAAATCCTTATATAATAAGGCGTCTGTTAAAATTTTGAACTAATGATGGAAAAACTTGCAATGAAAAGGGAAATGTAACCACTGTGACTGTTCGGACAGCAAACCACACCACACCACACCACACCACAGCACACTGCACCACCTATCAGGCTGATGAAAACTATTAGAGATGGAACGACGGACGGACGGACGGACGGACGGACCAAAAGGTAGGACTCTACAACTTGAAAACTTCAGGAGATGCTGATGCTGATGCTAAAACTGAAAAGAGCTGCAAAGTGGCGGCCTTTTGTAAATTGCAGCCCGCATTCCACTCGACTCGACTCTACTCCACTCCACTCCACTCCACTCTCTTCGCTACTCTACTCTAGTTTATTCCTTTTCTTTATTCCTGTTTCATGTGCGCTTGCTTTTTCTTGCTCGGCGCGTAATTTAAATAATCATAAAAAATAATAATTTGTTCTAAGAGCATAGGGTTGGGAGAATGGATGGGTTGGTTACCCCTTTCTGCTGTAGATTATTATAGCTATGGTAATATCTTTTGCTCGTTAGCAATTTTCGTTTGAAATAAATAGTAATTAGTGTGCCAAGTGCCTGAGCATTTTAGCTCTTCGCTTTGTTTGCCATTTTTATTGGCATGCACTTGCCACTCCTCCACCCCACCCCGTTCACCCCATTCACCACCCATCACTTACAGCCACTCAGACTACCTGGTGGAAATAAAAAAAAAAAAAAAAACTATCGCACAAAAGCCTTTTTGCAATTTTGCTGACGTTTTTCTGTTCTGGGCACTTTTATTTGACATTTTTCATTAAACACGAAATGAAAATGCCTTCTTTTTTTTTGGGGGGCGTGGTGCAGGGGAAGGTTGGGAGTCCTGCGTTGACATAACATTTTTGTATAGTTTCGTTCGCCCCATCCACGAAACGAAACCAAACCAAACCAAACCCAACCACACCTCCCCCACCCTTTTTTGTTGGCTCAAAAGAAGTTGGCATAAAAGTTTGAAGGCATCTGGGGAAATATGTCAGCGTTGTTTAAGTTTTTAACATTTCGACTTTGGGTGAGAGACGAGACAGAGAACGAGAGAGAGAGAGAGTGTGAGAGAGAGAGAGAGGGAACACAGATTGCTATTTACTCTAGCATAATTGGCTTGTCGGGGCCATAGTTATAAAAAGTTATTCTGGCTGCAATTGGATTAAATGAATAGGGATAGATACATATATATATCTGACATATCTATATATATATATATCTGTGTATGTGTATATAGGAAGTTTGCCAAAAAGCTTTATAGTTATCTTTACGGAGTGCCTAACGAAAGGCAAACAAAAGAGAAATTCTTTTGACAAAAAATACTTTATACAATGCTAAAGACCTACATATATGTATATATTCATGGTGATGGCATAGGCTAACTGATGATTGAGCACCTCATCAGAGTTTAAACAGGGCTAAAGTAAAGTTTTTCCTAACCGCGCCAAAGGATTCTCACTAAAATTCCCCCCAAGAAGATATTTCTGTTAAGGCGAAATTAATACTGTGTCAAAGACGCAAGAATTTGCAGCTAAAGTAGGTAAAAGTGAGCAAAAAAAAAAATTAAGTTATGAGAAAAGTTCCCAAGATCTCTGGCAAATAACTTGTTTTTCTTTTCTCTACTCCAAGACTCCAAGCAAAAACTTTACTTGAATCGTATCTGAAATCTAGAATTTTATCTCTCAGCTTATTGCGTATCGTATGATATATATATATACATGTATATATAGTCCATTAATAAGCCCAACTCAGACATTATCTCTAGACTATTTTATGGGCCCATATTCCTTATTCTGTTGTCTTTCTTTTTCTGGATAAATAACCAATGGCAAAATTTGCATAGCCTACAGAATTTAACTTGTTTTTCTACTTCAATTGAGAGAAGGAGAAAGCTTTTATTTCTGATTTTGCTTCTCCTTTGCTTACACTACTTTGTCTCAGTCATGTTGTGTGTCATCTTTTTGGCTTATCAGCCAGACAGACTAACAGACAGACGGACAGACAGAAAGACAGACTAACTAACTAACAGACAGACCAAGCCGAATAAGAAGAAGAAGCATCATAAAATTTGCCTTTTTTTTTTTTTTTTTTTTTGGGTAGCTCATCTTACTTTTGTGCCATTTCTGCAATTGCACAAAACTCCATTTCCCTTCACTTTTTTTTTTTTTTTTTTGCTCAACTTTCTTTTGTTTCTGTCTAAAGTCGAGACCCCGTTACAAGCTCCAAACTCCAAGATTTTGGCTTTGGCTCTTCTTCGTTTTCAGTTTTCATCATCATTTTGTTTGCTATTTGTAGTTTTTCCACCAAAGTTAGAGAAAGGTGGCGGGTGGCGGGTTGCGAGAGGGGGGGCAGGTGGAAGGCAAGTGAATTTTCTCATTTTGCACTTGATATTGTTGCCTTGTTTTTTTATTTTTGTGTATGAAAAACTTTTCAACACTCTCTTTCGCTTTCTATCTGCCCTCTGCCCCTTTCGCTCTCTCTCTCTCTGTCTCTATGGGTATCTCTCCTTTACTCTCTGTCTCTCTCTCTTTCTCTATTGCTGCTGGGTGCCCTTCACGTTGTTTGCATTTTTCGGTAGGTGGAAGGAAATTTAATCTCAAAGTCGTCATCATCATCATCAAGCAAGAGGAGCAACAGCAACAGCAGCAGCAGCAGCATCATCGTTGACGACGTCACAACGAAAAATATTTAATTAATTTTTCGAATTTTAATTAAAAAGTTTCCGTTACGTTACGTTACGTTGCACGGTTGTCGGTTGTTGTTGTTGGTTGTTGTCGGTTGTTGTTGCTGTTGCTGTTGTCATCGTATGGCATTTTCTAGGCCTTGTGCTACTTGTAACTTTTATTGCTTAAAGTAGCCGAAATATTTTTGATTACCAGGTGAGTGTGCGGCTGGTTCTCCAAAAGATAACTCTCTCCTACTCCTCCTCCTCCCTGCTCGCCGCACATCTTTTACTCAAGCTCAAGCTCTGTCTCCCCACTCACTTGCCTCTCTGGGGGCTGTCATCAATCAATTTGCGCCGAGTCCATTCCAATAAACATAAAGCAAACACTTAATTGTCTGTCAGCGTTAACAAACCGACAACACAAATATCATATGACCAAGTCGAAGAGTTCTCGCTTCGCATGGATTCTTGTTGCTGCTGCTGCTGTTGCCTGTTGTTGGCGGGTTGTTGCTGTAGACACACAACGAGGCACACACATATATCACCTGCTGCGCAGCAGAGAAAAATGTTTTCCACAAAAACTTGTAAAGACACACCAACACACACACACACCAATAAAATGAGAAGAGATGAGATGCCTCGTTGCTGATATCCACTGAGACGACACTGAAACAAAACTGAACGCAGGCAAAGACATCGGTCCAAACTCTATATAAAAATGCATGCATTTCAGTTTATCTGTGACAAAGATCTCTTGGCCATTAAATTAACACTTAATGACTTGTCTCTGTGTGTGTGAGAGTGTGTGTAGGTGCCCAACAATGATGACTAAAGGAGAAAAAAAAAAAACAAGAAACGAAATACAAATCTTTGCAGCAGCCGGGCAACACATCATTAAGAGACAGCAGGAAAGAACAGAAAAAATAAAGAGAAGGCGTTACTTGGACTTTCGTTACCTTTTCCCATTCTTTACAAATATACCCTAACTAACAAAAGACCATCATCAATGATGACTTTGTTAGCCGACAGACAACAAAAGAGAACTTGTCCTCAGTGGGCGAGAATAAAGGGAGCAAACAAAAAAAAAAGGATCTGCCAGAGAGCAAAATCTCCTTCACAATGGTTTACTCAAATTGAATAATCCCTTCTTCTAGAGAAACACATTTTCCCTGTTTTTTTTTTTTTAATCAATTACTTGATTTATTGGCTGAACACAACTTATCAAGATCTGAAGAATGGAATAGGATCAGCAAATAAAAGAGATCATATTCCATTTTCTATATAACGTAATTCTTTCAATGGAATTTGGCAAAAAAAAACTCGGGCTAAGAATCCCCAATCTAGATTATATATCCAAACAGTCTTCCCGATCTAGGATAAAAAGTAATGCGATCCAAGACTGATCATAAATATCAATAAATATTGCTATAATATCTTGGACACAGATTAAAATCACTAGACCAACCCCATCAAGGAAACTTCTTAACAAATTCCTTAAAATCGTGAACTTTATGCATAATTTTCCTATCCAACTAGCATTCCCATTTGATCCTATTAACTAAAATGGTTTATTACCAAATTCTTTTTGATCTTCACCAAAAAAAAGGGAATAAAAAGGTTGAGGCATCGTTTATCTGATTAAATAAAATACAAAAATTTGTATCTTTCGTTTTTTCTTTTGGGTTTTTTCTTCGCCGAGAGCATTCATTCGTCGTTTCTCTTTCCAGCTTTTCCCCTCTGCATGTTTGTTACCTTCCATATCTTAGATCCGCCCAAATCTTATTTGTATCTCTACAGAAAAAAAAAAAAGTGTCGTCTTGTTTGTAGCCATAAGTTTTCAAATTGTTTTTAGACTGACAAAATAAATGATGACAGGCAATGGTGGCGGCTTGTAGCTCCCCACAAACACACACACTCGTCCCCCCTCTTCTGATGTGGAGGGGAAAAAATCACCTAACACTAAGTTGTTGTTCTAATTTTTCTGTTCCCGTGAGGCAGATGAATAGATAAATAAGTTTTGGACATCTTTTTGGGAAACTGCGTTCCAATGAAGTTCCCCACGTGTCTGTTTCTAAACGGTTGTGTGTGTGTGTGTGTGTGTGTGTGTGCGTGTGTGGGTAGAGCGACAAAATTTTATGTTTCTCACTTAATTTGTTATGGAAGGGAAACAAACAAATTTTATGGTTTTCAAAATTTTACACAGATATTTGATGATCATTTAAATGTGAGAATTAATTAATAGTCACCTATTATTGAGTAGACATTATTTAAAGGAATGTGTATATAGATAGATAGATATATTCAAAACTATGTCAAATCAAAAGAGACAACCACAGATGTGATAAATTTATTGCATAATTGAACAGGATATAGAGTGGAGTGAAGTGGATGTGAAGTGGAGAGCAGAGGAAAGATGTCTCTAAAGGATTGCAAATTCTCTCTCAATTCGATCCTGAGCATAACAGAGACTTCCCACTGTTATTTATGGCCTTGTGGTTTCAATTGTGGCCAGGAGGGTGGAGCAGTGGGAGGGGCGGTGAAAGGATGGTTGGATGAATGGTTGAATGGTTGGTGAGTTTGGTAGGCAGAGCGGAAGTTTCTCTCAGCAGCATTTTGTTTAATTAAGTACCATAACAGTAAACAAATTAATTTCAATATTAACAAAAGGAGATTATTGAAAATCCTCGCTCTTTCTCTCTCTCTCTCTCTCGCACACACACACACAGTTCTCTCTCACTCGAACGACAGACCTTGCATTATTTACAATGTTGAATGACAAAACAAATAAATTATTAATTATTTTGCCTCAACTAGAGTGTGCGTGTGTGTGTGTGTGTGCGTGCGAGGAGGTGAATGTGGGGCGGGTGGGGGAGGGGAGGGGAGGTCGATGAGTGTGAGCAATTTCTCTCGTTTTCTCAATGACAATGCACAAAGCAAACCATTCAAGTGTAAACATTTTGTATTATTACAACTTTGGTTACGGTTTTAATTGTCCATGCCACAAGATGCCACACAACATCCCCCCGCCCCCGCCAACCCCCCACGACAACCACCCAATCAACCAGGCAACCAAACAAGCAACCAACCAACCAACCACCTACTACTCCACATCTTTCCACATGCTGCCAGCAGCATTTTCTTCAATGTCATGCTCCATGGTTGGTGGTGTAGCTCCTCCTGGGCCAAAGGGAGCTGGAGGAGGAGCAGGAGCAGGAGAAGATGAAGCAGTAGGAGGCTTTGGGTAGGTCGCTTGTATGTGGTTTGTATGAGGGAAATGTAGCTTGAAAACTGTGGCTTTTCTTCGTGGGGTGTCAAAGTTGGCTTAGCCTTCATATCTACACACACACACACATTCGCACACACACACACATATGACAAGAGCTAGCAATAGGGGGTAAGACAACTCCCATTGGGGCAGTTGAGCTTAGTTAAGTTGATGAGTAAAAAGCAAGTCACTTGTTGAAGGGTTTAGTTTTTCGACAATCATACAACAATTGCCACACATGGCTTAAATTCTAGAGTGAGGGGAGAGGGCAGAGAGAGGGGAGAGAAAAGTGTGGTAATTTGCAAAAACTATTGTTATACAAGTCCAAATGGTAAAGTTGGAAAACTTCTGCACACACATACATATAACTTTTGCTACTTCTGCAAAATAATTGCAATAGAAATATATATTGCATACTTTTTGGGGCAAAATGAAGGAAAAACAAAGCGGAAACAGCTTCATACATATGGCTTAAATCGTTCTCAGAGCTAACTGATTTAATGCTCAATGCTTAAGTGATCATTTAAAGACATCTCTTGTAGTTTTTATTTTTCTTTCGCTTTGACAACAACGTTAATCCCGTGTCATCATCATTGGGTATCCTCAATCATTCTGTGCTCTGCTTTGTAACAACTTTTTTGATCTCTTGTCATCAGTTGCTTTAACCAGCTTCAGATTCAGCTTCAGCATCAACTACTACTACACAAGACACAAGATTCCCTTGCCTTCCATTCCATTCCCTTCCCTTGACCTTGTCCATATAACCTTTTTGTGGGTCATTGCAAGATATCCTTCGCCCGTTTCGAAGCAAAAGGAAAAAAATGAATGATACAGAAATGGAGAGATGGGGAGGCAAAAAAAAAAAAAAAAGAAAAAAAACTCAGCTCTGAAAACAATTAATAAAGCTCAATGTCTGTTAAGTCGGTGTAATAAACCAAAAACTTAAGCTGTACAATTAAAGCCTAAAGCCCCTGGCCGTAAAAGCTGACGGGAGAGCTGCTCCCCCCCTCCCCTCCTATCAGAGAGACAGAGATATATGTATATATATCTCAATGACAAGATATTGTATCTTTCCATATACTCGGTCGCATGTATATGAAGTGTAGGATATGGCGAATAAAAAAGAAGAAGAAGAACAGCAGTTTTTTTGCTCATTTAAAAAATTAACTACGAGTACCTTGGCAGAGAGAACACAAAAGCGATTTATTGGCTACGCAAGATAAATGGCAAAATGTTTACAGTTTCCTTTCGACTCGTTTTTTATATTTCCCACACACACCGACACACTCGCACACCAACACACACTCGCACACCGACACATTGAAAACGCAAAAGTAAGCATTTTCCGTTGTCGAAAAACTTTCGGCAGGTTTTTCCTTTTACTTTTTTGTATTTTTTTTTTATTCCTTTTTCCTACACATGCGATAAAAATTGCTCAAATAAACTGATGGAAGGGACAGAGGACAGGATAGGAGGCGATGGCTCCAGCAAAAACATCATTAGCATTACCAAATAAATCACATCCGTTTTTCAGACACACTGAGTCCGAAAAGTAAACGCTCAGGCGGTGGGTAGGGCGGTGTTGGTGGAGGAAAATAAAATAAAAAGGAAACAAAACTCCAAAAAAGAATGAAAGAAATGATAACAAGTAGAAATTGCCAAAAATCCAACCAAATGATGGACTAAAAGATACTGTGAAAGACTTAACTGAGATGCCAACTTACGCCTAACTGTAGGTTAAGTGTATTCGTTGCCCATAAATCAATTAAAAAGGATCAAAAATTATGAAATCTTTCAAGTAGAATGAAATTTGCTTAACCTAAGAGTTAACTCTTAACTTAGTTCGGAATTAGAGAGCTTAAATAAGTGTTAACTGTCAGTTAAGTCATTGTTTGCTCTTAACAAATAGTTGAACTATTCAAATTGTTAAGATTATCCAATCAGTTAGGAATTTTTGGAATATTTGCATATGATTTCATTGAGTTTCGTTGAAATTTTTTAATGAAATGCTTTGGTTAACTGACAGTTAAGCGATAAGAGTTGTCAGATCGATCTGTAGAATAATAAAAGTGCATCAAGACTATATTTATGTCTCTCTCTCTCTCTCGCTGTTCATTAGTTAGCTTTCTGCATTTATGGATGCAGGGATTCAGTTGCAAAATTGGTATAACTGTGGCTCATTACACCCTTGATATCCTATTTGATTGTTCCTGGGTATAAAAAAGGATAAAAGCTTTGAACACCGGAGTGCAATAAATTTCTCTCGTGACGAGCATAAAACTTTTTAAACACAGGCCAACAGGCAGCAACAGCAACAGCAACAAAAATAACAATGCCACACACAATAGCAACAACATGAGAACAACAAAGCCAAGCGGCAAGTTCCGTTTAAATTCCTACATTCCCCACTCTACTCCACCTCACCTCACCCCGCAGCCTTTACCTCTCTTTGCACTCTTTGTCATCTCTCCATGCTGTGTCTCTGTGTCGTCCTGGCTCTGGCTCAGTAATGCACACACACACACACACACATGTGTGTGTGGGGACTGTGTGCAGCCGCCGCGTTGTTTGCCTGGCTCCCCACCCCTGTCCCCCCTCGCTCGCTCGCTTTTTTATTTGTGTGCATCAGTTTGGATTTTGTGGTTTGATCCTGCATCCTCGTTGGTTTTTTTTTTTTTTGGTCATCCCTCAGCGTTCTACGTCGTCGTTCGCTTCTCTCTCTCTGATGATAAAGTATGCCAACTGTCAGAAGCCTTCACTGGCCACGCCCAAGCATCGCCCTAGCTTGCCTGGCAGGCAGGCAGTCAGGCTGCTCCAGCTCTCTGGCCCCATGCATCAGCTCAGCAACTTTTCTCAATAAATTTTGTGCTCAGCTCAAAGGCGCCTCACAGTATGCTATGATTTTTTTCCTCCTCCTCCTCCTCCTCCTCCTCCTTCAAAAAACAAAATGCTTACGATACCAAAGGATACGTTCAAAGGTTAGACTAGCCATATACCTAGTGATCAATTGGCAATACTTTTCACATATTTAAGATTCGATTACCATATGGACCCCGATTGGAACAGATTTTTGGAGTGCCTTGGACCTGACAAACTGAATGTGCTGCAAGTTGCTGTGACACAAATGTGGCAAGTATCCATTATACCCGCTGCTTGCCGTTAGCTACCCTCAAAAGCCAAAGGGGATTATAAAAATTATAACAAGTTTTGTAACAACATGAAACGTTTACAATTTTCGGACATGTGGACACACTGACCAGCAGCTAGACTAGACCTCACTATGTTTCATGTCCTGCTGTCCGAATGTTGAGGTCTTCAACACACAGTGGCGCAATTTTATTGTTCCTCTTGTTGTTGCTGTTGGTTGGAAAAATCTGCATTGGACATAAATGTCAACACCCGTGACCAGGCTAGACCAAAAACCAGGACCAAGAAACGAAACGAGCCAGCGAGACAGAGAGAGAGAGAAAGAGTTTTCCCTGCTGTCTAAACCAATCTGCAATCAGCTGCAGTTTTGTGTCCTCGTATCTTAATTTTGCACAGAGCTTTTTTGAGGAATAGCTACGGCTACGACTACATCTATGGGCTATGGGTATGGGTATGGGTATGGGCTATGGGATGCAGACATTTTTGGCCAATTGGCAAAATGGGTCAACCGAAATAAGCGTCGTCGTAGTCGACGTCGTTGCAATTGATTGAATACGTGATGTCCATGCAAAAAACAAACTTAAAAGCCCAGGACCTCATTCCACACATATTCTCTCTCCCCTCCCCCCTCCCCCCCTTGCCTCTTTCCGCTCTCCCTCTCCCTGTACGTACAAACAGTATGTGCATTTGAAACGAAAAGTGGTTTTAAAAATGAAATTGCTGCGAAAATGTTTGCACATTTTTAATCAATAAAAAATCGACATGTTCGGTGGGGGAGAGAAATCAAAAGAGAAAGACATAGAGATAGATAGCAAGAGAGTGAGAGAAAGAGATAGAGAGATAGACCGACTGACCAACCGACCAACCGACCGAACGACCGACATTGAGTGAAAGCCAGAGTAGGCCAATGAGCCACATATCAGTTAGGCAATCAACATGAAATAAAAAATAATAAAAAATAAAAAAATATAAAAAATACAGAGTTTCTAGGAAATTGATGTGTTTCAACATCCATCCACACAGAAATCCACAAGTTGAGAGAGTCAGAACACACAAACAAACATTTTCAATTGAGTGCCGAGCGAAGGGGGGAGGGGCCCCACAAAGGGCGCACTGCGAGGTCAACAAATATGCAAAGTGTTATTTGAGGTTATATGATAGGCGGCGGGTCATGTAAATGTAAACTACAAAATACCATATGATATATAGGCTTAATCCGTAAATCAATTGAACTTTTTAAAGACTTTATGGCAAATTGGAAATTGTTTAATCAATCTTTTAAAGATGTCGCTAAGGCTCTTAGTCTCGATCTATTACTATTATTTGACAGTTGCTAGTAATCGCTTTTTAAAGTAGTTAATCGGCACTAGAATGTGCATATTTAAAATATGCGATAATTGGCTAACCTTTTTGCTATGCGATGCGTTTCTCCCTTTAAAGTTGGCTCGATACAAACAATTGAGCAATTATCATAATTCACCATAATGATAATTTGCCCTCATTCCAAATGCCAGTTATGTGAACTAATCGATTGAAATTCATTCAAATGCCCACACTTAAAAGCCCTTCAAACTACACACCCAAACACACACACACACACCGAGCGTGAGAGAGAGAGGAGCAACACACTGTGAACGATTTGTATTATCTGTGCCTGCTTTGAATTTCAAATATTTATCATGATGTCAGGACGAAACGGAAGTGCGAGGAATGAGGAATGCATTTTTGCATTTAGCCTTTCGCATGCCACCGCCGAATGACTGTGAAAAATATGTGTGGCACTGCACTTTACTGATATTGCAAAAATATCAAAAAAAAAAAGATATATATATTTTTACATATATATTATACAAAAAGAGTTTAATTAATATTATTGCATATTTGTATGTATGTATATATTTTTCGGAATTATCATCAACAAAAGCCACATTAATTAAAATCCCCAATAAAATGAGCAACTTGAGAGAGAAATGCCAAAAAGGAGCAAGAGAAGGGGGAAAAATTAAATAAGTTTTTTCAAATTACTCAGAGAAAAATATGGATAATAAATTTATATATTTTATTATTTTATATATTTATTATTATAGAAAAGAATCAAGCGCGATGGCGATCCAACCCAATACACACAACCCAGAGAGAAAAGGCTTTTCGTGAAAATTGAATAAATTTTCGTTAATTGTTGACGCGCACCTGTGGGTGAATGTATATGTATGTGTGTGTGTGTGTGTGTGTGTGTGTGTGTGTGTATTTGTGTGGTGTCCTTTGGTATCCTTGTGCCTCTGATCGTGCGGTCGATTTGTGGCATATAAAAAATATTAAGTGGCACCAGAACCCACAGTTGCTGCCCCACTTGTTTCCCCCTTGGCCCCGACCCCTCTTAAAAACCACCAGTCGCCACACCATCTCCCTCTGGGGTTGCTGCTGCTGTTGTTGTTGTTGTCTGCCCTTTGACATGCAATATATAATTTTTCCAACCAGTTTGCCAGAGTCCTGCCACACGCTGATGTTGCTGCTGGCAATTTGTATTTTCTGCACTTGCCGCTGCCGCTGTTGCTGCTGTTGTTGTTGTTTTTATTCCAAGCGAGTTTAATTAATTTACATGGAATTTACAATAACAACAACAACAACAGCCGCAGCAGCAAGAAGATGGACAGGGACAGAAACAGAGACAACTACACGACACGTGAAAGTTTAAGCGAAAAGGTGAAAAATGAAAAATAATCGAATTGACCGAACACGGAACCGAGCACAAAATAGCCATCGATATATATATATATATATGTATATATGTATGTATATAGCCAACATAGTTTCATATCTCTATATACAGACAATAGTTATACATGTTTCCAAGTGGTTGGATAGGGGGAAAGAGGCCTAGTCAATTTTTGACATGACATGCCAGCCATTTATGTGACGGTGACAATGATGATGATGATGATGATGATGATGATGATGATGATGATGACAATAATAATAATGATGATAATCATTAAAAGGATGGACGCACGGGCTGGGAAATGGAACAGAACTGAAATGCTTCCATGTTGCATAAAATTTTAATTAATGTCACTACAGAATAAAAGGGAATTGTCGTTTAATAGTTTTTCCCTCGAACTAGGACAAAGCTGGACAAAGTTTCCAAATCAATTTACTTATATGAAGTAATCACCGATACGTTTAATGTCATTTCGAAATACGTACTTGACAGAAAGCTCCCCAGCCCTCAACCCCCCATCCCCCTAGCCTATGCATATATAATTTTAGTTTGGAAAACATTTCAATCGTCTTGGCTTATTGGCTTTAGTTTGACTTGGAGTGGAAAACTACTTGACGTTGTTATTAAAGGAGAAAGTACAGGAAATAGACAACTTTAATCAACTATCTATAGATTAATAAAAGTCTGTCCGAATAGTCAATACTAATCTAAGATGAATTTGTGCACTGCAAAAGTGATCCAATTTAAACTTCGTTTTGCTCGTTTTTTGCTTCATTTGGCTTATAATTCTCAACTAGTTTAAGCACTGAAAGAGTTATTATTTGAGAGGGAATGAAATTCAACTTAAATGTGTAAATTAAATAAGCTTCCACATGGGATTAAGGGTTGAGTTTGAGTGAAGTTTCGAGCGACGTAAAGGTAATCAACTTAATTTGAGGGTGATTCGTTAGTGACATATCCGCAAAATACGTACATACATATATACATATATGGTATTGTCATAGTTGGTTGTGCGCCAATCTTTTGACTTATGACATCTTCAAATCCTTGACACTTTTCACCAACTAATGATGTCGTCCTGCTTCACACACACACACACACACACACACACTGAGAGAGAGCGACCGACAATTCTTAGGAGAAACCCGTCTTTAGTTCAGTATACCACACGTTGCACGTCAAACAAATTGTACCCATTCCATCATTCCCCTACGATTTACTTCCGTTCTCCGTTCTCCTCACTCCTCATTCCCATTCCCATTCTCGTTCACGTTCTCTCCCCTGCCACAATCGCAGCTTCCTGGTGACTGCCCCAACACAATAATCCTGCAACTTCAGGCAAAACGTCGCTAGCAATCTAAGAAAGAAGAGAAAAATGCCAAAGACTGTAGTGGTAGTATGCCCGTTTTAGACGACCGACGGACTTACCCAACCCCCCTCCCCACCCATTTACTCCACACCCTCTTTGAAGCAGCAGCTGCTGCTGTCGCTTCAATGCTTTTTTCCCCAACCCCAAGTCGGAGCTCCCCAAAACCCCCACCGAACGCGCTTTGTCACATTCAAGCTGGCGGAGGAAAGAAGATGCGTGTGTCGCCTTAACCATCGAATCTCTAAGAAGGAAAAATTCAAGTAAATTGATTTTTTTTCTCTTTCTTTCTTTCGTTGTGATGCTGACGCTGCCGCTGCTGCTGCTGCTGCTGCCGCTGCCCTGGGCCTGTCAGTTTCAAAATGCTTCCATGTCCATGAGTCGCCTCCAATCCAATTCGTAGCAAATCGCCCTCGCTCTCCCTCGCTTACCGTCATCGTCATCATCATCATCATCTTCCTCATCCTCATCATATTCCCTCTATGCCTTTTCATGGAATATTTTTTTTTTTGTCCTTCGCCTCCTTCTCCTACGCTTGGGCTTTTGCTTTTGGCGCGTAATCGACTTCATGCTTTTGCTTTTAATGGTATTTTTCCTGTGGTTCAAACTAATATCCATAATGCATAAATATTGAAGTCCTACGACCTACGACCTCTCTCTCTCCCTCTCTCTCTTCAAAGTTTCTCTCTTTCTCTGTTCCCTACAGCTGCCTTGGCATTTTTGTATGCGTATGTATGGGCTATCCATATATACTTATTTGTATATACATATATATATATATATAACATCAATTCCTTTTTATCATCAATTCGTTTGAGCTTTTTCTTATAAAATTTATGCGTAAAAATCCCTACTACGTCTGCAATTTATTGCATTTTCGTTAAGTCCAAAAGCAAAACTCGTTTGACAAAACACAAAAAAAAAAACACAACCGAACAGGAATATACGTAAATATTTTCCTTTTCTTTTTTGCTGATTTTAATGTTTTGTCAAAAAGTTGCCGCCTGTTGATGTTGCTGCTGTTGTTGTTATTGCTGTTGATTTGTTAATAAACAATTTTTATGCCCTCAAAAGGTCTCACACGAATGAAAAGCAATTTTTATGGCTCGATGAGGGCAAAGCGGCTTATTGTTTTTTATTCAGGACACAGTTGCTACCCTATAAAAAAATGTTTAACACAATCTTTAGGTATATTCGCACTATATCAGGCGATTAATGTTAAAAGAGGTATTGAGAAACGAATATAGAATATTGAAAATATTCAAATAAAAGAGTTATTTTTGAAAGCATTAATAAATAAATGCATTAAACAATTTTTGAGTGAATTAAATGAATTTTAAGCCTCTTACTAAGCTCAACAGAAAAGCATTTTGGCATTTTAATGATATATGAGAAAATATTTTTAGTATTAAGTAAGATTTATAAACATTTGGCGACACAAAAAGGTGAGCAGATTCTCTGTTTAGCTATTTCAAAAACCACAAAGTTCTATCATCCATGGCCATACCATATGATCAACGCTAAAACTATTTGGGAATTTCAACTAAATGAAGCGAAAAAGGATAAGCAAAGCTTGCAATAATTTGCTCAAAATTTACTTAACTAAAACAAATTCTGAAAGAATTTTAAATGTGAAAAAGTTCCCCAAATTAAACGACTAAATTTAAGCGAATAAATTCTATGAGATCTTCTACTTTTACTCCTGAGAATGGCGAATTCTATAAATTTATTTCAATATAGAATTGTTTTCCATGTCATCTTACAGTTTTATCATACCCAGAATATTGTGGCGTATTTTTTTTTTCTTCTGGTGTTTTTCTGGTTTTTTCTTTGGTTTTTATGCCTACAATATTATCTTGGGTAAGGTTTTGTTTTTTGTGCCGAGACAACAGCTGTCACCGTTGTTATTGTTGTTCAGAGGAGAGACATGTGCCACCTTGGGAAAGAAGAAGAAGAAGAAGAATTGTAGAGACTGAATCCGAGACTGAGAAGATGTCTAAGAAGCTTTCCCTCTTAACTGTTAGTCATATATCTTGCCACGCTTGCTGATTTGCTGCTGATGTTGCTGTTGCTGCTGTTGCTGTTGCTGCTGTTTCTGTTGCTGGTTGGCAAATATCTAGACCATTTCTTATACTAGTCACAGTTCTATAATTTCTCGATTTATTTTGCGACACTAGCGACAGGCTGTGTCCTGGTTGTCCCCAACTCTGACTAGCTGGCTGGCTGGGTTGCCTTGCCTCCTCCTCATTGCCTGCCTGCCACAGACAATCCAAACATTATTCAAAGTCAAACTTCATTCGCACACACACACACACATACGAACAACAAGCAAATACACATGCAGGCAAATTTTTAACCACATTATTTATTTACTGTTTGCTCTTTTCCCTTTTAGCCCGCTGCTACACCGCTTTCTATGTTTGTGTATATGGAAATATGTTGCACACTTCTGTTCTTGTTGGTTTTTGCATTTATATCAGCCACAATTTATCAGCGCGCCATAACAAAAGGCGCCAACTTGGCTGCCAAAAACCAAAAAAACCGCACACACCGCCTCTCATTGTGAATTTTTATTATTATTATATATATCTACATACATATATATATACGCACAAATTTATATTTTTATATATATATATATATAGACAAGTATATACATTTGTATCTGTATCTGTACTCGACTCGAGCGACACAAATATTTCTAACTGCAAAAATAATCATAATTTCTCGTATGGCACAAAAATATGAATTTCATGCTCTGAATATTGCGAAAACGAGAACTGCCAGAAATGGAGAAAGACTGAGACAGAGACAAAGAGAGAGAGAGTGGAAGGGGGTTGTGGTGGGGCTACAGAGGGGGGGGGCGGGCTAATAGAGAAACAACGAAAATGATTAGCCATAAACAAGCAACAAACCAAAACAAGATGAAAAACAAAAACCAAATTAAGTTTAGAGCAAACCAAAAAGAACGAAAAAATTTACTTAGTAAGTACCAAACATTAAACGCTCAGTCTAACGACTGCCAAATACTCTGACTTAGTCATGTATTAACTTATTTTAATTTCATTATATTTCCTTCTTTCTTTCAAACTTTTTCTTTGCTTTAATTTTTCTTAATTCTCTGCCAGCTTTCATTAGTTCGTGTTTTTTTGCTTCTATTCATAAATCATTTTTCTCAAAATTCCATTCAATTGAGGATCATTTGTTGAAGTCCTGAGTCCTTGCCAATTTTTATCTCGTATCAGTTTTTATTTCTAGCTGATCATTCCTTAATTCTAGAACATTTTTTGGCCATTTCAATGGATTTTCTCTCGATATACCGAAATCCATTTGCTATATACACTATTTAAATAAAGCAAAACAAAACGACACACACAAGCAAAAAAAACAAGAGAAAAGAAAGGATAATGGGAAATGGAAAAAAGGAAAGGGAAAAATCTGGCTTATTGGCTTGGCCTCAATTGTTGTTTTGGCATATTTTATGCATGTTTATCATTTATACGCTTTTTGCCCTTCCACCAACACACACGACAGACAGCACACACACACACACACACACACAAATATATATAGCGAACAGCAAATAAAACAAAAGCGAAAGAGCAGGAGAAGAGAAGGGGTTTGTGCGGGGTGTGCGAGGGAGGGAGGTGAGGAGCCGCAGACAACACAAAAAGTCTATAAATTAAATAAATTGTAAAATATGTATTGTAACTTTGGGTGGAGGTGGAAAATGGAGGTGGAGGTGGCAGGGGCATACGAGATCGTAGGTGGTGGTGGTGGGGGAGGGGGAGTGGCTGGTTGTCAAGCTTTTTATTAAATTAAATATTTCAACTGCAATAAAGATTATCAGAGATATGGCAAAAGGCAAAAATGATAAAGCAAATAGACAAATAGACTGAACCAGACGAGTCAAATAGACAATTGCGACTCACTGACTCTTCAAACAATTGCTAAGAGGAAGGAAGGAGAACAAGACGATGACGAAGAGGGTGACAGTGAATAGGTGGGGAGAGGGGGAGGGGGAGGGGGCAAAGCGGTAGCATCTCATACATGAGCGTTAACATTGTAAGCAGACCATATAAATGTAAATGAACTTGGTCCTGATGCCGTTTCCGTTCTATGCAGCATTTCCTGTCACACACACACATATGACTGTCGATTTGTGTATGTGTGTGTGTGAGCATTTACAGTTAGGCAGCCATTTTTTGGTTGTTTCTCAGCCTCCCACTTTGCATGTTACTTATTCTATCTCTCTGCTGCTTCTACAGTTCCGTTTTTATTTGCTCAAACAATATTCGACATAGTAATTTTATGCTTCGAATGCGGAACACATAAAATTATCTTTTGAATAAATAAAGATAAGAGCCAAAAATAGAGAAAGAGCAGAAGCAAGAGCAAGAGACACACACACACACACACACACAGCATGCGAGAGAAATGTTCACATTTAAATGTTTTATTCAAAAGGAAACATCTAGACGAAGATGCAAATTAAAATATCATTCAATGTTGGCAATTTAATATATTATTTTTGATAAATGAATACATAGAAAGAGATAGACACACACACACACACACACACACACACAAAGAGGAAGAGAAAGAGCAAGAGAAATGTTTGCCATTAATATGTAGATATATATATATATGTATATGTAGAAATGGCATGGAATATCTAATTGAAAGAGAGATAGAACAATACTCCCACACACACACACACACACGCACACTCCCACACATACACACACCTTTAAATAAAATAATAAATCTTTTTGCCTTGCATGCATACTCTTCTTCTTGCCTGTTTTTCTTGCCTATTTTTCTTGCCTATTTTTTTGGGCTATTTTTCTTACAGTTAAATGCAAAAACATTTTCACTTTTCTAAGCCCTAAGATTAGTTCGAGAGATTTTTCCACTTCAATAGTCTCACATCTATTTTCATTTGAATATTGAATTCAAATAGATGAATCTATAAAAGAAGTTACTCTATGTAACTACATATTGATAATCCCAAAAATATTCAACTACATTTATTTACGAGTATAAGCAAATCTTGCAATTTACTGACATCAATATACGAATAATAATATATAGATTGATTATGGATGGGCCATAAAGATAAAATGCCATAGATTATACATAATTAACAAAAAAAAAAGTCGAAATGTTTGGGAAATGAAAATTATTATGACAAGCACATTTTAAGCGGTTTGCTTTGTTTTTTTTGTTTTTCGTTTGTTGTTTCAAGGGTTCTCTTTCTTGTTATCTTAAGAACCTATCTATTGCCCCTTTTAACATTTACTTAATTCCCATTTAGCTACCAATTTGACCTCAAACAGACAGAGAGACGAGAAATATCCAAAGGAAAATTGTTCTTTCATTAATATTCCATCAGGCAAAAAATATCAGTTGCCTTCTATCAGCTAGCTCTAAACGTAAGATGACTCAGCTGACAGACAGGAATGCACTCAACATTAACAGCAACTCGGCAACCGGGCAACTGGTAACACAGACAGTTTAACCGATAAGAACAAAAAAAAAAAAAAGAACTTAACTTGGGCTAATGGTTAGTCTTTAACCTTTTTATTGCAGCACTTTTTGTTTATCACAAGCTTACAGAATGAAACCAAAACCAAACCGAACCGAACTAAACTGAACTGAGCCGAACTTTACGCTTCGCTTTTTTTTCTGTTCTTCTGTTCTGGTTCGAGCCATTAAGCAAAGGTTTTTCTACAACCAAAAAAAAAAAAGACGCTGTGTGTGGTTTAACCCTTAGAAAAGTGCCATAAAAAAAGAGAAGAAAGAGAAGAAACCAAAACGTAACGAAGAAAACTCTTCAGAAAATTGTTTTAATAGACCAACGCCTTTTAGGTTTTATTGGATCTTGTTTTCATTTTGATTTTTCATTTCATATTATGCGCCAATTTTTATGCACATCAGGCAAAAAACAACAACATTGTCAAATAAAACTAAAGGCCTCTAAAATAGCTTTTAAAGTCATAAAATGACATGACTTTTAAGTCATAAAAATTAACGATGGTTGCGTGGGGCGGCATGAATAAGTTCAGCAGCAGCAGCAGCAGTAGGGCCACAAAGTGGAAGAGAGAGGGGCAGGGGTAGGGATAGGGGGGGAGGTGGAAAAGAACTACCAAAACTGTTTGTTTTTTCATTGTTTTGTTTGTTTTGCCCTTTTTAATAGAATTTCGCTTAATTTGAGTAATAGAAAGAAAGGAAAAACGAAAACGGGCAAATAAAAACTTTTTCTTTTTTTTCTCTCTCTCTTTCCTTTTTTCCCAACTCTTTTAATTAAATGGTTATTGGGCGGAGAAATGGAAAGAGTCCTCTATGGGAAGGTCGATGCTATCAGCCAATGTCAATAGGAAAATCTAAAAGAGAGGGAGAAAGGGAGAGCTGGGCAAAAGCGTAAAGCGTATTAATGATGAATATTTATGTGCGGCCAGAACGGAAGCGGCCGCGTGTGAAGAGGAGGATGAAAAATGTGGCATAAATTAGACTAAAGTATTGGTCAGACCCCGGCTACGGCTACGGCTACGGCTACGATCGAACGGGTCGCTCGGTTGTTCGGTCAGGGGTTGCAACAAAGTGAAGTGGCAGTTAAAGTGGCAGATAGTAATAGAAATAGATACAACAAAAGAAAAGGAAAGGGGAAAAAAATAATAATCAAGTGATGACTTTGATAATACCCTCTAATAGGTAAATTGAAATTGTGAATATTAATGATATTTGATATAAACCGATCTCTCTATGTAACGAGTTAATTCCCTTAAAGTTAGGTAACAAAACTATAATTAGATCATATATACCCTATTTTATAGAGTAACGAATGAATTCCCTCAGAGTTAGTTGTCAAAACTATAATTAGATCATATATACCCTAGATATTTGATAGGGTATTCAAAAACAACTTGGTAAAAGTAGTTAGGGTAGCAGCTAATTATGCAAGAGAGCGTAACTGAAGGTTAAGATGGGGTTAAGTGAACAGAAGGTGAACAGAAAGTGCCAGTGGCCAGCCAGTTAATGGATATTGAAATGGACACAAAAACAAAATGATCGAAAGTTATAAAAAACTGCAACTTGCATTTTCTTTTTTTTTTTTTTTGTTTTTGTGTTAATTAAAAAATATGTATTAATTAAAAAATCTACACTTTGGCACCATAAAATGTTGATATTGATGTTGAACAAAAACTCCAATTCACTCACAAATACACAAACACACAAATACACACACACACACATACAGTAGATAGATATGAACATACAATCAATCCAAAAATGGGCTTTTGCTGGTATTTTTTTCTCCCACCTTGTCTCTCTGTTGCAGCAAGTTTTCATTTCAATTAAATCAACGTACATACCTGTAATGAAAAAAAGTAAACGAAAAGGTAAATTTTTGTTGGTTATTTATATTTATATGTGTTGGGGGGGGGGGATAAATCTATATATGTATATGTATATATTTATATTCGGTATACAATCATTTGAAAAGAGATTTCTATTAGCCTTTCGCTTAAAAATCAACATGAACAAAAATGCATAAATGCAGTGCAATAATTTTTGAATAGTGTGTCAACATTTGCAAAATGCATAAAGTCAACTTCCGCTTGTAAAAATATGCACATTTATGTGCGGCTAAAGGGGGGGAGCAACAGAGAGAGAGAGGGGGCTCGGGTGGGGGGCTAGTAGAGTGCTGCGAAAGCAAATATTGTCATAATCATCAACATCATCAGGCATTGCTATTGTTGTTGCATTGCATAAATATGTTTCAATTCCGAGAGCAAAAGCAAAAGAAAAATGCAAAATGAAAAGGAAAAGGAATGGGGATGGGGAGGGGGAAAGTGATGGTGGGGAAAAGAAAAACTGCATAACGCATTTACGATATTGTATGTTGCAAATTACAGTTGACGGGGAAGAAAAATGGCATAACAACTATGTATTTCAAATTTCAAACTGATTACGTTAAGAAAAGCAGCACAGTGTAAATAGTGTAAGTACTCTAGGGAAGAAGACTCTCTTAGAGTAGAGTGAACTTTTTACTAAGAGAAGCTATTAAGTTCTTAAAATACCATTTAATCCAAGCAACAAAAGAACCATACGAACTTGACTACTACTTGTGGCAGCTAAGCCATTCAAAGTGGTTTTTCTTATCACAGAAGAGGAACAGAGAGTTTAGTGAAATTTTTCTTAGATTTTTTAAATGTTTTCGGGGTCTCCAATTACATGTAGTCCTGTGACTTTGATGAGTTATACACTGAGAACACAAATTATAATATTATGAGATATATTTTCAGAGCTCTTTGTTACCTTATACTAATTTATTGTTATCCTTTCGTTCAACTCTTAATAGTTGCATTATATTTAATTAAAACTCAATTGTTTTTCTTAGTTTCAATATAGTTATACCATTTCTTCAGTATTTCCATTCACTTTCACTAGGGATCACTTCAATTGAATGCATAAATTCGCATGTTATTCGTATATACATAATTTTGTTGTGTCATCGTTTCGCAACAATTGTATTTATCATGATTTTGTTACTCTCTCTCTCTCTCTTTCTGTCTCACGCTTCCATCTCTAGTTCGTAATGCATTTTTCGTAATGCATTTTAGTTAGTTGTCATGTCGTCGTCTTGCCTGCCACAGCTCATTACTTGGATATCAGACGGGATATTTTCTTGTTTTCTTTTTTTTTTTTTGTTTTCACGAGACAAAGAAAATGCATAGAAAAAATGAGAAAGAAAAAAAAGAAACGGCGGCAAGAAATGTCAGGAGAAGAGACAACACAAGCAGCAAAAAAAAAAAAAATGTACAATTTTCACTATATTGCTTATTATTATAGTAGACAATAGTATAAAAATAGAAACGTTAACTGCCTGCTCCTCAGTCAGGGCAAATGTAATGTAATGGAAAATAAAGAAATGCGAAGGATCATTGTGTGTGTGTGAGCGTGGCAGGAAGGCAGGTAAAACAGAAGAAGAAAAAAACACATAGAAAGAACATTTCAAGAAAGAGAACACGAACAGGAACAGGAACAGCTGCGAAATGCAATTCGATATGCTGCTGCAATAGATGCAATGAACGAACTCTCAGAGAATGGATCTCTACACAAATCATAAATATGTCTCTACTTACAAATTTACTTTAATTTTTTAACTTCATACTTTGTGGGTGGAGGGAAACACTTAAGTACATTTGGTTTGCCATTTCAAGAATACCCTTTATTTAAAAGGTTGCCTCGAATGACACAAAAGCTAAATCACAATTGGTTAATTGGATGATTTTTAGATGACTTCAAATGGGATGTGTGTTTTCGTCCTTTGGAAGATGGTAACATTTCTTATGCTTGGAAGTGTAAAGGGTATGCAAAGAAGATGAGAGCAAAATGCCAGTTTCTTTGTTCCTTACTTAATTTGCCTTTTTTCCAGCTACTTCTTACTCCTTTCTGCTGCTGCTCCTTCTGCTTCTGCTCCTTCTGCTGCTGCTGCTGGCCACAGTCATTTTTTATGGCACTCTATGTATTCGTACTTTTTCGCTTTTCTCTAGCTCCTCATCTTGTCGCTTTTTTTTGCTCTTTTTTTTTGTTTGCTCACTTTAGCTTGATTTCTTTTAATGAAAAATTTGTTACAACAAAATGCAGGCAAGCAGGCAGCAGGCAGCAGGCAACAGCAGCTAAAGCAATAACAACAACATTGTTAAACAAAGCAATGACTGTAGGTGACTCTGCGAGCCATACTCCTTCTGCCCCACCCACCTTTCGACCACCCCCTTCCCCTTGCTTCTCTCTGTCTCAGTTCTTCATGACTGTTACCGACTTTCATTTGCTTTTTGGCTTGGCTTGGGCTGATTATTTTTAACTGGCAAACAGCTAATTAAGTATTGTTGTTGGTTTCCCCTTTTTCTTCATATATATATATATATACAAAAGTTGTATGTGTATGTGTGCCTATATATATTGTATATTTTGTATTTTATACTTGCTCATTTTGTTAAATATGTCTGGCAGAGGGCGCTTTTGTTGCAACAGCAGCCAGCAGCCAGCAAACGAAGGTGCAACTAAGTGCGTCAAGCGTAATGATGATGGTTAGAAGCGAGGCGGGGAGCTTGGTAAAATGTGAGGCAAACACAAAGTTGCAATAAATGACGTAAAATGTACGAAGGTGGCAAATGAGGCTGAGAAGCGAGCAAACCCAAAATACACTGTAAGAAATGGTCACACGATCTATGAATTAATTTTTTCTAAGGAACCTTGAAGGAAGATATAATTGACGATCCTTCAAGTTAGTTGGATCTTGATTTCTACGAGATTTTTAATCAAAATTAGTTTACCCATTTTTCCTTCGATTTTGAAAATATTTCATAAATTTATTTGTTTATATTTTTAACTTAGGGCAATTGCTAATTACCATAGTTTTTTTTTTTTTTACTAGCAATAACTAGTGGAAGGAGGTCCCTTCATCACTTTTTTTTAATCTTCCAAATATTTACTTAAATTCTGACTCTAGATTCTGTCAAAGTTGAGATATGATTGGCAATTTTTTCTTATTGATTATTCCTGTGGGAGAAATTCACAATGAAAGGAAAATTCCTCTATTATTTACACAGTTTGTGTGTTGACTCCTTTGGTTAGTGCAAAGTGCATTAATGAAGAGTTTTGACTCTCACTGCAGCGCAATGGCATGCACTCAATGGGGGAGGGAGGTGGTGTAGCTTTTGATTGGTTGGAATTTTTTTCTTCCAGTGCATTTGCCTTTGTTGCTTGGTTAACTCAGTTTGTCGTAGTTATGTCGTTTATAATAAAAACGTTCCAGCAACGTTGACGCGACTTTAATGGCTCTTGGAGGAGGCCCTGCCGGTTTGCCTGCATCTCTGCCAGCATCTTTTCAAATCAAATGAGTGGCACAGCCAGTGCAACAGCAACAGCAACAACAGCAACAACCAACAAAACAAAGCAACAACAAAAAATCAACCAAGAAGCAAGCAAAAACGAGGGGAAAAATGAAAGAAAGAAGAAAAGGAAAAAGGAAAAAAAAATGCATGCCAAGCAGTCTGAAGCAGTTTCCCTTCTTGGCTGTTGGCTGTTAGCTGTTTGGTTGTTGGGCCCTTGCATTCTGCCGTTATGCCTGCATGTAAGTGGCTTCCTTGCAGGATTCTCCCTCACTCCCTGCCCCCTCACCAGTTGTGGCACTGTCTACTTCTTTCTGTGGCTGGCATATAACTACATTTAGCATTATATCGACATCTGTTCGGCAAAAAGTCATCAAAAGTACTAAAAAGCAAAACAAAGTTGCCCCAAAGAGAAGAGAAAACTTTCTGCGGGGAATTGGTTGGAGAATTTATATATAAGTATATGTATGTTTTTTTTTTTTTTTTTTTGGGTGAAGCTGCGCAACCGAAAACTAGAAGCCAAAAGCTTCCACAACTGGAGTTGGAGTTTCAGCTGGAGCAAGTGCAGCAGCCATTCCATTCCATTTCTCTCGCTCTCTCTCGTTCTCATTCCCATTCTCTGCCATTGCATTTTGTCGACTTATTCTGTTTGCATTTTTATTTCTCCCCAGTTTGAAGTGAAATACAAAAAGTAAACAAGGATTTTTTTCCTTTTTTTTTTTTTTTTTTGCTAAATAATGATGCAGAGAATTTACTTTGTGGTGTGGTAGTGGATTTTGCTATGAAAATGTGAAAACGAAGAACTTCAAAAATATATTCGATATATTAAATTTGATGGAAGAAAAGAAAAACACAAAGAATCTTTGATTGCCATTTCCTCTTGTAATTCTTTTTTTTTGTGTGTTCTTCTTGGAAAATGAATACGAATACTTTATTCCCAGACATAATTCATTCATCCCTCATAGAAACCTCAAAAGAGAGCTCAACTTCTTTTGGTTGCACTGCTCTGCGATTATTAAAACATCTCCACACACACACACACACACACACACTCCAGGCATCACTAGCTTAAATTTAATGCCATTGCTTTTATAAATAGATCATCATAAAAGTCAAATTTCAATGTCTTATAGGCATGGGTTGGGTTGAATTGGAATTGGAATTGGGTTGGGGTAGATCCCCCAGCCCCATTCATATACAAATTTCTTCACAAAACAGGCAGACAATTCTCCCTAAGAGCTGTCATATATCATTCCAGTCATATAGCCCTCATATATCTATTCAATTCTCCAGCTGCGTCACTAAAACTATTAACTAAAGAGCTGACATAATTAAAAGGCGAGACCGACACGACAAAAAAAAAAACTAGAAAGAAAAAGCACCCAATGGAAATACTAAAAATGCTCTCATTTCATCATATGATGACGACTCGATTTTCCCTAGATATATAGATACTATACATACATATATGTTGTGTTCACTCGAACCCATAAATAAAAATCCGTTTATGTGCGGCGACTCTAAAAAACTTTTCTTTATGCGCTTTACATAAAAATAAACCACACACAAACACATCTTTATAAATATATGTATGCATGTGTATGTGTGTGTGTGTGTGTGTGTGTTTTTTTTTTGGTATGTAACTAGTAAAGAGGAGAAGAAACGAACGTGATATCAAGTTTCTGGGCATAAATCAAGCTCACGCCCCCGACCGCAATCTCTTTACCACCGAAACTTTCCTTTGCCTTTTAACTCGACTCCACTAGACTTGACTCAACTCAGTTCAGCCCAGCTTAACTCAACTCAAACTTTTGGCCAAAACACTAAAAACAACTAATTTATGACGACGAAATGCATAGTAAATATTTTTATTAAATATTTTATGGTTTTCATTACACATCGACACCAATTTCTGTTTGCTTTATTAAAGCTTTTTGGGCAATAGGAACTCTCCCTTCTTGCCAACAACGAACACATGATGCATAAACATAAGTAAAAGATGGTAAGAATGGTGAGGGAGGATTGCGGCGGCATGGTGTGAGGGGAAAACCGAAAGGCAAAAGAACACATTTTTTTTTTTTGGTGCCAAGAAGGAAAAATTTCACTTTTGCAGTCAAGTCAGCAGAAAATCCCAAGACGATATGAGTTTTTGGAATGCAAAAGACGAAGACGAGCACGAGAAGACAACGACAAAGATGATGTCGCGAGACAACAAATAAAATGCTTGAAGAAGATGAGAAATAAGTTGGCAAATGTTACAAGTTTCAAATGAATCGACTATACTCATACCGACTAATGCTAAAAAAATATGAGGCTTTAACTTTATGATTAGAACTTTGATATTAAACTTATAAAAAATCCAAGTGCGCAAAAATTTTATTAATATTTTCTGAAATTTCCCCATTGATCTTCTAATAGAATAAATTACTAAGTACAAAAGCTATTGGATATAGTATTTCAATTCGTAAGCTATAAACATATTTTTAACCTACATCTATTCAAATATATATCAATTAAAAAAGTTATTAATTGAACAAAGAGCACGCAAAAAAAGGTGACCAACATATATGATTCGATCTTGATCAAGGACATTTAGTGACTCATTTTTTTGATCAAGAAAATTCATTAAAGTTTTGTTAGAAAGAACATTTGTAATATTATAGCAGTTCCGATTAATTTGTTGATTGATCTATGTAGTTATAAGCCAATATTTTGCGTTTTTTGTTATAAATTTAAAAGATTAAAAAGTAGCAAATAAAATCATTTATTTAATTAAGATATAATTAATAGACTTCAAAACTTCAAAAAGGATTTGGTAGTGAACAAAGTATTTAAGAAATTCCATATTCCCATTAAACTATAATTCGAGCTTCTATAACTAAAATCCCATGAAATGTAACTATAGTCCTATATGACCCTTTTATGCTCTATATAGAAAACACAAACAAAAAACCAAAAAAAAAAAGAGAACCCCATCAAACTTTTTCGTAGGAGTAAGAAAGGAAAAAAAAGAGCTATATATATATATGTATGTATAATAAAATGTGCGAAATGCTTTTGACAATTTCATTCAATTTCCAACTTATTTCAACAAATTGTTCGACTGTCAACGAGTCTCGAGGCAGACACAGGCAAGTAGGACTGGCGAAGACGAAGACTATAGTGAAGTGTAGTCATATGGTAAGGGAGGAGAAGAGGGAGAGGGGGTAACCAGTTTCCAGGCGCGATTTGTCACCGCAGCCAAAAAGCAATCACATGTGCCTGGGTCGTGCACCATAACAAGAGCAACAATAATAACAACAACAACAATAACAGCAGCAACAACAAACAACACACAACAAACAACAACAACAACTACATCAACAAACAAACAACAACACAATTGTCTAATTTTAGAATCTTTAAGATACACTCAAAAAGATATCGCCACAGAGGGTGAAGAGAGGAAGGGGGGAGGGGAGAGGAGAGACAGAAAGACGACTGGCAGGCAAGGCAAGGCAGGCCGCCAGGCTTGTCATCGTATTAGGTGTAATATAAAAGTCATTTAATGACATTGACTGACATTTTGATGTTTCATAAAAAGCAACTCAAGCAGACGACAGCCAAGAAATGAGAGCAAGCAGGATGGATAGCGCCATTGAGTGGAAAGAGAGGCATACACACACCCGCACCCACACCCACACACACACACACACACACACACACACACACACACACACACACACACACACACAATAGTTTGACAATAGCAATAAAAGGCCTACAGCAGAAGCCTTCACATAGATACACACACACACACACACACACATACAGACACACTCAATCTCCATCTCCTCTTGCTTGACGTACTTGTCGTATCGCCTGGCATCTTCATTGTTGGAGACTTCCTTGTCGGAACACCAGAATCCCCGCTCTCCGCTCCGCTCCGCTCTCTCGCACATTCACATTGGCCATTATTGTTGGCATTTCCTTGGTCTACATTGACGCGCGCGCGAGATTTTCCACATATTCAAAATTAATACGTTGCGCCATATCCTAGACGCATTTGTAAGCACGTGCTCCCAGCAGTAGCAGCAGCAGCAGCAGCAGCAGCAGCAGCCATCTCCTTGTCCTTGTCTTGTCCCTGTGCGGCTTTCTAACTGTAAAATGCCAAAATGTGTAGCCAAGTAGTAGGAAGCATCTTTTGTGTCTCTCCTCCCTTCTCTCCCCTGTAATTTCCCCATTCTTTTCGCCTCCTTTACTCTGGTGTCTGTGTGTGTGTGTGGGTGAGGATAGACAAAAATCTGCGCTTTAAATAAAAACTTTTCAATTCCTTTTAAAGCATATCAAAAGAATTTCAAAAAATAAGTAAGCTAAGCCAAGCAAAATTTGATAATGTATGAAAATGTGCCTAGTACCAGGGAAGTTTGCTTTTTGTGATGGATCCTTTGTATTTTAAGATATTGTTTTTGAAAATTTATTATAAAAGGAGGCTCGACGTCAAAAAGTGAGCATACCATTACCTCAACGCTAAAACTAGTTGGGAATTACAACTAGATAAAGCGTAAAAAAGGAGAAACAGCTTACAAATCAAGAGATCACAGAGATGGCATTAGATTAGTGTAAAAAACAACGAATGTCGTGTTTTATAATCTTTTTCGTTTTTAGTTTCCCCACAACGAAAATATTTGCATATCAGGGAATAAATTCCTCTGTGAAACAAAGTACCAATCGATTTCAACTATATTTTAAAAGCTATAAATTGAGTTGATCTTCGCCTTTAGACGATATTTTTCAGGTTTCTGATTTAAAGGGAAACATTATACGATTTCTGTTGCCAATCGAACATACAAATAACTTTAATTAAATTTCAGTTTCACTTGAGCTGCTTAACATTTTTGTTGTATGTTTTCTTTATTAGCCCGATGTGGATGAACTTCTCAAATGGCAGAGATTACTTTCAGATTTCTTCACAATTGATTGCATTTGTTGGGTAGCAAAATTTTATTGATATTATTTTCCAAAGGCTCAAGAGAGAGAGAGAGAGAGAGAGAGGGAGACCGACTCAAGTTACCTTACCCTTCTTAAATTTCCATAACTTTTTGGTATTGATGCCACTTAATGCCACTCAAAAGTAGGGCTCATCTTGCTAACTCTCCTCCACCTTCATCTTATCCACCTTCACCTTTAGTTAAAGCTCTCATTTGCCCCTTCGCTGTCTCTGTTTCGTTTCAATTAAACTTTGCACTGTTGCACCGACTAAGTCCGCTTGTTCACAACTTGCCACCCAAGAGGGTCTGATTTGGTTTGGTTTCTCTACTCCACCATCACCATCATCATCATCGTCGTCATCGTCATCTACATGGCCATCATCTTGGCTGGCTGCCTCTAAGCCGCGTTTAAATACCTTGCCTTAATTTTCCACTAATCTGCATAGCCGCCGCCTTCTTCAGCCTTCTGCCGCTTGGACTTTAAAACTCCAACAAGAAAAAAATAAAGTAAGTAAGTCGCCGGGCCGACTTGGATATACCATGCATTAGGTGAAGAGATATATATTAAATTTCTTTCAAATGCTATCTCTCTTTTGTGGAAACGAGCACTTTAGCGCCCCCCGACCAAATCGGTGATTTGCAGCATATGCTATCTCGCTCTTTTTCGCGTGCATCTGCCTTGCACCGCTATGGGTCAAAAACGTTTCTATGTATAATTCGGCTATTTTTATTCCGATTCTTGTGATATTTGGTGGGATGATAGATATACGTGACATGTATTAGTGTGCCAAATTTAATTTCGATACGATAAATATTTCGGCTGAAAATCGAATTTTTCGAATTTCGGGGGCGGAAGGGGCGTGGCCAAAATTTGAAACAAACTTGGTCTGCGTGCACACTGCACGCATCTAATGTCCAAATCCGAAAGCTCTATCTTTTATAGTTCCCGAGATATGGAGGCTCAAAATATTGTTTTTCAAATAGCGGGGGCGGAAGGGGGCGGGGCAAAAAAAAAAATAAACTCGATCTGCCTGCAGAGCAAACGGGTCTACATGCCAAGTTTGGTAGCTCTAGCTCTTATAGTCTCTGAGATCTCGATGATTCTTCAGACGGACAGACGGACAGACGGACAGACAGACGGACATGTCTCAATCGACTCGGCTATTGATACTGATCAAGAATATATATACTTTATAGGGTCGGAGAAGCTTCCTTCTCCCTGTTACATACATTTTGGCGACTTTAATATACCATTTCATTCTACGAATGCATGGTATAAAAACGAGCCATCCAGCGAATGAACGAAAGAAACTGAAAACCTTTTAGCGTGCATTAAGCAAAAGAGACAAGACACCGAGGGACAGAGGGGCGAGGGCGAAAACTATGCCAGCAACTGTTTTTTAAATGCTTGCCGCCTTCTTCTTATGAATTTAATTTCAGCAGCGTAATTACTTTGTAAACACATGAGCAGAAGTAAAAAAAAAAAAAAAAAATAAATAATAAAAAAAAAAAAAAAAGGGCGAAATGGCTGCTGATGGTTGAAAGAGGAAGAGGAAGAACAGCTCGAACGTAGCCAAAACTTTTGCTAAGGGAATTGTCCAAGAGAAGTGCAGCTGCATCGTGATGATGATGATGATGATGATCATGATGATGATGGTGATGGTGATGGGGTGGTCCTTCGACCTGGTCAGCCAAAGAGAGGCAGCTAGCCATACAGCCAGTAGTGTTTTGGTCTCCAGGTCTCCGGGTCTTTGGTCTTGGATCTTCGCTCTATGGGTCTCATTCTGACGTGGGGTCTTGGGGTGTTGTGCAACGAACCAACATAAAAAGTTATGAGTGTCTTGTGAGTTTTGCGCCAAAGTGCGGTTTGCAAGTTTTTCCTACCTACCTACCAACTACATACATACATACATATGAAACACCTCTCTACCTACCTACCTGTACCTGTGCCTGCGCCTGTACCTTGTGCCTTTACCTTCGGCATTGCCCGTTGCCTTTTTGCTACTTGTTAAAATTTATGCGGTAAATTCTTAGCGCGCACTTTATGTTCGAAGCAAAAGTTAGTGCTACGTGTAGCAAAAAAAAGAGAGAAAGAGCAAGAGGGAGATGGAGACGGAGACCCAGTCAGTGAGTGAGTGAGTAGGATTCGCTCTCTATGAAAAGGAACTATGAGCCTCCCAACCGCAGAAACTATGCCAAGTGTCTGATGCGCTCGGCTTGACTGGGGCGAGACATGGGCGACTCAGCCAGTCCGCGTCCCTCCGTCCAGGTGAAGCAAAAGAAGAAGACGACGAAGAAGAAGTCATCGCTTGCCCTGAAATGCCAGGCTGTTGGCCAGGTGATAAATTCCTAGTGCATGTCAGCAAGAAAGAAGCAAAAAAAAAAAAAAACCCCAATAAAAAACAGAGAGAGAGGACCAAGAGTATATACCCTTCAGCTGAAGTAAAACTAGCCCATGGGAGTACGTACTCTGGCAACTATCGAGAACAAAAAAAAAAAAAAAAAAAAAAAAAAAAACCATTAAATTGAAATTGAAATTGAAATATCTGTTAATGAGATTTAGCTATTGCTGCTTTCCGCCTACTTGACATACCTCAATGGTAATGGCGATGCCATCAGAGCCCATTATACTCTCATAAAAGAAAGATGGGTGAGCGGGGTAAGCGGGGTAAGAGGGGTAAGGACGTCTAGAGACATTACCCAATACCAATGCAATTCGCGTAGGCCAGCCGCCGCTCGACTTGCTTTTGGAGTGTCATTTATTGAATTTTAATTTCGTTTTCTTCTCTCTGTTTGTTTTTTTCTGTTTTTTTTTTTTTTTTTTGCATTTTAAGGATGCAACGCCCCATAAATCGATGGATGCAAACATGCAATGTCCATAGAGCAGCAGCCCCGGCCCCTCCCTCTCTCCCACCCCGTTTGATTACCATGCTGCCACCGACCACCGCAGCGGCATTCAGCACCGCATTCTCTGCCATACCACAGTTTATAGCTATCTGTCTTCGCATCCTGTCCACTTGGCCAACAACCATACCCATCCGTCGTCGTCGGTCCGTCTCCACAGTCTCCGATTGTCTGTCCATCCGTCCGTCTGTCTGTCTGTCTGTCCGTCCGTCTGTTAAGTGCCGCGACGCAAATATTATTAAAGTTTTTGGTGCGTTTCAGCGTGAAATTGATTTTCATACGCCTGCTCGGCCACAATCAAATTGCCGAAGCATGCACGTTAAATAGTATAAAAAAAACACACTCACACACACACAGCTATCCATTTTCATATACGTATATAAATGTATGTATGTATATATTTTTAATTTAATAAGTGGCATATACGCCCAGGCTATTCAAATACCCGTACCCAGGTTGCTTTTTTTTTCTGGTTGAGTTTTCCGTTTTCAATTCGCTTGGTTTTTTTTTTTTTTTTCATTTTTTATTTTTACCCCGTTTCGTTTTTCCTATTGGTTTTTTTTCTGGTCGGGTTCCGCATGCAAGTCACATTCTCGATTGCCAATCAGCGCACAATTGAAGCTGCATTAATACAACAACGAGTGGGCGGAGGAGCGGCGAAATGGCTCCAACCCAACAAAAGGGCGCACACACCTCACTCAACTCACTCACTCACTCAAAAAAAAAGAACACAAACTAACAAAAAAAAAAATAAATAATGAAAAACCATGCTGAAATCAACTTAGGCTCTCCGCCTGTTGCCCCGTTCCTCCGAATACCCTTGCCAAATGCAAATTTAAGCCGATCCCGGATGATGCAAAAGCAATTAACGCCACCCAAAACGATTCGCCCGTATCTTTTCACATATCTGAACTACAGATCACTTCGAATGAATCATTATTCATAAGATTTCTATAATTTTGTATCAGATAAATCCATCGATTCTTATCAAAAGCAGCAGATCTTAGATCTTTCTCGTATAATACAATGCCATGCACTTGAATAGGGACAAGATTTTTTGAATCAATTCGGATAAAAAGAAGCGAGGTAATATTTTGTATAGTTCTGTATTTCAATAAGTAACATGATCCAAAGCGGCTATAGTATCCGAACAGGAAGTGTTATTCCTTTTGAACGTTGTTAAAAGAAAATTTTAAGCCATCAGATCCATTTAAATTATAGTTCAGGGTCTAAACTCGATTTTATATTTAAATTGCAAGCAAAACAGGATGAAATCGTCCCATTTTGAGTTATAAGTCTTCAGAGAGTTCGTAAAGTTAGTTCGTTTCTTAGTTGGAGAAAATTGCATAAAACTCTTTCGATTTTTTCTATTTTTTCCTGTATCCATGTATCTGTATCTTGTCCCTATTCAAGTGCATGGCAGCGTATTTGCATAAGAATCGTTTCGCATCATTACGATGGATTAAAAGTAACTAATAACCGAAAACTATCTTCAGAATTGATCGTTTTATACATTGAAGATCAATTTTAATCAATGTTGGTTAGATAAATACACAGATCATAAATAACTTCTCCTAGATAAACTAACTTCCCTTTTGCCATGACAAACTAGGTGCTAAAAATAACTATAACCTTCTAGCTAGAGTATTTGAGACCCCAAATATTCCTCGTTGACATATGAAAAAAAAAAGAAAAAATCACTATATACATATAGTATGCATATAGTATATACATATATATACGGCCAATAAAAATCAACAACGAATTACAAATACAGAGATTTGATTTTTATGCACGTAGAGAATTTAGGGTTGAAATTGAACGTGCATGTTGCCACTGCTGCTGCTTGGATCGAAAATATATATGTATATATTTGCTCAAGGTAATGTGGGATAACAAGTGAATCTGAGCAATTTAGTTTGGTTTAGTTGCATCATCAAGATTGAAATCGATGATGATTAACGTATTGTGGCAAGAAGAGGATGACAGGGGAGGGGAGGGATTTGTCACAGTTTTCGAAATTTGCAAAATATAATAATAAACTTTAAACGACTTTGACGATATAGCCGTTCGCTTTAATGGCTTTCCAGCATAAACATTTGGGATTTCCCTTATTTAAGTAATTACCATTTCCATTTCCATTCACCCTTCAACACAAAAACGCAGGAAGTCATCGTCGTCGTCTTCTTCTCTTGAGAAGATTACCAAACTGCCTTCAAGCGAACTCCTCTCCTCACTCTGTCTCTCTGGCATTCTCTACCTCTCAATTGCATCATCAAAAGCATTTTGAAAAGCCAAAAACTTTCCTTTATGTGCTAGCCATTTCTTCAAAAAAGTATTAAAAGCAAGTGAGAGCGAAAGAGAGAGAGAGAGAGGGAGAAAAAAAACCATCTGCAAAACATTGATTTCAAATGGCCAAAAACTACTATTACCAGCTGTGGGCGGTGGGTGGAGGGGGTAAAAATTTCAAATGCAAATGGCCAAAAAGTCGTAACCACCCAAAATATATCCACCGCACACTCACTCACCCACACACCCACCCACAAACACACACACACACACTACACTAATCAAAAACTAAATGCACAAAACTAATGCCATTAATTCCAGTAGACAAAATCTGAATAGACCAAAAAACGAGGGAAACTGAGAGGGTTGCGAGAGTTCGAGAGACACGGAGAGAGAGTGAGAGAAAAAAGGAGGAACTAAGAGAGAAATGGAGAACTGTGGCTGTTGCCATAATTGACCCACATCATTAGCCGAAAGGAAATGAGCTGCTGCTGCTGCTGCTGCAAGTTGAGCCAAGCCGCCCCCACTCTCCCGCCCCCCTCAAAAAAATGGAGTGAGGTCGAAACACAGTTTTGGCTGGGGCCAAGGACTTGAAGCTACCAAAGCGCTGACTACAAATTACTCGACGGGAGAGAAACACAAAAAAAAATATATATAAAAAACTTTAACGCAGCAAAATTTTTATTTTGCCATACTTCAAATGAAATTATCTGAGCTTTGAATAGAAAAAGTGGGAGGAAGGGGGCTAGGTGGGGTTTCTTCGTTGCACTTGTGTGTTGTGTGCAGCTGTTGAAAAGAGGGCACACGCACACTGCCAATAAGAAGAAAACAACAACAAGCAAGCATGTTTGCCCCCGCGTTTCTTCGTTGCATCGTCCGGCAGCGGCAACCCCTAAGACTCTATGGCAGACAAAAAGTAAACTGTATTGCACCAGCAGCAGCAGCGGCAGCAGCCTTCGCTGCTCTTCACCAAGAGCTCTCTCCTCGTTGCCAAGCTTTATGTGTGCATGTTGTCCTTGCCCAGGCTACTGCTGCGGCTGCCACTTCAACTTGCTGCTGCTGCTGTTGCTGATGTTGCTGCTGCTGCTGCTGGTCTCTCTGTTCGGGCGCCAAATTACTTTGCATAACCATGCAGCGATGGCAAACTTATGTGTGTGTGTGTGTGTGTGTATGTTTGTGTGTGTGTTTTATAAAGTAAAACAATCCTGGTGAAAACGAGAAACTTGGGACTTCATGATGGGGCACTTAAACTAGTTCAAAAATTTTCAATGCTTCGTCAACCTCGGCTTTCTCTATCTTCTGTTGCTGTTGCTGCTGCTGCTGCTGCTGTTGCTGTATGTCAACCCCAAAAGAATCGTGTAAATAAAAACATATACGTTATAGGGAGCAGAATGTTTCTTCTACTCATACTCATACACACACGTGTCTATATATACATCACATATATGGGAACATAGGGGCCGCCGCCGGGTCATGCCTCTGTGTTTTTGTTTATGTGCATAGTGTGTTAGCATTTTATATAGCTATACTTTGCTTTATGGCACCCCAATGTACACACAACAGCAGCAGCAGCAACAGCAGTAGCAACAACGTCTGCTGCATCTAAAACCCTACCACTTGAAAAGGGGCAACAGCAGCAGGAGCAGCAGGACATGGTAAGTCGTCCTGCTGGGAGCTCGCTCACTCAGTCGTAGTCTCTAGTTGTATGCAAACTAAACTTGAGTTCCCTTCACGGGCGGGATAGTAGTGCGTCAGCTGGTTTAGTTGCTTTGCCATCCATCTACCTTCGATTTGTTGACCTTACTCTTACTCGGTTTTTCATACTTTTCACATCTTTCTCTCTCTCTGCAGGAGACCCAAACTCACTCTCTCTCTATCTCTAATGAGTATCTGCCTCCTACTAACCACGAATACCAACTGACAACCAACTTACCCCGTTGAGTCGAGTCGTTATGTCGCTGCTAAAGGGTCTAGGTCACTCACTCACCCAACCAATTATAACTAAACTTTTTCCCAAGCATAATTTTCTTGCAGTTCGCTGGCTATTTTCACTTGGTTGCCCTTTTGCACCTTACCATTAACTATGCTCATCTACTACCCAAAAAAAAAAACCCACCAACCATCCGACCATATAACCAACCATCGCATCCATCTATCCATCCTCCCCATGGTTTTTTTTTTTTTTTTTTTGCCACTTCAGTTACCCAGGTTATTTGTATGCAAACCTTGAACGGGAAACTCTTCTACATAGCAAATCTAAACAGCTGACTGCTTACCCCATTTCTACTCTCTCTACCCCTTCCCTCCGCCCCGACCCTCTCTCTGTTCCTCCTTTCAAACAGACCATGTCCAACCCTTAAGTCTTTCTTGGTTGTCACCCTAGTGTACCATCAGCTTCCCTATATACTACTAACTCCTACCTAACCACACAGTGGCGCATCGACTAGGGTTGCCATCATTCACAATGAAGATAATACAGTGTTGGCAAAGTCTTGATCGAAAATTTGAGACTTAATCTATGGAAGAAACTTCTTTTACTCTTATAAATTTTGATTTTTGATATCTGAAGAATTAAAGACAATTATTTAATTAGCCATCAAATCTTTTCTAATATCAACTAGTGTTGGTTAATGAGATTATGGAACTTTTATGCTGTTAAGGAGAAGAAAGTTTCTTAAGTGTGTCGAGAAAATGTTTCATTGCACAACTCGTTGCGAAAGTAGTGACGTAAAATCCCTTCAACAAATTGTAGTGAGCCACTGACACTAGCTAGCATCCCGTTGCTCCCACTAACCTCTCTCTCTCCTACTCCTTTACCTTTCTTTAATGCCATTTTGTAGCATTTTTTATTTATTTATTTTAGGGCTTGCAGCTGCAACGACGACGACAACAACAACAACAACATCTCACCCGGTCTTCTCCCGCTACTGCCGTAACTAACTCCTGACGTTGCAACACTCTCCGGCGCGACGACTTTGTTTGGCACTTTATTTATATTTAAATTTTGTGTTGGGTACCTCAAAAGAAAGTATTTAGTTGCCTTCCGCCTTGAGCTGGGGAAACTTTTTTTTTTTTTTTTTTTTTTTTTTTGGTGGTGGTGGTGCACGGGGTTGTGTTTTTGTGGCCAAGAAATATGGAAGATAAGTTGCTCTTGGTGATTGTCAACGTTAGGGCACCTGCCCTAGAGCTGCTGGTAGTAGGCGCCAACAACTTTTGCCGTCGACCATCTTTAGCCATGGCAATGGCTTCCTGTTCGATAAAGGCACAGAGCACAGAGATTGGGGTTAGAGGCAAAAAACTTTTAATCAACTGTGCCGCCCCACACTGCAAGGCCCCAAGTGAGTATAATTTCTATATGTAGCTACTTTATGACCTAACAACAGCAGATTCACTTACAAGTGTGCAACATACTATGTATATACGTAGTATAACTAAACTTTTCGTTTCGTTTCTATTTTGTTCTTTCTATTTCATAAACTTTAATCGAAATGTTTTACTTCAATCAACGCCACATTCACTTCCCCCATACTGTGTGTGTGTGTGTGTGGGGAGAGCAGAGGAGCAGGAAAACTTTCACCACTTGTCGTCTGGCTGTCCTTCTGCTTCAGCTTGAGCTTCATAGCCCAGCTCCTTCTCCCGTTGCCAACTCCACTCTCCATGCGCTTGCCTGGGCGCTTTTTCACTATTTATCATTGTCAACTTGAGTGCGACGTTTGGCGCTGATGCAACCGACGGTCGCGTCGTTGATTTATCTTTCCGCTAAGCAGATGTAACATTATACGCCACAAATACATCCGACGTTTCGTTCGTTTCTCCAGTCGTTCGTTCGTTCGTTCCTACGTTCGTTGCCTTGCTTGCTTGCTTACTTGCTACTCGTTGACAACTCTCTAGACCAGGATGTGTCGGTATGATGATGCTACCATACCGGGCCCATGCCCAAGGGTGCAATATTTCGTATATTGTCAAATGGGGCAAAAGGCAACAACACAACCAACCAAAAATAAAAATAAAATAAAGTAAGTAAGTCGCTGGGCCGACTTGGATATACCATGCATTAGGTGAAGAGATGTATATTAAATTTCTTTCAAATGCTATCTCTCTTATGTGGAAACGAGCACTTTAGCGCCCCCCGACCAAATCGGTGATTTGCAGCATATGCTATCTCGCTCTTTTTCGCGTGCATCTGCCTTGCACCGCTATGAGTGAAAAACGTTTCTATGTATAACTCGGCCATTTTTATTCCGATTCTTTTGATATTTGGTGGGATGATAGATATACGTGACATGTATTAGTCTGCCGAATTAAATTACGATACGATAAATATTTCGGGTGAAAATCGAATTTTTCGAATTTCGGGGGCGGAAGGGGGCGTGGCCAAAATTTGAAACAAACTTGGTCTGCGTGCACACTGCACGCATCTAATGTCCAAATCCGAAAGCTCTATCTTTTATAGTTCCCGAGATATGGAGGCTCAAAATATTGTTTTTCAAATAGCGGGGGCGGAAGGGGGCGGGGCGAAAAAAAAAAATAAACTTGATCAGCGTACACACCAAACGAGTCTACATGCCAAATTTGGTAGCTCTAGCTTGTATAGTTGCTGAGATCTAGGCACTCTATCGGACGGACGGACGGACGGACGGACGGACGGACGGACGGACGGACAGACAGACGGACATGTCTCAATCGACTCGGCTATTGATACTGATCAAGAATATATATACTTTATAGGGTCGGAGAAGCTTCCTTCTCCCTGTTACATACATTTTGGCGACTTTAATATACCATTTCATTCTATGAATGCATGGTATAAAAAGAAGCAAGTAAAAGTAGAAACTCCTTACCTAAAGGCTGACTGGTTGGAAACACTTCACCAGACCACCAGAAGGCTCGCACGGCAGTGGGCAATTTTATGGTGAAAATGCAAAAATTACCTAAAAAGAAACAGAGAGAGAAAAATAGAAAATGAAAATTGGTTTATATATGTATGTATCTATGTATGTATGAGATTTTTGTTTTTTGATTTCTGCTCCTACAATGTTCTCCTGAGGTGTCGCATCTCTCTATTCAAAAAAAGTCCCCTCTCTGTCGATATCTGTTTTATCTGCTTAATGCAAATCTATGGCTACAGGGTATCACAATATCCACACTATGACTCTCCCCACCTCCCCCATCACCCGCCGGGAACCACGTCTAACCAACTATAACATTCTCTCTCTATCTCTGGTAGTGTTTTAAATTTTTTAACAATCGCCGCCAGCAGCAAACTGAGCAAAAATGTCGATTTTTTTTTTGGTTTTTTTTTTTTTTTTGTATTTTGTGAAATGCTTCCCAAGCAAAGCGTTTGCTGTGGCAGGTCAAAAACTTTTATTTTTTGTTGTTATTTTTTTTTTTTTTTTATGTTTCTCTGCACATGGGCACGGCCAGACCCCAAGAGACGACGACGATGGTCGAAACTGAGCCGGGCTGGGACTGTCCAGGCCAGGCCAGGGCAGGCCAAGCCTGAGAGATTTTTTTTTTTTTATGTTTAGCCAAAAAGCTTCGCTTTGAACTCAACCAGCTACGTTGCTATTATATTTATTATTATTTTGCGATTCAAACGAAGTGATATAAATGTGTCACGTTTTGCGAGTTCACACATACTCCCCGGGTCTGTGGTCCAGAGAGAGTGAGAAGGGGGGGTAGGGGGATTTGTTCGAGGAGTTTAACTGAACCGGTGCCATACAGGTAACAGCAACAACAATCAGCTAACACCAACACCAACGCCTCCTTTTGTTTTTCAGTCAGCCTCACGCTTTGGCTTTTTACTCTGATTTTTTTTCTTTCTTCTTTTTTTGTTGTCTTTTCCACAAGGTAGCCAAAAAATGGGGTAACAATGGGTATATAAGTTCACTGGCAGTTGAATCAAGTATAAGAAACCAATTAAAACAAATGAATCTAAATGGTTTTGAAATAAATTATCGAAGAATACCATTTTTCGAAACTATTTCCAGCAAAAACTTGGATTGTATTTTATTTGAATAAGACTGTAATTTTCAGATCACTTCAATTCTTCAGAGCAGAGTCCTAAAATTATTAATCTAAGGACATTTTAGAATGCCTAAATACTAGTATTTGTGGTTTGCTTCGTTTTCAAAATCAGAAATATTTTCGAAATTCGCAGTGATCTCTTCTGAGATGGAAATAAATGAAATATTATTATTATGGTCATCAAATTTGATGAAGCTTAAGTATTATAGATTCCCCCTTTTCAATGGGTATTGGCTAGTCTAGAATATCCATTTTGATGCATGATTCAGTTTTTTAAGCCTCTTTGTTTTTTTTTTGCTGGTGTGCTTTTGTTTTTGCTTTTTCTGTAGTTTGCGCAACAATTTCGTGAGCGCTGGAAGATGATTTGTGTTTTGAACTGGACTCTACTGAAGTCGGCAGTCGACAGTCGTCGACGAGGCCGCATCAGATACACGTCCAGCGGGCGTTTTGTTGTTGCTGTCTGCATTGTTTGGGCTTCTTTTTCTGTTTTGTTTTATTTTTTTTGCGCCTGGACCAACTCCAACAGTTCGACTTAATTTTGTATATAAAAAAAAAGAGGAAGGAACAAACAAAAACAATAAAATGTTGCATGCACCAACCATTTAGATACTCTAACAACTTTTGGCAAATGAAACTAATTTCATATTTAATATTTGCACTAACATTTGATAATGAAAAAGATATTTCTAATTGTAGATCATCTCAATTAAAATTTTGTTCTATCTTTTGACAAACTTAATATACCCTTTTCTACCCTTTGGGCATAGAGTATAATAAGAGTCAGCTTTTGAAAAACTATAGCAAAAGTGACTGTGTTTGGGGTCCTGGGCCATTGTGTTATTGTTATTGTTACTTCTGGTCGGTGGTGTCGGCGGCGGTGGTGTTGCTTCTTTGCATTATTTTCCTGGACTCCACCAACCTCTGGTATATGATATCAGTTGCTGTTGATCAGCATTAGCACCTCTGGTGGTGGCGGTGATGGTGGTGCTGGTGGTGGAGAGTGCTTGCACCGCCTTGTGAATTGTTCGTACGTGTTTGGGTTATGAGGAAAGAACAAAGATGATGACGACGACGACGATGATGATGATCATGAAGCAGGCATTTTCTGGGTTCGGCATCATCCGAATCAGCAAACCAAATCAGCATCATCAGCATGGTCCTCTCATGTAGAGTGCGAAAATGATGTGCCATCGAAATGAATGTATGTATGCAGCTGGCTCTGGAAGGAGAAGTCCTCTTTAGCCAACTAGTGCTGAAGTTGATTCGAACTTAATTTGATCATCGTGAATGATCCATGTGTAGTCGAAGTGCAACTAATTTGTGATAATTTGTGGGAAGAGAATTGATATTTCTTCTACTCAATCTCAAAATACTAGAGCATTGCACAACAATTGTGTGGGAAGAATTTGTAAGGTGTCGAAGGTGGCAAGTGCAAAAGCACACAAAAGTATAATGAAATGATTGTTTGCAAATCATATGTGAATGAGAATTTAAGTGATCAAATTATAGTCAGTGTGAAGCAGATGGGACACAAAAGGTATAAGATGATAATTGAAGAGTCTGAAAAACTTACGAAATTGCAATTCATGAAATCATCTTGAAAACTGGTCGTCGATTCAAGGTGATTCACAACAAAGCATTCATACTTGGTTTTCCCTCTTCAAGCTCAAAGCTTAATAGATTATGTATTCCCATATGTCCATGTAGATCAATTATATTCGTTATGATTTCTATTTAAACTCAATTTCAAACAAATATGTATGTATGTATGTATATTTGCCATATGGGTTTCCCCATTTAAAATTGAGCTTATCTACTTTGCATTGTTTGTTTTACCTCCATCTCCACCACCATCAGCAGGAGCAGGAGCAGGAGCAAAGAGAGGACAGGTGCTTGGTTGGTTCGTTTGTTGGTTGTCATGACAAAACGACAGACAAACCGCAACCCAATCAACTTTTCTTGAACTTTCTTCAACCCCATCATCACACTAATTGTATCGTACTAAGGTTTTGACTTACCAACACAAAAAAAAAAAAAAAAAAAGGAACCAAAAAGGAAAACCCCTTTTATCCTTTTCTTTATTCTGCTTCTTTTTCGTCTACCTTTGTACCTGTCTGTCATGTGTGTGTGTGTGTGTTTGTTTGTGTTTTGTAATGCAAATCTTTTGGTGCTTTCATCTGCTTGTTATATATCGAAAGCTATTAACCGAAAAGAAGAGAAAAAGAAAAAAACTCAAATTTCTATGCCGATTTTCCTGCTGGTTCCCTTTTCCCTTTTTTCTCCCTTAACCTACTCACCACATGTGATGTGTGTGTGAGTGTGTGTGTGCGTTTGTGTGTGTGTTTGTTATTTGCATTTGAATCATTCGTTTGTGCGAAATCAGATTAAATCGCATAATCGAATCTGATGCTATATATAAACGATGACAAAGACAGGAACCAGCAGCAGCAGCAGCAGCAGCAGTACCAACCGGCAACAACAACAACAACAACACCAACAAAAAGAGAAGGAAAAAAAAATTATGTATTGTATAAAAATCAATAGCCAAGGTATTGAAAATCCTATGCACATAAACCCGGGCACGTACAAAACGTTCTATCAAATGAAAAAAAAAAAAGGAGAAAAATCGGGGAGTAGCAGCAACAGGAAAAAAAAACTCAACCACAGGAGCTCCAAAAGTTATCCCAGACACATGCGGCCAAAAAATACTTTACAAAGTGAAATCACAGTGGAAAGGATTGAGTGAATCGGCTAAAGGGGGGTGGGCTGGGGGGTATGGGTGAGACAAAAAGCTAGCCAGACAGTTGGCCTGTCCAAAAAAAAAAATAAAACCCTGTTGAATCTTTTGTCTCAGCTGATCAGGAAAAAATCACAAGAAATGTGTTTTTCTGCTTTTCTTGCATACCCTGAGTGAAGGGTCGCATAAATGGTGGAAAATGGAAAACTAGATCTAATTTTTTACCACATGTCGAAAGGATATTTTTCCTTTAAGAAAATCAAAGTAATATCATTTGGGAATGAACTTATCTCTATGCCAATTAATTTAGTTTTAATTTGGTCAAAGAAGAAATAAGTAAATTCAATTCTATAATGAAGTAATTAATAACAATTTAAAGTGAATCCATTTGGATTGTAGAACATGAATAATTTGCGAATATATTTAGGGTATTTCAAAGTCATTGCATTAGTTTAAAGTACGTTTCGACTTGGTTTTTGTATTTGGCTTGTTGAAAATTCAAATTAACTCGATCATAAAAGCTGCCAAGCGACCCTTTTTCTTCAAATTAAGTTTGTGTGCACGTAGCAAACAGCAACAACAAACAGCAAACCTTTTCCTTTTCCTTTTTTTCGCCTCTCTCTCTCTCTTTGGTTTTTTGCCTTTGATTTTCTTCTTTTGGCTGCTTTTGCTTTGCCTTGCACTTTTCCTGGGCTGTGAAAATAGTTCGTTAGCCTTTAGCAAAAACTACATCAAGTTGCTTGTCTCCTGCCCCTTCCCACACCTTCGCCCCGCCTCCGCAGAACGACCCAAAAAAGGGCACACAAGAGGCTAGTGTGTGTGTGTGTGTGTGTGGGTGATTGGTTTTTCTCTCTCATTCTGTGTTTTTGAACCCAAATTATTGGCATTTATTTCTTCGTTTTGACTTGGTCGAGAGAAAACGTCACAACTGAAGCATCTAATGCGCTTCGACTTTAGCTTCCTCTCAGTCCCTCTCTCTCTCTCTGTCTTTGTACATACGCTTTCTTGGTCTCCTTTTGGGTTTTAATGCTGCCTAATTAGCAGCCTGAATGCGCTAAGACTACAAAGCAGCAGCAGCACCAACATAAAAAGGGGAAAACGAATATCGGGTAGAACGGCGGCAGCGTCGGCGGCGGCTATGGCATTCATTTAGTCATCCAGCCAGCCAGCCAACAGGCAGCCCTCAAGAGGGCACAAAACTTTTGGCAAATTGAAAATGCGCAAAATGACTTTGAGACCAAATCCCCAGTGCCAATTGGCAAGTTACAATAACCGAGAAAGAGGCAACACAAATCTGCTGAATAAGCAAAAAGTAGAACATGGAATACTCTTGTGGAGGTCGTCGAGATTGTGCCGCACAAATGATTGGGAAAAATGAATTTACGTAAAAATGCCTATCATCATCATCATCATCAATTTCATTATCGCATTTGGTATCATAAATCATCAAAAAATTTAATTAAGATGTGCAATAGTGAGAATTCGTGAAATCTATACAATTGAACTGAATAATATTTCAGTCGGGGGGAAAAATAGTTGATCATGAGAAAAGATCACTTAGATGAAACTAACCAAATAAATGAAAAGCAAGTTCCTTACCTACTCTAAGAAAACAAAGAGAATGGGAGAGGAAACAAAAAAAGAAAGCAAAGAGAGCAAAAAGAATGAAAGACAAGGATTTTCTATCCTCAAAAGAAAGGTAAAAATGAATACTGATAAGAAAAAGGAAGAAAAGATCAAGAAAATTACATTTAAAGGAACAGAGAATAAAGATTAAAATAAGAACGAAGATAAAACAGACCATCAAATTTAAGAAAACTGAACAAAAAGAAACGAAATGAACAAATTAAAGTATATATTTAGACAAGCAAATATATTTCTAGGTTCTTTTTGAATACAACAATTTTAAAAACCAAAAACAATACAGATAAAAGTTTATCTAGAAAAAGCAGTATAAAATAAAAGTAGCACTAGAAGAGAAATAATTTAAATAAACTAAGAAAAAAAAGTAGACTAAAATATGGAACAAAGAAAGAGTGAATTAATTTAATCAAAATGATAAGAAAACCGAATGAAAAAACACAAAAAGGCAATTATGAAAGAAAAAGGATGAAAACGTTTTCCAAGTGGAAAGAATTTTCCATTTCATTGATTAGATAGAAATCATTTCAAATAGAAAAGTGTTAACTGATCTTGACTAGAAATTTGGATTCTCTGTAGCAAAATTTTCCATTTCAATTGATTTGGAAAATCGTGTTTATCTATTTTTTGTACTTTTGATATTTAGCAGAAGCCAACTGCAAAAATAAATTGAAATATCGAAATGAACAATCCCATTGTTAAATGGGATTTACCAATTTTCACTGTTCAGAGCATTTAAACAATAGAAGGGCTCTATTTTTTTCTATTACTATATGCCTTGTCAAACCCCATGTCAATGCCATGATACCCAAAGTACACAACACACACATGGGATAGTCGAGTCGAACCGGGCTGAGCAAAAACTAAAGTGGCAACAAATCCGAAATCCAAATCAAATCCAACAACCCGCAGAAGCAACAACAAGAGAAGAGCAACCAAACGAGGCAGCAGCAACAGCAGCAGCATCATCACATTCACAATCATCAGCATATTTCAAATGACACTTTGCGCCTATAACGACAACGATGACGACCGACAAACAGACGGACAGACAGACAGAAGGAATAACGACAGACCCGGCTTAGGTAGAGCTAAACATACAGAGGACCATAGGAAACCATAGTATGCCATCCAAAATCCAATCCCATCCCCTGAGAATCTACCGCACTCTCTCTCTCTCTCCACCTCTCGCTCTTTCTCAGCTGTTATTGTAGTAGTTTTTCCTTTTTGTTCAATTTGAATGATTTAACATAAAGGTAAGACACTGAGAATTGGGTGGGGAGGGGTAGGGAGGGGGACACAGCACCCTCAGCTCTACCATCTCATACGGAACTAAAACCATTGTAAGTACGCGTGTGTGTTGTATGGTTAGCACCGACCATCCGACCAATCGACCAACCGCCCAACCGCCCGACCTTATAAGCAAAACTTTAACAACGAACGAACGTTGGTCGCTGGCTTGAAAATAATTTTCAATCGTCGTGAATCATGAATAATTCAAAATCATCATTACCAACACCTTTTGCAGAGCTGCTGAGCTGAAGCTTCTTCCTCTTCAACCATTCCCAGCTTGCCTGCCTGCTTGCTTTTCATGGGGGGGAAGGAGTCGACGCGAGAGTGTGGCCCAAAATGTTCACACTTCCCAAGCAGCAACAGCAGCAGCGGCAGCAGCAGCAGTGAACTTTTGCTCAATCTGCAACAAACAAAATCCGTGAGTAGAGGGACGCCGCTCAAGTGCTAAAGTGAGGCGGATTACCAACCAGACAACACAACATACAACAACACAAAACAACGAAAAAAGCAACCACCAAAAACGCAGGCAGGCAGTCAGGCCTTCGTCCAACACCTCCGCCCTCTTTGGCACGCCTTAGTTTTTGCTCAACACTCTGTGTTGTAGTCGTCGTTGACGTCGTCTATTGTATTCCATCGTCGAAATATGAGGCACGACTCTGGCATTAAACTTCGGCCCGCTGCAAAAATGCCAAAATGCAGCCAAGAACAATAAAAAAAACAAAAAAAAAACCAAACACAAAAAATAAGATAAGCAGACGAAGACGAAGATGCTGCGAGCCACTTCAGACCAGGCCAGAAGCGTATATATATATATATTTTGTATAGAGTGGTGCAGGAAGCACGAGCAGCAGGAGGAGCAGAGAGAGAGACGAACGACTCTTGTGCCTGCAAAGCAAAGTGTTGGCCAAGAAATAAAAAGTTGCTGACCTTAGCTTAGACTCTTGAAGACTTTGGGTCTTTGTCTATGCAATAACAGCAGCAAAGTTTTTCCAACGTTTCGTTTCGTTTGGTTTTTTTTTTTTCTACCATCATCATCTTCTTGGTTGAAGGATATGAGGCAAATACAAAGTTGCCTCGTTGCTGGCGGTGGTTCTGTTGCTGTTGCTGTTGCTATTGCTATTGCAGTTGCTGCTCTTGCTGCAGTGGCAGCTGTTTAATAAGTTCAAGCAATTAAAAGTGTTTTTAAAGCTTCAGAAGGAAAGGAAAGGAATGGCAAGGAAGAGGTTGAAGCCAAGCAAAACTTCGTAGTCGTAGACATTGATAGGCGCATAAAAAGAGACTTAAATGTTTTGGCAAGGAGCTGGAGCTGGAGCTAGAGCTGAAGCTGCAGCTAGATTTGGACTTGGAGCATCAAGGTGGACCTTAACGATGTGAAGATCATAAACATTGGTTTAATGAGCCAACAAGTTGCATAGGTAGTATACCACGGATCTTCTCCTATATATGTATGTATGTATGTATGCGCGTTTTGTTCTCTCAGATTGAGATGATTAATCTGCCGGGTGTGAGTGTGCTTTTTATGGCAACAGTCAGTTTTACGAAGGAGAATGATGATCTTATTTATAACCTAGGCAAACGTTTTTACTCATCACGCTAAACTCTTATGTCTAGTTCAACATTTCTGCAAGCCATAAACAAAATGTTAACTATGACCGACGTAATAGCTTTTTCTATAGAGTTTTCTCATAAGGATAAAGAAGCTGGAATTCGACTTGCAAAAAAATTAACTTTAACTTTCCATTAAAATGTTTAATTTTCATTAAAATAAGTTTCTTATTTCTTAGAGCTCTGTAGAAAAAGAAAATTTCAATTTAGGGACATTCCAAAAGTATTTCTGGTTTTTTTTTCCACCTCTCGCTGTGTGGTTAACGCTCTTCCCATGGCTTTTAAAAAGAACTTTCAGTTTTATCAAAATTCTTCACATTTGCGGTGATACATCTTCCGATTCCACTTTATAAAACCCCACACACACACACACACACACACTCACACACAGGTTGTGGAGTTTTACGATTGATGCAGCATCTCTCAAGCTCCATTATAATAAACAAAATGCACATCAATTTGCAGTCATTAAAGTTCAAAAACTTTACCGCCGCCGCCGTCGTCGTCGCCGCTGACGAACGCACAGGAACGGAAAAATGCAAGGCCATTAAAACTGCCAAATAACAAATAATTTCAATGCCCAGCAACAACAGCAACAGCAACAACGACAACGACAATCAACTATTAAAAAAGGTAAAACGCCAACAACAACAACAACAGCAACAAGAAAACGAGAAATCAAACATGAAATTAAATTAATGGCCTAAACACACCCAAAAAGAATCCTGCAAACTTTTTTTTTTCGCAAAACAAAAAAGGAACCAAGAGAGAGGAGAGGAAAGGAGATGAGAAGGGATGGGCTAAAAGGGAGGGAGTTTGGCTAAAGAAAAAGGTTCAATCAGTGGGCATTAAAATTATGTACCAAAGATTCGGCGATATTTTACGAGAATATTTACGACTGGACTTTTATAGGACCAGAAAATATATAAATGTGAATGGGGGTAGAAGGAAGGGTGGTGCATAGAGAAGGGGAAAGATAGGGGCTTAGAGTGAGTGTGGTCCGTGGGGTGTGGAAGGGGGGGTTGGTGGGGTAGATAAACGGTCCACGCTAATTTGAGTCTTTGTCACGTCTTACCATATGGAAATATTATTTGTAAATACTTTTATGTTTCGAACGTGACCAGGAGGCGGTGGCACATGTGTGTTTGTGTGTGTGCGTTGGACTTTGGTAGGCGTGGCCCATACTTGACAGAGTGCGTAAAAAGTTGCACCCGGTTTTAGGGAGAGCTTCGACTTTTCTCCCCCTTCTCTCTCTCTCTCACCACTTTTCCACATTTTTCCTTCCAAATAAATATTCGTTTTTTTATTGTGGCGACGAAATCAAATAAAGCGCTTCGAGGGGCTTTCTTTTTTTTTTTTTATTTATCGTATATGTATGTATGTACATGTACATATAAAAATTTATATATTTTGCTTCTTTTTTTTTTTTTTTTGTTTTTTGTTCGTTGCGAAAATCCTTCGAAGAAGCTAAAAATGTCATCATAAAAATTGCCAGACGGCTTAGCGCTTGGAGTGCGCGGGAATAAATAAAAATTATTTCCAGATGACATATCAACGCGAGGAATTCTCTGCTGACACCTTAAAACCTAATGCGCTTATAATACAAAATGTGGGACCGACCTCTTCCAATCCCTCCCTCCCCCCATCTTTACCGCCAACACACAAAATACAGACCGGGACAAATTGAAACGTTGAAGAAATTACAAAACTCTAAGCGAGTCGGAGTCGGAAACGGTGGCACTGACGGAAACGGTGACGAAGGTGGCGGAGGATAGGCGGCATGAGGTGGTTTGTTAGAGTAGGAGAAACGCAACTGTCAGTTGCCTGGGCTTGGGCTTGAGCTTCAGCTTGGGCCTGCCATGGGTTTGGTCTGGCCTGGTCTGGTCTGGTCCTCCCCGTCTCAGACGTCAACTTAACGTGAATAATTGTCTAAATCCCAACGACAAACACTTATTGTCCTGGATTAGCAGAGGAAGACGAAGTAGAGAGAAGTTGGCTTGGAGCTCTTGGAGCAGACGCTGGCGAACCAGAAGCGCAAGGACTGCGTGTAAAAAATGAGTGGCACACAAAAAACTTTGCTTTGCCCATCTTCTACTCCCCATCTTTTATTCTATCGTTCTCTCTCTCTTGAACTTTTCTTCTCGCTCTTACGTAGACACTGGGTAAGCGTTTTAAATTTAACAAGCAAGCATTTGGTCAGTCAGTCAGTCACGCGGGGCAGTCTTAGCAGGAGGGTAAAGCCAGAGTAAAAAGAGTGTGATAGCCAGACAGAAGAACAGGTAGATTCTTCTTCTTCTTCTATACAGTAGCTATCGCCTATATGCTATTGTTAGAGTGTTAGAGTCAGATCTAATGATCTTTAAATGAAACTTCTTGTAACTCTTGTAGGCTCATGGTTGAAAAATTCGTTAAGTTCTTAAACCAATATTGTTCATTTGATTGCAGTTTTCACTGTGCGATGTGCGGTAAAAGTTTTTCTCTCTTAGTGTGTTTGCCTTTTGCATTTCTTTGCGTTCAATTAATTTGCTCACAATTTGGATAGCAAAAGCCCCAAGTCGATGTAGTCGAGCTTTGAGACTGAGCGTCAACTTTTCTACTTCCTTTTTGGTTTATTTTTTTTCTCTTCCCTTACTATCAGAGAGAGAGAGAGAGAGCGAGAGCGAGAGCGAGGAGATATATGCAAGGTAAAGACAAAAAGCAAACTTTAAGTAGCAAAAGTAGCGGGTATAAAAAGAGCTAGTGCTCAATATGTAAAAAGGTATTGTGGAAAAAGTTTCTTTTTCGCAGCAAGAGAAGGAATTGAGGAGAGCCAAGGGAAAAAAGTAGTCAGCGGATGGTGGGTGGAGGGTGGAGGGGTGTGTAGGACTACGGTAGAGTCTGTGTGTCCCGCTGTGAGCAAAAGTTTTTGAAAACTAGCCGTAAAACCCCTTCACAAGTATGGAGCAGAAGCCCCAGCTGAAGCAAAGACGTTCGCACACACACACACACACACTCACGCACACCCGTGTATAAGAATGATGAGAAGGACCAAGTCCTGGCATGGTGAGGGAGGGCGGGGGGTGGATGCAACAGCAGCAGGCAGGAACTTTTCGATTTCATTGCCTGATATAGCTAGTAGCTATACTAAAAATATATTAAGGTAAATGCAATTGGAGTATGTGTGCATTTGAAAGCTTTAAAATGTTTGAAAATGTGAGGTTATGTTACACAAACAGATGTTAAAATTCACAAAAGGAAAATGAATTGAATTGCCCAACGAATGTTATGTTCCATATGCGACTTAACGAATAAGAAAAGTAATTGCAAGGGAAGGGGCACAAATTTCAAGTGTTTCAATCTTGAAAATGTTTCTGCTTTAGAAAGACAAATTTCACTTATTTATGAAATAAAAAACCAAAGATCACCAAAGATAATCTCCAGGAATCTCAAAATATTTCACTTACTGAAAAAAATCAAAAGTTAGGAACGTGTGGTTAGGATACAAAAATTGTAGGATTAGCTTACTTATATGCTTAGGAGTTATCTCACATAAGCGATCATCAGGGGGGGAAACAAACATCATTTATGGTTCATTAACTTGGCAGCAAGAACACAAAAGTTCTTAATTAAAAAAGCATTTACAAATCCAATAGAAATCCCTTTTTCAATTAATTACATTTATACCGATTTCGTATTACACTTTTGGGATTATGTTCTAGGGTTTTGTTTACTTCCCTAACAACCGAAAGGGAAAGCAAAGGAACTCCCTAACGAACTCAAAACCGGACAAAAACCGGTTATCAGATTGTTAGTTTTACTAACCATATAGGCATAACTTCTACACATATGCAAATTTTCGGGGTAGCATTGAGAACGGGGCAGAAAAAAGAAAAACGAAAAAAAAAAACCAAATACAATAAAAAAGAAATACAAAAAAGAGAAATGAAAAAAGGACACACAACTTTTTAACACACCGTGCAAAGCCGGGCATTGAAAAAGGGATATACCAGATGATATATATGCAAATGTCATTTTTTGGGCTGGAACAAGCCAGCCAGCCAGCCAACAAGCTAGTAGGGTAGGTGGTTGAGTTGGGTTCAGTTCGGGTTTGGGTTTGCTCCTACCGAAGGCGACAAGTTTTGCCGCCTGTTCCCAATGTCCTTCCCAAGGCCTATACAACACTTTCCCTATCTCTTTACCATCCTCTCGCACACTCTTGACTAGGAGTAGTAGTAGTAGTAGTAGTACTACTGAAGCAGCTTTCTAAAACTTTGCTAAGGCTTTAAACTCAACACACACACACACACAGTTAGAGAGAGACACACACACACACACCCAGCATAGCACAGCACAACGAATTTCAATTAATAGTCAGACACACACACAAGAGAAAGAGAAATGGAGAGAAACAGAGATATAGAGAAAGGCGGGAGTCAGTAGGAGAGAGAGCGGGAGAGTGAGAGCTAGCTTGAGAGCCACTTCCTGCTTGTTCGTCCTGCCTCTGACTCTGGCTGACACTAAGCCCAAAGGCTACAATCAGCTCAGCTGTTGTTGCCCATTTGTGTTGGACCACCAAGTTCACTAGACAATTTATTTCTTGCTTTCGATTTTCCAAGCTGTCAGTTTACGCTTAAATGCGCACAGTTCAATTTAAAATGGGTAGGATCAGGATACGCCTCCTGCCCGACTGCCCTGACTGCCTGGCTGGGCTGGGCTGAGCTGAACTGAACTGAGTTGGGACTGCCTGCTCGCCTGCCTGCCTGCCTGCAGTCGTGCATCCACCAAACTAGGTTAAGAGGTTGTTATCCTTATGCCCCGTGTGTTTTTGAAAATAGGCAACCAGAAAACGCAAAGTTTCGTTTCGTTCTCCCATCATCATCATCATCATCGTCATCCTCCGTATCATCATCATCATTATCATCATCGTCGGCATCATCGTCTCGGCCTGTTTGTGATGCCTTCTCTCTTCCTTCATATCCGTTGCAGACATACGAAACATCCTGGGTGCCTCAAACCGCAGGCACAAACCACAAAGACAGCGAGAACGAGAACGTCAGAGAGGGAGAGTGAGTGAGTGAGCCTCATCATAGTCATCATCATCATCATCATCATCGCCACCATCACCCATTACCACCATCGTCCGCATCCTCGTCCTAGTCATCATCTTCACCAGCTCAGTGAGAGCTGAGCTTCATCATCGTGATGATGAAATTATGAGCGCAAAAAGCATTTGCATTCATTATATAGTATGTTGCTCTAGAAATTAAACTAACGCCCGCCTCGTTAGTCCACGGCGGATGCAAAATACGTCGGCGGCTTAAATGCAATGCCACAAAGCGTTAATGGATTTTTTTTCTCCCCTCCTTCTTTCTCTCTGTCTTTCTCCTCTCATCTCTGTTTCGCATTTCTACTTTTGCAATTTTTAATTTTTTTTTTTCTTTTTATTATTATTTACACTTGGTAATACGATGCGTGTATGAAGAGTTTCTGTCTGAGAGTCGGTCGTATGTGCATAGAAATGTCTGTAGGAAATTTCTAGCCTTTTTTTTTTTTTGCACTATAATAAGCCTTTGGGTATTTGAATATTAAGTGTATTCTTGGTATTAGTGTGAAAAAGATCTACTTAAACATAAATCCAATAGGCAGAATCAAGCTAAGCAAAATGTATATCTCAAGTGAATAAAATTGCTAAAATATATATAATAAAAACTAAATTAATTCATACGGCTCTAAAATTAATTAATTCACCAGTAAGTAGTTAAGTAATTGATGTAATTAAAAAGAAAGGGATGGAAAATCGACTTAAAATTAACAAACTGCTAAGTAATTAGTTGTCATGCATTTAATTACTTAAATCACCAACTAACTACTGAAAAGTAATTAAGAAGATAGGTAACTTTTAAAGTACTTAAATAATTAGAGAGGAATTCAATATCTACTTAACTTTCAAGTCTTAAATGCAATTGAATACAACTCCAAAGTTCCGACTAATTATACTGAACCTTTAAATGCTTTATTTAAATATCAAATCGCATAAAATTTTCTGTCAGAGTGACGTCCCCTAATGGAATTGAGTCGTCTCCTCAGGAATATAAGTAGGCAGTGTCAATTTGAAAGCCCATTTAGAATTTGAAAAGCCATTTCTTTCTTTTTTTTTTTGCTTCCTTTTCTCAGATTCTTATGCTCAGAGATGAGGACGGGACGGGGCGGGCAGGGAGGAGGTTGGAACGGTGTACCAAGAAATTAAGCATTATAACTTTATTATCACATTTATGGCAATGGCTTCTTCTACTTTTTCTTTTCGAGTGTGTGTGTGTGCTGCTTCTTCTTCTTATCGCTGTATTGTATTGTTGTATGCATTCAAATTCTAATTTGAGGCAACTTTTCCATGAGTCTGTGTGCGTGTGTGTGTGTGTTTGGCCTGGCCTTTTTTTTCGCCGTGCTTCGTCTTCTTTGCGCTAAATGATTACACTTAACTAGATTTGCATATATTTAAACAATTTCCTTGATACGCACGCAAAAACTCGAATTGTGTGTGCTGCACACATACGTACACGTGCTGCCTGCACACAAAAGGATTATTAAGGACCTTCATATGTAAATGAAAACCAAATGCACACGGAGACGACGACGGCGACAGCGATGACGATGTCGAGAACGAGAAAGCGCAAAGCAAAGAAAGAGACAGAAGGATGTGGGGACGTGGGGGGATGGGGGGTTGGGCGGATTGGGGACCCCGACGTAGATAACCTGGGCTGCCACAGTTTGGCAAACACACAGCATGAAGGAAGCCCAAGCCCAAGCCCCAGACAATGTATGGTGGCTACCTTTTTTATATCTTTACTCCTGCTCCGCTCGCCCCTAGAGCCGCCACTCCTAGAAAGTAGGTGAAAGGAGGCAGCAGACAGACAGCACACACACACACACACACACAGAGAGAGCAGAGAGGAGAGAGGTGAGCAGAGAAATGTGGAACCCGCACTCACCCGTTCGTTCATTCGTTGGTTCGTTGGTTGGTTCGTTCGTTGGCCCGTAATTTATGCTTAAGATAAAGTCCTTGAATAAATACATGGAAAATCCTTTGAAATTGAAATTAAATACGAATATCATTTTTTTTTTTTTTTTTTTTAAACCAGAGAAAAAGCAAGAGAAAGAGTGAGAGAGGGAGGTGTACAGAATTGCAGACAAAAGGCAAACGGGAAATGAAATTAACATTTGAGTGCGCTTACCCAAAATTAAACGAGACTCACACATAACTCCAAAAATGGTTAAGAAACCAGCAAGAGAGGGGAATCTGGTGTTTTGAGGGGGGTGGGCGAGGGAGGGATTGTTGAGCTCACACATATTTATTTATTGAGGCTTTAGAGACAGATATATCTATATACATACATATAAATGTGTGTGTGTGTGTGTGTGTGTGTGAGAGTGTCTGTGCATGTGAGCTATTTTATTTAGCATTTTGGCATTTTACTGGCATTTCTATCTTTATCCATGTGAATGTATGTGTGTGTGTGCGGTTAGGTTTTGGTTTTTGGAGAAAATTCTAATACATTTTCTTAGCCATTTGCCATATGAAATTAATTTTACAGTCAGCAGGCAGGCAGGCAGGCAGGCAGCATTTGGGGCTTTTGTGCAAGACAATTTTATAGCCAACACAAAAATAAAACGCAAAATAGAAAACAAAACAACAACAAAAAAAAACAACAAAAAATAAACGAAAAAGAGAGAATTGCAAATTTCTCAAAAAGGAAATTGTTAGCAATGACCAAAAAATTGCATAAAATTGACAAACGATATTATTGATACCTATTAATTAAAAGTAAGTTGCTAAAAACTATCCATTCAATTATTCGGAATCGACAAAAAGATTTCCCTGGAGCTTAAACGGTTTGTTATCTAAGGTAAAAAGGATAATAATGTTTAGCAGGCTCAAGGCTCAGAAAAATGCTAAAAAGTAGAGTACAGTAAAATCACCAATTTGTAAATGTTATTTCACTTTCGCACTAATATACCCTTTATTACTAACTCTATTCCCAAGGATTGACTGCATTTTTGGGGCCAAGTTTTGCTTGTTTGCCATATTTGTAAATGAAGTTCCTTTAGCCCAGTTGGCATGCATTTCAAATTCTTTGGCTGTGTTTTGTTTTCGTTTTTTGATTTCCAACTCCAACTCTTTTTGCACACAGGCCAACATAATAATTTTTAGCTTTATTTTTGCTGTTCTCTCTCTCTGATATTACATATTAACATTGTGACTACCTCTGCCTGTCGTCTGCCTGTTCTCTTACCTTTCTCTCTTACATCTCTAGTTGCATTTTGATTTTCGGCTCTAGAGATTTCTTTTTCATTAAAATAAATATTAATTTTACCTTTTGTATTTGTGTGGCCGAGGGATGGGTGGAGGGGGATGGGAATATATATAAATAAAAAAAGTGATTAAATTGCCAATTCCCATGCACAAATTTAAGTTTAGTTTTGTTTCCTCTCCTCCCTTCCTCTCCATACACTAAATTGCATTTTCAGTATTTGGGCCGTTGGCAAAATTTTATTATTAGAAAATAAACAGATTTGCTATACTCTTGCCAGAGAGTCAGTCATTTGTAACTTGATTTAATCTTTGTAACATAGAGTATTCAGCAATATATAATTTGATTAGCAGAGATAGCGAGACTTTAAGAGAGCAAGAAACCCAAAATAAAATGGGGAAAACTTCCTAAACTAAAAATCAATTAGATTTTACTTAATATAGATAGAAAAGACTTCTTTTAGAGATATAATACAGAACAGATCTGTGTACTATATAAATTAATAAATACTTTCATAGATATAAATTTAAATGTTGCTAGATTTGAAAAGGGTTTTTAACAATCAAAACTTAGCAAGGGCATCAAAATTTCGAAGCATTAAAATTAGCTATTGAAATTCTTCTCTTTGTTATAGTTTTTAGGTTTTTTTAATATATATATGTATTTTGATTGCATTGCTTTCTATTGATCTTTTGTTATAGCATTTGCATTTTTTTTTTTGTGTTAGAATGGGCGGATGGGGGCGGGGACGGTGCTGGAATTGTTGCCGCTGCCATTGGCATTAGAGCACACAAAGCGAAATGCAAAAAATTAATTATGAAATATTGTTAGAAATTGTATGTGTGTGTGTGTGTGTGTGTGCGTGTAAATGGCAAACAATATATACAAATATCTGTACATGGATCTATACATACATATCTCTGTATACATGTCTGAATGTATGTATTACTCGACACAATAAATTGATTGAATGTGTGAAAATGGGGAGAAGATGTCAATGAAATGGTATGAAATGCAGGTGTGATTGAAATATGTTAAACGGCATTTAAAGTGATTTTTGCGCAAAAATATGTAAACTATGTACGGAATAAATGTTGCCAAAATGCGAATGTACTATCTGTAAAAACGAACAAAAAACAAAATGCTGAATCAATGTAATGAAAAACGTAAATGAAATGCATTTAAATAAAACTTAATAAAGTTCATCATAAATAATCAACGGGATTGAAATGATTTATAAATGCAAAAATTTAAATTGCAAACATTTTAAAAGAAATAACAAAATTTGTTTTGTTCCCACGTTGGACGCCAAAAACACACACACACACACACACAAGTTCTAGTTAAGTTCCGCAAAATGACAGTTAACCGTCGCGACGATTGCCCAAGGCCCCAGTAATTATGCTGGACGCATTTTAATCCACTGACAAATCGTCTCTGCCAGGATATGCAATTACCTATTTGTCGGTTCGGTTCTTCACCAAAAACATGTAACTGATACGGATTCAGGCACTTAAACCTTAAACAGGATAACCATAGTCCTTCGTAGTAGAATGAATGATTTGTAAAATGGAAAATTGCAGCCAATATTTGTTAGACAGTTTTCTAGGATGAAACAAAGTGGAATAGGAGTTTTTCTATCTCTAAAATTTATTCTTAATTAGCTGAAACATATTCAGACGAATGTATTTGCGTAGTCAGAGGCAGAAAACAGTTTATCAATGGCAATTCAAAAAGTTGATATGTTAATTTTCGACACCGAAATGAATAACTCTTTAAATTTCAATCTATTTAGTTGACACATTAAATCGTTTTAGTAACTAAATAGTTATATGTACGTACTATACATAGTGTACATATACATTTGGGTTTTTTTTTTTCGTACATATTCAAATATTTCTACAATTTTATTACCTAGTCAATTTATATGCCAACAATTGCAACAGAAAACAAATCAAAATAAAACAAACGAACATTTTTAGGTGCTTGCCATCGAAAATTGCCTAAAAATATGGATGAGAATGGTAAAGAGAGTGTGTGGAGTGTGGTGGCGGCGGCAGGATGAGAGATGAATGAAGTTGGAACTGGACTGGGATGGGCCACGTCGGGTTAGGTTAGGCAAGCGAGGGCGGAGATGTAGGAGCTCCAACAGCTATGGGCTATATAAATTTCAATCTATCATTTATTTAAGTCCTAGGCCAGGGCCCAGGCCCAGGCAGAAAAGAGATACAAAACTATGGCCCAAACGCGCCGTGGTCCTGGCCATAAATCCCCATCAGAGATACGCGCGTATATTTATTTACTGCAACTCACACAGATACAAAGGACACACACACAGACACACACACACACCCATACAGATACAGAGAGACGATGGCGACAAAAATTGTAGCCGAAAAATAAAAATGGCTGCTTGCTTCATATTTTATACGTGCGATTCTCCTCTTCTCTTCTCTTTTCTTTTTTTTTTTGGTTTTGCTTTGTTTTCTTCTGTTTTTTGGGGCGGGAGGGGTTTTTGTGTTTTGTTTTTTGCCTCGTCTACACTTGCCTCAGTTTTTTGTGTAAATATTTTGGAAAATGCGTTGTACTTTTATTTTGTCAATGGAAAAATGATTTTTTTTTTTAGAGACCTCTCTCGAGTGGGCTGCTGCTGTAGGGGGAGACAAGTTGTAGGTACGTTTTTATGTACCCTGTAATGTTAGGTTAAATGGCTACATCAATTAGGGAAATGTTCTTGATCGGCTACAAAGAAATGTTTGGAACTTGATCGGTTTATCTATCTTTAAGAGCTTATTTTAATAGTGAATCCTAGAATCTAGAACCTAGAATTTGCATAATACAGAGTATATGAGAAGTCGGCTCTCTCACTCTCTTCCCCTTTCCCTCTTTTATTGGATCGCTTTTTATGTGTGGGTGTGTGTGTATGTTTGGTTGTTATTTTTGATTATTTTGCTCACTTCCTTTCTATGGGTATGGGGTCGTGGCACCCCTCACCGCCCTCGCACTTTGGTGTGTGCTAAAATATTTATGACAAGTGCGCGAGGGGTACACAATATTTCAATATTTGTCCATGGTGCCGAACCGAAAAAAAAAAATGGAAAAAAATACAGCGAGAGCAAACCCAAATGTTAATACGTAAGAGTAATTAAACAAAAGACAGCAAAAATGAAAAGGAAAACGCAAAAGCGAGAAAATAAAAGGGAAAACACAATGTGAACTCTGCAACAACAACAATAACAACCACAAGAGCAACAGTAAAAATTTTAAATGATTTCTATTGATCTTCATTAGGCAGGCAGGCAGCAGCAGGCACAACGGGCGCAACCCAAATCAATCAATTGTCATATTATTACAATTGAAAGAAAAACAAAAATATTATAAGCAGATCAAAAATCGGATGTGTGGGGGTTGGATATATATTGGATATATCAATGAATGGCATATGGCACACACACACATACAAACACACATAAAAGGATTATGAATCACACATAAAAATAAAGCATTTCTATATATACTTATATATGCTGGTTCAAATATATAGAATTAAGTGGCATAATGTCTACGATCATGCGGCAACAAAAGAAGACCATCGCGGAGAAAAATAAGTGTCAAAGTCCTTCGCAAGAAACAGCTGTTCGCTATATTCTTAATATTTCAACTGGTAAATCCTATTTTAAGAACCTCAACATTTAGAATTTGCAGAAGAATTTATCTATTATTATGTGAAAATATTTACAATTTACAAGAGATCAATAAAAGTTAGAATAAAGTTTTTAAAGTTCAAAACCTTTGAAAATAATGCTGAATATGCCAAAGAATGTTAGCCTCAATAGCTCATTCTTCAAAATGTGGCTTAAACTAATTGATATTGAGTGTGTTATAAAGAAAGAAAAACCGTGGGTTATATGTATCTGTACATTTGCCGATTTGAAGTTAAGCTGGATTGATTTGATTGACAGATTGTATCTACATTTGTACATAAGAAGATGTCAGCTTACATGCTGCGAAAGCTAAAATTGGAAACTGACTGATAAAAAATAAAATTAACTTTACATTGGAAAAATCTATAACTAAAAATAGTCTCACTTGCGGAGTGGAAATTAATTACAACTTGTAAAGTTTCCTTTAAGAAATGTGGCAAAGATATTCATTGTTTCTCAAGTTCTTATCCTCGTTAACTCTTTGCTGGCTATTCACTGGCCCTGAAACTTTATGGAGTATATTGTTTTTTCCACCGTCCATCTTTTGTTATAAACAATTGGTCTAAACTTTTAATTACTCCCGTTTCCGTTTTGATGTTCCGAAAAATTCCAATTAAGCTATCATATAGTTGCACTTGTCTATTGTCCCAGAGAAAACTTGTGGCTTCCTTTGCTTCACATTGCCCGCCTACTACTACAGCACAGTAGCTCAAACTAAAACTAGGTTAACAAAATTGCAGCAATTAGAATTTCTCGGTTTTTTTTTTTTTTGCCGTTGTCGTCGTTGTTTTCTTTTTGTCTCATTTTTTTTCTCTGTTTTGTGTTTTATAAACTTTTGGAACATATTTTCTTCTGGTTTCTTTTTTGTCTTTTTTGTTTTTGTGAGCAAGTTAAATATTTAATTTGAAGTTGAACAATTTGATTTTTAGTTGGAGCAAAATAAAAGAAGAAGAATGTTGTTTCCCCGCCCCTCTTTGAAACTGATTGAATGGCATGCCATTGAAGTTGATGGATGCATTAAGGGACAGAGAGAGAGAGAGAATCTTTTTGTTTCTTCTTTTTTGCATGCCAGCAAATTTTGCGGTAACCGAAAAACACATACAGAGAGATGCAAGACAATAAGGATACCATATGTGAGGGGGGGAGGAGAGTGTAAAAGGTGCATGTGCAAGACACATGCATATCTGTATAATGGATTGCACTTAACATGCCGCACACACAAACAAACCGCAAATGCCGCCACAGGATGGATAAATCGCACTGTGCACATTGCAGTACAGAGTACAATGTTCCCCCCGCAGTTCGCTCTTTCTGTCGCTGTCTCTGTCTCTGTCTTTCACAGTCTCCCAAAACTCTCATCTGCTTCTTCTGGTTGACTGTGACTCAAAAACCCCGTTTGCCCGCTCTTAAGGTAATACATCATTTACAGAAACTCACCTGTATTAAAAGCACACAAACGCATATAAACGCGTACTCGTTTTAGTGGTAGTAGTGCTGCACTAGGTAGCTGGCTAGTAGCTCGCTGTAGGGAAACTTTCCGGCTGTAATCCCAAAACAATTTTTGTACGGAACGTCTAATCCTTTGGTTTATGTTTTATATATGGTAATTGAAAACTACACACAGCACACACCGCCCGCACACTCGCACACACAGCAGTGATGGTATACCAGCAGCACTCTGCAATTGTATTGTATTGTATTTGCATAGAGAAACGGCCGCCGCCAATGTGTTGTGGGAGGTGTCCACACCGCAAGAAGGCCAACGAGAGAGAGCGGTTCTAAGTAGGGTGGTGGTGGTGGTGTAAGGTGGTGGTGTTGTAGCTAAGAAGGCGGAGTACGATGGCTGCCTGGTTGGATGAATGCAAAATTTAAATTTCGGCACACATTACGTGGGCGGCATATTATTTGCCTATTTGCCTATTGTCAACTCTCTTGTCATAACACAAATACACGTACACACAGAAGCACAACAAAAAAAAAAGAAGAAATAGTAGACCAAAAAAAAAAATATATAAGAGAAGAAGATGAACGAATTGAAGTAATACACAGTACACAAGCTGGCGCTTCTAACGTCCTTTCTGTGCGAGCTATGGGGGCTATGGGCGTAACGGTGTAAGCGTGAAGCCAAGCGTAGCTTTAATGTCCGGCAATTTCGGTACTGTCAGGAAGAGGATATTCCGGCGATCGCTTTCCCTATCTCTCTCTTACTCGTTCACTTTTTTTTGGGGGGGACGGTTCTCCGGTGTGTTTTGATTTAATTTTGTGAAATTATTTTGAAGCACCCGCTGTCACTGTTTTTGTTGTTTTTTTTTTTTTTAGACCGGTGTTGTGTGTGTCTACTACAATGCTTTAGGTAGCTCCGGATTTGCATATGAATGCGTCGCTTGTTGTATGAAACCGCGTGTAGATTTAATTGTGAACGTTTTTGTTTTTTTGTGGTTTGTTTATTTTTAAGCACTTTGAAATTTTAAACACCGATTTAACTTTTAAAATTTTTCTTTTTATAATTTTATTTAATGTATTTCAATTGTCTTTTTTTTTTTTTAGAAATGTTTCAAATTTGTTAGATTTAGTTTTCGAATTTATTCACGTTTGTTTCTCGTTCGACTCGTTTCGTCGTTGTCGTATAGTCGTAGCGTTCTGCTTAATTTTGCTTCTATTTGAGCATTTGGAAAAAATTCAACCGCTGCGTGTACTGCACGATAGGAAACTTCAGAAGTAACTGAGACAAAAAAACTGAGTCTCGGCCCTCAATGCTTTGAACCAGCAGCAGTGGCGGCAGCAGCAGCAGCAGAAGCAGCAGCAGGCCACCTGGTTAGGTCACCTCGGTAATACCCAAACAGAGAGTCTCAACCAGTGTGAGAGTGTGAGAGCGTTGCTATTCGGCTCTCTCTCTCTCCTTTTCGCTCTCTGAGTGTGTGTTTGTGTGTGGTTGTTCCTTTCGTATTTTTGGTTTGTTTACATCAGTTACACTGCAGTTTAACAGCGGCCTGCGCATGCGCAATAATTGAAGAGAGCATCTCTGTTAACACTAACAGCAGGAGAGAGCGCGACAGAGCCCTCTATTGAAATTAACATGGTATTCCCCCTTTATAGCAGGTGCATCACAAAAAATACCGCTTAAATGTTATGTTTAAATGGCAGAGGCTACAGGCAATTGGCCGGGTAATTCCATGTGATTGTGGACAATGGGTGGGGTGAGTGGGTGGGGGTGCGATGGAGGTGTGGAGACGGGATAAAGCTACACGGCAAATGCCATGCACGTAGGCTAATTATGACAATGTAAACAACGAGTATTTTTGTGGGCCGAAATAATGCAAATTAACATTTGAACGGGGCAAAAAGGCAACAACAACGAACAAAAAAAAAAGAAAGAATAAAAACAGAAAAAGCCAAAGGGCCGAGATAACTACGGTTGCACCGAAGTTTGTATACTCTTTCGACTCGTTCAGTTCTACGTATGGCGCTAATTAATTATATCGCTTAAATCAAACAAAGCAAAAAAGTTCGTTACGTATACGTAATTTTTTTTATAGAAAAATTAAATATATTAATTATCAATTGTTTTACCTCATTTTTAATTGGTTTTTAGTTAATATACACAACAACCGATTCTTTCAATCGAAGCTGTTTCGCTTAACTGAAAGAAAGCAAAAAAGTTCGTTGCGTATACGTAATTTTTTCTATAGATATTTTGCAAACTCTTTAATTACCAAATTTTAATCGGCCTGGCGAAAGTTTTAGTTAATATACACCATCTTCTATAACTTCTGTAAAGCAAAAAGTCGGCTAAAACCGATATACCCTTTTGCAAGAGCATATAAAAATTAGACACAATTGTTTGAACAGGAAATTCCCCAAAAATGGGCAAATGGGTGAGGGGAGTTTCAGTTTTTCAGGTATTTAATTACTATGCAAGCTTAAGCTTTTTTTTTTTTTGTTGAAAGGTAATTTAACATTCTGATGGCATGGCGAAAAAACAAATAGAAAATTAAAATAAAAATATGAGAAATCATTCAGGAAATGAGAAATGGTTAATTAAATCATTATCAACAGAAACCTGGCATGGTAATAAGGAAAATGATTTAATAAACCTACATACATGTATATGTTCATATTCACATTATAGGTAGATGTAACGCAACTGTTGAAGGTCAGAAGAGGTGGGCTGGGCGGAGGAAACCATTACTCAAAAAAGAAATCAAAGCCAGCATACAAACCAGGAGCATTTTAAGCTCTTTTACACATATACATCTATTTAATGAATCTATTATTTAATGAAAACATTTAGGGGAGGGGCTAATATAGAGCTTCCCACTAGATAATTCAATAGTAATGGAAAATAGAGCCCTAAGTGCAAATGAGTCACAATAGTTCTCTCTGTATTATAGCCAACATTAGGTAAATAAGACTAAGAACTATTTCTTGGTATATTTTCTCAATTTTGTAATAATTAAGAATTCATTATTGAAAAAGTCAATGAATTAATTGATGAGTAACTTAAGGAAACCACTGAAAGCCGTTGCCTTTTAATATCAAATATTGTCGACCGTTGCTTTTAAGTGTTGAGCATCATCATCGATTTTATAGTGCCAAGTGTAAATTTATTTTCCTTGTTCTTACAAGAATATTGCCCACTCAACACTTATCATTAAAACTTACCTACCCCACGAAAAATGAATCGCCTAGATTATCACTCACACGAGGCGGTTTTAAAAGCCCTTCCCCCTCAGTGTGAAACCCAGCATCGATCCTAGAGTAGAACCTCAAGTATGCCGGTTCTCATCTCCATGAGAACAGGCTATAAAGTGCACGCGCCGTCTTCAGCCTTTTAGCAGACTGTTAAAAGTCTTCCACACATGCATTCAACGACTCATTAACATTTCAAATTCATAGCAGAGTTGAACGTGAAACGAGCCATTTGTTTGCCATTAACAGCAGCGGCAGCAGCAACGGCAGCAGCTGCCATTTTACATGGCAGCCAAACGAGCCATTAACATTTAAATTGATGGTTCGGTTCAATTTGATGGCACTTGGGTGGCGCGCTCTTGACAGAGCTCTGTTACGGTGTTTCCATCGTTGTGTTGGCCTAGGTTAACAGATAAACAAAGCGTATATATATGCATGTATGTTGGCTGCTACGCAGGGATCAGATTACAATGGGTTAGGTCGGACGACGCAGGACTCTGCATTTAAGTCCTTTTCATGAGCCTTCAGGTATGTTAGCGCCACACAATGCACAACACTCTTGTTTCCCTTGATAAATGTTTCAGAGTTGTCTAGGAATGCTCCCTGTGGATAGGGACTTGAATTTTAAGGCCTTTTGTGACCTAAATTAGGTTCGAAAATTAAGACATTTACCTAATATTTTCTTAAAATTAAACAGGCAAAATTCCACTTCCACTAGCAATTAATTCCTACATATTTTGATTAAATGAAGTTAAAAACTTGTTTGATGGAAGAATAATTCCAATGCCCCAGTATCTCATGGTCTATCTTATTCATATGCAAATGTAGCAAGCCCACCGAAATATCTACATCTATATTTCTACTTTTGTAATTCTGAATGGAAGTAAAATTGAAAATAAGATTAAATTCTTCACTAAAGAATTAACTAGAAAAAATGGACCACCCGTGGGTAAAGCGTAAAGTATCACTTTCCCCATCCTGACCAAACTAAAACCTTATAAAGACTTCAAGCCAACCCAGCTTCAATTTCCAACTCTTACTTTCAGGCCTTAAATGGACAGGGCAGGGCTGAGCCAAGCCCATTCATCCACCTGTCCTACCAAATCACCTTAGCCGACAACAAACAAAAGGAGAAGAGGGAAAAAAATTGTTAAGAAAATTCTTGGTGGCAGCAACAGATTACAAAGCGCATTCAACCTTTTATTTTTCTTTCAATTGTTGAAGTGAAACCAGTTTCAATTGAACGATTGAACAACAACAGAGAATGAACAGAGCCGGCTTCTGTTAAAAACCAGTTGAGAGAGAATAATACAATCGAACCGGTTTCTCTCTTTCGCTCTCTCTCAGATGCACACTCACACACACACACGCACACACACTGATGCTCTCTTCCTTAATCTCTCTCTCTATCTCTCTCATTCTGCATTCTGTTGCAGCATCTCAAGTGATGTTAACATTTGGCTATCTAAAACTGTTAACCCTTAGGCCAGACAGCCAGCATTTGGCCCCAATTCTGATGACAGGCAACAACACCAACAATTTCAATGTCATTATTACTGAGAGAGCAAGACAGAGAGAGAGAGAGCGTATTAACCAAGAGAGGGAGAGAGAGAAAGAGTCTCAAAATATGAGAGCTTAGTATGGCTAAATAGGAAGATTCAGAGAGAGTTAGAGACACACACATAGAGAGAGAGAGACAGAGAGGGAGAAGAACTCTTGTAATGCACAAGAATTTATTACAGACACCTCTCTCGTTTCGCCATCCCTCCCCTCGATTACCCTTACTTTACTAACCATCATCTCACGCTCTCTATCTCTGTGGCTTTTGCCTCTCTGGCTCTGGTTTTGTTATTGTTGTTGTTCCTGAAATTGTACATTAATAAATGAGTGTTATACGCTTTGTCCTAGTTGACTTCATGACATTCATTCATTCATGATGGTCGGTCGGTCGGACGGTCGGCCGGTCGCCTGGTCGGTCGGTTGTCGTTTCGTCCCTCCGACGCGTCATTTGGTCGTCGGCTCGCTCCGATGGACAATCGTCGCTCAGTCTGGCGTCTTCTGTTCCTTTTTAAATGGTATTTTCTTCCTTTTTGCTGGCTTTTTGTTTTTATTTGTTGGTTAATTGGTTTTTATATTAACTAAATTTGTATGCATGTCTGTGTGTGTGTGTGTGAGAGAGTGTGCGTGTATGTTTAAACTATATTCATTATTTATTTGTTTGTTTGTTTGGATGGTCTTCATCATATTTGGCTGCCATTAACATGCATATTGGGGAGTTGTCTTTAATATTTACCATATATAAGCATTTAAATTATTAATTATATTTTTATTCATTTATTTATTGATTTTGCAGTCATTAGTTTTCATCCGTCCACTGTTTGTTTTACATTTTATGTGCATTTTTAATTAGCTTTCGACTCGGAAAAACTCCGCACTGCTCCCCTTCCAAAAAAAAAAATTAAAGACAAAAAACACAAACACATAACAACGACCAACAACAAAAGCACCTTACCCAATTATAAAGAATTTCATATACTCTTATTACAAAAATCATGTATTTAAATAGTTTAAGTTTGTTATGTACCATATTAGTTGACTGAAACATTAAGAAAATCCTTTAATATATTTACTCTATCAATAAACCGTAAATATTAGTTAGATAGAAATCTTTTCCAATTATTTGAAGATGATTTTTGAACCCATAAAAGCCAAAAAACACATTTCGATTCAAATTCCTTTACAAAAACTTCTCCCATATTCAAAAAAGTAAACGATATTGAGGGGAAAAACCATTACGAAGCTTACAATAAGAAAGACCATCAATAACGATAAAGAAAATTATCGTTAAAAATGAGAAGAAAGAAGTTATAAGAACAAATTCCCAAAGTATCGCATTTTTGAACGATACAAAATCGGATTTATGCTGTGAACTTCATGCCAAAATGAATAGACTCACATTTAGGCTAGTGTATAAAGAATTAAACAAACAAAACGTAGGCAAAAACAAATGACAGCTGATGGGTTTGACTTCAATTGAGGTTCACACAATACCACCAAATAGTTCAATGGGTAAAAATATTTTATGTAAATCGGTTTGTCAATCAATCATGGGATATTAAGAGAGATAAACATATATATATATATAGTAATAGGCCTTGCAAATGAAAATTAACAAAATCTTGTCCCGCATTTCAACTAAATGCAATTGCATTTGTGCACTGCAAAACCGCTGCTTCTGATTGCATCTTGATATACGAGTAATTGACTGATCACTGCGACACATTCATCACAACACACAAATGACCCCTAAGTTTTGCTTAAATAGCTAAAGTTCAATTACCTTACACTTCCCCTTGTCATCATCATCATCATCACCATCCTTGTGATGACCATCGTCATCATGTGGGTAATAATAAGGCATTTCTTATGAAGTTCTTTACAAGGTCATCAAGCCTACGCCCCTATCAAGTTACCCTGGCATTCTCATAGGGCAAATAAAAACATATTTAAGTGCTGTTTCGAATTTCAGTTGATGGGTCGGTCGGTAGGACGGTTGGTTGGTCTCTCTTTACCTGTGGCTCATTCGTTCGTTCGTTCTCAGATCGCGACGGCTACCAATCAGCGAGCAGTTTTCTGCAGATCAGCTGAGTCATGCATAATGAAAACTGGTTGCGGAATGTTCATTGGTCGAAAACAAAAAGATAGACCTCGGTCTACCTTAATGGAGTTCAAATATAAATAGCAATCCAACATAAAAACAAGTTTAGAAGAAAATGAAAGGGTTACAAAGAAGCGAGATATTTTCTCAAACATTTAGTTATATCCTACAAAAGTCCTTTTACTTATGTTAGGATTATATAGATAATATCATCTTGTTGGCAGTCATAGAAATTATATTAAATAAAGAGATAAACATTTCTCTAGAAGTGTCCTTCAAGGACAGCCTTCTCGTTGAATCCTCTTCCGCTAACTATTAACAAGAAGTGTTGCGAAGTTTCACCTAATTATTTGAGCTAAAGGTATGGCCAGCTTAGTTTTGCAATTGCCTTTTCATATTTCAGAGTATTTTTTGATGAAATCTTCTTTTTGTAACCTTAATAACTGTGACGCAACTTGAACCTTTTGCACTTTAACTTCGCGATGGCAAGTGGCAAGTTTTTCTTCATTTGCTATGATGCATTTCCATTAATTTATATACATTTATGCAATTACTTTTGTTTATTTACTTGGTCGCACGTTCCCCGCCCACCAATGCTCCGCCTTCTCAATCGCGGACCAGAGCTGATGGCTGGCTGGCTGGCTGGCTGGTTGGCTAGCTGGTCTTGCGGTCTGTTGTATGTCCTGCTTCTGTTCTCGTGTCCTTTCCTCATATTGCTGTGTGTGTGTGTGTGTGTCTGTGTATTCATTGTGTGCAAGTGCATTGTCCTTGCAAAATATTTGGGTCACTTTTGTTGTCGCTCTGCTCAGGGTGGGGAAAACTGTGGTGGTGTGGTTGGTCTGTTGGACAGTCCGTCGGTGGGTCGGTTGGTCGGTTGGCCGGCTCAATTTTTTATTGACTTGACAAACGTCGCGACGGACACTTTCCGAGTCAGTCTGATTTTTTGTTTTTGTTTTGCTGCTCTGGAACAATTTAAAATCGCATTGTTTGCGACACATGTTTGACGTGTACAAATTTAATTTAATTTATTAAAATAATTATGTGCACAAAAGCAAAGCAAGCAGTAAAGGAGAAATTACCATGGAATACCAGAGCATATATACTGCCAGTCGCAGTCTTCATCGTTGTCGTTGTCGTCGTCGTCGTCCATTGAATAAGTTTTAATGATGATTGCAGCAGCGTGCGGCCAGCCCGGTCAGGATAACGACAACGCAGAAAGCAAGCAAAAAAAAACACAAAAGACTAGAAATGCTATTTGAATATTTGAATCTTTGAAATCGACATGATTGATGCCCATTATATTGGTGTCGTGTCAGGGCTTGTGCAGTTCGTGTCCAGGGTATTGATAGTCTCAATATGACAAGGCCGCAAAATGTTCGTGCACCTCATCATACTCGAAAACCGCATTTAAATTTGTCGCAGTTGCGTCAATATGGAGAATACCTGTATAGCAAGAGAGAACAAATGGGACAAACGGAAGGACAATGCTCGTCCGTCGTTTGTCGTGCATACAGCGGCGGCGGTTAGTGCGACTTGATGGCCAGTCAAGCGAAAGGAAGCAAACTGGACAATCGGATGGACAGACAGCTAGATAGACATACACACGGTGTGCACACACACGCACACACACACACGCGGACACACCAAGATAGTGGGTAGAGGAAAAGAGACACCGACACATGCGAAATGTCAAGAGAATTGGCCATAACTACCTAACCGTCTGGTACCCGACTGGTACTCGACTCCTGTGTGTCAGTTTGTCAGTCAGTCAGTCAGTGCGTCAATGACAGTCCAAATAATTGACAGTAGTTGCGTGTTTGTGTGGCCAACCAGACCGACATTTAGCCATCCAGCCATCCAGCCAGCCAGCTGGCCAGCCAAACTTGTCCCAGTCACTGCACTTTTAGTTTGTCTTCCTTCTATGTAGTTTCTTTTTTTTTCTACCTCCTTTTTTTTGTATCGTTCAAAACGGAGAGGAGAAGAACGAGTTATGTCGGGGCATGGATTTTAATTTTTATTGCACACACACACACACACACAGAGAGAGAGCAGACCTGCACACACACGCGTGTGTGACGTTCTCACTCGTAATGGTCGAAATTGGTTAAGAAATTAGGGTAAATTAGGGGTTGGGCCCATGGCCTGTTATTAGAGTCTGAGTGTTGTGTCTCGAGAAGGGGCACCAAAAATTGCGATTGCGATTGCCATGAAGCGACACAGAGGGCACTGCGACAATATTCAAGAGGGGAGTTGCAAACACTATTCACTGTTCGCTGTGTTCGTGTTCGTGTTCAGTGGCGTTGGTTCTTCATGATCATTAAGGGGTTGATTTTTCTTTACATTTTTTTTGGGTAGGACAATAATTAATGATGGCAATAGAGGCGGAAAGTGTTTGACTAATCGATTGTCAATGAATTGCATTTGAATTGTGACTGACTCACTTTAACCGTTACAATTCCAGATTGTAATTAATTCGTTGCACGATTACGAATTCACCATTAGAAGATGATGACACGCACTGGTCATGGATCAAGAGTTGAGTTATTTTTTTTCGCCACAGCTTTAATGTGGGAAAATATACAAAGAAATTATGCAGAAAAGCGTGTGCAAATTTTTATGGAAATTGTTCGCTCAAAGTGTTTTTCGTAAGAAGAGAAACCTTTATAACTTGATTGAAACCATAGAATTTCCAAATATGCAACAATTACTTACAGAAACCACCCCAAAAACAAATATAATTAACTTTATAATGCTCTTAAAAAATTATATATAACACAAAATTGCGAAATCGAAATTTAAAACCAACCCTACTCGCTTTAAGTACTTAGTTACTTTAGCTCTGTCTTTATCTTTTCGTATAATTACAATAATAATAATAGATTCTTGATTATTAAATTTGATTTTCCGAATGTGAAAACATTTTGCGAGGAATATTTATGGCAGATTCGATTCATTGGTATTTTATTTTTAATACTTGAAGACTTTCCTTAACATATACATCTATAATATTAAATTGAAATTGATGTAAAAAATATTAAGCAAAAATAATCAGTAATATTATGGAAGATTGTTCACAGATTTTTGTGTGATTGTTTCTTGTAGTCTTGAACTTTATTTGATTATTAGATATGAAAGTAAAATAAAGCTAGACTCCATTTTGATTCAATGAAAGAGCCCAGAGAACAGCAAGCCCAAAACCACTTGCTCTGGTCTCTTAGTTGATGTCCTCCAAAGAATTGTGCATACTCCTTTGAAATTTTGAATAAATTCGTGAACTTAACTAAATGATTTGAGATGCTTTGCCTAAAAATAGCTTTATTTCACCTAATTGAAGGAGAGTTTAGATCTAAAATTAAAATTAATATATAGATAGATGAATATAGAACGAAAAAAAGGGGCAGATCAAATTGATGAACAATATTCGCTTAATTTAATGGAGCGATGAACATGGAACCCGGCCTGCAGGTTGTTCTTCTTGTGTGTTTGAGCCACGCCTCTGCCTATTAAATTGGACACATTTCTCACATGCATTTATTGAAGGACAACTGTCAACTCGGTCAGAAGTGAGGGCCCCCAGGTTAGCCAGCCATAGGCAAGGCCTTTTATTTCCTGTCCAGGGCATCAATTTATTAATTTCGAATGAAATTATTTTATAACTGCTGCTGGCCGAGGGCCCGTACCCAATTGCCTGTTGCATATAATTAGGGCTATAAGGGAAATTGGTGTTCTGTGCTTTATTTCTCAACCGGTTTTTCCATCCTTCTTTTTGGTCTCCTTTCCTCCATTTGGTTACTTTTTTCCCTTCTTCTTTTTTTTTTTTTTTTTGGTAGGCGTTGACTTTGCCTTGTGACACAAATTACTCTCATTTGGTGAGTGTGTGAGTGTGTGTGTGTGCATAGAAAAAAGCTAATCAAAGCAAAACATGTCACATAGTGGTAAGAAAAAGGAGAAGAGGGGGGCGGCTAGGGGGTATATAAAAAATCGCACGCAAATGTGAGTAAATATTTAATTTAATTTAACTTCTGCGGTTCGGAACGGCAAAGGCGTGTTTGGCATTTGACGTGTGTAATAGCAGGGCAATATCAATTTGTTTTATGAATTGCAATTGCCAATAACTTGGAGTTGTCCCACACACACACACACACACACACACACAGACACACACATACACATCTAAACCAAACATATATGTATAGAGAGTAAATGTTTCTCTGGTACGCTCCCCCTTTTTTGTTAGGGGGAATCGTCACTCAGTCAATACATTTTGCACATTTCTTCCGCTTCATTTCCTGTAAAGGAGCGTAAATTTCATAGTGATTGGATTTTATCAGTGTGGCCTCATCTTTGACACTCTGCACTCTCCGTACCAATTCAAGAAGAGATACTATATATGGGGAGAGGGGTTAGAATATGCCAATCGATTGGTTACGCAAGTGAAAAATTATTGTACCCCCGGCTTATGAGGTATGGCAAAGGGTATGCAGGACCCTAGTTAGCTATTTAATTGAAGATATTTTGTAAGTATTTTGTTGATTCAGTTAAATGTTTGTGGAAACTTTTATATTTACAATTTTTTAAACTAATGTAGCTGTTTTTGTGGCAACAAAAATTCCTAATGTGACTAAATTGCGAAGAATTGTTGTGAAATTTCACTTGAAAACTGTTTTGAAACTTTAATTCAATGTAAAAATCCAATGACAGTAGCAGAAATAGTTAAAATCTTGATTCTTGCCCTTGAACTGTTGTGAAATTTCACATAAAAACCCTGTTGGAATTCCCTCGAAGCTCCTTCATTGCGAAAATCAAACAATATTTGCAGACAAATTTTAAAAAGTTGATTCTATTTGGCTTAACCGAATATATACTGCATATTCTAACACTCTTTATAAGATCAAGCACAAGAACCCAAGATAGAAACATCCACTTTATGCTACTGAATCCATCAGAGCCCTTTTACACCGCTATCTTTTGAAATCTACTTAAAAATTAACAAGATTCAAGCTAGCTCTAACTGAAATATAAGAATGTCTTAGCATTGTTTCATAAAATGGTAAAGTGCCAAGTAATCGGCTTAAATATTGGGTATCCCATGGGTCGAGATGCTAGTCCAAATGAAATTGCAACCGATTCATTGGTTATTTTTTATGTTCGGCCATTACTGCAAAAATTGTTAGAGATATTTTTATGATAGGTATTCCTCTTCCTTTATGTCTGTGTGTTTGTGTGTGTGTCTGTTTCTGTGTGTGTGTGTGTGTAGGGTTGTTAGTTGTTGCCTTTTGTCAACTTTACCCAATGCAGCGGCAGCAGCAACAACATCAACCAAATTGTTGGCATGTGTGAGCGTGTGATTTTGCCTTGTTTTGATTTAGTGCACAGCATTTACATAAAAAAATTTCATCAAAATTCATTGGAAAGAGTTCGACACGCTCATTGCAGAATAAAATAAAAAAAAAAAAGAGGGCGAAAAGACGAGTGAGTGGGCGACTATCTCACTTAGCTCATCTCTTGACTTTGATGCATAACTTTGCGACTTTTCTGATCGGTTACGCTGATAAATGCTTCGATTGGATTAGAATATTGTCAGAGTGTGTGTGTGTGTATGCGTGTGCGCCCTCTTAAGCTTGTGGGCGTGGACTTTTGGCATGTGCTTGGGGAAAATTGAAAAATTTTCGTATGAGGGAGGCGGTGGTCATGGAAATTGAAAGTTGTCATGCAAAAAAATAAAATAAAGCGAGAAGAGAGAAAAAAAATGAGAGAAATATCGCAGCTGTTGAACACATCTAACATATCTAAGCCAAGGCTTAGCCCGAAGGCGAGGGGCGTAACCAGGGATGAGGCACATACACATACACATCCATACATACATATATATATACAATGATACAACCAAACAACCCAATGCCAGCTGGGGCCTTGAGCAGGAGATTTGTCACACACTGGCATATCTGTTTTGACATTATCTTTGGTCGAGGATTTGCAAGCTCGAGAATCTGTCCACTTATGTAACAATTTACATTTTTTCCCCTTGTCCCTGTTTTTTCCTTTTTTTTATTTTTTTGCCTCCACAGCTAGAGAAAGAGTGAGAAAGTAAGGGGGAGAGTCACAGCCTTTATCCTGTTAATCCATAAAGAGTTTCGTATTTCATTGATCTGGTTTTGTGTCTACAGGGAAATTAACAATAAAAACAAAATAACTTTCGGCAACAAATTAGATAACTTCTGATATATTTAAATTAATTGATTTTAAGGTTATTAGATAAAAAAGAGAGTCAAACTTTTTATTAGAAATTCCTATATGGCTTAGCTTAAGCATTAATTGAATAAATAATACCAAGTTAACTCCACTTTTTAAGCCTTTTGTTTCGGTGACTCTTTTTGCTCTTATGAACATAATTATTTTATTGTTAAAATTTTCAAAAATCGACTATTAACATGTTTTTAAGTTTGAGGGTTTCGACGAACCAAAAAAACCTTGATCTAAGGTTATTTCATTTGCTATCTTCTTTTCACTTACTTTAACTTTCTTTCACATTTAATGGCAGTTAAACTAAAACAACTTTCAATATAATTACTTGTAACTCACACATGAATTGAAATTCTTTTCCACTGTTTAGAAAACTCTCCCCTCAAAAAACGTGGATCTTTTATGTTTCTTTTGTAACCTCATGTTTTCACTCGGTTTTAAAACCGCCTCTCTATCAGGTGGAGTGAAATGGGAGGGCCTGCGAGCGGGTGTTGGTCGACGCTTTGCTCGACTATGTGTCTATGTTTTGCTACAGAGTTCGCCCGGGCAATTCCACAACAAACAAGAGTTATTTGGCTTTCCAATGGTTTAATTAAAACATTGTTACTTCATTGTGAAAATGCGCAAAGTGTAATTATATAAAATTTGCACAACCTCATACTCTTGTACACACACACACACGCACACTAGCTAGCTAAAACTCACCCACCCACACACACACACACACACATACAGGCGGTGCTAACAAACAAATAGAACAGTCAGACAAAATGCTTGTCCATACATATGTCGGACTCTGTAGATGAGAGGGGCAGGAGGAGGAGGAAGATGTAGAATTAGAGGAGAGCAAGTGAAACCGCTTTGAGCTTCAACGCTTTGTAGAGATTTTCATAGATGTGTGTGTGTGTGGGGGGGAGGGGTATGCTGATGTGTGTGTGTGTGGGGGGAGGGGGGAGCTGATGTGTGTGTGTGTGTGTGCTTAAATCGCTTGGCTTCAAAAGTTGACACGCACATATAATAGGTAGAAAATGAAATTAGACCCCAAGCGCGCACCCCAAAAAAGTATGCTACAATATTTGCACGCCATGTTGGAGCAGCCGAAATAGAGATGCGCAACATGATGGCAATTTTGTAAGTCTTCCTAGACTAGACGCACAGGTGTTTCTGCAAAAACTTTTGCAGCTAAGAAAATATTTTTGAAATTCAACTAAATCGTAAAACATTTTTCCAATCAATTGATGCAGATAAAAGTTGAAAGCAAATCAAATGCAAAATAGTTTGCAAACAAAGTATGGCAAAAGTTACTTCAATTGAATCCAGCTTTACCGTTTCGTGTTGCCATTTGCAGCTTTGGATTTCTATTACACTAACGCATAAGATGGATGGCATAATCGTGAACTCATGTAATTGGTTGTTTGGGACCCATTTTGTCACATATTTATGTGTTGTTTGCCAAACGCATGTGTACATTTACTATCGTTAATGCATAAACACTCAATTGATGGTCAAAGAGAACCAGATTATGGTTATCCAAGCACCTTTTTGCGTTCAAATGTAATAGATTATTTTTATGGTGACCCCGACGTGCTGGGCTAACTTAAATCTTGCTTCATGATGGACGCTCTGAAGTTTCAAATTCGACATTCGTTTATCGTGAGCTATCGTTAACACGCTTCCATCTCTGGCAAATGGAAAGTTGTCAGCCTCTCTCATTATTTGAACGCCCAGTTTAATATCTTAATTGAGGTTGTCGCTTTAAAGATGTCATGTTATCTTTTTTTGGGCTTTGATAAAGGCAGGCAGTAGAAGAAGAAGAAGAAGAAGGGTTCACATAGAGACATAAAGTCAGACCAAACATAAACATATAAGCCAAAAAGGCTTGAAAATAAATTAACTTTTTGGTGATTTTATGTAAATCATAAAATTAAAAACATTTTCCCAGACAGACAGAACGAACGACAACGACGATAGAGACAGAGAGAGAGAGAGAGAGATGGGAATAGAGAAGGGAGGGAAAAGTGCCGTCGTCGACCCACTTATATTTATATAATGATGTGACCCAAATTTATTTCTCTTATGTGAATGCGGAGTGTTTAATTAGACTGAGGCGACAGTTGGTGGTCTTTACGATTCACCGAGTAGGCGAAAGGTCCTGGTCTCTGGGTGCGATTCGGGTTATTCCTGCTGAACGGCTCAAGGTCAAATGATATGCGCATATAAATTACCGCTCCCCTTTTCTTTTTTCTCTGTGTGTGCTTCTAGGGAGTGTGAAGTGGAGTGGAGCGGAGTGGAGAGTAAATGCTTATCTTGGAGGCCGGCCCTGTGCCAAAAAATTTACGTACTGTTAAGTAAAGGATTTGTGGTTAATGACGGTCGTTGCTTCCTTGCTTGAAGGACGGGTATACACCACACACACACACACACACGCACGCACACACATACTTACATATGTTGTTGTTGCGTAGGCGGCTTATGGGTCGAGTCAAAGGGAAAACAGTTTTTGGGCTCTCTCTCTCTGTGTATCCCTGTCTGCGGTTCATGGGTAAACTATATGCCTACCACGAGACTATATGCTAGATTTCTTAGGATGTGGGTAATAAATTTGAATTGTAATCAAATTTAAATTAAAGTACTTGGGATGGCCCATGGCCAAAAGTTATGGGATTTGCTCTTTCTCCGCTTGGGTAACGGGAAACATTTCAGTGATTGAGTAGGCCAAGTTTAAAGTCCTCTCATGATGATGATGATAAAAATCATTTTTCAACTTTCAAGAACGATGTGGTAGATTTACCACAGAACGAATATCGATTTCTTTATGCCATTAAACATTTCATAACACCTTCGATTCCATTTAAATTAGATTTTTTATATATAGTAAATAATGATCACACCGAAATTGGGTGCACAGGGATGTCTGTCAAGCCAGTTTTCACTGTTCATAATTTAAATTTTGTGTAAATGTTGAGCGACTCCACCCTATACTTAGTATAGACATTCTTAATTAGTGGCTTTTAATCGAATACGCATGAATTAATGATTACTAATCTATGTATACGATAGCCAACCATTTCAGCGTTTCGTTTCTTTATAAATTAAATATGTAATATTTACATAGATATATGTATGTACATATATATACACATATATGTTTGCATCTATATCTGTTCAATTTCACACGCTTGGATTTTAATCTACAAAACAGAACAAAAAATAAAGTAAGTAAGTCGCCGGGACGACTTGGATATACCATGCATCAAGTGCAAATTCGTTTATTAAATTTCTTTCGCATCCGAATCCTCTATGAGTTCCTCAAAGAATTCCTTAAGGAGTTTCTGCATAGATTCCCCAAGTTCCTCAAGGAATTCCTCAAGGAGTTTCTCAAGAAGTTCCTCTATGAATTGCTCAAGGAGTTGCTCTATGAATTCCTCTATGAATCTCTCTATGAATTCCTAAATAATTCAATTACGATACGATAAAAGGACGGAAAGGATAATGCAAAAAAATAAATAAAATAAACTTGTCCTACGTATATACTACACGAGTCTACCTTCTAAATTTGGTAGCTCTAGTTTTCATAGTTCCCGATATCTTTGGTCCTCCACGGTCGGACAGATGGACATGTCTCAAACGACACGGCTTCTCAAGCTGATCAAGAATATATAAACTTTATAGGTTCGAAAGTGCTTCCTTCTGCCTGTTACATACATTTTGGCGACTTGAATATACCACTTCACTCTATTTTTACATGGTATAAAAACTCAAGAGTTTGTGTGTTGTCACCCAAAATACTAATTGATATGTTTTATGTTTCATCATCAAATGCTGTTGTCAATTTTAGCAGGCTTTCTCCCCCTTTTTTTAGTTTTTAATTAAATTTATGTCACTACAAAAATTATGACATTTTTTTTTGGATCGTCAGTTATTTGCTGGGCATTAGTTTTAGCATACGGGCAAGTAGTTGTTGGTTAGTTGTCTTTGTTTAAGGGACGAAAAAACCGCAAAACAGAAATGTGTTTTAATTGAAACTAAATGCTGCCCTTGTGGCCAACGAAAACAATTGTCCAAGGGCAATAATAACTACATCGAATACAGTTTACCGTGCCATGTTTCAACTCTTACTTACTAACAGCAACAAGAACCAACAACAAAAAAAAAAAAAAAAAAACACAAACACACACACATATGTACACATACATTCGAAAAGAATGGGAAAAATTGAGTGAGCGAAAAAAAAAACCATACCGGAAATCCGCTTTGCGCCCAATACACGTGCATTTAATGCCAAACGCATGAACAAATCAACTGAGGCGGCAGAGGAGAAGCTGGTCAGTGGTTGAAAGAAAGGGGATTGGATGCCAGGTGGAAGGTCTGGAGGTCCATCGGGCATTTGTTATTATTTGTCTGCCTTTTTAAGCATAGAACTCTCTCGACCCATACAAGCTTTCTGCATTGAGCCGCAATACAATGGCGATTAAAAGTTTTGCTTTTATCCCCCCCCTCTCTCCCTCGCTCACGATTTTTATATATATTTATATACTCGGTTTTTTTTTATATGTTAATGTCAGCATTGAAAAAGTCAATAATGAAAAAAAAAAAAAACAGGAAAATATTATATAAATGTTATAAAAAGGGAATATTTATATGTGAGTGTTCAATACGGCGAAATTGAAATACTCTTCTAAGTATGCAACATTTAATTGAATTGAACGTCAAACGAAACAAAGAAAAAAACACTGTAAGGAAAACTCAAAACTTTGCTCAGCCGAGTTGCTATTAATATTCAATTATAGGCCACTAAAACCGCAAATGTTGGTTAACCTTTGCATACATTCAGAAGTTGAGACTTGTTAAAGCATTTTGATATTTATTTAGCGGGATTTTAAGGTGTTGTCGTATATGAATTAAGTTGGGACTTAACGCACGAAAAGAAAGTTGTTTATCTAACAAAGATAACACTAAATTATAGAAGCACATTCTTTAACTTGTTCCCTTTTTATGGAAGATTGTCGTCTTGTTATATTCAGGAAGCATTTAAGGAGGCATTTCTTTAAAGCACCTCATTCAAAACATTAAGTTTCACTTGTATTCCGTTGCATAAATATATTTGAGAAGCAGAAGGATATATTCCTAAGTGTTTTGCAAATTTCGATATGGCCAACTCATTTTTGCGCAACTCATTCGCTTAAACGCTTAACAATTTACGCATAAATATTTAGCCCAAGAGCTTAACAATTTGTGTGTGTTTTAAACCAATAAACAAATTTAATTGTGCGATCAAATTTTTCTTTTTGTTTATGTTGCTGTTGTTTTTTTTTTTTTTTTTTTTTTGTACTCCCTTGATCCCTTTTTTTTCGTTTTATTTTTGATTAAATTTTTTCTATTTTATATTTTTTGCTCTGTGTTTGTTAGATTTTTAACATTACAAAACATTTAAAGGGCAAAAGCTTAAGCCTTATGCGGTCAACTTCAGCAACAACAACACAAACAACAAAAACTGGCAGCAATGAGTATTAAAAAAAAAGAGAAAGAGAGGAAAAAAAATAAACTGGCCACAAATGGGAAAAATAAATATGTACTCAGTTCAGAGGAGAGCAAAGCAGAACAGATCCTTTGGGGGTCCTTTTGAAGGGGCACAACAGCAGCGCGCACAGCACATAAAAATGCATTAAATAAAATTTGTCATATAAATCTTGCAATTTATTTGTTCATGTGTATGTGTGTGTGTGTGTGTGTGTGTATATATATTTGAGTGTGAGTGTGAGTACGATTGTCCTGCAGTAGTCCGAAAAATGTAATTTGCAGCTTGGCTTCGTCTTAGGTAGCAGGAGTATATGAGACATAGACCAAAATCAAATTATAGAATCATAAATTGATTCCGTTTAGATGCTAAAACGATTACTTTGATCATTAAACCAGAATATAGACACAGAAATGTTCCTGCAAATCCATCAAGGAACTAAAATAATATTTTGGGAAACATTGAAAATCGTTTTTCAACGATAATCAATTAAGTATATCCTACTTTAAAGGATTTCTCTAAAAGAATAAACCTTTAATGGGATTTTAATGCGTTTACAAAAAACCATTGCCTACATTTTAGGGCCTTGGTATCAAGGGAGACATTTTTGCAAAAACGATTGCCTACATTTGTGCGCTTTGATCATATGGATTAAAAAGCGGGACTTTTCTAGTTGATCATAGAAATCGAAAACCATTGCCTACATTTTAGGGCCCTAAACTTATGTGGTATCAAGGAAGACATTTTTGAAAAAAGTATTGCCTACATTTGTGCGCTTTGATCATATGGATCTAGTTGATCATAGAAATCGAAAACCATTGCCTACATTTTGGGGCCTTGATCTTATGTGGTATCAAGGAAGACATTTTTGCAAAAACTATTGCCTACATTTGTGCGTTTTGATCATATGGATTAAAAAGAGGTATTTTTCTAGTTGATCATAGCAATCGATGTGCAGCTTGTTGAACTCATCTCGAGCGAGTTGTCCGGTATAACTCATTAAGAACGCTTGTCGCAGGTGCTAATTCGTTAAAATGGAAATCAGAATTTTCCAATTAAACTGGGGATAATAAATTGGCCCAAAAGAACTCAAACCTCCCGCACACACACACACACCACACACACACACACACCACACACACACACATTTACAGAGTTCAGGTTTTAGGGCGAAGTTTTACTTTTTTTTTGGAGAGCAAGAGGGTGGAGGGTTGGAGGTTATATTGGGTTGCTCGATTGCTGGGCAGCTGGTTGAGGGCCAGAAAAGGAAATAAATTATAAATACGCCGGAAGTTCCAAGTCAGCATGAAAGGGCGCAAAATGTACCAAAAAAAAAAAAAAAACCACTCGCTCTCACTCTTGCTTACTCTCTCTCGCTCTCGCTCGCTCGCTCTGTCGCTATCTCAATTCGTTTCTTTCTCTGTCTATCTCTTTCTATGACTTGCTCGCTCCATCATTCCCCTCATCATCTCGTTGTGTGTTTCTCCCCCTTTGCATTTTCCTTTAGCTAGCTAATTTGTAAAAAGCTGTTGACCAACACAGCTGAGACTCACAACAAGAAGATAAACTATTTCTATATAAGCAGATACTTTATCTAATGCCAGAGACGATGTGTGGAAATTTAGACAATATGTGTACGACGACTTTGTGCGGGCGTCTGTGTGTATGCGTGTGTGTGTGCGTGTGTGTGTGTTTGTGCGAAGAAAAAGCCAGCAGTGGGTAGAGATAACTGAGAGAGCAATTAGATAAAACAAACGCAACGCTGACAAAGGCAATGCAATTTTGCTTGGCAGCATTGCCAACCACAGCAAAAGTTGCGCGTCAGTCCAAAAAAATAGTACGAACTATACGTATCTATGGAGCACAAGAAGAAGAAGAAGAAGAACCAGCAGAAGGAACACAAAAAATAAGTAGGAGATGGAGATGAAGATGGAAACGAAGCTCGAGTTGAAGTAGAAACTGCAGCCAAAGAGGTGGGATAGACAAGTAAGAAACTAAAATTTAATATTAGTGATGAGCGTTTGATAAAACGATCACGTAAATGCATATCGATAGGTAGAAATTCATCGATCAATACTAAATACACATATTAATAGTCTTATTATCAGGGGTGTCACAGAAAACGCTAGCGATTTTGGCGACGTTTGAAATGTAAAACGCCGAAACCAAACGTTGGTGTCATGGAAATCTCCGACGTTTCATTTTCGGCAACATTTTCGGAGCCACAGCCACCGGTTGGCACATCGGCTAACTCGATCGCCGCTATTTCGGTATTTCGATTGTCGATAAGTGCAATAGGGTTGTGCAATTCAAAAAAAAAAAATACTAACGTTTGGAATTAAAATTATTATACATTTTTCGTAAACCAAAAATTATTGCTTATGTTATACAACAAGAAAAATGCACTTATTTTTTTGGAGGTACAGTTAACACACTGCAACACCAAAATTTTTGAAATTATTATCGCGCGCAATATTGTCGGTGCTTTGACAACCCTATTGTTTACATTTACTTCAAATTTGTAACTGTAAACAAATTTTGGCAAATTAACCAAAAATTTAAGAACAATAAATTAAATACAACAAGATGAATACAATGCATCGATAACTGCTAACTATTGCGTTTGTAAGCCTACATTCTCTTTTCTACACAATTCATTTTTCGCAACAATGGCAACTGTTTTACCCCAGAATAAAATTTCGTCCATGCGATTTCTAGGTATTATCTCTGTTCAACAAGTCATTGGATGCAGACCTGGAGGTGTTTAAAACAAATGTGAGCGAAATCGTTGGGAATATTATTTAATCTAGACTCTTGCTTCTTTGAAGCAAGCGAATTCCATTTTTGCAAATCTTCAATTACAAGTGAAATAATTTAAAATTCGATGCACATATTCAAATGCAAATGCAATTAAGTTTATTCGATCATACTAGAAATCATATCCATCAGAAATCCAAACAATTTCAATTCATTTTAAAAAGGGCGGCAACTGCAATTGCATTTTTTTCAGCTGTTTACATTTCTTCTTTGGCTGGCCAAGATAAAAACAGAGACGTCAACTTGGTGCATTTTTTCGACGTTTACATTAAATTTATCCGTGTACACACAATTTAAAAAACTTTCTTAAATTGGGTCGTAATCCATAAAATTTGTGCTTACTTATGGCATATAACAAACTAAAATTGGAAACACAAATGTTTTGTCCGAAAATAAGTTTCTGCCGTTTTCAGCAGGATGGCAGCCTTGCTTATGGGTGATTTAAGCAAAAACGACGCTTGCTTGATTTTTTTCACAGGCGTTTTCGTAAAATAATAAATTATATATGAACACAAATATTGCCAGCGATTATATGAATACAATTCTATCCAAAAATAATCAAAGTTTATTTCAACACCATTCTTTTTTCAACATAATTTGCTGTAAGCGCAAAATTAACCAAACGTTGGAGAAAAACTTGTAACTTTTCAAAGCTGTCAAAAGAGGTTTCTGTGACACCCTACATTTGCGTTTGGGGCGATTTTGGGGCGTTAGCGATTTCTGTGACACCCCTGTATAGTTTTGTGTTGAAATCTCTCTCTCTAAGGAATGCTCTCTATCTCTATAAAAAAGGAAAGAACTCTATTAAAAAGGAATGATCTTACTAAAGTTTAGTTATTGATCTCTAATATTTAATATTGTCTAGAAATAATGCGAATTGGAAAGTGTTTTTAACCGATATTCCTAATAATAATATAATTAATATTTATTTAAACTCTATAATAAATTGACAAAAAACCTCACAAAATACTTAGTTTTCAGATAGACGTATTAAATCATCTCTATAAACTCCCTGATTTACCATTCCAAAGAAAACACTTTCAATTGCAGCTTCAATCAAATGAAAGTGGGGGAAATCATTTCAAAATTCCATATGAAACCCGAAACAGTTTTCACATCAACACGATCACAAATTGTGTCTAATGCAACGCTCATCTCTAAAGCCCCCCTCGCTGTCATGGCCTTCGCCCTCATCCACTGACGAAGAAATAGAAGTTGAAGCCTCAGCCGCAACTTCAAGTATGCGTGGTTAGGTTAGGGTTTTTGGGGTATGGAGTATGGGTGAAAAGCGAATGCGTAGTCTATAGTGGGGAGGGGGAGGGGGAGGTGGATAGAATGGGGTTTGTGTGTGGCAGCAGCTGCTTCTCGCAGCTCAACAATTCAATTTAAGATTCGTGCGCAATTTGCGCAATGCAATGCAAGGCAACGATGCGAAGCGGAGCGGTGGGCGTGGCATAGCATGGCGTGTGTGCGTTTGACTGTGTGTTAATTCATATAACAGACAGCTTGCTCATGCCTTTAAGCATTACGCAGCTAAAACCCACTCACTCTCTCACTCACTCACTCTCTCTCTCTCTCTCTATCTCACTCCACCACTTTGCTGTTTCGCTCGCAACGCAGCAAACCCGTCACTTCAACTTTCCCCGATTTTATGTAGCATATCTTTGTGGGGTGAAGCAAAGGAGCGAAGAGATGCATTTGGGCATATGTGCCAAAGCTTGTTGCTCTCTATATCATTCCCCGGCACTTGAAACTGAAAAATGGAAAGCGAAACCAACCAAACAACCAACCAACCAGCCAACCAACCAGCCAGGCGGCGAAGTGTTGACTGTTTTCTCAACTGTGAAGTATTTATTTCTATCCTGTTTTTTTTTGTATTGTTCAAACAGTTGAAATAATTCAAGACATATTCAATTTAATAGTAGGGGAGAAGAAACCAATTCAAATATACTTAAAAAGTTGTAAATTTGGTTTAGAAAATTAACGTATCGTTGAAAATACACTGAGAGAAATGACACTAATGAAATGAATCTCATTAAATCGTATGAATAGTTTTATTTATAACAACATTTAAATGAAACTTACCTGTGACTCAAATTCACATTTCTCTGGCGCACCTAGAAACAAGAAAAGAAAAGAAAGAAATTCAGATTAGGATTAGGGCAATAATTCTTATATTTTATCTTACATAATTAAAGTGAAAATGTTTTAGTAAAAGCAAATATGATCTGAATGGAATTTGCCAAAATAATCTCTCTTGCCCAAAAGAAATATCTTTCAACCAACGAAAATATCTTCAACATTTGATTGTTTCTACTTTGTGTAGTCTGAACTAAGCAGATTAATATGAAACCCAAAAGAAACCATCTAACTTTCGTCGTGACGAAGTTTGGATACTCTTGCCAATTGCATCAACTAAAATAGGTCAATAGATTACGTTTTTTTTTTCCGGAAGTTGTTAATCAAAACTATCTTACCCAGGCTCTAGCTCAGTCATTTTTATCCCAAGTCTAAATTAAAAGCTCTTATCTTAATTTTATTGACAATTTACATGTATTTCAAATATTTTTCATTCATGCAAAAATTAATTGAAAATTTACAGCATCACAAAATGGGTTTAATTGATTAGATTTTTGCCCTCGTTTTGTATTGTATACTTTAATGGAAGTTAAACCATATAATTGTCTGATCTTGAACAACATTCGCTAAATGGTATTTTGGCAAACATTGTTGAATACAAAATGAATTTCTAACATTTAATTGCTACACACAATTAGATTAAACTAATATACCTTTTTGAGAATTACTTTGTAGAAGAAGGTGATGGGGGGAGGGGGAGATGGTGTGGGTTAAGAATCAGCAGCAAACTTATCTTCTATGATACACTCATTCACAATTTCAAAACTCATTTCTTGAAGCTATCAACGACAGAAACAGGAATAGAAAGATTCTTGACTCCTTTTGCATTGAGTGCAGAAAGACAATTTTGAAGACCACAAAAGCACACACACACACACACACTCAGAGGGTGAGAGATGTATAATGAAAGGAATGACGACCCTTGGGTGCAAGCTCACAGTATTTCTTTTGTGTTTTGAAATTCTCATTCTCTTATCATTATCGCAGTGAGCAGCCAAAGTCATAAAACAACAACTAAAACAGTTTGGAAATGATACTTTATATACGATTATATGTTGCATTTTGTATGTGTGTGTGTGTGTGTGTGTGTGTGTGTGTTTTAATCTCTGACCGCACACTCATTGAGTGTGTAGCGGGTGTGGTTGTGAATGCGAATGGCAACGAAAAAAAAAAAAAATAAAACATCTATCTTAAGAACGCATTATCTTTTGGCAACTTTTTAAGTAACTTTTCTTTCTTCATTGTTCTTGTTATTGTTGTTATTGGTGGTGTATTTAACCCTCATGTATTTATTTCAAATAAACTCTCTTTAATGCTTTTGTTATGCCTTTTTTGTTCTTGTTGTTTGGCTTTGTTTTTGTTTTTAGCCAGGGTTAGAGAGCCACGCAATTAAAGGACTTGAAGTGGCCCACACATTGTACCGTCCTTCCTTCTGTCCGTCCGTCCGTCGCACCCTTAAATAGTTGTCGTAAAAATAATTGCCCACTACTTAGAGGAAAGGAGCAGCAAGCGCCAACCAACCAACCAACCAACCAACAACCCTTGGGTTATCTCACTTAGTATGATTCGAGCAATGAGTTCACATCTGCAGCTTAAAGCTAGTGAAAATAACAACAAATAAGTGGAAATAAAATGGACATTAAGGAAACGGAAAGGAAAAACCAAGAGGTAGAAAGGTGTGCGTGTGTGTCTCTCTCTCTCTGTGTGTGCAAACAGCAAAACGCAATTCAATTCATTGTAAGGTAAATCCAACAAAAGAAAAGCCAACGAACCATTGTAATACGATTTTCATTTTCTCTCTACATACATATTAATCTATTATCTAAAATTAATTGTAATTTGACATTAAGAAACTAGTTTTAAACAATACATACTACATATGTGACATATTGATCTTCTCTGTTCGTTAGTCAAGCTAGAATTATGATTCTTTTTTATCTTTATGATATAGTTTTCTGTTTATTATATTTCATATTTTTGGAGCTTGTTTTTGGTAAGAGAATTTTATAACATTTCAGTAGCATTGATACTTCTTTTTAACGTCTTTTGATTGGGATAAGAAAGTACATCTTATAAAGAGTTTATAAAATAGCAATTGCGATCCGATAATCCTTTCTAGATCAACTTCTTTTGGGGTTTGCAGTATTTAAGAGAGGACATTGAGAATAATCTAAGGAAAAGTTTCATCTAACTGGCATTGGAGTCCTTTCTGTTTAACCTTCAATCACCGTATCGAAAAATACCATTCAAAAATATTTAATTCCGACTTAAACGCAAAAGGATCCTTTCATTTAGCAACCTATTAGATTAAGAAAGTATCTGCAACTTATTGCCTTGCTCGATATCTTGCTCCGCTATTCCACTAAAACTTATAATATTAATTACTTGAAGTCCCAGGATAAATTCTGTTGCAAATAATGGCAAAGAATGCCATTTCTAACAAGAAGATAACTCGATACTTTGTTGGTCATATCTTTAGCAATGAATAATGATACGAATGAATTTCGTTAATGGATAATGTAAGAGTATCTCAACCAATGTTGAAACATTTTGAGATTTGATCCATCTTGATCGCTTATATATGTAAGTATAAGCCGCATTATGTGAGAGTGCCTCCTTCTTGTCTATTGTTTGTCCAGCGTAAAATGAGAAGCTTGAACCTGAGCGAAAACCTCTAGTGGACCCGTCCATGCTAAGATTTGTACGGGACGGTGACGGGGATGAGGGCCAGCCAGTTGGGTCGCCAGTTCATTTCGCTTTTCTCTCTCTCTCTGTCGCTGTCTCTGTCTCTTTGCCTTTCCGCTTAGCTAGTAAATTCAAACACTTTGTGCCCGAAGACAATGGTTCAACAAAATTGTTAGTAAAAGTCGTCGTCGTCGCATGTAATAAAAGTGCTGGCTGGTATAGGACTGCAACCGAATTGTATCTGTAAGATACAAACACTTACACACACACACACACACACACCCATGGAGACCGGTAAGAGAGACAGAAATGGAAACAACCAGAGAAGAGCTACCAGCATTTATATTGTATTTACCTACTTGTTTTTTATTATCTACAAATGCTCTTCTATGCAGTCCCAATAGCAGAAGGAGCAGCAGGGAAGCTAGAGCTGAAGCAGAAGGAACTGTTGCCCACCTCCAAAAAGCTCCATCTTCCTATTCTTCTTCCTATCTGGCTCTATACGCTCAACGAAGCTGAAAAAACAAGTCGAGCGTCGCTTGCACTGCGCTAAGGGTATAAATATTTATCTTTTTCCTTCGTTCATTTTTGGTTTTTTTTTTTTTCTATTTCTATTTCTATTTCATTTTTTTTTTTTTTTCTATTTGTTGTTATTGTTGTTGTTTCTTAAGTTCTTATTTTGTGTTGGTGCGCTTTGTTTTAGAGAGCGGCAAGAGAAGAACAAACGGCAATCGGAATCGAAATCGCAGAGGCGAATCGAAGAAAAAAGGGCACGAAAAAATATTGTCTATTGATTGATTGTTTGTTCTATTGCACGGTGTGCGCATTATTAGATACAATTTATTGTGCAGCAATGTGGAATGGAGGATGGCGCTGGCAGGCATGGCATGGCAAGGCAAGGCTTGGCAAGGCATGGCTAAGGATTATTGTTTATTTTATGACACGTGGCAGGAGGTTGCAGGCCACGCGCTTCAGGGCGATCCTTTTCCCTATATAAGCCTTTGTTAATAATGCCAATAACATGGTCCACTCTTGGTCAGAGATTGCTCATCAATATTGGAAAAATAACAACAAACATTGGGAGAGAGAGAGAGAGAGACAACGACTATCGAATGCTCAGCCCTCTACAAATCAAACATAACAAACATAAAAATAAAAGAAATATTGTAAAGTTATGTGATATCTTCACATCACAATATTTGATTACAGAAAAAAGACGAGAACTGAGGTAAGATAATTATAAATAAAACATACTTTTCTATTTACTCGATAAGGAAAAAAATAAAGGAAAGAAGTAATATAAGAATAAGTTTAGAATATTCAAGATAATGCAAAATTACCTTGAAATTTGAACGATCCAATAAGGAAGTCCAAAAAGGGCTTATATAAAAATTATAGACTTGAGAGTGTTATTTTTGAGAAGTTCTTTTTAAAGATACATAAACAATTGTCTTCTGCTTTTTGGAAAAGTGTTGCAAACCAAACCAATAAATTGATTAGTAATTATCGATTGAAGGAATTAATTTTAAACTTACGATAGCATAAAAAAATTCGCTAAGTAATTCTCTATTAAAAAATCCGACGAAGACAGCTAAAAGACTGATAAGAAAATTTAAGAAAGAAAAATGCAACCTTGCTATTTAAAAATATTAAAACCAACTGACTTAGTCTACTAAAACAAAAATCGTGAATTATCCCCACTGACTATATCGAAGAGTATTGCATATTTAATATGCCCTTGCCAAATGAATTGTATCTGTAGGGTATATGTATATTTCTATGTATGTAACATGTAGCAAAACCATCAAGAAAATTAACAATATTTTTCTAAGAATAAAATTCTCAATGCAAGTGAATCAAAAAATCTAAAAAACAAAAGAAAAGATAGAGATAAAAAAGATGATGATGAAGAAGAAGAAGGAGAAGAGAAAAACTCAATAAAAACCCGAATCAACTTCTCTCTGCTATGCAAATAAAGCAAAAACGCAGTGGACAAGGCTATTGTAATTGTTGTTGTTTTTCAGCATGACAAAGACCAAAAGTTCCCTACAACGACAGTTGGCATATATGTGTGTGTGTATGTGCATGTGTGTGTGTGTGTATGGCATGTGGGAAGCCGAACACAAGAAGGACTCAACCACTCCAGTTCTCTTCTCACTCTTTCTCTCTTGCCAACGTCAGTTAGTTTAGTTACTTAATTGAATAGTTTGTTTTTGACATAATCTTTATGGGTCTTTTGTTTTTGGGATACCACGCACACACACACTGAAACACACACACACACACACGTAAAGACTCTCTCCTGAGAGAAATAGATGAACAAAGACGTCACACGGAACCCTAGACACATCGTTAGGCATAAAGGGGCAGTTGATTAGAATCGCAAAAACCCCCCGATAAAGGACGACTCTATGCATGGGTGGCATAAAAAGTGTTGAACGATTGATAAATGACCAATGGATAAATAAATAAATATATATATATATATATGTGGAATATTAATATTCAGCATTGTTTAGTAGCTTTTTAGTTATTGACTTTTTTAAAGGGAATATATTCATCTAAAAGGCTATTTTAGCGAATTTGTTCAAGGATAACTATTCAAAATTTATTATTGGGATTTGGTTTATCTAAAAGTATATATATTTAAGAATGCATTACATTTTTTTTAAGAAAATATAATGAACACTTTCAAGGATAATGTAAAATTCCTGTAAAAAAAAAGGCTTTGGGGTTTCCCAAAAATCTTTGCAGATGAAAAAACCAAAAAGATTATTAAACAGAAGAAAAAAATTTGATAATATTTACTATATAATATTATAAAGAATAACTACAACAAGTTTCAAACCAATCGTACTATTAGTTTTCGAGAAATTGGGGGTATTGATTTGGAAAACGTCGTTTCGAGAAAATCGCGTTGAACATTTACACTACTTCTCGGAAAATGTTTATCGGATTTGCTTTAAATTTACAGGAAATATGCTTACACATATGTATATACTTTCGGAAAATCCAAAATCTTCTAAGTATATAAATAACCCTTTTAAATTTTAGTTTTAAAAATGAGTTGTAAGTTTGTTACGAGCCTTTAAAAAGGCGAACACAAATTACAACAAATTGCTTCTGACTTCATCAATAGCTGATCAAATTAAGAGATCAGTGAACAACCTTTGAAAGCAATTGATAAGAGAGGTTGGAGCATATAGAAACTTCTTTATAATTGCTGATTTTATGTGGCAAAGTGGCAAATTTTCTATCACATTTGATCGAATCGAAGATTTTAATCAAAGAACTTCTCAAGTGACCCACTGACAGGCAGCACTCACCTTAACCCACAAAAGTGATGCCTGGTCCCTGTACAGCAACATCAGCATGAGGAGCAGCAGCAGCAGCAGTAGGTAAGCATCAGAATCTGATGATGATGATGATGACCAGCAGAAAAATCTTAACCACACGGACGAATGCTTTCATAGAAAAGGCATTTTAGGGGACAGGCGGCAGGCGGCAGAAGGAGACGCCTTCACATTGTTAGCAATAAGGAGGTCACTGAGAGAGAACAAAAGCGACCAAACGACGAACAACCGACCGACCCATTGCGTCTTTTAACTAAACTCTGTGCTGGACAACTCACAGTTTGAGCTTCATTAGCAGCATCGTCATCATCATCATCATCATCATCAACATCATCCTTATGCTTCTCCATCTTACGTATGTGCGTATGTGTGTGAGAGTGGGTGTGCGGGGGGAGATGTGTGTGGCGAGATATGTATGTGTGCGTGTGTGTATTTGGCACTTTAGGCGCCATCGGTGGCAGCTTATTGAGTGGCTTGTAATGTGTTGATGACGTCGACGTCGACGTCAGAGAACCCAAGTCCGTGTCCAGTCCAGTTGAGTCCAGTTCAGTTCGGTTCAGTCCAAGGCTGATGATGGTCGGTGGTCTGTTATTGTTTTATTGTTCAGCTTGGCATCTGCTATTGAAACTATGCCCAGTGTGTTGTGTTGTAGTGCTGGTTAATTAATTTCTGGGAGCACAGACCAACAAAAGGACCTACACCGAACCGATGACTCCAAGTGGCGCTTTCAAGTGCTTACATCTGGCTAAGCTTTAGCTTCCCTTTTGTTTGTCTAACTGGTTACAAATTAGCTTGGCTCTTACCAAGTACTCGGCTCGTCTCGACTGGACTGGACTCGACTGGACTCAACTCGATTCGGACTTTGGGCTAATTTGTGGTTCTGGCCCACAATCCGATTAAAAAGCATCCAATATCAATACAATACAAAATATACTTTCTCTCTGCACTCTGCTGCAATCGATTTGCTTCATATTTAATCAACTTGGGTCCTAGAAATTAGTAAGACTTCCCTTCATTCGATCCTTCGTTCGTTCCTTTTACGCTTATTGAGTTGCTTTGGCCAGCGGCTATGGTTTTTTATAGGATTCTATTGCGCTACCTTTAGCCCCCCTCCCCTCCACATTGTGTCTATATATCTATCAGTCTATCTGTGTGTGTGTGTGTGTGTGTGTGTGTGTGTGCTTTACTTGCCTTGAACAAAGCAAACAGCAAGGACTACAAAAGCGCATAAAGTCCAATAAAAAGTGTATGCCGGCAAACAAAACTATCTTTCTCTATAGAAGAGTAGTGGCCATAGAGGCGGCAGCAGAGTCGAGCTGAGCTCTGAACCCGAACTCTCGTTATCTGTTTTGGGCCTTTTTTTTATTCCTCTTTCTTTTGCTCGTTCGTTCGTTCTTTCTTTTTTTTTTTTTTTTTTTGGTATTCTTGTTGTTGTTGTTCGTTTCCTTTTTGCACTACTAATCCCCAACATCATCCACTGACAGCAAAAAGAAGATAGGCGGTAAAAGGGGGGAAAAGGCAAAAACGGTGGGAGCGGGGAGCGCGGGAAGGGGGTGGCATAAGGGTAAGGGGTAAGGGTGAGGAATGGCTATGCTTGTTTGCTTTTGGCTTGTTACATTTTGATTAAAAAACGCCCCCGCCGCGTGTAAGAGGAGTTGCAAGAGAAGGCAGCAACCAAATATGTAGCCTGAACCAGAGTCAAATGCATTGGGGCCAAAAATGTCGCAAAAGGTTTACTATAAAAACAAAAAAAAAAAAAAAAAAAAAAAAACAGCAGCAGCCAACACACTCACATACATTGCATCAAAATTGCAGCTATATTCTTAACTGGGCGTTACCTAAATGCTCTGCTCTCCATTCAAGTTAAAAGTGTCCAAAAACACAATTGGTTAACATCCTTAAAAGTCAAGCGAATCTGTTCAAAAAGTCCCTGACACATTTCACATATGTTTGAAGGAGTCAGAATATGATTATGAAGAAGACATAGAAGAAGATATGAAGAAGAAAAAAGATACAGCAGAAATTATAGATGGTATAAAAATAACAAAGAACAAGACAGAGAAAGAAAAGATTTAAGAGCAGAAGAGTCAGAAATTACCTTGTAAAAGAAGCTAAATTAAGATATAGAAAAAATATATAGACGAAAATATGGATAAAAAAAATTGTACATAAGAAGTTGTAATGTAGATAAGGGTATACAAAAAGATATAGCAGAAGTTGTGGAAGAACACATATATGAACATATAGAATATGAGATAGAGATGACAAAGAAAAGAATAGAGAAATAAAGATATAGGAGGAGAAATTACCTTGTATAGGAAACGAAGATATAAAAGATGAAGAGATATAGACAAAAATGTGAATAAAAAAATATTATACAGAAGAAGATGTAGAAGTAGTAGGAATGTGTAATATATAATATTTATTTGGAACTGCATTATTTGATGATAGAACTTGAATGAAACTTAGCAGGATTGCTAAATAAGGATGCTTAAACATAATCGTAGTGCTGTTGAAAACGATTCACAATAAATCGTTTTTTGAATAACTAAATTGTTTATAATAATCTTTAACTTTATTGTGTGGAATTTCTTAAAGCTTTTCAATAATGAAATGAATTGGGAAGCTACTGTTAAATAGAGCACTAGAGCTCCTAATTCTTCACGCAAATTTTATACATTTAAACTTTACTTTTTCGGACCCTATCACCATACAGCACACTCATCACCGAGTGCTGCATTAAACTACTCTATCGATGTTACCCTTCTAAAATGGAATAATACACAAGAGAGCGAGCGAATGAGTTTTGGTTTGCTAAACAAAAAGCCAAAAGATTCATCAAGTTTTTTCTTTCTCTATAATTTGGTTTTGTTTTTGCATCTCTACACTTTTTCTCTTGTACAATTTTCAACTTGACTTGTTGGTACTGTTTTTGTTGCTTTTCCTGTTGTTGGTTTTGTTTTCTTTTTTGTATTTTAAGGCCGACTAACACAAATTTTTCATTGCTTATTTGTCCAGAAAGTCAGGCAGAGAGCCGGCGAGCACGAGTCACCCACAAAAAATGCTCCAATAACTGTGATTGTGTTAATTTAAATGTCAGTCAAGTAATATTTTTACACACAGAGAGAGAGGGAATAAAGGACGTTGGGACTAGGGATCAGGAATCCCCTAGTAGAGAACCCCCTCCCCACTAACCTCCCCACACCAACTTGCCATCTATTCTGGATTTTGTACGTGCTTTTTATGCATTGTGCGGCATTGAGGCATGTTGTATGTCTGTGGTAGGCGTGGCCAGTTGGCTGGCTGGCGGCTGGCTAAAAGCGGGAATAATCTACACAGAAACAGAAAAAAAAAAATATTTTAAAATTCCTAACAGGTTCAAAGGAAGTGAAAATGTGTTACTTGTTTATGAAGCGGCGGGCTAAGGGCAACGGACTAAGTGTGGGAGATGATGGCAGTCCTACATAGTAGGTGGCAGGGCAAACGCATGTGCAAACGCATGAAATTTCATTGCTTGATTGTCCCACAAACATACAACTCGATGTTCGAGTGTGTATGGGTGCGTGTGTGTGTGTGTGTGTGGTTACATAATTTTGCGCTTGAATTCATCTGTGAGCCGTGCCACGCTTAGAAGCAGAGAGCAAGCAAGCAACCTCTCGGGACCCCAAAAAAAGCAAGACCCAAGAAGACCCCCAGAAGACCAACGAGCATTGAGCCGCCTGCATTCGTTAGTGAAAGCAAATATAGGCCTAAGCTTGAGGTACCAGTCACCAGTCACAGTCTCTCCCCATCGTGCCTCCCCCCTGTATCCTGTACATTACCGAAAAAACCTACCCTCCAGCATTCCGTTCACCAGTCACCTAGGGGCCCTCCATTTACCATATTATTATAGACTAACTAAAAACGGTAGCTCGATTTGGTCATTCAAAATGACATAAGGAAAAGAAAAAGTCTTGAAAAAAGGTTTTTTATCCCAAATTCATAAATAGAGGCTTTAACTTTAACTGATCAGTTTTACTAATCGTCATTATATATTCACATATATTTGTTGGTAGTTGGAAAGCATTTAGGAAATCTTTTCATTAGATAGAACACTTCTAAAATGGGTTTAAAATAAACTTGGTACTAAAAAATTATGTACATAAGGAAACGCTTTCAAAAATTCTATATATCCCCTTTTGGCATACATCTCTTAAATATATATCTTTCTACATCACCCTACATGGATCCATAAAAGTTTTTAGTAACTTGGCAGTTCTTGGTACAGATTGCACTCATTTGGTTGCTTGTGAAATTTCACAACAACGCACAATAAAGAAAGCTACTGCATAACAATGATTATCTAAGGGTTTTACTTGATTATTCATAGTAATTTCTTTTTACGAATTTCATAGTTCGTTTTTTTCGAATCCCTTCATTTATTTATTTATTTTTTTAGCGGTAGCTTTGTAAGGATTTTATCGTTTCAAAAAAAAGTGTATACAATTGCCACCATTTGCCAGGGCAGACAAAAAAAGTATGAAAAATGTATGTTACTCCTCCCTTATCACACTTCATTATTGTTGAGGGCAATTGTAGGACAACAGACACCACATTAAAGACTGTAAAATGGATCCTTACACAGCCTTAGCCTATGCCAAGCTTTGGTCTCCCTCCACTTCCCAGAGGATTTATGTCGGCTATGTGTGTGTGTGTGAGTGCGGACTTCCCCAGGCGTGACGTATGCGTGATTTTTTCAGCGCTCGCCATGCTAATTCAATTGTGTTTGCCTTGTCTACACGCCATGTAATGAGTAGAGCAAACAATGCCGAGCAGATGAAGAGCCAAGACCATAATGATGCTGATGATGACGAAGATGCGTTCACAGTTTTTCACAGTCACACGACCTCCACCATCTATCTAACCACCTCCCAGTGGGGCTGGGACTGTATGGTGCTAGGGCTATTGCCACGTGCCTTGCCCATCACGTGCGTTGTGCTCGTCCCTTAGTGTTTTTTTTTCGTTTGCCTGCTCACATCATCATTTTTTTTTACACACAAATGCATATTTATTTTTAATTAAAAACTTATTAAAAACTAGTTAAGCATCAACTGCAGCATTTTTAATTACTTTCGACAAAACCTCTCGCTTATTTTTGTCCGCTTCTCATCGTTTTTTTTTTTTTGTTTAATTTTTTTTTTTTTTTTTTTGCAATTTCATCAATGCAAAAGACGTTTGCATAAAGCTTTTCAAATTTAAGCGCCCTCGGGTTAGTAGATACAGAAAGAGAGAGAGAGAGCAAAGCCAACCGTCTGATCAGTGCGAACCAACAGTGGTTAAAAGATAATTATAATATTAAGATTTAACAGGTAACAGGGATAGACACGGATTGGTCAGCACTCAAATAGCTAGTAAACTGATTTCAAAATAATTTTGATATAGGAATTCCTAATTCAAATGATTTAAATGAATCTTTATCAAGAGGATTCGATAATTGTACAATAAATTAATTCAAACGTCATATAATATAGAGCTAATTCTTAGAAAATGTTGTCGAAACGTAATATTTTCAAACTTAAAAAAAAATTATTTATGAAAGCTTTCGAAAATTAGTTTCTTTCTAACAACTAACTTGATTTTTGAGGAATTTGTAGAGCATTTCGACCCTCAAAGGAGGATAGAAAAGATTGTTAACAAAATTTCGATGGCCATAGAAAATTTTCTATAATGTGGAAAGTAAGAAAAATACAAAAGCTATACAAAAAAAGGACCAAGTCTGGTTTTTCTTTAAGCCTTTTAAGGAGCGTATAAAGTACCTCCATTAGAACAGGGAATAGTTTCTTAAATTCCTCCAAGCTAGATTTTTAGATAAAACAAAGGAAGAGTATCAAAAGAAGGAGCCTTGCTTTGAATAAATTTTAGGTGGTTTATCTATGGAAATATATGAGGAAACATTGATGGAGAATCTATGCTATAATATCCTTTTGCTAATCTTAACTCTAGATGCCATCGCAAGAATAAATGAAATCTCAGTGGAATAATTTTGGTCGTTTTCTATTGCTCGATTGATCCTGTCAAATCAAAGCATAGCTATAGATGCCAATTTGTAGCTCTTTTTGGAATGTATTTGAAACGTACGTGTAGTGTTATTTTGTGAGTATGAATGGAATGGAAGTTTTAGGGGGTTTTTTTTATATTTTTGGTTTGGGTTTTTTTTTTTTTTTTTTGATTTTGTCTAATGAACTTTTATCCACTGTGACCCAAGACCCGAGGGCAAAACTGACCCTATTGACTCATCGTTGATGGCTCTCTGGATGCTGGTGCATAGATTTCAATGGTTTGCCATTCGCCTTCAGGGGGTGTTGCGTCATCAGGACACCGACCCGTGCCCCGTGCTTTCGCCTCCTCCCCGACAGTTTCACCATCAGATGTTCCTTTATCCCAGCCCGCCTCCTTCTGCGCTGTCCTATTCGAAACGCTCTTGAAAATTTGCATTGCTGATATTGGAAGTTTTTTGTTGTGAGCACTTTTTTTTTTTTGTGTGTGTGTGTGTGTTTTTTTTTTTTTTGTCTATGATTTATGTTCGTTGGTTGGCTCGCTCGTTCGTGTGGGCGTGGCACGTCTGTGCATGTTTTGCGGTTGAGGCTCTGACGAGCGAGCGAGCGAGCAAAACGCTTTCCCCTCTCGCCCCACTCCCTTGTGCCCACCGCTTTGCAATTGGAATTCAAAGTCCTTTTTGGTTTGGCAATTTTGTAAGCGAAATTGCCGCTGTCTCGTTTTGTGCGTTTTTTTGCGCAGTTATTAGAAGAAATGCTTTCCCAATTTCTTTTTTTTTTTTTCTCTCCGTTGATGGGAGATGGAAAGTGTGGGGGGGCCGGGGGAGCTGGGGTCACAGTTGGGCCAGGCGTTTTGTGTGATGAGGGTTTTTCTTCGGTTTTGGTTCTCTCATTCTCGTCATCTAGTTTTTTGTACTTTCAATTTTATGGTTTTTTTTTGCCTTTTTGTTCGGTTACCAGGGTTGACATCTTGTGCTGGGAATTCCGGTTTCCGTTGCAGTTTTCTTTTGAGAAAGACTTGAAAATGGAATACACTTCATTCACGTTTTCCTTTTTGCTTTTGGCGGCGACCCTTTGTTGCGTTGTCGTTCTGTGTGTGGCCACAGCCAATAGATATTTTTGGCCTCACTTTGTTGGCATATTGCACTTTGCGTGTTTCTCATCTACTTCTAATAACCGAAACTTTGGAAGAGTTCTTTTTGCGTAAATTCTTGTTGAAAACTTTTTGAGAGGTGTCAAGAACGTAGAAGTCGCCTTGGGTATTGCCCATTTAAGCCCTTTTGATATGGGTTATTCCAAATCAATGTCCAAGAAAAATATAATTGATGGAACGGGAAAGGGGTAGAAGTGGCAGAAGAGCATTTCCTTTGTTCTATAGCTAGATCAGGGGGATTTTAATTTACGGAAAATTGCTTCTGGAAAAGTTTTTTAAACTTTCGATTTTTATGAATTTTCTGTTTACACTGTTCTACAAATTTTTATATAGCAAGAAAAGTTAATTTATTAAGTAGTTTGAAATAAAGTGTTTTTCTAAAAGTTGCCTTTGATTTTCACATAAAATTTACCTAAATGTGACTATCGTATTAACATTTAGAAAGTAATTCAATTCATTTCGATTTCCCACCTGTTCATGGCTTAAAAACCAGATTACAGATCATGAAGCTAGAAACAAATGTTTTAAATGAGTTTCCACAACAAGTTTTGTTACAACAATTAAGATAATAAACAAATTTAATCGAAAGTGTTTTTTCCAAATGATATTTCACATTTAATCTTATGTGTTTTTTTAAAGAAACTTTAAAAGCAACCCAAATGCCTTTTTTCTATTAAAAGCAATTCATCTTTCGGTTTGGCTTTCCACCTAAAACCAAGAACAAAAACCAATAATAAAAAAAAAAGAAAAACGTGAAAATTTGAAATCCCCAAGAGCAGAAATTTCCCTAATTTCCCGCTAACAGCAGTGGTTGACGTTGCCTGGGCTGCTGCTGCTGCCATCATCACCTCCGACTCCGGCTCCACCCTCGCCCCCGCCATCGTCCCCACTGACGCTTCCGCACCATGCTAAACATCTTGTTGTAATAAGCCATCGGTCGCCCTCATAAAGCATCTTGACATCTCCGTTGCCCGCAAAGCACAAAATGCCTAATTCCATTTGTCAGCTCGGGCAATATTTATGTATAAAGCAATTCAAATATCCATAAATCAAGTACTTAAAGCAAAATGCCAACCGCAAACTAAATTGTGTCCACACACACACACACACAGCAAGCCCCAAACTCTGCTCTCGATTCAAACAAACTATTTTATTTCAACTATATACATATATATATGTATATGTATATGTATATGTATATATAAATATTGTATACTTATATATCTATTCTATATGGTTTGGCCCCAATTTTACAGAAATATTATTTCTATAATATTATAACTATGGTCCTTGGCATATTTTGTAAGCAATTTTCGGGTGCATAAACTTTTTGACCATTCATAAATGTTCGGAGAAATGGAAGTTTTTGTACTTGTTATTTTATTTTTTTTTGCCATCCTGATTTTACAGTTGAAGTGCTGCCGGGACTACTGAAAATTAAATGGCAGAAAGCTAACGTTTTCATTTTCTTTCATTTTTTTTTTTAGTGTTTTGTACTTGGTTTTTTGGCTTGCCAAAAAATAACGCACATATTTCGCTTGCTACATCTGCTTTTGCCTCGTCTCTCAACTTTTCTGCCGCTTATTCTTGTTCTCTTTTTTTTACTTCTCCTACTTCTTGTTATTTGGGCCAAAAGAGGCAAAAAATAAAAGAAAAAAGAAAAAAAAAAAACAGCTGACTCTTTACTATTTCCCCTCACATTTGCCATTCAAGTTTTTGGTCCAGTTTTTCGTAACGTTTGTTACGTTGTTATTTTTTATGTGCAAAAACGAAAAAGCGAAAGCTCACACATAACTCTTGTCCTTTTCACTCGTTCCAGCGCCCCCTTCTCTTCCATCTCCTAGTCTAGTATGTATGTGTGTGTGTGTGGTGTATGTGTGTTTGTCAGTGTTATAAAAAGGTTTGTGCTACATTTACATTATGGCGCGCTGACGACAATAACAAAAACAAACGGCATAATCTAGGTGGAAATTTTTACATTTTCACCTACGAAATATAAATACCCTTATGCTGCATTCTCACCAAACAAAGAATGTTAGAAAGTGTCCTTGAACGGGTAGGAAATTCCAATGACATTTTAACTAACGACTAAAATTTAACTGTTAAACCGAATTTAGAAACTGCCATAAACTAGTTGGGAATTACAAGGCTTTCAAAATCTTTACTTGGACTTGCTGTTAGGAATAGAAAAATGTTTACTAGTATCAGCAAATTGAAAATGTTAAAAATAAAAGGAAAAAGCTTATAAAAATTAGGAAAAACTTTATAAAAATGCAGAGAATACGAAAAGTAAATTCTAAAATGAAGAAATGTTGCAAAGGATTGAAAAATATACAATAGAGATGGGCATTATGGGAAAAAATGCGTTTAAAATTTAAGAAAAGACCACCTTAAAATGGGAAGAATAGAAATTTGAATGACAAAAATAATAAAAGTGTCGTAATTTAAAGAGAAACACATAAAATATTGTTAAGAGAAACTCAAAGAATCAAAGAATATGCGAAGAATGTGATGAAAATGCACTCAAAATGGCAGAATAAGATATCAAAAGATAAAGGTTAAGGAAATTCAAATGATAAAGAGAAGAGAATAAGATGAAAATTATGATAAAACGAGAAAAATGAAACATTAGACTAATAAAATAGTTGTCGAATGGTTTGAAGAGATCCATAAAGTGGGGTGAAGGAGGATGAACAATAGTTGGGATTCACCTTGAAAATGGTATTGTATGTGTGGGCATCTACTTAAGAGTGCACTCCATATACCCTAAGAGAAACTTTCATAAAGCACCAACAAATAGTCGCCTTTTGCTTTGGCAGTCATATCTTTAGCACCCTTCACACCTTTTAATGCCCTTCTCTCTGTCACTGTCTCTGTCTCTGTCTTTTTCCTACATTTGGCGGGCATTACAAAACTTTTGCCATGTTTTTGTTGAATGTGTGTGTGTGTGTGTGTGTGTGTGTGCGAGTCGGTGTGTGTTTGTGGCAGGCTGGCCCAGGGAACCCAAAAGCCCAGACATACATAATTGAATGCTTGAAAAAGGCAGGCCGACAACAACAACAACAGCAACAACAACAGGAGGAGTCGCTTGCCATCTAACATCCTGGCCATGCCATGTGCTTTTTTCTTTTGCTTGTGTTGTTGTTGTTGTTGTTCTGCTTTTGCCTTGGTTGGTGCATTGCTTTAGGCCAAGCAAGGAATGTTACAATTATGTTCTCTTCACACTTTTCAGCAATTTATGTTGGTATGTGAATGTGTCGTTTCTCTTTACCCCCCACAAACCCACCTTCATTTTCCCCCTCTCTCTCTCTGTCTCTGTTTGTTGCCATCTCTATTCAGCATTTTAGCCACAGCTTGACACTTGAAATCGGGCCCACAATAATAACAAGAAAGTAGAGAGCGACAGAGAGAGACAGAGAAAGAGGGAGAGAGACAGAGTCAAAGTAAAAGTGGAGTTTTTGCCCTCGTCCTTTGGCTATTTACAATTATATTTTTCTCTCTCGTTAGTTATTATATTTATGTTTCGCTAAAATAACACAACACAAAACAAAAATGAAGAAACTTTTATACAAATGATTTATGTTTTAGAATTGTTCTCTTGTTTTACCTTTTCTTTTTTTCTCTCTCTTTCTCTCTCTCTTCCAAGCTAACGTCAACAATAATTCAAAATGGCAAAAAGAGAAAGGTGATGGGAGGGGGGGTGTGTGGAGAGCGACCAACAAATGGCAACAGTTTGTCAGACTTTAAGACTCCTTCTTGCCACATTGCATACTACTATGCGCCGCCACTCCACTGATGGCGTTCCTTTAAGTGAAACGAATTGTTACCCACGCAAATCGCAGTTAAAAATGTCTAGCACAAAAATTGACATGGCATGAGTTGGGAATTTTCAGACTTTGTTTTTCGCCTCGCTCATCCAAACATGGAGGTAGTGTAAAAATGCAGTAAAAGGATTCGTTAAAGGATCACAAGGTTTTTATGAACGCCTCTGGCGTTGGCCTGGTCACATGTGTGCAGGCATTTTGTGCCTGTCAAGAGAGGTAGGGGGGGGGAGAGGCAGGGAGAGTGGGGCAGGCAGCTGGAGCAGCCAACCGGGCAAAAACGAAAACGAGCTGCATCTTTATCATGACTCTGGCATCGTTACGTTACGTTACAGCAGCGCTTTTTGGCTTACGTTACGCATACGTATCGGTTGTCCTCGTTTTTTGATGATGGGATGGCGGGTAGCAGCTAGGACCCTAGATCCTAGGACCCACCACTCTCAAAAACAAAACCCACCCACCCACCACTGATGTGGCCCGCCTGACTGCGCCCAAACACACAATGGAGTTATTCCAACGGAAAAACACATGCACTTCCGTCGATGTTGACAACGGTAGCGGCGGCGACAGCGACGGCGACGGCGGCGACGTTCAGCAGCGGCGGCAGCGACAGCAATGCCAACGGCATTCACCCCTCAGAGAAATTGTAAGGGTAGTGCCACCAAGTGATGCAAAAAGGAGCTGAGCACCTTACAGCCAAACAATAATTGAGGCATGCGGAATGAGATGAAAGGCTTGCAGATTTTCAATGCCTGAACGAAATGCATACAAAATTTAAAATAAAGCATTAATCCAATTGCAGCATAAAGTTTATAAAACTAAACAAATTTTGCATTCTTTTGCTATTGAGTTCCCTTTATTTAGAGATCACTACATATCGGTTGTTCGGTGAGTTTTCCATGAACATTGAATTGAATTTCCTTTAAACCGAGAACTAACTTCAACTACCCGTCGAAAGATCATTCAAACTTTCTTTCCCAATAACCAAAAGTTATGAAGAATTCCAACCATATAGTTAATACCAACAAATTTTATGAAAACTTTCCTTCACATATGAATTTAAAAGTAATTCAATTTTATAAAAAGAAAACAAGAAGGTTTCCAGAACTTTACACATGTTATATACTTATGTATTGTATCATCACTACGGGTCTATGTGTGACCTCCGTTGCGAGAACCACCGTCTAAATCTATATATACTTATATCGGTTATCTCTTAATCGGTCATTAGATATGATTTCAAAAATAGTTTATTCAATTTACCTACTAGAGCTAGTTGCAAAGATGATCACTTAATCGCTCGCTCTATCTCTCTCACTCTATTGTTAAACAATTAGATCAGGAAGGATTTGTGACCCAGTTCATGTGACAGGCGACACACATATGTATGTAGTTAGCTCATTTAAGTGTCGCCTCGAACCAAAAATCGCCACCTAACACACTTTCATCACATTGATATGCCCCAACCGCGCCTCCATCTGCCCATCCATCCATCCATACGTGGCTCTACAAGCGTGGCAACCTTCCAACCTACCGAAAGGCAACGGCAGCGGCAACGGCAACCTCGTAAAATGCAAATAATGCAACCAACCCAACGACAACTACGTCGAGGACGAGGACGACGTAGCCGAGACTATCGCAAACGATGCTAACTGGCGATGGCGATGGCAACTGGCACTGACTGCCAGTGCTTTCTAGTTTACTATTCTTCTACATTTTTTTTCTCATTTTTTTGGTTTTATTTTTTTTTTTTGTAGTATTTCTAGTATAACTAGAAGATTTTTCATATTTTCTGGCTGCTGCTGCTGATGCTGGATGCTACTACCAGCTTCCAAAAATGAAACCGAGCATGCAAAACGAGGCGACAAAGATGCAGTCACAGGAGTTGGAGTTCGAGGCTAAAGCTGAAGCTGAAGCTGCTGCTGGAGAGCTGGAGTGCTGCTGCTGGGAGTGCAGATTAATGGATGTTGATTTTACAAATTCAAATGGCAAAAATATGCAAGCAAGTGTAAGAGATGCTTCAACACTGAGCGAAATAAATGTTTACTTAGGGGAAAAACAGCTAAAAACAAGCAAGAATATTAACATTAACATTAATGCTTCCGAAAAAAAAAAAAAAAAAAAAAAAAAAAAAAAAAATTGTTTTGGTTCTAATTGAATAAAAGTTCACCTAGGCAGAGTTAGATGCATTTTGTTCAAGTGCTTTCAACAATTGTCTTTTTGTTTTCTTCAAGTGTAAGTAGATGCCTGGAAAATGAATGTGACTGTATGTATATAGACCTCGAACTCCGATTCTGAATTCAACTGCATCGCCAGATCTCTTTTTCCTCGCTGGCATTGTTGTCCCAAATGCGATAACTTAGCTACCAATATGCGTTGACTGCCAACTGAGAAGGGAGAGAGAGGAGGGGGAAGGGGAGCTAAAAGAGGATATAACTCAATGTGGGTAGTAAATGGGAGGGCCGGGGGAGGGCAGGAGCAAGAGCAGGGGCATCTCCTGTTCCATATGTGTGTGGGTGCCATGGTGCGAGGAGCAGCGGTAGCTGTAGTAGTAGTAGCATATGCACGGCTGCATTTGTCAGCGAAGCACAAAAATGAGACAAAGTGACGCAGGCTGCAGCGGACCTTTCTTTCACTACGTTTCTCCTCCCCCCACACACACAGCTGCCGACTTCCCCTTTCTCCCACACAACTCTTTTGCCTGTATGTAACTTGAGCATAGAAAATAAATGCGCATTTATGGCTGGCAATTCAAAAGTCTTTAAGATTTTCACATTCCATGCATTGTGAATGTGTGTGTGTATGTGTGTGTGCGGGTGTATGGGTGTGTGTGGCGGTCTTTGTGTCTGTCGGCAAACGGACAGAGAGCCAAAGTCATTTTTTTATTTGTGCTACCCCGTTTTTCCTTTTTGTTGAAAAAGGACTAGAAAGCAAATCATGCTAGACACTTGAGCAAAGTTCCCACCAAATCGTTTTAAACTGATGAATTGGCATTAACTTTAGTAAACTGGAACCAATTGTTAACAAAGCTTAAGAAATTTCATTAAATTTGCTCCGATAGTTACTCCATTCGATCTATCGACACAGGGTTGCTATCGATATATGCACTCAATTTATTTAAGGATACGTTATACATTAAAAGGCAAACCCATGAAATTTTATCAGATAATTGAACTCTGCATTCTATGTATATATGGAGACAACCCGATTTCTTTCATTGAAAGTAAGTTTATCGATAAAAATGTAATATTATCCTGAAAACCGAAGGTCCTTTAGATGGTTTGTCTTTACTTTAATTTCAGTTCTTTAGTTATTACATTCAAAAGATCGTTAGACAAGCACATTGAGTGTTAAATTCGGTTACTTTTCTCTTTGGACATATTTAACTTGCTAATATATCGCAAACTTTCGATAACTTTTGGCGATGTGGATCACAATAAATAGAAAACAATCGATTGCTTTAGAATCACTTTAAGGATAGCTAGAAGTGCTACAGTAATTACCTTGCATCATGCTAAATGATCTCACATTTTATCGACTCGTATACAGACTAATCTGAATGCACTTGAGACAAATGGCTTCAGTTTATGTACCCATAAACCTTGACTATCTGCCCTAATACAACAATTTTTTCCTTTTTGATTAGAAAAATCAAAGCAAACGAATCGCTGTAAAGTGCAAGGTATGAAGTCAGTCGTTAACTCTTTTCGAAACAGCATTCCTTTTACGGTTTTTTTTTGTTCAGCTGCCTTTTTTTTTTTTGCAGCTACTGGCTGCGTGCAGTGCACATAAATCGAAATCCGCACCTTCTTTGGCATTGTCAGGATACGGAGAAGGATGTCTTGCGTTGCCTTTCCTTGCTTGCCTTGGCTTTAGCTTTTGAGGTTGCCTTGGAGTTTGGTGGCTTGCCTCGGTTAGATAGCAAATGCCATGACTATGACTATGAGCGACATTGTGCGATATGATAGCAGGACGCGCATTTTTATTGTCGTTGTAAATCGTTGCCGTACGTTTCGACATTAATAAAAGTTAGCAAATAACTTGACAGAGAGTGAGAGAGAGAGAGAAAGAAAGAGACTGACTGGCTGACTGGATGGATGACTGACTGAGTGAGTGGGTGAGTGTGGAGATAGCCTCAAGTGCGTCGAAGACGACGGTTTCGGTTTTCATTTTTATTGTGCTCGTCATCAAGTTGATTGTTGATGACTGCCTCCAGCAGCAGCAGCAGCGGCAGCCTGTCTTGTCCTGTCCACTGGGAATGGGAATGGGTACGGGTATAGGCGAACGTTACTATCAAATGAAATGGGATATGCAAGGCACAATGAAATTGAGTAATTTGTTGGGTCAGGCGGTCAGGGCTGTGGTTTGCATAGCCAAACAGGCGTATATCCCTTGCTCTGACTCGCTCCCTCTCCCCTTACTGATTGATGTCTATGCGTGTGTAACCTGTCCGAGATGGAGGGGAAAATCCTTGCCGACAGAGATAAAAAACAAAAAAAAAACCGAAAGGAAAAATAAATGCATTCGAATTGCAGTCGAAGAAAGAAAATTTGCGATGAACGCGTGAGGTGACAAGGTTTTAAGGTAGATATATAATATCTAAATATAGGGATAATAATATCTAAATATAGGGATAACCAAAGGATTTTTTACTGAATTTTTGAGCCTTTACTGGTTTGAGCACACACTTGAAGCTAGAAATTGACTTCAATATGACATTCTTGAGGGCAAATATATCGGGGCAATTTTAAACGGCTCTGATTGAAGCCATCAACACACTGCCCGGCTGACGGAAGATGTCTATCTGAAGAGCATGTGATGGCTTGGAGTAGCTGCAGCGGTTTATTGAAAAGCACCACACTTTCCCCTATCAAGAGCACCGTGAAAATTAAACGAACCTCGGCTGGCAAATGTTGTGAACTGTGCGAATAGCAGTAAGACAATTGTGACCAGTTTTCACATTATATTAACGACTGTTTAGTGCTGTTGCAGGTGATCGGCCCGATCGGTTTCCCTTAACTTAGATATTAAATAAACAAATTGGCACGACTAAATGATAATGCAGCGATTTATTAATGAGTTTTGGTGATGTGTCGCTTAATTCGTGTAGGATCCAATAGGATGTATCGTTTGAGTTGCTCCTTTCACGCTCCCATCACTAAGTCGAATTGAAGGACTGTGAACTGGGACTTTAGATAAGCCAGCACGCACAGACGCGTTCGCTCTCTGGCTGTCAGCATCCTAAGGATTCTAAATTACACCCACACCCGCACACCCGCACACACGGAAGAACGGGGGAAAAGTTGCTATACCAAATAAAAAAAGAAACAAGAGAAAACTCTCTGGAGAGCGAATCAGGAGTCCAGGTAAATTCAACAGCAGGAGCAGCAGCAGCAAATAGATTAGGCAATGAATTGATGCATACCTGCCACAAGGCAATGAGGCTCCGGCTGAGAGTTGAAACTTGCGATAACCAAAAACCACAAGAAGCAGAAGACGAAGACGAAGCAATAGAAGACGGAGAAGAGGACGAAGAACCAAGAAGATGGAAAAGAGGCAGCCGCAAAAGAAGTTGCCTCAAGGAGCAAAAGTCACAGGCAAGAGTTGCATATTGAGGCAGAGCTTGACTTGATAAAAGGCTTAAGCTCTTTCGACGATATTGGAAGGAGGGCGGTGGAAGGTGGTAGAGAGCAAGGGTTTTTTTTTTTTTTTTTTGTTGCAGTTTGGAGTCAGAGTTTCAGCAAATATCTAAGAGAAAACAAGTTTTCTTAGCAGAGTAACGATGTGACAAAACTATTAGATATGCAAATAAGTTGTTTGCATAAGGTAAAGATTAATGTGCGCGGGTTGTGAGGGCGGAGAAGAGAAGAAAAAGCTAAATCTACATCTCTACCAATGATGTCGTATGTAAATTTCTAAAAGACAAAAAATAAAAACTAACACTTTGCAACGGATTTTCCAACAATTTCACACAAATAAAATGGACTTAAGTGTGCATTGAACCTAACACAAATATCGGATTTTATGTACAAAAATAAACAGAATTTTAGAATCAATTGGAAATACAACTAGAAAATACATAGCATAAAATGCTTAAAGACCAAGCAGCATAAAAGAAAAGAAAATTAAAGAGGGAAAAAAAAACTATGAAGGACTTGGTAAATGAAATGAGGGGGAAAAAAGTGAAAACTTTTTTTTTTTATAAATGACATAAGTAAAGGGACAAGAGAAATGGATTTGCCCTTTTTTTCTTCTTTTTTCTTTTTTTTTTGTTCAAGTGGACGGACAAACAACAATTCATTTCCATTCGCATTTATATACATATACATATATATATATATAAGTATGTATGTATATATGTAGTATAATACATATATTTTCAATGGTTGTTCACATTGCCACTTTCAGAATACTATCACACAGTGCGTTTTTATTCGCAGCTTAGAGCGTTGAGCTATTCAAAATGGCATCTCGTTAGCGCTCAAGTGATTCAACAGAATGCTTAACATGCCTAATGTCATTTGACACAGCGTTCAAATTAATAGCCAGCCACTTTTCACCTGACCAACCAACGAAGCAAGCAACCAACCACCCAAACCACCCAACAACCAACCAACCACTTCACACCACTTCACTTCCATACCAAAAACACTTTAGCGAATTTTTCTACGCATTTTCTACTACTCTATGGCAATGGAAATGTTACATTGGGATGATGTTCCACTGGCTAATCCCAGCTAGAAACAGAACACAAAATCCAAGGACTTAGCTAGCTAGCTTTGACCGTGTCTTGAATACCCTTGAAATATGTTTTACCTCCTTGTCGAATAGAATCGAATTTGTCATAAAACGATTTGATTGTTTTCAGGGTATAATTTGGCAGACTTTTAGTTAAATTCGATAAGATTTTATAATTTTAAATATGAAGAAAATTGTATTTTCCTTATAGATATTTATTTTGAAAATCGTCCAAAAAATAACTAGGATAGAGACTCTCGAAATTAAGGTTTTTTTGTCCTTGATTTGCTTTTAAATAATCAATCCCATGGAACTCTATGATTTAATTTTCAGTAAAAATTTAGCTATGTGGAGTAATTTGTATTAATCTAGACAGATCGTAGAATATACACTTTCAATAAGAGGGATGACAGCCTCCCCATTGCATTCTGCAAATTGAATATACTCTTTCTGCAGAGGGTATCAAAAGAAATGTACATTTAACTCAAGTGCTGTGAAGAGCGTTTATAACACAAGCCTCAACAGAATTCACATCATAATAAATGGGGGCCAGTCAGGTTTTCTGCGACGTTTTGAGCTCGCTGTTTTTTTTTTTCCTTTTTTTTCTTCTTTTGGTTCTCTCTGTCTCTTTCTCTGATTTTTATGCGTTTTTCTCAGAGTTCTCTGAGCTACTATATATGGCATTGTGTGTATAAGTACTTGGCAATAAAAATGCGAAATGTAAGCAAGTTGTTTTTCGGATAGCAGCAGCAGCAGTAGCAAGCGGCAAGCAAGCAGCAGCAGCGGCAGGCAGCAACAAAAAGCTTTGGCCATTATGACTAATGGTTGACATTTAACTTAATCTGCTTAAGATGATTATTGAAAATGAGTGCCCACTTATGCCAAATGTTGCGTCATAAATATTCATGCACACTCACAGCAGCAGCAGCGGCAGCAACAACAACAACAACGAGTCCAAGAAAATAAAGGAACCTCCTTGCGATCTTTATATGAGCCGCCTCTGCTAATAGAAAGTCTTTTTCCCAGCCAAAAAGGAAAAACGAAAAAGGCATAAAAACTTGCCAACATGATTTATACATAAATGTACATCTACATACATACATACATATGTACATATATGAATGTAAGTATATATGTAGATGGATTTTATGTTCCCCACACGCACACACACATAATGCATATGTATATACTCATTTCGAGTGTTCGGATTTCGGTTGATATATATATATGTATATATACACGTATGTATGTATGTGTTGTACGTGATTTGATTTATTGGAATTTGGCGTATATTTTACAATTTAGCGGCTATAATTCATTTTGTCGGTTTTGGCCGATGCGCTTCATTCAGAATTGGAGTATTAAGATATGCGTATGCAGTTTGTCATACGATGACATTGGTTGGATTATGCGATATCTTTTACTTGAAACATGCCCACGATGTGGGGAAACGAAGCACAAACGAAGAAGAGATCAAAATATCACACAAACGACACACAAAATGGAAAGGAAATGAAACTAAAATATTAGAATATCAGAACTACATACAATCAAAAATTATATTGTAAGTAAAAGGTTCCAATAAATTGAAATCAAAATTAAACTAATAAAATCAAGTTGAAATCAAATGAAACAAATTTAACTGCAATTGATATATAATTGAAATGAAATTGAAATTAAAATGCAACTTAAATGTAAACATGAAATAAAGTTAATATCGATAATATTGAAATTGCATATTGAATGTAAAAGAAAATAATCAATATCAATTTAATTAAAATTTAATGGAAATCGAATATCAAGTGTAGTCAAATAAAAACAACAAATTCTGGTAAACAAATTAGATCGATTCGATTGTAATTGAATGATAAATAATATATATTTTTCAAATTGATTCAAAAATTGAATTAAAATTAAAATCACCACGAAAACATAGCCAAAAAATGAAGGGAAAACTGTTGCACATGACAAAAAAAAAAAAAAAAAAAACCAAAATAATAATAATTAAAAAAAAAAATTATATATCGGCCACATTTTGGCAAAACCGAACCTTGGCACCCTTCCATGTGATGTGTGCGTGTGATTGTGTGTGTTCTCTCCGTGCTCCGTGCTCCAGGACATCCAGCCAGCAGCTGTTTTCTGGTTGCTGGCCATGCCCCGGGTCTTTTCCCTGGGTCACACACAACACAACACACACACACACACCCATGGATATTGTATTGTATATATGTATGTATTGTGTGTGTGTATTGTGCAATTGTCCAGGGCCAGAAGGGGGCTGTAGTTCTGGCTTGTGGGCGTAAATTCTGGGCATGGCCTGCGGTTATGTTAATGAGCTTGCACACAATTAGCAGCTGCTGCCGTCACTAGCAGGCGAAATGGAGATGGAACTCCGAAACCAAACGAAACCAAACCATTTCCCTGGCATGTAGCGGCATTTGCGCTTGTCACTTCAATTATGGTAAATATTTAATGCAAAATCGTTGAACGGAGCCCCTCCCCCCCCCCAGCCCCAGTCCCAGAAGCTAGTGGGGAAGCTAGTAAAGTAGGGCGGAACGGGGCGGAGCGGTGCCATCAGTAAGTGTAGTGGGCGTGACCATATTATAATAATCAACGCAAAATCAGTTGGCGCAATTCTAATAAATAAATAAATAATCCTGGGCCACTTGCTTTAATTACAGAAACACAAAATTAAATTCAAAATAAAATGCCACAGAATCAACGATGTGGATATATATTATATACACAAAGGGCATGCTATAAGGCATATACTATATATATATGTATATCGGATCGTTACTTCTACACCGAAGTTTCTATTCACTCACTCTTTTAAAACTCTTGCATAGAGAATAATTTGCATCTAATAATCCAGCAGAGCAAAGGTTTGGATCTGCACAAAAGGGATATAACCGTTTGTAAGGGTAAAGGAATCCAATAAAAATCATTTAAAATTAAATCAAGTTAGTGGTAATGAAGTACTTTACACCATGTTCCCACATTTTTTCCCCCTTTTCGTTTTCTTTTTTGGTTTTAGGTATTCCCATTCGTCGAGAGTCTAATTTTATTTCTATTTCTCGATGTGTTTTTGTTAGTGGATTGTTGTTGCGTTACTTTTGCAATTTCGATAAATTGCATTTGCAATTTGCATTTGAAACACGAAATCTAAACCCGATTCAGTCAGCCATGCTTTGGCATCATTTGAGTTATCGAACTGAAAAATTTCCTTTTAAATTACAAAAATTGCAAATTAAATGGCTGCCACTATGTGTATATATGCAAGAGAATGGAGTAGAATTGCAGTGGAGTTGTAGTAGTAGTAGTAGGAGAAGAAAGAAAGAAAAACTGAAGGAAAAACCCATCTGTACCCTGAGTCCTCTTCTGTTTTATTCTTCTTCTTCGACTTGGGCACATAATTCAATTCCACAAACGAAATGTATGCAATTTTCTCTTCAAAACTAAGACAGAGAAAACAAGCAAAGAGAGAGTGTAGTGTGGTGTGTGTGTGTGTGTGTGTGTGTGTGCCGAGGGTATGCCGAGGCGGAGAAGCGGACAAATACATAAGTAAAACATAATTGAATTCAAATTTGTGCAATCGTAAGTAACTAAGATACAATTATGTACGTGGCTGGTCTCCTTCTAGCTCTCTAGCTCTATCTTTCTGACTCCATCTCCATTGGCATTGCCATATCTACTCGCCAACCTACGCCACTCCACCCACTGCACTCCACTCCGCTTCAACTCTACACTCTCCTTGTGACTGTCAAGTCTCGTCACGACTACATTTTGACACACAATTGAAAGGCGCTCTCACACACACACACACACACACAGTATTACAAATCTCCCCCCCCCTCTCTATTTCCACAGGCCAAACCAAACCAGAACTCAGACCGGGGCAGACAATGAAACGTAATCACACTAATGGCTTCGAGAGCAATGAAGCGCACGTAATTGGTAAAGAGCTCGATAGTGTATAGAGTGTGCTATATGCTACAATACTTATATGTATGTGTGTATGCAGTGTTGTGTAGTGAATTTCTAGTGTTGTGGCACAACGAATATCACTGCGATGTCATCAGTTGATCATGCCATTAGCATTAATTACTTAACCCAATAGCAAAAAATAGCAAGTCTAAATCCAGCCTCTAAGGATCTCTACACACACACACACACATGCATTGAAAATATGTTCAAAAAATCACTTTGAACTGTGAATCTTTGCTCGATGCATGCATTCGGTGACCCATTCAACTCATTCCATCACTAACACACTCACTTCACTCTTTGCTTTTGTATTGTGCTACTATATTGGTTGGCTTTGGTGGTTTGGAGCTTTGCCATGTCCCCAAACCTCGCTCTCACTCTCTCTCTCTCTCTCTCTATGCATTGCATTGCAATGCATTTTGGTATAGCATAGTTTTTTGGGGCGTAAGCAAAAGTCGTTGACGCTCGTTACCGTGTTACTACCTCTACCTAACGTCATCGTCATCGTCGTCGTCGCCGTCGTCGGTATGATGACATGTGATGGCAAGAAAACCAGCGCGCCAAAGAAATGCAATTACATGTTACCGTTGTCGCTGCGTTTTCGTATGTGTGTGTGTGTTAATGCTTATGGTTCTGTATTGGTATGTGTTTTATTAATGAGTTCCTCACTGAGAGTTCGAGGTTTGAGTTTCCGAGTTCTCTGAAGTTGTATGTATGTATGTGTGTGTGTGTTCCGAGTAACTTTTCCAACGGCATATTGAAAAATGATGTAAGTTTTTTTCTGTTTTTTTTTTCTCTTTTTGTTGTTGCGAGTTTTAATGCGAAAATGAGCGACTGTCAGTTGGATAGAGATACATTCATACATATATAGAGAGAGAGGAGGTGAGAGCGGGAGAGCGGGAAAAAGTCTTGCATTTTGATATGGTTGCAAAACTGATGAGAGTAATGAAAAGTTGCCCCTTTTCATATTCAAGTATCTCGAGAAATGTCGTGTGTGGCAAATTAAAAATCAATAACTCATTTGGCAAAAGCTGTCAAGCACAAGTAATACAAAAGTTGTCATAACCAATCATCATAATCATCATTATGACGCTGACGCCGCTGCCGACGATTCGGCGACGCATCGCGTCGTTCCGATGCAAGAGTTCATGTCGATAATGATAATAATAATAATGACCATATAAGGATTAAGGTGGTGTAGACTTTTGTAATTTACCCAAGTGGAGAGAAAAAAAGCAAAAACAACAAAAAAGAAAGAAAAATATATAAAAAAAAAAAAAAAAGTAGAAAGGAGAAAGCAACAAAAAAGACAAGCAGAGAGTTTTATGGCCGAGTTATTAACAAGGAAAAGGTGCGTGAAAATATCGTGTAATGAGTATTAAGGAAAGTTTAAGAGGGTTGAGCTGATATTTATTTTCACGTAAGTTTCTTAATGGATTCGCGGCTTAACGCTCACCCAGAGTGAGCGAGTGAGCGACTGACCAAGAAACCAAACAGAAGTGAGAGCGAGAGAGAGAAGGGAGAGGGTAAAAGAGTTCATTTAAGGATTATAAGTATGCGAAATGCTGATGGGGTTAAATGCCTACTTAAAAAGGAAAAACCTTCCAATAGCTTAACGAAAACTGATATAGGTATAATCAACTCGAGTTTCACGGCTTCTTTTCATCAACTAATTGAGTTTCTACAGTGAGTTCCATTTGAATTCCAGTTGTGCACAGTATTTGGAAATTCTTGAAATTGAAACCATTTATTTCCAAACCGTTATACTATACTCAAATATCTTTTGTAATGTTTATATTGCAAGAAAACTGCTATACTGATCATTAAACTGTTATACTTTTATCAGAACTTTTATGCTTTTAATAAACTATTCTTCCAGACTTTTTAATTGTTATATACAGGCTTTTGTTAGAAGAGTAATGCTAATGATTGAACTGTTATACGGTTATTACGGTAACACCTTTAACTACATACTACTCACAAATTTCCTTATTTAACCTAAATTCGTGACCATAATGACGGTCAAAACCACCTCGATCTCATTTACGTAGTCAGGATCTTATGAACCAGCCCTCGTATCAACTCAACAACTTTTCAACCCGCAACTATAATAGAGTTCTCTACTTAAAATTATTTAACTGCATTTTTTTTTATATTTATTACTGACTGTGAGACAAGAAAACAAAACAAAAAAAATGTTTGCTGTGAAAAGTTTTCCAAAAAAAAAGTTTTTATTCGATTTATCAAATCACTTCAAATCGATTATAATTACTGCAGTTGGCACTTAACCTACTTATCCTAACCGAAAAAAAAGGAAAAAGGAAGCTAAACGAAACGATAATAATAAAATGCCCCAACACACACACACATACACACCAATTTCCTGAGCAAAGTTTCATTTTCAACTCTAACTAACCCATTTTATCTGGTCTCTTTCCTCTACCGGGTTCACCATATCACCTCAACTCAAACACACTCCGCACACGGATCAAACAGAGATCCCATCGGCTCCACTCACTTAACTCAGTTTAGCTCCCAAAAAACCACAGAACTGACAAATAATGCTAATGAGCGTACAAAAACTGCCATTTGCTAACCAATGAACTTCCGTCAATTGCAGCTGAAGAGCGAGAGAGAGAGAGAGAGAGAGAGAGAGAGAAAGAGAAAGCTAGAAACAGCGGATGGACAAGGACGAGGGGCTGTTTTTTGGGGGGGTGCATGGCGGTGATATGCGGGTGTTCGTATGCGAGGTGGATTGGGGGGGATGGTGAGGGGGAAATGGTTGCGAAAATGGCGGCGTTTTGCCAAGTGCTCTGTAATACATAGACGCGCAGGCAGGCCAAAGGCAGGCAGGGCAGGGCAGGGAAGCGAGAGGCGGGCAGGCAGGCAACCCGAAAAATTTTTCAACTACTATAATAATAGTTAGTAGGGCAACCGCAGGGCATAGACAAAACCGGGCGAGAAGGAGCAAGTGAATCCATAGCTGCAAGTAGCTGGGCGTTGATTGGACTCTCTTTCTCTATGCTCTTGTGTGCCACTGCCGCCAACGGGCATTTATGTCAGTTTGTCACGATAGGCGATGGAAGCACAGAGATTACCTTGGTTAAACTTAACAATGGCCCCATGCCATGGCAGACACAGACACAGACACACACACACACACACACACAAACACACACACAGTTTACCGAGGACCCGCTGTCAGAGTAGGTGGTGGCGCCCAAGTATCAAGCCCAACCACATCATCAAAATGCAGCGCCGGGCCGTGCTTGTGTGCCATGGATTGGTTTGAGTTTTCGGGGGTAGCCTGTGACTGTGAGAACTGTGCCCAGAGGCTAAACCAGAAAATTGTTGGCAATGCGCACAGTGGTCTCACACATACCGACACACACACACACACACACACACACAGGTTGGTAGCTAAACCCAAGTTTAGTTCAAGTTATCCTCTTCCATATATCTCATGCACTCCGGAATTGAATTGAAGTCCATTGGGGAATAAAGTACAGTCTCGTCTTTACCTTCAACTCAATTATCAGCAATAGATTGCATAAAGCTTGACTAAATTGCTGAAACACAAACAATTCATTTTCTGTTTTACGTATTTGAAGAAACAAAGTTTCAAAAAAATTTACAAAGCTTTGCTATTCAAGCGACCTGATGCTAAACCCCAGTGACCTGCAAAGATATTGTGTTGCACATCTGTTTATATGGTAAATTGATACGATTTCAGTGTGCTAAAACCCGGCAATTATCCGGGTGTTTTTTTTTTTTTTAATTCCATTTATTTATGTATCAACAATCTAACCTAACAGGAAGCAAGGGGGGGGGAGGGACGGTATAACATTAGGACGAGCGGGACTACTTGTGGGTATTGCTTCGCATCGCCCTGGGTCATTTATCCCTCGTTACGCAGGCGTTCTAGCCGCCTGAGCTCCTTCATCACGAGCGCCGCAAAGGTACTAACGGCATTCCAGGCGGGGGTGTCGGACAACATTATGCGCACCAGGTTTGTGGTGGACACACGTTCTCCCACAGCATCGTCCAGACGCAGTCTTGCTGACTCAAACCGTGGGCAGTAGAACAAGATATGCTCCGCATCTTCAGGTATCCCGCTGCCACACCATGAGCATTCCCCAGAGGTTTCATGCCCGAATCTCGCTAGATACTGCCTGAAGCAGCCATGACCACTTAGGAGCTGGGTGAGGTAGAAATTGACCTCTCCATGTTTACGTAGGATCCACGCGCTGATGTCAGGGATCAGTTTGTGGGTCCATCTTCCTTTGCTGGAGGTGTCCCAGCGCTCTTGCCACCTGCGCATGCTCTGTTGCCTGGCTAAGCTGTGCGCCGACCCAGAGCCGTCCACGTTGCCGCCTCGTCTGGCGTTATATACCGCGCTGAGTATCTCCGCCTGCTCATAAAGAGGCATCATCCCTGCGATGACCAATGCCGCATCATCTGATATGGTGCGAAAAGCACTGCACACTCTGATCGCGCTTAGCCGATGTGTCGCTTCCAGACCGCGCCGGTAAGTCTTCACCTGCATGCCTTCAAACCATGCTGGTGCTGCGTAGAGTGCAGTTGACTTCACCACACTGGAGAGTAGGAGCCGTCGTCCTTGCTTCGGGCCGCGGGTATTCAGGAGAATACGCGATAGCGCGGATGCGCACTTGGAGGCCTTCTCACAGGAGTATTGGAGATGTTCCCTGAAACTAAGTCGCGTATCTATAAAAACGCCAAGGTACTTAATGGCCCTCTTAGAAGCCACCAATGTGTTTCCTACCCGCACTTGGGCAGTTTCCACACGCTTCCGACTGCTTACGAGCACCGCCTCAGTCTTGTGTGCAGCCAACTCGAGGCCGGCGGCCAGTAGCCATTGTTCTACTGTGCCGATTGCGGCGTCGGCGCTCTCCTCGGCCACTTTTATGGTTTTGGCGACCACAGCGAGGACTACGTCGTCTGCAAATCCCACGATGTTTACTCCAGGTTGGAATTCCAAGCGTAGGACGCCGTCATACATGGCGTTCCACAGTAGTGGGCCCAGCACCGACCCTTGAGGGACTCCTCCGGATGCGGTTCGTTCTTCTATCCCCTCATCGGTGGAGTAGCGGATGGACCTTCCCTGGAAGTACTGCCTCACGCAGCTACGCAGATATTCCGGGACTCCAAAGTTAGCGAGAGCGTTCAAGATCCGGCTCCATCTCGCTGAGTTGAAGGCGTTTCTTATGTCCAGCGTGATTATCAGGCAGTACTTCTTAGAGCCGCCCCTCCATCTGGTGCCCGCAATTGCTTCCGACGCAATCGCCACCACTCGAGAGATGGCGTCGACAGTAGATTTGGCCTTCCTGAAGCCATACTGCTGATCGGCGAGTCCTCCGCCGTCCTTGATGGCTGCGTTGAGCCTAGAGCAGAGGAGGGACTCTAGGACCTTTCCTGCCGTGTCCAGCAGACATATCGGTCTGTAGGACGACGCTTCATCAAGAGGCTTGCCTGGCTTCGGTAGCAGAACCAGGTCTTGAATTTTCCATCTGCTGGGGAATGTGCCTTCGCGGAGGCATTTGTTGTAAACATCGACGAATGGTTCAGGGAACATTTGGACCGCAAGTTTGAAGATCTGGTTGGGGATCCCGTCCGGACCGGGTGCCTTCTTGGGTTTTAGCTTCCGGACCACGGTGAGGACCTCTTCAACAGTGCACACCGCCGGTTGAGACTCAGTCGGGTACTGCGCTAGTGACGGGGCTGGGTCATCTTGAATGTGCGGAAAGAGATGGCTCACTATGTCGCGTACGGTAGCAGCTTTTGTTGGTGCTGGGGTCTTATTGGCGTGTAGGCGCTTCACCACCGTTTTGTATGCTTTGCCCCAGGGGTCCTGCTCTGCCGAGTCACACAGGGCCAGAAAGCACTCGCGTTTGCTGTGCTTGATCTCTGTTTTGAGGACTTTACAACTCTGCTTGTATGCCAGATGCAGCATATGGGAGCCTGGCGTTCCTATAGATCGCTGGTAGCGTCGTCTCGCACGGAAGCATGTTCGGCGGGCTTCGGCGATGCTGTCATTCCACCAGCATACTGGAGCGTGGTGTCTTCTATAGGCCTTGCGCTGGCCCATACTCTCGTCGCAGGCCTTCACGAGCGTGGACATGACGGAGTTGACTGCTTCTTCGGCATCCCCTTGGCACACTGTATTGATGTCCTGCAACCGACGGCTGAAGAGAGTCATGTTGAGAGACTCGGTCTTATATGCTTTCTTGAGGGAAGGCGTGTGTGGTACCCTCGGCATAAGCGCCCCGACACTGAACACGATGGCCTCGTGGTCACTACCAGTGTAGTATCCGCCGACTGCCCAGCTGGAAGAGTTGGCGATCGCGTCGCTGGCGAACGTGAGGTCGATGATAGACCCTGCGCCCGCTCTGCTGAAGGTGTTCGTCGTGCCTGTGTTCAGGAGAGTGATGCTGAGGGTAGCAAAGCACTCAAGTAGGAGGCGGCCTCGTGCGTCAGTGCGAGTGCTGCCCCACTCGACCGACCACGCATTGAAGTCTCCTCCGATTATAACGCCTTGCCGACTCCTGGCGTCGACTGCAACGGCGTCAAGGATGCTTCCAAACCTCTCTATTTGTAGGCTGGGGGGAAGGTAGCAGCTATACACCCAATAGCCTCCAACTCTAGCTCTGACGAAGCCATCCATAGCGGCGACTTCCTCGATAAGGAGCTTGCGGGCACCGCATGACCAGATGGCGGCCTTGCCGCTGTGGTCAGAGACCCATTCTGCAGGACTCACAGCCCTGTATGGTTCGCTGATTAGAGCGATGTCGAACGCGCCCTCTCGTACCGTCTGATGCAGCAGGTCCTGCGCCACCTGACAGTGGTTCAGGTTCACCTGGATGATGTTGAGGTGCATCATTGATGGGCCTGTCGAAGCCTCCGTGAACCGTTTTGGGAGCACCTTTGGCTGCCCGCGAAATGGTCTGTGTTTTCTAACCCCTTGTCCTTGCAAAGAAAGCACAGCGGATTAGGCAAGCTGCAACTTGCGGCTTTGTGGCCAGCAACTCCACATTTGAGGCAGCAGTTGGACCTATCAACCCCACCGGAACAATTTGCTGCAATGTGCCCTACACCGAGGCAACGATAGCATCGCTTTGGCAATTCCTCCAGTTCCTTGATTCGGCAACTGTTCCAGCCAACTAGAACCTTGCCTAGCTTGGAGGATCTGCCGCATTACAGATTCCGGCGCCGCGATTACAGCAACCTGGGAATTTGAGTGCCCACGTCGAAGGCTTTTGATCGTACAGGAGGCCTCCTCGATCTTGGCCTGCTCCTCTAGGGCTGCGATGATTTGTTGCGCCTCCGCCAGCTCGTCTAAATCGTGGATGATTGCACGCTTAACCTGTGATAGAACCCGAACGCCTGCCGACTCGCCCAGAACCTGTGCAAGCTCCTCTTTCATTGCTTGCTTGTCCGTTGGAGCACCATTTAGTTCCAGAAGCAGCCCTCCATTAGCGGTGCGTCTGACCTTTTTCACCTGTTCACGAACGTTCCGTAGCTTGTCGTCGCTACGCCTTGTTACCAATGCGAGGACCTCGCTGTAGCTAAGCCCTGTTGATGGTTGGACCAGAAGAGCTTCTGTGTGTGTGTGTATAGATGAGTTACACCATGCAATTACTGCACCAACATAAAGTGTTGACTAGCTGTCTAGTTTTACTATATGAAGCAAAAGGAAATGGTCTAATTTTCTGAATATATTCTTATATGCATCTGGTCTATCACTTTTTGTGTATTTTCTTTGGAATAGTTTACTCCGAAAAATGTTAATTTTAAAAATTCAATTGCTCATTTTTGTTTGTAAATTTCGAGGAATTTAAAAATGTTAGTTTGGGATCGTTAGACATTCGATGAGGTTTCACAGCATTTACAATGATATTGTAACCACTATGCAATGGAATGGACTTTTTAGCTAGTCCAAAAACTAGCAAAACGTTTTTCGGGGTCTCTTTTTCACTCTTCTGGCATCGCGTGCAGAGCTGTTGAATCGCATTAAAATCAGTTTGCTGCATCTTCACTGACTGCAATTTTCGGGCAAGGACAACACGGCGAGAGCTCTCACCATCCTCTCTCTCTGTCGCTCTCCCTGTCGCTCTCTCTCACTCTTGTCCTTGTCCCCATCTGTGTACCCAGTGCGTCCGTCGTCCTGCTGTTCGCTCGATTGGCTGCTGTCAGCAGCATTTTATGTTAATTTTCATTAGCGCAGCGCCAACAACAAAACTGGCAAACGAGGAGAACGAGGAGAACTACGAACGAAGCTCTGCTTGGGTTTTTAGGCAATTTGTATGGAAAGTGAATTTGAACACCGACACCCAAAAAAAAAAAAAAATGAAAAGAAGGAAAACGAGGAAAACTGTGCCAATGGCCAACTCAATTCTGTGGGTGCCAATTTTTAGTAGGCGGCAATAAAATTGGACAACAAAGTATTTTTCAATTAGCCATGGCAGTACTACATACTACTAGCGAGCAACGGGAAGCTCGTAAAAACAATAACTGTGAACGTGTCTCCTCTATATATCTTTCTACACCCCACCACCAGCCCCCGCTCTCTCTCTCTCTCTCTATGCGGGGGGTATTGGGCAATTGCGGCAGAGCGCAAAAAAAAAAAAAAAGCATAAATTGTTTAATGGTTTTTGTGGGTTCCTTTTTTTTTTTTTGTTTTTGCTGGCTTTTGTTGTTCCTGCTGTGAGACAGTTGCAATTTTAATATTTGTTTTTATGACCGGCCATCGAAACGAACGAAAATGTGAGACAGGTGTGCAAGGTGTAAGGTAATTAGATGCATACACACACATACGTAGGCAATTGAGTTTAAGAGACTTTACTTTAAGTTATTCGAGACTTAAAGTTATACCAAATGGATTACCAAAATTTCATAGAAGAGAGTTTCTACATCTGCACGCTGCCACCATCTAGTGGACGACATTGCAATGGATTGCTTTATATATTTAAAGCGTTTGAAACTCAATTTATTGGAATTATTGATTAGATGAATAAATTATAATCATCATTAAATAAAGCTCGTCTCTTGATGGTTATCAGAAATATATATGCCAAATAGTTAATACTTCTTAAGGGAAAAGGAAGTGCCTAAGACAAAAACAAAGATATTAAGGTAAAAGAAGAAATTTGTAACGACTATTTATCAATTATTTTTAGTAAAAATAACATTTAGCAAAGGAAAACTTGAAATCCAAATATTAATATAGAAAATTATTCTGTCCTTAATATAATAATAAGTATAAAAAGAGGGCGTAAGGGTATGTGGCTTACTGAACTGAGCCACATACTCATACATATGTACATATATTCCAAACCACTTTCAGTCGCGCCCATAAGATCTGATGACATACATCTTGTATTTTTTTAAACCATTTACGATCGCTTGCTTACATATACACAGACATATTTCTGTCGTATTTTTTTTATTTTTTCTTTAAATTTTATTGTTGTTTTTGGTGGTTTTGCAGTGGAGCAGTCTTTATCCAGATATTGTTCTACTGAAATATGCCTCACTTGATTAAACATTTTATCGATACAGACAGACATACATACATACATACATATACGTATGTTTGATATGCATATATTTTGTATTATTCCCCATCTGAAGCACTCATCATATTAATGAATTTCCATAAATTTGTGCGGTAATAATTAAACGATAACATTTCTTCCCCCAACCCCAAACATCCCCACCCCCATCGCGATCCACCTACCATTACCATGTCAACCTTCATTAAATATATATATATGTATGTATGTATGTGACTGAGTCCAGTTGTCTACACCACTCCCCCTTCGCGCCCCCTTTTTATACTTATTTATGGTTTGCCTAATTATAGCAACTTTCAGCAATCAGAGAAACGAAATGAAATGGAAATGATTAAGGTTTATTTTTTCCCACAGCTTCTCCGTCAATTCTCAACAATTGCACACACACACACACACACACACACACAGAAGCACACACATCAATTGGGGTCTATAAAAAAAAATTGTTGAAGAAATAATTTCCACTTAATACTAATTAGAGGCTCTCACTCTATGACGATGACGATGCCGATGATGATGATGATAATGATGATTACAACGATAATGGACGCACATTGCCAGAGAACTGCAGAATATGTAGAGTCGCTGTTTCGGGGGCAAGGGGCTGATGGTTAGGTTAGGTGGTGTATGAATGGGTGGGTGCCAGCAACTAAATCATGTAAGTCAATGCAGTTAGTTAGTGGGTTTTATAGGCCTTTGCCGCCTCTTCGCTTGCTTCATTAAACTGCATTTCCAGGCCAGTCAGCAACAGCCAGCAGAGGCAACGACAATATCGAGAGAAATGACTGAATCAAGAACATTTACAATTCCCCGTCTCATTTCGTACAGTTGATACCCAATAGTATCGAAAATTTCTACTAGTTTTATACTAAAAAAAAAAAATGTTGATCATTATTTTACAAGGAAACATAAAAAAGAAAAATTTCTTCCTTAATCTTTCAAGATTATATGACTTTTCTATATACTCGACTTTCTTGTTTCATCTTCCCTCCCAAATCGCTCTTATACCACACATATTCAATTCATAACTAATTGAAATAATTATATGACTTGAAAAATAATTAATCAAAAAGCAATAAATTTTAAAATTGATTAACTAAAACTTGACGTCCATTTTAATAATCCTTCATAATTAATATGCAAAATTTATATACATATATTATTTAAATCTATTTCAAAGTCTAAGTTTATTAAGCAAAACGTAGCAAAATCACAGAAACAAGCTCTTGAATAAAATAAAAAATAGAATAACAAAAAGTAATCACTTGAATTTTTCGATTTAAAAGTACTTGATGCATATCTCATATACATTTTAGAGATTGTTTGTGACAGTTTCATTTGGGATTTGATGCTTTGTCGAGTGTTCACTGTATGCATGACCATTGTATGCTAATATATCTGTGTGTAGTTGGCACTTGACTTGACCGACATAAACATGAAAATGATGATGTCACATTTGCACAATTGTGCGTACAGCAGTAGCAGCAACAACAACAACAACATCCGTAACAACAACAACAACAACAATAGCAAGTAATTGTTATTGCTGTTGGAAGCTTTGCAAAATGCATTTTCCCTCCATGTCCATCAGCATCAACCAACTGCCCTATTCTCTACCCACACCAAACCCCCACCATCCTCCCCAATACCCCCCCAAATACCACCATTTGCTGTACTTAATGTGCGTAGTAGATCGTGCAAGCGTGAAACTGTTGATATGGCGATTAAAAATTGTCCTATCCAAAAAACAAAAAGCGAAATCAAAAAATTCAAAAATGGAGAGAGAGCAAAAAAAAAAATTGCAAAAAAAAAATGCTGTATTACAATGGCAGGATTTTCAGTTTGTGTGTGTGTGTGTGTGTGTATTGACGTATTTTTCTGTTTTTGGCATTCGAATGGCAGCAGCAACGCAACGGAGGCGGTGGCAGCAGCATATCCTGATAAAAACAAAAGCCGATTTTCAGTTGAAAAGTTTAATTGAACAATGATAATGTTGGCCAAGCGCTACAACAAAATACCAGGACATAAAAAGGAAATACATACATATATATATTGATAAAAACGAGACAAGACCAAAAAAAAAATTAAACAGAAATGCTACATTTTGACCACGCTGACATTTCTATGCCCTATAAATGTCACGAATAATTTTCATTTTGAAAACGTACATTTTATGCAAATATTTCACATAGTAAAATATAAATAAATAACTACATATTGTATAAACCCTTTTTATCCAATGATTGTGAAGGAACCTCAAACAATAGTTTTCATGTATATAGTCCTTCGATCGAGTGCACTCTGGACACTGAACATAGAAAACGGATATACTATGTTCGATAGAGTACATTTAAGATAAATGGATGTACATATATGCAAAAAGAATTCATTGGTGAGGCATTTTGCTATCATAACAAAGCAACATTGTTGAAAAGTTGAGTAAATATTGGGGTTAAATGGTAGACCAAAAAAAAAACACGAAAAGAAATGGAAAATGGTAAAGTCTCTCTATGGAAGGTGCAAGAGTTAATCTCAAAGTCGTTTCATCGATTTTCGAGCCAATTGTTAAACCATTAAATGCCACTATCGAATTAAGAACTTGAGAAATTGAAGAGAATTTGTTCATTAAGATATTGGTAAAAGAAAATAGGAGATACATATATACTCGATATATATATTTGTTAATTCTACAAGCATATTTCGTTTGCATTCCCCCCACTCCTCCGCCGATCAATCAAGAAACAGCAACTCACTTCCACCCCAATAAACACTCACTCCCATCAGCTAGCATGAATATGGCCTGCTCTCTTAACATTCTGTCACCATTTTCATTGTTTAGCCTTCTGGGCATTAACTCCATTTAAACTAAAAGCTAAACTTTCGCCTCGAACAAAACAAAAAATGTAACAAAAAGGAAAATGAATCTCACCAATCAGTGTTTCCAGTTGCATTTTCATTAAAAGATGTCAACTGAGAGGCTGAGAGCCAATGCCAGAGCCAGGTCCCCTTATGGCATTATTTCCAAAACAATATTGAACCGAAAAATTCAAAGTGCAATGCAACACTTTTGTTTTGTGGACCGACAGACCGACCGACAGACGAAGACCCTTCCGGGCATTTCAGATTTCAACTGTCGAAAGTTTCTCTTGATTTTTTTTTTTTTTTTTTGCAAAGTCCCTTGATGGTTGCCTTGAGGCATTTCTGTTTTAGAGAATGGGAGGCTGGAGCAGACTCCCCGCGGTTTGTCCAACAAAACTTCCACTTCATTTGTGTTTGCCTTTGTGTTGATGTTGCTGCCGTTGCCGTTGCGCTGCTGCTGCTGCTGCGCGGCGACAGTTTCGTGTCAGAGAAAGTTTGTTCAGTCTCAAGACGCACTAATTAAATAAAATCTATTCTGTTTTCATATATATTTATACATTAATTAAGACTTTAGAGTGTAGATGACATACAACTATGCACAATGGGATTAGAGATGGTGACGTGAGACGACAGGTATTTCCATATGATGATTGATTTGCAATCAATTTCTTATTACAATCAAAATACTGTCTTTTAAATAGGAACCTGAGTGAAAAATCGCTATAATATATCCCCAAATGGCACTTAAAATAGAGAGATGACTTTTAAAGGGCAAAGGGAGACGTACAAGAAGAAAGGATAACGATCTCTAGTTTGCGAAGAGAGGGATGGACCAACTGAGAGGCACACAAGCATCAGAGTGACGCACATGCATCTGAGAGACGCACAAGCAACTAAAAAAAAGGCACAAGCAACTAAGAAACGCACAAGGAACTGAATGACGCACAAGCACCTGAGAGACGCACAAGCAACTAAGGAACGTGCAAAATAGGGTGGCATACCGAACATAATCGAATCGAACCATGTGCTCAAAAACGTTACTCATTCAAAGTCCTAGTATGTAAATTGAAATTCTTAAATAAGTTTCGCTCACAAAACAGCAGGGCGCTAAGAGACTCAGTGGAGACCTACTTGAGACGCATTTAGATTCGAACCATGATGTTTTTGGCTGCTTTTAGCCTCTCAGGTGAAGAGTTTTATTCAATGAATTCACAACTATTCAAGACATTGTGAGCACATCACGCTCACATCTCCAACAGTCACACACACACACAAAGAGAGAGCAGGAGATGTGCTAAAAACCCACACACACACCCACACACACACACACAAAGCAAATATGACAAAACAATAATGAAAGCTTTGACACGACTAATTGCCTGCGGCGTTTGCTGTCTGCTTGAATTCGCTTCTCGCTTCTGCTGTCTTTCACTCTTTTCCTATACACACATACATACACACACACACACACACACACACATATCTCAGTCTCTGTTTTTGTATGTTTCTTGGTTGTGTCTCAAGCCTAACGAATTTGTAATTGAAATAATGCAATTTCCGTTACTCGTTTAAAATACATTTTAGAGGAAATCGCAAAGGGCTCGCCGTGTTACCCAGCCTTACCCCGTTTCCTGAGATTTCCCTCCCCCATCCCCTGAGCCATTGCCTGAATCTGCGAGACTACTGTGCCCGTTGTGAAAACTTAAACCAAAATTCATTAAAACTTTGCATTGTTTCGCCATCCTTTTGCGCTCTTCTGCCCTCTGTCTCCCGTTCCTCCCATCCCATCCCATCCCTGACGAGTGCTGACTGACTGACTTACTCCACTCCATTTTCTCTGTTTCTGTCTCTGTCGCTCTGTTCACTATCCCTATCTCTGTCTCAGTCTCTGTGTGCTGCTCTTTATTTGAATAGGTATCCATTTTATTGTTTATTCTAGACTTTTGGTATAAGCATGTCGCGACTAATTCCAATTAATTCAGCAGACAAATATCCTCGAACGACGGAAGTGAACGACGTTTGGATGGGGGGCAAAAGGGGAGAAGAAAACTGGCAAAACTCGCCCAAAAAACTCTCTCCAAATGTGCTGAGCATGCACAGAGTAGAGTGAAAGAGTAGTCCTGCGAGTCCTGAGCTTTTGGCTTTGGCTAGTTGTTTGCCATTGATTGTTATTTTTGCTGTTGTTGCTTCTTGTTGTTCTTGTTCTTGCTCTTGTTTTTGTTGGCAAGGTCGTTTTCGGTTGCAAGAACGGAACAAACATGGTTTGAATGTGCAGAGGATCCCTTCTACTCCCCCTCTCCTCTCTCTCTCTCTCGTTCTCTCGCCAAATCAACAGCAAACCCATGAAAAACCGTGGATCCACATCACTTGCAAAAAAGGGAATTTGCCTTTTGTGCGAGTTTCAGTCACAGACACACACACACAACACACAACACACACACACACATATACAGGATATTGGTCAAGTTTTCGTTGTTATCATTGCTATCTACTTAACAAAGTTTACATTTCTGAGAGACCACAAACACAAATTTTGTATTTTTTGACAGCTTTTTAATATGCAGAAATTATATCTAAACGAATGGTTATGTCGTTGACAAAGTGTTTTACTATGGTATCCAAGTGGGATGGGCCCCATCATCATGACCATATTTACCCAAAAGTCACAATTATTTTCGTTTCATGAAATTTCAATTCACAACGATTCCAGAAGACAATTCTCAAACGAAATGTGTTTCAACTTTTTAACCTTTTCAACAAACATAACCAAGAATTCTTAATTGCTGTCAACAATTTAGTAAAACAAAAATGATAAATTTATAAAAAATTACGATTTTTGAAAGAAATAAATAAATGAACCAAAAAAGTCTATTTGAGTGAGTTTTCCTGGCGATTATAAACGGAAGTGGGTTTAGTTCTCATCGCTTTTAGAAATCGTTTTACCCTCTAAAGGATAAAACAGAAGTTAAAGCTTTTCTTTATTGATTATTTGATTAATCTTTTTGCAATTGCTTAGCCTTTGAAATAATAATGTATATAAAGGATCACCGAATCACACACTGATGGCTGGGGTTAATTCTGGGGTTATCTGGGGTTAACTTGGCTATCTCTAATTGTCTGGCACTTGCATTTTCCTGTAACCAATATGAGGTTGAAGAAGATCTTTCGCAATGTCCAATTGAATCATAGGAATAGAGAACAGCTCGGCCATCTTTAGAGGCAAAGAAACGAGGCTCAGTTTTATCATTAATAGCGAGAGAGTGTCCGATCCGCCACTCGACTCGTACGGATTGAGGTCTCCGTGTATTTATTCATTTTTATTTTGACCAAGAAACAAAAAGGATTCAAAAGGAAAGCTCAAAAAGTGTGATCAAACAACATAAAGAAATCCAATCTACATATATCTAAAAGTGATGCCAATTTTCGTTGAATTGCTAACCTTTTACAGCATTTTTCAACACTAAATGATTGTTGACCCTATTGATCTTGTACGTTCACAAAAAATCGAATTAGATAAGATATATTGTGGATACGAAACGATATTGATGAATCTAATTGATGGACTTAATGAACTTACGAACCAGGATCAAATCATGATTTCAATTGGTTGGACGAGATATTCAAATCCTTTCAAATATGTGTCAATGAAAGGAGATGGCTTTGAGAATTAAATTTATAATCAATTCAGTGCCACTGTGCCCTATAATCAAATTGCCGAAAATGTGAGAGTGAATACACAGGGCGGCATTTGGTTAGGGTTAGGAAGCAGGCGGGACAGCGGAGGGCAGGAGGGCAAGAGGGGGAGGAGCAGGGTGGTGAGCGCAAATCGGAAACATTCTGGGAATCAGAATTAGAGTCAGAGTTTGAGAGTCTCTGGCCCCGGCATGTGTGTGCATGTGTAAAAGCAGCTTATAGCTGAAATCCCAGACTTGCATCTTGAAAATATATATATGTATATATACGTAAGTATATATACATATGTGTGTGTATGTGTAACCGTCTCTTCACATTTGTCCTAGTGTGTGTGTGTGTGGTGCATTCAGTTTATTTAAGCAAGTCGAAAGTTTTAGCTTGCAAAAGATTTACCTCTGGCAGAGAGCGCGTGAACCAACCATCCGACCATCCAACCAACCAGCCAAAAGACAGCTGAAAACTTCTTTTGCAGCGCCATTGACTTTTGTATTTGTTACAAGTTCTCTTCTTTTCTCTACTACTCGCTGTTTCTATGTTTTTTTGGTAATTCAGATTTTCGGCAACCTGCCAAAGAGATTTCCATTTTCCAAATCCCCCAAAGACTTCGCCTTCCATTTATTCTTCTTGTTTTTGCTGAGCTTGTAATTTGTTTGTGTGTGTGTGTGTTGGAAAAGCGAAAAAAAAACAAGAATTATGAAAATGAAACGCACACAGATTTCTTAATGGTTGAAAGTTTTGAGTAAATGAACAAACAACCCAAATAGTTAAACGAGAAGAAGGCAATTTATAAGTAGCTGAAAAAGAAAAGGTAAATAAATACCCACAAATTTTGCAGAAGAGTAAAACCAATCTATTCATACGTAAATGCATCAATTTTAGTGATTAGATAATACTGACCTAACTAAATTATATTCACTTAATAGGTATTTCACATTTGTTTTCCACTTAAAATTGAATAAAGCGTAGATTAGTAAGAGAACTTGAATTCCAATTCATTTAAACAAGTCAAAGATCAATTTTAATAGAGTTGTTCTGAAGTGTAAAAAAGATTCAAGGATATTATTACCACAAAATTTGAAACTAAAGGAATCTCTTTTTGGAATGCAAATGACATTTTCCGCCTTTAACGAAACTAGAACAAGAGAACTTCATCGACTTGGGCCTGAATCAAAATCAGACTTAAGCTGTGAATGTTCATGATCAACTTGCATTTTTCAAATGATTTCTATTGGGCATATATGCGGATAAATTAATTAAGGTGAGGACAAACTTTCTGTGGATTCATTTTAACTGAATCTGAATGAAAAACAAGCAAAACTTATAGTATCTGCACATGTTCGAAAAGAGTTAATTGGTCTGAAATTAAGCCGAAAAATGTTTACAGGACAAAAAGAGGGACAAGGAGAAGAAGAAGGAGGCCGAGGAGGAGGAGGGTGAAGCAACAATCCCCACATATAATGTTAATCATGTTATTACTTGGCAAAGGCAATTAATTAATTTGAGCTATTTATATATTATGCATGCGATGTGGGATACAAATGTATCTAAAAGCTGGCTATCAGACAGAGATGAAACTGATTCAGTACACACAATGAGTGAGAGAGTGAAAGAGAGAGAGAGAGAGAGAGAGAGAGAGTGAGGAAAATGTGCTGAGCCAAGCTGTCAGAGACTTTGGTCATATTTGTTTTTATTATTATATGCATATGTTGACATTTACAGGGAGACGACAGGGGGAGTGTGAGGGGATTTCGGAGGTTGCTTTTAGTTGGTTTAGCTTGTGCAAATAACTTTTGTATCTATGAGCCATCAAACCAAATGCAAAACTGCTAGAACAACTTTTCATTTAGGATGAAAACAAGATTTTTCCGACAAGTTAAGAACTCGACCCCAAACTTCAGCACCCCACAACCTACCGACCACCCATCCAGACACACACACACACACACACACACACAAACACAAGCATACACACAACCATAAACCAAACACAGTAAAGACATTTAAACAAATCAAGCAATGAAGCTAAAAGTCTCTCAACCGTATCACACATGAGACCCCTTTTTTTGGGGCTGCTTTTTTGTGCTTCATTTAGTTCAGAGAATTTCGTAGAAATGCAAACGCATTCAAAGAGTGATGAAAACGGAAGGGTGGGTGGCAGTAGGTGGGGTAGGTGGATGGGTGGTTAGGTGGGTGGGCGATTCTGTCTAAAGTGATGAATATCAGCACATGATATTCTCTATATGTATGTACATACTCGTAGGGGTTTGTGTATATGTTTTCCTTGTTACTTTATAACATTGAAGAGCAAAAGGTTTTTGATGCGGTATAATCGATGGTTACGTTGATTTAATTGGTCCGTTGGGAATGAAGTGAAGTGAATCATGTAGAAACAACAAGCATTTAGTGTGGCTGCAATGTTTGAGAAACGAAATATCGCAAAAAGAATCCCTTTTGACAAGAATCACGGTATTTATACTTCGCAGCAGATACGAGTAATCTCCGGACCTGATTTCATGAAAGAAAGAAGCAGTTTAATTCTAAATTTCTTATCTATTTGGGGTAAGTGGGGTAAGATTATCCTTAGTCGCGTCCTTCGATCCCTAATTATTTTCTATAACGCGAAACCGACTCTGAAGCCCCGGTGATCTCGGTGTTTAGTCCATTTGGCTATTGATACCGATCAAAAAAATTTAATTGTATACTTTTTGGGGTCGAAAGACCTCTCTTGGCGACCTTTCACACCCCTTACACTGATCTAGATATACATTTTTCAATGCTTGAAAAACAAAACTACAAATTCTATGAGAAAATCTTGTCCAATAGGTGCTTTGGGGATGTCCATGTGGCCTAATGTTACGCACTATTTGTATACTTTTGCTATTTGATAGTAGTATTGGTGGACAGTGCAAGGATTATGGCTAAGGACCTAACTTACCACACCCCCTACCGACTTCCCCTGAACTTGTACTCATTTAGTTTAGCAATTTTGTCTGTTTGTCTTTGTCTTATTTGCAACGAGAAAATTAAATTTTACACATTAATTTGTGTAAGTGGAAACATTTTACATGACATTTAAACTTAGCAAACGCTCTTTTGACGCTATGGGGGGGGTGGTTGGGTATGGATACATATGTGTGTGGGTGTGGGGTTAGTGCTTCATGGGATGGGGTAGCAACCACCAAAAAGACGCAACGCTTTTGCACTTTGAATGTCTGGTGAGGCGGAGCAGCGCGTGCAAATTTCACTTTGTTTTGCGGGTCTCTCTGTGTATGTGTGTGTGAGTACGTGTGTGTGTGTGTGTGTGTATAGATGTGGGTGAGACAGAAACTTTAGCCAAAAACTGCAATAGTGTAAGCGGTCTCTAGGGGCGTGGTGACTGGTCTGAGGGCGGGCGGTGATGCGGTCGTGTAGTCAACTTCAACTTCACTTAAAATCCTTTTTGCCGTTACATTTCGATGCATATGAGGTTTGTTGTCATGCCTCCTGCTCTAGCTCTGCCTCCGCCTTCAGCTCCTCTGTTGCTGCTGCTGCTGCAAGCTTATTTATAATTTAAAATTTGGCAAAAAGTTTTCGCCCAGGTTTCGAGTGGATGAACTTTACTTTTATGCAAATGACAGTGCAAACATATCGCATAGCACACTTACCTCTATCTCTTTCTCTCTCTCTCTCTATCTCTCGCTCGCTCTATTGGCCGCTCCGTGGCTCGATGTCATTCATAAAGTTTATGAGCTATATGGTCTAAGGCCTTCTGCCATTGCCATTGCCGTTGCCTTTGGAGTGGAGTGGGAGTGGGAGTAGGAGTAGGAGTCATTATGGCTTATGATTATGGGCTATTAGTGCAAGTTTAGTTAAGGCTTACAGCTTAGGGTTTCGGTTCCGAGAGATTCCTGTCTGTGGTCAACTTGAGAATGAGCCAAGTGGGATAATATTGCTGAGCTCTGTGTTTGTTACCCTAATTTGTAACTATTTAGTTTAGTTACTCGGATTTGGTACTTGTAATTCGAGAGATATTCTATAACCCAATTTATCGACAATATTTCAAACAAAACTAATCTCAAAACTGTATTCATTAGTTTTTTGTTAATTTAAAAATAAATAGCAATTCAATCTGTTTTTTTTTTTTTTGTTGACATTGTTGTTGGTTTAAAAGTAAAATAATACACACCTTTAGAATAATGAACAGTTTTCTTTTCTTCATTTGTTTTCCGCTGGCCGCACGTGTTTCTTTATCACTTTTACACTAATACACTCTCACTTACACATTCACTTAAAAAAAAAGAAAACAAAAACAAAACACATTTACTTGAAAAAAAAAACAACAAAAAAATGTCTCAAATTGAGACTTCTGCGGCCATACACACACACACACATACGCGCACTTTTGCAATTTTCAACTACAATATTACGCAACAAAAAACCGATTGTTTAGACTGCGAATTAATAACTCGCGAACAACAGATAGTTGCATTAACCATATACACTTGTTTCATTTATTATTTATTTATTATTATTTAATATTAAGCACATGAAAACGCAGCGATCGCGACACTTTTCTTTGTAAACATTGACAGTGTTGCCAGATAGTCAAATCTAGTGCGGAGCAATTTGAAATTCCACTAGATTTTTAGCTAGCCGCTAACTTGGGCATTTCTGAAACGGAAAGTGAGGGAGAGTGAGAGAGTGAGAATATGAGTGAGGTGAATAGAGCTTTTCTAACGGACGTCAGCTGAAATTGCAAAACCGTTGACATTTGAATTTGAATCGTTCTGTATTAGTTAAAATGTAATTGTTTTCTATTATAAATATTTAAATTATTTTTCGGTACATACTGAAAAGTATACTTGAAATTTGTGTATATACAAATACTTTACTTAATCGAAATGTTTTCATCTTTGTTTTACTGACTTTTGGGCAAACTGTAAGATATTTCTATAGCCGATCGACTTGGATTGGGTCCTTGATAATACTTTCATTGATCTCGTTGTATTACCATCTTATGAAATTTTCCCGCAATCTAAGCACATGCCACATTGTTGTTTTATTAGGCACGTGATATACTTTATACAATATATTTCACAACAATTGCTTTTAGATTTTTACGACCGAAAATTGCCATGACAGGAAAAAGGGGTGTACGAAATGAGACGATGGGTGTGTATGTTTTGTGAGTGGGTGAATGGGAAAATGGTTTTCTGTATATGTGTGTGTGTGTGTGTGGGTGGGTGGTTGTGTGCCTGTGATTTATGTAGGGCCGGGTCTCTGCTGCTTCCTTGTTGCTGTTCTGGCAACTCAAAACATATGCAAAGATAAATTATAAGCGGTAAGCCTTCCCGAAAAATGTTGACAAGAGCGCATGGCGAAGAGAGATGGGTTAAACATTTTGATGTGACGAGACCAAATTGAGCATGTGTGTGTGTAAGGCTAGGTGTCCTATCTATCGTCTCAATGTTGAACCAATGTTTTCAAAATATATTGTATATTGCACGTCAGTCAGACAGTTTGAAAAATAGATAGATTTCACATTTCGTATGAAAAATCAAGAAAAAGAAAACTTAAACTTAACTTATACAATTGCAAAATAATTATTTTCTTACGGTATGAACTTTTGGTTAAGTTACAAATGAGTTAGAAAACTCCAACTGAAAAACGACTAAAAATTAAGCAAAATTCATTTTCAGCATGAAGATTTGGTAAGCTGCTCTTAAAATATCTCGGCTAATGCCATTAAAATCGCAACGCTTTAATTAGAGAGAGAGGAAGGAGCCAAAAACCTTTTTTAAGGACCCTTTTTTCAGAGTTTTTTTGGTTTTTTTTTTTGGGGGCATAACGTGAGGGAATGATAGGTACATACATAGATGGGAGGCGGGGCAAACAATAAACGACACAACAGTTACGAGGCTGCCGATGATTGCAAGGAGCAAACGAGCAATTAAAAAGTCGTGTGCCAGCATCACACAGGAACAGCAGCAGCAGCTTGCCAAGGTTGTGCCAAGGTAACCCACACGTACAGGGGACACATAACCTCGCTCACTATCTCTATCTCTCTTTCTCTGTCTGTCTCTTCTATTTGCCCTATGCGGCGGCAAACAAGGAGATCCTTCGAGGCATTTTTACGCTGAGCGAGAATTTTACGTTGGGGGTATTTGAAATATGCACGTAATATTGCAAAATTTTAAGCGTATATCTTTGCATAATTAACTGAGAAAATACTTAGCACACACACACACACACAGAGAGAGAGAGAGAAATAGGGGGGAAAGCAGAACGAATGGGTCTGGGTTGTCCTTGCCTTGCAGGCATTTTACCGCAGCTTTGGAAATCGCTGGCAAACAGAGAAAGAGAGAGAGAGAGAGAAAATGAAAACTTTTTGCAGTGATACTTCTTCTTCTTCTGCTTCTTCTGGGCTGCCACTCCCCGCCCCCACCTCGCCACTTTCCCCTCTCATTCTTCGTCTTTTTCGAATTTTCACAGGTTGTGTGGAATTTTTAATCTGCTACAGGCAACCACCAAAACCTTTGCCACCACCACCCCCCACCCACAGCACCACCCTTCTGTTCATGGACCCATGTATCTTTCTTTACTGCAAGCGATGGCTTTGCATCTTTACGCTTTTGCTTAAATATTTTAATTTTTATTGGTTCAAGTTTGCCCCCAACCGTCTTTTTCTGTCTGTCTCTATGTCGTTTGGTTTATTTCAGGCAGAGGCTTTGCAGCTTCTTTTTTCCTCATTTTGATAAAGCTGTTAAAAATGTATTTATTTATTTTTAGATGGTGCTTAGGAGTTTTCTGTAAGGATACTAAGCTTGCAGTTGCCCAAAATCTGACGGTAAACTGATAAGCTCGCTTAATAGATGGCATAAAAAGTTCAATTTTTCTCGTTTTATATTTCCCTTGGTTATTTTTGTATTCCAGGTGCAGTGAGTCTGAAGTGCGTTGACCAAAACTAAACGATGAGCAAATCTAATTGGATTCTTAATCTGAGTATTTATGGAGAAAGGATCACGAGTTTTTGGAAGGTAGAGAAACTAAAATCTGGGAGAAATCTGTGCAAAGACTCGAGTCAAACATAAACTCAAAAACGCTACTCATCCTTAGCTTTAGTATAGAGACCCAGGGCTCTGATTTGTAAGATCTAGAGATCTTTTGGAAAGTGGTTATCTTAAGGTTATTCGATGCCCAAAAAACTCTGGATCATTACGACACGAGTATATGTAATTGAGACTCTCCAAAAGACTGAAAGTCTAGTCAATTTAAATGATTGGAAATTTAAAACACTTTAGCTCTTATGTACATATATTTGGTTAGTTTAATGTGTTGACCTGATTTTTGAACAAAAGAATTCCTTAAAGGCCATAATCAAGAGAGAGAAAGGAAGAGTAGGGCTTCGAAGGAATCGATTGATAAAATTTGTGGCATTTTTGTTGCAACCCAATCATAGAATCATTTAAATCGTTAAGTCCATTGCCACTAGAAAAACAGAAACTAAACACCCCTTTTTTGCAAAAACCAAACGCTGGCCCGAATCTTTTAGCCAAACAAATCACAGCTGAGCACAAATAGACATACATACATATGCACACGGGGTTTGAGGCAAAACGGGGATATGATAGAATGGGTTACGGATACGATAGAAGCTGGAGCTGTGGCAGGGAACAGGGACAGGGTCAGGGACTGGGTGTACATATATGCATAACAGCAGCATCATCGGTATCGTTATATCGATGGCATTCACATGTTTAGCACACAAAAACGAAAAATGCCAAAGCACAAAAATATGCATACAAATCTATTCTATTTCTATGCCAAAAATCGAGTTGAGTTCCAGTTTCAGAGTCCAAGTCCAAAACTTTGAATCTGAATTTGCTCTAAATTTTGTTGTGCATGGCAAACAATGTGTGTGTGTGTGTGTGTGTGTTTGTGCGTGGTGTGGTATCGTATATAGAGTATGTCCTGTACTGCTCTACTCTGCTCTGCTCTATTCTCTTCTGTTCTTTCTGTCCCAATCAATTGTCCAAATGTCCAAAACTTCATTTGTTATGCGCATCACAAAAATTGAAGCAAATCATTTTGCCCAATCGCATTTTGATTTCAAATGTCAGTTGCTGATTGAGCTGGACTACAAGAGAGTGGGTGGGGAGGAGTGGGGGCTAGTTGGAGGTTGTTTGCGGGGGCAGTGGTTGAGGGTGGTAAACACCCCACACAAAACCGTTTGCTTTTTGTTCGCCTCTGCTCGAGTTTATGTTAATTTTCTTCTTTTTTTTTGGTTTATTTGTCTGCCAGCGGCGCCTGAAATTATGCAATGCCTTTATTAATTTATCAACCAAACCAAATGAAACCAAACCGAACCAAATGGGGTTCAAATCGAAGCTAGAGATGTCAGTCAATCAGACGAATTACATACATAGAAATAAACTCGATATTCCAATTTCCAAATCTGCGCAACAGTTTTTAAAAACCGAATAACGACATTTCTTTATGGTTTTTTTATAAGATTTCATTTCTTCGACTACTCAAAAAACGGATTTACCATTTAGTTTGAATATTTTAAGTTTCAAGCAGTATAAAGTGAACATTGAAATGTTGGCCAATATGTAACTTAAACGTAAATGAATTTCCCATTTTTGGCCTTAGTGTATTACTTGCCCGAAGGCCTTGTTGGGTTTGGTTATCGTTGTTGTTGATTTCTTTTTTTATTCTGTATTGGCAACTGGAGGCGCATTTGACTTGTTGTTGGGTTGGCTTGGTGTTAAAGAGGCGTGGCATTTTCATTTTCACGCGCCACTCGCGTAACTCATTTTCACAGACGGCCAAGAGAGAAAATAAAGAAGCAGAAGCAACAGCAACAGCAGCAGCAGCAGTAAGGAAGGAATAAGGGAAATAAAGTTTCTTTTGGTGCCACTTGGCACATTCTTAATTTCTTGCGTATTTTGTCAAGACAAATTGAATTTTTATGAGCGTCGTCGTCGTCGTCGTTGCCGTTGTCGTTGTCCTTGTTGCTTGTGTAGAAAAAGCGAAAGAAATCGCAAGACGTCATCATCGTCATCGTCTTCGTCGTTGTCGTCTTCTACAACAGGGCCAAAACTTTAAACTTTTCTCATCTTGTGAAAATTCATTTTATCACAAGTAATTACTTTGTAAATATATGGGGTGGCAGACAATGCAACAGACGTTGGTCGGAGGAGTCCAGGGTGTTGTTGCCCGAAGGACTGACTGCATTCTGCCTTGCCACTTGCCATTTGCTGCTACTATGTACCACTGCTGCCTTTTGGCCATTTGAAAAAGGGCAATAAAACGCCCGGCTGGCGAGGCATTTAAACTAAAAAAATAAAATAGAAAACTAAAAACATCACCCCGCACATTCTATACCCTCTAGCATTTCGAAAGACAGACTAAATTTACTCGACCGTTGGTTGATTGTGATCGAGGAGATTCTTCAAAACTTAGATATAACAATTTAACAAACGATCTAGGCCATATATAGAAACTATACAACTACTACATTTCTTGCATTAAATCTTGTTTCTATACCTGACAATCTCACTCGACCTTTCTATCCTTGGGCGTCCAATCGGAGAGAAGTTCAAAGTCGTCTCACTCAATTCGCATATACTTAGAAGTTTGCTTTTTTCATCAGCTGATTGTGATATGTGTTATACCCGCTTTTGGCATGGAGGTACCACACACTGCAAATATAAATCAAATGAAATTGTTGTTTATAAAGAATGCAACTAGTTCCTCTTAAAGTTATTTCCTGAAATTAAATTCTATGGGAAATTACGTTACAAGTTTCTAAGGAACTTTTCCATTATTCTCTGAGATCGATTACATTTATCCACAGTAGATCTAATTGATTAGCTCTAATACATTAGTTAGCTTCTCAACTTACTAAGTATTATGCCCAAAACATCATAAGATATTTCACAAAGAAAAAATGTGTAAACATCAGCGGATACATAAGACAAATACATGGAGACATGATAAGTTATTTGCAATAATTGTTAAATATCCAAAATGTCTTTCGCGCATGTCGGCGTTATCCGTATATCCGTTGATTATATTTGTGAAATCTATATAGCAATTCGATCTGAACAAAAGCAAGTGCATACATAAAAACAATCTATGAAAAGATGCGATTTTTTTCCACAAGTTACTATAATGTTACATAGTAGTAAAAAGAAATAAAAAAAACACGTTTTACATATTTTTACTTTTGTTCAGTTTTTATTGTTCAATAATGCAACTTGCCATTGGGATTGTCAAACCGCGACAATAATTTGCATGCGAACGAATGAACATTGATGAAAACTGCTAGAAGCTGCTGCTGCTTAATCGAACAGACCAAAGCCCATATCATCATCCTCCTCTTCGGACTCGGATTCGACCTTCTTGGCCTCCTCCTTCTTGTCGCCACCAGCACCGCCAGCAGCTGGGGCAGCGGTTGATGAAGCGGCAGCTGCAAACTTGCTGGGATCCTTGATGTACTCCTTGATGGTGGTGGCCTCCTTGAACTCCACCTCGGTGGTGGCAGCAATGGCCAACAAATTCTTGAATCCGTTGGCAATGCTGTGTGGAGCCGAAGCGATGGTTGGATAACCCACCGACAAACAAACGGCAGCCAAATTGGCAACACCTTGTTGGAACTTGGCACGCAGATCCTCGGGCTTGATGTCCAAAATCTCTGGCGAGAAAATGGAACCAGAATCATAGACCTGGCTGACAATCAGACCATACGAGAAGGGCGAAATGTTCAACATGTTGAGCAGAGTTGCCTCAGAGGCACCCACTTTGTCGCCAGGCTTTAGGATAGGCACATCGTTGATGATTTCAATTGTTCCCTTGGAAATCTTAGTGGGGATGGACAGAGCTTGGAAGAAGCTGGTCTTCTCGGGTCCCAAACCAGTGTTCTGGGCCGGAATGATGACATTCAATGGAGCAATAGCACCGGGACGAGCTGGGGCACGAACTTTAGACTCCAACAGCTTGTCACGTACTTCAGCCAAATCGCCCTTGGTGAAAACAAATCCAACATTGCCCTTAATATGGGGCAACAATTTCTCCAGTTGAGGATTGTTCTCCAAATGACCACGAATGGCCTTCCTCATCATGGTGTTCTTTCCCATCAACACCACAGCCAATCCTCTCAAGCTGGTACGAATGTTCTGCATCTGCTTCGAGCCCACATTGTCAGCGCCCACAATGAAACACTTTGGAAACTCATCGAAGAGTTCCTACGGATGAAGATGTCAACCCATATTAAAAAGAATTCATCACATTTATGTCGTTTCATTTGCATACTTACCACAACCTTGATGAAGTACTGAGCCTTCCATGCTGCCTTGTTCTCCCTAACCATTTTGATGCTGTATTAGGGACTCGTTTACGGAATTTAAGAACTGAAAAAAATATAATGGACAATCATTAGTATTAATAAAATGCTGTAACTTTGTAATAAAATTTAATGAATTTTTACAAGGATGGCAATTATTTTTGATGATTAAATTTTTTTACACACCAAAGCAAGAACTTTACACTGAGGTGACTTTGACCAAAATGGCCGAGTGTTGGGCAGAAGTTGAAAAAGTCATATCGATATTGCTGCATGATATCGATAGTCATAACAATACTTAGTATCAACATTTTGTTAACGCTTTCATTTGATAATCCGAAATTTTATATTCTTGACATATTAAATTCAAAATTGGACCCCCCCTTTTTTCAAAATAAAGAAAGAGAAATTTCAATTAATTAATGAATTTCACAAAAGTGCATGTAAGCGCTGTTAATGTTTGATTAACAGAGCTCGCAAACGATGCTGTTAGGCTAACCGTACTCACAACCGATGCTGTTAAATTTTACGTTCTTAAACGAATATCGATAAAACATTATCTGGCAACGCTAAAATTGGCTGACAAAACAAAAACAAAGTTTACTAAACACGTACTTAATAAATATATATATCAACACTCAATAAAATAACTTAATTTTCTGTAAATATATATCAAAAACTCGTGCACGGATTCAAGCAGGGAAACGAACGAAATTATGGGCAAAGATTTTTACCAAATACTTGGCATCCACAAAAATGCCTCTTCTGATGAAATTCGGAAAGGCTATAAAAGAATGGCACTGATGTACCATCCTGACAAAAATACACATCCAGAGGCGGAGGAACGATTCAAAGAAATTGCAGCAGCTTTTGAAGTGCTATCTGACAAAGAAAAGCGTAAAATTTATGACCAGTTTGGAGAGGAAGGACTAAAGCTTAATTCAGAAACATACGCACCTCAGCCCTCATCCGATATGTTACCCTTCCTCTGTGCTATAGGCGGGACAGTGCTATTTGCATTTGGTGCATACAAAACATTTCAGTTTTTCACCAAGAAAAAGGATGGAAAGAATGGCGCAGACGATTCATCATCGGAATAAAGCGGAAACTTAGACTGTTAACTGATATTGATTTGTTATTTCAACTAGATTTTAAAAATTGCTAATATAATCGGTTTTTTTTTTCTCGAATAATATCGATACTAATTCTATCGATAGTATCAAATTCAATCGATATATACAATACACATGATTAATTTTTAAGAAGCAATCGTAAAAGGGAAAGAACAAAAATAGTTCACGGTGTATAGCACTATTTTATTAAATTTTTTGTTATATATCTGATAAAACAATAATGTACCAAGATCACTATCGCATTCTGGGATTGAAGAAAAATGCTACGTTAAAAGAGATCAAGGCAGCCTACTACAAATTGATCCGTAAATACCATCCAGATAGTACAAAGGCTGTTGATAATAATGATGAGTACTGTAAGAAGATTAACATTGCGTACAGCGTGTTGTCGGATACAAAAAAACGCTACATCTTTAATAAACTTTATGATTCAAAAGAGTCAGTTTGGCTGCCACGTCCCTCTAACGACAATTGGACTCGCTCGCATTGGAAAGAGTTAGGTTGTTTTGTTGGAGGTACTGTTTTGTTCGGATTTACATTCTACCATCTGTACAAGAGAGTTTGGGCTACCGACCTACCGGTGCCTGACATGCATACGCATCTAGTGAAAACAGTTAAGATGCTACCAACTGTACCACTTAAAACTCTTGACGATACATTTAAATCCTGGATACAGATCATAGAATTGGGCGGTGTATCGCAAAATATTAGAAACCCACCTTTGAAATCGACGATTCTAGTTGCGGTTCGTTCATCTTTTGCTACTATTTCAAAAGCTTGGAAACAAACCATTTGGGTACCCATATCCAAGCCATTGGAAGTGCCGCTTAATGTTGTGACCAATGCTTACTTTAAACCCTGGATGCAACTCACTGAATTGCACGGTGTACTACACAATATTAGAAACTCGCCATCGATCGTTGCGTTGCCAGGAAACTTTCGTTCATATTTTGCTACCATATGGAATACATGGCAAAAGACCATTGGAATAACCAAGTCGCATTCTAAAGGCATTGCCGAAGTTTGGAATTGGACTTCGGGATCAGTGGCTTCTTCAGTTAATTTTGTAACAAAATCTTCGTCCAAAGGTGTAGAGAAATTATGCAACTTAATGACCAATGATCAAACTGCATTTTCAGCAGAAGTTGCAAAGCAAGGGAGATGGGTCTCTGGAATAATACTGGGATTCTTTAATTTTATATATGATATGTTATGCATGCTATTTGAAAAGTGTAAATAAAACCAAATGTAAAAATGAAATACAAAGCCATACAAATGCATGTATAAAAAGTTTTATTAAAAAAAAATTTGAATTGTTTAATTTTCGCAATATCAGTCTTGAAATATTAACCAGAAGGCCGAGCTAACTTCGACCATGCCGAAGTTTGTATACCCTTGCAAGTTCTTGCGTTACTCAATTCCTATAAGATATAGTAGTCCGATCTTGATCAAATTTGGCACGTACTTTTGATGGTATAGTAAAATGCTAAGTTTTATAACCATCAGATGAAAAACAACGAAGTTATTGATCTAAAACTCTTTTTTCGAGTGATGGTTCCTATGGGAGCTATATGATATAGTCGTCGGATCCCGATGAATCCGAGATATACAATGCCTGCAGTATATACAAGACTTCGTGCAAAATTGCAGCTCTTTAGCTTTACCGGTCTAGGAGGAGAAGCTGTTGATTCAGACAGATAGACAGACAGCCGGACAAACGTATTTGAACTCGTCTTGTCATGCTGATCAAGAATATATATACTTTATATGGTCGGAAATGCCTCCTTCTATGCGTTGCACACTTCTGACCAAAATTAATATACCCTTTTTGCAAGGGTATAAAAATTGAATGGCGAATTATAATCCTGTGCTGGTAAACTCAGGAATGTCTCAATTTAGAGCTTTGACATGATGTTGCCAGATCATCGATATACCGACACAGTCGATTGTGAAGAAAATTTGAAAACACTACTTATCGATATTTTTAGATTTGAAACTATTATTTATTATATACACAAAAACTAGGCACTGAATCGCCAATTTTCATCCAAGGTGCAGAATGGCTTCTGTTCCAATTAGCATAAACAGAAACAATCAATGTTCGGAACAAATTCTTTTCCACTCTTTTGCCAACACTATTTGAACGACATTTTATGTACATATGTATGTATGTGTTTTCATTACCTCAATAGATTGTGTGAAGTAAAGTATGTATGGACGTGTGGCTAAGCAAATTGTGAGGTTTCATTTATTTCATTTCCAAAATTCTTAGAACAATATGCCCGGATATCGAAACTACTATCAGGTACTAGGCGTGGATAGAAATGCAAGCCTGGCAGAAATTAGGAAAGCCTACTACAAGCTCGCCCTCAAATACCATCCGGATAAAAATGGACACTTTGCATCTGCCGAAGCATTTCAGTTAGTTTCTGAAGCATATATGGCACTATACACTGACCTATATAATGCACAAAACCATGGAGCCAAGTCGACAAATAATAAGCCGACGTCAAAAGCATCGGGATCCAATACATCAAACAAATTTGAATCCAACTCGACAAAACATCGGGATCCAACTCATCAAACACATCAGGATATACATAACTCGTCAAAAACTTCAAAACTTACTTCATATTGGTTTTTCTTTGCTGACGCTGTAGATACCCTATTTTATGTTTTTATTTGGTTGACCATGCTACTTCTAACAATTGTAGCTGCTGTTTTATTTGTAAATTTGGTTCTACAGGGACTGTGGAAAATTTTTACTATATTTCAGTTCCTATCAAACTGCATAGAATTAATATATTACATTGTATTAATTATTTTCGAATTGTTGAGAATGCTACTGTATATATGTGTAAATGTGGCAAAGATCTGTTCCTGGATACTAATGTAGATAGATATATCGCGTTTGGTTTGTAAAATAAAGTAAATACTACAATTTTTACACAAAGCCAGTTAAATTGCCATGCAGGAGGCTGAAAGACTGATGTACGCAGTCGCAACTACCTATTGTGTGAATAAATAAAATAATGTAGAACTAAGAATAATACTTGGGCGAAGTAGAGTTTTTATTATTAGAAGAGAAGATTTTGATGATTAAGGCCAAGGCAAAATGAGTCCGGCAGATGATTTAAATGACAATAAGTATGTCAATGGAGAATAGATTAAACAGCTAGGCAGGTCAACATATAAAAGTTAATGTATAATAAAAATAATTCTGATTTACACTTACCGAACTTAAATTTTTAAAACGCTTCCACTAGAAGTGTACGTTTGGAAACTAGATTTTCCCAACACTTCATAGACTCTTGTTGGCCTTTACTATCCTTTTATTACTTTTGCTTCAGTTGATTATGATTCAAACGGATTAGTATTCGCAAATTGTTATTTTGTTTTTGAGCTATTTATTGTTCTTTTTGTTTTTGTGTTTTCAAAATCTTTACATACTATATTACAAAAAAAAAAAGTTTTTATGAAAAAAACCCCATAAATGTTTTTGCAAAAATGTACACAATTATTATTATTTACTTATTACTTATCAACTATGGCTATTTGTGTGCTCATTGCAGTTTGCATTCAAATATGTATTGAGTGAGTTTTTTTTCATTATCATGTTCGCATTTCACATTTTTCTTTTGTTTTTCTTTTTTTTGTCAGTCCAGTTACTAAAAACGAAATACATTTAATTTGTTGTTTTTTAAATGCAACAATTAAGTAACATTAATTTTAAATGCTTTTTGCCTAGACATGAATTTTTTTATTTGGAAAAGGCACATTTTTCCCCTAGGAAACACAAAAAAGAAATAGAAGAAGAAAGAGAAAAAACAAATAGAAATAGAAGAAGGGGTAGGAGATAGCTAAAGAAAGGAGTTGAAACTTTCTACTTTCTACTAGAAAGGACCATTTTTTGTGAGTTGACTTAGAAGACTATACAAAAAAAAACTTGAAAAATTTAAACTAATGCGTTTTATTGGCAGCTGCTGCGGCCGCCAGACGTGCCCATTCGGGGAACGTATTGATATTGGGATAGACAATCAGACCCCACGTCTGACAGAATATGAATAGGATGATAATGGTGATTATGGTGGGGCCAATGCCAGCAATTGCCATATCCTTTGTTCTAATGTTGGCATAGCCAGCTACCAACGCATTGGGCGGTGTGCTCACAGGAAGATGGAAGGCCATACTGCAGGCCAGACCAGCGGGTAATATCAAATACAGCGGATGAATTTCAATTGCCAGCGACTGTAAGATTAAATAGAAATTAATTTGATTTCTTTTTTTTTTTTTTTTGTATTTTATTATTGTTTCTCTCACCATTTCCGCCAGCACTGGTATAATAATATTGGCGATGGCCACATTCGAACTGAATGCAGTTAAAAATACGGCCACCAGAATCACCACCAGCAGGAGCACAGAATGAGGCAACACTTTGAGGCCAATGAGGGCGTTGCCAATCAATTTGGCCATGCCACTAACTTTGCTGCCCTCGGCCAAAGCGAAACCACCGCCAAGTAGAAAGACCAGGCCCCATGGCACTTTGCTCTGAATGAATTTCCAGGTAATTAGAGACGGTGTTGGCCCCGTTGGCACCGGTTGACCGCCACGCCGAGAGCAGTAACGCAAGAAGGCATAATTGGCTGGTAAAATGAAACACATAATAACCACAAATATGGTTGGCATTGAGTTACGAATATCCCTGGAAAAGGAGGAAAATGTTACAATGATGATAAAAATGAATTTGATAAAAATCACTCACTTGGTATTCAGCCAGTCGGCCCATCCCAGAAAGATGCCTGGTTTTCGTGTAAAGTACATAATAACCATGAAAATGAACAATATCATCACTTGAATCTCATGCACCGACATTGGTCCCAGCTCCTTGTAACGTTGATCTATCACTTTCTTTGCCACATCGGCGCCATCTTTACTTGCTTGCACCTCTTGGGCTTCTTTACTCTTGGGACGGAATAGACCCATGAAATGCCATTGCAGGAAGAGGAATGTAAGGAATGTATAGATCAACATTGAGGGTACCGAATAGAACATAAATGTTGGGAAATCCATTTGTTCCGTTGAATTGGGGAAACGTGATTCGTAGATGCCTTTGAATGTTAAATTGGTGGCAGTACCGATAATGGTGCCACAACCACCCAATGAAGAGGCATACGCAATGCCCAAATAATAGCATGTTGTGATTTTAGTCGGATATGGTGGGTCATCCTCGTTGTTCTTCTTATTGCCACCAACAATTTGATATTGCGGCTCATGGTAAATTTTGCAAACACCCTGTGCTTGTAGCTCCTCCAATACAGCTTGAATAATGGGACACATCATAGCCGTGCATGCAGCGTTCGAGATCCACATGGACAAGAACATGGTTACAGCGATCATGCCAAAATGTAATCTTCGGGGACTGCAGCCCACCACTTGAATCACACGCAGAGCGAGACGTTTGTGTAGATTACTATACTCGACAGCAAGGGCAACCATAATGCCACCCATGAACATAACAAGCGTGTCCTTAAAATATAAACGACACGTCTGATCGGAGCTCTGCAAAATGGAAAATACGATGCAAACATTTATATCATTATTTATGTATGTACTTTTATTATCCTTACCATTATGCCCATTATGGGAAACGCTACAATTGGCATCATTGAGGTAACATAGAGTGGCAAAGCTTCCGTCACCCAAAATATGGCCATTACAATCAAAAGATACATGCAACGATATTCCTAGAGGGTGAAATAAAATTGTTTACGCCCATTTTTGGAATAGATTTATTTAAACTTACAGGTGTGTTATTTAACAACATTATGGGCAGACATAGCAAAGGCACTAGAAAGACTACAAGGCCTTTCCAATGATTTGAAAAAAAGTTCGAGCATTTTACAGGCGGTTGTGCCGGTTCGCCGATTTCACTTTAAAAGAAAAATTTAAAGAGATATTTATAACAAATATAGACTAAAAATGAGGAAGAAACTTTATAGGCTAATGCGGTATAATTATTCTATATATTCTAATGTTCTATATAATTTTTAAAAACTGAATATTTACAACTGAATTCATTAATAATGAGCTCTGCAAGCATTGTCGTCATTTTTTAATTAATATTCTTATTATGTAGGATAAACAATAGATCAGGAATCCACTGTTACTATTTTAAAAATCAGGGAAATATTTTGTGAGTTTTGCTTACTTTAAATGTTTAAAATATTTTCAATTCTTCTAAATAGAGTTGGAGGATCTTTCTTTTCTTGATTTTCTTGATTCATGATTTTCGCCCGCTAAATATAGTAAATTTCCATTCTTTTTCGAAATTCATTAATATATTTTGAAAAGCAATAGAATAATTTCCATTGACCAATAAGAGGCTTTTGCTTTCACTACATATTAGGCTCAATATAAATAATGTTCCATTGTAATAATACTTATCATATGTCAATATTGTGCCCTCCCTCCCCGCCTCACCCATTTGATACTTACACTTCCATTTTGATATCGGCTGGTTGGTAAATCTAAAAGTAAACAAGAAAGAAGGCAAATCAATAAGAATTTCAAAGAAACGAGCCCCTATAAATGAATGGAAATCGAACACTTGTTGCCATGTTACCCTCCCTATACTCTTGTCTATATATTTCTTTTCTCACCTCCTGCCCTATCCATTCAATCGATTGTCATCGTTCACGCTTCATTAAAATGCCATTCATCAATATAAAATTGATTTGTTTCTTTCTACTTGTTGTTGTTGTTGTTGTTTAGACAAACCCACAAAACGAAGCAAAACAAAATCCTCAATTGAAAATCATTAACATAGAAAGCAAAAAAAAATGTAGAACACAGAAGCGCGTGATACAATTTTGCAATCGAGAAATGAAATGATATAAGAATTGGCGAAAGTTGGTGCAAGGATCCAATTTAAAGAGAGAGAGAGTTCAATTATAACTAAAATGATTTTTATTTTGCCTATGGCATAGATCTAAACATCTTCGTTCATATTGAATAATTGCAATCCATTCTCTACTAGAACAAAGTCGATCTCAAAATCAATTATATTTGGATATTGTAATCCAGATTTTATGGTAAGTAGTATTTCTGGACTGTTCCAATTCATTTTGGTTAGCAGTTTAATAAACTCTTTTACATATATGTACTTATATATATATACATATGTATTTGTATATTGTCCTAGTTAACCGTCTGATGTGTCAAAGTGGCCAAATGGAATATTCATGACGTTAAAATGCCATTCATCACAAGGCCTCAAAAAGTGTTGTTAGATAATCAATGCGTAAGTTTTTCAAATAGAAGCTACTATATAGTATACCTATATGTATATATTGCACTATTTTTTCCTGTCTGCAATTTCATTTGTGTGTGTGAGTGGGTTTTATTTTATTATTTTTTATTTTTCAGGGAGGCGCGACCTAACATTTTGGTTTTGTTGTTGGCCTTATCGGACAATCAATCAGACCATTAAACCCAGACAAAATATAGGTTTTTGTTCTTATATATGTACTGTATGTACATATAGCACGTGCTGTTGACTTTTACATATCTTTTTAGATACGATATATGTATATATTGTTTATCCGAAAAGCCCTTCCTAATTATAGCTAGCCCCTAGAAACGCCCCCGCCAATGTCAATGTCAATGGTTGTATAAGCATAAATATGTGAAGAAGAAAACCTAACAAAATGGATCTATGGCGTGTCACATGCGATGGTTCGTTGACTGACTCATAAATGAAAATTTGTTGGTTTTATTTTTTTTTTTTCAAGATTTAAGAAATAAACTAATGGACCATTGTCTTGGTGGGGAGGGGGGTGGGGGGGATTGGTTACCTCTCTAGTGATGAATTTCTAAGCGATCCTTCAATGATATTTCCATTTATTATTACAATTGTTAAGATAATATTTGAATATTGTATTACTCGAGTACATGTGGAATTTTGATTGATATTCAGGGCGCATTTTGACGTAGGTAGGCGCACAGTTGTCAATTGATAGCGCCACTGTCAGAGATTGGGTCTATATATACCGAGATACAATATTGTATATATGTTTACCGATGAATATATATACATACATATACAAATATATGTACATAAATGTTCATCATGTTCCACTTTATCAATTGATCTGTCTCTCTCTCTTTCTATTCTGTTGCTATCAGTTTTTTGTAAATAATCAAATATAAAGGGGGTTTACGAGGGGTTAGGGGGGGTGACAGCAACAAAATATTATGACATTGTATATACATTAGTATTTGTTAGGGGTGTGGTTTTATAAATAGTTTTGATTTTATCACAGCAAAAGGTCGTAACAAAGAACCATCTAAATTTTTGGGCGTTCGTTGGGCGAGTTTTTACTGTACTTGAGTACTGGGAGCAAAGTCTGCTTTTTATGGTAAAAGACATAACAGAAATAGGCAACATTCTTAAGTTTTCCACATAATAAATCATTGAATAATATTAATTAACTGAAATGATCATAGTTATATACATATGTATGTAAAAGTGATTGGTCCAAATGTACAGACTTTTACTCCAAGGGTAGAGAAACAACGGCACTAGGGCACTACGACAGCGCGTGTTAAAAAATGTTTGCAATAAACACTTTATATTTTTAATTGCCTGTGGAAATATTTTCAATTAATGACTGACTTTTGACTCTGTCCGAGTCTGAGTTTCAATTTTAAAATAGAATTTACAACAAGCTAAGGGAATCTTGGTTCGGTTGGCTTAACTTTGAGTTTCAGCGGTGGATGAGGGGGGATAACCTACCACCCTTCCTCCCTCCAGCACTCCCATAAAGAATCGAGGGCGCTAGACTAAACAGGCAATATGATCATCATAAGATCTAAACAAGGGGGCGCATTGGGCAAGAGAATCTCGTGTGAAAATACCAACAACAAACACACACATCTCAGGTTACAATTAACTGACACAATAAAGTTAAACAGAAAATTATATATACATTTCGTATGTATATGTATATGTACATATAATAATATAATGATTGCAAAATAAAGATAAGCACTTGGTTAAAAGGCGGCAAGTTGTTAAGAAAAAATCAGAATACACAAAAAAAAAAAAAAAAATTTGTTTGTGCCAACTAAATAACTGCCTTGACAATTTGAAACCGATTGATTTCAGATTGTGTTGGGAATACGATTTAAGATTTCAATTTTATTGGAAATCTCTATGAATGATGATAAGTGGATAGCTACCAAATAATCGAGTTAGCTCGAGAAATTTATATAATTTGAAAAAGTTCATGATTTTGGAATCTTTAGCACGAAGGTTTTAGCTTTTTGCTAATGCCAATACTAAAACTATGTAATTATAAATTGAAATTCGTGTTGATTGTAAAAATGATTTATGGTTGACTTCTCCACAAAACCAGATATCACATGATCTTATGATACATACATTAATAACAATATCTAATGATATTTTTTTGCAACAAATAATTATTGAAACGACGACGTTCTTTCTTTGGAAAATGGAAATCCCTCGTCGTCGCCCCTTCACCGCTAATTAAAGTGCACTACAACTACATAGTAGTCGGATAGAGGCCCTCTTACATTCTACTACTAGGGGGTACGTACATACCTAAGGAAAAACATAGTCAATAAATTAATTGCCCGTTTACAAACAATTTTCGAAATGGCCTTTTGTCATATATTTTTTTTTTTTTGACTATTTGGCCAGTGAGAGGGAGTGAGAGCGAGATACCTAGAATGGAAAAGCGACATTTCCTTCTCTGTCTCTCGATAAGTGAAGTGTTTACAAGGTAATTGATATAATAGCTGGCGGGAGAAGAAAGGTCTCCTTCACTCTAGCATTTGGAGCACAAAGCAACTGCAGGGAATGAATTTTGCTCTGAAAGCTTCCATTACTCACGTATTTACAAATAATACTTGGAAGCCAGTTTTACCTTTTTGTATTACATGATCAAAATTAGCATTTCATGCGGAAGTCGCAAAACCAACGAAACTGTGTGCGATACCTGCATCAACAGGTGAAAACTGGTTGCAACGATGAACGTGAAAACAAATCAGAGTTATAAGCTAAATTTATTTGAAGTTCACCACAATTAAAAAAGCAAAAAACTCTTCGATCCTGCTGATAAACCTTTTAGTAAAACATATCTCATATACCCACTTAATTAGTTACTAACTTTTAAGAGAGAGAGAGAGAGACGACGTCTCCCTCTTCATATTTCATCATCAAAATTGCAAATAGAATTTCAAAATCTTTTCTTTTTTTTTTTTTTTGCATTCGCATTTGCATTTGCATTAATTGTATTAATTACTTTGTAAAACAAAACTCGTCTAGATCCAGTTAGTAATTTATGCATTAAAAAGTTAGGCATAAACAAAATCATAAACAATAATAATCTCAACCAAAACAAAAAAAATTAACAACACAAAAACTGCATTTAACACAAGAAAAAAAAGTCCCAAAAAATCAAATTAGCAAACGAATGTTCAAATTTTAAATTGGCTAATTTAAAAACAATAGAATATGAATACGGTGAGGGGTGGGGGAGCGTTAGAGAGGGGCGTAGAAAGCGGGTTAGCTGTTTGTTTCAGCTGCTTTTTTCTTTTTATAATCTCAAGTGTTTTGTTATGCACTTTAGACCCTGGACATACATACATATATACTATGTACATATGTATAGAAACTTAATCTGGAAGCTGGTGACTTGGTAGTAAGTGAACCGATTAAACAAAATCTAAAGTACAAATAATTGGAAAACTAAAATTAAACTTCTTGTCGCAAAACCGTTAACACGAATGAATTGCAAGACTCAACTGTACATAAATACATAGGTGTGTTGCTTTAGTACAGTTGTGTGTGGCAGTTGCTGAGTGTGATTTGGTTTAACTCATTACGAAACTGTAGACAAGCTCACCTTAGGCGACATTCGCATAAATTCTATATGATAATTCGACTTTTTTTTCCTTTTTTTGGTTCATTCACATGCGTCCCCGTTGGCACTTGACAACAATGAATATAGAACACTAACTAAAACTTTACTTTTCAATCCATTATGTAAATATAACAAATGCTATGAGTTATGAGAAACAAACAGCACAAAAACGACAAAAAAAAAATAAACGCGCAAAAATGTATTTATTTTTTGTATATCGCTTCTGAATTTTTATGTATGTATGTAGTATTATTTTTGCGGCTTGAATCACCATACATCCATCGTACAGCAACGGAAATTTACTGAACGGAATACGAGATTAATACACAATGAATTGAAAATTAATTGAGTGTACTTGTATGTATTTATCGAGAAAACTTATGTAAATTCTAGATTTTATTGAGGTTATTGTACTGCAATTGTATTTCCATCTAGTTTTCACCTTCATGGAACACTTCCTCGTAGCATTATGATCATTACATCATTGCTTAACCCTGCTGTAAAATTATATACATATAGATGTACATATATATTTTTTTTTTAAATTCATTGTAACATCTAAATATGGAAAGCTATTGAATTAAAATTATTAGCGGGGCAATTAATATGTCACTTATGTATCAGCACACTATTTGAATGAACTTGACATTGGCATTGTGTGTCTAAAAAACACACATACAAACAGAAGGCAAATAATGAGCTAGACAAAAGTAGTGGGAAGCACATTTTAAAGGGGGTTTCAATAACTTAGTCAAGCATTGGGGTCACCAACTTCATAATTTCCATTGAAAGACAAAAAACAACGGGGTCACTAGTAAAAAATATGCTTTAATTTACAAAATTTAGTCACCAACATATCTGGCTTAATTTAATAAAAATCCATTAAAAATATATAAGTTTTTGAAGTAAAACGTCGGGGTTACCACTGAAGAAAATATACCATTTGATAATATTCTTTCAAGTCATTGTCGACTCTATTTAATGCCAAGTTCATGCTGAAATAAGCGAAACATATGTGATATGCAAATAATAAACACACAATTTGTTGACATTTTGGGTTATTGTCATTTTTCAAAAAAATTCTAACATATATAAATAAATAATTGATGCATCATGGAAATAACCATTAAGTAGGTATCATCATTACTTTTGCCGTTCAATGACCACGAAATATTATATCTGATATCGTTATATGATATGTATATATGTATGTATGTATGTTTGTAAGTATCTATGCATAAAGTAACTACTCATGCTTCATTGAATGATTAAATTTGATTACGTTCTGTGACGGTTAGTAGGTGTGAATTAAATTATAACAGAAAATCACGTTATCTGGGTATATTAATCGTGAATGGAAGTGTGAATTCTTTTGGCAAACATCTACATATACCCTACCTAAATCAATATTATTTGTAGAATTTGATGGATGTCTCATTTGGACGAGCAATTAGTTAAGATATTGAAAAACAATATTAAAATATTTGAAATTCTTAATTCGAGGAAAGCCTTTTTAATGCGAGTCTTCTGTTGGAAGTGAAAAATTGTTTTAAAGCTTTCTATTTCTAACTAAGTAAAACTGGTTTTGCGTCTTTTTTTCTTTTGCTCGTTTAACCAATTGGCAATTAAACTTCTAAATGAACTGATTTTGTATTTAAGTTTTAACTTTTAAGTGATCATGCCATTGCATAATGATCATCAAACAACTATGCCATGCCACATTTCATCCTAATCAATATACAGTAAGCCTCAGGAATCACGGCGATCTTTCGTCTGTTTGCATGTATTATTAAAATTAAAATACCAATCAATATGCATACACATGTATGTATGTATGTTCATACACACTCGCACATATATGTATGTACATATTTATTTATTTTAAGTGAAGTAATACTTATATATGATTTCGAACGCAACAATCGAAACAAAAATTTCATGTCATTGAACTTTATCATATTTCTCATTTCTTAAAAATTCTTAAATCAGCTGGGTGTAGGTAACTGGCGAAACTTCAACGAACTTGTCACCACATTTCTTTTTGCGTGTGTCGTTAATAAATAGCATTAATGTTGTATTATGTATTGTGCTTTCGTTTTCAGCTGTTTAATTATGTAATGGCATTTAATTAAAATTATATTATATGTATAAGTATATTTTTTTTCTATGTTAGCATGCTCTTATCAATATCGTGTGTTTGTGTGCTGGAACACAGTTTTATTTCAAGGCCTTTAAAGTTGAATACTGATAAGACAATATGTGATACTTCATTTTCTTCTCTCCTGAAATTCCCCGACAACCAACCAACTACTTAGTACTTAGTATTTAATAATATTCCAAGTATCAAACATTCACTCATTTAATTGAAAATGTGGTTAAAGTTTTTACCGATAACAGTTTATTTGTGTTAAATTGACTAAGACCCATATTTAGTGAATTTTCTCAGTAAGAAGCTGTTCCTCTGACCAACTATGGCGCAACAAGTTTCATTGTCCCCCTATTTCGAATACCCTTGAGTGAATTGATCAGACAGTTGTAACATAAACTATTTTCATTTACTTACATATGTATGTACATATGTATGTACATATGTATGTATTAAGAATTTTCACAAAACTAACATTCGGAACTACGGAACTCATGATATGAGGGTAAATGTGTTTTTTTTGCAAATATAAACAAATATTATTGTACATATTGTATGTATGAATCTATAAAAAAAAGAATAAACAATACTTTAAACACAATACACAAACACACACACACACACACACACACACAGACAAAGTCATCAAATTGTGAATGCAGCTGCCTCTACTACTTCCTTTTGATGGTAGTAGTGTCGGATCGCGAAGGTGTCAGGTGCAAGCAATGCGGGAGAAGAATATTATAGTCGCGGTTGAACAAAGAAAGCACCGAATGCACAGACAGATATACAAATCTATGTACATACATATGTACATACAGTGAATACATTATTTATTCCAACAACCTTACTTGTCATGAACATTACTTGATAAGAGATGCGCTTAAGATAGTTTTTCTTCCATGCCAAAAAAAAAGAAGAAACATACTCTTTTTTTGCTTTTCATGGTAAATATTAAATTTGATCAATATTGATCTTCATTAAATAGAAAAAGGATAATAAGTAAAGCTGTTCGAATAAATGATGTATTCACTGTATTTACAAACATACATACATACATATGTATTTAGTTGTGTAAATTTGTGTGGCATGGTTATTTGCCTCCTTTGTCTGCGATCTAGGAGACGGCGACGGAGAGAGACCTTCACACTTACTTGGCTCGAAAGAAGAAAAGCAAAATGCAAACGTCACAAGTTCACTTCCCCTAACCCAAAAAGAAAACAAAAATGCCCACAAACATCCACTCACACACACACACACATGCACACAAAACGAATTGTAGAATGAAACGCGGTATTTTTATCGCCTTTAAGAAGAAGATACACGCACATGGAGGAGAATTTCTGTGTTAGATTTGACAATTGTACATAAGTATGTATGTACGTACATATATGTAAATACATACATATGTATGTACATACATATATTGCTATTCGATTATCTTAAAAATTCTCTATTTATTTATACATAAATTTATTTTTATATGTATTTACTTCTTTCAATTGGATTTCCACTTTTGTGATTTTTGGGGAACACTTGGAGACGTTAAAAAAATAATCCGGAGGAATAGCACGTCCGTTTCGTGACCGTTACAATTCGAAATCGAAAAGCGACTGATTCGGACTGAGTTTCGGACCTCGAGCGAGCCGGCGCAGCGCGTGCTATACACAGTCAGTGGCTAAAGTATATTGACGTAAAATAAAAAAATTCAATTGAAATGGGTAAATTGATATTGTTTTGTAGACACTGCAGGCTTTAATTAATATAAAATATAGGGTTGAAGTAATATGAAAGCCAAGAGGTCTACTCGTTTACAAACGGCAATAGTTTTCCTGCTTTTGCCCGCATTGTTGTTGAAAAGAATTTTATTATCATTTTCATGTTAGCCTCAGCTAAAGCTAATTGCCTCCTTTTTCGTAGTGAATGATTTGCCTTTATACACATGAAGTATTTTTGCGATAAAATGACCCACAGTTCCCCCATTCTCCAACTCGTTTGTGTAATTTCAATCGAGAATAGATTTTATTTAGAGAAATTAGCAATGTTATTTAATAATATTTAGTTACAAATTCTACATGTGTAAGGTATTATCCTTTTTGGCAAAATTTTTTTGCAGTTGACTGTGCATATTTGTGAGCATGCGGCGCAGCAAGGTGAGCTGTGTAGTACGATGTAGGAAATGGTAATGCAAAAGAGAGAAAGAGAGCAACCAACACATGGTGAGATATTGCGTCTAGTGATGAGGACGTGAGTGAAGTAGCATTGCATTACAAGCTAGTAATTGCCAATGATAGACAATAGCTTCTATTTTCAAGTCTTCAAGATCTTCGTGTTTCCGCGGATATATTTATGTACATATGTACCTATAAATTTCAGGACTCGTTTAGTTCCTGCTTGTAGCTTTAAGTCAGGGGTCGGCACTTATAGCCCGTGCGGGCATTTTTGCTCGACAACTCTTACAGAAACGCTCTCTTTATGCCGACCCCTGCTCTAAGTAACTCGCTGCTATTGTATTTCGTGTACATTTAACAGCATTCCTTAACAGGCAAGTCACGGCGGCATCTCTATTTCGACAACAACTCAAAACGTCGAGAAGCAACAGGAATACAAAAACAAAACATACAAAGAGAGCGTTTGGAAATGGAGAACCAAAAAGGAGAAGGAGAGATCTGAAGCAACAACGTGAGAGCACTCACATCAACATTTCTACACGGACACACACACACACATACACATGAGAAAGGTTGCCAAGCTAAACAAAATCGAGAAACAGGCAAATAGCAGAAAAATGTTGACAAACTGCATTGCAACTTTGTACACTGGATCTAAATAGTGGACACTTGTTGCACCGGCCAGGAAATGCAACGACAATTTGAAATTACAGATCTATGTAGCACTAATGTATTTAGATTAAGGGTATGGATAAATCTTATGTAAAGTTGTTACAATTGCAACAGGGAAATCACTGCTGATTGACTACCGGGTGAAAGTGCATTACAGCAAAGGATCGTTCCCTCAAAAACTGCAACACAATTTCACCACTACACCGCACGCATGCATTGAGTGAACCAGTGGGGTCGGTTGGCTTTCCCTGATAACTGATAATTTACCATGCCTCAGGTTAGTGAAACTTTAAATCACACACTTAAAGTGTGATATCTATTGAAAATGTAAGGAAGCCACGCACCGAATATCTTCAGAATAAGTTACTATGCTCAAGTGAGATTACATTTTTTAATTTTGTAGTATTTTTTCAAGTGAGGGTACTAAAAATACACTATATCATACTCAAAATTTAGTCATAAGATCTATTTGGAAAATCAATTGTGGATTCCTAGCAACAAGATAATGAATTTTACAGACAATTGACCACACGCTAAAGATCAGCGATAATAAACCTTCATAAACTATGGAAAATTTACCAGACCAATATAATCAATTTTAAACGCTGATATACATATGTATGTACATGTATGTACAAACATATGTAAATATGTATGTATGTATGTACATATGTATGTACATACAGTTCTTGATCCCGCTTTCAAAAGCGTTTAAGTCGAAAGTAAGTAAACAGTAAACTTCGTCCTCTAAAACCATTTATAAGAGTAAGAAAATCAATATAACCATGTGTCAAGAGTTTTCAAAGTCAAATAGTATGTAGATACTTACATATGTACAATGTATGTGTATGTACATATGTACTCGTTCCCACTATATGTACATACATATGAACATTTTAGAAATTTTCATCAATATTTAAGTTGATCAATTAGGAACAAGGACAATTTTGTGTGCACGCAAACGGTACGAAAAATGTTCATTGCATGCCCCCGCCCCCACACGTTATTCGTTCATATACATATGTACATATATACATTCAATATACATACATACATATGTATACATGTATGTACATACATATGTGTGGGCAGAGCAGAATGTCTCTTAGTGTCGCTCACTTATTCTTGAATACAGCCGTAAAGTGCTAATTGCATCAAAAGCCAGCGCAAATTGAAATTCCACTAAATACTCGAAAAAATAGCACCTAATTGAATCAAGACCAAGAGTGTCGCTAAATTGTAGGGGAAAAGCCTCTCAAAATGCCATTCAATTTGGTAAAAAAAAAAAGAAGCAACTGCAAGTTCCGAAGGTCTTCAATATGCAGAAATGGTAAAGTCTTGGTAAGGGTGGTAGGGTGTTCAAAATATACTAAGCCATTCTTACATATTCGTTTTTGCTTTAAATATTGTACATATGTACATATGTACATATATGTACTATGTATGAATGTTGGGGCAATAAAAATCATCGTCCGAAGAATACAAAAACAACAGACTACAACAAGTTACAAAAACCGTTAATTTTTTCGCAGATGACTTTAATGGCGGGTCATACATATGTACATACATATGTAACTGTTTCGTCTCGAGATCGCAACAACAAAATAAGCATAAAATAAGGGTTGTTTTTGCTTGTGTGCCGGCCGGCGACGCGAGAGAGAGCATGTTTTCTCTGCCGAATATTTGTTTTTGTTGTTTTCGTGCCCACCTCTGCCCTAAAGAGATTGAGAAGATGTTCTTCTAATATTGAATCTGTTTTCTACATATGTATGTATGTATGTCTGTACATATGTACGTACATATATATGTATGTACATTCCTTTGTAACGTAGGAGAAAACTGATTTCAAACTTGTTTCTGATTGGATGGACTGATGAAAAAAGAAAGCAAATCAACTAAAACACATTTTAAACTTGTTATCCTATCCTTACACTGTGTACTTAAAAAGGATGTACCAGTGAGGATGAAATATTTTATTTAGCATTTCACAGAGTATTCTTAGATTATTGGCAACTAATTTTATTTGAATGCAATCTTTATTTAATACTTTGTTTCTACCTCTTTTGAAAACTTCTCGTTTTTTGAGTTTAAAGAAAACCAGTTCAACTTTCAGTTGCGACTTGCTTATCAGTTTTGGTGTCTTTTTCCGTTTTCTGTTGTTGTGTGTGTGTTTTTTTTTAGCAACTTGTTTTCGCTTAAATGAACAAACCAAGCACATATACATAAATACCGTTTTGACCCACATTTAGACACTTCTTCATTTCAAAATGATTATGACAGTGGTTTCGGTTGCAGAATTGATGGCAATAATGTCTTCTTTGTTGTTTTGGTTATTCGGTTAGATAATATCACAAGAAGGTTAAAAAAAAATTCAAAAAACAAAAATGTTTCGTATTATTTTTTTTGCGTCTTTCAATCTTCAATTGTTTTATTTGCGTCATTTCATGTCACGTGTGGAGGCGGGACACGGCCAGCCAGCCACCCACCCACCCCCTCGAAAAGAAAAACAAGCAAATTTCTCAAGGCAACTTGGAGATTATAAGACAGAAATAATGTTTAAACAAATGGATATGGGCAAAGTTCTTAGAGAGATGTTCTAAAAATATTCACATGAGTTGGTATATCTGTATGTATGTATGTATGTATGTATGTTCATACATACATATATATTGATCAGGTGCAATTGAAAAATATCTTATTTGAACCAACAATTCCATTTGCAAGTTTCCTTGCCTTTCGCCTCAGTGCTTTTATGTACATATGTATGTATGTATTATTTATCAGTTTCAGTTAATATCAATTACCAAAGAATAATTCAATTCACTTTCCTGCATATCATATCATTATACATATGATGATAGCGTCACAGACACCACATGGCATTGGTAGTTAGTTAGATAAAAATGTGAATGGGGACGAGTATGGGAAGGCAATAAAATTAGTTTTAGTCAATTGTAATTTAGGTCTGACATATTGTATATATACTTTTTATTTATGATAGGTAAACTACCGCAAAATTAGATAACCGATAGTGCAAGCTGCTAGACAATGAAAAATACAGGTTATATAACTTGTTTTACTTATACTTAAGTTTTTTAATGCATTTTTTAGATGATCTGTTATCATAGAAGATTGGGTAATAAATATATCAGCTGATAGTGTAGAAACCGTTAAGTAAAATGATTATTCAAGTGTTATACTCTAAAATTCACATTAAAAACTTCCTGGAATGATTATCTCGATTCTAAAAAAATACAAATTTCCAAGTTTTTATATCTATGAGATGCCTAGAATGCAATCTTATACAAAATCTTCTCGTTAACACTCATTTGTCATTTGTCTATAACTATAAACAGATAAAAGATAAAGGTTCTCTCACTTGGAAGTCATAATCTAGGACTAGATTTTCACAAGAATTTCATATTTTTTATCATCAACCTGATCCACTTTAAGTAAGAAATGTAAATTCCGCAGACAAAATGGATCTAGATTTGATTGAAACACCCCAAATATGTGCACTCCAATAATCCCAACCATAACGTTATCGCACGTGCTTTAATTTGCGTGCATTTGCAAAAAAAAAAAAAAGGAAGGGTAAAGAAAAACAATTTTAAGCCCTTTAAGCCACCCAAAGAGCCTTGACTTGTTAATTATATATCTATACTTTGTATATATTTTTTTTGCTTTTTCACTTGGTTATCTCTTGGTGTCGTCATTTTTCGACTTTGTATCATTTGGTGTTGATCAGGTGGTTTTTGGTAGACGGCAACGCCACTGCGAAGATTTGCTCTCTCAGATAAGAGACACTAAGAGATGGCGTCACTAACTAGATGAGGAATTTCACAAATATTTTTTGCTCCTATTAGATAATTGACACAGAGTCATGGGGTCTATATATATACACCTATCTATGTATATACATACATATATAGTCAAGGGGTTTTCTAAAGTACGACAAACTCGGGATTTTAAAGAGGGTAACAGAAGAAGATAAGAAAAAAATAAATAATGACGCTTGTTTACAAGTGGATGACTGGGTTTGCCAGAAAAAAAAAATAAGTGTGGATGATTCCTATTGATAAGAACTAGGTAACTTTTAATATATTTTGTTGAAAGTATGGTAATTTTTTGAAAAGCCATACTAAGAATGTATTTTGTAACAAGTTTTGTCAGTTGAAATTGTATGTAAATATGGGTAAATGGGTTATTGAACCGTTTTTACAGCTGTCTTTGGGTTTCAGTTTAAGTTTGAAACCGGTTTTTTTAGTTTAACCCACTTTCAATTTTGAAGGGTTGCCTCCCAAATGCAGAAGAGGAAGCGACTCGAACTTTTCAAATGCATTACCGTTTTTAGGTTACCAAATTTAACTAAGTTTTTAGGTGGAATTTACGCAACCTGTGGCCTCAATTGAACCTTCCTCAATCTCTTATCTATTGGTTTTTTGCAAATCTAAGTTATGTCACACACATTTATATAACCGTTAGACAAATTTAATATGATTTTTGTAGACAAAAAACACGGCCCTAAAAATACTTAGAGGCTTGCCCCCTATATATTATTTCAAGGTCGCCTACCCACCCATCATGCCACGTTCCCCGGTAGAAAGCAACAGGAAATGCTAATCACCTTTCTAATCACACAACTATTAACATTAACATGCAGAGGCGACGACGAAGAAGAAAAACAATAAATAAAAACACTTACCATTTTTGTGGTTTCCGTAGCCATTGCTAAATTTTTTTTATTCACTTTTGGTTTTTTCTAATTTTCAATATATTTGAATATTTTTCTTTTTATTTTTAATCACACTCACAAAAATAATTTCATAATTTACGTTTTTGTCTTTAAAGACAATTTTTTTTTTATGATGGTATTATATATATATATATATATATTGGTATATATATATATATATATTTAGGGAAGGAACAATATGAGTGTTGAGTGTATGGACACCTCAACGTTCGACGACTAATTGGCGAATGCTACCAAAAACGATTTTCTTTCATGTTAGCTATAGCTCGTATAAGCCCTCTGGACAAAAGAAAAATATCTGATAAATGTGTTTGCAGAGCACGAAATGCGATGAGAAAGAGGAGAAAGATAGAGAGACCGAGAGAGAAAGAGGGATAGTTAGACAGCGTGTGTGAGAAAGAGAGAGAGGGAGAGTAAATGTGTGTGCGAGGGAGAGAGAGAGAGTAGTAATAATATTTTTTAAGAGCGAAGTGCAAGGCATTTGTGAGTTTTTCTTTTTTTTATACTAACAGTTACACGCTTACTCATCATTATAGTATCGGGTGAAATGGGTTTGAGAGAAAGGTGGGGAAAAGTCACCAATGGGCTACTCTGGCCTTACTTTTTTTTTAACAATCAACCTCACATTGACCTTTTGCCAAGACCCCCCCAACCCGCAACCTCAAATAACACCCCCCTTAGTAGTAGAGTTTTCCCTTTACGTGTCATGATGAAAACTCATTCATGAAAACGAAATGTGACGTCAGTCATGTGGTAAGTGGGTGGCTGGTGGCGTTTTGGCGTCATGTGGGGAGCATAAAGATTAAGAGAAAGAGAAGAAAGCAAATAGTGGAGACATTGTTGCTAGATGATGAAAGTATAATTGTGGGTTGTTGTAATCGTTTTAATGACTGTTTTCTTGTTTTTTTATTTGTGGTTTCAGGTAATGAATCCTCAACTGATTTAAGTCATCAAAGAGCCATATTCATACATTTTTATTAAGGACTTTAGAGATGAGCATTCTTAACATGTTGAACATGCATAATTCCATTTTTAACTTTGCTTCAAAATGATGTTTTATACCAAAAATAATTTCCGTTTTTTTTAAATTTTATTTCAACATGTCCAAAATCTGAAAAAATGTTTCAAGTTTGCATAAAATTTCTACGTGAAACTTAATAAATTCGATTGAATTCGAAATTACTAGTTAAATAACGTCTTTTTAAATTCCAACAGGTTGTCTTTTTAACGTTTCTTTTATAACGGCTTAAAATTTAAAATTTCACCGTCTGTTTGATTTTTACCCCTATTATTTTTTGGCGCCGCTATTTAACATGCTGGCAACCCTTACAGTTGCGGCCGCTAAACAACAGATGTCGCTGCAGTTCCGGGCGGGGATTCCAATTTGAATTTAAATTCTAATAACGTCTTTTCGCTTATCATCGTGCGTGAGTCCAATCGGAGTTTTCTCGAATTACAAAGAAAATAAATACATATTAATTCTGTTAAATTCATTGCTACAATCATATAATGTATAAAAAGTTAAACTCTCTCTCCAATTTTATTTATTATAATGAGCTTAGTTAATGTTAATACATAAGACTTCTATGTTGGATATTTTTGTAAACCCTTTACAAATTGTTATTTGGGATCAAAAAACTTTAATTGGATTGATGAAAAGACATTGTATGATTTAAAAGGACTTTGAAGTCTCTTAGTATTTACACTAAACAGGATAATTTATTCATTTCCTGACCAATCAGCTAAAAATTTGTTCAACGTTGTGTAGAGAATCGAATCGATTGAGTGCTTCAAGTTTAGTTCCGTTTTCAAATTAAAATACTTTATTAACCAGTAGAAAGTAGGTATTAAATTTCCATCAATATTAAAGGTAGCGGAAGTGCATCTCATTATTTTGATTCTCAACGAGATCAGCATTAACGTTATGTACTTGCAAAGTCATCATTATCATCAAGAACTGGCTGCCAGGCTGACTGACTGGCTGGAGCAGCAGCAGCAGCCGTTAACACCCATTTTTTGTCGAGCAAAAAACGAAACGGAACGGAAAAAAGCAGGAGAGGAAGAGAAAGAAGGAAGCAAATCCCAACCCTATAACTAGCCTAGAGAGTGGTATAAAAAACCGCTGCAGTTGCGCTGTCAGATGATGATGATGATGATGCAGACTGAGCTAAGCTGAGCGCGTTTGCCTCATTGTTCGGCGCGACGACGCTTTGGGCAAGGATAACGAACTCAGGACCTTTACCATTGCGCCATTCATGCAATCAGTCGAGGTCTCTTCTCGCTCAGTCTACCCTTTTCACGGCATTGAATTTCCCCCTTTTTTATATACCGCACATTTCTCTTTGTTTTCGAGATTCCTATTTTTTTTGTTCTGTTTTTTGCAGCGGGATGCATTTTGTATATACAGCGTTTTTATTTTTTGCGCAGCTGCCAGGGGTTTTACGCTTGAAACTGATTTGTGCTGTGTTTTGTAAATTGATCGCCCACTTGATGGGGTTCTCGAAGACTTTTTGGCGTAGGTGTTTGATTAGTTTCAACGGCAAACTCTTGCTCTCTGCGGGCCCAAGTCAAGTTTTAGAGCACAAAAATGATTGCCTATCTAGGATTTCAGAGCCGGAGGAGTGGACAGAGAGCGAACGAGCGAGGTTGAGATCTTTCTTTTTCCTAAAAGGGGTTTCCCTCCCCTTTTTTCCCTCTTCATTTTTTTTTTTCTGTGTTGTTAGGGAAGTGCTCACAAAACCGTAAGTAATTGCTGGGATATGCGTGCAAATATTTTCTATTTTTGCCCAAAAAAAAAGAGAAGAGAATAAAGAATAAACCCTATAAAAAATAAAGAGAAACTAACCCTCCCTCCACCCCTCCTTGTTTTGTAATTAAAAATCCGAAATTTCGGGTTCAATGTGCAGAAATTAAAGGCTAGATGAGGAGCGTGATAGACTTTTATTTTTCTGTTTTTTTTTTTGTCGTTGTTTTTTATGTGTTTTATAGATTGATTGAGTAAAGAAATGAACCGAAATGAACTATAGCTCGATATATAGGTTGATATCTTCTAGGATCCAATGCAAATTAAGGGTGGTTGTTGTCCCTCCATACCCTCCCCATCATTTATTCTCATGTCTTAAATTAGTTGCGCCTTTTTCAACCTTCCTCTTCTTGTCTTTTTGGTTGACAAAAGACCAAGGGAAAGGACATAACAAACAACAACGAAGAACAAGAATAGAATCTTTCTCTCGTCTCAGTTTTTTACCTGGCGACTGCCGGGCTGCTGCATTTCCCATCTTCCTTATAGTTCATTCACCTTTCGATCACCTTTTGTTTGTAATAGGGAACAGGCTGCAAATGTTGCAGGATCACAGAGAATGAAGTTGCGAAATTAGATAGATGAGAAATCTCTTTATTTTTACAGTTCAATGAAATTTCTAGTATGATTAAAAAAGTTCAATAAACTCAAAATTTAAAGATAAGAAACTGAAATTAATTAAAAAGCATTGCAAGCAACTCGACTATCGAGTGAAAAGATTTTCAAGCTTAAAAAGCAGACTGTACTTTATCGAAGTTTATTTAAATAAGAATTGTAAAGTTTATTTTACCCTTTTAAGGTAAAACAAATCAGAGGATGAAGCGATTTTTGGCAGTTGTGATATTTTAATTTCAATAGATTACGGGTTTTCATCTTTCCCAGGCTCTAATTAAGTAATTTTCCTGCCGATCTTAAAGTTTTATATGAAATTTCTCGCTAATTTCCCTATGCCAACAAAAACAAAGTAAATTTGAAGAATTTTCCAAATTGTAATGTCAATGAAAAGATATAAATCCAAAAAAAAAAGCATATTGCCATGTCATTCGGAAGATCATTAGGCTCGCAAAATTATTGCCCTCATGTTGTTATTTTTGCATAGATGATTCCTATGGAATCTATATGATATAAGTAAAGTACTCTTTGGCTATGCATATGTACATAGATCAAAGAAGTTTCTTAATATTGTAAAAGTATTAAACTCCAAGTCCATAAACAAAAAATATTCGTTTATCGTTTTCAAATTGAATGCAAATGTGATAAACAACAAAAGCAAATGTCTTTTCGAAATCAGAGGAAAAAAAGAGAAAAAACCGGAAAGCAAATGCCAAAAGCGCGCCAAACAAAGATTTCAGAGGATAAAAAACGAATAAAAAGCAGCAGGCAAACAAAAGGATGTATATTTCCCTCTCTCTCTGTCCCTGTCCGTCAGTATCTATCGCTTTTTGTGAACTTCAACTGAAATGTAGAATGTAGACTGAGCAGAATCCAAATAATTTGTATACCCTATGGCCGCAGGGGGAAAGAGTATGTTGAAGTAAGTAAAATGGATGTAGGAGACATAAAATCGGAAAAGGCATAAAGATTGATCGAACTGCTTTAAAAAAATCAAACATAGTCGTTCTTATAAGTACTTAGGTCCTTCTGCTACTTGACATTGGAGTCAAGATTAGAACTAAATATTTAAAACGGAAACATATACATTTGATCCTCAACTAAATCTCTAAGATTTCTATATAATCTTAGATTATATGCGCATTTTGGTAGGCAGGGTATTACGAAATCGGTGAACCGCGTTAATGGACAGAGTTTTTGATTTTAATACCTCTGGATAAAGGTGTGCGACAGGACAACACGATGATGACGCAACCAAAGATCATGACGGCGACGGCGACGACGAGGACGATGAGGTTGAAGATGATGATGATGATGATGATGAGGAGATTTGCCGGCACACACACACACACACACACATTTGCAAGCACACACACAATAGGGAGAGAGGAAACTCTAAAAAAACGGGTTGCCTACTGAAACTAAAAGGGGATGATATTTTGCCTGCCCTTTTTCCGTTTATTTTATTTCAATTTTTTTTTTGCCGCGCAAAACAAATTACGTTTCACCCCTTTGCAGGATGAACACACAAAAAAATAAAGAGGCAAGAGCGATCGGTATAAATTTTGTGTTTGATTTCGCAGCAGCCGCTGTCAGTTTTTTAAAATGTGAATTTAGTTGTGAAAAGTGCGTGGCAGGGCAAGCAACACGGTCCGAAAGAAGTGAACAGTATTTCAAGAGTTCCAACTCTACATTCTTATTTTTTTTTTGGCTTTTTTTTCTTCATCTTGCAAAAAAGTTTTCTAAAATGCAATCAAAACGGAGAAACAGTTGGTTGGTTTTTTTTTTAATACTTTTTTTTTTAAAGTGCGCGGTAAATATTTAAACAAAAATTCTATGTTATGATGAATTCAAAATGAAGAAGGGCGCACGTGGTTTTTTAGAGCTGCCCTCAGACTTTTTGTTGGATTTTGCGCATTTGAAACTTTAAAATGTAAACTGGCCTTAAAAAGAGCACAAGGACACACAGAGAGAGAGAGAAAGAGAGCGAGAAAGTAGCCCAGGGAGAGCCAAGTGAAAAATAAAAAAACGCCGACAAAAATTGTAAAACAAAAAGCAAAAAGAACTCCCAAAAAAAAAAAAGAAAACTGTTCGAAAGCTAACATTATTATTATATAAATTTTTTTTATATTTTTCTTTAACACTAAAATTGGATTGCAAAAAGTTAAAAAGTTTACCAAAAAAACAAACAAACAAAACAACATAAAAAAAATTACTCGCACTCAAAATTCAAGATTAAATAAATTTTCATTTCACCAAATTGGCTGACATTTTTGATTTTGGTAAGCTTTTGGTCTTTGGGCCTCAAATGTTGTAAACGAAATTGGAAAATTTATTAAGTGACTTTGTTATAAACAAATCGGCAATGCTTTTTCAATTTGCTTTTCCCATTTTTGCGTGTGTGTGTGTGTGTGTCTGCGTGCGTGTGTGTAGACACTTTTCAAAGATGGCCGCTGTGTGAGAGTGTGCGTAAAGTTTAGCATACATTTAGGCGTAGGCAAATTATTCAACCAGACTGTTGCTGATTTAAAATTCATTTGTTAATACTTATAACAAAAGAAATAGCAACATGTATTTGTTTCTCTATCTAAATAAACTGCACAATTTGTTCGATTTCGATATCGATTTCAATTGATTGAATAGTGGAAATAGTGAAGGCAAGCTTTAGAGCATGAAAAAAAAAATAACAAAGATTATGCTGATTTAATTAGCCTTGTTTAGTTAAAGAATATTTTTTTACATCAATATCGTAGTGTGGACAATTTTCTAATGCGTATTTATCGATAGGAATTTTCTTTGTATACCCTTCCATAAAGGTTATTCGCATTTTTCCACAATGTTGAAGACCTTATTAGTATTATTATATTCTTTATCAGATTTAACAAAGTATATACAGCATTTGTAATCAGATTGTAGAGTCTATATAGTGTATTCTTGACCTTGATTGCTAAAATGACTTGATAGGGCCCTGTATATCTATAAATTTGTGCAGAGCAGAGTAAAAAACAGCCTCTGTTGCAGTTCCACACTTTAAAAATAGATGAGAACCATCCGGAATGAAAAAAACTATGTTACCTAAACAGACTTTTCCCTTTTATGAATTATAATATATTTTTATATGTACATACATACAAAAGATGGTATAATAATATTAGATGTCGCTTTCATTTGTTTACCATATCCTGAAGATGTCACAGAGAATAATACAAATTTTTAATATTATTCCTTTAAACTTGATCTTTTTTTCTGCTTTCCTCCATTAAAAATTCTTTTCAAAATATAAAATATTTTTGATCTACACTCCCAGATTATTTGGGCCTTGAAAGATATTTATATAGTTTTTCTTTTTATATATGAATGCAAAAGTTTGAATTTAATATGAAATATCAAAATACAATCCTGAAAATAATCTAATTTTAATATTATCTTCGTTGATTATAATGCAAAACATTATTATTTATTATTAATCCATATGCAAAAAAATATATGGAATTGATATATATCAGTCAAACGTTTATCAATTTTAACCATTAAGTCCATGATCTATAAAAAATTGCAATCTTGATGCTTAAGCCTGTTTACTATAAATATTTCGATATAAGCATCGATGCAATTGAATAAATAAAGATATTTTAAAACATTAAAATATTAACGTATCTGAATATATTTGATTCGAAGCGATTTCACAAAATATTAAAGTTATATTTACATATCTATCTAAATACATCGAATTTTAATTTATTTATAACCTAAATAACAACATCTTTAGTAATTTTTCATAATTTTTCTACGATATAAAAACTATTGCATTATGCCCTCTCATGGCATAATTAGGAGAAATTTTTCCAACTTTATGAACGCCATTTTTAGATGGACGTAGAAAAACACTAGAAATGCTAAAACAACCCCTCGCAAAAGACAAGTCGATCGCAGAGTCAGGCTGACGCTAACTGACTTGACCATCTACCAACCCCTAACAAAGCGTTGTGCCTGTTCCTGTGCCTATGCCTATGCCTGTGCCTCCACCACCACGACCACCACCACCGTCAGCCACACAAATGTCGAATACTTTCGAGTGGAATGGTCAAGCGAAATGAGTTTTATGAAAATAACAATAACAACTTTTGCCAAGGGTAGGGCCACACACACACATTCGAGTGGCCTGTGTGTGTGTGTGTGTGTGTGTGCGACATGCCTTGTGCTGGTCAGTAAAGTGACCAATGACCGCTTGGTATGGGGGTAGAGAGAGAGAGTGGTACATAAATGCAAAATGGCAAAGTTAAGCAACTACTCACGAAATATGTACATATTTATTTCTATCTCTAAGTGCAAAATAATGCTCGCTAGCATTCGGATCTATAAATGGAAATCAATTAAAAGAACTATGTAAACTTTTATCAACAACAATGCTTCATGAAGGTCTCTGACAAGTTGACTTTGCATTAGACGCTATTGTCAACTTTCTCATGGGAAATGTTTTAGCTAACTTATTTTTATCCATCAATTAGGCCGAAAATCAATCGATTAAATCTATGTAAATATTTGAGAACATTTTAAGAATTAAGGTTCTTCAAATTACATATTGTACTTCCTTTTCTTTTTAGGTATTTATTATCCTTTAAGTAGGTTCTAGCCGATTGCTAATCTAGTGATCTGAATTTAAATAGGTATAAGGTGTTTAGTATTGACAAAGAACCATCTGCATTTTCTTCTTTTTGTTTGCACAGATCACTCCTTTAGAGACTTTAATTCTCTCTCGTAAACAGTTACCTAATCTCTTACTTAAGTGTTCCTTCTGTGAGTGGGATTACAAATCTATTACAGTTGAATTAAGTTTAATCTATATCCAGTTTAGTTCAGAGCAAAGTTGGAACTAGCATTCGATTATATTATATATCCTATAGAAATTATTATATCACTTATAAATTTAGCTTAATGAACTATATTTTTCTAGTCATTCTCTTTGAAATTTTATAAAATTTAGTTAAAAATTTTCTAAATTGGTGTATAATGAATATTTACCTGAGGTAAAAACTATAGACTTATCGATGGATTGATTCGAGGGCAGTCATACGATATAATTTTTCTAGATCTGACCTGGAACGATTGTAATAGATGAGGTTTATTTTTTGGTTAATAAATTGCAAACAAACCTTAAGGGCCTTCAGCTATGAGCAAAACCTATATACCCTTTATGAAGTATAAAATGAATGAGTAAATCTTCTGAGCGAAGACCCCACATCACTTGACACACACATCTTAATCTGGCCCTGTCGCAAAGTGAGAGAGAAGTTTCTTTTATCATTATCATTTAAATGATGTAGTACCTTTCCATGCTTCCGCTGCTGCTGCTGCTGCTCTTCTTCTCATTATATTAATGAATTATCAATATTCCATAATTTTTAACGCCATTTCACAGCTATCGCATATGGATGAACGGGCAGAAGGCAGAGCAACCCATTTCCATTCGACATATACCGGCATGCCGTCTCCATTCGGCTAATGGACACAAATGGAAATTCTATTAAGTCAATTTCTTGACTTCTCCACCACAACGGTTGACACATTCGTAGAAAGCACTCGTCAATTAAACAGCAACAAAAACAAAAACAAGAAAAAGCAAAAATATCCATCCAAATGCCTACAGATTCACTTGCCTCTTGTCAGTGACTTTCAACCTTTTTCGAATAGGTTTTGCAAGGAGTGTGTGTGTGTGTGTGTATGTGTAAGTGTGTGTGTGGCAAATCAGGTGTCATTTTGCGAGAAGGTTGCTTAAATGGCGGAAGGCGGGGCATTTATTTGGTTGGTTTTTGGAGAGAACTGCCAGTAAAAACTGTCAAGCGAAATAATGCCTCTGTTGATATATATGTATATATACATATATATATTTATATGTGTGTGTGTGTGTGTGTCTGTGTAGTAGATATATTGTATCCACACTTGCCACAGCAATTTGGTCAACGTTTTATGCTTCTACCTGACTGCCCTGGGCCTGAGCCTGAGCCTGGGTCTGGACCTGTGATATTTTTGCGTTCTTTTTGCCTACTTTTCTGCATATTTAATACGCAATTAAGCAATTTGAATAGCAGCTAACATGGAAAATGCATTTTCATGACTTTTCCCCACATATATGCCCCAAACAAGCCAACGAATGGGGTTGCTTCAGAAGCAAGGGGAAAGGGTCACTTCATCAACCCAAAAAAATAAAAAAAACTTCAAGCAGATGTTATCAAGTGGATCATTGTGAAATGAGTTGATTGTGTAAACTTTGTTTTGACTTTAAAAGAAAGTTTTGACAACCACTACAACTTATATATGTAGATATATATAATCGATCATAGAAAGGGAATTGATGCTAAAGTTAAGATTTATATTCAATATGCTTGCTTCCATTAAAGGTTTGGAAGTTCAAGGTAAACCATTTTATTTCTGGAATGGGAAATGCAGAATATTTTATATGCGATTACCATTGCCAATTTTTTATGATGATATATGCATTCGGAATAAAAATATTTCTATTTGACACTATTACAAATACGACATTATATTATTCATTTCCCACCTCCCCAAAATGTCCCTGTAGATTCTCCGCTGGTTTCTTTAGATCAGAAAGAAGCAGATATTCAATTTCCAAAAACAAAACGTTTTTAAACTATATTTTAAATTAAAATTTAGACTTTTTAAACTATAGACTAATAGAAAAGAAGATTTTCGAACATTTCATAGAGACCTCTTGAATATTTAAATCAACAATGATTAATTATTGGTTCATCTTTCTATGTTTTATATCATTTTGGGATACTAATCTCATATTAGCTTTTGTATACATAGATTGTTGATATTTTCAACTTGTTCAGTTTGTTGATCTGCATTCTAGAGATTTTTCTTACCTTCAGCAAAATTAGTTAATGCATTGAACTATATTAAATAGTGACAGTTTTTTTTGAACTTGAAGTTGAATCCAACTTTCGAAGATGTTATCTGTAAGCTGTAACTTCCTTTAGTTGCAATTTACAACTAGTTTTAGCTTCGAAGAAGTGATATGGCTTTACAATTTTTGAGTCTGCTAAGGAGAGAACTTGAGATCGAAAGTATATACATCTATATTTGTATATGCTTCTTCAAATCTTATAATTGGGCTAAGTTCAGAGTACTTCCCTTGATCCTCTTTTCTCTATTTACTTATATATTCATCTTTTACATATTGTCATGTTAATTTTGCTTACTAATTCAATACATTAATTGATAATTGATCTCTCTCGATGTTTGGCAGCCTTTTATCTCATATATTCTCAATGAGCTCTGAGATGTATCTCTTCGTGACTTTAACTAAATGATTCATTCATTAAATAGTTATATACAAACATATACTTAATCTTAGATAACCTGCACACTGTGCCAATTACTTTAATCTTCCATTCTAGATGCAGTTAGATTTCTTGTCCTCTCCTACATGTACTTGATGAGATCTGCTCGCACTATATTGTTAGTCAGAATAGAGATTGAACTAAGTTAAATTTTAGTGACACAGCCTAATTAACGAATCCCAAATCGCGGCATGTCTACGAAAGTTTCAAGCAAACAAACAGTAGAGAAAAAAATACGAAACAATAGAAACAAAACAAAGACTTAAAAGGTAAGAAAGTTTTATTTTCTCTTTCTAGTAGCAAATCAATTAGAAAATTTCCACCAAAAACTTATTCAGCCATTAAATGTTGAAATCCAAAACATTGGTAACATCATCCACTTCAGCCCCCGTCATCCGACCCCGACCCCGACCACCGACCGACCTGCTGTTCGTCCATTTGAAGGGCCTGCACTTCCTCCTGCACTGGCATTACTAATGGTTGAGACTTGGCTGGCTGTCAGTTGTGTGATTCTGTTGCTGTTGCTGTTTGCTATTTCCTATTGCCATATTGCTCTGACTTTTTAACCTAATGAATAATAAATTGGGCCAATTGTCACGCAGAAAACAATGCCGCGAATCGAGATGGATAAGGGTTTTCTTTTCCCCCATCCTCTCGGTCTCACTAGCTCTCTCACGCTAGCAATGCCTGCGCCCTCTTTGGCCTATCCAGAGACGATGTCAGGGCACAAAACATTTCCAAATTGTAGACACATTTTAGGTAAGAAACTTTCTGTTTTGGTTATACATACATACAGGGATACAAGGGGATATATATGTATGTACATATATTTATATGTTGATTCTTACTTCTTCTTCATCTGGCAAAATGTCGCCTTCAATAGATTTTGGCATTTGTTAAACCGTGAGCCTGAGACAGAGTTGTGTATATAATAATCACTAGGGAAATTGCAGCGATGCTTAAAATACTTTACAAAAGGCTCAACTCAGGTGGGCAAAGATGGGTGGGGTGGTTAGCGCCCACTTGCATATCCAAAAGTCAAAAAGTAATTAACATATTGAAATGTAGCTACATGCAGATACATACATATCTACATTATATTACCTGTTTTCTTGTTTTTCAATCCCATCAATAATTCAGCACCATAATAATCATGATGCTGATGATGATGATGATAATTACCATTGTGCTGCAGTTCTTTGCAATGCAATGGAACAATTGCATATTTAATTGATCTAAACAGCAAAAATTGTATTTAAGCCGCGATGGGGTTAAACATGCTCGAACTTAAAAGCGTGTCAACATCTTGTCAATCACAATTTACCAAATAAAATGTAAATGTCATTCAAGTGAGATGCCTTAGAGATTTAGTTTCCATGCCTGAGGTTAAGTGCGGTGTTTTGCGGTCCGTCATGGCAAAAATGGAAGGAGTGGAGGAATCAAATTCCTATAATTTCAATAGCTATTTTAGTCCATGTTTGGGTAGGAGTTAAATCTATAAAATTGTCATGAAAAACGTTGAAAATAGGACTAGAAATTTTCCCCCTCAGCATTAGATGTATAGTAAACCGATTCTAATGATCATAAAAACCTTAAAAGCTATCACATCTAATTGTATAACCCCCTTTTCAATCAGAATTTTAACTCAGTGTTGTTCTTTCTATTTAAAGATATAGCTACATATGTTTTAATGCAATAGTTAACAATTCCATATATACATATGTAGATATAAATCTGGATTTCAAGATCCGATTGGCTTATTAGTTTATATAATATATAATAATTCAAGCGTGCTTGGTTCTCAAATAATAATAAACTATTTTTAGAAATGCGAATAGAATTTCAAACACAACCATTATCATATAGTTCCATTTATAAACTATAATAATAAAGGAATAATCCAAAAACTGTTTAAGCAGTTAAATATCTGCCATAGAGAGAAGGCTAATACAATTAAATATAAATTTGAAGGGCTAGATTGTATTCCAACTTTCTTGGGACTAAACCTTAAGGTCGAACAATATCTGATTACTTTGGAAAACCCATATAAGTCCATATAAATTGAATATTTATAAAGATACAAGAATGTTAGTTTATCAAAGAGAAGTTATTTCACCTTTAACTTCCTCAATTATAAACTGAATGTAGTTAATTTTTGGATTTTACCTTCTTTTTAACCTGATGCCCTGATTCTTAAATTGATTTCAACGAAATTGAAATAAAATAACCTTGCAGAAACTAAATTTACAGAATCTAGATGATTGTACATCTTAAAATATGCGAAAAAGATCAACAACTAAATAGAATCTAATGGAATAAAATAGTTATTATGCCACTTAATGGCTTAGCTTAAGCCTCTTTGTGCAATGGCTTGGACTAGAGACAATAAATAGTATATTTAAAATTGAAATAAATAAATATATCTCACATTTAGGGGCGTTACAATTGAGCCTCCAATAAAATATATGAATATAATTGTTAAAAATTTGACATAATTTACGCCTGCGCAATTGTTAAAACTATTAAGTGGCGGTAACAACAAACAGAACTCTCATCTGATTGGCCAACGAGAATGAGACGGGCCGACGTCACCGACATCCTTTTGACGACGGGTCGTTTTTGCATAACAAGCATTCGCCATGTGGGCCGAAGGGCAACAACCCTCCTCTTATACGTATAAATATATACTTATATATGTATATGTGCGACGAAGGCCATAACGAAGCAAACGGAAACTTCGTGTTACACAAGTCACCGAAAAAAGGATCACAAAAAGGATACATCGTCACAGGATTTACAACAGAAGTGCAGTTCCTGTCCGGCTCTCATACCGTGCAGACGTGGCCATCTGAGCCAAATATACAACCAAACAAAACAAATTTAATTGGTCTTACATTTTTTTTCATGTGAACTAAAAGTTGTGTCTAAACTGTGCTTCTAGATGGCATCATCTGTAAATGAATAAATGTGAATTTTTGCGACCATCTGGACACTTATATAATTTTGATTGTTGCTCAGAAAGCCCTCATTACTTTATCAGTTGGCTTTCGAGCAATAATTGAAACCAAATAAGTGAGCCTGACAACATTTTAAACTCTGCATTTTGTTTGTTGACTTCAACAGAAATTCTAATGCCAAAAGATAAGGTAAGTTTTTTTTCAAATCATATGGTCTTAATTACAATTCTTATAATATTGTTAGAATTTCCTTTACTTTACAGTCAATAAGGGGTTGTTCTCAGGTTCTTTATGTGACACCAATTAGAGTTTATTTGAATACCATACAAAACCCCAATATAAGTTGGCCACAATTTATCATAAAAGTCACAATTTGCATCCTTTCTATTCTATTTCTCCTAGCTATACCAATTCCTGATTTCCCTTATCTTTCATTTTTTACATCGTCATCTTTGTAGCAAATTTATAATACTTTTTCAATCAAAAAATTGGAATTTTTAGAAGCTATTTTACTTGTAGAATAAATATATACTCTTTTAGTTTGCCATTAAGATTTCTGTATGTTTAGAAAACGCAAGACAACATCATTAAAAATCTGATCTCTTTTATATAACTTAACAGTTGAAGTGTATAGAAATATTTTTGGTCTATTAATATTCTCATCTACTAGATCTACTCATCTATAAGTATTCTAATCCATTCCTTCCTTACAATAAGTTGTTAATTTTGCATCTTTGTAAAGTATTTGCACGTGTATCGATCTCTGACTCAAAAATAATATACCGATTTGCATCAATTGGTTTCGGTTGTTTGCTACATTTGCCCCGAATTATATTGAATTCAAATAAAATGTTTGAGCAAAAGTAAAGTAATTATTTAGTTATGTATTGGTTGGAAGTTTTAGAAAAATAAATTTAGAAATTCGCTAAGAATAGACCAATTTGAGAGAACATTACAATCAAAGCTGGAAAGAGCATCAAAATGCTCAATTAAAATATTCAAACACATTCAGTATCAGAGAGAAGTAGTGCTCCCGCATGGAAGCGAAGTTTAGAATTTTCTTTGTCTTTTTGTAGTAAATCCATTCTAAATAATCATTAACAACCAAAAACTAAGAAGTCCTTGTATTGAATTAGGTTTCTTCATGAAATATTTTATATTTTTTACATCGAAACAGAATTCATTTAATACATTTTCCAACTCATACACCTTTCTTTTATAAGAAAATTTCAAGAATAACCCAATGTGAATTTACTTTCATAAAACAAAAACCATTGCAAAATTTGTCAACACATTTCCTAAGTAATTAGGCAAAGATTGGAAATCTAGTTGTTCTCTACTATATCTGAAAGTATTGTAATTTAGTGCAATCTAACATCAGATTGTCCATTTAGGTTTCTTTTTATCTGCAACTTCCTGCAGATTAAACTCAGACGTAGGAATTCTATTAACTGATTGATCAGATTATTATCCGGAAGATTCTTGCAATAATACTTGAAGACACTTTAAAGTCAAATTTTAATTCGCTTTACCTGCAATTCGTGGAGTTCAATCACTTTTCCAACTAATGTCGATGGTGTGTACATACATACGTAATATTCACACTCTACCCGCATAACCAAAATTCAACGACTTCCCTCTTAACTGTAATTAGTCACCAAAATAAAAAAAAAGAAAAAAAATTATTATAAACAAATACGTTGACAAACAAAACAAAAGACACAAAATAGAACGTCGTTGAACTCGTCGACAAAAACAAAAAAAAAACAAAAAATGAAAAGGAAAAGCAAATACCCGCACTGACCTTCACATTGAATGCGTCTAAGTTGTCTAAATCTAGTGTCAATGCACACTTGAAACTTGTTTTTGTCGTCGTTGTATTTTCGGGGAACTATGTATATTCACTCACTCATTTTGCTTACTACTATTATTTCCTTTTTGTTGTTGTTGTTATTTATTTATTGTATATTTTGGTCTCATAGCGCCAAGTTTAATGGCCAATTTGTGTGGCGTTGAATTAGCATTTGGTGTGAACTGCCGCGATCAATGAACCTTTAGGATGCGTGTGTTTTTATGGATTGATAGCAATTTCTGGTTATTAAAATAACAATACACACACACACAAACATGTCGATCTCTACTGTCAATTAATATTCAATTCACTTTTTTTTAGTCTACTGAACTGATTTCTGTGATTCCAATTCCTGATTAACCAGCCTACAACAAAACTCACTTGTCATATCCAATCAGAATGCACTTCCACCTGCATGCATAGGTTTCCGATTTGACTGCGACCTTTTTTTTTCCAATTTGTTAAGGGCAATGTTAATGTCAAATTGCATTGATGCAACAACATTGAATTTCAATTATTACTACTCATTTTGCGGCCCATTAGTATGCATTTGCATCTGAGTCAGGTTAATTTGCATATTATGGAATGATTAATTTGATTCTTCAAGTGCAACTCTTGATGGAAATATGACATTAAAGGCTGTTTACGAATTCGAGCAGGAAAATTATGCAAAATAGTTGGTAAAAACTCAATTCAATGCCAATGCAATTGAATGTAGGTGAAGTTCTTAAAACAAAAACAAATCATCAGAGGGCCGGCCTAACATTGTTAATAATTGCGTTTTGCGAAAAACTATATATGTCCATGATATGTCCATCAATTAATATACTCTTCCGATTTGAGAATTATAGCAGCAGAGTAAAATTATAGCAGCATACTCCTATGAGTAAATACTTCGTTTTATATTTGTAATGTTCTATGGAAATTATTCCTAAAATAATTTATTGCCAAAAAATTGTACAATCCCAAACTGTCTTCGATAGAATTTTTAAAAAGCAAAGTTAGATACGAATGAAAATTAAACCTAAAGGACCTGAACCCAATTCAGCAGGTAATAGATACAAGTAGACAAGAGGAAATAGTCAGAGGAAATCGACAAACAAAAGGACCTTCAGAAACATAAAAGATTAGAATAAAATTCTTGAATATTTTTACAAAACTGGATGCTTCTATGAGAGAAAAGACAATCTCAATTAGTTGATTTAAGATTAGCTTACTTGAAGCTGTGATATTCGTTTTTTGTAGTCGTACAATAATGTGAAATATTTGTACGTTTTTACATCGAAATAATAAAACTTACATATGTATTTACTTATATATTTATATTTTTTATTAATGCTTATATCAGAGAACTTCAATAACACATTTTTGTAAGTACGTGTTATTAATTACAAAATCAAAATGTTCGATTAAGGATAATGAGCCAATAAACTTTGCTGCAACACACACTGATATAGAGATATGGATACAGATACAGACACGGATTCAGCATACATATTGTCACACCTAAAGTGTGTATTGTCGGTCTACACCCACAACCAAACATACATATATTCAATGTCATGAACTTCGTTGGGTCATAAAACGCAAAACACAAAACTATGTGGTGTGTGTGTGTATGTGTTTCGGTTTTGTTTCTTTTGTGCTCCTCCATTTAAAATGCCAAAACGTGATGGGCGCCTGCCTGGGTGTTGTGTGGAGCTGCCTGAGCTGCAATCGGGTCCCATAACAAAAGCTTTACCTAGAGGCAACAGGTGTCTGTTGTCTGTGTGTTGACTTCCGTTCGTTATCAGAAATGAGCTTTTTCGAGTTAATCCGCATAGAACACAGCAACCAGAAATTCGAAAATAAGTCAGTGGAACAGAGACACATTTGGTCTACCTCTATATATAAATTAATTGGCACACAGAATATTTGTGACAGTTTGTTGAGAAGTTTCCGTTTCAACAGTTCGCTTTCGGCTAGAATCTTTTTTTTTTTATTTCCTTTGCCAAATGAAAATGTTTAATTATTCAATATTATTTGTGTGCATAGTTGTAGCGACATTTGCAAATGGCCAAATTGCTTGTAAGTGATACCTAAGTGACTTCCCCAACACTCACATAATTAAATACTACAAAAGGTGGTTAGATATTTGTTCTAAATCACAAAAGGATTTTTTCAAAAACTCATTCATCGCGACAAAAAGTGGTACACTTAGGTGAAATAAATAAAAAGAAAAAAACTAAAAGAGAAATCGAGATCTTAAATTGAAGTTCTATCAGCCATTTGAAAAAAAACTTCTGATAGAACTAAAATACATAACAAATATTAAAGAAAGTTTACTGGGCAAACCTTAAGGAAAATCTTACATAAGATGGTGCAAGCAATTAACGAACAACTTATTTATAAGATCGTTATTAATACAATATTAGAAAAAAATGAATGAATGTAGCAGGTTCTATTTTAAATTCCAGAAAGTGTATAATTTTAAAGCGTAAAAATTAAAATTAGTTTTTTCAATATTTAAGATGACTTACGAGTTCGAGTATATGGCAAGAGTCGGTAGAATTATATAGATTTCTATTAAAATATAATTTAAGCCGTGACTGAGTGATTAATTTCTATAAATTGCACTTATTTTGATTGCAATTTGGCGATTAATAATTGTTGTTACCATTTCCGACAGTTACCAATTTACCCTGCACGGTAAGAAATCCGAAAATTGTTGGTGGTAGTGAAGCGGAACGGAATGAAATGCCCTTTATGGTTAGCCTAATGCGGCGAGGTGGACACTTTTGTGGCGGCACAATAATACACGAACGCTGGATCCTGACGGCAGGACATTGTATATGCAATGGCTTGCAAAAGTTCATGAAACCTGCACAGATACAGGGTGTAGTGGGCCTACATAGTATTAGAGAGTATCTGAATGGTATTGGCAATGGACCAGATGCCTTAAGAGTGGACTTTAAGCAGATTGTGCCGCATCCGCAATATGATTGTAATAGTGTCAAACATGATATAGGTATGATAATGGTTTATTTTCGAACATCCCGTCTCTTCTAATGATGGATTTTAAAGCTCTGCTGGAATTGGTACAACCCATAAGCTTTACATCGCACATTCAGCCCAGTTGCGTTAGCTCCGATAAGGGTCCACGCAGCTTGGAGCAGGAATACGGAACTGTTTCCGGGTGGGGCTGGACCCATGAGAATCAAGCCGAAGGCGATCGTGCCGATGTTCTACGCAAAGCCACTGTCAAAATATGGAATAATGAGGCTTGTGAGAAGTCCTATCGTGCATTGGGAAAAAGCAATAGCATTGGAGAGACGCAGTTGTGCGCTGGTTATGAGAATGGACAAATTGATTCGTGTTGGGTAAGTATAGGACTTGCTGATGGAACACCAACTATAATTATTCATATTAATGCAGGCTGATTCTGGTGGACCATTGATGTCCAAAGAGCACCATTTGGTGGGTGTAGTATCCACAGGCATTGGCTGTGCCAGGCCTGGTTTACCTGGCATATATACCAGGGTTAGCAAATATGTTTCTTGGCTGCAAAATGTGATATCAGGCAGAGGATAAAAACTATTAACAAAATCAATTTATGTGATTTGACTGTGATATTAATTATATATTTATATATTTAACAAATAAAATATTTTAAAAACAAACTAGTTTTCTATGGTACAACTGGATCGGTCTCTGCACTTCCGGAATAGTTTTATAAAGTAGTTTCTCAGAAAATATTTTAACAACTAATAAAACTAAACAAATTAAAACTTAAACAGTTTGATTCTATATGGGCATTTTCTAAAGGAGATTTGTACTTTTTGTAGATTAATATAGCAGCACCAAATTACGTTTATTTAATGTTCAAATCCAAGTTGATGAAACCTTATTAAACATTTTTAAAAATCGTTTATTTTGAATTCAAATTATGGCCAAGTGTGGCCAAGTGGCCACTAAAACTCAAAATAATACTATTGCCCGCCAAATTGAGTCAGTTTTTAACCTAAAGGTGGCAGCGCTGTGAACAGCTGTTAGTGATAAACAAAAATGGACGATTCTTTGACGAGGTAAAAATAACAAATAATTTGTTTTTTCAACTAAAAAAGTATGTAATATTGAATACCTTTTTATTTTGAACAGCCAGGCCATTGCCGAACTTATGTGCGAAATCGAAAAACAAAATAACACATCTATCGTGCAGCAAGAGCGAAAAGTGAATCCTCTGGGCGGCAAGCCAAACAAAAATTTTCTGGGACGAACAATTAACTCAGCTTTAAACTACAATAGACGTGAAAGCGAAAGGACTCATGCAAATTGTCAGCAGAAACTGCAGGAAATGGATGACAGATATGAGCGACGGAAATACAATTCCTTTTACAATAGAAGCAGAAGTCGAAGCAGGAGAAGGTATCAGAGCAGTAGCTCCATCTCCGATAGAAGTCGAAGTCGCAGTCGGAGACGCAGCAAAAAGAAACATAAGAAAAAACACAAAAAACAAAGCAAAAAGCATAAGAGATCCAGACAAAGGCGCCGGAGCAAGAGCAGAAGCAGCAGTTCCAGTAATGAAGAGAAAGATAAATCTCCCATGTCCAATGATCAATTGTCAGCTTCCATACTTCCGCCATCAGAGCTGTTTATGCATCATTCGAATCACATGGCTATGGCCGTGGCCATGGCTTATGGTCAAAGTTTGTATACTCAACCCTCGGAAGAATTGTCAAAAGAAACCGTCCCCGCCGAGTCATCAATGAGTGATATATTTAAAGAGCTAATGTCTGATGAAGATCATGATGAGAATAAAGATGTTATCTTAAAGCAACCACTCGAATCACTTTCCGTTTCCTCATCCAGTGACAGTGACCACAGAGTGCTGACTATAAATGTAGAAACCGAAGATGAGAGAGATGAATCCTCTCGAGAAAGCTTTCAACACAAAGATGTCAGTTCTGGTAGCTGCATAACCCTGGAGGATAGCACAGATGACGGAGAGTCCCAAAAGAATGATACCAGTGACCTAGAAATAGTTGAACTCAAGCCGGAGCAATTGAACTCAGCGATACCACTTGTTGTGGAGCAAAAGTCAGAGTTAGAGACTGACACAGTGGACTTAACTGAGAGTTAGTTAAATTAGATAGCCAAAAATATGTACATCACAGCAATCAATAGTTTATTGAAATTATTTACATACATATGTATATGTAAATGGTTAAGTCTGTTTATTAAAAAGATTTTATAATAAATGTGAACAAATTTTAATATACGAGTATATAATATATACTCTCCTTACATATACCATTTAATGGGGGGAAAACTTGACACCAGAATCAGATGAGTGATTTTTTAAATCTTGAATGAGTTGCATTCCAACTCTCTCCCGCCCTATTTATATATAAGTGCGCGAAAATTGATCAAAATTTCAGTAGACTCTCACCAAATAGAGTATCTTCCCTCTCTCGCTCTCTTTCTTTCTATGTGACTTTCTCTGTCTGTCCGAATGAGAATTTTTTAAATCTTGAATGAGTTGTATTCCAACTCTCTCCCGCCCTATTTATATATAAGTGCGCGAAAATTAATCAAAATTTCAGTAGACTCTCACCAAATAGAGTATCTTCCCTCTCTCGCTCTCTTTCTTTCTATGTGACTTTCTCTGTCTGTCTGTCTCTCTCTCTCTCTCTCTCTGCACCATTATCTACCTACATATGCAGTCATTCTCAGCTGATTTTCTATGCCAATTAACAACATTAGTTCAGTTCGTTCCGAAATTTATGTGAATAATCGAGGAATAAGTGGCCATCCATGTTTGCATAATGTTTGGCAATCTCAAGAAGAAACTAAGCAATGTTATCCAAGAGGGCATTGTGATATCGGAGAGTTTGCAGCAACAATATCGACAACGTGTCAGCAGCAACTCTGGAGCAAGTGGAGCAGGATCGCCAACATCGGCCACAACACCCACCACACCGTTGGGCTTCAATGAGAGCCTCTCGTCATCCAGTCAAAGGAGTAGCTCGCTATCGCTGAGTGGACAATTCCAATTGGCTGACGGTGTGCCCACACATTTGAATGTGGCAGCTGGATGCAATCTTCTGGCCAAATATGAAGACGATTGGCAGCACATACATTTGGCCAATGAAGAGAACGCCGGACGAGCTGCTCAGGTGGCCAAACAAATTAACGCCGTTCAAGATCGTGCCAGCGGGCAGAGGAAAGTGATAAATGAACTTAACCATTGCCTATCTGGTATCCCCTCCCTGATAGCCAAACTTCAGGCTAGCACGAAGACATTGGAATCTCTGGAGCAAATGGGTGAAAACCTGGAACTGGAACTAGAGAAGCTGGAGGATCTATGCGAGGAATGTGAACTGCAGGAACTTATGTTGGAAAAACAGTTTGAGCTTTCCCGACACAAACAAAAGAAACTCAACGAGTTGGAGCAATATAGACAAAAGATAGCGTCCCAGCATCAGGCCAGGATTCAAGACCATGAACAAAGATTGAGACAATTGCAGAGAGAAAGACAGGCTGTCTTTGATGATGCCTTTCGTGGTGACATGGAGGAATTCAAGCAGAAGGGACAGTTGACCAGTAACTATGCCAAAAAATTAACATTATTATACATTTGTATCCAATTTCCTTGATCTTACAGAAATTCAACCTACGCCAAAAGACCTGAATAAATTAGCTTTGGAGGAAGTGATTCTAGAGCCTAATGAAATGGAGGCCAAAGACGCATTGGAGCAGTTTCTGAATGGTTGATTTAATTTGTATATTTATTCAAAATGGAACCGTTTTGTGCCTTTAAGTGCAATTATGTGAACAATTTTACAATTCAGCATATTTATGTATATATGTAGATATTTGTGCCCACTAAAAATCTAGATTTACCATAAGCAATACCTAGTAATAAGAATCCTTTTTTTTCAGTGTATAAAGCTAGTGTAAGCGGCTCTTATTTAAGGTTGCCAGAATTTAACAGCCTTAAAAAAAAATCAACAATATTGTTTTGAAAATCATGTAGCATTTATTCAGTTCTATCTTGTATTTTCCTAATAAAATTTTCAAATTTGTTGAAACGAAACTAAATATGATTTCACTAACATTTAAATGTCTAGGGTACGTTGCAGGTCAAAATGTCACCGATCTGGCAACACTCTGCGAATTTCATCGCCTTTTTAACCTTTCTCCCCCATGCACACAAGTGTCTGTTATCAGCGTATAAACAATTCGACATTGCCGTTCCTCTACGCCACATCCGCAGCGTCGACGAAGTTTCCATTTCCCTTTTTGGATTTTGATCTTATGGGTGCAGTTGGTTCGCGTCCAGTCATAAATATGTCCAGCACACAGGCCAAGTTCGTGAAAGACACCATCGCCAACAACAAGGTGGCTATATTCAGCAAATCCTATTGTCCATATTGCACCATGGCCAAGGAGGTAAGTTGGGATGTGGAGAGTAAATAAGGTTTCATGGATCTTTATCCGAATGGCATCTTTCTTAGCAATTTCGCAAAATAGATATTCAACCCACTGTAGTGGAGCTGGATGGAAATCCCGATGCAAATGAAATACAAGCTATTCTCGGAGAGATTACGGGAGCCACAACGGTGAGTTTAATGCCCTAACCGTCCAAGTAAATATGTATATATTTAATGTATTACTCATATCATTATTGTTTTCCCTTAAAGGTGCCTCGCGTTTTTATCGATGGCAAGTTTGTGGGTGGTGGCACGGACATAAAGCGAATGTATGAGCAGGGCACATTGCAAAAGCACTTTCAGTGATCAGTTCTATAACTAGAGAATTTATGAGAATTTCGTAATTATGTGAAAAGTTTGTGCAAATAAAAATAAAATAATATAAAAAAATCGGTCTAGTGACGAAAGTATATACCATTTTATAAGTAGTCTGGCATCTCTTTTATTACACCATTTCAGTTTATCGAAAATGTATATTTGGTATTTTTACCCAATACGGTCACACTACGCAAGCACTTTGTTTATTGCAAATTTAGCGGGAACTTAATTTTGCAAATATTTACCAACTGCGCTTCAATGAAATGCACTTTGGAGGGCAACAATGCCAAAGGTAGGCAATTAACTCAGCAAATTAAGTAATGAATTGGTTTTTAATCATTACCAACTTTTTTCTATGAAGTCATCGCTAAGGCAATTCAGTCTCTGTCCAAAGTGGGCAAAGAACTGTACATTGAGGCAGATCAGCAGGGATTACAACTGAGAGCCATCAATGCCACCCACTCAGCGGTCGGCAGTATTTCCTTTCGACGATGTATGTTCGAGACATATAATTTGCCATCCACTCAGTATTGTTATTGCAAAATATCAATGAAAGTCTGCTTGGCCACATTTCGGAATATGAAACAGGTGATGACGCGTACATTGAGAATTTAAAGTTTAGAAATGCAAAGATTGCCTATTTCAGGTGGAGCACTGTGAAATGAGCATTGTAGAGAATCATACCAAGTTTCAAGTAAAATTACGTTGTAAATTGGAGACCATGAAACAGGCTCTTATAGCCATAATTGACGATCAAAATATCAATGCGGATGTATCCAAGGAGCCGAGTCCCAATGTGTAAGTGACTATTGCTTTATTCTATAGAACTAGGATTGTGTGTTATATATCAGGTCCAATTGTGTTTAGCATACGCGGTGATTTCAAATTATTTATGGAAATTTCGAATAATTTCAATACAAACGAAGAGGAACTTACTCTAGAGGTTGATTCTAACAGTTTGGCAGCCAAAAATTATATAGAAGGCGCCCGGGTTAATGATCGCTTTATGCGATCGCAACTTAAATTGAAATGCAGTGAATTTGATCAGTATCTGATTACCAAAAATACGGTCATTACATTTTGTATTCGAGAGTTTCGGGCATTTCTACTATTTGCCGAATCTCTGAACGCCCAACTGATCTTAGAGTTTAATGAAGCTGGTGATCCATTCTTTCTCAAAATCAAAAAACATCAAGAAATTGAATGTAATTTGATAATGTCAACTTTATCGCCGGACGACGTAAGCTTCTCTGAAGACAATTACCAACGTGAATTGAGTGTGGGTGAAACACCCGACTCGCAAGTTGTTTCCCGATCCCAGAAACGCAAGAGTAGTCAACCGAGCGAGGCAAATGTTCCCGAAAAGAGGCGCTTGGAGCCTGATGATTCGCTGATGGAATCTAATTCGTCGTTGTCAAATGCACTCTTTAATTTTCGACCCTCTGAGGCTCCATCAGTTGAACCAGTTCGTCAACTGGCTGATGTAGATACGCTGATGGTGATACCAGATGAGGCCGATGAAGAGGCTCTTATGCTGGCCGCAGCTGATGCTGCCATGGCAGAGGCGACACAAATGCCAAAGACCAATACCAATCCTAGTGGTCCAAGCAGCACAGAGGTTTGTTTCTACAATACAGAAGACACGACTGAGAGGGACCAGCAGCAGCTGGAGGAAGAGGAGGAGAGCATACCCCAATCGCCTGAGCGTGAGCAAACAAAAGTTCGTACCATTTTCTCGCGATGTTTTCAAAGAACATATGTGCCGCGCGAGCCTTCACCTAATAGTCAGGTCTATGCCCCCAATTCGGATACAGAGGATTAGAATTATTTCTAGATTTGTTCATGCTATAATTACAAAATAAAAACTTTAACTAACTAGATATCTTGATGTTTATATGGGGCAGAAAACTGCTCCCCGCCAGTACAGCTGATGTGCTGGCCTGCAGCTTATCCATGTGATGCTGCGCCTGCTGTAGGGCGGTGTGAGCCGATTGCAACGATACTTGCGATTTGATTAGCATTTGATCGGTGTTCAGAAGTTGCTTGGAGGCATTCACCACAAAACTTCGTGTCAATCCAGTCAAAGATCGCCAAACAGCAATGTTGTTTTCAACTGGCAAGAGGAAAGAAAGATGAAAAAGGATTCAAGTGAAAATTACATTCTTCATTTGCACCGCTTACTTAGCTTGCGTTGGAGAAGATTATTGCGATAGATGGACGCTGTGCTAGAAGCCATTCCCGTCTGGCTGGAAGCTCCACGCTGTTCATAGATGTCTTCGTCTTCGTCATCTTCCTCAGAAGCCTCGCCAGCAACTTCAGCTGCAAAGATCTGGAGAGATAATCGGCTTTAGGAATTTTAATGATAAATGACAATAAGGCTCACCTTGTGCTTATCCTGCAGCTCTTCGTCAGATTCGGAGGCTTCACCTCTTACCAAGTCAGCCATTACCAAAGAAATTAAACAAAAAAACGAATTGTTTACAATTTGCGTTTGGGCATGACACATCACAGAGGTGTAACCATAAAGGGGTCAACTTAATAATGGTCTGTCAAAGTTACAGTAATATGGTTAATTTTTTCTTATGTTTTAACTTTACCTGGCTATGTTTTACACGAACCTAGACAATTGGCGAATCGTAAGATGAACTTTCATATATATACCTACATATATATAATGAACAAACCCCCCTTACGACCATGTGTCAAAAAACTGGTTAAATTTTTGGTATTCTGCTTTTGGGAAACGGTCACACTGACGTTCTATGCAGGCCGGTCGAAACGCCACATCAGTGTTAAAATTAAATTAATAAAGCAAAAGTGGGCTAAAAACTATTCTTAACGCTCTATTGGAATCCTTCGATAAATCCAAGTGTGGCGCTTGGCCATTATGTGCATAAGGAAATCCACATCCAACTAGAAACCAAGAGAAGAAAACATTAAAAATGTTACGTCTTGTGTGTGTGTTTGTGCTGCTGGCGGCTTTGTTAGCACCTCCAGTAACCCCAACTCAGTCGCAGTCTACCCAGAGTTATCCCATTACCACGCTGATAAATGCAAAGTGGACACAAACGCCATTGTATTTGGAAATTGCTGAATACTTGGCCGATGAGCAGGCCGGTCTCTTTTGGGACTATGTGGATGGAGTGACCAAACTGGAGACGGCTTTGAAAGATTATGGTGGGTTTGGGATGGGTTTAGGAACCAGGGAGTAAACTAATGGACTACTTATATTCTTAGATACGGAGTCGCAACAATATAATGCTGCTCTACAATTGGTCAAATCTCATGTGAGTCCACCGCAATTGCCTCTGCTCAAGCTGGTGGTGTCCATGCATAGTCTGACACCCAGAATACAGACACATTTCCAGCTGGCCGATGAGTTGCGCAGCTCTGGAGCTTGCGAGGGATCAACTTTTGCTCAGGTTGGCACCGAATTAGCCTGCACCTTTGCCGATCTGCAAAAGAAATTGGCTTTGCCCAAGGCTAAAGAGAGTTTGGATAGTTTGGTGGACATCTATAGTTTTGATCACATTTATCCAGGCAGTGAGAATAATACAAGAACTGTTGTTCTATACAGCGATTTGGGTAGCTCACAGTTCCGATCATATCATAAATTGCTCGAAAAAGATGCCAATAATGGAGGAATTCGTTATATATTACGTCATCAGTTGGCCAAAAAGGACAAGCGTCCGGTACGCCTCTCCGGCTATGGCGTTGAATTGCATTTGAAAAATACAGAATACAAAAGTCAAGACGATGCACCCAAGCCAGAGGCTGGAGGTAGTCTGGATGAAACAGATGCCATCAATGAATCAGATGTTCTTGGATTCGATTTTAAAATATTGAAGCAAAAGCATCCTAGTCTGAAGCGAAATCTAGATCAATTACGTCAACGTCTTCTGCAGGGCAACGATGAGATAGCCCAACTGAAGGCCTGGGAATTTCAGGATTTGGGTCTACAGGCTGCTGCAGCCATAGCCGAGATTCAAGGCGATGAAGCCTTGCAAATTTTGCAATATACTGCTCACAATTTTCCCATGCTGGCTAGGACTTTGCTGGCCCACAAAGTCACAGATTCACTAAGAGCGGAAGTAAAATATAATACCGAAGCCTTTGGTCGTAGCCTAAATGTGGCTCCTCCGGACGGTGCTCTGTTCATCAATGGTCTGTTCTTTGATGCCGATACCATGGACTTATATACACTCATAGATACATTACGCTCCGAAATGCGAGTACTGGAGAGTCTGCATAGTAACAATGTGAGAGGAAATTTGGCCAGCTCATTGTTGGCATTAGATTTGACCACATCGAGTAAGAAGGAGTTTGCCATCGATATCAGAGATACGGCCGTACAGTGGATTAATGATATTGAGACTGACCCTCAATACAGACGTTGGCCCGCCTCGGTAATGGACTTGCTGCGTCCGACTTTTCCGGGCATGCTACGGAACATCAGAAAAAATGTATTCAATTTAGTTTTAGTTATCGACGCCCTACAGCCCATGTCACGTAGTGTGATCAAATTATCCGAATCGTTTGTCATACATCAGGCACCCATACGTCTGGGTTTAGTCTTTGATGCTCGCGATGCTGGAGAGGAGACTAAAGATGATTATATTGCCATAGCGTGTGCCTTCAATTATGTGAGTCAAAAGAAAGATGCTCGTGCCGCCTTGAGTTTCCTGACCGATATCTATGCCTCTGTGGGCGAAACAAAGATTGTGACCCAATCGGATATTGTGAAACAATTGACCAAAGAGTTTACCACATTGACTACGAATAAGGCAAAAGAGTTCCTCGAAGAGGACTCCGACTATGATTATGGGCGACAATTGTCTGAAGAGTTTGTCCAGCGTTTGGGTTTCGCCGATAAGGGACAACCGCAGGCACTGCTCAATGGTGTACCCATGCCCAGTAGCATTGTTACCGCCGATAGTGACTTTGAGGAAGCCATATTCACCGAAATCATGAGTCAAACAGCAAACCTACAAAAGGCTGTCTATCGTGGCGAAATGACAGATAACGATGTGGCCATAGATTATCTAATGAATCAGCCTCATGTTATGCCACGACTCAATCAACGTATACTCAGTCAAGAGGATGTTAAATTTCTGGATGTAAATGGTATACCCTCAAAGCAATTGAGCAATGTTGGTGCTCTAAATAAGCTCTCCAATCGTGATATGACCGCCACTCTAATGGAAAACCTTCGTTACTTTGGTGGCAAGAAGTCTTCGGAGGAAATTGGTCGAGCCAATTTGCAATTTCTAACCCTGTGGGTATTTGCCGATTTGGACACCGAAGAGGGTCGAACTCTGCTTATACATGCCCTGGAGTATGTTCAGAGTGGACAGAGTGTGCGTCTCGCCTTCATTCCGAACACTGAGAGTGCCAATGCGAAGGATATGCGCAATTTGAATCGCCTGGTCTGGGCTGCTGTACAAAGTCTGAGCCCCAAAGAGGCCACAGATCAAGTGCTCAAATGGCTAAAGAAACCCAAAGAGAAAATCGAGATACCAAAGAAGCTGCAGGATATACTGGGCTCAACGGAGTTACATTTGAAGATGCTGCGCGTGTATGCTCAACGTGTTTTGGGTTTAAGCAAATCCCAGAGATTGGTCATTGGCAATGGTCGTCTCTATGGTCCAATGACAACGCAAGAGACCTTCGATAGCGCTGATTTTGCCCTATTGGCTCGCTTTAGTTCGCTCCAATATTGTGATAAGGTGCGTCAAGTGTTAAAAGAATCTGCCCAAGATGTGACCATTGATTTCACCAGCGATACGCTACTGAAACTCTATGCCAGCCTCTTGCCCCGACAGACCAAGACGCGCTTTAAGCTGCCAGCGGATCTCAAGACTGATCATTCGGTTGTGAAATTGCCACCCAAGGAGGAGAGTCTACCACATTTTGATATTGCTGCCATCTTGGATCCAGCCTCGCGAGGAGCACAAAAGCTATCGCCCATTTTGATACTAATCCGTCAAATTCTGAATTGTCAATTGAATCTTTATTTGACTCCAGTGCCCCAGCATAGTGATATGCCGGTTAAGAATTTCTATCGTTATGTGGTCGAGCCTGAAGTACAATTTGAGACACATGGCGAACGCTCCGATGGTCCATTGGCCAAATTTAGTGGCTTGCCAGCGAATCCTCTATTGACTCAGCAATTGCAAGTGCCTGAAAATTGGCTAGTGGAGGCTGTGAGAGCTGTCTATGATCTGGATAATATTAAACTGCGAGACATTGGTGGTCCGGTGCATAGTGAATTCGATTTGGAGTATTTGCTACTCGAGGGACATTGCTTTGATGCTGCCAGTGGAGCACCGCCCAGGGGATTACAACTGGTATTAGGCACCAAGACGCAACCCACTCTGATGGACACCATTGTGATGGCTAATTTGGGCTATTTCCAATTGAAATCGAATCCTGGAGCTTGGGCCTTGCGTTTGCGTGATGGCAAGTCGACAGACATTTATGCCATAAGTCATGCCGAGGGCACAAATACCAATCATCCAGTGGGTGCAACTGATGTCCAGGTGTTGATCACCACACTGCGTTCGCAGGTTATCAAATTGAGGGTGTCCAAGAAGCCGGGAATGCAGCAGGCCGAACTACTCTCCGATGACAATGAACAGGCTGCTAACTCGGGTATATGGAATAGCATTGCCAGCAGTTTTGGCGGCAGTAATGCCAATCAGGCTGCCGCCGACGAGGATACCGAGACCATAAACATCTTCTCTGTGGCCTCGGGACATCTTTACGAGCGTCTTTTGAGAATTATGATGATATCACTGCTAAAGAATACCAAGTCACCGGTGAAATTTTGGTTCCTAAAGAACTATTTATCACCACAATTTACGGATTTCCTGCCTCACATGGCAAGGGAATACAATTTCCAATATGAATTGGTTCAATACAAATGGCCACGTTGGCTGCATCAGCAGACGGAGAAACAGCGAACCATTTGGGGATATAAGATCCTCTTTTTGGATGTTCTATTCCCCCTAAATGTGAGGAAAATCATTTTTGTGGATGCCGATGCCATTGTGAGGGCAAACATAAAGGAATTGTATGACTTGGAATTGGGTGGAGCACCATATGCATATACACCGTTCTGTGATTCGCGCAAGGAAATGGAGGGATTCCGTTTCTGGAAGCAGGGATATTGGCGTAGTCACCTGATGGGCAGACGCTATCACATTTCTGCCCTCTATGTTGTCGATTTGAGACGCTTCCGCAAAATAGCTGCCGGCGATCGTTTACGTGGCCAATATCAGGCGCTCAGTCAGGATCCAAACAGCTTATCAAATTTGGATCAGGACTTACCCAATAATATGATACATCAGGTGGCTATTAAATCGCTGCCCGATGATTGGTTATGGTGCCAGACCTGGTGCAGCGATAGCTCCTTCAAATCGGCCAAGGTCATTGATTTGTGCAACAATCCACAAACAAAGGAAGCCAAACTAACGGCTGCTCAACGCATTGTGCCCGAATGGAAGGATTACGATGCAGAACTGAAGACACTCATGGCACGCATTGAGGACCATGAGAATGCTCATGGCACCAGGGATGCCTACGATGATGACGATGATGATGATGACAATGAGGAACAATTAACTGGTGGTGGTCACCGTGTGGTGCGCACCACTTTGCCTCCTCCTCATGAACCCAAACACGGCGAACTGTGATCCTTTTTGTAGATGAATTTCCTCACATCAACGTCTTTAGTAAATATTAAATGCAATGTCTTAAACAAAAACAAAAACTCAGAAAAACGAAAAAAGAGAAACATAATAATAATAATAATACATATACTCTTTATTTTCTACAAATAATATAAATTACTAGCTCTAAAAAAGTCTGAAATGATCTAATTCTCCTCTCCATTCCAAGAGCTAAAGCCACAAATTGTAAACATACAGAGAGAAACAAAAAAACGCCAATAAGTTGAAATGTTTTTTTTTTGTTGTTTTTCTTTACTTTTTTGCGAATTGTATTAAACGAATGTAAGAGATAAAACAAAGAAAATAAAAAACAATACCTATGTTTGACCTTTTAAAATTACAGTTAACATTTATTGCCACGAATAAATAAGTCTACGTCATAATAGTGACTTTAGCTTTTTTTTCTTGCCAAATTGCAATTTGGTTAAGTATTTTCTTCATGATTGAAACAAAATTTTAGAGCTTGGCACTGAATTTGATCGATTATTTGAAATTCCAAGTAAAATAACAGAACACGAAGTTGCTCTTTGCCATTTCGTACGCCAGCAAATTGAAACATTTTAAAAACCTTTGCTCAGATAATATTTGAAGACATGAACACGGGTCGTATGCGTTAGTGGCATTACGTATACGACTAGTATTTATTCTTTTTAATGTAATTACCATTCAGCTCTTCTTGGAAGCCGCAGAACTGTATTAGATTTTAGATCTCTTTGAAATTATGATGAGCGCAGATGCAGATATGGAGTTCTAGTGTAAGATTCCCAGAAGGAAACCCCTGGCATCTTCTGAGAAATGTGGATCTTTCCAAAGTATTTGTCGTGAAAATGAATGCAAGTGAAAGGGAAGCTTACATACTTACTACAAACCACCGATAAAGTGTAAATAATTAGTTCTATATTGTAGTAGTTACTTTTTATTCTTTATTTATATAATATTATTATCATTGAAGGTTATTTTTAAAGAGAGTTTTCTTTTTGTTTGCTTCTACTTTGTTTGTTTATAAGGCAGACAGTGCAGTCCAAAGAAGTCGATTAGATTATTTGATTAAGTTCTTGTTTTTTCTCATTTGCGTTTTTCTCCTCTCTTTTTTAATGGTTGTGGTTTTTGTTTTCTTCTATGCATCGTATTATTATTTTAATTTTTATAATCATATAATTCTTTCAGCATTTTTAGCATAGTACGTATTACTTAAAATATAGTTTAAAAATTTTGGTATACGATAGTTTAATTAAAGCTTTCAATTTGTTTTTCTTAATTTTTTGTTTTTTTGGGTTTGTTTTGTTTATCAATTGTTGTTGCTCTCAATATGTTAGTTGATTTTCTTTTTTCTACGCCATTCTAAGGTAAAGTGAGTGAGTGAAAGAGGGATAGGTATAGGATAGATAGAGATAGAGTTAGAGTGTGGTATATAGTTAACATTTTGTTTGTTCTCATTTGATTTTTCATTATATATATAAAAAAAAATGCTGCTGCCAAAAAAAAAAGGTTTTTGGTTTTATTTATTTATTATTATTGTTTTTTTTGTTGTTCTGTTGAAACTTTGTATCTGCTTAATTGCTAGGAATTGACGAAACTACAAAAATTCCTTCTCGGGAATCACAAATGTTGGTTTTTAGCCCCTGCTTCTATTCATCTTTTGATATTCAAAATATTGTATTTCTGTAGTCTTAGTTATCATCAGTTTATTTATATATACATACATATATATATACACATACATATATATATATATATACATACATATATAGGTATTTTTTGTTTATCCGTTTGTTTGAATGCTAATTAGTTTTGTTGTTCGTTGTGTGTGTGTGTGTTATTTTTATTTTATTTTTTTTATTTTCTGTTAGCTTCAATCCAAATGTTTATACATATCCTCCAATTGTGGCTTGAAGTAGCTCTTCAATTGCGGTCTCTTGGCCTTGAATGTGGGCGTTAGCAATCCATTTTGTACCGAAAAGGGATCCGGATGCAGATAGATATCCTTGATCTGAAAAACATTAAAACGTTTACTTATAAATTGGTTTTGCTTCGAAAGTTATAATAATTGGTCAGATGCCGTATATATGCAAAAATATTCTCCACTTAACTAATTTTATATTGTTTTTTGTAGTTGAATATTAATTATATATCTTCTGACTTAAAATTCTATTGCTTAAAGTGCTAATTTTTCTCATGGACCTAACTAAATTGTTTTCTTTCCAAACGTTTCTTTTCATACGTTAGACATAAATTTCATACTTCATTTAAAATGAAAAAACTATAAAATGCAAAATTTAATCACGAAAATTGGCAATAATTGCATTAAACAATCCTTTTGGCCCACTAAAACTTAAGATCTTGAGGCGAAAATCGGTCAAAAATTGTATCTTTTAGTTAGAAACTTGCCAAGTGGAGATTTTGTACACTTTTCTAGAATCGATTATTGAAATTCGAGTTCCTCTCTTACCTGTTCGAATGACTTCAGTCCACTTTGTTTGCCCCAGTTGAGCATATCATTCATGATTAGCTCCTTGACATTCTTATTATTGCATAGGACGGACAGTGTGCCGCGTACATTGTTCTCTGTGGCCCATAGTTTTAGTACATCGACATCAGGTACAACAACAGCAATAATGCAGCTCTAAAGATCATGAAACTATATATAGTATATTATGTTCCTATTATTGTGAATCTATGTGAACTTACCTTTAAGCTTTCACCATAGACATAGACTTGATTTACATATTGACTCAATGTGTAGATATTCTCAATTTTCTCGGGTACAATATATTCGCCCTGACTGAGCTTGAAGATATGCTTGCGACGATCAATAATACGTAGAGTTCCATTTGGTAGCCACATTCCGACATCGCCTGTGTGATGCCAGCCCTCGGAATCAATGGCTTCGGCTGTCTTCTCGGGATCTTTATAGTAACTGTGTGGGAGTGGAGGGAAAACTCATAAAAATCAACTCTTATTTCGAATGAATTGTAGTCGACTTACCCATGGAAAACATTTGAGCCGCGTACACAAACTTCGCCTGTATTTTGATTAGCAAAATATTCCATTTCGGGTACATCGACTAGTTTGACAGCATTACAGGAGACAGGTGGACCCACATGATTGGGCACATGATCTCCCTGAACTGTTAGGGTAATGGCACCAGTGCATTCCGTTTGACCATAACCCTCCAGAACCAAACAGCCCAAGGCACAGCGCATAAAGGTCAAGACATTGCCAGCCAATGGGGCGGAACCGACAACCATTAGACGTAGATTGCCACCAAATGCCTGATGGACCTTCTTAAACACGAGTTTATCCCAGCAGCCGTTGCGTCGCATAATACCACGTGCGATCTCCTTCTCCTTGGCCTTCATGGCCATGTTGAAGAGTCCACGTTTCAGGCTCGATGCGGCAATATCGTTTTGAATCTTATCATAAACACGATTCAAGAGACGCGGCACAGCTGGCATTACAGTCGGTTTCAGCATTTTCAGATCATTGGTCAGCTCTTTGATATCACCAGAATAGAAGCCCACACAGCCGCCCACATAGTACATGCCATTCTCACAGCAGCGTTCGAACATGTGAGCCAGTGGCAAGAAGGATACCATCACATCGCCGGCCCTAATGCGATGATCGCCCATTTGCAGGATGACGGCACAGACACCGGCAACGACATTGCCATGGGTGAGCATTACGCCCTTTGGATTGCCCGTTGTGCCCGATGTATAGCACACTGTGCACAAATCTTCCGCTGTGGGCGGCACCTCCGGATGATTGCCCTTGGCGCCTAGTTTCTCCACATCGATGAACGAGAAGATCTGTATGCCCCGACTACGGGCACGCTCCAGTGTCGTCTGACGAATGGGTTTGATCGATACAATGATCTTAAGGCTGCGCGGTGCCTTCTCCAGCAACATGGAAGCCTTGCCATCATCCTCCACTATCACTATAGACATTTCCGTCTGACGTATGATAAAAGCACAGGCATCTGGACCCAGTGTATCATAGAGTGGCACCACAACCAACGAAAATGAATAGCAACCCTGCTCATATAATATCCATTCGGGGCGATTTTGCGAATAGATGCCAATCAGCTGCTTGGGCCGAGCACCCAAAGCCAACATGCCGGAGCCAAAGTTCTTGGCTCTAAGCAAAGCCTCATCGTAGTTGATCCACTAAAATCCACAAACAAACCAAAAAAAAAAAAAAAGGTTTTAAATCAACTCACTGTTTTTTCTTCGAGCAGCCCACACTGGACAGCACTTACCTGGTAGGGCGATGTTAGGGTCTCACGCCATCCCAAACATGGTCCATTATTTGAGGCATAGGCTCCTTCGCGAAATGTCTGATATAGGGTGCGCACATTCTCTGTGATGTAGGATACAAATTTACCATTTTTCGATTCCTTGTAGAATTTTGAGACGTGTATTTGTTCTGGACCCTAAAAAAATACGTTTTCAACGAGAGAGAGAGAGAGAGAGAGAGAAAAAGAAAAAGTTGTGTTCATGCGATGAGTGAGAAGACATTGTTTGGTTTGAGAAAGGAAATAGTGCCAGGATAAGACTATGATTATGCCAGGTTCATGACTTATGACCCTTTCATTTGAGTTAACCTATGGTAATATAATCGAACGAAACCTATTAGAATTAGTTCATTTATTTGCTTAAGACTATCAAAGAATAATTTTCCACTCTGATTTATAAAATCAATCAATTTAATCATCTGAAACTAAAAATATATATTCGCAATTCACTGGCTTTCGATTTCGCATCCAAATTGATAGAGATAAATCAATAACAATTCAAATTTATGTTCTATTTCAATCGTTGTGATATATGGTTTATTTTGCCCCCAAAAAACCCAAAAGACATAAACCTATCACTCAACACTTTTTCCCATACGAAATACAAATTGAAAATTTCGAAAATCTCGCAATCTATAAAATGCAAAGTGAAATCGATTCAAAATACTAAAACCCATTATAGAGCACTTCCTGTATGTGTGTGTGTGTGTGTGAAATCCAAAAAGTGTTGATGTACGGGCACGTACATATGTAGATACTACTTCAGTGGAGGATTTCGAATGTTTTTAATGAGCAAACGAACAAAAACAGAAACTGAAATAATAATAATACGTACAATAATACTAACAAAACAAACAAAACCCAATAAACCGCACGCAAGAACAAAAATAAATGTATTTCAAAAATTGAATTTCCAATTGCGATATATTTTTTTGTGTTCAATTTTCTATTGATGACGCATCGGCGAAAGGGGAGCGATGGTGGGGTTGGGTGGAGAGGGGCGTGATAGGTTGGGAAATTTGTTTGTTTTTGTTTCTTTTTTTAAAGCATACCCCAAGGGGCTTGGTTGGCCTACCCTGTGATGGATATCTTGCCGGTGATCGTATTTGATCTAGCATAGCACACACACAAAAATAATCGGAAAGAAAGAAATACGGAGATAGCCAAAAAAAAAAGAAGAAAGCGAAGAAAAAGCAAAAAAAAAAAAAAAAAAGAAAACAAATTTTTGTTATTAGTTACGCTTAAGCTGGGTTAGATTACGAGACCCGGCAACTCGTGGTTAGCCGGGGGCGGGGACGGAAAAGGACTTGCAGAACTGAATTGGACTGTACTGGGGAGTCATCCTTCCCCGCTCCCGCTGCCGCTGCCACCATACACGCACTCAAATCGGGAAGTTTACCTTGAGCACATCGCTCTGATTGCTCAGTTCGATGGGCACTCGTATGCTGGTGATTTGGCCGCAACAAGACATGGTTGTTGTTTTTTTTTTTGTTTTATTATTAATATTACTTGATGTTCTTCTTAATTGTTGTTTAATTTTAATAGTATTTTCACTTTTTGCAATCGATTTGTTGGTTGAAGTCGATTTTTAGCTTTACTCTTTATTTTGTTTTTGTTATGTGTCCGGCGTTGTTGTTGCTGTGCACATTTTCTGCAAATGTCTGCAAAAATCTATGAATTTTTCACTTTTCATTAACGACTTTTGAATGTTTCCGTTCGCGAGATCCGACAGATACGACATATTCTTATTTTCTATTCCTTTACCATAAGTATATAAATTTAAATAATTTGTAATTTGTGCCAATTTAAAGCTAATTAATTCAGGTGAAACAATTTTTCGTTTTTTTCTTCTTGTCTTCTTGCCTTTGCCATTTTTATTTGATCTAAAATTGACAGTTCTAAATGCGGAAAGGGCAATGGTAAATATTTTAAGAGCTGCTTACAGACAGGTAAATTGCTTTCAAATTGATGTCTGGCACTCTCGTTACCCTGTAGTATACTGTTTGTGAAAGTGTGTAAAATTATAATCAACTCGATCTGTCTTTAATTGTCCAATCCATATACATACATATGCCAGCGATCTATTAAAGATGCGAGAACTCAAGCTAAAGTGCAAAGATTGTTTCTCTATATAGATAGTATATATAAGTATTCTTGCCGTCTTACCTCTCTGTAAAGGTGTGCCATGCCCACTTTTGCCTTAGAAATCAATAGGCTCTAACTTTACTTTAAAATTGAGCCAAAGTTAACCCTTTAATTGATTTTAGATAGAAAATGCGATTGGGCTAAAATGCTAATGAGATAGAATATATTGCTCATTGAAGCAGGAAAGGTAATTCAATTGATGAACCATTAAATACCCAAGCCAACAAAATAAATCAATGAATATTCATGCCAATATTAAGGGTATCAACTAGTCAATGCTTCACATTGTGAGAGCCAATTTAGAGCCGATTTTCCATAGACTCGAAAAACCTAAAGACAATCGAATTTTATTAAACATTTGCAGTTGCAGTTTTTCAACAACAAATCGGGTCATGGCAAATGATATGTATACATTTGTATGTATGTACATATACACGAATATGCAGATTTTCACATTCGAAAAAGTGTCTTTGATTCATTAAAAGATTTTCACTAATTTGACCACCCGATACCCATCAAAGTGGCAGCATAATTATGACGCCTCCTTCTCATACACCACCAGCATGTCCTGCCTTCCCCCACACCTTTTCTGCCCCCCCACCTACCTACCTACGCTTACATATTCGGCTTTTGGCAAGTGTAGCCAATTCAATTTTGTTTATAATTTTTCAATATTGTCAGCTGCCGTTGCAGTTGAAAATTGAACAGGCAGACCGACAGACAGGCGGACAGACGGACGGACGGACAAATAGATGGACAGAAAGACCGCATCCCGTACCCCGCCAACATATCGACAAGGCGTCGCCCCAAATGTTTATAAATAGTTTTTTGGGGGTAATACACAACAAAAAACCAACAAGAACAAAAACCAAAAAAAAAAAAAAAAGAAAACCGAAAAAAAATTAAAATAAAATGCTTGCTCCTCTGTTGTTATCTCCTCATGAGCGTGGTCGCAAAATACACACACACACATCTATCTCTATACGTATCTATGTAGGTATATGTGTGTATATATGTGCATATATATATTTATATATACATATGTACCTATTCAGTCTAGGCATAGATATTTTGCAAATTTTTATATTTGCTTGAGTCATGGGGAACGCGTTTTCTTTTTTGTTGCTCCCAGCTCAATGGGATGCCTTGGGGTAATGGTAGAGTGAGAATTTTCAATGAGCAATTGATGTTTGAGTTATGGTAATTGTAGATACCATAAAAATGCTATAAACCTGATACAAAGGGGGGAATGTGCGGATCGAGGCGGGAAGTGGGGCTGCCCGGTGGGAAGAGCCTTTGCCAAAAGTCATGAATGAAGTGAGAGAATTTTGTTTTAAACAATATCAATGGGTGGGCATAGGAAAACAACGTATGTAGGTGCAATCCGACAAAACATATCATACACTAGTCAAAAAAAAAACAAAAGTTTCACTACTAACAAACATGAGAATTTATAGCAAACCTTTTTATACCCATCTTAGAAGGAAATACTAACCCAACTGGAGTATTTCAGGATAAAGACATGAATATTTGGCAACGAATAGCAAGTTCTTTGTGAAAGATCGAAGAAAACCGTATCGAAATTTAAACTAAACTCTGTCAGAAACTGATGAGGATTATTTGAAGAGCAGGGACTGTATTTAGTTTACAGAATAAAAGTTGTTCATTAATTTAGTGAGAAACTACTTCAAGATTAAAATACCATTTATACATGGTATAATCATGTTATTATAACTATTGGGTTTTCCTATCTAAGTAGATCCTAAATTTTCTCAGTATTTCACTTTCCCAAAACCAAGTGAAGAAAAATGAATAAGTGAAAGATACAAACATTGTTCATGTATCCTTAGCTAATCATAAATCAATATTTATGTCATGTGGAAGACTTTTTTTTTCTCAGTGTGCATAAACAAACAGAAGAAACGATCACAATCGGTGAAAGGTTTATGGCGATATTGATGAATAAAATGAATGCAAGTATTTAACGTTGAAAGAGAAGCGAATATTTTATTTTTAGGAAGTTTTTATTGTGTTGTCAGTGAAAAAACAAGGAAAAGACATTGTGTCAAAAATCGATTAAACAAAAAATAAGATCTATGTTTTGTCAGAAGAAACCTTATAATACTGAACTCACGAAAATAATTGAAAACTTTGTTGACATAACATCTCTTTGATTATTTAAGTTTGTATTACAAAACGCAGATAGTTTTGGCAGTGTTAGGGTATTTAATAGCCCATCAACTATAAGAGAGAAAAGTTTCATCCCATATCAAAGATTTAAACGCAATCCTTTGGCTTATAGTTTTCCCACATGTTGTCCTTGAATATCAAATATTTATACGATTATTTTAATTGACTAAATGGCTGTAGAAATTTTTAAGAGAATTTATGGGAATGAGAAATTTTAAAGACTTTTGTCATATTGGTTTTATTTATGATTCACAATGACAAATTGTGATTGATAGAGATTGAGTGGCAGTGGGGGAAAAATGCAGAGAGGGAGAGAGATGAATAAAAGATAGAACAATTTAGTAAATAAGTACTTGAAAAATAATTGAAAAATTCTTTAAAGAATCTCTCTCTCTCTCTCGTGATACCTAAATGGGTACACGCAGCTGGAAACACGGGCATGATGTAAACTACCAGAGTATATATAATTAATGAAACCAACTAAATGGTAATGGATTCTGACCACAAAATAAACGCACATGGCTCTAAATAAAATTCATTTTATTGCCATGTCAGGCCCCCCTTTTAAAGATTTCATTTATATCGAGCGTAAACAACTATAATAACTATATACATACATATATATATACATATATGTATGTATAAACATTTTTATGGTGAAAATCATTTCATTTCATTTTGGATTGTTGTCGCATTCTATAATATCATAGGGTTACTTTTGGAGGGGGCCTTGAATGAACTTGAACTTGGGCAAAACGTCGGGGCAACGGCACTAACAACAAGGCGACAAGGCAACGAAGGCACTTTGACACTTTGGCAAATCGGCTATTATATATTATAGTATGTATATACGTACATATATATAACTCATTTATGTATATCATATATATATATATCGACATAAACGTGTATATATGTTCAAAAAAAAAAACTTTGTCCCATGTTTTACGTAATGATTAAACGCTTGTATTCTTTTGGTGACAATTTGTTGCAAATTGTGTGCGTATTTTTTTTTTCTTATTTTGTTAAATTTTTTTTTTGTTTTTTCTGGTTCATTTTCTTTTGGTTCTTTTTTGTTCTGTCTTAGTATTTAGTATATGCGAGCTATTATTTATAAAAAACAAAAACAAAAAAAAAAAAAAACAGAATACGTGTTTCATATATACACGATGTTTCGTTTCGTTTCGTATCGTTTCGGTATTTGTTTCCTTCTGCTAAATGTTTTAAAAATATTTAGTAATTTGTATCTTAGCCACGCACTGCCACGAAGTGTGATCTTTACGACACGACGTTTAATTTCGAACTGTATGGCAAAAAACGAAATTCTTTTTGGTGGCTAAAATTGAATCTTCCCACAGAGAGTGGTCTCTAATACCGTGTAGTTAAAGGGTGAAAGGGTATATCCAGAACAACTGAATGTGTGCAACAGGTAGATGTAGATGTAGATACTCAGACTCCCAAGGTTAACTTCTATCTTTGAGATATTGATCCTTAATATAGAACTATATAAATACCTTTTATATAAAGAAGACTCTATTAATCAGGAATTAATAACCAAGTGAAGTTGGCGTTCAGTAAACGTGATGGTCTAGGATTTTAGTGAAATTACACCTGCTACTTTGTAGAGGGTATTTCAAAGTTCGTTGTTTCGGTTTTCATAAACGATATTTGTTGTTATTCCTGCTGCTGTTTTGGCTTAAACGGGTGAGAGCAAGAGATTGTCTAAGAAGAATGCAACTGCTTTGCCTAGGAATTTGATTTCATTCGTTTTGTATTCGTTTTCATTATTAAATAGTTTTCATTTTTCGTGTTTGTTTAATTTTGCTCCATCTCTCTCTCTCCCACTCACTCTCTTTGATTTCTTTTCTTGATCAAGTTGTCTGTTTTCTGTTAATGTGCACGCGATCAAATTAGGGAATGTGACGTCGTCGTTGTTCTATAGTATCTCGAGGCACTGAGATCGGTGAGATCAGTGTGAGAAGATGGTGAGCTAAGGTGAGAAGCGTAACAGCAATGGACCTTGGGTTTCCTTGTTCTGGTTATGGTTCTGGTTATGATAGTGCAAAGCATGTCAGCACATTTTCGCTTTGATGTTGTTAACAATATGATTTATTGTTTATAACGAAAAACAAAAAAACCGAGCAAAAATCCAATCGCTATTTTTTTTTTAGTTTTTATCCATAAATGTTTGTTTACTTTTGATTTTTGGCCACAAAATGTTTATAATAATCAAAAGAAAATTTGCCCTATAGTATTTGTCCCAAGTTTTGAGTCTGATTTTATTTAAATGGTATTACTTTTGGGAAAACTTCAAAGGATTTAGCAAATTTAATAGAAATATTCTATTAATAAAAACTCAATTAAGTATATTGAAATTTTTAAGTATTCGACCATCATATCATATTCTAAGACATGCCGTCTTCCACTTAGTATAGTGTATTTTTTTATACTGAGACTTGATCAACCGATCGAAACCGCTCGAAAATAGTCTAGTCGGCTAAAATCCGATCCTTAAGCAGTGGTTTCCACCACGGATACAAATTGTCTGGTCTCGAACCGGTTGTAGTTACGTGTGTGTACATAATTCATGATAATGGCAAAATGACAATAAAAATATTGTAACAACGGCAACAACAACAACAATAAGGAAATGTCAAACAATTTGACAAGACAGGGACAACCTGTCTATGCGATTCGCTGCAAACGATGCAGCGGTAAATATTTAAAACATTTATTTGGCACACAGTTGAGAGAGCAAGAAACCAAAAAAAAAAAAACACAAATTTTCGTAATGAAAGCAAATTGAGGTGTAAATGAAATGCAACAACTATTTTCCGAGTAATGAGTAAATGTTGTAAAGATGTTTATTTATTTAAAACAAACTAACAAACTACATAAACTAGAAACCTATCATTAGAAGTGCCGAAGTTCATATACTCTGGCAGGAAAAATCTAGCAAATCTATATTACATTTTAATATTTTAATATTTAATAAACAAATTTCCAGAAATTGACATTATATACATCTCCATCTTCTCTATTTTCTGTTGTCTGCGTTCTCAATTTCGTTTCATGCCATTTCCATTCACAACTATTCTAAAAAAGTTACGCTTCATAAGCAATGGGACATAACACAAACTTACCAATTCAAGTAAAAATCATTCTCAAGACTTCGAAATTATTCAAAATTCAATTATCTTCTAATATTAACTATTCAAAGTATCATTTATCAGTTTCCTAAGTTTAAATCGTTTTCAGTTAAGATGAAAATCCTTCGAGAAACTATCGAATAATTAAGTCTACCATTGTGAATTTTCTTCAGTTTATTACAAAACACCTGACACTAACTAACTAACCTTTAGTTAGTGCATTAACATTGATTCGGTATGCAAATTCTAAATGAATGAAGTGTAATATCTACCTATATATGCACATATATACATACATATATTCATGTCAGATTATTTGAGGTTAGAACAAGAGTTTATGGAAATTAGATAAATGGGAGTTACAATTTATATAACTAAAAATGTGGCTTTCGTTTCGTTTTTGGGCAAAATGGTTAATGTTTATTTACAATAGAATTGTGCAACAAATGTCGAAACGAAAGAAAATGTCGACAAGAGTCAATAAATAAATATGCCAAAAACTTGTTTCTTTTGTTTACGACAATCGTAATGCAATAATAATAATTTTATGCATAAACTGAGGCGAAATTGCAAATTGCATATTGGGAATTGCTAATTGAATTGGCTCATATGGCAATTGAGTTTTAAAATCCAATGATAATTTTCAAGCAAAGCCAAATTGGAAAGGCCAGGCAGAAAGAGAAAGAGATCAGGCAATTGCGAGCCATGGGAAGATTTATTGTCAACCGCCCGGCGACATTTGATAAATTATCATCAAGTGAGTGAGAATGTTTGGTTGTTGCACATTTTTGGCACATATTCTTGCATTCGGGGGTTTTGGCAATTAGAGCGTGGGATTTTTGGTGAGAGTTTCACTCATTTTGGCACCACTGTACCACTGTATGAGCGGCCACGTCATTGAGAAATGAAATAGAAAAGTTAAGGTGAAAATTATCCAATGTGAGAAGAAAACATCATGTGACGACAACGAGGAACGAGTACGCCTTATTATAGGAAGAAACAATGTAGGAATCTACATACATACATATATGCATCTATATCTAACGTGAATGTGGACGTGGACATGTGCACATGCTGGCACATCAAAGGGGATTTCACGATGATGCCTGTGCCGCCTCCTGGTTTACCTCAACAGACTCAGCGTACCAACGAACCAATCGATGATGTAATGAATGGTTCTTCGATAGCCATAAGTAGTGTCGTATTTATATGTTTGTATGTAGGATATGGCAGAGGCCGGTGAAAAATATCAAAGCATACAAACATATACATTTATATATCTCTGTATAGCTATATATGTATACATATATATATTTAGCTTACCTCCAATAATGGTGATTGATTTTCCAGAGGCACTAACGGTTTTTCAGGTTGTGGTCGCGTTGCAAAATAATAGGCAACACTTGCTGCCACACTGGTCAAGGTCAAGGTGCCCAAAGTGCCACCGAAATAATTAAGATAGCCATCAATTTCATCCCCTGCAACAACAAAACAAATATGCAATTAAAATTACATCAATGTGTCCATTGTGCGCCATCATGCAGAACTTGTCAATTTTTAGTTTATTGGAAAAGTCAAATGTTTAATTTTTAATTGGGATTTGAATTGAAACTTCAACTTCATACAAATCACGATGAGAAAACCTTCTACCCTTTCGAATTGATAAGTTTTTGAACAATTTCTGGGTCAAAATGATTATTTTAATTAACTTTAACTTAATTTCAAAAATCAATTAAATCTTTAATTTTTGAATTTACATATTCTTAAATACCGATTCGATTTTTTGAACGTTTATCGATCGAAATCGGTAAAAAGTATATTTCCGAATTGGAATACCAATTAAAATATCTTTATGCGAGTAAAGAGATGGATTAGAAGGAAACAATGAAAAATATGGTGAATATATATATATTTTTGTATGCATTTATAGTAAATAAATATGTTGCGATTCTCAACTAGTTTAAACGTTGAAGTAGTGACTGTAATTATCCTAAATTTGTAGACTGATCGGTTCTGTAGCTTGACCTTTCGAGGCTATATTTTTGCTATATCTAGCTGCAATTCTTAACTAGTTTTAGCGTTATAATTCTAGGGTCCCTAGCGAAGTCTTCTGATGGAAGAACTTGATAGTTTTCGAAACCTGCTCACTTTATGTTTGCTTTTAATAAATGAAAGTTTGATTCACCAAAAAAAAACTTAAGTAATTATATACATATATATTGTGCTGTCAGATTTTTGAATGCATTTTTTTCGATTGCCGAGTTTGATACTTACAGAAATATGAAAAATTGCTGACTATCAAATGATTGACATAGGCTAAAACCGATTTCTCTGGCGTCATTATATGTATATTGTTTATTCCTTTTTGATGTTCTTGCTGTTGGTATTGTAGTTGTTGTTGTTGTTGCTGTTGCTGTAGTTGTTATTAGGGTTATTCTTTTGCTACCTGAGTGAATAAGTATTACGTGTTTAGCTTAATGATTGCCCACAAACAGTTTGCCTGCAACGGTAACGAAACGAAAAGTTTAAAATCAATGAAATGTGCATACGTCAGTTAAATACCCATTATATATACATTTCTATATTTATATAGATATATCTATATATATATATATATCTATAATAATATGTTTAATGGGAAACTTCACATTTGGTTTGAGGGGCTGGGGTAACCAGTGGCAATCAAGTGGAAACACAAACAAAACAAAAAAAAAAAATCAACCACCTGATCCACACAATAATTTTCCGGATAATTAAAGAGTTTATCAATAAATGTAAGTAAATAGATAGATAGATAATTGCCGCATTGGGTCAAGTGATAACAATTAAAATGCGCTCAGTTCGAGATGATTAAACAAATTGATGTTCTAATTTGAAATATCAAAGTTCACTTTCCAAAACGCCAAGCCTCCTCCTCACACAATATGCGTTTCTATTCCAACCATAATCGACAACAAACTGAAAAAACTTATGACTTTATCTCGTATGTTTTAATTTTTTTTTTTTCGCCCCGACTAAATGTGAAATATGTACCGTCTTATCAAGCAGAATATAGAATGAAATGCAACTGATATAACTATACATATATATATATATATGTACTTAGTACTGTGCTTTATTTATGGGTCATGATGAAGGTTAGATGCTCTACTTATGTATGTATATAAAAGTTGCAAAAATTTCCATAAAACGAAAGTAATTTTACTTCCTTTATATATATAAGTCTGCGGCAATATCAACTGCATTCCTCCACTTTACACAAATAGCAAAACTTGTTTAAGTTTTCTACATTAATTTCATATGTCAAATTGTAATGGGTTTTCCGGCAATCAGGAATTAAACAAACAAACTGGTTTCCATCAATTTATGCATAGATTTTCCCCATCATACACACTATACATTCTATCCATATACGGGTGGAGAGAAACATTCTGATCAATTGACTTAGTGAAATTACGTCGTTTATCTGGAAGTGCTTCTTAGTCCAAAGACTTGTTTTCAAAGCTTTTCAGTAGTATGTGTTAAGCATACTAAATGCAGTTTAAACAATTTTTATGTTTACCCTATACAAATTGGGCCCCAAATGGGGCGTATTAAGGCAGTTTGATTCCAAGATAAATAATTCCATTAACTGTCTATTTTAATACAGAACTTCTCTATATTAACTATAAAATATGTACCTCCCCCTCGTGCACCTTTTTAAATGGATCCTATGTATATCCGGACTTCGAGCATATACATACATATGTCATATGGCTATTAAAATGAAAGGCAGTTTCATCGGGCAAGTTAAAAAGTTATGAAGGCTAAATACTACTAATCTTCCCTATAAACTTTAGAAATAAAAATTCCCATTTACGATATCTTTTACACACAAAGATCATAGGTTAACTAGCTAGCTGTTTTGTTTTATAAATGTTCTATTAATTTATCTAAACCTAAATAATATTCTCTTTTCAGGATCAAGTGTTTTCTTTCTATTATATAAACCGGGTAAGTGCTTTTAACATGTTTTTATATACAATTCGACAAAATTTTTGCCCTCATACTGAACGAGCTATTAAGTATTAAGAGTAACACAAAATTCGATGCCCGGAAAATACAACGCGAACAGGTTCTAAACTCTCCTCTGTTGAACGGGAAAAGTTTTTTTAAATACCAGTTTTCACTTTCACAAAAAAATAAAAACAACACACTCTCTGTGTTGTACAAGTGTTGTAATTCCTTTCGGCCTTTTGGGGAAGATTTATTCTCCTCTTCCCTTTGGAGGCCTCTTAACTTCGTCTAAGACGATTTGCGTCTAACGAACCACCGACCCACTTCTTTGTCATCCACATTTCACTACAAGCGCATCCCACAAAGCTTTATTTTTGTTCTTTTTTTTTCTCTGTTCCACTGATAAGTAGGCGGTAAGAAACAATAATAACAAAAACAGAAGAGAACAGCGAATCTCTTACTTTATCAGGGCGGTAGGAATGGGGACTTTGCACCCCAGACGGACGAGGTCTTCTTGCCAATCATAAGATGATTATAAGTACTTTTGTACCATGCCGGGATCTGACCCCAAAAAAACAACAACAAAAAAGAACACAAGAAAAGGAAAAACAGACGAGAAAAAAAATAAATGTTTGAACTGGAACACAGTTTTGTGTGCTGCATTATATAACTAAGATAGTATATAGGTGTACCCATTGATTTTCTAAGTACCGGGTCACCAGAGGTGACTTCTTTCTTTGTTTCTTTCTTTTATTATATTTCTTCTAGGTTTTTTTTTGTTGGTTTTTTGTTTGTCGGGTCAAGGCGCTTGTTAGCCAATTTATGGCAAATATTGTTTTCTTTATCATTGATTTTTTTTTTGCGCTTTTACACCTACACGTGAGTGGGAGAAATAGAGAGAGAGAGAAGAGGAGAGTTAAGTGAACTTACCCCAGACGATGTTGTTTTTAATTTATAATATTTTTTTGTTATTTAATTTGGCTAGTTTGTTGAAACAAGTGAAACGCATATGTTTGGGTTTTCATCTAATATTCAATATTTGTTTTTGAGAAATAAATTTCGATTTGAAAAGGGGGGAAAATCAATGAAAGTATTCTCGACCATGCGGCATTTACAAAGATTCCTTGTTTGTGTAACCGCTTGAAGGAAGGAAACTAAACCGAATAACCGAAAAAGGTTGCTAAACGCATCGAGCGACAGAACAGAACTGAGACTCAAACTCAAACTGAAACTGAAATCGAAACAGAAACAGAAACTGACTCTGTGTTCAGAAGCCAGACAGCCGACAGTCGACAGTTAAGGCCAGTTTAAGGTCTATCAAGCCGGGCATGCGTTCTGCTGCTAGCCGACTCTGACTCTCCGGTTGCATGAATGAATGCGCCTGAAAGAGATGGACATGGACAGAGAGAGGGAGAAAGAGAGAGAATATTTACTGAGAGTAAGAAATTCTGAGAGTGAGTTCCAGTCAAAACAAAAACGTGGTTCAAAGCGGCTAAAAATGGCAAACAATCACCACGTGCGTTGGCCAGAACCAGAAGAGAAAGAAAGCCAGCAATAGAGAGAAAGAGAGAGAGAGAAGAGTGAGAGAAAGATGGGAAATATATTTACTACATGTGTATGCGAAAGAGAAAGAGGGTGAGTGAGTGTGGGGAAACCTTGTAGGCGTCTTGAATTGTGTCTGGTCGCCGGCCCGAGGATAGAGAGTGGGCCCTGACTAACCTGCAACTGTTCTCGTGTCTGGTGCTTGGTTTCTTTACCTTTGTGGGTTAGTGGTAGGGCGGTGCAGTGGCTAAAGTCTCCTCGTTATGACGCATTTGGTCCTGGATGGTTCGAAAAGTTTAGATAACAATAGAAAAAAAAGAAGAGGGGAATTACATTTGTGTCTCCCTCTAAGGTATGCTACATATTTTCATTATCCTGAAATCAATCTGAAATGTAGATACGAATGAATAAAATATGAATAACTAAATCATATATGTATCTTGATTTCAAATATATAACTTCAAATTCGAAACTGGCTTAAAATTTTAAAATATTCTACTTTATCATCAGAAAATATTGTCCATCTATAAGATACATACTCAAGTTTAGTTTACTCATAAACAACTTAAGTGTTTAAGTTTAGTGACACTTTTTGTGTGTTGATTGCGCACTGGATAAACTTCTTGGATAACCCTCGTAGATATTTGACGTAAAGCTGTCAAACAAACAAACAATTTTTAGATACATTTGTTGTGTCCTTTTTGACATCTGTTGGTAGAGTTTTAAGACAAAATAAAAAAAAAAGCCACTAACAAGACACACAATAAAGAAACCGATACGTAAAGGATACAAAATTTTGCTGCGCTTGGGAATCGATATAGACGGTTTCCAAAAGGTTACCCCCATGATTTGCTCATTAATTATGTAGGACTGCGGCTATAATTATAGCTTAATTGAGGTTAAATTTAAAACTGCTGTGTGTGCATATGAAGGAACGATGTAGGGCCTCTGTAAACCTATCTGGGCTTTTTTTTATATATGTACATATTTCGTTTTACGATGACACTGTGGAACAAAAAGGCCAATATTTTGGCCAAAAGTGAACACAAACAAAATATAGAAAAAGTACTTCAAAGTCAATAGATTTTGCAGTATCTAAATGCGTTTGTTTTCTGTGGATCGTTCCTTTCAATATAGTCGAAGCTATTCGAAAAGTTAAATTGAAAGAGTATTAACCAAACTGATGTACCCAGAAAATAGAAGTATCAAATCCACCTCTGAAATAGCTCAACTCAAAGCTAGATTAATAGCCTTGTGTTATTTTTAAATCTGATTTTATTATTATAAATTAAAATTTTAACGGCTAGTAATTCGAATTATTAATCTTAAGTCTTAAAGTATACGCAGCATTTTTTATTTTTACAAACCTAAAAGAGTAAAAATTGTGTGCATACTTTTAGGCTTGATTTGTTTGGTCTATAAGAACTCAATGAATCAAAAACAAGTGAGATCGATTGTGCCAACAAGTGAATGAACAAGTGAATAAATTAGTGAATAAATGAGTGAATAAGTAAGTGAATAAGTGAATGAATAAGTGAGTGAACAAGTTCATCAAATTGAGCATTTTAACCCAACTGTAATCCAAACTCAAGACACAGATACATATACTTTATGTTTATGTTGTTTTCTTTTTTTTTTGGGGGATGTGACCCAAATTTTCATGCTCGAGTTTTATGGAAGGGTCAGTGTCATTTGGCATATGTATGTACATACATATATGCATGTATATGGATACCCTTTTTTTTTTATCAACTTACCGCAAAAAGTCCAAAACCGCATAAGTTTAAATCGTTTACAAAATGTGTAAAAGCTCTCATTTTTCGCATTGTTTCAAGCAAAGCATACAAAATACATAATTAGAAAGAAAACCATATTCACAATGAGTAGCAACGAGGTGTTCGTATCCATGGAAGAGGAGCCCAGCTCAGAGGACGTTTTTTTCAGCACAGTTTCAGGACAATGCTGTAGCGGTGCAGCGGCTAAAGAAACAAGGAATGGAGATGAAAATTCGGATGGAGATACAGAGGACGTGGTTGTAGCCGAACAGGAAATTCCCAATCAACTGCAACTCAATCAAATTAAATCTAAGAAAGAGAAATGCAAGCAAAGTTCCAGCGATTTATCGGGCGGCCAAAGTTATGCTACAAACAAAAATGTGGCCGAAGGTGAGAGAGATTTAGATAGTACACTTCATTTAAAAACAGTGTAGAGTGAATCCATCTGGAATTTAATGCCATCAAATATCGCCTTTCGTTTCATATACACTAAAAATGGCTTTGACTTAGCTTACCTCTTCGTTTCACCTGCTTAGTTTCTCCCTAGCTTTCTCATCCCCAAGTCATTTTAGCTTTCGAGCTACAACATATACATATTTAATATGTTATATTTTAATATTTAGGCCTAATGGATATAGCTCTCCTCTCCGCTAATGCCAATCAATTGCGTTTCCTGATTACCTACAATTATCAGGCCTCCACTTTCTACTATAGTCTAGTTCTGGTCGTGCTCTCTCTGGTCCTTCAACTATTCGTTGGCATAATGCTGATCTTTAAGGTAAATTGAAATGTAAACGCTATCCCAATGGCATCTAATTGATAGATCATCTTGTAGCGACGTCAAAAACGCTGTCGAAGTCCACATTATGCCCGAACCAATGAGCTCCTAGTAATGGGTATCTTTATGATAACTGTCATCAATATTCTCTTGGCTGCCTTTACCACAACGGATCAACCGAAAAATTAAAAAATCAATCTGGTTTTTTTTTTTTGTTTCTTTTAGTTTTTCTTTTTTTTGGAATAAAATGTAAATTTTTTGTTTTCTTTGTATTTGATACAATATATATAACAGGAAGAATTGCGTTATAGTAAATGCTATACAGATAACATGGAAAGAATCGATTAATGGCGCAAAGCCATCAAATCGAATCCAACTCTTAAATGCACTTGACGTATCTGATGTACGATATCTCAGCTTTCAGTAAAATCCTAAAAATCTTAAATTCTCCTCCTTCGATCGCAAGCGAATGATCCGGCTTAGCCGGAGTAATCCTTCTTAACGCACTTGGCAATGGTGCTCAGTTGCATGTTGGTAGTGCCCTCATAGATGGCTCCAATTTTGGCATCACGATAGTATTTCTCCTGTGGGAAGTCACGAGTGAAGCCCACACCACCCATCCAGTCGATGCACTTGATGGCCGCACGCTGAGCCACCTCGCTGGCATAGAACTTGGCCATGGCAGCCTCCTTGAGGAAGGGAGCACCCTGCTCCTGCAGACGAGCTGCATTGTAGGTCAGCAAACGGGCAGCCTCAATCTCTGTGGCAATGGTGGCAATTTGATGTTGCATCGATTGGAAATTGTAGATGGCTTCACCGAATTGCTTGCGCTCCAGCAGATAGGGAATAGTGGCATCGAATGTACCCTGAGCCAGACCAACCATCTGGGCGCCAATGCCAATGCGACCCTCATTGAGGAAACCAGCTGCATATTTGTAACCATGGCCGAAAGTGCCCAGAATATTCTCTTCCGGAACACGGACATTATCGAAGGTGAGCATGCAGGTGCCAGAGGCACGAATGCCCAGTTTATCCTCCGGTTTGTTCACAATCAATCCGGGTGTCTCGCGATCCACAATAAATGTGGTAATGCCGCGATAGCCCTAGAAAGAACGAGAACGGGAACGAACATTAATTAGGCTAATCATTCTTATCGTCAATGAATCGAATTGAATTAGGCGATCGTTCAATTAATTGATAAGCTGGCTATTAAAAATTCTACGATCAGGCTGATGTGATTGCGTCGACAGAACTTTCTAATGTACTTACATCCTCTGGCTTGGCATTGGCGAAGACCAAGAATACACCAGCCACATCCGAATTGGAAATCCACATTTTTGTACCATTGATCACATAATGAGAGCCATCTTTTTTGGCAACAGTCTTCAGGGAGAAGGCATCAGAGCCGGCGCCGGGCTCGGTCAGGGCAAAGCTACCGGCATACTCTTGGGCCAGTTTTGGCAAATACTTTGCCTTCTGTTCGGCATTACCGAATTTGATCATCAGCGAATTGACCAGAGTGTTATGGATATCGACAAAGGCAGCGACGGCAGGATCAATTTTCGATAGCTCCTCCACAACAATGATGTTGGTCATGAAATTGCAACCGCTGCCGCCGAGCTCTGTGTCGATTTCAATGCCCATCAGGCCATTATCGAAAACGGCTTTCACCACGGACGGATCAAATTTGTGCTCAAAGTCCATTTTCTTTACCAACGGCAGGATTTGATCCTGGGCCAGTTTGGCGACTGTAAAGATATATAGAACAAAAATATCATAAGATGAACGAAAGATACTTTAGAAGAAGATATTCAATAGAAGTTTACTAAGAAAGAAGATGCAAAATGAGTTAGGATAAAGATACTTTAGAAAACCGATGAAAAAAAGCTTCTTGCGGAGTAAGATACATTAGAATCCAAAAAGGAGAAGATTAGATGAGTGGAAGATACATTAAAAGAAGAGTTCAAAAAAGAGTTTACCTAGAAAGATTCATTAAAAGAAGCTTCTTAACGAGAAAGATACATAAGAGAAGGATAGAAATGATCATTAGAAAAAGCTTTGTACTGTGGAACGAAAGCTCTCGAATAATACTAGTACGATCGGAGAGTACGAACGCATGTTTTTTGTTAAAAAAAACATCGTTAATCAAACAGGTTCCCCCTAGGCAAGTTCTTGTAGGGGTTCTTGGGGGCCTGCTGCGTTTGCCGGGCTTTTATTTGTATAAGTTGTGGTATACCTATATACACATACATATGTATATATGTATATATACGATATATAATCGTATGTATGTGAGCTTGTGTCTACTTTATCAGCAGAAAACGTTTATTCTCGCGATCGCGTGTTGCTCTCCCTTTCAATCTCCACACTCACTATGCTGGCTCTCTCTGACCCTCTCAGATATACAATGTATATATAGTTATACATACATATGTATATGTACATATGTGCGCATATGTATAGGTATTTATTATTGATCTTTTTTTAAGCATTACTTTTTTATTTTTCTTCTTGTTTTGCTCGGAAAAACAACAACTGGCACACACCCACAAAATGCCTTCCCTTTGCCTCGCCTAGTCCAAACCACCCCCACCTCCACCCAACCTCACCATTTCCTCTATACTTTTGCAAATGTTTTATTTAACTTTTTTTTTTTTTTTTTGTTTTTGCTGTTGTCGCATATTATGGGAAAAATTTGAATAATTGATTAAGTGTGTATATAGTTAGTTATTAATTTACTTTTGCCATATGCCATAGCCCAGCGAGCTAAGGTTTACTTTAATTGAAACAGATGTGCTGGAGGTCCTGGGAGGTCTTTTGTTTATTATCCTCATTTTTTAAATGAAATTTGGTTTTAGCCACTAAAAGTTCTAGGGGCAACTGTACCGTATGATACGATATTGCTAGTCTTGCCTCGAGGCAACTGTACTTGTTGAGTTGAAGTAATCACTTAAATCTGTTGAGAATTCGCAACTTAAGGTGTGACTTATAGGGCCTTTGCCCCTTAAGGTATGCAGTTATTTTGATCAATTTTTATGAACTTTGCATTTGAATACTGACTGTACTTGGCCGATCAACCAACACAAAACAAAAACTCGTTTTTAGCTTATGCACTTAGCCACTTTGCATGCAGCTTGGATTACGCAACAGCAATCAGACCATAAACAATATACATATATACGTATATTTATATTTATAAGTATATAAGATTGATAAGCTCCATATGCAATTCAATTAAGCGCGACCATAATAATAATAATAAAAAACCAAAAAAAAAAAGGTAATGTCAACTTCCCAACTAAGAATCAGTTGTATATATTAACCAATTAATTCAACTCTCTAGGGAAGTACACAACCAAGAACCACGCACACCCATTGCCCGGTCGCACTCACTAGAACAGTGAGCACATTTAGGCGGGGGCGTGGAACAGTTGCCTATTTATAATTTGCTCTATCACAAGTGTAACGCTATGGAATTCACAATAATAATTTAAATTCACAGCTGACTTGACTTGTGAAGGTATATATTTCTTAAATCAAGCATTTTTTTAACCCACCCACGACCCACGCGCTGCGTGCACCACGCTTCGAACTCGCTGTGTTTCACGTTGAAATTGAATTGGTCGGTCTCTTAGCGATCAAGACCAACGAAGATGAGGCAAAGGCATAAGCAATAGCCGAAGCTAAAGCCAAAGTAACAGAAAACGAGTGTCTGAGGGTGTGTCTGCTTACTTCAAACAAACCCCCCTTAACTCCCCGTCCCCCACCGCTCCTCACACACTACATCATCTGGAGACACTTAAATATTGTGGAATACATAACATTCTGATAAGCTGTAGACCTTGAACTTGAACCTACCCAAATATAAGAGAAGGGATAAGTACTTCGCTTTGAGCAAGTCCTGCAATCCTTTTGATGTGCCAAAAAAAGTGACATATTTTCATAATTTAACTTTGACTTGTTTAGCTTCATTTCACGTTTATGACGTGTTAATTTTTATCGACAACTTTGCTAAATTTTTCCTATATTCTGTATAAATTGTGAGTTATATATTATTTTGCGGCAATCGAGATCAGATAAAACTATATTAAACAGAGTTAAAGAACTGGAGACTGAATTTGATATTCTACGGATCCGTATATGCATACGATTTAAATTAGCGTAACAAGGACACAAACTAATTTGTGGCCTTTCTTTGAATACAATTCACTTTTCACTGTTTCCTTAACACACAATGGAATAAGAAATGAATAAACGAAATGAATTTCACATGTACATATGTATATACACATACATATATACTTTATAATATATGCTTGCTATATGTACATGTACATATGTATTTGCTGCTCAAAGGATAACATTATCCTAGAAATCGGAATCAATAAATCTGCTACACAGTATAAAATCCTTATAATCCTTCTTAAGGATACCATTGTCCCTCTTCTAAAGAATCAATCTTGAATCTCCATTTAGATTTCCTACTATTATGAGTTATATAATTTTTGTTCATTAACTAAATTGATTCAATTGCGGATTCGCAAGTAACACAAATATGCAAAGCTGGCAAAAAAAAATACAGTGAGAGAATTATGGAAATATATACATACATATGTACATATGTATGTATATAGGAAAATTTTTAACCAAAATTCCAAACAAAATGAAAAATCCTTTTCACTTGATTGGCCAGACAACTATTAAGTATTATATTACACATTTTTGTTCACTATCTAAAAGAAAAAAGAAAAAAAGTGTGCTTATCTAGCCCAAGTCAAAACCAGCCACTCCTCCTTCCTCTCAATCACCCTCTCTCTACCACATTGAATTCACACACCAAATAATGCTTTATCAGCAAGAAAAGTTAAAAAAAAAGAGGAAAAACTAAAGGAAAAAGTTTATTGCATTTAACCGAAGAAAACCTCAACTATTGAACTCAATTATTAATAATAATACAATGCTTAAAAGTTCATTACGTAACATCAACTGAAAGAAACTGAGAAACATCTGCTACAAAAAAAAACAACAACAAAAAAAACAGAATACTATTCAAATTCTAATACGCCTTATCAAAAAGTTACAGTTACAAAGGCAAAACTGGAATAATAGCGACAAAAATAACAACTATGACTCCCACTTACCCGTCTCCTTCATCATCTTCTCATCGTCGGTGAGATATGTCAACGGTGGTGGCAAACCCGTTGCCGAGGACATGGCCGCATTTTGCTGACGTGCAGCATTGACCACCTAAAAAACAAAAAAACAGGAAACCAAATTCAATATATAAAACATTTTCAAATGTATTTTGTGTGGGAGTATTTTTGAATCCCGTGGCAGTTACTTACCATACGCATGGGCAATTTCTTCAGGCTGTTCATCATGTTGAATACAACAAATTCAATTAAAGCAAATTGGAAAAACTGGACCTAACCTTTTATTGGTTTCTTATTGGCTTAGTCTAACGCAACAGTTGGCTGCACACACGCGACTGATTTCCAATTGGACTCCAGGCAGACATCTGGTAGAGATCAGTTCCGAAGAGGAGTACGTAAATGATTTGAAAAGCTTTTCACCACCATCCACAAACTCAACAGACTTGAAATCTATGTTGACCGCGCACCCACGGAACTGTTGAGCAACAGTTGGTTTGGCGTTGAAAGTCTCACCATGGATATGGACAAACATTGCTGTATTTATTGAATGATTGATAAATATACAGTTTGGCTTTAATATTTGCATAATGTAATATTTAAAAGTCATCGGATTTTAAATTTCAATTGAGCGCGCAACTTTAAACAGTTTATACAGTTCCAGTGTTGGAAAGTGAAAGTGTTAATTTAAGGGCTTCGCAAAATGGCTCGATTAGGTAAGTAAATTTAATTTATCTAGTTTTCTTTACAAAGTTTAATATTCGTAGATCGAGAGACATCTTGCAGCCCTGAAATATGGTATAATAGAATTCATTTTGACATTTTCAAGGCTAGTGATGAAAAAATGTATATCGATAGCAGTAGGCTTTAATTTGCTTAGAATTTATACATATATATCGTGATTACAACATTGTGTTAATTTGAAAACTCTGCCTTTTAATGCCTGCTATCTTTGTACTGAATAATAATATTATCTGTTGGCATCATGACAAGTAACCTTTTACATGAATTGTATTGATTGCAGACTAATTAGTTCAAATTTTAAAATTTAAAGTTAGTACAATCGATGTCATCACTAGCAACGTTCGATAGTTCTCGCTGTCAAATTTCTTTCATCGTTTTGTGTGAATTGGCATCGTTTTGTATGAGTTAGCTTCGTTTTGTATATGTTGGCATCCTTTGGTTTGAGTTAGACTCATTTGGCATGATGTTCGACGGGTATTTTACTTAATACCTATCGATAGTGATGATCAAACATCGATGTTTTCCAAAAATCCAAACACCGATGGCACTATCGATACATCGATATTTTGTATTTTCCAGCCCTACGCTGCTGTCAAATTTCTTTCTTTTCGTTGTGTTTACGACGGTAGGTAGGTTTCCGAAATAAAATTTGTATTTTAGTTAGCCATCCGTTAGTATTATTTAACATAAACAATGGAAACTATAAAAGAATTGTATATTCTACTTGGTTGTGATATTATGCAGCGTTATTGTGAACAAATTACTAAAGTTTTGCGTATTTCTCCTATCTTTGTTTACAACACATAGTAGCCCTCCAGCAAAATGAAATTGAATCAGTTTGTTTCGTCGTCGCGCAGGAAGAACCGCAAGCGTCACTTCCAGGCCCCATCGCACATCCGCCGTCGCCTGATGTCTGCACCCCTCTCCAAGGAGTTGCGCCAAAAGTACAATGTGCGCTCGATGCCGATTCGTCGTGACGACGAAGTCCAGGTGATCCGTGGCCACTTCAAGGGCAACCAGGTGGGCAAAGTTGTCCAAGCCTACCGCAAGAAGTTCGTGGTCTACGTTGAGAAGATCCAGCGCGAGAATGCCAATGGCACCAATGTCTATGTCGGCATCCATCCCAGCAAAGTTCTTATTGTTAAGCTGAAACTGGACAAGGATCGCAAGGCCATTCTGGAGCGTCGCGGCAAGGGACGTTTGGCAGCTCTGGGCAAGGATAAGGGCAAGTACACCGAGGAGACGGCTGCTCAGCCCATGGAGACGGCGTAAACATCAACTAGCCCAACAGAGATGACGTTTTTACCGTAACGTTTAAAGTGTGTAAAAAAAAAAAACAAACTAATTACAAGAAAATGTGCGAATGGAGTGAAAAAGAAACGCAATTCTTTACAAATAAAGAACAGTTGATTTTTCAATATAAACAATTGTTAATTTTTTTTTTTTTTGTTTTAGTTTTGCAAAGCAAAACAGAGTTCAAGTGTGTGTCTAACTTAGGTCTCAGTTCCCCTCCCCAATAGATCAACGAATACCCAAAGTACTAGCTTTTGATTCTCAAGATGTCTAGCCGGCTATCTGTTCGACTAAGTTTTAGTTTTCTATATAAATAATGTAGATACATATATATATATTGGTACATGTGATATATTGTAGTCCCTCACATGGTGCGAAAGTTGTTTTCAAATACAATAGAACCATGTTAAGTAATCTCGCTAAATTATATGTTGAAAATCAATCGAATACATATATGTATAGAAGTTACACTCTGCTTTGTTTTGCCTAGGAATTAGCCCAATCTTGCTACTATAGTTGGATTGATTCAATTCGTAAGATACACACTTAGTATAGAATATCTTCTATCTTTTTATTAGGTTGGGCATATTCTTGTCATATATGTATGTATTTTTTTCATTCAATTTATTTTCATATTGTTGTTCAGACAGCTTTTACAACGAAGTTAGGTCATATATGTAAGCTCATTTCTGTACTGCTTAATGGCTGGCTAGTTATCTGGGCTAAAATGGCCCTCAGATAATTACCTTAAGACTGCAGTAATAGCTCCAATAGTTTTCTCATAATACATAACTAGTTTGAAGGATTGTATATATGTGGACCAATTGTTCTACTGGAATCTGTTGAGTATAGTCAAGACATCTATCAAAGTTCATCCTATCATAGTGAGCAAGTACTAAATTAAGGGATCTTAGCTCAATAGCGTTAATACTAACCATAAGAACACTATCTAACTTTAAGAAAGATCTAAAACGGAAGACTGAAAACACCTTAAAAGATATGAATACAGAAGAACTATAAAAACTCCCAAACGAATCCTCTATTTATATATTAACACAAAAATATTATATATTCTCTGAATTTCCATCTTAAGATTTTGAACTAAAGACAAATATTTCTTTAATTTTTGTATGAAATATGCCCTGGGCACCCCAGCTAGTTACGCCCTTGTGATCCAATTTTTGACGTTAACGTCCTCCTGAAAAAAGGTGTGACCATTAATTGCTACTTATTGTTTTCTCGGTTGGTCTCGTGGTTCTCCTTACAATTTATCGGAAGAATCAGCATTTTTAGTTTGTTCGTTGTTGTATTGCAAAAATGTCGGACAATTTAGCGGGACCTTCGTTTAACGATTTTGTAACGTGCCCTTTAAACAAGAACCATCAGGTTCTGCATGGACGACTGGCCAAACATCTAATCCGTTGTGCCCGCACAATCGACAAGAAAGACAAGAAGACATTTGTCATATGCCCATTTAATGCAACTCATCGCATAGCAGCAGTGGAATTACAGGTAACAAGGATTAATTAATCGGTACACGTGGAATCTTCCGGCTATACTTTCTTCCCCCTCTCAAAAGGATCATATCAAAGTGTGCGAAAACCGTGTTGATTTACACCAGATCATGGACGAGGAGATTAAATTGACGCCTTTAGTAAATCAGGTGCAGCTTGTCCCTCAGAAAACGGCGGACTGTGATGAAGACTGGGATCTGGAGCCAGATGTGGGAACCTATAACCCTCTCCATCATTGCCAAAACAATGCGATTGTTCGTACCATAAAGGGTCAGTCTCGTTCTGTACGCAAAGATTTCCGTGAGAGCGAGCGCAGACGTTTTGCCGAAATGAAGAACAAGTAGAGGGAAACTCTCATTATGGGATAAGTTTTTTTTTGTTCAAAAAACCTATGTACCTTTGCCAGTGAGCACACAAATATATGTATATGCCATCTCGCTCATTTTCATATCAAAGTAATACACATTTAGATAAATTTTTATATATAACTATATTTGGAATCCAACGACAACTGAACCCCACACCCCCCACAGTTTTCGATGATCCCTCTTTTATTTTCAAAGAAAGCAAATTAGAATATCCCTCTAACTTGGCACATAACGCTCGCTCAGCCACCGCTTTTGGAATACTTTTTCCAATAGCGTTTAACATCATCGTGACCATTCTTCTGTACCACCATGGTGCGGGTTTTCTCATTCTGCCACACTAGAACTTGAATGGATTGAGCATAATCCCGTAGAGTGACGAAATCGTTTTGTGACAGAAATTGATTGTAGACCACACCCTCGGTATATGTGAAACGATTTCGTTCCATTTCCCACAACTTGATTTGGTCCACAACTGTGGGTGGTAGGCAGGATTTCGAATTGATGGCTGATTCCACGAGCTTCATATTGGGATGAGCATATTGCTCGAGATAAGAGATAATTTGTTCCGCTGTGATTCCACCTCTTAAAGCCTGACGCACCGAATCCCGCGTGAGTACGCCCACAACCAAATTGGGAAACCGATACAGCAACTCGGTGAAGAGGCCAAGAACAGCCACTTGAAGCGGCGAATCCGTATAGGCATAGACTCGATAATTTGTCTCTACCACAATGTAGCCACGATCCTGCATACGTTCCTCCTCCTCCGACGCCGTTGAGGTAACTATTGCTGTAGCAGCATCCGCCGACTCTTTGCTGGTAACATTTAAAGCCAATCGTGTAGGATAGAAGCGCCCTTCTTTGCGTTTCCTTTGATATACCAAACCGAACTCACGTAAATGCTGCAGAAATGCCAGCATTTGGTTGCTCATGCCTTCCGAGCTGTAATCCCTGCCCAGTGTGGAGAAACTCAGTTGAAACAGCATCGATAGGCATTCGGGTAGGGATATACCACGCTCTTCGCACGTATCCAGATACTGCATCATAAAATGCCATACTTGTGCCCTAGTGTCCAGCAACAGAAATTGAAATCCCTGTCGTGTTATTGTTATGCCATCACGTTCATCCCGTTTCATGAGGTTGGCGTGGAGAAGAATTCGTACAGCATCTGGACTAATGGCCTCCGCGTCTGTGCCATTGCGATTGCCTGTGCCTACCATATAGTGAAGTACACAACGCCATCGTGCCATCGCATAAGAGTCCAAGAAGGCTATGTCACGCGGTTTTGAGTCTTTTTCCAATGTATTTGTCATGGGCCAGGGATTGCCACCGCCTAAAAGAATTTGTCTAACGCTCTTTTTGAACATTGGCGACAATTCCCAAGCAGCCAATCCTCCTGGAATGGCCGTCACTCGCCACACATTCAGGGATGTTAAACAGCTAGTGGCCTCTTGCTGTTCTCTGCAATAGATATGATAAATAGGCACTCTCTCTCACGTTAGAACTATGTCCACTTACTTGGCACATCGTTGCGCTCCCCAGGAACTGACGACCGCCTGCGGTACAGGTTGATCCACGAAGAGAATGCGTATAATGAACTGTCTGGCTATTTCTGGTAAATCTCGATACACGGCCAGACATATGGGAGGATAATTGTAAAGCATCTCCAGCGTTTCCGGGGTCTGGCGGGTCCTCAGATATTCTTGAAAGTCCTTGCATTCCAAATTAGCCGGTCCCTGCACTAATTGTGAGATGTTGGTGGGGCCACTGCTGCTGCCACTAGGACCACTGCTTACACTGGAATTGGCATAGCGACCGGACTTAGTATCGGCCATATTTTGGGCCAATTCTATTAGTTAACAAAAAAAAAACACGCCGGACAATGAAACAAACAAACGGCAATGTTAACAGTGTTGTGAAATTGGTAGCTGGGCCAATTGTTAGTTCTGTGAGGAAACACAAAATCGATTACTTGTGTGGAACTCTATCGATTGTCTTACATTCTGGGCTGTTTTTATCAGCTGTTGCGCACACCGCGTGGTTTAATTTTATTAATTTTATAAATTTGAACTGCAACGACATGAGTGACGATGAAGAGCACTACAATCCGCAGTCGCACAAGAAGCTACTGAAGGCTATCGGTAGTCGCGGCAATGTTCAGCATATACAGCGGTCCACACGCGATGAGCGCCAACCATTGCAAGATGAATTCCAGTTGGTCAAGTCGAATACATCGTCGTCGGCAAAACTCGCTGAGCCGAGGGCCGTGGGGCTCAATGACCTAGTGCAAATCCTGCGCACCTCGTCCAAGCATATGAGCACAGGGAAGAAGCTAAAGAATGTCCAAAGTACTAAGAAAGTGCTGGAGAAACCACTGGAAAAGCCAGCGGCCGATCGTATAAAGCGAACCATAGGCTATGAAGAAATTAGCAAGAAACTAGGACGTTGGGATGCAGTTGTGGCCGAGCAGCGATCAGCAGAAACTCAGGTAAATAATGTGAAATATCAAATCAATGGCAATTTGTAACCAATTTGTACAGATATTTCCCATACCTTCGGAGACCATCTACGTGAACACCTCTGCCCATGCCAAGCCTCTTAAAACAAGCATCAAGTCGGATCTGGCCAAGCAGCTTCAAGAGAGTAATCAGAGGTTGCGTGAATTAAGGAAAAAACAAATTGGAGATCTCACCGATGAGAAGGCACTGGCCCAGAAGGAGCATGAATTGTTGGAGAAGAAAATGACTAAAGATGAGCTCTTCGCACGCCGCAAAGAATTGGCCTACCTTAAGATGCGTGAATCCCAAAAGTCTGCCAAGGCTAGAATGCAGAATAAGATCAAATCCAAAAAGTATCACAAGCTACAGAAGCGGCAGAAAATGCTTGAACAGATTAAAGAATTTGAATTGCTGCAAAAGACGAATCCAGAGGCGGCTCTCGAGAAGCTGGAGGCGTTGGAAAAGAGTCGTGTGCAGGAGAGAGCTAGTCTGCGGCATAAGAATACTGGCACTTGGGCCAAGAATTTGCAAGTTCGGGCCAAATATGATAAAGATGTGCGTAAGGATTTGGCCGAACAGTTGGCTGTGAGTCGTCAGTTAACCCAGAAGCAGCACGAATCTGATAGCGAAGAGGAATTAACAAATTTAAAGCTGGAGGAGGAGAAGAAGGAAGAGCTCTTGGAGAATGATCCTTTTAATCCTTGGACTAAAGTCAAATCTAGAGGCAAGACCAATACAAATGAAGCTCAACCCGACGATCCCAATTGGCGTAAATACTGGACTGAACGGAATGAAAGTGAAAAATTAGTGGCAAAACATCTTGAAGATGTCCTTGAACTAAAAGAAACTGAGAAGAAACCAACAAGCGTCCAAGTGGTCCAAAATCCCAAAAGTTCACAACAGAAGGTCAAAAAAGCAAAAGTTACTGTAAAAAATGGCTGGAAGGTGGAGAAGGTAACTAAAAATGCCACCATGGAAGATATTTTCGAGCAGCATGGAGATATATTGAAACAAAAGGTAGTCAAAAAATTAGAAAAACTTCGAAAGCAAGCAGACAAATTCAAGGAAACGCCTGCTAAGGGCAAGCAACTGAAAAAAAAGAAGGATGCATTGAAAAATCTCAAGGATTTGACATTAAAAAAAACAAAGCAACACATCGAAATTGATGAGCCCCTCAATAATGAGGATATAGAACTGAAAACTGATATAACAAATCTGGAAACTGTATCACAAGAAGCTGAAGTTGAAGAAAAGTCCACTGCCGTCATTGACTCAATAGATCCCACTAAAGTGACGTCTTTAAATTGGACACAGGCTTCGCGTGGCCGTCTAAATGATGCTCTGGGAGATGGCGAACTTGAAGCCGATTTTGATGAAGAGGATGCTGCTAAGGCTGAACGCCAACTAACCCTAACTCAAGCCTTTGAAGACGATGATATTATAGCTGACTTCAATAAGGACAAGGAGAAAGATTCGGAACTAAAAAACACTGAGCTACAATTGGCCATGCCTGGATGGGGCTCTTGGGCTGGTGCAGGCATATCCCCCGAAGTTATGGAGCGTCGCAATAAGCGACTACTGCTCAAACTTGCTGTTCCCGAAAAGCGGCGTGATGAAAACAGGGATAATCTTTATATCAATGAGACAAGCAGCAAAGATACTCGCTCACATATGGTCTCCTCGGTGCCATTTCCCTTCAGATCCCTGGCTGACTATGAGGCTAGCATACGAGCTCCGATTGGTCGTAACTTTGTACCGGAAACTGCTTTCAGAATGCTAACGCGCCCCGCTGTAATTACTCGCAAGGGCCAAGTCATTGAGCCGATGGATGATAGTGAACTTGTAAAACCGGATCGTCGTCTCAGACACATTGTGGATAGGAGAATAAAACGTATGCCCAAGCATAAACCTGGGCCACCTAAAGCTAAAATAGCTTAAGAAAGTAGTCAAATAATGAAGAAATCAATAACGCAGGTACAGATCTGCTGTATTTTATGATTTGGCTATTTTGTATAATAGTTTTACCCTACTATTAGGAATTAAATAAAACATATGTATTTTATATAACAACGAATTGTCTTACTGTATCTATAACGGGGGTCGGCACTCATAGTCCGTGCGGCACAGAAGCGCTCTCCTTGTGCTGACCCCTGATTTAGATTTCCCATTGATTTATTTCTAAAGATTTTTCAAAAATCTCCGAGCAGCAAAATTGTTTCTTAGAAATTTAAATTCGATAACATGTGTAAAATTATCGAAAGCACTTGATAATTATCTACATGCGGCAAAATTCTACATTTTGTTTAAGTTAGGTCGAATTAAATTTTCAAATATCATAGATAATTAGAATCTGATCGGCATATTGGATTTTATAAATAAGTTTCGAAAACAGGGCTCAGCATTCAATGGCCATTGACCAATGTTCATCAAGGTGTACGAATTACCCGGAAAAAATTTAGAGTTCGATGGAAGTCGGAACACGACCACATGTATATTTGGGGTTTTTGGTAACACTATTAGTTGTTCCCACGGATATATATATATTTTGTTAGCGAAATGTACGATCTGAAAACTTTACTCCCTCAATTCGAAATTAAATTGCCCAGCTGCATGTATGAACTGAAGAATGTGAGCCTGGCAGGCAGTCCCATCACCGGTGCCGGAATTAGCAGCAGCAGTGGCTCAAGTGTAAGAACCAACCATTTCGATTATTTATAGTATTATTAAGTTTATATAGTTAATTAAGAAGATCCAGTCACTCCCACAGCAGCAGATCGGCAGCGGCAAGAGAAACAACAGCAGCAGCAGCAGCGCCACATGTGCACTTGACTTGGACATTTTAGGCCGACAGATTCAACAATTGTTAAAGGTTAAAACAGAGAAAAACAACAACAACTAAACTAAATTCTATTTATAAACAATTATACGACTAACAACCATTTAAAACAAAAAACAACAACAAATACCACATGAAATATGATGATGAAATATTGTGTGTGTGTGTGTTGCTTGCTGTCTCTTGTATGTCCTTGGGCTCGCCGTCCATCCATCCAGCTGGATGCCGCCAATATGTCTTGAATAATCGTTTACTTCTTATTTGCAGGTCAACAATGGCCAGGATACATCAGTAGTAGCCGCTCGTCAAGATAAGGTGTTGCTCCAACTGGAGGATCTCAAGGCCCAACTGGGAAAGATTCGAGCTGGTTTGGGCTTATGCGGCAAGACAATCCAGCATACGACAGCCTATCAGAATGGTGGCTTAAAAGAGGTGAGGCTCAGAATGATAACCATAAGGATTAAAAAACCAAACCATCTAGACTTATATAATAATTCTTCTAATCTATTATGATTGGAGAAGGTAGCATTTCCCAGTGGAACTCATGACTCCATTAAATGTATATAAAAGAAGACAAAAGCTGACCACGTTGCATTTTTGTATTCCAGGTGCCACTCGAGGATATAGTCATCAATGGTCATCCAAATTTCATACCCTATGCTTTGTTGGCTTTAAAAAATGCTTGGCGTGACCTCTATACAATCGACGTAAAGACCTTTACACACTCCACAATGGCAGATATCGGACCAGCGGCAAGAGAATTTGAACAAAATTTAGCCAAGGTTCCCAAAAATGAGTCATTGCCCAAAATCAATGTTACATTGATATGGAAAAATTGTAAGTATATCGGATAAATTCATGAACGAAAAACAAGCTGAAGCAAAGTATCATTATACTGACAGGCGAACACACTGAAATGATCAGTTCACCCACCATGTATGTACCCATTTATGGTGAAGTCAACATAATTCGTTATTTGGGTCGTGTGGGTCCAGCAGAATATCGTTACGAAGGCTCCCCTGTGTGCAATGAGATCGATCTGGTCCTGGACATATGCTATCAACTCTTGCGTTGCACCACTCACAAATCTCAGGTGGCCATGGTCAGGCTGCTCGAGAAACGTCTGCAGAAGCAGCAATATTTCGGTGGCTCACAAATGTCGGTGGCTGATATTGGTGTCTATAGCTCGCTGATACGCATGCCTGCCATTACCGACAAGGATCTAACGCCAGCTTTGGTGGCATGGCGAAAGCGTGCCAAGCTGGTAACAAAAATCTAAAAGAAAAGAACAAAATAATAAACAACAAGAGAAATGAAAATATAACCAAAGTCAAGAAGAGACTATAAAATTGCAGTTAATCTTCAGTCGCGTTCAACTTTAAAGCAAGACTTTTATCAGATGATCTCATACGAAAATAAGAGTATGCTGTCTCATTCAAAAGAGTGCCATAACGTCGTTTCACTCATTTTCATTTTATATATACACATACAAACATACATATGCATATTACCGCTTCGAATCAAACTATAGCCACTAAAGGAGAAGCATTGCTGATCAAGAATATCACTCTGGAGTTACACTTCGTTTGGAGGTGCACTTACCCAAGCTACTACAAACCACAACTTAATAAGTAAGCTTTAATCATAAAGAGGAGAACGGATACGGTAACCCATCCACCATTTTACACAGGTTAGTAACCAATATTATGAATTTCCTACAACTTGGACAATCAGCTAAGGAATTATATCTGGGAGGCTTCAAATTTGTCTGTTCAAATATGCGAATCTCTTGGTTTTTCGGCAATGTACGCTTACTTAATGCGCTATCTTTTAGAAATTTTTATCATGCACCACAAATTCTACAACTGAAATTGAAATATGATTTATAAATAGATCTACGACTAGATCAAATGGCTACGGTCAAAGGCCTCTGGTTTATGGATGTATTTAAACCGCTTTTCTTTGTTCAACGTTTCACACTTAAGACCATATATATCTAAAGTTGTCAACTTTGGATATATACAATATCTATACAATACTATATATAAAACCTTTACCTTTTTTTGTCATTTTATTTGGCTTATTTATCTTTGTTGCAATTTATTTGTTGTTTATACAATACGTTTTCTCGTTTCTTATATTGCAGTTGTTGCTTTTCTTTCATTGATAATTTTAAAAATTGCTTAATTCTAGATTCTCTTTTTATTTTATATATATATATATATATATTTTTGAAATCCGTTGATTGTTGTTGTTAGCTTTTAACTTTGTTTCTGTTCGGTTTTCTTAGGATGTTTTTCTCTTTTAATATTTTTAATCTCGCTGGGAGAGATTTGTTGTTGCTGTTTTGGTTGTATCGATTCTTGGTTGCTTTTAGTCATCAAAAAGTTGTTGTTGTTTGCCCAAAATTGCTAGCACATAAATAATAACTTTAAATCTAATACATATATTTTATATATATCATTTTATGTGTATATAATGATAATCAGTTGGTTTTTGTTTTTAATATTTGTTTGTTTGCTTGAGTTTGTTTCTTCTGTTTTTTTTCATTCTTTTTTCTTTAGTTGTTTGTTATTTATTATAATTAAATTTGCCCCTTTTTGTTGCTCTTGTTGTTGTTTGTAGGAATTGGAAAAGTCCCTGATTTCTATATAATTGCTTTCATACTCAACTTAACTTAACTAAAGGTTTATACATGGCTGATTTTGTTTAATTAAAAAAAGAGAAGACATTTATGTATAAGGGTAACGTTTTTTTTTTTTTGAACCCAAAGGAGAAAAAAAATTTTCGATATTTTTAAATTAAATATTTATGATATTAACAAAACTAGAGTCATAAAAATCAGCAACTCTCTTAAAATGATAAATATTCCGCTTATTCGCTAAATTCAAGCAGTTAAAATAATTAGAATAACAGAAATTGATATAAGAAATGCTCAAAACTAAAGCTTGGGTAAACGAAAATGCAATTTATAAAAACAATTGCTAGGCTAAACATTCTAAATGTAATCAAAATCTTCATGATAACAATTCCGCACACAAAATAGGAGAAATAATTTGATGGTAAGCCATCAAATAGACTCCATTGGAAGTCTATATGATATAATATCATTCGATTGAATTAAAATTAAAGCAAATCTGAAGAAATGATAAAGAAAAACCATTTTAGTTTTCTAAAAAGGTTGTTGTTTATGCGACAAAGGAAAATTTCCATTGAAAATGTTTTTCTAGGAAGGTTTTTTTGCTCGTTGTGTTAAAAAAAATATATATGTATGCATATATCTCTTCTGAAGATTATGTATAATTTTGATAATTTGACTTGTTTAAAATTTATTTGCCCGTTTGAATTTAGCTTTAATTCTCTGATGTTGTTGTTTGAAAAAATCAATTGATTAAACTAAAGCCTAATTTGAGTTTCATCTGATCATTTTTCGTCTTAATTCTGATTTATAATTAGACATTAATCATATTAATAATAGCTTTTTTTGTTTACTTTTTGTTTTTTTCGAAGAAGAAATGATAACTGTTTGGCCCATTTGATGGGGCCTAGGAGAGCGAGAGGAGTAGAAGAAGAGATGATGGAGATGAAAAAGGGTCGGTTGGTTGGTTGGTGGTGTGGGTTGGGTACTAATTATGTGGTTTCCCCTTTACCGCTATCATCGGCAGACTCGGCATCGCCATCAGCCTCAGCGGCCGCTGCCCTTGCCACTCCCAGTCCATTATTGTTGCACTTATTTTTGCTAATGTCGGCACTAAGCTCCTTTTGCTGTTCGTCCTCATCCTCATCGTCGTCATCCTCATCCTCGTCATCATCATCGAAATCATCATCTGTGGGCAAATCATCTTCGGTCTCTAGATCAAAATCATCATCGTAAAAATTGGGATCTAAGCCAGATTCTGTATTGACTTTTCGTGCGGGCTTAAGGCAGTAATCCTCCAGTGTCATGGGTACAACAATGCCCTCCCGTTTGGCTTCGGCATTGGCGGCCAGGGCCTGTTTCCGTATGATATTGGGATACTCCGTATCCTTTCCCTGAAAAAAACCATTCGAGAGAAAGATTAGAATCGATATACAGGAATGAGCAGGTGGATATAGCTTACCTGTGAGTCTCGCCATCGCCGGTACATGACCGATGCATCTACATTTGCCGGCGAATAGGTATTCGGTTCATTGAGCAAGGATATAACCGACAATAGAATCGTCCGCACATTTTGTGTGGGATTCCAGCGTTCGCATGGCAATTCACCGCTTTGGGGATCGTCGACAGGTGGATGCAATATCGATATGCACAGATCCCCATTCTCATAGACATTCGGATGCCAGACTTTGGTCAGGAAGCGTATGGATGGCGGTGAATAGGGATAATCGTGAGGAAATTTCATATGGGCCTTGAAATAACCACCCTGATATAATGTATCTGGTGGTCCAAATATGGCCACCTCCCATTCAAAGAGATTATCATCGTTAATCAGTTTGACGCGAAATCCCTCGACAGGTTCCTCCTGCAACGATTTATATTCCATCGCCAGGGCGCGCACAGCTGAGCTACTGGGCGTTGATGTGGTTGTGGTGGAACCAGATCCCCCTGTGCCAGCTGCTGCTGAGCTCGAGCCAGCGCTGGCCGCCATCAGTGTGGACGAAGCATGTTGCGATGTGGAGGCGGTGGTCATTTGTTCACCTAGCAATTGTCGGCGTGCTCTATGATGAACAAAAGAAATGTTTGTTATGGGTAACTACGTATGTATGTATGTACATTTGAACACATATTCATATATATATATATACATATATGTATATGTATATATTGTACAAATGTATATAAATATATATGTATGTATATGCTTTTGCAGGGTCAATATCTTGACGATGACGACGGATTTCAAGGTGAGCAAGTTAGTTGTTCGTGTTGTTGTTATTGCTTATCTTTCGTTTTGTTGAACTTGAAAATTTTGATTTCTTTTACTAAGCTAATTCTTCATTTTCATTTTTCCATTTAAATATTGTTCACCATTGTTGTTTTTGTAATCGAAAGTTTTTTTTTGTGTGGTGACGGTGGAGGAGGGGGTTAGTGGGGGTGGTTAAAATACTTGTAAAATTTAAGTTGAGCATGACCTCCGCCTTGTTAGTTGCCCGTTGCGTCGCTTACCTATTTAGTTGTTCTTTACTGCAAGTAGTGCTGGAGCGGGTGAGTGCGGGGGTATGTTTAAAATGCAGCTGCAGTTGTGGGCTTTGTTTTTGTTGCAACAAATTTGTAATTAACTTAGATTTTCTAGGGCTGCTTAATATCACCAAGTCTGTTAACATTTATTTAACAGCATCATTTGGGAGTCTGTTAGGTAACAGAAAAAGAGATGAACCAGTTCTATTATGTAGCAGGCTCTGGAATGAATCTGTTAATTTACAGTGGAATATTCTGTTAGATAACAGAGCTCTGTAAGTCACTCTGTTAATGGTAACTGTTAAATGTAAACATCGGAAACGAAGAATTCTTGTTAATTAGTTGACTGAAAAATTACAAACAAACAGATATTTTCAATTCAAAATAAACCTTAAATTATTAACAAATCGAAACAAACAAAAGCGTTAAACTGCAAAGCTGGCGGTAAAATGGCTTAGATGATGGCAAAGTGATCCAAAAAATGTCGCCTGGGCTAGCTCTCGCCGACATCTATGCTGTGTTGTACTGACGCTATGCTTGCTGGGTTACTATTTTTTTTAGCCTGCTGATGAAAGTCGTGTGCGCGGATGTGTACGGTTTTAGAATTAAAACAGATTGCAAACAGATTGAAAAAACACACAAATAATAGTTCATAGTAATAGTTCACTAAAATTAATGAAAAAAAAACAATCAGTTTCCAAGTGAGAGCAATAAAGCAAGAAACAAACACGGACATACAACAATTAAATACAAAAAACCAAGAGGCGTTGGCCTGAAAAAGATAGAAAGAAGCAGCTGAAAAAAGTGCATGCAGCAGGAGGCGAAAAGCAAGAGAATAATACAACACAAAAAAGCGAATGAATAAAGATGAAATGAAAACCGAGACGCAGAGTTGGAGAATTTGAAAACTGAATTGAAATTAAAATTTGACAATTTCGTTCGATGTCAAACTGAAAGGAAAAAAGGAGCAACATAGCAAAAAAAAAAAAACAACAACGAAGCCAAGTCCCGTTTGTTGATTGAGAGTGTGTGAGAGCAAGAGAGAAAAAAGATAAAGATACCGATTGTACGAGAAAGTGGGGGAGAGAGAGAGATAGACGATAAACATGAATGTAAAAAACCATAAAAATCTCTCAGGCACATTTTTCGCGTGAAGGCAAGGCAGAAGCAAAGTAGACGGAAAAGTCCACACCCTCCCCACGCATCTCAACATCAACCTTCCACCAATCTCACCAGCCACCCACCGTCACCACTCCCGCCTCTCTCACTCCCACTCCTACCCATCCTATCTATAATCATGTCCAGCTGGGCTGAACGAGTTCATCGTCGTGCCGCCGATCTTGGCAATGTGGTTACTTCATGCGGCCATCCAGCCACCTCCCCATCATATCCGTATCGCTTGGAGAAGGTGAAATTTGGTGTGCCCCTTGAGGAGGTCTGCAAACACAACAACAACATTCCAGGACCATTACTTGTCTTGATACTCAAACTGAATAAGGAATCGCCAAATCGTCGCGATGTATTCCGTGCTCCTGGCCATCAGGGTGCCATGAAGAAGCTTATACATTTTCTTCAAGCTGGCCGTTTGGTCAATGTCGATAATTATTCCGTATTCACCATAGCCAGTGTTCTCAAAAAGTTCTTAAGGAAGATACCGAATGGCATCTTCGGTCGTCAGGGTGAGATGGAATTGTTTGCCATCAACGAGTTGCAGAATGAAGCGGAGCAAACGGAGCGTTTACACAGGTGAGTGTCAAATACACACACGCACACAAATATACATACACTTAAAGGCACACAAACAGGCACAAGCATACTCGAAACTAGCTTGCGGTAAACTTGCTGAACCGGATCTAGATTTTTTTTCTGTTTTTCTTGCTGTTGTTGTTTTTGGTTGCAGCTCTGCTAAGAATCTTCAAGAAAAAGGAGTAGTGGGAGACGGGAGCCCAGAGGAAGCGGGGGCGATGAAGTGGAAGTTAATTTAGTGGAAAGCTTTTTTTCACTGTATCGTGTGTGTGAGTGTGTTTGTTTGTGTGGCTGGCACTTGTTGACACATTTGTGTGTGCGCGCGGATTTTCACCAATTTTCACTTGAACATGCTAAAACGACGATGCGACGACGGCGACAACTAACAATAATGGCCTAAAGAGGTGATATTTCAACTCAATTAACCCTTGAGTGCGGATAGGAAGAAGTTGCATTAAATTATCATTCATGTTCCACAATTATTCTCCTAAAGATACATATACATATGTATAGCGAACTTCGGGAATATCGAAGAAGTTTTGTATGGCCTGCATTGTTTGCCTGCTCGTTTATTTTCCTTATCAAACATTAATTATTCTAGTAATCAGTTTCAGTATTTACAAAACTTTATTGCATATGAATCATTGTCATTCAAAGTGCCTGCCAATCTATGGACGATTAAACTGATCCTCTTAGTATCTGCACAAATTGTAGCCTTATTTTCTTTAAATTCTTGATTCAAAAGTAAGACCATGCTTTATTTAAGCATAAAAAACAAATATCTCATGCACTCTCTTCTTATCATCAAACCAATCGATTGGATACGTTGCCCTCTTTCTGGTTTGGATTTGTTGTTTTTGCAAGCCGTAAAAATGTTTCGATTTCGAATGCAACTGTCAAAACCCAGTGAAGGGTTAAAGGCTCTTAAGCTTAAATGCTTTGCTTTTGCTTTTTCTTGCTATTGTTATTGTTGTTACTGCTGCAATCGATTTCTAACCAAAAACTGAATTAGAGCATGAAAGCGTGGGCAAACACAGACAGACACACACACAAACGCATGCTCAATTAACGAAAGAAATGTATTTGTTTTTATTGTTGTTGTTGTATGATTGCTGCAATTTGCAATTGTTGCAAGTGAGCGGGGCTCTGCCGCTTAGCAATCGATATTATCTCATGCGCCTCTGTGTGTATGTGTGTGTGTGAGTATCGAACCAGTGTTGATGAATTGCATTGACAGCTGTTTGACTGACAATCTTTAATTTTGTTACCTCCTCCTCCATCCCCACCTCTTATTCTATTATTTTTTTTTTCATTCAGCTTGTCTTCATTTCTCTCTTTCTGTGTGTTAATTTGTTTAACATTTGTGTGTGATCAATGGCTACTACGTCAGCCAGTGCCGCCAGTCAGTAGTCCATTGGTTACATTAAAAGAAAAAAAAGAGAAAAAAAGAAGTGAATAAATAAAAAATGTGCTAAATGTGCGTGTGTAAACACCCACACTAGGGTGGCCCAAAAACAATATTACTTCACATCTAAGTCTTACACCTAGAATTAATTCTTATGCATCTTTAATAATAGTTTTAAAAATCCTTCAATCAACATACATATATGCTTTCTGATTAATTATTATTACTTAAAAGTTTATTTGCATATATCATACTATGAACTCAACTATGAAATACATATACTTGAGAGTTATTTAAATTAAACTACTAAGATATATTTTCATGTTACTTATGAGAAACTTCCATGAAATTCTTATGAATTTCTATCCTACCTGTCACACATCTAATGTTATCTTGTCTTCTTGTTCATAGTCATCAGGTGGATCTAGGATCTAGAGGTTCTGTAGTCTATTCAGAGTATTTCCTGATTGAATCTATTTTTGGATCTTAATGCACAAGTTTCCGAACCACCCTAAAATCACACACACACCAATATTTCAATAAAACATAAATTTTCTTAAAAATCAATGCGTAACATTCGACCGCCAAATTAAGAGAAAGAGCGCGCCGCACACAAATTTTATTGTTGTAAATTTGTTTATTGTTTATTTACTTTTTAGGGCAGCCCAACAGCAACAACAACAAGAACAACAATTGCAATAACAAGAACACCAACAACAAATACATTAAGCAATAGCGCAAAAATCGTTCCCACCTCCTTGTTGTTGTTGTTGCTGGTAAAAATAGACACGCGTTTGAAACATTGTATCAATTAGAAAAACGTAAAACGACGCAACACAACAGGTCCTCCTGGCTGGCTAGCTGGCGTCTGTCAGTTCGTGTCGACGTCATTGTTGCACGTTTTTGCAATAGACAAAGAATAGAACAAAATCGAGAATAGAAAGAAAAAGGCCAAAAATAAAATTTTATAAATGTTTGCCGTACGTACATTCGTGTTTGTGTGTATATTTATTTATTTATTTTCTTTTTTGTTATTTTTGCGTGTGAAATTTACAACTAGCCATGGCTACAATAACAAATAATCACAACCAACATGCTGCTGACGTTTGTGGCAGGAGTGGAAAGAAAGTAAGAGAGAGAGAGAGCTAGAGAATAAAAGCTTGGCTCTTCTTTGGTTAAACAGGACTCTTGGTTCTGTTGCTACTTTAACTTGTTGCCTGACCCTTAAAATATAAAAGCTCCATCATTGTCTTTCGCTCTCTCTGTTTCTGAATTGTAAGCTTTTTCAATAAACGCCTGTTGCTCGCATCCAAAAGTCCTTGACAGGATTTCGGCATTCCAAATATTCTTTACTTCCACTTAAGTCTTTGCCATAATTTGGACAAATCGGTTGACTCTATATGTATTAGGTTAAAATCGAACTTCGTAGTTCCTCCCGGAAACGATTCTTGATGCGATTAACAAGACTAAACCTTGTCATAAGCCAACCAGCCCAGCAGCTGCACTCCGCTATTTCTCGTCTACTTATCATTTTAGTTTTATTTATTTGTTGCTGCTGCCGTAGCTAATAGGTCTCTCTCTCCCTTGGCTATTTACACAATTGCCATGCCCTGGACAATAGTTAAACGACACAAACTCTGCTGCTGCTTGCTGCGAATACCGATAAGTGCAAATAAAAAAGAATACCCATTTTGTGTCCTCTTTTGTGTTGGTCTAGACAAACAAATGGCAAAAAAAAAAAAAAAAACTGCAGCAACACCCAACAGCAGCAGCAGAGGGCAACGCGTCCGGAATGACGACAAAGCCGCATTGTGCATGATGGTTCTGTCGCCTTCCCCAGACAGACAGTCAGACAGACAGACAACGACGACATCGATGTCTTGTGTCTGAGCTCCTTTTGCTGCTTCCTGATTGATTATTATTATAAAAGAATTGTTTAAAAACAAGCACAATGTGTTCTCTTAACAAATGTGGGACCACTGTAAATCAATTTAGGTTGTTCTTTTGCCTGAGACCACAAAAAATGTTTTAATAATATAAAGACAAGATCACAAAAATATATAGAGTATATGTACATATATGTATGTAAACAGAGTAGGTATAATATGTGCGTCAGTGGAGCTCTCTCCCCGTGCGCTCTTATGACTCTTCTTCGCTCCGTGAACTCGACTGCAGGCAACCTCCAGATACATATATAAAACCATATGGCGATGGATAGACACTAAACAGCAAACAAAAAAATATATACAGAAAATGATCCATCATGTTGTACAAAGAACTCCTCAAAGAAACTAAATTTTACCCATCAAATTATTAAAATGAACTTGTTGAAACTCAATTGTTAAATAATCTTTGAGCATTAGTCGTCAATTCTATAGTTATAATTAGAGTTTCTCCAACCATAAAATTTCTGAAAAGAATACAGATCTGTATTCCCGCAGTCTACCATATAGCTCCATATAGCTATTCCTGTATTATAGTATGAGTCTAAAACATATTGCTACTCTCTGGGTACTTTTTTTTTTTAACAATTCTCATCGATCAAACTGAACGCCATAGTGTTTTTTTTTCTGGTCATACAATATCCACTGCATGCCTACTTTAAAGGAGTCATATCCAATATTATTGACATTGTTGCAGATCGTTGTTGCATATTTTGCTCGTTGGCTAGTGTACAATTTTCAGTTTGCATTGGTCGTTGGCCTGACAGTGTGACGGCTGCTGCGGCTGCTACTACTACTTGCTTGACTTGACTTGGACTTGGATGGGTTGGGTTGGGTTTGGTGGGTCATACATACACATATTCGCTGGAGTCGTCGTCGTTCAGAGTCATAAGTATGCATTATCCACACACATCATCGTTGTGATGTTTGCACACTTAGTGTATTTATTTTCATATGTTGAAACTGCTTTTTATTATCGGTAGATACATATATACATATGTACATACATTCGTGTATGCGTTTTCATTGCGATTTGCCTTTGGCTAGTTGTTCTTGTTGCTGTTTTTGCTGCTGTTCATCATCATTATAATGACGTATTGTCTTTTGTTGTGGCCCGATAATAAAAAACTTGCTTCTGTTGCGGTTATGTTTCGCATCTGCTAATATATATATATATATGTATGTACATATATCTGTATACAATCCAATTCAATCCAATACAACACAAAGAATGAGAGGGAACCCGACGACAACTGATGCATATTGATGCTGATTTTGCAGTCTCCAAAGATGTATAAACTGAGATATGGTTAGCTTCACGATTTGACCAAGCTTCATGAAACTGATGTGTGCGTTGTGCTTAGCAAGCAAAAATATATAATAGATACTCACATTCACCCACCCTTTATTTATATTTATATAATATAGGATGTCCAATCATAGTCACATAGTCATTCCTGCCCCTACTGTATGTCTCATTTTGCAACCGCATTCGGTTGTGTGCGTAATTTCTATGAATCAATTCTCATTCTGATTGATCATTTGTAAATTCAATAACTCAGATAACAAATAACAGGATAGTTAATCGAATAAACACTTTTTCATGGCTCCAAAGCTAATCCAATTCGAAGCCATTTGAGATTTCTATGAGACTTTGGATTCATTGGAAGATCAATTTTTAATGTTGTTTGTTTTTCTTGCGAAATGCAGAGTTAACCAATTATTGATTAACTATTTTTTTTTTTTTTGGTCATTTTGTTTAGTAATTTGTGTCGTGTTCATTCATTAAGTGGAACACATACTTTGAATAACAAATTTCATGTGAATTTGTTAAAATTTTTCATAGGAAAATCATCGAATTTGGTTTTCAAAAAAACTTATCATCATAGTTCAGGGTTTTCTTGTGTCGAGGTTATTTAATTGAATGCATCAGCCAACTTCCATAGTCAATGTTCGCCAAGCCTATGTATTTTCTCTATATTTGCTTAAGGAACTATCTAAATATCAGGCCAAGAGAAAAACGTGTTGTTTGGTGTTCTTAATCTTATCAGTTTTCCATTTCTTTTTGTTTTTCAAAAGCATAATGAACTCTAGAGGCCAAAAATATAAAAAAAGAAAAAAGAAATAGCTAATATTTGGTAGCTACTGTCGACAAGGCGCCTACTTTGAGATACCCTGTAGGAAAGTCAGAATAATGATTTGAAATAATTTTATATTCATAAAAACCAAAGCAATTGGAATATATTTGGAATTTTTAATTAGATTCGCAACTTCTCTGCCTTGCTTCGACTGTTGTATTAACCAGATTCGCTGTTTAGATCGGACAAAAACTTTTATTATGTAACACCATATAGTGGGCGGTACTTTAAAATAATAAATATATACATATAATAGAATCGATACCAATATACCCTTTTGTATACAGGGTGAGAAATATCAAAGTCATTGAAAAACCTTCGGTAGACATTAACGCAAATTGGTAGATAAGGATTATCAATTTATATTTATTTGCATTTTTTCGTTGTTGTTTAATGGGAATGTGCGTACAAATTGTTTATTAATTGCATTTAATTACATGGAATGCCGTTAAGAAGGCACAAACAAAATAAATTTTTATGTCTGTCCGATTGATATGACAAGAAACAAAGAGAGAGATAGAGAGAGAGGCAGATAAGGGTAAAACAATCAAAACGGTTTTTTTTATTACTATTTATTTTTTTTTTTTTGGTTATCTAAACCCACAAAAAAATTGTTAGAAATCAATGAGTAATTGTGATTGATGAGGTTACATTGAATGGCCATTAGTAGTAGTTGTAGTTGTTGTAGGGTCTTGAGATTTGCGTAGATGAGATGCTGCATTATACAATCGTCTAGAGTTACGTAGAGATCTTATATACATACATTGATTCGATTGAATTCGTATTAACATAAAAATAAAACCGGCTTTTCTATGAATTAATGCTAAGTAGTTTTTTTTTGTCTTTGTTTTGTCGCATTATTGTTTATTTAGTATTCTTCATGCGTAGCTTCTGCGTATTTGAATGAATCACATTTCATTTATTTCATTCATAAAACCAAAAAAACAAACAAAACTAAATATGTCGGATAAGGTTTTCTTTCAGTTCAGTTCATTTTTTCCCCTCTTTTCAAGTGCCGCCGACATTTGATTTGCTTTGTGTAACTGTATTTAATATTTCACTATAACTTTTTTTCTTTTCTTCATATAAATATGTATGTATGTACATATGTATGTAAGTTGTTGTTTTTTTTTGTCTTTTTCTTTATATGGCACATATATTGTGTTACGTATGAGAGAGATGCGGAGATGATGATGAGATGCTGCCCTACAGAGGAACCAGTTTGATTTTGTTTTGTTTTTTTTTCTGTTTTGAATTATGTGTCAAGTGATAAAGTCAAGAGGAGACGGTAGGAGGTAGGAAGGAGGAAGCGGGGGTGGAGGTGGAGGGTGGTAGTGGAGGAGTAGGAAGTGATAAAGTGAAACATCATCATTCCCTTTGACAGATAAAACAATTGAAAAGTATTTACTTGACAAGTGGATTTACGAGATTTTTGTTTTGTTTTGTTGTTTTTCCTCTGTGCTTAAATGTTTTCACAGGAACTGTAATTCACAATCATTGAAATCGGAAAAAGACATCGGTCTTTGTCTTTTGTAAAAAGTCTTGCATCATATCGATATGATAATTATTACTTGACTTGATAGATGGAATGGGCGAGGGTGCACTAAGTTAATGAATTAATGTTTAAGATGAACGAATGACTTATTTGGCACAAAAGAACTAAAGCATCTCATTAATGTAATCGAACTAGTTTGCAACAGGAACAAAGAGTATTAACCTGAAAGGTTTATCTACGATAAACTAGTTGATGTTGTCTTAGACAGACACAGAGCTATTGTAGATCAAGAATATATATGCATATGTATATACTTTGTGTGATCAGAGGGGTATATAGCTAAAAGGGACAAAGAGATATCTAGAGAGAGAGAGAGAGAAATATAAAAAGGGAGTTGTAAAATTTAACATTTTATTTTTCTTTATCATTTGTTTTTGTATATATACAGATATATTGTTTAAAGTAAAAGATCTCTTATCTATATAGAGCTAGAGCTGGTTGGTTGGTCGTTTGGTTGAGTTGGCCTTACGGTTGGCGGTCCCATTAGTCATGTTATTTTTCATTACAAGTGCACTGACTCATATTCCTAGCCCACAACTACCGACTTACCCATCACCACCATAATAATAATAATCAAAGAAAGTCTGCTTCATCCTCTGTGCGATGTATGTCTGGGTCTCTCGCTCCCGCTCTCCACCTCGGTCTCGTCTCTATCCCGCTTGCTCGGTCGCTTGCTCTGTCTAGCTTACATACATTGTTCACACTTTCATTTTGGCGTGCCTAATGATTTTTCGAAACAAAAATGGTTGGCTTTTAGTGTGTTTAGAGAAGAAGAAAAACTGGTCGGTCTCCTCCTAAGCGTCGTCCGTCCATCCACATTACACAACCCATCCAGCTAGCCAGCCATCTATGTAGCTAGGCGAAGCCAAAGCCCCAACTCAATCAATTAATGCTTCAACTCTTCTGCTTCTCCTCGCCCAGCTCTCTATCAGAGAGCGCGCAGCAACAAATGTTTCGTATTTTTTGTGGCGCTAAAAAGTGAAAACTTGAATATCCAACAAAATAAATTGGTAAAGAGACGACACAGTGGAAGAAGGGAGCTGGGTGAAGGTTGGGGAACGGCGGCAATAGCTTGACAATGCATTGAAAATGCCATGAACAAGGTGGTAGAAGAAAGGTGGCAAGAAAGATAGAAATAAAGCAAAAAAGAAAACAAACAAACAAAAAACAAACTAAAAGAAAAGACCAAGACGACGAGACGATTTAGTTGTTTGATAATGATAAGAGGGTGCAAAAGGGAAAGATATTATTAACACAATAGACCAGACTGAGAGACCCAGTCCCATATCCATACCCACAGCTCGGGTCTTATAGAGTGTTAAATGCCTTTTGATAGGGCTTAACTCGAATCGTAAGTTGGACATCATTTCAAATGGGGCAAACCGCGTCGAGCCGCCTCCGACGATGTCACATAACGGTTCCAACTCCTCAAATAGAAGACAAATTGTGTCTTGGTAACGAGATTTGTTTAACGATTAATGATACAATTCTCTTCTTCTTGGGGCCCATCTGTATTTCCACGATCTCATGACTAATCAACTGGGTTTTCTCTCTTCTATTTTCAGACTGTTTGGTTCATTGCCGAAATATACGCAACATCTTTTAGTTTTACTCTTTGGCACATTCCGTGTAATAGCCAGCAATGCCGCCCACGCCTCCACGGGTATGACCAGCGAGGCCTTGGGCGTCTCTGTGGCCCCCAGTTTCTTTCAATCCTGCGTTAGCGATGGCAAAACAGCTCGCATGGAGGATGTGCTCAAGTTTAAGGTGAGTGAGCAGCACTTGAACTTTGCTGTCATAAAGATAAATCACTAATGATTGTTCAATTTACTTTTTTATTTCTCAGGTGGCCACAAAGATCATGCAACATATAATTGATAAATTTGCCACACATGATATTTTTGGACGTGAGAATTATGAATATTATGCTCGTGTCACGGGACGCATTCTAAAGGTGCAAGATGAATGGATATGCAGTTTTCAATATCCACCTCCGCCGCGTGGCAAATTGGCACAACAGAAATATGCTTGTAAGTCGAGTAAAGCTGGAAACTAAAAGAAGACTATAAACATTATACATCTTGCATTAGTTTGAAGCTTCTGCAATTGTTCTAAATAGTTAGATTAGGAAATCTTTAGATCCATGTTAGATATTCTGTAATTGTTCTCAAGAAATCAACGCAGATTTCTCAGGTGATGCTTTCTTTGAGTCAAAATCCATTTAAGTAGTCAAAGGATATGACTCTTAGTTATAAATATTCCAAGTCTTATCTTCTATATCTGCTTTGGGATCAAAACTTCTTTGATTCATCATTTGAACTATTTGTTGAGTTTATTATTATTTTTATCTCGCCTACGACAATGAATATTGACTTTAACCTAGTTAGATATTATTTCTCAGTAATAATGAATTTCCAAATTTTTATGTGACTCTCTCTATCTCTCTTTTAGTGCAACATTCTTTGGAAGCCGAGAAGACTTGGCTACAATGCCAATGCGAACGTTGGGGCTTACGTGAGTACCATGAATACTTATATACGTACATACATTAAATAGAAACTTATATTTATATATATATATATAGAAATATAGGTGTATAGACACCTGGTTATTTGTTTTTTTTTTGTTTTAGAGATCTATTATTTTATGACTATTGACCGAAGAAGAATTATTATCCATTAGACATACATTACCCACATAAATATCTATCTATCTATCTCTGGCTATCCATATATCTATCTATCTATCTATTTATCTATCAGTCTATGAGCTAACTTTGTGTATATATTTTTTATTGTTTTTGTTTGGGTGGTTTCTCTCATCTGGTGTCCTTATTCATTTCCAACTACAAGCCAATCAACTTACATATCCTCTTTCTATTTTGCTTATGGCTTTGCCTATGTATTAGTAATCTGCACGCTTGTTTCTTACTCATCGAAAAAAAAAAGAAATCATAAAACGAAATCCTTCCCCCATTCCTGATCTATATCTAAACTATAGTGGCTCAAGAAGAATCCCGCTCAACGCCCGCTTTGCTGACCAGTTCCAGTTCGGCTTTGGAGAATAGTGTCCTCTCGCTGGGCGTCTCGCCGGAGCACTCATTCATCGAGAGTTGTGCTCGATTGTCGGTGTCGCTGGAGGGTCCAGGCATCTTTGCCATGACCTCATCACCGCTGCCAGCGAAGAGACAGCACACGCAGCAGCAGCAGCAACAACAACAGCAACAGCAGGGCAATGGCAATGGCACCGATTACGACTACGATGACTATGAGGACGAGGACAACGATGAGCTGGATGGTGGACTTGGACTTGGGCATGGTCATGCACATGGACATGATTTTGCAGCCGAATTAGAATTGAGTCACATTGCGCCGCCGCTGCCAGCCCGAGGAGTAATCGGAGGAGGATTCCTACGTCACAAGCAGCGTCATGATGATGAAGACGACGATGACGATGATGATGAGGAGGAGGTGGTGATGAAGCGTCGCTATCGTCAGAACAAAAAGAAGAATTTAGCCACCACCTCCAGCAGCCATCATCAGAGAAGACTACGAGCTGGCACTAAGAGTCTTGATGGTCAAGCCGGTGCAGGTGCTGCATCTGCTTCTGGTGCTATTGGTGCTGGTGGAGTTGGTGGAGCATCGTCTACTGTGCCCCAAGCGAACCTACCCAAGCTCAAGCCGCGCACTTGCAGTCGCTGCAATCGGGGCATACGTCACTCCAGCTCGTGCAGCTCGAATTCTGGTGGCGCAGCAACTGGGCCAGCCGGTAATGGTGGCAACAACGGCGGCATGACCATGGAGGAACTTAGAGCCGTTAATCGATATGCGGAGAGCACCAAAAGTCTCTCCTATTTGCCACAGGTGAGGGATGACTTCTATCCAGGCTCTAGAATTTCCGTATAGACAAAAAACCATAACCCCCACAAAAAAAACCACAACCGATTATGAACATTTTGACGTGACTTGCAAACTCTAGCAAACTGAAAAATTTAACTCTTAGAATTTAGTATGCTCGAATTTCATATTTTGACATTTCTTTCAAGTTTTCTACTCTATTTTGCAGGAAGAAAACAAGAAAATGAAATATGCAAATCCTAATCTTAGTTATTAAGTTGATTTTTTTTCCCCCCACTCTCTATCTATTTTTTTCTTGGAATTTTTTTCTTTTTTTTTTATTTGATTTGTAATATGATGAAAGAGCAAGAAAAGAAAACAGAAACATCCTATTGATAACATATATCATATTATAAATCTATCTATATATATATATATACACACATAAACGTTCTTTTTTCTGTTCCTTTTTAATTTTGTTTGATTTAATTTAAGTTAATTCTATTATTATTATTTTTCGTTGTTCCTATTGCTCTTTCTCTCTCTGTCTCTCTCTCTCTCACACACACATTCACTTGTCTTATGTTTCCTTTTATGTATTAACCAAAAAATGCTAAGAGCCTGCCTTTTTTTAAAACAACAACAAAAAACAGCAACAACAACAATTACAACAAGAACAACAAACAACCAACACACTCTATATATAAGTGTTTAACCCTTAAGTATGAACCTCGAAAAGTATTTTCCCCCCGTACCCCCTAAAAAAAACCCCCTCACACACATACAATCCCTTTGAAGAACAAGGTACATAACGAAAAAAGAAAATTTACTCAAATATAAACATAAACTATATATCCCCGCCCCTCACGATCCCTCGAACAAACACCTCGAATCACTGAAAACTGTACAAAAAAAACACGAACAAAAAGCAAAGAACAAAACAAAACAAAACATAAATCCCAAATTTCTCTTATACTATATTACAATTAATAATTTGTACACATTGATTAAACTTAATGTTAATTCTCATTCCACACCATTTCAACATTTAATCTATACTATTTACTTATATACACACACAACACACACACACACACATACATTCTGCCAACCCAAAAGATCTATTAAATATTTCAATTTACATTTTCACTAAATAAAAAACAAACGAAATAAGTGAAGAAACTACTAAAAAAATATATAAACAAAAATTGCGTATATGTTTCAAATTGAGAATAGTTTGAGATTCTAAATTTCCACTAATATAACTTAATTTAGAAATAGAAATAGAGCTTAAATTGAAAAATTGAATTAAAGCGAAAAAGGGAATTTTATCCCTTAGTTTGAACGTAAATGAAGAAAGTTCTTTGGTTTTCGCATTCTTATATCGACTTTATGTCTGAATATACATGAAGGATCAGAAGCTGTAAATTAAGCTTTATGTTTAAGAAGTTATTTGAAATATGGGTAATATCGAGCACATTATAATTTTTTCTAGGCTAATAGTTAGGATTTGATATTTAGTACAGGGTTGGAGAAAACTTCAATAAATTCTAGCTGCCTTCGTGGAGAGACCTACTAGATGTTAAGTTAACAAGAACTGACATCGAATCTCATAATTTGTTTCTCTACATCTACTACATAATCGAAGAAACTTCTAAAAGCTAAACACTGTATATATATATACTTATATCTAAGTTTTTTGTACAACTATCTTGTTATTACTTAAATTATTTTTTTTTTGTTTGTTTGTTAACTGTGCTTTTGTTGTAGTTTTTATTATCATTCGTACAACTACTACAACCATTACACCATGTATGATAAGTGGCTTTCAAATGTATTTCTAGTATGTTGTATGTTTTTTGTTTCCTTTTTTTTGTTGTTATCTTTAATTAATTTACTTGTATTTGTTGTTAGCGATCTATGTTTAATGATATATTATGTATCTGATAATACTTATGTATGTATATTTGTGCACATGTATTTGTATTTCATTTCGATTTAGTAGTAGTCACTAGTCTCTGTCTTGTTTTGCTGCTTGTTTCTTGTGTTAACCAATTTTTTTTGTATGTGGTAACATTTTGATATTAGTTAATGCTTTTTTTTTTTTTCTTCGTTTGGCACTTTAATCTATGTATTTTGTTGTTGCTTGTCTCTTACACACACTCAATTCATTTAATCATTATTCAGATTTGACAACTTCTACTACTACTACAGAACACAAACAGCCGAAAAACAAAAAAATTGCATCACTTGTTGAATGAAATTGTATGAATTAAAAAAAAAAAAAACATTTGTAATACGAAGACGCTAAGCTTGTTTGGCGGTACCCTTTTTCTACTGCAGCTGCTACTCAGTGTTCACCAAGACTACAAAAACCAGAAACCACAAAAAACGAACACTTAGCGATATATCCAATTTCGGAGATCCGAAATTTCTATATCCTTGCATATGTTTTTCGTCCCTGAAGTCTGTCTGCTTCTTAAATGACTCTTTAAGTAGCTAAAAAGCTTTATCTATGATCAATTTTCATATTATTTACGTCATTAAAGTCTTCAAATTCTAGTTCAATTGGCATGTTTCCCATATGCAACATATGTAAACATTTAGTACATTTTGTATGAGTCTATATATTCCTAATTTTTTCTATATAGTTGTCCGATTAGGAGGGGAGTGGAGGGATTAGATCGTATCACATTTTGATACTATAGATCAAGTCTCTATATGCGCTATGCCTTAATGCAAGGATATATGTACATACATAGTATATCAAGAGAATGTCATGCCTACACTTTAATAACTTTGTGCTTAACCAGTTAAACATTAAGGGTATTCAAGTTTTTCATAGTACTCTTTATTGAACTGGTCGCTTTATTTTTGTCAATTTCGTTTTCGTTTTGCACTTACATTACGAATACCCCTAATATAAACTTTTGCTTTAAATCAAATGTGCACTTTATTTTCCTACTTTCCACCTAAAAAAATGAAGAAAACAACATATTTCATTTTGTAATTTCCCCCTCCAGCTGTCTTTTTATTTGTTTCAAATAATTTTATTCATTATTTTTATTGTTTATTAATTTTCATAAAACAATGAATCCTATTTTTTTTTATTGCTATAATTAAGAGAAAGAAAATCGAAAAAAACCATAAAAACCAAAACAAAGAAATCTCTAATGCGAAATTTTGAATCCCCCCTCGTTCCACCCCCCAAAATACAAAACAAAAACACCACCAACAACAACCACCACTACCACCACAACAACAACCACAACACACCACTCCAATTGCGACTGGAACAACTGCAATTAATGTGGGTTAGGTCCATGAACGCCAAACCGCACGCATGCGCACCCGTTCCGAATGGTTCTTGGGTCCGAGAGATGCTGCCGTTGTATCGCTACAATTGCCCCTGGATACGTGCAGCAATTGTTGCCTGGCTGCTGCTGCTGCAGCAGCAGGTTATCTGGGCGGCGGCAGTACCCGTGATATGCGGCAGGGAGCAGTAGCAGCAGCGGCAGCAGCTGCTGTTGGAGGAGGAAGAGGAGGAGCAGGCATGGTGGGAATCGGAGGAGGATGTTTGGGAGTAGGTGGCTCAGCTCAGCTCTATCATTTTTATCGCAAGCAACAGCAATTGGATGACATGATGGACACCGAGGATAGCTACAGTCAACAGCAGCAGCACCACCACCACCAACACCATCACCAGCAGCTACTGCAGCAGCAAGAACAACAATTACATTCCAAGGGTGGCCTCTTGAGGCCACCGCCAACACTATTAACAACTGGTTCTGCTGGACAGCAATCAAATCGACGTCTGCTCCTGGATGCCAATTCGGGTAAAAATCAAGGACTAACTACGATCACCAACACTAACAACTACTACAAAAACAACAACCACAACAACAACAAAAATAAAGCAGCGGATACAGTACCAATGCAGCAGTCAATCTCCCATTATCCACTCAATACATCATATTATTATTCCACACAATGCTTAAGCTCCAGTTCGATGGCTCCAGCTGGTGCCCGACCTGGCTCTGTTGTTGTTATATCCAAAAAGCCAAATAAACATCACGAGATTGACGTTAACGATGATGATGACGACAGCGATTGTGATTCCTTGGATGGCATAATGCTGCAACACACATTGCAATCCCATGAATTTCAACAGCATTCACATCCAAATCCATTACATTCACATCAGACTCATCCCACCCATGCCCGAGATGCACTTTACATTAGGCATTCCACTCCTCTAGCTACTGCTGCTGCTGGTGGTGGATTGCATCGTCAACGTTTGGCTAGCAATGCTTCGACTTTATATCAATCCTTTGAGGCATCTGCCCATCAAAGGAGTCACATTCGCAGCAATAACAACAACAACAGCAGCACCAGCAGGAGCCAGAACAACAACAATTTCATCACCGTCATTTTTAATGTCTTAGATTTTCTGTTCTAAACTAAGAATTTGACAATATTAAAATGAGAATGTCCTGTGTTTTGTGGAACTAAAACAGAAACATACCGACGAACAAACAAACAAATCAAAAAAAAAAAAAAATACAAAACAAAAAACTCATCGTATCATTTATCGCATCCATTTTTGATTAATCCAGAATACTACATTATATATTCATACAATCATATATTATATATATTATCATATTATATATATTCATGCTTTGCCAAAACTAAAACATATCCAAAATATTTATATATATGTAATATTTTTCAAGAATTTATGTATTTGTTTATTATTCGATTATTATTACATATATACTTATAAGTATATATACATATACTTACATATGTAAACGCTAACATATAATATTTATAATGCATACGAATTTCATATAGAAGTTTTTAAATAAGAGCCGAATTCAAGCAGAGCTTTTACATTTAACAGAATTTATCAGAGATATTTTCTGTGAAATCGTGTGAAAATCATGTATAGTCAAGCTACATTACTAAGTAAATTAGTTGTCCGTTTATTAAATACGAGAAAACGTATATCCATACACTGTACTGATTTAAATCGATTATCTTGCTGATATTTGTCTCTTGTTAAATCTGCCTTCTACACGTTGTAGAGGAAATTTCGGATCATTTGGATTTTTATGGCGCTAAAGTTTCATACCAATGTTGGAACTAAGAAATCTACATACATACATACATACATATTTATTGTACGTACATATGTATTTAAATATATGAAATTTGTAAGCATTACAAATATAAATGTTTATCTACATATATAGGTACATATATTCCACATTTGGTTTTATATATACATACATATATATTTATATAATTTTGTATTACTTATCAATATTAATAATGATTTGAATTAAATGTTTAACTTAATTTTCATGATAATTACAAAAAATAATATTATGAATTATATAAATTTATTTCATTGTGCGTATGTGCTTCGGTGAGTGTGTGTGTGTATGTGTGTGTGTGTGTGTGTGTGTGTGTGTGGTGTCTGGGTGCGTATGCTTTATGTGTGAAATAAAATATTAAAGTATTATTTCATTATTATATGTATTAAAAATTAAAAAAATGTGTGTTTTTCGTTTTGTTGTTCTTGTGTTCACACAATTCTTGATTTACTTATTACCTTTATGATGTCCTACATGTTGTAATTGTTGTTGTTCCTCTCATTTGTTGATTTTCTGTTTTGTTTTACTAATATTATTTATGTTCTTATCACAGTCACGCCCACCATATAGCCATATATGTATATATATATATACACCAATTATATATATATATATACATATATATAAAAGACCAAAAAGAAAGCAACAAACACAATCAACTTGCCACCGAAACGAACAATATATCATCAACAAATATATATATATATATTCTCTTTCTCTCTCTCTCTCTCTCTTTCTTTCTCTTCCTTTCTTTATATATGTATATAAATGTATTTTTTTTCTCTTGCCATTCCCTGTTACATCCCCCGTTGTTTATCCTCCTGTGATACTCTCTTTTGCCATATTCGTGAACAGTTGGCAACATCCGTTTGAGTAACAGCGCCGAGTCCATACAATATGCAGCACGTCGTCCACATGCCAACAACATCGGGATCAGTGGCATCAGCAGCAATAACAACAACATCAATAATAACAACAACAACTCAACAAACCTGCAACAACAATTGAACACCCAACTTGGCCAAAATCTAAGTAATAGCAGCAGCTCGCAACAACGACGTCTCCTTATAAATGTGCCACGTCAATATCGCTCCTCATTGAGGAGGAACAAGGAGAAACAAATTGGTGGCGGCAGCGGCGGTGCCAATACCCAAAGCAACAGTAGCAACAGCTTGGGCAGCGATCCGATCGGCACCAATCAGACTCCGCCGCTCAATAAGCCATTGCTAATGGTAGGCCTATTGCCAGGTGCCGAACAACCGCCCTCAGTGAGAAATTCCATCGCGGAGTGTGGTGGCGGAGGTCTGGGCATCGGTCTAGATGGAGATCATCAAATGGACACTCTAGACTCACACCAATTAGCCACCAGCAGCAGCACTACTACATTGAGCTTCAAACCGCCGCGTCTGTAACAGAAAAAGTGAGGACATTACATCGGCTTGGAGGAGAAGGAGCATCAATGATCATTACCACCACCACCAACAACTACCGGCAACAACAGGCAACAATACATTTCAACCAACTTAAAAACTATTTAGAAATTTACAATATTTAAACAAAACGAAACCGTGGGGAAAAATCTTTTAATTTCCCCCTTTCTTAAGGATACACAAACACATTATAAACTAACTGACATAGCCGAGGATTGTTGTAAGCATAATGATTTATCAGTTGTCAAGGATTATAATGTATTCTCAGTGGCCAGAGAATTAAAATCTATCTTATCTTTATTTACACATTTTCAAAATTGATTTTTTTAAACTTATTTCTGAAACAGAGATAAGTCATTGATATTAATTATTTTGAATGCCATACCATACAAATATTTTCGAAGAAATTCTCTCAGATCTCCCACAAATTCGAATTAAATGTCTTAAATCTTTATTAAATATTATTTTGAATTAATGCCTTTCGAAACGATTTAATCGATACTCGTATTCAATAAGCCCCATTTGGAACTATCTTCATTTGTGGAAGTTTTATTTTTTAATTGAGCTAGTTTGCTCAACACATTTTTGCTTTCCAATCCAATCATCAAAATATATATTCCAAATATCCAGCAATAATTGATAAATTGTTATTGGACCAACAATCTAACATAACGAGAACATTCAAAAACAAAACCATCTTATATGTATGTATATATATATATATATATATATATATATATATATATATATATATATATATATATAGATTTATAATGTATTTATGTGTATAGCAAGAAAAGGCTGATTTTCTTTAGTTAAACAAAACAAAAACAAACAAAAAAGTAAAAAACAAAAAGGAACATGTACTAAGAACGAACATCTAACGAGATATTGCAACAAATTGCCAAATTTTATTTAAAAAAAAGAAACAACAAAAGAAGTAAAACTATTTTACGAAATCAACTGAAATTTCAATTTAAATTTTGTTTGTCTTAGCCAAGAATCTCTCTCAACTCTCGCACTTAAACATGAAACATTTTGATACAAAAACAACATATGAAGAAAAACATAAAATACATTCAATAACAAAATGAACAACGACACAACAACACAAATGTAAAAAATATGAGAAACAACTCAATATATACATATGTACATGTATATATGTATATATACATATATATATTTTTTTTTTTTTATAGAGCTCTGCCTCTCTTTCCGAAACACAGACGAAGAAGAAGGCTTTCTCTCTTTTTTATTGTAACTAAAGACTCACTCGCTTGCAATCAAAATAATCAGAGTTACCAACCATTCTCTTATACGTACAAGTACAAAAAAATCAAAACATAAAACAATGAAACAAAACACATTTAAAATCGAGAACATTTTCCTAGTATATAAGCTATAACACATCAAGCTAAATCAAGCAGGAATTGCAATACGAATTGTAATTTCACAAAAGTTTATTTGTATATAGCATTTAGTATATATATGTATATCTCAGTGTACCAAGATATATGTATGTTATAACCTAACTATGCAAGGTAATCGGCCTAGCCAGGGAAGAAGAACCACCTTGTTCTCAATGTTATCTCATTATAGATTCATATACGCTAATCCATGGTTGGCCCACCTTTTTCAAACAGTTGGTACTTCTTGTTCAAAAACCCCCAAATATGTTCGAACTATACTGTAAAAGTTCTCTTGCTTTCTGTGCTAATTCCTTTATTCAACATGGGGAAAGACTGGGGCCTGGAATGAAATTCTAATAGCAATAAGGTGAGAAAAACGCCATGTGGTTCTTAGCTAGATTGATTACTGTTCAGCCTATTCTCATATATAGATGTCTTTGTATATACAAATGTATGATACATAAGCATAGGTATATGCCATATACAATGATTAATATACTCTAGCCACAGAAAATGAGTAAGGAATCAGAACTGTTATATGATTGAGATCCCAAAAGATGACTTCCATTCCATTGTTCTTTTATTTTTATATATTGTGTATATATATACATTGATATATATACATACATATAAATTAGTTATTAGATAGCCTTGAAAACCTCCCGTAAATGAGAAATATAAGAAATCTTTCAAATGATTTTCAAATTATTTCTCATAGATCAACCCACATACAAACATTCGCGCACACACACACATACAAATCATAATCACTGCCCCGCCTACAAATCTACTTAGTAGTGAACCAAAAAAAAAAAAAAAACAAACTGTTCTGTTTCCCCTCTCAAAGGATCTAAAATAACTTTCAATTTTTTTTTTTAGCAATAAAAAATCCTGCAAAAGTTATTCGCTCTATGTGCAACAACAACAAACAAGATAGAGATTTATATATACATATATATATATGTCTATATACATACAGATATGTATGCCTATATACATATATTTGTATATATATACACATATTTATATATATACACATATATTTGTATATACATATATATTACCTAATGTGGGTGTTTGTTATTTCATATGTAATATGGAAGAATCAATTTTTAGCAAAACGCTCTCAAGTATATAGAAAAACAGAAACACCAATTTGTTGACAAAGCAAAAAAATCACTTCATCGTGGGTAATTTTTTTCCATTATCTCCTTATCGTATGGTAGGCTATAAGCTATATGAAGTTTATATATAAACTTGTATGTATGTATAAATCATTGAGTGAAGTACATTTATTAGCCACTAAAATGTATACATATATATTTATATATATATATAGCATAATTAATAATTACTATTAATTACATTAGTGTGTACAGGGTATGTTCCATTTCAATTTTAGATCATAAATGCTTCACTGGCATTTCGAATATATTATTATATAGATATAAATTTTTTTTTCTTTTTGTTTAGCTCTCTCATTTTTCCATTATAAAATAAAAATAAAATGAAAAAAAATCGTGTATACAAAAAAAGAAATGAATCATACATATAATGTTAACTTAATTATTAAATGGAAAAAAAAACAAAAAAATAAAAAAGAACACAAGAAAAAACATATAAATACTGGAAATTTCAAATTTGATTGATAGCTTGAGTGATTCTTATGAAACTAAACGCGCCAATGCTTTTTATCCAGCCTAATCTATTGAAATGCTGATGCTATAAATATGCATCAAAAACATGGTATATACATAGACTCTCGGAAGAGGACAGAAGACCTTACTCTGCTTCAGTGTCACAATACACGAATTGGCCTATCATTCCTCTATCGGAGGTATATTTTATAATTCAGGGATCGCGTCGCATTAACTACTTGTTTTTATATCAAATTCCCATGTAAAGGGAACCTAATTGTCTTCAGTTTGAGACTAAGATTTTTAGCCTTTGCCAGGCACATAGACAAGATGACATTTTTGCATTTAATCTACGGTTAAGTACTTAACTTCTAGTGTTAGAGAACACATATTTGGTCATATTTGAGGAGATTGATTAAACTTTAAGAGGCGATACAGACACCCACTTAATTATACAATGCCCTATCGATTATGATCCCGTGTTCGATGAGAAAACTTTCCACATCGGAGGCAAAAAAATCATCGCTTAGATCGTCAGTTAGGCGTACAAAATTGCCAATTACAGCCTGAGCTTTGTATACCAGGAGAGCGGGTAATCCCTTCGTACGAAATTCCCGACTCATTCCCGCAACGGAACTGCAAATTTTGCCAAACTTAATGGACGGATAGTCCTGGGCCAAGCTATCCAGGCACTTGTTGAGGGTAGAGCAAGCCGAAAACCCTCTTTCGTAGATGTGTATGATGATGGTGGTGTGCTTATTCTCCTGCTCGATGCAGGCAAGAAACTCTTCATGGCTAGACAGCTGTTGCACCTTTCCAAACTGTTGATTGTGCCCTGTTTGGCGTAGCATTTCGGCCATGCGTTGTTTTTGATATTGCTGAAGAAAATCCTCACTCATCAGCTCAGCCATTTCGGCATCCAATTCCTCCTGACGTTTACGCTCTTCATCCTCGGCCGCTGTGGCCGTGGTCATGCTCAGTGTTTTCGCCAGAGCCATTCGCTGGCGCTCGGTCTCATCACGACGCTCGGCTTCCAGTTGCTTGAAACGTTGCCAATCCTTGACAACTCCTTTGGGTCCCGTATTGGTTGAGCCCTGTTGTCGGCTGCGGAAGCCACTTGCTGGAGTGGCATTGGGATCCGTATCAAGCGTAAGGCCTATTAAAGAAACAATATAAAGATATTGGCTATGTAATTTGCCAGCAGCAGTATTAACTAACCTTTGCTGCCACTGGAGCGGCTTTTTTTTTCTTCACCATTAACATCGTCGGCATTATCTTCGCCTTCACTGCTGCTGCAATAGTATTCCAGCTTCTCGCCCAAAAGTTTATCTTCTAAAGTGGCCATTGTTATTAATTGAGTTATACCAAAGACAACTTCTATTGAATTCGCTAACTTCGCAGAATATGGCAGCACTTGGAGTTATCGATAGCCTTTGTAATCGATTACAACCAAAATGTTAGCAAAATGTCAGTGTTGTATATATTTTTAATCCGTTTTCATATTCAAATTTCAAAAAATTAATATGGATTGCAGCTTACCCATGCTTTTATAAAATAGAAAAAACAAACTTTAGAGTCCTAATAACATACAGCAAATTTCTTTTTGAGATGTAACTTGATTTTGAGATGACGCCCACTTTCATAATATTTTTATTTTTGGCAACCGAGAAATAAACTTTGAGATTTGTAGACAAGCGTGCGACACATAATATCCACAATATCAAATATATCATAATATCAAAATACGCGTGTACTGCCGCAGAACAAAATGACATGGTTCTCTTCCAAAGTGTACTAGGCGTCCAAAAAAAAAATAAAAACAAACACAAAATCCTTAATATCTCAGCTCCCCGCACTATCAGGATATATTTTGGGCAGAAGGTCGCCCTTGTTGATCCAATTAATTTGACATATATTTTATCCTAATCCTTCAAAGGATTTGCGAGATATTTAATATTTTTTTCTAAGAAAAAAACTTTTTATTTCAGCTTCCTGAAGGATGTTCCAGGATCTCATAGTCCGAGTCGACCCGGCTCACCAAGGACAACTTATCCAAAGGACATTCGGGGTTTAGAGCTAAAAAACGAAAAATGACTATCGATCTGTATTCAAAGATTTGCAATATCCTTTCAAAAAAGGAGGTAAGTCGACAAAATGACAAAAAAATCACGAAACAAATTACAAATGCCCTTATTCCACAGCCATTTCAAGGACTATCGATTGATATTATATATGTATTATTTTTCATTTCAAGGACAATCTGGATGTCTCTTTTCCAGATTCGAGTCCTTGTTGTACAGCAACGGATCAGTAACGCCAGTAATCTTGATGAACCATCCAGGATCTAATGTCCATCGATGCTATTCCACAAGGACTTCAATCAGGCCAAAGGACATCCGAATCGTCCTAAAATGGCCGATTTATAAAGACTTTTGTTCTTTGGGCTTGTAATTGCCCAAGTCCTAAATTTGGCACAAAAAATATTTATTTAAAAACGCCGCACCCGAGAAGTATGCTACGTAATAAGTCCAGTATCGATAGCCCTGTATTTATCAATACTTCTTATAAAAATCGATAAGTACAGGCTTCATTAAATAGCGGTAATTGAACAGCTCAAATATCGATACTTCTTACAAAAATCGTGAAATGCACATATTTAGCAGATTCACAACATTTTTGAATAGTGAACGTTTAGAAGAAAACAATTTTTCCTTTAGCAAAAGTTGACAAATAATAGTTTAAATTTAATTTTAATTGAACTGTGTGTTAAGTATTGCCTCATGTAAATTCTTATTAGCATCTCAATAAGAAAACTAATTTCTTCATTTTAGTTACGAACTCCCACACATAATAGCGGCCATCATCAGCAGCAGTAGGTGGCATACGTCTTGGGGGGCGCCATGGTATGAGCAGCTATGCCCAAAGCCAGTGACACGCCTCAAGAAGACACAGCAGGCAGGGGGCGCAAGCGCACCCCATGACCCATAAGAAAAATCTTGAACATAATAACTGTAAATGATGTACACATATGTAGCAGACAAATTACGACGCAATAATGGCGTGGGTAAGCGTTAAAATTTTTGAATAGTGAACATTCAAAAGAAACTTTTGGCAAAAGTAAAAAATTAATAGTTTCAATTTAAATTAAATTTAACTGTGTGTAAATTCTTATTAGCATCGCAATAAGGAAACTAATTTCTTCATTACAGGTACGAACTCGCACACATAATAGCGGGCATTATCATCAGCAGCAGTAGGAGCATTAGGTGGCATTCATCTTGGGGTTTTTATCGCGCCCCCGTACGAGCGGTTATGCCCAAAGTCAGGGAGCTGAGATAAAAGGACCTTTTTGTGTTTACGAAAATAGCTAAAATCTCGCGAGTCCTTTGAAGGATCAGGACAGATCTGAAGGATCTGACATCCCAATAGTCCTGCCAGGAGCTGAGATATAACGCACCATGTCCTTTCGTCCTGCGGCAGGATTTGCGGATTCTGGAGCTAAAAAACGAGAAATATTTTAGGTATTTATATGTTTTTTCTGTTTTGTTGCCCGTCTGGTGCATCCTGGGACTTAGAAAAAATTCACTAATATCCTTTTTTTCATCCTTAGATGACCCCTACTTTTTTTGATGCCAATCGACGCGGATCATCAAGGACATCCTAGCGAACCATGTCCTTTCGTCCTGCGGCAGGATATGCGTCTTTAAGAGCTAAAAAACGAAAAAAGGATAATTCTCTTGTGGAAAAATTACAAGTCCAAAAAACACTTTAGTGTTTATAACTCGGCCATTTAAAGGACGATTTGGATGTCCTTTGGCCAGATCAAGGACCTTGTTAATTGGCGTAATTTGACATATGCAGGTCCTCGAAAGTCCTTAAAAAAGCTATAAAAAAGGACCTTTTCCAAAAAATTTTTGTCCTGCATCCTTAGATGACCCCTACTTTTTTTAATGCCAATCGACGCGGATCATCAAGGACATTCGAACGCACCATGTCCTTTCGTCCTGCGGCAGGGATTTACGGATTCTGGAGCTAAAAAACGAAAAAAGGACAATTTTCTCGAGGCCATAACTCGGCAGGACATTAACCGATTTCGCCAGGACATGTTTTTCTAGGACCTCCAGGAGCAGGACTATCGATCTGCATTCAAGGATTCGAAATATCTTTCAAAAAATTTTGCAAAAATTTTTGCAAGGGGTAGAGTCGAAAAAATGGCAAAAAATCACAAAAATGTACAAATGTCCTTTTTTCTCAGCCATTTCAAGGACTATCCGGATGTCCTTTGGCCAGATTGAAGTCCTTGATGGCCCGCGTCGATTGACACTATTATATCCTGGAAAGTCCTTCAGGGAGCTGAGATAAAAGGACATTTTTGTGTTTACGAAAATAGCTAAAATCTCGCGAGTCCTTTGAAGGATCAGGACGAAAATAGTGTCAAACGATTCCTTTCATCGAGGACTATCATCTGTGAAAAGGACATCCCGATAGTTCTGCCAGGAGCTGAGATATTACGGTATTTATGTGTTTTTTCTGTTTTCTTGCCCGCCCGGTGCAGCCTGGGACTTAGAAAAAATTCACTAATATCCTTTTTTTCATCCTTAGATGACCCCTACTTTTTTTGATGCCAATCGACGCGGATCATCAAGGACATCCTAGCGAACCATGTCCTTTCGTCCTGCGGCAGGATATGCGTCTTTAAGAGCTAAAAAACGAAAAAAAGGATAATTCTCTTGTGGAAAAATTACAAGTCCAAAAAACACTTTAGTGTTTATAACTCGGCCATTTAAAGGACGATTTGGATGTCCTTTGGCCAGATCAAGGACCTTGTTAATTGGCGTAATTTGACATATGCAGGTCCTCGAAAGTCCTTAAAAAAGCTATAAAAAAGGACCTTTTCCAAAAAATTTTTGTCCTGCATCCTTAGATGACACCTACTTTTTTGATGCCAATCGACGCGGATCATCAAGGACATTCGAACGCACCATGTCCTTTCGTCCTGCGGCAGGATTTACGGATTCTGGAGCTAAAAAACGAAAAAGGACAATTTTCTCGAGGCCATAACTCGGCAGGACATTAACCGATTTCGCCAGGACATGTTTTTCTAGGACCTCCAGGAGCAGGACTATCGATCTGCATTCAAGGATTCGAAATATCTTTCAAAAAATTTTGCAAAAATTTTTGCAAGGGGGTAGGTCGAAAAAATGGCAAAAAATCACAAAAAATGTACAAATGTCCTTTTTTCTCAGCCATTTCAAGGACTATCCGGATGTCCTTTGGCCAGATTGAAGTCCTTGATGGCCCGCGTCGATTGACACTATTAGATCCTGGAAAGTCCTTCAGGGAGCTGAGATAAAAGGACATTTTTGTGTTTTCGAAAATAGCTAAAATCTCGCGAGTCCTTTGAAGGATCAGGACGAAAATAATGTCAAACGATTCCTTTCATCAAGGACTATCATCTGTGTGAAGGACATCCCGATAGTTCTGCCAGGAGCTGAGATATTACGGTATTTATGTGTTTTTTCTGTTTTCTTGCCCGCCCGGTGCAGCCTGGGACTTAGAAAAAATTCACTAATATCCTTTTTTTCATCCTTAGATGACCCCTACTTTTTTTGATGCCAATCGACGCGGATCATCAAGGACATCCTAGCGAACCATGTCCTTTCGTCCTGCGGCAGGATATGCGTCTTTAAGAGCTAAAAAACGAAAAAAGGATAATTCTCTTGTGGAAAAATTACAAGTCCAAAAAACACTTTAGTGTTTATAACTCGGCCATTTAAAGGACGATTTGGATGTCCTTTGGCCAGATCAAGGACCTTTTTAATTCCCGTAAATTGACATATGTAGGTCCTGGAAAGTCCTTTAAAAAGCTATAAAAAAGGACATTTTCCAAAAAATTTTTGTCCTGCATCCTTAGATGACCCCTACTTTTTTTGATGCCAATCGACGCGGATCATCAAGGACATTCGAACGCACCATGTCCTTTCGTCCTGCGGCAGGATTTACGGATTCTGGAGCTAAAAAACGAAAAAAGGACAATTTTCTCGAGGCCATAACTCCGCAGGACATTAACCGATTTCGCCAGGACATGTTTTTCTAGGACCTCCAGGAGCAGGACTATCGATCTGCATTCAAGGATTCGAAATATCTTTCAAAAAATTTTGCAAAAATTTTTGCAAGGGGGTAGGTCGAAAAAATGGCAAAAAATCGCAAAAACTGTACAAATATCCTTTTTTCTCAGCCATTTCAAGGACTCTCCGGATGTCCTTTGGCCAGACTGAAGTCCTTGATGGTCCGCGTCGATTGACACTATTAGATCCTGGAAAGTCCTTCAGGGAGCTGAGATAAAAGGACATTTTTGTGTTTTCGAAAATAGCTAAAATCTCGCGAGTCCTTTGAAGGATCAGGACGAAAATAATGTCAAACGATTCCTTTCATCAAGGACTATCATCTGTGTGAAGGACATCCCGATAGTTCTGCCAGGAGCTGAGATATTACGGTATTTATGTGTTTTTTCTGTTTTCTTGCCCGCCCGGTGCAGCCTGGGACTTAGAAAAAATTCACTAATATCCTTTTTTTCATCCTTAGATGACCCCTACTTTTTTGATGCCAATCGACGCGGATCATCAAAGGACATCCTAGCGAACCATGTCCTTTCGTCCTGCGGCAGGATATGCGTCTTTAAGAGCTAAAAAACGAAAAAAGGATAATTGTCTTGTGGAAAAATTACAAGTCCAAAAAACACTTTAGTGTTTATAACTCGGCCATTTAAGGACGATTTGAATGTCCTTTGGCCAGATCAAGGACCTTGTTAATTCGCGTAAATTGACATATGCAGGTCCTCGAAAGTCCTTAAAAAAGCTATAAAAAAGGACCTTTTCCAAAAAATTTTGTCCTGCATCCTTAGATGACCCCTACTTTTTTTGATGCCAATCGATGCGGATCATCAAGGACATTCGAACGCACCATGTCCTTTCGTCCTGCGGCAGGATTTGTGGATTTTGGAGCTAAAAAACGAAAAAAGGATCATTTTCTCGAGGCTATAACTCCGCAGGACATTAACCGATTTCGCCAGGACATGTTTTTCTAGGACCTCCAGGAGCAGGACTACCGATCTGCGTTCAAGGATTCTAAATATCTTTCAAAAAATTTTGCAAAAATTTTTGCAAGAGTAGGTCGAAAAAATGGCAAAAAATCGCAAAAACTGTACAAATATCCTTTTTTCTCAGCCATTTCAAGGACTCTCCGGATGTCCTTTGGCCAGACTGAAGTCCTTGATGGTCCGCGTCGATTGACACTATTAGATCCTGGAAAGTCCTTCAGGGAGCTGAGATAAAAGGACATTTTTGTGTTTTCGAAAATAGCTAAAATCTCGCGAGTCCTTTGAAGGATCAGGACGAAAATAATGTCAAACGATTCCTTTCATCAAGGACTATCATCTGTGTGAAGGACATCCCGATAGTTCTGCCAGGAGCTGAGATATTACGGTATTTATGTGTCTTTTCTGTTTTCTTGCCCGCCCGGTGCAGCCTGGGACTTAGAAAAATTCACTAATATCCTTTTTTCATCCTTAGATGACCCCTACTTTTTGATGCCAATCGACGCGGATCATCAAGGACATCCGAACGCACCATGTCCTTTCGTCCTGCGGCAGGATTTGCGCATTTTAGAGCCTAAAAACCATTTTTTATAAGTTTTGTGATAAATTGTGTTGCATACTTTTAGGGTTCAATAAAATAAACTGAAAAAAAGTTTGTTGAATACTTTTGGCGGTTTTTGGGCGTTTTAGCCCGATTTGGGGCCCAAATTTTTTTGTAGCATACTTTTAGACTGTAGAACCCGATTTTGCAATAAAAATTTTTTGTTGCATACTTTTAGGCGCTGGACCCCGAAAATTTTCTATTGCATACTTTTAGGTGTTCCAGCCCGATTTGGGGGCCCAAAAATTTTTTGTAGCATACTTTTAGGCTGTAGAACCCGATTTTGCAATAAAAATTTTTGTTGCATACTTTTAGGCGCTGGACCCCGAAAATTTTCTATTGCATACTTTTAGGTGTTCCAGCCCGATTTTGGGGCCCAAAAAATTTTTGTAGCATACTTTTAGGCTGTAGAACCCGATTTTGCAATAAAAATTTTGTTGCATACTTTTAGGCGCTGGACCCCGAAAAATCGGGCTAAAACACCTAAAAGTATGCAACAAAAATTTTTTATTGCAAAATCGGGTTCTACAGCCTAAAAGTATGCTACAAAAATTTTTGGGCCCCCAAATCGGGCTGGAACACCTAAAAGTATGCAATAGAAAATTTTCGGGGTCCAGCGCCTAAAAGTATGCAACAAAAATTTTATTGCAAAATCGGGTTCTACAGCCTAAAAGTATGCTACAAAAAATTTTTGGGCCCCCAAATCGGGCTGGAACACCTAAAAGTATGCAATAGAAAATTTTCGGGGTCCAGCGCCTAAAAGTATGCAACAAAAATTTTTTATTGCAAAATCGGGTTCTGCAGCCTAAAAGTCTGCTACAAAAAATTTTTGGGCCCCAAAATCGGGCTGGAACACCTAAAAGTATGCAATACAAAATTTTCGGGGTCCAGCGCCTAAAAGTATGCAACAAAAAATTTTTATTGCAAAATCGGGTTCTACAGTCTAAAAGTATGCTACAAAAAAATTTGGGCCCCCAAATCGGGCTAAAACGCCCAAAAACCGCCAAAAAGTATTCAACAAACTTTTTTCAGTTTATTTTATTGAACCCTAAAAGTATGCAACACAATTTATCACAAAACTTATAAAAAATGGTTTTTAGGCTCTAAAATGCGCAAATCCTGCCGCAGGACGAAAGGACATGGTGCGTTCGGATGTCTTTGATGATCCGCGTCGATTGGCATCAAAAAAAGTAGGGGTCATCTAAGGATGAAAAAAAGGATATTAGTGAATTTTTTCTAAGTCCCAGGCTGCACCGGGCGGGCAAGAAAACAGAAAAAACACATAAATACCGTAATATCTCAGCTCCTGGCAGAACTATCGGGATGTCCTTCACACAGATGATAGTCCTTGATGAAAGGAATCGTTTGACATTATTTTCGTCCTGATCCTTCAAAGGACTTGCGAGATTTTAGCTATTTTTGAAAACACAAAAATGTCCTTTTATCTCAGCTCCCTGAAGGACTTTCCAGGATCTAATAGTGTCAATCGACGCGGACCATCAAGGACTTCAGTCTGGCCAAAGGACATCCGGTTAGTCCTTGAAATGGCTGAGAAAAAAGGATATTTGTACAGTTTTTGCGATTTTTTGCCATTTTTTCGACCTACCCCTTGCAAAAATTTTTGCAAAATTTTTTGAAAGATATTTCGAATCCTTGAATGCAGATCGATAGTCCTGCTCCTGGAGGTCCTAGAAAAACATGTCCTGGCGAAATCGGTTAATGTCCTGCGGAGTTATGGCCTCGAGAAAATTGTCCTTTTTTCGTTTTTTAGCTCCAGAATCCGTAAATCCTGCCGCAGGACGAAAGGACATGGTGCGTTCGAATGTCCTTGATGATCCGCGTCGATTGGCATCAAAAAAAGTAGGGGTCATCTAAGGATGCAGGACAAAAATTTTTTGGAAAATGTCCTTTTTTATAGCTTTTTAAAGGACTTTCGAGGACCTGCATATGTCAATTTACGCGAATTAACAAGGTCCTTGATCTGGCCAAAGGACATCCAAATCGTCCTTTAAATGGCCGAGTTATAAACACTTGAGTGTTTTTTGGACTTGTAATTTTTCCACAAGAGAATTATCCTTTTTAGTTTTTTAGCTCTTAAAGACGCATATCCTGCCGCAGGACGAAAGGACATGGTTCGCTAGGATGTCCTTGATGATCCGCGTCGATTGGCATCAAAAAAAGTAGGGGTCATCTAAGGATGAAAAAAAGGATATTAGTGAATTTTTTCTAAGTCCCAGGCTGCACCGGGCGGGCAAGAAAACAGAAAAAACACATAAATACCGTAATATCTCAGCTCCTGGCAGGACTATTGGGAAGTCCTTTCCACAGATGATAGTCCTTGATGAAAGGAATCGTTTGACACTATTTTCGTCCTGATCCTTTAAAGGACTCGCGAGATTTTAGCTATTTTTGTAAACAGAAAAAGGTCCTTTTATCTCAGCTCCCTGAAGGACTTTCCAGGATCTAATAGTGTCAATCGACGCGGACCATCAAGGACTTCAGTCTGGCCAAAGGACATCCGGATAGTCCTTGAAATGGCTGAGAAAAAAGGATATTTGTACATTTTTTGTGATTTTTTGCCATTTTTTCGACCTACCCCCTTGCAAAAATTTTTGCAAAATTTTTTGAAAGATATTTGGAATCCTTGAATGCAGATCGATAGTCCTGCTCCTGGAGGTCCTAGAAAACATGTCCTGGCGAAATCGGTTAATGTCCTGCGGAGTTATAGCCTCGAGAAAATGATCCTTTTTCGTTTTTTAGCTCCAAAATCCACAAATCCTGCCGCAGGACGAAAGGACATGGTGCGTTCGAATGTCCTTGATGATCCGCATCGATTGGCATCAAAAAAGTAGGGGTCATCTAAGGATGCAGGACAAAATTTTTTTGGAAAAGGTCCTTTTTATAGCTTTTTAAGGACTTTCGAGGACCTGCATATGTCAATTTACGCGAATTAACAAGGTCCTTGATCTGGCCAAAGGACATTCAAATCGTCCTTAAAATGGCCGAGTTATAAACACTAAAGTGTTTTTTGGACTTGTAATTTTTCCACAAGACAATTATCCTTTTTCGTTTTTTAGCTCTTAAAGACGCATATCCTGCCGCAGGACGAAAGGACATGGTTCGCTAGGATGTCCTTGATGATCCGCGTCGATTGGCATCAAAAAAGTAGGGGTCATCTAAGGATGAAAAAAAGGATATTAGTGAATTTTTCTAAGTCCCAGGCTGCACCGGGCGGGCAAGAAAACAGAAAAAACACATAAATACCGTAATATCTCAGCTCCTGGCAGAACTATCGGGATGTCCTTCACACAGATGATAGTCCTTGATGAAAGGAATCGTTTGACATTATTTTCGTCCTGATCCTTCAAAGGACTCGCGAGATTTTAGCTATTTTCGAAAACACAAAAATGTCCTTTTATCTCAGCTCCCTGAAGGACTTTCCAGGATCTAATAGTGTCAATCGACGCGGACCATCAAGGACTTCAGTCTGGCCAAAGGACATCCGGAGAGTCCTTGAAATGGCTGAGAAAAAAGGATATTTGTACAGTTTTTGCGATTTTTTGCCATTTTTTCGACCTACCCCCTTGCAAAAATTTTTGCAAAATTTTTGAAAGATATTTAGAATCCTTGAACGCAGATCGGTAGTCCTGCTCCTGGAGGTCCTAGAAAAACATGTCCTGGCGAAATCGGTTAATGTCCTGCGGAGTTATAGCCTCGAGAAAATGATCCTTTTTTCGTTTTTTAGCTCCAAAATCCACAAATCCTGCCGCAGGACGAAAGGACATGGTGCGTTCGAATGTCCTTGATGATCCGCATCGATTGGCATCAAAAAAGTAGGGGTCATCTAGGGATGCAGGACAAAATTTTTTTGGAAAAGGTCCTTTTTATAGCTTTTTAAGGACTTTCGAGGACCTGCATATGTCAATTTACGCGAATTAACAAGGTCCTTGATCTGGCCAAAGGACATTCAAATCGTCCTTAAAATGGCCGAGTTATAAACACTAAAGTGTTTTTTGGACTTGTAATTTTTCCACAAGACAATTATCCTTTTTTCGTTTTTTAGCTCTTAAAGACGCATATCCTGCCGCAGGACGAAAGGACATGGTTCGCTAGGATGTCCTTGATGATCCGCGTCGATTGGCATCAAAAAAGTAGGGGTCATCTAAGGATGAAAAAAAGGATATTAGTGAATTTTTCTAAGTCCCAGGCTGCACCGGGCGGGCAAGAAAACAGAAAAAACACATAAATACCGTAATATCTCAGCTCCTGGCAGGACTATTGGGAAGTCCTTTCCACAGATGATAGTCCTTGATGAAAGGAATCGTTTGACACTATTTTCGTCCTGATCCTTTAAAGGACTCGCGAGATTTTAGCTATTTTTGTAAACAGAAAAAGGTCCTTTTATCTCAGCTCCCTGAAGGACTTTCCAGGATCTAATAGTGTCAATCGACGCGGACCATCAAGGACTTCAGTCTGGCCAAAGGACATCCGGATAGTCCTTGAAATGGCTGAGAAAAAAGGATATTTGTACATTTTTTGTGATTTTTTGCCATTTTTTCGACCTACCCCCTTGCAAAAATTTTTGCAAAATTTTTTGAAAGATATTTGGAATCCTTGAATGCAGATCGATAGTCCTGCTCCTGGAGGTCCTAGAAAAACATGTCCTGGCGAAATCGGTTAATGTCCTGCGGAGTTATAGCCTCGAGAAAATGAGATTTTTTTCGTTTTTTAGCTCCAAAATCCACAAATCCTGCCGCAGGACGAAAGGACATGGTGCGTTCGAATGTCCTTGATGATCCGCATCGATTGGCATCAAAAAAAGTAGGGGTCATCTAAGGATGCAGGACAAAATTTTTTTGGAAAAGGTCCTTTTTTATAGCTTTTTTAAGGACTTTCGAGGACCTGCATATGTCAATTTACGCGAATTAACAAGGTCCTTGATCTGGCCAAAGGACATTCAAATCGTCCTTAAAATGGCCGAGTTATAAACACTAAAGTGTTTTTTGGACTTGTAATTTTTCCACAAGACAATTATCCTTTTTTCGTTTTTAGCTCTTAAAGACGCATATCCTGCCGCAGGACGAAAGGACATGGTTCGCTAGGATGTCCTTGATGATCCGCGTCGATTGGCATCAAAAAAGTAGGGGTCATCTAAGGATGAAAAAAGGATATTAGTGAATTTTTTCTAAGTCCCAGGCTGCACCGGGCGGGCAAGAAAACAGAAAAAACACATAAATACCGTAATATCTCAGCTCCTGGCAGAACTATCGGGATGTCCTTCACACAGATGATAGTCCTTGATGAAAGGAATCGTTTGACATTATTTTCGTCCTGATCCTTCAAAGGACTCGCGAGATTTTAGCTATTTTCGAAAACACAAAAATGTCCTTTTATCTCAGCTCCCTGAAGGACTTTCCAGGATCTAATAGTGTCAATCGACGCGGACCATCAAGGACTTCAGTCTGGCCAAAGGACATCCGGAGAGTCCTTGAAATGGCTGAGAAAAAAGGATATTTGTACAGTTTTTGCGATTTTTTGCCATTTTTTCGACCTACCCCCTTGCAAAAATTTTTGCAAAATTTTTTGAAAGATATTTAGAATCCTTGAACGCAGATCGGTAGTCCTGCTCCTGGAGGTCCTAGAAAAACATGTCCTGGCGAAATCGGTTAATGTCCTGCGGAGTTATAGCCTCGAGAAAATGATCCTTTTTTCGTTTTTTAGCTCCAAAATCCACAAATCCTGCCGCAGGACGAAAGGACATGGTGCGTTCGAATGTCCTTGATGATCCGCATCGATTGGCATCAAAAAAGTAGGGGTCATCTAAGGATGCAGGACAAAATTTTTTTGGAAAAGGTCCTTTTTTATAGCTTTTTAAGGACTTTCGAGGACCTGCATATGTCAATTTACGCGAATTAACAAGGTCCTTGATCTGGCCAAAGGACATTCAAATCGTCCTTAAAATGGCCGAGTTATAAACACTAAAGTGTTTTTTGGACTTGTAATTTTTCCACAAGACAATTATCCTTTTTTGTTTTTTAGCTCTTAAAGACGCATATCCTGCCGCAGGACGAAAGGACATGGTTCGCTAGGATGTCCTTGATGATCCGCGTCGATTGGCATCAAAAAAGTAGGGGTCATCTAAGGATGAAAAAAAGGATATTAGTGAATTTTTTCTAAGTCCCAGGCTGCACCGGGCGGGCAAGAAAACAGAAAAAACACATAAATACCGTAATATCTCAGCTCCTGGCAGAACTATCGGGATGTCCTTCACACAGATGATAGTCCTTGATGAAAGGAATCGTTTGACATTATTTTCGTCCTGATCCTTCAAAGGACTCGCGAGATTTTAGCTATTTTCGAAAACACAAAAATGTCCTTTTTATCTCAGCTCCCTGAAGGACTTTCCAGGATCTAATAGTGTCAATCGACGCGGACCATCAAGGACTTCAGTCTGGCCAAAGGACATCCGGAGAGTCCTTGAAATGGCTGAGAAAAAAGGATATTTGTACAGTTTTTGCGATTTTTTGCCATTTTTTCGACCTACCCCTTGCAAAAATTTTTGCAAAATTTTTTGAAAGATATTTAGAATCCTTGAACGCAGATCGGTAGTCCTGCTCCTGGAGGTCCTAGAAAAACATGTCCTGGCGAAATCGGTTAATGTCCTGCGGAGTTATAGCCTCGAGAAAATGATCCTTTTTTCGTTTTTTAGCTCCAAAATCCACAAATCCTGCCGCAGGACGAAAGGACATGGTGCGTTCGAATGTCCTTGATGATCCGCATCGATTGGCATCAAAAAAGTAGGGGTCATCTAGGGATGCAGGACAAAATTTTTTTGGAAAAGGTCCTTTTTATAGCTTTTTTAAGGACTTTCGAGGACCTGCATATGTCAATTTACGCGAATTAACAAGGTCCTTGATCTGGCCAAAGGACATTCAAATCGTCCTTAAAATGGCCGAGTTATAAACACTAAAGTGTTTTTTGGACTTGTAATTTTTCCACAAGACAATTATCCTTTTTTCGTTTTTTAGCTCTTAAAGACGCATATCCTGCCGCAGGACGAAAGGACATGGTTCGCTAGGATGTCCTTGATGATCCGCGTCGATTGGCATCAAAAAAGTAGGGGTCATCTAAGGATGAAAAAAGGATATTAGTGAATTTTTCTAAGTCCCAGGCTGCACCGGGCGGGCAAGAAAACAGAAAAAACACATAAATACCGTAATATCTCAGCTCCTGGCAGAACTATCGGGATGTCCTTCACACAGATGATAGTCCTTGATGAAAGGAATCGTTTGACATTATTTTCGTCCTGATCCTTCAAAGGACTCGCGAGATTTTAGCTATTTTCGAAAACACAAAAATGTCCTTTTATCTCAGCTCCCTGAAGGACTTTCCAGGATCTAATAGTGTCAATCGACGCGGACCATCAAGGACTTCAGTCTGACCAAAGGACATCCGGTTAGTCCTTGAAATGGCTGAGAAAAAAGGATATTTGTACAGTTTTTGCGATTTTTTGCCATTTTTTCGACCTACCCCCTTGCAAAAATTTTTGCAAAATTTTTTGAAAGATATTTCGAATCCTTGAATGCAGATCGATAGTCCTGCTCCTGGAGGTCCTAGAAAAACATGTCCTGGCGAAATCGGTTAATGTCCTGCCGAGTTATGGCCTCGAGAAAATTGTCCTTTTTTCGTTTTTTAGCTCCAGAATCCGTAAATCCTGCCGCAGGACGAAAGGACATGGTGCGTTCGAATGTCCTTGATGATCCGCGTCGATTGGCATCAAAAAAAGTAGGTGTCATCTAAGGATGCAGGACAAAAATTTTTTGGAAAAGGTCCTTTTTTATAGCTTTTTTAAGAACTTTCGAGGACCTGCATATGTCAAATTACGCCAATTAACAAGGTCCTTGATCTGGCCAAAGGACATCCAAATCGTCCTTTAAATGGCCGAGTTATAAACACTAAAGTGTTTTTTTGGACTTGTAATTTTTCCACAAGAGAATTATCCTTTTTTCGTTTTTTAGCTCTTAAAGACGCATATCCTGCCGCAGGACGAAAGGACATGGTTCGCTAGGATGTCCTTGATGATCCGCGTCGATTGGCATCAAAAAAGTAGGGGTCATCTAAGGATGAAAAAAAGGATATTAGTGAATTTTTCTAAGTCCCATGCTGCACCGGGCGGGCAAGAAAACAGAAAAAAACACATAAATACCGTAATATCTCAGCTCCTGGCAGAACTATCGGGATGTCCTTCACACAGATGATAGTCCTTGATGAAAGGAATCGTTTGACATTATTTTCGTCCTGATCCTTCAAAGGACTCGCGAGATTTTAGCTATTTTCGAAAACACAAAAATGTCCTTTTATCTCAGCTCCCTGAAGGACTTTCCAGGATCTAATAGTGTCAATCGACGCGGACCATCAAGGACTTCAGTCTGGCCAAAGGACATCCGGAGAGTCCTTGAAATGGCTGAGAAAAAAGGATATTTGTACAGTTTTTGCGATTTTTTGCCATTTTTTCGACCTACCCCCTTGCAAAAATTTTTGCAAAATTTTTTGAAAGATATTTAGAATCCTTGAACGCAGATCGGTAGTCCTGCTCCTGGAGGTCCTAGAAAAACATGTCCTGGCGAAATCGGTTAATGTCCTGCGGAGTTATAGCCTCGAGAAAATGATCCTTTTTTCGTTTTTTAGCTCCAAAATCCACAAATCCTGCCGCAGGACGAAAGGACATGGTGCGTTCGAATGTCCTTGATGATCCGCATCGATTGGCATCAAAAAAAGTAGGGGTCATCTAGGGATGCAGGACAAAATTTTTTTGGAAAAGGTCCTTTTTTATAGCTTTTTTAAGGACTTTCGAGGACCTGCATATGTCAATTTACGCGAATTAACAAGGTCCTTGATCTGGCCAAAGGACATTCAAATCGTCCTTAAAATGGCCGAGTTATAAACACTAAAGTGTTTTTTGGACTTGTAATTTTTCCACAAGACAATTATCCTTTTTTCGTTTTTTAGCTCTTAAAGACGCATATCCTGCCGCAGGACGAAAGGACATGGTTCGCTAGGATGTCCTTGATGATCCGCGTCGATTGGCATCAAAAAAAGTAGGGGTCATCTAAGGATGAAAAAAAGGATATTAGTGAATTTTTTCTAAGTCCCAGGCTGCACCGGGCGGGCAAGAAAACAGAAAAAACACATAAATACCGTAATATCTCAGCTCCTGGCAGAACTATCGGGATGTCCTTCACACAGATGATAGTCCTTGATGAAAGGAATCGTTTGACATTATTTTCGTCCTGATCCTTCAAAGGACTCGCGAGATTTTAGCTATTTTCGAAAACACAAAAATGTCCTTTTATCTCAGCTCCCTGAAGGACTTTCCAGGATCTAATAGTGTCAATCGACGCGGACCATCAAGGACTTCAGTCTGGCCAAAGGACATCCGGAGAGTCCTTGAAATGGCTGAGAAAAAAGGATATTTGTACAGTTTTTGCGATTTTTTGCCATTTTTTCGACCTACCCCCTTGCAAAAATTTTTGCAAAATTTTTTGAAAGATATTTAGAATCCTTGAACGCAGATCGGTAGTCCTGCTCCTGGAGGTCCTAGAAAAACATGTCCTGGCGAAATCGGTTAATGTCCTGCGGAGTTATAGCCTCGAGAAAATGATCCTTTTTTCGTTTTTTAGCTCCAAAATCCACAAATCCTGCCGCAGGACGAAAGGACATGGTGCGTTCGAATGTCCTTGATGATCCGCATCGATTGGCATCAAAAAAAGTAGGGGTCATCTAAGGATGCAGGACAAAATTTTTTTGGAAAAGGTCCTTTTTTATAGCTTTTTTAAGGACTTTCGAGGACCTGCATATGTCAATTTACGCGAATTAACAAGGTCCTTGATCTGGCCAAAGGACATTCAAATCGTCCTTAAAATGGCCGAGTTATAAACACTAAAGTGTTTTTTGGACTTGTAATTTTTCCACAAGACAATTATCCTTTTTTTTGTTTTTTAGCTCTTAAAGACGCATATCCTGCCGCAGGACGAAAGGACATGGTTCGCTAGGATGTCCTTGATGATCCGCGTCGATTGGCATCAAAAAAAGTAGGGGTCATCTAAGGATGAAAAAAGGATATTAGTGAATTTTTCTAAGTCCCAGGCTGCACCGGGCGGGCAAGAAAACAGAAAAAACACATAAATACCGTAATATCTCAGCTCCTGGCAGAACTATCGGGATGTCCTTCACACAGATGATAGTCCTTGATGAAAGGAATCGTTTGACATTATTTTCGTCCTGATCCTTCAAAGGACTCGCGAGATTTTAGCTATTTTCGAAAACACAAAAATGTCCTTTTATCTCAGCTCCCTGAAGGACTTTCCAGGATCTAATAGTGTCAATCGACGCGGACCATCAAGGACTTCAGTCTGGCCAAAGGACATCCGGAGAGTCCTTGAAATGGCTGAGAAAAAAGGATATTTGTACAGTTTTTGCGATTTTTTGCCATTTTTTCGACCTACCCCCTTGCAAAAATTTTTGCAAAATTTTTTGAAAGATATTTAGAATCCTTGAACGCAGATCGGTAGTCCTGCTCCTGGAGGTCCTAGAAAAACATGTCCTGGCGAAATCGGTTAATGTCCTGCGGAGTTATAGCCTCGAGAAAATGATCCTTTTTTCGTTTTTTAGCTCCAAAATCCACAAATCCTGCCGCAGGACGAAAGGACATGGTGCGTTCGAATGTCCTTGATGATCCGCATCGATTGGCATCAAAAAAGTAGGGGTCATCTATGGATGCAGGACAAAATTTTTTTGGAAAAGGTCCTTTTTTATAGCTTTTTTAAGGACTTTCGAGGACCTGCATATGTCAATTTACGCGAATTAACAAGGTCCTTGATCTGGCCAAAGGACATTCAAATCGTCCTTAAAATGGCCGAGTTATAAACACTAAAGTGTTTTTTGGACTTGTAATTTTTCCACAAGACAATTATCCTTTTTTCGTTTTTTAGCTCTTAAAGACGCATATCCTGCCGCAGGACGAAAGGACATGGTTCGCTAGGATGTCCTTGATGATCCGCGTCGATTGGCATCAAAAAAGTAGGGGTCATCTAAGGATGAAAAAAGGATATTAGTGAATTTTTTCTAAGTCCCAGGCTGCACCGGGCGGGCAAGAAAACAGAAAAAACACATAAATACCGTAATATCTCAGCTCCTGGCAGAACTATCGGGATGTCCTTCACACAGATGATAGTCCTTGATGAAAGGAATCGTTTGACATTATTTTCGTCCTGATCCTTCAAAGGACTCGCGAGATTTTAGCTATTTTCGAAAACACAAAAATGTCCTTTTATCTCAGCTCCCTGAAGGACTTTCCAGGATCTAATAGTGTCAATCGACGCGGACCATCAAGGACTTCAGTCTGACCAAAGGACATCCGGTTAGTCCTTGAAATGGCTGGAAAAAAAGGATATTTGTACAGTTTTTGCGATTTTTTGCCATTTTTTCGACCTACCCCCTTGTAAAAATTTTTGCAAAATTTTTTGAAAGATATTTCGAATCCTTGAATGCAGATCGATAGTCCTGCTCCTGGAGGTCCTAGAAAAACATGTCCTGGCGAAATCGGTTAATGTCCTGCCGAGTTATGGCCTCGAGAAAATTGTCCTTTTTTCGTTTTTTAGCTCCAGAATCCGTAAATCCTGCCGCAGGACGAAAGGACATGGTGCGTTCGAATGTCCTTGATGATCCGCGTCGATTGGCATCAAAAAAAGTAGGTGTCATCTAAGGATGCAGGACAAAAATTTTTTGGAAAAGGTCCTTTTTTATAGCTTTTTTAAGGACTTTCGAGGACCTGCATATGTCAAATTACGCCAATTAACAAGGTCCTTGATCTGGCCAAAGGACATCCAAATCGTCCTTTAAATGGCCGAGTTATAAACACTAAAGTGTTTTTTGGACTTGTAATTTTTCCACAAGAGAATTATCCTTTTTTAGTTTTTTAGCTCTTAAAAACGCATATCCTGCCGCAGGACGAAAGGACATGGGTCGCTAGGATGTCCTTGATGATCCGCGTCGATTGGCATCAAAAAAGTAGGGGTCATCTAAGGATGAAAAAAAGGATATTAGTGAATTTTTTCTAAGTCCCAGGCTGCACCGGGCGGGCAAGAAAACAGAAAAAACACATAAATACCGTAATATCTCAGCTCCTGGCAGAACTATCGGGATGTCCTTCACACAGATGATAGTCCTTGATGAAAGGAATCGTTTGACATTATTTTCGTCCTGATCCTTCAAAGGACTCGCGAGATTTTAGCTATTTTCGAAAACACAAAAATGTCCTTTTATCTCAGCTCCCTGAAGATAAAAAAAAATTTTTTGCAAAATTTTTTGAAAGATATTTCGAATCCTTGAATGCAGATCGATAGTCCTGCTCCTGGAGGTCCTAGAAAAACATGTCCTGGCGAAATCGGTTAATGTCCTGCGGAGTTATGGCCTCGAGAAAATTGTCCTTTTTTCGTTTTTTAGCTCCAGAATCCGCAAATCCTGCCGCAGGACGAAAGGACATGGTGCGTTCGAATGTCCTTGATGATCCGCGTCGATTGGCATCAAAAAAAGTAGGTGTCATCTAAGGATGCAGGACAACAAATTTTTGGAAAAGGTCCTTTTTTATAGCTTTTTTAAGAACTTTCGAGGACCTGCATATGTCAAATTACGCCAATTAACAAGGTCCTTGATCTGGCCAAAGGACATCCAAATCGTCCTTTAAATGGCCGAGTTATAAACACTAAAGTGTTTTTTGGACTTGTAATTTTTCCACAAGAGAATTATCCTTTTTTCGTTTTTTAGCTCTTAAAGACGCATATCCTGCCGCAGGACGAAAGGACATGGTTCGCTAGGATGTCCTTGATGATCCGCGTCGATTGGCATCAAAAAAGTAGGGGTCATCTAAGGATGAAAAAAAGGATATTAGTGAATTTTTCTAAGTCCCATGCTGCACCGGGCGGGCAAGAAAACAGAAAAAACACATAAATACCGTAATATCTCAGCTCCTGGCAGAACTATCGGGATGTCCTTCACACAGATGATAGTCCTTGATGAAAGGAATCGTTTGACATTATTTTCGTCCTGATCCTTCAAAGGACTCGCGAGATTTTAGCTATTTTCGAAAACACAAAAATGTCCTTTTATCTCAGCTCCCTGAAGGACTTTCCAGGATCTAATAGTGTCAATCGACGCGGACCATCAAGGACTTCAGTCTGGCCAAAGGACATCCGGAGAGTCCTTGAAATGGCTGAGAAAAAAGGATATTTGTACAGTTTTTGCGATTTTTTGCCATTTTTTCGACCTACCCCCTTGCAAAAATTTTTGCAAAATTTTTTGAAAGATATTTAGAATCCTTGAACGCAGATCGGTAGTCCTGCTCCTGGAGGTCCTAGAAAAACATGTCCTGGCGAAATCGGTTAATGTCCTGCGGAGTTATAGCCTCGAGAAAATGATCCTTTTTTCGTTTTTTAGCTCCAAAATCCACAAATCCTGCCGCAGGACGAAAGGACATGGTGCGTTCGAATGTCCTTGATGATCCGCATCGATTGGCATCAAAAAGTAGGGGTCATCTATGGATGCAGGACAAAATTTTTTTGGAAAAGGTCCTTTTTATAGCTTTTTAAGGACTTTCGAGGACCTGCATATGTCAATTTACGCGAATTAACAAGGTCCTTGATCTGGCCAAAGGACATTCAAATCGTCCTTAAAATGGCCGAGTTATAAACACTAAAGTGTTTTTTGGACTTGTAATTTTTCCACAAGACAATTATCCTTTTTTCGTTTTTTAGCTCTTAAAGACGCATATCCTGCCGCAGGACGAAAGGACATGGTGCGTTCGAATGTCCTTGATGATCCGCGTCGATTGGCATCAAAAAAAGTAGGTGTCATCTAAGGATGCAGGACAAAAATTTTTTGGAAAAGGTCCTTTTTTATAGCTTTTGTAAGGACTTTCGAGTGAAGCATATGTCAAATTACGCCAATTAACAAGGTCCTTGATCTGGCCAAAGGACATTCAAATCGTCCTTAAAATGGCCGAGTTATAAACACTAAAGTGTTTTTTGGACTTGTAATTTTTCCACAAGAGAATAATCCTTTTTTCGTTTTTTAGCTCTTAAAGACGCATATCCTGCCGCAGGACGAAAGGACATGGTTCGCTAGGATGTCCTTGATGATCCGCGTCGATTGGCATCAAAAAAGTAGGGGTCATCTAAGGATGAAAAAAAGGATATTAGTGAATTTTTTCTAAGTCCCAGGCTGCACCGGGCGGGCAAGAAAACAGAAAAAACACATAAATACCGTAATATCTCAGCTCCTGGCAGAACTATCGGGATGTCCTTCACACAGATGATAGTCCTTGATGAAAGGAATCGTTTGACATTATTTTCGTCCTGATCCTTCAAAGGACTCGCGAGATTTTAGCTATTTTCGAAAACACAAAAATGTCCTTTTATCTCAGCTCCCTGAAGGACTTTCCAGGATCTAATAGTGTCAATCGACGCGGACCATCAAGGACTTCAGTCTGGCCAAAGGACATCCGGAGAGTCCTTGAAATGGCTGAGAAAAAAGGATATTTGTACAGTTTTTGCGATTTTTTGCCATTTTTTCGACCTACCCCCTTGCAAAAATTTTTGCAAAATTTTTTGAAAGATATTTAGAATCCTTGAACGCAGATCGGTAGTCCTGCTCCTGGAGGTCCTAGAAAAACATGTCCTGGCGAAATCGGTTAATGTCCTGCGGAGTTATAGCCTCGAGAAAATGATCCTTTTTTCGTTTTTTAGCTCCAAAATCCACAAATCCTGCCGCAGGACGAAAGGACATGGTGCGCTCGAATGCCCTTGATGATCCGCATCGATTGGCATCAAAAAAGTAGGGGTCATCTAAGGATGCAGGACAAAATTTTTTTGGAAAAGGTCCTTTTTATAGCTTTTTTAAGGACTTTCGAGGACCTGCATATGTCAATTTACGCGAATTAACAAGGTCCTTGATCTGGCCAAAGGACATTCAAATCGTCCTTAAAATGGCCGAGTTATAAACACTAAAGTGTTTTTTGGACTTGTAATTTTTCCACAAGACAATTATCCTTTTTTCGTTTTTTAGCTCTTAAAGACGCATATCCTGCCGCAGGACGAAAGGACATGGTTCGCTAGGATGTCCTTGATGATCCGCGTCGATTGGCATCAAAAAAGTAGGGGTCATCTAAGGATGAAAAAAAGGATATTAGTGAATTTTTTCTAAGTCCCAGGCTGCACCGGGCGGGCAAGAAAACAGAAAAAACACATAAATACCGTAATATCTCAGCTCCTGGCAGAACTATCGGGATGTCCTTCACACAGATGATAGTCCTTGATGAAAGGAATCGTTTGACATTATTTTCGTCCTGATCCTTCAAAGGACTCGCGAGATTTTAGCTATTTTCGAAAACACAAAAATGTCCTTTTATCTCAGCTCCCTGAAGGACTTTCCAGGATCTAATAGTGTCAATCGACGCGGACCATCAAGGACTTCAGTCTGGCCAAAGGACATCCGGAGAGTCCTTGAAATGGCTGAGAAAAAAGGATATTTGTACAGTTTTTGCGATTTTTTGCCATTTTTTCGACCTACCCCCTTGCAAAAATTTTTGCAAAATTTTTTGAAAGATATTTAGAATCCTTGAACGCAGATCGGTAGTCCTGCTCCTGGAGGTCCTAGAAAAACATGTCCTGGCGAAATCGGTTAATGTCCTGCGGAGTTATAGCCTCGAGAAAATGATCCTTTTTTCGTTTTTTAGCTCCAAAATCCACAAATCCTGCCGCAGGACGAAAGGACATGGTGCGTTCGAATGTCCTTGATGATCCGCATCGATTGGCATCAAAAAAAGTAGGGGTCATCTAAGGATGCAGGACAAAATTTTTTTGGAAAAGGTCCTTTTTATAGCTTTTTTAAGGACTTTCGAGGACCTGCATATGTCAATTTACGCCAATTAACAAGGTCCTTGATCTGGCCAAAGGACATTCAAATCGTCCTTAAAATGGCCGAGTTATAAACACTAAAGTGTTTTTTGGACTTGTAATTTTTCCACAAGACAATTATCCTTTTTTCGTTTTTTAGCTCTTAAAGACGCATATCCTGCCGCAGGACGAAAGGACATGGTTCGCTAGGATGTCCTTGATGATCCGCGTCGATTGGCATCAAAAAAAGTAGGGGTCATCTAAGGATGAAAAAAGGATATTAGTGAATTTTTCTAAGTCCCAGGCTGCACCGGGCGGGCAAGAAAACAGAAAAAACACATAAATACCGTAATATCTCAGCTCCTGCCAGAACTATCGGGATGTCCTTCACACAGATGATAGTCCTTGATGAAAGGAATCGTTTGACATTATTTTCGTCCTGATCCTTCAAAGGACTCGCGAGATTTTAGCTATTTTCGAAAACACAAAAATGTCCTTTTATCTCAGCTCCCTGAAGATAAAAAAAAAAATTTTTTGCAAAATTTTTTGAAAGATATTTCGAATCCTTGAATGCAGATCGATAGTCCTGCTCCTGGAGGTCCTAGAAAAACATGTCCTGGCGAAATCGGTTAATGTCCTGCGGAGTTATGGCCTCGAGAAAATTGTCCTTTTTTCGTTTTTTAGCTCCAGAATCCGTAAATCCTGCCGCAGGACGAAAGGACATGGTGCGTTCGAATGTCCTTGATGATCCGCGTCGATTGGCATCAAAAAAAGTAGGTGTCATCTAAGGATGCAGGACAAAAATTTTTTGGAAAAGGTCCTTTTTTATAGCTTTTTAAGGACTTTCGAGGACCTGCATATGTCAATTTACGCCAATTAACAAGGTCCTTGATCTGGCCAAAGGACATCCAAATCGTCCTTTAAATGGCCGAGTTATAAACACTAAAGTGTTTTTTGGACTTGTAATTTTTCCACAAGAGAATTATCCTTTTTTCGTTTTTTAGCTCTTAAAGACGCATATCCTGCCGCAGGACGAAAGGACATGGTTCGCTAGGATGTCCTTGATGATCCGCGTCGATTGGCATCAAAAAAGTAGGGGTCATCTAAGGATGAAAAAAAGGATATTAGTGAATTTTTTCTAAGTCCCAGGCTGCACCGGGCGGGCAAGAAAACAGAAAAAACACATAAATACCGTAATATCTCAGCTCCTGGCAGAACTATCGGGATGTCCTTCACACAGATGATAGTCCTTGATGAAAGGAATCGTTTGACATTATTTTCGTCCTGATCCTTCAAAGGACTCGCGAGATTTTAGCTATTTTCGGAAACACAAAAATGTCCTTTTATCTCAGCTCCCTGAAGGACTTTCCAGGATCTAATAGTGTCAATCGACGCGGACCATCAAGGACTTCAGTCTGGCCAAAGGACATCCGGTTAGTCCTTGAAATGGCTGAGAAAAAAGGATATTTGTACAGTTTTTGCGATTTTTTGCCATTTTTTCGACCTACCCCCTTGCAAAAATTTTTGCAAAATTTTTTGAAAGATATTTCGAATCCTTGAATGCAGATCGGTAGTCCTGCTCCTGGAGGTCCTAGAAAAACATGTCCTGGCGAAATCGGTTAATGTCCTGCCGAGTTATGGCCTCGAGAAAATTGTCCTTTTTTCGTTTTTTAGCTCCAGAATCCGTAAATCCTGCCGCAGGACGAAAGGACATGGTGCGTTCGAATGTCCTTGATGATCCGCGTCGATTGGCATCAAAAAAGTAGGTGTCATCTAAGGATGCAGGACAAAAATTTTTTGGAAAAGGTCCTTTTTTATAGCTTTTTTAAGAACTTTCGAGGACCTGCATATGTCAAATTACGCCAATTAACAAGGTCCTTGATCTGGCCAAAGGACATCCAAATCGTCCTTTAAATGGCCGAGTTATAAACACTAAAGTGTTTTTTGGACTTGTAATTTTTCCACAAGAGAATTATCCTTTTTTCGTTTTTTAGCTCTTAAAGACGCATATCCTGCCGCAGGACGAAAGGACATGGTTCGCTAGGATGTCCTTGATGATCCGCGTCGATTGGCATCGAAAGTAGGGGTCATCTCAAATTACTGTAAGGAAAGTCGACAAAATGGCCAAAAAGTTGCAAAAACCCATAAATGTCACAAAAAACCTAAGGATGGTCCATAAAACTTACCCATTTCAAGGACGATCCAGATGTCCTTTGGTCAGATTGTAGTCCTTGGGTGAGTCGCGTCGACTGGCACTATGGGATCCTGGAAGGTCTTTCAAGAAGCTGAAATAAAAAGAATTTTTGATTAAAAGATAAATAGTAAATATCTTGCGAATCCTCTGAAGGATCAGGACAAAAAAAGTGTCAAATTAATTGGAGCTATCATCTGTGTAAAGGATATTCCGGTAGCCATGCGGGGAGGTAAGACATTAAGGATTGCCTAGTACAATTTAGGACTTAGAGAATCCAAAAAACACAAAACTCCGTTTAACTCAGACATTTCAAGTACGATTTGTTTCGGACAAATATTGGAAAAGTTACAGAATTGCAAATTTGAGTTTTTTATGGATTTTGGAACAATTATTGAAAAATTGTTGGTCAAAATTGTAATTTTCGCAGGCTGTAGTTAGAATAATTGCAATTTTAGTCGAAATTCTGATTTCCATGAGGCTGTATTTGTTATAGAATTTTTGCATACTTTGAAATGCTATTAAATTATTGGAAACTTGGAAAAAAAAAATGTCGATTCGATTTTTGAAAATGTTGACAGTGCCTACATCACGATATTTTTCGAAAATCGGGTCAAAATTAGTGCAAAAATTAGCAAAAAAAACATACAGGAATTTTTGAAATCGAGGAGACAAAACTCACCAGTGAAAGACTTATAAATTTGCTAATCGGTTACGGCATAGAGCAGACCTAGTAGCTTCACTACAAATGCATAACTGCCAATCTGTCGCAGGGCTGCCTTGGCCTCTTGTGGCGTGGCGGTAACAACTAAACAATAAACAAAATATAAGCAAAAAACGCATATCTTTGATTGAATTTAGTTGACCGACCTTCAATATAGCGATGACCCATGCTGGTTTTGTTTACTTTGACATTATCCTTAGTGGATACCTTAACATACATATGCGTTTATCATCATCCTGGTCCTTCTGCTGGTTGCTGTCGTCATTATAGTTGTCGTTGTTGTGGTCGCCATTATTTTGCTGGCCATAGTTGTATTGCACATCACCGTTAGCCATTTTATTGGAACTGTGGGTGGGAGTAAATTAAAAAATGAAAAAAACAGTTATTAGGCACGGTTAATTCTTGCTGTTGCTGCTTTTTTTTCCAGCAGGCCACAATTTTTTTTTGCCTACGCCATTTTGATTCTTGTCACCGACTCTTATTTACACACTTTTTGCATGGGATTACAATACGGTACAATTGGACAAATTGCCATATACTTGCCAATATTTTTTTACAGTTGGAGCTTACAGAATGTAGCTCTCCCTATTTTATTTTTATCCGCACTTCTTAAAACGTGCTAGGGTTGACAGCAGTGTTGAAAGTTCTCTTTACATGTGCTAGGGTTGTCAGCAGTGGTGGCAGTTCACTTTAAAACAAACCATCTGGCAATATCGCTGTTATGTTATGTTAGTTAACATGCTGTTAAAATAGTGGAGTAAAATACAGGTATTAAAATACTGGGGGTCTGCTTGCTAGGGCGGGAAGTTTGAAATTTTTTATCAAGTCCAGCATAGGTAATGTCTTGGATCTATAGATAACCTCTACTTTTATTTTGATGCCTATCGATAAGGATCATCAAGGACATGCTAGCAAAAGATGTTTTCTTTTCTGTTGCCCATGTAAAAGCTAACAGACCGCGGTAATTCACCATGGCTGAAAATATCGTCACGCGCTTATAGAATGACAATAAAATGCATTTTACTGTTAACATTTCTGACGACATATGTATTAATAATACGACTTATGCGTTCTACGTATTACTTTAAATATCTCTCGCAATGCGTCTGGGACTTGAAAATCGGCCATTATCCGTTCCATGCTATTGAAATCCGCCTTTTCCAAGTCATCGCAAGAATCGTCATCGTCGTCGTCCTTTGAAGGATCAGGACGAAAATAGTGTCAAACGATTTCTTTCATCGAGGACTATCATCTGTGAAAAGGACATCCCAATAGTCCTGCCAGGAGCTGAGATATTACGGTATTTATGTGTTTTTTCTGTTTTGTTGCCCGTTTGGTACATCCTGGGACTTAGAAAAAAATCACTAATAAAATTTTTTCCATCCCTAGATGACCCCTACTTTTTTTGATGCCAATCGACGCGGATCATCAAGGACATTCGAACGCACCATGCCCTTTCGTCCTGAGGCAGGATATGCGTTTTTAAGAGCTAAAAAACGAAAAAAGGATAATTGTCTTAAGGAAAAATTACAAGTCCAAAAAACACAAAAGTCTTTATAAATCGGCCATTTTAGGACGATTCGGATGTCCTTTGGCCTGATTGAAGTCCTTGTGGAATAGCAGTACTTTGAAATGCGGTTAAAACTTTAAAGGATTACTAAGGCTTTTTAAAACATTTTCATCAACTTTGTAATTTTAAATTGGAATTATATTATATTAAAACCAGAAGGCCGGGCTAACTTCGACCATGCCGAAGTTTGTATACCCTTTCAAGTTCTTGCGTTACTCCATCCTTAAATGGAGATCGAAAAATGAAAAGGCTTTTGTGAAAAACCCGTATCTACACGCTATAGCACGGCACGCATGCATATGCATGTATGTAGCGATGCAGCATGCAGTTTGCCATTTGTTTGTGTGACAGCTATATCATATAGTTATCCGATTTTGATCAAATTTGCAAGATTATAATTTGTTATGTGAAAAGGGTTTTTACCAAATTTGGTGATGATCGCAAAAGAAATAGAAAATATGATATAGTAGTCCGATCTGGATGTATAGTAAACTGCCAAGTGTTAAGTTTTATAATAATCAGGTGTTATTGATCTAAAACTCTTTTTTTGACTCGATGGTTCCTATGGGAGCTACATACATACATATATGATATAGTTGTCCGATCCTGATCCGAGATAGACAATGCCTGCAGTATATACAAGACTTCGTGCATAACTAGGGTATAACTAGGATTAAATTATAAATTGTACCTTAACGTAATACAAAAAAATCAAAACATTTACACATAACTCCCCAGGACATCAACTGATTTTGCCAGGATATGAGATTTTATGTCCTCCAGGACTAGGACTATCCATTTGAATTCAATGATTTTCTATATTCTTCCCCAAAATGTTGCTAGAGTTTCTGAGAGGGTGTTCGTCGGCAAAATGGCCAAATAGTTACAAACTCAAAAAATTATAACTTAGCGATTTCAATCCTGATGTCCTTTAGTCAGATTGCAGTCCTTTGTGAGCTATGATTGACTGCCACTATGATTTCCTGGATGGTCCTTCAGGTAGCTGAAATGAAGAGTTTCTTGCTTGAAAAAAATTAAATATCTCGCGAATCGTTTGAAGGATCAAGACGAAAAGGATGTCAAATTAATTGGAACAACAAGGGCCACCTTCTGTCCAAAACCCTAGGATTTTCTAATTTTTTCGTTTTTTTTGGCAGCCTACAAGTCCAATATTTTAGAGCTAAAACACTAAAAAAGGATAATTTTCCGAAGACCATAACTTCGCAGGACATTAACCGATTTTGACAGGAGATGCATTTTTAGGACCTCCGCGTGCAGGACTATCGATCTGCACTCAAGGATTTCTAATATCATGCCAAAAATTGTGCTCGATTTTTTTGTTTGCCGTCAAAGTAGCCAAAACGTGGCTAAAAAAACATATCTTACCCATTTGAAGGACGATCCGGATTTCAAAAGTTAGAAAACAGCAAAGTTGTGATTTTTCTATACCTATTTTTCAGAATTCTCAATTTTATCTGGCTGTATTTTGAAGAATTTTTAACCGATTTCAGAAATTTGAATGCAGTTTTTATCATATTTTTTTGAATGATATAAAATCTTTGAAGGAAAGCAAATCTGAGATTTTTTCAAGAATTTTTGAACAAATATTGAAGCATTTTTAGTCAAAATTGTGACTAACTCTGTATTTTGTGTTTTTTAACCGATTTCAAAAAAGTTGATCTAGTTTTTATCACATTTCTGCATACTTTTAAATGCTATCAAAACCTTTTATTTCCGACAATGCCAATCAATGCTAATCAACAAGGAGTTTAATTTAGCCTTACATCCCCTAATTTTGCTAAATGTTTTTCGTGCGTTTTTAAGTTGAAATTGTTTGGAGTCAGAACTGCACCCCATAAGATAACACGAAAAAGAATACAAAATCATTGTTAACCTAACTACCGCGGGTTCTGATCCAAAGAACTCTCGAAATATTTCCGTTTTTTCGTAAGTTTCTGGCTTATCTAGGAATCCAGCACTTACAATTCATTATATATTAATTCCTTACAAAATTTTCAAGATTTTGTTTGTCTAGTAGACCGAGGGATTTCTTTCAACATATTTCTATTTTGGAAGTTTTTTGCTTTGAAAAGGTTGTGAGATCAAAATATTAGATCAAACTACAAAGAAAACTTGTTTTCAGGATGAGTGATGAGACGGAAGTAAAGGATGCCGACGAATTAATCGAGGTGGAAGAACTCAATGCGGCCTCAGGCAGTGGCGTTAATAATCAAGGGGAACGTTTCGTCGTTAAGAAGTGGGTGGCCCATGGCCTCTGGTCTTGGGATGTAGCTGTCGACAACTGTGCCATTTGCCGAAATCATATTATGGAATTGTGCATCGAATGCCAAGCAGATCCCAATGACGATAAGGAGGATTGCACTGCGGCATGTGGACAGTGTAGTCACGCTTTTCACTACCATTGCATTGCCAGATGGTTGAAGAATCGCAAAGTCTGCCCATTGGACAACAAGGAGTGGGTCTATCAGAAGAATTATCGTGAATGTGGGAATCAACATGATTGAATTGTAATGAATATAAATTTATACATATATAAATTTACATAGTTTTTGTATGTGTTTCTTTTTCACATAGTTAAAATATTAATTCAGAGGAAACAACTGAAAAGCAATATGGTTACGCAGCCTGACACTTGTTTCGGTTAGGGTAAACTAGGTTTAAGGATGCAACGGGAATGTATTTCGTTAAAAGACGTTAATTTCGAAAAGTTCTTACCGCATTGTTTCCTGTTCTTAATATCGCAGAAGGCTGTCGGCTGTGACAATTAAAATGAGAGGTGGAATGAGTTTGTGATATGCTTTAAATATGCTCGCGGTTTGTACAATATACATATGCCAAAGGACAACATTCAACTAGCTTATGTTGATATTTAATGGTTTAAACAGCATTTCGATTTTATATATATAAGTATACTAAGTACTTCTCTTAATTAACTCGAAATTGTGAATTCGAAACAGAAGTTTTCTTCAAAAATTTCGCAATCGGTAATCCTAATTTATTGAATTTTATGAAATTAAGAAAATTGCATTATTATTTTTCATTTTATGCCTCATCCTCAGCCTTCGTATTTTCGGAACCGATAAGTTGCTGAGCCGTGGGTCGAACACCAGTAATTTGCTCAATCTGATTGTAGAGCGAGTCTCGTTCCTCGACCAGGCTGGCATATTTTTGTTGCAATTCTTTTTCACGGTCCATTTGGCGACGCACATCCTCTTGGAGAGATTCCAATCGCTTTGGGACAGCAATAGCTTCCTGTTCGCCAAGAAATCGGAATGTAGACAATGAAATTGTATTTTGTTCGATTTGGGAGTAGGTATCCTGAAGCTGTTTGATCAACACTTGAGCACGCGCCTGATATCCACCAGTTAGGATTTTTAATTTCTTTTCAATCTTGCCGCAATGCTTGGCCTGTTTGGCCATGTGTCGACGGTTTTGTTCCAGGCGCTTCTCGGCTGATTCAAGGCGATCTTTTTTACTGGCCAAATTTGCTCTGGTGTATCGATGTTGTGAAGGTAGATAGAGCACTTGACCCAAGCACTCTTGCCACACTTGGGCATAGACATCCAAGGGCAATTCGCCATGAGACATGCGATCCTTGACCACATCCATTTCATCGGCTAGCATTTGTTTTGCCTGTGCCAGGTCTTGTGGCGAAATCTCCTCATACGGATTCGCTTTAAAGTAGCTCTGAAGCTGTTCCAGTTTATGCTGAGATTGACCTGGCACGGGATCCTTAACAGAATCAAATACTGAAAATAAATAGAAAATGTAGATCATTTTATAATCATTTCGCTTTAATATATATTCTCTTTAATACTCACACTGCATGGTGATCATTTCATGTTTGATTAACTCCTCTGCCTGCTGCTGTTCCGTTAGGTTTTGCTTCTCCGATTGTGGACGTAGAATTTTCGTATTAACCTCTGTGGGACGTGGTAGACTGCGCTGTATAACTTGGGAACGTTTCTCTAATTCACGTTTACGTTTCTCCTCCTGCTCAGCCAAAATGCGGGCATCAACATCCGCTTGGTCCTCGATTGCTGGCTCTAGACTCGTCTCCATGGGTTCGCTATCATCCTGGTCGGGCACCACAATTTCATAATCATTGCGCGGCGTAGGCAATGTGGACAAGCCGTCACGTAAAGTCGACTTCAACTGTTTCTGAAAGTTCTTATACAAAGCCGGTGTCTCCGTAACACCCATGCTTTCCTCTGGATTGATACTAAGTTTATCTCGGACATACGCGGGGGTAGCAACAGCTCCTGATTTTCCCGCAACTGCTACTAACGCCCCTGATGCAGGTGTAAGAAATCCTCCAGGTGTGGCCCCGCCGCCTTCACGTTGTGTGCGGAAGGGCGTGGCTATAACAGTATTAGGTGTGGCTATAGAGGCCGCCTTGGGCAATACTCCCGAGAAATCAGATTCATGAAGTGGTGTATTCAGGCCACCCTTTAGTGGTGTCTCTGTATGTGTCAGAGCCATCATATTCTGCGCCTCTTGCATAATGCGGTCTGTATAGGGGGCGGGCGTCCTGGGAGTAGCCGCTACTGCTTGTGGAGTGATAGAATAGTCAGCTAGCAAGGCATCAGTAGTCTCTATTCCACTTTCCCCAGCAATCTCCTTGGCCATCTCACTGGCTCTGCCTAATTTCACTACTTGCTGTAACTCCAGATCGGATATCTGAGGTGTTGGCAGCACCAACTTAGAACGCTTACGCTCTGGTTCCATATTCTGCAGCATTGCTGTGGGAACTTCATTTTCCTTGCGCTGTTTTAGCTTCTGTTTGTCTTTCTTGCGCTCCCGCTCCTCCTTCTCTGAGCGGAGCTCTCCATCTAGATCCTGTTGACGCATCTTATTAAAATCTGGATCTTTTTTCTGCAAATGCTCTTCGGATGTATCGTAAAAGCCACGAGCAGGTCTCTTCTCAAATGGAATCTCTGTATTATAGTCGATACCCTTGATCCGCTTACGATTTCCACTGCCAATGCCAGCGGCACGCAATTCCCGCCGCTTCTGGAGCGTGGCCAGGCGACGAGCTTCTTCTAGTTGCTTTTCACGAGCTTTACGTTTTGCTTTTTTACCCTGTGTATTGGCCAAACGGGCTCGAGCTTCCGAGAGCATTTCCAGTTCATCTTCATCCATGTCTTTTGGATCAGGACGAGCCGGCTTCGTTTCAGGATTTGGATCGATCTCACCCGGTTTCAATTTACGTGGATCATCCATGCCATCTTCGCCATCTTCTTTGCGCTGTGCCTGGTCACTGAAAAGAGTATATCAAATTAATTCCAGAATAGCGGCTTGGCTTAAATTAAATACTTACAGCAAATACTCATAACGCTCTAGACACTGAGCTGCCGTGCGTCCAATGATCGGTGCTATTGTCCGCCATTGTGTTGGCATCAGCTTGGCCAGGTGCAACAACTTCTCATCCTCCTCTCGTGACCATTCGGTTTTCTTGATGCTGGGATCCAGCCACTCATACCATCGGGCTTTACATTGTTTGGCAGACTTGCGGTGCAGCAGTGAGGCAATACGACTCCATTGGTTTTTGCCATATTTCATTACAGCCGCTTTCAGAATCTCATCCTACCATGGCCATGGGTAGCGCAAATAAGAAAACGTTTAGCACGTTTACAAAACATATAAAAAAAAAACTATTTACTTACTTCCGTATTGCGCCAAACGCCCCCCTTGATCATAATACGCGGCATTTTGTAAAGCTTTTAATATTTCTTCCGTCGAAATTAAAAATTAAAACTAAATCTGCAACAAATTTCCGGCAAATTTCCGCTTTTTTGGCTTTGCGATGGCAATTTGATATCGATACACACGTATTCCATTCATCGATATCTTAGATATTTGGTGATTAAGTCACATTATTACTTATGGCAACTTTTCTTGTTTGTGCAGGTGGTACACACACTCCCTCACTTCTTCACACCCTACGATTCACTTTTAAGACTTTAAAGACAATATTCCGAATGTGACTTTTTTTGATTTTGAATCACAAAATAACGATTTTCAATGGTTGTTATCGGTCGTTCGCGCTCTAACAGAAAGGTTGTCCAACACTAACAGTAAACAGCTGTTTTATTGAAGCACAAAAATAATCATTTTAATGCAATTTTTACCTATTACATACAAATTGAAATTAAAAAGCCATGGCTGCTGCCACACCATCACCAGAGACGCCGGATATAAAGAAAGTCGAAACTGAAACAGCTCAGATTTTGAAACTGAACGATGATTGCTTGGCTTGTATATTCGAGCGCTTGGAGGACCTGGACGCTGAAATGGCTGTTTCCCGTGTATGCCAGAGATTTCAAACGATTTGCTTGACGCAGTGGCGACACTCGCATTCATATAATTGTCTAGATCTAGACGAATGGCGTAAAATTCTGCCCAACTCAGAGGATTTAATGTACTTCCTTCAACTAATGAGTCCGTATATTAAAGAATTGTTTGTGAACAGTTGCCTGGGCACTTTGCTGAAGGATTTGGATGATATGGAAATCTATGTGTTGCCGATGGTAACGTGTTTCTACTATGAACCCGAAGATGTAGACTGCTATCCCTCGGATAGAAGCCTACGTCAAATGGCATATATGTTGCCAAATTTAAGACGATTACGCCTCACCACGGCCATACAAGGACGTTATTTGTCGAATTTTCGTCAATTGCAAGAACTACATTTGTACGACGATCAGCATAAAGACTACGAATTGCAACAGAAATACTTTGATGAATTGTGCAAGTATGTAATTAATTCAATAGTCTATAAATACTGTACTAATTCTTATATACTATTTAGCAAATTAGTTGATCTGCGAGTGCTGGATATACGAATGTACGATTCGACGAGTAAACTGCGTCTCAACAATTGTGTTCAGTATCTGAAGAATCTCACTACACTAAAATTAAATTTGGCCACATTAAAATCGGTGTTGTTCGAGGTATTGGAATTACCATCACTTCGGCAATTGGTTGTCCATTTGGACACGGAATGTCCAATACATCCAGCAGTCAGTGTGGATAACTATGATCATAACTTATGCTTAGCTTATGAATTCTACGAAATAATGGAGAGAAAAGCGAAAAATATCATCGGTTTTGCGGTCGATGCTTATTATATGCCGCTAGAGCCCGGTTGGAATGCCAAATTGCCAATTTGGACGCATAAAAAACTTCAGCGATTGGCCATTTGCAGTTGGACGCATTCGGTTGATCACTTGGAGCGTTACACAAGGATGACAGATCTGCGTTTGCTTTGCCTGCGCAATTGTCCCAATTTAAGCGATGATTTCTTAATCAAGTTCATCGAATTATGTCCACAACTGCAATACTTGGATGTGTCGTATTGCCGAGATTTGACCCCCAAATTTCTAGAGCGCTCCCTGCAATTGCTGAAGGCGCGTGAGCCACACAAGCAACATGCAGATTTTAGACATACACCACCATTGCTGATATATTGTGAGCTATGCGGCTTTGAGGATTTCATTATAGCAAAGGTAAGATTATCTTAAAATTGAGATATTTTATTTACGCATAATTCACTAATATTCTGTTCTATTTAGAATTTGTTCAACTCAGCAGACTACAGGGACTATATTGTGTTTGCTGAATATTTCCCTTTCTCTGAGCGGGGTCTCAGTTTTGTTGATCGCGGCTATCAATTTGACTTTGACTAAATCTTAATTCGTTTGAATCGTACATATAGAAATAAATGTAAATAGCAGGGACTAATAATCTTTATTAGGCAATTTTGTAACTGAGAAAATGACAAAGCAGAATATAAAAACAGAAATCTATAACAGGACAATGGCGTACGCAAACAATTTATATAATAAAATACGTACAATTTTTGCCATTTTACGTAAAAAGAAAAAGAAAAAAACCAATAAATTTTTTTTCCCCTTAACATATACTCCAAGAATATTATTTTTCACCGTAACATAGCATAACATAATATAGATCTTTAGAATACAATAGGCTTTACATGATTTCGGTTTCATTACATTTCAGTTATTATTTTTCATTTTATTATGTTCTTCTCATGGGAAATGACAATGTCTGGTAGTTGGCGCCAAAGAGTTCGTGCTTAAGTATCATAGAGTGACATGACATACATTGATAAGTATTGGGTGCAGGGAATCAGTCAAAGGAAACAATTCTTTTTTTTTCATTATAACTTGTTTACTGAGTAATTAATTAAAAAAATATTTATAATTTCGAAGAAGCGTTGTCAAAGAATTCTCTTCTTTTATTTTGAACTGAACTTAATCTATCAATTGAATCGCAAATTCAGAATTTCCAATTTCTTTTAAATCAACTTATTCACGCTTTAGTAAATTATTTAATGATCTAAAATCAATTTAGGTTCGTTAGGCATTGCCAAAGTTTAACAGGTAGCAAGTAAAATCAGTTTTTTTAGTATTCGTTGATATGCTTCTATAATCTTATCTAATAATTTAATAAATAGTTGAATTTGATCAAAATGATTGGTAATTTTGAAGTAGGTACTATTCGTATTTGGATTGTACGCTGTTGTCGCCGAACAAAAAGATTTCTTATACATAAATAAGTGAGAGAGCTGGGAGTGAAGAATTTTGAGAGACCATCTATGAAACTTTGTGGTAGACACTCAACGGGGAAATCCAATTAGATAAGATTCCAATTTCCAGCATTTAATATTTATGTGATAATTATTGACTTGGTCAATGGCGTGTCGTCTACTTATACTATAAAAAGAGTCAGGCCATTGCATTGCCAGCAGTTTTTACTAAAATTTAAATGAGGTGTGTAACTCTTGCAGTTTTTAACGCATTGCTAGTCAGTGTTGCAGCAGCAGCAACAGTGCAAGCGATAGTGGCTGCTTCAGAAAAAAGTGTTGAGGTGTTTTCTGGAGAGGAATATCAAACAACTCTGCAGAAAGATGATATTGACGTAATTTCAATGATCAATAACTATCTAATAGCTAAGGAACGTGAAGAGTCACTGGTCGGAATAGCTAAGATAGGCAAACGTCCACCTCCGCCACCTGACAGTGAGGTAAAGCCCGTGCCAGACAGCGCGGCTGAGTCTAGAGAACTAGATACGTCTCTACCCAAAAGGAGCGCCGCCAAACTGTTGTAAGCTCTTAGATACAAATTATTATTATGGAAAATTACTTATTTATGGATTATCAATGTCACATTCATCAGGTTTTTTGAAAACTAATGCATATGTCAAAACAGGGTGCACATTACTCTCTGTGGAGGCTGTCGACAGCAGGGAATGCGTGGAGCGACTCTCCATGAATAGCAATTCCGCATCGTACATGCCCCATCGACCGCGCTTCAGTTGCTCATTTACATACTTTAACTGGGTATTTATCTAAATGAGAAACGAAATATACATATGTATTTAAGATAATTCAAAGCATTTACTACTTACCATGGGTACCAGCAGTGGTGTTTGGTTGCAGTTAACGAAGTTGGCCATAAATTTTCGTATTTCCGGGCCCTTAGGTTGGACATTGACTGCCTCACGTAGTATTACTCGAATAATGGCACGGATCTACAGAAGCATTTATGGATGGATTGGGCTAATGCTCAATATGTCGCCCACTTACCTCGGGATGATGGCAGAGATACGACCAGTTGCCGCGCCGAATTTCCCTTTGAATTTTGAATATCGAACTGTAGTTTTTAATCGCCCTCGAGTCCCAATCACCAAGATCCCAGACTTTGGAGAATTCAATAGCTTTCGACATAATCTAAATATAAATATTTTAATTTTTGGTTGTTTTCGTTTATAAATTTTTTTGTTTGTTCAGAATTAGACTTCAAATTTTGTTGTTACATATGCTAGATGAGTGCTGACTTTTGAAGAGGTTTTCCCCAAAACAAAAATTTCTATTTTTGACGTAATATTCCCAAGTGCGTTGATGGAATGTAAAGCAAAAGAAAAGAAGTTAAGTAAATTGTATACACAATACATTGTCAAACGTAACATTAACCCTGTCGTTCTCAAATGCACAAAGGCCAGTTACCATCTGTGTTTGTTTGACGCATGGACAATGGGTTAAAAATAACACAGCCTACTATTAATCCAAACTTCCCCCTTTGAAGAGATAGAGCATAGAGTTTGGTATAAATATTCGCACTCCATCCTCAAATTATTACAGTTGAAAAACGGTTTCATCATTTCATCCAACATGCGTCCTTTAACTCTATTGCTGTGTGCGGCTATTGTCGTCTTGGCTACCCTAGCCACCTTCGGTGAAGCAGCCACCTCGAGTACGACCACAACAAGTGCAACGGCCACCACCACCACCAGTGCCTCGGCCACAACGACAACAACCGATTCGGCTACAACGACAACCACGGATTCAACAGCCACCACAACCACAACGGAGAAAACAAAAAAGAAGAAGCATCGCCGTCGTCGTCGTGTCATCATCCGCCGCATTATCCGCGAGGGTAACTCAGGCACTGGCAATAGGCGGAATCGTAGGCGTGTGGTTCGTGTTGTTCGCAGGACAACCGCCTAGGCAATTCAATGTTGGTCCCAATTCACATATGTACCTAATAAACAAAATTCAATGAACATTTAAAATCCACAAAAAGTCTACAATACTTAATTTCGGCAAGGATAATTCCTTGATCAGCAGTAATGATCTCTTTGGATACGATTGTTATTGACCTATGCAAGGCTTTGAAAGGTCTTCGTTTTCAGAGGCATCTCAATCGACTTCGCTTGTTATTTGATGGATTAACCAATCGGAAAACAGCATGAAACTCTAGCAAACCCTAATTAACTTTCCAAATGTTTTGGTACTATGTTTCTTAAACATATGCTACAAAAATGTCGGTTGTTTCACAGCCGAAATTTCTGCTATAATATTGCTAACTAAAAACCCATTAGAACCAAGAACTATGCTACACAATCTAACTACTTTGTAAGATTGGGTTTTTCCCAAGATGATTTTTGGGTATAATGTGTACATGTGTTTAGTCATGTGTACTAGATTCAACAATAAGCAATGCAAATAGATAGATTTGATAGATGAAAACATCTGCTGTAATATTTGAAATATTATTAGAAAGTCAATTTAAAGATGTTAAATATTGTTTTATCATTATTTGTTTTCGTACTTTTTTTTTCTGGTTGATTAAAACTGTACATTGGGCGAAGTTGGATGAGCTTTCCTATAAATACTTTAGTTTGGCTGTAGCTAAGACACAGTTAGAGATCGTTTCATTCAGAAAGAGAAAGTTTTACCTTCAAGATGCGTCCTATTTCAGCGCTTACCCTGCTCCTGGTAGCAACGCTTGTGGCATTGTCCTCCTCGGCGGACACCGATACCACGCCTAGTAGTTCTACGCCTAGTAGTTCTAGTAGTTCTACGCCTAGTAGTTCTAGTAGTTCTACGCCTAGTAGTTCTAGTAGTTCTACGCCATCCGATTCTAGCTCACCTACCACCGCCACGCCATCCGATTCTAGCTCCTCTGATACGACAGCAACTACGACAACAACTACTACAACAACCACTGAAGCAGATGCTACAACAACAACTGAAACCAGCACCAAAAGACATCGTCGTCGTCGTCGCAGGCGTGTGATCATCATCAGACGCGGAGGTGGTGGTCGTCGTAATGGCAATGGCAATGGCAACGGAAATGGCCGTCGTCGTCGTCGTGTCCGTGTTGTAGTGCGCAGGACCGTCGTTTAGATTCGAATTGAATATCCTTCTATCAACCGAAAAATAAATATATTTGAGCAATTTAAATTTTTGTTTCGTTTCTCCTTCCTTCCTAAAGCTAAAATAGCTTCTATCTTTGCAAAAGCTTATTGTATGATGGTAATAGCTGATCTGAAATCAGGTGACCGCAACCCTCTCTAGTATACCCTTGATAATAAAATTGGTCAGAAATTTCCTTATTGATTTCAATCAAATATGCCGTAATCCTTACCAAAATATATATATTTGTTTTACTTAAAATAACACCGAATAAATCAATAAAGATTTACGATATACGGCGACGAAGTGGCACAAATCTCTTAAAAAATTTAACATATAAAGGGATGCAATTTGTCACTCTTATTCAGGAAGCACTGTGTGACAAAGTTTTCAAAATTCCATGAACTTGGATAGAAACTTAACACATCTTGAAGGTAACATTAAGGAAAATTGCGAGGAAAATTTTTAGGAGACCCCCAAACTTGAATAAATTGAACATCTTTAATCTGACTTTTAATATTTCAATACTTCAAGAACCATACTTGAAGAAGTGACAGATGAAAGTGCTTGAAATCGTAGTTTTTCTAGCAAGTTGTTTAATTTCGATGCCATTTTACAAAACTAATTTAAATTTTATTTATTTATATCATAGATCTATAGATATACATATGGATGGCATGTGGTCATAAGAGTGTTAGCTACCGCAATATGCGAAAGAAAATTAATGTATACATACTATATCCATTGGGCATTGGGCATAAGTAGCTTTTTAATTTGCTGCACTTTTTTCAAGTTTGAAATAAGCTATGTAGGACATTACCCATGTTTTTTGTTTGAAGTTTAAGGACTTTAATCTTTTTTCCAAAAAAAGAGAGATATGCATGTTTATAATCAACATATATGTATACTCAGATATTATGTGTGGATATCTGAATCAGCAGCACAATGAACCCTCCCGGTTATGTCTGGTTCATAGTTTCAGTAGCTAAGCGGTTCATTGAATTTTTCCATTACAAAACTATTTGCTCTTTTTGACAACAACTGTACCTGGAGTATTATATACTCATTTCACTTTAACTAACAGCAAATTCATATATATACATATGTTTTTCGTACATCACATTGATTGCCAACCCAGTTGGAAGAAAGGAAAGTTCCCAAAGAATCATTGTTTCCTATGTTTTTATTGTTTTTTTTGTGGCGGGAAAGAACAAAAGACTATGAAATATCAAACAAATATTTCTCTTACTTTGTTATTTGAAAAGAGCATTTGTTTCTTTTCTTTCATCCGCGTTTAGAAAACAGGCGACATTCAATAACAATTTAAATTTAAAAATTTGCCAACTAACGGTGCGCGCCATCAACGAATGTTGGGAAAGTCCAAGTTGATTATTATTTCTATTTATTTTCCAAGCATATTTTCGAGGCGTAGAACATCTTAATCTATTTTTGGAAAACAAGTAGATTTGCTATAAATAGCCACATAAGGGAGCTACGAGAAATCAGTTATATGAAGTCTTTTCACTAGCAACGATGCGACCTGTTCTAGTGCTTTCATTGGCCATTCTGGCCGCACTTGTGGCGGTCTCTTGGTCAGCTAGTACTCCAGCTACCACGACAACAACAACAACCACAACAACAACAACCACCACTACTACAGCAGCTACTACATCAACCACGACAACAGAAGCCACCACCACCGAGAAAACACGCCATCGTCATCGTCATCGGCGTCGTCGTAGGCGTGTGATCATCATCAGGGAAGGTGAAGGAGAAAGTGGAAATCGTCGCAGAAGATACAGAAGACGTGAAAGTGAGGATAGTGACAGCGGAGGAACAGTTGTCAGACGCGTTCGTTTTCGTGAGCGTGGTAACCGCCTAAGCCGGCGTAGGGAAAGGAGATTCTCACGCTACTAAAGTGTAAAATGAAAAACAATAAAAAGCATTAAACAGAATTAAAGTCCTTTCTCAGGAACTAACTGCAACAATTCATGATAGTCATTCAAAGGCTTATATCATCTAACAACCCACTTCGATGCTTAACAAATCGGTTTTAAAATGCGTTACGTATCCGCCATGTGGGTCACACTATTTGCGAGGATATTCAAACTTTGATACGGCCAAGGATAGCTCAATCCTTTGGTGGAAATTCAAACTCGTATTACTGTATGTTATTCGAAACTTACCAAAACACATTCGAACACTTTTACGTCCTTGATCGCCATAATGACCAGAGTTGGCTTAACCCCACAAAATTTCTAAAGTAGGCATTAGCATACTTTTAGGCGTGCAAGTATTTCGAAACAATGATTTCACGTTAAAGAGCTTAATTCTGTGTACTTTAAAATATATTTTCGTTTACTTAAATATGCACATATAGTGAATGTTAAGTCCTTAATTCTTCCTGCGGCGGACTATAACGACGGTTTTGTGGCATGTCTTAGGATGGCGACATTTCCTGGTTGGTCTACGGGTGTGGCACCAGTTGTTGCCCTTCCAACACTTCTTCTTGTGGGTGGTTGCCGCCGTTGTTGTCGTAGTTGCATCAGTAGTTGTTGTTGTCGCTGCATCAGTAGTTGTTGTAGTAGTTGTAGTTGCATCAGTAGTTGTTGTAGTAGCCGGCGTCGAAGCCGATGCAGCCAACTGGATGGACAAAGCAATTAAGGCAATCACGATTAGGAACTTCATTTTAAATTGGAAGGACGAAGATTGAACTGGGGAGATTGAAGTGCGATTGATTGGTTGAAGCAGCTGAGTGTTCTGAGTTAATCCATCTAGAACTGCTCCTATTTATATGTCTGCTGATGACTGCCATAAGTATCTGTCCGTATACATTTTGGGTATTTGAAGTTACACTTGGAGTGTTTGAACAGCTGTCTTTTAACATTAATTGAATTTTAGTTACGGAAATCCAATTCAAATATCAATATATCTGGGAAGTGGCACAAGATATCTGTAAATATATCATTTGAGATTCATCTTAATGTACACAGATTTATTCGGGGAATAGATCGTTCCGGCTAATTCTCTAACCGGATGATTGTTAGCCCGTAATCCATTAATGTATGTAACCTAAATAGGCTGTTTAAATATTTTTGCCATGTATATTATATAGGTATACAAATATAGTAAAGATAGATTTGTATCAAAAATTATACCACAACATGATTAACTAAATCAAAATGCAAACTAGGCGACACTAATTTCATGGAAATTATATTTTGTATTTCAATTGAATTTTAATTCTAAATTTGATATGATTCATCCATGGTGACTTTCACGATTCAAAGAAAATTGTCAAAATATTAACACGTAGTTTTTTTTAGTCTATATCCAAGGAATTCTCTTCTTAAATTCTTAATTTTGAGCCCATTATCATTTGAATTACATCACCTATTATACATATAGTATATGGTCAGCTTTCAATATTTGTTTGGCATAGCACGTGTCTAATGGTAACTAAGTACCTCAATGACTATCAACAATCCTAGTGATAATTCTTTAACTCTACTCTTTTCACCCATTATTGGATCTCTAAATCACCCCACAGCTCACATCACATGTCTTGCTGTAACACTAATTTCGTTTTCTTTTATAGGAATGTACCTGCTCTCAATGTGAATGCTCCGCCATCTCCTCTCCCTGTGGCCAATCCGAAAGTACCCACCAATTCCAGCAGCAACAACAATAATAATAATATTGCGGGTCGCCTCAGTTATGCTCCTGTCTCACCACCATTAGTGACTTTCAGCACTTTGCAACCCATTGTGCTGCCTCAGGACTATACCCTACAAGTGCCATCGTCTTCACTGAGTCACAACAATAATAATAACAACAATAACTACAATGAGAGTACCCTGCCTTCGTTGGCCAAATTAGATTGGGCCACGACCACCCCACAGAAGCAACCAAAACGAGCGCAACCGCGACTTCATTAGGATCTTTCAGCCCATATCATAAGACCATAGAACCATGTTAGTGTTACAACAATTTTAAGCTGTTTTAAATAGTTTACCTAGTCCTAAGTATGGGAATCCCCCGAAAACAAACACACACACCAAACTTAGTGATGTAATTTGATGAATATGATGTAAATGTTATATGTATTTTTCTACACTTAAGTTCTTTCATACTTTTCCTACTTACTGTACCACCTTGACCCCTGTCCTTTGTACCCAGTATTTTTTTTGCAAGTTAGTTGTTTAACCTTTTCATTTATGTAAGTGCCGACTGTATACATAATTATTCGTTCTATAAGTTCTTTAAGTTGATTAAAAACAAACATATTTCAAGCATTATTACTCTTTCCAAGTTGCATTTTTGTTTCTTCTTGAATGTGCCTTAAAGACCATCATCAATAATTGTTCAATAAACAAATAATCATGTTGAGTTAAGAAATTTTTATTTAAAGTAATAATGGACAAACTGCTGCACTTAATTCTTCCTGCGGCGGACTATAACGACGGTCTTGTGGCATGTCTTAGGATGGCGACATTTCCTGGTTGGTCTACGGGTGTGGCACCAGTTGTTTCCCTTCCAACACTTCTTCTTGTGGGTGGTTGCCGCCGTTGTTGTCGTAGTTGCATCAGTAGTTGTTGTTGTCGCTGCATCAGTAGTTGTTGTAGTTGTTGTAGTAGTTGTAGTTGCATCAGTAGTTGTTGTAGTAGCCGGCGTCGAAGCCGATGCAGCCAACTGGATGGACAAAGCAATTAAGGCAATCACGATTAGGAACTTCATTTTAAATTGGAAGGACGAAGATTGAACTGGGGAGATTTAAGTGCGATTGGTTGGTTGAAGCAGCTGAGTGTTCTGATTGAATCCATCTAGAACTGCTCCTATTTATATGTCTGCTGATGACTGCCATAAGTATCTGTCCGTATACATTTTGGGTATTTGAAGTTACACTTGGAGTGTTTGAACAGCTGTCTTTTAACAGTCTTTTGATTATGTTTTTAAAACTTACATTCATAAATTTACATTGATTGAATTTTAGTTACGGAAATCCAATTCAAATATCAATATATCTGGGAAGTGGCACAAGATGTCTGTAAATATACCATTTGAGATTCATCTTAATGTACACAGATTTGTTCAGGGAATAGATCTTTCCAGCTTATCGGCTCATCGGATGATTGTTGGCCCGTAATCCATTAATGTATGTAAGTTAGATATGCTGTTTAAATATTTTTGTCACATATACTTATTACATAGGTATAAGTATATACAAATATAGTAAAAATAGATTTGTATCAAGAATTATACCACCAACACGATTAAGTAAATCAAAATGTTAACTAGGCAACACCAACCTAATAGAAGCCAAAACTTGTTTTTCAATTTGATTCTGATTGTAAATATGTATATTATGATGTTTGTGGTAACCTTTACGGCTTAAAGTATTGATATGTAGTTATTTAGTTGATGTCCGAGAAATACTCGTATATGTATTAGAACCATCTTAAAATCTGTGAGTCTATTTTTATTTGTATTCACTCACTTATCACATGTTATATGATGAGGTCCTGATAATTAACCTTATTCTCCTGATCCTCTAATATAGAGCCAATATCTAAGGAAATCAATGAGCAATAAAATAAGTCTCAATCGGTGTTTTTACTACTTGATATTACAGATATTCGGATATTTGAATTGGAATCTTGTTTCTGAAACTCAATTTATGTAAATTTATGGATGTTAGTAATGAAAACATGATTACACGCAGCTGTTCAAACACTCCAAGTGTAACTTCAAATACCCAAATTGTATACAGACAGACACTTGTTGCAATCATCAGCCGACATATAAATAGGAGCAGTTCTAGATGGATTAAATCAGAACACTCAGCTGCTTCAACCAATCAATCGCACTTCAATCTCCCCAGTTCAATCTTCGTCCTTCCAATTTAAAATGAAGTTCCTAATCGTGATTGCCTTAATTGCTTTGTCCATCCAGTTGGCTGCATCAGCTTCGACGTCGGCTACTACAACAACTACAACTACAACGACAACAACTACTGATGCAACTACAACAACAACTACTGATGCAACTACGACAACAACGGCGGCAACCACCCACAAGAAGAAGTGTTGGAAGGGAAACAACTGGTGCCACACCCGTAGACCAACCAGGAAATGTCGCCATCCAAAGACATGCCACAAGACCGTCGTTATTGTTCGCCGCAGGAAGAACTAAGTGCTGCAGCATACATTTTTTTAAATTTCATAATTAACTTTAAATAAATATTTTTTCATCCAATATAATTTTTTGTTTATTATTGCAAAGAGTGCCAAAATTGTAAAGAAAATTTGTAACAACATTGTTGAGAATATTACAGTGAATATTTGTTAGTTTTTAAAATGAGGATGCTTGCGTATCCCTGAAGTGATTCCCATTCCCGCCCAACCAACCACGGAACGCAGTTGCCTAATTTACATCAAAGATAAAGGATGTTAATTGTGTAGAAGAACACAAACAGAAGTGTTTGTGGACTATCATTAAGAAAATATTGTAAGTGACCAGTTAAGGAGAAATTCTATGAAATGTCATTACCTTTCATTAGGAGGTTTAACAAGTGGAGCTGTGCACCGAATTCTTATCAAATTTATATAATTGGGACAAATCTCAATATCAATACTTTTAAGCAGGAAAGATCATTAATGAAGAATGTACAAAGGTATTCTTCTTAAGGCGGTGTGCCGAAGTCACATAGTAGAAAGACATGGTAGTAGAAAGGGAAGACTTCAAAAGAATTTTCTGTATTTTGTGAGTGAAATGATATAAGATTCCGAGCCCCAAGAACAAAACCTGTGTGTGCAGCCAGCTATACCATTCGATCCTGGTGGGTACACATTCTTGTCCAAATCTTTGTTATATCACTGGATGTAAAATACAATAAGACTGTTTAACTACTAAGGATACGGAAGATTTACTTGACATACCGAGGAAGAATAGTTATTATTTTTAAAAGAGATGGAAGACGGAAGAAGATAAGTGTTAAGCACCATAAATTTAAAATGGGCGACTAAACATAATATATAGAGTAAAATCTGATGGACAAAGTGATTTCTTAAACATTTTATAATAATGAGATTATATGTAATTGAGTTAAAACAAAATACATTTTCATGATTAAAAGGAGCCCAGAAATGTGGATGTTAGGACCTCTTACTTATTATCTTACCTATAATTTACCTATAATTACCTATAATTTTCTATCTTTCTGATAGGTACATACATATTAAACCAGTCTACAGAATTAAGCTGTTTAAACACAAGGTAAGTATTTACATTTGTCGACACAAACCAAACTCTTGAAGAAAAGTTTCAAATAAATAGCTTGGGTATTCAAATAAGTAAACACTGAAATCGTTTTCCGAAATCAGTATAAATACAGTTCGATGTGAGCGAATTAAATCAGAACACTCAGCTGCTTCAACCAATCAATCGCACTTCAATCTCCCCAGTTCAATCTTCGTCCTTCCAATTTAAAATGAAGTTCCTAATCGTGATTGCCTTAATTGCTTTGTCCATCCAGTTGGCTGCATCAGCTTCGACGTCGGCTACAACAACTACAACTACAACTACAACAACTACTGATGCAACTACAACAACAACTACTGATGCAACTACGACAACAACGGCGGCAACCACCCACAAGAAGAAGTGTTGGAAGGGAAACAACTGGTGCCACACCCGTAGACCAACCAGGAAATGTCGCCATCCCAAGACATGCCACAAGACCGTCGTTATTGTTCGCCGCAGGAAGAATTAAGTGCAGCAGTTTGTCCATTATTACTTTAAATAAAAATTTCTTAACTCAACATGATTATTTGTTTATTGAACAATTATTGATGATGGTCTTTAAGGCACATTCAAGAAGAAACAAAAATGCAACTTGGAAAGAGTAATAATGCTTGAAATATGTTTGTTTTTAATCAACTTAAAGAACTTATAGAACGAATAATTATGTATACAGTCGGCACTTAAATGAAAAGGTTAAACAACTAACTTGCAAAAAAAATACTGGGTACAAAGGACAGGGGTCAAGGTGGTACAGTAAGTAGGAAAAGTATGAAAGAACTTAAGTGTAGAAAAATACATATAACATTTACATCATATTCATCAAATTACATCACTAAGTTTGGTGTGTGTGTTTGTTTTCGGGGGATTCCCATACTTAGGACTAGGTAAACTATTTAAAACAGCTTAAAATTGTTGTAACACTAACATGGTTCTATGGTCTTATGATATGGGCTGAAAGATCCTAATGAAGTCGCGGTTGCGCTCGTTTTGGTTGCTTCTGTGGGGTGGTCGTGGCCCAATCTAATTTGGCCAACGAAGGCAGGGTACTCTCATTGTAGTTATTGTTGTTATTATTATTGTTGTGACTCAGTGAAGACGATGGCACTTGTAGGGTATAGTCCTGAGGCAGCACAATGGGTTGCAAAGTGCTGAAAGTCACTAATGGTGGTGAGACAGGAGCATAACTGAGGCGACCCGCAATATTATTATTATTGTTGTTGCTGCTGGAATTGGTGGGTACTTTCGGATTGGCCACAGGGAGGGGAGATGGCGGAGCATTCACATTGAGAGCAGGTACATTCCTATAAAAGAAAACGAAATTAGTGTTACAGCAAGACATGTGATGTGAGCTGTGGGGTGATTTAGAGATCCAATAATGGGTGAAAAGAGTAGAGTTAAAGAATTATCACTAGGATTGTTGATAGTCATTGAGGTACTTAGTTACCATTAGACACGTGCTATGCCAAACAAATATTGAAAGCTGACCATATACTAAATGTATAATAGGTGATGTAATTCAAATGATAATGGGCTCAAAATTAAGAATTTAAGAAGAGAATTCCTTGGATATAGACTAAAAAAAACTACGTGTTAATATTTTGACAATTTTCTTTGAATCGTGAAAGTCACCATGGATGAATCATATCAAATTTAGAATTAAAATTCAATAGAAATACAAAATATAATTTCCATGAAATTAGTGTCGCCTAGTTTGCATTTTGATTTAGTTAATCATGTTGTGGTATAATTTTTGATACAAATCTATCTTTACTATATTTGTATACCTATATAATATACGTGGCAAAAATATTTAAACAGCCTATTTAGGTTACATACATTAATGGATTACGGGCTAACAATCATCCGGTTAGAGAATTAGCCGGAACGATCTATTCCCCGAATAAATCTGTGTACATTAAGATGAATCTCAAATGATATATTTACAGATATCTTGTGCCACTTCCCAGATATATTGATATTTGAATTGGATTTCCGTAACTAAAATTCAATTAATGTTAAAAGACAGCTGTTCAAACACTCCAAGTGTAACTTCAAATACCCAAAATGTATACGGACAGATACTTATGGCAGTCATCAGCAGACATATAAATAGGAGCAGTTCTAGATGGATTAACTCAGAACACTCAGCTGCTTCAACCAATCAATCGCACTTCAATCTCCCCAGTTCAATCTTCGTCCTTCCAATTTAAAATGAAGTTCCTAATCGTGATTGCCTTAATTGCTTTGTCCATCCAGTTGGCTGCATCGGCTTCGACGCCGGCTACTACAACAACTACTGATGCAACTACAACTACTACAACAACTACTGATGCAGCGACAACAACAACTACTGATGCAACTACGACAACAACGGCGGCAACCACCCACAAGAAGAAGTGTTGGAAGGGCAACAACTGGTGCCACACCCGTAGACCAATCAGGAAATGTCGCCATCCCAAGAGATGCCACAAAACCGTTGTTATTGTTCGCCGCAGGAAGAATTAAGGATTTAACATCGAAAAATGCATTTCTTATTATTAAATATTTCTGAATTCTAAAAGGATTTCGTCTTGTAACTTAATATCGATTTCATCCATGGTCACGGTCACTAACTTGCTAACTTTTTGAGCCTATCAACAATCCGTTGTAAAAATAGTCTAGATTTGGTGACATCTACATTAATTTTTGGTATTCAGTGAGTAGTCAGTGCTTTTAGTTGAGAAGCAGACCTTGGTCACAATGACTATTTCTTGGCTGTATCGCCTTTACTCAGCTTAACTTTCATATTGACTGTCACTAGGGGCAGTTTAGAGCTAAGGAAAAGATATAAGAGGATGATAGTTATGATTGAGGGTAGCGTATATACAGAAGCTTAATTAATGGACGGATAGTTGGCACATATTGCTTTGGGGATCTCTTACTTTTGCTGGGTGATGGTGAAAACGGATTTACTGACAATACGCTTGCCGGTGTGCCAAATGCGTCCAATGTACTTGATGCGCTGAATGGCTATAATGGCCAAGGCCACAGTTCTGCAAAACGACGAGAGACAATAAATGCGATGAATGTGAGGAAATCCAAATTGTACTCACTTGAACAACTTCTTTTTGGGCATCTTTTGGGCTGTGGCAGCCTGTCCGCCAGCCAATGCCTGCATGGCCATTTGTTCACTGGCCTGATAGCTTTCCAGGGTCAGTTTCAGGTAACGCTTTTGATAGACCAAAGCCTTGCGATGAGATTCCACACGCAGATAGCGACCCAATAGCTGACGGCAGCGCTCTTCCAGTTCATTAACGTTGCCATTGGCACCCAGCTCTTCGCAACGCTTTTGTAAGGCGATGCGTTCACCTACCAGATATTGAACAGTCTCGGCCATTTGACGATTCTCTTGGGTATTCTCCGCCAGCAATGTGTTGATCTCTTTCATTTTCTGCAAAAACTGGGCGGGCACTGTGTCATCAGTGCTGTGGGCTAGACGATCGTTGGCTTGGGCCAATGCTTCCGCCAGTTTGGCCTCCCTTTGCCCAGATCGACTCACATCGAAGCGCAACTGGATAATCTTTTGTTCTAGAGAGTCTCGGGAGGATTCAGCCGCAAGTAGTTTACCCTTGAGTTCATGGATTTCTGCATGCAGTTTGGTCAGCTCTTGATGTTGGCGTGTTCGTGTATTGGCTCGCCGAGTTTCCGCCTCTTGGAGCGTGACCAATCGTGATTCAAGACTCTCAATTTCGCTGGCTTGCAGTGTGAGGCGCTCATTGAAGTGCTCCAGTTCTTGCTCGGCTGAGTCTTTATCCCTGGCCAGCTTTTCCATCTCTTGTTTGAGTCGTTCACAGTACGCAATGCGTTCTTGCAGCTCCTTTTCATAGCGTTGTTTCTCCCGCTCACTGCTTCGTTGGGCATCTGCTGATCTTTCTCTTTCCCTCTCGTTCTGGGCCATCAATAACTTGATCTCACTTCGCAATCGCTCACCCAATTCCGCCTCGAAATCAGCGCGTGGAGATTTTCGCGGGGATTCACCTGGTGATTTTAGCAGCAGAGAACTATTTCGTCTGCTTTCTGCCCTCTGCAAAGACGTCAATTGAGTTTGGAGTCTCTCGCATCGTTCCCTTTCCATATCCAATTGCTTGTGCAGTTCATCTTCGGAATCTAAAGCAGTTTCCAGACGCTTCCGCATGGCTTCAATTATGACCACATCTTGCTCTTGTATTTCTTGGGAATGCTGCTTCTCACCCATCAATTCCTTACTCAGAGACTCACATTGATCTCGTTCAACAGCCAACTGTGCTCGCACAGCTTCCAATTGATTGAGCAGCTCCCGTTCACCCGTAAAATTCTCATCCTCCGAGCCATGACCAGTGCCAGGTTGCTGCTCTTCCTCAGTTTGCACTTCCTTTTGCTGTTGCCTCTTGTCGAGATTATTTTCCTCTTCGCTCTCAATAGCCTTGAGTATATTGGAGTCCAGTTGTGCCGAGTAATTTAGTTCCTTCTCCACTTGTTGGGCTATCTCATCCACTGAATACTGTTTCGAGTTGTGTTCGCTGTTTTTGAGACGTTCCAAATCTCTCTCCAGTGTTTGGACTTTCAACTCCAAGTCTCGACATCTATCAGTGGCCATCTGCAATTGCTCTGCTTTCGCTTTAATTTCACTGTTTAGGCTATTGACCTCTTGCTTGCGTTTAAGTACCAAATCCCGATGAACTTGTTCGCACTGGGCATGAGCGGCACTCACACAGTTTAGTTCTTTGCGTAGGTTTTCCTTTTCGGCCGCTTCTTGGCTGGTTGTCTCCAGTAGCTTCTCCTCCAGGGAGTCAATGCGCAGTCTATACTTTCCTTCAGTCTCCCTGTACCCTTTCAGTGTGTTCTCTTGCGTGGTCAGCTTATTCTTTTCCTTATTGAGTTGCTCTTCCATTTGTTTTAGTTTCTTTGTCATTTCATCTAGATCCTGTTGCTTTTCCTGTTCCAAAATGGTTAGCTTCTGATTCAGTTGATGAATTTCCGGTGGCGTTGTGGGTTTGGGCAACTCTGGCGTCTGCATTAGCATCATGCTAGGAGTCTTTAGTTTGGAATCCTCGGTTAAATTTGAGAAATTGATTTGTCGCGGCACCAGTTCTGGAGTCATCATATTGCTACTGCTCTGGGCGGCTATGCCCTGGAAGTAATGCGGATGCTCGAAAGTATTGACTTGATGGGGCACAGCAAAGCCACTCAAATCATCTGTACGCCTGAGTGTTAGATTGGCCACAGCCTCTTTGGAGATTTCCTGAAATGGTGTAAGATATAATGTAGTTCCAACCCTAATTTCTCTCTCTACCCATCTCTTCGCTTTTCTTACTTACCATTGTCTGATGGAGGAAGTTGCCACCGCCCGCACCGTCACTCAATTGGAAAGGTGCAGCATTGAGGCTTCGCATTGCCGCACGTCGTTCAACATCCGGCTCGGGAAACTCGGTAATGGATCCTATGTCACTAAGTGTGCGTGCACTTAGCTTCGTACTGGCATCCTGTTGATGTTTTTCTGCTCCACCTGCCGCTGCTGGCGATGATGGCTGGCTGAGATCTTGGGCTGCCTGAAGTTCCTTCTCCTTTGCCTCCAATTGATCACGTAGATGATCGATCTCATCATTCTTATCGGCCAGCATTGTTTCCATTAAATCTGGCAGGGCCAAACGATTGATCATCTCAGTGCGTATCTTCTCCTTAAGCTTGTGTATCTCGGAACTTTTCTGTTGGACATCAGCTTCTAATCGCTCCACCAGACCGCGATCGGGCTTGTGACGCACCTTTAGCTCACTCTCCAGGCTCGTAATCTCACCCTTGCTGCGTTGCAATTGCAGTCGCATGGTGGCCATTTGCTTATCCCTGGCTGATAATTGCTCGCTTAGGTTCTGAACTTCGCCCTGGAGTTCATGAACCCGTGTATGGAGATCGGATGTGCCGGCACGATGCAGTTGCTCCGCCCGCTGACGTTGCTCCTCCAGGCGACTCTGCAATGTGGATATACGGTGTGTTTGCTCATCCATGCGGCCCTGAAGTGAATCGCGTTCATGTTCAAGTTCCTATGGAATGAAACGGAAAGCAGATGAGTGTGTGAGTAAATTGTGTGGTCAGTTGTGGGGAAGTCAACGGCCGACCTAATGGCCAGCAACCCTTGCCCCAGACTTTTAATTGAAATGAAGTTGCACTGCGATGGCAATTCACATAGAATGGAATGGCCTGAAGTGTCTATATTTCCATGTACTGCACAGTGGGGCTAGATCAAAATATTTGTATAAATGATGAATTAAACATTAAAGAGATATCGTAATGATTCTTTGCCCCTTTCTTTTACCCCAACTTGTTTACCACAGTGCCCTGGGCCTATCTTACATTCTCTCTCTCCCGCGCGCTGTGTATCTTTCTCTGTTGTTGTTTACATAGTTTGCATTTGAGATGCGGGTGCATCAGCCTCAGCCTCTGCCTCCTGCTGCCCTCCACTTGATGTGGAAGCGTGCCAGAGCATAAAGAAAGATCTTATTGAGGCAGTTATCTTCCATATTAGACACCGTCAGTCTAAAGTCTCAATTTGCGTCGATCTTTTCAAGCTGTAAACAATAGTCGGGAGGGAATGAGACAAGATGCAACACTTTGTGGCTGATGGAGATGGGAGAGGTGCCTCAATATACATACATAGATGCAGGGTGCAGAGGTGCCAAGTGATTTGTTGTTTTTTAAGAATGGGATAAATGGAAATGTGTGTCTCTTGTGAACTATTTTTGTGATCATTTCTATTTTTTTTTTTTTTTTTGTTAATGTTTTTCAAATTTGAAGTAGCACAAACCGGGCAGATAAATGAAGAATGAAGGCAGCTATTTTTGACAGGCCAAGTGTGCCAATTTCTTCTATAGATATATTGTCGCAAATTGTTGCCTTCAAGTTACTTGCCAATATGAATTGAAAATTGAACAAATATTATGACAACCGTGCGGCGAGCATAACAAATGCATTTATTTTATTTATTTATGTTTTTTATTGCCCTTGTCAGAATTTCATCAATTGTCAGCCCACAACTTGTCATGATTGTAAGAACCTTGCTCATTTTTCATAAATGTTCACATGGTCGTCCGTATTTATTTATATACATATATTTGTTTATATATTATATATTAATTAATAAATATGAGAAGACGACTCACTCGTATGGGACTCGAACCCAGAGAGAAGGTGGAACGCAAAAACATTATTATTCACTCAGCAAATGGTTTATTAGATTGTTTTTAATCAAATTGGATAAATAAATTGTTCAAAACTTGTCGGAATTATGAGAAGCTATCATTGCTGCGCAGCAGTCTACCGCTCTTGGTGCCACTCCGAAGGATGCTGTGATCGTTCTCATCTCCATCATCCAAAGTGATCGTATTCATCTCCATCATCTAAATCAGGGGTCGGCACCCATAGCCCCCGGGGCCCGAAGACTCATGTATAGAAGCCGATCGCCGTGTAAACGACCAATCAGATGTAAGTTTGATTACCCCTCCGTGGCATGTTGCAGAGAGCTCCCTATATTTCGATATAGTCCCTCTCTCTTATCACTCTCTCTCTCTCTCTCTTTTTGATGCCCAAATCCCGCTATTTGATGCCGGAAACCCGCTATTTGATGCCTACTTTTTTCCCCTGCCCAACATCGAACGAGCCGACAACCATCGTCTAAAATTTAGATTCTAAATTTATCCGTTGAATTCAAAATTAAATTTTACCCCATTTAGTCGAGACATGAACCTCGCTAGCTAGCGAGCTATCGTTTGCCCATTACAGCTTTTTGGTACTCACCACACGGACAGCACGTGTCTGTTGAACTTGCATCTCCAGATCACGTATACGCTTGATGGCAGCCTCCTCGACACGTGTGTGGCGATCGAGCTTTTCGGCCACCCGCTGTACTCCCTCCATGGAAAGCGACGGATGTGACGGAGAAGAGCCCTCGGCTGTAGGTGGCTGTTTACTGCCATGGACGGACACATCCTCGGTGGCACTTAAGCTGCACGAATTGGATGCGGTATTCGAGTTATGCAGCGATTCAAGGGCTTTAGTTTTCTGCTCCAGCGTTGTCTCGATATCCCGCAATTGCTCAGCCACTTGGTTGAGGAGCAAACTCTGTTCGGCCGATGGACGACCTTGTTGCAGCTTATCCTCCAGCAGGCGTATGCGAGTCTGATAGCCCTCGCCTATGTCCGTCTTCAGGCTGTGCACTTCCTGTTGCAGGGCATCATTGGCACGCATTTGATGGCTTACATAGTCCTCTAATTGCTTGGCCTTCTCATCCAGCACTTGCTCATTGAGAGCCTTGGTTTGCACTTGAGTTTCCAACTCCGAAATTATTTCACGCAGAACAAAGATCTTGTCAATCGAGGCCTTGAGTTCCACCTCGAATTTATCTCCCTTGACGTTGGCTTCACTAAGCTGACGATTGACTTCGCGCAGCTGAGACTCCAGTTGGGCATACTGAGGGGGGAATTAGGAGAAGGTATTAGTTCTATAGGACTTTATCGGGTTGGACATGGGTGGTGGGTGTGTGGTGTGCGTTTTTCATATTAGTGACAACTTACATGCTTCTTCTTTGTTACCTTCAATTTAATTAGTATTTTTATTGAATTTGTTTTTTTTTTTTGGTGAAGATTTTTTGTGCGGAGTTGTGCAATTAGTTTTTAATTGATTTTGGAATTGGTTTTTGAGTGCATGCAATAGAGTTAGGAATTGAGAGATTAGTTTCACAATCAATGGTTCACAAAAATATAAATATTTCTTTCTTTTTTTTATCGAATGATATGTATTTGCACCATACTATTGAGAGGTTGTTAGCCTAAACGACTACTAACGATTAAAATACGTTTTTGGTAAGGATCGGATCATTGGGTTACCTATGGAATGTTTAATAAATCCCATTCTCAGCCAAAAATAGTTAATAGATGCTTTTAAATTATAAGCTATAGAAACTAAAACCCAGATTTATTAACATCCCCATTATTTTCAGGGCTGACATTGAAAAAAAAATTGAAAAAATGATTTCGGAAACTGGTGGGAATGTGATGAAGTGTTTCCCTGGCCAATGCAGAGAGTATTTTCAGTTTATAAATACGTCCGCACATGCCTTACAAAAGCTTTCCATTAACATACACAAGAAGCTGCTACATATTTGTATCTACATGAAATACCCACGAGGCGTCGCCCTTGACTCCAATGGAAACAAAATAACAAAAAAAAAAAGCACCCAGCGGGCGTTCAATCAATGGAATAGCTCAAGTTCTTGAATTATGCCCAACAGGTGCTGATGATGATTTTGTAAAAAATTCTTGAGGCATGCGAGTAGTAAATTTGTGCAATCAAAGTGTGAATGTGCAATAAACATGGACACAGTAATTTAAGTATTTAGATTTGGCTGATCATGCAGTGTTTGTTTTTTTGTTGTTTTTTGTGGATATAATTTATATATTCTCAAATTATTACTTAAAGTCTTACTTAACTAAACTCATTTTGAGGAGAAAAAAAACAAAAAGAAATGTAACCAAAAGATAGTGAAAGAGGAGAGAAAACCAAACCAAGCCAAAAGACATATTTATACATATATATAATTTATATAGGTATATAAAAATGAAAAAAAAAAAAAAAAAGGAAATAACCAAATGAACACTATAAGATACCAAGCCCATGACAAGTCCATAGAAATATTGAAAATGAAGAGTCCTAGAGGCAAGAACTAACTGACTCACCTCCTCGGAGGCATTGGCATAGGAGCTGTGCTCTTTCTCCTTGTCACGCAATTGTGTTTTCAATTGCTCGATTTCGCGTTGGAACTCATCGCGTTCCTGTTCGCGCTCAGCAGCCTGATCCTCCAGGAATCGGCGTGTATCCTTCAGCTGCTTATCAGCGGTGTCAATCTGTGTGTGTATGTGTGTGTGTGTGTGTGTGGTTGTATATTTAACAAAGGGAAGAGGAAGGAAGGAATGGATGGAGATTGCAGCTTGGCTTACATATGTATACATATATAGAACTCATGAACTATTCTTGAACTACATGCCTCTCTCTTTGCCACTCGCACAGAGTGAAACACACAAAAGAACAAATGGTTTCAGTTTTGGGTCACTCACCTGCGATTGAAGATCGTCGCGTTCCTTTTTGCCACTCTCCACCACTTTGTCGCCCTCACGACAGAAATCCTCAATCATTTGAAGTAATAAGACAGTGGCATTGCCTTGCTCCCGGGTCTCCTGTTTACTGGGTGACGAAAGCAAATGGCGGGCCTTCTCTTGCAGGGCCATAAAACTGGCCGATGACTGATCGAGTGCCTGCTCTTGATTGCTTTTCATCGAGCCCAAGCCATAGCCTTCATTATAGTCCGTGTGATTGAGGGAATTGAACTGGGAAAGCTGATCCCTCAGAGCCTGTAGCTCTTGCCCCAGTTCCGCATTTCGATCAATGGTGTGATTCAGTTGCTGTTGCAATTTCTGGCGATCATTTTCTGATTTAATGAGACGATTTTTCAGCTCCACCAATTGGAAGGCCAATTCTGAGGCATTGCCGGCCTGCTGCTGCAGATCGGTTGGCAACGAGCTGTGCGGTTTTATTGAATCTGGTTGGCTATTTTTCCTCTGATTTGCCACGCCCAGATATTGATCGTTTAGCGAGTTGGTACGCAAAAATTTTGATAGCAATTGCTGCGGTAATGCGGCCGTTGTTTTGAGGCCATCTTCAGCCTCACAGCACAGCTCGTGCTCCTGCTTCTCGGGCTCATCAACAGAATCGGCATGGTCCCGTTGCTTATGCAGATCCTCAGATAAGTGCAACAAATAGGATGCCTCCGATTTGAGTCGTTCCAGGCAGTCATTTAAATCAAAATCTTCGCTTTGTTCCTCATTGCTTTTGCTGTCAATGAACTGCAATAGACTAGGATCCTCCACCACCTCCAAGAGACTATGAACATCAGGCACTAGACGCAACTTTGAGGCGGTGCAATTGAGAGAGCTACTAAGAGTCTGTTCCAAATCCTCGCCGGCATCTTGACTGCGACTATTAACCAGCAAACGTTGCACCTCCTCAGAGAGAGTCGCATTCAAATCCTCCTCACAGTTGGCCACACATTTCGCCAGGCGACAGAGCACACTGCGAAAGGATTTCGATAGTTCTCGCAAACCATCACGCTCATTGATCACCAGCTCTAGGTCACGACCCGAATCGAAGGTCGAATGCCGTTTGTTTTTGCGATTCAATTGTTTCTCATATTCCAGTTTTAGGCGAGACATCTGCAAATAGAACGAAGAATGCAAGAATACTTAAAATGAAGAGGGCATAACTCTTTTTGGATACTAACCTCATCGGCATGTTTGATATTCAGCTGAGTAATTTCCAATTGACTTTTCGCCGTAAATTTCTCCCTTAGCAAGATCAACTCTTTGGGCCAATGCTGATCATCCACAGTGTTCTCCGACAAAAGATTCTGTAAAAATAAAAACAAAAATTGTAATTTGTGTTTACATTTTAGTTGCAGCTAAAAGGAAATGTGTTGAAATCTGTTGAAACATATGAATGCGACACTGTCTAGAAGTTGGGGCAAATCATTCAAAGAAAAACTTTCTTTTGCCACAAAAAAAAAATCAAGAAGGAAGAAAGCATAAATATTTATTGTTTATAGAGATGGCATAGAGCCATAATATTTACATTGTAGGAGAGATGAAATGAAATGGGTTTCCGAACTCGTCGGGAATCTCAAAAAAGGGGAAATAGGCCGGGTGTTGAATAAATAAATCTTAATGTAAATGTGCCACACTCCATCACTCCACACCCTTCTCGTGATGCGTGGGCGATTGGAACAGTGCAACAAAGGGGGCGGCATTAAAATCAATTGAATACTACTTTAAATGCTTCTAAATGGGGCTTAAATTGAAACGAAACGAACGATCCATTCTCAGAATGCCTTATCGGTCTCTCTATCTCTCTCGCTCTCTCTCGATCTATTCCTCGCTGCGTTTCTGTGACGTATTCACGGGTTCATGATCCCCAACTGATTATAATTATTTTTCGATTATTTTCTTTGTTCACTCATTTATAAACACAAAGTTTCATACATTTTGTTTATTTGGAAAATTTCGCACATGAAGGTTTCGTTTAGCTATAGTATTTCCTCATTGGGCAGCATTTTAAAAGAGAGATTCTTGCATTTTATTTTCGTCACTTTCGTGCTAGTTTCATCAAATTTACATATTGTATGTATTCATGTACATATGTACCTACATATATGTACATATATGCATGGTCTGTACTATATACTGCAGTTCTGAAATATTTTTAGACATTTTACATAACAAGGCACACGAAATTCGCATAAATCTCCATACAACACATGTAAGTATGTATGTATACGACGAGGAAGAGAAATCTCAGACATAACGAAAAAGTCGATTGAAGAGAGTTTATTTTGCATACGAGTACATACATATAGGCTAGTCCAAAAACTATTGTAAGTAGATACATATCTCGGTGTGCAAAAATTATGATTTGACAAAAACTTGATCTATTTGTTCATATTCAGCAGCAAGGCCAAGAGACTATAGGCCTGGTTTAATATCTGAAAAACAAACAAAAATTAAACAGATCCCAGGCAATGTATGTGCTTCAATGACCATTTAAAAAGAAGATTAGAGAAGTTAGAGAACGCTTCAATTCCCATTGAATATCTGAAGTCTTTTTGAATAGTCATTATGGCAAGTTGTTCTACCTTGGTAAATAAGGGCAGACCCACGCAAAAGAAGCCACCAGCCGTAAGATTCATTGGATACATTAGATAAATCATTAAGGAGTATATCAAACGACGCATACGGGCAGACATATCCGGCCATTCCGAGAAGTACAAGGCATTTGGTAATTGCTCAGCATAGTAGGTCACCTCATTGCCATAGACGCTGGGCAAAAAGATTTGCATGGTCATCGCGAATAAATATTGCGACATGGCCGCGAATATTCCCGGGCTACTCAGAACATTTAGCTAAGAGAATGAAATGGCCATGATGAATGACTGGAACCCTAACTTTGTCCGGTAACTTACCATCTGCATACGATATATGCATAGACAGAGTATAAACGAGCTAAGTAGAATCTGTATTAGAGTACTCTTCGAGATGAACGACTGAATTTCTTTCGCTTGACCCTTGAGTCTGCGATGAAGTTTAACATGTTGGACAAATTGTCGATAGAGTGACTCCTCGCTGACATTAACCCGATTGAGTCGGCGTAAACGCATTCCCAATACTCGAAGGCATAGGGACAAATGCATCATTAGATAACAATTCACCTGATCCATTGTCACATTCGAAAGGCAGGTGAAGGGTACAGCAACAAGCTCAAAGAGATAGGGATACCAAAAGTGGCTCGGTTGCTGCCAATCGAAAGGTACCCACATCCAGAAGGGCAACTCATTGGGAAAGTTGAACAAGGCCGAGATAAATATCCAAGGAACTACACCCAAACTACAAAGAAAATAAATTTTGGTGATCCGTACAAATTTTCGATGTTCCTCGTGGAAGAGGTCATGTTCCTCCTTGGATTGCAAAACGAATCTCTCGCTTTTGCTCCACTCCAACAGAATATTGTTAGCTATCCGTGCATAATACCAGTTGTTCAATATTTTGGCAATCAATGCCGTTTCCGTTAAGGTTATGAATAGCACATCCGCTGTGTGCATGAAATCCTTACTCAGTAGCGCTTCCATCCACATCATAAAGTTTAGAACGAGTGTTATAACGAAATGTAAAATATAGGGTTGCGATTTGCAGAATCTTCGTGCCCAAATCGAATCTTGGGTTAATTCACTAACAGGCCACAGGCCACAGAAGGCCAGAATTCGTACTAGAAATCTAGCTGGTTGTATAGTATCGAAATCCATGATTAACTTTGATTGCCCCTCTTCGAAGACGCCATCTTTATATACATAGAATCTAAGGCCTAATCACTACTACTAATTGCTTCATTTTGGGGGCGTGTTCAAAAACAATTCAATTAAAATTCACTTAGCAAAAATTGCTAGTTTGATAATTTGAAAATCGATATCGGTTTTAGGGAGAGTTTATGCCGAAAATAAACTCAGGACACTAAAACTAGAAACTAAATAAAAATGTTCGTTTTCGCGTTGCGTTTTCGGTTTTTGATTTAAAAATAAACCTTCAACATGGAACTGCGGTTGGGGAATTGTGGTGTGGAGTGATGCGATGTGGAATGGAGTGGAGTGGAGTACGCGACACTGTTTATAGATTATGGAAGGAAAAGGGCAACGACTTTTCGTTAGGTTTTGGTTTTTTTGGGAACAGATCTTTTTGACAAAGTGCACATTGTTTTTGTTTAGACTGATCTTTGAAGATGTTTGGGTGATTGAAGGGCAAGGGGATTGACATTCAAACGATTCTTGTGAGACTTTGGTAAATATTGAATGTCTGACATGTCTGCGAGGAGTATACTAAAGACCTTCAATACTTTGGAAAAGCGTATTTTCAGCTGCGTATAAACGAATTAGAGACCAATCAAATAATTCAAGAATTCCCAATTAAAGCTAACAATTAAAGGAGAGTGTTATATATGAAAACATGCTAAAATCAAATATGTTTATATGTACATATATAATTACTTGATAGATAATTAATTTCACTTTCAGAAGAAATGACATATGGATAAAGCTCTATATATCAACTGCATTGTAGTACTATATTATCTTACTTTCATAGAAGAAAGTTTCAATAATAAATAATCTATGTTTTTTTCAATAGATTTCGATAAATAATATTTGAAATTATTGAAAATGTAAGATACTTTTACAATTTATCTCAACTTCATTTAAGTCGAGAACTTAAGTTAACAGACAGATTTTGAAATATTTTTGTAAAAAACAACTTAAGCGTGTTTTCATTAAGTTCCAATATTGTAATATTTTATAAGTTTCATTTGTGCTTACACTTGTCCAACTTCCAATATATGATAATATATTTAATAATAACCGGCAAAGAAATCCGTTACATTTGAACGCAAATGTCCGTTACACGCACAAATTTTTAGCTCTATTTCAATTTGAATTAATAAAGCTGTCACCAAAAGAAAAAAAACAGAAAAAACAACAAACACAATCACAATTCACACAAAATAAACAAGTCAATTTAGCTTTCAGTTTTCAGAACTTTTGCCGCTTTTTTCAGCAATGATTTGCAATTATTTCGGTATTTATATTTGCTCCTCACAAACCACTTGAGGAATTTCTCTCACGCAAATGTTGAGTTTTCTCACAATGATTTTTCAACTATATACGAATGTATATGAATGTATGTGAATACATATGTATGATTGTATGTGTATTCAAATATGTTCCAATAAATGTATTTGGTAAATCCACACAAGAAATCCGCGTCCGTACGTGGTGAAGTAACGGAAAAGAATGAGCAGGCTCACCGAGGCACGCAGGCATTTAAACGAAGATCAGGCAGAACAGAGAGAGACAGACATTTAGGCAAGGAACAACGAGAGCGTGAGCGAGAGAACGTAAGGCAGTCCACTGCTTGCCAATGCTTTCGCACTCTCTATCACACTTTCTCTGTATCTCTCTTGCTCTCTGTCCCTTTCTCTGGCATGAGTGCGTGAGGAAATTAATTTGAATTTATGATCGTTAATTTTTCGGTTGGTAGGGATATGGTGCTTCTGTTGCTGCTAGTTGAATGTGGGTGAATGTGTTGGAGCTGCATGCAACTCTCTTATTTAATTAACTCCAATTCGGTTGTACCCCCAGATACTTCCGGCTTTGACTTTATTAAAGTGGTGTGAATTCTATTGTAGATGGCAAGCACATGGTTTGTTTAGACAGCAAGAGAACATAACAACACGATAGATTGTCTAAAACCAGGGGGGACAATATTTGTAGTGCCTATACCCTTGCACACACGCATTAAAGTATCTTTTAAAGATAATGATTAAAATTGTTATAAAAAATCAGAAAAGATCTTCAAAGAAATACCTATTTTTAGTTTATGACTACAAAATGTACATAGGTATACTCTACATTGCAGCAGACTTTGGGCGAAAGCAAATACACCCTTTGTCAAGGGTATAATAAAGACGCATATCTGCAAGATATATATTTGAATACTACATAATGTTGGCAAACAGACAAAAAAGCAGCACTCCCCCATATGTTATTTTTTGACATCATAAGTGGGACAAGAAATGTATTTAACAAAAGGTTTGCCATAGCCCCAAAAATTTGAACTAAGCGAATAAAATTCACTCGGATTGACCTTCGGCATATTTATTTTTGGTTCCACACACACACTAAGAAATGCCTGACAATCAATGGAAATATTTGTATGTATAGGTACATCCACATATATATGTATGTATGTTGTTGGATGTTTATCACTCCCTATTAGGTGGCTACTGGAAAGATCATTGACAGTGGCTTTAAAAATAGTCGCCCCTGGGCAACCTAATTAAAGGTACAAGTACAATTTTATGCAAAGGAGTTGAGAGATCTTTTTAATTTTTTTGGCAAGCGTATATATGTAGAGTGGCAAACATGCGATATGTACGGTTTCTGCAATCTTCGTTTCTGCACGCATAAGATTAAAAATACAATTTAGTCGGTGAATCATTTTGCAATGGAGGATGCTCATGCAGTTAGTTAATAAGAAGAGAGAGCTTCTCTCTCTCTCTCTATCTATCTTACCTGTATTTGCTGTTCCAGCTCATTTGCTATATCCTGTCGGGCGAGGGCCAATTGCTCTTGTAATCTTCGCTCATATTCCTCAATAATGCGTTGAATCACTTGCGATTCATTGTGGAAATTCAATTCATCTTCATCGATGATAATGAGGGAAGTGTTGGGATTCTGCTGACCGACCAAATCTCCATCGACATAATCATCATTGTTCTCTTGATCGCAGGTATTCGATGGTGCGGATTTGGGCGGCGCATTCTTTTGTGGCCAGGTAGTTACAACAATTTTTGGTTAATTGGGGGTGGTGGGTTATAAAAATAAGAGCAAGAAAAGACATGCATGGCAGTTAGGTACAGAAGTTAGTTGATTATGACACAAACAAGTATTGCACTGGATTAATAGGTAAATGCAGGTAAAAGTGTATATCACCTTATAATCGTCATCGGCAAGACGTCGTTCATAGAATTTGACTCTATCTGATAGTTTGCGCACTTGGTCTTCATGGGCACGCTTTAGTTCGTGTATGTGAGTTTGATAGAAGATCTTTAAATCGGCTATCTCCAAGGAAATCTGTTAAAAATATTAAAAATTGTATGAAGAATTAGGTTTGGATCTTTGGGAATTTATGTTTCTATACTCACATTATGATTGCCATCTTTGGTGCCTGCCATTTGGCCAGTTTCTCCAAGGGAATCCAGTCCACATGGTGTTATCTGACGATGACTAGGACTAAGCAACAGCTCAGCCCTTTTGCGTTTCCTGGGTGAAGTCTCTCGCGAAGCTGCAACCCCCTCCTCAGGTAATTGCTCAGCTTCGGAACATTCAGATGAGCTATCACCAGCCAAATGTTGCGATTTATGCGAGAAGACATCATCGGAGAATTGTTTCTCCAGGTCTGCGCATTTGTGTTCAAAGTATTTACGCAACTCCTCCATTTGCTTGGCGTGGGCTGCTTGTTGAGTTCGTTCATTGGTCAATTTCTCACTCTCCCATTGGTCGCGACAAATTTTCATCTCTTGGGCACTCTGCTCTTTGGCCAGTGACAATTGCTGATTGAGATAGTCATCGAATTTGCGTTGGACCATTTGGAAAACTCTTTGCTCATTTGGCAGCAGATAAGTTTGAAATTGTTCGATTTGCTTGCTAAAAGCGGGTGTCCAATCTGGATGTAGTAAATCATTGACGGGGGCCAATTGCCTTTCCCGAGAACTGCGCGATGCCCGATCAGCTTCGTTGTCGGTGAGAAAATGTTGATCCAGGTCATCCTCACTTTCGCTTATCAAATCCATTGAAATCTCCGAGATCCGTTGACTAGCATTCGGTTCTGGTTCCCAGGTGCTGGACCTTTTCACCGTGTCCAAGGCCTCATGAAGTTGACGGCGCAGATCTTGAAGCTCGTCCCCAAGACGATTGGCATCCACTTGAAGTTGATTGCGACTATTTAAGGAATGCTGCAGTGATTCAGTGAGCTTTGCTATAGTCTCATCACGACGTGACATCTCCACATAAATGTCCAATGTCTGAAAAAAAGGGAAATAATGTAGTAATTCTATAGGCTTACTGTTTCCAAAGTGCTTACCGGTCCGCCTAGTTCATCCTGCAGGGTGCGATATTCTGTGGAATTGGTCATCAGAGAGCTGGTGTCGCGTGCAGAAGCTGGCCCTGTACTAGATTCCCGCCTTGCCGCATCTAACTGCATATTCAACGAAGCTACACAATTGTCCTTAGTCTCCAATTGCGTACTCAATTCCTGCACCTTGGCCTCCAATTGCTTAAGCATGTTTAGACTGACCAAACTCGAACTACTGCCAATCTGGGCTACTGTTGGCTGTTGTAGAGTCTTTGACTCCTCAAGCGATGGCTCCTCTATAGTGGTGGTGGACAGCAGGGACATTAGACGTTCACTTTCCTCTGTAATATCCTCCAAGACATCTTTGCTAAACTCATTACTAAGAGGCACGCGTTCCATTTGTTTAATTTCTTGGCTGCTGCTTCTCTCCACCTCTCCCGTGTCGGTGGGCGAGAGTTTGGCTGCATTATCAAGAAGGCTTTGTTGCTGATTCATGGCCATCAAACGCAATTTCATTAGTTGCAAGGAATTATCTTCGTCATCATCGTCATCCTCATCATCTTCTTGGTCTTCCACCTCGAGCATGGTTAACTCCAAGGATTCGGCTTGCAATTGTAGAGTGGTCAATACTTTGGCTGTTTTATTATCAATAATTTGAATCTGTTTTTCTTCTTCCGCATCTAAATCGGTGATTAATTCCAGTTTTTGTGACGATTTTGTTGTCTCCTCCGGATCATAGGTAACCTCTATGGACTGATTGGACGCCACAATTTCCTCTAATGAGTGATCTTGCTCATCAGTCTCCTTGTCTTGTTCTTGGCTAGTGGCTTGCGTCGGCTCATCATTCTCCTGCTGCTGTTCGTCGGCCAATTCGGAGACATCGTGCGTGGTGCTCTGATGACTCAGACTTGCCTCCGGAGTGATATCCACCTGTTCCACATGTTTTGCGCCTTTCGCCACGTGCTCCACATGGTCCTGCTCCTCATCATCTGTCTCATGACGGGAGTGGATAACATTTCTCCGCTCTAGAGGCAAACTTATATCAAAATCATCTTCGGAGGATACGGTCACATCGATATCTATTTTATCATCTCCTTCGATCTCTACCTCCTCCTCATCTTCCTCCTCTTCATCCGTTTCACCATCCACTATAAAATGCTGCGCCAATTGGCCACCAGAGAGCTGAGAATCATCGATACGAAACTCCTCAGCATCCTCAGCCTCATCGCTGCTTTTGCTCAAATTTTTGGCACTTTGTTCCTGCTGCTTTGGCCTAGCATAAGCCGCCGCCTCTGACAGAGATTCCAATTGCTCTTCTACCTCGCTTATCTCAATGGCCTCTTCAATGTCTTCTTCAATGCTGCTGCTTGTTGTCGTAGTGGCTGTCGTTGTGGTAGCCACCACATCCACACTGGAAGTAGCCTCACTTCTCGTTGTTGCGGTCGATGTCTGGGGCTCGGCCATATCAATGGTCATGGAACTAGTGGGCGGCTCTATGCTATACGAGGATACCGTCTCCTCCTCCTCTGTCAAACTCAAATGATTCTGTTGCCTCAATAGCTCAGAAGTATCGGTTGATGTAACCGCGTAGGGCGTGCTGCTTGAAGTAGCTGCCGATGTTGTCCAACTACTTCTCGAGATTATATATGTGTGCGTTGAGTCGTTATCACTGTCAGAGTCAACGTTGTCAACATTGTTGCTGGCCTCATGTTGCAGCCCTTCTGGAGAATGCTCTGGATGTGGGTTGCTGTCTTTTCCAGTTGTTGTTGCTGTTGTTGCTGGCGGGATAGGCTTTTCGAATAGAAATGTCAATGTAGGTATAAATTCAACTTCCACATTTTGTATATGAGATGCGCGTGTTGCTGCTGAAGGTAAGCCAGATGATTCTGCTGCGTGGTCTTCCGATGTTTCGATTGCCTTATAGCTAACGCTGCCGCTGTGCGTGCGGAGCAATGAAGTAATCTGTAAATGAGAAATGAACAAATGATTTACTCTCAATACTAAGTTCAACTTATTTATCAGTGTCAGATTTTTTATTTCTATTGCGACGTACGTTCATCATTCGGAAGAAAGTACTTATATTTCATTGGTATAGTTCCACCTTCTTATTCATTTTTATATATTCTCAAGATTCTCACAACTTATTGGGTTAAGCTTGAATCAATTTCTACCCATCAAATAATTTCTTTCTAATACAAATTAATGCTTTCTATTTCACATGTATGATCAAATCCCATAAACACTGACAACTAAACCGAAAATCGGGAGGAAATAGGTTATAATGTAAGTATAAGGTCAGGTAAGTCACTTGAAACGAATTCATCTGCTTTATGTGCCTTCATTTTAAACAGGGAATTTATACAAAATTTATATTTACCAACTGATAACTGAAAGGATTATAAAAAATTTTATAAAGAATTTTAATTATTCAATCTATTTTCATTTATATTTAATTTATATTTGTTTGCTCTGTCGTTCGGGCAACTCACAAATGAATAGGTAATAAAACTTTTACTCTCAGTTATAATATACAACTCAATTAGAAATTGAAATATATTTCATTGGTACCTTAATTAGTCACACATATGAGAAAAATCTAGAAGTTCGTTAGGTGAAGCGGAATAGGAAACCATCAGTTTATATAGCTGACCAAAATGTGCAATAAAAAATATTGCATATTCTTGTCGTATATCTAAAATAAAAACCGACATTTGAAAGTATATCATTTTGATTTTATGGCACAATGTGCGACCCAGCAAAACGCATTTAAACACATGTTGCCAAAATTTTGTATAAATATTTTCAGAGTGCCCCACTTGGCCCATCCGAAAAGGCAAGTGGCACGGCACACATGTCGTCTAATATGTTAAAATTTTCATTGTAATCATGTCACCATGTTAGCCGATGTCAGGATTTCTTTTGAGGGCAAGGGATTTAGGTGCTTAAGAAGATGATGCTAGTATAAACAGAGAAATACAGCAATCTATTGAGCAAGAGATATCGTGATGAGAATGTGATCTCTCTGCTTCACCCTCCATCCTCCATACTCGACTAGTGCCAATCCCGACCAATTGACCCGCATCTCAAGTGTTTATTGGAAAATATGCAGCATTCTATGACTGGAGAATGAGATGCCTTCGGGGTTGGGGATTGGAGATTGGGCTTGGGTGGTTGACTCTGCCCACACGCGTTATTTGATGGATTGCAGCTGCGAGTGTGTGCGTTGGTAGTTTGCCCTTTTTTTTTTTTTGTGTTATTTCTTGTATAATTAGAAACGCTCAGGTTTTCTTTTGCTGCCTGCAAGTTATTAGAGAGAAGTTGCATATGTTTCGGTTTCATTTAGTTATACGAATGTATATATTTTTAGACTAAAGGGCATTAATTAAAAAATATTTCTCTATCCACTTGAGTGATCTATCTATTATGGATGGAAGGTGAGGAGCTGCGCCAGCATCACTTTGAATGATGAAATTTTGTGGAATTTGTCAGCTGGAAATCCAATTAGATGGACTAGATGGCGGGAAGGGGATTGTGGGGTGGTGGGGAGTGTGCCAATAACTAATCATAAATGGAAATTGCAATTGCAATTTCATATTGCACATACGCCATGTGGGTCAACATGATAAACGCTTGAATAAGTTTTTGCAAATTGAGACCGAAAACAAAATTCTTTGAACCAAGTCGTCATTCCGGGTTTTATCAAAATGCACAACGAACGTCCTTGAACTTGTCGTCTTCGGTTATGGGCTAGTCCTTTGGGCACCCGTCCTCAGAGGATAACACTTTTTGCCATATTGTCATGGTTACGTTCGAAAGTTGATTTTCGCTTTTCTTTTCGTGTTGTATGCGTGCGATTAAGTTGAATTTGTTGTTGCTTTTGTTATTTGGGTGTGACACAGTTTTCTGTTTGATTTTGAGATGCGATGGGGTTTCAGCGCTACTTCAGGCACGTCAATGCCAGGAAGACCTAGCCCAACCTGGCATATTAGTTAAGGGGGTTTTGATTTTGCCATAAAACTATATACGGATATACATAGATACAATATTGGCACGCGTCACAAATTAATGGCTGTCACACAGTGGAACACAGTGAGCCTTTGAAAATGTGTATAAGAAACCACGAAATTGATTATGTGTTAACCGATTTTGTGTGGATAATATGTAGTTTCTACAAGGGCCTATTCATTGGAGTTACATCAAGTATTACACTCTTGATCACAATACTATATATTCCTACAACTTCCTTCATCTATTTTACAAATCTTATGCTCAACATATAACACTATTTTGCATACCTTCCTATAAAAGAAAAGGATCTTTATCGATGATTGAAGTGTACAACATAAAATCTAATATTTTTATCCTCAAGAACTTAACTACGAAATAGGTTTCACTGTACATTGGTTATTAATGACAAATAAATTATGTTATTTATGAACACCTCTCGAATTTACCGGATGACGCAAAGTGAAATGTTTATAAGCGATTTTATCATTAAAGAGAAGTTGGGAATTGGAGAAGTCTCTCAAATCTTTGCCTTAAAAATAGTTTACACTGTTCTTTTCCATAAATGTCATCTGAGTGCATAGTCCTTTACAATAGTTTTTGCTTTAGTTATTGACACCTCTCAGTATCGTTGAAATAATTGTCCACGAAGTGTCAAACTATCATCAAAACTATGTTTGAGATGGAGTAATTTCCATGATGATTGATAACTCACATGTATTTGGCTCATCGTTTGTTCTTTATCCAATTAAATGCGCTTTTGTTTGTCACTTGAACATATAAAAAAAGTTGTATACTTATAGATAACTAAATTGGCAGCATTGTGCAATACTTTTAATATGCAAATAATCTCTTTATTTTTTATAACTTTACACTGGTATCAGCGCGCCCTTCTTTTATCTGAGGAACCGCGGCGCACCAACCGACGGAACAAATTTTAAGGCACACGAATCAGGGGACCGCCTGCAGTGCAAGTTCTTTTATAAATAAACGACGTTCAATTCAAATCAGTCAGCAGTAGCGGCAGTAGTCAGCCAGTCAATCCAAAAAGAAAAATCAAAAGAAATGAGCGGAGAGCAGAGAAAATTTGCAACGGCAACGGTTCCAAGCGGTTCCGTGCACCGAAATGCGCGCTCCCATTTTTTATTTATAAACAAAAATATGTGGAACATAAGCGACTGGTGGGCAACATGTTTGTGGACTAAACTATCGCTCTATGTATGTATATATGTATGTGGGTACATACATATACACATATATGGATTTGTGGGCTTCATTTGTTGAGATGGCATTATGTTGATAAGCCATGCAAAATGGACTACAGTTCAGATTCTTTCAATGTTCAATGGGATCCACATGTTATAGTGATGATGACAAAAGACCTAAATAGCTAGTATTTAGTATCTTGATCTATACTATGGGTATTATCAGAATTTTCTTAATATATATATATTGATATTCAAATGGATTGAGTTTTGACATGACAACTACAAAACTAATAATCCATAGAAAATATGGCTTTTTTTATGATTCTAATTTATCTTAAGTTATACACTTTTATATTTCAATCGATCCTAAGGACTCCATTCTATTTATATTTATTTTCCTCAATCATGAATGTTTAAAGCTTTGAAAAAGACGAAGATACAAAAGGAATAATTGACTAATAAGAATAAAATTATATCAAGTGCTTACTGTATTTATCAGTATTTACGATAGTGTTGTAAGAGAATTTATGGGAAGGGCCTTGTGCCTTGTCTAACGAAAGTTCAAAGGCGCATTCAATTTTCGATTTGTTGTAAACAAACACACACGTGTGTAAGCAATGTGTGTGCTGTGTGTACGGATTAAGACGGCATTTAAATGTTTGTAGAACGTATGTGTGGAATCTGTTTATAGACATTGAAAGCAATTTTTGTAATGTTTACCTACCCAGTCATATATCGTATAAAGATTCATGTTGTGTGCGATTCTTTAAACTTGAACTATATACATATGCATGTGCCATATGATGTTCCTTCGCCGATTTTATTTGCACCACATTTGTGACCCAACGACTAACAGTTGTCACTGTCAGTTAGCTTATATTTATATTCAACTTGATTCTGTTTCACGAACGAACACAACACAAAAACGATTTTTGAATTTTGTTTTTTCAGGTTATGTAGACGAAAATGTTTTACGTAAAAATTTCAAAAAACAATGAATGCACGACAAGACAACACACTTAAGGGGAATCTAACTACGTTCAACACTTTGATTAACTTTAGTTAGACATCTCGAGTCTAGTATTTTCCCTAGACACCAAAAAGAAAAGAAAATGAAAACAAAAAAAGAGTGAAATGTAAAGTACAACTGATTTGAACAGTCGCACGTAACCGCGCCCGGCCTCTAATGCAACTGAACTCAACATCGGCCAAATGTTTCTTTTATTTTTGGGTTATGGGAGAGGAGAGAGGAAAAGCGCTTGGAAAGAGCCTACCCAAAAACCAAATGCGCTCGTTGAAGCGCAACACGACTTGTTTTAAAAATACGCAATCATAAACAAAAAGACTAGTTGGGGGAGAGACACAACGCCATAATAGAGAGATCTATGTGGATATGTGGTGAGAAGGGAATGACAGGCGGGTGGCTAAAGAAAGATATATCCGGCCATTAAAGGTTTTTATGATCTAGGCTTTCCCTATACTCGGTAGTACATTGGGTGGAGTTATATTGGGGAATGTTCTGATAAATTGGGCAAAGACCTTGATTTTGAGATCATGCGGGAGAATAATGGACAAGTCAAGTCGATAAACCCAATATTAACTGGTATTGCACGTATTTAAGGAATTTCGGGTTCATCCTTATTAGCATTGAAAAATAACAGTTTCGTTTTAAATACTTAGATTAGTTGTTTCGCTTATTGTTATAAAATATCTTTTATTATTTATTGATTTATTGCTTGTTATTTGTTCGTGTATAACTATTCTATATGTATATATATATATAATATATAGGTACATGAAGTATATCTAAAAATATAGTTCAGTAAGTGTAAATGATTTATTTTCCATACACTATATAACAATTGCTAATTAGTTTCTACTACTTATATAAATGTTTATAAAGTACTTCCATACTTTGTACAAAGGCAATTCGTTCATATTTGTTTTTTTTTTTCTTTTACTTTCGATAAAGAGTCCGTAATATTGTCCTGGTATTTCGATAAAAAATTCGACGATAAAAACTAATGGTTCACATAAAATTTGGATAATAGTTTGCTATAGTTGAGCATTTTGTTTTTTTTTTTTTTTTTTTTAGTCTTTAGTCAAAAAAATTGAATAGATTACGTTTTGTGTCTTTCGTAATGCTACAATTAGATACATACATATATAATATATGTATATATATATTTTTTTTAATCACAAATGAAGCTATACCAATTTGAAAATGGCATATTAATTGATATATCGTAGGTCAATCGGGTCTGCCACTGACAGCGCCCTCTTTCTGCTTAAACTTGGTGGAGTATTTGTAGAAATCGGACATTTCGAAGGGTTTGGTGACCTCCTTGTAGGGTTGGAAGGTGGCCTGCTGGACCACAGTCATATTTTTCGGTGATTCGATGCGTATATCTGGCGATAAACTGGCGGTTGCCACAGCTAATGGTGGCGATACGAGGGCCGTTTGTACTGGAGTTAATCCACCAGCTCCAGGACCACCGTTATTATGGTTATTATTATTGTTGTTGTTTACTGGCGGTGGTCTAGGTGGTGGCGTGGGCTGCTGCATTTGATTTGGTTTCGGTGGTAAATTTCGAAATGCTGGTATATCCAATGGTTCGAGCGGATACGATGCCGATATGCCTATAGTTTGTTCTATAGCATTCAGATATGAAGTGGATTGACTTAGCAACGCTTTGGAGCTGGTATTTATAGCATAGCTAGGGCTGGGATAGCTGTGATGGGTTGTGGGTCGCTGATTCGATGACATCGAGTAGTGACGGGCTGTTGATCCTGCCCCTGCCACAGACATTGATTGTGAGGAGAGTTTGGCTCTATTGGGTTTCCCATTATTACTATTGGCAGCGGCAGCGGCGGACGCTGGACTGTGAGGCGTCTCCAGCTGCCTTATGACAGCTGGACCATCTAATGACGACTCTAGCCATTGCTTAGGCTTGGGTTTCTTCTCAATAGTTGAGATATCATCGGTGGCTTGGGTAGCATAACGATTCGAAGCTAGCATATCGCTTGACTGAGACTTCACATCGATAATACCACCCAATAGATGGTGAGGCGGGGGTGTTAGTGGTGGGTAGGCAATGTGAGATTGTGAGCGCCAACGATATTGCTGCTGTTGCTGGTGCTGCTGTTGCTGGGGATCAATTTCCACTGATATGTAACTGGGTGCCAGTGAGATGGCATCCAATTGACGTGGCGAGGACATTGGGGATACATATTTCTTAATATTCTGACTGGACTTAATGAAACCACCCTCATTGTAACTCTGATGTGTTGGCGATAGGTAATATTTATCGCATTGCACTATAATCGGTTGCTGCTGCGGCGCCACTTGAGGAGGCTGCCTCAGTGTGGCCACGTTCGATGAGTTAGCCGAATACATGACATCAGAATGCATTTGATTGCGCGAATATGTTGCATTAGTCATCTGTTGCTGATAATGCGGCCTCATGTATTGCATTTGATTGGGTGTGGGGGTTGGCCGTTTCTTTAGGGCACTTTTTACTAATGGCGGGGGCTGTTGGTGCTGGGACTGTGCCACGCCTATGATCAGCATGTCGCCGGCGCCGCTTCCTCCACTCGGTTGATAATTATCATATTCGGAGCTTCGATTCGACAATGTCTCCGACTGCCTATTGTTGTTGTTAATATTATTATTATAATTACAATTAGTCTGTTGGCTTTCGCGACTCTCGCGACTGGTTGTGCTCTGTTTCCTTCTTAATATGGAGCTGCTGGAACTACTGCCCATCTCCTTATTAAGCGCCTGTAATTGCTGTTCATTCTTATATTGCTGGGCTAACTGTTTAAATAATTCATCTATAGTCATATGCTCATAGTTGCCATTGATTATGGCCGTCTCCTGTTTCTGTATTTGCTGCAGCAGCCAACTATTCTCGCTCAATCTCTGTTCTAGAGCGTGCTTTCGCGCCTCCAAGGCTTCTCGTTTGCTTTTCAAATCGTCATCGTTGTTATTGTTGATATTGTTATTATTGTTGAAATTATTATTTTGGGTGTGGTTACAGTTGCTGATGTTGATGTTGCTGGTGCTGTTGCTTGTGCTGTTAGTGCTGGTAGTTGGCGCTTCTTCCTCATCTTTAAGACTGGCCATTATTCTGCTCTTCGGCACTTTCAATTGCATCGCCAGCGGTTCTGCTTCTTCCTCTTGTGGTTGGGGCAGTGGTGAATGCGGGTGCGATTGCGGTCCTAGAAAAGACACAAGCGCAGTCTTTGATCAGTTCAGAATCAGTATTTAGAATACTCTTTCTGCATTCTTGTTTATTTTGTTAGCATTTGGGATTTGGTTTCTTTTTTTTTTTTTGTATTAGGAGATGTGCAGTAGTAGTTTATTTTTGTTTTATATGTACAAAGATGTAAGTATCCTCTTTTTTTCTTCCACGCACCACAACCACCAACCAACTGCAAGAGTTTTATGAAGCATTTTGTTTCTTGTGTATGTGAAAAGTTTGCCCGAAATATAGATATATGAACGTAATGTGTCCCACGACCACCACCACCACCACACCCAACCAAAGGATCTCTATACAACACCAAAAGTTATGACCATTTGATTTGTAGGTGGTTCGCGACCTTCATTAAGCATATGCGGTGTAGTGACTTATGCCGTACGTGAGAACATAGAGTGTAAGTGCTAATACAGTGGCTAATAGTTATGGTTGGATCTTTGTACACACATTTGTATATGAAAAAATGATTTTGCAAGCAAGGTGGAATGTATTGTCTTATATGGCAAATGTTCTTCGTTTTGAATTCTTTATGACTAAGTCGATAAAAATATCCGACTCAGTGGTTTTTTAACTATTTTGGGATACATTGTGTTGATGTAGCTGGCGTAAGTAGCCTAATTGAACCCTATCCCTCATAAATGTGCCGACAGTATTAATGGACAGGTTGCAGATCTTTTTTTCTAACCAAGAAAAGCGCCAAACTAAGAGTGGATCTTTATTTTTAATTTTGATGCAAATTGTTCTATTGGAATTACAATTATCGAGCGCCCACTGTATAATGCATAAACAAAATAAACACTCAAACACACATACACACTCGCACATAACACTCCCTCTTGTGCGATAGATCACCAAAATAAGAACAGAACAACGACAACAACAAACTACACTTAAAATGTAAGAGAATGAATGCACAATTTACAAACATCGATCGATTCGGGAAAAACCCACACGAATCAGTTTACAAAAAGTAGAACAGTTGATGAACAATATTTAAAGAAAAACTCACCTCTGGCTATGCCTCTTGCCGTTTGATATTTCCGAAACGCTGTTTGTTGGCTTGGCCCCAAGATAAAAAACCTTTTCACATCCGAAAATGCCTGGAGAATCGAGACAGAAAACGTTCTTTTAGTATTTTCATTTAGAAAAAGAATTGGGGGAAAAAAAACAAAACAAAAAAACTAATTGGCCAAAACAACAGTTACCCAGGTGAAGAGCGCACACCTTGTGTCTTTTGTTGTTTTTTTTTCCTTCTTGTTCTTCTTTTCTCCTTTTATTGCTATCGCATAGCGTCGCTGACGCCGCGTCGTCACTGTACTCCGTGCCCAATTCGAATATTTACGGCGCTTTGCTACTCCACTTGATGGTTTTGTTTTTAATTGAATTAGTTTTGAGCAATTTAAATGCAGCACTTGAGTTTGTTTATAACTAAATGGAAAACAATTGAGCAAATGAAATGAAGAAAAAAACTCTTGCAAGAAAACACAGAGCTGCAGTGTTGCTGCGCCTACATAATTGAAACAAAAACTAAACAGTGTTACCAACTCTTCAGAGAGTAAAAAACCTAAAAAATTCAGAGTATTTTTTCAAAAAAAAATCTAGATCCTAGAAAAATAGCGGGTAAATGTCTACTTTGACCACCTCGACCTTTTAGTGTTGGATAACGTCAAAAGCGGGAAAATGTTAAGTTTCAACTACCAGTGTTGGTAAACTTTAAAATTAATAACATAGACCGCGCAATATTGATTTGATTTGCAACACTAGTATTATACTATTAATCTACTTTTTCCCGCTAAAAGTTTTTATTTATGTTTGTTAATTGTGCAAAAACTATACAATAAATCGCGCCCCAGGTCGTGCTACTGAAAATGTACCCTCTCGTTTGACACCAAATTCGTTGCTATTAATGCAGTGGACGCTAGGTTTCCAAAGTAAACAATTACCCAAAAAATCATTATCTATTTTGAAATTATCAAAAACTGAACTTAAATGGAACGAGTTCAAAAATCACTTACTGTGAGTCACTCTACTAGTGTTGCACATTGCTGTAAGCTCCAGTGTTGCATTCCGGTACATAGCAAAACGCATTGCTGCTGCAAGAGTGAAGGTATTACAATAGACAAAAATGGTTAAATTATATAAATTGATGTGTTAAACAAAGTAAAATTAAAGACGTCTTTATGTCATTACAGTTTTTTAAAACGCTAAACCAATTGCGCAGCTCTAGAGGCCTTTTATATCATCTGCAAAGCCCAACGTGGACCACCAATTTCGAGCACATTGCCAACAAAGCAGCAGCGGCAGCCGGAAAAGTATTTTTCACAACTACAACATCATCAGCCACACAGACATCTCCCACACCAACACAAAGTTGGGGCACTAAGAAGCAGAAACGTAGCGTTAAGTTGCGAGCCGCTGCTGCAGATTTCATCATGTCCAACCCAGAGATTGAAAAGCAACTCACTCCTCTTAGAGAGCGTGTCCAGGAACAGGGCAACCTGGTCAGGGAACTGAAGGCCAAGGGAGCAGCCGAACTGGATGTTAAAAAAGCCGTGGCCGAATTAAAAGTCCGAAAGAAAGCGCTAGAAGATAAGGAACTGGCCCTGACACCCAGTGTGGTAAGCTTCGACAGAGCCAAAATGGAGGATCTACTTAAACGCCGCTTCTTCTATGATCAAAGTTTTGCAATTTACGGTGGCATAACAGGTCAATACGATTTTGGTCCCATGGGATGTGCGTTGAAATCGAATATTTTAAGTCTGTGGCGGCAATACTTTGCTTTGGAGGAGCAAATGCTGGAAGTGGATTGCTCTATATTGACGCCAGAACCCGTGCTAAAGGCATCAGGTCATGTAGAACGCTTTGCCGATTTAATGGTAAAAGACGTCAAGACGGGTGAATGCTTTCGATTGGATCATCTGATTAAACAGGCCCTGGAAAAGCTCTGCAAAGCCAAGGAGGCTACTGCCGAGCTGAAGGCCGAGTGCGAGGATATTATCATCAAGCTGGATGGCTACAATAAACAAGAATTGGCCGATATATTGAGCAAATTTAGTATCAAGTCACCACTAACTGGAAACGATCTGACCGAACCAATTGAATTCAATTTAATGTTTGCCACCCAAATAGGACCTACTGGCTTGGTCAAGGGTTTTCTGCGTCCGGAAACAGCACAGGGTATTTTTGTAAATTTTAAGCGGCTGTTGGAGTTCAATCAGGGCAAGCTCCCTTTCGCTGTGGCCCAAATAGGTAACTCTTTCCGTAATGAAATATCGCCTAGATCTGGTTTGATACGCGTCAGAGAATTTACAATGGCAGAAATTGAACATTTTTGCGATCCCACCCAGAAGGACTATCCGAAATTTGTAAATGTTAAGGATGAAGTGATGACCCTATACTCAGCGTGCAATCAAATGGATGGTAAATCGGCTCAACAATTGTGTATAGGCGAGGCCGTGGGCTCATCCTTGGTGGCCAATGAAACTTTGGGCTATTACATGGCACGCATTCAGCAATTTCTCTTGGCTATTGGTATTAAGCCCGAATGCCTGAGATTCCGTCAACACATGAGCAACGAGATGGCTCATTATGCCTGCGATTGTTGGGATGCCGAGATCTTAACCTCTTACGGTTGGGTCGAGTGTGTTGGCTGTGCAGACCGCAGTGCCTATGACTTGGGTCAGCATACGTCGGCAACAGGAGTACGATTGGTGGCTGAAAAGCGATTGCCTGCTCCAAAAACCGTGGAAGTTAGCGAAATTGTGCCCAATAAGCAAGCGTTGGGAAAAACTTTCAAGAAGGAAGCCAAAACCATTACCGAAGCTTTGGCCAAGCTTACTCTTGACGAGATTAACCAAGTTGAAGAGCAGTTAACTAACAATGGCCATTACAAACTCACCCTAACCGATGGCTCTGCCCATCAATTGGAAAAGGACACCATCCAGGTGAAGCGGTCTTCAAAAACCATCCATGTCGAAGAGTTCATCCCAAGCGTGGTCGAGCCCTCCTTTGGCATAGGACGCATCATGTATTCTCTGCTGGAGCATAATTTCCAATGTCGTGATGGCGATGAGCAGCGTTGCTATTTCACCCTGCCTCCGATAATTTCGCCTCTCAAGTGTTCTATTCTCCCATTATCAAATAACGCTGATTTCCAACCATTTACTCAAAAATTGTCTTCATCTCTGACAAAGGCGGAACTCTCCCACAAAGTAGATGACTCTAGTGGCTCCATTGGACGTCGGTATGCACGTACCGATGAGATTGCCATTCCCTATGGCATCACAGTCGACTTTGATACTCTCAAAACTCCTCACACTGTCACCCTCAGGGATCGTGATAGCATGAAGCAAGTTCGTGTTGGAGTGGAAGAGGTGGTTGGTGTAGTCAAGGATTTGGCCACAGCGAAAGTTAAATGGGAAGAGATTCTACAAAAATATCCCATCTTTGAGCAGCAAGAGGCCACAAAGTAACGAAAGGAACGATGATCATGGACCGGATTTCCTATTTCGATGTGCTTATTTATGCATTTATAATAATTTTTGATATTTGTCCAAAAGTTGTGTACAACAATAAAAAAATATATGCTTTTGCCTTTAATTAAAAAAAGATGCGTCTGCCTTTAATTAATGATTAAAAATTAAATTGCATTGTATCAGAGTAACCGTTATGGCTTTTCAAATTGTAAATTGTAGACGTTAACCAACACTATTGTGTTTTTCGACAATTCGCCCAGTGAAGTTTTTCATGAAAAAACATCGATAGTGACTGATGATTTCTCCACCTCTAAAGATGCACATATAAAACATCGATAGTGACTTCGATGTTTGCTCCACCTCTACTCTCTCCCGCGCCACGTGCAGAAAAGTAAAACAAAAAACGGCGCAATTTTGTTTATTTTGTGAGAGCGTGGACGTGTAAATGAATACAAACATTTTAGATAGCCATTATAGCATCTTTGTTGCCAATTAAAAAATGGAAGAAATGAAATATATCTTGGTCACTGGTGGCGTTATTAGTGGTGTCGGCAAAGGCGTTATCGCTTCCTCATTTGGGACAATATTAAAATCCTGTGGTCTGCATGTCACATCAATTAAAATTGATCCCTATATAAATATAGATGCGGGAACATTTTCACCTTATGAACATGGTAAGTGCGGAATTAAATACGAAAAACATATAATATAGGAAAAGAAATATATTTAGGAAAAATTGGCAAATTTTCAATATGATTTGTGTGTGTGTGTATATGCAGACATGCATGCGTTTATGTATGTATGTGCCTCGTCTGTCTGGCTTGTATGTGTGTGTTTGCCGCATTGGCAAAAAAAGGAAAAAATAAATTGATGCTGTTTAGGTTGGTGTTGCCAAAGGTCACGCGGCGTGTTGCAGTTGAGTGCGAGAGAGACAACTACACTATCGCTTCGGTTATCAGCTGATTTGCTGCGCTTGCTGGCCCCCATCCCCAACTCATGGCAACAACAAATCGCACGTGTTTTGGGTTCTGCTTTATTGCTCTATATTGATTGATATTTAACTTTGTTAAGTAATTGTTTACAAACAAGGCAATCTCATAATTATAACGAATACTATGAAATTTTTTTCACTTGTTTACATATACATATAAAGTGTTTTTGTGAACAATAATACACACATACATATGTATATCGTAATCTTCCTACTTATATACATTGTACATACATATCTCTTTCTCCCTTCCGCGCACTTTCTCTTGCAATCTTTTAAAAAGCCTCCCTCAATTGCAGTGCTCGTGTCTGTATACCCTTTTACACTGTAAAGGGTATATTACAAATTTCAGCAGGTGTGTGGTTAACATACATAAATAATCCAATGTGCATATGTATCGATTAAGGATCCAGGGCTTAAACTTTTATTCGAACCGCTAGCTGTAAAGTTTATCTTCATTATTCATAATTAAAGAGCAGACAAAATGTGCTACAGGGTATTTCGAAGTCTGCATGTTTAACAAATTTTGTTTGTTTTGTTTTTGTGCTTGACATTGAAATCGAAAGTTTGTTCTTATTTCAAGTTTCCGTTTTCTTTGCTTTCCTTTCGTATTGTAATTTTTTTCTAGACTTTTGTTGTCTGAGGTTATTGAATTGTCTGTATGTCCCACGGTGAGCGGAGTGCGGTGGAGACAGAGATTAAGCTCAGTTAAAAACAAAAATAGATGAAAAATATTGCACTACTGATAACTTTTTTTTTTAATGCGCTGGGTTGACAGTAAACTGTACTGGTGAGCTTTTTCACTCTAAACTCTGTTGTTGGACTGGACACCCAGAGGTATGCAAATTTTTCCTCCCTCACTTTCAAAGGGTTTGGGGCGACGCCAGAAATTTGTTTATGCAATGCGCCAATGCAATTACTTTGCCTATGTATGCGTGTGATGGGGTGGTGTGGAACTGCTGCGTGTGACCCGCTCGATACTTTGGGGCGGATTGTCTGTACGTTGCAATACATTTAATATTGAATACAGGTACACTAGGATATTTGATAAAAATATATAAAGCCGAAGTGATTTGTGCTGTGTTAGCTCGAGATCCATTTAAAAAACGTTTGAAATTAACTACCACTATAGAAATTATTATTTAGGCGCACGTGCCACATTCAAGATCCGAAACAAGTTAAGAAAAATCCAAACAGTACTTTCAAGTGATGCAATTGGACCACCGGTTCTGATAATGAATACAGGAATATGCATAGTGTACCAGAGGGGGGATGCCCATTACACAATTTGGTTTGCTTGAAAAGAGAGAGTGTGCCCCACTCCACTTCCCCACTCTCCGATCTATAGAGCCGAACTAGTGGTATGTGGGGGATGTCTGTCTGCGTTGCTATCCAACCGGCGGCCGCCTGTCATTTGCAATTTTTCACTTGGTCTCAGTATGTGAGGGACTCGCTTCGTTTTTGGGGGTCGATTGCATTCAGAGTGCATACATATGTACATGTGTGTGCGTGCGTTTGTATGTCTGCCAGTGTGCATTTCTGCTCATTTATTGTTTCGTGCGTGCCTGTGTGTAGGTATGATAGAGTGGAAAAAAGGGGGGTGGGGGCTGGGTAAAATTCTCTGTTCGCTGTCGACGTTGTCGTAGGCGTGAGCGTAGGCGTCGACGTCAACTGCTGCGGCACATGCGTGTACGCGTGTGCTTCATTTGTTTTGCGTTAATTTCTAGAGAGTGGGACGCCAAATGGGTCGCCATATTGCCCAGTCGGACCCTCCTGCTCCAAGGCTGGCGCTTTGGCACACATACACTCACTCATACACACACACATATAGCACACACTCAAGGGTGTCTTTAGCTTGAGAGTTGTTGTGCGTTCCAGCGATGTTGTTTCAAGTTGCGTTCTCGCTTTTGTGCTTGTCACTCCTCCGGCACAGTCATAGCCAGAGCCCAAAGGCACTCCATCCTCCCACCCCCCCTCATCGCCGTTATGGTAGCCAACATTAGCGTTTTTAGCCACAAAGAAGAGGCAGCGTCTGGTGTCTGCTTTTGCTTCATTCCTTCCTTTCCATCCATATCCATCCCATCCATTCGTCGTTTGTCCGTCTGTTTGGGCCCGTCATCGACGCGTCAACATCGTTAGCAGCTGTTGCTCTTTGCGCTGTGCCATTAACTTGCCTGGCCGCCGCTCCATGGCTGGCCCCTCTTCCTCCTCCTCCACCTCCTCATCCATTGCCGCCGCTTCAACATTCTGTTTCAGGCCTTGCATTTGCTTTTCTGCTCGCGCATTCGTTACGCTCACGTTTTCGCGACGACGGCAACGACGACGACAATAATGCCCTGATGCCAGTGCCAGAGCCAAAGCCAGAGCCAGTGCCTCTGCCGCCGCCTGGTGCGTGTATGTGTGTACCAAAATTAAATGGAAAATACCATTTCGTCGTCGTCGTTGTTGTTACTTCTGTTATATAGCAGGATGTGGCCGTTGCTACGCTCTGGCTGCTCACCTCCTCTACTTTCCCTTCTCTCCACCGTGTCCTGCCCTACCCTACCCACTTCTTACACACGCACCCAAGTTTTATGTATTTCTATATGTATGTGTATTTGTGTGTGTGTGTGTGTGCTATGGCTTCATAAGCTTCAATCTTAGGCTAAGTTCTTACAGATGAAATATCTGCTTAAATATTTGCTCAAGTTACTCCGTGTACAGTGTGCGACACTGAAAATCGTACACCTACTGTGGATTTACAATTTTTTTTTAATAGTGAACAATGTTTTTGATGGTGAAATGTACGAAAATATGGAAATCGTACAGCTGCGCTCCCAAAAATAAAAGGAATATACTGCTGATCCCCTATGAGTACGAAAATAGTCGAAGAAGTTTTAAGACGATGTTTTTAATAATGAAAGGCTTAGGACAGTGCATGGAAATCAAACAAAAAATAGTACCTATTCGGGAAATTCGATTTATCATTTCTTTGAGATTGAACCATTGGTCTTATCACTCTTTAGCGCCACCATTCACACATCCTTTACACATTTCATTTTTGCTTTGTCTTGTTATACTTATCCTATCTAGATATAAGAACTATCGTGGAAACTACTTTCTCAAACAGCTGATCAAGAAATACCGACGTGGTGACACGAAACGTATGTACATACACGAAGAAGTTGAACCCGACGAGGAAACACATGTGAGAAACGAAGCTCTCACAAAAATCCTTGACGAAGGGTCAAACGATAAATTACATATATATGTACATATGTTCTATTTACTAAAAACTAATATCAAAATAATAACAAAACCTACCAAACTTAAATGTATGTATGTATGTATTATTATTTAAATCTATTCAAGACATAACTTGTTTCTTAGGAAATAAGCCTCACAAGACTGTAAGTTGACACTACAGAAAAGAGAGAAAGAGAGAGATCATTATCTAAAAAAGGATCGTTCCTTTGAAGTCAAAGAAACATTTGTTCTGACAAATTCGCATTACACCTCGTGCCACACTGCTGCCAAATAATGTCTGGGCCATCCAAATTTTCGCATTCATCCAGCCATTTCACAATCGTTGGCGTTGCGTCGCATTAGATTGGACGACGACGATTCGCTTTTTAGCGTTGCACGCTGACTGCCCTGGACTGGCTGGCTGGCACTCTGCCTGCCTGCCTGCCTACCTCCTGTGTCGCGTGATTTTAACGAGCCTCCGCCTCCTCATCCTCATACTCATCCGCATCCACATCCAACCGCCAGCCAACTCACCATGGTTTATGCTTTCCACTCGCTCGCTTCCGCGCGTTGATTGTCGTTGCTGGCGTTGCTGCTGTGTTGTTGGTGTTGTTATTGTCGTTTTGCGCATGCAGCAGGCAAGCAGACCACCGGCACCACCTCTCACACACACAGACGGTCGGTCTATGCCTCTGTGTGTGTGTGCTGGTGGATAGCCGGCAAATGTCGGCGTCGCGCAATAATATGCCCAAAAGCAGCAGAAGCAGGCTGGCAACGGCAACGATGGCGGCGGCGGCGGCGGCGGCCGTTTTTAGCGTTTGTGCGCCCCCCAAAACGAGCACCAACACGAATGTACAATACATAATGTATGTGTGTGTGTGGGGGTATATGTGTGAGTGTGTGTGTCTGGATGTCCGTGTGTCGCGCCGGCAAAAGCTTGTGGCGTGGCTTTGACTCGCCTGGGCCTCGCTGGCGTTTTTTTGCGTTTCTGTTTTTTTTTTTTTTTCGCCTGTCAGCCAGCCTCGTCGGTCGTTTCAGCTGCCGCTAGTTGGCACGTTTTGTTGGCTCGTTGGCTGGCTGGCTGGCTTTTGGGCTGCTGATGGCTGCAGCGGCGGCGTCAACGGCAACGGCGCTTCGCACTTTGCTCTGCTGAATTTTCAATTTCAGTTGTAAGCTGACTGCAATCAGCAGTGGTTCGCATTGGTTTCGGTATTTCTGTCGCGTTACGCGCTCTCGGACAACCCAACCCCGCGCGCCGCCGTCGAGCCTTTTCACAAATATCATAAACTCAACATTTGACGACAACAACAATAACAATAACAACAAAAACAACTGCAACAACAAAACGGTAACCGCCTAACGCGCCTGCTGACCTCACACTTCATCTCTCTCTCTCTCTCCTCTTTGTCCCCCATCATGCCCCCCACCCCGTCAACTTCTGCTGCTGGCCACGATTCGCGCTCAAATTTTGCATGTGTGCTCAGGGGGTGTGACCCCCCTTTATTGATTTTATATGGAGCAACAAAACAAAAAACAAAATAAAGAAAATAAAAAGGAAAAACAGCCGCAACTTTTTAAGCTAACTGTAGTTTGGTGGCGGTCGTAACCCCACACTGCACATCACCGACACCACCACTACCTCGTGATACTTTGTGCTAATTTTAATGACACTTATAGTTGAGAAGGTTGAGCAGAAGCAGCAGGTCGGTCTAACAATGTGGCTCAATCGATACTTGCTTAACCATTCATTCAGTAGAGAACGTATGCACAATGTGTAGAATTGCGAAGATCTGACCTATAAATGACTATAGTCGTCTAGAAGTCTTATCACGCGAAACCATAAGGAACAACCGGCACTAAGTGACTTAACTGATAAGCAACAACGGGTACATCGATCGCCGATACAGTGAATTCTTGAATGATAATATATTTAACGATCAATAAGCTATCCATGGCAAATAAGTAGAATACTTTAATTTAGGGAAGAGTACAAAAAGTACAATTTGGGATCATAGAAGTCCTTAATCGCGATAAAAAATCGAATACTGTTAGTAGTCCCAATGAAGATCCATTGGATACTCTTATGTAGATCTTCTTTTAATAGCTTTAATTGATTAATATCACAGGGGCATAGTGTCCACTGGCCAGTACTAGAAGAACTGTGTACTCCCATTTCGTTTGCCAATTTTCAATGTAGAGTGCTGTGTGACGACTCAACGACTCTGCCTCTCTTCGGGCGCATAATTTTCCGGGGCATCGACGGCGGCCGTCGGCCAACTTGTGAAATTCTTGGCTTCTAGCAGCAAACAGCTCCCAGCTCCAAAGCACAAGCACCTCGTCGGCAGCAGCTGCTGGGCCCCCTTCCCCTCCTATAGCTACTCCTCCTCCTGTGTGCCGACTGTTTGCCTGCTGTTGCCGGCAGTTTTGCACATAAAAACGGGCAACGACGAAAACGAAAATTTAACGACTGCGCAACGTGACGCATTATTTGTCTGGCTTGGTCTGGCCTGGCCTCTGTCTGACAGCCTGCAGCAAGCTAGCTGCCGCCAGAAATTGCTTTTGCTCGCTGGAATATGCGTCTTTCCTCCTTTTCCCCCAAATCGCAAACCGAACCACCGCCATCGCACTCTGTGCACTTCACTCCACCCGGGGTAACCATCGACATCGCTGCCGTTTTTAGCATTTCGCACTCTGTACACGGCTGTGGCGGCTGTGGAGGCCATGGCGGCGGCTGCAAACATTTTTGCATGACTGACTGAGTGCCGCCTGCGCCTGAGTCACACTCACATACATATAAGCAAACACTCATTCACACACACACACACAGAGTCCACCAGACGCTGGCACTGGCACTGGTCGGTCGGTCGGTCTGTGGACTGGCGTGTTTATAATTTGATTTCGCTTCTTCCTTCACTTCGCTTTCTGTGTTGGAAGAGACGGTGGAGCTGGAGCAGCATTTCCTGTCGCTCTCGCTGGCTCAGCCGCTTGCTCAGCTCGTTTGGTTGGGTCGCCTGCCTATCCAAAGCCATGGAATCTTAATGAAGTTATTGTATTGCACACATATGTATATGTATATCGAGCGACTGTAAAACAGCGTGTTTAGGCTTCATTGATGAGCTTTAAGATCGTCAGACGTTGGTCTGTGTGCGTGACAAAACGGGGGAGATATCGAGAGAGAGAGAAAGAGAGAGTGGGGCAACTGGGCATCTGTTTTACATTGTTTGAACTTGCCTTCTTTGCTTCTAACTTCATTCATTGCTTGATATCAGCTTGTGAACAAGTGTTACCGAACGGTAGTTCGTTTTAGTGGAGAGAGAACGAGAGCGAGGGAGAATGGCACCGAAGAAATCCACAATAGTTCTCAATGTGGAGCAATTTATACACGATATAGAAGAGAGACCGGCAATTTGGAATCGGAATTTCCATTGTAATAAAGCATTTCTCGAACAAATGTGGGATGAACTAAGCGGAGCTCACAAACTGCCGAGTAAGTTCATTTAATGCAACTGTCTTAAACACTCTGCTAAATGTACATACATATGTATGTGGTTTTTGCCAGAAATTGTTCTCAAGGCCAAATGGAAGGGCCTAAGGGATAACTTTCGTGTGGAGTATAAGCGTATACCACGTGCGGATAATGGCGATTTCTTAGTCGATCCCGCTGTATTCGAGTCCAAGTGGCTACACTATTACGCCTTACTCTTTCTGAGTGAGTACCATTCTATCAACGATATTTAAATAAAATTCTAGTAATCCCCACGTTGTTATCTTTCAGCCGATCATATGCGTCATCGATTGCCCAAAAACGAACAGGATCAATCATTTTACTTTAATCAACAGAGTCAGGATTGCGAGAAAACTGTCGTCGAACCGGATCTCACAAATGGTCTAATACGCCAGCTACAGGACAGCGACGAGGACTATGATGAGGACGATACTGAAGTTGGCGATGGCACTGGCACTGGTGGTGGGGGTGAAGGCGATGGCGATGGGGACCACAGTGAGGGAAGCTTAGATGATCCCATGCCCACACCTCCGGCAGCACATCAAAACACACAAATGAGTACAACACCGCTGCGGGCCCAATTGCTTGAGTTGGAAAAGAAGGCTGAGGACTTAAGCAAAAAACCCACGCCGCCGCCGCGTCTGGTATCGATGCCAACACTCTTAGAACCGCCGCATAGTACACACTGTTCGTCTCCGCCAGTCGGAGCCAAACGTTCTGTTTCACCGCCACCGCTCTACAATAAGGCTCATCATCCGTTGGCGTCTCTAACAGCGACGCATCATGCAGCGGCTAAGGAGCGGAGTGAGGATTTTGCCAATTCGGGGACAGCGACGACGGATCATTTGAACTTCACTCAGCACTCCTATGCCAATGGCCTGATACCCGCTTTAAAACTGAAGCGACCTCGTCTTTCTGAAGACAGTAATTTCAATGGTTCCTCCACCATGGATGCCCCTCTAGTGCCGGAGGATGATGATTATCATTATTTGCTCAGTTTGCATCCCTACATGAAACAGCTGACGGCAGCACAAAAGTTGCGCATACGCACCAAGATACAAAAATTGATATTCAAAGAACTATACAAGGAGGATCTCGAGGAGTCCAAGTAGAATTGCTACTAAAGCAATATTCCTAGGATTAAAGCTTAAGACTGTACATAGAATGCAAACTTGATTTTCCCTAAGACCCTACCCTCTCTACTCACTCTTGCAGCCAAGCGGCAAATCTCTAGCATATAAGAATTATTAGTTTTAACTGTATGGCCATATGCTATTTTATCAATTTCTAGTTGAGCGTTGCATCATATCTGAGAAGAGATCGGGTGAACGCCATTTATATGACAAAGCACAAAATACCTTAAACCAATAAAAGAGAAAGAGTACATTTGAAGATGGATTGTACTGGGTCACATTGATTTTTTCTGTTCAGTTCTCTAATCCATATCCCCAGGCATGGTGGTAGATATGGATCTACATATAATGGTTTTATTTTAGATATGCATGGAAATTTGATCACTTTGATATGTGTGGTTTGATGTGCAAATATATTTGGGGATATAGAAAGTTATGGCAAAATGTCGTACTAATGCTAATTTTTATATCTCTCTCACTCTCTCGTTCTCTCTCTTTTTTCTTTTTGATAGGTGAAGTCTATGTATTGGACGATGGAGCCGAAGTAGATTTAGATTTGGGTAATTATGAGCGTTTCCTAGACGTAACGTTGCATAGAGATAACAATATTACCACAGGAAAGATTTATCAATTAGTTATTGAAAAAGAACGAACCGGCGAATATTTAGGAAAAACAGTGCAGGGTAAGATCATATTTTTCGAATTTTATTATGACTATTAACTAAATTGAATTTCTTCTTAAAGTGGTACCTCATATTACGGACGCCATACAGGAATGGGTCGAACGTGTGGCACAAACGCCAGTCCAGGGCTCCGCAAAGCCTCAAGTTTGCATCGTAGAACTGGGCGGCACCATTGGCGATATAGAGGGCATGCCCTTTGTGGAGGCTTTTCGACAATTCCAATTCCGTGTGAAACGCGAAAACTTCTGCGTAGCCCATGTCTCTTTGGTGCCGCTGCCAAAGGCAACGGGAGAGCCCAAGACAAAACCAACACAGAGCTCTGTAAGGGAACTTCGTGGCTTCGGATTAAGTCCTGATTTAATTGTCTGTCGGTCGGAGAAACCAATCGGTCTGGAGGTTAAGGAGAAGATTAGCAATTTTTGTCATGTAGGACCGGATCAGGTCATTTGCATCCATGACCTAAGCTCCATTTATCATGTCCCTTTGCTAATGGAACAGAATTGTGTGATTGAGTATCTAAATGAGCGACTGCAGCTCGGTGTTGATATGACCAAACGCACCAAATGCCTGCAGCAGTGGCGGGATCTGGCTAGACGTACGGAAACAGTGCGTCGCGATGTCAATATTGCCATTGTTGGCAAGTATACCAAGTTCACCGACTCATATGCTTCTGTAGTAAAAGCTTTGCAACATGCCGCCTTGGCATCGAACCGCAGACTGAATATGGTTTTTATTGAATCTTGTCAACTGGAGTTGACTACTCAGCAAAAGGAGCCCTCCAAGTACCACAAGGAATGGCAAAAGCTATGCGAAAGTGATGGCATTTTAGTTCCTGGAGGATTTGGTTCTCGCGGCATGGAGGGAAAGATACGAGCCTGTCAATGGGCCAGGGACAACCGAAAACCCTTTCTGGGCATTTGTTTGGGCTTACAGGCAGCGGTGATTGAGTTTGCCCGCAACAAACTTGGCCTCAAAGATGCCAATACCACGGAAATTGAACCTCAGACGGGAAATGCTCTGGTTATCGATATGCCGGAACATCATACTGGTCAATTGGGTGGCACCATGCGATTAGGTAAACGTACCACCATTTTTGGCGAAGGCCCTAGCATCATAAAGCAACTGTACGGCAATCCCAAATCCGTGGAGGAACGTCATCGACACCGCTATGAAGTAAATCCCAAATATGTGCCACAACTGGAACAGCATGGCATGAAATTTGTGGGTACCGATACAGAGAAAACACGTATGGAGATTATAGAATTGAATGATCATCCATATTTCGTTGCCACACAATATCATCCTGAATATTTGTCGCGTCCCCTGAAGCCTTCGCCGCCGTTCCTTGGCCTCATTTTGGCCGCTGTTGGCAAATTAAACACTTATATACAGCGCGGATGTCGCCTATCGCCACGACAACTATCCGATGCCTCCTCCGACGAAGATGACACTCTTATGGGTAATTACATGAAAGGTCTTAAAATATCGCAACCTAATACAAATGGAATTGCAAACGGCGGTGGTGGTGGTAGCACAAGTACTTCCGACACCGAGGGTGCTTGTGGAGGTGAACACAACGGTGGCACAACGAATGGTGGAGCATCGAGTGATGTCAGCGTCTAATAAGTCGCGATTTTGGCCAACACGGTCAAACCCGGGTTATCTTTTTAGTGGGGCACGGCTCGTAACGAATACACGTCTCGTAACGAATACACGGTCTCGTTTAATAAACATATTTTTAATTCATAATTGTTATTTCAAAATTAAAGCAATTTTTGAGACACTTGTAATAGTTTCTACGATTTTTGGTATGGACGAAAGGATTTACATTTCTTTCAACTGCTATAGTTAACGCGCTGTTAAAAAGAACGAAAAAGAACGAACTGGCGAATATTTCAAAACAAAAAGTGTATGGTAAGAGCATATTTCTACTCCTGCAAAAAGGATATATTAATTTTGGTCAAAAGGTTGCAAAGCGTATAAAAAGGCATCTCCAACGGTATAAAGTATCTATATTCTTGATCAGCATGATAAGACGAGTTCAAATCCGTTTTTCCGACTGTCTGGATCAACAGCTTTTCCTCCAAGACCGCTTTGAAATTTTGCGCAAAGTACATACTGCAGGCATTGTATATGGAGAGCGAAAATAGAGCTTTAGATCAATAACTTCAGTGTTTTCCCCGGTAGATTTTTACGTTCGTTTCTTAGACGAACCATTGGATAGAGATATTTAGAAAAAAATAGGGTAAGAGCATATTTTTCGAATTGTATTGAAACGTATAACTAAATTTATATTCTTCTTAAAGTGGTACTTCATATTACGGACAGAGTTCTGTAAGGGAACTTCGTGGCTTTGGATTAAGTCCAGATTTAATTGTCGGAGAAGATTAGCCACTTTTGCCATGTAAGTTCCTTTTATCATGTCTCTTTGCTAATGGATCGGAATTGTGTGATTGAGTGCCTGCAGCAATGGTGGGATTTAGCGCGATGTCAATATTGCCATCGTTGACAAGTATACCAAGTTCACCGACTCATATGCTTCTGTAACAAAAGCTTTGCAACATACCATCTGGGCATCGAACCGTAGATTGAATATGATTTTCATTGTATCCTGTCAACTGGAGTCGGGAAAACAGAAAACCCTGGCTGGGCGTTTGTTTGGGCTTACATTGAGTTTGCCCGCAACAAACTGATCCTCAAAGATTTCAATATCACGAAAACATATTTTCAATTCGTAATTGTAAATTCCAAATTAAAGCAGTTTTGGAGACACTTGTAATAATTTCTTCAATTTTTGTGTAAAAATATGATTTTTACTTTAATGAATAGAAAAAATACCAAAGGTTTTTCTTTTTGGTTTTCACATTTCGATCTCCCTCAGAGATATTTTACAAGTCTGTGTTGCCAAATATTTTTCAAGTTATACAGCAATTTTTTTTTAATTTTTGAAAAATTTGTGGACTTTAATTTTTAAGTTAAAAAAGGATTTACATTTGTTTCGACTGCTATAAATGGAGTCACGGGCCGGCACTGCCCATGGTCATCTCTAATCCAATTACCAAACTGTTAGTTTATAAATCTCCTAATAAATCCTTAAATATCATTTAAGTTATTCAATTATGTCTCTTATTTGATTAAATTACAATACACATATTTTTGGACTAATAAATATGAAAACTATATAGAAATAAAAACTATAATCTGTATTTATTTTGTCTAGTATTACATGTTGTCCATTGTCTTTACCTTGAATGCAAGTCTAGACACCCTTTGCTGTACCTATAGCAGGTATATATATACATATATGTATATATAAATGTATATATAGAAATGGTTGCTCTCAATCTTGTTTGCAAATCTAGCAGAGAATTAATCAAACGCTTCTTGATAATACCCAACGAACCCATGCCGGCTGCTGTCGTTGTTGCTCCTATGGTTGCCGTTGCGGCTGTTGCTGTCTGTGACAACAGAACAGACCCAATGTACAAAAATAGACAGGCTCTCATCATGTTCAATTAGCTTGGTACGATTCCTCATGGCTGTTGGCCAATTGAAACAATGAGCATTCTATTCTTTATACTATACATTCAATTGAGTTAAGTCCACGACAAAAGACGCGTCACACCACAAAAAAAAAAGAATACCCATGCCGCAAGAGGCCACAAATTCAGGATCCGGTACGGATGCGGGTCCGGGCCAGAAAAAGAAATCGTCGCGCACACGAAATCGGCCAAGGAATAAGTGTAATCGAACTGACCAAACACTAATCACAGCAGGCAATGAAGGGCGCCAGGAGGTGCCCAAAAATGAGGAAAGTATCGATACCATCAAACTCATACAACAACTTTTGCGAAAAAAATTGTTGGCCAAAAGTAATCCTACTGCCGCTGCTACTACATCTACAACTCCAGCACCCCATACGGATGGAACCAAATTACCCAGTTTGCCAGTTAAAATCCAAAAGGATTCAAGAGATAATCAAATGAATGAGTTGCTTAAGTCATTGGGCACAAAATTACAAAAAGGTTGGTGCCTGCTGCCGCCTTGGGATTTCATCACACATACAATATGTTTTTCTATATGAATATTTCCCCAAACAGGAGGAGTTGGTGATTCGCCCACAGCTGCTTTGTTTAGCAACTTGGGCAAGCTTTTGAATCAGGCTCCGCCCAGTGATGTGGAATCGTCGGACGATGAAGCTGAATATATTGAATACATATATAAGCCTCGTCAATATTTTATGGCCTCACTTTGTAATGTAAGTAATTTGGATATGGAGCTCCTTCCGATATGCACAGTATTCATAAGGGGATTCAACTACTCTTCAGCTTTGCAAATCGGATCTCTGTGGTCAGTTAGTTGTGCCCTGTTCGCGTTGTGGTCTCACTTACTATTGCAGCGGCCTGCACATGCAGAATGATCCAGAGCATCGTCAGTTATGCTATGCCCTACGCCAGACGGTGGAAAGTAATGGTAAGACAGTCGATATCAAATAGTCTCTGGCATTTGTCTTATCTCAGCTGCTATCCAATTTAGGTTACGACTTGTTCTACAAGTGTGGGGACTTTACTGCGGAACAATTCCGTTCGTATCGTATTGTTTGCATACGGCAAGTGGAGAAGACCATGAATCGTTCTCTATCAGCCACAGAGCAGGAGGTGTTGCTTTTTCCATCCATCTGCAGTGATCCCAAGTGTCGCGAGCATCGTTTCAAGCGTCTCTCCATCTGCACGAGCTGCGGGGAGGTGGCCTACTGCAAGGATGAACCAAATCATCTGATTGGCAGTCATGCCCAATGGTGTCCAGCGTATAGGCTTTTCAAAGCTTCGGTCATATTTCAATGGAAATTCGGTCGCTTAGAGCCCTCATTGCCGAACAGGATCTTAAAAGATATACCAATGGCCTGTTGCCATACCCGCCAAATGATGCGAAAACTAAACATCAACGTGGAAGATGAGTGTGAGTTCGCAGCTTTAACACAGGTTGCCACTGGACCACTCACTGCCTGGTATGCCTTAAAGTTGTGCCAACGGTTGCGCGATGCTAAGGAGTTGACTATTCACTTAATTGGAGCCGAAATTGAATTCGAAGTGGACATTTTGCAGAAATGGGAACTCTTCATGCTGCATATAATGCCCACGGTTAAAGTTTTGAATGTGATTTTCATAGGTCCAGAGCTAAATCCCAACAACATATCCTTTGACCAACTTAAGAAGTTCAAGTGAGCATTTATTTGTGTGCTTGATCCATGTGGCATCTATGAACATACTTCCATTTATTCCAGATGCTGTAAGTCTTGTCGCAAGGCCCAAAGATCCGTAAATTATCATTTCGAGAATAGTCTGTATCACCATTACTGTCGCGAGTCACATTTTATCAGCCCTGACCTAGGTAATTAACTTCTCTAATTCACTTTTCACGAATATAGTGAAAATACTTTTCATTTTTTAATTATTTCAGTTTGTTTTTTTAACTCTGGCCTTTATCGGTCAACGGGCTACGCGTTGGAAGACACTTGGCCGGACACCATTCAATCTTCATTAAACTTGAAATGTCCCATTGCAGTGACATCTTACACCAAGTATGAAGCTCCTTTGGATATGTTACAATTTATAAATCAATCAAATCGCCATTTAAATATCGTCTTACCGCCTACAACGAATCCGTTCGCTTCGGAAAAGCCTGAAAGAAATTTTATTTCTGATCAGGAAGCGCCGTTTATGTTTAAGAATTTTTATTGTTTTGTTGTCGAGTAAGCATTTCAAAAACGTCCTTAATATGGCTGAATAATAAAGAAAAATTGTGAACGGACTTGGTTACTTAAAAAACTAAGCTCCCCGTTGTACGATCTGGTTGTTCTTTGGCCTGATTGCAGTCCTGGTTCATTGGCGTCGATTTAAATGTGCAGGTCCTGGGCAAGTGCTAAAAAAACCAAAAGAGATCATTTTTGTCGAATCTATAACTCCGATTAAGAATTATTTCGAAACTTGGGTTAAAAATTAGTTTACCAGATTGGAATGCCAAATGAAACTTCATATTTATAGCAGCACAAAACAGATATAAATTTTTAAAATTGCCCAGAAATTGACAAGAATTTGAGGTTTTGAAGAATTTTGAGACAAAAAATACAAAAGTCATTTAACTTAACCAACGAAACCACAATTCATTTCAGTGGCATTCAGAGGCTTATACATTTATCCAAGCTAATCCAAATCTAATACAATTGTTGTCTCTTTTGAATTAACGGCCGTACTTTTGATAGGCCCACTCCTTGTTGTCCAAGGGACACACGTTGCGAGTTTTTAACCATCTGGCAATGCAATGGTAGTGAAAGGCATGATTACACTCGCCCCAGGCCACAGTGCAATCCTCCTTATTCCCATTGGGATCCGCCTGGCATTCGATACACAAGTCCATAATGTGATTTCGACAAATAGCACAGTTTTCAACAGCAACATCCCAAGACCAGAGGCCATGGGCCACCCACTTTTTAACGACGAAACGCTCTTCTTGATTATTCATGCCACTGCCTGAGGCTGGATCATCGTTGAACTCTTCCAGATCATGGTAGTCCTCATCTTCTATCTCGTCGGTCATGCTAAACAAATTTTAATTTTAATATATCTTACTAAATTTTTGCAATAAATGTTCAAAATGTTAATATAGCATGTTGCTCAAATAAATTTGGAAATGATGAACTCACAAAGGAATTCCACAGGCTACTTGTAAATTAGACATTTATTTGATTTAGTTTAATTTTTGATGTTTATTTTTAGCATAAATATAGTTTTACGAATCGATTTGGTGATAAAATACTAACAGTCCTTTACCAAGCTAATGTAAAAGGACTTTTTTAAAAATTAAGAATACCGAAGAAACGATGATGACAAATGAATAATAAAATAAGGACGAACAGAAATACAAAGTACAATAATATAGCATACTGTTTTGGGCATGGGGATTTTTGAATTCAATGGGCACAAATTTCAGTTGCTAAAATGATGGTTCTTTATCCACCTAGTTGGACAAATCTTTGTTGTGTCGCTGTCAACTTTCAATGGAACTCGCCAGGTGGCGCACCGCACTCTTTTTTTTCGATAGCAATCGACAACGACTTTAATCATCGATATTGATATTTGGCAACACTCTGTAATATTAACAATCGCCCGCTCTGCTAAAAGAAGACAAGGCATTTATTTAAAGAATTGCAAATGCAATGCGCACTAGCTACAAAAAGAATCGTCCATTTGATTTTAGGCTAATTGATCTTGTGCAGCCCAATCGAGTTCTCTATATGCGTACCGGCTTATCCAATTATGAGACAATGAAAACCAAATCCGAAATTTGGGCCAAAATCGCAAAGATCATGGACTGCGAGGGTGAGCTGAAGAATTCTACAAATTGTATCCCACAGCTTGAGCTAATCTCTTATCCTAAACAACACAGCGGACTTTTGTCTAATGCGCTGGAATAATCTCCATTACCAGTTTCGTAAGGAATTCCGCCGGGCAAGTCGAACCGGATCCTCTTGGCCCTATTTGAAACGCTTGCAATTTCTGGCCGATCTTCAATTACGATCCAATCCGAAAAACAAATCCCAGGCGGGGTTGCCACATACGTTAGTTACGGCTAGGACTGAGGCGCCTCCCATGGAACATTTTATATGGAACGAAGATCAACAGAATAATATAATCGAGGAAATCATAGAGGACACGGGTAATGATCAAATCATTCAAGAAGAGATCGTCTACGAGGAAGAAGAGAATCAAAAGGGATATATTTACCCCACCACAGACTTTCTGCAAATGGACGTAATTTTAGCCCAATTCAAAACGCCGCATCGCATAAGGGTTGAACGTCGGATATTGGGCTTTCTTTTAAAATGTCAGCTCCGTGCTCTAGTAAATGAATCCATAGACGATTTAATAATCTAATTTATAAACACTCTCTTTTAATGAAAAAAAACAACCTAAATAATCTACATTTACACCTTGCACTTGTCTAGATCATGCCAAGCCACCTTTGGCTTGGTGATAAACTGATCTCGCGTTAAGCTATCCAACATGAGGGCCTGCTTGCGTACATATTTCACAAGGCGTTCGATCTGGGTGTAATCAGTGCAATTCATCTCAAAGAAGCGACGCCATAGGGCGCAGGCTAGGACACGATCATCGGACATGATGCCCTCATCGTAGGCAATAAGAGCGGCTTGAAATTGCTCAGATAGAGTCTCGATCTGTTGCCTAGTGCGCGAGGGATTGTGGGCCTATCCAAGAGAAAAATGTATGTTAGTAGAATGTTAAATTTGCTTCTGGCCACAATCTACACTTACGCCCAATTTTTTGGCACGCGTATTTACATCTCCCCACATGGCCTCCACAATGCAGTTTCGCAAAAAGCGTCCGTCTTCGCCTGTTTCTGAGCCCTCAGCCATAGAGCGCATTAGAAGAAGCCAAACGTGCAACTCGGTGACCAGAAACCAAGAGTTAAAAGTATTCGGCAGATTGAAATCGCGGAAAAAGGCCACATAATTGATTTTATCTGCAACACTCTCATACAGCAAATGACTGGCCACTTTGAGACGCTGCAAGAGATGAATAAAAACGACATTAGAATCACCCCAACCACATGAAGATCAGTATTAAATCGCTCACAGCTTTTGCGTTGGGTGCAAACCCCACTTTATTTAGCACCCTTTTGAGAATGCTGCCATCTGTGGCTGAGGATTTGCTTTTATCCGAACTATCAACCACTCCTGTTGGAACGGAGGAGGAATAGTGGTGACTTTGATGCAGGAATCCAACAGTTGCTTGTTTGTATGTGTGTTGTGCTACCTAAAATGAATTGTGGGCCCAAAAGAACAAGTTTATATAAGAGTTTCGGTGCTTAAAGTATGCGTTTTATGTGAGGCAAGGATAATTCCTGAATGAATACAAACCAATGGTGTTCTGGCAATGCCGCTGGCTAGCCTGCTAATTGCGCGACTGCACAGCATAGTTTTAAAATAATTCAATTTGTTTTAAACAATATTTGTTATAAAAAGAATAATACAAACTACACACGACAAAACAGCTGAGATTGACTAACAGAAAAATGTGCGATAACAGGTCGAGGGATGGATGGACGCATATTTATTTATTAATTTATGTAATTGTTATAGACTAATATTCTAGTTCATCAATTTGCCTTTGCTTAAAAGCTTTATGTATAGAATGTATGTATATTAAATGTATGTATATTAAAAATTAGTCACAAGATTCTAATTCGGCATACTGCCCTGCAGCCCTGGTCGATATTTAACATATGTTAACGTACTTGGACAAACCGCCGACAGGTAACCTGAGATCTCAACAGAAACAATTGAATAATGCTGCGATTCTGCCGGCTAGTGTCACGCCCACTGAATCAAAGCTATGGCCCGCCCATAGTGCAATTGGTTACAAGGAAAGTGGCACAATCACCATTTAAATCACAACAGCCAGATTGGACAAGAAGCATACCCAAACCAAAAGATAATGAGAAGATCACAGCTATGGGATGGTTCCTTCTGGTAAAAGAGTATCCATTAGCTACTCTTCGAGCACTTATTCACTTTTCGTATAGCTCATTCCAGCCACAACATTTGGATTGGGCTGCTGGCAGGTAAAACGCAAAATATGGAAGGAGCAACTTATCAAGGACCTACATAAACAATTGAATACGGAGCCAGTAGCATTGCCAGACAAGTAATTAAAAAAGCATGAATATAGTTTAAATATTCTCATCCTTCTTTTTTAGTCTTAGTGATCTGCACCAAATGGAATACCGGCTGGTCAAAGTGCGTGGTCATTTTCTGCATGACAAGGAGATGCGTATGGGTCCGCGATCTCTTATACGACCCGATGGCAGTGAGACTCAGGGTGGCCTCATCTCTAAGCGGGATACTGGCAATGGTTACTTAGTCGTAACTCCGTTTCAATTGTCAGACAGAGAGTAATACTAAAATCCTTATGCATATATTTTATCAAAGTCTTTTGTCTAACTATCTAACTCTCTTCTCAGTGATATAGTCCTTATCAATCGTGGCTGGGTGTCTCGCAAACATGTTGAGCCGTCGTCAAGACCTTTGGGACAAAGCACAGGCGAATTGGAGCTGACTGCTGTCGTTCGTAAAGGCGAATCACGACCTCAGTTCACACCTGATCATACCGGAGGCAAGGTCTATCTCTATCGTGATCTGCCACAAATGTGTGCCCCATCAGGCGCCGCACATGTATTTCTCGACGCCATCTATGATGCGAAGGCGCCAGCAGATTCTCCAGTTGGCGGCCAAACTCGCGTTACATTGCGTAATGATCATCTTTCATATTTGATAACCTGGTTCAGTTTATCGGCCGCCACATCCTACCTCTGGCATCGGCAAATCATCAAGAGAATACCATTTTAAGTGATTTATAAAATGTACACTTTATTTATATATTGTTTTGTTTTTACTTTTCAATTTTGGAGCAACATATTACAGAAATATGCTTAATCCAGTTAAGGTTTTAATATTGCAGTTGTTTTGATCCTTGATTAAAGGTATCGATTATAGGAATACAATTGCTTAAGGTGCGGTGCGCTCAACACAACAACAAATGGCAAAATTATTTATGAAATGCATACATAAATTAACAAATTGAAGCTTAGTCATTATTATTATTAAACTGTTTACAATATTCCATTGATTTTTTAAATCTGTATATTCATTAAATTTGTGGCAAAATGAATTCGTAGATAGTGCACTTTTTATAAATTATAAATTGAAAAGCAACTACAAAGCTAACAAAAAAAAAAGAAAGCACAAACAAATGGTTCAATCTATGACGAATCTTAAATTATTTCTAGATTACCTGATTTCATTTCATTACAAATTTAACATAGAAAAGCTATGTTCCTATAATATTTTTTTAATAATGTCTGAAACCTCTAGGGTATAAAAGGACATAGCTTATCAGAAATGCTCAACTGATAGAATCGCACAAATTCAACTGAAGATAGAATCATATCCTTTGCAAGGATACTCTTCTTTTTTGTCATCGTTGTAGTATCAGCGTTGTTTTATAAGTAGTAGTAACACAGCCATCAACCGATATTTCTTCTTTTCTTTTTTTGTATATTATCGGCACTCCATTTTAGGGCATCTTTCTTCATGAATGTGTTTGGATCAATTGAGCATTTCTGATAAGAATATCATTGAGTTAAGAAAGTGTTTCTTATTTTCTAAATTTATATAATACTTGAATCAAAGTAATGTAAATACCTTCTCTTCCGTCCAGATTGGTTAAGGTTATTGTACAAAAAAAATAATAATAATATTAAGACGATTTGCCATTCTCAGAGACACACCCACACCTTTTAGGCTTGTCTTAGGCGTTAAACTTATAGAACACTGATATTTACAAAAATTTCGTCTCGTAAATACTGGAAAATGGTTTTGGGCTTCGCTTTGTCAACTTTTTAAGTCTAAATGCCACTTGTCTATAAATGATTGGAATTGCCATTGGAATTCAGTTGACCTACAGTTGCGGCACAATGCCCCAGGAGCGCAAGAGTCCGGCACGCTGATACTTTTTGCCAATAGTCTGGACATGGAAACCGATTTGCTGCAAACGCTCATGATCAAGAATTTTGCGACCATCGAATATGTAGGCCGGCTTCATCATCGACTGATATATGCGTGTATAATCCAAATCGACGAACTCATCCCATTCGGTGCACACAACCAGGGCGTGAGTGGATCGAACGGCACTATAGGGATCACTATGAATTTGTACGGCCTTCTTCACATTCTCCGGTGATTCGGTGACACTGGGATGTGTTAGATCATCGATAATTTGCTCGGGTTCCACTTTCGGATCATAGATATCCAATTTGGCTCCCTCCTCCAAGAGCGTTTGGCACACTGTAATCGCTGCCGTTTCTCGTGTGTCGCCCGTATTCTTTTTAAATGCAAAACCCAATATGGCAATTCTCTTATCCGACACCGTATTAAATAGACTCTCGATTATCTTTTGAGAGAATCGTCGCTTCTGATAATCATTCATATCGATGACCTGCTGCCAGTAGGCGGCCACTTCGGGCAAATTAAGATTCTCGCAAATGTAAATCAAATTGAGTATATCCTTTTGGAAACAACTGCCGCCAAAGCCCACCGACGCTTGCAGGAACTTGGAGCCAATTCTCGAGTCCAGCCCAACGGCACGTGCTACTTCGGAGACATCTGCTCCAGTCGCTTCGCATACAGCCGATAGGGAATTAATACTGGAAATACGTTGAGCTAGAAATGCATTTGCCGCCAATTTCGATAATTCACTGCTCCAGGTATTGGTGGTTAAAATATGCTTCTTGGGTATCCAATGCTCATAGATCCATGATAGTTTCTCCACAGCTTGATGTCCTTCTGGCGTCTCTTCGCCACCAATTAAAACACGATCGGCATTAAGCAAATCATTTATAGCCGTACCCTCGGCCAGAAATTCCGGATTCGAAAGGATATCATAGTGGATTCCAGGCTTCTGATTTGCTCTCAAAATATGCATAATACTCTCGGCAGCCCGCACTGGGACTGTACTCTTCTCCACCACAATTTTATTGGATTGAGCGATTTCGGCAATCATACGTGCCGCACTCTCCACATACTTGAGATCTGCAGCTCGTCCTGCAATCATATGATTATTTATATACATACATTTTAATTGCGATAAATATGTTGGGAGACTTACCCTTGCCATTGCCGCTTATTTTTGTGGGCGTATTTACGGATATAAAGATGAGATCCGCATCTTTAATAGCCGTCTCAATGTCCGTTGAAAAGAATAGATTCACATTGCGACACTTCTTGACTACCTCATCCAAGCCGGGCTACAAGAAATATAGCAACTCTTTAAAATTGTTTTTTCGATTTTGGCCTAGTTCAAAAGTATAATGTTATTCCAAACACGTTAAGTTGAATTGGTTTAGTTATTGGATAGGCGTAAAGAGTAGGTAGGGGACGTTCCACTTTGGTTTTATGATAAGATTATTGAACCCATTAGGTGGTGTGTATGTTGGTATGAGTGTTTGCAATCTTTCTGCTTACGCAGTTTCTGGAAATTCTTATCTGGAAAATTTTTTTATACAATTCTGTTTTTTTTTTAATGGCAAACTTCATGTTAAACATGATTAGAGCGTAGGAATTATCTTATTGCTAGATTTCCCCATTACTCATTTAGGAATAAACAACAATCAAGAATAACAAGAATAAAACTTTAAAGCAATCTAAGTGGGAAGTTAGAACTAAAGTCAACATTTTAAAGTTGTTAAAGCTATATATTCTTGTTATGAGAACAACCTTTTAATTCGATTATTCGTAGATGAATGCCAGCGCTAAAACTTACCCACCAACCTCAAGTGTTTTTTTTTTAAATGATTCATAAAAATGTTTTTCATTCTGTTATAAACTTCAAATATATTATTATTAGATACTTAAAATTGTTAATATATTCGGAATGTCTTTTTAAAGGTGAAATATACACTTGATCGTGCAACATTAATACTATTTTAAGTTTATTCTATTCTTTTCAATGTTTAAGACTAAGTGCTTAGTAAAATTCTTTAAGAGCCATTTAGAATATATTACAATTTTAAACAAAGTTGTTTATTTTATTTGACGGACAGAAATATTCATCAATATATCTTTCTTCCAAAGCGAATGAGATGAAACATAATTTGACAAAAGTGTACGAAATATTTCACAAGTTTGAAAACTAGTTTATATCTTTCTAAATACTTAAAGTACTGAATTAAATTCCAAAATTCCGATTTGAGTGTGAACTACTGTTCAGTTAGTTCCGATAAGAACTCTTCTCGGTCATGTTTCTCTTTGAAAATGAAGCCATATAAATAATTGCCCACGGACTAAAAGCCTCTTAAGGGATTGATATGTGTATGTTTATATGTCTGGGGAGCATGCCATTTGCTCTATTTATTGTCGCATTTCCGACTAAATGATTTCTTTACTTCCGTCTACCCATATTATGTATGTATAGTGCGCAATGTTATCAGTCTTTTAGCCTCTATATATATATAGTAATAATAATACTTAGGGTCTTGTGAACGAGATAAGCACACCAATTTGTATATATGTCTATAGAGTGATATTTTGTTTTCGGGGTCTAGGGATAAGTGGAAATTTGTTAGAATACAAAAAAATTTACTAAATTGCCCACGTTCTTCTTTTTTTTTTTAGGTTTGTTGAGCGACAAGCTGGCAATCAGTCGTAGACACAGTGGTTCTTATCGGATTTCTGAGGAAACAACGTTGCACAAAACTCCTACAAAACCCAAAAAAAATATATCTATCTCTAGAAGTAGAAAAAATTTATTGCCTATGTGCTGGCTGGCTGGTTAGTAATAAGTGAAAAGCCAAGTAATTGCCTTTGCTGATGAGGCCAAGGTTTTGTTTAAAAATTCAATTCTTAAGTTGCATACATATGTACATACACATGTGTGTTTTTTTACTATTATTTATAGCTGTTGATGATGACGATCATTCATTTGATTTGGAATGCAATTTCAAAAATATTATTTATGTTTGCGGCCTTGTCAACATTATCTCGGCATTGACATCCTCCCTCTTTGTTTGTTGACTTTTTTTGTAGTAGTAGGTAATGACATTTTGCAAACAATTTGCACAATTGGCTCGTGTCCATTAATATTAAACTTATTTCCTGGTAAATGTGTTTTTTGTTCTCTCTTTCTTAATTACTAATACTTATCAGTGAGTGTGCGCACAAGATTCACGATAAGTGAAGTCTTTTTTTAGAAGAAATAACCCTAATTATGTATGTCTGTATGTATACGACTTACTATACATTTTGTATTGTTCTTCATTCTTGATTAACACCTGCCTCCATCTAATAATAAAAAATCAAATTCATTTCATTTCTGTCTCTGTATGCAAATTCGAGTTCAATGAACATTGAATCGAAATTTCAATGGAAATTATGTTGTAATTTTGTTCAGAGTGTGGGAAGTTAAAGCGATGTGAGAAATGTGAAGAGATCATTAACCCACATCTACATATACATACATATACATAACAGAGAGTTCTTCGTTGCGGTTTATATTTCATTTTAATATTAAATTCTATGAATTGTATGAATTATTTAGTGAAAACCTTTATGATTCAAAACAAACATTGATAAAACTTTGTGTTTGTTGTAAAAAATTATATTCTCTTTCAAAGTTTGAATTTCTTGATTCAGCTGTAATTTTTGCATTAAGTTTGATTTCATATTCTAGCACTAAGCAATGAACTCAATATTCCATCAAGATTCTTGACAATGCCGAATTTAAGTTTCCGGTTTCGAACTTTTGAGGCTAATTTAAATTCTTTCAAACCTACGATTCTGAATTGGTCATACGAAGTTGCGGAAAATGAATAACTTTATGTTATACGTCAACTATTTGATGGATTCAGTTTTTTTTTTAATTTGGGAATAAAAAGTTAATCACAAAACAAAATTAGATGAAACTTTAGAATAAAAACTTTCGTTATAGAAGAATTTTAAATTTGTCATAGATAAAAATCCCTATTAGTGATTCACAATTGTTGAAAACTTTGGTTTATACTGGTTTAGAAGTCCCACTTGCCTCTTGGAACAAAATGACGTTCCAGTTAACCAATGTGTAATTGCCCAGGTAAAAATCGATTTACGCTTTTGCTGGAGAATAACAAATTGAAGTTTTGTTGCCCAGTGTAATGATTTGGTCACTTAATGGACATTTGCATAAGAGCGTACTGGTCTTTTTTGGTGTGTGTGTTAGTGTTTGTGTTTTCAATTCCCCCATTTGATGTTGATAAATGACTAATTGTTGTCGTTGTCCCAATACCAAGACGAAGACCACGTACCGTTTCCCCACTTGACCTTGTTGCGGTGCTTGGTTGCCAAGATGCGGCCCGCCAAGTGCCACCTGCAAATCACCTCACGCACAGTCAGTCGCCTTAAATTCAAAACTTCAAGAAGAGAGGTGTGTGTAGGAACTGGTTTCGCGTCACCGGGAAGTAAGTGGTGGGGAAAAAGGGGCACCGACGGTCAACGGCGTTCCATTTACTTCTTGAATTTTTGTCTGATTGATGTTTTGTTTATTTAGGATTTTGTGTAGTTCAGTTCATTGAAAACCCAATGAGCACAGACAAAACTAGCACATACACACGCGCGCAAAAAGGCACCCCTCGCACCGCCCCCTCTTTCCAAACACACACACATACACACATGCATCTCAATATGTAGATACTAAAAAGAAATAACAAAAAATACAAAACTAACCTCATAAATAGGCAATTTATCCGAATTCCACTGAGCAATCCGTTCGGAACTTTTATCCACCAGGGTTATTATAATATCGGGGCATTTGAGTGCCATTACCGCACATGTTGGACCGCCCACATAACCAGCGCCAATACAACAAACCTTCATGGCTGTGATTTATCTTCTTTTTTTTTGTCGTGATTTATTTGTGGTCTTTTTGTTGCACCCTTTTTCGTGGCGATGCTCAGCTCAATGGCGCTTTTCGCTCTTAAATTATGTGAGGAACAACGTAAAATAAATTATGAATCTACCGGCAGGCAGGTGCGTTTAATTAAAGTTTTGAACGCGGGTAACTTTGGAATGCCTTCTTCGATTTTATTTCCGCGCTTGAATTATTCCGCCGCCGCACACCTTCTCGCTTGAAAACAAAAAAAACAACAAAAAAACACCCAAAAAAAAAACAACAACAAACCGCGGACCATTATTTTGACATCCCTACTTCCCTGTATTTATTGAAATATTTTAAGAGCTCCCAGTATTTGCCAATGTTACTCATCATCACCCAGCAAACATCGCGTCCGGAGTGCATACCCAGCCGACATTTGTGTTGTGAAAAGAACTGAATAGATATATACATATATGATGTCTGTCCAAATAGCGTCGACGGTCCTCTTTTAAACCGCTGCTAATTTTTTCCCATTTGCATTGAATATTTTTCAATCATTTTATTAAACAAAATAAGGTTTATATTTGTTAATAAAAGCATATTCTACCGATTTTATTGGCTTTTTGGCGGTCTTTGGGGTTTTTGGTATAAAGAATTTTGGTATAAACAAAAACATTACATATATACATAATTACTTGCAAGTTGCTGCCTAAGACAGAATCACTCAAAAACAGTTATTCTTATGTAAGACTTGTTTGTTTGCTGCCCAAATGAACAAAAACTGTTTTATATACTTTATTTACATACATATATACACACTTTTGAATATATGTACATATGTACATACATTTATATAAAGGAAGCCGCCAAAAACATTACATATTTACTTGCAAGTGGCTGCCTCGGACAGAATCACTCAAAACTGTTATTCTTATGTAAGACTTGTTTGTATGCTGCCCAAATGAACAAAAACTGTTTTATATACTTTATTTACATACATATATACACATTTTTGAATATACATATGTATGTACATACATTTATAAAAAGGAAGCCGCCAAAGTCATTACATATTTACTTGCAAGTGGCTGCCTCGGACAGATTCACTCAAAAACTGTTATTCTTATGTAAGACTTGTTTGTTTGCTGCCCAAATGAACAAAAACTGTTTTATATACTTTATTTACATACATATATACACATTTTTGAATATACATATGTATGTACATACATTTATAAAAAGGAAGCCGCCAAAGTCATTACATATTTACTTGCAAGTGGCTGCCTCGGACAGATTCACTCAAAAACTGTTATTCTTATGTAAGACTTGTTTGTTTGCTGCCCAAATGAACAAAAACTGTTTTATATACTTTATTTACATACATATATACACATTTTTGTATATACATATGTACATACATTTATATAAAGGAAGCCGCCAAAAACATTACATATTTACTTGCAAGTGGCTGCCTCGGACAGAATCACTCAAAACTGTTATTCTTATGTAAGACTTGTTTGTATGCTGCCCAAATGAACAAAAACTGTTTTATATACTTTATTTACATACATATATACACATTTTTGAATATATGTATGTACATACATTTATAAAAAGGAAGCCGCCAAAGTCATTACATATTTACTTGCAAGTGGCTGCCTCGGACAGATTCACTCAAAAACTGTTATTCTTATGTAAGACTTGTTTGTTTGCTGCCCAAATGAACAAAAACTGTTTTATATACTTTATTTACATACATATATACACATTTTTGTATATACATATGTACATACATACATTTATATAAAGGAAGCCGCCAAAAACATTACATATTTACTTGCAAGTGGCTGCCTCGGACAGAATCACTCAAAACTGTTATTCTTATGTAAGACTTGTTTGAATGCTGCCCAAATGAACAAAAACTGTTTTATATACTTTATTTACATACATATATACACATTTTTGTATATACATATGTACATACAGTTATATAAAGGTAGCCGCCAAAAACATTACATATTTACTTGCAAGTGGCTGCCTCGGACAGAATCACTCAAAAACTGTTATCTTATGTAAGACTTGTTTGTTTGCTGCCCAAATGAACAAAAACTGTTTTATATACTTTATTTACATACATATATACACATTTTTGTATATACATATGTACATACATTTATATAAAGGAAGCCGCCAAAAACATTACATATTTACTTGCAAGTGGCTGCCTCGGACAGAATCACTCAAAACTGTTATTCTTATGTAAGACTTGTTTGTATGCTGCCCAAATGAACAAAAACTGTTTTATATACTTTATTTACATACATATATACACATTTTTGAATATATGTATGTACATACATACATTTATATAAAGGAAGCCGCCAAAAACATTACATATTTACTTGCAAGTGGCTGCCTCGGACAGAATCACTCAAAAACTGTTATCTTATGTAAGACTTGTTTGTTTGCTGCCCAAATGAACAAAAACTGTTTTATATACTTTATTTACATACATATATACACATTTTTGTATATACATATGTATGTACATACATTTATATAAAGAAAGCCGCCAAAAACATTACATATTTACTTATGTACAAGTGGCTGCCTCGGACAGAATCACTCAAAACTGTTATTCTTATGTAAGTCTTGTTTGTATGCTGCCCAAATGAACAAAAACTGTTTTATATACTTTATTTACATACATATATACACATTTTTGAATATATGTATGTACATACATTTATATAAAGGAAGCCGCCAAAAACATTACATATTTACTTGCAAGTGGCTGCCTCGGACAGAATCACTCAAAAACTGTTATTCTTATGTAAGACTTGTTTGTTTGCTGCCCAAATGAACAAAAACTGTTTTATATACTTTATTTACATACATATATACAAATTTTTGTATATACATATGTATGTACATACATTTATATAAAGGAAGCCGCCAAAAACATTACATATGTATGTTTGAAAAAAAATATCCTATGTACATTGAATTCCTCATTATTTTAAATATTTTACTTTTATATATTAATTTATAAATGCTTTGTTTTACATTTTTTTCCAGTAACTAAAACATTTTTAGGCAAATGTGACACTAATTTAATTTAAATTAAAATGAATTCAATTATACACAATGTCAACATAATTTAGATTTTACTAGTGGGTGTTGATGTTACCCCGATAATCCCCTTGGTGAGCCCATGGTATTAATCCCTCTCGCTACGCTCTTGTGCGGAATACCGATATTTAGAAGTTACGAAGGGCGCCATTATATCGATAGGCAACCTCATCAGGGAAAAAATCATAGGTTGCTTCACTGATAAGCGATTTTCTCAAAAACTGTTCACATGATTTTGATCAAATTTGCTGGAGATGTCAATGAATATGTGCAGCTTAATCTGAAATACCGTGCGTTGCTTGACGATGGATGTTTGTTTTTGCAAATGAAGATTACAAGTAGAAGTCTGCTTTATTTTGGGTTATGCTTAAACTTAACTTAAAAACTTCAACACTTCTTCACATCCGGAACTATTTTGCATTCCGCGAAGGGATCATCCTTTTTCTTCTTTTGAGCACATGGTGGACACTCTACACAGCAGATATCATCCTTGGGAGTGGCCTTAAGCAAACCTCCAATGTTCTCAGTTTTGGGCAAATGGACTTTATTCCCACTGTCTACACGAGCGACCGCCTCGGCTTTACCCTTCGATGTGGACGCCTTTAATGTGGGTGAATATTCTGCAGCATCTGGTGGGTTTGGTCTACCCCAGTATTCCCGTGGTACATCCCAAATAATAAGTGAACCGTCTGTACTTCCAGTGACAAACATCTGGCTGCAAGGACTGTAAGCGGCGCTAATAACGGATGAGGCATGCTCGGAGCCAACAGCCACCACCTCACCACTGTTGTAGTCCCAGAGCTTTACCTGCAAATCACTACCCACGCTGACAAAGTAGTCGCCAGTATCATTGATCGAAACACAATTGACCGAAGATTTCTTGGATGCAGTCAGTTCTCGTATTAAGGCCCCATTGTAGACCATCCAATAGATGATGCGCCCATCGGAGCCACAGGTAAGCACTTGGACGCCAGTGGGAAAATAGCCGGCGGCCATAAATTGGGTATTGGCGGTGACAACCTGTTTACGTGTCATGCGACTGCAAAAAAAGCAGGAGGTAAGTAAGAACTGATTTCTCATTTGGTTCATGGATTTTCGAAACTAACTTAATATCCCAAATCACGCAAGATCCATCAGTGCAAGCAGAAATCACTTCAGTGTCCAAGTGATTGATATCCAATGTCGTGATGGGCCCAGAATGATCTTTGAGCACAGCTAAGAGATCTTGACGATATGGCTCAATCTTCCAGACACGGACCTGACCCTCAATGCCACCAGTGACAATGAGGCGACCTGAAGAGGCCACCGCCAAGGCGCTACAGCCTATGATCGAAGACGGAATTTAAAGTAACTAATATAAAACATTAATCTAATTAATCTTTACCCTTATTATGGGCATTAGGAATAGCGTAGATTAGACGCCCAGTGATAGGTGTAAAGGCACGTATGATGCCATCATTCCAAACCGATACAATGCTGGTTCCATCATGAGTGAACCGCACAGCAGCACAATTGAAATTGTAGACCATAATGCGGAGCAGTTCTTGCTTACGGCCCGATGACCAAATACGTATGCATTCCTTTCCGGATGTGGCGAAGACAGCGGGATATTTTCTGTGGCGAAAGGCTTTTGTGAAAAGGAGGGTACTGGGAAAAGAAGAAAACCTCACTTACTTGGGAAAGGTAATGCAATAAACGGACTTGGTGTGGCAAGTTCTTAGCAATTTTAATACCCATGTCGTGGTATTTAGACCATAAATCTCATTCGTGTCAGTACAAATATAGAATCTATCTGGTGTGGATCGTACAAACGATGAAATTCTTCCCGAAACACGAGTACGCTTCAGCGTACGCAAATAGGGCCAAGTTGGTCCGGGATATTCACGGAAATTGACCAAAGGCACATCCGTGCGTTCTTCCACCAATTCGACTTCACCATCGCCAGCACCAATAAGGAGTCGATTATTCTCCATGACATATAAAGCCCGGACACCATTCACATACCGATTGCAGTCACGGCCAGTGGGCTTACGGGCATTATGTGTGCCAAAAGCTCCAAGTATACAGCTTGTAGTGCCCGGATTGGTGACATTATCCCGATCGCAACAATTAAGTACAATTTTCACAATGTCACCTGTTCCCGTGCCCAAATAGGCAAACTCATCGTTTTTATCAATTCGAGCGCAATAGAAAGTGCGAGTTTTGTTCGCAAGATGGACATCCTGGACAAAGAGTTTCTTCTGCTCACGCACAATACTCCAAAGACGGAGATGACGATCTCCAGCGGTGAGAAAAAAGAACGGATTATTATGCAGTGGACGAACAGTCAAGGCATTCCCCGAAATGGCTCTCGTGGCAGGCTGGCGACAAATGGGAGTACTAACAAAACGAAATACAATAGAATAGAAACTACCAAACATTCTGGATTCTCACTTACAAGCTCTCCATATCAAAGACAATGACCGAACCATCATCCGTCCCACCTATAGAGACAACGAAACGATCCTCGGACGTAAAGCATATAGCTTGCACTTGGACCTTATGCAAATCATGTCTGGCAATTTCCTTACGTTGCTCGTAATTCCATATAATGACATATCCACGAAATCCCATATGATTTATCTGACCAGAGGCTAAATATTTTCCACTTTTGCTCACATCCAGGCATGATATGGTATTTGTATGGCCAGCTACAAACTCCTGAGTGTTCTTCTTGTAATCGGCTATACCTATTTTATTGCCCAGGGCAAAGATAATGTCGCCCGTTGTGGGATGCTGACGTACTCCGTTCTCCACTTTGCCATTGATCCCGAATATAGCGCGAGGCCGCAATTGCTTGCAATCAACTGGAGCATCCATGTTTTGCAAGATTCAAAATATATATAGAGTCTACAAATACGAGTGTATTTTTCAGATAGTTTTGATTAAGTTTTCTAATTTTTTTGGTAGTCAATGACTGAAATTTGCCGGGTTGTTTATATTATTTTTTTTTTTTAAATTCAAATTGACAACCGTTGCCTGGAGTCCGGTTGCTTGGCCAGATTGTCCCGCCAGATGGCGGCACTTTGGTAGTCGTGACATGGAAATGGTTATAATACAATCAGATGGTGATAGAGATAGAGCGAGAGGGAGATATATATGCATAAATATATATATATATCGGTATATATATATAGCCTGCACTACAAATTTTGCGGGACACTTAGCGGGACGTTCGCAAGCTAATCAAATAAAGAGAACAAATATTTTTGCCGATTGACCTACGCAAACAAAGAAAGAATGTTACAAATTGGGGGCGTCTCAGTGCCTCTGGGAATTGGTTTATTCCTTTTGATTGTCGGCATCTCGGGCACTTCCAGCAGTCTGGCTAATTTTCGCCATGGACGTCTTTCAAATGGATTTGTGGGTGAACCCAGCAAAACGGCCACAATTCAGCGATCTTTGGAACCGGAGGACTTATGGTTCGAACAGCGTTTGGATCATTTCCAGCCACGTAACACTCAGACTTGGCAGCAGCGTTATTTCATCAATGAGGACTATTATAGGAATGATAGCACAGCTCCGATTTTCCTGATGATTGGCGGCGAAGGGGAGGCCTCCAAGAAATGGATGCGGGAAGGCGCTTGGGTGCATTATGCCGAACATTTTTCGGCTCTATGTATTCAGCTGGAGCATCGATACTATGGCAAGAGTCATCCCACTAAGGATTTGTCCACACCGAATCTGGTTTATTTAACCTCCGAGCAGGCGCTGGCAGATTTGGCCAATTTTGTATCAGCCATCAAGGTGAAATATAATTTAAAGGAAACACAAAAATGGATAGCTTTCGGTGGCTCCTATCCGGGTTCATTGGCGGCCTGGGCCAGAGAGAAATATCCGCATCTTATTTATGGCTCTATCAGCTCTAGTGGTCCCCTCTTGGCGCAAGTGGACTTTAAGGAATACTTTGATGTGGTAAAAGCCTCACTGGCCAGCTATAAGCCAGACTGTGTGGAGGCAGTGACTCGTAGTTTTGACCAGGTAGAGATTTTGCTAAAGCACATGATTGGCCAGCGAAATATTGATGAGACATTTAAGTGGGTAAACGTATAGAAAGTCTTTGAAATATGTTTAATATTCTTTCATTCGTTTTTTTAAGGACCTGTACACCCATCAAGGATTCTATTGACAATAAACTGGATATCTCAAATTTCTTTGAAAATCTGGCAGGCAATTTTGCCGGTGTAGTCCAATACAATAAGGATAACAGTCCCCATGCAACTATCACTATAGATGAGGTACGTAAAATAACTTTTAAAAATTCTTTTCCTCATCCTAATCCCTTATAGATTTGCGATGTGATGTTGAATACCACAATGGGACCACCAGTAACACGACTGGCTGCAGTTAATGCTCTGCTGCTTAAGCAATCAAACTCCACATGCTTGGACTATAAGTATGACAAAATGATAGATGACATGAAAAATATATCTTGGGATTCCGAGGCCGCCAAGGGAATGCGTCAATGGACCTATCAGACATGCAATGAGTTTGGTTTCTATCAGACTTCAGAGAGTAAAGAGGATACATTCGGGAATCGTTTCGGTGTAGACTTTTTCATACGTCAGTGTCAGGATGTTTACTCAGATAGCATGGACGCCAAGTATTTGGAACAGGTGGTGGGCCAGACAAATAAGCATTATGGTGCCTTGAAACCAGAAACAACAAATGTTCTATATATCCATGGCTCCATAGATCCATGGCATGCTTTGGGCTTGACCAAACCGACAAGTAGGCAAACACCAACCATCTATATAGAAGGTACAGTCATACATATATTTCGAATGAAATGAAATTATTGACACATTTCTTTCTTTTTTTTTTGTTTCCAGGCACTGCACATTGCGCCAATATGTATGAACCGGTGAAAACTGATCCTCCCCAACTGGTTGAGGCTCGTAATAAGATACTCAAATATCTGGCCAACTTGCTCAATGATTATGCTACCGAATTGAACTGAATGAAACTCTAGATTGTTTGTGGCCCACGGCAACCAAAGAACATTTTGCCGCAACAGCGTTTCTTTTCTAGATACATATATATTATTATTCTTAAGTGTAAAATGTTTGTGTTATTAAAGTTTTTTTCTGGCTTTGGTTAGCCGTGATGAAAGGGTATAATATATATATATGTATGCAAATATGTATTGGCTTTACGTAATATTGTTTGTAGTAATTAGCCTAATCCTTTTTGGCCTGCTCCATTTTCTCATGGAATCGCTTCCAATAGTGCTGCACCATCTTGTTTTGTATGATTTTCTGTTCGATGAAGTGTATGGTCCAAGTGCCCAGCAAATAGCTTAAGTCATAGATGAAAGCCACCACACGAAAGAAATATTTCTCCACTTGCTCCTTGGTTGGACTATTCGCAATGATTTCCTGTAACTGCTTGTTTGCCATATTGACAGCATCATTGAGGCTTGACGGAGCAGTAGAACCGGTTGCGTCCTCTGACTTACCCTTAGATTCGCTTTGATTGCTAGCACCAGACCCAGACCCAGCCGATCCAGCTTTGGCACGTGTCGGCACAGTGGGATTAATGCATTCAATTGGCTCAGCTTTGCCCAGTTTGCCAGGACGTGCCATTGCCTGATCGACAAGAATTTCCGAAGTGGCCATTCCCTTCTTTAATGGATCTTTGGCCTCATCAGTGGCAGTGCGTTTCTTGAAAACATCATCAGCTTCATCGTCATGGCCATAGGAAGATGATTTATTGCTACCGCCACTGCTGCTGCCCACGACTTTGGACTGAGCCGTTGAGGCAGCAGTTGCATCAGCCACAGACGGAGCGTTACCTTCTATAATGCCCACACCCAAATTGGGAGCAGCAAAACCACCCAATGACGAGGCCTTCGTCTCATTGCCATGTTCGCTGTTGCCTTTGATGGAATAAAAGCGTGCCGAAGGCAATGAGAATGGGGAACTACCAAGAGGACCACAAACATGGACAGGCAACTTTAATTCCTCCAAGACCAAACGTGGGCAATCTAAGAGAAATGAATGGTTTGAAAAGTTCTTACCCGCATGCGCACATGGCCATGAAAGTCACATTTTTTTACTTACCCCAATTCTTGAACGGAACATTCGCGAACGAGACAGGTTTCAAAATACCACGTTGGGTCATCTTGAGAGTGGCACGCAACATCTTTAAATCGGCTAGGATTTTTTGTTAATGTTTTTTACTTCAACACAAATTTTCCAGAAAAGAAGTGATAATTTGAACGTAGAAAAATGCCGACTAACTCTCGGAGCGAAGTGAAAAGTCAAGGCCAACTAAACTAGTGTTCAATAAGATGGAAAGAGTAAGAGCAGAATAGAGCCTTCAAGACAAGTGACAAGAATGGGCAGCACTTTTTTCGTTTTTGTTTTAACCGTATAAGTTGTATCGTTTTTATTACTTTTTTTTTTTATTTAAACTAATTACTAAAGCATATTAGTAAGTTTACTAGTTACATTTAGTAGGCTACACAAAAATCAAGATCAGGCTCATTTTTTAATGGAATTCTAGGCATTATAACGAAAAAAAAATGAACGCGCTCCAATTTCCAAAATTCAAATTTGACAAATTGCCTGGCACAAAAAAAGGGAAAGATTACACGATACGATTTGGTCTCATTTTGGGCAAGGCAATTAGGCAACACTTCTTAAATTCAACTGGAAAGTTAGTTAGGCTCATTTTTAAATATTCTTTACACATGTTTGTTTAATTACATACATATTTTAAATTAGTTTTTTTATATTTAAAAAAAAAAAACCAAATTCATTCTTAGCATTTTCACTTTTTGTTTGTTTCTACTGGCAACCAAATCGGTTTGTATATATATATTTATATATATAGTTATATGTTATTATGGAGTGTAAATTTACGTATATGTAAGAGTTGTTATATTCTTATTATGAATGTAATGGAAATGTCTGTCTTTTCGCGTAATTAATTCCTTTAATACTACAACGCTCGAATCACTTCATATCTTTTTCCCCCAAACAAAAAAAACCTTAAAATAAACCAATTTGTTTTAGATTATTCTTGATAATGACATCGGTGACGGCATCGAATACAAATTTCACATTATTTGTATCTGTGGCGCAGGTGAGATGCGTATAGATCTCCTTTTGGTCTTTTCGTTTATTGAGATTTTCGAATTTCATGCGTATGTAATTAGCTGCCTCCTCAAAGGTGTTGGAACCTAAGTTAAACAAATATTATTATATTAATATATATGTTAACAGATTACACAATTTAAATCATTTCTACCTGTGTATTCGGGGAAACATATCGTCAGCGGTGAACGCTTGATTTTCTCCTCAAACAAATCCTTTTTATTCAGAAACAGTATAATGGAAGTCTCCACAAACCATTTGGAATTGCATATGGAATCAAATAGTTTCAGCGATTCAATCATCCGATTCATTTCCTCATCTTCCGCTAAAACGAGATCATAGCCTGAAAAAAGTGAAAGTTTATATTGATAAATACTTTAATAAGGTGATTAAATCTGTATTCATTATAAAAGTATCTCTAAGAAGGATTCCTTTCGTAACCCTACAAGTCTGTATTTGTTCTAAATATAAAAGCTTGAAATTTCCTATGTAGCCGGATTAAGTAATGTTTGTTTTAATTTAGTGTACCAAAGATACAATACATAAGAAAACGTTTCTCATTAAGTCAGATATGTCTGCCACCTGCTTAGGCGGTTCTATCGTGAAAAACACGGTGTCAATATCATCTTTTTTAGGCATTGTTTCAGCGGAATTACATACATCCAGTAAATCGTTAGAGATCTAACTCTGATAGTTATGAACATGAGTGAGACGGCATGCTGTCAGTATTGCTTATAGTTTTCTATGATAGCCTTTTTAAACACCATTTCAAGATTCTCCTCTTACCCGAAAGTGCCACACAGAAAATGATGGCAGTAACGCCCTCAAAGCAATGTATCCACTTCTTACGTTCCGAACGCTGACCGCCCACATCGAAGAGTCTGTAGAAATATATAAAGAGAAAATGTTATAATAAAATAAGCATTAGTCAACGACTTGATGATCTTACTTAAAATGTAGCTGTTTGCAGGAGAAATGCGTCTCAATGATGCCAGTGGTCTTCACTCGTGTACGCAGGACATCCTGCTGTGTGGGTATGTAGTTAGGTTGCGCAATACGATCCAATGAATTAAGGTAATAACCAGCAGAATCGTTCAGTTGATATTCACGAGAGCGTGCAAACGATTGCTGTACACCGCCATCGGCCCAGAGTTTCTTCATTAGCGAAACGATTTCGGGTAAAAGTAATCCCTCATCAGCGGCCGAGGCATGTGTGAAAAATTGTCGGGCAATATCCGTCCGGCCCGGATCGGCAAATTCAATTTTAAGTCGTCCCATGGCTCGTATTATGACCATCAGACTCTGTACAGTGTTGCTATAGACAACGCGTCGATATTCCTCACACTCCTCTTGCGAGTAGCCGGTTTCGTGTATAATCTTCATCTGTTTGACTATAGTTGATTTGCCAGATTCGCCGGCGCCTGTGAGTGAGTAAGTAAGGAAAACGACAATTATTGACAAACTCATGGTAATTGGTATTGAGATTGGTTGCGTGCGTAAAAAAAACTGAATGAATAAATGAATGAATCAATAAATGCATGAATGGCATGGAAGAAAATTGGTAGAGATGGACTGAGACTAAGAAAGAGACGAAGACGACTCGTTTTTATGAATGGAATGGAGGCCACAAGTTGCTCAATTGCCTGGGGGTTCAAAAGGTTAAAAAGGCCTTTTCGATGAATTGCGCTGGTCATGATGTTTGTAAAGTAATATCAGAAATTATCAAGAGACCAAAGTCTCTTTAATATGTAGATACTCTGAGAATAAGTATAGAATAATCCAACTAGATACATATATGTATGTACATGCATACATACAATATGTATGTACATATCGAAGCACAAATGCTGATGCTGATTATATATCGTTACCTCTAGATTACAGGGTATCGAAATAAAGATGAGTGTTAGTAGTACAATAAATGTTCGAAAATTAGATATTGTTAGCTCCTAGTGTGGTTCTAATTTTTATAACTTTTGTTATTACATCCTAAAGAGGGATATACATATATCTATTGAGAGAAATCAATTAATATAGACATTTTTTTTAATACACATTTTCATATATAATGTATAATTATAGTTCAAACTTTTATTTCTAATTTGGAACTACTGGAGTTCTTTTTCTTGAGCTTCTACTGTACTGAAACTGAGTACATATTATCTATACCTATACAAGAGACATAAATAACTTTTTATCAAATAATTTCATAGGAATTACTACTTATATCATTCGACAAGAGGGTCAAAAGAATAGTTTTTGAAATCTTTTGGCAAATGTTTTTATACATTTTTTGGTTAATACACAAATCTTGAAGTTCATTGAACTCTGACAAAACCACTAAAGATCTAATCAAATTTGTAAAAATAAAGAATAGAAAAGAAGTAGCAATTCTTTCATTCAAATGAAAATTTCGTTTCGCTTACAATATGGTCTTCTATATAAAGCCACGATCGGAGTGCGTTTTGTATCATATCTACATACATATGTGTATATGTATGTACATATGTATCGAAATAGATAATAGTAGTAATCCACATTACGTGTTGAGCAGTTTCCCTTTTGGTTAAAAACAATCAATGTATGGCCAAAATAAATACAAAAAATGTTCGACCAGTGTCTAAAGTTCATTTCAGTTATCAAAGAGCGACGATATTTTTGGTTGTTGTTATTTTGCTTCTTTTTTTGGCTATTGCAACAATGGCACATTAAGCCAACTTTGCTTTTGTTTTGCCAACTTTGTCTCTTTCTATCTCTCTCTATTTCTCACTCTATCTGTCTCTGTCTGTGTGTGTTTGCTGGGTCCATTCCCAGCTTTTGAGATGGTTAGGTAATTACCTGACAACGACTACATACAACTAACTGCAGACTGTACTTTCACTTTTCCAGGGCTTTTTTCTTTGCTCGAAGTTTTTACTTTGTTTTTTCAGTAAGTTAGTATCCAGTTGAATTACATCTCTATAATAGTATATTTTATGATCATTACTTATAACAAGCAAATAAATCATAGTTTATTGTGGTTGTTGTTTGGTTTTTTTTTTCTGTTTAATTCAAATCTCGACAAGTCTCAAGCCTTGGACAATGCACACTAATTTTTGCAATAAAAAAATCAAGACAAAGTAATGCCAAATGGCCGGCTAAATCTGTCAAATCTGAATACGAATAGGAATTATAAAATATTGAAAAAAAAAAAAACTAACAACAACAACGAGCAAAAGAGGAGGGAAAAAGATGGCAAAAAAAGGTCAATTTAATAATAATAATAGCCGCAGCAGAAATATGTGTAAATGCACCGTTAACTGGTGGCATAATAAGCCCCAAAAAAAAAACGGCAGACAGAGAGTAAGAGAGAGAAAGAGGGACAGAGAGGGAGATGAAAGAGCGAGAAGAGAACATGGCGGTGGAGTACAAAGCGAGCTCCATTATCATCATCATGATCAACGGTATTATAATTAACCTAATAATGATCTCGATCATAATGATGATCGTGGAAACTTTGAAATAAGAATCGGTGACTAAATTCAAACAACAATAGCAAAAACCCCTCAAAAAGAATCATAGAAAAAGAGTGTTGTGTGTGAGAGTGAGTAATCAACTTAAATGGCGCCTGAAAAATTATTATTATTTAATTTTTTATTCATTGCAGATAAGTGTAAAATGAGTGTGAACGCATCGAAGAAATGAAAAAAGAGATGTGTTAATCAGCAGTAAATGAACGATGTTGCGAGAGACAGAAGAGAGTGTGAAAATAATAAAAACAAAAACAAAATGCCCTCAGATAAAGAGGGGGAAAAAAGTAAACAATTTAAAACGGAAACATTTTTAACCGTATGGTAACTACGGCCTACTTGTAGGGCAGGGCAAGGCATTAGCAATATCCGCAATTCTCTTCCGGATTGAATGTTTTCCTTTCCGAGAGTTATTTGTATATAGCAGGCCAATATAATAAATATATGTACATATATGATTTAATTACTTGCCACGTGGTAGTAAGTGTTGTCAATTTTTGGATGAATCGAGTAAAAACCAAAGAGTACGGCCGTGCCGAAGTTTCTATACTCTTGTGTTGAAAAACAACAAATTCATTGATCTTAAACTTTATTCTAAGCTAAATATACTTATGATGTTCCTATGGGACAAACGAATGAATCCAAAATATGTAATACGTATAACAAAAAGAAGTATGTATAGGTTATACATAACTCTTGAATTGATCCAGGCAGATCTGGTTATGGCTATATGAACTGATTTGGACGTGCTGGTTAAGATTATTTGTAGCTATCTTCTATGAATTGCCAACTTCGTCTCATTAAAATGAAGATACCCTTTTTGCGAGTGTATAACAATTTTTGACTTTCTCTTCCTGCTTGGCCCACATCGAGAACCACTTAATTTTTATTTTTGCAACATTTTAATCAAATTTGTAGTAGAATTTCCGTTCATGTTCATTGTTTGGTGGAGTTTTTTGTTAAATATAGTACACTCATTACTCTCATTTTCATGCCATATATACTTATACAAATACATACATCTAAATTCTTATGTATGTGTACATTTTTAAGATTTTTCTATTGTTATACTTCTAGTTAAATTTGTATTGCATCATCATCATGACAATACGTTGCACAAAATACATATATATATTTATACTAACTCAATATTAAAACCGGTTTTATTTTAATTTTCTTTTTGAATTTCGATCATTGTTCTTTGTTTTCCTCTTAATTTGAACATAAACATAATAATAATATGTATTAATCTGTTGACGGTTGCCTTATCTCATCGTATCACAAAAAATATGTTAGCTTTAAATTGATATTATACATATGAACGTACATACATACATACAATATGTGTGCATACAAAAATCAAAGTTTTTTTTAAGTTCAGTTGTTGTTGTTGAAAAACTGTTTGGTAAAAGGTCATTTAGCGATAATACTTGATAAGGAAGAAATGAGAATTTATAACCAAAACGTCAATACACAAATACCAATAAACTCTGTAATATATGTACATATATGAAAAATACTTATAGTATATATATGTATATATACATATTGTTGATTAAGTAGCTTTGCTGACAGTTTGGGGTAAGGCAAGACATCATGTGCTTGCTTTTTTTCCCTTACTTTTCATATATAAAATGTACATATACATACATACATATACGAGCTTACTCATGCCCCAAATGCGATTTCGAGACATCAAAAGTACGTACATACATACATATGTATTAGTGAGTAAATGCAAATATTATAATAAATAATAAAATGAAATTCTTTTCTGTTTTGTCAATTGAAAATGTGAGAAAGATGGGGAAAGGGGAAGACGCAATTAAATTGAGTGCCATGAAAAGGGAGGAAGGTGGTATGGGTCAACTGACACACACCCCAAACCCTCCCCTTTCCCTCACCCATCCACCCACTGCCAACAACAATAGCAAAACATTTTTATTAAATAAATGCCAAGAGCTGCTGCAATTGCATTTGGCCAATCAGGGGCTGGGGAGGGGAGTGGAATGGAATGAAGGAGAAGAGGACGACAGACTGGGGTCCCCCATTTATTAGTGCTAATATCGTTCACCCCACTTTAAATGTCAGTGAGCTATAATACCCCCCACTTCTCCCCCTCCCACACATCTTTCTCTCTCTCACCAATTAGCCAGCCTTGTCTGAGGGAGAGATTGAGAGAGGGAAAGAGATCTGAACAACAATGCGCAAGCGTGCCGCTAACAATACACACACACACACACATACATCCATATAAATACGTATGTATAACAACTTAAAACAACAGCAACGCATAGACAAATGTTAGTTTTTCAGATGCAAGTGGTGCAAGGTGTTTTCTTGCTTTGTCGGTTTGCCTGTTGTTGCTTTGACCATATCTCAAAAGCAAACACTAGACTGCACACTTTGGCTCTGAATACGTGTACGGAAATATGGGCAGCACTATCAAATGTTAGTTCCACGGTAATAATACATATGATTCCAAAGCATGAGTACAATGAAATGAAATGGGTTTGCCGTATTGACTGTCACCCAAAGGATAAAAAGTTTTCTTATTTAAAAACAAGGCGAATATATTCTTTATGTTGTATAAATACAAAATTTATATAGATATAGTTGAACACCCACTAAATTGTCCCCTAAATAATAAACTGATGGTTCCTTGAAAAACTGTGTGATAAAAAATTTCTCGTTAAATCATAAACAACTTGGAATTTCAGATTACCGGCATTCAATGTATGTAGGTTCTAGTTCTATTTTGAAAACTATTTTGCGGCTGATGGGTGTAGCCTCCTCCTCTCCATTGCTAGCTCTTTACAAGCCTTTTAACACGACTGCTGTCTAGTCCCTGAGTCATCATCATCATCATGATCAGTAGTGGCGAGTGCCTCGCTTCATTAGCAAATCAGCAAGCGGCACAAAGTGCAACCCCTCGGGTTGAGCCAAGCCAAAACCAGACCAGATCCGAAAGCAGCTACTTGAAAAAAAGCAATGGAAATGGAAAAACAACAACAACGACTCTCATAGCATTGTTTTCTGAATTGAATGGCAATGAAAATGAAAAGTACACACAGATACACACACACACATACATTTACTGCAACAGTTATGTGTAGAAATTTAATTGCAGAAGAAGGTTTCACAAAGAGGAGGAGGAGGTGGAGAGACTACTAACTACATTTGCACCGTTGTTTCTTTACCCTTCCATACCCTACCCAAACTATGCACATATGTACATATATAATCGTTTTGTTAATTGAAATTGATTGATTTGAAATGGTATTATGGAATCAGTAAAGATATCTGAGAGAATAATTTCCCGCATTTAATTCAGAAAAGTGCATATACCCTATCTTTGTTATTTTTTTTTGCAAGGGTATCCCAATAATGAAGCAAGTTTTGAGGCATTTCGTCCACAGAGGTCAGACCAAAAATGTCTTCTTCTTGTGGTGTGTGTATATGTGTGGGGATACGAAACGCTTGAGTGGATTTCACACACACTCTCAGAAGATGAGATCGATCCACCGCACAACCACAAGTGTCAGCAGCCTCAGCCACAAGATACATGTTGCCAAGTCCGCAATGGAGAGGCGCCCCACTTGTTGGAGTGCGGCGCGCATTTGGTTTCAATTTACATTGAATATTTCTGTATTTTGTTTTTTTCTTCTAATCGGCAGACAGACATAGAGGGCATATATTGCATAATCCCATTTGGCCATGTGCAAAAGAAATTGAAGTTATCGTTTGTGGTTTGAATTTACAAAAAAAAAAAACCAAAGAGAAAAACTCCATTCACCCAGCCCAATTCGCACAATATGTTTCTCAAGATCTGAGGAACTCTGAGTAATAATCTTATTTAAGGTAGAAAGAAAGCAGAAAGGAGCAAATATAAGTGTGAGAGAGAGTGAGACGTACCCAAAAGCAGCAATTTCACCTCCGAAGCTGCACGTTCGCCCTCTGCTCGCAGCGCCCGATCGATGTTCTTCGAACGTTCGATGGCTTCTTTATCTCTTGCTGTACTCACGGCACAACCCATTTTGTTCGTTTAACTGTTATTTTATTGATTGTCGTTTGCGGGAGGGGAGGCGATGACACCTTATTGGTTTATTATTTAAAATACTTTTTTTTAGTTGATGTTTCACTTTTTTGTTTCTAGGTTTCTTTTTGTATTTAATTCAGCGCCCTGCAATCGTTGCGTCTGCGCGTCGTCGGCGTCGGCTGTACACTTTTTTCTTCCTTTCACACAAACACATACATACACACACACGCATGCACTCACAAACACGCATAGGCAGTCTCACTGGCGAATACAATAAAAAAAAGGTTTTCACGGCGTTTATAAATTTGTCACTTTTTTTACGCTCGCGGCGCTTTAAAAGAATTGTGCGTTTATTGTAAAAAAAAACTTCAGAATTTATTTATTTTTAACAATCTAACTCGGCTTCGCTGTGATCGTGAATCACTGATCGCAATGTGGCCAAGCTCCGCGAATTGATAAATACAATATACATGTTATCGATATTTTATCGATGATCGGTGCTAGTGTTGTAAAATGTGTTTTATTTTATAACCTTACAGCACTCATTCAAAAGTGTGGCAAACCTTACGAATTGGCGGTCAATTTAAAAACCCGAATTTTAATTTGAATAACTTTAAATGCTAGTCAAATTACTATGCATATTTAAATGTTCTTAAAAAAACGTAAATTACCATATATTTTTAGGCAGCTATTTTTATATTTAAATTAATAATCGACAATTCCCTTATTGTCTATTTCAAATTGGTCCCACCTAAAGTTAATACTAGAATTATAAAATTAGGAAGGAAGAAAATAAGAAGAAAATAATTAATAAATAGAAGAATAATAATAAAGAAACCTTATTCAAATCTGTCAATGAACCCTGCAGAAGCAAATGCTTTATTTTTTTTTATTGTATTTTTCGTACCTACCTAATGAGTTCAATGCTAATTATACGATTTAGCCATTTCATGTTTTTCAACGTTGTTACTTTTGCCCAAGAATTGTGTTTGTTCAAGTTGTCGGCTCATTGACTTCCCTCTTTTGGAGCATCTTTTGAAAAGTGCCGAAAAAAATCAATCGAATGATGCATTCGACGATCGACATCCATCAGTGCAACTTCACTTGACTTGCTCTAGGGCCTGGTATGAATATGGGGCTGGAGATGGTGATGGGGTTGGGGATCAGTTTGGGTATGAGTATGGAGGTGTTGCGTATGTATGTATGTGTCTGATATGGATCAACCTTTCAACGAGATGTGGAAAAAGTTTTTACCGAATTATCCAAGGAAATTAATCTTAATCTTGAGTTTGAGTTTGCTCAGGCCACAAGGAACACATGTGCCAAACTCTGTACATATCGTATTTGATGTATCTGTGTGTGTGTGTGTGTGTGTGTGTGTAGGAGTCAGATCTATTTCAAGGCCTTAGGCCATCCTTTCATTGTTGTTATTATTGTTGTTGCCATTGATGTTTTCTTTTTCTACCCTTCATTTAAATAGAGTTCAGAGGTATATTAAGTCAGCCAAAGCAAGATTTCAAGACATTATTCTATTGATCAGCTTCTCAGATATTAAAGAATTCAGGCATCTGCCAACATTTTTGCTACCTGTTATCTAATATTTTGATATCTCGACTTGTTGCAGGGTATTGGAAAGTCGATCCAAACAATTTAACATACGTAAATTCTGTGTTTTTTTTCGGTTTCTGGGCGCGCACGCCGATTGAAGTTCGTCCGACTCCGACATTCGTCAAATTTGTTGGCATCAGCAAACAGTTTGAGAATTTTCAACTACAACAGCAACAACAACAACAACTGACGAGAGGAAGGCATGCGCTTTGGATAAAGCAAATGCAGACCACCCAGAATCAGAGAGAGAACCCCCATTCTCCTCCATCCCTTCCCAGCTAACCGCATAAATCCATAATTCTCTAGCTGCATCTCGGATATGTATCACAATACCAATGCAGGTCTGTTCCAATGCTGCTGATGTTGCTGCTGCAATCATTCATTCAAACCATAGACACATAGCAAAATGAGAGAGAAAGAGAGGGCGAGTGACTGAGATCCCCTCGCCTCACCCCTTTTTGGGGCCCACCCGTCGCATTTGGTGTAAACATGTGTAAATCATGACCCGTTGATGGCCTCCACGTAGCACTAGAAACAACCATGTGACGTCCTCCGACGACCGCAACGGGAACACAAAAAAAAAGAAGAAAAGTAAAGGAGAAGGAAGAGAAGTGGAGTGGAGACTTTTGCACTGCGACCCCAACATCTTCCTGTACGTTTTTTTTTTGTTTAGATAAATTAGCTGTGGAAATCTGAAATATGAATGAATGAATGTTATCTTTCTCCCTCTCTCTCTCTCTATCCCACTTCCCATCTCAATGATATTCTTGTTCTTGTCTGCTGCAAACATTTGGAAACAAAAACCCCCGAATATGAATACCCAACTTATAATCGAATAAATGTCCCAAAAGCAAATATTATTTATGCCAGAGCCCTGAGAACTTTTTCTCCGTTTGTGTGCATATTGCGTGCTGCACTCTGCGAGCGGGAGAGAGGGGGGTAGAGAGAGGAAAGAGTATGCCCAAAAGGATGGTGAATGGGTGGGAGGCATGGCCGGGGAAAGACTGCATTTCTTTTGGTCATGTTTGTTTATACTTAAAGCGTTGTATCAATAAACAATTTTCAGGCTGGCAAAGGGCAAGTTTCGAATATTAAAATTGTTCATACATGGACTACAAAACTGAAGCAGTTCAATTCTGTTCCGCTGTGATAGCAATCGCAAGACAATTAATTTGCCAAATTTTTTCATTGATGTTAATAACAAATTGTTTTACCATTTATATAAACGTTCGAAAACAAGTAACGAAATTGATTAAAATCCATTAGATTCTAAAAATTTAATCTTTTAATTATTAACACAAAAGACAATGATGATATCATAATTAATATAGATTCAGCTAATTCAGAGAGCAGTCCAAATCGTAAAATAGTTCAATGATGATCCGCTAAAGTCTCGCAAAGGGTTAAAAGTTCGGTAGCAGATAATTTCAAAGAGCTAAATAGACTAATTATAAATGTTTCATCCATGGTTATTTTGGTTTTTCGTTGCCTGGATCATTAGTGAAAAACAGAACACGATCAGCTTGAAAATTGTCAACTACAAATCTAAATCCGATATCGAGTTCAAGTGGAATGTAAATCGATGGGCGACATCCTGACGTTGCAGTCGTCTAATTATCCACACCATAAATTGAACCGATCGATGACAAATATTTTGACATGGCGCCGCCAAGACGATATCTTCTCCTCCTCCTTTATTTTCTATATGTGTATATACATATACATATATAGGTTAATGTGTGGTCGTTCTATGACCACTTGAGACTCGGTAGCGGTAGCCCAAAAATTGAAACTTGTAACCAGAAACTCGCAACTCTTCAAAACCAAAATCAAAACCAGAAAAAAAAAATAAAAAAACACACAACTCAGCAACAATTGAGACGAAAATCAAACACACACACACACAGAGTTTCGAACATGGAACTTAACTTATGGCAGTCAGAACGAAATTGAGTCCCCGACAAGATCAAAATTAAATCAAAGTGAACATTTTTCATTGGAAATTTACACATTTTTTGGATTTTATTAGATATTATTATTATTATTTTGGTTTTTTTTTTCCTTTTTATATTCGTAAGCGCCGAGGCAAGTCAAAATGAATCGTTTGACCAGTTGGACATGTCTTAAGATGGGCGATGTTTTGATGGCCGCCCGTCGAAGTAAGAAGGATAAATGCTGTCAGGGGCAGGATTCTTGTAAGAAGACGAACGATTGTTGTTGCAAGAAGCCAGAGCAGCCCAAGCCTGCTAATTGTTGCAAAAATCCGGAGCCCTGCAAGCAAGATTGTTGTCAGTCCTCATGCAAGAAGGAAGAACCACCCAAAAAAGCGGAATCCTGTAAGCAAGATTGCTGCCAGTCCTCATGCAAGAAGGGGGATCCCTGCAAGAAGGAGGATCCCTGCAAGAAGGGGGATCCCTGCAAGAAGGAGGATCCCTGCAAGAAGGAGGATCCCTGCAAGAAGGAGGATCCTTGCAAGAAAGAGGATCCCTGCAAGAAAGAGGATCCCTGCAAGAAAGAGGATCCCTGCAAGAAAGAGGATCCTTGCAAGAAAGAGGATCCCTGCAAGAAGGACGATCCTTGCAAAAAAGAAGACTGCTGCAAGACGAATGGTAAAGATGGAAAAGGTGGCAAAGATGGAAAAGGTGGCAAGGGAGGCAAAAGCGGCACAGATGGTAAAGATGGCAAATCTGGCAACGATGGCAAGGATACAAAAAAGAAAAGTGGTTGGTTTAGATAGAGAAGCCAACCTGCTACAATTTTTTCCTATCTATTATTACAAAATTTTCCATTGAATTTTATAATCAAAATTTTCCATAGACATTGTCAACAATTATCATTAGATCAAATGCGTATATAAACGGATTTTTCTTCAACAATTAGCTTGTTCTATTATTGCTTAAAATGAACAGGGAGATGGTCAATAAATTTATTCTAAAAGTACTATCCTTATTTAAAATTTTTGGGACATGAAAAAAGCAAGAATCAAATTTTGACATATAAAGTCTGTATTTACTAAAATTTGAATTAATTTAGTTTTGCTTAATAAAAGGAACTCGTGGATATCAGTATTCAATCAGATTTATACGGTGAAACAGAAAATATATTTGCTATATAGTCAGAGATAATTTTTTTTTTTTTGTATCGTAAAAATTTAAGGATTCTAGTTTCCTCTTTTTAAAATTTTTTTTTGTATAACAAAGCAACAATAGAGTTTTGTGACTAGGTCTAAAATTGATTTATATTTTCGTTTTTGAAAATCGAATTTAAAAATTACTTTAAGTTAAAGTTACAGTTTTTTTTTTAATCAGGATCAGATCGGCAATAGAAATGAATCGTTTGCCAAGTTTTTCTTACTTTAAGATTTCCGATGCCATGATGGCTCTCCGTCTGGCCAGTATCAGTAGCGGCACAAAGGATCCATGCAAAAAAGAAGAACCAACCAAAAACAAATTGGATTCTTGTAAGAAAAAAGATAAGGATCCATGCAGAAAGGAAGGAAAGGAAAAGGACTCTAGTAAAAAGAAGAAAGAACATACCAGCAATGGCAAAAATGAGAATTTCATTAAGAAAAACATTTGTGGTCGTGGTAAGATTCTGTTTTGATGTTGTGAAGATATATTTAATTTTGAATATTTGGAACATTAATCCCATGTAGATATGCATAGTACAGCCCCTCGCTGTAAGGATGGTAAATTTCCAGGTGGCAACGACAAATCCAATAAAAAAAATGATTGCAAAACTGCAAAATCAGCCGATAAGGAGCAAAAGAAAAAAAACGGCAGTGGCGACGGAGGCGGCTGGTTTGGAATGAAGTAAAGTCAAGACAAATACTTCACAGGCAGACACAATATATTGTTAGATATGATCCTTAAAAATTGTCATCGCTTTTTTTTTTTTTTTGAAATTCCATAGAAATTTGCAAAACTATTCCCAAACTGGCCTTCAGATGATACGCAATCGGCGTCCAAGTCTTTTGCTTCAGCATTGTCGTCGCATTCTGCGAGGGATAACCCAACAAAAGAGAAGGAAGAGTCGTCGTGGTAAGTGTAACTAGATTTACCTAGTTAAGATGACCACATTTGTACCCTGTTTTTCTTAGATATCCCGATTAAGTCGACACATAAGAGTAAATCATATTTTTTCTATGCGTTTAATAAGGCAAAGTTCGTAATAATAAGGAATAATGCTGACAAATGTTCGAAAAAACACAAGTCCAAGAAGGGAAAGAAACAGAAAGCCAAGGAAAAACGCTCAAAAAATTTCACCATAATGCCGTTCAAGGAAAAATTTTCAAAAATTATGATGATAATAAAAAAGACATAGTTTGCCAAGTAATTGTATTCGAAATTCTAGTACTTAGTTATCCAGTTTACATAATTTTTTCAATTTGTTTTCAACCTCATAAATAAATACATACAATACGGAAAATTCCAAAATGAAACTATTACAATGCCGCTCCACAAGGATAATACTGCGACATTTGAAGGATTAAAAGGTTCATAATGTTTTCTTCAGCAAGTTATTGGAAAAGTGCATTTATTTAAAAAATAATCACAATATACTAGAAGCGTATGATCATCTAATGAAAAGGTAAATCTACTTGCATCCGCTATAGGGAGGGCGAGCTAAATAGTCATTATGTAGTTTAGTCTAATCCAATGCTCTTGGGTTCTGTCAATGCGGAAATTCAAGTGGATAACTTATTTGAAGAAACTTTCAAAAAGTTCTTTCCTTAAATGGGGAAAATCATGATTTAAATACCTGTTTGGTGTTTCAACAAAATTAAAGCATTTCTTTTTTAAATTATTATAGTCTCAATAATCGAATAAAGATCGAAGGAGTGCAAAAAGATTGTAAATGGTCAGGTGAACCATACAAATGGTCTGCGTATTCATATCGGTCAAGACCGTGTGCCAGAGCCGCTGATACATCGTTGCAGCAGCAGTGCCACGAAGAACAACAGCAACAATTGCCGGCAGCAACAAGGAGCCGACCAAATAGATAGATAGAAACTATGCAAACTAAATTACGATTACTAAATTACCAGATTGTGTTGGAATGAACGCCGCCGACATGAATCAGGTCTCTATAAGTTTTACTACACAAGATCATAAAACTGAACGCGCAGACATTATAAAGCCATAAAGCAAAAAAAAAAAAAAAGAGCAGAGCAAAAAAAAAAGAAACGAAGAAGAGAGAGAATACAAAGTGATAAAAGTGAATTTCCATGGACAGTTTACGATGCCGACGCCGCTCATCCACACACCCCCCCATCCCCCCGCTAACAACTATCTACGTATGTGAGAATGTTGCCATATGTGGGAGGCTGGGCCCAAAAGTAAAGAGAACCTACTTACCCTCTCCCCTCCCATGACGAAACGAACCTAAATCGAGGCATAAGCGATCGCAGGGCATTAAATTTATGAGTGAAAAGTGAGAGAAGGAAAATACACGAAAAATTAATACAAAAAAAAAAACAAAAAAGAAATTGGTGAAAATCGGTTTTTGCCTGGCCCATATGAAAATCGCATGAATTCAGTGGAAAAACTGCATTCTATCAACTGGCAGGTGCTTAAGAGTTTCCCATTTCCTATACCATGCCTACCTTCACCATCGCCCTCTCCCCATTCCTCTTCACCATGACAAAATTATATATACTTTTTTTTTTTTTTTTTTGGCAGTCTTCAGGAATTCATAAATTTCCTTTACCCCCGTCAACCGCCCCGCAACAGCAAGCAGTCTGTTACCCCTTCCCTCTACCATTCCTCATAGCCCATCCAGCATCCTCGAGAGATTTTTATGGCAATTCAATTGCACTGGCACTGACTTTTGTTTCCTGCTGCAACCGTATGGCCATGTAAGATCTGAATCGGAATCTTTTTCGGCTTTTCCTATGCTTCAACCTCGTGTAAACAAATTATTTATAAAAAAAAAAAAAAGAAAATAAGAAAATTATACCAGGCACCACCACCACCACCGGTCGGTCGGTCGGGTCGGTCCACGGGTCGCACTTGTCGGTCCAAAGACTCAATAGTTGAAATACATTTTTTTTCCATTCGATTTTTCTTCACTTTTTTTCGGTCGTTTGGCTTTTTTTTTTTTCTTGCCTTGGATCGATCGGGGTAATTTATATTTATGGTGGCCCTCGCTTGTCGGATTGTTCAGACATACATATGTACATATGTATGTATGTATGTATGTATGCACATATATTTTCGTCTTGCGTTTGGCTTGAGTTGGGTTGCTTTGGTTTGGTTTTGGGTAGGTAATTATTACTTTTTTTCCCCCAGTGTAAACAAATTTGCTGTGCCTAATTTTAGTTAAAGAGATAATTCTTTTTTGCTTTTTACGATATTTGCGGCCTCATTTTGTTGGCAAAAACTAAAAGGAATTTTTATAAACGCTCTCCTTAGACACAAAGCTTATATATTAACTTCCATAATTCAACTGAATATACCTATAGGCCGATAACTGACAGAAGAAGGTCAATGAATACAGTTTTCTTAAGGGGCATTTATAGGGCAGATTAATCCAATCATTGGTCTTTTCAACATGAATATATAATTTTCTGCTATATGATATATTACAAATCGTAAAATTCCATGGGATAAAATCCCATTAAATTTATCTCTTATTAATTGTAATTTTTGCACGGACTTTTACAATTATTATATTTATATTTATTGATTTTAGAGGATTGAAAAACAGAGTCCTGAACCACAATTTTGCATGGTCAAATTTTTATATAATTTTACAAAAGTCATGTATTTAGTTGGCCCTTATGTAAATATTAACTTTTAATTGGCCAAAATATATTGAAATTGGTAGATTACAGTAAAAATATCTTTGAATTGATCGAAGTTGCAAAGAAAAATGGATGAGTTTGAGCCAGGGTAAAAATTTATGAAAACTCATAACGTATCCGCCATGGTGGCACGGTCAAAGTTAGCTTGGACTTCTGATTCCACGTACATTTACCATAGCTCTTAGTTATTGTGGCTTTTGAAGTACATTTGGATAAACTGAGCCAATTAATGACAAATTTGCAGAGTTCTCTATCGATGGAAAATTTCAAATTGGCGATGAAAATCGATTGATCTCTGTGTATTTCTTTTTGGTTTGTTCTTCTTTTTGTCTTCGACATTCAACTGTCATTTCTGCTGTCATTTTCAATGCTGAAGTTTTCCCCTGAAACTTTGTTTTCCATTTCATTTTTCACTTTCGAATTCGATGATATTTTTGTGTACCCATGCCCACAGGTGCTCTGCCCTCGAAGGCCGAAGATAGATAGAGAGAGAGAGAGAGAGGGTGAGCGAGGGAGGATGAAACGGGGAATCTACAAAAGCCAAAGTAAAGAACAAAGCAAAAGCAAAAAAGTCCAACAAAAAAGATCAGGGGGAAAAAAAATCACAGCCCCACAATGACGACAATGAGCGAAGAGTGAAACGAAACAGATGCCAGATAGAATGGAAGAAGATCCCAGATTCATTCGGGTGATCTCCAAAGGAGCCGAAAAAAAAACAGATCTTAAACCGCGGCCATTTTAGAGGCCAGTAGTCAATTTCACATGATCAGCAATCAGAGGAGCCCCAAATGAGGAGAGATTAATTACTGCCTACGTTGGCGGAATTGTATTGTCGGTAATATTCCCCCTCCCCCCAAAAAAAAATACAGCAAAAATTTTATATATATAAAATTGTTTTTTTTTCTTTTTTTTTTTGTTATTTTTGCTTCCTGTTTTGGCACTTTTTGGAGCAACTGGCCGCTGCCCGCTGCCCTGTCTTTGTGTTCCTTTTTCTTTTTGTTTTTCTGTTGTTGTTGTTGTGAGTCAACGGATTTTTAAGTATCGGCTATTAAACTAAAAGCTAAACAATAACAACCAGTCGAAAGTGGAAATGGTTTCTGTGAGGATCGGAATCGCCGAAGATCATTGGAAGGCACTTCTCATGAGTTCATTCCCTCTCTCCCTCTCTCTCTCTTCTACTTCCTACACAAAATATCTTGAGTCGCAAAGTATTCTTTGGTTTCTACAGAAATGTTTCGTTTCTTATTTTTTTTTTCTTCCCATTTTCATTTCATTTAAATTTTGTTCTTTCTGTGTTCTTAATTTTTGTACATTTGGCGCAATTATTGCGCACCAAATGGATCGCAAGTCTATAAATTGTTCGATTTTATTGCGCCAGCTTCGACAGTTGAATGGCATACAAGGCGCAAGGGGGGCCTACAGGCATCCCGCTGGTGGGGCTAGCTGATCGACATCCAAGTGTGTGTGTGTGTGTGTGTGTGTTGGTGCCATAGTTTGCATAGTTTGGCAATGGCATCCAACGACTGGCAACTGGCGGCATTTAAATTGTTAGCCATCTTGCGCAAGTTGTCGGCCATTTTGAAATTTTTCGCTGCAATCCGCAGCAGACCGCAAAAGGTGTTTATTGGCCCAACATTCTAGATGAGATGTGGTTGTTGTTGTTAATTTAAAAAAGATGAATGTGAAGTGGTTAGCATAGTTAAGTAGAAATAAGTTTCGTTTGAACCATAAATTAATCTATACCAAAAATTTAATGCCAACATTTTTTGCGCCATTTTCAGAGTCAGAGAAAAGTACCCGAAAAAGGGGGGGAGGTAAAATGGCTTAAGGGAATCCAAATTCTATGATCTAGATCAGTCTATGGCAGAGAGTCCATCTACATACATTTGTTATCCAACTAGTGACATGTAATACCGGTAATTGGCTGCTATGTGGCAGCTTTTTGTAACTGGCATTCAATTGCAACACTCTCTGGGAATTTATCAATTTCATTTGTCTTGTCTCTTTGGTTTGGTGGAAAGGGAAAGGGGAATTGCGAATTCATTCCAGAAAATATATGTATACTTAGAGAAGGTAAACAAACATTTTTCCAAGAAAATCTGTCATCGTATACCTTAACTGTTAGTTACTAGAGTGGATTTCCATTCCCCCAGACCATGCCAAATCGACAGATACAAACATACATACAAACTAAACATAGAAAACTGCTCTCTGAACTTTTTTAAAATATTTACACAAAATGTATGTATGTACATATGTATATAAATATGTATAAAAAAAGTTTGTCACACGAAATGTTTATTAAACAAAATGAATCGTTTGTATATATGTATATAGCTTAACCACTTAACACGAATTCAGCACGAATATACACAAAATTTAATGAGAAATAAAACGTAGAAATTTTTTATAAATATTTACGAAAACAGCATTATTAAAATTGTGGGAAACAACAACAACAGCAGCAATAACAACAATAACAACAACAACAGGAACTACAAATAGGAACTTGAAAATCCGGCACTAGTTAAAAAACAAATAATTTTTCAAAAAGACTCGTCAAACACGTGATCTGTGATCCGTATGTAAATTGAAAGGGGACGAAGGGGGGGGGGCAAGAAAACTCTTTAACAAATTCAAATCCCAAAAACGTTTAAGTAAGATCTAAGATCAACAAATTTTCCGTAAATATTTAAACAAAACGCCGTCGATTGAGACGCCGACTTCGAGTTACCCTGTACCAAGTAAGAGGAGCAAGTGTAACCTAATCTAAGGCAAAAATTCAGCACAATTAACCGAGTTTTTAAAAAACTGGAGCGATCTGAACTGTCTCTAAATTAAATTGAAAAACTTTTCAACTGAACGGTTTGATATAGGGTATATATAAAAATCATGATTTAAAGTCGACTAAAGTTAAAACTAGACGGCATAATTTTCGGGGGCGCAAACTCTATGTAAATATTTTGAAATTTGTTTCGGATTTGGTTTTTTTTTTTTTTTTGTTCTTCTCTTTTGATTATTTATTGTCCGGACTGGAGAAACGGTTTAATAAGCACAGAAGGCAGGCGCAAAGAGTGGGTGGGTGTGGATTTGGTGGTGGTAATGGTGGTGATGGTGGTGCAATTGTTTGGTTTTACCCCAGTTGTTGTAGGTCAGTGTGCAAAAACAGAAATCAGAGCACGCGGGCTCTCCTCTTCTTCTTGTATATACAAGTTGGTACACCCGGGACACGGTATGGTATGGTAATGGTAATTGGAATGGGTATGACCATGGATTATATACTATGAAGATGATCATGATGATAATCGGCTGTGTTTAGAGCGCTTTTAATTGTTAAATGTTTATTAAAACTACAGTTTAAACAATCTGTGCCAAAGTGAGAGAGGGCGAATGAGTGAGAGTGGGAGAGTGAGAGATTGTGTGTGATGCTGGTGAAGTACCATCATCATCATCGATCCATAGTCCAGTCCTCCGTTAGTAGGGAGCATCAATGAATCAATGGGTCTCTCTCTCTCTCTCTCTCTCTCGCTGTCTTTCTGTCTCTGTCTTTCGTATACATAATTTTGTTTACAAACATACAAACATACTATACTACATGCATAATAGTAAACAATTTTTGGCCATTTAATAACATTAAACAATTTAAAATTAAAAGCAAAACAACAACTAGAAAGAGGGCAGGCAGGCAGGCTGGCACACGAGATTTTGCTTATCTTTATGATGATTATTTGAACTTGAAAACCGAACCGAACTGAACTGAACTGAAACAATGATGACGAGTTTTGTTTTGTTGGGGGATTCCCTTTAGCACTGACTCGCCTCATCTATCTATGTTTACAGCATGCTAATGAAGTTAGTTTTGTGGAATCTCCTCATATAAATTGTACACAAAAACAAAACAAATGAACAAACATATGTACATTCACACATACTCTATATACTAATGCAGATCAGGCAAAATGGCGGTGACCCAATTAAAATTCTAACATATGAACAGGTAAATATGAATATGGGGACACCACGATGTGTGGCCAATTGCAATGGCTTAGGAGGAAATGCCTATTGGCTATAAATAATTGCATATAATCGTATGTATATGTAAAATGTGGAAAACTGAACAAAAAAGACAAGATGTCGTACCGAGAATTGCGAAAATAGCAATAGCATATAGTACAAAAATCTATATGTATGTACATATATTCGCGTATGACTAATCCAATGAAAATTATAAATACGGAAATTCAATTTTTGGCAACATTTCACGAAAGCAAATATGCCAAAATATCTGGAAGATACATTTATTTTTAAACCTTAATATGTTAATTTCGAGCTAAATTATTTGCAAATTTTTGGCAAACTAGAAATTCTTTATTTATTACGAATGTATTTATGTTTTTGTTGATCGATTGTTTCTATCAGAATTGATCAATTTATTAAGCCAAGAAGCAGATGGAATGAAAATATACTATATATTGGGAAAACTATATAATAATATTCTCTGATTCGATTAGCTCCAACATACAACTTTGAAACTCAGTTGAAGATTAAATATTCTCAGCTAAATGATATTAAGAATCTCAATCATAATAATTTCTTTGAAAGAAATATCTCAAAAGATTCGCTAGATGTAGATATAGTTATTGAAAGCTATGTCAACCGAGTCCGATCCTATAAAAACAAGTAAGTTATGTTTTGTAAATTGTGTTTTAAATATAAGCCTAAATCCAGTCATTTATTGCATGGAAAACTATTTCAAATAGAGTATTTTCTTGATTCTGAATCTGATGGAATATATAAATTTATCACAAAAATTTAAAATTAAAATTAAGGCAGATCCCCAAATCGTATGTACTTATTAGATATTCTTGATTAACAACTAATCGCTTAGCGCTAAAGGATAGATTACACCCAATTATCAATCTATTAATGACTTCGATTCATCAGTATATAGTACATACATGTACATATGTATGTGGCCAATTCATTCTTACCACCCCCGCCACCAAAAAGCAATTAATAAATTTAACCCCGAGGGTAAAAATTCATTTTATTTTCGTATTTTACTTTTTCATGTCTGTTTAATTTTACTCCTCACTCACAATTAATTTTTTTTTTTTTTGTTTTTGGCTTGTTTTCTTGTGGGAATATTGCAGAAAAACCGCAAAACAGCAGGCAGAAGGAATCGAAACACAACGAAACGAAAAAAAACCCAAATGAAATACGAAAATGAATAAGAAGTAATAATAATCAAACGTAAAAATAATTTATGGCCGCGGCCAACCAAAGAAACCAACAAAATACACCTAAAATAAAAATGTACAAAAAATCGAACGGAATGAAATATTTTTTTGGCCCAGAAGAGTTTAAGAAACAAAGATCTTGGCGAGGCTTGCTTTTTGGTCAATGGCGAATTTGATATATCCTTTTCGTATATATAGTTAAGCCTCGATAATATTTAGCATTTGTTTTCAATTCGCTTAAATCTAAGTAAAAGGAAATCTGGTTCCAAAATTGCAACGAGAAAAAGTAGGTTCCTTTGATTCAGATAGATCAGCAGAATCATGTTGGTCTATAAGCTTAACTTTAATTTGTCTTCTTTCTTTAGAAATTATTTGCTATTACGCAAGAGCATAAAAATTTCTAAGAAAATGGCAAGGGGCTTGATATATGTATGTATATATATATGTATATATGTATATTCTCCTGATGAAAACACGAAATTAAAATATCTTTCAGGCCGCGTCCAAAAGTCGTCGAAACGTCGAAATCGCGCCTGATGCCATCGACAAATAGAATTTCGTGAAATGTAAACAAAACTCCGCCTTCCACCTCAACAAAATGTATTTGTATCTTTGTGTGTGCGCTCTGTATCTTTTGTGTATGTGTATCTTTTGGGGGAAATTGAAACGTTGCTGCCCTGAGCACCGAGAACACGATGAGAGCAACAAGAGCAACAGCAACGGCAACGGCACCAACGTCGCCATCGTCGTCACGGTCGTGAGTTGGCGTTGTGCTGACAGCAATGGCGGCATTCAGGGGAGGCTACGCTACCAGCAACCAGCAACCAGCTACAGCTATATAGAGCTCAATACATACATACACATATACATATGTATGGTATATAGAGAGGGTCTCCAACGATCTTCACAGATCTCGATGCCAGCGAACGACTAAATCAATTAACAGCTCGTTACGAATGCCGCCCGAGCTTCCTTTTTCTGTTTCTCAGTTCTTTCTTTCTTTACATTGAACACTAAACGTTAATTCATTTGCAGTAATTGTGTTTCATTTCATTTCTCGATCTGCGATGTGGGTTTTTCCATCTCCATTCCTTTCTGCTCCTATTCGTTTCTCGATTTTCGACTATTTATTAACTGTTGACTGGACAGGGACATGACACACTCTATATATATTGTATATATCTGCGGGGGATAGTGCAAAATCTGATCAGAAACCAAAAATATTTCAATTTATGATCTCCGTCTCATTTGGCCTTAATAGTTGCTGTCAAATTGGAATTTATTGACTAAATATTATCTGTATTACATAAATTACCAAAACTATTTGAGATCCTTTAAAAAATCGGTTAAGCAATGATGGAGTAAATTTTTAAATCGGATTTTTATCACTATTTTCTAAAATATCCTAATTTTAATCCAAAAATCCAGCAAATATCCAAAAATTTATGCATCAAAGTCTGAACAATTGTCCTTGTTTTCTTAAAAAGGATTTCACTGCTTCATTTTATTAAATTTTAGTCTTTGTCCTTTTTTTGAATAGCTTTTCAAAGTTTAAGAAATTATTTGCTGCGAAATCGATAAAGGAAAGATTCCAAAAATTTGCTTAATCACTTTGGCCTTTAACATTTTTAGCATTAAAAATTTTAGACCTTAGTATACCTTGTTTTTGATAGCATCGAATTTAGTTAATTCGTTTACAAATTTAAAAGAAAAACACTCTGATACATACATATGTTTTTCAATTACTTCGTCTTTTGTTACATGTTTTCGATGTTTTAATGTAGAAATTCTTAAACCTTAGTTTATTTGTTTTTTAGCATCGAAATTGAATTCTTAAATCCCCTAAATTTTTGAATCGAAATCTATACCTATAATTTTCTTTGTTTGAATTTAATTTGCCAAATTACTAAATTTTTGAATGGAATTATTTTAAGGATTCCAAGACAAATCGAGGATATTTAAAAACTATATTTCCACCGATGGGATGATAATTTATTCCATTTCTATGCTGCTACGATCGATGGGAATATTTTTTATATCATTTCTAATTGTGATTCAATAGGAACCAGCGTCTTATTATAATTGCTCAGTTTACCCAGAATTGCCATTTAAGTTCTTGGGATATTTTGCATGCCAATGAATGTCCAGACTCTTATGATCCAATAACCAAATCAAAGGCATATGGCTTCAAATTCAATATAGTAGTAAGTATATACCTGCAATATATACATATGAATGCAACGATCAAGAGGGAGAGCGAGAGAATGAGATAAGACAAGAGAGATTCGATTCGATTCAAAGAGATAGTCTGTGTATATGTGAGTATCTGTATATGTGTGGGTGTTTGGGTCCAACGAGCCAATTGGGAGTGCGATATTGGGATAAGAGAGGGAGAGAGAGAGAATGTGAGAGAGCGTGAGATCCATTTGCGTAAGGCGTAGGCGTAGGCGAAGGCGAACGCTACTAAAAAAAGAATTTTCTCAAGTGGCTCGGACTCGATCTGTTCGTTCAGTGCCTCATTGCAGTTCGGACTCGAATCAGTTTAGCGAGAATAGTCAAGCGGTGCGGTACACAAAACGGAAATAATTAACCGATATACAAATACAAATACAAATATACATACAATTATAGGATATTTATCGTGAAGCGGTTTTTTTGTTTTGTGATCTTTTTGGATAGTCGGTGGAGCTGGGTGCAGTTTCTTGAAATGAGTAAAAGTGAAGAAGTGTCCGATTTGAATAGCCGCTCCGCGATGAGTGTTGATCAATTGGGTGGATTTTTGTCACCAACCCCATACAATCATCATCCCTATACGCATCAGCATCCACATGCCACACACACAACACACTTGTATCGCACATCGAATCATTTGCCCAATGGCAATTATCAGACCACCATGGGTACTGCTACTCCTGGTGGTGGTGAATCGCCCACCACAGAGATGGTGGATGAGAAACCAAATATTGGCTATATGGAGCGTAAATATTATATGGAACCAGCGACAGTGGCCACGCCCACAGCATCACATCATTATGGCTTGCATAGCATGGGTACACCGCCGGCCTCATCATCCAGCCCTATACCATCGTATAATGTCCTAATGACAGCCACTGCAGCTGCCCATTCAGCTGGCTCCATTTCCCCAAATTCCACATCAAAAACTCCCACCGAACAGGAGCTACACTATGTTAGTTCCACATCGGTAAAACCATTGCAATTGCAACCGATGAACCATCAGTATGCCTCAACAATTAAATATTGTTCAAATAATACCATAATAAGTGCCAATGATTATCAGCTATTGGCCAATCATGTGGAGCAACAACAACAACAACAGCAGCAACAGCAAGCCCAGGAACAGGAACAACAACATCAGCAGCAGCAGCATCATCATCATCATCATCAGCAACAGCAGCAGCAGCAGCAACAACAGCAGCAGCAACAACAGCAGCAACAACAACAGCAGCAACAACCTTCGCCCAGTAGTGCTTATTATCCACGCATTACCTCATCACCCTCCCAGGTCATTAACAATGCCCATGGCGGCATCTCTGTGATGAACTATTCCAGCTCTTCACCTGCCAAATCTCTAAACGGCTCAGATCATCATCATTCACCATTATCCATTGCCGCAACAACTCAATCAGTCAGTCAAACAACTTCAGGAAAAGCTTCGGGATCTGCGGCAACGGGATCGACGGGTGTGACAAAAACACAGGATAATGGCACGCCAGATACTACGAAAAAGTCGGGAACTCGTCGTCCCGAGAAGCCGGCACTAAGCTATATCAATATGATTGGTCATGCCATTAAGGAATCGCCCACTGGCAAGCTAACACTCAGCGAGATCTACGCATATTTAATGAAGAGGTAAGCACTGAGAATCATCTATTGTAGAATCTAGAATCTAGATGCTAGAATCTTTTACTCTCTCAGGAATAATAGTTCCTTAGTAGTAGAGCCTTCTTCTATCTCTAATCGATAGATTAGTTTCTTTCTTCAATATCTACAATTTTCTTCAATGTCCAGATCGTTTTTGAGAATATAAAAATTTAGAATTTAAGCTTTAAAAATCAATTTTATATTATTTTAAAGTCGTGAGGGAACTACTTACTATATGTTGCAGAAAACCATTTTGAATCTATCCTTAGATCAGTTAACTAAAGTCTAAGTCCATTTTTCTTATAGCAGAAATAGAGATCTACTTATTCGATTTTATTAGGATATAGCTAAAACTGAACCGATTTCCATATCAACACAATCAACAAGCAATTTTTTGCACTATCTTGATTGTGAGTTAGATTATAACTCAGGTTTAATATAGATTAATCTATATGTTGTTGGTGAAGGAATTCAGTTGGCTGAAAATCATTTTGATGGATTTAGATTTTGAATATATATTAAATGTACTTACGTAGCTATGGCTAATTATTTTCTAACCTGATCAAATAACGTACATGTGGAGACAGTAACCCTTGGGTATTGGGTGACATCGGCAGTAGCCACAGATCGTTGCCCGATGCCAGGCACAATAAATAATACTTATATACAACAGATATATACAGATACTTATGTGTATGTAGAGAGAAAGGGGTTTGGTTTATTTACTTGCCTCCGATTTTATTTAGTCAACACAATTTGATCCCCCCAGCCCCCCGCACCACACTATGCCGTCCCCCACAGTCAGAGCTAGCTTGCGCATCCTTCTGTTCTTTTCGATCATATTTCTTATGGGATTTGGTGCTGTTTGCTGTGTTTGGATTTCAATATTGGCGACGAGACGGATATCCACTTGAGTATATATATATATATACGAAAATATGTATACATATATGCGTATATAGACACGATGCGTGAGAGGGTTTTTTGTTCAGCCATACCCCGAAAAGATTTAATTGATTTTTTCTGTTCTGTTGATTTTCGCTAACGTTGGCACATTATCTTTTCTGTATGTTCCAGCTATGAGTTCTTTCGCGGACCCTATGTGGGCTGGAAGAATTCGGTGCGGCATAATCTCAGTCTGAACGAATGCTTCAAGAAGCTACCCAAGGGCATGGGCGTGGGCAAGCCGGGCAAGGGCAACTATTGGACAATCGATAAGAATTCGGCCCATCTCTTTGAGGATGAGGGCAGTCTGAGGCGTCGGCCCAGGGGCTATCGCTCCAAAATCAAGGTCAAGACATATCCTGGCCATGGCAATGGCTACTACACAAGCAACTTTGGTGATGCCGGCATGGTAGGTTTCCATTAAGAAATCCCTTTACCTACTTTCTCTCCAAGCTCATCCTGTTTTTCTATTTTCTTTCGTAGGACAATGCCAATTTGTATGGACCGCCTACATATGCTGGCTATGACTATGGAACATCGGCTGCTGCTGCTGCCGTTAATGGCCTATCTCCTGGTGCACCTCAAGGATTTGATGCATGGAATGTGCATGCTGCCCATAGTGGTCCACCGTCTGTGGGAGTTGGGGGATTGCCTCAGTATTCGAATATAACATGCCTGACGGCGGGCAACAATCTGAATGGCTCATCACCCACTCCGCCTCTGGCTCACTCCTCGTTGGGCATGGTTACAACTGCAGCGGTATCAGTAGCCTCAAGTTCCCCGGCATCGGCGGGTCTTCAAAGCGATTATGGACCAGCCGCCAGTCTCGTGGCTGCCGGCTATTCCTATTCAACAAGTGCCACTGGCTTGGAAAACGGTAAGTGCAATTCCAACTGTCAAAAAGGGGAAGAGGGAGACCCATAAGATGAGTATCAGTGTTGGCACAGAGCTATTCAAATTGGAACTAGTTCGATGCTTGGAAAGAAGTCGAAGCATCCAACAGTAACCTCATTTTCGGATTCTATTTAGAGCTAATGATTGGAATAATAATTTCATTTTGAGATTCAGTTTAGAGCAAATGATCGAAAATCGAATTTATGGTTACAGATTTTGACGATTTTAGCTATTTCGGAGTCTGGTATAGGACTTCAACGACTTTAAGGACTATTTGGGGTTATTTGGGTAGGGGTTTTGGTTAGGCATCCTTTGAAATTTATGGATAAATGAATTAATTTTCATCAGAGCTAAGCAACTAGTTACCCTAGACCCCTTTAAAATGAACTAATGCCACTCGGTAATTCTCATATCTAAACGTTTCTTGCACTTGGGTGTTCGCGTCAATCAGGGGTAATATAATTGCTGACTGTCCGCGTCTCGTATTACCGCTCTGGAGTTGATGTTGGTGCAACATATGGTTGCCACCGCCTTTGCCGCTGCCTAGGCCCCTTTTCCGTCTCGTACCCATTACAATACAACTCTTGAGCGACTTCTCCTTTTTATAGACGCCGCCGTCGCGACGTTGTGTGAATTTTAACGCTTTCAATTTTAATCGGTTCTCTTCTCTTTTATTTTATTTTTTTTCATTGCAGGTCTTCGGTCCATGTCGCTGCAGCAGTTGCCACATTTATCCACCATTCAGCAGACCCAGTCACTGCATCATCATCATCATTCACATGCTCATTCTCATTCGCATTCTCACTCGCACCCTCATGCTCATCATCACGGTTCCATGACACCGCCGCCATCACAGTCGGGCCACCAGGTGATTGATCATTCGCCCATTGATTATAAACCGGTTTACCTGTCGGTAACTCCGCCTCCAACCTCCATTGCGGTCAATGGGAGCGCCAGTCTAATTAGCATCCATATGGATCTAATAGGAATATAAACTACTATAATATCTATATGTCTATGTTACTTTCATAATTACCTCAAAGGATAATTATATTTTTTCTTATATTTTTTTTAATAGTACTTAATTGTAGACCATAAGTAGATGGAGACAAGCTAAAAGAGAGAGAAATCATATAAATATTATACATACATACATTTAGCAATATCAATAAAATATTTTAAATTTAGCGTAGACTTGTTTTTATCATATTAAAAAGCAAACGAATCTTATGGTAAATAAGATTTGCGAATTTTGATTAAAATGGAACGTAAAATGTAGACGGTTCTAAGTAATTAGATATTCCAGAATAATAGATGGAAATATGCATTCTCTTTAAAGGCATATAATTTGGATCCTAAATTGCAACATGGACGAAGAGGCACTATACTTTATGGACATCAAAATAGTGCGAATTTATTGCCCACTTTCTGCCATAAAAACTATTTACAAGTTTAAGTCTTAAACAGTTCTCCCAAGAGCTACAAATTCAAAATAAATATTTGTGGAACTGAACCACAAAGAATATTTTCTAAAATTTCTAGATAATTATTTGACTGGCTGACAAACAGATTATATTCAAATTATCGTCGAAACGCGCCAAGGCAAATAGATAACAATTATTTATCGATCAACTGTTGTAATCGTTACATGACTCAAGTTGAGCTAAAATTAAACGCTAAAATCTTTTTGGAATAAACGCTACAATTTGAATAAGTAAAAATACGTTTCTTATTGGAACTGTCGATTCTCCTATTAGAACAATAAGTATAATTATTTTTAACTTTCTAAACTAAACCTATTTTCATTTCAACTGACTTGTAATCTGAGAGATTGGTCTTATTAGGCACTTGGAAATTTAAAAATATTTAAATTTTAAAATTACCTCCATATCAGTGCTGCCATTTTTAGCTGTTAAATATCAATTCAAAAAATATTTAGCTTTTTGCGTGATCAGATCTAGTTCACTATCTGGCAACGCCAGTTTTGCTGAATTTTGGCGGCCGTCGCTTGTGTTTGCAGAGTGTCATTAATTTTGTTATTTTATGTGTTAAGACAGCATAAAAGTGCAAACAAATTAGATCGGCATTAAGTTTAAGTAATCCGTGTACAAATAATTATATTCGCACTAAAATCGGTTCGACGGTTGTTTCAATGTAAAGAAAAACATTTGTGAGACTCCGCCACCGACGCCGCAGTTATATATGTATGTGTGTGTGTGTGTGTTGTAAGCTCGTCTTGCCTTGCAATGCGATTGTGTTAACGCCGTTAGTTGCCGGCTGCTGTTTGCAAATTGTTTTTTTCTTTTTTTTTCGTGTGTTGAGATTGCATAAAAGAGCAAGTTAAAGCTAAGAGCAAGTTCATCAGTGTTTAAATAATTTAATTCATACAGAACCATACTTGGCCTGTAAGGCGATTGTGGTAACGCCGTTAGTTTTACTTTGCCGGCTGCTGTTTGCAAATTGTTTTTTAAATTTCTTTTTTTTTGTGTGTTGAGATTGCATAAAAGAGCAAGTTCATCAGTGTTTAAATAATTTAATTCGTTCTGAAATCAAAATACATTTCTAAAATGTTTGTGGCTGCCGCTGCCACCATCGCAGTTGATGTACACAGGTGATAGCTCTATGTACATATGTACATACGTATGTGTGTGTGTGTTTGGCTCGTGCAATGTGAAATTGTTTTTTTTTTTTTTTTTTTGTGTGTGTGTAAGAAAGTGCCAATACAAGTAAAATAAAAACAATGAGAGAGAGAGGAATATGCAAAAGGAAAATGAGACAGTATGGTAAGTGTTTTTATTAAGAATCACTGATACCCTAAGATTGCTTCTTGCCTGATCTGTATATATATATATATATTCATTATAGATAATTTAATTTTATAGTACCCTTAAACATCTAAATAGGTGTCAAAAATTCTGTAATTGACCACGTCGATTTTCATTCATTAAATATTTTTGTTTTTACGTCTTGAAGAAGGCAGCGTTTTAGTTTAAAATATTCTGCAAACGCGCTAAATAAGAGATTTATCGATATTTCTGCATGGCTGCGCAGTTTGAGTTAACAGTACAGGATAATTGCTCAAATTGGTGTGTCGCTGCACGTTGAGGTAACAGCTCAATTTGAGTCTTCTTTACATTGGCGCAATATTTTGAATTGTGTATTCGAAAGAAAGCACTGAAGCTGTAAAAACCCGGTTTGAAAAAAACCGTTTGGAAAGCTTTTCCGGTTAAGTAACCGATATATAAGAGCACGGGTGCTGTGAAAGCTTTTATGTGTGTTTAAATATTCCGTTGAATTCAATTTTCGTTTTTTTTTAAGTTTTTTGATAAGATTGCTATACACGTGATGTGAGTCGATTCTGCAAACAAATGAAAAATTATCCGTTTTTCAAGCCCCTCTGGTGCGCTGTAATCTCCGTAATCAATTCCAATGTATCAACGATTGTGAGCATCAATGAATAAATATAAGCAATTTATATGCAATATATTTATATATGCAATTACATTCTGTAATCTGAATATAGAAAATATGATTTTTTGAAAAAATTGGTTTTAGTGGGTTAAATCGTTTTTATTTTCAAAGATATTTTAATGAAATTGCATGCTGTGTTGTTTTCTGTGATAATGCAGAACAATTTTTATACACACAAATTCAAATTTTTTTTAAACGTGAGCTCGGTAATTAAATAAAAAAAATTGAAAGTACAATTGTTCAGCAAGAAAAATAGTATTTGGTTTATAGGTCTCGTATTAAAGGATCTCATAGTTGAAATTAATAACACATGGACGATCCTCTGCAAGTGTCAGGTAGCCAGTTTAAGTCTTCAAATAAATTGATACAAATTTGAATAAATATAGCTAATCATTGAAGTGAGTTGCAGTAAAAATTAAGAATGGATTGAATAGGCATAGAAGAAAGGGTCACATGACGATCCAATTATTCTGTGAATGAATGAATTTAAACCTATTCACAGATAAGCTGGGTAGATTAACCGATATTTTAGGAGGACTAGAATGAATTTCCAACACCATACTTTTCGCTATAAAATAAATATTAAATATAGCTTAATATGAAATTCATACTAAAGATATGCAATACTCATAATAAAAACGGTATACAATCAAAGTAAATTATTAAAATAAATGACATCTATGTGTCATAATATGGTTGAAAATAGGTTTTTAATGTCAAGCAGAAAATAACGAGCTCAAAGGATAATAATCATTAAGAAGTACATAGTCGCATTTCGGGGACATGCCCAATGCCCATGAAATCTGCATTGTCCTTAAAAGATCAACAATCCAATTATTCTGTTAATTGTCTCACCTTTATGAGCAAATTAAAATCCTGCCCAGAGTCAAATGTACCACTGAAGACTGAACCCAAAGCTGGCCATTGTTCTGCCAATCGCATCAAGAAGTCGTTGCTCGTCGTCGCCGCTGATCATTATCGAAAGAAAAAAAAAAGACGACTCGGACTGGGATGGGATGACTAGGACTAAGAACTGAGAACTTCGAACTGAGACTAAGGGATTGAAGAAAACCCAAAGACAAACAGTAGCAACAGTATTCTGAGTGAAAAATTTTAACAGTCAAAGGATAATCGGGATTAAATCTTCTTCAAAAGTTAATGTTTACCCACGCACCTACCATTTGGCGAACAAAAAAAAAAAAATCAGAGAGAGACGAGGGAAAAAAAGGAACAAAAAGAAAGATGCAAAAATTATGAAAATATTGTCACAAGTGCACACAGCAGCCCAACAGCCCAGTGAATGCAAGGATGCTGCTGCTGCTGCAGCACAGGACAATTGCAGGCGGCAATCAAAACATGCAATTGTCCGTTTCGTTCCGCATTGAACATCGAACCGAAAACCAAAGCAAAACCAAACCAAACCGAAACGAAACCCAAACCACAAAAAAAAAAAAGAGCTGAAGCTGAGACTGAGGCCGAGCCATCGTAAGAGGATTTGTGCGTCAAGTAAACACAGGAATCGTTCTTGTCCCTGGTCCCGGTCCTGGTCCTGGATATGCGATAGGCAGAGCCATCGAGACAGACAGACGGACATAACAGAACAGAACAGAAATCGAAGATGCAGCATAAATAAATAAATAAAATGATTTGAACATTTTATATTTTCGCCAAAAAAATATAAATGGCAAAGAATTTTTGCTTTGCGTTAAAATAAACAATTTGATTCTTTTTTTTTTTTTTGTTCTATTTTGCGTTCGTTTGTTGGGTTGCACTTTTATTTATTTTAAATTTATGCGAAATTAAAAACGTTTTTCGCAAGGATTTTCCGATGAGAGTTCAATGTTTTTACAGGACGAAACGAAACGAAGCGAAACGAACCGAAATATATACGAATATATGCATAAATTTTCACCATAAAAATGATAAAGAACAAAGTTGAGTCCAATGTCGAGATGATGGTGATTTTCTATCCATGATGATGACAAAGAAGATAAGAATAAGAAACTAATCGTAAATTAGGTCGCCAAAATGGATGCAACAGAAATAAGGACGTAAGGACCCTGTCAAAAATATATGTATATTAAAAATTCAACTCGCTTGAATTTATGTGTATATCTTAGAAGAATATATGAGCTAGAGCCTTCAAATTTGATAGTATATAAAATCGTCTAGTATTTAGTTCAAGGGCATCCAAACTTTGTTTGAAATTTTTGACACGACTCTCAAGTCGGGAAAGAAATTAATTATATAAATTTGCGACTTCTTAAGGTAATGAAATTAAATTATGAATTTGAAGTAGCTTCGAATATGATTTATTTTTCCTGTCTCCTATCGGCATTTTCATGGAAATCCTTTCTTTCACAATACTTTTGCGAAAATGCAAGTTTAATTTTAGATCGGACCAGTGAAGTCAACAATTGTAGGGAGTTCCCATAAAAAGTCATTACCTTTATTTAGTGGTATTTAGATTAAATAAGTTGTCTATTAAAATCGTATCTTAATCGTCTCAGAGAGAGAGAGAGAGAGAGATACATAGAAACTATGTCCTTGTTTAATAATGATCGTAAATTTAACTAATATCAATGTTTAAGGTACATAGATGGCAATGTTAATCAATCTGCTAATGATTCTAATTAAGCTAACGCTAAGGATGCTGAGATACTTTTGCTGATAGATTGTAGATATTTCAATTGCTAAACGCGTCTTGAGTATGTACGAAGAGTATGTCGCGCGTATTTCCCATATAAATAAACATAAAGTCTTGTTGCAATAACATGGCAGGGAATATTTATTAAATAAACATTAGACCAGCACCAGCAGCAACAGCAGCAGCAGCAGCAACAACAATAACATGGCTACATGCGAGACAAGTTACAATTTGTTTCCTTCATTTTTTGTTGTTGTTGAATGGCTAAAGACTTGGGCATGACAACGCTATGGAGCGAGAGACTGGCGCGAGAATGGTGAAGGTATTTTTCATGAATGAATTGAAATCATTGTGTGCTTGCTTGGTTGGTTTGGTTGGTTGGTTGGTAAGAGAGGAAATCGTTAAAGTGTTTGGGTTAAGTGTGCTACAGAGACGGTTGGGGGTCGGGGTAGAATGGAAATGGATATGAAAATCAATGAATGGAAATGAGTATTCAGTTGTTGGCATGGGAAATACATACCTCCAATCAATGACTTTTCAATATTCTCTAAATTTTAAACTTTAACTTTTTGTTGATGGATTGTCGTTAAAGTATGATTATTAATATTTTGCATCTATTTATGTATTGCTTTAGATTCAGAAGATTATTTTTTATACTACCTTAATCAACTGATCAACGTATGATTGATGAATGATTATGATGGTTGGATCGTATATATTGTAAAGAGTCATATTTTTTTTGTTTAAGCCAGCTACCCCCCGTTGCCTCTTCATTAGTTGCTCAATTACAGAGAATTCAGTTGAGAAATTCAAGCATGAAAGCAACATCATTTAAGTAAAAAGTCCACACCTAAAACCATTGGACTGTGGTAGCCTGTAGTAGTAGACATCCACACCCACAACTCAGTAGCAGCAACAGCAACAAGCAGGCCATCAAAATTGTAAAACCGCAAATAAGCCACAAAAACCGCAGGACACGCGTGTGCCGTCATCATCATCAGCATCACGAGCATAATTACGTGAGGGGAAAAACCGAGCGATGGTCGCGATGCGTTGAAGTAGCATTCAGTATAGAGGGACATCAGGTAGCTGAGCTAATCTCGTCGCATCGTTGGGAAATACCCAATAATATAGACTCAAGATTTTCATTAAGAATTCCCGCGGCGCGCATTAAAGTCTAAACATGCCTAAAAGTTTTTTTTTTCTTTCTCACTGATGATGATGGTGATGATGATGATTAGGCATCCGGTGGTACCTACCAGGTAAGACTTAGCGCCATGAATTTCCGTTACTTATGACCGGAAGATTTTTACCATGATTATGATTATGATTAAAGAACTAATGGCGGAAAAAACCCCTTCTGCTGTAGCTTCCTAGGAATAACAGTGAACTTCTCTATCTATCTCTCTCACTCTGTGTGTGTGTGTGTGTGAATGTTTTGGTGTGTGTGTGTGTGCATAGCTAATCTGCTAAATTGTCTAGGCAGAAGAGAAACGCACGCAAAAACCACATCGAATCTATGCATAATAAGCTTCGAACCAAATACAAATCATAAATTTTAATGAGTGCCGAAACCCCCTTCCCCTACACCACTCCATCTGTCAACTATCCGCCCCACCCCCCACAACCACTTTCCCCCACGACAGCACCACCATATATAAACTACCCAATACAATGGCAAGAGGGGAGGAGCACCCACTAGCAAGTTTTCAGTTGCAGTGTGCGAATGAGAGGGGCATAAGCAATATTATGCGCCATAGTTGCATCTCTCTTCTTCTTACAGTTTCAAAGAATGGCCACGCCTCCAGCACATTGCTGCGCATGTGTGTGTGTAAGTTGCCGTTTTCATATTGGATAACAGAGAAGATAGCTGACTGCGGCTGCGACTGCGACAGTGGCAGCGACAGCGACAGAGGCAGCAACGTCGCTGCCTTTCATGCATATTCATAAAGATAGAGTGTGAGTGGGAGAGAGAACGATGGCAGAATTTTGTAGCTGTATCTCCTTGTGTCTATGTATGTGTGTGTGTTTTGCCTTATCAGCATTTTCACCAGCGTCGTCTATACACGGAGTTTCTTCAATTTTTGTCTCTTTTTTCCAAAAAAAAAAAAGAAACGAAAGGCAATTTGTTGGTTTTTTTTCCATTTTTCTTCTACTCATTTATTATTGTTGCAGCTTAAATCCTGTTACTTGGTCTTTCGCATTCAATATATAGAAGTATCCTGATTAGTTGCACTCCCTCCTTTCTGCTCCTGCTGTCTGTCCCTGCTGCACTTTAAAATCAATATTTATTTTAGATTATTTGCCAAAGTAGAAAAATCTCCTCAAAAAAAAAAAAAGAAATTAGAAACAAAATAACAAATTTTTAATGGGCAATGAGTTGCCATATGTCTGGGCCACAACATGTGTGTTTCCCCTAAAAACCAATTCATACCCCTCCTACCCTATATATCATCGTATCTCTATCTCTAAAATACGAGTAGGAGTACTCGCAATATTTTTCCCGTCTCACTGCCATGCCCCATCTCCTGTAATGGTTGCCGCTAGCTTTAACGAACCATTTTCAATGGATGGAGCGACAACGTGTCAACGTTGACTGTCTCAAATTGAGCGTGCCAAATGGCAGACAAACATACAGACAGACAGTCGAAATAGGAGAATGTATATGTGAATTTGATTTTTATATATTTGACAAATTCTACATAATGCATATGTTGCAGACCGTAACCAACAAACAAAAAAAAAAAATGTATGAGCAAATTATTTTCAAGGTTCCCTTGAAGTTCAAAAAACTCTCCGAATGACTTCATTTAAGAGTTCGACGACTTTAGAATTTTCAAATTCAAACCTATGTATAATTGTTGCTTAATTTGGTCACCCAAATTTGTCGTTAAAAAATAATAGTTTGGCGGGGAATTCTGGTAGGTACATCTAGGAAAAGATAGAAACCAAGATTTTATTTGGTTTATTAAACATTTTTGACCAACTTTGTTGAGGGTTTTCTAAATGTTCAAAATTATAATTAATCAATGATTCAGTTAATACGTTATTATATATTGATCTTTAAATTGAGTTAATCTTGCCATGAAATCATTGAACAGTTTATTAATCAATAACAAAAATGTCTTTAAATTTCGCAATGTTTTCACTCTCCCATAAGTATGCTACAAAAAGTTGTTTGTTTTTCGAAGGACCAACAATAAACTCAAATTTTGGTTTTGTACAAATTTAATGCATTATTAATGGATTATTAATCAAAAAAAGGGATTCAGGTTCTCTTTAACAAATTATCGGATTTATTTCCATGATGTAGTTGGGAAATGCAAATACTATCAATGCTACATAAAACTTATATTCTCAATATTGTATATATTAACAACTTAACAGATACATCAGATATCGTGGAAGAAGATCAGCATTTGCTTTTGATTGCCCAAAAAGGAATTATTTCTATTCAATCAATTTTACCTCAACTTTCACTTCAATGGAATAGAATAGACTCAACTTCATATTCAGTATGCTGCATATTCTACTATATATGTATGTATGTATGTATATAGAGTTGCAGTATGAGAAATTGAAATAATATTGTGATAGGTCAAATGACAGACGAATTGGTGTGTGGGTGGGAATGAGGATGAGGGGGTATATAGCTGCAGATAGAGATACGAGAGCGCACTGTACGTATAGAAGATACGGGATATGCGACAGCTGTGTGTGTGTGTGTGTGTGAGTGAGACACGCGGATAGACAGGCAAAGGCAAACTACGCAAAAATAACATTGAACTGTGCAAAACTGTGCACAGACAAACTCAAACCCCAAGCCCAAACCCAAACTCATACTCACTGACTCATTCACTCACTCACTCACTCACTCAGTCAGTCACCCACTCACTAGCAATCACGGCGCCAATGTCGAAGACGAAAAATTTGTTAAATCAGCAGAGAGAGAGAAAACGGCGACAACATCAGGAAGAAAGGAAAGGAAACAAAAAAACCGACCACAAAAAGAAGAAAACCAAGTGGAGAGGAAATCCAAAGAGCACACAGGAGGCAGGCTACTCATTCGAATTTCAAATGCAGCAGCAGCAGCCAAGGATAACTGGACACACTCACACATGCAGATACTCAAACATGATGCCCCATAGATTTCACATACCATTTGCCCCTTTTTTTTTTTTTTTTTTTTTGCTTTCCGCATACGAAAAATTATGTTAAAACAATAAAAATATTTGTCAAAATAATGCGATTGCGTTAATAGAGCCAAATATTATTCTTGTATCAATTTACGGTCTGGCATGGAGCTCTCTGTGAAAAAGAGATGGCATATCTGTGAAAAAGAGAGGAAAGCAATCGAGAATCATGCCACACAGAACATTCTAAAGGGGATGGGGGACGTACTTAGCTATGAAGAAGAAAGAATCTGTGAATATAAATATGAGGTTTCACTCAATATCACCAATACCCCCAATCATTCGCTATCCCACCGCTCCCTCCTCACCCTTCAATCTATACATATGTACATACATATATCTTGTTCGTTTTGTCAAAGTAAAATTTGTTTAATCGAAATGAAAATTAATTATACTTTTAAATTATAAAAATATGTGAAATATGATCAACATGCAAATATAGTCTGAAAACACACACAATCTCTGCCCTTCTCTCTCTCTCTTTCTTTCCCTATGTGCGTGTGCGTGTGTGTGTGTGTGCATACTTGCCCTTTTCCAAATAAACATATAAAATTTACTTTAAAGCTGACAAAGTCAATAAATATTGTTGTACGAAAAAATATTGTTTCAATAAGCAGAAAAAAACGTGAACAAAAAATTGAAGTCGGCAAAAAAAAAAAAAACGAACGCTTGGATAAATAATAACAGCAACAACAACAACAACAGGCCATGGGAAAAGATAGCAAGGACTGTGGCAACGGTTTTTATGGCATGAGAAAAACCTGCTGATGTTTGATATCCAAGGAGTGCTGAGTGTCAGCGGGAAGGACGGGAGAAAGGATTTTCGAGGTGTCAATTAGAAATGTTCATGTAATGGGGGGCTCTATAGACTCACATACATATGCATTTAGGAATCTCTGGCGAATTTAAGTAATTATTTAAAAGCAAATCAATTTAATTGGCAATTGATTTGAAGTTAATGCAAATAAGTAGGAAAAATTTCCAATACCAAATAGCTGTGTTGAATATCAAACAACAATTGCATAGGTTACACATAACTTTGTTGATTAAATAGCCTTTATCTATTATAATCTACAATTTTCTACAATTAGAAATACTATCGAAATGCAATCTAATACTTGCGTTAAAATTGCCTAAATTCCCACTTGCTGGTAGGTTTTATTGCCAAAACAAACTTCAAAACGAGCTCTAAAAGCAAGACCTTTAAAAGGAAATCCTCAACGTTGAAGCTGTCGAAAAACTATCTTTCTTTTTCTATTGAAAGAGAACTATTTTCAAGTGGGCAAACGTTTTTTGAGAATAAAGGTGGAATAATATATATTCTTCCGAACTGATTCGAAGTGTATCAATATATCCAATGAGAATTCCATAATTGTGCAAAATGTCAAACGTTTCTTTGAGATATATTTAAGTTTTTGTTTTTATATACATATAGAGAATAACCATTAAAATCCTATAAAGTACACATCAAGTTTATGGGAATTGAAACAAATTAAAGACTAACTAAACCTCAATCTGAAAATCTTAAGAAACATGAAAACTAAAACCGTCAATGAGTCCAAAATCGTAGCTAAAACTACGAGTAGAGATTTGCTAAAATCTAATAGACTTAATGATTCTACAGAGTTCTTATTTCTTAGTTCTGAGCTGACTCCAAGCTTTTTTTGTGATCAATTTCCAAATTGTGCTCAATCAAAATTCGAATTTTATTCAAATAAACGAATAACATCAATTCTCACCGAGTATTAAGGGCATTTAACTTTAGCATGATCTTGAATTACTACCAAGACGACTTCCGTAACACTAAGCCAACGTGCGGTAGATAGACTTTAATTTAATGCCCTCAAGAGTCAAAAAACAAAAAAAAAAAAATAATAAAATTGTGTAAAATACTTAATGCCTTTTGCCAAAAAAGTAAACAGTTCTCCAACCTTCTGACCTCACCGCAACCCCCAAGAAACAAAAAAAAAGGAAATGGTGAGAGGGAGGGAGAACAAACCCATCATCACCATCATCATCATCGGGCTGCAAATTAACAGACAGGCCAAGACAACAAGGTAAGGTAGGGCAAACTTTAAGCTAAAATCGAGAAGAAAAGAAAAGAAATGAAATAAAACCTTTGCACACTAATTTATGCCATCGCACACACACACACACAGACATACAAAAGTATAAGGGCCAAGTGAAACCACCCTAAACTATATACGCATACACCCATACACCTATACTCTCCCAACCCCTGAACTCATCTAACAACCACTTGTACTGTTAGCTTTCCCAGGTGTGCGCTCTCTCTCTCTCTCTCTCTCTGTCTGTCTATCGCTTTCGCTCGCCTATGCATTGCACAGAGAGTAGTTACTATTTGCCAGAAAAGCCGTTGAGAGAGAGCGAGAGAGCAGGCTAGGCATTTTAAGGCATTAGTTTGAACAACATAAACACACCAGGCAAAAGGTTCATTGCGATGGGTAACGGTTAACGGTAGACGGTAGATGGTAGATGCTAGATGGTGACAGAGCGGCCAGGAGAGAGAGAAAGGCGTACCATATACTTACATAGAGAAAATCATGAATGGCGGCTGAGGCGGAGGTGGCGGTGGCGTTGGCGGCGTTCAGTCTCCTCTCTCTCTTCCAAAGATAATTCCCATGTGTTTGTGTAGGTCTTCACTTACTGACTGCTAGCAGAAGCAACGATGTCGGTGGTTGGTCCAAACACAGATACAATTACTCTCACACACACACACATAGCGTGTGAGAGAAAGAGAGAGTGACAGAGAAAGAGAGAGAGAGAGAGAGAGAGTTTCGCAGTCGCTGCTGCTGCTGCTGGTGGTGCTGCCGCTATTGACGTCGACGTCTCTTTGCTGCGTCGCTTTGACTCGATTTGTATGTTATTTCAGTTACACAGAGATTCAGTATCAAACGTGTTACTATACCGAACGGTTCTATACGCTCCGTTTCTATATATATATATATACATAGATATATATATATATGTATATATATATTTGTGACTGGCCAAAAGAGATATCGGTGTGAAATCAATCATTAAACATATATTTTTTTTGCTGTTATATGTGTATAAGATACCGACACAGACAACTTGTTTAAGCAAATATTATTAGAACAAATAATAAGAAAACGAGACGCAAGAAACGAGATCCAAGAAAAAAAAAAAATAAAAATAAAAAAAAAACCAAAACAAAATCAAACAATCATAATCTAATCAAAGTAAAAGCAAACGCAAAGTGAAGTTCAAAAGAAGAAAGTTTTAAGAGATAGATAATAGGCCGTTGGTGGCCACACATATTATCCTACAGTATCCCACAAAAAACACACACTGAAAGCTAAAAAAGAAATAAGCAACAACATAAATATGCATACCTTATTCAGTGATCAGAACTCCTTCTCGCGCCATTATGCCCAAACGGCCGCCGGTTATAGCTCAGCATCGGCAGTGGCGGCGGCCAGCTCGGCATCAGCAGCGGCAGCGGCCCATTATGCCTACGATCAGTACTCCAGATATCCGTATTCGGCCAGTGCTTATGGTCTGGGTGCCCCACATCAGAATAAGGAGATTGTTAAGCCACCGTATTCGTATATAGCACTCATTGCCATGGCCATACAGAATGCCGCCGATAAGAAGGTCACCCTGAATGGCATCTATCAGTATATAATGGAGAGATTCCCCTACTATCGGGACAATAAACAGGGCTGGCAAAATTCCATACGTCACAATCTGAGTCTCAATGAATGCTTTGTCAAGGTGGCACGCGATGATAAGAAACCCGGCAAAGGTTCCTACTGGACTCTCGATCCCGATTCGTATAATATGTTCGATAATGGTTCGTTTTTGAGAAGACGTCGCCGCTTCAAGAAGAAGGATGTGATGCGGGAGAAGGAGGAGGCCATTAAGCGGCAGGCAATGATGAACGAGAAACTGGCCGAGATGAAACCACTGAAACTGATGACCAATGGCATACTGGAGGCCAAGCATATGGCACACTTTAAGAAGGAACCACTCATGGATTTGGGTTGCCTTAGCGGCAAAGATGTCTCGCATGCTGCCATGCTCAATTCGTGTCACGATAGTCTCGCCCAGATGAATCATCTTGCTGGCGGTGTGGAACATGCTGGCTTCACTGTCGACTCACTGATGAATGTCTACAATCCGCGTATCCATCATAGCGCCTATCCATATCATTTGAATGATGATAATTTGGCCACTGTGGCGGCCAGTAGCCAAATGCATCATGCACATCATGCAGCAGCGGCCCATCATGCCCAGCAATTGCGTCATGTGGCGCATGTATCGCATCCCCTGACCCCAGGTGGTGGCGGTGGTGGTGGTGGTGGCGGTAGCGGTGGTGTTGGTGTCAACATTGGTTCCAATGCCGGTCTCAATAATAGTGGATTAACATCATCGGGACATTCACCAACCACCATTACAACACCACATGGGCCAGCGCATGGGGGTTGGTATACACCGGAGACTCCACCATCGGAACCTATACCCACTAATGGCGGACAAACTGGCACGCCCACTCATTCAAGCAATACCAATGCCAATAACAGCAACAACAACAACAACAATAACAATAACTCAAGTATCAATCACAATCATCATAATGGCGGTGGTGGTAATGGTGGTGTACCCTCATCGGTGATTTTAACTAGCAGTCCAACATCAGCATTGGGTTTTCGTGATATGATTTTCGAACAGAATCAATCGTGTCAATTGGATACTGGCAGTCCCACCGGCAGCATACAATCCGCCAGTCCACCAGCATCGATGCCAAGCAGTGTGGCAGCCACATCGGCAGCTGCTGCAGCGGCGGTCATTAGTAGCCATCATCATCATCATCATCATCATGCGTTGAGCGGGAATTTGGGTCATCAACTAAGCAATCTCAGTCATTATCGGCCACATGTGGGACACTATCAGGAGTATGGCATTAAATATGGAGTCTAAATAGAGTAACCATTCAATCACACCCACAACCACACACTCACTCCTGATCCCTGTCCTGTCCTATCTTGCCCTGCCTTTCCCCGCCCGCCTTGACCTGACCTGACCTGCCCTGGTTGCACCAAAGTCTAGCTGTGCTCTCTTGTATATTTCCGTTGTAAATATATTGTCAAGCATGATCCACAGCTCTTTAGAAAAGTATCTCAACAAAATATTGTTTTTTTTTTTTGAACACACACACACACAAACACATTTTTTTGCTAAACTATTATAATTTTTTTTTTTTCAATAACTCTTAAGTGTAATTAATAAAAATTAATCGTAATTAATCATAAAAAAAATTGTTATTTTTGGTAGTCCTAAGACATTGTGATGATGAGTTTTTTTTTTGCTACACAAAATTATAGAAGAACGAACGAACGAAGAACAACAAAAACAAACAACTAGAGCATTTTTTCAAATTAAAATGAATTAAGTGAAAGAAAAAAGAAAAGCATTACATATATACATAGATTAAATATATGTATGTATAAATTACAATTGATATAACTACATATATATCGCTTAGTAATTATTAAAATTTAACTAGCCTAGCCTATGTAAGCAATAATAAATTATAAAATTACAAATTAATCTGAATACCACACCCACACAAAAGCAAAAAAAAAAAAAAAACTATCAACAAACAACAAAGAATTAGCATACAGCCATGAACAAGTGTATTAAATTAAAAAACAAAAATATATGTTAAAACTATCTAAAAACTAAAAACTAAAGAACACAACAACAACAAAAACAAAAAAAGAAAATGGAAAAAATAATTAACTTTGAGTTTTATTTCATACTTATTACATACATACATTCATACCGACATACATACATGCATATTGCAATTCCATCTGGCGGTTTCGAAAAAAAAAAACAGACTTTCATCTGAAATTTTATATGCACACGTGAAAATTCCTAGATAAACAAACGTTGAAGCCGTTTCCAGTTTCGATTCAAGCTGCTGGTTACGCCCCACCCCCTTTTACACCCACACTGCAATTCTGTTGAATGAAATGATTCATGAATGAATCGATCTAGAAGTGGCAATTTTATTTACAGCAAAAGTTTGACAAACTTTGAATAAATTCTTTGAAAAAACAAAATTTTCAGAAACTTTACATATGTTAATCAAATATGCAATTTGCAACATAATGTATCCAACTTTCAGCAGACAACCTAGAGCGAAGATCACTGAAAATCAACATTTAGAAAGTTTGGTTTTGGTTTCAAGTTCTGACTATAGCTAGGCAATTCACCAATGAATGAATCAATGAAACCACAATTATTGATTCATTAATAAAACTAAATAGATATAGATTTTATTGTTAAAGGTTAACGATCTATAGAAAATCCAATTTCATGTCCTCGCAAAACTAATCTTCTTATCATTAAACGAAAAGTTTGCGAAGTTAAGAAGAAAACGGTTAGATACACTCCAATTTTTGAAATGGAATATACTGTTTGATCAAAATATAATTTTCAAAATAGAAGGCGACTACTTTCTTATGATACTATTCGAAACTTTACATTAAATACTCTAGTATATTACAGTACTGTTGGGGTTATGATTTGGTATGTCATAAAATATTATTTCGGCAGCCATTTGTTTGTTGTTGTCAACCTAAAACAACAGAAATATTGTAAAAGATTTAATTTTATATATTTTTGAACTGAGTTTAACTTAAAGCTTTGGCAAATATAGTTTTCATTTGATTTTGAATAATAAAGAGAGTAGAAAACGTTTCTGATCGAACTTACTATAGTTTTCAAGATTCATAAGCAGAAAAATAAACAATTTCGAGATAAATACATATAAGTAGTATTTCAAGGCATTATGGATCCAATACATATCACTCTTACTTGAATAAAGCTATACAAAATTATTTAGTAAATCACAGTAATTTGTTACTCTTCAGATTTAAAAGAAAAAATACTTTTTGTTCGAGATTTGTCACATAGATACATAAGTATCTGAGTAAAACTAGAAAATTTCAAATGTGTAGCATACATTTTGGGGCAAAAGTTTCTTCCTAGCTGAAGTAGACATTTTGGTGCAAATTTCATTAGCATATTGTTAATTTCAATTAAACAACTAATATTGTGACTTAAACTCGAAGATATAGAATATTTGTGTGCGTATTTTTATTATTTTTCTTTTTAGGTAAGTAGCTAAATGGGAATTTTCCACATATAAATGAAAATGTTAGCTTTCACTAAAAGACTTTGATCTCTTGAATTGTTCGATTGACTCACTTCAACAATAAGTCACAAATTATAAATCTTTAGTTAAAATAACTGCAAAATCTCATAGACTATGGCCCTCAGATTTTGCTTCCTAAATTGTCGAACAATCGCTGCAAATTGGTAGAAAGTAAAAAATGGAAAAAAACGTCTCTGCGCAAAACTTAATGATGAGTGCGAACAATTTGTCCAAGCAGCTTATTAGCCATGTTGGTGGTTACCCAATAAACTAATATATAAACCAGTGAACGATCTAACAATCTATTAACTGAAATATTATTAAGAAAATTTTTTTTCTCTTCGAATATATATGTATTATTTTTTTTTTTGGAGATTGTCATGGTGCCTTGTCTTGCGGGCCCATTGTATATAGTTGGGCACTTGAATTGTTGGACTTGCTTGGCGCCACAGTGGCATTGAGATTGCGCCAGACGAGACGAGACGTCGATGATAATGATGATGATCATGACGATGAACGATCGACGAACGATCCAACAATCATTGAGGTGGGCTCAGGCTCAGATTGAGCTCGGCCAAGGGCTATTTGGGTGCTTTATTGTTTTCAATGGCGGACATGGAACGAAAAGAAGAGAGAGAAAAAAAAAATGAAAATAACCAAGAGTCTTTCTGGGTGGCGTTCAAGTGCGAATGAAAAGTGTGCCATGCTTGTAGGCTTGAAAGTGAGCTCAATTCGAAGCCTACTTACACCTGACTACAAACATTTTTAAATATCTACAATCAAATCAGAGATAGGTTTAATTTTCGAAAATGTATCCACAATTTATTTGAACTCCATCTGATCTTTATTTGTAAATATTAGATAGGAAAGCCATATATTGTAGTTCAAATATTTTAATTGTTTTTAAATAAATTTCATTTAACTCAAAAGATGATTTAAAAGATGATATGTAAATGGATTTCTGATGAAATTGCCAAGAATGTAATCCCATCGAATTTCTTGAAGTTGTGATTATCCCTGCTGGGAAAGACTAACTTGGGTGTCTCTCTGGGTCTCTCTACAAAGTCTTGGCATGACAAAATTGTTATTAAATATATGTAGTAATTTTCGTTCGGAATTGTATGTGAAACGAACATGAACATGTTTTGTTTGATAGTGTGTGTGTGTGTGGTGTGGTTGTATGTAAATATGTATCTCCGCTTTCCCCTTTTCAGTACCCCCAAAGCTTATGTGTACCCGTATCAAAACTGAGTTTTTCAGTATGCAAATTCAGCATATTTACTTGAAATTTTTATTTCTGTTTTTTTTGTTGTTGTTGTTCAATTTTCGGTTGCTTTGGTTTTTGCTGCTGGGATGAGGCCGGACATGGGCATGGGCATGGGCATTTGCATCATGAGTCCATTCGGTGTCAAAAGCAACAAAATTAAATGCGACAACAAGGAGAAAAAAATGAGAAATATACAAAGTGTGCGTGTGTCTATGGTGTGTGCGTGTGTATTGGTGTGTGTATATGTTTGCTTGCAGCAGGCGACGCGCAGATTGCGCGGGTGGTCCCCGCCGTATTTTGGAATGCCAAGCGGAGGACAAGAAAAACAAAATGCTATGGCGACAAAATGTTGCAGTGTTTGCTTAGCGATAAGCATGCAGGCAGTCGCAGGATAGAGGCAGAGGCAGCAGCAGGGGCAGGGACAGGCATGTGGCATACAGCAGGCGGGTCGCAGGACAACATCATGCCAAATGTCCAATAATCAAAATCGGCGACAAGAACCACCACAGACAACGTACACATAGGCAAGGAGTGAAGGGGTAAAGGAGCAAGGATGAGGAGGGGAGCAGTGGGGGGGTGCTGGCTAGGTGTATGACAAATATTGGCAGCTGTCTAGCGGTTGTCCCTCCTCCAAAAACCCGATTTACATAAATATTATTGCAAGCCTAATTAAATGCAAGTATTAGTCCGACAACAGCTGCCAAAGGATATATGTATACATACATATAAGTATATATATATATATATATATATATATATGCATCATATCTGTGACTATCCGACTATATATGTATGTATATGCCTAGGGAGAGAGCTAGAGAGCTTTCTTTTTCGTAATTAACACTGCTTATTTTTTGCTTTTTTGCATTTTTTTGGGGTCCTTTTTGGGGGTTGGATTGGTTTGGGTGGGAGTTGAATATTTATTTACCTGGACAGTTTGCTTTACGCTTCATGATGATCAAGATAATGTTGATGGTGATGACGATGATGATAATGATGATGATGATGACCTGTTATCATTTCACCGTTATAACAATAAATTCTACTGCCAACTGGTCAACAATGGTGACAACAAAATGATTGTGTCTCTGTTGCTTGTTGTTGTTGTTATTGTTCTTGCACGGTTTCGCTATTTGCTGTTGTTATGGCAGCTGTCGTTGCAATTAACCAGGCTATATATATATATATGTAAGTATATATAGAGACAGATATTATATAGACAATGGGTGCTCTAAAGTAAATTTCATATGTACGTATGTAAATTGTATAATAAAGTAGTCCAACATTTGCCAATTCGTTGTTTATGGGAACCGAAGAACCAAAAACAAAACAAAAAGAATATAACCATCGAGTCCACACCGAAAGTACTACACCCTACTACACCTTGTCACATTTTTGGCGCTTTAAACTGTGAATTGACTAATCGGAAAATCGGATTATATTAACTTTAAAATTTAATTACTGATTTGCCTTTAAAAATGTTTAAAAGCATAACGTGATTCTTCATAAATTCTTCACAAACATAAATATTTCTACAAAATTGTGGAAATCTTCTAAAAAAAATTTGGGTTTTCTTGTGTCACAGAGATAACCATCTAAAAATGTATATTTTTTTTGAAAATCATTTATTAGCTAGAAAATATATGGATAAAAAGAAAGAAAATATTTGTGTGAAACATGTAAATATAAATAATTTATATGATTGACTTTCATTGAATTTTTGCTGATTAAGTGTGTAGAACGTTGAGTCTAAATGTTAATATTACTCTTTTTTATTGAAAGTGTATTTAAACATGACTGAAGACTGAGAAAATCTGAGTTAATTGGATTTGGGTGGCGTGGGAAAAAATTTAATTGCTGCTGACCACAGATTTGCATAAGTAGCGCCGCGAACCGAGAGCAACAACAATCGCTTGAAAATGTGTAAACAAGTTACACAGTTGGCCAATACTTATGTCATACTACCAATTTTTTTTTTTTTACTTACTTGGACTATTGTAATGCAACGACAAAGGGATACCCTAATACCGAGCCTAGCCTCTTGAAAGTGCTTCACTCCCCCGAAAACTTTAGTTTTTTTATGCTTAACTTTAGTTCGATTTCACTGCCTTAGATGTTGTTATTTCTCCAGGTTTATATTCAGAGATAAAGTGACAAAATTTTTCAATTGTAATTTTGTTTTTGAACTTGTCGTAAGAGATTTTTCCAGTCATATTTTTGCTTGTTTTATAGTTTTATTCAATTTTCCTTATTAGTTATTAGTTAGTTATTTATAGTTTTATCTTGGTTAAAGTTGACTATATTTCATTTATATGTAATCAATCGATTTCTCTACTAATAAAATCCATATGTTAGATATGTTTAATCCTCTGGCTCAATCCATCCAATCAATTTGAACTCTCAATTTCGCCTTAAACTTGTAAAGAGAGCAATTCCCTTAGAACAATTTTGTAGTGTAAACTTCCGTTGATTTTCCTTCCCCTTTATACATATATACAATTCAGTTCCAACTACTATATAGAGGCTATAAAGCTATGGCCGAGATTTTAGTGCCCAGCGATATGTCTACTAATACACAACAACAACAACAATAACAGCAACAACAACTGCATTTTTATGGCATTAAACAAACTTTGAGAGCGAATGTTTTCGAACACTTTTGAAGTTTTATTGAGTTATAAATACGCAAAAATGGCTTTGGAGTTTGCTGCAGAAGAAGCAAGAACAACAACAACAACATCAGCTTAGGGCCTAGCCAATTTTCAAATTAAATTTATGATCGATTTATGCAAAAAAAAAACAAAAGAAAAAGAATTGGAGGAAAATAGAAGGGTGAAAATCTGCGCAGCGCCAGTCATGCAAATTTATTAGTCTCCCTTTCTCTCTCTTTCTCCTCTATATATATTTAGGATGAGGATGAACTGCATCTGTAGTCATTTGATTGACTGTTGCGCTTGAAATGCTTTGATCTGGTTTGGGGGCAAGATCATTCAGCTGACGCCAACTGGCTGACTGGCTGGCGCTTCTCTGCCTCCCCCTCAATGAAGTTGTATAACTATCTATCTATCTATCCATCTATCCATTTATCTATCTATCTTTTCTCCCCCGCATGCATTTAAAATAGGGGTTGGGGATGGGGAGGGGGTGGTGGTGGTTTATTTGGCTTATCAGAAGATTTGTTCCTTTCGTTCTTTTCTTTGTTTTGTTTTGCTCTTTTTTGGGCTTTGATGTCACATTTCATATGATCGTTGATCGTTGATCTGATGATGATATGATCCTTTAAACAGGGGTTTTTTGTGTTTTTGATGTTTATGCGTCAATCAGAATCAGTTTGGGGCCATTTGATGCTGCCGAATGCTGCTGCTTCTGCTGCCTGCTGATGCTTATGAAGTTGCCAACCAGTTGACGATGCGACATAAGAAAATAAATACATAGTTTTGCCCAAGATTGAAGGAACTAATAAAGAAACTACGAGGGAATTGCAAATAGTAGTTTTTTTTTTTTTTGCGCAAATTCAGCACAATCAAAGTGCCAGACCGACATCGGTCCAAGTCAAATAATCAAATACAAAATTCCCAACTCTAGCATAACACGCATTGCACCACACCACACCGCACCACACCACACTACACTACACCGCAGCGTACGTATGGAATGAATACTAGAAACCCATTGTTTATTTTCGAGTTTCGTTAGCGCGTAAATCACGGAAACGACTTCTTTCCCCCAACACACACACACACACACGCACAAACAACTCGTTTCACCCATTCCTCCGTCCAGCCATTCCCATTCTATCCCCTTCTTCCCCAAATTCACCTCTCCTCTGCCCTCCAAGGCCTCCAAAAACGCGATTCCCATTGCCCATTCAGTTCTTCTGCTTGGCCAGACATTTTGTCGACAATTTCCATGGAAGTGGTGCCATAAATCAAATGAAAGCTTTCCAATGAGTTTAGTTTGTGGAATTTTTGCCGCTTAATTATGTGTGTTTAGAAATTAGAAATTCCAAAATATAGATTAGCAATTTTCACTCTCTCTCTCAAAAAAAAAAAAATAAGTAACAGATCTAGTTATACTTTCACATAGATAAGATACTTTTTAGTTACTCGACAAAAACTTTATCATTTGCGGTGTGAAAGTCCCTAGAATATACGTTTCTATGAATACATTGACAAGAAGAGTTTTTATCATACTCCTTTGGTAGGTGAATTTACTTTAGTTCAAATGTAAAATCTCATTTTACTTTAATGAAATATTTTAATTTATTTATTTATACAACTACTGAAATCTTAAGCTTTTTAACCAACATTCTGGATAAAATTCTTAGTAAAAATCAAAGGATCAATATCACGACTAGACTTTGAAAATGTTTAACTCCTATATAGTACTTATGTACATATATATATATCAAATGCGTATCGTCTACACAATTTTCCATGAATTGAAAACTCACCCACACCCCAGGCTCCGGCGTATTCAATCGAAGGCATGAATGAACAGAAACCATTCAACGAACTGAACTAGAGAGAAAGAAAGAAGAAAAACGTTATTTCGTAACCGATCCGCCCACTGATAGCCACATTGCATGCAGAGAACAACAACAGAGACCTACATATATATATGTATATGTATGTATTTGTGTATATATTTGTGTATATTGTTTAAACAATTAACAATAACATAAATGCATGCATAATTACTGACCGAACCATATCGTGTATAATTTCAAGAGCCTCCAACGGAAGCTTGCGCCGCACGACAGCCGCCAGAGCGTCGTCATCATTATCATCATCAATTGTGTGGGGGCAACAGGTGAAGCTGATCCTCGATGGCCTGGCCACTTGACCAAATGAAAGCCTTAATGAGATTCAAGTCAAATTTCATATTTTTTGTCAAATTGTTGAAGACATTTTTGGTTTATTTTGTTTTTTTTTTTATTTTGGGGGGAATGCAAAATCTCACTGGCGCCAAGGTGTTTATCGTCGTCGTCGTCGTCGTCAGCAAACTAAACAAACCGCAGCCACTGTGGCATAAACCAGGAGTAACATACATACACATATACATACATACATACATAAATAGGCGAATGGGAAGGAGGTGGTGCTGGTGCTGATGATGGTGATGGTGGTAGTGGTGGAGGTGGTGGTAAGGTGTTGGCCAGGGCGAGTTCATTGCGCCACAGGCGCACTGCAGATTTATCGCCCACGGAGGTGGTAAAAATGCATCTGAAGAACAAGGGGCTATAAAACAGACACCCAAACTAGACCTAACCATAGCGCCAGCTCATGCTGTGACCACAGCCACAGACTAATCCCTCACACATGGCATGCCAAGAACAAGAAGCAACAAGAAATGAAACGAAAAAAAAAAAAAAAAATTGGAAATTAAGACTTAACTTCCTCTGGCATATGCAAAAAGAGGCGTGGCTAGCAACCTTCTTGACCAATTTGCCAGTCTTTATCCATATACATACATACATATGTAGATATGTATGTATATAAGATACATAGTTTGCAAAACAAGTTGTTTACGGAAATTGTTTATCTCATTGTAAATATAATAATTGGCAATTTTGCCCTCAACTCATTTGGAAATTGAAATTGGAATTGGCAAAATAAATCTATCGATTGCAGAATGCAGTTTACATAGAAACCATATGGTCGAAGTCCCAAGGAGGTGCTAATTTATGGTTACGACAGCTAGGCCAAAAGCAAGGAGATGGAGAAGGGAGAGGGGAGACGGGAGGTGGCATAGTCATAAACAAAAAAGGAGAGAGAGAGGCCCTCGGCACAAAATTACCTACCATTTGATATATATGTATGTATATATAATATATAGAAATAGTTCAGCAAGTTCTAATCGAACAATTTGCACGTTTTCATTCACCCCGAAAATCTAGGTATTTATTGCTTTGTTTATGTAACCCAAATTATAAAAACAGAAGGCATACAAATTCACACATCGATCATGGGAGAGAGATAGAGAGAGAGAGATAGAGTGAGAGATAGAGTGAGAGGAGAAGTAGGGTGCGGGGAGTGTACAGGCAATTTTGAGATCGATTGTTATTAATTTGTTTGCAAACATATTTCATAGGCCCAATACCCAATATACAGCGGGGAGTGGAGGGATACAAGAAGTAAGTATCTGTTAGATACACATGCACATCTTCATCTCCATCTACATGTAAATGTTGAGGTACATATATGTATCCGTATCTGTGTATATCTCTATCTAAGCGTCTGCGCTGCTGCACTCATGCTGCGCGTCGAAAAGTCTACGATTTCCGTTCCTCGTATAAATCAATTGAGAACGAACAAAACAACAACAATAACAACAAAAACAATGAGCAACAATTTTTTGTACATTTTTATTTCTTTTTTTTTTTCTCCTGCTTTTTTGGCTTCTACTATTTATTTGTGCATAATAAGTTTTTTGACTATCCGAAGGGAATGGAAGTGGGTGGGAGCGGGTGGGGGGTAATGGCCATGAGTGAATTGGGTTGGTTAGATTGCTCGATCGATTCGATGGCCAGACGCCACAGACTGTGGCTACATTTCGAATCTATTCAATTCTATTCTTTTCTTGTTGTTGTCGATATCAAAATACCGTAACAAATCGTCAGCTCGTCATTTTTCAGTCAGTTTTTTCCTCGATTTATTATTGAGGGAGGGCACGAGAGAAGTACAAACAGTAAGCAGCAAAAGTTTTCAACCAAGTAGCAGGACTTTTATATATGAATCAATTTTATATTTAACGAAAATTTATTTTTCACATTAATATTCTAATTACAACTTAAAAAATTGGATTTTTAATGATTTATTTCGAATATTATCAGTTATTTTTCTGTGGATTTAATTTATTTTAAATATTGGCCATGAGAACTACTTAGAATAAGAGATAATATCTTTACTTTTGCTCTGTCTAATTAAGTACAACCAATTTTGAACAAATATTTAAGAGTAAATACATGAAAGATATGTTTTTTGAATATTTAGTACTAAGAATCTGTTGGAATCTACGGTTTAACTCAAAGTGAAGTCAAAGAACTTATGGCATACACTGTCTTCGATTGGGGCGCGCATGTGGGATGGATGCTTATTTATGTACATAGTTTTTATATTTCGTTGGTATTATTGTTGTTGTTGTTGTTGTGTGGTGCGTGTGCTGTTTGAGAAACAATTCATTAATGAATTTTAAAATGTTGCTAATCGATCGTTTGCGCTATAATTAATGTCAGGCTGAACGGCAATTGGAATGTGTTATGTGAAATACCAGACAAATTGGAGTGATAGAGAGAGGGTGGAGATTGGAGAGTGGAAAAAGAAGGGGAAGGGGAAGGAACAACCACTTGATTCATTATAGAAGATATAGAATGAGAACTCTGACAAAAGCAAATCTCTGATTGACCACAAAAAAGAAAACCGAAAAACAAAAAAAAAAAAAGATCTAGAGCAATGCAAATCCGAATAGATAGAAGTAAATGCCTTTTGTTCGTTTTGTTCCTTCTTTTCTTGGGTTGAATTTTTTTCTCTTTTTTTTTTTTTTTTTGTTGTTTTGTGTGTTTTTTGCGTTCATCTTATGGGATGTGAAACACTTGGTGCCGCGCTGTCTGCACGAGCCGCTCTGGCAATTATAACCACAACAACCACAGCACAGCAACCACAATAGACGGGCAGCAATAATTGTAACAACAACAAACATGCACACACACACACACACACACACACACACTGATGGCACACACTCGTGTGTACTACTAATGCATATATTTATGCATTTTTAGAAGCCAACAAACCACCAACAGATGCAAAAAAAAAAAAAACCATCTAGAGAGGGCTGAAAATCAACTTGGATCCAACTTAACGAAGTTGTGACACCCTTTTTTAACCAATCCAAGTTATACAATCTCTAAATCTCTTAAACGTTGATACTTAATAAAAAATTAAATGATGATTCGAAAACTCTTATTTAAATCTATTAAACAAACCAAAAAAAATGAAACCCGAATTTGAAAAGAGTTTCTCTAACTGAAAGGTATATATTATACCTGTATGTTTTACCGCTTTAAACTTATTTTATAGTATACAGATTGCAATTGATTTGAAACAATAGTTCAATACGATTTTCAACAATCGCTTTAGGCCAAATCGTAGAAACTTAAGACTAATTTTAATGACTGTCTAAGTCTATTTACCTCTTCTTGTATCTAATGAACACCCAAATCTTCACTTTTGACCCCTCTGGACTTTTTTTTTGCCTCAGATTATTCGAGAGCTCAAAGAAGACATCAACTGAAATCCTGGAAAACGGAATGGAAAATGCCCAGCAAAAATATAATACTTATTTTGCTTTTGATTATAAACTAGTTTAAATAAGTTCTAAAAGGTCCAAATTTATTACAAAATTTGATGGACAAGACAAGATGGTGGTGCAATCTACCTCAAATCAATACAAACCCAATGAAAACAAAATTAAAGATTTTCATCAACTGAAATTACTTTCGATAGTTATTCGATACAAACAGCAATTGTAGTGGGAAAAGTCGAAGGATCTAGCTAAAGGATTGATAAAAGAAAAACGTAATTTGTGATAAGTGTATCCGCAATCCATTCGAAATGAATATGTTTTTTGGTCGGCCTACTGTTCTGTTTTATTTGATTGCTTTTCCACGCCTTGGCTGAGGGAAAAGTGTTGAGAAAATTAATAAAACAAATGGCAAAGTCAAAAGCAACGAGACGCCTAGAGGTAGAGGCAAAAGAATTGTTGTAATTTTTAACCAGTTTACAGAGCAAATATTTTATCAACATATTTTCAGAGACAACAACTCGATGTTTGTCTTGAAAATATTTAAATATTTACATTGTAAAAACAACTGCAGCGACGATGATGATGATGACGACGACGAAGAAGACGTCGACTAAGACAACGACAACAAAAATGTCGAAGAAGAAGCCAAAGAAGACGTTTTGGTCTAAGAAGCTGATGGGAGCAAGTCTCCAACTGCAGAGGGGGGGACGGATACTTACATTGTCTGGATGTGACTCCTCCTTCTTGTATAGAGAACTATTGAAAGATGCGAAAAGGAAAACTAAAGATGATCAAATGAGAGATAAACTAGAGATCATTTAATGAATTGTAAATGAGAGTGAATTTTAACTAGTTTAAAATTGGAATGAAATGCTCAAAGCTTTCTACTAGAGCTGAAATCAATAATATTTACTTCTGATTAGAGAATTAGCTCTAAATTAGAGAGATAATTTCTCCCTGGGTGTATTATTTATCACATTTAATTAATGGTTTAAAAAGTATCCATCAAATCTATATGTGTATTTTTGAGATTGCCACTTGAGATGGAGTGTACCTAAGTATTTTAGCTATGAACAACATTATTAAAAACGTATCTGTCAGATACGGTTTTCGTTTGGCAATTAATTATGCACAAATTGAGCTCTGATAAGCCAACAAAACAAAAAAACAAGGCAAAATCAACAAACGATAGATGCAAAGATATACTCCTAGGTAAATGCGATGAAAATAACTGTATCTGTATCTAAAAGATTAACAAAATTAGAGATGAACTGGATGGATGAAGCTGGAGGAGAAATGAGGATGAAGTGGAGAAGGAGGAGGAGGAGGGGAATCCATGTCCGTGTTGTCAATGGCGCGCGGCTAAGCAAACACAAAAAAAAACCAAAAAAACGAAAGCAACCATGGAAAGAATGAATAAATGTGCAGCAGCCAACACACAACCACATGTCAACATGTTGTATATTTGAGATACAGATACTTTTAAAAAAGAAAGACAGACAGAGATAGGGAGAGATTTTGCAGTCAATTTGAACAAAAATTATTACAAGGCGCGTGTGTGTGCGTGTGCATGTGCTTGTGCTTGTGAGAGGGAGAGGAGAGAAGGGATGTGGAGTTGGAGGTGGTTATATTAATTGGTAAACCATTTTATCTCTACATAAAAGTAAGTAGAAAGTACTTACTACGCACTCCCAGACTCCATCCACAAAAGGACCAATGCAATGGTCTAGATAGATAGTGCTAGGGCTCGAGCTAGAGCTAGCAATAGCAATTTCCTGCTGCCTACACTCTTGCTCTCTCTCTCTCTCTCTCGGTCTCTCTGTGTCTCCACGGCCAAGACAATTTGTCCTAAATAAACATTTCCATCTCTTCAACAGACTCGAAAAGTGGCAAGCTGCTGCTGCTGCTGCTGATGGAGAGTAACTTGTCTGCTGCTGCCTGAAAATAAACCACAACCACCGTTTAAATGGCAGACGACAGTGACGCTGTTGTGGTCCCTTCCTCTCACTTCCGCAGCCCCTGCCCCTGTCCCTGTCCCTGCCCCTGCCACAGACCGAACTTCCCTCAGTCAAGCATCGTCGCTTATTCGCCCCGTCGCTATATGCTAAATAAACATTTGGGCACGTCATGGCTTATTGAATTGTCACTTATGCCCGAATTCGAATTTTTCAGTTTGAGTTTGAGGTTTTTGTTGCCATCTCGCAGCTTCATTTAGCGCTCCCTCCCCCTCCTCCTCTTCCACCTCCTCCTCCTTCTCCTCTGCTGCTCTTGCTGTCTCATTCAATTGGCATTCGTAATGGCGATTGTCCTGACTCAACCATATACATACAGACCATAACCATATCTGGCATCGTATGTATATAGAATTTTACCACCATAAAGTGGCTTCCATTTAATTAGTTTTTACTCCCTGAAAAATGCCATTTCAATCAATATGAAAGCGAATCTTCCCTCTGTTCTTCCATATGCCTAAAATGAAATTGACCATATTCAATAATCGATTTATGGTGTTTACTTTACAGGCAAGATAATATCAATTTGACACTTTTCGGGATATTTTACCAAACACTTCAGCGGGGAAACAATTTGAAATATCTGGTAAAATGATTTCTGAAATATTTTAGTTATATTACCAAATGAAACATATTCGATTTCATAAAGAGTAAATATAAACGAGAGTTAGTGGGCTAGTTTTGAAATCAAAACTTCCTGTTCTTTTCCAAGAGGGTTTTCCAAGCTGAAAGAAAAGACAAATACTTATGTTTGATTAAAGTAGAAACCTAACCGAAAATTATAACTATTTTCGAAATAAAGTCTAAATCAGTTGGTTTTTATATCCCAACACAGTGGATAACATTAATTTTAGCTATTTATCTCAAATATTTACACAGAATAAAGGGGATATTGAGTGCAAGGTGGCTAAAACCAATTGATTTGAAAATTGGAAACAATTGAATAAATAATTTGTATATGTATTCTTTTTATTATTTTTTCGTCTTCGTGCTCACATCACATCACATCCAGGTTCTAGTATTAGTAAATCGGTTCTATGGGCAATTTCGATAATATTATCCTAAGTGGTTTGGCGATTTACATATTTTCAAATGTTGGGATATAAACTTTCTACTCTATTACTGCAAATTTGATGCAATAATCATGAAAATTTTATCCAAAAATTTAAATTCACATGCTAAATAAAATTTAAGATTGGAAGTAAAAGAAAATGAAGAGAATATTCAATATAAATCAAAAGTAAAGTAATTATTCGAATAGAATTTTCAAGAGCAGTTTGGGTAATTAAATTTTTATATTTCTATGTAGCTAATTCATTAAGAAAAGTTAGTTTGTCTAAAAATACTCCTTTATTTAGAAAAATAACACTGACCGATAGTTTTAACTTTTGCCGAAATAAATGAAGTAATTAGTAAATTGATTTTGACAAATTAATTAAATTATTATATGTAGAATGCATGCATCATAAATTTGTAGAAGCAAAATTCAGAACGAAAAATAAGCGCCAAACTAAATTGGCAATCAAATTGAAATGTTTCAAGCTTCATTAAAAAATATCAAATGCATGGCGGCGTATTTGTGTCTGTGTGTGTGTGTGTGTACAATTTATCCGCCGGATACATTTCAAATAAATAATAACAACAATAGGCAAATGAAAACAATAATAACAAAATTGTACAAATTACAATTACAATTTTGATTTTCCATTTTGCATTTTCAATTTTCCATTTTCATGACTTCCGCTTTTAATAACAAAATAAATCGGCATAATCTAAAGCATAATATTTTCACAATTAAAATTTACAAATAAATTTTTGTTAGCCAAAGCAAAAAATCAAAGCAATTTTACAACCAACACACACACACACACACACCCACACACACACACCAATAGACACACACATACGCATACATATGAAAACAATAAAATAAATTAGCACAAATGTTACGAGCAAAGCAACAACAAAAAATAATTGAAACCCATAAATGATGGTTGATGATGAATAGAGAGAGCAAGAGAGACATAGATAGAGAGTGAAAGAGAGAGAAAGAATGAGCGGAGGTGCTGGGGGTGTGGTGTTGGATGAAATCGAATGGAAAAAATAAACAAGAAAATTAGCAAAATTATGCAAAACAGATAAATGAAAAAGAAAACAAAAAAAAAAAAAAAAGTATAGGAACCACGAGAGAGACCCAGGTTCTACTATATTGTGTGGCATGTAAAAAATCTGAAATCACTGGCAAAATAAATAGCGAAAAACCGAACAAAAAAGATTCCACTCATTTAATTCGAGGTGCCGACTGTAAGATACCCTATACAAGAAATAGAAACCATCCACACGAATGTCTTTTATCTAAATTAGCAGTTGATATTATACAAACTAAGGTGCAAAAAACGTATCTTCACCTAAAATCTCGAAAGAATTCTAAAAATTGTCACTCAAGTAAAAAGAAAGTTAAGCTCAATCAATTGTAATTGCTTCTAAGATTAGCCCATTTAATGAAACAATTGAAATAGTTATAATAATTTATTCTAGTATAGGAAAATCTAGTTTAAAGATGGATCAAAGACATCCTATATAAACAAAGAGCAAGTTGATCTTAAATTCTTTACGATTCAGAAATGCTCAGACTAATTTGAGAGTGTTAATGCTTAGGTCTGTTACATAGAGATTGACTTATTGAATACACTTTTGCCGCATATGGTAGGGTATAATAATAAAAAAAAAGGGGGAAAAATAGGTGAATTCGTTTTGGGAGACTAAAATGTGGCTTGGTTCAGCCATTTTCGATTTGCATTTCCATAGTAAAGTTTTTCATAATCTTTCCCTTCCCTGAGGGGGCAAAAAGAAAAACTTTTTGCACCTTTTCTGCACTCTCTTCGTCTAATGGCCCACTCCCCTTCCTCGCTCTCTCTCTCTATCTCTCGCTTTGGATCTATCTGTCTCTTTCGGTCTTACTCTTTTTGCTTTTTTTCACACCTTGTCAAAAAAGAAAAATTCATCTAAAGTTTATAAATATTTATGTATCTAACTGGGGCGTGCCGCTAGACCAACAACAACAGCAACAACAACAACAGCAACAATGAGGAGAACAAGTTTTCAACATTTTAAATTGAGCGCCAAAAGTTTTGCTTCCTAAGCCACGCCCATCAAAAAGAGCGTTAAACATTGACTGCGCAGCAGATACAAATGTATCTCACAGATACACACACACACACACAGAGACTCACAGACACGCACACTGGGAGAATTGTTGCTTTGGTTCGCTTGTAGCATTTATGAAAATAACGCCAACAGCGACGTCAACGTCGACAGCAGCAGCGGCAGCGACAGCGACAGCAGCGTCAACGACAATCGGCCATCAAAGATTGGCAATTCAACATTTCAACTCGTTCAGTCGGCGCTCAGCTTTACCTCTGCTGCTGCTGCTGCTGTTGCTGCTTCTGCTTCTGCTGCTGTTATTATTGTTGTTGTTGTCTTTGTTTTGACCAGTTCGGTCAACTCAGTATTTGTGTGCGTGTGTACATACGTATAGGTGTGTATCTGTGTGTCTGTGCCACACACATTTTTTGATGGCCGCCACCGCAGCCCGCACATAAATTACACATCCAACAAGACCAATTCTCTGACCTGTCTGTCCATCTCTTTGCCTGGTTTACCTGTCGAACCGCACACACACACACACGCACAACAAATTGAAATTGCATTTGTGTTAGTATTCATATACTGAGTATATGGCAAACCATGTCGTATCTAATGGATTTGCCGTCGCTAACTTGTAAGTGAAGTAAAAAGGTAAGCACATCGAGTTGAAAAACATTTCTAATGGAAGTATATCTAATATATTTGATAGATATCTATACGATCTTGAGTTGTAAATTGAACTAGATAAAGAAGAAGAAATTGTACCTCAAAAATGATAATATTCGCATGGCTTAAAGTACCTACAGATGTTTGAATTCCTTGAAGTTTCTCAGATTCTGTTTATCTACAATTTTAAAGAGTGCAAAGCTTAATTTGCAAGTACGCAAATATAAATATTCGAAAACAATTGCATACTTTTGGCCAAAATTTCATTAGATTGTCTAATTTCAATTAAGACATTCTTGTATTTAAATCTTTGCATTTATTTGCTGCACTTTTAAGTAGTAAATAACAAGATTTAAAAGATTGTCATACTTTTTACACATTTGTTAAAAGGTGAGAATGCTGTCTGGCTAGCTCTATTGCTACTGTTCTTAGCAGACTTCGCTAACGACCCTACAACAGGTCTAGTCTAATGCTAAAACTAGTTGGGAATTACAACTAGATTTTAAATTAATTTTTTATATTACATACATAGTGAAATATTCAACTCTGAAACCTGATTAAGAACAAACTAAATAATTCGGAATTTCTTTTAGCCTTGGTAGTTAGATGGTAAAGATTCAATTAAAAGGAAGTGCACTTATATATGGCAGTTAGCCAAAAGAAAATACTTGAAAATGTAGGAAATACATAACTTTCAATGAAGGTCCCATGAATTGATAATTGAGAATTATCTAAGAAATACCCATTTCTTAATTAACTGTCTACATATATAGACATTACAATCGTTAAAATGTTTGTAGGATCAATATTTCTGCATTATATTTAGCATATTCATTTTTTTTTGTCACATGTAAGTAAAGTGATTTTGCCTTTTCATTAAATATCGATTACCTTCAATTGTTTTACGGTGTGTTTAACTTGACTTTTTATTGCTGCAGACGTTTTCTGCAATTGTTCAACTTGTTCGCAATTTAACTGTGCCATATGCAAATTGATCACAACTGTCGCCCATTAAACCTCAGACCACTGCAGGCGAAATGACAGCCAATCGTCGATTCCCCAGCGCCAGCAAACACATCCAAACGACCGCATTTACATGTCTCCCCATCCTCTCATTTAATCCACCCACAAGCTTCGTTCACACAAAGCCGCATCCGCAATAAGGAATAAATGCAATTGCAGTGGAAATTTTAAACCAATTAAAACAGCTGGCAAACGCGTCGTATGCGTAATGAAAAGAAAATATTAATAAATCATACGTGACCAATCAATTTCATGCTGCCTCCAGAGTGAAACGAATAAAAATTATATATCAATTTGTGGCTTTAAGGTAAAAATACTAACGAGTGAATGAGCCCATAGTAGCTCTCTAGCATTCAGAGATATTGTATGTATGTGTATTCAGAGTCTATCAGCATCGGCGGCACACGTCACAGAATCAATATTTAATTTATAATTAACTTTACAACATGAAAAACAAGCTACAAGCAAACAAGCTACGGCAAACCCAAGCCCAATTTCCCCCCAGATCAATTTACTTTATCTTTTTAACACACACACACACACACACACACACACACACAAATGAAACGAAGTGAAAATTTCGGAAGTTGATGTGAAAGAAGAGGGTCTACAGAACATTTCGTTCTGTGGCTCGGGGGATTTGTGGCAGCTTTAAACGTTTGCCCACTATGGGCAATTAACGCGGCCATAAGCAAACACATGCCTGATCCTTTACACAAACAGTCAGAGGGCACAAAAAACTCCAAAAAAAAAAAAAAAAAAAAACAGAAGAAAAAACTTCGAATCAAGGCAAACCTATGCCAGGGCCAGGGCCAACCGAGCTAAGTTAGCTAAACAGAGAGAAAGAGCCAGACAGCCAGCCAGCCAGCCAGCCACTCAGTCACCAAATGAAAGAGAGAGAGAAACGTTAGAGAGTGATAGAGACAGAAGGAGGGTGAAACTTTTCTTCTTGGTTGTTGTGTTTTTTTTTTTTGGTTATACGTATGAGTGTGTGTGTGTGTGTGTGTGGGGGGGATGCTAATTGAAAAACTCAATATTTGCCTAGACCGACTGGGTGGTGGATTCAGGGTTCAGGATGGTGGTGGTGGTGGTGGTGGTTGTGGTTCATTTTGCCTTTTGCATTGGTGGTTACATTACTTTTGTCAGCCATTTTCATTTCATGATCGTTTTGGGAAAAGTTGAGGAAATTTGACAAAGACACAACAAAGAAAATCAGTTAAAATAACAGGAAATACCTACCGACCGACTACACACAGCTCAAGTTGACAAAACTTGTGTATAGAGAAAGGTAAAGGCAAATGTCAAGGGCACTTTCTTAATTGAAAGAAAGAGACAGAGAGATGAAGAGAGAGTGGGAGAGAGAGAGACTTGGACAAATAATTATACTGAAAGTTACACCAGCAATTAGATGATATCTGCAAAAACAGATATCTATTTTTTCTCACCGTTTTCTATTCATGTAAATAAGAATTGCTCGGTAACAAACTCACAAAACTATGTTCCCAGAGTGAAATTAGAGTCCAAAATTGTTAACATCATATGAATATAAGTATAATTAACTGAAAACTTTGAAAAACGCGTCTGGAGAAACGACTAAAGAATCTTATACACGGTGGGACAAAAGTAATCACAAATAAAGCTCTCTGGAGCTATGGGAGCTAGATTAATACTATTTCCGGAACAATCTATACCCTAAAAAAATCCTTTCCGAATCCTCTGAAGTGTTTGCAATAGGATCGTCACATAGAATTCTCTTCCAGCGTCGAACACGTGAAGTCCTGTCAATCCTCGCTTGAAATAAATTATATTTTAAACTCTTAATTTGTTTTCTTTTTGGTTTTTTTCTTATTATGTATTGGTTTTTCCGATATTTTCTTCACATACTCAGACCGAATCTAAACCTTGGCAAAATCTAGACCATCCATAACAATTAAATAAATTTGATTAAAAAATTATAAAACTTATTAAAATAGTCAAATAAGTTTAGACTAAACAAATAATAAGTGCTTGATTTTGAAGAGATTTTAAAATCTGATTTCCACTTTAAATTGGGTTTGTAAGAGAAGACAATTCAATAACTCTAGATTATTTCATAAAGAAGCTTTTGGAGAGGTGGAGATATGTGTATAGTACATGTATATAGATGTCTTAACGTTGTGGCTATAAACCGACAACGTTCTGCACCTTTTTTTTTATATTTTTTAATGATCATTGCATTTGCAGTTGCAGTTATGCGCTCGCCTGAGTTTTATGGACCCGCTTGATGTGTGTGCACACCGTAGACGTTGCGTCGACAGTTTTTTCCCAGAAAAAAAAACACACAATCATCATCATCATCATCTGCATGACGATGATGATCATGATTCCAACATCCAGGCATGTGCCCAACCGGATTCGGATTCATGATCCCACCGACTCCGACTCCACCTACTTATTCTTCTCTTTTTTTTTTTTGTCAGTACTCAGCACTTATTAGACTTTTGATATACAGCCCCAGAACGAAGCGAGGAGAGTGCAGAAGAAGCACTACGACAATGAAGTTTGATGGGGATATGCATGTACATACATATGTATGTGTGTAGAGTAGGGAGGGGTTAAAGGGGTGGTGCTGATGTTGGTGGTGGTGGTGGGATGGCATTAAATGTTTGTATTATTGTTGGAAATAAACTCGGATTTTATATTGTTGGGAATTAATGATTTTGTTTCCCCTAAATTTGTTAATTACTAGCAAACAAATTTGTGTATACAAACCATGCTTGAGTTTTTATGCATTTTCTTTCGAATTTTTGAGTGATTACCGTAAAGGATGGTGTGTCTCTCGCTCTCTCTTTCTGTGTGTGTTTGCGTTTATATGTACATATAGTAGGGATCGGGGTAACGGAAATTAGAGAAATAGTAAACTGAATTTATTGGAAATGTGTCAAGTGGAGTTAAAAGAGTTTTGGAAAAAAACAAAAGTTTATGGATCGTAAAATCGTATAAATGTTTCTTTTCTTTTTAAACTTTTGCAAATGTTTTGCCTCAATTCAAAATCAATAAATTACAACTTATTACATTCGGAAAGTCTAAGAAAATCGAGAGAGAAAATTTCAACAGTATTCATTTGTATTATGCCAGCAGATAATCTTCAAATAAAAACAGGATGAACGGGTGTGTGTGTGTGTGAGCCACTCCCTCTAAATTACACTTTTTTAGTTCCTATAAGCTTCTAATTATATCTATTCATTTATATAATATCGACCCTACCCCAACTTGTAATTGCTCTTTCCACTTTCCCCATCATTATCCAACCAATTAACCCTCTAACACATATGGAAAACTGCAAATGGATCTCGTAACTAAACTCATCCCATACTTAATGCTTCTGGAACTTCCGAAGCATCGGCATTAGTTTAACAAAAAAAAAAAAATACAACACAATACAAAGTAAACAAAACATTAGCATGCAAAACATCTGTTTTTGTTGAGTAGGTCTTAGCGGGGGAAAATGCCAGAGGTAGAGGCTAATGTGGTGTGGGCGGTGGGGGGGAGGGTAAGAGAAAAATGGGAGGGAAAACTGCATGGAGCCAATATATCAATTACATGTCGATGTCGAATGAACATAATGCAACAGGGACAACTCTGACTACCGGAAAACCTCAAGACACAACACAACTAAAACCAAACTAAGGGGAAACCAAACGGAGGGAGAAAACTCTCGTTCTCATTCTCATTCTCAATCGCGATCTCGTTCTCCGTTTCGCCTGTCAGCTGCAAGTCAATCAAATAGCAATTCTCCCATCCATCCCATCCCAGCCCCATACCCATTCGTATTCATTCATATCCATCCATTCATTCGTTCGTTCCTTCATTGCACTCGCTGAAAAGCTACAAATGCCTTATTGTCAAAACAAGCGGCAACAATTAGTTTACCAAATTACATGAAAATATTTTTTAAATGCTTGAATAACATTCATCGCACACTGATTTGACACATGTCTGGGGGTCGCCACTGAAGTTTTTGAGGTCGTCTCCTGTCACAAATTGTTTTGGGGAGAAGATGGATGGATGGAGATGGCGATAGCTATGGTTATGGCTATGGCTATGGCGATGGTCGATTCGGTGATGCGGAGAAGATGGGTTAGTTGACGGTTGTATGGGATACAAGAAAGGTGGGGGCTAAAATGGGAGCCCTGGTAGTCAGTCCATTTGTGGCATGTCGCCTGGCATATGGATATTCATGTGCTTGGATACGTGTGTGTTGAGATTTGTTGTGATTTTACATGTGATTTCGTGTAAATGTGCGCACAAGATCGCACAAGGGCGTAGCTAAAGAGGGTTGCGTAAGCTTTTTGCAAAGATATATCGATATATCAATTATACAAAAATCAATGGACAAAAATTGGAAGATCCGGCGACTCATCTCTTGATGCTGATCAAGAATATACCTTCCTTCTTTGTGCTACAACTACTATATACCCTTTTATTCTATAAGTGGAAGGTGCAATCAGAAGTTTAGCTTATATAAGTTATTACATTATCTTTCAATTGAGAATATATGAGAGACAGATCTTACTTGAGCTAACATTGACACAATCTGCATATTACTTCACCTTATGACAAAGTAAATTATAAAGAATATCTTATAAATACGAGATACATCTTAATTATTGACTGTTGAAAGGGATTCTATTTAACTCTGAATAATCTTTAGAAGTTTTATCGAATTAGAAGTCTCGATTTCGAAGAATTACTCAAAAATCCTTTAAACCCATTGCGACCCCCTCTTACCAAGCCCCCTTTTTTTTAGTGACTTACTTTCGCCAGCCATGTGCACTTTGCAGTTGTGTTCCTGTTATTTGCCTTTTCCGCTCCTAACCAAAGCAACCTCCAAGCTATCCAAGATTTGTTCACTAGATGTGTGCAGTGTGTTTTATTTCAAATTCACACGAAGCCCAAAGCATCATGTAATTTGTATACACAATAGATCGTACAAAAAAGCCATGGGGAGTATAGTATATCTCGTAAATTAACGGCGTTCCATTCCGCTTACACACACATACATACATATGTACGTACACCCACTTCTACACACACACACACACACACACATATACATATACATATATTTTTCACTTCGTTCGTTTTTGGTCATAAAATAAAGTTTCGAGAAGCGTATAAAATTTATAGCGATTCTTCTTCTGGGTTTTGGTAGAAAATCTGACAGCAAACACCTTACATTTTCTCTCTTCCTCCCTGATGTGATGTGATTGACATGTGTGGAGGTGGAGGAGGAGTAGGATCGGTCGGTCGGTCGGACGGTCGGTCGGTCGGTTGGTCGTCATCGTCATCGTCTGGCCTAATGCAATTCGCATTTCAATGCAATTTCACAGGCAATTGCAGGCAAACTAAACAATGAACTAAGCAGCTCAGTAGCAGCAGCAAAAAAAATGAAAGAAATAATAAAAGCAAAAGGAAAACAGCAGCAGAGGAGAGGAGAGGAGTGGTAAGGAGAGGAAGAACAAGATGCATGGGCCCTTACTCATGGACGATTAGGTCCATGTGAGAAAAGTAAGAATAAGAGCCAATGGTTACAGTTAGAAGACAGGGCGAGAGCGAGAGAGAGAGGGACGATGATGATGAGGCTCAGGGGCGCTTCGGTTTTCGGATATTTAAGGTGCTTACATGGGTTGCTCTTTTCTTTTTTATTTCTCTCACTCTCCTCTATTGAATTCTATTCTATTCCATTCTATCATCTTACTTATTTTTTTCGATTTCTCTATATATGTAGGTTTTTTTTTGTCGGAAAACAATTGTGCAACAATTTGTTTTGGTGGTGAGCTTAGCCTACGGTGCTACAGGGTTTTTTGGGCTAACGAAAATTCTTAGCGGATTCCCACTCGAACCTGGTGGTCCACCACCCATACCCCAACCCCTGACCCTGCCCCTGCTCCTGCCTGAAAAAAACTCCGAGAAATGTACGAATTTCCAACCCCTTTTCTGTTGTGTTGGGAGTGAACTTTTTAGCATAACAATGGCGTTACGACAACGTCGTCAGTCAGTCGACGATGCCGAGGATGAGGATGAGTACGACTTCTTCAACTGTTTTTCGTTTGGGTTTATGGAAATTAGCAGCGAACACAATTTCAGCCTGCAAGGGATGTGCTTGATAGAGACATAGAGAATGTCGGCAGGAGATCGGCAGAAAATTAATTCATTTATATGCAGAAAATTCAATGATGTTACAATGTTATCAATTTTGGCCCAGCGGCAAGATTTTCAGTCAGTCAGTCGTCGTCAATTGTGGGTGGTTATGAAAGGGCTTAAAGGTGTGGCCACAATACGATGGCTTAGTGAGGGTCTCTCTCTCTCTCTCTCATTCTCTTCCCTTTTGTGTGTCTGTGTATTTGTGTGTGTGCGTGTGGGTGGGTGGGTTGTCGAGTTAATTGATTGTGGGAAGGATTGACTGGCTGTTGATTGCCAGCATATGGGCGCAATAGGCGATTAGAATCCTTCAAAGTTAAGTCGACTTGAATTTCTGTTTATTTGGAATATCATTAAGGATTATGCTAAGCAAAACTTAATAAGATATTTCCCCATAATGAAAATCATTTCATTTTAATTATAGATGAAAGAGTGTCAGGAGGATAGGTCACACCTACTTCCCATTTCGTTTGCTTCACTATCTCTGTCTGTCTGTCTGACCCTTAACCCAAAACAAATAATCATACAAATTGAATTTCAAATCAATGTTTTAAGTATTTCCGACCGGAATCGGTGTATAGTATAGTAATTTCCATGCAATTTCAAGTGCATATTCAAATTACACTTCAATATTTAACTGCCCTAAAAAGAAAATCCATACGAATGAGTAGCAGCAGCAGCAGCAGCAGCCGAGCCACAAAAGAGACCTGGGACGACTCCGTTAATGAAATGTGACACGTATTTCCCTCTGACCCAACTCACTGAATGTTGGTTGTGCCCGTGCCCGTGCCCATGCCCGTGCCCAATGTCCGTCCGATCCACTGTCTGTGTAATAAATATGAGACTCATTAAGAAAACCATAAATAAATGCAGCGTCAGTGCATGACCAACAATTAAGTGCGAGGAGCAGGCCCAAGATCATCAGCCAACCTTACTGAACCCCAGTTGAGACGACTAAGAAATGAGAACTAAAGACTGCATACGGACTTACTACAGTGGACAGCAACTCTGATTAAAATTGTCACTTATCCGAGTTGAATAATGTTATAATAATATAAATAGTAAGAAATCCTCCCAAAATTTTTGAGATTTTTAAAAATTTAATTCAAAATTTCAAAAGAAAAATGACTTCTTAGAGTCAATCAGAAATTGATCAAGCTAGAGCCTTTGGAAAATGTTGGGCCATCATTTGTTTGCCTTGTTTCAAACACTAAGTTTTCTTCAGAAACTCAAAAACTCAAGGAGAACTCATTTTCGACTCATTTATAAGTATCATAGACACATTGAGGGAGGACACAAATTTTTATAAATTCAATTTTTTCAACAATTTCACATTTTGTTTGAACATTTTCTAGTTTTTTTTTTTTTTTTTGTGAGATCTCAAACCACTGTAAATGTGCTCCTAGTTAGTGTGGCAGGGGCCGAGGGTAAAGACATTGTAAGCAAGAGGTCTAGCCGATCTGTTAGCTATCGAACTGCAATGGGAAGATGTAATATGAGCAAATACTATGGAGAGGAAGAGAAAGAAAAAAAAACTGTCGCCCTGCAGTCTGGCCTGATCGCTGGGATCTGCTCGGTATGGTTTGCCCACTTAAGGCAATCGGGTGACAAATTTTAATATTTTGATGTGTGTTTTGGGTGTTTGGTGTGCCCCGAAAATAGGCATGACACTTGAATTTCAATTGGTCTTTTCAATGTTAGAGTGTGACCGAGAGAGAGATGGTGCATATAATGATGGTGAGAGGGGATTTGGGACAGGTTTTATGGTTACGCATTCATTGTATAATTTACTGTATGCAGATGTTTGCTCTGCTCCTCGCTCCAAAAAGAATGAATAAAAAAATATGTAAAAAAAAAAAAAAACCGAGGAATGCCCAAAAAAAAAAAAAACTGAAATTCTATTGAATTTCTAGAGAAATATCTAGGCAAGAAGGAGCAGTAGCTGAGGGAGTTACACACAAGGAGGAGGGCTGACAGCCAAGTCATGGCCTGTGAACTCTGGCACCTGTGTATGTGCCATAGATACTCACTAGGAATACATGAAATACATACAGCAAATAGCTCTAACGAGTGAGAGAACAGGAGGACATTGAATAGAGGATAGAGGAAGCAGAGTCTATTTGAAATTGTGACCTCAGGCTTGTTATGGATAAAAAACAATCAGGATGAGAATGAGGCGGCACACACACACACACATATGTGCTCCTGGTTTCCCCCTTTCCAGTGATTTCTTCTTTGATTTAACATATGCCAGTTGACCCCCAATCTGGCTGTGGCATTTTATCCAAGTTTTTCTTTTCATTTTTGGTTCACCAATCGATTGCACAAATTTTTCGCTTTGTCGCGTTCTCTGGCCAAGCAACCGGCGGCTACTTGGCCGCGCCCATATCGTGTCCAAGTTGTGCCCAGGGCATGCATATGAAATATGATGGATGAAATGATATGAAACACAACCAGAACCCAAGCGCCAACGCCAACGCCACCGTCACTGCCTCCGCCCCCATTTCCCCTCGCCACACTCAACAAATTCCTGCCAATCCAGGACAATATTTACAATGAAAATATTATTCACCCATATGGACTTGAGGTCGTAATCCATAATTGGAATTGTTCCCCCTTTCTTTTTTCTGTTTCTTTGCCTCCTTCCACCCCCTTTCCGGTGTTTCCGGAGTGAGTGCAGATAAATTGGTCTGGGATTTGGTTAACAGGTACAACTAGCCAGTCCTGTTGCAGGTTTTATAAAGTAACGACGACCAAACAAAAACTTTAATTACCATTTAGTTATACAAATGTGATTCAAAGTGCGTCATAAATGAACAATTTACAGTTGCTGCAGAGAAACAAAATACATAATTCCACTTTTTATTCAAATATACATGGATCAACAAAATTTGCAAACTCCTGCTAAGAACATTTAAAATTAGTTAAATAATTTTTATGTTCTTTGCTAATTAATTATATAAACTATATGAATTTGATTCCAATTTGTGTCATATTTACTTCCGTAAGCTCTTTTCTTCAAGATAATATCATAATAATACTTCTCAAATGGTTTATATGTAAATATAAACCATAGATCTATATCGATTTGAATTTTAAATGTATAAATAAGTAAAGAAATTAAGTGGAACCTTTTTAAGTATACCTATGTACATATACTATATAGATTTCCTATATCAATTTGATTCCTTATCAAAATAGAGTACATAAGCACTTAAGAATGATCTTAAGCCGCAATCATTTAAGTTAGCTTGAAAAGATCGTTTAAACCAGTTAAAAAACGAAAGCTTTGAACTCCATTTAGAGGTTGGTCTTAATGCCATTAATAAATATACTTATATTGTTCTCATAATTAAGATTTTAAATGTGAATCCCAGTTGCCAATGTTAATGCCCAACTTATTTGCATTCATCCATGGATAAGTGTCTATATAAATTGATTAAACATGACTGACTCTGTAAATCATTTGGACTAATGCTTTTCAAATTAGCCCCAACATTTGTCAAATTGGTGGTTCCTCCGCCTTCTGCGCCTATTGCTCCTACTCTGTGGCGGCATCTCCTTCTCCAGAATATGAATCATTCTGCCTAATGAATGTGTCTGTCACATGCTGTCAACACGTTGCTTAACACATACAGCCAGTGAGTGAGTGAGTGAGAGGAAGACTCCCCCGGATACCATACCGATCCACCAACCACCCATTCCCCGCTGACGCCACCACCGCCACCAGCACATAATTCATGGCCCTTCCTTTTGCCATGGACTCCCCAAATATGAAATGGAGCAGAGCCATTGCCACAGTCAGAGACAGAGAGTGGGCTATATTTAATACAAAGTGACATTAATGTCAGGCATAATTTGAAAGAAAGGAAAGAAAACGCCAGCGGAAAAACTGAAGACACACACAAAAAACACTCACACAAACACACACACACAATCAAAAAACGATAAACGAACGACGATCGAGACCAGAAATAATTTGACAGCCATCCCCATAACCTCCATCCCCTTTCCCCCCCCCACACTCCTCATTTACCGCAATCTTTCGAAAAAGATTGAATGATTGAGATGATCATTTTGTTATTGCAGCTTTATGTATTTGATTCAGTTGCTTCTATAGTGTTTTCTTTTCTCCTCTCCTCTCTCTCCTCTCTGGCGTTTTTTTTTTTCGTTTTTTTTTTTTGGTACGTGTGTGAACTCGATGAACTAGAAAATTGCCCTGGCCATGGCCCATTGTCTGTTGTCTGTGGGCCTTTTGTTGCAAATTCATAAACAAACAATTATACAACAAATGGCCCAGAACGCAGATACCCAGAAACAGGAGCCGCATTAGACACCTAGCCCAAATAATAGGACAGACAAGACTCAATATACACAATAGTTATCAAGCACGGTGGCATCCATATCCCAACTGGTATGCTCAATCAATTGTCTGTCTGACCCCTTAATCCCGTCCTGCGGCAGACAACAACTCAATATGTACTCCGTTACAGTTGCGATCCAATCCGATCCTATCCGAGCCGATCCGTTACGTTGCGTTGCGCTCGGCTTGATCGCCTGATCTCTTTGTAGTTGGTAGTCGATGGATAGGAGGGTTACCAGTTCATTTCAAATTTTCACTGCAGGCTGCGGTGTTAATTTATAAAAAACAGAACCGCCATGCGCCCCCCAGTTTGCCATTTTTACTTTTCTCTTCAGTTGTTTGCCTTTTTCTTTTTCGTTTTTTTTTTTTTGCACTGTTGACGGTTTTTTTCACACACAGCAGCAGCAGCAGCCGCGGCCCCGACGCGTGGTATATTGAACGCAAATCAGATAAAAGATATAGTTCGCTAGTTGTTTATAATTGTGCATATAATTTGGCACAGTGGTCAGATATAGCTCAATATGAATTATGTCTAAGATTTGCTCATATTAAAGAGCAATTTTGGGTAGAGGAGAAACCTCTGCAAAAAGGATCTGTTTAATTTATTCAATGATTCCCCATAAAAATAAACCTCTGATGATCTAAAAATTTTTAGGGATGAGGTTTAAAAAAATAAAACCTCGACAGGACTTCCCCCGTAATTATTTAGAGATCAGGAAGATCGGTGGAGTAGATTCTAAGAAAAAGTCTCCATCATAGGTTTCTTTTTTTCGAGAACATTGCGTAGACTTTCTTTTGGGAAAATTGTTTCAAATATATCTCAAATATTACTTTACCACATACAAGTCATAAAAATTAGACCGATTTAACCAAAGACAATCTACTCTTTTTTTTAATTGGGACAAAATGAAAATAAAAATTCTCGTTAAACAATTAAAATTGTTGCAATTTTTAACATTTTGCTCCGAGTCCTCCAATCTTTACAAATTGATCGAAAATGTCAGGTAATGCCTTTCGAATCTTGTTCTTAATTATGATTATAATCAATTTTGGATATAGACAGATCCTCAAGGTATTCAGATTTTAGACGGTACGCACATTTTAAACTATATTCAATGTTCTTCTAAGAACCCAGAATATTTAAATTTTATGTATTAAGCGCAATGAGTATATTGCATGTATATCGTGAAAACAAATATCACAATGCAATACTGTTTCTTTCAATACTAGAATTCCGAGATTTGAATTTAGAATAGAAGCATATATTTTTACTTATTTTAAAAATTTGAATCTTTAATAAATTAAAATGATTTCTAAACCTTTAGTAGTATTTTAATTTTAATAATGACATGTCTTATATAAGTGTTAATTATGCTTGTTGGAAAAAATATGTTATAACAATGCTTATATATGATAGTTAGTCAGAAAAATGTAAAAATAAAAAGCGAAATAACATAATGAATAGAATTCTCATTAAAATTGAGTAAATGATCCATCAATTGAAGTACCTACGTCAATAGTTTGGTGGACATATTTATAAACTAATTTCAATTGAAATATGTAAATAATTTATTTTGATTCACACGAAATGTTGATTGCACTATAAAATGAAGATATCCACTTGACCCTCTCACCCACTGTGCATATATAATTTTTGCTTGATGATTTCTGCTTACACAGCAGCGCTCGATGTTGTAGGAGCAGCAGGCTCCTCAGCATCCAACTACAACAACAACAACAAGAACAAGAACAACCCATACATAGTGGAGAGGCAACCAGCCCAGGCGGCGTCTGCTGTTTGGGGGCGGCGGCAAAGATCAAAGACCAAAGCCAGCAGCCGCTGCCTGCAAAACGGTTAAAAATCTTTTGAAATGTGCGCACTTTTTGACACCCAATTTGTTTAGAAGTGTGTACTCTAGGTGGGGATGATGATGATAAAGAGAGGGAGAGAGAGAGAGAGATGCTAGAATGGAGGGAGGAGGGACCGGGCCAGTGGCAGTTCATAAAAATGATCCAAGATATTGAGATTGAGATACTATTGCGGGGGATTTGGTTCATCAGTGGGCCACTTTTCTGCGAATTTCATTAATAAAAATGTCGAAAGTGTTTGGTGGGCGCAAAGTGTTTCCCCCTTTCTGTACGCCACCCTCTGCCCCACCCCACCTCTCAGGTAGAACAATCAAAAGGAAGCAAAAAAAAAAATGTTTCTTTTTTTGTTTTTAATAAAAATTCAAAAAGATTTACACTTCATCAAGTAAATTCCACTTAAAGTGCTGTAATAGAAAAACGTTCATATGCTCTTGAGAGGGGAGAAAACAAATTCATTTCATTCATAAAAATGCTTAATTAAGAATTTTTTCATAGAAGCGATCAAAATGAGATAATAATAAGTTTATTGATTTGGGAAATGCCACAAACCGGATGAACCGGATGTTTATAACGGCAACGTGTGTGAAATGGCTCGAAGATTAAGACCCTTAATAAATGAATTTCCCAGCTCTTAACACCACCAAAAAAAAAGAGGAAAACTTCTGGTCGAATGCGCAAGTAAGCCGGGCATGGATGGTTAGATGACTGGCCAGCTAGCTAGGTTGCAAGTTGGTAAGTCAATCCATGCTTAGCAAGTTGACGGAATTTCCTTCCTTTTTGGTCTGCATGTATTTTGTGGCAAAGTCAAAACATGCGTTTGGAAAACTGAACCGAGGAACTGAAGGCTGGATTTATTTGTACAAAATGACTTTGCAAATGAGATTCCGATTCATCTTCCAACGGCAACAACTACTATTACTACTACTTACTTGTTTGGTGGTAGTGACCACACCACCAGAATGTGTCAATATTATTATGGGCCCAACGAATGAGAGACCTATGCAAACACACACACCACATCACACCGCACACACAGCATCAGCACACACAAAGGATGATCTCTTTGTCCCTGGTACTAAGTACTACCTGCTGCGAAGGTGTGCATAGTTTCTGTTAATGTTCCAACACCTTCAGACTCAAGATCGACTCAATCAACGTGACCTGCGGCAGAGACTCTGGATTTTCGAATTGATTTTTTTATCCTCAAAAATGTTGTTTTTTTTTTTGTGAATGGAAGTCAAAAATATGAATATGACATGTACCAAATAATCGATGTGATTACGCCGTGTCGTCAACTGTATGTAGACCCATAACCGTAACCCTTGGCCCATCCATATAAAGAACCAATCAATAATGTTCCAGGGAGAGGAGAGAGAACGCGGTGACGTATTTGGACAGCCACTGACAGGCCAAGCATAACCAAAAGAAATCAACAAATTGGATAGCGTAAAACACAAGTCGAACTGTGAATACTCTCTCACTACAAGTCTGATCAAATTTTACCATATTTCTGCAACCCTTTTCAAATGGTTACAGTCGTTGATAGCCATCAAAAATAGGTCGATTAGATCAAACCCTCCTAAATACTCATCTTATACTTAACATTTTTATACCATGCATCCATAGGATGAAATGGTATATTAAAGTCGCCAAAATGTATGTAACAGGGAGAAGGAAGCTTTTCCGACCCTATAAAGTATATATATTCTTGATCAGCATGAGAAGAGAAATTGATAGAGCCATGTCCGTCTGTCCGTCCGTCCGTCCGTCCGTCTGTCCGTCCGTAAGAGTGCAGAGATCTCAGCAACTATAAATGATAGAGCTATCAAATTTAGAATGTAGACTCGTGTAGTCTTGGCGCAGACCAAGTTTATGTTTTTTTTTTGCCACGCCCTCTTCCGCCTCCGGAATTTAATAAAAAGTGATTTTCTCCCGTAATATTTATCGTATCGTAATTTAATTTGGCACACTCATAGATCTTATGAACATCTATCATTCCACCAAATTTTTTTGCCACGCCCCCTTCCGCCTCCGGAATTTAATAAAAAGTGATTTTCTCTCGCAATATTTATCGTATCGGAATTTAATTCGGCACACTTATATATGTTATGGACATCTATCATTCCACCAAATTTCATAAAAATCGGAATAAAAATGGCCGAGTTATGCATTGAAACGTTTTGCACTCAAAGCGGTGCAAGGGCGAATTTGGCCGGTGGGGCGCTAAAGTGCACACACATAAGAGTGAGCGAGATAGCATATGTTAGAAATCGCGCATACGAAAGAAATTTAATATATGAAATAAGTTTTATAAACTCAAGGAAATTTGTTTTCCCCTGATGCATGGTATATCCAAGTCGGCCCGGCGACTTACTTACTTTATTCAAACATATTTTCAATAAATTATTATTTTAATTTAAACATGAGAATCAAATAAAACTGCGAGGCTAAAAAAGATGCTTGCACATATTAATATAAGTGTTAAAGGATTAATTCTTAATCGGATGAAGCTCTACATTCAAACTGCAGCATTTAGGGATTAAACGTGAAATAGATCAAAATTAATGTATATTCAATATGAATTAAATGAGAACAAAATAATTTAATATACTCATTCGCAATAAAATAAAACAAATTTTATTTGGCTTTAAGTGCATTACCTTGCTTTAATTAGAACTCCAACTATCCTTATCAATTGGGACAAGACTCGATTCTGATAATTAGATATAGCACAGATAATATTTTGAGAAATAAAACTTCAATATGGATTTTAAAATCACTTTATTTACACCGCAATATACTATGATTTCAAGAACGAAGAAACTCGCTTTTTGGCAGGCAGTTCTTTTATAACATTTTTCTATTTTTGACAATTTACAAACAATTCGGATAATCGCACGTTCGCATAATAACATAACTGTGATGTTATAGCCAAGTTAATCAACCCCTTAATACCCTACATATAGAGTTATACATATGTAGTTGGTGTAATAAAAAAAAAAACTAAGAGGAAGAAAAAAGAGTGTATAAAATCATCTTGTACCAGAAATAACTACATGACTTGGCGCAAATACAATCTGTGTGTGTTTGTGTGTGCTGTGTGGTGTGTGCGCGCTCTGTTGTTGGGGCCCCTAAAGGCCCAAGGCCCAAGAGCCAAGAGAAGGAAATGAGCTGCACTTAAATGCATGCGAGAAAACCACTCGATGCCAACAAGTGGATAAGAAGCCACCACACAAATGATGCCCAAACGAACTATCAATGTCAGTGAATTGGCAAAAAATTTAAACTCAATTTGTATGCAGGCCAGAGTCCGAGTACAAGTACGAGAGAGGAAACCCTTTACATTGACACACCTCAACCAAACACTAACACCAATACCTATAGCAAGACCAGCCCATAGGCCTCAAGTGTCAAGCGTCTGCCGTTGCATTAATGTGACTATATGTGTATGCGTGAGTATATGTTTGTGTGTGTGTGGTGGAGATGATGAACACCCAGTCAGATTTGGAACTTCAGGTCCAGGGCCTAAGCTGCTGAAGCATGCGTATCAATGCACAACACAAAATCTTAATGATCGTCAAGATGGAGCAGAAATGAGGAGTCGGAGTCGTCGGTATCGGAGTAGGAGAAGATGGAGGTGTAGATGGAGATGACCATGATCAGGCACTTTTTAAATATCAAAAAAAAAAAAAAATTGGAGTTCCATTCATTGATTCATTCATTTCAGGGCAGCAAATGAAGTGCTCGAAACATTTTCAGCGCAAGCAAGTTTTTTTCTTTTTCTTACAAGGATCGTTTTTTTAAGGTTCTTTTTTAAATTTATTTTTAATAATTTTTCGTATATGTGGGTTTATTTTTAGGCCCTCCACTTACAACTTAAATCAAAATTACAAAGCGCTGTGTTTCAAAAACAGAATTAATATTTGCAGCCAACAAGTTTCCTCCTTTCCTCTCTCTTTGTTTCTCTCGCGCTTCCTCTCTCTGTCTTCGTTCCTTTCTTTTTATATATATAATGAAATATACAAAGTGCTTTAATATTAAATATAGTACATATATAAAATATAAGATAAGATAATTTTATAGCAAATATAACATAGAAGAGTGTAGATTTATGTGTTCAATACTTCAATCATGCAACAGAAATTTTTGCGACAATTTTTGTCATCATTTTAAGGAGTGTTTCTTTGATTTCTTTTTCTCGTTTGCTCTAACCAATATTTGGAAGCTGAGTTTGGTTTTTCCAAGATTTTTTTAAAGCCTTCAAATGCATCTAAGGTTCCAATGGGATAAAGGGGGTTGAGTAGTGGTAATCGATCATGCTTTAACATTTGTCTTTTCACAATAATTTTCTAAGTTGTGGTTTGGTTTTTCAATTTGCAATCTGTTTACAATTTTGTTTCATTTTCAATTGATTTTTCCGCTGAGTCTCTTCTAATTTTTGAATTGAAACACAATAATCAGGATGATAATTAATAAAACAAAGCTCAGGATGCCTATAAGGATTAGTTTCTTCTTGCGTACTTTGTTCTGAAGAGAAAGAAAAAGAGATTTACATTATACGAAAATGTTTTGAGTTGGGAATGAGTTTTAAGAATGTTAAAAATTGATTTACTTATAAATAGGAACTTTCTGGTTAATTTACTAATAAATAGGTACAGCTATATTTTTTTATAAACTAAAAGTGTAAAGGTTTGTAAATTTTCTAATAAATTAAATTTAATTAAATATTTACCTTATAAGAGCTAGCCTTACGCAGATTTTCTGTACCCTGTGAGACAAAGACACTCGTCTGTTCCACCTGCGACTCGATGGAATCGACAGTCAGTCCTTGCTCATAGACCATAACGCCCAGTTTCTTATAGATCTCATTTACACCCACAATATTAGTTTCCAGTTGACGTATGGCCTGTTCCTGCTCCTCCAAGGCTTGCAGATCAACCTGCTCTTGCATTTGTGTTTGCAATTGCTGTTGCGATTGTTGATTTGATTTGCGATTAAAGAAATTATCCTCGAAACTGTTGTTGCTGGCATTATTGGAATTGTTGCTATTGTTACGAGCAGAGGAATTACTGCCAGGTGGATGGGCAATATTATAGTTCTGGGCACGAGCTTGACGCAAAGCACTCTTTTCAATGTCTGCTGTTTTGCGCTGAATGGACTGCAAAGTGAAAAATTTATAGATAATAATAATAATAACAATGATTATATTGATAATGAATGTGAGTCACTCACCTGGAAGGAGGTCAATGCCGCAGTGAATTCATCAACCAGACGATCCCTTTGAATTTTCAAATGCCTCTCCTTGCATTTGTCCACCTCATCGATTTGATTGTTAGTATCGGTGACAAGTTGCTGCGTATACGTCATTATTTGGTGTCTATAGAGAAAGTGAAAAAAGACATCAATATATTTCAGTTTGAGAATTGATTGTAAACTCAAAGTTACTGCTTACAGTTGTTTCTTCAACTCGGGTGAATCCTGTGGAGTGTTTCTCTGATTGACCATGCGCTGCATTGCGGTAACTAAGCGAAAAAGAGATGGCGAAAATTAGAGAAATTATCAGTTGATGATTAGTCATTTGCAATGGAACTTACCATTTTGTTGTACTTTTAGTATGCTAGAGCTTATGATCTGAGTGAGGCGAGTGAATTCCATCTCACTGATGCCTCCGCCCCCAGAAATGCCTCCACCGCCTCCGCCCCCGCTGAGGCCATTCTCCATATGCTGCAAGTCCATGCTTTCGTACGCAGACACCTTGATGACCTTAGAATTTTCCCTTCACTGAATTATTTTCTGCAATCAAATTTAATTAGTTGAGTTTTTTCTTTGGTTCGTTTGCTTATATCATTACATACATATGTACATATGCGTCTCAGTCAAGTTTTCTTTTCTTTTTTTACGCTTATTTGTATGTTCGATTGGGCCAAGGGGTGTGGTGAGGGTGAGGGTTGTATGAGTGGCGGAATGTGGGGGGATGACTCTTTGTTTGATTTTGATTCGGGGTCAGAGCAGACGTTTGTTAATTTAGACAATAAGACTTAAGAATTTGTAGCACTTTGTGGAGGATTATAAGAAACATGTCATAGTCGCTAGCTACCTGCAAATTAATTACCTTGAACTGTGAATTTGTTGCTTTTTTCGTGTTTTTAATTTTGTTCTATTTTTTTTTGTTCATAAATAGTGTTGCAAAGATGAAGCTAAAAAATACCAAATATACCATTAGTGTACCCCTTTTTTAATTGGAGTGTTAGAGTGACCATTCTTCAATACATTTTGCAAATGGGCGACTGGGCGCAATTTTCAAATTGTCGAAATTTAAACGATATCTGAAAAATACATATTTAACATTTTAAAATATTTCATTTATAAATCTGTCGCAATACCACAAAACGATAATCATTTAATGGCCGGCAAGTAGAAAGATAATTGTCATGTATGTCAAACATTGAACACCGAACCGGTTTCTAATATATACAAAAAAAAATACAAAAGTTCGACTCTATATTGATTAATAATGCCATAAGAAAGCAGGTAATGAAATCTAAACAAACTGCATCGCAATATCTGTAACTAACGTCCAAACAAAAGGCCAAAAGCCCCATTAAAAAGCGAGTTCTTAAAAAAAGATATATATAATAAGTATACACATATATTTTAATGAAAGGGACTATTAGGTGACGTCGCATCGCATAACAAAACCACTTAAAAATATCATTTTTTAATTATTATGAATAAAGAAGTTCATCTGTATTTGGGAAGGGAAATCAAAAAAAAAAAAAAACAAAACAAGATAAAAGATAGTATAAATGATATGTATGCAAATTAAGGGACCTTCGGGATGCATTAAAACCAGTTCTTAATGATTTAGAACCTACGGCCACCAGTATGCATATAATTAAAATATCAATAAAATAAGAAAATCTAGTTATAAAACCCATTTTCCAATAGTAAATTCCGGTTTTTTTCTCTTTTAATTAATTGCCTTCTGGCATTTTGTATATCCCGAAAAATCTCTCCTTCTTTCCCCCCTGATTTCCAATATAAAACGCAGCCCACAGTCTAAATGTGGTTTAGTCGTTCCATAGACGCATAACGGTTCTGTCTCCGATCCACTCGAAAGTTGAACTTGTCTTCGATTCATCAAAATTCTCCGTCTCCACCGAAAATGTTTAATAAAAACACAATGCGTACTTTTCGGCTATCCCCTGGTGCCCTACTACTCCTCCTCCTCCCGCTCCAACTGATCGGTTTCAGCCATTGTCAGTACACATATGGGCCAGGTGCGTGACGTTTTGTTAGTGAGAGTGCTGGCTGACTGAATACAAATACAAAACATATGCAAAATACTGCTTAATCAAGTGCTAAACAGAATATAAAAACCCTAAAAAAATTCTGTCACAACAACAAACAAACACAAAAGAAAAATTTAAATGAATATCACACTTTCGCTCATAATCAAATTTTTGGGTTCTTGTTTCATTCGTTGTTTTTACAGATCAAAGCTGGCATATACATTCTCAAAGTGAGCTTAATAATAAGGAATTGTGGTTCCATGATGCCCAACGTACACTTTACGATAAGCTATCGACTCCTCCAAATCAGTATTTGGCCAAAAATGTTATATTCTTTTTGGGTGATGGCATGTCAGTGCCCACGGTAACAGCAAGTCGGATATATGATGGCCAACAGCAAGGCATTGTAGGCGAACGAAATCGCTTGGAATTTGAGAAATTCAATCATGTTGGATTATCTAAGGTAAGACCTACTTCTCCGACTTTCAAAAGTATTTTTTTTTTGTTTTTTGAGTATTGTTTAAAAACACAATCAAACCGATTCGTTTAGACATATTGCGCCAACAAGCAAGTCTCTGATTCGGCCTGTACAGCTTCTGCCTATTTGTCAGGGATTAAAGCAAATTATCTGACTATTGGCGTTACCGCTGATGTCCAGTTAAATGATTGCGCTGGAGCTAGATTACCTCAAAATCGATTGTCATCCATAGCAGCTTGGGCATTGCGTGGGCGCAAATCTGCTGGTCTGGTGACAACGACACGAGTTACTCATGCCAGTCCAGCTGGTGTTTATGCCCATACTGCAAATCGGGATTTCGAGAGTGATTATGATGTGAATCAGTGTGGTCAGAATCCTGGCAATTGTCCGGATATAGCTCAGCAATTGGTGGATGGTGATGTCGGTCAACGACTAAGAGTTGTTTTGGGCGGCGGAACCAAGAAATTCTTGCCAAACACTACCACGGATATCTATGGCAATCAGGGTGAGCGATTGGATGGGCGAAATTTGATAGACGAATGGCAGTTGAGCAAACCGGGAAATGCCCGAGTTGTGTTCAATCGTACAGAACTGATTAAGAATGATGGGACGACAACAGATTATTTATTTGGTCTATTCAATTCGTCGCATTTGGCCTATCATTTGGACGATAGCATAGATACACCCACTTTGGCGGAAATGACCGAAGCTGCTTTGGCCGTTCTATCAAAGGATTCCAATGGTTATTTCCTCTTCGTGGAGGGGGGCCGAATCGATCATGCCCATCACGAGACCAAGGCCAAAAAGGCGCTTGACGAGACTGTTCAGTTTTCTGAAGCCATACGCAAGGCGCGTCAAATGACCAATCCATGGGAAACTTTGATTGTCGTTACTGCGGATCATGGACATACGGTTACAATCAGTGGTTATCCGGATGTGAATAACAGCATTACAGGACTTAATTCAGAGCTAAGTGATGTGGATCAGTTGCCGTATGCTACTCTTTCGTATGCCAATGGGCCGGACTATCAAAAATTCTATACGACAAACGAAAGTGAAGTGGAACGTGTTGATTTGCGGACATTGGATATTGGCAATAAAGATGCTCGCTATCCCCACGGGGTGCCCATGTCGGAGGAGACTCATGGTGGCGGCGATGTAGCTGTCTATGCCCATGGTAAGTGGGAATAGTATATTTAAAACTAATTCAATCGTTATCTAATTATCCATATCCGTTCAAAGGACCTTGGTCACATTTGTTTACAGGTGTTTATGAGCAAAGTTGCTTACCATCCCTAATGGGTTTTGCCTCATGCCTGGGTCCAGGAATTACCTATTGTGATCTGCAGCCTAAGGAATTTTATAGACCATAAGTTTTTCTTCTTTGTAACAGTCCTAATTTTAATACAAATTTTGAATAAATTATGAAAACTATCAGTGTTGAAAAAACTTTGTGAGTGTTGAGAAAATATTTTTGGGCATGGGTATTATTTACGTCACTACTATTTGGTCACTCTAATCTCCGCCATTTTAAGCCAAGCTGATGAAAAATTTTCGCGAAGCAAAGTGGGATTTATTTTCGTACATAAGTAGAATGTAAATAATTGTGTATGTTAAGTACATATTTTAGACAAAGCCAAAGCAATTAATTAGTTAATTGCAAGGAAAGCAAAGTTAATTACTTAACTTAGGAGAGACGGAGAGCCGCGCGCCGGTGGCTGTACCCAAGCGTTTTTTGTGTGCTTGTCAGTGTAGTAATAAGTGAAAACGAGAGAAAAGTGAGAGAGCCAGTTGCTGCATTAAGTATTACCACTGGCAACCATGACCGATGGCGTGGTCTTGGATTTGTATGCCGAAGACCTGGACAAGGACTTTATCGGGCACGTTAAGGTAAGAGTGAAAGAGGGAATGCGCTGCTTCTTGGCGGAAGAAGTTGAAGGCGGCGGGCGGCGCGTGTGTATCTATTCACTGCCCCCCTCCCCCCCACTATCATCCGAGCTGGTCACACTAAACATGTAAATTCACTTCTAACCCACATATTTGATTTTCTTTCTCTCGGCAGGATGAATTTGGCGGCGATGGCGTTGATCTATACGATGACATTGGGGGACCCTCAGAGGCAGCTGCCTCTGGCGGCGGCGGTGGTGGCACACCCACCGCTGACGGATCTGCCGGTCCCGGTTCGGGTGATTCTGCCTCAAGTGGCGGTCCCGGTAGCGGCGGTCCCAATGGAGTTTACCATCAGGGCAGTGGTAGTCTAACTCCAACCATGAATCGTCGCTATCAACTTTATGTAGGCAATCTAACATGGTGGACAACGGATCAAGATATTTCGAATGCTTTGCGCGATATTGGAGTCGCTGATTTACAAGAGGTGAAATTTTTCGAGAATCGCGCCAATGGTCAGTCTAAGGGGTTCAGTGTCATTTCCCTGGGCTCGGAACAAAGTCTACGTGCCGTATTGGAGCAACTGCCTAAGAAGGAGATGCATGGTCAAACACCTGTAGTTACCTATCCAAGCAAGCAGGCTTTAACGCAATTCGAGAGTTTGCAGAAAACACGTCCAGTGCCGCCGCCCCAGCAGAATGGTCCACCACGTGGCCCTGCCCCACCCAATATGAGTGGTGGGAGCGGTGGTCCGATGCCACCACATCCCGGTGCTGGTGGTCCTCAAGGCGGTGGTGGTCCGCCTGGACATCCGCCTCGCATGAATCCCATAATGCCGCCCGGTGGACAATATCGACCTCAGCATATGTCGCAGGTGCCTCAGGTTGGACCCAATTCAGGACCTCCACGCATGCAGGTGTGTTCCATTAGCCTAATTCCCCAACCCCTCCTCCTCCGTGCCTTTTAAAGTTTCATTCTTTTTTGTTTCTAAATTTGTTGAAAGGTTTATTTTCCATATCTCATTTTTTTGTTGTTTCCTTCAGATCGTCTTATTATTATTATGATTAACAACAACGCCATACACATTTTTTATTAATAATTTAAATTCAAATCCTTTTTATTTTGTAATTTTTCTCAAAATTGTTCTGAATGCAAAATTATTAATTTAATTCCTTTTCAAAATACTATATATTATCTTTTGTGAATACCTTAACCTTAAGCGTTTAATTTACGATATCGATTGATGATATATACATACTTACTACTGTGATATGGTTTATACGCTGTGATTGTGATTTCATATTATATAATCCTCGTATAAACTAGGTATATAAGTTTCTTGTTGTTTATATGGTTTTAAGTAAAATACCTATAATAATTTACCATTGATTTTTATCTCTCTCGTTCTTAATACAAGCAATTTCAGACCAATTTTCTGTATGTATGTGTATGTGTGTGTGTGCGTGTATGCATGTGTGTACCATTCTTGAAAAGACTTATTTTTTGAGTTTTTTTTTTCATTTATATATATCCTACATATGCATAAGCCTTTAGCTTATAGGATAGGAAAATGTTGTATAATTTTCACTATGTAGAAAAACCCCCAAGTCAATGATTAATCAATACAAAATAATGTAAAAACAAGATTAAGGAAGAAGTAGAATTTAGTTGACTTCAATTTGATATTATATTGTAAGCTGATGAAGACAAAAAAACTTGTTAAATGAGGATCTTCACAAAGCATGTATTAAGCCATAGAATATAAAACTATTAGTAAAAGAGATGAATTTTATATTCCAAATATTTCTCATAAAAGCCAACTCTATTGTCTTCTTATTTCGATCAAGCACGGAATGATACATACATATATAATAACAAAAAAAAAATATTTTTACTCTTCGATATTTCGAATGTTTTCTATACAAAATAACCCAACACTAAGCTTAAGCTATGGTGCAACTATTATGGTTGTAAAGCGCTCAACTTTTACTCTTGATATAGTCTAAAGACATATTTTTTTATAGTTACAAAAGTATTATATTCTCATGATGTCAAAAAATCATTTAACAAATTACCTCAATGCGATTTGACTAAGCTGTTTTGAGGAATATTCGCTATTTATTGACCTAGCTGAAAAAGAAGCTATAGTGAAAGGATTATGTTTTGGTCTGTAAGTAAAGTTTCGGATTAAGAGATGTTTTTCTTTCGACTCACAAGTAAGAAGTAAGAATCAGTAGTAGAATATAGTATAGAAAGATGAAATTGATATAGAGCTCTTGTAAAAGATAAACAAACAAAATAAGTAGTATGTATATATAGTTAGCTTTTATCTAGCTATCGTATCATTATTTAGAGACATTATTGGATTTGCTTGTATGCTTTGGTTGATATGTAAAGTATATTATTATTATATCTAGATTTTGTCTTTTCCCCACACTCTCTCTTTGTTTTTGATCTTTTCTGTAACTATTTTGTACTATTCTGCATACATTTGAATATCAATTTAGTTCAATTTTAAAATATACTATTATTATATAAAAAATAAAAAATGTTTATGTATTACGCTTTATATATTTATGTTCCGTTCCATGTCTTTGACAACGCTTACGCACACTTCTACATCACAACAACAACCAATGAACCAATCAACGATAATAAACAATTATGTAAACTATTTAGCCGCCAATGCATCCCCAAGGCGGCCTAATGGGTAATCAACAACCGCCACCCAGATATCCACCAGCCCAAGGTCAATGGCCGGGTCAGCGACCAGGCGGACCACGACCAGGTGGTCCACCCAATGGACCCCCTCAACGACCTCCAATGGTAACAAATCCCTAAAAACAAAAACCAAACAAAAAAAAAAGAGCAAAACCTATAACTACAGATAAAGATATTTATATATTTATATCTAATGTAGACCAAAATTTAACTAACCGATCTTTAAGTTAAACATTAATAATTGTACACGGCGTTAGAGGTCGCTTAAGCAGAAAAGCAGATGTATTCAGAACATATAAAGATAACACCCAAAACATCCAACCATACACCCACCCACCATCACCCTCACCCTACCCATAATGAACGATCAATCGATCATTCTCACCTATATATATATACGATACATTTATATAAAGATAAGTCCTTCTTAGCTGCTGCCGATTGACCTTCTATGGCAACAAGGAGGTACATGTCAGCGGTTTAACTAATCCTTTTTCTTTCTTACCTTTTTAGTTCCAAGGTGGTCCAATGGGAATGCCTGTGCGAGGACCACCCGGTCCCGATTGGCGTCGCCCGCCCATGCATGGTGGCTTTCCGCCACAGGGTCCACCACGTGGCCTGCCTCCAGCTCCTGGTCCAGGTGGTCCACATGGTGCTCCAGCTCCACATGTTAATCCAACTTTCTTCAATCAGCCCGGCGGTCCGGCTCAACATCCAGGCATGGGTGGTCCCCCACATGGAGCACCCGGTCCGCAGCCAGGCATGAATATGCCAATGCAGCAAGGTATGAATATGCCACCACAACACGGGCCACCGCCACAATTTGCGCAACACGGGCCACGGGGTCCATGGCCACCACCGCAAGGCAAGCCTCCAGGACCGTTCCCCGATCCGCAAATGGGTCCGCAGTTGTCGGAGGTTGAGTTCGAAGAGGTGATGAGCAGAAATCGTACTGTCAGCAGTTCGGCCATTGCCAGGTGAGTTTGGCATTTACTCTTGAATAAGTGAGAGATAGAAAGAGACTAAACTCATTTTACCCTACAGAGCTGTATCTGATGCTGCCGCTGGGGAATATTCCAGCGCCATTGAGACACTGGTCACGGCCATATCGTTAATCAAGCAATCCAAAGTGGCACACGATGAACGTTGCAAAATTCTGATTAGTTCACTGCAGGATACTCTACACGGGATTGAAGCCAAAAGCTATAATCGTCGCGAGCGCTCACGTTCCAGGGAAAGATCGCACCGCAGTCGCCAACGGCGCGAACGTTCATCCTCACGCTATCGTGAACGATCGAGGGAACGGGAACGTGACCGGGATCGTGAGCGCGAAAGAGATGGCGGGTAAGGATCAAATGTTAATTATAATACCAAATAACAATATTTGTAATATTTATTTATGATATATCTTGCAGAAGCTATCGTGAACGCTCACGGAGCAGAGAGCGTGAACGCCAGGCTCAGGATCACTACAGAGATGATAGGTAAATTAGCCTTAAAGTTCGAATAGTTCTAACAATTATTAATGCATGGCAATCTCTGTTACAGTAGCAGTCGTTCGGCTCGTCCACGAAAATCACCAGAACCCGTTGTGGCGGAAGCTGCAGAGGCTCCCTCTTCGAAGCGCTATTATGAGGATCGTGAACGATATCGCTCATCGGATCGCGAGCGGCGCGATCGTGATCGGGATCGTGATCGCGAGCGTGAGCGTGATCGGGATAGACGGGAGGAGCATCGTTCAAGGCATTGACTGCTAGAGAAGACACGCAAGCGAAAATAAAAACAATCCCAACCACACCCACACCTAACTAGACACAAACAAAAACAAAACACACACTCTCAACACAAACACACACAAACAACACACTCTTTCTAATTAACAAACGTAATAATGCCGCCGCCTAGCTTGAGATGCGCGATTTACCAAATTCTGATTTGTATCTAACATTACCAATACCGTAGGATATGAATATAAATGGCATACACATAGTTTCTCCTAGACCGTACGCAAACGTAAACTGAAATGTTGACTCTCGGACTCACCACTCTCCGGACAAACGACAACACAACAAGTAAATGAAAAGTAAAATAAGGCAAAAGATAGCAAACACCAACACACACAAGAAATATGTTCCAGCCGTTGCTAAGGAGGAGAATGATGACGAGGAGGAGTATGAAGGAAACGATCGATCATAATAATGATGATATGATGAAAATGATCATGGGAACGAAGTAGGACAAATCAGCGTGGGACAATTGTTTGTGGAGGACTAAATATGCTCATCAACCAACGTCTTCGCAGCAGAATTTCAATATTATTGTACTTTAATATTTCGGTTTATTTAATAAAAATATATATATATATGGAAAAAAACAACCAAAAAAAAAAACAAACAAAAAATGAGAAAATAATAATTGTTCGAAAAAAACGATTAACTTTCAATCTTGTCTTGCATTGTGTGTCTACCATTTAATCTACTCTTAGTTAATCAATTTTATAAATTGTACAACCAACAATTGTATGTTAACGATAATCAATTGCAGTATTAATTGCAATAATCAAATTGTTATATTAACAGAAAGCGAAATTTTGTTGCCAAAATGAACAAAGCGATAAAAAAGAAATCAACCAAACTAGAATACAAAAAACAAAAGCTAAAAAACAAAACCAAAACACAAAAAACCAAACAAAAAATCCAAAACCCATTGAGAAAGAAAACGGGCTAGAAAGCGACAGATTGATTCTCTTGTTGTAAGCGTATTTACTATTCATTCGATTCATTTATTATTAAGCAAATCGCCCCGTCTCTTTCTCTGTGATTGTGAATGTGAATGCGAATATGATGAACGAATGAGTGAATGTATGTGCTGCGCATGTGTGTGTATGCGACGATTTGTGACTGTGTGTGTGCCGTATATACCTACATATATTTTTATATAGTTTATAAATATTCAGACTGAGCCCAACAAATTTTGTAGCATAAAAAACAACATTCCTAACCGCATTTAGTATGTGAAGTAGCACATAAAACGAAGTTATTAACGTTTTTCCAAAAACAACAAATTTTCATTGTAGTTCCTATACTCAGAATTGTGTGTGGACTGGGTTGGCTGTTGTTAATCACATTCAAATTTTATACAATCGCTAGCATTTTCAATTGTACCATTCTATGTATTTAATATATATTATCTATATATATAACCTTTTTTTCAACATATTTTTTGTTCTGTTTGGAGAATTTAGCCTAATAATTTCTTTTAATTTGTATATACGTTTTTTGTAAAACAAACATTGGAACTAAGATCATTATCATCCCAGCACTAATCCCTTAAAAAAAAAAACAAGTTACAGATGTGTAAATTTTAAAAGAACATAATTACGAATTGAAAAAGAAAGAGATGCATACATATACATACATAGATATATCTTGTAGTCGTTAGTCGTACCTGTAACTCTCGCCCTGCATAGGTCTGAAACATTTAATGAGCTTAACAAATGAATGAATGAAAAAACTATAGAGCAATTTTTATAAACTGTGATCTTGAGAGAATACTGAACGTATATTAACATGTAAAATCATGATAAATATGCAGGTAACGTCGCATTCATATACTATTTATACATACATATACCTTTATAAATATATATATATATATATATACATAATTACATGTATATTTAGTTAATAAGCCGTCGGCGTGTTTTTGATTGTTTTAAATCAAAGACAAGGCACACAAAAATATAGTCATTTCCTTACTTAGTCCCTTTCTATCTATATTCATTTTTTTAAGACAAAATCTCTACGTTTGCTCTATTTTTTTTTATTTTATTATACAACAAAACAAATATATATATATCTGCATTTTCAAATTTTTATTTTTGGTTTGCCAGAAAATATGTACCTACGATTTAAAATTTTTGTTTAGATTTGGCGCCCCGAAATGCTCTAAAAAAAGAAAAGAAAAAAAAAACCAAAAATAAATGAAACGAAACAAAAATTAATAAGTTTTAAGTGAGCTCAATCGAAATTCATTATATCAAGAAAAAGTAAGTAAGAATGCACTTGTAAAACTCTCTGCATGATTCGGTTAATTGCTTTCACAAAAACAAGAAAAAATGGTAGTATTCGAAAAGTGCTATAAATTATATTAAGATCGTATGATTTTTTTTGTTTGTACTATTATATGGCGCATTATGGGCATTTACACTGACGTCAAGGTAGTGTGAATGGGGCATAATATTTAACAGCCTCATTCTGAGAAACGGTCACATTAAGCGAGCACTTTTAACATCTCGAACACTGATTATTTTAGCTGATTGAGGATATAATTTCGTGAAAAACACAAAACAAACAACATCAGTCTCCGAGTAGGCATTTGCAAATAAGTAATAATCAGTTTGTAAATCAGATTGTAAACAGTTCTCTACCGTTCTGTTCACTCCTCCGTTTGATTCAACTTTTGCTTTAGCAAAAGCTAAAAAAAAAAAAAAAAAAAAAAAAGGAAAATTTATATTAATAAGACACTGAAAATGGCAGAGACACAGGGCATAAACATAAACGAGCGTTTTCAACGCTTTATGAATGGACTCGGTGATAGATAGTGAGTATAAGAAATACATTCATGCGAACATTCCAGATGCATTCCAGAAAGTTTTGCACTCTGGGACTCAGGTGCAAATGTACGTCTCGCCACTGACGTGTTGTTTTGGTATCGTGTTCATGAGCGTAGACTGAATTCTTTTTAAAGGGGGCCCTTACATATCTACTCTCATTAACTTTGCTTTGTTCGCCTGACCACATGAAAGGTCAAATTAATTTGTGTTTGCAATTTCAATAACACAACGTGAAATTACAGAATACAAGCAAAGTTCCTAGCTACGCTCATGAATGGGGACCACATCAACAGTTGGCCGCACAAAAAATCAATAATCCTTGAGCTAACGCCTTCTGCCCCCCTAATAATTCGATATCCCCTTGTTTCTTTCTAGTGAGCCTTATGTACGCCAGCATCTGTCCAAGGTGTATATGGTCTTGGGTAGCACTTCGGCGGCCACAGCAATTGGAGCCGCATGCCAGATGCGAGATTATCTAGATCTCGGAATATTGGCAGCTATTGCCACTCTGGTTCTGGTACTGGGTCTCCATTTCTATAAGGATGATGGCAAAAACTATTACACACGCCTCAGCATGCTATATGCATTTGGATTTTGCTCTGGCCAGACATTGGGTCCACTATTAAGCTATATTTGCAGCATTAATCCGGCCATCATTCTAACCGCACTCACAGGCACCTTTGTGACCTTTGTATCCCTGTCACTGGCTGCCTTATTGGCTGAGCAGGGCAAGTATTTGTATCTGGGTGGCATGCTGGTGAGCGTGATCAATACCATGGCCCTTTTAAGTCTCTTCAATATGATATTTAAATCGTATTTCGTCCAAGTGGTAAGTGGATACTCCTACTAGCTCTATCCTATGCTATCATGTTTAATTTTAATTCCCTCATTTTTAGACTCAACTCTATGTGGGAGTATTCGTAATGGCCGCTTTTATAGTCTATGACACCCAGAACATTGTGGAGAAGTGCCGCAATGGTAATCGGGATGTTGTACAGCATGCCCTGGATCTGTTCTTTGATGTGTTGAGCATGTTCCGCCGTTTGCTGATTATCCTGACACAGAAGGTATGATATAAAAATTGTTTTATTTCCTTTAGGGCTCACTCACTCATCTACCCACAGCTGAAAACCTTTATGGTTTAATCCAACTTAAAGCAATCCATAATAATAATTTTGGAAACAAATCAATCATTCAAAAATATATCTCATTTGCCATTGGAAACACTTTGCAAAAGTTTTGATAAACGCAAAATTCAACATTCCTTTTTTTTATCAAATCAAACGGTATATATACCGATATTATTTTAATATCTCTCCTACCAAGGCAATAAATATGCTTTCACAAAAAATCAGCTAGAAATAGAAAAAAAATAGATATGTATAATATATGCACATGCATGTATATAAATTTATATCAGTATAAGGAAAAGTATATTTATTTCCAGCGAAAAATGTTCCTTTTCTTTTTCAAAATATTTTGCAAAGTTTTCTAGCCATATATTTTGTGATATAGAGATATTTATAGACCTTGGAACTGTTAATGAAATTTTTATGAATGAATTTTTTTTTCTCCTTTCCCCCTTCCCCCCATATTTTGCTGACAGGAGGAGCGAAAACAAAATGAGCGCCGCAAGAGGAACTAAGACCATAGAATCAACATCTTTCCCCTAACTACCATCAAAATTTGCCATATAAGCAGCAACCCATCTTCTAGCTGACCATACTTTGTAAAGTTTGCGTTAGAAAAAAGGGAATTATTGCTTTGCAAATAACCTTTCCCCTTTTATATAGAGCTGTGTATATTTTGGCTTTAAATTACATTTAAATTTAAACAAAACATAAAAAAAAATGTTACACATTTAATAAAAGCCCTTCTATATTAAATGGTAGAAGAAACAAGGCCCAAATCCCCCCTCCCTTTCTACTCTTTATCCAAACAAAATTGAAGAACACATACTTTGATGTTGTATAAAAAGAAATAATAAATTGATTGAGTTGAGTTGATTATATCGATTGGACAGAGCGCCCCATTTTAATTAGGCTAAGTGCGCTGCAGTTGGCGTCTAAAGGTTAGGGTTATGTTTGTTCGTTTAATGAAAATACTAGGCCACGATGAACTTATTGGTCACCATTTGAAGTTATAGAGGTCAGCACGCAACAACATGCCGTCGACGGTGCAAGCCGAGTCCACCGTGACCACAAGCCAGATGGTTCAGCCATTGCTACAGCAATTTCAACAACTATTCTTTGTGTCTAAGTTAGTTGGCATATTGCCGCAAGATTTGGAAAAGTTTCGTTCTAAGAATGTGCTCGAGAAATCGCGAAATGGCATGCTCTATATGCTATTTACATTGATTATCTATGTTGTACTATACAATCTGTTGATTTACTCATTTGGTGAAGAGGATCGTACTTTGAAGGCCTCGCAAAGTGAGTAGAAAAGAAGAAGCAACCACTATCTCGTTCATTTCCATACTATAAATAGCATTTTTGTGTGATTATTTCAATTTTTCTCTAATCTAATCAGTTCTGCTTAAAAGAATTCCATTTTTGTTTTTCAATTTAATTTATATATTCGTTTACCATATCGAGATTTTGATTATCTTAATTGCCCCTTTTTGCTGTTTCAGGCACTTTAACCTTTGTGATTGGTTTATTTCTAACCTATATTGGTCTTATAATGATGGCCACGGATCAATTGACCGCTTTGCGTAATCAAGGACAGATCGGTGATCTCTATGACCGCATACGTTTGGTTGACGAACGCCTTTATAGGGAGCAATGTGTGGTCGACAATAGTCACATATCGGGACGGATTAAGATTATGCTTATAATGACCTTTCTCTTTGAGATCTCAATACTGATTGCCACATACATCAAGCTAGTGGATTATACCCAATGGATGTCCATACTATGGGTGGTATCTGTGGTGCCGACTTTTATCAATACGCTAGATAAAATATGGTTTGCCGTCTCGCTCTATGCGTTAAAAGAACGTTTCGAGGCTATAAATACAACATTGGAAGAGTTGGTTGCCTCGCATGAGAAATTTAAGGTTTGGCTTTCGGGCGGTGATGTGTATATGGATGATAGTCGTAGTGTGGATAGCTCACAGCCTCCTCAATATGATAGTAATCTGGAATACTTGTACAAAGAGCTTGGCGGATTGGATATGGGTTCATTGAAGGGTTCTGGCAAGAACAAAGTGGCACCAGGTTAGCTTTAAAAAAGCTAATTGTTTGATTCAATAATTTGACAAATTATTTTGCCTTTTACAGTGGCGCACTCGATGAACAGTTTTGGTGAGTCGGTTCAATCTGGTCAAAAGTCGCAGGGGAATCCCATGATGGTTAATATGGCCCATGAGAGTGAGCTGAGTAATGCCACCAAGGTGGAGGAGAAGCTCAATAATCTGTGCCAGGTACACGATGAGATCTGTGAAATAGGAAAGTCCATGAATGAGCTATGGAGTTATCCCATTTTATCTTTAATGGCTTACGGCTTTCTCATATTTACGGCTCAATTGTATTTTCTTTATTGTGCCACCCAAGCTCAATCGATTCCCTCATTATTCCGCTCAGCCAAGAATCCCATTATCACAGTCATCGCATTGAGTTATACGTCCGGCAAGTGCATCTATCTTATCTATTTGAGTTGGAAAACCTCGCTGGCCTCAAAGCGTACGGGCATAAGTTTGCATAAATGCGGAGTTGTGGCCGACGATAATCTACTCTATGAGATTGTCAATCATTTGTCTTTGAAACTGCTCAATCATTCTGTTGATTTCTCCGCCTGCGGTTTTTTTACTCTAGACATGGAAACGTTATATGGTGTTAGTGGTGGCATTACTAGTTATTTGATCATTTTGATACAATTCAATCTGGCTGCTCAACAAGCCAAGGATGCCATACAGACATTCAATTCCTTTAATGACACAGCAGGATTAATGGGAGCAGTTACCGAGATGGGCAATGAGAGTACCACCACTACTCTGTACGATTTAATGACCACCACCATGATGACTCCAATCGATTAAAGTGGTTTTTTGTTAATTTTTTCATTTTTACGGCACCTCCCAGCACCACATTTTTTCAACATAATAAAGACTTCACAATGCAGTTAAACGCTTGTACTCTTTCTTAGCTTCGTCTAACTCTTGTAGAAAATCCTTGTAAATATCCTGAGCTCCATCGTAATCCAATATGGCCACACAAGAGATTTGCGCACGCTTCTTTAAGGCAAAGGCTAACTCTCGACGCACTAGGGAGAAGCAATATGGCACATTAAGTTGCTGGCATGAAAACTTCAGCTTCTCTATGGTTTCATCCAGGCCACCTGCCACCAAAGTATTCGTTTAATGACAATTCATGGGTAGAAGACTACATTACTCACGTTCACCTGGACTTATTTCGCAGTCTGTGGCTAGTACAATCAGTTTTACTTTGTTTATATTTAATCTAGAGAGAGCCTCATGGAAGCCCAATACAATGCGCGGATGAGCACGAGCCTTGATCTCATTTGCCGCATAGGCTCGTTTCTGAAAGCGATCCAAATCCTTTAATAATTGAGTAGTTAACTTTTTCAATCGGGAATGAGTACAATTATCGCAGTAACTGAAAAATATATAAAAAAAAAAGAATTTTAGCAAGTCTGAAAATGCAATTCCCGATATTGGTGGAGACCTTCTAAAACGCCGGGAATGTATGGGGTGACATTTCGTCGTCTCATTTACTGATAAATCCTGTAAATGATTCTCCAAACTTGGTAAATCTAACTCTGGCTGTACATTAACAATTTCCGTCACAGACTTTGTCTGTAACTGATCGTCTAGATTCTTCTCAGGTATAGAAAGCCGACTTTTATTAGTGTCAGTAGAAGTCTCCACAAGTCTCTGCCCCGTGGTTGTGTCTTTATTTGCATTCTTCAGTTTCCGATATTTTCGAATGCTTCGCTTTAATCTGGTCACCTTCTCCTTGGGAATTAGGCGGCTTTTACCCTTGCGTTTGGGTACAATAGTTTTGACAATGCTAAGATTTGGATGGTTCTTTCTTTGGAGCTGTTGGTGCTCCTTCTTGATCTGTCCCTGTCTTTTTTGTTTCTGACGCGGCATAAGTATAAAATCAAAGAGAGTTTCAGCGGTTCTATGCTTATGTTTATATTTGGAGCTGCGCAGCCTATTGGTTGTGTGTGAATCATAATCTTTATGCAGCTTATTATATGTGCTGTGATCAATAATATTTAATTTATCCGAATTGCGCGACATCTTGAAGAATTTAATCTAATAGTGTTGGTAAACATCCGATTGACTTAGCTCCATCAATGGGCTAAAGCAAGAAGTGTTGGCACACGCTTCGATAGCGGCACAATTTGAATTATTCTAGAAAATTATATACCCCTTGGATAGTAGTGAAAATTTCGTAAAATCAATTTAATTTAAATTAAAACATTATTGAAAACAACTTTTGGCTTATTGAGTACAGTCAAGTGATTCACTGGTCCTTAAAAGCTAATTAAATCTAAATGTCTTTCTTCTAGGGAGGATTCTTTTCTTTTAGCTATAATCTTATACTACTTTCGATAGCTATATGCAGTTCATTAAATTCCTTAAGGTGGGATAATATTAGATCGCGCTCTTTTTCATAAATCTCCCAGTATTTCAAATACTGACTAACATGCTGGAATACCAAGGAACGAGCGAAATCCAGACAACTCCGTACATGACGCATTCTTCTCCGACAACTGGACAGGACCATGCGCAACTGTTGCTCTGGCTCTAGTTGGGCCAGTATAAAAGCAAACACATTCTGTACATCCACTCGAACATCGATGGGAAATACCACAGATTCGGCTGGCTTTGATTGCGGAAATACAATCAGGGCTGGTGATTGCGGCATAGAAAGTTCCCAGGGTAGATCATTCGCCTGGGTATCGAAGCGTATAAAATGCAGATCCGGACTCTTAAGCAGAGCCGAAACTTGAAGAAAGGCTTGGGATAGGACAGCCGATAATCCGCAATCAGGACGTTGCATGAACACCACCTGAGTGGCATTTGGACGCTGGAGAGCTTGGAGCAGTAACTGTCGATTGTAATTGGAAACGAACAGCGAATTGGGCGGCAGCAATGAGTTCTTATGTATTCTGGGCAAAGTTCTTGCATAGAACTGTCTTATAAAATCCTTAAGTGCCACATAAGAGAAGGCTTGATGATGATGCTGAGGCATCACATGCAGAGCCTCTTCGGCCAGGTCCAGTATAAAGACCTGAACCAACGAGTGCGGGCTTTGATGATGTATAATGCCCAACTGCTGCAGATAATCCTTGTATTTGATAGAATCGAAAAGCACTACACCTAGTGAGCGGTTTTGTTGAGGATTTTCGGCGGAATGTTGCCAAATCAAATGCCCATATTTGGTGACCATTTTGGCTATGCTAATCTTAAGCGAGGGCGTGCCATGTTGAGTATGAGCCAGGCAACGATTGCGGGCATGTAAAGCCATCAAGTAGTGTGGCTGAGTTGATCCAGTGGTCTGAAGATCAAGATTCTGATGACTATAATGAAGCCAAAGATGATCGAGATATCTATTAATTGCGTAATAATTGGCTAAAATAGTGGCGTTTAGTTGCCAGGCAATCAAAGGGTTTTGCAGAAGAGAAATTGCCTGTTCTTCCTGTATATACTCCCTGAAATCATCTTCTTTGCGCCAAAAGCGATCGCAGTCCTCTTGCTGTTTCTTCTGGATAATAGCCTGTTCCTCACCCATCACTAGGGGCATGGCACTCTGCTGCTGTTGGTGATGCATCTTTATGCCCATGGCCAGCACCGGCATATGGCGAGCCTTTGCTGCTATCGTCATTGGATTACCATAGCCGTTTGAGATCAACGAAAAACTCTTCAGGGAGCTGCGCACCCATCTTAAAATATCCATGGACGTCCAATCGTTGGTTGTCGTATTATAAAAATGAACACCATTCCGACTGTCGATCAGTACTAGTTGAGGTAGCGCTGAATTTTGCTCCTTCAGCATTTGTCGAGCGTTCTGGCCAAATGTTACCGTAAACCGAATATTCCTTTCCGGATCGAGTTCCAACCAACGAATCGCTGATGATCGAAAACGTCTATAGGCTTGACTATCCGGTGAATCCAACAGCGCCAGGACAACGGCATCTGCTATCTTCCTCAGCTCGGACAATTCTCCACTCGAATGGATTCGATCTAACGGTTGAATTAAATTGTTCATAAATCGTGATAAGTCATCGAAATGCCAAGCTCCCTGGTAATCAATCATCAGATTTCGACCATAGCGGACTATCAGCGTTGGATATTTATTTGGATAGCCACCGGCTCCCACGGAAATGGGTCCAAAGGTTCGGCTGCAATTACATTGCAAATGCCAGCAATCCACTGCCCCAAAGTAGGCATAATCGTTATAGTAATTTGCTACAGCATTGTACACCAGACGAGCTAATCTTGCCTCGCTAGACCAAGACACGTAGTAGAAAAGCACTGATAGTTCAAACTCGAGGGCTCCCCGCCTCACCTGGGACACACTGCGACCGGGACATTCGCTTATTGGCGAGTTGGTGGAGGCAGACTGCGTGTGGGCGTGTGCAAAGTGGACAGCAAACGGTAAAAGCAAAATGTATGAAATTAATCGCATTTTCCTTGTTTTTTTTTATTGTTTACGTTGCTAATTAAATTTTGGTGCAGCAACAGCTGATATTGGCGAATGTGGCGGCATTGCGCAGCACTAATGTGCGTGAAATTGAGCAACACTAATGTGAGTGAGATTGTGCAACACTAATGCGTCTGTAAAAAAGCATGTGAAACAAGTGAAGTGTGATGGCACACAAAAGTGATAATTTACCTGTTTTTTTTTCTATTTCAATTCAATGCGTGCCTTTTATTCCAATAGTATATATGTTTTATTTAAAGCTAATAATTTAGTAGAGTAACAGTGTTAGGGCATATGCTATTTCATCTGTGACATTGGATTGGTTGCTAAACTAATGAATTGGAGGAAAACCTTTAAGACTGGATTTACCTATGTACCTATTTTAATCCTACAATTGGAATGAGTCAGAAAAGAAAATTCAGGTATTTATGTTCATAGCTTTTCTACATACATATGTATAAATATTACCATGTTCACGAACGCTGTCAAAACTGATCATGAAAACAGAAGATGGCGCCCTTTAGCTTCGAAATGTTTAAATTTTTTTATGACGTCATAAATAGGACGACCCCCGAAAGGGCAAGAAAAATAGCAAACTAGTTTATTTTTCACACTTATGTACTTAAATGGTTTTCTTTTTCCATGACGTCTCTGGACATTATTGTTAAGATTCGCGCCATGAGCTACCTTTTATTTAAGGACATTTACGTTTCGATACTTGACAACACTGTCGCTACTGTCCAACACTGCCAAAGTAAAGGCGACAACCCTAGAGTGCTGTTAATTAATCACTTTTACTGTTTACTTTTATAACTAAATACTGTTGTTAATTTAATTAACAAAACACAAAAAAAAAATATATATATAACGAATAAAAAAACAAAATACGGGTACTGTCATCTACAAAGACGCAGAAGACCATCACAGTTTCCATTAGCCACCACTTTAAACTGCAAACCAACGAAATAGACAAAATAAAAGTAACATAAAATAATAACATTAAGAAAGTCTACTACTGTGCGTATGTGCGTGTGTGTTCGTTTTGTTGCATATTAAAGCTTATAATATATGCAGAGTTTCAATGCGAACGCATATATAATTCATAGCTTTTGGCCTTCCGCTTCGCCTTTACAACAACAACAAAGACGACAACCCACACAAACACACGGACACACACATACACGGGTAGAGGCACATCACATACGGAGTGACACAGACTGGGAGAAAGAGAGAGGAGAGATAGAAGAGAGATAGAGGAGATAGCGATAACCTGTGAACACCAACAACAACAACCAAGATGGGCCTCTTACTCTCCCGTTTATGGAGGATGTTCGGCAATGAGGAACACAAACTGGTGATGGTTGGCCTGGATAATGCGGGGAAGACAACGATTCTCTATCAATTCCTGATGAACGAAGTTGTCCACACCAGCCCCACCATTGGCTCCAATGTGGAGGAGGTTGTCTGGCGAAATATACATTTTCTTGTCTGGGATTTAGGCGGTCAGCAGAGTCTACGCGCCGCCTGGAGCACCTATTATACAAATACTGAACTGGTCATTATGGTTATCGATTCAACGGATCGAGAACGTTTGGCTGTAACGCGAGATGAACTTTATCGGATGCTCCAGCATGAGGATCTGAGCAAAGCCAGCCTCTTGGTCTATGCCAACAAGCAGGATCTGAAAGGATCCATGTCAGCTGCAGAAATATCCAGGCAACTGGATCTGACCTCCATTAAGAAGCATCAATGGCACATCCAAGCGTGCTGTGCGCTCACCGGCGAGGGACTGTATCAGGGATTGGAATGGATTGTTCAGCGCATTAAGAATAAATGACAGGCTCCTGTCCTGCCCTAGTTGATAGTTAATAACTAAATACTTACATATACAATACATACGATATATATACATATATATATATATAAAACAATCGAAAAAAACATTACACAGACTTGTGCTCCCAATTCCGATTTGTAAAAGTGCTAAATTTCAACAGAAAACCATTGGGATTATTGTATCTCTCGTTTTAATCTATATATATATATAGATATATGTGTTGTATATGATTCGACATAGTTATAAATCGGAATTGAGATTGGCCCAGTTAGAAAAATAAATAAATTTTTTTATATATATATATTTAAAGAAAATGTAAAGAGCAAAACAAAAAAGGAAAAAAAACACAATTTTTAAGAGTTTCCGAAATTGTTTAAGACATTAATAATTGTTGTTGCCAAGCCAATATTTCAATAAGTGCTTTAGTTTTAAACTACCTCCTCCTTCCCTTTATCCCTCCCAATCATCCAATCCAATATCCTCTCAAAATCCCAAAACTATCCAAAATCCAACATAAATGATTGAATAATAAATAAATTTACGTGTTTAAGATTTTAAGCCAATTAACTACTTCCAACAACTAAAAGCGAATGTGAGATAAACACAACAACAACAATGAAACAGCAAATAAGAATTAATTAATGAAAAGAAATTGTTTATAAAATAAAAAACAAATTTTATTTCGAAAATCTGTTGGACGTTTTCTTAATTGACCCAAAGTCATTATCATTATTATTGATGATGTGAGATTTGTTTGTACTCTAGCTTGTTAAAATAAATACATATTCAGTGTATATAAATATTAAATAAACAAATTAATCCGATTTGGGTTAAAATAGATTACTAAATATACATATAGAGATACATATAAATATATATATACTATATATAGCCACGCGAAACAGTTTGATCACAAAAGATATAGATGAATATAGTGAGGATAAAAACAAATAACATGAAATAAAAGTTAAGTAATATAAAAATAAATATGTTTTAAGTTAGGTTACACGAACTGCTGCAACTTTTCAGAGGTTTACTCTGGCCCAGTGTGATTGTGTGATCATCGACGTCTTGAACATTATTGGCATCGTGTTGTCGCTATAAGTGAGAGCGAAAAAATCAATCAATCAATAAACTAATAATTCTTAGCGTTATTATGTACCTTGAGTTCGGTGGCCAAACACCGAAAAGCATCCTCCACATTCATATTGGACTTGGCCGATGTTTCCATAACAAATAATATTTCAGGTATATATTGACACATTTGGCGGGCCTCCTCAAAATCCACTTCACGCTCTTCATCCAGATCACATTTGTTGCCAATCAGTATGATTAGCACATTGGAAGCTGTATATCTACGGACCTCTTCAATCCATTTCTGAAGATTCGAAAAGGAAGAACGTTTTGTAATATCATAAACTGTAAACGAAACGAAACAAAACGTTGTTCTAAATTAATTTGCGTGGCAATTGCCATAATGAAGATAAGGCGAGGAGTCCCATTAAAACCAGTGCCACTTCATAAACACTACTATCAGGAGGGAGCTCAATAGATAACGACTATGACAAATGGGTGAATATGGGGCGTGGGTGTTAAATGCCGGAAGCCAGCTGACACCTCTATTCACACTCACCTATTAGGACACCATTGGCCGAGCGATAATAGCTCTGGGTAATAGTCCGAAATCTCTCCTGACCAGCTGTATCCCATATTTGTAGCTGCAACAAAGACAAAATACCAAATCAGTGCAATGAATGAATCATTCAATCAACCTCTCTTTACTTTACCTTCACTTGTTTGCCCTCCACTCCAATGGTCTTCATGGAGAAGTCCACTCCAATGGTATTCCCGTGACGCTCAACGAAATTGCCCGTCTTGAAGCGTTCCACAATGCAAGTTTTCCCCGTTCCACAATCGCCAATTAGGACAATTTTGAAAAGAAAATCGAAATTCTCCTCATTAGGTAGAGCCATTAAAGTCTGTGGATTGCGGGCTGTCATTTTTTTCTGATTGCGATGGATGCCTTCGATGATTGTTATTATTATTATTTTGCTTTGTTTTGTTTTATTCTCGTTCTTGTTGTTTGTTCGTCGTACCACACGAGCAGGTGTGCAGTTCCCGCTTGCACCTGTGTGCGTATGGTTAATTGTCCGTTATCTCAAAAACAAAAACAAAACAAAACTGAACTAAAACTCGCCACAGAGTAAATGTATTCCCCACACTTAATACTCACCATAAATCATATTGTTTAATGTTTGTTGATTTTCTATTGGCCACACTCTGGCAACTCTATCGATTAATTACTGGCGGCAAACGATTTACAGCACTGTTTAACCGCCACAATTTAAAAATTGATTTAAAACAATCATCTCTCTCTACAATTGAAAACTTTTTCCAATTTATCTAACTATATTTTCTAGCTTGTCGCTTATCGTAAACGCTAGCAACACTATTTGATCGCGTAGTTTTGAAATTTTCGAAACATTACGCAAGATCAATGGCCAAAACTATCAAATGGAAAGCGTACAGTGCGTGCATGTGAAATTTCTTTTGTCAATTGATTTCAATCACTTCAATTAAGGCCCATCAGCACGTAGAAACAAAGCTTTTGTTAAATTTTCACCACGTATCTTAATGATGGCGCCATTAGTTTTCCCAAATGACGTTATAAATATTTATTGTATTTGCAGAAACATTGAAATATTTCTATTGCCAATTTCCCCCGCATAAATGAATGAAATTTAAAATGTTTTATGAAAAACCTTGACCTATTTTTCAATATATGTAAATAAATGTATGTATCTTCATCTCACTTTCAAACCACACAGCGGAAGCTGTCAGAGAGAAGTAAATTAAAGAAGAAAAAGAAAAAAAAAAACATGTTCTACATGCAAAACAGCTTGACCAAAAAACCAGCCAACTGCTAGGAGATTGCCAAGTGAATTGGAAAACCGCATCCATGTACGATTTGGTGTTTAGATGGTGTGCTATACGCACTCGCACTATTAGCATTGCCCCAGCCATCATTTCGCAATGGAAAGTTTAATTGATGCCACCGCCATTGCCGCCGCCGCCACCGCCTAGACCAGAACTCGTCTGACAGGAGAAAACCAAAATTTTTCTAGCCTTTGGGATGACCCAAATAGCCCATGGAGAACCCTCACGATGACTCACTGGAATGCAATAGGGAAGTTCATCTTGTTGCTGTTGTTGTTGTTTGGTTGTGTGTCTTCCTTTAAGGCTGCGGCTGTTGCTATTGCAAATGTTGCATCTCTTTTTGGCCAAGAGGAAATCAAATCCCAAATAGGCAAACACTATGTTTTATTACAGGTTTTTGTTTTTCGGCTGACTGGCGGGTAGCTTCTGCCTCTGTCTCGTTATTGTAGTTGCTTTTTATCGGCGGACTTGCTGGCTGGCCGCTTTAGTTGTATTTCAAACGTTTGCGCGCGCGGTTCAGTTTACTTGGCTGTAAAAGTTGAAAGGAATATCGGAAAAATTTTAAATCATGAATAATTTATCAAAGGACTTTTAACCCAAATTTGTTGTAGCCGCTTGTTTCTTTTACTTTTTTTTTTTGTCTAACTTGTTAAAAATTCGAAGTCCGCTTACTTCTTAAGCAAAAAAAAATAATCAAACAGTCGTGAAAACGAAAATAATTTGGGTCAACTGCGAGTGGGCCAAGTTCATTCAGCGTTTAGATCGTTCCCAGCTGATTGTCTATAACTTATGTAAGGCTGAATTGTTGGCAAAGAATCTGCCGATTTTTTTGATTCACTTTCCTAATTGTTATGCATTAAGCGTTAGCTTTATATAAACTTTCTATCCGCCTATGTGTGTGTGTTTGATTTTTTCTTTTTTTTCCCTTATTTTTGCTGTGTGATTTTGATTTTTGATTGATTTCTTCACTTATTCGAGGCACGAACAAACAAAAAATACAAAATGGTTACTTACAAAAATTTCAACTGGACATCACTTGCACTTTCCTTTGCTTGGCTCAAAATGCCTTTCGCAACAGCTATTTATATTTGTGTTTTTTTTCGGTTAATTAATTATTCAATGCCATTCTTCAAAAGCGGGTGCAACGTGCTTGCTGAACATTAAAAAAAGAACGGGGAAATAACAACAGTTTTGTTGTGTATGTGTGTGTGTGTGTGTGTATGTGCGAGTGTTGGTTGGTAGCCCCATCAAATTGATTTTTTATTTTATATACTTTTTATACACTTATATTAAGTATTTCATGTGTTTCCATTCACCTGCTAACCCAGTTTCAAAAACAAAAATCAGGCAGAACTTGAAGAAATTTCATGATGAGAAAGGGGCTCAACCTGAGCAGGAGAAGCCGGAGACGAAATACAATTAAGCGTGTTAATACTGATTCTGTCCCAGAGCCAATTAAAGATCAGATGCACTAATTCACCATAAGTTGGCAAAAGTGTTTTCTCTCTCTATATTTACTTTTTGTTTGGACTTGGACATGGCCTGGTCGGTCTCCCTCTCTCTCTGGTTGGCATACCAAACTGACATTTCTCGCGTGCCTGTTAGATAGGCCTATACAATAGTTAACTATGTGTAAATTGGGTATATATCTTCTCGAAATCATCGGGAAACTAATTGACACTTAACTATAGACTTTTTATCATTGTTGTTTGCCCTATTAATATCCATATAAAAAGGACTAATCCTTTTTAGGACTAATCCTTTTTATTTGGTTTTAAACGGTCTTGGCAGAATCTATTTGAATGAGAATTTAAAAAAACATTTGAATAATATTTAAGAAATCCACACATACCCAAGGATATATCCTTGTTTTAACCTAATCAATTACACGATTTATATATGTGGCTTATAAAATTTCAAAAAGTTTTTCTTCAAAAAAGATCGACTCAAGATGATGATAGGGAAATTCCGTTTAAGATTTCCAATATGGCATTTAGTATAGCTTTCATAACTCTCATCCAATATTCATTTAGAAATTTCATAAGAAAGAGTATCGGAACGTTGTGTTGCTTCCTATAAATGTCGGCAATTTGTTGCTGTTGGTTGTTGATTTCCTATAGAAATCAAAATCAATCCTAGAGACCATTCATGGCCATAAGCGAGAGTCCAAAGAAAAGGCCAGTTTCAGTTTGACTCCAACAAGTCCGATTCCGAGTTCGAGTGCGAATGCTAGTGCGAATCTCGCCTCGCCTCGATGTGTATGTCAACTTCATTTGGAACACGGAAAGAGTGGATTGGCCAGTTCTTCCTCTTGCATCAAGTGGCAAACATTTGGCTATCTAACTAACGCACTTGCGCCCAGTCAAAATCACTTTTCTGATGGCGGCGCCTCTTTTTCTAGCCTAGTTAGTGACCCAATTGTGAATTGAATTTCTCATGTCTATCATCGTCATCCTCATCATCATGGTCGCTGTAATTAATCTCATCTGCATTTTGCCAAAGCTCAAGGCGGTGTGGCCACACGCCATGACACGCCCACTGTCTAGTCAATGTCATGTCTTTGTCATGGTCATGGTAACCATTTGGGGAGAAATTTCTAACCCTAAAAAGAGAGAAACAAATCAAATTGATCTAGATTGCTCGTTTTGCTATATGAAAATTGTAGCCTTTGGGAAAGTGCTCATGCATCTCATATGTGTGTGAGTGTGTGTGTGTGTGTTTGAAGAAGAATTGTATCAAATGAAGACCTGCTCGACTCCTTCTTTCGATTAACGGGCTGGTTGAACCGGCTCGAAGCACTGTGCTGGCCAGGTTCAGGTGCAAATTGCATAATGTTTTGCTAGTTGCATTTTTTATGCACTTCTCTTTTTGAAATTCTATCTGATACTCGCTGATTTGTTTTTGGGTTAAATATATGTAACAGGTTTCATCGTTTTTTGTACTAATAAATCAATCTGTTTAGAATCAGGGTTTAGATTTGGTTACAAGAACAACTTTTTGGGCCTCGAAAGAAGTCATTGTGGCGAGCGCTATGCAGGATAATGAAACAAAATGACCCTTGTACGACCTCTGTCAGAAAAATATTAGAAAGAGCTCTGTTTTGGGCTAGAAGCTTTCACTGAAAAGTCGTAGAAATGTACACATACATACATATGTGTAAAATTGCGAAATGCCGTACTCAACGTTGTAATCAGAATTCAAAAACTCTTGCCAACTTGCTAACGGTTCATGAAACAATGCCAATAGCTAAAAAAAAAACAACAACAATAACAATAAAAACAAGATACGTTCGACAGGCGCCAAAACAGAAACCAGTTGGTGGCAATATAGAGAGGCAGGAGCTGGATATGAGAATGCAGAATGAGCTGATGTGTGTGTGTGTGTGTGTGTGTGTGTGTGTGTGCTTCAATTGCTGTTATACAACTGTTGAATAATGAATGCCATTAGGCAAACGTTTGAACAGCTAAGCTGAGAATAAGTCTAAGTTTAGTTCGTTGCCTAAGTCTTTTGTTTTGCTCAACTCAAGTCAAGTTCGTTGCCTAAGTCTTTTCTTTTACTCATCTCAAGTCAAGTTTGTTGCCTAAGTCTTTCGTTAGATAAAGTAATTAAGGACATTTGGTTAAAGCTATAAGCTTTAATATCAGGTTTTCCATCAAATTAGGCGAGATTTCGTGGAAACCTGTCAGTTTGAAAGCATCAAAATATTTTAGTGGTATTATCCTGTAATCCACTTGTGTTGATTGATCTCCGATTTAGTATTATTTTTTGGTTTGTTTTGCTTCTTCTTTCTTAATTTTAAGCTAGTCTAAATGCAATTTCACTTAATAACTTATACATATATATGTATACTTATAATTATCATTACCTCAGCCTCAATCGCAATCGCAATGCGTGCAGGTGGTATGGCAATGGATAATAATACATTAACATTAACCTGTCTGGTGCTGATGATGTTGATGCTATTGCCGCTGATCTGTCTCAGTCAAGAAATGTGGCAAGCGGATGCAGAGGCACAAAATTTGGCCGATCAGCTGGCGGATGCTGAGGCTCATGCTCAATCGGATCTCGATAGCAATGCTCCACATATACGCAAGAAACGTCTAGTCTGGATAACAGACGACGGACGTTTGGCATTGCCGCCGGGCACATCGTTAACATTTACACCAACAATTGCCATGCCATTGGTTAGGCATCCACCCGAGGGCTTCTTCTCCAATCTAACCATCAGTTTTCCAGTCACAAGTGAGTTGTGTGTCCACCACATGTGACCGAGAGATTGCTCAATTACATACATCGATGTTTTCGTTTTCAGTTGATTTTGATAAGCTAGGCCTCACCGACAATCAGAATCCTTTAGGTGATTTGCCTCCCTTTTTTGCTCGATCCTTCGGCCATGAAGCTGGCCATATGCTGGGCGACTATGTCGCCAGGTATTTGCATGTTCAACGAAGGAAAAGAGACTTGAGCGAGCAGAAAAGCAGAAGCGAAGACAATCAACCATTTAAGGTACACGAGGAGGGTCCACAATATCCGGAGTTACCTGCCGGACTTCAACATTTCTTCCATGGTGGCGAAAGGGTTCTACTCTATGGAGTTGTTGAAGATTTTCTCGCCACCTTTGGCATGGATGGAAAGGCTTGTCTACTGCGTACAATTTGTGAAATGCATTCGAGAAGTCTGGATAAATTTGGTGTCTTTGGAGAAATGACTAAGTTGTTCTTAACGTAAGTAGTCAAAGAGGTTTCCAAGGTGTCCAACGGTCAAAGTTTCGATGTGTCAATTTGAATTACGTTCTCGTTGTAGGGTGACCAAATCACCATTTTCTGATTTACTGCCAGAATATGTACAGGCTCAGCATGTGGGTGAGGGTAAGCAGGCGCCAGGTGAATGTTTTCCCTACTACAAAGCCTGTCCCAAAAGCATTTTTAAGGCTTTGGCTAGTAAATATAGCAAACCAACTAAAGCCACAACAAGGACCACAACAACCCGACCTATTGGCGAATACCATGAAGAGCAGGCCATACAACTGCCAGTTAGCTCTGTAGATAATGATAACACTCCAATTATCAGCAATAATGTCTACATGTAAATCATCCAAATTATCCTCAAGACCTCGCCCCGAACCAGTTTATTGTTGACCTCGTCTAGTTTTAAACAAGAACAAAAAATTGAGTGAATATTGAAAGTCATTTGTTTGTAATTAACATTTACTAATTAATTTAAAATTCGTTTAAATTTATTTATTGTATTTATTTATTTATTTTGTTTAGTCAAATAGGCGTTATTAACTTTATTAGTTGTGTAAATAATCGTAATTGTGGCATACAAATGAAAACGAATTTTTATTGCTATTCTCGCTGTAATTTCAAGTTAAAATAGATATGAAGAAATAATTGCATAAATAGACAATAAGATTCAAATTAACAAATGTGTTGTTGCAACCGTCTACATGTGGTTGTTAACTAAATGAATAAATCAATCAAAAAATAAACAAATTAAATACAAATTTAATAAAATGTATGTGAAATCAAATTAGAACACACAAAGAATAAAGAATGTAACTATGCATACCGGCAAAAGTTTTTTTAAATTTCAGACAAGAGCGCCAATACTTAAATATATCGGTTTTGTTTGCAGTGTTGCACAATCCAAACCCGAATTATCGATAACGCGTGTCGATAACTTATCAACATTGGTAGTCGATAGTTGTCACTATCAGTGAAATATCTATCGAGTGATGGTGCATCGATGTATTTACAGCTCGTGTTGAATAGTTTTTAAAATGTTGTGAAATATGCAGTGAAATGGCTTCACAAGAGCCTGGCGAAGGGGCTAGTCTCCTCGAACGCTTCGAAAATCAGGTGAGTTGTCTGCCAAGTGCAGCAGCCCCAAAACTCCCCACTAAAATATCGATAAGAAAATGAATAGCCATGCGACCAGCAGACGGGCCAAAGTTGTGAACAGAAAGGTTTTCGCTCTGGCCACACTACGACCATTATTCCACAACAACAAGCGGGACCTCCAAATAATCCCTCGGTACCCGTACCCAAGGGTACCAAGGTAAATTAAAGCCCAAAAAGTAAATAAATACGTGAGACGTAAATAAGAAGCAGTGAGAGCGGCGGCCGTTTGGTCAGGTGAGGGCAAGAGCCACCTAAGCAAAATGTAAAATTATTCCCGGGCTCACACCCGGCGGTTGGTGTTGTAGCGAAGAAGGAGCGGCCATTTGACTCAGAGAGTCAGACCAGCCCAACTCCAATTGGTAATTGGGAATATCAAGTGAATATGTGTGTTATATTCATATTGCCGGCATTGTTGTTGTTGTTCTTCTTCTTATTGTTGTTGTTGTTTATCTACGTGGACGTGGCGCAATATAAATTGTAATCTCTTGCTGATTAAGTTGTTGCTGTTGTTATTATTATTGTTGTTGGTAGATATTTAACCCCCTCCCCTCAAAAACGCACAACGACGGCCTTCAATTCGGCATGGACATGACGACAGCAGCAGCTACAGATACAGATACAGCTGGAGCTGGATCTGGAGTATCAGTAGCAGGTGGTGGCCAAACCACAACAGTCACGCCCCCATCCAGCAATGAGGCAGCTGCTGGCTCACAAAGTGAATCATCCGAAGAAGAGGATTATTTGGACAATAGCATAGAACTGCGTGGATATCTAAGCAAATGGACCAACTATATCTATGGCTGGCAACCACGCTATATTGTTCTGAAAGATGGGACACTCTCCTACTATAAATCGGAGTCGGAATCGGATCTGGGCTGTCGAGGAGCAATTAGTTTGGCCAAAGCAGCAATTAAGGTGAGCCACATAGGCGTAGATTGAAAGAGAAATCATATTAAGAGTCGATCGAGTCGTGACGTGTGCTCGAAATTCGGTTTTCGATGCCATAGATTAGCCAAAAGGTTACGCCAGAATAATCCATAAACTCGTTCAACCGTTTCTTCCATATTTAAATGGACTAAACTAAGAACCACAAATTACTTGTTTGAAAGTTGATTCACTTAAAATAAGAGTTATTCAGCTATTGAAAAAAAGTGATAAAGAATTGAGCATGTTATCTGTATTCAGTAAATAATTGGAACCCCCGTACGATTAAATCCTCCCTATGACTGTGTTCGTAGGGGCTTGAGGAGGCGGCGGCGGCGTCGTTCAACGGAGGCCAACCAAGTGCCTTTAATTGAACTAATAAAAAAGTAATGGGAGTAATAGAGCATGAGTATGTGTGCGCATGTGTTTTGGGTCTTGAAATTAACCGAGAGTTCAAGTCGTCCCCGCATAGTGCTACCCTACGTCACCCCAATTTGATTTGACCAACGGGCGCGCAATCAATGCAAGTAAGCTAGCAAGCAATCAATTAACGCAAACCAGAAATAGACCAGAAATTGAAGTCATCGACGATGTAAGTGCCAGTGCCAGTGGCAGTGGCCTTGGTATTGGTATTAGGTTCTATAGCTAATGGTGTTGACAGGTGGCGCTTCTCTATCAACAATATCCAATTGTCCATATATAAACATTTATGATTCATAGAGTCGATTACCCCTGCCCCATTTAACAATCTACTTATCTTCTCTTACTGATAGGCACACGAATCCGATGAGCTACGTTTCGATGTTGTGGTCAATAATCTAAATAATTGGTGTCTTCGCGCCGAAACCAGTGAGGATCGCATGCATTGGGTGGAGGTGTTGCAGCTATATAAAGAGGATACTGGTAGCACGGATACAACTTCTTTGCGTCGCCATGGCAGCACAATGTCCTTACAATCGAATACTATATCACTGGCAAGCGGTGGCAGTCTTAAAAAAACGCAACGTAATCTACGTGAAAAGGTCGGCGAACTGGAGACCTTTAAGGACATACTCTATGGTCAAATTGACACGCTGCAACGTTATTTTGATGCCTGCTCCGAGTTGAACAAAAGCAATGTACAGCCATTGGATCTCGGGGATGGCCTTAAGCCCATTGATTTCAAGGTAAACTATTTAAATGTACATTTTATTCACTAATATATAGTATATTATATTATATGTATATAAAGCGTTTGTTCTTTTGCTTTCCACCAAGGGTGAGTCAATTACGTTTCGTGCCACAACGTCCGGCGTGCTAACGACCCTACAACATTGTTTGGGAATTATAAGCGAAAATGATGAATCATGGAAACGGAAACTGGAGCGTGAAATTGATAAACGTCGGCGCTCCGAGGAACAAAATAAGTAAGTCTGACATTTATATTATTTTCCCAAGCAATGACATAATGATGTTCTCTTATGTTTTATTCTTTTGTAGAAAGTTCAAGGATGAAATGGAAAAGATGAAACGTTTATCATATCCAGGCCCAGATTTTGAGGTAAGTTTGGAAGACAATTCCATTAGACATATCGGATATCTAGTCGAAATTTATTGGTTTTTTAAATGCATTTTAAAATGAGGGAGAACCAGCAATGATTTGAGCTACTTATATCGTCTATCGCCTAATCTAATCTTACAACATAGTTTGTCAAAACTATACGTATCACTTAATTATTGAAACCACTTGACTATAAGTATCATACAGTTCCTGAAGAATCAATGACTCAATGTTAAGTAAACAGCTAGATGAGGTATCAATGTCATCGCAAATAAATTTTATAGCTATATGAGGTATTAATATAATGACTATTAATACACATAATAAGCAGCTGTCTTGTTTCTTGGAGTTATCGATGGCATAATTGCAGTTGAACCATATGACGATATAGTTTATCATTCGCAGAAGCGATCCAATCCGGACATCTAGTTAAATATCTCAATTGACTGTAGTTAAATTTGTTCATATCAAAGTAAGCAGAAGTGTAATTGCAGTATATATTTGGAAAGACCTAATATCGATTGTTTGGCTAACTAATTTGGTCTTTCAACAACTTTCTCATATACTTATATGTACGTAGTATTAATATATAAATAATGACACACACAATTTGTAGTTCATGGTCAGTTGATGGATGAATGGATTTGCCTACCTAAAAAAAGAAAGAATGCGCCAAACAAATAACCATTAAAATAGGCGTCAAGAAATTATTAACCGCCCTCGCCTTCTCTCTCATTCCCATTTAAATTGCTCTCACTCACTCTATTTCACTCGGCGGTTTTGTTACTGCAACACGTAAAGTCAAATTCCGTGGCAATTATTTAAACAATTTCGATCTTATGTTAGTATAGTTTTTATGTGTTTTTATTTTTCTGTTGTTTTTTTTTTGCGTGGCTTGTGTTTGGAACAGGAGTTCTGATCTTATCACAAACCTGGCATGCAAACGTTTCATATTTAATTACTTTTTGCTTCGACTTCCGCAGCAATAACAATAGCAAAAGCTATAATAATAGTTTGGATTACATAGTTCTTTCTGTCCTATTCGATTAGAAGTTTTTTGATGAAAGAAACACTTTCATAATTACATAAATCAAAAAGAAGAGTCATCGAGGAGAAAGAGAGCAATGAAAATCTATTGCAATGTTGCAGTGTCTCGGTTTGAGGATAGATAGATGGATGAATGATAGCTTGGTATGGTCAACAACCAGTCAAGCGCAAGAATGTGGGTGACTTTTGTTTAGTAGGAGTTAGTATGTCAAGTTATTGACAGTTGAAGATTTACCTGAAGCCAATGTACTAACATATTGTCAGGTATTGGGGTTGACAATTGCCTGTCAGAGCTTATAGCTAAAGAATACACTTACTTTATGAGTGAGTTAGGTGACTCTCATTCGCTTGTTGCATATAATCGATATTTTGAACGATTAAAAAGAACTTCTTATTAATCTAAAAAGAATTTTTAACTGGTTTTCGAACAAAAGAAGTTCTACATATTTAGATGCAATTACATTCACAATAAAAGATTGAGTTACTAATTTTTAAAAATCGAATAATCAAAAGCCGTAGATTTTATAGTGACTATAACAAAGCACTATTTCTATTAAAGTCTCTGATTTGTTAATTTTAAATGAGACTTTCTTCGAAAGGAAATGTTATATTTCGCAAAGCATATGCGATTATAATATAGAATACTGTGTATTTTTTTTTTTTAGTAATCTAACTCAATTCTTGAGAACCTATGTTTGTATAGCCCTTTCTAGCTGTATAGGAGTGCTTTAATTGGGTAGAAATTACTCTTTTTCGTTTTAAAAATTATGGCAAATATTATAAACAATTACTTGTTATTGATAAAATCAAAGGGCTTAGAGTATACAGATGTTGTTTAATCGTGAATCGGATATGTTTTCTCTCTCTTCGCTTCCCACCTGACTTACTTGATTGACTGACTGACTGAATGACTGACTAACTGAATATGTGATAGACTGATGACTTACGGCTTGTCTGTGCTTCACTGTCAGCTTTATGGCTTTATGGGCTGAGGTTGGTAACGTTGGCCAGTCCAGTCCGCGGTCAGCGATCGAGTTGCCAACACGTACAAATCATATATAAACAATATAAAAAACGAAACTGTTTGTCTGCATACTATTGTGAAACTTACCTACCTACCTACCAACATACATACATATGTGCATATGTACCATTAAGTCGCATTAAAATAAGTTTAACTTAAATAAATTTCAACATAAAGTTCAGAATGCCCTCGGCCCGGTTTATTTGGCGCTCTTGCAGCAAAGTTAAACAAATTGCGGTAAATAAAGGGGCGGGATGGGATGGTGAGGTGATACGAAAGCGTTAAGTGAAAAAAGAAGCATAAAATCCCTTCCGTTAAATTGGCCTCATTTGTCGGGGTGACGGAAAGCCTTTTCCAAGCAACCCACGTCACTTCGTCACTCCGTCACTCCGGGAGTCGTCCTGTCACCCAAAGCCGACAGTTTCACCGATGCCGTTCACGCATTGATTTATTATTTAAATACGAGAAATCCTTTTATACAAAGCTTTTTCTGTGCTTTCTCCTTTCTCTCTCGCTCTCTCCCTCTCTCTCTCCCTCTCTCTATCTCTTAGTGTGTCTCCTTTCTCTCTTTTGCATTTGGTGTTCGTCGTTGCTGTTGGCTGTCAGAATTTTTTGGTTTTTGACCCACCAAGCAACAGTTTGTTTTGTGCCCTTGCTCTAGACGGAAGGATTTGGCCTGAATGTGTTCGCTTTGCTCAGTTTATTGCTCGGCTCTCTCCTTCTCTCGCTTCACACGCCAAACTCTGTCTCTGTCTGCCTCTGTCTCTCTCTCTCACTGCCTGCCACTCATTCATTCACAGTTACTCATTTTCTTGTTCCTGAGAAAGGAAAACCTTTTGCGCGCGCTGTAAACCAAAAAAAAAAAATTGCAATTAGTTTAGTTGTGTATTTTTTTTGTTTTGCCAATTTATCCAGCCAAGGAGTCTGGTGAGTGAATGATGACACGAAAGAGATGACGGGGGAAGGTAGCAGGACTATGACTTCATCATTGCTTTTAAATATTTCCTACTAATCTTTAAATGAATTCAATAAATATAAGTATACAAAAATTTCCATTCATAGATTTAAATTCCTTAGACGTTCGTCCATTTCTAGCCATGCACGCGCTTACCAAAAAAACAGGGAAATATGAGTTACATCTAAATACAGTGAGCTCTTCAAGTCAAAAGACGATGTCGATTTTGCCATTTATGACATTGTTCCTATAGTTGGGAGGCTTCACTGCTTCCCCCCCAGACAGACAGTCTTCCATATTTAGTATTCATGGCACAATGACGCGCCTTTGTATCTATTATGCTCGCCCAATTACGCATGCCGACTGGGAATCTACTACCACCGCCCCTTTTGCTGTCCCTCTACGTTTTTCGCTAATAGTAGTATTATCTGCTCCTCCAGCTGCTTGCTATTTTGTTTTTTTTTTGGGCCATTTGTGTTGTCCGGCAAGTGTTGGCAATTAATTTATACGCCGCACGTTTCATTTCTTTCCCATTGAATGCGCGGTTTCGTCATTAAAATTAATTAGGCCGAACCTTCCACAGATCGCAGATGTGTTGTCTGGTGGAGACAATTTAATCAACATATCTTAAATATTTTGCAGGAGGGTCCACATTCCACATTGCCCGAGGATGAGTTCTTCGATGCTGTTGAAACGGGTTTGGAGAAAATCGAGGAGGACATGCAATTGCGTTTCAAACTGAGACTTCAATCACAAATCTCACAGACATTGGTCAATGTGCCGCACGAGGCAGTGGCCGAGGGTGAAGAGGCACGCGAGGAATTCGGCACTGGTGCCGAAGCGAAGCATCATGCCCTGTGGTCCGAGGTAAGCGATGGATGGTAAACTCAATTATTTTCGTCTACTAATTTCATTTTGACAGATTGATCGTGTTTGCAAAGAGCAATTGCACTATGCACGCGAGGGCGTCGGTCAGGATGGCAATGGCTGGCAAATTTTTGCCGACGAGGGTGAAATCAAAATGTACAAACGTGAGGAGGAGGTCAATGGCATGGTGATGGATCCATTAAAGGCTTATCATTCGGTAAATGGTGTGACAGCTAGAGAGATGTGTCACTATTTTTTTATGCCCGAATTTCGCAACGATTGGGAAAGTAAGTTTGCCAAATATAAAATGACTAAAAGATTAATTAAACTTTAAATTTTGATCATTTTGTTTTTGCTTTTTTAGCTACCTTGGAAGACTGCACCATATTGGAGAAAATCTCAGCGGATACATTACTTTTCCTACAAACCCACAAACGTATTTGGCCAGCCAGTCAGCGTGATGCTCAATTTTGGTCGCATATGCGTAAAATTACCGATGGTCTCGAACCCGGTGCCCGAGATTGTTGGGTAGTGTGTAATAACTCAACGGAATATGCCAAACAGGAGTCAAAGAATGGCAAATGTGTTCGCATCTTTCTAACCGTAATACTGGCCTGCCAAACCCATCTGCCCGACAACTATGTCAAGGGTCAGCCCCTCAATCGTGATGATTTAACCTGCAAAATAACCTACTGTTCTGTGGGTAAGTCAAATTCCTCAAAATCCGCTCAACCATCCATTCTTTAACCCTTCCAAAACAAAAGAACTGCAACAAATGAGAGTAGATATAATGATGAAATTATATCCAAAAAGCGAAGATTTACTAGATTTACACTAGTATGTATACAGATTTAAGAGATATGCTTTACTAGATATACTAGTATGGATGCAGATCAAGTTTTTTTTTTTAAATTTTTTTTAATTATGATTTATCGAAAAAATTGTCCATGCCTATGGAAGAGCATGAGACGGAAACTGGGTAGCTACGCACACGAAAATGTTGTAAAAAGGTAAGCAACCAGTAAAGAAAATCTTCCCTACGTCTTACGTCTCTTTCTATATATTTTTTTTTATATCTCTGAAGACTCAATCAGTTTAGTCATTCTAGTTGTATGTGTCTGTCTGTTCATCTGCTTAAACAATGTAATTTCGTTTACATTATTAACTAAAACTATACAATTGTTTACACTTGAGGTATAACAAGTTAAAAATGATAACTTCCATATTATTTCAACTGAAGTCAGGCTTAAAAAGAAATTTATATTGTTTATTTGAATTGTCTATTTTGGGTTTTCAACCTATAATTTTATTAAAATGATCAAACGATTTTCTGTCCGATCGAAATGTAATGTAATGTCAAATTTGACGGATCTGTATCTACTTGAATTTGTTGCTGAGCCCCAATTTTGAGGATGAAGAACTGTGTGTGTTGCGCAGTGGTGTAATGTATCATCTTTGGATACACTTTCATGTATTCGTTTTAAATATTTCAGTCAATCCCGGCGGTTGGGCGCCGGCAAGTGCTCTTCGTGCCGTCTATAAGCGGGAGTATCCCAAGTTCTTAAAACGGTTCACCGGCTATGTGATAGACCAGTGCAAGGACAAACCCATAATGTTCTGATATTTGCCATAAGCAACAAAGCAATCAAAAACAAAACAAAAACCACACACAAAATGAAAAGAAATGAAACAAAAAACGGAAGAAAAAGAAGCCCAACCAACCAATCAAAGTTAATCTTATCATTATCTATAGCTTAGTCTTTATCCTTAAGAAATGCCAATTCAGTGGCTAAAAAAAAAAAACACTACTTTTTGCAACAAATCCATTTTTATATACTCTTTACGTTGAGTTTTAGCCTATATACAATATATATACAACAACATTAGCATATATATATATATATATATATTTTCATACATGACATATGCATATACATATATATATATAAGTATGTGTGTGTGTGTGTCTATGTGTGAGTGCGCGCGCTGTAAGTGAAATGTTGAAATTCCTTTTTTGTTTATCTTCTTTTTTATAATCAAAACCCTGTCTAGCCGTAAGTTATATATATATATATATACCTACCAATTATATATATATGTATATGTAATCTGTGTAAGTGAAACACAATCATTGTATAGCTATAACTTCCGAAATTTCCCTATACACACATATATACATATATATACATATATGAAAATGTAAAACAACAACAAAATCTCTATGAAAATGCTTTAAATGCAATAATTGCAAAACCAAAAACAAAACCGAAATGAAAGAAAATTACCCGATAAAGAGAATGTGACGATGTTGTTTTTTAAATGAAGTGTGGTTTGGTTGTTTTGTTTTTTTTTTTTTCAGTATGAGTCTATATACACAAAACACTTTCTATATACAAGAAACATACCCCCCTTCTCTCAACTGATTTGTTTTTACTCAAACTGTAAATAAAGTCCAAGAAAACTTATTGTTATGCTGAATAAAAGGCATTATCTTCTCCTGGTTTTATCATATGTCATGTCATGTATTTCGGTTTTCTTCATTAAGTTTTTTGGTTTGGTTTTTTTTTCGCTACCGCATTAAGTCGTTTGCGGATATTACAAGATTTCACGCGGGTGTGTGTGTGTTGGGTTTATGTAATTTTACAACTTTTTTGTTTTTAAATATTTTAGTTTATCGTTTTGGTTTCTTGCTTGTTTTGTTTTTTTTATTTTTATTTTTCTTGTTTTCAATTTACAACCAAATTCTCGAGTTGAAGAAATTTTAAATGCCTACGTTTGGGTTTTTTTTTTTTTTTTTGGTTTCTCATATAGATTCGAAAATGGTGCAGTCTGAAATGTTTCATTTTGCCAAAAATTCTCAATATTTAGTTAGTAATTTTAAGTTTTTCTTTGGTTTTTGTAACTTCAACTTTTTGTGCTAGGATTGTTGATATTAAATGTATATATAAATTTATATATCGAAAGAATTGGAATTTTTTTATACCCTTGCAGAGATGGCATTTGGAAAATGGAATAAACTCTTTAATTCCACAAAATATCGGCTATACAATATATATATTGAGCCGACCTATCGTAAACTCAATATTAATGAGTTTTGGTGTACCATATTCTTGACCTTGGTTAAGATTTAACTACTATATCATTTGGTAATTGAAAGCGTAAGATATCTCAAGGAAATTAAGGAGTCCTAGAGTTTGTCATAATGATTTTGTGTTCAGATTTAGAAAATGTCAAATTTATTTGCAGAAGATTCCCGTTATTTGTTCTTTTAGCAAGGGTATATAAAATTCGTAGCGCCGATGTTGACTTTGTTATGGAAATATCAACAATCCTGGATTATAACTTGAACATTTTTTTGTCGTTAAGTTAGATAATGGTAATTCAAATTGATGTTGATGTATTTTTAATGCATTTGTTTATTTTTTATATTTTGTATTTATGTATTTGTTCTGTCATATTGTCATGCTATTGGTTGTTTTTGGTTGTTGTTCTTCGTTTTCTTTTTTTCTTTTTTTTTTTTTTTTTTAGCTATTGGAAAATAGAGTTATGTATATTATATATGCTTGTCTTCTATATTGTTATGTATATGGTATGGTACAGAGCAGTGTGTGTGTGTGTGTGTGTGTATTTGTATTTATAATTTGGCAAATATTCGGCTATATCCTGTTGTGGTTTGCTATATTTATCGATCTGCTGTCCTGGGTCTAGTTTTAGTTTTATATTGAGCTGATTTGATTTCTTTTTTTATTCCATACCCTTGCATAGAGAGATAGAAAGAAAGAGAGCATTATCAAGTTGATGAAATAGAAGAAAGCACATTCTGTGTATATTCATTCAGAAATCGTCATTTCGAAAACTTCTTTTATCAGTTTATCCACGAATCCAAATGGCTGACTACTTTTAGGTTTCTTGTTTTTGATAGTTATCTGAGAATTGTCCTTGAGATTTGATTCTGCAGATTGAAGTAGTATGGGATTGGTAGTATGTAACTGTAAGGGTATAGACACTTCGGTTCAGCCGAAGTTAGATTCCGGGAGTTTGTCTTTTGCTTAGTTATGAAAATGCATGCTGGTTTACGACTTTTGGCTTTTTCTTGAAATATTTTCCGCGCTAACATTTACTATATGATTACGTTTTTTGTTTTTCTTTTCTTTTCGATCGCTCGTTCGTTCTTTGTTGTATGTATATATATATGTATGTATTAGATGTATGAGATGCTTAGCTATTTACAACAGTTTCATAAACTTTGAATTTAATGCAGTTATTATTTGGTTTGTTAGATTTCGGTTCAATTTATTGTATTTTCTCCATCATTATTAATTAATTCATTAATTAATTCAATTCATTTAAATAACTAGCTAACAGTTGTAAAGCAAACACTTACAAACTGATGCAAAAAGTTGATGAAAACAAACAATTCAACGAAATGCTTCTCATAATGATTTACTACAGATACAAAGAATCGGTTCCATATACTATATATATATATACTTTCTTTTTAAGTTTTTAATATATATATATATATATATATATATGTATATGTAGGTGTATGTAATATATATGTGACTGCTTTTTATACTCGGCAAGGGCAAGTTCAAGTTTTATCGTCTTTTCATTAAATGCTTAGCTTAAAGTCTATAACATGAATTCATTCATTATATTCATTATACTCTATTTTTTATTTTTTATGGTATTACATTTTTTGGTTGTTTTTATTTTTATTCTTTTTTTCCATTTTGTTGTTTGCTTTTTCAAGTTGAACTAAGCATAATCAGTGTGTAAATAAGTCTTATTGTTGTTATTTTTTTTTTTTTATATATTTCTTTCGTGTTTTTTCGGCAAATTATTCGAAAATTTATAATATTCATATTCGTTTCCAGTTTGTTTTTTTTTTTTGCTTTCTTTTGTTTTGTAAATAGTTTTGGTTTTAAAGTAATTTTATTCTTAAGAAAGTTGATTAGTTTTGGATGTGTAGGTGTAGTGTATGTGTGTGTGTGTGTGCCATTTCGGGTGGATTTTACAACAAATCTTACAATTTTACATATTTTTGTTTTGTTTTTTTTTTCCCATTCAATTTGCAGAATTAAAATTTATATATATATTTCAATTTTTTTTTCTTATAATTTTTGTTGTTCTGTTTTTTATATATATATATTTCAATTTTGCAAATATTTAGATTTTAGAAGTTATGTGTGTTTTTTTTTTTTTTTTTTTTTGTTGGTTGTGTGTGTTTTAGACATTTATTTGGAATGCTTCACGCTGTAGTTTCTGATTGGCACGCATACGTGGCGACGTTTGGGTCTTTGTCTTCTCGTTGGCATCCGAAAAACGAGCTGGTGGATTTATGTGGTCCTGATAGTTTGGTGGATAGTTGGATATGCTAAACGTACAGGGTTCTAATTATAAATATATAGAACGAACTGGTGGCTTGTTCTTAGTTTTGCTGTTTGCTGATTTCTCTCTTACCTAAAAGTAGTCTCTTCATTGTGACTTGAATAGCCACTGGAACTTCGGACATGACGCTGTTTGCCGCTGGTACCGGGTTTCCCCGCTTTACGTGCGGCAAACGGTGGCTTCGATTTCCGTGTCATGCTAGTGGGTGTTGTCTCCGATGAGGAAGATGTCTCATCTTGTGTATCTGTTCCACACATCCATAAGAAAAAAAAATCCATTATACAACAATTCATATATAGATATATAGAGATTTGGTATACTCACCCCGTTGGGCGCGATATTTGGCCGAGTTAAGAGCGCGTGCAGACACATCATTGTCGGACTCGGAGCCGAGTGTGTCATATTCTGTAATTGGTATGTGAAGTGTTAGGATTTTCCTAACTTCGGAATCTGTTGAACCTGGATTGTCCGATTCTAAAAAGTTTAGTACGGTTTCGATGGTTTTTTTTGTACGTTGTTTTTGTTTGATTTGATTTTTGTTTTTTTTTTCAGTTGTTTTGTGAAGAATGTGAAGATGTTAAGAAGGAATGAGAGAGAAATGAGAAAGATAAGTAAACACAAGAGGTTTGATGAGGCGAATGAAGGCGATTTAGCAATGATACAAATTTGGCTTAAATCTAACAATAATGAATATAGTTAGTAGCACGATATCAAATACAAATTGTTGACAGAAAGAGCAATTTTATATGGACGTGAAGCAAGTTCTTTGAAGTTTTAAAATGGATTGTAATGTTTTTTTTTTAACTTGGTACTCTGATTTATTTTAATTTATTTAGTGTGGTTTATCTTGGGCAATTCAAGATATATAAAATCTATATAAAATCTTTTATATATGTATCTAATAACAAAAGGTGAAGGTAAACAATATCCTTGTCACGTCCATATGATGGGAAAATGAATTTCTTTTCAGAATATATACATATTTTCCATTTTGGATTTTTGTATTGACTCTCTCTGTTGATCAACAATCGTGTTTTCAATATATATATTATAGTTACCTTGGCTTTCGGAGTGTGGATCACGTAGTCGGCCGACTTTTCGTCGTACTTTCGTATACTCCGGTTCCTTGGACTGTGAATTGATTCAAATCTAATTATGGATTTATGCCTAAAGAAATTGTGAAAATTGCCACTCACATGATAGCTCTCTGGCTTGACATCATGATAGACAAAGGATCCACGCACTGAATGATATGGCCCACTATAGACATTGCCGCTATATGAGCTCTCGCTATATGTTTGCTTATTTAACTGGAATGTGGCATAGGGACAGATATCCTCGATATATTCATTGCCCTCGGCCTTGCCAAAGCTACCGGAATCATTTGAATTGGAGCCACGTGGCGCCGAGCTGCCCGGATTGCAACGTACGGCCAAATATTGTTGATCCCGATTCTGTTTATTCTGCAAATTGGCCAATGATGGCGACTCCGACATGGATGAGGTGGCCAATCGTGCCTGATTATTGAGTTCTATGGAAAAGGAGAAAAAAAACCAGGTAATTTATTTCTATTTCTATCATTTCTATCGACTTACTTCGTTTTCTAAGAAACAGAGCAGCAGCTATTAGGGCTAAGAGCATCAACAGGGATAGGCAAATGGGTAGCAAGAGTTTGAAATTAGCATAGAATGGCAGATCGCTCAGATGCGATACAGGTGTGGAGTGATCGTTGTTATAAAGAACTAGAATCAAAAAATTAATTGAAATTAATTGAAATTTTGGGTTGAATTCGATTCAATTAACTCACCTCCCTGCGGGGAGAGCGTTGTGAAATTGTAAACAGCTGTTGTCGATCCCGCATTATTGTGGGCCGTGACTTTCAATTGATATTTTGTGCCAGGAACTAGATCACTAACCGTATAGATTCGTTCAGTGGGTGGTATATGATTGGAGACAACATTCCATGTTGATCTGCCATATACGCGCGATTCGATCATGAAATATAAGATGCCACAGCCGCCATCACCCCAAGAGTCCAGCCAGCAGGTGACGCTAGTTGAGTTATTCGTAATCATCTGGGAGTGTTTGGGCTGCACGGGCGGATTACCCTTGGTATAGGAATTCACAATGTCACAGGGCAGACCGGTTCCGATTTTATTGAATGCCGTAATATACAATTGATAACGCGTGCCACACCACAAATTCGTTAATAGATGCGAATTCGTTTTGGCATCCACTTGAAGCTCCTCCCAATCGCCATTATCGCGTTTATAGTTGATGACATAACCCAAAATGGGACTGCCACCGTGGCTATTATCGAGCCATTCCAAATGGAGGCTATCCGTATAGGAATTAATTACCGTCAGATTGGGCGCCTCGGGTGGCACTTTAACCACAATATTATAAACGATCTCGTCCTTGCCCCATGTGTTCTCGACACTGCATGTATAATTGCCCGCATCGCTGGCCTGGCACTCCCTCATATAGAGTGTACCATTCTTGGCTATCGTCTTCCTTGCACTTGTCTCCATATTGTGGCCATCTTGACGCCAAATTGTCACGGGTGCTGGTGCACCCACTTTGCGACACGGCAGCTCCAAGTGCTCTTTCCAGGGTGTGACAATGCGCTGACTGAACGATACAATGCGCGCTGGCACCTTATTGTTGGGCGGCACTGTCACCACTTGCGTCTTCTCGCCCTCACCCATTTTGGTGGAGGCAGTTAACCAGAATTGATAGGTCGCCGACTCTTGGGTGCGAACAGTCTCATGCATTTCCACATAGGGTCCAAGTAGACGCTTGTGAGTGCCCTCCTCGCGTCCACCCTCCAGCATGGACATATAGAAGGTGTAGCCAGTCTACATATATATGTATGTGCAGCGAAGGAGCAAAAATAATAATAGAGCAAACAAATTTAATTAAAGAATAAATAATTTCAATCAATTTGCCCTCGACTTGGAATCATTTGATCCATCTTGAGAGGACTCTAATGACTAGAGGTCTGCATGAATGACAAAAATATCCTATTCATTATGTGAATTGAATGAATTATTTCGAATAAATAAGTCAGCTGACGTTTAGACTCAATTGCCCAACATTCAAACGAAACAAAAACGAATTGAATGCGCATGATATTTCGAAAACATTTGAATGCCTAATCAAAAATAGAGAAAAACGAAAGTCAATATAAAATGTTTCCATATTACATTGATAGGGAAAGTAACATCTACTTATGATTGGCAACCAACTTGATTCTGCCTAGTCCTATTCGAATACCATTCGAATGTTAACGGCTTTGTCAAATTATTCATTGGGTTTGATATTTCCTTTTCATTCTCATTCATTTCATTGAGTGACGTATGCTCGATGAAACTCACATATTCATTCCAATTTAACTCAATTCGAATGTATTCATTTTATTCTGTTCGATGCCTTAGAGAAGTCCTTTATTCAATTGAGGTTTTCTTAAGTTCTCTCTTCTTAACAGTTACCGAAACTATTGCAAAACTATTGCTAACTGGATCCCCTCTCTAATTGTCACACATTAATTAGCCAAAGAAAAAGGAGACTATTCCCGTTCCCATACTTACGATGTCACCGTTGGGCAAGTCGGGCGGCAGCCAGGATATTATGATTTTTGTGCTCGACGCGGGTATTGCCTTGATTGCTTGCGGCGCCGAGGGCACTGCATTCCACAATTGCAATTGGTGGAAGGGGGGTGGGAGGGAGGTAAAAAAAAACGAACGAACAAAATAAATATATGTATGTTATTCATATATATATATATATGTACGTGCAAAGTGTAGTTCTACTATAGTATAAAAAGCTTTCCATAAAAATTGCAAGCGAGGCGACGACCAAAAACGGATGAGGATAAAGAGAAAGGGTTGGCGGATTGGCGGGATGGTTAGAGGGTCTTTTGTGTGGGTGTTGGGAGGGGGGTGTACGGGTTTTGGGGCGATGTAGAGAGCCGCACCTCGTTTGCGTTCATTGAACCGAATGCCACTTACCATCCTCGTGGGTGCGGCAATAAAACGGTTTGGTTTTCATGCCATCGCCTACTTTGGTGTAAGCCAAAACCCAGACCGTGTAGTTGGTGTATTTGCGCAGATTCTCGATGGTGACGTATTGATTTGTTGACTTGACAACCTCCGGATCGGTTTCTGAGTGAGTAAGCGAGTGGAGAGAGCGAGCATAAGAAAACAAGAACAATTAGCACTGATTGGAAATATGAAGACCCACACAGAAGGCTAATTATATAGCAAGACATCGTCATGGACATCGACATGGGACGGACATACGGGGGATGCCAATTATGCCATTAAGATAAATTTCTTTTTCGCTTTTGGTATTAATCATGAAGATGAATTCAATTTAATTATATAACTTGGAAGTCCTAAGCGTTCTATCTTCTATATTTGTGGGCTTTGAGGGCTAAACATGAAATACTTTTAATTTTGATTCGAAACTGCAGCCGTTCAGCAACGTAATGGGTTAATGGTATGGCATAATTGCTGTATGCTGAAGTAATTTGCAAGGCAAACATTTAACAGAGAAACAGGAAACAGAAAAGCCAAGTGGCGGATACAGACAGACAGACGGACAGCCAGACAGAGGGCAAAAAGAGGGTTGGCATATTGGTTGATTCTTGGCTTGATGAGACAGACAGACGACTTACCATAAAGCTCATCGACCGATATGTAAAACACTTTGTAGCCCTTGATTTTGCCATTTTGCCCATCGATGTCCGGCGGTGACCAGGTAATATAAATCGATGTAGAGCCCAGGACATCGCATTGCGGCGATTCTGGTGGTGATGAGGGAACTGTGTGTGAGAGGGAGAGAGAGAGAGAGAGACAGAGTGAGTGGATCCATGAAACAAGAACCAGAAGAACAAGAAGAAAAACTTTATTAAACGTTTTTTTTTTCGGCATCAGTTTTGGTCCTTGGCATCGACTTCGTCCTCGGTACGGGCAATTAACAAATCCAATCAATGTTGGACCTCCATCCCTCAATGTATATGTAGGTACAGACACACACACACACACACACACACTTACCATCCTCCATTGTTTGCACGGCAATTTCCTTGCTTGGAGGTCCACTGCCTTGACTGGTATAGGCCTGAACAATCACATGGTATTGGGTGAACTTGTTGAGATTACTCAACACTGTCTCGCCACCGAAATGTGAGCGCACTTCAACGGTCTTGAAGCTAAATCCCTGAGTGGGATTAACCTCTTTATCTTCGGGTGTTAGCGACATTTGATATCCCACATAATAGCCAAGTAATATGCCATTCCAATGGTCACGTTCCGGTGCATCCCATGTGACCGAAATCTCTGTTGAACTTTTCGCCTCGGCACGCACTGTCAACGGTGGTCCAGATGGTACCTCCTCCAGTGTTGTTACTTGGACCACTTCCGAAAATTCGCTAGCTCCTAGTTTATTCTCTGCCGACATGCGTATATGATATGCCTTGGCAGGTCGTAGCTGTTGGATATTGACCACTGTCTGGGTACCGGTGATGGTAATGTGTTCGGAATTTTGCCAAATATCTAACGACAGAGAGAGAGAGAGAGAAATTTAAATAAGCCCATAAATTGAGTTGAGTTGCTGGAGGATGCGAATTTCTTACCAGAAATTTGCTTATAATAGATATGATACTCCTCGATGGGACTGTTGCCAGCAAATGGCTGGCTCCAGGTCAATTGCAAGCTACGCGATTGCTGCGAATTGATGCGAAGATTCTTTGGCTGTTCGGGCACCTCCTGAACGATTAGTTGTATGGACATTTCATCCTAAATCGAAATATGTGGGCAAAGTGTGTGCATTAGTTTTAACCATCGAATGGAATTGGGATTGGTAAAGGTTTCTATCTATGTATGTTTGGCACATTAAGACTTCATTTGCACACTGTCTGCAGTGAAAGTCACGACAGCAACAGCAACAGCAACAGCCAGTTGCAGCTGCTCCAGTGCCAGTCTTAGTCAAATTGCCATAAATTAGGGTTAACAACAGTTGCCAGCTGGGTGAAATTGTGTGTTTGTGTGAGTGTGTTGGGGTGGGTGTGGTGGTGGGGTTGGGGTTGGTTGTACATATGTAGGTTGGCAGGTGGCAGGTAAATGGGTGGGTATGTTCTTTATACAACTTGCAGACAGACGACGTCTGGGTAAAAGTTTGCCTCGTTGTAGAGATTGCTCAGTGAGTCAAAGAGAAGGCAAGCAGAAATGGGGTGGGCGAAGGGGGGATCCAGAACTAGTGAAAAACTGTGATTCAACACAAAATCTGTTCATTTCTAGGGGAATGCAGCTAATATATTGAAGTGCAAAACCGAATAAAAACGTATGCTTAAGAATCAGAATCAGAAACAACAATTTCTCCTTAAAAGAAGGAGATTTCTCAGTGAAAACCTTAAATGAAACCTTTAGGAACCTTCTTTCTGCGTTTTGTTAATAAGAATTTTTCTTAAATATCGTAGCGTAAATAATATTGAAATTCAGTAGAGGCAAGAGGCAATTGTTTATACCCGAAATATATGTACATATAAAGGATATGAGGAAGGAGTAGATAGAATACATAAATCGAAATTCTCTATTCTCTGATTTTAATAGATTTATGAATCGAAAATCTCTCTGTTTGCTTTCACATACAATATGTATGCATATACATATAAATGTATGTGTTTTCCCCTATTCCACATGGTTTATTTCCCATCCCTGGCCTACACACACACACAGAGATATACAAATGTATGTGTGTACTGTTAACAGAGTGCTGTGTCTTCTGTGTGGCACAATAGTGTCACCATCGCAAAACTTACCTGTCCGAATGCATTGCTTGCCTGACAGATATAAATGCCCGTATCCTGGCGATATGTATGCGAGATGCCCAATTCGGAGACCATGCCATCGTCGAGCACTTGATCTCTTATTGTGTAGCTATATGTGTGTGTGTGTGTGTGTGTGTGCGTGTGTGTATGAGTGTTTGATTTATATGCAAGTAAAATGCATTTAAGAGATACAACGACACATGCAAACGATGGCGAGATACGGATACATGATACGTTGTGGAGCCAGGATACGACGGAGGATACGTGTTTGCGCAACGTGAGCGATGCAATGCAATTTTATAACAATGTTTTCCACGTTGCATCAGTTGTTGTTGTTGCAGCAGTTGTAGTTGTAGTTTTGTTGACAAAGACGAAGACGTACGAGGCCGAAACACGTAGCATTTTGTGTGTGTGTGTGCGTGTGAGTATGTGGGTGTGTGTATGCGTGTGCAAATGGCATAAATAAATAAAACGCGTGTGAGTGTGTGTGTGTGTTGTCATGAGTGAGAGTGAGGAAGAGAGGGAGAGAAAAGCCGGAAATACACATACATTAAAATACTTACGATATATATATATATATATATATATACAAGTGGGCAGAAAATGGAACAAGAACTGGGACAAAACCTGAGATTGCTTTTACGTTTGCTCAATTACAATTAAGCTAAAGGTAACATTTTTAGCGGATAACCGAAGGCATAATACCCTTTGATAGAAAAACAATAAATTATCAAAAGTATTTGTAGAACTAATGTAGAAGTAACATCTAGAAGATCTGGATATTTGTTATACTTCTATTTCTCTGTTTTTTTAGTTCAAAAATACTTGATATAGACAATTAAAAAATGTAATAAGAATTGTTCTCTTTCGAAACGATTTACAAAATCGATAACCCCCAAGTTAGGGTATCTACAATCAAACACTTCTTAATAAGTGACCGAGCTGCAAAAAATCTCAATTGCTTATTTCGGTCGCAGCACTTGGAATATCAAATTTGTTCGTTTACAAAACAAAAGCAACAAATATAGAGACAAAAAAAAAAAGAGAAATAATTACATTTTTCAAGTGTGTAGACTGAAGTGGCACAATCATCATTCAGTCATTGCCTAGATAGAAATTGAGTTAAAATTTTTACGTTCTCGATTTGCCATCTTTTTCTTCATCATGTGTTTGCACAGGTCTTTTAATTAAAATCAATTTGTTGCTTGCAATCGACTTGGAATTGATTTCACCAGACCAATAAACACACGTACACACACACAAATAGACAAACAGTAAACAGGGGTAGAGGGGGGAGATGGTGAGAGGGTTTTCGGTCTGGTCTGGATACGCTCTTACCGTGAATCTAGCGACTCATCAAGATATTGTTGCGTTGCCTGAATTTTCCATTTAAAGTCAATGGGATTATCGCCTTGTACATTGCATTGAACATGCACCTGTTTGCCCTTGGCCACTGAGATTTGTTTCGATTTCGTTTGAAAATGGGCGGGAACTAGAATGAAGTATAAAGAAGAAAAACAACCGAGCAAAAAAAAAAAAAAACCAACATGACAGTTGAGTCTCTCTTAGCAAATGCAATGGTGTTTGCAAAAATATATATATATATATATTTACCATTCACTTTGAGAAAGATAACTTTGCTAACACCAGAGCCAATGTTGTTTTTTGCCTCGCACAGAAAATGTCCTTGGGACTCTTTGCTGATCTTTTTAAAGTAGATGGTGCCATTGGGGAAGAGCTGAACGGTGGGCTCATAGAGGAAATCCTTATATTCGCCTGGCGTCGGTCCAATTGCCTTCTTCCAGGTGATGGTGGGCTTTGGATAGCCAGCCGATTGGCAATGCAATAGAACATCTGCTCCAGCCTGGGCACTGGAATCCTTTGGCTCCAATATCCATTTTGGTGGCACATTCACAGTCAGAGGCACTGTGAAGCGCTCTGTACCAGCCACATTGCTGGCAATACATGTATAATTCCCTGAATGATCCGATGCAATATGCTCGATAACCAAACTTGCAGAATATTCATCTAAACGGCGAAAGACCTCGTTGCTAAAGAAAAAAAAAACGAAATGGGTAAATGAAATCAATAGCTTCTTAGTCTATATATGATCTATTTTGGTAAAAAAAAAGTACTGAAATAGTTTACATAAACTACGCTGACAGTTTTCTTTTAACGCATGCCAAAAAGTGCCCCAAAATGTAGGCAACAAAATGTCTGAAAATGATAGTTTACTTGAAACAACAAACGAAAAAAGTTGTTTGATTGCTTTTACGAACAAAATGCCAAAAGTGCCCCAAAATGTAGGCAATAAAAATGTCTAAAAATTCAATGACCTAAAGATTTCAATCCAAGATTCAAGAATATTAAAAAATACTTGAATAAAGTATAAATAATGCAATAAAACAAAGAGCATTGCCAGTTGATGGATAGTTTACTTGAAGTAACAAACCAAAAAAAAAGTTTTTTGATAACTTTTTCGGACAAAATGACAAAAGTGCCCCAAAATGTAGGCAACAAAAATGTCTAAAAATTCGATGACCTAAAGATTTCGTTTCTTTGGATTGTTTTCGGGCTTAAGAATAGTAAAAAATACCTGAAAATAAAAACAAATATGGTCAAAGAAAGAGCAATGTTGGTGGATGATAGTTTACTTGAAATAAGAAACCAAAAAAAAAGTTGTTTGATAACTTTTTCGAACAAAATGACAAAAGTGCCCCAAAATGTAGGCAACAAAAAATGTCTAAATTGCTTTGGGTCGTCTTGATCATAATTTGGTTCTCAAGAATATTGCTTTTGCGGTATATATAAGTTGGAGAATCGAATGTTTACTTACCCCGTGCCTATTAGTGGCTTGCCATTGCGTTCCCATCGAAAACTGACTGGCAAATCGCCCTCCAATATCTGACATGAGATGGCCGCACGCATACCTTCACGTAGCATATTCGTCATTGCCTGAATGGGCATAATTTTTGGTGGCACTAAGCGGCGAAAGACACAAAAAAAAAGAACACAGCCCATAAATATGCATGTATGTGTGTGTGTGTGTGTGTGTGTGTAGGTACTCGCAGATACAAATAACCATAAACATTGAGTGAGCATTTGGCAAATGTCGCCAGTTTGGCTTAAGTACAAAAGCCACTGAGCCTGATAATAATCAAGGATGTATATAGAGATGTAGGGGCGTGGCACACTACTACTCGTGGCATCAATGCAGATGCGGGAGCTTAGCAACAGCTGCCGAGTAAATTATTATGAAGAGAGCAAAGAGATAGCAGTGGCAGCGGCAGCAGCAGCAGCAGGATGATGACGAGGCAGACAGAACACAAAAGTCAATGACTCCATTGTGGGTCTCCCCCGCGTTTCCAACATGCTAGCTTCCCCCCACCTCAGATACCCGTTCATAGGCCCCCGTCATCCGCTTGCATGTGCATTAAAAAGCGTGCTCTGGCAACTGGAAATAGTTGGTTGCTGCGGCTGTATAGTTTTTTTCTTTTTTCCCTTTTTTTTTTTTTTGTTGTTGCCAGTTTCTAATTGGAATAGTTTCATCCACTGTATTCCTTTCTCATTCTATACACTCGCCTTTGCTCTTTGCTCTCTTTCTCTCTCTCTCTCTCTATGCTTCTCTCTGTGTCTGCTGTTTTAACTGTGGCGCTTTTGGGCTCTTTGGGAACTTTCTAATTTAAATATTGGAAAAATATTTCGCATTATATTGCATGTGCATGTGTGTGTGTGTGTTTGTGTGTGTGCGTATGTACATACGTACCCAGCACTTGGATCTCCACATTGCGCCTTGAGGTCTGCTTCTGTTTGTTTTGGGCCATGCACGTGTACGTGCCAGCATCCTCCAGACGCTGCAGTTGCTCGATAATTAAGGTGCCATTGTTATAGGCGCGCTGTCGTCGATTTATGGGCAACGTTTGCCCATCTTTTTTGGGAGAGAAAGAAGACGAACAAGAGCCAATTAATTTGCCTCTGCGACATATGACTGGTCATAAATTTATGAGCAATTATACATATGTATGGGGACAACATCTTTTATATGCTACAAAATGAATCTGTGAATAGTTGCTCGACTTCACACCAAATTCGCCAAAAAAAAAAAAACACCTAACCTATGCTAAAGCTGATAGTTTCCATAGAAACTAAATAACAAATCGATATCAAAATACATTGATTGGTTCTTAGAATCTTTGTACGTTGCTCTATTTGAGTTCAATAATTTTCTACAATATTCCACTAGTTCTTTATTTAGTTATAATTGAAAAAACTAAGGAAACTAAATTTAATTAAAACTTCCATATCAGATATCACTTTGGCGTCTGCAGCAAACTGTTAAATATTACAAAAGTTTCATATTTTTTTGGTTCACGGCTCATGGCGTGCACTTTTATTTATGATTATTATTGTGTTTTTATTTTTGGCAATTTTTGTGTTACAATAAACACAGATTCATATTGACATGCACAAAGATAAATGAAAATAAAATGATATAAAAAATGCGTCAACTTGAAATTTATTTCATTAAAAAAAAAGAAATAAAGCAAAAATGATATATCATATAATATTTTGATAAAAACGACAACAATAACAACTAAAAAACGAACAAAAGAAAAACAAAATTATAAACATAAATATGTACACATTGGGGTGGAGCGAAAAATATGAATTTTTGTATCTTGAGTCGGGACGATTAAAACAGGAAATCAGTTAAAATTTGCAACTTTTTTTTTAGTTGTATAGTTTTGGTGTTTAAACGGACGAGTTTCTGAGTTATTATGTTCATAATTAAGCTTAGTCTAGCTGGCACACCCTGCGTATACGTTATTTTTGAAATCGCTTGAAATCAAATTAGAAAGGCAACTTCATGGACATTTTGTTAGGCTTAAATTATTACACATGTTTTCTCTTTTTAAAAGCATGAACAAAAAGATGTGAGTTATTAAAAACGCATCCTGTGTTCCGAAACAATATGATGACAATTTTTCTTTGTTTATCACTTGAGTTAAAAATAAAATGTTGATCGTTTTTAGCCTTAAAAAAAACTTAAAATCGTTAACATTTTTTGCTCACGTTTCGTTTTCTGGTAAAAGGCTTGTCAATTGAAAATTGCGTATACGCCGAGTCGACTCAAGACTAAAAAATGCGTGTTTTTTGGCCCACCCTAGAGTACACATATATGTATGTACGTACTACGTTCATTTGGTAGTTTTAATAATTTTCACTGATATGCGCAATAATAAACATGCAATTTTTAATAACAAACAACTGGCCAAAAGGCAAATAAACAGGAACACAACTGAATGCGGAAAAACCAATAAGAGAAAATGTATATATAAAAAAGTTGAAATCAAATATATAGTATGTGTGCGCATTGAATTTTATATTAAAAAAAAAATTTGCTTTGACTGGTCCCCCTGGTTGGATGCTTACCTCTTTCCCAATGGATTTTATCGATGGGATATCCAGCCACAGGACATTTAACAATCAAATCAGAGCCAGATATTCCAGTTATTTTTGGCATTTCGCGTATGTAAGGCAATCCATAGATGTTCACTTTGGCGCTATGCGAAACTCTGTGTAGAAATAGGTGGAATGGAGCGGAATGGAATGGATTGAAGTAGAGTGGATTGGATGGAGTAGAGTGTGGTGGTAGTAGTAAGCAGAAGTGCAAGTGATGTGGAATGTATGGATATAAAGCGTAGTATGCCAGAACATTCTTTCTCTATGTATATGTAGCAGGTGGAGGGGGGTGGGGGGAACGCAAAAAAAAAAAAACCCCAACTAAACTAGATTGAGTATTAGAGATGACATTTCAATCGAAAAGCAAACATTTTAACAATTCCAATGAGTATTTGTGATGCAGAAATTGATTGAATTTAATTGATTGATTGATTGATTGACTGGCATAGAAATAGAAACGTTGTGCTATTTAGTCGATCCACGGATTAAGTGTGTTCCTTTCGGTCGGTGCATACATACATAGGTAGTCTCATGTCATCTCTAGTCACGTTGCGCCTACGTATTGTTCCCTGAGCAAATTGTTTGGATTTTATGTTGCTTTTTCCCTGCAAACAATGTCGAGCCATTTTTCCCCATTTGTTTTTTCTTTCATTTCTTTTTTTCCATTGGCCTGTTGTTGTTGTTTTTGCAACTAAATTTATGATTTAGCATGGAAATGCTTTTTATGCCTCTTCTAACCTTCAGCCCCGCTCACCTCCCTTCCCGCCACCTCCCTTCCCGCCACCTCCCTTCCCTCCACCTGCATATCAATATGGACGGTAAAGTCCTCTCTAACTAAAGAGAAATGTATGTATGTGATTTATTTATGGAACTGGCGGCTACTCACTTGCCAATTGCATTCTGGGCCGTACAGGTATATTCTCCACCATCCTCCTCCTTGACATTTGATATATTCACATGGCTGATGACGTCGTCATGAATGGTAACATATTGACCCACTAAAAAGCGTGAGTTGTCTGGTATCTAAATGGTTAAAAGGCACAAACATGATAAATATATAAGTATAAAACGGGGGGCAAAAAGAAACAAGCGCAAAAAATAGGCCAATTAGCAAACATTTTTCCCTCCACACAAAGCGAAAGAGGGAAAAATCACAGTACCAGAAACCAGGAATAATCAAGTAGGTGTGTGTCTGTGTGTGTGTGTGTGTGTGTAGAGAGGGGAAAAAATGAATGAAAAATTCATGTAAATCGAATTGATTGAAATTGCATAAAATTTGCACTAGGCTAAAGTGAGAAGATGCCCCCCAGAATGGCAAAATGACTGTGTGTGTGTGTGTGTCTGTGTGTGTGTTCCGGGGTATGAGTTGAAAATTGCAAATTTATGCAAATAAACGAAACAAATCCTTGAAAATGCTCCATGGTCATGAGTAAGAGCAAAAACCAAGTCTGAGACAGAAACAGAAACTGAGCAAAAAAAAAGGCAACTAAAATTCTTGAAACGAAAAAATTCGAGTGTAGAAAGGCATAAGGAAAAGCAAAAGCCATGGCATGTAAAGTATGCACTAGAGTTGCCAAAAACAGCAACAACAACAACGCCAAAAATAGAGAAACAAAAAAATAGGAAAAACAAGAAGGAAAAAATCAAGAAAGAAGAACCAAGTAAGGCAGAACCCAATGCAAGGGGATTTTCAAAGATTTATGTGTACATTTCATTCATTGCAAGTATGCAATATAAAAGTGAAAATTGTAACTGAAAAACATTTGGATATAAAGTTGTTTTCATCATATACGAATCTGAGAGGATTTTGAAATTGTAAATGATGTCTGCGGATTTCAAACAAACCAAAATGAGAAATAAACAAATCCTCTTAATTGCTGTTCAAACATCAAAGTCTATTAATAAGAAAAAAAGAAAATTGTTTATTTGACACCGTCTTACGAAGAGTATTCTTCTCATAATTCTCAACTACTACTTTTGTAATCCATGAAATGGTATTTTAAAGTCGCCAAAATATATGTAACATTTCGGATTAAGACATGTCCGTTTGTCTGTCCGTCTGCATGATCATAGAGATCTCGGAGACCATAAGAGCTAGAGTTACCAAATTTGGAATGGAGACTCATGTGGTGTCCATGCAGATCAAGTTTATTTATTTTCTCGCCACGCCTTCTTCCGCCTCCGGGTTTGCGAAAGAAGTTTATTATATGAATTTAGTTTTCGAAATTTGAAGTAGTTTGTTCACTTGGCGCATGGTCTATCCACGGTCGGCACGGCGACTTACTTACTTCATTTACAATTGGCAATGTATGTAGTTAGTTAGTCTCTCTATTATGACACCATTATGATAACATTGGTAATGGCAACTGATTTAACTTGGAAACGGAAACGCTGCATGCATTTCCGTCTGCTCCATTCTAGAGCTGCTAGTTATGTCTGAGTGTGTCACTGTGTGTGCGTAACTGTGTGTGTGTGTGTCACTGTGTGTGCGTAACTGTGTGTGTGTATGTGTGTTTGGTGGCTAAACTTACCGGAAATCCGTCCAAGGACCATGTAAATTGAGGCAATGGATTTCCGGTGGCAACGCATTTCAGTGATACCGTCGGTCCAGGCTGTAGCGTTTGCTCCGAGAACCAATAAAGCAATTCGGGTGAAGCATCTGAAATACATAGAATAACAAAAACAAAAAATGCAAGAATTTAAAATAAATTTAGTAAGTCTGAGACTTCTTGCAACTGTGATGCATTAATTAGTTTTCATAAGCCGCTTACACAAAACAATATTACAGAAATATGTGTTTGTTGCAAGCTTCATTCGTCTGAGATGAAGGCTTAGATTGATTTTTAATTACGCATGGTTCAAATTTAATATAAGTATATATATATATTTGAAATCCTCTTAATATCAAATAGCTCATGGTCTTAATGCGTTTTCAAATGTTTCATTATTTTACAATCGAAATCAGATTCACACATTTTCCGACTATTGCATTTCCTTGGCTTTTCCACTTTCCACTTTCCACGTCGTCGTCGTCTTCATCTTTTGCTTTCGCTTGCTGTTGTTTGGTGGAGGGGGGAAACGGAAAATGCATTTGACATGCCAACAAATGTTATCCAGCTGCTGAAAATTGTATCAATTTCCTTTTGCACAGCAAGGATTTTTCGGCTTTCGGTATCTTGGCCTGACATTGTCAGTTATAAGCTGCCATATTTATTTGCTCTCTGGCACACACACACACACAGCGAGAGACGGGAGAGGGGAGAGAGGGGGGGAGAGAGAGAAATCGCACACTTTTGCAACGTTGACACAATTGCTGCCATATCCGGCCGCTTAATGGCGCTTGGCACATGCCCCAAGGGCTACGGGTTATCGTTATATGGATATACACGGGGCTCGCGGGGGTATCCGATGAAGCTTTTAACACCGACAAAAAAAAGAGATGTGTACGAAAGGGGAGAAGAGCAGAAGATGAAGGGGGGAGGTAAAAATCAGCGAGAGCACATATCCTCCCCAAGTCCCCCGCCCAGCCTGCCAGCCAGTGCGAAGCATGCCAATAATATATCGAAATCAATTTCCGTTTGCGCCTAAAAGCAAATCACAAAAATTGTTGCCAAAGCGACAATGCGCAAATGTGTGTGACGTTATGTGGTTTATACGTTCAACGAAATCACGATAAACCCACACAAGTGCTCATAAGTCCTTAAATAACAACAGGATCTCCAAATGTATTAGCTCACGTTTTTTATTGGGTAATAATATTTCTCTACTTTTCATCGCTAATATATTGTTTCTTTAATTAAAAACCAAGGCATTGTTTGAGAATTTGTTGAGCATTCTTTAATTAAATAACTCATTCATTGTTTTTCCACTTCTTTCTTTTCTTGACAATAGAAATTCCATAAACAAGTAAGAAAACTATTCACTAATAAGGAGAAAACTATTTGAAAGTTGTGAATAGAAATTCCATAAGCAAGGAAAATTGTAAGGAGAAAACTACATATTTGAAAATTGTGAAATGTAAGTACAATATTTTGACTATTTAGCACTTTGAATTTTAAACTGAAATTCGTAGTTTCTTCAAAACTAATTGAAAAATCATGCCACGCATAAACCTTTGCAAAATATTATGATATACATTCATGTTTGTATTGTCCCTGAGGCTGCTAAATGTAACAAACTGCCTCATATGTATGTTATATTGAAAGACAGACAGACAGCCTCATTCCCCACCCCCTCTTGATCCCCCCTCTTGGGGGGGACCCTCTCTCTCTCTCTTTAGCTATTTAGTGTCTGCGGCTAGGATTTTTAGTGCTGGTAATAAAATTAAGTCGTCGTCGTCGCTGCGTTTTATGGGGCAAGCTTCGTTCGCATTGTTGTTTTTGTGCTACTGTGATTTGTTATCGTTCCTTGGTCCTAGTCAATTTTTGTTGCCGTTGTCGTTGCAGAAAAATGTTAGCAATTTGCTAAATTAGAAAATAATGAAATGCAATTATGACAAACATTTATTTGTGTGGTCTGCGGTCGCCATCGTACACACGACCAGACGAATGGACAAAATCTGGGCACTCACTCTCCCATTGAATCTTTGGAGGAGGAAATTACTCTTTTGATTGAGTGGGCGTGGAAGTGGGAGTGGAAGTGGGTTGGCCTCTGCTCTGCTGTGGTGTGCCATAAGTGGTTATTAATGGCCATCAGGATGTCAAATTTATTACAACAAATGGTTATTGAAAGAGCGCAATTGCGATATGAATGGTTGTGTGTGTGTGTGTTGGTATGTGTGTGTGTGTGGGTGGGTGGGTGTGTACTTACCGCCCAATTGAAGTTCAGCTGTTGATTGAATTTGCTCCCATTCATTTGAAACGAAACATTGATACATGCCAGGATCTTCTTTTTGCACCTTTTTTATAATCAACCGAGGCGGATCAGTTAAAATCTACGAAATTTGATTTAGTTTTTTTGGGGCTGTTAAAAAGTTAAAAAAAAAAAAAATGTTAAATCTACCTCAACTCGATTATCTCTGAGTATGGGTTTGCCGTCATGCAGCCAATTCACATCATGAACCGGATGACCCGAGACAATACATTGGAATTGCGCATCCTTATCGACATCGACAGTCTGCACCTGTGGCTGTAGATGGGCGGTCAAAGGAGCTAGCCAGACGTAGATAAAGAAAGGCAAAAGAGAAGAAAAAAGGAAAAAGAATTCACATTATCCTCATCCACACACACACACACACAAAGTGTACACTCACCTGTCACCGTTAGGGACACTTGAATGGTCTCCTCGCCCGCCGTATTGTTCACCCAGCACAAATATTTTCCACTGTCCTCGAGACGAGCCTGTAAAACACACACACACACAGAGAGAGAGAGACACAAACACAAACACACGTAAATCAATTGGCAATCGAAGGCATTTTCATTTTCCATTTTTCCCCATTTGCATTGCTCCCCCCCTCGCCCCCAATTCATTCCATCCACATCCACAATACGCACCTTGGTGATTTTGAGCAAACCCGCGGAGACGATGGTGATGCGTTCGCTCAATTGCAATGGCAGCAGCTGCTCATTCTCCTCCTTGAACCAACTGAAAGGATACAACAGGAAACACAGGCACACACACACACACACGCACACGCACACACAATACATACATTGAAAATGTTGACCAAACAAAGGCTGAATGAAATTCATTTCTTTTATATTTGCACAAGATTTTGACAGTTCGATAGGCCTTGCCTGGTGGGAATCTTCAGTCTCCCCCTTCCACTCCCACTCTCCACCCCACCTCTTGTTATTTTAAACAAATTGAAATGACGACGATTGAATTATCAATAATTTCGAATTCGCTTCATTCAATTTCTTTCCTTTGATTGTTGATTGTTGAGGTTGGGGGGCAAAAAATATTTTCAATAGCACTTAAGTGTGGGCCGGACAGGAATGTGAATACGAATGCGAATGCAATTGGGTGTGGGGTGTGGGTGTGGGTGGGCGTGGCAATGGAATTGATTGAGTTGCATATGCATGACATTACCTATAAAGTATTTATGATGAAATTGTGCAAAAATGGGACATGATGAATCCGCAATGAAGTTGAAAAATATTAAATGATTGAACAGTTTTCACTTTCAATAGCAAATAATGCAGTTTTTTCCATCTAAAGTGAAGTTTGGTTTTTGATTCTCAAAGCAAGATGGTTTAAGAAAGATCTTGTATATCGGATTGCATTGTCTTTACAGAGCATGAAATATTCATTATTGAATTGAAATGTTTTCACGGGAATATAAATTGCAAAAATCAACAAAGAGCAATGCATTTTTACCCCCAAGACTGATGTCATAATCTGTTTGATGGCTGGTCATTTCCACTCCTCGAGCTTAATCAGAGCTGGCCACCCGAATGCATCTCCTTCTTCTTTTTTTTTTTCTCTGACTTTTATAAATAAAGTTATTGATTTTAATTTGGCTTTAATTGCACTTGAGTGCATTTCACATCTTATGCTGATGGCATGGCATTTCTTAATTAAAATCAGTGAAAATACCAGGCGAGAGAGAATGGGATGGGATGAGATGAGTGGAGGGAGGAAGGGATTGGCTCTTTCTCTTTAGCAATTTGCATATGAAGTGTCTGGTTGTTGTTGAAATTGGAATATGTTCAGTCATTATTATCAGAACAACTGCAACGAGTTGCCATTACGTGGTCCGCGCCCGAAACTATGCAATAAAAAACGATTTCAAATATTTTTCTATGCCTGCCCCAAAGAAAAAAAAACGTATGGGGAGAGAACAAAAAACACAACTGCCAACTATTTTCACATTTATGAGAGAGCAGAGCCAAGACCAAGATCTGCCGCAAACAATGCAACCGAAAACAAAACTCGCAAAACGGGTCGCCGTTTCCACCTCTGCCCACGTTCTATGCATATTTCTTGTTGCCAGCCTTCGTCTTTTGGTGCTTTTGGTTGTTGCTTGCCACAGCGGGAGACATCAAATAAAAGGCAGTCGCGATGTGGCATATCCTGGGCACATTTTTTATGCATGCAACGCCAACGGAGGACACGGCAAGGACGAAGGACGACAACAAAACACATCCCTGAACTGTATGGGCCATATTACATGGCATCCTTTTGGGTCATCCTGGCAGCAAGGACAATCTTTTGCCTCACATCGCCATAAAAAGCAATGCATGTTTTAGTACTCGAAAATCACCATGATGAGCCAAGAGCCCAAGTGGCCAAAGGACATTCCATTCCATACGTTTCTCTCCACTATGCCCACAATTTTTCCGTCCATCCTCCTTTGGAGTAGTAAAAACTTGATCGGCAATTTGCCATTTTTGGCCATAAACGTTTCGCAACATTTGATTGATTTGTGCTTGACATGAAAGAGACTTTCGCGTACCAGCATGGCGGACGGGGGACGACGCTACGGCGGAGGGGTAGAGGAAAAAATGTTGAAGACAAGACAAATGTCTCGGCAAGTGCCTCAATAAACAACATTGATATACGTATATGCTAGCATCTGTTAACTTCCGGCTTCTTCTCCATGGGTTGGCTCTGAGTTGGGTTTTTGGAAGGCTCTAACACTTAAAGTCAAAGCCAGGAGAAACATAAATTTCGCAACTGAAGTCAAAGTGTCAAAAAATTGCCATTTTGTGAGAGAGAGCTTTGAGGGAGTACGAGGGAATTAAAGTGATAAAGATGTGTGTGACGATGGCCCCATGAAAAATGGTTCAAGTTATGTGTTTCACCTTTAAAAGAGAGAAAGAGTGAGCGAGAGATAATTCAAACGCCTTAAGATAGGCTACAAAAGTTATTAATAAATGTTTAAACTTAAGGGAATATGTCTTTAAATTGAATAAAGTAGTTCTATGGGCTAGAAAAGTTATTAACAAATGTTTAAACTTGGTGGAATATATCATTAAATTGGTTGAAGAAGTTCTATAAGGCAGAAAAGTTATTAACAAATGTTTTAACTTAAGGGAATATGTCTTTAGATCGCTTAAAGATGTTCTATAGGCCTGAAAAGTTATTAACAAATGCTTAAACTTAGTGGAATATATCTTTAAATTGAATAAAGTAGTTCTATAGGCCAGAAAAGTTAAGGGAATATGTCTTTAGATCGCTTAAAAAAGTTCTATAGGCCTGAAAAGTTACTAACAAATGTTTAAACTTGGATGAATATATCATTAAATCGCTTAAGGAAGTTCTATATGCTAGTAAAGTTATTAACAAATGTTTAAACTTGGTGGAATATATCTTTAAATTGGTTAAAGAAGTTCAGATCTCTCTCTCTCTCTCTTCGTGGTTATGGAGTCCTATTTGTGGCCCCATCTTCAGCTGGAAATGACAGCAAATCGGCACAAATTTGAACAGGCTATGACCGTGGGAATGGGAATGGTAACAGGGCCACGAATTGCCTAGGGAGTCACTATAAATCTCACCATAAACTCATATTTTACAGTCCCACGAATACATATATGCATGTCCTGTACATACGTTGCGATGCGTTGTCCCACATTTTGACAATTTGCCTGACATTTTTATTATGATTTTTCCATCATGGTGTATTTCTGTCTCTCTCTCTCTCTCTCTCTTGCTCTCTTTTTATTTTTTTTTTTTTTTTTGTGTTTTCTTTTTGCCAAAAGCGCTAAATATTTCACATTGTCATAAAGTGTACACCAACTGTGCTACTGGTGAACGTATGTGGTATACCTGCCCTGTCTGCCCGCCACGCCCCCCTACCCCCCCTGTCCTCCTCGTGAACAACCCAGCTGTGTCCTGTGACATGGCCACGTGTTTAAACTTGTCCTGCGCCCTCTTGTGTTGTTTCTGTTTGATTTTTTCGTAGTTGTTGGTGTTGTTGTTGTTTTGTTGGGTTGTTGGCATTTTACTCACCGATATGTTGGCACCGGATGTCCTTGAGCTATGCACGGCAACGTTGTTTGGCCATTAAGGACAACATGCCGCATCGAATGCTTCTCCACGTTGATGCGCGGCTGTACCATGCCCTTGGGCTCTGTTACAATAATGCGGCCAGGATATGTGGAAATTTGTATTTCAGCTGTGCGGGAGAAAACAAAACAAAACACACACACACATATAAGAGAAATGAGGAAAATATGTGGAAAAAAATTACTGAAGTTATGGCAGCTGACAATAGTAGTAACCCTCCGCATTTGTCCCCCCTTTCACCCTCTTCCCCCATTTTTTTCCTTCCATGCCACAGGCATTTACTTAGATTTAAAGCGTTGCGCGTTTTCCTGTTAAAAAAATACAGAGACACACACACACACACACGCACACGTACACACATATACACGGGAAATATATGACATCAGTTGTGCATATTCCGTGCATGTATTTTTTAATTAATTAAAAGTAAATGAAAGCAATCAAGTTGATTACCTGGACCACCTGACCAGGCTCTCAACCATTCATTATGCTGCCGCTGCTGCTGCTGCTGGGATACGCCCCAGTCCTTTTGTCCTTACACCCACACACACACATACACACACACAGAGAGAGAGATAAAACACTCTACTACTAAATCATGTTGGCCACAACCCAACATTTCGCGGCCAACAAATCCCAGACGAAGGATTTTATTAGGCCACTCGGCCGAATCAAGTTGGATGGTTTGAGTTTGGGTCCGTGTAGCATGTAGTTGGTGGCTTTGCTTATTATTTCATTTTTCTGGCATACTTTCCAGTCCACACAGTGAATGCAACCTACTCGCAATCGGTTATACAATTTCGCATATCTATTCGGGTCTATTTTGTTTTTGTTTTTGGTGTGTTTTTTTTTAATTACAATAATAGTAGAACATTTTCGTTTCGTTCCCATTGCCCATTTTGCATATACATTCCTGGTTCGTTTTAGTCATGTGATGCTGTAATTTAATTTTGCCACTAAACATCATAATTATCCCAGAGAAGATCTTCATTATGTCAACGGATGGAGCAGAGAGAGAGGGGGAGAGGGGAATGGCATGGTCATTATTGTTAGCCATTCGTTTATTGTGTCGCTATAGAGTTATTGTGCAAACTAAATGGATTTTTGGTTTAAATTGTAATTATGTACGTAGGATGCCACACAACCAAACTCTCTCCCTCTCTCTCTCTCTCCCGCTCTCGCTTGCTCTCTGCTTAACGAGACAGCGGCCATGGCCGCAACAAACAAAACTGTTGCCTGCTTTTGTGCGCCAGGTATGCGCTTAATGGAAAATGGCATGCATTTTAGCATGTCTCTACCGCTCCGTGTGTGTGTGTGTGTGTGTATGCTAAATGAATTAGTTATGACCACTATCCGTAACGTAACCATCCAACTCCTCTCTCTCTCTCTGAGTTCATATTACACTTTTAATGAGTGCAATGTAAGCAGTTTTGAAAGAGAATGAAACGGAGAGGGGGTAAAAATGGGTATAGAAAGGGAAAACTAAGAGATGAAATTTCCATTGTTCTAACTACAATATCATAAAATTAATATTTGTCCGTATGTCTATATAGATATGTAAGCCATATATGTAAGTCTCTCTCTGTGTGTGTGTGTGTGTGTGTGTGTGCATCATGCAACATGTATAGCTTGAAAGCAACTTGCGGCTTTTGTGGCTTCAATTTCAATTTGATTAATTAAATGCGAATAAGAAAAGTTACACACAGATACAGATACATACATATGTACCTAAAATAGCCCAAAAAAACCCCAAGCAAAGCTGGGAAACCGCAAGAGTTCGATCAATGAATGTAACTGCAAAAACATATCTACAGATATGTATACATATAAATTAAACTTTTCCAAGATGCAAACGGAAAAGTGAACTGTAAATAAACTGAACAAACAACACTCGCATACAAAGAAAATACAAGTAGAAGAAAGAGAGAATTGTTAAGAAAATTGAAAAGGAAAACCGAGAACGAACGAAAACGAGAACGAAGGGAGGAAAAACTTTTATCGCATTGATTGATGATGTGAAATATGCGCACAAAGGCTAATAGAAATTCAGTTTAAGCGCATTTTCACACACAATAAACTTCAAATAAGCAAAAAGAATTCACATATTGACTTGATTCTTTTCCTTTCACTTCGCTCTCTGCGCCCCTGTCCCTTTCCGCCGACCTGTTTCCAAGTCTCGATGTGTGTGTCCAGGATTTTTGTTGTGAGTAAACTCCTTGGGCTTTACTTTGGTCTTGTTCTTGGTCGTGCTTTGGTGATGCTTTGGGCGCATTGCCCTTTTTCGTCCTGGCGATTGAATGTCACGCATCATAAATTATGCACAAAAACGACAAGTTGACTTTTGGTCAGCAAAAGGCAAAACAACTATTATAAGGGATTTACAGTTCACATGAAGGCGAATCCCATATGTATGCGTGTGTTTGTGTTTGCGTTTCTCTTCATCTGTGTGTGTGAGAGCAAATAACAAATTCTGTGTAAATAATTACATCCTTATTTTGTATACCCTTTGTATACTAGACACTAGACACGACAAAATATCCCATATCATTGACAGCATTGAAGTTATATAGACCACTGATATCTGGGATATAGCATTTGGAAGATTCTATTAACAGAAATCACATTGATGAGTCTTTTGATGATTAGAAAATGATTGTAAGACGACTCGAAAATAACTTTTCCATATGGTGAAATTGTGATTTATTTAAATGCAAAGCAATCGCCAAGTAATCAGGCAGAAGTTTGAAATATTTGGCTCCTCTAAAAGATTCGAAACTGATACGATCACAAATATGATTCCAAAAAGAGTTGAAACTAAGTAATAATAAAAATTGAATCTCTTGGGATTGAAAATATGACTCGAAAAAGAGTCGAAATTGATTAAAAGAAGAGTTCATCAATAGGAATCATGGCTAGGATACAATTTTCTCCCGATTCCCGAAGATAATTCGAAAAAGACTCAGAAATTTCATCAAATTCTAGATCTGTATGTATGTGTAGGGTATCTCAAAATCGTTGGGAATTCTCCTTTTTTATGCTACATTTGCATTTTATTGTAAGTGGAAACAATTGAGATTATATGTATTTCATGTTCAATTGAAGAAAATTGAGCTTAAAGCTTGAAGATTATTTCCTATTATTTGCCATTACCATAGAATTGAATGGGCCATTGTTTGTTTTTGATACACGATATTCCAATTGATTCTTTTTTTCCCCCAAAGAAATATTTATGCCAAATTAGGCGGCATCAATTTTAATCAAAGCTTCTATAAACCCATTAGAGTCCAATATCTTATCTATTGATCTTCATAATTTACCATAAACTTGTTCGCTCTCTCTGTGTGCAAGCTTTAATTGCCATTCAAGCCACAAAATGCCGTCCATTGCTAATTTATTCAACTTAATTATAGTCTCTTCCCGTATGAAAATCTCCCCAAAGTTCTTCACTTCTCTTCACCATCCATCCCACCCATTTCTGGACGTCCTTTGGACGTTCGTTGCCAATTCATGCATCGTCCAGTTGGACGATTAAGCTGAAAATGCGATTATCACGTACTTGTCAGTCTATTTACAGTGCGGCATGTGTAGCTTTTGTACGCATCATTGGGTCCCGCATTATTTATGTACAATTCGCCATTCGATAGCACCGTGTACTTGCCGCCAATGTCTGTGTTTGGATACAGATGCATGCCGGTGTCCTGCACCCAGGCGGTGACCATTACGAATTCCGACATGTAGCTGGGCACCTGCAAAAAAAAAAAGCAAACCCAAAAATGAAAAAAAAAAAAAACAGTCGAAACATTCGATGGGAGGGAAGCAAGATAAGTAAGTAAATTTGATTAACAATTTTCCTCTGCTTCTCTTTTGGTTTTTTTTTTTTTTTTTGCTGGCACAAATGAGATTTGAGTGTGAAAGTGTGCTTTAAGTGAATTTCTTTTGTGTGATGTTTCAAAACTAGGGAAGAGAGAGATCAGCAAATGGTTAGGGGGCTTTCATTTGGGCCAGGTTAGCATAATTTGGTAAATTTTTTCTCAGTTGATTGATGTGGATAACATTACACTGAGAATCAAAGGCGCACTTAGTGCGCCATTCGTGTAGAAAATTGTGGAAAATTCTTACGGTGTATTCTAGTATGTATTTTAGGGCTTACCTGACACTTCAGCACTGCCGTGTTGCCTGTCATCACGTATTCGTCGTGGACCTGCACCGTATACTTTTGGTTGACAACTGTAACGAATTAAAAAGCATATTTTATGCAAATTGTTTTTATGTTTTTTGTTGTTTTTTTTTTTTTAGCTCAAGGTCATTAAACAAGCTACTAAAACAAAAAGAGAAAATGAAATATAAGAGAGAAGAAGTAAAACGAAGGGGGAAAAAAACCAGAGAAACAATTATGTTTTCTCTCCGTTTGTTTTTATTAGCCATCTTTGCCTTTTTGTTGTTGCTGTTGTTAATTTTTAATGTTTAAGGATCACACACACACACACACATAAAAAAAAGGGCTAAGGACGACTTTTGTTATTTTTGCTGTGACAGCCAAAATATGTGTAGAACATTAAATAACCAGACTAGAAGCATAGCGGAGGACACTAGGAGATGCCTGTCAACCCTAACACACACACACACACACACACACAAACACACCGACATTGTCCAACATATTGTGACACTTGACAAAAGTGTTGCCGTTTGTCAGGCGATGACACCAGGGGCTAGCCGAGGGGTAACTCGCCAGAGGGGTCCGAAAAGGACGAATGTAAAGACCGTTAAACAAAACAAAAAAACAAAACTGGTTTCGGCAATTTGAGTTAAAGATTTTATGGTGAAAAAACACACACACTCCTCGCACACTTCCTCCTTCCTCCCTGCACAAATTAAGAATGACAAGCTCTCTAAAAATAAAGTAAATGAAAAACTTGTCAAATATAATTAATGCTAGAGTAGAGAAAAGTGAAAAAGAAACCAGGTCAACTAGCCACAACTGAAAAAGGGGTGAAGCTACAATTTTGTTCAGGATCTCAAAAATCCTATACAGCAAATTTTTAATTAACTCCTTAATCGCATGTACTTAAGTCCTGACATTTCTAATCATGATCTTAATCGATTAATTAATTAATAAGCATTGAGTTCTATTGAAAGTTTATTTAACTTGCTTATGATTAGTTTTCGAATTAATATTTCTTTCACTATATTTCTTTATTTCTGATTAATTTATTATAATTAAAAGGAAACAATGGAAACTTTTTCCAAGTATCCAAAAAATACAAATGATGATGTTAAGAATTTAGAAAGAAACCATGACAAAGATCTGTATCATAAAGAATCTCCAAGCATTATGTTTCAAGAAGGATCTTCAATATTTTTCCAAAATATAAATACTCTTTGTTTTTATGAGTTTGTTTGGTAGATTTCGAGACACCCTGTTTATATGAAATATTCTGATATATATCTCTTTATATATATAGTTAAAAATGCGTTCTATAGTAGTAGTTAGAAACTTTTTGTTGTTTTTGTTTTTTTGGTCGATTTGCTGCAACGAAACATTTAAATTCTGCTCACGCTTTTTCCCATGTTTTCTTCTTGCTTGTTTTCTGTCTTTTTTTTTTGTGTGTTGTTTTGTTTTTTTTTTTTGGTGGTTCTGGCCATTTGTTTGCCAACTTTAATATGCTAAAATTGGATAAAGTTTAATTTGAAAAGTTGTTGCTATTGTTTGTTTGCTTTTGTTGTTGTTGTTGCTGTTATTGCTGTTGACTGAACAAAAAAGAGAAACTCAAAAAAAAAAAAAAACTTTGTGACAACATTTTATTATAATTCCTATGGTCTGGGTCTGGGTCTGGTTCTGGGTTTGGTTCTGGGTTCTACCCACTACTCCCAAAACAAATCGCAATCCCACTTCGCCACTCCGCCGCTTCTTCAACTAGTTCTCTTTCGCTCTCTCTCGCTCTCTCTCTCTCTCCAATTCTTTGTGTAGTTTAGTGCAATTTTGTTTTTGTATCTTCATTATTTGTATTGCCCGGGCCCGAGTCCCGGCCCAGCTCTATATAATTTTTGTTGTAGATGTTGCAAAAAGAATTTTCTTCTTTTTTTTTTTTTTTGATTTCTTCTATTTTTAGTCATGGCCAAGTTTTTTCTTTTCGCCTTTCATGTTGCATTTTGCATGGAAATTTACCAAAAAAAAAAAGAAGGAAAACTGAAGGACAAACGAAGAGAGAGAGAGAGAGAGAGAGGGGGGAAGTGACAACAATGTTGCATAGTAAAAGGACAGACAGGAACAGGACAGCTGGGCAGGAAAGTAAGTATGAAAGCTAAGTTTATAGTCGTAGCACACACACACCAACACACACACAAAGTAAGTGGAGGCTAGAGAGGGGTAAAGAGAGAGGAGAGGAAGGATCATGAGGAGATGGAGAAGACATTCGCTGCACTCGAATTTTATGCGGAAATTCATTTCCGTTTTGTTTTTGTGTATATGTCTGTGTGTGTGTGTGGAAAACTTTTTCCTACTGACAGACAGAGACAGAATGAGAGAGCGAGGGAGAGAGAGAGAGAAATTTATGTTTATGATGTGCGTGCCGGAAAGATGCTTTTGGTCTTTCGCTGATTTGCAGTTATTGTGCCGAGTTTTTTTTTCCTATTTTTTTTTTTTTTTTTTTTTTTGGGGACTATTAAATTATCATTTGGTGTGGATCTGATTGCCATGAGGGATGGGATGGTTGGTTAGTTTGCTGCGGTTTGCAACCAGAAATGAAGAAACGCCGCCTTCAGTCAGTCAGTCACTCAGGCAGTCATTCAAAATGGATTGTGGCGGCTTAAGCACAGGATGTGGCATTTCATTTCGTTTAAGAATTCATTGGAAGATCTGCAATCTAGGCCCTTTGTGATACATTATCAACCAAATGAACAGACAGACAAGTCTGTTAAAACTAATAAGTTGAACTAATTTTTGTTGGGTAATTTAAAGCTTAGATATATGGAGGTGAGTGTTGAAGTTTTAGACTACTTATGCTTTGCTATTCGAGCTGATTACTATCAGTTCACTAGAAACTTTTAAAATGGGTTAATTGCAAAGGTACTCGTAGTGTAGTAAAAGTTCTTTCCAGAAATGAGAAATCTAAGCCGGGAACTCTAACTTATGCATAAAACTTTTGCATCTCATTGTCTCCTATACAGGTGTACATATGCATAGATGGGTGGATGGGTGGTTTGGTTGGTGGTTATGTCATGGCATGGGCATGTTATTAAGTATCTGGAACAATGTGCAACTCAACTAATTAGAAACAAATTACGCAGGTTTCATACACAAGCATCAGCCTGCTGGCTGTTAAAGAAACTTTGTGGCTCAATCAGAAACTTTATGCACTTGCAAGGATGTCTTGCCAAGGACTCTCTACTTCTCTCTCTCTCTCTCTCGCTCACTCTCTCTGTGTGTGTGTGTGTGTATTTGTTTGATGAAATGCAAAAGTGCACACAGAGACAGGCACAAAGTCAGCGTTGAAAAGTCGTGGTGGCCGTGGTCTTGTGGTCGTGTGATGGCACTGCCAACTTTGTGGGACTCCCAAGCAAGCAACATTCATCACTGTCAGCATGTTCTTTGGTCTGACAAAACCAGAATTGCGTTTGCTAGACTTGACTAGAGTTTAGACAATCTATATACATATATACACACGACGATAAATGAGTGAATTTGTCAAGAGTTTTTGCGTTGGCAAGTTTTTTGTGCTAATTACGCGCATTTAACACAAAAGCGACAAACATTTCTCTGGCACAGCGTCTCTGCGTCTTATGTCCTTGGCAATTAAATAATGCCAGCCAGTGACCAGATCGAGTGGAGATTTCTATTTGCCTTTTGCGTTAGCAACTTTTGCAAATTAGGCAAAACGTTTTGCGCCAAAATCTACGCGCTGTCAAATTGTTCAAGCGTAAAGCGAACGGCGAAGGACCAGAAAAGAAACAAAGAGGAGAAAACAAATTTTCGGTCTAGCATAAAAACGAAACGGGGCAGAAAGCAAACACACACACACACACACAGACGGACAGAGGTGATGGTGGGTTGGGGGGGGGGACAGAATGCCAGAGGTAGAGAGGCGACCGCAAATAAAATAAGCCAGCGGACTTGGCGTATACGTAACGTAACAGTTAGAACGCTGAAAAATGGCCGCCGGACGTTGAAACTTTGCATGAAAGTCTCCTTGTGTGTTTGTGTGTGTGTGTGTGTGTGTGTGTGTGTGTTGGTCTTTGTGTGCGTGCGTGTGTGTGTGTGTGTGTATGCCTACTCGTGGGGCAGACTCTATCTTAGATCTTTGTGGTTGCGACTTTGTGCTATTTGTTTTGCTTTGAACTGACTTTTCATCCCATCTAACCGACCCACTAGAGCCCCCTCTTGCTACACCCCCCCGCTACAGTCTCTTCTCGTCCTTGTGTTAATTAAACGCTCCGAAAAAGTCAAGTGGACCCTTTGAGGATTAGCTAGTCAGGCTTTCGGTCTCTCGACAAAACCATTTATATGGAGCATATCTTTTATGGCCATTGCTAATTGTTGTTCTTTTTCTCTCTCTCGCTCTCTCTCTCCTTCACTTTTTCTTGTGGTTTTTTTTTTTCTTTCTTTCTTGTGGGCCCAATGAGCCGCAAAATCTATGCGACATGTGATGGCAATCAAAATGATTGCCCCAAAACTAGAGATAAGGATAGCAAAAGGGTCGTCCCCTCACGATGGCAGTTCATTAATGCAGTTAAATGAACGATGAGAGCAAGTTTTTCGTGTTATCGAATTCGAATGAATAGAAATACATATAAAGAATCTAGAATGCTCTCAAAAAGTGACCCACCTAGAAAAGTGTTAACGAGTTTTCCTCTTAAAAATGTCTAATGTCGGTTCATATGAATAAATTAATCATTTATTTTGTGCCGATCAACAAATTTCCAAGTTGAACAAAAAGATATTGGCAGCAACACTTTGTCGCATGATATTCTTAAGGGAATATATACAGATCTTAGAAAAAAAATGTTCTAAGTATATTTTCTGAAAATTTGAAGTAAATCCGAGTAATATTTTCCGAGACATAGACAAATTTGCGAATTGTTTTTCAATATTTCAAACACGATTTTCTCGAAATCATATTTCGAAAACTAATATAAATTATTTATTACCTTAAACAATTATTGTCTTCTTACTTGATGCTTTTATTTGTGATATTTTGTTTGTTAAGTATTTTTTCTGAGTAGGTCTAAAAATAGTTTTTTATTTTTTCAAAAAATTCAAAAAGGTATTACTAATATATATAAATATATCTAATTTATTCGATCAATATTTTTTCATTAAAGATGCCACGACTCTTGGTTTCAAATATCATATAATTAATAAATTTATTATAGATTTTCTAAAACTAAAACTGAAAATTGAAGTTACCTCTAAACTTCTGACTTTCTAAAGTAGTTTTCCATAGAATTTACTGACATTTTCTTTGAGATACAGATTGAGTTTTTCTTAAGACAAAAGGCCCAATCAAATCAACTCAAAAGTTGAAGCGATGAAACAAATTTTAATAGATTTTTCGCTTAATGATTTTCGAGTTGACGGTTCGTTGAGTTGAGCTGAGTTGAGTTGAATTGTGTTGCCAGGCGCAGCAACTTTGGCTCAAAATTCATACAACTTTGCGTTAATGAGGCTCTACTCTAACCAACAAAACACATCCAATGGAAGTCAATTCTCACTGTGAGGAGCCAAATTAGCGCACAGCAGCTTTTGGCTAGCCGCCGTTGGGTCCTTCCTAACCCCTCATACACACACACACACACACACACACCCCGGAAATGTTGAAACTGCCGAACCGAACCCCGAAAAACATTTGCCACTAGCGATAGTAATTAAAACTTGCGTTCCCTGCTTTTTGGACTGGCTATCCGACCAACGCGAAAAACTTTCCAATTAGGCCAAAGTTTTCGACAACAACAACAACAACAACAACAAGAAGAACAAGGCAACTCCCAACGTCAGCACAAATCAACTTGCTGGCTATAAATTCGGCTACCACTTAATTTTTTTTTCTCTCCTTTTGGTTTTTTTTTTTTTTTTTTGGGTGGGGGGTTTTTTGTAAATTAATTGAAATTTATTTGGACTTACCACCACGTACATGAACCTCTCGACTGAGCACAGTGCCAACCAGATTTCGTAATTTACATCTGAAGGATTTAAGCATGAAGAAATCAGTCTCAAGAATGCACAAGTATATAAGGTATAAGTATAGGGTATATATGGGGTATATATGGGGTATGGGGTTTACCTGTAGACAGTGGCATGGACTTCATGACGATATTTCTCAGCTGTAAAGGGATAGAACATCATGCTGCCATTGGATAGCTGAAAGACCATGTCCTGTTGCGGCGGTATGGGTGTCCATTCCACCTGCAAAATAATGGTATGGTAAAAGATTGCGTCCATGCATAATTCAAGCTAAAGGCAAGCAGCAAGACAATCGAGGGGAGGTGGGGGGGAGCCTTTCTTATAAGTACATACCTCTGGTGGAGGACTGCCATGGCCAGAGCATTCTATGAGTCCACCCGAATTGTTGGAGAACTCTACGCGATGCGGGGGCTCATGAAGAAATATCGGTCCCTGCAGATCCAGTCCATTTACAATGTGGCTTGTTTCAGCTGCAAAAGACGTAGACAGAGACAGAGAGAGAGAGTGAGTGAGTGAGAGAGAAATGAGAATAAAACCAAAACGGAAAATGTGTATAAAAGAAAGTTGCAAAATTTCAGTTAAATTTAAATTTTTAATTAAATGTGGCGCGCCATCAGGCGTGACGTGTGAGTGAGACAGAGACAGAGTGAGAGCGAGAGCGAGAGAGAAACAGTGGCCAAAGTTAATTTCAATTTCTGTTAGGCCAAAAAACTTTTCGACCAAATTAAGTGGCAGGCAGAGGCAGAGGCAGAGTCCGCTGCCGTTAACGTCAACGTTAGTATAGCCAGCGGCATCTCTCTCTCTCTCTCTCTCTCGGTCTCTATCTCTGTCTTACTTTCTCTCTTTGGCTTGGCCTAAATTTTAATGAGGCGTCACTGCCGTCCCCACAACAAAGGCAACTGGCAACTGGCAACGGGCAACAACAGAGACAATTGCTTTTTACCTGCTGGCCATTGTTGTGGTTGTGTGGCCACACAAAAACCTGTCTCTAATTGCTTCTCCTCAAATATTCTCTCCGAGTATTGCATAATTTTAGGTCCGCTTTCAAATTGCTTTTGATGCGGCTTTTTATGTCTTATTTATTATTAACAAAAAACAATGTGAGACGCACACACACACACGCACAGAGAGTGAGAGAGAGACTGTATGATGAAGGTGTAACTTTTGGGGCAACATTTTGGATCAGTTCAGTTCCGTTCATCTCTTCTCTGTGGGCATGAATAATTTCCATTATTTTGGCATGATCTGGCAACTCCTTAGCCCATTTTTAAATCTTCAGTTTATATACAAACTGCATCTCTAGCATGAAGTGTAATAAGAGAAACATTTGAAGAAACTCTCTAGAGAACTCACACACACACAGACACACATACACAGAATACATATGTATATATATTTATAAATATGTCTGTCTGTCTGATGATGATGATGGCTGGGAGCTTGGACTCCTCATGGTAATTTCAACAAACAGCCGCAAAGTATGCAACACTGAATTTGTAAGCAATTTTCAAGCCAACAGCAACATCAACGGCAACGACAACGACAGCAACAGCAGGAACAACAGCAGCAACAACAACAGTCACAGCAGTCGAGCAATAATATGAAAAATTGTTTTGTCAAAAAGGCATTAGGCAAAAGATAACGACACAACTGTGGGAAGATAGCAATAGAATGACTAAGGACAGAGAGAGTTGAGGGTTGGAGGGGAGGATCGGGATCCAAACGGACGTTGGCAAAAGCCCCCAAAGTGTAGCAAACTTTGTGCCACTTTCCTTGCGGTTGTGTTGTTGCTGCTGCTGCTGCTGCCGCCTGGCAACACGCTGTCAACTGCAATGCCCAAAGGAAATGCGCCGCAAAAAGCAGCAGCAGCGCAGCAGCACCAGCACCACCAGCAGCAGCAATAAGAAGAAAAAAAGAAGAAAAAAACTCAAAAAATTGGAAAAGAAAACGAAAAATGTTTGTGAGTAGTAAAAAGTGTTTGACGCAAAAGTTTGAGGATGCCAGCATCGTGCTGCGGGTCGGGATGGTCCGTGAGAGCGTATTAAATTTGCAGTTTTACTTTTTAAGTCACTTAAGATAAAGTTGTTCCCAAGAAAAAAGTGGAAAAAAACGAAAGCTGACTTGAAACTGTGTGGAGTTGGGCCCGGTATATCTAATGAAAATTAAATTTTCTAGCTTGAAAAAACATAAAAGCAAAAAAAAAAGAGAGGACGAACGAACATTTTAGTGTCTTATTTAACTTAATTTAATTGCTCAAAATTGACAAGGCATACGTTGTTGTTGTTGCAGCACTTCGGCTGAGATTTTCAGGTTGGATTTCAATTAAAAGTTTATCTAAGACTCGTAGTGCAAAAGTTGCAGCTAATTAGGAGGAGTTTATGCCACCCACATACATATCTTTGTCCTTGTGACAAGAACTAGTTGCCCGATAGACTCAATGTCCTTTGTCCTTTGTTTTTCCTCCTTTCTCCACATAATTGAATACACGCCGCTCCATTTGTCAGCATTGTCAATCAAAGGACAGCATGGCAGGAGCTGCAGTTAGTAGCACACACACACACACACACAGAGAGAGAATAGGAGAGAGAAGAGGTCGGCAGAGTGGAGCTTATTAATGTAAGTGCCGCTCACTTTTTTTACTCCTCAACTCCCCCTTCTCTCTCTCTCTCTCTCTCTCTCTCTCTGACTCTCCCTTTGCTAAAATCAATTACGCGTCTGTCGTCTCTGGCCAAGCAAAAAGCGAACTAAATGAAACTAGCAAATGCCAACGGCAGACTTGCATCATTATCATGGATCATTAAAATTTGCCCGTTGCCACTGCCACTGCCATTGCCGTTGCTGTTGCCGTTGCTGTTGCCGTGTTGCCCCGTTCGCCATTGCTTGAGGATTTCAGGAGAGGAAATGCCAACGAAGCAAGCAGTAAAAGTAATGAGAAAAGGAACACAGAACAGAAGAACTAAGCTAAGCAACACACACACACACACAGGACGATGTTCAGAAGGAGCAAAATGACAGCAAAACAAACTAAATGCAAATGAGCAACAGCAACAGCTTCAACTTAAACTAAAACTTCTTTTCTCTTCCACTCTCTCCCGATGCCTTATCTCAAAGCAAATACACTGAAAAACACAAATCTAAAATTATATATAATCTCTCTCTATAGTCTAAAATTTAAAAAAATATTTTTTCGAATTAAATTGATAACTCATATGAAACACCTTTCCGATCCCATAAAGTATATTATTAGATCTTTTTCTTATTCAAATTTCTTTACCATTTCATTTTAGCCTATTTTCCCTTGTACTGAAATTGTTCAGAAATGCTCCAAGAACAACAAAATTATGGAATTAATGTAAAACAAAAAGAGAAGATAAATTAAACAACTAAAGGTGAGTACAAAAAGACATTTATATTTTTGAACTTGAAAGAAAAACTGAAACTATAAGCATAAAGAGATTTGAGATTTGTTTTCAAGAATGGAAACAATTGAAAAAATATCTAAAATAGTGAAAACAAGAGGCAATTGTCGAATAGATCAGGAGATTGAAATTAATGGGATTTTGAAATTTTTTTTTTTAAGTCTCTATGAGTTAATCTAGTTTTTAATAGAAACTACAATTTGGGGTTTCGGGAAACCAAAAACTACACAAAGTAGAAAAGTGCAAACTTCTTCTATTATATTTCTGTTATTCTAATTATATTAACTGCTTGAATTTAGCGAATAAGCGGAATATTTATCATAAGAATTCCTGGATTAATTTTCATTTAAAATGAGAAGCATTTCGATCCTTTATTTCGTATTTGCTTAAATAGATTTGTTTTTAATTGTAATTGTTGTTGCAGTGCAGTCGCTGCAATTATTTAGTTTAGTGAAATCTTTGTTTAATTACGAAGAAAATCTGTGTGAAGAAAAACTGTCAACAGAAAGACACTGTTGAACACAGCAGCAGGACAATTGTCCGAAGGATAAACAACTGGGGAGACTGCAGGAGATGGCTTTAATTCGCATTAAATGAAAGCAAAGCGAATGGAACAATAATGTTGCGAAAGTTTTCAACTTCAAAGAGTGCACACTAAATCAAACAAAAAAAAAACAGGACGAAAAAGAAAACACTTACTCAATATAAAAGCAAAGACGAAAGAAATCGAGTCAAGACAAACTTTTCCGCACACACCATTTAAATGAAAACGCAATTTAGAGTAGAAAAACGACAATGGCAACAAAAACAACAACAACAACAACAGCAAGCAAAGCGTTAAAGCTGATTTGCATATGCCAAGCGCGACAGAGAGAGAGAGAGAGATGTCAGAGGAAAATGTCGTTACATTTTCCTTTTTCTTGCGTACGAAATGGCTTGACAAATATAAACAGAAGGGCAGAAGAGCGACAGACACGACCCAGGGAATTTGATTGAGGCATCCATCCACCTCCCTCCCCCCTCCTCCCTCTCTCCATTCCCTTGCCAACACAAACAACCAAGAGAGAGAGAGAGAGAGAGAGAGAGTAAGACAGGATAGGCAGCCGAAAAGTAGGCAGCATTTAATATTTAAAGCAGTAGCCTGGAATTGGACTTGGGCCTCTTGGGCGGGCAGACCGGAAAGCAGCCAGGCAGTCAGGTCTAGGTCTGTGTGGGCGGGGCTGCTGACGGTGCCTCAAGTGCACGCATTTTTCTGCTTAAAAGCCTCGACTAATGCGACTTCGAAATGGAAGTCCGGGGATCTACATACATAAGTCTGTCTGGATGCTGCGCAACAAAGCGTAACAGTGTAGGTGTGTCTATGTCCTGTGTGTGCGTGTGTGTGAGTGTGTGTGCAAGAGTGTAAACTGTATTTGCTTGGGCTATACTACAGCAAATGTGGATGGCCAAGTTGCCTTTTTTTCCTCCTTTTTTTTTTGCTCTTCAAACTTGACTTGAGCTTTGACAAAACAGAAAACAAAGTAGAAGGGAAAAAAAAGACTGTTTGACTTGAAAACTTGACTGATTTAAAGTTAACCTTAGCCACTTTCAATAACCTCATCGTATGTGGCTATAGAATTTAATTTTTAACTTAGAGATCAACTTATTCTTCGAAAAGATAAACAAATGCAGTAAAAATTAACTTTGGCTTAAGCTTGAATTCGTGTTTTTCGATTCCAATTTCATTTTATTTTTGGGTTTTTTTAGTGTGATTTTTTAAATCTATTTATTTGAGAGTAACCTGAAAGTAAACTTAAGCTCTTAATTTGCATCCTTAGTGAATTTTCTATCTGCTTTCTGCAAATCTCTTACAAAAAGCCAACACACTAATGACTCTTGGAGTTCTTTTCAAATTTTGTGTTCTACTGCAACGCATTTTTCTTGATGAAAAAAAGGCACAAAAATAATTAAGCTGAGCTACAAAAAAAAAATATAAATTTATATATGTATGTATGTGCTCTTCCTTGTTTGGTTTCTCGCTACTTTTTGCCTGGGTGTCTTTTATACAGAATGTGTTGCTGGCAGTCTGCAACACTTCCCACTTCCTTGACAAGCCCTTGGCCAAGCCCGGCCTTTTTATTTCATCGCATTTTTGTCTGCTTGTTTTTTTTTTTTTGCTTCTTTTCTGTTTTGTTTTTTTGTGCAACTCAAAAAGCCAAAGTTATCAGCAAAAGATCAACGACAGTTCCCATGCCATGTCCATGTTTATGTCCTCGCCCTCGCCCATGTCCTGGCAGCCGCAGGCTCTTTGTTTCTTTCACATTGCTAAAGTCCAAAAAGGCCTGCAGGCTGCGGGTTGGTCCTGCCACAGTGCAGCAGCACCACCAGCAGCAGCACATGCTGGTCTCAGTCGCAGCCTCAGTTTCTGACTGTGACAGTGGCGATGGAGAGGAGTGAAGTGAAGTGCAGATGGAATGGGAATGGGAATGAGAATGAGAACTGGGTGTGGCAGTGGAGGGTTAGGAGAGAGGCCTTTCTTCTTGGGCTTGTTGCTGATGATGAAGCTGATTATGCGCTGCATGCTTTGGACTTAAGCTTTTAGGCTTTGGCTCCATCACTGCCTTGGACAATGTTGCCAGGTCCTCACAAAAGGCAGCAGCAGCAGCAGCAGCAAAAGCAGCCAGTCTTGTTTCTTGTTTTTGTTTCATAAAATAGCAGTCAGCAGCCAGGAACCAGGAGCCGGGAGGAGCCAGCAGCCAGAAGCTGCAAAATCTTGGCCCTCCTGGCGTGCTATGCTGTGACGAACTGCCATGGTTATTTACCCCGCACATTCCCTTGCTCTATAGCAACGTGACATTCGAGGTCATTCACATTTCGAGGGCAGGGCATGTTGTTGAACTTGGTGGTATACGCGAACGGGGCAAAACTTACTACAGGAGCGGACTACAAAAACGCGGTAATCAAATTTCAATTCAAGTCGAAAAATTGCAGTTTTATTATCAATAAATTGTTTCCCCCATATAATCTTTGGTGTGATTTCGATAGAAGTTAGTTTCTCTTCGCTCTGCTATTGTCCCTTCTGATGCAATATCGTTGTCTCCTCGATATCCTCCTTGCTCTGATCCTTGTCGCCCCAACCCCAAATCATGTGACTGCCATCGCCAGTGCGAATAACTCGCTTTTTGACCATATCATCGGAAACGGTTTTCAGATCATATGCCCAACCGATTGAGGCGAAGAACTCGATGGCAAATGTTGTCAGATCGCTCGAGTATTTACCCAGCTCGGCACTCCTGTAATCCCACGGGAAGACATGATGGTAATTGTGGAATCCTTCGCCGTATCGCAGCCATATCAGAAAACTCTCATTGGTCGGACTGATGGACTTATCATACGGACGCTTGCCGTACACATGGGCCGAACTGTTGACCAACCAAATCAGATTCAGGGTGAGACACCAGCGGAACAGTGTGGGCACATGCCAGGCATTTACGAAGGATTCATTCCAGCAATACATCGGTATCGCAGTGGTCAGGACAAAGCAACAAAGGGGCATAAGGATCATATAGTATTTCTTTTGGAACATTATCAAACGATCGTTTTCCAAATCGGACAGATCGATTGCCTTGCCCTTGGCCACCACATCCGGATGCTTTTTGCAGCACAACCAACCGATGTGGGAGAAGAACCAGCCACGTTCCGAATTGTAGGGATCGGCATCGGTTTCCGAATACTTATGATGCACACGATGATCGCGTGCCCAAATGTAGACAGCATCCTGAAAGGACATCGTTTGCAGGAACATCAAAATCAATTGAAGCGGCAAATTCGCCTTGAACGTACGATGCGTCCACAAGCGATGAGCCCCACCAGAGATACCCAGCGGTGTGGATAATGTTACAGCAAAGAAGAAGATCACTGTTTGCCACTTGACTGCGGTGCACAGGAGCCAAAAACCATATGTGGATGCCACATACAAATAGGCAAAGGCAATTATATTTAGCCATACCAATTGCAATTTACGTTTATCCGCCGATTTCAGAGGCTTTATATCCTTGGCCAATCCTCCATCGTTGGTCTCGGCATCCGTTTCGAGGAGCACACCCGTTGTACACATATCCGGCTGCCCAATATTCTGTTCGTCGGCATTTGGAGGCATTATGAGACACTAAGATTGAGACTGAGACTGAAACTGAGACACGTCCGCACCCCAGGAAGCTTACAAGTTATTTGTCATTGCTCTATGATAGATCACAATTATATAGACAAAATCAAAATGGCTAGAACTCTAAGGTGTGGATGAAGTCTCTCTCTCCCCCGTTCTCTCTCTCTATCTCTCTCCCGCTCAATCTATTTACAAATTTCAGAAGAGAGAGAGAGAGAGAGAGCTTAGGCACTTGGTTCGCCCAGCCCCTGATAGAGAACATTAGAATTCATGAATTGATTGCGCACTCAACAAAGCTGCAAAGGTGTTTAGATCACTCTCTTGGTACATGTATAAGTATTGCTGACCTAGGCTATTCCATATCGAGCCAACTATAAATATGTATATATACATGTTACAGTGAACACTCTTTTACTTGAATAATGTATTTAATTAAACTAGAGATGGTAAATTGAAAATATTGACTTGTGTAGTTAGTTAGTTCGCTTCCTTTTCGAATCGTGAATAAAAGGTATCAAAATAAACGATTATTCCACCAAATTTCATAAAAATCGGAATAGAAATAGACAAGTTATACGTAAAACAAAGAACCCAAGGGCAGAGTTGGCCGCTAGGGGGCGTCAAAGAGATTAAATATGAATTAGAAGTTGCTTTTTTCACTTGGTGTATAGAGTATAACTAATTGTTCGGAAAAACCCTTCCTAGGTACGTCGCTTAAGCGAATGTTCACTGTATTTATATATGTTCAGGTATATACAACTCCAAAGCACCAAAAACTTTTTACGCATATTGAAATATTAAAAAAAAAAAAAGAAAAAATCGATAAGTATTTCCAATTGAAGATTCCAATTAAAAATTTGTCACGTCTGAGATTTCGTGATTGGCGTCATTTATGAGCTAAATAGCCACGATATATTGGATACGCGGAACACAGTTTGTTTTTTTTCACATATACAATCTACATATCTGATTTATTGTATATATTATCTACCTCTAAATAATATAAAAAGAAAGAAGACAAAAAATACTTGTATTGAAGGCCATCGATAGAATATGCTGTGCAATTATATCTATGATTTCTTGGGCCCTTTGCAAATGTAATTCAAACTATAATTAGCATTTCGAATTTTAATATACTCTTTTAACCCAAACAACTACTTGACATTTCCGAATGCCTAATTAGCATTCCGAATCATAATATACTCTTAGTCATTCGGAAATGTCAGGTACTTAGTTTGGGGTTAAACTTTCGAAAATGTGAAATAAAATAATAATTTGCATAGTTTATTGGAATTTGGAGCAAGTTTCTTTGTAGTCACTAGATTACGATTTAATCACATACATACATACATACATATACATATATTTATGTATGTAACATGGCAATCTCCACCTAGAGACGCTCCTGTGTTTTCTAACTTGCGTGTATAGTGAGTACAAATTTGTTACGCCCGGCTAGTCATCCATCCTGGCCCATTCCACCCACAATGTGGACTCGGTTTCGGAGCATTTCACGTAAGGACCGCCAGAAGCTCTTTTTGCACTCCACGAAACATATTTGGTTGCTAAATGCCATGACACATTAGACAATGAGGATCTCTAATTATGTCTCGAAAACTGCAATTAACATTTGATCCTAGCCTGCCGTTGCTTCTCCCCACACTGTGTCTTTCTCCCTCTCCCTCTCTCTGCTGTGTGTGTGTGTGTGTGTGTTTGCATGCGTGTGTGTTTAGCTCCTTTTGTGCCTTGAAGTGTCGAGCCACGCCAGCGGCAGAAAGTTTTATAAAATGCTCCCCATCCTCCGTCATACCATCCTCCTTGCCTTGGCATGCAAAACTTTTGCCATTGTCGATGTTGTCGACTTTGCCTGCTCTTGCTGCCGCTTTTGCTGTTGCTGCTGCTGCTGTTGCTGCTGTTGTTGACTTCATTTCTTTGAGCGGCGGCAGCAGCAGCAGCAACAGCAGAACACAAACAAAAGTGAAACGTGTGCTTTTCAATAATTCAGTTTTATGGCACAAACTCGAATCCAACTCAAGCTTCTTCTGTCTCTCTTTTTCCCAACCACTCCCCTTGCCGCTACCCGCGAACTCCCCTTTTAGAAGTTGATGTCGCTCATTAACAGCAAATAGCAGCGGCAACGGCAACGGCAACAGCAACAACAGCCACAACAACGGCAACATTCAACATTCAACTTGCTTATGCGTTAATTGAAATGCTTTTCACTTTTCGCCATTTGCAATTTGTTAGTCTGGTTTATTTTTTAAATCAAATTTAAGGCAAATGGAAATTATAATATTAGATTGTATAGAAATCTAACTAAACTCATTAAGCAAATCTATTTCAAGCAAAGAGAATATAAAAGATTTCACATAATCGAAGTCAGTCAGTCATATAGGGCGTATACGTAACGACAATTGTTGCTTAAATTAATGGTAAAAAAATTCAAATGGAACAAATGTGAATTCGAAAAGTGAACACAAAGCTTTTGAAAGGGAAATTGATATCTTCCTCAATTGAATTGAGGATTCATATCTTTCTTTGGAGGAGATTATAAGATAAATTCCATACTATTCTGCGTTTATCTGAAGGCTAAACAGAAAGATAGACGAACATAAAAAATATATATAAAATTAATCAACAACCTAAATATATATGTAGATATGTATGTATGTACTACATATAGCTGAGCAACATTTACATACATACATATCATTTATGCACTTTTTGCATGGAGGGACAAATCAAATCAATTGATTGGTCTATCATTAATTTTTTGAAAAAAAAAAGAATATGGTTTATAGAGTTTTTCATAAAGCTTGTGAAATAAATGGATACTCACCTTGTATAACATACAGGATCAGGACAGCCTTAAAAAGGCTGTAAAAATCCATTTTTTATGAGCACTAATGCTTTCCATTACATTTTTTATGTGTGGATTTTAAATGCCGAATTTCGCGCGGTTTTTGTCTTTATTATTTTCGTTGACTTTTTGGTTGTTTTTATTTTTATATATACATATATATATATATATATATTTGCTGTTTGTGTGTTTTCTGCTTCAGCTTATTCAATTTCTACTTCGCTGATTGAAGTTGTTAATGTTAATGGTTCTTTTTTTTTTGTTAGGTTTTCCTTTTTGTTTTTTAATTTTTCTTATTGTTGTTGTTTTATTTTTTGGTGTGTCTATTTATTTAAAGTATTAAGCGCGTCGAAGAATTTATTAGAATTTTAAATGCGGCCAGAGACTTAAATGCTTTTGGTGTACTTAAGCTGAAAATTGGAAAGAAAAAAAAAAAAAGCAATATTATTGAAGCAGTTTTAACAATGCTAAACCCACGTTCCCATCTCGGCCCCTTTTTGGACCTATCTATCAGTCTTTGCCATGTTGATGCGAAAGCTTGAAGTGGGCTAAAAGTCATCCGCACCCTCACCCAAGCAGGAACATTCGAATTGCATCTTCCTGCTGCAAATCGGAAGCAGAGTTAGAAAAACAGATCGGAAGACTGCCAAAAAGTGTGCTTTTTATTTTTAATAATTAATCGAAATTTATGAACTAAATTGATTTGTTAGTTAAAAGAATAATAATTAATCGAGATCGGAATACTAGGGTATTGAAATATCGGCTAACTGCCGATGTTAGCCTGCTCCTCTCGTTGTTTCATTGTTGTTGTTGTTTCTTTCTTGACTTGCTTTTGATTTCACTTGACGACAGTCAGTCAACTGCGATTCGCATGTCAGCGGGGATATTAATCATGTCAAGTCAACGCTACAAAACGCACACACACAGAGATACATATACACACATTCATATACAACGCTCACACACACACACACTCGGAACCTCCAAACCACTTGGGCACTCTGGCATCTTATGCAAAGGGAAAGACAACTGGCAACTACTACACTTAAAGAAAATCCTGAAACTGAAAGAACAATGACTAAAGACAAAGACACTCTACTGCTGTAGTTTTCTGTTTCTTTTATATAAAATTTTTTTAAATTCTCATTAGAAATCAATTTTTAATTGACTACGAGACTGATATCCAAGAAGGCAAAAGCAAAACTGTCGCGGGCCATCAAATATGAGATTCTATTTATATGAGATTCTCATTGAAATTCGAAATCGATTCTGGTGTGCTACTTGAAAGTAATTTATATGCAGATTATCGCTGTGCCGCATTCTTTTCGTGCAGTGTATAAATCTTTACCCCTCTTATGGTGCTTGCAGTTGCGATATATTTTCCTTTTTGCGTTTTTTTTTTTTTCCTGGTTTGACTTTTGCGCCCCTTTGAGCGCATTTTTATGCGAAGCGGGTGCAAAAAAACACAAAAAAAAAGGAAAAAAAAAAAGAGAAATAGAAAAAGAAAAGCCAGAAGAAGAAAAATTATGCATCAGCGCGAAATTGGAGCGCCATAAGTTGCCAACTGAAGTGCTGACATCCTCATCTTCAGCTGAAGCTAAAGTTTTTGCGCCCCTAAGTATCTGACGGATGCAAAATATGACAAAAATATGCTAAAACACGTATGTATGTATGTCCTAGTAGTGTATGAAAGTGGTGTGCGTGTGTGTGTGTGTGTGGTGTGCGAGTCATTGTATTGGCTGCTTGACATTACATTAACTTTCCCAGTGACTAGCTACAAAACATCGGGAATTCCCCAAGGTGCGGTGGTAAAACTAAAATGAAAATGCGATATTTGCCGAAACTTGAAACTATGCAAAAGGGACAGATGAAAAGCACAAAACCGAAACAGAAGCAGAAACAGGGAAAACAGAAAGACAAAAAAAAAAAAACCAACAAACGACAACATATAAAACTGTCAATAACGATAAAGTAAAAGTCAAAAAGGGACTGCAGAAGGGAATACAACACAAAGGGCAAAAAAAAAAAATGCGACAACAAGAACAACAAAATGCCGCTTAAGCAACATGGAAATTATGCCCAGTGCGAATATCATCTGGAAACTTGCAGGCTGGAAGAGGGTAAGGAGGCGAGGGGGGTGTGGAAGGGGGGCAAGCAGAGCGTAGCGGCAGCCTGATGGGGCAACTGAAATGCTTCGTTTATTTTCTCCTACTTCTTTTCTCTTTATTTTTTTTTTTTTTGTGTTCTTCATTTTGTTGCTTTCTTTTTGCTCTTCTTGGTGTGTAAAAAATCATGACTTGGCAATTATGCGGCAAATGTGCGCACTGGGCATGACCATGGAACTCAGCAGCACTAGCAGCAGCAGCAACAGCAACAGCAGCAACAGCAGAGTGAAGGAGACAAAGCATAAATATTACGCATACGCCGCATTGCACTGCCAACGTTTGCTAAATTGCTGGCAATTAGTTTAAAGTGCGACAGCAAAACAGAAAAAATCAAAATCAAAATTGCAAGCCTAAGCAGCTTTTAACAATGCAATTTTTTAAGCTTAAAATATATGTAACATAAAGTGAAAAATATTTGGAATATGCACTTTAATACCTCGCTCTAGCAACTCTTGTTTAAGAAACTGAAAGTCCTTTCAGAGATATATTTATTTGCCAAGTTGCCCACAACTAGTCTTCCGCTTTGTGGCTCTCGCTAATACTTTCTTTAACAAACTTTAGCACTTAAACGAAAACTATGTATCATCATACATACAAAGGGAGATGGATGGATGGATACAATCAATACCATTCTGTCAAAGTACTTATTGCAAATGGTTTCAAAATCAATTACTAGAATAAGAGAACTCTGCGAGAATCGAGCGAAGAGCACTTGATGCTCAAAGACATGAATTGTCGTCGTCTGGCATAAGATGGACAAATGCAATTTGCCATCGCTTGGCTTGGTTTGGCTTGACTTGGCGGCTTCTCCTTATGGCTTATGCTTTATGCCTTCTTCTTCTTCTTCTTCTTTTTAGAAGATGAAAGTTTCCCTTTTGGTTGGTTATCATCTGTCTTGGACTTAAACAAGCTCGCACTGGCACCCTTTTACGGCTTAAACACTTGAAGTCAAGTTCGATTTATTTATATTACACTTAACATTGTCTGTGACAATTTTCAGTCAGCTATGCTGGCAAAAGGTTGCCTCTAAGGCACTAGACAAACACATAGCTAGAGAGAGACCGAGACCGAGAGAGAGAGAGAGAGAGAGAGAGAGAGAGACTGTCTGCCACTCTGGTAGTCAGCTAGTGAGCCAGTCAACCAACCAGTTGTTCTCTACATGTAGTAAGACAAGTGCAATTTATAGACTTCAACACTTGGACCCCGTCGGCTAGTGGGGGCTCAGTGCTCAGTGGTTGGACACTGGACTGGCCTCAAGTTTGCCGCCGTTAGCTGCCAACGTCTGCCAAATACGTGATTTATTTTAATAGATAATCATTACGCCATCGATTTCTATCATGTCTGCAGCTGAAGCGGAGAAACAGCTCGAATCTGTTTCGCTTGTTGCATGTGAACTGAGTTCAATTTACTTTGCCCCTCGCCCCTCCCCACCCCTCAACGCCCGTTCACTCCATTTTTCTACGTTTTCTGCCACCTCGTCGTGATACGTGAGGCAATAAATCAAAAAAGAAAAAAAAAAAAAAATAGGAAGAGGAAAATGGCTTTTAGTTTATTGTTTTGCGTGAGCAAATAGAAAATCTATGTTTGGCTATATACTTATATATACAGCCGGATCATTCGCCAAGTGAATTAACTCGATACCCTAGTTAATTAATTTATCACGATTCAACGATTCTTAAACTGTGACTTTGTCACAAGAAATAACATTTGAATTTTTGCCAAGACAATGGTTAAGGATTATGCCATTTAGATTCTTTTCCATATAGATATAAAGACTAATGCTTAAAGTTCAACCATGGACCGTGCCTACTTTCTTTACATTCAGCCAACTGGGCATAGTTCACGGTTCATTCACATGGATGCAGAGAGCCGTCGCCGTATTTAAATTGTGCCATTATGCACTCAAGAGTCGGGGATGCCGAACCCCATGCCCAGGCTCCTCTCTCTCTCTCTCTCTCATTCCTTCTCTTTCCTTCTCACTAATGACTTTTTATGGCGTCTCTGGTGGTATAAAAAAAAAAAATCAATAGAATGCAAAGAGAACCAGAGTACCAGCAAACTGCATGGGAATCTCAGCATAAAAACAAAGGATTGGGATCGGGGTAGAGATGATGGCGGCTGACAGAGAATTGTGATGGCTAACCGGCTGGCTGGCTGGCTGTCTGTCCAGCCGGCCAGCCGGCCTGTCGTCTATAGCTGTTGCATTGTAACACACTGGCCGACCGGCTGGCCGCAAACAAATGCTAACTGCAACGAGACAAAACAACAACAAAAGCAACAGCAAGAGGAAAAAAATAAAAATCCACCAGAAAAGAAAATCAATAAACCAAAAGCATAAAGTAACAAACAAACTAACAGAACAAAAAATGCATAACAAACTGTGAAATGAAAAGCCAAGGAAATTATATGAAACAGAAAAAAGAAAACTAAAAAATAATGCCGAAAGCTAACCGAATTGTATATATCCTTTGAAATTTTCCCTCAAACTGTAAATTCAAACAATTTTTTATTATATCCACTGATCGTTTCTATCAGAGAATCAGAAAAAAATAACTAATACTAAAATGAAATGAAGACATGGCAAAAGCCAAACGAATCAGAATTTTCATTCAAATATTTCTTAACACAAGAAAGCATTTCATATAAAGATCGTCCGATCTGATCAACAAATACAAATATAACATTAAATTAACTAAAAAGAGACTAGAGAAAGCAGAATTTGTGTATTGGTTCTGATTGACGAAATGTATAGCATACATTTTGGGGCCAAGTCGTTTGGATTTGATTGAAGAAAAAGTATAGCATACATTTTGGGGCCAAACCAAGTGACCACTATTATTATACCTTTGCTGCAAGAGTAAAAAGAAGACCAGAAGAGAAGAAAGACAAAAAAAAATATATATAGAGTGGGATGGCAAGATGATTGCTTGCTCTGGGCTCTGAAGTGCACATAAAAATCATTTAAAAACACTAAGAACAGGAGCCAGAGCAGGCGCAAGAGCAACCAGCAACAGCACCGCCAACTGGGCCCAAGGTAAGACCAGGTCCAGACTGTGATTCACTGCATAAAAAAAAATTGAGTTCACCATGACTGCGAGACTGAGAGACAGAGAGACGGAGAGAGTGGGATGCAGTAGCCTGGCCTGGCTTGGCCGGGCACACAAAATGGGTCTAAAGTCATAAACTTTTCCCACATAGCAGCAGCTGATGCCAACACGTTTGTTGTTGCTATTGCTATTGCTATTGCTATCGCTGTGTTGTTGCTCTTGTTACTCCCTGTTCAGTGATTTTTCCTTGCCTTTTACTATGGGAGCCACGCTTTGCTGGTCTTTTGTTTCTTTATGACTAACGAGCAAAATATTGGGTTAAGTAAAATAGTCTAAAAAAAACCAAACAAACAAACAAAGCAAAACTGAAAAATATGAAAGAAAAGCTGTAGAAAATATATTGCATATTTATGTAAATTCAGTTGAGGTTATTGCCGAAATTATTGTCTGGAGAGTTTTGCGGCTGAAAAAGTGTGCCAAAATAATGACCGCCTGCAGGAAATATAATGAAATGATATTACACAAAAATGCAAATATTTATCTCAGAGCAAGGTGAACTTCGAAAGAGTTGTCTACAAGCCGAGATAAAGGAATTGTGAATATCAATGCAAATTATGGGTAATTTGGCATAAGAAATCTTGTAAAAATCATAACAATTATCTCGTGATTATAACTAATACGGAATTAATTCCAAGTCTTGGCTATTCGAGTAGATGTCTTTAAATATTCTATATGTAATTAGGCTCTCTTTTACTTGTCTTTAAATTATCTAATACTCAAGTTTAAATATTTGCTTTTAAAAGTTTTTCTTGTAATACGTTAACTTATCTTAATTTCTACAATTGCAAACTCCTATCAGCTAGTCAGTTTAATTAAAATTAATTTGTTAGACCTTTTGCAAAAAACAAAGAAAGAAAAAAGAACGCAAAAGATAGAAGCAATCATCTCCAACTTTAATCTCCATTAAATGTTGCTACCGCTTTTAGACCCAATCGCAGTCTAATTCCTTTTATATGTATATGCGGGGCAAACACATCAATCACGTGGCATCGACCCTGCTAAGAATAATTTCAAAATGTGCCAACCCGCGCTTTAAATGTCACACGCCAATCAAAAGAGGCAAGACAAGAAATAATATAGAAACAAAAATGTTTGCCAGCATAAATAAACATAAGCCAACATAAGTTGGGCAGGTTCAGGTTATCCAGATCTCATCAGGGACGGGAGGGGGGTTTCGGGGGGGCATAAATAATATATAAGCCAAGTCCTAAAAAGAAATTGCAAGCGTCTTTAGCATGTGTAGGAGTGTGAGAGTGTGGATGTGGGTGTGTGTGTTTGTGTGTGTGTACCGACGGCAGGGAAAGTGATTTCTTAATTTCCCCACAAAGAAACTTTAATGCCACATCTTGTGGCACCCCTTTTCTTTTGTTTCTTTTGCTTTCTATGCTTCTTTCTACCTTCTTCTCTGGGTTAAATGTTCCTGCTACGTGACTTTTGTGAAAAATGATGGATTTGGTTGGTAGTAATGGTGGCGGTTGTAAAAATGGGGGGTTCGTACTGGGGGTGAAGGAAACAAACAAAAAGTGAAATTTTAAGTTCGTTTCTTTTGCTCTTGTGCTTGTTTTTGTGTTTTTATTTCCGCAGTTGTTGCTGTTGTTGCGTCTGTTAAAGACAAATTGCGCATACGCAGCGTAAAACAATTCACCAAAAGCAAAAATTGCGTATACGCACTGCGGGCAGCTGTTGCAGCAGCATCAATTGTAGTAACTGGCCAGTAAATAGCTGGACAGCCAGCGAGTACATAAGCCTATAGAGAAATGAAGTGGAATAGAGAAAGATACACAAAGAGACGGAGACAGAGATAGACAGCGAGAGAGAGAAAGGAGATGGAGTGTGAAACAGAGACAAGAGAAAGAGCGAAGCGAGTGAGAAAGAGAAAGGAAGAGAACGACAATGACCGAAAATTTAAATCAACCAAAAAACCGGCAACTGCAGGCTACTATTACTACAACTACTACGCACATGGAGCGGCCATTTTGAATGTGTATGTGTTTGTGCGTATGTGTGTGTCTGTGTGTGTGTGTGTGTGTACTGGTCACTTCCGCTGTAAAACGCATGAAATACGAACGGATTTTTACTACACATCAGCAACAGAAGCATAAACTAATGCGACATTCCCACAACCAGTTTGCCGAACCCCCTCCCCCTTTACTCCTTCACCACGCCACTATATGACCCCTCTGGCCATCGTTTTTGAATGTGTGTATGCGGCAATCGATAAATTTTGTGTGTGCAGCAGCAGCAGCAGCAGCATCAACAACACGACAACAGCAGCAACAGCAACCACAGCAGCAACAGCAGCAGCAGCAGTTGCACTATAAGCTATATATAGTTGGGCATGTGTTGTATATGCCGGCACAGACAGAATTTATAGTCTACTCCCCGTTCGTTTATGCCCCCTCTTGTCCACTTGTTCTCTTATTCTCTACTGCCAAAAATAGTTAGTTGCACGAGGCTTGCAGTTTCGTTCATAAAATCAATAGGTCCAGCCAGCTTATGTCGCTCGCTCGTTCTCTCTCACTCTGCTCCTCTCTCTCTATCTCTATCTTTATCTCTGTGCCTTTCTTTTTGCTTGTGTAAAAGACCGGCCGGCCTTTATTTTATATGAACGATTTCATATTCCAAGCACAGAAGAGAAATAAAACACAAATGCCATACAAAGAAAATGTCAAACAATTAGGCAGCAATTAGGCAAAAGGTTGACTATAAGCAAAGCAAAAGGGAGGAGTTAAAAATGTAACAAGAAGGATGAAATCCTGACGAGCACAAAGCCAAAGCATTTGCTAAACGTGTCTTCAGGTTTGTGATAAAAACCAAAAAGGGGGGATTGTGCCTTAAAGGAAGCCACTTAAGCAGGGCCAGCTGCCTGACAGAAAACCGATGTGTGTGTGTGTGGGTGTGTGTGTGTGTGTGCATATGCGTTATTGATGAGTTATGGTGTGAGTTCTATAGGCTTGGGGGTTGCTGCTGGTGCTACTTAACACATAAGCTCATTTGTATATCAAGTTTAAAGGGGGGACCGAAATATGGCCATAATTCCATAACAAATTTAACTGGGCACATTAGTAAGAAATGAGTTAATTCTCATTCATTCTCATCTTGGGAAACACACAAAAAATCAAGTCATTTACGATAAGGATTAGGGCATAATTATTGAACAGACCAATTTCCGAAACATTTTCTGTGTTTTTGATTAAATATGTACTTACAACCCACTCACTAACTCGCACTCTTATTCACTGTTTTATAGCACACTTTGAAAAATGGCAATTTCATTCTCGTTTAATATGCAAATCAATTTTTCTTCCTTCTGCTTGCACTTATATGTATCACCTTAAGTAGAGACCATCATCAACTAGAACATTCAAAAAAATATAACAAAAAAAAAGAAACGCGACAGAATTTTCATTCAATTTTCGCAACAAAAAACAAAACATAACACTTTTCCACTTTAGCCAGATATGTATTACTATACCAAGTAGTGCATGTGAAGTAAAAAACGTAAAGTTGCTGTTGCTGCCTCGATTTTAGCACGTTGTTGCAATTCAATTTATTTTCAATTTGCAAGCATGCAATGAGAGGAGGGGGCGAGGGACCAAGTTGATGGGATGTAAAGCAAATTGGAAGCCAAAAGGAGAAGCACCTTTCATTAGACACAACTTTATCAGCGAAAATTTAAGCGTTGCATACTTGACGGCGCGTTGTCTTGACGGCAGGCAAGACCGGAAGCCGGTTTAGTTCGAGCTCATGTTATTGTTGTTGTTCTTATTGTTGTTGTTTGACACTGCAGTTTCTCGGCATACACATCATACACCCTATGTACACACACACAAAACACACACACGCCAGCAAACACAAACATGCACACCTTTTAATGAATATATGTATATGTATATATATATTTATATGTATGTATGTACGTTTATATGCGAATGTATGTTGGTATATAACTCTGTTATTTACACGGCACGCACGTTTGCCGCTTCTCTAGTAGTTGTTGCACTTTACCTGCCTTTGCATGCTCTTTCGTACACAATTCTCAATTGCAATTGACGGTAACGGTAACGATAACTGCGGCGGCGCGCTCTCTTCGTTCTTGCTTGTGTACTGCTTGTACACTGTACTGCAATTGTTGATAACGGTGTCTCCTCTAGTTCTCCATCTCACTCCCACACTCAATCACTCCCACTCTAACACTCCCTCTCTCTGTCTCTCGCGCTCGCCGTCTCTTTCTCACTCCCTAGCTTTCTCTCTCTCTCTCACTCTTTCTCGCTCTGTCTGGCACACTCCACACTTACAAAATGAACCGTTTTTTTTATACTTGTCGCTGTATTCAGGGCAGAAAAAAAAAGGAGCAGACAAGAACCGTACAGGAGCAACGTCGAACAGCAACTGAATTCACGTTGAGCTGGGCAACGCATTTTCTAGATGGATGCCAGGTTTAGGTTGCCATAGTCGCTCGGTGGATGCTGTGTAACAGTGCGCAGAATCTGCACGACAGTGGATTAAGCGGCGGATGGAGCGGCATGCGACAACATGAAACGTAGTAAAAGTCGTAGTAATTGGATGCTATTTGAGTTTCATTCATTCACGGCATGGCCATTTGAATGCCCGCCAAACTGAACTGATCTACCTGCACACTGAGAGCTGGCAATGCTGGCATTTCATTGTACCCGAACATGCGAAATTTGAAATGGGTTTCCCCTAAAATGTTCTTATTTGAAATTAAAATATCATATTGTATGCGCATTATAATAGATCTGGAGATTTTTATCCAGTATTTAACAATATGTTAGATAAAATTTCTGCACACTGAGAGCTGGCAATGCTGGCATTTCATTGTACCCGAACATGCGAAACTTCAAATGGGATTCCCATTAAATGTTCTTATTTGAAATTGAAATATCATATTGTATGCGCATTATAATAGATCTGGAGATCTTTATCCAGAATTTAACAATATGTTAGATGAAATTTCTGTGGCGATACAGCTTTTGAGTGTTGGCTAACAAGTTGCCAATTTATAAAATTGCCGCATCCAACACTGAATTGTGAAATGACATCTGACATCGTAGCACAAAATTCTATTACTTTCGTGTGGGCATTCGAATTATCACAAAATGAGTAACCTAAAATTTATAGCTACTATGGAGGATCTGGCTCTTCTTTATTGCTATGATATGGGTCCGCATAGCTACTTTATCAATGATGTCTATACCATATGCAATGCCGTTCAAAAGGTCTTTGAATCAAATGGTTCTCCATTTGCAAATTCCATGCGCTATCTGCACAAAACCGGTAAGCCATCTCATCATATACATATGTACATACAACCATCAACCATTTAAAAAAACAACACGGATCTCGAGCAGCCGCCTATATGGATCATGCCGAATTGGATATGCCGCTGCACTTTGAGATGTTTTTGCCCATACATCTGCCCATGCCGGTGACTCCAGTTTTCAATGAGAAAGAACGCACTGTTCGGATTGGACGTCGCAACTGTACACATCCCTTCTTCTTTGGCAATGTGGTGAACACCAAGTGCGTTAATATTTTGCTCCAAAAGGAAATGTCTGAAGTGGTTACCAAACTTGGTAGCGTTGTGGGCTATACCGGCATCACTTTCGATCTGAGTTACTCAGCCTTGAATCACAATGGTGTGCCGTTTCTTCATCAGCTGATTGCAGCGGCACGCGTTGCACCTGTTCCTGATAAAAGTGGAAACACTGAAGTGATTTGCATACGCTTCGATTTTGTACTGGCTCTAGAGTTCGATGGTAGCAAGATCAAATTGCCATCATACTTCAAACCACCGATCAAATATAACTGGTTAGCCTATGGCATGATAGCTCTCGATGATCGACAGGGTCCATCCGATTGGGCAGTTCTTTTACCCAAATGGCAAAACGCCAATTCGGGCATCCTTCTCCGGGGACTCAATATGCTGATAATGTTGTATCGTTTGCTGTATACCCAATCGTGCTATTGCTTCGCTCTTCCGGCTTCAATTAAACTTGGATATTTCTTGACTATTGTGGATCGTGGAGAGGACTATATGCGCATGACAATTGGAGAGTTAATGGTGGCGGTAAGATAATATGAGATATAATCCGGATCCAACTCTTGTGATTAATGAATTCCCGTTGACCCTTTTGCAGACCCTTCGCCATCAGGTGTTTCGAAACTTTGTTCTAGTTATTGCCAACAGCGATGGTAATGCACTAATTAGTAATATATTGAAAACATTACCTCTGCATTGCCAGCAGAGACGTGCCAAACAGATCTATGGCTTGCTGGCTCATGCACTGCATTTTAACGTAATTGATGTTGACTTTATCTTTAAGTATTTTAATATTAAGTATGTGCCACCCACACCGTATCGTCTTAGCCGATCACTTGAAAATTTGTTGGAACTAGGAACCCAACCAAATCGCGAACGTAAACGGCGACGTAGCATTTGAAGTTGCAAGTCTTCAAAGTTAAATTGACCGAAACAAGTGGTGGAGGAGAAGCAAGCAGTAGTGGGATAGGGAGAACAATCAACCAGAATAAATACAACTTCACTCCCTTAACAACATTGTTGCCATTTGCTATTGCTAGTGTTGCTGTTGTTGTTGTTTGGGTTCTTTACAGAAATTTGAGTAAAAACTGAAAATTGGCTGAGTCGTTTTGTTTGGGGTTGTGTATACCCCAAAACCCATCGTCTTAGTGTCAAATCTCAGTAATTGTGCAACTTTAATGCCAACAAATAAGTGGAAATGTCTGAAAACAAAAACTCACATACACACAGGTCCGTATTATGGTTGATTTAAAAAGGGGCTCCATAAAAAAGTTGTGAATTCCTACCATTATTTTTAAAAGTTCATACTACAAATATTCTTAAAATGTTGAAAATTTATTTGCTATATTCCAGAATAATGGGAATCATTAAACATTAGTATATACTTTTATTTTACTTGTCAGAAAAATTACTCTCACTCAATCCAAAATATACGGACAGAAGAGTATTCAACATTTGTTAAAGAATTAAACAAACATTTCAAGTTAGAATTTCAAATGAATTTTAATGAATTTTCATTGTGCATTGATTTGAAATGTTTTGCTATAGTTTTATTATTAGAGGCCCTCCAAATATTTAATTCTCAATCCGGCCCCGCGCATACTAGATGCATATATATGTAGGCATAGAGTGAGTGGGGGAAGCAAAGAGACAAAAGTTAATAAAAGCCAACTAAAAACTAAAGCCTGACTGGGCTACGTGGACCAAGCACCTTCCTTCGTCCTCGTCCTCGTCGTCGTCGTCCTCGTCCCGTGTGTCATTGTGGAAAAAGTTAAATTGCAAATAGCTTGGGTGGGGTTCTCGACTCGGCTTAAAGTGGTGCAGAAGGTGGGGGCGGCATGAAATTTTAGAAAAATTTGCTGTTATTGTTGGGACACACACCGATATACACACACACACACAGACACATAAAATAAAAACAAAAGGGGTAAAAGGGTCGGTCGGGTCACATTAAAACAGAAAGACACAAAAAAGTTTCAGAGTTGCCAGGTTCGTTTATGTATATATACATATATACTTATATGTAAGGAAGGATGGTCGTGGGTGGGTAAACTTTTTGTCAAGCTTTTGACATTTCATTGTTGTCAACTTTTAACTAGTTTTTTATGTTGTGATTATTTTTAAATGCAAATTCGCGCGCGCTCTCAAAAAAGAAGGCTTTATACGTGCATATACACATCCATATATATGTTGATATATATGTATGTAGATATATTTATTTGGACACTTTTTTGACTCATCTCGCCCCAATTAAAGTCATCGCACAGGCAACTTCAAACCAAATGCTTTTAATTGCATTTGAAATTTGATAAAATGTCCACATAAAAATAAACCAAAAAAATATCCATCGATATGTATGTATTTTTCATACAGCAAAGATCTAGAAATCAAAGGTTTATCGTACCGAACATTATATACCCTTGTTGATGCAACGTTAAAAAGATTTGACTTATTTATGTAATACCCTCTGGGCAAGGGTATGAAAAGGAAACGAAATCGTTCTGAAATGTGTTAATTGTGTTAATTTGTAGCCAAATGTTTCAGTTTGATTGGCAATCGAGAAATTATTATTGCATTTACCCAATAACGTTATATGTATGTACATATATGAAATGTGTACATGTATATGTGTATGCGATATAGTAGGTATTATATTCGTTATTTTAATTGCATTTTACTCGCCTTTCGACAGACCAAATCCAGTCATCCGAGAAATGTTTAAAGTTGACAGACAGACAAACAGCTAGCCACATCCACTGCCAATGGAAATGAATTGAAGCTGAAATGCAAATTCATAACACGAAATCCATAAAGACGATGTGGAGAAAAGCACAAAATCATAAACTCTTATTGGGAGTCGTAAAACGTGCAGAGGGAGGGAGGAGTTAATGATGTGCCTAAGCTTAAATTAAAAAAAAGCAAGAAACAAAAAAAAGGGACCAACAAAAAACCAAGAACAACAACACCAAAAGGTCAGAGGGGAAAAACTGAAATTATAATGAGTCTCACACAGTGTGAAATTATTTTATATTAAAATGAAAAGAGAACGAAATATCGGTTATATGTGTTACCTAGAATGGTTCATGTTTCCTGGTGAATATTATCATATCAATTGCTGCAATATTTAAGGGAAACTTTAAGGATCTTTAAGGTCCCTTTTTTTGGCTTCGCGATGATCATCGACGCAACGTAAATTTTATGCCTTAGCCGTTTTTTTGCCAGGTGCATTTGAATGCAGAGTCCTTGTCATAGAATATCTAATTTCTTTTGTACTTTAAGTTCAATTAGTGTCGTCAAACGATGCGAAGCGGAAAGACCTAAGAAATGGGGTTAAATTTACCATTTCAATTGGTAATTTAATATCAGTTTTTCTTAGTTTTGTATCAGTTTCTTATAATATGTCAATAAATTTTTCAAATGTGAAGGTTTTGGAAAATATTTTCAGGCATTTGCTCTCAATTTTCCACAGCGAAAACTAAAAATTGGTCCTTTATAAAGTCTTTCGCCAAGCAAATTAACTATTTTTTTTTAAGTAAGCTCCTTTTGAGAATTTTCTCAGTTCGTGTATAAAAGGGAAATAGCTAGTCGAGAGAAAAATGAAAGGAAAGTCCTCAAACTGTGGGCATGGTCAGCAAGTTTAATCAAAAAATAATTATGAGCGACAGGGGAGAAGTGAAGTCCTGGGATGCCAGTTGAATTACATTTGAATTATGGCCAACAGTGGTACGGGGGACACCAAAAAAAAAATAAACCAACCTAAAGAAAAGACGAACTGATGTGCAGCAAATGAGCTAAACGAAGGCGAAGTGAAATTTGAGTGGTGGCAGCAGCACGACAAGACAACGAGCGATGCGGAGCAGACCGGACCGGAATGGAGTGATGGCTGAGAGCAGCGTAAGACACCAAGGAGCAGCAATAACAACAAAATTCTGTCGCAATTTACGCAACAAACAGAGCGCTGAAAATTGCACAGACGCGACAAAAGGCAACCGCAAAGGCATGGAGCTGGAACTGGAACTGGAGACCGAGAAAGTTTATGCGAAAAACAGACAATTAATTTGTTTTGCAACGCAAAAGGGACACACACACATAAAGGAACAGGACACCAGGATCCAAGGACGAGGACGATGACTATGACGACGGCGAAAACAGGGACGAGGGGCAAACAATTTCGTGCTTGTTGGCAAAGAAAATTTACGTGGCAAAGACAATTGGGGGATAGCTGGAAACAGGACAGAGGACAGTTCAGCAGAGCAGAGCAGAGGACAGAACAGGGCAAGCCAGGAACAGGGATAAGGATACGAACAGAACGGAACAGAACAAACAAACAGAACATGACCAAAATGGTCAAACATTTTACGCTTTTTGTTTAATTAAAATGGCAACAGGCTTTGACTCTTAAAGCAAAAGCGGCCACACCACCAGCAGCAGGAGCACCAGCAGGATGCGACCAGGCAACAGCAAAAGCAACAGTAACAGAACCAGGTCCTCCGCAAAGTCAGCGCTTTTTCAATTAAACTTGCATTTAATAAAAATGTACTACTACTACTACTACTACTACAAAAAAAGGAAAATGAAATAGAAATAACGACAGGAATCTACATTAGTTTGCTAGCCAGCGCTAGAACATGTGGCTTATCCTGCAAGGATATGCTCGTACTGTCCGGGGTTTTGTGTCGCATTTTATTTAAAATTCCCATACCCTCATATCCCTCTACTTATCGAAGGATATAATTACGATTCCGTTTATATATAATCATAAATCAGCTCGACGGTTCTGATATTCAGGAATAAAACTCATAGTCGAGTGCTGTTACAATTCTGATATTATATTACTACATATATAGCGACCTATAGAATAGAAATCATTTTTGATTAACTTAAATAATGTTCCAATACTTTTGACAAATTTGTTGGAATGATTATCTGAAAGCAGACCCGAATTATATCCTAATCCATCCCAATTATAAACGATGCTTGGGAATTATCTTTTGGAATTGCCCAATTAAATTTCAATTCTTTGTTTATTAAATTCGTAATTTCTGAGAGCTCAAACTTTTGGCAAGAACCATTTGGTAGAACTATAAATATATAGTATGTAGATCCCATCCTGTGTGTGTACATACATACATATGTATAAAGGATATTTGTGATGCCCTCCACTCGGTTCAGTTACCTGGCTGCTTGCTTTGGCTCCTTTTCTGCTTTTATCACGTACGTGTTGGCATATCAATTGACGTTAGCCAACCAAATAACTGCATGCATTCATTTTCGCCCAAGAATTCAGTTCATATTAAAACATCAAGAGCAGGTAGACGGCGCGGAACGGTACGTTGCGAAACGGAGACGGGTCGAGATATGTCACCGCTATCGCTGGCAGCTATAGTCATGGTCATGTCATGGATAAGAACACCACCAGTACTACTACTACTACTACTACTGTACGACAGTTCCATTCTTTATGCCATCTAGTATATCACGTTCTTGTCATTTAGTGAATACCACTTCATAATTCAATAAAACAATAAAAAAAAAAAGCCAAATCCTTACAAATTACAACAATCAAATCATATCAAAGTGTGGATGTGGATGTGAAAGTGTGTTCGTGTGGGTGAGTGGCTCGGTTCGGTCGATTTAGATGGGGGTTGGCTCACCATCACCCCTCCTTTATCCACAACATATTTCCATAAATTGGTCACAATTTGCTCGCTGCTCAAACACAAACACAAAAACCGAGGAGAGGACGAGAAGATCCCCTTCCAGGCACGGGCACGCACACACCCACACACACACATGCATGCACTCTTCTCATAAGCACTCGCCGCCACATCACATCCGAGACCAGGAATATAGAGCTAAGAAAAGGAGAAATGATGGCGCAAACGATAATCGCCATAAAGCGAGTGCCTGGCTCAGGGGGATACGCGAGGAGAGAACAGATGCTGTGTTTCCAGAGACGTGGAAAGCTTTTGCTTTGCTTTTTTATTCATATTTTTTTTTTTTTCTTTCATTCTTACTTTTGTGCTTGTTGGTTTGTTGAGTTGGTGAAGAAGTCTCTGTGTAAAATATCCATCCATATATATACATATATGGCGTATGTCTTCAGTTTCGTTTGAGGGCGGGTCGTGGGGTTAGGGGTTTATCTGATCCGAGCCGATCGTATATGCGAATTTCTGAGCCTTGAACTAAGCATTTACGAAGGCTCTAGATAGATTGAAGACAGAACAAATAAATAATAATAATGTGTCAGACTCCGCTCAAAATACGCCGCGACACTGTGCGGAGCCTGGCAAGTTGTTAATATTACAATTTATATATGGCATTTAGATTGGGCCCATGTTGCACCATGGCATCCTGATGGATTTGATATTGAATCTCCATATCGCCTAGTTGAAGTAATTGTTTCATTTGCAGGCCAATAGATAGAATTGCCTGTTCATTTGCCGCGTTCTTTGTCCACAGAGCTGGAAAACCAATGGCAATTGGAGTTATTTGAAATGAACAATAAACTCTTTACTTACATAGCTTGTTCGCCTTATTACGCACATTAATTACCGCGCCACAAATTTCATCTGAATAGGTAAAACACTCACCAAGAATGCACAAAAGCTGGAAACAAAAATATTCTTAGTATAACTAAGCTATTTACGATTGAAGTCACTAACCAAATCATGCCACATTTTATTCACAAAGTACTTCGAGGCCTTTTCCAACAGCATAATCCAACGACCGCCATTCTTATTCACGTCATCCTCCCACATGGGACTGTAGTTGCCAATAAATTGATCAAATCAGTTAAATTCTTGGATTCATTTAATACTCCTTACCGCACTCCCTGTTTGAAAACCATGTAATCGTTAAAAATCTTCAAGTCCGATGGTGGTTTTATGATGTAGTAGACACTGCGTAATAAATGAAGCGATAAATCTCAGAAATCCGTCAAACTATATTTATGATTTAAAAGCATACCTGAAGAAATCCTCCACGGTATTGAAACTGGTAACCTCGCTCAGCATATCGGTCCAGGACTTGGTACGATCGTTCTCCCAATGCCACTGTGTCCAGGTATGTTCCAATGGATGCTTATCGGTCCCCTCGTAGTCAAAGAGAGAGACCACCCGATTATACGATGGCTGCAGCTCGTGACTCTCCTCTTCTTTTTCCTCCTCACCGTAGTACTCCAAATGGTTCTGCCCGGGCATCATCGCGAAGGGTTCGTAGCCCGTATACACATTGACTATTAGTGGTTTCCTCCTTTTCTAGTTTCTTTTATATCTTTTTATAAGAAGGTAAACTTCTAGCCAAGTATTTTTTGAAAGTTTATTTTTTATTTTTTTTTTTAATATAAACACGTTTGAAATGTAGTTGAATATGTGTTAGCACAGTCAGAGTAAAATCAGTAATGCCGGTTAACAAATATTTCTGAAGGATGTCAAAATTAGAAATTGAAAGTAAAAGCGATGACTACTTTACTCAACAATGTGAAAACGAGGAAAGGAGTTCAAATTTCCGATCTGTATCGGTAGTCGATAACAGGCGACAAATGGCAAGTTCATTTTCTATCAGTGTGAACGTATTTTTCTCATAAAATGATTTTTAAGTTACACAACACTGAACAAGTTAATATTACATAATTCTAAAACAACGCTCTGCCCATAATATTGTCGCGACTTGCGAGTGGATTTTGGATGCTACTGCATAAACTTAGAGATGTCTAAATAAATCCAGGGTATACTATAATATCGATATTGAACAGTTTTCATAACCTAACTCCATTGAACGGCATTATTTTACACACATTTTGGCCAGCAAGTAGTTTGATGAGGTGGGGGGTGGGGGGATGCACCCGCAAGCGTCTGTGTCTATCAATTGAAATGTCACGCTAATAAAATAAAATGCCAAGCCAACCTATCCTGGCCTCTAGCCCAGTCATACGATAAATGCACGAAAATAATAAAATGTGACTCAAATGAGCGAAGACGACAGGCAGCCACAGACAAGGAGTTCTTCCCGCGCTTCTTCCTAAGACTGCCTCTGTATGTGTGTACTCTTCCCGCGCTTCTTGCAACCATTGCGCCTTTGTGTGTGTGTGTGTGTGTGCAACAGTTTGGCCTGCAGTCAATAATCGAAATCGACTTGGGCTTGTGGCAATAAAAATTTGTCTTCGCCGCTTAAGTTTTGCGCCTTGTTGCACAGACAGTCCGCCAGTACCCGCTTGCCGCCTCGGCCTGCCCCTTTCTCCTCTTGTCGTTGCAGATAATAAAATATGTGGAGCTGCCGGGGTACGTACGTTTGGGTAAAGTGGCTTTGGGGCAACGTTGTAATGTGCACCATTTGTTGCTACGGAGATGGTGTAAAAAATGCCACCAAAGCCACTGTGGCTTCTCCTTGGGCTTGGGTGTCTCTCTGGCTGTCTGTTGGTCTGTCTGTCGGTCTGCCTGTGTGAGTGTGTGTGCAGCTGGAACACGACTACCTCCTGCTGGCGCTGGTGCTGTTCTTGTGAATTATGTTTTGGCCAAGTTTGGAAACAAAAGTGTTGGCAATGTTCCTAGTTTGTGTGCAACAAATAAGTTGCCTGCTTCAATTTACTTAAAAATTCTATTTATTTTTTGGTCTTAAACAGCGTAGCAGAGAACAGGCATCATCAGATGCGAAAGCAGTCGTAGTAGTAGTAGTTCAACCATTTGGTGGCGGTTCCAGAGACTTTAAGGTTTTTTTTTCTAGGGTGCAGTTGATTGGGGTAATAAATATCAAAGCAAATGGCAAATTGAAATGGTCGGAAATAATGAGCTTGGAGATCCGCAGTGATTTTGCTAGTTCCCCAGAGAATACATACATATATAGTACGTTGAAATCGTATATGTCTTAGAAAGCGAATGTAATTTAGATTTATGTACTACTATCTACCATTTAAAGAGAAGAGTCAAGTCTCGAAGAAATATCATTCTTTAAAATAAAATATTTATTAGTACTGCAATTCGATTCAAGCTACATATGTATATAATTGGCTCAACAGATTTTGAATATTGAATATTATAAAATCTTTTTATAAATTAGTTTAACGTATTTATTTTTGTTTCAGATAATACATAGTTGGTGCAATGGTCTCGCTTCTCAGTAACAATGCAATGTATCTCCGTATATATAGTGTATATATATTACTGATCGATTTTAATAAGACGAACTTAAAAAGTAAAACAAGTATCCGTTGGATTTTCTCCCCTTTTTTTTTCTTTTTTTTTCAGTGTCTTAAAATTGTGACAAGTGATTTGAAGGATCATTGAATTCCCAGAAAAGTGAAATAAATTTTCTTTGAATCCTCAAATTGCTCAATTTTTTGTTCTATTTTTTTTAGTGCTTAAATTTGAAAAATGGTGATAAGAAGGAAGTGATCTTCGCTTTTTTTTTTAACCTTTTTTTTAAGTGTCATTTATTTATTTTTTTTTTTTTTTTTTTTAGTGCTATAGAAAAGTTATTAGAAGTGTTTTGCATGGATCATCGAATTTTAAGAAGACGAGACGGAACTATGAAAGTGAAATGAGTTTCTATGGAAGCGAATAACAGGACGAAGAATTGTATATAATTTATTGTCGGTGAGTAGACACATTTATAAATCCTTCTTCACGCCTTCACTATTCCATATACATGTGTAGTTTTCTTTCCGTTTACTCTATTCAAGTTCGAATCAAATGCTTAGTTATGCTTAGTTAAATTTGACTTGCTGCAATTTCTGCTCAGGTGGCAATATTTTACAGCTTTTTGCACTTTCCTACGGTTGAGTTGGGTTTAAGAAGTTAGTAGCTATATATGTATGTATGTATGTAGGTACATGGTCAGTAAATCTTTTAAAATATTGCTATGTTGCTCACACAAAAAAGCAGCAGCAGCAGCAGCTTCGTTTCAGCTTAAGCGCCTTTTGCTGAGTGCCGTGGCAAAGGCAGTAAAAACGCCCACAAAATGCTAAGGAAAAGCGCGCAAATAAGTACTAAGAGTATGAGCAGGAGACGTAGCCGGAGGATGAAAGTAAGGAGGAATCTCCAGCTCAGTGCAGACAAGCGCATGCAAGAAATGAAAATGATTTGAGGCATTATGTTTGCCTCCATTTTGCTCCTCGTTTTCTTCGTATTCTTTTCTTTTTTCTTGTTTTTTTTTTTTTGGCTACAAAATTGCTTTGCTCTAGCATGTTGATTGTAAAAGATTTCAGCGTTGAGAGCACAAAAGCAGGCGATGATGTACGAGACACGACGCATGTCGTACATTTTGCACCTTGAGAGGGCCAGTAAGGAGCCAGCAGGAGTAGCAGCTGAGATGGAGATGGAGATGGCAGCTTCACATAAAACAATAAAAAGCCATGGCAAATACTAAGAAAAGGAAGATTTTCTTGTACCAGCGCCTTGGGGGCGGCCAACTGACAAAAGCTTCCTGTCTGTTGTCCTGTCAGCATGTCCTTTCTCTCACCTCAACTCGACGACTCGGAAAAAAAAAAAAAAAAAAAAGCCATCCTCGAGGTGTAACTGCAAGAAATATATATATACATATATACTTGTATATCTATATGTGGTACGTACATATATTCCGCTAAATGCTATGGCTAAAGGAGAAGCGAGATGCCTTCTGGCCAAGTTGGGAGACGTTTTGTTGGAGCCAGGTGAAAGTCATTTCACGCTAAAGATTAAAATAATAGCAGCGCGTAAATTAAACAGCCAGTTGAAGCCAGTCGGAGAGCGGGAGTCATTGAAGTGGCATCACAGTGGCAGTGACAGTGGCAGCCATCGAGCCATCACCAGGACCACATCCTGCACATCCTTTTGTATTGTATGAGGTCTGCGCTAAGATGCTTAGCGGAGGTACACGTCTCGGTCTCAGTCTCGTCCTCATCCTGATGTTCACTGTGGAGGCAGAGGTAACCACATTGCGCACTGTCAGCACTTCATTTTCCAAGCCAACATGCCGCGTGCTTCACTTAATGCTGCACAGCATGGCTCATGAATGGAATGGGAATGATGGCCAGGGAAGAAGAAAGCGAAACAGAATGAAGTAAAGGAGGGGCGAGGAGCATCAGCAAGCAGAAGCAGCAGCAGGAGCATGAGCAAATTTAATGGTGGAAAGGCGAAGTAGAAGTCTTCTTCATCATGCACATAACTACAAAAACGAGCAGCCGACATGCTGCATTTCAGTTGCATTTTCTTTGCGAATTCTTAACGTTCATCAGAGGTGCCGACAAAAGGGTCGAAAATGTTTTGCAAAGGATTGCCAACCAGTGTTGAACAACAAATAATGACAACACTTAGTTGTCCTCTGTAAAGTTGTTTCAAAATATTTGAAAAGGAAAGCCACAGCCTTCCTGATCTTTATTTATTTATTTATTTTTGATTTCTATCACACTTTCAATACTGACACTTTTGTCGCCTGTATATTACGCATTACGTATACGTACACGATATTATGGTCGCTTGTGTTACGAATGTGGGTGTGTGTGTGTGTGTGTGTAGGTGGGGGCGGGGCTGGACGGATTGGGGTGTATAAAATGCACTTTTGGGGGTCTGAGGGAATGCATTGGTGTTTGTTTCGTTGAGCTGCTGCTGTTGCCTTGGCTGAGTGTTTGTGGCTTGTCTTTTCCGACTCCCGATCTCCCGTTGCTTGAATCCTAACGACGCCACCTTCCTCCACCCTGCCTCCCTCATGGATGGCAGCATGCTTAATGCTTTATGTTTGCCAGCTTTCAGCTTTCTTTTGTTGTTGCTGCTGTTTTTGTTGCAAGGTATTTTGCTTTTGTTCGATGAAACGTAAAAATAGCAACAACCAGAGCAACGAAAACTCATTTTAGACAATGCCCGCATAATTCCAACGGATGAGGAATGAAGAAGAACAAGAACAAGTAGATGAGGCAACCAACCAACCGTCTTTTCTCTGTTTTCTTGCTACTGCTCGATACCCTCTACACGAATGGGGTATATATGCAGATTTATTAAGATGAATTAACATTTTTCGAAGTGTAAACAACTATGCAACTTTTCTATACCAAATATTAAGCACTCTAAGGATAATCTCATCCCAAAGATTTCTTATTTAGGAAATCTCTCATCGCTAGGATCGTGTGTTCCTGTGGAATAGGTGTGTAGAAATGGGTCATGGGTTATGTATGTACTTACATATATTAAAGGGAATTTTGAAAGTTGATCCCTTAACTTTGCATTGGGGAAAATGTTCTTGTTGTTGTAATGAGGTATTTCCGTTTTTGTTGTGGCTTGTGTTTACATTTCGTTGCGTTCGCCCATACAAAGCAAAAACCGCAAGAAGTTTCTTTACGCGCTGTCAGTTTTCATAATGAAAGTGGATGCTGCTGCCACGCCTCCTATGCCAAGCATCCCCTACATCCCCGCTTTTCGAACCTACCCCAACAGTTATTCAAGCGCAAAATTTGCAGTAATCTGCCGACGGACAGCCAAATCCAACATATGCAAAAAAAAATAACACAAAAAAAAAAGGGAAAGAAAAGAAACGAAATAGCAGGAAAACTTTCTTCTCCCTGTAAGGATATCTACCCCCAGGATACGCACAGCTTCAACTTTTAACCCTTCCCTGTGGTATGCATGTGTGTGTGTGTGTGTGTGTGTGTGTGAGGGGAACACGGGAGCAGAATGAAAGCCTGTTGCTGCTCCATGCTGTTCCTGTTGGTCCTGGTCATTTACGCCCATTTAGCCACATTTACCAAAGTCAACAAATAAAGTCCAAACTTTTTCTCTCTCGCCCCAGTTGAAAAGTGGCAAAAGGGGGAAATTGAAGAGGAAATGGAAGGTCCTTCGGCCCGGCCCGATAATTGGCAAACTTTACCAACCAGAGCCTCATCAAGAGGAAAATTTGCTTTAAAAGACCCATTAGATTCGTGTGGCAAATCAATCCATCAAAGACATCCCAATATCATGATGAGTTTCAACATTTTGCAATCTCTCAATATAGTATACATAGACTTACTTAACACAATCCCATTATATTGTCATGAAACTTGGGCCTTCTTGGAGTTACTCACCCCCTTCCGCCGCCTTCCAGTCAAATGTCATCAAAATCATCTTTAGCCAAAGCCGTTGACACAATTTCGGGTTTCAGGCCTCATTAGCGCTCTTCAAGTTTTCCCTGTCGCGGCACTTTTCGCAACTTTTCGTGTCAGCATCAGGTGTCAATTTTAATTTAGTGCCTCTGCCAAGGATGTGTCATCTCTGATGTTTGTTTGCCTTTGTGGTTGTTCGGTTGGGTTTCCGTCAAATTGGGGGAGGGTGGATATGGGAGGGGGGTTTGTATGAAGAATAAGAGTTGAGGAATGTTATAACACATTTTGGTGGCTTGCGGCTATGTGGTTAATGTGGTAAATTTTAGATAGCTTCAAATTATTAAGGCAAAGCATGGCGAAAGGATTCGGGGATCGCAATTGAAGCAGAGAGTAACATTTGCACTTAACAGGGATGGCAACCCAGATCATTATAGACAGATGTGGAAAGGTTTCATTATTAACCCACATTTTCACTACCTACCTCCCTCCATCCCTCACTCTCCTTCTCTCGAATCTATCTCTATCGCTTTCGTTAGGACTAATTTACTTTTTCCATAATATTCAAATGGGTTCTCTTCGGTTATGGGGTTTTACCCCTTTCGACCACGTTCATGGGTGGAGCTTGGTTAATCCGCTTGGCAACCGCCACGCTCATTGATATTCATCTCCATTGTCAACCACAAAATGTAGCAATAATTGAACGCATAGTTCAAATAGCCATAAAAATCAAAGCTCGCTAATGGAGCAGCTGAAATATGTGATGGCCATTCAGCTATGCATGCTAATCCATCCATCCCAGACAAAATCCATTCACAAAAATATTTCATTTCAAACTCTGTTCACTGTTTTTTTTTGTTTTAGTTTTTGTTGATGTTTTAATTCATATTGGAAAATCACAAGAAGGACAAAATAAATGCCAAAACCATTCATGGGGCTTTATTCTGTTGGTGGTGGTGGTGGTGGTGATAACTCATTTCACCTGGCTACTTACTTCTTCAATAGAAGAGGAGCAGCAGGGGCAGCGGCCACAAATGGACGGGCTACATAGGGCGAGCTGTAGGCCAAAGGCGATGTGTAAGCGGCAGTATAAGCGGGAGCAGCGAAACGGGTGAAGGGAGCCGTGTAGGCAGCGGCATAAGGAGCAGAGTAAGCAGCAGCCAAAGGAGCTGTGTAAGCGGCGGCAGCAATTGGGGCAGTGTAGGCAGCTGGGAAGGCAGCGCTATGGGCAACATGATGAGCGGTATAACTGGAGGCATATGGAGCCACATAGGCAGCACTGCCAACCACTGCGGGAGCGGTGTATGCCAGAGGAGCAGCAGCCAGTAATCCAGGCTTGGCAGAAGCCACAGCCACAACAGCGAAGAAGCAGACGGCGAACTATATAAAAATGAAGGATAATGCAATTATAGACTAGGTTGAAAAAACAAAGATCATCATTCCACACTTACGAATTTGAACATTTTGATTGATTTTTGGTTTGGTTTGGTTTTCGGACTTGTTGTCTTTAAGCAGATGACCAATTGATTTGTGATATACCAACATTGACTGCTTGCCTCTTTTATAGCCACTTACACTTTTTGTCAAAGCAACTGATTGTCCATGCCACTCACGTCCAGATTGGGCCAAGTCAACGACTGAGTGAAACCATGTGGCGCATGCGCAATTCTTGGCTCTTGGCTTTGCGCGATAGTTTTCTGTGCTTGGCCATGTCTTGTCGTCCAATCGATGCGTGCCTGAGCGTCCGTTACCTGGTAGGCAAGGTAGGCACATGGGCAGGCAGGTAGGTAGGTAGTCGTTGTCGTCTTCTGTCCATGACCTTGAGCCGGACTGCAGTTTTGTTTACAATTTAATGGGGTTTTGCGGGTTTCTACCGCCTACACTTCTGTATTTTGACAAACGGTAGCGGTAGCTACTTAAATGGCGTGATTTATGATACCACAAGCCCTGATAGTTGTTCATTGTTGAAATATTTTCAGTGGAAATTTATATAATTAGTTTTTTTCTTCACACTTACAATGCCAAATTCACCTAAACTTCACCCTTAATTTTGCCATTGTTCGATTCATGAAAGTTCTTTGGGTCAATCGAAGCCAAATACCATTGAAAATCAAGAATTAACCATATCAATAAACATACAGAAACCTGTTGACGAAAAACAAAGTAATTAAATCTTGGTAATTCATTTATTCCATAAAATATGGTAATTATTTTAAACTTGAAATCATTTAATTTGAATAATTGCACCATTTAATGCTTCTTTATGACTAAGTCGGTCATTTACGTTCGCTTTTTGGTAAAACCTTTATAAATATCCTTATAAACAACCAATATAGTCTGCTTGGCTTCAACTTAAAGAAGAGACTTTATTCAGTAATTGGCTTAATTGAGATAAAAATGACTAGACTACTATTAAAAATTCAAAGTATTAGCTTCTGATATTTAAAACACCGGTCATCATAAATGTGACAATTATGAAAATTCTACAGTTAAATGACAGCTAAATCAAGTAATCAATCATAAGTTGAAAGAAAAAGTTTGCCCACAAATAATTTAAGCATCAAATAGAACTTCATTGGATCCTAAGAAAAAATAAATGGTTCAGGACTTTCAGTTTTAAACTGAACTATTAGATAATTCAATGATTAGACTCCAAGTTTCGAGTGATTGAACAATATTGACTGCGTTTGCCAGCGCGGCCTTCCCACAATGTAAGCATAATCGAATGCGAATGCGTCATGTCCGTCGACTTTAACTATAAAACGAAGCGGGTGAAGCGAACCATTATCAAACAAAGCTCACAGCTTCAAGTAGTAACAACTATCCAACGAAAAAAACAACCAACCAAAACAATCAACATGAAATTCGTAAGTGAAAAGATGTTGCTCCTTCGAGGCGGATCCTAATCACCATCGAATCCTTATCCCTATCCCCTAGTTCGCTGTCTGCTTCTTCGCTGTCGTGGCTGTGGCTGCTGCCAAGCCTGGATTACTGGCTGCTGCTCCTCTGGCATACACCGCTCCCGCAGTGGTTGGCAGTGCCGCCTATGTGGCTCCCTATGCCTCCAGCTTCAATGCTCATCAGGTGGCTCATTCTGCTGCCTTCCCAGCTGCCTACACCGCCGCCTACACTGCTCCTCTGGCCGCAGCTCCTCTGGCCGCTGCTTACTCTGCTCCTTTGGCTGCTGCTTACACTTCTCCCTTGGCTTACTCTACTCCTTATGCCGCCGCCTACACCGCTCCAATTGCCCGTTATGCCGCTGCTCCTCTCGCTGCTGCCGCTTACACCGCACCCATTGCAGCTGCTCCATTCGCCGCTGCTGCCCCAGTCCTGCTGAAGAAGTAGAGAACACCAACAAATCTTGTCCCCTGACTGTGTTAATAAAGAATTGTTTTAAAACTTAAATTTGAGAAAACTTTTATTCATTATCTGTCAGTAGAATATTAGAAATAGTTGACGAACACAATGTTTGTTTTCTTATTAAAAAACCTTTGGGCTTATACCAAAATTCGTTGAAAAATATTCGTCAATTTTGAGAAAGGGTTCAGGCACAAGGTTTAGAAGCTTAAAAAATTTTCCAAGTTATTTTATAACAATGCTAACTTTTCCCAGAGTACGAAATACGATATTCAGTCTTTCCATATTTAAATCACATTATTTAACATGGAAAAACTAAATAAATCGAATCGAAGTCGTCGAAAAATTGATCAAGCTACAGCTGTAGTAGAAGAATTATTATCTTGATATAAAATTAATGAATAGTCCTTGGAATTAGAGGACCATTTACCTCAATTTTGGGAAGTTCTAACTCAGTCTCAACAAATAGTAATGCCTTCCATTACATAAATACTGTAAAATCCTTAAAGTATTAAAATTATTGATAAGATCAAAATACATCCTATTTAGGTTGTCAAGAAAATTAGCGATTTAGCTAAAAATGAATACAAAATTCTGCAAAACCATTTTTAATTCATTCAATTATCATCAAGATTTAAATACATAAGATTGGTTTTTACCAAGAGTATTTAATTTAATCAAGATCGGACAACTATGTCAAATATTTTGGTGAAAAAACTTGTATTTCTAAAACAATGAACCCATTTTGTCCAAGTTTCGAACGAATTGACAATGTTCACTGCATTTGTAACTTAACGTGGCCTTGAAAGTGCGTGGGGCCCAAATTAAAAACGTATTCGTCATGTCCATCGATTTCGACTATAAAACGAAGCGGGTGAAGTGAACCATTATCAAACAAAGCTCACAGCTTCAAGTAGTAACAACTATCCAACGAAAAAAACAACCAACCAAAACAATCAACATGAAATTCGTAAGTGAAAAGATGTCGCTCCTTCGAGGTGGATCCTAATCACCATCGAATCCTTATCCCTATCCCTTAGTTCGCTGTCTGCTTCTTCGCTGTTGTGGCTGTGGCTGCCGCCAAGCCTGGATTACTGGCTGCTGCTCCTCTGGCGTACACTGCTCCCGCAGTGGTTGGCAGTGCCGCCTATGTGGCTCCATATGCCTCCAGCTTCAATGCTCATCAGGTGGCTCATTCTGCTGCCTTCCCAGCTGCCTACACCGCTGCCTACACTGCTCCTCTGGCCGCTGCTCCTCTAGCCGCTGCTTACTCTGCTCCTTTGGCTGCTGCCTACACTTCTCCCTTGGCTTACTCTACTCCTTATGCCGCCGCCTACACCGCTCCCATTGCCCGTTATGCCGCTGCTCCTCTCGCTGCTGCCGCATACACCGCACCCATTGCAGCTGCTCCATTCGCCGCTGCTGCCCCAGTCCTGCTGAAGAAGTAGAGAACACCAACAAATCTTGTCCCCTGACTGTGTTAATAAAAAATTGTTTTAAAACTTAAATTTGAGAAAACTTTTATTCATTATCTGCCAGAAGAATATTAGAAATAGTTGACGAACACAATGTTTGGTCCTTATTTAAATAGCTTTGGGTCAGTAGCAAAAATCGATAGCAAATATTTATAAATTTTGGGAAATTGTTCATGCACATGGTTTAAAAGCTCTTCCCAGAATGCAAAATATGATTCTCAGTTTTCACATATTCAAAGAACATTACGAAACATGGAAAATAGGATAAAAACCTAATAAATCATATCGAAATCCTCAAGAAATTGATCAATCTGCAGCTGCAGTAGAAGAATCATAACCTTGATGGAAAATAAATGAAAAGTCCTTGAAAGTGGACGAACATTTGTGTCCCTCAACTTCATGAAGCTCTGACTCAGTTTCTTTTTGCTTCCATTCTGCATTTTCAATTGGCATAAAACCCTGGAAAAAGAATTATTTTTAAAATTTAATATCAACAAATTACCATGCTTTACATAACATACTTTTGAGAAAATTAGAAAAGAATTAAAATTGTTGATAATATACAACCTTTTAGCTCGTCAAGACAATGATTGATTGTATTAAAAATTAGTTTAGATTGGTTCTTAGCAAGAGTAGCGAATTCAATCTAAATCCGACAACTATATCATATAGTTTTTGGTACAAAAAACTTGTACTTCTAAAATATTGAACACAAACAGTTCAAGTTTCTCCAAATCGTCCAAGTTTCGAACGAAACGACGATGTTGACTGCATTTGTAACTAAACGTGGCCTTGAGAGTGCGTGGGGCCCAAATTAAAAACGTATTCGTCATGTCCATTTCGACTATAAAACGAAGCGGGTGAAGCGAACCATTATCAAACAAAGCTCACAGCTTCAAGTAGTAACAACTATCCAACGAAAAAAACAACCAACCAAAACAATCAACATGAAATTCGTAAGTGAAAAGATGTTGCTTCTCGAGGCGGATCCTAATTACCATCGAATCCTTATCCCCATCCCTTAGTTCGCTGTCTGCTTCTTCGCTGTTGTGGCTGTGGCTGCTGCCAAGCCTGGATTACTGGCTGCTGCTCCTCTAGCATACACCGCTCCCGCAGTGGTTGGCAGTGCCGCCTATGTGGCTCCATATGCCTCCAGCTTCAACGCTCATCAGGTGGCTCATTCTGCTGCCTTCCCAGCTGCCTACACCGCCGCCTACACTGCTCCTCTGGCCGCTGCTTACTCTGCTCCTCTGGCTGCTGCTTACACTTCTCCCTTGGCTTACTCTACTCCTTATGCCGCCGCCTACACCGCTCCCATTGCCCGTTATGCCGCTGCTCCTCTCGCTGCTGCCGCCTACACCGCACCCATTGCAGCTGCTCCATTCGCCGCTGCTGCCCCAGTCCTGCTGAAGAAGTAGAGATACACGCGACCACATCTTGTCATTTGATTATAAAAATAAAGATCTGTTTATTAACATATATTTTTTTTTTTTTTAATATTTTATATTTGGAACCATTTCCGAATTGCGAACTTTTCAAGCGAATTTTGTAACATATTTACATATGGATTATTTGAAAATCTGTGAGGTAGATTTATATTCAGAGTTTGAAATCTTTTAAGCATTCTAGCTTTATTTGAATCAATCATTTTGTATATTTAAAGCTGGTTGATTTTCGGTGTTACTAAATCACTCTAAATATGTCTCACTAAATCAGACTAGACTTGTCAGCGTTGGAGTATTTCAATATTTGATTTGTTTCGAAACAGGCTTAGCATAACTTTATAAGGAAGTACTTTATTTTCCAAAAGTAGTTGGGGATTTTTAGTTTATCGCCAGTTTTATAATTTTGCTCGAATGTTAACCTCGTTAGTCTGCCGTCAAGAGAAACATGAAAATACTGCCAAAAATTTAATTTATTTTTAACAAATATATGTATATAATATTTTTGCCAAGCAATGGTAAATTGAGGTCAACTAACCTTCAGCTATTTTATTTAGTTTTCACGTAGCGAACAATTTATTGAATGTCAAAAACACTTTTCCAATCTCCAAAACTTTGTTGCATAAAATCCTTATGGCTCTAGGCACTTTTTCCTATGAAAATGATCCTTTATCATAAGAACTATGACTGATTTTTCGGGATATTATACAGAATATCATAAAAATAACCTGAGATTTTTTCCTAATGCCAACGATAGAGAAAACTGCTGAGAAACTACTTTCTAAATGAGTTTGTTACAATTTGTAATATAATCCCTTGTATTCATTCTATAATACTTATATTGGAAACCCAGAGGAACTTTGTCATAGATAAACTTATTAACATTACATTTTGAATGATCTATTTTATGGTCTGTGGAATGTGTTAAAAATATTTGATAGTCCAAAAAATTTGGTAAAATTTATACTAAAGATTAGAAAAGTTGAAGGAATTGTTGTTGATTTCTAAACGATGATTTCTATGTGACCTATATGATATGGACAACCGATTTTTTGGGAGTCTTATCAGTTGGAAAACACAAACATTTTTCTTGTTCAAACTGGAAAATACACCAAGCTTATAACGTTGCTTTTGGTAGTTAAATAATATACTTAGTAATCAGGTTTGGGCGACACTAACCCACAAAGTGGGCTGTGATCAAAATGTTAGTAAACTAAGTCACCACGCATTGTCCAAGTGTCGAACGAAGCGGCGATGTTAACTGCATTTGTAAACGCGGCCTTCAAGCTCTCGAGGCCCAATTGGATTCGTATTCGTCATGTCCATCGATTTCGACTATAAAACGAAGCGGGTGAAGCGAACCATTATCAAACAAAGCTCACAGCTTCAAGTAGTAACAACTATCCAACGAAAAAAACAACCAACCAAAACAATCAACATGAAATTCGTAAGTGAAAAGATGTTGCTCCTTCGAGGCGGATCCTAATCACCATCGAATCCTTATCCCTATCCCTTAGTTCGCTGTCTGCTTCTTCGCTGTTGTGGCTGTGGCTGCTGCCAAGCCTGGATTACTGGCTGCTGCTCCTCTGGCGTACACCGCTCCCGCAGTGGTTGGCAGTGCCGCCTATGTGGCTCCTTATGCCTCCAGCTTCAACGCTCATCAGGTGGCTCATTCTGCTGCCTTCCCAGCTGCCTACACCGCTGCCTACACTGCTCCTCTGGCCGCTGCTCCTCTAGCCGCTGCTTACTCTGCTCCTTTGGCTGCTGCCTACACTTCTCCCTTGGCTTACTCTACTCCTTATGCCGCCGCCTACACCGCTCCCATTGCCCGTTATGCCGCTGCTCCTCTCGCTGCTGCCGCCTACACCGCACCCATTGCAGCTGCTCCATTCGCCGCTCCATTTGCCGCTCCTGCACCTGTGATCCTCAAGAAGTAATTTTGTCCCATGAATAAATATTTTTTTTTCGTAATTATAAAAACCATTGAAAAAATGTAAATCTCTTATTGTTGATCTTCGAGGATGGCATCGGGAAGCCAACTAATACCAAATAGGAAAAAGACTTTGTTCTTTGGGTCGAAAATATAGTCCAATTTTAAAAGCCCCAAGTCCCATTTCAATTCGATTCCTTTTCCATTTATATATTACCTAAAGCCAAATAGTTGCAAGGGTATTAAAACTTCGGCTAGCTGGTTCTCATCAATTTGATTGCAGTTTCGCTTTGTTTTTAATTGAAACTGAAATTAATTGAATGTAATACAAAATATACTTATATTACATTTATGTCGATGTATTCGGCTTCATTTCATGTAACTGGTGTAAAGTCAGTTTTTTTTCTGTTATAAATAGAAAATATTAATTAATAAATGTTATAAATTACAAAGAAACAAAAGAAAGAAAGAAAAAGGCAAGTGAACAAAGAGAAAAAGGAAATGCAATGGCTTAAATCTCACTAATTAGAAATATCGAGTGGACCCTTTCCCCCCCATATAGAGGTGGCACACACAATCACACCCCACTCACAGTCTCCCACACACACACACACACATTGGCAAGTCTCACACTTGAAAAAGTGTTGAAGCGTGAATTTTGCTTAAAAATGCCAATTACGCGAATTTTACATGGCCATATATAAGGGAAAGGGAAGGAAAGGAAAGGAATGGAAAGGAACGTACATACACATGCACATTTGAAGGAAGGCGGAGGAAGGAGGCAGAATGTTAAAGGATGAATGGTCCATGTATGGTGAGAGAGCTATTATGGTGGTAGCTGAATTGTTGCCTCTGAAGGATTTACCAGTCCTCTCCATCGCCATCGCCATCTCCATCTCCATCTGTATCTCTCTTTCTCAAGTGTTTGCCATGTGACTGTGCATACAAAGCAGCCTATTTTTGGGGCCGTATCTGTCGTATCCGCCTACTAAATGCACAATCATGTTGCAGGCCCTTCCAATTGAAATCTTCATCATGCTGGCAAACCGCAGGCAACGAATATATTTGTTTTCACACTTGACTTTGATGGCTAGGGGGTAAAAGAGGGAGAGAGGGAGGGGAGGCAGTTTCTTGTGCTTCTCGTCTCCTCGTCACACTCAAAAGGTTGCTTTCATTGTCAAGTTTGTCTCGATACATACATAGATCTCTATAAGTATATAAGTATATATATATGTATATATATATTGGTTAATCCGACTAAAAGCTTTGATGCTAACAGTTAACAGTTTCAAGTGCAGTGCTCAAAAATTCTCAATGGACCCGCAAGGCAAAAGGAAAAGCATTATATCAAAGAGTTTGGGTCCCCTCCCCCACTCACACACACACACACACACACACAACCCCCATGCCCAATCCTCTGGGGTACATGTACCTTCTAAGTGGCAGCAAGTAATTAAAAAATATATATACGTATATATGTATAGCTATATATATTTTGAAAAAAAAAAAAAAACCGCACAAGAAATTTGCACAAAAAGGCGCAAAAATTGCGCTTCGTTTGACTGGGACCAAAGCTTCGGGGACAAGGACCTCAAAACCTAAAGAAAGAGATCGACTAAGCTATACCCAAGCCATGTATCAGAAAATCAATATGGGGAGAGGAATTCGATTTGCCGGCATCATAAGTAGAAGATTTCAATCTAAATGAGAACCCCATTTGCAAAGAAAATTATTGGGAAAATCTAGTAGCAGATGCGTTTCCATAAAAGGAATCATAAATTTTGTTGGCTTGAAATCTTTGAAGGTTTATTCTTCAACCGATCAATCGATGGACAAATTTGTTCCCATCTCCGTATGAGTCACATATTAGTCGTATATTTTCTTAATCTAATTTCTAATTTGATCTTTCGATATACCCGTAATACCTAATTGGATATAGGCAGAGCACAAAAAAAACAACAACAAAAAAATGAAAAATTTACAGACGGCAGAAAACGGGAACTTTGAACAAGTTGCGTGAAATATGCGCCACTTTTGCTTTTTTTTTATATACCGTCCTGAGCCCCTCCCCTTACTCTTTTAGTCCATGCAACACACGCCGCCACACCCCTCCCCCCAGAGTATTGTCCGCCCTTACCACAGGTTGGAGTTTATTGCCACAATAAAGGAGCAACTTACTTGTTCTGACTTGGGCTCATGGTCGGTGGGAAGGAGGCGTGGCAGCAGCTGTGCGTGCGCGTTAATGCGTCGTTTAAGTGCCGTAAAACGTGAAAGGCACACATGACACCACCACCACCGCCACCACCACTACCCCCACTCCCATCCTTCCTATGAGGTCTATTAAAAATTGCGTTTAGAATTTGTCTCGAAATGTTTGCGACATTTGGCAGCAAGGTTCCCTTTTTTGTGAATTTAAGTGGTTTCCAGAAATTATTCATAAGGACATGCCTCCATATGTATATGTATGTATGTATGCACAAAAGAAAGCCAGTGAGAGGGGGGGGAATGGGTAGGAAATTGAGTAAAGGTTGTTGCCAACGTTACCATTCAGGATTCGGGGTTAGGGTATGGCGCAAATGATTGCTTTCAGTTATTAAAATCTGAAATTGAAGCCATTTAAAATGGATAATGGATGAATGAGGTATTGGTTTGATTTCCTTTGAAGAGCTGGCTTCCCAATTTGTTTTTCATAACTTGGTTTTTTTTTTTTTTTGGAGTTAAAGAAATAATAGATTAAAAGCTTGGCTATTTTTTGTATAACTCTACTGCTTCTGAATCTATCGATTACTTCGAATTTTTAAAATCAATTTCGAATTTCTTATCATGCGATTATATACTCATATGACCATCTGTATATTTTTTGACGATGTGCTAATAACTGGAGATGTTGACAACATAAAAATCACATGTTCAGCGATTAAATAGCTACATAAAAACACATGAATTTAGCCCTGAAAACAACTTTAATTTGACTTGGCTAAATGATCGTTTAATTATGATAATTTGCTAAAAATACTCTAAGAAGAACATTTGAATTAGATCACTTTAGTGGGGCTTTAAAATATTAATTTAATTTTCAACTCTCATTTAGCCACTAAGGGTGGCTAAGGGTGAGTTTTACTCGTAATTCCTCAAAACTTTTCTGGATTTGAAGGAGCGTACATAATTGGTTTATGGCCTCTCTGCTTCGTCTTGGGAAGCCGCCGTCGCAATTTCAATTTGCCTTGTGCACACACACAAACACACACACACACACAAACACATACACACACAAAAGTCTAATCAAATTACTCAAAGCTCAAGTGCCCCCAGCACGTGCCAAGTGTGTGCGTGTACAACAATGAATTGGCCTACTAAACCAAGTAGTCCAAGTCGTTCAAGCCGTCCAAGTCAGAGTCTCAAAGTGTCCAAGTTTCGAACGAAACGACGATGTTGACTGCATTTGTAAGCGCGGCCTTCGAACCGTGTGTGTGTGTGTGGAGGCCCAATTGGATTCGTATGCGTCATGTCCATCGATTTCGACTATAAAACGAAGCGGGTGAAGCGAACCATTATCAAACAAAGCTCACAGCTTCAAGTAGTAACAACTATCCAACGAAAAAAACAACCAACCAAAACAATCAACATGAAATTCGTAAGTGAAAAGATGTCGCTCCTTCAAGGTGGATCCTAATCACCATCGAATCCTTATCCCTATCCCTTAGTTCGCTGTCTGCTTCTTCGCTGTTGTTGCTGTGGCTGCTGCCAAGCCTGGATTACTGGCTGCTGCTCCTCTGGCATACACCGCTCCCGCAGTGGTTGGCAGTGCCGCCTATGTGGCTCCATATGCCTCCAGCTTCAACGCTCATCAGGTGGCTCATTCTGCTGCCTTCCCAGCTGCCTACACCGCTGCCTACACTGCTCCTCTGGCCGCTGCTTACTCTGCTCCTCTGGCTGCTGCCTACACTTCTCCCTTGGCTTACTCTACTCCTTATGCCGCCGCCTACACCGCTCCCATTGCCCGTTATGCCGCTGCTCCTCTCGCTGCTGCCGCATACACCGCACCCATTGCAGCTGCTCCATTCGCCGCTCCATTCGCTGCCCCTGCCCCAGTCCTGTTGAAGAAGTAAACAACAAACATGTGATCTTGTCCCTTGACTGTGTAAATAAAGTTTTTTTTTCATATTCATAAAAGACAATGAGTATTATTATTATTACTATTCGCTAAATTCTTATAGAAAGAATCCAAAATGTGTTAAATGTCACATCTCTCAAGAATCCTATTGAAAAAACTCTTACCACAGCTTTTTTAAACAAAAAATCTGGGTTCTTAATATGATATTATTATGAGAAATAATTTGAAATCTAACTTAAGAGTTAGAATCATCTTTTAACGCCTCAGTATCTTGGTTCTTTAAAGTGAAAACATTCGCTTAATCCCAGTAATCCTATAATTGATAACCAGAAAAATTTGTATGATGAACAATTGCAAAAAATGAGCAGAAAAATAGTTTTCCAGATTTTAAAGCCAATTAAAATTCGATATTATGGGAGGAAAATAGAGATATGACTTTTCAATATCGGTAAAAAAAAAAGACTGAGTTAGAGGTCTACAAAGTAAAAGTTTTTTTTAGGAATTTGGCAATTCTTATTGATCAAAACTCATAACTTGTTGGGGCTCATAACATGAACTTCAATCTGAACTATCAAAAATTGAGTTCTGATTAGGGACTAAGTATTCAAATGTCTTAAAACTTGATGATCATTCTGCTCAACCTTGACGTCCATTTACAACATGATTTACACAAAAAAAAAAGATAACTTTAGTCTTCCGAGACGCTTTACTTTTTGAAAAGTTTCCTTTACATTTTTCTGCTAAATAGATATGACAGAACCAATTCAAAACATGTACAACAAAAAAGAGAAGATGGGCGAATCCAACTTAGCTTACCAAAAAAGTTTTCAGCTTGACGCAGTTTTATTGAATAAAAAGGTCATTAAATTTGGACGCTATCTGTAGCGAGAACTTGTGAAAATGGGGACAAAACCCCTTGGCACCGTAACCACCGCCACCGCCGCCAATCCAAAATTTTCCAACGCCCTCCTCGCCCCATCCAGCCCAAAAGTCGTCTTCTATACATTGGATTTTACTAGCCTTTTCCGCTTACGTAGGAAAAGTTTACAACTACTTGGCGTTTACTACCTGAAGATGGAGCACAACCACAAGCATAGACTAAAGAGGATGTCGACAGCGAGAGAGGAGGAGTGAGTGAGTGAGAAAGAGAGAGAGGGGGGAAGCGGACTTATAGAGATTGAAAGAGGGGGCATGGAGCTAAGGCAGGGTAAGAGTGAGTGAGAGAGAGATGATGCCAAAGTTATGATAAGCAGCAACAGGACGAGCGAAGGAGCAGAAGGAGCTCTTCAGGCTTTCAACGCGCAGGACAAAGTCAAGCAGAAAACTTCACTGCCGCTGGAAATGGAGAAAAACGCAGGAAACGCTGAAAGGAAGCATATTTCATATACAACAAAAAAAAAAGAAAAAAGACTAAGGGGTAGTTGTAGGAGAGGATGGGAAAAAGTAAAATAAAAAATAGGGAGAAGAAATCCTTTTAAATGGAAAGTTTAATCCAAGGCAAAAGCAGAAACTCGCTCAGGGGAGATGCCTGGATTTCGATAAGAGAGTTGAGGAACCATTACAAAATTTGTTCGCCGGCAAAAGCGCATTGAGGCAAGCACCCAAAACTTAGTCTGGCATAAACTTGGCCAAGTCCATTTTTGGGTTAACTAACGCACAAAAAAAAAAACAAACAACAAAAAAACTCAAGAAAACGAATTCTAAAAACAAAAAACTCTGCATAAATGTTACACAAATTTGGTGCAAAATGTTGGCTTAATAAATATAGCATGCGAAACTATTTAGATGGCCTGCATAGTATAGTAACGACCTGACAACCAAATGTTTGTCTGCTGGGCAAAAGCAATAAAATTGAGTAAATAAAATTTGTATTCACTTTATATAATTTTGACGATTTTTCAAATCAAATATACACCCCAAGAGTGTGGGTGAGAGGGAATGACACACACACACACACAGCCCATATATAAATATATATACATATATGTATGTATGTATGTACATATATATAGAGAGGGACAGGCATTCACATATAAGTTAGAATCCCTTTCGACATATACACAATCATGTGCAAACGTGTTCTTCAAATGGATTACATGAATAAAAGATTTAAACACGTCAGGTAAATCAGTAGCGGGTTACCAAGATACACACACACAGAGAGAGAGAGACACAAACACATACACACAACCAGTGTGATAGCTTCTCATTTCCATTCCTACCTGGGAATGAGAGGGAAGCCTCCCCCACAACACCAACAACAACAACAACACTGAAGAGCTTCATGTGAAAATATTCACAGATGTTGTACCTAAGCAAAAAAAAAAAATAAAAAAAAAACCTATCTGAATCTGCAAAGGTGCCAAAGCAAAGCAAAGACCAATCTATTGATTTTGCTTTATTTGTTGTTATTCATAAATGTTGTTTTTTTTTTTTTATTTTTATTTACTACAGATGCTTAAATTGGAATCAATATAATCAAAATTTAAATTGGATTTCAAGTGAACTGATTCTGCAGCTATTCTCCTTGCAAATAGCCAAACAAATCAATGGGCAGACTGAGGAGCAAATCAGATCGTTCTCTTTTTTTTTGTGAATTTCACAACAATTTCTTAATAAAAACAAAACATAAAAAAGGAAGTCTCAGGGCTTACCTTGTTTCACTTGGATGTCGTTGAACGCTCAAAATTTCCATATTTGTCCACACAATCGTTCGATTCGATATATTTCTAAAAACAAAACTGTCCAAAGAAAAGGTCTTTAATTTCCACAATTTTTTAAGAAAAAGAACCCAACTGGTTAATTTGTTATAAAAGTTTTTTATTCACAAGAACATGAAAAAAAAAGAACAAAAATTTAGCACTGACACACACACGCACACACAGACTATATAGAAACTATGAATAGTTGTTAATAAGCTATTGATTTAGTATGTATGTATGTATGTATACATATATAGAGTAGAGTATAGTTCGCGAGTTCAAATCAAATCACTAGATCAGCTAGATTCAACGTCTCAAGTAAGTGTAATACGGATATGTGGCATAGGCGCCATAAACGGGAGTATACGTATACGCCGCATAGGCCGGCGAACTAAAGTATCCCGGATAATAGGATGCTGGAGCAGTTGCTGCATACCATCCACTTCCTGCCACTGGCGTCGTTAACAACACCTGCGGCTTGCCATTGCTTAGGACCGCAAGCAAAGTGAGCTGCCACAAAAAAAGAGTTGAGAATGTGAATCTGAATCTGAATCCTAAATCCTCTCAATTTTACTTACCATTAACAGTTTGAATAACATAATGCCGAAAATCTGCCGCTGCTGCTTATCGTGTGAAATTCAAAATTTGATTGACAAAATGATCAAACAATTCAATCATATTTATAGCTTCGGCCCCACTTGACGTCAGGGAGAGAGACAGCGACAGAGAGACAGAGACAGAGTGAGAGAGAGACAATCATGAGAATTTATGGAACCATTAATATGGTTATACATAGGAGGTAGAGCTGAGCGAGCTTATGGATTGCATAAATTATAATGTAAAATGCTATTTCAAATTGTTAAAAGTACAAGAAAATTAAATAATACAATATTTTGTATTTGTTGAACAAAAAAATAACAGCACTTGCAATACTCTATACGAAAAAAATATATCTCGAAAACTAATAGAATACATTTCTAAAATATTTATGAAGAGTTTTTTTTCTCCTTTTTATTAGTTCCAAAAAATATTATTTATAACATTCTAATAATTTCTGATTGATTCAACGATGACATACAATTAATTGAAAGAATCATTAAATTGTTGAATGTTTAATTGAGTTGTTTGTCTTTTTCTATAATATTTGCTTTTTTTTCTTTCAACATTTGCCATATTTATCAACAATTTCCTCTTGCGTCACAAAGTCGCTAGGAAAATCTCATGAAATGTTTTATACACTTTCTTCTAGAATTGGACCTGTTGTCATTGATTACACACAACCATCTAGCTCCCAGCTCCCAGTCCCCGATTCCAGTGCCAGTGCTAGCCCTTCCCTTGCCCTGTCCCTAGCAACTCTTCACCCACACACACACACACTCACACACACAAGCGTTCTTCAATGCCGCCTGTTGCGCGGCATTTTGCCTCTATGCATAAAATATTTGCGTTTATTTAGACGTTGTAAAAATTATAATTATGTGTTCGTGCTTGGCATACGCATATGTTGTACCCCATCCCCCCACTCTAAGAGTATGGGCAAAGGCAATGGCAAACCAGACCATATTTTGCGATCAATTCTATTAGATAAGACAGAGACAGAGAGCGAGAGAGAGACAGAGACAGAGAAAGAGAGCTCAAAGGGTGATGCCTTGGTTTTAAGAACAAAATTTTGCAAACTGTGCAAACAATCTGGGAGATAGCTAGGCAAAATGAGACAAGAGAAAAGGAGAAATAGAGACAGAGAGACAATGAGAGAGAGAGAGTGAGAAAGAGTTGGGCAACATGTTTCGCAAGCCATAAATAATTAATTAATGCAGAGTGAGAAGCATTCTATGCAAATGTTCATATATAGACCATAAATTTAAGTCAACCAAAAGCTGATGAAGCCATCAGTATGTATATATAAGTATGTATGTATGTATGTATGTACATATATATATAAGTATATACTTGTATGTATGTATGCACATTTCGCTTGACTGCATTGTGTTGGTTGCCAAGTTCACTGACCACCACCATCACCATCATGACCACCACCATCACTTCTTCTTTGAGTACCAGTTCGGGAGAACTAGTGCTTGACCACGCCCTGGCTATTCCGGCAACAACTCGCGCGGAACTACTCACTTAGAGGAGTATACAAGTGCCTTATAGCGACAGTTTTTGTTTCGCTACTAATTTTCAGTTTGCTTACAAAAAAAAAAAAAAAATAAAAGAAAAACATAATAAAATGGCGGCTACTCTCGACCAGCAAGCAGCAGCAGCAGCAGCTGGCAGCCATTTTTTGTCCAGTCTCTGTTGTTCCCAAAATACTCTGTAACAATTTGGTCTTAGGAATGGGGAGGTATATTGGCATCGAAAGATCCTATAGCCAGTCCCAAGTTCTTGTGATCAAATTGAGTTAAAACCAAAGCAAACAAACCCTGAAACATTTTTGTTCCTCAGACGCACAAGCATGTGGCGACGCACAAGCAAAGGGTCGCAAGTGTGTGAGTTTGTAGACGCACAAGCGACTGAGGTTAAATTGGTTATAGAGCTTTTCCAGGATGCTTTCCAATTTCATCATACTACTTGCCCAAACAAATTTGCAATGTTGCATAATTAAAATAAAGTAAGTAAGTCGCCGGGCCGACTTGGATATACCATGCATTAGGTGAAGAGATATATATTAAATTTCTTTCAAATGCTATCTCTCTTTTGTGGAAACGAGCACTTTAGCGCCCCCCGACCAAATCGGTGATTTGCAGCATATGCTATCTCGCTCTTTTTCGCGTGCATCTGCCTTGCACCGCTATGGGTCAAAAACGTTTCTATGTATAACTCGGCTATTTTTATTCCGATTCTTGTGATATTTGGTGGGATGATAGATATACGTGACATGTATTAGTGTGCCAAATTTAATTTCGATACGATAAATATTTCGGCTGAAAATCGAATTTTTCGAATTTCGGGGGCGGAAGGGGGCGTGGCCAAATTTGAAACAAACTTGGTCTGCGTGCACACTGCACGCATCTAATGTCCAAATCCGAAAGCTCTATCTTTTATAGTTCCCGAGATATGGAGGCTCAAAATATTGTTTTTCAAATAGCGGGGGCGGAAGGGGGCGGGGCAAAAAAAAAAAATAAACTCGATCTGCCTGCAGAGCAAACGGGTCTACATGCCAAGTTTGGTAGCTCTAGCTCTTATAGTCTCTGAGATCTCGATGATTCTTCAGACGGACAGACGGACAGACAGACGGACATGTCTCAATCGACTCGGCTATTGATACTGATCAAGAATATATATACTTTATAGGGTCGGAGAAGCTTCCTTCTCCCTGTTACATACATTTTGGCGACTTTAATATACCATTTCATTCTACGAATGCATGGTATAAAAACAAAAGGAGAATGAGAGAAAGGGCAGTAAGTCCGCTTCTGTTTACGAGTAGTAGTAGTAGATTGTTTGTTTGTTTTCCATCAACAGCCACCCACCTGCCAACTGCCGCCACCTGCCACCCGCCACCTGTCCCATGCCACATGCCTCCCATTAACTCTCTTTACCAGAACTCTTTGGGAGTTTATTGCGCACGTTTTTTGTGTGTGTGTGTGTGTGTGTGTGTGGGTGTGTCTTTTTTGTCAGTTTGTAATTTAATAACTAGTACAATTTAAATTAATTAATGAGCAGCAAGCGAGACAACAACAACAGGGTGTGGGAAGGTGGAAAATTAACAAACAGAACAGCAACATTGGGTGATAAAAAGGAGAAATGGAAATTTGATAGTCCGCAATTGATTAAGATTACGCCTTCGGATTTAGTTGGTGCTCTTTCTGCTGGCATGCCAACGAATGCAAATCCCCGGCCAATACTTGATACTTGTGCTCCAAGTGTTTTAGCATCTTTTGCAATTGAACGCCATTCACACGGCCGGCACATTCCTGGGCGCACAGTTGCTTCAACTGCTGCAGATGGGACATACGCTCCAGGATTAGATCCCTGCGACTGTTAAGAACTTGATTTAACAATCGCGTTGCTTCTGCCGTTTTGGGTAAATTCTGATTGAGCATAATGCGGCGATAGGAACGCCAGGCATGCTGTTGGGCGCGTTGCAATGTGCTGCGATACCACCTGTGGGTCGCCTTCTCCAATCGTCTATCGATGGCCCGCCAACGCCATTGGCCCAAACCCAATCCGGTGTGCCCGAAACAGGTGGCAAAGAAGCCCAATCGTTGGGGCAATCCGCGCCAGCGTCGCAAACGTTTCAATGCACGATGGGCACCAATTAGGAATCCCTGTGCACCTTGCTGTTTTCCCTTCATCTCATCAAATTGAGAGTCCTGCTTCAGGCTGCCATCCAGACTATAGAATTTAAGGCAACATTGACGCAATTCCTCATTGAGTTTCCTTAGTTGAGAAAGTGCATCAGTCCATCGCGACTCCTGATGCCTTACAATTTGTGGAGGAAATGATGATATTCTTTCCTTTGCCGTAGTAGTATTGGTCTTTGTATACATCATTTGCTGCTGCTGCTGCTCCTGGATTCTGGTATTGCTTTTTAGTACCTCGGCCATTTCATCGAAGCAAACTTTCAGGCTATTCACAGACCGTGTCCCCGATCCTAGTGAATGGGAACTATCGGTTAGTCCACCTGGTTGTTGAACAATTTCCATTTCGTGTGAGGAAACTCTTTCACTCCCCGATCGATAAGTAATTTTCGTGGCACTTGGATACATTTTAGCACCCTCATTGATTCCATTCGATTGCAATGGCATTCGTTGATGCTGGTCTTTCCTTGTACTTTCAATGACCAGCTCATAGATTTTAACTCTATCCCTAACACTTTTCCTATCTTCTTCCTCTTGGGCAGCCAACTGCTGCTCCAGCTGCTTCTGCAGCTGTTGTGGTCCCAGTTCAGGCTTGTAGCATCGATGGGAATCATAGGTAACATCCTGATAATGATGATTTTCTTTATTCTTGGTGGCAACAACCACATCACAATCATTCTCCGAGGTTTCGGTCAACTCTTCAATGGGTTGTAGTACATTCGTTTTGCTCCATTTTGTGGGACCCAGATGTTCCTTGCTTTTCCTGGGCTGGACGACATTTTGTTGTGTGGGATTCGCTTTATTGACAACTGAATTCCTCAAAACGTATCTAATCACTTCCTCCATCGATGGCTTCACATTGTTCTTAGTTGACTTGCTAATGGCTTCATTAGTCACTCTAATATGGGAATACCTATCGAGCAGGACATTCAAATCTAAATCACAGTTCGCTAGGTCGACAAATGGGTCACTTAAACAGCCAAATTCCTTCAAATGGGCATACATGAGAATCATAAAGCTGTTCCGGGCTAGCTTTTGCTCCTTGGGCACTTTAGCGAATACGCCCAACCAATTGCCAATAAAAGCCCGATCCGAGGGGCTGGCAATTCGGTTGATGGCACTATCATATTTTCTCAGCTGCAATTTAAAATGACGATCCAATAACTTCTCACTGGGTTCCTTCTGCATTTCTCAGTTTTTAATTTTCCCTTATCCTTCTGCAAGAGTTTTTTTTATTTTGTTGTTGTTACTTTCAATACAAAAAATTTATTGATTTTGTTTTCGGTTGGAAACCTGATTGATGAAGTCAGTTTGAGGTGGAATAGATGAATTCCAGATGAACATACACATATATTTCAAGTTATAATTCTATGATTACCATGTTGGTGTTTTTGTTTTTGTATCTCTTAAACGTTTTACATGGAAGAGAAGAAAGGATCCCGTGAAGAGGCCCATTCAAGACAAAGTGTTGCGGTTGCCTTGCCACGTAAATTTTCATTAGCAGAGAAGCGCGTATAAATTAGGAAAATGAAGCAGCCACACAGCGGCGACGGTGTCGGCGTCGGCGGCAGCGGCAGCAGCGGTGGCTGTGGCAAGGTGGAGGAACGGGACGGAATGGGAGGAGATACGGACAGGTCTGGCACTTGAGTGCTCTTACTGAGCACAGCTCAGCTCAGCTCACCTCATCTCATCCACGGCGAGTGAAGTCAGAGCTTAACCGCAGCAAAAGCAACGTGAAGGAGTAGAGTAGAGGTTTGCTACATACATACATTGTAGAAGGTGGTGCTGCTGCTGCGGCTTGTGGCGAGCTCCATGAGCTTTACCACCGGCACGGCAAAAGTTCTCCTGCTGCTTCTGTCCTGTCTGTCTGTCTATCTGTCTGCGTGCCTGCATAAATTTATATTGTTAAACATGAGCTAGAAAAAAAGCACGCGCTGCGTGTCAAAAAAAAAAAAACAGAAGGACGGACTAACCGACGGCAGTACCGAAATTAGTATACCCTTGTTCTCAACTCCCACAGACAGAAGTATGTATTGCACACATCATAAAGCGTGCAATTGTGTCATAAAAAATCTCAGCACTGTAGCTTCAAAGGTCGGGGAGGAGATTGCGTTGATCCAGAAAGACCGACGGACCTGACTATTTGAATTCGTCTTGTCCTGCTGATCTAAAATCTATATGTATACTTTACATCTGTATATGGTCGGAGATGTTTCCTGCTGACCGAAATTAATATACCCATTTTGGCAACGGTATAAAAACCAAGCAACATCAAAAAAGACAAAATGAAATGACTTGACATGTGGAAAACATGAACAAAAATAACAATAATAAAAATAAAGAAAACTGCATGAGGGAAATTAAGAATTAAAAACCTCACAGTTGAAAAGGCCATGATTAAGGCGAAACGAAACGACGATTTCTTTATACATACATATAAAGCTATCAGTCCGTGTATCTCCCTGCTTTTCTAGGGGCAGAAAACAGAAGGAATGATAGAGACCTACATATGTATGTGAATGAAGTGATCTCTTGTATTTTAGATAAGACTGAACCGCGACTTTTATATATACATATGTAAGTATAATAGATCGCTTCATTCTCCAAGATTTATAACTTCGTCATTCTACCTGCCAAAGCAACACAAGAGTTCTTATGGAAAAAAACCAATAAGCAATTTGCCTTTGTCCTCAAAAGATCTTATCTTTAACCGAAAGTTCCTATTTATTTTACCAAATATAGTTGCGTGATCTCATCAATAGATATCTATTGATTTATTGTAATATTTATTGAATGAAATCAATCAAATTTTTATAAAAAAGGGGTGAAAAAACAAAAAAAAAAAAACTTAGCCTAATTTACAATCTTTAAGGATAACTGAATGCGAGAAAGAGTACTTCAATATCTAAACTTAGGATTGGACCACTGGAAACAATGGCATTGGTTCCGATACAGTAATAGTAATTCGACTTTTTCGCCAATATCTTGCTTATGCCACTTGACGCAACAATGAGTATTAATATTCATGCTACGCATTGGATGATTCAAATCCAACCAAACGACCTTGGCGCAGGTGCCAAATAAACCCTGATTCGTTCGTAGTAATCCATAGGCCATACATGCCTTTTCATTGGTCTCATAGCGAATGATACATATAAAGCAATCTGGATGATATCCATAAATAGTCATTTTCTCAAATTGACAGAGTTTCTGCAACACTTGGTAGACTTGAATCGGTCTCATTGAATATATATCACGCAGTGCCAATTCCCGTATATTTTTCGATACTTTTACCGCTATGGACAGACCGTTTTTGCGAAAGCGATAAGCCAAGCTTTTAAATAGATAGAAATTTTAAACAATTTTCATTATTTGCAAAACCGAAATCAAAAGTTGGACTTACCGTCTCAGTGCTATGGCATAGTCAGCATATTTGATATATTGCAAGTATGCAAAGCCCCGACTTTTACCATTATAATTAATCATGAAACGCAACGAAAAAACATCGCCAAAATATGTGGCCACTGCCATAATCATCTCAGGTGTGCATTGCGAGATGATACCGGTAAGGAACAACTGGAGGACAGAAAGAATACACTTGTAATTGTCTTCGCGATTTCTCACACTCTACTTTCATATGTATGTACCTCGCTAGCTCCAGATTTTAAGAAATTAATGACATCTTCATCGAGTATTGCTGTGGTTTTTATACAAATGGTTCCATTAACTTTTTTCGTTGTATAAAATGGAAAAGAATCTGCCATGGCTGCCATTAAACACAAAAAACGCAATATTCAAAGTGCACGTGCAACTTTCAGTGCGTTAAAAAGACTGGTCACACTAAAACAAACAAAAAACAATAATTTGTCAGAGTTGCCACACTAACAAGGGATCAAAAAACAGTGGGCTTAAAAACATAAGCTAAGTATGACCCACTGTAAACAATCGTAATGCTGTAAGTGAAATATTGTGTACGATCAAAAAAAAGGAGCAGAAATAATTACATTTGAATATATGTACATACATATTTCTTTTACTTTTCATCTCCCATCTGGGGCTGTACCCGAAGGAGTTAAGAAGTTTTCCCCAGTCTGACAAAAGCAGCCGCAGCTTGTTGACTTCATTACCTTAGCTGGAGGGCAAAGCGTCAGCATCGTCATAGCTAAACAAAACCAACATCATGCAGTTTTTCACATGCAAATTAATGCAGTCGCGTCTTGAAGTGCCGGGACTTTCAGGCAATGCGACAACCTGCGGCATAATGCAATTAAATGAGTGCAGTAAGCAGGAGGAGCCAGGAGCTCAAGCCGCCAGCCGTCAGCCGCCAGTTGGGCATTGTTCACAGATACACAGAAGAGAGTGAGAGAGAGAGAGAGAGACCATACAGTCTCTGTATGCATATGTATGTATGCACCTGACTTCAATGCAAACGCGGAGTGCAATGATCGACAGTGGCGCAGAGACAAGAAAACAAAAAAAAAAAAACAAAAGCGAATGGCAGGAGCAACTCCAATGCGACGCTTATCCATCACGGCGGGTCCATGGCTGGGATGGATTTGTGGCTGGAATAGCAGCCCTGTTGTGCATTCTAATGCGATTGCCGCACTTGACGGGATGTCGTGGCAAACGGAAACGGATGTTGTTGTCGCTGCCATTGTTGTTGTTGTTGTTGTTGTTGTTGTAGCTGTAGCAATTAAATTAGAACTCAAAATCGAAATTCATGCGAAAACCTAGAAAGCGAGACCAACACCAACAGAAGACAAGCTGCTAGCTGCTGGGATGTAAAAGAAAAATACGTGAACAACAAAAAAAAATACATACATATCCTCATAAATATTCATTTAATTGTAGATAAGTTGGAGGCAAAACATTTAGTAGACACATCATCTTCAAGGAATTGAAGCAAGTGAATGAGTCATGAAGTTGGCTGTTGTTCCAAAGGATTTGCATTAATTTGTTAATTCAAGCGCAAAAGCCACGCCCCAAAACATGCGTTCTCCTCTCACTCACTTAAATGCCATTAAAATTTCAAAGACTTCCACACACCAATTTCCATGTATGTGTGTGTGTGTGTGCGACTCACACATAGAGAAGGAAGCTGTTTCCTCATTCCTATCTAGGATTATCTAGGACTCGAACCTCTTAAACCTTCCGTTCATTTGACTATTAAATGAAGTTTCATAATAGAAACAGCATGGATCAGAGTGTTCAATTATTGTTGCAATAGTTTATAAATCAAAGGATGGTTTAACCACCAAAACAATAAGTAGCTTTAGCTTTTCATTTTTTGTTTTTTTTAATTAGTCTTCAGTTGGCCTAACATTACTACGGAAGGAGGGGTAAAGGCTGGGAGCTGTGGAGGCGGCACATGGATTTGTGTGTTTGGATATATGTATGTATAAAGTATGACCTATTTTTATATCATCTGCTGCAGACCTATGAAGCTAGAGCTAGGCAAAGGCAACGGCAGTGGCAGCTTACCTGGTTATTGCGGCAAGTGCCAATATTTGTTTTCTCTGAAAAAGAGGAAGCAATGAGAAAGGAGGATGAACCAACCAGGAGAAGAGGGCCAACTGACACAGTTTGTTTAATGCTTTAAGGCGTCGCTACTTTGGGATTTGGGTCAGAGATTGTGACAGGTGAGGCAGATGAAGGTGGAAGTGAAGTGGAGTGGCGCAGCAACTGTCAACGGAAAGCGAAAGCGAAAGTTATGCACATATTGAGTTTTCAGGCTTTAAATGTAGCTTTTCAATGTGGTTTTAGTTTCAAGTTTTTTTTTTTTTTTTTTTTTTTTGCAAGAGAGTGAGGTCTTTCCTGTAGTTTTTTTGTCATTTGTTTTTTCCTTGCCGCAGCAAAGCAAAGAGCATGACAGATGCGGTTACACCAGCAGCAGCAGCAGGGGGAGGAGCAGAAGCATCTCTCACTAACTAGAACCTGGAACCCGCACCATTCCCAGCACTTAGAGCGATTTTTTTTTGTTTTTCTGATGATTTTTTAAGCAAGTTGTCGTTGGTTGGAAATGCCATTAGCACAGGAACATGCTCTCATGTGTGGGATACATCCTAGATCCATGCATATGCATGATTTTGGTTTGGATTCCCCTCTCCGGTTTGTTTTTTTTTCCTTTTCGCTGCTGTTGTGTACCTTATGAGGTGGAACCACATTGCGTACCGAGAACAATTTAATTTATTAATTCCCCAAAGTCAGGAGAACTTTTGACTTATGTCTCATAACTAAAGCGAAACCGAAATTAAAAAACTTTTTATAAATTATAAACAAAAGTCACCCTTTAATCATAGATTCTTTGGGTTATATATTACATATTTGTCAAATGGAACAGGACGACTGTATCCTAAATTCTCACTCTCTCCCTCAAAAGATCGTGTTTAAAAATATTCTTCCTCTCTTTTAATTCACAATTCAGTTTGAAAAAATTTTCGAATTCGATTTGGTTTCTTACATATTTTAAAAAGGCAAAAGCTATGTAGAGAAATATATAGAGAAATAATAGCAATAGTTAGTAAAACTAAAACAACTAAAGGCAGATAATCATTTAGCCAATTGAATATGAATAAGTTAATTTACCTACTTTCTTCAGATCAAATCGAAGTATGTATATAGTGTTTGAAATTGTTTTCTCTTCTCCTTAAACCATTTTCAATTGCATCACCGCCAAAAAATAATCATCTTAAGCCACAAAAAACTTTTACTACACTCTTACCAATCGTTTCTCATATTTTATTAATCAATTCAATTTTGGCACCAAGAAAAAAAAGAAACGAAGCAACAAAATTATGAAAATTCGCCAGCTGCTTCCTTCTTTTTTTCTTCTCCTTTCTCCATCGCTTTCTCGTTCTTTTCGCTCTGGGTTTCTCTTGGAGAGCGACAGCAACATAAGTTGATAATGACTGCTGTGGAAGGATGTGAAGTGCCAAAAGTTAAAACAACAATTTCATTGTGCCCTCAGGGGGATGGGGTCGAGGAAGGGTGAGGGGAGAGGGGAGATATAGCCTGCGTTTGCTTTTGGTTTAAGAAGCTTTTGCCGCCGCCTTCAGAGTACTAATCATTCTGGCTAATGCGTTGGGACAGGGTCGTGGTTACACCCTTGCAATAAGAGCATATTCTCTTTTTGGTCTCCCGGAGAGTAGTTCGCAGCACTTTTTATCTCAACTAAATAGTTTTAAAAATAATTAAGCTCTGGGCTTATAATGGATTTTTCAATACTTTTCCAAAGTTATGTCGCTTAATTGTGACTTATTTCAGGTCGATTAAAATAAGGATACACAAACTTCGTCCAATCTTCTATGTTGGTTTCCAGTGGCTTAGCAAATTAATGAAAGAATGAAAAAAAAAAGTTCTGGTCGCTGGCCAACTTTGATATTAAAACACACGAAATATATATGTACTATATATAAATATTTTACAATATGCCATGGTGGATGGGCACCAGCTAGTATATTGTCAAATCCTTGAGGTAATATTATAAAATTCTTTACAAGCAACTGGGAACAGTTGATGTTGTTGCTCTTGGTGTTGGGCTTCGGCTCGTCCTTGTGGCACACCCCTTCTTCCCTCCCAAAACCCCCAAATGAGTTTATGAGCGTGTCGTGTCCTTGTTGCTTTTGTTTATATTGCATATTAAATAAATTTTGTCATGCCTTCATCTTTTTTCTGGTATAGAGGGCAGGAAGGGGGGGTGATGGTCGTGGTGGGAGTGTTTTGCGTAGCATTGTAACTTTTGCTTGTTGACAATAAAATAACATTTTGCACTCACTTATCCAGCTGGGGTTTTTCTTTCCTCTCTTCTCCTCCCTTTCCATTCCATCTCATCGTCGACTTCGTCTTCGTCTGTGTCCTTGTCGACGTCTTCGTTTTTCCCACTCACTTCTGAAGAGTTTTGTTAATGAAAAAAGTTTCAACTACAAGAACCAAAAATATTTATTATATATATATATTTATATGTGTGTATGTATGTGTGTGTGTGTGTGTGTGTATATATATTTTGCAGTCCGGAAATTGGCCCGCAATACTTATAAGAGTTGATTTCTGTTTGAATTTTGTAGTTTCTGTGCGTCAGAGAGTACGAGAGGTATGTATGACTATGTGTGCTTCATTAAAACGCACAATAAAAACACTTCATCATTGCTTGAATTTCTTGTGCAAACTTCGTCAGGCAAAGGAGCATACTAACTATGTACAAAACGGCAAAGACGGTGGTGGTGGGCTAGGGGGGAGTGTTATGAGTGTGGGTGTGTGGTTGCCCCAACGAGCGTAGAGAACGAGCATAACAATATTAAGCATACGCAACGTGAGCCCAAGTCACAGGAGGAACTGTCTACTCCTTCTTCTGTTGATGCTGATGCTCCTGCCAATGCTACTGGTGATGATGCTGATGCTATTCCTGTTCCTGTTCCTGTTGCTGCTCTTGGGCTATGACCATTGAAAATCAATCAATAAAACTCCAGGCTAAGTCAATCGCAAGGAATTTTTTACCCTCATACACTCGTACTTTTATTTCTTGATATACACTGCACAAAAAAAATTAAGCAGAGGACTGAGCTTATTCTAGACTCTGACTAAGTTTGAATATACTTGCAAATTGAATTTAATTCGCTGTGAATAGAATAAGATCTTCGGTTAAAGCTCTCATTTCTCCCGAACTCCTATCGAGGATCAACTGAACAAGCTTTTCGACCTTAGATTCCTTTACCAAAGACTTCTTTCTACTCTTAAGAACTCTATGGGATCTAATTTTAATGGTAGAAGACTGAACAGAAAAAAAGAGAATATTGTTTGCGCCCAGTGTATTGATATTTTCAAATGCTATGCGGAATATTGAAGCCAGCTGCTGCTCATACTTAGGCTCCAGCTCCAGCTCCATCCCTACTAGCCCAACATTCCAATTGAAAGTCAAACGCAGAGGCAGGCGGCATGCGGCATGTGGCGGCTGGTAGCTGGTAGCTGGAGGCAGGCGATAGACGGAGGGACAAGCAGTTGGAACTGACTGACAATCGATTATTTTCAAAGCGTGCAAAATAAAACATCAAATGAAATAAAATGAAATAAAAATCAAATATGGTTATGCAGCAACGCCAGAGAGTGCGAGTCGAAGGATTCGAAGTCGATGTCGGAGTCGGAGTCGGTGTAAAGGAGTTTGAGTCAAAGTTGAATTCTGGATCGAAGGATGACTGCATGGCTGGCTGGCTGACTGACTCACTGGCGGACAGACGGATTGACTGATTGACTGAATGTTTGGCACAAAAATTCCTTCCTCAATCGAATGGCAGTTTAATTTCATTTCAATTTCTTCTGCTGCTGTTGCTCTCATTTCACATTATTTATTGTGCAATAAATAAAAAAGAAGGAAAAGAAAAGAGAAAAAAGTCAGGGCGAACTTTGCATTAGCATAGCAACAACAACAACAGCAGCAGCAGCAATATTTGTTGGCTCTTTTGTGTCCAGGCCACACACACACTCACACCCACACATACACACACACACACACATTCGCACTTTCGTCTACAAAATTTTGTTGCAAAATTTCATTATGTACGGATGCCGCTTAAGTGCACATTGAATTCAATTAGAGTGTGAATATATGTATGTATATTCTGATATACATACATATATAGACAGAGAAAGATATAGATAGCAGGGAGGAGAGAAAGAGAGAAATTCAAAGCTGCCAATTGGAAATTAAATTATAAAATATTTCACACAACCACCAGCTAGCAGCTATATAGAGTTGGCCTTTTGGAGACAACAGAAGACCAGAGAAAACCGCATGCAGAGACCATCACAACAGAAGTCTCCGTCTGCTGGTCAAACTATTTACACATACATATATGTATACATATGTATGTATGTATATACTTGCATTATGTGTGATTTCTAATACAATTTCATAAGATATAATCAAATAAAAATTCCACGTTAAGCAAGGACCTTTTTAGATCTTTTTAATACTTAACAAAATAGCTCAAATCGAGAACAACAATTATCAAATTTGCATCACAATAGTTTTTAAATCTTGAAAGTCCTTGAAAGTCAATGTGATCCTCGTTGCAAGAAGCAGCCATTCAAAATTTATTATGGATCCTTACTTTATCTGCATATACTTGAGAGCAGCGAAGTGTCCCGAAGGTAACTCTTGCTTTATGCATTCTCCTGGAGGCGAAACGTTCCAAAATGTTCAGGTTTCCTTCTTCTCTTGAAAAATTGCTTTGGGGTATGGGTGTGCTCAGTGGTCAGCTCAGTCTGGGCAAGATATTTCCAACTTTCTGTCGTTTCCTGTTTGGGGGAAACACCATCACTATTACCATCGCCATCGCCATCATCTGCAACTTTACTCCAGACCACTCCACTCCGCCGGGTCCTGGCTATTAGTGTGGTGGCCATTATTTCCTGCATTTAATTGCACTACTCTTGGCTGCGGTTTTCTGCTACATTTGTTGCTGCCCCTCCTTGCACCCGAACACCGAGAACTATAATGTACTTTGGCTAACCAGCCGGGAGATGGTTAGCTCTAACTTTACCTTTGCCTTACACTTTTCTTTCTCCACTCTTTTTTCACAATTTTTTTTTTTTCTTTTTGGAGGTTCTTGTTTTTTTCAATTGTGACGTGTTTTGCTGGTCATTGTGCCGCCTTGCTGTGTGTGAAATGATTTATTCTTTAATAAGCGTGGAAAGGACATGGAAGAGAAATTAGATGGGAATCACCCATGTTTCCCTTTCTGTGTGTTTCTCTTTGGACTTGTTTTATTGCCATTTTTTCTTTGACGCTCTCTCACAAAAGGAATTTGCGCAATTTATGAGCAGAGAACCGAAGGCGATGGGAGTTGGTGACGGTGATGGGAGCAAATGCTGAGAAATTAAACATTGGGGGGCTATTAAAGGGAGGAGTTAGCTGGCGAGTGCTGTAGATTATGTGCGATAGATGGAGAATCTTGAAAATATTTGCGGTATTTATGGCATTATGGCAGGGCAACGTTACCATCCAACATCATCTGGTGCAGAATAAGGTGCGAAAATTGCGTGCGAAAGGCAATGATGGAGTCTCTAACCTACATCTCTCTATCCTTCCTACATCTCGCCGCTAGAGAATGTTTGCCTGATGAGATTCGGCGGCCATTTTAATTCAGAAATAAAAGGTTCAAACAATATTTAAAACGGCCTACAATTTCTCGGGACATTATTCTCGAGGGAAACTCAATGAGACCCAATATCGGATGAACTCTCTACAATTGCTGATAAAATTCAGGGTAAACACACACAAGTTGTCGGTTCAAAACATTTCAACTTTTAAAAACGAAACGACGAAATTTGCTCTCATTTAATTTTCAGTTTTCCAAGTGTGCTTTACATTTGAACTCAAACGTGCATAGAGTTTTCATCTTTTCACCCACTCGTTTCAAACAAACAGATCCCAAAATATTAAGAAATTTGTATTTTATGAGAAAAAAAAACCCAGAAAATGGGTGGACTTAGTGAATGTGCCTTAGATCATCATTTTCGGCACAATTGCGTGTATTTAACAAAGTGTGTTTGAATAAAATAAGGAAATCGGACTATATAATCAGTCAACAGTGGATTAAAGTCTTCAGACAGGCTATTGGGCAAGATAAGTATGCCCGAAATTGCCTAATGCTGCTAATGTATAGCCAACTGAGGGAAATGGGTCGTTTGGGTCAACCATTCACCGAGATGGGCAACACCCAACGATATCTCGATGATGTCCTTGCTGAATATAATGGTAAGATTCATAAAGATGTACCAGATGGCCAAGACGATGATGCATTATCCAATGTGGCATGCTGTGGCGACAAAACCCCTTTGATTTATGATCTTCCTTCACTGAAATTGGACATTTCGAATATTGACCATCTCTCGAAAACAAATCAAAACTTTCTTAAGGAAATCGATTTGGCATTGGATAAAGGATCGGGCTGCAAAAGCCGCAATTCAAATAAGCAGAAACAAATATCATTTCAATTACCTAATTATTCAAAGACAAAAGAGGCTGACAATCTGGAGTTAATGACAGGAATATGGCGATCGGCCATGCAGGTAAAGAAGACAACAAAAACACTGTGATTTCTTCATATTTTTGCTTTATAACTATAGGCCATGAATTCCTTAAATAATTGGACTGGGGCCAATGATCATATCAACTTCCTTTCGATATGTTTGCAACATGTTCTGAACAATATGCCCGAAATGCGAGCACATATAGCCGAACTGGATCGTCATTTTGAACTCATGCTGAACCAAATGATTGAGCAGGCATGTGAGCGTCATGATAAGAATAGGATGATCCTGTACGATCGATTGTTCGAACAGCAGCAGGAGCTGCAAGCGGCCAAAGAGGAGCAAAGACGCCAAGTGAAGTATATAATGGACCATCAAAACAGTCGGCAGAATCAATCGTCTGGCGAAAAACCATTGATCTGGGAGAAAACGGCGACCAGAACAACCACTGATCGTAATAGCCATCGAAACATCACAACACCAATCCAATCCAATTGTTCGCAATGTGAACCAATGCAAATGAATTCGAATCGCTATCATAATGACAGACATCTAAAGAAACAGATGTCAAATGATCTAACATGCAGCTTTTGTCAGCCTCGCAGTCTATAGGATAGAGGAGGCCGTTGATAAATCGTTTTTTATTTAATTTCTTCGTATATATTTTCTATCTTGATTTTCGATTTGATTCTTTTTTTTTTTTACTAGTGTTTCCAAATCAATAAATTGTTAAGTTCCTTGGCAGTTGCCTCCGCCCCACTGTCAACTGCAAAAACTTTTAATGTAGTTTTAATTTTCTCGTAATCACTGACCAAACTTGGAGCAAAAGGCTAAAAATCTACGCACTTAAGGGAGAAGCAAAAAGGAATTAAGAAAAAAAGACGTTTAAAAAAAAACAACAACAGCTGTAGCTTTGTTCGTAATTAGTTTTTAAGCACTGCTAGAAAGTGAGCGAACGAGTGTATGTATGTGTGTGTATGCCCCTTCATTTCGCGTCGCGTCTCCGTACGGCCCCTTCAATATGACAACTTGCATTTAAGCGCTTCTTAACGATGCCCGACTGCCGATAATGGCCTCGGGCCATAATAAATGCAATTGATTTTCTTGCCAAGTTTTATAAATTTTGAAGAAGCAAAAGAGGAAAACAAGTTCATGTAGTTAGAAGATAGTTTATGGGGGTTTTCTGCCAGTTCGAAATGACATCTCAGCAAATAATTGGTCATAATCGAGATGAATGGAATGAATGAAGCTAAAAACTTGTAGCATACTTTTCCGGGTTATCGGGGCCTTAAAGAAAGTCTGTTTTAATTGTTAAGAATAATCCAAGAGCTTATAAAAGATTCCATAAGATTAAGGGGTATTGCTTTTATTAAAATGTAATGTAATGTAATCAACAATATGTCATTCGACACGGTAGTTAAGTATTTCATGGTTTAAGCTTACCGGTGTGTTTGCATTGAATTTAAGCAGATATGTGAAGTTCGTTTGACCGATCGAAGTAGTACAGAAGCACCAATGTTGTCAACAGTATTGTTAACATTAATGTTGTTTTCTTGTTTTGAGATTCTCTTAATAATCATTCTGTTAACAACCATCATGTTAAAAAAAAAACAATTCGCTAAAATTAATATTCTGTTAAAATAATATTTCATTGAATTAACATGTTAATTAGCATTACGTTAATGAGCGTTATGTTAATTAACATTATGTTTATGAACTACATGTTTATTATCACTATGTTAATTAACTCTGTTAATTAACACTATTAATTAACACTATGTTAAATAACACTATGTTAAATAGCACTAGTTAGATAACACTATGTTAAATAACACTGTTAAATAACACCATGTTAAATAACACTGTTAAATAACACTGTTAAATAACACTGTTAAATAACACTGTTAAATAACACTGTTAAATAACACTGTTAAATAACACTGTTAAATAACACCATGTTAAATTACACTGTTAAATAACACTGTTAAATAACACCATGTTAAATAACACTATGTTAAATAACACTGTTAAATAACACCATGTTAAATAACACTATGTTAAATAACACTGTTAAATAACAGTATGTAAAAAACATTATGTTAAATAACATTATGTTAAATAACATTATGTTAAATAACAGTATGTTAAATAACAGTATGTTAAATAACAGTATGTTAAATAACAGTATGTTAATTAACACCATGTTAATTACCAGTATTTTAAGCAAGATCCTGCGATGTTAATATATTTGTTTTCCAACACTGGTAGCTGTCAGAAGTGCTCAACACTAGCTTACTGATTTACCGTCACCTATATAACAAGCCGCATGGTGGCCACGTCAGCAGTTATTGCTGGTGCGTCACATTGATCTCAAAATCCTCTCTTTCTAATTAAATATTGTAATACTTCTATTTTGCAGCTTTGATCAATTTCAAACAAATGGTAAACAAACTAATAAACAACGAGAAACAAGCAGAACGGATGTGATCAATCAGGTAAGTCAGCTCAATTCAATAACTATTCTACAAATTTGTTTCACCCTTATCTGATACTTGAAATTCGAAATTTAGCAAACCATGACAACGGGATGATAATACATAGTTTTAAGAGTAGACTCCAGTTTAGTTGGGTCTTTTTTTATCGTGTAGCATTCAGTAAGATTTACCACACACTTTCTATTCTAACAAAACACTTTTCAAGAAGTCGGTCTCCAAAGTGTCCGGCGGGGTTGTCAACAGCAGGAAGCCATTAAGCGTCATTGGAGTTGTTGCATCTAAATGTAAACATTGCAACAACAACAACAAGTGTTGCAAGTATTTCGGGCACTCTAGTGTACAGTTGCGGAAGATGAAGTGCCGCAAAAATGCAACTTTTGTTGGCCATTTCAAATGCCAGAGTCGGCAAAGTTGTGGTCACAGATGCTTCATCCAATTTTATTTACTTGAACTTCCTTTTTCAAACTTCCCTGCACATAATACGCAAAAATTGCCAACACAGAGTATTGTGAAATACATATGTATACTGATACATATGTATATATTTATATATATATAATATGTATATATATATACATATTATATATGTATATATATATACATATATATATAGATACATATATATTTATATATATATATATATACATATATATGTACAAACATCTGTACCAACTTTCTCCGCTTGGCCAGATGGGAATTGCTATTCCTGGGTAAGAACAATGCATCCGCATCTGCCATAAGCCCACAAATTTGTCATTAATTTTCTACCACTAATGTAACCGCCGAGCTTCTTGCACATTCTCGACAAACGGCAAAGAAAAACGAATTTTCTTGCTGAACTTTTACCCACTGTCGTCTGGGTACGCATCATTAAAGCCACCAAAAAAAAAAAAAAAAGGGAGTGAAAGACCAAACTTTTCCTTTTTTTGTGTTCATCCCCACACTACTCTTGCACTTGAGCAATATTTTGAGCTATTGTCGTGCAGTCGAGGGAGGAATGATGATGATATGCTGCAACTTCTCAAAAACTTTCTTTTACTTGTTGGTGGTAAAATAAATGGATTTTGGGTTGGGGAAAAGTCCAAGAAAAACATCTACTCAGACTGCGGGGTTTATTTTTTTTCTCGTTTGATAAAATTTATGAAAAGTTTAAAAGAAATTGTTGCATATTAAAATATTCAATTGAAAAAAAATGATTGTCTTAAATCTATAACTGAGAATTCATAGCACATGCTCTCGCGTATCCTCTCTATCCCACTCTGTGGATGGACTAGATTTGGTTAATCTGATCTCAGAATTATTAATGTTACCAAAATGGCTTAAATTGGTGAAAAATCTTTATTTCTTTTTTAATATCTTCATATCATTCCATTTACGAGTAGACTAAACTTAAAGCGTCTAACTTAGTAAACACAATTTATACATTTTGTTTTTTAAACCTCCGATTTGAGTGAATTACTTGCTAAAGTGACGTTTGGCAAACGTTTCGGCAACGATCAGTGGAAACACCAAACTGGCCTCTGCATACACCTTCACGGGCGTTGCATCCTTTTTGATTTTGCCCCATGATATGGCCTCATCTGGCCGGGCTCCACTATCGCTGCCGTCAAACTCTGATGCTGTATTAATGAAAACAGAGAAATCAGCACCATTTCTCATTAGATTTGCATTGCATATGTGATGCTTGATCACACCGCCGCCCACAATGATCATGCCACTGTTGACAGCCTTGACGGCTATGGTATTAAGACGCCTTAAATCGGACAGAATGTCCACCACCAGACCAGGCTGACGAAACGAATGGAAGTACATCATGTCACCCAAACTGCCATCGGTCAAGGCAGGACAAAAGACTGGAATCTGATTTTTGGCTGTCCAATAGTATATGGAACTAGGATCTCCTATGCGTTCGCCCAATCTTTGAATAATGCGCGATGGTGACCAAACAATACCCTTAGAGTTTTGCTCTTCCAACATTTCATCCAGCAGAGGCATTAGCCAATCTTCAAATTTACAATAATTATCATTGGGTACCAGCAGATTGCCAATGCGATTGATGCCACGCTCTCGGAGATCTTTTCCACTCAGCTCAAAGGATCCCATATAGGTGGGAGCTAAACATTTAATAAAATCCTCCTCCACTCCTCCGGCTGTGGTCACAATGGCATCAATCATTCGATGTTCGGCCAGAAAACGCAGGGTCTCTCGCATTCCCGATGAGACAAGATTGGATGTATAGCCCAGAAAGATGGTGCACTTGCTGCGACGGCGTATGAACTCATCCGACTCATGGCTGTCCTCTTGATCCGGTTCCAATGGCTGGGCCCTGCAATCCAACTAGGGAAATCAGTTTAAGCTGTGTATTCAATTCGTAAAACTCACCATTCTATTGATTTCTTTAATGGCTAGGCCGAGATTGGTCGCCTGAAATCCGGTATTCACATAGGATTCAAATAGTTTGCCATAATCGACACCCTGGTTAAAGTCATATCCATGCACCTGAGGTGTATTCTCAGCAATGGGCTCACTCCTCTTCAGCACAGCATCTTTGGATATGGCAATTCCTGCATGCGGCTCGCCGCTTGCGCTGGACATGATAAACACGAGGTAAACAAACGAATCCAAAAGAACTAGAAAAGCAAGTCTACTGCAGTCATAAATGAAAAAAGACTAAACTACAAATATTAATCAGGAAGTTTAGTTGAAATCATTCCAATTTTTGCTGTCAATTTGGAATTTATTTAATTATTATTATTAAAGTCTTAACAGCTGTTAACTGTGCTCAAATTGAGACGACAACATAAAAACACGCTAATGAACTGATTAGTCGACTTTCGATAACTTAAACCTGACAACTTCATTCATTCTGTTGCTCAGCCCTGGTGCTGCCAGTAGGCCTGTCCAACACGGGATAACAAGACTGTGGCAACACCCGTAATAAACACATCTGGCCATACTGAGAAGCAGACAAAGCGGAATTCACATTAAAATAAAGAAAAAATAACAAAATTTTACGGTACGCAGGTCATCAAACACATTTAACAAACAAGAAACATTTTTTAACAGTATCGAACTATGCATTGATATTTGGCATACGGTAGAGTATCTAATCAACATTCAGGAAACAACTGAAATTGCCGCGCAAAGAGCCCCTTTTTAAGAGAAAGACTTCAATAGAAACGCCAACTAAAATAAAATAATATAGCAAACATGATTAGGCTGTTCTCGCTGAAGCAACAAATGAAGGAGGGCGAGCAAAAGGGTAGCGGTGGCCAGCAGAAGAAGGCCTCGGCTGCCCAACTGCGTATACAGAAAGGTTAGACAAGCTCCTTCGTTAAATCTTGTCAAGAAATATTGCCTTTACATACCGTGTCTCCATCCTCTTTGCCCAGATATCAGTGAATTGAACCTGCCCAAGACTTGCGTGACAGAATTTCCGGATGCCGATGACTTGCTCAACTTTAAATTGATCATTAGCCCAGATGAGGGCTTCTACAAGGATGGACGATTCGTGTTCAATTTTCGTGTGGGCTCCAATTACCCGCATGAACCGCCGAAAGTCAAGTGCTCCACACTGGTCTATCACCCCAACATTGATCTGGAGGGTAACGTGTGCTTGAACATTTTGCGCGAAGATTGGAATCCAGTGCTAACCATTAATTCCATAGTCTATGGCTTGCAGTTTTTATTTTTGGTAAAGTCTGAAGTGTAAAGTGAAACCCTTGTTCTCTAGATTCATTTTTCTTTTTCCCGCTTGCTGTTTGTATTGCCTATTAGGAACCCAATCCGGAGGATCCTCTGAACAAGGAGGCGGCTGATGTTCTACAAAGCAATCGACGACAATTTGAGTATAATGTAAAGAAAGCCATGCGTGGTGGCTATGTGGGCGAAACTTACTTTGAGTGCTGCATGCCCAAGTGATATACAACTTTATTAATTTAAGCCACCTCCTCCTACAACCACAACTCCTGCTCCTCCTACACCCTCTCCTTACCACACCACACTACACCGTACTCCTGGCAGAAACAACAAATTATTGTAATAAATGAAGAAAAAGAAGAATATGAAGCAAAAGTATAAAAAAAAACCTTTTTGATAAAATGGTAGCTTCTAGAATCGCTCATAATTTAATATACACAAATCGAATGAGTCAAGAATATATGTATAAAGTTAAATCCATATATGATTTGGTGACGACAAATCTGATCTTAAGTTCGTAATCCTTATTTAACAAAATAAGCGAGATTAATTGGTCCCATTATCGGCCTTAATAGATCGATTCAATTAAATTGTCGCATCCCATACCGGTGAAATGAACTCACAAGTCAGAATCATACAATTCCAGTTCTTTTAATACAATTTATTTTAATTTATCAAATACTTTACCCTCCCCCTTGTTTGTTTCTATATGCCATCTGTCTGTCTGCTCAAAGATGTATGCTGTGCCTTGCCAGCTGCATATTCCTCCACAGACACAAGTCGGTAACAGCCGATTGTCTGCCCCCGGTCAAACGTAGATCATAGAGTCGACTGATCAATCCCACGCCAACATCATCTGTGGCCATAACCTTCAGCAATTTCTGCACAAGATTGTTAGGCATTAGCCTCAGAACAGGAGCAACCCGTTCGCCACCGCACTCGACTAGCAGGGAAATGAACTGGTATACAAAGATTGCTTTTGGTGACAGCTCATCACCGCTGACGAATTGCACAAATACGTCAAAGATGTGCTGAATACTGGATTGAAGCGATTCCTTTAGATTTTGGGGTGTGGCACGCACTTCGGTTGACGTCGCAGTGGAACTAAGCAGGGCTTTACTAGTGCCACCTAGACCAGGTGACTCGGTGAAGTCATTTGAGTTGTCACTATTGCCATCGCCCATCACTTTACGCACTTTGGGTGTATTGGCAGCCATATCCTCTTCGTCATGGGAGCGGGAACGTTTCTTGAAAGAGGCCACAGCATTCAAACTGCGAGTCTCGAGGCAAGAGATGATGCAAGAGACGCAAAGGCGAGCCAAAACCAAAGATTGAGGTTCATTGATGTCATCGCTAAAACAAAACAAACAAATAGGGAATTAAAAGTCACTATACGATGATGAGTCGTGATAAATCTCTTACCCTTGTCTCCGTAACATTAAAGGGGCCACCACATACTGGAGCAAGGCCTCTGTGCTCCGTTCGATATCTAAATGCATGACAGCAAATACTATATCCATTGCCTTGGCCATGTCTTGAGTATATTTGTAGGTTAGCAACTGCTCCACCAATTGAGTGGCCAACCATGAGGCACCGCCTGCCAACATTAAAGATTCGATTGTCTGGGCCGCCCGTACTGGCAAATGTCCGGCATCGGAGACACTACGCCACACTTCCCGGAATTGTTCGATCAGCGGCGAATGGGAAATTAATCGCGATTTTGTTGTCGGAGCCGGATGGACATCATGCTGCATTTTTCGTATTATCTGATAGGATAAGGCCAAACGCTCTTTGGCATTCTCCTGACTGGACAACTCTTCGCTGGTTAGCGGAGCCAGAAACTGTTGAATCATATTTAAAGGCTTCAGCAGCTCCGTCTCCCTAACCGAGTACATGTAGGCGCACAGGAAACTAGTCGCACACACTGAAAAGCTGAATAAACGTCGTTTGATGTTATCCAGAATGTTTTTGACATCAGCCGACGAGAGAGTCTCCTGCTCCCAGGCAATGAGCACATGATGTAACACACCAGGAAGATTAAGGCATATGTCCTGCCAACTGAGATTACTTGGCTTTAATTGATTGGCTTCCGGTTTGCTTAGATTCAATAGCAGCTCATCGACTATGGCATCATCGCACAGAGCCAAAATCTGTCGCGGATTCTTTAGTTTATTTCGCTCAACCATACATTCACGCACCCACTTCTCGAAAAATGAATCTCCACGCTCAGGCAGTACGACCTTAAAATGAGATATTTCAGTGATAAATGTTATAAAGTAGAGTCGAGTCGGGTCGGGTCGAATTCAACTTACATCCGAACCATAGGTTTGCACTATACTGGTCAGCATGAGAAAGGAGACATCAAAGAGAGTGGAACGTATGACCGATAGTTTGCCCAGTTCGCCAGGCTGTGGCTTAGAGTTCTCATTGCATTGGATAAGACGGGAAACAAATGTTTTCAGACGTCCCTCGACAGTGGCCACCGATAGAATGAGCTCAAAGCTATTGCCCACTGGCACTTGGCAAAGAACATTAACCATATCCTGGACCTTGTTGGTACACAGAGTTTTTAGCACTCCCGAGAGTGGAACTTCAGCGCGTTTAATGAAATTGATATTCGACGGCGTCTGCTGACCATTGTCGCATTTCTTGAGCAGCAGAGACGCGGCTTCTCTCTGGCTGGCAAATTTCTTGACATGCACATCATTAACCAGCTGCTGTTTGGTCCAATCATTAAGCAGAAATTCAATCATATTGCACGAACATTTCGTATCCATAAAATCTAGCAGAAGATTATCCTCGATAAGCAATTCCAAAGCCTCTACCAATTCGGGTATATAATCCACTGGCGATGGCTGTTCGCCCGGTATCCTTTGTAGGACATGCAACTGTTTAATAATATGCGGCATTTTGAAGAACATAAACGCCCCCCACATGGTATCCGGACTAGTGTCCGCCACATTGCTCAGTGTGAGAAATCCTGCCCGTATTATCTCATAGAAGAGACGCGTATTCGTATAGCCCTTGAGTCGTTGCAACATTTGCAATTCAGCCACATAGTAACTAGTATCCTTGCAGGGATTCAGTAGCACCTCAACAGCCAATAGAGGTTGCACACAATACGAGATCTTTTCCGCTGGCTGCGGCGAATTCAATTTCTGCATATCTAAATGCTTTGTATCAATGTAGGCCAACTGCTGAAGCTGTTGTTCGACTCCCGGAGAATTCAATGTGAAATTCGAATTGGTTAGAGATCCCTTAATACTGGCATATTTGTCACGTATTCTCGTATAGCAATCGAACTCCTCATGGCATCCCACATAAAGAATAGACAGCAGGAATTGATGTTGACTCAAACGATCGATAACGACACACGTCTGATCCAGCATAAACGATTGCTCGGCACTAATCTCGCCATACAGTTCATAGTGTTGGACAGTACGACCAAAGATCTGTAATAGCCAAAGCACTAGCTGGACTACAGCAGCTGGCAAAAGGGTTTCTTCCGATTTGATCCTGTGTGTGTTTGATAGAAATTCCAATGAAATGCCGAGATAATTGATAGTGAGCCGAGACAAAACTTACCGACAAGTCACGCCATCAATTATGCCAATGAGAAACTCCAAGAGTGCGGTTACACTATAGACACGTTCCAGTTTATCATATTTGGCTATGCAGCGCAGGACTGCGGCATGCGAGACCAAATGAGCGCACAATGAATGCTTCAAATAGTTCAAAACCAACTGAAACAAAAAGGGGACGAAATTATAGGACCAACTAATAACTAATTAGCAATTGTTACTAGTTACCGGATTTGCTGTGGATCCAATTACCGCCTGCTGCATCAGGCAATCAGCCAAATTGTAAACATCTCCGCTGACACCTCTTGGCAGAACCTACGAAATAAATTTCAAATTCAGTTTAGTTTTAACAATCTTGTCAAGATTTTGTTCATTCACACTCGGGATCTCGCTACGTTCATATATCAAAAGACTATACAGCAAATTATTTGCTTTTTCATTGTATTACATTCCCCTTGGATTACCAGTTAACTAAACTCATCCTTTAGATTCAAAACCACGCAAAAAGTTGCAAGTTCAAATGTTACGCTTAAATTTTCAACGCATTCCAATGTACACCTATTTTCTGAGCCTAGCCAGTCTCCGTTCCTGCCAGCCGGAGGCCCTTAAATTGACGATGCCAAATGCCACTACTGCCGCGGTGGCGTGTTCATTATGGAAGCGTTTGGTAAGCCAATATCAATTTCGTACCCAGAAGCCGGTCTATTATCCGGATCGTCAAGCCGAAAAGAAGCAGCGTTCACCAGCTATAAACGTAAGGTCACCAACACTGCAGCAGCTGGTCAACGGACCGACAGGTAAAATGCTACAAAGTCCTGTGCAGCATCGTGGATTGCCCAGGGATTACTATTATAAGGTGCTGGGTGTCCATAAACATGCCACTAACCAGCAAATACGTTCTGCTTTCTATGCGTTGGCCAAGCGTTATCATCCCGACTCGACGAATTCGGAACAGAAGCTGCAACACTTTCAAGAACTCTCCAATGCTTACAACATTCTCACGGATGAGACGAAACGTCTGGAGTACGATCAATTGGGTGGCATTAAGGATGAGCGGGCATTTCTGGAGCAAGCAGGTAATCCAATGCAAATGGATCCGGAGACGGCCAAAAAATACGAAATGCTAAAATCTAACAATGATGGTATGTAACAGAGGTTCATTAATCGAATGATTAATCTATCTATCCACGTTTATAATCTAATATGACAAACTATAGAAATTCAAAAGTTGACCGGCAATGAATTTGATTTGCCAATCTCATTTGTGGATGCCACAGTTGGTTGTAAAAAGCGTCTGGATTTGCGTTATTTGCGTAAATGTGACACCTGCAAGGGTAAATCCCAGCTGATGGCACATCGTGAGGTCGGAAAGGAGCCCTGCCGTCGTTGCAATGGAACTGGGAAAGTGACCACCAAAACGGTGACCTACACGACAGTGAACACATGCAGCCAATGCAAGGGCAAGCGATTTATCAATCGCAACGATTGTGAGACTTGCGATAATCGCGGCTACGTAGTGGCCAATGTTGAGGTGCTCATCACGATTCCGTCCGGCTCCAAGTCCGGCGACGTAATCACCATCGACAATCCCAATACGAAGCAGCGTGTCAACTATCGCCTCGAGGTGCCGTCTAGTGAATACTTTCGGCGCATTGGTAATGACATCCATACGGACAAGCATTTGACCATTTCGGAAGCTATACTAGGTGGAAATTTCACAGCCCGTGGCCTCTACGAGAATGTGGAGCTACGCATCGAGCAGGGCACACAATCGCACACACAGATTGCCCTCAAGAATAAGGGAGTGCGTACGCGAGACGGTATTGGCAATCATATTATCACTGTCAAGGTGCGTATTCCGCGGAATTTATCAGTGAAGCAGCGCCAGTTGGTCCTAGCCTTGGCCCAGGCTGAAGAGCCGCTGTTTGAGCGGCATCAAGACATAACAGCCAGTGCGAAGAAAATTTAATGAATGAGTAGTATGGGATGCTTGGTGGTGGCAAGTAATAACATCGTTTAAAATTCTCAATGTGGAAAAAGCTTCATTAACGTTTTAATATATGTATACATATGTATAGTAAAAGGATTCTGGTGGTTATTCCCGAATATAAAATATACACTTTCGCTTGCCTTTTTTATGTTGATACCCCATTGCGAGTCGGACCAGCGTTCGCGCCAGGCCACATAGATAAGTTGAAGGATTTTGTTGTTCTCCTTCATATCCTGAACAAATTCAGTTAAATTAATCTGATTATCTTTTATTTTGTGCCCAAATCAATTTGTTTCAATTTTCTCTTTAAATTTTGACACTGACAAATGGTATCCATGAATAGAGTGAACTATCTGCTAATAGTGATGACACTTATTTATAACAGCGAACAGCAAAGCAACACTGCGGCACGCTGCAACAACAGAAGGTAGCGCCCATCTACGTCATTAAATGTATCAACAAAATGCACATATCTTGCATCTCTTTCTGTTTCATAAGAAATATCTTACACAAGAGGTGGGAGAGCGCGTGCCTGCTGTCGGTGCTCCTTTATGGCACTGTGGCCATGTTTATCGTTATCGATTCAAACCCCATTTAAAATTCAAATTTATTGATCTTAATTCAAATAATTTTTATTGAATACAATAAAGTAGCGTATGGTTTGCTTTTTTTTTTGTAAACGGGTTACATATGTTCTAAAATGTTCTTTTTTTTCATTTTGTTATTGACTTTGTACAAAATATATATGTATATATATATTTATATTATATATATCTATATAGATATTATATATATCTATATAGATATTATATATATTATATGTATGCCGAAAAATTGTTCCTCCATTGCACACACCAAAAATTTGGAATTTTTTCACTCGTCTGTTTTTTAAATATTTGATTCTTTCAATAGGGGAGGGGATATTAAAGCGATTTCGGTGGATTGTCAAAAGAGGGGGAATAATAAATATATAATAAAAAAAACGGAAAAACAAAGGAAATTATGATTAACAAAGTCTGTTTTTTTTTTATTTGTTTTTAGAAGCAGGCAAATTATAAATTTGTTTAAATTAATTAACCACTAACTTAAGAGAGTGTATGACAAAAAAGCATTGAAGAGGCTTAAAAACTAAAAAAAATTGCTTAGGCATGGGTAGAGGGGGCAAAGGAGAGAGAGAGAAAAAGAGATAGGGAGCCTAGAGGATCCCTCACACTTTCAGTCTCTCCTCTCTCTAGGTTGGTATAAAAAACGAGGAAGAGTTTGCCGTCATTTTTTTTGTTCTTTTTTTGTTGGGGGTTTTTTTTTTCATTGTTTTGTTGATAACATTTTTAAAAGCTAAAGACAAAAATTAAGTCTAAGACCTATTCATTTATTTACTTATTTATGCTTGACGCCACATAGAGAAGAGCCCACAAAATCGGTCGCCACCGGATCAGATCACTTTAGCATCGTCGTCCATATATATATGTATATGTAGTACTTTGAGGAGTGAGTTATTTTTGATGAATGAGTGTGTTTGCCAAAACCGAAATGTTTCACACATCTAAGTGGAAGAAGCTAAACCGCCAGTTGGCTCGTCACCCTTAACAGTTGAGGCATAGCTAGCATTTGATCCGGCTCCTCCTCCTCCACCAGATCCAGCCCCGGCACTGCCTCCTCCACCCGTAGAGCTGCCTGGTTTATCCGAACTCTTGCCATCGACAGCAGCACCACTACCACCAACACCACTGCCGGGTGGTACTCCAGCTGCACCACCAATGCTTACACCACTGTTAAGGCCTAAAGTTCAATTTGAATTTAACTAAAGAGAATATTCTTTTGCGATTTTATACATATGTGTTGGATGTGGGGGGTGTAAAAATACGAAGGGGTTGGGGTAGATGTATGTGTATGTGTGCGATTATACTAGGCACCTTTGATATCCATGGCATAATGATCCTCCAGACGCAGATCGTGTCTCTTAATAAGCTGACACTCTGCTCCCTCAGTTGAGGGTATGGAATAAACATACAAGTACCCATCCTGCGAGGCAATCAAAAGCCTGTAAAATTATGATAAATTTGATTATATTGTTCGAAGGTTATATTTTTAATTAAGCTGGACAGCTCACACCTTTTTAATATATTTTAATATATGGGAATAACCCGAAGGGGAAACTTACCTAAGCTGCTTTTGTATTGTGGCTATGGCGCACATTCGACGCACTCCTGCCTCGGGCAGTGTGACCGAAGCGAAAGCTCGTCCCTGGCTGAACACATCGGTCACCTGTGTGGGCAAGTAACTGGTGACCGTTTTGCTCAAGAATCTAAAAAACGAGTAACTTGGCATGAGAGAGTAGATAGTTGAGATGAGTTTTGATTTGGTGTTTTGTTTTGTTGAGGTTGGTGGTTCGTGTTTAAGATTTGTTTTATTTTTTGTGGTTTTATAAAAATGAAAGAAAAGAAAAATAGAGATAAATGTCACAACACACAAATAAAGCAAAAAAGAAGAGTTAACCAAACAAACAGACAAGGCACATACAACTCCCTTTCTACACAGAAACATATGTACATATAAAGGAGATTCACCCAATCACGCCACCAAAAAAAATTCATACAGTCAAAACAAAGATTCAACTTGGGATGCAGATTTCAAAATTGAAGTATAGACATTTAGAATTATAGACAACTATTGCGAATCCTTCTTCCTGATGATATCTACATCACAAGTTGCCAAATAGCTATAGAAAAAATCCAACACCACTTACCCCATCCAATCATCACTCGATTGCTTCCCATGATCAGCTTGCTCAGTGGCACTACGATCGAGGCGAAAGATATGCACAGTTTCTGTGTTGGAGCTAGACACCAAATACTCGGAGCATGTGCTAAACGAAAGCGACACAATCGACACACATCGCTTGAGTCCACGACGCAACTCAAACAATCGACTGCCATCCTGAGAGCTAAAGACACGTATAACTGTACCCCTCTCGCTAGCTGTGGCTATCTCCGTGCCTGATGGACTGAAGGCAATGGCCGCCAGTGGAGTATCATGAGCAGGTATCATAGTCTTGGCATGCAAATTGATGGCATCAAAAATTTGAACCTCGCCCGAGGTCACACTGCCCGGATAGGCCAGATAACAATGGTCCGATGATGATGAGAGAGCACATAAGCCCAATGGATTGCATGGAGTATCTCGTATGGTATGCACCACCTTCATATCCTGGATATTGTGTATATACAATGACTCCTCCAAACAGACTATCAAACGTTCACGATTCAATTTCACAGCCAAAATTGTATTGGCATAGGAATAATTGCAGATTTCGCTTTGCTTCTTAAAATGACACACCTTCAGTTTCCTGGGCGCCCTCTGTGATACAATGGCCACCAGCGAGCTCTCGAATAGACGTTCAATTAAAAAAAGTTCATCGCTTTTCGTGTGATAGATTTTATCCAGCGTTGAATCCACTGAACCCAAGCTATAAAGGCTGTAGCCGCCGCTGGTGGCAACTGCAAGCGAACTATATATACACATGGAAAAGGTAAACGAGGAATCAGTGAAAAATACCCAAAACTTAAAAAGATAAAAGTTCAGATGTCAAATTTCTCTTAAGGAATGGCCTAAAGATTGATTCGTTGAAGATTCTTCCTTTTTTATTTCCTGAGAGAGTTTTGAGTCTGAACTTCTCCTTTTCAGGATTTATCTTACGTTATGTTTTGATTAAAATTGACAAAAACTTCACCCGCATCCACATCGGGTCGGCCCAGCAGGCTCATCATTCTGTCTACGGAGTGGGGGTAGGGAGGCTGGGGGGATAGCTGCAAAGGAAAATGGAAATAGAAATGAAAACAGAAAGTAAAATAAACTTCAACAAAGACACACAAAGGCAACGACAACGACAACTCCTAGCAACTCCCTCTCTCTCTCTCTCTCTCTCCTTTCCTCCTTTGTCAGTTATGGCGAAATTGTTAATATAGATTAATACATATTTTCGATTGCGTATTTAACAGAAAAAAAACAAACAGCAGCAACAGAAAAGCAGCGTAATAAATAAATATGTTAATAAATACATATGCATGTATGTATGTGTATATGTATGTACACAGCGCTAGGGGCTGCTTCTGCTGATAAAAAGCAAAAACAACAACAAACAAAACACACATACGTGACTTTATTTTTTACCTTTTGCCACACGAAATGCCTATTAATTGATTTGATTTATATTAAGAATGCACTACTAGATACAACTTTAATGTTTCAAGTTTTACAATTTACTGTAATTATTTAATATTTAATGATATTTCCAATTTTTGTCGCGCAATTGTTTTTGCTCTGTTTTCGCACACACAACACGCACCCACACACACAGACGCACACACAGACGGGCACTCACATACACATGCATACATCAGCAACAGAGCCAGAGCCAGGGCTGGCGTAAATACCACACATGGTTGCATTTCACTTGGCACCTGCCTTAGTGATGACAAAAGTAATTACAGCAAAACTAATATAGAAACAAACTATATGTATTTATATATATAAAAAAATGGGTTAACCTTTGCGTGCTGCAAAAAGCAAATTAAGCAATTTTTTCACTAATTTTTTTTTGCTACGTAAGGATATTTTAATCTCATTTAGCAATATATAAACCTGTAACTGTGACTAATAGTGACATAGGCTAAACGTGTGGTCGCTATAATGGTTCACAGTCACTGGGGCAGTCACATCAATATGGGTCATCTCTTATCACCAATTCTGCCACACACTCCAATTCGTGACCAAGTGCTGTTTCTCTCTTCTGCTCAGTCTGTGTTTCCTCTTCCTCCACTGCATTAAATTATATATTTTTAATTTGGTTCTTATTTTTTTTTCTTATTCTAATATGCATATTTCTGTGACATTCAGCAAATATTTAGCATAGACAAAAGACTGTTAAACGTGTGTGTTACAAACAAGTGACGCGAACGGAAATTCGACGCGAAAACGGTAGAAAAAAAGAGAAAACCCGAACCGAAAATTAATCGATGCGTCTATGAATTTTGAGAATTGCATGTGCAATATTATCAGTTAATCTCTTTTTCAATCAAACATCATAAAGTAGAAATAACATTTTGTAGAACTATGTCATTAAAGTTGTAATTATTATTTTGCTCAGTTTGTGGCAGAGGCGCACAGGGGCAGAGAAGATGCAGACAGACAACAAAAGCAATAATAAAGTGCTTGAACCAAAATAAATACATAGTATATATATATGTATGTACATATATATATATCTATCTATCTAACAATATATATACATATATGTATATATCAAAACTCTACTACTGCAGCTGATCATACAAAAAAACCAACTTTATAACAACAACAATTTACGTAAGTTTGTATGCGTGTGTCTACACACAGCGAGTCAGAGAAATAGACAGACAGACGAATGCCCATTGGGGGGGAGGGGGTTGTAGGAGGAGGAGGACAGGCCCACCTTGGCTATGTGATAAGAAAACGTGCGGAACACCGCTTATCTTGCATCTCTCCAAGCTGCTGCTGCTAGAGTTACAGTTAGCTTTAGCTATTCCTACCCCCCTCAATGTCAATAGTTTTGGCTCGCGCGCTTTTTCCATTTTATATTGTTTAATCAGCGTCAGCTCTGTGCGTCGTGATTTGTTGGCTGTAGAGTACCGTTAGGTGTGGACACTTTACGCATTGTACCGTTATCGCTTAGTTGCTCTACTCTAATTTCGCTGTACTTTTCCATAGAGTTCCCAAGTGGTTTCCAGTTCTATTTCATCAGATCCCCCACTCGCTCTATTAAAAGTGGGAAAAAAAGACCGACCCGAAAGAGAGTGAAAGAAATCGTCGGCTATTGCATCGCGCTTAGTCTAATTGCATATTTCATTGCCATTTTACATTCATTAATAATTAAATTCTAGCCTGTCAAAGGTTTTTGACATTTGACTACAATAACAGGAACAATCGGACAGTGGGTCAAGGATTATGGGGAATTTTAGGAGTAAACCGAAACCAACTATTCGAATTATTTACAAAAGGAAACTTGGTTTCGGTTTGTTTTCTGTTTTGTTTCGGTGTACTCAAAGCACAACACAGTTAAGAGAGTTTTTGTTAAGCTTTTTCATTCTGTGCTTCGGAATAGCCATGTACTCTATGTGACATTCAAAAGCCGCCCAATCTCAAATTCATATCGCAACGATTGTTTTAACGTCTTAAACGTATTTACTTCCCTCCCTCGGCCACCAGCCGCCAGCCACCATTCCCCATAAATAACTCTCGAATATGTCGGACGGCGTTAGCATATTGCACATCAAACAGGAGGTGGACACCTCTTCATCAACGGGAACGGCAGTCGGCGGAGGAACTGGCACCAATTCGTGTTATAGTCCAAGTTCAAAGACGACCACAACACCAGCAACCACCACATCGTCATCGGCATCTACAACGGCTCACAATAATTCGAGTAATAGCAATAGTGGAATGAAATCCTCACCGTCCGTATCGCCAGAACGTCAGCTATGCAGCTCGACCACATCCCTGTCCTGTGATCTACACAATGTTTCACTCAGTAATGATGGTGACAGTCCCAAAGGTGGTAGCAGTGGTGGAGGAGGAGGCGTTGGAGTGGGCGGCGGCGGATCGGCTACTCCAGGCAGTGTTGGAGGGGGAGGTTCTGTACGAGATGAACTGCGTCGCTTGTGTCTGGTGTGTGGTGATGTAGCCTCGGGTTTCCATTATGGCGTGGCCAGCTGTGAGGCCTGCAAGGCATTCTTTAAGCGGACCATCCAGGGTAACATTGAATACACATGTCCGGCCAACAATGAGTGCGAAATCAACAAGCGGCGGCGGAAGGCCTGCCAGGCCTGTCGCTTCCAAAAGTGCCTACTAATGGGTATGCTCAAGGTAAGTAGCCCAGTCATCTTATGATTATAAAGTGGATTTAACATTTTTAATTTTTTGCTTTACTAGGAGGGCGTGCGTCTAGATCGAGTTCGTGGTGGCCGGCAGAAATATCGACGTAATCCAGTATCCAGCTCATACCAGACGATGCAATTACTGTATCAGTCTGGCACCACTTCCTTGTGCGATGTAAAAATCCTAGAAGTTCTTAATTCCTATGAGCCAGACACTTTGAGTGTACAATCCTCGCCAAGTCAGCAACCACACACGACCAGCTGCAATGATGAGGCCTCTTCCTCATCGGGTAGTATCAAATTGGAGGGCAGCACATCAGCATCAACTCCCACGCCCAATGGCACATGCATTTTTCAGAACAACAATAACGACCCGCAGGAGATACTCAGTGTGCTTAGCGATATCTATGACAAGGAGCTGGTCGGTGTCATTGGCTGGGCCAAACAGATTCCTGGTTTTATCGATCTTCCGTTGAATGATCAAATGAAGTTACTTCAAGTATCGTGGGCTGAAATACTTACCCTGCAGTTGACATTCCGATCGCTGCCCTTCAATGGGAAACTCTGTTTTGCCTCGGATATGTGGATGAATGAGCTACTGGCCAAGGAATGCGGCTATACTGAATTCTATTATCACTGTGTCCAAATTGCCCAGCGCATGGAGCGTATATCGCCACGGCGCGAGGAATATTATCTGCTCAAAGCTCTGCTTTTATCCAATTGTGATATACTCCTGGATGATCAGAGTTCCCTACGTGCTTTTCGTGACACCATCTTGAATTCTCTCAACGATGTGGTCTATCTCTTGCGCCACTCCTCGGCAGTGTCGCATCAGCAGCAATTACTCTTAATTCTGCCTTCACTGAGGCAAGCCGATGATATACTTAGACGATTTTGGCGCGGTGTTGCCCGCGATGAGACCATTACGATGAAGAAACTATTTCTAGAAATGCTCGAACCGCTGGCCAGGTGAAAATGAACGGAGATAAAGTTTAAGATTAAGTACAGGTGCAAATACTAATTTTTAAGGTGCTTGTGTGTGTATACAGTATACTCTAGTGTGTCATAGATCTTAAGACCAATTCTCTAGATGGTAGCAAACAACAAATTGTAAATAGATAATAGACATAAGAAGAAAGAAGTAAAGTAAATTGTAAATGTCCCCGGGTACGATTAGAACCAGCAAATGTTAATTTACTGATCTAGAAACTGAAATTTAATTTAGTTCTGAACGAAAGGTTTTAGACTTTCAAACGGACTTGTGGATACAAATCCAGATGCAACTTTTGTTAAAGTTAATTTGGGTTTTTTATTCAACTATCAGTTAAAGATTTACAAAAGAAAGTCTTCTACATAAAGTAACTAAATTTAATATGTCTCAAACATCGCTAGTATTTTCAAAATACCAATTGAAATCTATATATAAACATATAGGATAGATGTTCTAGAAATCTACCTTAAATTCTAACAAGAAATGTTTGCACATAAGTTGATTTCCCCATTTTGGGACTGTTGATGTCCTAAATTGTAGGATATCAACATTCCCAATAACAATTAGCGCTATCGATGGTCATATTTACATTGCAGACTAGAGACGTTCCATGCAGGCACACACGAATTTACAATATCATTCTCCTATTCATAGGTATATTTGTATAACTTTTACGGCCGACTGCGCTGCAGATCCGGCGATTCAAAGTACTTTTTGGAGCTCTCCTGAAAACGATCGCTGCGAGCCAATTCATTACGAAAATATGAGATAGTCTTGATTAGGCCCGTTTCAAGTGGCACTTTGGGCTCCCACTTAAGCAGGGTCTTAGCTCTTGTTATATCTGGCTTGCGACGCTGTGGATCATCCTCCATAGCTTTGGTCTGTTTGATCTCGCTTGGTCCACCCACAAGTTGTTTAATGATTTGTGCAAACTCTTCAATGGTCTGCTCCACGGGATTACCCAAATTAACGGGCTGTGTATAATTAGAAGCCATTAAAGCAATCATGCCATCCACAAGATCGGAAACATATTGAAATGAACGCGTTTGCCTCCCATTGCCATAGACCGTGATGGTTTCATTGCGAAGAGCTTGCAAAATGAAATTGGATACAACTCGGCCATCATTCATGTGCATTCGCGGGCCATACGTATTGAAGATGCGAGCCACTCGTACTTGAACCTTTTCCTAAGAAACGAGATAAGACCAAAATTGAAATTATGAGACGACTACATCCATATTGAAGATAACAAAGTAGCAAATTATTATTTTTCTCTTCAATTGTAAAACATCCAGTACGTACAGTCAGTCATGCGTCATGTTGAACATGGCGGTACCCATGACTAAAACACAGTGACGTATGTATGTATCTCTAGGATTTTAATTTGGGGAATTTCTGACGTTGCGTCATGAGAACAATTTCGAAGATGGAGCAGAGCAATATTGGTAAACACCCAATTAAGTGCTCCACATTTTTGTCCCGAATCCGCCACTGGTTAAACATCTCATATCTCATGATAAATGCCCGTCATGCAGTGACCAATCATTGAGCATGTGTAAATGGAGATTTGTTATCTCTCCGTGACCACCCACCTACTGTGGATCTCTAGCATGCGGAACATAAACATCAATTAAAATCGTTTAATGGTCGAGTGCATCGGCAGAACACAGGAAAATACTGGCTAGAAGCCAGAAAAAGTATAAAATCAATTGTGACGCCAGTGCATTTGACATGCCCCGAGCTCTTCCCCCTCCTCTTAAATATCCTGCTTACCTGCTTGGCATAGGCATAGCTAAGAGTCTCGGAGACTCGTTTTCCTTCATCATAGCAGGCTCTGGGTCCAATTGGATTCACGTGACCCCAATAAGTTTCTGGCTGTGGATGCACAGTGGGATCGCCGTAAACCTCGGATGTGCTAGCAATTAGTACCTTGGCCATTACTCGCTTAGCCAGGCCCAATACATTGATGGTACCCATGGTATTGGTCTTAATGGTTTTCACAGGATTATACATGTAATGCGGGGGCGATGCTGGCGAAGCCAAATGATAGATCTCATCAATCTCTATGAACAATGGATTCACAATATCATGATGAATCAGCTCGAAATTCTCATGTCCCAGCCAATGTTCCACATTTCGTTTGCGCCCCGTAAAGAAATTATCAACTACAATAATCTCATGACCTTGGATCATCAGATCATCTACCAAATGGGAGCCCACAAAGCCTGCGCCTCCAGTTATGAGAATCCTTTTACGATTCTTATAGTTTAAATATTTCACTTTGGGATATTTCCGGGGCGTGCTGGCCTGAAGAGAACGTATTTGCTCCTCGAGCTGTACCAGCTGCTCCTTAGTGTGCTTCATTTCCAGCTGCTGGGCCTGAAATAGAGCATGTTGCTCTTCATAAGCCAATTGGAGGTTTCGTTGTTGTGCATTTTCAGTTGGCGGCCATTGGCGTTGTTGCTCCTCCTCTTGGCTGGGCAAGCTAGTTTTGCTGATAAGGGAAGCATTGTTCAAAACCCTCAACAAATAGATTAATCCTAGAACAGTTGTGACGATGGCCGCTATCTTAAGGCGCTTTTTTGTTGCACTCATCATTATGATTGTCGCTGCAGCTTCGTGAGAAACAAAAACCATATACTCGGATTCCAGGGCGTACACCGTATACTTATCAGCAGGCGCTGTGGCCGCATTGCATTATAAACCCAAATTGAATACGTCTGCTTATTAAATATATAAACAAACCGTCAGAAAAAGACCAAAACAAATTGCTAAAGTTGGGTATCGCATATGTAGATAACATATATATGCTTATAAATCTATCGATATATCAATTTTTCTTCTGGTCACACTGTTTGGGGTCAGCTGCTGTCAGAAAAGTTTGCTAAAATATTTGTTGCATTTTCACTGATATTGCAAATTAATTGGAAAGCTAAGCTCCCCGCTAACAAAAAGAAAAAACAAAAAAATTATAAAAATGCCATCATCTAACCCAAAGGCAGAAGATAATGAACCTGCCGGCCAAGATCTCCTGGAACAGGCCAAAGAAGTGGCTTTGTCTTCAGAACAACTGATGGCCCAAGCAGTTGCCGGCTTGAAATTGCAAGATTCGTCTAGGGCCAAGCTAGATGATCCTGAGAGCACACCCGCCCTACCCGAACTAAATCGCACTGGTAAATAATTGATGAAAATTCAAATAAAAAAAAAGCTTTTTATGATTGAATTGAGGTTAGGTTCAGCATCAGCCAAGCAGGTTCTGCTTCAGGCCGTCTCCGATGCCGTGGCCAGCAGTCGTCCGCAGCCCAAAAAGTTCGCCTTCTGGTCAACACAGCCAGTGACAAAGCTGGACGAGCAGGTGACCACCAATGAGTGGATTGAGCCCAATAAGGATGTTAGTCAGATACGCCAGGAACCATATACACTGCCCGGCGGTTTTACTTGGGTCACATTGGATCTTAATGATGCTAGTAATCTCAAGGAGCTTTACACTTTGCTAAATGAAAACTATGTGGAGGACGACGATGCCATGTTCCGCTTTGATTATCAACCAGAGTTCATTAAGTGGTCTCTGCAGCCACCCGGCTGGAAGCGGGAATGGCATGTGGGTGTGCGGGTAGAGAAATCCGGCAAACTTGTTGGGTTCATAGCAGCCATACCCAGTAATTTGAAGGCCTATGACAAGGTGCTGAAAGTGGTGGACATAAATTTCCTGTGCGTGCATAAGAAATTAAGGAGTAAGCGTGTGGCTCCCGTATTGATACGTGAGATTACGCGAAGGGTGAACCTCACTGGAATATTCCAAGCTGCTTACACTGCTGGCGTCGTTTTGCCCACTCCCGTTTCGACATGTCGTTACTGGCATCGGTCTCTAAACCCCAAGAAGTTAGTAGACGTGCGTTTCTCGCATCTTGCCCGTAATATGACAATGCAACGCACGGTAAAGTTGTATAAGCTTCCCGATCAACCTAAAACCAAAGGCTACCGACGCATCACAGCCAAAGACATGGACAAGGCCCACAAGCTGCTCGAGGAGTATTTAAAGAAATTCAATCTGTGTCCGGTTTTTAGCAAAGAAGAGTTCCGCCACTGGTTCACCCCCAAGGAGGGTATTATCGATTGCTTTGTCGTCGCGGATGAGAAGGGCAACATTACCGATCTGACCAGCTACTATTGCCTGCCGTCATCGGTAATGCATCATCCGGTGCACAAGAGTGTGCGTGCCGCTTACTCCTTCTACAATGTGTCCACCAAAACACCGTGGCTAGAGCTAATGAACGATGCGTTGATATCAGCCAAAAATGTTCAAATGGATGTCTATAACGCCCTCGATCTTATGGATAACAAAAAGTTCTTTGTGCCATTGAAGTTTGGCGCTGGCGATGGCAACCTTCAGTACTATTTATACAATTGGCGCTGCCCATCCATGCAGCCAGAGGATATTGCCTTGATACTCATGTAGAGGGCAACAGGTGGTGGCGATTTTTTCATCCATGCCCGCTCCACCACGAAAATATAATGCAGCACTCTTAAGGCACACACACATTACATACATACATTCTAAAAACGGCCGCCGCCCTCCCGTTCTAAAACGTAAAAATCTAACTTTAGTTATTTAGTATTGGCAACAACAAAAATTTTCAAAATGCCTCAAAATGAATTTGTATTTCGCAATCGTATTTATGTGGAAGCTATGTTGCTTATAATGTTCGAAAATTTGTCAATGCCAAGGTTAAATTATTTTTACAAAACGCGAAAAACACACATGAAATGAAGAAAAATTGAATAAACTGCGCAGCAATATCAATATAAGTCTTTTAATCATATTGGCAAATTTGCGATTTAAATTTTGAAATAAGTGCACTTCCAATCTTATTCGGTTGGTTTATCGGTTCCTAAAACCAAAAACTTCTGATTTAATACACAACCATTGCTTTTCTTTAAAATATATTATATATATGCACATATATCACATTAGGAATTCTGTAAAATTATTAACCGCCAAGAAATTTTTTCTTTTTATTTGAAAGTATGTGCGAAAAGACTGCAATCGATAATTATTATCGATACTTTAAGAAAAAAAAAGCGCGGGCTCAGCAAAAGAGTGAGTACGTATTGTTATTTATATGTGGGATTTGGTCAGTGTTTTAGAATCAAAAGAAAATGGTATAACAATGGATGAGTCGATTTTTAAGCAAAAATATCAAAAATATAAACTGCGCGTTAAACTATGGGAGAAGGATTTCAAGAAGAAGAATGGACGTGTGCCCTCCAAAGTGAGTTATCATGGTGATATTTCGCGAGGATGAGAATGAAATAACTCTTTTTTATCCTCCACTAGTACGATATTCGGGAGGCCAGCCAGGATATACGCGACTCCTATAAGATGTACTATAAGCTAAAGACTTCGTTCCTGGAGGAGACACTCAGTGAAGTTCTCAGCGAAGATGGTTTCGATATGCTGGAAATGTCAGCAGCCGATGATCTGGGTGTCAGTATGTTGGACCAGGAGCAACATCTTAGTATTAATGGTGGTCCCCAGCTTCCGCTTGATATAGCTTCGCTAATAGAGGCACCCAAAGAAGAGAATGTGAACTTCTCTAATTTGCAAGAGCTGCCCAATCCGCAAGCTTTAAGCAATCTCACCAATTTGGATGAGAATCATGTGATACGGAAATTTGAGGCTGTCGATGAGCTGCAGCAAAACCAAAATGCCTGGGGTCCAAATGTGAGTAAGCAGCAGCCCATAAAGGAAAGCAAATCAAAGCAGGAGGAGGAGAAACGCCGCTCCTTTGCCTCCACCGCTTCAGTTTGTCTAAAGCCCAGTCTTAGTGCGAAATTGTTTCAATCTACGCGAGGATTTGCCAAACGTAATCCTCGTAAGCCGCTTTCACGGAACTCTCTCAATCTCGGAGCCAGTTCTTCCGCCAGTGGGTCAGCCTCAGAAGCCGGAGCAGTTCTGCTTGAAGAATTGCCCGATTTCGAAACAATTCTCATACGCAAGGCCCAGGAATATAAAGAAAAGGAAGCGGCTATTATTGCAAATCCCTTGTTGCAGGTAGATCAATTAAAGGAAACCATTAAAACCCATGTAGATGAAGGCTGGCTCCAAAGAAACACCGAACATAACTCTCTGAGAAGAGATGTTGCCGCTGTAGAACCAAATAACAATGGGACTTCCGGAAGGAAATCCCACTACGGTCTGTCCAACATAGATGTGACTAAACTGAAGGTAATGGAATCTTCCATATGCAAGCCTGTAGAACAGCATGTTGTTCCCTTGCCTTCTCCAACCATTCCCTTGCCCTCATTAACCAAAACTTTAGCTCGCGAAGAAGAATCTAGCGATTCCGATTCTGTTGTGGCAGAAAGTGAAGAGGAGGAGGAACCCCAGGAACATCGACATTTGGCCAAACGTCGTCGCATTATGCCCGATGTGGAAACACAACCACAACAAGAACCACAAGCAAAACCAGAGCAACCACAGCAATCAGAGAAGGATGAATCTCTTATTGATTTTTCAGTAGATGAGGATGAGGATGCCACATATGAACCGGCGCAAGTCAAGAAATCGAAAGCTAAACGAAAGCAAGTAACAGCCAAAAGGCAATCTAACAAACCCAAGCCAGAGAAAAAGACCAAGGGAGAGAAAAAGCCTCCGAAACCCAAAGCGGAGAAGTTGTCAAAAAAAACCGCGAAGCAAAAGATTGAGGAGATACCACAAGATGATGAGGAGCCAGAAATAGAGAAGCCTCTCAATCCGGAAGATCTTAAATATATGCTTGCTATGGAGGCAGGTGATATTACTTCTGTGCCGCGCATACAAATCCAAGAACTGGAGCAAGCCGATGAGACAGCCCAGCTTTATATAAGCAACTTCACCATTACGCAGGCAGCAACCAGAGGAACAGCAACTGGTCACCAAGTGGATGAAAAGCGTTCAGCTGCTCGGAAGAAACTGGAGGAGAGAATCGCTGCTGGGAAACTGAATGAGAATTTTGTCACCATCAATATACAGAAAAAGAAATTTGTGCGCGGCAAGAAATCGGTAAATTTCTCAAAACATAAGAAGCAACAGTGGCGTCATAAGAAGCGAGTGGCAGCGCTTACTGGACCAGACATGGATATGGGTGGCTGTGACGGAGGAGTGATCACTTGCTTTCAATGCGGCGGTGTTGGTCATTTCGCTGCTCGGTGTACGGTTAAGGGTGATAATCTGTTACCACTCAGTGCTCAAATTGAGGAAGATCCCTCGCCTTTTCCCACTTTGGCCGAAGCGGAACAGATGGCCATTCAGGGGGCAGTGGCCGCCCACAGTCGTAACATTGAGCGTTTACCCCAAGCAGCCAATGCGGCTATTCTGCAAAGAGAAGAGGAGAGCAGCAGCATCAGTGATAGTGGCGAGGAAGAGGACGAGGAGTCCCCTAAACCCGAGCACGATTGGTCTAATGATTCGGATATTGATCTTGAGGCTTTAGATGCAGCAATAGAAGCGGCTGAAACCCAAAAATCCATTGTTTCTCCCATTAAGACATATGTGGGTCATAAGATACCCGAGGAGTTTCTCAAACAGGCAGGCCTGGATGTAAACTCCTCCAAGACACGGACTCAGCACGGTGGCGTAAGTCCACTCTACGATCTTCTGCCTGGCGGTGAAGTTCAGCAAGCGACCCCAGAGGTCATAGAAGCCTTGCACATGTTTGGTCACAGCGATTTCCGTAAAGGTAGGATGAAATATGAAATGATTTGCAATTAAATTGCATTTAATTATGTCTCTCTAAAGGTCAGGATCGTGCCATAATGCGCACCTTGTCAGGTCTCTCGTCGCTGGTCACCCTGAGTACGGGCAGTGGCAAATCTCTGTGCTATCAATTGCCTGCCTATTTGTACAGCCGCCAGCAGGGGGCCATCACCTTGGTCATCTCGCCTCTCGTGTCGCTCATGGAGGATCAGGTAACTGGTGTGCCGCATTTCCTGCGAGCCCATTGCCTGCACACTAACCAGACGCCGCAGCAGCGCCTCAAAATCCAGCAATTGATAGCCAAAGGAGAGATCGACATTCTTCTAGTTTCCCCGGAGGCTGTGGTATCCGGTGAACGTGCTACTGGCTTTGGAGCCATTCTTCGACAATTGCCACCGATTGCCTTTGCCTGCATAGATGAGGCCCATTGTGTGTCCCAATGGAGTCACAACTTTCGGCCCAGTTATTTAATGATCTGCAAGGTATTGAAGAAAAATCTGGGCGTTACGACGGTATTGGGTCTGACAGCCACAGCCACTTTGCCAACCAGAACGAGTATCATCAAGCATCTGGGGATTCTCGATGGTGAGAAGGGAATCATTAGCGATACCCCACTGCCAGATAATCTCGTTTTGTCCGTATCGAAGGATGAGAACCGTGATGCAGCCCTTCTCCAGTTGCTCAATAGCGAAAGGTGAGATTATAGCGAAAGGTGATGAAGTGAATTTACTTACTCACCTATATATATATATATATATATATATCCTAAATCCTGTTCAGATTCGACCCGTGCCAATCAATAATCATTTATTGTACCCGTCGCGATGAATGCGAAAGGATTGCTGGCTTCATCCGCACATGCATTCAGGACCAGAAACAGAAATCCATCCCAGATTCGAAAAAGAAAAAGCGAAAACGTGTCAATTGGCAAGCTGAGCCCTACCATGCGGGTATGCCCGCTTCCCGAAGAAGGACCATACAGAATGCATTCATGGGCAATGAGCTAAGGATTGTGGTGGCTACCATAGCATTTGGCATGGGCATTAATAAGCCAGATATCCGGGCAATTATCCATTACAATATGCCCAGAAATTTCGAGAGCTATGTACAAGAAATCGGACGCGCTGGACGCGATGGCCTTCCTTCCCACTGTCATCTTTTCCTCGATTCGAAGGGGGGAGATCAGAATGAGCTGAGGCGTCATGTGTATTCCAATTCCATAGATCGCCATGTGATAAGAAAGTTATTGCAGAAAATTTTCGTGTCTTGCAGTTGTGAGAAACAATTGGCAGGAAAGGGAGCAAGGGCAACAGTTGCTCTGCCATCGCCTGCAGGAGACGACGACGATGACGATGGAGCACGTGCTCATATCTGTCCGGGGCATGAGATAGGCTTCTCTGTGGAACAAACTGTTGAGGCTTTGGATATTCCCGCCGAGAATGTATCAACGCTTTTGTGTTATATGGAACTGGAACCACGTTGGTGCATGAATGTCCTCAGTTCTGCTTATATTATGGCCAAGGTGATCTCTTATGGCGGTGCCAAATACTTGAAGTAAGCTACTTCTGCCATATTCTTCTGCTTCCTGACCTAATCAATCTATCGTCGTTTACAGACATGCAGCCAAAGAGTGCCCACCACTGGCCATGGCTATTGCTTTGCAAATTAAGGATAAGACATTTAAGGATGATTCCAATATTATTGAGTTTTCAGTCACCGATATAGCCGCTGGCATCGGCTGGAACAGTGGTGTGGTGAAATACCAACTTAAGAATCTGGAATGGATTCAGGGTAAGATTTTACGCCTACTGTTTACACCCAGCAGCACTTTTTGCTCAAATTAATCTATTGCAGTCAATGGTTATCCAAAGCGTTCACCTATTTCGGTGAGTTTCTTCGATCTCGGCTTTCGACTTAAGGCTCCGGGCGATTTTACCGAAACTGAAATTGACAATGCTTTGGATACGCTATACACGCGTTCAGTGAAACAGGAGAGGACTCAGCTCATACAACTTCAGTATGTGGCCCATGGATTGGCTGCTGTTGCCTACAACACATGTGCTCACTGCTGCAAAGCCGATTTCCCCCAGGATCGTGGTAATCAACTAAAAGCCATAATACGTAACTATTTTCAAAATGATTATCCACAAGATTTGGAACTGGAAATTGAGGTAGGCAATTTGCATAACATATTCTTCATTTATATCTATATATATCTCCACTTACAGCCGGATAATGTGCCAGATGATCATATAATATCCGATGTTCACGCCCTGATCAACATGTATCCCGATAATACATTCAGTGGCAGAAATATAGCTCGCATTTTCCATGGCATACCCAGTCCAAATTATCCAGCTGTTATGTGGGGTCGCTGTAAATATTGGCGAGCCCACAATAAGGTAAACTTTAATCGCATTTTAAAACTTGCCAATCTGGAAATAGTGAAAAGGCGCACATAATAAAACATTTGAACTAGAAGAGACAATTCGCCTTTTAGTGAAAAACAAATGAAAGTAAAACTATAATTTAAATAAAAACTAACTTAGGTATATCAAGATTTTAGAATGTGATTTTTAATATTCGATTCAATCATAAAATTGATGAGATGCATACATGTATAATTAAAAAGCTTTAATAGCTGTAATAATCTGGGGAACTTCCTTTCTCCAATCCCACCGTTTAAGCACATTCGGGCCAGACTATAACATATCTAATCGCGATCTATGTATACCAATACCAATTCCTGTAACAATACAAAAGAGAACATTAGATACATTTAAGCGAATAGATAGTTTAAATATATACATAGCTTACAAATTAATTTCACTTAATTTAAAATATGGAACTTGCCTTGAGTGATACGATCCGAATGATTTCCACCGTCAGGATCAAACAATTGAACAAACCGCTTGGCGGTTTTGACAAGCAGTCTTTTAAATACTGCAAAAAGTGAACACATTGTTGCTATAATGATTTTCCCCTTTTTATTTTCCAAAATTGATTGGAAGATAAACAAGACAATCAATTTATTACAGAGAATTCAATTCGTGCTGTCGATAGTTTTTATCGGCGCAATAATATAGGGGCTATAAATACTGGTATTAATTAACAGACTCGCGGTGAGTCATTCTGTTACTTTAAGAATAGCGGTATGTTAGTTTATAGACTCGCGTTGTCGTCTGGGTTATTCGTTCGTGCTAATTTTCGTACTTAATGTTTGTTGGGCTATGTTTTTTTTTCAGTGTTGTTGTTTTTGTTTTCAAGTGAAGAAGTCGTGCTGTCGGAGTTTAACGAGCGGAAATAAATAAAGAGAGAAAAAAGAAAAGAATTGTCAGGAGAAAATAAGCATCGGTAATATATATACAAATGCAGAAGAAGTGATAATTAACATTTAATAACAAGTGCAAGTGCACGTGCACTGAAATCACGACACAGAACACAAATTGACCACAATTTACATATGTACTCATACGATACGCATCGTTTGTATGTATAAGCCACCCCCCTCACTCACTATTCAAGAATAAGGCGCAGGAATTTCCGCAAATTTTTTTGCGGGGTTTACTTTGGGTCTTTCTTCTTTTAACATTAATGTTTCCCCCCTCCTTTTTTGTCTTTGTTTTCGTGGTGCACCAAGAAAAGAACAAAAAGAAGCGAAAACCAACGAAGAATAGAAACTGTTTTGCACGCGTTACAACGACAGCCTGCTTTTTTTTATAATTTTTTTTTGTTTTATCACAACAACAAGTCATTGAAGTGCCAGCCTCAGTCTCTTCCCGCTCTCCCTCTCCTATCAATACCAATGATAGCGATGACATTTTGCAGCTGATTTTGCGGAAAAAATGCGAGAAAAATAACAAAAAGGAGAAACAAAATTGTTTTGAATGTCATATATAAAAGTGTTTCAAAAGTGTTGCTGAATTGCAATTTTCACAAATTTTTGTTTTTAGAGCAACAACAATAAAAGAAGCCGCCTTACCTGCGGATCAAAGGCAGTTCTACCCATTTCCCTAAGTGGAGGGACGTCCAAGCAGTTAACGAAACTTTTGGTAAGTGTTTCCTCAATCTTTCGATTCAGAATCATGTACGAGCATGTCATACACAAGTCCAGTATCCTTGAGTTCAGCGAACTGGGGCGAGTAGCAGCAGCAGGTAAAAGAGGCGTTGTCATCATTTGCTTCTTTTTTATACCCTTCAATTAAACGGGGGTGGCATATGCACTTTGAATATTGGGTTTGTAAAACACAGAAATGAAGTCTTAACTCTGTGGCGCTTATGCGCTTAAGTACCTGCGGACAGAGAGAGATTCATAGGTAGAACAGATCGTTGCAGCATGTAATTTGCAAGAGTATACAGAATTCAGCCCGGGTCAATGTTGGCAAGTTTTCCCCTCTTTGTGTTGTTTGACAATCTCTTCCTTTCGTTATTTTTCTCTTTGTTTGTTAGTTCTTTTTGCTCCCCTGTCCCTGCTGGGGGTCTGAATACTTGAAGATTTTCTTCTGCTTTTCCTTGATTTTTCACCGCACTTGATTTGACTGGAATCGAATTCTTTTAGATCGGATTGAAAAAGTGTATGTGTATGCCGGCTTAACAACCGGTTCCCGCGGCTCAGTCATTATCAACACGAGAAGTTTAATCATCTCAATGCTAATGTTTTTCCCATTTTTATTTTTTTATCTTTGTTTTGGTTTTTTTTTTTCTTTAAATCTGAAAGCGATACTCATGAGTCACAGTTCTGTTTATATTTTGTCATAGTTGAGGAAGGGGAAAGGAATAACCTTTTGAAGTGAAATGTCTATCTTATTTCAAACATGCATCATCAGTGTGAATAATCCCAATGAACTCCAGCCACTTATTTTTCAAAATTTTTCCTTTCCTGGTATGAGGTTCCTTCTAAATACATATAAATAATTGAGTTAATTTCATTCAAAGCATGTTGAATATTTTTCTAAATTAAATTAAATAAAATAATCAGGTAATTTGTTTATTAGTCTCTTCTTTTCGTCTCCTGTAATAAATCAAACGAGCACTTATGGAACTTCCTTTGTGGACTTTATCTCCATAGTCATCATCATCATCAGACAAATTGAACATGATTGACATCGGGTGCAAAAAAATCAATATGTGTTAATTTAATTTTGTGCCAAATGAGTTAAAATACACACACACATATGTATGTCATGTATGTTTATGTATATATACATATTTACATGTATGTACATCCATACATATAGGAAGATTGACTGGAACAACGCGGCACTGATTATTATTTATTTAAGTTGCATTTAGTTTTTGGTTTGTTGTCTCATCAATATTTAAATACCATTTAATATTTGATTTTGTGAGAATATGACTTACACTCCCTATAGTATACATATACACACACACACACACATGTACATATGTATATATGCGTATACAGATTGACCATTTGAAAGTGAAACTAAAACTGGGTTATGTTTGCTCAGTAGACCATATAAACGACTCGACGATTTATGACAAGAACTAAGTGGGTTATGTGGGTGGATGGGTGGTTGGGTGGTTGGTAAGATAAGCTCACATGCATGTACATATATAAGTATTCCTTGTCCTATATACACACATACATACATATGTATGTACATGTGTATACTATTTGGGACTATTGTTTTCTGAATAGGAGGATCTTTGATTTTGTGCATATTCTATTATTATAAATCAATTAAATTATTTTTCAAATTCGTTGTCTTCCATCCGACATTTTGAGTGATTTTATTGACATGTGAATACTATAGAAATTGGAACAGGTGGGTATAGGTACATATGTATATGTATACATAAGTATATCATCCATCTCATATCCATATCCATGCAATGTCACTCAGTGTTTCTGTCTCCGCCCAACCCGCTCGCTTCTGCCGTGCCTTTCGCTTGCTTCTACGCCATGTTGTAACATTCCACGTAATTTACATAAATAAATCAAACTGAGTCGAATTGGATATGAAGTGAACTAGAAGGGTGAGGGTAACCATTTTGAAGAGCCACCCACATTTTGGCCAGGTGTTTCTTTACCCTTGCCAAAGGAGATTTAGTAGAGGTGGGAGGGATAAATCAGGTCAAATCAAATGTGCTTTTTGTATAGAGTATAAAGAATACGCCATATGGAAAATCATCTGGTTGGTTTCTCTTCCTAGCTTTCATTACTGCCCACCATACACCAATCACCACCCACCGAAGGGCTTTCGGAGAAGCGGGTTAATCGTCGCCCTGTTGTCGACGACAAAGTGCAATTCACTTTCAGAAACACAAAACAAAATGAAGCAAGTGCGTTGTTAGGCCGACTTGGATATATCATGCATCAAGTGAAAAAACTACTTCGAATTTATAAAACTAAATTTATATATTTAATCCCTTTCGTTTTAACAAGCTCTTTCAGAAAGATAAGGAATCTTTCCTAATGATTCGCGATTATATGTACATGTCTACATAGATCAACGATGACTTCATTATAATAGATCGTACTCTCTGCGAAAAATTTGTTGCTTGACAATCGAATCTTCTTATCGCATAGTTTTATCTTAATCTCACTTTTGGAATTCTTATCAGAGCACTGGGAACCACTCATTGTGGTTAACAACCTAAGAGTTAATTGCCTGAAAATGTGGACAATTGTTTTATTTTTTTTGGCCAAACGCATAAGTGTGTTATTGTTGCTGTGGAGAAGGCCAATTAAATACGACATGACCTACAATGCTTTGTTGTAACCCAGTTATATATGTACATATATATGTATACATATACACAACCCATCTGTGTGTTTGTGTGTATCTATGTAAAGCGAGACATGCACATAAATGCACTACCTCTTTTTACCACTTCTCCTTCCTGCTCCCTCGTCTATCTTCAACTATTAAATAGTTTGTACTTTGAAAGCATTTGGTTTGTGAGCTGAATGTTAAATTGTTTTGAATTAATTGTGTAGGCCAAACGCATTGCACGTGCTCCTCTTTACACAGGCACACACACAAGATATATGTATGTACGTGTAATACATACCTACTATATAGCCTCTTTCTATGTACAAATCAGTTTAGATACTTCACTTTATTCCTCTACCAAATGTTAGACGGAAATGCGAAACCAATGTCATAGGATTTATTGCCATAGAAGCTACCAATGAAGTAGAGCCGATGATAGTTAATATGGAGGATAAATTCAGTAATGGTTCATAGCCATCGATCTTACAGATACAACCCCTTCTTATTCGACTTCAACTTGGATATGGGAAAGAAACTATTAACAATTTCATTTACCCTTTTGTAGTCTTGTACTGCCACATACATTTGCCAACGATTTATTAGTCAAGACTCCGGCTCTGAAAGACTCGGACTAACTATTCAATGTCAAGTTAAAGTTGATTTCATTTACCTGCTGAAAATGAACTATGATTGCATAATTATACAACTCCCTCGCTAAAAACCATTTGATTTCCACATATCGAGACTTGACTTTTATGTCTAAAATTTCGATGTGCTTGTGGTTTTTTCCTTTATATGCCAAACACGTTCACTATCGCCAGAGTAACACCCAGAGCTTAAGAGCTCAACGAACGAAAGTCCGTGCGATGGTGCGATTTGGTGGTGGAGGAGTAAGAGGAATTTTGGCTATCAGTAGACATGTCAACTAAAAGTGACCAGTTACACCGCTCCTCCCATTCCCCACTCACAGTATTTAGTTAAGCGTAAAGGTGCAAGGTGTTTTTTCTTTCCACCTGTACCTGCATACCTTTACCTGTGTATCGTATTCGTTTAAATATTTATATACATACCCACCCTATATATAGCGAAATATTTATTGCAAGTGAGTTATCCACTTTTTTCGTTTTTTATCTCATTATTTAATCAATGTCTCATTATTTTATCAATGATGCACTGCAATTGAATTTGATGTATATAAATATTATGCCTCATCGGTTGTATCTCTAATGTATGTATATAATAGGCAGATCTAGATCAACTCTTTAAAGTTAAGTCTCTATTCTTCTCTATAAGAGAAACAAAACTTACTTAAGAGATACAGCTTAAGAGGAGGCATGTACATAAATATCTATCTGAGAGATATATTTAGAGAATCTCTATGCAAAGATAAATCATATACGGAGAGCGGAGATTATCAGATTGATAGTGTGGGATCTCAAATCTTCTATACATTGTGGATCTGATAAATAACAAAGAATAATTCGACTCTACTAGACTGGACTATTTATTTGTCTTTCAGATCGGATGTAATAGACTACATTGTAATTACATTATTACGTACTCCGTAATATTGTTATTATTATTTGTTATGGTAAAGCTTGTCCTGTTGTCGCCTCTGAATGTATCCAGTTACTTGACTCTATAAAAGTCCACGAACTGCCAACCGATAAGTCTTCTTATTTGTTTGTTTGCTTTTTGCGCACATGCTGGTCGTTTGAGTGGGTCTGGTCTAAACCCCCCACTTCACCTCTATATAGCTCGTGTTGCTTATCGGGAAAATGCCTAGACTTTGTAGATATTTATCTAACTAATATACAGCCAGAGATGGATGGAAATGTTGCTGGGCGCTTCATTTAGTTAGATAAAATTATTCATTTATCGGCGGGACATAAACCCTTTCGTTTGACGTAGTGCTCTCTGTTGCTACTGCACACGGAACACCAGCAGAATGTTGTTGGAGAAGGTTCTCATGATGATAATGATGATTGGTGGTGGTGGTGCGGGAAGCAAAAGATAAACCAAATGTGTTGCAAAGTGCCGCCAAGTGCTGGTGGTTTTTGGCGTCTCGTGTGCCGACTGATGACTTCTCTTGGCGGCTAAAAACAATAGTGAAAGAGAGAGAGAGAGAGAGAGACGGAGAGATAACCAACTAACAAGGAGAACAGATTGTGTAATCAATTTTATGTTTTTTGTTTTTTGGCGGTCACATCAGCAACCAGCGAGAATCAGGGTGTGGGGTGATGGAGAATATGCTGTTGATGCAGCCAACAAACCCAAGTACATATCTACAGTGAAAACTGCTCTGAATGGATCGTTCTTAGCGAGGGTTTCTTCTAATGGTTCTCATTGGTTCATCCTCAATTCTAGGATGTACAATAATGTTCCCCTATGTGTGAATGTCTGCTCCATATCCAGTCCTCACTGTACTAATAACACTTTTCGGTTACTCCTTCTATTGATGGTGCTTTGGTTGCTTAGCCAACAGCAGTCGATCGTTTTGCTTTATGGTTCAATTTCATGCGAAAATGCAAATTGTTTTCTTGGCTACAACAACAAACTATTCCAAAACCCTTAACCCCAACCCACCCCTCCCCTCAGCAATGAATGAGGGTTCTGCTCCCTTCCACGTTAAGACCCTGACAACGGGGCGACAATTGGAATTATTCCGTTTCCTTTTATTGTGTTTTCATTTTTCATTATATTTCTTCAACAATTCTCTCTGTCGTCGAATTCAGTTGAAAATGTTCTGTATTTTTGTTTACACATCGACTTCTGGTGTTGTTCATCGTACCTCCGACGATATCATCGCCGTCGTACCTACCGATTCGATTCTGAGTAATAAATGGCCAGCTTTAAGGTTTATAATCCATAGCCCAATTGAAAGTGCAATTCAGTAGGAATAGGTGGAGGTGGTGGCCAGTCAGCCAGCCTGCAAAACAATACAAAATTATCCATCATTATTCCTCCATTCCACCTACCGGACCATACAACTCTATTCATATCAAAATGCAGTTCTTTGCGTAAGTTTTATACCAATTCCAATCCCTTCTCTGATGAGAGAACGAGAGTTCATTTCGTGTTGTTGTCTGTCTGTCTAGTCAACCGAAAACTAAACAATTTCCAAAGTCACGGGCCAAGCCCCCGGGCAGATAGAGATACTTTCCAGTTTAGTTCAAGTCCAGCTTTTCTTTTTTTGCTTTTCATTCAATTAAATGTCCCTCCCCGCTCTTTCTCTCTCTCGTTCTCTCTCTGGGTAAGAAGAGGATGGTTGAAAAACTTTTAGCCCAATGAACAAAAGGCAAAATGGGAAAACTATGGAAAAAAGTTGAGCAACAACAATGAAAAAACAATTGAAAAAAAACTCAATTTGTTGGTAATTTGTTGTTACCTACCTACCCCTCACACCCGGCCTCTCTCTCTCAGAGTGTGTGTATGTGTGTGCGGGTAATAACAATTTGAGAGGTTGGCACATTGAAAATAATTGGTAGATTGTATCTGAAAAACACTGAAAGAGGGTGAATGAACCGTATTCCGGCGAAATATCGGTTAAAAATGCTTGAAAAGTAAATAGGAGCGATCAAAATTTCTGGAAATGGGAATAGAACAGGAATATTCTCAATGATTTTTTAAGAGATGGATCGAAACAAACGTTAATTATTTTGAGTCTTTATTTTTTATTTAAATTAAAAATAAACTAATTTTATTTATTGAAATTTTTACAGCTTCTCCAAGATGTCCAAGTATTCGGGAAAAAAATGCCGACTCCTCTCAATGATGTGGCTGACGGCGTTCTTCTTCTTTGTAGAAATAATTGTTGGCTATGTAACGAATTCCATGGCTTTGGTGGCGGATAGTTTTCACATGTTGGGGGATATAGCAGCATTGGTTATATCATTCCTATCAGTGAAGGTGAGATGAGTGGAAGCTTATAAGTTGTTTAAATATTTACAATTTCTAATATTTTGTTTCCAGATGTCACCCAAAAAGTGGTCAAAGAATACATTTGGCTGGGCCCGTGCCGAAGTATTGGGTGCTTTGGTCAATGCAGTATTTCTGGTGGCACTTTGCTTTAGCATCACCATTGAGGCATGCAAAAGGTGAGTTACCATTACATTTACATATGTATGTATATATTTTGATATATTGTGCATACATATGTATGTATGTATGTATGTACATATGACTGAGTCAGTAAGCAAGGAGAAAGAAAGCTTCGCCTTGCCATGCCTTGCTCGGTCTTGCCTTGCCTTGCTTCGTGTCTTAACGTGATTTGTTTAAATTTTGTTAAATTATTTGTGTTGAGCTGGTTTTATTGTCATTGATTTTACACATACAAAAGCAAGCAATTCGCAACGATCGAAAGAGTATTAAGCTTCATCACAGTTTTAGCTACTGACTCTCTTTATAAGTATTCGCTTTTATTTATTATTGTCTTTCGCGATTGGATTTCTGCGAATTTATATTCCATATGCATTTTGTGTTTCGATAGAAAAGCTTTACGAGCACAACGTTTGTATATATTTCTTTTATTGCACGATTATTCGTATTCATATATGTATAAATATATATATTTTTTAGATTCATCGAGGAGGAGCCCATCCATGAGCCAAAACTGCTGGTTATAGTCGGTGCCTTGGGTCTGCTGGTTAATGTAATAGGCCTGTGTCTGCTCTATGGTAAGTATGCCTCGCACAATCCTCGCACTTATCGATTAACGAGCCTCTATCCATATATTGTAGAGCATGGCGGTCATCATGGGCATTCGCATGGCGGTGGCTTAACCCGCAATCACAGTCGTCTCACCGAGCTGGCCAACATGAATGATGGCGAGGATGAGCCCAATGATTTTGCCTATGAGAAGCAAAAGGAAAAGCAGCAGGTGAAAAAATCCAGTCATGGGCATAGCCATGATCCCGGTTCAATGAATATGCGTGGTGCCTTCTTGCATGTTCTGAGCGATGCCTTGGGTAGCATCATTGTGGTTATAAGTGCAGTGGTTGTATGGAAAACTGAATGGAAATATCGCTACTATATGGATCCAGCTTTGTCCATTGTCTTGGTGGTGCTCATTTTGCATTCGGTGTGGCCTCTGCTGCGCGAGTCTGCATTGATATTGCTACAGACAGTACCCACGCACATACAGGTGGATGCCATACAGAAGCGTCTGCTCGAGAAGGTTGACGGTGTGCTGGCTGTTCATGAGTTTCACGTGTGGCAATTGGCCGGTGATCGGATCATTGCCTCTGCCCACATACGGTAAGTGACAGAATCTAATTTGGCTGATTTGCTAGAGAGGTGGGATTACAATTCAGTTTAATTCGCACATTTGATTTAGATGCCGCAATTTATCGGAGTACATGAAAATAGCTGAGAAAGTGAAGGAGTTTTTCCACAATGAAGGCATACACTCGACCACGATTCAGCCCGAGTTTAGTGAGATTGAGGGCTGTAATATGTCTGATGGGACTTCGAGCATCAATATGAGTGGATCCGATTGCTGTGCCCTCGACTGTCCCACCACAGAGGAGGGTTGTGTTAAGGCCACCTGCTGTCAGAATAACAACAAATTGGTATGTCAAGTTGACTCGAAGTGATAAAAGAAAAGAGAATCCAATTAAATTCTAATACATATATGTATATATAACTTTCAGAATCAACTGCCCTCGCCCACCAATTCACCATATTTGTGCAGACAGCGGAATGCAGCACGCCAGGCTGGCGATATTGAGGCTGCTGGCTCACTTTTAGAGCCTGCCCCACAGGCTATACCCAATGGAGGGGGTGCATTAGCCGCAGTTGCTGATACATCATCAACGCCCAAAAGCGATATAGTCTGACAACATCCATTACAGCACGCTCAACAGCAAGAACAACAGCAGCAACAAGTACATTTTGCCATCCCAACAACAACAATACCAACAACAACAACACGTGATATATCTAACCAACAAGTAGCTTCCAATAAGGCGTCATCCAACAATGATGATAATGATAATGAAAACGATAATAACGATGATGCCAATTTATCCCCGGTAACTGCACAGCGAAGGCGTGAGTTGCAGCTACGTGTCGAGCAGCAGTGCCAGGAGCATGTGACACCACTGAGCACTCACAATGGTGATGAGATGGCCCTTTAATTTAGTTCTCGTTTAAAATATCGCTGCGCAAATGGAGACTGGTCTGCCATGCGGCAGTATTATGTGTGTTTTAATTTTTGTTCTTTAGGTGAATTTTAGGCGGTAATGATGGATGGATAGATATATATATATATATAAATAAATATATATATATCAATATATATACATACATCAATATATATACATATATCAATATATATACATATATCAATATCAAGCCAGGTTGTTGCGTGTTTGTTTAGTGCTCTAGTTTAATTGAAATCAATCAAACAATATTAAGATCATGGAAGTTGCAGAGAAAGGATACAGAAAATAATATGGGCAGATTGATATGACCATATATATATATATGTATACATACATATAAACAAACATTATAGTATGTTAAATATCTAATTCGATTCTAGTTAAAATTGTACTAATTTAAGTTGAGATAAAAGTGAACCCAACCTGTGCACATACATGCATATATTAGTTGTGTATGTTTGTCCAACTTTTTTACATTTTGAGAAAGTTTATACGTGAAATGAATTAATGTATTTAAAGATAGTTAACCTATGGCATTAGTTAAATGACTTAAAGACAGTTTTAGAATGCGAATTCTATATAAAAGAAACAACAAAAAATCAGAGTGGAATAGATAGTACATACATGTAGCATGTATTTATGGTTAGGCATAGTTACATTATTCTTAGTAGTTGTAATTTGCTAATTGTAAAAATGCGTTTTTACTACAACAACCACACGAAACAAACAAATCAACCAACATAAAAAAACATTCTAGCTTTTATTTAATTTTAATATCAAAGAAGAAAAAAGTATATAAATGAAACCCAAAAAAAAATTGAGAGAATTATGTATTATTTTATAATTTGCATTTTATGTAAATAAAACGTAAAAAATAATCATTAAAAATATGTTTAAACCCACTTGTCCTGCGGAATTAAAATGTTGCGTGTTTATACACAGGCAGCGAGTCTGGAGGATGGATTGAATATTTGTGATCTTATGGCGATGCGCGTCAGGCTAAAGGTGATGAGGCAAAAGGCTCAGTACTTTGGACTATTTCGCCAGAACATGCTTTTCAGGACTATCGATCTGCATTCAAGGATTTCTAATATCCTTTCAAAAATTTTGCACAGATTTCTGTAAGTCGACACAATGGCCAAAAAAACTACAAATATCCTCTTCCACAGCCATTTTAAGGACTATCGATTGACACTATGTATGTATTATGTATTATTTTTCATTTCAAGGACGATCTTTTCCAGATTACAGTCCTTGTAGCACAGCAACGGATCAGTAATGTCATTATTCGGGATCTGATAATGTCCATCGATGCAATTTCACAAAGACTTCAATCTGGCCATTGGACATCCGAATCGTTTTTAAAATGGACGAGTTATAAAGACTTGTCCAAGTCCTAAATTTGCATCAAATTACACCCCAAAAGTATGCCACAAAAAATATTTAGTTAAAAAAGCCGCATCCCAAAAGTATGCTACATAAGTAATTGTTATAAAATCGATAAGTTTAATGCCGATAACCCTGTATTTATCGATATTATATATATATATATATCAAATATCGATAGTTGTCATGAAAATAATGGTTTAGATAGAGGTAATCGGACAGCTCAAATGTCACGATATCGACACCAGCAACTGTTGCTGGCGCCACTACCAACTGTTGCTGCGGACTTAGCAAAAAATCACCAATATCATGTTTTCCTTCCCTAAATGACCTTTACTTTTTTGGAACTAAAAACTGCAAAAATCTATACGAAAATAGAACAATTTTTAAATTTAATTAACGTGATTAATATACCCTCAAAACATTTTGTTGCCTCATCAGTTCAAATTTCAAATTTGAACCTGGCGCCCAAAAGTGTTGCGGTTATGTTAATAGAATTATTAGCTTGGGACTATCGATAAGAGGAAAATATCGCGAACATAACTGTACATGAAATGCACATATCTAGCAGACAAAATACGACGCAATTAAAATTTTTGAATATATTGGCAAAAGTTTACAATTAATAGTTTGAATTTAAATTAAATTTAACTGTGTGTTAAGTATTAAAATTTTTGAATATATTGCCAAAAGTTAACAATTAATAGTTTGAATTTAAATTAAATTTAACTGTGTGTTAAGTATTGCCTCATGTAAATTCATATTAGCATCTCAATAAGAAAACTTATTTCTTCATTTCAGGTACGAACTCGCACACATAATAGCGGGCATCATCATCAGCAGCAGTAGGTGGCATACGTCTTGGGGGGCGCCATGGTATGAGCAGCTATGCCCAAAGCCAGTGACACGCCTCAAGAAGACACAGCAGGCAGAGGGCGCAAGCGCACCCCATGACCCATAAGAAAAATCTTGAACATAATAACTGTAAATGATGTACACATATGTAGCAGACAAATTACGACGCAATAATGGCGTGGGTAAGCGTTAAAATTTTTGAATAGTGAACATTCAAAAGAAACTTTTGGCAAAAGTGAACAATTAATAGTTTCAATTTAAATTAAATTTAACTGTGTGTAAATTCTTATTAGCATCTCAATAAGGAAACTAATTTCTTCATTTCAGGTTCGAACTCGCACACATAATGGCGGGCATCATTATCAGCAGCAGTAGGAGCATTAGGTGCATACATCTTGGGGGTTTTATCGCGCCATCGTGACACGCCTCAAGAAGACGCAGCAGGCGCAAGCGCACCCCAGAAGCGCCCTGCTGGCCCCCGCCGTTTGCAGAAATATACCAAAAGTGATTACATCTCATTGTGTAGTCCCATAGTATCAGGTCTAGGTATTGTAGCTTATACATATACATAGGTATCTGTAAGTAGATTTCGGATTATTTCTTTTTCTTCGTTTTGCAGCGAAAATCAGCTGATCTGATGAGATGCAGACAATGCTGCACGGCAATTGCATGAGTAAGTATATTAATAATGATTCTTTTTAAATTCAGTTCTTTTATGGATAATTTGTATATGATAATTTTGTATAAGTAATTTATTTTTCCTTTTTTTTCGTTCTAAATCTAAAGACCACGTGAAAAGTGACAGAATAGAGGATATCATCAAATATTTCATTCTGCTGTTTAATTCGAATGACTGAGTTATTTATATTCATTAATATTTTGAATACATGCGATAAGTGGTGTCATTTGCTCAGGTTGACCATTCTAATCAAAAATGTTTGATAGCAGATAGATTTTGGAGCTAAAAATCGAAACAAAGGTAATTTTCTCGAGAGACATGTTTTTCTAGGACCTCCAGGAGCAGGACTATCGATCTGCATTCAAGGATTCCAAATATCTTTCAAAAAATTTTGCAAAAATTTTTGCAAGGGGGTAGGTCGAAAAAATGGCAAAAAATCACAAAAAATGTACAAATATCCTTTTTTCTCAGCCGTTTCAAGGACTATGCGGATGTCCTTTGGCCAGACTGAAGTCCTTGATGGTCCGCGTCGATTGACACTATTAGATCCTGGAAAGTCCTTCAGGAAGCTGAGATAAAAGGACATTTTTGTGTTTACAAAAATAGCTAAAATCTCGCGAGTCCTTTGAAGGATCAGGACGAAAATAGTGTCAAACGATTCCTTTCATCAAGGACTATCATCTGTGTGAAGGACATCCCGATAGTCCTGCCAGGAGCTGAGATATTACGGTATTTATGTGTTTTTTCTGTTTTCTTGCCCGCCCGGTGCAGCCTGGGACTTAGAAAAAATTCACTAATATCCTTTTTTCATCCCTAGATGACCCCTACTTTTTTTGATGCCAATCGACGCGGATCATCAAGGATATCCTAGCGAACCATGTCCTTTCGTCCTGCGGCAGGATATGCGTGTTTAAGAGCTAAAAAACTAAAAAGGATAATTCTCTTGTGGAAAAATTACAAGTCCAAAAAACACTCAAGTGTTTATAACTCGGCCATTTTAAGGACGATTTGGATGTCCTTTGGCCAGATCAAGGACCTTGTTAATTGGCGTAATTTGACATATGCAGGTCCTCGAAAGTCCTTTAAAAAGCTATAAAAAAGGACCTTTTCCAAAAATTTGTTGTCCTGCATCCTTAGATGACACCTACTTTTTTTGATGCCAATCGACGCGGATCATCAAGGACATTCGAACGCACCGTGTCCTTTCGTCCTGCGGCAGGATTTGCGGATTCTGGAGCTAAAAAACGAAAAAAGGACAATTTTCTCGAGGCCATAACTCCGCAGGACATTAACCGATTTCGCCAGGACATGTTTTTCTAGGACCTCCAGGAGCAGGACTATCGATCTGCATTCAAGGATTCCAAATATCTTTCAAAAAATTTTGCAAAAATTTTTGCAAGGGGGTAGGTCGAAAAAATGGCAAAAAATCACAAAAAATGTACAAATATCCTTTTTTCTCAGCCATTTTAAGGACTATCCGGATGTCCTTTGGCCAGACTGAAGTCCTTGATGACCCGCGTCGATTGACACTATTAGATCCTGGAAAGTCCTTCAGGAAGCTGAGATAAAAGGACATTTTTGTGTTTACAAAAATAGCTAAAATCTCGCGAGTCCTTTGAAGGATCAGGATGAAAATAGTGTCAAACGATTCCTTTCATCAAGGACTATCATCTGTGTGAAGGACATCCCGATAGTCCTGCCAGGAGCTGAGATATTACGGTATTTATGTGTTTTTTCTGTTTTCTTGCCCGCCCGGTGCAGCCTGGGACTTAGAAAAAATTCACTAATATCCTTTTTTTCATCCCTAGATGACCCCTACTTTTTTTGATGCCAATCGACGCGGATCATCAAGGATATCCTAGCGAACCGTGTCCTTTCGTCCTGCGGCAGGATATGCGTGTTTAAGAGCTAAAAAACTAAAAAGGATAATTCTCTTGTGGAAAAATTACAAGTCCAAAAAACACTCAAGTGTTTATAACTCGGCCATTTTAAGGACGATTTGGATGTCCTTTGGCCAGATCAAGGACCTTGTTAATTGGCGTAATTTGACATATGCAGGTCCTCGAAAGTCCTTAAAAAGCTGTAAAAAAGGACCTTTTCCAAAAAATTTTAGTCCTGCATCCTTAGATGACACCTACTTTTTTGATGCCAATCGACGCGGATCATCAAGGACATTCGAACGCACCATGTCCTTTCGTCCTGCGGCAGGATTTGCGGATTCTGGAGCTAAAAAACGAAAAAAGGACAATTTTCTCGAGGCCATAACTCCGCAGGACATTAACCGATTTCGCCAGGACATGTTTTTCTAGGACCTCCAGGAGCAGGACTATCGATCTGCATTCAAGGATTCCAAATATCTTTCAAAAAATTTTGCAAAAATTTTTGCAAGGGGGTAGGTCGAAAAAATGGCAAAAAATCACAAAAAATGTACAAATATCCTTTTTTCTCAGCCGTTTCAAGGACTATGCGGATGTCCTTTGGCCAGACTGAAGTCCTTGATGGTCCGCGTCGATTGACACTATTAGATCCTGGAAAGTCCTTCAGGAAGCTGAGATAAAAGGACATTTTTGTGTTTACAAAAATAGCTAAAATCTCGCGAGTCCTTTGAAGGATCAGGACGAAAATAGTGTCAAACGATTCTTTTCATCAAGGACTATCATCTGTGTGAAGGACATCCCGATAGTCCTGCCAGGAGCTGAGATATTACGGTATTTATGTGTTTTTTCTGTTTTCTTGCCCGCCCGGTGCAGCCTGGGACTTAGAAAAATTCACTAATATCCTTTTTTCATCCCTAGATGACCCCTACTTTTTTGATGCCAATCGACGCGGATCATCAAGGATATCCTAGCGAACCATGTCCTTTCGTCCTGCGGCAGGATATGCGTGTTTAAGAGCTAAAAAACTAAAAAGGATAATTCTCTTGTGGAAAAATTACAAGTCCAAAAAACACTCAAGTGTTTATAACTCGGCCATTTTAAGGACGATTTGGATGTCCTTTGGCCAGATCAAGGACCTTGTTAATTGGCGTAATTTGACATATGCAGGTCCTCGAAAGTCCTTTAAAAAGCTATAAAAAAGGACCTTTTCCAAAAATTTGTTGTCCTGCATCCTTAGATGACACCTACTTTTTTGATGCCAATCGACGCGGATCATCAAGGACATTCGAACGCACCATGTCCTTTCGTCCTGCGGCAGGATTTGCGGATTCTGGAGCTAAAAAAACGAAAAAAGGACAATTTTCTCGAGGCCATAACTCCGCAGGACATTAACCGATTTCGCCAGGACATGTTTTTCTAGGACCTCCAGGAGCAGGACTATCGATCTGCATTCAAGGATTCCAAATATCTTTCAAAAATTTTGCAAAAATTTTTGCAAGGGGGTAGGTCGAAAAAATGGCAAAAAATCACAAAAAATGTACAAATATCCTTTTTTCTCAGCCGTTTCAAGGACTATGCGGATGTCCTTTGGCCAGACTGAAGTCCTTGATGGTCCGCGTCGATTGACACTATTAGATCCTGGAAAGTCCTTCAGGAAGCTGAGATAAAAGGACATTTTTGTGTTTACAAAAATAGCTAAAATCTCGCGAGTCCTTTGAAGGATCAGGACGAAAATAGTGTCAAACGATTCCTTTCATCAAGGACTATCATCTGTGTGAAGGACATCCCGATAGTCCTGCCAGGAGCTGAGATATTACGGTATTTATGTGTTTTTTCTGTTTTCTTGCCCGCCCGGTGCAGCCTGGGACTTAGAAAAAATTCACTAATATCCTTTTTTTCATCCCTAGATGACCCCTACTTTTTTTGATGCCAATCGACGCGGATCATCAAGGATATCCTAGCGAACCATGTCCTTTCGTCCTGCGGCAGGATATGCGTGTTTAAGAGCTAAAAAACTAAAAAGGATAATTCTCTTGTGGAAAAATTACAAGTCCAAAAAACACTCAAGTGTTTATAACTCAGCCATTTTAAGGACGATTTGGATGTCCTTTGGCCAGATCAAGGACCTTGTTAATTGGCGTAATTTGACATATGCAGGTCCTCGAAAGTCCTTAAAAAAGCTGTAAAAAGGACCTTTTCCAAAAATTTTAGTCCTGCATCCTTAGATGACACCTACTTTTTTTGATGCCAATCGACGCGGATCATCAAGGACATTCGAACGCACCATGTCCTTTCGTCCTGCGGCAGGATTTGCGGATTCTGGAGCTAAAAAACGAAAAAAGGACAATTTTCTCGAGGCCATAACTCCGCAGGACATTAACCGATTTCGCCAGGACATGTTTTTCTAGGACCTCCAGGAGCAGGACTATCGATCTGCATTCAAGGATTCCAAATATCTTTCAAAAAATTTTGCAAAAATTTTTGCAAGGGGGTAGGTCGAAAAAATGGCAAAAAATCACAAAAAATGTACAAATATCCTTTTTTCTCAGCCGTTTCAAGGACTATGCGGATGTCCTTTGGCCAGACTGAAGTCCTTGATGGTCCGCGTCGATTGACACTATTAGATCCTGGAAAGTCCTTCAGGAAGCTGAGATAAAAGGACATTTTTGTGTTTACAAAAATAGCTAAAATCTCGCGAGTCCTTTGAAGGATCAGGACGAAAATAGTGTCAAACGATTCCTTTCATCAAGGACTATCATCTGTGTGAAGGACATCCCGATAGTCCTGCCAGGAGCTGAGATATTACGGTATTTATGTGTTTTTTCTGTTTTCTTGCCCGCCCGGTGCAGCCTGGGACTTAGAAAAATTCACTAATATCCTTTTTTTCATCCCTAGATGACCCCTACTTTTTTGATGCCAATCGACGCGGATCATCAAGGATATCCTAGCGAACCATGTCCTTTCGTCCTGCGGCAGGATATGCGTGTTTAAGAGCTAAAAAACTAAAAAGGATAATTCTCTTGTGGAAAAATTACAAGTCCAAAAAACACTCAAGTGTTTATAACTCGGCCATTTTAAGGACGATTTGGATGTCCTTTGGCCAGATCAAGGACCTTGTTAATTGGCGTAATTTGACATATGCAGGTCCTCGAAAGTCCTTTAAAAAGCTATAAAAAAGGACCTTTTCCAAAAATTTGTTGTCCTGCATCCTTAGATGACACCTACTTTTTTTGATGCCAATCGACGCGGATCATCAAGGACATTCGAACGCACCGTGTCCTTTCGTCCTGCGGCAGGATTTGCGGATTCTGGAGCTAAAAAACGAAAAAGGACAATTTTCTCGAGGCCATAACTCCGCAGGACATTAACCGATTTCGCCAGGACATGTTTTTCTAGGACCTCCAGGAGCAGGACTATCGATCTGCATTCAAGGATTCCAAATATCTTTCAAAAAATTTTGCAAAAATTTTTGCAAGGGGGTAGGTCGAAAAAATGGCAAAAAATCACAAAAAATGTACAAATATCCTTTTTTCTCAGCCGTTTCAAGGACTATGCGGATGTCCTTTGGCCAGACTGAAGTCCTTGATGGTCCGCGTCGATTGACACTATTAGATCCTGGAAAGTCCTTCAGGAAGCTGAGATAAAAGGACATTTTTGTGTTTACAAAAATAGCTAAAATCTCGCGAGTCCTTTGAAGGATCAGGACGAAAATAGTGTCAAACGATTCCTTTCATCAAGGACTATCATCTGTGTGAAGGACATCCCGATAGTCCTGCCAGGAGCTGAGATATTACGGTATTTATGTGTTTTTTCTGTTTTCTTGCCCGCCCGGTGCAGCCTGGGACTTAGAAAAAATTCACTAATATCCTTTTTTCATCCCTAGATGACCCCTACTTTTTTGATGCCAATCGACGCGGATCATCAAGGATATCCTAGCGAACCATGTCCTTTCGTCCTGCGGCAGGATATGCGTGTTTAAGAGCTAAAAAACTAAAAAGGATAATTCTCTTGTGGAAAAATTACAAGTCCAAAAACACTCAAGTGTTTATAACTCGGCCATTTTAAGGACGATTTGGATGTCCTTTGGCCAGATCAAGGACCTTGTTAATTGGCGTAATTTGACATATGCAGGTCCTCGAAAGTCCTTTAAAAAGCTATAAAAAAGGACCTTTTCCAAAAATTTGTTGTCCTGCATCCTTAGATGACACCTACTTTTTTGATGCCAATCGACGCGGATCATCAAGGACATTCGAACGCACCGTGTCCTTTCGTCCTGCGGCAGGATTTGCGGATTCTGGAGCTAAAAAACGAAAAAGGACAATTTTCTCGAGGCCATAACTCCGCAGGACATTAACCGATTTCGCCAGGACATGTTTTTCTAGGACCTCCAGGAGCAGGACTATCGATCTGCATTCAAGGATTCCAAATATCTTTCAAAAAATTTTGCAAAAATTTTTGCAAGGGGGGTAGGTCGAAAAAATGGCAAAAAATCACAAAAAATGTACAAATATCCTTTTTTCTCAGCCGTTTCAAGGACTATGCGGATGTCCTTTGGCCAGACTGAAGTCCTTGATGGTCCGCGTCGATTGACACTATTAGATCCTGGAAAGTCCTTCAGGAAGCTGAGATAAAAGGACATTTTTGTGTTTACAAAAATAGCTAAAATCTCGCGAGTCCTTTGAAGGATCAGGACGAAAATAGTGTCAAACGATTCCTTTCATCAAGGACTATCATCTGTGTGAAGGACATCCCGATAGTCCTGCCAGGAGCTGAGATATTACGGTATTTATGTGTTTTTTCTGTTTTCTTGCCCGCCCGGTGCAGCCTGGGACTTAGAAAAATTCACTAATATCCTTTTTTTCATCCCTAGATGACCCCTACTTTTTTGATGCCAATCGACGCGGATCATCAAGGATATCCTAGCGAACCGTGTCCTTTCGTCCTGCGGCAGGATATGCGTGTTTAAGAGCTAAAAAACTAAAAAGGATAATTCTCTTGTGGAAAAATTACAAGTCCAAAAAACACTCAAGTCTTTATAACTCAGCCATTTTAAGGACGATTTGGATGTCCTTTGGCCAGATCAAGGACCTTGTTAATTGGCGTAATTTGACATATGCAGGTCCTCGAAAGTCCTTAAAAAAGCTGTAAAAAAGGACCTTTTCCAAAAAATTTTAGTCCTGCATCCTTAGATGACACCTACTTTTTTTGATGCCAATCGACGCGGATCATCAAGGACATTCGAACGCACCATGTCCTTTCGTCCTGCGGCAGGATTTGCGGATTCTGGAGCTAAAAAACGAAAAAGGACAATTTTCTCGAGGCCATAACTCCGCAGGACATTAACCGATTTCGCCAGGACATGTTTTTCTATGACCTCCAGGAGCAGGACTATCGATCTGCATTCAAGGATTCCAAATATCTTTCAAAAAAATTTTGCAAAAATTTTTGCAAGGGGGTAGGTCGAAAAAATGGCAAAAAATCACAAAAAATGTACAAATATCCTTTTTTCTCAGCCGTTTCAAGGACTATGCGGATGTCCTTTGGCCAGACTGAAGTCCTTGATGGTCCGCGTCGATTGACACTATTAGATCCTGGAAAGTCCTTCAGGAAGCTGAGATAAAAGGACATTTTTGTGTTTACAAAAATAGCTAAAATCTCGCGAGTCCTTTGAAGGATCAGGACGAAAATAGTGTCAAACGATTCCTTTCATCAAGGACTATCATCTGTGTGAAGGACATCCCGATAGTCCTGCCAGGAGCTGAGATATTACGGTATTTATGTGTTTTTTCTGTTTTCTTGCCCGCCCGGTGCAGCCTGGGACTTAGAAAAAATTCACTAATATCCTTTTTTTCATCCCTAGATGACCCCTACTTTTTTTGATGCCAATCGACGCGGATCATCAAGGATATCCTAGCGAACCATGTCCTTTCGTCCTGCGGCAGGATATGCGTGTTTAAGAGCTAAAAAACTAAAAAGGATAATTCTCTTGTGGAAAAATTACAAGTCCAAAAAACACTCAAGTGTTTATAACTCAGCCATTTTAAGGACGATTTGGATGTCCTTTGGCCAGATCAAGGACCTTGTTAATTGGCGTAATTTGACATATGCAGGTCCTCGAAAGTCCTTAAAAAGCTGTAAAAAAGGACCTTTTCCAAAAAATTTTAGTCCTGCATCCTTAGATGACACCTACTTTTTTTGATGCCAATCGACGCGGATCATCAAGGACATTCGAACGCACCATGTCCTTTCGTCCTGCGGCAGGATTTGCGGATTCTGGAGCTAAAAAACGAAAAAAGGACAATTTTCTCGAGGCCATAACTCCGCAGGACATTAACCGATTTCGCCAGGACATGTTTTTCTAGGACCTCCAGGAGCAGGACTATCGATCTGCATTCAAGGATTCCAAATATCTTTCAAAAAATTTTGCAAAAATTTTTGCAAGGGGGTAGGTCGAAAAAATGGCAAAAAATCACAAAAAATGTACAAATATCCTTTTTCTCAGCCGTTTCAAGGACTATGCGGATGTCCTTTGGCCAGACTGAAGTCCTTGATGGTCCGCGTCGATTGACACTATTAGATCCTGGAAAGTCCTTCAGGAAGCTGAGATAAAAGGACATTTTTGTGTTTACAAAAATAGCTAAAATCTCGCGAGTCCTTTGAAGGATCAGGACGAAAATAGTGTCAAACGATTCCTTTCATCAAGGACTATCATCTGTGTGAAGGACATCCCGATAGTCCTGCCAGGAGCTGAGATATTACGGTATTTATGTGTTTTTTCTGTTTTCTTGCCCGCCCGGTGCAGCCTGGGACTTAGAAAAATTCACTAATATCCTTTTTTTCATCCCTAGATGACCCCTACTTTTTGATGCCAATCGACGCGGATCATCAAGGATATCCTAGCGAACCATGTCCTTTCGTCCTGCGGCAGGATATGCGTGTTTAAGAGCTAAAAAACTAAAAAGGATAATTCTCTTGTGGAAAAATTACAAGTCCAAAAAACACTCAAGTGTTTATAACTCGGCCATTTTAAGGACGATTTGGATGTCCTTTGGCCAGATCAAGGACCTTGTTAATTGGCGTAATTTGACATATGCAGGTCCTCGAAAGTCCTTTAAAAAGCTATAAAAAAGGACCTTTTCCAAAAATTTGTTGTCCTGCATCCTTAGATGACACCTACTTTTTTTGATGCCAATCGACGCGGATCATCAAGGACATTCGAACGCACCATGTCCTTTCGTCCTGCGGCAGGATTTGCGGATTCTGGAGCTAAAAAACGAAAAAAGGACAATTTTCTCGAGGCCATAACTCCGCAGGACATTAACCGATTTCGCCAGGACATGTTTTTCTAGGACCTCCAGGAGCAGGACTATCGATCTGCATTCAAGGATTCCAAATATCTTTCAAAAAATTTTGCAAAAATTTTTGCAAGGGGGTAGGTCGAAAAAATGGCAAAAAATCACAAAAAATGTACAAATATCCTTTTTTCTCAGCCGTTTCAAGGACTATGCGGATGTCCTTTGGCCAGACTGAAGTCCTTGATGGTCCGCGTCGATTGACACTATTAGATCCTGGAAAGTCCTTCAGGAAGCTGAGATAAAAGGACATTTTTGTGTTTACAAAAATAGCTAAAATCTCGCGAGTCCTTTGAAGGATCAGGACGAAAATAGTGTCAAACGATTCCTTTCATCAAGGACTATCATCTGTGTGAAGGACATCCCGATAGTCCTGCCAGGAGCTGAGATATTACGGTATTTATGTGTTTTTTCTGTTTTCTTGCCCGCCCGGTGCAGCCTGGGACTTAGAAAAAATTCACTAATATCCTTTTTTTCATCCCTAGATGACCCCTACTTTTTTTGATGCCAATCGACGCGGATCATCAAGGACATTCGAACGCACCATGTCCTTTCGTCCTGCGGCAGGATTTGCGGATTCTGGAGCTAAAAAACGAAAAAAGGACAATTTTCTCGAGGCCATAACTCCGCAGGACATTAACCGATTTCGCCAGGACATGTTTTTCTAGGACCTCCAGGAGCAGGACTATCGATCTGCATTCAAGGATTCCAAATATCTTTCAAAAAATTTTGCAAAAATTTTTGCAAGGGGGTAGGTCGAAAAAATGGCAAAAAATCACAAAAAATGTACAAATATCCTTTTTTCTCAGCCATTTCAAGGACTATCCGGATGTCCTTTGGCCAGACTGAAGTCCTTGATGGTCCGCGTCGATTGACACTATTAGATCCTGGAAAGTCCTTCAGGAAGCTGAGATAAAAGGACATTTTTGTGTTTACAAAAATAGCTAAAATCTCGCGAGTCCTTTGAAGGATCAGGACGAAAATAGTGTCAAACGATTCCTTTCATCAAGGACTATCATCTGTGTGAAGGACATCCCGATAGTCCTGCCAGCAGCTGAGATATTACGGTATTTATGTGTTTTTTCTGTTTTCTTGCCCGCCCGGTGCGGCCTGGGACTTAGAAAAAATTCACTAATATCCTTTTTTTCATCCCTAGATGACCCCTACTTTTTTTGATGTCAATCGACGCGTCTCATCAAGGACATTCGAACGCACCATGTCCTTTCGTCCTGCGGCAGGATTTGCGCATTTTAGAGCTTAAAAACCATTTTCTATAAGTTTTGTGATAAATTGTGTTGCATACTTTTAGGGTTCAATAAAATAAACTAAAAAAAACGTTTGTTGAATACTTATTGGGGGTTTTTAGGCGTTCTAGCCCGATTTTGGGGTCCAAAAATTTTTTGTAGCATACTTTTAGGCGGTAGAACCCGATTTTTCAATAAAAAATTTTTGTTGCATACTTTTAGGCGCTGGACCCCGAAAATTTTCTATTGCATACTTTTAGGTGTTCTAGCCCGATTTTGGGGCCCAAAATTTTTTTGTAGCATACTTTTAGGCGGTAGAGCCCGATTTTGCAATAAAAAATTTTTGTTGCATACTTTTAGGCGCTGGACCCCGAAAATTTTCTATTGCATACTTTTAGGTGTTCTAGCCCGATTTTGGGGCCCAAAATTTTTTTGTAGCATACTTTTAGGCGTTAGAGCCCGATTTTGCAATAAAAAATTTTTGTTGCATACTTTTAGGCGCTGGACCCCGAAAATTTTCTATTGCATACTTTTAGGTGTTTTAGCCCGATTTTGGGGCCCAAAATTTTTTTGTAGCATACTTTTAGGCTGTAGAACCCGATTTTGCAATAAAAAATTTTTGTTGCATACTTTTAGGCGCTGGACCCCGAAAATTTTCTATTGCATACTTTTAGGTGTTTTAGCCCGATTTTTCGGGGTCCAGCGCCTAAAAGTATGCAACAAAAATTTTTTATTGCAAAATCGGGTTCTACAGCCTAAAAGTATGCTACAAAAAATTTTGGGCCCCAAAATCGGGCTAAAACACCTAAAAGTATGCAATAGAAAATTTTCGGGGTCCAGCGCCTAAAAGTATGCAACAAAAATTTTTTATTGCAAAATCGGGCTCTACCGCCTAAAAGTATGCTACAAAAAAATTTTGGGCCCCAAAATCGGGCTAGAACACCTAAAAGTATGCAATAGAAAATTTTCGGGGTCCAGCGCCTAAAAGTATGCAACAAAAATTTTTTATTGAAAAATCGGGTTCTACCACCTAAAAGTATGCTACAAAAAATTTTTGGACCCCAAAATCGGGCTAGAACGCCTAAAAACCCCCAATAAGTATTCAACAAACGTTTTTTTTTAGTTTATTTTATTGAACCCTAAAAGTATGCAACACAATTTATCACAAAACTTATAGAAAATGGTTTTTAAGCTCTAAAATGCGCAAATCCTGCCGCAGGACGAAAGGACATGGTGCGTTCGAATGTCCTTGATGAGACGCGTCGATTGACATCAAAAAAAGTAGGGGTCATCTAGGGATGAAAAAAAGGATATTAGTGAATTTTTTCTAAGTCCCAGGCTGCACCGGGCGGGCAAGAAAACAGAAAAAACACATAAATACCGTTATATCTCAGCTCCTGGCAGGACTATTGGGAAGTCCTTTTCACAGATGATAGTCCTTGATGAAAGGAATTGTTTGACACTATTTTCGTCCTGATCCTTCAAAGGACTCGCGAGATTTTAGCTATTTTTGTAAACACAAAAATGTCCTTTTATCTCAGCTCCCTGAAGGACTTTCCAGGATCTAATAGTGTCAATCGACGCGGTACATCAAGGACTTCAATCTGGCCAAAGGACATCCGGATAGTCCTTGAAATGGCTGAGAAAAAAGGATATTTGTACATTTTTTGTGATTTTTTGCCATTTTTTCGACCTACCCCCTTGCAAAAATTTTTGCAAAATTTTTTGAAAGATATTTGGAATCCTTGAATGCAGATCGATAGTCCTGCTCCTGGAGGTCATAGAAAAACATGTCCTGGCGAAATCGGTTAATGTCCTGCGGAGTTATGGCCTCGAGAAAATTGTCCTTTTTTCGTTTTTTAGCTCCAGAATCCGCAAATCCTGCCGCAGGACGAAAAGACATGGTGCGTTCGAATGTCCTTGATGATCCGCGTCGATTGGCATCAAAAAAGTAGGTGTCATCTAAGGATGCAGGACAACAAATTTTTGGAAAAGGTCCTTTTTTATAGCTTTTTAAAGGACTTTCGAGGACCTGCATATGTCAAATTACGCCAATTAACAAGGTCCTTGATCTGGCCAAAGGACATCCAAATCGTCCTTAAAATGGCCGAGTTATAAACACTTGAGTGTTTTTTGGACTTGTAATTTTTCCACAAGAGAATTATCCTTTTTAGTTTTTTAGCTCTTAAACACGCATATCCTGCCGCAGGACGAAAGGACATGGTTCGCTAGGATATCCTTGATGATCCGCGTCGATTGGCATCAAAAAAGTAGGGGTCATCTAGGGATGAAAAAAAGGATATTAGTGAATTTTTCTAAGTCCCAGGCTGCACCGGGCGGGCAAGAAAACAGAAAAAACACATAAATACCGTTATATCTCAGCTCCTGGCAGGACTATTGGGAAGTCCTTTTCACAGATGATAGTCCTTGATGAAAGGAATTGTTTGACACTATTTTCGTCCTGATCCTTCAAAGGACTCGCGAGATTTTAGCTATTTTTGTAAACACAAAAATGTCCTTTTATCTCAGCTCCCTGAAGGACTTTCCAGGATCTAATAGTGTCAATCGACGCGGTACATCAAGGACTTCAATCTGGCCAAAGGACATCCGGATAGTCCTTGAAATGGCTGAGAAAAAGGATATTTGTACATTTTTTGTGATTTTTTGCCATTTTTTTCGACCTACCCCCTTGCAAAAATTTTTGCAAAATTTTTTGAAAGATATTTGGAATCCTTGAATGCAGATCGATAGTCCTGCTCCTGGAGGTCATAGAAAAACATGTCCTGGCGAAATCGGTTAATGTCCTGCGGAGTTATGGCCTCGAGAAAATTGTCCTTTTTTCGTTTTTTAGCTCCAGAATCCGCAAATCCTGCCGCAGGACGAAAGGACATGGTGCGTTCGAATGTCCTTGATGATCCGCGTCGATTGGCATCAAAAAAGTAGGTGTCATCTAAGGATGCAGGACTAAAATTTTTGGAAAAGGTCCTTTTTACAGCTTTTTTAAGGACTTTCGAGGACCTGCATATGTCAAATTACGCCAATTAACAAGGTCCTTGATCTGGCCAAAGGACATCCAAATCGTCCTTAAAATGGCCGAGTTATAAACACTTGAGTGTTTTTTGGACTTGTAATTTTTCCACAAGAGAATTATCCTTTTTAGTTTTTTAGCTCTTAAACACGCATATCCTGCCGCAGGACGAAAGGACACGGTTCGCTAGGATATCCTTGATGATCCGCGTCGATTGGCATCAAAAAAGTAGGGGTCATCTAGGGATGAAAAAAGGATATTAGTGAATTTTTTCTAAGTCCCAGGCTGCACCGGGCGGGCAAGAAAACAGAAAAAACACATAAATACCGTAATATCTCAGCTCCTGGCAGGACTATCGGGATGTCCTTCACACAGATGATAGTCCTTGATGAAAGGAATCGTTTGACACTATTTTCGTCCTGATCCTTCAAAGGACTCGCGAGATTTTAGCTATTTTTGTAAAACAAAAATGTCCTTTTATCTCAGCTTCCTGAAGGACTTTCCAGGATCTAATAGTGTCAATCGACGCGGACCATCAAGGACTTCAGTCTGGCCAAAGGACATCCGCATAGTCCTTGAAACGGCTGAGAAAAAGGATATTTGTACATTTTTTGTGATTTTTTGCCATTTTTTCGACCTCACCCCTTGCAAAAATTTTTGCAAAATTTTTTGAAAGATATTTGGAATCCTTGAATGCAGATCGATAGTCCTGCTCCTGGAGGTCCTAGAAAAACATGTCCTGGCGAAATCGGTTAGTGTCCTGCGGAGTTATGGCCTCGAGAAAATTGTCCTTTTTTCGTTTTTTAGCTCCAGAATCCGCAAATCCTGCCGCAGGACGAAAGGACATGGTGCGTTCGAATGTCCTTGATGATCCGCGTCGATTGGCATCAAAAAAGTAGGTGTCATCTAAGGATGCAGGACTAAAATTTTTTGGAAAAGGTCCTTTTTTACAGCTTTTTAAGGACTTTCGAGGACCTGCATATGTCAAATTACGCCAATTAACAAGGTCCTTGATCTGGCCAAAGGACATCCAAATCGTCCTTAAAATGGCTGAGTTATAAACACTTGAGTGTTTTTTGGACTTGTAATTTTTCCACAAGAGAATTATCCTTTTTAGTTTTTTAGCTCTTAAACACGCATATCCTGCCGCAGGACGAAAGGACATGGTTCGCTAGGATATCCTTGATGATCCGCGTCGATTGGCATCAAAAAAGTAGGGGTCATCTAGGGATGAAAAAAAGGATATTAGTGAATTTTTCTAAGTCCCAGGCTGCACCGGGCGGGCAAGAAAACAGAAAAACACATAAATACCGTAATATCTCAGCTCCTGGCAGGACTATCGGGATGTCCTTCACACAGATGATAGTCCTTGATGAAAGGAATCGTTTGACACTATTTTCGTCCTGATCCTTCAAAGGACTCGCGAGATTTTAGCTATTTTTGTAAAACAAAAATGTCCTTTTATCTCAGCTTCCTGAAGGACTTTCCAGGATCTAATAGTGTCAATCGACGCGGACCATCAAGGACTTCAGTCTGGCCAAAGGACATCCGCATAGTCCTTGAAACGGCTGAGAAAAAAGGATATTTGTACATTTTTTGTGATTTTTTGCCATTTTTTCGACCTACCCCTTGCAAAAATTTTTGCAAAATTTTTTGAAAGATATTTGGAATCCTTGAATGCAGATCGATAGTCCTGCTCCTGGAGGTCCTAGAAAACATGTCCTGGCGAAATCGGTTAATGTCCTGCGGAGTTATGGCCTCGAGAAAATTGTCCTTTTTTCGTTTTTTAGCTCCAGAATCCGCAAATCCTGCCGCAGGACGAAAGGACATGGTGCGTTCGAATGTCCTTGATGATCCGCGTCGATTGGCATCAAAAAAGTAGGTGTCATCTAAGGATGCAGGACAACAAATTTTTGGAAAAGGTCCTTTTTTATAGCTTTTTAAAGGACTTTCGAGGACCTGCATATGTCAAATTACGCCAATTAACAAGGTCCTTGATCTGGCCAAAGGACATCCAAATCGTCCTTAAAATGGCCGAGTTATAAACACTTGAGTGTTTTTTGGACTTGTAATTTTTCCACAAGAGAATTATCCTTTTTAGTTTTTTAGCTCTTAAACACGCATATCCTGCCGCAGGACGAAAGGACATGGTTCGCTAGGATATCCTTGATGATCCGCGTCGATTGGCATCAAAAAAAGTAGGGGTCATCTAGGGATGAAAAAAAGGATATTAGTGAATTTTTTCTAAGTCCCAGGCTGCACCGGGCGGGCAAGAAAACAGAAAAAACACATAAATACCGTAATATCTCAGCTCCTGGCAGGACTATCGGGATGTCCTTCACACAGATGATAGTCCTTGATGAAAGGAATCGTTTGACACTATTTTCGTCCTGATCCTTCAAAGGACTCGCGAGATTTTAGCTATTTTTGTAAACACAAAAATGTCCTTTTATCTCAGCTTCCTGAAGGACTTTCCAGGATCTAATAGTGTCAATCGACGCGGACCATCAAGGACTTCAGTCTGGCCAAAGGACATCCGCATAGTCCTTGAAACGGCTGAGAAAAAAGGATATTTGTACATTTTTTGTGATTTTTTGCCATTTTTTCGACCTACCCCCTTGCAAAAATTTTTGCAAAATTTTTTGAAAGATATTTGGAATCCTTGAATGCAGATCGATAGTCCTGCTCCTGGAGGTCCTAGAAAAACATGTCCTGGCGAAATCGGTTAATGTCCTGCGGAGTTATGGCCTCGAGAAAATTGTCCTTTTTTCGTTTTTTAGCTCCAGAATCCGCAAATCCTGCCGCAGGACGAAAGGACATGGTGCGTTCGAATGTCCTTGATGATCCGCGTCGATTGGCATCAAAAAAAGTAGGTGTCATCTAAGGATGCAGGACTAAAATTTTTTGGAAAAGGTCCTTTTTTACAGCTTTTTTAAGGACTTTCGAGGACCTGCATATGTCAAATTACGCCAATTAACAAGGTCCTTGATCTGGCCAAAGGACATCCAAATCGTCCTTAAAATGGCCGAGTTATAAACACTTGAGTGTTTTTTGGACTTGTAATTTTTCCACAAGAGAATTATCCTTTTTAGTTTTTTAGCTCTTAAACACGCATATCCTGCCGCAGGACGAAAGGACATGGTTCGCTAGGATATCCTTGATGATCCGCGTCGATTGGCATCAAAAAAAGTAGGGGTCATCTAGGGATGAAAAAAAGGATATTAGTGAATTTTTTCTAAGTCCCAGGCTGCACCGGGCGGGCAAGAAAACAGAAAAAACACATAAATACCGTAATATCTCAGCTCCTGGCAGGACTATCGGGATGTCCTTCACACAGATGATAGTCCTTGATGAAAGGAATCGTTTGACACTATTTTCGTCCTGATCCTTCAAAGGACTCGCGAGATTTTAGCTATTTTTGTAAACACAAAAATGTCCTTTTATCTCAGCTTCCTGAAGGACTTTCCAGGATCTAATAGTGTCAATCGACGCGGACCATCAAGGACTTCAGTCTGGCCAAAGGACATCCGCATAGTCCTTGAAACGGCTGGAAAAAAAGGATATTTGTACATTTTTTGTGATTTTTTGCCATTTTTTCGACCTACCCCCTTGCAAAAATTTTTGCAAAATTTTTGAAAGATATTTGGAATCCTTGAATGCAGATCGATAGTCCTGCTCCTGGAGGTCCTAGAAAAACATGTCCTGGCGAAATCGGTTAATGTCCTGCGGAGTTATGGCCTCGAGAAAATTGTCCTTTTTTCGTTTTTTTAGCTCCAGAATCCGCAAATCCTGCCGCAGGACGAAAGGACATGGTGCGTTCGAATGTCCTTGATGATCCGCGTCGATTGGCATCAAAAAAGTAGGTGTCATCTAAGGATGCAGGACAACAAATTTTTGGAAAAGGTCCTTTTTTATAGCTTTTAAAGGACTTTCGAGGACCTGCATATGTCAAATTACGCCAATTAACAAGGTCCTTGATCTGGCCAAAGGACATCCAAATCGTCCTTAAAATGGCCGAGTTATAAACACTTGAGTGTTTTTGGACTTGTAATTTTTCCACAAGAGAATTATCCTTTTTAGTTTTTTAGCTCTTAAACACGCATATCCTGCCGCAGGACGAAAGGACATGGTTCGCTAGGATATCCTTGATGATCCGCGTCGATTGGCATCAAAAAAGTAGGGGTCATCTAGGGATGAAAAAAGGATATTAGTGAATTTTTCTAAGTCCCAGGCTGCACCGGGCGGGCAAGAAAACAGAAAAAACACATAAATACCGTAATATCTCAGCTCCTGGCAGGACTATCGGGATGTCCTTCACACAGATGATAGTCCTTGATGAAAGGAATCGTTTGACACTATTTTCGTCCTGATCCTTCAAAGGACTCGCGAGATTTTAGCTATTTTTGTAAACACAAAAATGTCCTTTTATCTCAGCTTCCTGAAGGACTTTCCAGGATCTAATAGTGTCAATCGACGCGGACCATCAAGGACTTCAGTCTGGCCAAAGGACATCCGCATAGTCCTTGAAACGGCTGAGAAAAAGGATATTTGTACATTTTTTGTGATTTTTTGCCATTTTTTCGACCTACCCCCTTGCAAAAATTTTTGCAAAATTTTTTGAAAGATATTTGGAATCCTTGAATGCAGATCGATAGTCCTGCTCCTGGAGGTCCTAGAAAAACATGTCCTGGCGAAATCGGTTAATGTCCTGCGGAGTTATGGCCTCGAGAAAATTGTCCTTTTTCGTTTTTTAGCTCCAGAATCCGCAAATCCTGCCGCAGGACGAAAGGACATGGTGCGTTCGAATGTCCTTGATGATCCGCGTCGATTGGCATCAAAAAAGTAGGTGTCATCTAAGGATGCAGGACTAAAATTTTTGGAAAAGGTCCTTTTTTACAGCTTTTTTAAGGACTTTCGAGGACCTGCATATGTCAAATTACGCCAATTAACAAGGTCCTTGATCTGGCCAAAGGACATCCAAATCGTCCTTAAAATGGCCGAGTTATAAAGACTTGAGTGTTTTTTGGACTTGTAATTTTTCCACAAGAGAATTATCCTTTTTAGTTTTTTAGCTCTTAAACACGCATATCCTGCCGCAGGACGAAAGGACACGGTTCGCTAGGATATCCTTGATGATCCGCGTCGATTGGCATCAAAAAAAGTAGGGGTCATCTAGGGATGAAAAAAAGGATATTAGTGAATTTTTTCTAAGTCCCAGGCTGCACCGGGCGGGCAAGAAAACAGAAAAAACACATAAATACCGTAATATCTCAGCTCCTGGCAGGACTATCGGGATGTCCTTCACACAGATGATAGTCCTTGATGAAAGGAATCGTTTGACACTATTTTCGTCCTGATCCTTCAAAGGACTCGCGAGATTTTAGCTATTTTTGTAAACACAAAAATGTCCTTTTATCTCAGCTTCCTGAAGGACTTTCCAGGATCTAATAGTGTCAATCGACGCGGACCATCAAGGACTTCAGTCTGGCCAAAGGACATCCGCATAGTCCTTGAAACGGCTGAGAAAAAGGATATTTGTACATTTTTTGTGATTTTTTGCCATTTTTTCGACCTACTTCCCTTGCAAAAATTTTTGCAAAAATTTTTGAAAGATATTTGGAATCCTTGAATGCAGATCGATAGTCCTGCTCCTGGAGGTCCTAGAAAAACATGTCCTGGCGAAATCGGTTAATGTCCTGCGGAGTTATGGCCTCGAGAAAATTGTCCTTTTTTCGTTTTTTAGCTCCAGAATCCGCAAATCCTGCCGCAGGACGAAAGGACATGGTGCGTTCGAATGTCCTTGATGATCCGCGTCGATTGGCATCAAAAAAGTAGGTGTCATCTAAGGATGCAGGACTAAAATTTTTGGAAAAGGTCCTTTTTTACAGCTTTTTTAAGGACTTTCGAGGACCTGCATATGTCAAATTACGCCAATTAACAAGGTCCTTGATCTGGCCAAAGGACATCCAAATCGTCCTTAAAATGGCCGAGTTATAAACACTTGAGTGTTTTTTGGACTTGTAATTTTTCCACAAGAGAATTATCCTTTTTAGTTTTTTAGCTCTTAAACACGCATATCCTGCCGCAGGACGAAAGGACATGGTTCGCTAGGATATCCTTGATGATCCGCGTCGATTGGCATCAAAAAAAGTAGGGGTCATCTAGGGATGAAAAAAAGGATATTAGTGAATTTTTTCTAAGTCCCAGGCTGCACCGGGCGGGCAAGAAAACAGAAAAAACACATAAATACCGTAATATCTCAGCTCCTGGCAGGACTATTGGGATGTCCTTTTCACAGATGATAGTCCTTGATGAATGAAATCGTTTGACACTATTTTCGTCCTGATCCTTCAAAGGACTTTTTTCCCAAAATTCCAAGCTTTTGGTAGCATTTGAAAGTATCTAAAAATATAATCAGAATTAGATAATAAATTTGGAAATCGGTTGAAAATTGTCTAAAATACAGCCTAAGGAAAATCGAAACTTTGATCAAAAACATAAAATTTTTCAAAAAATTTTCAAAAATCCCCAGCTTTGAAGTCTTTTAAAGTTTTGATGTCATTTTAAAGTAGATAAAAATTCGCTTAAAACTGCATCAAAACTTTGGAAATCGGTTGAGAATTGTTCTAAATACAGCCTTCAGAAAATAAGAATTTTGGGCATTATTTTTTCAATACATGTTTAAAATTTTTTGAAAAATCCTCAACTTTGCAAACCCATAACTATGCCAATTTTTGGCCAATTTCAAAAAGTCATGACTTTTTTTGTTGTTTTAAATGTGAGTTATAAATTGGCATTCAAATCTAAAAAACTAATTTTGACCCGATTTTTGAAAAAAATTACAGTGTATACACTGTAAAATTGTCTAAAATACAGCCTAAGGAAAATCGAAACTTTGATCAAAAACATAAAATTTTTCACAAAATTTTTAAAAATCCCCAGCTTTGAAGTCTTTTAAAGTTTTGATGTCATTTTAAAGTAGATAAAAATTCGCTTAAAACTGCATCAAAACTTTGGAAATCGGTTGAGAATTGTTCTAAATACAGCCTTCAGAAAATAAGAATTTTGGGCATTATTTTTTCAATACCTGTTTAAAATTTTTTGAAAAATCCTCAACTTTGCAAACCCATAACTATGCCAATTTTTGGCCAATTTCAAAAAGTCATGACTTTTTTTGTTGTTTTAAATGTGAGTTATAAATTGGCATTCAAATCTAAAAAACTAATTTTGACCCGATTTTTGAAAAAATTACAGTGTATACACTGTAAAAATTTTCAAAAATCGAGTCGAAATTTTTTTCCCAAAATTCCAAGCTTTTGGTAGCATTTGAAAGTATCTAAAAATATAATCAGAATTAGATAATAAATTTGGAAATCGGTTGAAAATTGTCTAAAATACAGCCTAAGGAAAATCGAAACTTTGATCAAAAACATAAAATTTTTCAAAAAATTTTCAAAAATCCCCAGCTTTGAAGTCTTTTAAAGTTTTGATGTCATTTTAAAGTAGATAAAAATTCGCTTAAAACTGCATCAAAACTTTGGAAATCGGTTGAGAATTGTTCTAAATACAGCCTTCAGAAAATAAGAATTTTGGGCATTATTTTTTCAATACCTGTTTAAAATTTTTGAAAAATCCTCAACTTTGCAAACCCATAACTATGCCAATTTTTGGCCAATTTCAAAAAGTCATGACTTTTTTTGTTGTTTTAAATGTGAGTTATAAATTGGCATTCAAATCTAAAAACTAATTTTGACCCGATTTTTGAAAAAAATTACAGTGTATACACTGTAAAAATTTTCAAAAATCGAGTCGAAAATTTTTTCCCAAAATTCCAAGCTTTTGGTAGCATTTGAAAGTATCTAAAAATATAATCAGAATTAGATAATAAATTTGGAAATCGGTTGAAAATTGTCTAAAATACAGCCTAAGGAAAATCGAAACTTTGATCAAAAACATACAATTTTTCAAAAAATTTTCAAAAATCCCCAGCTTTGAAGTCTTTTAAAGTTTTGATGTCATTTTAAAGTAGATAAAAATTTTCGACCTACCCCCTTGCAAAAATTTTTGCAAAATTTTTTGAAAGATATTTGGAATCCTTGAATGCAGATCGATAGTCCTGCTTCTGGAGGTCCTAGAAAAACATGTCTCTCGAGAAAATTACCTTTGTTTCGATTTTTAGCTCCAAAATCTATCTGCTATCAAACATTTTTGATTAGAATGGTCAACCTGAGCAAATGACACCACTTATCGCATGTATTCAAAATATTAATGAATATAAATAACTCAGTCATTCGAATTAAACAGCAGAATGAAATATTTGATGATATCCTCTATTCTGTCACTTTTCACGTGGTCTTTAGATTTAGAACGAAAAAAAAGGAAAAATAAATTACTTATACAAAATTATCATATACAAATTATCCATAAAAGAACTGAATTTAAAAAGAATCATTATTAATATACTTACTCATGCAATTGCCGTGCAGCATTGTCTGCATCTCATCAGATCAGCTGATTTTCGCTGCAAAACGAAGAAAAAGAAATAATCCGAAATCTACTTACAGATACCTATGTATGTATAAGCTACAATACCTAGACCTGATACTATGGGACTACACAATGAGATGTAATCACTTTTGGTATATTTCTGCAAACGGCGGGGGCCAGCAGGGCGCTTCTGGGGTGCGCTTGCGCCTGCTGCGTCTTCTTGAGGCGTGTCACGATGGCGCGATAAAACCCCCAAGATGTATGCACCTAATGCTCCTACTGCTGCTGATGATGATGCCCGCCATTATGTGTGCGAGTTCGTACCTGAAATGAAGAAATTAGTTTCCTTATTGAGATGCTAATAAGAATTTACACACAGTTAAATTTAATTTAAATTGAAACTATTAATTGTTCACTTTTGCCAAAAGTTTCTTTTGAATGTTCACTATTCAAAAATTTTAACGCTTACCCACGCCATTATTGCGTCGTAATTTGTCTGCTACATATGTGTACATCATTTACAGTTATTATGTTCAAGATTTTTCTTATGGGTCATGGGGTGCGCTTGCGCCCTCTGCCTGCTGTGTCTTCTTGAGGCGTGTCACTGGCTTTGGGCATAGCTGCTCATACCATGGCGCCCCCAAGACGTATGCCACCTACTGCTGCTGATGATGATGCCCGCTATTATGTGTGCGAGTTCGTACCTGAAATGAAGAAATAAGTTTTCTTATTGAGATGCTAATATGAATTTACATGAGGCAATACTTAACACACAGTTAAATTTAATTTAAATTCAAACTATTAATTGTTAACTTTTGGCAATATATTCAAAAATTTTAATACTTAACACACAGTTAAATTTAATTTAAATTCAAACTATTAATTGTAAACTTTTGCCAATATATTCAAAAATTTTAATTGCGTCGTATTTTGTCTGCTAGATATGTGCATTTCATGTACAGTTATGTTCGCGATATTTTCCTCTTATCGATAGTCCCAAGCTAATAATTCTATTAACATAACCGCAACACTTTTGGGCGCCAGGTTCAAATTTGAAATTTGAACTGATGAGGCAACAAAATGTTTTGAGGGTATATTAATCACGTTAATTAAATTTAAAAATTGTTCTATTTTTGTATAGATTTTTGCAGTTTTTAGTTCCAAAAAAGTAAAGGTCATTTAGGGAAGGAAAACATGATATTGGTGATTTTTTGCTAAGTCCGCAGCAACAGTTGGTAGTGGCGCCAGCAACAGTTGCTGGTGTCGATATCGTGGCATTTGAGCTGTCCGATTACCTCTATATAAGCCATTATTTTCATGACAACTATCGATATTTGATATATATATATATATATATATAATATCGATAAATACAGGGTTATCGGCATTGAACTTATCGATTTTATAACAGTTACTTATGTAGCATACTTTTGGGATGCGGCTTTTTTAAATAAATATTTTTTGTGGCATACTTTTGGGGTGTAATTTGATGCAAATTTAGGACTTGGACAAGTCTTTATAACTCGGCCATTTTAGGGACGATTCGGATGTCCTTTGGCCAGATTGAAGTCTTTGTGGAATTGCATCGATGGACATTATCAGATCCCGAATAATGGGATTTTAGGGACGATTCGGATGTCCTTTGGCCAGATTGAAGTCTTTGTGGAATTGCATCGATGGACATTATCAGATCCCGAATAACGGCATTACTGATTCGTTGCTGTGCTACAAGGACTGTAATCTGGAAAAGATCGTCCTTGAAATGAAAAATAATACATAATACATACATAGTGTCAATTGATAGTCCTTGAAATGGCTGTGGAATGAGGATATTTGTAGTTTTTTTGGCCATTTTGTCGACTTAAAGAAATTTGTGCAAACTTTTTGAAAGGATATTAGAAATCGTTGAATCCTTATAACTGAGCCTTCCAGATTGAAGTCCTTGATGATCCGCGTGGATTGAAACTAGCACGTCCTGGAAAGTCCTTCACGGAAGCTTAGCTAACAGAACTTGTCTACTTAAGAAAAAATGGCGAATATCTCGAGTCCTTTAAAGAATCATAATGAACGTGGTGTCGAACAAGTCCTTTAATCAAGGACTATATAATAGCAGATATTTTGTGCTTTGTGCTCCTTTTTTGGTCTTTTTGGCACAGTGCAATTCGGGACTTTGCAAAAACATTATTCAAAAATGTTGGAAAACATTTGTTTATAATACGCGTATAATCGTGTACAAATAATCCGCTGTCTTGAATCAATAACCCCAAATTGGATTGTAAAAAACCATATATGACATGCCTTACTTCCTGAAGGTGGTGCCTGTATCGGCGAGACACTTAAGCAGCGAATGTTGTGCAATCAGAGTGTCTTTGTGTGGAAGTGCTGCTATTTGATAGAAGAGGTCGATGCCTTCTTTAAATAAGTCAATAGCCTCCCCTGTCTTCTGTGCGTGCATGGCCTGGGCAGCTTCCCGGTAGAGTTCCTCGATTTTAATTAGCTTTGCCACACTCTCCTTCAGAGAGACATTTTTACGGCAGCGTGGACAGCGCACATCCTTTGCCAAATCCTTGGGGAATTTAAGCAAATAGACACAGTTAGCTGAAGTGCACCTGGCGAAAATGGGAAAATTAAAGCAATAACTGGTGGCCGATGTGTGCGAGAGAGACTTACCAGAATCTTACTTGCTTGTCCAGCTTCTGCAATAGGGGCCAGTTTTCCTGGCAAGCCATGCAATTGCAACTGAAAGCATAGCGTCCACGAAGAGACCGCTGGCGTTCCTTGAGGTGCATGGTGGTGAATATTGGGCCATAATTGACAGCGACCACCTCATTGGGACGATGAGGCTTCGTGGTCCTAAGAACCAGTTTTTTGCCTACAAAATAACTGGCCACGCTAGAATTGAAATGCAGTTTTAATTTAATCTCGACCACACGACGCACATATCAGTTCTTACCTGGGCCAACATTCGTGGTTGAAGTATGAACCGGTACCATACAAACCAGCTCCGACATGAACCGTTTTGCTGCCCTCGAAGCGATGATCATCGGTGATAAGTGTCTGGTAAATCTCATGGGCATTGTACTGGAGGACCTGAAGCAATCCCAACAAGGCTGTTGCCACCTGTAATTCCACTGCAGTGGGATTGACTCCTTCGGTCTTGCGACGTCCAAAGTACTGAGCCTTTTGCAAAATCCTCATCAAAAAACCAGCCATTAGCGATCGCTGCAAGTAGTCATCTGCCTGACGGACATCCTCATGAGAGCACAAATGTTCAAAGAGCAAATTTGCGGTATTCAATCCTTCCTCCAGACTCGCTGCCTGTGAGAAAACACGCAAGGCAATGAAACACAAAATGGACATCCCCGAGCCAATGAGTAGATCCATAAACTCGCACTCGAACCGATGATAGCTCTCAGAGGCCTCGCCCATGCACTGAGCTGAGCAGAAGGCAACTCCCGAGCAATGTAGACAGGCAACAGGATTCCGAAGCCTGCACGGAATGAATTGAGTATGTCAAATGTGTGAGTATGAAATGATATCACTTACCGTTTAAAGCAATGGTGGCAGTTGGTGCCATAGAAGCTGGGCAGCAAACACGCTGCTACGGGATCCTCGCAGAGTACCACATCGCCCGTTTTCACACCTCCATTGGCCACCACAAAGCGTCCCTTTTCCTTGGTCTCCACCAACTTGACAACTTGGGCAGCGCCACTTAACTCCGGATTTGGCCCATGCGTCAATTCTGGTATCAACTCTCTGGATTCTTCTTTTTCCTTTGGCTTGATATTAGTTATTTCCTTACGACATGCTGCAATAGGTCCAGTATCGGAGCCAGCCTTTTTTTCTGCAATCTTTAACGATATCTCAGAGCGTGCACTCTCTCCCATTGCTAATAAAGGGATGCATTCATATGTACATACATAGTTAAAGTCGCATTCAGAATGATCATTGAGTGTCTACTTACTGGCATAGGCCTTGGCCATTTTGCAATAGTAGTCCACGCTCTCCTTCAGTTCTAGTCCAAAGTTGCAGGCCAACTTCAAATCGCTAAGTGCCGCCTCGCCTTCGCCCAATCCAATTAGTATGGAAGAACGCGACCGATAGGCCAAGGCCAGGGTTAAGCCATCATCGATACTTTCATCAACATTGCGGGCAGGAGCACGTATCACAGCCAGATGCGCCGCCAGCAATGCTTGCTGCAGCAATTCCTTCCGCTCTTCCTCCGACGACGCGCTGCTGGCCAGCAGATAAAACTTGTCCGCCTGGGCCCTTCTTTGGGCCGAAAAAAGAGCCTCCTTTGCCTTAAACACGGGCTGGACATGCTCCAGTACGCCCAGTACTGGATCGCAGACCTCACGATCGCTGAATATGGACAAAACACGCGCCGCATTCGATTTGAGTTTGCCAAAATAGTTCTGTAGCCATTTGTCGCCACATGCCGATCGGACATCGGCGCAAAACTCATTGAAGAAACCCTTCTTCTCTGATTGAACGGTGCGCGTAGAGCATATATGCTGATAACTCGTATCGTACTCCATAATATCGAGACTAAATTATGAAAACAAAACCTATGAAAAATGCAATGCAATTTGGATCTAATGAAAATTTTACTCGACCGCGTTTCCTGTACAGCAATCGATGATGCTCTTGACTGTGTGGAAACAGCTGGCGGGCAGCGGTGGTCCCTCCAAAAATAGCCACCAAACCGATCTTTCTGTACGTTGGCGTTATAAATAATCGCGACGGACTAGTCTGTGAACTGGTACAAACTAAACGTATTGTTCACACACGTTTCCCCAATTTGTGTTTTTGAGTTTCTCGATTTCTCGATTCCAAAAGTTCGAAACACCTTGCCACTAAAGAGTTCCCATTTCCCTTCCATATGTTGTGTTAGGGCGAGATTTCTCCTAAAATCAAATAAAAAGCAGATTTTAAATCTTGAGGAGAAACTGTTTACAATGTATGTAGATAATTGTAATTGTTTATAATAATGTAGATCTTTTGTTTTTATTATTTGTAACTTGAATCGGGGCTTATAAATCACATTAAATAATTTGTATTTAAAAATTAGCTAAACGTACAAAAATATAACAATATATACGTATGTATTGTGTATATTTGAGTATTTAATATTATATAGATTTATGTATGTATATATAGTATATGTATGTATATATTCGTATGTTGAACAATTTTAATTTGAATTACCTTTCGCAGTTTTGGAATGTAATTCTATTGTAGACTAGCATATTACACTATACATATCGATCTTGAGAGAGTACGTGTACACATATAGGAAAAGATCTTTAAACGGATAGATTACGGATATAAGGTTAAATTTTTATAAATCGTCTTCTGAAAATATTATATAGCCGCCAGTGTAAAATAATCGACTTGTCTTATCGTCGACGCGATTGACTAGTAAAATTATTACATTTTTTCTGTACGTATTACGAATCGAAATTGAACACTATTCCATATCGGGGTAAGACTGTAGTCAGCTCACTGTTGTCTAAGAGCTCGATAGGAGGATGAGTAAGGGGTTGGGGGGATTGGATTTATAAACCAAGTCGCGGTGGTGTCTGAAATCAAATACTAATGAAATCCAAATTAAGTAAGAAAACAATAAACAAGTGTATAATTAACAAATCAAATGTACGAAATAGTTGTTGTTGTTCTTGCAGTTCAATTGCTATATTTATTATTCATATATCAAATAGTGTGTGTCTGTTTCAATGTTTTTGTTTTTTTGGATTTTTTATGGACTTGAGTTTAAATAGGTGAAATGTGATATTTTCTGAATATTTTTCTTCTTTCTTCTTTTTGCGTACAAAAATGCATTGATTTTTTTTTTTTTTTGTGTTGTTGTGATTGGTTAATTGTAAATTTAAAAAAAAAGTATGATTTGTATTTTCACTAAAAATAAGAATAATGTACAAAACGAAAATTCAATTGGCTAACTAAATATAAGATAAAAATAAAAATAGTCAAAACATTTCATTTGAATTAGTTTTTCATCGTTAAATGGAAAATGGTTGGAGATTTATAATTTGATTTGTTTATTTGTAGAGAAAAGAATGAAATAAGTTAAATTTTCATATTGTTTCATATAATTTGTTTTTTGTTTGTTGTAGTTGTTGTTTTTTTTTTTGTTGTATTTTTTTTTTGTTATATGTATTTGTTATTTGTTTCGTTTGTTAGCTTTAGTCACAATTAATCTCGTTGGCATTTCATTTCACATAATACAATCTAAGAGAAAGTGTCACTAAACTTAACAAATAAAATGCTAAAAAATTTGTCAGCCTCGCCGCCGTCTCGAACAACTGCGAGCGCGACATTAGAAGCGCATAAGTCGGTAGTTAATTGGTAGATATATATATCTATATAATGTATGTACGTGTATGTGTATGTATGTATGTATGTATATTATAAACTATTATCATCACATTTCAAACGTTAAGTGTCGCTTATTATTTTGTATCTTCAACATCATCATCATTTTGCATAATTTGAAGCTAAGCAAATACGAGGAGTACATCATAGTTATCCGATTTATTTGGGATTCGTATCGATACATAAATTTGTTAATGTCCTTGTTGAAATTTTTGTTTTGTTGTTACAGTTGTTGTCTTTTTGTGTACAAGTATGAATGGACTTCGATCTCGTGTCACAACATTCAGTTTTATCACTCTGCACTAACTAACTAACTAAGAAACTAAGAAACTAACTTAACGATTTATTCCCAGTTGTCTCAGCCACCAATCAATTAACTAAATGTCCCAGTCAACCATGATTTGCTGCTACTTTTACTGAGAATTTTGTCTGCTTAGTTTTAGTTTTCAGTTTTTGTATTTCGGTTTTGGTACGAGTGTTTCTTTGCTTTTTTTTTTTTTGTTTGTTTTGTTTTAGTTTTTTTTTTTTTATTTTTGCTGTTGCGAGCACTGAAGGCGATTTTGATTTCGATTACCCTTCGGGACGTAGCCTAAATGTTAATAAATTAGCACTTACAAGTTACAACGGCTCTTCTGTGTGTGGACCTAAACACCGCGGTCTAACTAGGATGACTTAAGAAAATTTTGGGATTTGTTCCACGACTTTCACGCGCCTGACTTAAACATTATGTTTAGTTTCTCTGCTTCCCTGCTTCACTTTCATCGTTTTGTGTTATAAATAAATTAGCCATAGTATCACTTATTTCGTATTTTAAGAGAATAACCAAACTGATTCCACCACTAGACGTAACCCAGAAAATAAAGAGATACAAAAAAAAAAGAAAAAAAAAGGAGTAATAGATCTACATAATATATAGTATATACCAAAAGCTTGGAAGAGGCCTGTTCTACACTTAAGGAAAACAGCAGCTTGTGGTACACATCTCGATGAGAAGATCCTGTCGCTTCCCGCGAAGGGAAATGTAAGGAGAAGAGGGAGCATGAAGGAAAAGATAAGGGGAGATAGCTGGGAGGGAGAGAGCGATTGATCTTACATCTAACAACTACCACAACTACTAGTACTATACACAATCGAGAACAGAGCAGCGAAGTACCACCAGTGGCAGTCACAGCCATGACATCCGCACTGCAGACAGCCACAGCCAGTAACCGTCGAGTTAACCTAATCGGGCAGATGGTTGAGCATGGTCTGGCTTGAGGGCAACCATCTCACGACATTTTAATGCCCAGCGCCCGACTCGAGTATTCGTAGACAACGTAGCTGATGGAAACGGCGGGCAGCACTTTGAGGAAATTCGGCGTAATGCCACGGTACAGACCCGTCAGGCCCTCTTGTCTCACAATCTTGCGGAACAGTCCCGTCATAGTCTCTTCACCGCTGTGGGCATCGCTGCTCTTGAGGGGAATCTGTGTCTTTCGCTTCTGGTTGCTAATTGTTTCGGCGGCTATTGGAAAAACGGAAATGAATTGCGATTAGAATCGTTTGACGGATGCAGATGGCCCATTTAATAGTAGCTCACCTTGTGCCTGTAGCCGTGTGCGCACTAGGGCCAGGGGATATGAGCAAAGCTGACCGAGGGCACTCGATGTACTGCCGCAGGCCAGGAGCACCAAAAAGCTGGGCTGCTCGTTATTATCATGGCTGGCTATATAGCGACGCTTTAGCGTCTCATAGACAGCCAAATCGATGCCAGCGTATGGCAGAATGCCCAATATATTGGGCACATAGCCGCGATAGAAACTTCGCGCTCCCTCCTGCTTATAGATCTTGGCAGCTGCATCAGCTATGCCCGCATATTGGCCCGTTTTGCGCAACGCCAGGCGAGTCTTTAGCACTTCCATGGGATAGATGATGGTCTGAGAGATGCCGCCAGCAGCGGCGCCCGCATAGAAGCGCTCCACAATGCTCATCTGTCGTGTGGCATCCTCACCGCGAATCAAGCGTTTCATTTGCTCATATGCGGCGAATTTTAGAGCGGTTTCTGGGGCAATTTTAAGGACATTGATGCCATTGCCGCGCCACATGCTACGCGATCCGCCTTCATTTAGCATAATTTGCATGCACTCTGAGATTCCCATTCTGTGTGTTTGTACCTACACGGAGATTAGAGAAAACAAACAAATTTTAGATTAGAAACGCTTGACAATTGTTTTCTCGATTCTCTCACTCTTACCTGCAAATACACTTTGATTCTGTCCAAAGGAGCTGTGCATGTGCGCGACACTGCTCCAGCTATGCCACCGGCGACCAAGTGACGCCACCACAGTCCCGTCTGCATTTCCTTTTGTGTGAAGTCATCAGGTACATTCATATCCTCGCCAATGTCGAGGTACTGCAAGCAACAAATCAAAACAAATAACTCAATTAATTCCACAAATTCCAAATTCACATAACTAAGGATATTAATCAAATAGTTCTGCATTTCGCATAAAATCTACTTATATCGAATAGTTGTGCTAGGAACCACGAACCATATTCTTCGGATCGCCATCTGAACGATGCGATGTAAGAAGAGGTGATAGGTGGAGCAGCCAATCTTGCTTGCCGCCTGCCTGAAAGTATGCATCACAATTTATCACAAGTGGGCAAGATAATCATCAGGTAGGTAAAAGGCGCAACCCCATCTCTCTTATTCGCTTGCAACACACGCAATGCACTTGCTCCCTCTACATGCCATGCAATTTTTGTGACTAAAAAAAGATATATCTATCCACTCGGTGGAGTGGGGTGGACTGGTATGGCGGGCGTTTGGGGAAAGACAGACAAACAAACTACGCAACTTACACGCGCGCCACAGAATTTGTCACATAAGCGAGGCGGAAACGGGCAAAACAAAAGCTATGCAATAGTCTAGCAGCGAAAGGTTATATCATTCGTTCAGTTGGCATTTGTATCCCTCCCTAATGCACCTCCTCCCCACTCGATTGTAATTGGGTAAGGTGTAAAGGCTTATTGGGGATGACAAAACGAGAAACCTTTCCCATTTGGTAAACTTATCTGTTACTTGTAAGATTGACCAACATCTATATACATCTATATAAATTTATGAATTGAGGCAGCCAAAAGTAATCCAAGAAGATGATAAATTTATGAATTGAGGCAGCCAAAAGTAATCCAAGAAGATGATAAACGATATCTCTTAGTCGACTACCGCAATTTGATTTCTTTTCTTTCAATTTATATCCAACTCGTGCCGACACTAGTATATACTCAATTTGTGTAATTTTGTTTTGCTCTCAGACATGGTGCCCCTGCCGCCACCGACGACGCCTCAAAGTTGTGTAATATGGCCGATTTTGGTTTGGCTTTATAGACGCTTGTCGCTTTGGCTCTGGCTTAGGGTAATTGGCTTTTGTCGAATTGAGAACCCTCCTGCCCCCTCCCATCCGTCTTCTTAGCTGATAATTAACAAAACAGTGCGATTGCTGATAATTTTTTGCACAATAACTGAAAGCTGTCTGAGCATGATAACCAACCCCGCAACGGTAGCAACGGTCTTGTGATTTTTGCAAAAGCTTTTTTTTTTTTTTGAAAATTAGCAAACAAAAAATTAAAAGAAATATGCAAAAACCAACAACAGTAAAAACTATGCGGTAACAAAATATTTCTGTTTTATTATAATTGCAAGAGAAAAGCGACAACTAATTCCCATTTTTATAAGCATTACTTTAGGAATATATTTACTGTAGGATTTCAAGGTGAAACCAATTCCATTCAGTACATGAGCAAGTTCAGTTGCCTCTGACTGACGGGGCGATAAAAGGCCATTCAAGTCAATTTTGAGGTTTAACTGAGCGAGCAAGCGAATAACAACAGCACCAACATCTGACGGTCATAATAATATTTGCCCAAGGAAAATCTTATAGCAATTTGTATGTTTTTTTTTTGTTATTAGGAAACAAATGCATATTTGAATCAGTTTGCTTATGAGTCTTTCTTAATAGACCTCTTATAATATTTGGAATTCAGGTTGATCTTATAACACAACCAATCGATATGTATGTATAACCACTTATCATGCCAATTACTAAAGAATTTAAACCTTTTTGGCATTGCGTATTATGCACATATACTATAAGTATATCATGCAAATGATTCAAATTCGAAATTGCCAAAATCGGCCAAATGCTATGTTTAAATACAAAAAAAGAAATTAGAGGCGTTTCATCTATTTTTCACACTTTTTTTGTTTTTTGGAAACGTGGGAATGTTTCCGCTTTTTATGTTTTAATTTTGTTTTCTCGTTCCTTGACATTCCGTGACATCACAAGTGAATAATATGAAAAGTTGTTTATAAACAATTTTTGCTTAACGAATTTACATTTAGCCAATTACCAATCACATGCCAAAATGTGTCAAATTCTTTTCCATGGAGAATGTTAATTGATTTATCATACACAGTCGTCGTCGCACACGATGACTATGGAAAGTTTAAGCGATTCGAATTATGTACATATAGATTTTGGAAAAATTTACAAAATGCAATGTCAAAGTCGAATAATACTTATAATATAGATATATACATATATGTATATATACTTGTATATTAGCCAGACCACATGACAGTGAAAAGAGCTTTTTTTTTACGTTTTATACACACAATCATCTATTTATATCTATTTTTTTTTGTTTTTTTTTTTTTTTGGCTCGGAAATGTGGAAGTGTTTTATAAATAAGCGGACACAACTGGTTAGCCAGAGAAGAAACCAAGTTGCTTCTTTTGTGGCCAATTTGATGACGCTCGTGGGGGTTTTACATCGAGACACCAACAAACGCCTTGAGACCGACTCCACCATTCAATTGAGCCACATTCATATTCAAGGCAAACTGGGCCAGAGTCGGAGCCAATCAATCGCATTGATGCATGGCATGGCATGGCAACCGAAAGACAGATGAATGCAAGACTCCATGCCAAGACTTGAAGGCAATCTAGGCCAATATACATTGGCTAAGGAGGCTATGGAGTTTGAACTCATAAACACTTGTTATTCCCCGTCAGTTGAATGACGCAAACTTATTTCTCAGACAGAGTGTGCGTCAACAACAATTTCCAGTAAATAAAAAATAAAAAATAAAAGATCAACAAGTTTTTTTCCTTTTGCTTTTTCATAATAATGATGAAAATAAAAACGAAACGAACAGAAAACTGTTTGCACATTTGACGTCACTTGATTGCCACGATGGGGGCCTGACCTGTCCAACCTACGGCAGACAAGCGATGTGGGGGAGGGGACAACGTAGGCACGTCGCACTGCTGACTCAGTTAAACGCAAATATTCATTACATATGTTGATTTAGATTCCCCCCAGCCACAATGTTGGCCAAGAGCACAAACAGTGACGTTGCCACCACTGGGCGATCACTTGGCAACAAGCGACTTAGCTGAGCGCCAACTCTAAAGAGCGCCAAAGCGACCCACAGATCGTGAGAGCCGCTCGCCACGCGGGTGTTAGTGTGTGAGTGTGATCAAAGTGTGTCGTTCGTTTGACGAAGACAGAGTCAAAGACGACGACGACGACGAGAGACCAGTTTCCCATTCCAGTGGCGGATCTAGCACCTCTTTCTGAGGGATAGTTCCTTATCAATTGAAAACACCTTTTCATTAAAAACTCATTCTTACAAAAATTGTTAAGGGGGGGGATGGGCCGGCACCTTATCAAGCAAATGGATGGCCTTGTGGAGTTTTGGGAACTTTAAATTCCCCCCGTGTAAGTCCGCCACTGTTTACCATATCAGCACGTTGAACGTTGTTGGCTCGACTTCTTTTTTCTTTTTTATTGTTTTTTTTTTTTTTGGCGCTCTGTTGCCATGCGCCCGAATCGATCGATCTGCTACGTAACTGAAAAACCAAGCTATAAGTGGAAATAAAAGGTACTCCACAGATGTATGCAGGCACACGTACAACCGTACAACATTGCAACAGCTGCACAGATATGAAAGACGACAACAACAATTGAAACGTGCAACGCTGGCAATTTCTTAAGGGTATTTTTAGCTTACTCTGAAATAAGAGCCAAGAGAGATTGCCTACACAAAACACAATGTGCAGAATAGTAAACGTTTCTCGTCTTATTGGACTAATGTGGAAATGTGGGCAAAACCGATAAGATAAACAACATGGAATTTAGCTGACTGGATCGAGCCCCAGACACAGACACACACACACACACGCCCCCAGTACGAATGAGTCAACTTCCGTTGCAGCTAAAACTTGTTGGGGGGATAGGAAATTCCAGAAGGCAACAACCCCCACCGCCACACACACACACATACATACTATCATCGTCATAAGCTATATCATATTACACACACCTCCATTTCCATCATCATCATCGATTGTGTTCTAGTAATTACACATTTATAACTAAAGGTAAAACACCTACCCGTCCCATCATGTCACGAAATATGACTGCAAAATCCTCCATCATATCGCCAGCGACTGCCATTTGTTGTATATTATGGTAATCCACTGGGATATTGTATTGATAAGTGCTATTTCGCAGCATTTTGTTGAACTTTTTGTTTGGTCGATGGATTTTGTAGTAATTCCGCTAACTAACTTCCGCTTTACAATTGCGGAATGTGTGTCTTATTGCTTGAGAGTGTGTGAGTATGTTTATGTTGTATAGCTTTCACTGGCTTTTTGATTTTTCAAATAATTATAAACTTTCACTTGGAGCAGTTACAAAATCTGCAGCGACAACGACAGCTCCTCTTCAGTGTCTTTGGTATCAACAGAAAAAAAATGAATATATTATTCAATATATATGAATAATCTAGTAATATCGGATAAAACAATTGAGACTTTGTTCGTTTCGCAAACAGAACGCGGCACTTGGTTTGAAAAATTCGCGTTTACAGTTGTCTCGAAAGAACATAAAGACTGAATCGAATCGTTGGACGTTCGGTAAAGCTTGAAAATTATATAACAAAGCTTTGGCGTAAAAGATATTCAACGCGCGAACACAACCAACGCGTGAGCCAGCTACTACAAGACTGAAATTGGAGAGCGCCAGCGTTAGCAGGCGCACGGGCAACGTCGCAGCTGCCGCCGACAGCACGATCGCTAATTGCTGAAGCTTCGCGATGTTGTTTCTCGCTTTTCGTTGGACGCTCAAAGTACAAATCTTCGTCGTGTGGCAGTGCCCCCTCGCTTTTTCTTCTCCTCCTCCTTTTTTCTACCTACCAGTGGGCGCTCTCGCCTTGCCGATTTTTGCGCGTGTGTGGCCTCTAAACAACCCCAATTCGTATTTTCCCCCCTATCATCTTGTGTTAACCGTTAATTTCGGAAAATTCTCATCTCTCTGAGCCCAACTTGAGGTCTTCGCTATCACCTCTATCACATTTCGCTCTCTCTTGCTCCGACTGTCATTTGTTTACGCACATTACGAATACGACGCGTGGTACGACTATCCGTCCGTTGCCCGCTGACCAGTCTGGGCCGGAAAAAACAAAAAGTTTCAAAGAACTACCAAAAAATTTACGATATCTTTAGTCAATGGGCTAGACAGACGATCCAAAAACATTTTTATATGCATGTTATTTTGTTTACCAATTGGCCCATTCGACTCTCTATCACATCAAATGCGACTTTTCGCATGGTTAACCGGTTTGCACCGATTTCGCAGAGTAATGTGTACTATGTACATTATATTTAATCAAGGGCCCCTTGGCGTATTGTTGATAGCCACATGACGGGCGTATGACTAGGGGGACTTGTCTCCCGGCTACTGCGTCGTAGGCGCTGCTGATCATGGACACAGCGAGCAGGGTGACACTTCCCTCTCCGGTCACAATGCGATCACAAGCTGAAGAATCCAATAAGGTGTAAAGGAGACGGGAATGGCGGCATGGGGTATGGGTAACCGGGTACTTAACACCATTGCCATTGCCGTTAATCGTTATTAAGAGAACAAAAGCAATTGTTGATTCTAAGAATCGAAGCTTCCGCCGATCCATTTTCAATTGAAATTGTTTACCCATCACAACCGATAACTGATATGGTGATATATATATGTATATACGAGTATAGTATATTTCTTCGATCTTTCCTTGGAGGTATTTTGTGCTCTTATTAGCCGACAACGTCCATGGTGATGATCTCTAAGACAAAACGTGATAAATGCCTGAGATTTTATCTACTCAAAGCAATGGAAACTTTACACTCATTGCATTGTCATGCGAAAATAAAAAATAAGGCTTGCACATACGTCACTGGATAAGTGTCTGAGATAAGTGGAGATTGGGCAAATGGTTGCCTAGGAGGAGCGATTGGGTTTCATCAAACGACGTAAAAGATCTCATCTAGAAATATGCTCAAAGCTAATAATTATAATTATTTTTGGATGGCATTTGTTTTTGTTCCTGTTGAAATCCAATTAGAAACCACTCAGCCCTGTCAGCTGACAACAGATTCAAATTCCATAAGTAAAAAAAAAAAACTAAATCATTCTCCTTATCAGCAGCAAAATAAATAGATTAATATAGCTTTCACAAGCTAGTCAATAAAAGGAACCGAGACCGCAACGTTCATGAATTTCTATATTTTCAGCGATAAGCACAATGAAAGTAGCATATATATACATGTCGGTATATATAATTCGATCGACACACCCATTTTCTGAGGTCGGCCTTTGCTAGACACAAATCGTCGAAACGCTTTGTCTTTATACCCTAACACTTTCAGAGGGTATTGTAATGTCGTTTAAATGGCTCATTCGAACCAATCAAAAGCGAATTCCAAATCACTTAATTTTACAAAAGTTCTTAAGGAACGAAATTGTTTTTAACTTGAAAGGGTTTTGCGTCTCTAGCTAGGTAAGAGCCTACTAGCTGGAAGAGCACATAAAATTCGTCGGAGAACTTGCAATTCCTATTCTTTTTTTTTTGTTTTTCTATAAATTTACGATGGCAAAATAAGTACATTGAATTGACTTACAAATGGCTTACAGCTGGTTTATAACTTTGTTTGTTAAAAAGAAAGCAATAAAGAACACTTTAGAGCACGGCATCAATAAACAATTGAATGCAACGCAATCAGTAGCTTAAATAACAGCGAATTAAAAATAAAATGCCGTGCGCGGGTTGCACGTACGCGCAGCAACTGTCGGCCAAATGGTTTACCTATCGTTGGATAACCTAATTGAATTTTAAGTGCAAATGAGTCAATTAAGAAAGCGTTAAGCTTAAACTCAGCATCGCCAAAGTTATAACTCTCTCTAATTAAAAAGGCACCTTTCTCAACTGCACTAAAATCAGGTAAACATTCAGTACCTGTTCTAATGCGTGCAAATTGTCCCAATGACTATGCGAACCGAAACTTGAACTTGGGAAAATTGTGTAATCGATTCATAATTATTTGGAAACTTTGCTGTCGAGTGAATGGAAAAACTAAACAAATTGATAGCTTTTCTAAAAATACAATTTGTTTAACTTCTTTGGAGACTTCTCCACCACTTATGGTTAAACAAATAAATATTGATATTAAGCTACTCAGATGAAGAAAATACATATTTACAAAAATCATTGCTACATATGTACATAGGTAGTACATATGAAGAATTAACACATTCTCTTTAGTTAAATCTTGAAACTTAATGTTCAAATTAATAAAAATAAACTATTAACAGCTAGGTTTTGGACACTCACATATTTGGGTTATCAAAAACTGTGAACTCTTCGTTTTCTTTAGAAATTACTTCAACAGATATTGTTTGGAACCGAATGCTCAACAGTTTCCTGACCAGAACAGACCGGACTAACAGTTGTGAACTTTAGCCAATAGTGTTGTTTGATGGCATTTTCCGAGTAAATAGTAAATATTTTGCAGTCTAGCGACAAAATTCTTATCAGCCCGCGAAAATTTCCAATCTCCACGCGAACTTGGCGAATCAATCATCGTACTATATCTAAGACTACGGCGTGTGCACAGAGTCCCCCTCGATGGCGATAGCGATGGCAACTTAATTACATCAATGGCATGGCAAAAGCAACAACTTAATTAGGGGGGCACGGCAGGCAAGTGCGCAGGCTTCATTTCCCACCAACTTTTGCAGTTCACTTTTACCCGGTGGGCCCAAGTTCAAGACATTTCATTAGGCTAATGTGTAACGGTCGTGTATCGAGACCTGTATCCTAGTCGTTTTGCTCTAAAAATAGACAAAAGTGATGGGGAAACTGGAAAAGGCTGGCTGGCTGGCCGGTTGCTGGCTACTCGCCGGCTGGTTCACTGGCAGCCCGGCCTGGTTGTTGGGTTGATTGGTTGCTTTGCAGTTTGGTAGTGAGAGACTGCGTCAGCAGTCTGAAAGAACCGGCTATTGTTTCAAAAGGAACCAGTTGACCTTAAGAATTCTGGTCTGTCGTAGATCAGTGAAACGATTTCGCTGCGACGAGGAGATGCCATCATCAGAGAGATGGCGTTACCCGTTATTACCGTTGCCTTTGGCACTTGGCATTGGCGTTTTGCAATTGAAACCTTTTCACGGAAGAGCCAAGTGGATGTCAAGTAACGATGAATTGAATTAAATAAAGCGAAGAAATGTGTAAACAAAATGATTATGCAGACAACAAAGCAACAACAAGTGCCAGAACATTATTACAGAGAAGAAAAGAGAAAAAAAGAACACAGAAACACAAAATCAGAATAAAAAAAAATACCCCAATCCGGACATTATCATCAAAAACCCAGTGACGATATCATATACTCGTAAAATGAAAGTTAATTTTTTTTCATTTTTGTGTTTTCAAACTGAAAATGATGAAATAAAACCCATGACTTGCGTCAAGGCAAAAGAGATAACGAAAGAGCAGCACTAAGAGCGAAATAAGAGCGAGCTTTACGAGCTTTTCGAGCGATGTCAGCAGGGAACTCTTAAATGGAATAGTTCAGGTGTGCGTTTAATGGGTCGCTCAGCAATATCAGTGGGCGGAGAAGTGCCTTGACTCGATTTTGAATGTCAATGTGTACGCTATATATATAAATGTAAATACGCATAAATGGGTTTATGACTGATAAGCCAAGTGGAAATATGGATGGATAGTGTAGCTACATGGTATGCGAGGATGAGGTGTATCGGTGTGAATCGGTGTTTCAGTGCCCCCTACAACTACGGTGAGAGACTACGACAATATCTATAGTTATCGAAATAGTTTCATGATTTTGGTTGATTTTTTTTTTTGTTTTTTAAGTTTTTGTCAATATATCTACCTTCAGATCTTCCTCAGTTAGTCAGGAGTGATGTGTGTAGGGGTACTACATGTTCAGATTTAGGTATGTAGCACGCGTAAGTTGATCGAGTGTGTAACAAAAGAGGGAGAGGAAGGAAGGAAGTTGAAAAGTTGAACAATTAGTTTAAACATACGAATATGACTGATCAACTAACAATAAGATTAAATTTATATACAATTCGAAAAATCGATCGAGCCTTTAATCAAAACAAATCAATTCAAAGAACTACTACTCTCTATACAAAACAACCGCATAAAAGCTGAGTGGCGTAGTTGTAATATAATATTAGAAGCAAATAAAAAGTAAAATGAAAAGGATACTTACAGTAGAGTGCCGCCAAAATTTAATCAAGTCATGTATATCGGTAGAGGGCGCCAAGAGCATAAAGTCACGCCACTCATTAAAGCTAATGTTCAGGCTGCCATCTTTGTCCATTCTGTAACAATAAAGTGAACCCATATAAATCTTCTCTAAATTCGCAAAAAATTCATGTAGTGTATACCTAGTGAGCAATTTTCTAGCCTCGTCTAGGTCAATATCCAGGCCCAGGTCCTTAAAAGCGGATATAAGTTCTTCCAAATCCACTTTGCCTGCATTTATGTGAATTAATTAGTAAGAATTTTTTTTTTGTAATTTTTTTAATTTCATACTACTTACCATCGCGATTTTTGTCTAAGTGCGAGAACTGCAAGCATAGATTTTTCTCGTGCTCCCGCACATAGTGTAGGAACTCGGCGAAGCCCACATTGCCGCTTTGATTCGTATCCGATTGTTGCAGGAATTTCTAATGTGCAGATGGGAAGGGGTAGTAAATAAGGACGAATTAGACATTTGGCGCCATTATTGCGGGCAAGAGGTAAGAGGCAAATTGCCCAAATCAATAAAAACAAATCAATTTCCATAACATAATGAAGGCTTTGGCTTCGGCTTCTTCCACAAGAAATTACAAAACGTGGAGGAAACCATAAAAATCTTTGCCGACGCCAAAACGGGGCACAGTGGGGTTGGCTGTCTTTGATTCTGATGCTGATTAATACGACATACGAAAATTTGAAATAAAATTTCAACGAAAAATCGAAATGATAATTCTAAAATTAAACATTTTGTGAAACCTTTTGCATCGTTGTATCGTTTGTCTCTTTTACATATTTCATTGTGCACACTTTCGACAAATTTGCAAAGATCTGTGTACAGATTTTGCTATTTCTTGTGTCTATTGTTTATCTGCTTATGAACTTTTTGGCATATTTTTGAGGTGAATGTAAATTTGTGTTTGAATGAATGGCAGGGCCTGGGGTACATATGGCCAATTTATGTTAATTCAATTGACGTTGCCGACACTTTTCTATTGTATACAGTGGCGACAAATCTACACTCTCAATCTGGGGGGCATATATTGTTCCTTGGACATTTTTCAAAGGTTCTCTCTCTCTCTTCTGGATTGTATCTTAATTTTGATTAGTGATTAAGAACGAGTGAGATGGCAAATGAATAAAATGCTATAGGATAGGATATTACATTATAAATTGGTGGCTAAAGAGTTCATATTTATGAGTTTGCATCTTTAATTAGATGCTTAAGGATCATCAATATTATCGGAAATTACTGTCAAATATTTTCAGATTTGTTCTACAACATAGACATAAAGTTAAGATAATAAAAAAAAAAAATTCACGACAGATAGTTTTCATAATTGGGAGGAGATGTTATTGTTAAATTTGGAACCTTTATAAAAAAAAAATGTCGCTTGCATCCGGCACTGTTTCTATTGAATATATTTTTCCCCTCTTCCCATTTCACTCACTTCCGCGTAGACGCTTGACAAGCCGAATTCGTGAAGCGCCGCCGACAAATCGTGTATGTCGATTTTGCCATCGCCGTCTCGGTCCAGTTGGTTAAAGATTCGCTCGAGCCGTTCCTCATCCTCAGCTGGTATCTCCGTGGGCATAATGGCCAATGGTACACTGGCGCCGGCTGAACTGGAAACGGTATTCTGTGGCGGCATCGTATTAATATTGTATGGCATGGAGGCAAGATGGGCATTCTGCAATTGGAAGTTGTGAGGCGAGTTGTGTTCATAGCTGGTGGCAAGTGTGGCAGACTTTAATTGCGAATAATTAGCAGCATTGCCCTGTTGAGCTTGCTTAGCAAAATTGTAACTGCCCGATATGGGTGGATCAGATGTTAAATCGATGTCGATGCGTTGTGTCTGCTGCTGCTGTTGCTGCTGTTCCAACTTCAACTGCTGCTGCTGCTGTCTTACTACTAAGGACGCTTCCGAATCGGCTTGCTTTCTGACCATTCTCCTATTCCAGGCGCCTGATTTATTTTTCGTTTGTTTTACTTGTTTTTTGGTTTTGGTATTGGTTTAGCTGGGTCTGGTCTGGAGCCTTGGCTTGCACTTGGGTTTCTGTTGATTTTCTTGTTGTTTTTTCTTTTATTTCTGTTTTAGTATTTGTTGATTGAGTTTCTGTCAATTTCTTCGCTTTCTCTATGGTTGGCGCATTTTGGTGTCGGCTCACTCGTCTACATGAATAAATAGAGAAAATTGAAGTTGTTTGTGTTTATACTTGGGCTGGAAATGAGAGGAATTGTTTAAACAAACGCGACTCAAATTTCAACTCGGTCTGAGGTCTTGGGCTGGGTCTGGACATAATGAAGTCATATTTCTGTACGCACTATTTGCATTGATTTTTGGCCAAACCACGGTAACAAGGCCAAGTTTAAAAACTGAGTTTTGAAGGCCAGGTCAGGCTCAGAAGACCAGGCACATATGTATTGCCGACAGGAACCTTGAAAATTTTTGTCAGCTTTCCACGCACACTCACGCACGCACGTACCACATGGTCAAAGCCAAGGCAGAAGAAGTGGGTGCGGAGTGTGCCGAGGGCGGGGACTTGGGTTTTTGCCAGGACATAAGCCTGAAACTTTCGAATCACCTGCGGGGTATGTTTGTGGCCCTGAATTTAAATTAATGCAGCTATACAATGCAGTGGACAATTTCTCTGCCTGGGCATGACTCAAAGATTTCACTTTAATGCCAAATTGGCAAAAATTTGATGCACACACACACACACACACACATACTAAGAAACTCTGGATATGGATATGCATACGATATGTAAAAGAAGCTAATAATTATTTGGCCTTTCTGAATGGTGACCCGGTTTTCGACTACATACTATATGGATTAATGTGCTGTTTTCCTTTTAATTTTTCGCTAGTTAAAAATACTTTTCTATAATAAAACGGAATAAACACGACAGAACGAATTTTGATTCTCTCAACCTCAATCGAAAAATAATCGATTCTAAACTAGCAATAATCGATAAGAAAGTAAATATGAATTCTCATCGAAACATTGTCGGTACTTAATAACGAACAATCGATTGAAAAATATTTCCGAAAAAACAATTTAAAAGGTAACACCATAGATCACGAGTGCGTGAAGCGCAATAATTAACACAATTTTTTCCGACAAAAAGTATCGGTAATTGGCGGCAACATCTACTATCGAAACTTTCACTTATTCGATTTCAACTTTGCCCGCTTAAGATGAAAATAATATTTCGTATATAGTTCTCATATATTCATAGCCATATTCGTTTATATCCACTTCAGTTAGTAGTATTCCACATATATAGCATGTATTTTAGGCTAATTAATTCGTTTAATAGTTGTAGTTCTATATAAAATTGGTCTAAACTCTGGAAATGATATTTAAAAAAGTTGCACTTTTCGTTGGAAATCATTACGATGGAGCATTCAGGGGGAATCGCGGAGGAAATTTTTTAAATTGGTAATATCTGTTTGTTTGTTAATTACATTAAATGCGCGTACAACAGCTCATTGCTCACTTCACATTGAGGACAACAAATTAAACAAAAAGACAACAAAATATAAGTTACATTGTGGTTGGTACGGTTCGATTTCGCCTTATCATTCCCTTAATTCATCAACAAGTTCCAAGCATCATCTTCAGCGGTGGCCTTACCACTGGAGGATCCGCCGGTTGTTGTTGTCGGTTTAACATTCTTCACGTCTAGATTTTCGAAACCTTCGCTCAGTTTTTGTGATGTGTCTTGGAGCTTCAAGTTGCGTCGCGTACTCTGACCGCCCGATGGGGTATTCTGATAGGATGTCTCAGCGCTTTGATAGTTGGAGGCCTCGAAGCCGGACCAATCGGCGTCGTGAGTGAGACCAGATGTGGCTGTGCCACTGTTGCTGCTTAACTGATTATGATAAGAACTGGAGCTGGTCAGATGCGTCTTGTTGTTGGCACTGTCTTGCCAGCCACCCCAATCGCTGTCGCTGACGCCGCTTTGCTGACCCAAACCGCCAGCCAGATTGCCGCCCACCGAATGGGATCGCTGATAGGCGTTATCCTCGAAACTGGGATCCTGATAGCCGCTCTGAGGTGATGAAATGTTGCTGCCCGCCAAGTTATTCCAGCCACGTTTGCCTATGTCAGTTACCTGAGAGAGGAACACAAATTTTAAGGGATAGAAATCGAGCATTCTCTTATCTGTGTTTATATGTATATAGGGTGTGGAGTACTCTAACATGGAGGATTCTCAACCCACTACCGACCTTAAAGGCCACATCTGTGACACCAGTTTGAACTGATTCTAGCAAAGTGCCTTCTTTAATCTAAAAGCCAAGGGAAAGTAACAAAGAAAAGGAAAACAAAATCTTAATGAAAATAAAAAACAAAAGAGGAAAACGAAAAAAGGAAATCATCTACAAATGAAAATTGACTCGTTGGCTTTACCTTGTTGGAGGCCAAATTGACAGTGGTTACAGCCTTCTCCTTCGCCGTGGTGGCTAACTTGGAAGCATTTGTTGAAAAGAGACTCCATCCCGATGCCAGCGTGGATAAAGTGGAATCTAAAATCTCTTGAGATTGTGTTTTCGGTGGTGGATCACGTGTGAAACCAAATCCAGCATATTTCCCTCCCTGATTTGGTGGCAAATTACTAGAGCAAATTAAAATCCTATTAGATTGATCCATTATTAAACAGATTTGTAACAAATCTTACGCTGGTCGTGAAGCATTCTCCACTTGACGTCGACTGAAAAACTCCTCTTTCTGATCCTTGAACTCCTGTGTCTGAAATTGCTGATAGCTTGGTGCATCGCCATAGCTTCCACCGCCGTTCTGATAGCCACCGCCAGTACCACCATATCCTGAGGAAGACTGCGAACCGCCGCCGCCTCCTCCCCCTATTGAGGCACTGCTGGAAATGTTGCGATTGCTGTTAGTGCCGCTGCTGCCCAGTCGTGATTCTGCCTCTTTCTGATTCCAGCTCTTGCCCTGGGCCAGTGTCGATATCTTATCACGATATAGAGCCGCGGCTTTGGAATTGTATCGCTGTGTTATGGGGGCTTTCTCATTCCAGTCTGCCTGATCCTCCAGAAATTCACGAGCATTTCGATTGCCACCGGCCTTCATTTTTTCCAGCTCAATATCTTTCCATTTGTCCATTGTCACGGAGCGCACAAACGACAGGTGTACACCCAAGCTGCGATGCTTTCCTGAACATTCGAGGCAAATCCAGATTCCGTATGTAACTGATACCCATTGCGGATTGTGTGTGCCGCACTCGAAGCATTTCTGATGGGAAATCATGTTTCAGTTTAGTATGTACATATGTATGTGAGCGTCCGTGAGTGTGTGTCTGTGTGCAGATGTACATATGTATGTATCAATGTTTTTTTATTGGGACATACCGAATTCTCATCTTGGGGTTTCAGCTCTTGAAGAACTCTTCGCGTCCGGGGACTAGCCATCGCAACAGTCAAACGCTATTACTTATCTTTTCTATGGTAACTGGTTGATATGGAAATCGCCCAACTTTTTGATGACGCTGGCGCAATATTGAAAGAAACAAACGAGACAAGCCAAGGACAAGTCTAAGCTGAGCCCTGCGCTGGTGTTTCTAAGTCACACGTGGCAAATTCCTTACGATTGCACTTTATCGGACAACATTTAACACAGTCGTGCATCTAATTCTAATTAGTTTAATTAAATTGGCAAAGTAATTGGCAACAAAAAAAATTATCAACTTTCGTCCACCTGGAAAATGTACGTGTTACAGTGTATTTGTATCGATACAGCATTAATTATCGACATGATACGTTCGATATATCGATATGAGAGGGTTGATATATCGACACGTGACGTTCGATATATCGATATGAGAGGGTTGATATATCGACACGTGACGTTCGATATATCGATATGAGAGGGTCGATATATCGATAGAGAGGGTCGATATATCGATATGAGAGGGTCGATATATTGATATAAGACGTTCGATATATCGATATGAGATGTTCGATACATTGATGAGACGTTCGATATATCGATTTGCATAGCTTATCGAAACACATGTAGATAACTAACTACTTAATGTTTCAAATGTGCGAAATTTGCATATTTAATATTCTTAAACCATTGTTCATGTAATATATAAATTTCTTATTAAATCGGAAATTTTTTAATTACTTTTTAGTTAAGTGTCTCACATTATATTATTGGTTCCATCAGAATGTTCACTGTGTTAATGCTCAAAACAGCTGAGCGTGTTTCGTAGCAACATGGGAACGTTACGATTATGTTCCTGTTTCGGCAGACGAGGACATATTGCGTCCACTTGGAGCAATGGTTTCGGTTATATGCAAGCAACTGCATCCACTGGCATGCGCCAGGAGCGGCGTCTGGCTTCTACAGAGGCAGGAGCGGTGGGCGCATCTGAACTTCAAATGGAGCTAGCCAATGCCAGCGGAATGGTGGGATTTTGGCAAACTATGTCAAATAGCACGCCGGTAGCCTACATGCAAGAGGCTCTAACACAGATCCACGATTACAGCGGCTTGCCCTGGTGGGCGTCCATTGTGTTCTCCACGTTTTTATTTCGCGGAGCTGTAACACTGCCGCTAACCGTTTACCAACACAAGATTACAGCGCGAATCGAAAAGATTGCTCTGGAAATGCCGGCCATAGTGGAAGAGTTGAAGAGGGAGGCGGCCATGGCCAAGCACAAGTTCAAATGGAGTGACAAACAGACCCAAGTCGTCTACAGGCGTTCGGTGAGCTTTCGGTTAAGAGCAAGTTAGTCACGCTGGGAAACTAATATCATTTCTGTTGCAGATCAAAAAGCAATGGCAAAAATTAATTGTGCGCGACAATTGCCATCCTATGAAAACTCTTATTGTGCTCTGGGGACAGATCCCTCTGTGGATTTTTCAATCTGTTGCCCTGCGAAATTTGGTATACATGCTGCCCGATCCCACAGCACTGAAGGCCCAAATCATAGCCACCGAAATGACAATTGGGGGTTTCGGTTGGATACCAAACCTCACCGTAGTCGATCATTCGTATATTCTGCCCGTGGCGCTGGGCCTCATCAATCTGGGCATCATCGAGCTGCAGTCCATGTCACGAACACGCCCGGCCACACGTCTGCAGAGCATAATGAATAATGTCTTTCGTGGGCTAAGCATTCTTATGGTGCCGGTGGCTTGTACTGTGCCATCGGCGCTATGCGTTTACTGGGTGGCTTCCAGCAGCTTTGGTCTGGCTCAGAATCTGTTTCTGCTCTCGCCGGAAGTGCGACGCGCTATGGGAATACCCAAAACTAAGACAGAACTAGAGCAGCCGTATGATCAGCTCTGGTTGAAGATACAACAGCGAACGGGGCTAGTCGAGAACGTCGAACAGAAGTCTACTGATAAGAACTAGTCATCATCATCATCTAGACCTAAGTTTTATTAAATATAATGTAAATAGAAAAGATGCAACCAAAAATCCTGACGACTACCGTAAATCATCGTTTGTGAGTCAAGTGAGTGAGAAAAACCCCAAAGAATACATTAGAGTAAACAACACACACAAACTTGAGTGGCGATAAGCCAGTCAGCTAGCAAGCCAGCAGCTCTAGAAAAGGTCTTGAGATCTATAAAGCTGATAAGCCCGGCGCTCAATTGGATGGACGATTGTCAGTCGCAAAGACACAATATAGAGATGCCAAGCTGCTGGTGTCAGTCGAGGCCCCAACTTGAGCGGGACAACAACTTTAATTGTAAATTTCAAGTGCGCTTTAAAACGTTTTGAAAAATTGCTATCAGTTTTTTAAGTGTATATATAGTATATAATTCGATTGATTGACTACAACTATGTCCAAGGGACTTTTGGGCCTTTGGCTACTGGTGGCAGTACTCAATGTTAGTAAATGGTTTGGAATTTCAATTTATATTGTGAGACTTTGTAAAGACAATAAAATTTGTTTTTCTTTTCAACATAATTATCAATATGTTTTAGATTTGATTGGCCGGCCTCAAAATTATTTCATTGATAGATTTGCTTTACTCAATTTAAATTAATGGACATAAGAGAGTTAAGAGAAGACGACTTTGCATAAATTGGTTTAATAAATCCCATTTTAAGTGGTCGATTTGTTATGAAGAAGCCTCTGAGTCACTTTTCTTATTTTCCCACCTCTTTCATAGTCATATCTATGTATATAGTCTGTTCTCGATTTCCAGGAAAAGCGTTTTCAATTTTGCCAATTGATCTTAATTATAGGTTGTGTTTGTTGTACTCGTATGTACGTAAATACTTCATAATTTCATAATTACGTCTTCGACAGAGTGCTTCGAGTGCTTATCAATCTGGTGGCAGCTATTATGATGGTGGGCAGTCCGGGTTATCGGCATCAACGCAGCAATCGGCATACGGCAGTGCCAGAATTCAAGAGCAGCAGCAGCAGCATCAGCAGCCCATCTATGAGCGTGAATCGGCTTGCCCATCAGGATTTACGGGACTGAAGCCATATCCCCATGATTGCCATCGATATGTTAATTGTTTCAATGGCAACCCAACCATACAGACCTGTGCTCCTGGCACTCTTTTCGATGCCAGAAACTTGCAATGTGACGCACCAAGCAAGGCATCATGTGGCGCAGCAGCAACAGCAACGGCAACAAGTCCCACTCAATCTAGTCGCTCTGCTCGATTGAGGCAAATTCCAAATGGTGCGCCCAAATGTCCAGCTGGTGTTAATGGTTTGCATCCGCATCCTTCGGACTGCACGAAATTCCTTAATTGTGCTAATGGACAGACATTTGTCCAGAGTTGCGGACCGGGCACAGCATTCAGTGCATCTCTTCTCATCTGTGACTACAAGAACAAGGTGGATTGTGGAGCTGGTCTTGGTGCGTCAGAGGCTTACGGTGCGTATGCTTAATATCTATTTAGTTGTAGGAAGAATAACTACATCCAATTCTCCCCGAACTAACACTCAAAATTAGAAGGTGGCTACTCGGAAGTGATTAGTAGTCAGAGTGATGGTCCTAGCTGTCCTCCTGGCTTCCGCGGCCTTCATCCCCATCCGCATGACCAGCGTCAATACTTGAGATGTGGCATTGGTGTTCAAGCCCAAGTGGAGCAATGCCCGGCTAGCCAGATCTTCGACGGTCAACGTTTGCTATGTGTTTTCTCAGCCACCACGAACTCTCAATTGTCCTGTAAGTCGCACGTTAACATAGTCTTTTGGGGTTTGCTTTGCTTCTTCTGCTTTGGTTCTCCTCTTCCATCTGTGCTTTTATTTCATTTTTGCTTTTGCCTGATTTGCTTGATCATCATCATTACGCCGCTCTCTTCATTTGCTTTTGCTTTTGCCTTTGGCTCCGTCGTAGGTCTAATTCTAATGCCCTCAACTTTAGCCTCCATCGCCGAGCTCCATCTGAGTGATCTGTTGTGCCCTGCTGGGGTGGCGGGTCTATTCGCCCATCCCTTCGATCAGACCATGTACTTCCATTGCAAGGCCGGCAAGGTGGCCGTTCAGAGCTGCATTGCCAATTATGTGTTTAGCATAAAGAACGGTTACTGTAAGCTCAAGACGCAGTTGCTCTTCAGTGAATATGTCCAATATATTGTGTCGGCGGTCAGCCATGAGTATTGTGAGTAAGCCAGAAAGATCATCCAGGAGATATATCAATACCAATACCGTTCCGTTCCCTTCCCCATCCTATCCCTTTGCCGATGCAGCTTTGATTCTAACCGCTTGTCCTGCTGGCACTGATGGCCTTCATCTTTATCCATACGATGGCGGCAAGTACATACGATGCTCCAGTGGTAAAATGTCCATACTGAAGTGTGAGCAGCAGATGGCCTTCAGTTTGTCGCAGCGAGCCTGTCGTCCTGTTCGCCACTTAGCTCTGGGAGATTATGTGAAGCTCTTCGAGGAACTGCAGCTGGAGCTTGTGGAACAGAGCGGCAGCTATAGCTATCGGGATAGTCAAGCCTTTCAGTCATCGCTCTCGTCATGTCCACGTAGCCTACAAGGCAACTATCCGTATCCCTTTCATGGCGGCTACTTCATCAGATGCCAAAACGGTGTCCTCCAGGTGGAGTCGTGTCCAAGAGGTTTCGTATATAGTTTGGGCCAGCGCAAGTGCGCTAATCCTCAGCAGCTTTCGGAGCATGACTATTTGGCCTACTCGCGTGGGACATTGCAAATCTCCAGTAAGCTTGTAGAATTTTTCCCCCTCCCCCCTCAAGAGAGCTTGAGTCGATAATTTCCCCCGAATTGTGTTTGCAGCTGATTTCATGCAAGATTTGACCACGGTCACTTGTCCTGCTCAGATGATTCATGGCTATTATTTGCATCCCTTTGACTGCACCAAATATCTCATATGCCGGGATCAGCAAACCTCCGTGGCCAGTTGTGAGCAGGGCACGGTATTCAGCATTTCCCAGCAATTGTGTGTGGCCAGAGATCAGCTGGCGGAGAATGATCGTGTTGAATATTTGAGTGAGACCCAACATGAGTTCTACCAGGAAGAGGCGTCCGCGTCCGCATCCGCATCGGGGTCGGGATCGGCGGCATTAGAATTCAACCATGGACATCAACAGAGTGAAGCCAATTGTCCACCTGGGGTCCAAGGATTCCAACCGCATCCGTTCGATTGTACGAAATTCTTGAATTGTGCCAATGGTCAGACATTTGTTCAGAGTTGTGGTCCAGGCACAGCTTGGAATCGCATAAGCCAAGTGTGCGATCACAAGGATAAGGTGCTGGATTGTCACACTGAGACGAATGGGGCACCGATTGCCACAGTGTATTCAGCTCCATCATCTGCACCCACTTCCCCCTCTACATCCACCTTTACTTCCACATCCGTTTCTGGTTCTTCTCACTTTGCCTACAAGCATTTAATATGTCCTGCATCGGTTTATGGACTTTTCCCGCATCCTTTTGATGGCACCAGCTATGTGAGTTGTGAACAAGGTCACACCCAAATCCTCAAGTGTCCATCAGGTCATGTCTTTAGTCTATCCCAAGGATATTGTGTGTATGAGCAACAAGTTTCCAGCTGGGATCGCATCTCACTGTACCGGCAGCAAGCCCAACAACAAGAAATCGACTGTGAGTCGATCTGTGTGGAGCCATCCATCCACATGTTCCACTGATAATAACTTAATTCTATTCCAGTTCTCATCTGCCCACATGATGGCCATCATGTGTATCCCTTTGATTGCTCCAAGTTCCTTAGCTGCGAGGGCAATGACATTCTTTTAGTCAGTTGCCCACCTAGCCAACATTTCAGCTTATCGCAACATAGATGCCAGGGGGCGGAGCAAGTGCAGCGACAGGATCGTCTCTATACCAGCAGCGAACTGCTCATCATCTTCGAATGGTGGCAGCGGGTCAAATTCCAATCGCTTGACTCACACATTTTGTGCCCCTTGGGACTGAGTAGCGCGATGCTTCTGCCCCATCCTCGAGTGCCCAGCAAATTTCTCTCTTGTCCACAGTCCACAGAGCAGCGGCTGGCTTTGATCTCGGATTGCGGGCCCGGACAGATTTTCAGCATTTCTCGCAGATTGTGTGTGGCCAGTGAGCTGGTTGCCCGCCATGATCGCTGCGATTACGATTTTGTTATGATAGATCAGTCGACTTATGGTTACTAACCTTCCGATCATTTCCCTCTTGCGCCGTCCCATTGATTTACCATCTTTTCCTTGCAGAAAATCGCCAATCAAAGGCCTACGAAGAGAGCGGTGCTAATCGCTGGAGCACTATGAATATGCAGCGTCCAGCTGGCATAGGCTTCAACAGTCAGCATTACAATCAGCAGCAGGAGCAGGAGCAGCAGCAGCAATACGGTGGCGGAGGTGGAGGAGGCTGGTCTGGGCAAGGCAGCTCCTATGCCCATCGCATGCCCACACAGAGTGTCCTCTATGTGGAAGGATCTCTTCAGCCGAATCGTAATTATCCCAGTTATAAGACACCATTGGCGCCCATGGGCCATGCTCCCACAGAGCAAGTGTACTATGCCCATCCCGCCGTAGAGGAGCAAGAGGAGGAGGAAGAGGAACAGCAACCATATCAACCACACAACTCACCAAACAATTGGTCACGTCAAGACTTTGGTCGGAAGTTGGTTGGAACTGGCCAACAATCTCATAATCATGACTTGCCTCCATTGGCCCCACTAGGCGGACAGCAACCTCTTGATTTAGATTATACACCCGATGATGCGGGACAGCAATCAGTAGATCTAGGCCCAAGCCCCTCGCCCACATATCCACCACATGATCAGTATCCCAGTGAATCACATCAGCAACCTGTAGATTTATATGCGACACCCGTAAAGGGTATTCCTTCCCCACAAGTCCCACACCGTCGACCGGTGGAATTGCCACCTTCTCCTTCAATTCCCCATCGCAAGCCAGTTTTAGATGAGTCCAATTTGTATGGAGGCTTACAACCCCCACCACCACCTGCGCCCACACCCATGCCCACACCCGCTCCAATTCCAACGTCAACAACCAAAAATCTTCGTACATTTCCCATCTATCCACCCATGGCCAATGTCAGCTCACCCAAAGAGCACAACCAACCGCATTATAGTCCTGGCTATGCTGCGGTAGCCCATTCCCATAACACATCCTGGCAAAAGGTTCCGCCACCGCCAACACCAACACAGAAAGCCCCTGATCCCTTCATTCCATCGGAGGAAGGCGATGAAGATGACTTTGAGGAGAGCACAACTGAGAGACATGACCTTAGTCCTCCTCCTTTCAATCATCAATTCTACAATCCCACATTGAATTCAAGAGTTCCCAAAGCAGAAACTCATCCTGATCCCATCCCTTCTCCGTTGGCCATCAATGAGGCTTTGCGTCTAATGCTGCGTCCCTATTTCAATCACAGCGGCAATGCCCAAGAGATGCTGGCCAAACAAACTGAATCGGCCATAGTTTCGGTGATTAGCAAGCCACCCACCTCTAGATCCACATCCACTTCCACCTCTCCGTCAACTACGACAACCACTCCTAGAAATCCCATTAGACCCGACGATGATGTTGAACTCATTGTTGCGGGAGAGCAGGAAAGCCTGGACATTGACTCTGACTCTGTTGTTCCAGATGCTGAGGAAACGACACACACTGAGCAGACCATAATTCCTACAACCTTTGCTTTTGGTGATTCACGAACTGATTTCCATCGTGGTACACGCAGAGTGGAGATCGACCCAATCACGACGACGACAACCACCACAACTCCAACCAACAACAACAACAACAATTGGCATACGCCGCAAGGTCACAATCGTGATTTTCATCGGCGTCACCCAAATTTGCCCGATCCCTTTGAGAAACCGCATTCTCACCATCAGCACCACGAACACCACCACCAGAATCACCATTACCATAGTCCCCTCTACCATAGCCAGCATCCCGAACTGCCCAATCCCTTTCGACAAAGTCCTGACCAATTTCATCGGCATCATCCATCCGATTCGAATACGCCGGAACCAGTAGAAGAAGAAGATGAAGAATATCTACCCAATCCCAATGCTGAAGACACAACACCTCAACCCCAATATCAGATATCATTGCGCAGCAATTTCAATGAAATCCATGATGATGATGATGTCACTAGCTGTGAATTCGATTGCGGGAATGGCAAGTGTGTTAGACAGACGGAAGTCTGCAATGGTGTGAATAACTGTGGTCCCAATCGTCGCGATGAGAGCCAATGCCAGCATTTGGGCTACCAAGTGCGCTTAACTGGCGGCGAAAGCTCGAACATGGGACGCATCGAAGTGAAGGGTGAGTAGCTAGTAGTGGATTAGGTTGAATGGATTCTTTTACGATCGCATTCGATCCATTCCAGTCAACGGTCAGTGGGGTTATGTGTGCGACGACAAGTTTGGATTACGCGATGCCGACGTTATCTGCCATGAACTGGGCTACAAAATGGGCGCACTGGAAGTGCGTGGCAATTCGTTTTATGCCCCACCAGATCGTAATTTTAACTATGCGATGGACAAAGTGGAATGCCAGGGCAATGAGACAATGCTCAGGGATTGCCAATTCGATGGCTGGGGCGTCCACAATTGCGGTGTCGATGAAGTGGTGGGCGTGGTCTGTAAAGTTCCCGTCCTCAAGTGTCCGAACAACTATTGGCTATGTCACACCTCTAAGGAATGCATACCTCCAGCCTTTGTATGTGATCACACAGAGGATTGTGGGGATAAATCCGATGAGAGTGAGGCCGTTTGTAAGGCTCCCATTGAGTACCGCTTGGAGGGAGGCCGCAATCCCAGTGAGGGTCGACTAGAGGTGAAGTACCATGGCGTCTGGGGCAGTGTTTGTGATGATGATTTCAGTCAGAAGTCTGCGCAGATTGCCTGCAATTCATTGGGTTACTATGGACCAGCGGTAGGTCGCATTTGAAGAGCAATTTCCAATGACTCTTTGTAATCCCATATGTTCCATGTATTTGTGTAGAAAATCGAGAAAAATATCTTTGGTCCTGCCGGTGGACCCATTTGGCTGGATGAGGTCATGTGCCATGGCAATGAGAGCAGCATTGACAAGTGCAGCCATTGGAATTGGGGCGAACATAATTGCAATCATACTGAGGATGTGGCTTTGCACTGCACAGCTGGACCACCACCGACCCGGCAACAGCGGCAGCAGAGCGTTCGTCTCCAAGCAGTAGGTGACAAAAAGGGCCAGTCCGGGCAAGGGCAAGCACAACGCCAAGTGGGCAGTCCCGCCTTTTCCTTTTCGGACATTGGTCTGTGGGAACGTTCGAGCAAGGCTCTGCATACGCCACGTCGTTGCGGCATCTTCAAAGATGACCTAACCGACGAGTATGCCCATCCCGAAGAGCGTGTGATTAAGGGAAACATTGCTCGACGTGGCCGACATCCCTGGCAGGCCACCATACGTACCCGTGGACGTGGCGGCGTCTCTAGTCATTGGTGCGGTGCTGTTGTCATCTCTAAACGACATCTTCTGACTGCCGCCCATTGCCTCTATGGCCATCCGAAGGGCTCCTACTTTGTGCGAGTCGGCGATCATTATGGCAATATTGCTGAATCTTCAGAAGTTGATTCGTTCATCGAGAACTGGTACACACATGAGAAATTCCGCGATGGTTCGCACATGAACAATGACATCGCTCTGATTGTGCTTAAGACTCCGCTTAAATTTAGTGACTATGTGCAACCCATATGCTTGCCAGAGAAGAATGTCGCCCTCGACGAGAATCGCACCTGCACCATTTCCGGTTGGGGCTCCATTAAATCCGGTTTGTCCAGTAAGTAATTGACATAGTATGAACATTTCCATGGAGAATACACAATAACACACTCCTTCTCTCACTCCTCTCTCGCTCAGCTCCATCCCAGATCCTTAGATCAGCTCAGTTGCCCATTTTATCTGATTCCACTTGCAAGCGTTCAAATGTCTATGGCGATGCGATGACTGAAGGTAATTATCATCTTAGTTTGGAATTCCGAAATATTCATAAACAATCTTTTTTCCAGGAATGTTCTGCGCCGGTTCCATGGATGAAAGTGTCGATGCCTGTGAGGGCGATTCTGGTGGTCCGCTTGTCTGCTCCGATGAAGGTAAGAGTTCTTATTGACTCCTAATTAGAAGATTAATTTGATCAATTCTAAAATCTCCTACAGATGGCGAAACTCTTTATGGCATTATATCATGGGGACAACACTGCGGCTATCAGAACAGACCGGGTGTATATGTGCGCGTTTGTCACTATATTGACTGGATCTATGAGAAAATCAATCACAGTTTGACGAGATTTTAATAGCCCTTGTGGAGTTTTACTTAGAATTTAAGACTATGAACAAAAATGTGAGAATAGAGCGAATTCAGAATAAAAGATTCCAAGAAATAAAGGAAATTCTATTCAGTTTGCCATTCGCATGTATTCCCTGAATATATAGTAGAGAAAAGATAGATGGGTTTGACTCACCTGGCCTGATACACACACTTATATTTCGTTGATTGAAGATTTATTGAAGATTTTTTTTTAAATTTCACAAGATCGCCGTTTTACTGAAATATTGTTTTCTTTTTCCATTTCCCAACTAATATTTCGTTGATTGAAGATTCGTTGTAGATTTTGTTTAAATTTCACCAGATCTGCGAAAATATTTAATTAATAAAGGAAAACTTTTTAGATTAACAATTCTATTTAGCATACCTGCTAGTTTTCATCGGAGAAAATACATGTGATCGCCACGTCGCCCTCGCACCAACTGACCCAGCAATGGCCGAATCTGCTCCTTATATAGTCACTTAACAAGTGCGAGCGAGAGCGCGTTACTCTCTTTTTCTCTCTGCGCCAACTGACCCAGTAATGGCTGAGGCTGCTCCTTATATAGTCACTCAACAAGTGTGAGCGAGGGCGCGAATCTCAAGGAGACAAGGGCGCGAAACTCTCTCTTTCTCTGTTTCAGAAAATTGCGCGCCAAATACTCCACATAATTTCTAGTCTATATGTCATTGTGTACATATATACAAAACGATCTGCGAAATTGAAAATTTATATTATTTGAATATAGAAAAGGAATATTAAGTAGTTAAACAATCATTACCTAAGCTTGGCTTTGTTCATACTCCCAGTGATCCCGTTTGATCTGCAGTTAGCTTGCGATTATTTTATTTTCCGCTTTGGTTTGGATCTGCGATATGGAAGAATGAAATAAAAAGAAAACGACTTTATAGGATATGTTGATTTAAACTTACCTGTATGTAAAGACACTCTGCATCCTTGTATATGTATATTGTTTAGTGAATTTGTCCATTTTGCTTCAATTCCTTGCTTCGGGGACCAGCGTCTCCGACTCTTTTTTCTCGCACAGTTCCCCGCCAAAAATATTGTTGTTGTCTCCTTGTGCTCTGGTTTATGTGGCATGTATATCGAGTCAGCAGTAATTCCAGAGTTCCAACAGCATGCAGCACGTAGTTGTTGCTTTCTTGTAGTTTATTTACTACTTGAGACCGAAACCTTGCAACAAAAATAGACGCACAGAAAAGCTTATGTGAAAAAACAAAATGGCGTGTTTTACTGAAATATTGTTTTCGTGTTCCATTTCCGTTTTACTAAAATATCTTTTTCTCTTTCCCGACTTTCCAGTATTTGAGACTAGTATTTTAATACAATCCTAGTATTTTAACACAACCCCAGTATTTGAGCTCAGCACCCAGTATTTAATGATCGGCGCCCAGTATTAAAAGGTAATCAGTGTTGCATAAAATTTTTGCTCTAGTGTTGAAAAATTCAATATTTTAAAATTGTAACGTGTAATCAAAATGGCAACGGATTTTCAAAATAAATTAAAGCTGAACAAAAAAAAATCACAAGAAACAGAAAATTAACGGCATTTTGTAAATGATAATAGTTTTTTTTTGTTTTTTAGAAAAAAAGACTTTATTGAAAACAAAATAAGAACAAAGTGAATATTAATAAAATTTCAATAGAATAATTATAATTAATGTTGGGATGAATACTAAACCAAAGATTAAAAATATTTAATTCTTTAACGCAGCAAATATTTTTTAGCTCAATTTGGGTATAAATGAAAGGTTTATCACTTCAATTATGATTGACAAATTTATTTGGAAAACCGGAATAGCGTGGTGATTTAAATTCGTGTCCGTTACTGTATGTATGTACAGTAAAAGCATAATCAATGCTAATAAAACATGGCACAGCAATAATAACAGGAACGACAATGATTTAATTCACAAGTCAGCCAAGTTTGACTCATCTCATTCATTCACTCTTCCCCCTTTTCTTGCCCATCTACTGTTAAGCTCGACGAGCTTTAGATTCAGTTGATTTACTACATACACATACTTACATACTTGTGTATATGTATATGGGAACTAGTTATGGAACAAAACTGGAATATGGGTTGTCTTTGATATTCTAAAGGTTAATCTTGAAAGCTATTCATTGGGATACTAGTAAATTTCGCAAAAATAAATTTAAAATTAGCATTCTTTTACGTTTTCCAAACACTTTTGAAATAGCTTGTGAGGCTCTAAACACCGAATTAAATTGTTCGTTAAAGAAGAATATTTGTATCCATTCTCGATCCTTTAAGAACTTTTGTAAGGATTGTGGATTAAAATGGGTAATACAAGAGTTTCCAACATTTTCAATGGCCCATAACTGGTGAGTCAACGTTATTATTATGTAGTGTACTAATGTACGTACATATATGTATTTTTGAGCCTAATTGACGGGGACACACACACTCAATTGACACCACTCGGAGTAAAGAAGATCACACCGAAAGGGGCAAGTCATTGATGTTGGTGGGGATGTAGCGGGTTCACGCATTGTGCGGGCGTTGCAAGCACCATTGGGGATGATCGGCATGAAGAGCGTCTACAATTAACTTAATTAATATATAACCATTTACCGGACTTCAATATCGGACATGAACAGAGCATCGTTCTCGGTCGGATGTCGCTGTCGATGTCGATGTTTATTTTGTTCTCGGTGTCAGCTTGGTTCTGGTTCGCCTCTCTTTTTCGCCGCTTTGTGAGCCCATTATTTTGCGTTTCATTGAGCGAAAAAGTGCAGGGAACGCCCTCACATTCATCTTTCTCTCTCTCACATCGAGTGAGCGGTTTGGTTGAGCTCTCGGTTTCGGTTTCGGTTTGAAAAGTAGTTGATTGCCGGATTTCAACAAGTGCAGATCGGTCTGCTATCGTTTTTAAGTCTTATCGGCATCCATCGGCGGATCATTTCGATTCCTTGTTACGCAGAAGAAGAGTATGTTATCCACTAAGTCGAATGCATTCTATTGGATCTTCAGCATTTGCTGCTGTTGGTCTCAGATAGCCGGCAATACATTGGAGCAGTATGGCATTGAAAGTGCCGCCAGCACGGAAAGGATTAATTCGGCCATGCGTTGCATGAACATAAATCCACAAAATTCGGTTGACTTAAGTCAGGTAAGACAGAGATAAAGCAAGTGAATCCATATCAATACGAGTTCAGATGGGATAGAAATGATGGGAGACATAATTATGGATCAGGAATTAGTTGTAAATTTAATTCAATTAGTTTACATTGACATAGAACATATTAATTGGCAACTGGGCTATTATCTTCTCCATTAGACATTTGCATGCAATAAATATTCAAATTAATTTATGATCATTGCAGATCGTACCAGACAGTAAGAGAATATATATTTCTACTACTTATTCACATTCATTCATAACTGGTATAATTGGTATTATTGTACAATTTATGGGTAATTTGAATAATTCATCGCTGCCTAATGCAATTAAGGCTGATTTGTTCTAATTAACCCTTTGCGCCAAAAGTGCGCCCAATGTCAATGCTGGATAACCCTAACCCAGCCCAGCCCAGCCCAGCCCAGTCCAGCCCAGCACAAACCAATCGGTTCACAGCCTCAGAGCAGAGAGGGCACGTTGTTATGCCTCATTGTGGACATTTAATTGAACGCACAGCGCATCAGCGCGTACTCCGTCGCATGCAAATCACACAAATGACCCTCATACTTACATACGTAGTTACATACATACATACATATATAAGTATAGATGAAATGAGTGAATCCACTAATGGCCAGCAAGTACTTGTATTTCATTTAGATAATGGGCCTCTGGTATGGTAGCGAGGTCATTTTGCATACCCAAGACGTTCCCGGTGTCTATGAGTACGACTCGTGTGTGATTATACATTTATCCGATGTCACCGACGAGGTAAGAAAGAGATTTCATTTTTGTATACGGCATATACGGCTCTTCAATGTGGCTTCCCAACCCAACCCACTCAGGTGCACCACAGATACAACAATCGGGGTGGTGGCGGCTATATCAATCGCGACTATAATCCCAGCTATCCGGCCTACAACAATAACCAGAACAACTATAGACCCACAACGACCACTCCACGATATGTGGACTCCGATGATTACCTGAGGCGAGATGAGCAAATGCATCCTCAGCATTATTTGCATTTGGTTTGGAGCGAGCGGGACAAGAATGTGGAATACACTTTCAACTATACGGCGGGAACACCCGGACAATGGTCCAATATTGGTGATCAGCGTGGCAGCTTGATTGTTGAGAACTCCTATACCCAATTCACCGGCACCGTGCAGGTGGTCAAGGCGGTCAACGATCATTTGGTATTGACATTCTGTGGCAGCGATGTGAAGAGCTCCATCTACACAGTGGTCTTATCTCGCAATCGTCTGGGTCTCAGTGCCGATGTGAGTATGAGTACGAAGAGACAAAGTGATTCATAAGATCTCACATTCGCTCTCTCTCTCTCTCCCTCTCTCTCTCTCTGCACAGGAAATACGTAGCATTCGGAATTTACTCTCAAGACGCGGCTTGTACACGGAAACCATACGCAAGGTGTGCAATGGCTGCGGTCAGCTTGGAGCTGGTGGCCTCATCACAATATGTGCCTCACTCCTGTTACTCCTCTTGCGTTTAATGGATAAGAGTCAGTGAAAGTCAGGGACAGGCAGCAGAGAAGCCAGTTGATTTAATTATATCGAAACAGTCCAGCCATATTAATTCATAAACTGTTTTAATTACTTAAGCATTCTGAACGAGTAGATAATATAGAAAACTGCATTTGCAGTCAACACTTTGCCTCCTCCTCCTCCTCCCCACTCACCCTCACCCTAACAGCGACCTTCCAAACTTGCCATCCCTTCGATGCCCCCTTCGAACGACGAAAACTAACCAAACTAACCGACAGTTATTCGGTTCACATTGTTTGCTTTCACTTTTAATTGCTGTTGTCTTGTCAATTAAAGTCAATTAGTTTAGAACACTAACCGGAGACTGGGCATTAGGACGGTTTGGTTGCTCTCTGCTAGTTGTAGGCGTTAAATGTGCTTTTAATTCAATTTACGAATTCTAACCAGATAAGGCGTATTAACAGGGAAAGTTTTCTTCATTAAGTTAGTTATGTACCAAAATATTTATGAATGAAACAACTTTTTTTTCTTTTTTTTTTTTCTGTGGTGCAAAATAAATAAAACAATTACGAAAAGATAAACCAGTTATGGCAATTTAACAATTTGTTTTCAATCAACTAAAAGTATTTAAATCGGAATGTTAGGGAGAACAAAACGACAGAAGATTTATGGAGGAAACAACAACAAAGCTGACAAATCCATTTCTGTCATTACATTTCGTTTGTCCATTTGTATATTCGAAGAAAATAATTGTATTTGGAATCTATGAGTAAGTGGATAAGAATGTTGCGGATAAGAATGTTGCACATGCACACATTTGAGTGCAACAAAGTGTTACTTTGTGCATTTAATGTATTAATCGATTTAATTTTCTGGGTGACCTCGACTCAATTTGACTCATGTCATTGGAGGATTCTCATATTTCAATACATCTAGTGAAGTGTGAAAGGGGAAACTATAGTAAAATTTAGGTTTTAAGAATTTGCTGACAGGATTTTCCTTTTAGTTCTTATCAAAAAGCATTTCTTGCCTAGGGCTCAGATGTCCAACAATAATTATCGACATGATTGAAATGCTTTTAATTGATTAATTGAACCAATAGAGGCAAGACACTTTGTAAATTGAGTTTAACGAGCTTTTAGGTATATTCATTGCATTGATTGATGAGAACTTATTAAAACACAATTAAAAATACTTTAAGCGGAACTATCCCCAAAAGTAGGCAATACAAAATATTCATTGAAAATTTTCATACGCCACGTTGACACACTGACTTTGTTCAATGCCGCTGCTGTAGCCAATGCCAGCGACAATCTACACGAAACTCATTGAGTACCGCGATATAGGCGATGATTCCAACAATAGCAAAAACTTTACATTATCAGCAGGTTACCCCAAAAAAAAAAAAAAACCAAACAAAAATCATGAGAAAGAAACAAAAATACAAAACTGTGCTAGACGTGGGCCACGCGCATCTTATCAGTGCCTGGCAACGGGGACAAAAGTTTGCCTTAGTTCTAATCGTACCATCATTTATAACTTTGTTTGTGTTTTTTTTTTTACTCTGCACTTTTTGCATTCGGATTACTTCACTGGGACTTCAAATGCAAAGAATGTTGTCGTTACGAGAATTGCACGTACGCGATGCAATGAATATTGCGTTGTAATATATAATGCATTGCCTCACAATAAGCTGCACTTATATATCGAATGATAAGTTCCTTCAGTTCATTCAGTTTTATTAAAGCTGATTTCCCAATCTCCTTACATCGTGTTATTACTTACCAAGTTGGTCCAGTTCAATCAATCATTAAACTAATTTCCAAGTTATCTTCCTGCTACACTAGATGACCTATTGATTGTCCAACAGGATGCCAACAGCTGGCCACTCAATTTCGCTACGTTGGCGAAAATTCCCATGCTTATTTATGGCAATAAATCTGCTAATGTGCCCCCCACTCAACAAAGCCCATATGCTTAAATTTAAGCCACCAGCAATCATAAATTTTTCCATTGCAATCTCAAAAGAACGAAAAAAAATGAATTCACGCGATCTTAGCAGGCCGACGCCAAGTTAAAGTGCAAAAGTCTGGCGATTGGGGTTTATTTTGTTTTGATTCGTTTTTGTTGTTCACTTTTTTTTTTTTGTTTAAAAGAAAGTGCTTGAGAAATGGGCACACAATAGACGCCTGTTCGCTTAGTTCTTATCAGGCAACCCAAAAAAAAAAAAAAACAACATTGCCTAGTCGCGAATTGTAAAAGCAACCAAAAAAAAATGGTCTTCTGCTTTGGTCGGAGGTCTACTATATAAATATACTTAAGAACCTGAATAGCTGGCTATATTTTTAGATATGCCGAAGTTTCAATACCCTCTAGGAATATTTGGAACGATTATTTTCTATATAAACTAATGATCATATAAGACATTGTTACTAAGCATGAGATTTATCAACTGAATCTAATCAAAATTGGTTATACTATTCAAAAACCACAACGTTTTAGTTTCTAATAAAAATGAACACAAAAATCAATTAATTTAATTATTTTTGGAGCAGTCTCTTGCCTGGGGACCTATATAAACAGCTGATTTCTAGGCTGATTGCAGACTGTGAAATATACCTGGATGAAAGGGCATAATACGTTCATAATACAATTCAGGAAATTCACTACGAAAAAGTAAGCAAGAAAGAAAGAAAGAAAGAAAGAGGAATGAAACCAAAAATGAATGTGGAAAGTTTATGGGAACGAAAATATTCCAATGATTAATATAAATTTTACAGCTGTTGACGCAATAAATTGCATAGCCATCGGCCATAGCCCTACATGAGCACTACTAGACAACGTGGCTGATAAGGTGACCACCGGAGGGCAGGCCATTATGGTCAATTCACCCCCGCTGGAAGTGTGTTAGGGCTGCGGCACCCTTGAACTTGAAGTGTGATCATCATTATTGTTATTGTTTATTAAATGGTTCGTATACACGTTTTACATTTATAGCCTGATTGCAGTCGCACAGAGAGAGAGAGAGAGAGAGAGAGTGTGGTGGGTGGTGTATGGTTAATGTTATTCTGTTTTGTTTTGTTTTGAAAATTGACTAAGCAGCCGCCGCCAATGGGGGAAAAAAAATGATAAGAGAAATCCGGACTGGGCACACGTATAGAGCTCATGATTGTCTAGTTACAAAAGCCAAGGCGTATGCAGGCCTCGAGACTATAGTATCTATCTTACGAGATGACACAGAGAGCGAGAGAGAGATAGTGGGACTATTATGTGAGAGAGATAGATGACATAATCTTTGGGTCAGACATGTGAACAGGATTTATAATCTAAAATCTTGAGCTTTGGCTATGCTAAAGATGACTCTGTCTTTTTATATATTCCATCTTAAATGTGTCAATCAGTTGCGCGAATTGACGTCATTTGAAAGATGAAATACATACATGCATACATTCATATAAGTAGATTTTGTTTTACACAAAAACTTTGGACTTTAAGCCTGCATACGGATGGCGGCATGGGAAATACAAAACAAAAATTACAACGAAATTCACAAAAAAAAAAAGGAGAGAAAACCTTCAATTCAAATGCGTCGCAAAATGCATGCAATTGCCATAAACTAATCAATTTACAAGTAGTATACGGGGGGGAGCCATCAACATCATCATCATCATCATCATCATGATTGCCATCAACACCATCATTTAGCGTTGTTGTCGCTAAATAATCATCATCGGAGTAGCTGATAAGCCTTTAACTACTTGCACGATAATAATACCAAACACACAAAACACGAACACGAAATCTAAACATCAACACCAACAACCTCAACGACAACACTTGCGGCATGATAAGACCCTACACGAAAACCGATGGAACCGACCGAGCTATAAATACTGGAACTTGCCCTGGTCTAGACACACAGAAATCATCAGTACGTGAAGCCAGCTAAACGCGTCAATGAACCAACTGAACTGAGAATACAATACAGGACAACAGGAACAAAAATCCAAACTGTGATATATCTACATACCTACACACACCTACACACACACACCACACAAAATGTCTGCAGCCAATAAAGTGAATCATTTGATCAGCTCTACATCCCGCTATATTGCCGGCAGAAATGCCGTCCAAACTGTCTACTGGCGGACATCGGCTGGACCCAATCCCCGCATGATGAAGACCAACAAATTCTGCGAATTCGACCGCAATCAAAAGACACCGCAAAATGTCAGGATGCAGAACTACAATCGCAGTTTCATTGCCAAGGAGTAAAAGGATATCGATTATACATAGTAAATAGTGTATACACCTTAAATAGTTCCTATTCCTAGAGTTGGTTATCAATTTTTGTTTGGTTTGTCTATTATTTCTTCTTTTTTTTTTTTGAGTGCATTATGTAATTATTTATTATATTTTAGTATTTCGTACACACATGTTGGTGTGAAAGATGATGAAGACAAATGTCAAAGAAATTGAGTAAAGTAGAGTAGAGCGGCGCGTGGCTCTTTATGTACCTAAACGAAATATGAAAGAACAAAAGACAAAATAAAATGCGATGCTAGTTTGTAAATAAGAAAACTTATTATGTTTTTGATATTTTCTGGGAAACAAAAGGGTTTGAGTTCATCTCAAAAAACTGCGAATTTTATTGGAAAATCTATTCATATGCTTGGTCGAAAACATATTCAACAATCAGAACTATTTTGATTTGAACGATTGTAAAGTTCATTTTGTGATTCATTTTTGTTGAGGACTTTTGTTTGTCCAAAAAGTACAGTCAGTACACTTACTACTATTGAAAATATTTCAGCTTGACTTACATGTGTTCATTTTCACATGGATCCCAATCATCCTTTAGATTTTCGGTTTCTTGGCCAAGGGTTTTGTTTTTGCTGGAAACTAGAAAATGATAATAGCAAGTTAAAAAAAAGAATCTTTGCTGGGTTTAAAATCACTTTTAGCCTATTTGTTTGGTTATACATGAGTCAACAAAAAAATATCAGATGACCGATCACCAGAACCCCCAACCCCACCCCGCACTAAAGCTGAAATTAAGTTTTTTAAAATTATTTTTGAGGAGAAAATGATTAGCAATTTATACAATAACAATGTTTGGTCAATTAAATAACTGAATGCATTTTGTCTCGACCAATCACGTTTTGGCCTGGCCTCGTTTGAATGGGGAGGCAAAGTGGGAATGGGAATGCGTCATTGTATGACATCAATGAATGGCATGATCAACAAAAGTATTAGACGCAAGTAATTCCAATCGAACTGAATCATATTATTGACTGGCCATGTAAACATGGAAATGAGGAAAGAAGCACGTCTTTGTGCATAGCGTAATATATACATACTTATGTTTAAATTATGAACTGCAGATAATCCAATTTCAATACGTTTGCAATCCCCAACAACTCTTCAAAAAAGAGGTCTGAATCTTCTTAATCTTAATCGCTTCATATCTATTGTAGCCCCCATAAGTATGCAAAGAAAGTTGGCAATGCCGAGTAAACCAAAATCCTTTATACACAGTTCAGCTCTCCATAGCACCTCGGTAGTCCTTTGTGGTCTGAGACAACTGCATATATATGAAGTAAAAGACTTTAAAATTAATATTCTCTGTTTTTAATATTTTATTTATTTAGTTTTATATTTATTACATACATTAAGTTCTCATATATTTTGTTTGTTTAGTTTCTTGTATTTTCTTTTTTTTGTTTTATTAGTTATATGTTTTTTTTTTCCTTTGTTGTATGTAATTATGTTTATAATTTCGTTTTAGATATCGTTCGTACTTAGTTTTTGTTTTGTTTTTGCTCTTCTTAATGTTCATTAATATATATATATATATCGAGATTTTTCATTGTGGGTGACATATGTTTACGTTTTCCGGTTTTATTCATCGATTCTTTATCGCTTTTCATCGTTTGCTTCTTGTGGTTTATCAATCGTATAATTTATGGGGGATTTCTTTACTTAAAATTACAGCCTTTATAAATAATTATTTACTTTTTTTGTTTAATTTTGTGTTGTTCTTCGTTTTGTTCCGGTATTTCGGTTGTTCTTCTTCTATATGCTTTGTTTTGCTTTATGTTGTTAATTTATACTTTTTATTTCGCTTGCCATTGTACTACGTATTCAATTTTTTCTTCGATTTTGCATTTCTTTAATTTTGTTTACTTTCATTATAATCGTTTACTAAATGTATATATATATATACTATATATATATATATATATAGAGACTGGATTTCGATTTTCTTGACTTGTAATTTTTGGGTGGGGTTTGGGTGGCAAACACTTTCAACCAAGCGTCGCTCGCCGACCCTTCCTCCTACTCCTTCCACTTCTCTCTGCATCTCCATCATCGTTCTCTTTGATGTATTTTTCGAATAATTTGCACACATGTATATAATATATTATGTATATATGTATGTATGTATAATATAATAGTTATCTAAATATATATTCATATCGATTTCATATATTCTATGTATGTATGTATATATATATATCAATATATATATATATATATTATTCATATTTGACAATTTCAGTTGGGCTTAGTGTTGTCTCTGGCTTTGCTTTTTTTGTAGTGTAGTGTAAGTTTTGTCCTTTTATTTAATTTGTTTTTTAAATTTTTGTTTGTTTTCGTTTTCTTTACATATTTTTTGCACACGGAAGTTTTACACACATTTAAAAACCGTTAACAGAAGAACAAAAAAAATACACACAAAAATTGTTTGTGCATTTTTTTTAGCTTGGATATTTTTTTGGAATTATGTTTTATATATATATATATATATGTATATATATAATATGATCATTTCTTTTCTTTGCCTAACTCAATTCACATCAAAAACAGTTTTTCTTGTTTTTTTTTGTTTGTATGTTTTGTTTTTGGTATTCTCAAAAGAGAAAAAAATATATTAATTATTATCTGTATTATTTTTAGTTTTTATTTTATTTATTTTTTTTTTTGGATTAAAAAATATTGCAGCTCAAAATTGTAATACTTTTTTGTTTAATTCATTTTTTATTTAATATGTATGTATATATATATATGTATATATATATGTTTTTTTTTTTTTATTTTCTCTATAGCATAGAACACAGTAGAGATCAGTTGAGTTTGGTTGTTTTTGTTGTTGTTGTTGGGTTGTGGCTTGTGTAGACATTTACTTCTTCTCTCTGTTTGTTATTGCTGTTGGTTTTCTATGCCCCCCGATCTATTGATATTTTAATTACTAGATCTGGCTAAACTCTACCATTCAATTGGGCAAAAACGCTTAATTGAACGCAAGAACAGAAGAAAAATGGAAAACTGAGTTGTCCATCTACAGGAGTGGCAACGGCGTAAATGCTCGTGTCACTTCGGCTCGTCCTGTTGCTCAGAAGCGAGAACAGGATCTATAGCATTCCCCCATAACGACTATAACGTTCATTTTCCAGAATGGAATGAAATCATTAGAGAGGAGTGTTTGAAAGAACATAAGGACAGTTGGAAAATGCGTTCAATTCGGCAATTTCTCAAGCCCAAAGCAAACTGAATTTGAGTTTTTGGTTTTAGTTTTTCGTGTGAATGTCTGTGATGTCATATGTTTTACGTATTTTCTTGACTCTACTATATGCTGCACAGTAGTATATATATATATATATATATACATATATATAAATATATTATATATGTATGTATATATATATACATATATATATGTATGTATGTAAAGGTATGTATTTTTTATGTATGTATATATATAAATTGTCTGCTAGAAATGTTTTTTCGTTTTACGGAAGAATTTGGATACATTTTCTTTATATTTATTTCGTGTTTTGTTTTTTTTTTGTTTGTTTTTGTTTCGGTTTTTTTGTCTTTTTGGATTTTTGAGTTTAGCTAAAAGTACACGTATGTATAATTTGTCTAGAGTTTGGTTTTTGTTTTGCTTACTAATTGTTACTATTTAGTGTGTGTTTCTTTCCATTTTTTTAATTCACTTTTATGCTGTGTGTGTGTGTGTGTTTGTTTTTATATTTGTAGCACATTCACTTTTGGGCGCTTTAATTGGCTTAACATAGGTGTATTCGGTATCATTTTGTGTTTGTTTTTGTTGTTGTTGTTCTCAATATGTATCTTGTATCATTGTATCTTGCGTATCTGACATCTTGCAACATTCTCATCGAGGATATCGTGAATGCTTTTTGTGCAACTTTCCTTCTTTTGTTTTTAATTATTAAATTTGCATTATTATTTTTTTTTTGTTTTCTACATGTTTTCCTTTTCCATTTTCCATTTTGTTTTCTACGTTTTACACACATTTTGCAACAGAATTTCGGCATTTCGGATGGAGGGGTGGGTGGGATTTTCTTTTGTTTTAAGGTAAACGGAAGGGGCGAGGTGGTAGTGTGGGTGAGGGGTGCGGGTTAATGGTTAAATAGTTTTGTCAGCAGAAGGCAAAAAAACGAAATTCTGCGCAAATATTTCAAAAAATTTCACAACAAAAAAACCATTTCGAAAAACATCTTGTCACAATAAATTCTTGTTCTTTTTAGTTGTTGTTTTTTTTTTTTGTTCTTTTTACTTCTTATACCCTTGTTTTGGTATGCTTCTAGAGTGTTTGTGTGTGTGTGTGTGTGTATGAATGTTAGTGTGCATGTGTGTGTGTGGGTGTGTGTTTTGAGTGTTTCTTGATTCGTTTCTCGGTGACGGTGACTAAAAATACTCAACAATTTCGTTTACATGAAACCATTTTAGCTACAATTTAACACACATACAATATGTTTTGTATATAAATATTATTAAATACATTTTTTTTCTCAACACATTTTGCGGATCGACAAAATCCCATCCTCATCATCATCATCCTTCTCCAATTTGTTTTTCTTCATATCATATGCATTTGCTTTCATTTCACCATTTGCCATATGTTTCTCGTTCTAGAAGTTCTTAAAAACAATAAAAACGCATTTATCTTTTGCTGACAACAACAATGGATCCAAAAGAGATATATACTTGTCTATATATAATGTGTATATGTATATATCGCATTTTGTATATTATGTATGTATAATTTAAAAAACCGGAAATGACTCGTGTGTGCGTGTGTGTGTGGGTGTGTCTAAATGGGCGTGGGGTGTATTGGTTGTTTTTGTTTAACGCGGGGGGGACACTCATTATAAGTATATGCTACTAAATTTGCTAAATATAATTAATCCATACACATATCGGGCAATACATATACATACATAAGTATATGCACCTCGGTTTATTATATAATGCACCAATGTGTGTGTTTTTCTTGTCTTTGTATGGTGTGGGTGTGTGAGTGTATGAGTGTGTGTGTTTTAAATCTAAATAGAGTTCGTTGCACGCTTATTGTATTATTGGGTCTTCCCATCATTCCATTATCCTCTTCATTTGCCAATGTGTTCAACCAAAATCGAATTTCTATACCCTTGCACAGCCCGAAGACACCTGTCTTCTCTGTTTATAATTAAATTGATACACAGTGTAATCGAATTGTTTTCCACCTTTATATAAAAAGGGCATCTCCCTTGGGGTAACGACATATCTCCGCCGACATATCTCCGCCGTTAGAAAAACGACATATCTCCGCGCAGATCACCGGCGATGATATGTCGTTTTATAACGTCATATCTCCGCCGTTTAAAAAGCGACATATCTCCGCCCAGAAAAATGTACTGGGCGGAGATATGTCGTCGGAGATATGTCGCTATGCCATCTCCCATATCGCTAGAACTTTTTCAAGAAGTGTTTTAAAATCAATTGCACTCATCTGTTGATCCATTACTAGAGCTATACAAGGGTATATACAGTTCCAGGGAATTTTTCAATACAGTATTTATTTATTTATTATTTTTTTTTGTTTTTTTTGTCTTTCATCACATTTTCTTGTGGATATTTCTCGTTTTATTTATTTTTGATGGATCATTCTATATATGTGTATATATATATTAGGCTAATTTGCTGCGCCATAGTTGCTAATATATTATATAATATTTTATATATAATTTTAGAGTACAATATATCATAAAAATAAAAATAACACTGTATATTTTGTTATTTACCATTACCATTACCGTTACCGCTAATCCGTGTTCTTTTCTTTTCTCTTGTATTTTCATTTAGTTTGTCCACTTCGATTTTTGCTTTTCTTTTTTATCTTGTTCTTTAATTGTAAATATAAATATATATATATATATAATATATATATATATATATATATATATATATGTATATCTCAGGTTTTTTAATATATAATATAACCATATACAAAAAGCGTGCCAAAACCAGATCGAAATTCAAGGATATAATCAGGATATGCGAGAGGATGCCATATCTCTTGATCCTGCTGCTTGTCTCGAGGTCTTCAATTCGGTATTCATTTTTGCTCCATTCATGAGTGTGTGTGTGTGTGTGTGTGTGACCATGCGCTTGCATCTGTGCGTGTGTGCGTGCGTGTGTGTGTGTGGGTGATTTGTGTGTATGTGTGGCGCATTTGTGAAAATTCGTAAGTAGTTAATACACTTTCTCATATATTTGTTTAGTTATTTGTTTGTTTTTTAAGCGTCAGTCTTGTGTAAATTAAATTTTACTTCAAAAAACATTTTTGCACACACACACACACACACTCACACACACTGGGTGGGGTGGGTGAAGTGGGAGTAAAGAGCTTTGTCTGAGGAGGCCTGGAGTCCATCGTTCTCTGGGCGTTGATTCCTTGCCATTCCTTATTCACTTGTCCTTGCATCCTGCTGCACGCTTTCTTCTTTCTTTTGTTATATAAAAAATTGCTGCTGCTTGCACATTTCACATTTACAATTATATTTAATAAAATGTATGGTTTATTCAATTCACACGTAGACGTTTGGTTTAAAAAAATGCATTTTCTTAGTAAAAATGTTTTGCTGCCTCTTTGGATTTTCCTTGTAATATATATACATATATATATATATATAATGCAATATAAATATTTTCTTTGTTAGACGCCATTGAGAGATATTGTTCTTGTACATTAATATTGTATTGTATGGTATATATACGATATACGCGATATATATATACATATATATATATATATATATATATGACATGCATTGAGAGCTTCTGCATGGTTATTGCATTCTCATCCAAGCAATTCATTGACCATATTGGGAGACAAGTCCGGATTATAGTGTTAAAAAACTGAAAAATTTGACAACCTATATATAACTGAAAATCTGCTGCCGAGTCGCAATAAGAATTGTGTTTTCAGTTCTGCTGCTTGTGGTTGAATAATTTTAGCTAGATTCTTAGCTTTAGTCAATGCAGAACACTCCCATTTGCGCATTTATATATATACATATATATATGTATTTTTTTGGGGTGAGGGTGGTTTTTGTGTGGGCATACCGGGAAGATTAAAGTTAGTTAGATTTCGAGTTGGAAGTTTTAGCAAACAAATTATAACTGAACTACACCATTAAGAGTTAGAGATAAGTTTAGTTGTTGTTCGTTTTAGATTTTAGTTAGTTGCTTTCTTTTTTAGTTGCCTAGTTAGTTGCCTAGTTATGTATGTATGTATTTTGTCCATTCATTCAATTAATTAGAGCTAATTTGACACAACCGTTTATAATTTAACTATTTTATGGTTATCATATGCCGTTTCTTTGTCTGGTTTTTGCTACTGAAAGATTCGTTGCATTTTGCATTTGCTTGTGCATCCTGAAGGTATGCTATACATTATTCTCTTGGCTCAGTGTGTCTGCTTGTGTGCGTGTGTGTGTGCGTTTAAGGGAAATAAAGAATACGCCATTTTGATTTTTTTTTTTTTTGTTTCGGGCTCATATTTTCTTTTTCTTTCTCTCGTTATAACTTTTGCTTTTGCTGCTTTACAATTTAGAATTTTTTTAACATTGAAAATTTGATTTTGATTTGACTACCAAAAAATATAAATGATTATAAAATAATGTAAAATTTTGGGGGAAAAAAAAATTGATGAATTATATAAATCGGAACACCGATATATATATATATAAATATATACACAGACGATAGTTGTAGCCCGAAACATGTTATTGCTTTGATAGAAGACGGGATGGTGGGGACAGCGCTATAAGGCCAGGGTGGAAATTTGTTTGGGAACTTGCAGCTCATCGGATATGGAGGAGATTCGGCAGTCATTGATGTGAGATGTTGCCATTGTCCAATTTTGATGTGGGTTATTGAATGAATAATTCTGCAATGCAATATCCATCTCTTGAGTCTTGATCTTGGGGCGGGGGGTGGTTATTTTCATTTAATCCTCCTTTTTTTTTGCAGTCCCACAGTATAAATGGTTTGTGTATGTCTGTGTGTGTGTGTGTGTCTGTGTGTGGACGTAAATATATAAATATATATAAATATATATATATATTTATATACATATACATATTTTTATTAATATTTATATATATATATATAAATATATATACATATGCATTTATATTTATACATAAATACAAAAAATGGCAGTTTGAAAACATAAAAACTAAACAATTAAAAACGCAATGGAACAATTAGAAACACAAATAACAAAACAAATAACATAAAAATGAAGATTTGAAAAGAACTCTTTTGATAGATGGGGTCTACGTTGAGGCGGGGTAGTGGATGTGGGGAAAGACGAAAAAAAAAAAAACTATTTGTAAAGCAAATGCATTGCGTCGTCAGAGTACGCAACACATTTGTGTTTTGTGGATACATTTGTATCTACAGACGGTGTATCCGTTGTGTGATTGTTTGTGTGTGTGTATGTGATTTCATTTTTTCTGCGTTCCCTTGACGACGCCATTGAGTTTTTTTCGGTTTTTCGCTTCCCAAATGAATTGAACTAGTTTCTGGTTTTTGCCCCATTTGTTGTTATCTTGCATTTTGGTTTCAGTTAGCCTCTCATCGATATCCCCATCATGTATGGCAATGTTGTAATTGTAATTGTTGGGTCCTTTTTTCGGTTCTCTTTTTGAAAATTGTTTTCCTCTGTGGCTAATGTTGTTGAAGTTGGTTTCTTGCTACTGCTGCGGGGGTGGGGTGGGGGGTATGTTGTTTTTGAGAGTGGAATGCAGCTTGAGTTTTACATATCTGAGAGAAGGCAATAAAGAGGAGAGGTAAGGTAAAAAGGTAAGTAAAGTAAAGGAAAGAAAGGTGAAAAAGTAAATCCCAATAAAACAAAGTACGTGAAAAAAATAGTAAAAAAAACGAATAAACTAAATAGTTATTTGCAATGTTTTTTTTTTTTGTTTCGTGTTTCTTTCTGTATTGCATTTTGCTAAAAATTATTAAGTAGCTGTTGCTTTATTATTTGTTATAATTATTGCTATTTAGGCTTCTTTCTTCTGGGTTTTCTTAATCATTTCATATGTTCTTTTTTTGTTCTTTTTTTTTTTAAGTTAAATAGTTTATGCTTATTGTGATGATCATGTATAATAGGTGTGGTGTGTGTGTGTGTATGTGTAACTTATACAAATTAGGCTCTCGTTTAAGTAAATACATATATGCATGTGTGTGTATGTGTGGTGTGTGTGTGTGTGTGAATAAAAATTATTCATTATTCATTTGTCGTTTAGGTAGGTAGGTACTTAAGTCTAAAAACATCGTGTTTGTGCTCTTCGAGTTGAGCTGCATTTGCTTTTTATCTTTCTTTATCAGTTGTTTGTTAAAATATATATATATGTATATATATATATGTATGTGCACGTATACATGCACGCACGCACGCGTACACACACACACACACAGCCACACACACATACATATATATATGTATATGCATGCATGCATGTATGTATATAGGTATATGTATATTATATACTTTTTGCGCTATGATATATAATTTGTTCATTTATCGTTTATCATTTTTCTTAATTTTCTTTTTCACTTTTGACTAATTTCATATTGTTTTTTTTTTTTTTTTGTTTTGTATGTATATGTAATATAAATATTCACTATATAATTTATATAAACTAAATAGATATTTTACGATGGGACAATCTGCACTTTGCTCTCTTCTATTCATCATTTATCTGTATTCTCCTCCAGCTGCTGCTGCTGCTGCTACTACTTCAACTTTCTCTTTACTGGAAAAACTGAAGTATACATTATATAAACAACGTTTTTCTCCTCCAAGTCTTTTCCAAAACAGTATTTTTTGTTTCCTTTCCTTTTCTCGGTTACTTATTTTTTTTTTTTTATTATTTTTTTAGTTTATTTTGTTTTTTGTTTTGTTGGTTTGTCAGCAATTCATTCTCATTAATAATCATTTAATATAATATAATTCATTTTTGTGTTTTGTTTGTTTAATTATGCGCGCCTTTCGCTTTACTTTTTTTGTGTTTTTGTTGTTTTAAATGTATATAATTTAATATTGTGTGTGTATGTGTCTGTGTGTGATTTATAACCTAAACAATTTATTTATGAATTTTTGCGTTTTTTGTTTTGTCAAAATATCACGTATATACTTAAGTTATGCCTTGGATTTAATTAGTTGTTCATTTATGTTATTAGTCTGCGGAAGATACATAAGATTGCAGGGCTGGCAGAAGAGAAAGAGAGAGGGAGAGAGGGAGAGGGAGAGAGAGAGAAAGAGAAAAACTAATATGGATAAATTGACTTTAACCTCTCCTCCCCAAATGTTTGCCATATTAAATACAAATTTAATTTTAAAATTTTCATAGCGATAGCTCAGTAGTTTTCCTCATCAGTTTTCATATTAGATATGGTTTAATCTTGTGGATGCTACTCGCTCTGAATAAATAAGTAAATCACTCATACGACATGTAGGTCAAGAGGTTACATGGGAATACGCCAGAACTACTTGTGGGTGGGTGGCAAAGTAAGCAAAGAGACCAGTCAACGTGGCCGCAAGTCGAATGCATTTGCTTGAGTATCTTCAAGTTATTTGTCACTAAATAATATCTCCAATTACAATATATAGATTTCAAACTATCTCTCTCCCTCTGTGCTCTCTGCTTGGGGGTTTAAACATAGTTTTTAACTAGAGCTTTTTTCATTTTGCCTTACGAAGAGTGTTTTATTGCTTTCCTTTGCATTTTCATATCGGTTTTTTTTTTCAACAAAGAGTCTGAGTATGTTGGGATCATTATCATCATCTCTTCTTCCCTTCTCTCTCTAATTATTGTTACAATTCGATTTTAAAAAATGTTTTCGTTTTGGTTTTTCTTTCCACACATTTAACTATTTAACAATTTAGTAGAAAAATTTGTCAACAAGTAGGTTTTCCGTTTTTTTTTTTGTTTTATATTTATGATGAAGAATTTGTTGTATCTCTTTTTTGGGAATGATTTGCGGCGGCAGCTGAGCGACTTATTCATTTTCACTTTTTTTTTTTTGCAGGTATTTTTGAAACCTCTGGGTTTTTCCTCTTTTTTTATTTAAACGTTTTCTTTTATGTTGTGTGTCTTGTGTATTTATGGGCAAATCATTTTTGAATAAGGCAAATATATATACAATATAAATTGTACGTATATATAAATATTTATGTCAAATTTTGTCATTTGTCGTTTGTCGTTTTCAGCCAAATTATGCACCAATTTTGAATGTGGTTGAAAGAGCGCCACAATATCTTGCTGCCCCCGCAAATCTGTAATCATTTTTGGTTTAACACATTTATATATTTATCTATTTTTATTTATCTCTTTCCCGTTTTGTGTTTGTTTTTTTTTCGTTTTTGTTTTTTGGTATTTTGATTAGTTTGATCATCATCATCATCATCCTCTTCATCATCATAACAAATAGATTTAACGAAACTTAAAAATATTATGTAGAGAAAAAAAATTTAATATTTCCATTTCGGGTTATATTTCTGAATTCCACACACCGAGCAAATCCGCTAAAAACTAACAAGTCTCTTATAGATTTCTTTTTTTTGTTTAAATTTGGTTTAAATAATGCTCTTAATGGAAATTGATCGATTTTTCTCCAGATGGGGGAAAAAGAAATTTGAAACCGAAAATCTTTAGGTTTTTCTTTTTGGAAGTCAGCAAAAACAATACCCGATGATAAACAATTTATAGATTTTAAGATTTGCATTCGTTTCTGCGCCAACATTGATTTTACTTTCGTGTAATTATTATTATTATTAATATTAATTATTAATTGTATTTATTATTATTTAGCTATATTCTTGTGTAACACACATCTATGAGTGTCTATGTATTGCTTTAGTTTTAGTTTTTTTTTCGTTCTTTTTCTTTTAATAGTCTCTTTATATATATTTAGATATATATATCTATATTTTTTTTATATACTATAATGTGTATATATACTTGTTTTTTTTTTGTATTTTTGTTTGTTTTTTCTTCAGTTTTGCTAGCATATTTTGAATATTTTATTGTTTGTTCTTTTGTTTAATTTTGTTTTTTTTTTTTCCTTAGATTTCTCATTTTGCTTTTACACTAAAATTTCGTTCAGTTTTTTGTTTTTAAACTTATATAGTGTTCCATCGAAGATTGATCAAAGAGTGGAGAAGAAGGAGAGGAAAGATTCCCTCGCCACATCTTGCCACTCTTTGTTTAAACTTCGATTTGTAGCTTGCTCTTTGTGCTTGCCTTTTGCTGTATGTGTGTGTGTATGAGTGTGTGTGTGTGTCAGTTACAAGTTACATGTTACAGTTTACATTTATGCTTGTATATGTTGTTGTGTGTTTTTATAAATTAATTTATGCATAATTTTATGTCTTTAATCTTCGATCGCTGCCCGCTTCTTGCTTAGCTACCATAGTAGTATGTATGTTTCAGTTATTTTCTATATATATATGCATGTATTTGTGTGAGTGTGCTGCCTCTGCGTATATTCTCACATATATATATTTACATATATGTATATTTTTATATGCATGTATGTATTGTATATAATATAGGTTGTTTTTATATCATATATTATATATGTATGCCTGTTGTATTGTATGTATGTTTTAATTGTTTTGTATTTTCCCTCCCCTCCCCTCCCATCCCCTTCCCACCCTTATTTTCTCCCCCACCCTCCCCCCACTCCATATCGTCGTTCGTTTTGTCAACTTCTCAGATCCTGCTGCTGTCTAACCACTAATTGCACATTATAAATGTTATATCCACTCACAAATTCTATAACCACATCTCATAGAACACGCACACCACCCACACACTCACACACCCACCCACACACTCATATACACTCACACTTACACACACTCATAACATAAGCAGCTTACTTTACAGCATTTGTTGTTACACCTTACCCCCACCCCCACCCACATATCCCCACTCTCCTCCTTTATCCTAACCTGCCAAAATGTGCGTCTGTGTCTAAATGTTGTGTAGTTGTCCTTGCAGTCCTTTTTGGTTGTGTTTTGTATTCACGTTGTGTGTATGCATTTTGTATGTTGCATGTAGCATGTAGCATGTTGCATGTTTTAAATTCTATTTCTATTTTCGTTATATATGTTGGTATTGGTGATGTTATTGTTGTTGTTGTAGTAGTTGTAGTTGTTGTAGCATCTCTCTCTCACTTTCTCTCTCTCTCTCTGTATCCTCTCAAAGTTAACATGGATAAATTCCTATAAAATAATATTGAAAATACATTTCATAGGCAATTTATAATAATAGTTTAGTTGTTTTTGTTGTGGTTTTATGTATGTTAGTATGCTACACACTATACACATACATACATTCTCTATTTACACACAGCAAAAGCATAAAAAATAGTAATCAAATCTAAAACAAACACAAATTAAGAATAAAAAAAATTAAAATTGATATTTATATTGATCAGATCTCCAATTATTATCATTTGCAAGCTTTTGTTGGGTGTTGTTGCAAAATTAAAATGCAGCGATTGCAACCATTATATCTAGCCGATATATTAAAAGAGAACCTAATTAAGTATCCTGTCTGGCATTTGTGTAAATTAAGTACCGCTCTCACTGTGCGCTTTACGTTAAAATAAATTACAAAAAAAAAAGAAACGACTTTAAAATGTATTAATAGCAGGAGATTTGCACCTGCAGTTACAAAAATGACAAAAAAAAATGAATTTTGTGCATCAAATTTTGCCACCAAAAGGAGAGGAGCACAGCAACAAATTCAGGACCTATTAAGTATATGTGTGTGTGTGTGTGTGTGTTTGGGAGTGGGTGGTGTTTTGTGGGCATGGCTGGATGGCATTCAACTAATTAATTATATTACGTTTCTATAGTTTTTTGTGTGTGTGTGTGTGTGTGGTGTGTGCGTTTCTAAATAATATAATCTTCATACAGACATAATTATTGTTAAATGACAAAAAAAAATGTGTGTATGTGTTTTTAAATTAAATAATATAATCAACTAAATTATAAACTAGAAGAGTGCGCAACGCTACTGCGGCTGTTGCTGCGGCGGCGACTGCTGCTGCTGCGATTGCTGCTGTTGCTGATGTTACACAGGGCGTACAGAGAGTTGTTGTTGTTGTTGTTGTAGTGGTTGTAGTTGTTGTTGTTGCTGTTGAGGGCGGTAGTGTTGTTGTAGTTGTAGTTGTTGTTGTAGTTGTAGATGTTGTTCTAGTTGTTGCTGTTGTTGGAGTTGAAGATGCATCTGCAGCAGTTGTTGTTGTTGTTGTTGTTGGTTGTTCGTATTATTGGGTTGATTGTTGGTTGGTTTATTCAGTGGGCAGCTCTCAACGAAAAAATAATTGGCGTCTACGAAAATTTGTTTACGTATTTTAACCTTTTTTTTTTGGTTTAGTTTTTTTTTTTTTTTGGTTTTTTGGTTTTGGTTTTTGTGCAGCCAAGACAAAAAATGAAAGAAAAGAAAGAAAAAAACAAAGCAAATTCGAATATATATATATATATAGATATATGTATAGATATATATGTATACATGTGTACATAACACTACCAATACAATTATACATGATAAATAAAAAAGAACAAAATATAAAAAGAAGAGTTTTTTATTTTGTTGTTTTTCTTCACTTACCTTGATAATTCTGAGGCCAAATGGTGGGAACATTCTGTTTGGTAAGAGAGAGAGAGAGAGAAAAAGAGAATATTGGTTAAATAGGTTTAGGTTAAGGTCGTGTGGGTGGTGTGCTGGGTGTGGTGTGGTCGGTTTTTGGTTGTTGTGTACTTACCATTGGCACACTGTAGTACTGATAGAATGGCTGATATTGCATGGCTGAAGGTGGGTAGATGGCTGGTACACCAGCGGCTGTAAAGTCAGTAACTAGGTTTTGGTTAATTGTTCCACAAAAAAGTTGTAGTTGTAGTTGTTGGTTGGTTGGTCGTTGTAGATAGATAAAGATGGTTGTTGTTGGTTGGTTGGTTGGTTGGTTGGTCGGTCGGTTGGTTGGTGTGTATAAAAATAAAGAAAAAGAAATTAAGAGATCAAAAAATCATAATTTGTTTTTTCCACATATTCGAAATCAAATTGAAATTGAATGAATCGTCAAATGGACTGTGAGGATTTTAGACACACACACTCACCTGGCGGATAAACTGCAGCCGCAAACTGATCCATAGGTATGTTGCTAATGGGTGCCGGTGGCGTGGTGGTATAATAGACAGCTCCATTGGTGGCCACAATCGATTGCAATGGATTTGGCTGGGGGGGAAAAAAAAAATACACAAAATTTAATTATCTCCAAAAAATGCATTGAATCACTTTTTTACTCACCTGCTTCTTGATGGCCGGCGCTATGTTCAATTTGCGATCACGTAGGACAACACACTCGCCCTAGATATATGCCACACACAATGACAGACGGATAGAGATAGAGAGAGAGATAGAGATTGACACAGTGAGAGAGACAGAGAAAGAGAAAAACGAGAGAGAGAGAAAAAATAGATAAAACTGTATTAGCATAAGGTTATAGCAAATTTCATACACAAGCCGAACGAAATTCAAAGTCAAAATCGAACGCAGCAGCATCAAAAAGTTCTCAAAAAAGTTAAAAAAAAATATATAATTAATTTAAATTAATGCGCAACGCTTTTGTTTTTTGGTTTTACAATAATTTATTTTTATACCCTTGCCGTCGTGTAATTCTTAATTAATTATTTACACAAATTATTCCTTCACCATTGAGGGGAAAGACTTGTTTGCCTATCGGATAACAATTATAGGGTCGATCGGACAATCCAAAGAATATATGTATATTGCAAGGGTATAAAAAACTTCGGAGTCTCGAAGTTGATTTTTTTTTCTCTATATTTCTTGTTGTAACGGCACGGGGCTAGGAGAGAGAGAGAGAGAAAACACGTGCCAAGGCAAAATACCATTACCAAAGAATACATATATACGGGTGTCATGTGGGGGTGTGTGTGAATGTGGGGTGTGTGTGTGTGTGTGTGTGTGTTTGTGTGTGTGTATGAAATTAGGTAATTTTTAAGTAATATATATTTGTATTTTTTGTTTTTTGTCTAGCGCGGCACACAAAATTTAATTTTAATCAACAAACAAATTAAAAAAAAAATAAAGCTTTAAATTTAATAAGCAAAATTAAATTTTATCACAAAGAACCAAAAAAAAAAAAACAACAAATTTTGTTTGTTAAATAAAATTCTCCATAAAAAAGGAAACACTAATTCGTGCCGGCCGAAGGATAAGAGACGAAAGAAATATCCTCTTAATGTTAGATAATTGTCGAGCAGCAGCAACAACAACAACAGCAACTGAGAGTAGCTTCTTCTTTAAATGAAACTTTTCCTTAATTTTGCCAAAGTCCGTTTCCATCACATCGCATCACATCACATTACATATTCTCTCTTTACTTGAAGAAGTTTCATTAAAAATGCATTTGCTTTATGGTCTCTTTCTCTCTCTCTCTCTCGGTCTGTCTGTCCCAATGAATGCTTTACCTTTTGCTACTACTGACCCCCAGCAGCAGCAGCAGCAGCATTAACTAACTAAATATAAGTACAAGTACAACTCTCTAAACTAACAAGCAAGCAGGCACAACAGGCAAGAAGAAGAAGACGAACTCCTAAGCTAAAAGTCGACGGAGGCGACTCTCAAGACCCGCTCGCTCCAGTTTGTCTTTAATTGCCAATTAGTCTTGTCTGATACCCTTGTGATTTGACCGACCGTCGAAACGACCGACAGAGTCAAGACCGCTTGAAAAGCGGGCACTGGGCAGCCTCCCCCCTACCTCTCTCTACCCTCCTCCTCCTTCTCTCTTTCCTATTTAAACAGAGATAAGCTCTGAGGTGGAGCTGATGGTGTGGTTAGAAAATTTGGCCATTAACCTAAGCAAATGTTTGCAGGCCACAAGAGTTCTGTCGACTGCTTTGCTCTCATAAGGCAAAATTGAATATAACAAAAATAAAAAATAAAAAAAAAATACAACAAAAAAATAGAACATAAAGGAAAACCTGAGAAAGGAAACCGCGTGTATGCGCGCCTATCCATCCCTTTGACCGCCTCTGGGTAAATATTCTTGGTTTTTATGTTTTAGAGAGAGACACAGAGGGAGAGAGAGAGAGGGTAAAGGAGAGTTGAGTTGGCCGCCATACCCTGGAGCAGATGGAGAAGGATGAGGAGGAGGTGGGTGGGTGGGTGGTTGGGTGTTGGAGCAGCAGCAGGCACACACAAAGCGACATGACAAAAGAAGGAACATAAGTAAACTGAAAGAAAAAGCTAGCCACTTCTTCTTCTTCATCTTCTTCTTGGTCTACTTGTCTTGACTGAATTTAATTAAGAACCCTTTTTGGTTGGCCTGGCTTTTACCCTGAGCCTGCCTGAGCTTGAGCCGGTCCCAAGCCCGTGCCCGTGCCCGTACCCGGCCATAGGCTACAGAGTGTGCCTGGTGGGGTGTTTGGCTCTTTTGTTTCAGCAACAAACACACACACTCACTCACTCTCACACACACACACACACACAAAAAGGACAACAAAAACGTGGCCTGGGCACTCTAAAATAATTTATAATGTAAGAGAGAAAGATGAAGCACACACACACACACGCACACACACACACATTTGAAATGTTGGGGATTACAATTTTATGCTGGAGACAATTTTATTATCTATTTTTCTTCTTTCTAAACTAGCTCCTTTATTTATAATGGTTGGTCCTTTAACTAAAGAGGATGATGAGAGTGGCAAGGATTAGTGGGCCATTAAGTAACTCTATACAAACACACACACACACACCCACACACATAGGACATGTGTAATTATGTTAATGGTGGAAGAGAGATGTATTTAAAAACTAAATTCTATATTTGCATACCCTTCTTTTTGCACTACTAGAAAGAATTTAGTATCTAATTTAAAATACCAAAAATGCACTTAAATTGTGGTAAGATTCTACAGATTTGGCATATATGTATGTATATACCATACTATATATATCTTCGTTCACATAGCCCAGTTAATCTTTCATATGAACACACACACACATATGAATATATTTTTCTGCTAAGCTATTCAAATTAGTCTAATGGCATATGCGAAATAAAAGGAAAACCAAAAACAAAACAAAAAATAAGAACACAAAAAAAAAAGGAAAAAAAAAGGAAATCCAACAAAATGTGAAACTTTGGTAAATGAAATTTAATTAGTGTAATGTGTGTTGTATTTGCATTTTATGTGAGTGTGTCATGTTCTCCCTATATATATATATATATATTCATGTGTGTGTGTGTGTGTGTGTGTAGGGGGGGGGGATGGTGTCTGTGTGTGTGTGTGTGTAAATTAAAACTTCGTTAAACGTTGCCACGGCTGTAAACCCATTGTTGTTGGTGCTGCTGTTGTTGTTGTTGTTGTTTGGTCTCTCTGCTGTGCCAGTTTTTCCCTACAATTTGTTGTTCAGCTTGTTTTTCCTGCAGGCATTGTTGTTGCTGTTGCCGCTGCTGCTGCTGGTTGGATTCCATCTCAAAAGAAGAAGGCTCACTCTTTTAGCTTTTCATATATACAAGGACACTTGTGTCGCAGCAACAACAACAACAAAACAACAACACCAACAGCAAAAACAATGCATATTAACGACAAGCACAGAGTAAAAGTTTTTCACTTAAAATGCCACTGAGAGAGTGAGAGAGAGAGAGAGAGAGAGAGAAGTGAGAACTGGTAATGGAGAGCCCAAGCCAGCCAAACCCCTAAAAACCCAAACTCAGAAATGAGAATTAATCAGAAATGGGCAAAAGTTGCATCACCGAGGTGAAGCTGCTGCTTCTGGTAGTTATGCAATTATAATCAATTAGTATGCCAAAACAAAATATGGCTGACAAGTTAATTTTCTCTCACTCTGCTCCCCCTCCCACTCATATATAGGCAAGATCTATAACAACTTGTTTTAGGGTTTAAGGTGGGAGGATCAGGTGTGGGCTGCATTTGGTGGGTGGGGCGGCGGGAGGTGGTTGTGTGGTGGGAAGGGATTGCTGATATTTTACTTCCCCCAGTCTCAAATGCAATGAACTTTTATGGCAGGCCTCTCTTCTCTCACTTGACGTGTTTTCTTTTTTCGTTTAAACTTATTTTATATTTCACTCAGTGCACAATAAACTCTTATTTGGAAATTAACAATAAATTAGGCCAAATCAAAATGTAATTGTTTGGAACAATGCAATAAAGAAAAGGAAAAAAAAAATGTGAAAACGGAAATTATTAAATAACGAGTAACAAATGCAACGCTCTAAATTCTAATTTGACTAGTTGGTAGTTTAAATTGTAATTGTTGGAGCCTCTCTCTCCGCTTTACGTAATGCCGCCAAACCTTCCCAAACACAAATGTTTCGAAAATTTGGCAGATTCGAATAGTGCAAAATTCTACGTATGAGACCCCATTGGTATTTTTTTTTGTTGCTTGAGCATTAAAAATTGGAAATTAAATTAAATCAAATCAAATGAAATTAAATTTGTTTGGTGCACACACAACTCTAACTAAACTCAATTCATTTTTGCTTGTTACGTGTATATAAGTAGTATATATATATATGTATATCGATAACTCGATAACAACAACTCTGGTGGTTTTTGGACGCAACTGTACATAATATGTAAACCAAAACAAAAACCAAAAATGAATATAAAAAATAAAGGAGGCGAGAATTCGGCCTACGCTTAAGAAAGTTATTAATTTGTGGTGGGTTATATAAGTGGTTTGGTGGTTGGGTGGTTGAGTAGTTGGGTGGGTGGATTTGTGGTGGAATATTGGTTGCTTGGTGGTTGTGGGTGGTGGTGGTGGTGGGTGGTGGTGTTGGTGGTGTGTATATCTGGCATGATAAAGATATATATATGTATATGTATAAAACGTAACGTAATTTTAACGCAACGGAAACGTAAACTCGGAAACGTAAAACTCAACAAAACGCAATAAGAAGAATTATAAAGAACAAAGTGCCGTCCGTACCTAAGGCGGTACATATCATTGGATATATATGTTTCAGATTCAGATATTTCGGTTTCTTTGGTTCATATATTTATATATATTTTCTTTTCTGTTTAATTATTTTTCTTTTTCTTTGAGGGAGAGGGAGCCGATAGGCCCCGCCCTGTTGCTGAGGTAGGCGGCATCTCAAAGTACAAGTACTTGTGTGTGGTTGGTGGTTGGTGATGGGTCAGGTAATGCCCTAAAAAATCGGAGCACAAGATACAGATAGAGTATGGCGGTTCATTTCATATTCTTTTTTTTTTTTTTTTTTCATTATATATATATATGTATGTATATATATGAATATATATACATATATGTATATGTATGTATGGACGATGACACAATAACGGCAACGACGAGAACGAAGACAAAGGCAGAGGCGAAGGCGAAGACGACAAGGATACGACGTCTTCTCTTCCGGACACAATATCAAAATCAAAAAAAATGGTGGTAAATCAAATTGTGTTTGTGTACAAGGCCAAGATAATATATATATATAAGTATATATATCATAATAAGCAAAGTAACGTGGATTGTAACTATTTGAACTTACATCAGCTTGCAGTCTTTGAGCCTCCTGCTCCGTTTCGAAGGTGACAAAACCATAACCCTTGCTAACGCCAGCACGATCGACAATGATTTTGGTGCTCTTCACTGTGCCATAGGCGCTGAAGACGCGCGTCAAGTCCGCCTCGGTGGTATCGCCACTAAAAATGAAAAAAAAAAAAAGATATTAGTTATCTACACACTTAATGATTGATAATCACACTTACCTTATGCCGCCCACAAATATGCGATTTGGTATCAATGTGCCATATTTGGGACCAGCCATTGATGCTTCTAGAGCACCACCTGGCGCTGTGGCCGCCACTGGGGCTGCTGTGATCTTATGCATTTCTGCGGGTGTCGTCTCCAGACGGAAGTTGGCCCCGAATGGCAGAATCTTGAGGCTGTTCTTGTACCTTGGGGTGCACACTGGCGAATTGAATTCGATTTTTGGACTGTTAATCCAAATAGATGATGAATCGCTTTTGGCTTTTGATTTTCTTTGATTGCGGGTGGTGGTGGTGGGGTTGGTTGGTACCGTCTCTAATATTTCTCTAATTCGTCAGTCGGTCAGTTAGTCGACTTTTATTCTAGCTTTTTCTCTACTCCAATTTTGCTTTGTTACTTTTTACACTTATTTCAAAATCTGAAAAACAAAAAAGAAAAATACATAAATTAGTTGCGCTCATTAATAAGTCATTAAAGAGAGATAGCACAGAGAGAGAGAGAGAGAAGAGAACATCAACACCGAGAGAGAGAGGAGGGAAAATTAAAATTGAATTTCGATCTCCTCTGAAAAAATGCCCCCTACATTTCGAAATGAATCTATTTTTGTATCAGCGACATATGTCACACGAGGAAAACTCAGCACTTTTTGCTGGCTAAACTAACAGCAAGCAGACCGAAAGGAATGAAAAGAAACACACACACAACAGATTTAGAGAGAGAGAGAGAGAGAGAGAGAGAGAGAGAGAGAGAGAGAGAGAGCGAGAGAAAGAGAACAACCAAGAGGTAGAAGTAGTAGAGTCCAACCGACATGTGTGCACCATAAATTCACCTTCAGAGACGACGGCAAGACAACTAAATAGCACAGAGAGTTTAATTTTAACAGCAGCAACAACAACGACAACGACAGCGACAGCAGCAGCAACAGCAACAGCATCACATCGGCAACGGCAACAATAAAGTTGCCTTGTCAACAGCAACATTTTGGGAAACATTTCACAACGTCTACACGCAAATCGACAAATAGCACACAAAGTAATGTATCTATATCTACACACACACACACACACACACACAGCTTGTTAAGGAAACCAGGGCCACATACATTATATATTCTACTTTTATGAGCAACTGCAATCATCCAATAAAGGATCGTTGCACTTTTATGATCTATAGGAGGATTGACTTCATCTATGCTTGATTCTGTCTATCATTGCATTGAATTGCAATTGTTTAGAAAACTGTTTTCACCCACATGGCTGGGGATTGTGTGTAAATCAATGGAATTGGTTAGAAATCGAAAAGCTAACATTTACGATCACAAATAGAATTATTTTTATCTTGGAAATCGGCTCACTTCATATTTAATTGGCATTAAAAATGGTTTTCATGAATAATAGGAAGGATCGTTCATAGATTCTGCCCAATTTGAAGTTTTACACCATGAATCCATAGGATGAAATGATATATTAAAATCGCCAACAGGCAGCAGAAATCATTTCCGACCCTAGATATTCTTGATTAACAGTATTAACAGCAGAGTCGATTTTCCGTCTGTTTGAACGTCGAGATTATAGATTTTTTTTATAGATTAGCTAACTAAATGGGCTAGAAAATGCCATCTAATACATGTTCCTCATTATTATTATTTAATAAAAAATGTACCCTATAAAATATAATAATTTTTGTACTGCCAATTATGTGAATATAGCTGTATATCTAAAGTAAATATTGAATAAATCATTAGAAATGCTATGCAGTTATTTTCTAACGTGAATATAACTAGTCTAAACAATTTTGTGACAGTGGCAATTGGAATTGCAATTAGTTAATCATGAAATTATTTATAAGCTGCAACAATGCGGCAAACTAGTTGGATTTTCATTAATTGCAGTTGCTATCTGAGGCATTTTGTATCTCTGTATATGTACATAGTATATCTCTCCCCTCTAGCCCCCCTCTCACCCACTACTCTCTCTGGTTAATATTTTAATATGCAGTGCAACCTTCGTCAAACATTTCATGAGATATTTATGTTATGTTTGCTATGTATGTAGGTATGCCGATGTACATATATGATAGATGGAGATACAATTTGCATGTTTGGCATTGCATGTTTGTGGCTGCTGCCACACCCATGCCGCCCACCGCTCTAGAGCTCTCTCTTTTTCTCTCTCTCTCTCTCTCACTCTTTCCCTCTTTCTGGATGTGACTCGCTCCATTGCCCCCACTCAGTTTGGTGGCGCTTATGACGAAGCGGTCGCTGCCGCTTATCATTGAACATTTATCTATCATTCCCAAAGACCAAAGAACGCCGTGTTCAATTGTGTGTGTCTGTGTGTGTGTGTGTGTGCTTTTGTGGGTATGCTCAATTTCCATGTCAAGTGTTGATGTGTCCATGTCCACCATGTTCATGTCCAGCGATTGGCACATATACCAATGAAAACATAATTAAATTTTCATTAACAATGAAAATGTCAAAATTGTTTGCGTTCGCTATACGAATATATCGCTTCGCTCTGGCATTTCAATTTCAATTGTATCTCAACGGTGGTTTTATCGATTCCACATGATATGGACAAATGTATATATATATATATATATTTATATATATATCCAGGTATATACACACACCAATGGCCTCCCTGCTTATCTGCTTAATGGATGGAATAAAGTTGTTGCCAACTTATATGGACATACACAGAGAAATTAGGCCAAACAATTCGCCTATCTCGAAAGTGTAATAAATTTCCAAAACTCGTGCATAAATCAAGCTAATCAAATTAAAAAACTAAATATAAATATATTAATATTCCGTACACATTAAAACGCGTCACTTTTTTGCGCCACCAAAAGAATTAAGATTGTTATTTTTCATTTTCATTTAATTATTTTTAGACCAAACGAACACACACACACACGCACACACACATAAAGAGAGGAAAAAGAAAAATCGAAAATTGTTTTTCACAATTTTCTTTAGCATGACGTTGTTCCTATATACCTCCGACAAAAATATATACATTTATATATATATTGTAGATTATAAAAATATCAATATTCTTTTTTTTTTGGAAAACTAGAAAAACTAAAAGCATCTCTTATGGCCCTCTTCTCGTAGAGGATGTATGGACAGATGGATAGATGGACTGACCATAAGATAAAAGCCAAGTGCCCCTGACATGATTCATGGCAATAGCGGAGGTTCGAGAGAGGGAGAAGGAGGAGGAAACGAGCCTTATAAGATTTATGTGCGGTTCTTAATTATTTAGCATATTATAAAATTTTGAGCACTTTATTCCATGGGCCAACAAAATAAATTGGCATTCAAGAAAAATTGATGATGAGCTAACTTGCTAAACTTGGGTTCGGTTCGGTTCAGTGAGGGGGGGTTCGGTAGGGTGGTGGCACTTGGGTGCCTGCCACCACCACCCCCAAAAAATATCTGAGCCAAAAAACGGCATGAATTATTAAAATGTTCATTACAATGACGACGACAATGTAATGTTGTTGGTGGCAGTGGCGGTGGCGGTGGCGTTGCCGCCGGTGGCCATGGCCACGACCACAACGACAATTCTCTGTGTCTCTCTCTGTCTTTGACAATTCACTCTACAAGATGATGTGGCGGCAATGGCAAAGGTCAGCCGGAAAATCACGGCAGCAGCAACATGACAATGTCGACGAGAATATCAGTGGAATTTAATCAACATCAGCAGCTAGCAGCAACCACCCCTCCCCTCTCTTTCTCTCTCTCTCTCTCTCTCTCTCCACCACTCAATTCAGTCAATTTGACCAATCAACCATATTGCCAAATTCCACGTGCGAAATATTGCACGAGAGTGAGTAATGCCAATGAAAATCGAAAAACGAAAAGCGAAACACCAAAAGAATTTAATAATACAGAACAGAGAGAATTCTAGAGATAAGGCAAAAGCGTCCATCCACGGCAAATGGCAATGACGATGATGATGATGATGATGGCCAACCTGATTCAAATGGAATCCAATCAAATATTTTTAACAACGATTCAAAAATGTGTAAAATGTTGTGAAGGAAATAACGCACAAAAGTGCAACGCAGAGCTGGACTAACGTACAAAATGTATTTCCTTTTTTTTTTCCTCTTCCTACATAAAAGCGTGATGCTTTAATCCGATCAAATAAATGAAATAAAAGAAAAAGAAAAACCAATTTGATATAGTGGGATTTTACAGAGAAATATGTAGAGAAGGATTTGTAGTTCGATTAGCATTTTGAATGTGAAGAGAAGAATCAGGAACCTGAATAAAAACTGGTTGCCATGTGGATGTTTGATGCTGTTGCTAATAGTATACCGCTTTTTGCCACAGTGTAGTGTAAAGGGCAACCAAAACAACCAAAGCAACCAACCAACAATGTGGAAGCTGCAAAAATTGCAGAAAACAAAACCCAAACCTGGCAAAGGCAAATATTCTGTTGCAACGGTTTTCCATTGCACATTTTTGCGTTGGGTTTTTTTTCGTCTTCCTCTTTCTTTTTTTGTATGTTTTTTGGCACATTTTCCAAGCACAACTTGAGCAATTAGGGCAATGCAATTAGTAAGGAGCAGCTACAGGCAGCCAGCCAGCTGTAGTACCAAACTATTGAATAACAAGCTGACCAAACACTGACTGTTCGTAGATGGGGCTGACCTATAAATAAAAAGGGGGGAGGGGGGGTTGAAAAAAAAGGCTGCGTGTGTTGGGGAAGGAAAATGAAACTGAAGTGGTCATGATGGTGGTGGTGGTGGTGCTGGAGGTGTTGGTGGTGCAGGGAACACAGGAAGTCGGAGAGGAAACTGTTGTGCAAAGGAAGCAAAGCGGCAGCCCCCAAGGCGTAAGCACTTTTTAAACTAAACAACCCACACGAGACATGGGGCCATAGAATGAAAGCGAGAGATAGGGCGAAAGAAACCTTCAACTATGCACCAAATGTGGCCCTTTTGTTCTGGCTCACCTTTGCAAGTGGCGTCGTCCTTGCCAAAAAAAAAACAACTAAAAAACAAAAAAGCAAAGAAAAACGAAAAAGAACGCAAACGATAGCCAAAGTCTGATAAACGCTGACACAGAAAAAGCAAAAGGCAGGAAGAAGACTAACCTCTGCTGCTGCTGCTGTTGCTGCGCCTGACAGTATGCTATAGAAAAGGGGGCAAAAGAAGCAGGTGGGAAAAAAAAGTGAAGCAAGGTTTCCCTCTACCTGATAAGCTTGCAGCACACGTACATATCTTCTCTCTCTCTCTCTATATATATATATATTTATACTACAGATATAAGTCACATAAGGACAATTAGCCAGTAGAGGGAGGAAGAAAAAAAAAAGTTTTGAAAGAGTTAAACTCAAAATGCAAATAGCAAGAGGGATAAAAGTGAATGGATAGAAGGCATACGAAGAGTGTGGTGAGGAGGGGAAGAGAGCAGAAGGATGCCTGGGGGATGGCAAAATGGAGGAAATAGATGTTGATGGCTAAGGCATGACGACGATGACGTCGTTAAATCGTACGTGTTGGTGCATAACTTAAAAAGCTAAGCGAACCGAAAGACAAGAGCCAGGCTAAGAGATACCAGTGGAAGAGAAAGAGAGACAAGAGAGAGTAAGAGAGAGAAGGCTACAAAGGAGGCAAAGGTCAATTGAAGTTGCGGTGCAAAGAGGCAAACAAGTATCAAGCAAGAGTCAAGTCAAGTGTAAAGCGAGAAAGCGCAAAAATGGCACACACAGATACACACACACACACACGCCCAGTGAAAAGCCATAGATGCACTGACTCTGAGTGACGTGGGCCGGAAGTGGAAGTGCCTGCTCACCTACAAAAAAAAAAAAAATGAAATAAAAGTAGAAGGAGCAAAAAATGGCAGGCAGCCTTTCTCCTGCATGTTATACAATCCTTGAGTATGGCAGAGCGAGGACGAGAATGGTTGAAGCTTTGGGTGTCAGTCAAGTGAAAGGAAATTGTAGCTCTCACACACACACACACACAGAGAGAGAGAGAGAGAGGAGGGAGTGCGAGAGAGAAAGGGCCTTGCGCCAAACCAAACCAAACCAGACAAACCAACAGACAAACATCATGATGATGATGATCATCATGTTGCCAGCACGAGACGCGCCTCAGCAGCTAAATTGATGGCCTGCCATCAGCGTATCCATCTGATGTCCACTGTCTCCTTCTCTCTCTTTCGCCCCCGCACTGCTCACACGGTAATATAAATTTGTATGTGTGGCACACAAAAAAAAAAAAAAAATCCATAATCCTTAGCAGAAGCTGAAGCTAAAGCAGCAGCAGCAGCAGCAAAAGGGAAACGCCAAACTACAAAAGCGCGAACACAAATTGCCATTGCATATGTATATATATATATATATGTATGTGTGTGTGTGTATCTATGTGAAAAGCCAAAACTTATGTGAAACAATGAAACTTTTGCTTTTCCTTTGGCTTTGGCTTTAGCTTCTGTTTCTCTGTGTATTTCTGTTTCAGTTTGAGTATTTGTTTTAGTTTTATTTCTGGCCCTTGTCCAATATTTGCTTTGCCAAGCAACTTTAAGTCTTTTGGAATTAATTTCAAGCAAATGTATCTACATATAGAATAAATCCATCTCCCTAACTCCACCACAACAAGAACAACAAAACTCTCTCTCTGTATGTGTGTGTGTGCGTGTGTGTGTGTGTGTGTGTGTGTGTGTGTGGGTATTTGCGTGTGGTTAGCAGCAAAGTTTCTGATGATTTATTACCACTTTGGAGTGTTCTCGTTGGCAGTAGGAGGAGTCGGAGATGATGGGAATTGAAGGCAGCTGGATTGGATGACATACAACATGGCGTATGAGCGATGGAAGAAAAGTCTCTGCTGACAAAGGATTTTGAGTGGAATTTGATATACTTCTTGAAGGAGAAACCCATCTAACCATTTTAAATGTTGCGGCAAATTAAGTCATTAAATAACAATTTTTTTTGCCATACTCGCATCGCTTTTCTTATTTCTTTGCCGAGCAGGTGGACAAACTGTCAACGAAATATATATATGTAAATTTCCCTTCCCCATTTCAGGACTATAAAAATGCAATCACAAAGAAAGCCAAAAGAAAATAAAAAAGAAATGACGTAAAAGTGTGACTTGAGATGCTTAACTGGGTGTGCACATGTGTCTATGTGTGTGTGTGTGTGTGCGAGAGTGAGTGGGCGTGGTGTTGGGATGGTAGGGCGTAGGTGTGAGAGATGGAGCAACTATTTTTGTAAACGTAGCACCAGCAGCATCTGCCTTTGTGTAGGCCAAAAGCATAAAATTAAAATGCAAAAAAAAAGAAAAAAGAAAAGGGAAAAAGTGCAGACAATGGTTCGTCGACGGAGAAACGAGCTGGAGAGGCACTAGTGAAAGAGAGAGTGAGAGTGACTCGAGTGAGAGGCAGAGGTAGAGGTAGAGGTGAGGTAGACGTGTATAAAAGTGAAAAAGCGCAGCTGAGCGAGAATAGCATCAGCATCAGCAGCACATCATCAAAGGCCAACTTGGCTCAAACAGACAGCCAGCCAGGCAGCCAGTCGGTAAGGCACTTCAATCAGGCATTGGGCGGGATCTGCCTTGATTTTATATACCCTCTAGGATTAAGCGGGCATATTGGGGGAGTGGGAGGGGGATTAACAAAAACCAAATTTGAAATATGAAAAATTGCTTTGTTTTCTACACACTTCATGGGCCTGGATAAAGTCACTTGATTTTTGGTTACTAAAGGGTATCACATTAAGTCGACTCACAAAGGAAAGAAGGAAAAAGGAAAAACAAAAGATGCGCGCGCGGCCAACATTTCCTTCTTTTTTTCATTTGTTTCTTTTTCATTTTTATACTTATTTTTTTTCTCGCATTTCTTTTGGCAATGTTTTAAACATTTTTTGCGTCTTAAGTTATGTCGTCTGATGACCCAGTTGAACAGGGTGCACACACACACACACCCACCAAGAGAATGAAATAGAGAGAAAAACCTAGAGAAGAAGGAGGATGAGGAGGAGGAGGAGGACGAAGAGAAGAGAGTAAAAATGTTTCCAAGCCAAAAATCTAATTATAAGCAAACGACCGAGCGACCAGACCCAGCAGCAAAAAGAAAGAAAAATGGCTAGGAAGAAAATGTTCAAGTCTAATTTGTATATATCTATATAGTACATAAAGAGTTATGCAAATGAGATCTGCCCACATATACATTTGAAGATATGAAAAGTAAGCAAATATATATATTTCTATATATACACACATATATAGATTGATAGATATATAGAGATGTGAACTTGAACTAACTTTTGTGTTATGGCGACAGAGAAAAATATGTTTATAAACACACACTCACACACACACACACACACACACGCAGCATGTGGGCTAAATCAATGAGCTCCAATTAACATCTGCTGCTAAATATCATAAAAAATAAACAATTAATTATTATAGGAGGAACTCAATTAAGCCAACAGGAAATTCATTCATTGAAATTGAAAATGGAAATCTCACAAATGTGATAAGAACTTAAAATCTTTCATGATGAAAAATCAATTGTTCTTTTCTCTCTAGATTCTCTTACAACTTGAAGTGGAAACTTTTGTCAGGTGGCTCTAATGTTGTGTGTGTGTGTATGCATCCGCTAGTGGGCAGAGCTGAAAACGATTTAAAAAACCGTGAAAATATGCAGATAACTAATATTAACTTTGATGTTGCTGCTGCTGTTTGTTGTTGTTGTTGTTCTTTGTGTCTGTTCAAATGCATGAATGAAGCGTGGAAACGGCACAGTAGTAAATTGTTTGAATGAATGACTGAATAGAACACAAAAAAATGAGATGTGTGTGTGTGTGATGAGAGCCAAGTTTGCAGCTCCAATGAGTCGAGAGTTTTGAGTCTGTATCTCTCTCTCTCTATCTCCCTTTCTCTCTTTCTCTATGCAAAAGCTAAATAATTGGTCCTACACAGAAACAAAAACAAAAAAATTTAGAACAGTGCGTGCAGTGGTCCGCAGTGGTTTTGCTTTGGCTTGGCCCGCTCACTGGCCGACTGGCTGACTGGCTGGCTGGGCTGGGGTTCTATTTATGGCCAGCAAACCGCCAACAAAATGAATGGCAGCCATAAAAACTGCCGCACGCAGTTGACCCATAGATTATGTAGGCGTGAGGAGGTGCACACACACACACGCACTCACACATGTTTGTGTGTTGTGGTCCAAATGAGCCATGGTCGATTGCAATACCGTTTTTGGTGACCAATTCACAACTGATGTTACCCCCGTACAAAAATTTAAAATGGGCAATTCCCAACCATCGATATGTGAACACACCCTAACTATGTAAATAGAGCATCTACCATTCGAATTTCAAAATGAGAACAATTTCCTTTAAGCCTTTTGCGAGTCACAGCTTTTTATGATCGAACTTTTCTTCAAGAAAATATTATAATATAAATTAATTAGCAAATCATTTTATCTAATTATCTATTGGGATTTTTCTACAATTTGAAATGCTCCTTAAAAATGGCAACTAATCCATAACTATGGCCAGATAAAGATTAGATTATATATTGATCTGAAATATTCTATTATATAAATTATTGAAAGATCGCTTAAGGAAGAAATGATTTACAATTTTAAGTATCTGAACTGAGAACTGAAAATTGTTTTAAATGGATGTGTTAAATCTTTAGGAAATGAAATAAACTAAAAAGCACCAAAGTGGCCAATACCAACATTCGATTCTAGACCAAGTCTAGCATTAATCTATAGAGAGATTTCTAATTCATATCGCTTCTTTTTTTTTTGTTGACCATGAAAAAAAGGTGTTACGTAACTGTAACGGAATGTCTCTATCGATTGGTTTCCTCCGGCTTACCACTGCCACTCCCACTGCCAGCACTTCCCCCCTTTAACCATGCCGCTGCTCTGAAAATTTGGTTAAATTGAAATAATGTTCTTTATCTGGGCTTGAGAGTTTTGGCTCAATTTCAGCGCTTTTATGCGCTTTCGCTTGCTTTTCTTGGCATTTCTGTTGACACAGATTTTCTTTATGGCCCCGTGACTACTCTTACTCGCTTGCTAACTCCTTTTTATCCCATTATGGTTGGCTCTGGTTCGGTTTGGTTTGGATCCCTGTGCTCTGTATATAATTCGCTTATGTGAACTTTGTTGCTGCTGCTGCTGCTGCTGCTGATTCCTACAGACTCTCGTTTATGAGTTGCGACTTTCGATAACAAAGCCTGGCGGCATTATATTTTTATGGTCGTATGAGGGCGTGTCTCTTCCGCTTAACCTATCCAAAGAACAGCTGTCGCCAATGATGGCGACGCCGTTGTTGTTGCCATTGCTGCTGGCGGCGGCAAGACGAAGAAAAAAAAAAACCGAGCAACACAAAATTCCTTCTTATTCTTATTTTTTTTTTGGTTTTTTTTTGGTTTTGCTTTTGGCTCAAACGCGCCATCTTTGTATCTCTCTTGACTGAAAATTAAATGAAAACATACTCGTGCATAAGCAAAAGTACTTTTAGCTCTTTTGGCATGCGTGTCTCTTTATAAAGAAAGAAAGAATATATATATATGTATATACACATACATATATACTACATATATATATATATCTATATATATATAAAATAAGAAAAAAATCTCTAAAGTATAACGAAATTTCACTTGTAGCCTAGGCGACGACGACAACGACGACAACGAGAAATGAATATTGAAGAGACATGCCGCATTATAATTTTAGATTTATGTACAGGGTGTTCCACCGCCTTTGGCAGTGTTTGGTGTTGTTGTTGTTGTTGTTGCTGTTGTTTCCTTTTGGCCTGGAGTAGAGAGAATTAAAGTAGCAGAGGGAAAAGTCAAAAAGGAACTCTCAGGCAAGCAGAGCTAAAATTTATGAAAGCCTTGGGAAATCGCAACTAAATAAATTGCAAGAGCATTAAGAAATTGAAAATATTCCTTAAGGGAGAAATAGGGAGAGAGATCCAGAGCCAATGGATAAGGCCATAAGCCTAATGACTCAAATGATTTAAATAATTGTAGAAAATTTAATGATTTATGGATTCCGTAAAATGTGGTATGGGAACAAGTAAATTATTAATGAGAAATTACGACGTTACGTGTTGTATACCTAGAGAATCGCATCTACAAGATATATAGCCTCAATTACTAGACTTAAGTGTAAGAAATGAAATGAAATCTAGAAGTAATAGAAAGTTTCATTTTGCGTATGTTTGCAAATGAGTTTGGGATTTTGCCCCGTACAATTCTATCATATTGGTTAAAGTTTACTAAAAGAACTCTTCAATTTGGCCCAGATATCCTTGACCTTATTACAAAATTGGGTCAGCAAAATGCAATATGATTTTTTTGCAAATGATTTAACAAATTTGTAGTGAAAACTTTTTCCACACATTTCACAAACACCCTTTGGTACACACACACACCCAAACACACACAAACACTCAGAGAGAAGACAAGCACACTTTAGATGCTAATATACTCTATCCCCAGGCGACATTTCCCATTGGCCTGCTGTGCCACACGAAATATAAAAGAAAAAAAAGAAGGAAAATAAACTAAAATTCTCAATCTGCCCCTCTCACCCATACAAATTTCTCCTCTTACTCCCTACACGAGATTTCAGTATTTTTCTGTGTTTGCCTCGCGTGGGTTATTTCGAAACCATTTGCCAGTTCTTTATGAGACTTTTTGACTCTATTTCTAGTTCATCATGATGATGGTGATGGTGATGATGATAATGATGATGGTCGTCATCATTAGCATTTGTACGAATGCAACTAAAAATACATATTATAATATAGTTGAATTTAAATTTTACCTTTTTTTCCTTTTTTCCAAAAACTTTCCACTGCCTGGGTTAAGCTGGTTTTTATGAAATTTTTTTGGGTCTGTTTCTTTGGATTTTCAAATTGTCTCGTTTCTTTTTTTTTTTTTTTTTTTGGTTGTTATTGTATTATTTATTTATTTATTGCTGCTTAAAGATATATTAGCACCTTTTTTCTTTTGATATTGAAAACGCGTGCGCTTTAATATTTATTTTGCATAATTTTTTTCCTTTTATCACTTTTTTTTAGACTCTTTTTGGTTTGAAAAACTTTTCAATTAGAGCAAAGCAGCTGCAAGGCAAACAAAATCAAAAAAAAAGTTAGTGGGTTAGAGACGACCGTGTGTGTGAGTGTGTGTGTATAGCTGTGGGTGTATATAAGTAGTAGTAGGTTCGTTTGAGTGAGCTTTTTTAGGTTTATAGGCGTTTAAACCAGAAACCGAGGAAGTGTATCAAAAAAAACTAGCATGAGAATATAAAAATTTCCCTTAAGATCGAAAGGAATGAATAAAAATAAGATTTAAGAATGGCTCAGACAAGAACGAATGAAATGTATATTATTCAGTTTTATTTATGATAACGGAAACGTGAAGATTTAGCTTTGTATCTTATCAAAATAAAGATAAATGCTCTTCAAAAGCCATTACAATATTACAAAGATGCGAATTTCATCATTAGAAAACACACCAAACTCGCTTTAACCCTAACGAATGCCATAATATGTGAAGGGGTAACCCACAGAAACATTTTATAGAATTCGTAACCGTAAACGTTATTCAATTCGTTTCAAGTCCCCTGGTTTATATCAGTCATCAAATGGCGGTGAAAAGGCCAAAACCGGAAATATTTGAATAAACAAATTTTCAAGCCTCTTCTACAGTGTTTGCCCAGTCGAGAAATGGTAACTTTTTTTATTTTTTTTTCAAATGGGGAAGGGGGGAGGGGATGAAATCAAAAGGGCAAAAGAGATGGAGTAGATGGAGGTGGATGTGGATGTTGGCGTTGTTCTTTATGGGAAGCATTACGTATACGCAACGTGTGTGCGAATAGGCTACAAACAAGCGCGCACACACACACACAGAGAAACACACACACACACACAGTGGCACGCACAAGGGACAACGATGCCGTTGCCGATGACGACTGGCAATGAGGACGACGAGTGAGAGAGCCGTCGATATGGCGCTGTGACTATTTTCTGCTGAGCGGAAAGGGAAGTAGTACCCCTCGTAGTCTAGTGTGCGGCAACGGGTGAGGGTGCGGGTGCGGGCAGTATACCGGGTTTGGGGTTTACGGGTTGGTAGCACTACTCAATGTTGGCTATAGTAGTTGCGATTGGTATACACAAAAAAAAAAAAAGAAAGAAAGAAGAAAAATGTTGTTTCAATCCTGCAATAAAACAGAAACAACAACTTTTTTTTTTGTGTCACGCATGAAAATGTTTTCCTGTTCCCTCCTACCCCGTGTCCCGCCTCTCTTACTCCCGCTGTATACACGTTTTGGGTTCGCAGTTTCTGGTGAAAATAGTCGACAAACAAAAAAAAAAAAAAACAGCAGCAACAACAAGCAACGAAGAACTCTCTGTGAGCCCAAAATCAAGTACGTTCACACACAATTTTCCATATATAACAACGTCCCATCTATATATATATATACTTTTGTACATGTATGTATATGTAAGTATATATATATATATATTTGTCGGATTTTATTATTTTGGCTCAGACATCAACTTTGTATCTGAACCTACTACATTTTAGTTGATTGTTGTCAGTGTTAGTGTTGCGAGTGTTGTTCTCGTGTTGCTAGTTGTTGTTGCTATTGTTGTCTTCAAATGTAGTTGACTGTGCTTGGACGGGCTAGCACTTAAAAATTCGTTTTTATGGCTTTTTTTGGCGAAAAAAACGCAGTTTATAATTTTTATTTTTTTTTTTTTTTTGTCCAACTGGCGGGCCGAAAGCCACGATGTGTGGTAACTGTTTTGGGCCAGGTTATTGTCGTTGTTGTAGTTGTTCTTGCTGCTGTTGTTATAGCTGCTGCTGCTGCGTTAATGTTGTTATTGTTGTTGTTGCTGTTGCTGTTGTTGCAGCAGAACGCATGAAAAACTGGCACACACTTACACATGAATATGTACACACGCACACGACCAACACATACAATTACATCGAATGCTGGTAGAACTTTATACTTTTTTCTTTTTGTTGTTGTTGCTGCTGTATCACACACACACACACACAGGAAAAAAATAAAGAAAAACGTGAAAATTTTCAACGCGCGCGACAAGCAACGGCAACGGCGACGGTGACGACGACGACAGCGACGACGACAACGACAACGACGTTGATTCAATAGCTTGTTGTTGTTGTTGTTTTTGCTGTGCCCGTTGTTGTTGTTGTTATTATTATTATTGTTGCTGTTGTTGTTGCTGTGTTGTGGCTATTTGTTGTTGTTGCAGTCAGAAAATTCTGAAAAATCAAGAAGTGTTGCAATCACAACGACGGTAGAACAACGACTCAGCGTCAAGAAGTGAGCGCCAAACAACTTGGGGCCCCCAACAGGGGCAGCAGCGCCACCAGCAGCGGCAGCAGCAGTATTTGGCAGTCGGCGTCAACGTCAACCGAGGCAGCGTCGGAGAGTATAAAATGCGCGCTGCTGCCCACTACTCTCGCTCCCTCTCTCTCTGTCTCTCTTTCTATCTCTCTCGCTCTTCCGCACTCTCTTTGCAAAGAGCGTGTTCTCTTTCTATCTCTCTCGCTGTGTGCGTTTGTGTGTGTGTGTGTGTGTTTGGGGCTGCGCTTGCTCTTTGGTTAACAGAATGTAGAAGAAACGCTTTTCTTTTTTTTCCAAGGGATGCAATAATGCACGTGGGTTGCTATGTATGTGTGTGTGCATGTGCATGTTCATGTGCATTCTATATATGTTGCGCGTGTGTGGGTGAGAAAGAAAGATTACATTAAACACACATTTTAGCAATATTACACATATTTGGCCTATTTATTAAAAAGGCAAAAACTCTCCCAACAACAACTAGCAGCAGCAGCAACCGCAGTCGCAGCAGCAGCACCGATTAGAGTTGACAATGCCGACGGAACGGCCGACCTACCAACCGCAGCTGCAGCAACTGCTGCCATTGGACAGTGTTTAGAATGTGATTTAAAAGCCAAAAACTTTTAGCCAAACTAGTTCAACTACTAAAACTATAAAAGGCCTAATTAGTTATTAATGGAACGTAACTTGAAAACGAAATTTATTTCTGTCTATTTTGAAAAATATTTATTACAGAATGACAATTATCTACTCTCTCTTATGTGTAAGTCGTCGTCAACGAAATGATGCAATAATATAATCAGTGAAAATTCCTCTTAGTTTGGTTAGTTCTCTCTATTTCTCTTTCTCCACGTGTTTCTATTCTAAGCGGGAGAGAAATGTCACTCCCATCCCCTGCCTTTTGTCGTGTTTGTCCAAAAAAAATGACGTGTCACATTACAGGGTTAACAATAATCATAATATACTTAATTAGCTTAATTTTAACTTCAAATATAAACACTGTGCCGCAAAAGCAGTGTCAGTGGCAGTGCTAGCGGCAGAGCTAGCAGCAGCGACGCCGCTAGCAACGCTGACAGAGCCGTCAACTACTCAGTCAACGACGCTATGCCTGGCCAAACAAACACAGTTATGTTTTTGGCTGCTCCCGCTATAGCTTTTTTTTGTTTTTCCATACCTATTGCAAGAGGGGGGCATATTCAGTCTGGGCATAAGCAGATAATTTGTATTCAATTAAAATCAGAACTTGAAGGACTCGTATTCGAAAAGGGCTTCGATCTGAGTCGAGGGTAGGGGATCAAATGGTCCATTCAAATGACCTAATTACGGGTAACCCCAAAAGGATCCGTGTCCCTAGTCTTAATCGGAATTATTATTACTAAACAATTATCATATGTGGCTCATTTTACGGGGGAAGCAATTGGCCCTTTAATTTCATTTGCAAGGGTATCGAAAAGTCGTTGCTGTTTAGTAGTAGAGTTTAGAACAGCCCTGCCCTCTGATTTTTGTATTCTCATTTGGATTCTTTGCTTATTGTGCAATGATCCATAGCAACTTAATTGCTTTTGGTTTGGGTTTTTGGCTAGAGCAGCGCAACAGAAACAGAGGCAACTACTTCTACTCGTACTCATACTCTCTATATGCATGCGTCAGTATATATTTTTTTCGTTTGTGTTTTTCTTCGCTTTGCGCTAGGCTGCACTTCAAATGCTCAATTGTTGTACCTCACCCAAACCTAATCCCCCCCAAGCACCACCCACGCACACTCACTCAGAGACACTCGTGTGTGTGTGTTCGAGTGTGTGTGTGGTGGGAGGGCGCATAAATAATACCACTGATAAAAAATGGGCGAAGGGCGAATCGCGACGTAATTATGGCCAGAGCTTTTTTTTTATCAATTTTACGTTTTTACTTACATTACATAAGCCAAACACACACACACACACACATTTGAGGACACACACACACACGTTGATATATTAGCCAACGAGAAGAGCAAACAATGGCAAATTGGACTCCAATTTGAGAAGTTGGAAAATTTCAATTTCATCAGTGGCAGTGGCAGTGGCAGCAGCAAAGACAGCGAGAAAAACAATCATGATAATTAAATTGAGTTCACTGATGCGTATACTTAACATTAAATTCAAAGGCAGCAAAAGCCACCTCGACTCTCTCTCTCCAAACTCCCGCTGGCAATGCTTGTGCTACTAGTCGCCCGACAAACGAAAAACAAATTTAAAATTATATAGAATAAAGGAAAAAATATATATGTATATGTATGGCATGTACATATAAAAAGAAAAACCTTCAACAGCAGCAGCAGCAGCCGCCACATTTCCCTTGTTGTGGGTGGCTTTGGGTTGGCAAAAAGAAGCAAGCAAAAATAAAGGAAAAATTATATAGGTTACTCGCATCCCTCGGCTATCCCTCTATTAGAGCCAGCACTCGACCTACCATCACCAACTAAGAGAGCGTGTATGTCGTCAACAGAGCGAACATTGAGAGAGGAGCAGAGCATCGCGGTGGACACCGATGGGAAAGTGAAAGAGAGAGCGAGAGCAAGTGAGAGAGAGAGAGCAAATGATTCCGTGTCAGCATGGCATGCAAATGTGGGGCGGCCAAGCAAAACCCACCCACTTAATGGCAACAACAAAATAATCGGAAAATAAGAGCCAGCCAGCCAACCAACCCAAATCAAAGGAACCTTTGATCAAAGTTTAGATACACTTTTTACCCAATTTTCAGGTGAGAAAATCTACAAAAGAACAGCGATCGAAAATTGTGACACTTTGAATTGATAAATGCGAAAGAGTTTTTTACTATGTATAACAATCTGCGTATATACGATTGAACTATGACCAATCCATATCGCAAATTGTGTGAAATGTTGTGCTTGATTTCTTACATGCTGAATCATCATTTCCCAATTTAAATTTCATTTTTTCTACCCTACATTTGAATAGAATAAATGGGTATATTACGCTAAGAAACAGACACTTTACAATAGGAGAGATCTTAAAAAGCGCATCTATATTATATATAGGGGCACCGATTTGCGTTGATCCGATTTGCGATGTTTTGTTATTCTTAGAAGATTCCATTAACAATGAAAACTGAGGCCCTAGATCCAATGAATCAATCTAGAGAACGTAGAGCTAATGCCGAGGGTCTAGTTACAATTGTAGGGTATCAGGAAGTCGCCATTTATTGGGCGCCGCACCATAGCTCCTGTGAGGAGCAAACGGATAAACCCAAAATCAAAGCAACTTTTTTTCCGCTCTCAAGTGCAAAAATCATAGACACACACAGGGACAGGGACAGGCACACGCACACACCACCCACCCCCTAGCCCCTAGCCACCAGTCCCAATGCATCCCCTTAACTGGCCATCGTCTTGCTCTCTGGGGTCTCTCTTCGTGTGCATTATTTATTGCTCTTATACAGCCGCGACGACATTAAACGACGACGACGACGGCAACGACGACGCTTCGTTGGGTGTTAGTGGTAGTGTATGTGTGTGTGTCTGTGTGCTCCACTGTCAGTGTCAGTTGTAGTAGTAGTAGTAGTAGCCGCCTCACCTCCCACATTAAGCAACAGCAATGGCAGTAGCAACCCCTCTTGCCAACGAGCGCGCTCTCTCCTACTAACAAACACTCTATATCGCTCTCTCTCTTTTGCGCTCTAGCCATGTGCGTGCGTGGGCGACGATATACAGGAAGCAGAACAACACAGAACCCAGTTAACTAGTAAACCAGCAACCTATAATATAGGGCTTTCCTTGTTGTTATCCCTATCCCTATCCCGCAGGAGCATGTGCACCAGCTGGTTAGCATTTGTTCGCGCGCTCTCTCTCTCACGCTCACACACTTTATCTATATCTCTCGCTGCTTCTCCCTCTCGCTTTTCTCTCTGTATCTCACACTTATTCGCTCTCGCTCTCCCTCCTGTCGCTCTTTCTCTCTCTCTCTCTCTGTGTTCGCGGTGCTGACAGTGTGTCTATTGTTTATTTTGTTTTGGCCTGGTTGTATAATAAATAACTTTGAAATAAATCAAATCCAAATAGCAAAATCACAGCCCTAGCCCCTTGCAGCATGGACAACATGTGTTAAATGGACCGCGAAATGTAAGCGGGGCCCGAAAGATGTTTTATTGGGTCAAGCAGCGACGACAACAACAACAACGACGACGACGACGTCGACGACAGCAGCAGCGACAACGGCGGCGACCTTAAAAACGCATTTAGCAGTCCGACAAGTCGTAATAATTTTATTAGCAAACATTAAAATAAGAGAAGAAAAATAATGTTAAAAGCCAACTGGCTATTTCGAAAGGTGTGTTGTTGTTGTTGCTGTTGGTTGTGCTAGTTGTTAGCTTCATTTTAGAAGTTCAAAATCAAATACAAACAACTGAGAGAGATATAGACGTAGAGCTAGAGACAGAGAGAATGAGAGTGTAGTGCCACTAAGCGAACTAACCAGCGAGCGAGCAAGTGTGTGTGTGAGGGAGGGTTGGAGGTAGGGAGGGAGGGTTGGGTGGTCAGGGGAGAGGTAGAACAACTCTGGCGACAAGTGCAGGCGAGCTTCAAGGTAAAAGCTTCGCAGTTGCCGTCGCAGTTGATGCCTAAGTTAACGACGCGTCGCACTGAGTGCAAGATCAACTGAACCGAGTGGCCAAAAAGCCGAATAAGCCGCGAAGAGAATGCTACAGAGCGGGCGGGCGGGCCGGCGGCATGTAGGGAGAGAATAAACGTAAACGTTTGACGGAACGGCTAGTTAAGTACTTCCAAAAGCATTGTAGTGCAGCAACGGTAAATGCATACTAAGCCAAAGATGACTGTTTCGAAACATTAATTGGTAGTATGGAGAATTTTTCAGCCGGCCACAAACTGTATTTGAATCATTAAAAGTCGCAATAATTATGTAATTACGTAAGTATATTCAACTGTAAGGGCTGAGGCTTAAACGCTGCTAATGGGCTATAATTTATATAATTAATTAGGTTATGCTGAGATTGGATTTACAAAGATTTTTTGTTCTCAAAGGCGCAAAAGGTCGAAGTTGGTACCAAGGAGGAAGACTATCTTTAGGCCAAATTAGAAAATATCTTCCAATTGACAAGGATCATAAGAAATCCTATTGGATTTCGAAAAGTTGGAAGAACCAGTTGAGTAAATGAATCAACGCGACCTTAATTACTACCACACACACACACATGTATCAACTTAAAAAAAATCTTAGCATGCTTCTCCATCCTTGACTGCTTTTTTCCACATAAGGTGATTTTTCTACTACATAAATGGAAATCTAAAATTAACACAACAGAAGTTCACTCAACGCACTCACACACATGTTTCTTTAGTCCCATATACCTCTTCTCTCTCCCTTCTAAAAGATCTACTGGGCTATCTATGCGCGCGGGTGACAGTCAGAAGAAGGTAGCACACACACTTCTTCCAAAATGCCCAATGGTGAGAGACCGACCAATTGAGAGAGTGAGAAGGGAAGGGGGGCGCTGTATTATCGAGATGCTGTTTTTTTTTTTTTTTTTGACCGGCCAAGCATCAAGTGTGGCGACAAGAAAAATAGTAAAAAAGAGACAAAATGAACAAATCGACTACTAGCAGCAGCAGCAGCAACGACAAGAACATTAAGAAAACACGTTTTAGCCAAGAACAAGACCAAGACCATGAGTTTAGTCAGAGCCAGAGTTACATATCCAAGAGAGTTGAGCGAGTCGGCGAGCATTTGACACACTGACCCAATTCCCGGTTTCGATTTTCTGGTTTTTCCTACAGAATACACGTTTTCCGCTGGATGCTCACACACACACACACACACGCGCGCGGGAACACTTGTGCTTCCTACCTTCGCAACTACCACCCCAACAACCTCCCTTTCCTTCCCCATCACCTCCCCCTTCCCTTCACCGACGTCTTGGCAAACGAGTTGCATGACCAAAGAATTTTCGCCAGGCATTTTTCAATTTTCCCTATCGAGCATGTATGGGTGTGTGACAATTTACCATTCAATCGGGCGGCCTTTTGCCGCCCAAGTTTTTCCCCGATGTACTCACCAGGCGTCAGCAGGCGCTTCCTCGTCGTCCTCGTCCTCGAGATGATAATGATGAGATACTTCTTGAATCTGGTGGATGCTCTTGTTATTTGCAGCTCTTCTTCTAATATGAATTTGGTTTATTTTGCTACTGTTATTGTTGTACGTCTTTCACACCAATCAGCACACCTTGACAAGTTTTTTGTTTTTTTTGTCGAAGGACAACGAATAGATAGAAGACTCGGTTACGAATGCGATACCGGGCACGGAGTGCGAATGAGCGAAATCCACGAGGAAACAAACAAAGAAAAAAATTAATAATAATTATGAATTGGGAGAATCCAATTTTGGGCTAGATTGATTTTACTTTAATGGTCGTCGTTTTGTGTCGGTTGATTTTTTTTTTTTTAATTAGATTTTCGCTTTTGTATTATTTTGTTGTGTTCCGATTTTGCTTTGATGGAATTATACTTTTTATTTTTTATATATATATTTATTACAACATATATTTTTTTCAATATATTTCTTTTGCACTAGAGAACTTACTGCCTACGAATCACAATTATAAATGAGTGTATCGATGCCCCCCTTGACCGGAAAAACTTCCCGTTACAGATCAAAAACACAACGCCGCCTATTCTCTTACGTTTTTGGTTTAATTTGCTGTTTTGATTATATTCAATGTTAGTGTGAAATGTGTGAATGGCTCCTCGTAGTTAGTTCTCTTTCTGAATAAACCCAAAAAAAATTTTGTACACACACGCGGCGGCGAGAAAGTAGAAACGAATTTTTCCTTTTTCCGACAGCGGCTTTTCTTACATGCGTTTTCAACGGCGGACTAAAGAGCTAAAATTAAATGGAAAATTCAACAGTGGCCGGCCCGTTATGAGCAGCAGCAGCTCTGTTATCTTGTACAGGTTGGGGTATTCGCGTAAATGTCTATCGTTGAGTTTTATCAGCTGTTCTATAAACAAAATAAACAACTCTGTTTCAGTGTTGCCATGTTTTTGAATTGAACATATGTGGCATCACTGTTGTTTGCTTGTTTTGATTTAACAAACAAAAAAACGATTTCACAACGTGTGTTATTTATCTAAAAATCAACAATCACATCTTTTTTTTTTTTTTTTCAATTTAAAGCATCGTTAATTTTCACCATTTCACCATAGCCGATAGTTTAAATTTGAATATAACTGTGAAATATTTCTTATTGAACAAGAATGCCCTAAATGTTTAGCAGGGCTGGATAAGCAGATTTAACTGGTTCACGGAACTACTAAAAATTATATGAATTTTCTCGTTTCAACTACCGTTACTAAAACATTCTTTTCTACATTTAATAACTAATCTAATAAATACTTTATTATTAGGTAAAATGATTTGATTCCAAGATAATTGAGGGATATAATAAGAATTGCAATTGCTCGTGATGAACCACTGGATCAATTTATATAGAAATTGCGCTTGCCGTCTGCCCTGGTTAATTGTTATTGATTTTTTTCCCAGCCGCGCCACACTTGTTGATTAAAACTCCGATTGGCTAATTTGTTGTTATTCAAAAGTTCGTCCGTTCCTAAACCCGAATAAATTCCGATTACCGGTAGAACAGGTCTCGCCAAGTCACTACCAAGTGGTTCATGCTTGTCATAGCGGTCAAAGCTCTCGCTCATTCATTTGTATTTATTTTCTTGAATCTCAGCTTATACTTTGCTTTTGTTTTTTCCTCAAATTGAATTCAGTTCATTTCGAACCGTTAAACTGGCAGCACAAGCTCGTAGCATCATGTCCGCAGGTCGCGTAGTAATCTATGGTGGAAAAGGGGCTCTGGGCTCCGCGTGCGTCGATCATTTTAAGGCCAACAATTATGTGAGTAACCACCAGACTAAGACTAAAAACACAATGCAACCTTTCACTTTGCAATTAACAATTAACCATGATTCATTCCATTTTCGAACGACCCTCACAGTGGGTGGGCAGCATTGACCTGAGTGAAAACGAGAAGGCCGATGTCAGTATTGTGGTGCCACGCGATGCCAATTGGCCGGATCAGGAATCGGCGGTGGTCAGCAAAGTGGCTGACTCGCTGAATGGTCAGAAACTGGATGCTGTTATCTGTGTGGCCGGCGGCTGGGCTGGCGGCAATGCCGAGAAGGATTTGGCCAAGAACGCCGATCTTATGTGGCGTCAGAGTGTGTGGACCTCGAGCATTTCAGCCGCTGTGGCTGCTCATCATCTAAAGGATGGTGGACTTTTGGCTCTAACTGGAGCAAAGCCAGCTCTGGAGGGAACACCCGGCATGATTGGCTATGGCATGGCCAAGGCGGCAGTTCACCAGCTCACTCGTTCTTTGGGTGGTGAGAAATCTGGTTTACCGACTGGTTCACTGGTCGTATCCATTCTTCCCGTCACTCTGGATACCCCAATGAATCGCAAATGGATGCCCAAAGCGGACTTTGGCACATGGACCTCCCTGACTGAGGTGGCTCAGCTATTCGATAAATGGACCAAAAATGAGGAGAGGCCCAAAACTGGATCTCTACTCCAATTGATCACCAAGAATGGCATCACAGAGCTCATAGCAGCGGAGTAAAACTATGATATTAAAAATTGACTTGGCACTTGTACATAAACTAAGAGAATAAATAAATCGTTTAGCGGTCTTTCAAATCGTTTAATGGATAACCTTTTGAACTCTCCCCATCGAAGAGCTCTGCCTCTCTCGTTCTCTATCTCATTAGCTGCGGCGGCACAAATTTTAAACTATTTCTTCTTTTTCATAATCTTCATAAATAAAACCATGCCTGGAAGTAAAATGAAAGCAAATAAAAAGTTTGTTGACTTTGACATTTCCGTTGGCGTCATCAGCAGCCCGGCTCGACAGATCTGTGAATACCCCAACACCTTCCTGGAAAACCAGGTTGACTCATCATCATAAATTTGGAAGAACTTCCCAGCTTGAAATTTAAACTTCTCTTGATGAAATGAATCTAAGTTAACATTAATACATCTTTCGGAATTCTAATAAAACGTCTAAATCTGATCAGAGGTACATACTCTATTATGCTATAATGATCTATGCTGCAAAAGCTCAGCTTGTTTGGGTTCGATTGCCATTACAGTCATTAAATTATTTCGATTTAATTAAAAATAGTTGAAATAAATCCAAAGCTGAGATTTAGGTAAATTGTAACTAATAAATCGGAGCATTTGCAACTCTTTACAAAAAAGCGATTCCTTTCAATATTGAAGTCCCAGATACCCTTATGGGGTATAATCATTGCTATAATCAATTAATCAGCAAGATTTCGTTAATGTTAATATGAAAATGAGTGAGACGGCATTCAAGGTTTTTGAGAATGAATGAGATGGCATGCTCAAGGTCGTTGAGTGTACATATAGGAAAGGGCAGCGCCCTACAAATATTAATATAATATGAAATCTAATTGGCGAACGATACCTATTACCTGAGTAATTTCAAAGATATTAATCCTACATATTCGGATCTGTATCTTTTTTGAAACCTATCTGGCAAAAGAAAAAGCTATAAAATACGTGATAGTATTACATGACTATCCCAATTGGAAATTCTAAGGTGATTGATTGATTTGATGATTGATCTTGATCTGTTGTCAGAGCCTGGCCAATGATGCGAGTCCTTAGACCTACCTATAAAAGTAATTATCACAAACACAATCATTAGCCAAAGGGAACATTTATAAGCGTTGCGTGAATGTTGTTCCAATTTGTCTGCCTCTTTGCCCAGCGAATTGATATTGCGATCAGCCATTCCTGTGGAACGTGACACTACCTCCGTGTCCTTGCGTATAATCCGATTGGCAGTCTCGGTTTGCTCTTTCAGATTACGTGTCAGCGATAGCATATGCTCCGTAATCTTCTCCTGGGCATTGTTAAAATACTTGACAGCCTCGTTCATGTTGTCACCAGTGACGGTGGCGGCAGAAGCAGCTGCAGCAGCCGCAGCACTGGTGGAAGCAGTGGCGCCACCGCTAGAGCCATGTTCATCGGGGCCACGTCTTCGTCTGACAGCACCGCCGTCTAAAATGCCGGGGGAATGTAGAGATCTATGATGATTGAAACCATTGATTTCCAAGGGTGATTGTCTCACCCTGCAGTAGATCCTTTCGCAGATCGTTGTACTGTTTTGTGTTTTGCAATTGTCGCATCTCCTTTACGGCATTCTCGCCAGCCTCCTCGGCTCCTTTAGGCGTTGCTATTGTCGTCTTGTCCGCATAGCCAGTGGCCAGTTTGAGGGCTTGTAAGCGTTCTCTATAACTTGAGATTTTCGATGTACTTTGGTCATCGTTCATGGAAGCCTATATGGATACATATGTACATATTTGTATATCAATCTGTATATAGTTCGGGGATCTAGGGTCTCCGATCATGGTTCAAATTTCAAAAATTTGTAACAATTAGTAGTTTACGGCTTGCCACGCCAGGTGGCGTATCGCAATTCGGAAACAACAACAAGAACAACTTACAAGCTCGGCGACCATTGTATCCAGGGATTTTATGAATTTCTGCAGGCGCCAAAAGTTCTCCTCGCTCTTGGCCAAATCCTCGCAATTGGTCAAAAGTGTGCGAATGTTTACATTTAGTTTCGTGGCCATTTTTAAGGGGAAAACATTTAACAACAACACAACAACAACAAGTCAACAACAGGGCAAAAAAAAAATGATTGACTTTCGATAAGTTGCTGCGGGCGATAGATTTATCGATAAATGCTTACGCATTTATGACACAGCACCGAACCAGGGCTGGCAAACACACAACATACATTTGATAAATTATTTTAACATAAACTATTTAAATTAATATTAACAGAGATATTATTGATTATCAAATAAATAAATAAATATTTACTGGTGTTTAAAAAGATGAGCAGTTTGATTTTTTTAATAGAACTTAAAAGAAACTTTAACGCAATAAATTATTATCTACTTGCATACATATGTAAGTAAAATAACAATATAAGAATATAATTTTTTTAAGACCACATTTATATTGAATTCGGGATTTGTAAGTTGTGGTTCTTGCGCAAAGTTTATATTGTTATTGTCAAAATGAATTTGATGAGTTTATATATATTTTATTTAAATCTGTTGTAAGTCGGAGCCGGTTGCCTACGGTTTCATTTTCATTTGTTTTGTCTCAAACAAATTTATTTAAGTTTCGTTTCTACCTATTATGGTTTGTGTATTGGGTTTTGGTTTATCTATAATCATTGTATTGCCTACTTTTAGGATCACAAGTTTTTACGATCATTGCGGTTTACTTTTCGGCTGACTGCGATAAATCTTATCAAACGCCCTTGCGCTATATATCAATTAGTAAACCTTATCAATATACTTAAACCCTATTGATAGCCAAACTTTTCCTTATCATTTAACTATGCAAAAGGCCCGAAACTTATTATGTTGTTGTTGTTGTTGTGTTTTCAGTTTTTGCTTTTGCAGGCACCTGAACCGGTGGCTGGCAGCAATTCAGTTTAGTTATTTTTGGACTCGTGGCGCATGCCAAGGCATCAGCAGCTGATAGCTGACAGCTTTAACCCATTTGTTGGGCCCAAACAAATCCAGAACTGGACTCAGAGCGCATGTGTAGGATGGCTATGAATGAATGAAAGTCATCCCAAAACGCGAAACCCTCAAAAACCAACAAAAAACAAAAAAAACACTCTCTCTTGAGTCGGCTCTCTCTCTCACTTGCGCAGCTGGTGAGAGAATATCTCACATTAATGTGAAAATCGAAATCAATAAGTAAGCGACGAAAGGGACAAATCGGAACAATCATTAACGGAAAAATGTAAAAATTTCAATTGGGAAAAGCCTACTAAAAAACAACAAGCTAAAACCAACAAAAAAAAAACAAGAAAAACAAAAGAAAGAAGGAAGAGTTAACTCAACTAAATCGCCACGGGCAATGTCCAAGAAAAGTGTTAGCCAAATTCTCATATTTTGTTATCTCAAAAAGATAAACTCATCTCGGTGAAAGAAAACTTAAGCTAGCTACCAGAATCAAGAAATCGATATAATAAAGAAGAAAAAAACAAAAACCACAAAAAATAAATAGAAAACAAGAGGGAAATGGGTAAAGGGGGAGGGAAATTGGGGTCTACCTGATTTGCCAAGTGCGTGGGATGAATTTGTGAAAATTTGTGTACTATATTTGGATTTTGAGATTTTTTTTTTTGGATTTTCGTGTGTGTAGTTTAGTTAGTAACATTCGTTGTCATTACATAAGTTCCAGTTAAATTTCTTTGTGTGTGCGTGTGTGTGTGTGTTTAAGCCAGTGTGTGTTATGACCATAGAAAATGCATTAAATTCACAATTCACCCCACATCAGAAACCCCACCCCACCCCATTCCCATTCCCATCCCACCCCAAAAGCCATTATCGTTCATTAGAGTTTTCTTTTGCTTTCCATTTCACAGTTTTGTTTGTGGTAATGTAAGGAAACTTTCCGAAAAGCTACGAACGTGAAGAACGTGTTGAAAACGTAGATAATACGTAGAGAACTCATTGCTAGAACCTCCCCCTCAAAAAAAAAAAAAGAGCCTACAAAATGCAGCCACCGCCACGTAAGGTAAAGCTCAAAAAAAAAAAAAAAAAAAACTAACAAACAAATATGGAAATAATAAATAAATAATTCATTTATCCATCTGCAGGGTAACTATGTAAAGTTCCTTAAGAATCTGCACACAGAGCAGGTGGCCAAGTTGCAGCTAAAGAATCAACATGAATGCGATCTCCTGGAAGATATACGTCAATTTACCATCAAGCGTTCGGCCATTGAGAAATCATATAGCGAGGCCCTACTCAAGATATCGTCGCAGTATCTCAATAAGAAGATACCCAATATACCGGACATTAAAATGGAGGGCATGGAGGAGCGTTGGTAAGTCTTTGTCTGCTTTAACTCATCTACTCACATCTGAATTGGGGGTTTTTTCTGTTTGTAGGAACATGTGGAGCGTTTGGCGCACTGTTCTCGAGGAGAACGAGAAACTGGCCCGTGCCCGTTTGGCTGCCATTGAGGTATTCCAGCAGCAAATTGCCGATGAGGCAAAAGTTCTGAGAGATTATAAATTGGCCATTGCCAAGCGTTCGTTATCGGGCATTGTGAATGTGCAGAAGGAGTTACATTTGAGTGTCGGCGATGTGGACAAGACCAAGAAGTCATATTTCGATGAGGAGCACTGTGCCCACGATGTGCGCGACAAGGCACGTGACATTGAGGAGAAATTGAAAAAGAAAAAGGGCTCGTTCTTCCAATCGATCACGTCGCTGCAAAAGAACAGTGCACGGGTCACATCGCGCAAAGAGTTGCTCGAGGAGAAATCATCGGGAGCGAGAAATGATTATATTCTGAGTCTGGCCGCTGCCAATGCTCATCAGAATCGTTATTTCACTGTCGATCTACAGACAACGATGACCACCATGGAGAATTATGTGTTTGAGCGAGTTGCCGAATATCTCATGTTAATGGGGTGAGTCTTCCATCTCCTTCCATCCATTTTCCGATCTTTTGTCATCCCAACTCTCACATTATTCATGGAAATTCGAGTTTCTTTCCATCACTCTTTCAATTTAGTGATAAATTTCCTTGGTTTTTTTTTGGTTTCGCAGACGAACAGAGCTTTTGACCTGCTCGGCCACACAGAATAGTTTCGGCAAAATCCGTGACCAGGCCCAGCAATTGACCCGGGAATACAATCTGCAGTGCTGCTATCTGTTCTATCCGGTGCTCAAGCAGCACATTCAATACGATTTCGAGGCATGCGACAATGATCCGGTACGCAAGGTGACCACCGAGCATGATTCGGCTGCCGAGACGCTCACCAAGGAGGCGAAAAATCTGGCCGGTCGTGTGGTCAAGGAGAATGCCTCGATACGGGAGAATGCCAAGAAATTGGCCTTGTGCCAGTCGTTGCGCGACTCTGGTCAACGTTCCGATCCCAATGATCCGAACGGACCCGATTTGGATACAAAGATCGAGGAATTCCGCGACCAAATCCGACGCTCGGAGACGGAAAAGGCCAAGGCCGAGGCGTGTTTGCAGTGTCTGCGTGATGGCGGCATCAATGTCGATGAATGGGTCCAGGAGGCCGAAATTATGGGTGTGCAGGAGCTGACACGTTCCGCTAGCTCCATATCGATGCGTACCGATGCCTCCGGCCAGGGTGAGAATCCCAGTTCGGATTCGTTCTATGACAGTGACAAGGAGGAGACAGCTGTCGCGGCAGCAGCAGCCACATCTCAGACAAAGGCAGGCTCCAAGCAGGAGCAGCAATTGTCGCGGGATCGCACATTCAGCGACAGCGATGACGACACCGAGGAGAGGGCAACACCAGCGGCTGCGGCGGCTGTGGCATCTGGATCGGCGGCTGCTGCTGCTTCTAGTGCTGCCGGCGGTGGGGCAACTGGAGGCTGGGATGATCCCACCGAGGTGAATTGGGGCGCCGAGGATGAAGATGACAAGGACGAACCGATTGTACCCGAGCCCAAGGAGGCCATCTTCAAGTGTACGGCTCTCTATAGCTATACGGCAAGTATTGAAGTGATTTTCCAAGTAATTTATTATCACACACATCTTCGATAGGCTCAAAATCCTGACGAGCTGACCATTGTGGAGAACGAACAATTGGAGGTGGTGGGCGAAGGTGACGGCGATGGATGGCTACGGGCTCGCAACTATCGCGGCGAAGAGGGCTATGTGCCGCACAATTATCTGGATATCGATCAGGAAGCGGCTGGCGTGGCCGCCTTTAATGGTAGTTCAGGCAATCAATTGCGCTCACAAATCTCATTCTCATCTGTCGATTATACTGTTGACACTGAAGATCAGACGGTGGACTCGATGCAATCGCCCGATCAGGTGTCGGTCATAATGGCACCGCAAAAGCGCATCAAATCGGATGTGGAATGGTGCATAGCTCTCTATGACTACGATGCCACCGCCGAGGATGAGCTGACTTTCGAGGAGGGCGACAAGATCAAGATTGTGACGAAGACGGCTCACGGTGTCGACGATGGCTGGTGGGAGGGTGAATTGGATGGTAAATTTGGTAATTTCCCATCCCTGGTCGTTGAGGAATGCGATGAATTGGGCGAACCATTGAGCGAGGGTGGCGATGAGTCACCGCCGCCAACAGCTCCACCAACATTTGCCCTGCCCCCAGCACCGGCTCTACCCCCAGAGTATGCCCATGAATTGGAATTGGAATTGACGGAGGATATGTTTGGTTCCCAAGATACGGCAGGTAAAATAGACATAAAAAAACAGCTCTGTCTCTCTATCTCGCTCTATCTCGGTTTCTCCATTTCTCTATTTCTCAGATGAGGATAGCGGTTATATACCAAATGGCGCTGCTGCAGCTCCGAGTATGCCTCCGCCAGGTAAATGTCTATAAGATCTCTTATATCTCTCTCACACCTCCTTCCCGCCCCCCAAAACAATTTCTTACTTTCTTTCTCTCTCTATCAATATATATACATCTATATATATATACATATATATCACTGAATATCGATTCCTTTAGTATCAAAAACATTTGTTTCAAATTTCCAAAAAAAAAAAAAAAACAAATCTTGTTATTACCTGCTTCTATATTCTCTAGAGGTAAACTTATTCTCCAAAGTGCAGCTCGTCTAACTACTACTAACCACTCTACCACCAATCAATCAATCAATCAATCAATCCACCACCAACCACCAACCACCACCACCTACCACCACTGTAACCACTGTAACTACTACTCTCCACTCTATTCTCCAGTAAATGTGCTAAACTACTACTGCAACTGCTCTAAAAAAAACAAATTTGTTCTTCCCAAAAATGACTTTGAGACTGAAAAGCAAGAAATTAAATTACAACTAATTTTTTACAGTGTTCTTTAGGCTGCTTAACCAACCAAAGTGTGTGTGTCGTATGTCGGTGTCGGTGTTTCTTGTCTCTTCGATTTTCTTTCATTCGTTTTGTTCCGTTTCGCTTCTTTTCGTATCCTTATGATTTCTCTCTCTCTCTCTCTCTCTTTCAATCTGATTTTGCAACTTTTTGAAATCTATATGTTTACTATATTATTTACTAAATATAAGCGTAAAGAAGTACATTTTTGATGATAGTATTTCAATTGTCTTTACTTTGTGTGTGTATTTACATACTTTTTGCTCTAATTCTCTCACTCTCTGTCTCTCTTTCTCTCAGTGTAATTATGTTTCATTTGTGTTTCATGTCATTTATAGGGCAAATGCAATCCCTAGTAAAAATACCAACTAACAAGAAGGGTAATTTATTATGGTTCTTATTTCGTTTGGTTTTTTAACCCCCTTCCCTGCAGTCCCCCGACGAGCATTTCATAATTTTTCTTGTAAAATTTATTTAGGGAGCATGCAAATCTTTTTTCTATTGTTTTCTTCATTCTTTTGTTAATCTATTTATTCCAGTTTTTTAAATATATGTATAACAGAATTATAAGTCGAAAATCTATAGTTCTTAGTATGACCTTTTGACCTTTTGACCCTTTGACCCTTTTAAAGTTGATCAATTTACATTGATTTCGGTTTGGTTTCAGTATTCTATTTGCTTAAATCATATATATATATCGGTTTACCTTTCATTCCAACGAAATTAATCAATTTAAAATTAATTTATTGATCTAAATCGCTTGATAAGATTTTTGCTTTGATTTCAAATGCATTGAAATATAAATCAGCGTTTTTTTTTAAGTGCAATTCAATGATTATTCTTTGGAGTAGATTTTTTTATGGTCAGAAAAAAATAATATAAATTATATTATATTGAACATGATTAGTAGACACTTACCTTACCTGCAGATACAACGTTTTTGTTATCTGAAAGTAGACAAAAAAAAAAACAGAATATAAGTATTTAAAAAATGATAAACCAAAGCCCCATCCCAAAGGATTGAAAATAATTTTAGGATTTAAGGAAAATCGTAATCTAATCAATATTAAAATTTCTACTCTCTTTGATTCGATTTCTTTATATCTTTGATTCGAATCTTATGTATATATTGTCTGTTTTTTTTAATTCACTAAATTTTATTTTGAAATGTTGAAGATATTGTAAAGTTTTTTATCAACTAAATTCGAGATTGATTCAAGTATTTTCTAAGAGCGAATTGCTTAATTTCTTTCACATTCGTTGTTGTCCTCCTATCGCATGTGTCTGTGTGTGTGTGTTTGTACCCAGTTGACCCCAGTTTCCACTCCCATTCCCACACCCCACCTTTCCCCCCACCACTTGACCCACTTTTGTCCTTATATATTATGCTATGATTTCGGTTTTTCCCTAAATTGCATTAGTTTGGTTTTAGTTAGTTCCCTCTCTAATCGGGCATGCAACAAGTTGAAAAGGTCGCCTTGTATTCCTGTAATTCACCGCTCCAAAAAAAATAATAAAAACCAACACAATTTGATTTGAGAGTAATCTATAATCTACTATATATAGTAATTAACTATAATTAACTGAACAAAGCGAAAGCTTTGCTTTTGGTTACAATGAAAATGAATATTTTTTTCCGTGTGTTCAAGAGAGATTAACTAAGTAAAGCAATTCGTATTCTCATTTATTTTTAATGCATACTCATTCAGTACTCATTCAAGAGCCTGGCATGGAGGTAAAGTATTCGAAATAAAAATGAATAAAATTGGAACTAATGATTGACTTTTTCCACCATTTTGCAGGACGATCTCAGCGATGATGGCAAGCCGCCCCCATCGTTGCCACCACCCCAATTGCCAAAAGCTGGAGCTGCTGGATCTGGGGCTACGACTGGGTCAGGGGCAGGGGCAGGGGCTGCGGCGGCGGCGGCGGCTGCTAGCGCCAAAGTGAACTCAAACACATTGAATTTAGGTATGGCACAAATAATAGTTACCGCTGCAACCCCAATGGTTGAAGACGGTGCAGATAAATCTTTCCCACCAGTAGGAGAGAACGAGGAGCAACAGCAACCGAAAGAAACAAAGGATCAGCAAGCGGATAAAAAGCCAGAGATAGCGGCAAAACCATTGGCCAAGGTCACGGCTCCCAAAGAAGGTAAGAAGGCCAAAAAGTGGTAAGCGGAACCGAATTAACATCCTATTCCTATTCCATTCTGGTCGGAGCAGAGGATCAACAGTCCTTCTCCGAGGGCACAGATTCGGCATCGGCTTCAGTTGATATACCAGTGCTGCAGGAGGCCGATGATCCCTTCAATGAGAAATCTAATGCGGGAGCAGCCGATAGCAAGGCCATATCATCATCATCCACAGGAGATGGCAGCGGCAGCGGTGGAGGCGGAGGCAGTGGCGGTTTCGAGGCCAATTTCGAGGCAAACTTCGATGCAAATTTCGATGATGCTTTTGCTGGCACAGGCAGCGGCAGTGGCGGCGGCGGCGGCGGGGGAGGGGGAGGCGAACAATCTAATGATCTGGATATAAATGGCCAAGATCATCATGAGCAAGATCATATGGAGGAGCAGCAGGAGCAGAACCAAACAGGAGAGGAGCATGGAGAGGATATTGAGGCACCCAAACAGGTCGTCGGCGGTCGAGCAAGCATACCCGAGGAATTGGATTCAAATCAATTGGCACGTTTGCAAAATCTTAAAGAGTCGAATGCTTAGAATGGGCTAGGCTCTCTCTGTCTATCACTCTCTCTCTCTATCACTCTCTCTCTCTATCACAGTCTCTATCACTCTATCTATCTCTACATATATATATATAAATTTATATATAATAATAATAATACATCCACTGTTGATCGGCTACTTCAATGTTGATCTCTCTCTCTCTCTCTCTCCCTTTCTCTTTATTGTTTATATATTTTTAGGCACACGACCATGAGCATGATACATACAACTACTATATAGACCACGGACAGTTATAAAGCGGAACACCGGAACACCAAATCCAAATAAACCCAAAAAAAAAAAAAAAAAAACACACACAATTCACCAACCACCTGCCACCACCACATGCATACACCACCAACACAACCACACCCATACCAACATGACAACAGCAACACCAACACAAACACTCACATACACACACCCACACACATACAGATCCAAAAGAATATATTTAGATATATATATAGTTAATTGGTTATTTACTTTGACTCAGACGGACAATGGCCAATGGCAAAACGAAAATTAATTAGCTTTCCGTTCAAATACAACGATTACACACACAATAGCTTAGGCACTCTATATAATATCTATATGGCCAACGATTCTACAGATAAACACATACACAGACACTCACACACACGCACACGCACACCCACACACACCCACAATATAACAGAGACTGTCAGCAAAGTTAAAAATTTATAGCACAAATTTGTGAGATAGTTCCAATACATAAAGCGATTCAACATTTCTTCAGAATTTCACAGAGAAAGTTAATGACTTTGATTAGATTCGAAAACTATTCGACAAAGATATATAATTCTCAAACAGATTTACTAGCAGTCTCTGCCTCTTAAAGTTCATGGATATATAGTGAAGCTCAACCAACCCACGACCCCCCCTCCCCCTACCCCACCACAAATCATCGCTCAAATTGTGTACATCCATGGAAACAAATTCTTTAACTGCCTCTGGGTTTATACATACATAGTTAGATATCAACTGGGCCTTCTTAACAAACAACAAAAACCACCATATATGAATATATATATGATACTTAGACATATTTATAAAACCTATACTAAATATTATTAGTTTGTAATGTGTTATATACATACAATCAATCAGACATACATATATATATATGTAAATATATATATTATAGATTGAATTGTATTGAAAGCGTTTCGAAAGCAAAAGCAAAGAAAATATTGTATGTATTATTATTATTGGTAGCACACACACACACACACACACACTCGTACTCATAATCGTATCGTATCAGTGTCTCTCACTTGCTATCTACTATCTGAAATTTCTCTGAAACGGGTCTTCGAATATCAGCTACTAAGTCGAGCGATAATATGTATATATAAATAAGAAGTATTATAGCAGCCAATTTTAAGTGTGCTTGATGAAGAACTGTTTGTGCCAGCCAAGTTACCGCAACAAAAAAACCAAAAAAAAAAACACAAAAAAAAAAAAAACAAAAAAAACAAAATAAAAAAAATGCATAGAAAAACGTTAAAACATAGAGATCAAGAAGAGGTCAAGAGCCAATTCGGTCAATTCTGTTGGTTAATTTGTTTCGGTTTCAGTTTCGTTTTTTTGTGAAAGCTTTTGCCTAGTAGATGATGATGTATCCTATAACTTAAAAATGCCAGTACGTAAATAATTAATTATTAAAAGTCATTATTGTTGTAATTGTAATTGCAAAAAAAAAAAAAAAAAAAAAACAAAGAAAAGTCTGTAGTCTAATTAGTTAAATGTTTCTTTGTGCCCTAGTTAAATGAACTGAGTTGTTTAGTGTTGAATGAATCAGTTACTCTCTCCAGCTGAGATTTCCTTTTGTTTTGTGTCTGCGAATCAAACGAATAACGAATACGAATACGAATACTCAACACAAATAACCCCTGCCCCTGACCTGACCTGTCCTGCCCCAGCCCCACCCCCCTTTATACACACATAAAATATAGTAAAAAAAAAACAAAAAACCAAAAAATAATGTTCACCTCCAACAAAAGCAATTGGTAAATTTCATATTGACATAGAAAAATAATGTATTAATTATATGATATTAAACATGAATAGTTATCGGACATATTATGAGTATATAAGCTGCAAAATGTATTGTATGTAATTTGGCCACACGAGGTAATCAAAGTTTATTTCATATATGTATTTAGCATAAACCAAACAAATTTTTGTTCAACAAACAACTAACAAATAAATTTCCACTTAAAATCAACCAAGAAATAATGAAAGAAAATCAATTTTGAGGGGAGAAACAATCGGAATATAATAAAACTAAATAAATAAAACTCTTAAAAATGTATATATTTTAACCTGTTTCTTTTTCTGTCTCTTTCCCTGCTCAATCTGGCGAGCCGCTTATTTCCACTCTCTCCCTTTAATTTTTAGCCAAGAGAGAGAGAGAAATGGAAAGAAAGCTAGAGGCAGAGAGAGAGAGAGCGAGAGAGAGAAAGAGGCCACGAATTTGGATAATTTTTCCTTTTTAGAGAAAATTAATAATAAATAAATATTTGAATTAAAAAGTTTTCTTTTCGGATTTTCGGACTTTCCATCATTTTCATAGCATACTTTTATGGGCTCAAAGATTTTGTATCGTTAAAATCATAGCATACTGTTTTGGGCTGAAAGATGTTGGATATTGAAGTGATCAAATTTTCATAGCATACTTTTTTGGGTTATTTGAAATTTTGTATCTTGTAGGTTTACATATTACCTCGATGTTTTAAAACGCTCCTCTTGCGCAGACTGTAAATTTTTAGACGTAAAAGAGTCTTGGTAATTAGTATTCAAGACAATTTTAATATGAGAAGAAAATAAAGATAGGTACTCTCAAATTGCCAGAAAAATGACTGAACATTTTTGGGTTTGTTCTGTGTTTTTTTCTGGTTTGAGATGGAGAAGATTTGCCCAAAATGAAACGAAATTGGATTTTTGTAATTGTTTTTTGTTTTTTTATTTTTGTTTTTACATATCTTTATTTATATTCACTTCATTTGCAATATTATAGTATTTTTCTTCTTGGTTTCTCTTTGCTTTGGATGTATTCCCTTTGCCATTTTCATTTTCCTTTTTGTTTTGTTTTTTTGTTTTTTTTTTTTTAGTATTTAACTTAATAATATAGGGGTTCATTTCTTGTTGTTGGTTTTTGGGATCTTTATCATTACTTGGTTTTTGGTTTTTGTAACATTCATCGTTGATGTTAATTATGTGTATGTGTTTTTTTGTTTGGTTTTTAATTTTATATGCTATAGATAATTATTTACTCATTTAATTTTTGTAATCATTTTTTTATGTTTTTTTTTTTTTTGGTTTTTTTTGTCGTTTTTTATGTTTTGTTTTTTCTTTTGTTTTTATATAACGAAATTAACACAGTCAAAATTTGTGATCAGTGATCAATCATTACATACGCATTTACGTTTGTTTGTTTGTTTTTGTTTTCTTCTTTTTTGTTTTGTCATTCATTTTCATTTGCCATTTTTTCTTCGATATCTTCGATTTTTGCATTAAATAAGTTGTAAGTTTTTTCGATTTGTTCATTTTTTGTTGTATTTTTTTGGGGGGGTTTCTTTTAACTATATCTGGGTGTATATTTGAATTTGTCACTAGGCTGATTAATTAAGAGCAAAGTAAAGGTGCAATCTGTGGATATATTGAGTTTCAGTATCAATAATTTTAAAACAAAAAAAATCAATAATTGACAGCAGGTCGACAAGGTGAAAGAGAAGAGATAGAGAGAGAGAAGATGGCCACGCCCCCATCCCCAACCCAGTTGAGAAGAGGAGAGAGTTGTTATCGGGACGGAGGAAGGAGGCTGAATTCTGGTTGTGTGAAGGGATATTCGAGGGATTACGTTCTGGCTCTGATAATTGTTACAACAAAAAGTAAAAAAATCATGTTCATTTATTGCGTTTAGGAACTTTTCTCTTTTTTGTCATTTGTTTTTTGTTTGTTTTTTTTTTTTTTGTAATTTTTGTTCATTTTTCTTTTTTGTTTTTAATGGACGGATAAAAATAAAAATTATATAGATACAATTTCTTTTTTTTTTTTTGTTTGGTTTTCATAGCTGTTTATGGCTGAATGTTAATGAGAAATCTTTTGTAAGTATGAACTTAAATTTCAGTAGCCAGATTCAGGTAAAAGGGTGGTGTGGTGTGGGAAAAGGGGGTTTTCAGCGATCTTAGAATTGAATAATAAACAAATTTTGCATTTTTACTTTGCTTGAGCAAAAAATTCATCGTTTGTCGAACAAAACTTTCTAACTTGTTTGCGGGTCACAAAAACAATTTGATGCAAAATCAAAAGTATGCAACGTACAACCATAAGTTTGTCTCTCTGTATGTGTGTTTGTGTGAGTGTGTGTGTGTATGTGTTTATATATATTTTTGGACTGGCTATTAATATTCTATTGGTTTTTGTTTTTCAAGTTTTAATATGAATGGATTCTGTCCAGGGCCGAATTTCAAACAGTGAATGATTGAAATCTAAATTAAACTTCTTTGAAATCGATTTTGTTTTAAATTAATTTGACATTTGAAAGTCTTTATTATTATATTGAAAGAATTTGGCGAATAAATTGTTAAAAGTATTGAGAAAGGAAACTTCTAGGAGACCTTGAACCCCTCGAAAATTATTCAGCCCTGGCTTAAGTCATATTGGGTGTATCAATTATATATCGTTAGCTGTGTCTCTCTGTGTTTACGTGCTTGATCTGGAATCAATTCGTTAGCTGCATCTATTACTGTAGTGTGGTGTGTGTGTGTCTGTGTGTGTGTGTGTATGTGTGTTTCAACTCCAACTTAGGGCTAAATGTTTTCAACTTGTTTTTTGCTTATCTAAATACTTTAGAATTTCATGTTTTGAGACCACCATATACATATATAATATATAATTTCATATACATCATACACATACATACGTAATTGTTACATCATATATGTATACATACATATAATATATATATATATACATATATATATAATTTCTCATATATATATATATATAGGTTTTTGTTTTTGTTGCTTTATAAAACGTTGGTGTTGGTGTCCGCCGTCTATACAGCAAAACACCAAAAAATGCTTCAAACATTTTTCAAATATTTCTCATTGTGTGTATAATTTAACATTTTGTAACATTTATTTTATTTTACTTATTTTTGGTTTTTTTTTTCTTCATTTTTTTTTTTGCTTTATCATTCTTAAGATTTTTGGTTTTTTTTCTTCTTCGATTTCTTTACCTTTTTTGAGTTTTGTTTCTTGTGTTCTTTAGTCATCTTCTTCTTTGTTGTTGTTGTTGTCCTAAATGCTGTTTTTGTTTTGCCTCATCATCAATAACCATAATCATAATAATAATAATAATCATAATAATCAATATTTTTTTTGTGGTTTTTGTTTGTTTGTTTGTCTCATTATACTTATATAAAAAAGTTGTTCACTATGGCCAACTAAATCATAAACTAGGTGTACAGTAAAAAATTGCATATGAAAATTAAACTGCCATCAAATGTTTGTCTTTTTGTTTTTTTTTGTTTATTTATAATTATTAATTTGTTGCTTTTTACCTTCGCATTTTTGTTTGTTCGTTTTTTGGTTTGTTAAAATGTTTCAACTATGTCCGTTTTGGGTTTTATGTTTTTTTTTTTATTTTTATTAGTTATAACTAAAGTGGTTTTGCTTCATTTTGTTCGTTTTGTTTTTACGCATTTACTTCATGTATTTTTTTTTCTTGTATTATTATTATTATTATTAGTAATATTTTTTAGGTTTTCATATTTTTAAATTTACGTTCTTTGGAAATACGCTCCGAAACCGTTGAGCAGCTATTTTGTTGTTCTTGTTAATGTTGCTGTTGCTGTTGCAGTTGTTGTTGTTGTTGTCGTCCGTCCATGTTTGTTGTTGCTGTTGTGTTCCATACATGGGGGGGATTTATCATCAAAAATTGAATTAGTCCGATGTTGTTATAGATAGTAGAGATAATGCCTTTTTGAATTAGTTATATTATAGTTTTGTTTTCTGTTTTGATTTCCATTCCATTGCGGTAACTGATAATTGATTCGCGTGACTTGTCTTCTGTCGATCCGTACTCTTCACCTCGTCTGACTTTTTCTGTTTCCTTTTTTTTTTGTATAGCTACAAAATATATATGTAAGTAGTACCTATGCGTGTTTTCATATACATACATATACTTATTAGTATATATATATAGATTTCCATTTGTTATCACCGATTTGACTTTATGATGCCGAGTTGCAGATAGATAGATTCTAACTATTTGGGTTTTGGGTATGGTTTTTTGTTTGTTTTGTTTTTGAAGGGGGGAGGAAGTAGGAAGGGGCGTATGCTTTCTAGTAATCTTATTTTTGTTTCTCTTTTTCTATGCTTGTGTTTGAATTTTTGTTTTTTTTGTTTTTATACGGTAAATCAATTGCAGTTTTGTTTTTCAAATCCATTTTACTTCACTCAGCTAAATGTATCAAAAAAATCAATTTTATTAAAAGTTATATTGCTTTCCTCTTTATCTTCATTTTTAACTTTTTTTTTGTTTTTATTTTAGGTTTGTTTGTTTCTTCGTGTTGTTGTTTGGGTTTTTGTTATGCGAATTTTTTTTTGAATACCCAGTAACCAGATCGGAAGAGAGAGAAAGAGAGTTTCCTTTTAACAACTTCATTAATGTTTAGTTGAAATTTAATTTATCTCTTTAAGATTCACTTGGAATCCGATAAATCGGAAGATCGACTTGTTGCGGACTAGAAAAAATTCCTTTAAATTAGTTATTTAATATATTAAAATGATCAAATTGGTAAATTTTTAAAAAAGTTTGGGCAAAATTTGATCAATATCGGATGATTGTATGGGGAAAGTGCATTTAGAATGGGATTCTGGCTACCAGGTGTATCAAAGTCGAAGAGTCGACTCTTTAAAATTTGTGTGTGACTCTGCTTGGTGTGTGTGTGTGTGTATGTGTGTGTGTTTGTCTAGATTGTTAATAAAGTAATTCTTCCTTGCTTTTCTCTGGATTATTGGTAAGATTAGGCATTTCTTTTTTTTCTTTCTTGTGGGTCGGGGAGGGGATTGATTAGGGATCAAAGAGAGATAGAGATAGAGAGAGAGATATAGATATAGAGAAAGGGGCTTAAATGTGTTCATTAGGTTGGTTAATTGTGATCCATGGTTTTTGATTCACCTTGCTTTCTACATTCATTTTCTTATGCCAGGGTTTTTCCACCATTCATAAGTACTTCTCTGTGTATATATGTGTGTATGTGTTTGTGTGTATGTGTATATATATATATATATATATGTATGTATATACAGTTAATTGTTCTTTGTCAATTTTGGTTTGGATAAGGGGCTGTTACATATAAAAAACATCGTGCTACATATAGGTGCCTTAATACATTATGAATATATATATATATATATATATATATATATATAGTCTAATAGTACTTATTAAATATGTAATATGTATAGATGTGTATGTCTGTGTGTGTGTGTATGTGTGAGAGAGAAATTATGCTGCTGTGTTGTATATTTCCAAAAAAAAAAAAAAAAACATGTTTTTGTTTCATTTGCAGCTTTCCTTTCCCTGTTCCCTGGCGGAACGAGTGTCAGGCATTGGCATTGTGTGTGTGTGTGTGTGTGTGTATGTGTGTGTTACTACATAATCCATTCATATGCTACCATATTATGGCATATATATATATATATATATATATATATATATTGTATTGTATGTATGTGTATACCTAAGCTTTGGCTAACTGTACAAAATTCTTGGGTTTTTTTCCGGTTTCTGTTTTGGGTTTTCGGTTTTGGTTATCTTTCTTTTCTTTGTTTTTTTTTTTCCTTAGCCTTACATACTAAGCGTAATCCTTGTCCTAATCATACAACACTAAATTAAAATTCATTGATGATATTTTGGTTTGCTTCCTTTTAAAGTTTACTTATTTAGTTCTTGTGCTAGGTTTAAAGTTAAACTCACTTGCCTTTAATTATGTTGTATTTATGTGTGTGTGTGTATCTGTGTGTGTGTGATTCATCGAGGAACTTGAGCGAAAATTCAAATATATATATGTAGTGTGTGTGTGTGTGTGTGTGTGTCTGTGTATGTATTTCTTTTGACTAATTTAAGACGGGTGCCTCTCTCCTTCTTTTCCATCTTTCTTGTATCTTTAAGTATCTTTTATCTAGCTTCATTATTGACTGCTTGACTGTATCTGCATCTGCATCTGCATCTGCATTTGTAACTGTGTTCTTTTGTTTGTTTTGTTTTTGCTTGTTGTAAGTTATTTCATTTAACTAGATGTAATTACATTAATTAACTAAGTTTAATTAATTTGTAATTGTTTTTTGGTTTTTGCGAAGTTTTGCTCCTACTTTGCTTTTCTCAGAATGTGTTCTTGTTTTTCTTTTCATTTTCATTCATTTTTTTTTTTGGTTTTTGTTTTTCTTATTTTTTGTATGTACAAATTGTAAGTTATTTTTTGTTTTGGTTTTTTTTTTGGTTGATTTAGATCCCTTATATGCTATTTTCTTAGGCAGTTTCATTTATATTTTTTGTGAGTGTGTTTTGTATCTGAGTGTATGTGATGTGTGTGTGTGTTTAACATTTTCTATTGTTTTTCTGTGTTGTTTGCTTAAATTTTACATTTGTTCGTTATTTTATGTTTCTTTTTTTTTTTTTTTGGTTTTGTGGTGCCGCAAAGTTCATTTCGAAAAGTTGTTGAGTGAATTTGATTTTCTTTTTTTTTTGTGCAATTTTTAGTTTGTAAAAAATGTTTTTTTTTTTCTTTTGGTGTAACTAAAATTAATTGATTTATTAATTAATTAATATTATAATTATGTATGTTATGTAGGTATGTATGTATATTAGTTATTATTTTGCTATGTCAATTTGCACTAACTATTTGCTGAGGGGCTTTCATTTTGTTTTGTTTTTTAGTTTTTCGTTTATCAAAAGGTGCGCTCAAAAGTTTCTTTAAATTATTTGTATTTATTATTTTGTATTTTCATTGTTTTTGGTTGTTTGATGTGCAAATTAGTTCATTTCATTTTGTGTGTTTGTGTGTCTCATGTGTGTGTGTGTGTGTGTGTGTTTTAGAAATCAAATTAATTTGTGAAAGTATATATATACACAAATATATATATAGCTATATTTTTTTTGGTTTTTAACTTTTGATTACTCTAAAAAATTTGGCCATTTCAATTTTGGAAGCGCTAAGTCAGTTCTGAATGAAAAAACAGAAAAACAGAAAATTCACATAACTAACGACAACAAAATGAAACAGAAAAATTTATTAAAATAAATGAAAAGGCTCAATAAATGGTTCAATTATCGCTGTGTGTGTATGTGTGTGTGTGTGTGTGTGTGTGTCTCGGGGGAATTTAATCAATATAATTAACAGCAAGTCTACACTTAAATTAGGGAAGACTCTTTGGGTGTTTGTTGCCTTTTTGTTTTCTATTCTTCGAACGAACGCAAGTGGGAAGCAAAATGATTAATTTAAAAGAGAAAGGACAACAAATCAATACATACAAATCAATGGAAATGAGCTAAATGGTATTTAATCATAAGCACAACATGGTATGACTGTCTCCCAATGCCAAAATGATAAATGCAAAAGCATCGATCAATATATACGGATTTATTTGTTCGCCAATTAAGCAATCGATTGCTCTTAGAGCCAAAGAGCGGAAGCAATTTGATTCTCAGTACTAAAACATGGAAAGCAAATTGCAAAAATCAAGTTTTATCAGAATATAGAAGTGAAATAATATATATTTTCTTTCTGAAGCATTCTGGACTACTTTAAAATGATAGTTTTAAGACGCTTAACCGATTTGCCAAGTCGAGCTTAGTTTTTGATCATATGGTGAAATGTTTTGAAGGACACTTTTGAGTCACTTTTTTTTGTATCCCTGGGATGGCAAGCCGCGTTGAAGGACACTCTTGAGTCGCTTTTTTGGGCTGGACTGGGTTAGTTTTCATTCCATGTTGCACAAATATAAATTGATACAATTTTTCTTTTGATGTATCAGATTATATATAGATTATTGCATTTGTGTTGGTTTACTGTGTCTGTGTCTGTGTGTGTGTGTGTGGGAGTGGTTGTGTGAGTGTCGACTGCGCTATTTTTATTCTGGTCTGATTCATTTGAGTGTGTGTATTTTTGTGTTATGGCTTTTCATTTCATTTTTCACATTTTGCACATTTTTGTTTTACTTTGCTTTCTTGTTTATGTGTGTGTGTGTTTTTTATTTTGTATAATTTTGTTTGAACAATGAGTTTATTCATTTGGTTGTTGTTGCTTGTTGTTTTTTTATGTTTTGTTTTTTTTTTTTAGTAATTTTCACTACAAATTTGCTATGCTGTTGCTTTTGATTACTCTTCCTTCGTTCATTTATATGCCTTCTCTTTGATTAATTCTAAGTTATTTTCTTGTGTAAATCTATTTAACAATATTCTTTGCTTTCGACCTGGTAATATGTGTGTCCTTTTTTTGTTTTTGGTTTTTTTTGGGGGGAGTTTGTTTTTTTCTTTTTTGGTTTGTTTGGTTTTTTGTTGGTATTAAATTATAATAATAATTTGTTGCATTTGTCTGCTCATAATGCTAGTTAAAATTAATTTTCGTTTTTTTTGTGGTTTTGTTTTTTTTTTTGGTTTTTTTTTGTTTTTGGTTTTGTTTTTCAGCGCCTTGCACAGTTTGACTCTCTTGTGCGCTGTTCACTCTCATCCTCCTCGGCTTTGTGTGTGTTGGTGTCTGTGTGTGTGTGTGTGTTTGTGTCTGAGTATATCCTTTTTGGTTTTTATTTTTTGGTTTTTTTTGAGTTGGGGATAGTGGGTTGAATGCTTATTCTTCGCCAAGTAACACCAGATCGTCGGCGACCACGTCGCTGACATGAAGATAGATGATCCAGTACATCAGATTGAAGCAGACAAAGCATACGGGAAACACAATGCGCGAATATTTATCAATATCCGAGGGAGTAATACCCAGTAGTTTGTTGATATCCTGCATAAGCGAAAGCAAATCGTCATAGATGGAATTGGTTTTTCAAGGGTATTTTCGTATTTTGTTTTGTTTTGTTGGTTTGCATGTTAATATTACCTTTTTTACTTTACCCGGATGCAGTAAATGGGCTGGGACAGCTGCCTCAGGGTCGCCACCACCATCTGGCGGACCGCCACCACCGCCGCCACCGCCACCGCCAGGACCACCGCCACCGCCCGGCTGGGGACCAGGACCATGCGACTGTTGTCCACCACGACCGCCATTCACCGTATTCTCTAGGGTGCCACCCTTGGAATGGGCCTTGGGATCATGGACCTTGAATCTCACCTCCTGGAACAAGGGTCCCACTATCGAGCAACCGCGCGTACCAACGTTTTGTTGGATATTTGAAAAGCCGATTGGGCGGTTACTCACTGTTTGTTTGGGCGCATGTGGATGACCATGGCTGTGGGCATGATGACCATGCCCATGTCCATGCTCAGGACCACCGATGCCCATTCCGCCGCCACCGCCTCCGCCTCCGATTCCCATTGTGGCATTCGGATTTGGATTGGCCTGCTGCTGCTGTTGGGCCTGCTGCTGGGCCCCATCTAGCTGTTGCTTTTTCTGCTCAGCTATCTTTTGGATCGCCATAAATCTTTGTTTTCGCATTTGAATTCGTTTTGCCATATAGCCGACGGTGGCGTATTCTATATATATATACGATTTGATTTTGTTTTTTCGATTTTGATATTGAGTTGAGAGAATTGATTTGATCGAATGCAATTTGAATGTTCGTTTTGGTTTTTGTTTTTGATTGTTTTGATTGTTTGATTGTTGTCCAATTTTGGTTTTTGTTTTTGATTTTGTATTTTTTTGGATGGACGGTTGTGGTTGTGGCGGTACGGGGGGTAAACGATTATGCGGGAATGCAGTATATAAGAATTTCCATTATGAATTTCGATACGTATCGTGTTTCGGTTATCGTTTCGTTACGTTTCGTGTGAATTCGTTTCATATTCGATTCGATACGGAATACAGTACGTAATAATGATGTCAGAGATTTTTGTTGTTGCGATTTTGATCAGTTTTAGTTTAGTTTTTTTTTTTTTTTTTTTTTTGGTGGTGGTGCAGGGAAAATGGAGCATTTGGAGTTTGTTTTATTTTTTTTTTTTTTTGGTTTTTTTGTTTTTGTATCAGATATAAAGAAAGATATATAAATAGAAATGTAAGTCAATTATGAAAAATTTTGGTATTCAATATCAATCACAACGTCTAAGAAAAGTTGGTGAGTAGTTGTTGGAATGTTCCTATCATTATCATGTTTGTTACATGTTTCTGTGTGGGTGTGTGTGGGCATATGCTTGTGTGTGTGTGTGTGTGTGTGTGTGTGTGGCAAGGAGAGGAGTAAAGGCTTATTGCATGTATAAGTATCTTTTGTGTATTCTTCTTGTACATGTTTGTGTTTCAGAGTTTTTTTTTTTTGATGTTGTGTGAATTTAATTAAAAGGAAAAATTCTTTTTGGTTAAGTTTTTTTTTTTTTTTGGGGTTTTTTTTTTGCAGCCAGGCAAAAGGAAAATAGTGAAGGTGAAGCAAGTTTTGGTTTGGTATTTTTTATGTCTGTGTGTTTGTGTGTGTGTGTAAGGGAAATAGTTCTGTCTAGATATATATTTATAAATATATATAAATTTAGCAAGAGATATATATATAGAGAGAGAGAGAGAGATAGAAAGAGCAATTTTCTGTGTGTGTGTGTGTGTGTGCGTGTGTGGGTGTGTGAATATGTATGTATGGTTTATATGCGTGTATACGAGTCTTTGTATTGCTCTCATTGTTGTTGTTGTTGCTGTTGTTGTTGTTGTAGTGAAATGAGTGGAAAAAGTCATTTGTAAGCCAAACGATTTATGTACACATTTATTTCTGCAGTTGGAGACCATCATTCAAGGAAAATGTTCATGTGCGTGCCTTAAATGCAAATTCATTGAACCAAAGTATCTCGCCCGTATAAGGGACACGAAACAAATTTCCAGCATTTTGTTTTGGTTTTGCGAAAATTGCTTGGATTTTTTGTTGTTGTTGTAGTTGTTGTTGTTTTCTTTTTTGGATTGATTGAGAAGGGGGGACCAGGGGATTGCTTTTCTTGTTGTTGTTGTTGTTGTTGTTATTATTATTGTTGTTGTTGTTGTTCTTGTTGCTGTTGTCTTTTTTATCCTTGGCATGGATTTCGGATTACGGTTTTGCGGATTGCGTTGCGGATTGCGGAATTTCGATTTGTTGGCCATCAAAATGGTTAATGCGAGAGAATGTACAGATGTACATATTATATATACACACATACATATATATATATATATACTTTTATATATTTTTATATGATGTGTGTATATATATATTTAGAAATGCTAGAGCGTAACGAGTAACGAGTGTAACGAGTAACTTAGTAACGAGTGTACTTACCTTCTCTCTTGCGGTCTAAAAACAAAACGCCAATGCTGCAAAAGGCAGAACAGAGGAGAAACAGAAAAGCACATAGACAGAGGAGAGAGAGAGAGAGACAGAGGAGAGAAAGAGAGAGAGAGAGAAAGAGTGGGAGAGAGAGCAACTACTTATCCATATCTTACCTAACCTCAAAATTCATTCGTTCGGTTTTCTTTCGGTTCATTTCGGTTAATTTGTGCAAATCTCAGATCTATCATGTCTGGATCACGTGCTTTAAGTGATCAAAACTTAATAGATCGAAATTTGTTAAGGAGTTTTTCTTTTCTTTTGTTTTTTTTTGGTTTTTTTGATTCTATGAAATTTTGAGGTTGACTTTTTGAGGCTTGTTGACCACTTTGTTGGCCGGCCAAGAGTCTTCTTCATCTCTTTTGGTTGGCTTTCTTTTTTTCTGTTCTTTTTTGTTTTTTTTTGGTTTTTGATGGATGGGTGGTGGTAGCTAGGTGGAGCTAGGGAGGAGGGGGAGTAGGGCCTCCATCTGGCTGCTGTTGTTGGTTTTTACCATATTTACAGTGTTGTGTAACTATCTTTTATTCAATTCAATCGCGACTCAAGCCAGGTGTGGCGCAGGGCATGCTAGATTCGTTTCGTTTCGTTTTTTCAGATGCGCTCGGTTTTACTTTTTTTAATGTTTTTTTTTTTTGGTTTATGGTTTGATGAACTCTCTCGTACCCTGGGCATTTCTTTTTTGAATTTTTTGGTTTTTTGATTTTGATTTTTTGATTTCTTAGGTTTTTTTTTTTTGAATGGATAATAGACGAGGTGCGTTTAGCTAAAGTTTTTTGTTGGTTGGTTTTGTACAGATTTTTGTTTTTTTGTTGTTGCTGTTGTAGTTTTTTTTTTTTTTTTTTGGTTGTTGCATTTGGCGGAAGCTGGGCGTATATTGATATCTGGGTACCATTCCAGGTTGATCAGTTAGTTTAGTGTCTCAACCTGATTGGCTAGTTTTGTTGTAAGTAAGTTTTTGAAGTAGGCTGGTTTGGTTTTGATTTTTTTTTTTTTTTTTTTTTGGTTTGCTTGAAGCATGCTTCGATTTTTTGTTCGATTTGCAGTGAATTTGATTTGATTATTGATAATCAATATTAAAATTTGTTGTGCAAATTTTCGTGTGCAAAACATTTGGAAATTTGTCGTGCCTTTATTATCTAAATATCTGTATCTGTATATATATATTACGTATAATATATATATATAGATTGTATTTGTTGGTGGGGGTTCTGTTTTGTTGTTGTTTGTTTGTTTGTTTGTTTGTGTTTGTTGTTTTGTAGTTGTAGTTGTAGTTGTTTTAGTGGTCAGGCGCGCGTATCTATGAATTTGCATACATTTTCTTTAGATGATAGCTTGGTTTTTCTTTATGCAAGAAAAATTAATAACAAGAACATACAAATACGAAAAAAGAGATTTCTTTATGGTTTGGTTTTCTTTTCTTTTCTTTTTGCTTTTGCTTTCTATTGGCATTTTGTTGTTGTTGTAGTTGTAGTTTGTTGCTGTTGTTTAAAAGTTTGTTTGGTTTTTGTTTGGTTTTGTTTAGGTTGGTTGGTTGGTTGGTTGGTTTGGTTGGTTGGTTGGTTGGTTGTGTAAGAGAAAAAGATTAAAGTTAAAAAAGAGAACTTGGCCAAACAAACGCTTGAAATATTTCATCAAATTTGTTGTTCTTTTAGCGAATTTCTTATTTCAAAATCTGTTTTTTTTTTGTTTTTTCGAAAATTTCTCTATTTACTATTAGCAAATCTGTCTCTGTAAGTGTGCATATTTCAAACATTTTCAAACGTTTGCCAAGTTATTTTTTGGTGCAAAAGAATTATTTTTCACTACATTTGATGGCCAAACTTTGTATAGTCCTTTTTGTGGGTATGCCATAAATGATGTGAAATAGAATTGAGTTAGATTTTTAAGTTAGAGATAGAGAGATTAAGAGAGAAAAATGTAATGTATTTTGTATTATAAGGAGCATTTTGTAAACAAAAGAACGTTGCATCTCATTTGATCTAATCAATTGGAAACATTTTTTTTTGCAAAAACAGAGTTTTCTTTGTTCAAATTATTTTAAAAATTTCATGTCAAGAACGCAGCGTTTTTCTGTATATTTTGTTTCATTTTGTATTTGGTTGGTTGGTTGGTTGTTGGGAGTTTTCTGTGTCCAACGCTAAGCGTGGCAAGGAAAGCTGGCAGAAAAACGATGTGAATGGGTGTTTGGGTGTGTGTGTGTGAGTGTGTGTGTGTGTGTGTGTAGTATATGAACGTATAATAAAATAATAAATAAATTGTTGATCTTCTACTTTTGGCATCATTGACTTTGTCTTGGCCTTGTCGTTTATAGGCCAAAAGTGAGAAGCTAAGTTAACTTGGGCAAAAAAATGTGTATTGGTGTCAGTGTAATTGTGTGCGTGTGTATGTGTGTGGGTGTGTTGGTGTGTGTATGTGTGTGTGTGTGTGTGTGTATGTTGTGTTTAGTGTGGTGTATGTGTGTGAGTTATGAAAATTGTTGCTATTTTGGTGGTGGGTTTTTTGTATATTTTTTTTGCTAATTTGGTTTTGGTGGCTACTAATTTGTCTCTAATTTGGTTGATTTGTTTAGTTTACCCAGTAGACTGGCAAAGACCATAACGAAGCATGTTCCCAGATAGACGTCAATCGACTTGACGTACGAAATCTTTGGCAGCGCTGCATTTGTTGACGACATCAAAGTGGTCATTGTCAACACGGTTGTCACACCGAGCGCCACACGCGCCGGCGTTGCATTGCGATTGAGCCAAAATGATACCCATGATATAATAACGATCAGTCCAGAGGGTATATAGATTTGTATAAGATAATAGCCCATCGAACGCACGAATTGTATTTCGCAGGCTAAACGCGAATAATTGCCTGTAATAATTTTTGGTATAATTTTTTTTTGAAGATTTTTTGGTTTTGTGATTTTGTAGTTTTTTTTTTTTGAGTTTTTCAAGTAGATAATTTTTTTTTGGTAAAATTTATTCGCGTTTCAATTTTCAATCATCATTAATCATTTGCGCATATGACGAAGATCGAGTGAATAAGAGTTTTATATATATATATATAATATAATAATAGTGAGGAGAAAGAAAGAGATAAAGAGAGAGAGAGAGAGAGAGAGAAAGAGAGAAAGGATGGGAGAAATATCATTATTAGTATATATTTCGTTTAGTTTAGTCATCATATTATTATATATTTGTATATGTATATATAGTCATATTGATTGTAAATTATTTACAACACAATTAAGTACTTATATTCAAAAATCAAAAGATAACAAAAGATACCAGACACACACAAAATCAAATAGGAAACCAAAAAAAAAAAAAAAAAAATTTCGACTGAAACTTTGAACCTAAAAGCATTAAAATTTGCATAATAAATATATGAGCGCATTTTGGAATGATATTAAATAAAGATGGCTGACTTTGAACCTTCTGAAAGTTATATATAAGTTATATAAGTAGTTGGTAAATATGTTTGTATGTAGCTTGAAATTTAAGTTGTTAAAACTTCTGAATGATCTATGCGACTCTTTTGTGTGATTAATTTTAGGCAGGCAATAGTCATAGTCGTATTTGTATTTGTTATTTTGTAATATATAGTAGGTATATAAAGACTTATTCTCAAAATCAAAATCAAAAACCAAAACAGAAAACACAATCAAACGAGATGAACATAAAAAGGCAATCTCTTAACAAAACTCAACAGACTGAATGTTAGCGCACAATCAGTTTAATATAACTAATGTATATAAGTATATAAAATCTATGTAACCCTTGCAGGTAATAAATATATAGGTTTAAGTATAAATTATGTAAGCTTGTGGAGTGTTTTATGATTTTTCCCAATAAGATCTAAGGCTCAGATCTTTAATTATTTCTCTTGCAATTGAATATAGATTCTTTTCTATATACATATATTAATTGCCGGACGACTTTCGATTTAAGAGAAGATAATTTTTATAAATCTCTGCAAGCTTACATAGTGAGCTTCGTTTAAACCGAAGAATGTGAAATGAGAAATGGTTAAGAGTTTAGTTGGTGACTAAAAAATATTCAAATAAAATTGTGTATGGAAATGAAAAGCAACTTTATGTTAGGTGTTATTTAAATTTGTAAACTTGCATTAAATAAATGAAGAGCAAAGGAACAAAGTAAAAAAAAGAATCGATAAGATCAACGGAAAGAGACGGCTAATCTCCGAGTAACAATCAAACAAATGAGTTAGAGGTATCATCTAAGCTAAGACCTAATATTGGGCATTTTTTTGTTGCCTAAACATTGTTGGTTGGTTGGCTTTTTGTTAATGTTTTCCTTGTTAAAAAAGAGATAATTGTTGTTGTTTTTTTTTTTTTTTTATAAGATGAGAGCATGCTTGGGAGGGCGTTGTTGTTTTTGTCGATATTTGTTAGAGATTTGTTATTGTTTGTTTTGGCAAAATATTTAAAATATCATATATATGTATATATATATATATATATATTAGAGAGAGAGTAGATATAGTTTATGATTTTTTAGCATTTTTTTTGTTGTTGTTGCTGGTTTCTTGATCTAATTGTTTTGAAATGTTTACGATTTTAATTTGTAATAAAAAGTGAAAATTTATGTAGCATACTTTTTTGGGCGGGGATTAGAGAGAGATTTTTATGCGCTTATTTTCATTGTTTTTTTTTTTTTTTTTGGTTGTTGCGGCTGTTGCTAATGTTGTTGTTGTTGTTGTTAATATTACAATAATACAAATGTTAAGTAGTTGTAGTTGGTGTGGTGTGTTGGGTAGGGGGTTTGAATGAAAGTTTTGACTATTGTTGTAGTAGTTGGTGTTTTGTTGTTGTTGTTGTTTGTATGCTAATGAATTTTTGTATAGCGTTTTCAAAATTTTGTAGTTAAAAATACGATTTCGGTTTTGTATTTTGTTTGGTTTGTTGTTGTTTCTTTTTGTATTTGTAATATGTAATAAAAACTAATTGTGACTAGTTAATCATGTAACTATATAAGCATTTAATGAGTGTGCGTGTGTGTCTGTGTGTGTGAGTGTAGTGTGGTGTTTGTTGTGTGTGATAATGTCAGGCATAAATCAAAAGCATGATTTTTTCTAAGTTAAAGCCATATCATCAGTTAAGCTTTGCTATATATATGTTCATTTTGAATTGATTTTTTGATTGTTAATTTTTAAATATATTTTGTAGTTGGATTTTTTTTTTGGTTGATTGTTTTTTTTTTTTTTTTTTAACTATATATGTATTTGTTTTTTGTTTATTTTTAAAAATCTTATGATAAATATATATATGTATATAGGTTGAAAAGGTCGCTAAGTGAATTTCAGTATTTCGTATTGAGATTTCGATTTCATTTTGATTTATTAGCTGTTGTAATATATATATAAGTATGAACTCATGAGAGCGTTAAAATCAAATTTAAATTTGGAACATAAATCAGTTAAAATAGTTCGATGTAATAAGTAAGTATGTATATATATAAAAATTTCTGATATATATATATATATAATATATAAGCAACCGAAATCGAATCAAACATGAATGAAGAGAATCAACTAAAAAAAAATGTAATTAAAAAGTTGAATTTCTTTTCGCTAGCTTAACATGCTTTTAATTTGATTTGTTTTTTTTTTGTTTAATGATAATTAGTAACTGTGAAAAGCACTAAGTCGCGTAGTCAGGCCATTTTTAGATGTCGGTTGATTGATTTTTTGTTGGTGGGCTAAATGTTAAACGTTGTTATTTTTAATATATAAACTAGTTAGCTAGCTAAAATGGTATTTGAAAGATAATATGCAAAAATCTGAAATGCTTAAGATGCTCTTAACATGCACTTTATTTGTTGGTTGGTTGGTTGTTGGTTGGTTGGTTTCGTTTGGTTGGTTGATTTTATTTTTGTTTAATGAACGTTTTGCATACAATTTGAGCCCACAAAAGTGTAAGCTTAAATTGCACAACAAATAATTAATTTTTAGCCTGTTTTTTTTTTTTTTGGATCTGATTTATATATTGAAGTTTTGTTACTTTTTACAAATGCTGGCATATGTTTCCAAAATATGAATAAGAGATTTTGAAATTTAGATTGAGATTGAGAGAGGGAGTCGTCTTGTTAGAAAAGTCGAAAGCAACTGATTGAACTGAAGACACACATAATCGAAACCGAAACCAAAACCGAAACCAAAGAAAAAACAAGAAAGAAGTTAATGAAAAGAAAGGCAAAAATTAGGTATTTTAGTAATAGATATAATATAGATATATATGTATATACATATGTAATTCGATATAGATTTCAAGTTATCATATATCGTCATATATATAAATATATATGTATATATATATATATAGGGTAAGTAAAAATAATTTTTGTTTTATTTTGTATTTTGGTTTTTTTTTTTTTTTTGGGAAAGAAAATCGGTAACCGTCTACAGGTACCTGTGGTAAGACTGATTTCCATAGCTCTTTGACGATGACCCAAGACCTTGAATTGGGGTAGCGAAACTTCACTCGAGACACCAACCGAGTTAGGGCCCTCGTTCCATTTATAGCGTATGTCGCGCATCGTGTAGCCGACTATATATGCATATATGTATATATATATATATAATATATAGATATTCCATTCATGATATATATGTGATATATATATATAGGCATGATGTATATGTGAATATATATATATATATATAAATAGATGTGTATATAGTTAGTTGTTGTATGTGGTTTTTTTTGTACAGTTTGGTTTGGTTGTTGTTGTTTTTTTTTTTTTTTTTTGGTGGTGTTGTATGTGTTGAAGGAAACGTTTTATTTTACAGTTGTTGTTGTTGTAGTAGTAGTTGTTGTTGTTGTTGGCACAATTCGGTGTTGTTGTCGATACGAGGTTGTTGTTGTAGTTGTTGTAGTTGTTTGACGAAAAATATGCACAAAAACACAAAAAATACATTTTGTGAGACTATTAATAAGTTCTATTTTTGGTTAATAGAAATTTTGTTGGTTGTTGATAATTTGTTCTTCATTTTTGCTATTTGTTTTGTATTGTTTTTGTTGTTGCTTCTTTTGCTTATACAATTTTGATTTACTCATTGATTGTTGCTGTTGTTTTGTAGTTGTTTGTTATTTGTTTTGTTTTTTTTTTCATATAATTTTCTGTTTTTTTCTTTGTCTTAGTTTGTCAATTAATAGTCTCATTCAGAACTTGTTGCTTAAAGTGTTGGTTCGCAAAAATATATTTTTTGATTTTGTTAAGTTTTTGATTAAATGCTATTTTGATTGGCAAAGCATAACTAATTAATTGTAAGTAGAAATTCATTTGAGCATTTTAGTAGGCCCTTTTAGATAGATGTTTGTAGTTGTAGTTGTTTTTGGTTTACTTAAACTTAGAGCTACTGTTTGTTCTTATTGGCAGTAGTATTTGGGTTGAATTGCTTTGGCTTACAGACTAGATGTATGTATATATATATAGGTAGTATATGGTATATATAGCAGATGTATTATATATATATATATATAGGTAGGTAGGTATAGTATATAGTTTTGTATGTTAAGTTAATCAAATGTGGCAGAAATGGGTGCTCTTGTGTATTTCTTTTTTTTTTTTTTTTTGGGTTAACAATTTTCCAACGTATTCAGATTTTCATAATCATATTGTTATTGTTATTTTATATAATACATTTCGTTGTATGCGAGTATGTAAGTATATTCGTTTAGGCCTACCCAAGCAAATTGAACTGGACTCTCTTTTTTTTTTTTTGTTTTCTTGTTTGTTGGTTTCATTCTTTTGACGCGGGTTCAAACTGAATTCACAAACTTAAAAAATTTGAAAAGGAAAACCAACACAAAATCTAGAAAACATATATACGTACGTATATTGTGTGTATATATATATAGATAATATGTAGGTATGTATGTATCATAATCCTAAGCTAAACTGTCTGCACTACTGGACACAACTGCTGACGACTAAAACGATTGATTAGCTGATTCAATTATACACAAGAAGTTAGTTGGTAAACCGAAATTAAATCGCAAAAATCGAAACAAAAACTCACAACAAAGAGGTTAGTATTTGAATAATATAGTAGTAGAATAGTAGTAGTAGTAGTAGAAGTAGAAGTAGTAGTAGTAGTAGAAGTAGAGAGGACACACTTCAAACACAAGGGGGGACAGCTTCGGCGGTGGTGATGGGTGATGGTGGTGGCGGTTTGGTGGTGTTGCTGATTCTTGGTGGTGTTGGGAAAATGGGGATTTCGAGTATATATGTATGTATGTATGTATATATGGGGTATATGGGGGGTATAATATAGGTTTTGCGACTTGGTTGTTGTTAGTATTGGTAAGTAGCACAAGTTGTTACAGTTAGCACTCGATAAAAAGTTAACAGAAGAATTTTGTGTGGATAAAACAGAATAAATGAGAAGAAAATGTGCGTGTTTTTTTTTTTTGTTTGTTTGTTTCTTGCTCGACGTATTTCTTTCTTTCTTTCGTTACGTTCTATTCGTTTTTTGTCGTTGCGCTAAAACCTTTTATTTTAGGGTTTTCTTTTTTTTTTTTTTTAGTTTCTTTTGGTTAAAATAATAAAGTGAAAACTCGTTACACAAAACAGAAAAGAGTAAAACAGTTAGATAAAAATGCTTGTCGAACTAAAACGGAAATGTTAATGTGATTATTATTTGGCTTTATAATTAGATTATTTTCGGTTTTGTTTTGTTTTTTTTTTATTTTCTTTTTGATAGGTGTTTTTTTGTATTTTTTTTTTTTTTTTTTTTTTTTTTTTTGTAGGTAATGTATTTATGGGGGTACCTGTGGTTAGGTTTATTTCGGTCGCCCTCTGCCTGTGTCCCAAAACACGGAACTGCGGGAGTTCGACCTCACTGCTCATGCCAACACTACTCAGTCCATCTCTCCAGAAATAACGGATATCTCGCATCGTGTAACCGACTGCAAATGTGGTTGGTTGATTGGTTTGTTGTTGTTGTTGTAGGTTTGGTTGAAGATGCAGATGCATGGGATGTAGGTTGTTGTTGTTGTGGTTGATGTTGTTGTAGTAGTAGTTGTTGTTGTTGTTATTGTAAAAAGGGGGGCAGTTGTTAATTAATTTGTTCATTTTGTTTCTATTTTAGTTTTTGGTTTTGTGGTAAGTGTCGGTACTGGGACACAATACATATATACTATACATACATATATAGATTTAGATTTCTCTATATATATATGTATATATATTCGTAGAGAGGAAAAAGTTACATATACGACAAGTCAAAATTGAGTCCTAGTTATGACTGTTTCTTTGTCTGTTTTCTTATGGCAAAGTGTGTGGGTAATTTCTTTTGTTCGTTACGTTTTCTGTGGCGAGTTTTAACAAAGAAATTATAGACATATATATGTATGTTATTCAAAGTTATAAGTTCGATAGATAGAGTGATTGATTGATTGATTGATTGAATGATATAGGGGTTAAAAGGGCATGTTTTGATATTGAAAGGGTGCCATGTGTTCGGAATATAAGTATATAATGATTCTTACAATTGATTAAATCTAACTTAGACTAAATATATTCATTTGCCTTTAAAACTAATCACATATAATAGTAAATGTTATATTTAATTTCAATATAAAGTTTTTATTTTTTTTTCTTTATCAGTAGATCAGCAGATCATCAGTTAGAGGAGCCTTCTGCGGTTGCTGTAAAGTGAGAAGGCGACCGAAAACCAACCAATCTGAATTTTATGATTCTGAAACTGTGAACTGTGTTTTTTTTTTTTTTTTTTTTGGTGGATGGTGAACGGGAGAGGGCGGTTGCAGGAAGACGAAGGAAAAGGTCAAGGATCAATTTGTTTGGTGGGTTGGGGACGAGAGGATGATAAATTGCTAACATATTGTTGTTATACTATCGGTATACATATATGTAAACAAAAAAGGAAACACTCAGAAAAATCGAATCAAAGGATCAAGTTTTCTATTCTAAATTATATCAAGTTCTCCCACTTACTACTGACAGAAAGATATTCAATTTTAATTGGTTTATGGATAAATCAATGAGAATCTTACAAGTTAGCTTCTTTGACTTAGCTATTTGATTGACATTTTACTGAGTGGAACCGATAAAAAAGGTTTTCAATTGTCTGAATGAGTTTTGAACTAAACATAAAAATGACCCCAAAGACTGGCGATTTGATCTATGTATAATATACTTTTGTATACTTGTATGGGATGAGCAGAACTAAATGTAATTGAATGTTGTTGTCATTGTTGTTGGGCAGGGCGGTCTATAAAATTGATTGAAAACGCAAATGAATCGCAAAATGATTTGAAGGAGAGCTACAAAATTCTGAAACCTGAACCAGAAGAAGAAACTTAAAAAGGACACCCAAGTGGAAGCTGTTTCAAATTAAAAATGGAAACAAAACTAACAAAAAAAAAGAAGATATACGAAATAATAATAGAAAGGAATTTCGAATAAATTGTTAAACTATTTGGCCTAAGCTCTGCCTACAGACAATTGTTTATATTTTCTTCCTATTTTTTCCTTTTTTTTTCTTTTGATTTGCTTTATAAACTAAATTTTTGTAAATTTTCTGGGGGAAACTTAATTGCTCAAAACTGTTAGATATTGTTTTACAATTGACATCAAATAATTGTGTAATTGCTTTTTTCTTTGTGTGTGTGTGTGTGTGCTTTTGTGTGTGTGTGTGTGTGACCTTAAAATTTAATTGCTTGCATTTTTATTGTTGCCGTTGTTGTTGTTTCAACTTGCTTGTATATTTGTCAAAATTTGTTTTGCCCAAAACACTGAACAAACAGAGCAAGGCCTTTTGCTTGAGAGATAGAGATAGATAGATTGCTAGCTAGCGAGTGAGCGAGCGAGCGAGAGAGAGTTAGCTGGCCAGAGTTGAAGGCAGAAATAATAAGCCCTAAGATCTTAACTAAACTATATTCTATATATAATCATAAGTACTTAAAAACTAGTTAAAGTTATTTTTCTTGTTTTCTAGTGTGGCCAGTGGCCACTATGTGTAGCTTTACACTGTCCAACACTAGAGAGACTGATTGCACTGCACTTCAATTTGCGGCCACTCTCAAATTCAGTTCAGTTCAGTTTTTGTATGTTTATGTTTCTTTTTTTGTTTGTTTGTATATTTATTTCTTTTCTTTTTTTGGTTTTACTGCTTCACATTCTGAATGAGTTTTCATTTCATTTTCATTTAATATTAACATTTTCCTTTATATTTTTGTAATAACATTATCATTGACAATTCTTCTTTAGTTTGCAATTTCTTTTGCAATTGATTTTTGTTTTTCGTTTTTCATTATAAGTATGGATTAATTTGAATTAATTTTGTTCATAAGTATTGACAATTCGAATTTTGTGAGATTATTTATTAATTTTGCAATTGTTTTGATCTTTCTTTTTTTTTGTTTGTTTTTTTTTTTTTTATTATTAATTTAATTTAATTAGCAATTGGCTTTGTACTTACAGCTTTCAATTTCAATGTGACACAGTTGTCGATCCATTGGGAAATATTGTAGATTCATCGGACACGATGCGGTAATAGTCAATCTAGTCATTTGTTGTTGTCGTTGTCGTGGTTGTTGTTGTTAGTAACGATGATAAAAAGGAAATGCAATTAGTGATTATTCAAATCAGAGAGATTCGTTTCGAGAATAGTTATATATAAACAAATATATATGAATATATATTGGAGGAAAAAAAAAACGAGCATACTAAACGCTAAGTTAATATACATACATACAACATTTACGAGTAGTTTAAGTTTTTGCAGTTTTGGATTGGTTTGTTTCTTTGGTTTATTTTTTTTTTTTTTTTTTTGGTGGGGAAAAAGGGGGGCAAGGGCAGCGGGGGTTCGTTGGTTAGAAGGGTTTGTGGTGGAGGTGGTGGTGATTATTATGGTTGTGGTAGTGTGGGTTAGCAAGGAGAAGGGAGCGAGTTCAATTGGATATGAGCTAAGTAAGTTTATTACATTCATTTTGCTTCTATTTGGTCGTTCCATTAAGTGACAGATACATTTTGTTTTTTCATTTCATAGTCGATATTTTTGGTTTCGTTTATCACATCATTAAGCGGCATTTGAATTGTACAATTAGTGAGGTAATTGGCGTCTAACAAATTGTTTTTTTTTTACTAACTTAGTTTAAGTACGTTGTGTTGTGTTTTTGGTTTTCTGTTTAGACTTTTTTATACACTTGTAAAGGACCTCAATTCCACATACTCAAAACTCTTTGAACAAACTATTTAAGAAACTAAATCTTAAATGCAAACGAAAATTAAAGCTTTTCCTTGAAAAGATTTAACTTAAGTATAAGCAAAACTAAACCAACTACTTATATATACAATACGTTAATAAATTGTACTAAAATTGAGCTTGTTTCCCATCCTCCTACTAGATTATCTGACTTTATACCATTTTTATATCAATATCTCATCTTTTGGTTCGAGAATTTTACTTAAATTTAGTAGACTTTAATGAAATCCAATAGAATCCCATTTCAAAAATATATAAAAAGGGAATATCTGATGTAATAATAATGGCATATTCTATATCTTTCTCTTTGTAAGTTTTAGATATTTCTGTAGGACACGAAATTCTGGAAATTTTTAACTAGGCAACACAATTATTGTGATTATTATAGTGATCAGACTAATATATTCTATATTCTAAGTCTAGTTTTTTTCCATGGTCTACAAGTGTATTGAAATCTTCGGCTTGCCGATGTATTACTTTGATTTTTATTTTGCTTAAAAAGTATCTACAACAAATTCGAAAACACTCTACTCATACTTGATTTTGGACGGGGTTTTAATTAGTGAGGGGTTTCGGGTGGTGAGGATTTAATTCGCTGGAGATAGATATAACTGGTAGTTTAGTAGTAGTAGTAGTTGTAGTAGTAGCTGTAGTAGTAGTTACTAAAGGTGGCAACAGTCAGTCACTGAGACTGAGACAGCGGTTTTCTGTGTATGGCGATTTTGGACAGATTCTTGTTTAAAGGTAGTAGAAAATATTATGCCCAGTAGCGCGTAATCTCTAGATACGTTCTACTACATTTGGGGTCCAGTCAAACCTTTTTGTGGTGTAAAAAAAACACACATGAGAGACATATTGTGTGTGTGTGTGTGTGTGTGGGTGGTTGTGATTTTGTGTGTGTTTGTGTGTCCTAATCCTATCAAATGTAACGGGGAAGTGACTATGGCTGAGAGTTAATGTCGTGGATATTAATTATTATTACGGACGTACGGACGCCTGATCGCAAAGAAAATGATAATGATTGGTAGGATTGATTATCGCTTGCAATTTGCCAACTTTTCTTTCACTCTATGTATACATATATTAAGTAGTTATAGTAGTAGAATTAGTAGTAGGTAGGTTAGGTAGGTATTTAGGTTGCATTTCGGTTTTTCGTTTCTCTTTATTCTTTTTTTTTTTTTTTGTTTTTTTTTTTCATCACTTGCCAATTGAACTCACTTGATAATTGATATTTGATATATAGAGATTTGAAATAAATTCGTTTCGTTCTGTAGAAATTTGCATTTCATTTCGGTTATTAGATCTTTAAGAAAATTACAACATCGATTTATACACACACACATATCGAAAGGAAAAAGAATAGTTGCAAAAAGGATTCCAAAATCAAAAGTCAAATAAACAGAGAGAGAGAGAGAGATTTGTAACAAATTTCTTGTTTAGGTATTTTTTTTTTTTTTGGTTTTTAGAATTGTTTTTTTTTGCTGTATACTTTGTTTTGTTAAAGTTTTTTTTTTGTTTTTTTAATTGGAAATTTTCAAATACACATACACATTTACAGACAGTAGTAAAAAAGAAAACAAATAATATTGAATGCGTTTTGAAATTGATGGTATTTTTTTTTTGGTTTTTTTAAAATTGGTTTTTGTTGCTTTTACCTAATACTTCTTGTTATCGATCCAGAATGATGCACACGTATGAATTCATTACTGGTTGTTGCAATGTGAAAATATGATTGTTTTTCATTTACAAAAAAGGTGTCAGGTACCCAAATATTCTTAATGAACTCTGATCCAACCGACAGTGTTTCTACACCAGGTCGTTTTCTATACGCTAAACGAGGATCGGTCCAAAATTGACGAAAGTAAAAATCCAATGTAAAGTCCTATATATTTGTATATAGACACACACACCAATAATCGAATAATAATTCGATTCGATTCGATCGTCGAGGGGGATTCGTTTTGTTGATTGGTTTGGTTTGGTTTGTTTGTTTTGTTGGGTTCGAGTTGTTTTGTTTTGTATTTTGGTTTTTCATATTGGTTTTTTTTGGAAAGGTAGCAAAAAGAGATATATGTTTGTATCGGATTAGTATATTATAATTTTGATTATTCAGTGAGAGAGATAGAGAGAGAGAGATATATAGAGAGAGAGAGAGTTAACTTACAAACTAGTTGAACTAAAACTAAAATATGTTGTTGTTTTTCTTTTATTTTTTTAAATGTATTTTTCATGTGTATATTAACTAAATGAAAGGAGAAGTAAGTTTCAAAAATAAAAGATCAAAAAACCAAATGTTGTAGAGGAAATCATTTAGAGAATTTGAGGTAGGTAGTTTTAGGTAAAAGGTAGTAGGTAATATAGTAAGGTGAAAGTTAAACAATTTCTTTTTCTTTTTGGTTTTTTTTTTTTTTGGTTTATTGACACAACAGATACACTTAACAAACACACAAAGAAAATATACCATATGGAAAAATTGATAACGTGCAACAATTTTGGTAAAAAACAAAACCAAAAAAAAAAAATAGAAACACAATTCTCTTGGGGGCATGGGGCGGGCGGTGTTGGTTTGTTTTTTTTTTTTTTTTGGTTGTGGGGTGGGGCACAATTGGGAGGGGGCGAAAGTAGAGCTCATGCAGTAAACAGAAAACAGAAAAAAATTTGAATAAATTGTTAAAACTATACTTTGTACAGCGTTTAAAGGGGAATCTTCTCTTTTCTTTATCTTCTTCTGCTTTCAAAGAAAACAAAACAGGAAAACGGAAAATGAAATGAAAACTGTAACGATAAAGAAAAAGGCAAAACGAAATAGGCCACTAAATAAATTGATATACTATTAGTTAGCTTATTTACAATAGCAATAAGTAGTAATAGTAGTAGTAGTAAAAGTAGTAGTTGTAGTAGCAGTAGTAGTTGTAGTAGTAGTTGTAGTATTTAGTAGCAGAAGAGAGTTGTTTAGAAAACCCTGTCTCACATATAGAATGGTAATACGATTGTTCATGTGAATCAGTTGTTATTGTAGTTGTTTGGGGCTTTCTCTGGCTACTACTATTTGGAACTTTTTTTTTGGTTTTTTGTAAAATCGACTGCTAAGTTAGTTAGTTTACAGGCGCAAAAGGCTGATATAGATTTTGGTTCTTTTTTACAAGTCGAATGGCATAGAGAAATAGAGTCTAAAAGGACATTTTTGCTATTGTTGTTGTAGTTGTAGGTATTGTTGTTGTTGTTGTTATTATTATTGTAGATGCTGCTGCTGCTGTTGTCCTTTTTTTCGCAGTGCCTGAAAGCTAAAGCATTCTAAGAGGTAAGGCACAATAAGCATTTTGTGTGTGTGTGTGTGTGGATTCTCTTGTTTTTTTTTTTTTGATAGGAAAATTGAGTAAGTTTTTTGCTCCTGTCAGTGTGTTTGTTTTGTGTGTGTGTGTGTGTGTGTGGGCGTGTGTGTTTGTGTGACTGGAAAAGGAGTAAAGTAAACCACTTGAGTAGCTTATGTATATGTAGTTCATTCTTTTGGGGTATTTGTTTTTTATAGCCTTGAATATCATTATCTTCAAGCGCGTCACGTTGCGCTGAACAACATTTGGGCCACGAGCAGGAGGATACGGGGTGGGTGTGTGGTGTTGTGTGTGTTGGTTGTGGTGTAGTTTTTGGGGAAAGAAAACGTTGAGGAAAGAGAGAGTAAGTTGGTAGGAGAAACGAGGTTTGTAAATGTAAATGTAATAATAATAGTAAGTTGTAGTAGCAGTAATAACATTTGTAAGTAGTTATAAATATTTATAGAGACAGAGCAGAGGATTGGAGAGAGACAGAGAGATAGAGAGAAAGAGACACAGCCCTGCTGTATCTTGGGTTGAGTATTGGGTACTTTGCCAGTACTTTAACGCAACTCAAAGTGTTTCTATATAGTTATAGATACATAAGTATATATATAAATTGTTTTTTGTTGGATATAAATAGCATAGCAAATAGGAATTGCATTTATTTTTTTTTTTTTTTGCAGTACTCGTGAGATTGTTTGCAATTATCCCTTTATTAAGCACAATTTCGGTTCGCTGTTTTTTAGCTTTTTGCTTTTGCTTTTGGCTATTGTTAGATTTGGTTTCCACTCGGTACAGTACAGGCACGCCCAAAACACAAGAACTCAACAGACTCAAGAATATTAAGAATAAAATGAATTTTAACATAAATCAAAATATAAGAGAAAGCAAATTTCACACCAAATAAAATCTTTGAAAATAGTTTTTTTTTTTTTATATTCGTTTTTCGGTTTTTTTTTTCTTCTTCAGTTTTTTTTTCCAAAAAAGGGAGGCGGCTCAGGTTGGTGGTATTCGGGGGGCGGGACGTTTTGGGTTTGTTCAACTCTAAATATTTATATATGTATATTTTTATTTGAGGGGGTCGGGGGGGTATAAAAAAACGGCATTACAATTAACCCCAAAAAATGTTGAGCAGGTCTATCGATTTGGTTGTTATGTTCTGTTTGTTTTTTTTTTTTGTTATACCATTTACAATTTTACATATGTACGACTGTGTACTATATATATAGAGATATATATATATATATAGAGGTAGGTAACTGTTTCGCGTTGATGTTGTTGTTGATGCTATTCATTCCATGTGTTTGTATATGTATATGTGTGTGTGTGTGTTGTTATTTCAGTTGTTGTCTTTTCGGTTTGGCATTGGCTGAGTTTATTTTGGATTTATTTTTATTATAAGGACAGAGACGCTGGAAAATAATAAAAACGCTAAGTAAAAAAACATACACTGGCCAACAAAATTTGACGCTTAAGATTGGTATGATGGCCTGATTAACTAAATAGTTTTAATCCGAATATCTCTAGACTCTTCATGTGGTAGAGTTTTATGTATTTTATAGCTCGAAATTGATATTAGACGTAGCTTGTCATAAGAATCATGTACATTTCTACATATAGGTGAGTAATTAGAGGTGATCTCTTTTATTATTAGCTTTGCCTATCGTTTTTCGCTTCATTTAGTTGTAATTCCCAACTAGTTTTAGCGTTGACAATATGGTATGGCCATTGTAATTGCTTCATTTAGTTGTAATTCCCAACTCGTTTTAGCATTGATGATAATAGAACTTGGCGGTTTTTGAAATAGCTATATATCTAATAACCTTTTTGTACTGCCTATGATTTTTTAAAATCGTATTTGTAAGATTTAACCTCGATTTGGCTTAATGAAAATTCAAAAAGGTCTAAATCTAACTCATATATGGTTTCTTTATATAATCTATATTTAAGATTGATATTTTAACATTTTGACATCTTGTTATATCTTGTATATATTTAAGATTGATATTTTAAAACTTTTTTTCGGTAAGATTAGGCAGAAGATATGGGGCCTAAAATTAGGTTAGACATTTTAGTGAATTAAGGTTTAGAGGACAAATTTGTTGGTCAATGTATAAATAAAATGTAATACTGAATATGTATGATTGGTTAGTTGGTGTTGTTGTTGTTGTTGTTGCTGGTGTAAATGTTGTGTATTCGTGTGTTCGTGATGGTATTTGTGTTCTGTGTTCATTTGTCGCATAAATTGATTACCATTGACTTGTGCACGTGTTTTTATTCAGAGTTGTGATCAGAGTTCTGGGTGATTCGTTTGGTTTGGTTTGGTTTTTGGGGTGTCATGGCTGGCGCCTAGGCTTTGGTTAAGTGCATTGTGTGTCTCATTTTGTTTTTTGGGTGTTTCAACTGTGTCATTTAACTGTGCTATCAACAAAACATTTGTGTGTGTGTGTGTGAGTGAATTTTGGTTTTGTACATGTATGTGTATGTAGAATTTGCCAATATTAAATGCTCTCTCTTTTTTTTTTCTTTGTTTTTTTTTTTTTTCATATACATATGTTTTGAACACGCACTCATTGCCATGGAAATGTGAAGTTAGAATTGAAAATTTATTTGGTTGAATGAGTGGGTAATGATCTAGAGAATTTGGGGTTTTGGATATTAATGGCGGGGCGGGGGAGGTGGGTTTTGATTTTTTGATTGCATGAGGATAGATTTGGCCCACATAAAAGTATATATTTGTCGGTTGGTTAACACCCCCAAAAAAAAAAAACGAAGTAGTTAAACAATAGAAAAGAAAATATAGTTAATGTTTGATCACAAACAATAATAATAATTTGAAATGTAAGAAAGAAAACGAGGAAACACATAAACAGGCAGCACATGAGTTGCCATATGTATGATAAGAGTAAATATGTATATCATTTTGACTAGCACATTTACATTGACTTGATTTAGATATTATATGGATATTCATTCAATATTCATCTTGTTTAACAAATACGCATGCGCGCAGCCTCTGTCAATGGGGACTGCTGTGTTTAAATGGGTTAATCTGTTTGGTTTGATTTTGGTTTTTGATCACAATAAAGAGTACAATTAGGTAGCATTTATATATATATAATATATATTAATTATTATTCGAAATATCGGTTAGATATATATATATGTAAATATATATATGAATATGGCATAAATATCACTCATTATACCCGTTACTCAATTGATCAACAATTGGAAAATTCTATTTGATATCTTTTCGTACGGACGGACAATACTTTGCTTAACAGTTAGTTAACTGAGAGTTAGGGACACAACACAACGCGAAGATCAGACAGTGAACAACATTATAGAGCAGTCTTTCGATTAGCAAGCCGGAAGAAGATTAATACGATGTCTTTTTGAAGAAGGAGCTTAGTTAGGATCGTCACACATATTTTCGTTTACAAAGTAACTGAGTAACGGGCATAGAATAGTCGTCTGAATTCGACTGCAAGGTTTTTTTTTTTTTTTTCGTGGCCCAACAAAGTGTCAGTGTGTGTGGGTGTTCAAAAAAAAAATGAATAAGAATTGAATAGATGATGATTCTGGGTTGGTTGGGTTAACAGGTTTTGGGTGGGTCGTTGGGTCATTATTTTGTCGGGGGATGCAATGAAGGAGAGATAGAGAGAGAGAGAGCGAACGAAATGTGAACCAAAGAATCGAAGAAAAACTAAACTGAACAATGAATCGAATGCTGGATAGATGAAATCAAGAATCGAATGTCAAAGCGAGAGACTGTTGACGAATTAATGTTGTTAACGATTTCGAAATTTAAATTTTAAGTTACATACGTAGGGAGAAAGAGTTAGTTAGATATAGTGAAGGCGTTAGAGAGAGAGAGCAGCATTTTTTAAATGAAATTTTTATTTATTTTGATTAGTTTTCTTGTGTTTTTTTTTTTTGTTTGTTTGTTTATTATTTTGCGTTTCAAAGAACAACATCAAATTTGAATATGAAATATATGTAATTTTACATAATTTGCTGGAGTTTTGAAGCCTTAATTTGCTTTGGTTTTTTTGCGACTTTGCGTAACTCGAACAAAATGAACAACTAACGAAAATCAGCCAATTGAAACACACATTGAGAACTAAGTATATAAAACAGACAAAACCAATTAATATGCAACATTGTTTCGCTTGTTTCTTTTGGCAATTTGACAACATTGAATTTTCGCTATACATACATATATATATATATATATATAATTATTATTATTAATTATAATTTGCGTTATCGTTATATATCAAAATATGTATGCATATAATTTTTGAAGGGCATTTAATTTGCAAGTTGCTTTGAACAAAAATTATGAACCAAAAATATATTGGAATGAAAGAGAGCAAAGTGAACAAAATGTTTGTGAATATTTTTTTTTTTTTGTTGTAATACGAATATATGTATATTATTTTTTTATGTTTTGGTTTTTTTTTTAATCTTGCCAATTTGCGTATAAACAAATATAGATGACAATAAATTGCTAAGACACAAAATGAGCTTAAAGCAACAGAGAAAGAGACAGACAGACAGAGAGAGAGAGAGAGAGAGGAGAGAGAGACAGAGATAGATAGAGAGACAGAGATAGATTTATTTTTTTTTAAATAGAGATAGAAGAGAGACAGAGAGAGAGAACGAGACAGTTACAGGTACAAGGTAAATAGAGACAGAAAGAAAATTAAGAAGTAGACGAGTAGATTTATGCAATTTGTTTTTCGTTAAAATTTAAATCTTTTTTTGTTGGAAAAAGTAAAAAGTATTTTTTTTGGTCTATTGTTTGTTGTTGTTGTTGATGTTATGTTATGTTTTATGTATATTATGTAGGTATTTTTTTTTTTTTTTTTTTTTATTACGTATGTACCATGAGAACTTCCGAAACCGAACTGATACTGAGGACATACATTGTGACGCCAACCTCCACAGGGGGACCTGCAACATATACACACACACGAGAGATTGATGGATTTTTGTTTGCTATTTGGTTTTTTTTTTTTTTTTTTTTTTTGAGGGGGATTTGTTTGTTATTTGCTTGTTGTTTTCTTTTTTTTCTAGTTTGTTTGTTTTTCTTGTACTAGTTGTAGTTGTAGTTGTTCTTGTTGGTGTTGGTGTTGTTTGTTGTGTGGACTAAAACCCAAAACATGTGAACAGAAACACACACACAGCGTTACACAAGTTTAGAGAGACAGAGAGAGAGACGAAGAAAAAGTGAGTAAAAGAAAGACCCAAAATATGATCAGTGGGGTCATTCGAACTACGACAATGCCATAGTTTTTTCTATACCCTTGCAAAAAAACAACAAATCAATCAATCGATATGTTATGTTAAAAAATAATTAGTTGTCTGATATTTTGAAGAAATTTTTATTGCACCTTTTTAGGCTTAAGACTAGGGAGTTTTCTTTTGAAAATTTCAACAGGATACAAAGGATTCTCCTCTTTGCAGCTCTTCACATTTCTTGCGGGTTTTCATCAAAGTCATTTATTTGTTTTAGTTTTAACTGGCCATGTCAATAATCCTTTAAATTGTGACAAAAGTCTTAGCTCAATGATTGAATCCTCAAGGATTAACGGAAAGACAGAATTGAACTCGAATGCTAATCAATAAAAGTCTTGATTCAATAACAAGTTGCAAGAGTATTTTTGAAATAACAGAAAGAAGACAGACAGAGAGGTAGGCAGAGAATATGAAATATATGGATACAGTATAACCAAACGGGACACACAGAGAGTAAGTAGTTAGTTAGCAGGCACTGTCCCAAGTGCTGCTTACAATTTCTCAACCTGGGCGATTTATATATGTATTTATTTATATTTTATTGTTGTTATAATAATTGTTAATTGTTATTATTTTTGTTATAATTGTTGTTGATGGGTGCTATTTAATTTCCATTTGCAAAATTAAATATACAATGTTCAAAATAGTTAAACACTTAAAAATGGCAAGCGGTGGGTGCGCTTTTTTTTTTTTTTTTTTATTTTTGTTGTTATTGTTCGTGTTGATGCTTTTGCTTCGTTTTGTTTGCTGCTTGTTGCACGTCGCCGAATGAAAACCAAATCAATCAATCGAACTACATTGAGAACACACACACAGAGAGATACAGAGAGACAGAGAGAGAGAGAGAGAGTTGCTCAGGCTCAGCTATACGAAAGAGAGTTGCACATCAAGAAGAAAAACAAAGGAAAGAAACAATTCTTTCCTTGAGCTTTTCTTTCTTGTTTGGTTTTTTTTTTTTTTGGTTTTTTGTGGTTCTTGTTTCTAGCATACTCTAGGTGAATTTAATGATTTAAACTAATTTTTATAAATTGTTTTTCTTCTGTTTTGTTTTTTTTTTTTGGTTGCTTTAATAGCGGATTTAACACACCATTTGCGATTTGGCAGCTTTTTGTATTTTTTGCATTTTGTTTAAGTGAAAATTTGAATCTTTGAAGCTTTGTATGAGTAGAGTAGAGTAGATTAGTTGGAGGTAGTAGTAGAATGTGGTGGGGGGTGGTTGGTGGGGCCTATAAAAAGAAAGACAAAATCATATAGAATTTACGGTATGTATGTATGTATGTAGAAATGGATAGATGGGCATGGTCATTGTTAAAGGGGGGCGCGGACGGCGACAACAGCGAAGGAAAAGGAGTTAGGCAAGAGTTAACTTTGTGTTTTTTTTTCATTTAGTTATATACATAATATGAGCAAAATGTTATGAGAGAGGTGGAAGGAGGGCGGTGGGTGTGGCTGTGGTGTAGTGTGCTTGTTGTGTGTGTGTGTGTGAGTTTGTTTATTGGTGGTGCGGAGGGCAAATTGTTGCTGTTGTACATGTTGGTTGTTCTTGTTGTTGTGCTTGGCCAATTAGAAATGTCACACACAGACACCGCACAACTTATGTGTGTGTGTGTGTGCGTGTGTTGGTTTTCAGTTTGATTTTAAACTTGCTGCTGAATTTGTTAGTTTTGTTTCGTTGTGATTTGGTCCAAAGAAAAAACAGGATGGAAGTTTGTAAGAGAACATAAAAAGCATTTGCCAATTGAAGTTGATTAGATTTTGTTTGGATTAATTTGGGGATGGGGGACGAAGACGACGACGACGACGACGATTGACACACACATATATATTTTTATATGCTAGGTATACACCCACACACACACACACACACACACAGAGAGTTATTTATGTATATATAGAGAGAGACACAAACAGAGAGAGAGAGAGAGGGAGACAGTAAGAGTGATTGTGTGTGTGTGTGTTTTTTCTGCGGTCAGGGGGAAAAAGTTGAAAAATATCCTCTTCTTAATTCCTAATTAATTCTTCACTTTTGTAGCCCTAAATTGCAGTTCTAGTCAACAGTTCCTAGACAAAACTCTAGACAAGAGAGTTTTGAAGACAGACCTAAGTAGGATTTTCTTTTTGTTTTGTTTTCGGAAAAGTAAGTACAAATTATTTGTGGAAAATTTGAGAATAAAACAAATACAATTAGAAAAGGAAAATATAAAAACAAGAAAAACCACAGCGGCTAAAAACAAAACTGTGCTAAATTAATTCGAAAAATTTAAAGAAAGTAAGTAAGATGGAAAGAAAACGATTTAAAGATTCGCAATAAAACACTTTCAACCGGTGTACTTTTTGGTCAGAAATATTGAAAATATTTCTATAGATAAATGTTTGGAAATTATATGGTTTGATTGTTTGATTGGAATGTTCAAAGGACAGTTCAAATACAAAGCACAGAACAGTTGAAAAATAGTTTTGAACAGTTGAATATTTGTGACACAAAACAATAAATGTAACTGTGTGTGTGTGTAAAGGCCATTAAACTAATGCAAAATGTGTGTGTATGTGTGTGTTGAAAATGAGAACTAACGAAACGACAAACAAACCAAAAGAAATATATATTCAAAGATCAAATCAAAAATTCCAACAACAAAGACCAAAGACAGATAGAGAGAGAGAGAGAGAGAGAACTGATAGATGGATAGTTTGATAATATGCTTTTTGAGATAGACAGAAATATAGAGTAGATATAGATAGATAGATAGATAGAGAGAGAGAGAGAGAGAGAGAGAGAATGAGGTACAAAGGTCATTTAGTTTGTACCATTTTCACTTCTGAGAGCGAGCTGATCGATAGCACATACATGGTGACTCCGACTTCAACAGGAGGTCCTAAAAAACATGTACATAGTTTTGTTTGTGATTTCATTTTGATAACATTTAGAGGTACATATATATACTATATATATTTAGAGAGAGAGAGAGAGATAGTGTGTGTGTGAGAGTAAGAGAGAATTTAGATAGATAGTGAGAGAGAGAGAGTGATAGTTGTGTTAATTTTATTTGCTTTTTTCTTTTTCTTTTTTTTTTTTTTTTTGGGGGGAACTTTGTCTAGTGACTGCTTTCGCTTTCATATAGTTTTCTTTTTTTTTTGTTTTTTAAATTGGACCTCTAACCTCACTAAATTAATATTATTCATTTGGGGCTTTTTTTATTTTTTTGATTATTAAGTATTATTATTATTATTAGGTATTTCGGTTTTTCATTTGCGGTTTGCGTTTCAAGTTCAAATCGCGTTTTGCGTTTGGGTTAGCTTTCTTTCTTTCTTTTTTTTTGTTGGTTTTTCTTTGCTTTGTAGAGTGTAACTAATTTGGCCTAAATATTGGCTAATTGGTCTACTTACCACCATAATTGGGTCTTACTCTTTTGTCGTAACTAACACTAAAGGAGTCGAGTATAGCGGATATGTTTACGTCACCCAACATGCTGCCACCGCCAGTTCTAGAATGAGAGAGAGAGAGAGAGAGAGGATTAGATTTAATGAGTATATAGTAAAAATTATAGTATATAAATATTATAGTAAAAATTTTAATAAAGTTAATCGATGTGATGAAAACTTTGATTAAGTTTAAGCATGAAACTGGTAAAGTCCACTTAAAAGTCTCAATTTAAGTGGGTAAATATGTTAAAAGGTTATAACCAGGGGCGGTCCCTGAAGGACATTCCGAATCTAGACATCAACATCAATTTTAAACATCAAAATTCATACGATGTATGCTCATTTTAGAATATTTTTCGGTGTTTTAAAAATTCGATATGGTAAAATGTCCTGTTTTTTTATTCTAGAATTATTTTTGATTGGTATCTTGTATTATTATTTAATTTCTTTTTCTAATGAGCTAGATTTCAGGGAATTAATTGAATCGATCGAATGTAATATAATATTGCCTCCATTGAGACAATCAAGGATCAAGGATTTGCTCGCCTTGGGCTTGGAATGATGTTTATTGGTGTTGTCCGCGGAATTTCTATTTTTTTTCTTCTGTCCACAACATTTATCAGGAGCTTGAGTTGGCTTAATTTATTCTTGATTACACTGTGTCAGAAATATCTTAATTTCTCATGTAAATAAAATTATTTTTCATTAATTTACCTCATCAAAATTTGTTAAATTTACTTAAGTTTAGATATACTCTTAAGATAATTATCCTGTGGTCTAGTAAGAGCAAAGAGAGTGGAAAAAAGCTTAGTTTTATATATATATATCACATTAGTTTTTCAGTAAGCAAATCAATTAAATATACCTAATAGAATTTCTTGAGACATACTTGAGATCAACTTCTTTTAAGTCCAGCATAAAATCAATAATTTAATAAAAAGTCCATATATTATTTATCATTTAAATTTTTGCTATTAATATTATATTTAAAGAAAGCAAAGCAAAGTAACGAAAGTTAGTCAGATAGAAAGATTAAATCTAGCTTACTTTTTCAAAGTAAGGACAGTGAATCCTTTGGAAAATATTGTTGAGAAGTGAAAACAATCTGTTATCTAATTAAAATTTTACCCCATTTTCAAATATTTGTAATAATAATGATGAGAGCGAGAGGAGGAGTAGGAAATCGTATTGTTGACTTCTGTATAAATGGGTTTTTATTGAAGTTTCAGAGAAGCAGCTAAGAGAGAGAGAGAGAGAGAGAGGGCGGAAAATGAGGTGGGGTAAAGGAAATATGCATATAGTTCTAGCATAAAGTGAGACAATATTTATGTTTGCCTGTTTGTTTGTTGCTGCGCTCTGCATCATTTTGTGGCAAGGACTTTTAGCATTTCCTGGAATACAATAAATGATAGCAGAAGCACAGAAGCACAAGCAGATGTAGAAGTAGAGGAGCTCGCTATATCGTTGCGTTGCTCCACGGTCGTTGCAGGTTAAGTGCGCGTGTGTGCTACTTTTGCGTTTTGTGGCATCAACCCACATGGCTTTCGTGTGTGTGCGTGTGTGTGTGGCATGTGTGGGCTCCTCTGTCTGTGTGTGTGTGTGTGTGTGTGTATTATTTATTGCAAGTGCCTGGCAATGAAGGCACACATTCGCTCAGAGTTTGAGGTAGAGGCACTTCAATGCCTGTTTATTTGCGTCTATTCTACGCTAAACTGTGCTATTAAAGCGCGTTTGTTGTTATTTCAACTGTCGAGTCGGGGCATTGGATACACAGAGCTCTCACCCAGCTCACCCAGTTCACCCAGCTCAACGCAGGAACTGGGTTCCTGCTCTGGGCTTCTCTCTTTCTTGCGTATGCGTGTTTCTCTGTGTGTGTGTGTGTGTGTGTTTGTGTGTGTGGGTGAGCGAAATCACAATTTAATAAAAGTTGCGCCTGCAAATAAACACTCGCCCTCCGCCACCCCCTCCCGGTTACTCCTCCCGCTCCTGCCCAACACTCAAACAGACGCTCACACACAATGAGCTGCTGCTGCTGCTGCTGCTCCTGGCTGCCGCTGTCTCTTTGTATGCGCGCGCGCAGGTTTGTCTCTTTGTTTAGCATTTTCCTAGCTGGCTTTTCATTTTCCCTTTTATATAGATAAATATATACATATATACATATAAATTTGTATATCTGTAAATACATATATATATATTACTTTTTATCATTTGGCTTGCACAATTCTCGCATTCACAAGTCAATTGTTATAGATGATTTGCTGATTTGATTTTAATTTCGGAAGCTCACAAAAGTATGCTATCATTGTTGGAGCCATCCCCCCGCTCACCACCCCATTCCCTTCATCTTGTCATCCCGTCATCCGCTGTTTGTTTGGTGGGGCGTGACTCTACTTTCTCTCTCTTTCTCTCTCTCTCTGTCTCTGTCTCTCTCTTTTTGGGATCTCCTCTCCTTTTCTTGCCTCAATGTCCTCTCTCTCATTTAGCTTACGCTTGAAGTCGATGGGCTAAAATTGCAGAGGCCTATTTATAAATATGTATGAAAATAAGTATAAGGCAAAAAGGTTTTTTTGGTTTTTTTTTTCTTCTTTTTTCGTATTCGTTTCGTTTCGTTTCGTTGCCTGACAACAGTTGATATGCGGTTTCTTTTTTTTTTTTTTTTTTTTTGGGGGTTTTTGATGTTGATAATGAAAAAGTTTTGATTGGTATTTGATTTGAGTTTTAGATTGTCTGCCTAATAGTATGTGTGTGTGTGTGTGTGTGTGTATACGCAGCGTATGCGCAATTTTTGTGTGCTGTTTATTTGTTTATTAACACTTTCGTTCAGACCTGTTTGCCAGGTGTGGTATTCTGTCAATAAGTTTGTCATAAAAATTACTTGAAGGACGCCAACATTTGAACGTAACACAGCTCTAGTTAGCTAGTAGTCATGGTGGCGTATACGCAATATGCTAAGTAAGTAAGTAACTAAGTAACTAAGATTGTCAAATAATTTATGCAGCATGTACAAGTATGTGTGTGTATATGTGTGTGTGTCTCTGAGTCTCTATTATGCATGTGTGTGTGTGTGAGTACGTATGTGAGGCATGCTTGTCGCTAAGAGCACTACAAAATGTCAATAGGTCGTACTTGAAAGCGTCTAAATATTTGCCTATTGATTGATAGAGTAGCTAAAGAGCAAAAATATCTAACAGACAAAGAATTTACATATACATACTGATTGAATATATGATTGAAATGCCAGAGCAAAATTTAGTTAATTAATAAATATGTACATCATGCGATCGGTTGAGTAGAACTAAATCTTTGCTTGCCAATTAGTTGATGGCTTTGGGACTAATTGGACTAATCGGTCCACAAAAGAAACAAGCAATAACTTAACAATTTTCTTTTCTACTTCATTAATTTACAGAAAGTAAAGTAAAGTAAAGTTTTCCACCCATCCCTCTCCCCCCCCAAGAAACGAAATACCATTTGAGATGCAGGCATGCAATTAGCTGTGCACTCACGTAAAGTAAGTACATAACAATTTTCTTTAGTTTCTGTTACTTTTCGTGTTCTTTTCTTTTTTTTTTTTCTTGTTTTTTTGGGCAAAAACCCTTACTTTCTGAAGAACAATAGCAACAACAACAACAACAACAGTGGCAAGATGAAGGAAAATGCAAAGTCATGCGCACGACAGCCACCAAGCCCAAAACGTGTCGCCTCAAGTGCCACGCCATTGCCATCTTATCGCTGGCCACAGTTTGTAGCCTTATCTTGAGCCACTGCACGTTCTTTGTAAGTTTTCCAAGTCCCTCTCTCTATGTATGTGTGTGTGTGTTTGTGTGTGTGTGTGAGTGGGTGTGGCTGCTGTTGGTCAGCGTAAATGAAAATGTAAGAAATATTGTTTTTGTTATTGTTTGTTGTTGTCGTTGTCGTTTTTAGTGGCATTTTGAGTGCTTTGGCCATTACGTATACGCTGCGTTGGACACGCGCCATTGCATAAATTCAAGGGGAAACATTAAAACAAAACGGAAATGCGAAAACTACTAGCAAATATTATCTTTTCTTCCAACTCCCGGAACCCGGACCGTGTGTCAGCAACGGCAACGGCAACAGCAACGGCAACGCCAACGCCAGAGATAAGCAAAAAGATGCCTCTACAACTAGAGAGTCCCTTATGTACTATGTGTGTGGGTGTCATCCTCAGCATCCCTCCCCCACCCCACCCCCCACACACACACACTTTATCCTCTAGCTAAATGGGATGTGTGTGTGCGTTTGTGTGTGTGAGTTTGTGTGTGAGTAAGCGTTTTTTAATAAAGTGATAACTCGATGTCTGACAGCCGCCTGACAGTCGCTAAAAATAAACACATCCGCTTAATAAGGCAGCCGCCACAGTAAAATGGAGCAGGACATGAAGAAGAAACTGGGTGGCAAAACTGTGCGAACCTCGGAAACAGGCAACGGACAGATTGGACATGTTAGGATAGATTAGCCACGCCCAATATCAAAACAATTCGCCCTGTCAACATAACAAAAAGAAGCTAATAATCATGATTATTGCGAGTAAGTATTCTTCTTCTGTTCAATCAAACGAATCGATTTCTATAATTGCTTTTGATTCTTTTGAATTATATATACTCGTACATATTTTGACTGACTGACTGACTGACTATAGATTTGCATTTAATTTTGTTTCAGCTGCCGCCATTCGTTTTGTTCGTTGTGGTCCCTGATTAAATTAAACTCAATTTCCAATTTCCAATTTCCAATAGCAGTCGCAGTCGCAGTGCCAATCTCAATCCGAATCGCATTCCCAATTGCAATTGAGATGGTAAAAAGGTAAGCTAAGGTATATATAGCTCTACTAGGGCATACTAGGGCACAGCTAGCAGAAGGGAGTGAAGGAGTGACGAGAGGCAATGGTAAATGCATAAAAAATTGAATTGCATTGGCAAGTCCTTGACATTTTGCACAAAATGAACAGAGGCAACTGCTGGCAGGCTGGCTGGCTGGCTGGCAGCATGGAATTGTCTAAGCATAGAGAGAAGAGTCCTAGTCAGGCCAATAAAAATAGTTGTCCGGGGGTAAATGTGAAAAAAATTAGAGCTGCCTTGTCTGGGGCTTTATTAAATATTTCAAAAGGCGTGAAGAGAGGAGAGAGATGAGGTGAGGTGAGGAGAGGAGAGGAGAAGGAACGACGAAAAATGGCAAATGGCAACGGCTGGGCAAACAGACACATAGACCTATCGAGCGACCGAGCGAGCGACCGTTTGTAGATATTTTCAATCATACTCAAAATGTGAAGGAACAACAATTTACGCTCAATGACACTTGACGGCGAGCTGTTGGCGCTGCAGCTGCCACACACACACACAAACACACACACACAAATACTCGGACAAAAGCCCGAGTCCGGGTCCGGGTCCGGGTTTGTCTCCGGGTTTGGGGTCCGGGTCGGTCTTTGCTTTTGTCGCTACCACTTTGGCATTATCTGCTATCAATAAATTCCAAGTGAAGTGGGCACTTGTGTGGCAAGTGGAGCACAACGGCGCACACAGCAGGCAGTCGGGCAGCCAGGCAGCCAGAGGGCACAAAAGGGGCGTGGCATAGTACAGCAGCCAAAGCCAGAGCCAGAGCTTTTGCCTCACAGGAAGTGGCAGCGTGTAAAGTGAGCAAACTGTGTCGCTGTGGCCTTTAACCTTTCATAGGGAGACGAAGACCAGATACAAGGGTACGGGGGTGCAGCTAGTGGCGGGCGGGGGGTAGAGGGTGGTAGTAGTTGCCTGGGACATTTGCTTTTGCCTTTGCTTTGGCAAGGCAGTCATTTTGCTGTTGCATACTTTGTGGCGGCGCCTGTGCAATGTTGCATGAAAAAGTAGCGTAAACGTTGCTTGAGAGCTAGATGGAGCCTGCCCCAAATAAACACATACATATATACAATACAGGCAAGCCAAAAGTCAACCAGCTGCTGCTGTATGAGTCGACTTTTGGCACGACATTTTGTTTCGTTTTGGTTTGGTTTGGTTTGGTTTGGTGTATTTTTTTTTTTGGCTTCTTGGCACACACAGTCATCTACATGCCACGTCGCGTGTACATATCTCCGTGTCCTCGTGCCGATGTGGCACGCGATCGTGTAATCCCATAAACGTGCATTTGTACTCAAGTACGTTGTCGCAGTCATCGCAGTCAACGCTGTCGCGGCTGTGTACAACCAGAGCAGACCAGACCCGACCAGACCAGACCAGACCAGACCACCTCCTTCTTTTGATTTGCCTAATTTGCCAGGTTGCCATGTTATGCAAATGTTTGCGGCAGCCTTTTTACTCTCTCTACATTTCGTTCGCTCTCTTTCTCTCTCTATTTTACTCTGGGCCTAAATATTTACTAATGAGCGATAACCCAAAAAGGAAAACAGCAACCAAAAGCACCAGAACCAAGCACTAAGCCCTCGGCTCTGCATAATTTGTGTGATTAAGTTGACAGAACGCGACAGCTAATGCCACACAATTGTGGCAATTTCTTTGCGCAAACTGTCCAAATGTATGTATACACATATATATGTGGTTTGTGTGTGTGTGTTAAGGGGGGGGGTGGTCTATCTACATATTGGATAAATCTCTCCTATAAATGTCACCAAAACTCTGGTCAACAACTAGTCGAACCTTGTTTCTGTTACCAAAAAGCAAACAAAACACAAAACAAAAAAAAAAACTCTAGAAGTTCGCCACGCTGACGACGACGACGACGACTACGACGGGTGAGTAATTACAGTGAACACAGGACGGAGAGAGAGACAGAGCGAGAGAGAGAGAGAGAGAGAGAGGGAGAGAAAGAATGGCAGTTGTCATTTTTCAATCCCCGCGCGCCATTGGCCATTTTTAATGACTGGCACATGCAAATGTGACAATGACGATGTGGATCTGGCCTACAAAATAAATAGCCATTCATTTATTCAAAAGTTAGTCGAAAATTTTATTTGCTGACCGCTGTCATTCTGCCTAATTAGCGCACAACAACGAACAAACGAACCAACGAGCAGTCATCTATAATGGGGAAAGAGAACAAAAAAAACCATAGCATACATTTGAGCGCATATTGCAGCAAAAATAATTTGAATAATCATAAATTACCATGAATTATGACTCCTGTGGGGAAATGGCGATTCGAACAAAGAGTGGTTAGAGAGAGGGGGATGGGGGGGGGGGGGGGAGGTGGTTGAGCTGAACGTACACGCACCTGGTGGCATAAAGCTTGCCCCAAAATGCTGCAGCAAAAGTGTCAGAAGCGAAACAAATTTATTGTTGCCATTATGAATTTGTTGTTGTTGTTGTTGTGGTTTTTTTTTTTTTGCCACTATTGTTTTGTTGTTGTGCCATAGTGCCCATTATTTGGTCATAATTTAATGCGAATTACAAACGCGTACGCCCCACTATGAAGTTATTAACCTAATTGATAGTTGTAAATGCCCACTAATTGTGTAAACGGACGGCATATCGGCCAATAGCCAATGGGCCAATGGCCAATGCCAACGACAACGGCAACGACAATGGCTTTGTCTGTGATGGGGGCGTGTGACTAGCGGTGGGGTGGGGTGGGCGTGTTCAAATACAAAAACAAGAGAACCAATAAACAACAAACATTAGATACGACCACATATACACCGAGTGTGTGTTGTCGATGTTCAGATGGGACCGGACTTGTGTCTATCATTTTGGTGTTTAAATTTAATTTTAGTAATCAATTGCGGCCACCATGTGTGTGTGTGTGTGTCTGCTGCTGTTGTGGTCAGTAAAAACTATCGAAATAATAGATAAATTTTGCAAAAAAACATACTCCTTATGCCAAATATAACACTGACCACTAAATAGGTTAAACTATTTAATTGCACTCGTTTGGTTTTCCATCTCACCAATATGTGTGTATTCAGTGGAAAAAATGGTTAACTGTTAAGTTAGTCTTGATAAATTCCAATTTCTACCTCATCGAATACATAATTATTTAGATCCATCATACTTTGAATATCCTTTTGAACTTCGACATAAACATTTCCAAATATTATCTCAAATAATTTTGATGATCTTATCGTATTTCTAAATGTTATCTCAAATAATTTTTATGATCTTATCTTATTTCCAAATATTATCTCAAATAATTTGGATGATCTCATAAAAAGATAACTATAAAATAACATTATAATTTTAAAATTATAGGCAGTCACAAGTTGTAGTATTTTTAAATTGATATTTGAAATTGTTTTTAAACAATTTGCCTAATGAAATTAATCGATTGAAACTTATTCTTGGACTCGGAAAATCATTGAGTATTTTTTGATAATTTGTTAATTATTTTTGGATAATTTGTTAACTATTTTCGTTAAGTATCTTTGGATAATTCGTATTCTTTTTACATTAGTAAATTGTAACTTTAAAAAAAGGTCACATAAAAATACAAACAACTTTATGTAAAAAAGTCTCTGAACTAAAAGTTTTGCCAGTGGAAATTTAATATAAATTAATTGCGAAATTCTTTGAATTGTTATAGTTTTAATTGTAAGTCAAAAGAAAGTTTTTTTGTAATAAAGTGGGAAATGCTTTGAATTTTCATAGTTTCAATTTTAAGTGAAGTTTTTTTGATATAGAGAAAATCAATTAACTACTTTTGGATTGGTATGATTAAAATGGAGCCTAGCAAATCTCATATTAATAGGTAATATATATTTATATTACAGAGATTTGTGTATAATTCTTTTATATTATATTTTGTTTGTTGTTATAAAGAAAGGAACAAGTTGGTTTTTCCCCGAAATAGTTAACATTAAAATCCCTGAATTGGTTCAGTAAATCGAGATGTGATTGAAATATTGTTATAAGTATATGAAAAAGGACGCCGCAAATTCGAAATTTTAGTATACAAATATTAATCAATATTTTTTTGGTAAAATGTTGTTTGTTGTTTGTTTAGACAAGTTTTCCAATTTTGACGAGAGCGAGGAGACGTGTACTTACGCTGCTTGCACTGTGTGAAACCGTTTGTTGACCGTCTCCTGAGCGATCAGGGCCATGTTGATCGCCAGCCAAATGGTCAGCAAAGGTGTCCGTGGCAGAGGTGCCAATTTGGCGAATTTGTTCATTGTTGAATCACTCATGGTGGTGCTCTATTTGTTTATGGTTGTAGTTTTTCGTAAGTTGCAATTCTTGAAGTTGGTGATAAATGGTGCGCAAAATTTGTTGGAAGTTTAGGGTTTTCTTTCTTTTTTTTGTTTTGCTTTTGGTTGTTATAAGTTAATACAAGTTGCTGTGGCTAAAATTGTTGTTGTTGTTGTTCTTGGTGTGGGGGGTTTGACTTTAGTTGTAATTTTGCATTAAAAATTGAATTTGTTTTTTTTTTTGTTAAATTTATTAATTTGTTTTGCTTGTTGTTGTTGCTGTTTGTTGTTGTTGTTTGTTGTAGTGGGGTATAAAGTAAGTTATAGTTGCAGTTGTAGTTGCAATTTATTAGTCAAGGTTTGCTCCTTTTGGTTGTTTATTTTTTGTTTTTTAGTTGCTTTCTCGTTGAATCCTTCTTTCTCTTCTTCTTTTTCTGATCTTCACGTGATCTTTACGATTTTCCTTTTAATCCTTTAGTGTCTCTTGTCTCTGTTTGTTTATTTATTTATCTGTTTGTTTGTTTGTTTTTGTTGTTGTTTTTTTTTTCTTTTGGTTTTGCTTGCTGAAGTTTCTCAGTCAGTGAGTTAGTTGGTTGTATTAATTAGGCAGCGAGGCATTCAGTCAGTACTTCAGTGCGTGTAGTGTTGTTGTTGTTTTGTTTTATTTTCTTTTTTGGTTTTTCAATTTTCTTTAATTCTTTCTTTTCGTGAATATGTGTGTGTGATAGAGAGAGAGAGAGAGAGTGAGACGTAGAAAGAGAGAGGGTGAGTGAGTGAGAGAAAAGATTTTCTATTTTCCGGGTTTTTCCTTTTTGCTAACTTCCACTTGCGTTGCTCCTTGTATTTTCAGTTGATTAACACTGAGAGAGATGGAGTTCAGTTCAACTGAATATCATCTCGTTTTGCTCTGATGACGATGACGATGTGGGAGACGGAGATCGGCAACTTTTTGGGGCTACAAGAGGATGAGAGTCGAGATATTGCTGCTGCTGTTGCTGCTTCCTGTCAGATTTTTTTTTTTGCTCGTTTTTGTGTATATTTACTTTTAATTACTTTGAGCTCGCTTTGCAAATTCCTTGAAATTGAGCCTTGCCTCTTTTTTGCTCCTTCTCGCTTTCTCCTTATTCCGTTTTATATTTCCCTTTTCTTTTCGTATCGTTTTTTTTTTTTGTTTTTTGTTGCCCCGCGTGTTAGCTTGATGATGTCCTGTGGGGATTTTGTTTGCTGTCTGTATGTATGTGTCTGTGTGTGTATGTGTATTTATGTATGTGTCTGTGTGTATGGATGTGTATGTAGTGTGTGTGTGTGTGTGTGTGTATGTGTATGTGTGTGTGTGTGGGTGTGTGTATGCGTGTATTAGATGTTCTTATACAAAATGTACATTTTATATCCCGCAATGCCTTTTCTGGTTTGTTGCTTCCTGCTCTCTTTTCTACTTTCTTGGATTAATTTTCTTCATTTTGTTTTATTATAATTCATAGTTTCTTCGTTTCGTATTGCTGTTGCTGTTGTTGCTGCTGCTGCTGCTGCTGTTATTGTTATTGTTGTTGTTGTTGTTATTATTATTATGTTGCACTAATTCTGATTTTATATCTGTTAAGTTCATCATCCAATGGGACGCTCCATTGCTCATTGCTTAATTAAAAGATCGTTGTTATTTGTTGTTGTTGCTGTTGTTGTTGCCTGCAACCTGCTTGCCTCGTTGCAAATTGTTGACCCTGCTGCACTTAGTATTGCTGCTGCCGTCGCTGCTGTTGTTAATGATGTTGTTGCTGTTGTTGTTGTTGCAGGCAACTTGTCTCATTTTATGTTTGTTCGATTGTTCGATTTGCCTTTCGCTTTAACTTTTGGCATTGTTTGTTAGATTGTTGCATTTACGTTTATTTCTATGGTTGTTCTTGCTGCTGTTGTTGTTGTTGTTGTTGTTACTGCTGCTGCTGCCGCTGCTGTTGTTGCCGTTAGTTTTGTTTCTGTCTGCTTTTAGCTCAATTCTCATCATTTTCTTTTTTTGTTTGTTGTAATTTAATTTAATTTTTTTACATTTTTGTTTTGTTTGTTTTTTAAGTTTTTCTAAATTGTAACACTGAAAAAATTTGAAAACATGAAAAAAATATACGATTTCGAATTTTGGGGGTTCGTTTCGTTAAACGTTTTTTGGTTTTTTTTTTAGTTTTTCCTGCCAATTGGTAATATAAAATTTTGCACTGTTTTCACACTTTTTGAGTTTATTTTTTTAATATTATTTTTAGTTAGTTTTATGCACATGTATATATTTAAAAAAAAAAGAGAAATGTTGGAGAAAAAAACTCAAGCAAAACCCACACATACTAATACATACACGCCCATACAATTTAATTTATATACATATACGCATACATACAAATTAACTCACATTCCCATACACACACACACACACACACACACGCACACACTCACACAGAGACGACACACTTTGAGTTTTGTATAAATGTTTTCTGTTGAGTTTTCTGGCGTTTTCTCAACACAAAAAATTGAACACAAAAATTTTGTTGGTTCGCTTGTCCCGTTTAGTTTTTTCTTTCGTTTTCGTTTTCGTTTTTTTTTTTTGTCGTCCGTTACATTTTCTCAGTTGAGCGTTTGAACACCGTTTGGCAGGACCAAGTTGGCGTTGGCCAGCTCGAGGAGCCCAAAACAAGCCAAGCCAAGTCAAGCCAAAACCAAGAGCACAATTATATTTTTTGCAGAGACAGAGATAGCGAGAAACACACTCTAAATGTGTGTGAGAGAGACAGAGAGAGAGAGAGAGAGAGCTCTCTAGCGAAAATAAATGAGAGAGAGCCAAAAATAGCTTGAGCCCGAGCTGCTGCTGGTTGTCCTGCATAAGCGTGCTATAATATCTGCAAAGGACAACAGACTGAGAGCGGGAGCAGATACAACAAAGAGAGAGCAGGCTTTCTCTCTCTCTCTCTCTCTATTTTATGGTAGAGAGAGAGAGAGAGAGGGAGAGCCAGTTTCTTATCCTTTTTTGGCTTTTTCTGTGCAGAAATGTCACACAACTCACTGGCAACCCCGGCAGTTACACTCTGTTTAGCATAAACGCTTGCTACTTGGCTCCAAAAGTCGACAACTGGCCCCCAGTCTATGCCCCCACTGTCCTGTGGACTTTCTGTGTGTGTGTTTCTGTATATATGGGTGAGTGTGTTTGTGTGCCGTCTCATTCTCATGGCCCGGCCAGTGCCAGTGCCTTGCCTTGCCTTAGCCATTTGGCTTTTATATTGGTTTTTTGTTTTTATAAATTTTTTCGCATGTGTTTTTCTAAGCGCATTTTATGTGATTTGTATGCCACTTTTTTCCCTTCTAGCTGCTCTCTCTCTCTCTTTCTTTCTCTGCTTTCTGTCTAGATTTGTTGGGGGGGTTTTTTCGCGCTTTCTTGTGCCACTTTTTGTGTCGCACACATATCTCGTTAATTGGTAAGCATGCGTTTCTTCTGTTTCCGCCGTTGCCGCCGTTGCTGCTGCTGCTGCTGCCTTGATTGCTTTTTGCGGCAAGCCAAAAAAGGATTTGTCAAACGCGTTGTAAAAGGAAAAGTAGAAGGTAGCTAGAGGGAGAGAGAGAGAGAGAGAAGGGTTCTAAAGGCATTGTTCAACTTGACAAAAGAAACGCCAACATACATATACATGGATGGATGGATGTATGGATGGATGGATGGATGTATGTAAATGATGTTATATGTATGTGTATGTAAGTCTCTCTCTCTCCTTCTCAACCCTTTTTCTTCTGTTGTGCATATTTTATATTCAATGATAAGAGTTTGACATTAATTAAAATGGCAAGAGTTGCGTGCGTGCGCGTTCGCTTATATTTGACATTTTACATTTCACTTGCAGCAAAAATTTATGCCAGATTCTACCTCCCTTCCACCACCCACCCACACACACACACACAGAAAGTACATGTGTGTGTGTGTGGTTTTTTTAAACGACTTTTGTTTGGCTTGCATAAATATTTTCATATTGTGAAATGAACGAAACAGCAGCAGCAACAGCAGCAACAACGACTCGAGGCAACAAAGACAGTTATTAATGAGTTTTGGCCCTGCTGCATATTTGATGGGCCCCCGCTTAAATATGCCATACTTAACTTGAACTTGCATATTTAATGCTACAACAAAACAAAACAAAAAATCCACACACAAAAAAAAAAAACCCACAAAATGTAAAAGAAACAACAAAAACAACAATGTAGCATGACAACTTTCTAATTACTTAATCAGATTTTATGGTATGGCAAAAAAAAGAGTTTTGTTTCTCAGGGCCAAAAATTATTTCGAATTAAGGTTAACTGGGCCCCCAAAGATATGCTATGAATTTTTGGATAGTTTCGTTCATAGCGTGGATGGTTAACAAAAATGGCATTTTTCCCATGAAATTTTAAGTCTATTGAATTTAGACAGGAAATTGGGTTGAAACTTGAATAAATTCCATTGAAATATTCATGCGGACAGCAGGAGCGATGAGTAAGATAAAGCAGAAGAAGAAGAGGAAGAGAAAGAAGCTAGGGCTAGGGGGACTACTAAGTTGGCTAAGACTTTAAGCCATTAACCTCGTGGCTGCTGTCATCATCATGAGACAGCAGCAGAGCAGAGCAGAGCAGAGCTCAGTCATCTCACTTCCATCTACATATATCTATCTCTCTTTCTCGCTCTCTCCCTTTCTCCGTCTCTCTCTCTCGCACTCTCTTTCACTCTATCTATCTATCTCACACTTGACTCTGCTGCTGCTGCTGCTGCTGTTGATGTGTGGCTGGGCACGTTTTTGGCAATTAAAAGCATATGCGGGCCATGTTCTTGCCAGTCGTCTCCTACTTCTTCTTCATCTTCTTCTTCATCATCATCATCTTCTTCTTTTTTTTGGGGCTGGCTAATCAACGAGGCCGCCCCAACAATTTGCTTCAAAATTAAACAAAGCAAAGGGCATACCATACAGAGGGACAAGAGCTGGGAGCAGCAGCTGCCAAGACGAAGACTACCACACGCAAACAAATGTATACACATACCCAAACACACACACACACACACACACACACATCGACAGACACGCGCACACATACATGCCACGCGTTGCAGCAGCAGCAGCAGCAGCCTTTGCCTTTGCCTTTCCTCTCTGTATTTATTTACTGATATTTTCCTTTGACTTTGTGTTTGCTTCTCTGTATGTGTGTGTATACAGTAAACTCGGCCAAATTGGTCTGTCTGTGTGTGTGTGTGTGTGGCTTTTTGTGGCATATGGCAAAAATTTATAATATTTATGTCCTGCTTTTCTTTTTTTGTTTTACATAATTATAAATTTCATTGTAATTTATTCATCCATAGTTTGTTAATATAGTTCAACACACTTTGCTGTGTCTGCTTTTGCTTTTTCGCACACTCGCACGCATTCATACTCACACAAACACAAACACACACATATACACACACACACACTGACTCTTACAAATGGACGCGCTCTCTGTATACTCAGAAATATGCATAAGCTACGCCTTTTTTGTTTTTAGTTTTTTTTTTTGGCAGCAAATTTTACTATATCAATTTAAAAGGTTTTTTTTTTTTTTTGGTTCTATATAATTTTTATGGAATTTTCTCTTTGGTTTTGCTTGGGTTTGGCACACAATTGTTTTTTTTTTTTTTTTATTAATTTACAATTTAATAATTGTTGTTGTTTGATTTAATATTTTGTTGTTGTTGTTGTTGTTGTTGTTATACTTAAACTGTATATACTGTATATATACCAAAAAAAAATTTGTGGAAAATGTATCTATGCCCTAAGAGTTAATATTGAACAATTTTATCCGCTCGGCGTTAAGGACAACGACAACGTCTCGACTCGACTCAACTCAACTCAACTCAACTGAACTGAACTCGCTCACGACCGACTGGCACAGTCACAGTCACAGTGTTGGCCACTTACATCACGACGACGACGAAGGTCTGCAAAAGCAAAAGCAAAAGAAAGAAGAACCAAAAATACAAAAACAACAAATTCTGGGTGCGACCAGGCAGCCGAACACGAACACGAACCCGAGCGAGCACGAGAAGACGAAGTGCAACGAAATGAGACGAAACGCGACCAGGATACGATGGGCTGCAAAAGACTCGGTCGTTTGGTCGTGCGTTCGGTAGGTCGCTCAGTCGGTCGCTTGGTCGTTCGGATGGACTCAGAGTTTTGTGTGAAGTGTGGAGAGCTTTTTGGCGAAACAGCGACGTTGGCGACGGCGGCGGTAGGACTACATTGGCACAGTTGTTGTAGGTCTTCGTTGTTGTTGTCGCAGGCTTTAAGCACACGCAACTGTTTCGCTGCCTCTGGGTGTGTGTGTGTCAGTGTGTGTGTGCGGCTCTTTGTGTACAACCGGGAATCGTTTTGCCTCCCTCAATGCCTCCCTGACAACTTTCTCGCACACAAATCAACATAAATCAGCTAAATCGTCAGGATACAAGTACACACAGCACAAGCACAGTAACTGTTAGCAAAACTAACGGGAGTGGGTGGTGTGGTGTGGAAAGAGACCTGCTTGGTTGCAAGACTACAAAACAGCTAAAGCACTGTATTAGTAGTAACATACGAGGGTCTGTTGCTGTTGCTGTCACAGTTGTTGATAGTGGTGCATACATATAGAGTACAGGGTTTGGTTTCATTTCGTTTCGTTTGGATTTTGCATTTGGCTGCAATGTTGTGTGTGCCCAGGCCAAGGCTCTCATTCACTCACTCACTCACTTACTCACTTACTCACTCACTCACTCACTCACTCACTCACCCAGTCAGTCAGTCACTCATGGCGTATGCGTAATGTATATGAATTCCAGTAAACTGTTGACTAGACAAACTGACCTTTTTGTTGTATGTATCGAGTGGACTTTAAATTGCTTTTTATTAAGTTCATTGAAGTGGAATCAATCAGAAACCACAACCAAACTTTGCAGATTGTGTGGATTGTATGTGTGTGTGTGTGTGTGTGTATGTGTGTGTGTGTGTGTGTGCATAGACTCTTAACTCAAACTTAGTTATAGCCATTTTCCATCCTATGGATAAAGAGATCTCATAATCGGTATTAAACTTCTTAAAGCCTCAAGGATTCAAAATATCAATGTTTGCATTTAGATATTAAATTGCTCAGCCAGAACTTAAGCGTGCTTTATCAAAGGATTTTCTCATAGATTGAGCTTAAATCGAATGTAAATATATATTTAATTGAAGGACATTTAGAACATCGTTTATTGATCTTGGCCTAAACCTCTATAATCTCTTGTTTATATGGGGATAGCTAAAGCATGGTTTTCGAAATCGGTTTTCTCAATTCTCTCCTCTGAGCGGAATGTCAATCGTTTTACTTTTCAAGGCTAAATTGGTTACTGTACTTAGAGACAACACTTTTTAATGGCTTTAATTTCGCATTTTATGAGTTTTAGATTCTTTTGGCTTACAGGATGACCAGGGGAATGCAATGAATTTCATGACATTGTAAGAACATAAGCGACGATTAAATTTATCTACAGATATTCAATTCCTTATACGACCAACTATTAAGGGAGAAATAGAGTTTTGGTAATTCAAAAAAGGAGTTTACGTATCTCTTTGCAATTATTGTCCTAAATTAAAACGATCGGAGCAAAAAAAGGTCAGTTTGTCTGGTCAACAGTTTACTTCAATTCATACACATTACGCATACGCCATGACTGACGGACTGAGTGAGTGAATGAGAGCCTTGGCCTGGGCATTTATAGGCCTTTTAGTGATCCTAGCTCCAAGAAACCGCTAAACACTTTAAATCAGGGACCGCAAATAATGATTATTTATAGTTCCTTTATAAGGATAATTAATAATATTGATGAAAATATAACACAGAATGTCCAATATATTGTTGAGTTGTAAAATCATAGAATAATCATTAGTTTTTTCAAGAAAAATAGTTTTTATGTGGAATGGTTGATTAAATTTCTCAAAAATAACGATTCTTATTAAAGAAAAACAAAAACAAAAAATGGATCATTGTCATGCAATTTTTAAAATAAAACTTATAGAGATTCTAAAGATTTAAAATCGTTATGTCTTAAAAACACTTCATCATAACTCAGAAACTACTGAAGCGATCCTTTTCAAAATTTAAACATTAAATTTTATTAAATTAAAATTTCCTTATATACTTTTAAAAATTAGGGTTGTTTTCCATTTATATAATTTGATGAAATTTTTTGCGTAAGTTAAAATTAAAATTTCTAAATTATTAAAAGATAAAGACGAAAGTAAACCATATGAAAATGATATACTATAGATAGTAGTCGAGATAGATATCTATCTAAATTTTTGGTTGTAATATTTGAGTTGCAATTTTCATTGAGCTTAACAAATTTTAAACCCTGAGCAAGGGGGGTGGGGGTGGGGTGTGGGGTAGTCAATGTATCTTTCATTGTCATATGCAGTAATGGCTTTTAAAATATATATCGCTAACCATTAAATACATTTCCGTTTTTATAACACACACACGTAGACACACACACACACACACATGCACACAGACAGATGCAGGGTTATTTGAAATACAGTTAGCAGAATCCAAAAACTGGTTTGGCAAATGGACATCCAGGCGGCCATTTTGTGGCCACAGGACAACGTGGTGGGTGTCACTACGATATAGAGTTCATGCCTTGCTTGTCCTGTCCTGTCCGGTCCTGTCCTGCCTCTGGGTATGGCTATGGCTATGGTTCTGGCCCTGGAACTGGCTCTGGCTCTGGCCTGACGATGTCAACCAAAGTTGACTTTTCGATGCGCACTGCTGATTTTTTTTAATAAGCATAAATTTTGGCACGTAAAGCAATATGGGTAAGCCGCAGAAATACACACACACACACACACACAGACAGACAGCCACATACCGTTTGACACACTCATAACCACACACAGACACACACAGACACCCTCACAATTCTTCGTCTCCTCTACTTCGTCCTCGAATCCTGACCAAACGCCTCTCACAAAGGGCGCAAATTGATTGAGTCTGCCGTTGTCATTTGTCGCTGTGGCGGTCCCTAAAATTTATGAAAATGAAATGCCACGCAGCGCTTTTCCGCTTTTCCGCTTTTGGCACGTATGTATGTGTGTGTGTGCGTGTATGTGTGTGTGTATATGTGTGGTTCTTTGTGCGTATTTGAAGCGAAATTAATGAAACACATGCAGAGTCGCGTAATTTGTCATTTCGACAAATTTTTGAATTATTTAAACGGAAATCTTAACGTCAGGCAGCCAAACAAACAAATGTTCGCTGCGATTTATTCGACTCTCTGACTGTGTGAATACACTTTGCATATGTATATGTCTGTGTCTGTGTAAGCGTCCATATGTGTGTGTATGTATGTGTAAATGTGACTGTGACAGGAACGAATGGCGTTTTAAAGACGCCGCCATGAAATTGCCAAACCAAAAATGGCCAGCCAAGGCACATTTACCACCTACCCCTACACCCCCTCCACCCCTTAAGTGTATAACGGTGTGTGTGTGTGTGTGTGTGCATGTGAGTGTGTGTTAGTGCTGTTATTCCATTTTGTCGGCAAGAAGCTGAATGCATTATGCATACCCTATAGACTGGGATACAATTATGATGCAGGATATGCAGGAATTTTGGTTTTTTTCTCAACATTTACATAGAAATATCGCATGAGTTGGATAGAAAATCAATTGCATATATTTAATTGATTTATTATTACTTTATGATTTGTTACTATTTTATATTAATCATTAACATACATATTTTAATGTTATTATGATTTTTACAAATGGTTAAACGTGTTTGAAAAATCAGAAGATCATCAAAATACTCAATTCTATGGCTAATTCTTGTGACATCTCTATATCCTATATAGAAGATGATTCATTATTCATATCATAATCGAAACTATCAGCCTTATGTTAAATTTTACTATATACATTTAATTTGAATGGCTAAAATTTGACGAAAATAAAAACCTAAAATTGTACACACAATGTGACTTTCGTTTTTTCAAAATTAAGGTTGAAAATCCTTGAACTTCATCCTAAAATAAATATGGATAAAATCCTTTATAGATTAGTTATTTTATTTAATGAGCTGACAACTATTCTTTCTGTTGTTTCAACATTAAAATAGGTCTATAAAACGATATTAAAGTTGAAAAATGAAGATTTCAGTTTTTTTTCTTTGCCATTTTGTCGCAATAAAAAACAATACAGCATCAAATAGGTCGATCTTTGCTCTACCAAACCCAAAAACTCAAAACTAATGAAAATTCATAGAAAGATTTTTGCAGTTATGATTCAAAAAGGTGTTTTGCATCTAAAAGGATATTTTTGGGGTGTCCTGAAAAGTTTTCCTAGAGCCTAATGTGTATTGGTTACCTTAGTAAATAAATCGATGCTTCGTTTATTTTTGTTTCGAGCATTTAGAACATTTTGCCATGACCTATGAGATATGTGTGTGATTTATATAGGATATTCGTACAGTTGATACAGTCCATGGCTGAATGAAATTCATACTTGTTTCCATTTGCTTTTATGCGCCCGAAAAAATGTTCGTTTTTGGACAAGGACGACTGCTGGCAGAATGGGAATGGGAATGTTGTTTGGCTTAATAGAAACGTAACTGCGTACAATTGCTGGCTCTGGCTGCCATCTAATGGCAGTGGCGGGTACATTGAAACACCCACCCATCCACACACACACACACACACACACATGAGAGTTAGTTGCAAAAAAAAAAAAAAAGAAAGAGAAGAGAAGAAAAGAAAGAAAAAGAACTGCTGCCTTATCTCATTTGAATGCGCCTCTCGAATACTGGTGCGTGAGTTGGTTTCTTTTCGAGCCGGTTCCGTTAGTGCCACTGCCACTGCCACTGTTGGTGGTAGTGGGTGGTGCAAATTCTTTTGGCATTTGTTTTCATTCGCTGCGTTACTGTTTTGGCACTGTTTTGCATATTTTTGCCATATTCTTTATTATCGACGATTGCGAATATAGAGCTGGATTTTCGAAATTGAAAAAGGGTTGCACACAATATAAATAATGATCTTTGCCTTATATCTTAGAAATGACACGATCTTCCTGAACTTGTGCCATCGTATCTGTCTGTCTGTCTGTCCGTCTGTTTGTTCGTGCTCTACGCTTTGTTTCGCCTTCTTCTCTTCGGCTTTTTTCTTTTTTTTTTTTTTTTTTTGGGTCACTTATGCAAACAAAGTTATTAATTACACTTGCCGCTAGTTGGTGCGGCTGATGCTGATGCTGAACGCTGCGCGATGATGATGATGATGATGATACTGTGGGGGGCCCAAGGACAAATTAAGTGGTCACCAGTGCAAAATGCCATGAAAACTCTGGCAAAAAGCTGAAATGCTGGCTAACCAAAATGTCCGCGACCGTGTAGCCATTGGCCATCGACAAATAAAACGTAACGTAATGCCGTTGCCGCTGCCGCTGTCCGGCTACAAAAATTTGACCTAAAAAGATAAATACTTTTGCAAAAGTTTTTGGCCAGAGTTGTTTGTTTGGTATCTGTATGTGTGTGTATGTATGGCGAACGCTGCGTATACGTTATGGCTGACTGGTTGTATTTGCTGCGTTACGTATACGCCGCGTAGTTTTCAAAATTTATGCATCTAAAAATGCTTCGAACATTGCGCGATTGTTACTGCTGCTGCTGTTGCTGTTGTTTTGCATGGCCATAAATCGCACATAATACACAACCAACAACAACAACCTACAACAACAATTGAGACAGAAAACAAGCCTGGCAGCCACAAAATGCTCTGCTAAAAATAAAATGTAAATAAATAATTTGCACTGCGTCATGTCAGAAATTTTAAACACATAATTAACCGCTTATTTAACCCTTTTCTGTTGCTCTGCGGCTGCTGCGCCAGATAACTTGGCATGGCGCATGGGATGGGATGGGGGTTTGGGGGCCGGGTTTAATGGTGAGTAGAGGGAGGCCACATGAGCAGCGCTGGAAATTCATTAAAGTTGTCTATGCTCGGGGCGTTCACAGAACGACAATCGGGGCCAGCCCCGCAACAATGCCGCCTGCCTTGCCCTGCCCTGCCCTGCCCCAGCCCTTGCCCTAGCCCTAGCATGGGCCCTGCCATGGCATGGCACATGGCACATGGCATGGCATGGCATGGTTTGCCCTGGCCTGGGACAGCGGCAAATGGTAGTGGGCCAGTCAGTAGGGGCAATGACGACAACGACAGCGACAATGTTCGAAACAAAAGCGAAACAAAAACAGCAACAATACCAAATAAGAGAGAGAGAGCGAGAGAGAGAGAGAGAGATAGGGCAGAATGGAGATGGCTGCTTGGTTAGTGGGTAAAAGTAGAAGGAGGATTGGAGCTTCGTTGGTTACACCAGAGAAAGAAATACACACACACACACACACCCAACACACACACATATTTCCATTTGTAAAACAGCAGGAGCGAGTGGAATGGCAACGGGACGCATTGCCTGTTAGCCCGGTTCAAACTGTGGCACACAACACCCAGATACAAGAGGCTAAGTAATCCACAAAAAAAAAAACAAAAAAGCAAGCATAACTCTAGTGAACATTTTAGCGGAAATATGTGTAATTGCATATTATGTATTTAGCAGATTTTCTTTTATTTATACTCAGGTAATTCTTTAGTAAATTTAATTTCAGAAACTGAATACCAAATATTTTAATACATTATAAACTTTTCTTTGCAACTACCCAATCTACATATTGGGCTAAAATAACATAAAAAAATGTATAATTAATGGTTTTCTTTTTAACTTTAAACTATTTTACCCATTTCTCTTGCAAAATTATGAAATTTTAAACTATTTCAGAAATATATTTCTCTTAAATATTTTTAAATTTTTCATTTGCCAATTAAAAAGTATTTGAAGACATGTGGTTAGTGAAAAGCATCAACATCAAATTGAAAGCTTAAGCTAAAACAACATTAATTGATTGTTTTCTTAACTTTAAACTATTTTTCCCGATTTCTCTTGCAAAAATATGAAATTTTAGACTATCGTAACTATCTCGTAAATATTTGGAAACTTCTTTTGCTAATTAAAAAGTTTTTGAAGACATGAGGTTAGTGAAAAAATCAAAATCTTAAGTTAAAAAAATATCTATTTAATTGTTTTTGAACTTTAAACTATTTTCCAGGTTTCTCTTATACAAATTTTTAACTATTTCAGATGTCTTAAATTTTTTAAACTTCTTTTGGCAATTAAAAAAATATTTGACGACAATCCGTTAGTGAAAAAATCAAAATCAAATCGAAATCTTACAAAAAAAGTCTACTTAATGGTTTTTTTTTTACTTTAAAATCTTTTTCAGGTTTCTCTGGAACAATAATAATAAATATAAATGGATTTTATTTTCCATTTGTAGATATTTTAAAGAGGAGAGACTAGTGAAATTTTCTACTTTATAATTTCTGTATCACTTTCATTGGATATTTTAGAAGTCAAAGTCAAAGACCTAATAAAATATATGAAGCCTAGATTATAAAATTTAAAAGGGTATTAAAAGGGTAATACAACGTATATAGAGAAAGGCTTCAAAACTCTTCTATGTCGCATAGATTTTTCTTATATTTAGTTCTTCAAATTCGAACGGTTGATAGGAGTAACCTTTATAGAGTTAGGCCCATTTTTCTAGGTTCTAGTTTCTAGTTCTAGTTAATTGAATATGTGAATTCGATAGTTGATTCTATCAATTTTCATTAATATGAAGATATTTATTATTGGTTTATCCACTGTGCGCTGTGGCGACATAAGCAATAAATGTGTCGCTCCATGTGGATGGGGGAGTGTCAAAACTCTCTGCATGGGATAGAAAGGCGTTGAGTGGATGTTGTAGTCGTCTTCATTCCATTCTGCTTCTACCTAGATTTCACCAACATGTGTTGGCTGCTGATGCTTCTGGTGCTGCTGCTCCTGCTGATGATGCTGTGCCATCTTTTAATGTGCCATACACCTACCTAACTTTGGTATTGCCCATGTCCCTTTGCTTTCTCTCTATCTCTCTCTCACTCTCTCTATCTGGCCACCATCATCATCATCATCATCATCATCGTTGCTATCGTTGCCAGTTACCGCCCATAGATGGGTGTGGGCGTGGCATGGACACTTAGCAGCTGGACATGGAGTGAAAAATGCATGTGCACAACAGGACAACAGCAACAAAGCAAAGCACAACAAAACAAGCAACAACAACGAAGAAGAAAAAAACACAAAATGTAGGCGACAACAACTTTGTTTTCTTCTTTTCACACTTTTTGTTTTACGTTTTATGTTTTTCGTTTTTTCGTTTTGTTTTTTTTTTTTTTTGAAGCTTTGTCAATGAAGCACAAAAAAAAAAATGGAGGAAAAACGAAATTGATTCTAGTTGGCACATTTTCTTCTCGTTTTTTCTGCTTTTTTTTTGTATGTTGTTATTGTAGTTGTGTTTTTTCTTGTTGCTGACCCGCCCTGCCATCACAATCAATGGTGGGAAAAACTAGCGACCAGCAACAGCAGCAGGAGCAGCAGCAGCAGCCGCCGCCGCCAACATCGTTATACAAAAGAGCAGGAAGTGCAAATGTTTCTTTCACTTTTCGCATGTTTCGTCCTTTTTGCCTGTTACTAAATTATTAGTGTGACCCATACACACACACACACACACACAAACGAACCCTGGAGGATGAGAGGAAGAGGGAAGGTGAAAACATATACAAAATGGCGCCTGAACTTTATGCTAGTTTCGCTTTCTGCCATTTTGCATTTTTAAAACCAAGGCGACAAAAAAAAAAAAAAAACAACACCAACCAAACAAACACATACAACCTGATAAAGAGATCCCAGAGAGATCCCAAGGAGTCGCGTAATGGGCGCGGCCAAGGAGCAGCTTTTTCTTGTTGCTGTTGCTGCTGTTGTTGTTGGACAGCTGAGTGCCATTTGTGTGAAAATTGGCTCTAGCCCTGCCAAAAAAAAAAAAAAGAAAAAAAACTTTCTTCTTCCAACTAACTGCTGAGTGGGAGGAAAGAAAGAAAGAGAGAGCGAGAGAGAGAGAGCCAAGTGGGTTTTGGTTCAAGGGAGTCAAGGGATAGGTAGGTAGGTAGGTGAGTAGGTGATGCGGTGTTTGGCGGAGGGCGGACACCGACGGGGTTGGGCGGGTGGTTTGGAGGGGGTGTATACATAATTTCGTCTGTGCTGCATGAATTTTTAAACCCCAAGCGCAGGTAGCAAGCACAAAAAGCAAAAAATGGCAACACTTATTAATGTTTGAGCATCAGCAGCAGCAGCAGCAGCAGTAGAAGCAGCAGCGGCAGCAGCAGAAGCGGCAGCCAAGAACAACATTTTCAGGCTAACAGCGCGCAAGCGTTTGCCCGGGAATTTCCTAAAAAACCGCTGAGAGGCAGAGAAAGTGACTGACTGACTGAGTGAGTGAGTGAGTGAGTCAGTGGGGAGAAGAGAGCGAGAGAGAGAGAGAGAGAAAGAGAGACTAACTAAATAAGTGACAGGATGCTGCAAAGTTCTCTCTCCCATTCTCTCTCTCTCTGTAGGTTCTCTCTCTCTCTCTCTTTGTTAAGCGTGTGGCGCTTTTGTGTCTGCCCCAAGATACACTGGCCCCATGCTCCCCTCCCCACCCCTCCTTTCCCTTCCCTTGCTCTTCTTCTCTCTCCATCCTTAACACAGACTGTTTGCTTTGTAGATTTCAATCTTTTGTTGTTGTTGTTGCTGTTGTTCTTCCATGTGTGCGTTTGTTTGATTATGTGTGTGTGTGTGTGTGCATTTTTCTTACACCTTACGAGCAAACAATTTCCCAACGCCACGCAATCAACTTAATTTTAGTTGCAACATTATATTTTTGTTGTCAGCAGCAACAGCAACAGTAGCACCATCTTCCATCTCACTTCCTCCCATCCCCCTCCATCCCATCCCTCTCTCTACCCATGTTTAGTTGCCTCCAAAAGCAACCTAAATTGCGTATGCTTTGCGCTTAATCTGAGGTTAAATACATGTGTTTGTTGTTGTTGCTTGTTGTTGCTGCTGCTATGTTGGCGGTGGGAGTGCTGCATGTTGTTGTTGTTGTGGTTGCCATTTTTATTTTTATTGTTATTGTATGAGTATGCGTGTGCCTGCGTATGTGTGTTTGTGTGTGCTGGTGTGTGTGTGTGTGTGCGCCATTTTCATTTTATATGCTGCTTAGCTTTCAGTGCGTGACCTTTTCTTTCATTTTTACATTCACTTGCCATTATTGTTGCTGTTGCTGTTTGTCTTCTTTTTTCGGCTACTATGTATGTATGTCTGTGTGTGTGTGTGTGTGTGTCTCTCTGTGTGTGTGTGTCTCTCTGTGTGTGTGTGTAAGCATAACATTTTCCTTTTTGCCTCATTGCAGGCAAACCACAAAATCTGCTTTTGTATTTTGTTTCTGTTTTTTTTTTCTTTCTTTTTCCTTTCGTTTTTTTCTGTTTTTTTTTCTTGCGTCGTCTTTGAAGCAGCAGCAACAATAACAACACCAAGAGAATCTTATCCAAATTAGCATAATGGATTTTTTTGTCAAAGCCTTGTCCTTCTACCATCTCCCATCTCACCATCTCCTACTGCTGCTTCTTCTTCCTGGCTTCTTCCTTCATTGGCTTTTGTAAAATCAACGCCGGTCTCGCTTTTCTCTCTCACTTAACGCTTCCATGTAATTTGCGGTCCTGTGTCCCCTTAATCACGATATGCATTCACATTTGCCTAATCATTTGGCTTAATTAATTGGCCAGGTGAGTTGGGACAGAAGCAAAATGAAATAGAGGGCAAATGCTGCGGGTGCGGGTGGTGGCGGGGGCTGGCGGAGTGGAGTGGAGTGGCAAAGCAGTCGTTTATTTGTTTGCTTGTTGGCCACATTTTAATTTATTAAAATCAAAATGTTTGAGCTTTGATTTGCGATTTGTTGAACCGCATTTCAATTAGTTTAATGCGACGATGCGGTAATGATTTCTGTAATGCTGATGATGATCATGATGATGATGATGATGATGATGCCCCAACGATTGTCAATTGGAAAAAATCAAAGTTGCATTGCCTAATTATAATGGAATGCCGCCAACTAAAACATGACGATAAGCATTGATTAAAAATTGTTCTAATTAAAATATCTAAAGTGACAAAACCTGAAGTGAAGTATCTAAAGTAAAGTATCTAAAGTAAAGTATCTAAACTAGAGTATCTAAAGTAAAGTATCTGAAGTAAACCATCTAAAGTAAAGAATCTTCAATAAAAGCTTCTTGAGATTATTTTCTACATTTTACTTTAGTAAAAATTTACAATATTTTAATAATTTTGGGTTTCACCATTTTTTAGTGGGTTTTAACAATTGATTTTTCCATAGACAATAGTATTAACCTTTTTTAGATTAAATATAATTTGTAGAATAAAATTTATTCACTTGGTTTAAGCATAAATCTTCCGAATATCAGTTGAAAATTTCTTCATTTCATATATTTTCTATATTTTTCAATGAATTTCAAGTTTTTTGGCATTAAAATTAAAGGTTTATCATATCAATAATATCAGTAATAAATGTTCAAATTGTTTGATTAATTATAATTACTTGTGAAATGTTGAAAATTACAGGAAAGGCATGCGAATTAAATTGCATGTGGCCAGTCAATGCCAATGCAATTAAATTTCAAAGCTTTTCAAATATAATGTTTTGTTCAACTGCATAAATGGTGCAAAATTCATGTGAACGTTTATCTAATTTTTAGTTGAATAAGCAGCGGCAGGATGTGTGCTGTGTGTGTGTGTGTGTGTGTGTTCATCAGTTCATTAACTTTGACACACAAATTGTGGCACAAATGTGATAACTCAATTAAATGCATTTTCAATCGTTTTGCAACTATTCCACTTAAACAGCATTTGCCTGTAATTATTATTATTATTATTATGAGAATGAGGCGCAAATTTTAGTTGTGTAGTTGAAAATTCAATTGGCTTTTATTTGTTCGTTCTTTGTGTTCATTTAATTATGTTTATGATGGCGAGTAATCTCATTTGCATTAAGCTCAAAATTAATTGGAACTTTCTTTACACCTGGTTGAGTAATTTATGGGGTCTATGAAAAATAGTTGACTAAAACTATAAACCAAAAGACTAGCATCATAAATAAAATGTCTTCTCGCTTGATATCAAATTCATACTATAAATATGCAAAAAGGCTTTTTTCATTATGCGAATATGCATGCAGCTCATCCGATCCACCGCCCAACCGCCCAACCGCACCACCTGCCACACCTACCGCATCGCACCGCACCGCTCGCTTTTCGCTTGCCAGCCATAAATTCTCATTAATAAATCAAGTGAAAAATCAAAAGTGTCTCATAATAAAAACTAATATATATGGGGGCTGTGTAAACAAATACATACACACACAAACACACACACACACGCACACACACACACACACACAGAGAGAGACACACACGCATAGAAAGAGGGAGAGAGCACAAGTCAGGCATATTAAGCATACGCATTGTTGTACAGGTGTGAAAAATGCCAGAGAGCAACAAGAGAGAGAGAGAGAGAGAGAGAAAATTCTCTCTGAAATGTCTGCACAGCATCTGCTTGAGATAATCAGATTGAAACTTTGTTAAACTGATAGCTGCAGAAGAGAGAGCTGCAGAGAGAAAGAGAGTTAGAGAATCTTTCTCTCTCTCTGGTTCGTGTCAGGTTAGCGGCCCTTGCACGCTGAGATGCTGTATATGTTTGAGTTATGACGTCATTAAAACGCACAGCCTCACCTTGTTCAAATATGAAATAGCAGGCAGTCACAGTGAGGCAGCCATGGCCGTTGCCTGGCCCAGTCCTTGCCCCCCATACCCATAACCATCTCCACACCCATTTCTCTCTCTCTCTGTCTCTCTCTCTCTTGCTCTTCGCTCTTCGTTTGCTATGGCATCTGTGAGATGTCGTCGCTGGCATGCTTTGTTTGTTTGTGGCCTCTATGAGTGTGTGTGTTTTGTGTGTGTGTGTGTAAATTATTTGCTCGTTTTTACTCATATTTCCTGGCATTTTATCACTTTCGCAGCAAAAACCTAAGCATACTTTTTCGGTGTATGCGTCGTATTTGAAACCATTTGTCATGCATTTTTCATATTTTCATGCAACGCACACGCACACACGTAAATCTATATATACAGATAGATGTATGTATGTATGTATGTATGTATAGACACACAGCAAACACTCACAAAATGTCAACGTCGTCGCCACTTGAACAACAATAACACGCTCGACTCCCATTGAAATATCTTTCTCATCTCGCTTTTACTGCTTCTGCTCGACGTCTCCTCCTTCTGCCATTTTCTATTCCTACTCCGACTCAGAGACTACTCTACTCCATGTTGCTGTGTCATTTTGACATTTGTTTACATATTTATGTCAGTCAGTTGGTCGCTAGGTTGCCCCAGCATCAGCATCAGTTTCCTTCTCTATTTCTGCTTTTCTGTTTTCAGCTTTTCTGTTTTCAGCTTTCTGTTTTGTGTGTCTCTGGTGTTGCCTTTGGGCTTCTAGCTCTGGTGTTCCTGCTGGCACTGTTTCTGTTTCTGTTACTGGCTTTGGCTTTAGCTTCAGTTCACTTCATTTCACATCTCGCTCTAGCTTTCGCTGGTTTTCCGTTTTGTTTTCTTGCTTTTTTTTTTTTGTTTTTGCCTGCCATTCACTCTCGACTGCCAGTTGTCCCAGTGTTGGCTTTTGTGCTGTTTGCTTGCCTCACTTCAGTTTGCTAAGCATCGTAGTCATCATCATCATCAGGAGCAGCAGGAGCAGGAGCAGCAGGAGCAGCAGCTCACACCATGTCTCATGTCTGGCAGTTTTATTTTGCAGCCTGCACTTCAGACTTCAGTCATTCAGTGTTAGGTGTGGGCGTTGTCTGATCTTTCATCATCGTCAGCGTCCAAGCATTGGACAGTTTTATGGTTAACTCACACACACACACACTCGCACACACACACATACAAACTTATATAGAGGCACACATGTGCGCTCTTAAAACTTTATTATATACCTGACCCGCCTTTGCTTTTGACTTCATGCTTCTGGTTCTGCTTCTGGGTTTCTGTTTCTGTTTCTCTCTGCTTTTGACTTCTGCCTTCTGTCTCAAATAAAACAGATTTTTGCCTTGCCTCAGCGCTTTATAGCGCTTTATCCACACCAGCGTCACTTCCGGCTTCATTACGTTGCACGGAGCCCAGTTTTTTGCCAGTTTGGCAAAACTCATTTCCAGCGAGCGGGTTGCAATTTACCAAACCCACCGCCGCCGACCCATCCAAGCCCCTACAAATAGTTTTTTGGCATGCAAAGCGAGTAATGCCACTCAACTCGAATCAACTCATAACTCAAGGACCAGCAGCTATTAATAAACCTATGTCAAACTTTTATAAACTAAAGCGAAAACGAACGAACAAAAAAAAAAATAATAAAGCGGAGAAAATAAAGGAATCAACTTTTGTGGGCTGCCCCCAGAAAGCATTTTCTGTGCATTACAAATGAACTAGCTGGGGCAGCGCTAGCCAAACAGCCCCTGAGAGAGTATTCACCATATTAACCCATTATTAGTCACTCCAAAAAACAAAAAAACAAATAAAATTTAATCATTCTTAACATGGATTCTCTGTCTTAAATAGTTTTAAGATTTTATTTTGGGCTCTTAAAGCCAAAGATCAAACGGAGGAGTAGAAGGCTTTAAAAATTGCACTGGAAAATTATAAATTCTTATGAATTTTGAAACTTTAAAAATGTATTAAAGCAGGCTTTAGGTTTATTTACAGCTTATTTTACAGACTTCCCAACGACTAGCCATACCACTACTTCAACGCTAAAACAAGTTGGGAATTACAACTATTACACAGCTTTAGCTTTGTTTGTTTCCAATTAATAAATTTTAAAACAAAATATAGTCGCTAAAATTGTTAAATTTTTAAATTTTATTTATAATCTTTGATAAAGCAAACTAAATTATCTTTGGATGACCTCGCTTGTTTGTGCTTATTTATTTTTCTATGCATTACTGGATTGTTTGATTAGTTTTGCTTAGTTGAAAACAAAATTAAATTAATTGAGGATTGTTAAATTGAAAACCTGATCTACTATATTAGGAAATTGGTTAAAATTTTAAGACAATGCCTTTAAATTTGCAATGTAAATTTGAATTAAGTGATTTGAATGGGTTTTTTCTTTGGTTAGGTTTAGAGAAGGAAGTTATTGATTATTCAGAGTTGTCTCTATCGATATCGATAACATCTTAAACATAAGTGATTATTAAATAGGAAGAAACAATTACAAGTAATCAGTATCCCATTCGAAATGTTTGAGAAAACGCTTTTTGATCTATTATTATTGGATGCTGGTTGCAAAAAATACTCATTTGGACATTAATGGGTTAATGGTAATGGCATTTGTTTCAGCGCTTTCTACGCTGACTTTGATTAACCCTTTGGCCCAGAGCTGCTTAAAACTGCAACAGCAGTGCCTTGTGGCTGCCTCTCAACTAAGCCAACAATAGCAACAACAACAACAACAATTGGGCCAAGTTATGTGCTTAAAATAAATAAAATTCATAAACGCCAACAACATGGAGAAGCGACTACGACAGCGACACCGACAGCGACTACGACAACGACAACGACAACGTCGACGACTACCGTTGAGGGGCCGCATGCGTTAACCTTTGGCATTTTTAATTAAACGAACAGCGCATAAAATATCGACACTTAATTTGCAACAAAAACAGAGCAGAGAAAGAAAGAAAAACCAGGCAGAAAATTAAGCAGCAGCAGCAGCCAGAAGCAAAGGAGAGAAGAGCTGGCCATAAAGCAGCGGCGGCAGCAGCAGCAGCAACCGAAGCGATTTAACGAACCAAGCACCGAACTGAAACGAAACTGAACCCAAACGAGGCGAATCAGCCGGCTGTATGGTATTGCATTAAATAAGGTGAGATCCTGTGACAGCGACGACGACGACGACGACAACGACAGAGTCGGTGACGGTGACGGGAACGGCAAATGAACGAGCCTATTAACAGGTAACAAGGACAACAGGAAATGATTACAGCAACACAACAACAACAACAACAACAAGAGCAACACCAACAGCAACGATGAAGAGTGAGGAGTGTGAAGCAAAAGCTGAGTCGTGCTCTTAATTAAGAACTCATGTTAATTGTAATTATTTGGCACATGAAATTTTTATTAATTTATGCCGCTCGCAACAGCAGCAGCAGCAGTGGCAGTAGGAGCAGTAGCAGCAGCAGCAGCAGCAAAGGTGTAAGGCTTTTACATAGTTGCTTCTACTACTCCTCCAGCTTCGGCTTCAGCTTCAGCTCCTCCTGCTCCTTCTATATGGCTCCTGCTGTAGTGTTAATGATGATGCGGCTGCTTAGTATGCCGTGGAGGTGCGCTCTCTCTCCATGTGTATGTGTGTGCGTGCTCGTGTGTGTGTGTGTGTATAATGCTATAATGGGCCTAGGCTATGGGACAAAGCTTTGGACCTGGCGTTGAAATATAAAACGAGCAAATGATGAGGCCCAAGCCCAGGCCCAGCTCCAATGCTGCTGCTGCCATCATCATGTGGGCCCTGCTGCGCTCATAAGTATGCTACACATTCAGTGCCGGATTAGAAAAAGTAGCAACAGCAGCAGAAAAACTAATAAAAACTAGTTCGTATCGAAACAGACGGACAGGATCAAGATCAAGAATGTATATGCGATCTATTTATACCCTCATCATATCTGGGAAATATCCAAATGAATAATTGAAGCTACATAAAATTTGAAATTTTTACTTTTAATTTATTTTTTTGTTTTCATTAAGTGAAATGCATTTACTACAATTTGAAGTAAATTTTTTGGACTTAGCTGTATTATTAAAAATGGGCCTAATCGAAGAACAAGATCGAAAATATATAAATTAAATTATTATTATTGAAACAAATATGAAAAATAGTTAAATTTGGCTAACTAGAAGGTAATTCTAATACGATGGTGATCACCTATAAAGGACACTTTGGTCGAGTGACTTGAAATATTCTCAATCCGTCCCTGTACATACATTACACACACACACACACCCATGCTTAGTGCGGCTACGTGTGCGTGTGTATATAGTAAAGATCTCTGCAGATTATGGGCGTTGACAGACTTGTGTCACAAAGTTCTGTGCTAGTGACTGTACTTTAATAAATGACTTTCATATCATTTTATTGAAAAAACAAAAAAAACGAAAAGGAAAATGCAAAAATTTTCCAACGACCAAACACGCCCCCATCTCATCCACCATCATCTCATTCCCTTTCCATTGTAGATAAAAAGCCCCTTGTTTCTATTTCCCCATCTAATCACTTTCAATTAAGCTCAACATATTAAAAATAGACACCCCAGCAGCAACAGCAGCAGCAGCAACGGTAGCAGCAGCAGCAGCAGCAACATCATTGGTCAGTCAGCAACCTCCGCCTTTGCCTTCGTCGGGATCCCCAAAAAGGCAATGCAAAAACCCCAAGCGAGTTGTTATACTACCTTTTGGGTTACGTTTGAAGAATTTATAAATATTTTATTAAACTGTGCCAACACACAACACAGCAGCAGCGGCAGCAGCAGCAGCGGCGGTAAGTTTTTCCCCATTTTCCCTTTTTTGCTGTTTCGCTTTTCTTTTTTTTTTTTTTTTTGTTCAGTTATTTTTGTTTTGCGAGCGTGCAGGGATTTGCCTAGGTTGAGGCTCCTCTGTATGGCTATGGATGATGAGACTGAGTCTCAAGTTGATCTTCTTTTACCTTCACCCCCCCACAGCCCTGCGACACCTACATCTTTTACTATACATATATTCTTCTTCTACCATTGAGTTAAAGGCAAAAAAAAAAGAGAGAAAGAAGAAAAGGGAGCAGCAGCGCGCTTTGATTGATTGATGGCTGAATGAGTTTCTGGTTGGCCTCATTTCATTGCATAGTCATCATAAACTCACGAGGCCACATCATTGTTATTGTTATTCTTATTGTTGTTGTTGTTGTTAATACTTTTTAGCTCAACATAATTGTTAGTGCTAATGCATACACCACACACACATACACACACAGTCACACAAACACACGTATGAGTTAAAGAGGAAATGGAATTTTGCAGTCACACGCACACGTTTCCGTTGGGCTGTCTTTTGTGCTCATTTTCACTGATTAAACTAGGCAGCAGCAGCAGCAGCATCACCATCTCGTTCTCTAACTGGATTAGAATTTCACAAGCAAATTGAGTGACAAAGGTTGACAGTTGCTGCATAGACACACACACACACACACACACACACACAGAGCCAAAGGGAGATACAAAACACACAGTCAAACCAGCTGCGTTGTATTTAAATTTCATGCTCTTTGCATTTTCACAGGATATTGCTCAAGCATATACAAATATTTGACGATTATATACTATATACATACACACACACACACACACACATACACCATATTTGAGTGCGGTTGCTTGTTGTTGTTGTTGTTGCTGTTGCTGTTGCTGCTGCTTCTGCCTTTGCCTAGTCATAATGATGATGTGTAATGCTGATGTCAGATAATTTATGACATTTTTTCTTCTTTTTATATTATTATTTTCGTTTTCGTTTTCGTTTTTTTTTTTTTTTTGCTTCTTTCATCCAAGGGCTAAAAATAAAATAAATTTATTTGCCCAACACAAACATACACCCAGTCAGATTGACAGAGATAGAGAATAGAGAGAGTAGGAGAGGTAGAAAAGAGTAAAGCTTTAGCATCAATATCTCCATTAATATGGAAATGAAATGGCAAAGTTGTCACACATATCACACAACACACGCACACACACACACGCACACACTCACGAAATTCCACAAATTGCAACCAGATATACCAAATAGAAAATACAGTTTGCTGATGCAAATGCCAAATCAAGGTTGCATTGCATTGCATTGCATTGCAATTGCAATTGCATTGAAGCCTCCTGACAATTTTTTGCTTTTCACTCGCTTAAATTTTAGATGACATTTCTAAGCGAGTTCGGCTCATCCATTCATTGTTGGCTGTTTCGAATTTCATTACATTTTGCCCCTTTTGTTTTGGGCTCGCGCCGTGTGCAGAGAGGAAATTGCAAAAGTGCTGTGTCCCTACCACTATCCCTCCTCTTCCGCTCTCTCTCTCTCACTCACTCTCTATATGTATCTCTGACGTTCCCATTTCCCTGGCATCAAATCTAAAACCTAAACCAAAACCCAAGCAAAAACAAAAAGTCAGCAAATAGTAAATGAAACTGCTAAACGCTTGCCACCACACAACGGAGATGGAAATGGAGAAAAAGGTTGCAGGATGATTCTTTATACATACATACATGTGTGTGTGTTTGTGTGAGTGTGTGTGTGTGTAAAGGATGTGTGGGAGGAGTTTTTTTTTTGAGCCACTGCACTGCGGTGACTGTTGCCATCAATGGCAGCTTGATAAATGAAGTATTTCAATTAAAAACTAGCACAAAAAGAAAATGAAACGAAAATGGCTTCTACATTTCATTAAATGTTTATGACTGACATGAGTTAAGAGCCTTGGTAAGTTTTTAGCTTAGCAGCTTGTCAATACTTTCAACAACAATATCGAAAAAAAACCTTAAAAAACCATTAAGCAGAGTTTCATGCAAAACTATTGAGGAGCAACGATCAAAAAATTTAACTAAATTAGACTTAAGTTTCTGAGTTTTAACTTCAGTACTTAAACTTAACTTTAAATTCATCTCAAAGACTTAAATTCATCTTGAAGAACAATTCTCAAATCCTTTTTGCAAAAGATAATGTGTTTTTTATTTGCTAAAAAGTCACGGGTTTTTATAAAATCTTCTAATCTATAAAAAAAATGGAATTTCGTTCAGATAAAAATTCAAAATCCTTTACATTTTTCCTATTTTTCGACTTCAAAACTGTAATTTGTTGTTAATTTTTGTAATTGATTCTATTTGGAATTTGTTTAGTCTGTGGATTAAAAATTTAATCCCAAAAATATTAGATTTTGGGTTATATTTCTCATGATGAGTGAATCTAAGAAAAGTTATTGCTCAGAAATAGATTTTCTAAAACGATTTCAAACTACTCCAAAAAAGTGGTGGTTCATGTCCTTCTCTAGGCGACTTGTTTGGCATTTCTTCAAGGTCGTGAAAGCAAAAAAAAGAAATGACTAGCTCCTTGGCTATACTATTAGCTGGATTCTTATTGAGATAATTGATATTGTTTTCCATTGCACTGGTAATTGATTGATAAGGCTAACTCGGTGCATGTTCGTTACGCCACTAATGGTTCCCTCTAGTTTTACTGATTGCGCACGTGGACTTTGCAAATTGGCGTCACATTTCTAAGAATTTCAAACACGCCCATCTAACGAGGCTAAGTGAGAAGAAAAACCGCCTTTTGCTACGAGTGAAATGAGAGGCAACGAATAGATTTGAACTCTTTCTAAGATATAACTGACTTATTTCGTATAAATCTTATCATTTTCAATCCTTTTACTTATCCATTCCCAAAATTTGTATCGTTTTTTCTTAGGTTTCCAAAAGGCTTCACTATTATTTCCCTTTTCTTTTATCCTGTATCTTGTATACGGGAAATATTTGAACGAAAAAGCTTTTGTTAATAGATATGGATAACTTTTGAAAAGCTCTAAGGATTCAAAGGGTGTTGAGTTACCGACTACAAGTTTAATTAAAAGCTTAAACTTTGAGAAGCTTTAAAGTTCGTAGGAGTTGGGACTCGCACCGAAAAAAGTCAACTTTCAAAGCACCGAAAGCATTAGCTGAAAGTCCTTGAGTCCTTTTTGTTCATGACACGGCTTAGAGCTTTTCTTATTTTAAAAATATTTATAAACATAACCGTTATTCGTTAGCCCAAACATCCTTGTGTCAGATTTCGAAGTGGACAACATATATAAACTTAAGTTATAGTAGATTGATGTGGCAGATATTGTACTCACCTTACCTGCTAATCCAACGTTGTCCCATCTGAAAATAAAATGAGAACATATATAATATATGTATTTACCAAATTGATAGACTATTATTTAATATTATATCTTAAACAAGAGCTCGAAATAATTTCAAAACTTCAAAATAAAGTCGGTTAAATATTGTCGAACTTTGCGTGGCTCTAACTTAGTTAAGGCGATTTATATACCTAAAGGATTATTCCACTTTCGGAAAGTATATATATCTAAGTATAATTCCTGAAAATTTAAAGCAAATCTGATAAATATTTTTCAAGATATAGCCGTATTTATAAAACGTGTTCTATGACGCGGAGCCGCTATAAAAAATGCGTTTTCGAGTGCGTTTTCCTCGAAATCACGTTTTTCAACTAGGTACCCAAAATTTCTCGAAAGCTAATGATCCGTTTGCCTTGAAATTTCTTGTAGTTATTCTTTACAACATTATATACTAAATAAATGTTTAAAAATCTTTTTCTTTTATTTTATTTTCAATGATTTTTGGGCATTTTTAAGAGCTCCAAAGTAAGTATGCTTTTAGAATGCTAATTATTCTATGCTAAAAACAAAAGTTTAACACATTTTTAAATATATGTACTTTTAGTTAAAAAATTGTTATGTTACTAATTCTTTTCCCAATTAAAATCTAGTACTTTAAATATTGACTTAAACGTTTAGTTTTATTAACTCATTTCGCCTTATTAATTGAACATTTGCTTTGCTTTTGCTTTGACTTCATTTAACCTTTCGCCCTGACACTGAGTTCAAATGTTTGCCATTTGTTTTATATAAAATTAAAAACTTTTTTGCCGCTGAAATCATCTGACATGCAGCCAAAGGCAAAGCAAGGCAGCAACGTGTTTTATCTGCAACAATTGCTTGTTGATTTGACCCCAAACTTGTCCGTACCCTGCACGTAGAACCGCACAAACCTCCCCAAAAAATAATTCCTTTCAGCAAACTTTTGGCCCAGACCGAGACTGACCCATCCATTCGTCCGACTGGGTGGGGCGGGGGCTGGGGTCTCCCCTCTGAGAGTAAGCCTGCCAAAGACAATTTACGGCCACGACGACGACGACGACGACATCGACTATCGCCGTCTTCAACAAATTATCGTGTGACAAAAAAGGAAATTGCAGATAGAAAAATGTTGCAGTTCTACAGTATTGTTATACCCTTACTCATAATGGATGCATTTACTTTAATCACAAGCTCACATCACATTGCTGATTTAGTTCTCAATAGCAAGGATAAGCAATTTTTCTTAGCATACTTATGGGGGCTCTAAAATGAAAATTCTCAATTTACTTATTAATCTTGATATTTTTTCGAGACATTGGCTCCACTTGAAGTGGACAACAACAAGTTGGAATTATTGCCCCAAAGTTGGAGCTCAAATATGAGAGGTTATAGGAATCTTCTAAAGCTTTCCGATTTATCTATCATTTGTTTATTGTTCCGTCAAAAGAAAGACTGAATAAACAAATTGTTTGCAAGGATAATCTGGAATTCATCTAAAGATAGAGCTCAAATCCCGATCATTTGAAAGGGTATTCGTCATGGCAGAAGCTGGTTCTTATGGTCTGGCTCAATGGTTACTTTTTTGGTTTTATTTTTACTTCTTCTTGTTTTTTTTTTTTTACTTTTGGCGATGTAGACAAAAAACTTTTGCGGCCAGTTGAGTTTGATAAGAAATAATTTATTTGCGGTCAGCCGCAGCAGCAGTCGGACGGAGAAGGAGCCACAGCAGGAGCATCGGTTTAAGCAGGTGGGCGGACGCGGTCAGGTGGTGTGTGTGTGTGTGAGGGATTTGAAAGGTGTGCACAACAAATTGAATGTAAAGAGAGAGTGAGAATTTAAAGAAGCATAAATTTAAATTCAATGTTCTGCCTGCTCACACACACACAAATAAAGCTCTGATCAAATTGACTTCTGGCACTTGCTTAATTAAGGCCGCGTGGCAAATTAAATGCCGCATTTAAATATATAAATTTTTGCTTTTCGTTTGCTCCTGGGTTGAGTTTTTCTTTTTTTTTTTTTTTTTTGCATTTTATTTAATTTATATATATGTATGTATATTTTTTTTTTTTTTGTTGTGTTTTATTAACAACGTTTCAAGTGTACTCTGGCCAAATACATGTACCTCAAAGGCGTATGCGCGCTAGCGTCAGGCTGGAGGCGTGGCATTTGCCACAAATAAAACGAGAAATGCTTTTAAAGCGCCATATTATTTTAATTTTTTATCACTGCATTCCATTTGCTGGCCGGCAGCAAGTTGAAATTACATTTTGTGATTTAAAAACTGCTGCTGCAAAAAAAAAAGAGGCAAATAATGCTAAGGATGGGGCAGGGATGGGGGATAGGGGGACCATCAGATCAGCCAGTACCAGCACCAGGACCAGCACCATCTCCAACAACAACAACAACAACACATTTCACATTTCAACTTTTTCATTTATCAGCCTTTTGGCTTTTAAATGTCCCAACGTTGCCTGTCAGTGGCTGACTTTTGACTGTCCAGTTTTCGTTTTCAGCTTGTCTTTATTTCTTTCGTTTTTCTCTTGAATTTTTCTCGTTTCTAGTTTTCTTTTTTCTATTTTTTTCTATTTTTTTGTGTTTGGATTTGGATTTAGAGCAGAGCTCAGCATATACATACATACGTACGTACGTACACGGACATCATACATAGATGAAGTGGGCAGTACATAGGTTCACTTAGCCAGAAGAGACAGCAGCAGCAACAGGCAAACACAGACGGACAACTCTACGGACTCTCAGAAACGTACTCGTCCTGAATCCTACTCTCTCTCTGTGTGTGTGTGTGTGTGTGTGTGTGTGTGTGCGTGTGTGTCATGTCATATGAAAGCCACAAGGTTGTGTTGTATGCCGGTCGACAGTCGCCATGACATTTCAAATTTACGGACTATGACAAAGTGAGTTAAATGCATTTTGAGAAATACTCGCAAGCCATACACAAAGAATTGAAAAGAAAATCCCCTCGCTCGCTCAAAAAATAAAAAAAAGAAAATAAAAGGAAGAATATACCAAATGTATATATATATAAATACACACCTATATATATATATATATATATGTACATGGAACTTGACTCAAGGCAAATGCAGCTGCAATCTGCCCTTTTGATGTAGCCTTCGACTTGTCCTAGTCCCAGACTCAGTCTCAGTCGCAGTCTCTGGCTTTGGTGCTTGCAGCTTGCTGCTTGTCTTACATATATTTAAAGATCGTGTACTTACTGAAATTACAACATATACACACACACACACACACACATTTCTTCGATTGCTTGTCTGCGGGGCTAGTTTGTATGTAGCTAGCTACCAATAACCAACTTTGCCATCCTTTCTGACTGGTTGCTGGTTGCTGCTGCTGTTATTATTGCTGCTGCTGCTGCTGTTGCCGCTTGTTTTTGTTGTTGTTTTTATTTGCAAAAGTTATTCATACGCCACGTTGACAATAGTAGAAAATGCAATTTATGTTGGAAAAACATTGCGTAAGTGCATCTGAGGCGAAATTCAAGTAGCTTCTGGCACCCCAAGAACCCAACTAAACCCCAAACAGAAAGGGGAAGAGAGAGAGAGAGAGAGAGACTGAAAGAGGCAGACGATGAAGATGGAGAGGAGTGAAGTGCAATGGCGAGGACTCCAGTACTCAGGACTCAGTCTCAGGCTCAGGCGGTGGCTGGCAGTCATGTAAAAGCGTTGCCATATAAAACATCTAGAAATTCCAATAAAATTTTCATGCAATTTTCCTCATACTATGCCACACACACACACACACACACACACACACCCACACATACACCCATATGCAGAATGTAGTTCGGTGTGTGTGTGTGTGTGTGTGTGTGAGGCTCTTGTTCTTGTTCAACTTCTTCTATTTCTTGTTTCACAGGCTGCTTTTAGACGCGCCCATCTGCCCATCCAGCTAGCTCATGGTTTATGCCGCCCGCCTGCACTTTCATATCAACCTCAGTTCTCAGTTCACAGTTTTGTAGCCTCAGTCTAAGTACATGGGTGTGCGTGTGTGTCTGGTCTGGTCTTGTGTGGGTGTGCAAGTGGTGTATGAGGTAGAGAAATGCATATCTTAGACACTCAATAAGTAAAATAAACAATGCCAAGAAAGTGCCAAAATCAATTTGCTTTCTAAATGTCAGACACTGTAAAAGTGTACTTATGTATGTGTAGAGCCAGGGACATTTTTTCTTTGCCCTTTCTCTCTCTTTCTTTTTCACCTTTAACCCCGCAAGTGAAATTGCTTGACAAAACCATATAAAAAACTCAAAAGAATATATGATTATAACTGTTGCAATAGTGGCATTCAATCAATTAAACAACATTTCATTGATTAAATTGTTCTTGGAAACTAATTGATTTCAACAACTGCTCCGCGCTATCTTTTGTCAATCTAAGATCTAAATCATTTAACTGTTTCTAATGCATAAAATATTAGTGTTACATATTTCTCCATTTCTTCAAGGTCAAATGCCAAATTCGTGGGTATTCAAAGTGACAAAAAAAAAACATGTGCCAAGACACCATTTTCTTTTAACAACTTATAGCTCTTGATGAACACTATAATATCCTGATAAGAAGGGTATCGGGATATTCGTTTCCAAGATAATTTAAAAAAAATTCAACACATTCGCACGCGACAATAACAAAAGCGAAAACTGGAGAAATATTTCAGTTCGAATAGTTTTAGAATGTTAAACATTAAAATTGTATATATTTATCATGTTTTTTACTTAATATTAATTCATAAATCTTGAAGGAATATTATTCCTAAGAATAATTTAAAAACAAAAAAACTAAGACATTCGCACGCGACAGTAACAAAAGCGAAAGGTGGAGAAATATTTCAGTTCGAATAGTTTTAGAATGTTAAACATTAAAAAATATATTTATCATGTTTTTTTGCTTAATATTAATTCATAAATCTTGAAGGAATAAATTAGAATTATATCATTATTCATTCGATTCATAACAAGAAACAGAAAATATATAAGCAAATATATATCACACACTCGGAATTTCTTTTTTAATAAAAACATATTTCTCAAAACTTGTCAGAGAATTCAAATATTTCTGGAATCAGCGTTAATTGTTAAGATCAGAATGGATTCCACTTATATTTGAAAACTGATTAAAAATATAAAAATAAATAAATTTAAAAAACAAGAATATTATGTGGATATTCTTAAGGATTTCGTAATTGAATTTGTTAGAGAATTCCTTATGGAATCCGCTGGGCAATTCATTAAATTGGGAAATTTATAGACTGCATATGGAAAGAGTTTTAATGGGTAGAATAATCTCTATTTTATCTTTAAGCTGTTAATCAGTGATCGAAAATCACCTTTATCTTAAATACTTCTAAAAAAGCATTAAAGGGAGGAGATTGAGCGTTGATCCATGCAGAAGGACAAGGACTAAATATACTTCATCTGATGGGAGATGCTCTAAAATTTAATATTCTCTTTCTGAAAGGGTCAAAATAATATTTGTAGATTGGAAATTGCTGCTTCTTTATTACTTTTAGTCATTTTGGCAACAATGATGATCCAAATTAAAGCTAATAAATATATATATTTGGGTACCGATATTTATGCAAAATTTTATTGCCTGTTGATGATGATGTTAATTCATTTTGTGATCGATATGTGAATTTCAATATGTTTATTCATACGCCATGTTGGCCAAAACAATTATGTAACATTTGTGAAACTGATTACATATATGTATGCGTGTGTGCGTGTGTGTGTGTGTGTGTGTGTAGTTGCTGGTATCTATTTACCCATCCAAACTCATATGTATGCAAAATATATTTTTTGGCCTCTCTCTCTCTCTCTCTTTGATACAATTAAAATTGCTTTTTCACCTTTCTGGTTTCTGATTTCAGATTTTTTGGGTTTTTTGGGATTTCTCTTCTTTTTTTTTTTTTTTGCTCTTTTGTCAAGGCAATTTTTTGATGAAAAATAAAATATTTCAATATTATATATTTAATGCATATGAAATCTGTGGGAAATCCTTTTGAAGTGTCCTGTTGGCTACCACATAAGTTTAATTTAAAGTTGATTGAAGCGGCGGCTGCGTCGTCGACGTCGGCATCGGCATCATTGTCCAAAAACTTGATGAGCCTGAGTGCGGTTGGTCAGGCCAATTTACCAACGCTTAGCCGCAGAGTCAGGGGAGAGTTATGGGCGGGGCGGGGCATGGAGGGTGATTGAGTGAGAGGAATGCGGACAAATTTCATTTAAAATATACATACATTTATATATATATATATATATATATAGTATATATTTTGCACACATCACAAGTGCGGCATGCTGTAAGTGTAATTTATGCGTCTTCCCATACACACACACACACACACACACAGAGATAGACACAGTGTGTGTGTGTGTGTGTGTGAAAGAGACTGAGAGCGACAGCGACAGAGATGGAGAGAAATTTAGTGAAAATGTGTAACGTTGACCCGACGCCAAGCCAAGCGACATCGTTGTGGACGCTGTCAGCTTTTGGTCCTGCCAGGCATTTGCTAGCTGCTGGCTGGCTGCTGCTGCTGCTGCTGCTCGACGCTTTTCATTTTTCTGTTTTGGGCTAAAATACCAAATTACGACATAAATAATGCATAGATAACGAAATTTATTACATTTCATGTATCAGGCAGGGCAGGGGCAGGCTGGTGGGAGGGGCAGGGCAAACAGTTGTCGGGCAGTCAGCCAGCCAGCCACGTCCGGAGTCCGCTTCGACTCCTTCTCTTGTGGCAACTCCTAACCAAAAAGTTTCTCATCAAAGGCTGCAAATGTTCAAGCGGCCTATCCTGTCGGTCCGTCCGTCTGTTGGTTCTCTCCCTCTCCCCCGGTTCTAATTTATGGTTCTCATGTTTAGTTTCTCTGATTTCTCTGGGTGTAAAGTTTATCGATGCCTTTTTGTTGTTGTTGTTGTTGTTGTTGTAACGAGTAGTTTAAAATGCAATAGTTGAATTAATTGAACTCACTTGTAAGGCAACCAATTTCCCATCGCTCAATGTCTCTGCTCCAAACCCCACCGCTAAAAAAAAGGAAAGGGGTGGGGGGAGGGGGGAGAGTGGCGGATGCTTGTTTATGTTATGAAAATTAAGTTAACTGAAAAATGCGGATGTAAAAATAAGAAGAACAAAAAATTGCCAGTAAGCGAAAATGATAGAAGGGATAGAGAGGGGAGCACTGGGGGGTGGTGGGGAGGGGTAAATATAAATGCAAAACTTTTCTTTTTTTTGCTCCTCCTTTTGCGGTTGGATTTTGCGCTTGGCAGGCGACGTCGCTTCAGCTTCAGTTGCTTTTGCGCTGATGTCTTGCTCATATCGCCAGCCAGTTGCTTATAATTGCATTTGCATATTATTTCCCTTTTATTGCACATGTCGCCTGGCTTGACATGCCTTCCCCACACCACCCCGATCCCCATCCCCACCCCTCCTCTATTCTCCTTTCTATATTCACGAAGCTTCTTCATCCTCCTCCTCCTCCTCAACGGAAACCCTTATGCCACACTCTTTTTTTTTTATCCCGTTTCGTTTCCTTCTTCACAAAAAAAAAAAAAAAGGAAGAGAAGAAAAAAAATGTTTATCAAAATGGCGCGAGGAAAGCTTGCGGCGAAAAATAAAAAAAAAAAAAAACGAAGAGAAGTGAACAAAATGAAAGAGTTAAAAGTTAAGCGTGGCTGGCGAAAAATTATACCAAAATAATTTGCATATAAATTATGATTGAAATAGTAACGCAGCAAGCAACGACAAGAGAGAAAGCGGTGGGAGAGGGGAGAGAGCGGGGGAAGGGAGATGGATGTCAAGTTAGTTTCCAATGAAAGGCATCAACAATGAAAAGGCAACAGTTTTGCAATATCTGTCCATAGAGTTAAAGGAGTCTCAACAGGCGGAACAATTTCACGTTTTCGAGAAGCTTATCTAAACGCAATATCCTTTCGAATTGTCAGCGATCCTCGGCAGATAAACAATGCTAATGCATACTTTAGTTTAGGACTTTTCAATGGGATAAACAATGGCTGAGAGAGGATGGGCTGCACTTCCGCCACACACACAAACAAACACACACACACACATTTGGTTGAGATTTAAGTTGAGCTGGGGATTTATATTTGGAATGCTGCTCGTTTGGTTGGTGGGGGATGAGGGGGCGGAATGAGGAGGGGGAACGGGAATAAACGCTGCACGTGTTTCCCTTTTTAGGGCTCTGCAATCAAATCTAAAATGAATTTACCTTTGTTGATTTGCGACGACTTTTGCATTTTGTATAATAATACATACAAAACTCTATGTATGTATGTATCTGTGTGTGTGTGTGTGTTTGTGTGTGTGTGTTTAGAAGTAAGACTGCTTGTTGATTTGCTGGCAAACCCCTTGCGATTGCTTGCTCAGATTTCAAAATGAGCTCAAGACAAATGTAAATATTTTTTAGTGCTCACTCAAGAGCATGGCACACTATACATATGTGGGCATGGGTAAGATTGGGTCTTATGATGGATGATTGTGTTATATCTTAAAACCAAACCCAAACCAAACTTCCCCCCTATCCCCCTTCTCCCACTCTCTCTCTCACTCTCTCTTTCGGTGTGTGTGTGTATTTCCTGTAGATTTGTAGCCATCGATAAACTCAATTTGTTTGTGCGTGCCAAGCGGCTCACATTACGCATACGCCGTGTGTTGTCGCTTTTGATTTGCCATCACGGTTTGATTGTCAAAGTTTTTAGAGGCTTCTTCTTCTTCTAGGCTAACGCTCTAGCAGTCTCGTATAGAATTTATTATCAATTTGTTTAAGAGTGAGAGAGAGAGAGCGAGAGAGAGAGCTGTATACGATGCTTTTTGTTGCCTCATTTGTAACTATTTGATGTGAGCGACATTCGGGCTTTAGTTTTATGTTGCGATTCTGCTTAAGTTCTATTTTCATGACCATTGCTGTTGCACTCGTAACTTTTATCTATATGGAGATGCACACATATAAATCTTAACAGAGAATGCCTTTTTAATGGCTTTCTGTTTTGTTGTTGTTGTTGTTTTTTTTTTTTTTTGTGTGCATATTTAAATTTAAAATTGCGTACTTTGAGAATTATTAAATGCGATTTATCACTCAGGCGACAACGGAAATGTGTCTCTGACACTTACACAAGACTCTCAAGAAGGGTAAAGTGGCTAAGCAAACGAGACAGAGAGAGAGAGAGAGAGAGAGAGAGACAGAGAGCGAGAGAAAGAAAGAGAGATAGAGGGGGATAGTGTGCGGCGGGTGGGGCAAAATGATGGCATGTGCAGCTGCTAAGGAAATTGGCAGCAGCAGCATCTTGAAAAAAAAAAAAAATTGCATTTGAAGGGGGGAAATTAAAAATTGCATTTAAATGCCATGCACGAGCGTAAAAACTAATATCCGCTCCTTAAGCTCAATTGTTTGAGCATTGAAATAATGTTGCCTGAATAAAAAGGCAGAGAGTGTGAGAGAGAGACAGAGAACAGGACGAAGGACAACATTGCAATGAAAATAATGTTAGGGATGGGGCAATTTATAAATATTCTTTTCGTTTCACTACATAAGTGTCGCTTCCGTTCAGTTGCTCAAAGTATATCAGTCGATATAAATAGTCTCTTCTCCTCCAGTCAATCAAATTTATATTACTTTGGCGAAATACATAAAATTAAGCATCAGTTTATAATAAAAATTGATGTTTCTCACTTCATATCACTAAAATAAGTAATATTCAAAATACTTATATACTAGGAAAAATAATGGTAAATGATTTCTTTATATTTCTATCCCCAAAATATGCAAAAACATTATGATTTTACGCCCCCCCAAATCTATAGCAAAGAAAGTTTATTTTGTTTTATTTATACTCTGCCACAAAGTAGGCAACACTTTTTCTTTACTAAACTAATATACAAATAATACAAAAAAAAAAACAAACATTTTCTCGATAAAAAAAATAGAAGAAAAAAAATTGAATAGACAAGTAATAATAATAAAATACATTTTCACTGTTGGCCTGAATGGAGTCTAGACATATAAGACAAACATGGCCGCAATGGCCGCCATGAATGATAAAAATGTTGAAGCATACAACACGGCGCAAGTGGTTTCCATCCAAGAGACGAGTGGACCCACACTCAGCGACACAATCAATTGAGCTATGAAGACAACGCTACTGATGATGGCCACATCAGTGCCCAGACCACGAGCCTGCTTCAAGGGTACCGATTCGCCATTATGGACACGGAACTGCAAAGGGAGAGAATTTTAATGAATTTTGCTTGGAAAAATTGGAAATTTGAAAATACTTACACAATTCTTGGCATGATAGTTGGCCACCAAAATGAATGGTACGGTGAATATGGTGCCATATAGTATGCCAGCCGATGTGCTAAACACCAAGACGCCCCATTTGGTGGGCCAGAGGCCAAGGATTAGCATGCCAAAACCATAATAGATCATTCCACTTATATACACCGCCTTGGTGCTGATATTTATATAGAGATTGTTTGATATTTAATAAAATCCTGAGATGATTTTCACGTTTTGGCTACTCACCCAAACCATTTCATCAATTTGGTTACCGAAAGCGAGTAAATGGAACAGGAAAAGGCATAAATAGCCATGCCCCAGCAACCGAATCGAACACCAGCTTCGTATAGTTCAGCTGCCTCTGAATTTGGTGGCGCTGTCGGATCACCATGGAAGACAGCTTCGCCAACAAAATCGGTAAAGTAAAGGCAATATGTGACATGTCCCATCCAGCAAAAGAGATTTGTGAGAGCCAGCATACGCATGGAATAGGGCATAATGAATATGCTCTTGAGATAGGCACTCAACGAGACGGGAGTCTCTGCCTCCGATTGGCCCTGCTCAATCTTTGCTGTCTTATAGCCCGTGGCAGCAGCAGTAGAAGTATCGCCATTCTGATAGCTTAATGCCGCCTCAGTTCTCTTGAGATCATCGGCAGCCATTTGCAGTTCCAGCGTTGTTGTCTCCTGTATATAATAGATGGCATTATTGTTCTTTTTGAATTCCTTTTTAATGGCCGCCTCGGACAATGGTCGCATCAGTTCATCGCGTTCAATTAGCGGCAATGGAATCTCACGAAATGTTGTTATCGTTATTAAATAGCATATCACAAAGATAATGGTCACAAGGCCAAATACAGTGGGTATATTGCCGCCAAGAAAGCTGCCAATATGCGTATTCTCCCAGTCGATACCGCCGATGGCATAGCCAATGGTGCCACCAAAACCGGCGAATAATGCAAACATGGTCATCGCTTTCGGTTGCTCCTCGGGCACACACATGTCCAGTAGATAAGTGCGTGCCGGTGTCTGGCATGTATCGGCATCAAAATCCAATAGAACCATACCCAATATGGTTAAAATCACAGCGTATTTATAATTGGCAGCCGTTGGCCCAGTTGGCCCGGTTGGCTCCTCAATTGTTTCGGCCAATAATGCCGCAACCGATGCTCCACTTTCATCTGTCACGAAATGTGTCGCTGAGAAATTTCTTGCCATTGCCTCGGCCGTATAATTGTAGCCAACATCGCCCAGCAATGCGCCCAGCTCCTTGCCATAGGGCACCAGAATCAATCCCAGAAATATGCCCAACGATAAGATGGAAATGATGGGACGACGACGACCCCAGCGTAATTTACAGCGATCACTTATGCTGCCCAGCAGCGGTGACACAAAGAAGCCAATCAAGGGCGACAGACCCCAGGCCATGGTCATGTGCTTGTGATCGATGCCAATTTGCAGTAAAATGGGTGACACAAAACTCGTCTCGGCCGCATAGGCAAACTCAATGGCCATGGCAATGGCCGACAAGCGAAACATCTCGAATCCAGTCTTACGGCGAAATACATGCGAATAGTCATTATCCTGTTCACGGGCATGATTCTCACGCGTCTTGAGCATATATTTGATCATCGGATTTTTCGCCGATGACAATTGTGCCGCCTGTGATGTATCGGCCGTAACTCCAACCATAATTATAGTTTAAGTTTTTTTTTTTTATTTGCAAAAAAAAAAAAAGAAGATCAGCAGCTGTAGATTGGGGAGGGTGGAGGGAGGAGGAGTAGATCAAATTCTTTTAATATGCATAATCATCATTTATTAATCTGCAAAATACACATATGTTGGTTCATGGTCTGTCTGTCCGTCTGTCTGTCGATTGGTCGTGGTCGTGACAACAAACGAAACGTTTCAGCCAAAAAGACATTGAACTGAATTAAGTGGAAACATATGTATGCGCTATGGGCACGTCTCTCTCTCTCTCTTCGTCTTTTCTTCTCTCTTATAGGCAATGATCTGGCCATTAATTGAATGTCGAAATGTGAATTCCAATTCAATTTATGTCACTTGCTTCAAAGTTCGAAGTATATATGGACTATATATGTATGTACGTGTGTCTGTGTCTGTATATACGGGTTAATAGGCAGAAAAACTTATCTCCCCATTTTGATTTTGTTTTGCTTATTGTTTTTGTTTACGAATATTACGAATGCAATTTGAGTGCTTTGAGCTTTGTGGGTTGGGGTAGGAGTAGGAGGGCGGAGGGGCCACTGGTTGCTTATCTTCAATCATGAAATTAAGGCAAAAAAAAAATGCAAACCAAGCCCAAGACATTTGATTCTAAAAACAAAGGAAATTCAATACACTTTGTGTACATTGAATTTGAGCATGTAAACCAAACCATTCGTATGATCAAAGTTTGACTTACTTTTCTTATAAAACTTTTCACTCTCTCTCTGTCTCACTCTCTCTTTCTTTTTAATCTATGTATCTTTATTTCTAATCTAATATCACAATTTTGATGATGTTATATGTGGCTAATGACTTGTTTCCTGTTTCCACTTTCAATTGCACTTTTGCTTGAATTTTACAATTAGCCACATTTTTATTTCGGTCACAATTATTACAGGTCACAAAAAAAAAAAAAAAACAACAACAACAAGAAGCACTTTAAATGAAACAAATTGTATGTAATCAGAAGAGACTTCTTTCAATTCACTTTCAATTATTAGTACGTTTAAATGGGAAAAGTTTTTGTGTTTATTTAGTGAGTGTAGAAGAAGAATAAGTAAAGTAAAACTAGCACGAAATATTTCGATACAACCAAAACGTCGCGTGTCCAAATCGCAACTGAGAAGACACGCTAAATTTGTCGCCCCCTCTCTCTCTCTCTCTCTCCCAAGTAGTTCCATCTCTGTCTGGGTCTTTGAGCCATTGAGACCAAATCATGTCTCATAATACTTATCAGCTATTCGCAGCACCAACCACCTCATCATCAACCTACAATAGCAACAATCACTAACACCAACACAAACAACAACAACAACAACTACAACAATGCTTAAAAATTTAAAATACAAAACAACTAATTTGTGTGCCGGCATCAACACACAAAAGTCATTCACTAGGTCCACTCCTCCACCTCCTCCACCATCTCCACCATCCTCCATCCCCATTCCATTCCATGAGCAATTGTCAAACCGAAATGCCTGCGGGTCATGTGCTCCAATAACGAGGTGGTCCACTTGCCACTTGCCCACTTGCCACTGGGGATAGTAGATGATCACAGGAATTGGGAATTAAGCCTAGCTTTCGGCTTAGTTTAGTTTAAGTATCCGTTAAGTATAGCCGCCGGTTACGCTTAGCTTTTGAATATGCATGAAATTAACATTTCGCTCGGACTAGGTCAACCATTTCTGTTGGTTTGGCGATTAATTTTTCGTAGACATAAATATATATATGTATATTCATACATGCGATATTTTTGTTGTTGTTGTTCTTGTTTTTATAAACGAGGTGAGATTAAAGAATAATCAAAGTGAAGATAAGAAATCTAACATGAACTCTAAAGTTGTGTCTGTCCTTTTTTCGCTTTTTCAAGTTACAATTCCCAACTAGTTTTAGCATTGATTTGCTGATCAGAGAACTTAGACAGACATCCTGCTGACCTTTTCTGCGGCCATAAAATGACCTCAAGTCGGTTTTAGCAAATGTTTAATATAAATTATTTTATTCAATCAATTTTTAATTGTTTTTGGTGCAGAACTATTTTGGTTTCTTCTAATTAAGAGCAAAAAAAGTGTCTTAAGTTCAATATTAAGGGAGCCCAAAAACCTTCTTTAAAGTCCTCTCAAAAGTATATAAAATTCTCTAGAAATGAACTTAAGAAAACTAAAGAAATAGTCACTTTTCCTACTTATTCTTAAGCCAGCCCTCGTTTATAACATATGGAAAATTTATAAATAAATATATACATATATATATGTATATTCTGATAAGTAAAATGCTGTTTAGGGCACTAAATTGTAACTATTTCTAGGAAATCAATGCGATGACAATTTTAGATTATTTGCTTGGAGATGAATCACAACGACCCCCCGGCCCCATTACCCCATCCCGCCTAGTAACGGAGCATAAATTGGGTCAAGGTTATATTGAAAGGGTTCAAAGTATTTGGTTGCTCTTGAGCTTGACATTTGTTGGCTTTGGTTTAGGTTTTTTTCGGTTTTATGCGGAAATAGTTAATGCTTTGGTTTAATTAAAAATACTAATTTCAATTAGCATATATTAACCGTTAGATAATATACATATAGTAGTATCTAGTCAATGTATAAAGTTCACACATGTTTTATACCTTGATTGTTACCAGTTGTATGCAGTTGTTGTTGTTTTTCGTTGTTGCCATCGTAATTAACATGATTATTTAAGTGATAATTAAATATGCATAAATAAGTGGGCATCGTTTTATTGTGTGGGTGTGAATTTGGCTATGATATTGTTTAACTATATCGGATGTAACATATATGCAAATATAATTGTTTAACTATTTGGCAGAAAAAAAAAAACAAAAAGCAAAATAAACACAAAAGGAACGTTGTCATACCCTAACTTTTTAGCCTATATAATCACGAAATAAGTATTTACATGGAGTACTAAGTATATAAAAAGTGAACTTTCTAACACAAAAAAAAGAAATAAAGAAAGCGGGTATTCCCCTTAATTCAATTCTTTCTCTTTTTTTAGCAAATTTATTCAAATGAAAATTTATTAATACATATGAATTTTCAAACATAAAATGTCAACCTTGATATAATGAAAAGACCTTGCTAAAAAAATTAGTTTACTATTTCCAGACTCGAATGTACTCAATACATTAGATGCTCAGATAAATAATATTTTTTTTTTACTTTTTGGCATCTAGTAGATAAATTTTATAAAGATCGATAGATTGATCACAAATCACTGCTTAAAGTTAATATACTCATTTTGGAAAGCGAGATGGAGAGAGAGAGCATTGAACAAGGCGTAATTGATAAATTTATATTGAATGTAAAATAAGCGAAATAATGCCTGAGTTATAATTAAAACAAAGTTAATAAAGTTATCAACATTACAGTTATGTGAAACTCAATTAAACAAAATTTTCTTTCCACTTAATATCAATGTTATTAATATGATGTATCAATTGCAGACGTTTTTTGTTTCTTCTTTCTTCTTTTTTTTTTTAAAATTGCCAAGAGAGAATTTGATGACTTGACAAGTTGGCGTTAAGAATAATTTATCAGATGTTTGTTTGTTTATTTGTTTTTCGGTTTCTTTTCGTTTGTTTGCCTTGTACTTATGTTTATCATGGGGATACACACTGTATGAAATTAAGGCAAAAAAATTTAACTAAACAAATTTGCTTTACAAATGGACTGAGATAGAGAGAGAGGCAAGTGTATATAAATTCTATATAGTGTTAAGCACTTTGCATTGCTTCTATGAAGAGACCATTGAAGTTATATGTATTTTGCCTGCAGCATTTTGTTTCCACTTATGACGTTTGAAGTGTCCATATGAGAGTGCTTAAACAATAATAATACAAACCAATTTCTTTGGCCCCATTTACCTTTTAGTTAGTTCGATCTTTGGTTGCTGCTTTTATCAGTTTGAATATTTATATTTATTTTTTTAAGTGATTTTATGATTAATTTAAATTTGATAAATTTTATTTTGATGTAAATTCGTTTCGCGATGCACGTTTAACTGTTGTTGTTGTTGTTGTTGTTATTTTCTTCTTCTTCTGATTGTCTTTCGAAGTTCAGTTTTGCAGGATTTACTTTGGATTTTACTCACTTTCCGATTTTAATTTTAGTGTCAATGAATTATACTCCGTTAAAGTTTTTCTTTTGCACAAATTGTTGAACATAAAATAGATTTGGATTCTTTTCAATTTCAATTGTTTTTGCTGCTGCTGTTGTTTGGCGCTAGTGGCGTGGGCGTGGCACTTGTGGACGGGCGGCGGTAACGAATTCACTCTCATAACTTTACCCATGCAATAGTTGGTATAACTAAACAATAGTAGTTTCTATACTCGTCGTGGTTTAATCAACTTTTATCGCCAATACACACACACATGCACATACATACACACACATACACAACTTTTGTGTCTTCTTGTGAAATGGAAAATGGATTTTTCCTAAGAGTTGTCTTGATTAAGTTTTTTTTTTGTTTCTCGAATATTTACGTTTTGGTTTTTCAATAATTGTGTGAAATAGATTTTGATTAATATTTTTGTCGCTTGTTTTGCTTGTTATTGGTTTTTCTTTTTAGTTGTTGTTGTTGCTGTTGTTGTTAAAGTGCTGACATGGCCGCTAGACGAAGGCGGCGGCAGCTGTTTACTCGATTGGCCTGAACGCTTCTTGTGCTGGGAAATATTTGGCAAGACATTAAGGAAAATGCTTTTCTCGCTTGACAATTTGCGTAAAGGCTGGCAAAAGAAACTACGCAGTCTCTAAAAATTCAGTCAAAAAAGGCACGTCAACAAAAATCCACAAAAAAGAAACGATACAAAATATTCATATATAAATATTTTCTATAAGGTATATATATATTGAATATAATAAATATGTTTTCTATATATGTATTTTGCACAATTTGTTTGACGACTTCAATGGTTTTTTTTTAATGACACTGAAAAGATATTTTTGGCCTGTGGTTGTTGTTGTTGTTGTTTATGCTGCTCCTGTTTGTTGTTGTTTGGTTTGTAAGGGAGAAAGGTGGTGAAAACTTTGGCTACGATCTCTTGGTCTGGTTTGGTGTCTGCTATGCGACTGAATTGCTTGCCACTAGACGCACCAATTTATATACAACAGAGCAGGCAACGTAGCAGCAGCAGCGGCACGCATTCGATCACTCTCTCCCTCTCTCTCTCTCATTCTTCCTGTCATCTCTTCACACCACTCTATCTATCTATCCCCTAACGTCTCTCTATTTTATTGTCTCTCTTTCTCTCTCTCTCTCTCTCTGTTTTCTCTATGTATTTCTCCCTATGCCACGATCGTCTTATCTGCCAGCCTCTCCTTTCTTTGTCCCGCCATGGGGTGAGCCAGCAGCTGTTCGCTGTTTGCCTTTGCAGTTTATCTAAAATCATGTACATACATTTAGTAATACGAGATATATGTATAAAATACATATATCCGTATGCCAGTTTTACTCTATGTAATAATCCAGTCGTCTTATGCAACCCAATTTATGCCCCATTTGATCGGCGGCTCTTCTAGAGCCAAAAAATCTAATCCAAACTAAGCTACAAACAGAAAAAAAACCAAAAACCAAAGAAACTAGTTTCGCAGGCAACTAACTGAAGTCGACAGGTTTCAAACCCCTCAATGGAAATATACGTCCCGCATAATTGATTTTTTTCTTTTTCTTTCTATGTTTTTTTTTTTTGGGTGCTGATTTTCTGGGACCCAGGCACAGTGATTCTCAGGCAATTCTGAATTGTGGTGTGCTGGAAAATTCCATATTCCTAATTTCGACTCCTGATGGTGGGAAATTCCACTTCAGCTCAAGTGTTTGTCTGCCTGCGTTTTGTTTATTTATTTTTTTTTTCCGTTTGGTTCTTGCTTATCATCTTTCACGTGAGACGGACGGACTGGACTGGCCATATCTTGAAATTCGAGTTAGTAAAATGGCTATAAATATTTATTTAATGAAGTTTTAATAATCATATCGTCTAAATAAATCTGGCAAAAGTTATTATCAATATAATTGGTCCCAAGGTGCCGATTCTAAAAGAGCGACGAAAGAAATGGAAATCGCAACACTGGCCAACAGAAAATTGGTTTTATTTTGTTCTCTAATTAATTTTTTGATAATTTAATTGTTTTTTAATGAAATCTCTTGATGGTAACTTGCAAAAGTGTTTGTGTATTGTAGAAATAAAAAATCAGCAACATAACTTGGTTTTAATAACCTTTCCTCGACTTATATAGTATTTAAATCGCATTGATTAAATTATGATAATATTATTAATTGTAAGATAGGAATTTTATTTCAAGTTTATCATGCCAAATAATAAGTCTTCTTCTAAGATTCCATTGACTATATTAGAAACGATTCTAGTTTCCGAAAGATTACAGAAACTTGAATTAAAATCAGTTTACTTCAACTTGATTACGGAAGTGATCTACACATTTTCGAGTTAATTTTGTTTGGCAGTGTTGTGAAATACACAAAACTAAATGGCAGACAGATGCCCACATCAAGTTCTGAATCTAACAAATCGCATTGAGCTTGGGGCCTTGTTCGAGAGCATGACAATGATAACAATTTTCACAATATTTAAACAATCATTTAGTGGTTATTAACATGTTTTTTTTTTTTTTGACCAGCTGAAGCGAAACAGATTCCACTTAACCTGAAGCTTAACTCGTTTCAACAAAGTTAACTGAACTATGTCAGATTGTGGCTTTACCTGTTCAGATTGTTGGTTTCATGTTCTGAATTTGTTTATAATTAATTTCAATAAATTATAGATAAACGATTACATTTAGGTAGCAAATTTTCTTTTGTCGGTTGAGTTGAGATGTCAACCACTTTGACACACACACACAGCCACACATATGTACGTATGTATGCACATATATATATATGTATGTGTTTATATAGACAAAGATATCGTCGACGGTGGCGGCTCATTAACATGCAAATGTCTCTATCTGATGTTCTCAGTCTCCGTCTCCGTCTCTCTGATTTGTATGCATCAACTGAATTGGCTTAGAATGACACACATCTTTTTGTCACTCGGTTTGGGATGTCATCTTTATGTGACTGCCTGACTGCCTAATATCCACATTTTGTTTACTTTATCATTTTGTTAAAGTTTACATTTAGCTTGTTGTATGCATGAGATAGTTGACATAAACTATTAGTGCAAATTTGCTATTTTTACAGCTCGCACTCTGACAAGATCTTCTATTCGTGGTCGGCACTGTCTGTGTGTGGTGTTGAGTACAAATTATGCAAAAAAAAACATATGAAAATAGGCAAAAACCAACTCAAACACCAACCGCAGCAATATGTGACGAGTCATTGACTCTCGATTTCGTTTCGATTGTTGATTTGTAGGCGTAACCGGTGGTGGGAGGGTAGTGGGAATGTGCGTTAACCGGTTAATCGATATTTCCACATTTCGGTTTGTACAAACCAAATGAAAATCATCATCATTATTATCATCATCATAATCATCGTCATCTCTGGAATATAATATAATACACAAGGTTATCTCTACGACTTGCTCACTTAGTTCCTGCGATAAGAAAAATAACTGATTTGTTATTTTGTTTATTTTCGGGGAGGATTTATCTTTATAAATCTCATTGCCTAGTTGACATTTCATTAAGTGGAAAGTACATATGTATACGGCAGCGTGCATACATAAATTTCAAATGATAAGTGAAAAACTAAATGGGTATCTATGTACGATTTGCTCTCTCGCTCTCTAGTAAGTTGAACAAAACAAAAGCATTAGATTTAGAACTAGGGCTTTGACCCGTTTTCTGATGCTTTTTTTTTTGCATTTCCTTTGATAAAGCAACGATTTGAACATTATTAATTCTTCATTTATTGCTCTTATCAGTTGTGTTTCTAGCATTCCTTCGCACAGAGACACACAGCGATGTGAAAGTAAGAGTGAGTGGGAGAAAGAAAGTAAATAGTAGATAAAATATTCTAATAAATTATTTCAAGACAAAAACTTGACTGCATACTTCTAGGCTCTTTGAGAATATGTAGACACAAATGTAGATAAGACATAAGACATTAGGATTAATATATGTATCCGAAATGTATGCAACTAATATATATAGACGAAATATATAAGGTTTACTTAGACCCTGATAGGACCTAGCGAGTTCAACTGCCCAGACTAAACTTAAGGTCAATACTCTCGAGTCAAGTTGTGTGACTTTTCAAGTAAAAAGTCTAAAATTGGCATACGTTTGATTCAATTAGTTCTTTGCACAAAACCAAAGCCAGACAGTCTGCTGGCCCTTAACTATTCAAATTCAAAACGATTTTCGACTGGCTTAAACTGATTTGAGTTTACAATCAATCAGCTTAATTGATTGGCGTCTCCCAGAACCCAGAGTCCAAAAGCATAACCAATTGATCAATAAAACAAAAATATTAAAGTCTCACTCACGACACAAAACTCGGAGGATCGAGGCCAATGAAAAGTGATGTACTACGTCATAAATGAAAGGAAGCAGCCAATTTTCAATGAGAACGATTATAATTGAGTTTTAACTTAGCCCAAAACTGTAGGAAAAATATTTTGCAAAGCATTAAACAAGAGGCACCGAAAATAATGATTATTTTTCACATGTTTTTAAAAAAAAATCATCGATTGAATAATTCTAGATGATTCTTAATTAAATAAAAATCAAAAATAAAAGTTATTCTTAAGAAATATTTTAAAAATCAAAACTAAGAATTCATTTTGAGTAAACTAATGCAACTTAATTGTTATCATTAATTTTTTAAAAATAATATTTTAAACATTCATGAAACATTTATTTATTTTCAAATAATATTCCATTGATCTTGTTGGGGTAAGTATACACTTCGATAAGACTCGAATCGTTAAATATTTTTAATTCTAACGATTGTAGGTCCCTAGTTTTGCTGTGTGACATCACAATATGTTCACTCACTCTTCGAATAACGGACCTCAATCTCAATAGTGAACTTGGAGCACTTTTTTCTGCTTTAACTCTTGTTTCCCCCACATTCCGTTTGGCGTTCCCACTCTCGCCTAGGCACTGCTCTCTGAGCATAACTTCATATGATGCGGCGCACTGTTTGAGTGACTTGAACAACATATAAATTGAGCATCGGTTCTTTGATCTAACGGCAGATGCTTTGGCCCAACTGATGGTTGAGGTTCAGCAAAAAAAAATAAAAATAAAAGTGAAGCAAGCAAACAAATTCTCAAGTGAAAATAACGGTTGTGATTAAAAAAATTTGGTTTTACTTAAACAAAAGATATTGAAAAAGTGCAATAATATTCATCTCATCCTAAGTATGTTGCACTCTAGAAACATTTAAATGGTTTTTAAAAAAATATACAAAATTAATTGTACAATTAATTGGCGTTATGCGGAGTGGCGGATAGCGGGTGCCGGGTGGCAGGGGGTTAAAGGCATCGAATTGGATTGCGGTCTTTTCAATTTGCCAATATTCCATGCCGAAACCGAGAAAGCTGATTGCATCAGATAAAAAAAAAAGAAAAATTCTTTCTCGCTGGCATTCGAAATAATTTTTTCTACGTAATATGAGATATTTTTTATCCAGTGTCTGAGAATTTGTGTATTTTTTTTTTCATTTTGTTTCCCTCGCAATAGGAAATCAAACGCCTTAGGATGGTGAATCATTCGAAAGTGGATAACGAGCCGAATGGTCTGTTGCTACCAGTATTGGGTCGGACAAAACTGGAATCCACCACCATGGTAAGGATTGGGAATCGAATAGACTTTAAGTTAGAAATTTAGATCGAGAAACGGGCGGGAAACGGGCAGTGTGAGAGTTGTGTTTGGAAGAATATATCTCTATTTATTTGAAGGATTTATGCAGAAAACGTATTGATCTTTGTTTAATTTTTTTTAATCATATTTCTATTCCTAGATTAAAGGTAGCGCTAGTGTTGAGATATTGTTGAAGGCAACGAAATCCCCATCAGCTATTAGCAAAGAGTTGCCCGAATTGCTGCCGGATCAAAAGCCTCGCGATAACTGGGGCAGCTCCTTGGAATTTCTAATGTCCTGCATAGCTCTGAGTGTCGGTTTGGGTAATGTTTGGCGTTTTCCATTCACCGCATTGGAAAACGGTGGCGGAGCATTTCTCATACCCTATTTGGTGGTATTATTTTTGGTGGGAAAACCAATTTACTATATGGAAATGTTGCTCGGGCAATTCTCGAGTCGTGGCATTGTACAAGTCTTTGACTTTGCCCCACTTATGCGAGGTGAGAGGAAGTATTTTCGATTTGTATATATTTCTATTTGATAGGGTTTATTTGTTTCCAGGTGTTGGCTATGCCCAACTCTTTGCATTGGGAGTTTTGGCCACCTATTATGCCTCTGTGATGGCATTGACATTGCGTTACTTTTTCGATTCATTTGCCGTTGTCTTGCCCTGGAGCTATTGTCGTCCCGAATGGGTTAGCGAGGGTTGTGTCAATGCCTCCTCGTCCATGGATTATGTGGCAACGATCGGTGGTGAATTTGCCTCATCGACCCAATTGTATCTGCAGCGTGTGGTTCTCAATGAGACACAAAGTCTGGAGGATGGCATTGGCTATCCGAATGCTAATTTGGCTTTAATGTTGGCCCTGTCGTGGCTCACCGTGACGTTGATTATCATACGGGGTGTGAAGAGTTCGGGCAAAGCTTCGTATGTCTTGGCATTGTTTCCGTATGTGATTATGTTTATGCTACTGATACGTGCCCTGACTCTGCCGGGAGCCATCGATGGTGTCTTGTATTTTTTGACGCCGCAATGGGATAAACTATTGGAGCCACAAGTCTGGTATAATGCTGTCACGCAGGTCTTCTTCTCGCTGGCCGTGTGCTTTGGGGTAATCATTATGTACTCCTCGTACAATCGCTTCAATCATAATGTCTATCGAGATGCCAATATAGTGACCACTTTGGATACCTTCACCTCACTGCTGTCGGGCATTATAATATTTGGTATACTTGGCAATTTGGCCCACGAATCGGGCACCAAGGATATAGCGAGTGTGATAAAGGCTGGTCCTGGCTTGGCATTCATTTCGTATCCCGAGGCGATTGCCAAATTTAAATGGATGCCGCAGGCATTTTCGGTTCTCTTCTTTGCCATGTTATTTATGCTTGGTTTGGGCAGTAATGTGGGCATGGTTAGCTGTATTATGACCGTGCTGAAGGATCAATTTGTGAATGCCAAAATATGGCTAATTGTGGTTGGATTATCGCTTATGGGATATGCTGTGGGTTTGCTCTATATAACACCTGGAGGACAACATCTAATGACACTGATCGATTTCCATGGCGTTACCTTTGTCTCTTTGGTTTCGGCCATTTTCGAATTATTCGCAGTGGGTTGGGTCTATGGTGAGTGAAGGATTATTGGAAGTTTTTTATTGTTAAACTAAGTTAATCCCCTTCTAGGCACCAAACGTCTGTGTGAGGATGCCGAATATATGCTAAATATCAAAACTTCATACTATTATCGCATTTGCTGGTCTATTGTGACTCCAATGGTTATGATTGTGATATTTGTCTATAATTTATACTCCCTGCCCGAGCTCATGCATAATGGTCAGGAGTTTCCACCGATCTATAGAGGTAACTCATGCTCATTTCTAATCTAATTCAAAGACTTTACTCTCTCTCTCTCTCTTTTCTAGTAATTGGCTGGTTCATAACAGCCATAATTATTGGCCAACTGATCTATTGGGCTTGCTATGCCAATTATCGGCAATCGAAGGGTTCTTTATTGAGGCGTTTCCAACAATCCGCTAAGCCGCATGCCGATTGGGGTCCCTTGGACTCTAAGCAACTGATCGATTATCAAATGTTTCGAATGAACAAAAAGGATTTGGCTCATTTGCAAGAACGCAAATGCAACATTTGCCACACATTGGCTGATCGCATTTTTGGCTAAATGTGCCACATAGGAGAGAGCAAATAAGGGATTTCATTTTTATGTTAGTTTTATTATTGTTAGTGTCCTTTTTTTTCTTTTCTTTTAGTTGAATTTTAAAATGTATTCTCATGTGTCTAAAAAATATATATATCTCTAGGTGCCTAGGTATGTGCATGTCTTTAAACTTTTCCAATTTGCAAAACGTTGCCAAGTTGGCAATTTAAATATTCTTTTTTTTTTTTTTTTTGTGCAAACACAAAAAACAAATCAAGGAAACGAAAATCCATCTGGCGAAGTAGGAAAGTTTTTCCTAAGCAATTTTCAATATTTAAAACTAACAATTAGCATGTCAGACTACGCTTCAGTCCCTTCAGTCTCCCCCATTTCCTGCTGCTGCTGTCTCTCATGCATTTGTCTCTGGGTCTGACTTTTTCTCCGGATCTCATCTCTCTCTCTCTCTTTCTAGCTCTCTCCCCTGTTGTCTTCACTTGACATTCGTTGGCGTTTTTTTTTTTTTTTTTTTGGACTCTGACAAACGGACATTTATTTGAGTTTTCAATTTGTTTTTGCAAGTTTCACACACTTTGCACACAGTTTGTTGGTTTGTAATTGTTGTTGTTATTGCTGCTGCTGCTGCTGTTGCAGTTGCTGTCCATCTAAACCCATCTTCATTCGCCAGTTTTTGTTTGCGGCAGTTGAAAATTAATATGTCGGTTCTCTGGACCTGCAAATGTCTTAATTAAAAGTTATTTTTGGCATTCGTTTTTCGGGATAGATGAGTTAGGGTGGCGAGTGAAGAGTAACCACTTGTAAGTGGGTAACAGCAACAGCAACAACAAATTGCATTTTGGGAAGACGCAGCACATAAAACTTGTCAGTCACAGAAAGAGAGAGGAAGAGAGAGAGAGAGAGGGAGAGAGCAAGCTTGACATTTCATTTGTCGTCATTGTGGCATGACAAGCAGCAGTAGCAGCAGCAGCGGCAGCACGTTAAGCATACGCCGCGTATTCCACATCAAGGATAAAGTGAGATGAAGATAGAGCAAGAGCCAAAGTCAAGGAAATTAAAAAAGTTGCCCTGTAAATAGCTTATGCTCTGATTTCATTGCAAAAGGTGCAAAAAGCAATTGCCAAACATGCCAACCAACCAACCAACCAGAGAGTCAGAGCTCCATCATATCCAGTCCAGGCTAGTGATGAAAACTTTCCAACCAACATCAGAAAATTCTTTAAGAAAGAAATCATTTTTCTTTCATTTTTTTTGCTGTGGCTCATAAATGTAATTTATAGTTGTCATCATCTTTTGATGGTTTTCCAAAAATTAAACGACAAAAAATTGCTATAGCAAAATATCCTGTACACGGATACTTAAATAACTCATTTTAAAATTGTTTCTTTTTTTTCTCCAACAGTGAATTAATTTTCCTCATCAGTGAGCATTTTCCCAACACCTTTCCTCACTAGGCACACTCTCGCCTGACCTCGCCTCCCTCTCTCGCTCTCTCTGTCTACGAAAATGGTACGAAAGAAGATGGTGAAAACAAACTAACAACTATTGAAGTTTAATAAAAATGCTACTTAAAGCAAAGCTCAACCAACTCCAAGTCCAGAGAAGCAGCAAGTGCAGCAGTAGCAGCAGCAGCAGCAGCAGCAGCTTCATCTCCAGAAGCATCCAGCATCCTGGCCTGAATCTAATGAAATAACTTTGTGGCAACTTTTTGCATTGCCGGAATTTGCTTAAAGCGCAAATAAAATTGCCAAAAGATTGCTGTTTCATTTAACGCCTTTTCAGCGAAAATCTTACAAAAACGAGAAAACAATTTGGCCAAAAAACAAAAAGCGAATACGACAGCAAAACAGAAATTAAACGATAGATATGAAGTTTTTAGAATCAACAAAAGGCTTTTCAAAGACATCTTTGAGTACTTGTCGCAATCACAATTAACAAGCTGAATGCACTTTGAGCAATTTCCTGGAATTTAATATTTGAGACTTTATTTTTGGATATATTCCTAGATGGTCTTACTTTCTTTATAGTGTTTTTTCAAATAGGATCTTATAGAAGGAGTTTAAAGCAACGTAACACAGTGTATCCCAATAAATCTATCGATTGTAGGTATGTATAATTTTTTACCTGTTCTGTGAAAAATGAGTTATAAACTAACGTCGTTATCCTGATTAGATATAGCTCTATATCGGTTGTAAATAGAAAATTAACTTAATAGCTTGGTTGTTCTCCAAACGTTTATCATTAAAATTAATATTTCCGAGAGTTTGGTATACTTTTTAAATTTGAGAAAGATCAAAAATAGCTTTCTTAGGAAAAAATTAAATTAAAAACAGAGACAAAATGTTTCTAGAAAACAACTTAACCCACATTTTTGGCCAATTTCAATCTAAAATTTCTTAGAATCTAAAATTTGGTTAAACTTTCGAATCTATAAATTATTTTTTGACCCAATTTTTTTAAACTTTCACTAATATTGCAAAAAATATAAAAAAATTACACAAATTTTTCACAATCAACAAGAAATTAAAAGGGTCTGAAGATGAGAGACTACTAAATTATTTAAACTTTATGTCCATGAAGCACCATTTAAGAACAATTAAATCTTTAAATTGTTATATATAGATTTGATAGAATTTCGTTTGATTTTTTTTTGTATTTGAGATTCTTTAATAGTCTAAAATCAAACTGGCATACGTTAGTTAGTTTGATGGAGGGCAACTTGTCATCAATTCGACCAATTTGAATGCTTTAACGCTTTTTTAAACTATGCTAAAAACACAAAGAAAAATAACCAAGCCCAGGCAAACCAACTAAATTCGCCATGACGAACATTTTCATGCACTGCACTAACGAATTTGACTAAAGCAACTACTGGGCGCATGTGTTTGGGTATTTTTTTTTTGTATTATTTTCTCTCTTTTATTCAGCTTAATTGAATTAACAAATTTTTGCGTTGATTCTGGGGCACGACGCCAACGCCAGCGACAACGACCAATCCCCGAAACGCGAAACCCAAAACCAAGAGAATTCAGTAACGGTTGCTGCAGTTCCTCTGTCCCGTGTCCCGTGTCCCGATGTCCTCATCAGTCTGTCTGTCTGTCGTCTCCTGCTGCAAAAAGCTGCTCGTCATGCGTGAGATGGCAACGGGAATGAAAACGTTTTGTGACGTTTTCAACATTTTTGTTTTGCACTTTGCCACCGCTCCATTCTGCCTCTTGTCGTTGTCGTTGTCCTTGTCCTCGACCTCGCCCTCGTCTGGGGCTGACTACGTGCGCCGCTTGAGTGATTCACCTGCTCCACTCCGACATTTGCATTTTGTATGCGAGGATGACTATATGTCGACAGGTTGGAACAGCTATATACATAGGTAGGTAGGTCGGTAGGTAGGTGGGTGGGTAGAGTATGCTGCTGCTGCTGCTGCTGTTTGTAATGGCTGTGACAAGCATTAGGAAATTATTTTAGAACGCCCGCATGTGGCGGCCATTAAAGGTGTTGGTTCGTTCAGACGATTTGATTTGTTGGCAGTTGCCAAAGACAAGAACAAAAAAAAAACGAAAACGTTGAAAAAGTTGAAGAACGAACGACGAAAGGATGGACTCGAAAAAGGGACAAAGGCACCTCGGGAACTTGCCTAAAACAAAAACCATTGAGCTTAGCCCAAAATGCCATTGCTGTCAGGTGTAAAATGCATGACTCTCGCTCTTCTCATCCCTTTATTGTGTAATCTGCATTTAAGTGGCTTTCTTTTGTGCTGCCAACGCCATACCTATATATGTGCTTCTCCCTCTCCCCCTCTCACACTCTTTTTTTGGGTGAGTGTGTGTGTGTGTATATTCGCTGACTTTATTCCTTTTCAGTTTTTAGAATTTTCTTCTTTTTTTTGGGTTTTTTTTTTTTTGCTTTCTTACACCTCCCAATTTGGCGCTCTTTCCTTGGCGACCATTGGCAGCAATTTTTCGGCTAACTGCCGCTCGTTTGAAATGCTAATATGCAACTTTGATGCGATTGGCGTTCACCGGCAATTGCCAGACAATTTTATTTTCGTTACGATAAGCACAGGATGCCAAAACGAAGGAAGCAATTTCACACGCAAGAGACCTCAAAGAACAAGCCACTCACTATTGCCAAAACTCTTGGCCAGCCGAAAAACCAAGACCAAGACCAAACCGAAACCAAACCCAAAACAAAACTCAATTCATGCAATTTAACATGCACATGTTCTATCATAAAATCCCAATACACATGGATAGGAGAAAAATATAAGTAGCAGAAAACAAATAACTTGAAGACCTTCAACAAAATTGCCAAACAAATGCTATTTACTGTCGCTTGTAACTCTTAGATTTTAATTGAAATTATTTCAATTCGATAGTGCAACAAAATTACAATTTCTAAGAACTTAAATATTGTATGAAATTGTCCATTGTCCAAACTTCAAATAATTGTACTTCAAAATAATTGTCTCGATTTCTAAACGACTGATTTATCAATAGCCCAAATCGAAAATAAATTTATGGGAATATTCTACAAAACGTTAAAGGCTTTTAAATGAATTTTAGTCGATTTTTTATTTTGGATATTTTTAAATGGAAGTTTTGAAAGATTATAATATAGAATTTTATAATTATATTATAAAAATGATCATCAAATCTCACACTAAAACATTTTTTTTGCATTTTTAAATTTATATGTACTTATTAAGTGTATTCTCCTTTAATTTAAAACCAATCGGATAAATATTTTCGGAGATATAGCGGAATACGAAGGCTACATCTGAAGAGTTCTGCCTACTTATGTATTCGAAATAGTTTTTCTAATAAAAACAAGTATCGATTTCCCAAAATGTCTTGACCGATCGCTTTCAAATTTCTACCCAATATTCTTAGATATATTCCCCAGGTATTAATCAAAGGAATTTACTTTTTAACAATTATGTAGATTGTTTTGGCCACGTGAAGGACCTTCCCAAGCGATGGTCTGCAGGAGCCAAACATTTTAATATGAACATTTAATATGAAAATACATTCCATGTTTGATAATATAATAAATATAAATATTTTATACTATCTGGCAATATATTATATGAAAGTTTAGTAAAAATCTTTAACTAATTTTACTAAAGCAATGGTAAGAAATGGTTTGTGAAACGATAATAGGATAAAGGATACAGTTTCAAGGCAAATTTGTTGGACTTCAAAGAAAGAATACAAGTTTTAACGATTTTGTTTAAATCTTAGGTAAACCATTTGCGATGCGATTAAGATGCAGTAGACAAGAGTGCAAAAATAACATCATTATGTTGTTCTATCTCTTCCGCTTTGGCACTGTAAAATGTGGCAACTGATGTCGTATCATTGAATGGCAGTTATATACAAAAAGAACAAACAAAAAAAGAGAGGGGCATAGTCATAGTCACAAAAGCATTTAAAAAACAGATGTTGCTGTTCTTTGTCTGCTCACCGGCAATTATGTACAATACGGCGTCGGCATTTAACTCACCGACAATGGCACACACACACACTGAGAGAGAGAGAGAGAGAGAGAGAGAGAGAGAGAGGGATATGTTGTATAACAGAGGTATATCATATCACTTACTGACTGACTGACTGGGATGAAGAACAATGGCAATTATGGCGTCATTAGAGCGAGTTGCAGCGCAATTGCATTGGCAGGAAGCACTTATAGACAAGTATATCAGTTGAGTGCATAAAAGCAGTAGCCAACAACACACACAGTACACAGCACACCACAGTACACCACACGAGCCAGTCAGCCAGCACACGTGGCCGCACACTAAACACAATTGAGATGCTAACGTCGATGTCTCCATAAAGTTGAAAGCTCGAGTAAAGTAAGTCGAAGAAGAAGAAGCAGAAGCAGTTGAAGCCATGAAAGCTGAAGCGTAGAGTTGTTTAGTTTTTAGAGCCACCTCAAACCCTGATGACGGCAATTGCAATCCAATCAGAAAGTTGTAAAAATTTCAAAAAATGATGAAATGCACTGAAGCGTGGCCACCACAGTGGCTAAAATGCACTACGGTAAAATAGTTGCATGTGAAATACTTGCCATCTTAGCACAGGTGCACTCTAGCGCACCTATCGTCCAACTATACCCTTGTACCGCTTTTAAGAAAATACGTTTTTAAGTATAACTCGGTTATTTTTAGACAAATCGATATTGAATTATAAAAAACAATACTTTAAAAACCCTGGGTATATTTTTTTTTTGGTTAAAATTTAAAACAAACTTTCAAACGATATCGAAGTTACAATTTGTGAGAGTTTACTATATATGCAAGACTGTATTTCGATGAAATGGATATAGGAAATCATATATCGGGTATTATTAGCGACCTCCAGGAGCTTTTGGTACATTTTGGAAACAATTTTCTAGGCAATTTTCTAACTTATTTGAACCACTGTTGCTTAACCATTCCCAAAACTTCAATTTGCTGCACTAACTTTTTGGCATGCTATAAATTTTGCGAAATTGATATTGAGCACTTGTCTCTCATTCCCTTTTTGCTCTCAGCTCTCTCTCTCTCTCTCTCTTTTAGCCATTTGCCTGTCCTTGGTTTCTTTAGTTCGCATTGCATCGCATCGCATCGCATCACATAGCTCACTCGTCCGCGCATTCAATCAATTCAAATGCCAAAAACGTCTAACAAATTGTGCGATTTTCGCTTTCTTTGCAAACCGGCATTCGCTTTTGTTATTAATTTGCCACACAAACCAAAAAAAAAAAAAAAAGAGATGGAGAGCGAGCGAGTGTGTGTTTGGGGGGGGAACTGTACGAAATTCCGTTTGGATTAGCACATCAAAAAAAAAGGAAGAAGCCAAAAACAAAAAAGGAGCAAGTAAAAATAGAAGGAAATATGACGGAAGGGTTTGCAGGCAATCGTAACCCGCGGGCTTGTTCGTTCTGCATCATCTGCTCTGATGCTCTGCTCTCTTCAGCCTGCTTGGGCCTCGATCCGCCAGGCACATTGATGAGAGCCGACAGCGGTCGCAGCAATTCCTTTTGGCCGGATTCCTTCTTTTTTTCGTTTTGGGTAGAGTGGGTCAGAGTATATAGAGAATTGTTCTGTGTGCTCAGCTTTTTTCGTGCGGAAGTTTTTCCTTCGAGCTTGGCTTGTTTATTTATGACGCTAGCCCGAAAGCCAAAGTAATTTTTCATTATTTAAAAATGAAGTGAATTGCAGTTGGTTCGCTCCTTTCTAGCTGCTGGCTGGCTGGCTGGCTAGCTGGCACAGCATCAGGCAGCAACTCCTTTTCATTCATTCTTCATAAATAATTTATTAATTATAAAAGTTTCTGGCACTCTCTTGGCCGAACGTTCGGTCGCATGCAAATTCTCTGCCTTTGGATGGGCAACAGTTGCAAGTGAAAGTTGCCGTTGCCGTTGCCATTTGAGTTGTTGTTGTTGCTGTTGCTGCTGCTGCTGGTGCTGGCCAAATATAGCCAAAAAATATAACTTGCAATGTCCTTTTTACGACTTGGCAACAAAAAACTTTTTATTAGTTGATGGTTGCTGCCATTCGGACTTCTGCTGCTTCTGCTGCTGCTGGAATTGAATCTTCAACTGGCCTTCTTTGCCTTCTCACTGACTGGTGGTCGGTCTGACGTATTTCTCATATTTTAATTGACAAAAGTTTTCCACAACTGGACGACTGATGGGTTTTTGCTTTCTCTCTCTATCTCTCTCTCACACTCACACTCACACTCACTCACTCTCAGTTTATATTATTCTATTCTTTAATCAAATGGTGTCTATGACAGTTTTGAATAAGCTGTTTGAGTCCTTATAGTTTTATTTATTTATCTTCAAGTTAACTCTGGCCAAAGAAGATAGAGCAAGAGGATTTTCAGTTAATTGACATCTCGAAAAAAAAAAAAAAAAAATGAGCCCAAAATTTGCAACTTGTCAATTTAATAATTTTTCCATCTGTCAGATTTTTGGGTCTGGCTTTAAGTGCCAGCAATTTGAAGGCGTATATTATGGGTGGGTGGGTGGTTGGGTGGTTGGTTGGTTGGTTGTTGGTTGGGTAAATGCGAGTGCATTTGTGAATCATGTTTGATGCATGCGCTCGGAATGTGCTCAAGGCAAACAAAATCCTGTGGCAGTCGCGCACTCAAATTGTCGCAAGAAATTCTCAGGCAGCATGTATCTGTCTGTGTGTGTGTGTGTGTGTGTGTATACCAACATTTATATCTAAATATGCAAATAAGTGTCTCTCTGTATATCTATCTTTCTCCCAGTCTGTCTGTCTGTCTGTCTGACTTAAACTAAGGACGCGTTGATGTCTGTCCTGTTCTTGCTGGCATTTGGTGTGCGTCTCTCATAAATTCGTGATTAATGTCATTCGCATCATCACCACCAGCATCATCATCATCATCATCGTCCTGTTCCCTGTTTCCTTTTATGCCCTCTGGCAGTAGGTTGGCTTTGATTTGGTATGCCAAATCAGGTTTTAATGCAGCTGCCACTTAAGTGTTTGCATTTAGTTTTTGTCTAGATTCCATGCAGCATTAATGAGGTATTTTGGGGGTGTGAGACATGAAAATGTCAAGACCAAAACTTTTGGCCTCCCAAAAGAAAAACAAACAAAAAAAAAAAAATTGCCACCACAACCAACACGCAATCTCATTCATATTTTGTTGCGTTAATGTGACACAACTAACGAAATTAACAGTAAATTTAAGCAGCTTCTACTATGTCAATGTGTGTGCGTGCGTGTGCGTGTGTGTATGTGTGTGTGTGTCTAACTAACTCAATTTACTTGACAGGCAGACAACAGCAGGAGCTGCCACCAGGAGGCACTAGGCAGGCTTTTAGCTGATAACAAAAGGACACTGATTTCCATTGACAGGATATTTAATGTGTTGTGTGTGTGTGTGTGAGTGTGTATAAAGCTATTTTAACTCATATGTCATATACTCTATTCGGCATTAGGCTAAAAAAGACTTTAATCGTTTCAAGCTACAAATTTAACTCAAAATCTCTCTCTCTCTATCTCTATCTCTCTCTTTAGGCCTGGGCCTTATTGATTATATCGTTTACCTGCAAGCAATTTAAGTTACCTGTAAATTCAGCAATTTTAATTAGTTTCATTTAATGGCCTCCCTTCGAACCCCCCAGACAACAGCAACAATAATAACAATAAGGGCAAAAATAGTAATAATTATAAATATTTATGAAACCGCAAACAATCCAACAGCAGCAGCAGCCTACTCCCCATCCTCTCCACTCCTCTTCTCATCCCTTCTCCTGTGTATATCTTTATCTGCCTGCTCCCCACTCCTGCGCTTCCTACTCCTGTCACCTGGTCACCAATAGGCTTCAATGAATGGGCTTTGAATACCACCATTTCAGTTTTATTGAAAACAACAGAGAAAGAGAGAGAGCGAGAGAGAGATAGCCAGCCAGAGAGCTATTAAATTAACTGCTCTATCAAATTACGTATACGCCGCATGGGCCTGCGTTCATTAAATTGCATTTAATAGCCCAAACTGAGTGGCAAGTCAATATTTATTAACGACATAATCAATAATTTTTACCCATTCCTTTTAATGAGATTAAAGTGCAACGAACAAAATAATAATAAAAAAAAAAAATACAAACAAAAAATAATACAAAAAAACAGTTAATGCATTTAGTTCTATTATGCCTTCAACCTTGTGTGTGTGTGTGTGTGTGTGTGTGTGTGGGTGGAGTTTTTTTTCATTCTTGCTCTTACTTTGAACTTTTCTGCACGAATGCGTCAGCTTTCATTTCCTGCAGAACTTTTGAATTTTCAAGTAGCCATAAACTGGCTAAGCAGAAAAAAAAGCAGGAAAAAAAAGGATGCTATCTTTTTGCCCTTGCCCTTCCCTCTGCCCGTGTGTGTGTGTGTGTGTGTGTGTGCATGAGTGCGTGTGTATGTGCCAGTGCATAATTAAGCCTCGCAGTTTGGTGACATTAAGCGACATTGAAACGATGATGACGACGACGACGACGAAGACGAGAATGAGGACGGATACAAACGATGCTGGCAAAGAAGCTTTACAACATTATATTCATACTCTTTCACTAGGTCCATCACTTAGGTCATTAGGATTGTTTAGCACAACATATTACTTAGTTCAGGTTGTAAGACCAAAATTCTCTCACACTTTTATTCAGAATTTTACTCAAATATTATAAATTCTTTTGTGTTGAATTGAATAAAGTTCAAGTGAAATTTTTTCAGTATAAACGATCGAAATTCTAATTAATTCAAAGACAGAAGATAATAGACAGAGAGCAATAGATCATCCATTCTTTAGTCTCTTTGTATTCGTTTGTTAATACTTTACTTTTATCGTCTTTAAACCAGGATCATGTTGCTTTTCAATCAGATTGATATTTAAGTATTTTCATATGCCTCTTAGACATAAGCAACTCAAACATATTCATATTTGCAGACATTTTCAATGTCTAAATTCTGTCTGATGTAGAAATTTTTGAGGTTTCACCATCTCAAGTAACCACACACACACACTCGCATACACACACATACATTCATGTCACTGTCACTGTATTCACACAAAACGCAGAATGCAGCAGACAACGCGCAGTCACGCGGAATGCAAGAATTCTGCGAATGTGTCTGAATTTTGGTGTTTCATAATGCGAAATTCTGCGTATTTTCAATTGCAACTAAACACATTTATGGCAATTTTGAAATGTTTCTTGCAATGATTTTGAATGAAAAACATATGCTATAAAATTATATATAAACGTTGCAAAAGTTATTGTGATATTATATAGATTGAATGTAGAGCAAAAGAAACCCCTGATTGAAAATAAAGACATCCTAAATATATGTTTTTAAATGTAGAGTTTTCTCCATAGAAACAAATACTCCAATTGCAATGAAAGTTCTATAGAAAAAACTGATTTGAAAATCAAGTTAAGTAGTTTTCTTTATAGAAACAAATACTCCAATCATAATTGAAGTTCTATAGAAAAAACTGGTTTGAAAATCAAGTTAAGTAGAACTGTATTCCAGATCAATATTCTTTCCTTTATAAGTTAGAAATATTGATAGAGATATTTATATAAAATATAATTAATAGATTCTTTTAAGCCTTCAATTTAAGTTAATTCCCTATTAAAAATGGCACAAAAATAGCTCAAGAAAAAAGAAATGGAAGAGTTTAGTTGAGAAAAAGATTATAAATTTTACTTTAAAGAAATTGGCAATTAACTCCAGATTCTTAAATGATTTTTGCTTTCATTATTTAGTTTTATAAACGAAAATATGAGTTAAGTTTTTTACGATTTTATATCTCTTAAGCACATAGAAAGAGTATGGGAAATTCGTTGCACTTGTATGGTTACATTAAGTAACTTAATTTTTTTGTTGTTGTATGTTGTTTGTTTCTGTCTTCTTGCCAACTTTGGGGCGACTGTTTTAGTTTTATTTGTTTGTTGGCTGAAAACTTAAGCTCCCTCTGGCGCTTGCTATCTCTCTCTGTCGCTCTCCCCCTCTCGCTCTATATATATATGGGTATGTGTGTGTGTGTGTGTGCGACCGCAAAAGTTTGCGCGACTTAATAAATTAATAAGCCCAGCGAAGAAAAATATGAGCTGAGCCGCATTGCGTTGTCGTTGTCTGGTTAAGCCTGTGTGGCATCAGTCGCAGTTCTCAGTTCGCAGTTGTGAGTGCTCAGCCCCTAAGAGTGGCAAGGGTTGAAGTTCATCATCGTCATCATTATCATTAATATAATAATCATAATCATCATCATCATCATCTGGCTTTTGGGCTAATTTGTCGGCTTGCCTTTGATAAGCATCTGTTGATCTGGTACTTTTCGAGTTGTTTGTGCTTGTATATAATTAACGAGTATGTCATATAAGTGTGTGTGTCTGTGTGTGTGTGGGGGTGTGTGCTTTTTTTTTCCTGTTTGTGTGTTTATTTATGAGGAGTTGCTTTCAAAAATTTACTTAAAATGTAAATGGAAATGGTATAATTGTAAGTGAAACGCTTTCAATTCTTACTTACACCCAGCCAGACATTTCTCTCTCTCTCTCCATCTCTCCGTCTCCTTTTCCAAATCATTTAAGTCTGCGGTTTTGGCCATTCACAAATGGCAGCAAAAAGAAAACAGAGAAAAATGAAGGGGAAAATTTCAAATGGCTGACAGACTTCCAGAGAAGCTTCGGTCTATTGACTGAAAAGCAGCAGCATTCAGACGCTGATTTCACTGCGGCTTGTGGCCAAACACAGGAACAGCATAAAAAAAATAACCAGAGAGAGGGAATCATAAGATGGACGGGGTTACAGATTTAGCCGCAGTTGCGGTCTTGAGGTCAATCAATGCAATTACTTTAAAGTATTTCTCTTGCATATCCCACAGCGATAGAGAGATAGAGAGACAAATGTGAGAGAGAGTGGAGAGAGGGAGAGACAAGCTAATTTCAGACAAAAATCAATCATGGCCATATCACAGAATTTCATTTCAAACTTTTCTTTTGCCTTTTCTTTTCTTTCTGTTTCTGTTGTAAATTAAATATATATGTATCTGTATGTGTGTGTGTGTGTGTGTGTATGAAAAGTGTCTCTTCCTTAGTGGGATATGTCACCTGGGTATATATATATATGTATATGGGAGAGAAAAACTTTTACATTTAAATTCTTTGACAAACGTTTTTTTGTCCTCTCTGCTCGGCTTGGCTCTTGTCAAATGGATTTGCTGGGCATTGAAAACTTTACAATGCCAAGCAAATATTTTAAATTATTAAATGAAAATTCGCCCACACACACACACTCACACACACAGATACAGATACAGATTCATATACAGAGAGAGAGAGAGAGAGAGGGAGAGAGGTGAGGGGGTCACACAAATGTGTCACAAAACTTTTGGCAGTGTGTAAAATTTATGGCAAAAGATTTTGCGCCTGCCCAGCAACTATGTGTGAAATGTTGACAAGCCAAATGAGTAAAATGAGCAGAAATGTGGCATTGTTTGCCAAGTTGCCTCCGTTATAAATAAATAAACCGAACATGGGTAACACATTTCCCTGGCAGCTGGCAGATGCTGGACTACCCATCTAGCCAGCCTGAAGAGAAGAAACAAGAACGAGCAATTCTCTCTCTCTCTGTGTGTGTGTGTGTGTGTGTGTGTGTGAGAGCAAGAGGCTTCTTCTTTTGGCCACAGCTGGACAGCAGAGCAGCATGCTGGCCTAGAGCCTGGAGCCACAATTGTTTGCACGTTACGTGGTCATGTTAGTCGGGTCAATAATTGGTTTTTTCGATAGCAAACAAGTTGATTGTGATTGCCAAATGATTACACGAAATCAGGCATTGGCAAAAACGAGAATCTATACTACGTATGTGTGTATATACTTGGCTAAAAGCCAGACCCAAACCCAGACCCGGACCTGAACCCAGAGACATAGCCACAAAAAATTGGCTAACTCACAGCTGGAGCCTTAAAAAATAAAGAAATCGGCCAAGCCCCCTACCTCCCCATCACCCCTCAAATTCATTCATTCAATCTTCACCAAACAAACACACACACACACACACACTCAGGAACCATTTGAAAACATAGAGACATCGATAGAATTTTTGCTCGATAAATTGCTATGTGTAATTATGTTTGTTGCATTTTCATTTCGCCCGAAATGAAGAATTTTTGATAAATGTTTGCCTGTGGCTTGGGGCTTGGCCAATGCAGTGCCGCCTCTTTCAGTAAATTACGCATACGTCCCATATGCCAGTAGCTAATGAAGTTCAAACCTCGGCACAAATAGTTGAAATGCCTCTGTATGTGTGTAAGTGTGTGTGTTTGTGTGGAATTGGCAATAAAATTGATTGTTAAATCACTAAATTCGTTTGGCTTTACGACCAACCGACCAATCGACCGACCACCTCGTTTATACTTTTCAATTCACAACTTAAAGAAATTGATTCAATCATTGAAATAAAGACATCAAATCCAATAAAAACTCTCATCACCCTCGTGATTTTATTGAACTAATGTTTATTTGATTAAATAGTATATAGATTTATTTGAAAACTATCAAAAGACTTCTGTAGCATTCTGTGGAGATTTTTGAACTAATTTGAACTAATGCATCAACCATCTATTTGTTAAATGAATAAGCTTTTGATTCATTATAGAAGATAAACACTCAGTTCATTAGATTAGGACCTTTCTTTGCATTCATTATTAATGTTTAATATTCTCTAATAATCTGTTTTAACTCCGAAGACTCCAAAAATTATTCATAAGGTTAATGGAAGTTTTATTTATAACTTATATTTATAGAAAGAAGTAAAAAAGAATTTTTTTTAGGCTAAATTATAACTACAATTGCAAGGACAAAAGAAATATTTATCACTGCAGGTGAAATTAGAGATTGAGAAATATAAATCAAATATGAGACAGGATATATCCGTTTATATATATAAATTTTAGCCCAATAAGCAAATTTATAAATTCAGCAATTATCAAATGATTTTCAAGGCTAAAAAACTAAAAAATGTCACAAGGATCAGGAGATATTTTGCTTCAAAAGGAAGCTAGACTTAAATTAAAGTGTTTTCCTTCTTTTCTGCACAATCAAATGTGACCCAAAGGATATGCTTCTCTTTAGTGTAACCACAAATTGTTTGTGGAGAGGTTCATTGAGATAAGTTACCAATTAATTAACCTAGATTTGCTTTTTTGTTAAGATATTTCTTCTTTTTGAAATGCAATGGAAAATCTTTAATAGTTTGTCGCGGATTTTCTTCGTCACTTTTTCTTTGCTTTTGCATTTTTTGGTGAGTGAGGATTTTTTGGTGGGCGTTCTTTTTCTTTCTTTCTTTTTTTGCTGTTGTTGTTGTTGTTGGACTCTGTACTTTGAGTTTTTTATGTGTGCAACTTGAGCGACTTTAAACGACATCAATAAAACCTGCAGGAATTCAATAAAAATTTCTAGGCCGTGGCACATTTCGTTGCTCGTTTCCTGGCACTTGGCATTCAACACAAAAAAAAAAAAAAGAGAAGAAAAGAAAAGAAGAGGGAAAAAAGAAACGAAAACGAAAGAGCATGAAGAAAAGGAACAAGAGAGCTAAGAGCGTTTTCTTTTTTCTTTTCTTTTCGTTGCTTTTTTTTTACCCACGCAACGTGAAAATGCTTTTTATCCAAAGTAAACAAACTGGAACTTTCGATATGCGATATATATGTATAATATTATATGTCGCTGTGTGTATGGGTGTGTGTGTGTGTGTGTGTGCTGAGCTGCAAACTTTAAGTGTCGATGGCTTTGGGCTCTTTCTTTCACTGAATGGGCGTGGCAAAAAGGTGTCAAACTGTGTGGGCCTGTGAGTCGGATGACATTTTCATTTGGAGCGCGTGTTCTTCGCTTTTTTTTGGTTTTTTATTGCCTTATGTTGGTTGGTGTTGGTCTTGCTGAAATCGGAGCATCGTCCATAAATAGGAATGGTGTAGTTCCCATCCCATTTCTAACTGCACACACACACACACACACACACACATCTTTGTCAAAGCCTCATTATGCAAATTGTGCACGAACCACGCACCAGGCTAATTTGTCACTGTCTTCAGTTGTCACACTTTCTGGCCGACGGACATGGATATGGTATGGAAGTGCTAGGCAAGGGCAGGGGCGGGGCAGGAGCAGGCATTGCCAATGGCAATTTCCCCATGTAAAACATTGGCACTCGACTCGCCTCAACTCAACTTGACTCGAGTCGACTAGCCTTGACTGGACTGGACCGGTGGCTGCTGCTTTCAGCTCTATCACTTTCATTTCCTTGGCCATAAATTAGCAACACGATGCGGCCAGCAATAGCATCAGGCATCAGCATCAGCATCAGCAGCACCAACACCATTAGCACCCACCACACACACACACACACACATAGAAAGAGAGAACTGGGTAAAAAGGTAGCCATATTTCTAAGCCAAGGACTCTCACTAGTTGGCTGCTTCACTGACTCCCTGACTGGCTGACTGACTGACTGACATACTATGAACAAAATATTATTCCGTTTTGTCGGTTGTGTAGAATTTATGATTACTTCCGGGCATAATGAAGCACTAGCAGCCACGTGCTAACTGAACTGAACCCATCTTTCACTCTCTCTCTCTCTCTCTATCTATCTATCTATCTCTCTAGCCAGTTCTCTCTTTCTCTCAACTTCATTTGACAAAACGAATAGAAAAAAGTGCTGCAGTTGCAGTTGCAGCTGCATGAAGCAGCTATAGCAAGTTGCTCAAGTGGCGACACAGTGCACTTGAGATGCTTCCTTCTGTTCCATCTTCTTTCTAACTTCAGGGCAGGACCAAAAGGACTCTATGAGAATGTGGATAGCCAGCCGTTGCTGCTGCTGCTGCTGCTGACAGCGGAGACAATTTTCAATTAAATAAATGGCTCGTTTTTTATGCCAGACAACGTAGCGTATACATACATCCCCCATGACACAACAGTCGGCCCAGAAATGCGGCCATCTTCCCTCATTCACATAGTAAATAGTTACAGCAATATGAAAAATTATCAATATTAAATATTTTTCCAGCTGGAATGTGTATAAAAAATTGCCCTCTGCTTTTCACTAAGCAGCAACTCAATTAAAACAAAGTCTCTCTCTCTCTCTCTCTCTCCCTCTCACTCTTTAACTTTGTCTTCCTCTCCATTTTTTTTCTCTTTCTCCATCTCTCGCTTTTGCAATAAAAATAATTAAACTGCAGCAGCTTCTAATACAAAGATATGAGAGAGTTAACCACATTTGCCACACACTCGCACATTCATTTATATATGTATGCACAGTGAAAACTCTCTAAAAGGACTCCCCCTCTTGGACGTTGGCATCCTACCTTTTAGGGATGACTATTTCCCTTTAAAAGTTGCCTCATTTCATTTTACAGGACCTCTTTAACATTTTCTCTACCATCAAATAGCTTCTAAGATGTTTCTAGCATCCCTAAGATTGACAATATTTAATCTAAACAAATTTAAATAAACAGATATTAGACAATTTTTCATATTTTCTTTAATTTAACAAAAGAATTCCCCTATATTTTATTTTAAATTAATATTTTAAAGTGTTGCAGATTTTGTTTAAAAATAAGATATGCAAAAATTTATATATAAATTTTATACAAATCGAAACCCAATAGCAAATGGCCTTAAAGGAAATCTTCCAAGGAAAAAATTAACCACAAAAGATTAAACGATAATGTTATCGATGAATAATATTAAAATTAGAAGCCAAAATATTTGTTTCAAGTAGGTTTCCCTGTACCCATATATGAGCCACATTTACCGTCCAGTCATAAGCCGCATAATCTATAAAATCGTGACCATGGTTAACACAGGAAACTGTGCAGCTCTAGAGCCGAAGCTGTTAAGTTAAAATTATTGTAAAAGCGGCTTAAGCATACAGAGAATCCTATTCGACTGTCCCTCCTCCCCATCCCCCCATCCCCCACAGTTTGTACAAATTAAAGGGGCAAAAGAAACAAGAAAAAAAATGCTTTTAACGCGCTCCATTAAAGCTTTAACTGCATATGCTGAGATTGAGATTGAGATAATGATATATGGGCAGTATGCTGGCTAGCTGACTGGGCCGACTAATGAGCCAAAATGAATTGCTGCTGGCGAGCGTGAGCGCGCTCACACACACACACACACACACATCAAAAATCAACGCAATTTGGCGCACATTATGTAAAAGGCCAAAGCCAAAAAGAAAACGAAAAGGACGACGACGACGGAGACGGAGACGGAGACGTAGCCAACATCGTGAAGAAACGTCTCTGCACGGCTAAAGGCAAAGTTAATTTCATTAAGGAAATGAAAAAGTCATATATCATTTTCACCATCGTCTAACATGTCCATTACAAAGGCAAACGCCTGTCCTGGCGAGAGCGAGATGAACTAGGCCCCCCGTCCATCCTTCCAGCGATGGCTTCAATCCACCCAACTTTCGTGCTATGTATGTGAAAAGAAATGGCCAAGTCGAAGTACGAAATGCAGTGGACGAAAGTTAAATTAAAGTGTTGAAAATAGCCAAAGTAAAAGTAATAAATGTTCCATGGCCCAAGCTTTGACGTGCCAGCCCAAAATTAAAATGCATAATTCAATGCGATGAAGAAACGATGGGAGATGGTAAAGCAAAAAGAATAGGCAGCCAATGCGGGCGGTCGGTCGGGCGGTTGGGCGGCAGAATGTGGGGATTGGCAATGGCAATTGGGGAATGGGTAGCATTTGGCTTAGCCCAGGCATTAGCAGCCATTTACATGTGAGTTTAAAAAGCCAAAGACCGACCCCGCCTCCAGACTCCTCCTCCTCTAACCTTCCCTTTTTCGAATACCAAAAGATAGCTAAAAGTGTTTCACGTTTCACGCACCATTAAACGCCGAGTCAGAAGGGGGATAATGGGGGTTGGGGCTGATTCGAGTTTTGAGTTCGTCGAGTCATTTTGAGCGACTTATCGGTCCGAGGCGATGACTGCCTTTGCTTTTGCCTTTGGCCTTTGCCTGCTTGCCTGCCTGCATTGTGCCGCCTGATTGATTTCTTTATGCGTGGCACAAAAAGAAATGAAAAAGAATAAAGCATGTAAGGCGGCAAGAGTAGGGGGTAAAAAATAAATAAATAAAAAATAGGGAGACCATCATCATATAGGCTATGTGTGTGTGTGTGTGTGTGTGTGTGCTGCTGCCACTGACAGCCAAAGAATTTTTTAATAAGGCACAAAAGGAATTTTTCTTTTTTTTTTCCTATACATACATATGCCTTGTCTATCTCTGTGTGTGTGAGTGTGTGTGTGAAAATTTTTCAGAAAGGAATAGAAAGAAATAAATTATAATCAACACGTTTTTCTTTTTTTTTCTTTTCGATAATCATAATGCCCGTGGCCGACGAGGCATTGAGCTTTTCCTATATAGATAATTGCATCATGGCAATGTTTTCTCGTTTTTCAATTTCACTTATGATGGAGATGGATCGGGGCACTAGTAAATATATATATATAGAATGAGAGAGAGGGAGAGGGAGAGAGCGAGAGAGAGGGAGCTGGGGAGACCGCAACCAAACCGTTGTCTACCTCCTTCCCCAAGGATTATTTTGCTATTCGTCTATTCGACAATATCCTGCATTTATTCGGCGTAATTAACAAAATTCCCAGGTGTATTTTGACTCTACCTACTACTGCTCCACACACACACACACACACAAGAGGCTTGTGGGTTGCGGAATGGAGGGGCGGTGGGGAGGATGGGGGCTAGAGCATTTAAAATTCAGCTAGCGTAAATCTTTTATTGGCACGAAATGCTTAGGCAAAAGGTTTGCCAACATCGAGAAGAGGAGTTGCATAATAAATTATCGATGTGCCGGTTGGAATTTTAAGTGGCGGTCGCACTCTTTGCCGCTAATCAGTCGCCCCAAAATATATATGTACATATATTTAGATGGGTGGAGCGATCTATTGAGAGAAGATGAGACGATGTCGTCGACCAGTCAATGCCATGGTCAGGGGTTTTGACGACAAGTCGAGCAAGTTAGTTTCATTTACTTTACAGCTGGTCTCCTTACCTCCCTCCCTCTCTCCCCCCACCCCCCTCTCTCTGTCATGCTGCTGCTCGTTTTTGTGTTGCTTGTCAATACCCGCAGACAAATAAATTCTGCTTATCGCTCAACAAACCCTTTTTTTCTCCCTCATCGGCATTTGTTTTTTTTTTTTTCTTCTTCGTCGTCGTCTTCATGGTTTTTTTTCTTCCTCTTCCTTTTGCATTTTCTTTTATGCTACCCATTTTACTCTACTCTTTACAAAAGTGCACTTGGCGGTGCTTTTGTCAGCCTCTTCTTCTTATGCCCCCACCTTGTGCCTTGTGTCGCCACCGCCCGCTTGCGTAGCATTCATCCTTCTGCTTCTTGGGCTTCTTTTGATGTTTTTTTCCTTGCTGCTTCTGCTGGTCACAGTTTACAAGAGAAAGTACAACAATGAGAGGAGAAAAAAAAAAAGCGAAAAAAAACACACAAAAAAAAATAAAGCGCAACGCAACGAAAGATAAAACTTTGGCTTACCTTGGCAGGAGCAGAAACAGAAGCAGCAGGACCTAGGAGCGAGCAAGGAGGCCCCTGGAATGAGCATTCTCTTGCTTTTTATGGTGTCATGGCAGTTTATTGTTTTTATTGTTTGATAATTATCGCCAAAGAAATGCGCATAAAATGGAACGCGAGCGCGTTTTCCTACGTTCTACGGTCTACGGTCAGTGTAAATAAAATGAAATTAAATCTACACAGGATGACAGACAAAAGGGAAAAACCGAATGTAATCAACGGTAATATCAACATCATTGTTTGCATGCCTTTAAATTGTCAAAAATCGTTTTGTGAAATGTGAAACGTATGCGCTGTGCCTGTGCCTGTGCCCTTAAAAGTATGCTACAATTTAAGGTCTCACACGATTTGTTTCATGTTGCTTTTAATGAATGTGTCGCCGAGCAACATACATACATGCATGAATGTGTGTGTGTGTGTGTGTGTGTGTCTCTCTCTCAAGTGACAAAACTCAGCTTTTTGATCTAAAATTCCCCGGAGTTGCGTTTAGTGGTTTGGGTTTAAGATTCTTGACTTTGTTTGACTTTGACTTGTTGGCGCAACTCTCTTTCTCTCGTGTCTTAACCAAGTTAAAGAATTTTAAGCCATATATTGCCAATAGGATGTATAAATTATGAAATAATAATCCGTTTTGCAGCCACTTCTCAATCACAGCTATCAAAACGAAACTCCAAAACAACCATGCCCCCAAAATAGTTGACAGAAATGTCAGAAATTTGCCGCAACATTTGCCAAAACCCAAGATCCATTGAGTCCTAGACAGGAGGACGCACGCACACACACACACGTACATACATAGATAGGTCTTTCAAATAAATGGCATAATTAGCCACAAAAGACGCACACACGCACACGCACACACACACACACACACACAGAGGGAGAATGGGAAGGGAGAATCAAGATACAAATGTCTTGAGTTATTTTGGCAGTAACAGTCAGTCAGTCAACCAGACAGCAGAGAACAAGACAGATGCTTAGACAGCTTTCAATTTGCACAAATGCACTCGAGCTGTTGCTATAGCCTCAAGACAACCTTCTCTCTCTCTTTCTCTCGGAGAAGCGAGCTGAATGAAGCGGAGTAGAAACACTGAAATGGAAACAGAAGTCAATGTATTGTCACATTAGCCTTATTGACTGGTTGGCTGGCTGACTGTCTGTCAGTATGTTAGTATGTCTGGTTGCTGGTTCATATCTCTTAGACTAGTTTCTTAGTTTCTGATTAGAGAGAGAGAGAGAGAGAGAGGGAGTAAGAGGGCGACACAAATATTGTCTTGGCTTTAATTATTAACGAGTTCACAATTGGGCCTAATCAGGTCATACCGAATTTCAATTTGATTGAGTGCATTGCAAAGATATGCATTAAGTTTTCCAAAATGCATTACTAATTCAAATACATATGACGCATTTAATAATGATAATTATAATTAAACCAAAGCCCGATGCCCGCACAGTGGCTACTTTGTTTGCTATTTTGCTGAATAACTACTCATTCATATGCTTTATTTCTAATGCTTTATTTTCTAAATAACATTGAAACTTCAAGGAACAATTTTCACCTAAAGGCTGCCTTGCCACTTCACCAAAAATAGGCATAATTTAACAACAAGAAGCATAATTTAACAACAAGAAGAACATTTACAATTGTTGATAAATATTATCGATATAAACATCTTTTAAATTTACCTTTTCCTTTTTTTTTTTTACCAAATGCAATATTTTTTGTTTTACAATTTAATTACAAAATATTTAAGCAACATTTTAAGAAGTTGAAGTGGCATATAAAAAATGGCTACTTAAATCGGAAAAAATTATAGCAATAGATTTTTGTTTTTAATTGCTAAATGAATAGTTTCTTTAATTATTGTTAAACCAAAATTCTGGTTATATTTTTAATAGTTCAGAAATAGAATTAAACTTAAGAAAAACAATAATTGTTTTAGAAAAAAATCTCTAAACATCAAAAACTAAAATTATCATATAAATATTAAACCTTGTTTTTATTTGACAATTTGACCTTAAGATCAGGATAAACACCAATATATACAATAGTAAAATAAACACAAAATCAAATGGAAATATTTCCTCAGGTTTATCATATTTGTGTTCAAAGGACGAAAAAAGATGAAAAAGAAATCACAAAATTATAAAACATTCTCAACTAAGAATCTTAACGAAAACCATTGAGTCCTTAATTTATTTTAGCAAAGAATTTTTGGCAAACTAGCCACTGTATGCAGCATACTCATACTTGTGTACATAGACATATTAATGTGTGGCATGCAGCATGTAATTTTCAATCGTATCTCGAACATGCATTAAGTTTTCTCAGCCAACTTAATGAGTAGATGGGCAGCTGGCTGGCTGGCTTGCAATTGGAATTTGTCGCCGGCACGTCCATGAGGTGGCATAAAATTTTTTCTTTGAGCAATTTCTAATTAGCTGCAGTTGCAGTTGCACTCGCACTCGGTTGCAATCCTTGCGGCGAACTATATACGTGACACAAAAGTTCCAAACTTTCATTTCTCGTTTATGGAATTTGCTGCCTTGGCGCAATTGGAAACGTAGCAAAACTCTAAGCTAAGGCGCTACGTATGTATATGTATGTATATGTATATGATGGGCCATGGGCTATAAAGGCTAAGGCTAACCTAAGCAAATTCTCTACTAATTTTCTTATAACAAGTTTCGGCAATTGCCATAATGAAATTATAAATTGACACCGCGCGCTGTGCTCTGGCAGGCAAGACAACGTTCATGATAATCTAGGCGGCGGCAGTTGGCATTACTCCACCAGTCATAAAATACAAGTTAAAATGGAAACCAATTTGGCTTCGCGTTATCTCTTTACGGTTAATGTTTCTTTTATATATGTAATATTTATTTTTGTATTCTCTTGTTGTATAATTTATGAAAGGACAACGCGACAATTTGCCAAATGGTCAGCCAGTGATATTTTTTATTTTTATCATTTTTGTGTTTCGTTTTTTTTTTCTTTGCGCTCTCTCTGTGTGATAAAAATCTGGACATAAACCAAACCGGGAAATCTCTTCTCCTCGCTTTCTGTGTGCGCAACTTTGTGTGGATATTTTTATTCCATAAAAAGAAAGAAAAATGTGGATAAACAACAACAAGAGGGAGGCAGGGATTGAGGGTGAGGTAAAGAAATGTTTTGGCAAAAAACTTGAAACTATTTTTCACGCCTTTAGATGGTGAAAATGTTAGACGGCCAACGGAGAAGATAATGGCCAAAACTTAAAGCATTCCTTTTGAGTTTTTACGGCCAACATTAACTGCAGCCAGCTTAGTACATAAAAGCCAATAAAATGCAATTATCTCAAAAGGCATAACTGTCGATGTCGATGCGAATGACGATGCCTCTGTCATGGTTCTTTTTTTTTTTGTTTTTTTTTTTTTTGGGGTTTTTTTCTTGGCAACATAAAAGCCCTCTGTAAAAATGGTTGCCAGCAAAAATTTTGTTGGCCAAAAACGAAACGAAAGAAAAAATTGCCAAAGCGAGTTGACTTTAATCTAATTTGGCAATTAAAGTTAATTGTTGGGAAATTTTTCAACAAGTTAAAGCTGCCCTTGGCTAACCAAAGTTGCTGCTGCTGCTGCCGCTGCCGCTGCTTCTGACGATGTTTGCCAATGAGCATGCCGCCATTTTGCGTTGCACGTTGCACACTTTATTAGTTTTCATACGCGTTATGCACGCTGCGGCTGTTTCGATGGTTGCCACCGCCACCGCTGACGTTGCCCCTGCTGCTGCTGCTGCTGCTGGGTACTGCTGCCCGCCAGCCAAAGGTACAAAAGTTTTAACACCCCCTCTCTCTCTCTCTCTCTCACTCCCCCTCATGGTCCCTGTTTCTCGTCTGTGTCAACCATGCGCAAGTCAAATGCAAAACATGTAACTTTGGGCCCATGAAAACTTTTTGTGTGCGACACAAAAGATGCAAATTTTCAAACCAGCCAAACGTGAGTTTGTCTGCTGCTTGCAACAAAGGGGGAGTGGGGGCAAAAGACTAGTCTTTAAATATTTTCATTTAACATTAATTAGAGCATGATTCTCAAAACGATTGTTCTGAAATGAATGAGAATTGCATTAATATTCGATTGAGTGAAGCTATCGATATATATATATATCCTGAAGGAAACTAGAATTTAATCAAATACTCAAAGTAAATATCCAATTAAAACTCATAATGAATACCAATTAATGCAAAATAATGCAATATGAATAAATGGAACACATCCTTAGCGACAGCAGAGTCCTTGTAAACATATCTAAATTCCAAACCTAATTCAACACTTCATCCCTCAGAAAATGGAACAGAAATGATGGAAGAAAATAATTCAAATACTTTTTTGCTGATTTCAAATATAAAGTAAAAAAAAAACTTGCAATTTTCGTTTACCTGTGAGGTGAGAAAAAGTGAAAAGGTGCCCCCAGGTTTTTTGTGGCTCTCAGTGAAAAATTCTGTTTAATTATAATATATATAATGTTAAAAAATTATACCTTTCACATCAAATATAATGAGTTCGATGGGTTTTATATATTTATTTTGATATTTGCAATAAAAAATGGGAAAATTTAAAAGTGATTCTTATTTAAGGAAAAAAATATTCAAATGATAAAAAAAGCTTTCAGTTTTTTTCCGCTAAAAATTTATAATATAATAAGGTCCTTCAGGCACTATTGAGTGCTAATATTTTTGCCTCTGCTATGAGTTTAGTTAATTTATAATTCATTTAATTAAAGCTAAGCGAATGGGAAAATAAATGTTTCCACCAGAAATGCATTAAAACCAAAATAATGAACCAAAATAAAGAGATAGGAATATGCAACAATATAATACCCTTCCTTTTGAGCTTTTAATTAGAAGAATAATAATGGGATATGGAAATAAATTAATCGGGAGATATCGATATCCTTCTAAAGATTACTTTTCCAGACTCTTATTAAATGTTTGCCGTATTCCATTGCGGATTAAGATGTTTTAAACATAGAATCCATTCTTGATATCTACTTAAATCTACTTCAACCTAAGCCAACCAGTCCCCAAGGAGTGTGGAAAGTGGGGAAGGCGTTGGGGAGGGGGACAAAAATGGTAGAAGAAAACAATTATGAAGCTTGTGAACTTTCCGCGCCATTTAGCATCTGTCGAGCCTTTTTGGTTCCCGCCAAGCAAAGCAGCCAAACAAACTGAACTGGCGAATAAGTAATCAAAGAGAGTTGTTTATTGAAACACTGGCAAAAGATTGGGGCAACGGGGCAAGGGACATAGACGGCAAGGGTCAAAGGGCATGTAATGTTAGTTTTATGAGCACGTGTTGCCATTTTTATGGGTTTCATTCAGCTTTGCTTCTCCCTTAACCCACAATTCTCTCAGACTCAGACAAACAAAATTGTTGAAAGAAAGCCACAACAAAGTCGCTTCCAGGACTTTTGGCTCATTCAATTAGGCAAGACGCAAAGCGCACACACACACACACATACACACACATACACATGCATACGCATAGCATACATTTACTAATACATTGAGGAAAAATTGCAAAAATTTTCAACATTCTCAGTTGGGTACACATCACATCCGAGAGAAGAAAAACCGCAAAAGAAATTCTTTAATATTTTGATTAGAAGTGCTTGCGGTTAGCCACTAAACGCACTGACTCCGACCTCTTTCACTCACAGCCCCCCTCTCTCCCTCCCCCTCACTCTCTCTCTCATTTCGGTGGCTTGGCTACTACTATTTGCTATGCAAAATGATTTTATTTGACAGTCATTTGGCGGAGTGTGTGTGGGTGTGTGTGAGAATTGCATGTCCATGTCCCGGTCCATGTGTGTGTGTGTGTGTGGGTGCAAAAGAAAGGATTTTCTAGGTTTTTTTTCCTCATTCTTTTTTGTGGGCAACTGCAGAAGAGTTGGCACAAAAACGGAAACGTCTGTGCCACATCCGTTTCCGCCTTGATGGTTATAACTTCTTTTTCCGGCTCTGGCCAATCAACGTTTTCCAAGCGGCCAGGATTTCACAGACCAACCAAAGGGGAAGGGGGTGTGGGTGTGGGGCGGCAACAGCTGGTGCCAGGAATGCTTGACGCTTGTTAGCAGACGTTGTTGTTGCTGTTGTTGTTGTTGTTGTCACTGCGGTGCATTTAGCAACTAAACTCAACACTCTGGATGACTGGTGCCTGGCTCCGGCTCCGGCTCCAGCTCTGGCTGCAGCTGTTGCAACTCTCTGAGCCTTTTGACTGCACTTTGTAGTGTCAAAAACAATAATACAACCAAAAACAAGTTCACTCACACACACACACACACACACACACAAAGGTGAAAACAAATGTCATTCAGCAAACATAACACACTCACACACACACACACACACAAAGGATATGAGAAAGAAAATGAGATTTTCGGTCAAAGATTGAATGAACAAACAAACTAAGAGAAACCTAATTTATCCTTGCTACAGAACACGAGCTTGTATAAGCTTCTTTGTTGATTCCACAATTCCTGAAATAAGCCACAAATGTCAGACAGATATCGCTTTTTCACTCTCTCCCTCTCTCTCTCTCTCTCTCTCTGTCTCTCTTGGTGTGTGTGTTTGTGTGTGAGCTAAGAGCTTAAGCACTTAATTTGTTTGGGTGAAAAATATATTTCGACACTTGCTTTTAAATGCCGGGCAAACAATCAGCATTCAGCCGTGACTGGCATTCCTGTTTGATCTATCCATTTGCATTTTGCATATTGCATTTCGCCCATGCCTGTTTGCTATAAGGGGGCGTGTCAGTGCCCTACCTACCAACACCAACCAACCAACCTACTACTACCCGGCCAATTCATAACAATTGCGTTTCATTCGCCAGCGGTATAACTTGACACTCAAGTGCAGCAGCAGCAGCAGCATGCCAAACACCCAACATATATTTACACTTGAATTGCCGGGGCGGGAGTGCAACTGCAACTGCAACTGCAACTGCAACGGCAACGGCAGTTTATATGTAAATTTTTTTTATATGTTCACGTATTTGCATGCTCTCAGGAGAGAGAGAGAGAGAGAGAGGAAAAGCAGCCTGCTTTTGTATGAAAATTGTCTGCAAGTGGGAAATATGTGTTGCCTCACCCCCCATTTGCCATTCCTGTGATGGCATCGCTCAGAAAATAACCGAAAAAGCGGCCCACACACACACACAGATGGCAATCAATTTGGCCAGAATGACGAAAGTAAATGGCTTACTGTTTGACACAGCACAGAGCACAACCAACCTTCTGTATAATCAAACTGACCAATGCAATAAACCATAGTCGCAAAAAAATATATTAATTTTGGAATTTTAAATCTTTAGTGGTCCAGTTGAAAGACTTATCTTCTGACCCTTTTAATCTTAACTAATCGATTGCATAACTTAAAGAAAGGCTGCTTAGATAACTTGAACTAAACATTGAGTAATACATTGACCAATATATTGACCAATACATTGACCAATACATTGACTTAAAGAGCTTGTTACACTCGTCGCGTAAATAAATACAAGAGTTCATCTATACCTCTATATTACTAAGAATTCACCGAATATTTGCCAAGGTTGGGAATCTAATTTCCTTGCGTCTTGCATGGAGATTCATTAATTTTTTGTTGACTTTTGCATACCATTTTTTTGAAGTTAGTTAATCAATTTCACATTGATCCATATGAAATTACGCTAAGGATTTTTTCTACTACATCCTTGCATACATTTTTGTTTTTTTTGTGTGCTTCCAAAAAAAGAAAATGGAAAGTATTCATTCAACCACAAAGATTTTTGGGAGACTGGGTGACAAAAAATCTCAAGCCAAGAGATGGAAAAAAATGTCGAGGACAACGCGTCGCGACTGGCGCATAAAAGTCAAAAAGTGTTGCCAAAGCATAAAATGGACGACAGTCCGTGAAATTAAATGCCAGCAGGACATTGAGAGTGAACCAAGAGAAAAATGAGCAGGAGAGACACACAAAAATGGCTCAACTAGAGGGCGCGCAATAGTAGTGCTGTGGAGGGCGACAAACGAAAAATTCACGCACAATTATTTTGCAACGACAAAAGTCATTAAAGTTGGCTTTTGTTATGTGGCAAATGTTTATGTAAAATTTATTTTGTTTCCGCTTTAGTCCAAACAGAACACAAAGACAACCATCAACACCAACAGCACAAATATATAAAACAAAAAATAAAGGAAGCAAGCAAATCGACGGGTCGACTTTGTTATACCATGCACCAAAGGAAAATACTATTTTAAATTTATAAGACAAATTCATTTAATAGAAGCCTTGCTCACTCTTATGAGCACTTCAGCGCCACCAGCGGATAATTCTACCCTAGCATCGCTTTTTATTCCGATTTTTGTACAATTTTATAGAAGGATAGACAAAGGAACTAGGTCCAATTTTATAGATTAATTTAGTAAGAAATTTAGTGAGTTTAATTTGAAAACATACAAATACCAATTATCTGTTTTTCCCTTTAAAGTCGATCGATTGTTCATGTAGATATATAGCCTAGATCGAATGTTTTCGAGATTTTCGAGGGATGCACTAAAAAAAAAGGCATTTGCTTTAAATCCTTCCTAGGACAAATTTTTAGAACTATTTAAAAAAGAAACTAAGTAAATTTAGCTTTAACAGTTCCCGAGATCTTGATGTTTATAAAGACGGACTCAAGCGACTCGGCTTGCTATGCTGATCAAGAATATATATCATTTCCTTCTGCCTGTTACATACATTGTGGCGACTTTAATATACCTTTTTTCGCTCGATGGGTGCATGGTGCAAAAAGAAATGGATAAGGGTTTGGGGGGAGGTTTGAAAATAGAGTAGAAAGTTGCATTGTTTATGTTTATGGCTGTTGGCACATGTTTTATTTTTACGCAGATTTATTTATGGCTATTTTTACTGCATACTTTTCAGCTGCCATAGCCTGGCTAGCTAGCTGGATGGCTGGCTGGCTGGTTGGTTGGTTGGTTGGCTGTAACCTCAATTCCCCTTGAGAGCATCGAAACACAAACCAAACTGAAAACGAAAAGAAACAAAAGACAACAAAAAAAAAAAAAGAGAAAATCGTGCTTTTTTTTGTTGTTGTTGTTGCTCTTTCCTATTGATTTTCCCTATCGGAGGACCGGAGGCGCTTATTTGTTTTGCATTTTCCACGCCGTCACCCAAATGACCCAAACAATGATGACGGGCGAAAGCTAGAGAGCTCTTCTGAAAGAGCTACGAAAGTAAATCTCATGGCCAGCTCTTCTTTCGATTCATATATGTATGTATCTCCCATTCCGCACCCATGACCCGTACCCGTACCCATGACCCATTCCCATTCCCGTTCACGTTCGTTCATCATTTCACGCTTCCATGCCCTTCAACACTTCGTGCAAACATTTAAGTTCAGTTTTTTCCTTTTTTTTTGTATTTGTTGGTTTGTTTCTGCATTGATTTAAAATAAAAAAAAAAGCATTCAATGTGTCATACTTTAAATATATAATGTATAGAGAGAGATAGATAAATGTATTTATGTGTGTGTGTGTGTGTGTGTTTGTGTAGAATTGTGCGTTGAGCAATTCCCAGCGCCAATTAACTCATGACAACGACAATTGATTTCCCTGCGGCATATTTCCCTACAATTTACACACAAATTCAAATTGCATTTATCTAATTTTGAGTTAAACATGCCGGCGCTAAGGACATGGACATGGGCATCGACAAGGACAAGACAAGAAGTTGCTTTTGTGGTTGCTGGGCCCACTAAGATGACACAACAAACATGAATGGCGTCGTCTCAAGTTGCTGCAGCCAACCAGCCAGCCAGCCAACAACTAGACCTCAAACATGATATAATCAACAACAACGTGTCGAATATCAACTGTATAGATGCTTCTAGTGTGATTTCCCTTAGGCAAATGACCAGACCCACATCCTTCACCCTCACACCATTCGCCTAATCTGAATATGCCTCTCTCCATATTCTACACCGTGTACATATATCAATATAGACAATTTGCAAAAAGTTATCAATCAACAGGAAACCAGTAGAAATAATGTTTGTTTGCCATTTTCATATTCATCGATCATTTACTTCAATTACCACACACACACACACACACACACACATAGAGACACCTGGCTAATATTTTTAAGCGCTAATGATTCAGTTGCAGTATATATATAGAGATATATCTATATCTATAGATGCAGTATGCAAAAACAGATAGATTTATATACATATAGCTGATAGATGATAGATAGCTTACATTTGTTGGCTTTTGTTTGCTTTAGCTCAGCTCACAACTAGTTGGAAATAGAATTGGAAATGGGACGAAACCCCACTCTCCCACTCCCACTCCCTCTCTCCACCTCTCTCACTCTCTCTTTCTGTCGCGCTGTCTGTCTGTCTATCTACCATTGATTTGCATGGCCATGTTTATAGTACAATGGCAAAATCCGCTGCGCAGCAACTCAGCTCAGCTCACTTGTGCAGCTTGTGCATTTCAATTTATTCCTCGACGACTTGTTGTTGCTGTTGCTGTTGTTATTGTTGTTGTTGTATGTTGTTGCTGACTGTATGTATTTTCAATGCCATTCGTTGTCGGGTTGCAGCAGTTTGTTTTTCATTTGATGTAAAAATCCACTTCAACACGCACAACCTGCTGCTGCTACCTATTCCCAGCCTAGTAGCCTAGCTTTTTATTTAACAAAAAAAAAGAAAATACAGAGGAAAAATAGATCAAAATTGATTGGCAGTGACGAAGTTTATATATCCTTGCAAACGGTCCTTGAGCATTAAATATTATGCTCTGTGTAAATAATTACTCACTTCTCTCTCTCTCTCTGTCTATTAACCCTCTAACACCCAATAGCTTTAGGCTCTCATTATATTATTTATTTGAGTGAAAAAACTAAATTTTTAACATTAAAATACTAATGTCCTTTTAGTAAGAAGCTTCTAACGGTCCTTTTTATTTACATGTAATCTTAACATTTACATTTTCGCGCCTAAAATAAATAAAACCCATCGAGCTCATAATTTCGGCATGCTTTTTCACCATTATTAATAAATTATAATTTAAAAATAGTTTATTTTTTTCACTAAGAGCCCAAAAAAATTGGGCCGCCTTTTTTCTTTTTCTCACCTCTCAGGAAAACGAAAAATCCTACATAAATGAACTCAAAAGCCACAATTCACTGTAGAAAACTATATTCAAATTATTTTCTTCCATTAAAAACCTTTGACAGAGCATTTAACAATCAGAGTCTGTCTCATTCGCACCAAAAGGGAACCTCGCATGTCCTTATTTTATCTTGGCATTGTTGTCTCCCTCGTCTGATTATTACTCTGAATTGATTATTCCTTTGGGAGCTACTACAATATATTATAATATAGCTGATCCAAACAAAATTTGATGAAAGGATTGGTTTGAAAAGCTTTTTTTACCCATCGATCGTTCCTAAATGATTAAGTTGACTGCTACCAACAAATATTCAATCAAAAGGATCAAATAGCTTAAAAACTGCGAGACTAGTTTGCATAGAACAAGACGGACTTGGCTTTATATATAAATTTTATGGTCTACAAACAACTGAACAAATTCCTTATACCCTCCTCTTGCAAGGGCATTAAAACTACCAATGGAAACAAACGAAAAATGATGAAAAGGTGAAAAAAAAAACAATTGCAGCATTGCAAATTACTTGCCAGCAGGGCGGAAGGGAGGTAACAGGGCAGGTGGGCATGGCATACAGAAGCTTTCGCGCGCACATATGCAACGTGTCATATTTAAGTAAATGTTGCATGAAATTGAGATTGCAGCCTCATCTATTAAGATCAACCAGTTATTGAATGTCATTAACATATATTTCTCTCCCCCCTCGCTCTCTCTCTCACTCTCTCCTCTCTTTGTTTATTTTTATATTGTTGATATGCACAGAGACAACGAGATTAATATTATGGCGGCCGGTTTAAAGCCAATTTCATTGTGGCAAAAAGAGTGTATCCCTTTAATCGCCATCACCGCCAGACTCATCGTTAGTTACCTCGACGACACAACGACTTGGCAACCATCCTCGTATGGGTCGACCCCTTCGATGCTCTGGTTCACATGGCTGTCGTATGCGTTCCCCATAAAGCCAATAGTCCTGGATGCGAGTCACATTTACCAGATCGTTGACCTCTAGACAAATGCGTGGATCATCTGTATAGGGTAGACAAAGGGCAGTCATCGGGCCCTGCGACCAAATCGGTAGCCAGTGTCCAGTAGCCGGATAAATGCAACGAAAGCAACGTGTGCGAGCCAATTTATCGATCTTCTGTGATAATTGCTCACGCGTCAGAGTATATTGATCGCAACCGTTACGCACTGGCCAACCGATGCCATCGCCATGTTGTTGCAAATTCGTATCGAAGACCTGATTGAAATTGATTAGCCAACCCAGATCGTAGGGATAGAGAAATGTTCTTGAATGCCTCGCATTCATTACACGACGAAAACGAGCCTTTTCCACTATCCACATTTCGATTTCGGTTTGATTTGTGAATACCGATTTCATTTGATTGTAAAGCAACTTCCCGGTGGCCAAAATTGTGCCTACAGCGATGCCGAAACTAAACATACAAAGCATCGCATTGGACATAGTCAAATGGACAGTGGCCAAATGTCTCATGCCATGATAGATGAAATGCCGACGAAATAGTCCACGATAGAAGGCATAGCATAGAATGACGGATGCCTGAAGCATGGCAAGGGCAAAGTAGAGTAAAAAGTAAATGAAATACAACTGATTGTTCCAGCCCACGCAATTGTTTATCCATGGGCAATGGTGATCCATCTTCTTCACACAGCGATCACAGCGTCGGCAATGATGGGCACGCGGTGCCTTATATCCATTGCATGCTCGACATATTTGCAAAAATTTCATTTCCGTCCGACGATTCGGTTGCCATTGTTTTGGCAAATAACCCGGTCCGACGCTCAGAGCTCGTATAAAATTCAACAGAGTCAGCAAATTAAAGACCAAATATATACCGAGATTAGCCATGGCAGCGAATGATTCATTTGGTGGCCAGAGCATCCAATTCATATGCAATGTGGTCCAGCTAACGCATAGTAATATGCTGAAAAATGTGATGGGTCCCCAGTGCAGGAAACGTTTTAGATCGCTCATTTTATATCAATTTTTGCGCCTAGAGATATTTCTGTTACCAATTTTTCCGAGTAGTAGTAGAAGTAGCAGGTAAGACAAAGCCAACTGAAAAGTGTTTATCCCCCCGCAAAAAAAAAAAAAGATAAAGCAAATCAACTTCAATTTGATCTCGGCAGCATTATTATCATCATCATCATCATCATAATGATTGGAGATTAATTAAAAAGGGCCTGGCCACATTCCCGCGGCATTTGTGTGTAATTAAATAAAGCACAACTATTTAAAATAACCACAGCAACAACAACAACAGCAACAATACAGACAGAGCAATAATTTATAAAATTTATTTAAGGTATTGGCAACAGGCAAGGCTTATGCCTGTTCTCTACTGCCCCACTTAAGCTCCCCTCCCCCACACACCGAGACACACCAACACACACACACACGCCATTTATAAAAAATGCAAATAAATTTAAAAACAATAAAAGTGCAAAAATGCATTTCATAAATAAAATGCAGGCAACCAGCCAAGCTCCTCTATCTCCCCTCTCTCCCCCTCTCTCCCCCTCTCTACCTCTCTCTCTGTGTATTTGCTCATCAAAAGCTGGTGGAAAGAAGTTATGGGGCACAACCAGGGAATTGTTTTTATTCAGCTTTGCTTCTCGCTCTCGTTGTTGTTTTTATTATTATTATTATTATTATTAAAAATTAATAGCAATATTTGTTGGCGTCGCTTGCTGGTTGGCTCGGTTTAAAATAAAATAAGGAAAAATTAAAAATATAAACCATTGCGAGAGAGGTAACAACGGCAATGGCAACGGCAACCAACAAAGCAGCCAAACGCACCAAAATTCAATTGAATTTAAAATGTGCAATAAATTTACAACAGACAAAGATAGATAGATAGATACACTCATACATACATATATACATTCATACAGAAAGAGACAGAGAGTGGTATTTTTGTGCATTATTTATGATACTGCTGCATTTATAACACACACACAAACACAAAAATATTTTCATAGCGTGAAATGTTTTGCCAAACATTTACTAATGCCCATTAATTGATGATAAATGTTCGTTTGGCCATTGAAGCTTTTGTCGAAATGCCAGCAATTGAAATATGACCAATGAAAGGGCCAATACCACGTTATAGAACGATCGAAACGAAACGAAACAAAACGAAACGAATCATCATCTGGTTAGAGGGCAAACAAATCGCCTGTTAAGTTGCAAGTGCCCCCCTCCCTCTACCCGCGCCACTTTCGCACAAAATTCAATCTTAATAGTCTTAAGACGATAAACAAAACAACAATCAACAAATATATAGAAGATATATATATATCTTAAAGGAAGAACTGCTTGATTAACTGCTGCCCATTGGCGCAAGAAAAACAAAATTAATATTGATCAAATTTATGGGAAAAAGTTAGTTTTCATTTTAGTTGTTTTATTTATTTGTGTATGGGCAATTGTTTAATAACAAAACCCTAGATTTAAAGAGGCAGCGGAACTCAGGAACTAAAGCTTGGATTAGCTTTGCTGATCTATTTATGAAAAAATGAACTGCTTTGGCTTGAAGTTGTGTTGTTGAAGGCAATTTACAATACGTTTGATACCCTGTAACTATGAATTTAAAAGGAGCATATTAAGCTCAGAAAAAGGCAAAAGTTTAACTGATCACAATCAAAAGTTGGACCTGGATTTTTAAAACTTTCAACAATAAGTTAATAAATTTAATCAATTAATATTTTTGTGTATATAGGAAAAATATGATTATAAAATGTACAGACATTACATCGATTGTATTTCCCCCAGAAGGCGTGGCTGCTAGCCATATTCATGGATGAGGCTAATAACAAGAAGAAAGAAAATAAAGATAGAGAAGACGATGATAATTGCACTTGAAATTGATGGCAAATTCCGCCTTCTTTCGAATTGGGATAAGAGGGGTAATTTGAAATCGGTGACGCCCCATCTCGAACGTGTTGAATGCGTTTTCTATTTTCTTCGTTTTAATAAGATTTGCTTTGTGGCCATAGTTGTTGTTGTTGTTGCTGTTGTTGCTATTGTTGCTGTTGTTTGCCTTGTTAGCGTTGCACTTGGTCATCCCTAACAAGCTGAGGACCTTTTGTAGTATGTTTATGTTTTGCACTTTGAGCCTAACAAGGCAAAGTGACAATTCAGCTAAAGGACAATGGGCATAAATAAACCTGATGCCATTGCCATTGCAACGCTGCGCAATTGGAATTTAAAATTGTTTTCGTTTTGCGATATCTTGGCTGTGTAACCAGTAAACAGAAGTAAGCATGATATAGTCGTAAATGTTTTGTTCTTCTTGTGCTATCTATCTGTTTGTGTGTATCTCTATCTCTCTCTGTGTGTGTATGTGTGTGTGTTGTTTTTCTGCTCACTCGCGTAACAGAAAGCAATCTATTTTGCGCTACAGATTAGATAGCAATAAAATTGATTGAAACATAATTGCAAATTGATACAATAGCCAAGGCAGACCCAAAGAAAATTGCCCGGAAATGCCAAAAGCCAAGCTCATATACACACATACGTGTGTGTGTGTGTGTATGGGGATGGGCTTGAGGGAAAAAAGCAATCTATAAACGTATCGAAAATTACTTCAAAGCGAGAAGCATTGCCGTGGAGTTTGTTTTCTTTGCCTTTCCTTTTCTACCATTTCTTTATTTTTTTTTTCTTTTTCTTCTCTCTATATTTTCTTCTTCTTTCTTTTTTTATTGGCGAATGAACTTGAGTGAGGTAGCGGCAGCAGCAGCAGCAGCCAAGTCGTAACCTAGAAGCATGCGAAATTGACAGAAAACTCGTATTAAAATATATATGTATATGATGAAAAAGTGACTTATGCATGCGCGCATAAATTCCACTTTTGCGCTCTTAAGTATGCTACAGTTTTTTTTCTTCTTCTCATTTTTCTTGCCCCTCATGGCAAAATGAAATTTTCCATAAAGTTGCCATGGAAGTAGGCTTTTTGCCATCATTGAATAGAAAAAGAAAATGGTTTACATAATTAAATGCATTTTATTTTTTCTCAGCCCCAATGACTTGGCCATTAAGAAAAAAATTTATCTAAACATGAATCTTCAGCATTAATAGAAGTCTTCGTAAGTTGGCAATTTTTAGCTGAAACTACAAGGCTAATTGAAATAATAATAAGTACATAAAATCTTACAAATTTATGCCAAGAATATTGAAGTGAAATAAAGAAATAATCAAAGGGTCAGGCTACCTTCGACAATGCCATAAATCAAAGCAATTTCTGGGCCGATTGTTTCTATCAGGGCTATGTATATAATATAGTAGTTCGATCTTGATTAAATTTGGCAATTTGGGAGATATAATACATAAGGTACATTCACTTTCATGATAATCCCTCGAGAAACAACTAAGTTAATTTTTTTGACCAATGTTTCTTATTGAAGCTATATGATATAGTCGTTCGATCCGAATGAATCCAAAATATACATATGTACAATACATTCCGGCAGTGTATGGAATGCTGTAAAATATCAGCACTTTAGGAATAGATCGCGTTGATTCTGATTTATGAACAGACGGACATGGCTATAGAAACTTGTCTTGTTGAGCTGATCAAAAATATATATATACTGTCGCAGATGCTTCCATCTATATATTAATTAAAGATTGTTACGGGTTTCAATTATCAAAATTAATACTAAATTCAGTATCTATTAATAGAAACTATCGCAAAAATTTATTGGATTTCAAATTGAAAAACTTGAATAACAAAACGCAAATCCTTGACGACTCCATAAACGTTATTTCCTGACTGCTGATGGGTGGGTGGGTGGTTGGTGTGGGTGTTAATCTATAGGGTGAAAGTGTGCCATTTTTATAACAAGATGGAAGATGATTCTCTAGTTGTAATGATTGCAATGATTTTTATGCTCTCTGGCTTAACTACATAGTACATACATATATATTTTGGACTTCTTCTTCTTCATTTTTCTTTATGTCCATGGATGAAGTAATAGTCAATGACAAAAGTTTATTACAGCTCAACAGAAAGTAACAGCCAAGGATGGAGTCGGGCGGTTTGTGGTGGTGGCATGGCGAGGGGGGTGAGGGGCGTGTGGCAGCGGCAAAGAAACAACTTTTACCGCAAACTTATTTACTTAATTTGAAAATTAAATTCCGGCATTAAAACGCATAAATGACACTTGAGCTTGGGCTTCTGCCTTACTGAGAATGGTGAGGGGATGAGGCGGCAGGGGTTAACTGAAGAGCGAGTGCTGTTTGTTTTTCTTATCAAAATGCCTGCGGCAGAGTGCTGGCAAACATATATATATATACACACCCACACTCACACACACACACACACACACACTCAATACACAGGCAGTCTATAGAAGCAGAGCATATATCCCTTAAGACAAACAACGCGTACAAAACGAGCTCATGCTGCTGACGATGCAGCTGGGTTGAGATCTAAAGGTCTGAGGCTGGGCAAGTGCACGCTTAAGAGTCAAAAGTGCAGAAAAATGCATGGCATACAAAGCGACGACGACGACGACGACGACGAGAAAGATGAAGACGGCGGCGAAGGAGATGAAGGAGCGAAAGGCAAATGGAGAAGACGTTGGCAAGACAAACAAGCAGCAGCAGCAGCAGCAGCAGCCAGCCATCTAGAGAGAAGGCATATAAATTGCGTCGCTTGTGCGGGCGGGTTTGGGGATCGACTCCGGTTCCAAGGTTGTTACGAAGGGATGGGTTGTGAGGGAGGATGTGGTGCTGCGGGGGTAAACGTTTTTGGTGTTTGACATACGACGTGCATTAGCAGCAAAGTCAAGGATTAGCGCCACTTGTCTTGAGAGCCGGAGAAAACTTCTTTTCTACCTCCCCAAAAACCCCTTCCCGCCCCCTATCCATCCCCTATCCTACCCTACGATGAGGCCTTGCGGCTTACCCGCTTGCCCCTTAACCCGTTTTAACCAAAAAGGAAATTTAAATACAGTCAGAGACCATTAAAGTTAACTGTGAATCAATTTGCATGTAAGCCAAACCCACCGCCCCCCGCCCCCACAATGGGGGGTGGTGTGCGCATAATGCGGCCAATTCAATTTGGCCAACAGCAGCCAACACACGGGAGTGCCATAAAAGAAAATTAAAACAACTGATGACGATGCCGATGATGATGATGATGATCATTCCCAATGACCAGGACAAAATTCATATTTAAAACGTTCTCTCACGCTCTCTATAAATATTTCTATCTCTCATTCTCTTTAATATGTGTTTAACATTTCAACTAGCCAACGGGGGAAAGGAATGGCAAAAGAAAAAAAAATTATAATAGACAGGCAGCAAAAAAAAAAAAAAAAGAAAAGAAAAGTTGGAAGAGAAAGAAGACGAAATAAAGGCAAAACGGAAAGACGTCAAGGAAATGCCAAAGCTATCGCAAACGCGTTTCGCAATTTTTGAAGGATGTGTTAAGTCAAAAAATATGCAAATTTAACTCACACACACACACTCAGGAGTGTGGCAAGGACACACATACACAGCAGGCGAACAAAGTTAATACTCTCCCAAAAAGGCAGCCTCAGGACTAGGTAGATATGTATTGTGTATAAGTGTGTGCGTGTGTGTGTGTATGTGTGTGTGCGGGTGCCGTACGTGTAATGCATACGAAAGTAGTGAAAATATCATCAATGGCAAAAATATGAATATCTAAAAAGGATAACGAAAATGGAGCAAAAAAAAAAATATATACACATACGTAGAGCGAGAAGAACCAGACCGGAACCGTGCAGAAGAGTGTATCAGCAGAGAGAGAGGGGTGAGGGGTGAGGGGGGAGGGTAAAGCAGAACATAGAGCGGCGCGGGCTTATGTGAAAAAGTGCAAATGTCGATTTGAAGTGTGAGTCGTGTCTATGTCTCGAAACTGGCGCAAAAAAAGAAAACAAGAAAAAACGAATGAACGAGGCGAACTCAGTTCATGACATTTGACAGAAAACTAGAAAATTGTTTGCCACGGGCACAGCAGAACGACTCTGACTGAGCATCTGTCTGTCCGTCTGTCTGTCTGTCTCTTGACTGACTGCCTATATTTTGTTGTTGCCGCTGCTTCTGTAGTTTAAATTGATATGGGGTCAGAATTAGAATAATTGCATGAAAGTTTACAATAAATGAAACCTAAATTTAATCAAATCTGATGATCCTAATTGTTAACAGATTACACAGCACTAAAAAATTTACAAAACTAGCAAAAAACTATGCAAATATGTTTAATTAAATATTTAATACACAAAATATAAACTAAAAATTTAATTTCTATCACAAAATAAAATTCTATTCTTTGTTTTCTTTTACAAGGATAATGGATCCTCAATATGAATGGGTTAGTTTTGCCTCACAAAAGGATATTTTAGGTGTTTTCTTTGCCACGTTACGTGTATGTATTTTTACGTTAAGTTAGAAAATTTAGTTCCCGATTTAACATTCGTTTAGTTGCTCTTGGCGTGGGCGTTTAAAAAACGTTCAGTTCAAGCTGAGTGTGTGTGGTGCCTCCGGGTCGGAAGCAATGCCGCGACTCCATTGCCGACAGTTACTTCGCGGCCTCAGCCTCAGCCACGGCCCGCATAAATTTGCACAGCGTCTGTTGTAAATTACATTTGAAGTAGCAACTTTCCCATAAATCTTTACTACCCAAGACCAGCAACAAGAACAGGAAATATATAAAATACATACAAAAAAAAAAAAAAAAGAAGAAAAACTCAAAAAAAAAAAAAAAATAAATAAATAAAATAAAAGAAAACAAAAACAAAAAAAAAAAAAACTCAGCCATGCAAACACAACGCGACAAAACTGTGTCATTCCCAATTGTCGCTATGTCTCTCTCCCATACTCTGTCTCTCTTTCTCACACACACACACAAACACACACAGTTTCTGTGTTGTTGTTGTTGTCTCTGTTTTCACATCCGGGTCCCCGTCTCGGTTCAGAGCAACTTGAATTACGTACGCCGCAAGTGAAGTAATGAGCACACAGCTGCAGCTTGAGGGACTTGACGCTGCACAAACAAAAAAAAAAAAAAATAAGCACTCCAAGGCAAAGAGCGAGTGAGTGAGAGAGAGAGAGACGGGAGAAAGAGTGAGAACTGCAGAGCCGGAAGCGGAAATAAATATTAAAGCTGCAAGCAGCAGCAGCACCAGCAGCAGCATCAACGGCAGCATCAACAGCAGCAGCAGCAGCCACAATAAATACAATATAAATATGCGATATTTTCAAAAGTCCAACTAATAAATAAAACCCATAGCCAAGTGCCAGCGCATAAAACGAAAGGAGCTGAAATATTTTTCTATGGCCAGCCAATTGGACGTTGCCTGATAAACGATGGCTAAGTAAATATAAAAACGCTATGCCAATTTATGTGGTGTAAAAAGTTTTATTTGCCACATTTGCCCAACACACATGGACGTGCCACAGAAATCTAACATCCCCCCTCCTCCAAAAGTGAAAGAAAAACTTCTAATTGCACCCCATAAGTATGCTACAAAAAAGTTTATATTCCTCAAACGATGCAAACATCAGCATAATCACCATAATCTTTGATCAATCAGCTGTACGTAGAATTAATGAAATGTATTTTGTGCAGAAGAAGAGCCCTTAGCTTCATTTATATCTCAGCTGACTTTTTAGGATGTCAATTAACCTTTTTTCATTAATAGAGATCTTCGATTTTAGGATGTCCTTAAGAGAAAGTTAAAAAATAAATCATCAACTTCTATATAGCAAAAATTCCCTTTGAGATTTAACATTTTATTCCACAATATTTCACAAGATTACCAGCTTAATTGAATTGAATATTTTATGGATATAGAAAGTTTAGAAGTTTAAAATCTAAACTATTATTAAGCAGAACTTGAAACTGGCAACAAATATTCAATTTAGTAATGCAAAAAAAATAAAGTCTTTTGCAGGAATTATATAAATGTACTATAACGGTTAAACTATATCGATTATGTAATGTTTGAATATTAAAATCAGTTTCAAAATATCATAAAAAGCTCAAATTATTTCAGTATTTCGATGTCTATCCAATATTGTTAAATTTAAATATTTATTCTGTAAATTTGTTGAGTTAGTTTTACCCTTTTGAGAAAAAAGAGAAACCCTACCATGAATTTTCATATAAATGAACATTTATTTTTGTTTATTTTTTTTTCTTTTTTGCCAAGATGTAAAAGAGAATGAAAAGAGAGATTGAGAGGGAAAAAGAGAAAGAGAGAATTATGGCTAGAGATAAAGCATTTGTTGGAGTTATTATAAGAATTGTGTATTAAAAGTCACATTAAATCCATTCGTGATCACATCTGGTTATCAGAGCAATTTGGAACTTCATTTTTATGTTTTGCCACTTAAGTTCATCTATTGCCGCTTTTGTGTGCTTTCTTTTGCCAATTGCTTGGCACACACACACACACAGACACACACACACAAACAGTTTGGCCAAAAAGCTAATAAAATTATGAGAACACAAAAGGCAAAGATTTGTAGAGCCATTTGGCATAAGTTTTAGTGCCCATTTTACGGCAGGTGCAAACTGGTTTTGTTTCTCTCAGCTCTCCTCTTTTACGGTCTGAATTATTGAAATTGACTAAGGCAGAAGATGATATGGGATGGTCATGGGGCATGGGGGCGTGGCATGGCACGGAGCGTGGGTAAATAGCCAGTTAACAAAGCTAGTTGGCAACAACACAGCATATGGGGGATATGAAAAAGCATTTCACACACACACCCACACTCCCACACACACACACACACACTAACAGACTATTTCATCAAAATGCTATTGACGCAGGTGTAGACAAATGCAGATCTGGTCTCACACAGCAGGTGTATTTCATTTGGAATGCAAAGCTAAATGAATTGCACGTCAATGTGTGTAGTTGTGTGGCAGACATAGAAGAGACACAGACACAACAAAGACAACTTCATGCAAACTCATTTAAAATTGTTTAAGGCCCAAGCAAATCAAATTGAAAGTGAGGCGGCAGTTGCCAGACGGCAGGCAAAGGACATGCAAAAAAAAAAAGAGACACGAGAAATGCAGAGAAAAGAAAAAACTTACAATGTGCCACATGCTTAAGTAACTGCTGAGAGCGAGTGCACATACAAAAGACACCGAGACAGGGAAAGAGTGGGGGATGGGGATGGGGATGGGAGGGGGAAATACAAATAGCAATAGCAACAATGATGATGAGCCAGCCAAATGGGGCATGCCGCACTAATACACTCTCATTCTGTCTCCACTGTCTCTCATGTGCATGTTGCCAACAGGCGAAAGCCAAGCAACGACATTGCAACTTGGCTATTGGAGCATGTCGAGCGACACCAATAAGACTAAGAGTGTTGAGTGAAGCCAGCCAGGGCTGGCAAAGAAGAAACAAGTGGAACGGGCCATCATCATCATCATCGCCATCGCCTTCACCATCATCATCCTCATCCTCATCCTCCATCGTTGTCGTGTTGTCTGCGTCGTGTTGTCGTCATCTTTTCAGAGTGCTTAAGGGCTGCATAAAAGCATTTATTATTAGATTTGATTCAATTTTCTATTCACTTACGTTATGAAAATGTGGCTCGCCGTGTTGTTGTTCTTGTTGTTGTTGTTGCTATACTACACTTTACTCTACTCTCTCTATTCGCTGCTACTCTCTACTCGATCTCGATGGTTGTTGTTGTTGTTGTTGTGTGTTCGTTCCTTCTATGCTATTGTTGTTTATCTTTCGTACACTGCACTTAATTCACAGCGGTAAATAAAAATCAATGTTTGCTTTTACTCCAATCGCGTAATTCTATTTGCATAAAAGTCAATTGGATTTTGTGCGAGAGATGAAACAATTTCAATAATTGCAAATGCCGCCGCCCATACAAATACATACACACACACACACACACACACACACACAAACACCCAGATTTTGTGTGTGTGTGAGAGAGAACGAGAGAGAGGCCTTCTTTTTGTTTTTTTTTTTCCGTTTCGTTTTTGGTTACACAGAAACTAAGCCAGTCAAGTGAGCCGCCTGTGTCTGTGTCTGGGCCAGGGCCAGAACCAGGACCAGAACCAACAGCAAAGACTTGACTGGGTCCTGAATTTCTAGTCCAGTCTATGTTCAGTTTTAAGCATAGATAGCGACGCCAATGTGGCGCCCGCCCACTAAAAATACGAAAGTTTTTAACACACACACACACATATACACACAACGAAAAAAGGCTAAAGGCGACATCCATAAACTGTAATCAAAAGCTATTATCTCTGCTTGGCGTTGGCCATGCTCCCCCATACCCTACCCCTCATCTCCCCCTAGTCGAGCATGCATCGGCATCGCATCGCATCGCCCCATTCCGTTCTAGTTTTTGGCAACATTTTTCTAAACCATAAATTTTGAAAGCAAATTCAATGGAATTTGCTTGCCAAAAATCACAAGCTTCCGCCATTTTCAGTTTCCCCTAGTCAGATATATATATATATACATTTTTATATATCTGTGTCTCTTTCGATATGTGTGTGTGTGTGTGTGTATGATTTGTTTTTTTTTAAATTTAAAGAAAAATTCAAATAATATTCATATACGTATTCATTATTTCATTCATTCGGTTCGTTCGCTTTTTCCATTTTAGATAAATTATTCAAACTGCAACATATTGAAATTGAAAAGCTTTGCCGTGGCATAAGCTGATTGCCTTTTGTCTAAAATTATTTATTTTAATGTGTTGGCCAGTTTTCTATTTTACTTTTTTTTTCTCCTACCCCATTTGTTTCTCTCGCATTTTTTTTTATTTGTCTGCCCAATGGGCAAATCCCTTGAGCTAAATTGTAAATTAATTTGTGCACAACAATTCCGATTTTCCCATATATGCAGAGAAACGTTTGTCACATATTTTGCATATTTAATTCAATTTTTTCCGCTTAATTGTTGCTAAAAACGTTAAAAGTGTTTGTGTTTAGTTTAGCCTAAAGGTTAAAGTTTATTAAATTTACATGCAGAACCCCCAAGCACGATAAAGAGAAGAGTGTGTAAAAGTGTGATAAACATGTGATTTCCTAAATATTGTAGAACGGGAGGGAAAAGGGAAGAAGGGTAAGTTGGTGGGTCAGCGGATTAAGATGAATGGAAATTGTAAATTGAACTAATTAAAATTGGATTGTGCACATTTATTGCTAAATGTTTTAAGTTCCAAAGGCTAAATTAATTAAGTGCGAATATTGTTACAAAAATGCAAAACAAAAAATTTAAACAAACATGTCTGTCTGACAGGACCTTATAAATTAGTTAAATATGTAGCAAAATAATAAATAGCTCACTCACCCGATCAATTTGGTTTCAGATTTCGTCGATTTATTACTGGAAAGAAACGTGAAAAGATTTTTCTAATTAGTATTTGGTAATCATAAAAATATAGAATATCAAGCAATTGTTTTTTTATTCCAATCGATCGATTAATTATTAATAAATTTATCGGATATACAGTTCAAATAACTAAGTCTTATTATATGACATGTTAAACTCATCTTAACGTTCTTTTGTGCCGCTAATTCTTTGCAAATTTCGTTCTAAAATAGATGGTAAAAACCAGCATTTGAAATATCATAAATAATCCATTGAAATATTAAGATTTAGAAGCTAAAATTACTTTGAGAAGAAGGATTAAATTGGAAACCTCTAATACGAGTGTAAAACTTTGAAAAAAGTTTAGAAAAATCTCAATTTTAATTCGAAAAAGCCAAGACCCGTGGCCAACAGCATAAAATTTCGACAAAAATAGAAAAAAGAATTGTGAGAGCCTAAAAAACTTGACTTTTCGCAACTCCTGTAAAGATTCCAAGGCATCTTATGGCAAATAATCATATTTTCATAAGCTTATTTTACAATTTTAAAATTAAAATTGGCAAATAAATAATCTAAGGAAAATTAGTTTGTGAATTTCTCTTACAAAACGATTAATACAGGTCTCAAATTATAGAAAATCAAATGAATATGTAGGCAGATCAGTAATCAAAAGTCCGATCAGGTTAACAATTTATTGAATTTCAAAATGTAGTTAAAACAAAATTGTAATTTAAAGATAACATCTGTTAATGGCATTACAAAACTAATTTGCAATAAATAAACTAGGCGTAAGAAGGACCTCTTTTTGGGATCAAATATCTTAATTATATGTTAGATGTGTGATGTGATTAAACGGAGCAAGAATTTGAGAGAGCAAAAGAAAAGTAAGCATAAATCGAAAGGTTTCACATTTCTCTGGTATTACGTATTTGGGTTGTTAAATTTTACAATAATTCGATACATAAAATGGCTTAAATTACAATATTCAGCATGCGGAAGAGATAATGTTGAACATGAGAAACTAATTTTAGTTTACTGAGCTCTCTGTCTCTCTCTCTGTCTCTCCTGGGTGCTCTGAGTGCAGAAAGTATAACAATAATTGCATTTGGCTAATGCCAATGCATAGAATAATATATGTATATATAGAAATTTGTAGGTATGTGTGTGTGTGTGTGTGTGTGTGGCATTGGTTAAATAATTCATTACACATTCTTAGACTGCCAAGCGAAATGACAAAAACAGAATATGAATAGGCTGGCCATTTGAAATGTTAAGAAATATTATAGAGATTTTTGGACTATCTAAGACGTGTGTGCATATATTAAGACATAAATATCATGCACAGACACATACAAGCAAAGTACGAGAAGCAGAAGCAGAAGCAGGAAGCAGGACCCAAAAACCATATTGTAATGTGAATTCACAAGGACGATGCATACACATGATGATGATCATGATGATGATGATGATGATCATAATGATGATGCTGATGATGAGCTATGAGCCAGAGAGGAACGAGTAGAAGTTAGAGGGATTGAGCGAGGGTGGGGGGAAAAGGCGAGACTTTTCTCATCTTACATTTGCCAAAAATTACAGTTATTACTGCAGACAGTCGCCCAATTCTCGTCCTTGTCCACGTCCTTATCACCCGCAAAACCCATCGTCTCTCCTACCCGCTACCACTCAGACAATGTTCTGGCCAAGGCGCGGCGGCAACTGCATTGGAAATTTAATTCAATTGCCAGGCGGCGGCATGCCCATAAATTCTACACTTTATTGCATCCGCAGTACGAAATGTTCACGCATAATGGGGCAAAAGCGGGGCGGGCCAGCAGAGGGAGGGGAATGGAGTGGGGTGTGCTATGGTAGAATGGTAGGATGGAGTGGAGTGAAGTGGAATGGACTGGAGTGGTACGACAATCCTACAATTTTAATGAGCTAACGAAAATTTAGTTTATTAGTTAGTTGTCGTTCGGTTTTCGTTGAACTACTCGCAAAAGGAGGAGATGGATAAAGTGAACACAGAATAGAACGCGAAATGGACCATCAATTTTTATTCATCCTCATTTGGATTTGTTCCTGTGAAAGGAGGAGTAGGAGTAGGAAAGGAGAATCCGGATGTAGAGCACTTTCCTACTTACAATACTTAACCGATTCTTCTACTCAGTATTTGCCTTTTGATTTCCTCTCATTATAAGATCTAAAATAAATTGTGTGCGCTCCTTCCTCTCCTGCCCCTGTCGGTCGAAATCTCTTGCTGTTGGCCAATTTAACTCCCATTTCAGCTGAGCTGAACTGAACTGAACCTGGGGGCCCGGCTGGCCCTTAATGCAAAAAGGGTTTAACCCTAAGCCACAGATATCATGGCGCACACAATGCAACCGAGCAATTAGACTTAAATTCATGCAGCCGTGCAAGAAGGAGCTGGAGCAGCAGAATCTGGATCTGGGACCCACTGAGCGTTTAGGCAAACAATTCACGAAAAAAAAAAAATAAAAAGAAAAAAAAAAACCAAACGAACGAAGAAAATAACAACAAGAACAAACAACAACAACAACAACTGACACACACAACAACAGCAGCAACAACAACAACAAAAGGTGTATGAGAAATGCGCCAACTGCACAACGCGGCGATGTAATTGAAAAAGAAAATGAAAAACAAGCCGCGAGCCTGAAAAAACACTGAAACAGGAAATGAAAACGGAACGCAATGAACATCCCGAATACCCTGTAATATGGTAGAATAATTAAGGAAACTAATAACAGAAAGTAACACATCCATTTAAGGACATTTAGAGTCATCGAAATTCTCCTTAAAGTGTTCTATGGTTTTTTTTCTGTAGCTCTGTGAGACAATTTTATCTGTATTCATTTTTCATCTATAACCATAAAATATTTAATAAGTTCTTTAGGCTCATATTTGAGCTGTTCCATTCAGCACTTAATTACCGACTTCCTCAATTTTGAAGATAATCTGAGAGACTTCCGGTCATGTCTTCTCTAGAACACTTTAATTGTGATACAGTCATCAGAAATCACAGTTTATTAAAGTAAAAAAAAAAACCTCTCACATGCCATAATGATTTTTCATTAAATACTTATTAATATATATTCCCTGTTCAGAATTCTATATATTTCCGATTTTCCCATGTTTATTTCATGCATGATAATGAAATAGGATGAAATGGTATTTTTCCTTTAATATTTAAGTAAATATTTAAATTGAAATAACTTTCATATCATTAAGATTGATTATTTAAATTTATTTATCGGATAAATCATGAAATCGTATTTATTTTTTAATATTTTAAGTAAGATATTTGAATTGAAATAACTTGATATCATTAAGATTCCAAATTTAAGGTAATTTGTTGGACAAATCATGAAAGAATGTATACAAACGAAAGAGTTAAAGCATTATATATTTAAGAAAAATATTGCTCCTTCTTATTTCCATGCTATTTATGGATAATTAAAAAATTAACCCATTGGCTAATTAGTAATGATTATTTAAATAATTGACTTTTATAATTTACAATTCTAAGCTGTCATGGCTTATGACATGGACTTTATGTTATTGAAACAATTTGAAATCTCAATCAAGTCAGTCAGTTAGTGAAACTCGACAAATGTAAAGTATCCGTGCTCCCCTCGAATATGAAACATGACAAGAAAAAAAGAAGGTAAACTGAGGGCACAAAACACACACAACGACGACAAAGATGCCGACATTGTTTTGTTTGTTTTTCCTGTTTTGCCTGCCCCCCCGCACCACCCCTCACCGTGCCCCTGCCCCTGCCCCTCTGGCTGCCCGCTGTCTTGTTTCCTGAATTTCGCCATTCCGCCCATCCACTTGCCATGTATCTTGAACAAAAATGCAGGTCATTTGGCAATTAGGTCGTTAGAAGACTGGAATCTCTTCGCAGTCACAGCAACGAAGCGAGGGGTGGGGGCGGAGGCGGGGGCGTCGGTGAGATTGAGTCGGGGTGGTGGAGGCCAACAAATTTTGTAGCCACTGTTGTCATTTGATTTATGTATAAAAATTGTTTGGTTCTAACTGCTTTCATTGGCTAATTAAATTTTATTCAAGTAATCAAACAGACAGTAAACCAAAATTGCCTGAAAAGAAAGATCTAACAGAGATAGAAATTGAGATAGAGAGAGAGAGAGAGAAAGTTTATGGAGGTGGTGAACCCATCCACCAAGAAGCCACAACTTTTGCCCACTTGTGTCAGTCAGAAGCAGCAGCAGTAGCAGCCGCCACAACAATAACAATGGCAAATGCAACTGCAGCAATTGCAATTGCAGCTGCTGCTGCTGCTACTGAGCATCGTTTTTTTTTTTTTTTTTTTTTTTTGTCGTATTTGCCACTTTTTCGCCTTGTGCTTCACTTATCCGTCTGGCAGCAGCTTGGGGTTAGCGGGAGTCAGTTGCCTGCTGTCAGCAGTTTGCGGCAACCAGCAGCCACTTTTTCACACAGCTCAAGTGCTGCATCTTCAAGCATAATGAACACTTGACTCCTTTGGCATTTGGGCCGACCTAGCAACTCTCTCGCTCTTTCTCTCCCTCTCATTCTGTCGTTGACAATGCCCAGTGCAAACATTTTTACCGCAGGCTAAGACAAAAGCCTGACAAAATGAAGCAAGCACGGCTCGCTCGCGGGTAAGTACTTGAGGTTCCACAAGTATCCTTTTTCGAAGGCAGACAACAACAGAAACAGCCCTACAGAGACAAAGAGAAGAGGAGTCTCAATGCTAACCCAAATAAGAATTGCAATATGCTGTTTGGAGGGGGGAAAATTCATTAAATATTTCATGGAGAAACCTGTGCACCATTCGATTGCGAATCATTTTCATCAACTTGATGTAGGGGGACCCATTTTATCCCACCCTCACCTTAAGGCCCCCAATCATTTACATAGGTAAGTTATCTCTCTCTCTATCTATCTCTCTCTCTCTTGCCTGCATAAATTATAAAATTAGTGAAGAAAATACAAAACAAACACAGGCAGCAGCAGCAGCAGCAGCCGGGGCTAAAGCAAATTTTCCCAACGAAAAACTATTTCAATTTAAATTCTTATCTCATATTACGAAACTAGGCAAATGAAACAGAGACGACAAGTGGAAAAAGCCTCCAAGCAAACATAGAAGAAGAAGCAGAAGAAAAAACAGAAACCTTAAAAAAAAAAAACGAAAACGAAAATAACCGAAAAGCATTTTCCTATCTTCATGTTTTTGTTGCTGTTTGCCTTATAAGCTGCTTAGCTTTTGCTTTTGCCATTGCCATGACTAACTTTTGACGTTTCGACGCCTTAAAGCGACTACTTAGAGGCATCTACCAGGCGTTGCCCCACCAAGCTCCGTTTCAACCAATCCCCCTCCTCCATCCACCATCCTCTACCCTCTTCTAGAACCACCTAGTATTCTAGGCTATGGCCATTGCCTCTCATGGTATCACATATCTTACTTAACGTGCCTGCAAGACTTTTTTCATTAGGATAAGTCTATTTTATGCCAAACATCCGACACACACCCATACACACACACACCGACACACACACAGACACACGCATATGGCAAGTTTTTCTCCTTTAGCTTTACTTTCCTTTCGTTTGCCTCTTCCTCCTTCTTGCCAAAATGTTTATTTGGTTTCTTATGTTATTTATTTTATGGCACCTTTTGCCATACTTTATTTTTTTGCTATTTGGCTGCTGCCGCTGCTGCTGCTGTTGCTGCTGCTGCTGCTGCTTGTTTGCTGGTTTTTCGGTTATAGCAGCTGTGACGATAGAGAGAGGTGAGAGAGGACTCCATCCATCGATATAACAATATCCTTTTGATGTAATTTCCGCTTATGGCTTATTTTCACAATGGCAGGTGTAAAGGTAATCGTTGATTGTAAGTGCCTGCCAAGCCAGCCGCCAGGATTTTATAAGCTAGATATATATATATATGCTTTAGGTGTAGATGTGTGTCTGGATGTGTGTCTCTCTCTCTCTCTCTCTGTCTCGCTCTCTATCTCGGTGTGTGTGTGTGTGCGTGTGTGTTTGTTTGGCTTTTATGTCAATTCTCAATTATATTTCAATCATTTTTATTACATCGTCTAATGCCCAAAGAAGATTACTTTCCGTCATAAATAAGTTATAAATTTAATTGGAAAAGCTTTTGCCTTTCCTCTACTCTCTCTCTCTCTCTCTCTCTCTCTCCCTCTCTCTCTCTCTCGCTGGGTTTGGGAAGTATAATCTGGTATCACTGTGTATTATTTCTCTTTATATCCGTCGCTTAATTAGTTGCTAAATTATTACCATTTTCTGACTGACATGAAACGTTTCGCTGCTGCTTCTTCTCAAGTGACAGTTTCGATTCAAAATGTGACCTGTGGCCGTGTGTCCCCAATTGACTGCTGGCATATTTGATTTCAATTGATTTCAAAAGTGGTGAATAAGGAGGGGTGAGTGCGTGTGTGTGTGTGTGTGTGTGTACCCACGTCATCTGACACGCTTGACAATAGCGACACGCGACGAAAACAATGCCAATCATGGTTAGTTGATTCAGCAATTCGCGTTAATTTCCACATGGAATACGGCCGCATAATTGTGGTAATCGTTACGCTGAAAATTGGCCTAGCTACCTACCAATCTAACCACCTCAACTCATGGCTGAATGTGTCTGTGTCTGTGTGTGTGTGCGGTAGGTTGGGGTTACGTATACGCACCATTACACCAAAAAAAAAAAAAAAAATGCGACAGTTTGCCAAATTAATGAAGTAGGCAGAAGAAAATTACAATTCAGCATTCTTAATTAGCATATAAATTAAAGGAGATTAACCCTAGAAAGACCCACACACACACACACACATACACTCATACATATATGCATGCATATGTATTAAAGAAAATATGCAAAAATGAATTGGTTGATTCTTTTGATCTTAATGCAGATACATTTCATATCTAATAATCAAAAGGGTCATCTGGCAGCTGATAGGTGTTAAGATATAGCCGCAGCAGCAGCAGGAGCAGCATCATCATCATCCTCATCATGATATATTCAGATGGTGGAAATGGCGTTGCTTTATAAATAAATACACATGGCATACTCCAGCTACTTCTCTTTTCGCCTTTTCTTGCGGCACAGGTGCGCCAACGTTGCCAAGGTGCTGCTGATTGCAATTACCTGGAGCTGGAGATGGATCTGAAGCTAGAACTGAAACTGGGAACTGGATGAGAGACGGCAAACAACATCATATTGCTTGCCCGACTCTTGTTTACGGCCGACCACATCAGCTGTGGTGTAGTAAGAGGGGTATGCGGATGATGATGATAAAGGATATGAGGGGGGTTGGGGGGTGGAGGGTGGTTAGGGGCACCCACACCCATTAACAGCAGATGGTGGAGGCGAAAAGGGAAAAGCAACAGGCAATAATGCCAGCGTGTCGACATTGCCCGATGAATTGCGTGACTGTGCAACTGAAGCCATGGATATAATAAAAATAATTAACAAGTGTTTGCACTGCATGATGTGGAATTTCAGGCGCGGATAAGCACACGACTACGACGATAGGGCGGCGATACGACGATGGATAGGGTGCGACGGCGACGGCGACGACGGATGCCGGATGACTCTCTACGTGTGCCATATGTCAGAGGTGAGATGGCCTCTGACTATACCCCCTGAAACCCTTGCCATTGCCATTGCCATTGCCCTTATACCCCAATCCGCCCAATTTCCGTTCCCATTCCCCACGATTTGATGCAGAGAAAAAGAGGCGAATTTCTTTAAGTGCCACACAAAAATCTAATAAAAATCAAGCAAAAAAGGAAAAGGCAAACGAGAAACGAAAAGAAAAGAAAAGAAACAGAAAGCAAGAAAGAAATCCGGAACCAAACGGAAAGAAAATCTCTCTCGACAAATACTTTTGACAGCTTAGGATATTTGATGCTAAAAAACAAAACGTAAATTGAAAAGTTTTACACTTAATACAGGTGCAAATATGTGCGAGTGTGTGTGTGTAACTCTGACTCCTTCTTTACCATTGTGTGTGCGTGTGTGTGTGTGTGTGTGTGCGTATGTGTTGAAATCAATTTGTGTGCATTTATTGAAAATTGAATTTCGAATGAGCATCGACGCGTGCACACATGTTGCTCATATGATTGAGTTTTTTCTCTCTCTCTCTCTCTCTGCCTCTGTGTGTCTCTTTTTCTCTTTATTTTCATATAACATTTGTTCTACCTCATCATCTGCCTCATCTTACTCCATCCTCCTTCTTGTTGCTTTTGTTATTGTTGTATTCTGAAGTGTTGAAGTGATTGTTCAAATTGCGTAAAAATTCTATGTTCTCCAAGCGTCCTATAAAAATTTAGCATGTAACTTTATTGAGTTTATAAATGGGCAACAAACAAAAAAAAAAAAGCCTTCATTAGACATCAATTGAAGTAGACAATAAATTGAAATTGAAACTAAATGGCAAGAAAATATGGCAGTTGCCACCCAACCGGCCCTCCCACACCCATTTGCACTCAAAAGATATTCAATTTATTTCATTTCTCATATGAATATTACAATTTGTAACTGTAATATATGGACAGTTGTCAAAATAAAAAAAAAACTTTGTTGAATTCATAAATAAGTTTTTTTTCTGCATTTATTTCGAGTTGGAATACAACTTTGACATTTCTTGGTCGTCTGTGTATTCGAATTTGCTGACAACCTTTAATAAAAGTTTTTAATAAACATATTTTTCATTCACGTATCTTTTTATAAATCTTTCTTAGCTTTTATTTTATTTTTCAGCACATTTTTTTTTTGTAAATTAATTTGTAATTCAATTCGAACTTAAGCTCGACTCTGTATTGTCTGGAAATTTTTATCGAAGTAGTGTAAGAATTTATCAATCAAAGAAAAATCTTTGCTCTTAACTTTAACTTGTTGAGAAATTTTTAAATTGAATCAAATTTGAGCCACCTTTAAATTAAAGATTCAAGTGTTCGAAGTCAACTCAAAAAAAATTCTGAGTTAAAGATAAATTATAAAATATAATTATGAATTTAAAATGCTAAGAAACTATTTTTTTCTTCTTAAATCATATCATTTAAGGCAGCACACCTCTTAAATTGAGATAATTAATGAAATCACTTTTCATAGCATACTTATGTGGGACCCATAACAATTTATCAAATTTTTCATAGCGCACTTTTTTTGGGCTCAAAGAATTTGTATCTACAAATTGAAGTAAAAAATCATAGCATACTTTTTTGGGTTTTGCATGTTGAACCCAGTTGAAACGATTTACAACAAATTTATATCAATTATATGAAAATTGCGAATCGAAAATTGATTTTCAGAGAATAAAAAAGATTTATGTCTTTTAAATTTGGTCAAAAAGTTTAAACTTGAGGCTTTAGGGCAACTTTGCTTCTATTCGTGGTTAAAATACTCGCAACGATTTCATCTCATTTGGTCAGCAGTTTAATCTAAATTTAATATATGCATGAAATGCATATTAAAGTTCATTTTAGAACACACACTGACTTGCCTGTGTAGTGTGTAGTTTGGTTGGTCCTAACAATTATTTTAATTAAATTTCGTTTTAAAATTCCAAGTTAAATCGCCAACAATTTGGCTTAATTATTTACATTGATTTTGTAAAATCCTTTACTATTGTCATTGGATTCGATTTGACTCGACAAAAACCAAAAAACGAAGAACTAAGCTAAACCAAAATGCTATCAACCATTGCAGAAGTAAAAGAGGTAAATAGGAGTTGAAGTAGGAGGAGGAGGGGGAGAAGCAGCAGCTGTAGCATCAGACTATGTTGCACTCACGAGCAGGCAATAAAAAGGGCAACCGACACGAGAACGACAAGTTGTTACACTTGTTGTTGTTGTTGCTGCTGCTGCTGCCGCTGCTGCTGCTGCTGTTATGTCGCTGTTAAGTTCGTTGTGAGTAAACTTGAAAAACGGTTACTAGGTCAGTAACACTGATGGAAATATTCGTTTAGCCCTCAACTCCCCATTTAGCATCATCTTTGCAGACAGAAAATATCTCTCTCAGCAGCTCTCTCATTCTCTCTCTCTCTCAGTATCTCGTGAGATGTGGAGAGCCGCCCTTTTTAGTACACTGAGAGCGACAAAATATTTTGTAGCTTTGTCGCCCAACAGACGATGTTCGGGCTTTCGGCACTTCGTGGATGCTGCGAATAGACTGAGTGAACTGCCTCAGTACTCAATCGTGCGCGCGTCGAACAGGACGAACACGTCGCATTGTGCCGCAAGATTTACCAATTCTTGGCCCAAACCAAACCAAAATCAAAGCGGACAAGTGCCGAACTCTTACGGCTTTCAAATAAAGTGCCGAGAAACTGCTCGAGTATCAAAAATAATAACCAAACAAAAAACCGAGAAACTCAAAACGCGGTGTCCATTGCCTCGGCATTACGTGCTAATAAAGTATTTTTTTTTTAAATTTTACTTTGTTGTTGGCTCATTTTTTTGTTGTTGTTGTTGTTGCCTAAATTGCGCACAGCTTATGCAAATGTAACAGTCGCTTAAGAGGCAATTTTCCTCACAAAAAAGAAAAGTCAACGAAAAGAAATAAGCGAGAAGAAAAGTAACAAAAAGCGAGGAAAAAAACGTGGCCAAAAGAAAAGCAAACGAAAAGCCTCAATAGCCAGGGCTAACCATTTAAGTGTCCTCTAAACAAAAAAAAAAAAAACAAAAAATAAAAACAACATCTATGAAAGAATCTTGTGAGAGGAAAAAAAAACCGCAAATGAACAGCGACAGGAGGAACATTTGGCAAGCGGAATCTGCTTTTTTGTAAGTGTTGTCGAATTTGATAAGCATTGACTCGAACTGTCTGTCTGAATGACTGAATGACTAAATGAATAACTGACTGACTGGACTGACTCCCCTATTTACTTATTTTTGCCTGACTACTGACCATGTACATGATGATGATGCCTCTATCCTGGCCTCAATTTGGCCCCAGCCATTTTCTATATTGATGAGCATTAATATTAACAACGGAATTTGTGCTCATTATTTGTGACTTTGGCATTTGTTGGCATGGGAAATGAGACAACAGGAAAGAGATGAGGTCAAAATAGATTTCCTTCCTTGCTACACTCACTTCCTATTCCCCATCACCCATCACCCACCCCCCCACTGAATTACATGAAAAGTCAGCCAATTTAAGATGCCCAAATTACCAATATTATGAATGTATAGATAAAGTAGACAAATACACCAAAGATGAAGTCTTTCGATTAATAATTGAGAGGGCCGATGTTCATCTTAATTGAATCATTGAATGTTAACACATTTTCCAAACACACTTAAATAAATGTGTTGCCTTTTAGGTTAAATTCTTACATCTCACATATTTGAAAATCGACTTATTAAATATTATTTCGAATGGAGCATTTCTAAAAAAAATGTTGACTTATAATTCTTGTAATTGTCTCCATTAAATTATTTTTATACCATGCATTCGTAGAATGAAATGGTATATTAAAGTCGCCAAAATGTATGTAACAGGGAGAAGGAAGCTTCTCCGACCCTATAAAGTATATATATTCTTGATCAGTATCAATAGCCGAGTCGATTGAGACATGTCCGTCTGTCTGTCCGTCTGTCCGTCTGTCCGTCTGTCCGTCTGAAGAATCATCGAGATCTCAGAGACTATAAGAGCTAGAGCTACCAAACTTGGCATGTAGACCCGTTTGCTCTGCAGGCAGATCGAGTTTATTTTTTTTTTTTTTGCCCCGCCCCCTTCCGCCCCCGCTATTTGAAAAACAATATTTTGAGCCTCCATATCTCGGGAACTATAAAAGATAGAGCTTTCGGATTTGGACATTAGATGCGTGCAGTGTGCACGCAGACCAAGTTTGTTTCAAATTTTGGCCACGCCCCTTCCGCCCCCCGAAATTCGAAAAATTCGATTTTCAGCCGAAATATTTATCGTATCGTAATTTAATTTGGCACACTAATACATGTCACGTATATCTATCATTCCACCAAATATCACAAGAATCGGAATAAAAATGGCCGAGTTATACATAGAAACGTTTTTCACTCATAGCGGTGCAAGGCAGATGCACGCGAAAAAGAGCGAGATAGCATATGCTGCAAATCACCGATTTGGTCGGGGGCGCTAAAGTGCTCGTTTCCACAAAAGAGAGATAGCATTTGAAAGAAATTTAATATATATCTCTTCACCTAATGCATGGTATATCCAAGTCGGCCCGGCGACTTACTTACTTTATTCAATCTAGTTACATCAAATCTTTAAATTGTGGCTAAATTTATCTGATTTCAAAATCTATTTCAGTTGAATAAATTATAGAAATATTCTTTTCTATAATATTATTTATGGAATTTTAAAGTTTATAGATTTATTTTAAAAAATTGGTTCTTCAAATTTAACTAAATGTTAGTTTTTAAAATTTAATTCCGTTAAAAATTGTGCTTTAATTTCGTTTCATTTGTGGAACTTTCAATTCTCTAGTGTTTTCAAAACGCATTGAAATTTTGGAGTTATTAATGTTTTAGTAAATGTCTTTCTAGAATATCTTAAGCATTTTTAAGACTCTTTAAACTTATTATTGAAACTTCTTAACTTTAAAATTGAAATAAAATGCACACAAAACGTATACGTAATTTATGAAAGAAAACGTATACGTAATTTATGAAAGAAAACGTATACGTAATTTAGTTAAATTACTACTTAATATATTGAAAGAAAAAACAAACGCTTCAAATTGCTGACAAATCATTTATGATTTCAATTAAAATCTTAGTTAGTTTCTAACAAAGTTAAACGAACCAAACTAAACTAATCGGTTAATAAAATAATCTTGCAAAAAGCAACCAAGACAAAGCCTGAATAAAATTCGATTACAAATGATAAGCCGACTTATAAGCCGATTTAACTATATTTCTTGGAAATAAGATGGCAAGCTCCTTTTACTTTAGGTTGAAATTTAACAAATTTGCAACTTCCTAAAGAGATAAAAAAGAATATACATTTAATTATAGTTCATTAAATTTAAAGCTTCCTGTGAAACCACGCCTACCCACCACCACCACCCTAAATTATTGGATGAATACTTTTACGTATTTGTGTTGGTTGGTCCCTCTTTTTGTTGCTATTTTAGCATGACATTGGCATACTAATCACCTCATTGAAATGCAAATAAGCTGGCTTATATTATGGATTTTATCTGCGGTCTAATAATTTTCCCAGCAACATTTTTATCTCACAGCCATTCGCTAAACACCTGGAAACGTTTTCGTTCGTTGCTGCTGCTGCTGCAAAAAAAAGAAAACTTTCAAGGCGAGTGGTGGATGGGTGGGCGTGGCTGTGGCAAGCACGTGTCGGCACAAAATATATACAACAAGAAAAACAAAAAAATAAGAAAAGAAAAGCTAAAAGAATGCTTTTCTGTCATGGCTACCTACGCAACGCACCAATTCTCATTTTCTTCTCTCATTGAGAGTAGTAGATATATTTATATGAAAAGGCAAAGTTGACGCGAAATATTCATGGCGATTCCGCTTCTTCTTCTTCTTCTTCTACTTATTGTTGCCTTTTTGTTTTGTTTGGGGAACTGATGCCTATCAGTTGCTCAGCAGTAAATTACTGGTAACACTCACACAAAAGGTCAGTAACCATGTTGAGCTTTAGCAGCAGCAACAACTCGCAATGTGTTAAGTTGCAAAAAGTTGAATAAATGAAGAAGGACTACTTCGCGGCGCGGCGCAGGGTTCTAAAAAGTCGAGTACAAAGTAATCAGCAAGTGGCTACAAAATAATTATTTAATTAACGGAAGTGCCGCTATGCACCGGGCATCATCAGCATCAGAGTATCAGAGTATCAGCTACAGCTACAGCCTGGACAGTATCACAGGATTCCGGGTTCTCGGGCATTCTTCTCTGCTCTAAATGCCCATTCATTCGTTTCATTTATCTAGCTGGGCCTCGCCTCTTGGCTCGGTTGGTCTGCCTGTTTGTGTTTTGGCTTATTTTTCATATCCTATGGGTTTGGCATTAAAAAGGGGTATATGCATATCATCAAAGTGTTTGTATAGGCCGTTGCCCCAAAAAAGTATGCTATGCTTTTGGTTTCTAGTCAAAAGTGAGTCCATTAAAGTTTTAAGTAGAAAACTAACTTAATATAGGGTATCAGAAAATCGATATACCGCATGAAAACTGAATGAATTTTTTGTTCAGTATTTAGCTGATGACTTGGGCCTCCAACTCGGACTCGCTCTCGTCTTAGCCACTTAAACGTCCGTGACGTTCAACTTTAGGCTTCTAATTTAAATTTAATTAAGTGGGATCATTCGTTTAATGGAAACTGGCCCATCCTGAAGAGTCCGTGGAAGAGTCTGACTTGTGCTTGAGCTTCAGCTTCATTTGCTTCTTCTTCTACTTCTACTTTTTCATCGCGTTTCGTTTTTCATCGACGACCAGGACGACAACGACAACGACAACGACGACGACGACAAGGACGACGTCCTCTCCTTCGCAATTTTGCATTAGTTTTGCCATCGTCATTATATAATGAATAAAGTTCCAAGTGGCCAAAGGGCCATGGGCTATATGAATATTAAGCGTCTGTTAACCTATTTTCTAAATGCTCTAAATAATCCTCTATCTCTCATCTCTCACTCCGATGATGAGTAAGCCCATTTTGCCACTGGCTGGTTGGTTGGCTGGCTGGATGGCTGGTTGGCTCGATTTGCCTCGGCTTTTTTATGAGCCTCACAAAAAACCAACAGCAACAACAACAACAACAACAAAATAGTCTGAAGAACAGACTGCAACTTTTCAGTCAAGTGGTTTTTATGTAAATTGCCTCGGTTAATGTTTGGGCTAATGAATGAATGGGGAGCCAAAATCGTAAAGAAAAAGGGTTTGTCATTCTGGCTGCAGTGCTACAGTCTACGATAACTTAGGAGAGAGAGAGAGATAGAAAATGAAATGAAATTATCTTAAATTATCTAGTTATCCTCTAAACAGGATATCAATAATCCAAAAAAAAAGCAAATCACACGAGTCCTTTACTTTAAACATTTAGATTTCACTAACTAGATTTCGTTTCGCTCTAGAATATATATAATTTATTGATATTTCTTATATACTTAGTATATAAATGAAAAATAAATGCTCTAAGGAATTTTAATAAATTCCATTTGTTATTTTTTGGTATTAGTATTTATATTTTCTCTACAAATCAGTTTATTAGTTTATTTTCCAATACATTTTGGTATTGGCGGCGCCTCCCAAGCCACCCCGCATAAAGAATTTAAGCTAAATACAAAAAAATGCCGCACAAATAAGCCGATTTAAAAAACAATTTGAAAAATTAAACGAAATTTAAAGGCCACAGCACATTAAAAAAAAAAAAGAAAGAGAAAGAGAGAGAACATACACACAACGAATCAGCGCTAAAGCGATTCAGTGGGGGATTGAAAAGAAATATAGAGGGGTAGGGGAGCGGGGAAGGGGGGTTTAGAGTAGAGTAGAGGAGTGGGTGGAACCGAATGCCATTGAATAAAATAACAAGTTGGAAAATAAAATGCCAATAAGCCGAGCGGGAGAAGTGGGAATACAAATTTTTCAACAATCCAGGCAGTCATTCAGTCATCCAGAGCTGTGCAATTTTAAATAATTAACAATAAAAAAGCATAAAAAACAAAAAAGAAAACAACAACAGACAAAAGACATTTAAAAATAAAAAAAAAAAAGCGCAAAATCAGCACAAAAACAGGCAGCGAACCGAAAGGATAACAGGGCGACACAAGGCAGAAACGAGACACAGGCAGACACACACACACGCACACATACACACACACATAGACATACATGGTGGCAACAATAACAGCGCAAGCTGCTGCTGCTGATGCTGCTGCTGGCACAGTGACACACTGACAAAGACAAAAAAAAAAAAAAATAACAAAAACAACAACAGCTTCGCACACCTGGTTATATGCATGTAGACAAGGGGGTCGCGGCTCGGGTGGCAAGGCAGATAGGCAAGTGTGTACATATTTGCCTACAGTTCACTGAACACACTCTCGCGCACACACACACACACACACACATTGCATACACACACTCCCATTTACAAGTCAACGACAAACGGACGTTAAAACATAAATGCGAACATCAGCGGAAAGTGAATGGAACTTGTTCCAACTTGGTTTGCCATTGTGCAAGGTGCAAAAGACACGTGCAAGTCAACGCGTGCCGCTTTTTATGCGTAAATATGTATGTTGGTGCGCTGAGTTGACGGTGAGCACAGGTGAGCGTGTGTGTGACTGCTTACTTAAAGCAAAATTCTCTAATTCACACCAAATATGCAGCCAGCGAGAAACCGTATCACGAGTAGAACATTTTAAGAAAGTTATTTTAGTTCTATTCTAGAACTATCAAAGAAAACAACATATGAAACCCATTGACATAACAAAGTTTCTCGTCCATGAATTTATCTCCTCAGAATCTTCAAAACAGGATAGAAAGATAAAAAAAATCCATTCTACCAACCCAAATTAACTTGTTTTTCCCAAGCATCTCATAATAACATAAAGCTATTATTAGGTCATGAAATAAAACAAAAAATATCATAAATAAATTATTAAGTTTTTGGTAATAGTTATAGTAATAACAAAACCAGAGTAAAATAAAAATAACTAACTATAAACAATCATTCCAATTTGATTTAAAAAATTATCCAAACTTTTCCACTTGTTTCTTAAGGAATTTCAAACTCACATTTAATTAAATTGCATTTAAATACAACGACAAAAAGTCTCAACAATTTCTTAATTTGTCTATCAACACTTTAGCAATATTTTTTTAAACGAATTTATGAAGATTTGTATACCAATTACCAATTTTATTTATTTTGTGTCTTTGTCGTTTTATATTAAATGCTTTCTCAATTAAAAATTGAAACTTAAAACGTTATGAAAGATCAGGAGCGAACAGTGATAATTGATCAATGACAAACAGAAATGAAACAAAGAAGGTGAAAACATGCAAACACATTAATTTTGTATGAAGCAATTAAAAATGTTATTTTTGATACATATTTACTTCATTGCGATGCTTCATTTGTATGCATATCTTTTGCAATTCGAATCCAATTAAACATTCGCCTCCGCCCCGCCCCAAAACCTGCACCACACTGAGAGTAAGTGTGAGAGTCAGAAAAAAAAACGACCAGGAATCTATTTTAGTTGATAAATCCGCTTAATACATGATCTAATTAAATTTAAATTGTTTTCATTTAAATGGAAGTAGGAGAACAATCTTTACTATAGGTATTTTAATTGAATTTAAAAATTTAAATCGTTTAGTTTTTTTTCTTGAACTACTGAGCTATCAAAAAACTTAACTGCAATGTGATGCCAGAAAGTATGCTATAGTAAATGATTAAAACAAAAAATGAAGAGAAAACAATAGCATGTCCAAACAGATGTTTTTAAATTGAAAAAATTGTTTTATTTCATGTTGGAGTATCTGTCACTCTCAATCTCTGTGTTCAATTAGCACAATAAAAGCATATTTTCTGTTGTATTTTGACACCTCGAAGAATTGTTTGAAGAATGGAAAAGATTGAAATACCGACACGAAGTCTCTCAACATAAATGCAAAAGTTCCAATTTGTGTGATTCATTTGGGAAATGGGAATGAAAATACATGTTATTTCTAATATAAACTAATAAGTTCACTTGCATAAATGGAATAAACTGTTCATTATACTGACAATGTAAAAGATATTTTTACCCTCCTCCCTTTATTTAAGCCCATTTTACGAAAATGGATAAAATTGCAATTTCTTCTACTTACTTATTTTTCTTTTGCTTTTCTCATACAATTTTAGGCAACACAAATTATGCAAATGTCCACGTTAAGTGCAGCAGAAAAATGCTCACAATGCCAGCGACGACAACCAAGAGCCGCAACAGCAGCAACAAATAACTAAGCAAAGAAAGAAAAAAAAAAAAAACAAAAAATAGAAGCGAGGAAGCGAAATTAACAATAACAACAACAGCAACAAGAATAACAGCAACAATAGCTGCCACAACAACAACAATTACAACTATAACAAATCCAGGGGCAACAACAACAACATTTATAGAAGCGGCAGCAGCAGCAGCAGCAATATCAACGGTCTGCAAAATGCGCTTTGGCTTAAAGTTGAGCTGCCTTTGGCCAAGCTTTTTATTATGGCTAACATGGAACAGCGACAGAGGATTGGGCATGGGCTGGGGAGCCAGCGCACAGCCATCATTAACCGAGAAAATCCCATTAGGTGAGTAAACGTAAGCTCAGTGCAAAACAAGGACCGACCATCAGCACCAGCAACCAACCATCCAGGAGAAGAACAATTTCCAGCTCTCTACTCTAGCTGGAGTTCGAGTTCTCCTCGACCTGCTCCAAACTGAAGGTGGCTGGTTAGAGGTCTGGTTTTATTTTATAACCGCTCGACTGCACACGTCGTCGCCGCCGTTGCCGCCAAAGTTGCAGGCAGCCCTTTTGTTTTGTTGAACTGCCGCACTGCGTTCTCCATCTTATGTGGCAGGGATCTGGCCGCCCCTTTCAACATTTCCCCCCTTACCACGCACCACTTTTGCCATATTGCTATTGCCATTCGCATTCTCTCTTTGCCTGTTGCCTGTTGAATTGGCACAAATTTGCAGTTGGCTGGCAAAATAAAGTTACTGGAATGTCAGGCAGCGAGATGCCGACCAGACATTTCAAATCCCACTCTCTCTCTCTCTCTCTCTCTCGCTTGCTCTCTCTCTATATCTATCTCCCTCTTTTCTCGCTTCTTCTATCGAGAGCTAACGAAAAAGTCAGTTTCATTTTTTGGGGCATGTGGCCTAGTGAGAGTGAGTGCGGGGGGAAGAGGAAGCCAGCACTTTGAAAACTGAAACGCCACGCTTATTAACTTGCAGCAAGCGCCACTTAAAAATTGCCTCAAATTGCCCACCACAACAACAACAACAGCAACGGCAACAACCAGCAGCAGCAGCAGCAGTAGCAAGCAGCAGCAATAACACAGCAACAGCAGCAACATTCAAAGTTTTGCCAAAGAAACAAAAAATACAACATAACAGGAAAAAAAACAAAAATTCTATTGAAACGTTGACAGAACCAACTTCAAAATACCCTTCATCCATATGAAATTATTCGATTTGTTATTAGAATATAGTAGAGCAATTCTTAAGTCCAATTTCGATAAAAATTTCATTATAAATAACACTGAATTGAAGATTTTCTTAAGTCAGAAATGTTTCGGCTTATAAATAAGCTATATTTTAATAGGAATAGATTTAGTTTTAGTTATCTGATCGTTAAAAATCGTTAGATAAAAGATATAGCTATGGAATAGAAAGCTATCTATCTATATCGTAATCGTAATTTCATCGTAAATTTTGAAATATTTAGTTTCTGATATGTTTCATTTGTGTTTAGGATAATTTGAAAATCAATCGAGATATATATAATGTAGAGGCCCTAGGAGGCATGGTCTAAAACATATCTAAAATATAGTTCACACAGATATCAAGACATAACAAATTAAGTTTCTAAGGATATGGCAAATATTTTGCTCGTCCTCGAAGTATACTCAAAGTCGACTTGTGTAGGGTATACAAAATAAAAAAAAGAAGAGAAAGGAAAATAAAAGAAAATAGAAGAAAGCTCAAATAAAATTCAAGAGCAAAAGCAATTACAAAGTTTAAAGTGCCTTTGCTTTGAACTTAATTGACAATTTTGGCGGCAGCCGGCAGCAACAGCATCCCGAGCAGCAGCAGCAACACCAACCAGCAGCAGCAGTCGAAAAATGAACTTTTCCTCCTCTTGTGAAAATGAACACACATTTTTCTTGTTTTCTCCGACTTGCCATTTTTCGTTTAAAAAGCATCATTTTTTTTTTTCTTCGTTTCTCTTCTTGTATTGCAGGTGCCATCTTTGAGCAGGGCACAGATGAGGTGCAATCGGCCTTTAAATATGCCATGCTCAATCATAATTTGAATGTCTCGTCGCGTCGCTTCGAGCTGCAAGCCTACGTGGATGTGATAAATACGGCAGATGCCTTCAAATTATCGCGATTGAGTGAGTAATTCCAGTTACAAAATGAATATCATATAATTGTTATGCAATTAAATTGTGAATACTGAATGAATATTGTGAAGTGAAAATGTAAATATGCAATAACAAGATGACGATGATGATGATGATGATGATGATGATACCCTCTGGCTTACTGGCTGGCTGTTATAGCCAGCTTTTGTTCACTCTAGTATACTATAAGCGACAAAATTTTATTAATTATGCGCATTTTTAGCATAGCATAGCATAGCATATTTTCACTCAATTCTATACATTCATTAACATTCTTTCTCTTTCTTTCTCTCTCTATCGTCGCCCTATAACAAGTTTGCAATCAATTCTCAAGAGGCGTTTACTCCATGCTGGGAGCCGTCTCGCCCGATTCGTTTGATACGCTGCACTCCTATTCGAATACATTTCAGATGCCCTTCGTGACGCCTTGGTTCCCAGAGAAGGTAAGCATTAAAGCATTAATAAATATTAAAGCGCCTATTTTAATATGAAATATTAATCATACGCACTGTTGACTCGCCTCTTTTGAAAATAAATTGGTGCTAACCTTGAAACCTAAAAAAAAAAACACAGAAAAAAAAACCGAATTTATGACCCAACCAGGTACAAATCATTATAAATACTAGGTGGAACCAAACCGCCTGCCACTTGTGCCCTGGCGTTTTGGGCCCATAATGATGTCCGGTGCGTGTGCTTTAAAAATTTATAACACACTTTTGGCTACCTCCCTTCCATCCTCCCTTCCCGCACACACGCCGTTTTACAGAGTAGAAGCCTAGAACAGACAGAGTCAAGGGAGGAGGGAGGAGGGGCGGCAGGCAGTTCTATAAATCAAGCAGGCAAATGCCCAAAACGAGCCAGAAACAAGAACATAGCCAACACCAAACACAAAACAACAACAAGAACAACAACAACAATGAGCACTCAATAATGATTCATGTTTACTAACTTGCCATGTCCTTTCTCTCTCTCTCTCCCTCTCTCTCTTTCTCTCTCTTTTATGCTTTCTATCTCTGTCTACTTGTGTGGCTGTTTTCCATAATTTTCGCGTTTTAGGTGCTTACGCCATCGTCTGGATTTCTCGACTTTGCCCTCAGCATGCGACCGGATTATCATCAGGCCATCATTGATACAATACAATTTTATGGCTGGCGTAAAATAATTTATCTCTACGATTCCCACGATGGTGAGTTGAGTTGAATGTAAGCATAACCAAATAAGTGTGTGTATGTGTGTGTGTTTGTGTGTGTGTGTGTGTGTGTGTGTACGGCACCCAACTGAGTCAATAATCATTTTTTTATAACAACCTCTCACAACCTCAGACAGCCGACTATGCAAACTATTATATTCTACTCATACTATCTATCCATCCATCTATATATACATATACTATAAAGTAAGTAAGAGACTAAGAGAATGAAAACCGTAGCAGAGGTCTCTCTCTCTCTCTCTCTCTGTGTAAATTTGCTTTGTTATAAGAAGTTTTTCCCCCATTTACTCGCTGCATAAATAAAGTTTAATGACACACACACACACACACAGAGAAAGAGAGAGAGGGGAGAGAGAGAGAGACTCTGCTGCCTCTTCTCGCTTGTCCTGATGGCCCCGATTGGCAGCAGACAGAGACAATTGGTTTATGAGCCAAATGGAGAGACGAGACACAAGATGAGATGAACTGTGTGTCGGTTTCCGTTCCGTTCCGTTCCCGTTCGAGCTATGGACAGCTGTTGGCTGTGTGTGTCTGCCCCTTATTCTGCATTATTATTATTATTATTATTAATGAATGCCACGTGAAAATCTTTTTGCGGTCGCCAACAGCACTCAATCAATTCAAGCGACAGCAAGAGCCCAGTTATACCCTTCATCACTGTCTCTCTCTCTGTGTGTGTGTGTGTGTGTATTTGCCTTTGAGTAGTAGTGTGAAAGTCTGGTTTAGTGGCCATGTGGCACTCAATCAATTCAAAGCAGAACTAATAATTTTGCGGTTAGTTGTTGAGAGTCAAGAAAAGAAAAAAAATTGCAATAACTCACTCAACTTTCATATATAATTTAGCATGAATATTGAAATGGGGATAAGAAGCAGCAAATCAATTGACATTTCCCTTTATTTTCTTTATGCCTTTATCTTTATCGTTAAGTCTTAACCATTGACTTAAGAGTACTTAATTTTCGGACCCCAAAAATAAAGAAGTAGGTAGTGACCGACCCCCAGCCCCACCCTTTGTCTTTGGTTAAAGTAAAAACAAAAAAAAAAACCCTCCATGGCAACAACTGCCCCAAATTGTTGCTGGAGTTCTATTTTAAGACAGACATTTTTCAATTTAAATACCCTGCACACTTCCATAGCAAAAGGTAGCAAAGGTAGATTTAGGAAGCATTCTGGATTGGCTACGAAAAGTAAATTCAATGAAAAAATCTATGAGCAGCCTGATCTAGTAAAAGGATCATTAAAGTCGGAGCAGAACTATGCAACAGAAAATGTTGTTTAGAAATCAGTTTCCCCTTTAAAGTTGTAGATAGTTTTGATGCCTTTAATGTCATTATTTGCTCCTTATAAAGAGACTTACATTAGGGATAAAACAATTTAGCTTAAACATGTCTACCAAACGGAATTTCGTTATTTATTTTTAATAATTTCCATAATTTAATTGTTGTGTTAACTTAAGCATTAAACAAATGTTAACTTTGAATAAACTTTTGACATTTAAAGAATCTTAAAAAAAAGTCCCTTTTAGACAAACCTTTTTTAAACAAAGATAAACATTAGTTTCTATAAAATATATATCTCAGCTAATGGATAGAAACCAAAAATAATCCCATGAGCTTTCTGTTAAATAAATGAGTAACTTGCGGTCTGCACTTGAATTCTTTGTTTCACAGAATTTCTATTTTTAATAAAAAGAATCTCAACAATGAGGCACAACGAAATGCGTCTCATTCTATTTGCAATTTTCTGGATTGGGGTTGGGGTTGTGTCTGTGGGAGTGGCTGCTTAGTTTATGGACATGTTTTGCCAACAAAAAGAGTGGGGGGTGGGGAGTGGGAGTGGGCAGCAGAGGCTGTTGCAGGGGGAACTTGGTTACTTGGCACGCAACGCCTACGACAGCCAGTTAACTGCTTTTGTTTTTGGCTGCCACGTATGTGGCATGACCCCCCACCCCCCACCACACTCTAGCAGAAGAAATGGCTTCTTTGCTTTTGTTTATTTCGTAGCGCCAACGAGTTTATTAGAAAGAAAATAGAAAAAACGCCAAACAACAACGACGGACGGTCGGACGGACAGAGGGAGAGAATGGGAAACTATTTATGGGCATTGGCCGAGCGACCAGCTTCATCTTTTTTGGGGGCATGTACAACAACAATCGAACTAACTGTACATATGTACATATTCTGGCATAGGCCCTTTAGCTTATAAGTTTATTCTCGCTTTTATATTTACGACTTGGCCCGAGAAATTGGCCCACACACACACACACACACACTCTGACACACATATTCATTTTAGCTGTGAAATTATTGTTTTTGTATTGCAAGCCAAAAAGAAACAATAACAAGAACAACAAATAGAGGAACATACACACACGCACACACACACACACACACAAATAAACACAGACAAAAACATTTCAACATGTGCGCCTTTAGCTATGCTATGCGAAATATATTTCGTAGTCTCGCTGTGTCCGTTGTGTTCCACTAAAAAACACTTGCGCCGCCTGCGGCTATTGGATTTTCCACAGACAACACGACTACCCCTCCCCTCCAATCCCCTTACCACACCACAGCCCACCCCTCCTATAGGTCAACAACAAACAAATCCAAATAAAAAGGCTAAGGGAAATCTACAAACTTGTGCGAAGAGAAGAAACAAGGGAATTTGTTCTGGCTTTAAGAAAAGTCAGAATAGGTGATTTCTAGCACTTCTTTAGATGAATTATTTATTTAGTTGCCTGCCTTTCCCTCCGAAATCTCTCTCCTCTCTCCACTCTCTTGTTTTTTTTTTTTTTTTTTCCTTTGGCCACATATGTTCGTGCCATAAGCACTGGGAAACAAGTGCTTTATAACCGCCTTTTGCTCCACTTAATTGCCACCCAACAGTGCCAAGAGCCAACAGCCAGCCACCAGCAAGTTCATATTTAGCTCACTGACCCAATTCCACGTTCCTGGTGAAGTGGTAGTAACAAGTGCAGAGTGAGAGTGTGAAATGCCATGCTCTAAATAATATACAATATATATTATAAATGCTATGTATATGACGACGACCAAACACCAGCATCAAAAAGACTGCAGAGAGAGAGAGAAAGAGGTGGGACAATGGGTCTCAGTTAGATGACGATTAAGGCCAACCAATCGATGCAGCAGCAGCAGCAAGTGAAATGATGAGATGAGAGAAATGGCCATAGTTCGAATCAAATATTCAATGTTAAATCAAGCAATCTTGAGGTTAGACTAAACAATTTGACATGCCGCAGAAAGTCACCACATCTCAAGTATCAAGTAAGCAACAAAGTCATTGACGCCAGTCAGCCCAATGCCAAATGAGGCGTGTATAAGCAAATTTTCCCACAGACATGTCAAGCAAACACACAAAAAAAAAAAAGAAGAAGAAAGAAGAAACCCTCAACCAATGCCAATGTATTTTGCACGTACTCTGCTTGCCAGACACAAAAACAACAACAACAGCAACAACTGCCATTCACCACCGAGTCACACTTTCTTCTAGCTGCAAAAACGGATGCCGCCTTCCTTAGTCAAACTCAATTCTGCAGAGGGCTGTCAGCGCAATGATGATTTTTTTTTGCTTTTTTGTGCGCTTCTTCTACCCATTTGTCCCCTCCTCCAAGTGATGTCACACCATGTTCAATATTAAAAAGCATACAATCAACAGTCTGCAATGAAAGTAAATGTCTTACTCTCACATACTTTCACACACGCACACACAGATAGCTGGGGAACAACCACGTGTGGGCAAGAAACGAACATTTCACAAGCATTCTCAGTCTCATAACGAAATGACAATGCTCTATCTAATTAAATTCATTAATTAGTGTCCACTATGGACTAAGGGGTAAATGCTTTGGTTTGATTTCGATTTTCTCTTTGGCTGAATAAAGTAATCAATTTTCCTCTTACTAAACCATCTTCCTTGGTGAAAACTAAATTCAGTATTTAAGTCAAAGATTTAAAGACATTTTGGTAAATGGTTGGATATTAAACTTTAAAAACATTATTACTTTTAAGCCTAGAAGAAACAACCAAGCAAATACCATTATGTTGCTTATTTATAAATTATATTGGAGAATCCAAAAGAGAAAATTTATTACAGACCTAGCACATCTTATAGGCTTGGTAAAACTATGAAAAAATGTCTAAAAGAAAATTTTAAGGACACATCCACCAATATACTTTTAGAGGCTTTTGATTTTGAAATCAAATATACAAAGTTTTTTAAATACACATCAATGCAATGACTAATTAAAATATGTCCAAAACAATTCAAAAGCTAAACTAAATCACACCAACTATGTATCTAAAAATATCTAAAAATAATTTAAATGTTTTTAAAATAGAAATCAATTTAATGAATAACAGAAAACAAGTCTATTATAAATCTTAATTTCTCGAACCCACTTAAACTCTCGAAAAATGTAGATTTAGTTTGAGAATCAACAGAAAATAATTAGAATGATCAAACTCAAATAAAGTTCAAGATAATATATGGCTAAAACAAAAGGAGTAAGCCTAAAAGTCTTCAGTTAATACCGTTTTGCAAAAGGACTCTCTTGAACTCGTTGGGTATGCTGTATGAATGAGTGTAATACTCTTCATTTCTTTGGCAAAGTAAAGGGTATTTTCGGTGAAAATGAATTTGGCGAGCAAAATGAGAAGAGGCAGTAGAGGCGGTAGAGGCGGCATTGCCGTGCCCCATTGCCGTGTTAACAGCACATTGACTTGCTGTGAAATGAAATTTATTACGCAAAAAAGAAGAGACCGAAAAAAAGCAAAGTAGGAAAGAGACGAAAGAGGGGGAAAAACTGCGTGAGTCCTTTTCTTTTTTGTTCTCCTGCTCCTCCTTTTGTATATAGTATAGAATGTCGGTTGCCGCCGACTGGTTAAGAACGTGCGAAAATCTGCTTGCTCATCTCGCAATGAATACGTCAGCAGTTTGGCCTTCTCGAGTGGACCTTATTTAATATTTTATGAAAATGCCAAAAGAATGGCCAACAACACGACATGGAATGGGGAATGGGGAACGGGGATGAGTAGGAGGAATGTGCAGAATGTGGAGAATGCGAAAATAAGAATGAGTCGGGATGGGGATGGGAACCAACAGGTATTAAAGTAACACGAAACTAATCGAAGATCACGAAAATCGAAAAACCGTAACAGCCGAATTATGCAAATGGTTTTATTTATAGATGAAAGCCTTGATTGTCTTTTGCCCACACAAAAGCCAATCAAATATTATATGGTTTCCTATGTATTTGTGTGTGCGTGTGTGTGTGTTTCTGTGTTTATCTGTGTGGGTGTGGTGCATATAAAAATCTGTACCAAATCTGAGTTAGAATGAGCATCATGAATAATAAGCAAATGTTGATTGTTCACATCATTTCGGTGGGATTGGTTGAGGACACACAACAAAAAAAAAAAAAATACAGAAAAAGAAGAAAAATAAATAAATAAAAATACAAATATAAACGAAGAAGAAGAGCCCGAGAGAGAGAGAGAGAGAGAGGGAGAGAGAGAGAAACTTCACTCTAGCCAAGAGAAATGCTACATAATTTAAATCAAAAAATTTGCATAAACTGCGTCAAATGGCAGCGCAAATTGCCAAGGACTCAACTGGAAAGTTGGTCAAAAGGAGGGGGATGAGAACGCTTCTGCTACTCCCGCCCCCCCCCCCTTTCCCCCCATCATACCTCTGCTCTGCTCTGCTCATGCTTATGCTTCTTGCTAACCATTTCCGTTTCTGGCTGACTGCCATTAATTTAACCATTATGGGGTTTTACTACGCTTTCACTTTCATGTTATTTGATACTTTTAATGCCAGCCGACGACGAGGCCATTGAAAACATATGCGCAAAGCCTTTGAGCCTTGTCAGCATAATTTTAGCCAGCGCGTTGGCAGTTTCTAAGTAATTAAACTGAAGCAAAGTTTTTGATAACACAACAGCACCAGAAAATCATTTAAAAAGAACAACCCAAAAATACCCTTTGAAAACAATTTCCAATCATATCAATAATTTAAACAAAGGTTTCTTTATATAAATATAAAATATTTTCAAATAATTTGCCTAAATTATAACAAATATATTACACTTTGCTGGGAAGTGTTCTACAATTCTTGTGTATTTACTTTAATAAATGGGAATCGAAGTTTTTACCTTAATAATCAACAAATTATAACTTAAATTGTATAAATAATATAAAATATTCAGTCTAAATAAAGAAAGTCATAGTCATGGCTCTGAAAATCGAAAGGATGTCCCTTTTTTTCCCCTTTACTTTTTTACATATTTGACATTCTTCACTTGAAATTGATTGAAAAATGTTTTTGTTACTTGAAAATCATTTAATTAGACTAGAAAAAATATTCTTCTTTTACGTTTTGGGCAATTTGGAAAACATTTTTTAACTTTTCAACTCTTATAACACTTGCCGGAACTGAGAAAGTTAATCGTGATGTTGGTTAATATACCCTTTTGACAGCATGTGAAGAACATAGGGTATGGATGGTTAGGTGGCTCGGGGCGGAGAGGGGGGCAGGCAAGAAGAGTGGCCAGTTAAAAAATTCCTAACAAGCTGCTAAATTAGGGCGAACCCGTAGAGAGTAGCAATTTAAAGCTGATAAAAACAGAGATATGGAATGTGTAATGGGTAAAGGTTTTTGGTGCCCCTGAACTTAACTTGTCTAATAATAATTACATTTGTTTATCTTATTTTCTATCTCTAACTTTATCTTTAGCTTCATCTTCATCTCCATCTCAGCTTGTCCTGTCTCTGCCTTTGATTGCTTCTCTTTTTAAGCTCTTCAAGCTTAGTTTCCCCATATGGGGGTAGAGAGTCTGAGCTAAACTGAAGTCTGCCTGACTCAGAGTGTGTGTGTGTGCGTGTGTGTGTGGCAGGAAAACTTAATTTCCGCAAAACTAACTTTTGTTTAACATAACAAATTGTGTTGTTTACTCTTTGGTCGTTGCGTTGAATGAAAGTAACTCTCTCTCTCTCAAAAGAGGCGTGGCGGCTGTGGCAGACAGCCAGACAGACCGTAAAAGATAAACAATAACCAACTATGTACACGTATCTACTTGAACAATCTGTCCCTGAGCCGCTTTGCCAATTTTCCAAATTCAATTTCAATTCGCTTTTTTGATCTTCTGTTATTTGGTCGACTATTCTCAAGTTGTGCTTCAAAATAATTGAATTTGCAACATAAAAATGAGAAAAATACAACAACCAACAAAAAAAAAAAAAATATAATTGTAAATTAAATTTTTGTTATATACACGAAAATGAAACAAGAAGAACTGAACAGAAATAAAACAATAAAAATCGCAACGGAAATACACAAAGGGAAAAAAGCAAACAAACACACACACACACACACAAAAGAGATATACGAGAAGAGGATAAGTACGGACAGACAAAACGGGCAGATGCCGGAACAGACAGACAGACATCGCCAATTTTTGTTTTGTTGTGTTTTTTTTTTTTTTTTTTTAGGACCATAAAGTAAGTCCGTGTATTATCAGCGGGGTGAGCCGCAAATGTTTTGATATCAAAAATGAAATAAAACAAAAAGCTCCAACCGCAACAGCATGCTCTTCAATTACACTTTCGATTTTGGCCAAAAAAACATATACACACACACGCACACACACACACACACATCTACACGCAACATATATAGCAAATCCAGGCGGCAAATCTCAAATCGAAAAACACAAAAACTCAAATCCAAACACAAGCCAAGCGTAAGGCAGATCAAGTTAGAGGAGGTGAGTCGGTTGGTTGGTGGGTTGGTTGGTTGGTTCGTTGGTTGGTTAGTGGGTTTTGGGATATGGTGCTGGTGGTGATGGAGTGGGGGGATAAACGGCAGCAAATGAAATTGTATAAAAGGCAAAGGCAGAGAAAATTTATTGTGCAGCTCGCAGAAAAAAAGGCCGCTCACACACACACACACACACACGCACACAGAAAAAACCCCAAACAACAACATATTGGAAACACATATCGAAAGGAGTATTATAAACCAATTTGATACCCAGTTCAAATATCAAACAATCGATTCAATTTCTTTTAAAGGCATTTCGTACTTTGTTCTCATTTAAATAATTATTATTTTTAATTATTCTACAGCCTTTGGATTATTTTCATTCATACAAGCCTTTATATTTAATTTCTTTTGTAATATAATATTTGTTCAATAATTTAATTATTTAATTGCGTAGGTACTTTTTTATATAATTATTCAACTCTTTAATTACTTCTTTATTTGGTTGTTTATTTATTACATTACTTCTTTCATTGATTATTTGATTTATTTAATAACTTACTTATTTAAGTAATTTATGGAATAAAAACCAAGCACAATTTGCACCAAATTTCTTGTTTAATAATGTAAGAAGCTCCAAGAACTTGAATCTTGCCCAATAATTCTTGACTTAAGAGTAGATTTATTAGGTAATTTATAATGTTGAAGTAAAAGACATTTTTCCCAAATTATAAACTATATTTGGCTAAGATTTGGTATAAATTCCAACCCTATTTTATTCAATCTTATCATCTTTTCCAAGCTTTACCAATTTTCAAACTTTAACTTCTAATGCAAATATAATTTTCAACTATCTGATATAAAGTTAAAAGAAAATAAAGTCAATTATAATTGAAAGGAAGACTTATTCTGTCACTTGCCATACTCCAAAATACCCTGTAACCATCAGCATGCAGATCTTTGTACGTATATTGGGGGTAGAATAAAACAAAAAAGAATATGATGAGGATAAAAGAGGGAGGCGGACAAAAAAAAAAACCAACTCGAACGAACACACATAGTGCAAATCAAAGCAACAACAAATTGGAATTGTATTGAGTGCGCTCTGACCATGCGTAAGGGCGAAGGGGCGTGGGCGGCTACAACAATATCTAAATCACAAACCAACCAAGAGCCAGAAGAGCAGAAGCCAGAAGCAAAACGAACAAAAAAAAAAAAAGAAAAAAGAACCAAACCAAATCCCATTTTATCCGCAAACATAAATTGAAGACGCATTGAAGATGCAACGCGCCATGTCTCATGCGACATTCAATGAAACACACACACAGTGAGAGAGAGTGAAAGAGAGAGAGCCCTTTTTTTCTGGCTTCTCTCCTTTTTCAGCTCCTGGTTCTCCTTTCTGTTCTTTTTTTCCTTTCATTTTTTTTTTTTTTTTTTTTTTGCAGTTTTTCCTCTTTTGTTTGCTGTTGCTTCTGCTGCTGCTGCTGCGTAGCTGTCATACAAATCATCATCTGTCTGTCCGTCTATGGGGCTCTGGGACTCTCTCCCTCTCTTTCTCGCTCTCTCTGTGGGGCTCCCCAGCGCATTGAATCGTCGAGTTTTGACTCGTAAACTTGAGCAAAGTCGTCCGCGGGGTTGGGCTGCTAGTGGGAATGGGGGGCGGAACTGGGAGTCTGGGGCTTTTGGGGCTCTCTTTAAGTGCGAATGAAAGCTGCATGGGGATGAGGACGGACGGACGGACGGACGAACGAACGGACAGACAAGACAAGAAGCCCTGGCAGCAGTTAGTTGCAGTCATAACTCAATAAGCACAAATGCAAATTGCGCTAGCTAGCATGCAAGCAATGCGATGGCATTTCAGATATCACTCTCCCTCCCCCTCCCCACCCATTTGCCCCCCACTCCACCGCACATCCATATCACTGAGCCAACACTATAGGCCTAACGATAATTCCGGCCAACAGAAAACAGAACTAGAACCAGAACGAGAACTTTGCCTTGCCATAGGCATTGTTGTGTATGTGTGTGTGTGGGAGGGATGGGGTAGGGTAGGGGGTGGGGCACATGTATCTTTGCATCCGTTTTCGGTAAATTTCAAATTGAAACTGATTTCACTCGTTTCGAAAATTTGCGTACTTTGTGTGTGTTTGTGTTTCTATGTGTGTATAAGTGTGGCCTATTTTCTGTATAGAATGTCCCTGACGCACAGGCGACAAAAGGCTACTTTAAGGTTTTAGCCAATTTGAAAATTGGTTAATATTACTTTTAAGCCGATTACTTATGTATCCTTCTGCCTATGGATCTACCTACATTTCCTAAAGGAGACATCTGACTGTGGATTAAAGTCGCTTCTCTTTGCTTCTCTTTTTCTTTTTCTTTATTTTTATTTTTTTTTTTTTTTTGAGGCATTCATCTAATAAGATTTATTTGAAAGAATATTGTCGGGTGGCGGCCGTATGTGTATATATGGTAGTAACTGTTAACCCCTTGGGCTGCTGACTTCCTTTCTGTGTGTGTGTGTGTGTGAGTGTGCACAAAATGTTCGTCTTGTTGATAAGGGACTCGTCGTATGTCGGAAGGCTAACGATTCGCAAAACTGTTGATGGTTGTAATTTGTGTAGATGCTTCCATCTTCTCCTTTTGTTCCTTATACATACTCTATATATGTATGTATATAGGGGAAAGAGTCAGTTAATTAACACTTGCATTTTCATCTCTATTCTTGTTTTTTTTTTTTGTTTTTTTGTTTTAGGATTGCTTCGCCTGCAGCAAATCTATCAGGGTTTAAAGCCCGGCAACGAATCCTTTCAAGTGGAACTGGTCAAACGTATCTCGAATGTCAGTATGGCCATTGAGTTTTTGCACACATTGGAGCAAATCGGTCGATTCACCAACAAGCACATCGTTCTCGATTGTCCCACGGCAATGGCCAAACAAATACTCATTCAACATGTGCGCGATTTGCGTTTGGGTAGACGCACCTATCACTATTTGCTGAGTGGTTTGGTAAGTGTTCCCAGTTGGGTCGGTCCCCTACACTCCTCTACATACGTATGTACTATATGTATATGACTGCGGGCAATTGTTCACCCATTGTAGTCATTGTCGTCTTGCTGCTGCTGTTATACCATTGCGCTATTGCCATTTCAGGTCATGGACGATCGCTGGGAGAGCGAGATAATCGAATTTGGTGCCATTAATATCACCGGTTTTCGCATTGTGGACACAAATCGTCGCTTGGTACGCGAATTCTATGACAGTTGGAAGCGTTTAGATCCACAGATGAGTGTGGGAGCTGGACGTGAATCGATTTCGGTAACTATCAACACTAGTTCTTCCTACTAAATTTAATGTTTATTTTACACAGAGAGAGAGAGAGAGCGAGAGAGAGAGAGAGAGAGAGAGAGAATGAGAGAGAAACGAAGAGACTATGCTTTGTATTGCCATGTTTGTGTTGGATTAGTCAAATAGCAGCTCAACCGGGCGACAGATTTCACTTTTAGCAGGACGAAAACTTGCAGTCAAAGGCATATGTGTCCTTGCTATGTTGCTTCGTTGTCCTTGTCATTGTTGGCACACATACACACACACACACACACACACACACGTAGAGATAGAGAGAGGGAGAAAGGAAGGCAACTATTGCGACAGAGCGGCAAAGTTGGTTTAGTTTGCGTTTGCTTGCTGTTTATATTTGTATTTCCTTGGCATTATCCTTGTTGACAAAGATTTCACTTTGTGGCGCTTAAATGTTAGTAGAATTCTGCTGCAGGACAACCCAATGTCCCGCCGTACCCCAACCCCCCCTGCCGCTCCTGCTGCTGCTTCTACTGCTGCTCTCTTTGACAATGTTTGTTTGTTTATTTGACTTGTCAGTGTGTGTGTGTGTGTGTGTGTGTGTGTGTGTCTATATCTCTCCCTTTCTTTCTCTAAGGGGAAATTCATATTAAAGTCCTTTTCCTCAGTCTCTCTATCTCTCTGCATTTCTCTCTATTCCAATATCACTCTTGCCTTTATTTGCTCGAGCAGCATCACTTAAAAAATAGAAGAAAAAAAAGAAAGAAAACAGAAATGTTCTACTTTACTTTGGCGTAAAAAATTCTTCTTGTTGAAATATTAAATCAGTTAAATTTTGTTGCTGTTGGGATTAATATGCCACAAGCAGCAGCAGCAACAACAACAACAACAACAACAATAGCATTAATAATCGAAAGGGACCCAACCCAACCCAAAGACCCAGGCCCAGTTTGGAGCTCCCTGCTGCCTGTTAATGACTGGGCCCATCAACTTTTCCCACCTCCCACTTCCACTCCCACTCTCGTGGTATCCCTAACAGACTTTGGCTTCATCAAGCATTAACACCCACTAGAATAAATAAAATGAAAGGTACTCTCTCACTCTCCCTCTCCCTTCACTCATCCTCCCCAGAGGGCAATGGTTAGGAAAATTGTGAATAACAGCGTGTAATGCACTCATTAAATACCAGCAGCTAAAGCTAAAGCTTACCTAAAAAAAAAAAAAAACAAAACAAAAAACCTCTCTTTCTCTCTCTTGCTTCTTTACCCCCATCATCATCGTCATCATCTTGATTACAATCTATAGGCACAGGCGGCTCTCATGTACGATGCGGTATTTGTGCTGGTCGAGGCGTTCAACAAAATTTTGCGCAAGAAACCGGATCAATTTAGAAACAATGTGCAGCAGCGTCGCAGTCAGACGCTAATGGTGGCCCAAGCGGCAGCATCGACATCCAGCGATGGCTGGAATAGCAGCAACAGCAGCAGCAGCAGCGGTAGTAGTTACAACAGCAACAACAACAACAACAATGGTGGAAGTGGAGGCGGTGGCAACAACAACAACAATGATTCCGGCTCCAATTCCGGCGGCATTGGCTCGCGAGCATTGGACTGTAATACGGCCAAAGGATGGGTGAACGCCTGGGAGCATGGCGATAAAATATCGCGTTATTTGAGAAAGGTATGTACCACCGCTAGCTAGGAGCTAGGTCGATTGTAGTAGGTGTAGGTTAGAGAACACTGCCGATGACGATGTGGCCATGGCCGATACCCATGGTCTGTGGCATTATGGTCGACAAGCTGACAAAGCAATTAAACACACAACACACACACACACACACACACTCACTCACTCACTCTCTCGTTATCTTTCTATCTCACCTACAGGTGGAAATCGAGGGTCTAACAGGCGACATCAAATTCAACGATGACGGCAGACGCGTCAATTACACGTTGCATGTCGTCGAGATGACAGTAAACAGTGCCATGGTATGTAATGGTATGGGTAGTTTTTGTTTGCCCTACATACCCCACCCTACCCCGCCTCACCCCTCCCCCCTTCCGCCCACAACACACCAACCCTTGGGGAATATAGTTGAAGTCAAACAAGCTTAAGGGGCCAAACCAAAATGAGACAAGTTGACTTTAACTTCAAGCATAGAGAAACAGAAATCGGGAGCCTCCGGCATCAAAGTTTACCTACATATGTACATCCATATCGATTTCATCTTGAAGCGGCTTAAAAAACTGTCCTAAGTTAACATCCTTTCTTTTCTTTATACTTATATATATATATTTATGTCAATATATGGACAGTATTTATTTGCAAACATGTTTGCTATACGAAAGATTGCTCTTATCAAGTTAAAGGGAAAATGTTGTCAAGCATTCTTCATACAATAGAAATTTTTGCTCTTCCGCCTTTTATGGCCTAAGGGGAGAGGTTCGATGATAATAAAAAGCTACTCACAACTGGGTATGAGAAATGGAAAATTCAAATAGAAACCATATCGGAAACCATATTACTTGTAGCTAAGGGAGAAAATCAAAATCAAATTGCCTAATTAAATTGCGAAAATTTCGCACCTTTAGGGGAAAACTTTTAAATTATAATTTAGATCTGCATAGATTAGGAGCTATATAAACTTAGAAACACAAAAGTTTTTCGTCTACAACAAAGCAAAATTATGTTTAGAAAACAATTGGAAAACTCACATTTCGAAAATAGTAAATTAAGGACCTTTTAAAACATATTTTTCTTTAGTACTTTGGGCAGTAATTTATATATATTAGGCAACTAAAGTTTTTGTTTGTAAAATAAATAAATAAAAAAAATATTTTTAGATATAGCTACAGTTTGAAAATATAATTTTAATACATTTTCCAACTAGCAACTGTTACGTAGAAAATGCAATGAGGATTCAGCCATTAATAGCTAATTGAAGCTAGGTACAAAAAATATCAAGCCAAAAATTAAAGCTATTATAAGAAGAAGCCAAAAATAACTTTTTAACAAGTACTAAATAATTAAATTTTACAAGTTAAAGGTATAATTTAATAAAAATGCAGTTACTTTTGAGTGATTAGAAAATTAGAGTATAAGTATCCATCTATAGACTATCTATATACAACTTATTTAGGCACAAGTTTCTTTGAAGAAACAGCGTTCTTAGAAAGAGGTTTCTATTAATTTGAGACATTTGGTTTCAGATTAAGCCGAAAATATCATAATTGTGCTTGGCAAAGTTCCCAAATGTAGATAATAAATTTGGTTTACAGAATTCCCCATATCATCAAAGAATAAAATTGAATTTAAAGTCGTGCTTATTATATCAGAAAGAATCACCCAAACCAAGTCTTTATAATCTTTTTTTTTTTTTGTTTGTCACAGGTGAAAGTTGCCGAATGGAATGATGATGCTGGTCTCCAGCCATTAAATGCCAAATATGTGCGTTTGCGCCCACATGTTGAATTCGAAAAGAATCGTACATACATTGTGACCACTGTGCTGGAGGAGCCGTATATAATGCTGAAAGAGCCGGCCTTTGGCGAAAAGTTGCATGGCAATGAACGCTTCGAGGGCTATTGCAAGGATCTGGCCGACCTGTTATCCAAGAAATTGGGCATTAATTGTAAGTGGTTTGAAGTGGGGCAACAACAATGGACAATGCTTTTATCACAGAGAGCTATTTTTTGCCTTGTTTCAATTGCAGATGAACTACGTTTGGTCAGGGATGGCAACTATGGTTCCGAGAATCCAACAGCCCATGGCGGTTGGGATGGCATGGTGGGTGAAATGGTGCGCAAGGTAAGTTCAAATGTGATGGTGACGCAGGAGGTTATAGGGGGTGGGGGGGGATAGATAGCAAATTGTGGCAGCATCTTATGGCATGCCATTTGATTCGGTTCTCCATCTCACACTACGTACGCTGTTCTGTTCTCGTTGCAGGAAGCGGATATTGCGATTGCCGCCATGACGATTACCGCCGAACGCGAACGTGTCATCGACTTTAGCAAGCCGTTCATGTCGCTGGGCATTTCCATTATGATTAAGAAGCCAGTGAAGCAAACGCCCGGCGTGTTCAGCTTCATGAATCCTTTATCACAGGAAATTTGGGTGCGTATATATATATGGATGTCTGTATGCGTGTGTGTGTGTGTGTGCAGGAGCACCAACAACTCCCCTATCTCGTTCCTCTGTCTAGAGCACTTCCATTTCCAGCACTGTTCGTTGGTTGCCTGTGTGCACTTTGCTTCATTGACGCTCACCGAAGCGATGCAACAAGGAAGCTTTGCCAATGCCAATGCCTTGATGCAGTCAGTTGTCGAGATATTGGCTTGTCCCAAAGATATCCTGGCCAAAAAGAAATGTATACACGATGCAATGGATTGAGATGAAGGCAAACTTCTTGTGTGTTAGTGTGTGTGTTTGAGGCACACCCAATCAGTCTGGAGCCTCTTGCCATACGGGTTTCTTGTTGCTTGTGTTTATTTTGACTTTGTTAACGAGTCAAAAAAAAAAAACAGCAAAAAAACAAAAGAAAACAAAATGTTCCACTAAAATTGCTCGGCATACAAATGAGTAAAGTTTTTTAAACAATTTTCTTACATTTCTGTTTGCAGTTGCCTAGTAATTTTTACGCTAGCCAATTCCTTTTTTTTTCCTCTCGTTTTTGTTCTTTTCTTGTATTTTTATTATTTCTATTTTTTCTCTCCCCCTCTCCCCCACTCTGTCTCTTTCTTTCGCTCGATCTTTCTGTCTTTTTCGCTCTGCTATTACCGTTGGCCGGGGTAAAAGTTTTGCGGCTCAAACTTTCGACTTGTATATTTATTTCTTCTGGTTTCGGCTTCAACTTGGCACCACGTAAGCTTCCAAAGTTTAATAGAGTAAACGACAAAGTTTTTTTGTGCATTTGCCACTGTGTTTTTTCGCCTCTTTTTTTTCTAGTCCAACCCCGCCGCCCGCCCTTGCACCCCGTGGCGCAGCAATTTTTTTACATTACTAGTAGCATATAAACAACAGCAAAGGACAGAGAAAGGACTGTGAAAATTACGTGGCCGTCAAGTTTTAAATTCTCACAGTTTCTTATATACTCTGGCATTTGAGCAGGGTATATTAGTTATTCCGGATGTGGATCTGGATATTTATTTAGTCAAAAGGAGGATGCAATTGATATACTTCTATATTTAATGATTTCTCAAAGAGCTCTCTTGTGGGTTAAGGTTTTTCTTATTAAGATAGAAGAATTTTCGTACATACCCAACAATTGGCACGGTATATCCAATTTATTGGTTACTTTAAATAAATTCTAGAGAATTTTAATTAAAATCTAAAATTTACCTTCGACATTATTAAGCTAAATTGGTCTTTGACATTAATAGGGTATTCAAAGTTTCTTTTTTACACAGTTTTTGTTTCGTCCTTTTTTTTTTTGGTTTTTTTGTTCGCCTTTTTTGTTCTGTTTGGGTTTATTGTTACAGTTTTTGCTCGTCGTAGCCAAAGTTTTCCGCTCGAGGCTTGTTTAAATAATGGCAACCCATCAAATTTGTATGAGCATTTAGTTGATGTTTATGTTAGAGGTCTGGCTAGTGGGTAAAATGAAGAAGAGGGAGCAGCGGGGCAGGGGCAAGCGATTAGACAAATTAGTAAGCCAAAAAGATGGCTTAACGACAAAGAGACGACGACGACGACGACACTGGATGCTCTTAAATTTACGCACAATAAAAAATTCATAAAAAAAACACTAAGGAGGAGGGGATGAGGTGTGGGTGTGGAGTGGGCGGGGGGAGGGGGCACCCGCAGCATCCAAAATGCCAAATCTCAAAAGTCAAAAAGTGTTGACAGCGCGACAAAAGCAAAATTAAATGCTAATAAAAGTCAGCGAAAAGGAAAAAGCGCGCCAAAGTGAAAGCTAATGCGTAATTTGACATGAGCTAAAAAATTACAAATGCAAATTAGTTTCAAAGGAGGTGGGGGAGAGGGTAGATGGTAGAGATGGGGAGCCAGCCAGTATAAAGGGCGACTGAAAGGCAAAAGGCGCAAAGTTAACAAGCTAATAAAAAAGTCTTTCAACAACAACAGCAAGGGGAAAGCGCACAAAAAAAAACCAAATTTATCATAAATTAAATGAAGCATTTTAAGCACACACACACACACATACGAAGGCAGTGAGAGGGACAAGGAAGGGGGGACAGACGTATGGCCAAAAGGAAGCTAACAACAAAGCAGGCGGCAACTCTGACAGGTGCACAGCAGGTGTATAGGAGAAGCAGAAGCAGGCCTACTTGTATTTTGTAGCAGCAACAGCAGCAGCGGCAACAGCAACGGCAGCAGCAGCCATTCAGGCGGCGACAGCGACAAGGACACACCTCTCCTTTTTCTCACACAAAGACTAGGCTCCATGGCAGCCATGAGAAGGTGCTGACAACTTACACACACACACACACACATGTGCCCTAGCATACTGATGGCAACTGTTGCCAGACAGGAGAGGCCGCCGCCAATGCTCCTGCTCCTGCTCCGGCTCTGGCTGCTACCGTTGTGTCCTTGGTTACCTTGGCATTGTCTTGCCATCCTCATTCCCATTTCCATTCCCAACCCAATGCCCCATTAGGCTAATGTTTCGTTATTTTCTAGGAAGCCGTTGCCGTTGCCAGTGTGCGACATTGTCGTTGCTGCTGCTTCCGCTTCAATTAGTAAAGAAAATTTAATGAAAAATTTTCACTTGCAAAACAGAAAGCAAAGAAAACGAAAAAAAAAACACACACACAACAAGAAAACCAAAATGAACGATGAAAATGCACAACAGTTGTTGCTTTTACATGAGCAGCTGCTGCTAGGAGGACTTCATTCTCATGTTTAATCCTTCTTTCTCTCTCTCTCTCTTTCTCTTTCTTTGCATCTCTGGCCAACAGGTGAGCATCATCTTCAGTTATATAGGTGTGAGCATTGTGCTGTTCTTTGTGTCGCGTTTCTCACCATACGAATGGCGTCTTGTGCAACAACTGTCGCAACAATCACAGCCGGCAGGTAAGTGTATACACCTGTCATTGTCAATTCAGGTTCATTCAACACACACACACACACACACACACAAAGCACAGTGGAACAAATATTCTTTAAAAATAGGAAAAATAGGAAAAATCTTAAACTTACCACACACTTTAAAAACACTTTGTGGACCTCTTCAATGCACTTCACTTTTTCACTTTTTTTCACACATGAAGCTGAAAATAAATGGAATTGGAAATTAATTATACAATTCATAATCGTTTAAATAATTTTAAAAAAATTTTCAAACCAAAAAGTAATTTTAAATAGATATACAATTCCAAATTAATTGAATAATGAAAAACAATTTTACAATTAATTAAGTCAATTATTCCCTCTAAAGACCATTTACAAAAAATATTTCTGATTATTCATGGGTTTGATTAAACTATGAAAATCTATTTAAATGATTTTCATTTCAATTTCTTAATATAAAATAAAATTTAGTATTGCCAACTAAATTTAAGAGTCGTATTTCAGATTGTTTATAACCATTTATTTCGCCTCGTTTGAGCTTATATAAATTCGAAAATAGACACCATAATTTAAATTGATTCACATGAATTTTGAATAGAGATTTGTGCCACACAAATTGCTTCAATTAGTGGCAAGACTAGGACTCAATATACTAACTTATTGTCATAGTTTTCAACCACTGTGCTGTCATCATTCTATGTGGCCTCACATAGAATCTTATTTCATTATGTGTTTTCATTTTATTAAAATTTTTACCAACTGCGTGGGAAATCAGAATCAGTAACAGGATCACGACCATAACAGAGGCGGGTGAGAGGGGAGGAGGGATGGGCAGATGGACTAAAGGATAGACGGACGAGTGGTTGGAAAAGAAAGCGGGAGGGGGGAAGGGGGGAAATCAGATAATATTATGCACTGCTGCATAACTTTGGACTTGGTCTCGGACTTCTGTTTTGCATTCTCATTCATTGTCTGATATTCCAATTGAATTCAATTCAATTACTTTAATTCTATTTGGTACTTTGTTGACAATCAGATGTCAGGACATATGTATGAATTGGCAGAGAGTTGCGGCTGCTGCCTCTTCTTTCTCTATTCTGTTCTGTTCTTCATAACAATCTATTGACATCCTGCAAAACATCCTTAATGTAATTTTAGCGGAAAGTAAACAAAATTTTGTATGCAGCCAACGTGTTACAGAGAATGTGTAAAAAAAAAAAAAAAGAAACACAACAACAAGAACAATCCGAGTGTGAGTGGGGGGAAGACAGAGTGAAAGCAAGTGAAAAATAAAAACCTGACAGTGAAGTGCATGAAAATGGCAGGACATGGAGAAGCATCATCAGCAGCAACAGCAACAGCAGCAGCATCAGAGGTATCTGGTAGAAGCAGAAGCAAAAGAGTGTCATCATAGCTTTCAGGCAGTGGCAAGTCAATGGTTTGGCAATTGAAGCAAATGGAATGAGAACCGGGAAAACCGGGGCATGAGCATAGGAGAGAGAGACACATGGGGGCTATATGGGTTTGATTGCATATCAATTAGAGCAGGCGCAAAAAAAAAAAAGAAAGGACCAGCACCAGGTCCAGGTCCAGGGCAAAGTCAAGGCAAGCCAAGGCAAACCAAACCAATCGAAACCATACCATAGCATCCCGAAAGCCAAACGAAATGATTGACAGTTGGACATTCGACATGGGCACGTAGTTGTCCCCCAGGACAAGGGGACGTCGTACTGGCAACTGGGAACTAAGAACTGGACTCTCTCTCACTCTCTCTCACTTTGCGTTTGCCGCCTGCGGTTTCGTTTCGTGGCCAAGAACTCACGATGAATTCCACCTCTCTTGACTCCCATCTCTCTCTCTCTCTCAATTTTTCCTATACAGATCCACATGCACATCACGAACAGCTTGCCAATCAGCAGCCGCCCGGAATTATTGGTGGAGCACCGATACCAGCACCGCCCGGCCCACCAACACCGGGAGCACAATCGGCAGCCGGTGCCGCTGCCCTTCAGGCTGCCCTATCGGCTGGAAGTTTGGCATCCGGGTCGGCTGGCGGCAATGGAATTGGTATTGGGATTGGACCTGGTACTGCCAACGCCACGGCCATCAATGAATTTAGTATTTGGAATTCGTTTTGGTTTTCATTGGCCGCCTTTATGCAACAGGGCTGTGATCTGTCGCCACGTTCCGTTGCTGGACGCATTGCGGCAGCCTCTTGGTTCTTTTTCACCCTCATACTCATCTCATCGTATACAGCGAATCTGGCAGCATTTCTCACAATAGAACGCATGGTGACGCCGATCAATTCACCAGAAGACCTAGCAATGCAAACTGAAGTCCAGTATGGCACTCTGTTGCATGGCTCCACGTGGGATTTCTTTAGGGTGAGTAGATAACAAATTTTTGCCTCCATCCCCGGCTCCTCTTAATTCTGAATTCTGAAGAGCCAATTGTCTCAAAGTCGAGAAAATTCATTTTACCAAAATCACAACACATTCATTCAGTCATTCATTCATTCATTCATCTCGACACTCGACAACCGCACACAAATGTGCACAAATCAAAGACAATAAAAATGAAAGACGAGAGAAAGAAAAAAAAAGCCAAAAGGGCCATTAAAGAAAATTTCCGAGTTGCTTTTGATAAATCAAAAATGGAGCTCGTTCCCCCCTCCCTGCCCTTGACGTCCACCGGGGAACCTCCAAAGAGTCAGAGTCAATGGCAGAGCCAAGGATTAATTTGCGTTAGGCAAGAAATAAAAAGCAATTTGCCATTCGTCGAAATGAGACGCAATTCTATTTTTTTATGGCTACATTTATTTGAGATGCTTTTAAGCACACTTACGCTCTGGCAGCTGCCTTTTTCCTGCTTTTCTTTAGGTTTTCTTTTTTTTTCACTTTGCCCCCCTTCCTTTTTTTACCCATATATGTGATACAGTGATGGCCATGTGCTTAGAAACGATATAAAGTCGTTAATCTATTCCTTTTGACAAACATTTTAGGTTATAGCATTGAATATTGTATTTGGCGGTCTAATATATAGAAATCATTCACATAATACATAATAAATTATTAATATTATATAGTTATATGAATTGCTGCAGTGAAAAAAAAATCCCCCAACTTTTAGATCCATTTAAAATAGTCCTAATTACGTGTCGTAGATTTTTGATCCTGTCTCATCACTACATTTTCTATCCCTAAACATAACGTTAGACCAAAGAACCTATTATTACCTAAAAGTCAAATTTGTTGTCGTTTTTCGTTTCATGAAATTTCATTTCACAACGCTTCTAAAAAAAAAAAATGTTTCACTTTAGAACAAAACGTAAAGCTTAGATCTATATTGGGAATATTTTTTGATATATTTTATGAGAAATAAAATTAATAACTATCTGGTTCTATAGTTTTGCGACAAACTGTATAAACAATTGAGTTAGAGACACAAAGAGAGGGAGTCATAGATAGTTCAATCAGAATTTAAATTGAAGATGATGTTAAATGTGTTGTGATGGTATTCAGATGGCAATCAGCGTTTTAAAAAAATTCCTTTTCGTTTCGTTTCGTTTCTTCTCCCCGTCGATGGCATCTCCATTATATACATACAGCGCTCCCAAATCGGACTACATAACAAAATGTGGGAATACATGAACTCACGCAAGCACGTCTTTGTCAATACCTACGACGAGGGGATCAGACGCGTGCGCACCTCCAAGGGCAAGTACGCTCTGCTTGTTGAGTCGCCCAAAAATGAATATGTTAACGCCAGGGAGCCATGCGACACAATGAAAGTGGGCCGCAATCTGGATACAAAGGGATTTGGTATTGCCACGCCGCTTGGTTCGGCACTCAAGTGAGTACAATCTCAACCCCAAAACCGAACTCCTCTTGATGCCATTAAAAATGGGGGAGGGGGGAAAACAAAAATTGCCACATTTATGAATGTTTGAATAAACTATTCGAACTTGTATTCTTTCTCTTTTTTTTTACCCGACACAGAGATCCCATCAATTTGGCCGTGTTGGCCTTGAAGGAGAACGGCGATCTAATCAAGTTACGTAATAAATGGTGGTATGATAAAACCGAATGTAATCCCCATAAGGATAACCAAGAGATATCGCACAATGAACTCTCGCTAGGCAATATGGCTGGAATATTTTATATATTGATTGGCGGTCTATTCGTCTCCATTTTTGTGGCCATCATTGAGTTCTGCTTTCGCAGCAAACACAATCGACGATCGTCATCGAATGGCGGAAATGTTGGCGTCGGCGTTGGCCTCGGCGGCGGTTCAATGGGCAGTGCCGGCAGTGTGGTAGGCAAGAGCAATGGCTCAATGATGTTGGGTCCGTCCAGTGCTGTACCTGGCGTTATGCCATCCACACATCAAAGGAACACATTAACGGACACCATGCATGCCAAAGCCAAATTGACCATTCAAGCGAGTCGCGACTATGACAATGGACGTGTTGGGGTAAGTTAAATGAAAAATAATGGATTTCGATGATAATCTAGGGGGGAGGGGGATGGATGATGTGATGAGTTTCTATTTTTGGAACGCACATTTTATTAGTACGTATCTTCTCGCCAATGCTAACCAACGCACAGTATCTCAATTGCGCCTCGTTGCAGTATTATCCGCCCGCCCAGCTATCGTCGGCGGGCAATGATGCCGCCGCCGAGGCTCTACACATGAATGCCCATGGTCAGGTCTGACATGAGCACGCGCAAGAGTCGCGCCTCTGACGCACTCCTTGCGCACCCACAATACGTCGCATAATGGCCAATAGTCGACAGGAGACCGAAAAGATGATGGGTGGTGGCGGCGGCGGCGGCATTGGCATCTGCGGCAGTGTCACCAATGGTGGCAACAGTAGTCATGAGGGCAGTTTAACGCTATCACCTGGTAGCGGGAGTGCCACATTGATGCGCCACTCACCAGACATTAACCAGCATCCTTATGCCAAGTAAGCGAACAAAAAAAAAAACAGAAGAACACAAACAAGCAGTTTAGTCCTAAGTACTTCTAGGTTAGTAAGTGTAATAAAAACCACAAAAAAACAAACAGAGAAACTCAGCCACATTCCGCCATCAAACAAAAATTTCATGGCTTAACTTTTCGACTGTAGGAATTGCAATTGCAATTGAAAAATGTTTTATATTCCCAGATGATCTACCAGATCTCTTGGCCGATTGTGGTCGGTAATTGAAAATTACCGGCATAAAGTGCATTTCATAATAAATTTCATACGCGTAGGCGCACAAATGTATGCTATGGAATATTTATTTGGCCACATATTGAAATAATTGCGCTGCGTAATCAATTGGCAAAAAAAAAAAAATTTGTTTTTTTCGTTATTGTTGTTGTTGTTAGCCAGACAGCCAGTTATACCAGCCTGGTCAGGCTGTCAGCAATGTAATAATGTAAATGAGAATGAGATAAATTATTGCATTACTGTGTTAACAACAGTCAGATGAGGTGGCTGAATAAACAAACAAACAAACAAACCAACCAACACCAACAACACAACCACAACAACAACAACAACAACAAATGCAACAAAAACATAAAATGCATAATAGTGTAATAAAACAAACAAACAACCAAAAACAAATGAAAGCAACAATCGCTGAATCGAAAATCAAATACCCTTGCAGATTTATCTGAAATAAGTATCTTTTTCGTTTTATCTAAAGCAGAGCTTTCTGTAGCTTAGTCTTTAGCTTTATTGACTTATCTTTAACTATTTTCATTGAATGGTTTTTCCATGCAATGAAAGAGACAATTTTTATCCCCCGCTAAATCGATAGCCTCAATAATTTGTAACATTTTAATGGGCCAGATAATAGATTCCCTTGCAAATTCCAATTGTCATAATTCCAATAATTCCTGATTTATTTTTGATTTCTATTTTACATTTCAATGGACCCAAGATTCAATTTGAATTATCAAATATAATTTTTCTGATAAATATTGCAGATTTTTTCCAATCATTTTCTGATTGCAAAATTAAATTAAATTTTTGCTAATATTCAGGTGCAAGGGTATGAGGGGAAACATTTAGTTAGGTGGAGATGAAACAAACGTAAATAGTTAGTGTACATTCTCAACTACGTGAGTAATACGGATGCACATACACATACACAAACACACACACATATATATACAAATGCATAAGTATATGCGTACATGTAATGTATATTGCAATTCATTGCATTCAAATGACTGATTAATAATTTTAATAAACAATAAACAACACAAATATGGCACAAATCGAACGGCAAACGAAACGCTGTGGCTATGGATGAGCTGGGGTCGTGAGGGGAGGGACGGGGACGATAGGGAATGGGTGTGGAAAATAACGACCACAGCAACAACAGCAACAGAAAAGTGAAAAAAAAAACCAAAATATAATACAAACAAAGCATAAAGTGCTCATAATGGCATTTTCCTTTGTTAATAACCATTTTTTTTTTCGTCCTTTTTGTTTGTTGCGTTGTGTGCGGGGATTTGTTGTTGCATATTTGTTTATAATTAAATTACAGAAACCTAATGAATACCACGGGCATGGGGTTTGGCCAGGGGCATTGTATGAGGAGGGCCGTTGAGGGGGAAGTGTAAGCTTAATATAAATATTGTAATAAATTAATTAGCGATAAATAAAGAAAATAGTTTAAAACTGTAGTCGAAATCATGAATACAAAATAATATATATATTGCAATGGAAAAAACAATAATATGAAAAAAAAAAAATACGAAAAAAAAAACCGAGAGAAAAACAGAGGTAAAAAAAAAAACGATGGCAAGCAGAATTTTAATTAAATTTATTTTAATTGAAAATGTTATTGTTATGATTTGATTTGTCAACTGGCTGAGCAGAGATTTTGTTGTTATTTCTTTTGCATTGTTTGCAAAATAAATTGAAACTATAAACTAATTGATACCGGATAGTTAGTTAGTTAGTTAGCTGAGATACTTCTATTATTTCTATCCTATGAGATTCTCTTGTCATCGTTGAACTATTTAGACTAGGCTCTAAGTCTCTGGGTTGGATCATTTAGAATTTGGAATTAAATACTGCTAGGAAAACGGTTTGAATTTCAGTCTCTAAAGACCCCTTAAATTCGATATACCAGATATATAAAACAAACCGATTCAGCAGCTAAAATTCTAAATACTAGACGGACAACCCTATTAGATATAATATTATGACAGCAACAACAAACGTCGCATACTTCCGCAAAAAACAAAAGGCATAAACTAAATATATATATATATATATAAATGTAGTTGTAAAAAACAAAAGGGCTTAGTGAATAAATGTGTTTTTTTTTTAAATAGATACTTAATAAGCATGGGGCGCGTGGGGGATGGGAGCGGGGAAAACAATAAGTGAATATACCATAAAGAAAATGGCTCAAGTCATATCAAAAAACATTTAAAATGGTACTAAAATTATTTCAACTAAACAAAAAAAAAAAAACAAATAAACTAAAAACGAAACTACTACAAAATATTTATAAATTTACTTATATACATACATATGCGTATGACATATGGATATATATGTATGTAAATATATATTATATTTATTGTTGCTACCTACAAAATTTATGTATCTATGTGTGTGTGCAACTCGATTAGAAAATCATTTTCTAATTGAAATTCTAGTTGACATTTTTCTTTTTTTTTTCGTTGTTTTAAATTATTTTTAGCAGTTTTTTGTTTCGTTGGTTTTTATACCCTGTATCCACAGAGTGAAAGTAAGGGTATACGCAACAGGCAGAAAGAAACATATACATATATGATATATAGCACAACGCTATTTCGGCGATTGAGAAAAGCAAATTAATCTGGCAAATAGATAATGAATTACTTGGTACAGGGTATCCTAAAGTCGGCATACCGATTTTAGATGAGATGTTTAGTTTGTTACATTTATTTTGAAAGCATAAATATTTTATGAGACTAACAAATCAAGAAAAAAAAAACAAAAAGAAACCAGTTGCAGGTGAATTGCATTTAAAACTCAATTTCGGTTATTTAATCTATGACTAAAATCAAAACACACTAACTGAAATCAAACAAAAGCCACTAAAGTGCATAAATAACTAAATTTAATATCAATAGTCAACAAGAACGTTTAAACAAAAAACTACCGAAATATACATATATATATATATAGATATATATATAAATGTGTGGAAAAATAAATACCTAAAAAAACTCAAAGAAATACATACATACCTATACATATATGTATATATATACAATTAAAAGGGTGGGGAAAGATCTTCAAGAACTCAAGTATGAAATGAAAACGTCAAAAACTAATGCGCTAATGGTCATGGCGGTGGCTCCATTTTAAAAAACAGAAATTCAATCATCGAACACTTTAACGAGCAAAATTGAAAGGACAAAAAATGCTCGCAGATTGAAATAATTTAAGAGAGCTTTTGTTTTAACAAAATGGCACATTGAGCCAAATACCACCAATTTTAATATGGAAAGCATTCGGTGAGAATTTTTGTTTGCTTTTTTGACAATTATTTTCGTTATTTATTTCATCTTCACAATCAAAACACCCTGTATATATACATATATATATTTATATGTATCAGTGTGCTGCCAACATAAAATAAAAGAATTGAAAAATCAAGACAAACAATAAAAAAAAAAAAACAAAAAGCAAACGAAGAAACAACTTTACCCTATTGACACTACTGCAAATAGGCAAACTACATACATGGCAAATGCAAATCAAACGAATTTTGCCCACTGGCAACATTTAAACAAAGAAAAAACCAAGATGCTACACACCCACATCCACACACACACACATTGACATACAAATCAAACACATGCAAAGAAAAACTATTCATAAAAATCATAGCCGTAAGTCGAAACTAATTGCAATTGTAATTTTATATATATGTATACTCAGTGAAAATTTTTCATTTCAATCAAATTTAACGAGATGCATATGTATGTCATATGTATATGTCTATGTCGAGTTCTGTGCAACGTTTTTATTGTAACTTTCATTTAGATGTATGTGTAAAATACTATCAAAGTAAATAGCAAAAAAAAAAAAAACACACAAAAAATAAAGATAAATGAGCAGCCAAAAAACGGAATATTGGCTATATTTATTAACATTAAGCAAACATATTGTTATCGTATTGCATTTAAAAACACAACAACAAAAATTACCAAAAACAAACAACCAGAAAGAAACCAAAAACTGAAAGTGTAACAGAAAAAAAAAATACAAACAAAAAAAAAACCAAATATAAAGGCTAAATGGGCAAATAAAACTAGCATAATAATTAATAAACATTTTAAATGCTGTCTGTGTTTGATTTTCCCAATGGGCAACAAATGAACAAACTTTTGGGCCTTAATGTCGTCAACTGTACTGAAACACGTATGTAAATATCGTAAAAAGTAGGTATTATTATTTTATTGATTCATCCATTCATATTCATATGTAATCCTTATATTTTCTGCAAGTATTAAAAATCTATCACCTAGATATAAACATGGGAATTTTCGCTGATATGAGAATTTATTTGCGTTAATGCAAATAACTCACTGGATATTGCAGAGATACAAATTCATGAGTCTCAATTATCGTTTGAAGAAATAGAGAAAATATGTGAGAAATAGTATCGAATATCTTTACAATCGTTTCTTATGGTATGTGTCTATATTTTTGGCACTTGCTAGTTTCTTCAGTTGCCACAATTCATGTGGCAAGCTTTTGGCATTCAAACTGCTTTATATTAAGTTTCATAAATTTAGTATATTTATATATAATTATATATAATAAAAATAGACTCATCGAACATGGAACTGCAATCACAAGCATCTTCAATAACTGCCATTGTTACGATGTAGCATCCAACATAATTGAGAAATCCTATTAATTTCAAGTAGATTTTGAAGTTCCTATGCATATTATTTTATAGGTAAGGTAAGTAGTTAATCTACGTCTACATTTCAATGAAACTAAGCAAGACCGATTGCCCGTAGTTACTACTAAATAAGTAGAAATCTAGTAAAGAGTTTTAGAAACTAAGGAAGATGCAAATAACTGGGAAAAAGAAGCTACTAAAATTTCGCATGAAAAAACTAAGCGAATTTCTAATGAATTGAGCAACTAAAATATTATATTAATGTGATTTTATTTGCATCAATTGCAAACTTTTGTTAATTGCATTCACTTTTGTCTTGCCAATAGAAGATTTTGGGATTTTCGGTCAGGGGGAGCAAAAGTTAACTGAAGATTTCGATAGAAGTATCTTGTAGGAATTTCAAGTACATAATTGCATTTGATGTTTTTTGGTGAGGCGAGAGAGGCGGCGGCGGCGGTGTGTGTTTCTTTGTTCTAAATCAAGGCAAATTTGCTTAAGCAAATAAACTGCCAACACACACACACGCACACGCACACACACACACACACACAAACGCATACTCAGCTAACTGAAAACATTTGCACAAATTGACGGTCTACCGCATTTACCACATGCGGCAGCAAGGAGATGCCAAAGCACACGCACACACACACACACACACACACACGCACATAGATACAAATATATGTTTGTATGTATATAGCATATGTATATATAAAGACGGCTTCATTATGAGGCCGCCGTGTGCAGTGCAGTGACATGAAGTACTCTATTCCTCTCTACCCTCACCTTCCTAAACTTACTGTCTCCCCTCCCCATCCCTTTCCAACCCTCCTCTCGTTTACTCGCACTTGCTAGCTGATTTCGGTAAACTATTTACAGCATACTCCAGGGCGCTTGGGCGCCTGCAACATGGAACTAAATGCGTTTGCGGTTGAATTGTTGCCTTGCCGTTTGTGTTGTTGCCATTGTTCGTGTTGTTGTTGTTGTTGTTGTTTCTATCCCTACCCCCAGCAGCAGCACCACCACCACGGCCACACCACCGCCACACCACCACCAACCAGCATCACCAACTCCAATGCAACATAATTAGAAACCGGCAACGACGACGGAAGTAAAGTCATGACTCATGAGTGCTGCACACGCCGCAGTAATTAACACACAAACAGAAAAGGCGACCAGGCTGATGTAGGTAGGTGGAGCTTGGAGCTTGTAGCTTGGCGGCTTAAGGATTCCCATGTTTGCTTAAAGGCCACTGTAAAACCTCAAAAGATCTGCCTCCCTCTCTGCCTGACTGCCTGCCATCAAGCCATCATCCAGCCATCCAGCTTGCCTGCCCGCTGCACTCACCACTCACACTTTTGCACATTAGCATAAAAACCACTGAGGCCGAGCTAAAGAGACCAAATGAATAAAGGGAACGTCGCGACGGGAGGGGAGGAAGGTGCTCCTGCTGCTGGCTGTGTGTGGTATGGTGTGAAGTCAAGTAGCCCTTGGGGTATGAAAATTTTCCATTTGACAAGTGCCAAAGTTGGGCCGTCATAAAATTAGCGCCGTTTTTAACTTGGGCCTCTCCCCATCCACCCAACACACACACACACACCCACACACACCAATTCAGTCAACAAATAAAGATGGGAAGCTTCTTTAACCACCCCTACCACCCATCTCCGGCCAACTACCCCCCACATATACACAAACATTTCAAGTAAATAATGAAGAAAGGGCAACAAAATGTAGGACCATAAAAAGTAAACACGAACCTTGCTCTAAATTTGGACTTTCGAGGTGGTAGCGTGAGTTTCCATTGCAAAAGCTTCTAGTATGTATACACAAAATAAACTCACAAAAATTGATCTTCAAATCTGCAATGCATCTTTTAATATCCAAAACTTGGAAAGTTATTTAAAACTCGCTTTTGAAAGGTTTTATTTGAAAGAATCTAACATTTATATTTTGTTGCATTGTTTTTCTTAAACTTTTTATCATATTTCTTTATATGATAATCTTCTCAATGGAATGAAGAAAAAGTGAAAATCGAAATCAAATATTCTTGTAACTATGATAAGCTAGATTTTCTATTATAATATAATGATTTAGTTTGTGGAACTGAAATATTATATATTTTACTGGTTACTTCTTCTTCCCTAGGTAAGCTCCTAGAACTTTTATATGTATAGAGATGGCAACAAAGCAAACCAAATGTTGCTTCGACTACTTTCTCTAGTTTAAAGTTATCTTATGGATTTTTGAATTAAACTATTGAACTTAAAGCTTTTAATCATATATCAAACGGACATATAGCTATAGGAAAAAGAACCATGCTTTGAACAATGATCATCATTTTCGTATTAAGTTCCATTTGCAATTTTTGAAGAGTGTGATTGGTCAATTGTTTCTTGGATTACGTCTCAATACATAATATACATTCTTCTTAAGATTGCCACATTGACAAAATAAAATAAAAACTTTACAGAGAACTTTTTCAAAAACTTTTAAAGAAACATTTTAGTATTAACCTGTACGATACGAGGAGGCCAAGTAATTCTTCCTTCGACCATCCAACACATAATTGGAAGTATCTTAGTTTAAAGAATAAAAAGAAACCTTTCAGATAGCTACTTTTTAGATATGAAAAGCAACAAATTCGTGAATTTAATAATTTGTTCTTTTAAACGAAAAGCAAATCGGATATTGGATAGTGTGAAGAAACTTCGGAAGTGTCCAAGCTGAGGTTAAAGTTTATTTGGCAACTCACGACATCATCGCTATATTTTTTTTTTCGTTAGGTTTGGGCAGATTTTTGAATGCCTCTCTCTGTCTCTCTCTCGCTCTCTCTCTCGACTGGCATAAAAACAAATGAGGCCCCAAATGTGCTTGGGCAGGGCATGGCTAGTCGAGCGTTTCGTGATGAAATGGCAAACATTTCCACATTGGACCAAAACCATTTCTCATAGCAAAAGTAAATAGGCTGCCCCGAAAGACCAAGGAGAGGCTAGTAAAACAGAGAGAGAGAGAGGGGGAGAGGGAGAGAGTGAGCGAGCGAACGAGAGCGCCTACTTTGATGGCTCTAATCGATCAAAGGCAAACGCCAAATCAATTGCCTGCCACCTTTTTGAATGAAACATGGCCCGGGACCTATGTGGGTGGCAATGCCAATCACTTAGCATAATGAGAGTGAGTGAGAGAGAGAAAGCGAATTTACAGAGAGACGAGGAGCCTAGCCATACGTGCTAATAAATCTGCCTGAATGTGTTTATTTATTTCAGTTTGCCTTACAATTTTCATTGATTTATATGCTGACCGCATTTGTCGTTTTAAATATTTATCGAAATGATTGGCAACCACTTGCTTTACATCTTAATTATCGGCTGGCCCTACCCAGCCAGAAGTTCGAGAGCCATAGAGCCATGCTGGGGATGGCGATGATGATGCAGGAGGACATCAGAAATGGGAGGATTATTATTATTATTACAATATTACCGTGAACAACAGAGTTCGGCTCAACTGGTCTACCATATGCCTTATCATTTTCATTTATTTTGCTGACCAGTGTTTTCCAATTAAGCCATCTCTCTCTCTTTGCGTGGGCAACCCGTCGTGATGCGTGATTCAAGTGCCGCCAATGCCGATGATGCTGCTCCGTTTATGCCAACCCAACGAGCTTAATGAGCGAGTGGTTGGCGGTTGGTCATCTTCAATTAATGTGCAAAAAATATGTATAACCATGTATGTAGTATGTTTGTTTTTATTCACACACACACACACACACACACAATTTTTTTAACCAATATCAGTTACCTATCTGACTATATACATATCTACTTACAAACCCTTGCATAACGCACAATTGATTGAAATTCAACACTCGCTTATAAGTTTTGCATTACTCTGTAGCATTGTAGCACACAGTTAGGCCAGAAGTCCACGTAATTTTCACAAATTACGTTTCCAGCATTTGAAATTCGTTTGCCAGAGAGTGAGAGCATGGAAGCCAAAGCCCTAGAGAAATGGAGCAGCAGCAGCAGCAACAGAGGAACAGAAATGCTTGTTGTCTGAGGCTATACCTTAATTACCCGTTATATTAGAGTCTACCCTCACCCACACACACACACACACTAAGAGGCAGTTATATACGAGTACATATGCATACAGATACGTCTCATATTTTTTGGGCGTATAATTGATATTTTGGGAATTGCGGCCCCCTATCTGGATGTATGTATGTATGTATGAATTTATCGCAACGTAACATGAATATTAAATAGATGAACCAGCAGCAGCTCAGAGAAAGTTTTGCCCCAATGATTTTGGAATTTCGTAATTCCAAGATCCAATGTCAGTTAACCATATAAGAGATAAAGCACTACTTAAGGCCGACGAGTGAGGTAAATTAATTAATTCAAAATAATCGTATTCGAAACCCATAAATATAAGTTTTATTTTCCAATGACAAAACATACAATTAGTCTTAAAGAGGTCATCAATTGATAGTTCCCGTTTTTGTAATCTTCAGTAAAATATTAATGTTAATTCCCTCAATTTCCAAAGATTAAGATTGTGAAGATAAAGAATAATTCTGGATATAGTTGGTGAAGTCATTTATTGATAAGAATTTTTCTTAGCAGGCCACTAGAATCCTTTCCTTTGATATATGATCATAAATATGATACAAATTTAATATTGAAAATAGTGTTGAAAATCTATGGATCGATTCCTAATGTGTAAAATTGGAAGCCCAGCAACATTAAAATCAACAATGAATGGCAGAAAACTTGTAAGTGAAACAAAACTCTTCGAGAATGAAAACGAAAACATTTCGAATTTATCTGCAAATTGTTTTAACAACGATTCGAAACCAGCAACATTCATGATGCATTTGATTCAATATTATTTTGAGTTGTCGTAAAAATTGCAGTTTATTTTTAACGCACAAGAAGAGAGAGAGAGACAAGGCAGCTTTAGATTTTGCTTGTTTGGCAAAGTTTTGCACTTAAATTAATGTTAATCGGATTCATTAATTAGCTGGCTTAGTGCCGTATCATGTTTAATTTGTACACTCAAATTATTATTTGAAAAAACTTTTGAATTAGTCAAAGCCTATAAATGGACTTAGGGCCAAGGATTAAAACAATTATCCAATAGTTGGAAAATTTCTACTTTTATTGGCTTTAGAGTCCTTTTGCTTGTCCGTCTTTCGTTCGGGTCGTGCAATATTAAAAGGTTTTGCGGTTTGGTTGTTAACCAATTTGCTTGATTTCAGTTTACATCTGTCTTCTTTTCTGTCGATCGACTCTCTCTCCCCTCTTTCTCTCTCTCTATCTCTTTTTGTCTATGGTCTCTGTAACTGAAATATTGAAAACTTTTGTGTGGTCTGTTTCTGGACATGTTTTTCTCTTCATTTTTTTTTTTTTTTTATTTTCACTCTTGCATGCATTTCCGCAATTGTCAATTAAAAGTATTACGAACAAAACCCAGAGAGGCAGAGGGAAAGAGAGGAAAAATGGTTGGTTCCCTGTGTAGTGGGAAAGGGGGTTTTGATGGCGAAAAAAAAAAAAAATGCCGACGAGCGAAGAGGCATGTAAAAATCAATCAGAGGCCAACGACATCAACCGCATTAGCTGGCCAACTAGGCAGCAGAGCAAAAGAAACCGCAGTCAACTTGCTGCTGCTGCTGTTGCTGTTGCTGCTGCTGCTGATTGCCCTTTGTACTTGTCCTCCATCTACCGTCCATTTCCAAGTCCACTTCCACATCCTCGACCTCATCGTTGTCGTCGTCGTCATCGTCATCGTTGTTGTTGTCGTCGTCGTCGTCTTCATCCGCTTATAATCCTACTATGAGTATGCTATATAGTTGTTGTCCTCCTTCTCAGTCTCTTGCCTCGCCTTCCTCTTTGTCGTCTTTTGTGGCGGCACGCAGAAAGTTGTTTTTCCCTTTTTGCCTAGTTGTGCGCTCAATTTAGTTTTTTCCGATGGGATAAAGAGAAGCATCGGAGGGAGCCACTTGGGGAAAAAGGCCCCCCAAAAAAAAAGTTGGGTTTTTTTTTGCCAATACAAGAGTAATTATCGGAAATGCGGTCGGTCTAGACGTAATCTCAGCTAATGAGCAGTTACGACTCGTTCAAGTGTCACAAAAAGCGCCGTCTGTCAAAATATCAACTGGGCTGCCATTGCTGCATTTGACAAACCGACAAGGCGACAAACAGACAGACGAAACATCTGTTAAATTTCCTCCGTCGTCGTCGTGGTCCTTTTTATTTCGTTTCTCTCGCGTCTCGCTCTCTCTTCTCCTCCTTGATGGTGGGTTGGCTGGTGGGTTGGTTGGATGGATCCGACATTCGGAGCGGAGTCTGTGACAGCTGATTGATGCATTTTGCAATTATTTTTGACGCTGCCTTCGAACTGAGATTGAAAAATTGTCAGTTGCATTCGAAAGAAAAACTGATTTGACAATATGTTATCATCTTTGATGATAAGTTGTTAACACACTTTGGTGAAACTATAAGAATCCAAGGCAAGGTAGATGATGTGCTCGCTCCCCCACCCCCCACCCCTTTGCCATGCATCCTCCATTGTGCCATTTCAATTCATTGTGTTCCGAGCAAGAGAGAAAGAACGAACCCAAGAGACTTTTTGATACACGCCTCAACAATTTTTATTTGCCACATTTTATCTACAAGAAAACTTTGGCGTAACAAAAGATTAGTAAAGTTATGCCAAAAGAGCGAAAACTTTACATTTTTCCTTATTTTTACCTTTCCCGGAGTGCTGCTCCTGCATAGAATTCAACTAATTAAGATGCAGTGAAGACAGATAGAGAGAAAGAGAGAGAGACCGAGCGAAAGAGAGAGAGAGAGAGATCTTATCGCTTGTGTTGAGGTGCTGAAAAATATTAGAAACTTTTTACCGCTGCCATCAGAAACTTTTGCCTTTGACCATCAGCATCAGGAGAAGAGCAGAAGCAGGAGCAGGAGCAGGAACACGAACAGGAGCAGAAGGACAACGACAAATGACAGCAAATCCTCGAAGGCATCGAGCGATATGCGGACAGGCCAAGACGTTGCTGTGGCCATTGCCGTTAGAGGAAGTGCATTTGCAGTTTGCTGCATAAAAATAAATTGGCTGGGGATCAAGCTTAGCTCAAAAATAAAATAGAAGAGAGCAGAAATAGAGAAGAAAATGAAGAAGAGAAAAAAAAAAACACATCAGCGAACAAACTTAGACTGACACAGAGAGACATAGAGTGGGAAATAGTGAGAGATGCAAATTGCTTAGTTTTATGGCTTTGGCTCGACTGGGTGGGTGGGTGGCTGGTGGCTGGCTAATCGAACTGAAGCCAATGAAAGGTAATAAGAGTTTTCTCGAGTGTCGCATTTGTGGCAAATACTTATGTACATATATATATCTACAATATATATATGCTTATTTGTGACTGCATAAGCAGATTTTCAACGAGAAAACTTTCTGTCATTTATGGCAGTTTCTTTCCTTGTTCATTCTGTTTATGCAACTTGCAACTAAAATCTCTTCTTTAATTGTCATAAGCAGTTTTCATAAACCGAAAATATAAATTGCTCCCTCAGCCCCTCTTCGCCACTTCGACCTTCTCGGTACAATGGGCAACAGCAACAAAACTTAAGGCTAAATCTGCAAAGTTTTTTAAGGACGATCGTCTATTGTTTTGTTTATATAATTATTCACAAAGATATATTTGCTTTGAGACAGTAATATTTTGTGGTTTTAAAAATAGAACATCATTTTTTTATATAATTGATAAATTATATAAACTAATGGATTTATAATCTAAAAGATGTTATAAGAACGTAATTTTAAGACTTTTATAAAAGAAAATAGCTATTTGAAAACTATCATAATGATATGCGGGAGAGAAGAAAGCCTCAATGGAACTTATAACAGTTTCCAAAGCTTCCTAATGGTTCCAAAACTTCTTATTTGTCATGGCATTTTTTAATACATTCGAATTCCATTTTGGCCCTCTTTTTTTTAACACATTCTATGTATATTTTTTTAAATCAAGCAAAGTAAAGATTGTTTCTTCAAAGGTTTTTATTAAAAAACATCCAATTTCTACTTCATTTCTTGCCTTATCCTTGAGCTATTCACAATTTTTAATTTAATTCAATTATCCTGTAGAAAAAAATCGAGTTGATGCACCTGTGTCCACAATTACTGCTGTAAATGACATGCAGAGTTAAATTAATAATAATTAGATCCACAATTTATGTTGATTTTGTAAGAGGATTTAAATCTCTTGTAAATAAACCAAGAGCGGTGGACCACTTCAATTTCTAAGGATTTTCTTTACATTTGGCCCAGTGTGTCAGAATTGAATACACAAACTGTAAGCCGCTTGTAAGTTGAGCAAAAAATGGCCAATGCTTTTTATGCTCTCTCTCTCTCATCTCACTCGCTTCCTTTTATTTTCTCTCTTTTTTAGTATAATTAAGTATTTACTTTCACTTTGCGTAAGTGTGCGTGTGTGTGTGACTGTGTGTGTGTGTGTGTGTGTGTGTTAGAGGAAATGTGATGCGACAGAGAAATCAAGGCAGCAAAAACAAGATAGTAGAACCCAGCCAAGGCAGCCTCGACATGAAAACTAAGCGAAAAAGCAATTAGAGCTAAACAATGAGAGTGAATGGGCCATTTGGGGGACGATGTTGCTGGTGTTGGTGCTGCTGCTGCTGCTGCTGCTGCTACTGCTGCTGTCTCTGCAAGTTGATATTAAGGGGCTGCCATGTGTAAAATGCAAGTGAGCACAAAAATCCCAGAGTGCAGATGCAGAAAGCAGAAGCCGATGCCGAAACCGAAGCCGTTGCTGTTGCCGTTGCCGTTGCAGACGTTGTACATAGGTTGCGGCAATGACAAAGGCAGGGCCAGGAGCATGGAGCGGGACCGGGATCGAGGGCGGGGCCAGGCGGCAAAGCCAGCTGGCAATAAAACTCGTGTGTGCATATTTTCAAGCAAAATGCAACATAAAAACATTAAACAAATGCCAGACGAGCGACGACCAACGACGACGACGACGACGACGATGAGAAAGAACAAACTCAAGTTGCTGCCAGCGACAGCGACACATGAACAAGAAACATGAAACACGTCCCCTGTTCTTTTCTTTCTCTCTCTTGGTTGGGGTTTTTTTTTTTTTAGCGATAAGTGTGACAAACTGACATGGCACAAGGCACACACACACACCCGCAGAGAGGGAGAGGGGAAAAGGGGCAAGGGTAAGTCATAGCTGGAAACTGTTGGTAATTTGATATGAATTTGCAATTTACACTGACAATTTTCAGTTGCAGCAGTCTGCAACAGTCGGTAGCACTTGCTTACGTTTAACGTGGCGTATGCGTAATTTTGGCTTCTACATACACACACACACACATTTGCCCAGAGGCTGGAACTTCAGCAATCAAAAGCAGCAATTTGTCTCACTGAGTGACAGTCAGATAGATAGATAGACAGACAGACGGACAGAGAGACGGCCAAAGTCAAAGCTAAAGCCAAAGCCAAAGCTAAAAACTAAGCGGCCCCAGGGAAACCGAACTTTGATTAACTCCCTTCTATGCGCCCCTTTTGGCCAGGCGACTAACACTGGCTTTCCCCCCTCCACCCTTTTTTGCATTGGCACGCGCTTGCTCCCGTTGAGAAACTTCAATAAACAGCAAAATTCCGGTAACGGTTCGAGATCGAGCTAACCTCCATCCAAACTCGACTCGACTCGACCAACCGACCCCAACTCAACGAAACTCAGTTGGTTTCCTATCAAAGACTAATTAAAAACTTTGGCCAATGCCAAAAGCAGAGTAAAAATAAAAAAACATGAAACCAAAAAGAGACCAGCCCCAAACTGAGAGAGGGGAGGGGGGGATTGAAGGGTGGGTGGATAAGTGGGATGGAAGAAAAGATGTGATGTGGTGCGTAGGGCAGAGGGAAGAGTCATCGTCGTCGACGTCGTGGCATGTGCAAAGTTTTGTCATTTGAAAATTTAAACAAAAAGCTGAGACAGCCAACGGCAACAGCAACAGTAGCAACAGCAACAGCAACAACAACAACTGCAACAAGTGCCGCCATAGCTTTGGCTTGCTTTGCCACTGTGTTGCAACTTTGAAATTAATAAATTATTCATGATAAATGAAAGTTGTGCGAGTTTCGCTTTGGCGCATTTTCGCGGTATGCACAAAATGTGGAAAAAGGGAAAAGTTTCCCCCATCTCCCCTCATCCATCTCTCTACTCTCTCTCTCTTCTTCCTTCTATATGCCTTTTTATCTTTGTTCATGTAACAACAGCAGCAGCAACAACAACAACAACAAGAATGAGGAGAAAAGTGCTCTATTTATTTAAATCAATGCAAATACGAGCCATGCCACCGATGCACGATGCAAAAGCCAATATTTAAAATTTATATTACAAGGCCAGCAGCATCAGCGACCGAATAAAAGACAAAACCATTCATGACCCCAAAAAAAAAAAAAAACAAAAAACTACCCATATAAATGGGTATATTCACTTTGAACAACACTTTTTCCCAATATTCCCCAGTGTGGCCATGTTAAGGCCATGTTGTTAGAGTATCCCGAATTCAGTGTGGACCTTTGACCTGCTTGATTTGCCTCTGGCATTTGGCACAAAGACAAAAATGGATATGTCAATCAGAACGCGCCGTTAAGCAGCATAATCAAGCTGGCAAAGGTTATTTGAGTGTTGCTGGTATTTTTGCTTTTACTTTTTAGTTTTTTGGTTTTTTTTTTTTTGCTGCATTGGTTTTTTTACGTTTTGCATTGTTGTTTTTATTTGGTGTTTCTTTTTTCATTTTGGCATTCCTCCTCTGGTTTTTTTCATGAGTGCATCCTGAGCCAATTGAAGTTTTTGTGCATAACATTTGAATGGCCAGAGATGGGGTATATCGAAATATCAAAGTGATTGGAGGAAGAGAAATGAGAGCAAAGGAAGAATCTTAAATGCAAACAGGTTTCTATATGAATGAATCAGTAACTAAAAACTTATTGGAATTTTGTCATTAAAAATGTCGCAACAATTCTTTATTCTAATGAAAAGAAAAAGGCTAAATACTTTACCAATTTTTTAATAGGTAACCCATTTAAAGTTATCACCAAATCATATCGATTTTTTATATGGTTCTCTTATAGATTTGTTCTCATATTCGAAAGGAAGCTGTAGTAAATTTAAGAAGAATCAGATCCAAATGATACATATATAAATATTTTGCTACTACGTAGGAATTAAAATTAGTGTTTTTAATATTTTTGAACACTGTACAAGGGGAGCCAAAATAGAATTAGAAAACGTTAATAATAATATTATGAATAAAAAATTTAAAAGGTCTTTTTCGAGCCACATTCTGAATGAATTCTTCTTGATCGTATCATAATTTTCCAGGGTATTTCATCAGAGTGTCTTAAATGAATTCTGTCAATTTTTATTTGCCCATTGGCCTGGATTTTTAAAAACGTTGACATGAATAAATATAATAAATGCAGTTTACCACTTTAACAATTTGTCTGGCGCTAGCAACATTTTTTTCTGACTCCCTACCCCTCTCACTCGCTCCCTCTCTCTCTCTTCCACTCTCTCTGACATTGGCAGTCTGTCCCTTTCTATCAGCTGTTTTTTTTTTGCGGCAACGAATCGAGACTGAAAAATGCATGTGGCACAAATGGCAATCAGCGACATTAATAAATAAAATCGTTGGTCTTTTGCCAACCGACAGTAATAACATGAACAAAACAAAAACAAATGATGAAACAAAAATAATGAAAAATGAAAATGAAAAGAAACTGAATAGCAAACAACAGCATCAACAGCAATGAGAACCTTGTTTGCTGGCAAACAAAACTATGTCAGCGCTTTTTTCGCCCAACAATGTGTGCCAAAAGGTATAAAATTGCAAAATGGCTCTCACACCACCAAAGTAGCCAAAAAGCCCTTATCCTTTGAGATTATAAAAGCAAAAGCTAAAATTTTTATTACAATTAGAAGCCCTTACATCAATATGTAAATCGCTTAAACATTCATATATGTATGTATGTACATGGTATATATCAGCTATACAATTGAATTGAATTTAATAAACAAAAATATTTGCTCATGCCCCAAACTGATGCTCCTACTGCTGACAGACAAACAGACCGACAGACAGACAATGCCAAAAACAATTTTCCCCAATTTGCAATGGCATTCAAACATTCAACTAAAAGTCAAATCGACATCGAATTCAATTCAAAGTGCAACTTATCAACAAAAATTGACAATTAAATATGGATAAATGCCAGAAAATTTTGTAAAACAAAACAAAACAAAATGTGGAACGGTTGCCAGAGAAGAGCAGAGAAGAGAGAAGAATAGAGAAGCTTATAGTTATGTCAATTAATTTAATTGCAAAGGGCTAAAAGGCTGACACTTTGTTAGAGAAAAAGAGAGAGAGAGACATCTACTGATGGTCTTGGTCAGTCACAAAAATGAAAACCGAATACTGATACTGATTTGTTTCTAAACTATGATTAAAAATTTGTTATATAAGCTATTTACTCTCTCAGATTTTCGGCGGTATACGCAGATAGAACAATGTTAAGTTATCATAGCCAAGAAATTTAATTTGAAATTAATCCTTAATGCCAATTTCATGCACAAGTGCTTGTTATACCACAAATTGACTGTGAGACTCAACTGAGTGTTTAGTGGTGCTTCAAATTGCTGCTCATAAGCTCTTGTTATCTACATATCCAATTATGAATTGATCATCTGACCATTAAGTAGAATTTTAATCACTTAACATCACAAACTACATTTGTATGTCGTTTGGGAAGACGTTTTAGGTTACGATTTAAGTGACTTAAGATAATTAGAACCGAGTGGGAATGCATCTTGGAGAGTTTTACAACAACTTCAATGTCTTGGAAATACTTTACAATTAAAAAAAATGATAATTCAAGCCTGATTTAATTTGGGTTAGGGGGTTATGCCTCGCGAATAGACCTAGTAGAACAAAACACGTATACGCAGGGTACGCCAGCTAGACTTATAATGCGATTTAAGTGACTTAAGATAGCCAGAATCGATTGGGAATGCAGCTTGGAGAGTTTTACAACAACTTCAATGTCTTGGAAATACTTTAAAATTAAAAAAAATGATAATTCAAGCCTGATTTAGGTTGGGTTAGGCCTGGTAGAATAAAACACGTATACGCAGGGTGCGCCAGCTAGACTAAATGAGGAAGAATGAATATCTTTAATTAGAAAATTGTAGTAAGAAATTTCTTAGTATAAATTATTAGACTGAAAGGATGGATATGCTAGAGCAAAGTTTTGCTAAGCCGAAATAAGTAGAAAAGTTATGCTTCCTTTAACCTATACTTTATTCTGTCAAACGATCGCTTTCTTCGGATGACCAAAATGGCCTTGAATAGTTTCTATCAATTGCATAATGTTTGTTGTTCTATTCTTTGGTTAAGAGTGTTAAATGGGCTTTTGAGTTCAAGATTGCTTAGAATGGTTTCCGTTTTGTGTTTGGAAAGCAAATAGTTAATTACATGGTATAAAGGTCCATCAGGATGGAAATCTCTTTCAAGTAACTTTATTTGTCACTGGTTTTTGTTGTTGTTGCTGCTGCTGTTGTTGTTGCAGTTGCTGTTGTTGTTTTTTCTCGTCAGTTCTCGAATGTCAAAGTTCTGTGTGAGCGGCTTATGTGGCGTATGCGCAACGTAAAGCCAAACAATTTAAATTGCACAAAAGCTGCCGCTGCCACTGCCGCCAGTTGCTGCTGCTGCTGCTGCTACTGCTGCTGCTGTCGTTGTTGTTTTCTAATTTTAATTGTGGTACTTCTGCGGTTTTTGCCAGCTCAAAATCCCCACCCAAAATGAAACCGACTAAAAAAGTAGGCGGACAGAAATGAAACGGTAAGCGAGCGCTGTTTGTTTGTCAAACAAATTAGCAAACTGCCTTGAAAGAAGAACTTGCAGTAGTTTTGTTACAACTTTTGTTACTACTTTTGCTGCTGCTGCTGTTGCTGCTTCGGCTTCTGCTGTTATTGCAGCCAAGGCAAACAATTTTGTGAAAATTTCATTAAAGTTTTGTTTTTTTTAAAAAAAAAAAAAAAAAAAACTAGGCAAAGGGGGTTGTAGGGTCTTCTCCTGTTTAAAGACCACTCGAGAAGCCACTGGAACGAGACGAAAAAGAAGCAGAAGAATGACGATGACGACGGTGATGATGATGATGACGATGATGGAGGACAGTGAATGGAGGAGAATGAAGATACTGGCGGGATGAAGAAAGAGAGAGAGAGAGAGAGAAAACAGAGAACCAGAGAACCGAGAGAATGGTGATTGGTGAATGGAGAATGAAAATATGTCAAAATCACGAAAAATTTGCTGGCCATCGCTGGTTACGTTGATCGATTGACTCGTTGCCTGTGCCCATTTCATTTGGCTTGCTCTTTTTCGCACACACTCGCTTTCTCCGAGTGTGTGTGTGTGTGTGCGCGCTTCTTTTTCTCCATCGTTCGTTCGTGTTGGTCGAAATTGTTGGCAACATTTTTCAAGTTTTATTGTTGCTGTCACTGACAGAAGACGGCAAAAGCAGCGGCTATGTGTCTGCGCCTGTCCTTTTCAAATAGTCTTCTCATCAATTTCGCTTTCGCCCCAAAAACCCAAAAGGAGCCCAAGCACAAGCCCAGCCCAAGCCCAATTCCAGCTCAGATGTTGATAATGTTGTTGCTGAGAAGCTCAGCGGAGCGGAGCGTAGCAAAAACCAGAAACAAAAACGAGAAAATTATGTTGGCCCATTTGCAAACAAGCCACTCACAATCGACTCTCATATATGTAGATACAGTAGTAGCAGCTAGCTACTACTGCTTAACAACTGCTGCAGCAATTTCACTTGCCTCTTATTGTCCCCATCATAGTCGTCGTCGTCGTTATTGTCGTCGTCGTCGTCGTCGTTGGTTGTTGTTGGTCGAATGCATTTGCAGCATAAACTCAATCAGTTGCAACAATGCGGCCGCACACAGTAAAAGGGTTTTAAACCAAATGGATATCCACAGCAGCAGCAGCAACAGCAACAATAGCAGCAACAACAGCAACAGAACAGAGCAGTCCTTGTCCATTGCTAGGGCCACTACGTTAACTGTTCAAGAGGCATTATCTCCAAAATGAGCTTATCACGGGGGCAACATAGCATTCGATTGGCAAAACCAGGTATTAGCTGAAATACCACAGGCAACCCAACTCAATCCCATCCACCCACCATCACCCGGTATCATCAAGTGGCAACCGAAGTGAACACAAGCATAAAGCAAATAAATGCTAAGTAGTTAATGATTATGCCAAAAATTTGTGGTTAACCCACTGCACCAACCACACACCCTCCCCTCACCTCACCCACCCGTAATCGTAAATAAAATGCATACAAATTTGATGCCAGTCGAGACGAGTTTTACAATCTCTGAACAATTGAAAAAGTAAGCCAGATACTTAACAAACGAATTATGGTTTCATTTTTAATTTCTGATTTCTGATAATTCAGTAAATGAAGCTAATAATACAGGGTGCCGCAAAAATGTATCATCATTATTTGAAATCTCATTTGTGCTTATATACTGAAGATATCGCATTACCGATAGAGTTATTCATTTTGATTCACCCTATAGAATTTCAGTTTTGAACATAAGAAGATTACAATTTACCGAAATATTGTTCTTTCATTTAAACACACACACGCACACACACACGGACACACATACACACACAATTAACCCAATAATGATGCAAAGTAGAGAGATTTTATTCCATTCATTCAAGAGAACATTAAGTACTTCAGCTGATTCCTTTATGGGCATTACATCCTACCAAATAAATAGTTGCACATATTTCAAAAAGGCAGATAATTGAAAAATGAGGTGCTTCTTATACATACATATGTGCGTAAGGACTCAAATGGATGAATGAGCGGCAGCAGATTAAGATGAAAATTGAAAAATCCACCATACAAAAGGACAAATTGCTCTTAAAAACGCTAAATCAATTTCAGTCCTATGCTCTAACTACAATTTTATGTAGCTTAATTTTTTCGTCCTTTTTATAGAAAGGCAATATCTATTGTGAAGCTAAATGTGAAAGAGATTAAAATCTACTCGAATTTTTAAGATAACTCATTGGGTAGAGTACGAGAATGAAAGTTTTAAAGATTTTTCGTTTAAGGAACGCATGTAGATCTATCTAAAAATTGTGGTAAGACAAAGAAAAATAATCCAAAAAGCAGGATCTAAGCTAAAAGCCTACAAAAAGAACTTATATTTGTTTTTTGCCAACTTTTTATACCTGTTATGTTGTAAGGGTCACAACACTTTAGTATATTGCACAACAACATTCGGATTTTTGGCGAAATGTGCTAAGAATATGATTAATATTCTTAAAAAGTGTTTTTCAAATTGAATCAACAAGATGTTTCATTTTTCTACTGTGGTTTTCGGTTTTCATTTTGTTTATCAGTCGAATTATTTCCTATATTTTGTATCCCAACATGTTAGAGTACCAAAAAGATTTTTGTTTTTGCTTTTAAGAAACTACAAACTGTAACTCTTTGGCTTAAAACCTTCATTGAATGTGATTTACCCATTTTTGCGAATAATAAGTTTGAGAGGAGTCTTCCATTTGTCCATTAACCCAGAGGCTTAGGCTCTGTATGTGTGTATGTTAGCTATAAAGTAAAAGTAGATGTAGACGAGAAGTAGGCCCAAAGCGCTTACAACTTGATGACTGCCCAATATCGCATATGTTGCACATCCGACCAACACCCACGCACGCACACACACACACACATACACATATGTGGTCCGGAAATGCCCATTTTCTGGCCATTTTTCCGTTTGTCAAGAACCATTGTCACCTTTTTTCTTATTCTTTTTTACTTTCCTTTCAATTTTTTTGTACCTAAGGAGAGTCTAAGGAGAAGCAGACAAAAACAACTGTCAGTGGCTTGTTGCCTTTTTATTATTTTCTTTTTTTTTCGACTTTCCATCTCTTTTGGCTTTCTCCAGGTTCCCTCCCCTTCGCTCTCTGTCCCTCTCTCTCTCTCTCTCTCTCTCTTTGTATTTTTTCATGCTTTTTCCAATGCGTGTGTGAAGAGGGTAACATTTTATGCTATATCCAAAACGAACTGTCAACGCAGCAGTTTCTGTCTCTGTTTCTTTACTTAGATTTCCTTTTCTATTTTTTTTTGTTTTTGTCGTTTTTTTTTTTTTTCGTTTCTGTTCATTCTTTTTGTAATATTAGCAATCCTGACTTTTGGTTTTGTGCGTGTCCTGGCCAAGCATCAGCAGATGGCAGCTGCCAGTTGGCCAGGCACACTTCCTGTTGCATCTAATCGCATAAATGTGCTGCCCCATGGAGTGTTGCTCCTGCATATTTTATAAGCAAACACAGGCCGTGTTTTGTTTCTGCGTCTCTCTACCCATGGGAGTGAGAAATAGGAGTAGGGAATTGCATGTCAAGTCAGTTAAAGTAAAAGTTAACAGGATTAGGCAACAGGCAACTGCAGACTAAAGTTCCAGATTTTCAAGTTAGCAACTTTTGGTTTCCTTTTGTTTTCGTATTTTTTGCTTTGTCGGTTTCTCATCATTTTATCTAGTTTTTGTGGAGCTTACCTGGGGGGAGAGGGAAGAGGGCGGGGGTGGGGGGCAGGCAACTTATTTGGCAAAGGATTTGGACTTGGCTTAATGATAGTTTCAATTATCGCTCATGTCCCAGGCCCCACATGAGGAAGAGAGAGAGAGAGCTCAATCAACACAGGACCAGAAGAGGCAGCAGTAGGACAAAAAGGAAATGCGTTTTCAGGCTCAACCTCAAACCTATGCCCCATACAGACTAAGCCAAACTAAAGCCTGCTTATCATTTGGCTATCTTACTGTTAGTTCGCTCATTATGGCCAAGCGCCAGTTGGCCGCGTTTCTCTCAATTCTCCCCCTTTACTACTACTACTACTACTACTACTATATATGTATATCTTCCTTCTATATCTGTTTGTGTGTGTGTGTGCAATTGTTCAAACAACTTGTGCATGTGCCTTGGACTTGTGTGTGTGACAAAGTCAAATTATGGCTCTAACCGAGAACACAGAGCAAATGGCTTGAAAATGAGGCAATTTAAAGACTTGACTGGAATAGGACCCTAGCTGAAACTGGATGAAACTTCTGTTTTCCGCTTTTCGATAATTTATTTAAGTTGCACTCAGCACAAAGTAAAATCGGCAACATTCAATGGTTCACTCCCTTAGTCCCCCCCCCCATCCAACCTGTATCCCTACTATACTAACGTCCCGCATTCCATGGCCCCCCTTCCTCTCTATCCACCAGTCTTTCATCCACTTTTATTTCGTGCTCAACGAAAGTTAGTCAATGCGCGCAATTTGCTAAAAATAAACAAAAAAGCAAAGGGAAGGGAACGCAAAAAAAAAATGAAATGAAAAAAGAAAGCATCAAAATAGAAGAAGAAAACGCGTAAAAGGGGACACAACCCAAAGACTGGCTGGTCGAATTGACAAATGCTCTGCACGGGGACGAACAAAAATTTATGAAAATTCCAATTCAATTGGATATCGATAATTCTTATAGTTAAACAATTAGAAATTTAATTTCAATAGATAATAAATAATTTAAAACTAGAAGAAAACTTGAAGCTTCATAGAACTAACTATCAATCAAATTGAAAATTCTAAAGTCTTTTCATTAGTTTAAAGTCAATTAATCTCCCTCTTTTTTATTATATGTATAAATACACTTAAATTATTACAAAAAATTAGATTTTTATGACTGTTACTAGTCTCCTGCAATGCTAGAATTCGCCAAGGAATGATTTCTCTGACGTTTTCCTTTTAAGCCTTATTTCGTACTCTTAGGGAAAGCCTCAAGGGATTTAGTTCGAAACTCCTTGACAGTTCCCTTTTCCTTCATACAAAGGACATGCCCATACGAAATTGTTTAAGGAATTTCAAACACGTTTCTCGGGAATTTCCTAGGGAACAAAGAACGTTTCGTGAGAAATCCTTTAGGACTCCTGAAGGATTGGTACTGCAGGGTCAAGCCACCAAAATATTACTATTACTACTACAATAACAAATTGCAACACAAAAAGGAAATTAATTTTATACGTTTCTTGGGAAACAATAATTTGTAGGTGAAACATTAGAGTCACCGAAATATCTCAACAAATTGTACACATATATCTCTCCAGCCTGCTCTGTTTTAGTTTATCTTTTTTTGCTGTTATCGCAAAAGATATTTGGTAATCGTATTTAAATCGATCTTTGAGGAATTCAATTGAAATTGAAATGAATACTCATAAATGTGGAATAACAACGAAATGCTTAAAAAAATGAATATCTCGTAACGTAATTACGAATATTTTGCGATCCATTCTTGCTAAAGTAAAAATTTGGGAATTTTATAAATTATTTGCTATTCAAAATAGAATTTTATATGAATGAGTTTCTTTGGTGGTAGTGTATAATGAGGGGCTATGGGCAACTTTTTGGAGTCTGCTACAAAGTCTTTCTTGTATCCCCCACCCCACCCTTCTTCCTATTTCTGTCTTTCTTTTACTCTTTGACTTGCTTGCCCCCCCTTCCCCTTTTTGTGTGTTTCTGCTTTGCGTGTTTGCTCTGAGCCTTTGCCTCGGTCTGTCCTTCAGTCCATTGTGCATGGGACTTTTTGCCTGTTTGAGTTTTCGTTTTCATTTTCATTTTGATTTTCATTTGCCATTTTCCATTTTTATGATATTGTAATATATTTGCTTTCAGCGCGTAATTGACATGGGTCGTTTGTTTGGGCAGCGAACATTGAATTATTCTATTTTTCATCTTTACTTTTTTTTTTTTTTTTTGCTCATAGCATGAAAATTGATTTCCCTTTTTTCTTCTTTCTGCAACACAATGTTCGTTTTTGTTGTACGCTTTTCGGTCGTTTCTTGTTGGTTGTTGTTGTTAACAAATTGGCCGAGCTCAGGTTACTGGTTGTTGGTTACTGACGAAAAGGTTAACTTAACTAAGTACTCAGCGGTTGGTCTGTGTGTTTGGACAGCTGCCATTTCATTGGCAGCAGGCAGGCGGCAATTCGGGGTCCGTTAGCAGGCAGGCATTTTTTGGGTGTGGAAATTTCTTCAAAAACTTTTTCTCGCATTTTTCCGGAATATGTTTTAATGGCTTCATTTCATTTTTCCAGTGGCTCACATTTCGTATTTTTATTTTTATTGTTGTTGCGCTGTTCCTGCTGTATGTTTAGCATGTTCGCTCAATTCGAAAGGAGCATCAAAATCTGTGCTCACACAATTCATAATCATGCCCCAAGGTGGCATCAAATGAAATGAGTGTCGCATTTATTGTGCGCCAGTGTGTGTGTGTGTGTGTGTGTGTGTGAGTGTGGTGATGGAAAGAGGGTAAGAGAATTTAACAATGAATTCTTCTTAAAGCCATTTTGCTTGCAAAATTTTCATAGCAATAAATTCAAATATGTATGGGACGACGTGGGGTGGTGTGGGTGGTGTGGGAGGGTAGGGGCCAGGAGGCCAAGACCACAAAAAGTTGCTGCAAGAAATTAAAATACTTTTTGGCTAACTAGCCCCAAAGTATGCACATTAGTGTAAGTCTCATCGTGTGTGCGTGTGTGTGTGTGAGTGTGCGTGTGGGTATATATATTTGAGGACCGCCTTTTGCAAGTTTTGAGCGATTTTCAGTGGCTCAATGCTCTCACATTGGGCCATTTCTACGCAACTTACCAAACAAATATAAAAATAAATTGTTGTAATAAAGCGCAAAATCCACATACACACTAACACACACACATACTGGCACACAATTGCACACACACGCAAAAGGGCAAGAGATGGTATAACATTTGCTCTGCTGCTGCTTCTGCTGCTACTGCTACTGCTACTTGGCTTAGATAGACGCCTGGCTGTATCTTTTCTATTGCCACGTTGTTGAAATCTATTAGCCACATTTAGTGTGGCTCATAAAATTCTATTGCATCATTTGTTTCTGGGTAACTGGCAGGCAGTCAGCATTCAGTTCGGCAGTCGGGGTGGTGGGGGCCAATGGAGGCAATGTGCAGGCATCGTCGTTTCATCTTGGCCCTTTTCCCTTTTTTTTTTTTGCTTACCAAAAGTATTTCAAAACAAGTTTCTGCAGGGCGGCTAGGCCAGAGAAAACAATTTGCAAGCTTTCGTCGTCGTCGTCGTCGTCGTCATCTTCTTCTTAACTGATAAGCAAATGAGTTTATGGACAGCCAAGGGATTGGATATGGCTTGTCTTGGGCTAAACTGTTGCCAACTGGTTGTACAGTGAAAACTCTCTTTGAGAGAGAAACGTGAAGCGTTTGCGCCCATGGGAAAATAACTATAAAACCTTTTCATAATCATATTTTTTGTTATAATTTGAATTAAACATTTTCATCAGATAATACTTTTGTAAGTATTTCAATTATATTTTCTATTTTCAACTTATTTGGCTAAAAGAAGCGTCCGTTCATTAGGCGAGTTTTCACTATATAACCGTACTTTGGTGGAAATTTGGGGTTGAGGGTTGAGTTTGAGAACCTCTTTAAGTGTAGTGTGAGAGTTATAAGCATTAACCTTTGAATAACTAATTTGTATGTACTGCCCCGAATTTGATGTGTGCTGTAGTAGCATGGTTTAAGTTGAAGCGAAAACCATTAACCAAAACTGACCAAATCACTGGGACTAAGGCAAGATCGATTCCCCATTTCACTTCTCGTACTCATACTCAAACTCTTCTCTTCTCTTCTCTGCTGCTGCTGGCCTGTGGCATGTGCCAAATGTCAATCACTTTGAAAATGTAGTCAAATCAACTGTCAAATAAGCGTTGCATTTGCCCCATCCTATGCCTGTGCGTGTGCCAGTGTGTGTGCCAGTGTGTGTGTGTGTGTGTGTGTGTGGGTGGGTGCGTATGTGTGTGCGTGTGTGTGTGTGTGTGCAGCACTCAACGGCAATTCAATTGAAATCAAATATGCAACAGCAATCGAGTTAACCAACGAGACGGGTGCCACCTCAATCTCATCCTTCTTTCCACCTCCCTCCCTCCCTCGATACCGACACCGACATACATACCCAATGACTGGGGGTGGCCGGGGGGTCAGGGTAAACTGCTATAAATGTAGCTTGGCGTGTTATGTAGGTGTTTGCAAGTATGTCACCACCACCACCATCATCATCATCATCATCATCATAGTCATGAGAGAGCTTGGAGTGAGAGAGATAGAAAGAGTTTCGTGTAGGTGCAAATGCAGATGAAGATGGTGATAGAAGGAGGGGTGACTATGGAGTAGGAGACGATGTCCGTAGCCGCAACAGTGTGCAAACAAACATTGTTGTAATTGCTGAAAGTGTGTCAAAATGACAGACAAACTGTATGAACATGTTTTCTGCCTGCCTGGGCACAAGAGGACAAACGAAAGGATTCTTGGAAGATAATGGTCTTTAAGATTTATTAGTTTCATAATAACAGCATGTCAATTGAATTGGATTGCCAAAACAAAAACAGAGAAAATATATATCATCATCATCGTCATCATCATAGGGTCGTCCTCCTTCTCCCCACCCCCTGCACCCCCCTGTATCTCGGTGTGTTGAAATTTGCTTCAAGAAAATTATAACTCAAAAAGCTGCCACGCCCTCCCAAGGCAAACATATCAAGATCCTAATGGAGAGTATTCTGCCACAACAAGCGAAAAATAACGGAAAAGTGAAAGGACATTCTGTTTAACTTAACATTTCTGTTAAACTTAACATATAGAAGGAGTTACGTGAGGCCTTTGGGTCTCTGCAACGTGGCTGTTAGCCCACTTCTGCATATACAGGTAAACCGAAATTTATATAAATATATACAAATTATCTTTAAATCAATCACGAATATTTTTTGTAGAGTTTATTTTGCTAGTTTGTGCTCTCAATGTATCCATTAAAAGCAAAGATCCTCTATGATATTTTAATTAATTCTAAATTAAAGTTTATTAACGCTTTTGTTTAATTCCATATTACGAAATGAAATGAGCCACTGTGCACCATCGTTATTAGTAGCGTTTCCACTTCGTTGTCTCATTTTCTGCTACTTCTAGCTACTGTTGGCCCCAAAGGATAACTTAGCTTAATTTAGGTGTAAAACAGCCATCGCCGTTGCCACCGCCGCCACCGCCGCAGCAACCGACAATGCCATTCATCTTGCAGGTGCGAAAAGACATAACAACACCTGTCTGTCTGTCGGTCGGTGGGTCGGTCAGACGGTTGGTCGGTCGGTCGGCCATTCGGTAGGCGCCGGTACACACAGACAGATCATTAGCAAGGCAAGCGTAAAAATGCTGATTAACGAGTCCCTTGAGTCCTGACTGGGTCCTGGATACTAATACTGCTGAAGCTGAAACTGAACTGAACCGAACCGTACAGACTTGAACTGAACTGAGCTAAACTGAAGTGAAGTGCTATGGAACTTCGTTTCCGGTCAAAGTGGCGGCTGGCTGCCCTTGTTGTTGTTGTTGTTGTGTCTTTTCTCTTGCTTTTTTTTTCTTCTTTTTGGCGGCTTAGATTACGAAACATAAATTTAAATTATATTAAATAATCCCCACCATCCCCGTACCGCATGCCATTTTCAAGGACACTGGCAATGACATTTATTATATAATTTATAGCCTATTTATTGGCGCCTCGTAGTCGTAGTCGGAGATCCTCTCTCTGTTTAATATTGATTGCCAAATAATTGAGATTTTTCTTTTGCACATAAAATTTGTAGCCATATTTTATGGCTATGTTAGGAAATTACCACCACGCACAGCAACCCACACGCGCCGACAGCATAGCCTACATTTATATGTAGTGTGTGTGTGTGTGTGTGTGTGTCTGGTGTGAGGAGTGGGGAGGAGGGGCGTGGCCAAAATAGGCAGTCGATTATATAAAACATAACTGCGCTCAAAATCTCATTTGGCCATTTATGAGCCTCGAGGTCTCAAGAACGTCAAAGTCATAGTAATAATCACATGGAAAAGGTTACCCCGCACGTCTGCTTCTATCATTCCAACCAAAATAGGGCGTGGCATGGGTGGCCCAATAAAATGGCAAATGCCGAATGCCGATATAAAAACGAAATAAAAATCAGCAAAAGGTGTGAGTATATTGTCACGAATAAGAAGGACGCACAAAAAAAAAAAAAAAGGAAACTTTAGAGGGTAGACATTGACATCGACTTTGGTTGCTTAGGTTTTTTTTTTTTTTTTTTTTTTGCTGTTAGCCAGAATGGCCATTTGAAACAGCCTAAACGAAAGGTGTTTGAGTAAAAAAGATTTGCTCGAAATGTTTGTTGTTTTTTCCCAAAGATTTAGTTCGGCCAGCTTACCTAATCCCCTTAACCAAAAAAAAAAAAGGAAAATAAGAGAGAAAAGGTGCGGATGAGGGGGGAAAAAACAACAACGAGATGAACATACTGAATGAAAATGGTTGATGGCCCGCTAGCTGCTGCCGCTGCTGCTGCTGTGGGGTTGCTCAAGAGTTTAGCACAAAAGTAGGCAATATTTTTTTTCTCTTTTTTTTTTTTTTTTTTAAATAAAGTCTGTAAATTGCCGCTCTGGACCGGAACCCGGGTTTATGACTATGGCTATATAAACACCTACAGCAGTCATATAATTTACTGTTTTTTAGGAGTTAATAAACCAGCGTGTTCCCCAAGTATTCTTATATTATTTCATTTTTGCATCAGAACAAGCCACCCAGCCAGTCGAAAGTGGGTAACAAAATTTTTAATTACCAAAATGAGAACGAAGAGCAAAAGAGTTACGTTTTGTTCGCCCAGAATTTAATTGATATGCCAACTGTAAAATGCAAATAAACATTTTGTTGAATTGAAAGAAAGAAAGAACCAAAAAAAAACAAAGAATGCATAAAGATTTCATGAAAAATCAATGATTATGTTAAAAATACTCTCTAATGGATACTTTAAGGACATGAAGGACATAGCAAACAGCTCAAAAAAAAAAAAAACAAAGTCAAAAGCTGAAGCATAAATAGTACTTTTTGATTCAACTGTTCAGTAATACAGGGTAACTTTAGAGATTTAAAAGGAGTTTTACCTCTAAAAGTATAGTTTTGTTGTATTTTGTTCCATTTATTGTATAAAGTGTTTCATAGTTGATTTACTTTTGTAAACTTTCAATATTAGTGAAGTCAAAAGTCAGGCGTCTGCGCTCTTTTGGGTCGCTTGTTACATGTTGGACTGGTGGGTATTAGGCTTTTATATTGAACGTGATGGGGCCAAGTTGGAGCCCAAGTGTTTCTGGAGTTTACTATAATGTCACGTACCATAATACCTTTAGTTAAAAGTCCAGGAGATCTGTATACAGACAGGTGAGTTAAACTGTAGATTAATCGGTTTCTATTCACTCATTGAAAATAAAGAAGGATAAAGACAATCTGCTGAAGAGAAGTTATCAAAAAAATGAATGGCTCCCTCGATGCACTGAAACAACAAATCAGTTTAGAAAGTTGTTCCCAAAGTTTTTTCCAAGTGGCAACTTTCCACTCCTTTTTCTGTTGATTATGCACTTAAGATTGTTGTAAGCTACCGCTTATTAGACACCCACAAAGAAACACACATGCAATTCATACTCATATACATACAATATATATATATTTGGATATAGTCAGTCAGTCTAAAGCCCAGTTTATGCCAGTTGCTTATCTCATTTCATGCAAATCCCCGAACTGAACTTTCTGGGCAAATAAATTTACATTAGCGACTGAACTGAACTCAAGTGAACTCATTGCAATGGTCTTGCCCATTTTTTAGCATGCGGGGTGTGTATGATGAGGGTGGGCGGATGAGGACGACAAAGTCAAAAGTCACGACAACCCGCACTTGTTAGGGATTAGCGCAAGGATTGACTTTAAGATGTCAGGCAAAAGCGGCAAGTGGCACACTGGATATATAAGAACTGCCTGACAATAAAGAAGCGGAAAAAAAAAGAGTAAGCCAAGGAGGAGAAGGTGGCCGCTCGGTGGATTGGTGGGGGTGATGGCAACGTCTGCTGCGTCTGTGTCGACGAAATGGCATAAATTTCAAAGTTTATTGCATAAATTGTCGTATTTTGAGAAATCTTATTGCCTTTATAATGCTCAGAGCAGAGGACAGAATGAGAGTCAGGGACGGAGTCAGGCTGGGCCCACCTGTCTGTAAAATGCCACCAAAGCTAAAGCTGAGGCTAGGGTTGCCACTTGCTTCTTTTTTTTTTTTTTTTTTTTTGACGGAGAAGGAATTGAAGAGGTTTTGGTGGGGATGGAGGTGGGGGATGCGGGGGTATCTACCTACGTTATGGCTACGGCGCCTTGGCGTATCATTTGTTTGTTTGTGGCAAAACGCCTAGGCGTCGCTTAGCTTTTCTTCATGCTCTCTTTCTCTTTTTTTCACTCTGTGTGTGTGTGTGTGTGTGTGTGTGTGTGTGTGTGGGGCTTTCTCTGGCTGCTTGCAGAGTTTTTATTGGGATAATAATCATAAAACATGCACTTAACAAGCAGCTTGAAATATGTGGCCAAAGCCGAAAGGCAAAGGCGAAACTCGGAACTTAAATTTTTGCACATTTTATTGAGGTTGATTTATATAGTAGAGAGTGAAGAAAATATACACGATATGTATGTATGTTATGTATGTATGTAGAGAGTGGCAACAGAAGTCAGCTAAAAGAGTAAAAATCCAAATCAACAACAACTTAATTGAGATTGCCGCCAATCTTTCTCTCGCTCCCCCTCTCACACTCTCCTCTCCCTATCTCTCTCTCTCCCTCTCTTTTTGGGGGCCAATTCATTTGTAGGCACAAACAAATTTGTTAACAAATTTGCGTTAATGCCATAAGAAATATTTATACAGTTTCCTTACTTTTCTACTTAGCCCCAAACCCCAATACCACCCCCGACTACCACCCATCACCGTCACCACATAAATTCAATTGTGGGCGTGTCTTGGCGTAAGCCTTTCGACCTTCAATGTGGCATGTGCCAGCAGCAACTCATTAAGCGGCGTGCCATAGGGTGTTGGATGTTGGGTGTTCCTTGGTTGTTCTTGGCTCTTGCGGTTTATTTTTGGCTGTTATTATTTGTTTAATGAAATAAACGCACGACTTTCATCTTCATAAAACGGCATTATGGCATTAGCGCCGCAAATTTATGGAGCTCAAACAACCATCCCCCATCCCTCTCAGCCCCTCCCAGCCCTCTCGCTCTCTCTTTCTGTCCCTACCAGTACCCCCGTTTACCCCGTAACTCTCCAAGCACACACAACTCGAAATCAAATTGCAGAAGGCGTCAAATTTTGCGAAATTAAAAGAATACGCCATTGAATACGCTCTCTCTCTCTCTCTCTCTCTCTGCCTCACTCTGCTCAAATGAACTAAGTATTTCAGCTGTTTCAATGAAATTATTTTTGTTTACAACTATTTAGACTCTAAATTTTAGAGTTTCTGTTTTATTGACCAATGAATGAAATGGAAACCAAAGGCAATACTTGCCAATCCTTTGAATTCTTTTAATTTCTTGCACTTGTTGCCTCACTCAAACACCAAATGATGATCTACGTTATAAGCCCTGAAAGGGCAGGCCAATTCGCTTACGAAAGTTCAACTATTTATTTTATTTTATATAAGAGAACTTCGTCTATTATCTATGTACATATATGTGTATAAAGATTTCGTTATTTCGTTGTCAAAGAGAGGGATCTGATCATAGATAAGTATTAGAAAATAAAGGATTTCGTTAAGTTTTATATATTTTCCCTCCATTTATTGCCTTATCTGCTCCTTTCAGCAGTCAGATTTGGCTGTTTTCAAAAACACATATTACGCATACGACAAGTGTTACCACCAAATGACACGAAATCAATCGGCAGAAAGGACTATTGTCCTGTCTCTTGAATTAAATGAGATACTGCAACATTTATAGTGCTAATAATGTTACATTGCTTAAAAGAAACAGCTTTTCTTGGCCAATTCCTTAGTTTTTTTGAGTTTTTTTGGCCACAGAATCAAGTTTTTATTTTTTCCTTGGACTTTTTTGGAAAGAAAAATGGAAAACTTTCTAGTTTTTGCTCTCTCCGTGATTCATTTTACTAAGCTGTATAATAATTCGATCAGAAGACTCAGACCGAGTTGGCAAATTTAGGTTAATACATGCAGTCTTGAGCTCGATTTATGGAATATGGAATATACCCTGCATAAGTGTCACGTAATTTCTAAACATTTCGTTTAGTTGTTGATTTTTATGAACTTGCTTTAAACTTTTTTTGTGCCACACACACAGAGAGCGAGCGAGCGAGCGAGAGAGAGAGAGGGAGACCCCCTCTACTCGTTGGCTGAGTAAGTTATAAGCGTGCTACGTGTGGGGTCAAAATTGTGGGCGTTGGCACGCTAAATGTGTCGCCTGCCGGGTTGTTGTTGTTGCTGCTGCTGCTGGTTGCATTGCAGTTACTTACTGCTAACCCAATTCTCAGTGAAAATGTCATGGACAAAACGCTCCGTCATGCTTGCGCCCGTCGTTTTGCACAATCATGCTGCGCAATCAGCGCTCTCACGCTTTGCATGCAACATTTGTAAGGCTCATTTGGTTCGGAGTAAAATAAAGATGAAGCAGAAGAAGCAAAAGAAGATAGCACATCATATCATATAGAATATATAAAGATATAGAATGAGAGAGAGAGAGAGAGACAGAAAATGTAATTTTCATATTTCTTTTGGCAAAAGTTTTGGCAAGCCAAAGCAACAATGACATGGTTGATGCATGGTCTGGCCTCTTACCAAGTTCACAAGGCGCTGAAATGTCGACTTTCTGTATCATAAGAGAAGAGAGAGAGAGAGCGAGAGAGATAGAGAATTTGGTAAAAAGATACATCCACATGGCATTAACAATTGATCAAGACAAAAAAAAAAGCGTAAAGTAACAGCAGAAGGAGAACAGCAACAACAATATGAACAACAAAAATTGAAAAGAAATAATAGCAGGTGCCGAATTACATGAAAAATCACTTAGGAAAATTAAATTTCACATATTTTTCACTTCAACGCCAAGCAGCAATGTCTTTGAAGTTTTTCCTTATTTTTTTTCTTTATTTTTTTTTTATTTGTATACTCTACATTCATATAGGGGTGAAAGGGTGTGTAAGGCCGAAGGGATTTTGGATTGAAGCGAGATCTCGGGAGCTATAAAAGCTAGATCTGAAACTTTTGGTATATAGACTCGAATTGTAATATCTGTGTTATACGTCAATACTATTTTTTACTTCGGTGCTAGAGGCGCTTAAGTTTTCATAAGCTGATAAGAGTGAGCATGATAGCATCGCGGCATGTAAAAGGATTTTATAAATAAAATGTAATGGCAGGGTATAATGATATCGGTGCCACAGTTTGCCTACATCATTCTTGGTATTTTTTTCATATTCTATCGCTTATTGTTGTTGGTGATGGCTGTGCAGCTGTGTTTTCTGCCACCACAAAACATGAGTAATGTGATGTCGAAAGGTGAGAAGATGAGGTAGATAGAAATGAAGATGATGCCACTGATGCTGGTGATGTTGCTGCTGTTGCCTGTTGGCAGAATTGTTAAAACTTTTCTTGCTAACCCAACCCACACCCACAAACCCTCCCACATTGCTAGCAAAATCATTTAAAGTCATCTAAATCAATTACATTATTCAACAGTTGCTGTCAAATGCAGCAAAAATGAAATCCTCTAGTGGCGCAAGCGGGTCGAGTAGATGGGCGGTAGGGGGTGGACGTGGGTGGGTTTGGCAGAGATGCTTGGGAAAATGCTTCGAGAGTTGCACAAATAAATATAAAATATAAATACGCACACAGACCATAGAATTTTAAAATCATTTTTGTCGTTGTTGAGATTAGCAAACAGCAAAAAAATATAATATAAATAAGAGAGAGAGGAGAAAAACTAAAGGAAAAGGAAACGAAAACAAAAGCAAACTAAGGCCACTCACAAGGCGAGCGAGCACAGAGCCAGGCGAAGAGATGGCGGCGATGAAGGGGAATAAGTTGGCGCTGCTCTTTAGTGTTGCTGATGGTGGCCAATGATGCCTGCCGCCTTGGCCAGGCGTCGTCATTGTCATTGTCGAACAGAATAAACAAATAAACAAACAAACAGACGGGGCAGACAGACAAATAACAGAAGATGAAGAAGACGAGAAGAAGAAGAAGAAAAAAACAGATTCACTCGGAAATCCTTTTTGGGCCAAAATACCAGGATGAAGGGAAAAGGGAAAAGTTTCCACTCGAATGCTTGACTCAACTTCACACACTCTTTTACTCTTTCCATCTCGTTCTTACCATTTATTTAGCTCTGTTTCTGTCACGCACTCAGCAGACAGCCAAATTGTTGTTGTGCTTAAATATGCGCAGAACAAACCTCACGAACACATCAATCAATTCAAACCAAATGGCAACTTAATTTCTCATGTTACCTGACTTGCACACACACACACAAACGCACACCACACCACACCACACACACAGAGGCAGAGAGACTCGAACAACAGCAACAACATGAAAAATTTGATTGAAATCATTTTCAACAAGTCAAGTGATTGATGACAAACATGTTAGAGATTAAAATAATGACCAAAGAAATTGACATTTGATTTTTTGGTTGTGTGTGTGTGTGTGTGCACACACACTATCCCAGCAAGCATATAATGGCCACTTGTTTTGTCAAAGGATACAAATGTCACTATTCCGTCACTTTTGAAAGATAGTCCCAAAACTAGAACTCCAACTTTGAAGGTTTATCCTTTCCAGTTTTCACAATCAAAATGATTTAAGATGGCAAATGACATTTTTTCTAATTTAACAAATCATTTTAAATATTTTCCAAAATTTTAAGTCCTTTGGAGCAAATCTATTCAAGTTATAGACAACTGTCTATCGGTCTACGGTGCTCGATTTAATAATTGACATATTTGAACCCCTCTGAAAGGGAAATTTCCCCAAGAAAATGGACCAAGACACAAGACACAGTGGAAGCCGTAGAAGCTTACATTGAGAGCCCCTATAGATACTATTTTGTTTGAAATTTTTAAATCTGGAATTTCCATTTGATAACGTTAATACAATTAAGTTTTATAAGTCAATTAAGTTCTGCTGGCTTCTATTTTGACAATGAAAATGCTTGCTGGGTTCTCATATGTATATTATGATTGTTTATTATTTGTTTAGGTTTCGGTTAATGTTTTTAATTGATTTGTTTTAAACATGATTTAATATTTTTTGTTTTGCTTGTACTTTGCTTGAATTAATCTTTATCAAAAGTTTCTACTTGAATTGCTAACTGCTCTCTTCCCCTCATCACCTTAGCACGTCTTTTCTACTCACCCTCTCTCTCTCCCTCTCTCCTATCATTGTGTTCGTCTCATTTGTGCGTCTCAATCGAAAGTCGACTTTTTTTTGCAGCTTTTTACATAAATTTCTTTGCTAAAAAAGTTTTACTTTTTGCCAAGTTTTATGAGCAACGTAAAAGTTTATTAAAGAGAGCAAAAAAAAAAAAAGAAAAAATCCCCAGCCAGAACCAAACCGCAACGAAAATATTATTGCTAAAATGTTGCAAAAAGTTAAAAGAAGAAAAAAAAACGAGGAAAATAAACTAAATGGAAGGAAAAATCCAAGTAGCAACAATTTAATGACCTTTAAAAGTACGTAGAGAGGCAATCAAAAGTTTTAGACCTGTTTAGTTAACTCTATTTCAAGGCCATGGGTAATATTACCAGAAGCACTAGTCACTTTTCACCGCAATTGTTACACAATCTTCAATTGAATGAGCAGCAGCAGCGCCGCAAATCAGTGCCCAAAAACATAGGAAAAGAAAAAAAAACAGTACATGGCTAAAATTGTTTTAACTTGGCTCCTTTCCTTCAATTTGAAAGGCGCTCTCTCTCATTGACATTGATTGATGAAAAATTGATAAATTAGGAACCAACTAATTGGATGTGTGTGTGTGTGAGGACCCTTGCACATTAAAGTTTATCATTTCTGGGTAAGAGAGAGAGAGAGAGGAAAATGAAGAGATGGGGCAGCGGGAAAAATCCTTGGAATCCTTAAAATTTATGTGCAGCATTTTGCAGAGCGCAACTAGAAAGATGAAGAAGAAGAAGACGACCAACAAAACGAATGTCAACAGCAGACGATCAAATTGTAAAACTCTTGCACATAAATCTTGAGTTGTTGTTCCTTTCTTTTTGTCATAATTCACACAGCATGTATGGGTGGGTGGGTGTCTGTGTGTGTGTGTATGTTGTGTGGTCGCACCTGTTTGGGCTTGTACTTTTTGTGCAGTTTCCTTTCCTTTTTTTTATGAAATGCGTCACGCATTTTTACGTGCACGTCCCATTCGTTTCTTTTTCAAACTTTTTTCGTTTTTTTCTTCTTTTTTTTCTGTTGGGCCAACATAAAAAAGGCAAACATTAAACACATTTTATACCAACATTTTGCTTTAACGTCTGGCTAAATAACTTTTTGATATCCAAAATACTTATTGGTATGTACTATACATACACAAAAAGATACCGGAAACTAGCATCCCAAGCAACGACTCTTAGATACCCTTGAAAATGTATTTCATACCAACAAAAAAAGCAATCTATTCTTTAATAATCTCCAGTTAAAAGATTAAGCAATCTTTAACTAACAAATATACATACATTTGTATAAGTTGTTTAATTACAATTATCTTCATCGATTTGGTCATTCTAATACACAAGAACAAACAATTAAACTTAACAATTTAATATATTAATATTATATCACACCTGCTTTAGAACGATAACTATAATAAATACGTTTTTCTGATCGAAATCTGATCTAAAGATTGGGCCACGCATGAGTACACCAATTGAAATAAAGGTGAATTTTTTAAAATGATTATTAGCTTAATAAAATTCTCTCATAACGATAAATTCCCTGTGCTTATATAGTATACATACATATATACACATTTATGTGCTTTAGCCTATAAGTTATCCGTTATAAAATGTTTTGTTAGTCAAAAAAAAAAAGTATAATACCCACGGCAAGTGTATAAAACAAAACGAAAGTGCCCCAAAGCAAGTGCAGAGAGAGAGAGAGAGAAAGAGGGAGAGAGAGTGAAAAAATCTGAGAAACTGAAGAACAAAGAAAAACATAAAGTTTCAACTTTTCCGTCGATGAAATTCATAAATATTTCGCATTAAATTCTTCAAGCTATTGTCTTATTAAATTTTCAGTCCACAGAAGTATAAAATAAAATCCAAACTTTAACAAACTGGCAACAAAAAACAAAAACGACCAAACGAATCGGCATTGGCAAGCAAAAACTATTCTTGTTGATTGATTTCACCCAACGATAATAAGTCTAGGTAGAACAGGGCGGGCGGGGGATGAAGAAGGAGGTGACCAACAGGAAAAAGGAAAGGAAGAGGAGGGGGCCACAAACTGCTTGTTAGCCCAAACAAAATGCACATAATGGACGGCTTGCAGTCATTATAAGCCGTCCCCTCAAAAAAGAAAAATAATCAACAAAAAATTGTTGTTGCCTTATTATTATGCAAATTTTCTCACTCTGTGTGTGTGTGTGTGTGTGAGCTGGATGCTTTTTTTTTTTGTGGGAGGCCCAACTACTGCGCCAACTAACAATGTCATTTCCGCATAAAAACGCCCAAAAATGAACGCGCTGCGGCACCATTTGCCCCATTTTCCCCATTTCCGTCGCAATTGCAGCCATTTATAACAAGTTTTGGTGTGCGCCCAATTTACAATGAAAAGGCCAGCAAATTGTTTGGGGGAGCCAGCAAAATGAATGAGCTACATTGAGCATAGTTGACCACCTAATTGACCAGTTACATAATGAAGATGTTAGTCCAATAACAACAACAAAAAAATATAAGAAATATACCTAAAATAATAGCAAACGCGATATATTTTTTCAGAAATTTTAATGAAAAAACTCATTGCACTTTGCGTCTACACGAAAATCATTTTGAAAAACGTAGAAACATTAAAAATGTGAGACGCACCGAAATGTTCCATACCCTTGTCTGTTGGTAGACATTTGAATTTCGTTTCAATTAACTTAGAATAAACATTTCGCGTGAACAATTTTGAGTGGCTCGACTCAAAATTACCCTTTTAAACACTTTAATTTTTCGTATATCTGCCGTAAAACATTTCATATACGATTTTACAAACAATTCCGACATTTGGGGGAACCTCTAGGAATACCAAAACTTATCTAACATAGTTTGTTTACTATCCCCAGTAAACATTTACCAAAAACTATGCGATATGATCTGAAAGTAAAACTTTCTATTGCGTTGTCCTAAGCAAACAGACAGACAGACCGAAAGTGGTCATGAATGGATGGATAAATGGACAGGATTAGGTGACCTCTGCTGATTGTTGTGCCTTGTTTAGTTTGAGAAGTGTGCGCTGCGGCTGCGGCAAGCTAGTGGCCAAAATGAATGTAACCTTTGGCCAGGGTATACGAAAAAAAAAAAAAATAAAGAAGAGGAAACACGAAACATTTTCGAGGCAACGACACCAACAGCAAGAAAATTTGACAAATTCGACAAATGCTCGTAAATCATTGCCACCTTTTTTTCTTTTTCGTTATTTTTTTTTTCTGTCCCGTTCTTTTTTGATTGTTGTTGTTAGCCCTGGAAAAGGCCAACCAGGAGGATTGAGTGGAAGCTTTTGTTGCGGACTGCCAGGTTGCCAGTTGATATCGTCGTCGTCCTCGACGTCCTCGTTGCTCGCCGTGCTAATTGTTACGCTTGACAGGTGCGTTTGACAGTTGAATTTGACAAGTTTATACACGAGCCAAGCCCCAAAATCACAGGACGAAAATGGGATGGTGGGGGGGCACAGAACAAAAACCAGCAACAACAACAACATCCACCAAAAAAACAGAAAAAAAAGTTATGGCCAGAACTTGGCAAAATGTTGTGTTTGCTGACAGCATGTGTATCGAGTGACAGAAATACATAGGAAACAACTGGCTAAAGTAGTGAGTAGAGCGAACTTTTCCCCAATTTAAAGATTCAATCATGTATCGTTAGATTTTTGCTGACTAATTAGTGTAAGATAATTGAATTAAAAGGGGCGCGCGAACGCTGCAAAGTGTGCTACATTTAATTACATATATTCTTTGTGACGCTTTATACCCCACTCATACCTCCGACCTCGTAAACCATTTTGTAGTGGCAAATCGCTAAACAATCAAAATGATCAGCACACACATTCTGACATCACGTTTGGCAGAAGTAAATTTTGTTATTTTTCAGTATTTTGACATTTGCCGTGGCACGTTTTACGTTCAACAAGAGACACACGGCATGAGAAAAAGTACTAAGATAAAGCTTAAAAGAGAGAAAGTGAGAGAAATAATGAAGGAATTCATGCAGAGATTTGTATACCCTGTTTTCTGTTCTACCAAGAACCAATTTGAATAAGTACAAAGCTCGAAAACTCGAAGTTTAGAAACTACTAACAAAAATCGCAGAAGTTTATTATTGCATCTCATGATAGTTTGATTGATCCAATCAAATCTGATCTGCTTTTTAGGCATTTCTATCTCTATCTTTATTCACGGTACAGGGTATCAAGAAGTTGCCATTCCCAAACATTTTATTGTCAACTTGTTTATGCAAATTGTGTGACTTTGTTTGGGTTTTCGAGGAAACAGGTGCTGGGTCAGGGCACGGCCTGATGTTGTGGTATGGGAAGGAATTGGCCTATAAAAATGATATAAAATGTATCTTTAAATGTGTTGTGTGTGTGTGTGTGTTTGTGTATGTGCAATGAAATGTAGGTTCACTTTACTATTAATATTAGTTAGTATTTATTAGTGCACGATTAGAGTTTGCCCAACTATCTGTGTGTGTTGGGTGGAGTTTTGTGTTGTGGCTGCAAACTTTATCAAATTGTTTGCATGTCACATACACACACACACACAAACACGAAGCTCCTGTGTGTACGCCACAGAAGAGTGATAAAAATGTAAGCCACAAAGTTCTTTACCCAAACCTCCTTCCCCAATGTCCCCTTCTCTTTTCCACTACATCTCTCTCGCACTCTCTAGGCACTCTTTTTTTTGTTGGTTTGACTAACAAGCAAAAGACAGTGACAAATTAGTTTTGGTTAGCTGCTTATGTGAATTTTCATGCAATTTGCATAATGAGCGGCTGGCCCTTCCTCTGTGTGTATGTATGTGTGTGTGTGTGGCATAAAAATGAAATAAAATTAAATCATTGCTGACACTTTTTGAGTAGTGTTGATATATAAGCACTCAAGCTTGAGGTTTCCTCATTTCTCTACCCCCAATCCCCGTAACTCCATCTCTATATACAAATATAATATATATATATCTGCTTCTTTGTGGCAAATTTGGCAACTTGATGAATTGTTTGGGGGCCAACAACACACATATGCACACACACACACACATATGAAGTAAAGTAAGAATAAAGATGGCGTGAACGAGTGCCTAAACTGGCATGAAATGGTCCAATATTTTTTGTTCTCTTCGTTTCTTTTCTTTTGTTTGGATATTAACATATTCGTAGTGAATTATGATAAATGTTGAATGAACTAATTTGTGATTGAATTTAATTAGCAATTAGTTTACCAAATTTCAGACTAAATAATGTGCACAAAATGCAGAGAAAAAATGGTGGAAACAATATAAATTTAATATCCACTTTTTCTAATTCTTGTATAATAAATTGATCCTTACTTACACCAAATTTTAGTCAATATCTGAGTTTTCCAAGCGTTTCTGCTTAAACTGACTTGCCTGTATACCAACACTGGTCTTTCAATTGTACTTTTCTCAACACTGAAATATCAAAGTGGCAAAGGAATAAAACTTATGAAATTTTCTATGATTCTGAATCTTTTTAGAAGGTAACAGATCCAAGACTATTGTAGTTTACCAATTGCAGAGCTTGGTGATAACGATGATCCATTATTAGCCACAACTTGGCTTTGGTATATTAATCTTTATATACGAATTCCCTTTGTGCTAGGTTTTTTCGATCATTTTTTTGTCGACGGTTAAAAACGTGAACTTTACTTTTTGCTGCTTATTTAATAGGCCGCATCGTTTGATGTCGGAACCCTTCCCCATCCCTTCTTTATCACTCTTTCTAGTATCTCTCTGTCGGTCCCATTCTGGGCTCTTTGACTGCTGCTAATTTAAATTTTATTTCTGGCAATTTGCCAAATTTGTTGCCATTTGTGATGACACGCTCATTTTATGACAATGATACACAAACGAACGAACGACTGGGCGAACGGATGAACCGTTGGTTGGTTGTTTGGTTGGTTGTTGACATTCATTGAAATTCATGCTGTGTTGCCCGCGTTCAATAATAAAACGCAAATACATAAATAAAATATAAAGGTAAATAAACGCAAAGCAAAAAAAAAAAAAAAACAGGAAAAGGGTTTTCTGAGGCTAATGGCGCCCAACGAGAAAAAAAAGAGAGACATTCTTCAAAGGAATGAATGCCAGAGGAGAAGAAGGGTCATAAAATGGGTGCCGCCTCAATGGGTGGTGTGATGTGGACCCTAGCCAAATATTTAAAGTTGCAACCTTAAAGCAGGAGTCAAGTATCTCCTATAGCCTTGTTCCTTTTTCATGACAACCGGCACACACCCCTCTCATCACCCCCCCTCCACACCTACCCCCTTCACTGCCGCATGCATTTCAATTAGACGACGCCGGCAAAATGTGCAACAAAATTAAAATGCGCATTTATGCAGATTTGCACATTGAAACTGTCAACGGCAACGAACTGCCAAAGAGAGATGGAGAGAGAGAAAAAGAGAGAGGTAGAGACTACAGTAGCTGCCTGGGATCCCCAACCATACACACACACACTCGCATTGCATAGAGATAGCAGGATGGCGGGATGTGAGAGTTGCTGGGAGGGAGTCAACCTGGTAAACAATGCCCTGAGTCTGGATATAATGCGTGCCAGCCAGCCATCCAGCAGCCTGGTGGCAGGCTCTAATTATTTTTCTGCCGCTGCAACGACTCACCTGAATCTGAATCTCTGAATCGTAGTACCAGGCCATCCCGGTCACCTCCATCCCCACATTTCCACTGAACTGGGTCTATCTCCCTCTCTCTCTCTCTCTCACTCTTTGTGCTCTCTTGTCTGCCTTCTCTGCCAGTGCACAATAAACAGGTAAAACTGAGCGGGCACAAAGCATAAACTCCTACCTCTTTTCTCCCTGCATCCTCCTCTCGACTTCACCCCTCCTCTCCTATGGAATGGGCCCAAGTTTCATGTTGCATTTGCATAATGAACTGTTTGCTTATGTTTCGTATCATCATCCTATAGAACCAGGATCCCATACATTCATACATACAAACCTACCTACCTAGAACCTAACATTTTAACCAAATTGTGTGCGCTCTATTATGCAATTGCAACCTAGTAAAAACAACAACAAAAACAACAGCAATGAATGGTGAGGGGGGAGGGGGAAAATTGGAATACAAAGTTAATTTTTCGAAACCATACACAACAACTAGCAATGTATGTGTTCGAGTGTGCATGTGTTCGTGTGCGTGTGTGTGTGTATGTTAACCATATTTTGGTGTTTATTAATTCGGAGAGGGAAAAAACCAAGCTCAAAATCGTAATCAAAACATTCCGCACAATTAGCATCAAAAGGGAGAACTATTACATAATTGGATAACTTTTACAAATTGCGTTATACAGTGACTGCAAATTGCATATTATTATAACGAGTTATGAATTGGATCAATTTTCACAAAAATGGTAGAATGATCGAACAACCAGAAAGTCAAGAGAAAAGAATTTTGTTCATGTTATTTTATTTTTGATTGAACTCAATAAAAATTGATGCAACAGACTAACAGGATCTAGGATCAAAAATGTAATTCATTGCTTGATCAATTATTAACGGACACAAATGTCAAAATTTTAATTCTTTTAAAAAAAAAAAACAGACAAATATATTTCGGATACTTGTCTTCCCTTAATTTGTTAAATTTTTGTCAATTTATTTGACAATTTGAATATTGACCAGTGTGACCATAAAATAGCAATTACGTGGGGGGAAACGAACAATGTTAGTAAAAGCAAATTTACTTTTCTGGCTAATATTTAGCCTATCAATGTATGTAAATAACATGCTGATTTAGCCACACACGTACACACACACAGAACCTCAGAGAGGTAACAGAATAAAAGCCCATATAGCTATGATTTTTACATCAATTGGTATAAAACCAACACCTAACAAAAACAGCAGCAGCAGCCGCTGCACTGTGGAAAGAATATATCGATATTGATCCATTTTTTGCTGTTTATTTTTTAAAAAATGCTTTATTTTTTAAATTGTTGGACTTACCCAAATACTTCACATAGCAACAAAGTCTGACAATAATTTGGTATTGCTTTAAGAATAAAAAAAAGATTTTTTTTTAACAAAAATTAAATTAAAATTTTGTATGTAGAAGGGCGCAAAAATTTGTTGTAAGTATGTATATATACAATTAAATGTAACTTTTTTCATTATTAAAAATTACCCAGGAAGCCTAAAAGAATGCAAGTATTAAAAAGTATGCGAGAAAATCAAAAATGAGAGACTTAAAGTATGGAATTTATTTTTGTTTCCATACGAAAATGAAGGATTTAATGCGGAAGGTGGTAAAAGAGGAGGAAAATGAAAAGTTGCTAGCATTTCGAATTCGTATTTGCATGTAAAAAATCGGCATATTCTTTCCATAGTCCACTGGATAAGGTGTAGAGGGAACCAGCAGGGCAGAATGACAAGCGGGAAAAAGGGAGGTGGCCATGTGCCCCCATGGGGACTCTCAATTTGACAATAATCATAATAAAATATCTTCAGCTCACTTGGCACGCCCCGGATGACCGCTTGGCTGGTTGGTTGTTTTTGTTATTGTTATTGTCATATTTGTGGCAACCCTTCGGACAATTGTTGTTGCAAGAATGCTGAACGTGACTGTTGCCAGAGACAGAGAAAAACTGCAAGGCAAGGCTGAGGAGCAGAAGAGTCAGTCAGTGCTTTTCCTCTACTCTCTCCTCTCTCTCTCTCTACGAAGTGCTTGACATAGAAAATAGTTTTTATACCACTTCCGCAATCCCTGTGTGTGTGTGTGTATGTTGGTCAAATCATGTTGGCAATTTTCACCTGTTCAGCCGCAGCTTACATACAAGTAAGTATAACAAATGTGGCAAGCATTGTGCTTGACCAACAAAAGGGGGTAGTGAGGATGGATGGAATGCCAAATCCGTTTATGATTTTGCGGCTTGTCCTCTTCGTGTTTTTGCTTTTCTTTCCTTCTTTTTTGACCATATAAATCAAATGCAATCAGTAAGGGTCCTTGCAACACCCGCATCCCTCCTTCCAGTACCACGTTGCACCAAGCATATTAAGTATGACCATAGAAGTGTGTCCATTATGCCATATGTTTAGCACCTATCCCCCAACCCGCCAATGACACCCGTAACCCAGAAGTAAAATAATTTCAAGAGAAATTCGATTTCTCTTTGCAATCGAACACACAGCATGGAAGGGAAACGAAATGCCATGCCTGAAAAAGACAAACGATGCAAGGCAGCAAACAATTTCACATTTTCAATTTTTGTACCTCGGAACAGAACGAAGTACGTAAGGGTCATCGTCGTCGTCGAGGGCCGTGTAAAGGAACACTATAAATTTGCTTGACAGTGATTTTACGTATGATTTCTTGTCTTCATATAATCTAGAAGTTTTGCTAAGGTAAATCAAAAGTTATTTAGTATAAATATGAAGCGCAATCCCCGCATATATTTAAATGTATGAGACTAGGGAAATCATTAAGTTTAATATTGTCCGATGAGTTTTAATTAACCTAATTTAACTGGGCTTTAGACCACAATCCACAGTTCAAGGCCAACGACAAGAAATGATTTCTGAAATCGAATGTGAATTAAATTTCCCCTCTAATATTATTTTTCTGGTTTAGTGAAAATAATAATAAACGTTTGTTGACATAAAGGCAGTCTAATGTTCATCAAATAATTTTTTGATTACCTCTCTTTTCGCTTCGTTGTATACATATGTTTCTATCTCACTCACACACTATCACATAAAAAATACAAAAAAAAACACATTCTTATAGGGAATTTCATTTAATCCCATCCCATTCTGATTGGGATATTACCACACAAACAAAAAAAGAAAAAAAACACATTTTCTTGTTATTACATAACTTGCAACACTAACACCACGATCGCTTCACACATACATATACGCTTGCGCGCTCTTGTCTTCTCTTTTTCTTTTGCCCATTCCGTTTTTCGCTGTTGCGACGCGAAACTTTTTTTTCGTTTTCTACCTCTTCCTTTACTTTGCCAATTGATATATTTTTTCAACAAAATCTGCAAAAATACAAAACGGATTTGAATGTAAATAGTATCATTCAAAAGCTAATTGTTTTTACTTTATGCCAATCTAATTTGTTAGCAATATTAAGTAATTTTTTGCGCCAAAATAAATATTTACCAATTTTCACACACAGCAGAAGAAACGAACGCTTTGGGCGATAGAGCTGAGCAACAAGTGAATGGCAATATCGATAGTCACGATGTAGAGCTGAGCAACAAGTCAATGGCAATGCCGATATTCACGAGCTTTTGCTCTTGCTCAAACTATCGATGTTTAATTAATATTAAGCACAACTATCGATTTTACAGAGGCGCCATCTATGCATCCGACATATGTGTATATGTAATTGACAGCAATTTTACGTATGATTTCTTGTCTTTATCTAATCTAGGAGTTATTCTAAGATAAATCATAAGGTAATTATTTTGATTATGATGCGCAAACGCCGCAGACATTGGAATGTATGAAACAAGTGAAACATTTAGGTAAATATTGTCTGATGAGTCTTAACTAACCTATTTTAACTGGGTTTTAGACCACAATCAACAGTTCAAGGCCAACGACAAGGATATATTATGCTTCTAGTTTATTGAAAATAACAATAAACGTTGGTTGACATAAAGGCAGTCGAATGATTATTAAATGGTTTTTTGCTTACCTCTCATTTCGCTTCGTTGTATACATATGTTTCTATCTCACTCACACATTATCACATAAAAAATACAAAAAAAAACACATTTTTATAGGGAATTTGATTTAATCCCATCCCATTGGGATATTACCACACAAAAAAAATATGTAAAAAAAAACACATATTCTTATTATTACATAATTTGCAATACTAATACCACGATCGCTTCACACATACATATACGCTTGCGCGCTCTTGTTCTCTCTTTTTCTTATGGCCATTCCGTTTTTCGCGGTTGCGACGCGAAACTTTTTTTTTCGTTTTCCACCTCTTCCTTTACTTCGCCAATTGAAAAATTTGTTCAACGAAATCTGCAAAAATATATAACGGATTTGAATGTAGATAGTATCATTCGAATACTAATTGTTTTAACTTTATGCCAATCTAATTTGTTAGCAATATTAAGTAATTTTTTGCGCCAAAATAAATATTTACCAATTTTCACACACAGCAGACGAAACGAACGCTTCGGGCGATAGAGCTGAGCAACAAGTGAATGGCAATATCGATAGTCACGATGTAGAGCCGAGCAACAACTCAATGGCAATATCGATATTCACGATGTAGAGCTGAGCAACAAGTCAATGGCAATGTCGGTAGTCACGATGATTTTGCTCTTGCTCAAACTATCGATGCTTAATTAATATTAAGAACAATTATCGATTTTACAGATGCGCCATCTCTTGCTTTAGACTGTTCGATAGTTGTTGATGGCTTAAGCTTTCGAAATCGAGAACCACGGAAAAAGTAACCGGCTTTGATTAAATGGCCGTTAATTTTGAAATCTTTTACAAAAGGCTCTAAAATGCTTTTCTTTGAGGATACAGTACGCTTAGACAGTTATTGTAAGAAAATTAATTTAAACGACAGTCTCTTTGAGTGGTGTGATATTATTCAAATGATTTAATTTAGGCATTTTCGATTTGTAAACTTAGAATGAAACTGACTGGCCCTATTAAGTCAATTCATCATGCTGATCAAGAAAGATCGATTCAGAAATGGTTAACTTATAGCCTTGTAACCAAGAGTTCTATAAGTTAGACACACTTTTCGTGGTAACTTTTATACCACGCTTTTCACATCACCTCCAGTTCCATATCGTAAGGACCTTCCCGCCTTATAGAGGCTTGCCCAGCGTTTAGAAAATTACTGGCCACTCAACTTACAATTTATATAGTATGCACTCTTTATTGTATTAAGTCGATTCACGATTTCTAGGGATTACTTGATTTTTCACTGCAAATCTTCTCATATCGCTTAAATTTTCAACTTGCAATGCACTCTGATTTTCCTTGCATCGTATCCTTGCCTCAGCCAGTCCACCCAGCCACCTATCGAGACCCAAGCATGCCCTTTAAGTGGATTATATCAACTTCCATGTGAAACTTGTGCAAACTATTTAAAGAATAATGTTTAAATTGAAAAAAAAAACGAAAAGAAGGAGAAAACATTCAATTCAAATTCAATCGATGAAAATCATTGTAAGTTTTTGTATTCTTCTACGAGAGTATACGAACTTTGACATTTGCCGAAACTTGCTTCTGGTTAATATAAACTGCAGACGGAATACGCTTTGGATTTTCTTTAGATTGAAAACTATGTGGAGAGCGACACTTAAGCTTGAGTTGCTATTGCTCCTGCTGTTGGCACACGGCAGTTGGCCATGGCCACGCCCACCTACATACACATGAGTTTGAGTGTGTGTGTGTGTGTGGGCCAAAAACAAATAAAAAGGAGCCAACTAAAAAAAAGAAGCAAGACTGAAGCGACAAGAAGGACAAAGCGTTGCTTTGATTGTGTCGCCGTTGTCATCTCAGCCAGCTCGAAGGATATCATTACCAAAAGCGCAGTCAAGCAGCGTTGTCCAGGACTTGGATTGCTTTGGTTTGCTTTGCTTTACTACAGTTTGATTTGGTTTAGGTTTGGGTTTGGGTTTGAGTTTGCTTTAGGTTTTCGTTTCCTTTTGCTTTGATTGCATTTGTTGTTGTTCTTTCTCTTTCTCTCTCTCTCTCTGTCCCTGTCCCTCTCTCTCTCTCTCTCTCTCTCTGTATTGCATTGCATAGAATCGTTTTTATAATTTCTTAAAAATACAAAGCAAATATTATAGAGTTTGAGGGGCAAGGAGTGTGTGGGCAGAGGGGAAAGGTGGTTGCCGTTAGAGTGTTGTCCCAAATGCACAGCGGGTGTTGGATGATGCTTCTATCTTGCGTGCATTTTTGGGTTTCTTTTTACTTTCTCTCTCTCCCCATCTCTCTCACTCTTTTTGCCATTTAGCTCCCTTGGCAGCATTGACAGTTTCGACAAAAAACTATGTGCAAAAGAAAAGGAAACCGTTGCAAACGGCACTTTCGAAATTGCTAGCAAAAATATGCGAATGCCACACGCCACACACACACACTCGCCCCACACTCTACACTCGCAGTGTGTGGCACTGGAGGAGTCTCTTGTATTTTATTGAAATTGATATTCTTGGCAGCAAATGCATTTGCGCCGAGCATATTACTTTTATTATATGTTGTAGCTCTCTCTCTCTCTCTCACACACACACCGTCTTTTGTTGTAATGGCAAACCAAAAAAAAAAAAAAAAAAAAACAAGACGACACCAAAAGCGAAAAGAAAGAACACAAAAAAAAAACCAAAGAGAGATAAAGAAAATAAATATTGAAAATGGCAAATGGGAATTGCAGACAATGGGACTATGCTGCTTGATCTGGAGACCCCTTCCCTTAACCCCAATACCCCCAAAAACCCCTTAAACCTCACTCATTTTATTCTTTTCATCCATATACGTACTTAGTTGTCCTTGTCATTTTGTTGTCACGCTGTTAGTTTTGGCTCCGAAGTGCAAAAGTTTTGCAAATGAGTTGGGCATATGACGAACATTATTTCATATATTTGTTACCCATTACTTTTTCATATCGGGTATATTCCTGACAGCTGTTTGACATTTACGATCGGTTATCAAAATAACTGAAGGAATTTCATGAATAAAATTTGGAACCCAAAAAAACAAAAGCATCTGCTTCAATTTATTGCAATATTGACGCCAAAAAGTTAATAAAAACTAGTCTTATAACATATTTTAATAAATTTTGAATTAAACATATTAAGTTTTTCACAAAGAAATCAGTGTAGAAAGATAATTTTCCCAGGTACCAAAGATTTCAAACAAATCTGGGAAACCATTTTCATCTCTCTGTCTCTGTCTCTCTCTTTCTCTATCTCGTTTTGCATTTTCTGTTTTCTAATATATTACGTGTGCTTCAGTGAAGACATCAAATAAACAAGGCAAATACAAATATCAGAAATACATAGTTTTTCATTAATAAACTGTTGGACACAAGCATATTTTCATTAGAACTCTCTTTGAAGAGCGCTGAAAGATATGCTATGATATTTTCATCTGACTTTAGTAACATTTTGTAATACATTTGATTCAATTCGGGGAATAAATTTCAATTCTCATATACATTTGGTTCAACTGATCTGAGCTGGCGGCCAAATTCATTTAAGCCAAATGTTATTTTCAATAAGATCCGCCTTCATGGTGTCATATTCTTGGCAATTGCCTGAGAGGGAAACGTTTGGTATGGTAAAATGGGAATTTAAATACAATGACAATTAATCAAGTGAACGCCTAAAGTCAATTTCAACAAATTGATTCAAATTTGTTGTGCAAACGGCACGGCCCACTTCTTCGCACCCGTGACTCCGTGTAGAGATTGGTTGCCCGACGCGTAGCACCCTTTCGCATTCGCAATCGGTATTTTAGTTTGGCAACACGCAAAAGGCAGCCGCAATTGGGCAACACGTACATTCAATACATGTGTGTGTGTGTGTGTGTGTGTGTGTGTGTGTGTGTGTGTGTGTGTGTGTGAGTGTGGGTGGATGCCTATCTGTAGAAGGGCTTCGAGTTACACTGGCGAACGAAGCGCAAACATTTATTGCATCAATTAAGTTGGACATGTTAATTGCGTTAAGTTGAAACATCACGCACAGGCTCTGGCCCAGGCACAGGCTCGGGCACAGGTGTGTGTGTGTGTTCCTGGCATTGCCACTGCTTCTGAATGACAATGGAGGCACACACACACACCAACACACACTGCGATTCATCTATTGGGGTAGCCACAGCCAAAAGCTTTGCCATCAGCAGCATCAAAGGCACCAAAGCTATTTACGCATTGCGTGTTAATTAGAAATTTGGTTTGAGTTTGGCCCCCGCTGCTGCCACCCACACACACACACACACATACACTCACACACACACATGATTAAATGCGAGTGTGAATATTTTGACTTGAGTGTGTGCATTTGAAATGTGGCTTAAATTCAATTAAATTGCCTGCCTAAATAAAAATAGAAAAACCAACTAAAATAACATACACACACACACACACACACACACACATACAGACACAAAGCAAAACAGCAAAAATGAAAGCAAAGAAACTTCATTAATTGCATGGCCAGAAAATAAATTACATTGATTTGACCAAAAAATTTAATTATTGTTTATGACAGATGCCCATGTAATTAGTGAATTTAGTTATGCCATTTTCCATAATGCTATTTTCAACTGTTTGCCAGATTTCTTTCTGCCACCCAGACCCCCGCCTCTCCACATCATTCATCCGCCACACGCCACCGCTCCCCCCGCCACGCCACTTGTGGCTTGGCCCTAACCTAGCCCAAAAACTTACTTATGAACTTCAAGCCGCTTCACTTACATAAATCATTCGCGAGGGGCCAGCGCAAAAATGTTTCCCAAAAAATCAGAAAAAAATTAAAAAACTTCTGGCAAAATGTCTGCACCAAATGTTTCATTTTCCTTCAACAATTTATGGTAACTTTAAAAAAAGGACAGAGGAAAAAAATGCGAGAAAGAAAATCATTTCTAAAAATAGAAAAATCTGTAGCAGAAAAATAAAAAAAAATAAAAAGAAAAACCACAGAGAACACGACAAAAAATGAGCGTAAAAAATTAAAGCACCAATTTGAATGCATTTAATTGGTATTCTTTTCAATACAAAAGAATAGATAAACATTTTATACATATGTGTACCATAAAGATATTTAATATGAGTATTTATTTATATTTATACGAATTTTTTATATACCCTTTTGCCAGCATATGATTTTAATTCCCAAACGATTAAAAGGCTCTTGGGGAAATATGTATGAAAAAAAGGAAGGCAATCCTTAGAGTCGCTAATGCAAAAAAAAGAACTAAAGTAGATTTTTTTCCTGTTTGAAAGTTATTTAGATTTAATTTTAAATATAAATTCAAGTATTTTTAAGATGAATACTATGTAAAATAAACAAAAGACCAAAACCGTTCTTTTCGGAAAAAAGAAAAGAAATTTAATATAAGTTATAATTCCTGATCCAATTTAAAACAAATAATTCGAATATTTCCCTTTCTTATATGAGTTCAGTTTAAAACATCTTTCGATTCGAAACATGAACTTATTATAGTTTTATTAATGAGATTTTTGATAAATAATAATTCTAAATCTTGACTTTAAATTTATGGTGAGTTTCTCTTCATGCGTTTCTTTTTATATCATACAAACATTTAAAAAAAAGTCGTTCAGTTGGAACTGTATTATTATAGAATAGATAATGTCCAAGTACGTTGAATGACTTTGAATTTCCGTTCACAGTAGATGGCACTGGGAAAGGGTATTTAAAAGTCCTTACTTACTTTGATTTTGCTTTTTATTGATAGGAAGGAGGAAGCTTGTTTTTTTTTGTAGTTTTTATAACCGCAAACATTTCATTTGCTGTGCATTCAACTCCATAAATAGTTCCGTTTTTGGGGGCCTTTGTCTCAATTTCAGACATTGCATTTTAAAGCTGTTTAACAATATGTACAACAATGTTTGGTCAACACAATGGCCTATAAAGATGGCATATGAATGGGTGTAGATAGGTTTGCCAATAATCGTGGGGGATGGGAGCGGGGGGCTAACAAATTTTTGTAATTAATATGACAAGGGCCACAGCGGACGCCGCCGACCCTGTAGCCAGGGGCCATCTGATCACAACAAAGGCACCACAAATGTGCATTTCGTTTTTATAATATTAATTAATTTCAAATTAGCCACAAAATGCTCCACCAACAACCATTGAAAACCACACCCAATCGGTGCCCCTCTCTCTCTTTCACTCCCTAAAAGAGGTACCAAACTAACCAGTTCAGGGCAATATTTCACCTAGGCTGAAATGCGATTCTGACCCGGCGGCATTTTAGTTTTAGTGGTCACAAAACAATTGTTTTGGTCAGCGGTTTCTGTTTCTGCTGCAGCACCAACATCAGCAGCAGCAGCATCAGCAGCAGCAGCAGCAGCAACATGTTATCATAGCCAGGCCAGGAGCATCATCATTGTCAATGAATAATACCATATTCATCTGAACTATCATTTGCTATAGGTGAGGCAAGCTTTCTGTAAACACACTTTGTTATTAGCTGCACTATGTTGCGGTTGTTCATTGTTCATTGTTGCTGTTGCTGCTGCTGCTGTTGTTGTTGCTGTTGCTGCTGTTGTTACTGTAGTAGTTGCTGTTGTTTATCTACCCACGGCTATAGTTAAATGGAATTTGATAAAAACAAATGTTTGACATGACTTTGAGGCTTTTGAACAAAAGTCATTTTTGCTTTTAATTTGCTTTTATCATTTTGAATGTGTGTGTTGTGAGTGGTTTTTTTTTTACCCCTTTTGTTTGTATGCTTTCCGTGTAGTTTATTGAAATTGAGTTAAATGCAAAAATGTTATTAAAATGTGAGCAAATAGTAATTTAAATTATTGAAATTAAATTATACTTAATTGCCATCAAAATGCATTATAATGCATAATTCAATATAGGTATATTTATATAAATATATTTTTTTCATTGTATTATGGACATAATATGTAAAAATTAACATTATTGCCTAATGCTATTTGCTTAAATGATGGGCGAACTACAATATTGTATTGAAAGTCAATTTTCATTCATTTGCAACTCAACTATATTTCAAAAAGGCTTTTAGTTTGAAATAAGTTCTTGTGTATTTAAAGATTAAACTTTAAAGAGTTTATCCAGTAACCAGTTTTAATCATTTACCAGTTGAAGAACATTCCGAGGAATTTAATTTAATTTTAATTTGTTGAATATCCATAATTATAAGCTTATAAATTTTGCACTTTATCTATATTTTTCACTAGGTTTCCCACACAAATTTCTCTGTAGGTGCATCAAATTTTACTTACCATCTTTCAGTAAAGTATAAGGGACTGGAAAAACTTAGATTTTAAAGAAGTTAAATAAATTAAATTTATCACAAGGCAAATACAAATATCAGAAATAGATAGTTTTTCATTAATAAACTGTTGGACACAAGCATATTTTCATTAGAACTCTCTTTGAAGAGCGCTGAAAGATATGCTATGATATTTTCATCTGACTTTAGTAACATTTTGTAATACATTTGATTCAATTCGGGGTTTCCTACACAAATTTCTCTGTAGGTGGATCAAATTTTACTTACGATCTTTCAGTAAAGTATAAGAGACTGAAATAAATTAGATTTTAAAGAAGTTAAATAAATTAAATCTATGTGAGAGCTACAATGTCGTATAGAGTAATGTCCAAATAGGTGAAGAATCTGTTTTTAGTTGTTTTTTCTGCAGAACTTAAACTTTAATTATAGTTTATGGCTATAAAAATCAATCCTCAATCAGACTTTAAATAAATTAGATTATTCCAAAGAATTTTACGTTACCCAATTCAAGGAATCTAACCAAAAAATGCATAAGTAATGACTTTAAATATCCATAATTGAAGCAATAAGCACTTATGAACTTTCAGATGAACTTCCTGGTCTTCAGAACATTTAAATTTGAATTTTTGGTGCACAAATCAAGTGATCACTCTTTTTCATTGTGATCAATTGGATATTTCATTTAAAGAAAGAAGAAAAAAAAAACAACATTTATATCAATTAATTGATGACTGGTTTTCTTTTGTTTATTTTGGTGCTGGTAAAGAATTAATGACTGCAATCAGCACTTGAATCGAATTTACATTTGCCACGTGTAAGCCTACACAAAACTCACACAGGTTGCATCTCACCTCCTGTGCAGGCTCATCAATCACTTGGCCCGTCTAGCTGCTGTCTACCGACACGAAAACCCTCCCATTCCCTCTCTCTCTCTCTGCACCCCCCTCTTCACGAAAATGTAGAAAAAAGGGGTGGCCCTAATGATTTATGGTCTGGTTTTGGTCCCTTAAGGGGGTGGCGGGTTTTGGGGTACTATGGCCGCGGGACAGTTCTTGGTCACGCAACCATGGCTAAATACGAAAATTCAATCATTTAATTAGCGCAAAACAACAAAAGAAATTTAATTAAACTTTGAACTCTTGTGCCATGAAGAAGGTGAGGGTGAGGGTGAGGATGAGATGAGAATGAAGGTGAGAATCGAGTGGGGGAGAATGAGAAAATGAAGATAAAGTTTTGAAGCAAATTTAATTCAATTTATGTCACGCCCACTTCATTTTGTAACAAGTACATACATTCCATTTTTTGGAGGCTTGACATTTGCATTATAAATTGTGGCTGCTCAATTCTCATTTACAAGTACCATCATCAGAGACAAAGAGATAGGAGGGGAGTGTGAGAGAGCGAGAGTATGAGTATGAGTATTACGATGACTATGAATATGAGTGTGAGTATGAGTATGAGTATGAGGTGACGACCATGATGACATTTTGTGATGAGAACACGTAAAAAATTGCACATCCAACAGATCCCAGCAACTTTGTCATGACTCCAAGTACATGAAAATTCATGACTCTTTCTCTCTGTCACTCAAGCTTTAAAATGGGCGTGACCAAGGGGCGTGGGCAGCAGCTGCTCCTGCTGCTGTTGCCGTTGCCGTTGCCGTTGCTGCTTGGTTAACATCAAAATCTGTGTTGCGGCATTTTAAAGCCAAATTTGATTTACATTTCAATGAGAGAAAGTGATTCTTTTTTTTCGGTCATGTTAGACACTGAGTCGCCATTTGAAGCTAGCGCCATTTTGTTTTGCTTTGCCTCCTCTCTCTCTCTCTCTCTTTCTCTCTCTCTCTCTCAATAGGAATTTTTATTTATTTGGGAGTTGACTTTTGCATAACTGCACTAAATTAAATTACACAACAACAAGAACAATAAAAGTCGCCAAAAATATGCAGTAAATACGAAAACTTTAATACCCTTACACATAACAAAATAAAGAAAAAGAAAATGTGATTACGAAATGCAAAAATCTGAATAAATTAATCGAATAAAATGTCCTGATTTGAAGTTATCGATTACTTTCCTATATCTCTCAAGTCTTTTAAAGTATTCCTTGTAGAAAAGAACACAAATTAAGGCAGTTAAATGTGGATAAACACATAACATCCAATTTAGTAAACCTTTGATATAAAACAATCATTCTTGTAAAACTTATTAACCTCTTCTATCTAAGTATTATTGAATCGTTATGTATACAAATTCAGAGAATCTTGCGAATATATTATTGTAGTCGAATTAGTTTAATAGAGATTAACTTTTATTTGAACTGATTCACGAGCAAGTGAATTTCGCTTAAAACTAAGTGATATTGAGGTGACTTAATCGGTATTGTGTAAGAATATCATACTATTGACACATTAGAGACATTATACAATAGATATCCTACTACAAAATGCAGATAAGGTAAAAAAAATATCTTTGAGTCAGTAGTTCAATTAATGTAGATCAAATTTTCATTTTTGTTTTGCTATACAATTGAACTTTCCTAGAATAAATTGTCCTGGGACGCAAAAAAAAAGCATCCTTATATAGCAGATTATAGATATTATGAATAGAATAAGAAAGATGTGTTGTTTGAACTTCATTATATGGGACTTTCGTGCAGTGATTGATTAAATTGATTGAAATTCATTCTTTAAAAAAACGTTTTTTTAACTTATACAATTTGTTTTAGAATTAGCCAAACTTGGGCTCTTTTGTGCAGTTTTTTTTTTGGTTACTTGCCATTTTGATTGGTAAACTTGATAAACTCTTTCTTGGCCATAGTGAAATGAAATGAAAAACAAACCCAATGCCTCGAAAATAAAAACGCGCACATTTTTGTCATAACTTTCACAAAACTGTCGTAGCAAGATACAACAACAACAACAGCAACAACAACAATAACAACAGCAACAAGCAATACAAAAACAACAACAAAATTGAAGAAAAAACGAAAATGAAAACTGCCAAAAATTGCAACCAACTGCATAAAAAAATTTGCATTTTTATTGAATTGCAAAAGTTTTTTTTTCGGTCACTGCTGTCAACCAGATCTCGAAACCCCCTCGAAACTGGACTTTCCCTTCCTTCAAAAATATATGTACATATGTATATGTATGTATGTATAGGCGGGAGATAGGCGAGCAAGTGGAAAATTGTAATAATATTGAATTTGGCTATTAAGTCGTTAAAGCTGGCCAGTTGTTGTTTCAGTTGCTGTTGCTCTATTTGTTGTTGTTGTCATAAACTCTCTTAGAGTGGAAGGAAGGGGGGAATCAAGCTTATATATGAATAAAACTATGGGAATAGGCACAGTTTCCTTTTTATGATTATTGCCTATTTAAAGGCGCACGTGACTGTCAAATCGAGAAATAAAAAGAAATAAAAGAAAGAGAGAGCGAAAGCTGAAACTAAAAACTCCCAGAACATTTTATCGCAAACTTTTTAAGCCATTTAACCGATTTAGCGATACTAAAACAAACGCCAACATTAACTAACATGAGATGTTAGACGGTTTTGGGGAGGGGGAAGAAGTAAAACCGAAAACGGAATCTAAAATTGATTCATAAAGAAACTCTCAAATAAATAAATATATATACGATATCTTTGTATCACATGGCTGTAGTTGAAATAACATTTTAAAGAGGGGAACTTAAACGTTTCAAATAAGAAATCATTAGAGACTTTCTCTATAAAAATCATTTAAACATTTAATCGAGAATATTAGAGCTGATCCTTCTGCTTCTGAAATGAATAATAAAGATGTATAGGTCGAGTGCATTTCATTCTGCATTCTGACCACTTTTAAATTAAAATGCATTTAATTTAAAGGTTGAATTTTCCTCTTATTGATAATGGCAAAAGAAATTCATAAAAGTAGCTATAAAAATTATAAAAAAAAAGCTCAAAAATGTACTCTTTTCAATAGATTTATGCTTGTGCTAAGAAAACTTTCAAAGGGAATTTCTAAATATAGAAGAAGCCCTTGATTGTTAGAGAGTTTTGGCCGGAGTTAAGTAGATAAGTGCAACCCTTTTTTTTTTTGCTACGCCCATGATTGCACATTGTTGATTTTTTAAGTGAATTTTAAAAGCCTTTTACCAGTTTTTCGCTTCATTTGTTATTTTATGTTGTCTGGGCCAGACAATATTGACGACAGCATACCAAGTAAATGGTTTTATTTATTGACACATGTTTACTTATCAGCAGAAGGATAGATGATGCGGTTGGGGACTGGGGATAAAGGTTGTCATGCTTCATTTAATGCAATTGAAAAACCCACTCTCTCTCTGCCTTATCCCTATCCCTCAGCGAAACTCCATCGAAGTCTTTCTTTTTTTTCTTTTTCTTTTTTTTTTTGAGCCAGAGACAGCAGCACGTGCGTGTCTCATTAGACTTTGTTTTTGTTGTGTGTAGCTGATAGATGCGCCAATATGTTGAGCGATTGAAGGCAACACAGATGATGGGGGTGATTGGATCGGAATGGATGGATGGCATTGGAATGGGGGGCAAAAAGAGATAAAAACATTTCAAGTGTTTGTCAAAAACCAATGTGATGATTAATTGCGGGATCATGGCAAACAAATAGATTTTCATCATTAGCTAGCCCCAAAAAAAAAGATCGAGAAAACTTCAAGACGTACCGAGTTTAGATAATTACACAGTTAGCCAACATAACTGTGTATATAGCTGACTGCACAGATACACAAATGCATATTATGGCAAGCTTATTAATGATGATATGCAATGCCAAGGCAAAGTGATGTGATGTGAAGCCAGTTTGTGGGTTTCTCTCTCTCTCTCCGTGCCAAGGCATTTAATAAATGTATGTAGTAGTATCTGTGTGTGTGCTTAGGTGTGTATGTGTGTGTGTGTGTGTTGCGGGCGGTAGACAGTTATGGTATATGTAATATACTTAGTTAGCAGTGGACACAGCTTGGGGTGTGGCTTAGCATGTCGACATTTTGTGGACAAAGTTAAGGCAATAGCATATAATGCGACAGATTTCAATCAAAGACAAGCCAGCCCAGTCCAGCCCAGCTAAAGTCAGGCAGGCAGGCAGGCAGACAGGCATCTCAAACATTAGAGAGAGTGGGGCAACATGTTTATTAGGTTTACCTTATGAAATGCCTTAACTACTCATCATCATTATGACGATGATGGTGATAATGATTCACAGAGCTGTCAAACTTTTCAATAAACGTATCACTCTTTAGTGGAAACCATCCAAAGTAAGTAAAAGACTTTCTGTGAGGCTATAAAAACCAGTGCAAATAATCAAATCTGCTTACAATTTATACAAAATTTAACACAATTCGCTCTTTTGCTTAACAATAAATTGTAAATACAGAAAAATACATATTTTAAAGTTATTTTAAAACAAATTAAAATAATGTGAAATTGTTTCAATTTATAAAAATTATTAATAAATTTAGAGTAACATTTTAAAGCTAATTAAACAAATTTTCCAAATTCCTAACGATTTATAAAACTACTTAATAAATTTAAACAAAATACTTACTATTCGAGAAGGAAAAGAAATTCCTTATAAATTCCACTATAGAATAATTTTGGATAATTTAATTTTAATCAAATTTTTGTGATTTACTTACAAATTGGGATAGACTTTGCAATCATTTGAAACAAATTGAAAAATATTCTCCGAACACACAAACTCAATTCTCAATTTCAAATTAAAGATACATTTGTCTCGCAAATCACAGTCAGCAACAACGACATACAACCAGGAAAATAATCGTTCTGCGCCATTAAATCTAATGTCTAATGCCGGTCCCCAACACAAAAAGAGCTCCAAAACGAAGAAAAAAAAAACGGGGGGAAAAAAAAGAATGAAAAGGAAGCAAAAGCCTCCCACGGCAAATGGGAAAAACGGAAAAAAATTGTACGAAAAAGACGCATCATCGATTTTATTTGACCTTCGATGGGCCGCCAAGCGAAATAATGACAATACGAATGTCCAGAGCCGGGACCCTCAGACCCCTTCAATCAAGACGCACAGTCGAGAAAGCACTCGAAGACGACCAACAAAAAGAAGTAGTAATAATATGTAGAAGTTGCTTGGTCGATTGTAGTAGAGTAAAAATGGAAGTGGAGACAAGAGTCCTAGACACATGTCAATTAAAGTTAACGCACGGCTCGCTCGCTTCTTTAAATGGAGATGGGTGTGGTTTCAGCTTTAGTCTATTTCATCTTTTAATACCCTATAACCATGGTTATCAGTTGAGTATCTAGAAATTGGCAGTCGATTAAATCTATCGAGAAGAGTTAGCTATTTAGAAAGCCTAAAGATAATCCTCAGATGATCTTAGGTATACGCAAAGCATCAAGTTTAATTCAAAGATTTTTTAATTCATTGTATTGAGTGCAGCCATATCCCTGAGGCTTTCAGCTGATTCTTAGTTAAGTATTATTTTGTTTCATATTTAATTTCAATGAATTTGTTATCCCTATTACTTTAAGAATGCTGTTGTTCTGAATTCTGTACTAAATTTTTATATATTCTATTATAAATTGTTTACTAAATTATAATCTTAAAATGTTTAATTGTATTATTTGACAAACTTCTTGCATACTCTCAATTTTATTCAGTTTTTTTCCTTACAGGTTCTAAATCATGTCAAGGAATGAAAATAATTATATGTATATGTTAAACAATTATATTAATTATTTATTATATAGGATAAGGGATATACACCTATCCCTCGAGTTCACTTCTTTTTTTTCAGCTTAATGATCTTTTATTTTAACTTGCATTTGTTTATACATTATTATTTCTTTTTTGTTTAAACTGTAACTCAAAATTAATAAAGTTAAAGTTGAAATGAATTAATTTATCGAACAATTATTATTAATTATTATTTTATGCGTTTGAATAGAATAATAAAGTTTCATGTGAAATGTTTTATTATTGTTTCGTATTTTTATATAAAATATGTACATAGATTATATAATTTAATATCTATAAAATATCTAATTTCGATTGAGACTATTTTCTGAGCAACGTATCTACTGTGTAAAGGATCGTTGTGTATTTATGTTAATCTTTGGCAATGATTTTAGATGCTTTGGATCAGTGTTTCCCAAATTTTTCTTTTTCGTGGTCTACTTTTAAAAAATATAGCTGGCCTAGGTTAATTCTCTGGTAGAAGTCTTCTCTTTTGTAATGCAATTATAGATCACTTTCGAGCTCTGGACCACTTCGGGAATCCCCGCTTTAGATTTTTTTAGTTTTCGTTTAAATTATTATCTTTTAAATTATGTTTATGCTATTCATTAGGTTTTAATCTCCAACTTTGTAAGAAAATTGAATTAGACATGGAAATTTCGGTGGAATTGGGTGTTACAAAGGGTATTACAATGTCTTAATGACTGTTTGTTTTTGTGAAAATGATGGAAACTTTTGTGCGATGGCTTTTTTTTTGTAGTTTTTTTTTTTTTTTGTTTTTCTATTTTGTTCTACTCGCTGACATTAAGAGCATTTGAAAATGACGCATAATTATATTTGGCTGGTTTGTTGTTGCTGTTGTTGTCGTTGTCATTGATGTTACATTTTGGACTGGTCCATTTAGCGGTTGCCTGAGGCTGCACACCCAAACACACACACACAAAGAGGGAAAAGTAACTGCATTTTGTCTAATAAACTGATGAAGCCAACAAATGACATGATACACAACAATGATAACAGAGTGGCCAAGAGGGAGTGAGTTAGGTGGGGGAGGCGGGGCGAGAGAGGTAGGGGGGAATGGGTGTAGAAAGAGCGTATTGGGGGTCTGAGTGAAGCGAAAGAAACGAGAGCAAACGAAGTTTTGCCCGCAGGACATGTAAATGCAATTAAAATGCTGCCTTTGTGTGCTGCTTGTCCCTGGCAAAAAAGTTGTTGACTGATGCAGTCGGTTGTTGTTTTTGTTGTTGTTTGTCCTGCTGCTGCTGATGCTGATGTTGTTGCAATCGCAATCGCATCGCATTGATTGCGGCCAATGTTGTAATTAAGTTAATGGCTCTTCCTCTCTCTCTTTCTCTGAGACACACACACATACACACACACTATCTCTCTGTCTCAGTCCTCTGTATGTCTGTCTTGCCCTGTTTCTATTTCTAAACAATTTTCTCTTTGTTTTTTTTTTTTCTATGAATTTTCTAATAGTTATAAAGCACACAATTGATTTTTATGGCCATTTTCGTTGCCTAATTGAGTTTTCCCGTCAGCACTTTGGGCAACGTGGCAACACGCTAATAAAGTCAAACACTAAAAGCCTCGTTCAATATTCAATTAGACGCCTCACACACACACACACACACACACACGCACACGCTCGCACGCACATTTTTGAGCTGACTGCCATTGACATTTCCGTTTCCGTCTCGCGCTCTCTTCTGATTCAATTAGCACAAAACTGAGAAACCATGGGAAAGGTGACGATGTGGTGGCTGGATGGGTGGTTGGGTGGTTGGCAGCATGAAGATGTAGCAGTGGCCCCATTGTCGAAAATCTCTTGCATGTCAGCTAGCTCTCTAATAGACGTAATGCGTGGGTCGTCAATTGTTTCCGTTTATACTATTAGTAGTGACAGACATTTTCAAGTGCCTATTGTGTAATGCCTAATAGAAAAAGAAAGCGAACCTTACGCCCCTCTCTACCCCCCACCATTGCAGGTAAATTGAGAAAGGACACTTTGTGTCACATTACAAAATGTCAGATCTGAAAGGAACGCGGGTGTCATCTGTTTCTAATTTTAAAACATCAAATATAAAATTTCAAGCCAAGAGCAAAGAAAACAACATCTTTGAAACCTTTCTTTTCATATTTTATAACAAGTTAAACTAAAGTAATATCTAAAGATTATCTTTATAACAAAATAAACTCTAATTAAATAGAAACTAATTATGCAAAGTGTTTAAAATGGAAATTTCCAATATTTCCAAATAAAACTGAACTATTATTTCAAGAAATACAAATTGAAAAGCTGCATAAATAAACTGCCGTGGGACAAGAGTTGATTAGATGAATTATATAATAAATAAACTTGAAAATCAAAATTATTAATCAATTTCATTATAATTTTAATTTTTTTATTATTTTTACATCATTAGCATCATTATTATATTATTCATCCTCATGGTTAACCCGAAATGGCACACCCGGCGTATACTTAATCTTTGGGTGACTAGCCTTTTACCAAAAAATCGCTTGAAATCGAATTAAAAAAGCTTCTTCATGTTAAGTGAGAATATTAAATCATTAAATAGCTCTTTTTTAACCTAAGACAGTTATTAAAGGCACACACTGCGTATACTTAATTTTTGGTTAACAAGTCTTTTGCCAAAAAAATCGCTAACATCGAATTTAAAAAGGATGTGAAGATCCTTATTTCATCATTATTATATTTTTCATCCTCATGGTTAAAAATCAAAATCGAATTTAAAAAGGATATGAAGATCCTTATTTCATCATTATTATATTTTCCATCCTCATGGTTAACCGGAAACGGCACACCCTGCGTATACTTAATTTATGGTTGACAATCCTTTTCCCAAAAAATTGCTTGAAATCGAATTTAAAAAGGATATTGATGTTAAGTGGGAATATAAAATCATTAATTAGCATGCGATCGACTCTTTTTTAAGCATAAGACAGTTATTAAAGGCAACACTGCGTATACTTAATTTTTGGTTAACAAGCCCTTTGCCAAAAAATCACTTGAAATCGAATTTAAAAAGGATATGAAGATCCTTATTTCATCATTAGCATCATTATTATATTTTTCATCCTCATGGTTAACCGGAAATGGCACACCCTGCGTATACTTAATTTTTGGTTGACAAGCCTTTTGCCAAAAAATTGCTTGAAATCGAATTTAAAAAGGATCTTCATGTTAAGTGGGAAAATAAAATCATTAAATCAGTCCGAGGAAGGATCAGAAATGAATTTGTGGAACAAGGAACTAAGGAACTAGTAGAACTAATAAAATAATAATAATTGGTTATTGGAAAATTGTAATTAAAATTAACGCGCTATTCGATTACAGAATTTGTGTCTTTGTGATCATTTTATTTGCCAGTTGCATAAAAGTTGAACCGAATAGTTCTAAGAAAATAAGAATATTAAAGTTATTCAGTTGATGCTTTAACCTAATATTATTTGAGTTTGAAACAAAGTTTCGGAGAAAATGTTTATTTCAAGAATTGTGCAATTATTTGATTAAAAGTTTTGATTTGAAATAATTATAATCTAATTTTTAATTCCATTAATAAAACTAAAAAGACATAAACTTTTCCCACCACACACTCGCACACACACCACACACACACATCATCTACATAATATTTTCATTAAAAAAGGAAAAAAAAAGTTATCAAACATTCCCTTAATAGCTTAAAGACTTGACTACTAATGACTTGGCAGGACCATGGACCATAACGAGGACGAGTTGGACGAGTCCCCACACATTTAGCCCCCTCCCCCCCACACACACACCCTCTTTCTCTGTATGTATATGACACTTGGAGCAATATGAAAAGCCGCCACGCGTCCAAGTCGTAAAACAATTCGTGTGCGAGTTTTTTTTTTGGTATTTTTTTTTTGACTGATGTTGTTGTTGTTGCTGCTGGGTGGCTCAGTTTACAGAGAGTATGTAAGTAGAAGTAGACCCCTTTGGGATGGTCATTTGACAAGTGCCAAAGTTGCCACTCGTAAAGTTGGCGCAATAAAAACCGAAAACGAAACAAAAAGTAAGGAAAGCCTAAGACTAGTCCATTGTGAAGCCATCCCCCCACACCCACACCCTCACACCCCACAAGCAAATACCAATAGCAACCGACCACCCACCCCTTTGGGTCATAAATATTATGTCCATTGTGGTCATAAAAGACCAAAAGCACCAAAAGTAGATGGCAAACAGCCGGAGAAGAAAAACGCATATTCGGCTACAAATTTAATTTATGTAAATTAAACTGGCAAATAATTGGCCCAGAGGCAAAACTAAAGGCAAAACGAATGGCAATTACTTAGACCGATAAGGCGATAGATAGAAACAGATAAATAGAGTGATAGTGGGGGGGGGGACTGAAATGGAAAAGAAAGCGGGGAAAATTTATATATAGATAGATAGATAGAAAGCATACAAATGCTAGAATATAGAGTAGAAGAATGTTCGCTCGCTAGAATTTCCCTAAGAAATCGCTGCAATCAATCAACGTGCAGTGGCAACAAGCAAAATCAATTGAAATTGAAAGATGATTTCCTTGCCACCGCCGCCGCCGCCGCCGCCGCCGCCGCCACCAACCCGACAACACCTCCCAGAGACCGCCCCTTAACACCCACCACTTTTCTCAGACTGTGCCACCTAACGAGCGCCCGCAAGAAAAATCACTTACATTAATGAGTTCAAGTTGCTTCTGTGTTTTTTTTTTTTCATTTTTTTTTTGTATTCCTCCTTATTCTTGCCTTGTGGCAAGCAGGTGGATGGTGAGCCAGGGGGGAAGAGACGCTGATGCTGTTGCTATTGCTTCTTGTTGGTAATTTATAATGTCAGCAGCCCAAGTTAGTAAGAGAGCAAAAAAGAGAGAAAGAGAGAGAGAGAGTGAGAGAGCAGAAGTTACATTTCCATGCACAATTTACACCAATCTACACACACAAACACACCCAAACACACACTCACACAAAGGCTATGGGAAAAGCAAAGCTTGCGGCTGAGCTAATCAATCTCGTGGCATGTCAGCCAGTCAATTTGTGAGCATGTGTGTATAAGTGTGTGTGTCTCCTTATGTATGTGTGTGTGTGTGTGTATATATATGTCTATTGTTGCGTTTGTAAGAAGTTAGTCTAATTAAATAAATAAGTGCATGTGATTTATTTGCCAGACATATGTACCAAAAAAAAAAAAAATAAAGGAAAAAAAATAAATGGGAACCAAAATGAGGAAAAGGAAATGAAAGTAAAGTAAAGCAGCCGACTAACAGATATACGACGAGGGCTTATTGATGTTTACATTTCTGCCAGGAGAATTCTCTCTCCATTAAACTCCCCGCAAGACCACCACCCCACCCCACCCCTGTCCTCTCCTTCCCTTCCTTCTACTTTCTGGTGTCTGCTACTTTGCTCTCTTATATCTTGCCTAATTGAATTATAGCCAAGATGAAAATGTCAAGGGAATTTTTGGTTCTTGCTGCATGTAAGGACATGTGTGAAACAGATTGACAATTGTTGCTCATGACAATTTCATACATATAGTTATTTTTATTTCTTATAAATTTATGGTATTGCAAGAATTTCAATGATTTACAAACCAAATGACACTTGTTTAGCAATTTTCCAAAACACCTAGCACAAAGAGCATATTAAAGAATTGAAATGTAAGACGAATTTCATTTGTTAGAGGCAAGCAAAGTTGTGGTTTTTTGGGGAAATGATTTCTTTATTTTGAATTTTTTGTTTTTGGCTTAGGAAGTCACTCGATACAGTTGTCTGATTCACTTTGTAATTGTTAAGAAAGGCTAAAAACAAAAATCACGTATACGCAGCGTGTGCGAGCTAACGAAAAGAAACTTGAAGAAATTACATCAAATTTTAATAAAAATAAAGAGAAAACTAGAAAACTAAAAACTATGGGAATTAGAAAACAAAAAATATACACCATTTATCAGTAGGAGAAGTGGGGGGGACTTGGGGAATACTTCACCCAGAAAAAAAAGGACCAGCAGAAAAATATTCCTAAATTTTGTACTTTACATCAATACGTGAACTATAACTAGGATGCTGAGGGAGATACTTGATATAATGTCAATAATGACATCGAGGTAACATTTGAAGAAGTATTGGAAAGATTTTCTAAATTATGCAAACATCGTATGAATTTCAATGTATAAAATTGATGTTTATATTTACATTTAAAATACAAATTATTTCTATTGACGAATTATAACAAATACCAAGCATTATATTTTGAAATTTTCCCCAAAGTTACCCCCTGGCATTGATCAATTGATTAACTGATGCCATCATTTATTTTTACCATAACTTTTTTTCCCCTAAGTTAATATTTTATTAATAAAATCGTAATCGCTTTATTCTTATAATTTATTATGTATATATATTTCAAAATTTAATTAACTTACGCCACACTAGTGTGACCGTAGCGCAGCTAAGGTAGGAATACCAACTCAGACGTTGAGTGTGGCTGTCTACGTTTAGTGGTTTCTCAGTTTCGAAATTTTTATCACATCTTATTAATCATATTGCTATAAGATCGTTTTATTTCTAAGATTTGTCCAACTTTTTGACTAAATTAAATGTTTTTCGAAGCTAAACCAATGAAATATTAGCTGATTCCTATGTAAACTTTAACTGATTTCCGTATATGGCAGATTTTGTAAGGGATCTTTCAAGCACTCTATGTCTTTTAAGTAAATAATTCACATATACATATGTATATTTATATTTACATTTATAATACCGCAATCATTTATTAATATTTGTCATAAATAAAGAAATTAAATTGAGCAAAACAAAAACGAAATGCTAGTTTCTTGTGATAAATATGTAAATATATGCAATGTAAATCATTTTATGACAACTACAAGTATGTGGAATTCTTAAATAATATAAATTTTACAGTTTATTACAACAACAAACTTAATTAGAATAATTGTTTTTGTGCACGAAATTGAGTCAATTTCATTTTGTGGAAAACAAGTTTGAAATTAAATTCCTTTAGCTTGGCCAAACAAATGGGCTTTATATTACTTTAGTCAGTCCAACGAAGAGCTGGGCCGGGATTCACTTTTAATTCGCCAAACGAGCCACGCCCCCAGCATCATAGGCAAAAGGCCATGCCACAGGCGACCAAGACCCAAGCAAACAGGGCTAGGGGCACGACCAGGACCAGAACCAGGACCAAGACCAAAAACCAAGTCCAACCGACTGCACCCTTTAGCAGTTGTAACCCCTGACCCTAAAGTCCAACAATCTCACCAATCCCAACATCCTTTACACATCCGCCCACATGCAGGGGCTGACGCCGCCTCCCCCGCCGCTCCGCCGCCATTGCTGTACAAAAACGTTTAATGAATTTTGTAAATTTATTAAAGCCACACGCATTGCTGTAACCAGGAGCTGCAAGCCACGAGCGACAGACAACACAACAAACGGGGCAAAAATTTAATTAATTGCAGATGGAAGGATGCAGCAACAGCAGCAGCAACAACAGCAACAGCAACAACAGCAAAAGGACCATGGTAGAGGAAGAGAGAGCTAAAGGAAGGACACTGGGAGCAACATTCCACTAGAATTACTGGCTTCAGCAATCAGCGGGGCCAAATCGGCGTGGCCTAATGATTTTCCTGTTATAGCAGCGCCAAAAGAAAACATAATGAAGCCATGCCAGCAGCAGTAGCAGGAGAAGGAACTGAAGCTCAGGACAAGGACTTCATTACCAAATTGAGCGGCGTCTGCCATTGCCAGCATCTTCAGTGTTCGATGTTGCTGCTGTCATTGTCGTTGTCCTCGTTGCTGTTGCCGTTGCCGTTGTCGTTGCCGTTGTCATTGCAGACTTACTTCCGTTTCCGCCCTGCACTGACCGAAGCCAAATCGAAGAAGCTGCACAAATACTTAGAAAAAGGACCTCATCGATAATATAAAGATATATAAACGTGGCCAAAGCAATCAAGCCTGGCTGCCAGTCGAGCCAGGCGACAATTTCCTTTTAGATTTGCAGTCAGTCGCCCTCGCTTTTTGCCTTTGCCTTTGTCCCCCTGAACACTGCCTTCGGCGACAACTGACAACTTTTCCCTCGAAAATCCATCAAAATCTTTGCCGACTTTTGAGGCCATAAACTTGTGATTGATACTGAATTTAATCAACTCAAGCGCATTTGGCTTACTTACTATACTTACATACAATACAATACAGATACATACATATACATATATATATCTATATTTATATAAATCGGCAAAGATTTACACCCTCCCCCAAACCCCCGACAGCCATTGCCCCATTCTATGGGGCATTTTACTTATATTTTTAATTTACGCCTCGCAGCACGATTCTGCATGGCTTATCACAGAGATTGGCAAACGGTTCTGCTTCACTGCACTTCAATTAGTTGACCATGGCCAAGAATATGAAGCTATGAATACGTGTGAGACAGAGACAGCAGATAGATAGATAGATAGATGAGAGAGCGAAAGCGAGAGAGATAGAGATGAAAAGAGAATCAAGTCTGTGGCATAACAATATGAGTTACATATTTATTTTCATCATGATTACTTGTCGATTTTTGGTTTTTTGTTATGGTTTCTTCATTTCAATATGCAAAAAAAAAAAAAAAAGCAAATAAAAGTCGAGGAGTGAGAAAATGAATATGAGTGCGAGACTCCGGATGTTCATCAGGCAAATGAGTAGAAATGGAAATGGGGTGGGGGTGGGGGAAAGAAGGTCGCCTCGCTTACAATTTCAATTTTCCTAAAATTGGTTGACACACATTGCACCCAACTGGCTATATAGTATAAATGTGTGTGTGTGTGTGTAAGTCTGTGTGTGTCTGTGTCTGTGAGTGTGCCGCCAAAATATTCATGCAAATGCACTTAAAACATTTTAAAAGCGTTTCTGCGGTTCAATTTGCATAATTCCAGCACACTGTAAAAATGTACAACATTTTACCACTAATGGCACATACAGATACACACACACACACACACACACACACAGAAAGAAAGGAGAGAGAGAGAGCTGAAGGGGGAGAGTGAGAGAGAGAGAGAGGGGGACATGCATACATTTAATTATCGAAATGGCAACCATTTCCCACTGACCCCTTCCTCGCTACATCCATTCATCCATAGCCACATACACCAATGGAGCTTCAACTCTGGAACGTTGTCGCCTCGGTTTGAACTACATTTCTGTGAAATTGACCAGACAGAGAACTTTAAATTGCACAAGAGTAGGTTCCATAGGCGCCATTGAAAGTCATTCGGCCGATCGGTCGGTCGTTCAGTCGGTCCGTCGTTCGCATTCGCCTTCGTCTTCGCAATTGCCTCGTATTGTCAGTTAATTTTACTATATATAATTTACTTCATATATTTGGCCTGTTTTTTATTTAAATTCACTTAAGCAATTCATTTGAATTATCATCAAATCGAACACTAATTGAAAATCAAATTCAATTAACTGGCAAAAGTAATAAATCTCAACAGAGTCCAAATTTAACATTTCACTAAAACAGATTCCACAAAATGTAAGCTACGAGAATTTCCCCTCATTTTCAACATAGTACTAAATTTCTCTCAAATTCTCAGATTTCTCTTTAGTACCTAAATAAAAGGAGAATCATTAGAACTTATTATCAACTAGTTAGCAAATTTATTTAATCCTTTTGGATTTCTTTTACAATTTCAGTTTTCCTAAGCTGCCCTAAGGATCGTGTTACCATAACAGTTCTTCAATTCATAGCTAAATCCTAAGAGATTTATGATTAAAGATATCCTCCTATATAATTTATAGCCATATTTGAATATTCAACGTCTCTTGATATTATTTTTAAGTCTTCATGAGAAAGATAATGTTTATCACATAAAAATCTATTCAAATATCATCAAAACTTTTTCATAGAAGAACTACAGAACTACAAAAAACTATAAAAAAAAGTGGACCAGCTTTTATATTTATAAAAAACTTTTAAATATCGTTTGAAAATAGATGCATTAAGCTATACAAACATTTTACTACATTCACTCATTGCTAAATTTGAAAAAGAATCCGAAGATTTGATAAGTAAATAGATTCTTTCGTCTTGAACATAACTTTATATAGCAGAACTTAAGGTAAAACTTTCTTATTCTAATTCTATAATTTTCTGAGATTTAAATCAATTGTTCAATTAATATGACACCAAGTCTTTATAATGATAAATAATAAAATAAATATATAACATTTGAATGTGAAATATCTTCTTGTGTTAGACTGTTCAACAAAAGCGAACTGTAGGCATGTAATTATGCTTCGGGTGTTGTTAATGTGAATACAATCGCTGTTATATAACAACATTACAGGCAATCTGTTAGCAATCCACAGTCCCCCATTTAACTTGTAGCATAGCTCTGTTTGATTATTTCACAGCCAAATGTAACATTTCCACTTAGCATTGAACCCATCCCATTGAATTGCAAACAGAAAACAACAGAATCTGCAAGTGGAAAATAACATTGAAATATGTTATCAATTGTTGGCCCACATTGCCCACCCCTTGCCATTGAATCTGTTAACTGTATTAACATAACATTGGAGCTGTGAAACTTAAATATTTTCAATGCTTGCCAAAGGATCTGCTAAGCATACTAACATTACATTGATGCTGCTAACTTATTTAACAGACAATCCTTAACATTTCCATCCCTTAGGTAGAGCTAATATCCTTTCATCTCTTGCTATACATTCTGTTATAAATTGCTACCAGCAGACCCTGTTAAATAGAACTCCTTAGCTCAACATTTCCACCCCTTACTATAAATTCTGCTATCAATTCCACACTAATAACATAGCTCTGTCCTAGAACCAACATTTCCACCCCTTGCTATACATTCTGCTATCAGTTTCACATTAATAACATAGCTCTGTCGTAGATCTTAACATATTCACCCCTTGCTATTAATTCTGCTATCAATTCCACAATAATAACATAGCTCTGTCGTAGATCTTAACATTTCCACCCCTTGCTATAAATTCTGCTATCAATTCCATACTAATAACATAGCTCTGTCGTAGATCAAAGCATTTACACCCCTTGCCATACATTCTGCTATCAGTTCCACTTCTTAATAACATAGCTCTGTTCAAGACGTTAACATTTCCACCCCTTACCATAAATTCTGCTGTTAATTCCACACTAATAACATAGCTCTGTTCAAGACGTTAACATTTCCACCCCTTGCCATACATTCTGCTATCAATTTCACTTCTTAATAACATAGCTCTGTCCTAGAATCTAACATTTCCACCCCTTACCATAAGTTCTGCTGTTAGTTCCACACTAATAACATAGCTCTGTCGTAGAACTTAACATTTCCACCCCTTAAAGCATTCTACTTGCCTTGTGAAGTACAAAACTGTTCCCACTTCTCTTACTGAACTGTTAATGTCTATGCATTCCCCTTCTTAATTGTGGATTGTAAAATATTTTGGGTTTGAATGCATTTTCATATGAAATTTTCTCTATAGAATTTTCAAGAAAGTTACCAAAACTTTTACCCTTCACCCCTAGCTCGTTAACTTCCTTCAAACAATTACAGGAAAATTTTTTGGTAAAAACTTATCAGATGGCTTAACCAAAGTCACGAACATGCATCTTATAAGTGAGTACATATGCCACGCCCCCCTACACACACACAAACACCCACTAAGTACTTACCATAATTGCAAGAAATATATGTATGTTGACTGCATTTGAAAAATATTTGCTCTAATGCCGCAAAACCCAAAAACTCAGATAGTTGAAGAATGAAATACGCGTTCAGACACAGGCAGAGGCACAGACATAGGACGAGGCACAGGCAGAGGCACAGCTGATTCAACGTACCGCAAAACGCATAGCCAATACGCCCTCGGGGGTCATGGTAACTTCTGGTTGGGATCGGAATGCGTATGCTTGGTGGGGGTGGGATTGTGGGTGGTGGTCGGAGAGACGTGTTGCCCAACTAGCACGCGAGATATTGATGTGCACAAAATATGCCAAATATCTGTAGTGATAGGCGCTGCTAGGGATGAGAATCGAGAGTCGGGAGCTGTGAGTTTTTGGGTGTTATGTATACACAGGAGCCAGCGAGCCATCCAGCCAGCCAAATCAAGCGCAAGCCCAAAAGTAGCAACAAATAAAATTTTATGCGCTATGCGAAAAAGTTTTTCTTTTGCATAACGCCCGGAACGGCAACAACATTTACCATCATTGGGCAAAGGCAATGGCAATTTTCATGTACAATGCAAAAGTTTCGATTTTATTGTATGGGCGGGCGTGAGAGGGAAATTGGACCAGAAGGCGGAGCGCGGAGGCGTCGTCGTTCAACCAGGGGTTCTGAGCTGAGCTGAGCTCGGGCCGGGCCCGGTCTGAGCTGTCTGTTTCTGTTTGTTTCGTTTTCATTTCTGACAGCCCATAGAGCAGCAGATCGAAATGTTCTCTCAGCGATAAATACAACCAAAAACCTATAGCAATGGAAGTCAATGTGGCAGCATTGACGGTGGCACAAACACAGGCAGAGGCAGAGACCGAGGCAACGGCAACGGCAACGTCAGCTTATTGCTGCCGGCAACCAAAAAGTCTGAAATAGTTTCAAACGCCATTTGCTGTAGTTATTTTTAAACGCCAGCCAACGACGATGCCGTTTAAGTTCATAAAAGACACAAATTACGTATACGCCAAGTTGCTGGAACAAAAGTATTTTTGAGCTTTAGGAAAATGTTCAGCAACTAAAAAACATTTAAAGGTTATAATAATTACGGTCCGTATAGATTAATGGTAATGAAATTGATTGTATTAATACTTTCTCACACATTGCTCATACGCCATGTGGCAAAACTTTAACTAAATTTCAATTGAATTGCCTTGCTCTCAATCACTTCATATCATGTATTATGTGCCAGAAGCTATCGCAATATTTCAAAGCTTGTAAAATCCATAGAAACTTTTCTTCAACTATTATTGAGACTTATCTTTAGCTTTCTAAGTGGCTAAATTTGTCTAACATGAACTGAAACATGAATTGGTTGTACTAAATCCAAGATTCGAAGATTAAAACTTGCACAGATCCGTGTTCTTATTCAGCATAAATCGAGAATCTACTGTATTAGAGATAACCCTTAAAAATGTCTATCGATTTCTTAGTTTTTGATTCAGTTTATACATGTTTGAGAAAAAGTATTTCGTATATATTTTAAAAAAAAAGGGATTACTTTTAAAACAATCCTGTTTCTTTGTTTTTTCAGTATTTTGAATGAGTTTCCTGGATACCAACTTCTTATGGATATAGTTTATAGATGCTTTAGAATACCTTTTTCATTTGGTAAACCTTTTGACCAAAGTTCGAATAGATGTTTTTTAACTTTTAACTGTAGTAAGTTCAGATCGAACGATGTTTTTGATTCGGTGACAGAAAAGTAAATGTTTTAAACACATATTTTACAAGAGCTGCACAAGAATATGCTTTCATAAACATTTTTTATACTAATAAGCTTCTCAAGAGTGACTAAATTTCATTTTATTCCCTGTCTTCAGCAATATATTTACTGATTCATCAAGTTGGCCACTCATTTAATAAACTGCCTCATGCTTTGCCTCTTTTTAGCGTTATACAGTATATATATAGTATACATAGAGAGAGATATATATGTATGTGCGATGCATAGATAAATCGCTGGCAATTTGAATGGTTGTGCTGCCAAGGCAACTAAAATTGCCAATGCCTCGCCTTGAATCGCCTGGAAACTCAACAGTTTGAGCTATTGTGGAGAGCGGCGGGTGGAGCGTCCGGGTAGGGGAGGGGGAAGGGTAATGTATGTAGTTTATATTCACAATTTAACATTTGAAATTCTCACTGAGTGCATTTGGGTTTAACTAATTTGCATATTGTCTATTTCCGATGCAATTGCATTTCACTCAAGCTATCAAGAACAAAGCTAATCAATTCATTTTTGGCTAAAACGTTTATCAGTGCTAAAACAGTCTGGCAACTTTGCATCAACAACAACTCCTTAATATGAAAATGCAATTACAATACAATTGCTACATATGTTCTCAAAATGCTGAGAAAAACGAAATTGAAATCGAATTATCATTGCGAATTAGTTTATCTAACTTAAACTAATTTTAGCCAGAGTTAAGTTATTTAGTTCTTCGGCTTTGCAAGCTAAAGAATCTTCTATTAAGACACATTTAAAGTATTGCCAAAAACTTAACACAAAATAACAAGTTCAATTTGTTTAAAAATTTTGACCCACTGGCAAATCGATTTGCATTAAAAGAGAATATTTTAGCTTGTCATCAATTATTACCGATCAGAACTAAAGCTGGCAAATAAATTAAACATTTAGGATCAATTTGCATTTAGATAAAGCCGAGAGCTGCTAACTAAACCTCTACTAACTAATCTCAATCTATTTTAATATTGCTGGAGCAATTGAAATAAAGTGTTGCCTACTTAATGGCAAATATTTTATTAACCTGTATAAGAGAAATTATTCGCTTTAAATTCATTTTAAGACTAACAATTAGACGAGATTATAGAAACTGAACAATTCAAAACGTTTAAAAGTTAAAAGTAGAACAATTTAGTTATTATTTTTCTAGAGCACAAAAAAGTTATACATATATAAGAGAAAGTGAAAACGCTTTCTCGTTTTTAATTTTTGGAAAAACTTCTCTGGCTTCTATGCAAACAGGAGAGGAGATGCTGTTGCTGTACTTTTTAAATTCAAATTTAATGTTTGTTCTGCATTTTAAAAAGTATATTTCTAACTGAGAATTTATTATTCTGCTACCTGCTATAAAAGAGAGAATAAAGCTATTTCTCTATTAGAACTTTTTCAAAATAGGTTATTGTACCACATTTAGATTGTTTTAGTTGCTCCAGGTAGAAAACACTAAAAGCGTTATACAGAAACGTTGTGAAAATATTCGATCCCCTTTAAATTGAAGTCAAATATTAATGCTATCGAATTAAAGTCCATTGGAATTGTTCGTTTTTTGTTCAACTTTCATGTACTTAGGCTGCTGCCTTGCGTTTTACCTTTTTTCGTTTCTCTTTTCTCAGTTGAAATCAACGCAGTCATGCTTCATTCTCCTAGCCTTGGTGCCTGCTGAAGCCACATTTTGCTCTTTTGCTGCCTGCTGTCGCCCATCTTGCCTCGCCTGCTGACTAACTTGCTAAACACCAACGTATTAGCAGACCCCATGACAGTTTAAATTTCCACAGCGCCATTTTTCGCAACGCTTTTGTTGCATATTTCACTTTGGTTTTCTCTCAGTTTTTTCTATTTTCGTTTGTTTTTTTTTTTTTTGTTCTGTGCCCCTTATTGCAGCAGCAGCAGCGGCAGAAGGAAACACAACGAACTGCCAAATGGCTTGCGCAAAGCGGAAGAAAAACTAAAACAAATGTCAGTAGTAGTTGACGCGTTGCCACCACCAAACCAACGGACTAACGGACCAGTGGACCAACGGGCCCCGAACAGACGAATGGACGCAGAGACGAAACGTAGCGATCCCCATTCCCCATTCCACGTGCCAACTGCCAGCGAAATGCAAATGTCATTTGCAGTTGACACTTGACTCAGCACTTCGCACTGTCCTAGGGCACTTTGGGGTTTTCACCTGCAACTTCGCATAGCACCGCTTCCTTCTCTCCTAGACTCTTTTTACCCCCAGCAAATGTTGGCACAATGGGTAAAGAGAGAGACACACACACATACACAAATAAAGCATAAAAAAAATGAAATAAAATATAAAAAAACCAAAAGAAAGGAATGTCAGGCAGGGCAAGCGACTAATGCCAGCTGAACATGAATAAAGTCGTGCCCCTTTAGGGAGTTGATGCCCCACCGCTAGGACTAGTGTTAGGACTTGGTGCCTCATCATCATCGTCACCATCCTCATGCTCATTCTCATCGTCTCGTTGTCGCTGTCGTTGTCGTTATTCTCGTGGTCGTCATTAGGAGGGCAGACGTCAAAGTATGCGCTTTGTTTTTGCTGCGTGTGCCATGCAGCGTGTTAATAGCCAGGCACCCGTGTAGCCGTAGCCGTTGCCGTTGCCGTAGCCGTAGCCATAGCCGTAACCGTGCAGCCGTAACCGTGTTGCTCTAGCCGCCAACACACACAATCCGTCTTCACAACCATACCCCATCTCTACTGTAGTATATCCCCCAATCCATGCCCTTTTTGCCATTGCCTAAGTTGACACAGGCAGCGGTCTCCAGGTGCGGCGACAACGGCAAAGTCAAGTGTTGCAGTTGCCATCGTGTGGCGAAAGTGAAGTTTGCACAGCATGAACATAGTGCAGCATAACTCCTCCCCTCACCTCCTGCCACACCCACTCCCACTCCCGCGCCCACTCTCGCAGCTGTCTGACATTTTGTGTGGTTTTTCGGTCTAAGGATAAACTGTTGAAAACATTAAATTGATGAGGATTACAAGTGCCGGCTAAATGGCTTCAACTTTTTCGCAAATTGTATATAACAAACAATTTTGCAAAATTATATGAAATGTAAATCTGTGAATAATTACATCTAAAAGACAACGAGGCGTATGAGTAATACACTAAAGAAAAGAGACAGAGACCGGCCTAGTGTTTGATTTTTGAACTAATTGAAGCTTTCGCATGCAGCTTTTGTGTTCAATAGCAACCAATAGATGGCGTCGTTTTAACGTTTATTTGTTTTTAAAATTATTTCTTTCTATTAGGTCTACTATTAAATTGGTTTAAATACACAAGTTGTCAAAATGGAAAAAACTAAAGTTTATTTAGTTTATTTATTTCTATTTCAACTTAGATTTATTTCCCCAACCAGTAAACAAATCGACGTTCTTTATTATCCAAATATCAGTGTTTGGAACGTGACTAAGTTTCTAAACGCATAAAACTAATCAAATCGTTTGATATATATAAATATGGAAAATACATTCAAACATTTCTGTATCCACTAAAAACTTTTACATATTGTTCATCTTTTTTTGTTGTTATTTTTTAGGGCACCGCAGTAAAACGTCGACCGATTCCATTAGTTTTAATATATGCCAAGTGTAGAGAACAAAAGTTGATTGTGTGGAATTGTTATATGAAAACTCAGCTTGTCATATTGTTCAAAAATATGTATATTAGAGATATGCGCTTTTAAAAGTTGAAGATACATTTTACTTTATGCTGCATTTAAATTAAATATTTAAATTTACTTTAATGGCATTCATTTTTAAAATGTCAATTTAACTTCTATAGTTACATTCGTACTATTTCAACATTATGGCCAGTAGTTGAACAACTATTTTTAATGATAAACAATTAAAAAAGCTTTATTACATATCAAAATTGTGAAATATTTAAAATAATGATACTTAATATAAAATTCTATAAAGTTCTCCATGCTAGATTTTCATTTTTGTTAAATAATAATTTGCTGGAAGGTAAGATTTAATCTATTCATATCCGCATGCTTTCATTTATGTTTTAAAATTATTTTTTGACAACTTTTTTAATTATTAAATGAAGTTACTTGTGAAGAAAACTACTTACAAGTGAAGAAAACTACTTAAAATTGTTGAGACCAATTCGTACATTTAAGGTTGGCGTGACTAACAAATAAAATAAACTTGACCATCGTATACACTACACGAGTCTTCATTGAAAATTTGGAAGCTCTAGTTTTTATAGTTCCTGAGATATCAATGTTCATACAGACGGATGGACAAGCGGACAATATATCAATCGACTTGTCTTGGCATGCTAATCAAGAATATATATACTTTATAGCCTGTTACATACGTTTTAACGACTTTCCTTAAAATTTAAATTCATTAAATGATTTAGAGAAGACTTTGTGAGTGAAAAATGAAAATGAATTCAATATCTCTCTTTCTATTTCTTGCCAGAAAGCAGGACATTTGTTGCAGTTGCGACTCCTTCTTCTTGTTTAAAAAATTAAAGAGTATAAGTCTCTCCATGAGGACCCTTGACCCAATATCTAAGTCCAGTATAGCCAAAAGGTACCATGATACCTGCTACAAGTAAGGCGCATACCACAAGATAACTTTACCTAAATGAAAGTAAATAAATGGTTTAACGAAAATTCTAAGAAATGCAGTTCAACATATGTAGATAAAACATAAGAACACTTCAGTCACAACACTTTGGCATTGCATTGCTGTGTATAGGTGTGTGTGTGTATTGATCGCATTGTGAATGCACAGCGTAACACATTGCGCATACGTCACGTAGCCAGTGCGACTTTTAAACAAAAGCAAACCTTAAAAGAGACCGAGGAAGAGAAGAAAGAGAACGTATATTGTGATATCAGAAATAAAGCCCGGCAAAAAGCATACACGATGACGCAGCCGAAGACTACTTCCTCACCTCTTCCCCACACCTTTCTCCATTCACATTATATTTCTGTTGTGTTGTGTTTTTTTTGTTTTTTCCACAACAAAAACATGTCAACCCAGGGCAAGTTGGAAAGGGAGGGGAAGAGAGCCACCGGCTGTTTTTGCCATCGCCGACGACCACTTGGCGTTACTTCGGCAACGTTTCAGTTGTTCAGTTTCAGTGACGAGTTCAGGTGGGGCAGTGGCTTCTCCTCTTACCACACTCTTTTCCCAGATAATTATCGGTCAATTTGATTGCCACTTGGGCAACCCTCGCGCGCATATTTTGTGCCCCATTTGTGCCAGCCACCTACCCTCGCTCCCGCCCCCGCCAGCACGAGCACCCTCCCCCACATGGGTTATCTCTCTCTCGATCGAGTTGCCCTCTTCTACGATCATCATTTTTATGATTCACTTATAAATAAAAATTAGTCACTTGAAACATTAAACAAAATTTATATATCCAGATCGTAATTTCATTATAATTAAGAGTGTGTGTGCGTGTGTGTGTGTGTGTGTGCGTGTGTGCGTTAAGCTTAACATTAAAACAACAACAAAAAGAGGCAAATAAATAAGTTTTGATAAGACTTGCAAAATTATCATTCTCGGCTACTGTAAGAGAAAGTTCTGCCTTGTGCCGAACCGATCTCACTCTCTTTGATATTTGTTATTTTGGGGTCATGAAATTGCTATTGAAAGTGCACTCAGAGCGTATTGCGCGTAGGAGACGTGCCACACCGGAGCCCTCCATACTGCCACCATCCAGAGATTCATCAAGTATGGTGATTCTCAATCTTTCTCTCTTTTTACCTTTAAGATCATAATTGCAATTTTTGTATAATTTTCTTTCACTTAGGAATCAATGTTAATCGTCATGCAGTGAATGCAACTCCATCAAAATGTATTACAAGCAATTTTCTTCTGATTGCCATATCATTTGTTCTGGTTCTTATCACCGGCATCATTATTATCTATATGGAATTAAATAAACCTCTCATCAAAACACTCGAACAATATGAAAGCAAACCACAAAATTTATTTGTGGAACGCCACCAGTGGCAGGAGGATGGCTCGGAATGGAGTTTGGATCCCCATCAACGTCTTGAACGACCCATACCCTATGTACTGATCACTCACCTCGATGACCAGGTGATGCCATGTGCCAATTTCGAGCAGTGTTCAATTGAAATGCGAACCATGCTAAGGTTGAATAGTGATATTGCGTGCAATTTTTACGTAAGTTCATTCATTCATTCATTCAGTTTCCAAACACGATTCAAATGCTTCAAATCAAATTTATTAGGTATCCAAAGACGGATCCATTTTCGTGGGTCGCGGCTGGGATTTAGTTAATTCTTATGCCAATCATTCAATATGCATTACCCTAATGGGTAACTATGACAAATCGGAGCCATCTGAAGAGCAACTAATGAGATTAAAACTAATCTTGGACTATGGCAAGCAAAAGAATTATCTCGCTGCAGACTATAAGACTATAGCACAAAATCAGGTGAGTTTAAAGTTCATCAAAGTAGTGAAACTCTATTCCAATATCATGAATGAATAATGAAAAGAATTCATTGTTCTGTTTAGCCCTAAACTACATTATTTAGTTGCTGATATCAAGTTAAATTCCTTTCCTTATCTGAAACACCTTTCTAACAGTGAAAACAAATTAAAATTCTCAACGCACAGACACAGAAATCAACCAACTTGGACTTCCTGTGACTCAGGCCTACCAAATTTAATGAATCTCTGAATTCCTAATTTTTCGTTTAAATTTTAGAAACTTTCTTAAAAACAATCTTACTATTATCTCTAGCAGTTCTGCAGTAATTATTTCTGAGAAAGTCAAGTTAGATACTATATATAGATTAGATTAAGTGACTTTAGGGGGGGATTAGTTTAGAAAAGTGTGTAGATCCTTTAGAGATGATCGTGAGTTTGAAAATGAGTGTGATAGTATATAAAGATCAGTTCAAAAAATAATAATATTTCCATCAAAAAACTATTTATATTTTAGAACAGTTCAGATTTATATTTAAAAGAGGTTTATAGATAGTTTTGGTTTCTATAGAAAGATGCTAAGTGAGGAAAAGTGTATCTCTGATCAAAAATAGGTCTATAAAAAACAAGTAAAAAAACTTTAAGATAGATCTAAAATTTTTTCAAAAGGTAAATAGGTTGCTATATTGACCTCTCCTAATAAATTTGTATTTAATTTGCTTCTACTTTCAGGTCAAGACCACAAATAGTCCTGGTAAAAATGTAATTGATGAAATTAAAAATTGGAAACATTATTATAAGTGCGGCCATGGATATATAGTTAAATGTGGCATCGAATTGGGCATGACCGATGAGAATTGGAATGGCAAGCAATAAATGATTTGAGGTTCCAGTTAATAATCGACTGTTTTTTCTTCGTTTTTTTTTTTTTTTTGCAAACGAAATGTAAAAATAATAAATAAAATAAAACTAGTTTAAAAGTAAAAACCCAGAAAAACCCAGAAAACCCCAGACAAGTTGACTTTTTACTCAATTTGTTGAGCTTTTTTTTTTTTGTCTAAACGGTTATATTGGCTTTAGACATTGATTAACCAAGTAAGTAACATAAGCCAGAACCGGTTAAGAGGTGCATATATGTACATATGTACATATATACAAACTGGCGTTTCGCAGGTGTTGGTACTGAAAACTCTCCCGAAATGCCAGTAATTCTGCCACTAAAATTCTCTCCGATTTCGCATTCTCCCACCGACTTGTTGTCGCTTGAAAAAAGCTGGAAATACCCAAGCGTGAAACCAAACCTATCAGTATATACAGAAATATACACACATATGCACGTATGTACAATATACTTATATACATATATGAGTAAAACATCATTATCGGTAGCTTGTCGTCATTATTAACAACCAACCCAAAAAAAAAAAAAAAAAGAAAGAAAAAAAATGAACCACATTTCATATTGATGCTGTATGTAGTAGTCTAAAGCATTGTAGTTGTTGTCGTTGCTTTTTTTCAACTTAATTACAACAACAACAGGAACAAGTAAATATATCATTCCCACTGATAAGTGAGAGTCGTTTCGTCCATACCCCATATTCAAACTGGAAATTTTTGTCCAGTTTTCAACAATTTTTCCACTTAATTATTCGAATTGACTTAGTCAGGGGGAAATTTATTGTATAAACTGCATTTGATGACTTGACCTAGCTAAGCAATCCTCGTTTGTTTTTTTTTTTTATCAGTAACGGAGTTATCCATGTTCTGCAACTTCTTCAATTTATGTACGACGCATTTCTCAGATGCCTTTTCAGGCTCTTACTCACCGAGCATAACGAATTTCTGTGTACTCTGCACAAATAATGCCAATGCCAATGCGGCACGTGTAAACCATTTTTTTTTTTTTTGGCAATCAAATGACCAACTTGAAAGTTAACAAATATAATGAATATTAATTTAGCAATGGAATAAACAACGAAAAATAAATACAACAAAATATTGTTAGGAAACGAAGTTTGTATACACTTACTTACAACTAAAGTCAACTACTTGACTATAACAAACATCACATCTTTAGCATCAAACAAGTCTCCTTTTTAAGAATCTATTTTAAACAAAGTGTTAATGAAATTAGAGATTTTAGAATATTTTAAAATTATATTTCAGTAGTTCTACTAGCCCATACTATAATCTATTTATTGTTAACCTTAGAAAGAACCAAATATTACGATAACTTAATTGATATGGACACTATTTAATAAAGAATTTTACTCCTTTAAGTTATAATTCCCAATTAGTTTAAGCGTTGGGTGCGTAGTGGTTTGATTTCCCATGACAATCAAAATGAAACTAATTCTAAGTAGGTAAAATCATTTGCTATTAGATAAAATGACCCTAGATAAGCTCAATCCGTAATAAATCTGTTGGAAAACTATAGCGATAAGACCACTGCACACTGTAAACATGACTTTAATTAGAATACTTGAAGCACACTGATAAGAGCCTTTAAGGCATGCGACCTTGTGGCCAATTTGATAAGCCTACATAAATCTGCGGGTTAAGACAGACTTGGTGGAAGATAAGACTTAAGGAAATGATTCAATACACATAATTCAAACGCGCATTTTTGAATGATCTAACCATATTTTCCCAAGTCATATAAGATCAAACAATGTAAATAGGCGTAAAAAAAAAAGTGCCTACTAATATTTTTATTCCTCAATTATTGTCTTGTTTTATTTATTTCTCAAAATATATGGCGTGGGCAGTTCCAAAATATATTAAAGTTCCTTATAATGATCTGAGGAAAACTACGTGTTAAATTGTTTTAGATAATCTCTGTACGTTTTGCTATTTCAAAATTTTATAAAAATCATTCCTAGAATTATCGAGAATGGCATTAGTTTCTAGACTCTTTTACTCTCTATCGAAGATCTACATCATCATACATTATCATCATCATCATCAGCAGAGAGTACCGAAAACCTTTAACACACTAATTACATGAACATTTTTACAAAAACGAAACTTTTGGCCACAATTTGCGCAATTTATTTTACACAAGAGAAATGTCTAAATAAAATAGAAGAAGAAAAAAAAGATATATACAATATCTCTTTTATCTCTTTTCATTTTTTTCATTTGGCCCAGCTCAAACAAAACAATTCCTGGAAGTGCCACAGTTGTTATTATATACCCTAAACAAATAGAGGTATATTCGTTGAGAAACAGAGTTTGAATTTAAAATTTAATAAATATGGATTGCCAATTACAACCGATTGATTGATTTAGTTTATTAGTAATAACGAAAGTCTAGAATAAATAGTTAATACTGAAATCGGTTTATAAAGTTTATATCTTTAAATTCTTGATAGTTCTAAATAAAATATTCAAAAATATTTCGATTTTTTAATGGAAACCTTTTCCAAATGGGGTTTTATTTATTTAAAAGTCCATAAATTTTACATATATAAAGGCTAATGTAAAATCCTTCAAAAGTAAATGTAGTTATTATTTTGCCTATAAAACAAAATCTAAATAACGAAAATTCTATGACATCTACTAGATAATGTTGTATCAAATAACTACAAAAAATTTCGAAGCAATCGGTTCCGTAGTTTTCGAGAAATTTTGAGTACCGATTTGAAAATCATGATTTCGAGAAAAACTCATTTCAAATTTTGTTTTAGCGGTTCCGCTCTTTCAAAAAATGGTAATAGTCAAAATTTGCACAGTATTATAAATATTTTTATATAGATTTTATCACAATTAGGTTCTAGTTTTCTAGGAATAACTTTCTAAATAGTACAAAAATTTCATAACTGTGGATCAAAAATGCATTCTTAAGGTGATGGATTGAAGTTTTAATTGAAAAGATTTTTTTAAGAGAGTATTATGCTGTAGTTAAATATACTCAAAGTACTTTAAAAGGGTGTTAAAATTGCGGCACATCTGAAGTTGCCTACGGGATTGTACATATATTTGGTTGCTGTGGCTCTTTTTTTTTTTTTTTGAAATTTTCGTTTTTTTAGCCGCTCAGGTTAGCGCAAAATTATTTGCGAATATAAAAAAAAACACTGTGGGTCTTGTGGGAGCGTGTGTTTGTGATTTTTGTTTTGTTTATTGGTTAGACAAATACATATAGACATACATATGTATATAAAATAAAAGGTAAGCATCTCAAACAAAAACAAATAGTCACAGCCAGACGAGTCAGGTGGGCCAGCCAGAATGTGAAAAATAGAATTTAAGAGAGAGAGAGAATGAATGAAAGAACTACAAACACCAAAATGTGAATATATTCAAAAATTATCAAAATTAAGCCAACTGGTTATCGAAAAACTTTCATAATGCTGCTGCAGTTGGTTTGGTTCCAGCCAATGTCTGCTATATATTTAACTAAAGAGAACACGTTTTCGGCTTCAACCAGTTGTAAAACATAAACATTCCATTATATAGATATTGTGAATAAAAGTTGTCAAGCTGGTACAACAGCATCTCCCAGCATAAACCGAATCGAATTATATATTAAAATATTCTCATTACTAAGTTCTAAAAGTCATCATTGTTTTTTTTTTTTTTTTTGTTTCTTTAGTTTTTTCATTTTGGAAATTCTCAAAAATGGTGTTCAAGAAAAGCTTTAAACAGGTTCAATATTGATGGCTCAAGTGTGTGGTGGAGGAAGGGGTGGTTGTTTGCGGGGAGGATTACAAAATGTAATACATTGCTTTAAATGTGCTTATAACATTAATTCAAAAGCACGAGCGACTCTCCCGATCGTACTTGCGCTCTCCCTTCTCTCTTTCTCTTGCTCTCTCTCTTGATCCACACAACAGCCGCAGCAGCAGCAGCAACAGCAGGTACAGCAGCAACAGCAGCAGCAGCAGCACCAGCAACGGCAGGTACAGCAGCAACAGTCGCTCGAGGTTTTGTAGCATTTTGATCGCCGCTCAGTTGATTGGAGCCATTCAAACGCGTCGCGCTGCGCTACTCGAAACGTATTTAACATTTGGCGCGCGTCGCTCAGCCAATCCAAAAAAAAAAATATATAAACGCAAAAAAATCTTACAACATACTCTATAATACATATATGGAGGAATATATTTGATACGTATTCGGATTTGTTGATTGTTTCGTTATTGTGTAGTTTTGGTTTACTTTTTTTCTTCTTTTTTTTTTTTTGCTGTGCAAATTTGTTTTATATATATTCGTTTGTTCGATTTATCGTTTCTGCTGCAGTTTCAAGAGGCGTTTTAATACATACATTGTATATTATGTATATTGTTTTTTTTTTTGTTTTTGTTTTCTGAGATTTTTTGTTTACACAAATGTGTGATATTTATGGTAATGATGCGTGTGTAATTTCAATTAATATTTATAAATCAAATAAATTGGTTTATTATACGTAATGAGTGGTCATCGCCACTATGAAGGACATGGAAAATGGCGCAAATTATATATACATCACATCAACAGTGAAGTGAAAAATTAAATGTATATATACAAAATGTCACTAATGATTGGAAATCTACCGCAAAAGAATCGAAATGCCGACATCCACATACCCTGCATTAAGTCGAAATCGATGCCAAATTCCAAAACTTTGCCACTGAAATTTGAATATAGAAAATATTAGTTAAACTAAGCGTTCCTTCATTTGATTTTTGTGATGCCAATATAGCTTATTGCTGACAAGAAAAACTCCCTAAAAACTGGAAAAATTATAATGAAAAACCAAAAACAATTTCTCTCAGCATTCGTAAAAATCAATTAATTTGCACCTAGCCATATCTAATGATAATTTTTTCAAACACGAAAACTTGACAATTGCCTTGCCAGACTCCACAACCTCTCTTATACCCCCTCAAAGACCCCGCTATGTAGGCTTCCAGACTCGAACAAAGACCAACAGAGAAAGAGAGGGTGAGACGAGCGAGAGAGGTAGAGAGAGAGAGAGAGAAAGAGAGAGAGACAATGTGATAATGGCCGACGACATTGCCGCTTAAATGCCAATGTATTGGTACGCTCAACAATTTTTGCCGCTCCCCATTGATTCCCCAACAATCTCGTTGTTGTTTTTGTCGTTGTTATCTCTACTGAGCGTCCGTTCATACTCTTTCTCTGCTCTACCTCAATTTTAATTTTCACTTTGCCCTTACCACAATATCAAAATTCTGCGAATTTTTTACCCTAATGAAAGAATTTCATTCTTTTTTGTAAAAAGGGGGCCGAAGTTTTCGCTCCCCGCAAAAAATGGCAAATTTATACGTCATTAGCTACTTATAAGCTATTTATTACTTATTTGACTTTCCATGAAAAAATTAAAAAGAAAAAAATAGCTTTGAGAAAGAGCGTTTCAAACTTTGCTCTTTTGAGATATTTTTATTCATTATAGAGGAGGAGGGATTGGAGGAGTTGGTGGTGAGGGGCCTACATATCATTTCTCGGAATCCACTTTGGAAACTTACTACGTAAATGATTATAATTTGCATAAGCTATAGTCAATGTAGTCAAATTGACGAATGTGAGAAATGAGAAAATCAACCAACAACTTGAGCAACACAAAAGCTAAAACTAAATTATTATTTATGATTCTCGAAAAAATGGAAACCACAAAGATACTAAATATTTTGGTAGAATATTTTTCAAATTTAGGTACACCAAACATCGGTTATCACCTATTCGTAGGCTCAGCTATGAGGGGCCCTCATTGTTTAGCTCTACACTTACACTGTGCATCACACAATCACTTTCCAATTGGACAAGTGCCAAGTGAAAATGTATAGAGATTGGAAAGCTTTATAATCAGTTTTTTTGCTCGTTCATCGTTAAAGGCAGCAACTGGCTTAGCCGCAGCCATAAAAGATTTTATTGTAGGAACAGATAAACAGATTATAGACTTGATTATACCGACTGTGATTTTTACATGTGGATCAAGAATATATATATTGCATATTTATCTTGTGACTGTTACAGTGGAAAGCTGTTATATCTTATCATCATATTCATTACAGAATGATACTATCAAGATCTATTTTTGGATTATTACTAGGGATTTGTGATAAATGTTTCATTAGCAGGTTCATACATTTTCAGTTTTAAATCGACTTTTGCTAAAAACAAATCATTCTCGATGATACTTAATAATGCCTATGCTATAGGGTATTTAGAATTTTCATATAGCACTTGACAACACTGTTCGATAACCTTGAGTCAAAGCACATATCGAAATGTGTATCATATCTAATTAAAGTCAAATTTTTGAATTGATTGACGTCATCAATATTACTTGTTTGTTTGTTTTAAAAACATGATTTCAACACAATTTCCTGTAAGCAAATGGTTCACAAATTAATTGTTGTCTTTGGCTCAAATAATGAATAACTCTTTATTGTGCATGTATTAAAAATAAAGAGAGCTAAATTAAAGAGAGTTCTCATGAAAGAGATAATTCTTTGTCTGGAAATATATTACAGTAATGGACTGAAATATATTACTGATATTGAGGATTTTGTTCTTTATCGCATATGTACATACAAATATGGAAGGACATTGCAACAGATGTCACTATATATTTGTATGTTATACCGATAAAGAACTGACTATTTCAGCTTTATACTTATCAAAATATTGACCCATTTTTTGTTTGAGTTGCCAAGGAATTTTCTAAAAATAAATCAATTTAAGTTTAATAAAATTAAAGACTTGTAAGGGTATCAAAATTTCGACTTAAGGGTATGTGGATAAAATATACTTGTGTAGTTAGCTTGGGATCTAAATTTTATAATATTTCCCACTCGACTGACTATCATTAGAGCCAACGGAACCTATAAAAAACAAATTTAAAACAAAAAAAAAAAAAAACAAATCAAACAAAAACAAAATATCAGACAATGAATCATAAAGAACATTTTCTGATCATAATAAAACAATTAATTTAATGATTTTCATTTGCCGATTAAATTACATTTCGAAAAAAATATAATAATAATAATAAGTATGTAATACGAAACAAAAAGCAACTGATATAACTGACAAAGTGAAAATTCCAGTGAAATACAAATTTGTTCCTTGTTCGAAATGATGATTTGAGTTATTCATTATCAGTGCTATATAAAAAAGGTGAACAAACAAATCTACTTACAGATGATGTCCATGATGTGATTTGATATTTGCCAACCGGCAACATAAGATGCAAAATCTCTCCCTCTCTTTGTCTCCATCTCTCTCGCTCTCTGTGTGTGGGTGTGTGTTTGACTCTGTCTGTCACTTCCTCAAACATGAGGCCACAAAATAAGTGCTAAATAAGACAAGTAAAAAAAAGTAACAAAAAGAAAAAGAAAAAATACGATAAGAGAAAGGAACGAAAAATTTGGTACAAGTTATAGAATTAAACAATCGACATGCATATCAAAAATGAAACGGAAATGAATCAATGTCCAAATTTAAACAATCGCACAATTAATCTATCATCGAGCAAAAATTGCAGCACATCATCCACAGATTCGGGTGTAATATTAATTGAAAATGCAGCTGCCTACAAATCGGAGATAAGGCCAACGACCAAAGATAATACCAGCAATATCAACAGCAGCAACAGTAACAGCAGCAGCAGCAGCAGCATCGGCGGCGGCGGCAGCAGCAGCAGCAGTGAAGGAGAGGAGCCTCCCAAGGCGAAATCTCAGACGGAAGTTAAGCCCCCTCGTATCAGCATTGAGCAGAGTCACACAATAAATATCAACAAAGTGGGAGGCGGTAAGAATAATAATGGCAAAATCTCACCCACCCTCTCAATACGAAGCAACACAATATCAATTGTGTCCATCGATGAGAATGCCATCGATTCCAGTTGCATTGATAGCGATTCGGAGATAGATGGTGAGGGCATACACGATGACTACACTGTCCAGAAGCTGGGACAACAGATCAGTTATCCGGCAAACAGTGGCGATCTCAATCAGCACCTGCCGCCGGGTGTAACCTTAGTTAGTCGTCAAGTGACACCCACAACGCCCACACCCACTCAAGCCGCTGGTGTTGTGGCCAAACAGCTGATCAATGGTCAACTAAATGTGGCATCGTCCACTGGTATTGTTGCTACTGCTGCTACCCCATCCTCGGAAATCGGTCATGTGGCTGTCAACAATTCCACAGATGTTACCTTCGGTGATAAGCATTTCTATGAGGGACCCGTAACGATCCAACAGTTTCTCATCGATAATCGGGACAAATGGAAACCCGTTGATGGCGAAGGCGGTCAGGATAATCCCGCCTACAATGGCGGTGGGGCCACAAATGGAGGTGAGTGTCTAAGCAAATCTTTGTCTTCTCAGCCACCTTGTGCTCCCTCTGTTGTTGTCTCTCCTTCGATTTGTATGACTCACCTTGACACAAAGTTGAACACAAAAAACACAAAAATGCATTAACATGGTTAGCTTATTAGTCTATCATTTGCCAGCGAGGTGTGCTCAAGAAATAGTTATATTTATACCTAAATATTACAAGCAAAGATATCAAAAGTTAAAGTAGTCAAGGGTCTTAGATATTGGTAGATCATTTCTATTGAAGCACATTATCAATTTGATGCATTTTATACATATATAAAACTGATTTCCTTTTTATATACCCTTCCAATATCTGTTTGTTAATTTTGTGGCAAATATCCAAATGAATTCAAACCAGAGATCCAAGTTTTTCTATTACCTACAAGTAGCAAAATTATAACTATCTTTAAGAACCAGAAAAAGTCCCATGAAAAACAACAAAGTTATTGATCTAAGACTTTATTTTCGACCGAAGGTTCCTATGGAAGCTATATGATATTGTTGGCTGATCCGTATGATCCGTAGCTTTAGGAGAAGATTGCGAAGGCAGAATGAATTCTGATCAAAAATATATGTATATATGGTCGAAGATGTGCTCACTTTTCTAAACAAAATTATATATTTGGAAGGGTTTAAAAATTCGGAATGTCCACAGCTTTATTTCTACAGTATACTATAGAAAAAAAGACTAAATTAAATTAAACTAAACGATTTCACAATATCGAGTTATATATGTGGTATTATGCATTATAAATATTGATGTGATTTAGGTTCGCATTCTTATAATTTTGACCCAACTCTATTGTAAATCAGACTTTATTAAATGTAATTCCCATTATAAATATTTTCATTCAATTATTTTCTTTCCTTTGTGAAACCAATTAACTTTACAACGAATTCTTCCAAGTAATAAAAAGTAATTTAAATAAAATATAAATATTAATATCAACTGAATAGTAGTTATTATTAGTATTGCGAATAATAATTTGTTTCAGCTTATAGTTAGTATTACTATTAAAGATCAAATGCTATACATTCTCTTGTAAACACTTAAGCTTTTGATATTATTTTGTCAAAATTTGTTATATATTGTTTAACCGATCGTTCTTAGAACAAAATTAAACGTATAATGTATTTATGATTAGAATGATTTCAATTTACGTAATCGTCTATTCGTGCTGCTAATTTCAGCTTAACAAATGAGAAGCTAGCTGCATCTCGAAACGTTGTTTAAAATGGTGGGAAAACTACATTTCTTTTGGTTAAAAAGTTATTTCAAATTAGTTAATAGTATTAGCGTCCTATTCGTGTTCCTAACTTACCTATCATAGAATCAATCTACCATGAAAATGAAGAAAAGAGATTAATTATATTTTATAATAATGGAAAACCCAAAGGAAATAATTATATTCCCTCTTAAAATCATTTCAAAGTAATTAAAATATATATAAAAATGTATGTTAGGAAAAAGTTTACCTTCCATGGCAATAATCATAATAGAATAGAGTTCTAGATGAAGAGATTTTTATACCCTTGCAAAAAGGGTATATTAATTTTGGTCAGAAGTGTGCAACGCATAGAAGGAGTCATCTCCGACCATATAAAGTATATATATTCTTGATCAGCATGACAAGACGAGTTCAAATCCGTTTGTCCGTCTGTCTGTCCGTCTGTCTGGATCAACAGCTTCTCCTCCTAAACCGCTATAGCTACAGAGCTGCAATTTTGCACGAAGTCTATAAAAGTTAACATTTGGCAATTTACTATACATCTATACGTCCGTGCCAAATTTGATCAAGATCGGACTACTATATCATATAGCTCCCATAGGAATAATCGGACCAAATATAGTTTTGCTTCTAAAAACTTTTTTGTTTGTATTGTGATTATCACCAAACTTAGCAAATAACATTTGCACATAATAAATTATAATCCTGCCAAATTTGATCAAAATCGGATTACTATATGATATAGCTGTCATACAAACAGATGGAAAAATTGCATGCTGCAGCATACATATATCTACATACATGCATATGTGTGCGTGCCGTGCTATAGCGTGTAGATAAGGGTTTTTACACAAAAACCCTTTCCATTTTGCGATCTCCATTTAGGGATTGAGTAAGGCATGAACTTGCAAAGGTATACAAACTTCGGCATGGTCGAAGCTAGCCCGGCCTTCTGGTTTAATTTTCATCAGTTAACAGAAGTTTTCCCTGCTGTAGCTACAAGTTTTTCGTATACTTCTATCTGATTCTGATAAAAATGCCTAACTCTTATTTCCAAAAATTGCGTCCCATCGTATCCAAAGATTGATATAAGAATGATCTGGTTTGTAGGTACCCTGTAATAGTCACCTTCAAGAACCTGCTGAAAACCTTTAAAAGCATTCTCTGGTATATTCCATTTACCTGGCAAAAGGTATACAATAATAGTTTGTGAAAATTGCAAATTCATTCATTACCATTGTTATAGTCATGTCTCTCTTTCTTGCACGTATTCTCTCACTTTATACATAGGTTTTAATTGTACATATATAAATAGATATGTATACAATACATATTCAATAGTCTGCTACATTGATTTATATTAAAAACATCATTCTTATTTATATACCTAATACTTTTGCGCCTTACGAAAAACCGAAGGCCAAATATCGACAACCCCCCACACACATTTTCAAAATAATCGAAGTCATAAATTTATCGAATTTAAACAAAAGCCCCAAAAAAAAAAACCAACAAATTCCCGACCAAGTGGCAGGCAGCAAAACAGATTCGAGAAATAATGTTTACAATGGAATTCATTTCACAATTGGCATAATTAAATTGTAGCAAAGAAATTAAATCATACAAAGTCTAGAAAAATAAACGAAGACACAGGTTTTAAAACCCAAATTGGTTATTCCACCCCTCCCACCGATCACAAGTGAATGAAGCCTCTATATATGTATATATGAGAACACATATGTACATACTAAGTATATATTGGGGATTTTTTCCTCGTAAAACAGAACAACAGAATAACAACAACAACTAAAAAAAAAAAAGTACCTTCACATTAAATACAGATCCAAGTATATAGAACGACCGATATTGATAGTGAAGCGATTTTTCTGCCAGTTGAACAACTCAAGCGATCGCAAAATGTCGAAATCCGGTGAAATTGCTGCGAATTGTTTCAAATGTCACGAATTTATTGAATTTACTGAAGAGCGCCTCAAGTGCTATAATCTGTTTTGTGGGCGTGCCTGTCACATAAAATGTTGTGGACAACTGGCAATTTTATATTGTCCATTGTGTCAGATAAGCCAAAAATTAGAGAATTCTTTGAGAGAGCATGAAAAGCGTTTACAACTTCTCGAACAGAGTTTGCAAAGTGAGCAACAAAGGGATGAGGAAGGAGAGAGGGAGAGAAAAATATTCAAAAACGCCTTGATAATATTTTTTCCAATTTATTTTTTTTTTTTGCCTGTTTTCAGATGCTAAATTGAATGCTCCAACGCAGGCGCCATTGCTGTGCCCATATCTGCCTAGTAGCATAAGTCGCAAGGCCATCACAATAACGGTAATATTTGTACTGTTAACCATCATCCTGGGCATTATATTGGCCACAACCACAAATCTCTTTGGCAAGGCATGGAATAAAAGTAAGCTTCTTGTCGGTGATGGCGATGATTCCAGACAAAATATTCCAATCAATTCAACAATAGGTACAGTCTTGTCCCCCCACAATCCAAAAAATAAACAACAAAAAAAATACAAAAAAACTTGCTTAACCCAATCCTTACCCCACCACCACTTCAAACAAATTTGGTGTTAGAAACAATTTTCGAAACAAAACCCATAGGTAAACGCTTTTTTCATCCTTAACCTACGCCGACCCCGCCCCCCCCACGCCCCCTCCAATCATTTTGTTCCCAAAATCTCGTTGCATGCTTAATCGTTACATAAATGTAGATTGTGTCTTAACAATAACTAGAAAAAAAGACATCATACTTATGGGTAAATATTGCATTTCATTTAAATAGACTACTATGCCTTTTTGATTACAATGCGAAACTGTACTTGCGCAGTGTTGTGAAGTGAGTGACAAAGAGAAAGTGTTACTTACGTTTAATTGAATGGAATATATGAAAGTTTGGTATATTGGTATACGGCATCGGTGTTTGTGGCTGTGTGTGTGTGTGTGTGTGTGATTTACTTAACGATGACAAAACCTCTTCATAGACAACGACGTGATCGACGATGGCACTCTGGTAATACTCAATGTTACGGATTGGGGTGGCCAAGCGCCACGACAAGAACTGACAAAACTCAATTTGCCTGTACATCGTGTGATCATATCGCACACGGCAGCCGAAGGTTGCAACTCAATGGTAAGTTATTAGACACCAAAAACCCCCAAAATACAATATCAATTATAATTATAATGGGAACACAATCGCGCGTTCCCCTTAAAGGAGGTCTGTTCGGATCGTGTGAGAGCCGTACAATCGTTTCACAGAGATAGCTGGAAATGGGATGATATTGGTTACAATTTTCTCATTGGCGGCGATGGACGTGTCTATAAGGGACGTGGCTGGGATGGACAAGGTGCTCACACAAAAGGCTATAATGCGGATAGTTTGGGCATCTCATTCATTGGCACATTCACCAAGACACGACCACCGAAACGACAACTACTAGCCTGCCAGCTGCTAATAGCCGAAGGAGTTCGAATTGGATCACTTGCAGCCGATTACAAACTCTATGGACATCGACAGATGAGTGCCACCGAAAGTCCTGGCGAGCTGTTGTATCAGATTATTACAAAATGGCCACATTGGACAGTCGATATACCCAAGCAAATTGATGCAGATAAATAGATGCTCATTCTACATATTATTATAATTGTATTATATATGTATGTGTATGTATGTAAATGTAAATAAAGTCAATTCAAAATACACATATGTACGTAAGACTCATTATTCATTGCCCAACACTGCTCACTGACTCAGAAACTCATCAAGAAAATTTGCCCCGTCAAAACGTCTGTCTCGCGTGTGTATTGTGAAGTGTTTTGTCCAAGTTAAATTGATTGGAATATAGGACTTCTTCTATATATTATCCATTCGTATGTATTCTGCACGTATATACATACATACATATCTAATTTAAGTGCACAATTCTTAGTCGTTATCGATTGAAAGCGAATGATCACTAACCAAGAGAGTTCTTTTTGAAGCACCCGTTTTTCTCGATGACCAAGAGTTGGCGCCCGATCTTACAAACGGCACATTGGTGATCCTCAATGTCACGGAATGGGGTGGCAAGCCATCGAAAAAAAGGAATCTTTTAAATCTGCCCGTTCATCGTGTGGTTATATCGCATACGGCATCGGAGTCTTGTAGATCGCTGGTGAGTTGGCGCCAAAAAAAAAAAGGTTTAGATTTAGACACTCTAAGGAACCCAATCCATCCGCTCTGTTTAACGCAGGAAACGTGCAAGGAACGTGCTCGTTCAGCTCAAGCATATCATATGGATGTCTTGAATTGGGATCAAGTTGGTTACAATTTTATGATTGGCGGCGATGGACGCGTTTATGTGGGTCGCGGCTGGGATACCCTGGGCGCCCACACTTCGAACTACAATTCGCAAAGCATTGGTATCTCGTTTTTGGGTTATTTCGAAAATAGTAAGCCAACCGATGTCCAAGTGCAAGCTTGCCACTTGCTAATTGCCGACGGTGTGCGTCTCCACAAATTGTCCCCAGACTATCGAATCTATGCCCATAGACAGTTGGTGCATACAAGTAGTCCCGGCACTGCGCTCTACAATATTATAACGACTTGGCCACACTGGAGCAGTCGGATATAAATGTGTATCCGAAGAAGAAGAAGAAGAAAAACTATACCAACTATATTGTATTCGATTTAAATAATAAAGCTCTACATTATGTACATACATATATATACATATACAAAATTTACCCACCAACAACACTTGTGTACTTTATTTTTTTGAGCACCCTCTCATTGATTATCCGATGCTTTTTTTTGTAAATAACACTACTAAAACCTCATCCACACTTTATCCATACTAAAACCAACAAAAACTCACACGCTTCTTTCCAACACTAACAATTGCGGCAAAGGAAATGTATCTACTTGCATTTGATTTGAAAATATCTTTAAAATTCTAACATTGAAAATTTTCCAAACTATTTTCCACAGATCAGGACAATATAGGCGGTGGCCTGGTCCTTCGATTTGTACCACGTGCCGCCTGGTTGGCCCAGCCGGCACAGAGAACTCTAGCCGATCTGCAACTACCCGTTCCGTTAGTCATTGTCCTGCCCACCAATAGCGAAAATTGCACCACACAGGCTGAATGTGTGTTCCGTGTACGTTTCCGTCAGACCTACGATATTGAGTCACTGCAACAGGATGATATTGCCTATAATTTTCTCATTGGCGGCGATGGCAATGTCTATTGGGGACGCGGCTGGGATCAAGTGGGCGCCCACATGCGTGGCTATAATGATCACAGTCTTAGTCTGGCCTACATTGGTTCCTTTCAAAAGCTGAAGCCATCACCCAAGCAATTGAGTGTCACACGATTGCTCCTTGAAAATGGTGTGAATCTGGGCAAGATTGCTCCAAATTATCGCTTGACCGGGGCCATCAAACTTGAGCCAACTATTACCGACTACAAGGCTGATATGCTCTATGAGAGTTTTGCCAATTGGACGCATTGGTCGTAATACAAAAAAAAAAACAAAAAACCATACACAAAAAATAAAAATAAAAAAAATTTTTACGGTTTTCAGCTTTGATACATACATACAATTAATTTTTTTTTTTCATTGAAATTCGTTTATTTTTTTGTGGCATATTTTTGTTTAAGTCTTAGATTTTAAGGTTCGTTTAAAATAAAATTGTGATATTATTATGAAGAATGAAGATGAAATCGCTAGTCCAATTGGGTGTCAAGAGTTCAAATCGCTCGCTGATAGCTAACAAAATGAAACGGGGATTTTTCTGGAATTTAATGGCAAACCGGAAAACGTGACTTAATTGCGATTGTGGTTGGCCGTGCTCATCTGGCCATCCATCCATCCATCTATCTATCAGTCGAGATGGCACGCATATCATCATTATCTCCTAGCCAGCAAGTGGGCGGCGTCATTGGAGAGTGGAGTCACTCTCTCTCTCTCTCTCACTCTTTTTCTCTCCTCTAAAGCGGAGCACCCTTTATAAGCTTTTTTCAAAGCTCTCGCTCTTAGCCCCAGATCGCGCGACGCCGCTGCGCAGTTCAGAGCGGGGGATTTTTTTTTTCTCGGTCTGTCAACAACATTAAAAAAAAAAAAACACACACACATCATTTACTTACTTAAGTTGTTTAACAACATTTTCAATCGGGAGGTCTCTGTCTCCCCATTTCAGTTCACAACAAGTCGCTGGCTGGTTCACACCGTAATTACAGCTAAAAAAAAAAAAGCACGAAACCCTACCCAGTGCGGCAAATTTTTGAAAATGCCTAAAGATCAGCCGAATCGTACGCAAACTGATCCGAATACAAATCTCAAGAAACAGCCGAAAGAGCTGATTTTTCTATGTGCCATACTCTTGATTCTGGTGGCCACTGTAGCCGGTTATTTTCTATGGTTAATGAGTGAGTGATTTAATTAAAAAAAATAGTTAGTTTCTCAAACGATTATCGACATTGATTTTTGTGTTTGTTTTTTGGTTTCTTTGGCTTAAAGCTCATTCATCTCAAGTGGGTAACAAAAATCTTCATATACTCGATCGCAGCGAATGGCAAGGGGAACCACCGAGCACAAGATATGCTCACCTACAACTGCCTGTCTCCAATGTGATTATTCACCATACCGCATCCGAGGGATGCGACACTGAGGTAAATATCAAACGCAATCATTACAAATTGTTTTCAATTTTTCAAATTAATCTTTGACCTGTGCAAAATTAAGCAATCAGGTTAGATTGCATGTTGGTTTTGAAGATATGTAGTTGCAAATAAAATTTAGATATATGATTACTACAAAATCTAGCTAAGGTAGTCCTTGTTAATCATCTTTGGTAGAAATTATACCAGAAACATTAACAGCAATCCAATTCTCTCTTTGTAAAAGGATTTACTTAAGTTCACCATCTTCTATACACACCAAATTTTGATGACTACTTTAGCTTTAGTACTACCTTCAAACCTGTTTAGTTTCTCAAGTGATCCTAATATAAATGAACCCATAAATTGCGTGATACAATTGTTTTTTTCCAAATAAGACCATTCCAAAAAATTATAATAATGAATGTCCTTTATTAATAATATTAATATTTGACCCTCTATGGTGTTTCAGATCTCTAATAACCGACACCAAGAAAAACTAAATACTAATTTATAGATTAAACGCAATTTTAAATTTTGCCAAGCTATTTATTACCTTTTTTTAATGACTTTAATATGAAATGGGACAGCAGGTTTTTTTTGAGAGATTTTTCAATAAGTAATTTTATAATTTTGTCTGCTTTGGAGTTGCTATATTAAAACAATCACTTGAAATTCAAAAAGAGCTATTCTCGCCTAGAAATTGACCCATTCAAACAATTTTCTGAGCCCAAAATCATTTAAATCTAAAATTTCCTTAGAATAAAAACACATCATTCATTTAGTTTGCGTCATTCGGTTATAAAAACTAGTTAGCGCATTGTTTACAATATTTTCTTTTTTAAAATTTATTATCCAATTGCCTAGAATACTATTATTATTTTTATGAGGAATGGAATTTGGACAATGTATAAAACGTCTTGATAATTTGTTTGAATAATCATTGCAGTTAGTTAGATTATTAGATTTTCGAATAAGTTTTGAAATTGAATTCATATAGAATTCATGTAACAATTCTATAAAATTTTCAACCACCCCAAATTACTTAAATCTGATTGCGAAAAGGAAAGACTTTGTGCTTTATAGATAGCTAGAGTTAAAAATCTGAGAGATTTAATATTAATGAAAAAAATGAATTGTATTCATTTTGTATTCTTGAATTCTATTGTCAGTTATATGTATATTCACACAGATATTATTCATTGTAAAAATCCTTTTTTATTATTATTATTTGGAAGCTTTTATGCCAAACATTGATTCAACATTTTTCAAAATATTTATACAAAATTTGGAGGCCTTTCCAAATACTCTAAACATTAAATAAATTAAGATTAACTTAAGAGACCCCAAGCGTAGCCTATGATCCTCAGCCGAGCCTAGATCAAGTATTTTGTCAGAAGATATTATTGTGTAGTCCTGGATCCTGTATTTTATAACAAAAGCCCTTATCCTAGTAGTTGTTAAGCTATAAGTTCTATAATAATTCGGAGAAAACTATAGAAACTGAAAAATAACTAAGTAGAAACCAAATGTTATTAAATTGATTATGATTTTTGTGAAAATAATAATTGAATTCCTTTTGCAATTCACAGGACGTTTGCATCTATAGGATGCGGGTGATACAAATATTCCACATGAAATCCCTGGGCTGGTCAGATATTGGCTACAATTTTCTTGTTGGCGGCGATGGTCAAGTCTATGTGGGACGCGGCTGGCATGTGCAGGGTCAACATGTTAAGGGATATGGTCCGGTGTCAATAAGCATTGCCTTCATTGGCACCTTTGTCAATGTGGAGCCACCAGCTCGCCAAATCGAGGCGGCCAAAAAGTTAATGGAGGAGGGTGTTCGCCTACATAAGCTGCATCCAGATTATCATATCTATGCCCATAGGCAACTCAGTCCCACTGAGAGTCCTGGCCAGAAATTGTACGACCTAATGAAGCACTGGCCACGCTGGACCGAGGAGGTCGACTCGTGTAAGTCGATAATGTTGTGTGTGTGTGTGTGTGTTGGAGTAACTCATGCCACCTCTTGTACATTTACCTTTACAGTGCGTCGCCTCAACAATGAAACACTCAAGTTTGTGCCACGCGCTTATTGGCTCGCCCAGCCCCCCACTCAACCGCTTACACCCCTGATGCTGCCCATTGAACGTGTCCGGTTCGTGGCAGCTGAGACCGAGACCTGCTCCACTCAGGCTGAGTGCACATTTCGAATGCGTCGCCTGCAAACCTATCACATTGAGAGCCTCCAACTGTCCGATATCAATTACAATTTTGTAATGGCCGATGATGGCAATGTCTATGTGGGCAGGGGCTGGGATTACAGTTCCCAGGACAATGCGACGGGATTCGTTTTGGGTTTCATGGGTAAATCGCAGCCATCGGCCAAGCAGAAGGTATTGGCCCAAGAGCTCTTACAACAGGGCATACGATTGGGTCACATACAAAAGGATTATCAAATGATTGATCATCGAGATAGCAACAGCAATCAAACATTGAGAATATTGCAACGTGGCGATTGGTTGGCCCAGCCGGCACAGAAAACTCCAGCCGATCTGCAGCTACCCGTTGCGTTGGTCATTGTCCTGCCCACCAATAGCGAAAATTGCACCACACAGGCGGAATGTGTGTTCCGTGTACGTTTCCGTCAGACCTTCGATATTGAGTCACTGCAACAGGATGATATTGCCTACAATTTTCTCATTGGCGGCGATGGCAATGTCTATTGGGGACGTGGCTGGGATCAAGTGGGCGCCCACATGCGTGGCTACAATGATCGCAGTCTTAGTCTGGCCTTCATTGGTTCCTTTCAAAAGCAGAAGCCATCACCCAAACAATTAAGTGCTGCACGATTGCTACTCGAAAATGGTGTGAATCTGGGCAAGATTGCGCCAGATTATCGTTTGACGGGGGCCATGAAACTTGAACCCACCATAATCGATTACAAGGCCGATATGCTATATGAAAGTTTTGCCAATTGGACGCATTGGTCTTAGGATAATACTCTCATAATAATCTCTCTCTCTCTCTCTCTCTCTATCTCACATACTCTAAATAAAGAGTTACATATTTGTGGCATATTCGCTTTAGCTTTGATTAAGGCAAAATCAATCTGATACTCAAAATGCAATTTAGCATAATTTATAGAAATAAACATGCTTTTATTAAATATGTTTCAACAGCTTTTGATTTCTACAGTTTAACAATTTTGAAAACGCTTTGTGTGTGTGTGTATATGTGTGTATGTAATTTGTTATTCTTTTGTTTTAGATTTAAAATCAGTTTACAACTTAACAATATATACAAATCAGAGAATATGCATGCATGCTACAAACAAATGGCTAAATGACACTTTGTGCTTAAAGCAAACAATTTTCTTCATTTTTTTTTTCTTTTTTGTTGCTTTCCTTTCTTTTTGGACTAAATGAAATTCTTAATTTTTGAATTGAGAACTAGATAAACTTAGTTAATTAGGCTACTACACAATAATGAGACAGAGCAGCGAATTTTCCAATTTCTTTGTTTTTTTTTCTTCCTCTTTTTATATTGCACTTAATGATCCAAGATGCGCATATTGCCAGAGACAATTTTATTTTCCAATATTGCGCCGGCGGGTATATCAATACGATCACCATGATTTGCAATAATAATCACAGTGCCCTGTAATTAAAAAAAGAGATGACAATTAATAGAGATTCATTTCAGAGCTTACTTCAGTACTTACACGCAAGGAAACACCGCGTCCAAATGTCACATCGCCACTCACAGTCAAATGATCGAGATCGATAATATCGGGTATATTGGCAAATCTGCCCAAGAACTCTTTGACCTTGGAGAAATGATTATCGCCCAGCTTGACCAGCGGTGTGGTGGGGAACATACGTGCCGGAGACATTACCAAACTGCCATTCTTTAGAGTATATAAATTCGACATGACGAGCAGCAAATCGGCTGATTTCTTAACGGGCAAGAAACGTGAACGTGGCACATTGATGCCAATGGCACCATCGAAACACTTCATGGCTGCACCCACAGCTGTCTCCAGCTGAACGACGCGTGTTCCATTCTCTAGTGTCTTATTGTTTACAATGATTTCCATATTCAGAGTGCGTTCACGCAACACACGATCGATGGCTGGTTGAAAAAAAAAAAATAATGAAAATATTATATACTGCCTAAAAGTAGGCAACAAGAAATGAAACACACCTGATAGATTGGCCCAAATGTTATTGGTATTGAAGAATTTGAAGGTTTTCACCGACTTGAAGTCATCAACATGCTCATTGGGCACCTGAGCAATTTCCAGCAGGCGTAGTTTATTCTCAAATTGTATAAGTGTGCCACCCTAAATATAAGAGATTATAGAAACAATCACAATCAGAGAGAGTTGCATATGCTAGCAGTGGAGTGGAGTGCGGGGAGGAGTGGCAATTTTACCTTTACGTCAGCACGCGTTTTATCAGTGACCTCCATGACGAATTCGACTGGTGTGCTGGCACGTTCCTCACCCACTAATTTGTTCAATATATTCAAATCGACAGTTGCACCCAAATTATCAATATTTGATAGGAAACAATATTCGCGACCCTCCTCAATGAATTTCTTTAATAGACCCGAATTACGGAACGTATCGTAGAAATCACCGTGACCAGGTGGATACCAACTGCAAAGAAAAATGTCATAGATATTAATGCATATCGAAATCTTTAAGATATATTCCAACACTTACGCCTCCTTGTCCCTTTCCACATCAAAGTCCTTGGCAACTGGTAGAAAATGTTCACGACTCACACGTGGAAAGCAACTCTGATTGAAGGTATGGATTTGGACGCGGAAACCCTTGTATTTGCGTACAATTTTCTCGGTATCTTCATCCGTATTGAAGGAGTTCATCAATACCAATGGCACATTGGCATCATAGGTCTTGTTCAGATGTTCGATTTGCTGGACAGTCAAGTCCAGGAAGGTTAAATCGGAGCGCACGGGTATAACACTCTTTGGGCCATGGCAACCCATAGAAGTGCCCAGGCCACCATTCAACTTGATGACAACCAATTTGTCCAGCATATGGCGTATCTGTGCGCACATGGATTCAATTATTAGTTATATTCAAATGAATAAATAAAGATTTGATTGATTATTATACACACAGAGGTTGTTAGAGCAAAAGTTTTTGGTTTTTTTTTTGTTTTGGATTTTTTTTTTTTTCGTTTTAGTAGCTACAGCCAAATAATTATAATTAAACAATAATACAAAAAGATAAAAAAAAAAACCATCTTCTAAATAAGCATCCATAAGCCCCGATTAGAATTAGAATTTAAGCCAATTAATATCGATTCCAACAACAAAGAGTGACAGAGAGAGAGAGCGAGAGCGAAAGAGACAGCGATAGCAAGAGCTAGAGCAAGAGAGTTATACAGCGAGAAGCGTAGAAGATTTGGGTAAGAGAAAACGCTTTTACCTCATTCTATATATATGTGTGGGATATATATGCCAAACAAACGGCAACGTAATGGAAACATTTCAGTTTATATATTTTGTAGTATTTCAAATCAAAGAACATGAAAATATGCAAAAGTTTTTTTCGGTTTTTTTTTTTTTTTGGGGGAGGGAAGGAAAAAAAACAATAATTATAATATAAGTAAGTAAATATATCTATAATAATAAAATAGTTATCATTTGGAAACAAAATCACATCAGATTCAATCCACAGAGACACAATACCTGCTCATTTTTCGGCGACTTCAAGTTGGAGTAATTCATGACAGCATTTTCGGGCAATTTTTGAATTTTATTCCAATCCAAAGCGGGTCCCTCTAAAAATAAGTTAAAGAAATTAATAAAAAATGTTTATGCACAAAAAAAAAAAGAGTAAATAAATAAATACAAATATACAATCAAAAGACTGCATCAAAGCTCCAATACTCTTTCAAGTTTTATTAACTCGAAAAATTTTCAAAGTTTTTTGATCAGTAAATTTTTGACCAATTTTAACAGTTCCATCTAAATTTTGTATCCAATTTTTAAGAATTTGAATTTGCCACTTACCCTCCTGCAAGAAGCGACCAAAGAGATCCGCAAAGCGTCCCATTTCCGCCTGCAGAGCGGGACGACGTGCCGGCTCTGTGGTTTTGAGCAAGCGTTCCACATCGTTCTCCAGCAGACGCAAGGCATCACGTTTGGTTACCTCATGGAACTCCTTGGAATCGGATGGAGCACGCTGATGGCCGCGCACCTAAAATAAATGGATGAAAATTAAAATAATGTACGACAGATGAAAGAAACTTTCAAATTTAATCGATTAAAGTGTTTAGCAAAGCGCAACTGCCAAATGCACTCAAGTGACAACAACAACAACAGCAACAGGCATTATTATGATGTCTGTTTCTGTGTCTGTGTCTATGGCATAGACAAATTGTTTTGCCCAATTTCTTGGTTGGTCTGTCACCGCACACCCAACCAACCAGGCAGAGTGTCGTCTTGGATATGTTATAGGCCAGTTTTTTCTAGACAATCGCGATGGCAAGTCGTCAAAGAGTTTTTGAACGGCTTTTGCTTTTAATTTTGTTTATTAGCCAGCAACAGGAGCACGCCTTGGCTGGCGTTATGGATAATTTCAATGATGGCTTAAAGATGGCTGGCCAAATGTTTGGCATTAATACGGCAGCCGATGTGGCCAATTTGGTGGCCAAGGCATTCTCAGGAGGAGCTGCCAGTAGCACTAGACGTAAACCCGATATAATGAGTATCCTGCAACATGGATTTCAACAGCAGTCGGCGGCAGAGGATGAGGAGCAGAAGGAGGAGGAGGATCAATCGGCCCAACAGGCAGAGCCAGAGAATGCCCAAGAGACTCCACCCATGGAGCAGCAGCGTCCCACAATCAGCAGGCCATCAGAATTCAATAGTGGACAAATGTTAAGTAATATGTTGCGCATGGTGGGATTCGATGCACGAAAATTGGGAGCTTTGGCCATAAATGCCTTAGTTATGATTGCCCAAGCGGTTGGTTGACACACACAATCTACAAGCTTCGGTGCATTTCATCCATTTCCTTTACAGATTGGCAGCACTTTAATGCAAGCAACTCGAAGTGGAGGTGGCGGCGGAGTCGCAGGCAGTGCCTCAACTGGCCCCGAAGCCCTTTACGAGCCAAGTGAACATCAGCCACGATCTTTGCCATTGGGCTCACCCATTGATTGGTTTCTGGAACGACCACCGAATGGTCATACCAAGCAATTGCTTAATCAAATTATGGATAGTGAATTGCCCGAACGCATTGTCGACATGATCGAATCCAAGGAGAGTTCTCAAGTGGGCAATGAGGCTGCTTGCCTCAAGCTCTTAATGTGCAAAAGTTCACCCATCATTTGGGGTATGCAAAAATCGCTAAAGAAACGTTTGACTGGCCAATCCGAGGACGAACATGCCGATGATGAACCTAGCTTCTTCAATTCGGGAATTTTCTTTAAACATTTACCCACCATGGATGAGTTTCGAGAGCATGGTTCAAGTTGTGAAATACGTTATGCCAAATATTGTCCAAGAAATCAAACTCTGGATCGAAAATTGAAATGAAATAGTTTCAACATTTTTTCTAATACAGGGTGCGGACGCCACCCTGTATATAGAGAGGAATAATAATCTTTCACAGATCATCATCATAATTTTTGTTGTTTATTTTTTTTTTTTTTTGTGTATTTGTATTTGATTTAGATTTATTTTTAGTTCATCAATAAATCCGTATTATTATATATACTTGTATGTATATATATTTTTATTGTATTTTTTTTGTAATTAACTCGATTCTGATTGTGATAAGGCTGGGCAACGCGTTGAATGTTTTTGGGATTTATAAACCCAGTGTTCCATGAAACGACCTCTAAACCAAAAAAAAAAAAAAAAAAAAAAACAACAAAAAAGAATGCAATATTATATATGGACTTGTGTAACATATTTTTGTCTGGGTCGGTCGTTTTGTCAACCCGGCTTTATTTCCGTCTATACAGTTAGTTAGCTATTTCTAATCAGTAGCTGATAAAGTAATCTTTACTACCTATACTAGACCCCAGTGATCCCAGCAACCCTCCCCCTATTCCCTATATTAAAGGTAAAGTTTTAAGCCAATTAGCATAATTTCACTTACGTCGGATCTTTCAATGGGTAAATAAAATCTGACGTAGGTCTCAATCAGCCCAAACAGCTAATCAATGCAATGAGATTAGCCTAATCTTGATTATATTCTCAAGGACCTTAGGTCATCATGACATCGTTTTTACTTGACTAACGTTGCTTACATTGATAAGCCAATAAACATAATTTCATAAGAATTGCGAGAACGTGCCATCACATTACGTAGATATCAGTTATCAAAACAGTTGCTCCTATCAAACAATCTTTATTTCATTGCATTCCATACAAACAAAAAAAAAAACTAAAAAAAAATATCCATTACTATACAATAATTTAATCGCACGCGTATTGATAAGACGATTATTAACATAATTTCAAGTACATATTTCATCAGTGGAAACCACTGTTTCTATTGATGAACTAATGCGAATATTTTTCGCTTGGCAATGATGATATTCTAGACGAGGAGAATATTTAAAAAGCAAAATAATGACTTAAAGATAGTGGTAGATACTCAAAGGTAATTTGTTAAAAAATTCTCGATGTGTTTGCTAATTCATCGATTTGTCTATCCATCAGCCAACTTCTAAATCTTTAAAATCCTAGTAATACAGGAAATGAAAATTTCTAGACCTTCGAGGAAAACACTTTTACAAAGAAATTAAAACTTTAAGTGTTCAATTTTAAATTTTATGATCACTCAAATCACAGATCACAAAATCGTAAGAAAAAAAGTATTTAAATAATTATGAGACGAATATTTTAAGCATTCTTTTCTCACTCATTCGAAAACCGTTTACCAAAATAAACAAATTAATATGTTGTTAAGCTATTTCGTTGTTAAGCGAATATATTTATGACCCCTAAGATTAAGATTCATTTGATCAAACATTTTTGAGAGCGGCAGATTGAAATCACACCAATAAAAAACGATAAGATTCTGTATATATGTATAGTATGTATGTATGTATTTGTTTCTACAACTTAACTACATATGTATTTATTTTTGGCATTCTTTTTACTGTTTTTATTATGTTTGCAGTCGCTAAACAGAAAAAAAGTGACCAAAATCAATATTTAATCAATAGCAATTTATGGTTTACGTAATAATGTTTGACAGTAACTAATATAATTTACTTGAAAGTAAACGAAATACCCTATAATAATTAACAATGTCTCTGCAAACAATCAATCTCAACTCACTCTTTATTGCAGATAAAGTGATAGTTCGGATACCAATCAAAGCTTTCAATCTTTAGTGGTTCTAGCTATAGAATATGTTTAATTTTTTTCTTCCTGTTACGTACCATTTTGTGTGACTGTTTAATATACCATTAAAAAAAAAAAACAATAAGAAAAACTTTTAAAAGTTGTGTAAATATTTATGAAATACAGAGGGACAAGGCCCCTCCACCCAGAGTGACAATGATGTGAAGAGATCGAAACTATCAATTGAACCATGAGCGCAAAAGCAAACAACAACAAAACAAAAAAAAACATAAAAAAAAGAAACCAATACAAATCATTTGCAGGAAATAAATACTATTTCTTGGGTGCAAATATTTCAACGTTTTAGGTTTGAGTTTGGGTTTGTGGATTGTCAATCAAAATTGACTAATGCAATTGAATAATGCAAAACACTAAAGCAACAACAACAACAACTGATTGTTGAGGTAATCGCACAAATATACTCAAACATATGTGTATATATGTGTGTGTGTTTGTTTATTTTTCCAACATTACGCAAAAATTAACAAAAAAAATAAGTAGAAAAAAAAGGAAATAGGAAAATACATATACAAAATTGAAGAAGCAATACCACGCCCACCACATGGGCCACACATAGACGCCTACGGATTGCATGCGAGTTTGAGTGAATTGCGTTAAGTGAGTGATAAGCCAAAGTCAGAGGGCAGGTGCTTGAACTTCAGGAAGGTCAACTTGCTCAAGATAATTATAATTGTGCGCTAACAACGATTCGTTCGATATGGATGTCGCTTCATCACATACATAGGTTTTGTCTTGTCTCTCGAAAATGTTTTTAAACGAATCGACCAGAAACATTAGGCGGAAAAAAAGCACTCGTTCTTTCTTTGTTTAATTATTCTTTTCCATCACTAAAGTTCATCGTCATATCAAGAAAATTTTCTTTGTTTTTGGTAAACATCAAAATTGTTGCCAAACATTATGTTTATCAATTCTTCGTTTAGTCGAAAGTGCAAAAAAATTGTGCAAAAATCGAAAAGTGTCTATAGACACACACACACGGTAATTGGTAAACTTTTTTTCTATGTCATCAGAAGGTTTTTGTGTGCATTTTTTTGTTGCGTTCTGTGACCCGCATATTAAACATTATCTCATATATTGTTTCTTTTTTTCTAAAACCTTTTTGTTATTTTTATTTTATTGTTAACTTGCTGCTTGTTACCACAATCGTGTGTCTGTCTGGATTCAACAATTTAGATAATTTCAATGTTTCAGTTTTCTTTCTTTCTTTTTTCTTATTTGACAGCGAAAGAGCAAGAAGCGATAAGATATAGTACCTATTGCTACGTCGATTGCCAACATCCTACAAATATATATACATACATACAAAACATTTGCTTGATTTACTCCTTCAAATATTGAAGACATTATGGGGAAATAATGACTAATTGTTCAAAATATAGAATTGTCTGTTTTAACATAATCTTAAGTCGAAAGATTTAAATAAGTACTTAGTAAAGGGGGGCGCATTTTTTATGTACACACTTTAATCGTAACAATTATATAGTTATAATGTCACATTATATAGACATTAGATTTAATTATAAAAGGTTGGCACGTGCCACCTGCTTCTACTTCTTAAAGTGCTTCTATTTTTTTTCCTCTGAATCCAAAATGTAGTTCAATTTTTGTTTGTCATTTCCGAAAGTAAATTATCAAAGACTGAACGATTTCCGGAAATGTTCTAATGTTCTCAATGATGTCTTTATTCCAGTTAAAGAACGAAACCAATCTTCTAAGAATTGGAAATTGAAAAGATTGTTTTTGAAAAAAATGCAGAAAGAAAAGGAACTTCTATTTCTTAAAATTATTTAAAAATTAGCGAAACGAAATTTTCAAAACAAACTAAATTTTAAACTATCACAATTTCAAAATCAGTTGGAACACAGTTTTGAAGACAAACTTTTTCAAAATTCTAGTGAATTATAAATTGAAATTGAATATTTTCGTAACAATGGAATATAAATTAGAACACTTTTTAAAAAATATCTGAGATTTGCGGCGAAACGGAATTAATGATGACATTGAAGTATACTTGTCCCAAATATCGTATATCGCATGAAGCTCGCGCGAATTGTTGGAGTTTTTGGTTTTTTCTTGTTTTGTAGTAAACTTACACCGGCACGTTGCAGCAGAACATCAATGGGTCGTATGTTTGATGTCATTTTATTGTTTTGTTAACTATTATTCTAAGCTTTTCGTTTGATTTACGTGTTTTTTGCACCCACACAAAAAAATTGGCTAGCGATTTTTGGAAATTGTTTTTTGAAGAACGCGCGCGAAGTTTGCACGTCGGCTGTGCAATTCAATATAAAGCCAGAATTCAATATGAATTTGAATTTCAATACATCGGCAGCAAACGGCTGTCGTTGAAGAAGAGGAAGCAGAAGCAGCGGCGGCAGCAGCGACGACGTAGACGACACAGACACTTTTGCGCTGACAAGCAACAAGTGATAGCAAAAAAACAAAAAAACATATATTCTCTCTCACACACACACATGCAGTTCCTCTCTCCCACACGCTCCCTTCGCGTGTGTGTGTGTGTGTGTGTATAAAACAAAACAAACCAGAGGGACCAGCTAACTTTGATCATGCCGAAGTCTGTATACTCTTGGAAGAACTCGATCCCTACATATCATTTGCATAAAAAGCCGAAGGATCAAGAACGGGTCATCCGATATTATTCAATTTCAATAAACAAGTTATTTGAAACGGAACTATTTTTGGAAACGATAGTTCTTTGGAGATCTTTATGTTATAGTCGATCGATCACGAAATTTGAATTTATTATAGTCCCGAAAGAACTAACTAAGTTCATGCGAAATTCTATAGATGCTTTACGGATATAGTCTTCCGATCATAAAAACAACTTTCTGTGCTTTAAAACTCTAAAGGAAAATTAATTTCTTGTGATCCTTGTTCCAGACAGCCAGCATGCGTTGCAAACCTTCAACCAAAATAAGATACTTTTTTTTGAAAGGGTATAAAAATGTTAAAAACCAGCAGCAAGTTAAGTAGTTGCCGGCCACTTAATGAAGAAAATCAAAAAGTCATAATAGCAAAAAGATAAAAACAAAAAGCTACATAGACTCCGGCACGTAACGGTCAAGTGGCATAGGAACAATACCACGAAGAAAAAGAAGAGCAAGTGCTGTAGAGGCCAAAGCCGCAGGCTCTTATCAAACGAATCGCACCCACTACTCTTTCACACACACCCACCCAAGCATACAATGTATGGGTTAACCGATTAATTGTCAAGCGATAGTTTCCGTTGATGACTTGGATATTTAAGGACTTTGATCTTCAACTGAATGGTGTAATAAAGAATTATTCCAAAGAAATTTAGTGCATTAATTCTAAGCGGAGCCAAGCAGCAGTGCTCCGCTCACACTTACAAACATATGTATTTCTCAATTAACTTACAATTAGAGGTCGGAAAAATAGGAATGACGCGTTGAAAAAGATTTTAACGAAATTGTTTGAACAGTTGAATACATGGATGTATGTACATACATATGTATATATAATGGGTTATATAATTTGTGCATTACTTTCTGAAGAGCTTAACAAACCTCAACACGAACTCTGTCCATGGGCGTATGGGGGGAGCAGACAAGTGCGGGGGAATTACCCATATTTCGAACTAAAAACAAGTGTTTCATTATTTTGTGTGTTAAATGTGTTACTCCACCGCTTAGCTCCACACAAAATAAAGTCCTGGCTACGCCCATGACATAGTCCCATAACTAGCTCCCTCTCCCATGTACATACGCATTTTGCATATACATATAAATGTATGTGTGTACGTAGGGCTATGCCGTTAACCCGCTCCCATTTAGTCTTATCACTAAAAACAAAAACAAAAAATAAAAATTACCAGCAAAACCGATTAGATTCCATATTTTTGTTTAATTTTGTTCTTTATGTTTTTTTTTTTGGTTTTTTTGTTTCTTGTCTAAGCAAGGCAAAATTGATAACAAATTATTAGTTGTGTTAGAACGGATTTTCCATGATACTTTTTGGGGGGCACGTAAACACACACCCACAAAGACGCACACACACACACACAGGCAAAGAGACAGATGTCTTGGCGGCGGCACATGCCTATGTTTTTCTGTCTCTTTGTGTACTTGTACTTGGCTGGCTGGCGGTAGGTCACTTGAAGGTTAACGTGTCAAATCAAATGCAAATGCACAACAACCATAGGCGGGCGGAAAAACCTGTCAGAAAATCGCTTAAAAAAGGGTCTAAAAATAGAGATGTGAGAAGAAACTGGAGCCGGCAAAAATTTATTGTTGCATACGCTGGAATGCAAGCTGCACTCACATACAAATACAACTGCACCTTGAGTGTGAGCGGGTCAGAGACAAATAAAGCGCGCGTACGAAAGAGCAGAGGGAATATATGTATGTAGTTCTTTTTCACTCTCACCTTGGCTTCTTGGGGAACATCCAACATATTGAATTTGATTTTTATTCACTTATTTATAAATGTCCGCGTACAGTTTATTAATTAAGCGTCAATTCGATGAATTAAAAACACTCACACAATAAAAAAAACCAACGCACTTACACACAGAGAGAAAAGTTCGCACGTCACAAAGAGAGGCAAAATTCAAAAATTGGCAAAAGACACCCGCGCCACGCAATAAACTGGCAAAAACTGTCTTTGTGTGTCTTTGAGCCGAAAAAAATCAAAAATGTTTGGCCCTTTGCTTCTGTTCTTTTTGAATGGCACACACAACAACTTACGAAAATAACAAGAAGACCAAGCGCCAGATATTAATTAGAATGACTTGAAATTGCGAGAGAACGCCAAAACAGCTGTTGCGTCTAACAGCACACTGTTAAAATTTACCAAAAGAACTAATGTCCGTCAAAATAGCGACGGTTCTCTGTTAACCCACTGTTAACTTTTTCCATTTTTGTATTCTTAATTATTTTGTTAATAATAACTTTTAAACGAAAAGAAAGCTTATATGTGTTAATAATAGCATATTCTACCGATTTAATTGGCTTAAAAGCAGTTTTTGGCGTTTTAGGTACCAGAAATTTTGTCATTAAATATAAGATCCCACATTTTGGGGCAAAGCTCCTCTCACAGTCAGCGTCAAGCAATGCACTGTTTTTTATATGATTTTGTGGACTTTTAAGAGTAACCCAAAAAAGTTTTATCGAAATTGTGTGAAATGTTTTTGAAAAAAAGCGCCAAGTGTGTGAATGCCTTTTTTTGGAACAAAATCCCTGCCTATCGATAATGAAATTTCATTTATAAACATGGTGGCAGCCCTTTGTAACTTCTAAATATCGATATTCTGAACAAGGGCGTAGCGAGAGGGATTGATACCATGGGCTCACCAAGGGGGGTTTCAGGATTAATATCAACCTTCTCTAGTAACATCTAAATTAGTTTTGCATTCTGTATAATTCAATTCAAATTAATGTCACATATGCTTAAAAAATTGTGAAATTTCTGGAAAAAATTTAAAACAATGAATTTATAAAAAAAATATATAATAGTAATTTATGTAAAATAATGAGGAATTCAATTAATGTTTTTTTTCCATTTATACTCCTGCTAATACGTATGCACATACATATGTATGTAGCTTTGTACAAATGGACAGACACTCAAAAAATAGTTTTTTATGTTTTTTATGTAAAAGTTGATTATTTCTTGCCCAATATGAATCAAAACTGTTTCATACACTTTCTTTACTTACATATGTACATATTTTTGTATTTATCTATGTACATGTAAAGGAAGCCCACCAAAAACATTACATATTTACTTGCAAGTGGCTGCCACAAACAAAATCACTCAAAATCTGTTATTCTTATGTAAGACTTGTTTGTTTGCTGCCCAAATGAACGAAAACTGTTTTATATACTTTATTTACATACATATATACACATTTTTCTATATATGTATGTACATTTATACATATAAAGGAAGCCGCCAAAAACATTACATATTTACTTGCAAGTGGCTGCCTCAGACAAAATCACTCAAAATCTTTTATTCTTATGTAAGACTTGTTTGTTTGCTGCCCAAATGAACGAAAACTGTTTTATATACTTTATTTACATACATATATACACATTTTTCTACATATGTACATTTATACATATAAAGGAAGCCACCAAAAACATTACATATTTACTTGCAAGTGGCTGCCACAAACAAAATCACTCAAAATCTGTTATTCTTATGTAAGACTTGTTTGTTTGCTGCCCAAATGAACGAAAACTGTTTTATATACTTTATTTACATACATATATACACATTTTTCTATATATGTACATTTATACATATAAAGGAAGCCGCCAAAAACATTACATATTTACATACATGCAAGTGGCTGCCTCAGACAGAATCACTCAAAACAGTTATTCTTATGTAAAACTTGTTTAGTTGCTGCCCAAATGAACGAAAACTGTTTTATATACATACTTTATTTATATACATACATACACATTTTTCTATATATGTACATTTATACATATAAAGGAAGCCGCCAAAAACATTACATATTTACTTGCAAGTGGCTGCCACAAACAAAATCACTCAAAATCTGTTATTCTTATGTAAGACTTGTTTGTTTGCTGCCCAAATGAACGAAAACTGTTTTATATACTTTATTTACAAACATATATACACATTATTCTATACATATACATATGTACATTTATACATATAAAGGAAGCCGCCAAAAACATTACATATTTACTTGCAAGTGGCTGCCTCAGACAAAATAACTCAAAATCTATTATTCTTATGTAAGGCTTGTTTGTTTGCTGCCCAAAAGAACGAAAACTGTTTTATATACTTTATTTACATACATATATACACATTTTTCTATATATGTACATTTATACATATAAAGGAAGCCACCAAAAACATTACATATTTACTTGCAAGTGGCTGCCACAAACAAAATCACTCAAAATCTGTTATTCTTATGTAAGACTTGTTTGTTTGCTGCCCAAATGAACGAAAACTGTTTTATATACTTTATTTACATACATATATACACATTATTCTATACATATACATATGTACATTTATACATATAAAGGAAGCCGCCAAAAACATTACATATTTACTTGCAAGTAGCTGCCACAAACAAAATCACTCAAAATCTGTTATTCTTATGTAAGACTTGTTTGTTTGCTACCCAAATGAACGAAAACTGTTATATATACTTTATTTACATACATATATACACATTTTTCTACATATGTATGTACATTTATACATATAAAGGAAGCCGCTAATAACATTACATATTTACTTGCAAGTGGCTGCCTCAGACAAAATCACTCAAAATCTATTATTCTTATGTAAGGCTTGTTTGTTTGCTGCCCAAAAGAACGAAAACTGTTTTATATACTTTATTTACATACATATATACACATTATTCCCGAAACCCCCCTTGGTGAGCCCATGGTATCAATCCCTCTCGCTACGCCCTTGTGCAGAATACCGATATTTAGAAGTTACAAAGGGCCACCATGTTTATAAATGAAATTTCATTATCGATAGGCAACCTTATCGGGGATTTTGTTCCAAAAAAGGCATTCACACACTTGGCGCTTTTTTTCAAAAACATATCACACAATTTCCATAAAACTTTAATGGAATACTCTTGAAAGACCACTATATGATAAAAAAAAAACCTTGCGTTGCTTGACGCTGACTGTGAGGGGAGCTATACCCCAAAATGTTGGAACTGATTTTTAATGACGAAATTTGTGATACCTAAAACGCCAGAAACCGCCCAAAAGCCAATTCAATAGCTAGAATATGCTATTATTAACAAATATAAACTTCCTTTTGGTTAAAATAAGTTAATTATTAACAATATAATCAAAAATCTAAAAATGGAAAAAACATAACAGTGGGTTAACAGAGGACCGTCGATAATTCAAGTTGTAGTTCAACACTGTTAAAATGATTACGCTAAACGTAATAACATACGTATTGAACAGATGTGCATAGTGTCAAAAGCAAAACAAGTCCAGAGAATATAGAAAACAAAAGATAGCTGCGCAAAAGGAAGCCCTACCCGTTCATCCCATACTGAAGCAACTCCTGGCCAAAATAAACTAATCCACACTATGGGCAATTGCTTCTCCTGCTGCGGCGATAGTGCCGAAGAAACAAATCTGATGCCCTCACCTGTTAGTAGCTATATGTAGCTATAAAAACAACAACAAAAAACAAAGTAAATAAGTGCATAATTATTATATGTATCTCTCTGGCAGGAGGAACGTCGTCAACAACAATTAGAGGCAGCCGAAAAACGTCGCCAACAGAATGAATCACGTGGCGTTAAGAATCCAGAGAATGTGCGACGGCAACAGCAACGGGCTGAGGAACTGGAGCGAAGAGAAGCTGAAGCAGCACGCCAAAGACAAGACGGTCCTGCTTTAAGGGTATAACAGATAATTTATTAGTTTATATCATCTAAGAGGCAGTAGAAAAACATTTGCGTCCTTACATATAAGGATCCATAGATAGATATTGACAGATCTGTTGCTTCATTTGGTTCACTAGGGTGCCAATAAGTTCATTCATTAGAACCAATATCCCGAATGTGGCAGGCAAAGGAAACTATATAAATATTATTTAAGTTGATATAACCACAATGGGTTAAACCAACTAGATTTCGTACTTCTCTCTTGCGAGATCAAGTTTGCATCTAATAATTGATTGTATGTATGTCCAATATTTGAAAATTTAACAAAACCAAGATAAGTCTACTTAAATAAGTTTACTGTAGCAATAGAATTGTGAAAACTCGTTTATATACTCAACATAGCACTAATAACTATAGACATCCTGTAAAATAGAAATAGAAATACCTAGGATACATACAGCCAAAAATAAGAGTATTTAAGAGACAAAGGCACTTTTTTTTTGTCAATTTAAGATATTTTTCGTTGAATTGTAATTAACATTCTTTATCTTTGCAGTGGCAAACCAGTTAAAGCCCAAAGGGCAAGACAAGGCAAGGAGGAACTTAAAGTCGACAATCCAACCACGGCTGCCTCTTGGGATGTGCGTTTAAAGCGCTGGAACGCCCATATAAATATCTTGTTAACTGTGCAACTACCACCCTACAGCATTTCTATTGTTTTTATATCTGAACATTTGTGATTACCCAACTTTTGCACACTCCAAACACACACACAATTTTATGTAAATGTATAGTATAATGACAATTACCAAATTTGACAACTAAAACCAAATTAAAACTTAATAAAATCTAAATTAAAATCGTGATACCAACTCTTGCATTGCATATTCAAAATTCATATATGTATGTATGTAAATGAAGAGCAGAAGAATGTGTATTATGTTCCATTTTTTTTATTTACAAGTATTTTTGATAAAATAAAAAAATATTTGTATATATGTAAAACCCCGAAAAAATGAAATGTAAAATTAAATTTAAGCTAAATAACATTTAGTGTATTTCATGTTTCCACTTGTCCCGTGCCTCCAGTTTCGCCTCCGGTACGAGAGAACTCTTGGCTCCTCCCAATATATTAGTAGTTGCTTGTGTGGCCAAAACGGCTGGGCATACAACCAGTTGCGGTATTTGCCGCACAACAGCCCCAACAGCACCGCTGTAGCCCTTTTGATCATGCTCTGTGATGGCAGCCTCAATCAGTGTGTTGGCCGAATCGTTGATGCCCTCTTTCACAATCGTATAGGCATTGGCCACACCTTCGCGCAGATCCTTGGGTCGTCCCTGACGCTTCTTGCCATGCTTTGTGTTGCGTTTCTTCAATGACGGGCCAGCCGAAAGCATATCGAATGTGGTCTCTGCCGTGAATTGTAATAGATGAATTATTCTCGATGTTATCTCGAGGGCCGCCAGGGCTGTGCGAGCCGTAAAACTTTGTGCGCCCAACTGAAATCCTCGAATGATGCGGCCATCCTTGTTGTACTGCTCAATGGGCAAACGAAACAGATCGTAGACACCCTGGAATAGTTGAAGAACAGCATTCGTTGGCCCAATGCCGCTTAAGATGTTTGGCAATTGATTTCTCTTGATATCTTTGAGCCACTCCTTGCAGAGATATTCGAAGAGTTTATTCCATCCCAGAATGCCACGACGATTAACAATCTCACGTAGACAAATGCCCGATCCCTGTAATTGGGCGAGACCCATTATTAGGCCAGTGATGGGGCCGCGTGACAATTCAATTCTACGGCCATGGTAGTCAAAGCAAATGGGCAGAGCCGGACTGAAGATGACTTCACGGAAATATATTGGACTAACATCATTCGATGAAGCATCCTCGGCACACTCTATGCCATCCTTATCCTTACTTTCATCGATGAGAACATCTAAATTTCTCTCTACCAATTCCTTAACTTCCGAATCCTCCAACTCTTCGGGTATTTTATTAACCGACATCACTGGCATATCGCGTTCCGATGTATTGCTTTCCCCTTTCGGTCCTCTCTCACCTGTTGCATTCGTTGAGTTTTTGAAAACAGCCGAGAAGAAGTCCTCGAGAAAGAGCAATGTATCCTGATCGATGTTCAGTTTGATGGGCAATATAGATACTCTCAGAGAGCATTCTTCGGCTGAACTTTTCTGCGGATTCGGCCGTATACTCAATGCCTTTACAATAACCATATTCTCATCGGGTTTATGTGATATGTTATTGATATTCGGATGATAGAGAAACTTATTAATATCGGATGAACGCAAACGATCTCGTATCTCGATTTCCGAAATGAGTAGAACCTGTCGTGAGGAGTAGATGGAATTCGTTGGATATATCTCATAGGAGAATCGTATTTTGGAAAGCTGTATCTCAACCAAAACATCCATATTGCGCTTGGATCCTTTCGGTTCTCTTAAATTCGCCTTTTTCGACTTCTTCTCGGACTCATTTTGTGGCTGGGAAACACCATATTTATATGTTTCGGACATACCAGTAACCGGAGCATTATTTTTCATCTTTGATTGATCGCCGGTCGCTTTGTCGGGGAAGTCTTTGCCACCAAACATATGCCATGTGATGGTCATTTCGCAAAGCGTATAACTATGCTCAGGAATGGGAAAATTAGCTGGCGGACGAAGTAGATCGACCTTCTCATGGGGCAAACAAAAGTGATTATCGACAATTTGTAGCGGATCCTCAGAGATGTAGATTTGCTTGACACCAAATTTGTCCATGGGCGAGATCTCATCATCGTGTATAATATCGAAATCCTTCTCCTCCAACGATGAATTGGCCAACATGACAGCTCCCAGATCTTCCTGGACTTGCGGTAGGGATACTATTTGAGATTTCGTCTGATTATAGTAGGATTGCAGCATAACATTTGACTCGAAATCCAATATATTGCAAATATCTGTCTCTCTCTCATCCAATTTGTACTTTGTGGGCGTTAATGGTGATTGTGTTGATGTGGATGATTTCTTATGAAATTCCATTGTCTTCTCATTTGGCTCGTCGGGGAAGTAAAAAATTTCAATACCCTCCTCTCGCAGCTTGGGCTGCTTAGGGGTTTGTTTGCCAGGTATTGTTTCGACATCTTTAACGGCTTCCGCCATCAGTTTATTGACATGTATCTGGGTTTGATCACAATTATCCTTCTCATTCACATTGGTGTCGGTTGCCTGCTCTTCCGCATCATCATGGGTATGATGCTCATCGCCAGAGATGAGATCCTTATCATTGGCCACATATGCGATTAGTTGAGCCAATGCTGCAGCTGAGTCATAACAGGTTCTTAAATGCATATCATGTATGGAGGATCTCAAATCGACAGCGGGATGTATCCGATTGTTGTCATCGTTCAAACGAAAGGATATATTAAGTAGTCCCAAATTTAAAACTGGTATCAAATTATCACAGCACTCCGTCGCATCACCAGCACCACTACGACCACCACCGCCATTACCAGCAGCAATTTGTCCCATATTAAGTACGCAATCCTCCGCAATGATCCTCAGAGTGCATCCGGTCATCGATGAAATGATATTCGTGCTAAGCGTACAATAGCCAATATCAATGAAAGCTCGATGAGTGAAGAACTTTGGACGATAATCGATCGCGGCATTCCACACATGTAGTTGAATTTCCGATACCAGGGCGTATGGTTCATATGCCTCAATTGGATAATCAGTTACGTCCATAAAATCGATCAATTGATTTAGCCAAATGTGCTCCGAATGTGCGGGATTATGGCATAGAATTGCTCCATTTATACCAAATGACATCTTCATTCGCTTGATACGCTTATCGGGTTGCTTTTTAATTTCGGCCACAATCGATAGAACCTCTTCACGCTTATTCATAGAATTATGATGAACTTTGGCAAAATTGTATATTGTTGGCATTAAATTGGAATCACATTGATTGGGATCATCACTCCATGCCTGGTTCAGATCCTGTACAGTATTTCCGCAATGCAATGCTTCGATTTCCTTCAATTGTATGCAAAAGTAACCCAAATTCTTGTCATTATTCAAACCTGTGACTGTGAATAGTTTTAGTTCCTTGAGATTTATTTGAAACTTGCCCACAGAGTTTTCTGTATCGCGTACCGGCGTATATATAATTAAGGAGCCTTCCTCAATAATTGCCTCAAAGGAGAAGGCATCATCTCTGGGTTGAATCCTTTTGGGAGATGCTTTCGCTTTCGATGATGATGATGATCTTGATGGCAATGTGGGTTCTGCCATTGAAAAGTATATGCTACTCTCCAATGTACTTGTACTTAATAGTATATTCCTCTCCTCATTATGCTTCTCATAATCGTTGTCATCCATGGCACTGTCACTTAAATTTTGCGTATTCCCCATTCCTTGGCATTCCGCTGGGGTATCCACATAGAACGGTGATCGTGGCTCCCACATGAATAGATCACCATTCAAACGATTATAGATAATTTCATAGATCTTCTTCGATTGCAAAACAATTTTGATCTGTGGAATAAAGGCTTCAATTTTCAATTTGGACGATTGTGTGCAACTGTCACAGAAATCATTAATTTCCTCCGTCTCGCCAGGCAGAAATGAATCCGTCTTCTCTGTATGGCCATCCAGGCCCTCTACATTCGATGTATAGCCAAATGGGCATGTTGAACTAAATGGTGATTTTCGTTTCGGTTTCTTATCATTAATCATCATGTCATTGTTGTTATATTCCATTTGAAATATATCAATGCGAATTTTTCTATTCGCATTATTCATACGCTGCTTGCACTTGGCGAGATGGACAGCATTTCGCATATCCGTTTCACAATAGAACGCATCTATTTCATCCGCATTAATGCTTATATTTGATGTTAAATTAACCAAAACATTTCGCAGCTCCATAGCTAAGAAATCTTTGCGTACATTTTTCTTCCACCATGGAATTTTGTGCGGATCATGCTCGGGACGACCATCGACCATGGGAAATCTAAGTTGAAGCTTCAAAAGTTCACATTTAATATAGAATTCCGTTTGATTGGCCTCATCCATAAGAATTTCGCTCGCATTGCTGACTTGGACAAATGGTGATCTTCCGAATAGTGCGCTTAGACGATCATATATGGATATATCCAGATCTGCTGTGCATTCATCAAAAACGCATTCCAATTTATTTGTGCATCGATTGCTATTCTGTTTGTACAAGAACGATGAGCTCTGGGTTAGAGCAATCTCGGGACGTATGTGATAGCCATCGGGGCAGTTCTTTCGCCTGTCGAAGAGTATGAGATGATCCATTTTATTGTCCAGAACCTCACATAGATCGACCATTGTGGCCGATAGTGTGGTTTTCGATGTCAACTCCTGGCAATATCTCTGCTGATTGCCATTTATAATGATGGGTGAGGCCTTGACGAATAAATAGTTTTGATTCTCCAATGGCAGGTGCTTCGGATCGACGTGGGTGACCGATGATGTGCTTAAAAAATAATTATCGGCTATTTCCACATAGTTGGCATAGCTCGAATGATCAAATATAATTCTATAGTCATCAATATTCGCTGTGGTTGCTATTAGAATATCATTGTGTAAAGCCAATCCATAGATTTGGGATATTTGTATTTTGAATTTTAATATTTCACCCGATGTCTCTGCATAGCCAATTTCGGTTTGAGCATTCGTGCACGATGTCAGCATGCTATTGGATGAGGCAATTGATTCACATATTTTACGACCACCCCTCGCATAGGTATTCCTACTTGTTATACTACTATTGGCCACCGTCTTTGTGTACGTTGAATAGGTGGAATAGTCGCCACAATGATCTTCTAGCCCCGTCGATGACCATTCAGCATTATGTCCTCCCAATATTCCCGTCATTTTACTGTTTTGATATTCATTTGCAGGATTATTGGATAACTGCGTCTTCATACTTCGGCATTTCTTCATTAATTGATCCTTGGGACGCTCTTTGGTGAATCCTTTAGAGAACTCAATGAGTAGATGTATTTGTCGCGGTGTTAGCATAAAATATATATTATCTAGTATTATCTCTAGATTGACTTTAGGTCCAATTATATTCTCCGTCTGTTTTATGCTAATCTGTATATTCTGTGAACCATTGAACTCGACAATTTTACACAATTGCCCATATTGGGTGGGACAGCAATCATCATCGTAGGCAATTGTCTCGGACGTGTGTATGCTGAGGCCGTTTATAACTAGATTGTGCTTGGCAATCATGGGCAATGCATTGAAATTGGCCTCATCTGGCTCTCCATCATCATCATCCGTGCGATCGTCACTATCATCTCCATCTCTATTCCCAGCATCTTTATGGCTATGGTGGCCGCCTGGCTCATCGCTGGTGTGTGGCTGCTCGTAACCAGTTTTATTTTTATAATCCAAATGTTTGGCCTTGAATGATATTACCAACTTTCTGGCCGTATTTGGTAGCACATACTCAATATTCAGTGTGGTATTGGTTAATTTGGCTCTTATGCGATTAAGGACATTGTCAATTGTCTCCGCAAACTTCTCGAGGCCAATTAATGCATTATTGTGATTATGAAATGGTACATCATCGTCCACCTGTTTCATGCATTCTTCGGCCATTTGCATGGAACTGCTTACAGATGACCACATTGATTCCAGCATTGTGGTACCACTCTGCAAACGGATGACGGGCCTTAATGTTATCGTTAGATCCGATATCTCTAGCGAACTATCGTTCGTCATTAGAGCATTCCATGGCACTACGACACTGAGGCAACCAATGTGCCCGGATACAACCTCAAAGGCCCAGCCTTGATCCTCGAACAGATCATTGAAGGCATTCACCTTCAGTGATATATTCTTAACGACAGCTTTCCCATTGTAGAGATCCACTTTCAGTTGCTCCAAATTTAGATTATTTTCAAAGAATTGACCCAAATATCGCTGTAGCAAATATCGGCATGTCTTTGTCTTTAACCCGTCCCAGGGACTAAACCAAGACATCGTATATATGGGTTCTATGAGTCCAAAAAACCGAAAGAAAATAAAACAAGAATAGAAACCTTTGTTATTGTTGTCACTTTTCACACTCAAGTCGCAAAAAGAAATTTGAAAGACAAAGACAAAAAGCAATCTGTCCCAAAGGGCTGGACGAAACTTACATCTGATTCCAGTGCAGGAAATGTTCATAGAGAGAGCTTTTCTGTTTCTTTTTTTTTTTTGTGGGTGCCTGTAAGAGGCGCAAATTGTAAAACACGCAATAAAAAAAAATAATATATTAAACAAAAGTCACCAGTTCGTGGGTTTGTTGTTGTTTTCTGTGCGCGTGTGTCTGTGCTTCTATATGTGTATATGTGTGTGTGAGTGTGTGTGTGGGTAGGCGAGTGTGGGTGCTGCTGCTGCTGTTTTAACAGCGTGCTGTTAATCGCAACAGTGTGTTGCTAATAGTTTGCTTCATTTTTGAAACAATAGTATTGGCACAAACAAAATATTTTTATGTTTTAAATACTTACAATATGAAAAAGGTGTACCATTATAGAAATGTATGTATTGTATATAAATTCATAAAATCGTGCAGTTTATACAAAAAGTCAACATATAAATTAATAACAACATTAAATAATTCACATACCGATGTGTTATTGCAATTTCATAATCTATTGGGTGACCTAATACAAGAAAAAATTCAGCACAGAAATATCCAACAAGGTGTAAGAATACTTTTAAATAATATTTTTCTAGCATTCTTTGTATCATATTTAACCTTTGATTATCTTAAAAATGTAAATTGTAGAACATGTTATTTTGAGAAGAGAATTTTCTACTCCAAAAATGTCTTTGTTTATATCCCAATAAGTTGACAAGTTGTCCTATGGTTGCTACCTGCTGTTGGAATTCGTTTAACTTGGTTTTCATACATTTTAGAAATATGTATATGCATTCTAAACTTCTGTTTTTTAATTGCAATTTAATCGAAAAACAATGATAGTTTGTTTAATGTTAAGTAAAATTATTTACATAATATTTACATAATATTTTTAACCAGATACAACCACAACATTTGCTTTTCATGTTCTTCTATGTTATTGGTGATTTCGGAAACTCCAATTAACATATTGTTAAGGGAAATAATGCCTGATTTCTCTATTTCTTATATAAAATTTATCCAATACGTTCCCAAAATATTCTTTTCGTTACTGTGTCTGTTCCCATTCCGGCGTTCCAAATAGCACACACAATTTACACTGTTACCTTGTCGTAAGTGGGATATTGGTGGCATTACAACGCTATCTTGACGGACATCTAAATGACGACGAATTTTTGCTGTTAAAATCGAAGTAAAACAAATTCAATATAATTTTCAGTTTTTTCCCCTCCCAAGTTAAGCAATTTTCGGTGCTGGTGAAGTTGTAATCCATTGTGTATTAGCCAACGGCAACTCCCGCGAATAATACAATACGTTAACCAGCCAAGTTAAGAGTTATGAATTTGAGCCAACCACAATGGTACTCCCTACCAGCGGTGGCATTAACTCAAATTTTTGACTATCTGGACCCAGTTTCCCGGAGATCAGCTTCAAGTGTCTGCTTTTTCTGGCGACAATGTCTTTTTCAAAAACGGTAAGCAACATTAAATTCTACCTGCCATCAGCGTCACAAGCCCCCGCTCCGCCCGCTCTCTCCTTTCTCTGTATTTGTGTGTGTGTGTTTTGCTTTTGCGTCTCGAAGAAACAGTAAAAAAAAGAAACGAAGAAAAGCAAAGCAAAAACAAAAACATTGTTGGCATTGACAACGAAGGGAAGTGAAGGAAGCGGTGAAGAGAGTTGCGAAAGATTGCTGGGTGGGTGGAGAGGGGACCTCCTGCTGCTGGTGCTGTTGGGTGACGCACAGCTGTTCGTGAGTTACCAGGGGTCGGGGGCGTTTGTTTTGCTTTGCATACCCTTACATAAAGGGTATACAACTTTTTGACCAATCGTTGGAACATCTTTTTATACGACTCTGTAAATTAGATAAACATAAAATATGGCTTTATTTCTAAAGTTAGATAAATCAGAGTTCAATAGCTTTCAAATATTTTCCAAATATTTAAATGATCATATAGACAGAAATCAGTCCATAGTAAATTCCGTTATTATCCCTATTTCCAAGTGTCAAGCCATAGAATATTGTAATTCTACTAATTAAACATCAGTTTTACCCACTTTCGAGTGACTTTGTATATAAAGAATTTATCGAAACCTAAAAATAAACAAATAAATAAAATATGTAATATATATTTGTAATAAATTTCTTAAAATATTATGATTTATCGTTATCAAAATCAGGTTATCGAATTTGTGGAATTAAATTTATTGATCCAAAATATTCAAACTTCTAAGTTTTAGTTGGAAAAGCTTCTTATACACTTGCAGCTAAAGGTATTCAAGCATTTATTATCTGTGTAGAGGGTATAAATACAGATTCTACATGAATATACCATGATACGTCTGTTAAATTGAATAGTGAATCACATACATTTGCGGGATTTCTAGGATATTCGAAATTCGAACATTTATGTTTTATTTATTTTTGGTGGCTACTTTTGGCAGGGGCAAGAAATCATTTTATTAAAACTGCAAGTAAAACTCATCACAGGCACAAAAACAAGACTAGACAAAGACAAAGGAAAGCAAATCGAAGCGAAGTGAAGCAAAATGTTTGCTCTGTTGGCACTTTTCACCTTGAATACACACAGAGAAAGAGACAGAGTGATTAAGAGAGAAATCGAGAAAGAAAATTATAGTTTTTTTTTTTTTGTAAATCTTTCAGATACTTTAAGAACTTTCGCTTTCAACTTGATGTGGCACACGATGATCAATTGGCGTTCTTCCATCGCAACATGGCCAATTTGGCCAAAGAGCTGGTCATAGTCTTCGATTTTCACAATGCTTTTCACATACAGAAAATGCGACGGCTGCTGTACAAGTGAGTAGTTATCCTAATCTCAACCCAATCCTCAATGTGATCAATTCCCTAAAAATGTCTCTATTTTTTATTCTAGAGTGGCACGCTGTGATAACATTCAGGCCTTGCGTTTCCAAACCCACAATGTTGGCCTTGTGGCCGCAGGGAGTATGCCTAGTGAACATTTGGCGGCCATAGAACAGTAAGTTGTCCTTGGCTATGCATTTAAATTTATAAATAAATTTCTCTTCGCCTCTACAGATGCTTTGTTGAGCCCTTAAAGCTATTTTTAGGGCGCAAGCGTCAATCATGCCAGGTATTGGATTTGGGTGCCATTGAGGCTCTAACATACCATGGCCAAGATTTTCTCAAAGCCATGGGCAAGCCTCAGGAGTTGAGGCAACTAACGCTGGCCAGCATTAAATATGATCCTAGTCATTATCCCATCTTAACGCTGGATACTACTTTAATGCAGAAATGTGCTGCCCTGCATGTACTCTCTCTGGATTATGATACCCTAACCGATGATTTGTTACACACCATTCAAGTGCTGCCCCTAAGTAAATTTCTAATTGTGGTCCATGGTTTGGATAGCAATGAGGAGCAGCAGGCCGTTGTCTCCGAGACGGCATGGGCAAATTTTGCTGCCCATTTCACTGGCATTAGGCTGGTGCTCACTTTGGTCTATGCCTACGAGGCAATTGAGTTGCTCCAGATGCGTATATTGCGACGCAATATGCCAGTTACAGATGTCCGGCTGCTCTTCTGTGAATATATGAATGCTGAGGCCTTGGACTGGATGTCAGTGCATAATAGTGATACACTGCGAAGCATCTACTATATTGATTCGGCCTATAAGCATTCCAATAACCGCATGGATTTCACACGTCACAGTTTCATGCGGCAGGATCCATTCGTTATGATGGCCTGGCGTTGTAAACACCTCGAGGAAATAGTGGTGCACGGCTATGTAATGGATCCGCACAATTTGGTGGGCATTGCACGGCTCAGAGGCAGACAGTTAAAGCGTCTGGAGGTGTCTATGATCGATTGGGCAAGTGCGGCTGCCTTAAATGCCTTCAATGAGGTGAGTATCTTGTTCTTCTCTTGTAATGAAGATCTTTAAACACGAAGTTGCCGTTTCATTAATTTCTGTTTTAAAATTATAAATATTTAAGTTGTATATCAGATGGAGATCTGATCTACTGAACCATCTGCCCTTCTTGTATCGTACATTAAGATTTAATCGTTTTGATTGTTATTTTCCACACAGGAAATCTGCACATTGTTGGATCAGCAGTGGGCGCCCATTAGCACGGACAAGCTGCCGCCATCGCTAGACTATGGTCCAGTCGACTATGAGGTTTGCGATCAATTTGTCTACGAATTGCTGCGCCAGGATTTAAGGAGCCATTAGATAAACAACAAAAAAGCAAAAAACAGCAATTATCATGACGCATAATTATAGAAAATTATTTAACTACGTAGCTAAACAAAAAAAACAAAAAAAAAGGATGAAAAACACACACAAAAAACTGATAATGAGAAACTCTTACAAAATTTAAGCAAAGAGCCTAAGATAAAAAAACTCATATTATTCTTTTCTATTCAGTTTAAACGAAAACGATTTATCGATTTTAAAAAAAACCATGCAAAACAAACAGAAAGTGAAAACAAAAAGATATGTTCATTTAATTGGCTAGCAATTTTTAAAGAATTTACCTTTTTTTCTCCTTTTTTACTTACCTTTTTTTGTTATCAAAGAATTTGCTAATGACTACTACTAGTCGTTATTCAGTTTTTGTTTTCTATTTTTTCATTTGTTTTGTTGTGATTTTTGGTTTTTTAGGGGGGAAAAATAGAAAGAGATAAAAAAAAAAGAAATATACAAAACGTGAACAAGAACAAGAATAGGAATAGAATGAAAGACTTGAGCACTTCACATTTAAAACCTAATATGAGAATGTAAAAAAAAAAACAGAATATTATAATGCAAAACAAAAGAAAATGTGTGCAAAAATGTGTTGACCTGCTAGAGAAAAACATCATTTTATAAGCAACAACAACAACTGTGATTCAAGTGTGTGACAACAACAACAATGACAACAAGCAACAACAATGGCAACAACAGCAACAAAAGAAACTCACACAAATGACAACAACAAGAATGAAACAAATTGTTAAGCAAATTGTCTAGTTAGCTAAGTTAAAAACAAACACGAAAACAAAAAAAAACATGTTGAAAACAAAAATGTTTGTAAAACCAAAAAAAAAACAAAATATGAAACACTACGACCAATGTCAAATTGTTTGCTCAAAAATCAATTGGCACAAATTGTTAAACTTTTTTGTAATAATGTGTATAATGTGAAAAGAGAAATAAGAGAAAGAGAGGACGAATGTAATTGCAGTAGATGAAGCAGAAGAAATTGTAGAAGCTTGGCGCTAAATTGTGATAACAACCAACAAACAAACAAACAACAAAAGCAAATGTAAGCGCCGCCATTTGTAAAGTTTTAAGTGATATTAACAACAACAACAAAAAATACCAGCAAAATTGTAGCACAGACACACAGCTAACCAAATGTATATCCACCCACACACACACACACACACACACACACAGATTGAAGGACTTGTGCAATTCTAGTAGAAGAGCTCAATTATTTTTTTGCCACTTTCCTCCATTATATCCTTGCAGTTCTTCTAGTATTCTAACTTAATTGCTATTACTTCCAACAGACCATAGAAGTATAATTATCCAAAGGTACTCATAATATCAAAGTTGGGATGACCCGAGAAACAGACAAATGATTTGGTTCTCTGCACTTCCATGTCCATTCCGATATAGTAAGTCCCACTCTTTAAATCTATTAAGTCAAAATTTTCTTCCATGATTAATTTCATCAACATATAAGTAATTCAATATAATTGAAAATTGAAAAAAAAAAAAATCAAGACCAAGAAACTTACTTTTCCATTACGAAATTTTGGATAATACGCCAAATGAATGGGAAGAAAAATAATGCGAATAGTAAAGCACATTAAATTCATATCTTTGATAACAAATTAAGTTGAAATATCTAAAAATCTCTGTTTAAAACGAAACTTTTGCGCCAAATTTGCAATCAAATATGTATTTATTTATAATTTTGTTTACTAAAGAGGCAAAAGAAGGGTTTCAACATCTTTTGTTCTACGTAATGGATAGACACAGAGACAAAGTTAGGAAAAGGCAAACTAGGTAATGTAGAGACCGCAAAGTCACCAATTAGAGATATTGTATGTAAGATGAGAGTATAAAAAACAACTGCCATTTGTTTGAGCATTTGTTGCATGTGTGTGTAGTGTGTGTGGATTTGGTGTGTGTTGGCATACGTTAGCCAATAATAGGCATAAAACAAAAAAACAAAAACACAGGCACAAGCCAAAAAAAAAACAAACATTTTTTGAGTATTTTGTAGCACAGGCATTATTAATTTATACAACTATGTACAATATATATATATATATGTACATGTCTATGTATACATATATATATATATATTTTGATTTATGTATGTTTGCACAAAACGCAGCAGAAATATATGTATGTATATTTGTATGTATGTATTTGCCAAAGAACTTGCCAAGTTACCGCCGCCGCTCGGGCCCTTCCCCTTTGTCATCGTTTGGTGGCTACCGGACAGCAGCAACAACAACATTATTAACAACAATGGTACCTGAACATCACACACACACACACAAATTTGAGCATTTAAAAAAGGAGAACACGAACAAAAAAAATGAAACAACAAGCAACACAAAAATATGTATATACATACTTATATGTATATGTATAATGTATGTTATATTGCTCAAATTTAGAATTCTATTTAAACAAAAGACTGAATGATAACAAAAGTTTTGCTATGTTGTATGTCCGGCGAGAGAGAGAGAGAGAGAAAGATAAAGAAAGTCCCCAGCGAACGTTTAACGAATAGATAAAGGAGGTCGAGCACATATACACGGCAAAGTTCTTTGGCTCAAATGGAAATGCGATTGATCTCAAACAACAACACCAACAACAAACAATAACAACTCTTACAACTACTCTATTATCCAATCAATTAACCACAAATGTACATATATATATATATATTTGTGTGTGTCTATGTATATGTATATGTGTTTGTGTGTGTATGTAATAATTTTTAATGTGTTTTTTTCTCAATATATATTTTTTTTATTTTGTTATAAATTTCACAATAGGCGAATATTAATTTGTAAACTGTATGCAAATCACGAATGGAAAATGAAGCAATCTAAATATTTAATGAATATAGAATGTAAAAATGCAGCTAAAAACAAATATAGCAGCAACAACAACAAAAGCAAACAGCAATTGTCTAATTAATTTAAGTCTAGCACATACAAACAACAACAACAAACAAACAACCAACAGCAACCAACAAAATGTGATAAAAGTGTCATGCTGCTTCCAAGAAATCACACAAAGAAATTGAATTAATCTGACTTGAAGTAGCAAAATGGGAAATCGAATTAAACGAGCTGCTCTATAATTAAACTATGCAACAAGTAACAAACCAAAACAAAATAATATACAAATAAAATATGTAAACATCTAACGATTCGTTCAATCACATGCCGATATCTGATCATATTAGAAACTATAAAGAATTCGTAATTCCAAGTTTTGTGAATATCATGGCAAAATATTGGCAGACTTAAAACTGGCTTGCTTCTTTATCATTTGAATGCACACAGATAAGTTCTTATTCCTAAATCAAAACAATACATTAAGACATACGAAATTATTGGCAAAATTATTTTTAGATTAAATAGATATTAAGTGTACCTGGTTGAAAATTTTGTACAAAAGCACTTGGAAAAACTGAATGAAAACTGATTTTATGTTAGACTAGTAGATTTAGTAAATTTTTCGAATTTCAATTGCAATAATTTCTAATATTATATTCGATTTGTTGACTTCACTCACTTTCATTTGCTATGCCAGTAATTGTCACTCTATATCTTTGCGAATTTCTCATTTGATTAAATAATAATTGGTGGCTTTTTGGTTCATATGAAGAAGGATAACAATAGATCTTTCTAGTTAGTCAAATACATAAACTCATTTAGCCAATTTGTAAGATCATAAATGCTTCCTTCATCAAGTCTATGTGAGCTAAGTGATATACTTGTTCTGTCTGTAAGAAATTCAGCAAAGAGATAGATATAGATCATGTGATTTGGATAATCAAAGATACTGCCTTAATATCTGAACCAGTTACTCTCATTTTGAGAAATCGGCATTATTTCAAAATAAATCTGTGTTGCATAGTTAAGTTAGGTGAAGAACGAATGGCCTAGTATTGTAGTTAACTTAAATTTTCCCAATTTGCTGAGCCAACTAACTGATCGATCAATTAAGGACAACTAATCATTTTATATATGAGTTACAATCAAATGCGAAGAAAGTATTAATTTATCCCTTTAGTTTATTTGCAACTTCCAAACTTACAAACAAAAAATTGAAACCAACAAGATACGTATATATATATATATGTATGTATGTATGTACAACAATATCAATGTATACCTATATATGCATATATGTATATGTATATATATTTTATATGCCATTTATTGTATTTAAATTTGAAAAGCGCAAATGTAAAATCAGCGTGAGAAATCTAAAAGCAAAGCAACCAAAACCAACAATTTATGTAAATCATTCCACAAACTACTTAGTTAGTTATTAATGCTAACACGTATCGTATATCGTATTTGTATGTCGTATGTCTGCAAGCAACAAAAGAGAAGAAGAAGCATGTTAATATATATAAGAAATGAATTAAATCAATTGTGAAATGTCAACATCAAGCGATAAGAACGACGTTATATATATATATCGAACTATACACATTATGTATATTGCAAGTTATGCTTAAAAAAATGAAAATGAAGTTATGAAACAAACAAACAAAAAAAGGAGCAACAAATGAAGTGAAAGCTGTGATAAAATGCAAAAACAAAAAGAAAAAACCACACAAAAACAAACTAAACAAACACTAAGAAAACAAAACATTACAAAAAGGCAAAACGACAGTAAGAATAACAACAACACACAACAACAACAACACAGAAACAACTAACAACAAAAAGCCAATGCGACACATGTGCGACCAACAACAAAGAATAACTTTTGACAACCCAAAAAAAAAAAAAAACGAAAACAATAACAAATAACAAATATAAAGTAAATGGGAAACGAATCGACGACCATCATTGCATTAACAATGGAACATCTATTACAGTAGTAGTTAGCTTAGCAGGACGAGGGGTTAGAGAGGGGGGCAGAAGGACGAGTAACAACAACAACAGCAACCAAGAGCAATTGAAGTGTTTTAAGTGCAACAACAGCAAGAACCAACCATCTGAAGATGAGCAACAGGATGTAAGAGCAAATCAATGTTAAACATTTAATAATAGTAGAATTATACATACACACAAACACACACACCAACAACAACACAAAGACAGAGACAGAGACAAAAAATACACACGCAAAGTGCACATTATGTAAAATGCAAAAAACTTTTATTTTCATTTGATTTGCCATATACTATATATATATATATATATATGCATATATGTATGTATATTTTATTTTAATTTTTTTTCGATTTGTGTGCAAGATTTTTAAAGCTTATCAAACAAATTTCAAATGAAAAAATTTGAAAACAAAAAGTTAAAAGAAAGAAAAAAACGAAACAAACCAAGGCCAACATACAATTTTGTGGCATATGCAATATCATTATGAATTAAGCGCAGAAAACAATTTCAAAACGTAGCAAAAAACGAGAAAACCAAAACCGATAAAAAGAAAATGCATTCAAATGTTTGAAAATTAAAGAAACAAAAAACCAAAGAAAACGAAAAAAAGAAATGTATTTGATTTCAATCAGAAGAAAAACTTGAGTAAAAATTCATTTATTTTACGAGCATGATGGGATGGATGGGATGTTTTTATAGTATAAGTACAAGCCAGATGATGAGCGACACTTTTGTACAGAAGAGAAAAAAGTCTAGAGTTAGATCCTTTTACATCGAATGTCCAGCATTAGCAGCGGCAAGGTGGATACGTGGCTGGGACCTTATCTTCTAAACTCGCCTCAAGAGGACAACGTAAGAACTTCTCGCTACGCCAAACATATTCATATCTTAACAGATATAGAGTATTCTACTGGTCTATGTGGGACTTCACATACGATGTCCATCGGCTTCGGGTTAGAAATTATTAGACATTAATTATTACATTCAATTCAATTCGATTTATTGCATCTGTTTGTTATACTTTATATACAATTCCATTAGAGTTGAGGTTTAGGGACCTTTTCTGCTATTTTTAGGGGAAAAAGCAGTTTGGACAAACTGCTTAATACCTACATCTTTATTTATTCATATTTTTATAGGCTGAATATCTACATTAAATGACTATTAAAATTACTATTCTGTCTGATATTTAGTGCTGTTTGCAGTCTTTTGATATGACACTTAAGAATATCCGACCACATTGGGGCTCCGTAACACATAACTGCCTGGAAAATCGACCTGAACAAGTATAATTTGTTTTCAATAGATAATTGCGAATTTCTATTAATAAAGAATGGAATCCTGGTAAGTGAATTAATTGTATCAATGGTATACTCTACATGGTACTTAAGACAATATTAGATAAAAGAAGAAGTATTCACATCTTGAGTCATAAGATCAGATGACTTAATCTTAAGGTAAGCAAAATTCAGATTTTTAAAACAATTCTTCTTTTAAAGCGTATTTTTATTTATTTATTACTTTTAAGATATAGTTGTTAACTATTAACCTAACAATTTGGTTCAAGCACTAGCAACTATGGCCATCGGACACTAGCATGGATTTCGAACCCGGATCCTCGTTGTATGTCTCAGTTTCATACTCATTCGGATGATTCATGTCTCTGAAAACTATTTAAAGATGAGTGGAACTATGTGGGAGACCTTTATTAGTTATTTAAAAGTCTTTATCTAAGATGATGCGATTGAAAGACATGCTGAGAAAGAAGTTTCATTTACTCTGTAGCGATTTCTTAGATGTTGTTCCCATTAATGACGTCGATACGCAGAGCTGAACGAAAGTTTGAAACTCGTTTGCGTTATCTTCAAATTTTGGGTAGCATGAATATTGGCAATGAAATTTTGAAGCATACCTCAAGGGGACAAAAATCAGCAGCAGCAGCAGCTGTTACATAATGCACACATATACATGTACACACATACACACGCATACACAGACTGCTGATTTGAGGGACTTCCGTTGGGAGCTTTTACTCAGTCCTTGAACTTTTGACCTTGTTTTGTTCCGATTTGTGTTTTTGGTTATAAAAACCACCACCACAAGAACGTTTCAAAGTTATGCAACACAGAAGCTGCAATTGCAGCAGCAATTGCAATTCCTGGCAATGCCTCTCAAACTGTAGCAAAACCGCCAAAGGCCCAAAGCCAAATTAAGTTGGCTCCACATAGCCAAGATAGATAATGAGGTTTACTGAATGACTGACTGGGTATGGGTCTGGACATGAAGATTGTGTGTGACTGACTGGCTTATCTAGAAATTCTTTCGTTTTGTATATACTTATATTTTATCGTCATTTTGCCGAAAGGTAAATATAAATACCGAAAGTTTTGACCAAGGCCAAGTTCTAGCAATGCATTGTACAGTTTTAATACCAAATGGATCTCAAACCTCATAAGGGGGGAAGGGACAGTTTTATAATACCCGCAGAGCCTTTTCTTTAGAGCTTGATTGATACAAATACTCTGGCCATAACGTAAGCGTTCTAACTATGAGTAATAGACCAATATCGGAGAACTATACTATATATATTTATAAGTATTTTGTACATACAATAATAATAATACTTCAGCAAAACTTGCTGTGCTCAGGGAGAGAGGGGGATGTTGGTGGAGATTCTCTTCTCATGAGAAAAGCTTCTATAAAATGCAACATTTGGCTTTGGCGTCGGCGCGTTTTCTCTCTCTCTCTCTCCTCTCTACCTATCTCACTCTCTCTTGCTCGCTCTGTGTCTCAACTGCTTTTTCTCTCTCTTGCTCTTTATTTTTTTTTTTTTGCTTTGGTTTGGTTTGGTTTGGTCGTCGTGCCTTGGGCCAGTTGAGTAGTCGATTTTCGCACAGCGCACGACAGTTGAAAAAATTTCGAAGAAGCATACAACAGAAAAAACAAAACCCAAAAAAAATAAAGAATTAAAATCGAAGGAACCGAAAACAAAATTTGAAATTGAAAAAACCGAAAAAAAACTAGACGACAATTTGAGGAGAATTTTGCTCTGAAACTAGCATTTAAACGAAACTCATAAATATATTTTTTTGTGTTGTTTTTGATACTGTTTTTACTACTACTACACAAGAAAATAATTGCCTAGAAGGAAAAATCCTCCACCTGTTATTTTTTTTGTGTGAAAACTACTTGAGAGTTTTTCCGCCCTACTGCAATCACACAAAAATAAAAAAAATAAGGTGAGTGGACGGAAAAGTGTTGCAAGTGTTGCAACTTGTTCAACCTTATGAGTGTCCCGCTGCAAATTGTGACGTAACTGTAGGTGTGCGTGTGTGTGTGTAGGTGTGAGTAAGCGGGGGTGTTCTATATGTGTGTGTGTGTTCTCACATTGCTCATACGCCGCGTGTGATTTGAAATTGAAAAATAAACAGAGACCGTTAACAACAAAAAGAGAGCATTTCAATTCTGCTGATACTTGCTTTCTGTCTGTTGTATAAATCTGTATAATATTGTATTAATAAATAAATTGTCGATGATTGAACAGACCTACTGCTACGTGCATACATATATGTATACATATACAGAAAATCAATTTCTATATTTAAATCTACCATTTTGGGTGCAGACGAGGCGCCATTTGCAACCAAAATTGATTTCAAATTTTTACATCTTTAGTTGCCAATCTTGTTGGCTGAATGCCCATTTGCAGACGCGCTACGTTCACGTGAATGCATTTCGGCTTAGCCAATTTAGAGAGCCACAGGAACGAAGTCGAATGCACACCCAAAACACTCATAGACACATTCGAGCATTGTTTATAAATAAACCTTGAATAATACCGGCATATCTGCGCTGCCCTCGATGATGATGATGATGACGATGATGTCGGACGGTGGCGGCAACGACCGACTGTGCCTCCATTTCAACAATTGTTTCATTTGTCACAGACTAGGGGACTGTTAATTAAGGCTCTGAAGCTCAGAATACCGGATTTCAGTGTCAACGAATTCGATCGACCTATTGCAATTTTGACGGTCAGAGAGAATTTTCCGAAATGAATTGAGAGCTTCGTTTTATAAATTATATATGGATAAATGTAATTGGAAGTGTAATTGATTTTTCTTCTTCTTCTATTTACAGCACAATAACTACAACAACAAAAACAACAACTAGAAAACATGTTCGCTTTGTGGTATTTAACTTTTGCTGTGGAAGAAATACGGTGAGTGCATTAAAGTTTGAGAAGCACTGAACATATTTCGGGTGTGGGGGTAGCAAATGTACAATTTGTGTTGCCTGCTTTTGGGCTGAGCCCAAAACAAAAATCAATCATCCAATTCAATTTGGAATTTCATTTTTGCGTGTCGTCGTTAATTGTTATTTGCAATTTTTATGAAGCTCAGTGTTAGCCTAGAATTAGAAAATTCCCAACGACCTAGCGTTTTGTATTATTAAGTTGAAAAGGTGTTTCAACGATTTTCAAATCAGTTCTATATTTATTGGTAAATCGAAACGAATCAAAGCAAATAGCTTAAGTCCAAGCCAGAAGTAACTATATGTACATTTTGTATATTTTAAGAACTTATGGTGATGGAAAAAACTTCAAAACTTCTCGAAAAACTCAACACAAGTTGTAGAGCTAGAAAAAGAAACTCCTTTTAGAGAAATTTTGTAATTATACTCTAGCTTGTTTGCCCAACATTGACTTACTGTGTTGGTAAACAATTTCATGGAAGCAGTACTATAAAAATAAAGTCAATATATAACTAAGAATTGCACGTAGGCTTAGCAGCTATGACTATTATTTACCTTCAGCTATATTTTCCAAATAAAAACGCACAAAATAAATATGTAAGAAACAGTATCGTTATCTGGTCTGAAATCTTATTAGCAAAAACTCCGTTACTTACACTGACCAGAGCAGTATTGCTAAACGTTTGCTTGCGAAAAGTTCGTTAGTTATGAGTTAATCACTTAAGCATTGCTAATGCCCATAAATCTCCTGACCGGTATTAGCTGCACAAAACCTAATCTAATCAATCAACCTCAATTTCATTTTGCACACGAGTTCTCTCTGTATGTACATACATACATATGTATCTGATGTGTGTGTTTTTGGGGATCGCTAGGTAACAATAGATTTTCATGCATTTAACAGAAATCTAGCCTCAGTCACATGATGAGTATTCTTTCTACCGTCGTTGCAAAGCAACGGCAATACAAACAAAAATAAGAAACAAACTCAGCAACCGGCTTTCTAATATTGATATCTACAAAGTTTGCAATCACTCACTTATACACACAGACATACACACACACACACACTCAATGAGGGGGAAAATAAATATAAAAAATTCGCAAATTCGTTATCTCTTCAGCTGGCTGGCAATTAGCGTAATAATGAAAGTGATAATTAAGGTTTGCAACGGCATTAGTTTTGGCCATTCTCATCTATAGCCGGCAATATGGGGCGTATGCGTAACATTTGTTGTTTGCTTATCTGTTACCGCATGAGTCTCTTCCTCAATTCTTTTGCTGGCCATTTGGCGTACGTGACAATGGAGGGTTTGCTCACAGCGGATTTTGCTGATTATACGAATGGGGAAAGTGGGAAAATAGGAGCTTAAGGTTCTAAGTAGCCAACGGCAACACATACATACATTCGTATGTATGTATGTACATATATATGTACATACACTTGAGAGATAATGGACAATAAACTACAATGTAAGCACACACTCCTATCTTGTAACTTTACGCCTATAAATTGTAACTAAATGTTACACAGAAATGTGCGACATTTACCCATCTGGTGGGCGCCTTAGACCTACATATCAGAGTCCATTGTGAAGGTAGGTCGGGGTGATTATGTTATTCCGATAGTTAGTTACTTTATGAACTGTATCTCAAAGTCAGCTGATGATTTTTTGTTTTGGTTTCTTCGATCACTTCAATTCATGATGACTTATACGATTTATGTATTCCCACGAGAAAGCATATTATTGTTGGTCCTATGTTTGCTTTAGGATTATGGTTTACCATAATGCTATTGGATTTTTTCCTAAATGAACTTATTGCCATATCAGCAAGATTGCGTGTGAGTAATATAAAGACAGGGGTTGCCGAAAGAGAAATACGAAACCAAGACAGAGACCGGCTTGTTTTTGCTGAAATTTTGCTGAATTATGTGAAATAAAAAGTTTTGTTGCGACTATTACCGATCTAATAGATTGTTGTTGTTGGTCGATTCGAAAGTATGTGAAACTGATAGATAAAAACAAAACAAATAAGTCATTATGACAAATGTTCCTATGACATTTTTCAACTACCTTTATGCTTATAATTTGGATATAACTATTTGTATAAATTAATTTAGAACTTTTTGTTGCATAATAGTCCTTGGCAATCTTCTGGCTAAAATTTATATGAAAAAGATCTGTTTCTATTCTCAGTTCTACTTAGTATTCTGTTCCGCTTGTAAATCGAATTTGTATGCCCACATTTACTAGGATATTCATTTAAATAATCATGTAACGGTCTTAAGATGTCAATGACTCTATTGTTTCGCAGCAGTTCAAAATTGTTTCGCCGCAGTTCAAAATTGTTTCGCCGCAGTTCAAATTTGTTTCGAATTAAGGTCACACTACTCGGCCCGTGGTCAAATACTGGGAGTAGGGCTCTAATACTGGCGAAAATTTGGATCTTCCTTTTGAAGTTTCTTTCGTTGTTCCTTTCGACATATTCTTTCTTTTTTGTCGTCCCTTTTGGAAGCTTTGAGCGTCGTTCGGAGGTTGTTTTTACGCAATATCAATAGAAATTTGTGAAATTGATTGCTGAATTAGCCATTAACTGCAACTAAACAAAGGTAACTTGTATTGTTCAATAAAAGTCAAATAGATAGGAAAAAGTAAAAAAAAAAGGGTAATCCTCTGCCTTTTCTTGTCCGCCACGCTTCGTCGGCGAATGGGAGCGCCAAATGGAAAATTCTAGAGAATTCTATGGCAGAGAGCAAAAAAAAAATGCAATTTAGTTGACATCACATTGTTTTGTTGTTCCTAAATTGCATTGCAATTTGTTTTAAGTTTTAATTGGTTTTATTTTCTTTTTGTTGATTTTTCTTTTGTTTTGTTGTTTTTTCTTTTCCTTTGTTTCTATTATTTTCGTAGAAAACGTTTGGCTTGGTTATTCAGCCCCAATAAGCCTGCCCCAGCGTTAGACAATAAACCAGCAAATCCAGCTCCAGCAGCTGCCCCAGCTCCTGCGCCAGCACCAAAACCAGCTGCAGTAGCTCCGCCATCGCCACCAAAGCCTGCTCCTGCTCCTGCACCGACTCCAGCAGCGAAGCCAGCAACTCCGCCATCTCCAGCTCCAGTTGTTGCTCCAGTTAAACCCGCTCCAGTTCCAGTAAAGCCATCGCCTGTTGTAACTCCTGTCAGTCCTGCTCCGCCAGTTCCAGCGAAACCAACACCTGTGGTAGCACCTGCTAGTCCTAAACCTAGTCCACCAAAAACCGCTGACACAATGCCTATTCCGTTGCCCAAATCGTTGATCGAACCCAATACGAATGGCAATGCCGCCAATGGCAAAGGACCGAGCCTAGAGTCAAGACTTTTCGATGATCAAAGCCAAGGACCAAAGGCACCCATTGTCGATATCGAACAGCTTAAGGATGCCAGCAATGATTTCATTAAGGGCGAAGCTAATGCCTTTGTTCAGTCCATCAAGGAAGCCCAAAAGGCGGGAGAGCGGTAAGTCGCGTCCATTATTTTACTTATGATTTTTCTTAATTTTGTTTCCTTTTGCTTTATATTTATGTTATTCGGTTAAATATTCAAATTCACAAACTTATAATCCTCGATTTGACCAGATCTTTCTCTATGTATCTCTTCCCTAAACCCGAACTTTAAGAGGCTCCTCTTACACAATGTTTAACGATTCCACTGAAATATGCATTTTTTAAATAGCATTGAGATAAAAAAAAAACAGGTTTTTAAACTTATTTTTGCAATTTTGTCCAAAGTTTTATACAATTTAATACAACGATCTCTGGTAAGACACAGAACATTGGTCAAGAACATGGACAGGGCCTAGCAAAGATCAGGTCTTAGCCGAAATTATATAACTTCCATTCTAAAGAGAGTTGGGAACTTGGAATTGAACTCACCAAGAACTTTTTTTAATTGGATTTAATCAGGACTATTAAATTGCCTATATAAAAATAATTATATATGTAGATCTGGCTTATAGGAAAATAATTTCTAATTCATTTAACTATTTCATTTCTTGGTTATAAACATATCCAGGCTTGAGTTTTGCCAGTTCCCTTCAAAAAAGTGAGATAATTTCCCAAAAGGCTCAAAATTCTATATATTCATGGCTCTTCATGATTAGCCGTCTGATATTGGTACAGCCTCCGTCGTTTCTTAATGTGAAGATTTCATTTTTAAATTACATTTTCGCATCTCTTGCATGGAAGTAGGAGTTCAATGCACTCAACTGACTTCTTCTTCTGATGTCGAAAATAGTTGCCATGTGGCTGCAGTGCGTCGACATGATGACAATTGCAATGATGATGACGACGACGATGATGATGATGTTGTCTTGGTGGTGGCGGCGGCGGTGACAAAAAAAAAATTGTTTTTTATTTTTGTTGGTAGTGTTATTTTAGTATCATGTTCTTCTGTGCTTGGGCGGACAGCTCACACATTGGTTGGCTGGTTGAATTTTTAGCTGCCGCTGCATTTGCGGTTTACAGTTTATTTATAAAGTGCGCTCCGTCATCGTCATGTGGCCTGGGTTTCACTTTTTTCTCTCTTCATTTCCCGTAATTGCTTACAATTGATTTTCCATTAATATTAATGAAGGATAGAAGAACAAGTGTTCTGACAGCCAGGCACAGGCCCACAACAAACAATTAAAAGAAACCAAAAACAAAATAACAACTTGTCCTTGCCCAGGTGTTCAAGGATGCGACCCATCATTCACCATTAGTATTGCGTTTGGTTTTCTATTATTTTTTTTTGGTTTTTTTTCATATTTTTTCTTTTTGGCAAATTGCCCTAAGAATACGCAAAATGCAAAATGAAATGGAAATGAAAATGAAAATTGAAATGATGTTTGGCCTGGCCTGAGATAGGTGTAGGTAGGTGATGGTGGACGACAAAGACGACGGCGCCGCCACTGTTGCCTGTTGCCTGCCGGCTGCTGGCTGCTACCATCAGGCTAGCAGAGAGAGAGTCAGTCACATGATCTCCCCCCATGCAAAGTTTATTTATATATTTGGAAAATTCTGTCGTTGCTTTGGTCCAAGAACTTACATTTCCTTTATTTCACTCTTCTTCTATGTGTGTGTCTGTATCTTTGTCGTTCGTTCATTCTTTGTTTTAACGCACAGTGCACTACGGTGCAGCGACAAATTGGCTATATGCAGCCAACGGCAGTCTCCCACCATGTATTCTATTTTCGCCTAGCGTCATGCCTAATCTCTAATTGCTTGAGTTTTTATGTGTTGCTTCTCTCTTTCATAATGTTCATTTCCTGATAGACAGAGGTCTTCAGATTTTGGCAGTTTTTTCATTTATGTTTGTGCCCCATTTGATCTAGTAGTATGTACATTTGTAAAGTCACTATATACCTGATTTGTTCTACTCTTACCAAAATAGTATAATTTTATATCCATTCAATAGGCCTTTAATTCAATTTTAAGTGTTATGTTGAACCAAAACTGTTCAGATGTAAACCACTCACTATATCGAGTAGTTTTCCAATTAGTCAATAAATTAACTTTCCCAATTATAACATACGAAATTATATTGTTATATGATCTAACAATTCGGTTTTCCACAAGACCAATTAGTGTATTGATTTTAGATGGAACACTTATTTTTATACTTAGCATAAGGAATTTTGGTATTTGGTAATTATTCAAAATTCTGCAAAATTTTTTATCAAATTCGTTAAACTAAGAATAGGTTAAGTTCAGATGTTAGCTACAACATTAAAGATCTCTTAGCAGATCTTAATATAAAGTTATTCGACATAAATGAATCAAATTAGAGTATAAAATCTCATCATTATATCGATATTAGTCTATTGCCTGACTTTCTATAGTTTGTTATTTTTGTTTTGTTTCTTCTATCTTTCTTGGCTCGCTTCTTGGTGCAAATTGATTTTGGCAAGCGTCGGCTTTTGATGTAGTGCCAAAATATTGTTTAGGAAACAAAAGCAAAGTTGACAACACGCGCTAAAACTTTTCAGAATCAAAGTATATATTAACAAATGTATGTATATAGGTACATACATATATATGTATATAAGTATAGGTATATGCTGCAGGCATTCATATGAACTTGGTATGATATTTCTTTGTTGCATGCATTTGTGTGTCTCATTTTTGTTTGCTAATTATTGGCCATTTAGATTCTTTCCATTCCGATTCAATGGGGCAAAAGCAATTTTCAATTGTGGAGTCGATAATTTTCTTTCTAATTGACTTGGACGGTAGCTGGAAACTCATGAGTGTGTGTCTGCTTGCTTCGCTGCCTGCAAATTGAACTAATTAATAATACATATTTCGAATGTTTTACTCACTTTTTATGTGCTTTTTAGTTTTGGTTGCTGTTATTATATGGTTTCATATTAGCAAACAATTTTCGTTAGCTTTGGCCTTCCTCCAGTCAGTCGAGTCAGTCCCCCAAATGACTAAATACTTTTGTTTTCGTAAACAAATTGTGGGAATGTTCTGTTATGCAATTGAAAATGTACAAGTTCAGCGTATTTTTTGCTCTCATTCACAAAAAAATTAAATAACAAAAGGGGGAGGGACTTTATATATACATAAATAAATGCTATATACTTATTTTCATATACTACAATGTTTACTTTCAATTCTCATGACTGCATAGAACTAAAGAATATACAATCGGAGCTTAAGTTCAAGCAGTAATATCATAGGAAATCATTTCAATCAGTTAGTTTTTTCTACTGACAGTAACAATTTAAAGTTTTAATATACCATTTCAATATATTCAAGTTCTCTTAGCCAGGAAATCTTATTCTTCATTATTGAGAATTGTTTTTAAAATTTTATTCACATAGAACTTGGTTCATATGATCATATTTTCAATTATTTCAATTAAAACTTATACTGGCTGTGCCAAATGTATTTATTTTAGCATAAATTGGCTTAAACGTAATCATGGTCAGCAGTTCTATGTAGATTCTTGAAAATACTTTTACCAAACATCACAACTTTTCTTCAATATAGAACTAATTAAACAAAATCTAATAGAACGAACTTATGCATATATAATTTGCATTTTATTATAATTTTTAGAGATTTTTTAAGAATGGAAATCGAATTGGCTTGAGTTTTATTTTACATGTTTATTTAAATATAGTTTAATCATCGATCACCCGAAGTATTCTTATATATCTGTATATATAATGTACCACTTGCCTCTTTGAAATTTGTATATTGCCCGTAAAACTTTTTAACCTGAAACGCAATTTGCATTATAGAACGTACAATGGGGTTTTTGTTTGTCACAAGCTGATCCCTGATCCCCCGTCCATGTCTATATATCATCTCGTATATGTTAAGTGCTTTCTCTCAACTATATGTCAAATAGGCTGATTGACTACTCTCTAGTATGGGGTGTGAGTGTGATTATTATCCATCTAGAAGTTTTTGTTGTTTAGCAAGCAACTTTTTTCAAGGTCAATTCCTTATAGTATTTACATACATATATACTTATATATGAGTGTGTTGGCGTGGGGAATAGCTTTTAGTTCTCCCGGCCACTTGTTATTTAGGGTATTATGTCTATTGTTTTCTTTGAGAAATCCTATACAAGACTAAAAGCTGCCAGGGAATTTACTTATGTAACCCGCGCAGCGCCACTCACACTCGACAGGGAGCAATTGAAAATGAAAATGAAAGCAGACGCGCGGCGTCAAACAGGCAGGAAAAGCGACAGTAGCAGCAGCGAGAGAGAAAAGCAGCCAAGTAAATTGAAAATGCGAAAATGTACATGACGATGATGTGGATGGAGAAAATCTCTGCTGCTGCAGCGACGACAATTCTTGATTATGTAAAACCTTTGCAGGCATCTCCATCTCCTCCCCCGCTAACCAATCATTCTCTATCCAGCAGTGCTAAACAAAAAATTTATCATCGTTTTTTGTATAATTTTATTGTTGAAATGATTATATTTTGAATATATTTTAATGTCAGCTAATGGAAAATTCGTGTGGCCTGATGAAAGCAAAAGTTCTATGAAAACAAAGTAGATATACAGCATACATATATCTAAATGTACATACATATATACACAAATTGATATGTATGTACATATATATCTTTCGATGTTCTCCCGCCTGTGTGTGTTGCATAAATTTTTCTTCTTCTGGCAACTGTTCAAATATTTTCTTCAATTTTCAGTTTAAATAACAAATGAATATGTTTGGTTCGATGGCTACGAATGATATGTAGTAAACGTGTCTGTTATGTATAGATAATATATATATATATATACATAGATCTACATATATGCAGATAGGTGAATATGTAAATGAGTATACATATGTTGTTTCAATGAGAATTCAAAATCAAGTTCAAGATTCTTTCATAGAGATGTTGAAAATGTTCTATAATTTAATTTAAGTAGTTTTCCCCAACCCCCATGCAACACATTCAACTTGAACTTTTGTTAATTAGATTTTTGATGTATCCACTTAGCATTGGATATCTTTTTTATAGTTCGAAAATTTGTTTAGTCTCATACATAATTGTTCAGTTATGTTTTACCTGTCTAGTTTTAAATGAAATACTTTTAGAGATCTCAAGCTTAAATATTCGCCATGTATGATTGCCAAAATCCTAGCAGGTCTATCAGATATATGATTTTGAGTTGTATTCTGACTAACATCAGGCCATAGACATATGCCAGATTTCAAGAAAACAAATTTTATACAACAATTTGTTAAATTTTTTTCTGAATTTAGCTTAGTATGTGGTATTAGTGCCAAAATTTATGGCAACCTTGTGTGTTATGTGTTTATATCAAAAACAATATTTTCAAAAAAAGAAAAAAGAAAAGATTCTCTTGGCATACAAAAGTTATTATACCTGGCATATTCAATATTTTTATAGATGTGTATATATACACATATGTATATCTACTTATTCATGAATATAATTCTCCAGCTTAAATGTGAAATTCTCAGCTTAAGTTCAGGCTTATTGAATCGTCTCAAATATTTGCACTTCCCATGGAACTAATTGCGCCAGAGGAACTATAAATCTTGATTTGCTTTACTCAGTTTGTTGTCAAGTTGCACACATATGAATATGTGGATATATATAGTATATGTATATGAACGTATGTATCAGTTATGTATGTATGTATATACATATGTATCTGCAAATATGATGAGGGTTTGTCTTTTATAATTAAGCAATGGAATATTTTTTAAATTTGTAGTGGTGTGTCACAGCTAGTGCTACACACGTACACAGACACACACACACGCACACACACTCCCTATTAGGGCTGCGGTTTCTCCACACACACACACACATATACACTCACACCCTGCGTCGGGCCTTTTTCACATGCACATATATAAATCCGCTGCAGCGGGAGCCTATAGAAAAGTCGCTTATCTGCTTCTTTCACCATTTTTCCACCCACACATATACATATGCAGACACGCACACATACACTTACACACATGGGCGAATGCATTTTTCTAGCTGTTTGCGTTTTGAACACTTTCCTTTTCTCAGCCAACAACAATTTACTAAAGCTTTTTCCACTGTATTTGTATTTGTGTGCTGCCTTTTCGCTCTCTCTCTCTCTCTCTCTGTCTCTCTAGCTCTAGCTCCCACTCACTCTCTCTCTCTCCTTCTCGGTTATTCTCTCTCTGTCTCTCTTTGATGAATAAAAAAGCTTACTTTTTGTTAGTGTCATACGTCACATCCTACGTCAATTGGCAGTGGGTAGGGTTGGGTGGTGGTGGTGCCTAGTGGTTGGGTTACCAATACATGGAAAACCAGCACACTCAGCCATTTTCCACCAGCAAAACTTTCCCAAACGTTTTTCTTGCATAATAGTAGAAATCCACTGAAATGTCCAACTCCCTTCCCCTCTCACTTATTTCTGAATTCAGGATTTTTTCCAAAACAAGAGATCAATTAAAGAGGTCCTTGCTTTAAAAATATGCAAATTTTCAATTTTTTCTGTAGTTTTATTTGAAAATTACACAATTTTGAACACTTTTGATTAGTTTCCGATTTTATTTGAGTTGTTGACGTATATAATTATTTATAATTCCATAAATAAGTTGAAATATCACAAATATGTATGTATTCTAATATATACAAAAGTATCGTAAATGATTGTAGTTCCAATTATTAATCGCATATATTCACAATGCCTACTTAAGGAATATATTTCTCCATTATACATACATATGTATTTCCTTGCAGTCCCTTTAACTAGTGTACGTATTAAGATGTTGTTCCTTAAATCAAATTGGAAGTTCTAGAGAAAAATACAGAGGATCAAGGGCGTATCGACGAGACCCATAACTCTGATATTTATCTTTACCATAAAAAATATAATGGAATTATCTAATCTTTTATTTTTTTCACTTTAAGTACTGGAAATTTGTGTTTATTATTCATAATTACTATATAATAACACCGGTATTAAATAGAGCATTTAATAAAAAGATATTGTATGATTTCTCTTCACTTCTTCAAAAATTTAGATACAAGAACTATATTTCGAAATGAATCTTGTAGGATTTAATGATTTTCAAAACGTTTTCTATCAAAAATTGCATTTAAAATTTTGCATAAAGAAGTCAACTCTGCGTATGAGAAATATATTGTTTCTGTTGCGTAATCCAAAACCTAAATTTAGTCCTCTATTGTATGAATATTTCCTCTTTAGTCATTTAGTAATATAAGTAAACTTGAAGGAATTTGTGTTGTTGTTGTTGTTGGTGGTTTTGCTTGTTTGTCGGGTGGATGCCTGCCCAGAGCTTATAGCAATCAGCAGGAGGCAGGCCTCAAAAACACACACACACACAGAGAGACCAAACTGTAGGCAGAGAGGCACAAGGCACAGGCACAAAAATAACACATACCAATGCAAATTATAACTTTGGGGCTCGGGCGAGAGCTCTCTGGCGCTTCTGGTCTATATGAGTGTGTGTGTGTGTGTGTGTGTATAGTTTGAAAGTGAAAGAAGAAGGGGTGCGCTCTGTCGACGCCGCTCTCTGCCAGCAGCGCTGCCAGGCCACCACATTGTCTGCCGCCGAACCGACTGCACTTGAGGCAAAGAACAGAGTTTTCTGATCATTGTAACGTTGGACGTTGAATTCTACGGTTGCAAAGGTGAGCCGTTCTCCAAAGATAAAAACAGAAACAGAAAAAAATATTCAAAATCAAGTGAAGACTCTAAGTTGTATAAATATTTTGAAACCTATGTATATCTCAAACTGTGGTGGCACTTAAAAAGCATTTGCAAATAAGTTCCTTCAATTTGTCTGCAATATTTTTTTTTTTTTTGCTCTCTCCTCTTCCCTTTGGGGGTTCTTGTATATATTTTTTTTATTGTTAAAAGAAATGGTAAATAATATTTAAAAATGAACAGTGTGCTGTGTTTATGTGAATCTAAAAAAGAAAATTTGACTCATCGAAATGCAGTTCTTAAATTAAGCGCGTGATTTTTTTTTGCATTGCCAAAACCGGTTACCGGCAAAAACTTTTATGGTTTGAAAATGCAGTTTGAATACACTTTTTTTTTTTTTTGCAAAACTTGTTTTTGCTCATCTCCTAAACCGTCTCTGCTGCTGCTGCTCTCTGCCAATGTGTGTGTGTGTGTCTTGGTGGTTGTGTATGTGTGTGTGTGTGTCACGGTCTGTCGAACTGTTGTGCAATTTCATTCGGTTTTTTTTTTTTGTTTTTTGCGGCCAAATGCCAATGAACGAAAAAGAAGGAGGAAAGAAAACTGTACCGTTTGCCAAGTGCATTTGGCTAATGAACTGCACACACACACACAAACATACGCGAAGACACACTGCACAGTTTAAGGTCGAGAGCGTTCATTGGCTTAAAGAGAAGGAGGTGGAGGAAAGCACACGCATAGTTATCTCTATCTAAGTTAAACTAAAATCATAGATAATAGAAGCAAGCGAGCATTTTACACCCACTCAACCACTACCCAAAATATAGTTAGTTAACCGATAAAGAATCTGGCAACAGAGACCCACAGTGTGCGTTAGTAAGCATTTGAATGGTTTCTCATTCTATTTACTTTCCCACTTGTGGTGGTTTGTTCGCTGCTCAAAGTAGATTTTTTCGCGGTCAATGCCAGGTGATGATGATGATTGCATAATCATACTATTGTGTTCTGCTTGCTCTTATCATCAAATAGATATTGTACATTATCTATAAATCGAAAACAATTATTTCCGTTTTTTGCAAATGTTATTGCATAAGCGGCAGTTTGACAGTCACTGGATTGTGTGTCTTGGTGTGCGTGTGTGTGTGTCGGTCTGATAGAATTTTCTACCATTTGGCTAAATTTAGTTTACAGATATCGGATTTGATATAATGCCGGCTGGCCTAAAAATACAATGAAACACAAATCCCGCCAAGACAAATAAACAATGCCCACCAAGGAGGAGTGGAGAGAGCACATAAAATGAAATGAAAAAGATTTGTGGATAAATAGACAGACACATATGGGCATATGTATGTATGTATGGGATGGGGTGTATTAGGGGTGGGTAAAGCCCACCTATGGCTACCTATAGTATATAAACATCTAAGGTATAACAAAACAGAATGAGGAGAGAGATGCTATATAATTTATAGCAACAGCTGACAAGTTTAGTGAAAGGAAATTGTATAAACTATTTTGTATATTATAGTTTTTTTTTTTTTTTTTTGTTATAGTCAAACAAATAAATCGCGCAAATTTGTTGTACAAATTGTTTGCCTCCTCCAGTTCCCTTTGCATGCTCTGTGTGGTGTGCTTCTCCTCCGTTTCTGGCACGTTGTTGTTAATTATTCAATTGAAATCCATTAAAGCACAGAAAACTAAATACAAAAAATGAATGGAGAGTGACAAAAAAAAAAAAAAAAAAAAAAACCAGCCATAGCTGATGCGCGCTCGGTCACATTATTAACTTGTCACAATGTCATTAGATCGGAAAAACCAATTTCCCATAGTTAACAAGGTAACGCACCTCCGTTTTACAACCCAAACAAAAGTCCCACAAGCAAAACAAATCGAGAGTTGCATAATCAAAACTTGGCTTGGGTTGGGCTCCATTCCTCTCTTCACTTCTCTGCGTTCCCAATTCCTATCAGCTAGCGACAGGAATTTAATGAAATCAAACATGAGATTGCCGAAACAACGACAAAAAAAAATATATAAATCCAAAATATATTAATCGATAAATAAACAAACCAAACAACTTGACAGATCTGAAATTTCATTAGTCGCTTATAAACAATTGGCAAACAGTTTGACAGTCACTGGTCAGAAAGGGACATTTGTTCAAGCGGCACAAGCTTTCGTTGGCCAGCTTTTCTAAAGCTTTTTATACTCTTTTAAAAAGGGAGGGTATATTAATTTTAGTCAGAAGTGTCCAATGCATAGATGGAAGTATTTCAGATCATATAAAGCATAGCAACGTTCGGTTAAAAAAATTTCATAAAACTTGGTAATTAACAGACTCGTATGAGAAGTTATAATTCTGCTAATTTTATCAAATCAAATAGGATAATATGATAAAAATGCATGTCATCTGAGCACAAAAGGTCTTTTCACTTTTCCTCATAATACAAGGGTATAAAAGCTTCGGCATGGCCGAAGTTAGCCCGACCCTCTGGTTTAGGGCCAAGATGTGAAAGCTTTTCCATGAAAGCTAACTAACTGTTTTTCAGAGGCTTTAGCCTTTGGCCAAAATGTTAGTACAGTTAACGGAAACACGTAAAGTAATCTGCTATATTATATGTATATATGTACATACTTACTTATAACGATCATATATACATATATAACCCTTTGCAAAAATTTTAATGAAGCATCCGACTGAGTCTCTCCTCTCTCTCTCACGTTCCTCGTATCTCGTTGATTGTCTTGCCAGACGATGGCACAGAATTTAGAATTTAAATCAACAACATCCGGGGGTAATATGAGCGAAATATTTCGCTTAATTCTTGTCTGTTGTTGTCAATCTGCAAAATATTTCATTTGATGTTCATCTTTATTTCTATATAGCACATATGCGGGTATATATGTATGTACATATGTATGCATGTGGTACGCCTAATTGAGTGTGAGATGTTGCTGTTGCTTTGACGTTTGCCAAAAAGAATTTTAATTTAATTACAACATAGTTCTCTGGCTAGGGAATATGGATCAAATGAGACAAATTAAATATAATGAACCGAAAAAAAAAACCAAATTACCAACTATATATACACACATATAATGTATGTATATGCGGGCATTCTCTAATATCATCTACCCTTACTTACTTACCCAACTTACTCCATTCTTCCCCTCCCCTATTCGGCCCTCATGAGTCTTTATTAATAAGAACTTAATGTCGAATCCATGTCAGATGCAGAATTATGTTTATTATTACTACTTCTGACTCGGATTGAGTGCGTTTTTCTCTCTGTCTTGGAATCGGTGTGTCTGAGCAGCAGTACAAATGAAAGGAGATGCGTATATAGCAGTGGGGTGTGATAAATAAGTTCAATTAATAACAAGGAAATGTAAATAAACTTTGAGAATTTTTCTTAGAACACTTCGAACATGAATAGGGCAATAAAAATCGATAAATGAATAATTTAATATCTCAATCTGAGCATTTAAGACTTCTTCAGCTATTATAGAAAAGTTTAAGTCAAATTTTATATAATCCGAACCACTTAATTAAAGTAACTCTTTAGAAGAGTTTTAGAAAAACTCAAAACTTCAACTTAACATAGAGTATGATCAATTTGATTCATAAGAAAGAGTTTTTATTATTGCAGGAATTAGAAAAGGACTTTTTGAAGTTTTATCCAATCTTTTTTTGTGTTATTGCAATTAAATATGAACCGTTTTGTACCTTTGAGGCTATCTTTGGATAGATTTCCGCTTGCTTTTGCTTGTTGTTTGTTATCGGTAAAAGCAATATTTTAGTTTTGGGGGACTGGGTTGGTTCGGGTTTCTCCCGCACCCCAAAAATGATTATCAAACTACTAGACCACGCCTTCTTTCTATAAAAGTTTTGGCCACTTGCGCGACTATATAGCCAATTTTCGAGGCTACAGCACGTCACGTTTTGTAAGTGTCTAAATGATTTTGGCCAGTTTAGTTGGTTCATTGGTTCGTTGCCTGTCTGCCTGCCGCCTGCCTGTTGACGGCCAATTTCCCAAAATGCATTTCACATTATTTTCAATGCGCTTTGGCAACTGCGTTTTGTGTGTGTGTGTGTGTGTGCTGTGCAATCGTTTGGCCAAAATCACAATATTTTATGCAATTAACCAACCAATTTGAGTTGAATGACCTGACCAAGCGATGGAAAAAGACTTGGACGTGTAAGGAAAACTGCAATTCTTTTTGGAGCAACTTTTTTTTTTGAGTTAAATAGATACTAGAGCAACTTTTATTTCTGCCAATTTAGCAACGTTTTGTTGTAGTTGTTGCTGTTGTTTGGGCCAGAAATGGTATTTGCTCACATCTTATTTTATCTTATCAGCAGAAGTACTCCTCTGTCTGTCTGAGTCTCCTCTGCCTGAGAAGATCAACAATTATAATTGCAACTTGAAAGTTTTAGAATGAGCTTATCAGAGACCGGTCGGGTAGCTCCCTCTAATGCTCCCATTTCTACTCCCTTATTCACTCTGACTCTCCTCTCTCTCCCTTTCTCAACATCTCTCTCTCTCTTTGTCTATTTGTCTCTTCGCTCTCTCTCTCTCGCTCTCTTCGTGGTGTTGCCTATTTCTTTTTTTTTTTTTTTAATTTTTTTTTTTTGTCCAGCTCTCCAGCTGTTGTAGTGGTTGAATTCATTCGCAAATTGTAGTTGAGCCTTAACGGTTGCAATCTAGTGTAGTTATTAAAATCTATATATAGTAGTAGCAAAAAGAGTTTTGCAAAAAAAAAAAAAAAGAAATAAAATAAAACCGTTTGTGTTTGTGTGCGAAAAGAAAAGAATTAAGCGTGTGTGTGATTAGAGAATTACCCTTGCCCTTGCCCTTAGCGCCCTTGCCCTAACTGACACTAATAACTTAAGCTGATGGGGAAGAAGAAGAGATGCTGCTGCTGTTGCTCCCTTAACTTGTGTCCTTGCTCCTGTTGACTGTTCCTGTTGCTCAACATCTCATCATCATAACGAAATCAGTCGACTTAATTTGATTTGCGTTTGCTGCTTTTAAGTTTACCTTATAAAAATAGGTTGTGTGTGTTCTATACCCCGCCTCTGAGACTGCCTACCCACCCCCACCACCTCTCTTCTCTATTTATGCCGCCTGTCGTCTGCCTATCTGGCACTTGAGTTAATTGATTAGTTTCAAGTTAGAGAGAAGGTAATAAGTCAACCTATATGTACCTATTTATTATCTTTGAGAAGCAAAGTGAGTGTTAGGCTCCCTCTCATCATGCCAACGCCCCATTATATACGCCAAATCCATCGTTTCATATAGATATGTATGTACATATGTGTGTTATCTTTATAGACTTTTACTCATATGACTACTCTTTAAAAAAATTTCCACACAAATCATAAAGAAAATCAATATAAAAGATGGCAGTATAGGATGATGAGAAGGTGATGATGGTGGAGTAAGGAGAAGGAGAGGGAGAGGGAGGGAGCCAGCCAGCCAGCCAGCGCACCTCAGTACAGGTGGTACACAGGTACTTAAATGGGAAAATTGGTTTTCAATGATGTAAACTGATCCGAACATTAGTCATACACACGACACTGGCTGAGTAATTGAGCATGGCTGAGCCGGTGACGAAGATTAAACAATTGCAAATGAAACTGAAAACTAATTACTAATAGTTAATAGGAATTTCACATGCAACAACTACATATGTATATATATACATACATATATCCATAGAAAGTTTAGTTTCAATTGTATCGGGGATTGGATTGGATTGAATTAGTTGTAAGTGCGTATGCCCTCTTGGTCTGGGAACTTTACAAGCTGCTTTGATTTCGATTTGCCAAGTAATTGATTTTTATTTATTTTTTTTTTTTATCGTTTGCTGTCCTGGGTAAGAGTGTGAGAGAGAGGGAGGGGTGGGGAGTAGGAAGTGAGGAGTAGGTAAAGGAGTCATTCATGTCATTACCAGAACACATTTCACACTCCAGTCATGATACTTGAAAGCGACTTGACCCGACGACCGCCCAGCCAGTCAGCCAGCTAACCGGCAGCTATACCCGGCTTTCGGCATCAGGCGCAACAATTCCCAGCTGCTGCTGCTGTTGCCCCTTTCACGTCCGTCGCGTGCCATAAATTTTATTGATTCAGCAAACCCACTTGGGTTGCAATTGCTGTGGCTGTGGCTCGCTTCTGCCTCCTGCCTCCTGCCTCTTGGTGATGTTGATGATGGTTGGTGTTGGTGTTGGCGGTAGGTGGTGGTGGTGGTGGTGGGTCGCATCATATAAATATATCCTTCCGCATTATGTTGCTGGCCATCCGGCAGCTACAATGCCGCCGGCGCCTGCGGGTAGGCAATGCTTTTTCAACCCTCAACACCTCTTCCTCAAAACCAAAACTCAACCCACCACCCACCACCAACAGCAAAAGCAAAAGCAATAGCAACCACAACGAACTAAGCAGCATTTGGGCGCTCGCTCTCTCTGGCACACTCTCTTTCTCTCTCTCTCTCTCTCTCGCTCTCGGTGCTGAATTCTCATGTCGTGCTTTGCCGGCTGCCCTCCAATGGGTGCGTCTCTGCTGTCCGTTTCTCAGTTCCTTTCAATTTGCCGATTGAGTTTGTTCCTTCATCACGCACTAGTCTCTTCGGCAAAAACGCGCGCGCAAAATAGATTTGCAGAGCTATCCAGCCAGCAGCAGCAGCAAGACCAGACCGTCAGCAATTGTAGTATTAGTAGTAGTCAGCCAACCGAGCAGCAGTCAGCAAGTCGTCCTCTTTGCTCCCTTTTTAATAATATAGCCATTGCGTAGTGTTTGTGTTTTAGTGTAGTATACTTTTGGGCGCGGCAGCAGCAGCAGCACTAGGGAAAACGCACAACACATAGCAAGCATAAACGTGCTCCTTTTCTTTTCGCGCGTCGATAACAAAAACGAATAATCTCTTTGCGTCCGCTTGTTTATTTTTGTGCATTTTTTTTTGATACCCACCAATAAAAGAAATAAAATTAACAATCAAAAAGACACCACCACAAGACCAACTAAAAACACACACTAAATAAAACCACAAGAAAAAGATAATCAAAAAGCAATAGAAAAGAAAACCAAAATTTAAGCCAAGCCAATTCAACTTTTGAGTGTGGTTGGTGTGTGTCTGTCGTCTGTGTGTATGTGTGTGTGTGTATAGCTATATTGTGATTTCATTTTACCTGCAAATTTTTTATACACAAAAAAAAACCAAAATAAAAATTAATAAATAACAAACCAAACAACAACAAATTCAAAAACGAACCGCAACTTGCAACAAATCGAGACCTCTCCCTCCCCCACCCTCTAAGACATAAAAAAAGGAGAACTTTTTTTGTGACCAAAAAATCAAGACAACGCCAAATTTTTTAAACGTTTTTTGAAATTTTACAAATCTCCCCCTCCTCACCAATCAATCAATCAACCAACCAACACCGCCCCCTTTCACAAAACCAAAAACAAAAAAAAATGGGTCTCTGTGCCTCTAAGGATAAAAAGGAAAAGGTGATCGAGGGAGAGGTGGCCAATGGCGGAGAGCCGAATGGCACTGCAGCTGTCGCTGCATCTTCTGGAGAAGATGGGTGTGTATCTTTTTAGAATATTTGGCATAGGTCCTAGTCTGTATCCGGTATATCATCAGCGCGGCGAAACTGACGTCATGCGTGTGTGTCTCTCTGTTTGTTTGTGTGTGTGTGTGTGTGTATGTGTGCGTAAAAGCCTAAAAATAAAATGCCATAAAAAAGTTATTATTGGCCCTGGTCTCGGGAAGAGACCGTCCGTCCGCCCGCCCGTTCGTCCGCCCGTTCGTCCGCTAACATATCCAGCTTGGCTTGAGGCCGGGTCTCGACATATTAAGCTAGTGCGCATGACAACCAGCCAAATTCGAGTTGGAATTGAAGTTGGAGTCCTCGCAGTCATCGTGGCCGTGGTCGGGTTTTGCGCATTCAGCGGCAGCCGGCAAAAATTTATATTTGTATTGTGTCAGCCAGGCAGGCAGCCACCCCGAAGAGCCAGAGCAGCAACCACCAAAAAAAAAAAAAAAACCAGGGAGCCGAAAACTGCTGAGCTCCGGTGGGATCGTCATCGTCCTCGTCATCAACATGGGTGGAATGGAAAGGGGGGGGACTACTGGAGGGGTATGAAGGGGGTGTGTCGCGTGCCATTTCAAAGTCGAGTATAGGCATAAGCCAAAACTAATTGCGTTGACAAACAACGGAAAAAAGGGAGAAAGGAAGAAAGAGAGAGAGAGAGACAGTGGAAAAAAGGAGACAAAACAAAGGAATTGAGGGGACAATCGTAAAAAGCACATTGCCGACTTTTAGGCGCCACCACAGATAAAACGATAGCCATTTGCAAACATTTTGCCTTTGCCACGCCCATACTGACATTTTTTTTGTTTTTTTTTTTATTCCATTCTACAGCAAACAAGACACCATGGTTGACGCTGCTGTTCTCGCTAAATTGGAAGAAGGCTTTGCCAAGCTCGCCGCCTCCGACTCCAAGTCGCTGTTGAAGAAGTACCTGACCAAGGAGGTCTTCGACAACTTGAAGAACAAGGTTACCCCAACCTTCAAGTCGACGCTTTTGGATGTCATCCAGTCCGGTTTGGAGAACCACGACTCTGGTGTAGGCATCTATGCTCCCGATGCTGAGGCTTACACAGTCTTCGCTGATCTGTTCGATCCCATTATCGAGGACTACCATGGTGGATTCAAGAAGACCGACAAGCACCCGGCCTCCACTTTCGGTGATGTGTCGACCTTCGGCAATGTGGATCCAACCAACGAGTATGTGATCTCTACTCGCGTCCGTTGCGGTCGCTCCATGCAGGGTTATCCCTTCAACCCCTGTTTGACCGAGGCCCAGTACAAGGAGATGGAAGGCAAGGTCAGCACCACTCTGTCCGGTCTGGAGGGTGAGCTGAAGGGCAAATTCTACCCATTGACTGGCATGGAGAAGGCTGTCCAGCAGCAGCTGATCGACGATCATTTCCTGTTCAAGGAGGGCGATCGTTTCCTGCAGGCCGCCAACGCTTGCCGCTTCTGGCCCAGCGGTCGTGGCATCTACCACAACGACAACAAGACCTTCTTGGTGTGGTGCAATGAGGAGGATCATTTGCGTATCATCTCCATGCAGCAGGGTGGTGATCTTGGCCAGATCTATGGCCGTCTCGTCAACGCCGTTAACGAGATTGAGAAGCGTGTGCCCTTCAGCCACGATGATCGTCTCGGCTTCTTGACTTTCTGCCCCACCAATTTGGGTACCACCATCCGTGCTTCCGTGCACATCAAGGTCCCCAAGCTGGCCGCTAACTTGGCCAAGCTCGAGGAGGTTGCCGGCAAGTACAATCTGCAAGTGCGCGGTACTCGCGGTGAGCACACCGAAGCCGAGGGTGGTGTCTACGACATCTCCAACAAGCGTCGCATGGGTCTCACCGAATACCAGGCTGTCAAGGAGATGTACGATGGCATCGCCGAGCTGATCAAGCTAGAGAAGAGCTTGTAAATTGTTTGACCATTACAACATCAATCTCCCCCACCCCCAAACCACCGCCCCGCTGCTATCAGTCTGAGCCAGGAGCGAGGCATTTAACATACTTACACCGCCTCATCTCATCTTCACAAGTCAGACAGATGGCACTTTTGGGGTAGGGTGGGTGCGGCGTGGAGGGTCCAACAAACAACAACAACCAAAAACAACAAGTAGAATTCTTCAACTCGTCCGCCTTGTCGCGTTTTGGCGGTTTGCGAGTTGCAACATTTAGTTTGTAGAGATGTGTGGAGCTAAAAATCTTTTGTCCAGTCCCCTTAACTGGCGGTAACTTTCGGCATTTTCGTATACTTTGAGAGTTGCGTGGATTATGGGGCTGCAATAAACAACCAAACAACAACAACACTACACAATACTACTACCCACAATAACAACAACAACAACTATGGAGAACTATTTCAAAAACAAAACACAAAAATCAACACGATTTGCTTAATAAAAAAAACCCAAACAATGTAAAACATTTTGACTCTTGTGTCAAGCAAAAAAACAAAAAACGGAACTTTAAATACTTTTATTTTAAGTCTTAAGTTTATAAAAATATTAAAATTATACAAAAAAATAAAAAAAAAAAAAACAAAACAAACAGAAATTAGTTATTTATATCAATATGTGTAAGTGGGTTGATCCATGATCCATCAGATTGTATCATTGTAGTTCCGAATGTTATATTCATATAGTAGTTAGAAGAGCGAGTTATAATTCTCTTGCGAAATAGGTCATAGAAAGAAGCAACTTCGATATGAAGACCATGTAATACAAAAGCATATATTTTTGATCAGCCCGAAATGAGCTAAGTTTTGTTTGTCTAAATTAATGAAATCTTTGTCCGAACACATCCCCCAAAGGCGTATAAACTTTCGGTTGAGAATGGAGTTTAAAATCAAATACATACTTGATTGTTTTTTAGAAGACCATTTATTTTATGGTTGTGCGGTAAATACAAATTACAACCAATCTTAATAGCTACTGGGCCTTAAGCTAATTTCAGACGGCTATTTTTAAAGGATTTGAATTTGTTTCTATAGATTTTTATTTATAAATGACTGTTCCAAGTGTTATCAAGATCGTAAAACTACATACATGTACCATGTACGTAGCTTAAGTAGCGGAAAATTAAAAAAATATGGTCAACAAATGCACATAGCTAACTCAGTCAAAGTTTTTACTATTTTAGAAAGTCATATCTTTCCTTAATCCTAAGAATCATGTCATTTAACTGGCATAGAAATTTTTTATTATTTTCATAAATACATACATCGATGCCATACTCCGCCCTTCGTCTACAATTGTCCAAAAATTTCTGACAACAGTGACTTAATAATGATTAAACAAATTAAAATAGAAATTTAGGAACCGCTTGCAGTGCACTCGGCATCAATTAGGGCACGAATGCCATCATGCATTTCTTTGACAGCTTCATATTCCGTTAGGCCCATCCGGCGTTTGTTCGAAATGTCATAGACTCCGCCCTTGGCTTCAGTATGCTCACCGCTGGTGCCACGGACTTGCAGATTATATTTGGTAGCCAGCTTCTGCATTTCATCCTTCTTCTCGTTCAGACATGGCAGTTTAATATGCACGGAGGCACGAATGGTGGTACCCAAATTGGTCGGACAGAAGGTGAGAAAGCCCAGGCGAGGATCGCGACTAAAATGCAAATGTTTGCCCAGGGCTTCCACACCACCCAGCATCCGATCGTAGACCTTGCCCAGATCGCCGCCCTTCTCCATGGAAATGATGCGTATGTGGTCCTCCTCATTAACCCAGACCAAGAAATTGCGGGTCTTGTTGAAGTAAATGCCACGGCCGGCTGGCCAAAATCGTGATGCACCAGCAGCTTCGAGGAAGCGATCACCCTCTTTGAAAAGGAAGTGCTCATCAATGAGCTTCTGCTGTTGCGACTTTTCCATGTCGATTAATGGCATGTAGGCACCTAAGTATTCACCCGATAGTGTCCCCAAGGCATTCGCAATCATGCATTCAAGCTCACCGTAGTCATACTCGGTGAGGCAGGGATTAAAGGGAAAGCTTTTCACAGAGCGTCCGCATCGGACACGCGTTGACACAATGAACTTATTGTCTGGATCAAGATTAGGGAAATCCTTGCCCGTGCCGAAAGAGGATTCAGGATGCTTGTCCGTCTTCCTGAAGCCTTTGTGATAGTCCTCAATAATGGGATCAAATATCTCCGCAAATGTTGTGTATGCCTCAGCATCGGGTGCATAGATACCCACTCCGGAGTCGTGATTACATAATCCCGATCGAATGCAATCCAATAATGTGGAATCAAAACTGGGTGTTGACGACTTCTTCAATCTATCGAATATCTCCCTGGACAAATGCTTCTTTAGCAGTGACTTCGAATCGGAGGCGGCCAAATTTTTGTATCCCACCTCTAATTCGGCCAGAACATCGTAGGAAACTTTCTTGCCGCCGGCGGTGGCTGATGGTCCCCCACCTGTTCCCTTGTTAACTGCCTTGCTCAATGAACGATAGCAACCGGCTGCAAGACGTAGACATTGCAACCGCAGCATTGTACAATAGTTCTATTAAAACTAAATTGAAAATGTTGAGTATATTCTTTAAAATTGAACTGAATTTTAAATATTCTCTTTAATTTTTTTGAGACGACAAATTAATTTTGTCTACAATTATGATGGAAGCATCAATGCCATTTTTTTAAAAATAGTATTACTTTCAAACGACTAAAACAAAGAGCAACTTCGTGTCTAGCTATTTTACTTGGAAACCGCAAACACTCAATGTACATATTTGGCTTTTGCAGATGCTTCAAATATATCCAGGTTAAGTCTGACAAATCTTTTTCAAGCGTTTATGAACTTAATTTTGGCATTGAGAATTTAGATATCGAATTGGATTTTTTTATGGAACTTTATGCACCTTTAAATAACTTAAATTTTGTTTTTAAATCATGATCAAAGTATTTAACAAAAAGCGGAAAAAGCAAAATCGATTTTTAAAAAAGTCAGAGTTCCTGCTTACCGCTATTCTTAAATTTTTCCCGTTATCCGACATTTAAAAAAGCCAGATCTACGGGAAAAAACGGAAATGACATCTCTGTATGGAAGCGCCAACGCCATTAGATTAGCTTTTTTACGTTTATGCTTAATCCTGAGATGGTCACACTATTCGTCAACTTCAAATTGCGTTCTTTCCCGAAAAATTATATTCTTCGAAGGCGAAAAAAATGAAACGCGAATATTTTTCTTTTCTCTCCGGGATTGAATATGTCTTGGAAGAAATATCAATTGATTCAGAAAGTCGACAAATTTTCCATAAAGATGCCGAAGTAATTCAGAATGCATTTATTGAGGCAATCTCGCGCCGAGATGAGCGTTTCAGAAAGGCTTTTCGAGGTCTCGCTCTAACTGGGAGCACCCTGGACAAAATCAAAATCGGTCTGCCGGACGAGTTCGACATGTTGACAAAGAATAAACTTCCATGCATTGTGGAGCCGGTGGCCTTTAAAAATCATCCATCCTTCATTGCACTACATCTCAGTGGCCCCAATGTGCCAGAAAATCTTGTCGAGTATCATGACGGACAGAAATTTCTTAGCCGCCCGAAACTCCACACTTGGTACCGTGAAAACATTAAGGCCGCACTGCCGCAGCTGAAGAACATTGAAAGTGGAAATCGTTCCTATGAGCTGAAGTATGTTGGTCATGGCTATGGAGTGGCTCATACCCTAGTGGCCATCTGTCGCCGCGAACGTGGGCGAAAGATTTACTTTGATTTTGTGCCAGCTTTTGAGTTTGAGGCCAACGATTTGCCAAAAAGTATGAAGAAGCGTAGGATTGATAACCGTACTTGGTTTGCTGTGCCTCGCAAGTTCACTAGAGAGGGCGCTTTAGACGATAAGCGGTCGTTTATGGTTTGTGCACCCTACTATGAACGTATGGTTATCGAAAAGAAGCAAAATCTGAAGGATTCGTTGCGTCTAATGAAGGCAATGCGGAATGCGAATAAAATGGGTCGCTTGGTCAGCTATATGATCAAGAGTGTCTACATGAATACGGCTAATGCCAAAATATTGTCTTGGAATCAGTCGCCAGGACATATACTCATACGTGTAAGTGAATTTCGATTCCTACTTATTTAATTTATGGTGATTGAAAACGTATTTTTTAAAAGATGGTCGACTACATGGGTATGTTTCTGCGCCAAGGATTTCTTCCGTTTTATCTGGTGCCTGAGCACAATGTCTTCGATACGTTGGGCGAGGATGAGCGGCACGTGTATAAGAAAAAATTTAAGCGCTTCTTTCGCATGCTAGTCAAGTGTCGCGATAGTGATTGATTGACCCCCAAGGATATGATGAGTCTATTTGGCATCAGTTACTAGCAGCAAACTAGAATATGACATTTGCATTCATATTTTTTTCTTTTTTGGTTTAACAATTAAGGCATTCCTCTATATACATACATATATATCGAAACAATATTTATACATCTTTCTTTTTCGTTTTCTTCTCTGCCTGTCCGCTCAAATCTAACTTAAAGTCTATGGGTTTGTCATAGCCCATGATGCGCACATAGTGCTCTGGATCATCAAATAGAGCAGGATCGACAAACAACGCACGCTTGTTGACAACAAACGAGGTGAACATTCCAGGCACCTCCGGTACGTCAACATCACTGGGTCGGAATTTGGTCTAATTATGGATTATAATTGTTCAAAAATTAGGAAAATGGAAATCATATATATTATATATGACGCCTCACCTTGACTTTCTGCAGCAAAATGGATATTGTGGTGGCCGTGTATTCCTCTGTTATAGGATTGTAATGCAATTCCGTTACATATTTCTTGGTTATAAAATGCAGCAGAAGCGGTGTGACAAAGGTGAAGAAGCCACCAACGGTACAGAGGAACACGGCCATGCCGGTACCTCCGATCTTCATGCCTTGCTCGAGCAATATGGGCTGAGCCGCCAGGCCAGCTAAGCTAGTTGATAGCGAAAAGAACTTTACCAGTTTCATGCGAGGCGCAAGGGTGCCATAATAGATACGTTTTAAGCCATCTTCCGAATCCTTTAACCCAGTCTGTGTTGCTAGCCATCTATGTTGATGTGGTTGTTGTTGTTGCAGGCGGGGATGGCGAGAAAACACAGCTGTGGAGCTGGATGTACTGGTAATCGCAGCTGCAGAAAATCTGGACGGTAGATGCACATGGCGAGCAGCGTTTGTAATTATTGATGTAAACTGTTTCCCATGGGGAAATGACCCACGGATTGCGAACATTTTGTGCTATTTGGAATTACAACATACAAGAGTTGTCACTAATCAGAAAATAAAATGAAAACAAGATACTCGACTACTCTACCGATAAAGTTCAATAAACTATCGATAGAGTTGTCGATAGTCCTCGTTATCGATACGTTTGACTATCGGAAATAGGAAGCCCGCCAAACGAGTCGAACGTTTAAATTATAGATTCGAATCATGACAATAAAAAGTTTTTATTAAAGACACAAATAGTGATATCCATTTTTGCAATTGCTCTTATTCTTTTTGGCTAAGCTTCACTGTATGCAAATTTAATAATAGATTATAGTTAAAATTAAAATTTCTTATCAACTAAATATTTTTTAATAACAGCTTCGGATTCTCATAGTAAATAAATAGCTACATCGATCATTTGGAATGATTCATCATGTTTGTACAAATGGATATATCAATTGTTTATACACATGTGACCAATGTACGACTGGTCATGGCTTATAATCTGTTTATGTGTTGGAAGTTTGGTATGTTGATTAACGAGATATTTGAGTGTGGGTGAAGACTCTGGCTTATATGCGTTATATGTCGTGTTATGAAAACCAAAAAAAAAACAACCAATACATACATAAAGTTTCGCATGTAAATTCGAATTAATATGCCTGAATTAATAGCAATTGATGGTTGTGGGCGTGTCACAGGATGCTATTGAATGTGGTCAATATACATACATACAAAACATGGTATGGTAACCAGAAGCTCCAGCCAACTTGTCTATACACTTTTTTTTGCATAGTTAATCGATTACCATTTAATTTGACAATTTCTTATTAGCAACGACAATTTTTGATCAATTCATTTACATTTAGAAAAAATAGGTAAAAGTCTTTTTAAACTATTAATTAATATAAATATGCTTAAAATGTTGCAAATCGTATAGAAAAGTTTTCCGTTAAAATTAGCTAAAGTGGAGTATAAGTAGTTGTTTTTCATTTAAATTGACTTCTATTGAATAGGCATTACACACATGTATACAATACAGAGTACGTAAGTGTGTGTGTGTGAGAATATCTATGTAAATAAGCATAGGTCTAGTTACTACGTGCAATTTGTCGCTGTCCTGGTCGCGACCATTGCCACATGACCACATTTTTAATTTATGTGCCTTTAATTGTTTAAATTGAATTGCTTGCCCATCGAGGTTATGGTTACAGTTCTCTCCTTTTTGTTTCCAGTTTTGATATTTTTTTTTTGAGTTTAATTGATTGTTGTTATTCCATGATGCTGATGCCAAATGCACGCCTGACTGATGCTTGAGTGATGGTCAGAAATACATACATATCTTGAAATCCCTTTAATGTGCAGCGCAAGAGTTGCCTTTAGCCCTCCCTTCCGCCCCTCTTCACAAACCCCAAACCTTTTTCATATCATTCGTCTGCAGTCAGGCGTCACTAATCAACAATTTTCAAAGTGACCAAAAATCACATTTGATTTTGATTTTGAATTGCAGCCGAGACTTCACCACACCGCACCCCACCATCCGCCGTTGTCGACCTCTGACTCTGAATCGGTCACAGCTCAACTAGCTGACATGTGCATGTTGCCTGCTCCTGTTGCCATTCTCCGCCATTCCCGTATCCTGCTGCCTCACTCACTGGCTGGCAATCCTTTTGTTATCCCATGCCTTTTGTTGTCATTTCATTATTGTTATTTCATGCATCATATTCATTCTTGTCCCCACTACTGGCCCCACCGCAATCGCCAAACCGCTCTTAGCCCCTGGTGCTGTCTATATATTTTGTACGAGTGAGTGTCTCCTCTCCGCATAGTTAGTTGTTGCTGCTTGCCAATTGTTTGGCCAAAAATTTCAGATGCAGCAGGCAAAATAATTCATGGAAAGCATTAAAAAAAAAAAACCTAGTTAGAAGAAGAAAGGAAAACGCGCTCCCGTTGATATACGAGTGTCAGGAGCCAGCAAGGACTAGGCCAGCAAACAGATAGATAAAAGAGGTTGGCAGAGCGGCGGATGAGGAGAGGAGTCGGTGAAGTGTTTCGGGGGTTTTCGTTCACATTGCTCATTCAAATTCGTGGCGATATCAATTTATTATTATGTTTTGGTCACGAGTTGCCTACCCTTCCACCACAACCTCAATGTGGTTTTCCGATTTCCATTCATATGTACATACATATGTATACCGTTATCTATATAACCTTAACCAGTTGGTCAAGTTGATCCTGTCCCTTGGCCGTTTCGACCATTCGATGTGCTTTTCAATTGCTAATGGCAATTTGTTAAATTTAACTTATATCTCTTCTCTCTTTATTTTTTTTTTTGTGGCGTGTGATTTTAATGACGTTATTAAATTATAAAATTATGCCATATAATTATTAATTATGGTGCTTCATTTACAATTTGAGGGATGTATGTATGCATGCATGTATGTACATCCCCTCACTTTGTGTCATTTTCGTTTTTTAACATGCTTGGAAATCACTCATACGACCTGTTTCACAATTTGAGTGAGATTATTGCTAAGCACTCGGTAAAAATCACTCAAACTCATATTCCAATTGAGTGAAGGCATCCCCAAGTGTTCCACATTGGAGTGAAGCCGTTCTCAAAAGGACTCACACACGTTCCACAATGGAGTAAAATTGTATCCTGCAACCATTGGCAACTCGAACACAACTCCTACGCAACTGCCCCAGTTTTCCCTGCAACCTATTGCAACATTTTACAACTTCTACCAACATGTTGTGCAAGGACTCGTTGTAGTTGCGAACAATTTCGCTCTGGTTGGTAACAGAAATCGAATCCTTTTCGCTCGTTTCTTCTTAAAGCCATCAATTAAACAAATTGCAGTATAGAAAAGAAACCGCGATGAAACCAAAATAATAATTATGCATAATAAGAACTATTTGTTTAAAAGAATCAACAAACTAAAGCTCAATTGCAATTTCATACAATGTGATGGATTAGCAAGTAAGCAGTTAGCGATAGCTTCGTTTATTTTTTACTACAAACTATGGCAGATGCGAATCCAATTGAATAGCTAACACATTTCGATTTTTATGAAATTTATCAGGTTATGGTATTCACAACAATCATACAATGGCGGAAGAAAGTAGCCCTTAATCGAATTTCAATGGCAAATAAAAACCAAGGCATTCATATGGTATATATGTAGCATTCAATTTTATTAATGTATTATATATTATTATATATTATGTGGTCATCTGATATGGCGGAATGACAACTCATTATGAATATTTATGAATTACCAAATAGTTGTTAAACTACCAAAACTATTTTTTGACCGCTTGTACTCATGGGAGCTATATGACATAGTAGTCCGATTTTAATCAAATGGCAAGGACGTTTGGATATAGAAAAAAATTCACAAATATTAAGTTTCATGATACCATTGTATCGAATGGGTGCATAAATTGCTTAGATCGCAATAGATTTAGCTATGATAAAAGGTTCGGAATCGTAATTTTATTTTCAATTAAATTTAGCAAGAAATTTAAAATTTCAATCGTTTTGTATCCTATTAATTTCTTTCTTGTAGATTTAATTAATAATTTTGACCACTAATATACATAGAAGAAGCCAATTTGGTCTAATAGTTTTGTAATCAGCTTAAATATTTAGCGATAAGTCTTAGAGATTTGTGTACAGTTTCAGATAATCAAATTTATTAACAAATAATGCAGCCTATTTGGCATCGAGAATGAATGTAAATGGTGAATGGGACTTTTAATCGGCTTGGAATTGTTTTTTGTCTTCCATTTTTTTTCTTTTTCCTATTTTTTATTTGCCATAGAGATATGCACAAGTTGCATGAATTTGCCTTTCCATTGTCCCTCAAAGTACCTTTTTTTTTTGTTAGTTTTTCTGCATAGAAATTTAATTCCTTATAATTGCACGATTTATGTGGACAAAGTGAACAGCTTAATAGAATAAGGGAAATGAGGGAAAACGCGTTTGTGGTGATGATGGTAAGAGAAAGTATTATTCTCATACTCGTAACACTATATAGACAGCCGACTTTGACTTTGACTTTGTGACTGACAATCAGCACTTGGAACCAATTCGAGCTGGCTTAAATGCAATTAGGACATGCTTTACAATTAATATGCTAACGAGCAAAAGCAGCAAAATTCACACGAACATGGACATGGACATGAAAGCCCTGAACAGAGTAGAGAAAGAGAGACAGCATGCTAGTGGAAGCGTGGGGAGTCGGGGGGTGGGTTAAAGGATACGTAATTGTAGAATTTGTAGTATCAGTGGTCCGACTAGACGCGTAATAAATCATTTAAAATTCACTTTAACACGCGCGCATGCATCCGTGCAGCATCAGCATCGGCATCGGCGGCAAGTCCTAGTCCATAGAGTCTCGGCATGGGGACCAAGAGTGGGCCTTGCATTGCATTGCGTTTCGTTTCGTTGAATTTTTACGTTTTGTTGCCATGGCAGTGACCGCCCAGAGGCGGGTAACTAAATGTTTCAACTAAATGCTAGAATAATTACAATCTTAAACTATGCGCATATTCAGAAAAAGGATATAACCTACATACTATATGTATGTATGCATGTACATATATACAGGGGTGGTCGCGAAATTAACACCATTTGTGTGTTCGTGCTTTAATTCTGATTTTGATTTTCTCTTTATTGGCATGGAACCCTAAGAAGAAGTTGTAACTTGGTTTTGGGGTCAATTGAAATTATGATCTCTATAAGCAAAAATTAAATAAAATTGATCGAGCAAATCAGAATTGGCGAACGCTAACAAAAATTGTGCCAAATTCATGACTACCACTGTATGTGTGTCTAAAAATGCTGGCTAGAGCCAAGGTCCTGGAAAAATGTTAATAATATACGCTTTTGCATGTGTTTGTGTAGTTGGGGCAGATGTTCGCACAGGTGGCAAGCTATGAAAATAACTAAAACTACTCCCACTGCCACCCACAGCTGTCTATTGTAGAACCATCCACTCTGCTGCCTTCTGGTTGCACCTCATTGTCAAGTCGTCTAATGCCAAAGGTTTATATATATATATATATTTTATTTTTTTTTCGCCATGGCATAACTCATGTTCACGCTCCTCCAGAGCCATTATAATGTTTCGTTTTCGTTTTTGCTATTGCCGATGCTGCTGTTGTTGTTGTTGTTGTTGTTGTTACTGTTGCCGTTGTTGTACTCCACAAATTGGTAGTTCATTTTAAGCAGAGAGCACATTTCAGTCCGGGTAGTTATTAAATTGGTTTATAATTTATACGCTCTTTCAAGTGCCAACCAAGCGGCGAACTCATAATTTTCCATAACCCCGAAACCCTCTTCAACACCCCCCCACCATTTCCGTTTAATAAAGACAAATGTGCAGCAAGTGGGTCAATTTTGCAGTGCCCCAAGCAGCCAGCAGAAGGCGGTGGGAACGATCCTTGAAATATAACTGCGTAGCTATTAATAAATGTGTGGTGTGAGTGTATTTTTCAGAATGATATATATGTACATATGTATGTATGTATAAGTATACTGGTGATCGGAAATACTATAAAACATCAGCAGATCGCCATAATGGTTGCCATCTGGCGCCAAAAAGTAGGCAACTATTCTATTAAAAAACGAACGATAAGGATTTTCTCCATTTTCTCTGACTAGACTCAATCTGTTTTGCAGTTGATTCGTTTTGCTAGCCTCTTGTCACTTGTTTTTCACTTATCTGTTTTTTACTTCATTACATTCCTTATTGATTCAATGGCTAGAATGTGCACTTTGTATACTGGAGATAGTTGTTGTTGTTGCAGTTGTAGTTGTAGTTGTCTATCATGTGTTTTATTCTAGTTACATTTTCATTTCCTTTGCCATTTTCTTTCTATCTGTATCTTTTATTTTTTGTTTCATTGTTTGAATTCACTTATTTGGTTGGGCTACTTTTCGATTGCATTTCTTTTCCACCTCTTTTCACCTCCTACTTTTGTCTGTTTTGTTCTTTGTTCTATGTATATGTATGTAGTTTCATTTGATATTTTTAGCTGAAACATATGAAACGAGGAGTATCATCTCATGTTTCTAATGGCATTTCAATTGCAATATGTATGTAGCTGTACTGAACATAATAATTAAACTGTCTGAAGTGTTTAGAAAAATATTTCCACTACTTTAGTGTCCATCCTGTCCACTAACTGCAATCGAGTTCCGTTTCCTGTATATACTGACAGATTCGCTGACGTTGTCCTTGTCGCTGTCGCTGTCTCTTTGGCAACAGGAAGGCAAAAGCACAAGTTTCGCCATCTGTGTGGAAATAATTACTGACAAAGCCTTAAATATTAAATTACACACTTATTTATTTTGGCTTGCCATCTCTCTACCCCAAAGCCAATGCCATCGCCATCGCCATCGTCTTCGCCGTTGCTGTTGCTGTTGCCGTTCGCTATAGAGGTCACTTCGCTACTTCTTTTCTCTTCCTTTGGCCTCTCTTCGGGAATGACGATGCACGTACAATGTCCTTGTCCCTATGTTGTAGCTGAAACAGTGTACGCAATGTCTTTGCCGGCTATTCAAATAGCTCTACCCAGAGCTCTGGGTAGTGGCACTGCCACTCTGGTGTTTACTTTGTGGGTATTTTGAGGCTACAAGTTGCAACTTTTACATTTACGAGTGCGAAAAGGGGAACAGAAGTAAAGCGAGAGCTCACGTAGTGGCCAGCACCCGCACCGCAAAAGCTGGTCTACGATGTGTCCCCTCCCAATGTATCCAAGTAGTGGTTTTATGTAACTATGTATTTACATAGATGTGTGTGAGTTTGTGTGTGTGTGTACACTCGTAGAGGGAAAGAATACAGACGAAATACTTACTTCGATGCTTACCTTAATCTAATGAAAATGAAATGGCTCCCGGCCGGTTGGTTGATTTGTTGCATACAGTGTCCAGGGCTTTTGTCCAGCACATTAAAGTGCCCCTAAGTCCCAAGCCCTTTCATTAACCTCGGTTTACAATTTTCCAGTAAGCTGCCAGCAGTTTCCATCTCCGCCTCCGTCTCTGTCTCCTGCTGGGCCTTGAAAGTGCAACTTAAATTTCAATAAACCCAAAGGGAAACTTACTCGATCTCATGTCCAAGCGAAGTCATGTCTGTGCTTTAGCTCCAGCAAACCACCACCCCCACCAACTGCCCCCTGCTTCTCCTGCCACTGCATCTTCTTCTACTTCAGCACGCAGCGGGCTTCAAGTTGTCTGGCAGCGTTTAAATCAAAATTAAACCCCCGAAAATAAGCTGAAATGTGAAAAAGAGGGCAAGTGGAGGAAGTTGGAACAGCTGCCAATGCAACTGCAACAACACCACCAACAACAACATCAGAAGTGTCTAAAGTCATTGGCTATTTGCAGCAGTTGTTGTTGTTGTTGTTGCTTCGATACCCTTACATTTCAAATGAATCGAATACTTAAGTTGACTTCAATATATTAGATCAAAATATTCAAATGGATTTTTAGTTTGCAATCACAATCGGTGACAAGTCAAAAAAGAATTCTATTTTCAATTCAGTGTGTGCTTTATTTCCCATAGTATACATGTTTTATTCAATGCTAATACCTTTAAGACTTACAATTCTATTTTATTCATTACATTAAATATCCTATGGAATAAGCAACATAATCGACCATGTTTTAACATTTGTATTTGGCATTTACCTGATTTGGATTCACAAATTTATGCTAACAAAAATTGAACTTTTTCCTACTTACGAGTATTGAACATAAATTTTTGAAATAAACAATTAAACGTTATATGGATCTAAAATTGAATAGAAAGCCAGGTCAAAGATGAAAGAATTTTATAGAATTAAATGTTGAACAAGTGATCATTGATTATCAATATTATTATTGCCAGCTCGTGATCAAGTTCTATCAATAGAATACAAATATAATATCATCTCTGTATAGTCCTCAGGTTATCCAAAACAAGACCAAACAAATGAGATGCGAATTTAATCCGAATATATGGAATATATGCATAACAATGATAAAAGGGGAAGATAGAGGGAGGGGGGAGACTGCCTTATTCATTTAGTTAAAGAAAATCAAAGTGTATGTTAGATTTGTTGTACCTAACCGTGAGCAAACATTTTCATTTTCTCTTTGATAGTTATGCATTTTGGCCAATGCTGCGTATACGTAACTTTGCTTTCTCTCTGCTTGTCCAGCATTGCAACAGCCCGTGTGTGTGGGCGTGTGTGTGTGTGTGTGTGGGTGGATGGATGGGTAGGTAGGTAGCTAGATGGTTGTTTGGTGTGTCTGTGGCGATTTAATAAAAATAGATGAGTGAACTGGCATTAGACTCCTTTGGCATTCTCTCTCTCTCTCGCTCTAGCTCTGTTCTTTTATCTAGCTGGCTCCCTTGCTCACACTCCATTGGCTTTTTGCTGTTTGCCTCACTCACTTCAAGCGTTACAAATTCAACTTTAAGCGTTTTGACGTTAAGTAGTTGATGGCGCTAAGGCAGCTCCTGCTTGTGATGGTGTTGGTGTTGGAGCTGGAACTAGAGACCCTGTATTACGTACTGGCTGCTGGTGCTTGTCGCTGCCTGGGCAACGGCAATCACGAGTGAGTGCACTCCCACAATATTTCCTTTAGCATATATCAAAAGTTATAGTTAAAGAGTTGCATGTTGTTTGCTGCCATATCCCCCCCTCATCCGCAAGACCCATACCCCATATATACATATAGAGACATACATACATACATATCTTCTCGTATCGCATCACTGTACTATTCGCTGACTCCCTCCCCCCTGATCCCATACACACACACACACACCATTGTTCCCGTCTAGTGGCCCCCGCTATGGCCAACAATCGCCCGAGACGTCGCAGCGTACTTCCTTCCGGCACTTTGACTATGTCTGGTTGATTTTTGTCTGCTCTAGCATCAATGCAACAACGTTCTAGTTTTGGTCCTGCCCCGCCTGGCACGCATCCTTGAAGCCAAATTGAAGTGTTTGTGCTGGAGTTGGTGCACAAGTGCCCAAAATGTGCATGAAAACAGCTTACAGCAGCATGAAAATTCTGACAAGACGTTGGCAGGAGTGCGACCAGCTCCAGCAGTATTCCAAAGGACGACAACGACAAGAAATGACGACGACGATGATGATGATGATGAGCTTGCTGTTGTTACGCACATCGTTTGACTTTAATATTGCATTATACTTAGAGTTGTGCACATTTTTGTGTTACATATTAAAAATAGCTGCGACCAGGACAAAGAACTGCAACTGCAGTAGCAGCAGCAGCAACAGCAGCAGTATTTTTTTTAAGCTATTTAAGCGATATTCTAAACTAAACCCTTATCCTTATCAAATGATGCTAACTGATTAGGATCGCCTCGTTGAATTTGAAGTGTATATAGTCGGGAATGAATGAATCTAGCTAGCTAGCCACAGTCACTCTCAAATGAACACTTGATAGAGATCGTTTTACATCACTCTCTCTCTCCCTTCCTAATTTAACTGGTGAACTTTGAAGACTTAAGATTAAGAAAGTTTATTCATTAGTGACATTGATGACTTACGTGCAAATATGTATTACATATACAATATGTACATACATACATACGTACAAAATAAGTTAACAATTTCGAACGCGACTTCTTGTTAAGAAATTTAAGCAAGTTGTCATAAAATAATGCCTTTTGGGAAGTGTGTGTGTGTGTGTGTTGTCTCCATCCCAAGCCCAATTCCAATTTCAATCCCTATTCCAATTCCAATTCAAATTCGCACAGAAAAGTTGCCTAAATTCTCTGTCAGTGTGACTGTGACTGTGGTTTCGCCTCCAACTTTTGCTCTTTCCGGTTCGTTCGTGGCGGGGGCGGCGCCTGTGGCCAAGGAGCAACAGCAGCAGCTGGTGGTGCAGCGTGGCGTGTAAATGTTTTTGTTGTTGTTGCTGCTGCTGCTGCTGGGTGTCTGTGTTGCAGTTTACCACAACTTTTTTGCTGGCACGATTGACACCTTTTTTGGAAATGTGACAGCTTTAAAGGATCCAAAGCAAAAGGCAATTGTTGTAACTTAATTTGTTTTACTGCCCCGAAAGCAGTCTCCCCTATCCAATCGGTTAGATGCTAGAAGTTATTTGCCTCTGCTCTCTCTCTTTCTCCTTCTCTCTCTCTAAGCCACTTTTTAGTTGTTTTTGGCCTATTTGCCAGGTGCTCAGACTCGAACTTTGCACAGCAATTTAATAGATGGCATTGTACTAACAACAATGCAAACTAACAAAAAAAAAATAAAATAAAAAACAACTAAAATAAAAATGGAACTAAACGTGCCCAATGCGAAATTCTATAAAATTCGTATAAAAAGTTTTTCCTTAACTTCTACGACTGCAAGTTCTTTTAATTTTAATTAAACGGATGAGCAGCAATTAGCGAAATAAATCTGACAATTTTGCAAATGAGCCAACATGGCGACCATTTGGGATTGGACAGGATGAGGCTTGGCGACGATGTGGGCGTTGGATCTGCAAGTAAAAGACATGAAAAAAGACAAAAAATTCGCCTACTTTTAATCCTGTCGCCGACTTTGCGATACCACATAGTTGAAATTTATCCAAAACACTCGTCAATTGGTAAGCCCAATAATTGAGCCAAGTGAATACATATGTATAATATTTATCTAATTAATAAGGGAAACCTTATAAGTGAATAAAATTTGAAGACTATATAATAAAGCTAAGGGTTCACGCTATAGAGTATTTTGAATAGAAATAAAAAAAAACCTCCTATCTGTTGGATTATCTGGAAATACCCGTATAATCCAAGAATGAACGAGGTATGAAAATATGTTTTCACTTGATAAATATTGGAGACTACTGGTTCTACCAGGCCTCAGGCCGACAACAATTTGAACATTCGAATGACTCACTTAAATTCAAGTTAACTGCCGCATGCCCTCCCCTCATTACGCCCTTTCTTCATTCGGCAAGAACAACAATAGTTTTCCCAGATGTGAATGAATTTGGCACTTCTTCTGCTTTTTTTTTTGGGATACCATTATCTGCAGCCACTTTCCCATCCCCGCTTTCCCCCTCCCGTCCCACTTTGGGCACATAGTTTTGGTTTTGGTTTCGGTTTTTAGCTTTTTAGCTGTTGTGGCTTTGCCTTCGCCTTTTTTATGGCATTTTATATTCATTTTGGTTTTTAATTGAGGGCGCTTACTTGCATTTTCGTTGTCACTTTAGGATTTGGCTGACTCCTTGCATATCCCATTCTCATTCTCATAGTTTTGCTTCCTGCTTCGTTTATTTTTTTTTCCCCCTTTTTTTGCAATTCCTTTTTGTGGTGTATTTTTGCATTTAATTACGAAAGTTTTTTAATTAAATTACTGAGTAGAACATCTGTGTCAAGTTGAGGTTTTCATTTTGGTTCTTTCTTCTCCTTTTTTTATGTGTTTTTTTTTTTTGGGTTGGTGTTGCTCGTATGAATTAACATAATGTGCTGATGAAGTGTTGAAAGAGTCGGTGAACTGAACTAAGGCATTCCCCCTGCAATCAAACACGGTGAATACCCGTCAAATTGTGATCCACACAATTTTCAGTAGTCACCTGTCATCATCACAGGTAGATAGTAGTTGTGTGGTTAGTGGGTATGACGTCAGCAATTACAATATCTATGCCCAAATAGATACTTATCTTTGGTGAGTTGTTGCAAAAGTTCTCTCTGATGAGATATGTACATAAGTATTATTAAAAGCAGATTGCAATTCTTAGAAGATAATCGTATTACCAACTGGCCCTAGTCAGTCCCAGTCCCTAGTCAGGCCCAGTCAGTAATATAAATTTTCTGAGATTGTCAGACAATTAACATATTCCCTACCGATATATACATAAAGAGCTGATATTTTAGGTATTAGACTATTAAACAGATCTTAATTTTATAATATAAATTCCTGAGTTTCCTCTTTGAATTCTTTGAGGAAATCTTTTATTTGAGCAAACTTGTTGAATGGCCCTCGCACATTGGAACCATAAATATATAATTATATGCTATTTTGTCAGAAAAATCACCTCAACCCTCACCGCCCTCTGCTACCCATATGTACGTACTGTTTATATATGTATACTTAGTATATAGTCTATCGGCAAAGGGGCATAGCGGTTATCACACTGCAAATAAGAACGTAGTCGACTTTAGAGTTCTTCTCAGTTGCTTGGCAAATACAGATTGGACATCATGTTCGCTTGGACGGCAGTCGTAGTGATAGTACTTAGCGTTGCCTTTGGCTACGGGGAAGTACCCGTACAGGTTGTGAGCCGATCCGAATGGAATGCTAGGCCATCGAATGGCAATATTAGCGCGATGGATTTACCACTTCCTAGAGCAGTAATTGCCCATACGGCTGGCATTGGTTGCAATAGCGATGAGAGTTGCGCCCAGCAGATGCGTAGCCTGCAGCAATATCAAATGGATTCCTTGGGATTCTCCGACATTGGCTACCATTATTTAATTGGTGGCAATGGACGGGTTTATGAGGGTCGCACTCCAAATCAGAGAGGATCTTTTGCTGGCCGAAATAATGGCGGTTCATTGGCCATTGCTTTCATTGGAAACTTTGATGCGGAGCTACCAACAGAGGGGTCATTGGATGCTGCCAAATTGTTGTTAGACCAGTCTGTGCAGCAAAAACAATTGGTAGAGAATTATGAATTGTTGGGTCATCGTCAGGTGAGCCCCACCAAGAGTCCAGGTGATGCTCTATTTGCCCAAATTAAGCAGTGGCCCCACTGGAGTAACAAGGTTTTATGAGTCAAAGAGTCGGGAGATACTAAGATATCGACACGTAAAGACCATTCCTTACACATTTATTGTAAATATAATTATGTTAAATTTGTTGCTTGCTTAAATACGAATACTAAACTTGTAATTTTGTTGATCTGTTTTTGTTATCTGTGTGTGTGTGTGTTTTTTTTTTTTTTTAATTTTTCTGTTGTTTTCCTTTTGTATTCTTTTGTTTTTAATCCCACTTTTACATCGCTCTTTGCGCACTCATTATTGATTACATGTTTGTTTTTGTTTTAGTTGTTTGTATATTTTATTCTCTGCGCTGCTAAGCTATACACCCAATGAGGAGCACTGGGCCACAATAGAGATTTTAATTTGAGACATCACATAGCATCAATTTCATGCATTTGAACCTGAACTTCCAAAATACTAAAAACTAACTTTACAGAACCCTAAAAGAAGCACGGAGGAGCAAAATAGAGCGCGCAGGTATTGGCATATCATATCTTTGTATCATTGTATTGATAATGCAGAAAACCATGCCCAGGGGAAGTGGGAAAGGAGGGACAAGGTGTGTAAATAAAAAAAAAAAAAAACCAATAATATATATATGTATACATATATACGGCAAACAGATGCAGAAACAGATTTAGAAAGTATAAAACAAGGAACTATACAAAATTCGTAAAGTACTTAGGTAAATTACACTAACATATACCCCCATTTGAGCTGCCGTTTTCAATCTCATCATGTCCATTCATAATTCCATTTCCATTCGTTTGGGCAATTGGCATTTGGAGCAGCCAGTCGCGCTTGGCCAGGCCATCGGCCGTTTCGCCACGTTGCGCACTTAATGGCTGAAAGCAGGTGGTCAGTCCAACGCTGGGTGTGAATTCGGCACGTTCCCTTAGCTCCTCCTCAGTGGCCAGCATTATGCAGTCATCATCAATCTCCTCGCTATTCACATAGGCCAATTGATGCTGTTCCGCTCCTTGCTGCTGTTCGACAATGCCATCACTGTTACGACGAAACGATTCGTCAGTTTTGCGCAGGAAATTGTAGAGAGCCACACAGCCGAGCACCACTTCACGGATGTGCTTATCACTGACGCGAAGTGGCTGGGCTAGAATGGGGAACATATTGCATAAAATTCTCATAGTCTGATCCGCATGAGCATTGATTTGCTCCAGGGCTTCATGCACGGCATTCTCCTGAGGCACATTCCGCGGTGTCACCAAATAATTGGTGGCCGGCAGGACAGCATCTCCAGCAAAATAATAACCATTTCGTAGCGGCTCCGACTGCTCATCGAGGGCATTCATCTTTTGCTCGATCAGCGCAACGGCAGTGGTCTGTTTGTAGATCTCATTCGGGCGGCTGTTCGACGCCCGCTCCACCTTCACATACTGGAAATTGTTGCTCGCATCGACGATGCCCGTAAAGATGACAGGCGCTCGTTTGCGATCATCGCCGGCACTGCCGGCCGCACTTTGCAGCTGAATGCTGCGCATGAACAGGTTGCCTACACACTGTGGCAGGTTGTGTTGGCGCTCCATATCTGTGGCCGCACTGCGCCACTGCTCATCAGTCTTTGGTAGTGTAACGTATTGGTCCTTTAGGTGCTCATAGAAGCCCAGACAGATATTGGCAATCATTTCGTTTATCACAAATTTGGAGGCACGGAAGCAGTAGTTTCGACAAGAATGCACTTCACCTGCACAAAAACAAAAATAAAGTTTCCATTAGTTGTATTTATCAAGACTCTATATTTGTAGATATTGTCAGTTCAGTTGCGCGTCTATTTATTCTGGGTTTATCACTCTCGGTGGAGAGCTTCTTTATAATTTAAATTCAATTTCAAAGAGCCAAAAAACTCAAGTAAATCGTATTATTGATGGCAAATCTTTTTTTATCATCTGTCGACCAATCAGTCACTACTTATAAATCAATTGGAAAGTACACTCACCCGTCGCCAAATACTTGAGCGTAATGGCCAGACGCTCCTCGGCGCTAAAGGATTTCTTTTTGCGCTGCGGTGCATACTGACTGATGATCGGCTCCAGTTTCTGCACCAAATAACGAAACTGACCCTCGGTTATGGCTAGGAAGTAATTCAAGTGATAGCATTCATCTTTTCGCGATTGCAGATCGCTAAGCAGATTCTCCTTGCTAAGGAACTCGGCCTGGTTTTTGCGCAGCCACTCCTTAGTCCATTCAAGCCTTCGTCGTGTATTCAATATCCCAGCTAGGTCGAGTGCACTGATTTTCGATGTTTGAGGTCGCGACAGTATCGTTGTGCGGGCCGCCCCACCCACTCCACCAATACCAATGCCGCCAGCTGTCAATGTATGCCCATGCCCATGTGCGTGTGGATGTGCATGGGCATGTGGATGTGGATGAGCATGTGCATCGGTGCGCTCTGATCCGGGGGCGTTGCCGTTGCCATTGCCATTGCCGTTGTCGTTATTGCCATTGCCATTGTCCTGTGTGACACCGATTGCAACTGCCACGCCCACCTGATGACTGCTACTGCCATTGACGTTGCCGTTGACAATGCCAACGTTGCCTCCGCCACCGCCGACGCCGTTGTTGTTGCCACCACCACCACTGCTGCGATTGACATTCGTGCCACCGTCGCGCTCGCGCAGCACACCAATCACCTTCAGTTTGATTTTCTCCATCCCAGATGTGCCACTGGCCTATGCCTGGAATTTAACAATTTTCATATAAGCACTCACACAATTCAGTTATTCAGATTGAGTCCAGGCCCAGGTTGACCCAATAGTCATCCCAGTTCCCAGTCTCAATGGCAAGTCCCATGTTCCTCCTCTTACCTTACACCTTGCTCCCGCCCCGCCTCGTCTCGCCCACTGGGCACACCGAAATGCAGAGCAGTCGTGTTTTGTGCAACAAATCGATTTTTACTCACCCTCACTCTCCGCTGCGCCGAACTGCCACTGCCTTTCCCTTTCCCTGCTGCTCTACTCCCGTTCCGTTCCCTGTTCCCTGTTACCGTTCCTGCCTCGTCGTCGTCGTTGTCGTCGCCGTCGTCGTCGTTGTCGTTGTCACTGCCTGTGCCTTGCCTTGCCTTGCTTTGCCTTGCCTGCTGTGTGTAAGTATAACCAGTTTCTTTTGGGGAGCTCGGGGTATGCTGTACGGCTGTTGTATAATTAGAATTCTTTCTTTTATATATCTTCTGTGTCCGCTCCGATTGCTATCTAGCTGAATTTCACAAATTTGCACGTAGATTTGACATCTGCATCTGCTCGGGCCCCTAGTTTTTCAGTTTCAGTCGATTTCCGATGCCCAATACGAATGCAACAACAACAAAACAACAAAAAATCAGCAGGTCCAAAACAGTGTTGCCAAATTCACACAAATCAAAATTTCCGCTAGGTGAGCCGCTGAGCTTTTGTTACGTTGTACGTGACGTTTAAGAGGCTCTCAAATGAAAATAGAAGTGTTAAAAATAAAACAACTCAGAAAATCTCAACAAAAAAAATCAGAAAAATACCGTCGATATTACCATTTTTCAACACTGAAAAATGGTTTGAAACCAAAATTTTATTTGTATTTATTTGTCATTCAGCCAACAATTTGTGCAAATTCTCTTTAAGCAGCTGGAGTTTCAAATATTGAAAAGGCCACTCACATTTTTTAAATAATCTCCTTATTTATTAAACCAAATCTGTTTAATTTATTTAATTTACAAAAAAAAATTTAGTAAAAACACAAAATGATGGTTCAATCGAGACACAGGTCTACCTACTCGTGGCTGTCCCAATATAGTGCTTGACTTCTTCTTCCAGTTTGCACCTTCGGACTTGGCCGCTCGTCGTGTTTTCAGCAGCAAATCGATTTTTACTACTGCATTCTAGCTGAATTCACGAGTGCACAAGAGCAACAAAAGTCTTTCTCTTTTCCGCCAGGATCGCTGTCAACTTTCAGTTTGAGTGACAAATTTTGAAATTACATTTTAAATTTGGATGGATTATAATTATGAATTATAATAATTAATAAAATTAATTAGTTTTATCAATTGTGGCGAGAGTTTGGGACTTGGTGAAAAACTACATACACGAAAGTCTTGATAATTCAGCCCTTGATGGTCCACGTCCGCACTATCAGATCCTACCAAGTCCTTCGGATAGCTGAAATAAAAAAACATGACCTGCATTCTTAGTTTTCTCCTGCTTTCGTCCTGCTGTAGGATATGCGGATTTTAGTGCTAAAAAACAAAACTGGAGGATTTCTCGAGGCCACAACTCCGCAGGACTTAGTTTTCTATGATTTTTTTGATGATCCGCATCGATTGGCTGTAACGAAAGTAGGGTCATCTGGATGCAAGACATTAGCTATGCTGCTAATTTGATAATAAATTTCAAATTTCCCGCCCTCCTCAGCCCACAGTATTTTGATCCCATGTTAACAGCCCAGTATTTTACGCCCCGCTAACAGCCCAGTATTTTAATCCCAGTTGACAGCCCAGTATTTTAATCCCAGTTAACAGCCCAGTATTTTACGCCCAGATAACAGTCCCGTATTTTACTCCACTATTTTAACAGCATGTTAACTAACATAACATAACAGCGATATTGCCAGATGGTTTGTTTTAAAGTGAACTGGCACCACCGCTGACAACCCTAGCACATGTAAAGTGAACTGGCAACACTGCTGTCAACCCTAGCACATTTTAAGAAGTGCGGATAAAAATAAAATAGGGAAACCGTAAGCTCCAAACGTGAAAAAATATTGGCAAGTATATGGCAATTTGTCCAATTGAGTATTTATGTTGTGTACCGTATTGTAATTGCCATGCAAAAAGTGAGTAAATAAGAGTCGGTGACAAGAATCAAAATGGCGTAGGCAAAAAAAAAATTGCGGCCTGCTGTGAAAAAAAAGCAGCAACAACAAGAATTAACCGTGCCTAATAACTGTTTTTTTCATTTTTGAATTTACTCCCAAGCACAGTTCCAAAAAAATGGCTAACGGTGATGTGCAGTACAACTATGGCCAGCCAAATAAAGGCGACGACAACGACAATTATAATGACGACAGCAACCAGCAGAAGGACCAGGATGATGACTCCGTGTGCTTCCGTGGCCGGCTACGCACAAGAAGATACTCGATTTCCTTAAGAATAAACGCATATGTATGTTAAGGTATCTATCCACTAAGGATGATGTCAAAGTAAACAAAGGCAGCATGGGTCATCGCTATATTGAAGGTCGGTCAACTGAATTCAATCAAAGATATGAGTTTTTTGCTTATAGTTTGTTTATTGTTTAGTTGTTACCGCCACGCCACAAGAGGCCAAGGCAGCCCTGCGACAGATTGGCAGTTATGCATTTGTAGTGAAGCTACTAGGTCTGCTCTATGCCGTAACCGATTAGCAAATTTATAAGCCTTTCACTGGTGAGTTTTGTCTCCTCGATTTCAAAAATTCCTGTATGTTTTTTTGCTAATTTTTGCACTAATTTTGATCCGAGTTTCGAAAAATATCGTGATGTAGGCACTGTCAACATTTTCAAAAATCGAATCGACATTTTTTTTTTCCAAGTTTCCAATGATTTAATAGCATTTCAAAGTATGCAAAAATTCTATAACAAATACAGCCTCATGGAAATCAGAATTTCGACTAAAATTGCAATTATTCTAACTACAGCCTACGAAAATTACAATTTTGACCAACAATTTTTCAATAATTTTTCCAAAATCCATAACAAACTCAAATTTGCGATTCTGTAACTTTTCCAATATTTGTCCGAAACAAATCGTACTTGAAATGTTTGAGTTAAAGGGAGTTTTGTGTTTTTTGGATTCTCTAAGTCCTAAATTGTACTAGGCAATCCTTAATATCTTAGCTCCCCGCATGGCTACCGGAATATCCTTTACACAGATGATAGCTCCAATTAATTTGACACTTTTTTTGTCCTGATCCTTCAGAGGATTCGCAAGATATTTACTATTTATCTTTTAATCAAAAATTTTTTTTATTTCAGCTTCGTGAAAGACCTTCCAGGATCCCATAGTGCCAGTCGACGCGACTCACCAAGGACTACAATCTGACCAAAGGACATCTGGATCGTCCTTGAAATGGGTAAGTTTTATGGACCATCCTTAGGTTTTTTGTGACATTTATGGTTTTTTGCAACTTTTTGGCCATTTTGTCGACTTTCCTTACAGTAATTTGAGATGACCCCTACTTTCGATGCCAATCGACGCGGATCATCACGGACATTCGAACGCACCATGTCCTTTCGTCCTGCGGCAGGATATGCGTCTTTAAGAGCTAAAAAACGAAAAAAGGATAATTGTCTTAAGGAAAAATTACAAGTCCAAAAAACACTCAAGTGTTTATAACTCGGCCATTTTAAGGACGATTTGGATGTCCTTTGGCCAGATCAAGGACCTTGTTAATTGGCATAATTTGACATATGCAGGTCCTCGAAAGTCCTTAAAAAAGCTGTAAAAAAGGACCTTTTCCAAAAAATTTTGATCCTGCATCCTTAGATGACACCTACTTTTTTTGATGCCAATCGATGCGGATCATCAAGGACATTCAAACGCACCATGTCCTTTCGTCCTGCGGCAGGATTTGCGGATTCTAGAGCTAAAAAACTAAAAAAGGATAATTGTCTTAAGGAAAAATTACAAGTCCAAAAAACACTCAAGTGTTTATAACTCGGCCATTTTAAGAACGATTTGGATGTCCTTTGGCCAGATCAAGGACCCTGTTAATTCTCGTAAATTGACATATGCAGGTCCTCGAAAGTCCTTTGAAAAGCTATAAAAAAGGACCTTTTCCAAAAATTTGTTGTCCTGCATCCTTAGATGACCCCTACTTTTTTTGATGCCAATCGACGCGGATCATCAAGGATATCCTAGCGAACCATGTCCTTTCGTCCTGCGGCACGATATGCGTGTTTAAGAGCTAAAAAACTAAAAAGGATAATTCTCTTGTGGAAAAATTACAAGTCCAAAAAACACTCAAGTGTTTATAACTCGGCCATTTTAAGGACGATTTGGATGTCCTTTGGCCAGATCAAGGACCCTGTTAATTCTCGTAAATTGACATATGCAGGTCCTCGAAAGTCCTTTGAAAAGCTATAAAAAAGGACCTTTTCCGAAAATTTGTTGTCCTGCATCCTTAGATGACCCCTACTTTTTTGATGCCAATCGATGCGGATCATCAAGGACATTCGAACGCACCATGTCCTTTCGTCCTGCGGCAGGATTTGCGGATTCTAGAGCTAAAAAACTAAAAAAGGATAATTGTCTTAAGGAAAAATTACAAGTCCAAAAAACACTCAAGTGTTTATAACTCGGCCATTTTAAGGACGATTTGGATGTCCTTTGGCCAGATCAAGGACCTTGTTAATTGGCGTAATTTGACATATGCAGGTCCTCGAAAGTCCTTAAAAAAGCTGTAAAAAAGGACCTTTTCCAAAAAATTTTAGTCCTGCATCCTTAGATGACACCTACTTTTTTTGATGCCAATCGACGCGGATCATCAAGGACATTCGAACGCACCATGTCCTTTCGTCCTGCGGCAGGATTTGCGGATTCTGGAGCTAAAAAACGAAAAAAGGACAATTGTCTTAAGGAAAAATTACAAGTCCAAAAAACACTCAAGTGTTTATAACTCGGCCATTTTAAGGACGATTTGGATGTCCTTTGGCCAGATCAAGGACCTTGTTAATTGGCGTAATTTGACATATGCAGGTCCTCGAAAGTCCTTAAAAAAGCTGTAAAAAAGGACCTTTTCCAAAAAATTTTAGTCCTGCATCCTTAGATGACACCTACTTTTTTTGATGCCAATCGACGCGGATCATCAAGGACATTCGAACGCACCATGTCCTTTCGTCCTGCGGCAGGATTTGCGGATTCTGGAGCTAAAAAACGAAAAAAGGACAATTTTCTCGAGGCCATAACTCCGCAGGACATTAACCGATTTCGCCAGGACATGTTTTTCTAGGACCTCCAGAAGCAGGACTACCGATCTGCATTCAAGGATTCCAAATATCTTTCAAAAAATTTTGCAAAAATTTTTGCAAGGGGGTAGGTCGAAAATTTTTATCTACTTTAAAATGACATCAAAACTTTAAAAGACTTCAAAGCTGGGGATTTTTGAAAATTTTTTGAAAAATTGTATGTTTTTGGTCAAAGTTTCGATTTTCCTTAGGCTGTATTTTAGACAATTTTCAACCGATTTCCAAATTTATTATCTAATTCTGATTATATTTTTAGATACTTTCAAATGCTACCAAAAGCTTGGAATTTTGGGAAAAAAAATTTCGACTCGATTTTTGAAAATTTTTACAGTGTATACACTGTAATTTTTTTCAAAAATCGGGTCAAAATTAGTTTTTTAGATTTGAATGCAATTTATAACTCACATTTAAAACAACAAAAAAAGTCATGACTTTTTGAAATTGGCCAAAAATTGGCATAGTTATGGGTTTGCAAAGTTGAGGATTTTTCAAAAAATTTTAAACAGGTATCGAAAAAATAATGCCCAAAATTCTTATTTTCTGAAGGCTGTAGTTAGAACAATTCTCAACCGATTTCCAAAGTTTTGATGCAGTTTTAAGCGAATTTTTATCTACTTTAAAATGACATCAAAACTTTAAAAGACTTCAAAGCTGGGGATTTTGAAAAATTTTTGAAAAATTGTATGTTTTTGGTCAAAGTTTCGATTTTCCTTAGGCTGTATTTTAGACAATTTTCAACCGATTTCCAAATTTATTATCTAATTCTTATTATATTTTTAGATACTTTCAAATGCTACCAAAAGCTTGGAATTTTGGGAAAAAAATTTCGACTCGATTTTTGCAAATTTTTACAGTGTATATATACACTGTAATTTTTTCAAAAATCGGGTCAAAATTAGTTTTTTAGATTTGAATGCCAATTTATAACTCACATTTAAAACAACAAAAAAAAGTCATGACTTTTTGAAATTGGCCAAAAATTGGCATAGTTATGGGTTTGCAAAGTTGAGGATTTTTCAAAAAATTTTAAACAGGTATTGAAAAAATAATGCCCAAAATTCTTATTTTCTGAAGGCTGTAGTTAGAACAATTCTCAACCGATTTCCAAAGTTTTGATGCAGTTTTAAGCGAATTTTTATCTACTTTAAAATGACATCAAAACTTTAAAAGACTTCAAAGCTGGGGATTTTTGAAAAATTGTATGTTTTTGGTCAAAGTTTCGATTTTCCTTAGGCTGTATTTTAGACAATTTTCAACCGATTTCCAAATTTATTATCTAATTCTTATTATATTTTTAGATACTTTCAAATGCTACCAAAAGCTTGGAATTTTGGGAAAAAAATTTCGACTCGATTTTTGCAAATTTTTACAGTGTATATATACACTGTAATTTTTTTCAAAAATCGGGTCAAAATTAGTTTTTTAGATTTGAATGCCAATTTATAACTCACATTTAAAACAACAAAAAAAGTCATGACTTTTTGAAATTGGCCAAAAATTGGCATAGTTATGGGTTTGCAAAGTTGAGGATTTTTCAAAAAATTTTAAACAGGTATTGAAAAAATAATGCCCAAAATTCTTATTTTCTGAAGGCTGTAGTTAGAACAATTCTCAACCGATTTCCAAAGTTTTGATGCAGTTTTAAGCGAATTTTTATCTACTTTAAATGACATCAAAACTTTAAAAGACTTCAAAGCTGGGGATTTTTGAAAATTTTTTGAAAAATTGTATGTTTTTGATCAAAGTTTCGATTTTCCTTAGGCTGTATTTTAGACAATTTTCAACCGATTTCCAAATTTATTATCTAATTCTGATTATATTTTTAGATACCAAAAGCTTGGAATTTTGGGAAAAAAATTTCGACTCGATTTTTGAAAATTTTTACAGTGTATACACTGTAATTTTTTCAAAAATCGGGTCAAAATTAGTTTTTTAGATTTGAATGCCAATTTATAACTCACATTTAAAACAACAAAAAAAGTCATGACTTTTTGAAATTGGCCAAAAATTGGCATAGTTATGGGTTTGCAAAGTTGAGGATTTTTCAAAAAATTTTAAACAGGTATTGAAAAAATAATGCCTAAAATTCTTATTTTCTGAAGGCTGTATTTAGAACAATTCTCAACCGATTTCCAAAGTTTTGATGCAGTTTTAAGCGAATTTTTATCTACTTTAAAATGACATCAAAATTTTAAAAGACTTCAAAGCTGGGGATTTTTGAAAATTTTTTGAAAAATTTTATGTTTTTGGTCAAAAGTTTCGATTTTCCTTAGGCTGTATTTTAGACAATTTTCAACCGATTTCCAAATTTATTATCTAATTCTTATTATATTTTTAGATACTTTCAAATGCTACCAAAAACTTGGAATTTTGGGAAAAAAAATTTCGACTCGCGAGTCCTTTGAAGGATCAGAACGAAAATAGTGTCAAACGATTCCTTTCATCAAGGATTATCATCTGTGAAAAGGACATCCCAATAGTCCTGCCAGGAGCTGAGATATTACGGTATTTATGTGTTTTTTCTGTTTTGTTGCCCGTCTGGTGCATCCTGGGACTTAGAAAAAATTCACTAATATCCTTTTTTTCATCCCTAGATGACCCCTACTTTTTTTGATGCCAATCGACGCGGATCATCAAGGATATCCTAGCGAACCATGTCCTTTCGTCCTGCGGCAGGATATGCGTGTTTAAGAGCTAAAAAACTAAAAAGGATAATTCTCTTGTGGAAAAATTACAAGTCCAAAAAACACTCAAGTGTTTATAACTCGGCCATTTTAAGGACGATTTGGATGTCCTTTGGCCAGATCAAGGACCTTGTTAATTGGCGTAATTTGACATATGCAGGTCCTCGAAAGTCCTTAAAAAAGCTGTAAAAAAGGACCTTTTCCAAAAAATTTTAGTCCTGCATCCTTAGATGACACCTACTTTTTTGATGCCAATCGACGCGGATCATCAAGGACATTCGAACGCACCATGTCCTTTCGTCCTGCGGCAGGATTTGCGGATTCTGGAGCTAAAAAAACGAAAAAAGGACAATTTTCTCGAGGCCATAACTCCGCAGGACATTAACCGATTTCGCCAGGACATGTTTTTCTAGGACCTCCAGGAGCAGGACTATCGATCTGCATTCAAGGATTCCAAATATCTTTCAAAAAATTTTGCAAAAATTTTTGCAAGGGGGTAGGTCGAAAAAATGGCAAAAAATCACAAAAAATGTACAAATATCCTTTTTCTCAGCCATTTCAAGGACTATCCGGATGTCCTTTGGCCAGACTGAAGTCCTTGATGGTCCGTGTCGATTGACACTATTAGATCCTGGAAAGTCCTTCAGGAAGCTGAGATAAAAGGACATTTTTGTGTTTACAAAAATAGCTAAAATCTCGCGAGTCCTTTGAAGGATCAGGACGAAAATAGTGTCAAACGATTCCTTTCATCAAGGATTATCATCTGTGAAAAGGACATCCCAATAGTCCTGCCAGGAGCTGAGATATTACGGTATTTATGTGTTTTTTCTGTTTTCTTGCCCGCCCGGTGCAGCCTGGGACTTAGAAAAATTCACTAATATCCTTTTTTTCATCCTTAGATGACCCCTACTTTTTTTGATGTCAATCGACGCGTCTCATCAAGGACATTCGAACGCACCATGTCCTTTCGTCCTGTGGCAGGATTTGCGCATTTTATAGCCTAAAAACCATTTTTATATAAGTTTTGTGATAAATTGTGTTGCATACTTTTAGGGTTTAATAAAATGGACTAAAAAAAACGTTTGTTGAATTCTTTTTGGCGGTTTTTGAGTGTTTTAGCCCGATTTGGGGGCCCAAAAAAATTTTGTAGCATACTTTTGGGCTCTAGAACCCGATTTTGCAATAAAAAATTTTTGTTGCATACTTTTAGGCGCTGGACCCCGAAAATTTTCAATTGCATACTTATAGGTGTTTTAGCCCGATTTTGGGGCCCAAAAATTTTGTAGCATACTTTTGGGCTCTAGAACCCGATTTTGCAATAAAAAAATTTTTGTTGCATACTTTTAGGCGCTGGACCCCGAAAAATCGGGCTAAAACACCTAAAAGTATGCAATAGAAAATTTTCGGGGTCCAGCGCCTAAAAGTATGCAACAAAAAAATTTTTATTGCAAAATCGGGTTCTACAGCCCAAAAGTATGCTACAAAAATTTTTGGGCCCCAAAATCGGGCTAAAACACCTAAAAGTATGCAATTGAAAATTTTCGGGGTCCAGCGCCTAAAAGTATGCAACAAAAAATTGTTATTGCAAAATCGGGTTCTACAGCCCAAAAGTATGCTACAAAAATTTTTTGGGCCCCAAAATCGGGCTAAAACACCTATAAGTATGCAATTGAAAATTTTCGGGGTCCAGCGCCTAAAAGTATGCAACAAAAATTTTTTATTGCAAAATCGGGTTCTACAGCCCAAAAGTATGCTACAAAAATTTTTTGGGCCCCCAAATCGGGCTAGAACACCTAAAAGTATGCAATAGAAAATTTTCGGGGTCCAGCGCCTAAAAGTATGCAACAAAAATTTTTTATTGCAAAATCGGGTTCTAGAGCCCAAAAGTATGCTACAAAATTTTTTTGGGCCCCCAAATCGGGCTAAAACACTCAAAAACCGCCAAAAAAGAATTCAACAAACGTTTTTTTTAGTCCATTTTATTAAACCCTAAAAGTATGCAACACAATTTATCACAAAACTTATATAAAAATGGTTTTTAGGCTATAAAATGCGCAAATCCTGCCACAGGACGAAAGGACATGGTGCGTTCGAATGTCCTTGATGAGACGCGTCGATTGGCATCAAAAAAGTAGGTGTCATCTAAGGATGCAGGACTAAAATTTTTTGGAAAAGGTCCTTTTTTACAGCTTTTTTAAGGACTTTCGAGGACCTGCATGTGTCAAATTATGCCAATTAACAAGGTCCTTGATCTGGCCAAAGAACATCCAAATCGTCCTTAAAATGGCCGAGTTATAAACACTTGAGTGTTTTTTGGACTTGTAATTTTTCCACAAGAGAATTATCCTTTTTAGTTTTTTAGCTCTTAAACACGCATATCCTGCCGCAGGACGAAATGACATGGTTCGCTAGGATATCCTTGATGATCCGCGTCGATTGGCATCAAAAAAAGTAGGGGTCATCTAGGGATGAAAAAAAGGATATTAGTGAATTTTTTCTAAGTCCCAGGCTGCACCGGGCGGGCAAGAAAACAGAAAAAACACATAAATACCGTAATATCTCAGCTCCTGGCAGGACTATTGGAAAGTCCTTTTCACAGATGATAGTCCTTGATGAAAGGAATTGTTTGACACTATTTTCGTCCTGATCCTTCAAAGGACTCGCGAGATTTTAGCTATTTTTGTAAACACAAAAATGTCCTTTTATCTCAGCTTCCTGAAGGACTTTCCAGGATCTAATAGTGTCAATCGACACGGACCATCAAGGACTTCAGTCTGGCCAAAGGACATCCGGATAGTCCTTGAAATGGCTGAGAAAAAGGATATTTGTACATTTTTTGTGATTTTTTGCCATTTTTTCGACCTACCCCCTTGCAAAAATTTTTGCAAAATTTTTTGAAAGATATTTGGAATCCTTGAATGCAGATCGATAGTCCTGCTCCTGGAGGTCCTAGAAAAACATGTCCTGGCGAAATCGGTTTATGTCCTGCGGAGTTATGGCCTCGAGAAAATTGTCCTTTTTTCGTTTTTTAGCTCCAGAATCCGCAAATCCTGCCGCAGGACGAAAGGACATGGTGCGTTCGAATGTCCTTGATGATCCGCGTCGATTGGCATCAAAAAAAGTAGGTGTCATCTAAGGATGCAGGACTAAAATTTTTTGGAAAAGGTCCTTTTTTACAGCTTTTTTAAGGACTTTCGAGGACCTGCATGTGTCAAATTATGCCAATTAACAAGGTCCTTGATCTGGCCAAAGGACATCCAAATCGTCCTTAAAATGGCCGAGTTATAAACACTTGAGTGTTTTTTGGACTTGTAATTTTTCCACAAGAGAATTATCCTTTTTAGTTTTTTAGCTCTTAAACACGCATATCCTGCCGCAGGACGAAAGGACATGGTTCGCTAGGATATCCTTGATGATCCGCGTCGATTGGCATCAAAAAAGTAGGGGTCATCTAGGGATGAAAAAAGGATATTAGTGAATTTTTTCTAAGTCCCAGGCTGCACCGGGCGGGCAAGAAAACAGAAAAAACACATAAATACCGTAATATCTCAGCTCCTGGCAGGACTATCGGGATGTCCTTCACACAGATGATAGTCCTTGATGAAAGGAATCGTTTGACACTATTTTCGTCCTGATCCTTCAAAGGACTCGCGAGATTTTAGCTATTTTTGTAAACACAAAAATGTCCTTTTATCTCAGCTTCCTGAAGGACTTTCCAGGATCTAATAGTGTCAATCGACGCGGGTCATCAAGGACTTCAATCTGGCCAAAGGACATCCGGATAGTCCTTGAAATGGCTGAGAAAAAAGGATATTTGTACATTTTTTGTGATTTTTTGCCATTTTTTCGACCTACCCCCTTGCAAAAATTTTTGCAAAATTTTTTGAAAGATATTTGGAATCCTTGAATGCAGATCGATAGTCCTGCTCCTGGAGGTCCTAGAAAAACATGTCCTGGCGAAATCGGTTTATGTCCTGCGGAGTTATGGCCTCGAGAAAATTGTCCTTTTTTCGTTTTTTAGCTCCAGAATCCGCAAATCCTGCCGCAGGACGAAAGGACATGGTGCGTTCGAATGTCCTTGATGATCCGCGTCGATTGGCATCAAAAAAAGTAGGTGTCATCTAAGGATGCAGGACTAAAATTTTTTGGAAAAGGTCCTTTTTTACAGCTTTTTTAAGGACTTTCGAGGACCTGCATGTGTCAAATTATGCCAATTAACAAGGTCCTTGATCTGGCCAAAGAACATCCAAATCGTCCTTAAAATGGCCGAGTTATAAACACTTGAGTGTTTTTTGGACTTGTAATTTTTCCACAAGAGAATTATCCTTTTTAGTTTTTTAGCTCTTAAACACGCATATCCTGCCGCAGGACGAAATGACATGGTTCGCTAGGATATCCTTGATGATCCGCGTCGATTGGCATCAAAAAAAGTAGGGGTCATCTAGGGATGAAAAAAAGGATATTAGTGAATTTTTTCTAAGTCCCAGGCTGCACCGGGCGGGCAAGAAAACAGAAAAAACACATAAATACCGTAATATCTCAGCTCCTGGCAGGACTATTGGAAAGTCCTTTTCACAGATGATAGTCCTTGATGAAAGGAATTGTTTGACACTATTTTCGTCCTGATCCTTCAAAGGACTCGCGAGATTTTAGCTATTTTTGTAAACACAAAAATGTCCTTTTATCTCAGCTTCCTGAAGGACTTTCCAGGATCTAATAGTGTCAATCGACACGGACCATCAAGGACTTCAGTCTGGCCAAAGGACATCCGGATAGTCCTTGAAATGGCTGAGAAAAAAGGATATTTGTACATTTTTTGTGATTTTTTGCCATTTTTTCGACCTACCCCCTTGCAAAAATTTTTGCAAAATTTTTTGAAAGATATTTGGAATCCTTGAATGCAGATCGATAGTCCTGCTCCTGGAGGTCCTAGAAAAACATGTCCTGGCGAAATCGGTTTATGTCCTGCGGAGTTATGGCCTCGAGAAAATTGTCCTTTTTTCGTTTTTTAGCCCTAGAATCCGCAAATCCTGCCGCAGGACGAAAGGACATGGTGCGTTCGAATGTCCTTGATGATCCGCGTCGATTGGCATCAAAAAAAGTAGGTGTCATCTAAGGATGCAGGACTAACATTTTTTGGAAAAGGTCCTTTTTTACAGCTTTTTTAAGGACTTTCGAGGACCTGCATATGTCAAATTACGCCAATTAACAAGGTCCTTGATCTGGCCAAAGGACATCCAAATCGTCCTTAAAATGGCCGAGTTATAAACACTTGAGTGTTTTTTGGACTTGTAATTTTTCCTTAAGACAATTATCCTTTTTTCGTTTTTTAGCTCTTAAAGACGCATATCCTGCCGCAGGACGAAAGGATATGGTTCGCTAGGATGTCCTTGACGATCCGCGTCGATTGGCATCAAAAAAAGTAGGGGTCATCTAAGGATGAAAAAAAGGATATTAGTGAATTTTTTCTAAGTCCCAGGCTGCACCGGGCGGGCAAGAAAACAGAAAAAACACATAAATACCGTAATATCTCAGCTCCTGGCAGGACTATTGGGAAGTCCTTTTCACAGATGATAGTCCTTGATGAAAGGAATTGTTTGACACTATTTTCGTCCTGATCCTTCAAAGGACTCGCGAGATTTTAGCTATTTTTGTAAACACAAAAATGTCCTTTTATCTCAGCTTCCTGAAGGACTTTCCAGGATCTAATAGTGTCAATCGACACGGACCATCAAGGACTTCAGTCTGGCCAAAGGACATCCGGATAGTCCTTGAAATGGCTGAGAAAAAGGATATTTGTACATTTTTTGTGATTTTTTGCCATTTTTTCGACCTACCCCCTTGCAAAAATTTTTGCAAAATTTTTTGAAAGATATTTGGAATCCTTGAATGCAGATCGATAGTCCTGCTCCTGGAGGTCCTAGAAAAACATGTCCTGGCGAAATCGGTTAATGTCCTGCGGAGTTATGGCCTCGAGAAAATTGTCCTTTTTTCGTTTTTTAGCTCCAGAATCCGCAAATCCTGCCGCAGGACGAAAGGACATGGTGCGTTCGAATGTCCTTGATGATCCGCGTCGATTGGCATCAAAAAAAGTAGGTGTCATCTAAGGATGCAGGACTAAAATTTTTTGGAAAAGGTCCTTTTTTACAGCTTTTTTAAGGACTTTCGAGGACCTGCATATGTCAAATTACGCCAATTAACAAGGTCCTTGATCTGGCCAAAGGACATCCAAATCGTCCTTAAAATGGCCGAGTTATAAACACTTGAGTGTTTTTGGACTTGTAATTTTTCCTTAAGACAATTATCCTTTTTTCGTTTTTTAGCTCTTAAAGACGCATATCCTGCCGCAGGACGAAAGGATATGGTTCGCTAGGATGTCCTTGACGATCCGCGTCGATTGGCATCAAAAAAAGTAGGGGTCATCTAAGGATGAAAAAAAGGATATTAGTGAATTTTTCTAAGTCCCAGGCTGCACCGGGCGGGCAAGAAAACAGAAAAAACACATAAATACCGTAATATCTCAGCTCCTGGCAGGACTATTGGGAAGTCCTTTTCACAGATGATAGTCCTTGATGAAAGGAATTGTTTGACACTATTTTCGTCCTGATCCTTCAAAGGACTCGCGAGATTTTAGCTATTTTTGTAAACACAAAAATGTCCTTTTATCTCAGCTTCCTGAAGGACTTTCCAGGATCTAATAGTGTCAATCGACACGGACCATCAAGGACTTCAGTCTGGCCAAAGGACATCCGGATAGTCCTTGAAATGGCTGAGAAAAAGGATATTTGTACATTTTTTGTGATTTTTTGCCATTTTTTCGACCTACCCCCTTGCAAAAATTTTTGCAAAATTTTTTGAAAGATATTTGGAATCCTTGAATGCAGATCGATAGTCCTGCTCCTGGAGGTCCTAGAAAAACATGTCCTGGCGAAATCGGTTTATGTCCTGCGGAGTTATGGCCTCGAGAAAATTGTCCTTTTTTCGTTTTTTAGCTCCAGAATCCGCAAATCCTGCCGCAGGACGAAAGGACATGGTGCGTTCGAATGTCCTTGATGATCCGCGTCGATTGGCATCAAAAAAGTAGGTGTCATCTAAGGATGCAGGACTAAAATTTTTTGGAAAAGGTCCTTTTTACAGCTTTTTTAAGGACTTTCGAGGACCTGCATATGTCAAATTACGCCAATTAACAAGGTCCTTGATCTGGCCAAAGGACATCCAAATCGTCCTTAAAATGGCCGAGTTATAAACACTTGAGTGTTTTTTGGACTTGTAATTTTTCCACAAGAGAATTATCCTTTTTAGTTTTTTAGCTCTTAAACACGCATATCCTGCCGCAGGACGAAAGGACATGGTTCGCTAGGATATCCTTGATGATCCGCGTCGATTGGCATCAAAAAAGTAGGGGTCATCTAGGGATGAAAAAAAGGATATTAGTGAATTTTTCTAAGTCCCAGGCTGCACCGGGCGGGCAAGAAAACAGAAAAAACACATAAATACCGTAATATCTCAGCTCCTGGCAGGACTATCGGGATGTCCTTCACACAGATGATAGTCCTTGATGAAAGGAATCGTTTGACACTATTTTCGTCCTGATCCTTCAAAGGACTCGCGAGATTTTAGCTATTTTTGTAAACACAAAAATGTCCTTTTATCTCAGCTTCCTGAAGGACTTTCCAGGATCTAATAGTGTCAATCGACGCGGGTCATCAAGGACTTCAATCTGGCCAAAGGACATCCGGATAGTCCCTTGAAATGGCTGAGAAAAAGGATATTTGTACATTTTTTTGTGATTTTTTGCCATTTTTTCGACCTACCCCCTTGCAAAAATTTTTGCAAAATTTTTTGAAAGATATTTGGAATCCTTGAATGCAGATCGATAGTCCTGCTCCTGGAGGTCCTAGAAAAACATGTCCTGGCGAAATCGGTTTATGTCCTGCGGAGTTATGGCCTCGAGAAAATTGTCCTTTTTTCGTTTTTTAGCTCCAGAATCCGCAAATCCTGCCGCAGGACGAAAGGACATGGTGCGTTCGAATGTCCTTGATGATCCGCGTCGATTGGCATCAAAAAAGTAGGTGTCATCTAAGGATGCAGGACTAAAATTTTTTGGAAAAGGTCCTTTTTACAGCTTTTTTAAGGACTTTCGAGGACCTGCATGTGTCAAATTATGCCAATTAACAAGGTCCTTGATCTGGCCAAAGAACATCCAAATCGTCCTTAAAATGACCGAGTTATAAACACTTGAGTGTTTTTTGGACTTGTAATTTTTCCACAAGAGAATTATCCTTTTTAGTTTTTTAGCTCTTAAACACGCATATCCTGCCGCAGGACGAAAGGACATGGTTCGCTAGGATATCCTTGATGATCCGCGTCGATTGGCATCAAAAAAAGTAGGGGTCATCTAAGGATGCAGGACAACAAATTTTTGGAAAAGGTCCTTTTTTATAGGTTTTCAAAGGACTTTCGAGGACCTGCATATGTCAATTTACGAGAATTAACAGGGTCCTTGATCTGGCCAAAGGACATCCAAATCGTTCTTAAAATGGCCGAGTTATAAACACTTGAGTGTTTTTTGGACTTGTAATTTTTCCTTAAGACAATTATCCTTTTTTAGTTTTTTAGCTCTAGAATCCGCAAATCCTGCCGCAGGACGAAAGGACATGGTGCGTTTGAATGTCCTTGATGATCCGCATCGATTGGCATCAAAAAAAGTAGGTGTCATCTAAGGATGCAGGACTAAAATTTTTTGGAAAAGGTCCTTTTTTACAGCTTTTTTAAGGACTTTCGAGGACCTGCATATGTCAAATTATGCCAATTAACAAGGTCCTTGATCTGGCCAAAGGACATCCAAATCGTCCTTAAAATGGCCGAGTTATAAGCACTTGAGTGTTTTTTGGACTTGTAATTTTTCCTTAAGACAATTATCCTTTTTTCGTTTTTTAGCTCTTAAAGACGCATATCCTGCCGCAGGACGAAAGGATATGGTTCGCTAGGATGTCCTTGATGATCCGCGTCGATTGGCATCGAAAGTAGGGGTCATCTCAAATTACTGTAAGGAAAGTCGACAAAATGGCCAAAAAGTTGCAAAAAACCATAAATGTCACAAAAAACCTAAGGATGGTCCATAAAACTTACCCATTTCAAGGACGATCCAGATGTCCTTTGGTCAGATTGTAGTCCTTGGTGAGTCGCGTCGACTGGCACTATGGGATCCTGGAAGGTCTTTCACGAAGCTGAAATAAAAAAAATTTTTGATTAAAAGATAAATAGTAAATATCTTGCGAATCCTCTGAAGGATCAGGACAAAAAAAGTGTCAAATTAATTGGAGCTATCATCTGTGTAAAGGATATTCCGGTAGCCATGCGGGGAGCTAAGATATTAAGGATTGCCTAGTACAATTTAGGACTTAGAGAATCCAAAAAACACAAAACTCCCTTTAACTCAGACATTTCAAGTACGATTTGTTTCGGACAAATATTGGAAAAGTTACAGAATCGCAAATTTGAGTTTGTTATGGATTTTGGAAAAATTATTGAAAAATTGTTGGTCAAAATTGTAATTTTCGTAGGCTGTAGTTAGAATAATTGCAATTTTAGTCGAAATTCTGATTTCCATGAGGCTGTATTTGTTATAGAATTTTTGCATACTTTGAAATGCTATTAAATCATTGGAAACTTGGAAAAAAAAAATGTCGATTCGATTTTTGAAAATGTTGACAGTGCCTACATCACGATATTTTTCGAAACTCGGATCAAAATTAGTGCAAAAATTAGCAAAAAAACATACAGGAATTTTTGAAATCGAGGAGACAAAACTCACCAGTGAAAGGCTTATAAATTTGCTAATCGGTTACGGCATAGAGCAGACCTAGTAGCTTCACTACAAATGCATAACTGCCAATCTGTCGCAGGGCTGCCTTGGCCTCTTGTGGCGTGGCGGTAACAACTAAACAATAAACAAACTATAAGCAAAAAACTCATATCTTTGATTGAATTCAGTTGACCGACCTTCAATATAGCGATGACCCATGCTGCCTTTGTTTACTTTGACATCATCCTTAGTGGATAGATACCTTAACATACATATGCGTTTATTCTTAAGGAAATCGAGTATCTTCTTGTGCGTAGCCGGCCACGGAAGCACACGGAGTCATCATCCTGGTCCTTCTGCTGGTTGCTGTCGTCATTATAATTGTCGTTGTTGTCGTCGCCTTTATTTGGCTGGCCATAGTTGTACTGCACATCACCGTTAGCCATTTTTTTGGAACTGTGCTTGGGAGTAAATTCAAAAATGAAAAAAACAGTTATTAGGCACGGTTAATTCTTGTTGTTGCTGCTTTTTTTTCACAGCAGGCCGCAATTTTTTTTTTGCCTACGCCATTTTGATTCTTGTCACCGACTCTTATTTACTCACTTTTTGCATGGCAATTACAATACGGTACACAACATAAATACTCAATTGGACAAATTGCCATATACTTGCCAATATTTTTTCACGTTTGGAGCTTACGGTTTCCCTATTTTATTTTTATCCGCACTTCTTAAAATGTGCTAGGGTTGACAGCAGTGTTGCCAGTTCACTTTACATGTGCTAGGGTTGTCAGCGGTGGTGCCAGTTCACTTTAAAACAAACCATCTGGCAATACCGCTGTTATGTTATGTTAGTTAACATGCTGTTAAAATAGTGGAGTAAAATACGGGGCTGTTAACTGGGATTAAAATACTGGGTTGTTAACGGGGAGTACAATACGGGGCTGTTATCTGGGCGTAAAATACTGGGCTGTTAACTGGGATTAAAATACTGGGGGTCTGGTTGTTAGGGCGGGAAGTTTGAAATGCTTTATCAAGTTAGCAGCATAGGTAATGTCTTGGACCTCTACTTTTATTTTGATGCCTTTCGTTAAGGATCATCAAGGACATGCTAGCAAAAGATGTTTTCTTTTCTGTTGCCCATGTAAAAGCTAACAGACCGCGGTAATTCACCATGGCTGAAAATATCGTCACGCGCTTATATAATGACAATAAAATGCATTTTGCTGTTAACATTTCTGACGACATACGACTTATGCGTTCTAAATGTCTCTCGCAACGCGTCTGGGACTTGAAAATCGGCCATTATCCGCTCCATGCTATTGAAATCCGCCTTTTCCAAGTCATCGCATGAATCGTCATCATCGTTATTTTGATTCTCATTGACTAAAACCAGACGCTCTGCGAATGACACAATGCCGCACCACGAGTGAAAATCCTTGACGCCATTGCTGGCAGCTGGATTGTAGCCAAGCATAGCTACCGCATTCTGCACATTCTTCTCAGTACCATAAAACTCGAGTACATCCTCGAGAGCCTGTGGTAGATGCTGCCAAATCAGAGTGCGCCCGCTTGTATTCCTGCAGATTGTTAAGATCATCGCCAGTTACTAGTTCGCTTTCGGGCTCCTCACAGCGACTTAAATACTTAAGGAACACACGTTTGTATAGCTGTTTACGCTGCTGCGAGACCCAAACATACTTGCTCAAGTAATCCCAAGGGGTCATGGCTACAAGACGAAAATATTCTGGTTAGTTTGCAGTCTGTTTTTGAATACCCACTCTTTAGCATGCTGAGATCCATTGGTACATCAAAGCGTGCGGCCGATTTGGAGAACTTTCTTGGCATTTTTGTTGTTTTGATTTGTCGCCGCCGCTGACTTATCCTCCATGGGCTTCGGGTTGGTCTTCAGTTTGGGGGGCATATATGTATTTGATGGCCTCTTTGAGAGCGCGATTAAGCTATTGCAAAGGCACGTTTCAGTGGTATTTTTCGGTATTTTTAGCACTCATTTCGAGTTTATCTCACATATCTGCCAAAAGTATTCTCTATTAGATCCACATCCAAATCGGTCTTTAAAGCAAATTAACAAGGTCCTTGATCTGGCCAAAGGACATCCAAATCGTCTTTAAAATGGACAAGTTATAAACAGATGTGTTTTTGGACTTGTAATTTTTACTTAAGAAAATTATCCTTTTTTCGTTTTTAGCTCCAAAATCCGCAAATCCTGCCGCAGGACGAAAGGACATGGTGCGTTCGAGTATCCTTGATGGTCCGCGTCGATTGGCATCAAAAAAAGTAGGGGTCATCTAGGGATGGAAAAAATTATATTAGTGATTTTTTTCAAAGTCCACAGCAACAGTTGGTAGTGACACCAGCAACAGTGGCTAGTGCCCGCAGCAACAGTTGCTAGTACCGATATCCTGACTGCTAAAATAGTCCAAAGTACAGCCTAAGAATCAGAGTTGTGACTAAGATTATAAAGTTAATGTGAAGAAAACTGAACCGAAGAAGCGCGCCGATTTTTTTTTTATTAAGCATTTTATTTGGTTATTAATACGCGTGTGGTTTACAATACAAATAATTGTTTTTGTTTATCAATATTTCTTGCATGTTTTAAACACAAATATATATATATATTTATTTCGTATTTATTAAGATCCCATTATGATGGTGATGTTAAAATTTTTATATCCTGCAACATGTGCATTGAGATTACGAAAATTAGCTGCGGTAGACGTTGGCTCTGATGTATGTATGTATGTTGGTGTTAGCTCTATTTGTATGTATGAATGTTTGTATCTGTAAATCGGTTGTATATTTAATTGTATTTTAAATTTTCTCTATGCATTTCTATTGGTTTGTAATATTGTATATTTTATGTATTTATATATATTTCTTTGTTAAAATATGCAAGCGTAAAAATCTGCTTGGTTTTCGTTTTTTAAATTTCTTTTTTTTCATTTTTTTCTGCTTTTTTTTTTTTGTAAAAAAAAAATAAATTGAGACTTTAAAAGCATTTTGCTTTGCCAGGCTTTGACTATATCTTTACGTCCCCGTTTCACACAACATGCGCTCTCAGATTTGTATAATTTGCTTAAATTAATCTACCATAATAAGCGACTCATTCAATAATTGTTTCGTACATATAATAACTACATCAAATAAAAGCAAAGTTTTTCCATTTTCGTTTTTTCCGGTTTTTGGTTTTTTGTTTTAAGTTTTTGTTATTGTTGTATTCCATTGCAACGCGCTAGCACAAAAGCTTTGGAATTGAAATTACAAATATATTTTTGGTTGTCGGTTTCGTGCTTCTTTTGCATTTTGAACATTAAAGCCAATAATAGAAAATGCATGCATGGATAGTTAATGCCTATCCATGTATTCATATTGATGTTCGCTTTTGCGATTTTTATAGTTTTTATAAACATATAAAATATATTATTCATTTAAAAACTCGTATATGCATTCCATATGCATTAAGAATGTGAGAGTAGATGGAAAATGTTAAATATTCAAAGATTTTGTTTATTTTTATGTTGCTGTTATTTTTCTTCAGGTTTTAACCTTATCGAGTTCTGCATTAAGTCTGTGATTTTTCAGGCCGGGCTGGTTCAGGTGAAGATTATTTTCTGTTGCTGTTGTCTCTATGTCGCTCCGTACCTTAGTTTAGCCCCTTGTCTGTAAGAGCAGAGAGAGAGATAAATAAATTGACTGAAATAAATTGAATTGTAGAATATGTGGGTCGCGAAGGGGAAAGGGCGGCGAGTACATGTACATATGTGGATACATACTCATACAACTTTTCACTTTCAAATTGAGCTCTGCGTCCGTACGTATATATGGACCAAGTAAAAACTTAAATCAAAACTATAATAAGAAGCTGTGAAGCCTTGCCTTGTAATGCTTACCTAGCCAAATATTTTTTGTGTCACTGTCACACTGACCCATTTTCTTAAAAGTTGTGTGTTTTTGCGCTTTATTTGCGCTGCTGTTGTTGTTGTTGCATCCTCTGATCTCCTTCATCCTCCACCACCGTGGATTCATCATGCGACCAGAAACTGGCCGACATTTGCGATGACGACATAGCACCCACACCAGGAAAAGAATCCTCCATGAGCGTACTAGAAGCACAGCTGGTAACGCTGCCCGACATTTGCGAATTACCCGCACTGGTTTGGTACGTTGCCGTAGTGCCCGCCGAGCTTGTGGTTTGCTCAATGCATAGATTTAACGAGTCCACCGATAAATCCTTTGACATGCCGCTCTCGTCTAATGGGATATCTTGGATACCCCCGCTAACTGTCGTGGTGGTTATCACTCGCGTAACAGTGTGCTCGTGTCCATCGGCATCAGTGCTGGTCGTTGTCGTTGTTGTTGTGGTTGTTAAGCCATCACCTAGTGTAACGCCGCCACTGCTAACGAACTTTGACATGAGATCCAATTGCTCGTCACCAAAGGACTCAATGCTTTCCTGTCGCGAGTGACGTTTATCGATCTCAAGCGAATCAACATCCGATCGTGTGGTCGCGTCCTTCGATATATCGAAACTTTCAATGCTACTTGTCATCATATCGTGACTTTTACTTATCTCCATGCTATCGATACTATCTTTTTCAGAGTCTAGACTGTCGATCTTTGATTTGGGATCCGGCTCAGTTCCGGACAATTCGCTGATTTTAACTGAATTGCACCCGGCCTTGGTATCACTATCGTCTCGTTCAAGCTTTTGCTTAAAAAGTGCCTCAATGGTGTCGGCCTGACCCGTTGGTACCACTTCAGTACGTGTCACTGTGCGGGTGACCTTAGTAACCATCACATTACCACCGGCAGCCCCTTTATCGCTTCCGTTTGATTTGTTAGACTCGTCGGAGCGGGAGAGAAGAGCTGCTTCTTCCTTGGCCTTGATTTCGATAAGATGCGCTTCGATACAGGCATTTTCCAGACCTTCGAACTCCTTCAGACTGGATATGGATACATCGTCGCCAGGCGCGGTCCCGCTTCCGCTATGGCGGACGACATAGCGACGTGTAAAACTACCATTGCTCGAGTCTGTGGAACCTTGGTGTGTGCGATTTCGATTTTCGAGCGAAATAGCTTGCTCCAAGGACTCAAATTCTTGCAGACTACTCATAGACACGTCATCGTGTTCGCCACGTGAGTGATATCGCCTTGCAGCGAGCACATCGTATTCGGGAGTGCTTGAGAATGAGTCCTTAAAACTGCTGATGCGACTACTGCCCACTTCAAACTCGCCATCTTCTTCCTTAATGTCTTCGAGAACCGCTCCGGTAAGGTCATAGGGATAACGTAATTGATTATCCGTTAACTGCATCTCTACCCATCGTTTGTTTGCTGCTGCTGTATCGCTAGAATCGCTCTCTTCCTGCTGTTCACTGCTGCTACTGGCTCCTGTTGGTGGGCTCTCCTCAAACTCGAAATTTAGATCATCCTTATAGAGCTGCGATCCAAGTTTGGGATCCGCTGGGGCTGACTTAATGATGATTTTCTCAACATCTTCGTCATGCTTTTGCTCGTATTTCGTAGGTTGTATCTTCATGCTCTTACCACCCAGATCCACTTCATTGGCTTCCTTGGCAACCTCCTCAATGATCACGAATTCATCGGAGATATCGGGTTGCTCAACCATTTCAAATGAGTCTGGCGAATCGGGAGCTCGATGATCATCGTAGTCGGCACCTACTTCAGCACGCTTAAGTTCCTCTAGTTTTTGTTTGTACTGCTCTTGCACGCGTCGCTGGAAGTCTTGCTCCTTTTCTTCAGCAATTGCCTTTTGATAGATTTCAGCATCGCTAGCCTTATGTAGTTCCTCCTCAGTTCGGACTTTATATAGTGTCTTTTCGGGGAACTCATCGGTGTCTTCCTCCAAAATCGGTGACTTTATATCTTCTGTTACCATAATGTCCGGTATATTTGAATAATCCTGCATATTTTGCGATGGCCGGCGTTCTTCCAGCAGAGCCTCAGCTTCAAGTTCTTCTGTAGCACTATCCTCAACAATAACTTCCGCCACCAATTGGGATGGGGTAAATGGTCGTTTCTCTAGCTCGCAGCTGTGATCCATTTCGGCTGCAGCTTGTTTCTTCTTTTTACTCTTGCGCTCCTTTGGCGATCGGAATTGACGAGCATATTCCGATTCATAGGGGTCTGTGTCGGACTCGCTTTCCGATTCTTTCCCCTCCCCCAACAACGCCACCTCCTTATCCAGGTTTTTGAGGGCATCTCCGGAAATTGATGTACTTTCACTTCGTCTATGCCCACGTCTTTTCGATTCACCACTGGGTGGTGTACTAGCATTGGAATCTTGAGGAGAGTGCTCCTTGCTTTCCATTTCTAACATGAAAGTAGCATCTTCAGGTAATGATGCGTCTGGAATGGGATCATCGTGGCCATATTGAAAGCCTTCTATACCGGTCAGTGACGATGAACCTGCCGATCCAATCATATCATCGAAGTTCTCCACTACAGTGTCAATGTTGGATGTACTGGACATGCTGACAGAGAGTATGCTACCCTCATCCAAACTGGAGGCCAGCTTTGATTCATCAATTGATCGCCTGGCATCTCCGTGATATAATAAAATGTCTTCACCCTTATCGCTATCCCGCGGACTATCGGCCTTACTATCATCAATTGGATAGGCTAGTCCCCAAGTGCGTTCCGATTCTCTGGGTTTGGGATACTCCTCTATTGTGACCGTCTCGACTGTTGGCTCATCGGTGATCGGCTTAGGTTTGAAAATCATCTCCTGAGAGCGTTTCATTAGGCTCTGTTGTTCGGTAATCGGATATACCACACCGGGTAGATCCTGACTCTCATCGCTATCATCGTCATCTGCCCGCAAGTCACGCAAATGGGCTAGTTCCTCAGCTTCCAACGCATCGGCTTCTGTTGAAGATGCTACTAAGGTCTCTGACAGCTCCGAAACATCGATGCTAGCTAAATTGGCGGAGGTCTCTGACTGTGAGTCTAAACTACGCATGCTCTCGTGCGAGCTAAGGCTCTTTCCACTGCTGCTTCCAAGAGTGCTAACAGCACTAATATATTCGGTGCCCTCACGGCATGTGGATGTGTAATCTCGAGCCGTTTGGTATTCGCTCGAAGTGCCGGTTCCACCAGTAGCCGATAGCAGATTTTCCAAGTCCGAGGATAGTGGTCGACTCTGCGTTTTGTCGAAGCTCTTGTGGTAGCTGTCGCTTGAGCTTGAAGTATCAACATCGGGTATAGACCAACGATTAGTTGAGTCCGTCAGGGATTCGTTTTGCAGTCTATGGACTACTACATCCACAGGTCTGATTGATTGGTCAGAGACAACTTCCTCTAAAGCACTTGTTGTCGATATTGATTTATCGGCGGCGAGCTCCTCAGCAACTACACTGGCTGTGGCCAATTTTTCAGTATAGTAATCCTCCATGGAGCTAAAATCCTCCGCTGTCTCTGTTGAAATGAATCCTAGCGATGCTTGCTCTTCCTTAACCATTTGCTCCTCCATTGAACTTAGATCCTCTGCCGTTCCGGTCGAGACAAATCCCAGAGAACCGTGTTCATCACGTCTATCGACTCGACCAAACACGTCTTGAGCATAATGCGCCATTGCGGCTTGTTTATTAAGAGTTTCCTTAATTGTTGTATCGAACAAACCCTCTGGCGGTTGTGTACTGTCAATCGACGATGACTGTAGATCGGGTATACCAATGAATGACGATATATCTTCGCTCTCGCTGCCTGCATGGAATGTCTGCGGTATGGCATTTAATTCAAAATCCAATGGTAGTTCCATTGATTTGCTATCGTCTTTGTTATAAGTTTGCTTTATATCGTCTGGAGCCACTTCCAAAGATTCATGTATTTCTGCAAGGGAATCACTGGCTAGAGTATCATCCAAAATACTTTTTACATCGGATGCTGAAGGTTGCTGGGGCGAGTGCACCACTTTTGGCTTACCAACTGTGGGTATATCTTTCTCGGATGTTTCCCACTCACTCTTTTCCAAGGGCAGCTCAAATTTGTCTGTGGACATGATCTTTTCGGCAATAGTATTAACAATTTCGGGAATTTCCTTGCTTGACTCATCGGGATCCTCGCTGCTGGATGGCGCTATCTCTATAACAGCTCGCCCACTCGATCCAGTTGATGTAGTTAGGCTTTCCTCTGTGGTTACTTTGGAGAGTTTTGGTTCGCCAGACTTCTCTTTGTCGGCATTTTCCAATTCCAAAAGATCATTTCTCGTTTCGGAACCCTGTCTGACTATCTTATTATCCAACGCAGCGGGATCATCGCGTTTCATAGTTACATACTCCTTAAAAACGTCATTAGCCTCATCAGAATCAACTGATACCTCCTTCATCAATGATATATCTTTGGCATCGAAGCTTAAGTCACCAGGGGCCTCTTCTTCCTGAGGCGTGATACTAGCCGACTTAGTTGTGGTCTTTGTAATGACATTACGACTCGATTCACCTATATAAAAACTTGTCGTCTTTTCGACTCCCTCAGATTTTTCTGTATCAGCATCATCAACGGATATTTCGCTTGTTGGCTCAAAGCTTTCCGTGTGATCCTCTGAAGCAGTTGTAGTGGTAGCTGTGGTTGTAACTAAATCTCGCAACTGCGAACGGATGGACAATTCTGTGGAGGGTTCATCTGTCTTGGAGAGTTCCTCTGTAAAATCAAAACTACGGAGACTAACGCTATCTGATTGTTCACCAAGGGCGGCTAGGTTTTCAAACGGTTCCGTGTGCTTGATGGGGGCACGTGGCTTTGGAACTGGTGCCGCGGCATCGACGCTTATATCAATTGGTATATCGGGTTTTTGCTCTTGACTTGGAATGGTTGTGCTATCGGTATCTTCGGAAGCGGGAGAGCTTGCTTTGAGTACGCGAGGTTTTGGTGTGGGTGTGTCGTGGCTGGTGGTCATGAATGTATTGGTGTCTACCACCGGCTTAGCTGATGTATCTGTTGTGGTTGTGGTTGCTACAACAGCCGACGGTGGTACGGGAGTGGTTTCATTTGAGATGGGTATATCGCCGCCTGTTTCTACAAAACAATGGGTGTGAAAACAAAAGCAATTTTAAAAAGTGTTGTGAAAGTCGAGAACAAAAGATGAGGAAGAAGAAAAACGATTATACGATTAAAAGTCAAGAAACAGGAAACGGAAATGGTGATGATGATGATGAATAGAGGATAGAGAAGATAAATGCATTCGAATGGGCTGGTAGTAGTGGTGGTGGTGGGTGTGGACAGTGATAGGGTATTCATTAAGTTTGCCAGAGATAGGTTCATAGGTAAAGAATAGAGAAGAGTTCATAATTGTGAATGATACGATAGAGATTTTCAGCATGCTTACTGTATAGTTTAAATGAGTTGAAAATGAATACAAATCGATAACAAAATAAATTGAAACAGAAACATTAAATGCAATTAGAGCTCAACTTGAACAAAAAGTTTTTTTGTTGCCGCCATTTTTTTGTTTTGTTTTTCTGTTTATGCTTTTTTTTTTTGTATTTTGTTTTTTAAGACAACGTAAATTAAAGTTAACATTTTACATATCTAGATTAATAGTTTTGTTTTGTTATCTACGAAAATCACCAATTGAAGCAGAAAACAAAAATCATAGGTATGTTTTATGCGATTGCATTTAGCTTTTGCCTGCAATACCTGAAGTTAGTTCTTGCAATTGTATATCATTATCGGGCGTAATTTGATTCTGCGCCATATCGGCCATTGTGTTTGTTGTGGGCGACACGCTGTCATCCCAACTTAGCTTTGAAAATTCACCCTGCAAGTTGCTAATTTCGTCCTCCTGAACAGCCGTTTCGAATGTCTCATCGAATTGGACACTGACATCGTCCAGGTCAGCGGCAAGTTTCTCAATTTTGTGATCGATGCGTCTAGATCGCACCTCAAATTTGTCATCGTCTACACTAGACACTACTGGGCATGGTGGGTGGGTGGTATATACGTATAAGAGTTGGGATAGACATGGTGGAGACAGGGTTGAGGAGAGCAGGTAAGCAAACAATACAAGAGAATGATTATATATAGCAAACGGACTAGAGATTCTAACTGATTAAATATATGGCTTAGCTTCTCGATCTAATTCTATATATATATATACATATATACGTATATATATGTATATATATATATGTATGTATCTATATCTATGCAAGTGTATGGCTACCTGACATTTTCATACTAGATATTTTACCTTTTGTCGTTGATGAAATTGCTGTAGCAACATGGGAAAGTGGTTGTGGCTGGGTCTGGAGCTGGGGCTGCTGCTGCAGTTGCGGCTCTTGGAATTGTATGGTTACTGTGGTTGTTGTCGCATTAGGTGTATTTTGAACATGCAAGGGTAAATGTATGTGCTCGTCGGTGAAACTCATATTATCATCAAATGATTTGCCCGACATTGATTCAATGGTCGGTGATTTAATAACATCGACACCGCCAATATCATCGCATGTAATAGCATAATTTTCACTCTCTGAGTTATATTCCTGTTTAGTAAACTCATGGCCATTGGGTCGTTGCCCAAGTATCTCGACACTTTCTTCGAGCACACGATCGACAAGGACAGTGGCTTCCTCGCGAATGCGCGCAACAAGATCTTCTTCATTATCATTATCATCTGTATCATCATCTTCACCTTCACCAACAACTTTAACATCACCTGCAAGACAATTGCACATATTGATATTGGTAGATAGAAATTGGATAGATTTGCAAGCATGGAAATCATGATCAGCATGGAAAGCATGATGAGCGATAGCAATAACGAGAGTATCACAGTAATGTATTATTTAATGTGCAATTTAATGTGTCATAGCATGATGGTTTAAGAATGCGGTGAAGTTGGTGAGAGGTGCGACTATATTACATATTCCCTGCTAAAGTATCTGAAAGGCTGCATTACGTATCAGCTTTTTATATCAAATGAGCTTTAATTGCATTTGAATTAATAATAATAATAATAATTGTAATTATAATAATAAGAAAGAAAATATATAAATATAATTAATACACTTATTGGTAATGAAGCGCTATGAAATGTTTGCTTAAACATTAATAATAATAATGATAATAAATGATTATTGAGTTATCACATACCTTGTGAGATCTTTTTTTGGATATCCAGTATGGACGAGTCGATTGTTTTTTCTTGAACGGTTTCTGCAACAAACAGGTTAACGATTAATAAAATATCAAAAGAGTTGCTCAAAAATAAACATGGAATTATCGTAAAACTACTTTAATGATACTCTACAAAGGAAAATGAAAATGAACGATTACGCAGACTAAAAACAAGGACGAACAGAACAGATTCCAAAGAACTTTTTGTTAGCATTAGTTTTACGAATACGAGTAGAGGTATAGGTAGGTTGGTGATGTTAGTTAGTTAATTAGTTAGTTAGTTAAATTGAACGGCGCCTATGTGACTATAAGAACTTGTTAGTAGTATGACATGGGGCACAGAGTTAAGGCAGATAAAAAGTACATAGTAGTAGTAGTAATGCGATTATTTTCAGGCGTTTTTTTTGTGTTGCTGTTTTGGCTTTTTTTTTGTGGCATAAATTTAAACAGATATATATATATATATACTATTTATAGTATGTACGTTAATTGTTTGCGTTTACTTACAAAATGATTGAGTGTATGTGTTTGGTTTAGATTTTGATTTTTTTTTTGTTTAAGTAAAACTTAAAGGCTATTGTTGAAAAATGGATTTGGATTATTGGCAACAGAATGGGATCGGAATGCGGAAGTCGGGAAAGCGTCACTAATTGCCTCCTCTGGCGGCAGACTCATCTGATTCGACATATTCAACGTCGGTATGGGCATCTCTTATTACGCCCTTTATATGCAGCTTTTCAGCATCGGCGTTAAAACATTGACCGGTCCTCTCATGCACGACCGTATAGCTCTCATTAAGCATATCATTGAGCTCTTTACTATTGCTGTTGGCCACTTTAATGGGGGGTGGTTCGAGGCCATCCTCGGCGTCTGATGGCAGCTGCACATCCTCAATGTCCGTGTTCTGTTGGCTAATTACTTCCTCTTTTTGCAAACGCAAGTGAAGTGGTTGGAGCTTGATCTTGCTGCATGTCTTATCAGAAGATGGTGGCATCGGAGGCGCTGCATCGGAAGCGTCCGAGACATCTGAGATATCATCAGTGGAAAGATCTTCAGCATCGGTTAGCTTGTCAGCATTTTGAGATCTGGCTTGGTGTTTCAGCTGCTCGACGCGTTTCATTCCGGGCGGTAGATCACATTCACTCAAGTCCATATCTTCGACATCGGTAACGCCATCCTCCTTAGCTTTAACTACATCCAACAGTTTGTTCTTGCCCTTGCTCAGAGTGCGTGTCTTTAGTTTTTTGCGCCGGTTGGTGCCTGCCACAAAGATTTCTTCGACATCAGTTACCGATTCCGCATTCGAGAGTACTTCCAGGCGTTTGTTTTGCTGTTGCTTCATCAGTTCATTGGACACGATAACCTCATTCTCGATTAGCCCGGGACCGGAGACCAAAGGATCATCGACTACTGATTGATTAAGACTCCAGTCCTCGGCACAAGAATAGTCCTCTGAGTCAGTGTGTATGGCATCCTTGACATACGGATTGTAGATGCCGAATTCGTAATTTTTGTCCATGGGCATGACATTGGTGATAGTGTCACCATATTTGTCTTCTTTAAGTTCGATTACCTCACGATGTGGCAATGGCAGAGCTTCGGGTGCCACAGCAGTTATTTCGAGTAGATTGCTAGAAAGGGAAGTGTCCTCGCAGTACATGTCCTCGACATCGGTAAGGCAGGTGCCATCGTCTCCGGACGCTAAAATGATGGCACGTGGTATAGGTTGTTCATCGTCCTCCTCGTTGTCAAAACTATCTTCGGCTGCCGAATCATCAATGCCTTCAACATCGGTAAGTACTTCCTCATTTTTCGCCGATAGCTGCAAGAAGTGTTTTCCCTTCCTCTCAGTAAGGGATATTGTTGATTTTGAATTGCGTCGTGGTTGTCCACTGGCGCTAACAAATGCCACATCTATAGGTGGGAAATTGGACTCGCTTGCGCTGGTACTTCGAGCGGCTGCACCTTCAAGTTCCGAATCGCTGCCCGAGCATGCAATTTGACATACCTCTTCGCTGCCACTGCCCGAAACTTCAAGCACTTCATCCTGGGACATGCCACGTACACCAATGCCGGTACAATCAGACAGAGCAGATGCCAAATCGCTGATGTCGCTAATTACGGAAACGTCTTCATACTGATCAGAATCGTCTTGGTGCTTCTCTCCATCGGCAATATTAACGCGCCCTTGATCGCCCACCGCATTGTCCAGGTCAACACAAACGGACTTCTCGCAGCCATAGTCCACTTCAGAATCGGTATCGTAGTCCTCACAATCGGTCAGATAGTCGGCCAGACCATTCAAGTTTTGTGCTTGCAAGAAATTTCCGGCTTTTATTTCGCAACTTTCCTTTGCATCGTTGTCAACAGCCTCCTGATTTTGCAATCCCTGCTGCAGAAACTCACGCAACGATAGTTTTAATTCGGGATAGGCTGTGCTTTTTTCTTCTTCATCAGAGTCGGTAGCGTAGTCTTCCACATCAGTGACATCGTTTTCAAAAGGACTCGCTTTAGACTTGGGCTTTGACTGTGATGCGTTGCCGGAACCACGTCTTGATCTAGGCTTTAGTACCTCGGCCTGACTATCGAAATCCTCTACATCAGTTAGGCCTCCGGCGTCACCATTGCGTCCGTAGTCCATGTCATTGCTTTCCGAATCCTGGGAAGATGATGATGATTCGGAATGCGAAATATGTTGTTCGGTTGTCACGGATATAGTTGGAAGTTTTTTAGACATTCTGGTGTTTTATTTTTTATTTTTGGTGAATTAATTTTTATTTGTTTTTTTTGTTTTTTTTTTTTAATGGTAGATTAGTTATTGATTTTAGTTATTTGCGTTTGCTATTTGTGGGAAATAAGTTTAAAGTTAAGGTTAAGTAAAAAGCATTTTCATAGTCAATATTAATAAGAAAAGTTGCAGAAATTGACAAAAATTCCCTAGAAATGATGGGTATCGTAACTAAACTAATCCTAATTATTATTAGTGTGCGCAATAACTTACAATAAGCGACTTAATTACCTTTCACAGTGCTGCTCTTCTCCACCTCAGATTCCTGTTGGGTTTCCGTCGAGAACACAATGCTGCCACTCTCAACGTGCAACTGAAGCGAAGCATCTAGCGCAACACCTGGGACGACCATGCTAGTGTGTTGGTAGTGGTGATGCTGATGATGCTGCTGGTGGTGGTGCTGGTGCTGTTGCTGACGGCGAAGCGTCTCCTCAATTAAGGCTAGAGGACTACGTGTTGGCTTCGGGGAACCGGGACTTGCAGCCAATAGACGCTCGGGGTCGGCAGTGCCAAACATTGGTAGGGCAACCGAATCGGAGAGACTGGAATCGGTGGTATCGATAAAGCTAACATCAAATTCGTTAACGCAGCGTTGTTGATCGTTTGTGGTTGGGGGGTGCACTACCATGGTCGTATGTTCTACATCAAATTCGGGCTGACGGTACACAACTTCCAGGGGTCTGTCGGGGCCAAAGGTCTTGGTGAACACCTCGCTGGTAAGGACCTTGCGACTATTGCTGCCGCTACCGGAGGATGATGAGGTAGAGCTTTTTGTACTATCACTTGATTTTATGGAACGTATGGTTATCACCTCGCAGTCGTCATCAATGTGCACAGTGCTAACAGCACTTGTTGTCGCTGTTGGTTCTCTATGCACACGCACGGTCGATGTCGATGTAAGGGCCTTCTCCTTCTTTGCCGACAGCTTAAGGTTGGTCATGTCCTTGTCAGTCTTACGACTGACAGTCACTGATCGTACGCTTCGCCGCGTGCTGTTTGAGGAGCCGCTGGCACTGGTTGAACTTGACTCGTTCATTGTATCTTTCATCTGCTTTTCAAGCTTCGGCTCTATTGAACTGCGCGCTGCTCTTTTGGGGGTCATGTTTTCGGTCTGTTTACTTACTGTACGCCTAACTATTTTCTTATTGTCTACCTGAGGTTTCGTAACGGTTTCATCACTTTTACCCATTGGCTTAGCTGTAGTCCGGGCTATGGAAGACGCGCTAATTGGAACTTTAGTGCGCTGTATGTTAGCTGTCGTTTTCTTTTTCAGTGTTGTCACCTGCTTGTTGTCAGTTTCTATGGAAGTTCTGTAGGCAATGGTTTTATTTATATTAGCTGATTGTGTCTTCATGCTTTTAGTTGTTTGGCTCTTAGAGCCTATCACGTTAGTTAATTTATTCTCTTTGGATGTTTGTCGTTTATATAAGCGTTCCGTGCTCTTCATTGATTCTCTACTCTCACTCTGGGAACCTCTTTTGTTAAGAGCAAGGGGCTGGGTTTTCTCACTGGTCAATTTCTTTGGTTTTCGTTCAATAGACGTGGTTCTTGTCAAGGCACTTGTCGTATTTAGTGATTTGTATGTACTTTTGGTCTGAGGTGGAGCAGGTGATTTAGGTGGTGCTGGCGACTTCGGCGGTGCCGGTGTGACACTACGACTTTCACCATCGGCATTGAGACCGAATCGCATGCTGTGAGCTAATGTCGGCTGCATATACCTATGAGTGGCTACGCTTTCAGTTTTTGCGATGCTTTTAACTATAGTTTCTTTATTGGAACGTGCGCTAACCTTCTTTACTTGTTTCGAAGCATCTTTTTTTACTGTTGACTTAGTCGTTGCCTGGGCTACATTGGTAGTTTTGCTTGGGGGACTAAAAGATCGAATTGAGGTATTGTATGGTATTCGAGTGACATCTGTCTTCACTCTCGGCCTTGGGGTAGTGGCTCTACTATTCTCGCCTTGCGGATGGCTTTCGTAAAATATAGAACTTGAAGCTGGACTGGATGATCGTTCGAAATGAATTTCACTGATAACTCGACTAGTGGCAGATGCTGAGCTTGTTGTTGTCGAAGTTGAACTAGTTACTGACCGTCTAGACTCGGCCTTAGCTGGTAACCTCTGCTTTGCAGAAGATGCTTTTTTAAGGGTAGTCTTTGGCCTTGATGGCGGAATCGTGTCGCTCACAATATCGCTTTTATTCTTTGCTTTATCTTCGGATTGCTTGCTAATAGCTATCTTTGGCCTAGATGGCAGAGCTGAGACTTTCTCATTATAACTTTTATTCTTTGCTTTATCGTCGGTTTTACCTTGGGTTTTTTTTGTTACCAAACTCCTAGACCTTGTACTAATAACTTTACTAGTTTTAGTTTTTACCTCGGTTTCCAACTTTTTCACCAATTTTGTTTGCGCGTTAATGGTTTCTTTTTTAACTGGAATAGACTGTTTTTGCCCCTCATCTAATTTTACAAAGTAGGCTATGGGCCGCACTTCCTTAACGTCTACTTCTTCTTCTATCGATTTAGCTGGTACATGGTCGCTTACATGGACATGTGACGCTGTGACATGGACGATTTTTTCCTTGGAAGTATTAAAATCAATATTGACAGATTTTAGAGTTTCTTCTACAATTTGCTCCACTGTACGATTATCTACATTCTCGACTTGATGCTCGCTATGGTCGACTCGCTTGTGCAATTGTACATTCCTAAGCGTTTGATCTACAATTTTCTGTACCTCTGCATCGCCTGCCCTTAAGGTATCTTCAACAATTTGTTGAACTGACCTGTTGTCATCAGAAACCCGAATTTCAGTGTCAGATCGATCTATCACTAACGGCTCAACGTCTCCTAAAAGGTCTTTTGCAGGTGGTAAGGCTATGACAACCGGGTCCAACGTCATCAAATAGTCGTCTTTCTGCTTATCGTCTGTTTTAAGAAGAGACTTGTCTCCAGGAAAGACAGGAGTTATTTCCGATGGAATTGGCTGAATAGGCTTTTCAGTTGGCTTGGGAATTCCGAATTCTTTATCGCTTTCATCATCTGAATAGTCTTTCGGAAGTGGTTTAGTTCCGTCAATTGGGGACTTTAGTTTGTCTTCTACAGTGAGGGGAATTTTGTCGTCCTTTTGCTTATCGTCTGGTTTAAGAGGAGACTTGTCTCCAGGAAGGACGGCAGCTATTGCCGATGGAATGGTCTTTTCAGTTTGCTTGGGAATTCCGAATTCTTCATCACTTTCATCATCTGAATAGTCTTTCGGAACTGGTTTTGTAACGTCAATGGGGGACTTTGGTTTGTCTTCTACCTTAAGGGGAGTTTTGTCGTCTTTCTGCTTATCGTCTGTTTTAAGAGGAGACTTGTCTCCAGGAAGGACAGCAGCTATTGCCGATGGAATGGGCTGAATAGGCTTTTCAGTTGGCTTGGGAATTCCGAATTCTTCATCACTTTCATCATCTGAATAGTCTTTCGGAACTGGTTTTGTAACGTCAATGGGGGACTTTGGTTTGTCTTCTACCTTAAGGGGAGTTTTGTCGTATTTCTGCTTATCGTCTGTTTTAAGAGGAGACTTGTCTCCAGGAAGGACAGCAGCTATTGCCGATGGAATGGGCTGAATAGGCTTTTCAGTTGGCTTGGGAATTCCGAATTCTTCATCGCTTTCATCATCTAAAAAGTCTTTCAGAACGGGTTTGAATGCGTCAGAAGGGGGCATTGGTTTGTCTTCTACAGTAAGGGGAATTTTGTCGTCCTTTTGCTTATCGTCTGCTTTAAGAGGAGACTTGTCTCCAGGAAGGACAGCAGCTATTGCCGATGGAATGGGCTGAATAGCCTTTTCAGTTAGCTTGGGAATTATGAATTCTTCATAACTGTCGCCATCTGAATAGTCTTTCGGAACTGGTTTTGTAACGTCAATGGGGGACTTTGGTTTGTCTTCTACCTTAAGGGGAGTTTTGTCGTCTTTCTGCTTATCGTCTGTTTTAAGAGGAGACTTGTCTCTAGGAAGTACAGCAGCTATTGCCGATGGAATGGGCTGAATAGGCTTTTCAGTTGGCTTGGGAATTCCGAATTCTTCATCACTTTCATCATCTGAATAGTCTTTCGGAACTGGTTTGAATGCGTCAGTCGGGGACTTTAGTTTGTCTTCTTCCTTAAGGGGAGTTTTGTCGTCTTTTTGCTTATCGTCTGCTTTAAGAGGAGACTTGTCTCCAGGAAGGACAGCAGCTATTGCCGATGGAATGGGCTGAATAGCCTTTTCAGTTAGCTTGGGAATTATGAATTCTTCATAACTGTCGCCATCTGAATAGTCTTTCGGAACTGGTTTTGTAACGTCAATGGGGGACTTTGGTTTGTCTTCTACCTTAAGGGGAGTTTTGTCGTCTTTCTGCTTATCGTCTGTTTTAAGAGGAGACTTGTCTCTAGGAAGTACAGCAGCTATTGCCGATGGAATGGGCTGAATATGCTTTTCAGTTGGCTTGGGAATTCCAAATTCTGCATCACTTTCATCATCTGAATAGTCTTTCAGTACTGGTTTGAATGCGTCAGTCGGGGACTTTGGTTTGCCTTCTACCTTAAGGGGAGTTTTTTCGTCTATCTGCTTATCGTCTGCTTTAAGAGGAGACTTGTCTTTAGGAAGAACAGCAGCTATTGCCGATGGTATGGGCTGAATAGGCTTTTCAGTTGACTTGGGAATTCCGAATTCTCCATCACTGTCGTCATCTGAATAGTCTTTCGGAACTGGTTTTGAAACGTCAATTGGGGACTTCTGTTTGTCTTCTATCTTAGGGGGATTTTTGTCGTCCTTAAGGTTAGTTACAATGCTAGTAGTATGCATTTCTTTCAAGTCAAAGACTTGACTTGTAGTTGTAACCGCACTTGTTGTAGAAACAGATTTTAGATCGGGTTTAAATGGTTGAATGGGCATATCGTGGGGCTTTTGAATTAAAAATTCTCCATCACTCTCATAATCTGAGAAGTCGATAGGAACTGGTTTTGTTGCGTCAATTGGGGACTTTGGTTTGTATTCTACAGTAAGGGGAATTTTGTCGTCCTTTTGCTTGTCGTCTGCCTTAAAAGGAGACCTGTCTCCAGGAAGGACAGCAGCTATTGCCGATGGAATGGGCTGAATAGGCTTTTCAGTTGGCTTGGGAATTCCGAATTCTTCATCGCTTTCATCATCTGAATAGTCTTTCGGAAGTGGTTTAGTTCCGTCAATTGGGGACTTTGGTTTGTCTTCTACAGTGAGGGGAATTTCGTCGTCCTTTTGCTTATCGTCTGGTTTAAGAGGAGACTTGTCTCCAGGAAGGACGGCAGCTATTGCCGATGGAATGGGCTGAATGGGCTTTTCAGTTTGCTTGGGAATTCCGAATTCTTCATCACTTTCATCATCTGAATAGTCTTTCGGAACTGGTTTTGTAACGTCAATGGGGGACTTTGGTTTGTCTTCTACCTTAAGGGGAGTTATGTCGTCTTTTTGCTTATCGTCTGCTTTAAGAGGAGACTTGTCTCCAGGAAGGACAGCAGCAATTGCCGATGGAATGGGCTGAATAGGCTTTTCAGTTGGCTTGGGAATTCCGAATTCTTCATCACTTTCATCATCTGAATAGTCTTTCGGAACTGGTTTTGTAACGTCAATGGGGGACTTTGGTTTGTCTTCTACCTTGAGGGGAATTTTGTCGTCCTTTTGCTTATCGTCTGCTTTAAGAGGAGACTTGTCTCCAGGAAGGACAGCAGCTATTGCCGATGGAATGGGCTGAATAGCCTTTTCAGTTAGCTTGGGAATTCCGAATTCTTCATCACTGTCGTCATCTGAATAGTCTTTCGGGGCTGGTTTTGTAACGTCAATTGGGGACTTCTGTTTGTCTTCTATCTTAGGGGGATTTTTGTCGTCCTTAAGGTTAGTTACAATGCTAGTAATATGCATTTCTTTCAAGTCAAAGACTTGACTTGTAGTTGTAACCGTACTTGTTGTAGAAACAGATTTTAGATCGGGTTTTAATGGTTGAATGGGCATATCATGTGGCTGTTGAATTACAAATTCTCCATCACTCTCATAATCTGAGAAGTCGATAGGAACTGGTTTTGTTGCGTCAATGGGGGACTTTGGTTTGTATTCTACAGTAAGGGGAATTTTGTCATCCTTTTGCTTGTCGTCTGCCTTAAAAGGAGACCTGTCTCCAGAAAGGACAGGAGCTATAGGCGATGGAATGGGCTGAATAGGCTTTTCAGTTGGCTTGGGAATTCCGAATTCTTCATCGCTTTCATCATCTGAATAGTCTTTCGGAAGTGGTTTAGTTCCGTCAATTGGGGACTTTGGTTTGTCTTCTACAGTGAGGGGAATTTTGTCGTCCTTTTGCTTATCGTCTGGTTTAAGAGGAGACTTGTCTCCAGGAAGGACGGCAGCTATTGCCGATGGAATGGGCTGAATGGGCTTTTCAGTTTGCTTGGGAATTCCGAATTCTTCATCACTTTCATCTTCTGAATAGTCTTTCGGAACTGGTTTTGTAACGTCAATGGGGGACTTTGGTTTGTCTTCTACCTTAAGGGGAGTTTTGTCGTCTTTTTGCTTATCGTCTGCTTTAAGAGGAGACTTGTCTCCAGGAAGGACAGCAGCAATTGCCGATGGAATGGGCTGAATAGGCTTTTCAGTTGGCTTGGGAATTCCGAATTCTTCATCAATTTCATCATCTGAATAGTCTTTCGGAACTGGTTTTGTAACGTCAATGGGGGACTTTGGTTTGTCTTCTACCTTGAGGGGAATTTTGTCGTCCTTTTGCTTATCGTCTGCTTTAAGAGGAGACTTGTCTCCAGGAAGGACAGCAGCTATTGCCGATGGAATGGGCTGAATAGCCTTTTCAGTTAGCTTGGGAATTCCGAATTCTTCATCACTGTCGTCATCTGAATAGTCTTTCGGGGCTGGTTTTGTAACGTCAATTGGGGACTTCTGTTTGTCTTCTATCTTAGGGGGATTTTTGTCGTCCTTAAGGTTAGTTACAATGCTAGTAATATGCATTTCTTTCAAGTCAAAGACTTGACTTGTAGTTGTAACCGTACTTGTTGAAGAAACAGATTTTAGATCGGGTTTTAATGGTTGAATGGGCATATCATGTGGCTGTTGAATTACAAATTCTCCATCACTCTCATAATCTGAGAAGTCGATAGGAACTGGTTTTGTTGCGTCAATGGGGGACTTTGGTTTGTCTTCTACCTTAAGAGGAATTTTGTCGTCGTTCTGCTTATCATCTGCTTTAAGAGGAGATTTGTCTCCAGGAAGGACAGCAGCTATTGCCGATGGAATGGGCTGAATAGGCTTTTCAGTTGGCTTGGGAATTCCGAATTTTTCATCACTTTCATCATCTGAATAGTCTTTCGGAACAGGTTTTGTAACGTCAATGGGGGACTTTGGTTTGTCTTCTACCTTAAGGGGAGTTTTGTCGTCTTTCTGCTTATCGTCTGTTTTAAGAGGAGACTTGTCTCCAGGAAGGACAGCAGCTATTGCCGATGGAATGGGCTGAATAGGCTTTTCAGTTGGCTTGGGAATTCCGAATTCTTCATCGCTTTCATCATCTGAATAGTCTTTCGGAACTGGCTTTGAAACGTCAATTGGGGACTTCTGTTTGTCTTCTATCTTAGGGGGATTTTTGTCGTCCTTAAGGTCAGTTACAATGCTAGTAATATGCATTTCTTTCAAGTCAAAGACATGACTTGTAGTTGTAACCGTACTTGTTGTAGAAACAGATTTTAGATCGGGTTTAAATGGTTGAATGGGCATATCGTGGGGCTTTTGAATTAAAAATTCTCCATCACTCTCATAATCTGAGAAGTCGATAGGAACTGGTTTAGTTCCGTCAATGGGGGACTTTGGTTTGTCTTCTACCTTAAGGGGAGTTTTGTCGTCTTTCTGCTTATCGTCTGTTTTAAGGGGAGACTTGTCTCCAGGAAGGACAGCAGCTATTGCCGATAGAATGGGCTGAATAGGCTTTTCAGTTGGCTTGGGAATTCCGAATTCTTCATCGCTTTCATCATCTGAATAGTCTTTCGGAACTGGTTTTGAAACGTCAATTGGGGACTTCTGTTTGTCTTCTATCTTAGGGGGATTTTTGTCGTCCTTAAGGTCAGTTACAATGCTAGTAATATGCATTTCTTTCAAGTCAAAGACATGACTTGTAGTTGTAACCGTACTTGTTGTAGAAACAGATTTTAGATCGGGTTTAAATGGTTGAATGGGCATATCGTGGGGCTTTTGAATTACAAATTCTCCATCACTCTCATAATCTGAGAAGTCGATAGAAACTGGTTTTGTTGCGTCAATTGGGGACTTTGCTTTGTATTCTACAGTAAGGGGAATTTTGTCGTCCTTTTGCTTGTCATCTGCCTTAAAAGGAGACTTGTCTCCAGAAAGGACAGGAGCTATATGCGATGGAATGGGCTGAATAGGCTTTTCAGTTGGCTTGGGAATTCCGAATTTTTCATCACTTTCATCATCTGAATAGTCTTTCGGAACAGGTTTTGTAACGTCAATGGGGGACTTTGGTTTGTCTTCTACCTTAAGGGGAGTTTTGTCGTCTTTCTGCTTATCGTCTGTTTTAAGGGGAGACTTGTCTCCAGGAAGGACAGCAGCTATTGCCGATAGAATGGGCTGAATAGGCTTTTCAGTTGGCTTGGGAATTCCGAATTCTTCATCGCTTTCATCATCTGAATAGTCTTTCGGAACTGGTTTTGAAACGTCAATTGGGGACTTCTGTTTGTCTTCTATCTTAGGGGGATTTTTGTCGTCCTTAAGGTCAGTTACAATGCTAGTAATATGCATTTCTTTCAAGTCAAAGACTTGACTTGTAGTTGTAACCGTACTTGTTGTAGAAACAGATTTTAGATCGGGTTTAAATGGTTGAATGGGCATATCGTGGGGCTTTTGAATTACAAATTCTCCATCACTCTCATAATCTGAGAAGTCGATAGAAACTGGTTTTGTTGCGTCAATTGGGGACTTTGCTTTGTATTCTACAGTAAGGGGAATTTTGTCGTCCTTTTGCTTGTCATCAGCCTTAAAAGGAGACTTGTCTCCAGAAAGGACAGGAGCTATATGCGATGGAATGGGCTGAATAGGCTTTTCAGTTGGCTTGGGAATTCTGAATTCTTCATCGCTTTCATTATCTGAAAAGTCTTTCGAAACTGGTTTGAATGCGTCAGTCGTGGACTTCTGTTTGTCTTCTATCTTAGGGGGATTTTTGTCATCCTTAAGGTCAGTTACAATGCTAGTAATATGCATTTCTTTCAAGTCAAAGACTTGACTTGTAGTTGTAACCGTACTTGTTGTAGAAACAGATTTTAGATCGGGTTTAAATGGTTGAATGGGCATATCGTGGGGCTTTTGAATTAAAAATTCTCCATCACTCTCATAATCTGAGAAGTCGATAGGAACTGGTTTAGTTCCGTCAATGGGGGACTTTGGTTTGTCTTCTACCTTAAGGGGAGTTTTGTCGTCTTTCTGCTTATCGTCTGTTTTAAGGGGAGACTTGTCTCCAGGAAGGACAGCAGCTATTGCCGATGGAATGGGCTGAATAGGCTTTTCAGTTGGCTTGGGAATTCCGAATTCTTCATCGCTTTCATCATCTGAATAGTCTTTCGGAACTGGTTTAGTTCCGTCAATTGGGGACTTTGGTTTGTCTTCTACAGTGAGGGGAATTTTGTCGTCCTTTTGCTTATCGTCTGGTTTAAGAGGAGACTTGTCTCCAGGAAGGACGGCAGCTATTGCCGATGGAATGGGCTGAATGGGCTTTTCAGTTTGCTTTGGAATTCCGAATTCTTCATCACTTTCATCATCTGAATAGTCTTTCGGAACTGGTTTTGTAACGTCAATGGGGGACTTTGGTTTGTCTTCTACCTTAAGGGGAGTTTTGTCGTCTTTCTGCTTATCGTCTGCTTTAAGAGGAGACTTGTCTTCAGGAAGGACAGCAGCTATTGCCGATGGAATGGGCTGAATAGGCTTTTCAGTTGGCTTGGGAATTACGAATTCTTCATCGCTTTCATCATCTGAATAGTCTTTCGGAATTGGTTTTGTAACGACAATGGGGGACTTTGGTTTGTCTTCTACCTGAAGGGGAGTTTTGTCGTCTTTCTGCTTATCGTCTGCTTTAAGAGGAGATTTGTCTCCAGGAAGGACAGCAGCTTTTGCCGATGGAATGGGCTGAATAGGCTTTTCAGTTGGCTTGGGAATTCCGAATTCTTCATCGCTTTCATCATCTGAATAGTCTTTCGGAACTGGTTTAAATGCGTCAGTCGGGGACTTTGGTTTGTCTTCTACCTTAAGGGGAGTTTTGTCCTCTTTCTGCTTATCGCCTGTTTTAAGAGGAGACTTGTCTCCAGGATGGATAGCGGCTTTTGCCAATGGAATGGTCTGAACAGGCTTTTCAGTTGGCTTGGGAATTCTGAATTCTTCATCGCTTTCATCATCTGAAAAATCTTTCGAAACTGGTTTGAATGCGTCAGTCGGGGACTTTGGTTTGTCTTCTACCTTAAGGGGAGTTTTATCGTCTGTCTGCTTATCGTCTGCTCTAAGAGGAGACTTGTCTCCAGGAAGGACAGCAGCTATTGCCGATGGAATGGGCTGAATAGGCTTTTCAGTTGGCTTGGGAATTACGAATTCTTCATCGCTTTCATCATCTGAATAGTCTTTCGGAACTGGTTTTGTAACGTCAATGGGGGACTTTGGTTTGTCTTCTACCTTAAGGGGAGTTTTGTCGTCTTTCTGCTTATCGTCTGCTCTAAGAGGAGACTTGTCTCCAGGAAGGACAGCAGCTATTGCCGATGGAATGGGCTGAATAGGCTTTTCAGTTGGCTTGGGAATTACGAATTCTTCATCGCTTTCATCATCTGAATAGTCTTTCGGAACTGGTTTGAATGCGTCAGTCGGGGACTTTGGTTTGTTTTCTACCTTAAGGGGAGTTTTGTCGTCTTTCTGCTTATCGCCTGTTTTAAGAGGAGACTTGTCTCCAGGAAGGACAGCAGCTATTGCCGATGGAATGGGCTGAACAGGCTTTTCAGCTGGCTTAGGAATTCTGAATTCTTCATCGCTTTCATCATCTGAAAAGTCTTTCGAAACTGGTTTGAATGCGTCAGTCGGGGACTTTGGTTTGTCTTCTACCTTAAGGGGAGTTTTGTCGTCTGTCTGCTTATCGTCTGCTTTAAGAGGAGATTTGTCTTCAGGAAGGACAGCAGCTATTGCCGATGGAATGGGCTGAATAGGCTTTTCAGTTGGCTTGGGAATTCCGAATTCTTCATCGCTTTCATCATCTGAATAGTCTTTCGGAACTGGTTTTGAAACGTCAATTGGGGACTTCTGTTTGTCTTCTATCTTAGGGGGATTTTTGTCGTCCTTAAGGTCAGTTACAATGCTAGTAATATGCATTTCTTTCAAGTCAAAGACTTGACTTGTAGTTGTAACCGTACTTGTTGAAGAAACAGATTTTAGATCGGGTTTAAATGGTTGAATGGGCATATCGTGGGGCTTTTGAATTACAAATTCTCCATCACTCTCATAATCTGAGAAGTCGATAGAAACTGGTTTTGTTGCGTCAATTGGGGACTTTGCTTTGTATTCTACAGTAAGGGGAATTTTGTCGTCCTTTTGCTTGTCATCTGCCTTAAAAGGAGACTTGTCTCCAGAAAGGACAGGAGCTATAAGCGATGGAATGGGCTGAATAGGCTTTTCAGTTTGCTTGGGAATTCCGAATTCTTCATCACTTTCATCATCTGAATAGTCTTTCGGAACTGGTTTTGTAACGTCAATGGGGGACTTTGGTTTGTCTTCTACCTTAAGGGGAGTTTTGTCGTCTGTCTGCTTATCGTCTGCTTTAAGAGGAGATTTGTCTTCAGGAAGGACAGCAGCTATTGCCGATGGAATGGGCTGAATAGGCTTTTCAGTTGGCTTGGGAATCCCGAATTCTTCATCGCTTTCATCATCTGAATAGTCTTTCGGAACTGGTTTTGAAACGTCAATTGGGGACTTCTGTTTGTCTTCTATCTTAGGGGGATTTTTGTCGTCCTTAAGGTCAGTTACAATGCTAGTAATATGCATTTCTTTCAAGTCAAAGACTTGACTTGTAGTTGTAACCGTACTTGTTGTAGAAACAGATTTTAGATCGGGTTTAAATGGTTGAATGGGCATATCGTGGGGCTTTTGAATTACAAATTCTCCATCACTCTCATAATCTGAGAAGTCGATAGAAACTGGTTTTGTTGCGTCAATTGCGGACTTTGCTTTGTATTCTACAGTAAGGGGAATTTTGTCGTCCTTTTGCTTGTCATCTGCCTTAAAAGGAGACTTGTCTCCAGAAAGGACAGGAGCTATATGCGATGGAATGGGCTGAATAGGCTTTTCAGTTTGCTTGGGAATTCGAATTCTTCATCACTTTCATCATCTGAATAGTCTTTCGGAACTGGTTTTGTAACTTCAATGGGGGACTTTGGTTTGTCTTCTACCTTAAGGGGAGTTTTGTCGTCTGTCTGCTTATCGTCTGCTTTAAGAGGAGATTTGTCTTCAGGAAGGACAGCAGCTATTGCCGATGGAATGGGCTGAATAGGCTTTTCAGTTGGCTTGGGAATTCCGAATTCTTCATCGCTTTCATCATCTGAATAGTCTTTCGGAACTGGTTTTGAAACGTCAATTGGGGACTTCTGTTTGTCTTCTATCTTAGGGGGATTTTTGTCGTCCTTAAGGTCAGTTACAATGCTAGTAATATGCATTTCTTTCAAGTCAAAGACTTGACTTGTAGTTGTAACCGTACTTGTTGTAGAAACAGATTTTAGATCGGGTTTAAATGGTTGAATGGGCATATCGTGGGGCTTTTGAATTACAAATTCTCCATCACTCTCATAATCTGAGAAGTCGATAGAAACTGGTTTTGTTGCGTCAATTGGGGACTTTGCTTTGTATTCTACAGTAAGGGGAATTTTGTCGTCCTTTTGCTTGTCATCTGCCTTAAAAGGAGACTTGTCTCCAGAAAGGACAGGAGCTATATGCGATGGAATGGGCTGAATAGGCTTTTCAGTTTGCTTGGGAATTCCGAATTCTTCATCACTTTCATCATCTGAATAGTCTTTCGGAACTGGTTTTGTAACGTCAATGGGGGACTTTGGTTTGTCTTCTACCTTAAGGGGAGTTTTGTCGTCTGTCTGCTTATCGTCTGCTTTAAGAGGAGATTTGTCTTCAGGAAGGACAGCAGCTATTGCCGATGGAATGGGCTGAATAGGCTTTTCAGCTGGCTTGGGAATTCCGAATTCTTCATCGCTTTCATCATCTGAATAGTCTTTCGGAACTGGCTTTGAAACGTCAATTGGGGACTTCTGTTTGTCTTCTATCTTAGGGGGATTTTTGTCGTCCTTAAGGTCAGTTACAATGCTAGTAATATGCATTTCTTTCAAGTCAAAGACTTGACTTGTAGTTGTAACCGTACTTGTTGTAGAAACAGATTTTAGATCGGGTTTAAATGGTTGAATGGGCATATCGTGGGGCTTTTGAATTACAAATTCTCCATCACTCTCATAATCTGAGAAGTCGATAGGACTTGGTTTAGTTCCGTCAATGGGGGACTTTGGTTTGTCTTCTACCTTAAGGGGAGTTTTGTCTTCTGTCTGCTTATCGTCTGCTTTAAGAGGAGACTTATCTTCAGGAAGGACAGCAGCTATTGCCGATGGAATGGGCTGAATAGGCTTTTCAGTTGGCTTGGGAATTACGAATTCTTCATCGCTTTCATCATCTGAATAGTCTTTCGGAACTGGTTTTGTAACGTCAATGGGGGACTTTGGTTTGTCTTCTACCTTAAGGGGAGTTTTGTCTTCTGTCTGCTTATCGCCTGCTTTAAGAGGAGACTTATCTTCAGGAAGGACAGCAGCTATTGCCGATGGAATGGGCTGAATAGGCTTTTCAGTTGGCTTGGGAATTCCGAATTCTTCATCACTGTCGTCATCTGAATAGACTTTCGAGACTGGTTTTGAAATGTCAATTGGGGACTTCTGTTTGTCTTCTATCTTAGGGTGATTTTTGTCGTCCTTAAGGTCAGTTACAATGCTAGTAATATGCATTTCTTTCAAATCAAAAACTTGACTTGTAGTTGTAACTGTACTTGTTGTAGAAACAGATTTTAGATCGGGTTTAAATGGTTGAATGGGCATATCGTGGGGCTTTTGAATTACAAATTCTCCATCACTCTCATAATCTGAGAAGTCTATAGGAATTGGTTTTGTTGCGTCAATTTGGGACTTTGGTTTGTCTTCTACAGTCAGGGGAATTTTGTCTTCCGTTTGCTTATCGTCCGTTTTAAGAGGAGACTTATCTCCAGGAAGGACAGCAGCTATTGCCGATGGAATGGGCTGAATAGGCTTTTCAGTAGGCTTGGGAATTCCGAATTCTTCATCGCTTTCATCATCTGAATAGTCTTTCGGAACTGGTTTTGTAACGTCAATGGGGGACTTTGGTTTGTCTTCTACCTTAAGGGAAGTTTTGTCGTCTTTCTGCTTATCGTCTGCTTTAAGAGGAGACTTGTCTCCAGGAACGACAGCAGCTATTGCCGATGGAATGGGCTGAATAGGCTTTTCAGTAGGCTTGGGAATTCCGAATTCTTCATCGCTTTCATCATCTGAACAGTCTTTCGGAACTGGTTTTGTAACGTCAATGGGGGACTTTGGTTTTTTTTCTACCTTAAGGGGAGTTTTGTCGTCTGTCTGCTTATCGTCTGCTTTAAGAGGAGACTTGTCTCCAGGAAGGACAGCAGCTATTGCTGTTGGAATGGGCTGAATAGGCTTTTCAGTTGGCTTGGGAATTACGAATTCTTCATCGCTTTCATCATCTGAATAGTCTTTCGGAACTGGTTTGAATGCGTCAGTCGGGGACTTTGGTTTGTCTTCTACCTTAAGGGGAGTTTTGTCTTCTGTCTGCTTATCGTCTGCTTTAAGAGGAGACTTATCTTCAGGAAGGACAGCAGCTATTGCCGATGGAATGGGCTGAATAGGCTTTTCAGTAGGCTTGGAAATTCCGAATTCTTCATCGCTTTCATCATCTGAACAGTCTTTCGGAACTGGTTTTGTAACGTCAATGGGGGACTTTGGTTTTTTTTCTACCTTAAGGGGAGTTTTGTCGTCTGTCTGCTTATCGTCTGCTTTAAGAGGAGACTTGTCTCCAGGAAGGACAGCAGCTATTGCTGTTGGAATGGGCTGAATAGGCTTTTCAGTTGGCTTGGGAATTACGAATTCTTCATCGCTTTCATCATCTGAATAGTCTTTCGGAACTGGTTTGAATGCGTCAGTCGGGGACTTTGGTTTGTCTTCTACCTTAAGGGGAGTTTTGTCTTCTGTCTGCTTATCGTCTGCTTTAAGAGGAGACTTATCTTCAGGAAGGACAGCAGCTATTGCCGATGGAATGGGCTGAATAGGCTTTTCAGTTGGCTTGGGAATTCCGAATTCTTCATCGCTTTCATCATCTGAATAGTCTTTCGGAACTGGTTTTGTAACGTCAATGGGGGACTTTGGTTTTTCTTCTACCTTAAGGGGAGTTTTGTCGTCTGTCTGCTTATCGTCTGCTTTAAGAGGAGACTTGTCTCCAGGAAGGACAGCAGCTATTGCTGTTGGAATGGACTGAATAGGCTTTTCAGTTGGCTTGGGAATTCCGAATTCTTCATCACTGTCGTCATCTGAATAGACTTTCGAGACTGGTTTTGAAATGTCAATTGGGGACTTCTGTTTGTCTTCTATCTTAGGGGGATTTTTGTCGTCCTTAAGGTTAGTTACAATGCTAGTAATATGCATTTCTTTCAAATCAAAGACTTGACTTGTAGTTGTAACCGCACTTGTTGTAGAAACAGATTTTAGATCGGGTTTAAATGGTTGAATGGGCATATCGTGGGGCTTTTGAATTACAAATTCTCCATCACTCTCATAATCTGAGAAGTCTATAGGAATTGGTTTTGTTGCGTCAATTTGGGACTTTGGTTTGTCTTCTACAGTCAGGGGAGTTTTGTCGTCTTTCTGCTTATCGTCTGTTTTAAGAGGAGACTTGTCATCAGGAAGGACAGCAGCTATTGCCGATGGAATGGGCTGAATAGGCTTTTCAGTTGGCTTGGGAATTCCGAATTCTTCATCGCTTTCATCATCTGAATAGTCTTTCGGAACTGGTTTGAATGCGTCAGTCGGGGACTTTGGTTTGTCTTCTACCTTAAGGGGAGTTTTGTCGTCTGTCTGCTTATCGTCTGCTTTAAGAGCAGACTTATCTTCAGGAAGGACAGCAGCTATTGCCGATTGAATGGGCTGAATAGGCTTTTCAGTTGGCTTGGGAATTACGAATTCTCCATCGCTTTCATCATCTGAATAGTTTTTCGGAACTGGTTTTGTAACGTCAATGGGGGACTTTGGTTTGTCTTCTACCTTAAGGGGAGTTTTGTCGTCTGTCTGCTTATCGTCTGCTTTAAGAGGAGACTTGTCTCCAGGAAGGACAGCAGCTATTGCTGTTGGAATGGGCTGAATAGGCTTTTCAGTTGGCTTGGGAATTACGAATTCTTCATCGCTTTCATCATCTGAATAGTCTTTCGGAACTGGTTTGAATGCGTCAGTCGGGGACTTTGGTTTGTCTTCTACCTTAAGGGGAGTTTTGTCGTCTGTCTGCTTATCGTCTGCTTTAAGAGGAGACTTGTCTCCAGGAAGGACAGCAGCTATTGCTGTTGGAATGGGCTGAATAGGCTTTTCAGTTGGCTTGGGAATTACGAATTCTTCATCGCTTTCATCATCTGAATAGTCTTTCGGAACTGGTTTGAATGCGTCAGTCGGGGACTTTGGTTTGTCTTCTACCTTAAGGGGAGTTTTGTCGTCTTTCTGCTTATCGTCTGCTTTAAGAGGAGACTTGTCTCCAAGAACGACAGCAGCTATTGCCGATGGAATGGGCTGAATAGGCTTTTCAGTAGGCTTGGGAATTCCGAATTGTTCATCGCTTTCATCATCTGAATAGTCTTTCGGAACTGGTTTTGTAACGTCAATGGGGGACTTTGGTTTTTCTTCTACCTTAAGGGGAGTTTTGTCGTCTGTCTGCTTATCGTCTGCTTTAAGAGGAGACTTGTCTCCAGGAAGGACAGCAGCTATTGCTGTTGGAATGGGCTGAATAGGCTTTTCAGTTGGCTTGGGAATTACGAATTCTTCATCACTTTCATCATCTGAATAGTCTTTCGGAACAGGTTTTGTAACGTCAATGGGGGACTTTGGTTTGTCTTCTACCTTAAGGGGAGTTTTGTCGTCTGTCTGCTTATCGTCTGCTTTAAGAGCAGACTTATCTTCAGGAAGGACAGCAGCTATTGCCGATTGAATGGGCTGAATAGGCTTTTCAGTTGGCTTGGGAATTACGAATTCTTCATCGCTTTCATCATCTGAATAGTCTTTCGGAACTGGTTTGAATGCGTCAGTCGGGGACTTTGGTTTGTCTTCTACCTTAAGGGGAGTTTTGTCGTCTTTCTGCTTATCGTCTGCTTTAAGAGGAGACTTGTCATCAGGAAGGACAGCAGCTATTGCCGATGGAATGGGCTGAATAGGCTTTTCAGTTGGCTTGGGAATTCCGAATTCTTCATCGCTTTCATCATCTGAATAGTCTTTCGGAACAGGTTTTGTAACGTCAATGGGGGACTTTGGTTTGTCTTCTACCTTAAGGGGAGTTTTGTCGTCTTTCTGCTTATCGTCTGTTTTAAGAGGAGACTTGTCATCAGGAAGGACAGCAGCTATTGCCGATGGAATGGGCTGAATAGGCTTTTCAGTTGGCTTGGGAATTCCGAATTCTTCATCGCTTTCATCATCTGAATAGTCTTTCGGAACTGGTTTGAATGCGTCAGTCGGGGACTTTGGTTTGTCTTCTACCTTAAGGGGAGTTTTGTCGTCTGTCTGCTTATCGTCTGCTTTAAGAGCAGACTTATCTTCACGAAGGACAGCAGCTATTGCCGATTGAATGGGCTGAATAGGCTTTTCAGTTGGCTTGGGAATTACGAATTCTTCATCGCTTTCATCATCTGAATAGTCTTTCGGAACTGGTTTTGTAACGTCAATGGGGGACTTTGGTTTGTCTTCTACCTTAAGGGGAGTTTTGTCGTCTGTCTGCTTATCGTCTGCTTTAAGAGGAGACTTGTCTCCAGGAACGACAGCAGCTATTGCCGATTGAATGGGCTGAATAGGCTTTTCAGTTGGCTTGGGAATTACGAATTCTCCATCGCTTTCATCATCTGAATAGTCTTTCGGAACTGGTTTTGTAACGTCAATGGGGGACTTTGGTTTGTCTTCTACCTTAAGGGGAGTTTTGTCGTCTGTCTGCTTATCGTCTGCTTTAAGAGGAGACTTGTCTCCAGGAAGGACAGCAGCTATTGCTGTTGGAATGGGCTGAATAGGCTTTTCAGTTGGCTTGGGAATTACGAATTCTTCATCGCTTTCATCATCTGAATAGTCTTTCGGAACTGGTTTGAATGCGTCAGTCGGGGACTTTGGTTTGTCTTCTACCTTAAGGGGAGTTTTGTCGTCTTTCTGCTTATCGTCTGCTTTAAGAGGAGACTTGTCTCCAAGAACGACAGCAGCTATTGCCGATGGAATGGGCTGAATAGGCTTTTCAGTAGGCTTGGGAATTCCGAATTCTTCATCGCTTTCATCATCTGAATAGTCTTTCGGAACTGGTTTTGTAACGTCAATGGGGGACTTTGGTTTTTCTTCTACCTTAAGGGGAGTTTTGTCGTCTGTCTGCTTATCGTCTGCTTTAAGAGGAGACTTGTCTCCAGGAAGGACAGCAGCTATTGCTGTTGGAATGGGCTGAATAGGCTTTTCAGTTGGCTTGGGAATTACGAATTCTTCATCACTTTCATCATCTGAATAGTCTTTCGGAACAGGTTTTGTAACGTCAATGGGGGACTTTGGTTTGTCTTCTACCTTAAGGGGAGTTTTGTCGTCTGTCTGCTTATCGTCTGCTTTAAGAGCAGACTTATCTTCAGGAAGGACAGCAGCTATTGCCGATTGAATGGGCTGAATAGGCTTTTCAGTTGGCTTGGGAATTACGAATTCTTCATCGCTTTCATCATCTGAATAGTCTTTCGGAACTGGTTTGAATGCGTCAGTCGGGGACTTTGGTTTGTCTTCTACCTTAAGGGGAGTTTTGTCGTCTTTCTGCTTATCGTCTGCTTTAAGAGGAGACTTGTCTCCAGGAACGACAGCAGCTATTGCCGATGGAATGGGCTGAATAGGCTTTTCAGTAGGCTTGGGAATTCCGAATTCTTCATCGCTTTCATCATCTGAATAGTCTTTCGGAACAGGTTTTGTAACGTCAATGGGGGACTTTGGTTTGTCTTCTACCTTAAGGGGAGTTTTGTCGTCTTTCTGCTTATCGTCTGTTTTAAGAGGAGACTTGTCATCAGGAAGGACAGCAGCTATTGCCGATGGAATGGGCTGAATAGGCTTTTCAGTTGGCTTGGGAATTCCGAATTCTTCATCGCTTTCATCATCTGAATAGTCTTTCGGAACTGGTTTGAATGCGTCAGTCGGGGACTTTGGTTTGTCTTCTACCTTAAGGGGAGTTTTGTCGTCTGTCTGCTTATCGTCTGCTTTAAGAGCAGACTTATCTTCAGGAAGGACAGCAGCTATTGCCGATTGAATGGGCTGAATAGGCTTTTCAGTTGGCTTGGGAATTACGAATTCTTCATCGCTTTCATCATCTGAATAGTCTTTCGGAACTGGTTTTGTAACGTCAATGGGGGACTTTGGTTTGTCTTCTACCTTAAGGGGAGTCTTGTCGTCTTTTTGCTTATCGTCTGCTTTAAGAGGAGACTTGTCTCCAGGAACGACAGCAGCTATTGCCGATGGAATGGGCTGAATAGGCTTTTCAGTAGGCTTGGGAATTCCGAATTCTTCATCGCTTTCATCATCTGAATAGTCTTTCGGAACTGGAACTAGTCTTTCGGAACTAGGCTTTTCAGTAGGCTTGGGAATTCCGAATTCTTCATCGCTTTCATCATCTGAATAGTCTTTCGGAACTGGTTTTGTAACGTCAATGGGGGACTTTGGTTTGTCTTCTACCTTAAGGGGAGTTTTGTCGTCTTTTTGCTTATCGTCTGCTTTAAGAGGAGACTTGTCTCCAGGAACGACAGCAGCTATTGCCGATGGAATGGGCTGAATAGGCTTTTCAGTAGGCTTGGGAATTCCGAATTCTTCATCGCTTTCATCATCTGAATAGTCTTTCGGAACAGGTTTTGTAACGTCAATGGGGGACTTTGGTTTGTCTTCTACCTTAAGGGGAGTTTTGTCGTCTTTCTGCTTATCGTCTGTTTTAAGAGGAGACTTGTCATCAGGAAGGACAGCAGCTATTGCCGATGGAATGGGCTGAATAGGCTTTTCAGTTGGCTTGGGAATTCCGAATTCTTCATCGCTTTCATCATCTGAATAGTCTTTCGGAACTGGTTTGAATGCGTCAGTCGGGGACTTTGGTTTGTCTTCTACCTTAAGGGGAGTTTTGTCGTCTGTCTGCTTATCGTCTGCTTTAAGAGCAGACTTATCTTCAGGAAGGACAGCAGCTATTGCCGATTGAATGGGCTGAATAGGCTTTTCAGTTGGCTTGGGAATTACGAATTCTTCATCGCTTTCATCATCTGAATAGTCTTTCGGAACTGGTTTTGTAACGTCAATGGGGGACTTTGGTTTGTCTTCTACCTTAAGGGGAGTTTTGTCGTCTTTTTGCTTATCGTCTGTTTTAAAAGGAGACTTGTCATCAGGAAGGACAGCAGCTATTGCCGATTGAATGGGCTGAATAGGCTTTTCAGTAGGCTTGGGAATTCCGAATTCTTCATCGCTTTCATCATCTGAATAGTCTTTCGGAACAGGTTTTGTAACGTCAATGGGGGACTTTGGTTTGTCTTCTACCTTAAGGGAGTTTTGTCGTCTTTCTGCTTATCGTCTGTTTTAAGAGGAGACTTGTCATCAGGAAGGACAGCAGCTATTGCCGATGGAATGGGCTGAATAGGCTTTTCAGTTGGCTTGGGAATTCCGAATTCTTCATCGCTTTCATCTTCTGAATAGTCTTTCGGAACTGGTTTGAATGCGTCAGTCGGGGACTTTGGTTTGTCTTCTACCTTAAGGGGAGTTTTGTCGTCTGTCTGCTTATCGTCTGTTTTAAGAGGAGACTTGTCATCAGGAAGGACAGCAGCTATTGCCGATGGAATGGGCTGAATAGGCTTTTCAGTTGGCTTGGGAATTCCGAATTCTTCATCGCTTTCATCATCTGAATAGTCTTTCGGAACTGGTTTGAATGCGTCAGTCGGGGACTTTGGTTTGTCTTCTACCTTAAGGGGAGTTTTGTCGTCTGTCTGCTTATCGTCTGCTTTAAGAGCAGACTTGTCTCCAGGAAGGACAGCAGCTATTGCCGATGGAATGGGCTGAATAGGCTTTTCAGTTGGCTTGGGAATTACGAATTCTTCATCGCTTTCATCATCTGAATAGTCTTGCAGAACTGGTTTTGTAACGTCAATGGGGGACTTTGGTTTGTCTTCTACCTTAAGGGGAGTTTTGTCGTCTGTCTGCTTATCGTCTGCTTTAAGAGGAGACTTGTCTCCAGGAAGGACAGCAGCTATTGCTGTTGGAATGGGCTGAATAGGCTTTTCAGTTGGCTTGGGAATTCCGAATTCTTCATCGCTTTCATCATCTGAATAGTCTTGCGGAACAGGTTTTGTAACGTCAATGGGGGACTTTGGTTTGTCTTCTACCTTAAGGGGAGTTTTGTCGTCTTTCTGCTTATCTTCTTTCTGCTTATCGTCTGTCTTAAGAGGAGACTTGTCTCCAGGAAGGACAGCAGCTATTGCCGATGGAATGGGCTGAATAGGCTTTTCAGTTGGCTTGGGAATTACGAATTCTTCATCGCTTTCATCATCTGAATAGTCTTTCGGAACTGGTTTTGTAACGTCAATGGGGGACTTTGGTTTGTCTTCTACCTTAAGGGGAGTTTTGTCGTCTTTTTGCTTATCGTCTGCTTTAAGAGGAGACTTGTCTCCAGGAAGGACAGCAGTTATTGCCGATGGAATGGGCTGAATAGGCTTTTCAGTTGGCTTGGGAATTACGAATTCTTCATCGCTTTCATCATCTGAATAGTCTTGCGGAACAGGTTTTGTAACGTCAATGGGGGACTTTGGTTTGTCTTCTACCTTAAGGGGAGTTTTGTCGTCTTTCTGCTTATCTTCTTTCTGCTTATCGTCTGTCTTAAGAGGAGACTTGTCTCCAGGAAGGACAGCAGCTATTGCCGATGGAATGGGCTGAATAGGCTTTTCAGTTGGCTTGGCAACTCCGAATTTTTCATCGCTTTCATCATCTGAATAGTCTTTCGGAACTGGTTTTGTAACGTCAATGGGGGACTTTGGTTTTTCTTCTACCTTAAGGGGAGTTTTGTCGTCTGTCTGCTTATCGTCTGCTTTAAGAGGAGACTTGTCTCCAGGAAGGACAGCAGCTATTGCTGTTGGAATGGGCTGAATAGGCTTTTCAGTTGGCTTGGGAATTACGAATTCTTCATCGCTTTCATCATCTGAATAGTCTTTCGGAACTGGTTTGAATGCGTCAGTCGGGGACTTTGGTTTGTCTTCTACCTTAAGGGGAGTTTTGTCGTCTGTCTGCTTATCGTCTGCTTTAAGAGGAGACTTATCTTCAGGAAGGACAGCAGCTATTGCCGATGGAATGGGCTGAATAGGCTTTTCAGTTGGCTTGGGAATTCTGAATTCTTCATCACTGTCGTCATCTGAATAGACTTTCGAGACTGGTTTTGAAATGTCAATTGGGGACTTCTGTTTGTCTTCTATCTTAGGGTGATTTTTGTCGTCCTTAAGGTAAGTTACAATGCTAGTAATATGCATTTCTTTCAAATCAAAGACTTGACTTGTAGTTGTAACTGTACTTGTTGTAGAAACAGATTTTAGATCGGGTTTAAATGGTTGAATGGGCATATCGTGGGGCTTTTGAATTACAAATTCTCCCTCACTCTCATAATCTGAGAAGTCGATAGGAACTGGTTTTGTTGCGTCAATTGGGGACTTCGGTTTGTATTCTACAGTAAGGGGAATTTTGTCGTCTTTCTGCTTATCGTCTGTTTTAAGAGGAGACTTGTCTCCAGAAAGGACAGGAGCTATAGGCGATGAAATGGGCTGAATAGGCTTTTCAGTTGGCTTGGGAATTACGAATTCTTCATCGCTTTCATCATCTGAATAGTCTTTCGGAACTGGTTTTGTAACGTCAATGGGGGACTTTGCTTTGTCTTCTACCTTAAGGGGAGTTTTGTCGTCTGTCTGCTTATCGTCAGCTTTAAGAAAAGACTTGTCTCCAGGAAGGACAGCAGCTATTGCCGATGAAATGGGCTGAATAGGCTTTTCAGTTGGCTTGGGAATTACGAATTCTTCATCGCTTTCATCATCTGAATAGTCTTTCGGAACTGGTTTTGTAACGTCAATGGGGGACTTTGGTTTGTCTTCTACCTTAAGGGGAGTTTTGTCGTCTTTCTGCTTATCGTCTGCTTTAAGAGCAGACTTATCTTGAGGAAGGACAGCAGCTATTGCCGATTGAATGGGCTGAATAGGCTTTTCAGTTGGCTTGGGAATTACGAATTCTTCATCGCTTTCATCATCTGAATAGTCTTTCGGAACTGGTTTTGTAACGTCAATGGGGGACTTTGGTTTGTCTTCTACCTTAAGGGGAGTTTTGTCGTCTTTCTGCTTATCGTCAGCTTTAAGAGGAGACTTGTCTCCAGGAAGGACAGCAGCTATTGCCGATGGAATGGGCTGAATAGGCTTTTCAGTTGGCTTGGGAATTACGAATTCTTCATCGCTTTCATCATCTGAATAGTCTTTCGGAACTGGTTTTGTAACGTCAATGGGGGACTTTGGTTTGTCTTCTATCTTAGGGGGATTTTTGTCGTCCTTAAGGTCAGTTACAATGCTAGTAATATGCATTTCTTTCAAATCACAGACTTGACTTGTAGTTGTAACTGTACTTGTTGTAGAAACAGATTTTAGATCGGGTTTAAATGGTTGAATGGGCATATCGTGGGGCTTTTGAATTACAAATTCTCCATCACTCTCATAATCTGAGAAGTCTATAGGAATTGGTTTTGTTGCGTCAATTTGGGACTTTGGTTTGTCTTCTACAGTCAGGGGAATTTTGTCTTCCTTTTGCTTATCGTCCGTTTTAAGAGGAGACTTGTCTCCAGGAAGGACAGCAGCTATTGCCGATGGAATGGGCTGAATAGGCTTTTCAGTTGGCTTGGGAATTCCGAATTCTTCATCGCTTTCATCATCTGAATAGTCTTTCGGAACAGTTTTTGTAACGTCAATGGGGGACTTTGGTTTGTCTTCTACCTTAAGGGGAGTTTTGTCGTCTTTCTGCTTATCGTCTGCTTTAAGAGGAGACTTGTCTCCAGGAAGGACAGCAGCTATTGCCGATGGAATGGGCTGAATAGGCTTTTCAGTTGGCTTGGGAATTCCGAATTCTTCATCGCTTTCATCATCTGAATAGTCTTTCGGAACTGGTTTTGTAACGTCAATGGGGGACTTTGGTTTGTCTTCTATCTTAGGGGGATTTTTGTCGTCCTTAAGGTCAGTTACAATGCTAGTAATATGCATTTCTTTCAAATCAAAGACTTGACTTGTAGTTGTAACTGTACTTGTTGTAGAAACAGATTTTAGATCGGGTTTAAATGGTTGAATGGGCATATCGTGGGGCTTTTGAATTACAAATTCTCCATCACTCTCATAATCTGAGAAGTCTATAGGAATTGGTTTTGTTGCGTCAATTTGGGACTTTGGTTTGTCTTCTACAGTCAGGGGAATTTTGTCTTCCTTTTGCTTATCGTCCGTTTTAAGAGGAGACTTGTCTCCAGGAAGGACAGCAGCTATTGCCGATGGAATGGGCTGAATAGGCTTTTCAGTTGGCTTGGGAATTCCGAATTCTTCATCGCTTTCATCATCTGAATAGTCTTTCGGAACTGGTTTGAATGCGTCAGTCGGGGACTTTGGTTTGTCTTCTACCTTAAGGGGAGTTTTGTCGTCGTTCTGCTTATCGTCTGCCTTAAGAGGAGACTTGTCTCCAGGAAGGACAGCAGCTATTGCCAATGGAATTGGCTGAATAGGCTTTTCAATTGGCTTGGGAATTCCGAATTCTTCATCGCTTTCATCATCTGAATAGTCTTTCGGAACAGTTTTTGTAACGTCATTGGGGGACTTTGGTTTGTCTTCTACCTTAAGGGGAGTTTTGTCGTCTTTCTGCTTATCTTCTTTCTGCTTATCGTCTGTCTTAAGAGGAGACTTGTCTCCAGCAAGGACAGCAGCTATTGCCGATAGAATGGGCTGTATAGGCTTTTCAGTTGGCTTGGGAATTCCGAATTCTTCATCGCTTTCATCATCTGAATAGACTTTCGGAACTGGTTTTGAAACGTCAATTGGGGACTTCTGTTTGTCTTCTACCTTAAGGGGAGTTTTGTCGTCTTTCTGCTTATCGTCTGCTTTAAGAGGAGACTTGTCTCCAGGAAGGACAGCAGCTATTGCCGATGGAATGGGCTGAATAGGCTTTTCAGTTGGCTTGGGAATTCCGAATTCTTCATCACTGTCGTCATCTGAATAGACGTTCGAGACTGGTTTTGAAACGTCAATTGGGGACTTCTGTTTGTCTTCTATCTTAGGGGGATTTTTGTCGTCCTTTAGGTCAGTTACAATGCTAGTAATATGCATTTCTTTCAAATCAAAGACTTGACTTGTAGTTGTAACTGTACTTGTTGTAGAAACAGATTTTAGATCGGGTTTAAATGGTTGAATGGGCATATCGTGGGGCTTTTGAATTACAAATTCTCCATCACTCTCATAATCTGAGAAGTCTATAGGAATTGGTTTTGTTGCGTCAATTTGGGACTTTGGTTTGTCTTCTACAGTCAGGGGAGTTTTGTCGTCTTTCTGCTTATCGTCTGTTTTAAGAGGAGACTTGTCTCCAGGAAGGACAGCAGCTATTGCCGATGGAATGGGCTGAATATGCTTTTCAGTTGGCTTGGGAATTCCGAATTCTTCATCGCTTTCATCATCTGAATAGTCTTTCGGAACTGGTTTTGTAACGTCAATGGGGGACTTTGGTTTGTCTTCTATCTTAGGGGGATTTTTGTCGTCCTTAAGGTCAGTTACAATGCTAGTAATATGCATTTCTTTCAAATCAAAGACTTGACTTGTAGTTGTAACTGTACTTGTTGTAGAAATAGTTTTAAGATCGGGTTTAAATGGTTGAATGGGCATATCGTGGGGCTTTTGAATTACAAATTCTCCATCACTCTCATAATCTGAGAAGTCTATAGGAATTGGTTTTGTTGCGGCAATTGGGGACTTTGGCTTGTCTTCTACAGTAAGGGGAATTTTGTCGTCCTTTTGCTTATCGTCTGTTTTAAGAGGAGACTTGTCTCCAGGAAGGACAGCAGCTATTGCCGATGGAATGGGCTGAATAGGCTTTTCAGTTGGCTTGGGAATTCCGAATTCTTCATCGCTTTCATCATCTGAATAGTCTTTCGGAACTGGTTTTGAAACGTCAATTGGGGACTTCTGTTTGTCTTCTATCTTAGGGGGATTTTTGTCGTCCTTTAGGTCAGTTACAATGCTAGTAATATGCATTTCTTTCAAATCAAAGACTTGACTTGTAGTTGTAACTGTACTTGTTGTAGAAACAGATTTTAGATCGGGTTTAAATGGTTGAATGGGCATATCGTGGGGCTTTTGAATTACAAATTCTCCATCACTCTCATAATCTGAGAAGTCTATAGGAATTGGTTTTGTTGCGTCAATTTGGGACTTTGGTTTGTCTTCTACAGTCAGGGGAGTTTTGTCGTCTTTCTGCTTATCGTCTGTTTTAAGAGGAGACTTGTCTCCAGGAAGGACAGCAGCTATTGCCGATGGAATGGGCTGAATAGGCTTTTCAGTTGGCTTGGGAATTCCGAATTCTTCATCGCTTTCATCATCTGAATAGACTTTCGGAACTGGTTTTGAAACGTCAATTGGGGACTTCTGTTTGTCTTCTACCTTAAGGGGAGTTTTGTCGTCTTTCTGCTTATCGTCTGCTTTAAGAGGAGACTTGTCTCCAGGAAGGACAGCAGCTATTGCCGATGGAATGGGCTGAATATGCTTTTCAGTTGGCTTGGGAATTCCGAATTCTTCATCGCTTTCATCATCTGAATAGTCTTTCGGAACTGGTTTTGTAACGTCAATGGGGGACTTTGGTTTGTCTTCTATCTTAGGGGGATTTTTGTCGTCCTTAAGGTCAGTTACAATGCTAGTAATATGCATTTCTTTCAAATCAAAGACTTGACTTGTAGTTGTAACTGTACTTGTTGTAGAAATAGTTTTAAGATCGGGTTTAAATGGTTGAATGGGCATATCGTGGGGCTTTTGAATTACAAATTCTCCATCACTCTCATAATCTGAGAAGTCTATAGGAATTGGTTTTGTTGCGGCAATTGGGGACTTTGGCTTGTCTTCTACAGTAAGGGGAATTTTGTCGTCCTTTTGCTTATCGTCTGTTTTAAGTGGAGACTTGTCTCCAGGAAGGACAGAAGCTATTGCCGATGGAGTTTGCTGATAAGGCTTTTCAGTTGGCTTGGCAACTCCGAATTTTTCATCGCTTTCATCATCTGAATAGTCTTTCAGAACTGGTTTGAATGCGTCAGTTGGGGACTTTGCTTTGTCTTCTACCGTATGGGGAGTTTTGTCGTCCTTCTGCTTATCGTCTGTTTTAAGGAGACTCTTGACTTCAGCAAGAGCAGGAAGTATTGCCGATGGAATTGGCTGAATAGACTTTTCAGTGGGCTTAGGAATTCCGAATTCCCCATCGCTTCCATCATCTGAATAGTCTTTCGGAACTGGTTTTGTTGCGTCAATTGGGGACTTGGGTTTGTATTCTACCTTAACGGTAGTTTTGACGTCCTTAAGGGCAGTTACAATGCTACTAATATGCATTTCTTTCACGTCAACGACTTGACTTGTAGTTGTCACCGTACTTGTTGTAGAAACAGATTTAAAATCGGTTTTAAATTGTTGAACGGGTATATCTTGGGTCTTTTGAATTTCGAATTCTTCATCACTCTCATCATCTAAAAAGTCTTTCGAAGATGATTGTGTTGAGTGAATAGGGGACTTTGGTGTGTCTTCTACCGTAAGGGGAGTTTTGTCGTCTTTCTGCTTCTCGTGCGTTTTAGTAGGAGACTTGTCTCCACTAACGTTAGCAGGTGTTATTGACGGAATTGGTTGTATGGATTTGTTTTGCTCTTTGGTAACGCAAAACTCTTTTTGACTATTAGCGGTTGGATCGACTTGTTTAGTTGGCTGATCTATCTGTTTTTTGGGTGATGTGGGAAACTTCACTGTAGGTTTGACTTCATCAGCGATGTACTCAATTTCTGTTTTTCGATTTGTACTAACAACTGATAGATGTTTTTTATGTGAAAGCGCTAGGCTCTTCACTTTTTGCATCTTCTGATTATGATCAAGGTCTTCGTCGCTTTCACTTTCCGCTGAAGATAATTTTGGTTTTGTTTTTAGATCAGATGGAAATTTCGGTTTATCTAAATTAGGTTGTGGAGATTTGTCAATTGTCTTGGAGACCAATTTATGGTGGGATTGAAGCTCGTCGGATTTAGTGTCGTGCGAAGTAACTATTTCTTCGTGTAGTGGAAAATTATCAGATTTCCCGATATTGAGTTTTTGAGTTGACTTTTCAATTACTAGTTCATTTAACTTCTCCTCATATTCTTTAACTACATGCACAAATTCTCTCGTTTCTTGGATATCAGATTTTGAAATTGAATGCAACTGTTCAATCGTATGCGAAATTTTAGGGAAGCCTTTGTGCATATTATCTTCGTTTGATTCTATTGGAAATTCTTCCTTATCACATTCTGCTTGCCTTTTAGTTTGCCTGTCTGCAATTGTTTCAGATTCATATTCTTTAATTGTCCTTGAAACATTGTAGTCTAACACCTCGTGCTCTAGGAACTTCGCTGTTGTAGATTTTGGATCATGGGCAACCAATTTTACCTCTGTGTCTGGCTGTTTTTCAAAAACCTTGGCCATATTAGAGATAGTGCGCTTTGAGCATTTCTTTTCACAAGCATCTTCGAGGTTTTCAAAACTACTGCTCGGCTTAATTGCAGACGAGACAGGGGAAACTACTTTGTGCTCTGGAACATGCCGCAGAGTATTTAAATTATCTAAAATCAAATCGGTTTCACTTAAAATTTGCTGCTCTATGGTTAAAACATCAGCCTTTCGATCTTGTGCATCACGTTTTCGTGGACTAAATGGCTTGGCCTCTAAGCTCGCTGTTGGATATCTGCGTTCAATATCCTGTACAACTTCCCTCACCTTTGGCAATGTCTCAAATGTGTCCTTACTTACTAAGTCTTTGTGCTCATCAATACTTTCAGTTAAAATCATTCCAGGTACCTGTTCTACTTGCCTATCTAAATCTATTACCTGCTCTGCAAAAGTCTTATCCGTTTCACTTAAGTCTTGCGCCACTGTAAACGATTTGCGTTTCTCACAAATTTTCTCACAGACTTCTTCTTTAATCTGCTCCAAGCCAATTTTTTCGCGTTCTATAGCCTCGATGGGTGACAGGGTTATGACTTGAGTGGGTGGCTCACATTTAATCATATCTTGCAATGTCAAGTCTTCCTTTGATAAAATTTGTTTTTCTAGCTCTACAATATCTGATTCTTTTCTATCATCATTTAGTGATCGTTTCTGTACTGCGAATGGAATGGCCGACACCACCGAACCGCAAATTTTATCCTCAATGCTCTGCACAACCTCCTTTACCACCGGTACATTAGTGCCAATATATTTTGGAGCGGCACTGGACTCCAATGTCTCTGTGCTGCTACTACTCTCTAAACGTATAATATTGCGTCTAACAACACCACAGCTCATTATCTGCTCTAGATACTCCCTATCGCTTGCTGTTGTATCTTCTGCCTGTGTGTTGGCGTCAATCGTTGACTGAGTTGCTTCCTGCTGTCCTGTTTCTGAATGGGTTAAATCTACATTTGTCAGGGTGGTCGTCATGGTCGTGGTCGTAGTCGTTGTCGTCTTCGCAGTTTGACTACTTGTACTCATTTCTGGAAATGAGGTAGTGTCTTGTGAGTATTTTGATATCGGGACTTCGGAAGGAGCTGCCATTTTATGAAGCAGCTTATCAGTTTCATCTGTATTTGTAAATGTTTCGGGTTTTACATTATGAACACTGCAGTGCTCTGTTTGAGGCGTTCCGGGTGATGGCAACAGTATGGTTAAGTTGTAAGTTTTTTTTTTTTTTTTTTTTTTTTTTTGTTGAGTAGAAGTAGAGTAGAAAATAAGGCAATATAAAGACAGTTAACACCGATTACAATCAAACCAGTGAGTTATACATGGTATGGGTGGGGGTTAGTCTATGTACACAGTGCAATTGATTGATGGCGACATACATGGTCATCATGTACGACGTTTTGACTACAAAGCTATAGGTACGCCAAAGACCCAGCAGCAGGCACAAACATGCAATACATAAATGCTTTTTGCTTATGTACGAATAATTTGTTTTTGTTTTTGGTTTTGTAGTTTAGTAATTAGTTGAAAAGCAAAATTATAACATCTGAATGGACATACAAGATGACCAGACAGATGTGCGTTTGGCTCACTGCATATACGAGAGTAATATGTATTTTTGATGTATGCTGCATATGACGTCGTGGATTCTTGGACCATTGGACCATTGTTTGCTGGCTGGCCTGCTGCATGTTACTCAATTTTCGCGAATCAATGTCTCTGCATTTTGAGCATTGATTGGATTGTATTTGATTTGATTGGATTGTTATGTAAGTATGTAGGTAAGTATGGTACTATATGTACGTTTCATTACGTTTGCACAGTTTTCATTCGCAAGTATTTAAGCAATGGTTCATGTTTCATGTGAAATCAAAAAGGCAAAAATTAAGTAGCAAGTACTGCAAGAATATAAGAATTAACCACGACATCATATGTCACATACGGTAATTAGATAAAAGCTAAACTAAATGGTACAGATACAGGTACAGGTACAGGTACAGGTAACAGGTACACGTACTATACACACATCTTTTGCACTCTATATGTGATATGTATGTATACTTATTGTTGTTATATATGCATATGCAATTAATTAGATACATATGTATAAGTAAGCGCTCTGGGTGGTGCACACAAATTAAATGCTGATATATATTATATGGTGTAGTTTTTAAAGCCGCAAAATAATCACAAAGAAATACGATTACGAATACGTTTTAAAATATGTATGTATGTAGGTGGAATAAATATGCATATATATATATATACTAGTTTGAGACGCTACAGTGAGTTCGGATGTTCTGCGACTAAACATTCAGTTACAATAGTTATTATCGAATATGATAGCAGTATTAAATTGATATTGCACGTATGGCTTTTTCGTTAAGGACGACCGATGAAAATCAAATGACGAAAAGCAACTGAACATACATAATTGTATAAATTGTTTTGCCGAAAACTAATCAAACATAACATATGTAAGTACTAGAAACAGAAAGCCATTGTGGTTCATTGGAACATATATGTATGTAATTAAATATGTAAGTAGTATGTATGTTTTGAAAATTCGATATTCCACATATTGGGATCCAAATGCATGAGGCCACACCTCGTTGGAGATTTTCTTCTCATCCCACGATTATGGATCACAATATGCTCTTTCTCAATAGTTTCTCGTTTCAAATTTTGAAAATCGTACGCCAAAGGTGTTTATCTTAATAAAAAAAATCTTGTAGTTATTTTTTACTCGTAAGTATACATAGATTATTACATGGTTATATATATAATATGTATGTAGCATAGGAGAAAATCGTTTGTTTTCCTTTTGTTTATTTATTGATTTATTTTTTCTAAATTTTTTTTCTATTTGTTATTATTGTATTTGTAGTTGTAGCTTGCAGTAGTTGATCAAAAACCATAAACTGAATTGCTTAAATAATTGTTGAAAATTGCAAACGTAATTATATGTATAGTTACATGGAAGGGATATAGAGTTACAGATAACAGATACCTATCAATACGATACCCATCTGAGAAATTTGTTTGTTTTTTTTTGTTGTTGTTTTTAAAGGAGTCTTTCGCAACTTTTCAAATCGATATTGAATGTATTCGCTTTGTGAGAACTTACCATTAAAAATATTATAGACTTAAATTTACTTTAGTGTTGTTTGCTTCTTAGTTTAAATTAGTTAAGAATTAGTTTTTCAAAATATTTTGAAGTCTTGTTTATTGATTTTTAGTTATTTAATTATTCAGACATTGAATGAAGGGTAAACAACAAATCAAGACACGAATATCCGATTGCAATTCACTCAAAAAAAATAAATAATTTTGTTCGTTCAATTACGAAAATACGACAATCTTTTCCATTTAACTGTCAGTTATTTGAATAGTTATTAAATTGCGTTGCCGTAAATAATAATATCGCCGATATCGCGAATGTTAGCTACCGTGCTGCGCGTACTTGGGAAATAGAAATTTGTAACTAAATCTGCACTAAATGTGAGCCGAGTGCTAGACTACAAAAATGCATGAAGCCAAATTAAATTAAGTATACGCCAGCGCGTACATTTCGCTCGGTTGCTTTATGCCCAGCTGGCTGGATGGATGGATGGATGGCTGGCTAGCTGGCTAGCTAACCTAGGCCCCATCATGACATAACGGCGCAAAGGCAGTTAGGTGGATGGAAAATAGTATCTACGAATTATATAAAGGCCACTCAACGGAAAACAGAATTAACTGTGAAGAATTTATGGACAGTATATATGTATAAGTATACATATGTAAATACTTCTATATAAGTACCTACTATGTGCACACAAACAGATCGATTCTATTTAATTATGAGAATTTTCTATGTTAAAGCACAATTGAAAGTAATTGGGAGAAGTTACCGAAATTTTTTCAGTGGTAGCTACTATCGATTATCCGACTGTTGACAGCCAACGATGTTGACATTGTGCACTTTTGAATGTTATATATTCACTTTCATCATGGCGCCAGCTGAACTATTGGCGCTTTTCTTTTCGCTTTCTACTTTTCTCCTAATATTCTTGTTTCCACATTTCCGCGACCTTTAGCTGCAAACGAACTGTGTGGATTGCTGGTGATAATTGGATTAGCTAACCAAGAACTACAACTACAACTAAAACAAAGGTATTTACCTTAAACATGTAAGTACATATCTAAATAGCTAGGGATGAGATATTGTCACCACATTCATTCAATGAGCTTGGACTTGACGCCAAGTATGCATTTATATTTTATGGTTTTCACTTACAGACTTTTTTGATTAAGATACACACACTCAGCAGTTGTTCAATATTAGTTGTTATGTTGAAATATTTATCAATAACAAAATTACGTTAAGTATTCTCGAATAGCATTCGGTTAATAAGTAATTAATGAATGGTTGTTTTCGATTTCGTTTTCGGTTTAGTTTTCTTCTTCAATTTTTTTCTTTAATTATTTTTTTCTTGCATACAAAAAGCCTTTGGATTTGAAATCATGACGTTAAAACGTAAAACAACCGAACAATGGAACAATGGGAATAACTGAATGGGTACAAAAACCGAAAATAAAAGTTTTGGTAATCACTACAAATTGTGGCATCAAATCAATATACGAGTATGTATGTAAAAATCAAAGGTGTACAAAAATATATGCAAACAGAAAATGGGAATCGATAAGTAAATGTACATAACAATTACAAATTGCATAGAAAAGGCAGCAACTATTTTTGGGTTTTCTTTTTGTTTAAAGATATATTAAAATGTTGCACTTACCAACTATAGAAATGGCAGAGACGCGCTCCAAACTCGACTCCGTGGTGGAGTGCAAAGTTGTTACATTGTCGACTAGATAATCTATTTAAACAAAAAGCAAAGCATAGAATCAATCAAGTGAATCTTCGATTGTTCATTCAAACAAAATGCTTACGCGTCTCTAAGCTAATGAGTGGAGCAGTCTCGTCTGTCTGCTTCTCAACTTTGGTGTCACTTGGTGTGGGCGGCGGTGTCTGGGAGTGTGGAATGTCGCTCGCTAAATATGATCAAGACAATCAGTGATGTAGTAACAGAATAAGATAAAAATTGTGCAGAATAGTTACCTATTTGTTTGAGCTCATCGGATATTTCGATTAGACCTTCGCTCATTTTTTTCGAAATTGTTTCGCCCACCGATTTGCAGAACTCCGCATCGGTCAGTGACTTACGTGGCTCAATGGAGAGTGGTGGACAGAGGGTATCTTCTTTGATTGCCTCACTCGATACGATGCTGGGAACGAGTTGTGTTTGTTGCTCCATAGCCAGGAAATCGGAGGTCAGCTTGCGTGTGGTAAACGGCGACGCTTCGCCAATTGGTGCGGCTGACTCAATGCCATCATCTTGGATAAGTTGTGTTGTTTTCGGCACTTCAGCTTCTTTTGTGTCCAAAAGCGTGAATTCGTTGGTCGAAATAATCTCTTTTGTTGGATGAGATTGCAGCTGAGTCTGTTGTTCCATGCTTAGGAAATCAGCAGTGAGTTGAAGCTTGTCCAGAGGCTGTTGAACTGCATCTTTCTCTTTTGGAACTGGCTCACTTGCTTTCGGCAAGGTTGACTCTTCGGTTGGAGCCTTTTTGGTTTCGACTTTTGGTATTTTACTCGCTGGCGGTGCTGGCTTTACTGAGATCACAGATTCCGGCTCAGAGGCAGTTAATGATGTTTGACTGGATTCGATTAGCTGCTCTGTGGACTGCTGGGGAATGGATGGCAGTTGACTTTGCTGCTCCATTGCAAGGAAATCATGTGTCACTGTTTTTGTCTCAGCGGTGGTAATTCGCTCTTCGATTTTGTGGAATGTTTCGACAGCGTCAGCTACCTTTTCGGCTACAATGTCTTCCTTGGCGGCAACAGCAGATGACTTTTCAGTTTTGATCACCTTCTCCTCGATGTGATGGAATGTGTCAATCAAATCACTCACTTTTTCAGTTAGGAGCTCTGCCTTGGCCGCAATTTCTGGCTGTTTGACTTCTGTCTTCTCATCGGGCAGTTTACTAGGTAAACCAGCTGTCATTATGGTGGCAGTAGAAGCAATAATTTCATCTGAGATTTTTGTTTCTTTTTCAATCAACTTATCAGACGATTTTCTGGGTTCCACTTTGGGAATTTTACTGGCTGCTGGTGTGGGTTTGGCCTCAGCTGCAAGCTGTTCGCCCTGCAGAAAATCTTGGGTCAGTTTTCGTGTTTCCACCTCACCAATTTTTGGTACATCGGCAGCACCTTGGCTCTTGACTGGTATTTTGGAGGCTGGCTTTTCGATCTTTTCGATTTCGGGTTCAGCCACAGTACGTGGTGCTGCAGTTGGCTTAAGGGGCTCTTCGCTTAGCTTTTTCACAAGCTTGGGTATTTGAGTCTTTGGCTCGCCGCCATGAAAATCGTACTTTACCTTTTTCGCCTCGAAGTCCGCGATTTTTTCCTCAATTGTTGTTGTCTCAATAAGTTGCACAGATTTCACCTGCTCTTGGGATTCCTGCGTTTTGGCTTCCTCCAAGTGTTTTTTAGTTTCAGTGACCTTCGTTGTTTCCGCTAACACTTCCTTCTCTTCATGAAGTTCGTGTATTTCTTGTTTGCCACTTTCGAAGGAGCTAATTATATTCTCCACCTTTTTGCTGGCAATTTCGGTTACCTCACTAATGACTTGCTCAACCTCTTTAATGGTTTCTTGCGGAACGGAGGCCATGGGACTAGTCTTTTCTTTCACTTCCTCAACGAACTTCTCGTGAACAGTTGTCTCAGTGGGAAGGACAGCAGGCAGTTGGCTGCGTTTTTCCATATCCAAAAAGTCTTCAGTCATATCCCGAGCTTCCTGACGTGTAATAGTCGTCACCCTACTAATGGTAACTCCGTCCTTTTTCTCGGTTTTCTCAGCCGTGCTTATGTCCTGCACAATTTTGTCGACCTTGTCGGGTGAGGGTATCTCCTCTTCCTCAGAACTGCGACCGGATGATCTGAACTTGTGCGTTAACTCTTTATCAAACTCGCTCTTAGTCACTTCCATTGAGTCCATTTTTCCCATTTTCATTTTAATCACCTGTTCGGGAACAGTCGCACCCTTTATAATGACATTATCAGCGGGTAATTGCATCAAAATCTCCGACTCATGGATGGCCTTTTTATCCTCAATCAGACTCTTCCGTTTGATTTCGGTTATTTCTTTGGTAATTTCTTTCTTTTGTGTTGAGGCAGGTATGGAACGCTCCATGGACAAACGCTTAACTATTTTCTCACGTCGCTCGGCCACTGTGCGCTTGGCCTGCTCTTCATCAGACTCGGACTCTTCGACTTCCTTCTCCTCAGCCGAGTATTTGACTTCCTCGCGTTCATTGATTTGCTGTATCCGCTTGCCTGTAAATTAAAGTCAGATTTAACGCTTAGTAAAGGAATAAGTTTAAGCTAAACGATGACTTACTTTCTCTGCGAACCAGCTCCTCCACAGACTCCGAGTTTTTCATAATATCCGTGTCATCGAATTCACGTGAATGTGAAAGACGTCCACTCTTGCACTTCTTCATAATGTCGTCGCGTCCAATGTTCTTGAGCGCCGATTCCAGAGCCAGAATATCATAGTTGGGCTTATCTTTATAAAGGCGAATCATGCTTTGGGCCTGTCTGGCAATACTATCCGTATTCTGGTTAATTATCTCATCAATCTCGTCCGCATTGATGCCAATCTCTGGGGCCAATTGTATCCAGTCTTTGCCCAACAGGTTGGACAAGTCTACAATGCGTATGTCGCCAATATAATGATCGTTCTGATGTTTGCTCAAACTAAACATTGAGGTTCTATACGCAGAGCAGGTGACGGAGTCGGGAATAATTGCCTCAGGCAATACAATATTCAGTATGCAGATGGGTTGCTGTGGTGGTTCGCCCTTGGCCACTTTGGGCTCTTTCATAAACAAGGTGCGACCGACAATATCCGCATGCTGGTCTTTGACACGCACCGTGAAGGGCAAACGATTCTCGCGGAAAGCTTTGAACTGCAGTTGGAGTTGATCACCCGATTTGGTAACAGGCACCAAATTGCCAGCCATTTCAATGTACTGTGGCTTACCCTCCAGTACCTCGACATCTCGGCTCTTAGCCACCTCAGTGTAAAGCTCATGTTTCTCTAGCGTCTTATCCTCGCGATCGTCGGTCATGCAAAAGACACGCAATCGCGCCTCAAACGGTTCAATTTTTTTGGCAAACACCACAAACTTGGCTATGAAAGGCACATGAATAACTTCCCTGTATAAATTGAATATACAAAACAATACAATGATTAGCACAATTGAGAACAAATTGAGAAACTGACTGCGCTAACTACTCACTTGTACAGTTCGGTGGCCATTTTTGTGGCATCCGAAATGTTACGACAATCCATTAACCAGAAACGAGCCGAAACGGTTGTCGTAAATGAGACACAATCGTTAACAAATGTCAGGGGTGTGGAGCCGGTAACATCTTCCCATTGTGCTCGAGATGGTCCGCCTGGTGATGGAGTTAAGACAAAAGGTTAAATTTTCTGGCACTCGCCATGGATCGCAGATTTTTATTTAGTTATTATTTTTTGGTTTTTTTTTTTTTGGGGGGGGAATACAATACGCATAGACTACATATGTTTTGTATGTATGTATGTACGTAATGTAAAACTCTTTGAAAACTCTACTTTTGTCTCATTAGCAGATAATAATACAATATATGTATGTAGTATATAATTATTGAATTGAATTCGAAAATTGTTCAACTAATTTCCAAATGAAAAACACATAAAACTCAATTAAAAAACGTTTGTCAAGAAGGTAATATTACGATTGTGTGTTAATTACAAAGCAATTATATGGAATAGAGGAATAGAGTATTGAAAAGTATATATTGTAAGTATTATAGAGTATACGAAGTATTTGAAATGTAATTAGCGTAAAGGTATTAGAAGGATCAAAAGGAAGTGGGTTAATAGGTATGTATCTGGTATCGATATTATGTAATGTAGAATGTGTATGTGTGTATATGTGTGTGTAGTGTGTGTGTACGTGTGTGTATATGCGTATATGAAATGCATGTAATGCTGATGTGTGTGACTGTGTGTGTGTGTGTGGCATTCGATTGGATTGTGTGGGAGTGTATTATGGGTGTGGGGTTTGGTTAATGGCGCACATTGTTATTGTTTTTGTTTTTTTTTTTTCAAGCATAAAATGTATTTAGTTTTTATTTGTAGGGCTGTAGCATTTACAGAGGTACAAGTACTAGGTACGGGTACTTGAGGCGCTTACTTTGAAGCCGTTTTCGTAACAACATGCTTAATAATTTGAAAATAAATTTCTTGTTTGTTTATCATTTATTCTTGTTTTTGTTTTTTCTTTAATGGTAAATAAGTGAGCGTGTCACGTGTTTCTTGTAAGAGTGTTTTGAACAAACCAAACGAAAAACAACAAAACCATAATAATACAAAACCCAAAATGAAGTAAAACAAATTGGAACTTATGGTAGTAGTATAAGAATCATAATAATAATAATGAAAATGAAAATCAAATCGAAAGAACTGTCAATATTTGTTTATATGTAAGTAGATATATATATATATATACAGGAAACAAATTATCGTTTATATCATAAAGCTTGCCATAGCAGTAGCTTAAATTTCCGATTTTCAAATATATGTAGGTATATGTAGTAGAAGTAGTGGTAGTAGTATCTTTCGACAGTTGGACATTTATTGTTCGGTTTCAGAAAAGTTCTCTTTGGTGCCACAAACAGTAGAAATTCAAAATTGCTTATACATACAATAATATTATATTCATTTTCTCATTTTTTTTTTCGTTTTTTTTTTTTTTAAATATCTTTAAAAAATTTTTGGTTATTATTTTTGTAGTCTTTTTCTTTTTTTTTTTTTTTGAAAAACAATTGATGTATACAATATTCTGCTTTATGGTTGTATATAAATATGTACGAAAAGTAAAAGCAATCAACGTAATAGAACATGTAATAAGTTTGCACACTCAAAACAGAACAATACTACAATCAGGTGCACAACATTCCGGAACTCAAAACGAAAATGGAAACAATAACGAAAATGATAACGGAAACGGTAACCATAACGAAAACGTAAGCCAGTTAAGAACTTAAGAGGAAGTGAATAAACGTGAACAAATCGAACTAAATAAATCAATCCAAATGTTAAAATATAGATATAAATCCGGCACAATCAATTGGCCTTGCTTTCAATATATTTATATATTTATGTAAATACGGTTTTAATGGCCCAAAGAGCAACTTTATTTTTTTTTAGCAATTAAGACCTACAAATTCTTGAATGAAATTGAAATTGTGCAATTTAGGTAGTTTTTAGTTATATATTATTATTGGAAAAAACCGCGTGCAGTCAGAAAGTCTTTGTTGTTTGTTTTTATTTTTTTAAATTGATTTTTTTGTTTGTTGTTGTTTTTGATTTCTTTATTGTTTGTTAATTGTATGTTGTTGGATAGAGGAGAGAAGAGAACGGCAGCAAAAACGTTTGCATGACAAGCTTAAGATTCATAAAGATTAGATTAGAGAGAAAAGTTTTGGCTTACTTCAAAAAACTAAGCTGAGCAGAGCTGATTTGCACTAGAAGAAGCACAAACTGCGAGCATAGAGTGAACTATGCACCGACTCTTGTGTGAAGGAAAGGACCAAAGAAACAGCCTTGTCCCAACAGAAAATTATCCCCGAGAGCTGAGCTTATTTTCTTTTCTTTCGGTTATTCTCGGGTTTTTTTTTTTTGTTTTAATAGATTTAAAATTTGTTTTGCTTTGGTTTTGTTAGATGCAGCGCAACCCGAATTTCAGCAAAATGTTTAAACCAAAGTCAAATATAACGAACGAAAAGATAATTTAAACAATCGAATGTACGCAAATCATAATCATAATCAAATAAATACTATTCAAAGCATAGTAGGTAAAAAGTTTGAATAAAATAATTTTTCTTTTTTGAAATATTTGCAAAATAGTTTTTCAAACAAGAGAATTTTTGGTAGTAAATAAAATATGCAGAATTTTCAAATTTTCTTAGTACAATCAACTTTTGTTTCATTTTTTTTTTGCTTATTTTTTGTTGTTTCAAATTGTTCTTTTCAATTTTGTTATTTGCTTAATTTTGAATACAACTAAGTTGTTTTTTTTTTCATAGAACAAAACAACTAAACATGAACAAATAATTATTATTTTTTTAAGGTTGTAAACTGTTTCAATTTGAAACTTCATACATGTTTGTGAATTTCTGATTTTTTTGTTGTTATTTATTTATTATTTTGTTGTTTTTTTTGTGACATTTTTGTCATTGTTTTTTTGTTAGTTACCTTTTAGAGACCTTTTCCGAAACACACCTTCAATGGATTGAGAAAACAGAATGGAATGCGTGCACACACATATGCAATGACGCATTAGTACGAAATTATAGAACAATTAAATATGTTTGGTTTTCAATTAGGAATTGAATTTGAATTGAAGTTCGTTTTTTTTTTGGGTCTTTTGTTTTTGCTCAACGGAAAACGTAAACGTGAACTTAAGCAGGAAACGGAAATGAATTGTAAGTAAGGAAACGAAACGAAAAGAGACAAAGAGAAACGGAGAGATAACTGGACCAAAAACACTGTACTTAGGCACAATGAATAGAGAAGAGAGATTAGAGAGAAGAGACGACAGTGAGTATGATATTGATTTGAGGATCGTATCTGCATCTGTATCTCTGTAATTGTAACTGTAGCTGTATCTGTAACTGTATTTTTGTAGCTGTATCTGTATCTGTAACTGTATTTGTGTTTATTTTGTATTCGTGTCTGTGTAAATGTGTGAGTGTGTGAATGTGGCTAATGTATGTATATGAACGTATCTGAGAGGTGAATGAAGAAGTTAAGTTGACTACAACTCGCTATAGTTTCCAAAAAGAGATTATGGATTAAGAGATACTTGGATACTGCCGTAACACAATATTTAATTAATTAGTTAGGTAAACATAAGAAACCAAAAATATTATAAGACCCGATCAGACACAAGCACAGTATATATAGTTAGATATATATGTATCAAATGGGTTCCTAATCCTTTTAACTTTTTGTTTTGCTTTGTTTTGTTTATTTGTTTATTTGGTTTTTTTTTTGTTTTGTTGGTTTATCAATTCACGAAATTGGAGTACAATTTACTTGATCATTTAGTTGAGGATAATTTTTTCACTGTACAACATTATAAAGTAGGTACGAGTATGTATGTAGGGTATATAAATAGGATAAATGGCATGTATTTGTATGGTATATATAATTATAGTACTGATACTTGTATTCTATATGTAAAAATTGATTAAACTAAAACTAAAAAAAAAACTAATAAACTAAAGATTAAAAAAAAAAGGAACAATCAACCGAAACGACATTAATTCGAACTCAAGCCAAATGAATATGAAGATAAATGAAATGAAAGCCTGAGAGAGAACGGGAATATAGAGTGGATTCAGGATTTGGAATTTTTTACTCATAAACACATCAACTAACAGAATGTAAGTAATGTAAGTGGATAAGTTAACTGCTTGGAGCACATTTCACAACAACACAAAATATTGACAGATATATTGAACGTAGGTAGGTATGTATGTAGTTATTGTATGTCTGACAGATCGGTAACAGCCACAACTTACCTGTTATCGAACACAGCAATCGTAGAGTTGGCGTATTGCCCGAATACTGATTAATCATGCCCTGGCTGTGTGCCTTCGGGGCGGGCATGCTCAATGTGATGGCCTTGTGGAATTTGCGACGACGTGGCTCCACCGTTACAATTGGCGATACGGCCACCCCGCGACCCAGTAGCTTAGCAGTTAGATCGGGATCGACCGGTTGGGCCTAGAAATGTAACAAATTTTGGTTCGACAATATAGACAAAAATCGATTTTTTTTCGGCCACTCTTAATTGATATTGTAATTATTTATAATAAACACACACACACATATTTACATATGATCAACTAAACTGAATTAAAGATCACAAAAAAAAACAAACAAACAAAAAAAAAATAAAAAACTTAATAAAATCTTTAACGAAAACTATATATGTATATATATATACGAAATATGCGCATTTTGTTATCAGATTTCACAGGAACAAAAAAAATGTACATAAATGAAATGAGTTTTTGGGCTAAATGGTGAACATTTTTCCAACTTATTTTTTCTTGTTTGGTTTTCTTGTTAATTTTTTTTCTTGGGTTTTTAAAAATTTGCAGGTATTTTTTGTTGTCTTCATACAATGCTTATTTTGCTTCTTCTTTTTTTTTTTTTTTTGTATAGGGATTGGGGCGGGGGGATTTGTTTTTTTAATGCATATCATTCATGTTCATGTTTGGTTCATGTATTTTTATGTATGTTTTTCAGTTAAAATACACATATCATAAGTTTACTACAAACAATAACAACAATGTTCAAGCCCATTTATATCCCAATAAATTTAGTCATCAAAAAAACTTTGACTACAACATAAAGACTAAATAATTTTTTAAAAATCATTAGAATCAAGAATGGAAAAATTTACATCATAGATAGAAGAATATAAACAAATGAAAATATACAATAGATAATTATGTTCAGTTATTCTTTCTTTCTTTTTTAATTATTATACAAAAAATTAAACGAAAAATACGAAAGAAAAAAATTAAGTAAGTTTTGCAAATTAAACGTGCTAAAGAAAAGTTTGAAAAAAATATCTGAACTGATAAGTGGGGGGGGCCATTATAAAATCGTTTTTTGCTTACGTCATGGCTAAAATGTTACAACTTCGTTAGGCAACGTTCAAAACCGAACCACCCAATTGCAACTGTCTAAACATTAGATCACAATATTGATTATTGTATATCGATGATTGATTCGAAAAAGCAATTGAATTGACAATAGAAAAATTAATCAAAAATCAAAATGAATTAAAACATTTTCATTGGCATAAAGTTTTTGTTGAACTAAATTTATTGGGTCGATTAAATAGTAAGTATATGCGTTTCAGAGAATCGTTCAGTTTGTGTTTTATATAATCTTATGCATATGTTGTATGAATAAGTAGTAAGTTAAATATGTATTTTATATATATATATATAATTGATAATATTTTTTGATATTAGATCTGCGTTAGTGTCTTATTTGATTGGACAATTAATTATGTTTTTTTTTTTAAGCTAATATATGAGATAAGAAAAAAATAAGCGATCGCTTGATCCATGATCAAAATCAATAGGTTTTATACGAGTAAGATATATTATCATTTGCATCATCATCATTATCATGTTTTGGTTTTTTTTGGATCATCATTAATTAATTGATTGTGTTAAGAGACAAGTTAAGTTTTTATTGTAAATGCCGCAAAAACTCCATTAATGGATAATTATCAAACAAAGTGCACATATTTCATAGATAACATTTAGGACTTTTAGAGAAAAGCAGTTAGTCGGTTGATCAAGGCAATACTATACATATATAGATATATATATCTATATATATATGTATGTGTGTAAATATCGTGTGCCTCTTCTAGTTAGCTGACTACATACATATATATATATATAGTTTATGTTGTATATAATATGTGTATTTCAATCTAATTAGCTTGGCGCTTCCAATCACCAATCACTACTCTGCATAGGACTATTCTTGGAAGGGATTTTTCGGGTTAACATAGATATTCTTCGATTGACTGATTATGGAATATGCAAAAGTTTTTTTAAGTGCCGTAAATATTTGTTGTTGTTGTTTTTTGTTTTGTTTGTTTGGAAAACATTTCGTTTGTTCAAGTAGTTCTTATGGGATATTCGTTAAGGAAGTTAGTTTCAAATGCACGATTAGTTATATGTTATTAGATTCGTTTGTTGACATTTTTGGAGTTGGAGTTGGATTTGGATTGTTTACCAAATTAGCGAGAAGCGCTTCTTCTTGGGCACATGATTTACACTAATCTTGCGTAGCTTCTCGGGCGCAACGCCTTTGCGTGGCTTAAAGAGGTTTACCTGTAGGCCGACTTTGATTTTCTTGGTAAGTGCACCCTGGGGGAAGACGGCCTGCACCTGTGGCACCACCGTGCTGGACACCATACCGCCTTCGGGTCCAATTGCATGGACTTCCTGGCGTATGCGCGATACCACTGCAAAGTACTGCGGGAAGTCATAGGTAACAAATCGGCAGACATGATTGCCAGCCTGTTCTTCCAATTGAGCGATTTCTAAATATATAAATTTTAGAAGAAAAGAAAACAAACAAAAAAAAAAGACACAAACAATATGAAATTAGAGTTAACGTGAGACTACACCGTACACTCACCTTCTGGCTCAAAGCATTGCTGCATCACATCGTGTATGATCTCCTCGGAGTTGTCAATTGTGTGTTCACGCCAAGTTTCGCCATTATCCGAACGCAAGATAATAATTTCACGCTCCTTGCCACGCAACGAGGCGAAATGTGGCACCTCCATGACAACGGGTCCAATGAACTTCGTCGAGCAGGGACCCAGCTCGAGGACACGACTGGCCAGAGCCTCGCCCTCCATCAGTTGAGGCGGATGCATGGTCCGTTGCGGCTTCACATAGCGGCAAGTCACCCTTGTTGGCTGGCAAGTGGAACGCGATGGAATTATCATACGTACACCGCTGTGGCGGCAACCGCGCATTGCTCCGCCTCGGGCATCCACCAGAAAGGAGACCAAGAAGCTCTTCCAGCTCAGTTTGCGACTGCATAAACACACACATACACACACACACACAGAGAGACACACACACACACACACAGACACATGAATGAATAAAACTTAATTGGTTTTGTGTGTACTCACCCAACATGTGGTGGATCCTCGTGGCCAGATCCGTTGGCTATATAGACACTATCAACGGTAGCCTTGGGCGAATTGCCATAGACCTGAGCCTTGTGTGGACTAACAATCTCCTCGCCGATGGTCGGTGGAACACCGGCAGCATATTCAGCACTATGGGTCATACGATTCGAATCCATACGCTCGTCGCGGGTTACATCAATGGGTAGCGAGTCATCGCCTAGGGATTTCATTTCATCAACGGTCAGATAGCGATAAGGTTGATCTGATAGCATATTATCTTCGCCTAGATATTTTTATTTGTTTTTGATATTCGGTTTCGATTCGGTTGCATTCCAGCGCATTTAGGCATTTTGTTTCAATTAAGCGCAAGACAGAGTCCAATTGGCCATATAGCGATGTTGTTGTTGTAGTTATTGTTGTTGTTGTTATTGTTGTATTATCGTGTTATATAGTGTTGTTGTTGTTGTTGTTGTTGTTGCATTAAACATGAGAGCGCAGTGCATTGAAAATAGAAGAATGCAAGTGAGTTTTGATTTTAGTTTCAACAATTTCGTTAATTATACATGCTTCAGGATATATCATTTTCTTTTCTCGATATATATATATACGTATATATATGTATGTATGTAGATTATAATAGTAGTAGTAGTAGTAGAGAATGATACGAGAGTATGTAAAGCTAGCATGACACCATTTAACATTTCAATTAGGAGCTTATTAAATTAAAGATATATATATATATTTTTTGATATATTTGATATAGGATAAATAGTTGAGTTTTGCATGCCGCGTTATACAAGCAAATATTGTAGTTTTATATGCATGAAGAATATTGACCCCCTCTCCCGCCCTCTGATTAATACCAATAACTAGCATATATAGACGCCCTATATACTGTTTATATAAGTATATATATACAATTCATTTGGTGTATACATTAGTATGTATGGCGGGGAATGAAATGATTTATGTAAAGCCCATCCTTAAGAAAACTTTTAAAAAGCAATATAAATTTCAATTTTTAATTGCAATCAGACTGAACTTGAGTATTATGGTTAGACATATTATAGCTGGAAGTGTCGTGATCGCGCGACTGGGACAAGGACGCACACTTAATTGAGGTACGCGAGAAGGGGTCAAAATATGTGAATATTCCTGGAGATTCTAAATCCTGACTTTCACACGTCCTTCTGCCATACAATCGATAGTTTTATGAGTTAACAATTTTAAGTTTTCATTACATGTTTGTGTAATTAGTGTGTTTTGAAAACTATTAGTTGAAATTTTTGAAACTCTTTTCATTCCCCCCGTACATACATATGCATGTATGTTTGGTGTATGTACATATTTATATTCTGATTGAAGTTAAAGCAGACATTTATAGATAGCTATGTGTTATATAGAGTAAATCGAGTCGCTGCTCAAATTATTTGTATTTTTTTTTAATTGGAGTACAACAACGTCAAGAGTTATAGTTAATTAACACACACATTGATACAATCCGACCATAAAAAAGTGCCATCATCACGGAAGGAGAATGCAAATAAACTTTTAGATTTTGTTAATTTCTCTTCTTCTTTTTTTTTTTTTTTTTGTTTGTTCGAATTATTATAGCCAATTTAGTGCACTTGATAATGGCCAGCATTTTGAACGATACGATTAAGTATGGATACGTGTAAATTGGATATTTGCAAATTGGCCTTACTAGAGACATAGAGATTATCGCCCTGATAATATGGCAAATAGACATGAGTAGTGTCGAGCCGATGATCACGTTCACGGTCATGGTCAATGCCAATGCCAATGCCATACTCGTAGCATGCGTCCAATTCCCAATTTGTGTCACCTAACGTTGGCACACATATATGTATATGTAGAAGCGGATATTTTTGTTTGTTTCACTTAAAATCTAGGCATAAAAACTAACAGCTTTTGGTGTGTAAGTTAATCTTTATGTGCTCTGGCTTGACTAGTATCATGGCAGTGAAAGTGTTTCTTTTTTTGGGGGGGATTTTTTGGGTGGTGTAGGTTATAATAGGATATAATAATAAAGAAATACTCACCGCCCTCTTCCTCCGAATCGGACATGAAGGATTCGTGCATTGCCTCGGGTGCCACAACGCGATACTTCTCCTCAGTTGGTGCCGTAGCGGCAGTTGCATCATCCTCTTTGGTAATGGATTTCAATGAATCCAAGACACTAATGTAACCCAATTTGCGGGCAATATGCAATGGCGTCTGTCCATTGACTGTCTGTGCATTGGCATTGGCCTTATGCTCCAGCAGCAAGTTAACAATATGACAATGTCCCTGCTGGGCTGTCTGATGCAGTGGCGTATAGCCAATTGAGGTTGCCACATCCACATTGGCCCCGTTCTGCAGCAGAAAGCGCACCATATTGGCCTGGCCGAAATGCGAGGCGACATGCAGCGGTGTATACCCAGCCTTGGTTGCCATATCGATGTTGGCTCCATTGCGCTGCAATATTTCGGCCACATTGACATTATCCTCCTGGGCGCACAAATGCATGGGAGTGAGACCATTCTTGGCCGGATGATTGACAGCTGCCTTGTGCTCGATCAAGAGATTCGAGATCTCGGCATGCCCCTCCTGACTGCTCAAGTGGAGGGGTGTAAAGCCGGCCTTGCTCTCGGCATTTGCCTGGGCACCGTACTCCAGCAGTGTGGTGGCAATGTCCATTTGATTCTTACGCGCCGCAATATGAAGTGAAGTGTGTCCGTTCTTGGCAATGGCATGTGGACTGGCCCCCTTCTCGAGCAGGAGCAATGCCACCTGCTGATTATTATAATGGCAGGCCACATGCAGAGGGGTAACACCATTCTTACCCTGGGCATCCACATCCGCCTCCTTCTGCAGCAGCAATTGGGCAACCTTAATGTGACCATATTTCGCAGTCAAATGCAATGGAGTGAATCCCTTTTTGGTGGCTGCATCCAAAGCGGCCCCATTCTCGATCAACACAGCGGCCACCTGGTTAGTTATAGTTAAAGTGTTATTGTTTATCAAGGTTAATCAATTAGTTATATTGTAAGTATATAGAAAATGGTAATAATAATTATAATAATAATAATCGAAATAAATACCAAAATAAGTTGCAACATTTATTTGTGATCGAAACAGGAAACGACAGAAAAAAATATATGTATATAGAAACAACAATCAATGATAATACTCTCAATAACGATAACTAAAAGTATATTTAAAAAAAAAAAAAACATAAACAGAAAGAGAGAAAACTTAAAATCAAATGAAAAACTCTTGATGGCGTATCCAAAACAATTGCATCAAATAGACAGTGTCGATGTGGTCGGTGATCTTTTTAGCAATCAATTCTTTTACCTCATCCTGGCCCTCCTTGGCGGCAATATGCAAGGCAGTATACATATCCTTGGTGGTGGCATCCACCTGTGCGCCATGCTGCAGCAGCAGCATAACAATATCCACATTGCCCAATCGTGAGGCAATGTGCAAAGGTGTCTGCTGCTCCCGGGCCCGGGCATCCACTTGGGCGCCATTGCGCAACAAAATGCGTATGATGTCGGTCTGCAAAAATGTTGACATGTTAAACTGAATCAGGATGGGAATGATGATGCGCTTGATACACACCTGATTGGCTCTGGCCGCCAAATGCAAGGGCGTCTCGCCACGCACAGTGGGCACATCGGGACTGGCATCGTGCTGCAGCAAATAGATGACAATATTCATGCATCCCATAAAGGCGGCCACATGCAACGGTGTTAGACCACTCTCTGTGGTGGCACTGATGCTGGCTCCATGACGCAACAGCAGCTCGACCACCTTCAAGCGATTCTTCTTGCAGGCAATGTGCAGTGGAGTGAAACCGTTCAGAGCCCTCGCATTGGCATCGGCATTGCGATCGAGCAGCAATTTGGCCACACGAACATGTCCGCAATGGGCAGCCACATGGAGGGCAGTTAGATAATCGACGGTAACCTCATCCACGGGGGCACGATGATAGAGCAAGATGCGAGCGGCATCCACATGCTCACCCTGAGCAGCCATATGCAGGGGCGCCAGGCCGTTCTTGGTCTTGGCACTAATGGGGGCACCGCGCTCCAATAGCATGTCCACCACCTGCTCATGTCCCGATCGAGCGGCACAGTGCAGCGGGGTTAGGCCATCCCGCGTCTTTGCCTCAATGTTGCCGCCCTTCTCCAGCAGAAGCGAGACCATATTGGTCTTACCCCACTTGGCAGCCACATGGAGGGGACTGATGTTGTGCTTGGCCGAGTAGTTGACATCGGCTCCCTTCTGTATTAGCAAATTGGCAATATTCTGATTGCCATAATGCGAGGCAATGTGCAGGGGTGTGAATCCTGACTTGGAAGTGACATCCGGATTGTGATCATTCTGTGTGTGTGTGTGTGTGTGTTGAAAAAATACTCTTGTCAGTTATCACTCCTTTCTCTCTCTCTCTCTCTGATTACACTTACATCCAGGAGCAGGGTTGCTGCCTTCACATCGTCCTTCTTGGCAGCAATATGTAGAGCGGGCAAACGGACTTTGCCACGCGTATCGCTTTCGAGGAGTACAGCGACAACCTTGTCGTGTCCTTGCTGCATGGCCACTGCCAGTGGCGTAAAGCCATCCTCAGTGGCCAGACTCTGATTGGCTCCATTGGACAATAGGAGACGAACTACAGCATCGTGATTCTCCTGGGCAGCCATATACAGGGGCGTAAAGCCATTCTGTGACTGCACATTGACAGAGGCGTTGTGCTCCAGCAATAATTTAACCACCTCCTCTTGCCCGGCTAGCGATGCAATGTGCAGAGCCGTATTCCCCTTCTTTGTTGCACTATCCACAATGGCTCCGCGGCGCAATAGCTCCGAGACAACATGTATGTGTCCATCCTTGGAGGCCAGATGCAAAGCATTCAGCCCATTCTGTGTATCAATCAATCAATCAATCAATCAGTCAGTCAATCACTTGCGTCACTTGCTTCCGTCTGTTAGTGTTCAACTCACCGCATTGCTGGTATTTATGTCAATGTTGTTCTTCAAATGCTCCAACACGCGCTCCAGATTGCCAGCGCGAGCGGCACGCAGAAATGATGTGTTGCCATCGCCCTACAATTGCATTACATAACGTATTTGAGAAACATCCCACGACCACTATTCACATTCATATTCATTCATCCGAAACTATAACTTTCTTTAACGTTTCCTCAGGGCTATTAAAAACCCAAGTTCAAATAGTTTTTGAAAAATTAAATCAAAGAAAATGAAATAAGAAATTTCACAAATTCAGAGGCTCCTCAATGAAAGACCAATCATCTAAACTAACTATCGTTGAAAAACCAATCAGTTCAAATAGTTGTCGAAACACTTGATATGAATTTCCTTAATTTTTAAGGATTTTCGACAAAAGATCTATCCTAAATCCCAAACACTCCAAACGTGTTTCCACATTTTAGACTGTGGAAGATTCTTAATGGGTAATAGGAAGTTGTCTTTATAGCAACCGTGATGGTTATTCGAATAGAGTCTACTTTCAACAACATAATACTTAGCACGCCGATTCTGTAGACGATGTTCCGAAAGATCTTTAAACCATGACACTTGGCTGACCATTTCAATGGTTTAGATTATCTGACATCTAAAATTATGGCCAATTATGTTTAAGGATAGATGAATACAGTTATTAAGAGACGACACATTTTTTAAAAAGATTTTGTAAAAATTTAAGACCATTTAGAACACAGAACTCAATGAATGTATCTCCGAAAATATTTATCACATTTTTCAGAGAATTTCCAAAATTATATAAAAAGAAAATAATGGAAAGTTCCAATTGCCTAAGTAATCGTTGTCGATTATTCAAGTTTCATTAAGCAGGTTTTCAACTTAAGTTGTTAATTGATTAATAAATTAATCTTTTATATACTTAAGTGTAATTGGAGAACATTTGTTTGACCACTATTTATGGTGAACTATGATATCATAGTAAATGGCCCTCATTAGTTGAAGTGTAATCCAATTATTCTCAGTGAATTTGAACATTAATCAGGCATAAAGGTCAAAGATAAGCGGCAAGGACTTATCGACTACAAGGTAATGTTATATCAGTGCTAAGCTAAAGCCAGCGACTGTTACACAATTGGGTTTTCTTAGTGGGTGGTTGGGTGGGTTTGGCGCAAGAGAAAGTTGCGTGCTAAATGCGTATTTATCATATGGCTAGCGGCTATGAAGGCTCAGTTCAGTTAACTTGACTGGGGGGATGTTATTGATCGTGGCATAAGTCCAAGTTGAAACCTTTAGAAAAGCGACAAAAAACTATTTGCATATTGTGCACCTGTCGTTGCTCAAGTTCAACTTGCCGCCCCTTGGCAACGGTCAAGGCGAGGGGTCAACATGGCGCTATGGGTGCAGGTGTATTTTGGGCCACCCTAGCCACCCACCCACTGGCACAAGCATACATAACGACCGACCACCAGGTGCGATTCAGGTGGCATTTTCTATTTTATTCGTTTTGTTTTTGTATTGTTTATGTGTTTGTTTTTGTTACTGCCTTAACGCTCTAATGGATTCGCTCATGGATTCGATATCGAAAATGACGTCATGTCAACGGCAAGTGCAACTGGAAGAGGTGATGAAGTAAGGCCGCGCAAGCTTTTCCCGACTGGAAGCGACAAATTTCGCACTTTGCCGACACCGACACCGAGAGACCGACACGGAGGCCGACACCGACGTTGAAAATGACCGCAACTCAGACACCCGCCAGACCCGTTGTTTCCTGTCAGCGATTTTAAGCTGTTGCCGTGTATGTAGTTATTCGTAGTTAACGTAGGCTCGAAGGCTCGCCCCTAAATCGGAGTTCGGCAACACCTTTCCACCGTCCTAGACCCTCTTCAGTAAATAGGAAGTAAGTGTAGTTGAGTCCTTTTCAGCAGCAACGAAACAAAAAAGAACTCATTTCGTATGCCCCAAGCATACATACTCGTACGAATTGAAAAGAAGATGTGGTTTCTTTTTTCCCTTTTTTTTGTTTGCTCAACTTTTTTTTTTTGCTTTCCTTCAAAAGGGAGAATTAACGACGCCAGACATGGATGGATGTATGTTTGTATGGAGGGGCAAAAGTTCAAAGGTCCTTCGGCTTGGGCATTGTATAACAACAAGCTCAAGTCGAGCTAAATTGGATGCTCAAAAGTAAAGGAGTTTCTTTGGCTGAGCCTTGAAGTGGATTTGCTTTGAACTTGGTTGGATTTTCAAATGATTTTCTCTATCAAGAGTGCCAACATGTTTTGGGTTCAATTTAAACTCAAGTGCAAATTCAATCAAATGTTGAGGATTGAGGAAGAGAACAAAAACATATATTGAAATATGACTCATATTATGGATTTTTCTGTTCTTTTTTTCACCATCTTGAAACAAAATGTCGCATGTCATCATTAAATTTAACCTAAATCTCTAATACCGTAGCCAACTAGTTACTGGCACTGGCACTGGCAAAGGCACACGCACATACCACACCCAGTTCGAACTCCAACCATACCACCAGTAGTGGGCCACCACCATCATCATCAGCAGCATTACCACCTGGTTTCGGTCTCACTAACCAACCAACACTAAGTACAACCTACAATTCCTGACAATATCTATATATAGCCCATTGTCCCCTTTCTCTATTTATATAGAGGGAGATCATAAACTACTACAAACTGCAAGCAACGCCCACAATTACTGAAATCAAAACCGAAAAGAAGAAGAGTAGAAAAAAAATCGATACCCTGCAGTCAATCAAACTGGGTGTCACCCATCATCATTTCAATGAAATGAGAAATCACAAAAGTATTCAATACATTCTTGGGGGTAAGACTCAGTAAAATTCTAAAGGAAATCCATTTGTACTTCTTGCTTTTATACACTGCAATTGAACATTCTCTTTGGTCTAGTCAGACAATGAAAAATCGATAATTCGCAAAATGGACGCCAACATGGCTGCCCTGGACGAGGGAAATGAGTATCAGAATTGAAATCAGGCTGAAAATCAAGCATACATATATCGAAATTCGTTGGTTTGTGTTGTTGTTACCTGAGCAGCAGTTTCTGTGACCATTTTGCCAAAATGCAAAATGTCCAAAGGAGAAAATCTTTAACTTTTCCTTCCGTCTATATCTATGTATATAGTATAGAGAAATTGTGTAAGCGGCTCTCGTGCAAAGTCGTCACTGATTAGTCATATTTTATGTTCACTGAAAAAAACTTCTCTCTCTCTCTCTTTCTTTCTCGCTCGCTTGCTCTCTCTTTCTTTTTCTCGCTTCGATTTTGCACTTTTCACTTGGATGGACGACAATTAGACTAAAGACTGACTTCTTGAATTTTAAATGCACTTCTATCGATTTTTCCTTGGGACTTCGTTTTTTCCCTTTTTTTTATATAAGCTACTACGACGAGTGCAAGGGTGTGTGTGTGTGTGTATGTGCGAGAGGGCTGTGTGTGTGTTAGTGTATGTGTAAGTGTGTGTGTGTGTGTGTGTCTGATTGGATTCCTTTTGATGTTCACACAGTCCCTTCTGAATTCACGTTTTATATTTTTTTTCTTTTTTGAGGAGCAGTTTTTGGCTTTGCTGCCGTTTTCTTCAATGTTCAACTCCAGACTGGATGCGTTGCCCAAGCGAAAAGTCCTATGTGTCGTGGTTGAAATTTTTTCGTTGCCATCGTCGTCGGCATAGCCAGGATTTTCGAAGGACCTGCGCACTTGAATATTCCAATTGGAATACCCCCCACCGTGTTTATGCACCACCACCACCACCACCATCACGACCACGACCACCCAAACCCAACCCTACCCGAACCCAAGGGTAGGCTAGTGTAGTGGTGGTTAGTGGAAGTAGGAAGCGGAAGCAAACGAAGAAGAAGAGAACAACAAAAAAAATCCCTTGCGGCACGTGCGTTTTGTTTTGTTGACGTTTTTGAAAAACTTGGAGTGACCGTGGAAGTGGTAACAAGCACGTGCTGCAACTGCACTACGAATGGAAGGGACCCCGCCAGTCCCGAGTGCACAAATTGTTTGCTAGTGTGAATTGAATTAAATATTTATAAGGACCAACGCCTATTTGCAGATATTTTTCATCTCAACTTTTTATAAGCTAAATAAATATTTAGCTTAATAAAAAGAAAAGTTAAATGCCGTCTTTAAGGACAATCAACTAAAAATCCTTTTATTGCCAAATTAAAGAAAGAATATGACGAATGGGTCACCATTTTTCATAAATCTTTTGGTCGAAAATCCTTATTTTTCAAGGCTCTTACTCAGAAATTTTAATTTATTTGCTTGATAACTTAATTTTTGGCTATATTTTATATTTTTTATATAAAGAAACTACTAAAAAATAATTTCTACTCGATGTTTCCCAACTTTATCAATGCGGGTTTTTGAAAATTGTTCAGAAAATTCGTTTAAATGCGAATGAAAAACAAAAATACATTAAATTAAGCATTAAAATAGTCAAAAAATTGATCGATTTAGAGCTTTGTGAAGTTGAAATAAGTGAAATTCCTTATGCAAGAATTTATCATTAATTGTTCTTAAGAAATCTTAATTTCCACAAACTAAAAATCTGCCAAACTCTTCACGATTTCATAGATTTTATCAAACCACTCAAAAAATATTTAAAGTTCGATTTTTGTAAAGAACTTTTTACAGATTTGAATATTCCAAAATGGCAAAAACAAAAAGACTGAGCAAAAGTCTCACCAAATTAAGGTTTATTTGGAGCAAGTGAATTTATATAGTGCCAGATTCCGACAATAAATAATGTACCCCCTTTGCAAGGGTATAAAAATGAAGCAGATTGCACTCCGACTTGCAACCGGAAATCTTGTGGAGATTCTCCGCTTTGATGGGGGGAAGGAAAAGAACACTATCCTAACAAAATACAAATTAATCTTACTCTCATTTCATTGCATTGCATGTCCCAGCTGTGCTCAAATTACACATTAACACATTAAACTAATTAGCTAAGTAAACCAAGTAGAAATCATCTGACTACATGGACTGACCATCCCATATGTATTTTCCATCCCCTCCCACTCCCCCCGCCCCGTTCTCGGTGTTAATCTAGTCCTGGGCAAGGGCAAGGCAAGACTAGGCAAGGCAGCTGCGTTTGTTGACTCAGCGTAAACAAAGAGAACTGCCGCTTAGTTGGCTTGTCGTACACACAATCCACAGTTGGTTGATTGGGTTGGGCCGCTGCTTTCCACGATGCGTTGACCGGCGCAGACGCAACGTCTGACTGGATTTTTGTTTATTTCCCGTTTCGAAACTGGATGGCGGCGGGTCCAATTCGAAAATCACACCCCTCCAACACTAGGATTCTTCTTCACAGAGTCACGTTGTGCCAAGTAAGCCAATACAGGGAGTGGTAAGGGGAGGGGTGGGAAGGGGATTTTCTCGTAGAAGCAACGACACCATTTCAGTAATTTTTTGGCTTTTCTTTTAATGGCAAATTAGGCAACAATGTGAAGGAAACTCGGGGGGAATGGTAACCACCCTAACTACTTGCGATAAAAGCCACCCCCCGGTTGACGGTTGCATAAAATTGCATTTTGAAAGTGCATTTTCGTGACCGGGGCAAATTCTTAATACACACACGCACACACATGTGTGTGTGAATCACGTTGCAAGCAATTAAGTACTAAAGAATTGTGGACAAAAGCAAAAGGGATATTATGTTCTGTGTCATGAGCCGACAAGGTGACATTGTGTATTTAATTAAAGACCTGCTTCTTCCTCCAAGGGTTGCTTTGGGTTTCGTTTCTCTTTAAGCCCAAGTCTGGCCTTTATCGGTTGGTCAAACATTGTTATTTGTTTTGGCCAGCAAAAGGGTTTTCGATTACAGTTTAAACAATATCGAATATAAACTCCAACGGGGTTGTCCTCAAGACTGGAAGACTAAATGGCATGTTTGCATGTCAGCTGGTACTCCAAATTTATGTACAAATATACTCTCTGGACTACACTACCCTAAGGAGTATATCCCATTTCTTAAGCCGCCCAAATTAAATTCAATTCGAAGATCTACGAGTAGCTAGATCTTATATATAATACTGTAAGACAATTTTTCAACTGTCGCATCAAACAGCATCGAACAAATATTTTTTTCTAAAAATATAACTATTTAATACCAAATTCCTCTTTGGTTTTTTGAAAGTTAGCTTGAATTTGTTTTTTTTTTTTAACTTTTTGAAGTTTTTAAATAAAAACATTAAACTTTTCGTTTGGGTTTCCCTACTTTGGTCCAGCCAGATCTTTTTCGACTTTGTTCAATCGACTTTGTTCGATCGTAATTCAAATAGTTCTAGTGAATGGAGAAATTTGAATTGTCTTGACTTTTCCTAAAATTTCATTTTTTTTTCATTTAAAAAATTATAAGGATAAGTTAGAAAGGCATTTTGAAAATATATACACATTTGTATACAACATTTCCCATGAAAGTTTATGGGGAAAACCCGTTTTTATGGATACTTTGGAAATGTATGCTTGGACATTTTGTTACTAGAATATGTTCGTCATGATCCAGAAAATATAGTGAGAAATTTGTACTAATTAACGAAACAACTATTTCTAGGTAGCTTTCCATCTTCTAAAAGAAAGTATTCAAAAGGAAAAGTGTAAGCTTACTCGAAAGAGTATCTTTACTTCGACTTTGTGCTTGTAAGTGTATAAAACTATTATCATTTCGGGTCGTATTAGTTATAATATTTAATGTTTATATTAGCGTCAATGTTGGCTTGACGTGCCATATAAAATTACAGGAGCCATGACAGGAATGTTTAGGGCACACTCACACAACATTCAAATTGCCTTAAGTAAATTACCAGTCAGAGGATACTTGGCTAGGCTGATTGCCCATAAGTTTTACGACCTTAAAAAACGCAACACAAAAATTTTAACACGCCAGCAAACAACAGAAAAAATATAAAATAAACCTATATATTTAATAGGTGTGGGGGGCTGCGATGGGGAAGGGGGTGGGGCTAGGCCAGCCCTCATTTCTTGACAGTTCACTGCACTTGGCACACCACGCACAGAAACAAAAACAAAGAAAAAACCAAAATGACAAAGAAGAAAATTATGAAATTTTCGAATAATGATTTGCAGTAGATCTATTTATGATGTGGCCCACTGCAGGGTAGGATCTCTATGCTGCAGTTCTCCTCTCCGCACACGCATTACATAAAAACGCATTTCTGAGTTCAAGGTGTCTCTCAACGGACTTACGCCCAAACTCTGCAGCGATGGGAAGCGTTTCTTTAGTGTCTCCATTTGAGTTTGTTTTCGCTTTTTTGGTTTTCTTTTTTGTCCAAACTTTTAGCAGACACAATTAATTATAGGCAAATATAATATATATATACAGAGATATATAGGAATAAATGCCCCACGCGGCAGCCGCACCGACACCGAGACCGAACAGACAACGACGAGCGATTTGAGTCGTTTTCTGAATTATTTTCGAATGCGCCGCGAATGTGGTGGAATGAGAAGACAGACCCAGAGACAAGGCAATCAGATAGATAGGGGGGAAAATGGCAAAAGACAAACGCAAAGAGAGTCGTCGGCCAAAGAGAAAATTGTTTAGCCAAATTGGCTATTTTTAAATCCAAACAAAATACAAACTAATTTTCAAAAACATTCGAACAACAAGAAAAGAGCTTTTTTGCCAGGCTACGATGGCAGAGGCAGAGGATTCTTCAAGACTTTCTATTTAATGAGCATTAAATGATGCCTTGGAGACGCAGAGACGCCATCCAAAACCAAATGCGACGCCAGAGAGTCGTCTGATTCGAGTTGTTAATGGACCGTAAGGACACACACAAGCCCGAGATGACAACGATGATGACTCATTTGGCATTCAGGATTACGATTGCCATTGCCATTGTGATGGCGTTTACGTCATGCAATGAGGGATTTGGATCTGGTAAAGCAAAAAGTTTATCATTCAGTGATGAGAAGCTAGGAGTTACTCCCGGGGGCATACAAGTTGTGTGAAGGTCAAATTGGAACCCTTTTTGACACGCAACCCGCACTCGCATTTGGAGTCCCAGTCCCAGTCCCAGGTCCACACCTAATGATGTAACCCCATTTCTGGACCTTTCACACTCACCGCACTCTGATGTCCTGTGGGGCAATGCTCATGCTTATCATGATGATGATGCTTGTTGTTGCTAATGGGCGCGGCTCCATGCCCTCCACTGCCCTCTGTGTGATGGAAAATCTGCTCATGCTGATGCTGATAGTAATCATAGTGTCCTACATGTTCTTGAGCCTGCTCCGCTGGTGGCGATGAGATCTGCGATGGCGGACTATGATGTGACTTTGCATCTTTCCCATGACCATGATGCGTTGCTGTTGTCGTGTGGTGCGTTTGCTGTTTATGATGGGAATGTTGCTGCTGCTGGTGTTGCTGTTGATGTTGCTGCTGCTGCTGCTGGTGCTGGTGCTGTTGCTGCTTCTGGTGCTGCTTCTGATGCTGCTGCGAGGAGCTACCATGATGATGGTGATGATTATGAAGTGTGGGCTGCGATGGCAAATTGTGTCCACTGTGGGGCAAATGGGAGCTATGTTGCACACCCACCTGATGGTGATGTGGTATGTGACCTTGGGAGGCCTCCAACAGGGTGGGTTGGATGTGAGTCACAAACTGGGCCATCTCTCACTCAGTTGCTTTTAACACAAGGATTTTTCACTTGCTTGCGTTTGCTTGAAGGCCAAAAAGCTTTACCACTTATCACTTGTTTAATAATCTCCCTGAGGGTCAGATTTTTTTTTTTTTTTTAAATATTTAAAGTTATAACCATTAGATCAACAACAACAACAAAAAAATAGAATTATTTTCTTCACTTTTCTTCTTGATGTATACCTAAATAAATGGGCGGGGAGTAACAGGGCGGTCACAAGAGCACTGTGGCACTGTGCACAGTGTGTGTGTGTGTGTACAGGGACTCAACGATAACGACGGAGATGTTCTGCTTAACGCGTGGACAACCTTTTCGCAGGAGCAATGTCAAATGACTGACTGACTGGCAAGTCTAGGCCAGGCCAAGCTATCCCAGTTGTGGCTTAGATGTGACGGGACTTTCACCTCGTGTTCTCGTCCTCGTATCCGCCCAATATAGCCAGCTTCGGTTGGGAGTCGTGTATGCTTCGCCTTTCCTTTCCTTTCCTTGTTTTCTTTTTTTAACGGGGGTTTCTTTTTTGTTTTTCAGTTTATGATTTCGGTTTTTTGGTGTTCGTTTTTGTGTGGGGGGTGTATTTTTTTTTTTTTTGTTGTTTTTGTTTTCTGGTGGAGATGACGGAAGCTTTAACCAGACCAAGTTCTATGCGCGTAGCGCTGATAACAGGAGCTAGAGATGACCGACGAGCTCCAGTGATGCTGAATTAATAGGCAAGAATTTTGTTTTTTTTTTCTGCCTATGCCTTTGCTTTGAATTTATTTTTAAAGTGGGTCACCGTGACTTCATTTTCGTCTATATACAGTTTTTGTTGGTATTTTTAAACCATTATCGAGAATGACAACACTGCACTATGGGGGAGAAATGCCACAGTTTTGGCATAAGTTCATACACACAATATTGCATTGCTTTGATTAATAATTTGTATGCAATGATCGTAGAATATATGTTTTTAATTTAACTTAAGCCCATTAGCTATAATTAGTATTAAGTTTGGTTGTAATTTGTAGAGTAATAATGTTAACAACCAACGAATTCTACCTTCTCGCCTCCCATAATATTGAAGCAAGACTTCTCTATCTTAATATAAATATTTTGTATTCATTTTTTCAGTTCAGTCCAAAAAAAGGATATTCAAGAGACAGACTTGTTACAAGTTAATGGCTATTAACAGAGTAACAAGATTCTCAGATAATCCCATTTTTGATAGCCCCGAAAGTATGCAACAATTGTTAAGTTATAATGCTTTGAAAAAAATACATATCAAAGAAGCTAACTTCAGCTATGCCGATGTTTGTATACCCTTGCAGCCCTTGACCATTACATGTTATATGTACATGTTAAAAAAAATTTTGAAAGCCATAGCTCCAAAACTGTGGGACTAGTTAGCATACGTTCAGACAGACAGACATACGGACGGACTGTCAGTATATCAACTCGTCTTCTCACACAGATCAAGTATATATACATTTTCTTTATGGGCTCGCAAACGATTACTTCTCTGCGTTACAAACATCAGACCAATATTATTATACCCTCTGCAAGGGCATAATGATTTGATGCTCCATCGAAAGCTGTTTTCGTTTAAGCTTTTGTCACAAAGCTTAGTGGCTCTTGGGGCTTGTCGATGGGGCGTACAAAAAAAAAGGGGTGTGGCGCATGTATATGTGCCAGCGACTGATCAACACTGATCAATACATAATCTGACTTATATGGGTATGGAATCTTTGATGTCTTCAAAATATTGCAAAAGGGTTTCATTGTAAACATTATTAACCTTTGGATTTAACTGACGTCAGTGAGCTTTAAAAGCTCGTTTCCATATGCTTGAATATTTCGTTGATTTGCCAGATAGAAGGCATGGTAGGAGGGAGGGTAGGGTAGGGTAGAGTAGGGTCCAATGTGCAAAGCTGTTGCTGACGATGCGGCGCGCCGCATTCGTCCATCTTTGAAACTCGTTTGGATTATTTCTCTGCGAGACGTCGACGAGTGAGGAGCAGCTGCAGCGGCGACCCACTTATATAGCCAATACTTATAGAAAAATATACATATATTGTTGTAGCAATTTTATACAACAACATAACCCAAATGGCGTTTCTCAACAAGGTAAGCCAAGCAGGTTGTTATACATATTCATAAATGTGTTTTCAAAGGGAAAGTGATTTATGTACATATATGAAAATCTAAATTCAAATTGGGGGTCCAAAGTTCTCAATCGTATCAGTGACGACAGCAAAACTGTTGATCATCTTGGTCAGACACATTTGGCGATTTCATAAACAGATTCTGTTATCTTCTAGATTGCGTACTTTGACCCCCTTCTCTATGTGGGCAAATTGTGCACTTGAATTTCGATTATGATCATTTCGTTCATTTCGTTTCGTTTTTTCTTTTAGCTAGCCGCACCGGCTATCCGTCAATTGGTGGCCAGCCGATCATATGGTGCCGTCAGCCAAGTGTCAGCCACTGGGACATCCTTCGCCCTGACCGAGGAGCAGCAACAGTTCCAAGAGTTGGCACGTAAATTCACCCGCGAGGAGATCATCCCAGTAGCTGCCCAATACGACAAGAGCGGCGAGTACCCATGGCCCATTATAAAGAAGGCCTGGGAATTGGGTCTGATGAACAATCACATTCCCGCTGATTTGGGTGGCATGGATTTGGATGTCTTCACCACATGTTTGACTGCTGAAGAGCTTGCCTATGGCTGCACTGGCATAATGACAGCTCTAGAGGCTAGTGGACTTGGCGTAGGTTTTGCTTATTTTTTATCCATATTCTGTTCGTTATTATATTGTGTATTTCCCTCAGCAAACACCTGTGATCCTCTCTGGCAACAAGGAACAGAAGAAGAAATATCTGGGTCGCTTGCTGGAGGAGCCCTTGGTGGCTGCCTATGGTGTCACTGAGCCCGGTGCAGGTTCCGATGTTGGTGGCATTAAGACACGGGCAGAGAAGAAGGGTGACGAGTATGTCATCAATGGACAAAAGATGTGGATCACAAATGGTGGAGTGGCCAACTGGTACTTTGTGCTTGCCCGCACCAATCCTGATCCCAAGTGCCCGGCCAGCAAAGCCTTCACGGGTTTCATTGTGGAGCGCGACACACCCGGTCTGACGCCCGGTCGCAAGGAACAGAATATGGGACAGCGTGCTTCCGATACACGTGGCATCACCTTCGAGGATGTGCGTGTGCCCAAAGAGAATGTCCTGATTGGCGAGGGAGCTGGCTTCAAAATCGCTATGGGCACCTTCGACAAGACACGCCCACCAGTTGCTGCCGGTGCCGTCGGTCTGGCCCAGCGTTGCTTGGACGAGGCTCTTAAGTATTCATTGGAACGCAAGACTTTCGGTGTTCCAATTGCCTATCATCAGGCCGTACAATTCATGCTTGCCGACATGGCCATTGGCGTGGAAACCTCCCGTCTGGCCTGGCGTCTGTCCGCCTGGGAAATCGATCAGGGACGCCGTAATAGCTACTTCGCTTCCATTGCCAAGTGCCATGCCGCCGATGTTGCCAACAAGATTGCCTCCGATGCCGTACAGATCTTTGGTGGTAATGGCTTTAACAGCGAGTATCCCGTTGAGAAATTGATGCGCGATGCCAAAATCTATCAGATCTACGAGGGCACCTCCCAGATCCAGCGTCTCATCATCTCGAGGAACATGTACGAGGCAGCTAAGGGCGGTGCGGCCAGCTAAGCTAATCCACATCCATCCAGTCGCCAATCACAGTCATTCTCATCCTTTGTAGACCTCATTAACACAATTCGATAAATAAAAGTACGCAATAAGGTAACAATAAATAAACCGCCAAGGCGGATTCATTTTATAGCCGCATTCTTTTAACATTGTGCTTGATTCTTAAACAAGTCGCTGTCAATGTGGTCTAGTCGCTGATAAGATACGATAACTAGGGGGTCGAGTGTTTGCACTCGACCCCCAATCACACTACACAACGATAAGAGAATTTCCGTATTTGCGATTTATTTGTCAGTGGGTTAAAACAAAAAACAAAAAAAAGAAACTTAAACTTGGACAGAAATAAAATAAACTAATGAAGGATATGCATATCAGTCCGGATTGCCTTCCTGGACATAGAGTTTAACAAGACTTTGGTATCGCTTACCATTATGCTGGCCATGCTTTCTGGCATACGTCCGCATCTTGGCCTTATCACCGAATCGTAGCTGCCAAATGGCTTGTAATGTTTCCAAAACTCCAGACATATTATTAAATACTTGTTCATCAATGGTTAAATCTAAACGCTGCGGCAATTGCATCTGTTGCTCTAGTTTCTGCAGACGCACATCATCCAGCAGACGTGGACAATTTGTGGCCAAAAGTGAGTTTAGTTGAGGCAATTCCTCCAATATGCATCCCAATGCTGAGCCACTTAAACGTTCATTATCACTAATATCGAGTAACTGCAACTGCTTTGCCTTGCTCAGATGTTCACTGATCTTGTAGACATGGGCATCATGCAGACCACTGCCAGCCAGTTCGAGACGAATGAATCTTTCGCAGGTTCCGCCCTCGAGCAAGGTGACCAAACGTTCGCCCAAAGCAAAGCCACTCTGCTCATCCAATGGCCAACGAATGTAACTTAAATTTAGATATTCCAAGCGGCAACTATTCAATTGATCAGTCAATTTTCGAACACTCTGCTGGGTGAGTTGATTAAAGCTAATATCAAATCGGGTCAACTGATTGAAACCCAAATCAAAGTCCTGCAGTTCGGTGAACTCGCATTGTGCCATTTGTAAGGATGTCAGGACACGTGCACCAGCATTAGTGAAAAACTTGTGCAACGCTCTAAGACTGGCATTCCCCAATGGATTTTGACTCAGCTGCAGGTCCTCCAATTGCTCCAGTTTCTCCATGCCGGGGCCACAAAGTAAAGCCTCCAATCCCTGATTACTGATGGCATTACTTTTCAATTTAAGTGACTTCAATTGGATTAATGTGGGCAGGGATTTGGCCAATTGTTGGCAACCATCGTCGCCAATGAAATTACGCGACAAATCCAATTCTGTGAGACGTGCCTGATGCAACAGAGCCTTGAATATGGGTTCTGTTTGCTTGGGACGAAGCCAAAGTCCGACAAGCTCTAGCTCCTGTGTATTCTGTGAGCGTTCCAACAGTAATTTGATCTTATCGTCCACAGCTGCTGGACGAGGAAGGTGTGAGAGAGAGAAAGTATATAAAAAGTTTGATTGAGGCGAAAACTGAATGAGTAAACTTTACATTTCTGCAATTGATGGCACATCTCCTCGTAGCGTTGTGAGAGCGGAGAGATCTTCCAATCCAAAATGGTGCTTAATAGCATATTCTGTTCAAGGGCCACACTTACAGGATCCGTCTCCTCGTAGGCAAAGCCATCGGCTGTCTTTAGACGCAGCATGGGAGTCAATCCTGTTAATCTGCAAAGTGTCAGTTAGGGTTAGAAAACAATGAAAAACCATTGTGGGTCATCAATCGCTCACTTATTATAGCGCCGTCCCGCCTCTTCGGCCAGCCAACGCATATTGATATCCTGCAATTTGCGCCTCTCAATGGGAACCAGCAGGAGTTCATCTTGTACTTTAACTTTAAAGGATACAGTGGTGGCCAGCACAGGAGTGGCCTGCAGTTTCATAGGTGACCCAGAAGATTTGGCTGGAGAGATTAGCAGCTGTATGCTCGATGTTGTGGAATCTGGCTCAGTGGTTGTGCGCAAACTAATGATTGAAGCGGCTCCATCCAATGAATCTTCGCCACTGCCCAAAGGACTCTCACTGCGAAATCGACAGAAACCGCTGTCCATAAGTGTGGCCTGATGTCTGCTCGTTGATTTGTTGCTACTCATGCTTGAGGATCTTGATAGGGTGAGCTTCTTCATTTGCTTCTGCCGCTGTTTGGAGCTACTGAGCAGCTCGTTGCTTAATTGTGGAGGGGTGGCTTGTAGGAGAATGTCCTCCTCCCAACTGGGAGGCTGAGGTGATATGACTGAATCGCGATGATTTTCTTTCAATGATCGACTGCCAAGACTGCCGGAATTGAAACGTTTTCGTTTCCTCTCAGGCCCCAGATCATCGATAAGCCAATTATCGGCATCTACCTCATCTTCGTCCAGAAAGGCATTTCTCTTTTGTTTGCTATATGGGCCGCTATTGGAACTGCTAATGCTGCTGCTGGGAGCCTCATCAAATGTCTGGCGATTCGGCCGTTTCACCTGAGCCATCGCACTACGATATTCCTTGCTAGCACTTGGTTGGGGATTAGGACTAGATTTGCTGCCACTGGCATTAAGATCCCGATCGCTGCCAGAGCGATTACGACCAAATGAGCGATTTGACTGTTTGACCACCATCCTTTCGTGGCGTTCGTCCAACTCTTCATCCGATAGACTGTCCATTCGTAATGACGTCTTCTTCACATTGGCATTGGTCAGAGCTTTGGCGTTCTTCTCACTGCAAATGCCCACTTTTGAGAGCGTGCGCAGCAGTCTTTCACGCAACTGGGCATACTGAGCTTGTTCCCCGTCCACGAGCTGTGCAGACTGACGCCATTTATCCAGTCCGGCAATACAGTTCTCATTGTAATCGGTTCGCACTGTGGCATCGGCACCACGTTCCAAGAGAAGTTCGGCTACATCCAGATAGCCATTGGAACAGGCATCGTGAAGCGGTGTGATGCCATCACAGCTGGTGCCGCCCTTATCATTTATGGCCGCTGCAGCTCCTTTATCCAAAAGCAGTTCCACAATGTCGCGATGACCATGATTGCAGGCTTCATGAAGGGGCAGCCAACCGGCATGATCCCGCACATTGACAGTATGACCCTGATCGATAAGACGACGCACCAGCTCGAGATTGCCAGCTATGCACGCCTGATGCAGTTGAGTCTCTCCTTTGTTGTTCCGTTTGATGGTTAGAGAGCGAGCGCCGCGCGTTGTGCGCTGCGGACGTGGTTTCTCACTCTCATCTAGATCACTGGCATCTGAATCGGTTAGTGTGTCCAGGTCAATATCATCGCCCAAGTCGGGAGTGTTCTGCTGAACGGACGCTCCTGCCGCTTCATCATCGTCGTCATCCTCCTCGTCTTCTACAGCATTCAAATCAATACCTTTGCTTTTGGCCTCCGCTTCGAGATTCTCCACCAATACGTGCATATTATGCTTAAGCTCCAGTCGCCGCAAACGCACTAAAGCAATCCGTTCCAGCTTGGCTGAGGCTAAGCCCGCTTTGGCTGCCTGCCGCAATGCCTTCTGATACACATCGTGTACGGTCCAGAAGGGATGCATCTGTTGCTCACAAATCTCAGCAATGCTACAGAGTGTGGTGAATGCTTCGGCCGGTTCCTGATCTTGATTCAGCTCAAATTCTTTCCACAAATACTCCAAGGCTTTGTCATACTGCCCACTATCCTTATATGTCTGATAAAGACTCACATAGATGGGCACCAGACTCTTGCCAGTTTCCGCATTTAGTTCGGCACATTCCAGCATTTTCTGGTAGTAGACCAATGCCTTCTCATAGTTCAACAGATGGCAGCAGCCATCGCCCAAACGCTCGTACAAACTCTTCAATTTGGCATAGTCCATAGAGCTGGTCAGGACCAGCTCATCCAGGGTTTGACACATCTTCACCACAATCCGAAGGTGACGTTCAATGCTCTCGCGATCCGTTTCGCTGGGTGTATTTTTCTTGTACGCTTTGGTCAGGATTTGCTTTACACTGGCAAAATCTCCAGCCTTGATCAAAATTTCCGATTTCGTTATCAGTGTCTCACAAATCTTCTTAACCTTATCGGGCAATCGCTTTGCCACCTGCAAAGCCATGTTGCAATAACGGAGCGCCGACGCTGCATCATTCTTCTTGCAATTATAGAGCAGACTCATCGAAATGTAACACAAGTGGGTCAGCTCGAATAAATCGTTGGTTTTGCTTATTTTGATTGCTTTCTCCATGTACTCGATGGATGCCTCGAATTCTTCCATATGTTCTTTGACCACACCAATATTCAGGTAGCAGCGAGCTTGCATATCAAGCTGCTCCAGTTTGGATATCTGACCTGAAAGTCTACAAACGTTCCCAGAAAATTAGTTACTGCATTAATCTTTGATTTTGTAATGCAGGAACTCACTCTTTGATCATTAGCAAACTGCGCAGAAAACTTTTTTCGGCCAATTTAAGCTGCTCCATTGCCGCTGAAGCCGAAGTGTCGGCCAAGCTCTGGCCATGTAACAAGTGGACACGTCCCAATGTGGCAAATGCCCTTTGTTGTTCCACTTGATTCTTTAGTCGCTTGGCAATTTCTAGTTAAAAAAAAAAATAAATAGTCCATTAATTCCTTCTTCCTATGTTTTATATCCACTCACTGAGGTAGTCATTGATATGATCCTTGGCCGCATCGTATTCACAGAGCAGGGTAAACATTTCACCCACCATTCTCTTGGCCTTGCCTGTCTCCAGCTCCTTTCCCATGCTGGCATATATGCTAGCTTCTTGTTTGTACTCTCCCACTGCCTCATTGTATTTAGATATTTGATTGTAATAGTCTCCAAGTTGATGGCAACTGACTGCCAATTGCTCTCGATTGCCATCGCTGCGCGCCTTCTCTTTGCGCTTCAGATAGCGCTTCTCATCCATGGGTGAAGTGGTGGTTAAATAATAACACAAACATTAGACCGAAACAGAAACACTTATTTTTGCAACAACATTTTAACACAATTTCGCAAAAACCGATCTTGTTTTTTTCCGCGCGAGTTCAAGAAATGGATGCGGTAACACTGAACTATCGATATCAAACGAAGCAGTTTGGAACTAGTTCTTTCTTTGAATTTAACAGCATTTTCAAACAATTTAAAGTATTTGATATCCGATTAAGTTTTCTTTTTCATTTATCTGCACTTCCATCACTTAAAATTTAATAATCATTGGAAAAGTTTCGCATTTTTTCTTCAAGTGCATTCTGAGCTTGTATTCGATTGGAATAGACTTATCGTAATGCTGCCGTAACTACCACCCATATGTACATCCCTACCGGCGCAAAATAAATCGGAGATTTTCGCAGAAGTTAAAAAATTAAATTCAGGTAATAATTCATTAAAGTTGCCCAATTCATGTGAAATCCGCGTGTAGAAAGGGTTACGCCACATATCGCCCAAAAAAACTTGCATGTGTTCATGCCGCAATTACACGCGAAAAGTGCGTCCAAATTTATAGTGGGGAAAAAATCGATAGTTGTCGGAAAAGTCAAAAAAAAAACTATGGTTCTGGTGGGGGCTCCTTTGGCATGACGTGACTAAGTCTACTTTGCTTTTACAGCTCCATAAACAGACTATTATACGGAAAGCACAGATAAATTGTCTGAATATATATAAATATATATACATCGAATTGAATATTGCGGTACGAACTAAGTGAGTAACTGTAAATCAATGTAAGTAGGACAGAACGGCATAAGAAGAGGAGGAGGAAGACTTCAGCGGCAAAGAAGAACTAAACAAAACAAATCGAATCGAATTTGAATTTTGCATTACAGAGCAATACAGAGAGGCACAGATGGCGAACAATAACTACGCCGGGTTCAACTACGGCGGCACCCAATACAATACGGGCCAAGTCTCGTACCCGGCGGTGACAAACGCGACATATGCCAATGCCGCGGCCTATCAGAACGCTGCTGTGGCTGCCGGCCAGGGTGGCTATGCAGCAGCCGGCGCTGGCGCTAGCTCGGGAGCCGGGGCTGGCGGGGGCTATGGCGGCGGTGGTGGTGGTGGTGGCTATGGCGACTACCGTAGCGCCATGCAGTCATACGACGCCAGTAAGACATTCTATCAGCAGGCGCCGGCCAGCTACAACACGTCGGCCACGGCAGCTGCAGCAGTCAGCAAGACCCATTATTCGGCGCCTCCCGTCAAGAATCCCGTGAAGAGCGGTGGCAAAATGGACAAGTCTAATGGCACTGCACCCAAAACAGCAAACACGAATCCTCCCACTGGCAATTACAGTGGCTATGACACAGCTTTGTATAATGCTGCAAGCATGTATGTGGCACAGCAGCATCAGAGCGGTGTTGGTGGCGGCGGCGGTGGAGGAACTCCGCAGAAACCCAATGGTGGCTCCAACAATTGGTATCAACGCAAGATGGGCATGGGTCCCACATTTCCGGGAGCAGCAGCCTTGCGTGGTCTACGCCCCAAAGCACCACCGAGACCACAGCAATTGCATTATTGTGAAGTGTGCAAGATCTCCTGCGCCGGTCCGCAGACCTATCGCGAGCATTTAGAGGGCCAGAAGCACAAGAAGAGGGAAGCCTCACTAAAGATGCAGGCCAGTGCCACGACAACCACCCAGAATCGTGGCAATAACTATCATTGCGAGCTCTGCGATGTCACTTGCACCGGAACAGATGCCTATGCGGCCCATGTGCGTGGAGCCAAGCATCAAAAAGTGGTTAAACTGCATCAGAAACTCGGCAAGCCCATACCATCGGATGAACCGAAGAAATTGGGCAAAATTAACTTTGTTCCCGCAGCTGGGGAAGCTGGAGCAGCAGCTGCAGCTCCCGCTGCTGCTGCTGGTGGAGCTTCAGTCAAAACAGAGGGCAGCGCTGGTGGTGATAGTGAATCAGCCACCGGCACCGACAATCTCGATGACCAACTGGACGATTCTTTGGGTGAGAACACAGATAACATTAAACCAGTTGGTGGCGAATACATTGAGGAGGTCAAAGATGAGGAGGGTAAAATCCTCAGTTTTAATTGCAAACTATGCGATTGCAAATTCAATGATCCCAATGCCAAGGAGATGCACATGAAGGGGCGACGCCATCGCTTGCAATACAAGCGTAAGGTTCAGCCCGATTTGGTTGTGGACTTTAAGCCAACTCCTCGACAGCGTCGCCTTGCTGAGGCACGGGCTCAACGAGCCCTCATGTCATCGCATCGGGGTGGCGGCGGCGGCGGCGGACCCGGTGGCGATGATCATGAGGCCGGTGGCAATTACTGGGAGGAACAAAGAAATCGCCAATACAACGAGGAATATGACTATAACAATTGGATGTCCCGCAGCTTTGGTGGTAAGCAAATCTTCCTTAATCTATATTATATATACACATATGTATATATACATATAATTTTACTAAGCCCAGCACATTCATATGAAGAAACCGAAACCTTATTGCTATTTTTATGGGTGATTTGCGTGATTTGTTACTTATTGAGGACAAGTAGTTCTCCCCCCTTCCCTGATGACTTTGACTCCCGCTTGTTTTGGCCAATTATTAGTAAATTTCATCGATGTTTAGTTATTTTTTATGGCCCAGCACAAACACGACAAGTACTTAGAAGCCACTTATGGATGTCCTCAATTTCGTTTCGTAATTGCATTTCTAATGAAATTGTTTCAATAGACAACATACGAGTGTATCCCGTATACACACATACATATCTTATATCCTATATAAAGTGACCAAAAATTCAAACTTACCCTTTTCCTCCTTAAGCTTGCACGAAGTTATATGTAAATATATATGTATGTATATTTCCAAATCTGTAAAGAAAGCAAAAGAAATTATTAATAAATAGTTTAACAATTAGTAATTTGAGTAGGTTAATTAGAAATTTAAAAATTCAGGTCAATGATATCTATATTTTGTGCATATTTCACTTATATATTTTACTAAATATTTTGCTAATTTTTCATTGGCAGGTGCCCAGCGCTTTGGACGCATGGGCAATGGTCCGCCACCGCACTTTGGCATGATGCCCGGCGGAAATGTACGTCGTCCGGAGAGTACTGATGATCGCCATGCGATTGCACGACATGCTGAAATCTATCCCAAAGAGGAGGAGCTCCAGACCATTCAACGCATCGTTTCGCATACGGAGCGTGCATTGAAATTGGTTTCAGATGCCCTAACCGAGCAGCCGAATGATACCGGACCGGCCGCCAAGAAAGAAAAGACAGACAAACCATCGGAGAAGGATGGGCGTGACAACCAGATATTCTCGTTCCACAAAGATGCCGATAATGGTGGCAATATAGTGCGCATACTGAAGGGTGTAATGCGTGTGGGCTACCTGGCCAAGGGATTGCTGCTTCATGGTGATAGTTCTGTCGAGCTGGTCGTTCTGTGTGCGGAGAAGCCAACGGCTGGATTGTTGCAGCGTGTGGCCAATGTGCTGCCGGATAAACTCAAGGAGGTGGCAGGTAAGTTGGGTGTTGGTGGGGAGTGTTCAGAGTGAAGTCTCCCACCTGGCTCTTGCTCTCCCTCTCTCTTTCTCTCTTTATCTTTCTTTCTCTCTGTCTATCTATTTGTCTGTCTCTGTGTGTCTGTCTCTCTCTCTCTCTATTTTATGCATTGCGGTTATTCCCAATTGCGAGGCAAAAAAAACAAAAACAAAACTACCATATAAACCGATAAACTTTTTCCAGAGAAATGGCTTGAGTGTGACACAAAAGCAAAAAAACAAAAAAAAAAAACAAAGTCGTGCTTGAAAAGTTCATTATTTTACTTGGCCAATTTCACCGGATCGCCGGATCTTTGGTGATTTTGGCCAAAAAAGAAAAGATAAAACGCCTGATCTGAACCGATCCGATCTGTTTAATGCATATATCTGTATGTATATATCGTTCTCATATTTATTTAGTTCGACGCGGGCAATTTGTGTGGAAAAAGTCGAAAAGTTTGTTTAAAAATATATATATATTAATTATTGTATATATATATATGCATATGTATATATACTACTACTATGTACTACTACTACTACCTAGGACTACCACCTACTCTGTGTGCTGTTGAGCCCTGTTGATGCGGTGAAAATACCAAATGATAAAAATGATATAAATATGTAAAAAGAACCGCCACAAACCGCGCCCAACGAACCAGCAAAAAAAAAAATATATACCAAAAAAAACCAAAAAAAAACAACCACCCACTTAGTTGCCCCACAATGATTTGACGTATTTGCCGTTTTCAGCTTCTGTCTCTCTGCAGGATAAAAGAGATTTCTCGAGCCTTAGCCTAGAAGCTCTCTCACTGCTCACTACTCAGTCTGTTGTCACTACTCAGTTAGCTCTCCCCCAAGTTGTGTTTGCTGATCCTCCTGCTATCCTACTGCTACTACTACGCCTACTACTACTGCTGCACTGCTGCTGCTGGTGGTGGAGAAACCAATGGATCGTAACGGTAACAAGCAGTGCTCCTCCGTTCCCTCAAGAGGAAGAGAGTTGTGTGGCGTTGGATGAAATACATACAACAATACTACAACAGAAACAACAACAACAAGAACAACAACCATCACATATATATAAAAAAAAATAATAGTCAAGCAAATTTAATTTATATATACACACATACATGTATATATAAAACGAATTAAATTGCAAACTAAAAAAAATTCGATAATATGAACCAAAGGAGTATATTTATACAAAGTTTTTGAGAGCCCAACAACACACACAATGTTCTCTCTCGTTCGATGCTCCTCTTGATCTCGATCTCGATCTCTATTTCTCTCCTTCTCTCTGCTTTTTTCCCCGCATATATGTATATACATATATATTTATATATAAATATATATATATATACATATTAATCTCTCTCACTCTTACAACTCGACTGCGACCAACAGAGAAACTTTGTGTAAATAAAGTCCTTTGACAACGCTGCCCAGAAGCAATGCGAATAATTAATTGATCCACACACAGACGCAAAATGTATGAAACAAAATTGCCAAATCATCTCGGTAGAGAGAAGAACTCCACTCACTCTTATTTATCTAACTAACAATATACATATATATATATATATGATATAGATGTATTCTATATATATGTATATATGCCAGCCGATTTGTGTGTATCAAGCTTGATGATGATAATGATGATAATGTGATGATGATGGTGAAGAAAAATTGCGACCGAAATTTACGAAAGTTGCGCGCGCCCACGATCCGAACCGAAAGCAAAGAGGAGGGATCAGCGGTCTCTTCAGAACAACCGCAACCGCAATTGATAAAATTTCGTTCAATGTTTTTTATATTACCAGAAAAATTTTGAAAAAATAATTTAAGAATTTGCACTAGATCAGAAACAAAAAAGAAAATCTAAAAAATTTTTGTTAAAAGAAACTTATATAATCCCAGTAAGTCCCCAGCACGCAAGTGTCATACGAAAAGAGAAAACTTCTGTTTGCTGGGAACAGATGGGGATAATCCGTGGCGCACGTAGGAAGAAACAAACATTTTATCTCATGTCCATTTTTAACTATTCCAATTGATAGTTATCTGTGTATATTGCGGGCTCACTCTTGGAACTTTGCTTCATCCATCTATATAATGTTTGTCTCTTTTTCCAAAGAACCGACATTAATTGATAAATCCAAAAAAAAAAAAAAAAGAATTAAACTTTGGCCACGCGTTTGGCCTCCTCCAAATTGATACAAAACTCTCCACCACTCGCTTTCCTTTTTTCAGGTGACATTCAGGTCAACTATCGTGTCGAGGTGAATGCCGAGGATGCTGCTGTCATAGTGCTTGATGATGCTGTCTCAGTGAAAATCACATTAACGTCCCCATTGCTCCGAGAGGCTAATCCTGCAGAGATTGCTGCTGCTGCCGCGGCCAAAGCAGAAAATGCAGCAGCAGCTGCTGCCGCAGAAGCAGAATCTTTGCCACGCGAGCCATGCCTACGGGTTAGTATGCAATTAAATCTCCTATGGAAAGATTAATCCATATTTCTTTTTCCTATTTTGTTCCATAGGCCCTTGCCGACTTGCGTCATGCGAAATGGTTCCAGGCTCGTGCTACTGGTCTGCAATCATGTGTCATGGTCATACGTATATTGCGTGATCTTTGCCAGCGTGTGGTCTCCTGGCAGGCTTTGCCACAGTGGTCCCTTGAATTGCTCGTGGAGAAGGTTATTTCATCGGCCGGCTTTCCAATTTCGCCCGGCGATTGTATGCGACGCATAATGGAAGCTTTGGCCTCGGGCTTTCTGATCAATGGACCCGGCTTATTAGATCCCTGCGAAAAGGATCCGACCGATGCGTTACAAGAGTTAACCAAACAGGAACGCGAAGATCTCACTGTGTCGGCGCAATTGTTTTTGCGTTATATTGCTTTCCGGCAGATCTACAAGGTCCTCGGCATGGATCAATTACCGGCCATGAAATTTCCCATGCGTCCTTGGCGCATCAATCGTAAACGTCGCCGTTCCTCTGGCAAAGCAGGTGTCGGCGGCGGAGAGGCTGAGTCTGCTGACATCGATGAAACCGGATCGGATGAAAAGGTGGCAAAGAAAGAAGGTACCGGAGCCAGCGGTGGCGGTGGTGTTGCCGCTTAATTTGAGCCAATAGATTAGGATGTAGTCGGCTATTAAATATAAAACACACATTTTTTCTCGATTTAAGTGCGTCTCCTTGGAACGACGCCCACTTACTATAAAAAACTATCTCTTATATCTCCACGAGTATTCTATAAAAACTAATTGCGGCGCATCGTAAATCGGGCAAGATTTGTAACATGTCCAACATGCTGCCCCTTCCCCCTTACCATCACCCAACCCTCCTACACAATTTGCAATTAGCGAAACCAAAAGAAATTCAATAAGGAAACTCCAACTTAATAATATTTAACAATTATAAGAAATACATAAATTTCTAGATATTTGCTGATGAAAACGAATACCGGATTGTATTTCGTTTTTAGATTATGAGGAGGAGGCGCTAATTGGCTATCTATACATATATACATATACATATGTAAAGTTTCGGCCAAGGGGAGCCTCCTTTCCTCACTACACGTTTCAAATACATACATACACATACATTATATATATATATATAACGAAATGTTTATGAAACCGAAACAAATTTTAATAAAACATACATGAACAAATATATGATATATATACATACATTCTTTCATTTGGAAGATCGCATTTCTGCCTTACAGAAATTCCTGCCATTTGGAGCAAGTTTTTTTCGCATTGCTCACTGCAGCGTTTTGAGATGGACGTTTGGGCAACGAATCCACATCCGAGTGGGAGGATTCTTCATCCGATTCATTTATTCTGCTGTGCTTAAAATTGTTTGACGGGAAATGTTGCATTAAGTCTGGCTCATCCACGTAGTTGGCCCACTTGCTTGTTGCATTTGGGGTGCTGTTGTTGGTGTGACATTCTTGTTTTTTTCCCATTTGCAATATTGTATTATTAGCCGATGACTGACATTTTTGTCCATGTTGCATGTTAAGTTCTTGCACTTGTTGACGGCAATCCGCTCCAGATCCGCGAAAGAATTCCTTGAGCAATTGCTGCTTTTGGCGGCAAACTTTACATTCCCATTTATTGTTGATGGCTTTTTTGACGATGTCAACCTAAGAGTAGTATGTGTTGGCGGCATAAGAGAATTGGAGAAGTTTTCAATAGAGCCACCCACCTGGTACAGTTTGCACTCTATGCACTGCAAAACACGAACTTGTTGCGACATTTTTTCAATTTAAAATAAAAACTAAAACACAATGGGTTGCCAGATCTGTAGCAAATGGTGTTACGATGGCGAACTCACTGGCTCACTAAAAGGAACCAGTGAACAATATGTGTGCTGAACCAGCCGCGAACTCTGTTTATATTTTGTTATTTGCAACGTTTTTAATCAGTTTGCTTGTATCGGCTCTGTCATCCCAACTGGCTATTTAAAATTGTAGATAAGAAGATGCGACTGGTATGCTCACTGTTTATCTTGCATGATCCGTCATATTCTTGCATTGTTTCCATAATCTAATCCTTGTGATTTTGCAGTACTGCCTCAGTGGTGACCTGGCCAAGCCATGCTACATTATTACCTTCAAGGGGTTGCGAATTATGCTCGACTGTGGGCTGACTGAGCAGACAGTCCTTAACTTCCTGCCTCTGCCCTTTGTCCAGAGTCTAAAGTTATCGAATCTGCCGAATTTTATTCCCAGCCGCGACCATGATCCTCAGATGGATGGCGAACTGAAGGAATGCTGTGGCCGAGTATTTATAGACTCCACACCTGAGTTCAATCTGCCAATGGACAAAATGCTCGATTTCAGTGAAGTGGATGTGATACTTATCTCCAATTATCTAAACATGCTCGCTCTACCGTATATCACGGAGAATACTGGGTTCAAGGGCAAAGTCTATGCCACGGAACCGACACTGCAGATAGGCCGCTTCTTTCTCGAGGAGCTCGTTGACTACATTGAGGTGTCGCCCAAGGCATGTACGGCACGCCTCTGGAAGGATAAGCTGCATGCCTTGCCCAGTCCGCTCTCGGAAGCGTTTCGTGCGAAAAAATGGCGAACCATATTCAGTTTAAAGGATGTTCAGGGCAGTCTTTCCAAGGTGACCATAATGGGCTATGATGAAAAGTTGGATATCTTGGGTGCCTTTATTGCCACTCCCGTTAGCTCGGGCTATTGTTTGGGCTCCAGCAATTGGGTGTTGAGTACGGCTCATGAGAAGATCTGCTATGTAAGCGGATCTTCAACATTAACCACACATCCAAGGCCCATCAATCAGTCGGCATTAAAACATGCCGATGTTCTTATTATGACCGGGCTAACTCAGGCGCCCACAGTCAATCCGGACACTAAACTGGGCGAGCTCTGCATGAATGTGGCACTGACGATAAGGAATAATGGGAGTGCGCTCATTCCGTGTTATCCATCTGGTGTTGTCTACGATCTCTTTGAGTGCCTCACACAAAATCTGGAGAACGCTGGCCTCAACAATGTGCCCATGTTCTTTATTTCACCTGTGGCTGATAGCTCTTTGGCTTACTCCAACATCTTGGCCGAGTGGCTGAGTTCGGCCAAGCAAAATAAGGTCTATCTGCCGGATGATCCCTTCCCGCACGCCTTCTATCTGCGCAATTCCAAATTGAAGCACTACAATCATGTGTTCTCCGAGGGATTTAGCAAAGATTTTCGACAGGTGGGTTGTTTCTCCCGGCCCCAAATGGCACACTGATCCTAAATATGTTTCATGTTTCAGCCTTGTGTGGTATTTTGCGGTCATCCGAGTCTACGTTTCGGCGACGCTGTGCACTTCATCGAAATGTGGGGCAATAATCCCAACAATTCGATTATATTTACTGAACCGGATTTTCCGTATCTGCAAGTATTAGCTCCGTTCCAGCCATTGGCCATGAAGGCTTTCTACTGTCCCATAGACACCTCACTGAATTACCAGCAGGCGAATAAGCTAATCAAAGAGCTAAAGCCAAATGTCTTGGTTATTCCGGAGGCCTACACAAAGCCCCATCCATCGGCTCCGAATTTGTTTATAGAGCAGCCGGATAAGAAGATTATCACCTTCAAATGTGGCGAGATTATAAGATTACCGCTAAAACGAAAATTGGATCGCATCTATATCACATCAGAGTTGGCTCAAAAGATATCGCCACGCGAAGTAACCACTGGTGTCACGTTATCCACGCTGACAGGTGTACTCCAGGTCAAGGACAAGGTGCACTGCATCCAGCCATGCGCAGATTTCAATAGGGACGAGCCCAGCAGTAGTAGCAGTTTAAATGGTTCCGCTCCCTCCAAGGAGGAAGTTCTGAAAAATGTGAAATACGAGTATGGCACGATCGATGTGGATGTTCTGATGAAACGTTTAACTCAGGATGGTTTTACCAACATCAAATTGGATCGTACTGGCGGCTCTCTAACGCTTCAACTGGTCAATGAGGACACGACCATTAAATTCGAGGAGAACGAAACGCACATCATCTGTGGTGACAAACCCATTACGCGACTTAAGCTACGCGATACGCTACTCAAATGCTTGCAAAGCTTTTAGTAGGAAAAAAAAACACCATAATTTGTATTACTTAGTAATTATTTTTACAACAAAAAAAACAAAAAAAGTAAACTGACTATTTAACTATTCCATCATGCCTTTCAATACAAGAGAGCATCGGGGACAGGTCTCTTGGTCATCTGGTTTCAGGCTATAGCGACGGCAACGTGGACAAAGCGTTGTGTTGAGCAATTTAAGATTAACCTTGGTCGCCGCCTGCTCCACATCTAACGATTGCAGGTTGACTGCACCCACTTGCAGAATCTCGCAGAGTTCAGGGTTTCGCAATTCTCTGAGTAGTCCAAGTTGTTCTTCATTACCACATTGAATGGTCACATCCAATAGCCAGGTGTTGACATCACCAGCTTGCTGATTAAGCAAACGCTTCATTTCCAATGCTGCATTAACAACCTGAATTGATTTCGCGTTCCGCCAATTACCATTGGCTAAGACAGTTTCCCTATGGAACCCCCCACCTTCTGCTGCTGTCACATTATAGTAACTCCAGCTTTCCTCCACCAAGAAGGGAACAATGGGCCACAGGGCTTTGCACAGCTGTCGATAGCAATGCGTAAGAGTTTGCCTTATGGCAATTAGCTCTTCATTATGACCGCAATATAAACGATCCTTGATAAGATGCACATAAATCGAGGATACCTGATTCACAATAAAATTCTGAATGCTGGCAACCACGCGATTGTACTCATAGTTATTGTACAAAGTCTCGATCTGTTTTGTTAGTGGATTGATTGGATTTGGTGTTAGTTTAGCTATAGAGTATCTACGAAATTGGATTTTCTACTTACTTCCGCTTCAAAGTCCAACAGATTACTTAGGAGATATTTGTTTAAATAGCTTTCGTCTTTAACCAGCTGGGAAGTTAGCTCAATTGGCTCCTGATTGGAATGGCCAATAACACCATTTAAGTAGCGTAGGGTTGCACGTATCTTGCTGAGATTCTCAGCCGCCTGCTGTAGCAATTTATCACTCACTTGTATCGACATATTCTGGGTGCCATGTGAAGCCACCCACCAGCGAAGGACATCGGTGCCATATTTTTTAGTGATTTGTTTGGGTGAAATAACATTACCCAATGACTTGGACATTTTATGACCCTTTTCATCCACTGTGAAACCATGAACAAAGAGGGCTCTAAAATGAGAATTTTAAATTGAGTTTGATTTGATGTGGACATTATCCATATGACTTACTTGTAAGGAGCACATTTACGGGCTGCTATGCTGGTTAGTAAGGAGGATTGAAACCATCCTGTAAACTGATCATATCCCTCCAGATAAAGATCAGCTACCTGTTCGCCTGGCAAAACAGCCGACCAAGTGCTACCCGAATCGAACCAAATGTCGAATATATCGTTGCCCTTAACTAAGAGATCGATATCGCAGTTCAGATTTTTAACTATGTGATCAGGCAATAGATTGTTGTCCACGGTTTTCTGCGACCACCAAAAGTCCATATTACCCTCGCTTTGTAAGCGGGCACACAAGTGATCGATAAGTGCTCGATTGACCACCACTTTGCCTGTATCTCGGCGATAGAGAACGGGAATGGGCACTCCCCAGGCTCGCTGCCGCGATATACACCAATAAGGACGTTTCTGCAGCTGGGTAAGCAATGCCTTTTTGCTAGCTTCCGCATTAACCCTCGGATAGACGTCCACTTGTTCAAGGGCGGCAGCGGCTGGTGCTTTCAGTTCCTCCGTATTGATAAACCATTGCTCACTTGCACGCACGATTACGGGCTCTTTGGTGCGCCAATCTATGGGATAAGAGTGCTCCAGCTTTGTGGCCTGTATCACATCTTTGGAAATGTGCTGCAACACAAGCGAATTGCCCTGTCCCAGCACGGAATGGCCAATGAGGAAATCTGGAGCTTCTTTTGTATAAATGCCCTCCTCATCGACAAAGCATTTGGCTGGTATCTTTTTGGACAGGCAAATCAAGAAGTCATCGGGTCCATGTGCCGGAGCAGTGTGGACTAGACCAGTACCTTTGCTATCCTGCACATGGCTAGCATCCAAGAAGGGCAACTGGGTCTGCTCTCTGTCTATGGGATGTTGGTAGGTTAGCTGGCTTAACGAGCTGCCATCATATCTATGGACAATTTCACATTTGAGCTGAGTAGCAGCCTCAAAATCAGCCACCAGAGCAGAAGCTATCAGATACAGATCATTTGGGTCACGATCCGGCAATGTGACCAGGACATACTCCAGCGATGAATTAAAACAAATTGCTTGATTACTAGGCAGTGTCCAAGGTGTTGTGGTCCATACTAAGGCATAGATTGGCTTGTTCCCATCCACTTGGAAACAGCCATTGGGATTTAGCTTAAATCTCAGATATACAGAAGGACTAATGTGTTTGGCATTGTACTCCAATTCGGCCTCAGCAAGAGCTGTTCTAAAGCAAAACGATTAGAGAGATCATACCAAAGATCCTGACAATGCATACACACCTTGATGATGGTGACCAGTAGACAGGCTTTAAATCCCGATAGACAAGACCACGCTCATAGAGATTGTAAAACATTTTCAGCTGATTGGCAATAAATTTCGGCTGAAAGGTCATATAGATTTGATCTTGCCAATTGGCCAATACACCCCAGCTGCGAAACTCATCCTTCTGCGACTGAACAGCCTCCAGGGCAAATTTGCGTGCTACAACAAACGTTGGAGTTAGCATCGCTTGGTCAGCAAAATTCTACTCGACTCACATTTCTGCCGTATGTCCAGAGGATCAGTGTTACCACCAGTCGCAGTGGTGGCTTTTAGTTCAATGGGCAGACCATGACAATCCCAGCCAGGAATATAGTTTACTTGCTGACCATGGGCCACCCGCTGTCGCAGTGTAATATCCTTAAGAATCTTATTAACCGCATGACCCATGTGCAGTTGACCATTGGCATAGGGCGGACCATCGTGCAGCACAAATGTGGGCTTCCCTTCAGACAAGTGTTGCTCTTGGTACTTATAGGCAGACGCTATTTGAACCTGTACATAACGGTGAAAAATAGATGTGAAAACAACAACAAAAAAGTTACGGTAAAGTTGTATGAAACTTGCGTCCAATATTTGTCGCTCCTGTTCCTCGCGTTTAATTGCACTGAGGCGATTGGGGAACTTTGTTTTGGGCAGATTAATGGTGTCTGTGTACTTCCTGACATCCTTCTTGGCTGTTTTAACACAATATAAGCGCCGCAGTCCAAGACGAACATGAAAAGCACGCAACATTTCGGCAAACTTAATGACGTAACGCAATGACAACTACGTGAACATAACCAAAACGTAGAAACTACACTGGAAAAAAATGAGAACAGCACGCTTAATTGTTTTATGTAAATGAATTTAATTAACAAAATTGTATCAATTTAATTGCTGATTAAAATCAGTGCTCTATTTCTTCTTATCGTTGTCCTTTGGGGAGTCTGTCTTTTGTTTTGTTTCATCTTTCTTGTCCTTTTCTGGTTTCGCATCTTTCGGAGTAGATACTTTGATATCAGCCTTTGGTGGTTCAGATTTTTTTGATGGATCTTTTTTTGACGAGCTGGCATCCTTGGCCTCAGCTTTTGGCGGCTTTTCTGCCTTGGAGCCATCTTTGGTGCTATCCTCTTTCTTTTCATCCTTGGGAGCAGCTTGGCTCTCTGCCGGCTTTATATCAGTCGGTTTCATTGCCTGTTCATCTAGTGAAGCAGCCAATTTATTTGCTTTAGCAACAGCCTCTTCCGCATCACCCACCATATAGAAGGCGATTTCCGGAATGTCATCGAACTCTCCATTTAGTAGACGTTTAAAGCCATCCACTGTTTTTTCGACCGGAACCAACTTGCCCGGATGGCCAGTAAACACCTCGGCCACTTGGAATGGCTGGGAGAAGAAGCGCTGTATTTTGCGGGCACGCGTCACCGTTAATTTATCGTCCTCGGATAACTCATCCATGCCCAAAATTGCAATGATATCCTGCAGTGACTTATAGGACTGCAGTGTCTTCTGCACCGATCTAGCAACACCGTAATGCTCATCCCCCACAATCTCGGGATCAAGAATGCGCGAAGATGAGTCCAAAGGATCCACTGACGGATAGATACCAAGCTCAGCAATTTGGCGCGACAAAACAGTGGTGGCATCCAAATGGGAAAACGTAGCTGTCGGTGCTGGATCAGTCAGATCATCAGCCGGCACATATACAGCCTGGACCGAGGTTATTGATCCGTTACGCGTACTAGTGATACGCTCCTGCATGGTACCCATGTCCGTGCCTAACGTTGGCTGGTATCCCACCGCCGAGGGTATGCGTCCTAATAGAGCGGATACCTCGGACCCAGCCTGCGTGAAACGGAAGATGTTGTCAATGAAGAGCAGAACATCCTGACCATCGATATCTCGAAAATACTCTGCAATGGTTAGGCCAGTAAGCACCACGCGAGACCGTGCTCCGGGGGGCTCGTTCATCTGGCCAAATACAAGCGACACCTTGGACGAATCATCGTCAAGCGAGATCACTTTGGACTCGATCATTTCGTGGTAAAGATCGTTGCCTTCGCGGGTACGCTCTCCGGCACCAACAAATACGGAATATCCGCCATGCGACTTGGCAATGTTGTTAATTAGCTCCATAATAAGCACAGTTTTACCCACTCCGGCGCCTCCAAAGAGCCCGATCTTGCCGCCCTTCACATAAGGGGCCAGCAGATCGATAACCTTGATTCCAGTGACTAACATTTCCTGTTTCACACTTAGATCCTCCAGTTCCGGTGCATCATTGTGTATAAAGGAGTAAAAATCGGATTTGACCTCGCCGCGGCCATCAATTGGATCGCCTACTACATTAAGAATGCGTCCAAGTACAGACTTGCCAACAGGCACACGAATGGGATAACCAGTATCGATGACTTTCTGACCGCGTCGCAGTCCCTCGGTGGAGTCCATTGCCACACAGCGGACCACATTGCCACCCAGATGATGAAAAACCTGTAGAAAATTCCATATGATTAAGTTATTTGAGATTATGCAGAAGTTTTGTCATACCTCCAAGACTAAATGCTCAACGGGAGCATCTACAACTTCCATGGCATTAAGCACTTCGGGTAACTCGTCAGGAAAATAAACATCAATCACTGGGCCAATGACAGCTTGAATTTGCCCCTCACGGCGTTTTCCCTGAAGTATCTTTGGAGCCGTGCCTCCTGATCCGCCCCCTTCCTGTCCAGTCTTGCCGGACCCGACATGCGATTTAATCTGATCCTCAGATAGTTCTTTGCCACTCTTTTTTTGTCCACTTTCCTCACCGGCATTGTCATCACAAGGATCTCGTTCCGCAATTTCCTCACAAATCTCCTCGTTTTGCTTCTCCATCTCCCTGTCACCATCATCGCCTGGCTTCTTATTCTTGAAGTTAGTCGAAGTGGCATGAAGATTCCGAGCTAGCGAAGAAAACTTCATCTTCATTGTTTCTCCACGTACTTGACGGGCGTATGCTAACCATTTCAATTAAATCAGGTCAGTATATAAATAAGGGAACACCGATTCCTTAATCTCTTACCTGTGGCCAATCTTACCCAAGCTAACGACATTTCTATTTTTCTTGTAATTAATTTTTTCTCAAATTTGCTTTTCTTTCTTGGAAATTTCTGTGCCAGTTCACTTCGAAGTTGATTGTGATATTAAATGATAGCTCCAACTCTGAGCTCCTTTTATTTGGACAACCCAAGTCAAGGCCTACTTGAAATTAAAATATATTTCTCCAATGTTAATCAACAAATGTAGATGGCCAATCCAAACACTTATTCAGGAAAAGCTACCAAAAAACTTAGTTTTAACATACTTAGAAATAATGTATACATTTCCAAATAGAATTTTTATGTTAAAATTGTCTTCTAAAAGAGTTTAATCATTTTAAAATTTTCTAAGATAATTCATGAATCTAAGAAAATTAATGAATTTAAAGAAACTATTCATAGTTAACTCTAATTATATATTGAATTCTTTAAAAATTGTTGATATATTTAGGTTTAATAGTTTATAAACCCAACTGATTTTGTTTGGACATACATGTGTTATATTTATTTAATCTAAGCAATGATTTCAAAAGATCAGTACAGAGAAAGGAGCTCATGGGCGGTCAGAGATCCCATTTAAATTATTGTTACCAAGAGGACAGAAGTTATGTTATGCCAAGCCAGTTGCCATGGCAGCACCATCTATAATAGGGAATGGGAAGGGGGGCTGGGCAAAGCAGTTTTAATTGTGACTACATGAGAAATGGACGTGCTATCGCATTATAGCTCACCTGTTATTGAATTTCCGGCCTCCCAGCCGCTAGAGAAGCAGCAAACGTTGGTGGACAATTGTACGGGAACAGATCCTCCGGCACCCAGTTCGAATGTCGCTACCGAAACACAACAAAGACACAATGTGGCCTCTCAGACGGAACAAAGATTTGCCAGTGGCAACATGGATGGCGCCGCCTGTGACGAGCGAGCACTGGCCAAGTGGTTGCGTCAGATATGTCCGATGGTCGAGCAGGAGTTAATGCATCCCACTCCCATAATGGATGAGCAGACGACTAGCCAGGGCAGACTGGAAACCGAGGTGCATGTGCATACCTATCAGAAATTGTCCATGGGCAGCAGTGCTGACAACTCTTTGGGAGTGGGTTTGGCCATTTGGCTCTGTGTGCACACGAACAATGCACCCGTGCTGGTGGCCACAACAGTGGCTCCGCATGATGACTGGTGCGAGCATGTGGATCAGCAGCTGAAACTGTTTGTGCCTCAGCGAATGTCACATGGCAACTATGTAATCTTCACAGAGGTCAAGACGTTGCCCTTAAAGTCATGTCTGCGTAGCCTGTGCACGAATCCATTTAACAAGAACATTTTCGCTGGTTCCACCATGGATGGTGAGCTGTTTATATGGCTGTACGAACAGTTACGCGGAGTCAACACTGCCGACTCAAATGTGGAGATCACGCAATTGTACAGTGTAGCCTCTCCGCAAGGAGCAGCAGTGGCCCTTGATTGGGTATCGGAGAAGCATCTTATGGCCAGCTATGCCAATGGAGCTGTACATCAGTGGGTCATGGGTAAACAAATTACTTTGGATTGGGAGTAAGTGTGCACTGTAACTGAAGAAGAGAAGAGGCGCCAACTCAAATCCTTTCACCCTTTCAGATACACCTTGCCACCAACAATTAACTCGGAGGTGACAGCTATGGTGGTTCTGGGACGAGATGATTTTGTATTGGGCACCAATGATGGCGGTGTCTATCGCTGCTGGACCACTGGACGGCAAACGGCACTCAGCAGCAAGCATCTACAGCTGATGGCATTGCGTCGTCATCGTTTTATGGTATCCACATTGTTGAAAACAGAAATTGATAATCATCAGTTTATCCTCAGCTGTGATCTGAGCGGTCAGGCCTTCTATCATGATATGCGTCATCTAGATGAGGTGGGGCTCAGATAAGATAAGATCAGTCAGTCATTAGCTGATCCCAACTCTTTGTTCTCTTTGTTTCTTTTGCCAGGATGCAGCCCAGTTAAGCGTACAGATTCCATTGCCATTTAAAAGTGTGATTGCCTGCAGCCGAGATGGTAACATTATCTACTGCCCCAGCAATGATGGATCTTTGGACTATTATCGCATCAGCGATGGTGCTCATGCTCAGGTCAAGGGAGCTCTGCGCGGTCGCGGCAATCTCATACGGAGTAGTGACAATGGGTAACATACTTGGCTTATTGTTCAAATTTTACATTTATATTTGTATTTACTTTTAGCTGCTGGCTAATCACAGGACTCTATGGCGATGAATTCCAAATATTCTATGTGGAGCAATGAGAAATTTCTCGAATCCACTTCATTTAATTTTGATATAATCGCTTTTTATTTTGCATAGTTTTGTGTGTTTAGGTTTTTTTTATGTACGATTTCCATCTTCTTATAATGCAGTTGCTATTTACACGAGTTTCTTTTAAAATTTCTCAGATCTCTAACAAATATAATGTATGTATGTAGGCTATATTTTTTATATATACGTTTGTGTGTGTGTATATGAAAATAGAATTTGAAACTAAGTGAAAACGGGCGGGGAAAACAGGGACAAGAACTTAAAGACATTTGTTTTCGCTTTTTTCATAATTTTTTGTATAATATTGTGTAAAAATCCGATAGTTAGTCGATGATCGGGGTCGATACTATATAATATATTGCATTAAAACTGCGCACATCTCTCAAATTACAATTCACATAATAAAAATCGAACGAACAGCGTTTCCACATCATTTCTCTTAACTATCAAAACATATTCAGACATCATACAGAAAAGCCATAGACATTATAAATATGTATGTTGTGTGTGATGTGTTGTGTTCGAGTGATGTTACATAATTACAAATTGGCAATAGCAATAAATGAATGTGTTGTTTTGTATGTTTATAACCATTTGCACTAGTAAATATATAAATTATACCTTTTTGTTTTTTCTTTTTTTTTAAATTAACATTAACGAGATATATATGTAATTTGTATATATATATAAATATATGTATAAATTTAATAGAGCTCCATACAATTTTGCTAAATCTCTCACGTAACGAACGTCTGTCTATCTGTTCGATCATAACTTTACTAACGACCTATATCATCATCACCATCTTCTATCGTCCCTTATCCACACGTTCAACTTTTCACTTAAGCTTAAATTGCTATTTGCATTTTGCACATATCAAATATTGTTGGTTTACGATAGTGTACAGGTAATAATAATAATATTAACTAGTATATGCCCTGTGTTCTTGATTGGCTCATAAATTCAATTGAAGAGTACCGTATTGGGATCTTCATTATCCATTTGTTTAACATGGCGTAGGACATCTTTTTTCGTAATCACTCCCAGCAGGCGCCTGTATATTAGTAGCAGTGTATAGAATTGTGGTAATCTTTTTTATAGAATGTTAATCATATTGTACTTACCCATTGTGTGTGACCAGAGTCTGGCGCAGACCCAATTTGCGGAACATATCGACAACAGTTTCCATTGGAGTTTGGTCTGTTACTGTGATCGGCGCCATATCGAGAATTTTTTTTAGTTTAAGTGGTGGCGGTCCGAGATTTTGTATCGGTGTGGTTGAGGTAAATAATACTATAGAACTACTGTTAATACCCTCAATAAGACGCTTGCCATTGCCTATAATGGGAAAGAAATTTATAAAAAAAATGATTTAAAATAGCAAAAGTATTGTATATACTTACCAATAGCTAAATTAAGATCTCTACGCAATACAAAACCAACTAAATATTGATTCTCTCTAGAAACTACAACCGGATAACCATTATGTTCGGTTTCTTTTAACAGATTTTCCACATCGTCTACCGTCATTGAGTCCTGGGTGATAACATTTAGCGTTTCATTGCGCCTAAGAAGGGATATACAAATTTTTAAATAAAGAACTATAATCTCTTCTTAGTAAAAGTAACTCACTTTGGCTGCATAACATCGGCCGCCAGAGTTGTGTGGGCGAATTCCTCCTTGCTGTCCAGGAACGGATAACCGTTAAGCGCTATATGAGCATCGTAAATGCCCTTGAAAAGAAATAAAAGCATAGTTTAGCCAAGGGATTGAATATATAAAGATGTATAAACTTACCTGTCTACCTAAGGCATCGCCTACCCACTTGGAGGCCATGGCAGCGGCCATTAGTGGGACAATATAACGCACTCCGCCAGTTAACTCAAACATTATAACCACCAAGGATACAGTCATTCTAGTAACGCCGCCTAAAACAGCTGCCGCACCCACAACCGCATATAGACCTGGTGTAATGAGATTGCTATCCGCACACTCGCCGGTGAATAACCAAATGTTTGGATAACTATAGGCCAATTGTTCCACACCGATGCCAACAATGCGTCCCATAATGGCACCCAGTAACAATGATGGTATAAACAGACCAGCTGGCACTTTCATACCAAATGTGAATATGGTCAAAGCCAATTTAAGGATAAACGTTAACAAAAGCAAAAATATGGATCTGTAGACACCGGGACCGGGTTCAGTAACCTCAATAAAGCTCGTACCCGAGGTTACATTCATGCGTTTGTAGTCGCTGCAAAAGAAAGAAAGGGGATAGAAACGGGATTGAATTGACGACTGGATTGCTTACCACAAAGGATTTGTAATGTCACCGGGCGAGCATTTGCTAACTAGCAAAAATATCAACTCATTCATGTTCATCCGCGTAAATGGATTCGGATAGCAAATGATTCCCGTGATCAGGGTAACGACTAGCACTTCCATAACAGGATATTGACCCAATTTGCTGAATTTTCTGTACCGACACCACCACAAATTCGCCTTGATGAAGAAGGTTCCAATGACGCCCTAGATGAAATAGAAGTAAAAAAGAAAATGATTCATCTGCTGATAGTTAAGACACTCATATTTACTTACACCCATAATGCCCAGAAAGACAAATGGTATTAGCTCAAAGAAAATCCACGGCTTATTGTATTCAACGAAGAAGAGAACGGAATGTTCATTCCCAAAGGGGGTGAGAGACCGCAGGACAAAGGCAGCTATTAAAGCACAGAAAAACGAACGCCACAGTGTCTTCAAAGGGAAATAGTAGGAAACTTCCTCCAGTGAGAATAGAACACCTCCAATTGGTGCAACAAAAGCCACAGAGACGCCTGCCGCAGCTGCAGCCGATAGAATTTCACGCTTCTTTGCTTCATTGCGTCCGTATTTGGGAAATAGATGAGAGAAAATGTTGCCTATGCAACTGGCAATATGTACCATTGGTCCTTCTTTGCCCAATGTAAGGCCAGCCGATACGGAGAGCATTAGGCCAACGGATTTAATCAGCAGAGTCCATTTACCAAGATAGCCACGTATAATGAAACCCGACAGAATGGTCTTTATCTCCGGTATACCAGATCCGCAGGCGTATGGGGCAAACATGCGGACCAGCGAAGCGCTTAGCGAGGCAAAGAGCAAAGCCCATAGAACATATCCAATGTATGCGATAATATATGGACCCGTACCATTACGACTTAGGCCAAAAATCTCTGGCCATGTCTTCCACTGTAAAGAGAGGGCAAGAAAAGCAAATTTTAATAATAAGACATGACAAAAGATTGCTGAATGGACTTACCGTAGAGCAGTTGCCCTCATCGAATACGGATTGCTTGGCTGGATAGCAGCACTGTTCACGATTAAACCAAAAGGCAGGCGGACAAATGCCATGCTTTAAATCTGACATCCAGCTAGCTCCAATATCAACCATGCCAGCCACGCAGCCCGCTGCAATGCCCACAAGTAGAACGCACAGCCATCCCGAGCCAGCATCAATTGAACCCTGCGTATAGAGGAAATTATTAATAAATCACATTCATTTAGATGATATTAATAATAATTACCTTAATTAGATCCCACACCGAATCCTGCCGTTTCTTGACTATATAACGATGACGCATACGATCTCTGGCGATATCCCGTTGCCAATCGATGGTATGAAAATCTTCATATTGCCCAATGCCAGGTATATCATCTTGTACATCCGAGGAGCCATAGAACGAGAGTCCTCCTAATGAAATGTACATGAAATTCAATTGTATAAATATGTCAGTTTGTTTTAAGTATATGCTAAATCAAAAGTAAACTGATTCATTTTACTGTAAGACTTTGCACAAATGCATAGATCGTTCACAGATGCGGGAAAAAAGTGGGTTTTTCCCCATATCAGCAAGCTTTATGATAAGAAACAGATGGCGATAGAAAGTTCCATATTAAGCTCATTCATAAAATAATACAAAGGAATTGAAGACATGACGTTTCAAATATGAGTCTTGACAGAAAAGAAGGCTTCAAATGAAAATTTAATATTGATATTCGAACTTTTGAACTACATCCACTATTTCATTAGGTTTAAAGTTTGAATTAAAAAGGATTTTGAAAAAGGATATATGTATTTATATGTTATAAGACTATTTCAAAAGAAGCAACTTAAACATGAATTTAAAATGGGTTTGAAATTGGGTCGATGGGTTTTTCGCATTCAGATATGCTAAGTCTATTATATTGTATTTTCTGCTGATGGTAACACATAAAGTAAAGTCACTAACATTCAGCATGATGGGGCGACTGAGCGATTGGCCCCTACAATTATCGGCATATGTCTGTATGCTAATCATCATCATCATCGTCGTCATCACCATCATCATTGTGATATGTGTACACATGTATTAAATGAATAAAAATAACAAATAATCAACGATATAAAAAAAAAGTACAGCTGTGCCACGCCGGCACAATTGCCGGGTGACGTTGACGTCGTCGTCGTCGCCTTCTCGTGTTCATGATCTTGACTAATAAATAAGCAACAAAACCGTGCTTAATTTCGATTCTCAACTCACCATCCATGGGATCGCCAAAGGCACTGTGAGTTGGCACATGCTGATGCTGGTGATGAAGATCATGGTGTTGGTGATGATGATGCAGAGATCGCTGATTCCCGGAATGAGCAAAGTCCCGATCCGTATCCGATTCGGTGGCCGTTTCACGATTTCCACCCATACCCCCGCCAACGCCGCCACCAATAACATCGCCTGGACTGGAACGCGGCGTTATATCAATCATATCCTCATCATCTGTGCCTGGTGCGGTTAAAGATGTTGTTAGCTTGGAGTGAGGTGCCAGTGGATGATCGTGATAATGAGAATCGCCTTCGCCGCCGCTGCCACCTGTTGTGTGACCATTTGACTGCAAAAAATTCACCAATTTTATTTATTTACACTGATAAGATTAAATTAAGATCTTTTTATCATAACTATTTTAGCTAGAGGAGTTTGGGTTTTCTTTGTAGAATTACTCAGCTATGCAGAACACACACACACTCAAATACATACAGGTACTTACACAGAAACGGTTGAATTTCCGCCCCCATATGCCAGATATATATACATATATGTATATTTATATATATATAAGTATATATGCATATGTATATGTTTTAAGTACTACGTGTATCTGCGTCGCTTGATTCGTAACTACTGTATAATGTTTATTGTTCTAACCACTGATTATTGGGTCGAAAATCTGATGATTCGTTATCTTTTTTGGCTTACCTTTTTCATTACAGTTTGATATGCCGTTATATAGCTATTACCCTCCGCAGCAGCCTCTCTGCTACCTTTTAATGGGAATTTTTCCATTTCCCAAAATTGTGCGTAATTAGTATATTTTACTGATTCTCCACTGCTTCTTCTTATGCCTTTAAATTAATTTAGCCTTTTCTAATATTGCGTTGCAAATGCAATATGCCCATCGACGCCGTATTTCTTTATTTATTTTATTTTTCTTTTTTCTCCTTTCACAAGTGCGCGCACACACACACACACACACGCGCGCGTAGACAAACACAAACAAATCAGTTTCTTTCACATTTCACTTGCGGCACTTCCGGTGTACTACTACTCATTGTTATCCAAGATAAAACTAATTTAATGCGTTATCGAGTTACTTCATTTGCAAATTCATTGTATTTATTTATGTAGTTAAATTAATAAATATAATTTTTCGTGCAGAAGTGCAAATAATTTATTGCAAAAAAAAAATCGAGATTTAAAGTGGCCAGATGCCAGTACATGATAAAATACTAAACAATTAATACTAAATTTTGGTATTTTGCAACACTTATTTAAAGTGTTGAATTTTTTGTACAGAGTGGCGCCAAATTAATCAAACTATCGAAAACTATCGAACTTTTGGAAACATTGCTTTGCTTTGGTATTTTTCGGAGGTATTTTTTTCGGTGATATTCAACACTATTTACTTGCGCCTCCCTTTCCTCCTCTAGCACCGCCTTCAACTATCCATCATTTAAGTTGTTTTGTTATTTTTTGTTTTATATTTGGCCATCGTATGAGCGTTGTGAGCATGAGCTTGCACAGTTTCAGTTTTGATTTAAACAAACGAATGCCGAAATAGCGCACCACTTGAAATACAGCCTGCAGTAACAATAACAATGGCCGGTTTCGTTGCGGTGCACACAGGTTCGCCTTGAAATTTAGAATAATCCTCATTCCCCATCACATCAATCATTATACAAACACGCTATATGCATATGTACATCTATATGTGGCACTCGGCTAGGAGATTAATTAACATGGACTTATTCTGCCCTTCATAGGTGCTGGAAACTGCATTGACGAATCCAAATATCAGCGCGTCATTAAGGAGGCCTGCATAAGGGCCACCGATATACTTCGAAATGGCGGCAATGCTGTCGATGCCTGCGAGGCGGCTATTATGAGGCTGGAGAATTGTGGCTATACCAATGCTGGCTATGGCTCCAATCTCTGTTTGGACGGTTCGGTCCAGTGCGATGCATCCATAATGAATGGCACAACATTGAATTTTGGCGCCTGTACGAATGTTAGCCGAGTGAAGAATCCCATTCAGCTGGCACGTCGCATATGCGATGGCCAATCGAATCCACAGCTCTTGGAGCGCATACCGCCCATGATTCTAGCTGGTAGTGGGGCCGAGCGATATGCTGAAGAAATTGGCTGCACCATGGTTGATTCCACAGTGCTGATCTCATCGAAAGCGAAATTCCTATATAATCATTACAAGAGTAAATACGATTTAGTGGCGGGCAACCGGAATAACAAAGTTGCCTCTGTGGACGAGGAGGAAGAGAATCAGGATTCCATGCCAGTGCCCGATCCGGGCAATGAGGTAGAACTTACCGCCGCCTTAGACACAGTGGGAGCGGTGTGTATTGATGGCTCTGGCCAGACAGCAGCTGGTTGCAGTTCTGGCGGCATACTGTTAAAGGTGCCGGGACGTGTAGGTCAGGCGGCAACCTATGGAGCCGGTTGCTGGGCCACCGATACCGATGAATTGGCCATTGCCACATGTACCACAGGCAATGGTGAGTACCTGATGAAAACCCTGCTGGCCAAAGAAATTTGCAATGGGGCATTTTCCAGCGATTGTGCGGTCACCAGTTTGCATAAGACATTCAAGCAAAAGTTTCTTGATTCACCATTGCTGCCCCAGCAGCAGGATCTCTATGCCGGCGCCTTGACATTGCTCTACTATCCGAAACAGAGCAGCGCCGAGGTAATGTGGAGCCATACGACGCAATCATTTTGCGTCGGCTACATGGCGACAACCCAGAAAGTGCCAAAGGTTTGTATGCACGATGCAGCCATCGACTATCCATCATCCATTTGGAGGCTAATTCTGTCATGTCTTGTTTATATTTGTGCTCTTTTTTTTTGTGTGTTTTCTTTGCAGTTTGTATACTCGCCACTGCCCACGTATAGTGTCCCGGGACGGTCGTGCGTCGTTAATGGTCACAATTTCCCTCTGCGCATTTAATTATGGATAGGCCAGATGATAGTCAGCCAACTAGCCAGGCAAGCAGACAGACAGACAAGCAAACAGACGGACAGACAGATGGGAGCACTCAGTCAGCCAGTCATCCATCCATCCATTCAACCAACCATCAATCCTCCACCTCATCGTCATTCACAGTGTTTCAACTTTTGCAGCTTTTCTGCAATTCATTTGATTTAATGTTTAATTGCCGCGACAATCGCTGCCAATGCAACTGCAGCAGCAACAACAAAACCAACAAGAACAACAAGAGAAGCAATTGCAATATTTTATCTTGCTTTTGTCTCTCTATGAAATTATTAAGAATCATTAAATGAAAACTTTTCATTGTATATAATATTAAGCTGTATGGCATCTTATGTTTTCCCCTCCTCCTCACACACACACACCCTTCTTCCACTTTGTGTATGTGTACTAGCAATGAAATAAGATTTCAAATATCATTTTAATTTCTCCTCGTTGAACTTAAGCTGAAGCGCAACACAACTGCTCGCTATATAAATCAGGCGAACGCCAGAGTGTACACCAAAAATATCATATTCAACTAAAATATGTTTGTATCCATATTCTCGATATATATGTATATACATATATACATATACATATATCTCTATGTCTGTGTCTATGTGTGTGCACAATTTTCGACAGTCTGACGTATGTGTGCATATGTTTGGTTTATGTCCGAGTCTTTATGGGGCCATCACCCATGTACAGAACCTAACCCATTTATCTAGACGACATTAGAATGAATCTTCAATCGTTTATGCATAATCATTAACAAGGTCTTTCTTTCCATTTTGTTATTTGAAACATTTTTTTTTTAATATTTATGATAAGTAGATATAGAGTATAAGTTTTCATTGTAATACTTATTAATGAGTGAGCTGTTGAAATGCTTTTAATTTTTAATTTAGAATTAACTCAATAGTTTAACTAGAGCTAATAATAGATCGTACAAGTGTTTGTTCCAAGAAGAGAAAAAAAAGCGCACCTGTACTCGATCCATACAATGTAAACTTAGTTTTAATATATCTATAGGCACATATAAATATATGAATATATTGTTTTTTGTTTTACAACTGTCGCAACCTTGACAGATGGGTGATTAACAAAAAATTTAGTAATTAAAGATCAACAAGATTGTTGACAATAAAAACAAGCAAATATCGTTTAATCATTCTCTTTATTAGATGGCTAGTAAAATAATTGTATATATGTATGTACAAATACGTATCAAAAATGTAGAAACAAATTGTTGAAATCACATTAATTAATTATTGCTTTAGAAGAAAAAAATCGTACCTCTTCTGGTATAAGGTTTAGATTGCATATATTGCAAAAAACTATGTGGAGGGTGTAGTAGAATCTGTAACATCGGAGGGTTCGGTTGTAGAAGCTGAAGAATCGGTTGAAGAATCATCTGTTGCAGAAGAAGATTCGTCTGTAGGAGAAACTTCCGTAGAAGCTGAAGAATCGGCTGTGGAGGTATCGTCTGTAGAAGAATCTGTTGCAGGAGAAGCTTCTGTAGAAGCTGAAGAATCGTCTGTATACAGATTCTTATACAGACGATTCTTCAGCTTCTACGGAAGTTTCTCCTACAGACGAATCTTCTTCTGCAACAGATGATTCTTCAACCGATTCTGTAGAAGAATCTGTTGCAGCAGAAGCTTCTGTAGAAGATGAAGAATCGTCTGTAGAAGAATCTGTTGCAGGAGAAGCTTCTGTAGAAGTTGAAGAAGAATCTGTAGCAGGAGAAGCTTCTGTAGAAGCTGAAGAGACGTCTGTAGAAGAATCTGTCGCAGGAGAAGCTTCAGTGGAAGCTGATGAATCGCCTGCTGTGGACGAAGATTCTGTTGTAGTTGAAGTAGTGGACGTTGTAGTGACTGTGACGGAGCAACTGGCTGGCCGTTGAGCCACACATCTAAGAGTTGAGGAGTCGTAATATGGTGTGGCTGAAGGACAACTCAGAAAGAGAGCCACCCAACTGGTGGCGGATCCACTGGGCCTTTGGCAATACACGTAGCTATTGCATGCTGTATCATCGTAATATCTGGTATAAAAGTAGCTGGACGAGGACTGTGCACCAGCTTCTACGCAGACTTCTTGCAATTGTGTACTACTGGGTGTTGTGGCTGGGGCAGCTGTTGTGGTGATGGCCACAAATTCATCATTGCTGCATGTGGCCTCTAGGCTCAACTGGGAATTAGAAAAAACAAAAAACATTTCTCATAAGGATAAAGTTGATCCTTCACACAGTCGTATGCATGTTTGCAAAACCTACATAAGTGGCCGTGCAATTAGGCACACAGATGGTGCCAAAGTCAGTCAGAGCACTTAGCACACACACTTCATTGGTGCCGCAATCAAAGACGGAGGATGTCAGAGCTGATCCACCGGAACAGCGGCTGAACTGATAATTACTGACACAGGTATAAGTGTTGCTTCCACTGCAACTCTCACAGTTTGCCCCATTCGCGCTGGAGCCACCGCACACGTCTTTACTGGTAGAGTCATCCACAGCGGATTCCGCTACGCAAACATCCGCATTGTTGCTGCAAACGTATCCTTCAGTGCAATTTTCAATTGCACCCACAATTGCTCCTCCTAAATAAGTAGATGATGATGAAACGATTTAAGCTTCATTTCAATATCGACTTATCTATGGAAACTCACTCATGCAATTGTAATATTGAGTCTGACTGACGCAATACACATCGTTGTCATCCTGACACTCGTTGCATGTCTGGGCCGATGCCGAAAAGATCCCCATCAGGGCAATTATCACAATGGTGCATAGTTCCCTCTTCATTTTACTTGTGTGCAAGTTGGTGTAGTTTTGAATACTAATATGATATTCACCGAACACAGTCACTTATATAGCTTTTTTCAGGAAAAAGATTTGCCAAAAATGATTAGCTAGCATCGTTAACCTTCAGCTACGCGTTTATTGGTCCTTGTCCAGTGATAAAGCTGTTTACTTCAATTTACCTGTCTGTCAGAGTCATATACCCATAAAGTAATATTGAAGCATTTTTTCCCGTGAAGCATAATAACAAAAAAGCTAACGCCGACCCTGAGACTTTGCGTATTTGACTCTGTGATAGATAAGAAGATACGTTTATGTTTCGATTTTCCCATTTAAAAAAAAAAAAACAAATTGTTTTAATACAGATCTATAAAGTGGAACCGAAAACATGCAGATGGCAAGGACAAAAAAAAAACTATTGGATTGTTTGTTTTAATAGTCGCTGTGTATTGAATATCAAATAAGACACAGAATTATAATAATTGGGTGCACTTCGGAAAGATCATGCTAATTGTCGAAAGAGATACAACGATGCTCACCCATAAATTTGAAGAGTTTTCTTTGTACCGATTACATACAGGAATCTAGTCTCATGCTGATGTCCTGTGGGAGAATATTTTATCAAGTGAAAAAAAACCGCGAATTGTAGTGTGAGTAATATTGGTTTTTCCTTCCAGACAAAACTGTTTTGCTTTGGTTCCTATAAAAACACATTTCTGCTGCATAACACCAACAAACAATAATCATATGAAATTTAATTACGATGGAACAATTAATTATGTCATAAACAAACAAACAATCCAAAAGACAAAAAACAAGTCCACAAATTTGCCAAACAATCATTAAATTCAGTCAATTTTTGTATGATTTCGAAAGCTAATGCTTTCCAATTGGCAATTAAATCAGAAGAACATGTTTGTATTATTATTGTAAATTTTGGAATTGAAAAATATAAAGATTCCCAATAAAAATAAGATAGAACTATGAAAAATAAAACTTTGCATAGCTCAAGTTTGGTCAATACCTTTTCCATTTTTATTAAATTTATCTCAATTTACTGCTGTGAATGTCTATGATCAATTTGCTTCAAATATCACTTGATTTCATTTGAAAAATACAGATTTTCTTTAAATCTAAGCCTGCAAGTTTAAATGCCATTTCAAATATGGAAAAAATGAAAGCAAAATCGGTAATTATTGTTTCTTAAATGTAGCTTATTTCTTCTGCTTTTTATCTAGCAAACTTGTAACTTAATAATTTTGATAAGTTAACCTTGTTTCTTTTTTAAAAGATCTCGTATATATAGTATTTTCCACATTTGTCACTCGATTCCAATGAAATTATTTTAAAAATCGTAGAGAAGATTAAATTCCTTCAAGTCATTCTCAAACCGTGTGTGGTTTTCCAAAAATTTGAGAAATAATAAACAATTATTAAGAAACGCAAAAAAAATACAGTTTTCTGCGCCGAAATAAATAAAATAAATAATGTCTTTTTCATTTCTAGAGACTGTCCATAATACGTCTTTTAAAACTATAAACTGAAGGATGACATTCAGTCCGATGCAGTATACTAATATTTATATTGCCAACGGCCTTAGTATGTAGCTATCTATTTATACTAGCTAGATTTTATTCCAAGAATAGATAGACCAATTAGAATCTTGTATTTTTTATTAATATTTTTGAAATATACTTATGTATATATAGTAAATGATTAGTTCATTTAGCAACCACTTGGTTTGGTGCTCACACATTTTTGTGTGGAACTATTATAGTAGGGATTAGCTGTTGGGCACGTTAGATAAAGAGCAGTGTTAAATGCATCACTGGTGCTAGCTCTCTGGCAGTAAATATAACTCTTGCATGTGCTATCCTCGGTATTTGCGGTATAGAAGTACAATAAAGTGGAGCTACTTCCTGCATCAGTACAGACATTCGTGTACACTCCTGTTGTTGTAATTGGGGCAACTGTGGTCGTTGTCGTAACACCATTATTGCCGCATGTGCTCTCCAGTTCCAACTGTCAATGGAATGGAAATCGAAATATATCAAGATTCATTGAACTATTGCTCACACACTTACAAACGAGAGGGTACAATTGGGCACACAGATGGAGCCATAGGAAGTTAGACCATTTAGAACACAAACTTCATCGGTGTCACAAGAGTAAACGGTTGACGATGCCACATTATTAACACAGCGAGAATATTGAGTTTCGCTGACACAGGTGTATTTATTGGTTCCACTGCAGCTGCCACAGTTGCCGCCACTAGTGCTTCCACATATGTCCACGATGTCCTTAGTGATTTCCGTTTCGCAAACAGTATCCGTGTTACTGCAAAAGGTTCCAGTGGGGCACGCTACAAGAGCACCTGTCTTAACATTTTCTAATGTAAAAATAAAAAGGATAATCCCCAATTATCGATAAGGACATCATATTTAAACTGAGCCGACTTACTCATGCAATTGTAGTAATGTGTCTGATTTTGGCAATAAACATCATTCGATGTCTGACACTCTCGACATTGGGCCGAAGTCGCAAGGATTCTAAGACCGATAATGGCCAAAATAGCGATTATTCTCTGCATTGTCAAAATGGTATATGTATGTCGGAGACGAACTTAATGAAAAAGTGTCTGGGTTGGCGCCTTTTATACCAAACTGAAACGTCAAACGTCAAGTTTATGACCTCTGCCAGAGATAATTCTGTTGACTTGGCTTTGATTATGTTACTTTTTTTTTTGTGTTCCTTTTTGAAATCTGAATCATTAAAGATATAACGAAAGACCAAAGGCTGGCGGCATTTCCAAAATTTTGTTTTGCTTCGATTTTATATCTTTATAATCTTTTCCGAGATTAGCATAAAACAAGAGGTAGAACTCTCATTGCCAGCGAGCGATGTGAATAATCAAGTCGCTAAAAGATTTAGTGTAAAAAATTAGTTGTATTAATTTTAAGTTTTCTTTTTCACAAAATTGATTGGTTTTTATATAGAATAACATTAGAGAACATATAGCCCAAGGTAATTATTGTTTTTCAAGATTAAATAATCCATAAATATAATTATAACAATAGTTTTTGAAGGAAGTATCCTTGAAACAAGTAATACACTAAAATTTCAATAAAAGCAATTCTCCAAAATAATCTAATCCTATTTAAAAATGAATTGTTATGCTATTTTGTTTAAACAATACTTTGAAAGCTATTAAACTTTTTACTTATTTCACTATTAAACTTTAAAAAAGTATTTAGTGTCTTACAAATAACCGAAATTGTATTGCTCAGTGTACATATTTATGTCCATTAATAAATTTTCTACGATACTACGACACTACAGTTTATAGCTGAGCGTTATACTTATAATAGATCATATATGTATATACATACATATGCTTCAGTTTGTTATCTGCTTATCTAAAGAATATCATAAGTAAAACAGAAAGCCGATTTCCAGATACCCTAAATCAAGCTAAGGAGTAAAATTTTCAAGAAATTCAAAGATAAGCTAAAAATTTCAAAACGAATATAATTATAGTCATTCTGATAAGTTCCTGAACATATGTGGAACTTGACTACTTTTCCGATCTAACCGATTAGAATATACATTTCGTTATAAATAATTTATTAAAGAAAAAACACATTGTTAGTCATTTGAGAAAATCTTGAATGCAAATCTATAATAGTAATAATAATAATTTATTTATTTAAACTTCTGAACTCTTTACTCATTCAACTAGAATGTAAAATACTATAGAATATAATTAATTTAATTAATAATTATTGAACAAGTTGCACATTACGTATACGTCAAGTGGTCTATTTTGTGTGAATTTCTCTGATCAGAACTTCTGAAATCTTGTGAGATAAGTGAAAGATTGTTATAGTTTCCATACCCGAATCGTATATAGGGTAAAAATATTTTATTTTACTATTTCTTTATTCAAACTTTATGAATGATAGCGATATCAAAATATGATCTAATCTTAGCAATCAGTTGGTTTGCTGCTCACACACTTCTTGCTAGATGAGTCAAAGTATGGAGTATCTGAGGATGACCATGTTAGATAAAGGGCAGTCCAAGTGGTGGAATCAATTTCAACAATCCGATTCTGTGCTATTCGCAAACTGATCTGACACGAGCGCCTCATGGATGCAAAGTCTTATAAGTATATATAGTAATGTTTATGGCACATTTATGAGATCATATTTGATGATAAAGTTTCAACCTTGTGATATTCCACATTTACTTAGGACTTGATTATTATAAGTACCATAAAGTGGAACACGAAACGAAAATTGGGCATAGCTTTTTGACTTTTACTATCATTTGCTTAGTTATTTTTGGAAACTTCTCCCTTTTTGTTTTTCTATTGGTGGAGAAAGTGATACCGCCTACTAATCTCCAGTCTCGAATCTCATTCACTGTTGAAGAGATTGGAAAACGTGCAGAAAAACTTACCATGGAACCAGAGATGGCTTAAAATATATTATTTTTATGGCATCAAAGCTAAATTTAAAGGATCTATAAGGCTTCTATCTTATTTCACACCTTTTTTTTTAAAAGAATAATAAAGAATTTGCATTACTATTTATTGACACACAAGAATTTCTTTTTTAGAATTTGCAGATAACCGATTAATGGCAAAATAATACGCCCTGTTGTACAGGTTTGCTTTATTTTGCAAAATCATACGCCCTGTTGTAGAGGTTTGTTTCATTTCGCAAAATCATACGCCCTGTTGGTGGCTATTTTTATATGCTTGAAAAATGATGATATATATCAATTTTTAAATACACAATTCGAATCGGACGACTATATCATATAACTTTTAAAAGACCATTCCATTAAAGAAACACAAATTTGAAGCAAAATTCTGGATTTCCTTTTAGCAATCACTTGGCTTGGTGCTCACACATCTCTTTTTGGATGAGTCATAGTATGGAGCATCCGGATTTGAACAAGTCAGATAAAGCACAACCCAATTGGTGTCCACTAAACTTTTCCGTTGACAGTAGATGAAGCTATTACAATATGTATCCTCCAAATATCTGGTATAGAAATACAAAGATGTCGTTGCAACTCCGCCACAAATGGTCTTCATTTCTGTGGCAATTGGTGGAGCCACCGTTGGACGTACCACAACATCATTGCTACATGTGGCCTCAAGATTCAACTGTGAATTGAAAGAAAAGAAGAAATTTATCACAGGACAAGGGAGGGAGGGTTAGTTACGCACATAGGAGAGGCTACAATTGGGCACACAGATATTATTATGATCAGTTAGACCGCTTAGCACACAAACTTCATCGCTATCGCAATCCGTGATGATGGACAGATCCACTAATCCATTGACACAGGATGCATATTGATTTTTGCTAACACAGGTGAGGGCATTGCTCACATTGCACCTTTCGCAATCGATGCCATTTTCATTGTCATCATCGTCGTCATTTATCACTTTACAAACGTCCATGATGGTCGAGTCGTCCAAAGAGCTTTCCGGAACGCAAAAATCTGAAGTGTTGCTGCAAACGTATCCATCGGGACATTTCATAGGCGTCCCTATAGGACCACTACCAACTTAAATAAAAACGTGTGTTCCATTTTAATTTCAACTAAAAAGGCAAGTCCTTCTGCTCGGCTTACCTACGCAGTAGTAATACGAGGTTCGAGTTTCGCAGGATATCATATTGCCACCGTATTGACACTCTTGACATTTCTGTCCCATTATTGAGACGATTCCCAATGTGGTGAAATATATGAAAATCTTAAGCATTTCGCTTGAATGATATAGACAAAATGATTCGAGACTCTTCATTTACCCTTAAATATATGCATTTATGGGAAAGTTTAGTATAGTTTATGGGACACGTTGCCATAGGTTTATGGCTTCTTCTAATGATAATTCTATTGACAATGCAAGTGGGATATGGAAAGTGCATTAATTATGATACAGACAGGCACACTTCAAGTGAACTTCAAATCAGCATTTGCACCGCCTTTTTCCGTCTTAGAAAAAGGGCTATTTTTGAGATTTATTTTTAAGAAAACTTTTTAAAATTTATCTTTGGGTTTTTTTTTATGTAAAACTAGATATATTTAAGAATGTTTTCAATTTTATTTAGCTAAAAATATCAAACATTTTAAAGGATAATGTAAAATCACAGGAACTCCTTAAAAAAACAGTCATTGCGAACCCCAATAGCGCGTATTCCAATCGATAAAGGAAAAAAGTTTTGATTCTTGGTAAAAAGGGAGTTATTATGCCGATAAAAAAAAAACCGAATAACGAAAAATTTTATAATAATTTAATAATATCTTCTAGATAATGTTATAAGGAATGATTATAACAAGTTTCAAAGTAATCGGATCATTAGTTTTCGAGAAATCGAGGGTACCGATTTGAAAAACGTTTCGAAATTTTTTCCAGCGGCTCTGCGCCATAAAACACATTTCACAAATACGGCTAGATCTAGGAAACTATTTCAGGATATATATACCTTTCGAAAATGCAAAGAAAAATAACGTTTTTTTCCAATCTTCTATCCCCTTAATGCACATCATTTACTTTCGATCAATGCGCGTTATTCAAATATGGAAATTTATCATTTTACATGATAGTAAACAGTCTGAAGTAATTCTTGTTAGTTTTGCAATCAAATATTTGCTGCTTCTGCTATCTTTCACTTATCTCTAATGCATATTTCAGATAAAACCATAAACGATTCAAATGTGGTATACCATTATTTGGAATAAGTCATATGTTGTTTAGCTACACTTGAAGGACAAATTCGATGGTTGTCAAGTGTCTTTTGAGACTCTATCAAACGATCATTTACACGGAAAGACAATCACGAACATATAAAAAAACTTGATTAAATTTCCCCATCCTTACAAAAATGATTATATCCTGATCAATTTAATACACCTGATTAATTCAAAGATTTATATAGCAGTAGAGAACGAATTCCTCCAAAAATAATGTTAAATGCAAAATTGATTTTACTTGCGATCACATTTATTAAGTTTCGTATTTGAATCAAATTTTCTTAAATATATATTTTTCTCAATTTCACATATTACACAATTCACGTTTTCTTCAGTTTGCTGCTGCTGTTTTTTCATCCATTCTTATATTTTGATAATTATCATCTTCATTATATACTTTTTTTTTTGTTTGTTTGTTTTTACGACTAACACAAAATCTCTTAAACGAATTAAATAAATAACAGAAATATGCGTATGATTCATGTGTATGTGTGTGTTGTGTGTTGCGTGTGTGTGTGTGTTCTCATTAAAATCGAAATTAAAATGTATATAGTACGGATACATAGAATACGTTTCAAAGTGCAGAAACCAAATTGGTTGCCAACAATATTGTAATAAAATATCAAATCTTCATTCATGTGTGAACATGTATATGTATGTGTATGTATGTATAAATGTATGTGCAATGCAACAATTTTTATATATGTATGTATTTATTTATGTGTGTGTGCATGTATGCATGTGTGTTTGTGTATTTATGTATTTAGCAGGGCTGCAAATTGCACTGCCTTTTTCGGACTATTTCGACGATTTCAGACTAAATCTAAATAATTTAAAACATATAGATATAGGATAGCAAAAAGTTCTTGAAACATTTAGTGCAATTTTGTTTGCAGCCCTGGCATTTAGAGCGCCATTGAAACATAGAAACAAGAATCATAAACTAAGGACAAAAATAAAAAAAAAAAAAATTGGCAAAGATTTCTTTTTGTTTTTCGTTTCTTTCTTTTTTTTAATAACCGATGACCATTCAGTACAAACACACAATTTTCGTTGTTGTTGTAAATGAACACTACATAATATAATGGTTTAAACTTTAAACAATTGCATATTGCATTTAGTAAGTTGACGCGTGGGCTTGGTTTCAAAACTATATTCTCCTAACTTCTTTTTCTTTCTCTTCCTCATTCTTTTCTCTTCTTTCTATATTTTTCATTTCACAAATTTTTATGAATGTATAATTAACACATTGTAATGTGTAGACATAATTTATATATGAAAAAATTGATTTATATATATATATATATATATATATATATATATATATATAGGTATATATGTATGTATATATATGAGTGTGTTGTGTATGTGTGTGTGTGTGTGTGTGTGTATATAGTTAAACTAATCTGTAACTAGGGGCTCATTTGATGAATATGTTTTCAGTTTGTATGTAAAGGTTTTTCGAAATATATATATATTTATATATATACATACATATCTATATAGAATTAAGCATTGATTTTGATTTGTTTAACTCTGTTTAATAATTTAATTCGCTCTAATAATTTGACCGAATGCAAAATACATCAAATTTAAAATTTAAGAGAAAAAACAAAAAAAAATAGTTATTCCACAAGAAACCAAAAAAAAGAAATTGTTAAAAACAATTATAGTTATATGTATGTATATATATATATAGTGTAGTAGTAGTAGTACACAAATGAAACAACTTTTCAACGATATTTCTTCTCTCGATTTTCGAAACATGGTTTCTTCTTTCCTTTCTCCTAATGCCTGCCTTAGATGCCTAACACAAAAATAGATACAGTAAATCGCTCAAACGTACTGCTTATCTTTCATTCTGACGATTATTATTATTATTATCGTGTAACACAACACAAAAGAAAATGTTAAAGAAGTCAATTAGTTGGTTTGCCTCCTTCTTTGATATAGGTTCCTTTTCTCTTATGTTGGTTGATTGATTGATTTGTTTGTTTTTGTTGTTGGTTGTTAAAGTAAAACATATAATGTCATTTGATTTCATTTACTTAATTTACTAATTACTCTAATCAACGCAGCATTCTCCTCCTTCAGGCGGTGATTATCCGATTTGTAGGCATCGAGTTGCTATAGAAAAAAAAAAAACACAAAACGAGAGATAAAACAAAAAACAGGAAAAAGAAAACAAAATAAATGTCAATTCATTTAGTAAAATTGAATAAAGAAATTATATAGAATATAGAATGTATATGGACGAACAATAATAATAAGTAATTGGTTGTGATTAGTTAGTTAGGGGGTTAAAATGGTGTTTGTAGTAATTGGTTAGTAGTTAGTAGGTAGGTTGTAGTAGTTAGTAGGTATTGTAATAGTGCTTTTTCAATCATGCTTAAGTTAAGTCTTTTGTTGGGGTGGGGAATGGTTTTGGTGGGACGAGGTGGGGGTTATGCATTCACTGCAGCAGCAGTAATAACAATAACAACAACAACAATTGCAATAATAACAACAACAACAAACAATTAGTACTAAAAATTGCCTAACAAATTTCCATCTTCAATCCTAATCCAGAGTAAGAGAAATTGAGAGAGAGAGAGAGAGAGCGACATGCAACACAAAATATAACAATTATAGATAAACCAATTGAACCTATATCTGAGAACTCCACACAATAATTCTGATGGTGGGTGGGTGTTGGGGTAGGGTGGAGTGGAATTGTCCCTAAATGAAAAATGCTGATTTCTAGATGATGGTTCAATGGGGGGTAGGGGCAGGGTGGTATTACATAGATAGTAAAACCATCATCAAACAACAACAACATTGATGTAGAGAATAAACAATGAAAAAGAAAACAACAGTTAGAAGTAGAATTTGCAATAGAAACGACATTGGACAGAACTTGAGTGATTTTATTTTGCCGTTTAACAATTTCCTCAATATCAATACGCACAAAACGGATGGAAAAGAGAATTGACCGAGTAAAACGTTTTGGTAACAATAAATATATGTATATATATATATATATTAACTAAACAACAAGGGAACAATAATACGAGTGTTGAAAACACCTTTTTAATATGTAGACATTATTGTATTAAATTATTATTATAAAAGTGTTTGTGTTTTTATTTTTTATATATACAAACGAGAGTGTTTCAAAATTAACTAGCATACAAATTTCGAAGACAAACGTTTAACATAATCCAAAACACGTAAAAAACTGTTCTACGGTTTAAACGTTTGCTTAAACTGATCAACTGTTATTTAAATCAAATATAATATCAAAAAGTAGCAGTAATTTGATTCATAAATAAATATTTTTTATTTTCCTCTGATTGCTTTCCTTTTTATATATGTATGTATGTAGCTAATTATATTGATTCTGAAACACTCTTATATAAATAACATTTAAATAGTTATAGCTATATTGTTTTATATTTTTATTATTATTATTATTTTTATTCTGATTTTGTGTAACAAGACAAAAAAAAAACAACAACAGCCAGCTGATAATTGGAGCAGGTTCTTTTTTTTTATATGGCTCATGGTCAGTGTCAGTGGATGGACATTTACCGTTAAGCTTCCTGGTGCAAGATCATGGCTGCCGAGTAGAGAGAAAGAGAGAGAGCCAAAAAGTGACACACACACAAACGCGAACGCACACGCGTGTCGAGAGAAAGAGAGAAAGTGCCCCTCCATCTCCTTGATGCTCTGCTGTTGCCACCATCTGGTGTGTTTGTGGTGTTGTCTCAATGGTCGTGGGTGGTGGTGATTGGTGGTTGTAGTGGTGATTGTGGTGGGTAGAGAACACGTTTGGGCAATTGAGCATTTCCTTAATTTCGATGAGCTTGCACATTTTTTTTGGCATTGGCTTTGGGCTTTTTGACTTTTGATCTCAATACTTCAATATTCGATATATATGCATGTATATATTTGTTAAGTGTATGTTATATAAATGTTTCCAATAACTTGTAGATTATATAATATGTTGTTTCTGTTATCAATCTTTTTTTTTTTGTTTATCTATGTATATATAACATTTTAAATTCGCATAAATTGTTTCTAGATCAAATTTTTTTGTTTTTCAAAAAGTTTAACAATTTCGTTGTGCAAAATAAATAAGGAAATGATATACATACATTTATATATATGCAGAGAGAGAGAGAGAAAGAGTTGTGCAATTGAAGCATTTAACTACTTAATTACCAGTCCCAATTGTGTTTAAATTTATTATTAAATCATAAATATGTATGTTATACATTTAATTATTGTTAACTTCTGTGTGTTGTTGTTGGTTCTCTCTCCCTTTTTATTTTTTGATTTTTGTTTAACAAAGCAAAAAGTTTATATAGTATATAGGTATAGAGTTATATATAGTATAGTATTTGTCATATCCATTCAATAACTACATCAAGTTAATAATATATAGAAATATATATGTATTTATAAAGTAGAAACAATAGCGATTAACGATTTTTGGTTGTTCTTTCTTTAGTGCATTTATGCTGTTTTGTTGTGCGTTTTAGGTGTTTGATTTAAATATTTTAGATCGTTTTGATTTGATTTGATTCAATTTGAATTGGTTTTGGTTTGGTTTTTGGTGCTAAAACAAATTAAATGCTTTGTTTTGTTTTTTTGGTTGTGGTTTTATTTTTTTGTGGTGGTTAAGCTGCTCTTATTATTTGGTTTTGGCTAGCTGACTCTGTGCCGATGTGGTCAACTTTGAGACGACTCGTGTCAGGGCCCGATTCTCGGCACGCAGACGATCGTTCTCAGTCTTTAGCTTCTGCAAGAGCTAAAAAAATGGATGGACAAAAAAGAAAAACCGAATAGCGAAGAAAAGAAGAAGAAATACGCATGATTTGATACATTTTGATAATATGGTGGCATGTATATATAGTTTTTTTTTTGTTTTTGGATCGATATCGATTGATGAGGCGCATCGTGGGAAGACGGAGATTGACAGAGAGAAGAAAGAGAGAGAGAAAAGAAAAACAAATTTGAGTGAGCGATTTCAAATGAAAGGGAGCAAAAAAAAAGTAAGTGGAATTGGTGGAACTTATGTTGCTCCTGTTGTTGTAACGGTAAAGGTAACGGTAACGTAACGGTAACGTAGAACGTAAAACGATTAACGTGTAACGTGAAACACATATGGATAGAGTGGACCAAAATCATAAAAGATGAGAGAATAACAATGAGAGATTGAGAATAGACAAACACAGAGAGCATGAGAGGAGAATGTGAATGAGATTGGGGGATTGAAATTGAGATATGAATGATGGATGTTGATGGATCGATGACTGATTGATTTATTGATGATAATGTCTGATATTTGTTGTTGTTGTTGTTTGTTCTTGTTTTAATGAGGAGAGTTAAGAAGAGTGACGAGAGTAAAGAAAGATATGCAAAAATAATAATGAGACACACAATAATGAATGTGAAATTGATATGATGGAGAGATATTATGAGCTGGAACAGGTGGTAGAGGTGTGGTAATCGATAAAACAATAGAAATCAAAGCAAAAATTGGCAAAACTTCTGTACAGCGCCGAGACGGCTTCCAAGGAGCAGGAGGAACGGGGAAAAAGGCTAATAAGGAGGAGCAGTAGCGGCAGCAATATGTGGATAAATCGATTGTAAATCAAACTTGATTGCAACAGTGCCATTAGAATACACACACACACACAGACAACTCTCTAGATACATACATGTAACTCTAGATGTTCTATATATGGAGGTATACATAAATAGCAAAACTGGCCAAAAAGTAAAAAAAAATAATAATAACAAAAAAAAAAGGAAAAATTGAAGCAAGTGGCATAGAAAACGAAATATAAATAATAAGATTATTCAATTAAATATATATTTTTTATAGATATAGAAAACTTGTCGCTTGCTTCAAAACTCAGTGCACAAAATGTGTTTTAATTTTTTGTTTCAAGAAACATGGTGGAGGGACTGGGGCTGGGGCTGAGTGGTTTGCTTGTTGGGTTTAAATTTGGATAAATGGCAAATTTGGGTTATAAGAACAGAAGGTCAATTTAAAAAGAAAATAAACAATACAGTGTTAATCAAGATCAAACGAAACAAAGCGAAACAAAACATTTTCTTTTAAACATGCCACAAAAGCGCAAAAAAGGTAAGATAATAAACTGACCAAAAGGCCACCAAAAAAGAAAAAAAAATAGGGGTGTAGGTTTGAGCAACAAAAGCAACAAATTTGAAAAGTGTAGAGCAAAACAAAAAGGATAACTGAATAAATTTGTCAACTCCTGTTCTTAGAACACAAACAGCGCCAACAATAATGTAGTTTTTTTTTTTTGTTGGTTGCTTGGTTTGTTTGTTTGTTGGTTTTATGCTTTTTTTTTGTTGGGAGTGATAGCAAAGGAGGACTCGTTTTGTAATTACCTTGAGCTCTTCTTCCAATTCGGAAAGCTTGCGTTCCATAGCTCTTCTTTCACGTTTCTCAATCTCAGAGAGTGAATTTTTCGTTGTCTGCGAATGTGAAATAATGAAACAAATTGTTGTTTGTTTGTTTTTTTTTTTTTTTGTTTGTTTGTTTGTTGGTTTTGATTGGAATTTAGCCATTTTGATTGTTTGTTTGTTGGTCAGTTGTGGACAGTGTATTTATTTTGTTGTTGTAAACAGAGAGAGAGAGAGACGGGAGGAGCGCAGCGAGAAAGATACATAAGTTAAAAAAAAAAAACAAAGAGCTTGCGACTTTGCCAGAATGATCGATGAAAATGTTGTAAGAGAGAGTAGTAAGTGAGAGTGAGAGTAAGAGAGAGTAAAAGTAGCCAAAATTGTTGTAGAGCAAGAGAGAAAAAGAGAGCGTGTTGTTGTTGGTAGGTGGTTGGATGAGTGGGTGGAATAGCAGCAAAGAGAAGAACTCCATCCTCGTCCTCCCGGCCCCCAGTGGGCAGAAGGCAGGAGGAAGAGAGCAGAGCCCGGTAAAATAACGGATTTGTTTGTTGAGTTTGTATTTTGTGTGTTGTTTTTTTGTTGGTAGTTATTGCTGTAAGAGTATTTGTGGGGCTGCTGCTAGTGGATGGATGGATACATACATACATACATACATATGTACATACATATTTACTTATACAAAGGTATTTTGTATGTATATAGAAAGGAGGCGTGGCGTGTTAGCTTTAAATATATTTTTCAACTACTTACAGCATTGGCAAATCGTTCGAGTGTTGCCCGCGTCTGAACAACTTCATCATCTTTTTGCTTGAGCATTTGCTTTAGCTTATCGTTCTCCAATCTGCAATAGAAAATTCGACAATCTATATAAGATCGGAGTTAATTAGTTTATATACTCACTTGGCCGCTTCCCAGAGCGCCTTGTAGTCGATGCCATCTCCATTTTCTGTTTTATCGTTGCTGCTTGAGGATTTTGAATCGCTGGCCGCACTCGTTGTTGCTGTACTCGCTGTGCTGCCAAGACGAGAGCGAGATGTACGCTCGCTGCCACTCTGCAAAAGGATAAAAAATGAGTTAATATCACATACAATTACAATTTTATTTCTATCAACAACAACAACAACAATAGAATTATTACTCCACCCACACGCATTTTTCTAAGCTTACTTCATAACCCTCACTCTTCTCGGAGGAGGCACTGATGGAACGCTGTGCAGCACTTCGTGAACGTGTACGATTACGCGATTTACGTTCCTGTTCACGCAACGAATTGCTACGTGTGGCTGCAATCGCTGCCACAGTTGCTCCAGCTCCTGTGGCCGATGAACTACTTGTATACGGCGATGATGGGACATTTAAACTGCTATTGGATGTGGATAGAGATTTGGTCTTCAATAGACGTGAACCCTTAAACGAATTGGAAGAACTCAAACCGGGCGACTTGAAGCTAAGCGATGCTGTCGTCACACCATTATCATAGCTGCTCGAATAGGGACTAACGTAGCGATTATGATGGTGATGATGATGATGATCACTGCTGCTGCTGCTATACGGAGACGATGTTGAAGATAATGTGCCATATGCACTAGATCCATACCGTGGACTGTCATAGCTGGCTGCTGTTGAAGAGGAGCCACCACCACCGCCATTCGAAGATGATGCAGACGACGAGGCAGTCGAGATAGAAGAGGAGGAGAGGAGAGCAGACGTTGATTTAGTTGGCACATAATTATTGCTGTGCTTGCTGCTGCTGTTGCTGCTCACAACAATATGATGATGATGGTGATGGTGATAGGAGGTCGCCGGCTGGAGCTGATGCTGATGCAAGTGCATATAGTAGCGATTACTGTGATGCGTTTTAGTTGCGGCTGCCGATGTTGGCATGGCATTGGATGTAGCTGTAGCTGGGGCTATGCTAGTGAGGGAGCTAGATGAGGTGGTGGAAGCAGCGGCTTGCCCATTACTTGCGGTTGACTGCAGATGATTCTGATTATGATGGTGATGATGATGATGATTGTGATGATATTTGGTGCCGCCGGCACCATGAGCCAAGAACTCATATCGATTGCAAGCATTACCATTTGCATAGTAACCACCAGCGGTACCGCTGGCCGATGTGGTGCGTCCGCTGCTACCATAGCCACCACCAGCAGCACCACCGCCATATAAACTTTCACGAGAGCTATAAATACTGGCATAGGGACTCTGATAGGTGCTACTGGCGGCGGTGCTGCTGCTGCTTGGAAAATATCCAGTGCTCAGGGGTCGTGTGCTGGTGCTGCTACTCCCGCCATTGTAACTGCTGCCATTGTAGTTGTATACACCCGAACCGGCGGAGGAGGAGACGCCACCAGCACCAGCCGAGCCTACCCTAGAGCTGGAAGAGAGGGAACGTCGACGACTGGAGAGAGGCGCCTGAGTGCGCGATCTTGAACGAAAAGACATGGCTACACCAAGAAAGAGAGACAACCATTTGGCTCAGTATTAATCATAATAAATACCCCCCTTAACTCATCCTTGCCCCCTACCACAAACAATATATCAATCGTCAATGCCAAATTGCAATTTACGTTAGAGAATCTCACAAGTTGGTGGTCTCAATCAATTTGCCATCATTTGCGCTTTGGGGAAATCATAAATTTCAAATGAAATTGCTCATTAGAGTATACGCTATTCGACTAGTTCCATTAATAGCCTCTTTTAAACGCGCAAAAACACACAAAAACCAATTACAAAAATATATAATCAAAAGAAACGGGAGGCAAAATGTTTTTATTCACCGTGTTCATTGAAATTGGCATAAACAAAAGAGAACCAAAGACCAGAAATACATATAGATAGATATACATATATACATATATCCAGGGAAATAATTGAAGAAAAGCACAAAACGCAATATTGACATGTGGTTTACCCCGTACCATTCCATGGCCATCAACCCTCAGGCAAACCCCCTACCTCCTTCCTATCATGCATTGCGCATTCTGGTGGTTCTTCTCTTCCGTTCGAGAATTGAAAATGACGTCAAGACATAAATTTTGACATTTTCGTTTAATTTTCTTTCGGGTTCTTGAGTTTTTGTTTTCATTTGCCCTGCTGGGAAAAGTTCTCAGCCACCCACACCACCTCACCACCACCCCATCGCTTTGGCTATTGAAAAAACATACACTACAAAGTGATCTATGGGGGCTAAGCTTGTCTGTCTGATCTATTTATTTATTTCTCTTTCGTTCATCGTCTTCTTCTGCTTCTTCTTCTGTTTTGTTGTGTGTGTTAATATTTTAAGTTGTTCCCTGCTACACACTGTGCCTGGCCAGCCCACACGTTTGGAGAAACAACAAACAAACATGAAAGCTACTGAACTTTCTTATACCCTATATAACAATATGGGTAAGTCCCCGATTTTAGACTGTTTTTGTCCATAACTTTTCTTTTCCTTTTTTTTATGATCTAAAATAATTGTTTGTTAATTCAAATAATTTGGTTTAGTGTGTACGATTTGACTGTACTTTTCAATAGAAGCAATTAAAGGATAGATTTGTAATATCCTTAGCTATAGGAATCCCATTTAACATATAAGTTGATCGATTTTGACAATAATTAAAAGTTAATTGAAGCTTTAAGTAAAATACAGAAAGAATATAATAATTCTTAAAACCTAATTTAATTTCTCAATATATGAATTTCAAACAATTCTGTATATGAACTCGACGACCAGATTGACCAACCTATTAAGAATCACTACCAATAGAATCCTAATGGGACAACAAAATGGACATGACAAAAACATAAAAGAAAACAAATATGCCACAAAAAGAAACACCGGCAAAGGGAAGAGAATATCTATCTTCCAAGTGGGTTTTGTTTTAAGCAAAATTTCCAATGAATATAATTTATGATTTGATGCCTGCCTGCTGGCCTGTTGGCCTGCTGTGTTTCTGCTAGTATCTATCTATAGCCATAGAAGACAGGAGGAGGGAGGATCGCTTATGAATGAATTAGCGGCATGTCTGTGTTTATGCCATTGTTTGGCCTTTGTTGCAACATTTTGTGATAATTCTTAGCCAACTTGGCTAATACGAAGAAACACAGCAATAAAAACCTCACATAAAACTTATTTTGGAGCAAATGATTATTTCTTGGCAATGATAAATGGCTAAAGAGAAGAGGCCAAGGTGCCAGGGCTTAAGATTAGGAAATATTATTATTTTTATCAACCACAAAGAAGAAATTTTTGAAATTGTAAGATCTAATCGCGAGATCTCTCACACAAATTGAAAAATTAAAAACATATTAAAATTGTTGACCATTTAAGGAAATCAGAAACTTCAAATTGAAAACTTGAATTGACCAAAAAAAAAAAAAAAGAACAAGCAAAAAATCAGAATCAACTAACCAAAACCTGACTAAATATGGTGAGACGCGCGTGTTTTGAGAATTGATTGAAAACTGAAACTTGTGAAATCAACTTTGACTCGTCTTTCAGATATGTATATACATATATCTGGTTAAACTGATCTTAATGACGAATTGCAATTTGTTTGTTGTAGTAGCAGTATTTTTTTTCTGTTTTTTTTTTTTGACACGTTTGACAGCTTTTTGTGGTTTGATCTTGTAACTGGATTTACGTTTTGATTGATTTCTATTGATTGGATTTGTATTTATTTGTAATATTATTGTTATTATTATTGAATTTGAGATTTGATCGGGGGGGATGATCCGTTGTGCTGGCCGCTCGAAACTCAACTGTGCTGCTCATAAAAGTTTTGAAATGTTTTATTTGAAAACCCCCCCGAAGCAAAGGAAAGGAAACTTAGCGCACGATCAGAAATAAAACGCAAGAGAGCATCCAAATACAGCAAAGAGAAGCGAGATAAATAAAAGAGAGACACTGAGACAGAGAAAGAGAGAGTGCAAGAACACTAAAAGAGAGATGCAAAAGCTAGGAAAAAAGAAGGAGTAGGCGAAAGGAAAAGCCGGAAAAGAAAAACATAAACGACGCACATATGATTAATCAGAAACAAAATATATATATATACATACATATTTCTATACAAAGAGTTGGGCCGAATCAGATGAAAATTTCACCTGGTTGTGGGCTATTCTAAATTTAGTAAATCGCACACGTATTTGGCCCAATGTCCGAGACGTAAAAGTGTTAACTATGCTGGGGTCAGGTTAGTGCACAATGCTGATGCTCCTGCCACATACAAACTGGGCCAAAAGGCGAAACACAGTCATTGACACAACGAGAAAGAAAGAGAGAGAGAGAGACAGAGAGAGAGAGTGGAATGGATGATGATGGAAAGTTAGATGGATGGGTGGATGGAGGCAAAGCATTGAATGTAACATAAAAGTATTTTATTTTTAATTTGTTCTAAATTTACATTTTTAAAGACCGACTGTGTGTGTGTGTGTGTGTGCGTCTGTGTCAGGGGGAGTTTTTTCTCAGTTTTTCTTAGTTTTCCTATAACTGGGCCAGAAGTTTCTTTGCAGCAGTCAGTCAAACAATTTACACACTACTTTCATTGCAACGATGGCTCTATAAAAATAGCAAATGACAAGCCATCGTGTCTCCGCCATCTCCGAGAAAGTGCTCTGAGAATGAGGAAACAAATGCCTGAGCCCAAATTACACAAATGCAAAATGTATAAATTTAGCTACAAAATGCAGCAGCAGCAGCATGATGTTATAAATTTTGTTTTTTTTTTTATTTTCGTTTGCCTCCTATGCACGTAAATACGCAAAGTTCAATGTACGTCGGCTGAACGATTTGAAATTCGTCTCCTTCTCTATCCTTCTCCTCCTTCGTCTCCTCCTTATCCACCTCCTTCTATCTTCTTCTTCTTCATATTTATTTATCTATTTTTTTTGTGGTTCGTGCTTTTGTAATTGCCCAATTTGTTATAGAATTTAAATGACTAGAAAATGAAAAGACAATTGTGAAAGTGTTTTTTCTCTCTCCCTTCCCCCCCTTGCTCCTCCTCCTATGCAGAGTAGGCAAAACCAAAACACTTGACATCGTCAATCAGCGCTAGAAAGAGGCTATGTCCTGTTTAGTTGACATTTGGAGAGAATCGCAAAATTTTGCCAAACATAAACTTGGGAGAAACTAGACTTTCAAATACCCTAATTTATAAAAATTTATACTTTGCCGTATTCAATCTAAAAGCATATTCTTACATTTGTTGCATATGCTATTACATTGTCAATATAACCATTTCTATTCATATGTAAAGGGTATAACACAAATGTGACATGACAAAAGATTGATTACATTTTGGTGATCTACTAACGAACCGTGCATTTAAATTAAATACACTCAAGCGATACTATATTTTAAATGGACCTGCTGTCTATATATTTCTCTATATAGTTTTACGATACTAATGAACGATAGCCAAAGTTATTTATACAAGAATATTTTGTATGTATAGTATAACCAAAATTCCAGAAACCAAACCAATTCAATTGACAATTGATCACACTTTGATTATCATCATTAATCTTAACGATACCTCTAGAATATAGAAATTCGATCTTATTGCATTCAAAAAAACAAATCGAATTGAATTCTACATTGAATTAAGTAATTCTATTAGGAAATATACCTAAATTTGTTTCTTTCGGCGCGTTTTTCGTAAAGTCGTTTATCTCGTTTTCTCAGAAAATGGCTAAGCCGACCAGTCTAAAGTTTTTTTTTACAATCTTCTTGGATATTTTTTTGAGGTATTGAACGAAGGAAGCATTTTAAATCTTGTCTATAATTTTTTTTCTTGAGCGACAAAACATCGAAAAATTAATATGGTAAACACTTTAAAGCTTTTGAATAAATGTAATGTGTATTATCGATCCTTTAAAGGAATCCACACAATTTATAGACTATAGATAATAAAAACCGCCGGATATTACAGGCAAGCGTCTTCTTTTAGAGAACCTCCACAGATCGACACTATTATATTCTTCAAGGTATGCTCTATTAGAATAACTAAACAAAAAAATGCTCAAAAAGACGTATTTTTTGAGACACGCAACAGTGTATATCCCCTTAAGGGATAGAATATGTTATTTTTAGGTTGATCTGCTATTATAATCGATTTGGTAAGGCCTTGAAAATAGAATACATATTGTAATTTTGGCTAACTCTTTGTTCAATTAACCAAGCGATAAATTCACCTTAAATGGATTTCAAGCAAATGAGACATTTTGTCTGTTGAGTGCACAAATAATAACAAAATGTATATTAGACAAGTGATTGGGGAGGCGGCACATACATATATAATATATATATAGAAAAAGAGTGACAAAGTGTTTAAAGAAAATATGTAATTTTTAATATCGTCTGACAGACTGAATGAATGGACAGCGGGCGAGTCGACAACTTGCTTAAATAAATTGTTAACAGGTTTGTTAAAATGCATAAAAATTGTTGCAAATTGGATGCGCACTAATAGTTCTGACCTCGGCCATGAAAGGATTTGCATTGGAAACACGGGCGCACACACACGCACGCGCACACACACACACACACACTAAATGTGCGCAATGCCACGTGTGCACTTTCTAAATGGCAATCATAATTTTGGTTTTTAGTTTTCTTTTCTATTTTTTTCATTTTTGCAGCAAATGGGTCAGTCGCTAATTGGAACAGACAGCAGACAGAGAAGCAGCAGAACAGCACCATTCAGACGGTCGGCAGCTACTTTGAAGGACGCAAACGTTGGAGGAATCTTAATTTGTGACAAGGTGTGACGGAACATGCATATACTTACGTATGCATGAACTATAAAAGAAAAGTTAATAGACAGAGATGATAGATAGAAATAAAAGACCAAAATGGAGCTAAAACACACAATAAACGTTTTGCAATATTCTTAGAATTTCTGTAAATTATTTCTGGAAGTGAAATATATATTCTTGATGTTGTTGTTGTTGTTGAAGATAGATTTATATAAATAATTTGGGTACTTACCTCTTTATCTTTGTCCTCGTTGTCATTGTTAGACGATTCAGTTTGACGCTCGGGATCAATTTCCTGATAGAAGAGAAATAGAGAAATTGACGTCAAAAAAAATTGGAAATTAAATTAGGACAAGTTAAACATAAATCAGTCACAATTTGGTGTTTCAATTAATAAAGAAAATCGGTAACTTAAAGCAAATAAAACGTCAAGAGAATAAGGATTTTTAAAGGTTAATCTTGGGATCATTTTCCAAGCAAAGAAAGAATATTTTAGTTAACCGAGGTAAAAATGAAATCATTATTCTATTCAAGAATAGATAAATATAGCTTAAATCATTATAGTGTTGGCTCTTTTATGAAGATCCAAACACAGTGTTGTCTTCAAAAACAAATAGGAAAGCAGACAAACAGAGTATACAATGTTAAAAGGAAGAGAATTCAGAGAAAGAAATTCTTTACAAATTAAAACCATAACGCTAAAGCAAGCTTATTTCATTCGCTTAAAGCAAATGTTTAAACATTATGGCTAATACTAAGATAATCGTTTCTTTTTAACTGCTCGTTCTCCACCATGTGGAGTGAGCTTCTATTAGAATGTTCAACTTACATCCATATCAATGTGAACAACGCCAGTCGACCTGCGTTTGGGTTTGCGACGTCTCTGGATAACAGTCTGGGTACGATTATCGTTCTCCTTATCGTTATCTATTAAAGAAGAAAGAATTTGAAATTAGCATTTAATAAAAAATATTAATAATTTGCTTTGCATCTTACCCTTATCATCATGACTGGACATCGTAGTGGTTGCTGTGGCATGATTAGCACTAATTGCAGTTGCTGCTGCTGCTGGTGTTGTTGTTGTTGTTGTTCCTGCTCCAGTACCAGTACCAACTGATGCTGTTTCATATTTACGAGCTGGTGGCGCAACATAGGAGCTATTATTTGTGCTCTCGCTGGGTGCAGATACAGGGCGACCCACCGAATTTAGTGATTGATTTGAAGCATTTACTGCAAACGGCGAAAGTTGAGAAATTTATCCATAATTATAAAGAGGAGAGAGAGGATTAACTTACGAGCATTTGGACCACTGCTAATCCGACGCTGTACACCAGTTGTGGTCGATAGATTGGCAGCTGCCATCACAGCTGGGGCGCTGGGTATGATGGTTGTATTATTTGGCGGGTACGTACCACCACCGCTGGTTATATCCTCCAGTTTGAACTGCAGCATTAAAAACAATTCCAAATTAGAATATATCTCTCATTTTTCTTTGTTCTATTTTTTTGAGACAATAGTTAAGAATCTTATGTTGTTTGGTTTTATGTATATTCTTATAATTTTGTTTTTGTTTTGATTGGCTATTGTTGGTTGTGCAATGTGTGTGTATACGAGTAAATTTGAAATGTTATTTGAAGGCATTTTTTGGCTGTTCTTTGGGTTGGGGGCTGGGGGGCGGCAGGGGCAATTGTTAATTATTGTGTGAGTGTTTTTTTTTTGTAGTGTCATCAGTTGATTTTGGTTTTTGTTTTTTGGTTTTTTAAGTCTGCAGCAGTTAGTAGTTTTCAATGCACATTTAGTAGCCATTAACCAGTAGACTTTATAAATAGTTTTCTTTCTCAAACACACAAAAATTTCCCAAATTTCGACATGCTTGTTAGTTGATTTCTTTTTGTTTGTATCCTTTGCACTCTCTACTCTATCCTATTCTATATAGATCATTTGCAATCTTCTTCTGCCCTAAAGTTTAAATTCAAATTATGTTACCGATTACTTCTTATAAACTGAACGACAAGATAGGTAAATTAAATATCAAAAGGAACAGATTAATCAATTTTTAAAAGATTAGATTCTCCGAAATAGATAATACATGTACGAATGGCATTATCTTATATCAACGAAAGGTTGTTTTTTACATATTAATATACAAATTAACAGATAAACATATTTTAATTAACATTTTTCCTAAATAACTGTCAAAATTTTGTTTAAAGAATTACTATTTCTGTATTTTGTTTTCCTGTCTCTCAACAATTAGTTATCATCTCAAAAAACTCAGCTCTAGAAGAGGTTTCTTTTCTTTTTTTTTAAGTAATAATAAATAAATAAAAGCCAAACTCAGCCAAAAATTAATAAGCAATTATTAGTGACCAATATCCACAAGAATGGAATTTTGCACACACATTTATATATATATATATATACAGAGCGACCATGATTAATTATATATACGATATGAGATACTATAATAATAATTGATTGATATACATACATATAAAGTATAAAAAATATATAATCAGATATTTATGTCTATATGCAGATGCGTAAATACAGGCAAAATAAAAAAAAATTTAATGAGCGAAATAAAAAACCATAAATTACGAGAAAAGAAAAACAACTAAAATGTTTTGTACTTAACATCTACAAAATAAAATAAGAACCACAGCGTAGGGGCAGGGGAGTGTGGGGGAGGGCTTGGACGTCTGGGAATAAACAGAACCTTAGGCACGTATTCCCAACCCCATTAGACATAATTTTCGAACGTATTTTACAAAAATTTCTCAAACTCAGAAGTGCAATTCCAACAAAACGAGAAATATTTTATCCCACAACAAAAATGTATATCGAATTAAAGAACAGTGAAGGAAATTTTGCTTAAATAGCTTTACAATAGCTTCATAAAAATGTTTTCAATTCGGAAAAATATCTAGGTTCTTGAGTCTGATATGTGATTTCTTTTAATTGGAAAATAATTAAGGACCTTCGTTCCCCAGGACCCGGAGACTTCCAAATCCAGCCTTGTTTATGGATATATAACAAGCAGATTAGGACAAGAATTTTTGATAATTTTCCCAGTTTTCGCATAAGCAGACAGACAGAGAATTTACAAGGGTATTTTTTATAGATACTAAAAAATAAAATCAATTACAACATGCTATAAATACCTAAAAATCAACAAAAAAAAAATAAATAATAATAAATAATTATAATAATAGTAATTAATAATTTAAAAAATACATGGCACACACTTTTTAGTTGGTAGAAAACAAAATAGGTTTTTTTTTTCATTGTAAGGGGTAAGAAGAGTTCAATAAAAAAAAATTCAGAGAGAGAGAGAGATCAGTTGGGTAGTAGTGGTTGGTTTCTGGATAGTTGCTGTGGATTGTGTGTGGCATACCTTTGAGCCGGCATCGAATTTGATGCGCCAAGAGGGACGCCGCTCTGCTGCCGATGTGGATGTTGTTGTTGTTGCTGTGGCTGGAGCTATGACGGATCCAACTGGTGCTGCACCACCACCACCACCACCTCCTCCTCCTGCTCCATTGCCACCACTATTGGCGCTACTATCCAATGTGCGGCGAGCATATAAACTGAGCAATGAATCGCGTGCATTGAAATCGGGATGTGCTGAGACAGGTGAAGCCGTATCAGAGGATTTACCATCTGCCGCTGCCTCTTGACTGCTGGATAGAGCGCGCTTGTCCCGCAAGCGCACTGGACTCTCAAGCGAAGTGGGCGTTGCCGCTGATGATGACTTTATAATATCGGCTGCTGATGTTGTATTGCCTATCAATGGCAGATCTGTTGGTCTGGGATATGTTTCAGTGTTTGCCGCCACCATTTGTTCATGCTGTTCAATTGAATGGTCAGTCTTTTGTTGATGTGACTCCGTCGCTGCCGCTGTCGCTGCCACCGTCGTCGTCTCTTTTCTCTTCTCATCATCATCATCGATCTCGTCGGCGGGCTTATCGCGTTTAGAGACTATCGTATAGCTGGCACTGACCACTGCCAGATCATCGTCGACTGCAGGGCCATCGCCCTCGTGAAGGGAACGGCGTGCGGCTGGTGCGGATAGAGTGAAGCTAGCTGTGGTATCGTTCATATTCTCAATTGGCTTTGTTGGATTCGCGACCAGAGCTTCGATCTCTGTCTCATCTGTGGCCGTTGTTGTTGTAGGAATTATGGCTGGTGGCGGTGTTGTAGGAGGCGGTGGAGGCTGTGCCTCTGCTTGGCTACTGCTGTTGCTGCTGCTGCTACCGCTGGGTATCGTTGTGGCTGATGTGGAGCTTGTTTCATTCTGTTAATAATATTAGTTTTTGGAACAAATAAAAAAACAGTTGGCCTACGGTATTTTTTTTTTTTTTTTTGTTTTTTCTTTAAACAAAAATCAAATTCGGGGAACAGGGGGATCAAAAGGAAAGGTTCATACGATATATATAATAGAGAGTAAGTTACAATTTACGATATACGACATACGATATACGTAATATGCATGCAAATGAGACATGCAAAAATATATAGAGAGAGCGAGTAAAATACATAACTGCAAAAACTGATCAATCAGTTATAGGCATAAAAGATAACTTAGATATCTAAGATAAGAAAACATAACATAAATTCTAGTGTAAAAATGATGAGAGAGATTACGCTATGGTTTGGTCTGCTTGCTAATGCGCTGCTGCTTCTGCTGCTGCGGCTGTTGCTGATCTCGTAAATCATAAAAGTTATAGATAAAAATATATACATATATTTGTTTTTGTGTTTTTGCGTGTGTGTGTATATGTAGAGGCTGGCTATGCTAATAAAACAAATAATTAAAGTAACATATTTGATACGCAGGCAGGCAGCAGGCTAGCTAACTAGCAACTTGGCTAGGCGGTTGCAGAAATTCAGAAATTGAACACTTTTTGTTGTCGTTTTTTTTTTTGTTCTTTGCTTTCGATGATTAAATTTAAATAGCTGATTTTTTGTGGGCGGCAGGCAATGCTAATTGATTGATTGATCGATTGATTGTATGATTGATCGATGAGACACTGATATTGCTATACTATGAATGACTAACTTTAATTGAAATGAGTTGATAATAATACAAGGCAACAGCAGTTCACATACACTCGACTCTTAAGAACACTTGCAACATAAGCTTTCTAATTGTTTCAATTTTTTTGACCACTTGAAATTGAAAATGGCAAGGATTTAGGAAAAATCGTGCTCTTACATCTTAATCCAATCAGTTTATCCAGTTTATCAGTTTATCCTTAGCCAAGTTTCCATTCTCGATGATTTTTGTCTTTTAAATTAATTTTCATTATCAAAATTGATTGTAAATTAACTTTTTAAAAGCTTATGAAATATTTTTCCATTTTCATAGCATACTTTATGGAGTCAAATTTATGTGATTTCTGTTGCATTGTATTATTTTGTGATGATTTCGACTAAATTTTAAAACTACATCAACATTTTCTTTTTTCTTGGGTGTTTTTTGGTTTTTTTTTCTATAAGTATAAACTAAGTTAAACAAACACACACTCACACACACATACACATAAGCACACATACATACACATAAGAGGCAAGTGTTTGAAATGAGAGTGATACGGGTGGAGCAAACACATACGCACACACACACACACACACACTGATTGATTGGTGGAAATGGATATATATTTTTTTTGGATGGGAAAGGACACCATAACCATAAAAGCAGATTCCTTGGTGTTTTGTGTATGTGTTTTTGACTGCATTACATTCTGTGTGTGTGTGTTTGGAAGGGACAATGTGGATATTGTAAATATTCTGGACTTTTCGTCAGAGATTAACTACTACAATTCAGTAAGTGGATAGAATGTATGTATGTGTATGTTTATGTGTATGATATATGTATGTATATATATATATATGATTTGACGACTTGGGTGGTAGTGGTGTTTGTATTTCGATTGTTTCTTGTATCGCGAGAGATATCAATATCTCTCTTTTAGCTAAAATGATGATCAAAGTATTGAATTGGATATACAAAAAGTACTTACGCCGCTACTGCTGTTGTTGTTGTTATTATTATTATTATTATTGACAGCAGCCATGCCCATATTCTTCTTTTTCACCAGCTCCTCGGCGCTCTTGATTTCATCAAGAGTAACGCCCTGTGTGGATCGACGTGTTTCTCGTACTCTCTTGGCATGCGCTTTGCGTTGCGTTTCGCTCTCCTCGTCACGAACTGGCGGGACAAAGGATCTAAATAAAAATAAAAAAAAAACATGGATTATAGTCGAAATTCTATTGATTTTCAATTAAGTAATCAAATAATAAACACAACAAGAGTTAGCAGCAGCATTTGTTCAAGTTTTAACTAGCTTCTATAGGGATGTTAGAGACGAGAATGAAAGGAGCATATAACCTATATGCAAAACCTTTCTATTTGTTGTCGCTTTTATTAAATCATTAGTACATCAATTGAGGATACGATCGATAGAAGGGGTTAAATTAAAAAACTCGCAATTCGGCATAGCAAAAAATGAAACAAAAATTGCTGATTCGGTTAATCTGCATATAACGATTAGCATAACGATTACGCTGCTTTGTTTACTTGAAAAAGTTTTTGAAAATAGTGCCCGCTGATTGTTTTGGTGGCGGTTTGGCCATCTCTGCATCACTGGCACTGGCAGTTGAGCTGCCATTGTTGTTGCTGCTGCTGTTGTTGCCGCTGGTGTTGCTGTTGGCAGTGCTGTTTTGAGCTGCAACTTGTTGACTGCACACCAAACAACAAAATCATCAATCACGTCGTGAGTAAAATAAAAAGGAGGACTCTCATCTCTTTCTTTTAAATTAGTTAAATTAATCTTACCTGCGTATTGGTGGGGTTAGCACAGTTGTTGACGGTGAATTAGGTGTTGTCGTCGCTGTAGCTGCTGTCGTTGTTGTTGTTGTTGTTGTATTGAGCATGGCAACTGAAACTGGTGGTTTCCTATGACACACATACAAGAAAGAAAGAAAATGTTATTATATGTATTATACATTTTAAGCCAGATGGAAGATCTCCCAATTGATCTGACATAAAAGTAGACGACAAGGTGCGTTGCCTATATATATATATATATATATATAAACATTTATATATAGTATATATAGAGATGTTAAATAGTCGGAATGGTGCAATGAGTTGAGAGGTGGTTTCTTTTTTTTAGAGAGTGGGTAGGTAAGCTAAGCGAAAGCACAGATAAACACAAATTACATTTAGTTAAGAGAGTTATCATTATGTATAGTAGTAGTAGTAGTAGTAGTAGTATATAAGTAGTAGTTTTAGAGTAGTATTCGTGACTATATCCTTCATATCAGTACTATACAGGCCTGTCTGTTTGTTACTCCCCAGTTTAACATTTCATAACTATAATTCCTTTATATTAATGATCGCAAATGATATCACACTTTACGCACCTTTAATCTATCCTATCCCATCCTACTTGATCAATCTTTGCTCCAGGTCACTCTTATAATCTTTTAAGAACGTAAAACTGACTTTAAATTGTATAAAATCTCGAATTTTTTTAAGTTTTTAGTAGCTATTATAATTTTTTTCTAAATATATATTACTTGATTGTAGCATTGTAAAAAAATCAACTAATTGCTGCCCAATTTCGGACATAAAAAATATATAGAATCGGTAAACTTTAAGATTTTTTTTATGCAATGAACCAGAATCTAAAATGGCGAAGTTTCTTTTTTGAGAAACGAATTTCATCTTTGTGGATTTAATTTTGATTTTCCCTATTTTATCCTATAAACTAATGCAATTCTTACGAATTCAATAATAGAAAATGCGTGTATGTGTGACAGAGAAGAGGAGATTATATAAATTTAAAATTTCCTACGATTAAAACTAAATCGTTGAAGCTCTTTAAAAATTATGTTTTACTCCTAAACTATTCTAGACATTGAATATAAATTGTTTCTATAGCTATGATCCTTTTTCTTATCCTTTAAATGAAATCTCAGGCCTGTATAGCTAACACACACACACGCATACACACACACACACACACTGAAACAAACCTGTATAGCTTTGTGTTATCTTTGAGTGAGGCCGATCTTTGTACGTTATAGTTTTGACTTTGATTTGTAAGTAGTTGTCCTGCTGCTGCTGTTGCTGTTGCTGCCGTTTGTTGTGTGCTTGTGGTTGTTGCAGGTGTTGCCAATGTTGTTGTTGTTGTTGATGATGTTGTGGTGTTGTTGGTGTGCATGGTGTTTGATGTACTAGTTGTTGTTGTTGTTGTTGTTGTGATGATATTGGTGTTGATAGTGGTTGTGGCAGTGGTGGCAGCGTATCCCAACAGCAGAGGGCTTTTATTGTTGTTGTTGTTCTGGTTATTATTGTTGTTATTGCTACTTAGATTATTGTTGTTATTTGGATTCACAGCATTTGCATTTGCGTTTGCATGGCCTGTGGCAGTCGCTGGCAGTATGGGACATGAATTTGCCTTTATGCGTGCACGCAGCTCATTGTACTTTTGATAGAATCTGTGTGCGACAGGCGAGCGAGCGAACGAGCGGCGATACGGGTACAGGTACAGGTACAGATACAGGTAGGCAGGCAGGCAGGTGGGTGGTAGGTGACGTTCGAGCGGGCGAGCGAGCGAGCGGGCAGGTTAGATTTGATTGATAAAGCGTTTTTTGATGAGTTGATTTTTTGGTTTGGTTTGATTTGGTTTTTTTTTTTTTTGGTGCGTTGTAAATGTTTGTAATATTCGCATGTGTGAAATGTGTTGAGGGGGAAAGGGGGAAAAAATGGATTGAAACACACAAAAGAAAAGCAAAACAAATCAAATTGAATATTAGAAAACAAAAAATTTGTATATATGTATGTGTTTATATATTATTTGTATATGTTTTTCTGTGTTGTGTTATTGTTCAGTTGTTCTTGTGATATTGTTAATGCAGTTTTTAGCTTCACTTTTCCGTTAAACAATTAATACATAAATAAATATAACTAATAAAAATAATCAGAGAAGAGAAAAAGCTCAAAGCTCAAAGGTGGTGAGAACGGAACTTCTTGTGTGTGTTTGTTGTGTGTGGGTGTGTGTGGTGTGTGTGTGGTGTGTGTGTGTGTGATTCACGGACCAAAAACTTTTGCCATAGCCGATGAGGCTTCTTGGCTAAATTTAAAAGTTATTGTATAATTTACTTTGTTGTTTGTGCCTAAACACAGTTATCGATAATTACATATGTATAAGTTCGAGTGAATGAATGAATGAATGAATGTGTGTATGTAATTGTGTGTGTGTTTTTCTGTGCGATAAGCAATGCAATCAGTTAGAAAGTGAAGCATAAACTGCAAAAACCAATCAAATGAACAAACACCACACAAATGTATTGTTTCATGTTCTAATTTTGGGTGGTTTTCTCTGTGCACTTTGTGACTCAAAACATATGTTTGAATTAATGATGAGTAGGTTAATCTGGAATATATATATATGCATATGCATATATATTCTAGATGGCATCTATCCTATATATGTGTGTGAGTGAGGGCACGCATTTTGTCATTTTGCATTTGTGTTTCTTTGTCTTGTCTTTGGGCAAAAAATAAAAGGAACTCACTTTTGATCATTCTCAAAGCTTTGCGTGCGTCGCAATATGACATCGTTGGCGCTCTCATTGGCACTCTTGTTGCTGCTAAGCTCTTTATCAGGAACTTCTGTATATGGGAAAAAATAAGGAAATATTTTAATATTTTATATCAATTTTGAAAGATTAATATATATATCTATTAACATACGATTCTTAGTGGGACTGTCGTTGGGTGTACGTGGCATTTTACGTCGCCAGGGTGCCTCGTCCTCGACAGGATGTTCGGCGGCATGTATTTGCTGATTGGGCTTAACATTTTCGGCTGTAATCACATATAATTCATATATTATTAGTTACCTCAAAAACACATTCAACTTATATATATATAAATTTAACATTTAAGAACATAAAAGTGAGTTTTTTTTTTTTTTTTTTTTTGGAGGGGACTTAGGCACATAGAAAGAGGGGACCAATCTTTTTGAACGCAAAACAAATGCCGACTACCTTCGCTCTCATCAGATAGACTGGTTGTATGTGAGCTCTCTGTAGAATCGCTAAGCTCTTCTGTTTCACTTTCATCATCATCATCATCATTATCATCATGATTATTAACAACATCCACATCAATTGTAGGCGGTTTACTAGCAATATTTTCATCATCATCATCATCATCAGGATTGGCACTTGGCTTCACATTGTCGCTAGCTTCATTGCACGAGCAATGTGAGCTACTTGCAGCTGCAGTGTGCGTGTGTGCATGAGTAAAGACAATCAAAGACAAGACACAAATAGAGAGAGAGAACAAGAGAGAGAGAGAGAGAGAGATATATGGATAGATACAGGAGGAGAAAATGGCAATCTATTGAATCTATCTATTTGATGATCTTTGATGATGAATTCTCGAAATAATTATTGGTGATTGGTGATTCTTAACAATGAGTACACAAAAAGGCGGCAGTGGCAAATGTTTTTACGTGTGTAAATGCGTAACAGCAACTAAAGAAGACAAAAACAAAACACCCACACAATTAACAAATTTAACGCCCATGAGAACCTAATAAAGAGAGAGAGAGAGAAACAGTCGTAGGGAAGGTAGAGGATAAACAGGACAAAAACACAAACACAAAGTTTTGTATGTTGTGTGTTTTTGTAAATAATCAAAATAAAAGAAAACTTTCATATAAAATATTGCTGGTGCAGGTCCCCACATCCCCCCCATATAAAAAGTAAAAGTGTAGTGCGGGAAAGGGTGAGGCAAGGAAAAATACACACCATCTTTTGTGGCATCAGTTCTCACTTCAACGCGCACCAGTTTCGTGGGTGTCTTATCCACATGATTTTCAATTGCATCTGAGATTCTGCTAATAGAAGAAACTCAATTAATTAATTTCCCATCTCAAGACTCGAATTCATGGCATTTTTGCTTACCTGATTTGACTAGACGGACGCCGTTTGTTGCGCTTATTGGAACGCAATTCTTCCAGGAATTTAACCATTTTACGATCAGCGACATCAATGCACGACTGTCCGGCATAATTGCGTATATCCATATCGGCCAGGGATTCAACCAACATTTCGGCTGTCTCCTTTTGACCCCAATGCGAGGCAGCATGCAATGGCGTCCAGCCATCGTTATCCTGACGATCGACATTACCACGGCCAGCGAGCAATAGACTCAATACATTCGTATAGCCCTTGGCAGCGGCTACATGCAACGGTGTTGCACCTGTCTTTGGATGTGGCCTATCCACTTCGGCCGCATCGCTGCGTAGCCATTTCTTTGCATCACTCAACATGGCCAGCTCCTCGGCTTTGCGCGCCTGCTCTACATCAATATTGAGCTCCTGCACCACTTTCTCCATGTAGTCAATCATGTCCAAATGCTGCACATCAATGGCCAGATCGAGAGCCAAATCACCATCGCTATTTACAGCGGCAACTTCGGCTCCATTCTCCACCAGATAGCGTGCTATGCTCACAAACCTAATGTGCGCAAGAGAGATAGAGAGTGAGAAAGATAACATTAACAAACAAACAAATCGTGGAAATAATTTTAATACAAATTGTATCAATACTTACCCACAGGAGGCAGTGGCATGTAGAGGCGTCCAGCCCTCATTATCCTGACGATTAATATCGGCACCATGCTCCACCAAAAACTCCACCATATCCAAATTATCGTCGATACAGCCCTGCAAGCAATAACAACAATTAGTAAAACAAAATATATTTAAATATTATTGCAAAAAAACAGCAACAACCTCGTGCGCCTCGCTACTCTGCAAACGAAAGTGTCGTTTGGCATGCCGACCCCAACAAGCAGAGTGGCGCAGTGGAAGCGTGCTGGGCCCATAACCCAGAGGTCCGAGGATCGAAACCTTGCTCTGCTATGTGGTTTTCTTTTTTCTTTTACTATTATTTTTTTTCTATACCTTTTTTTTTTTCATTTTAAATGGTAAACAAATTATTAGAACTTATTTTAAATAAAGCTTTCCCATTAACATGTGAATTATTTGTAATTATTTCCCTGTTAACTGAATATATTTTATTTAAAGAAAGATATAAATATCAGAGAAATATGAGAATATCAAAATATATATTCAAATATCAAAGGAGCGAATAAATATCGGAGGAGCGTATAAATATTCGAGTAATATATAAATACAGTTCAACTTCCATATAATGAAATAGCATGGAACAAATAAAAAACTTCATTCCATAGAACTTTTAAAAATAGAATGAGAAAAATGTGTGGAAGTTCACTATAGACAAGTCCGACTGTATTTGAAGAATACATAAATTTTTGGAGGAACATATAAATATCAGAGGATTATATGGTGAAGCAAAATATGGAAACCTTTGAACAAAAGACACAAAATTTATGCAAATGTTTATGTAGATTTCGAAATATATTGAATATATTTTTCGATTGTCCTAGGAATTTTGTAAACTCTTAAAGGTGAAGAAGGTTTCTATCATCTCTTAGAGACAATCATGTCTATGTACATACATATATCGTATATATGTATATACAAACCGATCAATCTTTGACTAATCCTTTTCGCATTGAGTAATGAATTGCATCAGCTTTTTATAAGACTTGTTTCTTTTTTGTATAAGAACCAAGAAAATGTATTATTGTTTTTTTTTGTTTAATAGCTTTGCACAACACAAAATTTGTTTATCTTGCTAAAATGTTAAAATAAACATATATACTAGATAGACTCTCACATGGACAGCACATAGAGTATAGTATGGAAAAAGAGAGACAAAGAGGGAGAAAGAAAGAGAGACTCCAGCATGGGCATGTTGTTTATGCGGATTTCCGTTGAATTGAAGACACATCGCACATACGTCCGTCTGGCGAGCGAGCGAGCACCACACCAACACCAATCCCAATCCCAGCAACGACAACGTTGATGATGATATCATCGTAAGCGGGCGGGCGGTTGGTTGGTCGGTCGGTCGGTCTACAGTGGCTGAGGCAGGGCGCTTCTTCTGTTTTTTTTTTTTGCGTACCGCTATCTAACCAAAAGAACCCAACCCAATAACAAAAGCACCAACGACAACAACAACAACTAGTAGTTAAAATGCCGATAAGCATTCTTTTGCAAAAACATAACAAAAGCAAGCTCGCTCCAACTCTACTATTCCAATCATCATTGTCGTCGTTTCTCCACCAACACCTCCTCCTCCTCCTACCTTCTCCTCTTCAGTCTTCCCTCTCCCCTACCTCAGTCGTGGCCGCCTATTATATAGCCATGATAAGAGCACGTTGGAAGCATTAAAAATCAAATGACCGATTTTCGTTATTGTATTTGTTGCTGAGCCACTGATGGCTGCCCCACCATATGTTAATTTACTTCATTTGTTGCCTGCCTGTTGAAAAAATCCAAAATCAATTTCCATTTCGCAGTAAAAACGCATAAAACAAAAAAGCAAGAAGGAGACCGACCAAAAGAATAGCAGCAACAGCAAATGGCAGCAAACAATTTGTAAATCTGGAACTCAGCCAATTAATTAATTATGAACAATTTTGATAAACTGACTGACTGACCGACCAAAAGTCGCGGGGTGTAGGAGGAGGGTGTGTGCTGACCACCCACGCACAGCAACCACCAACCACACCAATCATAATTTGACAAATCTTCTATTTAGTAGTTCTTGGTCTGGTTTAGACTCTTGTAGTCTGGGTCTGGGTCTGAGGATGGATTGTTGTCTTAATGTCACAGAGCAACAAATTCTGAGCTATTTCCATTTGCATATCATTGAAAGTGAATTTTCTTGGCCAGAGGCAGAAGTGGCAAACAAAAAAAAAAAATAATTGCATGCTAAGTTTAGCCTTTTGTTTTTTTGGCACGCCATTGAGTGAGAACGCTGAGCGGCATTTTCCTACTGAAAATGTTATTCACCTCCCCACATTACGTATACGCCGCGTATGCAGTGCAAAAACTTGTTGAGACGGCTTTTTTCTCTCTTTTTCCTAAGCCCCACGAAGCTTAGAGCAAGCCAGACACGCTTTATTTGTCCCTCCCCTTTAGCTCCTCTACCACAAGAGTTCCTTTCATTTACATATTTCTAAGGCTTGTAATCATAGTAATCCGTAAACTAAATATTTCCCCCCCAACAAACTCATGTGGCGCTCCCTAAAGTAGGCTATAGAATTATAAAGGATTGCTGTTCTAAATATTTTAAGCTATGCCATTATCCTATCCCTATATTCCTGTCGATCATTTGTATTACAACAAATTTACACTGCAATTTTATTCGATTTGTACCCAGTTTCATTTGATTTCCTAGAGTTGGAGGTCCTGAAGAAGTCACGCTTGGCATTCTAACCAAAACAATCCCAAAAAATCTGTTTCCAGTTATATATTAGTTTAAATTGTAAACTTTAAAGCCAAAATAAAGCTTTAACAGTTTTCCGATATTTCAAAAAATCGTTCATTTAGTCCTTCAAAATTCTTTATAATAAATTGATTAATATTTTTGATATTATCCATCGGAATACAGAAGCTCTGAAAACATAATCATTCAGTTTCCTATTTTATATCATTGTTTTAAAGATAATTCACAAAACTTCCAAAATTAAGAACCTTTAAAGATTTAAGTTAAGAAAAAGAAACACTCGCCTGAATCTCATAGATATTATTATAATTATTGGGGGTTGGGGGGTTTTATAGCTAGTTTCGATTCTATGAAATAAATGAAGCAATGGGGAATGTACTCTAAATTATTCATTTGTTCGCCTTTGTTATAGATATATAATATTTGAATTTGATGGCTCGTAATGGGATTTGGAAATATTCAATGGCTAAATTGCCTAACCGCTTGAGTTCCATAAAATTTCAAATAAAAATTTTGGCATCACAGAGGAGCAGACTAAAAAGATTCTACATAAACCATATGATATATCTAGTACATGCTATATATACACACACACACAGATAGAGAAACACATACATGTGCGTTCTGCGTGTGCGTTTAAGGCATTTGCTCATTTGTTCATTGGAGGTTGCTCTCCACATGAGCCGACCGACCCATCAACAACAAAATAGCCTCTGATATATTGCAAGCCTTCATATTTTGTTCTAAAAATCATACATTTTGAAATGAAAGTGGACCGACCGGGCGGTCGGTTGTCGTCTCTCGTTTGTGATTCCACCACAAAAACGTTTAGTTGCCAAGAAAAAAAAAAAAAAGGAAAACAAAAACCAACTTGGAAACAGAATATACAGTTGAACCCCGCTATATACTACTTTTAGATAAATCAGAAAATTATCTGTAAATTATAATTTTGACTTATACCATAAAAATAATCTCATTTACCAAAATTTAGGGTAGAAGGAAATTTAATTACGCCTGATCTCTCTCTCCTTTTTGGTCAGCTGAATCATTTCAGTCCACAGTTCCGAAATTCTCATAATACGTTGTTCTTGTTTTTTTGTTTTAAGGGTGTGAAAAATGTTTACCAGATCATGATATCATGCATGACTGGCATATATTAAAAGATATATACAGTGGTGGCCATTTATTTGGCACATATTTTTTTTCGTTGTTCAATTTAGATTTTCTCGAGTGTTAAACAATTTTTTGAAACAATTTTTTTTGCAATGTGTTTGTCAATATATTGAGATGATGCACCGTAAATTTTGTTAAGTTGGCTTTAGCCGTTTTTTCCCCATGTGCATTTGATTGGAAAAACCCCCCATTTTTTGTGGACAAATATTTGGCACACTTTTCCAGAATCGTTAATATTAAAGATACACCTTTGGACCCTAAGAAGAAGTTAAAGAACTAGTAAAACTAAGAAAAACTGCATACCAGAAATTTTGAATTTATCCCCAAATTGAGTTTTGGAGCGAGTTGAAGTTGCGATTTTGCTCCTAAATTTGGGTCTTTTCACTTGGCGCCGTTTTACGGCACTAATTAATGCTAAAATACTATTTCCTTCAAAGAGCGGATTAGAGGAGATAAAATTTCCCGTCTAATGAGGTATTTTGCATTAAAATCGGATGACGAATTAATAAATGACTCGCCTCGCAATAAGTGTATTTTTTATGCGAAATGCCTTATTCCTTATAACCCAATCTTCCATCTCTTTCTTTTTCGTGCATGCAAGGACGCTACTTAGGCAATAAGAGACAATGCCCGCAGGTACCTGGGTGTCATAGCCAAATAATGCGCCCACAAGCCGTCAAAACATTTTTTCACGATAAAGGAAAGATGCGTCGCTTTGGTATCCGACTAAATATTAGTGGTGGCCATTTATTTGGCACATATTTTTTTTCGTTGTTCAATTTAGATTTTCTCGAGTGTTAAACAATTTTTTGAAACAATTTTTTTTGCAATGTGTTTGTCAATATATTGAGATGATGCACCGTAAATTTTGTTAAGTTGGCTTTAGCCGTTTTTTCCCCATGTGCATTTGATTGGAAAAACCCCCATTTTTTGTGGACAAATATTTGGCACACTTTTCCAGAATCGTTAATATTAAAGATACACCTTTGGACCCTAAGAAGAAGTTAAAGAACTAGTAAAACTAAGAAAAACTGCATACCAGAAATTTTGAATTTATCCCCAAATTGAGTTTTGGAGCGAGTTGAAGTTGCGATTTTTGCTCCTAAATTTGGGTCTTTTCACTTGGCGCCGTTTTACGGCACTAATTAATGCTAAAATACTATTTCCTTCAAAGAGCGGATTAGAGGAGATAAAATTTCCCGTCTAATGAGGTATTTTGCATTAAAATCGGATGACGAATTAATAAATGACTCGCCTCGCAATAAGTGTATTTTTTATGCGAAATGCCTTATTCCTTATAACCCAATCTTCCATCTCTTTCTTTTTCGTGCATGCAAGGACGCTACTTAGGCAATAAGAGACAATGCCCGCAGGTACCTGGGTGTCATAGCCAAATAATGCGCCCACAAGCCGTCAAAACATTTTTTCACGATAAAGGAAAGATGCGTCGCTTTGGTATCCGACTAAATATTAAATAGTTTAAATAAAATAACTGTTTAGAAAACGTTGCATTAATTGATTAATATCATTAATTGATTAATATCATTAAAAAAGTATTTAATATTTAGTCGGATATCCTCTATTTTTTAATGCAACCAAGCATCTGCTCATTGGATTTCATCCCATAATATATTTAGGTTGCTTGGTTTGGAAAAAAACGTTGCATTAATTTATTATATTATAAGTATTTAATATTTAGTCGGATACCAAAGCGACGCATCTTTCCTTTATCGTGAAAAAATGTTTTGACGGCTTGTGGGCGCATTATTTGGCTATGACACCCAGGTACCTGCGGGCATTGTCTCTTATTGCCTAAGTAGCGTCCTTGCATGCACGAAAAAGAAAGAGATGGAAGATTGGGTTATAAGGAATAAGGCATTTCGCATAAAAAATACACTTATTGCGAGGCGAGTCATTTATTAATTCGTCATCCGATTTTAATGCAAAATACCTCATTAGACGGGAAATTTTATCTCCTCTAATCCGCTCTTTGAAGGAAATAGTATTTTAGCATTAATTAGTGCCGTAAAACGGCGCCAGTGAAAAGACCCAAATTTAGGAGCAAAAATCGCAACTTCAACTCGCTCCAAAACTCAATTTGGGGATAAATTCAAAATTTCTGGTATGCAGTTTTTCTTAGTTTTACTAGTTCTTTAACTTCTTCTTAGGGTCCAAAGGTGTATCTTTAATATTAACGATTCTGGAAAAGTGTGCCAAATATTTGTCCACAAAAAATGGGGGTTTTTCCAATCAAATGCACATGGGGAAAAAACGGCTAAAGCCAACTTAACAAAATTTACGGTGCATCATCTCAATATATTGACAAACACATTGCAAAAAAAATTGTTTAAAAAAATTGTTTAACACTCTAGAAAATCTAAATTGAACAACGAAAAAAAATATGTGCCAAATAAATGGCCACCACTGTATGTGTATGTATTTGTATATGTAGGTATATATCTTTAAAGTTTAACACACACACACACATACACAATCAGAATTTAAATTATGCGAAATTTTCATGCTATAATTTGATCAATTTTTCGTTTGCTGTTCGACTTTGGAAAATGAAAAATGTAGAACATTTTCCCCAATACTATATAGACAGAGGGAAGGCTATTTCTGGGCTCATGTCGTCATAGGTTGCCGGAAAATGAAAAAAAAAAATGAAATATACTTGTTGCTCCTTCGGCAAAATGTTTTAACAAGAAGCAGTAGCAAAAGTAGGAGGAGGAGGAGGAGGAGTTGGAGTTGGTTGAAATGGATATAGTGCAGGGGAAGGAAGGAGGAGGGAGAGGAGCAGTATGAGGCCTACGGCTGTAAAAATGAAACATTTTTAATGGCATATATGTATGTATGTACGTGTATACATATATTTTGCAGTTGTTGTTGTTTTTGTTGCTGCTGTGATTTGCTTGAAATGGTATTATGCAATGCACACACACACACACACACATACACAAATATATTTATATATATATATAGAAGAAATCGCACATTGCAGACATCAAATATATATATATATATAGTGTATAGGAGAATGATTTTCATTTTGATCATTCGCAAGATTTTTCGTTCAGGCATCGTTTGTTATTTTGGGTGTAAAACAGCAAACGAGAAATAAATCAAATCAAGTGTAGCCAGCATCCATTTATATACATACCTACATACATATATATGTATATATATATATATCTATACACATAAAGAAACACGCGCTGTGAATTCTTGAGGATGTTTGATTTTGTATCTGTATCTGTTGCTAGCTGCTCTCTCTTTCTCTCTCTCTCCCTCTAATACGTAGTGCGTTATGGAACAGCTGTCCGGTCGGTCGGTCGGTCCGTCATTCAGTCAGTCATTCAGTTAGTGCGTCAGTCCATCAAGAACCGGGCCAAGGTTAGAAAACATGTCAAAATAAAACACGTTAGCCGAGTCAATCGACCGACCAATTTTTTTGTATTGCATTTTGTTTGATATTTATTTTATTTTTGTTTGTTTGTTCACGCACTCAGGGGTCAACCCAGGACTCAATCTCAACTCATCTCATCTCAATCACAACATTTTCACTTCCATTTTGGTCAACAATTTGATTTTGTAGTGCACGATCTCAACGATTGTTATGATTATTCTTATAATATTATATATGCAATGCATTCAAACAAACAAACTACTTGACACAATAATTAGCTAATTTATGCATCTCAAATGCAAAACAAAAACTAATTGACAGATAATCGAAATTATTACAAATCAATTATGTTTAAGGTCGGATGGACTTAAAAGATCTTGAAACTTTCACATTGTCAGTGTAACCAAAATCAGGACAAGGTAAAAAAGTACGTCAACACTTTCGTTTAAAAGAACTTTTCAAGACACACAAAGAAATAAATTAAAACAAAATTTTAAATATTTTTACATTGAGTTTTTCGTGTTTATCTGAAAGACTCTTTTAACAGGGTCTTGAATATCAAAGAGAAAGTAAATACAGAGGGAGGTGTACCCTTGTTAAATCAAAATTCTTTTTGAAAATCTGATTTATGATTTTTTTTAACCTTAAAGACCTTAAGACCTGTATGCACCTGTATGGTTTTTAGACGTTGCCATTACCTTAGTCCAAGCCTCTAACTTCTAGGAACTTTTATTTTCTATTAAATTCTAAAAAACTCCACTGTCTTTTGAGAAACTAAATTTTATAGAAGTTACGTTCCTGTTCCTGTTCCAGTTCCTGTGTCAAACTGAAGTAAACCAATTTAAAGAGCTTGCAAATGAAAGTATTATACATTTAACCACAAATTGGATTCTATATCTCTATTTAGTTATATACATAAAAACAGCACTAATTATTATTCACATTCGGAATACTTTTCACGGCCCACGTAAATGAATTTGGAGGAATGTGTTTAAATATAGCGCCGATTTATACATATATTTATACGATATACAGAAATTTTGTGTGTGATGACCATGCAGAAAGCATTATCCTTGAACTAAGAGATATGCTATATAATAACTGTGTATATAAATATATATATACATAAACATATGTAATTTATGGCGATTTCTTGGTGGCCCCCAGCCCCAATGTGTGTTTTTGAATGTCAACGGACGAATGAACGAACGGAATGGAATGGAACGGTGGCCTCATCCCCAAAAAAAAAAAAGCCAAAAAACCACAACAAAAAATTGCAGTCCAAAAGAAAACTCAAAGTCGGCATGGGCCGACCCCCGCATACTCTCTCCTCCCCCATACCTTCACCTAACACGTTGCCATTGAAAATGGCATGCAGGTGTGGTGGATTGCCTGCTTGCTTGCCTGCTTGTTGTTGTTGTTGGTTTGCTAGTTTTGTGTTTGTGTTTATGAATGAAAGGCAAACACAGAAACACACACACACATACATTCGAGTGAAAATTGTTTCGGCATGTTTGTTTTTGTTTTTCTTGATGTGTGTAAAAAGAAAGCATTTGGAAAATAAATACCGGAAGCTTAATTTGTTTGTGCCGTTCAGTTATATACCCTTTCAATTTCTATTAAATTTTCTCCAAAGGACAAAAACAATTTTTCAATATTCTACAGTTTATAGTGATTTTCTGTACATAAAAATGTTATTGGGATATCGATTTGAAACTCTTTGAAACGAAAACCAAGGTTTGGATCAATGATTTCTTAAGTGAAAAATTAAAAATTTTAGAATAGCTAACAATCAAAAGATTGATCATTGATTGATTGACCCTAAAATTTGATTTAATCAATAGAAACAGATACAAATTTCAGACTGCAATGTAGATTGTAGGCAGAAAGATGGCCACGTAAAAGTGGAGGACGTGTGGAAACGTCTCCCACTTTTACCTGTGTCCAAAATCTCACAAGATTGCACATCAATTTTCACAAAAGATTTGGGAGAAAATTTATTGGCAAAAATCTTCATAAATTCAAGTGACCATCTCAGCGCTAAGGTATACGAAGTGCGGGCGGTCGATTGTCTGGTCCGGTGAATTGATTTGCAAAATAAAAATATGAAAAAAATAACTTGTAAATGCCAACGATGAGTTAATTAATATAATAAATGCAATCAAATTCAGTTTTGCGGTTTAACAAAAACAACAACAACAACAAACAGCCTCAGGCAGTCATAGACCGACCGACAAACCGAGCGACCATCATCATCATCATGGGGTACACCGCATACAACAATATGTGGCAGGTAATTCAAAACTTTTGCCCAGTTCCCCCCATTGTTATTATTGTTAATAATTACAGTGTACCTCACCCTCTCCCTCTCCCCACACAGTACCAGCAGTCACCCCCTCCCTCCTCTCTCACTCTCTTACTCTCTGTCTGTTGCTCTTTTTATAATTCAACAAATTAGCATCTGGTTAACAAGTGCGCCTCGGCTAAATAGTGAAAATCTACGACTTTTAACCGGCAAGAGACAACAGTGCATAGCATAATTAAAATCAATTATCAAGAATTTCAGAGAGTAAACAGTGCACGCAAAATGTATGCGTACTAGGTCGAAAAAGGTAAGTTTAAATCAATGATTTGGGAATAACTATAACGCGAAAAGAGGAGTCCATCTAATGACAGGAAATGTTAAAGTGAATGTCTTCTGGATATGTCAATCGTTTAATTACAACAGCCGCAACTGTATTCTATCGATTTATATAGATTTTTATGTACTTATTCACTGTATACAAATTGGAGTATTTTGCCGAAAATCTTATTTTAAGTTCTACAACAGCAAGAAGAGAAAGGAAACTCGTGCACATATAAAGAGATCTGTTATTAATCATCTATTGTCCTTCAGTTTTATATTATGTTCTGTAAGATTTGATATCAAATAAAGTCACCTTTATAAGTAGGCGTTGTTAGTTACCATCACTGTCCAATGTTTTTGGGGCTTGGGCATTTCGTGACGCGATGCTTTGCCAAAGGAAAAATGATAAAGAAAACGAAGAAACACTGATATTCTAACCAGTGATGTCATTTCCGTCTTTCTCTAGTCACATATAGCTTTTTTAAAAGTCTGTTTGCTGGATAAATATATGAATATACTTAAAGTATGTAACATTTGAGTGAAAAACATTGTTTAAAACCAAATATTTTTGATTTATTTGGTTTTTTTTTGCTCTTAAGAAAATGGCACCACTAGTCCCACCACTTGTTGCCTCTTCAAAGGCAACATGAAAACTATATCTATCTAAAGAAAATAATATCCACAAAAGGACTTTTCTTCAAAGAGCAGCTATCATCTCCTGAACGATATTAAAACCAATTCCGATAGGGGAAAAACGATTAAACGATTCATTATCTATTAATCAACAGATAAAAACTTGTTTTTCTACCACAACATCTTTCCAAGTTAATAAAAATACAAAAATACGATAGTTTGGATCGTTTATACTCCTTTAAAATTAAATGAAACTACTATTATAACAAGGTTCGCAATTTTGAGAATTAAAAAGTTTGCCAATTTTAGAAATTTGTCAAGATCAATGATGAAGCAAGCATATGTGTAAGGATAAATATATCTTCAGCTTGTTATGGGTATGTGTGGTAAACAAATCGTTAATCTTTTCTTTAAATATTGACACTATGTACAACAAATCATTTCTCCAATGAATTAAATGTTTTTTTATCCGCTTTTAATCAATATAGTAAAAGGCACATATATATATATATATTTTTCCAGCTTAATGGAAAAGGTTTTGGTTTTACTTTTAGTTTTCCGCTTAAATAAATGTGCTAAGATAGCACAACATTCCATTATGAATTTTTGATATCATTAAATATCAAAGAGTTTAACAAATTTGCCTAAATCTATAGAATTCGTTTTTTTAATGGCAAAGTTTTTAGTATTTTCACGCGAAGGCGAAAACAGAAAACAAAAATTTTAAAGAGAAGAACAAATAAAGGAAAATGAAAATGATTTTGCGAAAAATCTTTTTCTCGCACACATGCATACTTACACAAATGTGTGTGTGTGTGTGTGTGTGTGCGTGTGTTAAAGTCTGTGAATTGTATATTTTTCTTGGCATTTAAAAATAGAAAATTTTGTATTTTTCTTATTTAATGTATGCGCCGTTTTTCGCTGTTCGACTGTTCGACTTGTAAATCGTCGGTTTGCATTAGAAATTAAATTTGTTTTTTCCCTCTCTCTCTCTGTATTTGTTAATGTTTTAGTTGTTGTTGCGGTGTTAAAACCCCAAAGGTGGGGTGGGGTGAACAGAACCAGAGAGATAGAGAGAGAGAGAGAGAGAGAGGAGGGAAAGAGAAAACGAAAAACAACAACAACATCAACATGGGGGCTAAAGAGTTGCGCGTTGCAACAGTGGGTTCATGATTTGTGGTTAAATGATTTCAAGAAAATAAAGTATGATTAGAAAATCTTTTCAAATTAGATATTAAAAATTAGATGTCGGCAAAATACAGTGGAAGTTTAACCACTTTTCATTAGCCAGATGAACATGAAACTTTATGTAGCGAAAAGATATCAATTCGGATTTGCTATATCTATCAAAACCAAATCTTTTTATTCCGAAAAGTCCATAGCCTGAGTCACTGTGCAGCAATGCCGCCCAAGTGAGAGTGAGAGAGAACAAAAGACAACACAGTGTGTTGGATGAATTGGCGGCAACAGTTTGGAAATTGCAGCAGATATGTACATACATATGTACCCCACCCCAGCCCCCATGTTCACGCTTTCCACTGCTACTAATAATTCTACTTCTTAACTGAATCCACCCCCTACCCATCCCTTATCTTATGTTTGCCAATTGAAGAGGAAGTTAGGGGTGAGGGATTTTTGTATGGGCTAACTCACCTGATGCAATGCTGTGAGGCCATCCACATTGGCTGTATTGATATCGGCGCCTTGATCAAGCAATTGAATCACTTCATCCTTATCGCTGGATAGGCAGGCGGCCAGGAAAACGCAACCGGAGCTAAATTTGATGCGCCGTCCATGCTCATGACGTGGTAATGGAGCCGCACGATTTGTGTCCGATTCCTCCCAGCGTTTAAGCTGCTCCGCTCGCTTCATCATCGCTGAATTGCTACGCGTGTCCAGTGTGGACATTTTGTGGCTGCTGCTGATGTTGTTGTTGTTGTTTCTTATGCCTCTCTCCTCCTCCTCTCTCTCTCCCGCTATCTCTTTCTTTCCTCTCTCTGTCAGTCACTCTGGTCCGAGATGTGGCGCCTAATATTTGTGGGATTTCTTCTTGTTGTTGTTCTTGCGGCTACTTTTAACTGGGAATTTGTTCCTGTTGTTGTTGATATTTGTATTTGTATATAGGTAATTTTTCTTTTATTTTATTTCCTAAAACTATTTTTAGAGAAATGCTTCACACTTTCGATTTTGATTTGTTGTTTTTATTTTTTTTTTCTGTTGATGATTCTCCTCTCTCCTTTCTGGCTAATTATTTTTTATTTTCTTCTTTTCTATTTACACTCAATTCTGTGCGTGCGTGCGTGTGTGTGTGTGTGTTTTATTCCTTTCTGCTTTTGTGCGCTTTATCAGCTACAACTTCTTGGCGTTTCTTCTTCTTCTTGGTTTTTTTTATCGTATTTCTTTTGCACTTGGCTGCACACACACACAATCTTAAAAATTCAACTCAACTCTCAAAACTACTCACTCACACTCACTCACTCTCTCACTCGCGCTCACACACACAACACACAGTTGCATTGGCAATTGTTGCTCTCTCTTTTGCTCTTGCGGCAATTGTGATTTTGTTGCATTTATTACACATTTTTTATTTTTGCGTTCGTTTTCAAAACATTTCAGCGCAAATGCTGTTTTGCTGCACGCTGCAAGAAACCAAAAAAAAAAATAAAAGAAAATGAACATACACTTATTAAACTTTAGTTTATCCAAAAAAAAAAATTACAACTTTTTGATTTTTCGTTGATATCGCTTTACTTTGTTTATGGATACGCGGGCGCTCTTTTTCTCCCTCTCTGGCTTTTATGCTCTTGCTTTACGTATATATGTAATTGTATGTGTGCATTTCAATGTGTGCGTATGTGTGTGTGCGTGTGTGTGTGTGTTACCAATTTGACATAAATTCAACAGCCGCGACGCTGACGTCGCGACTCGCGAGTAAATAGAACGAAAGATGGCAGCAAAAGCCGCTGCCGCTTTTATATATGTATTTTTCTTTCAACAATTTTTTTTTCTAATTTCACATTTTACATAATTTTGCATTGGCCGAAGAAATACAAAAAAACCGAGAAGCATTTTAGCATCTAAAAGCGCGTAATTATGTAAAGGCATTTTACAGCACTTCACCAACGCACACACACACTCACACACACACATGCACATACACATAAAAACACTCGCACACACAAACACTTACGCACGTAGAGAAAAATGGATTGCAGTAGAAATTTTTCAACACCAAAAAAATAAGAAAAAAAAAAGAAGGCGAACGCACCTCTAAGCCCACAAGCACAACTTGATTGGATTTGCTTGAATTTATTTCACATTTAACTTAACGCTCCGACTGCGGCGTGCAATGCACAAATAATTCACTTCATTTTGCATATTTTCCCGATGGTTTTCCTTTTTCCCTGTCAATTCTTTTCTTTTTTCTCTTTTCTGATTTATTTCCGCTCGTCAACACTGCGATAGCACGACCTTCTCACTCGAAAACAAAAACAACAATGAAAATAACGGGGCGCGATTTTTGAAATTTACTCAAAGACGCGCATTATACTCGAATAATGGTTTTTTCTCTCTTTTCCATTATTTTAACATCCCTATTTTCCTACAATTTCCCTGCAACGAATTAAATTTTTAACACATGAACATACAAAACGAAGCACTTTGACACCACTTACTGCAGTAGACATATTTTTCGCTTTCTGATATTTTGAAAACTTTTCCCGCAATTATAAATCCCTCCTTCCACACAAAATTGCCCACAATTGAGTAACATTTCCCTGCTTTCAGTATTTTATGTTATTTAACAGCATGTTAAAAGAGCTAATTCAAATACTTGGAATAGTGATGCTCTATGGATCTCAGTGTTTCGATATGCTAAAAACAACACTGTTTCAGATTGAATGTGTGAAAAATAATATTTATATTGTCATTTTTTAGATAAGGTTGTATTACAACTCGATCAATATGTCAATAACACTCTTATTGAATCTACTTTATATGTAAAAAATCTGATTTACCGCCATTTCTAGTATTTTTCAGACAATCGATAAAAAGTGCGCATAATTATCAAAAGATATCAAAACTAAATCGACATTTGAATAAATCTAAAAGTATCACTACATTGGGGTTAAAACTGAGAACTATGTATTACATCGTTGCTTGATTGTCTTATTACAGTGAATTTGTTATTATTGGCGATGAGAACTAAAAGAGTTTATGAAGTTTGATTAAAAAAGAGTAAACCTGTATTTAGTTACGGTTTAGCATGTTTTTGCGGTGCCTAGTGAGACCGTATTTTTAATAATTTTTTTTAGATATGGCAGCCCTGCATATCTGCTTGGCGCAAAATAAAAATTTGAAAAACTGACACACTTTTTGCTGTTATTGCGAAAATCGCTATTGTAGATTGTTGTTGTTGTTTGATTTTTCTCGCTGATGAAAAGCGATTTGATGCCACCCTTTTAAGACAACTACACAACCACCACTTCTCCCCTCTGGCGAGAAGCACTGTGTTCTCTCATTTTCTCTCTCTTTCTCTCACACTATTTGTGGCTCTTTCTTGCCACCGAAAAACCTACCACCCCGTAAAAAAATTGCGCATCGTTCCATCTCGTTGCCTCTCGTAGAAAGGAAAACAAAACTAAAAACAGCAGCAGCAGCAATAGCAAAAACAATTCTAATTCTACAATCAGACATAGGTAAAAATGCGCCCATATAAAATAGGCAAAAAGCTATAAAATAATCAGCTCGTCGTAGTCGCACCGTGACACTCAAACCTAACGGTCGAGTAGACTGTGTATTGCGTTTTGCAATAATTTTTTTAAAATTGTTTTGTGTGTGTGTTCGTGTGGGATCAAAAATTTCCAAAAGATAAAATCCAATCTCAAAACAAGTACATTTAATTAGCAAAGCTTATCGGTTAAAAAAAAAAACAAAAACGTTAAAAATAAACAAAAGTCTTAATTTTGAAAATATTAAACAACACATAAACAGATTGCTAAATGACAAACTGATTAGATACGGGAAACGAAAAATGTCTCTGGTAAGTAATGGAAATTCACGATGAGTTTGTAGTGAAATATAAATATACACACGGGTTGTTGCTCCTATTTGATAGCTCTAGAATGGTCGAAAGGACATTCGCTTTTATTATTGCATACGAACAGGCGCAGGAAAATGCACACACTCGCTCCCTCTCTCTCTCTCTCTCTCTTGTCCGCTGTTGCTCTCTCTTGTTCATTCATATCCTCTTACGCACACGCACACATATACACATCGTGTGTAAGCACATGCTCATTTTCGAGCATTTTCCAGCCATTTCGAAATTTACTGCAATCACAGCAGCAACCCTCTGCTTCAAGCCCCCACCCACCCTTGCTAACCCGACAGCTCACGCTCACGCTCTGTCTCTCTCTTACTATTTAGATACAATATTTATCTTCTCATTGTAGAACTATAATACCCTTTGCTTATTGAGAGGCATATTCATTTTATTATCAAAAATAAGATCTTTATTGTTAGTTTATAAGTAGAACAATTAGAGAAGAGAGAGAGCAGATCCATTTGACATTTTTTTTATACCATATGCCCAAAATTAGACTATATTATATACATGGGTAGAATCAATCAATCTTATTGTTAATGGGCAAAACATGTTTTGTGCCATCAGTTATCACTTCACTAAATTCTCCAATGACTAATCGGATATATAGTAGATATACGAATGATCAGTTTAAAATAGTGCATTTGTATCGGCTGCTGAGGTCATCCAATGATGCCATCGTCTACTTTGAACCAACCTCATCGTCCCACCCACTCAACACGTTCAGTAGTTTCATTTAGTTGCGAATTTCAATAAGTAGTTTGTAGTTCGTAGAATTTTAGCTAATTTTAATTATTGTTCAATGTCATTTCCATTTTTGTACTCTAGAGTCTAGACTCTAAGTATTATTTCAAAGTGTGTTTATGTGTGTGTGTAGGTTTTGCTGATTTTTATTGTTACTTTTTTTGAACGATCGCCTCCATTTGTTTGTCTCTCTTGGCTGCATATTTAGACAGTTGTCTTAAACAGAAAACCGCATTTAGTTTATTTTCTATATTGTAAATAGTATAATTAATTGCGTCACATGCTGGAAACAATAATACAAATTTCACGTTGAGGCGCCGACTTTCAATTACCCTCACTGTCAAATTGTTTGGGTACTCATTATATAAATCACAAAACTTTCTATACTGGTTCAAGGGTACTCATAGGAAAATATTGAAATAGAATATCGTAAACAATGATTTTCTATGTCTAATCGCTAAGAATTTCCGATTTCATCGCTTGCGCCATACTGGCGCCTTCACGCCCAACCATACGTGGACAATTTTATTTTTTATTGATAAGACTAAATACTTAATTGCTAAACTGCCAGATGTTTATGACTTATATGCATATATACACATGCAGATATTGATATGAGATCTTTAAAATGTGGTTTCCTAGTAACAACACAATAGTCATAACTTGGACTTTTGAACATTTATCATTGCACATTATCCATGACAAATTCCCAGTACATTATCGGCAATTTCGTTTTATATTTACTTTTCTTATTAATAATACAAAATAATGAAATCATTTTATCAGTTCAATAGGCTTGCGAAAATATTCTTGGGTTTCCCAATTTACATGTTAACGAAATCCCAAGATATTGAAATATTTAAAGTCGGATATGGTCTGAAGCAATTTGTTATAAACTCTCTTCGTAATATTAAAAAATCTATTATAAAAATTCAACAAAAGGACATTGATGACATGAAGTAAGTAAGTGTAACAAGTGAAAAAAACAACATGCTATCTTGTTCACTCTTATGGGCACAAGATCACTTTAGCGCACCTAGCGGCCAACTTTGTCCTTGTGCCCATTTAAATATAAGACGTTTTCTACGTATAACTCGGCCATTTTTTATCCGATTTATATGAAATTTGATTGTATGTATGTATATATGTATGTATAATGTACCTTGTCCATGCTAGGCAACAGTTGCCGTTTGCCTGTTAATCGAACAAACGATATTCACACCCTTCCAAAAGTACCTCTCATTGAGCTGTCATTATGGGTAGCCAGGGGTTACCTAAAAATTTATTTACTTACTTTCAACTGCGTGGCAAACACCCTCGCCCAACACCAACCCCTCCCTCCGCTTCTCTCCCCAACACTGGGGATACAAAACAAATCGCATGAGCATTGTGTTTCCATTCAAACGAACATAAAGTTGACAAAATAGAGAATTTGGAAAATCAAGAGTTATCTTCTGATCATAATTGCTAGAAAATTCTATGTGAAAAGAGGTCCTAAGTTATTTGTTAGCAAATAAAATAGTGATTTTTGTATATACACAAAAAAAACATATTTTTGCAATAAAAAATATATAACTATATAAATAAGTAAAAACCAATAATAAAGTAATAAAAAAATAATGGCTGAACTATTATCGCGGGAAAAGGAGCTATTCAAGATCAATCAAGAGCTCAATCTTCTGACTCTAAATTCGTCTGGAACAGCGGCTGAGAACATCTATCCATCGAATAATAATAATATTAATACTGGACTCCCTCGCTATGGCACCTATCACAAGCAGAAGGGCCCAAGTACTCTGCTAAAGAAGAAGGGTGGAGCTAGTGCGTTCCACCAGCCCAAGGCAAAGACGACTGTGGCAGTGCCGCCCGCGAAAACGAAAGGTGGTGGCGGTGGTGGTGAAGTGCCACCAGTGCCCACAACACCAAGAACCACAAGCCTTCTAACCAAATCGAAAGGTCCCGAATGGCGACAGGCTGCAGGAATGACGGGAACGGCGGGAACAAACATCTTGTCAATGAGTCAAAAATATGCCACTGCTCCACCCGCATCATCAGTCTTTGAGAGCAAGTACAGTACATACACAAGAGGAACGACGAACAAAACGCCAGCAGTTGTCAAATATCGAAATCCCAATTTTAGTGAGAGTCCTTCGTTGGATCAATTGCTGCGCAACGATATGGTGGACACGAATGTTGTCAAAACGGTTGAAGTCTCACAGAAACGCGAGAGCACCACTGTGGTCAGTGGTCAGTCGAAGAAGCAATTGACCCAGGATAATTTCATCAAGTAAGTTAAAGAAAAAATAAGACAGAGGACTCCAACTAATTTCATTTTGTTTTTTTTTGTAGATTCCTTAAAGCAAAAGTGGCCATTCTTGAAGAGGATCATGCCCAGCATGCCACTGAAATGGCCAGGCAAAAGGAACAATTGGATCAGGCCTTGGATGCGCAGCATAAAGCCGAAGGCAATCGGGATCAGGCACTCAATTCGAATAAACATCTAATGGAGCAATTGCATCGATCGGAACAGCAATGCGAGGAATCGACGCGAAGGCATAAGGAACGGCAGCAGGAATATAGCAATCAGCAGCGTGAACTCGAGCTCCTTCGTCGGGATGCAAAAATCTTAAAGCAGACCTTAACGAATCTAGAGAATCGTTTGGGGAAAGCACAAGAAGAGGCCGAGACCGCACGACAGGCGCTCAATCAAATGCGTAGCGAACAACGGGAACAGCAGGAGAGCAATCGTAAGGAGCTGAAAACGCGAGATAATCGCATTAAGGCATTGAAGCGACAACGTGGCGATCTTCTAAATGCCTACAAGAAGCAACTCTTCATGATTGACAATCTGAAGCGTCAGACCAGCTGCATGGAGCAGTCGGTGGCCATTGGTTTTGGAGAGAAAGAGTTCAATAAGGTGCTCGAATGGAATTCCAAGACATGAATTCTCAATCCCCCCACCCCCATTCCCCCGTTCCCCCGTTCAGTTCCCATTGGACCATTGGATCAATATATGTATATATGTATATAGGGTCAGATTCATTTCTATATAAAATTTAGTTTTTTTTTTCTTCAAATGTTTTTGAGGCGTTTAAAAGAGAGAGAGAGGGGGAGAGAGAGAGAGAGAGAGAGCGAATCGATGCTTGGATGGCTTCAAAAGGATCCAACAGCTGGCAGTTCAAGCAGCTGGCTATGCCCCGAGCCCCTCACACAGACACATACAAAATAAGGATAAAGACAGCTGCAGGATTTTGAATCTGCTGTAGAATTCTTTAGATAAATTGACTTGCAGCTGCTGGCACACGATATTACAAATTTTCCCTTCAGAGCCTTGATTATGTAGCAGGTAGGATAGAGAAGGGTATGGCACGTACATGCATACATACATATGTTGTAATAGGCAATCTATCTAATCGAGTTGCACCCAACTTTGCTTGTTCAATATGACACCTTACTTTTGGACCGTTCACTGCGCAAAAAGAAGCAAATGAATGCGAACGGTGACTGAGAGAACCCAATCAGAAACTGGTTTCCAACAGCTACATTTGGCTGTCAATTAAAAGAGACAACAGAAATGTTTAAACAAAAATTACTAAAAACTCATACACACACACACACCTGAGACGCAGCAGCTGCTGCAGCAGCAGCACTTCGAGGCACTCGTTTAGCAAAGAACAAGGCGAGTGCAACAACTTTAAAAGGCCTTGCAAGGCCGTTTAGCACTAGCCATGTGGTTTTTGCATAAACTGGCTTTCCACTAAAAGTCTCTCTGTGTGTGTGACTGTGTGTGTGTGCGGTCAATTGGCAGATCCGTCAGATTGGCAATTCTTATACTATATATTCATGTAGTATTTGAATCTTGGCATTTGAATTTTGTCCACTTCATAAATAGAACAAATCTCTCAACATATCTCCTTCCTCTTAGTGCTCTGGGCGCATATAACATGTCAAATTCGTCTAGACGGCCTTTATAGGCAAACATTTCTCAATGTGTCGCGACATCTTTGGGTTTTTAAATTTAGCAACATTTATTTATATAAAAAATGAAGTAAGTAAGCCGTTGCGCCGACTTGGATATACCCTGTACCAAGTGCAAAATTAACTTCAACTAAATAGGAACGTTTTAGCGCGCCCGGCGGTTGTTCACAATATTCACAATATTTTATATACCCTTTTCAACCTATGAGTGCACGGTATGAAAAGTTCACCACCATCCTTTCTCTCCTACCTCCCTTTCTTAACGATCGCTCACATTATTCTATGCGTATGGCGCGTGCTGTCGGACCTTTGGAAGCCCAAGTCCATATAATATGATTCAGTTGGCCAGCCTTTTTTGTGTGGATACAATTGATGAGTGAGAGGGCTTATACGTACATACATACATATATGGATAATAATGCATTATTATTGCGATATTGGGACGTGAAGGTATTTCCTATGGGGTGTGGGGCGTAGTGTCATATAATGGGTTTCTACCGCCACAATAACAAAGTTTTTCTTCGACTATGTAAGTTCTAATAAACCTTTGGGTATATAAGGCTTAGATATATACATACATATATGTACGTAGGTAAACACCTACATATAATCGATTGGCTTTATTTTTACACTAATTGTAGTGGCGCCGAAAAACTTTTGTTACAAAACTTTAATTGAAAGTGTATTTGTCGATTTGAATCATTCTTTTACGAACATACAATATGTACGTATACCCAACTTTTCAATGGGGTTTAGCCCACTTCTAACAATTCTAAGTAACTTGGTTTAATTAACAACAAATAATAATCTAAGATAGTTGATAATTTGATTTATTTATTGATTTATGATACATTATATAGATGAGTGGAAAAGGCTTCATAAATGAATGATAATGCATTATTATTGTCTTTATTCGTTTAGTGCATACACAAATGCTTCCTGACCTCACCTAACTTAAGACCAGATATTGCTATAACTTGTGATTTTTATGAATCGATCATCAATATTCAATTAAATTTAACACTACGACTAAATTAAACCCGTGACGTGAATAAACTGAAATTTAAATTATATATTATACTATATCTATATTATTACAATGTATTTTAAAATGGGTAGAAAACCCCGCATTTGAAAAACCCGAAATACCCTTATGCAGTTAAAAATCCTTTTTGAGATTTTCATATTAGCCATAGCTTAAAAACCTTTAATCCTATTTTTACTATAAATTTTGTTGGGTTTTTTTCAAGATATGTATATGTATTGGTTATTTTTTGAACAAAAAGGGCATGTGAAAAAACTTGTTTCCATTTAATAATTTCTGAAGTACATATGTACTTGTTGTTTTGATCCTACTTTGGACTCGTGACAAAATGTTACTTTGATAAGAATATCAGTACATTGATAGGTTATCGGAAAGTTTGTGGAAAACTTCACGTTCATAAACTTAAAAACAGACAAATTCGATATTTGTGTTTATTTATTTATTTTGGTCAAAGAGTCTCTCGTGAGTGATATGATAAGTGTGGTTTCACGCATTCCCTTTGGCATCTTGGCATCCATTGCATCTGCTGGCTGGGCTGGGCAACCTTTAAGCCAAAGTCAGACAGTGAGACAGACAGACAGGTAGAAAGAGCCAGAGAAGCGTAGACGGTGGTCGGGGAGGTGGAGGAGCAGAGCAAATGAATACACAAAAATGCAGCTGCTGTCGACGCACTTCAGTGACTGCGTCTGGAAGTTGCGACTGCAAGCCAACAGCCACGGTGCATTGACACGCGCCGCGTCCATCAACTCAACTACATACAAACATATGTATGTAAGTATGTATGTATGTACGTACATACACGATGTATATATGTACATATGTATGTACATAATTGCATGCATGTATGCTGACGAATGAGTCTGGGCGCATGCTCTGCGCCAGGAAAAAATCAATGATCCTGGGCTACTACTGGGTGGTTCCTAGTTGCATTACGGGTTGGAAAAGGATGACCGTAGATGCTGGATTGAGTGTGTGTGTGTTTTTATACGGTTGTACGGTGTACGGTATACGCTGCATCTTGCGTACTAATACTAGAAACGTAGTAGAGGTTGTACGAGCCTGCGCCGTATGCTGTAGATGCACTTGCTCTAGTCCTGTTTGGGGGGAAGGGTGGAAATAAAGTTGCTGCAATTCCAGCAACTGGAATAAGTACAGCAAAAATTCATATGCCAAACCATCTGTGTGTATATACATACATACATATGTACATAAATACATACATATGTAGGTATGTATGTTTGTATGCAACTGTAAATATCAGCTAAACTTCATTTAATCGTAATGAAAGTTTACCGAAATTTTCAGCTGCAGGCAATTTGAAACATTTTTGTGTACCACTACACTTTAATCTCTCCATCTCTTTCAACTTCGCCTCACCCTCCCTCTCCCAATCCCTTACACACACACACACATACACTTCCTATCTTTACCGAATGTTAGTAAGCAGAGAAACAAACTATACTGTCAAATATGTCGAAGTTGGTACACCCTAAATTTAGATGTACATACATATATACATATATGTGTGTGACTATGTGCAAATATCGATCAAAGCACTTGTTTAATACACATTCGTTTAATTTTCATCATGCTGAATAAAAGAATAATCTATAAACTCACTCGACTATTCTATCTATCTGAAGAAAACTTTTCGAAAAAGATTAATATACATTCTGGAAGGGTATACATATAAGTGTTAGCTCGTGGTGGAAAACGAAGCGACACGACAACGCTGGCGAACAGCCGAAGTCGTCGAACGACGGCAACGGTTTTGCTTCGAATTGTGAAGCGAATTCAGTTCGGTCTTGCAACTCGAATGGCATAGAGATATGAACAGGCAACTGTTGTCCCGACTCGAATTTTGATAGAAATTAATTTGCATTTAAAAATATAATCAGTACAAAACAAATTAAGTGATTTTTTTTTTCAAAAGTCTAAATTGTGATAGTTGGCATTGTATTTGTTGACAACAATTCAATAGAAAGCCAAAAATAAAAAAGGAAACAAAATAAAAGTAAAAAAAAAAGAAAAACCCTCGAAACTGTGTTTGTCGTCTCGCCCCTTCAGCAGAGCGTGTATATGTGTGTGTCTCTGTTATTTGTCTTCGTTTGTGTGTTTTTCCGTTCGATCGATAAAATAACTGTGCAGGCACATAATATATATATATTAATACAAATATATACTACCAGAATCTCAATAACGGAAAGTGGAAACTTGAGTTTTTCAACAAAAAGAGAAAAATTGTCAAGGTGAGATAAAAGAGACTTTAACCAAATTTAACAGACACCCTCCTCCCCTCCCTTAACCTCACCCCCAACATACCACACAAATACGAAAAAAGGCAACAAAATGGAAACGTGACATCGCAAGCCCAAAAAGCTGAAGCAACAAAAATTTATACATTTTTATTTGCTCCGTTCACTTTGCCCACAGCGTACATGCATACATACATTCACACACACACACGCACGAATACACATTCACAAAGACTTTGGCATATGTATGTATGCGACGTGTACACACCACAAAAATGTCGAAAACGTTTCGCTGTGCCATGGAAGAACAAATCAGTTGTTAAAAACTTATTAGCTACAACTATTAGATATATGTATAATAGTAGTTATAAAATATTTATAGTGTTTGGACTACTTATAGGACGTTTGGGGATTCTAAAACTGTATATAGAATCGTTTTCCCGTACTACTGACAAAACGTTTTTGATACTTTTGCCGGTGGCTGTTTGTATTTTTTCTCTCTCTCTCTTCTTTTTTCTCTCTGTTGTTCCCGTTTCGACGAAAAGCATATCTCGCTCTCGCTCTGGCAAACAGCCGCAGCCAGAGGTCGTTTCGAAAGAAGAAAAAACACAACAAAAAACATGGCGGCTGCTATAGAGTTGCTAAATGCTTGCGGTTTTGTTTTTATTTAAAATTACTTATAAAGTCTGGTTTATTTTGTGATGTGTTTTGTTTATTGTGAATAAGTTATATACATTGTACATGACACATCGGCTGAAGTAATTGTTTATACACATATATACATATTTACATACATATATATGTACGTTGGTATATCATATTTATTATTTTTTTTGAGGCTAATTAAATAAAATATTTCAGCCATATGGTAACCCTCTCTTGCTTGCTCACTGTGAATGATTTCATACATATGTATGTATGTACGTACATATGTATGTTGTACATCACAACGTATCACATCACTCCACATCCCTTTCCCAACTCTCTATACCCCCCTTGACTGACTCTGTGTTCGCTTTTGAAAACAACATTCTCAATTGGGCGGTTCATACATTTAAATTATTTTGTATTCATCCAATATTTTGGACTACGCAATACCCAAACGAACGAACGCTGTTGATGATGACGACAACGATATACTATATGGTAGATACAAAAAAAAAAAACAAATATAGCATGCAAAATATTCCAGTTTACCCAGTTTTTGCTTGGCTAGAAGGTCAGAGCTATGACACATATGTATATGTGTACATATACGCCAAGAACAACATCCGCCCATTCCACCATTCCTGTTCTAATTAAATTTTTTTGATGATTTATTATTGTTGTTCGAAAAGTTTGCTCACAGATGTTTGCATGCATGACGCGATTCATACGCAGGAACCAACACACACATATATGTATACGTACATATGTACATATTCATATGTATATTTACTCGTATGTGTAATGCACTTCCTTTTTACGCACTCGCCATCGTCAACCTCGCCTCCGTAGTAACTTCACTATTCACCACCACTGTGCGCCGCCACTCCACCACCATCATCATCATCAAGGCAAAAGCAATGTTTTTTGGGCCCCGTTTCTTTGTCTCGCATTTCCGTTGTGAACGGAAGTGGTGCACTCATGCGTGTGTGTGAGTGTGCGTGCAGAAGCAACAACAACATAAACCATGGCCAACAAACTAAAGAAACTCAATCTAAAGTAAAGACTCCTCTTTTCATCGCGTATTGTTGCCAATTTTCACTATGTTGTTTTTTTATTTTATTTTATGCTTCATTGCTTTGAACTTTTGCGCTCATTTCTTCTGAGAAGGCATACAACAAAGAGAAAGTCCGTTGCTTTTTTTAAGCTTAAAGTAAAGCTCGAACTATATTCGATCTGGCAACATTGTCTTGCCTTGCCGCACCTACATACATACATAAGTCACTGCTGGTGGTCCCTACGACGACGCCGCCTACACACACATGAAAGTGATCCAACGTTTTTTGTTCCCCTCATAGAACGATTGATAACGTTCTCACGAATTCCAAAATATGTAAAGAAAACTCTTAAACGCACTACGTACGACGCGCTGCGCCTCGTATGTTTAGTAGAGGGGGATGAAGGATGAAAACTATTGTCTGTTTCCTTAGTGCGCTCATGAATGGGAGAAGAAGGAATGGACCAAGACGACCGAGATGATGGTCGTCGGCCCTTGAAATAAGAAAAATAAAAAGAAGCAGATTACATTTTGGAATTCCCGGAATTCTTGAGCTGAATCATCATGTATCTGCCCCCACCACCGCCACACTACTCTACTCTACTCACGACCTTTGAGCTGCGCGTGAAAAACGACCTTTCCTCAACCATCATTATTCCCACTAACGAGGCGCATTAAATGCGTTGCTCCGTCTGGAATTTTCATGAGAGCGTCGGCTCGCAGCAGCCGCCAGCAAGCGTTTTTCTCTCTGATGATACTGAATGATAATAAAAACACACGGACGACGACGGCTTGACTTTGGGTTTGAGAACACACAATTTTCCTTTTTTTTCTATGAAAAACGCTGAAGGCGACGACGACGACTTACTATCTATCTATCTATCTATCAATGCATGGCGGTACTTTGAACTAAGCCGCCCGTTAGTTATTTTTTTCTCTTGTTGTTTTTGTTTTTTTTTTTGGACAATCGATCATTGTTCAATAGTACGCTGCTGCGGCTGCTGGACGAAGCCAAGAATGCTGGTGCTGCTGCCTCTTAATGCATTTATTATGATTACAATATGGCCCTTTGTTGGCCAGCAGCAGCAGCATCACTTGGGTTATTTTCTTTTTCCCCTCTTTCTCTCCCTCTATCTCATACTTTGGCATCTTCTTTTCTGTTTTTATTATTATTATCGACGACGACGACGGCAACGTCGGCGGTCGTTTTTGTTGTTGCTGTTGCCGCTGCCGCTGCATTTCTTGGAAGGCCACAGGAAGATGCAAGAATGTTCTTTGTGTGTGCGTGCGTGCTGTGTACGTCTCCTCCTACTCCTATACTTCGACTCCTACTCCGCCTTCTCGTCCTCGACCAGCAAGTTGTGTGACGACGACGACTCATGCCTCTTCTCCCTCTCTCTCTGTCTCCCTTCCTCTGTTCTTTCGACCCCTCTCTTTCTTGCCCTGACTTGCCCCACGTTGTTGTCGTATCTGGTATCACCGCATTCCAATCTCAGTTGTTTTTTTTTTCTTCAGAATGGGTAAAGTGTTTATAATAGTTTCCCACAGTATACACAAGAGAGCAAAGCAGAAACTCAGACCTTTTTCTGCGGTTACCTTCACTTACCAGAGAGCCGAGTTGAGTTGAGCCGAGCCGAGCCAGTCAGCCAACAGCCAGAAGCAAGTAACTCCAATCACCCAGCAGCAGCAAGTGAGTTTAGTTAGGTTAGGTTGTAGTTCCCAATCAGAAACCGAAATGGAAACTCGAAAAGCAGCTCTCCGCCACGAATGAACAAACCAACTTTAGCATGTTTGTAGAAAAGTTGTTCGACTGCATTCCATTTGTAGTAGAGGTTTTTGGTCGTTTTGTTTGTTCGTTTTGTTCTTCTGTTTGTTGCCTGGGCCTGGTCTGGCCTTTGATTATGATTTTCCTGTCTGCTTTTGCTGTTATACTTCTACTTCTATTTCGCCGTAATGTCGTCATTCATACATAAGTATGTATGTACATACATACATACATGAATAAAGAAACTTATCTTTTACATTTACGATACCATAAAGTCAAAATTAAACGCATTTACCCTAAAAAGGTGAAGGTACTAGCAATTCTCCCCCACTATTGCTAAACTCAAGTATTACTACGCAGCAAATTTTTCCAATTTTTAAACACAATGACCCTACTATCTAAATTTCATGACTTTTGATATCTCATAATTAATACAAAATATCGTAAAATGATATTTCAAATAATTGCATTCGTATAAGAAGGGGGGTAAGAGCCCAACCCGATCGATTGTCGTAAAACTTGAACTTTTGAATTTCCTGATTCTCTGATTGTAATGTAAATGCCGCCATCAAGTAGTTTACATTCCTCAACAATAATACCCAGAAAGAAAGAGAGAGAGGGGGGAAGAGAGAAAGAGCAGCAGACAGCTGTAATTGTAAAAAAAAAAAAAATATCTGCACTTTGGACTGGTCAGAACACGTCGGGTCGGTGCATGTAATTGAAGCAAAACAACAGCAAAATGCAACAACAGCAACAAAGCAGCACATCTTTGTCTGCTTCTGGTGATCCACTTCAACAAAACAACAACAAAAATAATGCACAATCTCTGCAGCAGCATCCCAAGCTGAGCAGAGCATTCAATATCCCCTAAGAAGTCAACATTTGTAATTTACAATTTGCTTTTTTGTTTTTTGTTTTTGCACTCTTCTACAACACAGACAGACCCAAAAGCAGCTAGAGAGCAATAGAGAGAGAGAGAGAGCGTGAGAGAGCGGGCTCTAAAAAGGTTGTTGTTGTTGTTTTTCCCATTGATGGTTTTTGGCCTGCAACATACTGCTATCCCTGTTGCACATGCATTTGTGTTGATGCAGCTTATGTTGCTGGAGTTTGTTGTGTATGCTGCTTGCTGCGCCGTCGCCCAAGTCGTTTGACTGCATTCCATTAAAACTTTCTCACAGTCCGGCTAGCTAGCTACGAGAGCTCACCGCCTACCCCCCACACTCCCCCCTTAATTCATGAGGCGTCGTGAGTTGAACTGCTGTGGTGTGTGCAATTGTTTGGCGAGTTTGGCTGGTTTTGTGGTTACAAACTTTTTTTTTGGACTTTGGACACCGTTCGTCCGTCGTCGTGTTTGCTGGTGGGCTTACAATCTCTTTCAACAAGAAAAAGAAGGAAGAAAAAAAGACCACCAAGTCGAGGGAGAGAGGTAACGAAAGGGTAAAATGGTTAGACATGGAAAATCAATAAATGTTACACAAGTTTTTTAAAAAAACACCTGGTACTAGTGACTAACTATATTTGTGTTCCTAGAAAAATTCCTATAATCAGCTGTCAACTTGCGCTGTTTTTTGTTTTGTCATTTCTGTAATCTCAAAAAATACCATCATTCTTATGAATTTTTACGCTCAAGGATATAGTCATTCGATTTCAACGAATTTCTTGAGAAATATTTTATGAAAAACTGATTAGACGGAATCAAATGAATAAGTGTTGAGAGAGTCCTTAAATAATATTGATTTCAAAACCTTTTCCATATTGAGAACAATGATCACATGGTATAATTAAGTGTTGTGTTTTTTCCACCTCATGCTAATGACATATAATAAATATGCAATATCAGTAGTATGACTCAACTACAACAACATTCTTATCACATCAGCAGGGTTTGGCTGGCTTTATGTCGTTCGCGTTCATTCTCGGTTTGTGCGTAAGTTCGTTCATTCGTTTGTTCACCACCCCCACAATAATAAGAGCAGCTGCTATTTCGCTTCGGCGCACTTCAGCATACCCTATCCAACAACAACAGTGTCTGACGGCGGTTGTAATATTGCGTACTCTACGATACGTTTTGGTTTGTTTTTTTTTTCTTCTTTCACCGTCATCTTTCTTTCTTTCATTTTTTTCGCATAATAACCAAAAAAACTACCCTTATCAAATGGCGTAAGTGCAAGAGAGAGACAACGCTAGTGTGTGTGTCGCCCAGTTAAGGGCGCTTAAAGTTCAGTTCGTTGATGCTGCTCTGCGCTGATGCTTGCATCTCCAGAGTCGTCAGTTCCTTGAACTGTGTTTTGTGGCGACCAAAACAAAAAAAAAGTCATAAATACTTTTCTTACCTGCATGCTGCCCCCTTCTGATATCAGAAAAAGGTTATTTATAATGTGAAGAATGTGTGGGGCTTTAAAAGTTTGATTGAACGATAGTAAAGCTATGCAATAGGACTCTTTGTTTTTATTTCGAAATATGAATGACATGCGAAGCTAAAAAATGTAATTTAATCAACTGTAGATTTGCAGAACCTTTATCTTTTGTGTTGATAACCAACCTACGTGGAACAAGTGGTATTAGTATATCTTAAGTAGGTAGGTGATATAAGTATATATTAGCGCCAGAGACTGATAGCACTCAGTTTCCGTTGACTGTTGGTGGTGGCCGGTTGTTGGGTCGTGTGTGAGAGTTCCGTGCTCTCGAGGTGTGGTTACATACCGATTCTGTCCATACCTAAGACCTAAATCATATTTACATTGCTTCTCCACCTCCTTCTTTAGTAAGATAAAAATTATCTATTTGGCAATTACATTTTATTTGTTATTAATACAAGAATTTTTGTTATCATTGTTATCATTGCAGTTGTTGCATCAAGAAAACAAACAGCAGGACGGACTCAAAGCTGTTACAAAAACAATATTAAAAGTTCAAGAACCAACAGGAGCAGCATATAAGCAGCGATTAAACGCAAAATGGCAACCAATGTAGCCACAAAGGCGAGGTATATTCACTTTGGACCTCCACCACCAACGAACAATAGTAGCACGTTGCAACTGGATCAGGTGGATAATAGTACCAATGCTACACTAAGATTCAAGAGCCACCGTATATTCACAATGAATGACAAATATCATCGAGAGGACGAGCGATTGAAAACATTTGACAATTGGCCATTGCAGTGGCTGGATAGACATCAATTGGCCCAAACGGGCATGTTCTATACGAACGAGAGTGACAAAGTAAAGTGTTACTTCTGTGAGGTGGAGATCGGACGCTGGGAGCGCGAAGATCAACCCGTACCTGAACATTTGCGTTTCTCGCCCAATTGTCCACTATTGCGTCGACGCACTACGAACAATGTACCGTTAAACAGTGATGCACTCGAACGCGTATTGCCACCGATGAGCTATGACATTTGTGGGACAAATGATTCTGGTTTGGAATTGCGCGAAAATGCCTATCCCGAGGGACACATAATCCAATCGATTGGCCTCAATACGACGACATCGTCGTCTTCAGTACCAGCAAATTTGGAGATCAGCAACAGTAGTAGTGGCGGTGTTATCGGGGATGTCCAGCCCGAACCATGCCGCCCAGCGGCCAACTATTTTCCCGAGTATCCCGAATATGCCGTGGAATCGGCACGCGTGCGCTCATTCGACGAATGGCCTCGCCACATGAAACAAAAGCCCCCACAATTGGCCGAAGCGGGTTTCTTCTACACAGGGGTCGGCGATCGTGTACGATGCTTCAGCTGCGGTGGCGGTCTCAAGGATTGGGACGAAAACGACGAACCCTGGGAGCAGCATGCCCTCTGGCTAAAAGATTGCCGCTTTGTCAAGCTGATGAAGGGGCAATTATATATAGATACGATGGCCGCCAAACCGAAATGCAGCAGTCTACCGAGTACACCCGAAACAGCATCATTGCCGGAAGAAGATTTTTCCAGCGATTTGCTTGTGAATGGCGGAGATGTGGCACCATCATCAGTAGCATCACCATCGGCTGCCACACGTATCTACGACAAAATTGTTGCAATTTCCAAGGAGGATACAAACACACAGATGACATCGACATCCACATCAGCTTTGGGCGGTGCTGGTCCATCGCCGCCGCCAAATGGTTCTGCCACCATACCGGAGGAGAAGCTCTGCAAGATCTGTTATGCCGCCGAATACAATACGGCGTTTTTACCGTGTGGTCATGTTGTTGCCTGCGCCAAATGCGCTTCATCTGTAACGAAATGCCCGCTGTGCCGGAAACCATTCACCGATGTGATGCGTGTATATTTTTCTTAAAGTCCGTTAAATCACCTAGATTAGGTCGTCATCGTCTCACTGACAGTATTATTAGCATTATGCGTAAAGGTCGGATCAAAAGACGCTTCCCCCAACGGTAATGAGAATCTACCTCGTTGCCGTTGGGGGTAAAATTTTGATCAGCTCGATGTCGTTTAATGTTGTTTAATCACTTGTTGGTGGTGTCTGCTGCTACGGTCCTAATACTCTAGTTATGCTAAGCCTAATCCACGTGCCCTCCCCCCTCTTCTTTTAACCCAAATGTGTATTTGGAACAATGACCGTGAAACTAAACCAACGTCCAGCTAGGCGGCTGGCCGTATAGAACTGATAGCATTAGTTCTGAATGCGCTGCGTTTTGTGAAGACAAACTCACGGAATTAAATAAAAAACAGAAAAACACACAATAAACAAACTAAAAACAAAAACACTAAAAAACAGCAAACGCACGGAAACACAACATGGACAACAACAAAACACACACACAACAATGGGTTAAAACCAAAAAGTTAATACACAATATATATAATATGCAATTTTGGCAGAAACTAAAATAGATGTAGTGCATCCATCAATAAGAACATTGTACATTTAGCTTCTTACCCCCTATTAATATTATATGTTCTTGTAAAACTACATAATAATTTATAATAAAATTAAAATATATATATATACATATATGTAGATTTTATTGTATATATATGTATGTATATATATATTAAAATAAATATAAATATATATAAAAAGAGTTCTATTACCGGAGTAAAAATCTTGTTTCCTTTTATGGGTTCGTCCGGGGGCGGGGTAACAATAGATTACAAAAGAAAAGCCGCGCAAGCAGCAAGCTTAATTGCCAATAGTTTTAATAGATTCTTGGATCTGGCCAACAAGAAAGAGGCGGCAAGTAAACTTAACTGGATCGGACTGGATGTTCAATGTGGGAAAACCAAAATCAATTAAAATTACCTCTTCGTCGTTTTCTTTCCTTTCAACTGCCACAGCTTTTTTTATTTTTATTATTTTATGCAAAACTGAATGATGACGGCTTTATAATTGGTTTACAAAAACCTGGACAATCAGGTTAGTACGAAAACTATTCATTAAGGCCATAAAATTTATCTAACATACGAACCAGTTCATAAAAGCCAAAAGAAACAGGGCTATGTTAAGTCAATGTTATCCCTGTTGGACTTGAAATGTGTACAAGAATTCGTCATTGCAGAAAGTCCACTGAAAGAGCACCCACACCCTTTGTTGAACTTAACTGTGCTCTAATATCCAATCAATTTTTATTCCAAGAAAATTGAAAGAACAAAAAACACTAGCAGGCGAGTGTGTATTTCGATTCGCAATTGTGCTAGATAATCGAAGAAAGAAAAAAATAAGTGAGTATTGACAGCAATTTCATTAAATTGATAAGATGAAGAGAGAGAGGGAACAAGAAAGAGAGAGAGAAACCGGGAAAACATATGTACGCCTCCGTAGTATGGTGAGAAACAGACTTAGCTGGAAAACGGCTGAATGCTTGGAGAAGCTAAATCGGCTAAAAAAGATGTTAATTTGACGGTAAAAGCCATGTTAACGGGAAAAAGGTGAAATGGTTACCAGAAAAATTTGGAATTGAAACCTGGACGTTGCTTAATTAATTTTTAGATTAAGTAAATAAAATACAATATAAATTTATTTATGCTAATTAAAGAAGAAGGCCTAAAAATATTTTAAGAATTTATAGGATATGAGATGTACATAAATAGACTGGTAAATCGAGATTATTAGAAGAAAGTAATTTTGATGACGTTGAACGTTTTTGAAACAACTGCATTGTACGTCTTTAATCTTATTAGTTGAACTAAACATTCCAGCTTAATAAGCTGTTTAATCTTAGGAAAATATATAATTTTTTAGATCTTACAAAAAGGCTTGTACTATTGTGATAATATCATAATTTTTTCCATCATTGCAATATTCATAGATTAACAATCGGCAATGGCAAACAGCGCTGATAAAATTTTGAGTACGGATCAGGTGGATAATAGTACCGTTCCACTTAGCTTTGAGAGATCTTATAATAAGATAAGATTAAATGACAACTACCAACGCGAGGAGGAGCGATTGAAATCATTTGATAATTGGCCATTATCTTGGCTGGATAGACATCAATTGGCCAAATCGGGGATGTTCTATACGAACGAGAGCGATAAAGTAAAGTGTTACTTCTGTGGGGTGGAGATCGCACGCTGGGAGAGGGAAGATCAGCCAGACTCTGAGCATTTGCGCTTCTCGCCGAATTGTCCATTGCTACGAAATCGTCCCACAAATAATGTGCCGATAAATTACAGTAATACTACCTCACTAACTGAAGATCAAGATCAATTTGTCACCGAATGGAATCATAAATACCATCGCGAGGACGAACGATTGAAAACTTTTCACAATTGGCCATTAACTTGGCTTGATAGGCAGCAGTTGGCCCAAACAGGCATGTTCTATACGAACAAGGACGATGTTGTAAGATGCTTTTTCTGTGATGTCCACATGAGCCGCTGGGAGAGCGATGATCATCCTATACGTGATCATTTGCGGTGGTCGCCAAACTGTCCATTGTTGCGCCGATGTCACACCACCAATGTACCGCTAAATAGTGAAGATCTGGAACGTGTATTGCCGATCAGGAGCTTTGACATATGCGGATCACCGGGCGAAATTTCAAAGAACAGAAAAAAGTAACTTCAACTATAACTATATATACCAAATAAAACTATAACAAAATATTAATTCTTCATATCCTCAACCTTTCTAGTATATATCGATACCGATCGGATCGATCATCTATATTATACAGCTGTTATATGTATTTATATATCCAATAAATTTTTTATTATATTCATATTTAAATATTTCTAATTTGTAGTTTCACAATTGGTAGGACCCAATACAGAATATAATTTCTATGTCTGGCTATCACCTCGTTTAAAGTTCTTTTCTTTCACCTGCTATAGCCGACTAAATAATAATTTTAATTTTAGACGACAAATTTTGCTTTACGCACGTCAATAGCCTAATCGTCGATCTGACAAAGACAAAGGAAATAAAAGAAGACTTTCGCTGTCACTGCCACGTGTTAATGGGTCTCTATACAAATATATGTATTATGACACTTATCACTCAATTTTTATAATGCTGCCAATTAATCGCTGTACACGACCAAGCAAAGTGAACTCAACTAAAAGTGCAATGATTATTTCACCTTTATTTATTATTATTATTCTTCTTTCTTCTTTTTTTGAAAATCGGCTATAGTACACTCGCAGAAAATAAACCTAAGCACGTTTTGGTTTTTATTTGAGCGATTTGTCATCCAAATTATTTGAAAAATTATCAACAAAAGTTGGAGTGAAATATCAAATTGTGTGTTTTTTATTTAATTAAGAATTGAAATTTGCACAAAAGATTTCATAATTTTCAAAAATTTTTAAAGGTTTAGAGTTTACAAAATTTCGAAAGACAAAAAATAAATCATTATAAAATCTAGTGCCTGGTTTTACCTCTCAGATACTTTCAAAACATAGTTCACATAAAAAAATATTTGAAACTCATGTTCTGAGAGGCTTTTCTCTTCCCTTTTTGAACTTATAGTTTTGGGTATTATACTTTTAACTTGGATGATAATGTTTTTTCAGTATTATAGTAAAAGAAAACTCTAAGTAATGTTCTAGAAATGGTTCCAAATCGTTTTTCAATTTGTGGGGACATATTCTTATCTTGTATACGAGAATCCGGTTGCAGATTAGAGTGAGTTGGTTAAGTCGTTTATCACTCGATTGACCACTTACTACATAATAATAGTTACATCATATCTAACCTATAGAAATTTTTGCAGCAATTCCAATTGCACACGCGCCATTTAGTTATATGTATACTATAATTAAATATTATATGCATTTACTTGTGAAACCGGCTTGAGCAATCATTGAAATGTCGTGGAATTTTGTTGTTGTTGTTGTTGTTTTTTAATCAATGAATGAAATATTCGCTTGAGTCATCCATCCCATTTAGTAGTGAAGAATGTTGCTGCCATTTCTGACACTCTATATAAAAATAAACACAAAAGTCATTTGACAACAGAATATGAAACGAAATATGAAAGACAGCAATTATCGATTTAATATATGAAATATCTACAAATTTATTGTATATACTCGTGGTACATTCTCACAGTTGGCAATCGATCTAGAAATTTTATGCAAATTAATGTGATCTGGTTTCAATTGCCAATGATTTGAATGTTGACCTTACATTGCGTGCGACTTTTCAATACCCCGTAACACTATTGTGATGGGGTATATAAAGACTAAGCAAATTTAACTCAAACGCTCAATTAGAAAGCATTCTAGAAAAGATGATGATGAAAGAAATGACTTAAGCATAGCTATATAATGGTTCAATGGAAGATAAAACGAATAGTGAGAAAGACATCTATTGTGAATTGGTAACGGACTAGGAAACCATTTTAGCAATTAAATCATAGAAAGATGTGTCCTAGGATTGCTTATACTAAAAGATAAATTGTTTCTAGAGTTGTCTATCATCTAAAATGAAGTGATCTAGGGTTGCCTATAAAATATGAATCCAAATTCGAGTAGTGGCAAAGACTTATTTTGTGGATGAATACAAGAAATTGCTTCTGAGGCACCCTCAAGATCATTTCAACTTCAAATCGAGTATATTTCTTTCTCTGTACTTAAAATGTCTCTCTCTCAAATAGGTTACCAGTCTAAAGTGTGTCAAAATTTTTATCAGGGGGATTTTTTGTTTTTCGTTATCATGCCAAATATATATTTGCCAAATATACTTGTATTGATTATGACTGATAGTAAAAGTGCAAGGTCACCCCTATATTTGATAAATTTTGGCAATTTAGACCTTGAATTTTGTAGAACGGGAATGCCGTCTAAGATAATTGTAACAAAATTGATTAAATTCTCAAAAAAAAAGTGAATTTTATATATGTATCTACAAGTTGAAAATGGTTGCCATAACTGACACAAACCTACATAATTGCAAAAGGCATAAATTCGCTTAATTTTACACACTTCACTGATCGCACACAATGACTGAAAGTGTGAATGATTTTCTTGTTAGCGCCAAGTGTTAGATATATTTTGAATTTTTTAACTTGGTAAGCGATATCACAAAGTCGTTGTTATCGAAAACTAAATGCATGCAATTTTTAATTACAGTTCATACACATCCAGACGAAGGTTATTCACACGGCCAAAAGTCGCATTTGAATTCTATATACATATATACATATGTATACACACATAGTATATCTGAATTTTTAGTTTGTATATTGAACTTAAACTTTAGCCAAAAGTTTCTCATTAGCGCAAGTTTTTATCAGTGTGGAGCTTAACTTAAATGAAAGCTATAAATATGATGATATAGGCAACTGATTTTGTTTACACTTATATGCCAAACGCCCAACACACCAATTTCCCTAAGCTAATGCCGACTCGTAAAATATAATTAAACTAAGGACTTGCTTGTCTTCGATTAAGAGCAACTAAAAGCTAGAGACTTAAAATTTTGTATGCACTTTTTCTACCTCCATCTTGCATACATTCTTTTTGTGTTTAATGAAAAATTGTGTGCATACTTTTGGGCTTTTTTTTACCTTTTATTATAAATAAATTTAATAAATGGTGTAAAAATTGACTAAAATAATTGATTAATTTATTTTTGGTGTATATAATTAAAATTGTTTTAGCTTTTAAACAACATCAAACTAGACTTTATTTTAAATTGATTCTTGTAGGACACTGCCAGAAGAAAAAATTTAATATATGTAGTCCTAGAGCAAAACCCAAAAACTATTTGTAAATTTAAATTAAATTGACAAACGCCGAAAGAAGCTCTCCAAACCAAGCCTAATTTTAGGGTTGTCGAAAATTCTTAAAATATCGTATTGGTATATTTTCGAAAACCCTAATTCTGGGGGAAAAAAGGTTTTATTTTAGTTATTTTAAAAGGTACATACAATATATAAAAACGAGCTGAAATAAATATCAATGAGTGAGTTATATTCAAATAATTGGAATGCCTAGGTATATTCTAATTTTTAAGACCAAATTTTCAAAAAGACGTCTGCTTGTAGCCACGATTAAAACCTATTTCATCATCTATATTTAACTGATAGAATCTTGATTAGTACAAATGTCAAAGTAAAAACAATTAAATTAGTTATTCAAAAACTTATTAATCCGCGCCTGAATTAATTGATTTTCTGTCTTACTTTCTTCGAAAACAAACGCATTAAAACAGTTTGAAAAAAATGGCAAACATAAAGTTTATATAACAAATTTTTAATTAAATTAAATGTCGAAATGACGTTTTGATCTAATGCCAAAGACTTAGGAGTTCGATGTTAAAGAACTTTTCATTGGACATAAGGAAACCTTTGTATATATTAATTTCTCTTGCCACATCGACAATATTTGTATTGCTAAAATAATCCATGGCCACAACATTTGCATTCATGCCCCATGGACCCCTTAGCCATTGATTGATCTTGGGATTAATGAAAGCGGCACGCTCCTTAGCCGTCTGCAATTTATGGGAATTGAGAGTCTGTTCCATGCTCTTGACCCCATAGAATATCCAACCCTCATCCTGGACAGGTGAATCTGGTTTCTTGCTAAACAATAGACGCATATAATTGACTGTTTGGGTGAGATTTAAGTAGCTTGTACTAAAGCGTTTCCATGGTGGACAGAGTATGGGTGATTCTATTGAAACGAAAAAAACGGGGAAATTAAAATGGTGATAGAGAGGGAGAGAGGGGAAGTATTACCATTTTCTGGATGTGGCAACTCTTGAGTGGGAAATAGCAACAAGACATGCTTTTTCTCCTCATGCAATTCCTGATAGCTGCGATCGGCGCACTGTTCATTTATGCTAACATTTCGCTGATAGGCCACATCGCCAAGTTCTTTGCGTATAAGACGATACAGTGAGCTATAGATTTCGGGATGTTTGTAGAAACCAATGGGAAATGAGCTAAAATCCAGAACAATCAATTCACTGGAACGTTGGACAAATTGTCGTACATCTCGCAGGATAGCAGTCAATGGGGTAATGAACATATTCTCATTGGCTATCCAAAAGGTTTCTGCACCCGTATCCAAGGCATCGCTATCCGAATGTTTGTACCTGCAATTCTCCAATTGAAAAATTCTACGATCCAAAGAGGACAGAGATAACTTACCCCACACTCAAATCCAGATAACGTATGCCAAAAACTAATTGTGACCAAACATCAAAATGCTGGGCCACTAGATAATCTTTGACCAACATCGATTTGGTTTTACTATAGTTGGTCACAAAGGCACCCGAGGCATGGGTCCCGGGCAGAAAGAGTCGTTTAATCGGTATTTGGGCCACTCCCTTGAGCTGGGCAAACCAATTGGGTTGAATTTTCAGGCATTCGACAGTGAGAAGTTCCGTGCCATTGTAACTGGCAACATAATGGGGCAAACACTTGCCCTTCGGATAAATGGTGGCTGGTGATTCATTACCATCTTGCCGATTCCAGCCACCAGGATAATGCAATTTACCCAATTTGATGTGTGTGCTTATTTTCCCTGTACGATTCTTGATGCCATCGATACGGAAATCGGGTTGAAAATTCGATATGGTCGGATCTCGACTATAAATGCCAATCCATTCGGGTGGAGCTGAACAGTCTGGTCCCCAATTGACCTCCAAGCAGGCATCGTGCAGTGTTTTGCCCGTTAGCGAAATTGTTAAAAAGAATGGGCAACTGGCTAAAATAATCATAGGAGTTTTCTTTTTTTACTTTTTTAACTTGTTGCAAATGAAATATCACCTTGAAGGGGCGCCACAAATAGAAGAATGTGCAACAGAAGCCAGCCAAATATTTGAGATTTCGCCATCGCTTAATGCGATTTAGTTTCGTTTTCGTTTTTCTTCTTTCTTTTTTTTCTTTTTATTTCGACTGCTGTCCTCTGTGAATGAAAGCAAACTACGAAATTGTTGGATTATTTGTTTATTTTGTTCGCCACAGTGAATGACAATTGACTTGCTCACTCACCCGCCCACTATGTCACTTATCACTTAATTGAGCTCGATCTTGTTTTCTTTTTGAGTATCTGCGAAGCTTGAGTTAGTTTCAATTAAGATGCAACATTATTCACTTCCAGATTGAGCGAGTTCACGTGGCCCGGGACTATGGCATCTCAAAGTGATCATCGCTCGATAAGTAAGCTTTCAAGATACTATTCGAGTCTTTACTTATATCCATGAAATATTTATTTAGGTCTAGTAGGTAAGTATATCTAATCTTTTGATATCAAGAATAGTGAAATTCTGAAGGGTAATCTTTCGAACAATTATTGTAAATTTAATTTATATTTATGGTTTTATTCACAGTAAAGTTTTTCCAAAGAAACAAAATGAAAGCCTAAATGTATGCTGCAAATTTAAATTTTGCAACGCAAAAAAATATGGCCTAAAGTTCAGAGAGGGTTAAAAGAATAAAACGAAATTTCTAGGTTTTACTATATAATTAATGTTAATTTTAATTCACTTAATTCATCTATTTTATTTATTATTTGATTTTCTTTAGTTTTTTCCTATTTTTTTTAGCTTTTTCTGCCTGGTTAACGTATTCTATACCACGATCCGAGTAGGGATCGGATAAGAATGCTATACAATACTTGTTTGGATTTCGAAAAAATATTATTTTCCTTAATAACGATCATTGACACTGAAATTGCGATTAAAGTTTAATTGGTTATTACCTTGAAAATATTTCCCTGATGTAGGACATCCTTAAAGTCGAAATAAAAATTATGGATAAAAAAATCCTATACAGCTTAGCCAATTCTTATTTGATTTTGATATAAAATATCCCATTAGATGGGTAATTAACTGTACTTTTAATGTTGTAACAATAAAATTTGTGACACATATGAATTTATGTGATATGGCATCAAATTCGACAGATTTGAAAGAAATATGTAGCTGTCATTTCGCCAGTTTTGGTCTTAGAAAAATAAGCAATACATCGTTAGATAGGACAAGATTATCTCTATCAAAAATCATGTTATTTATTTAATCGTGTAAATTCAAGACGACACTTGTACTAACAAATTAGTAAACAATGTTGCTGTTTTCCTATGTTATTATTTCTTATATGGTATTGTATATATTTAAATATATTTCGAAATGAAGAAAGTTTTCCCCTACTCTTTGACATATTTTTTAAATTTGATAGATAAAACTTTAAATGAATTTTTATATAATAAATGTGTTTTTTTTTCGCTTAACTCAAGAATAAAGTTTGATTTTTTATGTGATATTATTTTATGTCTATTTAATATATATATAATTTATATAATATCTATATTTTCCTGTATAATAAATAATTTTTAAAATTTAAAAGCAATTTCTGTACCTTTTTTTTGTAAACAACAACCTTAAATTGAAAAGAAATGTTGAAATAATGGGATAATGCGTGGAGCTCCACGTGCCGATTTTAATTTTTGTTTGGTTTGTTTTTAAATCGTAAACATCTGCTTATTAATAATGTGCATAACAATACATAATATATGTGATATACATCTATATTTTCCCTATACCTCGTTATGTGTATTCTATTTTTTGTGTGCGCTCTTAACGCCTGCATTTGGTTTCACATTCTAGTTTGGTGCACCAGCGATTGGCATTGCCACCGCATCCTTTGTAGTCCAATTGTATGCAAGTTCTATTCAATGCCGCATTGTAATACCACATCGATTTGTTGGCCTGTTTGCGGCATCTAGATTTGCGAGCATTTCCCACATCCAAGGCTCCCTCACATCTCTGTTGTCCCGGCTTCCCCTTGCATGTGGCTGGACGTTGTCCCACGGCAATGGTTGTGATCGCAATGATTAGGGCCACCAAGACCCATAATATGCCAAAGAAATGCATTTACGAATTAAGAAACGAAACAAAAACCAACAAAAAAAAGAACTGCGCGTGGCAACTGCCGCTGAATTTTTGATTCGTTGCATTTCTAGAACATGGCCTTTTAAAGAAAGGCTGGACACATGTTTCGCCTTGCTTGGGAAATGCTTTTTAAAAAGTTTTATGCTTTGCCATTGTTCGATTCAATCAATACTCGAGTATTAATCAAGTGAATATTGGGTCGTCTAGCTAGAGTCTTTGTCTGGTCGTCTGACTTCTTGTGTATATAAGCTGATATCGAATTTCACTTCCGCTATCAGTTCCAGTCGAGCTAAACTAACCAACATGAAGTTCCTTTTGATTTTGGCTTGCCTTGCACTCTATGTGGCCTACATCGAGGCTCAAAACATTTGCGTTGGACGTCCTTGTAAGTGTGAAACAATTTGTATCCATATAAATCTTTGATTACAACATTTATTTCTTTCATACAGTCACTCAGGTTTGCACCGGAGGCCGAGATGAGGGTAATGGCAATTTACCCACCTGCCGATTCACCTCCATGAATGAAATGTGGTACTACGAGTCCGGTCCACGTAGATGCACCCGAATGAGATATCGCGGCTGCGGTGGCAACAACAATCGCTACTGTTCCCAGGCTGATTGCCTGCAGAAATGCAGGCGTTAACATTCACAATTGATCTGATCCCGGATGTCTTTAAAATAAATTGAAAATAATATTGCATACTTTTTGACGTTGTATTTTATTTGTATACCTTTGCAAAGGGTATTTTAAAGCAGCATAAAGTATATAAATTCTTTATCATCACGAGAAGAGGAGTCGTCTGTCTGATCATATGCTAACTTTTGCCACAGTTTTGTAGCTATGGCTTTCTAAAATCGTATATAAACTTTTTTTAGCCCTAGCCACATTATCCGGAATTTTCATTAAAATCGGAACACTACATATATCATATAGCTGCCATAGGAACTTTCTTTGATACAAAAGGATTTCAAGAGAATCGTATATGGCAAAATTATGACTGTGTGTGTGTGTATGCTTGCATGTATGAAGCGTGCATAAAAAAGAGAATATGTATGTATGTGTGCATGTGAATATTTCTAGCCAAGGGCTATGAAGTCTTCACAGTTATGAGAGATCGTGAGAACCAACAAAATTGTGGTTGGACTTCCACGATTTAAATAATTGATGGATGTGCGATCACTTCTATATGGTAAATGTTGTGTAAATATTTAACAACAGGCACTGTAATAATCGGATAGGCTAAGATTTAATTACCAAATAGAAAGAGATACAAAATGAAGAGGGAGAAAAAATATTGAGCGAGAATAATGCTCTCAAATGCAAATGTAAAAATCACACTTCTGCTGACTTAATTAGTGAAAGTGAAAGGCGGGGTCGAGTCCCACGGAGGTCGATGACTATTTTATTAGGGTTTTGTTTTTGGTATGTCCTCATCGATTTAACACGCAAAAAAAAGGGGTTTTAAAGCATAATAAACTGTAATGGTCAAGGACTGCAAGGATATAAAAACCTCGGCTTAGACGGCTTATTATTATTATTTTTAATTTTTAATTTAGGATATAGTTGTCAACTATCAACCTAACAATTTTTACAAGCACTAGCAACTATGGCCGTCGGCTTTTTAGACGATAACTACGTCCACGCACTAGCCTGGGATTCGAACCCGGATCCTCGTTGTTCAGTTGCCTTAATGACAGGGCCACTTAGACAACTGATCTACCGAGGACTGCTAGACGAAGTTAGCTTATCTCAAATAAATTTATTTAACTTCATTTGTTTAGCCCAATATTTTAGCTTCTAATCTTAGATATATTTTCTTTAGCTATCTTTTTAGCTACATTTACTCAGCTTCATTTTGTAGCTTTCTTTTTTGTGGTTGAGTATTTAAAAAAAATGTTTCATGATGAAAAAATTTTGTATTTAAATTGGTTCCGGTCTCTTACAAACTACATATATGTATACAGTCTTTTTGTCTTTTTTACTCACCCGTGCGTTCCATATTGTTGCTTTGGAAGTGCTTTTGAAAAGTTTTATGTTTTGCCATTGTTCGATTCAATCAATACTCAAGTATTAACCATGGGATTATTGGGTCATTTAGCCAGACCTTTTGTCTGGTCGTCTGACTTCTTGTGTATATAAGCTGATATCGAATTTCACTTCCGCTATCAGTTCCAGTCGAGCTAAACTAACCAACATGAAGTTCCTTTTGATTTTGGCTTGCCTTGCTCTCTATGTGGCCTATATCGAGGCTCAAAACGTTTGCGCTGGACGTCCTAGTAAGTGTGAAATTATTTGTATACGTACATACATAATTTTGATTTCTTTCCATACTAGTCTTTCAGGTTTGCACTGGTGGCCGAGATGAGGGTAATGGCAATTTACCCACCTGCCGATTCACTGCCATGAATGAAATGTGGTTCTATGAGTCCGGTCCACGTAGATGCTCCCGAATGAGATATCGCGGCTGCGGTGGCAACAACAATCGCTACTGTTCCCAGGCTGATTGCCAACAGAAATGCAGGCGTTAACGTTCACAACTGATCTGATCCCGGATGTCTTTAAAATAAATTGAAAATAATATTGCATACTTTTTGACGTTGTAATTTATTTTTATACCCTTGCAGAGGGTATATATTCTTAATGATCACGAGTAGAAGAGTCTGTCTGTCTGATCATATGCTAACTAGTGCCATACTTTTGAAGCTATGGCTTTCAAAAATCGAAAACTTTTTTAAACCCTAGACACATTATCCGGGAGTTCCATAAATTTCGGACCACTATATCATATAGCTGCCATACGAACGATCAGTCTTAATGCGAATAACTTCTCTTTTTGTTGAAGATTCATATCCAAATTGATTATGTACATAAATATATATACAATACATCATATTCCTGGATTTCAAGAGAATCGGTTAAACAGAATACCTGATTCTGGATTTCAAGAGAATCGGTTAAACAGAATACCTGATTCGGTCAAAAGCACATGCATACGCCAAAATTATGATAGTGTGTGTATGTATGCGTACATATACGAAGCGTGCATACAAAATGAGAATATGTATGTATGTGTGCGTGTGAATATTTCTAGCCAAGGACTATGAAGTCTTAAAAGTTGTGGGAAATTGTGAGAACCAACGAAATTGTGGCTGGATTTACACGATTTAAATAATGTGTCATCACTACTATATGGTGAATGTTGTGTAAATATTTAATAACAGGCACTGTATATTAAAAATCGGATAGATTAAGATTTAATTATCAAATAGAAATAGATACAAGATGAAGAGAGAGAGAAAGATAACATTAAACGAGAATAATGCTCTCAAATTCGAATGAAAATGGGAAATCGCTTTTTAATCAAAAGTTCACTTTTGCTGAATTACTTAATACTTTGGGTTCGAGTCCTACGGATATCGATGACTAATTTATTAGGGTATTTTTGTATGGCTTCATCTAAATTTTTAACTTCATTTTTAGCTACATTTAATCAGCAACATTTTGTAGCTTTCTTTAGCTTCTACTTGTAGATATATTTTCTTTAGCTATCTTTTTAGCTTCATTTCTTAGCTACATTTATTCAGCTACATTTTGTAGCTTTTATTGTAGGCATAAATTGCTATAGTTGTGTATTTAAAAAAATGTTAAAAATGAAATAAAGAGCGTTTCTTTGTGTTTTTTTTTTGTTTTAAGGAGCTTATAGTTCCAGTTTAAGGAGGGTGTGGTGTAGTTAGGCGTGATATAGTTATCTACTGATGTTTTTATATATATAAATCTCTTACAAAATACATATATACAGTCGTTTTTTTTTTTTGTCTTTTTTACTCACCTGAATCAAAAGATTGACCAGCCCCGTGTGTTCCATATTGTTGCTTTGGAAGTGATTTTGAAAGGTTTTATGTTTTACCATTGTTCGATTCAATCAATACTCAATACTTATTAACCATCAATACTTATTAACTTATACTTGTACTTATTAACCATGTGATTATTGGGTCATTTAGCCAGACCTTTTGTCTGGTCGTCTGACTTCATGTGTATATAAGCTGATATCGAATATCACTTCCGATATCAGTTCCAGTCGAGCTAAACTAAACCAGCTAAACAAACCAACATGAAGTTCCTTTTGATTTTGGCTTGCCTTGCTCTCTATGTGGCTTATATCGAGGCTCAAAACGTTTGCGTTGGACGTCCTGGTAAGTGTGAAATTATCTATATCCCTACATACATTTTTGACTACAATTTTGATTTCGTTCCATACCAGTCTTTCAGGTTTGCACCGGTGGCCGAGATGAGGGTAATGGCAATTTACCCACCTGCCGATTCACCTCCATGAATGAAATGTGGTACTACGAGTCCGGTCCACGTAGATGCACCCGAATGAGATATCGCGGCTGCGGTGGCAACAACAATCGCTACTGTTCCCAGGCTGATTGCCTACAGAAATGCAGGCGTTAACATTCACAACTGATCTGATCCCGGATGTCTTTCAAATAAATTGAAAATAATATTGCATACTTTTTGAGGCATCTTGTTTATTTTTTTAATTTTTAAACTAAAGTGCAAGTGAAGGAAATTGTATTCCTGTAGCTAAAGTTCCGACAGGAACAATCTGTTTAGATCGAATCTCATATTTAAGGGGCATCCAAGCTATATCCGACTATGCGATACACTTTCTAGTGTTCTTTAGAGTAGAAAAGTTTGCTTATTTTTTAGCTTCATGCTTTTAGATATATTTTCATTAGCAAAATTTTTAGCTACATTAATTGACCGATATTCAATGGTTTTGTTGTGTTTTTGATTTTCAAAAACATAATACTCAAGATAAAATTAAAGGCTTTTTGAAAATTGATTCATATTCTTGGCCTCTTAGACAGAAAAAAAAACGAGTCATTAGTGATTCATAAATAAAATGATTTTCTGGTTTATTTGTTGGTTGATTGGCTGATCGAACGATTGATTGATCGATCGATTGTTTGCTTGATTCATTCTCATTTCTTTTCTTGGTTGTTCAATTATTTTGTATGTTTTTTTGAAATTAATTTGAGTGTTAAATTACAGTGAATAACAAAGCGAATAACGGTTAGTTAAATGCTCGGCGAGTGAATATATATTGCTTAATGTGGGTAGCAGCAGCAGCAGCAGCAGCAACAACAAAATTCTTAGGCATAGCTACTATATATAATATATAAACTTCAACCATAAACTGTACAGGCTACACTAAACAAAATAACTAACTAATTATCTAATTATTATTATAGTTTATCAAACATTGTTAAAGAAAACTAAATTATTCGAGTTGTTCATATGCTCTTCTCCCTATTTTAGCTTCTCTCTCAGTTAAGTAGTATTAGTTAAAGATTTAGATACAGTGTGTGTGTGTGTGTGTGTGTGTTTTTTTTAATGTTTTTCTTTTTGTATTTTGAACGGAATGCGGTTGTAAATATTTGATTTCCTTTTGTGTTTGCACAGGTACGCAATGATAATGGTTACAGGCAGCTGATTAAATAATTTTCATAATATGTTTTTTTCTTTTTTCGTTATTATTTTGTTTTTTTTTTTCATTGTCTTGTCTTGTCTTACTGATCTGAGGTAGGTCATAAAAAAAAAATAATTAAATAGAATTTTTTTTATATATAGGTGTATATGTATGTAAATAAAATTAAAAAAAAAAAAATAATAATAAAATAGAAAAAAAAACAAACAAAAACCACACAATAAATGTTTGCGCTGTGAACAGTCTAGACTTTTTAGTACAAATTACTTAGAGACTAACTAAATAAATAAACATAAACATTTAGAATCTAACTAAAATACACAAAAAAAAAAAAGAATTAAAAAAAATGAACGTAAAACAGTCTTGTGGTTGCATTTGTGTTTAGTTTTTCCGCTGGTGATTTGATTTGATTTTGAATGCGAATAAATATATATATAGGTACAGAGAAATCCACTTGATAATCCACCGCCTCCAAATCGGTGCATCCCTAACCTTATGACATATAAATACAAATACGGAGTTCGAGTACAAATTAGTTATAAATAAATTCTGCTTAATTACTGGGTACTAGTTGCATGTCTTTTTCTTGGTTTGTGTTTTGTTTTCCTTTTGTTTTTCTGTGTTGTTTTTTTTTTTTTTTTTTTTTTTTTTGGAGTTTATAGCTCCAGTTCGAGGGGGATGATATAGGTATATGTATTGATGTTTTTTTTTTTATATACAAATTGGCTCTGGTCTCTTACAATCTACATATATATATATACACACACATGGCCAATTACATATTTACAGTCGTTTTGTGTTTTTTTGTTGTTTTTTCAGCTCACCTGCTGAGTCAATAGATTGACCAGCTCGGTGCGTTCCATATTATTGAGGGTATGCATATCGACGCCAAGCGCCGCAGCCACCGCCTCAATATCCAAACCGAATGAGGTGAGCAGCTCAAGGAAACGCATCTCTTCTCCAGTTAGGGGATTGGTTAATGTGGGACACGAATGATTGCATTGCGGCCAACTGCAACGCTCCAGCAAACGTAAAGCACATTTCTCTGGCACTCGAGGCACACGTTGACGTTTCTTTGATCTCCCATTTGTGGATGAGATATCACTGGATGTGGATGTGGATGATGATGATGATGAAGACGAGGCAGTTGCAATGGCGCCAGCGGTGCTTGCTGCTGATGATGAGGAGGACAAGGAGGAGGAGGGGGAATTGGAGCCGGCATTATTCGATTGACGACGCTTCTGGGATTCATGGCCAGTTTCTGTTCTGTCCTCCGCATGGCCATTATTCCTTTGCTGTTGCTTCTGTTGTTGTTGTCGTCGTCGTTGCTTGCGTTGCTCCTTGCTCAGATTCAATTTGGTCTTGTGGGCTCCTCCCGATTGGGCATCATTCTCATGCTTCTGATGTTGACGTCTTCTCTGCTGTCGCTGCTTGCGGCGCCGCCTCTGACGTTGCTCCTGACGCACACGTTTCCTCTCCTCACGCTCCTCCTTGGTCAAATGATTGTGTTTACGTGGCTTGGGAAACTCTTGGGCATCTGATGCTGCCGTCGCCGCCGGCGCCGTTGCCACCGATGCTGCTGCCGATGTTGCTGCCACATTGTTGTGCTTCTGGGCACGTTGGCGATGTCGCTGATGTCTTTGGTTATTTGCATGCTGCAAATGTTGCTTTTGCTCCCGATGCTGCTGCTGGTGTTGCTGCTGCTGTAGGCTTGTGGTTGCCTCTGTGGATCGCTTTAGTTTTTCGTGACGCTTGCGACGTGTGGAATGCTCCCAGCAGCGCAAGGCCGATGGCAATGAGATGTCATCGATTTTAATGTTGACCCAATCACGTTTCGATAGCACAGCATGGCCAATGCAGCTGGGGGCAAAGACAGCGGTCACATTATCCAGTGAGGAACGCAATGCCCCGCCCATGTCGTGTATATAATTCCATTGCTGGGGCGTCACTGGAGCACCAACGTTGTCGGCTCTCATTTGTGCCTCATCGAAGAGCCATTGGAAGACAAACAGAGGAGCTAATGGGAGAAACATAAAGCATTTAGTTATATTTTCGGCAATTTTTTAAAAATTTTACTTACTCTTTAGTGTGGGATATAGACGATAGCCAAAATAACAACGCCATGGCTCGGTGGGATGGGCCTTTGTGCAATCCTCGGGCAATAATCCTTGCCAGAGTTTCCATCCCTGACGCACTGCCTCACTGGAAGCCACCGCTGACGGTGTATAGGGCTCACGGTCCAAGAACCAACCCGAATCGCTAACACCACGCACAGTGACCTGCAGTTTGCGCTCATTGACCAAAAAATCACGTATACGATCCAAATTTAGCATGACACCCAAACCGCCAGCAGATGAGCCGACCAGCAGTAGCTCTCCACCATGTACACGTCCCAGGCCAACGGGTATTAAATCGGCAATCACTTGACGTAAAATCAACGCACCCATGAAATGCCAACTATTCTCACGATCACGTAAATCCGGTTCGGTTCTAGTGCCCGACCACGAATCACTACTACAATAGGGTATTAATACATGATTGGCATTATGCCAATAGGGATTCTCCTCCGGATGGGGCGACAGTATACCACCAACTGGAAATAAATGAGATTCAAATTAGATCTTAGTGTTGGTTAAAGGTGGAGCGAGGTTGCTTACCATCTCGGGTCTCGGGCCACTGTGAAGAGGTCATTAGATGTCTGAGGCGCATCCAACGTGCCCGACACGATCGCACATCATAACAATGCCAGCCGCCTTCCAGGAATACGATCCATTTCTTGGAATTCGGATGTTTGCGTAGATAATAGCCAGCATGACTACCATCGTTGCATACAATGCTCTGATTCGTTAATGGGGCGCGTTTTAAAGAGCGACTCTGATCGTCGCCAACTGGATGCATGATCACATAATTCCTTTGTATCATGTTCATGCTTGTCTCCATGGGCGGAACACGCTGCTGGTGATGCAGTGAATTCGTTTCCGTTTGTTCCGATTCCGTTTCGAGACTAAGGCTGGCAACGCTGGCAAAGGGATCATCGATGGGGCTGGCGGCGGCAGAGGCAGCGGCTGCGGCTGCGGCAGCGGCAGCACTGCCAGCTGAGGCAGCATTGGCGTGTGGCATTGGCAGCAGCAAAAGTAACAGCAACATTCCCGTTAACAGGTGCTGTTGCTGCTGCGTCGTCGTTGACGTCGTCGTCGGCGTCTGCGTCTGCAAGTGCGAAAAACAAACAAGTTAATTCAAGTGATAACACACACTGATCTCGCTCTCTCTCTCTCTCTCTCTGTGTTTTTCTCTGTCTCTTCCAAGCTCTGTTACTCTCTTTCTCTCTCTCTGTGTGTGTCTGTTTTGCGGTAGGCTTGCCCTCTCCGTGGCTTGCTCTGTCTTTCTCTTGCGGCTCTCTTCGCTGTCTCTGTTGTCTGTCGCTCTCTGCTAACTGCTGCGGTTGTTTTGTTTTTGTATTTTGGCGGAAAAACTTGCTTTTGATCAAAATGCGAGCAAGAAGCTTTACGATAAGATCAAAGAAATATTTGCCGCCTTTCGTTTCGTCGTCATTTCGTTTCGTTTCGGTTTTTTTTTTTTGTTAACTTATTCCTCTTCCTCGTCTTCTCCATGCTGCTCTGTGGTCTTGGTCCTCTTCTACAACTACTACTACTACTACTACTTTTTCATTCTCTTCTTCTTGTTGTGGTGTGTGTGTGTGTGTTTTGTTTTTGTTACAACACTGGCAAAGTATTTAGTCAAACATGGCAAGAAATTGTTGTTAATCATACGCCCAGTCAAACAAAATTTCAATTTCACATTGTCATGGCCGCTGACGTGTGGTAATCAGCAGAAGCAGCGGCTGCGACAGTGACAGAGGCAGAGGCAGCGCCAGTGACGTCGCCGTCATTATTATCGTCGGTCTGTTCTTGGCTTTGAACTTAAGGTCGCACACAAACACACACACATACATACATATGTAGAGATGTATGGACATCAATCAAATGAGCTATCTGACGATTTTTGCTGATTTTTAAGCTATTTTCCAGCAATTTGTAAATGATAAAACAACAAAAACAACAAACCATAGACAACGATTTTAGTGTCTCAGTGTGTCAGTCTGTCAGTTCTGTCGCCATCACCTCCCCTCCCCTCTCTCCCGCTCTATCACACTGTGTTTGGTATCTGACTAACCCCCAGCCCCAAGACCGCCCCCCTCCAACCTACACAATTACCTCTGTCGCTGCCTCTGCATAAATAACCAACCATTCAGAAATCGTAAAGAAATCTTCAATCAATGTTTATATAGGCTTTTGATGTTTTGCCGCACCGACTTGTGCCCGCGGCAACGACAATTTGCAGACCAAAAAAAAAAAAAACAACAACAACGAGAAAAAGAAATAACAGAAATGCAAATTACATAGACATAGCAAAATGTTTTTTTTTTTTTTTTCACTGAATAGAGGCCTACGACGATCAACAACAACAACAAAACTGGTTCACAATTTTGTTTTTCTTTTTGTTTTTTTTTTGTTTTTGGTAAATAACAGTAGCAAAATGGTTAAGAGAATGCCATAAGTTAAATATTAGGCCGGTTTTGTTCAACTAAGGTATTTTGTGGCTTGTGGCCAAACACGACGATCATTTAGTGCGACCCATAATCGCAGCAATTTGAATTTAGTGTGACCCATAAACGTATCCACAACATTGTTGCACACTGCACACAGTTGTGCAGTGTTGTGAAAGCTGAAAGGGGTTCCAGAGATAGATTCATTTTAGTAGGTCAGCAGTTTGCTATGAGTCTAAAAACTTTCCAGTGGGAATCAAAATGGGTTTGGGTACAAAAATATGCAAACAATTTGTATTTGTATAGCTCAGACAAAAAGCTATATTTTTTATGTGGTTAAAATGAAAAAAGGAGCTCAATGTGAACTAGTGTTGTAAAACAGCTTCAAAGTTTAAGAAAATTGAAGGAAAACTGTAGATTTCTTTATCCTGTAATTTCATTAGTTTTGGTTATAGAAAACTAAGCTATACATCGACAAATAGGATGATATTACCTCTATATTCTATGAAACCCCGATTAGAAAACATAAGCCACTTAAAAAGGTTATTTAAGGGATGTCCTGAAAGTATTGTTTGCTCAATTTTCCTTAGAGACACAGAGTAGGACTTCAGCAATTTGGGAATATTTCTCACACAGAAAAAAAAACTTAAGAAAAGGATTATTTAAACATTCACTGCTAGAGTTCAGTTTGTAGGAATATGGAAAGCACAATTATAGAAATATATCTCTCTACAGAAATAGAAAGAAGATGTTAATCAAAAAGATAAACCTTATCGAACATTATAATAATTTTTAGATTATTCCATGTAATATGCAAAAAGGAATTGGATTTTTAAAAAAACTCAATTTAAAATACTTTTATTTTGTTGCAAAGGGTTTGGTAGGGTGGTGGGTAAATTATTCGATTTTCTTTAGCTTTCGGTTTCCTCTTAGAATTACAATTGAAACTAATCAGGTGGAGCATATGGAGTTATCTACATAACTCTCTTTCAAGTTAATCAATTTAATCCTAGTTGTAGGAAAGTTTATTCCATTTTCGTTGTTGTAGTTGTTGTTTTTGCTGCTGCTCTTTTTGATTGAAGAAAATTGCCTCGTTTGATGTTTGCCGGCGGTTATATCAGTTTTCTTTTGCTTTTTTTTTCCATTTTGTATTTTCTTTACTTTTTCAATTTTGTTGTTGTTCTTTGGGGTCATATAACAAAAAAAAAAAAAAGAAAAACCAAATTCACGTGCGTGCGCGGATTTACACTTGAATAAACATATGAAAGAGAGAGATAGAGATAGTTAAATACATAGAGTGAGAGTACATTGCACTTGTTGTTGTTTACTACCAACAACAACAGCAACAACAACAACAAATAACTGAATAAAAAGAGAGCAAGAAAAACAGCAGCGCCGTCGCCGCTAAGAGTAGCAGCAGCACCAGCACCATCAGCAGCAGCAGCGCCCAGTCGACGCGACGCGGCGGCATATCCAAAGAAAAAATGTTCACAAGCGCCGCTTAATTACCCTATATAGCGTCTTAAGTTGCGCTATTAATTGCGGGCAGTGCTTATTAATATTTTGCTTTTGGCTTGTATCGTTTCTCTCTCTTTTTCTCTCACTCTCTACCACCTCTAGTCATACCCATCCGCCCCCCTTCCACCTTCCCGCCTTCCACCTCATGTGTATGTACCGTCCTACTGAAAAATAAAAAACCGATTTCTTGCGGGCCGAGAATGCCGACAAAGGCGCCCCCTTGAGTCTCTCTCTCTCCCTCGCACTAGCTCTCCCTGTCTCTCTCTCTCTCTCTGTGTATGTCTGGGGGCTGGCTGAATGGATGGATGGCAGCCCAACTACTTGTCGCGACGATTATATTGTCAGTTTTTATTAATTGCTGCGAATATACACACACACACACACACAAACAAAACTTAAAAGCAAGGCGATGGCGCTAAGCTAAGCTAAGCGTTTTCATAGCCCGCTCCCCACCCATCCCCCATCTCCCACCATCACTACTTTTCACCCCTCTAGAAAAACTAATGGGTATATTAGGCTTTTCAAGAAAATTATAAACAATAAGATAAACTCTGAAGTTTTTCGCTTTATCTAGTTGTAATTCCCAACTAGTTTTAGCATTAAAGTAGATAGAACTAGGAGTTAAGAATTAAGTGAAATTTACAATTAAAATCCCTCTTTATATATCTAGTTACAGGGTAATTTAAAGTCGATTTGCTTACAACGATTGCAAACAGTTTTCCGAGCGGTCGTTGTGGTTGTTATAAAAAATTAAGTATACGCCCCATTGTGACGGGAATTGATTTGATTTGTGATTGTGGCGGCAAATTGAAATGCAATTAATTAAAATACTTGCATTTAGTATATATACTTATGATAATATAATTGAAAACGAAATTTAGCTCATTGTGAATCTCTCATCTGGCAAAATCTCTAATCAATAATGACCTTGCCAAATCGAAAGATTTGTATTTATGCTTTTTTCTGTCCCCGTAGTGTTGTGGTAATGGCGGGAGAAACGTCTCTCTCTTTCTCTCGGTGTCAGTGTCGAGACCGGCTGCGGCTCGGCGCACTTACTAACGTGGCTTATCGCAATACGCTTAAATAAACATTGGGCCAAGGCATAAACAAACTTCCGTTGTCGTTTTTTTTTTCATTTCTTCTTTTTTTTTTCTCTTTGTAGTGTTTTGTTTTTGTTTTGTTTGATTTGCGTATGTCCGCGTCGACGTCGGCTTTCTGTCAGTCTTTCTGTGTTGTTTGCCGGTTTTTTTCTTCTTTCTTATATTTCGTTTGTTGTTGTTTTCATATAGTTAAAAGACGAACAAAAAAAAAAAAACGTACATAATAATAACAATAGCAACAATGGAATTGAGATGGGGGGGGAAGTTCAAAAATAATAGCGCCCCATTAGATTCATTTACATTATAACTGATATTTTGGCTTGCAAATAATAAGGATATAAATACTATATAGAAAGAACTGTTGATAAGTTTCGATCGATTTTCATATATTGTTTGTTTAAAGTAGCTAAAGTTTGTTTACATTATTTTGAAATTGGATAAAATATACGCATTTGTATATTTAAAGTATCCCAAAAGTTTATTCTAACAAATATTTAATGATTGAATTGTATAACATTTTGTATATTTGTCTTTGCCAAGAAATTGATTAGCCATTATCTGCTTGATTTTTAAACCCTTGTAAAAAGGATATAAGTGAAGCTTGAGTTTATTGTGAGTTTATTTTATATTCAAACGTCTATGCTGATTTTAATAAAAGATCGAACTACTATATCATATAGCTCCCATAGGAATAATTGGTTCAAAAATAGTTTAGGTACTTAAAACATTTTTGTTCCCTATGCGATTATCACCAATCTTGGTAATCAAGAGATGTAGATGATTATTTATTATATTTTTGATAAATTTAATTAAAATGGAATGACTGTATCATACGAACATGTGATGAAATTGCATTTTTTACCTATATATGTGTGCCTTGTTATGTCATGTAGAAATGGGTTTTTACTATTTTCATTTTGCTACCTGTATATGTATAAATTGACTAATACAAGAACTTAAAAGGGTTTTTTGGTTAGAGAATTTGTTTGTAACTTTTCTAGAACGAATTAATCTATCGGTATTTTACTATACAATTACAAGATTTTTGTTGCCATTTAGGTGGTGAAAAATAAACCAAAAATTGTCATTTGTTTCACTTGCGAAAATTGGTAAATATTTTTGCTGCAGCAGAGATTGATGATTGCTGTCTAAGAGTGACCTCAATTGGCCTGGAGGCTGGAGCTTAGAACATTTGCTATAAGTGTGCAAGTATATGTAATTGTAATGCCAAAAACCTGAACAGTGTTGCCGATGCTGCTGATGTTGCCGATGCTGCTGATGTTGCCTGGTTTGCCTGCTTGCCTGCGAGGCATAAAAATACACCTGTTTGCAGCAATTTAATACTTTTTATGGCAGGGAAATAACGTATGAACGCAATGCCTGGATCTGGCTATGGCTATGGCTATGGCTACTGGCTGGCAGGTAATTCGGAAGCAGCAGCGGCAGCCTCAAATGAAGCCGCAAGCATCATCAAGCAGAGCGAGCGGCAACAACAAAAGCAAAGCCCAAAACGTGTAGCAGCAGAGGCAGCGGTCGCGTTATTAGACCGACCAGCTCTCTGCCTGGGTCGAAACGCTCTCCATACCTACATACATACAGCTCACATATATGTATGTATATAAGTGTTAGTGTTGGATATGCGCACGTCTGCTACCCGATGATGATCGCTTTTTACTCCGAGCGCGCTAAACCCGTGCCGTTTTTGGCTTTGTACTTTGCCGCCCAACAGCTTTGTGTGTGTGTGTGTGTGTGTGTTTGCGGCATGTTGCAAAGCAGACTGAGAGGACCGGACCGGACCCAGGCCAGGCCAGGCCAACAGTATCCAATACCAGTTCGGTATGGGCCAAACGGGCCAAGCCAAGCCAAGTCAAGCCAAGACTCTCAAGTCTCGTCGCACTCATTGATCTTAACTTTGAAAACAGTAGCTACTACTATGAGAGTTCGAGTTCGAGTGGACGACGACGACGACGACTTGGAACCTTTAAACGGGACTGAAAAGGGGCAATTTCTATGTGTGTGTGTGTGTGTGTGTGCCCCGGAGATGACTTCAAGCGAAGTGGGGCGAGCACGAAAGCGGCCTGCATTTTGTTGTTGTTGTTTCTGTTGCTGCTGCTGCTGCTGATGAGGGTTTTTGGTTAGCTACACTTAAAGTCTCATTCCACGCTCGACTTTTTGTCGGCTTTTTTTGTTGTTGTTGTTGTTTTGTGCCCCCTCTTACCATGGTTGTTGTTTTGGTTTTGGTTTTGCGCACACGCAGGCAAATTTCTTAAACTCATTTTTATGCCCTTGCAAAGGATTTTCAAATTGATTTTGAAAGGCAACTCTGAGCCACAATATACATACATATATTCCACATACTACATACATACATATATTTATGCTAATGCCCGTAAATAAAGCTGTAGGGTTTTGTGTTTTTTTTTTTTTTGTTTTTGAATTCATTTCGTTTCGTTTGGTTTCGATTGGATTGGTTTGTTGTTTCTCAGAGAGGTCTTAAGTCGGAAGCTATTAATTTTAATTGACGTGCTACTGTATTTCGGTGGATATACACACACACACACATACAGCTTTTGATATTCTGCCGATATTTTCTGAATAAAAAATTATATCTACATATATATGCTACCGTTTCTCACACTCACTCACCTGCTTGATTTTGTTTGTGTATTTAATCCATTTATTTGTTGCCTCTTTTTCGCATATTTCTGGCATATTTCTCATTTGTTCAGCTGCCATTTTTGTTTCCCAATTTTTGTGTGTGTTGGTGTGCGCGTGTGTGCGTGTGTGTGCAATTCGCATGCAATTGCAATTGATGAACTTTTCTTTTATTTATTTTTAATTTTATTTTATTTTTTTTTTTCGGGGAAAAAAAAATAAAACCAAAAAAAAAAACTAAACAAAAACAAAACAAATATACACCACTTATTGATTGATTGATTTAGAACGTTGAAGGGGAATTTCTTTATTTATTATTTTCTTGTCGTTTCTCGATTCGATTCGATTCGTTTTTAGCACAGTTTCATATTGTTCAACATTATGATGATGATTATTTTTTTTATTATGATTATGTTAATTATTATGATATTATTATTTCGTTTTGTAAGCATCGTTTAGACATTTATTTTTGAAGATTTATTTCATTTTTTTGGCTGATCAATTATTTGTTGTGATTTCTTGAGGCACTTCTTCTTGTTGCTGTTGCAGTTGTTGTTGTTGTTTGTGATATGACCGACTCGCACGATTCCCGATTTATATATATATCTCTCTCATCATACACTATACACGATACGGTTACGTAGTGTGAGCCGAGAGTGAGTGAGTGAGTGGGTGAGGGGGGGGATCTTGAGATACGTCCGCACACATGGAATGCTCGCCATGGAATGAAATTTACCTTGCCAACGAAACTCAAAAGTCGAAGACTCTTGCTCTGTGGCAGAGCAGTCGACGTTGCTGCTGCTGCTTGTGATTGCTGGTGCTGCTGCTGCTGCTGCTCTCTCACGTGGCCGCTGTCCTCTCTTTCTTTCTTTCACTCTCTTCCTATCTAGCTATCAGTGTGTGTGTGTGTGTGTCTCGCGCTCTCTCTCTCTATCTCTCTTACACACGCTCTCTGTTATCTGTGGACAGCAGCAGCACTTTTGTTTAGAATACGCAAAATAATAACAAAACTAATAATAAACTGCAGGGCAATGCAATTTCAAAGAATATCTCATGCAGCAGCGTCCGCAGTTAGCGTTGACAGAGGCAGCGACGTTGACAGTGACAGCGGCAGCGGCAGCGGCAGCTACTTGTTAATAACCGTGTTAAGGTGCTTTTTTTTTTGGTGTTGTCTGCTTAATCGACAGCCGAAATAAAATTGGCTTCTGGTTTTTAAGACCAACCCTCTACCTCCCACTCCCGTCCTACCATCATTCTCTCGCTCCTCTCTGTGCGCTCTCTTAACAAGTTCGTTGCCTAAGTCTTTTGTTTTCCTCTTTCAAAAATGTTTCGGCTTAATTTTACTTTATGCTAATGCTAATTTAGTGTAATTGCAATTTGAATGCACCTTCATTTAATGCTCTCATAATTCGCTCATCGCCCGATTTTTATATATATATACATATATATATCGTTGTTAATTTCGTTGGTTTTTTTTTTTGGTTTTTGTTGTTGTTTTATGATCTCTCGCGCGGCATCGTTTTCTTGGAAACGAAACGTCGTTGATATGATGATGATGATGATGACCCTGGCTGGGTGATACGATACAATGGGGATTAAAGACATAAAATCGTCAATAAAGTAGCTCCCCATTTGCCATTCAGCCAGACGTTTTTTTTTTTTTTTCGTTTTTTTCTCTTTTTATCTAATTGTAAATCTAAAAATTCACCAGAGAAATCATTTAGCTACTGCCCCCCCTTCCCACGTCTTCGGTTTTGTTGGGTCTGGTCTGGATCTGGATCTGGAACTGCCCTTACCAACGTCATTGGCAGCAGCAGCAGCAGAAGCAGCAGCAGGCTATCATTTCTATACGAAATTCAATTAATGACAGATCATTAAAAATTCTTTTTGGGCTTTTGATATTTGCCGTTTTTTTTGTTGTTTTTTATTTTTTTTTAGTTTTTTTTGGTTGTCTTTGCTTTTTCGGGGGCATCGAAATCGAAAATGAAATAATTTTTACCCTCTTGCCGACGTTTTTTACGATCTTTACTCTTATGTATGTACCTGAGAGAGTATATACCATAAAATATATATGTATATGTAAGTTTTTTTTTTTTTTTATCACTGACCAAATTGATTTTAGTTGTTGGTGTTGAACGTTTTGCAACCCGTTTTTTTTTTTTATTTTTTTTATTTTTTAGGCCTAAAGCAACAAGAAAAAATATGTCTAATGGCGGCGGCAAAACATAAAAGTGACAATTAGAAAGGAGACGGCTACGCGGAGACGGAGATGGTGATGGAGACTATGTTGCTGGTCCGGGCCGGGTCTGGCCAGGCCAATACTCGTATTTATGCATTAAGTACACGCAATTATTATGCGACAACTCTCTGGAGATTATTATTGATGCTCTCGGCATTGCTCATACGCACCGTGAACATGGTCAGGCTAGCAGCTAGCTGGCTGGCACTTGCCATTGGTGGGCAATTAAAACGCCGGCAGCACGCGATGAATGCCATAAACATTTAGCAACATAAATGCTCCAACTGCTTGGCTCCAAGCTCCAGCTGTTCGACCACTCACACACGCACACACACACACACACACACTCATACAGTTTCAAAGTCAACAGCATAATGATCATAATCACAATCGTGTTCGTGATCATGATCTTTGCTGTTGAAGACGAGTGTGAGTGCTACTTTTACTGCTGCCGCTGCTGGTGCTGCTGCTGCTGCTGGTCGGGATTGGCAACGCGAATGGTTGGATGGAGCATGGTTTTGGGGTGGGATGAGTGGGTTGGTTGGTTAGTTGGTTGGTTGGAGGGGAGGGGAGGGGATTCGGCTATGGACATGGACATACATTTTGCTTAAGCGCAGCACTAACCGGTCGGTATCTGTTTGATCCTGGCATTCTATTGTTCCGTTTCAAAGGCCACTATTATGTAAACAATCGGCAGCTTTGATCTTGGCCGCATCAAAGTGTTGCCGCCACGTTTTATCTTTGCCGCATGCAGCAAGCAGAAGCAGCGCCAGCTGATGCCCATCATCATCATCATCATCATGATCACTATGATGATGATGATGCTAATGTTAATGATGATGCAGAAGGCAGAGCGGCACTCACTGTGTAGTTGTATGTATGTAGGTAAAGCTACCGATGCTGAGCTATATAATTTCGCATGCTCCCCGCTCCCCTCTCCCACTTACTCTCTCTCTCTCTCTCTCTGAGCACCTGGAAATGAAGATTCCTCTGCTGCTGCTGCTGCCATCATAACTTTCGGCATAATCTTCAAAGCGCCGCCATCATCATCCACATGATGATCATCATCAACATCGTCATCATCATCGTAGTCGTCGTTGTAGTCGTCGTCGTCGCTTGACATCAATCGAGTCGAGCAGACTCTCAGCCGCTCTCTAATCCCAACAGATGTGCTGTTCGTTCGGCTTGATAAGCAATTAAAATTTCATTTAATGCACAACTTTATTATCTGACCAAGTCACGGTCACGTCCTTTTTTTTTATATTTTTTATACCTATGGATATATATATATATATTTTTTTGTGTTTTTGGCTCCTTGAAAAGGGATGAGAGCGGAACAGGATCAGCAATGCTTAAATGGCAACAACAACAGCGACGGCAGCGGCGGCGGCAACAAAGTGTGGGAAAAGCAACAGGTGCTATCCCAAGCCAGCAGCCTCTCATCTCGCAGTCCTAATTTCAGCAGACAAAAACGCAATGCAATTATCATTCGAGCAGATTGGACTGGAGGTCAGCTAAAAGCACAACTTGGCCATTTGCCATTAGAGTATTGATGGTCCAATTATCAGAAATCCTTTTGATCATTCAATATTTTCCTGCACTCTGATTTGTATATATATCAAAGAGCTTAGAATGTAATTAAAATTGAAATAAATCACTAGGATATCAAAAAGAAATGCAAAAGTTAAAAGAAGTTCAAAGTTTTAAAAAATTAAGAAAATTCTTTAAACTTCTTCAATTATCCTTTTGAAAACAGTGAAAACTCTATCTGAACTTGATTGAAATTCAAACAAATTGTTTGTTTCATGTTTTTGTAGCTAACATTTTTTAAATTTTAAGTTTTTGAGTCATTTCCAAGTAAGCTAGATCATTTTTTAAAATTCTTATTGTTCTTTATCTTGTCAAAATATTCAGTTTTTGATATCGATTTCGATTATTCGTAACGGGTCTGGTTTTATTTTAGATATTTGGACTTTTATGGTATTTGAAAATATTCCAATTTTAAATTAGAGAACTGTTGAATATAATAACAATTGCTAAATATTGTGTGTTAATATTACAATTAAATGTTTTTAATACTATAGTACATTTATCCTATAGATAGGACGACATTTGTTTGTATTTAAATCAGAATCGCTAAACAAGGATTATAACTAACCGATTTCAATAGTTTTTAACAAAAAGGAAATCATTATTACAGAGTAGTTTAATAAAACTTCAAACATAAAAATAAATATGAATCAAAATTAATGATTATACTCAAATTATAATTTATAAATTACGGCTTCTGTCTTAGATTTTTCACCCATCTTTTAGCATTTTCTGAGACGGATTACAATTTTATTCCCCAATACTAATCACTGCGAAACAATTGCTTAAAGCTAGATTTAGTTTTAACAATTAATCTATTTAGAAGCATTTATTTAATTTCTTTTACATTCAGATATAAATATTATATATCTACAAATATTTAGCTTTTGGTTTATATATATATATACATATATCACTTGGGTTAACCCCTTCTCAAGTTGCAGAAATTTATTAAGAATCACACAAACTTCAATTAGTGAAAACATAAAAATTGAAAGGATCACTAGTTAAGGATTTCCATTTCCTTTATGTTTGAACAATTGCTACATATAGAAGAAATATCAATTTTTATTTTTTTGGCTCAATTCCTTGATGATGATTGCCAAAAAGTTTCCCCAATCACTGTGGCAACATCCCTTCCTAACTTCCATCTGTTGTTGTGTGCTGGCCAATGGCCACACTTCATGGTCCAATCTGTTTGCTGTGCTGCTGCGCTCACTTGGCGGCAAATTGCTGTTGCATGGCGATGTTGCTGCTGTTGTTGCTGCTGCTGCTGCTGCTGTTGTTGTCGAAGTCAGAGGCGGTAAAACAACAAAGCGAAAATCTCTGCATTGGGCACACGCCATTCCCAACATCAAAGTTAGCCGACAGCACAGATTTTCTGAGGTTGCCATCGCCACTGTTGGGGCAGCAGCAGCAGCGCATGTGCAATGCTCTGTTGTTGTTGTTGTTGTTGCTGGTGTTGCTGCCGCTGCTGCTGCTGCTGCTGCTCATTTGTGTTTTGAGGCGCATTGTGCGACGCGCGTGTTAAGTGGACTGTGAATACTTATGAAAGGAAAGTTCGACCAAAAGAAAACAAAACAAAAAGCAACTTTTGCCGCCAAATAAATGCAAGTCCAGCAACGACTACTACTGATCCTCCGACAACACACGGTTGTCTGTCCTGTTTTTTTCTTCTTTTTTTACCTATCTCTTCTCGTTCTTAATCAAGAAACGCATCGGCGGCGTATCACGGTAGCACTTTAAACGTAAATTGCTTTTAACATGGTTATTACAATCTTAACGTTTGTCTGGGCCACGAAGCACTTCAGGCAGCCGCAGCCGCAACCTGTTGCTGCTGTTCATGTTGCTGCTGCTGCTGCTGTGTGTGTGTTGTTCTTGTCGTTGTTGTTGTTGGTATAGCAGCAATAGAAGTGGTTTGGTCTGCTGGCTTGGATTCTTCTTGTTCTTCTCTCTCTCTCTTCTTTTTCTTCTTCTTCTTCGGGTTGTCCGTTAGGTCTTGAGGCACGGATCTTCATTTGGAAGATTGTTGTAATTATGATTGCGCGATTATGATTGGATAAGTTGTCGGCGAATCGAAATTCCTTTCTTTTAGTGTTGCCCAATTGTTCTAGCTAATTAGTTAAATGAAAAAAAAAAACAAAAACCAGCAAAACGGTAAGATCAAAAAGAAAGAAGAAGAAACAACAACAACGAGAGAAAAAAAGGTTTCAATTTCGAGCTGCTGTCACAGGATTAAGTCAGCGAGCCTTTTTGGCGATAATCTTGCTTTTTACATATTTCGCAAGAAAACACGCAAATCCGCTGACTTGTCACACCTTTTTGCTGCTGCTCAGGTAGATAGCTGTTGCTGCTGCTGCTGCTGCAGCAGGAGTTTGCAGATGCAACACCACCTTGTCAGGTGATCAAAGCAACAGCCGCAGCCGCAGCACCTTCGCTGATTAAAAACAAAAACAACAACAACAACAGAAAAAGGGGGAATTTGTCGTCTCGTCTCTGGTCTCTTTTGTGCGCAGTTGTTGTATGCATTTGCCGTCAAACGAAAGTATTTAATTTCAGGTAAATTTGTAAGATAAATAATTGTCGCTTACCTGCCCTTTTTTTCCACCTCATCCCAGCGTCGCATCGTCCCATCGTTCATGATGTCGTTGCTGTTGCTGTTGTTGTTCCTGTTGTTGCTGTTGTTCTCGTCCTCTCTTCGCGCTTCAAAGAACTTCATTGTGTTTTGCATATGTTGGCGGCGTGTGTGTTCGACTTCATGGTAGGAACTTTGGCCAAAAGGACCTTCAAAAGATACCGCCACCACGACACACACACACACACACACACACACACAGAGAGTAGTAGTAGTTGTTGTTGTTGTTGTAGTAGATTATGGGACAACAAGAACACTGCTGCTGCTGTTGCTGTTGCTGCGGCATTTCTCTTCTCTGGGCTATCCCATCCTGTGTGCCCTGCCCTGCCCAGCTCACACGCTGTGAGCGGATCACAACAGCGGGACACGAACGATCAATAATGCTTACAGTGCCATCAGTTTTACTACTTTAACTCAGCCGCATCGCATCGCATCGCATCTCTTTTTTTTTTTGTTACGTTCCTCTTTTTGAAGTTTTAGGTGGAAATTGGTAACTGAAATCTGTAACTGCATCGCTGTCAAAACACTAGCCACACACAGCGCAAAAAAAAAAAGAAGAAGAAGAAAAACACAAAAAACACCCATCATAATTCGTCCCAATGTTGTGCGGTGCTTCGAACAACGATATGAGCGACGATGCGATTGAAACCTCACCACTCAGCTGGGGGCATATGATGACGAATCGGAAATTGACTCTCCCCGACGCATCGATGATAATCAATAAGCCGATAAATGTGTATGACCAACTCACTTGTAAGTGTCATAAACGACAGTGGGACAAAATCGACATTTAAATATGTGAAAGAGCCAAAATCGATCGTTTAGATCTAATTGGGGTTGAAAGACTGTTAAAGGAAATAAAACTGGGATGAGATTTTATATTATTTTAGAGAGGGTCATTACAGGATATCATGTCGAGACTAAGCTGTTCGATTTCTAGTGAAAACATTACGAAAATTATCTCCAATTTGAAAAAACAAATGAATTTGTAATGAGATGACTAATTTTCAAATTAAGAGACAAAAACTTACACATCTCACAACTTCTTAAGCTTTTTGTAGCTCATTTCTAGTGCTGTACAAGGTAAATGTAATCAAATAGTGTTGTAAAACTTCACAAAGTGGCTTGTTTCGCTGAAATTACTGCTGAAAATCTTTAGTAAAAAGTTATTTGAAAAATGTTATTTTGTATTTTTGGGATTTGAGTCTGAAACTGAGCCTTTTTCCATACAAAATGAACGGATTTACCCTCTTTCGAATCTCTCAAATAAATATATTCTTAAATATTTACAGAATCATTAGTTAAAGTTAATGAAAACTCCACCAAAAGATTGAAAAATACCGAAAATTATAAGTTCTAAAAAAAGAAAATGAGTAAAAATGGTTCAAATATATTTTTAATGCATATTCAATGATTTATGTTTAAAAAATAAGTATACAAAAATTAGACCAATGTCAAAACTCAGTTTCGTTTAAAAATATTCGTTTCCAAACTTGCCTATGTGAAGTATTTTATGCTTATTATATTTTATATCAGTTAAAAAATCTTGATGTTTCCATTTGAAATAATTAAAATTTTTTACGAAAAATGCTTCATTTTATGACTAATTGTTTGTCACACATTTTTATATATTGGGGAAAATAATTCAATGTTTATAGATTTAATATTTAATTATATATTACATATATTTTATTTTTTTCTAAGTATCGCATAGACTGTTGCCCGTTTTCATACCACAGTGCAATCAGAAAGAGCAACAGTGGGAGAAAGGGAAAAAAATTCTGTCAGTCTTTGTTCGTATCCCACTGTGCGCTCATCAAATTGTGCCAAGATTTACGAGGCCCTTGATTGAGTTTTCTTGTGCTTTGAATACGGCAAACTTCACACACAGACACACATCAGAAGACCACCCGACCACCACCGATCACCGATCAGTGATCAGCGATCACCGACCCCCGACCATCAAGTGCCTTCAGTGTGCCGAATAGAGCCGAACCGAGATGTAAGATTTCGGAAAACGGTTTCCTGGTAGTGAGACCCATTGTGGTGCGGTGTGGTGTGGTGTGGTGCGGTGCGTTGTCGTCGTCGTCGTCGCCATCGTGTGACTGCGGCAACAGCGATTGTTGCAGCAGCCTCCAACTTTCGGCTCCAGGGAAAAGAGAACACGCGCTGTTGTTTATAAGATGACAAATTGCGCTCTGATATCGCAACATGTTGATTGAGCACACGCGGCAACATTGTTAACTAAGGCTAAGGGCATCGGGTAGTCGGTAGGGGCAGTGTGGGGGGTTGGGAGGGGGAAACTTTGTATCGTCTCTCCTCTGGTTGCCTTTTGGGCCTCGTTCTGTGCGCGTGCTCACTCGTTAAGCTTGATTCTGTTGGCTGTGGCTGTGGCTCTGCCTCTGTCTCTGTTTCTGGCTCCGGCTCTGGAGGTTCGGGCGCGTATTTTACACAATGCTGCATCAGCTCGCAGCATGAAAACCTAAAGAAATAAAGAAATAAATAAAACAGGCAACAGCATAAAAAAGTAAAAAAAAAAAAAATAAAAGAATAAAACAAAAAACAAAACAACACAGAGAAAAAAAAAAAAAAGAAACCAACACAACACAAAGAAGACTCGAGAGATGCCGACAAAGTAATAAACCAATTAGGACATCAAAGTGTTCAACCGACAGCAGCAGCAGCAGCAGCAACAGCAACAGCAACAGCAACAGTGCGGCACTAGTGGCAGCAGGCAGCCGCCAGAGATCACAGAGATTCGCCTTGATCCGACTGTGATTCTAAGCTACAACAAAACGCAACCTACATACATATGTCGCCAGTTTCGCCTCTCATCCACATCACTGTAGATTCGTCGTCGTCGTCGTCGTCGTCGGGTATAGGCTTTCTTCTATTCCCATTTTGCTTTTGTCTCCTCCTCCTTGTCTCATCGCGGAAGTACTTACTATACTAACTGGTATCCCAAAGACCTCCTGCTCCATCTCCAGCTACGCATATCCCCATTAACATTCAACATCGAGAAGATTCCTTGTTGTTCTAGTTAAAGTTTCTGTTGTCTGTCCGTCTCTCTCTCTCTCTTTCCCTTCTTGCAGCATTTTAAACGATTTACTAATAGTTTAGTTCAATGAATCCTTACGAAACGAATAAAAAATTGAAAACAAGAATCCTTACGAAACGAATAAAAAATTGGAAAAAAGAGTTTTCTCTTTGATGAAAGGAATCGAAAAGGTTCAAGTTCAAATAATACTCAACGCAATTTCGAAAGATTTATGACGCTCCCTCGCGATCCCTTTACGTAAAACTTACAATTATTTTCGCTTCATGGAATTTCAATTCACAACAGCTCCTTTATCTACTTAGTTGTGATTCCCAACTAGTTTTAGCGTACATTTAGTCGTTAGCGAAGTCTACTGATGAGAAAACTAGCTAGTAGTGTTTGCTCCTAATATAATAGACCTCGAGCCTACTTATTTAAACGTTTGATGAGAGATTTCCAAAGAGATTTTACCTTAAACATCTCAAGAATGTTGTGTCAAAATTTCAAGTCAATCGGAGCAAAATTCACAGAGTCAGAGCACTATAAGAGTTTGGCTCTCCGACTCGACTACCTTCTATGCTCGTAAATCGGTTATCTGGAAAACTTTATTTCTCTCAGAATCTGCTATACTGATCTTTTTAAAACTTGGCACATACTTTCTCTACATATTTTCCTAGGTAACCACATAAAGTCCTTTTTTAAAGTTTAATAATTAGTAATTAATTGTTTAATAATCGAATGTTTATTTCAAATGTTAAAAAAATGTGATTACCTGATAAAAACTCTTTGATTTTTTGATTTCATATGAACCAATGCTGAGAAAAAGTTACTTAAATTAAAATGACATTTCTTTTTAATTAATAGTTGAGATTTTGATAAGAAAATAAATACATGACTCTATCAAAAACTTCAAAAATTAATATTGAGCCTTGTAACTTCAACTGCAAGGAATTTGCATAGAATTTTTGGTGAAATCTTTGCCATAGATTTTGATAGGATTTTCATTTCATTTATTTATAACTTTCTGCTTATATTTTGAACGCTTGAATTTATTTATATAACTTCTTTTACGAATGAAAATTGAGTCAAAAATTAGTCAATTAATAGTTTGGATTCAATATTTAGAATCAAGAAATGAGAAATTGTTCAAAAACCATAATTAAACATTGTCAAACATTTCCCAAAAAAAACGGAATATCAGAACAAATTAAAATAAGCAAAATTATATGCATTATTGTTATGATTTTTTATTGGAAATAAGTTGATCAACTTATATAAAGTTATAGCTATGGCAAAACTATTCGTCAGGCTGGCGCCTTCGATGCCAAATATAGTAGAATTATTTTGGATGGGGCTCATTATGCAGATTATGGGGCAGATTCGTTATCATTTAAATCATCGGCACATGTGCGCGCCTACACGGCAAGCACGAGGAGGTGGATGGAGGTGGAGGAAGAGGAGAAGACACCCCCGCCCTGTCCATAGACACAGACACAGACCCCATGGATGTGGATGATGGTCAGTTCCAAATGCGGCATTCATTAAGAATTTAAATCGCACATAATTAAGGCTCAATAAATAGCTATGACAACTTCAATATGGGGCATATATTAATAACTGAACAAATATCAATATATATATAGACGATAAGCAGCAACAACAACTACTATACTACAACAAAACGGCATAATTAAATCATAAAACGTTGAGCACATCATTAAAATCGTTAAAATTGCTACTCGACTTGAAAGCGACAACAACAACAACAACAACAATAACAATAACAAATATGCACAAACAGGCCGCCAGATATTCAACAATAACAACAAAATATAAACATATATAAAATATGTATATACAATATTTATTTATAAACATTTTTTTGTTTATTAATTCAAACGGGGCTTTGTCGCTGATTTTTGATTTGATTGGATTTTTTTTTTTTTTTTTGATTTCAGGTATACGAGGTGTGTACGAAAGTTAAGTAAATTATTAATGTACAATCCCCTATGCACTTTGACCTCTTAAAATATAAAACTTTCTTTCGAAAATATCCTTTTTAGCTGAATTTCAATGTGTTTTTCTTTTGGGTTCGAAATACAAAAGAGTGAAACCAAAATTGACAGAGCGACAAGAAAGGCAATTTGGTTTTCTACCCAATCTTATAATACTATTTGATATTGAGGACCCATTTTATTGCTACAACAAAAGTAAGAAGAGTTATTTGCCCTTTCGAAAAAGATAATTCTTATGACCGTTTACTTAACGGAATAACGTTTTTTTAGGCTAAACATCAAACTGATATTTTTGAAATTTATAATTATTTTTAAAGTAAATACTGTTACATATATTATAAGATATCTCTGATAAATATACCTTGAAAATTACAGGAGCTATGACAATTTGAAATAAGCCATCGCTTAAGAGAAATTTGCGTTTCTCTCAAAGCAACAAAGCTTCAATAAATTTTTAAACGATTCGCTTTAAAGTTGGTACAACAATTGTTAAACATATTCTCCAAAAGTTGTCATATCATGTTTTTGTTTGGATAATTTGAATTTTTTTTCCTAGCTGAAAAAAGTAAATTAACATTTTTTTATGACAAGTTTTATTAGCTACAATATAAGAAAAGAAATTGAAAACGTTTTTTGAAAACAAATAGGGCGTACATATCCTTTTGAAAAATTAGCTTTAAGCGAAGCGATTTATCTTCGGTAAGTGAATCAGAAATGTTCTAAAGTTCATTATCTATGTGATATATATATTAGAACTAAAAAGTTGTATTTCCTATGGTTTTGTTAACTGTAAATTTTTGAAATTCCCTCCAAGGATTTTCCACATCTTTGTTCTTTAAGTTTTCGTTGAAATCATTGATAGAATTTTTGTTACATGTCTTGTGAAACCTCTAAGAGCCTTTCATTCTCACCTTACTTCTGAAGCCCACCTCGTTTGGAGATATTGTTTTTGGCGCTGTCGTTTTGTTTTGTAACAAAAAGCGACTTAATTTTCATTTCCATCCAATGATCTGCATTTCCAATACCATTTCCATCTTCATCTCTCCGGATGAGCTACAGTTTGAGGTCTGACGTAAAATAAAAAAAAAGAGACCAACAAAAAAAAAAAAAAAGAAAAGAAAAATACATCCGAGTGAAGCCGCCAAAGTTCCACAGGGCCCCGCAGGTTTTTTTTGTCAGGCACGGCTCAAAAGTTTTGGCTCGGCTTGGTTTTTTTTTTTTTTTTTTGCTTTTTGGTTTTGGTTTCGGATTTGGTTTTGGCTTAGCACGGCACAGCAGAGCAGAGCACAGCACAGCACGGCACGGCACGTGGTAAACGAGATGCATCAAAGGCGCCGGCCACGGCCCACCTAAACGTAAAATTGAATACGAAACCAGCGATTGGGGACTGGCGGCGGCTTCGGCATCGGCATCGGCATCAACAATATATAATCAGCCCGCCAGTCAGTTTGGCCAGTGAGCCAGACCAGGCCTCAGTCTCTGTCAGAGCCGGCGGAGGCGATGTCCATAAAACTGGTTGCAAACGCACATAAACCATTTAAGCCGAAAAGAAATCGGCGCGCAGGCAACTCTAACGATAGCCACTTTGAATGGTATTTTGTATTAAGTTTTGTATATACATATATATATATATATTTTTTCTCTTTTCTTGTTGTTGTTGTTTTTTTTCCGTTTGTAAGAAATCGATTTGTGTTTTCGTTGTTGCTGTTGTTGTATTTTTTGTTTTCGGAATCGAAGTTGGAATTTCAAAGAGGCCGCATTTCATTTCACAAAGTCAAAACAGTTAATTTATATCATGTCGCGACTACTGGTCTTACTGATTTTGCATTTTCGACAGACCTCTAGCTACCCGTCTTTCGAAATTGAAATATGAAAATGAAATTAATTGTGCGGGGGTGGGGGGGGAGAACGGGGCGAAGCTATCATCTAAGCCCCCTCGCCAACCCACCGACAAATTAAATCCAAAACCCTCCCCCCCCCACACCTAAACCTGATTAGCTTTCGGAGGAGTGAGTGGAGATTTTTGATTATTTGAAATGGAATGGAATGGATATGGTCATCAAAGGCTAAAATCAAGCTAAAGCATTCGCAAATTAGTCACATTATAAATGTACATACAGATACACACATACATACATACATATACATATATAGTAGATGGTCATAAATTTAGCTTTTGATTGTGCGCTTTTGAATCGGTAACGAATTCATTTACTGAATGAAGTTGAAATCGAAATCGAAATCGTTGTGTCTACATATAAATATATTTAAATCTAACATAACATTGAGATAATCACAAATCCAAAAGCATTTTCAGTACAGTTGAACTTAAGATTTTGGTCCTCAATAATATATAGAAATTTAAAAATCAATCCTAGAATATCTTTGCGTTTCTCTTTTAAAACATAGAAATTAAATTTTCTATTATCTATAGCTAGTATTCAAGTTGCTTGTAATTGACCATAGAATGAATAAATAATAAATTCTTTATAACGAAATGAAATATCGAAAAAAAAGTAGAAGAGTTTAACACTAAATTAATAGTATCCTGATCATGTAATGCGAAATTAAAGAACTCTTCCTATCTAGTTCAATGATATAATGATTCTTCTGCTTAGTTTTAATAGTTTGCATTGGAACAAATTTCAAAAAATAATTCAAAAATACATAATTCCTTGCTTTGTGACATCAATTGGGTGTGGAAGATTTCGTAATCACGGAAATCTGTTAGTTTTAAGCAAATTAAAACTTGCTTTTAGATGGAATTGGATTTGCATTATTAACTAAAATACTTAGCAAGGACCATTCAAAAATCTGAACATCTTGAGACCCTATAGAAAGGTTTTCAGGAATTCAATATCAAATTTAAAAACCAATTGTGTCTTTTCTCGCTTTTCGATTCCTAGCTAAATTTGTCTAAATACCAACTGAGACCTGGTTTTACGAGACTTGAAATCAATTGCATTAAGTCAGTCAAGAAATTCACAAGTTTCGTACAAAATACTTTTAAGTTAAACTTCATAAACAATTTTCTATTAATCTTTAATTTGTTGAAAACAATACTAAGCAATAGTAAATCAATTCGGTTCAGTTATTAATTTAGCAGAATTATTTTTAGCAGACAACCAAAGGGAAACAAATGACCTGTTCTTGTTCGTGGTTGCCAATAAGCAACAAACAAAAATCGATGTAAAAATTAATGTTCAAAGTCGTGTTTAAATTAATTTAATGTGCTAAGATAAGAATCAAAAATAATTTAAAAACCTTTCACCATCAGATTCGCCGTGAGTTATTGCACAAAATATACAAATTGATTCCAAATTAATTGTGAAACTTGGCAGCCCTATTATCAGGAAGATATTCGTTTGAACGCAGCTTCAAAAAGTAATTTGGAAGTGGGAACACCGATTTTAAAAACGAGAACAGGTCTAAAATATTTTTAAACATTATGGGAAGATTCGTTTAAGTGTGAAATATTGAATTAATGTTATAATTCAGAATTTATGAGACTATAATTAATATAATTAATATTTAAAGAAATTAGAAATGCAAAAAATTTTAAAATCGTTTTGAAAAGTGTCAAAAACTTTTCCACAATTTTATAAATTAATTTTTCTTCAATAATTCGAACATTTTTATATTGAAATTCCTTTGATTTAAAATTAAACATGATTTGTTTCAAAAACAATAAATCTAAAGAGTATTTAAATACTGCTTAACGATTAGTCCTTATATATAAGAGAGAGAAAGAGAGAGAGAGAGAGAGAAAGAGGTAAGAAATTAGTTATTGAAATTTGTAAAACAGTGTTATATATTTATCGTCTGTCGAGGATGACCCAAATGTTAAGCGTAACTGAGTAGCCGCCTGAGGACACACTGACATTGTCAGCAGGTGTACACACAAAGGTGCCGCTGAGCTGGGCTAATTTCAAATTACACACTTCATTCGTTGTTGTTCGGTACAGGGATTCACTCACTCACTCACTCACCCGGGAAGGGATATGGGATGGAGGTAACCGAACCGAACCGAACTGAACTGAATCGAAGCGAAGCAGGAACACTGGCAGCGTAACTAAGCTGCTTTTGAAGCCAACCACAATTGACAAGCGCGCCCCGCTTCGGTCTCTTCCTCTTGATCCTGAATACACACATCAAAGTGAAATTGCCGAACGCCCTCACGCTTGTCTAACGGTCTGTCTGTCTGTCCGTCGATCAGTCGGTCGTTCGGGCCGATCAGGTCGATCGATCGTCTCTGCTTTAGCTGTTTCTCTTGATCTACCGTTCTACCGTTCTTACCGTAATGTGCGTGCAAGATGAATTTTCTCTCTATCCTTCTCTCTCTCTCTCTGAGCACCGTGGGTGTGGCTTATTTTAAAGCAATTAAACCCACAGTGAAGCGTGTCTTTTTAGCCAGACGGACAGACAAACAGATCTCTGGCTGATGTACGAGGACACTTTTGCAGCGAGAGCGAGAGATTTGACTCTTTCATCTAATGCCGACAAGCATAAAAACTAATGGTGGGCGTAACTAACAGTTCGTTTTCCCTATCAATTGGATTAGTTTCAGCCATAAAAAGGTCTTTTTTTCAAATTGTCCTTCAAATCGAGAATAAATGGTTATTATCCTTCAAATATGTCATTGAACATGATTGACAATATGAGATTTTGTTGTTTTTTTTTTTGTTGGTTATCTGTAAACGATTTTTCATAATTAAGCCAGATAAATATCTAGCATAACCAAAAGGATTTTCTTTTTATTTGAACTATATATTTCAAAGAAGCCATTTTTTCGATTCTAGGATAAATAAATTTCCCAATTTCTATCCATAAATTATTTTCATTATATATATCCTAAAAGGTTGTGCTTAATCAGGATTTAATCGTTGCACTTCAGTGTCAAAATAGATCGAAACGAAGTATTATGGGATTCCTAAGTAAGCCTCTCATTTAATAGATTATATCTTGCTCCTTTGAACATCACCTGAGGTTTTGAGTTGTTCCTTTCTTTAGCTAATTTGTCTTGAAATCATGGTAAATATATAGATAAGACTTCAGTAACTTTCCTTTATCTTAAAGATAATCGCATCTGGAATTATATTGAAAGATCCCGCTTGATTTTTCAATGAGATTTCATTAGCTTCTTGGCCTGAAGTATATTTATGATTAATGATTACTTAAGCATTCTAAATGATTAAATTAAAAGAAGAATTAGGGATATAATCTTATCTGATTGCTTTGGAACGTCCAACTTCAGGTTAGATCTTTGAATAAAGATTACTTTAGTATTCTAATAGATTAAATTTCCCAAATGGGGAAATCTATAGCTTCTCTGTTTGTCAAACCTTAGCAAGTAAATTAAAATTCGTTGGAATTATCAAAATTAATTTTGAAAAAACAATTCAGTGTTGCACAATTTGTTTTTGTTGAGTTTTGAAAGCGGTGGTAACTAACATACCAAACAAGACTGTTAACTGAAAAAGCAAGAACACTAACCAAAGTCTTTGAATCGACAAACAAAAGTTTTTAAGGGAGGCTTAAAAAGTCCCATTTAGACCAAGGTTCTGAACACGACTAAAATGAGATAAATGTTGGTATAAAATAGCATTAAGAAAATGTATTTGGGATATGTTAGGCCAATTCAGAGATTGGTCTAAGATATTCCTTGGTTTAGGTATAAAAAGTCCCTATGAAAATGTACTTGGGATTTGTTAGACCTTTATCAAATTGGTCTTAACCAGCATTCAAGGAACACAAATTACTATCAGACTTTAGAAATAGGCCTAAAAATACACTGAACTCGAAAATTGACCTTATTTCGAATTCATCCATCAGCAAGAACACAAACCAAGGTGCAAAAACCGACTATTTTCGAATGTTTTGGTATAAAAAGGCCAAAGAAACCAAATATATTCTAATCAATTGAATTTTTGATTTGATTTTTATTGACCAAATGTGGAGGCTTTGGCTTCATCAATCATCTGCCTGACAAATGTCTTAATTGACTTAAGAGGATTTGAAAATTGTTTGGCCATATATCTACAAACATGTGAGATATGCAGACTATAGAAATTTGGATGTGGGCCCCAGCTCTTTCCTCAAAATTCCTGGCCTCCTTTGATAAGAAATGTATAGTCGATGCTGGTGCCGACTCACTGATTGGTGTCATGACATCATCAGCATGACAGACAACTTCTTGTTTGGCTAGCCCCACAATGAGAAAAATGTGGAAACCAAAAATAAAATGTCGATCAACTTAAGACATGTCCCTGGCTCAATAAACGAAAAAGGGTTAGGCACAAAAGGAGGAACAAAAGGGTTGAGATGAAAATGGATGAAAATTAAAATGCAAAACAGCTTCGAATCTGCATGGCAAAAAAAACCTACGACCTTGCTACACACACACACACACACAGAGACACACACACTTCAGCCATATCGGGGTGATGACCACAAAAACGCATTTGGCGCTGTAACAATATTATTAAATAACAATTTTTTTTCCTCTCCACCTCCCCACCACCCACACAGAATGTGAGAAAAGATGAAAAGTTTGAAGAAAATTGTACAGAGTAGAGAACTAAGCGACTGCTCGTATACATATAATATACATATATATATATATATATATATATATATATATAGTATATAGTTATATATCCATCTGTATCTATTGGCATATTGGAAAAGAGTCAGAGCCAAAAACCTTTTGGTCCTTTTCGGTTTGCACATTTCTTTCGTTTTCTACTCTTCCATGTAAAATGGGTACATTAATATTGGTTTAAAGCATGGCATCTTTTATTTTATATAAATCGAGTGGATCGTTCTGACTGTTGATAAGTTTAAGCTTTTGTTCTGATCAGCCTAATCAAATATTTAGATCCCATAGAATCGAAATTTATCTAGAGAAAGAATCCGATTTTTTGATTTCCAAAGTCAAAATTAATTAAATTAGTTTAGATGTTACTAATATATCATATCCATAGCTAAGATTGGAAGAATATATTCCTATTTAGCAAAATATATACATATATATAATTTATAAAAAACATAATATAAAGGTACAATATATGAAAATAAATACAATATTTATTTATTATTATAAAACTATCTTATAAAACACTTTGATCCATTCCAGTATCAGTTTTTAACCTAAATATAATATGTTATTACTGTAAAATCAAATATAGTTGAATCTGGATATAGAAAACAAACGATACAGTGAACATCCGATATAATAAACACCCCTAAATAGTGAACACTTAAATTTTAATTAAGTAATTTTCAAAATAAAGTGATCTACATACGATATTTTTTTTTAGAAAAATGGAATTTGAATTAATAATTTTTAAAAGAGAGTCTCAAGACAGTTCTTAGGAAAAAACGTTCCAATAAAATTGATATATATTCCGCATTTGTTAGGGTATAAAAACTATCGAAATGGAGACAGAAATAATAATTTTTTTTTGCTGTGTTTTCTTGTTTTTCCTGTAGACATTTCGCAAGTAATTTTCTTTGGCTATGTTCGGTTTGGTATTTTACATATCTGACCACTATATATGTATATATATATGTATATATATAGATATATATATAATCGCACGTGACCATAAATGCGTCTGTTTGTAACCATCTCTGTTGCTCGCTTTTGGGCGCATGGCATTTCATTTGTATATTTTGTGTATTTCAGTCATGTAACGGTAAAAATTGTTTGCATATTGTTTTGTCCCTGCTACCCATTGTGATTTCCTTCACCAAAGCCACGCCCCCTCTGTGAAATGTCGAACGAACGCCCTTACGCCTCGAACGTGTGGCAGATTGAATAAGGCAAATGAAGCGATCGTGATGATGCTGCCAGCTCCATGCAGCAACGATGATGATGATGATGATGATGATGATGATGAGGACCAAGAAGGACCATCGGGTAAAGGGTGAGTGAGGTTGGTTGTGGCTTGGGCGGAAGGGGGGTGTAACTTTCGCTTTCGTGTTGGCTTTTGTTAAACAAATTAAAATAAAATATGTGCTAGTGTTATAGGCCCGGTCAAACTACTGAGAACTCTGAGGCTCTCTGGTCACGCACGTGCGCCTGTGGGTATGCAATGTTCGTTTCTTGTTCCATCCAGCCTGCCTGCACACACTCAAATTAATGGCTGCCGTTGCCATAAGTTATGCAGCTGCATATTTAGCATATGTGTGCGAGCAAGAGAGAGAGAGAGAGAGAGAAAAACTCACAGAGAGAGAGAGAGAGAGAGGGAGGGAGGGAGAGAACCTGATTTTGCTTTGTGGCATTTACACCAATTATCACACACACACTCGCACATAGTTTGCAACATATGGTCATGAGGTGGCGGCCCGACAAGTTATATCATACCGAGATTGAGAATATATGGCCATTACTAATGGTCAATTTTCACACGCCTGCTTAAGCAAATGTCGGCCAACACAGCCCGGGGAGTCAACCAGCCAGCCAGCCAGCCAAGCAGCCAGTGAGCCAGCCAGTGAGCCAGCCAGTTGGCCATCCTTAAACCAGATGCCATGCGTTTCTCTATCTTTCTCTAGGCTATATGCTCCTTGCTTTCGCTCTCCCTCTCCCTCTCTCTCATCGTGTGCATAAACAAACAAACACATATACAACTCGATAGACAGGCAAATAGATAGTCCTGGGCAACACACACAAACACACATACATATGTACATAGCGAACATATTTACATTAAGTGCGGCCATAAATCAGATTCATTCAATTCACTTTGGGACATTTTAGGTGCTAATTTTAGTAGGTACGCTATGTTAGGCATCTATCTATCCATCTATATCTATACACATACATATATACTAGTATATATGTGTGTGTGTGTGTGTGTGTGTGTCTATATGCCTGCTGTTGTCCTAGTTGATCAATTTGGTTCCTATTTTATGGCCACAAAGTCAATAACAAACAGAGACAAGCCATGTCAATATGGTTCAATAAATTTTGCAAAATTTCAAATTAATTACACTCAAATATTGCAAATATTTTGGTAGAAGAACATCTTAAGCATTAAATTGCATTACTCTGGTCATTGCATTCAATTCAAGTATCTTAATAAACTAAATGCCAAAGTGTATATTAGTTTTGTTCAGCCGATTAGAAAGTCCATATCTTCATATGTCTATGCATTTGACTAATCAGCTTCTAAGACCCAAATAGTTAGACTTCAAAAATTAAAATTAGGTAAACATTGTTTAAATTCCATTGATTTAAATCGCTTTTTAAAACTTTGCTAAGTGATTGCAATTAATATGTAAAGTAGATAGTTTTCGTTTTTTCTTTTTTTAATCAGGATATTTATATATGCATTTGTTTTAATTGCTTTCTAAGAAGCTATATTAATGTTTTAAAAACGTGTTTTTTTTTTATTAATTATGGGAAGACATTTTAATTGATGAATATTTGATAAATATGCTCAGTTTGTATTTTTTTAACTTTAATATTAATTTTTTGCGGCTCTTGCAGACGATCTCTTGAAGGTCCTATACAAAAGAGTGCTCGATGGTTTTTCCAAAACGCTTTCAAAGATTTATTTCGCAGGTAACAATTGAAGAAACATTCGAAAAGAATTAAATTTACAATTTCAAGTGTTCAAAAATATTAAAATAATTTTAAAATGTTTACTTCTTTGATTAATAAATAACTTTTATAAAAATTTGAACTAGTTATAGCTCCTTAAACAATCTACTTAGGTTTAAAAGTTCCCAAAAGTATGCTACAAAAATATAAGAAACTATAAAAGTCTTAAGATTTTAAATTTTTGGAATTTTTTTGATTCAAATTCTTTAAAAATTTGCAACTTGTGTATCGACAAAAAAACGAAAACGGCAAAGGAAATGGGGGAAATGCGGGAAATGTGGGAAACGGTGGGAGCGATGTGGTAAAGGACATTCACATCTGCTGTTGAGGTTATGCCCAAACAAGGCTCTCAGTTGAAGAGAGCAGTCAACTAGGAAACCAGGCAGCACACACACATAAACACCGCACCACCCCCCCATCACCATTCCGCCACACACACACACACACACTCGTCCTGTCTGTCAAGCTCTCACTTGCCTATCCACAAAAGAGGCCATCATTTTATCTCTTGCTCCCCTCTGAGTGACTGTTGGCACTTCCTTGGTAAAACGTTTTGTTTGTCCTTGATTGCACAAAAATTGAATCTTAAACACATATTTGCATTTGATTATTTGTTGCTTGTAATTTATATGCAAAATTAGACTAGGCATAATAGAAAAATACATACATACATAGATATGTACATTGTACATATGTCTAGCTAGATATTTGCTTTTTGCCATCGCTTTTTGGTGGCAAATAATATTTATAAGCGTTCATTGGGTGTGTGTGTGTGGGGGGAACGTTCAGTGACACTTTTTATTTGATTACATTTTAGCAACAGCATAAAAAATCACCCTATATTTGCATAAACTTGCTAAACGAAAAGTATCTAAGACCCTTTTTAAATCCTAAATCCAATCATTTCAAAAATGTTTGGTTTTTAAAAGGTACAAAATAATGCCTAAAATCAATCATTCAATGGGCAAGCAACTACGCTTTCAATAAAGAAGTCGTAAAACAGCTTCTAAGTTAAAAATTATAAAGAAAAATTGAGATTTCAAGTTATTTCACCTTTTATTAGGTTAGTTTTGGTTTCAAAAACATAAGCAATATGGTTAAATAACGGTTTTCTCCCTATCCAATCTAACAATAATGAAAATGTTTTTAAAGGTCTCAGTGTAATCACCTAAATCTTTGGCAAAAATTAAGATAAAAAGATGATCTCAAATATTTGATTTATAAACAAGTCTTAAGTGCAGAGATTTTAATTTTAGCTTTAATATTTCCTTTCTATATAGAGGTGATACTTAGAATGTAAGTACTCGAGAAATTCGAGAGCGTTTCGAAATTTCATCATTTGGTGTATTTTAAAGTATCTGCAATATACTTACAAGTAGATGGGCATGAAATCCCATCGTTTGTCTACTTGAAAAACAGAATCAGTGTCTGTGGTTGCTGCTGCTGCTGCTCAGATGCAGCTACTGATATGTAAATGCCTTAATTTCACAGATGTAACACATAAAAATCGGTCTGTGTCTCTCAGTCAGTCAGTCAGGCAGTCAGTCAGTCCTATTGTCTGGCTGGGTTTTCCCCGGAACTTTTCTCTTTTGGCCACTCCACCCTGCCAATTTCACTTCCTCTTGTGTTTGCGGTCGCCAAATGCGCGTTGCATGTTCGTCGAACGGCGGCGTGTTGAAAACAAGCCAAGTGATGCGAACGAGCAACAGAAAAAAATAAACGAAATCGAGAAAAAAAAGACAAAAAACAAAAGACAACAAATAACCTGGAAACTTACTTCATATGAATACCCTTTTCAGTTTCTTAACAACCAAGATGCTTCACAGGGAACTTGTATGTATAATGAAGTTTAGTTATTATTCGGTTAAAGTTTAAATTTAGATGTTAGATGATAAACTGCAAAACAAACAGGTAATTGGAAAGCAATAAACCAATCAAAAACTGAGCTATTTATTAAAATGATTATATTTTACAAATATATTAATACTTTCCAGTTGCTTTCAAATAAGTATACTGCATTTTTAAAAATTGCCACATTTTAAATGCCATTTTGAAAAATACTGGCGTATTTTGTAATACTGGTTATTTCCATTCTCTCTTTTTCCTTAGTTATCGTTTTCAGTGCTGTCAGTTTTAGCGGTTTCCTTCCAGTATATCGATTTTTAGCGTGACTGCTCGATCGCTTTGGCGATTTTTGGCGGATTTTATTAAAATAGCTAGAGTGTCAGAACTCATGCCTGGAAGTAAAGAAAAGTTTTGCTGCGTGCTTGTGTGTTGCTTGCCAAATTTATTTAAATGTTGTTTTATCAAGTTTTAATATATCGTAAAAGTGAAAACTAAATAGAGTGGCATTAAATGTAAATGTAATGTGGCATTGAAATAATTAATATGTAGTTAATTATAAAAAGTTCATATATTGGCAAAAAGAATACATACATACATATATGTATGTATGTATGTAATTGCGTTTCGGGGCTCCGCTGCCGCCCGTATGTGTGTGTGTGTATTTGTGCGTGTGTGTTCATACACAAATGTGCGCGATCGTGTCTCGCTTTCTCTATTTTTGTTTTTTTTTGTGTGCGAAAGTGAAGTGAAGAGCAAATGGAAAAGAACGACTTAGAGCGAGATGAGAAAAACGAAATGAAAGAGGAACCGTTCAATGAGAAAAGGCGATGATAAGGTAAATGATTTTTGTCTGTTTTACCAACTGTTATATACCCTTGGCAAGAGTATACAAAAAAAAAAAAACAATACGTTAGAGAGAGAGAGAGAGAGAAAATAAGAAACGAAGAGAGAAAATAAGAAACTGGTAGAAATTGTGTGGCGTGGGTGAGAGGGGGCTGTGGAGCGCGACGGGAATGGGGAAAAAGGATGCGAAAAACACGTAAACGTAAAGCAAAGTTGCACTTGCGTAAAAGTTTCTTACCCTTTTGTTGCAAATAAATTAAGTGCAGGCGACGTTGAGGCTTATTGGCACAGCTTTCGCTTATTTTGTAAACAGAGAAAGGCAGAAGCGTTCAGTGTGAGTGAAAGGGGTGGGGTGAGGAGGGGACGGTTGGCAGCAATGAGAACACCTCGTTTTGCTGTCGTGGCTTGAGGTGTGGGGTAAGGTGATTTTGGGTTGCGGGACGGGGGGGATGGTAAAATGTGAAGCTTCCTGCTGTCAGTTAAGTCAAATAACGGTGAGAATACACGAAGCTGCTGTTACCGTTAGCTATTGCTGCAGTTGCCAATGTCCTTGGCAGATATACCTCTCCTCTACAACCCCCCCCCTACCCCACCCTCCTGCACTTTAGATTTTCTTTTGTGAGGGGAAACTTGTAGCAGAGCGGAAGTGAATTGTTTCGTCCACCATTCGAGTGGCGTGTCAAAGTAAAATGAATGCGATAACTGCTATTGCATTGGATCGATCCATTGAGCTATCTCTTTTCGTCTCCGCTTACCCCAACCCCCCCATCCACCCACTCTCTCTCTTTCTATATGTATGTAAATATATTTGTTCATAAATAATTCAAATTGGCATTGCCATACAAAATGCATAAATATATGCCGTAGTTAATTAGCGCACACTGATTGTTAATGGCGTTAATTGTGTGGCATAAATGATATTCAGACCGGACCAGACCAGACCAAAGAAGTATCAGCTATCCAGAGGACTTTTTTGTCCCATGAAAAAAATAAAAAATAAAACAGAAATCGGCGAAAAAAAGAATTAATTAGCAACAATTGCAAGCAGCGCAGTATCCATTTGCTTATCATATACAAACTGTCCGACTACCAAATACTCGTTATTTGTTACTCACAATCAAACACTCTTAGCTCAACTTCTTATCCCAATTTTTTTTGCTTAAGTGTCCATCCTAGACTTTGAGATTCGATCCCTCCCTATCCCATTCCTATAGCTTTTCCATACATTTTCTTAAGCCTTATATTAACTAATATTGAAACGGACTGTTATGTAAATGATTGTAAAATCTTAAATATTTCACACAAATCAGAGTTGCCAAAATATAGCTCAACCTTGAAATGACCAAAATCTGATTTCAAGATAATATTTGTCGTATTCAACTTTTATTTCGACAACAATTTAATAGTGCAATCAAATCAAGAATATACAAAATCAAAATCCGTAAGTCCATGACTCTAAAAATATTTGTTAATGTATTATAAAAGATTGCCAACTAATATCGTATAAAAAAGAATCTAAATCTTTGTGTGGACCTCATAGACTCCATCATGAGATGCAGGCAATCAGTATAACAACCAAACCAAACAAATAAACGCTGAGTAATTTGCAAAAGCATATTCAATTTTTACTGTATGTGACCTCTTATATGTGTTTTTTCTCTCTCAAATGGATATACTTAATATTTTTGTCATTCATTTGATGGCTTAACAGCAAAAAATTGTCCCCTTAAATACAGTTAACAGACATATTGGGCATACACACACACATCTGGGAGATTATTTCAGGTAGAAGTTGCATTTAAAAATTTTTAAAGCCTCATTTGCTTATGGAGTTTTGGCTTTGTGATGGCAAAGGAAAGTCGCTTCTTCAGATTTTCCATCATTCTTGTTCACTATTTACATTTGCTCTCTCGATTTATTTTGCCTTTTGTTGCATTTTCAGCACAGTTAGCAGTTAAGTAAATTGTTGAAACGCGTGAAGCTATCATAACTTGGTGCCTTTGCAGGACAAAGTTTGCCAACAGGAAGTGACAGTTGATTTAACACGGAGACACACACACAGACACATAGAGAGAGAGAGAGAGAGACACAGATTTACAGACACGTGCACCTGTCGTCAAAACTTGCATAAGTCATGAAAATGTATGCACTCAGTCGTCCTTTTCGAAGTCAAACAAAAAAAAAATCTAAAAAAATTATCATAGCAAAATGTAGGAAAAGGAATGAAAATTTCTTCCAGCCATTTTGTTTGCACTACGATTTAAAATTGTCAACTGAAATGGTTTGCTCGTGCTGCTTCAACTTCAACTTTACAGTCACAGTTACTGAATTTATGTCAGCTAATTAAATTTAATATGCTCAGGTCAGTCAGTCAGAGTGATGCAACTGCAACCCCATCGTCGTCCTGCATGTGCCCGAAAACTTCTCTTCAATTTTTGATCAACTTCCATTTAGTTTTTTTTTTTTGTTTTGCCTGTGCAAAAAGTTGCTGCCTCAAATCTGTGGAAAATGGGCACAAACTTTATAGGCTTGTTAGTAAAGTAACTTTTGTTATAGGAAGGGAGGCGATAGTGACACCAGGAGAAGCCCATCAGCAACAACAACAAGATTCACTGGGCCTAAGAGTCCCCAAGACTCTTCCTTAAATAGACACAAAACGTCAACAAATAAAATGAAAACGTGTCAATTTACGTCTAAAAGAAACCAAAAAAAAAAATTTCAAGCCAAAGAGAAAATAAATGAGAAATACATGTATGACAATATATCTTTTAATTTTTTTTTATTCCATAGTGGATAGTTGGCCCTAGTTTCTGTAAGATTATGATAAAATTGTCTTTCACACAAATCCAAAACAATTGGTGATTGTTGGTTTTTTGTTTAAAAAATGAAACAATATTTAAGCTGCATTTGATTGGATTCAGTAGTTTACTAAAGTCTTATGGCCAATTTCTAACAATAAGTATTGGCAATAAAAACAAGATAAAGTGGCTATTTTTTAGACAAGCTGAACTTGTAATACCCTTTCAAATTGTATAACCTTCATCAAGCATGTTACGATTATTCAGATATTTTTAAATAATATTTTCAAAGATTTGTAATTACATTTCATAGCTAACTTTCAAATTATTTAATGACATTAAAAACTTATGAATACATATTGCCTCCTTAAGGTTCATCTTAATGAAAGAAATGATTCTCTTTGACTTTTTGATTGTGTTTGATTGAATATTTACGTCTTTTTCATTTCCGAATTGAAAAGTTTCGATGAACACATAAATTTCTAATGAAAGAACTTTCTCTTTAAGGACTTTTTGGCCAAAAGATTTTAAAGTTGCTTATGAATTGCATTTCCGCAAATGTTTGGTCAAGGGAAAAATTTATGAGCCAAATGCCAAAAAATGCCAGTCAAATGAACCCTTTTTTTGTTGTTGTTGGTTTTTTTTTTGGTTTGCGGGCTTATTTATTATTTCACTTTTATATACATATATAATATATATATACATATATATGCATTTTGCGTAAAAAAAAGTAAGGGAACAGGGAGAAGACACTGGTCTTTCCCTCTCCATTCTTCATTTTCCATTCTTTTTTTTTTTTGTTATGTTGCGGCTTGGCAACGATTTTTGTATTGGACTTGGGTTTTGCCTTATTCTTTTTTATTTTGCCTCATCTCTTCTGGTTCATTTTTATGGCAATTTGACGCCATTTTATTGTCACACCGCCGCACACTGGACACTTTAGAGTTGTCTTTCCAGAGTCATAAATTTCGTCACGTCGGAACATTTTGAGGGTGGTTGAGGGGGAGCTGAGGGTGACTGAGAATGGTGTGTATGTGTGTGTGTGTGTGTGTGTGTGGTGAGACATTAATTCGATGCCTGGTTACCGGGTTTCCGTAAGCATTTCCTTTTACTAACAGCTTAGCTAGTGCCCACGGTAGAACATAATTTATTTGCTATTATAGAAACTTCATTTCTTGTTGATTGGAAACTTACACGAACGCACACAAACACACACACACACTAGCATACACGTGAGGATTTTTCAATTTTGCGTGTGGCGACAACAACAACAAAACATAATTCCAAGTGCAGCTAAAGTTATGGCAGGCGACCTTAAGAGCAGCGATAACTAGCGGCAAAGAAAAAAAAAAGAAAGTGGCAGAGCAGCAAGAGCAGGAGCAGCTGGTGTGTGTGTGGGTGGATGTGAGTGTGTGTGTGTGTGTGTGAAGGACGCAGCAAAAATGCCAAACGCAAATGTCGCCAATATCCCAATGGCAATCGATGAAAATTTATAGAAAATTGCGCACAAATAAAATTTTACGTTTGTTTGCTTTTTTCATTTACGATGTTGGCATGTTCTCTCTCTCTCGCCCACACACTCGCTCTCGCTTGCTCTCTATGGGGATGTATGGTCTCTTTCTTAACCTGTTTTCTTGCCTTATTGAAATGGCTTTTTCTTCTTGACTGCTGCTCGTCATGGTGTTTTCCTTTTGCGCTGGCTCTGTTTGGCTCTTATTGTTAGCTGCATCAGTAGGAAAAGGAAAAGCGTTTTTGCATTGCAATTGTTGCCACCCAAGACAGACCAAGCAAACCACTTTCACAATCATATGCACAGCCGGGGGTAGGAGTGAAGACGTTGGCTTCACACATCTCATAGCTGTTAATGTTTACGATTGTCGTTTTCAATTTCAGTTAATTGAAATGGCTCAAAAGGCAGGCAAGAACATTATGCTCCAGGGACTTTTCATTCACTTACAGAGTTTCATGTCCTCTATATACATCTATATACATATGTATATATATATACATATGTGTATAAGTATGTATATATTGGCTCTGTATCGTTTGTCTGTCTATCTGTCTGTTTGTTTGGCTATTTGTTGTCTCTCTGTCGTGTTGTCAAATGTGCCAAAAATGTTGTCAATGTGTTGCCGGTTTTAAGGGTTTACTTCTTTTTCGTTTGTTGTTGTTTTTTTAATCGGTGTCCTTTTAAATTTGCAACTCAAAGTGAAGTTTGCCAGCGTTTTTCCCCCGCTCTATTGCTGTCTCTATCTCTCTCTATGCCACTGATGCTTTAGTTTGTGCCCTTTAATGCCCTAAAAAGTATGCTGCATTTTTTTTCCTTCAACAGACTTGTAGAGAAGCGTGAAAAGTTGCTCCTTCGGTCAAAGTGCAGAATGCATCTGAGGATGCCATGAAGTGTGTGTGTGTGTGTGCGTGTGTGCAAGCAAGCAGTGCATGTAGCGATAAAGCTGATGTGTTATTTATGTAGCTTCACGCGAATAACAGGTTCCATATGATGCAACAATTTTTACACCTTTAATACACAACCAAAAAAAAAAAAATAAGAAAGAAAAATCCATTTCATAACACACAAGACACATTTGATCCAGTTCGTGGGCTTAAGATAATCCCATATGATTAATGATTCCCATTTACTCCCGAATCATGCTAAAGCTTTAACATATCTAGACTTCAAACGGAAAGACAGAAGATAGATTTTAAGTTAACTTACAAATATTCGCTATGGATCCGTGATTTTTATAGATATAGATAGATAGATGCATCCGGCTTAAACATTTGTCCAAGGTTTCATACACTATGACAGACAGATGGCTAGTCAGGCAAATGAAAATGATTGCATCAAAGCTTGCTCATGTTCTTCAAACATGAGATAGTAAGCAAAGAATAATCTCTTTCTAAATTCTAAAGAATTGTCTAAATTCAGCTACAAAAATGAGCCCAGACCTATCAAAAGTATTGAAAATAAATGCTCATAAATATTTTATAGCATAACTTCCTTTCCTTTTAGTTATTTAGAAAATCTCTAGTTTAAGATGTGTTCAGAAAAAAAATGAAGCTATTCCCCCATTAATGTTACACATTTTTTGTTGTCCAATTGTTTTTACTGTAATAATCTTTTAATTTTGATGCATTTAACGTATTGAGGAAACATTCTCTGTAGAATGTTTTGTGTAGTAGAAACATATGTTAATAAAAAGTTAAGCCAGTTGCTGTTTTCCAGTTTTTCCAACGAATGTCCATTAGGAGTACCTTATCATGGATTGTTGTTAGCGTTGAAACCCATTCAAAAACTTTTTGTGGAACGAGGGCCGCATAATTAGTTTAAGCTCAAAGTTCGCGGCGGTTGCTTGGCAACATAAGCCGCTGGGAAATTCCCTTACAAAAAGAGCGGTTGCTGATATTTTCTTTTATTATTACTTTGCTGCATAAACAAACAAATTTTCCATAGCTTTTATATTATGCTTTTATATTTGTTTTTGTTTTTTTTTTTTAACTTAACCGGCTGCTTGCAACAACTAACTAATTAACTCAATTAAAAATTAAATAACTTTAAACTCAATTCCCGTCGCTTCATTTAGCGTTCGAAAAAGGAGTAGAAGAAGGGTCTCAAGGGTCCATTTGGATCCTTGCGGCATTGCTGTTGTTTTCCCCGATGGGCGGCCCATCTTATTGACTCAGCTAGAGAGAGAGAATTTTAGCCGCAACAGCTAATTGTGGGAATTTGCCAAGTTAGTGCAAGAAGCAACAAACTAACCACAGACCAAAATGCACAAATAAAGATACCAAAAATATACAGAGACCAGAGAACCAGAGACCACTTTCCATTCACAAGCGAGACCCCAAAAGTGCTTTGTCTGCTGCTGCAGCGCTAGTCTTAAAAAGAACGAAAATACTGCATATCAATAACTATGTATGTATATCTTCATATATGCATAACCCAAACAAATTTTCCACATCATTAGATGGTAAGCTCTGCCAAGTCAATCCGCCCGTGGGACCTGTGTCAATCTGATGCTACTGTGTATACCCTAAAAACAGCTAAGATGAACACGGGTATGCCGATATTATTCACTCATTCTCAAGTTAGATTGCTATAAATGATATATAAAGGATATCTGGCTATCGGCTCTCTAGTCTCTGCTCCTTTGATTTACCCAACTAAGTGTTTGGACAATTTTTTTGGTTATATTCATCACACACCATATTAATCAACTTGATTTCTGTTTTTCCTTTTGGCCCTCTCTCTCTCTCTCCCTCCATCACTCCCACATCACTCCTCCCTATCTCTGTCGTTTCTTCTCGTGTGTAAAATTCACCGCCAATCCCAAGAAACAAGAAAAAAAAAAGAGAAACAAATGGCAAGCAAACTTTATGAATGAGGAAAAGCTCTCACTTGCCGGCTGACTATTACTTTGTTTACAAATCGTATAGTGGGTAAATTCTTGGTTCAGATTTCCCATGAAAGCCCTGGAAGGAAAATAGTGGAAACAGTTCCGTTAAATATTATAGGAAAAGCCATATGAATTGCTTTCGGAATATTATTATGTGGATATCATCAAAAGCTTTAGTAGGGAAAACAACCAACAAAGATACGTTCTACATGCTAAAAAGGTTAAACCTTTTATTTTGGTTTTGTTATCTGGTAAAAGTTAAATGACTTCAAACTGCCCAAGTTAGTTCAGCACCAAAAAAGCTTAAGTTAAATAACTGATTATAAATATTTCAAATGAACATTCAAATTCGCTGCTGAAATTTGTATATCCCCGAAATATAACGCATTATAAGGCCTTTGCTAAGTTTTTGTTAAGTTTTCCAGTTATTTTGAACTATAAAATCGCAGTTGACCATATAATTAACACCTTTGGATTGTAGAATAAATATTTTATTCTTCTATAATATTTTCGAATACTTCTAAATGAATTTAAACAATTTAATCAATAGAAAACAAAACTCAGACTCTGGTACAATTTCGAAAAGCTAAGTATGTCCTTGGTCTAATTATTTGTTAGGGATATTAAAAATAAGCCCACTGTAGTTTATGCCAAATAAACTACTGGCCCATAGTGCACTATTTGGTATTTTTTTTTAGGTTTTTAAAACAGATGTCCTTATAGATTTGCTAGTGGAAACCGTATTGCCTATCTCGTAGAGAGATAGTTGGCTAAAATTCACCATTGTTCGTCATAGAACACGAATCATACAAATAAACTCGTGAAAGAATCGATTGAAGTATTTCTAAATCACTTGTGAAATTTAGTTTTCAAGTCCGGAAAAACCTATTGTGATATGACACTGTCGATTGTCTTTTGTTGAGCCCAAAGTATAGGATGTTCTATTAATCACGTATTGAGCTCGTGTGCAATAAATTGACAGCCCTGTAGCCCTCTTTATGAAATGTTTTACTTTAAATTTGAATTCCAAATTAGATTGAATAAACACTCTTGAGGTTTGCTATTTCGAAAATAAAAACTCATTAATTTATTTTTTTTTTTAAGATTTGAGACAAGGTCTTCAATTGGTTAACACACAATACACGTAAGCCGATAACTTTATTAACTTTGGAGATAAATGCATACAACTTATACAAATAGACACATACACACACACACACACACACGCACATACATACATACATATACATATATATAGAGAGAGAGATAGAGAGAGAGAGAGAGAGAGTGATGTATATATATATAAATATAGATAACAGATAACAGATAGTTGCTTAGGCACTAACTAGGTGAATCTTAAGGAACTTTCTTGAATTTGAGCAGACATTCGAATAGTGTTAACTGCTTCGTTTCTGGCATAAGCATAAAAACAAGCAGCCCGAATACAAAACTAAGGCCACCGAAGGTGAAAAAGAATATAGAATCGGTGAGAAAATGCTGAAAAGCGGCGACCATAAGTCCCAATTGAAGTGTCTGTTCGCATATCAAAATGCCCGCCAGGCATCGCGCCTTATGCGAGACACTGAACGCTTCCGCTGTATAGATCAGAGCCGGCACTGCCACTCCGCCGGCCACAATTAGCTCAAAGAGTAGCATCAACAGAGCAATGGCCTGCAGATTGATGTCATAGTAGGTCTTTTGCACCGACTCCAGATGCTCGAATACGCCACCAACCATCACAATGATAATGCCCGCTACGAATAGGGAAAGCGAGCATAGTTTGCGTCGTCCATGCCAATCGACGAGCAATGAACCACCCAGACTGCCAAGCAAACCGCAAAATGCCAACCAGTATAGGCAATTCATGTCACACTCCAGACCATGCCAACTGACCACCAAGAAGGCTCGATTGTAGGGCAATGACAATGCCAAAGTGGCAAAACAGCGTACAAGCAGTACCTTGAGCAGCGGCAACAAGCGACGTGCCCAACGATGCCAGCCCGAATCTTGATTCGGTTCCTCAGCAAATTGCTCCCAGTCCCTTGCATTGTGCAATTGCCGACAATCTTCGCGCAGGTGCATCAATTCTGTGGCCGATTGGCCATTCAATTGCTTTAATGTATCACCGACAGCCATATCCCGTTCCTGATGCAACAGCAACAGCGGCGACTCCAAGCGATGGGCCAGTGCCAGTATAACCGCAGCCACTCCAAGGGCAGCCAAAAGTATGCCATGCAACTGATCAATGTGCATGGCATGTCCGCGTTCCAACGGCTCCAAGGCATACCACAAACGTGTGTAGAAGACCTGTATGGAAACGCCCAGCCAAAGGAAGATGCGTTCACAGCTCAATAGCATGCCGCGTATGGATTTGTGTGCCACCTCCGATCCAGTGACCAAAGCCTGAACTTGTGTGAGTCCATAGGCGGCACCAACACTCACGCTACTGTAGCAGGCGGCACTAAACAATTGCGGCAGGGCAAGATTCAATATGCCGGCCATTAGCAAAAGAAAACCACTTGAGGTCTGCAACATAAAAATACGAAAAAAAGGAATGGAATTAGAAACAAAGAAGCATTTGATAAATTCACAGTGGTGATCGTTCATTAGGCATATGTTCCTGGACGTTGTTTTATCTAATTTTTTTAGGTTGAGGATTTTTACAATATATAATTTTCTAGATTTATATATATTGCTATTGATTTTTGAATATCCAGAAGTGAGTTAACAGCTGAATTACTGAGGTCCGATCACGCCGACATCCTCGCACATAAAAGCTCTGCACACATGTTAAATTGAACTGAGTGTCACTTAACATTTCGGCTAATTTTAAATGTTCTGTAAGAATGGTCAATTTCAATTTAGGTTAAATAGCATTCTGTTGAAAAACATTCTGTTAAATAACATTATGTTAAATAGCATTTTGTTAAATAACATTCTGTTAAATAACACTATGTTAGTCAACATTATGTTAAATAACATTCTGTTAAATAACACTATGTTAAATAACATTATGTTAATTAACATTCTGTTGACTAACATTCTGTAAACTAACACTATGTTAACTAACATTCTGTTAACTAACGCTCTGTTAACTAACATTCCGTCAACTAACATTGTGTTAAATAACATTCTGTCTCCAGAACACGTGAGTCCTCATGGTCAGTTTGTGTGAGTGTGTCCACGTGATCGGACCTCTCCATTTCCGCTATTAACACAATTATGGATATATGTATGTATGTACAGGTAAGCTAAAATCATATTAAATTTATGTAAATCTATAGAAATATATATAAATCTAAGCCGATGGCCATAGTTGCTAGTGCTTGTAAAAATTGTTAGGTTGATAGTTTACAACTATATCCTAAGTTAAAAATAATAATAATATATAAATCTATACAAATAAGTGTATGTAAATCTTTAGAAATATATAGAAATCTATATATATGTATGTATATACATAAGTATATGTAAATATGGCCTGTTCATTGTCAAACAGAACAGGGCTGTATCCTATATTTCTGTCGAAGGATTTGAATGATCTTGGATTTAAAAAATCCTTTTGACAAACCATTTAAAGGCGAGAGCGGGTGTTTTCCAAAATATGTATACACACACAGAGTATATGGATTTATTATAGAAATTGCGAGGCAATTCATGTTATCTAATTTTCGACCGATTTTAATGCCAGATACCTCATTAGACGGGGAATGTAATCTACTTGATTCTGTTGTTTAAGATATAGTACTTTAAAATCAATTAGCGACGCCAAGAGGACAAAAATTACAACTTCAGTTGACTCCAAAATGATATTTTGGGGAGAAATTGAAAATTTATATTATGCAAATACTTTTAGTTTTACTAGATCTACAACTTTTTCGAAGGGTTCAACATTAATATTCTGAAAAAATGGTACTAATATATTTCCAAAAAGATGGAGGGCTTGGAAGAAAACGGCTTTGAATACCGAGTTTCAATTTATACCGGATGCTGTATGTCAGAGGTGTGTTTGAAATTATCTGATCAATTTATATAATTTAGTTACCCTCCCGCAAGGGTATAGAAATCTTTTCAAATGATTTAGTTTGTTACTGATATTGAAGCTAATGGCTAATGCAGGTTGATTTCAATCACTTTATCAGTTCCATCAAATTGATAAGCTTGTGATGATAAATTTATTGATGATGACTATTAGTAATGCAGTAGTCAGATTAGTGGGTGTTATTATAGTTAGTAAGTTAGTTAGTTAGTACGTACATATGCCACATTTTTGGTAACACGCTGTACAAATAGAGCCGCCAATAGAGCTCCCAAAGCAGCGCCAATGTACCAACTCATCATTAGATTGTGTGTGGTATTATTATTGAGAAATTTACCAGCGGGTGTATCAAATATGGACCAGGCTAATCTCATACCGCTGCCCACGAATACCATGGAAGCTGTTTAAGAAAAAAAAAAAAAGAAGGCACAACACACACAAAATATCAATAGAGATCGTATCCAAAAAAATATATATATTTGTATTTATATGTACCCGAGGCCATGGACTGAAATTGCATGCGATAGCGCCACATGAGACGTAGCCAGGGTAGTTTTCCCTCCTCCTCGATGGTTGGCAGCAAAGGCATTTTTAAAGCGACTTTTTGACTAATTACCACCAACCGCCACACACATACACATACACACACAAACACGCCCAATTAAATTGCAATTGGCGATTTTACGATTGCGGGCTCTTTCTTTCTATTTCTATTATTTTTCAATTGATTTGTTTATTTGTGGTTTTTTTGTTTTTATTTATTGATTTTTGTTTTCATAGGAATTTATTAGTTGTCATTTTTTCACTCAAACTCTCGAAAGTCTCTGGTCTCTGATTTAGCACTTGCCGATGGACATCAGACATCGGACATATGTGTACACATATATAGCGTAATGTCGTATAGTTTAGTGCGGTGAAACGCGCGACTTACATAGCTGACGGCTCGAATCGGTTTGATAAACACAGAAGGCACAGGGTACTGTCAAAGTTTGACCGAAACACTCGAGGTGCGAGAACAGGACGGGTTTCCGATAAGATAAATACAATAAATACAAACATAGACTTTTCGTATTTGTATTGTTGTTGCATAGATCGTATACACACACATATGTATGTACATCCATACACACAAGTGTATGTATATTTTTTGCGAGGCTCTCCTATCAATATGTTGATTACTGGATATATATAAATTAATTAAATTTGAATGCATGGGTAGGCGTCAGTTAAGTGATAGCCCCTGGCCCCTAGGGTGGACAGAGAACAAGAACTACTGAAAGCTTTCTAACCATTTAATAATACAATTGCCACAACTATCGTATGATTTGATGGATGCAATAAAAAATCAGAGAATTGTGAAATTAATCTTTATACGCCAAACTAAAGAATCATTTGGAATTTTGATGGATTTGGCATGAATTCTCCATATCATTCGAAATCAATAGGAACATCTTTATCAAACACCAATATGACAGCTGTATGATATAGTCAAAGAATTTTGAAAAGTTTTGTGACAGTTTTATGATTTTAAACATTTAGATGACAAATTTAAATGATATAGAGATTGAAGATTTATAGTTGAACGATTTTCTTCAAATTTAAAGAATATATGACAACTCCTGACATGGTCGTCTGAAAAGATTTAAATCTTAAATTTGCTTTCATTCACACTAAAAAGAGGGGAATACTTAAAATACATTTTTCGAATCAATAGAAAAAAAAATAAATAATGGCAAAATAAAAAGCGGGTCAAACGTGACAATATCTTACCCTTTGAAGAAATTGCCTATACTCTATATAATTATTCTCCATCAAACCTACTGCAATCTATGAGTTTGCAAACTGTGAAACCAAAACGTGATAAATTTATATATACTTTATACAAGGGGTATAAAGATAAGAGAACTGAAATGCAGCTTCGAATTATTTGTACCCGTTAAATTTTACAACAGCTAAAAGTCTTAACACTTTGAATTAAAAGATTCAATAGACTCATGCAAGCGAAACACACTTAAATGTTTTCAAAATCGTCGGTAATTATCTTTGATTTCTCACATTTTAATATTCTTTACCACATTCCAAGTAGTTTCCAAACGTTTTTTTTATTCCTACAAATTATTTGAAATATTTTTGTAGCTGTTTTTTCAAGTGTTTACCCAAAATTTAACAATATACACAAAACAAATCCTTCGCTATAGAAATGCTGTTAGTTTTAGTTGTAGGGGATCAGGAATCCATATGCTTCGTCCCCACACTGTCATACACATTTTGGTTACTAATTTCTACCGTATCAGTTGTTTTTATTATGTTAAGTGTTTGATAGGAATCCCCCACATAGAAAAAAATAACAAAGTAAAGTTAAATAAAAAAAACGAAAAAGAGAAAATTCGTACAATTAACAATAAAATAATTCATAATTTCATGGTGATCGCGTGAAATATTTAATCTTTTGGCACTTGCTGATGCAGTTGCTTATCAGCATCACAGGAGTGACATATAAAAAAAAATATAATGGAACTGATAAGATGTGCCAGTCGGTAGGTTACTATAGCCTATATATAGTATGTGAATTTTTGCTTATAATATATAGATTAATAGTCTAATAACAGCCAAGAGTGACTGATAGTCTTAATGGTTTTTTTTCGTTGCCTACTTTTTTTGAGTTGCCTACTTTTAGGCATGATGATTATCATTTCTTTCGGTATCGCCAATCACAAAATGGCGAAATTTTTGCTGTGCCATACGCAACGTGGTCAATTTAGTCTCTGGCATATACCAGACACTTAACAGGAATCCAATTAGCTGCAATGCACCAATACTATAGAAGAAGGCCGAAATGTTATCAATGCCATCGATATGAACACTTAGATTCGTACAATTTATGCCCAATTGGATGATCATCTCCAGGGTATAGGCCAAGGCAATGCATGGACGTTTGACAGCCAATGGGAAGGCTTCCGATAGATATGCTGAGCTCGGTGCAAAAGCAATGCCCACAAAAAGTTGATAGATCAGAAGCAGCCATAGAGCAGTTCTCATATCACTTGTTTGCACAAAATCACCGGTAGAGAAACGGCTTGCCAAACCAATGGACATGCCGCCGCATATGATGAGACCCATGAGTAGGGGAATTTTACGGCCCAATGAGTCCAGCGAAAAGGCACACAGACAACTGCCCACCAAACGAAAAAATCCAAAGAGTACATGTGGTCCAGAGTTATCGCCATAGACAATGGTGCTGGTGACCCCGAGGGTGTAGGCCACAAGCATGCTGGTGCTGCTAGCATATAGACCACGCATTAGACAGAGACGGAGCAGGGCTGGTAGAGATTGCCGCCATGCATCTAGTTCAGTCATCGCCGCATTTTGCGTCAAATATAAACGATGCTCGGTCATCTGATCATATGTCTCGGCCGTAACAGCTCGAGGACATTGCAATTTGGACAAGGCATCGATGGCTCCTTGCTCATCATTGTCAGCTAAAAGCTCGACTGGTGACTCAATGCTCAATTTATGAGCCACACACAAGCCAATGATGCCGCAAAGTAAGCTCACAATTCCCTGTATTTGCTCCGGCTTGAAATCATCTTCGGGATCCCAGCTGACACAGCAAACGATTTGCACAAAGATGCCCAATGTACTGGGCCACTGCTCTATGCCGGAGGCAATTGAGCCACGCTTATAGCAAACAGACAATTCCCCAGCCATGGCCAATGTTGGAGCAAAGATTATACCATTGGCTATGCCATTCAAGTAATTTGCCGCAAATACAGGTCCACTAGTAAATTCTGAATTATCTTTAAAACTAGCAATTGTCGTCACAATGCCGCCAATCAAAACCAACAAAGAGCTTAGTTCCTATAAAGGGGAATATATGTACATATAAGTAGTAGAAATAATAATTGAAATTCATTCGAAATTTGAAAATCACTCACCATATACAATTTGTAGGAGAAACGTTGACTCAACAGGAAACCAAATGCGGCACCCAAAATTGCTGCTATAAACCAACTGATGCGCAGGTGTTGAGTGATCATAAATTCGTTATTTAAACTATTGAAACCAATTGACCAGGCAAGATGCATGCCACCAGATAAAAAAACCATTGCGGCTAAAACAAAAAAAAAAAAAAACAAAAATATAAAAAACCAAATAAAACTCACTTTAAAATTGGTTCAAAGCATGACGGGCAAGAAAATGTAGATACATATGAGTGTATGTATTTTATTTATTTAAGTATTAACCGAAATTAGTCACCACACACATAGTATACAACTGATTCATTTGATTTTTAATTTCTAGCAGTTAGACCAATATTCATATTCATATTCACTTTCACTTTGATTTACCTGCACCCACTGCATTGGCTTGAGGTTGATTGCGTAGATCGCGATTACAACATGTTCCGGTTGCAGGACCAGATATCGTATATCTTAATGCCATCGAATTTTGATGCTGCTGCTGCTGCTGCTGATCTGCTGCTGTTGGCAGTCCCTGAAAATCATTTGTTGATGGTCTATTTGATCCGTTGCCCGATTGCATGGTTATCTTGCTCGCCCTCGCTCTCTCTCTTGGATCTTCTTCTGCTTGGGTTTCGATCCGTCTTGGCCGAAATGTCAGACAACACTATAGTTGAAGACACAAATGGCATACGCAACGAACTCATGTTATACAGGTGGTAGTTGTTTTTTTTTTTTGGTGTTTTGGGTTATCCATTGGCCAACGTTAACTAATCTTATCGCATATTGATTGATAAAAGTAGACGCACACACATTGCATTTTTGTTTTTGTACTGCGTTCTTATCTATCAATACCTATCGTTCATATTTCTTCGTACGACTTATCGTGTGAATGTTGTTTGCATTATACTTTCATAGAATATTGTTGAGCGGTGAACATATGTTGGTTTGATTTGGTTTTATTTTGTTGTTTATTATCAACAATTCGTTCTTTTTTTTGGTTCTGTTATCATTGTGCATTGTGCCAGGGCAGGTAGTTACATATATAGGATAATGCTCTCGATCTATGGTTATGGTGAGGAGAGCACTCGCACTTATCGCAATCTGCAGCGTTTACGCATAGCGATAGAAAAAATATTCAAATCACCATAGACTAATCAATCTAATGAAAGACAAATATTGCAAATTACTTTATCTGATATACTGTGATTGAACAATGATTTTAAATTATGTTTTTTGTAATTTCGTATGAATTCATTTAGAACGATGTTCGATTAACGTAAAGGTCGAATAAAATGAGCAAAACAAGTGACCACTCATTTTTTGTAGAATTAAGAACTAGTTCAATGAACCGTTTGAACTACTCTCGCTTTATCAAGAACTTCTCCTTCTTTTGACTTCACTACGAGTTTTTGAATTCTTCACTTTCATTATTCAGTGAAAGGCTCGGTGATGTACTTAGAAAAATACTTTTGAAGGATATAACACCATTTGGTTCCGATTTTCGTGTACTCTTTCATTCTTTAAATGCATAAATTTTTGTTTCAATAACTTTTCAACATTTTGAAAACGAATCCTATCTATCATACGATTGCTGCACGATGAAACAATATATTTTTGAACAAAATGTAATGGTTTCTATCACCTTTTGTGCTTCTTTTTCATTCATACATTTGTATTTATAGTGATTTTAACGCATATTCGGCAGATGATGCAGTTTGAACTTGAGTTGTGTCCACTTGTATTAAGTATTTGTGAGGCAGACGTCCTTAAAAGCAATTACTTTCACTCAAAACTTAACCGCATTGTCGGGGTTTTCCCATTTTTTAAAAAATAATGCTGTTATATTGAGAAAGTAATCTACGACTACAATTTGTATACATTTTTAATGGTAGTACGATGAGTTTTAGACCGAAGAGACAGATTTCCGGACAATAGGTGTGTTAGATTTTTTCCAAAAAAAAAAAAGGACAAAGTTTTAGCTAGCCAAATTGACCTCAATGCAATTTCTTTTATTTATTTGGTGATCCATTTAATGCATAGCATGTGAGGTTCATTGTCAATAACAATATTTTTAGCCAACACCCATATCAAGCTCTTATCATTTCCTTGTCAGCTAAAGCAATGCGATAGATTACAATTTGATAGAAAAAACGTTTATTTTGTCACATTCACATTTTGTGTGTGTTTTTTTTGTTTTGTTTTACAATCAATGATCACTGGAAGCCCACGCTGGAGATACCTTTGAATTTGTTCTGTGCTTGTCGCAAAGTCGTTCTCCTTGTCTCCGGTAGACAAAGGTAGCCAGTGATTAAGCCAAATAGGTTCAATCCACCAAGAATATAGAAATAGTTTGCCCCTCCAGTGAAGCTGAATTGACAAAGTCCGATTATGAGAAAGATAAGCATCTCCACAATAAAAGTAAAGGCGATGAAATGCTGCTTAACTCCTAAAGGATAAGCTTCCGCTATATACGGTGATGTGCCTGCAAAGGCGATACCCGCGAAAATCTCAAAAAAGATCAGCATTATGAGTACGCCAGAGTAGCGATTATGAAAGCTGGACTGCGAAGCTATGCCAAAGGCCAGACCAGAGCAGCCGAGCAATCCGATTAGTATGAGCTTCTTGCGGCCCACTGACTCTATACAGAAAGTGGCTATAAAGGTGCTAAACCAACGGCAGAGAGCAAATATAATGAATGCCACATATGAATTTAGGTCTGACATTAAACTGCCGAGCGAAAGGGTATATGCCACGTACACTGACAGGCTCATGGCATTTAAGACTCGCAGATAGCTTAAACGTAAAAATGCTGGTAGAGCCTGACCAATGCTTTGGCCAACTGTGAGATCCTTATTTTGGGCCAAATAGCGTTTCCACTCCGCCAGCTGTTCGTATGTCTCATGCGTCACTGTGTAGGGTCGTTGTAAACGACGCAGTATATCAACTGCCTTCGGTTCATCGCCAGTTGCCAGCTCTATCACTGGCGACTCAATGCATAGAAGTGCACCGAAAATGATGGCAATGAATCCATAGAGGGCACTGAGAACTCCCTTCATAGAATCAGATGTGAAACCACTGTTATAATAAGGTGTACTCCAGCAGCTTGTGTACACTATCTGTAACATATAGCCAGTAATAAAGCCTAATTGCTCGGTGCTGGCAGCGACCAGACCACGCATATAGAACGTAGTCACCTCGCCGACTAAAGCCATGAAGGGGGCAAATATCAATCCATTGCCAATGCCATCGAGATAAAGACCCGCTGTTGCGGCATCTAGACTGGTATTTGTGGCAGCTGTCACAATGCCACCAATTGTCACAAGGACACCACTGAAAATCTAGAAAAAGAAACGCTCATAGATTAGGTAATTGAAGTGCAAACGGAATGGCTAAAAGTGTAGAGCTGGGCATGAGTTAGATTTCCGATTCAAGTTATTGAATGGAAAGGCGTGTTTCGAAGGTCCTTAAGTACCGAGCTTGTAAGCCAAAATAACGCATAAACTAGCATTGTGGCTAGGATTGTCCTTCAGTTGCTTGTGCGTCTGTCAGTTTCATGTGCGTCTCTCAGTTGCTTGTGTCAGTTGCTAGTGCGTCTCTCAGTTGCTTGTGCGTCTCTCAGTTGCTTGTGCGTCCTTCAATTACTTGTGCGTCTCTCACCCACACAACTTAATTGAACGATACAGGATCCCGACACTTTCTTGACTCATACACAGCTCTAGGAAAAGTGCTAGTGTACGTACCACAACGAGTTTCTTCGGCACTTTATTGGCAAGAAAGGCACTGATAAATGCTCCAATAATCGCTCCTATAAACCAAGCAATGCGTACATGCTGTGAATTCATATAGTAGGAGTATCCACGAAAACCGCTGCTCCAGGCAATGTTCATGCCGCCCGACATGAAGATGAGAGCAGCTAATTTGTTGAGATACAAAAGAATTTAGTAAATTGTTTTTTCTTTCTTCTTTGATTGGGCGATACGATTAAAAGGAAAGCTATCTTATCTATACATAGATTTTAGATAATAGATTATCTATAAAAAATGACTAAGTATTTGGTATGTGTGTGTGGGTGTGTGTGTGTGGTACTTACCAGCGCCCACAGAGTTCGCTTGTGGTTTATTTTTTTGATTGCGGCTATACCAGCCAGCAGGAACCACCAAAACTGGTTCAGCTGGTTGTTGAACGGATGCTGGTGGCGGTGGTGGGGCATAGGCTTGTGGTGGATATCCTTGTGCTGGTGGATATCCTTGTGCTGGTGGATATCCTTGCGCTGGTGGATAGCCTTGTGCTGGTGGATAGCCTTGTGCTGGTGGATAGCCCTGTGCTGGTGGATAGCCTTGCGGTTGCGGCGGAGGATATCCTTGCTGCTGCTGTGGAGGATATCCTTGCTGCTGCTGTGGAGGATATCCTTGCTGCTGCTGTGGAGGATATCCATGCTGCGGAGCAGGAGGAGGGTATCCTCCTCCATGCTGTGGTGGATTTTCCGTTGGCGGTGCCGAAGTGAAGCCATATGATGGCGGCACTGGTGGCATTTGCTTGTCGTTCATCATAATTTTTCGTTGGTTTTTTTTGTTTTTTTTTTGTATTTATTATTCTGCACAACCTTTCCAGTTCGTATTCGGCACAGAACTGGATGTATGACTGATTTGAGTTGCTGACCAAATCAATTTTTGAATCGAAAGAGTTAGCCTGCTTATCTATACTCTTTTCCGATAGTGAAAGACTTTGAAAAAAGTTGTCAATGTGCGTCGCCAAATGCCACGATAAGGACTATTATTTATTATTATTATTATGTATATGTGATTTTTTTTTTGTGTTTTTATAAATATTTTTTTTGTTTTGTAGTTGGCCCCCACATGCCACTAAACCTGAAAATCTGATTTGTTATGTGTTTCAAGTGGGCAGGTTTCTCTTTGGGGGCGTTATGTGATTCCCTTTTGCTGCCAAATCAGCAGCCAGATAATGATTCATCTTCCAAAGGTCCCTCCATCAGGGGGTGGGGGAAAAAAAATACGAGTAGAACATGATTCAGATTACGAAAATAGTTGATGTATTTTGTTGTTTTTTTGCGTTTGTTTCACTTAAAAATCTTTGTTGAACCATTTGCGAAATTTCTCTTGAGCCTCGGTTAGAGTGGTTAAACGTGTCTCGGGCAATGAGAAGATGCCCAGAAGAAAGAGGATCATCGATAGACCACCCATGGCATAGAAATATGTTGCTATGCCTGCCAATGTTGGTTTATAACTGCAAAAGATAAGTCTTGTCAGCAGCTCCATAACATAGACCAAGGCAATAAAATATGGTTTTATCGCCAATGGGAAGGCTTCTGTCAGATAGACAGCTGACGCAGTGTGCGCCATCCCGATGAAAAATTGAAAGCTAAACAGCATGGCCAGGGCCGAGATCATGTGGGGCATTCGTTCGAACAATGTGCCAAAGGCCACAGCGAATGCACCGGCGGCAAATGTTCCAAATAGTGTGGGCTTCTTGCGACCTGTGGTATCCATCAGAGGGACAACACAAAGGCAGCCGCACCAGCGTAAAATGCCAAACATCATATAGGGCCAACAATAGATGCGCGGCGATATACGCATGACCGTCTCCGACATGGCTGTCCATATGACCAGAGTCATGCCCAGGGCGCTAAGGCAACGCTGGACCATTAGTTTTAGAAGCGGTGGCACGCCACGTTCGATGGCCGCCTGCCACAAGGTCAGTTCCCGATTGGCGGCCACATAACGCTTGTGTTCGTCCAACTGGAGAAATGTTTCACTTGTCACCATATAGGGTCGTTGCAGATGACGCAAAGCGGCCATTGCTTTCTGTTCATTGCTACGGAGCAGGAGATTAACCGGCGACTCTACACACAATGTGGCAGCCAGAGCCAAGGCAATCACACCGTAGACAATGCTTAGAACGCCATGCACCTGATCGGCCACAATGGTCACATTCCAGTCGATATGCCAAATGGATGTGTAGAGTAACTGCATCATTATGCCGGTATTGCAGCTCAATTGTTCCACAGACGATGCCAATAGGCCACGCATATTATCGACTGATATCTCGCCCACTGTACTGAGGGCGGGGACAAAGACAAGACCATTGGCCAGACCATCGAGATAGCGGGCGGCAATAATGACGCTTGAACGTTCGGGCCAGGCTAGAAAGAGTATGCCACAGGCCAAGACCAGGCAAGAGCCGATGATCTGAAATAAAGGACGATTAAACAGTTATAAATGCTGATGGTGCTCTCTCTCTCTCTCTCTCTTACTCTTATTTATCTCTCGCCATTTCTCTCTCTATTTGGTATACTCACATAAATGGGCTGTTGGGGTATCCGATGTGTTAGCAATGCTCCAAGTATGGCACCAATTGTTGCCGCCGCATACCAACTAATTTGCATATGAACTGTTTTCAACAATTGATCCCGATGAAACGAATGTATGGCAAAACCAGCGCCCCATGCCTGACTCATTCCACCCGATATCATTACAAACGATACGGATCCCAATGCATTCCATTGCGGTTGATTTTTACGTCCACGACTTAGCCACGAATTGTGCTCATCGTCCTCGGGCTCATCCTGTCCATAGGAGTCCGAAGCACACGGTGCGCTTGAGGCAACACCGCCGCCGGCGGCGGCAACTGTTGTCGCCGCAGTCGTCGTTGTTGTCGATGGAAACTTATTTACTCTCATTGCATCACCTTTAATGAATAAGGTGCCGCTGTCCAGTACTCTTCTATTTATAATATAATAAGCTCCCATGCATTATCATCTAGAATTGCTGCCTTATCATATCCATCCATCCATTCGATGGCCATAAAAAAAAAAAGTCATCATGCCTCCTCACTCCACGGCTGCAATCCAAACACCAAAAATCAATATAACAAATTAAGAGTTTTAATTAATACGATTCTTTGCGAGCAATAAATTAGCATTATAATATGCAAATCAAATTTATCCAAAAATTTTGCGTGCTTTATGGCCACACGGCATGGCAAAGGCATCGCAAGGGCAGACAGCGGGGTAAAATGGGGGGAACAGTAGCATTACTGATAAACTTCCACATGATTATAGGCTACATAAAATCGATCAATAAATCTACTTTTCGTCATCTTTTATTTAGTTTTTTCCCCCCACCCCGTTTATTTTATTTTTTGCTGCTTGCTGATTAAATTAATTATACTTAAACTTCAAAATAAAGGTCTATCATCATTTTGCAGTGATTTTTTCAGTCCTTTTTGTGGTTTAATGAAAATAGTTTTTGAGTAGCTTTCTCTATTTATTATTACAAATTATTTATTGTTTATTTATTTAGTACTCAGCAGCAGATTTCCTAAGCTACGTATTCCTTATATAACCCGTAATATAAAATGTATATTATATGATTGATTTTGGTGGCATAAACTTGAAAATACTACTTAAATGAATATTTAACTTCGCAAAAATAAGTTTTTGTCTTTCCCCCCTTGAACGGTTCGAGAAACATGTAAATAAAATAGACTTCAAAAAATTATAAAAATGAAATATATTTTTCTTTAAAGAAAAACTCAAATTGAAATTATTTTAAAATGATTTAAAAAAAAATGTTTACCGTTTTAAAGAATGAGCATTTTCAAACTTAATAATTTGCATTTAATTGGAATCAGAATTAATTTCAGAGTCCGATTTGTAATTATTTGATTGTGGATTATTTTAATTGGAGCAAAAAAGATTAATGACACTTTAGCATATACATACATATGTAATTTGCCGTTTTCAGTTGCTTTGCACTAATTCAGCTCCACGAAACACAAACCAATTTGCCCATTGACTCAGAGAATGCTATAATCTGATTTTAAAAAATATGCAATGCATAACAAAATGACATCATAAAATATATTTAAAATCAAATTAAATTTAACATTATCTAAGCAAAATTTGTGATAGCCTCTGATTGTGTTATTATTCCATATTATACCCTTGCAAAAAGAAAGTTCGATTACCTATTTGAAGCATGATCTATCTCTAACTTGGTAAATTTTTAAGTGAGGTTTGATTGTTTCTGGAATAGGAGTTTTAAAATTTAGTGATGGCAAATTTATGAAGAAAAGCTGATAAATTCTCAATAGAAATTTACAAAGAGTACTCAAATTTCGTTTATGCACAAATTAAGATTAATCCGCCGGGTATTCCATAGTTTGAATAAAATTTTTTGTAGAAATGTTCTGATTGAATTGTCGTTTTCATATGCAAATTGAAACGAATGCCTTGAGCAAGAAAATGAATAAATATTTAAATGTTAATGTGGGTAAAAGTGAAAACTGATGCTAATTAGAAATTAATGAAACTATTTATTGTCTTCTATAGGAAAGTGCTGATTTGGTTGAATTTAAGCGAAAATCTCTCGTGTTTTAAAGACAAATCGCAATCGCATTTTTTAGTGAGTTAGTTCAAATGGAGTCTGGCTATACGAGGTGGTGGGGGGGAAGGTGTTGGGGAGAGGTGGCATCCATTTCGGTTAATGGGCAAGCGAAACGAAATTTTGCTTAGTGGCAACAAATGGCGGCGGGCCAGGATTGGGGTCCTCTTCGTATCAGTTTGTCGCCGTCTGCAACTGCATTGCGGCAACATATTAACTCCCCTTCGCAGATTAAACTGTGTGTGCAACAGACGCCCACTTTTGGTGTTGGAGCCGCCGCCGCCGAGTAACATTGGCAATTGCATTGCATTTGTCGGCTTGTTTATGGGCTGCATTAGTCGTCGCGACGGCCAAAGAGTCGAAGTCGAGCTGGTGCGTATGCCCAAAATAACACACACACACACACATGCAGAGAAAAAGAGGATGTGTTTGTTTGTCTGTCTGTCTGTCTGTCTGTCTGTCTGTGTGAAATAAAGAAAGTGGAAAATGGCGCAGAAACTTTTATCGCCAGGTATCTGGTTTCCCTTACCTTACCTTCCTCTTTCTCTCGTTCTCAATTTCTCACACACTCTCTGGCGATTTCCTGTGCACGGAAGGATAGACAAACGCTGGTCGGCATCAAAAGTTTTCCCAACTTGCAACCAAGTTGGCGATAATGTTTGACTATGTGCGCACATGCCATGCCTACTATCTGGGCCCCTTTTGCCTCCGGACTTCTGCCTATTGCTTGGCTAACATTTGGCTGGCGTTAAAATAAATTTAATTTTATCGCTACATAAATACAAGGAGTTTGAGGAGGAGTTTTTGGAGTTTGTATGCTGCTGCCAGGCAGGCAGGCAGGCATTCAGCTAGGCAGCTAGGCAGGCAGGCAGCTTTCAAGTTGCTGCCAAGTGACACTTCCGGTTTTGGCATTTCTTTACTTTTATTTACTGACACTGCCAGCTGCAGGCCATAAATACTACCACAGAGGTTGCTTTCTGATTCAATTCCAACACCATGAATTTATTCATTCTCTCTCTTATGTTTTTCCTTTTGATTTTTCTTTCTTTTTGGGGTTTTTCAATATTAATTAAACAGATCATGATGGGAATAGAGATATAGATAGAGAGAGAGAGAGAGAGAGAGTGAATGCCTTTTTAGCAGTCTTGTTGGACGAGAAGGTAGCCGGCAGACGGCAGCCGGCAGTCAGTATCATCATTCAAATGCGCAACATTTTTATGGCCACTCAAGCGAAAATATGTATAAATAAATGTTATATTGATCTGTTGCCATTTTATGAGCACACAAAAATGGGCAATTTTCCATTTTTCTCTCGATTTTGTTTCCCCACCACCACCCCTCTCCCGTTTCTCTTTCATTTTTGTCAAAGATTTACGAGCTTTGGCCAAAAAATTGTATATGCATGTATGTCTAAGTATATGTATATCATAAACTTGGCAGCAAAAGCGACGCACAAAACGACAACGATTCGACTTTTCCTTTAATTTTGGTCTGTCAATAAAAAAAAAAAAATAGGAAAAGAGAGTGAGATGCCTCACTGTGTGTGTGCGACGTGTTGTTGGTCTTAAAGTGCCACATATGTGGCAGGAAAATTGCGGTTGCCTCATTATATAGCTTGCATACGTTGTGTGTGCATAATTTAAAATGCATATTATAGCAACACAATGCCACCCCATCCTACGAGCTACCAGCTTCCGACCATCAATGTTGTGAAGAAAACGTCGTCTTTTCCAAAGCACAAAACAAACTCTCATATACACACGCACACCCATCCACGCACAACAAACATGCTCACACACTTGCATGGCCATCCCAGTTGGAAGTTGGCATTTAATTCAAAACGCATTACATCAAAAAATTTCAAGTCTTGACAAATATCTATAATAATTACTCCGTAGGGTCGACAAAAATTGCCAAAAATTGCTACAATTTGAGTCAAGACCCAGCACAAATTTAAGATTTACCTTAGCTCAAGAAACATTGTGTACAAGATATTATTAGGACATTCAGAAGTAATTATTTCCGACCCTAAAAAAATATATATTCTTGATCAGCATAAAATGCATAAAAAAAATCAATGGAGACATGTCGCGCTGTCTGTCCGTCTGCATGCACATCGAGATCTCGGGAACTATTAAAACTAGAGTTACTAAATTTGGAATGTAGACTTACATATGTATTGTGTAAACTGGTCATGTTAATTTTTTTCTTGGCCAGGAAGTCCCGAAATTCGATAAAAGCTGATATTATGAATATCAATCATTCCACCAAATTTCAGAAATAGGATGTAAAATAAGTTTATTTTAACGAAAGAGAGTAAACAGAGCAAATATGTAATGTCTTCTCACTGTTAAGTATGGAATTAACTTACATCCGAGATTAATGAGGAGGTTGGATTAGCTTCTTTACCTTCAAATGAATAAGACTATAAAAATCTAGTAATCTATCGAGTTTTTGGCTTAATGGGTAATCGCTTAGAGTATGTTTTCCGATTTCCAACTGGGCACATGCAATTACAATTTCAGCTTCAGCTTTTGCTGCATTTCCCAATTAGTGCTGCATACTCCCGGGCGCCACTTTAGAAAATCTGTTGCCATGGTTTTTTGGGGCTTAGTTGTCAGAGTGTGGCATTTGGGTGTGGCAAGATGAGGTGACTAGGTGGCTTTTCACTTCACAGTCCTTATTAGTCTCATTACAAAATTGTGCTGATTAATATCAGGTTTCAATCAATTCTTGTTGTTATTGTTGTTGTTGCTCATTTCAAAATTATTTTGCACAAAAATCTCATCGAAAATTATAAGCCATTTCGAAAGAGTCTCACGTCCATGTCGCCAATTGCCATAAACAATAAATCCAAAGTTAATGTACTGAAATAATAGAGTTTTGCTTTTGGTATTTTTCGTACTACGTATGTATGTATATATATATATATACTGCCATGGCCAGTCAGGCTTATCGAGTAAGCATGACTTGGTCACACACATGCATACCCATGTCTATGTATGTATATGGCTATTGGCCAAGATTTACTGGCAACATTTAGGAAATTATGTTTATGCAAATCTCAATAAAGTAGCAGGGAAGTCAAAGCATAAATTAATTTATCTGAAAAATACAAAAACCAGCTGAAATCATATACGTATACATAGATAGAAAGAAAGAGAGATCGAGTGAGCGAGAGAGAGAGAGAGAGAGAGAGAGGGGGGAGAAAAAGCACAAATCCTGATTAACTTCGCTTGGCATATAAAGAAAGGCAACAAATGTGCACTTTAGCCCAGCCAGGAAGACAAAACAATTGTGAACACTCTCTCTCACACACACACACACACACATACACAATAGCCACATATCCTTATTCTCTTGGCTTGCGTGTATGCGAGTCCTTGTGTGGGTTAATGCACGTTAATAAATTTCGGTGACATTTGTACCTTTTTTCCTATATGTGTGTGGGTGTGGGTGTGTGTGTGTGATGGTTGGTTCCTCTGTTGAGGGGAGGATTTCACTTTTATTGTTAACACAAGGCAAAGAAGGCGTCACAAGTTTCCTCATTTTTTTTTTTTTCTTTCTCTTTGGTGGCCTTGCTTTTTTTTTCTTCGCCTCCAGTTTTTTCCTTTTTGTCTTTATTGCTAAGGGGCTACCCCATAGACCGTCACGAGTTTGCCATTTCCCAGACCCGAAAAGATGGCTGAAAAATGGCAACAATTCATTCGCAGCCAAGTAGTGAAGTAGCGCAAAATCTCGTCAAAGCAACGTTGATGCAGCTTCAAGGCAATGTAGTTGTAAGTTTCGCTACTGTAAGAGCAGCAGCAGCAGCAGCAACAGCAGCAACCGTTCGAGCAAGTGATTTGTTTTGGTTCGTTTGGCAACAAATCAGAAGATAAACGACATCGATTGTGGCAAACGACATGGTTTCCAGACCCCTCACACACACAAAAAAAAAACAAGAACAAGAAACGAAAAAATGCCAACAAGACGCCAGACATTCTCTTTGGCATCAACAACAACAACAACAACAATACAAATATAATAAAAAGAAGTTAACAAAATGGGCTAAAGGATTGTTCTTCTCTTGTTCTCTGTCTATTCGGCTTGAACGGAGTGGCCCATTAATGTCATACCATTAAAAACAAAAAAACAAAGCTAACATAAAATTTATAACCATATATCTACAACTAATTCCTTCAACTATTTATGGTAAATGTGCGTAGGGAGTACAATTAAAATTGCATTATGTGAATTGAAGCAACTGTTGGTTCCATTGTGTTCGGTGTGGCATTCTTCCAGCCAGTTTTGTGTTGTGTGTCGTGAATGTCCTTTTTGCACCTGCCTTGAAATAGCATAAGCATTTTATTAATCCCTTTGCTATCATTGTTGTTGGCATTTAATTATGCATAACGAGCCAACCAACCAACCAACCAACCAACCAGCCAGCTAGCCTTTGCCATTGCCAGCAGGAGGTCAGGTTTAGATATAAATAATTGAAAACAATTATATTAAAATATTCACAGCAGTTGACAACAATCGAGCTGGCCAAAGTTTATACATATACATAGAATGAATGAATGTGCAAACTAAATGTATAAACTAAAATTATGGTCACTGAACTGCGGTCACTATGAAACAGAACTGAGGGTCAATGGTCGGTCCATGGCAGATGACACACTGAACAACAATAAAGAGAAACTTTTCTAAAACACATTGAATAGATAACAAATATGGCAGAAAAATATATATAGAAGGATTTTGCAGCATTTAAGGAAACAATCTAATAAAAAGAATGCTTTAAAAAACACTTAAACCAAAGTTAATATTATATATTTTTAGTTTAATTGATTTATTCTCATTGTAAGCCAAGTAAACTTTTCTTTTGTTTACCAGTGCAATTGACTAATTATCAAAATTGTGCATTTTCAATTGTCTTTGCCAATTCATCGATAAATAGTTATGAATAGAGTTAAGTAATTGGAAAGTGTTTAAATTGTTTAATGATGAAAGTAGCTGCCAGCCCTTGGGCTTGAATTGTTAACATCGTCAATATATAGGAACTTAAATCTATATTATTTGGGGAGTTGTTCGAAATTTCATCTGTTGCTTATTTCAAATGATTTTCACGCGTGTTATTGATTATTGATATCTTTTGTTAGCAATTAAATAAGCAAATTGTTTTACATACATAGTTCACATTTTGTCAATTGTATTGGTTTGCAATTTTTCCAAGGATGTTTAGCAAATTTTCATTCGTGTAAGACCAACTTGGTGCACATAAAAACTTTTTATATATATTTTGTTCTTTAGTTCGAGTTTTTTCGTTCTTAGTTTTAATTGCTACTTTTACATATTTTATAATGTTGAAGAAATCACAGAATTAGTTGCTGCCAGTCCATTTAGTTTACAATGTCTTCTTTTGAGTCGATTGTTGTTATAACTTTCGAAACCCGAGCATTAGTGATCGCTAAGTTTGAGTCTATATATATTTTGTTTGATAAAAAACCTTCTTCAGATCGCAATGTGTGAGCGAACTTTGATTTCGATTTGATAATCATTTTTTATCCATTCATCTCGTTGCCAAATTCTCTCACTCACATATTACGGGTCATACATCATCAATAATTGGCTAACATTTGTCATCAACTCAATAATTGTCAACATGCAAATAAACAAATTTCTCCGAAATGTTCTATCAAGTGCTTGAAAATGTTTTGCCATTTATAAGAAAACAAACTCAATTTAATTTGCCGAAAAGTTGACAGGCGGCAGGCAGGCAGGCAAAAGCGCAGGCACATTGAAAGGTCTAAAGGAGAAGGGATCGGAGGGATGGACCATTGAGAAGAATAGGAAAACTTTGCTGCCATTTGAACTATATAAATATAAATAAGCTTAACACTGCAAGGCTGCTAATCTGGCTGACGAACAGGTCGGTTGGTCGAACAGACGTAAAGACGGACTGTTGACCCTTTTTTTTTTGCTTGGATCTCCATTTGCTTTGCTGTTGACCCTTTCATTCGTTCCACAGTTGAGTGCTTGTCGGCTTGGGTCTTGGCCTGGTAAATCTGCATATTTCAGTGTTAATCCCACTTTGGAATTTATAAAATAAATTATTTACTTGACGAGCAACAAAGCAGTAGCAGCAGCAGCAAGAAAAAGAAAAATGAAGCTCATGGGCATGGGGAATGAAAAATTGCCAAAGACTGCCAAGAGAAAGAAGTAGAAAGAGTAGATGAAAGATGCTCATATAGTAGAATGACCAAGCTGGCAAGAGTGATAGAGATAGATAGATAGCTAGATAGAGAGAGAGAGGCTCCAAAGTGTAGTTTCAAGTCTATTTAGAGTAAAGTGTTAAGCCCCAAAACAATTGTCGCCAAGGCTTTAAGGTTTTTGCTCAAATTGCAGACCATGCTGACGTCGCACAAAATGAATTGCACTTGATTGTGGCAGAACTCGGGAACGCAGGAACGCAAAACGCAGGTGAGTTGCCAGAGCAAAGTGCATCGTTAGCCGAAAATTTACGTGGCACGTTAACACCAGACTGCCAAAAACAAGCCAGGGCCAGCCACCTAGAACATGGAGTCTCTCTGCCTCCCTCCCTCCCACCTGTCTCTCTCTCTCTCTCTCACTCTCTCCAACTCTTCTGCTGCCAAAATTTATGCTTGTGAATTATGAATGGCAATGGCGTCTTGGCGCAAACACACACACACACACACACACACACACAGACATACACCTATGGACACCCATAGCCATACACACACACAAAAAGAGAGAACGGTTTGGGGGAGAAGTCTTCTTTGCTTGAATTTATTTGAAAGTCAGCTGCAGAAAATGTTCTGGCTTGTGTTTTAATGTATTATAAATTCATATGCGTCGCCGATTAATTTCAATTTTCCCCTCATTTTTTTATGTTTCTTCTCCATTTTGTTCTTTTACTCGTTCTCTCGTTCTCACCTGAAACTCTTCCAACATTCAATGCCCCATTACTTATGCTGTTTTTAATTTGCTAGGTTCAATGCACGTGCCACAAGCCCCAAAGAATCCGCTTTCTTTCTTCCACTATGGCACACACAATCAAACACAGATAAACTACATACATATGCATTGTACATATACACACACACACACACACATAAAAGGAGAACAATGTAACAATAAACCTTTTGGGGTCTCAAAGCTTTTTTACTCATCTCTCCATCACCCCACCTCCCCAGTCCTTGTCACACGCCGCCGCCGCCGCCGCTGCTGCTGCTGCACTAAGTCAAAAAGGTTGGTATGAAGGGACTACGTGTTGTTCTTATACCCTTATGGCCAAGGTGTCAAACGGGCATATACGTTTACTCAGTAGAATAAAAGAGTTAATTATTTGTTGATGAACATCAATGTGTTGTGAAATTGCCGATGAATCGATATCATTTGACATGCTAGTAACTCTATCAGTCTACATATGAAGTTCATTTGACAACCCTGACGATATCGATTCCCACTAATCGTTTAACATCGAAGTAAGCCTTGACCAGACAAAAAAACTTTCGTTCCGAGGAGTTGTGTGAGATTTCATCAGTTGCTTATTGGCTCTCGAGAAGAGAACAACAGCAATTCATCTTTCCTTAGTATTAGCATTATTCATATTTTATATTTTTTTTTCCTTTTTATTTTTATATTATTTTACTTGTATTTCAGAGCTGTGTTTCTCTGTTCTTTGTTTTCATCGTTCCTAACGCGAAGTTGTAAGTTGTTCACAGCATTTGGTTGCCTTAGTATTGATTCATACTATTTTATATATATTTTTTTTCCTTTTTACTTTTATATTATTTTTCTTAGTATTTCTCCCTTTACCAATTTACCAATTTGATAGTGGCCTTGCTCTTTATCAAGCGTCTGTTACTTCTAGTCACAGTTACTTCATTCACAACCACAGTGATTTTTTGATGGGTTCCCTGAGCTATGATTGTAATTTGCATGCTTACAATCATATGCTTGTTCACAGCACTTGGTTTCCTTAGTATTATTCATACTATTTTATATATATATTTTTTCCTTTTTACTTTTATATTATTTTTCTTAGTATTTCTCCCTTTGCCAATTTGATAGTGGCCTTGCTCTTTATCAAGTGACTGTTACTTCTAGTCACAGTTACTTCATTCACAACCACAGTGATTTTTTGATGGGTTCCCTGAGCTATGATTGTAATTTGCATGCTTACAATCATATGCTTGTTCACAGCACTTGGTTTCCTTAGTATTATTCATACTATTTTATGTATATATATTTTTTTCCTTTTTACTTTTGTATTATTTTTCTTAGTATTTCTCCCTTTGCCAATTTGATAGTGGCCTTGCTCTTTACCAAGCGACTGTTACTTCTAGTCACAGTTACTTCATTCACAACCAGTGATTTTTTGATGGGTTCCCTGAGCTATAATTGTAATTTGCATGCTTATCAAAAAGGGCAAATTGTGATTGTTACTCAACAAGAATGAGATCAACTAAAATATTTGAAAACAGGGTAACTCTGGTTCGACAACCCTTGAACTGTGCCATCAATGCTGGCTTTTGTTCTTTTATCATTGTTATGGAAGTGTGCCCAAAATGATGGGAGGAAAAATATACATGAAAAAAATTAAGTAAGCTTCACTCAGCCATTTCATTTAAATGTGGGAAAAATGTAAGTTAAAACTTTACTCGATCGTGTACACATTTTTGGCTTATCCTTATCCTTTATCCTTTTATGTTATATTTGTGGACTTTTATTCTTCGAACTCTCTAGCAAAAGCCAATTGGAATGCCTTAACTTGTATTCATAGATTTACACTTGTATTTGATATTTAAAATACAAATTCTTTATTTTGGGGCATCGTTTATTGTTAAGAAAATTGAACAAATTTTAAGATTAAATTCTATTTCGGCAACATTTTGATTCATTATATTCTAACTTACTTACATTTTCGTTTCCTAAGGGAAAAACCATTTTCCATTGGCATTTTGTTTTCATTTGAACAATCAAATGAAAATCCAATGTAAGCCTTTTGCCAGGCAATCGAAAAAAAGGGCGCCTAAAAATGGCAATGCCAGCAAAATATATAACAACAAAGTTCTCAAACCGATATTTAAATGCTCTTGCGATAAAACGAGAGCTCTACCATATTTTCCATTGATAAATTCTGAAAACCGAAAAAATTACGTATACGCATAGTTGCTAGGAAAGGTCCGTAGATATCTAAAAAAAAAAAAACCGAAATCTATACTTTAGCTAAGAGTATTGGACTCAGTAAAAGAGTATTTGATAAAAAAGAAAAATCAAATGCTCATTCCCTTTGGCATATTTTCCCTTGTCCATCTTCTCTTTTCTCTCGCATCTTTGTAGTCTTTTTTTTTTTTTGTTGTTTTGAAAGAGAATTGATTTGGATTCTGTTTTTTGGCCAGAATATTGTTTTCTTGTGCATGTCCATGTTGGACAAGCCAAGAGCCGATTCCCAGCTCCAACTCCTCTGGTCGTCTGCGCTATGGGTTAAATTCATCAAATTCTTGAGATTTTACTCTTAATTAAAGGAAGAAAGGTTGCGCTTTTGCTGCATATGAATATCATTCCTTTGCATTATCATATTGAGTTTCTTTTTTACAACTCAGCAGGACATAAACACGCAAGCAAACCCCCACTGACTCTCATTCACTCTCACTCACTCACTCTGTCTGTCTCTCTCTATGCCCCTTACCCCAAAAAGTATTCGCTTTCCATATGCCTCTTCAAATAAAAAGTAATAAAAAAGCACAAAGGATAATGCGTTTTTAATGGCAATGAGTTTGGCTTTTGTACCAGAGCTCGGCGCCTTTTTGGCCAGGCTAACTTTGTGTTTTCAATACCCTCTACCTATAGGGTATACCTTATAGTCTGGTTATGGACTAACCACAATCTAAGGTCCATTCAAAAATCCTAACTCTTGCAGTGTTTCAATCCATTCACTATCTTTAAGTTGTTAATGGAATCCTTCTCAATACTCCATCCATGTATATAGGGTATCTGAAAGTCTGGACTTGAATTGATATATTTCGGTTTTTTTTTTGGTGTTTATTTGCCTTACACGCACTGAAAATGTGAAAACAGATAAAAATGTTTAAAAATAAAACAGAAAAATTTGTTTTTGAAATGTTTTCAACCAACAAAAAAAAAAAAGAAGCGAAACACCGAAAAAAAGGGGAAGGAAAAAAATTGTTTAATTAATTTTTTCTTCAACGGGCGCAAAAAAAAAATTTAAAAGGGCAAGCAAAAGAATTATGTAGGTGAAATTTCTCGCAGGAAGCAACATCATTTTTGCTCTTTTACAGACAGAGGAGGCTGGCTGGCTGGCTGGTTGGCATCCTCCATGCTCCAACTGCTCTGGCCCAAAGCACGCCCATACGTGTTGATTAAGCGCATTCACTTGACTTTATTAACGACTCGAGCCCGACCAGGAGCCAGAGCCCAAGCTGATGATGATGATGATAATGGTGATGATGATGCTAGAGGATGGGGTTAAATCTTAGTCTGTGAGTTTAAACAGGAGAGAAAGAAGGAATTGAGAAGGATGGAGCAGTAGCAGCAGCAGCATCAATTTCTGTGCCAGGCATTTTCATTCATCATCTAGGCAACTAGTCAAGCTCTACAACACTTTTCATTTTGTGTAATTATTCACAAAAATAAGATGAAATTTCTACGCTGAAAACTTGGCTGACTTTTCACTTGTTTTTGTTGTTGTTGTTGTTGGCGGCGGCGGCGGCTTACTTCATTACCAGAAAGCTAGATAAGAGTGAATCTCCCTAGCGAGTACGTTGGCATCCATGGCACGTGACTACTCATAAGCCATTAGACAGTCAATCCCCCCCTTTCGTTCTATCTATCCATCTAGTATAACCATAAAAGTCTTAATAGCAGGACCGTCTAAGGATGCTTGAAGGGGGATTGAATGGCCACAAATATGATCCAATTAGGTTATGCAGGTAACACACGTTGAGCAGAGGAATGGAGAGAATAGTGAAGATCGTGATTTGAATGTGGAAAACATGGCTAACATAAAGTGGTAACAATTTGGAATGTTTCCCAGAAAGATGTGACCTTTAACTGATCATGTACCCAAAACTAAGGCCATTTATAAGTTTTTAGTCCGGCCCTGGCTAAGAGATGCTTTACCCATAGCTATGGCCCCACGCCCCTCCCCCCCTGAGTGCGTTCCATTCAGTTCTGGTTCTCGTTCTCGTTGTCATTCCTTGCAGCTCCTCGGCAGCGGTGACCAGACCAGTTTGGATTGTCGCTGGTAATTGTTGACTAATTGAAGCAGGCAATGGGTAAAGCTTTGGCAATGCCTGCGAATAGCCAAGGACCTGTTAGAAGGTACAAGGAGGGGAGTGACAGACGGTTCTTGTTGTTGTAGCTGCCAGGAACATTCGTCCAGTTCAGGTTCAGTCAAGTCGTGTCAGTGATTTAGAGCGCGCTTAGCAGTTTGGACATGTGTCGTGTCTGTGGTTGCTAATGAGCTGCAAATCGTGCCGCCTTGTGTACGTGCAAAAATCCCTTTTGACACACAGCGACAAGGACAACAGCAGCAGCAACAACAACAACATAGGGCAACGTCAAGGCTTAAATGTCATTGACTACAATGGGTTAACCCATTACTGTCAAGTTAATAAAAAAACAAAAGAAAACACCCTTTTTTTAACTCTACGTTTTATTTCCGTGTGCCAAGCAATTATTTCATTGAACCTTTGAACTATTATTCTACAGTCTAGACTTGCCATTTTTTTGATATTTTTATTAGTACTCTGATACAAAGCAACAAAACGAAAAACTAAAATAAATTAAATCATTTTTCTAAATTTGGGTAAATTGCCAACGGATTTAGTTAGTTGGTTTCACTTGTGTGTGTATGTGTGTTTGCCCTTTTCTGCGGACTCAATACAAATTCAACTGTCAAATAAAAGGCCAAAACTGTTAACTGGTTGGGTTCGGGTTTCGGTTTTGGTGGTTTTTAACTACTTTCGTTTTAGATTTTCGTTGCGTTTTTAGCCAGAGAGCGAGACCCAAATTGTTATGCAAATCAACCCAATGAAAGAAAATCAATTAACTAAAGTAAACACACACATACACACACTGGCTAACCGAATAACAACAATGAACATTATATGGGGGTTGGGGGTTGAGGGGGTTGAGGGGGTACGGGGTGCGTTAAGGGGGCCATTGAATGACTCTATTGGGGGTGAAAATTAATTAAAGATCATTTGGTTGAAATCTTTCGACAGTTCGATTTTTGGTCAATTCAAATGCGAATCGACGTGTGTAACATTCTGGGGGAGGGGGTAAACTGGCGAAATGGGCGTGTATGCGGTTTGGTATATACATACATACGTACATATATATTTGGGGCATAGTGTAACACGATTGTCATTTGTGTTATGCATGCTGTGAAGGAAATATTCATGATTGTAGTTAACAAGGACAATTATGATTGATTTATGTTTATGTGTGTTTGTAAGCAGGAGAAGGAAGGTTATGTGCGCACGGATTTATCCTTCAACGTGTGAGAGTGTGTGTGTGTGTGTGTGCGTTAAGGTTTATGGCAGGTAACTTAAGCTTAAAGTTTCCCATTGACTATTAAAATGAACAGTCATTAAAATTATGACTTTGCCTTTGGCATAAAACTTTGCGTGTGTGTGTGTGTGTGTAGGTTGTTTCGTTGGTTGGCTCGTTAAATGTTGCCCCAAAAACTTAGACGCCCTGCATTAACATTGTAAGTGGCATTTTATAGGAGAAACATAACATTTAATTAGATTACTCATACATACATGGTAGGCTTATATTCGTGGGAGAGCGAGAGACAGAAAGAATGGGGAAGAAATCGAAGGGCGAGAAAATCGAAGGGGAAGACAAACCGACTGGAAACTTTTAAAATAAAAAGTAAAAAAAATATATAAAAAGGAAAAAAAAAAATTTATAAAATAATATGAATAGGCATATATTGGTGGGAGAGCGAGACCGAGAGAGAGAAAGAATGGGGAGGAAATCGAAGGGCGAGACAATCGAAGGGGAAGACAAACCGACTTGAAACTTTAAAAATAAAAAGCAAAAAAAAATATAAAATATGTAATAGAAAAATAAAAAGGAAAAAAAAATATATAAAATAATATGAATAGGCATATATTCGTGGGAGAGCGAGAAAGAATAGGGAGGAAGTCGAAGGATGAGAAAATCGAGGGGGAAGACAAACCGACTGGAAACTTTAAAAATAAAAAGCAAAAAAAAAAAATATAAAATATGTGATAGAAAAATAAAAAGGAAAAAAATATATATAAAATAATATGAATAATATTAATACCAAGGAAAAATGAATTGCTGTTGTTCTCTTCTCGAGAGCTAACAAGCAACTGACGAAGTCTCCTGACAACTTCTCAGAACGTTGGTTTTTTGTTTTTTTTTTTTTGGCTGCTCAAGGCTTGCTTCGATTTCAAATTGGGGAAAAATTATCGGCAATCACATGTTATGTATGAAATGGAACAGTTTCCATTTAAAGGAATTAGAGATGGGGAATATTCACAAATAGTTACTTTCGCTTTCTTCCCAATCTGTGATCATAACTCATAATATTAGATAGCTATAATTAATCTGTTGAGATTATCAACACGTACTATCTGGTTAAATCTTTATTCCTAAGACATAATTTGCCAATGTCTAGAATTTTCTGGCATATCATCAAATACTAGAGAGGAAACTATCGAAAAAATCGATAATATTAGAAATTATGAACCGAAATAATGTCAATCAAAGAAAGCAAGTGATTGTGCAGCCAACTGTTGTGCCCAGCCCCTCCGTTCACTTTCATTTACTGTGTCGCAGTGACAACAACTACATATGTTCTAACGACTAACGAAACGACTTCACTTTGCCATTGCCAATCCAGTTCACCGCCCGCCGCCCACTTCACAACTTTGCCCGGTTGCTGATACAAGAGACAACACACACACAAAACGACAACATTTTGCAGTTACATGTGTTTTTCAGCATTCGATTTTAGACTGTTTGACACATTGACAACGCCACACGGCGAATGTTAGAGAGCCAGGCAATCCCTCTAACGAAATGCTTGCAACTCTTGCGATAGCGTTAAATTAGACATCAAGTTGGCAAAGTACACAAACAGTGATACAACGTCAAGTTGCCAGTTGTTGGATGACGATGACGATGACGATGTCTGATGGCATGGCCCTCGCTTATCAGCACTACCAGTTTTCCAACAGCAACACAAGCCACAGAGTAAGCGGATAAAATGCCGCCATCATGTCGCCCGACGCCTAGTAGCAAAAAAAAAAAAAAAAACAAAAAAACACAAAACCCCATACACAAAGTGCAATGTTGCACTACTTACATTTAGTGGGCGGTAGCTGATGGCGCACATGTTAAAGGCGTAGCAGGCGTGACGTCTGGGGCTATGGGGCTATGGGTCGGTCTATGGCCACGCCCTCGTTTACATGACGCAAATGCCTTTGCATTCATGAGCCACCATTATCAGAGGCAAGTCATCGACTCGATGCGCTTAAAGCAAACAATGCGGTGGCCATCACTCAACTGGCTGCTACAATCCACGCATACGGCTAAGATTGTGTCCATGTCCATGTCAATGGCTATAGTTATGCATATGTATATATAGTAAGCTCGGCCATATCTCTCCGCCAGCGACACAGATCTCTTTGGCCCGTGGTCATAACCCCACAAAGCACACACATCCACACACGCACAGCACGTGTTTTTTTTTGTTTTTTTGTCAAACAACTTGAACAATTTGCAAATAATTCTTGAGTTCTTGCCATAAGAAAGTTATATGGGAAATACCCTATCTAATGTTTTACTTCAATATGGCCAAGTCAAGCCATTACATCCATACATACATACCTTTGGCCAATAGAAGTCGAAACATAAAGAATAGGAGGAACAAAAAATGTGAAGAAAACTTTGCCACGCGTCAAAGTTCGAGGAAATGTTCACTCGAAATTCAAAATGAAATTTTGCGCCAACGTCGAAGAGAGAATCAAACAAAAGGAAACACAAAAAAAAAAACCCAAAAAAAGAAGCAATATGAGAAAAAAAATATGGAATTTTTAATTAAGGGCATCGACTAACAGATACCCTTTAGCCAATGCGTAAGAGAGCGCATGTTTTAATACATTTTGAAGCTTAAATTCTAGTAGCTTCGTCGGATTCGATCTGGTTACACTAAAATTAACAAATTGCAGGTATTTTTTCATCTGGTCACACTCGAATCTAAATTATGTCGATAGCTTTGCTGTAAATTACCTTTGTAAACTTTAGCGTGACTTTTTTTTCGACAGTTATGATAGCTAAGATAATTATTTGTTTTTCTTTTTTAACTATTATTGTTCGAATTGGGGATTTACAATATACACTGGCCCACTGCGCAATTGTAGCCATTTTTTGGAGCCAATTTTTAGCTATTTCAAAAGTGTTGATGAATAATAATCGAGTAATGTGAAGAAATATAGTAAAAGACTTTAATATAGACGGACTAGTAACAAAAAGGAATAGGAATATGCAGATTAACGAATCAATTCAAGGACCTCGATACGCTTAGAACGAAAATGTCTCGGTTGACGTCCCCTTGATTATTGTGAATCTTATATACTCATTTAGTTTATGAGATCCAGGGTACGAAAAAGGCAACCAGCAAGAGCAAAGCAGCATCAGCGAATAAAACTTTTGGCTGTTTTTATAAATGTTTATTTTGCACAAAAAACAATGAACAAAAAACAAAAAAAAAAAAAATGAAGAAATAGAATGAAACGAAATGACGGCCAAAAGTAAGTATAAAAAAAGAACGAAAACAAACAAAAATAAAAGGGAAGCTGCCAAAAAAGGTGAAAGGCAACAACAATAACAATAACGGCAACTGTAGCTGCCTTTTGTTGGCCGTATTTGTCTTAAACAACAAGGGCCAACAGCAGCAATTTTTGTTGTTGTTTCGTTTCGTTTATTTTTTTTTTTTTTTCTTTTTTTTTTTTTTTAATACTGTTTCTTGTTTTTGTTTCGCTTTCGCCTTCAACAATAATTTTGCTACTTAGACGGATTTTTCTATTTGTGAATCAACATTTTATTTGCTGACAGGTGTAAAATTGCTGCAACCTCACACCCTCTGCCGCCCCCTCTACCCATTTCCATTTCCACCCTCCATAAAGTTCGACATTTGCCAAGTTCTTTTGGCATTTTTCTTTCGTTCTCCCACGTTCGGTGTGCGTTTTTTTTGTGTTTTTTCTTCGTTCTTCTTCTTCATCTTGGTTTATTGCTTTATTTGGCAGACATTCGCTAAGGATAATTGCCAGACACTAAGCAAGGCGAAAGCGATTAGTTTAATAGTTACCATTAACAATGCTCCAAAACATTCCCATATCGATCTATGTATATAAGACATAGAAAAAAGAGGGATATATATTAATCCTGACCATCAGTTACTCAGTAGTCGAGTCGGGGAAGTTGTCTAGCAGAGATGTCAGTCTGTCTTCCTGCAAAAATCACAAATATAACTTGTATTCAACAGCTATTTTTGTTCGTTTTTTCAAATGATTTAGGTGTTAAAATCGATACACCAAAGTTCTTACAACGTGGCGTATGCGTAATATACATATTAGTTATTTTTCTCCTCCATTGGTTATGGAATATGTGAATTTGAACTTCTCGTTCAAGATAAATAGTTTAAATATCCGAAATAAATGTATCACATAGTGTGCATACTACGTATATAATATTACGCATACGTTATGTTGCCTCATTGATTGCATTAATCAAAGCAAGAGCTTGACTGGCAGCAAAGGCAACAGCTTTATAGCCAGACGAAAACAAAACTCATATTTGTTTATTTATTTATTTATATACATATAGTTGAGTTTTGTTTTTTTTTATTTTCGTTTCGTATATTTTGCATTGAGTTGCCATAATATAAATAAATAATGTTTGCTGCACTTTGCGATGCTTGGCATATTTTTTTTTTTATGATGTTGGCAAATATTTTACACATTTGCGCACAGCGTTCAACGTCAACGCCAACTGCAGCTGCAGCTGCATCTGGAGTGCTGCACCAGAAGAAGATCTACTTCGTATTTTTCATCATCATCTATACATATGCATGTATACATATATATATATATATATGTATAGTATATAGTTATATATAGAAATGTACATACAATATATGTGAAATGTTAGCAATTTCCCCGTGTTTGCTTTTGGCATGCACGTGCAATTTTTTCCCATTTCCTCGACTTGAAAATGTTTTGATAAATATGCACGACTTGAGTTTTGAAGTAGACGTCGTCGACGACGACGACGACGACGTTCCTGCCAGTGAGTGAGTAACTGAGTGAGCGAGATATATAGACAGAGCGGTCGCTAGTGGGGATCGGGTGAGCTGGGGGGTGGAATGGGGCAGTGCTGCAAAGCCTTGTGTGCGCAATTTGATTGCACAAAGTTGGTTTGCCAATATGCAATATACGGAAAAATGTTTGCTAGTCTTATGCAGGAAAATGCCCCATAATGAACATATCAATAAATTGCCAGCCAAATGGCAAACATCTTACCCACAGAAACTAAAAAGCAAAACCAAATTCGATATACATAAATAAGTAAAAGAAACAAACACAAAAAAAAAATTTAAGAACTTTGAACTCAGTGAGTTTCGTTTTACTTTGAGTTATGCCGAAATATATATTCCCTACACATCGAGTTTAGTAGTCAGATGAAAAAAAATGCAACAAAAAAAAAAATGCAACTGTCTAAGCAAATCGTGTATACCCTTTCAGTAAGGGGAAATTGAAAATGTGGAGTTTTTCTGTTTGTGATTACATAAAATATTTTATGACAAATATATCGAAATAAAACTTTACTTCTTGGCACTTACATTGAATGGGGAGTTGGCTCTTGAACTCAGACCCCCCACCCCCCTCTACCCATTTCAAGCCCAATCCATTGCCTCTTTATCCACTTAAAATCACATAAATTTTGGCCGCAGTTACAAATTATTATCCAATCAAAAGCCAAAAGCAAAAAAACAAAAAAAGAGAAGCAAAAAGAAAAACAGAAAAGGGATAATAAAAATAAACGAAATTATAAGCTGAGCGCATAATTTTGATAAAGCAAAAGATGCGCCACAGTCGAAGCAATTTTGACTGAAATAATAAAATTAAATTAAATTCATTACAAAAAGCAAGCTAAAACGAAAGGAAACCAAACGAAAACGAACTAAACGGCAAGGAACAGGCAGAACCAGAGACCAGAGAGAGAAAGAGACAGAGAGAGAGAGAGAGAGAGAGACAGAGAGCGAGATGGAAGCAAGAAGAAAGAGAAAGCAAGGCGCGTTCAGTGTTTATTTAAAAAAATAAATTACATTTTAAAAGCATCATAATTCAACGAAAACATTACCAAGGCAGCAACAGCTCCACCACCATCTCACAACCACCCTCGGCACCGTCAGCACCACTCATGGCTATGGCGGCGATGGACGTGGACTGCGGTGGCAAGAGAACCAGAAGCAGATGTAGTAGATGGAGGCTGATGGAGGAGGCAGCATCCAGTTTGCTTCACTGGAAATTCATTAAGCATGTTATAAATGCTTTAAATTTATAAGTAATTGTAAAGGTTTATGCGGTCCGCAATGGTCTGAACGTGTTTATCATCATCACACGCACAAAAGCAACGTAGTCAGAGTCAGGGGAGTTAGGAGTCAGAAGTTGGGGGGAGAGGGGGGGGCAAAAGGAATGATTCGCTTTTACTTAATTTATTTAAGGACCAAATAAACACACTCAACTCAGTTCAACACTCAACACTCTCATTTCGTCTCGAATACACTTGCAGAAATATCGATTGAAAGAAAACACACCTTAAGTACTCATATATATTTTCGATCCGCATCTAGGCATTAGAGTGCGCTATTTTATCTACTAACTTTTTCTCTATATATATATAATTGTATATATATAACCTTCAAAGGATACATTGGTTGTTTAAATGGATCATAATATTGCTTTCTATAACTTTGAAAAACATAATTTGATAGTTTTTAGTTGAAGGAATTTTCCAAAGCATTAAAATGTCATAAATACTATCAATATCTTTTGATTTTGTTTCAAATCTTTCGAGTTCTATGTAATTCATATATTCTTTATTATTATTTGATGATCTTTGGATTTAGTTTCACAATCGCAACTGTACTTGAACCTGCTTTTTCCTGCAGAGAATGAAAGAAGAAGAGTCAATATTCTTTATTACTAAATTTCCCTTTTCTCATCTTGTTTTTTCGGTGTGTAGTATGAAGAAGAAAGTCGACGTGTAGCTTTTGGGTTCAGTTTTGGTTTCATTTCAGTTTATTTTTTTTTGGTTTTTGTTTTTTGTGCGTTGTTTTTCGGTTTCTGGCCTTGAGCACAAAACGTTTAGCGCAAATAATTGTTAGCAAATATTTGTTCGACGCTCAGCTCCATTCAGTTTTTGTGTGGTTGGTTTTGTTGTTCCACTTGGAATATTTATGTAGTTTCAATGCCTAACCAGGCGAAACGTAAGAGGAGAGAGAGAGAGAGAGAGGCTAGGGCTAGGCTAGGCTAGGTTCTACTCCGCTCGGCTATTCATCTAATACATCAAAGCAAAAGTGTTCACTTAAATGCTTTTTGGCTTTTAATTACTTTGAATGGGCTTAGGCCTGCAATATGTTGCCTTTTCTATAAGAGGCTTCCATATATAATGCCTATGTCTAACTATACATAAGACTTAATAATGTATGTATGTCTAAGTGTAAGCATATATATATATATATATGTATATTGGAACATTGTATATATAGGCAATTAAGCATAATACCCCCCGTTGGATATTGGTTTACTCAATTTCAAATTAAAATATCAATATTTACCAATTCAAACTTGGATGTTCTCTATGTGTGTGAGTATGTGTGTCTGTGTGTGTGTGTGTGAACTTCTATCGTTTTGATTTATTGTTGTTGTTGTAGTTTCTGGTTTGTTATCAAATTATTTGCTTATTTATTGATCCTCAGAGCATATATATCTACATTCGTCTGTGTGTGGTTGTGTGTGTTTGCGAGTGTGTTTGCATGTGTGTATGTGTGTGTGTGTACTTATTTGTAAGCAACAGCAAATAATTTGCTTCATTTACATACTGAGCTGTGGCTTTCATTAGACAAACGTATGTATACATTCATCCATTCAGCATAGTGAAACACATACACATTGAATACAACCAAATAGAACGAATGCTCAATACCCTTTTTAATAGCTTACTCCAATTTCAATCAACCACAATAAATTCTACTACAATTAAGCCGAAAATAAATAAACATATGTTAGTTATTTTTATAGTTTGAATATTTAGATTGCCCATTTAGATAGAGTAGGTATGCATATGTTTTCGACGAAGGGGAGGGACGACGGGGGGTATGAAGAAAACTATCAAAATATTTGGCACAAATTAATGGCGTTACTTTTAAAACCTTTTAAACACGTCAGCAAAAATGCAAAGCAGCCCACGCAAAAGGCACAAGGCTCATAAATATTCGACCTATAAAAATCAATATGTTAATGGTAAAAGTTGGGCAGCAAAAGACCAAAAAAACAACAAAAAAAAAAACCATGTGTATGGTGTGCGTGTGTGTGTGTGGGTGTTTGGTTGGTAGACTGGTAAGGTGTAGACAAGGAGACTGTTGAAATATAAATCCAACTGTCAACAATGGCCAGCAGCATTGACATGCGACGACGAGGACGACGAGGACGATGAACAAACGAACAGAAGGCGGACCATAAGAGATGGGCCTGCAGCAGCAGGGAGGTAATGGAAAAGGACATCACTGAAGAGTGGTGGGAAGAGACGAGACAGACAGACAGACAGACGGACAGACAGAGAGAGAATGAAGTGATGCCAGAGGCTGCATTGACCGCAGTATAAAATAAATACAATAAATACATACGACGAATGTGTGTGCGTGTGTGTGTGTGTATAAATTCACCAACAGATGTGAGCTCTGTGAAACCTCATTAAACTGTTAAATCTTTTGACAAGCGGCCAACGTTGATGGTGATGGACGAACTGGAATTGCGACTGCAACCTCGGTAGGAGGATACACGCTGTCCTGTCCTGTCCCCCCCCCATTGAACATTGGAAAGAAATAAAGGAATGCATTTAGCCAGGAGGGAGGATCAACATCAGCAGCAAAAAAACAAAACAAAAATAAAAGAAAAACCAAATAAGTGCAAAATTAAAACTGCAATTAAGCGTGAGAAATATGCACAGGCAGATGACGATGACGATGGAGGTGGAGATACTAGTAGGAGGATACCTAACAGACGGCATGCAATTGAAATTATTGACCAAGCAAATAGCTTTCGTTTCGTCCATATATCCCCCACCCTTTCCACTCCTACTTCTTCTCTTCTCTCAAGGATGTCTGTGAAAATTTATGCAAAGTTATGCCATAGTCATAGCCATGCCATGCCATGCCCATACCACGCCCACGCTCTTTGAGAACGCCCTCAAAGCACAGTCACTTTCAATTTAGGCGAGACACTCGTTGAGCTCGCAGCTCTCGGCTTTGGGAATCAATTCAAATTGATTTATGGATATTTTTGGGCTAGCAGCACGAATGAAATGCGAGGAGAACTTTAAAGCATGTTGCGTGCCAAACGCAAATATCAAAAATCGACATTCAACATTCAAGGCGTGGTCGCAAAAAAGCGCTCGAAAATTATAGCTTTCAGTTAGCGAGCGAATTGTAATAAATTTAGAAAACTTATATATATATATATACACAACTTTAGCTTTAACTCCCCATCCCCCCGCCAATGCCACCGCCACCTCCCATCTTATTCCTTCCTTGACTCGAGCAGCCTGCCGCCCATTTTCATAAAGTTTGCCGCTTGCGGCGGTTACGCTTTCCATTTACCCACCCACACTCCTGCGTTTGAGTAGCGCAAACGAGTTTCAACTACCAAAGGTCGTTAACAGCTGGAAAGGCTTAAGCCTGGGCAATGGATAAGGCAAAAAAAAAAAAAAAAGAGAAAAAAAACGAAAACGAAAGAACCTAACTACTACGTAGGTGCAAACAAGCGTGGCGTATGGAATGGAAAGTAGAAAGAAGAAAAAAAAATATACAGAAATGGAGAATGGAGGAGCCCGAAAGGATCTGGCAGGAGGAAACCTGCTCTTGTTGACCTCGACCATGGAATACGCTAGCTCTAATGGCAAAAGGATGGCATATGAAATGCATTAGACGAGGTCAAGATGAGTGGTCTAGTTTTTTTTCTTTTTTTTGGTATGCTTGTGCATATGATAGAGTTAAATGAAAAGAGAGCAGAACAGGATCCAACTATTAAATGCTTAAAAGAGATGTCACATAATGCTAGGATTTTAGAAATTAATCATTCAATGAATGCAATCCGCTAATTCTACTTTTAGACAGGACTGCAGATCAACTGAGAGATCTTTAGGGGTCCACAGAAGACTTCTTAAGGGTCTACGAGAGACTTCACCTAGTTGAGTAAAATTTTGCTTGTTCGGGAACCAGTGAGCTAGACCAAGTTAGAATCGAAGTGATAATAAATAAAGCTAAAATTATTTGCTGATTAATACTATAACAACTTTATTTATCAATATATTGGATCCATAGTAAAGAACTAAAAATTCTTCAATTCTCCTATCCTTTTCGAGTCCTTTGCTTTAATTATTAGCTCTTTAACCCCATAATAAATATGGAGTTTGCTATTCTATCCATTTATATTAGTTACCTAAATTCGCTAGTCATAACTGTTTCGCGATTCTTGTAACTGTGGTCCTTCGTTCTGTTTGGCAGATTTCTGGTTTCTGAGTTCGTCCTGATGTCTTATGGGACAAGGTGTGTATTAAAAGCTCTCAGCTTCTTTAAATCTCCCTAAGCCAGGCCAGGATTAAGTACTTAAAAAATCACCAAAACGTTTTATGTAGACAAATCTAAAGTAAATAAATTCAGAATCGAGATGATACCTAATAAATTTTAAATCAACTGACTTAAAAAACGAAAAACGTACTAAAAATTTGGAGAAATTTCGCTTAATTACCTTGTAATTCTCAACCAGTTTAAGCCTTTAAGGTATAAAGCTTTTAGCTAACGTCTTTTTGGGGCTGCCAAAGTTTTTCTAATCTTATTCGCAAGATTGACCTTGAGCCGGCTAGTATCCAAGATTAGATGGATTTGATGCCATTTCCTTGACTTGTATGAGTTTTTCTCCAACCATATCCAATATTAATAAACTGAGAATAGTACTATAGAATAATTTCATTAATATGAGCAACAAGTTGTTGTCTGATTATTGAGTTTAGTTTGTGAAACGTTAATAAATCAATGTCCTTTAACAAGACAGGAGTAACAAACAAAAGCACTTGAATAAATAACCCTTGACCGCTTATTATCACTTTACTGTCTAACTATCATTCGGCCATTGTGTGTTTTCTTTCATTCAGACAGCCACGCCTACATTTACCTAGCTGCAATCCGGCCGCAAACATAATAATAATACCCCACCATTTGGACAACTCTATAGGGCATCAAAAAAATAACAGCAGCAGCGGCAGCAGCAACTTGGCCAACAAATGGAGGCAATGAGATGGGGTGATTGTTGGGTGGTTGTTGGGTGGCATGGGATTCAGTTGGGGTAGGCTAACTTACCAACGACTTAGCACGCAATCCAAAAGAGGCTTAAAGGTTAAGCATTATAATTTGGTGCACCTTTTCTACGATACTTCTTGTTCTTCTTCCTCTCCTTTCTTTTTTTTTTTTTTTTTTTTTTTTGCTGTTCTTGTTGTTCTTTGGGGTTTGGCCGAGCTTTGGGGCGTAATTTTTGTTTCACAAGTATAAAAGTTAAAAATAGTTTTAAAAACTTGGCCAAATTGAATTAAATTGAATGCCTTCGCTTTATTTTTTGTTTTTCGCCTCTTTATTCGAGGCGTGCGAATGCAAAAATGTGTCTAATTTGCTGTGTGTGTGTGTGTGTAAGGGGTGTGTGGGTGGCTGACTTAGCTAATTTATGGCTCGAAATAACTGAACAGCATGTTTGCAATTGTATTGCTAGGTTATTTATTGTAAAATACCAGCACACAGAGCCGCACTCCAAAAACAAAACAAAACAATACAACAAAACCAACCAAACCGAAGAAAACCGTAACAAAGACAACAAAAAACTGTTAGATCGATATGGCCCAATCGATGGAGCAGCAGTTGCTGATGGAGGGGCGTCGAGGGTGGGGGTGGCCAACTGGTCGTATTTAATAATTTCTACATTTATTTATGCCGTTTCCCGCCGCCGCCGCCGTCGACGTCGTTGTAGTAATTGTTGCCAGGACCCCGAGCAGACACAGTCAAGCTTAAGCCGTCGCTTTGGATTTGTAAATGCCAGACCGACAGCCCGACAGTCCACCAGCCAGAGACAGTAACAGAGAGAGAGAGAGAGAGAGAGAGAGGGAGGGAGGGAGTGGAGTGGTTTTGGGTTCCGCTTAGGGGCATTGGCGTGCCAAACAAAAATATTTAACACTTGTGCCATAAACTATTGTCAGAAACGGGGCCCGCTCTCTGGTATGGGATGGGATGGGTTTAGAGCTTTTTATGAGGTGGGTGAGATGGGGATGGGGATGGGGGTGCTGGTAACCAGTCACCACAGCGTAATGTAGGTCGCGGTTTTTGAGTTGTTACAAACAAAACCAAATCAAACCAAAGAATACCCAAAAATAAAAACACAATTAAATCCACAAAATTATTTGCAAAAGAAAAACCTAAAAGAGAATTTAACACTTTAATTGTTTGTTCTCTCACTCTCTCTCTCTCTCTCTCTCTCTCTCGCTCTCTCTGTGTCTTAAGTAAATGTCATTATTTATAGCGAGCAAATAACAAGTTGTTTGACACGACTCAATCGTTAATTAACAACTGCCCCTGGGCATATGCAACAGCATCCGTTTCCAATTTCCATTTCCATTCCCATTCCCATTTCCTCCATTCTTATGCCATCATATTGACAGTTTATAAAATTTTAATTATCGTTTGTAGCATTTTATACATTTCGCATACCATAAATCCAATCGATGATACTCATACCCAATCCTCAATTGTATCCAATTGAATTTGCTGGGTAAGCCCTCCGCCATACTAAAATACAATGAAATATTGTATCATTTGTGTGTGGAGCGCGAATGCAATGCTAAATCTCTGCATATAATAAGCAAATTTTTCGAATTTTACAATGATTTCTCCAAAACCATTAACAAAAAGAGAGAGGGAGAGACAGAGAGGAAGGGGGAGAGTGTGAATGTGGAGCAAAGAAAATGAAGGAGGGGGGGGAGGAACAAAAAGCAAATACTCGTGCATATTGTATGTGAAAATGGGAAATTCAACTTTCTGAAATTAATTCATTTGCATTGAAAAAAATGTTATGCATTTCATTTATTTACGCATTTTTGGTGTGGCGTGAATAAATATTGACACACACACGATTTAATTTCACAATCAATACACACAAACACACACACACATAAACATCTATATATGTATATAGTTGGCAATATATGAATTATATGGCAGCTGATAACATTCGAATTGTGTTTTCAAGTGTGAAACTGTTAGGGTGATTCAACATTCATTCAAAATTCATGATTTCGCACTCATGCTACATTTGGCCAATGCTAGATCTGCTTTATAGCCCCGATTAATTATTGAAAAGTTCAGTTAAATTTCACTTAAGTTATCGATAATCGAAAAATAGTTTTACAGCATTTATAAATATATTTTACATTAATTATCAAGTAATTATAGGATTTTCTAATACTAACTATAATAATCGATAAATTTACTAGAGTATTAAATCGTTGATGTCTTTTGGTGTCTTCTGTTTATATACTTAATTATAATAGCTCTTGATTAGCTTGCCAACTTAAGGGAATCCATTCAATTATTTCATTATTGCTGCCAATCGAACAATTTCTGTTTACTGAGAAGTTTAATTTAATTAGCCCAAGATTCTATAAGGATTCATTTCTATTAACAAAGCCACAAGAATTTTCTCAAACTAATTTTATTGTAAATGCTGGCAAAAAAAAAAAAAAAAAAAAAAAAAACCAATTGCAACAAAAACTCTGCTTACACAAGAATAAGTGAGAATATGAAAATATCCTAGACAATTTAAGCTGCAAGAAAATATTGAACCTTAAATGAAATGTGGCCAGAATAGAACTAAAATCCTAAACTAAACCAATAGTTTTGCAGCGTCTAATCGTATTATTCGATCAATTGAAAAGCATTTCTGTTCATTCTTTTAGTTTTCCTTGAGGTTATCGATATTATTGACCAAACGAAATAGTTATCGTGCTGAGAAGTTGTGTGAGAATTTGTCGTTTCTTTTTGATATGGATTTTATGGATTATTTCTTAGATTTATATAAGCAAAGATTTAAAAAATTCGTGCTAAACAACCACGCAACACTTCTTGTCCAACTAATTTGTTCACTCTTCTTCGATTTCTTCGTTTTTAATTTACTCCTATGAAAAACTTTAAGTAATTGGATCAGCTCTTGGGTTAACAGCTGTGAGAATGCCACATGGTCACTTTGATGGTGCTAAAAAATGTCAAACAGCAGTGTGACCTTACGCCACTTATTTAGAAAATCCTAGCAATTTGTTACTTAAAAAACGACTTCTTTGGGTGGGCTTTTGTGGGCACACAGTTTAGGTAAAAATGTTTCTTAATAATATCTCTTTTGTGTTTTTTTTTTTTGTTGTCTGTTTATTTATTGTAGATATGTTCTTGAACTATTAGCAAATTACTTTGACCAATATGCTTTTATCCAATGTTTCTGTAGTCATATACTTTGATGGATTGAACATTTTTGTATATTAACTAACTTTGACCAATGTGCATAAATTTGGATCATTCTTCTCTACACCTTCCATTGTCGATTCACCCTAATAGAATTCATGAATATGTACTTTATGTACTTTACACCCACACATTATTCATATGAATCAATCGGGAATAAAAGAGAGAAACAAAAAAGAAAAAAACAAAATAAGGATAAAAATTTTGCAATTATTTTGCCATTTTGCAAATAGCTTAAACAAATGTCAAAATAAGAAGAAAAAAAAAAAAAAAAGAATCTCTTCATGTGTGTGTTTGTTTGAGTGTGTTTGTTTGCATACATGTACATATACATATGTAGATTATGTAGATTTTTTTATAATGTGCAAATTGTGCGTTTGTATGTCTCAATTTCTGTTTGTTTGGGCACAAAGCAAAACAAACAATTTTTAATGGCGGTGTGATAAGACCTGCAAAATGTAACAAACAACAACAAATAATAAAAAACAAAAAGAGAATACAAAAAAAAACTACCATAGAATTGCTGGCTCATGATAATTGTTGTAGTTGTTGTTGTTGCTGTTGTCGTCCTTGTTCTTGGGCTTGTGCTGACAATGATGCCAGAAACAAGGTGCTTAAGATAGCCAAGTACACAAAAGGCAGACAAAGGAGCAGCAAAACCCAAGGAAGAACAATGAAATCACAGGCGTGTTGAGAGCAGAATGAGAGAGAGAGAGAGAGAGTGTGCGAGTGAGGGAGACAGATTTTATGCCATAAAAAAAGGACAAACAAATATAAAGCGCAGCAGCAGCAGCAACAGCAACAACAAGAACTTCTCTCGAGTGCGTCTGGCAGGCGCTCATTACGTAATTAATTATACGCCATGTTGTACGCCTATGGCCAAAAAATGGCAACTCGCCTGCAACTAAAACCGCAAACATAATGAGATAATCTTTGTACAAATGGTGCATACGCAGCAGCAGCAGCAGGCCCCTAACACTCACCCGCTGCCCCCCTCCGTCGCCCACCTAGCACAGTGTTTGTCCACAATTCCATCTACGTATCTCTCTTATCCTGACCCGGAAAAAAGAGGCAAGCGAAGTGAACTTTTGGCTTTAATGGCACTATGTGCTGTTTTTAATTAGCACCAGAAACACACAGAGAGTGAGAGAGAGCGAGAGAGAGAGAGAGAGACAGACTGAGAGTGAGATAGTGAAATAAAGAAAGCGGCAGAGTGAGAGAGAGAGGGTGTGAAAACAGGAAGAAGGAGGCGAGACTCTGGTCTTGGTGCAAATGCAACACTTTATATGCATTTTTCTTTTAATTTTCATTTTTATGCAGCGCACTGCAACGCTGCGACGACGAAGTCGAGGCCCGGAAATTTAGGTTGGCATTTCTTGTGGCTCACTCACTCGGCATATTCCTTCTATACATATACATATACATGCATGACTCTCTCTCTGTGTGTGTGTGTGTGTGTGTGTGTGTGTGTGCGAGGATGTGCGCTATAGTCATTGTGTTAGTGTGTGAAAAGCATATAACTCGTAATTAGAGTGGAAAAAAACACGCAATTACCATTATGTGCGCCGAATTTCGTTTTACGATTCCAGGCTAAAAAGAAAGAAAAAAAAAAAAAAACGGTACAGAACAAAAAACGAAACGAAACGAAAGCAACAACAAAACACTAAAAGCGCAACAACATGAAATTGCAGCAACTGCAACAACAATGTACAGTTGTGTCTCTTAGTTGACCTCAATTTATTTTTAAATCCAAGTCGTTTAGCTTAAAACACGCGCCAGAGACTCTAAGGATTGCTTTCGCTTGTGTCCTTGTTCTCGGATTTTGGTTGTGTTTATATAGTACATACATATATACCTAACTATATACATATACATACATGCATACATATGTATTTGTTAGTTTCTATATACATACATACATACTTATTGAGAGAAATTGTAAGAAATCAAGACTTAACCTTTGACGTGGTCTACATTCGACATTTCCTGCATTGGAAAATTTCACAATTTTCTTGATTTCCCAATTAATCCCCATGTTGTTTTTGCTGGCCAAACAGTTAAGCACTAGTAGAAAAATAAAATGTCAATCTGTTGATATAAACTAAGAGTTGCGGATTTAAGAAAAACACGAAATAACAGAAAACTAAACTTAATAGCCCAACAAGAGCCAAAGCTCAAATAACATTTAATAAAGCCACGAATGGGAATCGATATGGAATTAATGCATAACGAAATCGCATTGCAACTGTGTGAAATTAGTGCTGGAAGCGATTTATTTGTCTTTGCGGATTTTGTTCATCTTTTAACTTTTTCTCATCTTTCTGGCCAGGTTAAAGTGTTTGATGCCGAAGATTAGGAGAGGCTTCTAAATTTCATTAAAAATAAACGAATGAAAAAATCACCGTTTGCCAACACTATACGTGTGGATCTATCCTACATTTATGCAATTTTCAACACTAAAATCTCGCGTAGTCAACATTTGAACTTGCACTAGTTTGCTTTACTTAAGCATAATTTATGCACCATAAGAAATATTCTAGATGTCGATTGGCATTTGATTGATTTTTATCAATATTTGCACCATCGCTAGTTTCTGCCAAGGTTGTTGGTTCGTAGAACTACAAAGTGGATTATAGAATAGTTATGTCGTAGCTATTGCAACGTTAAAATTAGTAAACTAAACGGTAGCGCATTCATTTTGGCATTAGACTGATGATTTCGACGTTTTTCGATATATGTATGTTCCTTTTATCGTTTGCTTCCAATTAAGGAGCCTACGCATTCTAAAGTGATGAAACAGCCGCAAAAAATACTCTAATCAAGGATATATCAGTTAAGAAATCTGACCTTGTTGTTGAAGGATTTATTGAGGGCACAAGAGAGATCAGATCAGATGACTGGCCGGCCGGTTGGGCAATAAAAGTAATGCTATTTCGTAGCACTTATCTATCATTTTCTGAAAGTCTTACTTATGTTTTGTTGATGGATTTACTTAGCTGCTGTCCACCCAAATGTATATACGCACACAGACAGACAGACAGACAGACAAACAGACAGAGTCTGAGTCAGAGTCCGAGTCACCGAGTGGACAAGCTGAAGGTCAAGCTGTGAGTGACATTTATGTGACTGGCGGCACAATCTTCGCATCGGCGTCATTTCACATTCCGCATGCTTAACAATTCAGCACATGGTCCATCCTCTATGTCATTGCTAAGTTTTTGGGGTTGTACGCAAAACGAGCTAAAGCTGTAGATGGAAATACTATTGGAGTTGGACATGGAGATGGAGATGAAGCTGGAGTTGGTGCTGGAGCTGGAGCTTGAAGCGGAGTCGGAGTCGGAGTGTGTTGTGGTGCTCCATAAAATATTCTCGTATCTGCGCAGAAAATCGCACACAAAATCCACCGCAAACTATTTTTTGGTCGCATGCTGAGCAATAAAAGTGTCCTGGCTGGCCGCAGACACTTGTATGTATGTACTACGACTACAGTCCATGTCCTCTAATGCCCATAAAAAGGGTGGGCAGATGCGCTAAAATCTATGGGCACAATTGTACACAGGCACAGAGACGGAGACAGAGACAGAGACACCGACACCGACCCATACATACATGCCTGGGAGACACAGCTGCTCTTGGGCAGGCTTATGTACTTAGAAGAGATCGGGCCTGGTGCCGCAACAAGACTGACAATTTGGGTTAAAAGAAATGTTGGCTAGCATAGTTTTTTTTTTTTTTTTCGCCCTAGTCTCATCCTCATCTCCCACTCCCAATCCCGAGCTCATGTTGTTGCAACGAAACATTCAAGTAGCATTGAAGTGAAGTGTAGTGAAGTAAACTAAAGAATGGGTGAGTAAGTGAGAGACAAAGAGAGGTGTGTGGGTGTGGGTGTGTGGGTGTGGGTGTGTGGTAGGGTTTTTTGGGTTAGCAGCAATTCTAAAGTCTTGCCGCCTGCTTAGCAGTTTTTGTGGCTTTTGCGGTTGCAAGTATAATATGTCAGCTAAAGTTTTTAGCTTGCTGCAAGGGTAATAAAATTACTTTGAGGGCTTTGCGGGCCCCTAACAACATTGAGGAATGGACTTGGACTCTATGTTGAAAGCACACACACACACACACAGTCGCACACACACCACATTATAACCAAAATCCAAAGGCAAATCTTGTTGATGGCTACCAAATGAAGATGATGATGACGATGAATGAAATGCCAAAAATATATATATATATCATTTCCCCTTTTATCTTTCTCTCACACTCACACTCTCTCTTTCTATTTCCATCTCACTCTGGTGTATGTGTGTGTGTGTGTGCAGTTTCACGTACTTCTGGTTATCCTGGCTGGTAGATTTTGCATTGTCCTGACTTTCATTTGCATATATTGTAGCTGCTGTTACAGTAGTTCTTGCCATTGGCAAATTTCCACTTTATGGCACAATAATTATGCTAATTTCGCACAAAGTTATGTCCGTTACATCCTCTCTCTTCCCCCCTCTCTCTCTCCCTCCTCCTCTTTTTAACTATCATCTCTTACCCGCAGCGGCGATTCGTAGCGAAAAATTATGAGTATGAAATCGAAAAAGTTTCAATCATCCGCGTGTGCAGGTTGCACGGAGTTACGAGCTGTGGCAAAGTTGCCTTCTGCTTTGAAGTTGCACCAACTTCAACATCATCGCTCAAAAGTTGAGTTCAGTTAAGTTGGGTGGCAATAAAACGCTTGAAATGTTTTTTAATATCCCTCACTAAACTTAACCCAAATCCCACACACCACCCGACACACTTGACCCAAAGTTTTACACCAAAGAATGATCGAATGATAAGTAGATAGAGAAAAAGGGTGAATTTTGCTGAATAGAGAAGGAGGCGCATACATTTTTGAAGCTGCCTGCAGATTGATGGATTGATTACACGTAATTAATGATAATTTGTGCAACCCTTCAATGACGTTGTGTGTTTGTGCTGGTGCCGCAATTTCTTCATTTAATTCAAGCCTGCAATGGCACTTGAGACGCCAGAGTTACGAATATGAGAGCACTTCATTATCCACGCAGCAGAGGCGTCTCCATTATAATTGAGTGCAAAATTATGCATTGAATTTACTCGACGTGGTCACAAGCCATCACCATCACTACCACCAGAGACCCATCCGAGCCGAGGGAGAGGGAGAGGGAGAGGGAGAAGGGGGGTGGTAACAAAATCCAGAGCACTTGGCTCACGTGGCCAAGCTCTGATAGCATCGTGAGGCTATAAAATAACTAATAGCATGGCGGCAGGCCTGTAACCAGCCCTGGCCACATTATAAACAACACGGCTCGGCTAACGATAACAAAAACTGCAGCGGCAACTTCTGCAGCAGCAACAAACGACAACAGCAACTCAACAACAATGGCGGCTAATAACAGTCAACAATGTGAGGCCGCATACTCATGCTATACTCCTCTTCCTCCACCCCCTCTCCTCCTTTACTCGTGTCCAGTGTATGTTGAAAAAGCAATGCAAAGAGATTGCATTAAATACAGGGTGTTTGTTGCCCAAAATCGTGATTTTTCCGTTTAAAGACGTTCCGAATTTCGAAAGCTTTAAATTTTCTTGAAATGAAAACTAAACTAACTAAAATCGAATTGAAGTTCTAAATCTCGTATTCACATCCAAAAATTTACGCACACTTCCCAAAGTCAATTGAATTTTGAATCCTAGAAAACGCCTATTCAATTCTATCTCTCCTTTGGAGTGAGCTAAAAAAATAAGAAGTTAATCCCAGTAAGTTAAAAATATTATGATAATGAATAAATACTAGCACATCTGCAGGGCTCCACTCACAACAAACTATAAAATGAATACATTCAAATTGAATTGAATGAGTGTCAGGCACAAATGAATGTATATGAATATGAGAGTTATGTTACGCTTAGTGAAATGAATGGTCAAATGAATTGTCAATCACAATTAAAAATTTGATAAAGACAATAACATTCGAGTTATTCGAATAATTCAAATAGTTCTACTACCTTCAAGTTGTCGGAAAGCACATTTAACCCAGTCAAGCATAAATGTTATTTTCCCTATCGATGTTATCGATGTATTCAATATATGGTTTGAATAAATACGAAAACATTTTGGATTGATTTTCGTTGTTCTCTATTTTTCAATAGCCATTCGAATGTATTCGAATTATGACATCTCAATAATTTGCATTCTCACTTATTCAATTCGCTTTTGTTATGCAACTCCGTCTTATGTCAACTCACTAATTCATTCGAACTAGTTCGGTTTCTCCTTTAATAAACTTTGAAAATTGTTTATTCGAATATGTTATTTTTATAATTCATACAGACGTCTATACCTTTAACCTCAAGAGTAACTAACAAGAAAATTGTTTAAACATTTCATTTTCTCACCTAAAGTTTATTAATTTTCAATTATGATCAAATTTGATTTGTTTCCTCAAAGTAAATTAAATTATTTGGGATTTATTTATTGAAAATTTACATTGTATAAAATTGATTTATTTATATTCACTTAATTTTGGTATGTACATATATTTCAATTGTGAGAGTGATATACCAAGATAAGAGTCCATACTACATAGGCATTTTCTACTTAGATATTCAAAAATATATATTTATAATAAATGCTGTTAGTTTTGGGAACGCTTAAATCAGAATGCGCCGCACTGTTAACAATTTCACAAGAAAATGTCCTTGAAATGTTTCGGTGAAGTCGTTTCAAAAAATACCCTACAAAAGTCAAACTTATTTTGGATATTCCTGTTTGGTATAATAAGGAAATCTTAGATAGATTCCTTATAAAAGAGTCCACAATGTGGGTAAATAAAAAATGTATACTTTGTCATATGAAATTAGCAAAAATTTCGGCATACCCTTTCAACCACTGGGAGTATAGGGTGCGCGTAGCTTTGTGGGTTTAATTCCGGTTTGGGCTTTGTGTGCGTATTTTAAATGGCAATCATAATGCAATTCATTCTCTAACGTTCCTTGGGGCACAATTTTTTGGTAAACGCCAAAGATTAAGCGGCATTCAAGTCGAAAGCAAAGCAAGCTAACAAAAGCAATAAAAATTGCCCCGGCACAAAGGAAGCCAAATGCTTGGACATTGTTAAAGACAAAGTCAAAGTGAAATCGTTAAGCAGAAAGAGAGAGAGAGAGAGAAGGAGAGAGAGACTCAGTGTAAGAGGACCTTAAGTAAGTCAGGCTAAGTAGAAAGTAGGAAAACCTGCCACATGACGCAATAAATTTGCAATTATTTTACTGCTGCTGCTGCTGCTGCTGCTTCTGCTGGGATGGGCTGGGCTGGGCTGGCCTTGGCATGTTATAAGTATGCGTAATTCTTCAAGTATTCGCAATCCACGCGTTGTTAAGTCATCTTATTTAGCCAATTAGCTTCAAGAAAGACGAATAAATTTGCATTGCTCTATCATCATCAGCAGCAGCAGCAACAGCAGCGGCAACATTATCATTATCATCGTCAGCAAGGTAAACTAAGTTGAGGATATATTGTGAAGAGCAGCAACAAAAACTCAAGTCAGGATGTTTCAAAAAGGGGAAAGTTTTTGCGAGGCGCTTACAACTGCTTTGCAATTATTACAGCCCGTAAGTATGCTACAATTTATACAGTTTTCCGACTTGCTTGCTCTCTCTCTCTCTCTCTCACTTGCCATCCTTTTCTCTTTCGCACTGTCTCTGTCTCTCTCTGTTTGGGGGGGTCGTCATCGTTGTTATTGTTGTTTGCTTTGCACTTTGGTGCTTTGGCAAAGATTTGCATTTTCAATTTGTTGTTCTTTATTGCTTTGATTGTGAGTAACCAAGTTGATAGCTAGCTAAGATTTTCCATCCCATTTTCCTAGAACTGTGTGATGTATTCGAAAGGATAACATGCTAAGCAAATACTTGAATACTTGAGAACGTTGTCGAGAGAGCAAGAGCGAGAATTTTGTAGTACCAGCAATAATATTATCACAAAACATAATCAAACTTCATTCTTTCCCCCCATCCCCTCTATTAACTCCAATTTGTCTCTACTCTACGAGACTTTTCACTTGGGGTCATACATGCATACATGTAAATATGTATGCGAGGATTTCGCTCTCACACTTTCGATTTCGATTTGACATATTGCCTTTGTCCTTCCACTTAACATACAAATGTGAAACAAAATCAAATTCAACCATGTTTTTTGAAAAACGAACGAAAAAAAAAAATCAACATTGTTATAGAAAATCTTAAGCTTGCAACACATTTGCCAACATCAATTGTTTGGGTCTTATCGCCTAAGCCTTGGCATCGGCATTCTGGCATTTGGCATTGGGTTGCCCCTTTTTTCCACGTTTTTTTCACATTTTTTTTTTGTTCTCCTTGTTATGCCTTTCGATTTCAGTTGTTGTTATTGCCTTTTTTAGTTGCTGCCATAGGCGTAGTCATAGTGAAATCTATATGAAGGTGGTCAGAGCCTCTAATTTGATTGATTTTTAATCTAACGACATAATCCCCTTAAGAAAGCAACTGAAAACAAACAAACAACAAAGAAATATTTATGGCAAAAAAAAATCTTTTTAATAAGACAAGTAATTAAAAAGTAGCATATGATTTTTCAAAATATTTTTGTACATCAAAATATCAGGTAAAAATAAGATAATCCTTTATGAAGCCAACAAGAAAATGGCTGGAAAAAAATAATTCCTACTTATTATTTCGTTTAAAAAATGATTTAAAAATCGTTACCTATCCATTTTACTTCAATATTATATATCAATATTTTTTCGCTTAAAACATTATTTAAAAATCGTTACCTATCGATAATGGAGGTAGTAGAATTTCCAAGGCATGCCCAATCCCAAAATAAGTCAAAAATAGGCATAAATTTTTTTCGTTGTTTATTTGATTTAAATAAATTCGCATAAATAAATAAGTTGATAAATTTTAATATATATAACATTAACTTAGATTAAACAAAATATGAGCTTAAACAATTTGAAATTGATCGTATTTACTCATAAATGTATTCAATATTTATTCACTTGACCCTTTTTGAGGGCCACGCCCATGTCTGCTGCTGATGTTGTAGTTGCTGCTGCTGCTGCTGCTACTCCTGGGCCTAATGGCATTCGTAAGCTGCGTCTAAGCTGGGGCATTTTGTTTACTTCTCTCGGATGGGGTGAGGGGTGGTGAGGCATGGAGGGGTTTGGTGCTTGAAGTTTGCTGTAACCCAAAACTCGAGCCGCTCACATTTGTTGGCATTGCTTTGGTATTAGGCACCAAGATCCAATACAAATTGACATGTTATGCTAAAAATGAATTGCGTAATTTTGATGGCATTTCAGGCAGGCTAGCAGAGGCAACAACAGCAACAATAACAACAACCAGAAGAAGCATACAACAAGAAACTACATTTGAGTTCGATACGAAAAGTGGAAAAGTTTTTCTTGTTGCAATTTTTCGAAAATGTTTGCTTGATGTTGCGGCTGTCGTTCTTGTTGTTGTTGTGGCTGGCATGTAACCTTATGCTATTGTTGATTCTGTTAGATTGTTGCCACAGTGTATATGTGTGCGTGCGTGTGTGTGTGTGTGTTGCCACTTTGCTGCACTAAATTGCATTTAATTCTGAGATTTGCGCTATGTGTGTTCGTGTTGTTGTTGTTGTGTGCGTGTGTTTGTGTGTGTGTGTGTGTTGGGGGGTTTTTTCCTGTTCTGTTGTTGCCGCTTTTGGCTGCACATGGCCTTCACCTAAATAAAACCAGCAGCTACATACATTGCTGCATATGCATCTGTGAAAGTGTTTGCCTAAAATTTATGTGTGAACACAATGCACACACCAACACACACACACACACCAACACAAGTGCACGTACACAAGCTGCGACAAACCAAAAACGGAAAAAAACGCACACACACACACACCCATAGTAACAAGCAAACAATTTTTGCATATTTCGCGGCGCTTTAAAAAAAAATGGTTAAAATACATACATATACATATATGCGAGAGCGTAAAAGAATTAAAACTATGTACAAAAAATAATAATAGAAACAAAAAATCACATAATAAAACGTTTGCATAATTATACACTAGAGGCAAAAGGCCAAGTTTTATGATTTTGATATTATGTTGTTTAAACCAAAGAGACAAACCCAAACACACACACACACACATACGGAAATGCTGGAAATTTAACTCTTTACCAACATATAACATAAAGTTGGTGCTAATGAAATTATATGCCAACAGAATGAATGAAATAAAACACTTAAAATATATTAAATTGAATCAAAGATACATTTAATCACATGATATACTACTTTGGGGCTAGTTTTTAGTGACCCTTCTGATTTTAAATTGTTTTTATTTATAGAAAAAGAATATTTACATAAAATGTAGAAACAAAACTGACATAAAATCTAAACGATCCAACTATTAATGCGAATACCTCAACTATTTAGTTAGAAATTAAGCTATATATTAAAGGTTTCGTTCTTTTAACCTTGCCATAGTTTTAATTGGTAGCCGATTACGCCGGGGTCACCAATTAAGATTATACCATTTGGTGACCCCAAATAAAACTGAAACATTCTGTGTTTTATTTACGTTCATATTTCCATAAGTATTTCTGTTGATATTTATTGAAAATTCTATGTTATAATTATAGTTCATCACGTCGAGGTCACCAAAATGTTAGAGTTTTAATTGGTGACCCCGACGCGATTGTATATTTCAACTATAACTATTTTATTTTTATCATATCATTATTCTAGTCTCCTTATATCTATATAAATCTGTGTAACACTCTCATTGCCATTTTCTATTTTGTACATCAACTTAAAAGCATTTAATTATCATTTTTGCTATCCATTTTCATTTTTTATGATTGCGATGCGATGGAAATTAAAAAAGTTGTGTCCCACAAAAGATTTTATGACCTTCACAACACGTTGACGCTGCTGTTCGCCTTAGAGTTTTGTGTGTGTGTGTGTGTGTCTGTGATTTGTGTGTTAGATCAAAAATTTAACTACTTAATTAACTTAAATTGCATTGCAGTGGAGCCACCGAGAAAGTGGCTTAAAGTTGTTAAGGGGCGATAAGGGACTACGCGCAATGCGTCGAATTTTTTATGTTTACGACTTTGCCCCTAGAACTGGCACTTGCTCTGGCTCTAGCTGGAAATGAAACTGAAACTGGATCTGAAAACTGGGCAAGTCACATTGAATTGAGTTTGCCACACAGTTGACACATTTCCCCGGTTTTTACCATGCAAGACACGGACAACTTTTCCACGTTGGCGCTTAAAAACTTTTGCTTCCTTCCAAAAAAAAAAAAAAAAAAAAAAAAAAACCAAGAAACGACAGAGAACAGAAAATGAACAAGTCTTGGGCGAGAGGATTGCGCGAAATAAGCTGATGACTTGTAGGTCAATGAAGGTGGAGGGGGCTCGTCTTTTTTGGATATATATATATAGCTATTTTTTTTTTTTTTTGTTTCTTTGCTTTACTTTCTTGGGCTTGGGGTTGACAAGATTTGCATAAAATTAAGGCTTATGGTAACACGATTCGGTGAATTGCGTAAAATATTGAACTTTATGCGCATATTGATGGGACAAGCCTTTGACAAGGGATATTCTTAAAGAGTGTTTGCCTCAATTTCATTAGCAAATATTTGAGTCAAGGAGATTTGAATTATGGCCAAGAGTTCTGGCTAAGCAATAAATTATACCAGCCACAATTGTGTGTGTGTGTGTGTGTAGGATCGCCTCAACCCACATTCCCCCACTCTCCTATTCAGTTTGATTATTCAATTGCAAAATTCTGACAGCAGCAATTTCAAGGAAATGCGCAGATGCATTACTCCTGATATCAAAAGGATACAATACGTGCAACAATGCAAACCAAATGGGCATAGATCCTTGAGTGGGTGGGGCCCCAGTGGCCCAGCTAGCTGCTACATCCTTTGCTCCAATAATGACATTTTAAATGCAAAACGTTTACATAATTGAACGCCCATAACAAAAGAGCTGCACTTGCACTTTGAATCGCATTATATACGCTTAGGTTATATAAAACGAAATGAAAAAGCAAGTTGTCTCAATATTAAATATATAAATTATACACAAGGAACGGGCAAAAAAAAAATAACAGCAACAGAAATGGCATAAAAACCAAAACGAAAGAATTCTATTTTAGAAGGAGGTCGGTCGGTCGGTCGGTCCATGTCTTAGGCCATAAATTTTGAGAAAAACAAACTGACTTTGTGGCCGGAATGGATGGCCGGTAGTGAACTATGTGAGAAGGGGATGGTGGTGGCGGTTAGGGGATGGGGAAGGGAGCAGGCAACAGGTGCACGCGTGGCTCCTCTGTAGAGCCAGTAGAGCTCCGTAGCTTCCGGAGGGGGCAGAACCCAATGTCCAGAGGCTGGCCCTGGCCCATGTTGCTTTAGCGCCCCTAAGCAATAAATCACACACAAAAAAAGCAAAAAGAAAAAAAAAAATTAAAGAAAAAATTTGTGTTGTGCCTTTTGCTTCTTTTCGTTTTGCGACTGGTTTTTGCATTAAAATTTACAACCTACTAAACAAGACAGACGTCCAGAGTTACCCACTTGACATCTGCACGCGCGCGCTCTATATTTTCCCCTCATATATGTATGTTAGTATGAATAATTATGCATAATTTTCACATTTATCTTTGAGTCGAATAAACAAACAGCGAGGCGAGTACATCATATTTACGAAAAATACAAATCCATTGAGAGGACTCCACAAAAAGACTTTAAGATGACCACATTTACAGAGGGGCAGGAGAGGGAGAGAGAGAGAGAGGAGAGGGAGGTGTGAGTGTCTCACGTAACTGGGACTAATTAAGTTGGCTCATCTAAAGCCAATTACACAAATCAGAGTCCATGTTCCATGCGGGAGCATCAGTTGGCAGTAGAGACAATTAACCAGGCTCAGGAAACCGGACTTAGCTGAAAGACTTTGCCTTTAATCAATTGTGTGCCATATTGAGTTATTAGTCTATCTATCTCTCTCTCTCTCTCTGTGTGTGTGTGTGTGTATGAGTGTGGTAGAAGTGGATTGACAAAGTGGATAGCTGGTTGGTCTTTGCCTTTATATATAAAGTGCCATTTAATGTTGCCCTAATGCGAATGCCATTGACAGTCCGCGAACTAGACTGAGACAGAGACTTGAGAGATTCTGGGGCTAGAACGAGTCCTGGCCAATTCACTGAAGCGTAAAACGCGACATTTACAATGATGATGACAACATTTCTTTCCTTCTCCCATATTTGTGTGGGCTAATTGTGTGTGTGGGGGTGTGTGTGTGGGTGTGTGTGTGTGGGGGGGCCAAAAGTTGCGTGACAAGTTGTATGCAAAAGCCAGAAAAGCTGATGTCATGTCAATAACAATTAGAGATTGCAATTTGCCATGGCTCTGACATCTGAGTATCTATTTAAGTAATTACCCAACTATGTTGTACCCACCCACTTACAATATGTATGTGGTAGGAGGTAAGCCTCTTAATTATTTGGCCAATTGAATCATCATCAACTCGAAATGAAATCATATTAAATCAATCAGTGAATAATTTCCTCAAACTGAAGAAACTTCAATTAAATTTGAACAACTGAAAGGCAGTTGAACTAACTAACTAACTGCATAGTTAAAGTTAATTTCTAAAATCGGGGGAAAACAAAACCAACTGTCAGCTGCTCTATCAACCAATCAAACTACCCTATAGCACTGGGTATATAGATAAAGACAGAAGCGAGGCATTAAGTATATAATTAGTAAAATTGGAGCTACTAAGTTTCGTTGGAATATCAAGTTGAAATATCAAATTTCATTAAAATTGGTTTAAAATTAGCCAAGTTAAACTTTAAACTGTGTTGGCCGATAGGTGCGCTAGTTAAATGCAGGGTATTGACAAGTCGGCATCACTAAATTGCCTGCTCAATATTCGTTTCTCTATAAATCCAAAGTGATCACAGAATTGGGAATTCAGTTTATAGACTAGTTGACAACATGAAGGTCTTACTCCATTCTGTTAGTGTCCTTTTGGTTAGCGTGATCCTGGCAACCGCTCAGCAGGTTGTGCCCATTGATCGGGCGATCGCGGAGAATGTATTATTGAGGCCAGGTGAAAGAAATCCCTATTGTGTAGCCTCATTGTGTCCTCGAGGCAGACGACATGTGGCCTGCGAGAGATCGGATAAAGTATGAGTGGAGAGAGAGAGAGAGAGAGCGGAGATCGGGTTAGTTTGATCACCTGGTTTTTTTTTTTGTAGTATCATAGAAGTTGTATGCATGAGCCGCAATTTGTTAATCTCACTGGGCATGTGGATAAGATACTTAAATATCACAATGAACGGCGAAATCGCGTGGCTAGTGGTAAGAACGTTTCATTGCCGCGAGCCGCACGCATGGTTGTGATGCACTGGAGCGATGAACTGGCCACTGTGGCCAGCTTTAATGTGCGCATGTGTCATGCGAAGCACGACGATTGCCGCAACACGCACAACTTTACCCACTCTGGCCAAAATATCATTGTGTTCAACATGACGCGACTGGTGCAGGATGAGCTGCTCGAGAGCCTGTATCCGGAGCTCCTTAGCATTGGTGTGCGCAATTGGTGGGGGGAGCATAACAACATGACCAAAACGGATGTCGGCCTCTATCCATGCGACAAGAAGCGGCAACAGTGAGTCGAAGTAGTAGATGAGGTGGCTGGTCATCATGGTTGACCTTTACTTTACACCAACACCAACACACACACACTCACACACACATTTCTCTCGTTGATTTCATCCGACAGATACTACCGACACTTTGCGGTCATGGCTCTCGAGAGTAATTCTCATGTCGGCTGTGCAGCTGTCCGTTATGTGATCAAGGATGTGACCTATTTCAAAGTGACCTGCAACTATGCCAAGGATACGGTGTGCGGCCAGCCGATCTATAGCTTCCGCACCGTAGGCTGCCTAACCGGTGCAAATGCCAAGTACAAATCGCTTTGCTCTGAAAAGGAAGTGTTTGCCTAGACTATAGAATTAATGCTCTGCATATTTTTATGCCAATTCAATGAACGATTTCTACTCAATAGTGGGGGCGGGGGATTTGAAAGCGTTCACAATAAATATTCCGCATAATAAAAACGAGGCGTGCTGCTGCTATGCCTCTCTCTGTGTGTGCAAAATGCAATCATTACGCATGCAAAATTCAAATGGTTCGCCATCAAAATGGAATTTCTGCCAATTTCCTGTTTGGTACCCAAAACCCGCGGGGCTTGGATTGGTTGTGGGCGTTTGGTTGGTTGGTTGGTTGGTGGTGCTGGTGATGGTGGTGCTGCAGGAAGCGAGGGAATTCCCACAGTGCTCTATATATGTATGTATGTATATATGCCAGAGCAATTACCTGGACAAAAGCATGAGGATATGAGCAGGACATACTCACACACACACAGACACATCGACAGACCGACACAAAGAAATATCCTGCGGACATGTGTGGCAGCAATTTTTAACGATATGAGAACGAACGTGCCTAGTTTTAGAGAAACATATTGTCCCAACTTAAATATATATATAGTATATATATTGCGATTTCTATTTTCAACACGACACAACCCCAATCAGATGGGCGTGGTCGAATCATGTTAATGGACATTACGAGCATTAACGAATACATTTCATTTAATTGCATCTAAACATAGATTTTATGACTTTTCAATTGGTCTTTAATGCCCGCGCCCCTGGTAAAGGGAAACCTTAAGGATTTCTATTGAAATTGCATTGCCAGCAGGATGCCCCAATAGGGGGAGCCATTGTAAAGCTGCGCACAGCATTCGCACAATAGCAATCGCCATGAGAGGGAACTAACTACAATTGACCGCACACAAAACATTGCAGGGGCTAAAAAAGAAACCCAACGAAAAACACCTGTTTATACCCTTGCAAAAGGGAGTTGTATTCACGTTGGTTAACAGTTTGTAAACGCTTAGAGAGAAGCTTAGCCGATTTTACATGGGTAAATATAAAGTTACGCATTTATGTATTTGCCACTCTCAATTCTAAAAAACCAAATTTTTTAACCACTTCTTTGCGCATTTAACACAGTTAGTTCAGTCCTCGTGCTTTTACTTTTTCAATAACTAAGTCACTGCTCTTTTCTTGCCTCTCTCAAAAAATAGCCCAAAAAAGTATACTATGAATATTTCAACACTTTGTCCCTTTTTCCCACAGGCCCCGATATTTCACCAAGTTTTCTTTTTTTAACTATAAAAGTTCTTTAGCCAGATTAACAAATATATCTTCAAGAAAAATGTTCTTAAATTTCATTCCGAAATAATAGGACTCTTAAATTTAACATGATTTATGTAGTAATTAATTTTGTAGCGAATATCTTTCTTCTTTTCATACTGGAATTCTAAAAATTTAGATTTTTAAATATGATTTTTAATGCATTTAATTGTTTCAAATCATTTCTTTTTGGGATCTGTTTCAATCCGTCCATTATCAAAAATAAAATTCCTGAAAACACAAAAGCATTAATACAGAAATTTGCGTACCCAAAAAAGTATGCTATACAAATTTCATCACATTTTGAGATAAAAAATAATGGAGCCCAAAAAAGTATGCTTTAAAAATTTCATCACATTTTGAGATGCAAAATAATGGAACCCAAAAAAGTATGCTACAAAAATGAATTAATTACGAAACTCAAATGAAATTTGATCAAATTTGCATGATTTGTCATTGGATACTTGGTAAATAATTTATTTCATTTCTCAATGCACTCATAAAAGAATTTAATTGCGGAATAATTATTGCGTAGAGATAGAAAATGTTAATGAAAGTGATCGAAATCCGTTTACTTTGCTAACTGAAGAGGTAAGAAATTCACAGTATTGGGAATGGGTAAATTTATTGAATGATTATTTGAGCTGATGCTGCTGCTGTTTCGCTTTGTGGCAAATTAATTAATATATTAGCTAATAAGTACACTGATTGTTATGCCCCACCCATACAACTCCACCCTGCCCCGCCCACTGCATTGACACCGTGCTGCTGCTCATTAGCGAGTTGACTCTTGCACTTTGCAACATTTGCCCTGCTTTCAGCTCTTCCAGCAGCATCCACCTCCTCCACTGTTGGCGTCGGTATTCATTTCATCGTCATTGCTGTCTAATAAAGCCACCTAATAAGCCAATCCGATTAGCACTCTTTCTGTCTTCCACTCTATCTCTCTCCCGGTTTCTCTTTTCTATCTATAGCTGTCTCGTTAGCATTTCCATTTCATTATTTTATGCGACTTCATTTGATTGAAATGCATGAGATTGCGAGATGAAAGGCAAAATCCAGCGAGTGAAAAATGGCAACTGAGAGAGTGAGCAAGAGTGAGAGAGAGAGTTTAAGTGACTTTTAAATCGCCTTTCGCTGAAAACCAAATAGCAGTTTGGATTGCATTTAAACGGACTGGATTTTCTAATTCTCACTCTCTCACTCTCTCTCTCTCTCGTTTTCTCTCTATGCTGGCTTTCACGTTCTGCATTCGCATGTCTGACACCTGGCAAAAAACTAAAAGTCGCCACTTCCGCAGCCCATAAATTTGAAGCGTTGCTCGTTTTTAAGGTTTCCTGTAGCCAAAAAATGTAAAAAAAATACCAAAAAAACAAAAAACAACGACACGAAAAAACGTGAAAAAAAATGCAACAAGCAGGCTAAATAAAAACAGCAGAGTCTGTCGTTAGTTTGTGGCATGTTCTTGTTGTTGCAACATTTTCTTTTTCTCTAACATTGCATGCCAAATTGTTCATGTAGTTTTCCAGAGTTTGTTTCTACTACATCCCGATCCCCCCCACCGCCCCACTCTATCTCTCTTCCTCTCCCTCTCTCTCTCTCTCTCTCTCTCTCCCTCTATTCTATATTCTATGTATGTGTTTGCCACAATTTGTTTTAGCTTTGGTTTACCGGTTCGCTTTCGGTTTTAAGCACTTCAAGTTAAAGCTGTGTTTGTCTGTTTGTGTGTCGAGTATTTTTGCAACAATTTATCAAAATTTATGGTCATCTGCGAATGCTTATCCCCCCACATCCCTCCACCGCTCCACACACACACACACCATCTTTAACCACCCTCCTCACTTACATACATACATAAATATCTATTATAGCTTTGCACTCGTGATGCAAGTGAAGATTTACGAGTCTTGTAGGAAAGCTTTTGATAATGGCGCACTGGCGTGCAAGCGTTTTAGATGCACTTTCTATTCAACGGTAAAGCGAGTGGGCAAAACGAATCTCTGACTGAAAGAAATATATATAGAAAAAACTAGAGGGAGGGAGGCAGAGAGGTAGACGAAGGGAGGGCAAGAGAGTCTGTCAACAAATCTCTTACTATGCCATTCTTTTTGCCTGCCAAAGTCATTATCATTGTTAGCACGTAAACCACCTGGTTTCTATGTATGTTAAATATATGTGTGAATGTGTGTGTATAGGTGTAAGTGTGTGTGTGTTCATGTGTGTTCGCGGTTCGCCTTTGCATTTTGCTTTTGACCCCCACACACAATGAAGAAACAGGGCTGGACTTGGCTATACACTCCACATGAATCTGCAATTGTAATCGTTTTTTAATCTTAAAATTCTAGAATTAGAATTAGAAGTTCAGATGCATTTCGAAATGCTTGGCAAGTTGCAAATGTTTTACAAATCAGTATATGAAAATAGAATATAATTTGGCCTGTTCTAGTTTCCGATTCCGAGCCAAATTACTCGAATTCAAATCAATTGGCTTTTTAGTCAGTGAAATGAAAAGTAATGGCCAATACTCTAAATATATTAAAGTTACATATTTGAAATATTTTTCTATTGATCTTTAATTTGTTGAGAACAATGCTAAATATTAGTGGATAAATTCGGTTCGGTTCGATTAATGGAATTTATAAAAACTATTATTAGCAGGTAACCCAAAAATGCAGTTTGAAAAATGAAATCGACCTTTTTTTGTTTCCAAACAAAATACTCCTAGAACATTTATAATCTACAAATAAATTCGATTTACAATTTATATTGAAAACTAATTTTAAATTAATTTAATTCGCCAAGATTGAAATTAAGTTACTTGAAAAACAATTCACAAATTGGATCAAGGTTATTTTTGTTAAGAATTGCACAGAAAATACAAATCGATTGCTAATGTTTGAACGCCAAAACGAAAACGTTTGGAATTTAACTTCGAAAAGTGAAACGAGTGACATTTCACTCGGAATTTACAACAGAAAGCTCGAAAACTATGCGGAATTGATGTCGATTTGCGTTTAAAAACAACTCGAAAACGAAAACAAGCCCTAATATCTTTCATTTTGGGGCTTTATAGTAACAGCCAATAAGATACACATCAATCTTTTAAATAGATGAATCTTTATAGTTTCCTTTGAAAGGATTGTTGCAAAGAAAGAGCCTGAACTTGGCGAGGTCCCCAATAAAAATTTTTTTTTTTAATGTAAGTTTCCAGTTCATGGAATCTTAATTATGAAACTTGTATTAAGATTTTGAAAACTAACCAAACTAAACCGTTTTCTCTTTCTCAATTCCAGGTATTTATGGCAAAAGGGGAAAACTAAAATTGAAATTGACCCGGAACTTGTAGTAACGTCCCTGTGCAAAAGGCTCTCTCGGTAAGCTAAGTATCTAAGGCAAGCCAAAATGCCACATTTATGCCACATTGCCGTCAACAGGGTAGTTAAGAGAGTATTCGACGTGTTCTATATACCTACATATATAATATGTGACTAAGTAATTCAGTTTTTTTTGGTCTTTAAGTGGAAATTCCTTTTATTTTCTTTTTTGGAGTTTAAATGATGCGGATTTATCTTGGATATCATTGCGTTAGCTTATCTATGCATCTAAATTGTATTTAGGGCATTTCCTAAGTTATACTATAAGTATATTGGCTGCGATGTATTATGCCACTCACTCGTATTCTCCTTTTTTTTTTTTTGTGTTTTCTTCTCTTTTTTATGACTTCAACTTGGCCATAATGGCACACGGTTTACGTTTATTAGCATACTTCTCAGCGCATTGGCTACGGCTCAAGGTGCGTTTAATGGCGGGGCATCCTATGCGGTGTGGGTGTATGTGTGTGTGAGTGTGTGTGTGTGCGAGCCTCCGGGCACTTTATGACTTCATTAGGAAGCCATTTACGAGTATGTGTTTCTGATGTTCACTTTTCTCGCTTTATGGTCGTTCGGTCCGTGGTTCGGTCGCTGAGCCTCGCGGCCCTTTGGCATTGAAAGTCCATTGATTTGTTATGAAAACAAAAGGTGGCAATGCCAAACCTCAATGAATGATGAGTGAAAGAGAGAGAGAGAGAGAGAGCCAAAAGCAAAAATCTAATGAAATTTATGCAGGCGCTGCATTGCGGCTAAACATGAAAGCCATACAAGAAGGACAACGGGGACGAACTCCTTACTACTACTACTACTACTACTACTGCTGAAAAACTCTCACCTTAGTTTTACCTCAACTCAGCTCAGCTCAGCTCACATGTGGTGGTAACTTTTACCTGGTGTTGGCCGCAATTCGGTATACTTACGTGTGTGTGTGTGTTTGTGTGTGTGTTGGGGATGACCCAGTTGCTGGCAGTTGGCTTTCACTTTAGACCAGGATCTGGGCTTTACTTGTGTTTTTTTTATGAACACTTTGGGAGCACCTTTTGTCTCGGCTGCTAGTTAAAACTGCATCGATAGCCGGGTCTGATGTAAGTTTTTTGGCGACCCGTTACCTACCCAGCACCAACCTTTATAGTAGGAAGTCACAGTTTAGCGCTTAAACATGCCCAAGTTGAGTTCAACTTAAGTGCACAACCAATATACTTACTAAAACGTATGTGTGTGTGTGTAAGTGTGTGTGTTTTAACTTTTAACGAAACTAAATTTGTGCATATGCTACAAATAAAAAATAAACAAAATGCTTTGCCTTAAATGCTCTAGCGGTGCAAAATGGAAACGGAGATGGAGATGGGAGATGGGAGACGGTGACGGTCCTTGGATTTGGGGAATGGGGAAGTGGGGTAAGGGGATTTTGTTGGTCTTAGGTGTCAGTCGGTTGCCAACAGGAAGGAAGCTTTTCAAATGCCAAATGATAAATGCATTTTTAATGGAGCGCTCGAGACGCAAAAGAGAACAGTCCCTGTCTGAGTTTAACAAACAACTTCCTTGGCTCGCTCTCACTCTCTCGGTCTCCGTCTCAGTCTCAGTCTTCATCTCTGTTGAAGGATGGAAAATGGAAAATGAAGCTGCCGCTGCGTAAACGACAAGCGCGTGAAACTGAGCTGAGTGCCACGCTGCTGCTGGTGTTGCTACCTAAGGGCTTATGGTTTAACAGATGATTAAGCTAATGTTTCACTCCTTTTTCTTTTCGTTTTGTTTCGTTTCGTTTCTTGTTTTGTTTGGGCATTTAATTTTAAACAGTAGCCGCATTCTTCGTTGATTCAATTAACAAACAAATTACTTTTGCCCTAATGATAAGCAAATGGTCGACACGTGTTTTAATAATAAATTGCCATTAACTTTGCCTTTCTTTCTCCTCGCACTTGTTGTTCTTTTCTTTCTACATTCTCATTGCCTTTTTGATTGGTGTGTCGGTGCCAGTGTGTGTGTGTGTGTAACAGTTCAACAATTGTTTGAGCCCTTTATTGGTGTGTGCAATCAGCGCCTAATGCATTATGCTCTGCACAATCCAATGGCCATTTTGTTTCAATTTAATCAATATTCCAAACACAAACGAACGATGTTCACTGTTCACTGTAACATTTAATAAAGGGATAGCGCAAAGTCAGACCAAAAAAAGACTATACCAGACCGAAATACCAACAACAACAACCAACAACAAAAAAATACAAAGCAGAAAAACCAAGTTTCAGTCCAAAAATTGCGGCTAAACAAAAACTAAAGCATAGACAGATGAAGAGGGAGCACCGAGTGTGTGTGTGTGTGTGTGTGTGGGAGAGAGGAGAAGTTAGTTGAATGTGCGCGCCTAAAAGCATGCCACACAAATTGAAAATAAATGCTAGTGAAACAAAAACGCCCCGCTGACCATTTTAATTTAGTAAGTTTTGATGATGCAAAAAAGAATACACACATACACACACACAGCTTGTGTATAAAATTTACACGCAAAAAAACAAACAAAAAAAAAACGAACTTTGAAAGCAGCACCGGATAGAGCTTAGAGCAAGGAGTAAGAGAGACAGAGAGAGAGAGAGAGAGAGAAAAAGAGGAAACAAACGAGCTGCCCGATGAATTTGAGAAATGAAAAATTGCTGCCTGTGGTTTAATGCGTATATATATTTATATATATATATATATATATATATATAGATCTCTGTGTGTGTGTGTGTGGCTTTATTGAGGTGTGATAGTGGAGCGTTAGATAGTTATTGATATTGTGTGGCCAAGAGCATGGTAACCTGCAGGCAAGCAACAGCAATCAATTCATAATGTTAGCCAAAGGATGAAGCAAAAGCATAGAGAAAAGGAAGCTAGAGCAAAACCGGGTTGAGTGGCGGTTGAAAATTTATGAGCAGCTGGCAGCTATAATGGTAAGAGTAGCCAATACAAGAGCAATGTCATTAACTTGAAACAAGCGAAAAGTGAAAATGAGCCAAAGTATGAAATAAAATAGAAAGAGAGAGAGAAGAGAGGAGATACTGAAGATAATGAAATGATGATGCCATAATAATAATAACTGCAACAATATCTAAAAAGGACACTCAATAAGGACTAGAATTACCTTACCATTAATATTAAGGAAATTTCCAAAATATTACAACTATTCGCCCATCGTATCTCCCTTCCAGATTCCACCATTAAAAGACCAAAATTCTTTTGTAAATTTTTGTAAATAATACAAACTTGTATTCATTTAACTATCACCCGTGATCAATAGGTTCTTCCTTTAAATATAAAGCTAGACTAAGTTGCCACTGACATTTACTAGGAAAACTAGTTTACAACAATTTCTTTATATATTTTAAGACTTCTTCTATATATTACCATACATTTCTATATATTCCTATTGATTTCTATATATTCCCATAGATTTCTATGTTCCCAAAGATTTAGATATATTCCTATTAATTTCTGTATATTCCGATAGATTTCTATATATTCCTATTAATTTTTATATATTCGCATAGATTTCTATTAATTTCTATATATTTCAATTGATTTTAGCTTACCTGTATATCCAGAAGTGATTTACCAGTCGAATTCCAGAGGTCCGATCACGCCGACACCCGCGCACTAACTGACCTACACGCCCCACATAGCTCCTTTTATATACCCCGGAGACATGATAATTTGGCGGGATGTCATAAACCCCTATTTAATTTGGCGGGATACCATAAACCCATATTTATTTTAACCCCTATTTAGTGTGGCCATATTTAGTGTGGCCATATTTAGTATGACCGTATTTAGTGAGGCCATATTTAGTGTGGCCCTATTTAATTTAACCCTATTGCTTTACGAAATTTCTGTTACATTTGAAAATTCCGTTAAATTTTGAAATTTTTTTACTCAAAAAAAATCCTTTAAAATTTAAAGGACACTAAATAGTGTCTTACTTAATAGGGCCACACTAAATATGGCCACACTAAATATGGCCACACTAAATACGGTCATACTAAATATGGCCACACTAAATATGGCCACACTAAATAGGGGTTAAAATAAATATGGGTTTATGGTATCCCGCCAAATTAAATAGGGGTTTATGACATCCCGCCAAATTATCATGTCTCCGGGGTATATAAAAGGAGCTATGTGGGGCGTGTAGGTCAGTTAGTGCGCGGGTGTCGGCGTGATCGGACCTCTGGAATTCGACTGGTAAATCACTTCTGGATATACAGGTAAGCTAAAATCAATTTAAATATATAGAAATTAATAGAAATATAGAAATCTATGCGAATATATAAAAATTAATAGGAATATATAGAAATCTATCGGAATATACAGAAATTAATAGGAATATATCTAAATCTTTCGGAACATAGAAATCTATGGGAATATATAGAAATCTATCGAAATATATAGAAATCTATGGAAATATATAGAAATCTATGGGATTATAAAGAAATCAATGGGAATATGTCTAAATCTTTGGAAACATATAGAAATCTATGGGAATATATAGAAATCTATGGGAATATATCTAAATCTGTGGGAACATATAGAAATCTATGGGAATATATAGAAATCTATGGGATTATAAAAAAATTCCCATATTCCCATTATGTCTAAATCTTTGGAAACATATAGAAATCTATGGGAATATATAGAAATCAATGGGAATATGTCTAAATCTTTGGAAACATATAGAAATATATAGAAATCTATAGAAATCTATGGGAATATATAGAAATCTATGGGAATATGTCTAAATCTTTGGAAACATATAGAAATCTATGGGAATATATAGAAATCTATGGCATTATATCTAAATCTATGAGAATATATAGCAATATATCTAAATCTATGGAAATAGATAGAAATCTATGGGAATAATAGAAATCTAAGGAATCTATAGAAATCATAGGACGGACAGGCGAACATGTATTAATCGACTCGGCTTCTCATGCTGATCAAGAATGCGTACATTTTGGGAAGTTTAATATACCATTTCATCCTCTGGATGCATGGTATAATTTCTCTTCCATGTTAAACCAACAAATAAGATCTACTATTAACCAAATCTCTAGGCAAACTTATCAATCAACCCACTTTTGAAATCATATTTTTTTGTTTGTCCTTTTCTTTGTCGTTTTTTGTCTGCCTTTTGCCGCTGCCATTTTGTAATTTTAACTAGTTCTGCATTACTTTTGCTTCTGTTTAGTTATTGCCCATTTTGCTTTCGCTTGACAAAAACAAAAAGGGAAGGGGAAACAGAAAAAAATGTGTATTAAAATTGAGTTATATAGCCATCAGCTATTGTCCTTTTTGTGATGGCATAAAATAAAACAAAAGCCAAAAATAAAATAAAAAAAAAAACCGGAATGTAAAAATTGTGCGAGGAAACACAAACGCAAATTACAATATTAAAAATGTCATTTTAGTGGAAATGGAATCAGGAAAATAGTTGTCATCCTAGTTAGTTAATGTGACAATTGTTATAGTAAGTTTATTAACCAAAACCGTATTGACCATATGCCGTTCACACCTTATCCCTGTGCACCATGTTTTTAGCCAATATAACAATAGCAACAATGGGCACACAATGAATGCGGCTCACATAAAAGCGCCCAGTCATAGGCCCAATTGGACCAGAATTGCCACAGATAGTATACATATGGACGTTGGACTAAATAGACTCCTTTTCTATTCGACTCATTCTCATGCTCATGCTCATGCTATTGTTTCACTCTCCTGACACACATAAACAATGGGTCCAGACAGACAGAAACAAAGACAATAGAAAAAGGCCTCAAAATGCCACGCGGCGGCTAATGTTGCACTTTCTATTCGTTGCTACAACGATGCGGCAGTTTTTTTCGAAATGGCTGCAGTTCATCGTATCTGTATGCTCTGCCATGTCCATATCCAAAGATATACAGACAATGCACTCAGAGAGCAATAAGGAAATGGGTGACGACGACGAGGAGGAAGACGATGTCTAAGGCAACATGGATGACGATTGTGTCCTATATTTAGCCAGTGCCACGCCTTTTATCCCTCACTGAGTTGGCCATTGTTTATGCCACGCGCGTTGATTCAATAAATTTTCTTCGTTCTCTACATGGCACGTGTGTTTATTCAATGCAAGTTTTATTTGTGCAGCACAACGGTGTGCGAACAATAAGCAACTCAACGAAATTCAAATGCTCTAGCAAGAGAGATACTTAACTAAACAATAAACTGGCCAAGAAAACTCTCTAACGGTTCTAAATAACGTCAAATTATTAGAAAACTCTCTAACGGTTCTAAATAACGTCAAATTATTAGAGGTTCGCTAAGCTAGCAACATTTTAGCTCTTCATTCATTTGAAATTTTATTTATAATTTAAAACAATAATTTGATTTTATTCCTGATGATTTCGGAGCTTACGTTCAATTTTTTTTTACTATACAAAATTCAAACAGGATAAATCTTAGAATGATTAAGAAGCTTCAACATTTAAATTTTGAGTCGAAATTATTAAATACTTTCAAAAATAGAAAATCATCAACTCTATTAGAGAGAAAATATTTTGAATTGCACTTTACACAAAGACAATCAACTTTTTAAAAATCGCAATAATAATTTTATAGATTTTTCAAATACTTAAATTCATTAAAATTTCGTAGTTCTTAAATCCAGAGCATTTGAATTTTTGTTTAACATATTCTTAAACTTTTTTAATAGCAAAACTGTTTATAGAAATATTACTGTCTTTGAGTGCCTTAGTTAAAAAAGAAGTTTTTGAAAATATCTTTCACTTATATTTACTTTACTCTTTTTTTGGTTAATTTTCACTAAATATTATTGAGAATAATTTCATAAATTTTCATTTGATTATTATGCATTGAAAAGATTTGTAAAAATTGTATTTTTGGGATTATGTAGTGAATTTATTTATGCCATTTAGATTCGACTATCCGTGGAAAGTGCATCTTGGCTACGTGTTGACAATGTTGAGCAGCTTTTTGTAAAGGAAGTTAGACCTAGGATAAGATTCGCTGCCAGTGGATTTCTTTTATTGCTATACCCAAAAAACTCCCCTCCACACACACACACACACACAGAGAGAGAGGGCAAAAACGAAAGGGAAGAGAGAGCGGAAAAGCGAAGGAAAATATTATGCAGGGGGAAAAGAAATGAGGTTAACGCGTGCACTTAACGGCAACTCGAGCGCCCCCAGCACGAGGACAACATTATAAATCCTTGGCAGGCATTTGCAAGTGGCATACCTCCTACCACCCACACACCCCACCCCCCGAACCGCCCAATCCCCCATCGTGCATCCATCCTGCTGCACCTAAGCTTACTGCCAAACTGTAAACTGTTATTTTTCCCCTTTTTTTGTTTTTCATCTTGTTCTTGTTGTTTTTCTTGTTTTTTTTTTTGGGGATGTGTTAGCAGAGAAAACTCAATTTGTTCAGTTTTTAATGAGCAACTGCAGCACAGAGGACACAGCACATGGAAGTCGAATGAGTCCTCAACCCAATTTGCATTAGGTAAGCGGTTATGGCAGTGATAGGACAGGACTACAACTACAACTACGACTAATACTAAAAACTAGGACTAGGACTACTCCAGCTCCAGCTCCAGCTCCGGTTGTGCCCATCGATGGGTGTATGGATGGCCGACTCAAAGGAATTTGCCTCGTTGTCTTTCATGTCATTTATTACCGCTGTCCCAGTCCCTGTCCCTGTCCCTGTCCCTGCTTCTCTTCATCTCTCCTCCGCCCTTCTGGGTATGCCTCGTTGCCTTCCGTTTCATTCAATCGTTAGACATTTCCGTTGCGCTGTCCCTTTTTAGTGCGACGCTTGGCTTGTCCTTTGTGTATATATTGTCCTGTCCTGTGTTGTCCCGTCCTGTCTCTCTCTCTCTCTCTGCTCCCTCTCTCTCTGTGCTATGCTCAGCTATGTTGTTTGTGTAATCGCATAAAGATGGCTCAATAACAAACATGCGGAATGAGAATGAGGCGTTTGGTAGGTGGATTGTGGGTGGGTTGGGGTGGTTGAATGGGGGGGGGGTAAACAGGAACCAATGCTGCTGCTGGGATGGGTCCTTTGGGCTGCGCCAGCAATTTGTGGGTCAAATTGAATTTGTATTGTGCCGAGCAGCGCAAAATTGATTGAAACATTTGCGTGAATTTATGTCCTTGAAATGATTGGCCACATCTTTGAGCCTCATCGAGCCTCATCCCCTCCTCTCACTCTCACTCGCTCTGTCTCTCTGACCGTTGGCCAGTCCAGCCCAATGCCCAAATCTTTGCATTATTTATGGGATTAGTGGCCTCAGACCATTGGAAGCATTGGCCACGTGCCTTGCCTTGTCTTGCCTTGCCTTGCCTTGCCTTGCTTGTTTGGCCTCAACTTGTTTGGCCTGAAAACTGATTAGGTTCAATGAAATTTTCTTCTTTTTTTTTTTTGGGGCAGCCAGCTTCTGCCGGCCGGCTTCATCAATTTTTCATGCAACTTGCGGCAGCAAATAAAACAAATTTGCACTTTAATATGCGCCCTGAGTTGACCTTGAGTGGAAATTTTGCTCCCACACACAAACACACACACACACACATGCTTGGAAAATTGACAGACAGCGGCAACAAGTTGTTGTACATATATTTATTTATATATGATGTTTGTTTGAAAATCTGGGCAGTGGCTGCAAAATAACAAAATGTGTGCTGTTTACACCAGTCAACATAATAAAGAAAAGCCAATCCCCTTGAGCCCTTGGAACCACAACAAGTTTCTGTGCTGTCTGTAAAATGTCTGAGCAATTCACATATATTATTTATTAAGATGGAAAAAGTTGAATCGAAATATCAACCAACAATAAAAAAATCATACAAAAAATTACTACAATTAAAGTTCAATGATGTCGATTTCTCGGATTTATAGATAATATAACCAATTAAATCATTTAGCAGCCTATAATACAGTTTTTCGTTTAATTATTAATTCTTAAAATTTCAAGAAAATATCCAAATGATCTCCAATTGATGTACGATTTTGTCGTAATAAGCAGATAATTAAGTGCAAATTAAATAACAAACACATTAGAAGGGAAATTAGATTTGTTCGTTACGAAAATGTCTTCTCCATCAGGCAAATAGTTTTCTACCAATGCAAATTACGTCTGTAAAATTCCTTTAACACTGCTAAAGTTTCCTCAAAAAATCAGAATAGATTTTCAGCCTTTGCCATAGCCAACTTTCGATCAAGTCTTTATGATAGGATTATAATTTTAAAACCCAATATTTGTTTGACTTAGAAACAAATGTCCTAAAGCCTGCACATTCGAAAGTTAGATGAAACATTTAAACTATACTTAAAATAATTGTTCCAAATTATACTTAGAGAAATGAGAACCTTTATTTGCCCGAAAAGTATATCTATAAGGTGAGAGATTCTTATTTCATATAGATTAGCTTAAAAAGCATGTTTGAAATGCAATTATGTTGGCTAGTGTTTGGCTGACGCCTAATGAAACCAATGTCATGCCTCAGCATACTTTTTATGCCTCTATTTTAATTTTTATAAATTATGCTTTTTGCATTTTTGTAACATTTTTTGTTGTTTGTTGTTTTGTTCGCATAGGCCGACACGCATTTGCCATGTAATAGTTTAATTTCTTTAAGTGCTCAACATGGCGTACACAAATATATATACATATATGTATACATATCAAGGTGTATATGTATATATTCAGAATGGCGGAATGAAACTGCATGGAACAGAGGAGGCTGCAACAAAATTTCAATTACAAAATGTCAGACAAGCCGCAGATAGCGGCAACATCTTATCAAGATGTTGGTTTCTCTATGCATGAGTTTAGCTGTGTGTATGTGTGTGTGTGTGTGTGTTATCATTGGCATTGTAAAACAAGTCACTTAACACACACACACACACACACACACATATGTAAGAAGTTAAATTTGATGCTTTTGTTGTCAGTTGTAAAACAATGGCCTGAATTGTATGTATCTTGTATCTTTTTGTTGGCCCAAGTCAATTGTTTTGCATGTGTCTGTTTCTATCTTTCTCTCTCCCTCTCCCTCTCTCTCTCTGTAACTGTGTGTGTGTGTGTGCGTGTTATCTGAGCACATTTGCCCGAGGCACGCCCTCTGCTTGTTCTATGTGTCATTGTCATTTTTGGTGTTGCTGGTGTTGCTGTTGTTGCCGTTGTTGTTGTTGTCACTTGTCTGCCTATTGCGCACTGATTGTTTGCATAAATTAACATAATTAACCAAGGCTAAGAAAGATGAGACTGCAAATGAGATACAATCAAGCAGCATTTGGCCTGACTTGTTCTACATCATCTTCTTCCTTATGCGTTATTCGCCAAAGATATTTAAATCTGCCAATACATACATATATACTTATAGTTGGTGCAACATTTTTGTCGCGCCACCTTAGCACGTGTTTTTTTTTTCCAATTCAAAGGAATAAGTTAAAGAATTCCCTCGGCAGGACAGAAAACAAAAGAGGGGTGAAAAACAAACGAAAAAAAAAACCAGAGAGCGTAACAACAATGCAAAAGTAGAAAATAATGGAAAAAGGCACAACCGGGCGTATACGCAATGTCGTTGCCAATGGCCAACCGTTGTATGTATGTATGTATGTAACAGTCATCGTCATCGTCATCATCGTCGTCGCCTTGTTAGCCTTTTGGCCGCCATTCATTTCCATTTTGTATGCGTTGCTGGTTGCCATTATTTGGCTTTAATTGCTGCATGTATGCCCCCTCCCCCCAACCCATCCCAGCCCTCTCCATCAGCTCTCTTCGACATCTCCTTCGATCACTCCACCTTGCTGCTACGTGTTTTAATTAAAATACAACACACACACACACACACATACAGACACACAGAAGGAAGTAAGCAAGAGAGAGAGCGAGAGAGGGAGAGAGAGACGTAAGGCCGACAGGTTGAAGTGATAAGTTTGGCAAGCATTAAATTTCATAAGGCTCACTCAAATGCGAAATTCAGGACTTTTACGAATTTTCTTTCTTAACTTATTCTTCATTTTTTTTTTGTTTTGTTTTTATTCTGTCACAATTAAAGCAAATTAACTGTAAATATTATTACAATTATTGCGTGCGCCAATCAAAAAGCAACTTGTCAAATGTCACAAACGAATAACCGAATATCGGCCGAAGTTGTTAAATTCTTTTCTTCATCTGCAATTTATGCGCACATGAAACACACACAAAAAAAAAAAAAAAACACAGTGGATGGAGTTTGTGGGCTGGCATACTTAATTAGCTCACCTCTTACCGCCGCCCACTACATTCGGGCCAAATATGAGCAATAAATAAATTAACATAAAACAAACACAAATTAATGAATGAATAAATGATTGCCAAGACAGGCAAATGGTAAATGGTAAATGGAGTAGCAGCTGCTGGTGGCCACCTTCAAGACACGGCTGGGGACTGGGACTGGGACTGGGGGATAGGGTGGGCTTCTGGGCAAAGGCGTGGCCATAAATAATTTCCAGGCAAACATAAAATTGGCAACTGTCGATCAACGTCAATTAGTTGCCAAATGGGCCAACTCAGGAAAACTTGCCATCATCATCAACATTTCTTTCTTTCGTTCTTTCTTTCTTCTTCTCTCTTGTCTGGCAAAAACAAAGAGAAAGAAATGTGAGAAAAAATTAAGGAAAATCCCAGTTTGGTCAATTCATGGATGTAGTTAGGCTAAACATAAAAAAGGGAAGGGGGCAGTTAATCTATTTGGAGTCAAATTTAGACAAATCAATCCAAAGTCCAACAGCTGGTCCAAATTTTTAATATTAAACAAAACAAACAAAAAAAAATGTCAGTCAGTCAGACTTTATATTGATTTTCAGGGAATAAAGCGTTTTGTGTGTGTGTGTGTGTGTTTTTTTTTGTCCGAATGCTGTCAGAAAAACGTCGTTTCAGTTAATAATGTATGTTAGGTAGGGTATGTGGTTGTGCTTGTAATTGTGGCATGAGTTCCACGCAATTGCTGCAAGCTAAAACTTTTTGTTTCACCAAAATTGAGGAAGACACATGTTTTGTGCGAATTTAATGTAAAATGTAATCAAAAGTGAATAAATGAATTTTCTCCTCCTCCACCTCAACCTCTTGGCATGATGGATGGCAATTTCTTTCAATAACTTTCATGTGTCATTTGCCCTTGAACTGTAAATTTCAATTAAAATACAATTTATGCATTTAACAAATGTATTCACATAACTCATTTAAATGCCATTGCCTCCTCCGGCCCATTCGCCGCATTCGAAGAACGCATTAAAACAATAAATAAAAGTTATATTATCCAGCGGAAATAATTAACACAAAGCTAGTGAGAGACACGAAAGGAAATTATCGTTGTAAGCAGTTTTCTTTTGTGTAAAAGATGCTGCTGCAAATGAACATTAAGTATAATGATAATGATAATAGATATATATACATACAGATATATTAATGATTGTGTTGGACAATGTCCAGCAGTTTTTCTACATGTCAAAATATACATATATGTACAATGTAAGTCTAACAATATTAATTGATTTGCGGTTGTCCAAGCAACAATACATGGGAGGCGGCTTAAAAAGTAATCTCTCTCTAACTATCTAATTACTTTCTATATCATAATTATTAATAGATCAGGGATAAAGCCTTGTGTGTTCAGTAAAAATGAGTCTCAAGAGGCAACGAGCACTAAGTGAACGTTAGGGATCTAGGTCAAACTAATCACAAGTAGTTGAGAAACTATTCACCTCGTTGAAGTTTCTCTAATTCTTTAAGCTGATCAATTCTTTTAGACAATTAAAACCATTCGAAACTCACATGCAACTTTAAACAATTATTGATTTATTTAATTTTAATTTATGTTTTGTGAACAAATGTATTTTGATAATTAGTTTTCAGTCAGCCCTCGCATGCTTTCATTGCATAAAGGTGAATGAAATATTTGAGTCAATATTTGAAAGGCAATGAGAAATCGCAGACAGGTGGCAAATGAGCAAGACGGGAGGGGAGGAGGAAGGGAGAAGGGACAGCAAAAACTGTCACTGACATCTGTCGTTCAATTTGCAAAGCAATTGTAAATTGTTACTCATATTTTATATGTATATGTAACTATAACTTTGCTCAATTGCTCATTGCAGCGGAAAGTGGACACTCATTAATGGGGGACGTCCACTCATAATGGCAATGCAGCTGTCCAGCCTGTCCAAGTGAATGTATAATTAAAGTAATTTAATTTATTATTTGCCATTGATCAGCAAACTGGCTGGGCATAAATCAAATGCGTTGACATTTTATTTCTTTTGTATTTATTTCCTTTTGGACTGCTGTTCTTCTCTTTTTTTTTTTATTATTTAAATGCTGACAGGGTAGATTTCTAGAGCATAACGTCGAGTAGTCGCAATTTCAAGGATTAATGGGCACACCAAGTGATTAAATTGCAATCAAAAGACGATCAATTTTGATATTTAATATGGAAAGCCGGATCTAAAAGGGGAGCTTCAAAAGAATATTACCCATACGCCCTGTGGGAATCGAAAACAAAATATATAAAAGAGTTTGCAATTGCATTTATGAAAATAGATAAAAAGGCAAACCAAAATATCTACCATAACCATTTTTAGAGATTTTCGTATTTTGCAAATATTACTCATACGACATGTTGGATGGAAAACGATTGAAAAACCAATAATTTATGGAAAAACAGCATTTGGCCATAATAATATTACTCATACGCCCGTTTATAGGTAAAACTATGAATATGGTCAATAAAAACGAGTCTAAAAATATTACGCATACGACACGATAGACCATCAAATGTTTAAAAAACAATAATTGATGAATAAATTCAGAGTTAATTAGGGAGGCGAAAAGTAAACTTAAAAGTAAATTTAATAAATCTTAATCGAAGAGGACAGCATAAGCCAGTACAAATATTACTCATACGACATGTGGGCTGGAAAACGATGGAAAAACCAATAATTTATGAAAAGTCAGCATTTGGCCATAATAATATTGCTCATACGCCCGGTTATAGATAAAACTTTGAATATGGCCAATAATAACGAGTATAGAAATGTTACTCATACGACATGTTGGACGATCAAAATTCAAAAAAACAATAATTCATGAATAGATTCAGGGTTAATTAGTGAGGCGAAAAGTAAACTGAATAGTAAATTTAATATTTCTTAATCGAAGAGGACAGCTTAAGCCAATACAAATAATACTTATACGCCATGTTGAACTAGAAATGAATTTGCCAAAAGCGAGAGTATGCCAGATTCGTTAGGTTTTTGGTGTGTAAATCTTTTGCTTACATTCTCATTAATTTATTTAACGTTCTTTATCCGATTAATTACACCCTCTACATCTGTATGTGTGTGTGTGTGTGTGTGCGTACATTTATGTGTGGCAGGTAAAATGAGTTATGCTACAGCAACAACAATAACAATAACAAAACTTGCCACAAATTGTGCGTATGAAATTTATGATTTCGCTGTCGGGGATGCTCTACAGCTCTAGGACATCAAGTCTCATCAAGTCATCTCATTGAGTCAGCCAGTCAGATACATACATACATATATAGGTATCCTGGCAGCCCTACCACCTGGCCATATTTTTAATTATGTTTTTTAATAAGCAGTTAGCATAACGGGAACATCAACTAATCGCCGCTTAACATCTTGGCTTACAAAGTTAAATAACATTTTGTTCTTCTTTGCATTTAATAACTTAATGCATGTATGTGTGTGCGTTTTTTCCGCCCTTCCCCATCCCATATAACTGTGTGTTTGTGTGTGTGTGTGTGTCTCTCTTCTGTTTCTTGTCCTTGTTCTCGGTTTCGTTCTCGTTCTTGGTCTTGGTCTTGTTCTCTCGGTCTCGTTTTCATTCATTTTTGTTTGCCCTGGCTCTACGAATTTAATAAGCTTAATGTGTCTGCTAGGACAAACAGCCAGAGAACTTAGATGAATTTCCCAAGATATGCTGGGCACACCCTCAAGACTCACACACATACACACACACACACATACGAGCGACTTGTGCGCACAACAAATGCAATTAATTATAATTTTTAATTAGCTCACAAGCAACAGAAGCAGAAACAGAAACAACAATACCACCTCCAACAACAACAACAGCAACAAAAAAATAAAAGCTTGTACAATAATAACAACGAGCACCACCAACAACAACAAAATAATAATAATAAAAAAAAAACAGAGCGACTAAATTTTCTATTTCATATTGCCAACGCATGACCCTCGACACGCGATTAATAAAAGGGGGCTGGTGGGGGTGGACAGAGGGGCAGGGGGCGATGAACCGAGGGGCGGGCAGTCAAGTGGCAAGAGCATGGAGGCGTGGCTGCGACAGCAAGTGAAAGGTATTTAGTCACGCGGAAAGAAATGTTTACTTTTATTATACGCAGCACGATAATGCGACTAGAAAAAGGCAGCAATACAACAGAAGCGGTGGCATGGTGGTGGGTGCGGTGGGGTGATGGGAGGGGCAAGGACCTAGGCACTGGATGGTTGGGTTATGCTCCAGCAAGCCGGACGTGGCTTAGCAATGTCCTGGGCAATGCCTTCGCTTACGTGCGAATGTGAAATTCTCATTTCGAACGCCTACCAAACAAAAAAAAAAAACGGATGGAAAAAAAAAACAAAAAACAATGAAGGCGGCTTGTCGCCGACGCCAGTTCAGCCTTTTCAATCTATCACTCTGCATGCCCCTTTTTTTTTGTTGGCGGGCTATCGCTTAATCCCTCAACGCTGTGTCTACGTTAATGCCTTCCAGTTAAACCGTCACTTAAGGCATTCAGTTTCAAGGTCATAGCTCCTGCTGAGAGCAGCTGCTAAGGCGCAAATTAGATTTGGATGAGCAACCGTGACCCAGACCCAGACCCACAACACAGAAACGAGAATCCAGACAAAAGACAGGAGCTGATGCTGCTGCTGCTGCTGCTGCTGCTACAGGAAGAGGCTCTGGCAGTCGTGTTGTCGCGTCGTCTCGTTGTCTTGTTGTTTGTTGCTAATTAGGCAAAAATTACATTTTAAAAGGCTTTCAAGTGGAAAATGGAAAAAGTTGTAACCCCCAAAAAAACTCTCATCTGCCATTCATTTTTCATCTCCTCTCTCTCTCTCTCTCTCTGTATGTGTAATTGTGGGTGTGTTTGTGTGTGTGTGTCTGAGTCTGTTTCTGTTTCCCTCCGACTCTCTCTTGCTGTGTGGCATGCATTCTCGATTGCTGCCGCCTGCTTGCATCCACAAGAAGGTCATCATCATCATCATCATCATCGGCATCGTCATCATGTGCATATAACTTTTAGTGGCCGCCCCTGACAGCGTCTGTTGCCTTATAATGAATATGACATAAACGTGCTGTTGCAGATTATTTTTTCCCCTCCTTCCCCCCACCTTCTTCGAAAGTGGCGCAGTTTACTCTTACATGGGCGTAGACTCTCGCCCTCCCACACAAAAAGTGTCGAAAACATGATGAAACTTTAAAGAACTTTCAATATTAACTTTATTTACAGTTTACACACAGTTTAACCAAAATCTCTTTAAGAATCGGCTAATCCATAAACCTAAGCTAAAATCTACAAGATTTTGATTCTACATTCTAATGTTAGTTATTTATTTATTTTTCAGGAATTTACTGCTAATCGATTGAGCATTCGGTAAGTCGAAATTTTTACAACTTTTATTTGTCAGTTTTTGAAATGTTTTTCTTCATTTATTTTATCATTTACTTACGATTTTTTTTGGGTTGTTTTTCGTTATTTATTTATCGTTTAGTTATGAGCTAAAAGCTTAACAAGTAACTCTCGACTTAACTTCTAGTTAAATCACTTAAATTGCTTCATTGTTTAATGTTTAATCTAAACAAAATAAATATCTGATGAAACACTACAGAATTGCATATATTCGAGATAAATTTTGCCCTAGAAAAACATTTGCATTTGGCAGTTGGACAAAGAGTCCTTAAGGATTCCTCAAGGTAAATAGATTCAAGCTAATTTGATGAATAATATCGTTGAGAATTTGTGTTAATAATAGATTAATTTTCATAGATTTTGTTTATCACATTTAATTCTGCCATTTCGATTGATCATTTCTATGATATTGTTAAAGAAGAATTCAAAATGCATTTAGAAATTGATAGATGAACAAACATATAAACCTAAACTTGAAGGATTAAATATCTTAAAGATCCTGTGTCCTCTTTTCACACCATATCTTGGATTGAGTGAGTCAAGGCTACGCCCATGAAATATTTGCCATGATTGTTGAATAATATTGTGATTAATAATGAATTTGTTGTGTGATGGCCGATAGTCAAAATAACATGGAAATTATACCATGCTATAGATACGAATCGCAGATTCAATATTATTTAAACTGCAACAAAATCAGATGAGAATTTCTTCATTTGCATCAGGGAGGGAGAGAGAGAGAGAGAGAGAGAGAGAGAGAGAGAGAGGGAGGGAGAGGGAGAGGGGAGCGGAAGAGTGGGAGGGAGAGAGACCGGGGGGGATACACGCTAATTTCATTTAGTTGAGCTATAAATTGAATTTATGCATTTAACCCTAACACCAAATTGTGGCAAGCAACAAATTTTCGCTTTTGCCTCATAAAATGAAATATGAAATTAACGCTGCAAGCGAAATGCTAATAATGAGAATCAAGTTTCGCAATGCGCATTTTCATGCATAATTGTGGCTCAAACGCGTCATGCTATTGCCACATGTTGAATTCAACAGAGATAGATGGAAAAATCACATAACAAATCAAGAATTTAAATATATTTATTTTGGGGTTGAATCGTATCAAAAAAGAAAACCACACACACACACACACACACAATCTTTTTACTTGCAATCCTTTTGTCTGTGTGTGTGTGTGTGTGTGTGTGTGGCATGGACTCTAAGCCAATAAAAAAATCACACAAAAATGGAATGACAAGCCGCCAAAATGTCATCCGCTCATCAAAAGGGATTGGCAGGCAGCGAGCCAAAAAAAAAAAAAAAAAAAAAGAAAGAGAAAAGAGGATACCACAAAAAATGAAGAGAAGGAAAAGAAGAAAATGATGGTTTGGAAATGGGTATTACAAGCATCCAGCTATTTGTGACATATTTTACACGCTTTTCTACTTCATTTACACGCACGAGCAAGGGGGGAGGCGACGACCAAGGACCAAGGACCGAGAAACGAGAATCAAGAACCGACGACCACAAGTAAAAGCGTGCGGACCTTGCTGCTGCTCCTTCTCCTCCTCCTCCTCCTCTTGTGGCTCTTCTAATGCTCTGGCATGCATAGAAGGCGGCGAAAATATTTGATATGTATGAGTGTGCATATAAAGTGAAAACATTTACACATGTTTGATTTATGGGTCAAGTGTGTGATAAAACTACAAAAGCAGCCAGTACATAGATACTAAACAGATCTCCATATATAGATATTGTATGGGTGTGTGTGTGTGTGTGTGTGTGTCTGAAGATGAGTGTCAAACGAAGAAGTATGTAGGGAGAAGAAAGAGAAGGGCAGGCGAATGAAATCAGAGTAAATCATGCAAAATAAAATACCAAGAGTGAAAGGATGGGGCGATGCGAATATTTCAGCATACAACAAATTATGCAGTCACAAGGATGTGCGAAAAGTCACAATTTCAATGGCGGAACGCACAAAAGTATGCTATAAAAAGCGCTTAACAAAATAATAACAAAGAAAATAAGACCAAAGCAACGGAAAAAAAAAAAAAACCAAGCAGAGAAAGTGAGGCGAAGGAGATGGAAAAAATACTTGCCACATGCTCCGCATCCTCAGCAAATGTCCATAAAAATGTATTTAAGTAAAGTGCCCTGCAACTGGGCCTCCGCCTGTCATGCAGGCCAGAGGCATGGCAAAAAGGGCGACAAAGGCATGCTCGGGGTCCAACTTAAATGGCATTAAATGCGACACACACACACACAGAGAGACAGCAAGAGAGAGAGAGGGAGAGGGAGGTAGAAAAACATATTGAAAGTAATTGCATTTTATGCAGACCAAAGAAAAAGTGAGAGTCAAGTAAACGAAGCAATTTGCCAGACCAAAAAGGATTAAACAGGAAAGTGCAACAATTACATATATATAAATAAATAAACATACATACATACTTGCACATAGTATAATAAACAATTTGCATATAAATAAAATTCAAAAAGTAATAATTTTCTCAACAATTTAAATGCAACAGCAACAGTAACAACAACAGCAACAACAACAACAAAGGCAACAAAAACAAACAAACAAATAAACAAGACAAGACTAATTTATGAGAATGAAATGCCAAAAATTCCATTTGAGACAAAAGCCAGAACCAAAAATTGAAAATGACAAATTGCATTAGGGCCAACAAGAGAAGAGTGAAGAGTGGTGCGAGGTGAAGCCGCTTGATGGCGTGGGCGGTGGCGGCGGCAAGGGGGCGTCACATAGTGAATTGTATATATACATATATATAAGAGTGGCATGGGCAGGAGATTGCTGGCCTGACCGCAAAAATGACAACACAAAGTGTACAAAAAGTAAGCAGCAAATTTACGTAGCTTGGTCAGGCCATTTATGAAGACAGCAACAGCAGCAGCAGCAGCAACAACAAACAACATTGTTGCAACATATTCAAAAAGCAATTCTCGGCTAAAAGGATTATATCTACATACATATATATACGTGGAAAAAAAACGGGGCGGATTAGAATTAATGGCAACAGGATCACCAACACCTTTGATCCCATTTTATATCTCTCGTTTCCGTTCTCTTTTGTCTGAATGCTTAAATGGAGGACCCCATTGTCCTGCAGACGAGATAGGCACTTATCATCATCTCTGTTTCATAAATTTATGCTAGAAGAAAAGTGGAAAAATCAGTCAAATGACTTTCTAAGGATGAATAGAAAATCAAGGACAGTCTCTGCCCATTAGTTTATTGTAACCAAAATAGGAAAATTTCCTAAACTAACAAGGAATATACAATAGTAAATCTAATCAAATAAAAATTGAATCAGATAATGAGAGGAAGATTAGAACAAACTATAGTATAGATCAGTTCTAGAACTTTACCCCAAAAAAATGGGGAAATAAATAAATCATTAAATAAATGAATTGAAAGAGAGAGGAGAAAAAAGGATGAAGTTCTCAATTTATGCCTGGAGAACTATTTAAAGATTTCTTTTTAATTTAAGGGTTGAATATTTTGAGGAGCTACCCTCGAATGTTTATAATCCGACCCTGTATTCATACATACTAACAAGACCACATTTGTACCAAACGAAATTGAAAACAAAATCCAACAAACAAAACCAGAAACACAACAGCAAACAGACAAATACGCAAGGACATACGGACCAGGACCCAGACCCGGACCCGGACCCAGTTAAACCGATTTCCTAATCAAAACGACTGCCTTTAGGCCATACATACATACATTTGGATGTTCATATGTATGTACATTCATTTAGCCAAACGCACACCGCCCTACCCCTACCCCCCACCCCCTTACCCTGCTCTCTTACCCCATTCTAACCCCTCGCATTCCCTCGCTTATGCTGTAAACATTTCCGCAACGCCAAAATTTAATTATGCGACCGAACCACAGCAATTTTTTTTTTCCTGTTATGTTTTTATTTTTGGTTCATCTTTTTTTTTTGTGTATTTTTTCCTACGCAATGTCGACACGACGTGGCGTGAAAAATAATTAATATGCTATTTTTAAGGGCAAAATGAGAAATTGCCGAAAAAGTGGCGCCATAACAATTGGCAAATCGTAGGAAGGGATTTGGTGGGCGGGTGTTTTGGATGGTTTGGTTTGGTTGTCAGGGATGAATGGGGTTAGATGTTGCCTACGCACGAATAACCGCTGTAAATTCATTACATATGTAAACAATATACCAAAATCATTTTCGAAACAACAATTTGAAAAAGCAAAACACAAAAAACCCAAGCGCAAAATTCATTCAATTTGGATATGTATGAAAGTGCAAAAAAAAAAAAGATACCATAATTGATGTGTTGGATAATTAGGAGAATAATACAACAAAAGATTATATATACTATGATCCCGTAACTTTTTCCTTAAACATGGATTTGACTTAATATCTTGGGGCAGCTCCCCTAAAATAATTCTCTTGAGGTTATTAATCATAGAAAATGAAATTGTTAATAATTTACATAGCAGAATATTGTTTACTCTTTTTGTATTTTGGCCATATTTGGTCACACTTAAAATCTGAAACAATAGAAAACCATTTGAAGAAACTTCAAATCATTTTACATACAGAATTAAGCTTATCATAGATTTGCAAGTGGAAAAATCGTAAAAACTGTTTGATTGACTTAACTAAAACGTTTATTATAACTATTATATACACACACTTGCAATAATAGACTACCCTATATAAACACAGTTTTAAAGTTTTAACTTTCTGCCCTTGGAGCTCATTTGGCAACCCTGTCGATATCGATTCCCATTAATCGATGTTATCAATTTCACATCCAAGTAAGCCTTTTAGCCATTGTGTTGGGCAATTGATTGAGATTTCATTAGTTGCTTCTTGGCTCTCGAGACGAGAACAACAGCAATTCATCTTTTTTTTTTATTTTTATATACCTTTATATTTTTTCCTTTTTTTTTTTTTTTTTATTATTAGTTTTTATTATTACCAATCCTTTTTCTTTAAATTAGTATACATATTTAAAATATCTTTTAAAATTCGAATATTTTTAGTTCCTTATTTTCACTTCAGCTATCGCTCAATGCTATCGTATTGTCTTGTATTGTCATGACTCCAGACAATTCCTGGTAATTGGAATTGGATTGGAAATTCCGCTCACTCTACTTAAAGGTTAATTTTAGGACCTTCGTACAAGATTTCCATTAACTTGGTCCATCTCCAATTAAGCTTTTAATATATTCCTTCATATTTATCGCCTTATTTCCCTTATTAATATACATTTTTAAAACATCTTTTAAAATTCGAATATGTTTAGTTCCTTATTTTAGCGCATAAGTATTAAATTTTCAAGTCTGCATAAGATTTTAGTTTGCGTCAAAAGCTTGGCACCTTCGTACAAGATTTCCATTAACTTGGTCCATCTCCAATTACGCTTTCAATATATTCCTTCATATTTATCGCCTTATTTCCCTTATTAATATACATTTTTAAAACATCTTTTAAAATTCGAATATTTTTAGTTCCTTATTTTCAATTCAGCTATCGTTCAATGTATTGTCTTGTATTGTATTGTCATGACTCTAGACAATTCCTGGGAATTGATGTGTACCTACCTACGTACAAGATTTCCATTAACTTGGTCCATCTCCAATTACGCTTTCAATATATTCCTTCATATTTATCGCCTTATTTCCCTTATTAATATACATTTTTAAAACATCTTTTAAAATTCGAATATGTTTAGTTCCTTATTTTAGCGCATAAGTATTAAATTTTCAATTCTGCATAAGATTTTAGTTTGCGTCAAAAGCTTGGCACCTTCGTACAAAATTTCCATTAACTTGGTGCATCTCCAGTTACGCTTTCAATATATTCCTTCATATTTATCCTTTTACCTATCCAATTTAGTCTAAACTTCTCCATATATTTGTGGTCCATTGGCCCCTTGGGGCTATCCTTTTTTCTTTGTGTTCATCTTAATATTTTTTATGCTATCAAAAGTAACCAAATTTGAGAAGATGAAATACAAGTTTTGGCTAACATTCTGCAATACTTAAATAAATAGTTTGTTGCTATTTTATTTTCCACATAAATAACAGGGAGACAATAGTTGAATAAAACGACAACTAAATGAAGGTTTTCGTTAGTGAATATTCAGGTTTTTGTTCAGAACTTTTCGTCTCAACTGCTTCTATTGTGGCAGCATCATTGGCATCTGCTTTGAAAATGCCAAACACACACACATTCTCGCACACACACACACACACACACACGAGCACATAAAGAGAATGACATAAGTAAAGAGCCCAGACTCTGGGAAAATAATGTACAATATTCCATCTGGCAGTTGAAGGACTACATTCGAAAGTCCTTGCAGTGCCATGTCAATAAATTATGAAGTGGATTTTCGGCGACGCAAACACATACACACACACACAAATACAAACGCAAACGAGGACAAACCTGACTGACTACATACATTCCCTGCATATTGGCTGGCTGTGTGTGTGAGTGTGTTTGTGTGTGTGTGTTGTGCCTGTTTTGCATATAAGTCGCCGGCTGATTTATGTTCAATATGAGCGCAGCTTAAAAACGGGCATCATGAGAGACATTTGCTCGGCCTTGGCAGACAACTCCAATAAATTGCAACTCGTGAGCAAAGACAAGTGCAAATAACTGAATGTCGAAAAGAAGCAAACGAGGAGAAGAAATCAAATCATATTTTGTTTATTTTTGCCTCTTTCATTCGTTCGTTCTTTCTTTCTTTTGTTGTTGTGCATTAAAAATACATGCGGCAATAATAAGAGCAATGTCCTGGATATGCCCAGGACATTACCAGGCATAAAAAAACAGAAGGAGCAGCAGCAGCAGCAGCAGACGTGTCACTCTTCTGTCTGCCGGCTGCCCAAATGTTTGCGCAAATTCCAAGCCAAATTGCCATTTTTTTTTTTTCAAAAAGGAAAAAAGGTGCTCAAAGTGTACTGTGTTGTGCTGTGCTGTGTATTATGCGGTGTAGTGGGTGCTTTTAGGCGCGGAAAAAATGCGACACAAAGAAAATTACTTTGACAAATGAAAATGTCACAATGATGATAATTTATTTTGCCTTTTGTCGATTGCCAAGACAGACAGACTTAGAGTCAGCCAGCCAGCTGGCCCTAAAAAATATATATGTATATATATGTATGTCTGTTTCTGATCCTGGAATTCCAGCTTTCATCTGGCTATGACATCGCCACATAGATAAATTCGAGAATGCCATGACTCTGGCAGCTGTGACCTGAGCTATGCGCAATTAAAAGTAACGTCTGCCAACTCGAGCCAATTGCTGAAAGAAAAGAAAAACTGTGGCGCATGTTACCCACATATGTACATGCAGGTATATTACAGCATTCCACAAACACACACAGACACATACACACACACATGGCGTAGAAATTGTGCCAATTTTCATTTGATTTGGCCAAAAGCTTTGCTGCGAGTCCATCAATTATTGCGAAATCTTTGAAATGCCCCAAGATGAAAGAGAAACTAAGCAGGAAATAACCACAAAATGTTCTTAATAGAAACTCAAGTCATGAAATATATATTTAGAAATTTTCTTTTTGTATTAAAAATAACAATCATTTGTTTTCGACATATTTTTGTATTAGTCTCTTATTTTGTCGAGTATAAAATTAAACATTTGTGGATAAATTCAGCTGAAAGAAAATGGTTTGGTGTTTAGGAAATGAACAAATGAATTTAAAATGCATTTAAAAAAAAAAGAACTTCTTTTCTACATTAAACACAAATTGATTTCTATTCCAATGCAACCCTAAAATCTCTAATTGATATACAGTAGGCGAATAAATCGATTCGAAACCGAAAATGTGTTGAACTTATCTTTGAAAAGTATTGAGCTTCTTTTCTACATCAAATACGAATTGATTTATATTCCAATGCAACCCTAAAGTCGCTAATCGATACAGCAGGCTAATAAATCGATTCGAAATCAAAAACGTTTCGAACTTATCTTCGAAGAAGTAAAAGGTTTAAATTTCATTCTGTTGAATGAACACCAAATTGAAAGGCAGAATGTTATCTTCTGTGACATTACCTTTGATAACACTATTATTCAGAATAGTGTTGTAAAACTACGACCACTTGGTGTTAGCTTCTGTCAAAATGACAGCCGCTCACTGAAAATCATTGTGACATTGTTTTGTGGTTCTCTAATTTTTTGACAGAACGGAAACTCAAAATTTGCTTAAGTTAATCTGCTTGCATAGTTTCAAAGGAGTTTCCTCAAATGTGTGCAGAGAGTATACAATATTTGTATTAAAATTTCCCCCACAGTCCGCCGTTAGCTGGGGACAAGAAACTTTACGCTTCATATGTCTTATGCGACTTTGTCGTGTTGTAACGCTCCTTACGTTTTCCAGTCGATTCGCCTTGACGGGCCGAGCAATGGCGACGCGTTGTGCGCTATTAAACTTTTTTGGCATGATATTACCATTATTTGCACACACACACACACAGTATCAACGTATGTGTGTGTGTATAATGCAGCACAAGAATATATATACTTACTTGTCATATAATAAACTTTTATGTTAACGGTTTTTGATGTCTTACCACCGGCAAATGGAGACAGGATGCCAGAGCCACATGGCCTAGAACAGCAGCAGTAGCAGCGGCAGCCACTTTATTCCTTCTTTATTTTTCATTCTCTTTTCTTTTTTTTTTTTTTTTTGTTGTGCTTTTTCCTTTGTGAGAGGGCCAAGCCCAGCTTACAGTTTTCTTTGCCTTTTGCATTGCCGCTTTATTAGGCTGAAAAATGAAAATCCCCGGCTACGCAGGAACCGAAAAACTTGCAATCCCCAGTTGGTCTGGTCTGGTCTGGTCCTCTCCAACATTTGTCGGTATATATGCGTGTGTATGTGTGTGTGTGTGTGTGCGTGTGAGCCCATTAAAATGCTCAGGGTAAATGCATGAATACCAATGGAAAATATTTGCATAAATCTTTTCAGCGCTCACTCAGCGAGGGGTCCCCCCGATTCCCCCCCCCCCCCTTCTATGCCCCATGCCTTTTCCCTTTCACTGTCGACAACTTTGTGGCTGCTGCTCTTTGCTATATATGTATATGTATGTATTTATCATTGTTCACTTGTCTCGGTTTTTCATTTTATTTATTGTATAACTAAAAACTTTATTTAAATGTTTTGACATTTTTCATATATATATATATAGTATACATATATATATATATATCGTATATATATATATATATATATTCATTCATATTCATAGTTAAGACTAATATTAACTTATTAACGCTGCTCGGCTAGCGCGTTTCCTACTCACTTAAACATTTAAACAGTTTTCCCATACATATATATATAATCCTTTTTAATGCGATTTTATATCATTTAGTTTTGCGCAAAAAAAAAAAGTTTTCAAAAAAAGGTTGACAAAAAAAAATGTTACATACAGAGATACATTTTGTCTGGAAAATGTATACACTTACACTTAATAATAATATTATTGGGTTTTATTATTCTTATTTTTTATATGGATATTTTATACATACAACAATATCAAACACATAATTTTCTGCTTAACTGCATTTATTTTGCATTTACCTAGTTTTCGTTTTTTTTTTTATATTTCGTATAATTTTTGCTCCATTTTATGGGAGTTGAAAAAAAAAATATACTATACATGCACTTACATAATCTATATGTATTTCATATATCATTTTTTTTTTGTCTTTTTGCATGTATGTATGTATATGTATTTATGGTTTATTTAGCCATTAAACATTCATTTAAATGTCGCGACGCATTTTGCTTGCGTACAGTTTTAATTTTCATTATTAATATGCATAAATACAATACATATATATATGTATATTGTTTGTGTGTCAGTGTGTGTGTGTGGTGTGTGTACCACATAAATAGTTAAATACAGTTTTAATTTATTCATACGTTCTATATGCAAGTTTATTTACAATTTTGATCAGTTAAATGCCATAACTTTTAATAGTTTAGCCAGCCATTAAAACGGACAATTGGCCATACATTTTAGTCCAAAATGTCAGACAAATGAAATGAAGTGAGTGAAAGAGAGAGGTAGAGGAGAACTTTAACCCATTTGTGACTGTCTGCCTTGCCTATCCTTTACTTTACTTTACTTTAGACTTTCCTTTCGATTCCATATGCTATCCTTGCTTGCCTTTCTTTCGTTCTTTCTTCTTGGCAAATGGAAATGCAAATATGTATTTTTTGTTGACAGCGCGAAAGTGACTTGCAGTTTAGGTTTAGGTTGAGCTAAGTTCAGTTTTGCTTCAGTTCGAGTCGAGTTGAGTTGAGTTTTGTTTGGGTAAATGCAACCGGACATGCTCGAAATGTAGAAGTTTCCCATTTTTCCATTTACCCCCTCTGCCGTCCCCCTCGATTCTCTACCAAAATGTCATTATTGGAGCCATTGTCGCGGGGCCAATGAACTCATTGGTAAAATGCTAAAATTGCAACTGGGCTACCCCAAGCGTGACATGACTCGAGTATTTTATGAAGGAAGAATAACAAAAAAAAAAAAAAAAACAGGGAAAGGTTTCTTCTTCATTTTTTATGCCCATTTATGCATAGGAACATTTTACGGAAGTTGAATATATAGAAAATGTCAAGTTATTCACCATTGACTCCTATATTGGGTACTAAATGTTGTGTGTGTATCTACATATTGATCTACTTATAAATTCAAAAATTACCACTCATTAGATTAGATTAGACATTTTGCATTATATATGTACAACTGCTTAACAACTAGTAGAACAATTCAAAATATTTACATTAACTTCGACATGGCCGAAGTTGTCTTTATATACCCATTGCAAGTAACCCAATATTCATCATCTAAAATGTACTAAATATATCGACACTTTCTTGTAGATATCGATATTTGTATGCAAATCGATTGATGGAAAAGAAATCATTGTGGAATTATTTGAAAATTACTTTAGAACTTTAATTGGAAATTTTTGAATATAGTTTATTTTGCAAGAGTATACAAATGACATAATATTTCTATCTCGAATGATGCCAGTCCTCTTGCCATAGCAATGAAATACTTTTCTATAAATCCGTATTAACCATTTCTCATTTATTTTATAAGTTTTTTACAGATAGAAATGATTCGCCAAATCTGTGAATAACATTTAAAATTGAATTTCGATAATGGCAATTTCTTTGCTTAAAAACTTTAAATATTTTTTTTGGGAAACTACAAAGATTTTAATTGAAAGTTGACTTTCACTCAGGAAAAGTTTAAAGTTTTAAATACATATAAAAATTAAAAATTATGAAAAACTACAAAAGTCATTTATGAAATATCGTTTCAGTTTTTAGCTCTTTCAAAGATCAATTGAGATTTTTGATTTGGAATCAACAGATTAGACTCTCATTGCCATGGAAGATTGATGGGGTTTTCTTTGTTTCACATATAAATATGGTTAGATGGAGATGGTGGCCACCTTTGGTGACCCTTTCTTTGCCCCCCGAAATTTCACTGTAAATGGTCTTATAACTAATGCTTATATAGTTTGTTTTTTGTCGGGGATTTTCTCAATACATTTACTTCAATATGCCAAATTACAGATTAACTAGAATGTCGTCTTGTGCTGGCAGATAATTTATGGTAGTTTTTTGTATCTTTTGTATTATATACATAAGTATCTATAGATAATATTATTTTTTTGCTTTGCCTTTTCTCTTTCTCTCTGTCGGAGTTTTTGTCCATATTTTTTTTTCATAGTTTTTTTTTTTTGTTCGATTGCCCCCCAAAAAATAGCAACTAGAAATGCTGCTGAACTAACTAATCCCAACCCACTTAATTACACACGCACTTACCTACAGCTTAGAGAGAGAGAGAGAGATAGAGTATACCAAGCAGCAGCAGGAGCGGCAGCAGGAGCAGGAGCAGGCTGGAGCTGAAGCAATGGCAGGTAGCAACAACTCATCATTAGCATAATTAGCTAGTTTTTCAAGGTACCCGCCAGCCTCTGTTACCCTTCCTCCTGCTACTGCTACTGCTGCTACTGTTGCTGTTGCAGTTTGCCTTCATTTTCCACTCACTTAGATGCTTTGGCTGCTGCGCATTGGCGGTGGCGTTTTTTGTCGCTCTTCCAACTGTGCAACATTAATTTATCACCGTGTATTCTTGCCACTTGTATTGACATGGCAGTCGGGCAACAATGTTGCCTCCTGCTCATGCTCCTTCTGGTCAGTGGCAGTGGAAGTGGGAGTGGGAGTGGCTGTAGTCTGACTCCTACTATGGCCTGTTATTTGGCCACCACCACCACCGCCGCCGCCGCCTGTTTCTGGCCCTGTTTGGCCACCCTGGAGCAGCAGTGTTGAGCAGGCCTCCAACAATACAAATGCCGCAACCATTGTGCTAATTACTTTGACTGCCTGCGTGGCCTGGCCCATGTGACAGGACCAACAGGCCAAGGCGACAGCAGCGGGAGCAGCATTCGTTTGCATAGCCTCGGGTCGTTCGCCTATGGGGAGAATGCAGAATAAATGAGTTACAAATTGTCCAACGAAACGACCACAAGAAAAGAAGTAGCAAAAAAACGAAAATATTATTTCTGGTTAAGTTAAAGTCCGAATTTGATGATGGTACACACACACACACAAACACACACACATACATAAAAGTGCAGCCAATTAAATGGCATTCACCAACATCATCATCATCATCATCATGGTCACTTAAAGCCACTTGACATGGCCACAAAACTGCCGGAAAGCAAACGAAAAACCCCAAAAACCCAGCCAGCTAGCCTGAGCCACCTTAAGTCCCCCCACCCCCCTCCCCCCGCTCAGCAAAGGTGGGTGGGGGAGGAGGGGGTTTAAAAAAAAAATAACCAACTTAACCAACTCAAACTCAAAGGCAAAAGGCAAAGGCAAACTCACCCTGTAGGACATGGACGCGTATGCTGGCTATCTCTGTGTTCGATGGATAGCATGAATATTTGCCTGAATGCAATAAATCCGCATCGTAAATAAGTAAAATGGATTTGGTTTCCTCCGATTTAATGGTCTTAAATTTTAAGCGTCCACCCGAAGTCTCTTCGCTGAGTACCTGTGAATCGAATGGGAGGCATAAATGTTAAAGTGGCATATTAAAATATATTCCTCTTCCTCCTCTTCTTGTTCCAAAAAAAAAAAAAAAAGCACAAAAATGTTTTCGGGGGAGGGGAGTGGGTGGCCAGTTTGCCACGAGGTGCGTGGGTTTTGGGCATTTTTTTTTTTTTATTTTTTGGGAGTGGGAACTAAATGCAAAAGCATGTTTTCTCATAATCATAAAAGCCAAAATTAAATACGTTGCGTATACGCCGCGTAAACAACAAGAGAGAGAGAGAACATGAGACACGATGCCAGGAGCAGCCCAGAGCTCATAAAAGTTAAAAACGTTTATCCTGCGGCAATTGCCTGGGCGGTGACGATGGCTCCGACCTCGCGATTATCCCACCTCCAGCACCCTCCTCCGTTTTTTTTTTCACCTCCTCCTTTTTTGTGCTTTTAACTGCTGAGAGAGCGAGATGGAGCGAGAGATGCCCGACAAAAAAAGAAACTCAATTATTGCAAGATAATTTGGCTTCCAAAGAGGAAAACATTAAATTGGGTTTTCTTTTCATTTTGTGCACTTTCCCTTCACTCCGCCTCCACCTCCACCTCCTCCTCCTCCCCTGGAAACTGTGCGTGAAAATTGATTGGAACTTTGATTCGTATATATATTTACCTTATCCTGATGATACCAAAAGATATGAGTGGGTGGCTCTGGGCTAAATTTGATAATGCATGTGAGATTTATGGTGCTGCCTTTGTCCACATAGAGATCAGGTCCGCCTAGAATTGTTGCTGTGGGCACTGAAAAGCAGAACGAAAAACAGAAAAAAAAAACCAGTGAGAAATTACTCTTTGGAAATTGTTTGTGTATTTTATTATTGGTTACTCATTTCGCACAGCTGCAGCTGTTTTTTTTTCAGTTCGATTCGATTCTACCATATAAATAGTACTTGAAATTAACGATTAGCTTTCAGTTTTGTGTGAAAATGCGTTTAGTGCACACAATTTTTGTTTATATTGCGATTCTCATCATTGGCCGCTGTTGGGCCATTGATTTTTGTCGCATCGACTCTTGCCAGGGTGTGCGTCATCTCGGTTGCAATAATAGTTTGGTGAGAATACCCTCTCCACCCGATTCCTTTCTCTCAGCCCTCTCAATAATCTTAATTATCGATCATTAGACCTTTCATCAGAGCTGCCTGAATCATCGACGTTTGGTCAATATGCAATATTTTCGTCAATATCTAATACGAATGCATAACAAATACCGTCAGGATGTGGCAAGTGGAGCAATTGAGGGTCTGCCACCGGCTCAACATATGCCTGAGTTACTTTGGGATTCATATTTGGCTGTGATTGCCGAATATCATGTGAAACGTTGCCTCCAGAATTTACTTAATCTCTGTGTGGCCACCATGGACTTTGATCATCCGGTTAGAAATTATGCCGTCGACTGGCAACCACGACAATTCAAGGAGATGTCCAATGTCCAGCAGATGACCTTCTTAACAGAGCAATGGCTACATCAGATCTATCAAATAGAGCCAAATGATCCAAATTCAGCTCCAACTGATATCCGTAATATAATCAATGATTATGCCACACATTTGGGCTGTGCCGCTGGAGGGGATTATGATTTGCGAAGCAATCGTTTTGTATTAGTTTGCTATTACAGTGCTGGTCCTCAATGGAATCGCGAACTATATAGGCGGGGCACATTCAATGCCACATATTGCCCCAATGGCAAGAGTCAAATCTATGGCAATTTATGCCAGACGAAACCCTCAAATGACTAATGCAAAAAAACACAAAAAAACCAAACAGAAAATTAAATAAATAAATATATACAACAAGTGTAATTAAATGCCCCAGCAGCAGCCACTTGAGCAACTGAAACATTTGTTTGGTGTTGAATTTCGCCCTTAAAAAAATCAAATAGCCAAGCAGCAGTTAAAAATGGGCGGGCGGAGTGGTGGGTGGTGCATGTGTAGGTACTAACCAGTAACAAGCTGGCAAAGTTAGTCGGTAAAAGCTTCTTTGAAAGCAATTTGTTCGTCATGAGCCAGAAAAGTGGGAGCCCAAGGCGTAAGCACTTGACTCCCTACTCTCAGAAGCAGCAGCACCACCCAACCACCTAACCACCCGCACCCCACCTAACCACCGCTGTCTGTGTAGCAAGTGCAAAAACTGGCACGAGAAATGTTATAAAATATTAAAAAATAATATGCATGCATGGCAGCACTCGGATCCGTCGTGTCCGTCTCCGTCTCTGTCCTCCGGTAGTCGGCAGTTGGCTCAAGCATCTCCATCTTCTCCCGTCTAGCGTAGTGCCAGACGTTAAAGCTTTTGACAGTAACTAACGCAAGCTGTGGTTAAATTTTAGTTTCGGCGGGGCCCCCCAAAAGTATGCTATGATACGAACCGGCAACCGTTTGTATGGGGCCAAACATGCCAGCAAATTCATCATCGCTGGACTGATAGACCCGATCGGCGGCTATATAAAAGGCATCGTCATTATAATATTGCTGCATCGTGCTGCTTGTCTCCGCATCGATAAGATCTCAATCGTGGAATGGGATGATTGTGGTGGTCGTTGTTGTTGTTGTTGAAACGAAAACAAAAAAACGAAAAAGAAACAAATAATAGATTGAACAAAATAAAAGAAAAATTAGAATAGAGCTAAGTTTTTGTGCCTCTAAAAATAAACGAAACTAATTACTAAATTACCAGGCAATAATAATTATAAGTAACCTTTCGAATGTTAAAAATAATTGTCAAAACAAAAACAAACACAAAGTGCTTTTTAGTCATGTCTGGCCCCAAGCTCCAGGTGCCCCAAAAGGAGAAGAGGGTCTCTTGGGAATTCGGCCAGGCATATCCAATTATTTAATTTACTGGAAATGTAAACCCATCCAGCAATTAATATGCCTTTGCCTTTGTTTTTGTTTATGCCAGACCAGACGGTGTGCTCTTTTTTCATTGATACTTTCTTCTTCTTAGTCTTGTTGCTTGTTTTTTTTAACAAATTATTCAAATTATTAATTAGAATTAGTTGGAATTGTGTATAAAATAACTACAACTGGTTTTTCACAGCTGTTTCTCACTGCATGAACTCAATTGTGGGCGTTAAATGAACTCTGCTTTAATCATTGGAGAGAAATTATAGATAGAATTCAAATAATATCTTCAAAATATACTAAAAAAGAACTTGAGAAAGAGTAATTTATGAAAAATTCTTAAAAATTATATACTAAAAATTTGCCAAAACTTTTTTAATTATTTATATCTCATTTCACTTATTGAATTGACATAATTTTACTTATTTATGTCCTTACTTTCTTCTTGAAATTTTTAGTTTGAATTGCCATTCAAAAATTAAAGTTTTTGAACTCTACTTTGTAAATTGTAAACGTGTAGCTTAAGGGAGGAGTGACAGTTTGACCCCCAAACAAGAAGCACCTTGTTTGTGAATTTATTTTTCGAAATTTGGCTTAACAAAAACTTCTACATATTATTTAACATTTTAACAATATTTAAAGTAATTCTTTTAAATTAAATTATGAAAACTGAGCAGTTTTTTATATAAAGAAAGTGTAGTTAAATTTTGAAAATGAAATCGGTTCAGTAGTTTCTGAGTTATGATGGGAATAATTGAAATTGAAAAATTGGTTTTAAGAAAAACGCATTTAAAGATTTTAAAGTCGATGCTCCACTCTTGGAAGTATAGTCACCAAAAGGTCTGAGAATTTTGCTCCTCTTGCTCTTTTAGAAATATTCTTGAAATAATTTACTATTTTTACTAATAGCGAAAAAAGAATTAGTTGACTTTCCAAATACTCTACTCCTCCCTAACTCGATCGTATGTTTATTTTTTCATTTGTTTGTGTTTTCCTTTGAAATGTAAACAAATGATTTGATATGTATCAAAAAATTCTTCTTCTCTTTTTATATGAGAAAATCAAATTTAAGTCGCTTGTCGAAAGTGTCTAACACACACACCTGCACACAGACACACACATACACTTACATCTACACCTGACACATCCATTTGAACGCCCTGCATAGTGAAAATATTTGATTCATTGGCCACCGGATGGTTTAGAATGTTTTTGGTGGCATTAAAAATGAAATTGATTGCAAATAGTTTATTGTTGTCGGTGGAATTCTCGCTATCACCTATAGAAAATGCGGTTTGTCCTATATCAATTGCTAAAAATATATATATATATATAGAGTTGTCGATATCTGTTGTTTGCTGCGGCCAGAAGGCTAAGCTTCCTCTCTCCCCCCTGTATCCACCACACCATTCTACCCAATCCTACCACATTCCAGCGGTAGGTGAAAATGCTCGCGGTCTATGTCCTGTTATTTTATCCTGTCAGCTGTTGTCTTTGTTCCCTATGTTGCTATGTTGTTGTTGGTGGCGTTGCCGTTGATATTATTGTTGCAAGATTGTGAAGTATGCATAATTTACACTTTTGCAAATTGCATGAATATGCAAATAATGCCAGAGAAAAATAAAAATAATAAAGAATCTCACTCCGTAGGCGAAATATTACGCTGCGGCAACTGAAATATGCATCGTAGGAGGTCCCCACAGCACAGGGCACACACACACACACACACATACAGGACATACTGATGGATGGATGGGTGGATGGATGAATGGATGATGGGGAGGATAGCTCGTCAAGGACATATTACTTATACATCCGCACTTGTTCCACAATACATATATACATATCTATGAACACTGACACAATTCCCCAAGCTCCTTCCCCCTCTGTCTGTCTGTCTGGCATACTCACCCACAATATTCAAGTTAACCGAATAACTGCGTACGGGCTGTGTCGATATTTGACATTCATAGACTCCGGCATCACGTTGTTGGGCCCATTTGATTTGCAATGTCCATTCATCGATATCCCGATGATATGAGGTCTGAAAGCGTTGATCCGTTGTATATGTATAAGTGCCAACTGTCAATATATGAAGATCCCGATGTCGTATCCAGGCCACCTATTAAACAGAGAACAATTCGATAGTTAGTTAGATTTAGTTGGTATTTAACTCAAAGTTAATATTCAGCATATTTGCATTTTTATTGCTACTAATGAAACCAGCGCGAATCCTTGGAGGAACTTGTGTCCAGTTTTTGGTTTTTTTTTTGTTTTGGTTTTTTTTTTTCTGGTCCCCGCAGGCCGGCATTAGTAGAAAATTTTATGCAACTCACAATCTAAATTTTAAATAACTTGAAATTAGTGTGCGCAACGCATGACAGACCCGGAAAATGATACTTCCTTTCTCGTTTGGCTCTTCAAACTGACTCCTGCTCCTACTCCTGCAACTCGAGTTGCTCGACATTCACTCGACATTGCCCACTACATTTTATACAGTTTTGGCTGGCTCCCTCCCTTCCCCTACCCCGTTCCCCATCTCAAACAACCACCAACCAAATGTCTGTCGCCTTTTGGCAAGTTTTTTCTCTCTCTCTCTCTCTCTCTGTTTTTTTTTTTTTGGGGCGCCTTGTTTATGCGGCTAACTGTCTAACCAATATACACACAGCCAGACCCACAGACAGACAGACAGACAGACACGGAGACTCTGCGTCAGAGGCAGCCAACTGTGCCGGGCATCCATCTGTGTGCAGTTTCAGTTTGCCGTCTGTCTAATTCTGCAATAACAGCACCAAAAAAAAAACCAAAAAAACCCAAAGGCAAAATAACACACAAAAAAAAGAAAAAAAAGAAATTGGGAAAAAAAAAGAGAGGAATCAAACTTTTTCCAACCCGAGTTTTTGCCGCACTGGCAACATAAATTTACCGTTGGCCAAAAACTGAGCCGCCAGTTAACTAGAGAATGTTGCCACCCCCCTACCTCTCTCCCCCTCCGTGTGTGTGTGTGTGTGTGTAGTTTACTGATTGCGGAAGCGGATTTGGTTATGTGGAAATCTATGACCCCCGACCCTCGTATCATCAGGGGCCATCTGGGCAAGGCGTGGCTTCCAACTCTCAACACTAAATCGCTTAACGTAATCAACTTCCATTCCCACAAATGGATGACGGGCTGATGGGCAGCACCTGCAAAGTTTCTCACCGAAAATGCGCAAATGCGTGCAAAATATTTCCGCATTGTGTCTGCATCCTTGGCAGCCCAAGAGAGCAGAGAGAGGGAACAGGACGAGACACAGTCTGATATGTAATGCGAGATCTGTCCGAACTTCCGAAACACACACACTACAGAAGAAGCCCGAGGAGACGAGCGAGCAGCAGGGCACGGCAAATGACAATGAATTTACGTTTAATGGAGGCTGTCGGTCGGCTCAACATTTTTTTCATTCTTTTCCTTTTTTTGAGAGAGAGAGAGAGAGAAGAATTTCTCGTGCACTGCAAGAGGACTCTTCGTTATGGCAACCAATTTAATTTGATTGCTGAAATGCAATACTCTTGCTTTTTTGTTAAGGACTCGCTGTGGGGCATAATTTAACCATCTTCCCCCACCTAACGCCCCTCTGGTAACCCAAAGGGAAAGAAAAGTAACTTCAAGTGAGAGGGAAAAAGACTTGTTTTGGGGTAAAACGAGATGTTAATTGGAAACGGTTACAGGATAAAGCCAAGAGAAAGAACTCAAGTGACGCAATAAAAAAAAAAAACTATGCAGTAATAACTCGAGTGAGGCAACATGTGTGGTCCACCCTACCCCCCTGCCCTTCCCCTGTCCTTCGCCTGCCCTTTCTTCGAGCATTTGTTCTCTTCTTGTGCTTGTGACCTTTTGGTTTTAGTTATTGTTTCTGCGTCACGTATTACATAATAAACTGCCAGCAAATTTAATAAGCAGCCATGTGTGCCACAACGTTCTCCCAATGTCTATCTTAATAATCTAACTAAATATATATACACGACAGATATATATATATATATATATATATATATATATATATAAGTATATGAGAGAAGGCAACATATTTTCCACACTTGTGTGTGTGTGTCTGTGTGTGTGTGTGTGTTTTTGTTTATTAAATGCAAATAAAAATAAACATTATTAAAACAGACGCCCCCAGGAAATGGAAATGATAAAAATAATGACAGCAAACCAGCAAACTGAAAAGCCAGAGACTGCGACTGAGGCAAGATGGAATGGGATGGGGAAAAAGATAAGGCTAGAGAGACACCTACATACATATACATATACATAGATAGATAGATAGATTGGATTCTAGATTTGCTCCGTTTATTTGCCTAGATTTAACTTTTGCCATGCTTACCGTCTTGTTGCCCAGATGCTTGACGCGACAGCCCAAATATGCGGATTTGCCTACAAGCGATGTTATATTCCTTGGCATTGTTAGATCAAAATATGGCTCATTCCATTTGTGGCCATGCGGATAATGCGACGATGGTGGCAAGTGTGTGGGCTTTGCCTCCGCATTATTGTGATTGTTGTTATTCACAGATTGCCGCTGGTAGCACAATGTTAGGCCTGCAAAGAGATATAAGACAAGAGAAAAGCAAAAAAAAAAGAAAAATGGAATTAGAATTACGTAAATGAAAAATATATACAGAGAGAAAAGGTCTCTCACTCTCTGAACTTGTTTAATAAATTGCCTATTAATGTGTGGGCAAAGCACAGCCCAAGGACAACATCATCATCATCATCATCATCATGTGTAGTTTCCTTTTCTTGTCACCCAACAAAACTATAAAGAAACTTATGCAGGAAGAAGAAAAATGAAAATGCCAACACAAACTGCACCTTAACATGTTTTAGGTAGTTTAATTAAAACGATGACACAAGCGAGTGACACATATGGTGTCAGATGAGTGCTGTAGCCAGGTGGTGGCAGGTGGCAAGTGTCTTCACACACACACACCCCCAAACACACCCCACACCTACACTCTCATATAACAAATGACAAACTGACTCTTTTTTGTTAGTTTTTATTTTTTTTGCCATGCAACTAAAAATGTTGCAAATGACAAACTTATTGTGCCCCATATATGTGGGGTAAAAGAGTGGCTATGGGGAGAGGGGGGAGAAGGAGACTTAAGTGGTAGCCTGGCATATGCCTGGCTGATTTACCAAGTGTGGGTGGAAGTGCCTGTTGTTGTTGTTGCAGTTGTTGTGCATTTCATTTATGGACCGTTGGCAGGGGCTAATTTTCTAATTACTCGACGCGACGACGACGACGACGACTTTCTATGACTTCGCTTGGCATTTTGCAAAATGGGAAAAAGCAAAGCTTTTATAGATGCTGTTCACCCCTCATTACCCCAACCCCCACCCCCCACCCACCCTTCCTCTCTCTCTCTCATTCTGTGTGTGCCATTCGAAAACTGTCACGGGATTCAGAGGGCTTGGCGTTCGGAGTTGGGTTTTAATAATGTTTATGCTAGAAACAAAACAACAAACAAAATTGTAAAAACTGTAAAACTGCAAATTTCATTTCCGCCTACAAAAGCAGCTAGAAAGTAAGTGAATGGGAGTTCCATTGGGTGGAGAGGGGGGAGAGTAAGCTTTCTGCCAAATTGTGAGGCTCATAAAGTTGGGCCACGTTCAAATGAGTTAAGGGGCTGTGAGAGTTGTAGGAGTGGCAGATTTTTAGAGCGAGAGCTTTAAATAATGGCCAACAACAACAACAAGACTAACAACAAATAACAAATGCTAAAATGGGTAACAAACTTTTCTCTTTATTTTCCTCTATTTCTAGTACACAAAAAAATATTAGACCAAATGGAATTCTAGACTGGATTTAATAGAGGGACATCATATTTTCCAAACAAGAAACGAACCAAACAGGTAAGTAAAAATATTATTCGGTGACATGTTGCAAAAATTAAGAAGTGTTTATTATAGAACATTTAGAGAGAGAAATACTTAAGTAGTAGTAGATGATTTTTAGAACCTTTTAACCAAAAGAAACAAGCTAATGATGACTAAAATATTTTGTATAGTTCAGTATTTCAATAAGTAACATGATCCCAAGAAGGAAACGTTCTTTAATAAAAGGGTTTTTATTCTAAAATTTTTTTTGTATGAGCACTACGAAAATTTGATACTTTTATGGAGCACTTTAATGATTTCTCCTTTCTGAGTGAAGAGCCACGAAAAGGAATTAAACTTTGCTTTTTACTACTTTTCCATCCAGACAATATGACCAAAAATAGTTCATGTCCTTATTTAATTTGTTTCTTTTTGTTAAAAAATAGAAGATCTTGTCTCTATTCAATTGCAGGGCGGTGTATGTAGTTATTATTAAGGAACAAAAAGTTTCTTTCTTTCGCTTGCATAGGAAATTGCATTATTCAAAGCTTTCAGTCAGCTCAATAAGTTTAGTGAAAATAAGAAGTATGTACTAGGTAGTTGTAGTTGTAGTAGTAGAAGAAGCTGTGGCCAAGATGAAGTTTAAGTGGAAATGGTTGTGGAAATGGAAGTTGAGCAATTTTCCGTATTTTCCATGTGCTGGTTTTTGGTCCAAGATGCCAATCAAATTTACAATCCTTTCTGCCCATCTTCACAGCTTGTTTACTCAAGCAGCCAAGTGTCGTTTAGCCAAACGAGCTCGAGGCAAAACCAAATAGTAAGACAGACTAGTCGGCTCAGGATCCTAGCACTTCTCCATCTCTATCTCTCTCTCTCTCTCACTCTCGGTGTGTTTGTGTGTGTGGCAGACTGCTAGTAAATTCCATAAAACTTTAAGAGTGCTGGGCCTGAAGCACTACAAGCGCCTTTGACAGGATTAAAATGTGCTGGCGAGCCACTGAAACACACACACACACACCTAGTGTGAGATGAGGTGGAGGAGGGAGAGAAGGGGAGAGGAATCGAGTCGAGTGGGTGAACAAACACTGCAGCGAAGTGAATGCAAATAGCAGCGTCGGCATTGGCATGCCCAGGCATATGCGTATTGCTTTTATATAAAACTGCAAATACCAGCCAGGTGGAACAAGAAAAAGAAAGGTGAAGGGTTTTCCATTCACTCTCTCTCTGCCTCTCATCCTCTCTCTCTATATATATCTGGGCAAATATGCAGGCACTGAGCAATGTGCTGATTGTCTCCCTGTGTGTGTGTGGCAACCATCAATGGACTCGTTAGCAAAAAAAAAAAAAAAGAAGAGAAAAACCTCATTTAGTTATTCATAGAAGCAATTTAAAAAAAACGAACGCACAAAAGTAGGCAAATATATTTTTATTTTTCGTAGTCCAAGCAAAAGCAATCAAAGTCCATCAAGGTCAAGGTAATTAATTTGACATGACAGACAACAAAACGAAGAGTGGGTTGAGTGGGTGGGTGGGTGGTTGGTTGAGTTGGCACCTTCCACTATTCATCAATATATCGCATGGGTAATGTAAATTAATTCCTGGCTATAAATCAATTAAATTTTGCTCTATACACATGTGTCCAAGGCATGAAAATATTACGCATACGACACGGCCAACGAACCCAACAAAAGCCTGAGTGGTTGGTTGTGTGTGTGTGAGGTGGTTAAAGCATAGCCGTTGACAATTTATGATTGATTCGCTTGGCGCTAACTCATTCCCCCTAACAACCCCCTCCCCCATCCCCATACCCACCCGACATCCGCAACTTTATCCTCGGTTCAGAAACCACAAACGCTATCGACGAACGACCAGAGTTTGCGCTTCCCTCCCACCTCCCACCTTCCACCACCCACTTACTCATTGTTCATTTGCATATATGCGGCCATGCAACGCAAGTTTGTCCTATTGGCTTTGTGTGTCCTTTGGGGCGACCATAATGAATCATTTGAGTGCAGCTTGAGCTTGGGCTTCGGTTGCTGGCTCATTTTACGCAAAATTAGCTTTGGCATCCGCAGCAGACGCTCCTTAACGACAAAACAATTGGCCCTGGACTTGGGCTAGGTACACACACACACCACACACAACACACACACCATCACAAACACATGCAGACAATTGTGATTATGGGGAACGAAGACATAACAAAGGGTTTGGGAATCAGCCACAGAACTGACTGACTATATGTACATTCGTATGTGGCTGGGCACTTAGTGTCCGCTTTTCTCTCTCTCTTTCTCTTTCTCTCTCTTCCTGTGGCAACAATGGCAAAAGGCTATAAAACGCTTAGTGGTGTCCATGTGTGTGTGTGTGTGCCTCGGTGTGTGTGTGTGTGCGGTTGTCTGTTTAATGGTCTTAAATATTTAAAAAGCAAACGCACATCAACCACAAGAGCAAAAAGTAAATGCTGAACCCAAGTGAATGTAAACAAGTTGGCCAAAAGGGGCCAAATTAATGGTAGCAACAATAAAATACTCTTTACACGAATATTACTGTAAATAATAATGATAAACAAAAGCCTGAACAAGAACAATCAATTATGATTAAAGACTCCACAATAAATTCCATCTTCAATTGAGTTATTTTTAGGAATCTTTTCGAGAAAAATGAAACAAAGAAAGAAATTAAAGGTTAAAGTTTTGTGCAGAAAGCAAATTAAGAACTCAAACTGAAATTCTCACATGGGAAAACTACTCAACAAGTGAAAGGCAATCTATTTCAAGTCCTGGGATAAGGAATAATTTATTAGGCCTGTTCTCGTTTCCCATTCCAAGCACAATTACTTGGACTTAAATTACTTGCTTTTTAGTCAATCAAAAGAAAAGTAATTTCCAATATTCTCATGCATATGCATATTAAAGTTAGACATTCTAAATATTTTTCTATTGATCTTTAATTTGTTGAGAACATTGCTTAATATTAGTGGATAAATTCGGTGCAATTAATGGAATTTACAAGAAATTATTCTTAGCAGGAAATGAAGTTTGAAAAATGGAATCGAAAGGCTCATAGAACATTTTGGGACAAATAAGTTCAATGAACAATTTAACTTCAAAATATATTTTTTAGTTAATTTGATTCGTTAAGATTACAATTAAATTACTTAGAAGACCATTCGCAAATTTGACCCAGGTTATTTTTATTAAGAAAATACAAATCGATTGCTTATTAGTTGGAAAACTCGGCAACTCTATAAGTTCGTTTGAAAACAATATCGAAAACGTTTCGAACTGAAGTAAAACGGTTAACATATCACTCAAAATTGATATCGATTTACGTTCAAAAACGATTCGAAAACGGGAGCAGGACTGCAAATTGATGTATAGTGTTGTTTAGTTTTGGTGTCTAGTGTAAATTCTTCATGCATTTCTCACATTCATAGATGATCGTTAGCATTTCGCATTTAATCTTGGAGTCTCATCTGCTGGCCTATTAAGAGTTACAGTCTTAAATCAGTTAAGAAAAAGTTTCTCCTATGAAAGAGTTTAAGCTACAAAAAAAAAAGAAGTTATTTATGCTGCATTTTTTTCCCCCAATTTTTTTGTTCTGTTTATTTTGAACAAAGTTGTGGGCAAACTTATAAATAATTATGAGCAAGCTTCTTTTAGAATTCTGCCAGCCAAAGAGAGAAAGAGATAGAGAGAGAGAGAGAGCGTAAAATGAAGCCAGTGAAAGAGGAAAAGTTGTACGCTTTTTCTTCATGCAAAATTGTTACCTCAATTAAAGATAAGTATCAAAGTGCATAATAATCAAAAGGCAGCCAGGTGAATAAAACGAGAATGAGTGACGGAGTGACGTAGTGAAACTGGAGGCCAGACGACCGACGTCAAGAAGAGATGGCAACATAAACATTGCGGAAAGCTGTCTGACTCTGCTGCCTGCTGCCTGCTTGCCTCGGCCAGTGCCTGTCAAAATGATTGTCTTACATGCATTACATCCACCCATTTTGATACCCTCCCCCTCCCACGACACACACACCATTTTGCATTCACTTCCATTAGCCCGTGGGGCTCCACGAGGCGTATGCGCAATCCTTTCTGTTTTTTTTTGTAACCTGTTTTCTGAGCTGCTTCCTTGTTGCTTTTGTTGCACATCGTTTTTCATAGACAGCAGCACACAGGTAGGTAGGTAAGCGGTAAGCAACCATTTTTACTGCAATTTATGCACATTGGGAACAACGACAACAACAGCTACAAACGTATCCAAAATCCATGCCCTGCCTGGAATGGGCCGGGCCCTGTTTGGTCATTGCTTGTTAACACACCCAATGGGAGTTATTAATGTTTGTGGGGCTTTATTTACGGCTGCCAACCAGGCAGGCAGGCAGGCAGGCAGGCAGAGCCAGTCCAGGCCCATCGAGCTGGCCAGCGAGTCGATTTTTTACGACTCCCGAAGGCCGCAGGACTCGCTGACAGCCAGCCAACCAGCCAGCCAGCCAACCAACCGGCCAGCATGGATCTGGAGCAGGTCGCTTTTCCCTTTCGCTTTTTTATTTTGCTTCTTTCTTTTTTTCCTGTGCAGTTGATTTAAATTTGGTGTAGTTAATTTTTAACCCAATTTTTGCCAACGATTTTTTTATTTATGTGCCCGCCGCCTTTTTAATGTTGCAACATTTTATTGCCAACTGGGCATAAAAATGGTTTAAAAAAAAACGAGAAAAAAAAACCCCAACTTAAATATACTTGAATGGCCTCTCTCATTGAATTTTGCTGGCCGAGGCATTAAATTTGTTGTCGCTTTTTCTGTTGTTGTTGTTGCTGTTGCTGAGGAATGAACCTTTCACAAGAGCTATGAAATTTCAACTTGAAACTTTTATACATTTTCTCCCTTATATTTTGATTATGTGTCCCGTTTGCTCCACTCGCACTCTCACTCCTGTCACACTTACTCCTTTTGCTCCAGATATATTTATTCTTGCTGCCAAACTGTGAACTCTCTTGGTTTGCCCTCTTCAACTTTTCAACTTCAATATCTTTGCCATGTTTCCTGTGTCATTTGCAAATCAAATTGTAATTGAAGTTGTGTAAGCTGCCATCTCATCTGCCTTTCCCTTTCTCTTCCCCCTCTTCCTGTCTCTATCTCCTGAGTTTCCAACAATGGCTCGCTGTCTTGAGCAGTAAAATATTGTTAAGCAAATTGTTAGTATGTATGTAAGTTTGTGGCATGTTGTGTCGGTGTCTGTGTGTGTGTGTGTGTGTGTGTGTGCGTGTGTCGGTGTCTGTGTGTGTGTGTGGTTTTGTGTGTTTGATTTTAATCCGACTTGCATTTATATGCAAATGTTGACAGACGACGTCGACGACGACAACGAAGAATCAGAGAATCGAATCAATCCCATTTATACCGAAAACCGAATCATTTCTTTACAATTTGATTTTGCTTATTAAAATAGATAGAAATACATGATAATGCAGTTGCTTGGCTTCGGGGTCGTATCAGATACATTTCAAGTATGTCAAATGTGGGTGGGAGGGGGCAAAAAAATCAATAGGATAAACATTTTCCAGGAACATTGTCGTCCGATTAAAAATGCATAATTGGCCATGTTAACCACCAAGAGAGAGAGGACTGAAGGGAACGGGACACGCATTGTCTAAAGTCGATGACCAGCAGCAGAGCACGCAAATATGCCTTTCACCTAACGGAAACGGAAGCAACTGTTGAGGCTCGCCTACGCCCACGCCCCCGCCCACCCCTGTGTGCACGCCTTCTTGTTAAGTTGGCTGCGCTCGCACTTCGTGTGCGCTTCATTGCATATGCCACACACACACATGCAGAGAGAGAGGAGAGCGGAGAGGGGGGAGTGGAGAGGGGGGACTTAAAGGTTATATATTTCTCTTTCAATTTTATTTTCATTTTTTTATCGTTGCTGATGTTTATTAATGTACATTTGTCGTCGTGTTTATTTAAGCAATTATTATTTCAGCCATGCCATCTGGTGGGCGTGGCTGAAGCAGCAACAGCAGAAGCAGAAGCAGAAGCAGAAATGCTAATTAGATTTTGCAATTATTCGTGCATGAAAACGAAGAGCCACAACAGTCATCAGGTGGCATGAGACTTGACTCGATGGTAGAAAAGAAGGTTCGGTATATGGGTATGGGTAGATGGCTATTAAATAGTCATAAATTAAAATTAAATATTTGCTTGACATGCCACAGTCATCATTATGATCATCATCATGATCATCATCATCGTTGGCCGCACCAAAAACAAAGTCGAACAAATAACCAGAAGAAAGAAAAGTAGACCAAAACCATCAACTGTCAATTATTTTTAAATGATTTTGCTTTCAATTAAACTTCAATCGCATTGCATAAGCGGCTAATAAATTTTAATGGTTGGCAGCAACAAAATGGTGAGAGGGGGAGAGGAGGGACCCAAGGCCATTGCCGCTAATCGCATTATTTATACATATACAAAAAAAAAAAAACTGCTCTTTGTTTGTTTTCAATTTTGAACAAGTGTCCATGAAAGTATCCAAAAAAAAAAATGCTACATAAATACACGTGATAAATATTTTGTGGAAAACGACAAAGAAAAGGAATTTTCATATTTTCATTTTTACTTCTTCTTTGCTGGAAAAAATATTTGTGCAATTCCACACACATCAAACGAAAAGCAAAGTTGGTCGAGAGAGATTTGTTTCTGTTTGATGTTGGGTTTGCGGGGTAAATTGCAAAATTGTAAAGCGGCCACTTTCCGGCCATTTACATGGCGCCACCCCCAATCCACTCAATCACACATACTCGGCGTTGGATGTGTGTGTGTGTGTGGGTGTGTGTGTAAATGTTTGTTATGAATCCATTGACCAGGCGTTAATTGAATTATGTTTGCCGCACAATTGGCCCAGCAAGTGCTGCAACAAGAACAACTACAACAACAACACAAACAACAACAGCAGCAGCAAGTGGAATGTGGAAAACGGATTTTACATGAAAACGTGATGAAAATGAATTGATTGGCATAGCTTTGCTGGCATAGCTACCTGTTGTAACAAGACAATGACATGTGCAATGCGAATTCGCGATCAAAGGTAAAAATTGCGACGATTTTTATTCGAATTTTTCACAATGAATATTCACCATTTTAGTCTGGATTAATCAAGAACAGGCGACAGTTGTTCGCAAAAAACCTGAACTCCGTAAGCTTTTAGCTTTAGTAAATTTGCAAATTTACTTTTCAAAGCGACAAGTCTATATATATTATTTTTGAATTAAGATCTTTCAAGTCCATTTCAATCTGAAAATCTAATATTTTTCAACAATTTCCCAAGACCAAATTGGAAGCTGACAAAAACTGAGTCGATTTCGATTGAAGTCAAAGTTTTTAATAGTTTTTAATAGCATTTCCAAATATGGAAATTATTATTAAGGGGTTATATGTACATATACACCTAGATCTTAAAAAGAATTATTTATTTTTGGCATTATCGGAATGTCCTTTATTCTTAAACGTCTACCATAATGCCAAAACTCAATATTTTCAAAATCGTTTATGACAATGGCAAGATTTTAGTATCTAGTTTAATAATCCTTTTTGGGTTTTTTTTTTTTAATGATTTTTGGGGTATAGACGCAAAAGCATTTTTTGGAGCTCCAAGAATCTTACATTATCCTTTAAAATGTTTCAAAAAAATCCACCACACTTTTAAATGTATGTACTTTTAGATAAATAAAACCCCAATGATAAATTTCAAATAGTTTTCCTCGAAAAATTCTCATAAATGACCCTTTTTGCGGCTTCTAGGTGTTAATATCCCCTTAAGAAACAATGGTCAAGAAATTTACTAAGTTAGAGTGTGGGAAATCCTGGAAAAGCATTCTTAGAAAATTCGTGAGAAAGGATATTCCAAGGATAATTTCCTACGATCACTTCTTACCTTAACCATAGTCCAATGCAAATTATGATAGAAAACCCAAAAAAGTATGCTATAGAAAATTATTGATACCAAAATGGTATGAAATTCATATAATTACTTAAGTCCAATTTGACATTTTTTTTGCTGAATCAATTTTATTTAAGGGAAACGAATCTTGAGATAGCAAATTGAATATTTATTACTGGTTATCAATCATCCGCAAAAGATTCCTAGAATCAACTAACTACGCTAATTACAATTAGAAATATTGTGAGAATCTTGTTCGCATTCGCTCCATTTTGATTAAGAATCTGACAAGTGGCAAATAATGCCTATTAGAATAAATGGGATTGTGCCTTTTGGGCAGATTGCGAGCACTTACATGTGTTATGACCCTTATGACCCTTGCCTTATAATGTTATCAATCTGATTATATCAATGTTTTATTCATAGTCTGAAACAAACTGCACTTGTCCTTGAGCATTTCCCACTAGCAGCTCATTACAAACAATCAAATGCCAATAGAGAGGACAGCAAACTAAAATTACACAAAACAACGATACGACGACGGCTTACAAAACCCGGGCCATAAAAGTAAACATACACACACACACACACACACACAAACGCACACTCATATGAAATGCCAAAAATAAATGAAACAGTAAAACTTAATTTGCTGTTTATGCCGGGAAAAACAACAGTGAAGACCTAATGATAACTGCCGCCTTTCCCTTTCTTTGCTTTCGCTTTCGGGGTTTGCCTTTGTCTTTCCTTCCATTGCCTGGACTCCGTGGAGGATTAATAAAGCAAGTTTTCGGGTCGCTAATGAACTGTAGCGTTAAGCCACAGAAATGAACTGCGGACCACACCACGTGCCGTATGTGTGATGGCCAGATTAGGCGACAACAACAAACATCATTACAACAACCATCATCCATAGCCAAGGACCGACCAAGGAACCAATGACGACTATTTGACATTTTGAACATGTATAAATTATATGGGCAAACAAACGAAACATTTGCGCTGATTGCCAAATGCCGACGGCATTTCTTCTATATTCCCCTCTATCCCTCAATCTTTATACCTATCCAAGTCCCTATACCAATCCCAAGCTCTGGACAGAGACTGTGACTGCGACTGAGCCTGCTCTTTGGCCCGAGTACTATAAAAAATAATGAAGAAAAATAACTTAAAGCGACGGGACTATAAAATAAATGAGCCGGCAATGCCAATGGGATCTTCTTTTTCTTCTACTACTTCTACTTCTATTTTATTTTCCCAGCCATAAGCAAACACGCATAAATTCTATGAAATTTGTGTGCCTCGAATGCCAGTTACATGTTATATGGATATCCTTATACAGGGACGGACTGTGCGACTTTTGCAGGCAAACTATTTCATCTAAGTGAAATTTGATGCAACTTTTAGCTTTCCACCTGACTTTAATGAGGGGAAAGAAGCGGCTTAGCCTCAGTTATTTGCGCATAATTAATTATTTTCAAGAATTTTCATTTAATTTACAAAGCATTTAATCTAACAATTCACTCTCTCTTTTAACTTTTCACTTCAAGGCTTTCATTTTCTTACTTTCTCTTTTAACTTTTCATCGAGGCTTAGAGAAAAATTAGCATATGGACGTTTGAAGATAATTCCAGATAAATATTTGTCATTTCGTTGAAACAATTTATGAATTAGAAGTCTATATATTTCTATTATATTTAAAATTGCTTTGTTTTCAGTGGCAATCCAGCCCTGTAACCATTACGACGATTGTGGTCATGTATATATGAGAAAGAAACTACTTAGTTATATTCTCAAAATGTTTGGCAAATTTGTCGGTCATTTGCATTGCCAAAAACTTCACAATGGCTAAAAAGGGTGGGAGATATGGTAGGTTAGCAAGCAAGCAAGGAGGAAGGAAGGAAGAAAGCAAGAATGAAGGCAATCCTTAACCCTATGTACACCTACCCCACAAGCGAATGGCTTGGGCCTAACTTTTCGCTTGGCGGGCCATTTATTATGGCTCCATGTATGACATTTGTTTTGGGTCCCAGTTCCCCGAAAACATTTGCGGCCGCTTTAATGTGGCGGCAGCATTCGGGGAATTCCATATTTTGTCCCTCAACACTATACTCCTCCATCTCTTCTCCTCTCTTCTCTCCTCTCCTCTATTCGTTGCCTTTTTGTGCCGATGATAAATAAATCAAAGCCTCTTTCGTCCTCTCTTTTATTGGACTTGTTTGCAAATTTGTTCGCTCTGCCAAAACAACAACAATAACATCAGCAACAACAACAACAACAACAAATGTCATCAAATGGATTTGTATTTTAAGCGCAAATTGCATAAATCAAAAGTTTTTGTTGCTGCTTTCTTTGGCAAAACTTTTGATTGCCTTTCTGTTCTGTTTAGCTTTCTTTATTTCAGTATTCTTTTTTTGGAAACAGATGCCCATGTGTCCAAGTCCAAGTCCAAAACCAAGACCAAGTCTGAGGACGAGTCCAAGAGCAAGACCATGGTCATAGCCTTAGCCTTAGCCACTTTGCATGCCACAATGAACAACTTCAAACAGTTTTTCCGACTAAGAAAGAGCGAGAGAGAACGAGCGGAAAAACTTATGATGGCTCACTTTTCACTTTCTGTTATGGCCGCTACTGTGTGTGTGTCCGTCCGACTTATGAATTATAATTAAATATATATTTTCATTTAGCCTGTTGACACATTTGAGTGCTCATTAAACATGAAAATGGCCAACACTAAATCATGCATGCTTATGCTCTTGCTTTTATTGTTCCCGGCACGCTTCCATAATTTATGCTCATTTCCAACTAATATTATATTAACTTGTTTAAATTCTGACAAACACACCAAAAGCACACACACACACACACACACACACGCACACACAACACATAACAATGCGACAAAAAGCCAATGCCATATTTTGTTTCGCTCATAATTTGCACATTAATTTTGTATTTTATATACGCTTCACTGATTGACGAACTGACTGACTGACTGACTGGCAGACTGACAGTTTGGCAGCATCAAAATGATCGCATTATGTCAACAATAAATTGCGTAAAGCATTCAGCATCAAAGTCTATAGAAAGGCATCATGCAGAATAATTCAAATTCACAAAACGTTCATCTAAACGAAAATTATATATCCTTTCATTCAAAAACGAGAATTAAGCAATTGCTAATATATCTCAAAACTAACTACCAATTGGAACTTGTTGATTTGTCATATGCAAATTCAAATAAATCTGAAAATACAAAATATTTATCTATTTCTCTTCTGATATATTAAAATATTTTGCTTAATTGTTAAAATCACAATAAATGGGCCGCTGCATTTAAAGTCAATTAATAAATATAATAATTGTATAAAATAATAGTTGGCTTTCATTGTGAAACTAATCAAAATTTATATTATATTTGAAAAATGGCCAAAAGTAGATAAAACATTTTGTCAATGCAATAAAATGACTTTTTTCATGGTTGAATATATATTTTATATATTTTTTTAACAAATATTGAAGCAGCTAAACCATTTTGACTCTTTTTTTATAAAATATTTTATTTACCTTGAAGAATGGATATATTTTTCTAACGATTATTGAACTGTGATTGACAATCCGAATGCATAACATAAGCCGTATCGAATTAAATTTGCGGGAAAAATGGGAATATGTTTGCTGATCAGACAGACCAAATGGTTTATAGAGCATATAAAATTGTAAAATGAAATAACATTCAATGGAAAATGTAATTTAGGCTCGAACAGAGCGAAACCTTCATCAAATTTAACAAATATCCCTTTCCCCTTTTTGGACCAGGCAGCTCGCAGCAGCTCGTCTATGCAACATATTTCATATATGTATAGATATGAAAATATAGGTATATTTATATATGTATATGTATACATATGAGACTCGTTGTTCCTATAAAATGTTATATGTAGTTTTTATGAGCCTCACAAAATATGCGGGCAATGGTTTTACATGCTTTTAATGAGGTGGGTTGGCAACAAACCATTTTCTATTCACTAAATAAACAACAGAATTTCACAACATAATTAGCCACATAATAACAACAACAACAACAAGAACAACAAAGAGCAGAAAGCAAAACAAAAAAGGTTTTTGCATAAATTCATTTCATTTAATGATTTTTTATAATGTTGCATTTATAATATCATAAAGAAAACAATTTTCAGTCATACAGATTTATGACTTTTTTTGTTTGTTCAAGAGAGCAAATATTCTTTTAAAAAAATGGAATTTATTATACCGAAATGTGTTAAAAGCTTACAAATTTTCAGATCTTTAAGAGTGACATCATCTCGAATCTCTGAACGCTCTTAAAGTGAAAACTTTTTAAATGTTTTTTCCTTTTCAATTGTTGTTTAAAAGGTCAATAAAAAATTCGACTTATATATCTTTTCATATTGAAACATATTTCTAGTTATAATACATTGATTTCCCGTTGTTTGCAAAAAATATTCCAAGAATATTTGATCGATATTCCTGTTCTATTCAAATTCAACCGTATTCATCTTTGAGCATTTTATTTTTGTTTTGCTAGAGAGAATTTAATTTAGTCATAATTGATGTTAGCAGCGAGCGTTAAGACGTCGATTAATTAAAAGCATTTTAAGATGAGGGAAATGTGACAAAAAATTAAGGTAAAGCTCTCTATTTCCATCTCTCTCTTTCCCCTCTCTCTCTCTCTCTGCTTGTCTAATGTTTATTTTGGTTTTGTGTCTTTAATGAGCCCAAGATTTGACGACATAACGGCATATTAAACGCAGGCAAGTAGGTGAGATGCTAACGATGGACACTAAAAATAAAGCAAAAAATTCATCTCGAGGTACCCAACCAAAAACGCATGGGACGAACGGACGCATAGTATGAACGGACTTTCTCGGCATTATTAATAGGCACTTAGAAAAATCTCTCGTGTGTGTGTGTGTGTGTGTCTATCTGTTGGGTATTACGACTAGCTAGCTAGCTGCTGCTTCTGCTTCTGCTGCTGCTGATGAAGACACGTTTTTACATTTTGTATATTGACGTTAAAATTAGATGCCAACTTGTCGTCGTCGTCGTGGTCGTTGTCGTTGGAGCCAAACAAACAACACGTATCATATTTTAGCAGCTGATTATTATTATGATGTTCATGATGATGATGATGATGTTGATGATGATGATGACGATGATGGGGGAGGATGCCTCTGACTATGCCTAGAGGGCGGCTGTCATGCAGGTGGCTGTCATAACGCGGCTTTCAAGTGATGATATATGACCGTCGCGCATTGTGGCACAAATCAACATGTTAAATAGACTGTGAGGAAACCTCCACCTCCACCTCCACCTCCACTGCCCCCCCTCCCGAGTTAAAGATTATTTTTAGGGTTAGCTCTTTATTTTATATACAAAATGATATATCTGCATATGGTAGATGTCTTCTTTTGACAGATCTGCTCACTGTGGTCTTGGTCTGGCGTTGATCTTTAATGGCTCAATGCGGCTGAAATCTTCATACGGTTCGTTAGCCATGCATAGACCTGAATATTTTTTATCATAGCCGCTCTGGCAATTGATTGCCCTCACGCTATAGATGGGTTTGTTGACCACAAAATTGCTAGCATAATTGCAGGCCAATAGAAAATGATGAACATTCTGTTTGAGCCAACGTGCGGCGGCACAGCCCACATAAGTGCCATTATCCCTGGCCATTACGGCAAAGTTTCGTATAGAGCTAACAGAGAGAGAGAGAGAATGTGTGTGTGGAGGGAATGATGTTAAAATTAACTAAGTAATCACCCACTTGCCCAATAGTTTATCCTTGGGAAACTTCTCAAGTTCCTCACGCGTGATATTCTGCCATTGATTCCACCAAGAATTGATTGAATATTTCATTAGAGTGACATCTGTGGGACGAGCGAAAGACGCGTCCAGTGAACTGATATTTAGCATGGCTAGATTTTGTCCAGAATTACGAAACTCTCGGGTATTATGGCATAGATCATAGTTAAGTGAACATTGTTTCACATTCAAGGTGGCCAAAGATGCGAGTTCCTCATGCCATTGCATACTAGCCATGCGATCGGGATGGGGCAGTTTCTTCAATGCCCCCGATGCCAAGAGATTACGTCGTTCATTGTGCTCATGCACAATGAAATTGCGATATTGGAGCATATCAATTAAATGCGTATCATGGGGGCAAAGTTTGGACATTTGCTAAATAGAAATCGATCGTTAGATAAAACTATTCCCTTTCGATTCATAACTTACTCCTCGATTCCTGCATGCAATGTGCCTCTTGAATCTGGGACACAAATCACTTAGACAATAGTTCTTGCCATCTAAACCCTCGATATGGCCAAGTAATGAATAGATGAAGCTTATGGCCAAGAGTAGAGTCGGTGCTGCTGCTACCATGTTTTTAACTGTGGCCTTATAAACACTTGATTTGCCGCTTTTATACAGAGTTTTTCTTTGCTTTGCTTTGTGTTTTTTATTGCCATGACAAATGGCTTTTAATCGAACGACTTTCACAGCTGTTGCTTCGACAAAAGGATCTTCACATAATCCAAATGCAAACACATCAAACGGCAATGGCAACACAGTTGTTGTATGCCTCAAGAGGATGACTCTTGCTTGCAGAAAAAACAGAAAAACCCAGAAAAAAAACCAGTAAAAACCAAAAAAAAAAAAAGGTACACAACTTTAGATCTGCCTACTTTTTTAGTGTACTTGGGCAACCAACTTGCAACCTCGACTTGCCACACTTGACACATTCCCTACGACTATCAAACACAAAGCGACACGAAAAACAACAACAACAACAACAACCAGCAGCAGCAGCTGAGAGAAAAAGAGAGAAAAGCTTAAATGTGAAAAATTCCTTTCATAGTGCAATTTAAACTGCAAACACACAAAAAACAAGAGAAAGCGAACGAGCCAGAGAAAGCGAGAAGAGAAGAGGGGGGGAGATGGAACAAGAATCTCTGGCGTCTGCCTGCAATTGCAATGGAAAGACACAAAAGACAGAGATAGAAAGAAGAGTGGGAAGAGTGGGAGAGGAAAACAAGAAGAAAATGCTGGCATGTCCTTGTCGTTCATTTTCTACCTCAATTGAAATAGTTTTTCTCGGTGGCTGCAAATGTTCGTTTTGCCAGGCAACAGTTTTTCACTTTCATTATTACATGGCAGAGCGAAAAAAAAAAAAAAAATAAACGAGGGCAGAAACAGAAGCAAAACAAATATTTTAATGGGCGAAATTGTTGAATTTCTTTGTCGACCCTCTGGGCCAAAGTAAGCCAAGTCCAAGAGCAGATCAAAAAACCCACTGATGGTGAGGGTGGAGAGGGGAGCAAATTTTGATGTGGAAAAGACATTTTGCTACTTTAGACACATTTACCCATTATTATTTATATTATTATTGCTCTTCTTGCCAATTTCATTTCAGGCTTAAAGGCCAAGAGATGGGGGAAGTGGGGCAAATAAAAAGCACAAATAAAATGGTAGCCAAAGTTAAATAAAACCAAGTTAAGAAGCAAGAGCAGCTGCTCCCGCTGCTACCGTTTCACCTGATGCAGCTTGCCTTGTACAATTTTTCCTATATTATAGCCAAACCCAAACAGTTTTTCCCTCCACCAGTTTTTCTCTTAGCCCTAACCAAACTTTCTCCATTTAACGCTCATTAACTACTTGCCTGGATGGCGAAAGGGAGGAGGGAGAAGGGAGAGACGGCCTGGAGTGGAGTGGTTCCATGGGAAATGGGGGATAAGATGCTAGGGCAAAGCCTCGGCTTACACTTGCTTTTCACTTAATTGGATTTGCTTTGGCAGCGCGCATTTTCTACGCTGCAAGTTCGAGGCTAATAATTGCAGTTTGTAATTATTTTGCCCAGAATTAAGCTAGCGACAGCAGCGACAACAAGAAGAAGAAGGAGGAGATACGATCTCAGTTAGCTCTTCAAAATGTCAATTAAAAAAATGTGCCCCCCCGCCCTCGCTCGCTCTCTCTTATTTAAATATTAAAAAAAAAAGAAGAAATAACTAAACAATGGCAATATTGATGGTCGCTCTCTCTCTCTCTCTCTCTCTCGCTTCATGCTACTTGGCTAAGTTTGAAAGTTGGCTAAAATCAATTTCAATTTCATTTAATTTCCTCAAAGGGCCAGGCCAAAAAGAATATAAAAAAGTTGGTCGTCCTTCGACTTTGGTTTTCTTTTGATTGGCGGTGCTTAGTACGGCACACACACACACACATACAATATGCACATGTGTGCGTATGTGTGTGTGTGTGTTGCTACCGCAGCAGGAAATTGAAATTCTCACACATTTGCACTCACTTAAGAGTGGAAAAGGGGCGTGTGAGGGGAGAAATGTGAGAAGCTCTGAAACATTTATTTGCATATTTTAAGCAAAAATTTCAATATAAAAGGCATAAATGTGCCATGTGTCTGTGTGTGTGTGTGTGAGTGAGTCTGCATTTATATATATACATATATATATGCATATTTATTTCTGTATGTCTGTATGTGTGTGTGTGCGTTTGTGTAAATTGTATTACTGTGTTGGTGTGTCAATAAAACAATGACAATGTCATTTGCACTGTGCAGTGTCTCGCAGTCAAAGTCAGTCAAAAGTTTTGCAACTGTCACTTAAAGTGCTCAACTCAATTCGTTTGTCACATTGAATGGACGACTCTTCCGACCCACAAGATAGATCCCAGCGACAGATTGGGAGAAGCTTGTTGGAGCTTGCCCCAGCTTCAGTTTATGTCACGCATTATTAACACACGCCCAGCTGCCAAATGGCAGTCGATGAGCACGACAAGTGCTACGCGTCGTATGCGCAATGCCAAGCAGTAGTGTGGATAAGCAAACGGAGAGCGGGCGACAGCGGAGTGGTTGGGTTTTGGGAGGGGGGATTGGGGGTAGAAAGGAAATCGAAGGAACTTCATCTTGGACTATGCAGAGTCGTGAGTTGATTGCTAAACTCAATGCAATTTCAATGTCATTTATGTGTGAGACTCGACTCCATCTCTCCCCCCTCTTTCCCCCTCTGCATGTGTGTGTGTGTGTGTTCTTATTGTTGGAACTGAGATTTGTTTGCCATGCCACAGACGACGACGACACAACGTGGGGTAAGCAAAACCAAAGGCAACTACTGCAAAAATATTCTCAACTCTCTTCGGTTTTTTTTTTTTTTTCTCCTCTTTATTCTTTTCTACCTTATTTATTTTTGTTGTCCGCCTGCGCTTATGCAATGCGTTTTGGCACGTTCTGCAATTCATGGAACGTGTTTCGGCAGTGTGTGTGTGTGCCAGTGTGTGTGTGTGTGTGTGTGTGCCTGCAGCTGTACGGCACTTGCACTAATGAAAAAGTCTTGCGGTTGCTCCTGCAATGAATCAAGCAGTTGAACGAGAGGACCACTTGAAAAGGCACACAAATATGGCTAACCAAGTGGGGTAGCGGCAGGGGGGTAACGGCAGGGGGGGAGGAAAACCTGCATTGCCAACTTAACTGGTAACCAGAATTATTTCGGGGTTTTTCTCCATCCACTTGAATTACTCAAGAAATGTCAACTTTAAAATGCATTTTACCAAAAAATTTATATATTATGGATATAATCTGCAGATTTTGTCAATTAACCTACATATATGGCATTGGAAAACAAGAAATTCTTCGCTATTAAAAGTTTAAAGTAAATATTATTTTCCTTTTCCCTTTATTATGCCTGAATTTACGTAAAACTCGCGAGTTTTTCAATCAATCTCATTTCGTTAGAGTATCTAATTGAGATTAAATATTCAATTAATAAAATAAAAAAACTAAGAAACATTTGTTTGTGGATTGATTTAATGATTTTCCGTATCTATTTTCCCCGATAATCGGGATTCCAACTGTAAATGAACTTGGTTCTCTCAAAACCTTCGCTTGGTTCAGGAGACGCGACAACTTATTTACTTTCTTCTTCGTTTTTTAATAAAAGACTTCAGACTTTGAAGTCAATTTTTCAATTAGATGCGCTTCAAACAGTTTCAAACTTGAAACCTTAAACACATTCCATGTCTTCTTTGTTGGTTTTTTTTTTTTTTGCTGTTCTTTTTTTGTGTTTTAAATATTATGTGCGAGTATTCTCCGCTTGAGGGCTTAGCTTTTATATTATGTATTTACCCAAGCCAATCAACGTTCCCAGTTCAAGGTCACATTTTGTGAAATGTTGTCAGGCATATTGATGACATTATCTACCTAGACAACACACACACACACACACATACACACCACAGGCAAAGAAGTCGCAAGCTAGACAAGACACGACACTTTGCTTTTACTTGTGTGTCCTCTGTCCCACTTTGTTGCCACATGCCGCTCATTGTCTCAGTGCTTAAGAGAGTTCTTCCCCTCACCCCACACCACACACACCTTACCCACGCTGTCAACTTAGCATGGAAGTCCTTCTCCTCCTTCTGCCCCTCGACTCTGCGCCATGTGGCATGCTCGATATGCAACACCAGAAACAGACAGTCGCTGACACGCATCGCGGCATATGCTTCAAGCTGCTTGCTCTCGCCTTGTTTCCGACAGTCCCACAACAATTTCATCCACCCCACCAAAAAAAAACACACACACACAATTCCCCCCAGTGTAGCTCCCACCCTCGTGCTTGCCCCCTCATAAAACAGACAACAAACATTGCCAACATCATGTCGATGTCGATGTTGCCGCGGCGGTTTCGTACACATAAAAACTGAATCTTTACTCTCTGTCACTCGAATTGTGATTTCTTGCCAACTGATTTTGTGATTTTCGCAGAATATCACAACCGCAGGATGACACAGAGGGGGGTGGGGCGAGGTAGTGGTGTCTCATTAAATACGCTTTGACATTCGCTTTTGTTGCTTATCTTATTTAGACGGAAGGCAACCAGACGCCCAGACAATGTTAGGCCCCCTTGGTTACCGTTACCCAACCGTAGCACCTCCCTCCCCCGTCTCCCCCCACTAAACACTCGTGTGTGGCAAAAATTTTTGATCATTTCTTTTGTCGACATTAAACACCCGAAAAAAAAAACACAGGCCACATAATTAGCTGTGTGAGCTTTAAATTTAAATGAACTATAAAGGAAAATCATACAGAACAGACAGACAGATTTTTCCTTCTATATAAACAAAGTCATATTACAAGCAGGGGGTTGAGGGGGAAATCTCTCTGGGAGCCTTCGAAGCTTGTCGCTTAATTGTTATGTTGATTGTGAAATTTTTAACGCTCCAAACAGAGCTGAACTAAGCTAAAGCTAAGCCCCAAAACGCTGATGATGATGTGGGGGAGGGGGAGAGAAGTGTGTGTGTGTGTGTTTGTGTGTGTGTGAAGCAACCCGAGACGCACTTTTGATATGCAAATTTTATGCATTTTTTCTTTGCCACAATGAAAATTAATGAAGGGAAAACTCTCTCAACAAGGGGTCGAAAAGTCAAGTGACGAAGCGCGTCCTCAACGCGGTTGTTTCTCTTGTTTCTGCCGTTGCCCTTGTTGACTTTGTTGCAATTTCGTGTTCTGCAGTTGTAATTAATATAATTTCTGTTTTCATACGCATAAATTTAAAACGTTTTTTTTTTTTTGTTTTGTTTGCCCCCTGCGTGCTGCGTGACTTTTAACGAGCACTTGAAGCCATTTTGTACTGCAATTTGAGCTGCAATTTTTCACACTTGACAACTTGACCAGAACACTGGAAATTGCTCGCAGCTCGAGCGGGGTGGAGGGGGTTGTCAGGTGGCCAACTCTCTCTCTCTCTCTCACACACACTCTGTGGGTTGCTCCTGTTGTGTAGCAAACTAATTAAGAAAATATTTGCCAATCCTTCGATGGCAGGCCCAAAGAATTTTCAGCACTCGATGCTCTGTCTGCTGAGAATTCCACTAACCCCCCCCCACTGGTAAAATGAGAATTGCTTCGGCCAGTGTTTACCCTCCAAAAGCCCCTTACTGAGAGCACAACAACATCCAAGCCGAGTCGAGCCATGCTGGGGCATTGGACGGGAATGAAATGCACACAAAAAAATAAATTTTCGGTTTTCGGCAAGCCAAAAGCATTTATACCCTTATTTTGGTAAGCAACAAAAATGCAAAGTTTAGGTGAAATTAATCATTAAGAAATCTTGAATATTTTTTGTTTGATTTAATTTAATCAAGCTATAGAAAATTGCTATATCTAGATAATCTATATTTAATACGATTTTTTTGGGTGATTTTTATGTCTTATGTCAAAGCTGTCGAGGACTTGCTCTCTCTCTATCTTTGTTAGTTCAATCGAGTGTTGTGTGATGATGGTCTCAGGGCCACTTCACTTCCATCTTCACCTGCTCATCCACTTGTTCAGTGAAATCAGCGTTGAATTGGGTCAGGTGCAAACAAGTTGCCATTTTCAGTCAGTGTTCGGTCGGTCGTTCGTTTACCAATGAGTGAGGAGAGTGGAGTGGAGAGGAGAGGAGAGGCGGCTGGGAGGATCCACATAGAGTGGCCAGTGAAAATGCATTGCCTTCCTCCTACTCCTCCTCCTCCTCTTTACTCTTAGTTTTATGATGAGCTTGAAAATATTCTTTGTTAAGTTATTCAAAGGGCGACCCCAAAAAAAAACCAGAGAGAGGGAGAGAGAAAAAATGAAGCCATAGTCCTGGACAAAAAGGTGAACCTATGGAAGGTAGAGAGGGTAAATAATTTTTGGAGGACAAACTCAAAAGCTTTGTTCATGCAAATTGAAGTGTGTTTGTGTGTGTGTGTGTGTGTGTGTGTGTATTGCGTGTGCTGGGTGTGAGATGAACGAACGCCTCGACAGCTTTAATGATATACAAGCAACAGAAACATTAACAACTGGGGCGGAGAATGGTTTTTTTTTTTGGGAGGGGGGGGGGCTCCAACGATGGCGTCAGTGTAAACAAGCTTGGTACGCTGCTGCTGCTGCCACATGCAGCGCCGCAAAAATTAATATTTGTGTTAATAAAAGCCATAAAGGGAGAGCCAACCCAACCAAACCAACTGAAACCGAAACAGAAACAGAAACAAGACCAAAAAGGAACCCAACGGCAGCAGCTGTGCGGTCGTAAGTGTTTACATTACATGTTTGGATCTAAGCACGCGCATTTAGTCATCCAAATGGGATGATGATGATGATGGGCAAGGAGGAGCGGACTGCCGACTACGGAGGCAACTTGGTGTCCGGAAGGAAGCTAGAGGGAGATAAAACGCAAAAACGTGCCAAACACCAAAAACGCTAAAAACAGAAAACAACAACAACAACAACAGCAACACACACTGGCAACATTTTTTAGCTCTCGAACTTTGCTCACACACTCCTGACAGCTATCAGCAAGCAGGCCAGCTCAGCCAGCCAGCCAGCCAAGAAGCAATGGGAAGAAACAAAAACAAACTCGCAATCAGAATCAGAGGCAGAGGATAAACCCAAAAAAAAGGAGGAAAAAAAAGGAGGAAAAACTCTATGCCATTTCCCGTCTGCCTGCAATTGAAGCTGTGCACCATACAATTCAATTAAAAAAGTTTACTGTTTTTTTTTTTTTCTCTCCCCTCTGCTAAACCCTGCTGCTCCTCCTGCTGCTGCAACCCTCCTCGATTGCCATTCGATCTCTACACGCTCTAGCATTTCCGTTTCTGTTCAGTGCTGTTCCGTTACGTTTCATTCGGCGCTGTGATGACGGTGACGTCTCCATTCCAGCGAAGCCAACAAAGCCACCGCATGCCAAAAGGCAATGGCATTCGGGAGGATGGAGGAGCTAGACAAGCAGCTACAGTGGGCCAAAAACCCTATACAAAAGAAATTAGCAGCAAATCGGAGAGGGTTAGGGGAAGGTAAGAACCCAAACAACTTAATCAGAAAAATAGGCAACAAAAATGCTAAAATCGAAAAAGGATACTTCAATTTGTAGAATTTTTTTTCCAACTCTTTGCCAAAGATTAAAAGTTTTAAACATATATTTGTTTACAGGAATTTCATGTATTGATTTGTATTTTAATTGAATGACTGAATCTCAATTAAATTAATCGAATTATTTCATTATGGCAAACTTTAATTGGACTCAAAAATATATTTCTACCCTTTTTCCTGCATTGTCTGAGCTTTCACAATGAAAAACATTTTTAATTAAAGACCCACATTAAAATAGATTGAATTTTAAAGGCAAATATTTAATTAGAGAAACTAGTAATTATATTAATTTGCAGTCTGACTTCTAATTTATATATGAAACATTTTATTTACATAAATTGAGAAGTGATTAACATACAACAATATTAAATTGTTGCCTTGGCCTTGAAATTAAATTTTGATTCAATGGAAACATAATGTTAGGAGGGAAAAATTATCTATAAAAACCCTGAAAACAAATTTATAATTTAGCATTACACATTTTTAATTGCTGCGATTTCAGCTGAATTTTATATATTTAACATACTTATTTTCCTTATGGAATTAAGTTTCCAAAAGGTTTTCACTGATTTTTCAAGCCATAAATAGACTTAAACTTTTAAATCTATTAAAACATTATTTGCCTGAATGTAATTCACGCTTGGTTCAATTCTGTTAACTGAATTCAAATTGATTTGAATAATGATATAAATGTGAATGAATAAATTGATGGGGAGAGAGGTGGGTGGGTGAGTGGGGGTGTTAGGAAAATCTTTCCATTTAAAACCTAATGAAAATATGTGTGTGAACAAAGACATTTTATATATTATGGGGACCTTTGCTGCTGCTCTGTTGCTCCATTTTCCCTCATTGAACCCATTGTGTGAATGATTCTGCTATGCTGAGTGGCAGTCGCACAGACTCAAACACTTCACTCCTCCCTCTCTCCCAACCACTTGGCATTGCATTTTGGTTTTGCTTCTTTTTTCTCTGTTCTCTTCTTTGCTTCGTTTTTTGTTTCATTTGCCATTTTTCTTTAGCACCCGCATCGCTAGCGAAGTGAAATAAAACTTCACACCATTTGCCACAAATGCCTTTGCCCCCTGCTCTCCTCCCTTCGTTGCTGCTCTTAACCGACGACTTAGTTGCGGCACATGCTACTCCTGCTTCTGCTCCTGCTCCTGCTCGTTCTCTCGATCCTGCTCCTGCTTAGCAATGAATGAAATGCAATTAAGTTGATGTCGAAGCAAGTTTATAGTGGCTGACTGAACAGATGGACGAATCGAATCGACTGAATGACTGACTGACTGACTGACAGGAAGACACACATACAGAGACAGACTTATATAGACAGATCGAAGAATCGAACCTAAGTATTGATGATTTTATAGAGGCGCCAATGCGGAAATTAATACAATTCTCCTGCTCCATGTGCAACACACGTTGTAGAGGTAGAATTTTTCTGTTTGTATCTGTGTGTGTGTGAGGGTGTGGGAGTGTGTGTGCATGTTGGCATGTCAGTGTTGGAGCTTACTTAATTAACTTAATTTTTGAAAATCGCCCTCTCTTCACATATTTCAGCTGTTAATTAAGCGCATGCCACACGGGTTGCCCCCACCCCGCATTCTGCTGTTGCTCCTGCTGTTGCTGCCACTAAAAGCTGCCAAGTCACGACAACTTTTCGCCAACAAATAACATTTAAAGCAACTTGCTTGAGTAAAAAATCCACCTCCCCCCCACCCAATCCCCCTACCCATTTGGTGAGGTTGACCCAAAGCCTTTTGCATACTTACGACTATTTTGGCCGCTTTTTCTCACCCCCCCCCCCCCACTCTCACCCTCTCTCTTTCTCTTAGACAAACTGTCAACAGAAAACTTGGAAAAGTTTCTCTAGTTTAGTTGTTGCTTCCTGTGTGTGTGTGTTTTTTTTTTTTTCTGTTCTTGTTGTTGCCATCATTTCCGCTTGCACATATGGCCACACCCACACACTTAGTTTGTGGGCGGCATAGAACAAAGTGTCTTCATAATGGATTTTGGTTTTTTTGTGTTGGCCAAATGAGTAGAGGAGGGGAGGAGGGGACCAAAATGGGGAGCGAGAAAATTTGCGGCTACAAGTTCATTTATCATTTGCTTGAGTAATTGAAATTTCAACACTGCCTGGATGGCTGGCTGGATGGCAGTCGGGCAATCAATGTGCACAACCCAAGAGCAAAGCAAAGGCAAACGTTGGCACAAGTAGGACCCGGGGCCAGATCCCCAGTCTCCGTGCCTCCTTGTTGCCAGTCCCAGTCCCAGTTCCAGTCGCAGTCCCCAGTCCCAGTCCCCAGACCGGGGCAATACATTAGACGTTGCCTGTCATCCCGACACATTTCGCTTTGAACTTAATGGATATGAAATAAATAAAAAATTTATATACCTTTAGTTGAGGGTGATGCTTTTGCCTTTAGACTCTTCCATCAGCTCCTCCTCAACTCCTTGTGTCTCTCGTCTCTCTCATCCTTGAGTTTGTTCTAAACATATGCAAAAAAAGGTTGCGCCTTCAAGTAAAGTCACAAAATGGCGACCGGAAACTCATTGAATGGGTTCGAAAATCGATTGGGGATTACTTTCTGGGCGCCGCTTTTCATTTTTACCTCGTTTCGTTTACTCATTTTCGGGGGGGGGAGGGGGGGGAGGGTAGTAGACCCCAATAGGTATATATTTATTTTCGGCCTTTGGCATCCTCTATGAATTGCCCAGAGGCTTATCCTCCACCTCAACCCATCTCACCCATTATACAGGCGGAGGGGAAGGGGGGTGTGTGGCGTTAAGCTCCTATGGGTAGGCTGCTTACGCATCGCCGCACAAATGATTTATAAGGTAGACAAAAGCAAAAATTGTAGCCTCACCTTGCCTGGCCTGGCCAGAACTTAGGACTGGACTGGCCTCCCGACCGACCGACCAACCGACCGACCTCATGGCTTGGCCTCGACAAGATAATGCGAAGCCTCAAAGCCATGTTCTACCCTAGCAACCTCCCTCAATCCTTAGCTCTGTGTGTGTGTGTGTGTGTGGCGATTGGTGACACAAAAATGCAGCCATTTGACCATAAACATTGAACTAAATTCAAAATCAATTTAGCGGAATAATAAAACTGACTAAACCAGAAAGAGAACGTGAGAGCGAAAGAGATGAAGACTAAAAATTGGCATTGCCAGTGTGTGTGTGTGTGTGTGCCAGTGTGTGTGTGTGTGTGTACTGTAAGTAAGCGAAGAATGTTGGCTTAAATCATAATCACGTGAAAGCCTGATTATGCTCGAGTTCGAGTTCAATTTTGGCTGCTCGACTTACGGCTTTGTCAACATTTTAGCCCACTCATATATGCCTATGCTGGCTTCTTCTATGACAAATAGCCATAAATAAGTGACACACACACACACACACATACACACAGTGTGGTGTGTGAGAGGGAGATGGAGAGTGACTTGTCTATGGGCCAACATCCAACGAAATTGCAGTGAACTCAGCCAAGCGGCGACAACTGCAGCAAGTCTCCCCAGCTTATTTATGCCCTTGGACAGAGTGCGAGAGAGAGAGAGAGAGAGACAGTGATGGGGAAACCCTAGCAGGACAACAACAAACAACAACAATAACAACAAACAACAGCAACAGAAGCCAGAATCTACAACAATGAAAGAGAAAGAAAGCAGAAAAAAAATAGAAAATCATAGCCAAAAGTCAAGTGAATTTCCTTTTCTGCACAAACACAGACAAACATATAAGTATATATACACACACACACACACACTTACACATTGGACTTGCTCGCAATGCCATGAAATGTACTTTGTTATGAATTTTTGTTACATCCTTTTTCGGTTGGGATGTTTTCCCTACTTCTTCGCCAGCTTTTCCTTATACATCTTCTTCCTCAACAGCAACAGCAACAACAACAAAGATTAGAAGGAGGACACAAACACATCCGTAAACAATTTGTTCATGCCCTTTTTTTCTCTCTCTCTCTCTCTCTCTCTCTGTTATGTCTTCTTTTTTTTCGTATTTATTTCAATGCGCTGTTTTTCCCTTCGCCATCCTTTTCTCCTGTTTTTTTGTTTTGTTGAGTTGTGTCTTCCCTGTTGTTGTTGTTGCTTTTTTTCTCCTTTTTTCTTTGATAAGCAAAATAAAGAAATGAACAGGGAAATTGAAAATGTTGCCAGCCAAAATAGGCAATCCCCCCCACCCCATCAGCCCCTGCTCTAACCCTAACCCTTTCTTTTTAAGAGCAAGGCAACAAAAAAAAAGGAGAAAACAATTCAAATGAACTGGCATTCCCTTGTACAATAAAAAAAAGGACTCTTTTTTACAATTCCTTTGCCCCCTTTGCGACTTGAAGGTGTCGAGCGATCTTTTATAGTTCAACAATTCTTACAATATCAACTGTTCTCCTCTTTGTGTAACTTGATATAGTCCAATATTCATTTAAATTATTAATTTAACTGCATACAAAGTGGAAATTAATGACCGTGAAATTGTATAATAAGTCTTCTTTTTATCCATATCCATGTTCGTATTTTCCTTTACCTATACGACTACAAAATTTGGTTCTAATTAGATTCTGTTGACGTTTTCGAAGACTTAAACATTCGATAAACTTCAAAAAAGTCTGAAACAAAAAGGTCCTTTATTTTCTAAGAAAACTATACAGTCTAGTAGTTTGAAATCGCACCTAAAAAGTGAAAATTCCAGGTTCGAAACTCCACTTTCAATTCTGATTTCAGAATACTTAGGAAAACCCTTAAGGAATTTAGTTAGAAACTTGACACTTCCATTTTCCTACAAAATTCCTTATTTAAAACAAGTTCTTCGCAAACATTCCTAGAGGATTCATTAAGGATTCTTACAAAATTGGTTAGGCATTCATATTTTGTGTAAACAAAACCAAAAACCGTATTTCAAAGTGTATTTAAATGGCTTAAAATTATTTAATAAAGTGAAAAGTTTTTAAAAACATTTAGTGATTAAAGATCTAAGTTTCAGGCCTAGTTAAAATCCAATAAAACAGTAAAATAAATCAACAATTTATTTAAACAACTAATCACATTAGAAATTTAGAAACGAAATTAATTTGGAAACTATTTTTGTCTGTTTCCAAGAAATCTATTCATATGCATGAGACAAACGCCTACAAATTGAAATGGAACTAAAAACATTTGAATATCTTATAGAAAAAACCATAAAAATCTCTTCGCCATGGCATACGGAATGCGCTGTAAATCATTCGTAAAGATCGGCTAAATGCGAGGGGGAGCGAATTATTTCCCTTGATGACATTTTTTATGGGTCAATGTGTATTTTGTAATTTAGCAAAAGGGGGCTGCAGGGCTGCATTAGCTAATTGCCAAAGAAAAATCACTTGTCAGCTTATTGTAAAAATAAGAAGAATTTTAATTGAAGCGATTCAAGCAATTTGTGGGTGGCTGGGTCGGGATCTGGGGGGTGTGGAGTCTTGTAATAGCTTGTGGCAACAAATCATTGCAGTTAACTGTTGCGCCACACAACTTGGCCCATCAATCATTGCAAGGGAAAAGGACACTGCAAGGCAAAGATACAGATATTCCCATGGATGAGGAGGAGGATGAGGAGGTGGTGGTGGGGGGATCAAAAGGAGGAGGCTGTGCAAATCGGCAGTCAAATCGCTGATGGCATCTGTTTATTTTGTGCGTTGCTTTGCTTTGCCTTTGCACATTTACATTTCGGTATTTCGGTATGTCAATGTAATTTTTCTTTCCTTTTTCTTCAAGTTGGCAGTTTTCTTGTTTGCCATTTCATTTCCATATGCACAAAGCAAATCGGTAAACAATTTGAATTTGCTTAGAAGTGTTTGAGATGGGTGCGAGTGCGACTGAGAGAGAGAGAGAGAGAGTTCATGGCAATATGTTGATACAACGTTGTTGTTGTTCTAGTTGTTGTAGTTGTTGGTTGGTTGGTTGGTTGGTTGCCTTAACATTCGTAGCCCAGTTAAGTATTATATAGATGGGTCCTAGAACAGGGAGCAGTTGGTGAATGTGGAACTGGAGCTACCATCTTGACAGGCAACAACTCACTGCTGCCGCCTGCCTTCCTTCTATGTACTGCTCAGTGACACGTGTGAAATGTTTGCCGTGTTTTTTTTTACCCCCGGTGGGTGCGGGGGCGGGAGGGGGTCTCTTTGGCTCTTCAAGTTTTTGACATACAACACAAAAGGCGGAATCTATATATGCTGGTTTGCTGGCTGGCAAATTGGAAAGCCAAGCTAAAGTTGACAGGATTTGCGCGCCAAAGGATTTATTCGCGGAAATATGTATGTATGTATGTATCGATGGTGTGTGCGTGTGTGTGTGAGGAGCAGGATAATCGACTGACTGTCATTGTGTTTACACTAAATTTCAATTAAATTTTTGAGGCCTCTTTGACAACTGACAGCTCAAGCCGCATTCGATACAAATGGCTAAAGGATAATCAGAAAAGGCACACACACACACACACAGAGAGTGTGAGAGAGAGAGCGAGAGATAGCAAGGACCAACCAGAAGATGAAGAAGAAGAAAAGGATAAGCACAAAAACACAGAACGCAAAAAGAAGAACAACAATTGCAAATGCCACTTGCCACTTTAGGCAAAAAAAAAAAAAAAAAAACAGAGCCGGCAACAAATCTCAGGGAAACTTTATAAACAATTTTATGCCAGAAAATGATGCCACTTTCTGCTGCGAAGCCCACCCAACGACCAGCAGCAGCAACAATAACTACAACAACAACCAAAGGATGCTGGGTGGAGGATGGTGGGGGGCAACGCGAAAAGGAAAACCCAAAATGTCGCTTGACTGTGTGCCGGATTTGCTGACTGGATTTAAAATGGAAATTATTTGAGAAAACCAATTCACTTTATTACTTTGGGGCATACGCAAAGTAAAACAAAAGCAGCCAACAAACAGGAATAACATGAACAAAAGTAAGCGACCATAAAAATTAATGCAATAAAAACACATGGCACCAAGACACACTCAGAGGCACTCAAGGCACAAGCCAGAGCACAACAATGCAAAAAAAAAAAACACAAAAACAAAAAAAGGACATGCGGCAAAAGTGAAAGAAAGAGACAGAAACACTCAAAGTTCAAAATAAGTAGTAAGTAGTAGTCAAGACAGAAAGAGACGGAGCTCCATAGGTGTGTGTGTGTGTGTGTGTGTGTGTGAGGGAAATGGAGGTAGGATTGTGTGGGAATCCGCTGGTTTATTGATTGTTTATTTGGGTTTAGTTTTTAGGGGCAACATAATGCACAACTATTGACTCCGCCAAACTCTTCATCAAAGAGAGCTTTTAAAGTCGAAATTTGATATTGGAAAAGTGTATTGCGACTCAAAGAAATAGCAACAAACCTTGAATTTGGAACTATGGCAACTCTGGTTTAACGACTTGTTGTGAAATTTCTGCAAGGGACTTGCATTTCAAAGTATTTGTTATTACTTTCCTTCTTTTACGACAACTTCTATATAAAACAGCAGAAAGAGATCCGTATTGGTATTTAAATCATTATTATATTCTTTTCGAAAAAATCATTCACAACTAGTAACTTCAGGAGAGCGAGAAAGATGCAAGTTCGTAATTTTTATTGATTGATTGTAAACAACTAAAATTGGTAAAATAAAAACTATTTCTTAGCGAGAAAATAAAAAGGAATAATAATTAGAATTTCATAAGTAATTAAATATGTTTACATCTCAGTACTTTGTTTATTGTTTTATATATATTTTCCTTATCAAATAATGTCATTTAATTAATTCTTTATATCTTTTCTACTTCAGCAAGCCATTAAAAACCTTTTGGCCAAGAGAGAAGACCTTCGACCAGATTACTATCTGAGGATATCTGTAGATTGAGGCCAATTAATCAAACCCATTTGAAGACTACTTTTCCAATGTATTTTGGTGAGTCACAACAATTTATTGATAGCATTGTATTAACAAGTTTTTAATATATAACCTTCAAAAAAATTAATCACTCAGAATAATGTGTGATATCTTAAAAAAATGAAAACATGAGAGTATAATTCCAATCCTTAATCCTTCTTAACTTAACATCTTGAGAATGTCTATTGCTATAACGATCAAAAGAGCTAAGATGAGTAAGAAGTCGAATTAGAAGCCGTGTCATTAGAAATCTCGTTCTTCCTCTGCATTCTTTTTATGCATCTGATTCGTAAGATTAATACCCAAAGTTTAACTAATTTAAACAACTATTTTGTGAACTAAATTGCGACAAAGTTTACTTACATAATTGCTTTGAGTTCTTTATTTTGTGCTCTTGTTCAATTTGGCATTTCATTTATTGTGTTTATTGAAATTTTGGGTTTAAGGTTTAAGTTCCGATTTTCATTTGTACTTTCACTTGTTCTCATTGTAAGCTGGAGAATTGTAAGTACAAAAAGCAGCCAAGGACACTTTGACTATAGCAATAGCTGCCATTCATTCATTCATTCAGTCAGTCAGTCAGTCATTCATTCATTCTTCGGGGACGACGGCATTTGCTTTGCTTCGTCTCCTCGAGCGCCTTGAAGGAGCTTCCCGTCGTCTAGTGCTTCTGCCTGCCTGGCTGCCGCTGCGGCAATTAAAAGGACTTGCAAGCCATAAACATTGTGCTTGAGGTAGCTCCCAAACGCCCTCAGCATGGTGGGTGGTCTTGGGTGTTGGGTTTTGGGTTGATTCTCGTTCTTGTTGTTCGCTTGATTGAGCTTACAGTTGCGCCTCATAAAGTCGAGATCAGAACAAGAAGACTGAGGCATAATTACACTTTTCAATTATGCATAATTATGTGTAGAGGTAGCTTGGGAGGATGGGATGGGAGCAAGGAGGAGCAGTAGCAATTTGTGTGTGTGTTTTAGGGCGCTTAAAAATTTAAAGTGCAATGACATGGCCTCCCCCTCCCCACACACCCCACTGAGAGAGAGAGGGAGGGAGAGGGAGCATTGCGCTGCTGTTATGCGATATGCCCTAAAGGCGACTCTAGTCGAAAGTTGTGGAAGGGGGTTTTAGTGGGGGTTGCGGGGGGGTTGCAACCGCATTTGTTGTTTGCCTTGTTCTGCTCATGCTGCGGTTGGCATTGGCCATGTCGCTAGCACATACATATACAGCACGAAATGCAAGGACAACGCAGCAGGCAAGCATAAATCAGGATTTTCGCCGCCCGGGCCACAAATGTTTTTAAAAGGATTCATTCTCCGTGGGACAGCAAAGCCCGGAGCCCGCCAGCAACAATAACAATAATAACTTTCAGGGTCGTTTGTGGCCAAGTGAAGGAGAATAGTGCTGCAGAAGGATGAACGAACGGTGGGGTTTGGATTGGATTCGATGCCTGCATACCGCTGATAATCGCTTAAAACTGCTTAAACTGGATATGTCAGTGTGTGTGCGTGTGTGTGCTAGTGCGTGTATGTGTGGGGAAGTCAGGGGGCCAGGGGGAAACTAGAACTATGTTGTGCCACTTACCCGTCATGCAGCAGAGCAAAGCTGTCCAAAGGGTCAGCATTGTGATGACGCTTGTGTTTATGTTGTTGTTGTTGTTCTACTTATTGGTATTGGTTTTCGCTGGTTTTTTGTTGTTGCACTTTCACTTTTCGCTGTGCGATTGGTTTGATTTGTGTTGTTGTTGTTGTTGCAGTCTCTGTAAAGGATAATATTATTAGCACACAACAGCAACAAGAATGATTGCAATTTGTTTTTCCTCCCCTCTCTCTCTCCCTCTTGCACACTCTCTCTCCCTCTCTCACTCTGTCTCTTTCTCTTTACTCATTCAACATGAATTAAACTCTTGCAATGACATTTAAAACACTTAATTCCAACGTCAGACAATTTAATTCTTTAACGTTCGTTTGTTAACCTTTTCGGTTCATCCTTGTTGCTGCCGTTGCCATCGATGTTGCTGTTGCTGTCGCTCTTGTTGCTGTTGCTGTCGCTCTTGTTGTTGTTGATGTTGCTGCTATTTGTTGTTTGCTCCTTTTTTTGTGCAGATTTCGTTTTTTTTTTGTTTTTTTGCTGTTGTCATTTCGGTTCGGTTCAACCTAGGGCCGGAATAATATTTTTGTTTTTCATTTATGCCAGTTTGTTGCTGCCTTTTGAACGATTCGTTTTTTGGTTTGCTTTTATTTCCAGTGACCTACCAAAAATCTATTTACATACACATATATATACATATATATAGAGATGAGTATCTGCAAAAGTTTTTTAAGTATCCTTTATGCTTCCTTTTTTTTTTGTTTAATTTTTTCTCGTCCTCTTGTCAACTTTAATTGATTAAATTTTGCTATTCTGATAGCTTTTACAACATTTTCATCTAATAAACGCATATTAACTGCTGATATTCAATTTTCCGTAAACAGTTTCAATTGAAGTTAATGCTTTTTGATCATGGTGACATAAATTGACCAGCATTATTGAATAAAAACTACGAGGGTCATTCACAATAAGTAAGTCGAACTGAAATCGGTGAACGTTGTGTAGTAAATAGGCTCTTCTATAGTTTATTTTAATGATTACTGAATTACTATTGGAACTCACAATGAAACAGTGTCCCCATTCCAGCTATTTACCTGTTTAGTTTTTCACTTTTTAATAAGACTACTAAATAAACTACTTTAGTTTAACCAAGTCTATAAGCTCTTTGCTTTAAGCACACTTTAACTACAAGGAACATTTCAAACAACTCCAATTAATACTTAGAAATATTTGTAGGCAAACTGAATTAAGCTTTAACATTTTCAAATTATAAAAAACAAACCATAACAACATCATAGAGACCTAAGTGCCGAAATATTCTGGGTTAAAAAACGAAATTTTTGATCAAGGTTCCAAGTTCTAACTTTCTTATTTTTCTTTTCTTTATGACTTCAAAAAATGTGAAAAACAATTATTACAACATTAGAAACTTAAAAAAAGAAAATTCGACTCAATTTTTATACCATGCATCCATAGGATGAAATGGTATATTAAAGTCGCCAAAATGTATGTAACAGGGAGAAGGAAGCTTTTCCGACCCTATAAAGTATATATATTCTTGATCAGCATGAGAAGAGAAATTGATATAGCCATGTCCGTCTGTCCGTCTGTCCGTCCGTCCGTCTGTCCGTCTGTCCGTCCGTCCGTAAGAGTGCAGAGATCTCAGCAACTAGAAATGATAGAGCTACCAAATTTAGAATGTAGACTCGTGTAGTATAGACGCTGACCAAGTTTATTTTTTTTTTTTTGCCACGCCCCCTTCCGCCTTCGGAATTTAATAAAAAATGCTTTTCTCCCGCAATATTTATCGTATCGAAATTTAATTTGGCACACTCATAGATCTTATGAAAATCTATCATTCCACCAAATTTTTTTTGCCACGCCCCCTTCCGCCTCCGGAATTTAATAAAAAGTGATTTTCTCCCGCAATATTTATCGTATCGGAATTTAATTCGGCACACTTATATATGTTATGGACATCTATCATTCCACCAAATTTCATAAAAATCGGAATAAAAATGGCCGAGTTATGCATTGAAACGTTTCGCACTCAAAGCGGTGCAAGGGCGAATTTGGCCGGTGGGGCGCTAAAGTGCACACACATAAGAGTGAGCGAGATAGCATATGTTAGAAATCGCGCATACGAAAGAAATTTAATATATGAAATAAGTTTTATAAACTCAAGGAAATTTGTTTTCCCCTGATGCATGGTATATCCAAGTCGGCCCGGCGACTTACTTACTTTATTTTCAATTTATAATGATGATTAAAATTTGCTCCAAAATTAAATTAAACGAATTCAATGCTAACTGAAACGGATATTAAGAGCAGCAAAAGTCGCGCAAAAATTGACATAGTAAGAGGTTTGCAAAATTGTAAATTAATAATAAATACTTAGTGTAGAATGCTACAAAAAGCCTGGATAAGTGGGGTAAAAAATAACGTCTCGATTTTAAAAAATGATTATGACGATTTCTTGCGAAAATATCATTAAAAAAAAAGCTGTGCAGACTTTAATGCTCCTTAAAAGTAATCACTTTTTAGCAGAAAGGACTTCACTCTTCCAAATCCTTAAAAGGTCCAAAAAAAAACCTTGTCTGATTGGATTATAACCAATTGAGTAACCCTCGTATGTTGCTTTTAATCATATGGTGATTCCCAATAAGTGTTTTGAGGTTACAAACGATGACCCCTTTAGGATTTCCCAAAATATATATACACTCAAAGTTGATACTAGAATTTAGGACGAGCCTTTCTTTTTTTCTTTTTTTTTTTTTTTGTATTTTGGGTGAAACCGCCCACTGAAAAGAAGCGACTAACAACAAAAAGCCGAACACAGTTAAGGGAAAGAACATAATTTTATCCCTGGGTCGATTGTTTCTCCATATAATTAATAATTGTTAATACATAAACTTGAAACCAAAACTGAAACCCATACATAAACTGTATCCCTGCATAATTCATAAGGCACGCATGTGTGGTCGGTCCCTGTTCTGGTGCCCAAAAATAAATCTCTCTACCGAAAAACCAAAAAATAGAACCTCTCTATGGCCAACGGAAATGAGAAAGATGGATGGGGTGGCAGAAGTGGAGTAGGAGGAGTAGAATTGCTGTGGTTCGGGGGCAAAGTTAGGCACGGGCGTTGCTTTTTTTATGGGGTCGAGATCCTGGTCACGCCTCAAGACACAACACAATATATATGTATGTCGGGTTTATAGCCAGAGTTATAGCTGACTGGCCTGTCTATCCGTCATATTAAAACTATCTATTTTCATACACATTTCCATCTACTTATATACATACAGACATACATACATGAGAGGCAGGAGTCTCACTTGATGGCCGTTTGGCATCAAATCAATCAAAAAAAAAAAACCAAAAATACAAAAAAAAAAAAAAAAAAAAAAGAACTAACGAACGAAACTTTCTCACAACTTTCTCAACATGAAACTTTCACTTTGCCATGAATAATACTGAAATTTGTTAAACAGTTGTTCGAGCAATCGTGTTTTTCACACGCCAATTGGAATATCTATCTGGCAAGGTCCATGTTTATTTTCGGCATTGGCGTGTAAAATTAATTAAAATTTAATTAATTGCAAATTTTCTTTTGGATGGCAACTAATTAACAAGCAGGAAGTGGACAACATCAGCAGGAGCAGTCATGGAGCAGTCATGAAGCAAGATGGCAACTCAACTCAGCTCAACTCAAAGGTACATTGACTGACGACTGACAGGGAGAATGGCAGAGTTTTGCTGGCTTCAATCAGGAACAGAAGTCGTCCTCCTGGGTCCTTCACTTGTCACTGTTGCTTCCTTAATGGAATTAGAGAGCCAAAGGGGGCTGGTCCTGTATGCTTGGATAGATGGATGGATGGATGGATGGATGGCCGGCCAGATTGAGGGGGGCACATTGTGAGAGGGGGCATATATATAGCTGGGCTTAGCAGGACTCCTGCCAACGTCAGCAACATCGTCGTCGTCGTCGTCGTCGCAATCGTCTCTGCCAAGTCTCTCAAAAGTGTTAACGCACTCAACTTCTTTGTGCTCTGTCTCTATCCTTATCTCTCTATCTCTCTCTGTCTCTGTGTTTCTCTCTCTCTGTCTTTCTATATGTTTTGTTGTGTGGTGGCTGCTGGGCTGCCCCGTAATTGCTGCTTTTGCCTGAAGTAAAGCCCCCCAAACACTTTTTTTTTTTAACCTCCATCCCACTACCTTTGTGTGTGTGTGTGTGTGTGTGTCTGTGGGTGTGTGTGTGTGTAATTGTAAACGTCTGCACTTTGTTGCTCAACGCTTAAGCTCTACTTTTGCCCCTTTGGCAAACGCCTGCCATTATGCTTAGTATCTGTGATTAGGTCTTCCCCCTTCGCCTGTCTTCTCCGTTTCCATCTCATTCTATTTGTGCCCCTTCCCTCTTCCACTCCCTCTCCCTATTCTATTTCTATTACTATTCTTTGTTTTTCCCTTATGCGGAAACAGTTTATTGTTCATGAATATTTTATTGATACAACAGGCATTGAACCATTGCCTTTGGTTTTGGTTTTAGGTTTGAATTCGATTGGCTTACAGTTTGTGTGGGTGTGTGTGTGTGTGTGGTGTGGGTGTGTGCGAAATAACCTTCCTTCAAGACGCTCAAGACGCTTTCAACATTATCTAAATGAAAAGCATGTAACTTTTGTAGTGCCACTTTATCTGTTGAAAACATTCACTTTCAGCTAAAAAGGATTCCACTCAATTCTCTTAGTTTTCTCTCGCGCCGAAAACTTGCTTGACTTTTGCCTGCGTTTTAACTTAAACAGAAACAGCAAAAGCAACAAAGAGAGAGAGAGTGAGAGCGAAAGAGATAAGAAATAAAAAGAGCAAAAGCGAAAAGCACTTGGCACTTTCTTTCGTTGTTTCGTTGTTTCGCTCTTCTTATTCTTCTCATTCTTTGACTGTTGTTGTTTCTCTTCTTTTTTTTGCAAAATAAAACGAAAAATATATAAAAAAAACGTCAAAACCATCCTAAAGTTTTTCCCCTACCCACCTAGAAAAATGAAAAGTTCTTTTCGAAAAAGTTTATGCCAAAAAATCAACAACAATTGTAATACACTTAAAACTTAATACGTACATATGTGTGTTTCCCCTATGTACATTAGACATAAAGCGAGTTTTTTATATCTAAATAAGCAACTGATAAATGTTTCGGCGCTCAACTGCTGACAAGAAGAACCAGTAAAGTTCTTTACAAATATCACTCATACGACATGTGAGACGCATTATGATAAATACTCAACCATGATGTAAGATTCTCAACTTTAAGTCGCTCCCAGCTACCGAGGAGAATTAAAAACTTTTACTATATTGAGGTACTTTGTTTTTGACTATGTTTTTGAAACAACATGGCGTATGAGTAATAATATTTCAAAATGTCATTGCATTCTCAATCATTTTTAAAGTCAAAAATAACTAAAGTGCATTCGGAAAAGTATTAAAAACTATTTGTTTTTCTGTTATTTGTATTATATTGACTAGACCCCGAGAAAAGTTTACGATCAAACTATTTAGACTGGTCAAAGAAAAGCTAAATAACTACTTAGCCAAGTTTATTTACCATAAGATTGCATTGGCTCTTTGTAAAGCCAATTGATATGTAAATGATATCCTACGAATAAGCCAGCCATGGAGTCAGCAATTGGCTTGACTTCGACTTGGCTTTTGCCTAACCCCTTTTGAGAATTCAACCATATCGCATGACTTGCATTCATTTAGAGACGAAAAAGTTGCCTTTCTTTAGTGTTACTTTTAATACGAGCTCATAAATGCAATAGTTTCTTTTTTCTAAAAGATATCTAATCAATGCTTAACGTTCCCCCATTTAAAATGCGCTAACTTTATCTATCTATCTATAACTAATTTTTATTAGTAGTTATCGTGGCTTAATTCTAGGTATATATGTAAATTACATAAAGATTGAACTATTGAAAAAACAATGGATAGAAACATGCAAAATATTTTAAGGCAAAGAAAACTAATCGGAAAATTAACCAAAAAACGCGTCGGAAACTGCAAAAAAAATAAGAAATGGCATGAACAAAATTAGGGAAAAGGAATTATAGATGAAAAGAAAAACAAAGAGTAGAAAATTTGGTGATGAAAAAGTGATAAATTATACAAAAATATGCAGACAATGAAAGAATAGATAATAAGAATGGAAAACTTGTGGACAAAACATAAGGAAGATGGATGAAAAGTTAATGAGAAGAGGATGATAGATCGATGGATAAAAGAATAGGCGATAATGATGAAAATAGGCTTCGATTGGGTAAAGAAAGAACAGACTAGTCTGCATATTGTATAGGAAAACTCTCAGTGATTTTCAATATGCTGATAGTGTGGCGTAACCGCTGGCGATCATCAACATCATGAACCGCCAGAATACAGAGATCTCACCCCTCTTCCCCGCCACTCTGCCCTTCTGGCATAGATTTCTATGTTTTGCTGTTAATTTTTTATGTGTTTTCTATTAATTTTTGTCACATTTTTCACACTCACACAAACACACACACACACTCGCACTCATATCCGCCGAAGGCTATTGAAATATTAAATTACAAAATATTACCGTTCGAAATATGTGGCACAAATTGTTTTGACGCCGAGTTGTTGTATTCCATTTACCAGAAGAGATCAAAGACTATTTATGTATGGTTTTCTTTTTTGTTTTTGTGTTTTTCTTTCTTGGCTTTTTGTTTTTAGTGTGTTTGTATTTTGTTTTCCCTTTTTTTTTTTTTTTGATTCTTTTTAATTTGTTAATTTATATTTTTGGCCAGAGGCTAAATATAAAACAACTTAATTTGCTGCATGCTAATGAGAGGGAGAGTTGACGATACGTGGGGGGGGGCGAGGCCATTGTGGAGGCGTTTAACACTCTTTATAATTTGTTTCTGAGAGTGATTTCTTCTTTTCTTTTGTGTTTTATTTCACTGTGTGTTTTGTGTTAGTATTTTGTCGCCGTGCCACTGCCACAGCTGACAAGTTGCAAACACGCACTTAGCACAACAACCAACAACAAAAAACAAAAAAAAAAACAACAAAAAAAACACACAATTTATATATTATATGTATATTGGGTAAGAATCGTCGCATATAATTTGAAGAGACGATGTCATAAAATATTCGCGTGTTGGCATAAGCAAACAGCGATAACAACAACAACAGCAGCAGCAACAACTCGAGGAGCAGGAGCAGCAACAGCAGCAGCAGCAGGAACAAAGGTCATTCAATTCCCGACTGCCGGCAATGGGGCAATGAGGCTTTTCCTGCGTTTTCACACGTTCAAAAAATTTACGACCAATTTCGTTTTTCCGTTTTGTTTTTTTCTTTTTTTTTTTTTGCTCTCTTTTCTTTAGGTTTCTTTTTTTTTTGGCTTTTTGTGTCACAACTTTAACTTGGCATGTGAATGGGTATAATAAACTCGAGGGAGAGAAAGGGTGGGTGGAACTGTTGGTAGTATGTAGTACTGTATGTGTGTGTCGCGTCTCACGTTCTTGGCATTACATTTTCATCAACTTTTTGTTGCTGCCAACTTTGGGTTCCGATGCTGCGCTTTTTGGCCAGTGATTTTCAGAGTCTTTTTATCTTAGAGCTGTGACATTGCGCGCTCGCCTGCCGTTCACCGTCGTTGTCGCGTTGAAACTGAAACTGATTTTGGGCCTTGCACTTGCCTGCCCCACACAGCCAGTTGGCAGTTGCGAGTTGCCAGTCGCCTCCAGTCAGTTAGTCAAACGCATAGGACGACGAGCCTTCATTATCAGCACGAGGCCGACTCGGGTTTGTTGCCATTGTCTTCGTATTCGGCGGTGGGGCCACAGTTCGTTATGCTTCGCGATGGTTTGGGGCATTGCCGAATGCCAATTGAATTCGCCGCATGGCCCATTGGATCTATCGTCTCTCTCTCTCTCTCTCTCTCTCTCTCTCTCGTGTTTGTGCCGCTCTTTGCTAGACTTCAATGCTCTTTCAAGGTCTAACAAACTGAAAATCTTGTGCTAGACATTCAATTGTCAATTGTTGGGGCAGGCAAGATTGATGCAAAATAATATCTAGCAGTTGCCTCTTCCCGGGGTGCATTCATCCATCCATTGGCAAACTTGACACCAGTATCCAACTGCCCAAAAGTTTGTCAACGGAAATCTCTAAGAAATTAAATCACATGCAGCCACAATAGAAACTATCATTCTTTTTATTAGTTATGATTTTATTATTATGATTGCATTATTTTCAATAATACATAAATTTCATTATAGCTAATAATAAAGTAAAGTTAACAATGTTTTAGCTGAGGCATTCCATCTAAGATATAGAAATGATTTAAACCAAGAATAAGGTTTTTTATGAGTAATATATGATTAGAAAGGAAAATGTTTAGAAAACCTATAATCTTAAGAACTAACTAAATCCTAAAGACAAGGTTCTATAGAATGTTATAAGTGCCAGTAAAAGCTCACATTTAATTTATATATTTTTTAATTCAATTTATTGCATCTGTTTGTTATATTATTTGTATGTTTCTAATACACAATTTCATTAAAAACCTTACGATTTACTTCAATTAAAACTTATTACTACTAAAACAAAACATCAAATTTAGAATTTTCATAAAAATATTGTGTATACGTAAGTAAAGATTAGTTATATTTTCAACTTAATTAATAAGTTACACAATTAATTTCTTTATGTGGTTATATTTTGATATTTATATCTTAAAACTTTGTCATGGTCCAATTTGGTCAATTTTTGAGCAGTTTTTATCTCTCTTTTGGCTGTCTTTCGCATTAACATTGGATAAATTTTCTTTCCAAGTTTCCAAAAATTTGATTGCCTTTTAAAACTCTAAAAACGAAAGAAACTATCTGTGCTAGATTTTCAAAAAAAAACTTGCATGATCTATCAGCAAATCGAATAAATACAAATTGCAAAAGCAAGTTAATTGGCCTCTGTTTTGTTTTTAATTAAACTAAAAACTCTCCGGCGCAAATTGATTAACTAACAACAATTCTTACTCAACTTACAATCAATTCATCAAAATGTATTTGTGGCAAATTTGGTAAGCCATCGACTAAGAAATCATAAAGAATAATTGTATTTTTTTTCTTAAATAAGGATAATAATAATACATATATAATAATTCTTATTAGTATACTTAAATGTTTTAATAAAGAAAAATTATTATTTTATTTTTACTTTCAGATGTGCATAGGACACAAATGGAACTGTCTAGAACCCTCTAATGTTTGTATGTCAAGAATTCCGCACGATTATCATACAAATAGCTCATGATGGACTACAACTACCAGGGCTAAAAAGACCACACAAAATAATAATAAAAGCAATTTAAGGTAAGAAACAGCAGACACAATAAATAGTTTATCCAGACAACTAGAATTCATTGATTGAAATACAATTTTCTAGAGTTGAAACTTTAAAGTGTAAGACTAAGGGAATGCATCAAACTTTATTTGCCTTTTTAGTAGAAACAATCCTTGAAAAGCTTAATAGTTAGTTAATTACTCCGCAGTCTCAAAACTTTTGTTAATCCATGAGAGAGTTTTTATGATTGTCTTAAACAAAACATCAACTTTGCAATTTTTATAAACCTATTGTGTATATGCAAATGAAGTATATTAATTTGCTAAAAGAGTATAAACATTTTAATATCATGTTAAAATGATGATACCTAATATTTGCTATTCAAAACACAATTTGCAATTTTGAGAAAATTAAAAAACTAATTTTGAAATATAGATCAGGCATGCTTAATGATTGCGATCAAATTATAACCTGCTTTCCGAATCGGTAATTACAATTTATTATAGACAAATTAATCTATTGTAATAACATGTATTATTGCAAATGAATAACTTATTTTTGAAGCATTTAAATCACTTAAAACTGTTTCAATTATGGCAGCTTGTTCTTTTCTCTTTGCATTATTGTTTTAAAAGGATACAAATACTTGAATATTTAAAAATATAATTCAATTAACAATTACCTAAGACAATATCAATTGGCTAGTAGAAATTCCTTAGGTCAGTGCCGACGAGTTGGCAAAGAGCGCGCATGAGCATATAAATTCTCACATTATTTTCTCTTTAACTCTCTTAGCGGCGGCGAATTGATAGAGCGGCGATTTCGGGACCATGGCTAAGGCGAGAACTTCAATAAAATGTAGTGGCAAGCGCGAAGTTTGCATAAAAAGAGCTAATGACAATATAAATTCGCATGGCGTATGGAAATTCGCTGCAGATGGGCGATGTGCGCTGACGTTGACGATGCTGATGCTGATGCTGATGCTAATGCTAATGCTAGAGTGGTACGGCCCGCTCCATTCAGAAGCATGTGCGGCGGGTCCTGCCAGAGCCAGACGGAATGGTACATAGTATTATTATTATTAGTAGTAGTAGTAGTAGTAGTAGAATGCGTAGTAGTATGAGTTGGAGCAGTTATCGCTGTTGAGGCGAAAAGCAGTAATTAGCGTAAATTGAGTTGGTAAAAAGAGCAAGTGCTTAAAATCCGCAAAGCCCAGACCGAGAGCACTGTCTGCCTGCCCTCGAGTGCCTCCGACCATAACGGGGATGCCATACTTTTTCCTTTAGCCAACTATAGTTACCGCTTGTTGTTGCGGTTGCCGTTGCCGTTGCTCCTTCCTGGCATTGTTGTTGCTGATTATGTGGCAATTAGTTGTCGCTTTTGTGGAAAGCCGCGGCGGCGACACTTTCAATCAGAGACTGTCTTATTTTGACAGCCAGGTATAAAGCCTATCCAACAGAAGATTAGAAGGCTAATTAAACAAGTTGATTAATATGGCTAGCAAACGACCTTTGTCTTTTCTAAAGGAGATTCCGTAATACCCTAAAGACGTTCTATTCTACCAGCATTTATATACATATGTATATAAGTATGTACATAAGTATCTGCCCTGACATTGACAAAATTCGGCTATTGTTTATATAAGTTTTGACCTCAGTTTCTAATCATTTTTATTTACTCATACGCTGCCATTTGACCAAGTTAGTCTGACAAATGTCAGTTTAACTAAATGATAAATATGTGTTAATCTGTTAACAGTTAACGAAATTTTTTTACTTAACAGAACTGGAAAAATTAAACAGAATTTTTAAAATTGTCGAAAATTTTAAATTTTAACGCAAATCGCAATCTATTATGGAAACGCTAAATAAATGCTAAATTTAACATTTCTGCTAAATTTCGAGAGTACGTAAAAGAAGGAGCTTTCTCTAGGGAATTCGCCTGTAAACAGGCTTTATATACATATATAAATAGATACAAATACAAACAAATCCATATTCATATATTAATATTTGTATTCCTTTTATCAGATACTTCAAGGATTCTCGGATCACGCTAAAGTTGAAGAAAATGTTTGTATAATGAATACCAACCAAAGCCGGGAGTCTTCAAGGATCTAATTTGGTCTACCAATGTGCTGTCGATAACCTGAGTCAGGCTTTGCAGCAATCAAATCTTGTGGACATCTTCCAGAATGGTCTGCCAGAGAGTGTTGAAAACTGTAAGTAATCCAACTTTAAGAATGCTTAAGTTTTTCAATGATTTCGGTGTTAGCAATGGTATTGATTTTCTTCTTTTTGGACTTATAAGTTTCGCTGAGTCCAAATTGTACCAAGCGGCCAAAAAAAAAATCGGCCACAGATGACAGACTTAATGATAGGACTTGTTTGACATCGCAAGATATTTGTTTTTTTTGCAGACCTAAAAAAACCTTTTCTCTCAGCTTCCTGATAGACATTTCAGGGCCTGAAAATGCAAATCAATCGGATAACCAAGGACTTCAATCTGCCCAAAGGACATCCGGATGATCATTGAAAAGGCTGAGTAATAATACAGGCGATTCGTAAATCGATATTATTCGAATTTAGAAAAGAATTTTTATTGAATTTTCAAACAATTTCAAAATATTTTAGGTATTTCTAATCACATTTTTACGTACTTTCAATGCCATTTTTGAAAATATATTTTTCGAAAGACATGACTTTTTGAAATCGCCTAAAAATTGGCATAGTTAAAGGTTTGCAAAGTTGAGGTTTATGCATAAATTTTAGAATAGTTATTGAAAAAATGTTGGTATTTAGGACAATTTTCTATCGATTTCCAAAGTTTTGATGTTGTTTTTATCGAATTTCTATCTACTTTTATCGCAAAGTATTGCTAAGTTGATGTTTTAAGGAAATTTTGAAAAATTTTTGATTATCGTTCTCAAAACGATTGAGATATAAAGACTTTTGTATTTTTTGGACTTGTAATTTTTTTCTAAATCCCAAATTGCAACCGACGGCCAAAAAAACAGAAAAAATCAGAAAATCCTTAATATCTCAGTTTCCCACAGGACTCTCTGGATGTCCTTTACACAGATAATAGGCCTTGTTGCTCCAATTAATCCATCCCGATCCTTCAAAGGACTCGCGGGATATTTACTATTTATTTTTTAACCAAAAACTTTTTATTTCAGCATCCTTAGATGACCCCTACTTTTGATGCCAATCGACGCGGCTCATCAAGGACATCCTAGCGAACCATGTCCTTTCATCCTACGGCAGGATTTGCGCATTTCAGAGCCTAAAAACCAATTTTGGTAAGCTTTGTGATAAACTGTGTTTCATACTTTTGGGGTTCACTAAAATAAACTAAACTGGGACTTAGAAAAAATTCACTAATATCCTTTTTTTCATCCTTAGATGACCCCTACTTTTTTTGATGCCAATCGACGCGGATCATCAAGGACATCCTAGCGAACCATGTCCTTTCGTCCTGCGGCAGGATATGCGTCTTTAAGAGCTAAAAAACGAAAAAAGGATAATTGTCTTGTGGAATAATTACAAGTCCAAAAAACACTTAAGTGTTTATAACTCGGCCATTTTAAGGACGATTTGGATGTCCTTTGGCCAGATCAAGGACCTTGTTAATTCGCGTAAATTGACATATGAAGGTCCTCGAAAGTCCTTTAAAAAGCTATAAAAAAGGACCTTTTCCAAAAATTTGTTGTCCTGCATCCTTAGATGACCCCTACTTTTTTGATGCCAATCGACGCGGATCATCAAGGACATTCGAACGCACCATGTCCTTTTGTCCTGCGGCAGGATTTGCGGATTCTGGAGCTAAAAACGAAAAAAGGATAATTTTCTCGAGGCTATAACTCCGCAGGACATTAACCGATTTCACCAGGACATGTTTTTCTAGGACCTCCAGGAGCAGGACTATCGATCTGCATTCAAGGATTCCAAATATGTTTCAAAAAATTTTGCAAAAATTTTTGCAAGGGGTAGGTCGAAAAAATGGCAAAAAATCACAAAAAATGTACAAATATCCTTTTTCTCAACCATTTCAAGGACTATCCGGATGTCCTTTGGCCAGATTGAAGTCCTTGATGTCCCGCGTCGATTGACACTATTAGATCCTGGAAAGTCCTTCAGGGAGCTGAGATAAAAGGACCTTTTTGTGTTTACAAAAATAGCTAAATTCTCGCGAGTCCTTTGAAGGATCAGGACGAAAATAGTGTCAAACGATTTCATTCATCAAGGACTATCATCTGTGAAAAGGACATCCCAATAGTCCTGCCAGGAGCTGAGATATTACGGTATTTATGTGTTTTTTCTGTTTTGTTGCCCGTCTGGTGCATCCTGGGACTTAGAAAAATTCACTAATATCCTTTTTTCATCCTTAGATGACCCCTACTTTTTTGATGGCAATCGATGCGGCTCATCAAGGACATCCTAGCGAACCATGTCCTTTCGTCCTGCGGCAGGATATGCGTCTTTAAGAGCTAAAAAACGAAAAAAGGATAATTGTCTTGTGGAATAATTACAAGTCCAAAAAACACTTAAGTGTTTATAACTCGGCCATTTTAAGGACGATTTGGATGTCCTTTGGCCAGATCAAGGACCTTGTTAATTCGCGTAAATTGACATATGAAGGTCCTCGAAAGTCCTTTAAAAAGCTATAAAAAAGGACCTTTTCCAAAATTTGTTGTCCTGCATCCTTAGATGACCCCTACTTTTTTTGATGCCAATCGACGCGGATCATCAAGGACATTCGAACGCACCATGTCCTTTCGTCCTGCGGCAGGATTTGCGGATTCTGGAGCTAAAAAACGAAAAAAGGATAATTTTCTCGAGGCTATAACTCCGCAGGACATTAACCGATTTCACCAGGACATGTTTTTCTAGGACCTCCAGGAGCAGGACTATCGATCTGCATTCAAGGATTCCAAATATGTTTCAAAAAATTTTGCAAAAATTTTTGCAAGGGGGTAGGTCGAAAAAATGGCAAAAAATCACAAAAAATGTACAAATATCCTTTTTTCTCAGCCATTTCAAGGACTATCCGGATGTCCTTTGGCCAGATTGAAGTCCTTGATGTCCCGCGTCGATTGACACTATTAGATCCTGGAAAGTCCTTCAGGGAGCTGAGATAAAAGGACCTTTTTGTGTTTACAAAAATAGCTAAATTCTCGCGAGTCCTTTGAAGGATCAGGACGAAAATAGTGTCAAACGATTTCATTCATCAAGGACTATCATCTGTGAAAAGGACATCCCAATAGTCCTGCCAGGAGCTGAGATATTACGGTATTTATGTGTTTTTTCTGTTTTGTTGCCCGTCTGGTGCATCCTGGGACTTAGAAAAAATTCACTAATATCCTTTTTTTCATCCTTAGATGACCCCTACTTTTTTTGATGCCAATCGACGCGGATCATCAAGGACATCCTAGCGAACCATGTCCTTTCGTCCTGCGGCAGGATATGCGTCTTTAAGAGCTAAAAAACGAAAAAAGGATAATTGTCTTGTGGAATAATTACAAGTCCAAAAAACACATAAGTGTTTATAACTCGGCCATTTTAAGGACGATTTGGATGTCCTTTGGCCAGATCAAGGACCTTGTTAATTCGCGTAAATTGACATATGAAGGTCCTCGAAAGTCCTTTAAAAAGCTATAAAAAAGGACCTTTTCCAAAATTTCTTGTCCTGCATCCTTAGATGACCCCTACTTTTTTGATGCCAATCGACGCGGATCATCAAGGACATTCGAACGCACCATGTCCTTTCGTCCTGCGGCAGGATTTGCGGATTCTGGAGCTAAAAAACGAAAAAAGGATAATTTTCTCGAGGCTATAACTCCGCAGGACATTAACCGATTTCACCAGGACATGTTTTTCTAGGACCTCCAGGAGCAGGACTATCGATCTGCATTCAAGGATTCCAAATATGTTTCAAAAAATTTTGCAAAAATTTTTGCAAGGGGGTAGGTCGAAAAAATGGCAAAAAATCACAAAAAATGTACAAATATCCTTTTTTCTCAGCCATTTCAAGGACTATCCGGATGTCCTTTGGCCAGATTGAAGTCCTTGATGTCCCGCGTCGATTGACACTATTAGATCCTGGAAAGTCCTTCAGGGAGCTGAGATAAAAGGACCTTTTTGTGTTTACAAAAATAGCTAAATTCTCGCGAGTCCTTTGAAGGATCAGGACGAAAATAGTGTCAAACGATTTCATTCATCAAGGACTATCATCTGTGAAAAGGACATCCCAATAGTCCTGCCAGGAGCTGAGATATTACGGTATTTATGTGTTTTTTCTGTTTTGTTGCCCGTCTGGTGCATCCTGGGACTTAGAAAAATTCACTAATATCCTTTTTTTCATCCTTAGATGACCCCTACTTTTTTGATGCCAATCGACGCGGATCATCAAGGACATCCTAGCGAACCATGTCCTTTCGTCCTGCGGCAGGATATGCGTCTTTAAGAGCTAAAAAACGAAAAAGGATAATTGTCTTGTGGAATAATTACAAGTCCAAAAAACACATAAGTGTTTATAACTCGGCCATTTTAAGGACGATTTGGATGTCCTTTGGCCAGATCAAGGACCTTGTTAATTCGCGTAAATTGACATATGAAGGTCCTCGAAAGTCCTTTAAAAAGCTATAAAAAAGGACCTTTTCCAAAAATTTGTTGTCCTGCATCCTTAGATGACCCCTACTTTTTTTGATGCCAATCGACGCGGATCATCAAGGACATTCGAACGCACCATGTCCTTTCGTCCTGCGGCAGGATTTGCGGATTCTGGAGCTAAAAAACGAAAAAAGGATAATTTTCTCGAGGCTATAACTCCGCAGGACATTAACCGATTTCACCAGGACATGTTTTTCTAGAACCTCCAGGAGCAGGACTATCGATCTGCATTCAAGGATTCCAAATATGTTTCAAAAAATTTTGCAAAAATTTTTGCAAGGGGGTAGGTCGAAAAAATGGCAAAAAATCACAAAAAAATGTACAAATATCCTTTTTCTCAGCCATTTCAAGGACTATCCGGATGTCCTTTGGCCAGATTGAAGTCCTTGATGTCCCGCGTCGATTGACACTATTAGATCCTGGAAAGTCCTTCAGGGAGCTGAGATAAAAGGACCTTTTTGTGTTTACAAAAATAGCTAAATTCTCGCGAGTCCTTTGAAGGATCAGGACGAAAATAGTGTCAAACGATTTCATTCATCAAGGACTATCATCTGTGAAAAGGACATCCCAATAGTCCTGCCAGGAGCTGAGATATTACGGTATTTATGTGTTTTTTCTGTTTTGTTGCCCGTCTGGTGCATCCTGGGACTTAGAAAAAATTCACTAATATCCTTTTTTTCATCCTTAGATGACCCCTACTTTTTTTGATGCCAATCGACGCGGATCATCAAGGACATCCTAGCGAACCATGTCCTTTCGTCCTGCGGCAGGATATGCGTCTTTAAGAGCTAAAAAACGAAAAAAGGATAATTGTCTTGTGGAATAATTACAAGTCCAAAAAACACATAAGTGTTTATAACTCGGCCATTTTAAGGACGATTTGGATGTCCTTTGGCCAGATCAAGGACCTTGTTAATTCGCGTAAATTGACATATGAAGGTCCTCGAAAGTCCTTTAAAAAGCTATAAAAAAGGACCTTTTCCAAAAATTTGTTGTCCTGCATCCTTAGATGACCCCTACTTTTTTTGATGCCAATCGACGCGGATCATCAAGGACATTCGAACGCACCATGTCCTTTCGTCCTGCGGCAGGATTTGCGGATTCTGGAGCTAAAAAACGAAAAAGGATAATTTTCTCGAGGCTATAACTCCGCAGGACATTAACCGATTTCACCAGGACATGTTTTTCTAGGACCTCCAGGAGCAGGACTATCGATCTGCATTCAAGGATTCCAAATATGTTTCAAAAAATTTTGCAAAAATTTTTGCAAGGGGGTAGGTCGAAAAAATGGCAAAAAATCACAAAAAATGTACAAATATCCTTTTTTCTCAGCCATTTCAAGGACTATCCGGATGTCCTTTGGCCAGATTGAAGTCCTTGATGTCCCGCGTCGATTGACACTATTAGATCCTGGAAAGTCCTTCAGGGAGCTGAGATAAAAGGACCTTTTTGTGTTTACAAAAATAGCTAAATTCTCGCGAGTCCTTTGAAGGATCAGGACGAAAATAGTGTCAAACGATTTCATTCATCAAGGACTATCATCTGTGAAAAGGACATCCCAATAGTCCTGCCAGGAGCTGAGATATTACGGTATTTATGTGTTTTTTCTGTTTTGTTGCCCGTCTGGTGCATCCTGGGACTTAGAAAAAATTCACTAATATCCTTTTTTTCATCCTTAGATGACCCCTACTTTTTTTGATGCCAATCGACGCGGATCATCAAGGACATCCTAGCGAACCATGTCCTTTCGTCCTGCGGCAGGATATGCGTCTTTAAGAGCTAAAAAACGAAAAAAGGATAATTGTCTTGTGGAATAATTACAAGTCCAAAAAACACATAAGTGTTTATAACTCGGCCATTTTAAGGACGATTTGGATGTCCTTTGGCCAGATCAAGGACCTTGTTAATTCGCGTAAATTGACATATGAAGGTCCTCGAAAGTCCTTTAAAAAGCTATAAAAAAGGACCTTTTCCAAAAATTTGTTGTCCTGCATCCTTAGATGACCCCTACTTTTTTTGATGCCAATCGACGCGGATCATCAAGGACATTCGAACGCACCATGTCCTTTCGTCCTGCGGCAGGATTTGCGGATTCTGGAGCTAAAAAACGAAAAAAGGATAATTTTCTCGAGGCTATAACTCCGCAGGACATTAACCGATTTCACCAGGACATGTTTTTCTAGGACCTCCAGGAGCAGGACTATCGATCTGCATTCAAGGATTCCAAATATGTTTCAAAAAATTTTGCAAAAATTTTTGCAAGGGGGTAGGTCGAAAAATGGCAAAAAATCACAAAAAATGTACAAATATCCTTTTTCTCAGCCATTTCAAGGACTATCCGGATGTCCTTTGGCCAGATTGAAGTCCTTGATGTCCCGCGTCGATTGACACTATTAGATCCTGGAAAGTCCTTCAGGGAGCTGAGATAAAAGGACCTTTTTGTGTTTACAAAAATAGCTAAATTCTCGCGAGTCCTTTGAAGGATCAGGACGAAAATAGTGTCAAACGATTTCATTCATCAAGGACTATCATCTGTGAAAAGGACATCCCAATAGTCCTGCCAGGAGCTGAGATATTACGGTATTTATGTGTTTTTTCTGTTTTGTTGCCCGTCTGGTGCATCCTGGGACTTAGAAAAAATTCACTAATATCCTTTTTTTCATCCTTAGATGACCCCTACTTTTTTTGATGCCAATCGACGCGGATCATCAAGGACATCCTAGCGAACCATGTCCTTTCGTCCTGCGGCAGGATATGCGTCTTTAAGAGCTAAAAAACGAAAAAAGGATAATTGTCTTGTGGAATAATTACAAGTCCAAAAAACACATAAGTGTTTATAACTCGGCCATTTTAAGGACGATTTGGATGTCCTTTGGCCAGATCAAGGACCTTGTTAATTCGCGTAAATTGACATATGAAGGTCCTCGAAAGTCCTTTAAAAAGCTATAAAAAGGACCTTTTCCAAAAATTTCTTGTCCTGCATCCTTAGATGACCCCTACTTTTTTTGATGCCAATCGACGCGGATCATCAAGGACATTCGAACGCACCATGTCCTTTCGTCCTGCGGCAGGATTTGCGGATTCTGGAGCTAAAAAACGAAAAAAGGATAATTTTCTCGAGGCTATAACTCCGCAGGACATTAACCGATTTCACCAGGACATGTTTTTCTAGGACCTCCAGGAGCAGGACTATCGATCTGCATTCAAGGATTCCAAATATGTTTCAAAAAATTTTGCAAAAATTTTTGCAAGGGGGTAGGTCGAAAAAATGGCAAAAAATCACAAAAATGTACAAATATCCTTTTTCTCAGCCATTTCAAGGACTATCCGGATGTCCTTTGGCCAGATTGAAGTCCTTGATGTCCCGCGTCGATTGACACTATTAGATCCTGGAAAGTCCTTCAGGGAGCTGAGATAAAAGGACCTTTTTGTGTTTACAAAAATAGCTAAATTCTCGCGAGTCCTTTGAAGGATCAGGACGAAAATAGTGTCAAACGATTTCATTCATCAAGGACTATCATCTGTGAAAAGGACATCCCAATAGTCCTGCCAGGAGCTGAGATATTACGGTATTTATGTGTTTTTTCTGTTTTGTTGCCCGTCTGGTGCATCCTGGGACTTAGAAAAATTCACTAATATCCTTTTTTCATCCTTAGATGACCCCTACTTTTTTGATGCCAATCGACGCGGATCATCAAGGACATCCTAGCGAACCATGTCCTTTCGTCCTGCGGCAGGATATGCGTCTTTAAGAGCTAAAAAACGAAAAAAGGATAATTGTCTTGTGGAATAATTACAAGTCCAAAAAACACTTAAGTGTTTATAACTCGGCCATTTTAAGGACGATTTGGATGTCCTTTGGCCAGATCAGGGACCTTGTTAATTCGCGTAAATTGACATATGAAGGTCCTCGAAAGTCCTTTAAAAAGCTATAAAAAAGGACCTTTTCCAAAAATTTCTTGTCCAGCATCCTTAGATGACCCCTACTTTTTTTGATGCCAATCGACGCGGATCATCAAGGACATTCGAACGCACCATGTCCTTTCGTCCTGTGGCAGGATTTGCGGATTCTGGAGCCAAAAAACGAAAAAAGGACAATTTTCTCGAGGCCATAACTCCGCAGGACATTAACCGATTTCACCAGGAGGACATGTTTTTCTAGGACCTCCAGGAGCAGGACTATCGATCTGCATTCAAGGATTCCAAATATCTTTCAAAAAATTTTGCAAAAATTTTTGCAAGAGGGGGAGGTCGAAAAAATGGCAAAAAATCACAAAAAATGTACAAATATCCTTTTTTCTCAGCCATTTCAAGGACTATCCGGATGTCCTTTGGCCAGATTAAAGTCCTTGATGTCCCGCGTCGATTGACACTATTAGATCCTGGAAAGTCCTTCAGGGAGCTGAGATAAAAGGACCTTTTTGTGTTTACGAAAATAGCTAAAATCTCGCGAGTCCTTTGAAGGATCAGGACGAAAATAGTGTCAAACAATTCCTTTCATCAAGGACTATCATCTGTGAAAAGGACTTTCCAATAGTCCTGCCAGGAGCTGAGATATTACGGTATTTATGTGTTTTTTCTGTTTTCTTGCCCGCCCGGTGCAGCCTGGGACTTAGAAAAAATTCACTAATATCCTTTTTTTCATCCTTAGATGACCCCTACTTTTTTTGATGCCAATCGACGCGGATCATCAAGGACATTCGAACGCACCATGTCCTTTCGTCCTGCGGCAGGATTTGCGCATTTTAGAGCCTAAAAAACATTTTTTATAAGTTTTGTGATAAATTGTGTTGCATACTTTTAGGGTTCAATAAAATAGACCAAAAAAAACGTCTGTTGAATACTTTTTGGCGGTTTTTGGGCGTTTTAGCCCGATTTGGGGGCCCAAAAATTTTTGTAGCATACTTTTAGGCTGTAGAACCCGATTTTGCAAAAAAAATTTTTGTTGCATACTTTTAGGCGCTGGACCCCGAAAATTTTCTATTGCATACTTTTAGGTGTTTTAGCCCGATTTGGGGCCCAAAAAATTTTTGTAGCATACTTTTAGGCTGTAGAACCCGATTTTGCAATAAAAAATTTTTGTTGCATACTTTTTAGGCGCTGGACCCCGAAAATTTTCTATTGCATACTTTTAGGTGTTTTAGCCCGATTTGGGGGCCCAAAAATTTTTGTAGCATTCTTTTAGGCTGTAGAACCCGATTTTGCAATAAAAAATTTTTGTTGCATACTTTTAGGCGCTGGACCCCGAAAATTTTCTATTGCATACTTTTAGGTGTTTTAGCCCGATTTGGGGGCCCAAAAAATTTTGTAGCATACTTTTAGGCTGTAGAACCCGATTTTGCAATAAAAAATTTTTGTTGCATACTTTTAGGCGTTTAAGCCCGGTTTTTCGGGGTCCAGCGCCTAAAAGTATGCAACAAAAATTTTTTATTGCAAAATCGGGTTCTACAGCCTAAAAGTATGCTACAGAAATTTTTTGGGCCCCCAAATCGGGCTAAAACGCCCAAAAGTATGCAATAGAAAATTTTCGGGGTCCAGCGCCTAAAAGTATGCAACAAAAATTTTTTATCGAAAAATCGGGTTCTACCGCCTAAAAGTATGCTACAAAAATTTTTTGGGCGCCCAAATCGGGCTAAAACACCTAAAAGTATGCAATAGAAAATTTTCGGGGTCCAGCGCCTAAAAGTATGCAACAAAAATTTTTTATTGCAAAATCGGGTTCTACAGCCTAAAAGTATGCTACAGAAATTTTTTGGGCCCCCAAATCGGGCTAAAACGCCCAAAAGTATGCAATAGAAAATTTTCGGGGTCCAGCGCCTAAAAGTATGCAACAAAAATTTTTTATCGAAAAATCGGGTTCTACAGCCTAAAAGTATGCTACAAAAATTTTTTGGGCCCCCAAATCGGGCTAAAACGCCCAAAAACCGCCAAAAAGTATTCAACAGACGTTTTTTTTGGTCTATTTTATTGAACCCTAAAAGTATGCAACACAATTTATCACAAAACTTATAAAAAATGTTTTTTAGGCTCTAAAATGCGCAAATCCTGCCGCAGGACGAAAGGACATGGTGCGTTCGAATGTCCTTGATGATCCGCGTCGATTGGCATCAAAAAGTAGGGGTCATCTAAGGATGAAAAAAAGGATATTAGTGAATTTTTTCTAAGTCCCAGGCTGCACCGGGCGGGCAAGAAAACAGAAAAAACACATAAATACCGTAATATCTCAGCTCCTGGCAGGACTATTGGAAAGTCCTTTTCACAGATGATAGTCCTTGATGAAAGGAATTGTTTGACACTATTTTCGTCCTGATCCTTCAAAGGACTCACGAGATTTTAGCTATTTTCGTAAACACAAAAAGGTCCTTTTATCTCAGCTCCCTGAAGGACTTTCCAGGATCTAATAGTGTCAATCGACGCGGGACATCAAGGACTTCAATCTGGCCAAAGGACATCCGGATAGTCCTTGAAATGGCTGAGAAAAAAAGGATATTTGTACATTTTTTGTGATTTTTTGCCATTTTTTCGACTCTACCCCTTGCAAAAATTTTTGCAAAATTTTTGAAAGATATTTGGAATCCTTGAATGCAGATCGATAGTCCTGCTCCTGGAGGTCCTAGAAAAACATGTCCTGGTGAAATCGGTTAATGTCCTGCGGAGTTATGGCCTCGAGAAAATTGTCCTTTTTCGTTTTTTGGCTCCAGAATCCGCAAATCCTGCCACAGGACGAAAGGACATGGTGCGTTCGAATGTCCTTGATGATCCGCGTCGATTGGCATCAAAAAAAGTAGGGGTCATCTAAGGATGCAGGACAAGAAATTTTTGGAAAAGGTCCTTTTTTATAGCTTTTTAAAGGACTTTCGAGGACCTTCATATGTCAATTTACGCGAATTAACAAGGTCCCTGATCTGGCCAAAGGACATCCAAATCGTCCTTAAATGGCCGAGTTATAAACACTTAAGTGTTTTTTGACTTGTAATTATTCCACAAGACAATTATCCTTTTTTCGTTTTTTAGCTCTTAAAGACGCATATCCTGCCGCAGGACGAAAGGACATGGTTCGCTAGGATGTCCTTGATGATCCGCGTCGATTGGCATCAAAAAGTAGGGGTCATCTAAGGATGAAAAAAGGATATTAGTGAATTTTTCTAAGTCCCAGGATGCACCAGACGGGCAACAAAACAGAAAAAACACATAAATACCGTAATATCTCAGCTCCTGGCAGGACTATTGGGATGTCCTTTTCACAGATGATAGTCCTTGATGAATGAAATCGTTTGACACTATTTTCGTCCTGATCCTTCAAAGGACTCGCGAGAATTTAGCTATTTTTGTAAACACAAAAAGGTCCTTTTATCTCAGCTCCCTGAAGGACTTTCCAGGATCTAATAGTGTCAATCGACGCGGGACATCAAGGACTTCAATCTGGCCAAAGGACATCCGGATAGTCCTTGAAATGGCTGAGAAAAAAGGATATTTGTACATTTTTTGTGATTTTTTGCCATTTTTTCGACCTACCCCCTTGCAAAAATTTTTGCAAAATTTTTTGAAACATATTTGGAATCCTTGAATGCAGATCGATAGTCCTGCTCCTGGAGGTCCTAGAAAAACATGTCCTGGTGAAATCGGTTAATGTCCTGCGGAGTTATAGCCTCGAGAAAATTATCCTTTTTTCGTTTTTTAGCTCCAGAATCCGCAAATCCTGCCGCAGGACGAAAGGACATGGTGCGTTCGAATGTCCTTGATGATCCGCGTCGATTGGCATCAAAAAAGTAGGGGTCATCTAAGGATGCAGGACAAGAAATTTTTGGAAAAGGTCCTTTTTTATAGCTTTTTAAAGGACTTTCGAGGACCTTCATATGTCAATTTACGCGAATTAACAAGGTCCTTGATCTGGCCAAAGGACATCCAAATCGTCCTTAAATGGCCGAGTTATAAACACTTAAGTGTTTTTTGGACTTGTAATTTTTCCTTAAGACAATTGTCCTTTTTCGTTTTTTAGCTCTTAAAGACGCATATCCTGCCGCAGGACGAAAGGACATGGTTCGCTAGGATGTCCTTGATGATCCGCGTCGATTGGCATCAAAAAGTAGGGGTCATCTAAGGATGAAAAAAGGATATTAGTGAATTTTTTCTAAGGCCCAGGATGCACCAGACGGGCAACAAAACAGAAAAAACACATAAATACCGTAATATCTCAGCTCCTGGCAGGACTATTGGGATGTCCTTTTCACAGATGATAGTCCTTGATGAATGAAATCGTTTGACACTATTTTCGTCCTGATCCTTCAAAGGACTCGCGAGAATTTAGCTATTTTTGTAAACACAAAAAGGTCCTTTTATCTCAGCTCCCTGAAGGACTTTCCAGGATCTAATAGTGTCAAATGGATCCAGGATCTAATAGTCCTTGAAATGGCTGAGAAAAAAGGATATTTGTACATTTTTTGTGATTTTTTGCCATTTTTTCGACCTACCCCCTTGCAAAAATTTTTTATTGAAACCTATTTGGAATCCTTGAATGCAGAAAGTCCACTGTAAAAATTTGCAAAAATCGAGTCGAAATTTTTTTTCCCAAAATTCCAAGCTTTTGGTAGCATTTGAAAGTATCTAAAAATATAATAAGAATTAGATAATAAATTTGGAAATCGGTTGAAAATTGTCTAAAATACAGCCTAAGGAAAATCGAAACTTTGACCAAAAACATAAAATTTTTCAAAAAATTTTCAAAATCCCCAGCTTTGAAGTCTTTTAAAGTTTTGATGTCATTTTAAAGTAGATAAAAATTCGCTTAAAACTGCATCAAAACTTTGGAAATCGGTTGAGAATTGTTCTAACTACAGCCTTCAGAAAATAAGAATTTTGAGCATTATTTTTTCAATACCTGTTTACAATTTTTTGAAAAATCCTTAACTTTGCAAACCCATAACTATGCCAATTTTTGGCCAATTTCAAAAAGTCATGACTTTTTTTGTTGTTTTAAATGTGAGTTATAAATTGGCATTCAAATCTAAAAAACTAATTTTGACCCGATTTTTGAAAAAATTACAGTGTATACACTGTAAAAATTTGCAAAAATCGAGTCGACATTTTTTTCCCAAAATTCCAAGCTTTTGGTAGCATTTGAAAGTATCTAAAAATATAATAAGAATTAGATAATAAATTTGGAAATCGGTTGAAAATTGTCTAAAATACAGCCTAAGGAAAATCGAAACTTTGACCAAAAACATAAAATTTTTCAAAAAATTTTCAAAAATCCCCAGCTTTGAAGTCTTTTTAAAGTTTTGATGTCATTTTAAAGTAGATAAAAATTCGCTTAAAACTGCATCAAAACTTTGGAAATCGGTTGAGAATTGTTCTAACTACAGCCTTCAGAAAATAAGAATTTTGGGCATTATTTTTTCAATACCTGTTTAAAATTTTTTGAAAAATCTTCAACTTTGCAAACCCATAACTATGCCAATTTTTTGCCAATTTCAAAAAGTCATGACTTTTTTTGTTGTTTTAAATGTGAGTTATAAATTGGCATTCAAATCTAAAAAACTAATTTTGACCCGATTTTTGAAAAAAATTACAGTGTATACACTGTAAAAATTTTCAAAAATCGAGTCGAAATTTTTTTCCCAAAATTCCAAGCTTTTGGTAGCATTTGAAAGTATCTAAAAATATAATAAGAATTAGATAATAAATTTGGAAATCGGTTGAAAATTGTCTAAAATACAGCCTAAGGAAAATCGAAACTTTGACCAAAAACATAAAATTTTTCAAAAAATTTTCAAAAATCCCCAGCTTTGAAGTCTTTTAAAGTTTTGATGTCATTTTAAAGTAGATAAAAATTCGCTTAAAACTGCATCAAAACTTTGGAAATCGGTTGAGAATTGTTCTAACTACAGCCTTCAGAAAATAAGAATTTTGGGCATTATTTTTTCAATACCTGTTTAAAATTTTTTGAAAAATCCTCAACTTTGCAAACCCATAACTATGCCAATTTTTTGGCCAATTTCAAAAAGTCATGACTTTTTTTGTTGTTTTAAATGTGAGTTATAAATTGGCATTCAAATCTAAAAAACTAATTTTGACCCGATTTTTGAAAAAATTACAGTGTATACACTGTAAAAATTTTCAAAAATCGAGTCGAAATTTTTTTCCCAAAATTCCAAGCTTTTGGTAGCATTTGAAAGTATCTAAAAATATAATCAGAATTAGATAATAAATTTGGAAATCGGTTGAAAATTGTCTAAAATACAGCCTAAGGAAAATCGAAACTTTGACCAAAAACATAAAATTTTTCAAAAAATTTTCAAAAATCCCCAGCTTTGAAGTCTTTTAAAGTTTTGATGTCATTTTAAAGTAGATAAAAATTCGCTTAAAACTGCATCAAAACTTTGGAAATCGGTTGAGAATTGTTCTAACTACAGCCTTCAGAAAATAAGAATTTTGGGCATTATTTTTTCAATACCTGTTTAAAATTTTTTGAAAAATCCTCAACTTTGCAAACCCATAACTATGCCAATTTTTTGGCCAATTTCAAAAAGTCATGACTTTTTTTGTTGTTTTAAATGTGAGTTATAAATTGGCATTCAAATCTAAAAACTAATTTTGACCCGATTTTTGAAAAAAATTACAGTGTATACACTGTAAAAATTTTCAAAAATCGAGTCGAAATTTTTTTCCCAAAATTCCAAGCTTTTGGTAGCATTTGAAAGTATCTAAAAAATATAATAAGAATTAGATAATAAATTTGGAAATCGGTTGAAAATTGTCTAAAATACAGCCTAAGGAAAATCGAAACTTTGACCAAAAACATAAAATTTTTCAAAAAATTTTCAAAAATCCCCAGCTTTGAAGTCTTTTAAAGTTTTGATGTCATTTTAAAGTAGATAAAAATTCGCTTAAAACTGCATCAAAACTTTGGAAATCGGTTGAGAATTGTTCTAACTACAGCCTTCAGAAAATAAGAATTTTGGGCATTATTTTTCAATACCTGTTTAAAATTTTTGAAAAATCTTCAACTTTGCAAACCCATAACTATGCCAATTTTTTGCCAATTTCAAAAAGTCATGACATTTTTTGTTGTTTTAAATGTGAGTTATAAATTGGCATTCAAATCTAAAAACTAATTTTGACCCGATTTTTGAAAAAAATTACAGTGTATACACTGTAAAAATTTTCAAAAATCGAGTCGAAATTTTTTTTCCCAAAATTCCAAGCTTTTGGTAGCATTTGAAAGTATCTAAAAATATAATAAGAATTAGATAATAAATTTGGAAATCGGTTGAAAATTGTCTAAAATACAGCCTAAGGAAAATCGAAACTTTGACCAAAAACATAAAATTTTTCAAAAAATTTTAAAAAATCCCCAGCTTTGAAGTCTTTTAAAGTTTTGATGTCATTTTAAAGTAGATAAAAATTCGCTTAAAACTGCATCAAAACTTTGGAAATCGGTTGAGAATTGTTCTAACTACAGCCTTCAGAAAATAAGAATTTTGGGCATTATTTTTTCAATACCTGTTTAAAATTTTTGAAAAATCCTCAACTTTGCAAACCCATAACTATGCCAATTTTTGGCCAATTTCAAAAAGTCATGACTTTTTTTGTTGTTTTAAATGTGAGTTATAAATTGGCATTCAAATCTAAAAACTAATTTTGACCCGATTTTTGAAAAAAAATTACAGTGTATACACTGTAAAAATTTTCAAAAATCGAGTCGAAATTTTTTTTCCCAAAATTCCAAGCTTTTGGTAGCATTTGAAAGTATCTAAAAATATAATAAGAATTAGATAATAAATTTGGAAATCGGTTGAAAATTGTCTAAAATACAGCCTAAGGAAAATCGAAACTTTGACCAAAAACACAAAATTCAAAAAATTTTCAAAAATCCCCAGCTTTGAAGTCTTTTAAAGTTTTGATGTCATTTTAAAGTAGATAAAAAATCGCTTAAAACTGCATCAAAACTTTGGAAATCGGTTGAGAATTGTTCTAACTACAGCCTTCAGAAAATAAGAATTTTGGGCATTATTTTTTCAATACCTGTTTAAAATTTTTTGAAAAATCCTCAACTTTGCAAACCCATAACTATGCCAATTTTTTGCCAATTTCAAAAAGTCATGACTTTTTTTGTTGTTTTAAATGTGAGTTATAAATTGGCATTCAAATCTAAAAAACTAATTTTGACCCGATTTTTGAAAAAAATTACAGTGTATACACTGTAAAATTTGCAAAAATCGAGTCGAAATTTTTTTCCCAAAATTCCAAGCTTTTGGTAGCATTTGAAAGTATCTAAAAATATAATAAGAATTAGATAATAAATTTGGAAATCGGTTGAAAATTGTCTAAAATACAGCCTAAGGAAAATCGAAACTTTGACCAAAAACATACAATTTTTCAAAAATTTTCAAAAATCCCCAGCTTTGAAGTCTTTTAAAGTTTTGATGTCATTTTAAAGTAGATAAAAATTCGCTTAAAACTGCATCAAAACTTTGGAAATCGGTTGAGAATTGTTCTAACTACAGCCTTCAGAAAATAAGAATTTTGGGCATTATTTTTTCAATACCTGTTTAAAATTTTTTGAAAAATCCTCAACTTTGCAAACCCATAACTATGCCAATTTTTTGCCAATTTCAAAAAGTCATGACTTTTTTTTCCCAAAATTCCAAGCTTTTGGTAGCATTTGAAAGTATCTAAAAATATAATAAGAATTAGATAATAAATTTGGAAATCGGTTGAAAATTGTCTAAAATACAGCCTAAGGAAAATCGAAACTTTGACCAAAAACATAAAATTTTTCAAAAAATTTTCAAAAATCCCCAGCTTTGAAGTCTTTTAAAGTTTTGATGTCATTTTAAAGTAGATAAAAATTCGCTTAAAACTGCATCAAAACTTTGGAAATCGGTTGAGAATTGTTCTAACTGTAAAAATTTTCAAAAATCGAGTCGAAATTTTTTTTCCAAAAATTCCAAGCTTTTGGTAGCATTTGAAAGTATCTAAAAATATAATCAGAATTAGATAATAAATTTGGAAATCGGTTGAAAATTGTCTAAATATACACTGTAAAAATTTTCAAAAATCGAGTCGAAATTTTTTTTCCCAAAATTCCAAGCTTTTGGTAGCATTTGAAAGTATCTAAAAATATAATCAGAATTAGATAATAAATTTGGAAATCGGTTGAAAATTGTCTAAAATACAGCCTAAGGAAAATCGAAACTTTGACCAAAAACATACAATTTTTCAAAAAATTTTCAAAAATCCCCAGCTTTGAAGTCTTTTAAAGTTTTGATGTCATTTTAAAGTAGATAAAAATTCGCTTAAAACTGCATCAAAACTTTGGAAATCGGTTGAGAATTGTTCTAACTACAGCCTTCAGAAAATAAGAATTTTGGGCATTATTTTTTCAATACCTGTTTAAAATTTTTTGAAAAATCCTCAACTTTGCAAACCCATAACTATGCCAATTTTTGGCCAATTTCAAAAAGTCATGACTTTTTTTGTTGTTTTAAATGTGAGTTATAAATTGGCATTCAAATCTAAAAACTAATTTTGACCCGATTTTTGAAAAAAATTACAGTGTATACACTGTAAAAATTTGCAAAAATCGAGTCGAAATTTTTTTCCCAAAATTCCAAGCTTTTGGTAGCATTTGAAAGTATCTAAAAATATAATCAGAATTAGATAATAAATTTGGAAATCGGTTGAAAATTGTCTAAAATACAGCCTAAGGAAAATCGAAACTTTGACCAAAAACATAAAATTTTTCAAAAAATTTTCAAAAATCCCCAGCTTTGAAGTCTTTTAAAGTTTTGATGTCATTTTAAAGTAGATAAAAATTCGCTTAAAACTGCATCAAAACTTTGGAAATCAGTTGAGAATTGTTCTAACTACAGCCTTCAGAAAATAAGAATTTTGGGCATTATTTTTTCAATACCTGTTTAAAATTTTTTGAAAAATCCTCAACTTTGCAAACCCATAACTATGCCAATTTTTGGCCAATTTCAAAAAGTCATGACTTTTTTTGTTGTTTTAAATGTGAGTTATAAATTGGCATTCAAATCTAAAAAACTAATTTTGACCCGATTTTTGAAAAAAATTACAGTGTATACACTGTAAAAATTTGCAAAAATCGAGTCGAAATTTTTTTTCCCAAAATTCCAAGCTTTTGGTAGCATTTGAAAGTATCTAAAAATATAATAAGAATTAGATAATAAATTTGGAAATCGGTTGAAAATTGTCTAAAATACAGCCTAAGGAAAATCGAAACTTTGACCAAAAACATACAATTTTTCAAAAAATTTTCAAAAATCCCCAGCTTTGAAGTCTTTTAAAGTTTTGATGTCATTTTAAAGTAGATAAAAATTTTCAACCTACCCCCTTGCAAAAATTTTTGCAAAATTTTTTGAAACATATTTGGAATCCTTGAATGCAGATCGATAGTCCTGCTCCTGGAGGTCCTAGAAAAACATGTCCTGGTGAAATCGGTTAATGTCCTGCGGAGTTATAGCCTCGAGAAAATTATCCTTTTTCGTTTTTTAGCTCCAGAATCCGCAAATCCTGCCGCAGGACGAAAGGACATGGTGCGTTCGAATGTCCTTGATGATCCGCGTCGATTGGCATCAAAAAAAGTAGGGGTCATCTAAGGATGCAGGACAAGAAATTTTTGGAAAAGGTCCTTTTTTATAGCTTTTTAAAGGACTTTCGAGGACCTTCATATGTCAATTTACGCGAATTAACAAGGTCCTTGATCTGGCCAAAGGACATCCAAATCGTCCTTAAAATGGCCGAGTTATAAACACTTAAGTGTTTTTTGGACTTGTAATTTTTCCACAAGACAATTATCCTTTTTTCGTTTTTTAGCTCTTAAAGACGCATATCCTGCCGCAGGACGAAAGGACATGGTTCGCTAGGATGTCCTTGATGATCCGCGTCGATTGGCATCAAAAAAAGTAGGGGTCATCTAAGGATGAAAAAAAGGATATTAGTGAATTTTTTCTAAGTCCCAGTTTAGTTTATTTTATTGAACCCCAAAAGTATGCAACACAGTTTATCACAAAGCTTACCAAAATTGGATGTTGAAATAAAAAGTTTTTGGTTAAAAAATAAATAGTAAAAATACCGCAAGTCCTTTGAAGGATCAGGATGAATTAATTGGAGCAACAAGGGCTATTATCTGTGTAAAGGACATCCAGATAGTCCTGTGGGAAGCTGAATTTTCTTTTCTTTTTTAAAGAATTTTCTTTCGGTTTTTTGGCCGCCTACTACAATTTGGGACTTGGAGAAAAATTACGTTTTCAAAAAATACGAAAGTCCTTATAGCTCAGACAATTCAGGAACGAATTGGACCTTTGGCCAGATTGAAGTATTTACTTGTCAATTCGCATATATTGGCGTGTAGCTCCTGGAAAGTGCTTTAGGAAGCTAAGAAAAAGGATCTTCTCGTATAAAAACATGTCTTGCGCCCTTAGATGACCCCTACTTTTTTTGATGCCAATCGATGCGTATCATCAAGGAGATCATAGAAATCAAAGTCCGTTTTGTCCTGCGGTAGGATATTTAAGAGCTAAAAAACCAAAAAAGGATCATTTTCTCAAGGCCATAACTCCGTAGGACATTTTTTGATTTATCCAGGACATGTTTTTCTATAACCTCCAGGAGCAGGACTATCGATCTGCATTCACGGATTTCTAATATCCTTCCAAAAATGTTGCTCGATTTTTTGTAAGGAGGCTAGTCTACAATCCTTTGGTCAGATTATAGTCCTTGGTGAGCCGCGTCGACTGGTACTATGAGATCCCAATTCAAAATTATTCAAATATTCCTTAAAACCTCAACTTTGCGATACTTTAAATTGGTAGTCCTTTTTCTGGATGTCTTAGAAAACATGGCAAAATCGCTCAATATGATGCGGAGTTATGGCCTGGATAAAATGATCCTTTTTTAATTTTTTAGCTTGGATGTCGTTGCTGATGCAGTATATGTATGTACTTGTTGCAAAAATATTTTTATTTATATCTCCCAGAAGGACATTTCAGGAACTGCTCATGATAGTTTCACTAGTGGAAACCAGGACTGCACGACGGCTTCATCTTTCGAATATAATTTTGAGATTTTTTTAAAATTAAATACAGACCTTTCCGAACATTGGAAAGTTGCTAATTGTAACTAAAATTGCTTATAATAAAACAAGAATACAAAATACATGGAATAATAAAAATAGTGCGAGTGCATTTCAAATTCTTTGTTTTTATGATTTATGAAAATACTTTTCTTATTTGATTCTCCTTAAAAAACAGGGCGTCGTTCGGCCCACTTTGTAATGCACTGATTGCCTGGTCTTTGGCTTGGGATTGGGCTTGGAATTAAATCTGCTAACCAAGTTTTTGTTGTTGTTGTTGTCTACTCTGCATATTCAACAATTGCAACTGCAAACCGACGAAGTAATAACAAATGCAAATTTTAAGCTCAAGAATTTTTGGGTTGCCGAAATTTTGAGATTTTTTACTTTTTATTTGTATTTTTTTTTTTTTTTGTATTTTTTTATTGCTGCTGTGCCATTCCAACAAAGCCAACAGTGAAAAGTGCAAATGAGTTCTGTCTCTCGTCTCGCTCTCCGCACACTTGCAACTCTCCCTGGGCAATTGAATTTGTTTAAATTGTTGGTGCTGGGCAAATTTTGAGCAAGCGCTTCGTTCCAACGGACATGCATAAATATAAGCAACAATTTCATATTGCACACAATGTAGCTAAACATTTATTTTGCTTCGTTTTTTTTTTTTTTTTTTGGCACTAAAATCGAGTTACAGTTAAAGCATAAGCACATTGTGCCATGCGCCCACAGAGCTGGGGTAAAGGAAGATGTCCCTGCTAGTTCAGTCAATATAATCAAGCTGACCAGAACAGCTCGCAGCAGATGGTAAAAAATGAAGTGCCAATATATGTGTGTGTGTGTGTGTGTGTGTGGACAGGACAGGAGGACCTCGGCACTGATGAGTTCACTTCAGTGAGCAAATGAAACGATATTGTTGTCAATTTAGGTGCAACAAAGAACGGCAACAACAACAACAACAACGGCAACAACGACAAATGCCAGACAAGACAGAAAACAAACAGCATGCATGATGAAGGAGGGTAAAAATTACGGGGCAAGAAGAAATGAAAGGAAGGAAAGTACGACAAAGCAACAAGAAAAGGGTAGGTGGCAAGTGGGTGGCTTGAACAACAAAGGCAAACAACAACAAATTGCATGTCCTTCCGCCTTAGATGCAACACAATATACTACGCACTCATATTTACTTTGTATGGTGGGAAGTGGGGGGGACTCACCTACATAGTCTCGGCTGCTTCCCGACCAGCTGCAACCTTAATGAAAACTGCAAGCGACCTGACACAGATACGTGTATTGGGGATTGTCAGTTGCCAGTTGCCAGTTGGGTCCAGTTGGCCATTAAACGAGAACCGATGGGACTGCAACTGCAACTGAAACTGGGTTGGTCAAGATATGCCAGATGTGCTGCACCTTTATTTACCGGAAAGGGATGAAAACGCCTCACCACATCAGATACTCGTACATTTTGGCAGTAGCAAAAGCAGCAGCAGCAGCCGCTTGTGAGATAAACTGTATCAAAAAATTTCCAAATGACCCTCAATTGCAATTGCAAGGGTATCCATCCTCCATCCATCTTACTTTTAAATTCGTTGGCAAACTGCTTTAAAATATCATTATACTTACCATAGATCGACTAGAAAGAAAAACACTAGATTACGCGAATTTTGGGCCAAGAAACACGAAAAAGACATCCGTTTTCTTTGGCACCTTTTTTGAGATATTCTCGAAAAAAATCCTTTGTTTTTATCTATGATATCTATGAATGCCTTATGAACTTAAGTTGTCCATAAGAGTCACATATTATATCACATACCCTATATACCCCCCTTTATGTCTTTATTTTGTGCAGTCTACACGATTAATCAGCGTGCAAAGTTGAACAAAAGTGACATTTCTTATTTTTTTAAAATTTAGTAACAATAATTTTAAGTCTTAAATTATTTTTGATGACCATTCAATTTGTAAACTAGAGTAGAATAATAAAAAACACTTTTTTTTTTGTTATAGTTTCTAATTTAGTTAGACACAGAAAATGCGTTTATTATCGTTAAAGAGATGACGAGGGGGAGAGGATAAAAAAAATGTAATAAGTAGTCGCAATAAATAATAAATAAATAAATAAAATAAATAAAATAAATTAGGCTTTACAATTACAGGACTTCAGTTGTACAGAGAAGCGTGCCATACTTCATCGTTGATCCTTTTTTTGTTTTTTGCTTTTGTTGCTGTCTCGATTTGCCATCGTTCTTGTGGTTCTTAAAGTCTGACGACCTCCACGCCTTGCGGCGCAAACAGCGACTCGGCAGCCAATTTCAGTTTCTCATTGACCAATTTGGCAATTTTGGGCGTGCGACGCCAGACAAATTCGCGTGTACGGTCATGATTGTCCTTGCTTTCCACCTCCACCTGTCGGCGAATAAGGGAGGACCACGACAAAAGAGCAGTTTCAGTTAATTGTACAAAGCGAAAGGAGGCAAATAATGGGGGGGGGCGGTTGTTTAAAATTGCTCAAAAGAAATAGAAGACAAATCTGGGATTATTGTTACCTGCTTGGGCTGCTGCACCTTGATGGACATGAGGGTGGCCCGATCATCCTGCACACTGAACTTGATGCGGCCGATCATCTCGTTTGTCCTGGCCGTGGCACTCTTAACGCTGCGCACGCTGCCGCGCTTGAAGGACTTCTCGACGCGTAGAATCAATGGGCCAAGCGTGAATTTTGCCTTAATGGTCGAATTGCGTCCTTCCGCATCGCTGATCACCTTCACATTGCCAACGCGCTTCAATGAGGCCAGACCAGACAGACTGCCCTCGGCCTTTTGCAGCTTCTCGACTTCGTTGCCAGCCTTCGCAGAGCCACCTCCAGTCGCCGGCTGATTGTAGTTGCCACCACCCGCTTTCAATGACGCCTTTTTCGTGTTCTGTTTGTGTGGCTGCTGTTGCTGCTGCTGCTGCTGTGCATGGGCCTGGTTACTGGATTTCTTTTGACTGGATTTGATGGCCGCCGTTGGTTCGTTGCTGCTGAATACGGTGCGCACTTCCGCTTTGGGGGCGTCAATCTCACCCTGCTGCTGTTGCTCCTGCTGCTGCTCCTGGTGGTGCTCAATGGCTTTGATGCCCTGCTCTGTCTGTAATTGCGTCAATTGCTCTTGCAATTTGACTGTTGTCCCCTCCTTGCTGCTTCGGCTGCTTCTGGTTGCTCTTGGCTCGGACCGTGTGTTTTTGCTGCAAGATTCACAGAGATTGACAGAAAATTTGCATCATTTTTACTATGGGGAACTGCTATCTAACTGCAAGTCAAATCATTTTTCTAATTCTAGAGTTTCTTCACTTACAGTTTCTTGTGGCCAGTTTGCTTTTGATTGCCTCCGTTGGGCTTGACAGTCTTCAATACGCTGCTGCTGCTGGCAGGAGTTGCCGCCGCCGATGCTGTACGTCCGGCCAGACGTACCACAAATGGATCATAATTATCTGCCACGATGCGATTTATGCGAGAGAATATGGCATCGATGAAGTGATTGTGGCGCGCTTGGAATGCATCCGTTGACATGTCGATGACGTTGTTTTTCAGATCACCTGCAGCATCAACAGCGCCAACATAGAAAATTTCATGTTAATACGCTTCCATGGCTTGGCAATGGTGTGACAGTTCATTTAGGCTTGGGACTAGGGTATTTGGAAAGGGTGTTGGGTGTGGGTTTGGGTGTGGGTTGGTTCATAAATGAGCTTGGGTGAAAATGCTTGGGTGCCAATACGGGTGTGGGTAAGAGGAGTGTGGAGGAGGGGATTTTTGTGCGGTTCGTTTTTGATTCGCTTGCATGCGGTTAATTTCCGCTGCGAGGATTTCACGAGCTGTGCCTCTAATTACATACAAGTGGGCGGCGAGTGTGAAAGAGGCTGGGAGAGAATGGGCTTGGGCATGGGGATAAGTTGCTTTTTGCTTTAACCATAGACAGACACACACACACACACACACACACATAGAGCAAGTGATTATATGTGTATGTGAGTGTGTGTGTGTATGGTATGTGTGTGTGTGTGTGTGTGTGAGTAGATTAGCTAAATATGTAAAAAGAATCCCTTTACACATTTTTTATAAACATAAATAATTACAGTATAATTATATAACAGACTACTACCATATAAAATTTATATTTAAATATCTATTTAAGCAAGGCAAATAGAAGTTGAGTAAGCAAATCTTCTAAGAATCAGTTAAAAATTCTACAATATATTTCTCTGACTGTGGAATTTATTAGAATTTAAATGATCTAATCCACAATTGACTATCACTTTAAATAAGCAACCATGAGGGTTAGATTAACGTGTCTAAAAATAGGATGCTCAACTTTTGCATATGGTTATATGTATGTATATATAGATATCTATTTATGTGTGTGTGTGTACATAATTAGACTCTGAGAAAAATGTTGTGTTAGTTTGCCCTTTTCATCTTGTTAATTGAGAGAACATTTTAGAAATTTAATTGACATTTTGTAATTTTATATGGTGTGTGCCATAAGGGCGTAGGTTTCTCATACATACATATATATATAAATATAAAGATAGATAGATAGATAGCTGTGTGTGTGTGTGTGTAAGTGGGTGTGGGTGTGAATGCACAAAGGATGCATGATGAGAACCAATGGCCAGCTAATTACGGCAAATGTTACAGTTCCCGACAGACAAGCAGAGAAGTTGCTTGCTTGGTTGGTGATGATATAACTAGAAAAGATTGCTAACATCGAACCCTACACTTAAACACAAAAAAAAAGAAACAGAGAAGGAGCTATGAAGTGATGGAAAGAGAGAACGAGGGGGTGCATATGCTGCTAATGATGAGTAGAGAGTGAGATTGACAGATAGAGACAGAGAGAGAGAGAGAGGAGCAGATACCATTTTACCATGTATACGCAGTGTGTACCCATAAGTGACGCTTGAAAGTATGCTATGGACATTTTGTTCGATTCGATTAAATAAAACACAAAATTCATTTGTTATTTTTAATTGATTTTGTCAAAAAGTTGTACACAAATTATCATTAAAAAAATTTATTTAAGCAAAAATTTCTGTCTTTTTTTTTGTGTCGTTGTTTATATTTTGTTTTGTTTTTGTGTGGATTCTCTTTGTTGTTGCTGTCGTTCTTGTTGTTGGTTTTTCTTTTGTTTTTACAATAAATAATAAATAAATAAATAAATAAATAATATATTACCAAGTAAATGACCTAAAACGCAAAAAAAAAACAAACAATTCTTTTGCAAAAAAAAAAAAAAATGGTGGAGGGGTTTGGGGGGGACGAAGGGTTAAATTATGCCACACTTTTTGCTGTTGTTGTTGATATTGTGGTCGTTTTTTTTTTTTTTTTTTTGGGAGGCTATGGACTTAAATTTCTGTTCTTTCTGCCTTTCTTTCAAGCGTTCAACTTTTAGCTACAATTTTACGAATTTCGATTTCTTCGTCACAAGATTTTCTAATTTCTAATGCGTTATTTACGTTTTTCGGAAAAATGAAAGATGCGATTTTTGAAACGGAAACGAAGAAGAAATGAAAATAAAAATCAAATATTATTAAGAACCAAAATAATGAAAAAACAAATTACCGTTTCAATTGTAAGCCAAAATGTATGAAAGCAAGAGAAAGAGAGATAGAGAGAGCAAGAGAGGTGTGTGTGTGTGTGTGTGCGAGTGAGTGGATGAGCAACAGAGATGGAAGTACATAGGTAAAGTGAGATAGATAGAGCTTTGGAATGCGCTACAAAATATGTATTATATGCATTGAATTTAACATATATATAAATAAATAAATATATATATATATATATATATAAATGATAATTATTTCTGATAATTAATTACAAAGTAAATGAAGGAAATAAATAAGATAAGAACAACATGAAGTAAAAAAAACGTATCAAGGAATTAAAATTAAAATAAATAAATTACACTAAGTGAACATTTCTCTCATTTCTTTTTTGTTGTTTTCATTAATTTAGCTATTTGTAGGTTTGTGTGTGTATGTGTGCGTATGTGTGTGTGTGTGTGTGTGCCGTATGTTAGAGCGCCACTGCAGTAAGCAACATTTGGTGTATATATGTATATATATATATATATAAATAAAAAAGAAATGATGCCAAAATGGCTGCCCATTCAGCTCAACTTTTCATTTTAATTTTTTTTGAATTTGTGCCTTTTCTGTTGCATACCGCAAGGCGCCTCCAACTTTCTCCTCTGCCACTTCCACTTCCTCTTCATCATCATCATCATATAATATCATCATATTTCTCTCTTATTGAATTCAACCAATTTGTGCTTCGGCATTAATTTTTTCTTTTTTTTTTTTTTTTTTTTTGTTGTTGCTGTTGTTGTTGTGGTGGTAAAAAAAAGTAATTGTTGCAGTTGCCGTTGTACTTGTCAATTGCGTGTGGGGGTGGTGTGGGACATGGTTGTGCGTAAAAAAAAAACAGTCCGTGCTTAAATCAACTCGAAAAAGGAGCAAAAAACATGTGTGTTTGTGTGTGTGTATGGTGGGGAGGGGGGCAAAAGGGTGATTTGTGCTCGACATGCGTGCAGCCTTAAAGAAAATTAAACGTTTTTTCATCGTTTTTGTGTCATTTTGCAGATAGTTTGACTAGCACCAAACTCTCAATCATCTCTCATTTCGATAGATATGTAAAAATATTTACTTAAATATTCAGTATTTTGTTTTGTTTTGTTTACACTAAAACGAATTTGTTCTCAAAAAATAAATAAATAAATAAATTAGAAATTAGTTGCTCTCTCTTTTAGTTGCGTTTTGTTTTTGTTTTTTTTTTTTTGATTTTTTTTTGCTTTTGCTTTTTGTTGTGTGTGTGTTGGTGGTAGAATGAAGATTTTTTTTTTTGGGGGGTGGGGCGGGGCGGAATAGTTGTCGGTGCAGGCAAAGAAGAAAAAGAAATAGAAGATTTGCATGTGTGTTTGTTGCATGTTGTTTGCATTGTCCGGAATATTGGAAAAACCGTACCCTACCCAAAAATTGAGTTCGGTTTTGCTTGGATTGCATTTGCCTTTCTGCATCTTTCGATTGTCAGTTGTTGTTGCTGTTGTTGTAGTCGTTCGTGGTTGTTGTTGTTGGTCCCCTGTCATTATAATGTTGTTGTTGTTGTTATTGTTGTTATTCTTTTTATATTCTTAATGCTTGAGCTCTTTTTTGGTCTTCTTGGCAGCACTTGTTGATTTTTTGGCTTTGGCTGTTTTTGTTGCTGTTGTTGACTTGGACTCACGTGCTTCGCGTCTGGCCTCGATGACATCGTCTCCAATAATATCATCATCATCGTCATCGTCATCATCGTCAGCCTCCTCATCGTCATCACCAGTTAGACCTGCAATTTCATCAATTTCATCGACTCCATCATCAATATCATCATCATCACCATCATCATCATCATCATCATCATCATCAACATAATAGTCGTCATCGTCTTCGTTGTTGTCATTGTTGTTGTTGTTGTCGGCGTCATCAGCGACAGCTGCAACAGCAACTGGACCAGCACTAGCCGGAGGCAGAGCCACGCCCAGCACTCCCACAGGCTGGCCCAAAGGAGCTGCTGCTGCTGCTGCTTGGCTGACAACTAAATTGTGGTTATTATTATTATGATTATTATTAATAATATTATTTGTTGTTGTTGCTGTTGTTGTTAATGTGTTTTTGGTGGCTGTTGCCGATGTGATTTTTGTAAGCTGTTGTTGTTGTTGTTGTTGTGATGATGCTTGAATGATTATGCTTGGCTGTGTTTCATGTTGTTGTTGTTGTTGTTGTAGTTGTTGCTGTAATTTTTGTGGTTGTTGTTGTTGTTGCTGTTGTATGTTTTGTTTTTGTTGGTCGTCAATTGCATTGTTGGTGCTACTTAAACTAGTTGTGCCACCACTAATACCATCTAAAAGTGCATCTTCATCGTAAAAAACATTTTGTTCACCTTCGTTGTTGTTGTTGGTGCTGGCCGATGTTGCTGCCGCTTGGACGGGTGCCGCTGCCACTGGTGACGATAGCAACTGATCGACTGCATTGCCCGATGCCTCCGGCTCGACAGCATTCCCACTCTCATTGGGCAAATCGACGGCATCGGAAACGCCAGAGCTTACCGATGAGGCGACAGCTGGAGCAATATCATCAGCGGTCTGAGCTGGGGCAGCTGCAACACTCTGCTGTGCTGCAGCAGCACTGGCAGCTGGAGCAGCATCATCGTCATCGTCCTCATCATCATCATCTAGTTAACAGATGGGAGTGTGAAAGAGTGTGATTCTATCGAATCATTCCATCAGAATCCTTCGAAATCTTACCTCCTAAAATATCATCGAACAATCTATCCAAATAATCATCATCGTCATCGTCCTCCTCATCGTCATCATCATCGCTGGCTGTGGCACCTGGCGCTGCCTGACCCTGTGGCGTATCATCCTCCTCCTCATCATCATCGTCCTCCTCCTCTTCATCGTCATCTGAAAGGCCCGAAATCAAAAGAACTTTTGTTACCCAAAAACAAGGGGGGAGAATGGGGGGAGGAAGGAAAACACAAAAATTCTCGTTAATATAACAATATCAGGTCGCAAAATAAATCGTAGGCCCCAGTGCTTTCTTTATATAGTTGCTCTCAGGTGATGGTGGATCAATTTGCTAGGTGATTTTGTTTGCTAGTGCTCAATTATTGTGCTGTTGGTGCGCATACATACATATATAGAGAGAGGTTCGAAATTTTGTGTGTTTTTATGGGAATTTTCTTGGAACTTGCCACCTACCATCATCATCATCGACCAAATCCCCTAGATCCGGCTCATCGTCATCATCATCCTCATCATCATCGTCATCATCCTCGTCGGCGGGTGCCGCTGCTGGGGCGACATCATTGCTGGCTGCCTGCTGACGGGACACCGCCCGTTCGCTTCTCGCCAACATCTGCACAGGGGAAGCCTCAATTTGCAGCAAAAGCGCACTCAATACGCACAATAATATTACGAATTTCATTTTTGGTTCGTCTCTGCAGGGTGAGAGAGTGAGAGAGAGAGGGGGAGAGAGAGCGAAAGAGAGGAGGAAAGAAAAGAAACCCAAAAAATCAGTCAGTGGCTTTAACAAAAATTTACAACAAATACATCTGCAATTTGACAGAACTTTTACTTTTGCGGTTGACCTCAATTCATTTGGTATGTGTCTGTGTGTGTGCAACACTTTCTTTTTCATGGCTTGCAAATTACATATTGATTGAACACACACACACACACACACACACACACACATACTGTCTTCTGTCTTCAGTCTACGGTCTTCGGTCTTCCAGTTGGTCAATAAGCTGCTAGCAAAGCAAAGAAAGCAGACAAAGTGCTTCGAAACTTGCCAGAAGTGGAGTGTCGCGAGCGTGTGAGAGAGCAAATGCGAGTGTAAACATGTTTTTGAGTTGCGCCTCAAAGTTGCCGCCGGTGCCATGACCATGTTCATGTCCATGTCCAAGACCAAGTCCACATGTCCATTTGTTGGCACTTGACACACAGCAACAACAACAGCAACAGCAACTAACAACGCCTTTTGGACAGCTTCAGGCGCCGTGGACAAAGCCGCCACCAACATTGCCCCACTGTCAGGTAACGGGCAACATCAAAAGTCGAGTTAGGGTAAACGCAATCAAATGCGAATTTTCCATTCCATTCCATATGGCAATTTGCATTTTTTTCATCGAACTAATTGCATCAATCGATTCATTTCAATTTGTTTTAAATTGTGTGCAAGTATTTTTATGAAATTCATTGCAGGGTATGTGGCAATTCGACTAATTGCCATGCTTGCTTTGGCTATGAATTGCTGTTGGCTCTTTAGGCATGACAATCAGCATGACCAACAGGCCAACGGCTATAACAAACAACCGCAGCAACTGTTGTTGTTGTTGCTGTCGTTGCTGTTGTTGCTGCTGTTGCTGCTGCTGTGGTTTGTTGTTATTGTCGCAGTGTCAAGTGCGGCTACTGCGGCCTTAGCGGCGCCCCAAGTGAAAGCGACGCTGACGTCAACGTCGACGCGTCGAGAAAACTTGTTCGTAGCTAATGTTGCCCGTTGCCACACTGATTTGTTGCCGCTGCAACTACTATGGCCCGATGTTGCTGCTTGCTGCTTATTGAAAAATGAGTAAAACGTTGTTGCTGTTGTTGTTGAGCTTTTTTTCCATCGTTCAAATCGAGCTCAGAGCTGATAAGCGAACGATTGCGGCGGCCATAAAGCATAAAGTGAAAACCCAGTGACCTACTGGCCAACTGCAGCTCCAATTCCCCATTTGCCCCGTTGCCCCCGCGTTGCTGGCTCCATTTGCTGGAATGCTGGCCGGGAGATTTCGTTTTGGTTTTTGTGTGTGTTTCTTTTTAGGGCTTGGCCGATAGCAGCTATATGATAAGCCAAGCCCAAGACGTTATATTTTATGGCGTCCAAATGTCTGTGTGGAAGTTTTTCGTGCTGCTGGTGAGAGGATGAATGGGAATGCTGCTGCTGCTGCGGTTGCCATGTAGATTCTCGACAACGACGACTTGGCTCGAGCTCTACTTAATTAAAACTTTTACAGCGAGCTCTTGCTCTCTTGAGCGCGTTTATTAAAAACTGATGCTCAAGGCGAATGCCTGCCTAGCTGCCTTCCTTCCTTCCTTCCTGCCTGCCTGCCCGCCTGCCGCCCTGCCTGCCTCCTATGTAGGGCAGAGTAAAGTAAAGCTAAGGGAGCCCATGGGTGTGGCACTTAAAACAGGAGAGATGAAGAGAAGATGACATATCACCTGGCCTTATCCCATGGCTGTGGCAACTAATATGAAATGAAAGGATGAACACTCAGTCGTCGTCTCTTTTGCAGTTTATTGAAGTCTTCTGAAAATTGCATTTATTTTTCAGAGCCTTACCCCCCGCCCACCCCCTTTCCTCTTGGCATTTACTGTGTGTCCCATTCCCGTTCGCTCTAGCTCTATTGTTGTGTGTGCCTCTCAATTCTTTTGCCATTATTCTCACCTAACTCGAAACTTTTCACGCGTCATGCCACAACAACACGATGGCAAATGCAAAACTTCTGACAAGCATCGGAGAAGCTTTCAAGTTGTTGGATCTTCTTCAACTTCTTCCAGCTCCACCTCCACCTCTATCTAGTGATTCCTGTTGCTGCTGCTGCTGCTGTTTTTACTCCATTGTAGGCACTAACTCATATGGAACGTTGCTCCAACTATATTTTAATGCCTCATAGAAAAACGCAGCTAACCGTGTGTGCATTTTACATTAATATTCATGTGCGTGATGCTTAGATAGAGGAGCTTGGCGGAGATGGCTCAAGATACAAGCCAAGTTAGAGGGGGGGTGAGAGAACACTAAGTGTTTGCTGTGCACACACACACACACACACGGGTAGCAAAAATTACTTAAGCCCTACCCCACCCACCTCTCTCCTCACTTCTCACATGTGTGTGTGTAGATTATTGAAGGCAATGCCTCGCCTCTGGCACTCGATGGTTGCCCTGGGAAACTTCATCTACTCATGCTGCTCCCTCTTGGTGTGTGGCATGTTCCTTCTATCTGCATCATATCAATAAATATGCAGGCCGCACAAAAGGCCACGCGCAGACAGGATTTGCATATGTCTCTCCCACCCACTCCCACTCCCCCTCCAGCCGTCGCCCAATTTTTCTTCTTCGTTTTCTTTGTTCATATGTTTCATAAGGTTGTTGCCGGCTGCTGCTGTTGCAGTTAATTTTCCAAGACAATGCCAAAAGACGTAAAGAAACAAAACACACAAATAAGCTTTACACGTGACGCTTGAATTGCCCACCCACCCACTGCACCACAGCACCACTTCATTGCCCTGTTCCTCCCTACGCTTCTAAGAGTCAAGTTTTTAAATTTAGATAAAGAAGATCCACTTCGTTTGCTACTGAGAGATTTTCTAGAAGAAGTCACTGGCTTTCTATCCTTTTGTTCCAGTCTCTACTGTATTCTGTTATCGTCGCGTCAGCGCCACCTGCTGGTACATTCCTTTTGCCAAGGAGCAAAGGAGCAATGGACACGCTCTCGTCAAGGCTGCATTTTTTTGTGACTTTTCACCCAGAGACAGGAGACAAAAAGAGACACAGCGAGAGAGAGAGAGACAAAGACTGAAACAAGTTGCATAAAGTTTTCCATTTCGTGTCATGAACTAACTACTTAGAAGAAAAAAAAACCAAAAACAACAACACAGGAAGCAAGAAAACTGTTGAAGTGTGTGTGCAAAATGAATTAGAGAGATGGAGATACATATACATATGTATGGGCGGGGTAAGAGAATGGTGGGGCGGAGGGGGGGTGGCTAAAATAGCCACTCAAATTTCGCCAGCAACAACAAATTGAGAGCACCACAATGATGCTGTAGAATATTTCTCTGTTAATAGCTTGTCCTTGCTGTGGGCTGCTGGCTGGATGGCTGGCTAGCTGGATGGTTGCAAGTGCCACAACAGCGCCTCCTTTAGCCCCGCCTCCAAACACAACACTTGAGCATGTTTTGTTTTGGCAGCAAAGTGCAGGGCAGTGTAAACAGCGTAAACTATAACTTGAGAGAAGAAGGAACTGAACTGAACTGATGCTGGCCAGGAAACACTTAAATTAACTGCTTCGAGTCGCCGTCCGTATGTAGGTCACTTTGCCAGTAGAAGAAACCTGAGAGGCATGAGAGATTACTCAACTAACTTGGGTTCGGTTCGGTTTGGTTTGGTTTCGTTTTGGGTTTGAGTTTAGTTTGCTGACCGCAGCAGCAGCAGCCCAAACAACACACATATGAAAATAGAGCACATAAAAAAAAAGAAGAAATAAGAACAAGCCGTTAGCTGGGCGGTGATCGGGGGTGAGGATGAGGATGAGAGGGGGTGCCTCTAAATTGCAGCAGCTACAATTTATGACCAAGAAGAGGATTCCAAGTCGGACTATAAGTGCGAATGCACAAGTACGAGTTCGAGTCCGAGTCGAAGGCTTTTTTCTTGCTGCTGTTGCTGCTGCTGCCTCTGAAAATCAATTAAAAGTTCTTGCTCAAAAGACACGGCTCCTCCTAGTTTGGTTTTGTTCGAGTTTCATTTCTAAGAACTTTGCATGATTTTGCCAGGCGCCATCGACAACTTGAGATTCACACAAAATAAAATATAAAAAAAATATTACAAAAAAAAAAAAAAAAACCAAACAAAAAAGCACACACATGATTACACATTCACACACACGCAGGCACACACATCACACACACAGTTGCACACACACACAGAGTTATCAAAAAGAAAGACAGAGCCAGTGAGTGAGCGAGTGAGAGAGAGAGCGAGCGGTAAATCGTTGATAATCCTCAGGATAGCTCTCAGGCTCACTAAGTATCCAAGTATCTAACCTTTAACAATTAAACAATTCGTTTCAATTGTTGTATTCTACACGGATCAGTCAAGTGGTCGCTCACTGTCACACGATTGAATATGTATGTATGTAGTATATGTAGTAATTGTTTATAAGTAGTATTAACCGATATCAACTATCAACTATTTATGTAGATTGTGTTTAAACCGTTGCTCACTCTTCGAGCTGCCGTGAAAGACTGTCGTTGCTTGAGCTTTTCTTGTGTGGTTTTTAGGCCCCCCCAAATACGATTCTTTGGGGCAGAGACTTTCTTTTTTTTCTGTTTTTTTTTTTCGTTCGTTCGTTGTTGTTGTTGTTGTTATGTTGGTTGTTTTTGTTGTTGTTTGCTGTCATCATCATCGTAATCATCATCATCATCATCTTCATAATCATGATTGTGAATTTTTTTTTTTTTTTTTTTACCTGTTTTTCTGTGCTTCTGGATACGAATAGGGAGTTTTCGTTTTATGGAATTCTTGTTGGTTGTTTAGTTGATTGTTTGGTTGGTTGGTTGGTTTGTTCGTTTGTTGGTTGGTTGGTTTGTTGGTTGTTTGGTTGATGGTGATTTTTAGTGGTCGAGCTTTGGTTTCTTGTTGGCAATTTTCACACCGCCGCGCACACAACTGTCTCGCACGACTGACCGTCTGCAACTGATCGTAGCTGTTTGTCTTCAGTTACCAACAGAGTTGTACGTACGTGGTAGCCATAGATCCCCCGTCCAAAAACTCACTCACTCACTCACATTCAGACCAAGTCCAAGACCAAGACCAAGACCACGACGACAAACCACGATCACGATCATGACCAGGCCAGCCCAGGTGAGGCCAGACCAGTCCGCCCCAACAGCATTTCATTTACATTGCTTTCTTCGACAAAGCTGTCGAAGAGAGGCTCTCTCCCTCTCTCTCTCTCTATCTCTCTCTCAACTTGATTTTCAATTAATTTTCGAGCATGCTCATTGGGCGGTTCCTATGGGAAAGTATTTGGCACAATAAACGGCTATTACAGTTAACGGCGTTAAGCCGCTGTCGATGCCGCTGACAACTCACAGACGACAACCATGATGATCTCAAAACCTGCCTAGTCCAATGGGCAGAAAGCTATTTCGACACACAGAAGAACTCTGCTTGAATTTCAACACTTAATTCACATTCAAATCAAATTAGTTAGGCCAACATTGTTATATTTTTACAACAATTATTAACAAATTATCAAATAAAGTACACTTCAAAAAAAAAAGCACCACAAACACAAGTGTTTATTTTAGATAAGAACTTAGTTTAGAATATGTTTCAAACCAGGATAATTGAGTTAAAACTTACGTCATTTCAAAACTCGAAATTCAAGTTACAAAGATGAAGAAAAGGACTTAATTCATTGTAGTCTTTGATAACTTAAGATATGCTCTAATTTCTCAGCTCAGAATAAAAATACTGCCAATATTAAATGAAAAATTGTTTGAAACTATAGTCTAATACATCTGATAGACTTAAGCAATAAAGTTGACAATTTTTTTCAATAATCTCAACTTGGCAAATCTGTAAGAGTGAGTCACAAAAACTTGTGTCTTCTTTTGATCCTACAAATCTTCAATTTATCACCATAAAAATGTTCTAATGTTGAGACAACATTTTATTTCCAAGTTCTTAAGTAAAAACAATCAAATTAATTTACACCTTTTGAAATAGGCGAGTTAAAGAATGGGTTTCTAAACCTTCTGAATCTGGATATTATTATTCAAAAAATATCACTGATTCAATGACGTAGATATAGGATGGAACTCCGTTAGAAATAATATGCGATTATATGGACAACAGTTTGGGTTATGTTCCCAATATTAATAATTAGCTTCCTATATACATCGTCGCACCTTAACCCCATTCCGTGCCATAAATGGGACTATGACAATGATCGGCATTTTTACAATGACCAACTCGATTTTCGTATATATACATATTTATATATATTATGCATATAGAAAATTATGTGCGACTTTTATTGATGAGCATTTTGTTTGCTTCTTCTCTTCTTTTTTTCAATTTAATTTGTTTTTTTTTTTTTGCGCGTTCCTCTCAAGTGCTAATTTCTGTGCTTTAAGCAAGCAAAAACAACCACACACACACACATCAAAGTGAAATCGCAAATAGTCAAAAAAAATAAAAATAAATATAACAACAACCAAAGATATATACCAACTATATGAAAAGCAATAAAAAAAATAGATATAGAAGAAAGATATTTAGAAAAAGAAAGAAAGAAAAAAAAAAGAGTAACCATCATCATTATCAATGACATGTTGGTAATGTAATTAACTTGTGTTGCATTTCATTTTCAATGTCCGGGACAAGGAAAATTGTCAGTCAGTGGACTGAGTCAAAGTCAACGCTTTCCCACACACGTGAAAATCATTGACGCCAAGTGAGCCGTGCTGTGCCGCCTGCACTGCAACGTGGACACATCTCTGAGAGCTCTGGCCAGCGATTCCAACAGTAAAACGTGTTCTACTCGTTTCAGTATCTGTATCTTCTGCTTGCTGTGGCAGTTGGGCAAAAGTTGTTTTTACTGTAGTCGTCGAGAGCAAGCCATCGTTGTCTTGCCTGTCTATAACTTTCTTCGCAACTTGTTGTTGCTGTTGCTGCTGCCGTTGCCGTTGCTGTTGCTGTTATTGGAGGCCAGTTGTAAGCAAGTCTTGGTAAACGCATTTCAGTTAACAGGTCAGTGGAGTTTTCTCAACTTCAAAAAACTTCAGCTCAATGCCAGCAAAAAATACAAAAAACAAAAAAAAAGAGCCCAGACCAGAGACTGACTGAACAGAAACTAACTCTGCAGACGTTTAGATACTTTAGCCGTGCCGCAGAATGTTACGAAATTTTATGTAATGTGCCGAAAAAAAACAACAACAGCAACAACAAAAACAATGGAGAGCTCTACACTCAATGTAAGTCGTCGTGAACAACAGCAACAGCAACAACTAGAAAACTTTCATTCAAGGCAACAAAATTTTCGCTTGGAAAAACTTTAACTATTTTGAAGCGTCCAAGCAAAAGGCCAGCAGAAGCGAGAGGAAGGGAGGGAGGTGGCAAAAGGGTTTTCACCAGGGTCAAAAACCATATAATTTAACATTTTAATGGCTTAATACACTTTGACATTTGCCAAGCCAAGGAGGGAATGGAAATGGGTATGGAACAAGTGACTAACTCAGGTAGGTGGGGGGGAGCAGGCAAACTAACTGAAACTGAGCAAAAACTAAAATATTTAAAACTTTGCTTCACCCCTCTCTCTCGGTCTCGTTATTGTTGTCTTTATAAATAATTTCATAAACAAATCAACAAGGCGTATCAAGGGGAGGTAACACACCATTTGACTAATTAATTTTTCCTCCAACTTTCTCACTCTAACTTATAGAGAAAACAGCTACAGATAGATAGAGAGAGAGAGAGAGAGAGAGGTGGGGAAAAGGACAGCTAGGAAAATTAGTTCTTTGCAGCTTGGCAAAAGTTTTTTTTTCCCCCTGTATATTAATTTTTGTGGCTTTGGTTCATTTTTCAAAGGAAATCTTCTTGCACATTGATGATGACATTTCTTAATCTCTCAAGCTCTAATTGAGATTTCCTAATTCGAATTAATATTGCATAGAAATATCGGCACGATTAAACGATTAATTACATAATTAGCAAAAAATAGGAGTAAATTATATGTAATTTATTACTTTTGGTGGATCCAATCAACAATCGAATTAATGGAGAATTTTCTTAAACACTCTAACGCGCTCTCCTCCTCTTCAGTTTGCATACGCCGGATGTTAAGTGCCATCTAATAATATTCAATTTATATACACTTTCACAATTGGCAAAGCAAAACATTTGCAACATTGCCAGCAAAAGTTAATTCAATTGTCTTACATTCATTGTTAGCGTTAGGAAGTTTATTGCACTTAAAAGTGGTCTGAACCAATTAACCATAAAATATGCGAAAGTATTCTCAATCAGTGAATAAGATCTAGATGCATAAATATATTATTCGATTCCCTTATTGCACTTCAAAATTGTCTTCCTATTTTGTCTATGTAAGCTGAAGGAAATCGCATAATAAGTATAATGAATAAAAAAAGCCTCTACACCTCTATCCAGAAGGACATACTTATTGGAAGTGGACAATATAATATTGGATTTATAATAATGCATCAATAGAACAAATATTTTTATACCAGGATCCAGGATCTGCCACTAACTACTCTATGGATACCTTTAAAAACAAATTGGAAATAAGGTCCTTGAGCAAATTCTTTCCTTTTTACATAGTAGAAGAGGTATAGAAGAAGCCACTCTGATGGCTAATTTGATCTATTTGATCCCTGATCTATTTTATATATCTCTTCTTTTAATCAAACTATTTAGAAAACTTGGAGGGATTTTAAAACATTTCAACATCTGCCACAATAATAATTTACAGAGCAAATGGCAATTCATTAATTAGATAAAAAAAAAGGATCTACATTAGTTATAAATACAAATAAATAAAATTAAAGAAAATAAAGGATGATCTACTGGATACTATCAAAACATTTGAAGTCTCTGAATCATGTAAAAAATCAAGTAACACATGTAACACTTTATGATTGTAACTGGAATGTTTTTATTATTTTGGCCAATTAGCATTTCTTATTGTTTTGCATTATTAAATTTTCAGTTCATGTTTAGGCTTAAGAATAACCATAATGAATGAAAATAAAAAAGGATTCGCATCACAAATTTAAAAAGTATTTCTCTCTAAATGGAAGGTTTGTTTATGTACCTATTATTTTGGCTATAAGTGTACATAACTGAAGCTACTGATTAACTTTTCTTTTCGCCTTATATCATCACCCTCAATTTCATGTTTAATTGCTCAAAATCATTATCATTTTCGAAATCTTAGGTAAGTTCCATTGCTCACTTAATGCTCATTATTGTTGCTCCGCTGCTCATTAAAGCAATCCAATTACAATTCAAACTGATTTGGCCCTCCGCTCCCCCCTCATCACCAGCTTTGTCACACAACATTTGAGGCAGACAATTAAAGGTAAGAAATTATTTTATTATCAACGTTAGTCGTGCCAAGTCAATAACGCCCACAGAATTTCGCTTTTCTTTTAGTCAAAAAAGGAAAAACAGACTAGAGGAAAAGGCAGGAAAAAGCATACAACAACAAGAATGGTTTCCCACACGCGTGTTGTTGTTGTTGTATTTGTTGTAGTTGTAGGTGAGATTATGCATGAAAGCGTTTCTGTGTGCCTGGAATAAACGAGGCAGTCAGATACATTTTGAGCCAGGATAAGGTAGACAGAGATGATGGTAGCTTTTCACACGCGCCAACTGTCAATAAAATAAGAGAGTGTTGTCCCCTCCCTAAACACACAACAACAACTTCCTTCTCCCCCCCAATCCCTTTGGCAATTGCATGCGGTTTGTCAGCCTAATCGATTTTCAAAAGCAGCTTATAGTTGTCCGTTAATACAGTTGTTGTTGTTGCTGCTGTCGTTGTCTAATTATATGCGAAATGCGTTCGGGCAATTTCATTTTGTTTAAAATGAAAATACTTATACCAGAAGCCACAAGAAATGCCAAACTGAACAACAACAACAATACAAATTTACTGCAGATGTTGTTGCTGTTGCTGTTGTTGGCAATGCGGATTTGGCTGCGATTTGAATTTGATGTAGTTTGTGTTGTTGTTGTTGTTGCTGTTGCTGGTGAATTTCATTTGCACATTACATTCAATTTTTCATGCTGCCCTGTGCTCTGGAATTGCTGTTGCTGGTTGTTACTACAATTGCTGCTGCTGCTGCTGCTGCTGCTGCTACTGCTGCTGGTGTTGTCTCTGTGTTATATATTTTTTTTCTGTTTTGTTTTTTTTTTTATGAATTCATTCACGTACATGCCACAATGGCAACTCTCTTGACCGTTAAGACTCTATGACTCTGCGGCCTGTTCCAAGCCCCAAGTTCCTGCTGTGTGTGTGTGTGTGTGTGTGTATGCCTTTGTGTTTTCAAACTGACGCTCATTTCGCATTCAATAAGCGACGCATCCATCGAACGAACGAAAGCCAAGACAAGCAAAGCAATTTCAATACCGGCGAAACCAAAAAAAAAAAACGAAAAACCGAAAAAACCAAACCAAACCGAACAACAACAGCGGCAAAGCGAACAAAATGGTAAATGAAAGTGCCCTCAAAAAGTTTTCTAAATTTGTAACTTGAAGTGCGCGTCGTTGACTTAAGAGTTTTTCATACCCTTCATAAAACGTAAATCGGCAATGGGTATATTGAGTTGATTGAATATATATTCAAATGGGTTTTCGTTAATGATAATTCTACTAGTGGAAATCGAGCAAAAGACAGAGAACTTGGATCCAGCTAAAGTATCTAGCTAATGGGTATTCGCATTGTCGTTACCATACTCTATAATAATTTCTAGAATTATTTTCTTTTGGGCTGGGCTAACCGAAACGCTTCTTCGGTTGTGTCTACCTGCCGCTTGTGTCTTAATTGTGTCACATTGCAATGAATATGCAGAGAGAACGAACGAACTCAAACTCAAACTGGAACTCAAAGTCGAACTTAAGTTTGTCTTTCAATTAGCGAAAGTCCGTTACAGCAGCAGCAGCAACAACAGCAGCAGCAGCAGCAGCAGCAGCAGCAGCAGCAGCAACAGCAGCAGCAAAAGAAGTTCCATACCGTTTCAATGATATGCATAATGAATTTTGTTCTGCACACAAATAAATGGGAAGTGGGGGGAAAAAAAGAAAAAGTTGTCATATTATGATCATCAGCAGCGGATAATAATGGGATTTTAAAGATACAAATCATATGAGCTGTTTATGCCTAATTTTACTTTCAAGCTTTGTTCGATGGGGGCCAATAACCAATAAAATTCAACAAAACAACAGCCTATTGATGACAAAAAAAAACACCAGATGAGGGGTTAAGGTGGGGTGTGGGGCAAGGCAAGTGGCGACTCTCGCACAGGAAGGGAAAGCTGAAAACGTATATACGAGTGTGTGTGTGTGTGTGTGTGCCTTGGGTGTGTGTGTGTGCAAGTCTTGTTTTACAGCTTCAAAGAAAAGCAAAAGTCTGAGGCACATTATGGCCAGAAATTGACATTCTTTTGCCGCCTGAGACTAACCGAGCCTCATCACACACACACACACAACACACACTCACACACAACAGACACATATCGACAACAATTCGAGAAAGACAGAGAGAAAGAGAGAAAGACAGAAAGAAAGAAAGAAAAGAAAAATACCAAAAAACTGGCTTCAGGCACTTTCTCTTTCTTTCACTGCCCCGATAACGGCAACGACAACGACAACGGCAGCAAGAGTGGCAGTGGCAAGAGTGACAGTGGCAACACCCAATACCAACACCAACACCAAAGGCAACAAAGAGCGGGGGTGGGGAGCTAAAGGGAAGCACAAAATCAACGACAAACATCCACAACAAATAAAAAGTAAATAGACCAATTGCTCTTGTTGTTGCCTCTAAGCAATTTATAATTTATTTATGCCTCACACACACACACACACACACGCAGCGTGATCTGTCTGCTTGTATTGGTAATTGACACTTTAAGGCATTGAAAATGAATGTGAAGATGCTGCGGCGTGTACTATGATGATGTGCTGTGTGGGCGTGGCCACGTGACTGCTACATTAACCAAAATGCCGTTTAAGCTCATAAAACTGTCAAATTGAAGTGTCGACTTGACTAACAGCAGCAACAGCAACATCAGCAACAGCAACATCAGCAACAGCAACATCAGCAGCAACAACAACAACATCGCTCACTCACTTACTTACTATGGGATGGGGGCAAGAAACTGAGCTGTGGGGATGCAACATCAATGTCATATCTACGTCAGTTTCTACCAAATGACTAAGGGGGTCGACGAATCAGTGTGACGGTGGGGAAAAAGGAAAGGAAGGGAAAGTTTTGTAAACTAATAAAGCCAGAAAACCAAGTCACAACAAGAAAATACATCACAACTATGCTCCAGATAAGACTTGCGTCAAATAAAATATGTATATAAACTTATCTTAAAATATATTTCATAATCAAAAATAAAAGTACTCTCTGAGAGTACACTGAGAGAAAATGTAAGTAAAAATGTTTAATTAAGTTGTATCTAATTTCATCCAATTGCTAATTCATTCGAAGGTAATTCAAGAGACCTCCAAAAATGGCCTCAAGTCAAGATGAATTGCCATGGAAGTCTTTTTCTATGATTAGCTTAGCCATTTGTGTTAAATATTTAGAGAGTATTCGTAAGATTGTAGCACATAGTCAATTAATTCTAATAAAATGCAACAATTAACCGTCACTGAAATGAGTTTTTTTACTGGTTGGGGAATTGGGTTTCTACTTTCAGGAAAATTATGACAAAATGTCAAACGTAATTGTTGCCTAATTGAGGCGATAAATAGCTAAAGCTGAAGAGAGATGTTGAAAGAGAATAACTAAAAAGCGTATTGGATATTCTTTTCGAAGAAACGCTTTCAATTAAGAAGGGCTATTAAGAATTTGGAAATACAAAAAGTTCTGTTTTGTTTCATTCGCGATAGTAAATTATTTCAAGAATTTTGTATTTAAATTTCAAGACGATCGGAGCAAAACTCTCAAAGTTATAGGCGCAACGTCGTCCTTAAAAACTTTAAACGCGTTTTTTCTCGAATCAAAAATTCATAAGAAATTTACTGTTTTGGGATTCAAATACCTACTCCTACCTCCCTTAAGTTTTCCAGAATTTTCTTTAGATAACCATGTGAGCTATCTGCATTTTAAAATTCTAACTTTAAATATGAAAAATGTTTTTGAACCTTTGTAAAGCGAACCAACAGGAATTCAGCATTTCTTGATCCTGTATAGAAGGCTCTATCGAAACGTAATATTTTACCTGCCTGGAAATATCTTAACTGTTTACTTGATACTACTAATTATTCAGTTAAGTTAAGCTCTAATAAGATTGGGTTTATCCTCCAACTTAATGATGTCAATTTTTCTTTTACTTAAATGGAACTTTAACTTGAAATATTGTGAAAAGTTTAAAACAGAAACAAATATTTGTTGAGTTTCTTTTCAGTGTATTTTAACGAAATAGTTTATATTGCGGTTTCTATATTTTTATTACGGTTCCATAAAATATTTGCCAAAATAAAGTATCTCTTTGTATTTCATATGCTATGAAACTCCATTGGAGTCTTTTGAAAATCCCCCTTTTTATTTATTGTTTTTTTTCTTTCGCTTTTGGAGAAGTTGCAAATTCTGCAGAAAAAATATTCGGAATTTTTATTATGCGATGACGACAGATAGAGAGATGGATAGATAGATGGATGGATGAATGGACTTCCGTAGAAATGTGAAACTTGTGTGGAATTTCATTCATTTGCCATTTAGCATTAAGCATTTAGAGTGAGAGAGAGACTGGCATGACTAATTTCACAGATTCGCTTTAACAACCAATTTAGTCATCCAGACTAACTAAATCAATGCGTCTAAAATATATATACACACACACACACGCACATTTGTATGTCTGTATTTGTATTTGTTTATGCAATTTGCTAATTTGTTTGCCATGAAATGAAACCGCAAGTGGCGAACTTTAAAAGCCAACAACAACAACAACATCAACTAGGTAAAATCACCATAACCATGCCCACACCCACACCTACAACTCACTCCACCCTCTTCCCCACCCCTCTGTCAGTCTTCTCTCTCTCTCCCTCTCTCTTTCTGCTCTATCTGTTGGTTGCCCTTATTCAAGTTTATCAAATTCAATCAGAAAATTTAATAAATATGCAAATTTCGGCCGTGTAAAATTACATGAAAATTTTTGATTTTCCTTTTGCTTTGCTTTTGCCGGTTGCTGCCGTGTAATCTCATATTGTATGTAGTTTAGAGGCAAACACTTTTCCGTGCTCAGGTGTAGATGGGCGTGTGTGTATGGGTGTGTGTGTGTGTTCGGTTCGTGTGTTCATCTTGCCATTGTAATTTTGTTTGATATGGTTGATTTTGATGGGCTTTTAATTGCCATATAAGCATTAAATTGCAGTTAGAGTTATACTTGGCTTGCAGTTGCCATTATAATGCATAGAGATATATACATTACTCTTACTTTGCACTATGTACAATATATATTTACGTACATATGTATGCTGTAAAACTCATAAAACGTGACTCAGCCACTTCACATGCTCTCTTCACACATATTGCGCAATGAGTGAATTTTCGGTTCCAAACAGAAAGTTCACTTGGTTGAGCCGATATTGCTGCTGATGTTGCTGCCGTTGTTGTTGTTGTTGTTGTCTAACTTTATTCAATTATGCAAGGCAAAAGTATTTAACACACGTTTAATTAAAGTCACTTTCTTTTCAAAGTTGCCAAGTGGATTTGTCTTGCGTGTGCTGGGCATTAAATAATGTCATTTCGAATTAACACCAATGCCGAGGCATTAGCATAAATTGTTGCTCTTGCAAATGTTGTTGTTGCTGCTGTTGTTGCCGTTCAAAAATTGCGTGCGACAATGGCTGGGCCACTCCATCAGCTGTCCGCGATGTTAATAAGGCAAATATTTGCCTTGAATTTAGGTGGACACACAAATCAGAGCCAGCAGCTCAACGAGTAGGAGGGGGGCGGCGGACGACTTCCTGTCTCCTGCTGCTGCTCCTGTTGTTGCTGCTGTTGTTGTTGTTCTTGGATGGAGGCTTGCGGCAGGCAGGCATACATATAGAGTAAGTATTAAGCCAACTTCGAGTTGTTGGCCATAAGCATTTGCATGTTTTTTTTCTTCTTCCTTCTTCCTTCGAGGTTCATTTTTCTTCAGTGGAATTTAATTTGCATTTGCAAATGCAAATGTATCATCATGTTGGCTGACAGCTTGTTGGCCTGTTCATTTCAGTGTTTTCTTATAATTGGATGACTTTGGCTTGGTCAAATGCATTTCACATGGCAACGATTGCCAGATGGGTGGGCCAGGAGAGGGAGGTGTAATGAAATCAATGCATAAGAAGCAGTGAGGGGTGGTAGATTGGACACAGAGCGAGAAGGCGAGAGAGAGAGAGAGAGAGAGAGTGAAATAGAGAAATCAAATGTCAAATACACATTGGCTTGACGTGGCTGAACCAGGCCAAGACATGGCCTAACCTTGGCAGACCTCGAGTTGGCCTTTCCCCCCACCACCCCCCATATAGTCAGCTCTCTGCTTGGCTCTGCTCCATTTTGCTACCTTTGCTTGTGTCGCTTTCTTTACGCTTCTTTTGCTCCTTATTGCCTTGGGCTAAGCTAAAATCTTTGAGGATTTGTTGTCGTCCCTTGTCCCATGTCCCGTATCCCGTTGTCCCGTTGTCTGTCGTCCAATTGCCATTGCCCTAACATGACATTTGGGTCCGATTGCCTGGCCGTCGCCTGGCCAAAAGAGAGATAGAGAGAGAGAGGAAACTGAACATCCGGACGCAAATTCGATTTTCGTCGCATTTTATTCTCTCTCACTCTCGATTTGTCTCTTTTTTTTCGTTCATTCTTTCTTTCCTTCCTTCCTTCTCGTATTCGTTCTGATTTCAATTGAATTTTTCTGGCGTTTAAGCACGGTAAACAATAATTAGATGTGCCTGCCACTGATCTGAATCTACAATACATATACATATAGATATCTATCTGTATACATATATGAGAAATGCGATATGGGTTTGGCATTTGTGAAATTCGTTTGCGGAATGGAGGGGGATGGGATGGCAGGATGGGGGGCAGCGGCACCCGCTCTAATGCTAAGTGCAGTAGTCGTCCGTCCGTCCGTCCGTCTGCGTCGGCTGCGGTTGGGCTTGTGGTTTTATTCGGCCGCATCTTTAACGATGAGATTTTGGTCAGGCCACTCCGATTTGTCCAAAGTGCAGAATCAGTAAAATTAAATTGGATTTTCATTGTGACGAACTGGACAATGGACTGGGGGACATTTTGTGGTCAGCAAAGGATGCCATTTACTTGAGACAACCAAGGCCATAGCAAAGTGGGAGTGCGAGTGGGAGTGTGGTGGGTGACTGAGGGGCAACAATTCGACTCTGGAGTGAGCATAAACTTTTACTACTTTATGACTGCGATTTGAGCTTGAGCTAATGTTTTTTTAAACGAGCCAACTGAACTGGACAATGGCAACAATATTCCGTTTTCACGCTCTGAAAATATTGACAAAGTGTTTCACAAAAAACAAAAGAACAAAACAACTAAAATAAATCGCCATAAAACTCAATCGACAGAAAAATATTCAACTAACAAATGGCCTCAGCAGCGTATTCTACTATATCCTATACAAATAATGTATACAAATAATATTTCATTTGCCTTGATCTAAAAGTGGATTCCTGATCGAAATTAATATCCATTGAATTTTATGAACTTTCAAATATGAAATTGCATGCTTTTTGTGATTTTATGTAGGGTGAAATATTAGCATTTTACTGCATAATATGTGAAAATCAAGGAAACATATTTTATACAGTTTTTTAAAATTACATTTTAGAATATCTTGGTTTGGAAAATATATTTTCAAGTAATGTAATATCTGCTAAAAATTGCTACTTTCAATTGGCATTGAATTTTGGATATTTTTGACTAGAATTTTGTAAAATTGAACAAAAATGTTCAAAAGTCTGGTCAAGTTTTTGTTGGTATTTATAACTATGAAAATTGGACACAATTTATCGAAATCGTAAGAAAATTGACTGAATTAAAGCTTGCAATATGCATGGAAGTTGTGTTTCCTAATAATTATTATATAGTTATATATATATTTGAATTCACTTTGATTTTTAGTTGGTTAGTAAATCATTAATTGACTGATTGATTGATATCCTTATGTATACTATTTGGTATACATTTTGATCGTCTTGTTATACACTTAAAATGGGGAATTGTGTCCCCCATTTACGGTGATTCAATTGCAATTATTTCGGTAGCTTCAATTTTCAGTACATTTCGATAATCGGTGCCATTGTGAGCAGTTTTGTACATATATATATATATATATATATGTATGTATATATGTATTGAGTGGAGTCGAGTAGAGTAGAGTAGATTCGCGCAGCTGCTCCTTATGGAATTGAGCAATTGCATGGAAACGCAATTATTCTGTGTATTCACTGTATCGCAATCATAATTATTATTGATCGTATTTCAATTTGTAGCTACATTTTTTATACTGTCCCCCCTCTTTGATTTCCCTTCATATTCTCATCAAGCTTCTTTTCCCTCTCTCTCTCTCTCTCTCACTCACTCTCTGGTTACAATAAAATCCATTTTGAGGCAGGCGACATTGTCGAAGCTTTCGCGTTTATATTGTTGATGATTTTTCAAATGCGCTTAATGACATTTCGTTGGCATTTGCCAGTAAAAGAGAGCAAGAGACCCAGAGCCATAGCCATAGCCAGAGCCAGAGCCTTGAAAATGCTTGCTTAAACGCTTTATGCTCGACATGGAGCAGTGCGACGAGGGACGACGCGGCGTGGCGTGCCGTGCCATGTGATTGTGATTGAAGCTCTTAATGCATATGAAATGGTAATTACGCATACGCCGCATTGTACAGCGGAAGGAAGCGTAGCAAAGGAACCAGCACATTGCCATTGTCGTCGTCGTCGTCGGCGTCGTCGTCGTTGTCGTTGTCGTCGTTGTCACTTATTGCCGCTCATTTATCTTATTAATAGCCTAGAGCTGGGCATAATTTATCAAGTGACTAAAAAAAAAAAATAAAACTCATCGCCAGAGTTCGATTCGACAAAGAAAACTGGCTGCGTTTGTCATTTCTATAATAGACTCGAAAGGCATTGACTCGGACTCGGCTTGGGACTTCAAAAGGGGGGTTGGGGGGTAGGGGGGAGACTGCATGTGAGAGCATAAAGAATGAGCGAGCCAAGTTTTGACAGTTTCTTTTTAGTTTAGTTCTCTGGACCCTAGTCTAGACGCACACACAATATAATTGTCGAATTGTCGAAAGACCGACCACTTGAGAAAATGTCAGTTTGCTTTCCCTTTCACTAGGGTCACCTCACTCGGCTAATAGGTTTCCTTGCAGTAAATCAGCTTAGCTCATATAAATCACCAGCAAGTCCATGGGCTTTGGTTTTTGTGGTGCGGCTTTTAAATCACAAGGTGTCACAAGGACGAGGTAAGAGACGAAGAGAGCTGCTGATGAGGGTCGGCGCACAAATGTATGCTATACAAATATGTATTGTGGCATTGCCGAGAAATAGTGAAACTAGCCGCACTCACACACACACACAACCGAATGGGGTCAGCATAAACATGTTAACCCCGCCGCTTGCTTGTTTATTTATTTATTTGAAGTGTCCAAACAGTCGTCGTCCACTTGTCACAGACAACAGGCGCAACTTGATTTATAAACATTTACATATCACAGGCAATACGTTTAGGTTTCTGGATTGTTTTTTTTCCAGTTTTTTTCCTTTTGCGTTCTCTTAGTTTTCTGCTCGTTGTTGCCCAATTAGACGCAGCAATAAATTCATGGGCTCAAGAGCAAGCAAAAACTAACTAACTGCCCGCAAAGAAAGTGGAAATGGGAGAGGAGCAAGACCTGCCCCTCATGGGTGTTATTTCTGTGTGTGTGTGTGTGTGTGTGTTTGTGTGTGTGTGTATTTGTATGGTTTCTTTGCTCTGCAATGCCGTTAATTAAAAAGTTTTTTAACAAGTTAATTGAAATAGATCTCGATTGGAGTTTTTATTGATATTTTGCTGAAGCTGGCATTTGGCGTTCTTCCGTTTTTGCGCCCCAAAATGAAACTAAATAATTAGTTTGCTGGCCTCTTTTCGGGCCCAACTTTCTGGCATTTGAAGTGGCGAAGTTGCCCTACCAGACTGTTTGCCAACAACTCGAGCACGAGCCACTCTAAAACTGCCAGCAAACGAGCAAGACCAAGGAAGATGAGGAAGAAAATTTCGGATGGGAAAGAAGTGTGGAGATGGAAGCTGAAAGCTGAAAGCTGGGAGTCATAGTCAAAAGGAGAGCAAAAACTTAACACATTATGAGTTCTGAGGGCTATGACTGTTTTGCCAAATGCATTTGACATTTACAATATGTTGTTGTTGTTGCTGCTGATTATTGTTGTTGTTGTTGTTGGTCATATCAGAGCAGAAGCAACAGCTGTTACATAAATTTAAAAATAACCAAGTCGACCAAAACAAATAAAGGAACAGCAACAGCAGCATATAAACAATATATTTAGGATAAAGGGTCAATGGGAAGGAGGGGCGGCGGACTAAAGGTTATGGCCAGCCTAGGGGCCCCGCCCTACCAACAACAAAAACAGGGGCATAAATAATATGTATTTACAAAGAAACTTTTTTGTCAAAGTGCCCCAAGTGGCACTCGTAGCGCACCCTTTTCTCCAGATAAGGCTTAGGAGGCAAAAAATGATGGAGCCAATAAGGAAATCGATAATGATTTTGCCTAGGCATCCCCACACCCCCCCACTTTGTTTCTTCCCCTTTTTTTTGCAGGGCCCAGGAACTTAGTGACTTTAAAAAAAAAAAAGAAACGCCCCAGGAGATGCAAAGGAGTTTCATTCACATTAACCGAAATTTGGACACTCTTCTGGCATATAATCGAGCAATTTTCATTGGAATAAACTCTAGACATGAATCTGAGATCAATTGGGAATCGAGGCGAATAACAAAAGAATTCCAGAAATATATCTGAGATCAGTTGGGAATCAAGCGGAAAAGAATTCTTTCCTTAAACTTCTCTACCAAACTATCAAAATTTGATAATAAAATTTGACACAAGCAACTAGAATCATTCGCATTAGTTTCTTTAAATCAAAATTCATTTAAATCAGTCAATTAAAAGATAATTTCGAAACCAATTTGCAAGTGGTTAAGACTGAGACTCCTCAAATGGTATTCAAATAAATTATTTGAATGTATCGATAATAAATCTTTTGAGAAAGTAAGGAAAATGCATCACTCACCCGCAAATCGTTTTTGTTTTGGACTCGGACTCTTCTTTCCAAGGAGTTCCAAGTTTATTTCTTTTTTGGCACTATTTTAACTCCATTTAATTTATGTATTCCTTATGCCAATTGATTGAAGTTACCTGAAAAATAATTTGAATAATGAAGAGTTTTAGCTTTTTTGCACAACTTTTTCTTAGCAAATAATGAGCGCAAAAAAACTAGGGGAAAGAGCTGTGGGGGTGGAGGAGGAGAAGAAGAAGATTGAGTGGCATTCGAGAACAAATAACTTTTTAAAATGGCTTTGCCTAATTGGATCCATATCCATTGTGTGAGTCAAACTATTGATGGTATATCTAGGAAAGAGTATAAATTAAGAGAGGCATCTGATTGGCAAACCATGGCGACAACGTCAACGTCAAGAGCCAAAGACTTGACTGAGCAGGATGGTAGAAAGAGGAAGAGGTAGGAAGGTTGGTCGCTCGGTCGTCAAAGCCAAGTATTTTGCCAACTTTTTGCAACAACTTTGCTGTGAGCAGTGGCAGCTGCGGCATCAACATCTTCGCTGTCGTCGGTCGGTTGGTCTGTCGGTCGGCACTTGTTACTATTGTTGTTATTTACTATTAAAGTTTCACTGGCCAAAGTCGTAAACAGCTTGCGGCTACTTGAAAGAGTTTTCTTTTTTCCATTACCAATGCAGCAGCAGCAGCAGCAGTAACAGCATCAGCAGCAGCGGCATCGCCATCGATAAGAATTGATCTTTATAGCCATTTTCCCGTGCCTCGGCACACAATTTTCGAATTTCCATTTGCATTTCGATTTCGATTTCCATTCCATCCATTTGGCAATTGAAATAATCATCGGAGTAGGCTTTATTAGCAATTAAATTTATTCAATTGCCGCCACCGCAGAAAAGTTAAAACGTTACGCTAATTTCACACATTTTGCACACATGTAAATTTTACATTTGGTTCATGTCTATTTTATGTTGTCGTTTATTGTTTTCCCAGCCAACAGTTTTTGGCAGTTTTTTTGGTGCTGCTTCGTGCTGCTGCTGGGTTTGGTTTGGTTTGGTTTGTGGGGCATTTTTGCATGTTTAATGCATCTAATCAACATTAAGCCATGTTTTTTGAAGGCAATGCCAACCAGAAACCGCATTTGCATTGTATTTGTGGGACTAACACACAAATATACACACATCTACATAGTTGCAGATGCACAGATACAAAAGGCGGGCGATTTTGTTGCTGCTGTTGTTGTTGTTGCTGCTGCTGCTGCTGGTGGTGGCGCCACATTTACATAATTTCATTTGCAACACATGCCATCTCGTTGCCATAGACACAACACAAATGCCGCCTCGGCCTTCTCATGAATTGCCTGTGCGGTGGTGGTGCCCATGTACACATGTTTGCGCCAGGCAACAAATTATTACACGTTTTTATTAAGAGAATTACCCTCAACTGTTGATTTGCAACGTCAGCAGCAGCAACAGCAACAGCATCAACATGGGGCAAATTCGCTTGTATTCGTATTTGTATTCACATAAATATTCATCAGTTAATATCTATGGCCTATAAATAGAGCAAACGACCAAACAGGAAGGAAGGAGTCGCAGTCGCAGTCGCCGTCGCCGTCGCCGTCGCAGTTGGAGTAAGAGCAGAAGCTGTAGCTGGATCAGCAGCAGCCGGAAGCTCTTTCATTAATTAAGTTCAGGTTTTCTTTTTTTTCTCTTTCTCTCAGTCTGCCTGCACACACGCGGTATGCGTAATCAATGCACAGAGGCATCGACATAGAAGGGTTCCATTACAATATATAGTTTCTCAATTCCTACTTCTTGAAACCTTTTCGATGTGAGTATTACGTATACGTCATGTTGACCATACTAATATAGTTTCAATAGAGATTTTAATTCAGTTTTGGAATACTCCTTCTTTGATTTGTGCCCCTTTTGGGAACGTTCTTGCCACTGGTCACGGCATCACAGATTCAAACCGACGATGACAACGACACAACGGCCACTCAATCTTGTTGAGTAAGCGCCACTAATTTGTTTTTTAAGGCTTTGCTATGGACTTGCTACTCATCCCAGTTTCAGTTTCAGTTCCCAGTCAACTCTCTCTCTCTCCTGCTTGCATAATTTATTGACCGCATATTCGCATCGCATTGTATGTGTGTGAGTGGGTGGGGTGTGTGTGTGTGTGTGCACGTGTATCGAGCCACAAATATGCTTTTAATGGGCATCTCAGATTGAGGATGCCAGACTTTGGCAGCTGCGACCTCAAGCATGCAATTTGGCTATTAAAAATCATTAGCAAAGGCATTTTGTCCTGCCCCAGACATGCACATTGCACATAGTAGAACAAGAAGAAGAAGGGAAAGGAAAACTTTTCGTGCTGTTGCATACTTTGTGGCGTTTTGGTAGGGCATTTTCATTAAACGCCAACACGACAAGCAGGCACTGAAAAAGGTTTCACATCACTCTTACACTCAAAACAGAACAGACATCATGACATGCCGAGCACCTGGTCTAGTGAAAAAAGTTATTGACCCTCCAAATAAGGCGGTGATCAAAGAGGAGTCCTCTTCCACCCCCGATCTTGATGAAATCTACAATAAGTTGGAGCGAATGAAGCAACGTGCATTGCACTTACGACGATCTCTTGTCCACGATATAGATGAGACGCCCGAAGAAGAGCCACAGATTATTCCAGAAGAGAAACTCTCAAAGCATCCGCAAATAGGACAATTGCAGCAACAGAATGCAGCACTTTGTGGCCAGGTCTCACACATTAGGCAGCGACTCAACGGCCAAAGGGAACAATTGATCCAGCTGGAGTCACGACTGCTGGATCAACGCAATGCCACAACTAAGATCTCCTTGAAGTTGAGTGGATTGCTCAAATGGAAGGTGGATGCAAAGCAAATGGCTGGACTTTGCCTAGAACGCTACAATGACCTTAATATGAGTTGCTGCAGCTCATACGAATTTGGTGAGTATTTTCGCAAACTCTCCGAAGAATTCGAGCATGCCAGCAAGGTGAGAGTTCCAGAGAATTGCTATCGCTTGGATGAGCAACGTTTCGGCCAGCGATTGGACAACACCAAACAAATGATGCGGACCTCGGTGGATCTACTGTTGCAGCATAGCAATCAGCTGGAGCAATTTGTGTCCAATGGCAGCAAGGATCATACGATATATCAGAGTTCGAATCGCGTGCTTCAATGTGGCTTCTATGCCATGATGAATAAATTTCGCCAGGCCGAAATTCAATTGAAGGAACAGAAGAATGAACATCATGCTGACTACAAGCAATTCGAATGAGATGAGCGGGCAGAGAGGAGGAGGGTGGAGTGGGTAGAATGATAAGAAGCTTATAAAACGTGAAGAGACTCACTAAGAGGAACTCACTGACTGACTGAATGTAAATTGCATTATGCAGCGTAAAATGCAGATAATTAAAAATGCAGAATACCGCAAAACATTTTGTAATTCGCAAGTGCAGTCTCAACCGCATCCGCATTCGCTTCCTCTTACTCTTGAACACTCAATTGTTGCCAAACCATGTTAGAAATAATGAATATGTATATCTGCATACTTATGTATATATACATATATATAAGTATATACAATTAAAATGTACAATGACCAACCTAATTGCGCAAAAATGTTTGGCAAATATTTTGTTAACAAATTGTGCGGCAATTTAAGCCACAGAAATGCAATTAGCCCATGAGCGTAATTAACCAAAAAACAGGAGAAGCATTCTCTAAAGAGTCCAACAGAAATGGACAGCGTATTATGCCAATGATGGATTGGCTGGAGAGAGAGAGAGGAAGAATTGCTATGATATTTAAATTTTCTAAAATATATTACGCATACGCCAGGTGAGTCAGAGTGAGAGAGAGAGAAGTGCCATGGGAACACAACGACAGGAGCTCAAAAATTGATGATGGCTTCGATGTCTTTGACACTGTTGAGCGTCATTTCATTTTGATAAGGGTTCAGTATTTGAGAGTCTTGCAGAGGTCTGTCACACAGGAGAGCAACAAGTGCCAATTTGCCACACACACACACCAACACACAGAGAGAGAGAGAGAGATAGATAGTCCTCACACAGAGAATTCAGTTATCAAATTGTGTAAACAAAAGTTTGTTTCGAAATTAATTGAAAGGACTTTGTTGTCCTCTGGTCGACAGCAAAAATTCATAAGAAAATTGATGCCATGTTCCATGTGAAGGGCAAGGCAAGCCAAGGCAGGGTGGGGCGTGGCAGGGCAAAAGGAAATTTCCACCTTTGACCAGAAATGAGTTGGCCAACGTAAATGTGAACCCAAAAATGTAATTAAATTAGCTGAAACTGTGTGAGCCTTGTCTTGCCTAGTCGAGTAAAACTTTTATTGTTCATGTTTGTATTTGGCAGACTCTTTGCCCTCCATTTGCCCGCCTTTCGGCCCGACATGTTATTCCTGTAATTGCCATATGCATGTAGGTGCGTAACTTCTATCTCAGATAGAGACCTCCTGCTTCTATCTCTCTCTCTCTCTCTTTCTATATATATCGTCCTTTGTGTTTGCATTGGCTTTTGTCACCTGTGCGTGTGAATGCCTGAAATACTTGCTCTTGCTCCATGTTCTGTTCCTGTCCTGTACTGTTCTGTTCTGTTCTGGTATGAATATGATAAAGTTGAACTACTTATTTAATGGTGAATACAAATGTGAATGGGCATGGGCACGGGCATGGGGCATTCATTGACATACATCCCACAGAAGTTTGCCTAAGCGAAAGCAAATGAATGTTTTGTGCGTAACATCTAAGAAGTTTGTGTGTGTCTGTGTGTGTGTGTTAGCCATGTATGCAAAACGACGTGAGACGACTGACTAGCTGTCTGTGGCTGTGTGTGTGAAAAGCTTCAATTTCATAGACATGATGATATTTTCATACACATGGCATAACCATTCAGTTGGTCATACGTGTATAATCTGATTTAATCTTCTTTCTGTCTACCAGTGAGAGACAGAGAAAGAGAGGGGAGAGAGAGGGAGAGAAAGACGGAGACGCAAAAAACATTCAAACATGCGTATAACCAATATTCTAGTTATGAAATTGGGTTTATGGCAATTGTTTATCATTATTACCACTTAAACCCTTTGAGAGAGTCAACTCTCTTAACAAAAATGATGAGGATGATGAATATCCATCATCCATCACAATATTCCCCAATCGAATGATATACATAGGATGTGTACCTGTGTGTTCGGATGTTCTTCTTTGGGTCCTTCCTTTCATTTCATGCATTCTTGCATTCCATTCTCCCACTCATTTGCACTTTTGTTTTTAATTCACATTCCTGCTATTTGTTGGATGTCCTGCAATTCATTTGCTAGCTAACTCACTCGCTTGGTGGCAATCAATCACTCACTCATTCAATCTGGGCCACAGCAAAACTTTATCTGCAAACAAATTGAAAATTTTAATAAAAATTCTTACGCTAAATTACGCTTAACAACCAACATGATCCATTCATTCCCCAAGCGACCGGACGGACCGAGCAGCAAGCAATCAACTCCTCTCGTCCCCCGTCCATCATTGTCATTGTCATTGTCCAAGCGTTCACTTAAGTGGTGTTAAGTATTTGAAAATCTGCTCTATTCTCTGTGCTCCATTCCGTTCCGTTCCGTTCTGCTCCTGCTGTTTTCCCTGCTCTGTGGCCGCTTTCCGCTTTTATTGTTTTACGACAGTTGGCCAAATACTTTGGGCTGGCAAAAGTTTTGCCCTCATGGTCATTCAATAGTCTGCGATTTACGAAGGCTAACCTCCGGACGGAAGGAGATGGAGACCGAGACCGAGACGAAGGCAAAGGCAAAGGCAAAAACCCACAGAGCAAAACTTCTGTAGCATTTAGTGATATTGATTTATTGCTATTACTCCTCCATTCCATTCCACTCCACTCGACTCCATGCAATGACCAATGCGTCTCAAATCTTCTCATAGCTCTCGACAATTCCCTGCGCGCGCACCGACTTCAAATCCCTGACGCACTGCTCCATGGGCGTGACGACACAAAGAGGCTTGCGTCCACTATAGTAGGCATTCGATGGCCTGGCATATCTCACTTGGCGTATGTCCAGCCAGGCGGTAATCTCATCCAGACACAAGCATTGCCACGGATTGCCCTCAATGCTGATATCCTGCACCTGAGCTAGATAATTGGATGATTTCAATACTGGCAGATATGTCAACTTATTGTTATTTATCTCTAGAGCAGACAATCGTTCGAAACTGTCTAGAATATCGACATCGATTTCCTCCAACCAATTCTCGCTCAGGGTGAGCAATCGCAGACGACGCAGTGGGGCAAACATGCGAATGTCCAGTGTGGTCAACTTGTTGCGTCTCAAACGCAATTCCCGCAAAAAGGGCAGCGAGGAGAGGGCCAATGGATGCAATTGCTCAATATTATTGTTACTCAGATCCAGTTTCCACAATTTGCGCAACAGACAGCCACCAAAGGTATCGCGACTGAGATATCTTAAGCTATTTCTACTCAGATCAAGTTCCTCCAGGGATGTTAGATTGGCGAAAACCAGATCGGGTAGAGCGGAAATCTTATTGCCCTGCAGGTGAAGAGATTCCAGTTTGCTTAGACCCTGAAAGGCTTTAGCTGAGATCTTGCTAATCTGATTGAACCAAAGATTGAGTGTTCTCAGATTGTTCAGTCGATGAAAGACATTATCCTCCAATAGTTTTACATTATTCGAGCTATAATCAAGCAGCTCAAGTGGCGTTCTCTCCGCATCACTTGGGCCCATAAAGAGAGTTGGCTTGATGTCATAGATATTGTTGTTCGACACATTGAGGGACCGCAACTTGGGTAGATTATAGAAAATGCCCATGTCCAGGACCTCGAGCCAATTGCTATGTAGATGCAATTCCTCGAGATTGGGCAGGCCACGCAAACGGCACCATGGGAACTACATACACAAATATAATCGAAATCAATTGAAAATAACATTTCAAATTAACCACTTACATCTCGAACATTATTATTGCTGATGGACAAATAACGTAGATTGCGATTCTCTCCAATTGTCACATTCTCCTGCTCATTGGTGGTCAAATCCAAGAAAACCAAATTCTTTAAACTCTTAAAGGCATTCGGTTCGATCTCAGCTATCAGATTATTGGAGAAGTTGGCATACATTAAATTTGGCAACTGCCCCATTAGCCGTTCACTGATCAATTGCACATCATTGTAGCTGACATCCAAATTCAGGAGATTACCCATATTGGGAAAATGTTCCGCGTTCAGTTCCTCCAATTGGCAATGGGTTATATTCAATTCGTGCAGCAATTCCAATTGCCTGAAACCTTGTTTACCCAGTGTCAGGCCGCCCGACTCCGATAGGTCTAATTTAATCAGTTTGGATAAATTTGGCATGGGCTTATTAGTGATCTCGATGCCAGTATGCTCATTGACTATCTTGACGCCTTGCCATTCGCTTTTAACATAGCGTTCCAGTTGATCGAAACTCTCGATTTCGCGGCAGACATGAAATCCATCTCTCACAAGTTCACATTCCTGAAGATCCTTGGCTTGCAACACCAATGAGCCGATCAGGAGAACAAGTACAAGCTGTAGCCACTGCATCTTGACTACAACTGAATTGAACTCAACATTGTAGCCATATTGATGAACCTGGTGGAATGCACGCGTCGATTGTGTGTGTTTATTTTTAAGTATCGGCAAACTTGTTTTGCAAGAACACGCGTAATTATCGCAGTCCCAAGATAAGCCGGTTTTCGGCAATTCAGTTCGCAATAAGATCTTCCAATGTGAAAATAAAATGGTTCACTTATACACTGAAAAGGGAAAAAACGACATACCAAAGTTATTTAAATGTATGCAACAGGTAATGGAATCTACATAAATAACACATTTCAAATGAATACATATACAAGTATTAAGCGAATCTATCTCAAAAAGGGTTTTCAAGAACTGAGAAAATTAATTTGAAGTCAATCGCACTATATATACTTGATGAACTTATATGTACAATACAAAATCTATCACAAAGGATAGATATATAAATGTTTCTTACCCAAAAACGAAAGAGATAGCCAATTGACTGGCTGCTTACTTTCACACGAAGCACATCTCTGCGATATTCGAGTATTTATGCTGCATAAACTTAAGTCTAACCTAAACATTTCTCTGTAAAATATTCAACATTCACTTAAACTTAGTATAAATCATACAAATTGCAAATGAAAATCTATGCAAAATAATATGAGAATGAGAACGAATGAGATGGCATATAAGTGATTAGGAAATTATAATTAAATGAAAGTGTTTAGAGAAGATTTTATTAAGTATTGGCACACTCATCTCAAGACTGTTTTTGTATAATGGCATAATTATTGCGTTTTATTTTGCATTGATAAACAATTACTAAATTTAAATGTGAATAGATCAATATTCGTAGATAGATATACATAAATACATATACAATAAATATTTGCATGATTTCATTATGTGTTTTTTTCTTGCTTTCATAAAACAAACAGAAACATCAATATATGTGGTATATAAATACAAGATACAAATAGGCATATATAGTATATATAGGATCATTTCAAATATTAAGACACTCAATATACATAGTTTTGAAGTACATGATTCACTGTTTCTGTTTGTGTGTGTATTTCATATATAGATTTTTCCAAGTTATTATTTATCGTTGTAAAATGCACAACAAAAAAAAAAGAAAAATGCTCACTTTAGTGTTCTATAATAATAATCAAAATAAATGACAATGGAAGCTCTTTTCATTTCAATGCGAGCATCATGTCAGTATATAGAGTAAGTATACCTGGGTAGCCTGAGTAAGTAATTATTATTGTTATAGTTAAATCGATACACTAAAGACTGCTGTGGGAATAAACAATCGAGTAGAAAAAAGGAGAAAACGAAAAACAAAACCTCAATTAACAATTCAAATAATTGAAAACGAGTTGTAACAAAAAAAAATTTCATCGATTTTCACATTATTGCTGTGTAGAGAGAAATTTAGAAATATTTGGTTTTTTTTTTTTTGGCCAATTAGGGACTAGTACGCGATAGTTGACAAGGTATTAATATGAAGGTTTTCAATCGAGATTCTAACAAGACATTTATATATATTCGTATTCCATAGGCTTTTTCTTTCTCGCTGTGTCGGATCAATCCATATCACAATTGTCACAACAATCGTTACAACAATCGTCACAGCAGAGTAAAGTGCAAAGCTCACAGCAGCCACCATCGGGTTCCTATAGCATGCCGGGTCCGTCGGATTCACGATTGCCAGATTTTTCAAAGAACATGGCATCCTGCAAAGGTATATTGTAAGAATAATGATTAAGAATTTGAATCGATGTTTCTGTCTAGCCGAAACGGACTAAGCTGGATGGGGAGGACTTGTTGGTTGCATTTGCATTTTGGTTGGTTCAATTTCAATTTTACCTCAGCAGTGCCAACGAAGTCTACGGCGCAGACGATTCATAAGTTTAAAACGATAAAAATGAACGCTATATAACTAAAGATTCAAAAATTTTGAACGATCGTTACAACGATTGGTATGGAAAAATGAATTGGCATTTACTTACAATTAAAAATGTGGCGCCAAGCAGAACAGCTTTCATGCGAACATCTAGATCCTGGGGGAAGGTGATGCCAAAGAAGTCAGCATCTGTGAAAATTTCACGTGCAAATCCTGACCACTGCTTGGAAATCTTTCCCACCTTTTCGCCCGTTAGAGAGACAACCTAGAAATCAAAAAAAAAAAAATCAGTCAGACAATCAATACATCAATTAGAAAGTTATTTTCTTACATTGAACTCCACATCACCGCAGAGGGAGAATGTACAGAAGGGTCCCTCAATGCGTAACACGGTGTCTCCAATATGATTGAGAATACGAAACGATGGCGAACAGATGGACCACTCCTGCTCAATGCGACCAATCACATTGCCTGGTGGCGCTGAGACCTCCATTGTTTGCAAACAGCATGGGAAACAACAGGCCGAACAGGCCAATGGTCGATACATGTGGATAACCTCCTGTTGATAATTGTCGAAAACCTTCATATCGAACGGACGCTGTGGCCCACAACAGTTGCGAGTGCAGCAATCGTTGTCCTCCACCGCATAGTAGACCTTCTGGCCAAGAGCATTCTTAATCGAGAATTTGTTATTGGTCTCAAAGCCGGTGAAGGCCTCGAGTAGCTCGACTTTTTGTTTAACTAAAAGTTGGTCGATAGTCGTAAGGTATTCCAATCCGCGCGGACAATTCGGAATTCCTGTAGGTATATTCATCCAATCGCCTGTAAGTAAAGTAGAGTTAACAATGAAATCAAATTAAATAGCATCTTGTTTAATTCGTTGCCAGCGTGCCACTGTGTCAATTGGTCAATGTCGTGGCACACAACGTGGCCCCCTTCCCTCTCTCCCACCATCCATCCATCCACACACATCATACTAAAAAGAGTCTAATTGAAGGCACTGGAACGGCCAGGCCCAGCCCGGCCCGGCCTCGACCTAGGTGCCATCGTTCTATTTACGACACTTTGTGCTGCTTTTTGTATCTAATCGCTTTGCAAAAAAAGAACAAGATTAACTTTTATGACCAATCTCTTGACGTATCTATCTTTGTCGCCTCTTTGTATCTATAATTTCATCACAATGGACAAGGGCAATTTACATAATCGTCGTATTACCTAAGATTACCTCCTCTCCTCTCATATACTTATGGGTACTTAGTATCTCACCTTTTATCCTCATCACTTATATAGAACTCATAGCCCTTTCGCTTAGCCGACTTATTCAAACGCATGGTGTGCCTGAATTTCTTGGGCAGCGGTTTGTTGGCCTCACGACATATCAATTGCTTTAGATTGCCCGATCTTGTGCAGAAATTATTGTATTTGCTGTACAAGGAATGCCAGATGAAGCGCAAGACTTTTGAACCTGTAGTCACGCCAGTTGTTGACCCATTCCCATTCCCATTCCCATTCCCATTGCCATTGTCATTGTCGCCACCTGCAACGCCGGCACTTTTTGGTTCAGTGCTGTCAGCACACAAATCCAGCGTGGAAATGAAATTCGATACTGTTGCAGCTGGTGATGGGACGACTAGGTGATGCTTTGCGGTTGGCATGATGCACACTCAAATATAAACTGACTGGCTGACTGACTGGATGGATTTTGCGACCACTTGCGATGCTGCACCGAGATGAACTGAAGCGTTTGGCTCAGTTGGGGCACACAAGTTGACATCGCGTCGAGGTTGTGTTGGGAAAATCAACGTAATCAACATAGTCGAGCGTTTTAAATGGCGCTTTGTATTATTTTATTGGTTCAATTAAGGCAAACGCGCCGCTTCCCGATAAGATTGAAGATGTACGGTTATGGGTTTTTGTTTTGTTTTCCATTTTCGGTGTATCTCTAAGCATATAGAGGTAAGAACGAGAGCAGTTAGCTCGATTGGTATGTAAACAACAAGAATAACAACAATAAGCAGCAGCAGCCAACTAAGACTTGTAATCTGACTGACAAAGAGATAGGCACTCTGCTACTGGACTACGTAGTCGACATATGTAAATATTTGAATCCAATTTCTAAAGTCTACCGACCTATCTTTAGGCTCTTCGATTTGCATTATCGCAAAATGAGTGCATTCCTCCCAATGAAAAGAGACAAACCGATAGAGAAAGAGAGCGAAAGTAAACAAGAGAAAAACGTGAAAGAGAGATAACCAAATCGAAGCCTTCTATATATATATATTAATTGAATTCTTATAGTCTATAAGCCTCATTATTAGTCTTACGAATAAAGTGCCCTGACTTGACCGCATTGAGATTTGAGAGTGTGAGAAAGACAGAGAGCGGAAAAGAATCAAAGATGACTTTTAATTCTATTGAGAATGTAAATATGCAAAAAGCTTCGCGACAAAACAACCACAAAAATTACAGAGGCTTAAATCAGTGGGTACTTTCTGAAGATCTCTACAAATCAACAAAAAAAATTTTCTTGACACAAAGAATTTTTCCTTATTATCATCCAATTGCAATCCTTTTCTTGCCAACTTCGATTTATCAGACTTTAGAGAAATTTGTCTAGATAGAATACAAATAAATTTACAGAATTAAAAAGCAAAAGAATCTCGAAATCGCGCTGGACAATAATCGTAACTATTTGAAGTATATCTTCCTCAAGAAATATTTTGAGGTTTGAAAGGAAAAGAATTATGAATCAGTTTAAGAATAAAGCGAAAGACTGTAAAAAATAAGCGTATCTAGGAACTCCTCACACAAAAAGGAGTGTTAAAAGCTTTTTTTATACATTTCAAAAGGAATTATATATTGATTTCAATAAGGTAACTAACTAAAAGCTCAAAAGGTCATAAAGAAAACCATGGACGTTGAAATTGAAATGTTATCTTTCGGTATGTTTACATTAAGCCGCCCTATAGACAAATGCACTGCAGATAAGATAATGAAACTGGAGTGAAGGTTTATACTGACTGTGTGTGTATGATGGTTGCAAATTGCTGCAGTATACGACTTTAACTGATGGCTTAATCGAAGAATCTTCGATTATTCATTATCACAAATGCAAAGTGCATTGACGCAAGTGGCCAGACCTCAAAAAGACAAAGATAGAATGATAGACAAAGAGAGAGAGAGAGAGAGGGTGAGAGAGAAAGTAAGCGAGACCATTTTAATTTTCAATAACTCACCGCCGCCTCCTGCTCCCATTCCTGGATGTGGCTGCTGGGGCACTCCTGGCTGTGAAATGATTGGTTGCTGGGGACCAGTTGGCGGTTGGAATCCACCATATGGTGGACCTCCGGCCGGACCGGGAGGATAACCACCATATGGCTGAGGAACGGCTCCTCCGGCTGGTCCTGGCGGATATCCGCCATATGGCTGGGGCGGCGGACCTCCTCCACCACCCATATATGGTGGCTGTCCAGCGCCATAGGGCGGAGCTTCTCCATAGGGCGGCATTTGTGGTACTGGTGCGTAACCTCCTGGCGTCTGTCCCGGCACGAAACCCTGTCACGAAAGAGTTATTAAATTGAATGCACTAAAATGTTTTCCCCGAGGACGAGGCAGTTGCGAGTCAGTCAGGGTTTAGAATGCGACTAATGACAAAGAGGCGTTCCGCATCATGAATGACTCGATGTTGATATATCGAATATGAGATTTTAGAGCGTGGCGTTTTGATAAACCAAATTACTTTCATGACACGAAGTTCATATACTCTTCCAGTGCTATATACATATGTACATTCACTGTTTTTATTTACAAACGTTTGCATCATTTTAAAATACCTTCCAAATGGGTTGAGTAGAAAACAAATAAATATGTATGTAGTGGCTGAAGGAACCGCAAAGCGCTTTCGCAAAGTCTTGAAGTTAATTCTGATTCCCTTAGGAACTGCCGCGCTTCTTGCTGATTAGGATATTTTTCAAACGAATAGTTGACTCAGCATCACATCACTTGTTGCATGTGGAATACAATTATCCAAAATTTTTAATCTAAGAGGAAAGCAAATTCTTTGGCTGCACTTGATAAGGATTTATTAATAAACGAACTAACCGGAATAGCTGTCAAATGACGTCATGTTTATGTGTATACGCCCCTTTGGGCAGATTTTGGTGAATATGACGAAATACTTATACTCACATAATTAGCTGGCGACTGCTGATGGTGGGGCGATGGAGCGTAGGGAGCATTCGGTGCTGCTGGTGGATAGCCGGGACCCTCGGCGGGTGGAGCATTTGGATAGTAGCCAGGGCCAGCACCAGCACCTGATCCAAATGCAGGTGGGACATAACCCCCTTGATTCACGTTACTCTTCATTGGTGCTGCTTCTGTTGATGTTCTTCTTGTGCGTCCTCGTTGCACGGCGGGGGAAGGATTGTCTTTTCTAAGCCGAAAGCGAAGCGTTTTGTTTTAGTGCAATTTACGCACGTCCAAATTATCAAAATAACAAAAAAAATATCTACGGTAAATTGTGTAGTCGCTGCTTACATACCCAGTGCTCAATATTGTGGATAATTTTTCAAATCATTCTAATAAACTCACTTTATTCATTCACTTTAATTAACATGGCAGTCATTATTGTTAATCGATGGCTCTTAAGTTTATTTGTTTAATTTATTTACTTGCTTTTTATATTTTTCTAATACGCCATTGCACTTTACTTTTATATACCCCGAAATGCAGTAAAAAGAGGATATACAAATAGTGGGATTAATAGTGGGGAATAGAGATGGGCGAAACATAAGATAGACAGTCAACCGTACTCATCTCTAGTTTGCCTGTCATGTGTTTTTTGACTACACCAGTATTTATGCGCCAGTATATACAGAAACAGTGGCGCTCTCTTGCACTTTGGCGCGCACTCGCACTTTGGCACTCTCTTGCACTTTACCGCGCACTTGCACTTTGGCGCTCTCTTGCACTTTGGCGCTCTCTGGCACTTTGGCGCTCTTTTGCACTTTGGCGCTCTTTTGCACTTTGGCGCTCTTTTGCACTTTGGCGCGCCCTTGCACTTTGGCGCTCTCTTGCACTTTGGCGCGCACTTGCACTTTGGCGCTCTTTTGCACTTTGGCGCCCTCTTGCACTTTGGCGCTCTCTTGCTCTTTGGCGCACTTGCACTTTGGCGCTTCTTTGCACACTGGCGCCATCTGAACAGGGGAGAAGGCGCCAAAACATTGCTCAATTTGAAAATATATCGAAATTTGAGAATATATCGAAATTTGAAAATAGAAGGCGCCAATACAGTGCTCAATTTGAAAATATATCGAAATTTAAAAATATACCGAAATTTGAAAATATATCGAAATTTCATTCACATTTTCACAGCATTATAAATAATTATTTAGAAAGATATAAATCGATACCCACATAGAAATATACAACTATAGGTACAAATATATTTTTGAGTATCTAATTTAAGGTGATTTGTTTCAATTTGATTATTTTTGGAATAAAACTTTAGTTCACTTGACGCTTTAATAATTTGGCGAGGGCAAAAAACTTAAACTTTTTAAATTAAATTAAATCGCTGTTATAAAATCAATTACAATATTTGTAATGACAGTAACTAAATAAAGCAAATAAACTAATAAGCCATCGAACAAAACTTGGAAACTGGGAACATTTCGAACAAATTATTCAGAATCGAAATCATACAATTTGTGATAGTATTAGATTAAAAGATTTGTTTTTTTATAATTATTAAATTTCACATCTTCAAGGTTGAACTGCCTTTTAATTACCTACCAGCTATGTTAACTGAACCAAAATTCTAAACTGGTAGTCAAGAAACATTCAAATAGTTGTTTAGTCTTAAATTAAAATATAATATTTATATTATTTTTCTAAACTTCAAAATAAGAAAAATTTAGGTAATATACACAGCCAAAATCAACTGTGTTTTGTTTTAAGTAAATTACAAAATCTCAGCCATTTTTTTAGGACAATTAACTTGCCATTAATAAACTCTTCTTATTCAACAGCTTATCAAGAGATCAAAATATCAAGGAATAAAATTAAATACTTTCGGATTTTTCAATTTGTTTAAAAAATAAGAAAAATATATGTATGTTCAAACATAAACTAATTATGTAAATATTTGCTAAGTTTAACATACGGAATAAATTGTCTGAATATTTTAGTATATTATGAACTCCACACAAAACTTAATAGCCCAAAATTAAATCAACAAATAATAAGAATAATTGAAGTAAAAATTAGACGAATTGATGTTGGCTGCTAGAGTTCTAGTGAGCAACTGACTAATCCCAGTACTATGTCTCAGAATAATAAATGTTTTCATTTGTCAAGGCTTACTTAGATTTGAGCAATTTGAACATTAATTTATCATTTGCCGGATTCATTTTTAATACAGGAATTTAAGCATTACTGAATTACTGATTGATATGCCAAGGAACTATAAGTACTGGACCAAAGTAAATAACCAAGATTGGATTCGATTGAATTGGAAAATCAGCCAATGGAATTCAGTTTTATCGTGAGTCTCTATACAGGTCAGCAAAAAGGTATTTTCATAGTTATTATTGGCAAAATTTATGATTTTTCAAAATGAAATTATTAGAAAGAGGATTGTTTTTTGTTTTCGAAAATTCTAAGCGGTTTTTTAATTGACTAGACTTATTTCTCTTGCTGAATACTATTTATATTTCTGATATCATTCAAATTATTTAAATAGAGTTTTTTAATTTTATTAAAATTATTTAAATAGAGTGGCAACAAATCATGAGGGATTTATGTAACTTTTCCATTGAAATAAATCATTGATAAAAATGATATTTCAATAGTTTCAATGGTTGTTTTTCAGATTATATTATTTGCAGTTTTTAAATATCATAAAAGGCTTTTGAAATATTGCAAAAATAATTGTACAATGAAAACAAAAAAAAAAAACGCTGGGGGAAAAAATGAGTCAAACTTTTTTGATTAAGCTGGCATAAAAATGTGTAATATTATCTGCTTATAAACATTGTAAAATATGAGCAAGAGCTCACCCACCCACCCACACACGCACACACCACTACACCCACCCTATCACACACAGAGCACAGCCCACATTTTTTTCTAATGCGCAAATTTTCTGTGTGCGAGGGTGCAGAGAGTCCTGGCAAAAAAAAACATAGAAGAAGGGAGGATGAGGCTGAGGCCAGTCAGAGACTGCGAGCGATAGTGAGTGAGTGAGAGGGAGAGACTAAGAGTGAGAGAGAGGGCTAGCTGGCGCGCATAAAAAATGGCGGTTTCCGACGCAACAAAAAACAGAAAAAACTAAAGGAAAAAAAAAACAACCAAGCTGTGGGCAGGGCGGGTGACCTGGGCCAGGGTGAACGTGCGAGTGAGAGGGAGGAGGCTGCAAAAAAAAGCACTCAAAACAGCAAAAAAAAAAAAAGAAATGTATATAGAAAAAATTGCGAGAAAAATCCACCCCATGGGCATGGACAGCAAGCAGACGTCACTCACTCGCACACACACACACACATACATAGTGGTAATTACCAATACAAATGCAAGAAGCAATGGAGAAATCATCATCATTGCCAACCACCCCCGTCCCACCATTCTCCCCCGCCCACCCGCTTAGCCAACCCGCAGATTGCTTTGGATTTCCGCTGCGCTATTGCTGATGGTGGTCCTGGTCCTGCTCATGCTGGTGGTGGTGGTCCTGGTGGTGGTGGTGGGGCAACTGAAATGAACCCTCGTTAGGCTCTCTCTCTCTTTCCTTCTGGTAGCGGGGGCAGATGAAGTAGCATTGGCAATGGCCAAAGGAAACAAAATGCTAAAATGAGCGCTTAATGCGCCATATAATGCGATATTTATGCATTTGTGTGGGTTGGGTGGATTTGGGTGGTTTGGGTGGGTGGTTGCTGCAGCTCTGACTTTAGCACATTCAATTAGTTGGCTTTGCCAGTGGATTTCTTTTGCGGTTTCACCTCACACACACATAGAAACACAGAAACAGAGCGAAAGGCTTTTGCATCAAATGTCGACCTCGACCCTTTCATTGCCAACAGAGTTGCCGCCGGCGCACTCCAAAAATCAGGCAACCGACAACACATAATGCAGCGCCAAGTTGCATGCATACGGGCAGGACCTCCTCCCCCACACACCCACACTTTGTTGTTGTTTGCGGCTGCATATGTGTGTGGGTGGTTATCCTTTTGCCTCAGTCGATGTCTCTGTCTCTCATTAGCTGGCAAGGAAGAGGCTTTTCTTTAAAATTAACATACCCTCGAATATTCAAGAATTGTTTGGAAATGCATGATCCCGAAGGACATAATGTTTTAGAATGGAAAATATACTAATTCTGAATGTATATATCATCATCAATTTTATATACTTATTGAAATCAGGGACTATAGACTTACGTCTTTTATATGTATAATTTTGAGGATAAATAAAATTCCCAAAACACAACGCAAACGTTCTATTGTATTTCCTAGGCAAAGTCCTGCAATATGCACCACTCGATTCAATAGACAGGTTTATACGATCGAAGGAAGGAAGTAAATTTCATGAAAGTATATTCTAACCTTCAGGATATGGGAAAGGCAGCGTTTTTAACTTGACATAAGAATGCCTCTTTAGTTGGTTCTGCTCTGTTCTGTTAGCTAATCGCAAAGTTGATCTAATTTATGTGTTTGTCCCTGAAATAAGGGCACACAAGTAGCCAACCATAAATCAAGAAAGCCAAGGCAAGACAAGGCTAGAGACAAAGCTGCTGCTGATCGATGGATGGAATGAAATAAGACAACGAAAAAACCCACACACAAACAGGCTGAAAGAAACAGCTGCTATTAGCACAAAGATAATACATAGATTTGAGCCAAATGAGTGAGGAAAGTCTCATTTATATTTTATTAGTCAGGCCAACGAATAAATCAAGAGAAACGAATTGAAAAGCTGTTATTCAATTCAGACTAAAACTTTAATTAAGCTCAGCTAGTGATCATTTATAGCAGGCAGGCTTAAACTAAGTAGTTGGGAATTACAAGAGTAAAACATTCACTTCTTGTTCTACTGATCCGGCTTTAAGCCTTTTCACATTTTCTCAGCTCACAGGTGAACGAATACAATTCACTATAGAATAATATATTAGAATTTTCTTTATTATTTTGGAAAGTAGTGTTAGAGGGTTAACTAAACGTCTCAGTTGCTGATGAAAACTAAAAGAAATCGAATCTGCAGAACGGATAACAATTTGCTAACTCTATTTTAAGTATGTAAATGTTTTGTGTAAAGATTTATCCTAAAATAATTTCATAATATTGAAACGAACTAGAACACGATCTAGAACTAGAAGTCGAACTAGAACTCGAACTAGATCTATTTTAGATTGACTGACTGCTTCCAAAAAGGTTTTTTCTAGGCTAATAATGCGTTAAGAATTGTTAAACTTTCTCTTGAAGAAGATCGATTAGATCATGTGGCAAAAAACTCATGTTGCCTGACTAAAAAGCTAAGTTAAATCCTTTTTTCCCCACAGTCTCAGCCCCAAGTACAAATTGGCTTATGTGCAGAATCTATAACAGAATTCACAGAACATCAGCAGCAGGGGGAAAAAAGGCACGATAACTGACCTCTGACAATTGGCTGGAGAATATATGCAGAGCCATTGACTCTAGTGGATCGAATATTGCATCCCCAATAATAATAATGGCCAATTTATCTCCACCAAAGGGTCAACGCGATTTTCCCCCAGCAGCAGCAGCAGCAGCAAAAAAAAAGAGCACATTGCGTTGGGTCAGTGTTGCAGGCGTGGGAAACAATAACAAATACACACACACACAGACACGCAAAAAATGTGTCAATGGAAACGGAGGGGGCAACTGGCCAGACGCGTTACGATTTTGACCAGCTGTTTGACCCTTCTGCATATGCCGAAATGCAATCACGACGCAATGCAACATTGTTGAAAATGAATGACAGGAAATGCAGAGCAACATGAGCACCACAACAAGAACACAGACAACGCAACGCAACGCAATGCAAAAAAAAGGACGACTGGCACCTGCAGCAAGTTGTAGTGCCTTGACGTGGGTCAGGGATTTTTGCGTGTAGCCGGCACAAAAGGGTGAAAGTGTTTTCGAGCTTAATTACTTAATTACGCTCGCAACGGAGAGACCGAAGACCACTTGCCACTAGCCCAGAAAAGGTCAAAGCCAAGGAAAAACTGGGTCAGCAAGTCGAGCCGGGCTAAAAACACAAAAAGGGTTATACACACACACACACACACACACAAATCTTAATGAGTTTTTGCGTCGTCTGTCCCTTATCTGCCCTTAGTCCGTTCGTTTCGTTTTCTAATTAAAAGCACAATGACCCGGCTGGCCCTGGCGACGACCCTTTTTTTTGGCCCAGAAAAGGACAGCGACTGTGAGTGAGTGAGAGAGAGAGAAAGATGTCTTGGGGTATGGCGCTAATGAGGATGGCACGCACTCCTTTTTTGGGTGGGGACCTGCCTTGTTTTTAGGGTTGAAGAGTTGCCTAGCAATTAATTATCAAGTGTTGAACTTGAACTTTCGTTTCGTTTTAAAGAGCGCCCTTTTTATTGATTTCCCGATCCAGACAAAAGGGAGCTCGAGTGAAGTTGGAGGACCTTGTCTGGTCGCCACATGTCATGGCCAAAGATTTAAATCAAAACCGACAGCAGCAGGAGCAGCAGCAGGAGCAGGAGCAGCACAAAGCACAATGTTGAATTTTCTGCTTGTTTTTTCCTTCTGGGTTTTTTTTTTTTGTGCTTTGCATTCTTTCGTTTGTTCGTTCCATATGTGTATTCGTTACCCTTTCGATGGATGGATGGATGGACGGTCTTTGTCCTGTCCTGCAACCCTTTCTAGTGGACTTTGACAGGATGCTGCTGGTCGCTGCCGATGCCACACGGTAATTGCTTATTTAAGCGCGCGAGTTCGTCCTTCTACGGGATGCCAAGATACGAATAAAAAAAAAAGTAAATCCAAAAAAACTGAAAACAGAAAACAAAGCAAGCTAAAGCAAGGCAAAGCAAAGCAAACGCCGTGTGTAATTATTGGATGAGAACAGGCAAAAAGGGGTAAAGGGGCAAAGGGGTGGTGGTGGGAAGGTGTGTGTGTGTGTGTGTGTGTGTGCTTGGGCAGCTGTCTAGCCGGCCTCTGACCAGGACCAGGACCAGCAATGAACTGCAAATCAAACAAGGACCAAGGATGCGTGCATATTAAAAAATGTTTTAAAAATGGGAATTCGTTTTTTTTTTCTCTCGGTTTTTTTTTGTTGTTGTTGCTCTGACTGGACGCAACGGCGGCAAATGCTGAAAGGGTTAAGGGCAGTTTGGCCCGCTCTTGAATTTTGCTATTGCTGCTGCTGCTGCTTTTGTGTTGTGCAGCCAACTGTGAGGCGCGGTGTCCCTGAGTGTCCTCGCGGTCGGCAGCTGTCGCTATCTCTCTAGCCTGGGCACTATCGTTAACTACAACTATCTACTGAAGAGAGCTTAGGCCAGGGGTCAGCTCGGGGTTGATCGATGAACTCTCCAATGGGTTTTCACAGACTATCGCGTTTGGTTTGCCCGATAAGCAGCTGCCGCGAAAATATGAAACAACAACAACTGCAACACTCACATCACACACGATGTATTAGTTAACAACTCAATAAGCATAGAAGCAATTGCAGAAAAAACAAAAAACAAAAAAAAAAACTTACCACAAGATTTTGCGGTCATAAATTATAACAACGAGTTGGCTTAAAGTTGGTTACTTGGCTAGTTGAGTGGCTGACTGGGTGACTGGCTGGCTAGTTGCTTGGTGGGCATGGGCAAACATGCGGCAAAACATGTTGAAACATTTTTCAATTTTAATGACACTAAATGAAGGCAGAAGTAGGAGAACTGACAGAACGAACTTGGCACTTGGCTGGAATGGTGATACAAGAAATAACAGAAATTATTGTCAATTAATTACAATGGTTGGGGCTGGTCTTTGACGCGTTTGACAGACGGTAGGAGTAGACCGACCATATAAAAACCGTGTGAGAGTTACTTGTAAAGGCCTCAGGTGTTGCTGCTGCTATTGCTATTACCTATTGCCTATTGCCTATTGGTGTTGACGCTACATGGGCGTAATTGCACCGATCAGCCGTTCAGCAGGGGCATGGGAATTACCCAAAAGAAAACACCTTCTACATATTACCAATTCGATTAAGTAAGCTATAGAAATAAACTAAAATTCAACTGCACATTAGCAAAATAGTAAATCTGTCTTATTCCTCCCACATCTGGACAGTTATTTAAATGAATTTCAAATGATGAATGAGGGTCAAGAATAGAATCACTTTTAATAAATATTTCTAGATATAGTAGGTTCACCTTTCATTTAATTACAGTCAAGTTTCCCTTAAAACTTGATTCTTTTTAAGGAAGAGTTGACTGAAAACCAGTGAGAATTTTATTCACTTCACCTTCAGTGTACACTCTCTCTTTCTTCCGAAACGAAGACTAGCCAAAACCCAATTAAAATCGAACTTCCTTATAGTTAACTTCTATATAATAAAGTTATTCGTAAAATGAATTAATTTCGGTTCTCTGATTTGGAATTCTGGATTTCCGTTCAAATCTGTAATTTCTTACATTTTCATGACAATAAATAAAAATCAAGTAAATTACTCTTATAAAAATGACGGTATACCTTTTTGAAATCAATTCAAAGTTTTCTGAGTTAAAATGTGAACCAAAAACTTATTAAAATCACAAAAGAAATAAATAATAATAATAAATAAACAATCATGTTTATGAAATAAACTAAGATCATTAATTTTGGAGCTCGATAGTGAGATTATCGTATTATATCGTAGATTATTGTCAGAAAGCGTTGCATTAAAAACCTTAATTTATTTCTTCTACTGAACTTGTATTTAAAACGATTTGAAATGCAATTAATTAAGAGTTAATAATAATCAAGTCTAAACTGGTGAGAATTAAATTTAATTCACTTTGCTTAGAGTGTGCATTTTCCACCTTTTCATTGATAGGAAAATCCGACTTCTATTGGGGCACAACCAAATTAATATCGTAAAGATCTGTGTGGATTTATCTAAATATACAATCTACTATCTACTTTAGCGAGGGTCAAAAAACTAAAATGTCATTTAAAAACTAAATAACATAAGCTATATCAATAAAATATAATTTTGTTACGTTGAAATTTAAGTAAATAACTATGTTAATTCAAAATATTTGAAAAATAAATGAAAGAAATAATGTTTTTATATTATAATTTAAGCTGAAATCTTTATGTTTTCCAGCGGGGGCTAAGAATTGATTTTATGCACAAGGTTTCTTGGGCATTAGTTTCTTAGAATTCCTTAAAAATTCCTATTCTGATTCTGAAATTGATCCGCCCTAATCTACTACTAATATTAGTGATTATGGCTATTGAGTATTATTAGTCCTAAATTTTAGAAGCTATTTTCATAATTTTATTTTCCTGCATAGAGTCAAAGGCCTCGGTAGCTAGCACTCTTAGCTTTTCTATTAGGTATTTCTATTTTAATGTAATAAAATCTGTAATATTCACACAAACCGATTTAGATTGAATGATGTCAATGATTGATCTAGATACATATGTATCTACCCCCTGCTGATTTGCCGTCTCTGGCATGGCACTTGTCTTTCACGTATGTGAGAGAGATATGTACATATTCGTACAATCGCTGCTTCAAATGCCTCAAAGCGTTATTTGCATTGGGGCAGCAGCAGCCGCAGCAACAACAACAACAATTGATAGTAACTGCCGCAAAGGCATGCCAAATACCCGTAATAGTAATAAACGTATGTAATAATAATGAATTTTAATGTCGCGCATTAACAATTCTTGCATTTTAATTGGCCAACGACTGCAGAGTAACTGACTCTTTGACTCTCTGAGTCTCTGACTCTCCCCGTACATTCCCTGACTGCAGAATTCTATGGGTCTCTGGACCTGCTGCCGCTGCCGATTCCACTGCTGAGTTTGGGCCGAGTCTCTGGGTCTTGGACAATTCTCTGTGTGGGTTTGCATAAATTGCTGTTGATATGATTTAGTGACATGGAACAATGCATCGGAATTTATGACAACGGGCGCTCTCTCAATGCATTTAAGCGGATTATGTCAGGTTTATTTTTTTTCCATATCGTATGTAGTTTTTTTTTTAGTTATAAATAAAAATATTTATATCTAAATGTGTATATATGTAAAAACTTTAGTAATTTTTCATTACAATCCAGCGAAAATTTGTCAGCGCCCAAGACAAACATTTATAGTTTTAAATACAAGTTTTTAGAATGGGAAAAATTTAATTAGTCCACAAATGAAACCAAATGAAGGGGCGCACACACACACACACACACACAGCATGTAAAAGGGGGCGTATTGGCCATCGATAAGCGGTAAATTCCAAAAAGGTAGGCGTTACCCACCCAGAGAGGAGTGTGGGGAAATCTGAACAGACAGAGTTTGTTTCCATTACAAAATCTCCTCAATCATTGTCAACGATAAACAAATTTGTTTATAGCTCCTATGCCGGTTAACCCAAAAAAAAACAAGAGAGACTCCACTGAGAGAAATAAAAATGTCCACTCCGAACCGAAAGTTAGAACCGATAAGCGTTTAATTGTGAAGTGAAATTTTCATTAAAATGGTTATCAATGTTTTAAGAATATATTTATGTATTTAATTTTAATTTAAATGACATTTTAATTTTAGAAAATATATGTTTAAATCACTAGGACGATCAAAAGGAAAGCTTTAGATGAAACATGCAAAATAATATATCAAAAAACTCTTTAAGTCCTTAGTTTACTTGATAATATCGCAACAACTAGAAGATTTAAAAGGGCTCATTTATTATTTTAGAAATGCTTAGAAAAAACTAAATTATAGTTCTACGATCTTGTTCACACCAATGGAAACCCGTTGTACAATATCCCCATTTAAGCTAATGGCTCTTATTTATATAGTATGATAACTGATCAATCTGAAAAGCATCTCTCTTCTCTTACCCTCCTCTTTCTCTGTGTGTCTTGCCTAACAATAATCATTGATTGGAAAAACTGGTTAGTAGAAAATGAATCATCCATAAAGTTTGCGAAATTATATGATAACAATTTGCCAAGGTGCAGTTATAAAGCTCCCCCCACGCCCCCACGCACTTTATCACTATCCGAAGAGTTTCCCCATCTTTTCCATTTAGAGTCTTTTGCGGCTAACCATCCCACGCATACGAAAGATTCTTCCATTCTCTCTAGAAGTTGTATATATTTTACAACTTTGCTTCTTTGTTTTTTCTCTCATAATATTTATTTTGGGTCGTAATCATAAAAACATTTTTATTGGCGCCGGCGCTATACGGTTGAATGGGTGGATCTTCATTAGCTTTAAGACTTGGCAATTTTCTTAAACTGCAGCCATAAGTAGTAAGTAGTCGGGGTTATTTAGCGCGAACCACCTTCAGAGACATTGGGATGATCACAAATCGAGTTATGAATTATAGGCCCACTCTGCAGGTGGTATCTATCTCCTGTTCTTTCTTTCTTTTGGTTGCTAGTTTTATGGGTAGTCGTAAATAAATAGAATGGGCTATTTGCCTGGCAACACGCCCTGCCACTAGATGAAAGTGCAGCAATGCAGCAGAGCCAGTGGCAGTGACACAGCTGTCACATGCAATTAGAAAAGCGCACCACACACTAATTAACTACAAAGCAGTAGCGCTTCTCCTCCTCCTCCTCCTCCTACTGCTCCGGCTCCTTACCCGCCCTTGAGGGCAGAGACTTACCTTTTGAAGTAAGCAAAACTGCAGAGGTAGAATCAAGGGGAAACGACGAAGGCTTTAAGCATCCTTACAATGTCGCAGCAGCACTCAAGGGACAGCCGAGGAACGGGTCGCGGATTGCGATCCCGGGAGCCGGTTGCCGGCACCCGGGCACAGCAGTTTGTCAACAGGAGACACACAAAATGAAAAGAAATTGCCACTGTCTGCCAGGCGTAAAGAGCAAACCAGCAAAAACAACCTAAAGCTCAAGCAAAGAGAAGATGGGAACAAAATAAAAACAAAAACCAAAATAGGGAGCAAAAAAAAAAAGGATGAAAAATAACCGTAAAAAGATGGAAAAAAAAAACAAAACGAAAAAGAGCCACCAAGGAAACGCAACCATCTGCACGAATTGTAATTGAAAAGATTTCCCTTGAAGGAATTACACGGAGCGACGGCAAACGGCGAGCGACGAGCCTCACGAGTTCGAGGATCCGCATTCAGGACCCGGGCTCTGGCCCTGGCCAGTACCCGGGCCCGGACCCCGCTAACTTGTGTCTGTGTCGGAAATTTAATAAGGAAACCCCGGCGAGTTTATATTGTACTTTGTGTGAAAAATAATAGTTTTTTAAATAGACTGTGTATTTGGCCAGGAGGAGAAGTATTTCCTACCTTTTTTTGTGATGCACACGAAGGACGCTTCAAAAAATCTCCGCTGATGAAATTATTTTATTAACTGGAAAAGCATTTGCTCAAGCAGAAAGTATTTCGGGACGAAAAAGGCGAAATGCTATTCAACATATTTAAAGGCATTTTCATTTCGAGATTGCCCCCACCACCCATAGATCCCATTTTCCTTGCACACTTCTGTGGCTTCTTCTTCCAAATGTGTGTGTGTGTGTGGAAACGGAAAAGCTTGGGGAATTTTTCTAATGAAATAATTACAGCAGCAGCAGCAGGAGCAGGAGCAGCTGGAGCAGCAAAAACAGGAGCAGAAGGAAGAGGCAGAGCGAGGGAGAGCAGGCACAGCAGAGGCAGTCAAAATGCAAGCAAGTACAGTTGCTTCAAGCGAAACTAACTGAATGTGACTGACTAGAAATGTTTTTTCTTTTTTTTTTTTTTGTTCATTCTTTTTAATTTTGGGGTTAGCTATACCTTCTTGATGACTGACTGTGCTTTAGGGGGTTTTTGGCCATCTTTTACTCATTTTCCCATTTACGCGCGCACTTTTTTTTTTTTTTTTGTTGGTTGGTTTTCTACTTTTATTTTTATTTTTATTTCGCTGACTGAAACGAACTTCTTCTGGTTGGTTTGCCGTCTGCGGCATTTTCATTTGGCATGGCAAAATGGGGGAAACAAAAAAATCCTTTGCCACACAAAATGTGCAAAAAAAGAATGAGAGAACTGGCAGAAAGGAGCAAATGGAGACAAAGATGGAGGCGCCAATGAACTCAGGTGGCAAATTAAAGTATTAAAATAAATTACTAGCACTTGAGGGAATGGAATTGAATGACTGAATGAATAAAAACCAAAGGCCAGACAATGCAATTATGAGCAGCAAATTGAAGTGGTTTATCAACAACAAAAAAAACCCCTCTCCCTCCTAAGGGATTGCACCACAATCACTCCCTCCTTTAGTTTGCCTAATGAGAGTATCAATAGTCGAATGGCAATACCCAATCCCAATCAATGACAACCGCACAATCGATCGACATCAGCAGCAGTAGCAACAACAACAACACTAACACAACGGCAGCAAAATGAACATTGATGATCGTGTTAGGGCTAGAAAATTGTGCGTACGTGTGTGTATGTGTGCACGGGATAATGTGGGGTGCCTTCTACCCCTAGCAGCAACCCCTCACAGTTTTTTTTCCTTCTTTGTTATTCTATTGTTACACTGTGAGTGAGAGGAAAAAAAAGGTTAATAGGCTTAACTTGGTTTTTTGTTTTTTTTTTTTTGTTCAACTGCTTTCAACTTTTATTTATTGTAAAATTTGCTCAAGCACTTGAGACTGACAATTTTCGCTGTCAGTTTGTTGTTGAGGTTTTGTGACTTTGCTTTATTGACTTGTTGGCATTTTCCCGCTCAAAATCCCATTTGTATGTCAATAAATTTCGCAAAAAAAAAGGAACAGATTTTGAAATATGTATATATATAGGGAGGGGGGGTGTGAGGAGCAGACTCTCAGTCCGTCCGCCTGTTGCTCTGACGAGAAGAGATAGAGTGAGTGAGAGATGAGCCGTTGATTGATGATGCCGTCTCGTCATAAGGACGACGAAGGCTCACAAGATAAATGTGATTTTAAGTTAGTGGAAAGTTTTGATAGATAGCTCAACCGAAAACAGACAAAAAACACATAAACCTCAATGTAGTTGCCCATGAAATTGGGCAAATTGTTTGATTTGGTTAACAAAAAATAAATAAAATAAACTGTTGTTGACATAATTAAAGTGGAGATTGCAATCTATCAATTTGCTAATAGACTCGCGGTTTCAAAAGAAATCTTTTTGGCATTCTTTCGCATCAGACAAGATAAGTTATAAAGTTTCTTATAATATTTTCATTTCTATATAGTTAATGAGCTTAAATTAAGCAAAATGTTGACAGAAAATAGCAAATCCGATTTTATAGTGCTGATCAAGAATATATAAGATAAACTAAATAGAAGTATCACAGCGAAAATGCTAATTCCAATGCAAAAGCAAGAGTGGATCCTCTTTATAATAAATTCATGCAAATTTTTGAATAGTATTTCAACTAATTCGTAGTTTATCATTTATAGAGAGATAAAGCATTAAGACTAGGCAACTTAATAAACTGTCTTAGTCCCAAATAAGGTTAAAACTTTTCTGTAGATATGAGCAAGAAACACACATAAATCTTTTCCTCTAGTTTTCCTTAATTATTTTAAGTACGATATAGTCCATCAAAAACGCCATTATTAATATAAAATACTTGATGATTAGGATTTCGAATCATAAAAAATCAGCATAAATCAGGCTAATGTTTTTCCTACTTAAGTACTGGACTAAGAATAAAAATATCTATTTAAAATAACATCGAAAAAATGTACTACTCACCCTATCTATAGTAGACACGCTGTTTCGAAGATTATCTGAAATAAAAAAGGAATATTTAATACCATATTTAAATCGTATTGTTTTAATGGAAATTTTGGGTATTTCACTGGAAAAATGAGCATGATTTTGACTTTCCTAGAATCGATTGTATTCCTTTATATTGAAACTTTATCAAGGCTGAAACTAAACTGCAATCGCTTTATTTAAATCGTATCTAAATCGTCGATCCTAAATGCTAGTATAACCGTTACCCTCCCCGTTTGAGCCACTCCCATATTTAAATTTGATATTGTTGTCTTTTTTTCTGTGTTTTTTTTATTGCTGCTCTTCAGAATAGCAAGTCAAAATTTATAACACAAAACGTATCCGACAGCTTGTCAGTGAATGGCTATAAGTAACAATGCGCTTTTAAGCTAACAAGCGTACAGCAGTGGCAAAAACGACCGTAAAGCCATTTACATTAAAATTTATAGAGCATAAACTGTGCGTTTTTTGTTCTCTTTCAAAATGTTTTTTTTTTTGGTTTTTTGTTAAATTTCATTTATTTTGTTCACCCCAAAGTGAGAGAGAGAGATGCCGAAACTGTTACAGTTTGACTATAAAATTACAAGTTTTTTTTATTTTTATTTTTTATGCTTGCTTCGTATACCAAAAAAAAAAAAGGTTTCTTCTGTTGAGCAGAAATATGTCAGCATGTGATTTAAAATAAAATAAAAAAAAAGTAGAAAGAAACGAAACAAATTTTAATAAAAAAACGGACAAAAAACTCGCCGGAAATTATGTGCGTGTGGAAGAAGAGCAGCAGCGGAGAGTAAAGGAAAGAACCCGGCGAACTTTACGTATATACGCAGCACATATTGCTGGTAATTCAGGGAGACTTTTATATCCTACTCTTTGAAGGGGTATATCAGGCATACATATGTCACGTTATAATGAAAATATTCCTGTTTCTCCTAGTGGAACCACTGCAATATTTGTCGCTCTACCAAGTTGTAAAGTGACTATAAGATAAAAACTAAAGAAGACTTAAAGGGAATAGGATAGGGATTCCATCTAAAATGTATTCAGTGACTGTATTCCTAATCTACTTTAGGGTAAGTCAAAGTCGTCTCCATGTCAGAGCGTTCATGAGATTTTTTCCGTATTTTCAGTTGTTTTTTTTATCCATTTTTTGTTCTCTTCTTTTTTCTCTGCCACACTATTTTAATTTTCCGAGTCTCTTTGGCTATTGCGACGAACAATTGAATTATTTTTATACGTGAAATCAGCGAGGGGTGGGCCATTACCACCCCACGATGATGATCATCATCATCACCAGGGCATCCAAAAAAAAAAAAAAAATGAGGACAAAAAAAAATGGAAATATAGAAAATTTGTAGCAAAAAGTTGTTCGACGTGTCATTGTTGCTTTTCAAATTTTTTATTATATTTTTTTGGGTCTTTTTTCTAGTTTTTTTTTTTTATGTTGGTGTTGTTACAAATTTTTTAGACGACTTGATTGGAATGTCAGATAAAGTCAAATGGATTTCAGCGTAAATTAAGTTGCACATTTTGGAGGTAAAATTTTAACCCAGCTGTCAGTGAGTAAAATTTCAACATAGATTTGTTGGGGGAGATTGTGGGTGTGGGTAAAAAAGAAAGTTTTGAAGAAAATGAAAATGCATTCATTTGAATTGTTGAAAAGTTCTGGACAGCTGAACTGAACTGAATGAAATAGAACAGATGATTACGATAATGCCAAAAGGGTGAAGAAGTAAATTGCCGGTCGGATCCTAGTTTGGGATTTGATTATTTGGGACCGGTTCAACCGGTTTTCATTCATAATATTTTGGTATTTTTTAAAAAAAAAAAAAAAATAATATATTTCAATAAATATGATGGAGAAAAAAAGAACGAAACGTAACGAAACGAAGCGGTAATCCTTATGGACCGCAGCTGCAGGCGGCTAAAGAAGATTTTAATAGCAAAATTTCAGGTAAAATTTCAATCAAGCTACATTTTCTGTGTGTTGTTTTGTGTTTTGTGTTTTTTTTTTTGGGTGGAAAAGCATTTCTACAACGATGAAAGGGTTACTACGATGGGACAGCAACTAGAACTGGAACGGTTGAGAGGTGGAAGGGGAAACTAGGGGCAGCAGCAGTGGTAGCTTGAAAAGACGTGCAGCATCCATCCATTTATCCTTAGACTGAGGTGATCCTTGCCACATTGTGAGAACACAATCACCCTTTTATGGCGCGTTGACAAAACTGTAGCCCATGAGTGCCACAGTTCTCTTGTTATGTGTCCTGTGCGTGTCCTGTGTGTCCTGTTTGTGTGTCTCTGTGTGTGTGTGTGTGTGTGAAGTGACATTCATCTAATTTGAATATTCGTTTGCTTTCGTTTGTTTCCCACGATTTATGCTTTTCTTTCACTGCTGCTGCTTGCTGTTTTGCTCTCTTAACCCGCGTCAAACCTTGCCGCACTCGAAAATCCTTAACCTTATGCTAATGCAGTTGCCATAATTCTTGGCTGCTGGCTGCTCGACAGGTCGACATCGTTTACCGTTCACCGTTTTACCTTGGTGCGCGCTGCTCTCTATGCCTTATATTTTATTTTTCCACATTTTAATGTATTCATGGCCATTGTATGTGGAATGTAATTGTTGAAAATTATTTACACGTTTTTAATTGGCATTCAAGTGGTTGGCAATCAAAGGCTGTGGAGCTCCAGCTGTTCGCTTAAAGACTTAACTCATTAGCATTGTCCAAGAAGGAATCCCAAAAATGCGTTTCACAATTAATTTTTTTTGGTTATTTGAAAACTTTTGCCACATTTGCAAATTGCAGCAAAAAAAAATATGGCAGCCCATAGACCGAACCGCAGAGAGTATCACTTGCAGGAGAGTAAAAAAAAAAAGTAATTATGCCGACTAAGAGCTTCATCAGACATCCCATTATGATGCGGCCTGCACTCGACACACACACACACACATGTTCCACATACATACGTGTGTGGAAAAAAACAAAAGCTGGCGGGCTACCTTTGTGTGTGCCCACAGGCCGCCACATCTCCTCCAGCTCCAGTTCCAGCTGCAGATCCAGATCCAGCTGCAGCTTGCGCCTCATCATAAATGTTTGCATATGAAGTGCTGTTGGGGGCGGATCTATGAATGGGTGTGCCATGCACTTGAGTTGAGGCATTGAAAAAACCTTGCGTCGGGATTAAAAATGCAGCGCATTGAATTCGCACACACACAGAGAGAGATCTCCCCCCCTTCTCCCCACCATCGCACATTTTGCAACAAATAATGATGCACTTGAAAAATGTTTTCGGAGAGTTGTGTGTGTGTGTGTGTGTGTTAGTAGAGGAAAAAAAATCATTAAAAGCATCTCATTCTACGTAGATTTTATCCCTCATATTTTGCCTCATTCCATGGGACGAAAAAGAAAGCTTTATTAGAGCCAGAGACGTTAGCTCTCTCTCTCTCTCTGTCTCTCTATGTCTCTGTTTCATTCCCTCCTTGCTGACATCCATGCCATTAATATTTCATTTAACGCTGCAATTGTCCCGAGAGCAATATGCCCCCATCCGAACGCGTGGCATCCACACTTACACCTCCATCGCCCCTAAATAGCCTTAAAATGTTTAATTCATTTTATGCGATTTCATTCAGCGCCAGTTTTAATTATGAGCATGGCACCAGCACCAGCGCCAGCATCACGACCAAGACCAGAACCAGAACCAGAAGAAGGAGCAGCTGGAGCAATGCCGCCTCGAGTGTATAGTCAGCCACAGAAGGGGATGCAGAGGGCGGGGGAAGGAGGAGAGGATGCCAGTCAACTGACTTGTGTAATTTGTGCATAAGTTTCATTTACTTTGGGGGCGACATAATCTTCAGTTGCTTACCCAGCCCAACGGGCTAATGCCAATGCCGCCGCCAACGCCCCACCAAACCTTTCCCCCCCACGCTCCACACCTACTGCTGGCCTGGCCTGGCCCTGTCCTGTTGGTCCTGGTCCTGGTCCTGGGTAAAAGCATTGCCATCTCACTCAACTGGTAAGAAGGAAAAAATTAAAATTGTCTCAATGGCCTCGACAGAGCTGTGATTATGCACTTGATGATGTGATGTGCATAGAGCTGAATTTTAATTACGAGTAAATATTTAAACCATTAAGCTCACTGGACAAGTGGGCCGCCGTCTATCCACGACGACTGGCGACGACTATACACAAGTATGTATCTCTGTATGTATGTATGTATTTATGGCTAGAAGGGACGCCCCCACACACTATCCCCAACACTGGCATTATGATGTCACAAATAGAAAATAGATAGAAGGAGAGGTCATCACCCAGTTTGTCCATATGATTTTTAGCCTTTAGCCACAACTTCTCAGTTTTTGAAAGACTTCAAATTGAGTTCGACTTTTGAAACTTACATACAAGAAACTAATAAGCAATTGAAAACCAGAAAACCGACAAAAATTTAACTCAATTGAAATATAAAACAAATAGTATTAAAATGAGCCCAAAGTACTCATGTCCAAATGAATTAAGAATACTTTAACTATTTAATATTAAATATCTTAAATATCAATGTAAACCAAAACTAATAAAACAAATGTATTTATAATTGAATTTAAACTAGGCGGTACTCGAATGAATTCAGAATATTATAAATACTGTATTTGATAATAAGCGCAATAAAGTAATGAGAAACAATTAAGAAATAAAAAAAATATTTAAGAATCAGACGTCTTATACTCAGTGCGAAAATATTTAAATAGTTTTTAAGGACATTTTTGAGGTTAAATTCAAAAGTTTTGGAAACTGGATCAAAAGCAAACATAAAGGGAAAACGGATCGTCCTTGATAGCTAAAAGATATCCGCTGGTAATAGGAAGCGTGTTTTTTTCGCCGAAACCTATTCCAATCGAATCAACATTTTTCCTGGACTCAATTAACATTATTTATTAAAGGATTAATGTAGTATTAAAGTTTATTAAAAAATCAGTTTAATCACTAAATGAAAAGGGCAAATAAATGGATGAGATTATTTACGACAGACTGATTAGTGAGAGAGGAAAATTAATGGAAAGTTTTCAACTGTCATTATTATTATTATTAATTTTATTAAATGAAGCTACTCATTCGGTTAACTGGCCTTCAGCTATCTGAAGCAATACTATTAATATTCTTGACTAATAGTAATTATTTTAATCTATTTAAAATCCTAAACTATTGAACTTTAATGTAATCGTAAGAGTTGCAAACCATTTTTAAGGGCGTTAAAATAAATTTAATGAAAAGTACTAATTAGTCGTGGCAATTTCATCAATTGAATTTGTTTGCAATTTGTTGGTGGTGATATTGTTGTTGTTGTAGTTGCTATTGGCAAGTTTGATGCAATTTGTTTTATTTAATTTCTTTTTTTAATTATCTGATTATTGGCAGGGAACAAAAAGCTTTACATAATAATATTAATTGCAAAGTTTTTGGTTCCTGGGCATCAATTAAAAGTTTCAACAACATCCATCAAACCACTTCACCGAGAGAGAGAGAGAGAAAGAGCGAGAGGAGTGCCGATAACAGTCGCTGCGAAAAGTATAGGTACATGTGCGAGTGTGCATATTTGTAATGAATAAAGCAGAAAATATATCAATGAATCAGCCATCGATCGTTGTTAATGAAAAGGAGCTACACACACACATACACCCACACACACACACCCACATGTTGAGAGAAACTTTTCAACAAAGCCATAAAAACAAAATGTCGGAATATATATATGTATACAAAATGGAAAAAAATAATTTCATTTTTATGTTTGCGATTGGGGATGGGAATGGGATGAAATGGTGGGTGCCATTACAATTGTTGGTGTTGCCTGTGCCTGCTGATTATGTGTATTTGCATGCTAAAGCAGTTGCCCCCCACCCAGCCCCCCTATCCTGTGGTCGTTCTGGCTCTTTCTCTCGTGCCTCGTGTCTGTGCCTTGTTTGGAGTGTGTCGCCTCTTGAAAGTAATAGCCAAAACGAAAGCAACTTCACCCATCATCCACTCGCGACATGGCACTAAAAAAAAAAAAAGAGCACCCCAACTCTCCCAACAACACCACCCTAAATACCAATGCCAATGCCAACACAGAAACCCCAAACCCAACCCAAGCCCAACTCCAACCCCACAGGGCGGCCCTTGTCTCCACGTTGTTAATGTAATTTCCATAAAACATTTTGTTACTTATTTATCTTAATTAAAATAAATTTACATTTTTCTAATTTAAGAGCGCGAAGGCAAGAGCAGCAACAGCAACAGCAACATCAACGAGGACGACTAGTCAGGCGTGTCTTTCCCCCCACTCCCCAAGCTGTCACACCAGCAGCAAGGAGCAACTTGTCGGGCATTAGAGAGCGACATTTTCTTAACAAGCCAAAAGGACATTTGCTGCCCCACACCACCACCACCACCACCAGAAGAAGAAGAAGAAGAAAGAGCAAAAAAGGAGGAACGAGGAAGCAGGAGGATGACGAACTAAAGCAATGCCATGCCAGGCAGGAGACTCTCCCGGCATAAAGGTTGAAATGAAATACAACAACAAGGACATTGGGAAAAAAAAAAAAAAAAAAAAACCGGAGCAACGACAAAAAAATAAAATGACAAGAAGAATGAACGAAATGAAAGAAAGAAAAACTGTACGTAATGGAAAGTTGCCTCCACTCCGCCGCTTGGATCTCATTAGCGTTGCCAAGGAGGAACAAATGGAGCAGCAGAAGAGACGGGGGTGGAGGGGGGCATGTCTTGTCCATCTTTCAAGCCACGTTGTTGGTGGAGGAACCTGGGTCCCGGGACCTGTCCAGCTTGTCTTCACAGACAGGATACAAAAAAAAAAAAAAAAACAAATACCAACAAATTCCAGTCGAGTAGCCGACTTTGAGATACCAATTAACGAGCATACACTTTGAAAGGCAAAAGCCACGCCTGTTAATTGGCGACCTTTCTCTCCAATATGGATTTCGGTAAATCTCTGCTGTAAATTAATCAGCATCAGCATACCCTATTTTCTAGAGGGTATTTTCCAACGCATAAAATTAAAAGCTGATGAGCAAAATTGTTGAACAAAAAATAAAAAAGATTTCACGTATTTACGTAGTTGGTGGGGCGAAAGGGGGGGAATATGGGTGGATGGACAAGATTTTTCAATATAAGCCAAATGAAAAATGTTTGCCCTGACAAGATGCGACAGGAAATATGAGCAGGACAGCGAGCATCCTGATAATTGGGCATTGAATTTTACAACGAAAGAAACTTCAAGGCTCATTAATAGATAGATAGATTGGTAGAAAAATTAGGTACAGTTGCCACGCCATCATCATCGTCATCACATTGGCCTAGACAAATCAAAAATCAATACGAACAACGCCATTTTGTGTGTGTGCAAAAAAAAGGCGTCAAATGAAACCAATACAAAACCATAAATACATCTGTATATGTGTGTGTGTGTGTAGCGCTGACAAGAAATGTTAGAAAAAAAGGCAAAAAAAAAAAATGGGAAAAATACATATATATATACCCTCCCGCTACGGCGCAACATTATGCCAAAGAAGTTCAAGCCACAGGAGCAGCAGCAGCCAGCAGCAGGATGAGGAGGAGTCAAGCCAGTCGAGCGAACAGAGAGAAAGAGAGACAGAGCGAACGAGCGAGAGTGAGTGAAAAAAACGTAGAAAAAATAAAAATAAATTCAAAGCAAACGAGACTAAAATTATAAAAATTGCCCTCCTGGTGGTGCCTGACATAGCCGAGAGTGCGCGAGCTCTGCTCTCCATTGCTCTGATGCCAGGACATGGACATGGACGTGGCGAGACGCGATTCCAATACGGGACATCAACGTCCATGGGGGTGGCAAATACACCGAGTAGAGAGGGTGGTGGTACATAATGCGACTGTGGCCCATGCCCTTCTTGCCCTCCACCTCCCCCCCTCTTTCACTCTCTCTCTCTCTCTCTCTCTGTCTCTGTTGCTCTTTCTCTCTCAAGCTTATGCTATATCTCTCCATTTCTCTCTCTATATATATATATATGTTATGTACATTGAGAAGAACTCCGACTCACTATGGTTTTTTTTTTTTTTTACATAGCCATGGTCCTGCCATGGCCCGCAGCGTCAATGGACCAAAATAATAACGACTAACGGCCTGTTAAGGGAAAATGCAGCAAGGCATGGATGGCTGGATGGATGGATTGGATGGTTTGGGTTGCTTTTGCTTTTGCTTTTGGTTGCTTCGACTGGTTAGAGTGGGTGGGTGGGTGGTTGGGTGGGTGGCTTGAGTTCTGTGGATGGCCAAGGTTTTTTTTAAGTGGTCGCGCGTGACGTGCTGTGCATGAGGAACGGCAGGCGAAGGGGGGCAGCTCGTGCTGACGTGGTATTTGCCAGCTACAACTCCGATCGCTTTTACCACCCATTCCACCCACCAAACTCACCCACCCACTGGCAATTTTTTTCCACTTATTTGTACACAAAACTCTTGTTACTAGCTGCCATTATGATTTTGAAAAGCCATTGCTGGCTGGATGGCTGGCTGGCTGACTGACTGACTGGATGGATGGATGGATGGATGGTTGGATGTTGCCTGTTGGATGCCGCTGCCATTGCTGTTTTGCCTTTGCTTTTTGCTTTTCTTTCTACTGTGAGGGTATTGTCGCTCATTGAAAAACTGTGAAATTTTATAATAAGCATTTTTTTTTGTTTTGTTTTTTTTTTTTTTTGCCGTTGCCAGATTATTGTCGATGATTGTGATTGCGTTTTATGTTGTTCCTTTTATTACCACCACGCCACCAGATTCCAGATTCCAGGCTCCAGGTTCCGAGGTCCCAGGTCGCAAATGAGCGGGGGCCATTTCGGGCCATTGGGGGTCGTTTTTTCTTCTTTCTTGATTTTTTATTTTCTCCTCCTTGTTATTGGTGCTGTAATATTCCTTTTGAAAAATTGTTTGCCCTGTGTGTGTGTGTGTATGGGGGTGTGTGCTCCACGTTTTTCGAGGCTTCTTTCTTCTTCTCGACTTGTTGTTTTTGACTGGCATTTCGCTTGTGCTCGGCCAGGCGCTATTGGTTTCAATTTAAGCTTATTAATTTTTAAATGCGATTTTTAATTAAATATTCTCAAAGCGTGTCGAGGGCGTCATTAAGTTTGATGCCTTCGGATTGAACAATTGGTCAGAGTGCAAGAAACGCAAAGCAAAGATAGAGAGAAATGAAGGCAGAGACAAGTAATTTAGAATCGCCAAGGAAGCATTCGGTTTCAAATAGAAAATATACCAACATTACAATAATTCTTTAATACCACAATGATCTTCCAAAGAATTTCTAAGTAAATTTCAATAACAATTTCTTAAAAAGGGATCCTTTTTGTAACTTTTCGAAAAAATAAAGAAGAAAATTAAATTAACCTAGTTAAAATGGATCTTGACTTTCATAAGTATTTAATCTCCAAAGAATTACACTCAAAAGTATGTGAAACGTAATACAAACAATTTCAAAAATCCCATTTAGAAGTATTCAAAAGGCAGTCAAAAGAAATCTTAAAATAATGCCACAAAAGTTTTAGAGCAAACTTGGCAAAATTGTAAGCTAATTTTCCGAAACGATATTTGAAAAGGTTCAATACAGGAAATGCATTACAATCGCAACCAAATCACATATCTAAATTTCTCATATCAAAATCTATTCAAAACCGAGCAATATCTTCTTTTTAAGTCGATTCATTAGCAACAATGTTTTTGAGGCACCAAATGCATTCATTAATTGTTTGTTTTAAATATTCAAATGAGCCTTAACACAATAAAATCTATGTTAGTTCCACCGTTTTGAGTTGATTAACTGAATAAGGATATCAATCAAATTGAAAACATCTACCAATGTGTTAGAATGTCACTTAAAAATCGTGTTGACTTTTGTGATTCATCAAAAGATTGAGTTTTGAGAAGAACTCATTGAATTTGTGGTTTAATTAGAATTTCTTTCAGATCAGGAAGTTTTTGAAAAAGAAATGGTATATCCCAAATGTAAAAACTATAGAAAATGCTAATTAAATTAACATTCTAATTAACAGAAATAACTAGACACAGATAGCATTAGATGGGATCTGAGATTTACCTTTTAAAAAAATATACTTTAAGATTTGAAGTTTAAATTATTTTGGTTTCTTATTATTTCTACTGATATAACAATTTTACTACTTATTTCAGGTGAGCTGAATATTTTAAGTGCAATGAACGTTTAAAATGTGTTAATCGCAGAATAATTTTTGGCGATTTTCTAAAATGGGAAAATATTGTATAAATTTCAATGTATACAATTGATGTTTATACATATTCCCAATAAAAATGATTTTTATTGATGCATTATCACAAATAAAACATTAAATTTTCATCCTAAATATCCTTCTAGATCCGCCCATGCAATATTGAATTCTATCACTGTGATTTAGTTTAATTTGATATAAATGGTTCCCAAAAGTATGCTAAGAAAACGCAGCTAACTGTGTCACTAATTAAGCGATAATTTAATGCCAGGATTAATATAATTTCGTCATCGTTTGGTGATCTTCTATTAAAAATTCAGTTGTTACTGTAGGTGGTTCTCAGCAATGCAAAGAACTGATATGACATGCTGATAACCTGAAAACCGAAATGAACACAATTAATAACCAAAATATATAGGTGGCTCCTGCTGCTCACCTTCATGTATGTAACCAGAGAAATGGGCGGAAAAGTGGGTGGCTTTATGGCCGCCGGTTTCTGGCTACGCATTATCAGCAATTTCAACATTTTGCAATAGGTTTTGCTGCACTGAAACCAATTTTGATTATACGCTGAATCGCCCACTCGCAGGCTCTGAGAAAATGAAATTTTGATCAACTTTTTGAATGAGAAGAATTGATTAAAATCTCACCGCTGCAATTAACTCATCGCCGTAGTAGCAAACCAAAAACACTTGCACCATTGAGGTCATTAGAAAGATACAATAAATCAGAATCACTTCCAGTGTCGATTCAGTCACTTGGAAGGCAATGAAACAAATCTGCATGGAGGCCATTAGAAAATTCAAAAGCAACGAGAAGCTATACAGACTATTCACATGATCGCAGAGACTACAAAAAGAGAGAGATTTTGGATGAGATCGATCAATCACAATGGATGCAACTCACTTAAGACATTTCGTGTGATAGCGTATCATTGTGATCAAAAACTGAATATTCTCCTTTTCCGCCTGGGCACCGCCTCGCCGGCAGGGATGGGCCTCCAATCGCATCGATATATAATTGAAATGCATGCAAAGTTGTGTTATGACCACAACCAGAAGCAAATCGGCACAGAGAAACGCAATGCCAGCCAAATATGCCCCATGGGCAATATCCCAATAGGTGATCCAATAGATAAAATTATTCCTAGTCGCATCGAAGGGAAACCAAATGAGGAAACCAAAATTCCGATCGAATGTCTCATAGCCCAACAAATTGTATTTAACCGCCGCCTTGATGGCCGGATAGAATGAAAAGGTTGTCGTATAGGCCAAACAGAGGAATGTGAATATATTGATCACTCTCTTCATGGTCCGTTCGAATTCATCCATTTTATAGTCACGCTGCTTGTCCAAGGACTTGGGATGCATATCCTCCAACTCGTTGAGCAGTTCGATAAGCAGTTTCCTCTGCATCACCATGGCCGCCTGCTTGAAATCCGCCACCAGAGAGAACCCGATGCAAGGAGCCACCGCAATGGCCAGGCGGATTGTCTCAAAGTCCTGCAGTGAGTTGTAAAAGAAAACCAGCTCACCAATCACCAGAAGATTGAAATTAATGAATCCCGCGTACAGGTAAATCCTTAGCAATAGAGATTTGAATGGATTTCTCGAACGATGGGCATAGATGTCTTCGCCAATGGTGCGATAGAAGAGCACCGGCATTCGCATCATGTCCTTAAAGGTGCGTGGTGTCTCCACCAATGACTCGCTCATGTTGAAAATGAAAAACTACTGCACTCGCAATACACTTGCTTTTTATATACTGTGGGGCTTGGTTGTGTGTGGGTGTTGGTGGGCGTGGTTGTCAAGTTTTTTGTGCCTCATCATGGAAGGCGCCGCCGTCACAAAAGTGTTGATAATTGTGCGTAAACTTTTTGGAAGGTTTTCAAAAACTAAATTGTGATGGACTGTCAATTTAATTAGCTGTTTGAGCTGTAAAGTTTCTCACCTGCCTTCAGCTGGCAGCTGGGAATCTTCTCAAGGTGGGTGGAACGACGACCTTCACTGACCGCTAATCAACATGAATTGCAATAAAATGGCAGAGAAAATGGCAAATGTCACAGTGAAACGTGACTAATGGAGAATGAGAGAGTAGCAGCAGCAGTCAACGTCGAGTGCCAATGAATGGATTTCAGACCCCCTCCCCCACCCCCCATTCAGACATCCACATCGACATCCAGTCGATGATTCTTTTCTTTCATTATGAATGTGTTGAATGAAATGAAAATAATTTTTCTTGTTATCCTGCCTCTTCGGGCACAAATTGAGCAGAAAATAACTAATAAAGTCGGACGTGGACTTTGCTTGGCATGAAATGAAATGAATAGAAAAAAAATAGGAAAAAAAAAACCCGGCAAAGGCTGGCCAGATTACGTGGAGCTGAAGCTGAAGCTGGAGCCAGGCTGTTGGGAGCAATGGAGTGGAGTTAAGTCACGGCCCATTAGCAAAGCACAAGGAGAAGCCAGCCAGCCAGCCACAGCGTCTCGGGGCACGTGCAAAATGGCAGCTCAAATTGAAATGCTGCTGCCACAATGGGTAATTTTCATTTCAATTTTCACAGTTCACAGTGGAGGAGGCATGGCCACCCCCCCTTGGCCACCTTGCTCCCTTTTTTTTCTCTCCTTCTCCTTTATATGCGGACAATTTTTTGCTCATTTGCAGTTTGCATTTGGGAATTGAACTTGTGCCCGAAGCGAGAAGGATAAGCATAAGGATAAGGACGATGACGTTGATTTTTTTTTGTTTTTTTCTAGAACTTTTCGCCGCCAGCTGCGTGTGGCAAGCAAAAGTTTTCAATGTAGAAAATGTTTTGCAACATATTGATGAAAACTCTTGCCATTCTTTTCAGATGCAATGCCATGAGATGAGCTATTGATGATGATGTTGATATGCCAACTCCATCATCTACTCTAATCATTCTATTATGTATGTATGTGTGTGTACTTTGTCTCGCTGCAAGAATTTTGCAACATTTTGTTTTCCATTTTGTATATCAATTTTTTTTCAAATGCAAGTTTCGATTAATTAGCACAGCTGCCAGCAAAAAACAAAAAGAAACCCCATCAAACACATACATATGAATGTACGTATATGTATATGTATATATGCAGGAATCCTTCGGCTTATGTACACAGGGATGAGAGTGGCTCAACCCTCTCTCGAATGCAAACAAGTTTCATTTTGCTCCTGCGATGTTTTTTTTTGTTTCTGAGTGGCATTTCCCCTCATTGAGTTTGAGTTTCAGTTTGAGTTTGAATACGAGTTCGATTTTGAGTTTGAGTTTTGAGTGTAACTCATTGCGATGTTTTTGCGCTATGTTGTGGAGTGAAACTGCTTTTCTATGTTCGCTCTCTCTGCTGGTGGCGCCACTGTGCGCTTCGTTTGACTTTGCGTTCTATTTGATGAGGTCGCCACAGGACTAGATCTGGGAACAGTTTTGTGCACAAAGGACAAAAGCTTTTATCATTGATTTTTTGTTGTTAAAAAAATCAAAAGAGCTTTCAGGATATATGCCGAGACGGCATGGTGAATATCCATGATTTCGTCACTAGATGAATTAAGTTTCGTTTCATATTTATGAATAATCATCATGGTAGTAGTCAGGATTTCATCCCAAAAGGGGAAAAAATTTGTATCTCGAAATCAATTAAAATATTAAGTGAATTTAATTAAAATTTTGGAGTTATTCTTAACAAAATTAGTATTAGATTAAATCAATAAATATATTAAGTAAGTTTTAGAATCGGAATATGGAATTTATTCTTAACAAAATGAATACTTCTTCTTCTATTTAAACGTTTTACTATTGCATGGTTCAAAAATCTTCTCAAACTTATAACGAATTTTCATAAAAATTGGATATCTGTATTTGTTCAGCGTTTGGCACACTTTTTATTGCCATTGCACAGTGAACTTAGCTGTAACCTCTTCAGATATAGAAACAGATCCAGCAAAATGTATTTAATAATAAAATTCATTAATCAATGTTGTTGCCCTTGGAAGCAATGTTATCTTTTCCTTCCTTACTACCGCCAAATTTTATTCTTAATTAATAATTATATTATTCTTTTCGGAGGTTCCACATTTGTTTTAAGTAAGCTAGAGCCTGCTTACTTAGTTCATTTGGTATTTAAAACAAAGATGATCTATTGGCGATATATCTTTCAATTTTTTTGCCTCCATCAATTCTCTTGAAATTAAATTGAGTCAAATCGGATTCAATGTTTTAATGGAAATTTAATGGCATGTCCATATATGAACGGTGGTATCTACGTATTCATCGTCTGGTTGCTTTTAATTTCAAGGTATAAAGCTCGACAATAAACTATTTATGTGCCTTCTCTCCATTTTGCTTTTCATTGTTTTTGTTTTACGTTTTTTGTGCTTATTTTTTTTTTTATTTTTTGTTTTGTTGCATTTTGAAGAGCTGCACTTAAGCGTAGATTTTAATTACTTTCCGGCCGACTGGAATCGGAAGGCGACACACACACACAAAGAGAGAGTGGGAGAAAGAGAGAGGGGGGGGGGGGATGCAGGGGTCTTGAATCCTTTGGCAACATTTAGAGAATGGAATGCATTTATCTGACGGACGAGAATCTCAGAGCCTGCTATTTGAATTAGCCGCTGCTTTTGTCACATGCCACACAGAGAATGAGACGGTAGCTAGAAAAAGAAACGTAAAAAAACACACACACACACATACAGACACACAAAACGAGATTGTAGACGACGTTCGCCTCAAGTGCAGGGCATTATGTATTCATGGCGAAAGCTAAAAAGAAAGACTACACACACCCACACTCACTCACACACACTCACACACACACCCATATATGGAAAAAAAATGGATAGGAAAAGCAAGAGAAATGCTGGGCAAGAGCACTTAGCAGCTTGTAGACGCCCCAGTTGACATTGCCAACACACACATACACACACAGAGACACATTAAAGTGTGTGTGTGTGAGTGTGTGTGTGTGCCACTTGGGGGTTGTTTTCTTTTAGCCATCAAAAAAAAAAAAGAAGAAAAAAATTCGCACATGAGCATACGAGACAATGGCGTGGCATGCATTAAGAGGCAGCAACAACTCGAAGTGGTTGCTGCTCGCACCCCGGCTGCAATTTTCAAATGGCCTAAACGCTCAAGGCGCTACCGCTACTACCACTGCCACCACTGCCATACCCTTTGCAATTATACCAACAACAACAACAACAACAGCAACAACAACGTTGATGACGACGACGACGACAACATGTCCATGTCCTGGACGGCCCTTTGTTACAAGCCCCCCGAAGCCCCCAACCCCCAGATGCCCTCTCTTTCCTCTGTTGTTTTTTTTTCTTTCGTTCGTTCTCCTGTTGTAATCACAAACATGTAACAAAAGCCAAAACAGGCTCAAGTTAATGACTTGGCAACATGTTGAGGAAACGAAACGAAACGAAAGGAAAAAGAGAACTTGGCCTAGCATTTGATGCAGATGCACCTGCACACAAGTCAAAGCCAGTTGACTGCGTTTTATTGCATCCTGTCGCAGCAGCAGCAGCAACAGCAACTGTTGTTGCTGGCCAAACAATGCAGCTTTTGTCTAGGTTTGTCTATGCAGCAGCAGCAGCAGCTGGAGTGGCATGGGGCAAACAATTCTTGAAGCAACTTGATGACTTTGGCTAATTGAGCCAAGGCAACAGCAACAAATTTGTCAAACATTCATTGTTTTGAGGCGCAAACGAACGTTTTACCATATGCAACCATCAGGCAACATCTTTTTGGCCAATCCTCCAACGTCCATCCTCCCCTCGTTTTCGTCCTCACATCTCATCTCAACCTCATCAACTGAGATGACTCTGAGGCCAAGTGAGGTGGCCTGTCACGCATGCGCCGTCGTTGTCACCCGTCCGGGCCATGTCAACACTTTGGCTGTCGCGTCCAAACCATTTTTGGGCAAATCGCTTGCTCAAAAGAAATCACACACACACACACAGAGAGAAAAAAATCCCGTTACAAAAACCGCACGCGGCCTAAAGAGTTGTCAGCCGGAGGACGGAGTTGTCCATGGTGGACCACCGTTGGAGTATTCCGTCTGTGGCGTGTTGTCGTCTGCAAATTGTTCGCGTCGCTATTATCCAGGGGCATCAATCTCCAAGCAATTGACAGTCCACCAGCACCCCTCCAGATCAGGCCCGCCCCAGCACCACTCCCCCGTCCAAAAAAAAATGAAAACAAAGAAAAAAGTGAACAAGTCGTTGTCGTTGTCTTTGGCAGCCTTTTTATGGCAAGACGAAATTATTTACTCAGTTGATGTTGCTGATGTTGCTGTTGCTGCTGCTGCTGCCGCCACCGCAATGCAATTGTCAACGCGGGAATTGGTCAGCAGCAGCAGTTGTAGCAGAGACGCTCTCTTTGGCTCCCTCTCCGATTTTATAGCAATTTGATTTGTTGGCAGTTTTTCTGTAAATTGCAGTCCGAGTCCGTCCGCCTTTTGTCTTGCCAGCAAGCAGGCTTAATTTAATTTGTATTTCGGCCTCTCTGAATTTATGGCTAGTTGGCAGTTTTTGTTGTTGCTGCTAGTTGGGTTTTTCTTTTTGTTTTACCCTGATTGACGGCAAAACTGTTTGGCAGTTGCCTCTGCCAGTTTGGTCAAACCAATTTGGAGATGGGGGAGTCAGAGTCAGAGTCTTGTCGCTTTTTGATTTGCTGCTGCTGCTGCTGCATTTTGTTTTCGTCATTTTATGGAGTCTCTGAAGTGACAGGACAAACGAAAATCCCACAAAGGCGACAACTCACATGTGGCTAGAAGGAAATCTTATTCTTAAGTTGCAACCAGTCAAAATGTTGTTATCAAATGGACTTAAAGCGGCTTTGCTGCGGTCATAACTCTCCACCAATTGCAATTTCATTTCATAAAAGCCCCCGTTAACAATAGCCAGCAATATGATTTGGGGTCAGCTACCTCGAAGTTGGCATACACTTTCCACTTTTCCACCAACAAAAGGTAATATAAAAAATTTGATGACTAAAGTCGTTCGATTTTGTTAGTTATTCTGATATTTCCACATTTTCCTCTACTATAGATTGCTTTTTAATTAATTTCAAACTCCTAAAAACAAAGTTTAGGTTTAATAGGAAATTTGTGTATACCCTTGAATCCTAGATTAATATAGTTGTTCTATATCAAAATAGTTATATAGCTTAAAAAATGGGCAATAAAAGTAAGTAAGTTGTGTAAATTTGAATTGGAAACTTGTAGGAAGAAATGGCTTGTGAAAATTTATATACCCTTTTGGATAAGGGTAGATCAGAAGCTGGCATTTCTCTGATACTTTGGTTGAGATGAAAAGGACTGGCCTTGCATTTCTGTTGCCTTTTGACGCGGTTTTTTTTTTGCCACACAGTTTTTCGCCAACATTTTTGTATATTTTTTGTTCTTTGTGTATTCCGGCAACTAACCAAAACGAAAGAATAAAAAAAATAAGCAAAAACTTTTGCCATTTTTAATTACAACTCTGAAAAGCGCCGAAAAAAATCGCAGTTTGCTTTAATTACCGCACAAGAGACAGACAGAGAGAGAAAGAGAGAGGGAGACAGAGGCAGATTGCTGAAAGGGAAATGGGAATTCATATTGTGGGTGAGAAGAAGAGTTTTTCTGTTGGCGCTGATGAGGCGAGCACTTTGATGGAAGAATTGCAATGGTGATGAGGACGACGCAATTATGGCAACATGGAAATATAAAGAAAAAGCAAAAATATAATACTCATAGTACACTCCTCGGTGCACAGTGCAGAGTACTCAGTACTGCGTACTTCAAGGTACGCTAACAACAACAGCAACTCCATTTTTACCACTGCCCTTCGAGCTCTTGGTTGGTTGCTCGGCAAGTGGAAATGCATTGAAGCATGCCACAGCTACATACAACAATATAAACAAACAACAACAACAGCAACAGCAACAACAGCTTGCTGCACTTTAACTTGGTGGAATAAAAAAATATATATGTATATATATACATTTTGCATGGCCGCTGCCACGCCTTTCCCGCACTAGCCAAATGAAATGTTTTCTTTAATTTTGCCGCATATGAAACAAAAAGAAAAAAAAAAAGAAAAGGAAAGGGAGCAAAAACGAAGAGAGAAAAACGCGCGCGGTTTTAATTAAAAGATGGCCGGGTAAATAAAGCAAACCGAAAGCCCAATGCCATGAAATACACACATACACAGATACAGATGCAGATGCAGAGATAGAGATACATAGATAGATGGCTAGACATTCATCATCATCTTGGCCATAAGACCGGAGGGGGATAACTCATAATTATGCTGACAAGATTTTTATTCTCCGTTGCTGCCAAATGCAATGGAAATGTCATTAATATTGCGCCCATTAAAATCGACGCCAAGCGGAAATATTCCCAATGGGACTCAGCTTCAGTTCCAGGCTCGAAGCTCCAAACCCCAAGCCCCAAGCTCCAAGCTTCAAGCTGGAGGAATTGCATTTTCAATGGGCTTCATTAGTGTGGTTTATGTTGCTGCTGTTGTTGCTGCTGTTGCTGTTGTTGACTGCATAGTAGAATGCATTGATACAATTACAAGTGGATTGATATCTCTCATAGATATTGACTCATTGTGAGGATACAATTGCAAAAAATTAGTAACCAAGTTGCCACTGAAGTGGTATCCCATTCAAATAGAGAGAGAGAGAGACTCAGCCACAATACGCCATGATGATGATGACTATGATGATGATGATGATGTTGATGGTAGCCAACTGAAGTGAATTTGAGAGAATTGGTGAATGAAAGAGATTCACTTTAATTTATTATATATTTGAACGAATTTCATTCAAATATATTTGCTTAAATAGTTCTTTGAAAATGTTTTCTAGCTTCTTGAAATTATGTTTTAAGAGAGTCCAAAAGTAAGGAGGAAATATAAATCGGAAGTGCCACAAACTAGTTCAAGTTTGGTCTTAATTAAAATCGTTTCATGGGCTTACTTTTCCAATCTCTTGAGTTATATATTTCTGATCATATTGGACTCCAATTTAATGGGTATATAAAGCATCGTTGACTCAAAATTGGCACCCTCTATCTATCTGTCTCTCTTCCTTGCTCCTCTTTCTTTTTGTTTTTTGCTGAGAATTTCAATTAACATTTCCATGGTTTTTTAATATGCGTTCCTTCCGTGGTACTTGCACTTATCGGCAGCACTTTCAAATTTTAATGAGCTCACATCAATTTTAATTACCGTCAAGTTCCGGACCGGGCCTGGCTTCCTCCCCTTGCCTCTTTTTTCATGCTTAGTCTTTTTGCGTTTTTTTTTTTTTTTGCTCATTTTATACGGCTGCCTTGTTACGCCCTCTGAAATTATCTTGGCCATCATTTGCAGCAACAGAAGAGCAGCATGCGTTGAAATAATTTGCGTTAACAAGTGAAGGTTTTTTGAAGCAAAACAGAAACAGACAAAAAATTGGGTCTTCAAATCGTTTGTCAGAGTTAGGGTTGGATGTGGTGGCGCCTGCAAGGGGCAATTAATCATACGCCCTAATAAACTTGCTACCAAAAATATTTTTCCTTTCTTTTTTTTTTTGGCAAATACTCTTTTAGCAAAAATGCACGCCCCTTGATTGTCTGCTGCAGCAGACAAATGGTTGGCCAAATGGCCAATGGGCAATGGGCGCCTGCCAACTGCATGAGATCCTCCTGTCTCCTGTTTCCTTTTTTTGTATGCCCTGGCAAATGAAGGGTATATGGACTTTTTAGTCAGAAGAAATTATTCCTAGTCCAATCGGAATTATCAGCTTTGTTTAAATGTAGTTAAAGTTGGTCAAAAAGTGTCCTTTTTATATAAAGTTCGCTTTTTCAGCTATTTCCTCAGTCTTTCGTTACGGTTTCGAGGAAAAGAAGAGGTATTAAAAAGCTTCTCTTCAAAAACATCTTAGAGGAAGGCCAATTTAACCTTATTGAATTAAAGAGATTAACTAATTCGGCACTCTAAAATTTAAATTAAATATAAATAACATTAATTTAATGCTTTTGCCCCCAATCTGATGTACTCCAAATCTTAATATAATACTTATAACAACTTATTTCCTTTGTCAGGGTATATAGATATGTCGGTATGATTGAGAAATTGTTCTGGCATCCGTGTGATTGCCGCTTCTTGTTGTTATTGTTGCTGTCTTTGTTGTTGGAAATTAAGTTTGTGGGCAGCAGCAGAAACATTTTTTGACATGGCCGACTGCCGAAATTTATGGGCCAACTAGGGATTGCTGCTGTTGGCTGCAACTTGTATTTTGCTACTTGCTACTTGCAACTTGCAACTATGGCTGCATATAAATTGAACTTACCCCGGGCTAATGGTTGCAATTTGCAACCAGAACGAACGATGGCCAAATTGAAGTTCAAATTGTTGTTGTTCTTCTTTCATTTTTATTTTGTTTCGTTTGTGCTTGGCTGATCACTTGGCAAAAACCTTTAGCCAAAACCTAGAGAAAAGAGAGACGAGAGAGAGAAAAAAAAACAGACTAAAATTTAATGCGCTTTTAAATATGCAAATTTACTCATTATGCTGGTTTTTTTTTCTTTCAGTTTTTTTTGTTTTTGTTTATGACTGCGACTTAATTAGGCAGGCTAATTGCAAGGCGCTACCGTTTGGCATTCACGTCGGTTAATGGTGTGTTAATTGAGCCAGTCAATGGGTTTTTTTTTGGGCCTCAAGTTTATGATGCTTGAAATTGATTTGAGTGCACACAGGTGCACCCAGGTGAGGTGGATGACGGGGAGGGGAAACTATTTCGAGGGGTTCAATTCGATTCCATTTGATTGTCTTTGCTGTCACTCGCCCCGAGTTCATTTCATGGTGATGAGAAGAGAAAGTTTAAACGCTTGCAAGTTGTTTTAGCCACTGCGAATCAACGAAACAAACTGGCCCAAAAGATTCGCAAAAACTTTTACCCCGCAGCTGGTGGGGGAATGGATGAGGGGGGAGAAGGGTGGCCATAGTTGTCACCCCTCGTTGTTCACTTAGTTCGAGTGAGTTTTCCGATTCGCCCCACACTATATAAGTTGCATAGTTTTGTGTTTCTTTTATTGTTTTTAGCTTGGGAAAACTTTTGCGTTGAGCAAAAATGAAAGGAAAAACTTTTGCCCCCGTGGCCTGTCAATGCAATAGTTGAATATTTATAGACTCTCAGGCGAAAAAAAACAAAAAGAAGTTATCGTTGTCGTCATCATCGTCCAAGATGAAGAAAGGACAACCAACTGAGACTGAGTCTGAGACCAAGAGCAGCTGCCTTCATGATATTTTCACACGATGATGTCTGAAATTTGCATACAAGTTTTTCGACAAGAAATATTTCAAATGTATCTCTCGAATGTATATTTTCAAAATGTTTGACAGAGAATTATATGCAAATTATGCAAATGCACGCGACAAAAAAACATTTGCCCATCGCACCAACCAAAAAAAAAAAAGGGTGCAAGCGGCAAGCAGCCAGCATCATATCAATAGATGTTCAATACGGGGCGAAGTGTTGCCACCAGTGAGAGTGTCAGTGGCGGTCTAACGCAAGGGTACAAAGGTAAGCGCAGCTATCGCTTTCCCTCGTATCTAATAACACAAAATTTTACTGAGATGCTGTCAATGTGATAAGCAAAAAATCTACGGGTAAATGAATTTCAATATTAAATTAATTTTAAAAGAAAGTCCTGAAAGTCCTAGCTAAATGAGGTTTCAAACATTTTACTATGTTACCTAATCAAAGGATCAGAAAGTTGTTTCTCACTTTCAAATACTATTTTTAGGGCGAAAAAAATGCAGTTTACCACTATTTCAAAGCTAAAACTAGTTGGGAATTACAAACTAAATAGAAATAAAATTGAAAACTAATTTTGAAAGAATATGATGCCAAAATATGTTTAAGTCGGGTAAAAAAATTATAGAATTAGATGTTTAAATAAATTTTTAACAACGTTTTTAAGTTGTCTGAGTTTAAGCTTAAGAAAATAGGTTTTTAAAAAATCGTAAAGCAATTCTATATCGGTTTCTTAAAGAAAGTATCATTCTGAGTGTAAATTATAAGGAAAAATATTCTTACAAAATTTAATGAAAGTTTTATTATTCGAATACTTCCAAATACTTCCTTTATCTATTCAAATCCTTGCAAAAATCCCTTTCTTAAGTACGCCACTGAACAGAAATCGAGGGGAGGAAGAGAGGATGTATGAGACAGACAGAGGGAGAGAGGGTAGACAGAGTCATCTAGTCGGCTTAATTGCAACATGCAGAGCACATTGCATGCTAGAATTTGTGTGGCATCCTTTTGTTATTGAACAACTGCAAGTGGCACAATGAGAAGGACAACATCAACATCAATAACAATAATAGCAACAGCAACAGAAGCAACAACAACAAGAACAGAACATTGACTTTGTTTGTTTTGTTAAGCGGCTTTTGTCTATTTGTCGACCCGCCCCTTTTTCGAGTTTGCAATTGATATTTTTGCCGACTCTTTTGCGACTGAATGCCAAAATTGATTGGCAATTGGCAATAATCAATGGAATAAGTGCTAATTTGCATTGTCAGTTTGTCAGCTTGCCAGCTTGTGTTGTGCCTTTTCATTTAATGGGGTGGCTTTTCGCCCCCTTCCCATTGGCAACGTCTCATTTTAATTGTGGGTATTGGGTGACATTCAGCTTAAAGAGGATAAACCGTTTAGAGTTTGGCTTAGTTTCGCACAAGTTCTTCTTCTGCATAATTAACCACTGACATCTCTATCCTTCTCTCTCGAGAGAGAGTCTCACTTTCTTCCAGTGAGAATTATTATTGCTTTCCCTTTTTTCTGGTCTCCCAGTTTATTTTTGGCTCTCAATTCACACCTACAACTTCTGTGTGTTTGGTTTAGCGGGGATTAACTGGGGCAAGGACATTTCCAGTCAGAATTCAAGTGACACCAAAAAAACTTTTGCTAACCGAAAGTTAATTAAAAAACTTTATCTAACAAAGTCTGGGCGCCTATTACAAGTGCCACACAATTGTGTGAAATAGACAGAGAGAGAAAGAGAGAGATAAAAAGAGAGAGAAAGAGAGAGCAATGAGAGAGTGTTAATTACATTAGCGGCACTTGCTCCGTACTTTGACCTTTCCACAGCTTCCTGGGTTACATATTTTTCATTTTTGCGGTCTGCGGCATTGTCAACACTTTCGTAACGAGGTCATACACAAAATAACAACAACTGCCACCTGGCCAAACCCGTGGAGTTTCTCTGCCGTTGCCCACCCATTTACCCCCATTGCGCGTACACATATTTTCCATTCTCCTTTTTCCGCATTTTCCCAACGCGTTAATAACTTTTTTTTCCCGCTTTTCTGTGTTAAATACGAACGACCCCGCAGGTCGGTCGGTCGGTTGGTTGGTTGGTTGGTTGGCCACTTTACTTTACCGTCTTTTGGGTCATTCTTTTGGGCCTTCTGTCTGGATACTGTGAAAATGATAGCAACTGCGGCTAATTAGGTTTTGGCTGGGGCTTCCGACATTTGTCTGCCGCCATGACGTCATCGTTGACGATGAACGGAACGAAGGCGGGCAGGCGGCAGGAAGGCAAGAACCTGGTGACCTGGCTGGCCTCTTTTCGGTGTAATTTGGTATGAAATGAAATTAGGACTAAAGCGACCGTTCTGTGGCTGAGGGTGTGGGTGTGGGTCTGGTGGGTGAGGGTCTGGTGGGTGGTGGAAGTGTCGTCGCTTTATAATGAGTTTTTGTTTTTTATTTTGCTCGGCTCGTTTCTGGGTTCAACTAATTTGCATTTGAAGTATTTTGGTCAAGGTCATTGCCAACATAAATTGATGCTAGCGGTCGGGGTCTTGCTCTGGGTCAGGGTCATGGTAAGATTTAAAAAAAAATCAAAATAAAAAGAAAACAGAAAGTTCACTTCAACTTTTATGTTAATGACGATGATGATGTCGACAGAATGTTGTTGTTAAAGGTTTAAATGAAAAGACCGAAGAACCGGAAGTCCAAATATTTCCATTCATAATTGGGCTAATTTTCTCTCTTTAAGTTAAGCTACTTAAATTTAATTGTATTTGGCTTTAAATATAATATTCCACAGAATTCAATTAATTAATGCGTTTACTTTGAAAGTAAAAAAGAGAAATTAGATTAGATTCTCTCATTATTCTTAAAACAAGAATGAGACAATTGTTAGTTTTTGTTGTTGGGAATAATTATTTTTGAAAATAAACTGTGAATATAACATGTTGGACCTCAATTTATTTGAAGATTTGTGGGGAATTTCCATGATCCCCAAAAACCTTATCGAAAATCTGGTCGGGAGTGGGAAGAGACATGGCCAAAAAAAAAGAAGAAAATCTCATACAATATGCGCACAAGTCACCGCCCATCATCATCATTTTGCATTTCCCATTTTCCTATTTGAACAATTCAGATGGGGTGGGGGCGGGGGCGGTGCAGAGGTACTCTCGGGTCTGTTGTTGTCGTCAGATTTTTCTTACCCACCCCATCTTATTCGCCCCCTCCCCCCTTCGACCCCATCTTATTCGCCATTCTTGCTGTACTTTTCGCAAATCAACGGCAGACAAAAATCTTTTATTCAAATTTTATTTGATTGCTTTGCGATTTTCGCTGTTGTTCCGAGAGTGAATGAAAAGGGGAGACATACCGAGAACAGTTAGGCAAAGTGAGTGAGTGAGTAAGCGAGTGAGAGCGAGATGGAACACACATTTTGTATTTGTATGGACAATTTTCTGCATTGGAAAGTACAGAAAATATTATTTCGACGACGACAACTTAGGGTTATTGTTCAATTTAAGCACGAAGACAGCAACGGAAAAATGTAGAAAGAAAGCAAAAAATAAATACAAAATTCGCCTGGCTGGACAGCGACACAACAACAAAAAGAACAACAAAAGGTTACTTAAGTGGAAAGCCGACAGAAATTTACCCTGTACAACAGATTGGGTATTGTCGATAACATTAATCGGAAAGCAACTGTGGTTCTACTTTCTGGCAACCTTGGTCAGCACTGAAATCTGATAGCACTGAAACATAAGACATATCAAAAAGAAACTGTTTTGTTTCCTAAATAAATATAAGTATTCTTCTTTGTTAAATTTTACAACAAAATACAAAAGATTTATGAATGACTCGAAAAAATATATTCCAAAATTTCTAGTTAGTCATAGTTAAGACGCTTTGAACTGGTTGCAGTTAGCTTAATTTTCTGTAGGCTTTGCTTTTAGCAGGGTGAGATATGCCCGAAAACTATACAATGTCAGCGTGGTATATAGAATGTTCAGCAACATCAGCAGGACATCAGGCGACAAGGACGAGCGGCAGTCACTTGCAGTCATAGACAAATTTGGCGAGTAAATACTTGATGGAAACACTTTAAGACAGATGAATGGTCTAGTTGTTGCCAAGGATGGTAAGGCTAAAGGTGAGGGGTTGGGGGTTGAGGCTGGGAGTCAGAGTGGGGAAGTGCATTGGCCAGTTGTGCCTTAAGGCAATTTCCATTAGATTGCATTAAACTCTTTAACCGACCAGCCGCCGACGCCTCGTAATACTTTATTATTAAATTTCGCACATTAACGTGAGCGTTGGAAAAACGGAATTGCTGGCATGGAATGGGTTTGGGGGGTTGGGCAAAACAAAATCTAGATAAATATGGCATGCAGATCTAGGGGGGAATGGAGGACAGGAGTGGGCGTTGAAAGGAGATGGCGACGCAGTCGAGCGCACGGTTCAATTTTGAGGCAAACATTTTGCATGGACTTGGGATACATAAGCGAGTCAGCCATCCAGCCAGTCAGACAGACACACACCCAGCCAGCCAGCCAGCCAGTCAGTCGTCTATAAATTATATCCGTTCCAAATTGAAATGCGCGTTAAAATGCAGTTAACTTGGTCGTTTCAAGTCGTAGTCGCTGCTGCTGCCGTTGCTACTGCTGGTCCGGTCCTGGTTCTTCTTCTGGCCATGTTGTTATGGCCACCGCTGCAAAACTGCCTTTTTATAACGATTTCCTCATCTCTTTTTTTTTTTTTACTGTGTCCCTTTCTCTTCTTCCTTTTTTTTTACAGTTTGTGCGCACATAAAAATAGAAAATGGCTTTGAACGCTGGCAGGGGCCTCTAGACACGAGCACATTAGATGCCAGTTTGAAAACGACGACAATGTCTACCTACCTACTATACCTGATGGCTTGGCCCAAATGTTGTCCAAAATGGGTGAAAGGGTAAGATAATATCATTGGCAGACCGACCGACCAGCAGTTACCAAATTGAGTCCTAGAAATTCTCTGTAGAGTAAGCTTTGTGTCAATTCCCTTCGAGTGCATCGAACCCATTTTTGGAGCATCATCGCACTTGGGGCATTTTGGGGAGGGGGCTGATGCCGATGCTGATGCCGATGCTGATGCTGCGTGTGTGCCGCTCAAGTGTTAAGCTTATGTCATCATTGAGGCATGAATGAGCTTTGGACACGCTGCCTGATTAAACACACATGCCATGCTCCTTTAGCCATGCATGTGGCAGGCATTTTAAAGCTTTAACCTCTTCTTTCAAATGAATTTTTTGTGTAATTGATGTTAGAAGCAAATTTGCTTAAAAGCAAATACCACATAAAACGCCAAAAACTATGCAACGCTTCAGTGGCTCAAGTCAAAGACCAAGGCAAGAAGAAAACTGAATGCCACACACGCAATTTTGTTAAAATGCGTTAAAAGTTTTGAGGTTACAAACGAACAAACAAACATGGCGGCTTGAATCTGGACTGCCCTGAATGCTCCTGCTTGTAAATACATTTACACAATTTGCTGTGTATAAATGTGCAAAATTAGACAAAAAGGCCAAAAAGCACATTTCATATGAGGCCAAAAAACTAACAAAAGACTCCATGGCCACATAAAGAAAATTTTCCCCATTTTATATGGAAAATACGCACGTAGAGAAAACCAAGAGAAAACATGGAAATGAAGAGAATTGAACAGATACAGAGAGACAGAGAGGGAGTAAAGAAAAACACACGGATGAACCACCACCATTTCCATCACACTAGCACCACATACACATACACATGTGCATGTGTATTGCTTTAATAGAAAATTGCAAAAGTTTTGCAAAAGAAAATGCCTCAGCCAACCCAAACGAGGCAACTCCGCACGGCGCCGCCGTTGAAATTGAAAAGAATGTGCAAAAGTAGCAAGCCAGCGAACAGAGAGAAAAAGAGTGGCCTGGCTAAGGTGGTTCACGGCAAGAGAGAGAGAGGAGTGGAGAGGAGAGGGCATTGGGGTTTGGGGATTGGGGATAATGGGGGTGGGGGAGACAGGGCAGATCTGGGCTTAGCAATAAGAACTTGAAGGCACAGCAGCAACTGGGTTGGGGCTATGGCAAGAAAGCTAAAGTAAGCATGAAATAAACCCTCATAGTCGACGTTGTCTGCTAGGGAAAACAAGTAGAAAGCTATAAAAAGCCATAACTATACAACGAATATGCAATACCCTCTAGCTCCAACTTAAAGAATGTAATCATAATTACATAAGTACAGTACAGCCAAACAAGTTCAAGCATGAACCAGTTCCCTCAACAACAGATCGTTGACAAATCTTGAACCAGTTGGGAATTACAAATGGATTCAAACAGCTGTTGCTTTCTTTAAAATGCTAAGAACGATACAAATTGTGTTTAAGTTGGTTTACGATCACTTTAGAGTTTAAATAGTGAAAGATTTCGCCTAGATCCTAAGACTACCTATATAAAAAATAGAATCCTTCAATAATTATTAATTTAATTTTTAACAAAAAATTACAAATGTGACACATTTTTCGACTTTGGATGCTAACTACTCGTTTATGTTGTTGTATATTATCTTAAAGGGCAGATTAATACCTTTCGATTTATGTAGTTCCTTCACAGATATCTGCAGAAAGAGACAATATCTCGAAAACCGTGTTTAAGAAAAGAAAAAATGATGTCATTTTCGTAGTTCTCGACCTAAAGTCCTTATTTTTAAGGACCACTCGATGAGCATTAAATTTGCAAACTTTTATATAGTATTCAGTAGCTATATCGACTGCAGCGTAATGTTAGGGTATCGAAAACCATCATGGGGCAATACACGCAGCAAACTCTACGAAGATTTACCGGTTTTAACGTTGCCAGTCAGCAGTTGCCCTCGGCCCCATGGGTGAGTATGTATATGTGTGTGTGTGTCTCTTTTTGGGGGAGGCCTGTGGGTCGCGTCTGGCATTATTATGCCCGTCGCATGTTGCGTCGTTGCCGTAGCCGTTGCCGTTGTCGTTTGGCCCATGCTCAGTTTCCTGTGCGCCTTGCCATGTCGTCATGCTATCAGAGGCGATGCCAGAGAGAGAGAGAGAGATGGTGATGGTGGGAGTGATGGGGCAGCGATGCCTCATGCAAAACGCATATCGATTTGTTGTAGTCAAGTCACTAGATAGACGATTTCAGACAGACTTCCAGGTATGCACGTACTTATACATATTTTCACCACATGTTGAGTTTTGAAATTTCAAATTGAAAATTCAATTTATCCGATCGTAGAAAACAATGTGCTAATTGCTAGCCGTTTTTTTTTTCTTTTTGGTATGGGGTTAGTCGATTTTCATGATTTTGGCTCATATATCTTGTTGAAAATTGCATTTGGGTGCATATTTGATGGCTGATTTGCCAGCGATAGTCCGCCCATAATTAGGCATTACCTGCTGCCTAGGCAAAAGCCTCATGTGAGTGGCATGCAACATTGTTGTACGATCCATGGCCCTAATATCCAAACTAGATAGCAGCAAGCAACATGCATTTTTTTTCTGCAAGTGCTGCGCAGAAGGGCTCAAAAGGGCTTATCAACCGGTGTATATCTATCTATCTACTATGGGGGCCCCCAGTGCGTGCGATTTGGCCATAAACAATGCCAACTGTATTTAAAAAAAAAAAAATACTTTGTTTAGAGCAGTTCTACTGAAAATTCACTTCACTCCACCGAACTAAAATAATTAAGTTAATGTAAAATGCATTTTCAAATTGTATGCCAGGGCATAATTATCAGAGCCCGAACCTGTTTGGAATTTGTAAGTTTTGCAAATTAAATACAAAATCTATCATTTTTAATGGACAGCAATATACAATTAATTTTGCGAGAGGGAACCTCTAGATTAATTAAAAAATTTCTCCATTTCTTTGCCTGTTCAATTGATATATATAATTTCACACACACACACACCCTTTTTAGGCCCTTTCATCGAACTTGCTAGAGATAAATCTTTATCTACCCCAATGTATCTTTTTGGGTACCCATTTTTGTGTCAGATCATTAATTTCATTAAAAATGCATAAAAATATTTTTATATACATATCGGCAGAGTGGAGTAATTTGCTTGTAATCCATCAACATGTCGCCATTGCATGACACCCAAAGGCTGTTTTATGTTACTTTCACAAGGACCAAGACCAAGTCGAAGTCAAAGTCAAATTCAGCTGAGTTAAGTATAAATTACAACGTGGCCCTTAACATGTTAATAAGATGAATAAGTATGTGAATTATATCGCATATATAAGTATGTATAGCAGAAGATAGTTACCGGCAAATTCAATTAATGCCAGCTTGTGCGATAAGTGGCCGCCACAAAAGCCAAAAGTAAAACCCCATAAGAGAGCTAGGCAAAAGCTTAAGCCTTATCCTTTTCTGATCTCTTGCGGTCATTCATTCGGTCAAGCCAAGTTTTGCAGCTGTCTTATAAGAGGATGAGTGAAGGAAGATTTGCATTGCAATACGTGTGAGAAACGAGCTGAATGCGTAATTTAATAATAATAAAAATACATATGTATATATGTACGCAGGACGCATTGGCATGGCGAAAAAACGCCTGCAAGCCCATTAAGTGGAATGCAAAACTAGTTCAGGATTAAAAGTCAACTTTCTGTAATAAAAATTTCAACTTAATTGTTAATTAAAAGGCACAGTCAGCCAGCCAGTGAGCCAGTCAGCTTGGCATACAGGACACCGGACAAAGGACACAGGCCTGTGCCTTGTTGCCTTCGGGCCAGTGCAGTGGACGCGTCACGATTGTGTTGCAGCGAATGGCAGCTGCCCCGTGCCACAGAGTCACTAGAGTCACGTCTATCAAAGTAATGACACTCGACTTACACGAAAATGATCTTTTCGGGAGCCTGAAAGTGTGGAAATTATAATAAATTTTGACTTTGGCCCGCAGTTTTTTCTTGCCGTTTCATTTTGTATAGTATCTTGCCTGGCAATTATGCAGACACCTTGCAAAAGGCTTGCTAGCTGGCTGCTGTCTTGATCAGAAATATATATATGTATATACTATATGCAATATACATATTGCCATATTGACAGCTTGATTGATGTTTGAGTGTTCTCTCTCTCTCCCTCCCCCGTCTCTGTTTAGCATTTTTACACTGAATCGAAATCGATTGAAACAAACATTTTTGCATAAGTTAAGCATCGCCTTTGCCTGCCACGGGTGGTCGCGTTCCCCTTAGGCTGGGCTCCATCTCAAGTTGCTCTTGCAGTTCCAGTTTTCAAGTTCCACTTGCCATTTAAGATTCATCCAGTCGACGGCGACGGCGACGACGATGACGATGACTACCGTTCCGTTGTTCATTTAAGACAATAAATTTCATAAATGACTTTTTGCATAAAAATGCCTTTGCTTTTGCTGTTGCTGTTATGGAGCGCGGCTAACAGTCTTGCAGATCGCTTGATCGGGACTAAAAACTCCCGCTGCGTTGATATTAATTGGACGACATAATTGCGGAGCCACGTTGCCCATAATAATGCCTCGAAAATACAGAAATACTTCAACTAACCGAAGGTAGTTCCCAAATGGGGACCCAATGAATGCATTGGCCACTGGCTAAAGTAATTGTTGTGGTCTGCCAAACACGTTTCACGGGGGCAATCTTCATAAAAACGAAAAACAACAACAAAAACAACAAAAACTGAGTCAACTTAACTCCGGTAGTCGGTAGGTTAGTTGGTTGGTTGGTTCGATGGTTGGTCTTTGGGTTTGGGTTAGACTTTGCGCCAGGAATTCGGCAAAAGAAACCTGTGTGTGTGTGTGTGGGACCGGGACTGGGGGATAAGGGGGTAGCAAAGCAATAATTATGGGTTATACTACTTGATGCATATTACTTTTTGGCGCTGCCGCAGCATGTGTGCCAATTATCGGTGTGTGTGTCCAAGACTAATTTATTGTCTTTGGCTCAAAGTTGGTTGCTGTTGGTTGCCCTAAATCCAATTGTAATACAATACGACGCATTTATCATATTTAAGTACCGAGTCCCTTTTGCAAACGATAAGAAAAAAAAAACAAAAACATATCCTGTATTTATGGCCTGCTAATACACGGTTTAAGTTTAATGAGTGCAAAGGGTCGTCCGACTCAGGACTCTCAAGACTCTCGAGAGATGGCGATGGCGATGAAGTGACGTAGTGCAACACCATGGGAGTTGCGTTTTGGGTGAGCAATTGTGAAATGAAGTTTCCTCTCTCTCTCTCTCTCTGTCGTATTCTCTGTTTGCTCATCATCAGTCCCAAAACATTACTCGTAGCAAGGACATTGTTTTGATTATAAATATTTATTTTGTCCTCTGCTTTTTTACTTCTGTTTTGTTTTTTTTTTTTTTTTTGATTATTTCTTGTTTATTGTGCAAATCGGTTAAATGGACTGTAATGTTTATTTTTCTTTTATGCTGCGACAGTCGCTTAATAAGCCTCATGAATAATGGGCTGAGGCGGGCATATGACAGGGCGGAACTGCGTCCTGATGGGAAGAACGAACCAACCAGCCAGTCAGTCAGCCAGCCATCCACATATGAGTACTCTCACACATATTACAAGTGGAATGAAATAAGGAAAATGGCGAACAATTGGCCAGCAAAAGTGTGTGTGTGAGAGAGAGAGAGAGTGAGAGACTGGTGAGACAAAGACAGTAGAAAATGCCTGAGTCAGCAATAATATATATGTAGGTATACAAAAGAAAGTCCAGGAAAGGACGCGACCAAAAAGTACGCCACAAAAATTGCGCACAATTACGACGGAGGGCGAACAAAATAGATATATACATATATAGATATATATTCGTATATCTGCTGCCGCACCTCCCACACATCCCCCCTAACCACTGTGTACCTTATCCAAGCGGAAAAGAATTATTACGTTGAATTTTTCGTTTCGTTTTTTTTTTTTTTTTTTTGTCGAAGAAAACAAAAAAGAATTCTCATTTTTTGATAGCAGGCAAGGACTATGCCGCAAGGAGCTTTTGCCCAGGACACTACGTTGCGTTGCCGTCGCTGTGGTCGTCTCACGTGCATATGACAGTGGAGTAAACAATTTCATTTCGCTCAGTAGAACCAAAAAAAAAACACCAAAAACGAAAGAAGATAACTGCTACAAACGAGACGCAAGATGCTGCAGCAAGGACAACAACGGACCACGGCAACGACGACGGCGGCGGCACTTGAGTTGTGTTTTCGGGGGACAGCAGCAGCAGAAGCAGCAGCAGCAACCCCCAAACAGCAAAAAAAAAAAGAAAGCATAAGAAGTTGCGTAAATATATTGTCCTGTCGCTTATTCACAAGCAGTGGGCTGGTGGGTGGGGTGGTTTTTCAAAGGACAAGCACTGCGGTCGACTGGGCCGGGCAGGACATTCAGTTTCAGGACTCTCCGGTGCTTTGCCTTCGCCAGGCCGCCCCGCGATGTGCTACGCCGTGGGCGTTGGACGCAGTTAGTCGAGCGTGCCTGGTGGATTTTAATGCGTGCCTCTATAAATTTTGCACGCCTTTTGTAAATGTGGGCAAAGTGGTGGACCAAGGGTCGGTTGGGGTACATGGGGGCGTGGGCAGCTGTACACGTGGCCAGAACAGTTTTCGTCGTTTTCGTTTTTTTTTTTCAAAACTGTCAAATTGTTGTTACTCTTCTTTCTCTCTGTGTGTGTGTGTGTGTGTGTGTGTGTGTGTGTGTGTTGTCTGCTTCTTTGTATATTTCCTTTGCGGGTATTTTTTATACCATGCATTCGTAGAATGAAATGGTATATTAAAGTCGCCAAAATGTATGTAACAGGGAGAAGGAAGCTTCTCCGACCCTATAAAGTATATATATTCTTGATCAGTATCAATAGCCGAGTCGATTGAGACATGTCCGTCTGTCTGTCCGTCTGTCCGTCTGAAGAATCATCGAGATCTCGGAGACTATAAGAGCTAGAGCTACCAAACTTGGCATGTAGACCCGTTTGCTCTGCAGGCAGATCGAGTTTTTTTTTTTTTTCGCCCCGCCCCCTTCCGCCCCCGCTATTTGAAAAACAATATTTTGAGCCTCCATATCTCGGGAACTATAAAAGATAGAGCTTTCGGATTTGGACATTAGATGCGTGCAGTGTGCACGCAGACCAAGTTTGTTTCAAATTTTGGCCACGCCCCCTTCCGCCCCCGAAATTCGAAAAATTCGATTTTTTAGCCGAAATATTTATCGTATCGTAATTTAATTTGGCACACTAATACATGTCACGTATATCTATCATTCCACCAAATATCACAAGAATCGGAATAAAAATGGCCGAGTTATACATAGAAACGTTTTTCACTCATAGCGGTGCAAGGCAGATGCACGCGAAAAAGAGCGAGATAGCATATGCTGCAAATCACCGATTTGGTCGGGGGGCGCTAAAGTGCTCGTTTCCACAAAAGAGAGATAGCATTTGAAAGAAATTTAATATATATCTCTTCACCTAATGCATGGTATATCCAAGTCGGCCCGGCGACTTACTTACTTTATTTTTATTATTTTTCTCATTTCTCATATAAAATGTTTATCCATAATGGATTTAAAATTGGTATTGCTTGATATATGTGCTCAAGTTTTATTTTGTGTTTTTTTTTTAACAAGATTTCTACTCAACCCTCAAATTTGTACTTTTGTTTTCCTCATTCCTCTTGGGCTTGTCCTGTTTCTCATCCTTCTCATCGGGCGCCGTCTCCGTGCTAGATTCTGAATCCGTTCCCGATGTGTCCGATGATCCTGACTCCGTTTTCGATTTTGTTTCTCTATCAGATTCTGTGTCCGATCCTGAATCAGATCCGGTGTCCGATCCTGTATTTGATCCTGTATCCGATCCTGTACTAGATCCCGAACTAGATCTTGAACTAGATCCTGAACTAGATCCAGTACTAGATCCTGAACTAGATCCTGAACTAGATCCTGTACTAGATCCTGAACTAGATCCTGTACTAGATCCTGAACTAGATCCTGTATCCGATCCTGTATCCGATTCTGTAAGCTCATGATAATTTTGAACTCTCCTCTTCTTCTCATTTTTATCCACTTTTTTCTCATCAGGCCCTTGAACATAAGCCTTCATCTTGATCAAGTCCAAGAAATCAAACCATTCCGAAATATCCTCCTCCCGTGACTCTGAGTCCTCCTCCTCCTCCTCCTCCTCTTCCTCCATGTCGTCTTCCTGCAATGCATCCCTTAGTGGATCAATGCAAAAAGCCAGCAAAATATTACGACGTGTCATCCGAACAGCATAGAAGGGAGCATCTTTGCTTGGATAGGAGACAATCAAATAATCGTCCTCGGTCAAACTGTTATCGATTTTGGTTGTATCCATCGATGTCTCAGGTGGATTCTTATTGCGGACGAGAAGTTCAAAGTCCCAGATGGACATTTGGCAATCGTGTGCGCCAACCGCAAACAGAGTACCCTCAACAGAAAACGTAATGCCATTGATCCTATCCGTGTGATGATTGAGAACATGAAGCAATTTCTCAGTTAACGTATCCCACACAATGACCAGATTGTCGTCGCCCCCCGAAAGCAAGTAACGGCCGCATGGGGAATAGGCCAAAGCATTGATGGCACTCCTATGGCCAATGAAGATACGCACTTGAACAGCCTTGACAACATCCCAGATCCGTACAGTGGTGTCATGCGATGCGGTGGCCATGTAATGCTGATTGGGATGAAATAGACAGACACTAACAGGAGCCAGATGACCAGAGAGAATGCGAATAGGCGCAAGTTTGTCCTGGGACCACATGCGAGCGGTGCCATCTTTGGAGCCTGTAAGAAAATAATAACCCAACGGTGCGTATTTCACACAGTAAATGGGCGCCAAGTGACCATGATAGACGATTAAACACGACCAGTGGAGCATGGACCACAGACGCATTGTGCAATCCTGCGAACAACTAATGAGAAGTCGATCATCTGGGGCAAAGGAACAGTCAAAAACCGCTTCCCTATGGCCGTACAGTGAGCGCCTTGTGAATTGATTGTCCGGATCCATCATGGCCTTTTCGATACTGGCCTCCTCATATTCGAATCCGTCTATCCACGAGGCTGACTTGATCTGCGCCAACTTGCAACCCCTGAGCGAATACACATGAATGGCCGAGCCTTCAGTGCCAATGGCCAGCATGTCAGCACTTTCCGAAAAAGTGCCACAAGTGACGATCTCATCGCAAGCCGGTGCCGTGTACATAAAGCTCGATGGAAGCTTGTCGCGGCTCAATGTGACGCGGTGGCTCTCATCGGCCTTGCGGCGCAACAATTCCATGCGTCTCGGCATCGGTGCGAACAGCTCATTGGCTCCTGGCAAATCGATGGTGCGTGGCGGTGAGGGTTCAGTTTTTGGTGAGGGTTCGGCCTTTGGCTTTCGCTTGTCCGGTGAGGGTTCGGCCTTTCGCTTTCGCTTGTCCGGTGAGGGTTCGGCCTTTCGCTTTCGCTTGTCCGGTGAGGGTTCGGCCTTTGGCTTTCGCTTGTCCGGTGAGGGTTCGGCCTTTCGCTTTCGCTTGTCCGGTGAGGGTTCGGCCTTTCGTTTTCGCTTGTCCGGTGAGGGTTCGGCCTTTGGCTTTCGCTTGTCCGGTGAGGTTTCGGCCTTTTGCTTTTCCTTGTCCGGTGATGCTTTTTTGGGGATTTCCAATTTGTGTACGGGTTCCGGAACGGCCAACACGATCGTTTCAAGCGACATACCGGAATAGCGTGGACGATGTAGTGTTATCTCATCATCCGCATGCCAAGCGAAATAGAAATGCAACAGAATCTTTCGCTGCTGTGCGAGGGGCCAGTCTTCAATGTACATTAGACCCTGGCTGTATGCCGCTAACGTCATATGGATTTCAATTTTCTCCCTTCCCGTCAACAGGCATTTGGCCTTTTTTGGCACTTTGTCGGCTTTCTTGATCTTCAGCAATTTGTGAATGCGCGGCGCTTGCGATTTATCAAAATGACGTTTATTGCGCTCGACGAATTTGTGGGCTTGCGACGATCTCCCACTTGCTACCATTAGAAGATAACTTAAGCCGAAAAGGGGAAAGAGCATGGTATAGAACTGGTATCGAAAACGACTTGTGAGCTTCGGAATCAGTTTCCGCATGGCTACAAAGGTTTTTTCGTATATCCTGAAGATAGACGAATCGGTGATGGGTTTAAAATGCGTTTTAGTATATGCATAATAGCCATCTCGAACGTTATCCTCGTAAAAGTCCAAGCTATTCTCACGCTTTAATACCTTTTCATCGTCATCGTCATCGCTATTGCTATCGGCATCCGAGGCCTTGATGGGTTTTTCAGGGATTTCGTTTTCCTTTTTGACCTCTTCCATTTGCTCTCCCTCTTTGGGGGTATCCAAAATTTCCTCAGTGTTCCAGTTCTCACCTTTATCGATGGGTAAACCCGACATTTCCTGCCAATAGGTAATCTTTTTTCTCTCCTCTTTTGGTTTGTCTTTATCATCCGGATCAGGATTATCATTTTTGTGTTCAGTTTTGGAACGGACACTGGAACTGCTGCTTCTGCTCCTGCTCCCGCTGCTGCTACTGCTGCTGGAGCTGCTTTTGGAGATCCTTCCGTCTTGGAACTTCAATATATCTTCATCTATGACATCCAAGGGCCCCTCCTTTTCCAGCGTAATCATTTCGACATCCTTTTTCATCGGCTTTATTTCAAAATCCTTTTCCAGCGTAATCATTTCGACATCCTTTTCCAGCGTAATCATTTGGACATCCTTTTCCATCGGCTTTATTTCAATATCTTTTTCTAGCGTAATCATTTCGATATCCTTTTCCACAGTAATCATTTCAACATCCTCCTCTAGCGTATTCATTTCGACATCCTCCTCCAGGGGCTTTATTTCGATATCCTTCTCTACCGGAATCATTTCGATATCCTCCGCCACCGTAATCATTTCGATATCCTTTTCCAGCAGCTTTATTTCGTGAACCTTCTGCAGCTGCTTTATTGCGACATCCTTCTCTAGTGGCTTTATTTTGTAAATCTTCTTCAGCTGCTTTATTTTCAGTGGCTTTATTTCGTGAACCTTCTTTAGTGCCATCATTTCGACATCCTTCTTCAGGTCAATCTTTTTGACATTTAAATTTAAACTAATCAAATTTGAAACTTGATAAAAATCTGCACAAGATAAATTTACATTTATAGTTACCTATTATTTGGTTCTTTCACTGCCTGAAAATTGGCGCCACTCTCAAAGGACAAAGGAGATTTATTCACTTCTAATGCTTCTACTAATGGAATGTTGTTTGTTTTGGAAACCATTGGAGTTGGAGGGGGGGAGCTAACTTTTGCCATGGCAATTCTTGGAGGCGACTTAATTGGGCTTATAGCTTTTGGCAACGGCCATTGAAAATAATTGTATATAGATTGATTCCTTGGCGGAGTTTTGCATACAATATCATTGCTAAATTATTAGAAAGATTAGTTTTTTATTCTATCGTCAACAGATGTTATTCACCTTTTCTCCTCATTTGTTTCCATATTTGGTTTTCCTTGTAAGAAAGAGAAATTAAATGAATTGTGTAATACATACATGTATAGATTTCTGATCTAATCTCTTTGATCTACCTTCTTCTGATGATTCATCACTTAAAATCAGATCGTCAAAAAGCAAATCATGAACGATTGACTCATTTTTGGGATCATCCGTCTCACTGTCTATATATATGCCAAACTCATTCATATTCCATTCATCTATCATGTCGGTATTTGTATTTGTTTTAATTGCCCGCATTACAGCCAATCTGCATTCAAGTTGAGAATCATCGGAATCGCTAGTGGATATGCTCCAAGTGTCAGCAGTGGGACTATCGGCCTTTGGATTGTTTTCTAATGCCAGATCTTTGGCTTTGGACTTTGTCTTAGTTAAATTGAAGCCAAATGGATCATCTTCATCTTCCACTTCTATCACTTTTTGCTCTGGTTGCTTTGGTTTTGTTGTCTTTCTATTGCCAACCGGTTGCTTGGGCTTTGGCTTGGAAGTTTTAAAACCGAACGGATCGTTATCCTCTTTTTGCTCGTTTGATTGTTTTTCTGTTGTCTTTTTCTTACCCACTGGAGCCCTAGCTCTTGGCTTTGGCTTTGGCTTGGCCTTGTCACCTGCATTTTGTTCACCTATTTGCTCTTTTTTTAATTCTGTTATGCTTCTCTTGCTGACCGTAGATTTAGCCCTGGACTTTGGCTTAGAAACCGCGAGTCCATCTGCATCCTTTTCATCTTTCCGCTTTGTGGGCTCTGTTGTCTTCTTGTTGTTGCTGCTTACCGGCTTGGCATTGGCCTTAGACTTTTTCTGTGTCTCTTTCGAGGAACTTTCTGGTATCGTTTTCGCATTAAATTGATCCATTTGTCTTAGAAAATGTTGTCCACTTGTTTGTCAATCAATTTCAAGAAAAAATTTGCTATGCAATGATTTTTGACATTTGAAATGTCATAGTGCTGAAAATTTAGCCATTACAGCTTCTCATTTGACAGATTAATTTATGACTATTATTATAGCTATCGCTACTTTTCTTTTGGGTAATGGAAAAGTCAGTTGTTTTAATGTTAATATGAAAGACTTGATAAACCACCATGGCGTATGAGTAATGACAAAAATCAAGTGAATGCTCAAAAATTGCTAATTTATTTATTTACTTTTAATTAATTTTATTGACAATGACAACAATTTTGTCATATTTATTTTTGGCTTTAATTTTTTGGAATTTTTGCCGATTTGTCTGCCAAAAAAAGAAATTTAGTTTTTATTGCATTTTCTTTTGGTAAGGGTTCCGAAAACTCCTTAGAAAACTTGCATAAAGATTGGTCTAGAATACCCTCTACAGGAAGGAGCTTCGATTTCATGATGATTTCATAGTTTGAGGAATGGGTTCCTATATCGAAATCGTTGAAGCTATATTTATTTATTTTAAACTGACGGCTTTGCCACATGTAGCAACTTTATGGAATTACCAGTGCAGTTTCTGTGGTTGATTTCATGCGTTCATATTGTCATTTTGCATTTTTATGAATTTTCCTCTATAAATGTGTGTGTGTGTGTGGGGGTTTTTTTCGTGCGTTTTTTATGTTGTTTTTTTCCTGTTTTTTTTTGTGTTTTTCTTTTTTTTTAGTTGTATCCCTGCTGCTGCTTCCGCACGTCGACAGGCTCGAGGCGCAGGCACATCCTGACACGGCGCGACGGTAACCGCTGATCTGAAACAAAATGCTGGCACAGCACATAAGAGAGACCGGCTACAACGGCAACGAGACGTACGCGAGGTCGGAGACTGGAAGTGCAAAAGGGTCCGGGGTCCGGGGAGCAGGCAGGCGGGCAGGGTGGTACCGTAGGTAAGAAGAAAAAAAAAATTAATTTGCATACCCAATATTCAACGGATTTGCTGCTGCGTTGGCTTTCGCTTCGTTTCCCATGCTCTCACACTCGTTCTCCGTGTACAGATAGGTGTGTGTGTGTGTATACATGTATTTTTTTCTCCACTTTTTCTGGAATTGTACTATGCTGGCAGCAGTTTACCCGTCGTCGACCCGCGTTTCAATTTCTCTGCAGAGCCGAGTAGTTTGAGCAATATGTTCTACACTGCAACTCACTTTGCATTGTGTAAAAGGAAAGAATAAAAAATAGTATTACAAAAAAAAAAAAAGAAAACAAAAAAAATTTACAAAAATTTAACAAAAAATATCTATATAAGCGAAGGGACAAAAGACAGCCCGCAGAAAATTCCGGATTGTTGCATAGCATTTATCGTGCATATTGTTTTATAATTTTCCAATGATTTATTACTTTGTTAAAATATGTAAAACCCTCGATACACAGCCAGAGACAGCGCGTCTGTCGCCAGAATTTTCCACAGTATTAAGTTTTAAGATTAAATTTTCAGAGAAAACTATTTTGATTTATTTTGTGAGATGTTCTTTAATTTCAAAATGCTTTGACTGTAGCTCGTCCGAATTATTGGCAAAATAAATCTAATTTTTCTAATTGATAATTGAGATTTTGAAGAGAATATAGAGACATGGAAAAATGTCAAATTAATGGCAAGCGTGACCATGTTATGGCTAAAAGCCTTTCATCACTTTCCTATCGATAACTTGTGAGAAGTTTTCGATAAGCTCTTTTAAGTGTTATTATGCCTATCGTTCATCTTGGGTCTCCAAGCCTCACATATATCGACTCAGATTGCAACTCATTCGAATGTAGATCAAAAATGTATAATTATTTGACCATTTTAATGGGCAAATTTCATTCAACATGTGATTGATGTTTAGATAAATAGATAAAGCATATCAAATTTGTTTAATAACAACCACGAAAAGAATAACAACAATAGCAATAACAACACAACAAGTCGAGGGCTATCATTAGATTTGGAACAATTACAAAACACAAAGCCTCATTATTTGGCAGCAACAATTGATACCCGGTTACAAAATCCAAAATCACTTTGAAATGTGTAATGCAGCCCATAAATAAATCAACACTGCAGAATAATCCATTGTAAAGTGTCGAAAAACTGCAATTGAAATGCAAATCAATGCAAATCGATACTTGAATCATCATCGCCACCAACAACATCAGCAACAGCAGCGGCAGCAACAACATGAGCATGAATGAATGAATGATTCATGCAACGCACGCGAGCAACATTCAAATGCAAATGCAAAATGCAAATGCAAATTCCGAAATGCAAATGAGCGAACGCAAAAATTTTTGCAACCAAAGCAATTTCGGTGGCGCGTCCAACTGAGAGTGAAAGAGAGAATCAGATTGAAGATGAGTGTATGCGAATGAGAAATTGTCGGCTACCCGCTGATCCTAACAATCAAATCAAAATAAATGCACCGCATGGCTACAAACAAAGCAGTCAAAACAAAAAAAAAAAAATTCTTAAATTGCAACAAAAGCCAAAATAACACTAACAACAAACAAAACACACAATGCAACAACAAAAGAAAAAGGGGAAAGCCGCTTGCAGATTTTCGCACTTCCGGTTAACTGTTGCTAATTTGATTAGAGAAGGAGAAAGAGTGAGAGAGAGTCTTGCCACAGGCGAAAAAATAAACAAACGAAAGGTGCACTGCACATTGCCGAAGGGGAGTGGAGTAAAGTTGGCTTGGAATGGAATGAGCAACATTCAACTGCCAACGCAAGCAGCAAAAAGGCCATAAAAATTTGCTGGCGCTGATTTCGTTTTGGCCTGCCAACTTATGCAAATTTCCTTTTGTGATTTATGCCAGAGTTTGGCCATTTCAACAATTTTACACACACACACACACAGAGAGATCGTCAAAGGGTATATAGAAAGGATATTAGACAGAATTGTCTTAAGATGGGTTCTCTCTCATTTTCCTTTTGCATGTGGCATACCCTGTGATAAGTGCTTCATTAAAGGGTATCTCAGTGTCGGAAATATATTCCTATTTTTCTCTAGTAAAACTTTACTCCTTTGGGGGTATGTGAGTTTCTGTAAATTGAATTTTAAACACAGCTTCGTAAATCGTTTCACACGCGCTGCTCTCTTTTTTTTTTGTATTCTCCTGGGCCTTAATTTATTTTGCTTATGGAAATTCAATCATGTCCTGTCATATGGCTCAAGCCTTTCTTTCTGTCTTTTGGGTCTCCTGTTTGTGTGTGTCCTGTGTGTGCGTGTCTGTTTCCTGAACTTGTCTGGGCTCATTGTCATGCTAATTGGCAAGCAATGAGAAGGTTTTCTTAGGATTTGTCGAGTGTCGGTCGCGATATCCTTGTGAGAAATGTGTCAGGTAGAAAGAGATGATGCTGCTCCTGCTGCTGCTGCTGGGAATGAGAATATAATAATCATGATCAAGATGAAGATGACACATGGCATGGTTAGCTTAGTTTGCCTTTAGACATCACAGTGCCAAGTGCTATGAAAATGTTCCTCTACATAAACAATAAAAATCAAAAGAAATAAAGAAAGAAAGCCTCCCCAGCTGGTTTTTTCTTGTCAATGTCTCTCCCTTACCACACCCGCACTCGCACCCGCACCCGGACAACAACAAACATTAACACGGCCTCTGACGCAATTTAACACCAATTACAATATCCGTTACATCTAATTATTGTAAGCACGCCCACAAGGAAGAGCCACTGGCCCAGGACCAAAAGGTACAGGAGCAGGAGCAGAACGAAGAAGTCGACTAAATTAAAGAAAAACAGAAGGAAACCACAGAAAAGGCGGCGTGATGGTGATGGAGACAAAAACCGAAAGTGGAGCGGAGACATGGGGCGCCATTTGTGGTTGCCAGGACATTAACAATGGCAACTAAAGCAGCCGCAGCAGCAGCAGCAACAGCAACAACAAGGACAGCAAATGGCGACCATAAAACAACAGAGAACAGAGCCAGGAATAGCCATGAAATATGACGACGAAGGCACAGGACCAGCTCTCCCCCAAATGCGAGTGGGTGAGTGGTTTGTTGGGTAGAGTGCGTGTGGTGTGGGAGGTAAACATTTCTTAATTTCCAACAATTTACGCTGAAAGCTTTCAGCACTGAAATGACGCACAAGCCAAGCCAAGCCAAGCAAGCAGGTCGGATAGGGTCGGGTCGGATCGGGTGGGTGGACCTGCAGTGTCCTGTTTCTGTGCCTGTGTCTGTTCCTGGCAGTAGCCAGCAGTAGTCTAAGGCGACGATGATGATCTAACGCCATTATTTCGCTGGCAAACGACAGGCAGTTGTTAATGGGGCTTACCACTTAAGCGCGAAGGCATAAAATAAACACGCGGTCCACCTCCTCCACCCCAACCAAGACTCCCTCGTTCACGGATGTCCTGGCAAATTAATTAACATGGCGCGCGTTCGCCTTGAAGCACTGTTTCTCTTTTCCTTATTCGGGTTTTCTTGTCTTTTGGCGGTTCTTTTTTTGCGCTTAATTGTTCACTGTCGTCTTCTTGTTGCCAGTGTCCTTCTTGAGGACCATTGGACGGTTTGGCTGGGTCGGGTGAGTCTTTTTTGGGGGGGGAGGCATTTGAGAACTTTTACTTGCCATCGGCAGTTTAACAATTAAGAAACGTTTAAAGTTGCCAAGGTTCAGTGGTATGAAAGTGGGGCGCGCGCTCTAGCGGTTGTCTTTTGATTACAAAAAACAAACACACACACACACAGAGACGCACACTCAGGAACAGGAGGAGCATTAGGACTTTCAACCAAATGGCAGCAGGACATTGAGCATACGCGGCACGTTGTTACATCCGTTTGACACCTTTTGTTCAACTCCTGCCCATTCTACAATCCTCCCATCCTCCCATGGCATGACACAGGAAATGAGCTGGCCTGTACGTGACTTGTTTTTCGGGCCAAAGACCCAAAAACTCCTTCAATTTAGACAATATTTGGTTTGGTTTGGTTTGGTTTTTGGGTCTGCCCACCACCAATTGTTCTGTTCGGTTCGGTTCTGGTCCAACTGTGTCGAAAACTTGGCTGAAAAATTGTCAATTGCTGCATTTAACTTAAATTTAAATCCTATTTAAAATTCCAAATTTGTGCACTCGCTCAATTTCCTTTTCATTCCACACAGAGTAATTACCCAAACAACAGAAAGATTTGACATAAATTTACAGAACGTCATCATCATCTTCGTCGTCGTCGTCCAAGATCTTGTTCGGGTCCAGAGCTCCTCCGGCCGGAATAATTAGTGTTCATTCAGCATTTTGCTACGTGCCAAAAACAACGCCTTGCGGCAAATACACGACACGACACTACGGATACACTTGGGGGACGCACTCTCTCCGTTTCTCTCTCTATCTCTCTTTCTCTGTTGGTCGCTCGCTCGCTTTAGTCTTGTATAATTGCAATTAAAATGTGCGCCCAGAAGTATTTTGCCGTGTTGCCGTGAAGTGCAAACACTTTGAGGCAATTGCCAAGAAACAGAACGAACGAAATACATTATAATAATAATAAGAATAATAGGAGAGAGGAGACCAGTAATAGTAACATTGTGCAAATTAAAATATAATTAGAGATAAACAAGCCATCATGAGAGGGGCAAAGGATGATGGTCCATAGATGATGGCGCCCCCTGTCGGTTAGAGGCAGCACACACACAGACACACACTCAGTTGCTTACGCACTTACGTTCGTTTCCAGTGGAAAGGCTGGAAATTAGCGACGAGAAACCCACCCAACCTCCCATTCTCTCAACCACCGCAACGAGGACCTTTGTGTGTGTCTGTGTCTGTGTGTGTGTGTGAGAGAGAGCGAAGGGATCATGGGAATATGGGCATAGGAAAGAAAGAGCAATATGTGATGCGATGTCGCTGCCAGCAGTCGCTGTTGCTGCTGTTGGCTTCTCAGTTGCTGTAGCTACCTGGCAACTAACGAGCAAGTAATTTTGTGGAACAGCTAATGCTGACTGGGCTCCTTCCTTTCTCCCTCTCTCTTACACTCTCTCTCTCTCTCTCGCTCTGTCTTCTTTTGCTTCTTTCGTTTTCTTCTCCTTCATCATTATCATCATCATCATAATGTTGTTGCCGTGGCTACTTTAAGCCATCGTTGTCGTGGTGTCTTTCATATTAAGTATACGCGCACTCGCGCTGCCTTTGGGCTCATGTGAGTGCGTACAGAGTGAGGGTGGTTGGTGGGTGGCCAGGGCTGGCCTCATCTTAAGCTGAGGGTAGGCCTCTGAGGGTCGTTTTTTTTTCCTTTGCTTCCATAGCCGAGGCCACACCTTCTGCAGGGGTGACTGCTACTACTACTACTACTGCGAGCAAAAAAAAAAAAAAAACAAAAATGAAAAACAGGCACTGCGCCGTTTGCTTTTACTTTTGTTTGCTTGGATTTTCGATAAAAAACAAAAAAAAAAAGATGAAAAAAATATATATAGGGAAAGAAAAAAAAGTGAAGGAAAAGAAGAAAGATTTGGTTGTTGGGTTTTTTTCCTGCGTTTTTTTTTTTTTTTTTTGTGAAAATCTGCTTTATGAAATGTCAAAACTTCAAAGCAAATTTAAGTTAAATGCAAGAAAATGAGAAAATATACACTTGAGTGCGTATGAGTCAAGCGACCCTGCCAGGCAGCCTGGCCTCAGTGTTTTGTGTGTCCTTTACTGTTACTTCTTCGTTGCTGTTGTTGTTGTTCTTGTTGTTATTTGTTTACTTTTTTGTTGTTCGCGTTGTTGTTGTTGTTCATCAGTTCTCTCCCATTGTCCATTGGACGTCGTTAGGCCTGCTGCCGTTGCCGTTGCTGATGCTGCTGCTGTTTGAACTGTTGTTGATAGCCTTTATTAGTTGTTGGCCCAAAGCTTAGCCGCTTTACATTTTGCTCAGCACACTTCCTGCTTGTTGTTGGACCAAGCAGAACGTGAGCAAGGACAACAGGACTCGATTTCGAACTTCGGATTGCGACTCCTCTGACAGCTCTCCTCCTCCCATCCATACACACCCACACATATTTTTAGCCCAGCTCTCTTTTGGCCCGGCCTGGCCTGGCCTTGTGCCTTGTGTAAATAGGTATTATGTGCGTTTGCTCTCTTTTGTCGTTTTTTTTCGTTTACATTTTTCTTACTTTTTTCCGCTTTTGCTTCGTTTTTTTTTTTTACTTATTTCTCTTCTTCTTTGGCAGCAAATTTTATTAAAAAATTTTATATTAAATCAATTGCGTACAGATTTCGGTTGGGGTGTTAAATGTGTTCAAGCATAAAGTTGGTCGACGGCGGCGGCTGGATCTTCTGGACATTTCTGGTTCTAGATGGGCGGCAGGCTAATGAAACTCCAGAAACTGACAAACAGAATGATAGCAAACAAGAGGGGGAGACTCAAGACAGGGGATAAGCAGCAAAAACCTTCATTATTTCATAACATATTTAAACTTAAGGCAATATAGTGTTAAATTCAATCAAAATGTCCATCAATCTGTACACTCGACGAAAATACCAGGAACACAAATTTCGAATCCCTTACGAAATGTTATTTCAAAATAAAATTGAAGCTCAAAACATTGGCTTTGATTTTGAATACCAACGAAATTTTTTATCTATTTAAATATATTTTTAGATATTTTATAAATAGTTGTGGCTAACATAACAATTTAATTAAATCATTATCATTAAATGTTAATCAACTTCTGGAATGAATTTTTCATTCAAAATTTATTTATTTGCAATTTACATCTGGTTGTAATTCCCAACTAGTTTTGGTCTTGCAATCGTTCGCGAAGACTCCTGATGAGAAAACTTGGTAGTTCTGTTCAAATTTTGCTTGCTTTCAATAAATAACAAATTATTAAACAAAGTAGGTCGTTAATATTCTCAAAATACTTAATTATCTCTTAAGTTTGTGCAATTTTTAGCAATAGTTTTGATGTTCAAAGGTAAAACACTTCTTTTTGAAACTATGATCAAATATATTCCATTTTAAATATATTATAAATATATTCCATTTCAACCCGCAAACGATCGGCTGAATTTATCTTTCGTTTGGAATTTCTTTCTGCATTTCCATTTGATTCTTATGATTTTTTTTGCAAGTGTTCTGCCCCAGACCTTGTTGAGGACCTTGACTTTTTTACGTTGCAACTAACCAGCTAATTGCTGTGTTGCGTTGTGTTTACAGTAAACACATTCTCATTAAGTTGTCAGTGTTTTGACATATGAATTGCCGTTTGCAAAGACATCATAAAAGGAATCGTTTGTTGGCTTTAGTCTAGCAATTAGCATAGGGCTCTCGTTTCGGTGAGATCTAGAGATAGTAGAGCGATGATTGAGAGTCCAGCGACACGTTTTTGTAAAATAATCAAACTGATACGATTCTGTGTGGGATTCTGTGGCACGGATGTGGCCAATCCCAATTATCGCATGTGGTGGCTCACCTATGCAGTGATATCGGCCATTCTGTTCTTTTTCGCCTGCACCATTTACACCCTGTATGTGGGTGTGGTTCTCGATGGCGATCCAACTGTAATACTTCAGGCATTCGCCATGGTGGGCTCGGCCATTCAGGGGCTGACCAAGCTCTTGTGCACCACAAATAAGGCCCCGTTGATGCGAGATATTCAGGGTACCTATGAGGCCATCTATAAGGAGTATGAGGTCAAAGGTGGCGACTATACAAAATGCTTGCATAAGCGTATTAACATCTATTGGAATCTAATGGTCGGCTTCATGTGGGTCTATGCCATCGGTGTGGGGGTATTGGTCAGTTTTCCTTTCTTCTATCTGATTGTCTACAAGGAAAAAATGCTGGTCATGCAGTTCCTAGTGCCGGGAATCGATCATCATACGGACACAGGACATCTCATGCTGGTCAGCCTTCATGTGACATGTTTGTGCTTTGGTGCATTCGGTAATTTCGGTGGCGACATGTACTTCTTTCTCTTCATTATCAATGTGCCACTGCTCAAGGATATCTTTAATGTAAAACTAATGGAATTCAATGAGGTGGTTGTCCAGCGAACAGAATATGAGAAAATGCATGCCATGTTGTGGGATCTTTTGGCCTGGCATCAGCAGTATGTGAGGTAAATTTCGAGATCACAATTAAACTGGCAACTTAAAACTAATTAATCCTGTTTTTAGAATCCTTCGTGGCACTGAGAAAATCTACAAAATTGTCATGTTCGTTCAACTGGCGACAACATGCATTGGCATCTTGTGCACCATTTTCTGCATTTTTATTAAAGTTTGGCCAGCAGCTCCAGTCTATTTGATCTACTCGTTCATTGTGCTCTATACATTTTGTGGTCTTGGAACTGTCGTCGAGACATCGGTAAGCCAAATTTCTCAAAAAGGTTAACCATATTTCTCAATATGTTTTTTTAGAATGAGGATTTTACCACAGAGATCTATACAAACTGCCTGTGGTATGAACTGCCAGTGAGGGAGCAGAAATTGGTTATTCTAATGTTGGCCAAATCGCAGAATGAATTGGCTCTAACCGCTGCAGATGTTCTACCCTTGTCAATGGCCACTGCTTTGCAGTTGACCAAAGGAATCTACAGTTTCAGCATGATGCTAATCACATATCTGGGATACGAGAAGTCCACATAGGTCTAAATTAATTATTGAAATCGTCATTCGAATAACCGCAACTGGAAACTATGTAGATTGTTTACTTTACTTTGCTAGTCATTTGAAAATTTAAGTAAAATAATCACGAAAGACATAAAGTCTCTTTAAAATAAATCACTATAAGAAATATAATTATTTTCTGTTTTGTTACGAAATAATCAATAAAACACTTTTAAAGCAAAAAATTCTATTTTCGTTTTCATATTGGGTGATAAGGATATGAAAAGGATGAGTTTTCCTTCATAAAGTAAGTGACAACTTTTTGGCAATATTAAATTCTAGAAGCGGCTTGTGTAGAAATAAAGAAAAGCATCAGTTTTAAATATACTTATCATATTGCTTAAAAAAATGTATTAAATTCTTGCGAATTCTTGAAAATTTATGTTATCCTAAGGATAAATATATACTGCCATGCTCTAGAATAGAGACAAGATTCTATTTTTAAACAATTTGGATCTTTATAATAAAGAAAACCAGCTAGTAATTACTAAAATATTTTTTATCGTTCAGTATTTCGATAAGCAACACGATCCAAAAAAGAAAACGTTGTTTAATAAAGGATTTTCTCTTCTTAGAGTACTACGAAAAATTACTACTTTTTATGCAGGACTTGAATAGGGACACACGTGATTTCTTCTTTCTGAGTGAAAAGCCACGAATTAAAGCTTGTTTTATGTATTGATAAGAGCATCTTGCCTTAGAAAAATGCTCAATTTATAATTTGATAAAATCTCTTTTTAAAAATTATCAAAAGGATGAGCTAGATTCTTTTTCAAGCATAGAGAAATTGGCTCCTTCAATTAAATAAAGAGTCCTTAATAGTAAGAATAAAGAAAGCTAATTGAATTTGACAGCAACTTATCCAATTATTGTGGTAATTTCAAAGTACAACTTCTCCAGGAATAAGGTCAAAAGAACACAATTAATTGCTGTAAAATCTTCACTAAATGCATCGATTATGCATTTAATATCGATCTTTGAGAGTGCAAATAATAGTGTGTCCCAATTCGAGGCCAGTGTCTAATTGGATTAAATCGTGGAAACCACACAGCCCTTTTCTCTGGTTATTATCCTTCCTAGGTGGCTGAACAATTTATGTGTCAATTAATTGACATGCCGATTAAATGTCCAGCAAAATGGCCTGTGACAATTGTGACCTATGTCACCTATAAATGCAGGTAGATTCATGTGGAATTGATTTAATCAGTACGGAGCACTTGTAGTACCAACACAATGTCGATAGCATTGAAACCAAAGCCGGATCCGGACGAGGAGGAGAGCTGCCTAGCGCGTTATCGTCGCATTATCAAATTGCTCAAGTTTTGTGCTCGCCTCTGTGGGGCAGATATAACCGAATTGAACTATAAAATGAATGTGATCACATATACGATTTGTTTTCTCTTCGTTGTGTTTGTCATCTGTACGGTTTATACGATTTACGTGGGCATTGTGCGAGATGGCGACTGGTCGATAATTTTGCAGGCAACTTGTTTTGTTGGCGCCGGCGTACAGGGTATAACCAAGTTGATATGCTGCATCTCGCAACGGCATGAGATGCGGGAGGCACAGTGTTTTCTCGATGAAACGTTCATGAAGTACGAGCAATTGTCGGGAGGCTATCGGGATGCTCTGCTCGAGGCGATCGCTTTGAGTATGTCCTGCATTAAGGGATTCGCCATGGTCTATGTGTTTGTGGTGGCCGTTTTGCTTGGCTTTCCAGCTGCCTATTATGTCTTTTATAATAAGAAAATCTTGATTATGCAGTTTCTATTGCCTGGCCTGGATCCGGAGAAGGATAGCGGTTACATTATGCTCTTCTTTGTGCATTTCGTTTGTCTGTCGTTTGGAGCCTTTGGCAATTATGCAGCGGATATGTATCTATTTGTTTTCATTACCAATGCCCCGCTTCTGAAGAACATATTGCGCTGCAAGTTCGAGGATCTCAATAAAAAGTTACGCAAAGTGGATAAAAGTGAAAGGAGTCTTAGAAGAATTCATCTGGGAATGGTGGATATCGTGCAATGGCATCAGGAGTATCTCAAGTAAGATATGAATGATGTCGATTTTCTCTAAAAACCTTTTCGAAAATCCCTCATTCTATCTTAAAGCCTCTTGGATCGATCGGAACGTGCGTTCTTTGTGATTATCTTTGTGCATGTGTTTGCTTGTGCATTGAGCACTCTATGCACACTTTATTGCATACTTATTGGCGTTTGGCCAGCTGCACCAGCATATTTATTATATTCGGTTATGAATCTATATCTATTCTGTGGCCTGGGAAGTGTAGTCACCATATCGGTAAGAATAATGCCAATTACCAAGAGACTAAGCTAAGCTAAGTCTCTTTTTCTCTATTTCTCTCTTTGTAGAATGACGATTGCTGTGCAATAATTTATACACATTGCCTTTGGTATAATTTGCCCATTGCCGAGCAACGTCTACTTATGTTTATGTTGCGTAAATCTCAGACTACACCAGGTCTGTCGGTGGGCAACATGTTGCCTTTAACTGTCAACACGGCCCTACAGTTGACAAAGGCCGTCTACAGTCTATTGATGCTACTGATGCGGGATACCGACAATTGAGCCCCAAACCAACACCAACACCCACACCACACACACACACCTCTCCATCATCTCTTCTTGGCTGATTAATTTTTGCTTTTTGTCTAATGAACTTGCCCGCAAAGAATTTAATAAACATCGCTCACAGTGCACGCTTTATGGTCCACAAAACAAAAAAATTGCCAACGTCGTTGTCTGTGTTGAGCGGATGAAAAATAGTAAAAAAAAAAAAAATAAAGAAAAGTAGGAAAAACCATCGTCGCCGCTGGTAAGTTGTAAAAATTGTCTTTTAATGCCTCGAAAATCCAGCAGATTGCCACGTAGTGCTAATAAAATAAAGTTATGTCCAGGCATAAAAAAAAAACCGAAGACCCAACACCAAAAAACACACTGAAAATTGTGAGAAATAGTGTGCGGTTCTTGTCTTGTCGCAGCAGAACCAACAGAAACCACTCACCTCCCCCAGCACCCAAAAAAAAAATGAAGAATAAAGAAAAACCAAGAAGAAAAACGTTGTGTGTGATGAAAATTGTATGCGCGCGCGCAAGAAGGTCCCCGGACTTCCTCCTTGGATCCATCTATTCCGTCCGAGACCGAGAGGGGCGGTAAACGCATCATTAATCAAATGTCCGGCGCGTAAGCACCGTTATTCATCATTGCTTCTGGATAAGGTGCTGCTGCCCTTACCATCCTCCTCTACCTCCCCCACGCTTTCTATCCTACGCAAATCTTTGGTATACGAACAAGTGTGGTGCATGAGCCGCCATATTTGCTGTGCCTCATGGCAAAGACTTCGTCTTCAAAGTGAAAACATAAAAACGAAACACATAACTCTCGGAAATAAAATGTATATTGAAGATTTAATGACCACAGCAACGGTCGCCGTATTTATTTGATAACTAATTCGGTTATCAGTGATCGCTCCTTCCCATAGAAGTTTGGAAGAGCTTAAACTTAACTAAAAACCCATGGAAACTCTGCTTTGGTCCTTCGAATCTATTCACCATAAACCGAAACTGAAACCAAATTCCTTACAAAACTATTGTGCAAAACTATCATGAGAAAAGCATTTGCAAAGTCTCTTGATCAACTGAATTTGTTTAATTTTTTGTAGAGGTCTTTTGTATGAACTTAAAAAAAAATCAAATGGAATGGAATAAGTAATAATAAATAAAATTTTTACTCACTCAGTAAATATATTCCTTTGCGAAAGAGATAATCTGGAAATACATAAAAAATAAATGATTGAAATTATAAATCAAATATTTTCATAATTTTTACTAGGAAAATGCATAGAAAAGTTTTGGTGGAAAAAGAAAAATCTCTGCTGAAAAAAAGGATCATGGAAGTTAAGCAAATCTTTATCCATTTTTCTTTCGCTTAAAACAACATGGCCACCCACACACACACCGGCACACCCACACGTGTCAACTGTACACGAAAAGGACTTTAAGAAGTGAGCCACCCTAATGGCTTATATCAATTTGGCTCAGCCGCATGCTGATGATGATTTTCTACTTTCCTCCATTCATTCACTCATTTTTCTTGACTGCCTGCCTGCTATATTATTATTATTATTATTATTTTTTTTGGATTTACTGCCAATTTTTATACCCAAAAAAAAAAAAGAAATAAGAAAAAATTGTTAAGCGTGTGGCCATTTTAATGTACTAGACTTGTTTTGCGGCCTGAAAGTGAACATTTTGAACATCATAAATCAGGCTTATATTTCACTAAATCATCAAACAGGCGACAACTTTTAGAACTCGACGATTGCAAGTGCGTTGCGTGAGGGGGCGGCAGGGGGAGATGGTTTAAATATGTGGCCGGAGTCGCTAATGGAGTTTTTACATTAGCAAAAAGGAAAAGAGATTTCTGCCCATTGAGATGACTGCGCCGTGTCATTGTTGTTTTCTCTCGATTCATTTTCCTCTTGTTTTTTTGCTTTTTGTTGTTTTTTTTTTATCACAGGAACAACATCAAAATGTTGCTCTAACACCCCTTCAAGTGTCAGTTACATATTGTCGAGACAGCAGCAGCCAGCAACAGCAACAACAAAACGCTTCACTTTCCATCAAACGGTTGGAGAAAAAAAAACACAGGAAAAGGCATCAGAAGAGAGCAAAAAAAAAAGGTTAGAGCTACCAACAAAAATTTGCATACACAGCAGCTGAACAGGATGCGGATGCGTCCTTTTTGTTGTTGTTGTTGCTGCTGCTGCTAGTACTGTGGTTGTCTGTACAGGAAGTGTGTTGTACATTGAATGATTCACTTTTTTTTGGCAGGGTTTGGAAAAACATTTTGAAAAAAAAAATCCTTTTTCTTTTTTTTTTTGGTAAAAAAAAGTCTAGCTAAAGAAATTGATACAAAAATGTTGCTGTTAATTGGCCGGCGACAGCGAGATACAGAGAGAGAGAGAGAGAGGGAGAGGGAGAGAGTGAGTGCCAGTCATGCAGACAGCTGCCCAAAAAGTAGCAACAGCAGCAGCAGCCGCCTCTCCCCATTCCAAAATTTTTTGATTTGGTTGAAATCGAAAATGAAAACGAAATCATATGCAAATTCTAAATGAGTTTGTGATTAACCCCACACAGAAAACGGGGTAAAAATGAAAGAAAAGAAATGAAAGGAGAAGAAAAGAAAGGAAAAGGAAAATCTCATCATATTTGGTTACGTCATTTCCATCTCCATCTCCTCAGGATATGGTCGCTTTTCTTGCATCCGCATCCACATCACGTCGACGTGTTTAAGTACGCATCATTTGCTTTTGGCTTGTAATTTAATTGGTTTGGCTTTTAACAGGTAGGCACACACAACTAATTTATGCGCCAGCAAGGGTTGAGAGTAGAGGGCTGAGAGGGGTGAGGAGTGAGGAGTTGAAGCTGGTTTTTCAAACTCCTCGAGATGTATGTATGTATATTCCTTTTGCCGCTGCACGTGCGTGCATTGTGAGGCCACACAATTTTTCGAGAAGTTGCTTTATTAATTATTATTCTAATTAATAAGACGCAGCCAGATGACGACGAACCAAAGTGACGAAGTGGTTGAGAATGGTAAAATTTAAGTAGAAAGCAGCCTGCCAATTTGCATATGAGTGACACAACAGGACATTTGCTACCTTCCTTCCTTCCTGTCACGGCACGTTCAATTCACATCACACAAAAACCGAGAAACGAGGAAGGAAGCCAAGCAAATGGTAGGTAAGAGGCAAACCTCCTCATGCATTATGCAAACAGCAGTTCCTTCAACAAAAAAGGATGCGTGAGAAACTCCCAAGTATGTATAGACTCGAAAGCTGATTAAAAACAGCTGCTTTGGTTTCTCTTTTCTCTGTTTTTCATCATGTCATTAGAAAACTATTTGCAGAGATTTTGGCAAAAATGCATCAACAGGTTGGAAAAACGAACAACGCCCTGTCAATTTGCCAATAATAGCCCTCTGCAACCCTCTTGATCCCCTTGTTCCCTTTTTGTTGGTGTCACTCTGTCGGGGATTTGCCAATCATCTATCGATTTGTGCAAATTGCCGGCGTCAAATGTCAAAGCAATTAAGTCGCAAAATCGAATCGATTTATTCGGAGGGGTAGCAAAATCCCCTTGTAAAGTGAATGAACCTCCCCTCCCCACTCTCTCTCTCTCTCTCCCTATTTGTGTGTGTGTGTTATCATTGTCATGTTTGCTAATTCCTTTTGTTGTATTTGTTTGTGGGTTTGTTCTTTTTTTGCAATTTCACTTTCACCTTGACTCTTTTCGGCTTTCTTTTGTATTCGCTTTCCCTACGCTTAGGCTAAAGTGTGCCAATTTTTTGTTGGTGTTAATAATTATGATGGCTAAACAATGGACGGCTTATGACTTTCTTGTCAAAATTGATTAGAAATTAGATTAGAGAAAAATATAAAAAAGGTAATAATAATGCGACCTAATGAGGGCTTTCTTTTAAGTGTCTCTCTCACTCAAGTGCCTCTAGTTCTGGGCAAATGAATGCCTTATTTTACTGTAAAATCGATAAAACTCTATTCTCACATGACTTTTTAATGACTAACTCGTTAGCTCGGTTTCCCTTCTAGTTCTGTGTGATTAATCTGAATATGGGCAGCATTTCTTATACAAAATATTTGTGTATAAAACTTATTTCAATTGTTTTTCTGTATTTTTTTTTTTTTGTGGCTTTTACTTGAAATTCATACAAAACAATTTATTTTATGGAGATTTTTATGCCACCACCTACTATAACTCCTCCTCCTGCTGCTGCCAGTTTCTTTTTCTGCTTCTTCATATTCTGAGATGGTCCCCGCCATACACAACCCACACACACACCCCATTTGGCACATTGCCTTGTTGCTGTTGCTGTTACTGCGGCTGTTTGGGGCGGCTCAACGAAATTGGTTTTTAAAAATATTTCACATTTCAATCTTTCTTCTCTTTCCCTTTGCATTTGCCTGTTTATCCGTATGCCCTGGCTGCTTTACCTTGCTTCAAGTAATAATAAAAGCCACTGTCATGCGTCCCGCGTCCTTTGTTCTGTCTCCTCTCTGTCTCTGGCTGTGTGTGTGTGTGTGTCCTGTGGGGCCATTGTAGGCCACAAGCACAAGTTGGCCAAGCAACCGCATACTGTCGGCTTTTCACAGTCCCCACAAATAACAATCAAAAAATACAGAAAATTTTTCTACCTTCGTTGCCTTGGTTACATCGGCCAGGCCATGGCCATTGCCATTACCAATGCCCTCTCTCTTGTTGGCCCATCTCCACCCAAAAAATTCCCGTCTTGTTGTAATCTTGGCCGCTGGGATAAGCGGAGGGAAATTGCCATTGCGAGTCCTATGGAAATTACAGGTGCCTAATGCAAATTTGTGGGGCATATTTTCTTGGTTCTATTTTTTTTTTTTTTTGGTGGCTATTGCTTAAAATTTAAATAAAAATAATTTCAAGTCTTATGTTGGCTATCTCTCTCTCTCTCTCTCTCTTTCTCTTGGGTTTTCTCTATGGAGTTTATTTTTTGGCTGAGTTGGCAGAAATCAATTTTTGCACGCATTTTGATTCGATTGTAACTGTCTCTCTCTCTATATCTTTCTCTCTCTTTCTGTGTGTGTGTGTGTTTGTTATGAGTCCTTTTGCCTAGTGCTTGATTGTCATCATTCAGCCTGAAAAACAGATTTGCCTCCAATCAACGTGCACTTAATTTCGTTTATTTGATTGGATTTGTGTTTACATGGCTGCCTTTAGCCATGCTGACTCCCCCCCAAACCCCCCGCCAAAACCGTTTCATCCATCGTCTTATTAGAGCGTCCAGACATCTACAGGAGTTGTAACGGCGAGGTGGAATATTTTTGAAATCGTTTTAAATTAGAAAATCAAATCATCCCACACACACACAAACACACACACACAGCGCGATTTCCTTCCTATTTTTTGGCAACAAAATTTATGAATATTGAAAAATTATATAGAAATTTGTTGTTTGTAGTGGCCAAAAAGTTTGAAGCGATATTCACACACCACACCATACTACACCTCTCTCCGACACACACATTAAGCTCACCCTCAATTCCACCTCCCACATGATGGGCAAAAAAAAGCAAAAAAACATGGCTACGTAGAAGTGGTGCGCACTGTGTTGCTTTTTTTTCCTTCTTCTTCTGTGTATGTGTGTGTGCTCTTGTTTTTTTTCGTCCATTTTTCCAATGATGGATTTTCGAAATTTTTAATGGTTGCTCGCTGCTGCTCGGATGAGCAGGCGCTGAAGAGTCGACTCAGCCAAAGCCCAGAGTCGCCGTCGTCTGGCAATTGTCAGAGGGTGGTGCAGCAGCAGAGGCAGCAGCAGGCTTTCCTTTTCGGTGGGTGGGTGATTTTTTTTCTTTCGCTTTTTTTTTTTTTTTTTTTGCCCATTTCCTTTGTTTGGCAGCCATTGAGGGTAACGTTGTCTCACGCTGTGGGTGCAAAACTTAAGGGATGGAATCGATATTTGTTTTCTATAACAGCAGCAGCAACAGCCAACCAACCCACCCACCCACACACCTCCTGTTCACCTACAAACACCCATCCAACCCGCAAGGATAGAGAAGACAGAGTGTGTACTCTTGGCGTCGGCCTAATCTAATGTCTCAGGGGCTTCTGGTCGGCTGATGTTTGCTCCCACTCCCACTCCTAATCAATATGAGCAAATGATAATTTTTAATGGCTTCCGAGCTGCGTTTGTTTATCGGCAGCAGCAGCAGCAACTTCGCTGATTTGGCCATATTTGATTTTTGCATCGACTTGGGCAAATTTAATTTTGAATGACGACGACGACGACAACGAAGCTGACTGCGACGGAAATTTAATTTCCAAGCAACTTTTGACGCGGTTCAGCGCTAAGGCTAAGACCAGAGGCCATACCCAAAATCCAAGAGAGGGAGATGAGAAGGCGAGACGAGACTTAATGCCGCCCATATGCTGCTAACTTGTGGGCGTTGCCACGCCCAGCTTTTGTCTTAGTGTTTGGGGAGGAGGGGGGTTTGGGGGTAAGGCGCGATATTTAAATGCTAATTGCTTTTTAATACGGTAATTTTGGGCTGCTCGTCTGCTTGTTGGCTGCTGCTTCGACTTGAGCTTATTGCGGATTAATTTTACAAGCTAATTTCTTATGTAAATGCCAAGGCAATAGCATGTTGTTGTTGTTGCTTGTTATTTTTGGTCTTACCTTTAGAGGGTGGTGAATGGGATGGACAGGTAAAGAAATGCTAATTTTAAAGAAGAAATTAAAAGCGAATTTAATCTATAATTTATAGTTAAATCAAAAGCTTAAGTTGTAAGCAAGATTTGTGGTCATCCATAGATAGATAGATAGATTCCATTCCATTCTATTCTAGTCATCCCTGTCTCTGGCCCATTCAACACTTTTCCGCTTCGTTTGCTTAGCGAAATTCAATCCTATCTATTACTTTCGATGGGAATGGGAAACTGAAATCGTATCCATGCTAATTTTCAACCATCATTCAAAACAAAAACCAAACTCAACCAAACTCAAACTGCCAACTGACAGAAACCAAACCCAGTCCCAGTTCCAATCCCAATCCCAGACCAAGAGACACAAGCCGACAGATGCACGGCATATTAATCTCAAACAAACAAATAGCGTCGAACCATATCAAAAAAAAAAAAAAAAAAACAGAACCAGAGAAAAAAAAAACAAATCTCGCTTTAAAATCCTTTTTTTTCTTTCCTTTTTTCGTTTTTTTTTTGGGTCTCATCCCATCCTTTGACTGGCTCGTTTAATGCTAAATTATATCCCTATGCAAATAAGTTTTTTTCTTTTTCACTTGATTTTTTCATTAAATCATGACGATTTGACAGAAAATGTGAAACGAGATGAATGAGGGGAGAGGAGGGGTGGAAAAACTGATTGCTATAGCCAAACGAATACTTTATACGGGCACTGTGCAAAGAAAGGGTTGTCTCTCTCTGCCCGCGGGTCAGAATTGGGCTAGGGTTAGGGATCGGGGTCAGGGTCATTGAGGGTTAGCCGCTGCTGGCGGCAGTATGTTTAGTTTACTTTGCCCGGTTTGTTTGTTGCTCCAACTGATTTTTGAAAGGTGCTTAGGAGAGGGGGATATGGCAGAGGGGGTAAGTGTTTTAATGGCTTTTTGCCAATTTGCCAATAGTTGTGAGGGAAATTGCAAAATATTATGTGCGTCCCTTCCAATATTCATATTATTTCTAATCGTTTTGTATTGATCTCCCAATCGAATTGCAGCAACCCCTGGAAATAGCTCTTGCTATCCCTCTCCCTCGCACACATGTCACTTTGATCCCTTTCACTTCAATTCACTCTCTCTCCATCTCTCTCTCTCTCTCTGTCAATTGCTGTCAAACTGTAAGGCCTTGGGCCATATGCATTCGATAATTTTAGGCTCTGGCATATAGGCCAAAGGTTCGCCAGCAAAACATATCATTACACTCAACTACAAACTCATTAATGCAAAATCAACAACTGCAAAGCAACTGGACAACTTGGTAATTTGCATGCATACTACCATTGCATATATATATATCGATTCGATCCCATTCGATCCATCATCAACGAACTGCCAACTGACCTATAATAAGGCAAATGCAGCCACCGCTTATATTTTTTTGGCCACCGATCAGTGACATCGAGAAAAAAAAAAAAAAAAACAAGTTGCATTGCAAGCGGCAAAACTTGCAATTTACAGTTGTCCGTTGTCCATTGCCCGTTGCCCATTTACCCAATTCCCAGTCTCAGTTCACAGTCCCAGTCCCAGTCCAGTCCCAGTAGCAGACGCAGACGCAGTCCCAGTTGGGAGTCGGAGTTGCATCCAATCTACCGTCTTCAATTTTGCAGTCTGAAGTACCCAGTTCCCAGTTGGCGGTGAATGTCGCCTTGCAATTAACACAAGTGCCCCAACAATGTTGTCCTTCGCATATTCGGCGGCGGTTGGAGTTGCCCCGTCGTTGTCCCTGTCGTTGTCGTGCTTAATGTCGGAGGCGTGCGTCACAGGCAGAGCGACCCTGTCATTAAAATAATGCATACACATGTGAAGTATGTGGGCAGAGTTGCAGTTGCAGCCAAAAGTGGAGTGGAAGCGAGATGCCATCCAAACAGAGAGAGGTAGATACATAGGTATGGGGGTATGGTATGATGGTAGGATGGAAGGTGTTTATTAACAGATCGTTTGCCCAGCGTCGTCTGCGTCGAGTGCCATTGAGTGCACACACACACATACAGAGACTCTTCAGCTTTTCAGAGCTCTCCATCTGCATCTCCATCTCCTCATCTCTCTCTGTTCCTTTCCAGCACTTTAACCCTTCCGGACTTAATCAAGCATTCGAGCAGAAAATCATGCAAAGTGTCGCCAATGCACAATATATTTAAAAATAATTATAATAACATGAATTATGAAATATGTATGCATTCGACAATGTTAAGTCTTTGGCACACACACACACCACACCTCTCCTCCTCTCTAGAGAGGGAGAGAGAGAGAGAGGGCCTAGGCTATTATTATTAGTAGTTAATGGTCAAGTGCTGCTGTTGCTGCTGTTGTTGGCCCAGTTTACATGGCCAAGTTGCAGCTTTTAAAATGATTGCCATCTTTATGAAGACATAACGATGCCAAGAAGTTGACTTTACATTTACCTTTACCTGCCTACCTCGTGGCAAGTAGGAACGCATGATTGCGTGTGTAGCAGTTGCAGTTGCATTGTAATTAGAACTATACATCAAATGTTTGGCCATAAAATATATACATATAAGTACATATACGTATGACTTAAAGTGTATTATGCGCTTTTAATGTTAATTTCATTTTAGCGCTTCTCGTAATTCGCCTCAGTCACGAAAGGGGCTAACTGACCTTACCCCAATCCCCTCCCATTTGGCCTAAATTGGTCAAAGGGTAAGTCCAGTTATATTTTTCAACTCAAAGAAAATGATATCAAGATTTTGCTTAACGATTTAGTCAAACATTATCTATATAATATGACTAAAATACTGATTAGGTCAAAAGAAATGTACACAAAAAGTTAATTGGCAATTGAACAATTGAAAATATTCATATTATATTCATAACTCATTAATAATTTCGCGATTCTCTCACACAGTCAATTTTTTGTTATACTTTTCATGATTTTTTGAATATTTACTTTCTAACTGACACTGAAATCTGGCCTACTAATTTTGGATTACGTTTTTGACTAAAAAGCGTTAACTATTCGCCATTTTCTCCTGACATTTCCTCCTTTCAGGCAATTTATGAATTCATTTCTCATCATTCATAGCCACTCGAAATGAAGATGACATTTGGAGAATAAAATGAGCATCCTTTACATCCTTTTCTTTTCTTATATTCTCTTTTTCCTCTCCCCCATGCCAGACAGTTTCGAGTAGCTGTCTTAGTTTTAATATAAAATAAAGTAAGTAAGTCGCCGGGCCGACTTGGATATACCATGCATCAGGGGGGAGTTTATAAAAATAAGTTCATATACTAAATTTCTTTCGTATGCGCGATTTCTAGCATATGCTATCTCGCTCACTCTTATGTGTGTGCACTTTAGCGCCCCACCGGCCAAATTCGCCCTTGCACCGCTTTGAGTGCAAAACGTTTCAATGCATAACTCGGCCATTTTTATTCCGATTTTTATGAAACTTGGTGGAATGATAGATGTCCATAACATATATAAGTGTGCCGAATTAAATTCCGATACGATAAATATTACGGGAGAAAATCACTTTTTATTAAATTCCGGAGGCGGAAGGGGGCGTGGCAAAAAAAAAATATAAACTTGGTCTGCGCCAAGACTACACGAGTCTACATTCTAAATTTGGTAACTCTGACATTTGTAGTTGCTGAGATCTCTGCACTCTTACGGACGGACGGACGGACAGACGGACAGACGGACAGACGGACAGACGGACAGACGGACATGGCTATATCAATTTCTCTTCTCATGCTGATCAAGAATATATATACTTTATAGGGTCGGAAAAGCTTCCTTCTCCCTGTTACATACATTTTGGCGACTTTAATATACCATTTCATCCTATGGATGCATGGTATAAATATATCTATAACGATTTTTGATTATCCCGCTTTATCAGATTATTTAAGAATATCATTCATTGTAAAAATATTTGAATTTCAAATTAGTGCAACTATTTTGTAGAGGGTATTCCCAATTTATACATATTTCTGGTCCATAATATTCGCCCTTCTAACCTGTTTCTTTAACTTTTACTTTTTACCAGTGGTTTTGGTTCTCTGCCTTACTCTGATGATTGTTGGATGGATGAACGAACGGACAAACGGACGGACGGATGGACGAATGAGTGAATGGACATGAAAGCATGTTTATGTATTGCATTTTTTGGGTAGCGTCAAGAATAATTACATTTAATTTGATGGCAATGAATGTGGAGAAGGGCAGCGGTTGAAAACAGCATTTCTTGGAGTTGCCTTTTCCCTACTGCACTTTACTTGACGTTCATTTTGTTTGCTTAACAGTGCGAATCCTAACGCCAGGCCCAGACCCAAGTCAGGCCAGTTGGTCAGGTTCAGTTCAAGGGGCTTCTTTCTGCTGCTGATTGAGGGTTTCGTCATATCTTTGGTTTTTACGGCACGCAAAGTGCTGCGTGTTTACACTGGCGATTATCCCGTTGGCTTGCACCCCATCAGAAGGAGATAATTTGTTGATCGAAAGCAGATCGATTGAACGCTCCGATCCGTTGCGTTTGCCCATCAATGGATATTGGGATTGGCTCCGCTGCTTAAGCTTTCCTTGTTTGTTTCTCGCTTCTTCTTCTTCGACGCTGGCTTGCGTTCGGTAGTAACCCCCGATCGTTAACGCAAATTAACGAGCAATCATCAAATCGAAGTTCGAAAGAGGAGAAGGTTGAAAGAAGTAGGCTCGTACCATTGCGGTATTAACAGCGTTTATTTTGAAATTAATGCGCAGTGCGGCAGCTGCACCACACCAACAACTTGTCTTATACTCATTATCCATTGAAATTGCAACGGACCCAGTCCCAGTCAGCTGGTTGCTTGTATGAATGGTCAACTGGTTGGTTAGTTAGTTGGTTACTTGGCTGGTTGCTTGGTTATGCCGGGCATTTACAACATAATTCATCGTTTGTTGGCTACCTTCTCTCTCTCTTGCTTTTTCCTGCCTTATATAATTATGAATAGGCATTTTGGGCCATTTGTTCGACGTCGCATCGTCGTTGTACGATTATTAATTGCTTTTTAATCATCATTTTGCAAGAATGCCTTCTTCTGAACAACAAAATATTTGCAATTTTTAACTTACTTTGTCGTCACTTGCGGCATCTTGTTGCAAAAATTATTGAAATTAATTTTTCGTATTATCCAATTTTCGGTCAAAAAACTCAAAATGATAATTGCCCCCAAGAGAGACGGCGAGACAGCGGGAGAGAGTGAGAGGGATGGGGGGTCCTGAAAGTCTGTTATTTATTTGTCCTCGTTCTCGCTTTTGCTAACCACGCCCACTTTTCAGATTTCGCTGACTTTTTATCGCTTGAATTTATATCATGTAATAAGCATTATTTAGCTTGGTCCTGCCTCTTCTATGTCCTTGTCGATGGCGCCCTCTATGCTGTACTCTGGCGCCGTCTATTTCGTCCTTCATTATGTTTCGCCAACTCTGCTATGGATGGCGCCACAGTGTCGCTAAGCTGGATTTTTTCTGATTTCTTTTCGTTTCGCCTTTGGTGGTTGGTTTTTTGCAAATGGCAAGAATAAATTTATTTGGGCGCAATTTTCCTCACTGAAGTCCAAGCAGAAAAAAAAGAAATATTCTCCAATTGAAAGTAGTTTGTGAATTTTGCATTGATTTGGTTGGGAAATATATTTAATTGGAAATCAATTTGGCTTGATATTCTATTTATTATATATTTTATTTAACGGGAAAAAAATTAGTCCAATAAAAATAGAAAAATGTTTTCTTAGAATCTCAGCTTAACCGATATTGAATAGCTTAAAGCTTATCCTACTAAACCTTTTATATGATAATCACCTAAATGACTATTTTGGCATTAACATATTTTTGCAGAGAGTAATATAGATTTGCTTGGGGTCCGATTTTAGATAGAAGATTATACTTCAATCACTTGGATGCATTGATATAGCTGTTTTAAAGGTTAAATAAACAGCGAATTGCATATATTAAACGCAAATCAAGAATGAAAACAATTATGAATGTTGTGTTCATATTTTTTTATTGAAAGATTTTAGGATTAGGATCATAATCTTATACGTCTTTTTTTTAAGAGCAAAGTCTTAATGCAAGTACTATAAAGTGAGTTGAATTAGTTGGTCTTAGATATGGTCTAACTAATGGATCTTAAAAATATTCTAAAATGGGCAAACATCGTAAAAAAATTTTAGAAAATTGATTATGATATATATATTCGGAATAAATACGTTTTTACTGATGTATTTCTAAAAATACAATATAATATCTGGAATTTCAAGGAACCTTTAAGTCAGCTTTAAAATTTCAATATATACTATTATGTTTCTTTCTTTACAAGTCTACCTAATAGTCACATTTAGTAAACTGTTGCTATCAGTCATTTTAAAGTGGAAAATCTTTTTAATAGAATAAGAGAGAGAGAAAGAAAGGAAATTTGATTTTCTGTTAAGCAAGTTCATTTATTTTCAAAGGCAACCACATTGGGTTTAAATGGGTCAACTTAGAGCAATAATTCAAGCAATTTATATTATGTTAATTGAGTATTATACTATAAGTTATTTAAACAAAATTGTCTTTTACTAAAAACTATTAAACAAAAATTGATTAAAGTTAATTTAACTAGAAATGCACAAAGCTGACATTCTTAGTAGCAAATCAAATAGAAATTGATTCGGTGAAAAATCATTCCTTAGGGAACTTAAATTTCTTTTGCGAGTTTATTGATGTTTCATGGCAATCAGCATCAGTCTGGCATAGCCTCAATCTACCACCTATTTCGCACAGTGCTGGAGGGAAAGAGAGAAAGAGAGAGAGAGAGAGGAAGAGATCCCTTGGCCTTTGTGTGCTAATTAAACAAAAGAAAACCCTTTCACACCTTGAAAACTGTTACAACTTCTTTTGTGTCAGCATTTGCGAAAATAAATTTGCATAAATTTTGCGTCGCGATGTCAAATTGCAAAAAGCGAAATGTAGGAAAAACGCAAAACGAGTAAAAATATTAATTTTCACAGTTTGACATGTGAGTCCTTTTTTTTTTTTTGCTTTAGCGAGTCCTTCCCTTATACGAGGCATACGCGGCACCGTAGGCAGTTCCGTGGCATTCGAATGCAAATGAGGCAACAATGACAACAACAGCGGCGACATTTGATCGTTTTTTACCTTCCGATTCCGATTCCTTTGCCTGTGCGATCCTCTGTGTCGATTGTCTAAAGAGATTTTTGCATATAAATCATATACATATTCGTGAAAAGGATTGCAACCCTGTTAAGGAATTTGCATGTGAAATGAAAAGTGAGTTTTCGGGTCGTGTGAAAAAGGAAAGGAAAGGTGAGAGCCAAGTAATTGAATTAGTAAACGAAAGTTTCTTCTTGTCCTGGGGGAGTTTTTTTTTCTTCGTTCTAAAATATATTGATAATTTTGGATATTGTGACGGGTTTTTGGTGCTTAAGTTATAGCATTTTGAATGCCAGCAGCAGTTAGCATGATTTATTGAACAAACCGAATTCAAGATGTTGAACTAATAGCACACCCCCTCCCCCCCCATTCCGCCGTTGCCGCCTCAACTACACGTGTGCCAAATTCATTTCCATGCCATCGTGGGCGACTATTGGTGTTATACTGTGGGTGCCTGTGTGTCTGTTTGCTAAAGGATAACAGCAACAAGGACAGCTAATACACAATTTGCATATATTTATCCATCAAATTGATGGATGCTACTGCACACACACACAGAGAGAGAGAGAGAGAGAGACAAGCAACCCAAGCAGTCGCTCCAAGAGAAGCTGGAGATGCGATGGCAAGACAGTCAAGCATGGCGTTGTTGCTTTGACACGTCGCAATACCCCAAAAGGATAATGACAAAGACAGCAGCAGCAGCATCAGTAGAAGCATCAGGACAATGCCACACATATACACACACACACACACACACAAACACACACACATGCACAGAAACACACGCCAAGCGTGAGCAATTTGCAAGACGCTGGCAAAAAAGGGCAACAGGAAACTGTCAAGGCAGGGCGGCAGGCGGCATGATGGGGGAGGAGGCCGAGGAGGAGTGGTAGTAGTAGGATGCTTGCCGTTCAAATGTAGAGCGAGAGCATGGAGCATCCTTTAAGTTTCCTTTTTCGCCTAGGTACCCCCGCCGTCAGGCCAGTCAACCAACCGACACTTCAATCGTGCTACGTTCGACGAAGAAGGAGGACAACAACGAGAAGCAACGAGAGCAACGGGCAATCCGGCTGCCTGCCATGAGAAAATTACATTTTCTCCGGAAAAGCACTCAACCCGAAGACATTTTCCGTTGGCACTGGCAACTCAGCAGCAAAAAAAAAACACACACACACACAGAGAAAAGAAAAGAAAGGGGGCAACAAGGAAGGGTGGGTGGAGGGCATTGCCAGGGTAGCTGCCATTTCGAGTGGGGCCTTTGTGCTCATGTGTCTATGTGTGTGTGTGTTTATATATATGCGCTGCTTTATATCCTTTTGCCGCTGCTGCCTGATAACAAAATTTTCTATTTTATCTCATAAAAAAATATATGTAAGATGGGCCAAAGTCCTCAACAAAAAACACTTTTATGCATACATATTTCTATATAGAACATGGATTGTTGGGCGTGCTTATATCTCCACACACACACACACATGGCTATACATATGTATGCATAGATATTTTCTATTTTGGCAACAATCGATATTTCATTTCATTTTTTCTATGAAAATCTTCTAAATTCAGAGAAAGAAATTTTCTATTGCCTACTTAGTGGGGCCTAACTGAGGCGCACTTTTCTCGCATTCAACTCGTTTGTTGCCAATGTTAATTTTGCATGGCTTTTATTTTTATTTTAATGAACAGCTGTTCAGCTTGTCTCGAGTTGCCTCCCGCCCACCACCTCCCGTACGTCGAAACAGACGATAAAAATAAGGAAAAGCGCACAAAACAACTGGCGCAAAAATTAAAAAGAAAATGAACAGCGACGATGACGATGTCGATGTCGACGAGGACGAGGACGATGGCAACGGCAACGGCAACAACAAGGACGAGACACATCGTCATCAGCTGTTTTTGCCATCCTCTGGCATCATTAGTAAGAGAGACCTAGAGGATGCGGGGCGGGGTGGGGCGTGGGACAGTCGGTCGGACGGCGGGTGTGAGCGAAATGAATGAAAATGAAAAGCGCGCAAATGAAAATGAGCGTCATGACGTTGCCGGTGGCCAAAGCACGTGTTGCCGGCTAGGCGAATGAGTAGCAAGAGAGGCCAATGCACACTACATAGAGATAGAAAAATGTCAGACAGACAGACAGCGAGAGAGAGCGAGAGTAAGAGAGAGAGAGAGATAAACGACCTCAACTAATTGCCAATGGCAATACAAATTATGTAAATGAAGCTTCTTAGGTTAATAAATCGTTTCATTGTTTTTATTTAACTCAAATATTATTATTTATAAATAGTAGTTTAAGTACTTTATGAGACAGTGGAATAAAAATTTATATCATATTTCAAATATTTATTTTAATACATTTGCTAATGTTAATTTGGTTATTAATCTTTTTCTAGCAATTTAAACCAATTCACAGATTAACAAATTCATACCACTTGGCTTGACAGCTTAAATGTTTAAATAAAACTAACAAAGTGCCTTTAAAATTAAATTTAAATTAGTTTGTTAGCAGTTTTAATTTTGAGTTAAAAACAATTTTATGTATTGTATATTTATTTTTAATCACTTTTATTGGAGATTTAGCTAAATTTTGAGACTTTTCGAAGTGGTTTATATATGTTTCACAAATTATAATTATCGCACAATCATAGAATAAATTAAACTCGCTTGCTATGAAAATGAATAATCCGAAAGATAGCTTGGACATATCTAATTATAACTCGCTTGCTGTGAAAATGAATAATCCTTAAGATAGTTTGGATATATCTAGCACGATTTCAAGATATACATATTAAAAATAAAACAACAAAAAAAGCTTAGATAAGTTATTCTTATAGAAATTTCGTTTACTGGTTCCACTGTTCCACTATCTGTTTATGAAAAGAATACAACAATTAAAATGAGCAACAGCAAAAATCTCCCTTTAAGCAATTGCGACGCTCCCACAACCTCATCAACATCATCATCATCATCATGGTCCTCATCCCCATCCTCATTCGCATCATCCTCATCATCTGGTGGCTGCTGTGCTGTGCTGTGCCGGCACGCTGCCGTTGGCTCGTGTCCTTGAACTAGAAACCCGTTTAATTTAACTGTTGCTTAATTGCTGACGGCGACGTCGACGCTGTGTGTCTACGTCATTAAATTTTGCTAGCTGCAATTCGGCGATGTCAGTTCTCCTTCTGTTAACTCTGCCACTGCCACTGCCGCTGCTGCTGCTGTTGCCGTTGGAAAACTTCATTTTGGGTAATTTTCGGCAGCCTTTGTTTTCTCATTTTCATTTTCATTTTCATTTTCATTCATTACCCACCAATGCATTGCGAGTGCGGGGCGTTAATTTCCATGTGCCGAAAAATGCCGAAATGTTCCTATGACAATTATACACAAAAGTGGAATGGAACATTGTGGAATAGAAACCTCAATGGTGGTGGTGGTGGTGTTTCCTTGCCGAGAGAGGGAAAGAAAGAGAGAAGGACAGCGAGAGAGAGAGAGAGGGTGAGTGTGAGAGTAAGGGAGAGGCGACGGGCAGGTCAGTGTGAAAGAGAGAGCGCCAATGCTCAAAATGCAAGTGCAAGTGAGATAGAGCAAAGGACTCTGTGAATAAAACGCATGCGTACTGGTTGGTCGTTGCTGCTGCTGCTATTGCTGCTGCTGCTGCTGCTCTGCTCAATGCCTCTCCTCTTCCCCTTCCCCCCGTCTCTTCTCTACGACTCTACTACGAAACAGCGTGTATTACGCTAAAGGCAAATAATGGCAGACCCCGGTTGAGGTCTCGCTCCTATGCTATCCTCCATATCCTCGGGCCGTTTGCGTCGACGTTAACGTTAACATTCGCCAGCCAACGACGCTAGCGATGCCAAAGGCGGGCAAACGAAAAATTTGCATGCGCCCAAAATCGGGTTAACTAAATGTGTGTATGTATGTGTGTGTGTGGTAGAATGTGTGGTGATGGGAGAGGGCGGTTGAAGGGAGGGGAGGGCTGGTGGATTGGGGAAAGAATTTGTAGTGCTCCAGCTCCAGCTTCGGCTTCGGCTGCTGATGCTGCTGCTGTTGTCGGTGGCGGTAATGGTGAAATGGAGGAATGAGGACTGAAGGCTTCAACAATATTGCTGTATTTTTGAAATTCCAATTTGCATATTTTGATGTGCGTCGACGGTTCGACGCTTTCACTCTCTGACTCGACCGACTCGCCGAGTCGACTTGACTTGCCTCGTTTTTGCAATTTTCCACAATTTCATCAAATGTTCCCTCTGAGACACACACACACACACACATACATTGCCATGTACTTGCAAAGAATAGCGCCTTAAAGTAGGCAATAGAAATGGCAATGCAAATCTTTTCACGCCTAATCACAAATAGTCAAATTAATTGAGAATGTGATGCGAGGTAACACCAGTTGCCGAGGTTATTAACCTTTCTCTCAAGTTCTCACAACAACAACAAGCTGTTAAGGGGGGAAAATTGCTTAATGAATGCCATTGCCACCCAGTAGAAGAAAAAGCAAGCAAAAGCCAGTGGCAGTAGCAGCAGCAGCAGCAGCAGAAAGCAAAACAAAAACCACAATACCGCCGTCACCTTGACCTTGAAACCCACATTTAAAATAACTCACTCGTTAGCGCAGCAGCAGCAGCAGCCAACAGGCAACATCATCATCATCAGCAACATCATAATCAACTTCATCCTCCTCGGCAGCGTCAGCGGCAGCAGCAGCAGCAGGAGAGGAAAATGCAAAGTATACGTAAAAACACAGAGACACCGAACCATTATCTCATCAACGAAATGAAAATGAGCGCGCGACTCGGCTCTGGCTCCCACTGCTACAGCAAAAATAAAAAAAAAAAAACCAAGCTCCCCTCCTCTCCCCACCATCCATTGGTCGGACCGACCTTCGTTGGCCTTCCTTCCCTCCCTCCCTCACTTCCCTCTCACATCCCTGGCCATGGCCATCAGCTGCGAATGCTCTCATTATCATTTATTCATTTTCAGTTTCATTCATTCCCATTCATTTGGCGCCTGGGCGCGTTGCTCTCTTGTGGCTTTTCGCCCAAACACAAACTAACGAACAGCAGCAGCACGAGGACCAGGACGAGCTCCAAGCGATCCAAGCGCTCCAGCGCGCGAGTGGGTTGTGCAAAGTAAATTTTTAATGGGCGAATGAAATTATAACCCAACACACACACACACACACACACACACACAGAGAGAAAGAGACAGAGAAACAGAGAGACACAGAGAGAGTGAGAGAGGGGAAGGTTGGGGGGGACGTAGCCGGCATCAGGCTGAAATAAATGAAATGAAACAAGCGGAGCACAGCATCGAGGAGCAGCAAAACGAAGCCGTTATTCTGTTTACCCTCCAGCTCCTGCTACTCCTCCTCCTCCTGTTTCTCCTCCGCTAACTAACTACGAAACGAAACTTGGCTCATTTTCACGATGACGTAGCCGGGTTCCTCTGACTTTTTAATGCAACAGTTCTCTTTACCCCCTCGTATCTCCTCTGTTTTCTTTTTCTTTTCTGTTTTCTGGTTTGTGTTTCTTTTTTTTTTGGCAAACTCATTTCCGCCCATTCGGCTGAAATGCAGCATTTGGTTTGGCCTTGCAGCCGAAAAATGAAAGCGAAATTAAAATGGCAAAAGAAATTAATGTCTGTGTGGGTGTGTGTGTGTGTTTGAATGGTGGTGTTTGTGTGGGTTAAGTAGATTATCGAATTACAACATGTGTCATAGATTTTGAGAATTTCATGTTGCATACTTAAAGGCGAACAAAACAATATCTAGACATCTGCAAGGAAGCATCTTTCGCAAAAAGGCCACAAACGAGATGAGAAAAGACCAATTGACATGTTGATAGGTAGCCCAAAGGACTAAAGGACTGCCCTGGACTAGACTGACCCTTTTCATTGAAAAGAGCAAAATCATTCAAGTGCAACAATCTGAATCTTGCCCTGAATCTTTTGCTCTCTCTCTCTCTCCATTTGGAATTTTTGCCTTTTGCTGCCTGGTTGGCTTTTATTTTTAGTCTTTTGATTAGAATCGATTGCGAAAAGGACACGCATCGCTGACAATGAATGGCTTAAGGGCTTCAGGGCAAATTGTCGCCATTTGCCAAGATATCAAATGTATCTCTCTTTCTCCTTCTCCATTGCCATCTCTCATATGTGTAGAGATATATATAGTATATATATTTCAATTGATGTTTATGCCTAATGGTTTTTATTTCGCATGCCCTTAAATAAGATTAAAGAACATTTCACAAGGACTCGGCAACTAAATGAAAAGCTTTTCTTTTTTTTTGTTTTTTTTTTGTCAGGACACAAGGAAAACAAGGCAAAAAAAAAAAGAGAAAAGAAAAATGGCAAATTTCCAGTACATTAATATGGCAGCCGATAAGGCAACGAACGAACGCGCGCTATGACAGGGGTTGGGGGGGCCAGTGGGAGGTGGGGCGTGGCAGTGCTACATGTGTGACATATCACATGACATTTTGCTCGTTGTATTTTCAAAGAGTTTTTTTCTTGTTTTTTTTTTTTGCGAGAATTTCGCTTGCCTTGAAATTGAATAAAACAACCTGAAATGACAAACGAAAGAGGAAAGAGTGGAATGGGATGGGATGGGTGAAGGGGTGGTTCAATGGTTGGTGGTGCTTCTGGGGGGGAGAGAGGGTGGTTCAAGGAGGATGTGCGTATGTGTGTGTGTGCACGTGTGCACCCGTAATTTTCCATTTGTGAACTTTTCCCTTTTTGGCTCTGTGTGTAGATTTTCACGCTTCCGGCATGTGAGGCAACATTGATGAAACTGAATGCTGAACCTGAAGGCTGCCCGTCCAACAAAAAAAAAAAAAAAACGAGGAATAAACTTTTGCAGAGAAGGAGTCAGCAGCCGCAGCCGCAGCTTGACAGCCCAGATAGATATATATATACACATACCAACAACACTAACAAGCTATCCCCTCCCCCCTCTCTCTCTCTGTCGGTGAGTGTGAGGGTGTCAATTTGCAAAAAAGGAAAAAAAAGAACCTGAAATACGCGACAGGCAAAAATCGAAGTTGAAAAATAAATGGGAGACAATTTCGTCTCAGTGCAGGTGGAGGGGGGGAAGGAGAGAGGAGGTAGACGTGTGTGGCTGGAGAGGGGAGTGCGTGTGTGTGTGTGGAGTCCTGTCGTGTCCTGTTTGTTTATGCGGCCTATACGCGCTCAAAATAAAAATGGCTGCCAAACATGTGTATGTGTGTCTCTCTCTCTCTCTCCCACTCACTCACTCACTCTGTAATAAGATATTTTAGTGACTTGTGTCACAGCGCGTGCAAATCCATCAAATGTGGAACGTAACCCCCTACCCCAACCCCCCCAAACAGCGACTCACTTTGCTTATTTGTAATGGGATCACAAACACACTTCAATTTCATTTGTGACGCTTTACGCACAAACACACAGACACACACACACACACACAGAGAGGGGAGAGAGGGGCAAAGGGGAGTCAGGAGGAGGGGTGTAAGCGAAGAGTCAGCGTATCAATCACAAATTAATGAGATGTGAGTGCCGCACAGTTTCTCAACGCTCCAACTGTCTCTCTGTCTGTCTGTCTCTTAGCTTTTGCCATTTTTGTATTTCGCTTTTAGTGGGCAAAAAGAGACAGAGACAGACTGAGAGAGAGAAAGAGGAATAAATTTCGCTCACTTTTCGCATGACTCGCATGCAAATGCCATTTCCCCAGTCCAAATTGCACACAATTCATCAAATTTCATTTGATGTCGAATTGAGGAACAGAGCCTGAGAGCCTGTCGATCAGGACTAGCACTTTCTCTCTCTCTCTCCGTCTCTCTCTCACACACTGTGTTTCGCTCTCTGTCTCTCTAAATTGTAAGAGAAACCTTTTAATGGGCTTTGTTTTTTCTTTATTTTTATTTGGACCCCGGAATACTTATTAACGGTAATTGAAGTTAATTTTATTTGACGATTTAAACAATTGAACTTTCTATTTGATTGAGACATGTCTCAGAGACAACTTTCTGGAGATGCTTTTAATGAAATTCTCTTTAATAACTTTCAAGTAGTAAGACAACTTTCAATTCAGCTCATCGAGTTAACTAAGTAATTGAATAATTACTTAGTTTTTCCATAGCATACTTTAGGGAAGTTCTTCAAACATCCAATATAATGACGTAAACATTGTTGGAACAATTTCAAGAGCATCTTCAGAAGTGTTTAATAGAGAAAAAGATTATCTGACATTTGTGGGGATAGTTTGTTATTCTAAAGCATACTTTAGGGGGCTGCAACATCATTTAAATTGTGAATTAATTAACTCAACCTTGATTTTCTTTTTATATATTCACTATTCTCTCCAAATTAACTATTTACCTAAGTCTCATTGTGGTGTTTCCTTCATTTTTCTCCTTTTTAGTTCTTGGTTTATTCTGTAAATAATTTAGTCTTGTTAAATTGCTTCAAATTCCATATCTAAAATCAAAATGCTATGTAATTTCAATAATTCAAAGTTTATCTTATCGAAAATATCAATGTGGAGAGAAACCAACAACCAGAATTGCCGATTCTTCGATTACCAAATACAGTAGCCATTATAATTGTTCGCAAATTATGCCCCTCAATAACGTAAGTTAACATTTAACTAGCATCTTTATCTTGTCACACAGAGAGTTGCTTGTCATGTTCTACCTAACCAGGTACCGAGTTATAGAGGTACTCAACCCCAAAAGCGACCCACGATGACTCCAACTCCAACTGGAGCCATGGCCAGCAATTTGCCAAAGTCTTTTGCTTCAGCCACAAATTGAGCAGCGTCATAAAATGTAAAATTTTCAATTGTCTACAATTTGTGTGTGTAAGTGTGTGTGTGTGTCTGTCTGTCTCTGTGTGTGTGCTCTTCTCTCTTGAACTTTACTAAACTCCAGCCAGAGTCTCAGAGTCTTGGACGTGAAACGCCAATAGCCCCAACATAGCATTTTATGGCCGCTTACAGTTCGGCAACCGTTGGACGCTTACATTGTTCACATGCTGCCGTTGCCGTTGCCACTAACTTGGCTGAAAAGCAAAGTATTAGAAATACAATAAAGTGGAGTCAAAGTGAAAAGTTTTACGCAGTGGCGGCTGCTGCTTCTGCTTCTGCTGCTACGCTCCAACAAAGAAATCGAGTAAGTAAAGAAAAAGAACTGCAAAAAACAAAAAAAAAAGAGAAGAAAAACTTTTTGCAAACAGCAAAGTTTGCTGGCGCCCGCAAACGATGAGAACTACCTTTTCGATTGGTAAGAAACGGTTGTAAGTAGTAGAGTAGTAGATGAAGATGCAGGCTATACGGGGGCAGTGGCAGAGGCAGAGAGAGAGACAGAGCCACAAAAGCGCTACCACAAACAACTTTGTTTGCCTCATATGATGAGCCAAACATGTGAGCACGGATGGGGGGGGCCGGTGGGTTCGGTTGGTTTGTGTGTGAGTCTGTTTGAGGCGCGGCTTAAAAACTTTTAACAATGCACAAAAGCGGCAAAGTGATTTCTTTCATATTATTAACTTTAGAGCTGAAGAGCCACCAGCCCCCATATGAGTGCAAGAAGAATGGTGTGTCGAGTGGAATGGAGTGTGGCGTGGAGTGGAGTACATGAGGCTTACATGTGAAGTGGCCACCAGCACCACCAAAGAAACGCATGTGGAAGTCTCTTACCGCCTTTTGTGTCACTTGACCGGAAAGGTTACGCATGCGTAGCCCCCCATTTTTATTTTTCCAAACTGAATTAACTTAATTTCATTTCACACAGTGCAGTAAAAAAAAATAAGAACTATATATATTCCAATTCACACTCAACTTCTTGGCACTGATAATCCACTCTTTGTAGATTATATAGATATAACTTTTTCTTTTTAATATAGTTTTCACACATAATATGAACTAAAAAAAAAAAAACACATAGATGTCCATTTTCGCCATCTACAAAGTTCTTATTTTGAGGCTCTACCATTTAGAAATTGATAACCGAACAACTTAGCTCTTTATGCAATTTATAAGTTACATATATATATTCTATGATTTTCCCTTTTGAAATATGTGTGAAAAGTCTTCTAAATTTTGAAGGATTATCTAGAATAAGTTTTCTCTTTTTGGGTTGGGAGAAAATTTTCATTAATTAAGGACACTTTGAATATATATTTCTACGACTTTCCTTTTTGGAATATGTTGTTAAGTTAATGCCCTGAAAAGAAATGAAACGAAAATGGACAAGAAATGTTTTGCCTTCTACAACACGAAGCTCTATTGGAAGCTATCTAATAAAAATGGTCAAAAAGAATTCGTAACCCTAGATCCTCGAAGATCCTTCAAGTGTGAAATGAACTGGAAAAGTTGATGATAAAGTTATAATGAAAATGATCCCCAAGATTGTGATTAATAATCTTCAAATTGTTCTCTCTTGTTTTGGGATATGTAACTGACAGCAACCAACACGCTCGAGCTTCACGCACAAACTGAATTAAGAAGCAGAAATCTGGGCAGGATCAGCAAAACAGGCAACCGACTGAAGCTCAACAGCTGTGAATTGGTGTGTGTGTGTGTGTGTGTTTCAGTCATGCAAATCGCCATAAATTGTAATTTATTCAAAGAGTAGATTAGACTGACAGCGCGCGCGAGAGAGAAAGGGAGAGAGAGATGAGTGCTACACGCTGTGAACAGATCAGCAAAAGCAAAAGGAAGCAAGGAAAGTGAACTAAAGTAAAGGGTAGAGGGTACCCTTTGGCCAGGTAGCCCGGAGTCTTCCCCATCCCTGATTGTCAAAAAAGGCGTTCACGCAGGCGCATAAATTACCAAAATAAAAAACCGAAACTCTACAAAAAATGTAAACGCGAAAAGGTAGAAACTGACATCACTGGCAGGTCACGTAATGCCCACATCAATCGTTGCACGACGAATTTGAATGGCAAATGTTGCCGCTTGGCTCTTGGATTTTGTGGGTTTGAGTCACTCACTCTCTCTCACTCTCGCTCTGTCTCTCTTCTTTTGGGTGTATCCTTTGCACTCGCTGGGCTTATCAGCTGACAAATTTCAATGCTCTGGCCTAAGTCCTCCTGTCGTTTGATTGATGAGCAGGCGTTTATTTTTGTTCGTTTCGTTTCGTTTTTGTTTCTTTTCCCATCTTCTCTTCCCCACTGATGCTGATGCTGCTAGAGCTTAAGACTTTCGCTGTTTATTTTGATGATGGGATATATGGGACTTATGAATTTTTGTAAAAACTTTTTGCCCAAGCAAAAGGCAACATCATGAAACCAAAAAAAAAACACCACACACACACAAGAGAAACAACAAAAACTCGGCATATCCAAACAGAACACTTCAAATTTCATGGTTAACCCTTTGAAAACGCTTTTTATTGCGAATCAAACTCAGCGACATGAAGATACAAATAACCACCAACAAATATCAGAAAGCAAGAGATCGAGAGAGAAGATATCCTGTATTATAGTAAAAAAGTTGTACAAATACTCAATTAATCCCTTTCTACAATCCTTTCTACGCATGAAAAGTTCTTGTTTCAAATATGTCTTTGGATGAAATATTATCCACTTTGGAATTATCTTAAGAAAATCATCAATCAATGGAATAGAAGCGTCTCAGTTTATTTAGAAGGAGTTTTACGGTCATCCATTTATCATTAGAAATATTATTATACATATTCACAATAAGGTTAACTCTCTTATTGTATTATTTTTCAAGGACTTATCCAGAAATTTCATCATTTGTGACGATGTGCTATCAATAAGTGATTCTTTAAGCACCATCACAAACGAAGAAATATAAGTTTATCTTTTATTATAAACTTTTTTAATGGTTTCTCTCTTTTTTCTCTTTATTTAGTTGTAATTCCCAACTAGTTTTAGCCTTGAAGATATAAGAGTCTGTCTGATAATAGAGTTAGGTGGATTTTGAATAAACAATACAGAAAAAAGGGGTCATCCTTTAAAAGTGTAACTAACTCAAACCTCTATAGGTATGTATATTCCCTTTGCTGCTTGTAGGGTATCATCAGCATTAAAAAACAGCATGTAAATGTGTTGTTAAATGCTTTCAGGACATTAAAATATTGAAATAGAAATCATCGCATAAATCAACAATTTTTATGCAATTGCAAAGATAACACACGCACACACACACCGAGAGAGGAGGCATCCCTAACCCCTTTTTTAACATATGCCAGCCCATTAACATGCTCACACACACACACGCACTGGCAATTGTCAGATGGTTCAGTTGGCATTATGAATATTCATAGTTTTCAATGTTCTGTATTCTATTGTTTAAAATCGGCGTAACGTAAATTAAAAGGCAAATTTATAATAATACCCAAAAGCCATCTGAGCACAATGGATGGATGGTAAAGGTAAGAGGGGTAACCGCACCCCCATCTATGTATATATTGTGCGTCTCCTATCCTATAGATAGATAGTAAATGCAAAAATCAAAAGCAAACCACTTTCGATTTTTATGCGCAAATCGGCAATAAATCGCCTTCGGATGCCACAGCAGACAATGGTTAAAAAACAAAAGGGTTTTTTTCAAGAGCAACCTTTTTGGTCGGTTGTTCGGTTGTTTGGTTGTTGTTCCATCAATGGACAAGGGGTTAGAAAATGTTTTTTGAGCACGAATAGATGATGATGGGGTGATGTACTATGGTGGCATACCTGACTTTCCATTCCTCGGCACGCCGAAACATTGCCTCTGAAGTATCTCTCATCTGGCCTCTCTATGAACATGTGAGGTTATACTTAATTAGTCTTTGATAAGGAGAGTAAACAGCAAACTTTCCTTCCACACACATTTCATGCTCAAATTGCTGATATGGGATTGGGATTGGGTATTGGGAAATGGTTGGATGGTTCGTCTCTCTCATCTGCATATGAAATCTAAATACATTTAAAGGCCCCTATATATATCTCTCTAGGTCTCTCTATGCCCTACCTGAAAATGAGGAGGAGGGCAGGGGTAGGTGTGGGGGTGGGGTGAAAACGCTTTTGTCTTTTGTCTTCACGCATCATGAATTTGATTGAGGATTTTATGGTTTATTCTCTGTTTCGGTTTTGGTTTTTTTCTTCTTCGTCTTCTCTCTCTCTTCATTTTCCTATTTAATATTTTTTTTATTGATTTATTTTTGCTTATTCTTGTTAAATAATAATTTTGTATGCAGCTTGGAGACATCTTTAAGGCACGGTTAAAATGTTAGCACAAATGAGCCAGACTGAAATTAAGCACTCTCTGCCCCTAGCCCCTAGCCCCTGCCCCTTGCCTAGTTCTACAACAACCTGTTCTTGTCTTTGCCTTCGTCTTGTGTTTTTTTTTTGGGGGGGGTAAAAGAAAATTGTATACTTTCGCTCTCTCTCTCTTTCGCCCCGAGTCTCTGTGTTTGTGTGTGTACGTGAAAATGAACATTTTTGTGTTGAACTTTTCCAACTTGACTCATTTTCATTTGGCTGTCGGTGTGTGTGTGTGTGTGTGTGTGTGGGAGGGGGTTTGGTTGGGATGTGGGGGGTTTTTGTGTGCGAGAGTCGACTCGAGTCGCAATTAATTAAAACTTTGTTGGGGTTGGTTATGGTCTTGTGTCCTTGTGCGGGTGACGGCAACAGCGGCAACGGCTGGCTACGTTGTGTCTGGCTCTGGCTCCGGCTCTGGCTCTGGTTCTGCCTGGGAAATTATGTCAAAGTGTCTGGCTCGGCTGCTGCTGCTGCTGCCTGTGCCAGTGCGATTTTTGCTGCTGCTCCTTGCTTGTGTCTGCTGTGTTCGTGGGAATTCCCCCAATTATTTCTCAGTCGACGCCGACGAGAGCTTAATTTGTTGTTGTTTTTTTTTATTCTCCTCCTCCTCCTCCACGTTGAGAGAATGAGAGAGCTGAGCAACTTGTTGCTGCCACCTTCTTATTTCGGGGGTTCTGATGGGGTAGCTTTTAATGAAATCAATTATGACAGCAGCAACATCAACAGCAACAGCAACTGGTGGCAAAATGATGATGTGCAAATGAAATGACACAATTTGTCAATACAAACAGAGAGAGAAAGAGAGGAGGAGGAGAAGGAGGCGGAAGAGGAGGACAGAGCCAACTACAATGAATACAATCAAAAAGGAGTTTGCTTGGAAGTGTGTAGGGGCAATGTTCTGGCACATCCTGTTACGAGTGCTGCGTTCCGTTTCCTTTCCATTTTATTTGTGTGTGTTTTTTTTTATAGATATTTCTATAGCAATGCCTGGAATTGTCATACAAAATTCATATGGCCCAAGCTTCAGAGTCTTTCACATATCTGTGTGTATATGCAGATCATGAGAACGAGAAACGGGATGAGGGAATGATGATGGAATGATGGAGTTGGCATGGAGTTGGCAGCCTTGCGAGGAAAAACATATACATATATATGTATAAAATAAACACGCATCCTGTGCGACACATTCAATTCGGCATTCCAACAGCAGCATCAGCAATTCTCCATTCTTTCTCTCTACCCCTTTCACCTTTTTTCCTACACCTTTCTACCTTCTCATGCTCTTCTTGTTGTGGCCCCGGCTCTTTGTGTATTTTGATTTCATTTTGTGTTTTCTTGTTTTTGTTGTTTATTATTCATTTTTTCTCGCTCGCATGACAATGACGCTTATTATCATGAATTCTTTGTGATTTCGCGTGCTTTCTTTTATTTCTTTTCATATTTTCAATATCTTTGGCACCGACTCTGACTCTGTGTGGGTCCTGTTCTCCAGCTGCTTCTACTCCTACTACTACTATTACTATTGCTCCTTCTCTCTCCCTATTACTCAATTGAAATAACTCGCATGTTGATTGTTATTCAAATGTGATTTCTCCTCCCATCTCACTTCCGTGTCATCATTTTGCTTTTCATTCTTTGGCATTCTTCTTGCATCGCAATCGTGTTGTTTTCTTAACATTTCGTATGCAAAAATAATTATTTATATTGTTGTTGCAATGCCAGATACATATGTATGTATCCCTCGTCCTCTTCCCTTTTATCTGGCTCTCCTTTGAATGGGAGGTGTCTTAAAGAGATTTGCTGTTTCAATTTCAAAACATAAGATAAGATGATAAAAGAGCTTTTCCATTGTGGCCTATTTTTGGTTAGCACTGGCGAAAAGCATTAAACCAAAAAATTGATGACGCATCATGATGGTTTGGCCATAAGAAAATTTTCACAATTTCCACTAAAAAAAGCGAGAGAGAGAATGGAAAAAGAAAAGCATTTAAAGTGGCGTCTTCCGTTACCCGCTGCTGCTGCTGCTCGTGCTGCTCGTGAAATGCTTGTCGATTAAACCTTTCTTTTATGCGACCATTGCCTGTCTTTTTTTGGAGAGCCTTTTCAACTCAACGAACCCAGCAGCGAATACAACACAACGTTTGTCTTGGACCTGAAGACTCCTGCGGGTGGAGTGGAGGAGTAAAGGAGGCAGGCGTCGGCGGCTGTCATCAAAAAATATTGTATTGTTATTATTTTATTTTTATGTGTCGCTGTCGAGGACGAGGACGATCCTGGCTGTTGTTTGCATAAAAAGAAGAATGCCCTGCTGGCTGCTTGCTGCTGGTTTGGTTTGGTTTTAGGTTTTGGGTTGTCGTGGACCAGCAGCATCATCATCATCATCATCGTCCTCATCATCATCATCTTCTCCAGCAGCAGCAAACACAAAAAGCGTTTTGTGTTCTGCGTTTCGCTTGCTTATTTCGCATTGTAAATTTTTATGCCAGGCGTGTGTGTGTGTGTGTGTGTGTGGGTGGGTGTGGGCGAGGTCCTGCCCTTGCTCCGCGACTGAAGCAATCACACACATTGTAATTGAACACACACGCTCGAACGCATTTTGTTTAGATTTCATTTTTTTTTCTTTTTTTTTTTTTGTGCTTCTTTCGTTCTTTCTTCATCTCGCTCCTCAGCTTCAATTTTTGTGTGTGTGTGTTTTTTTTTTGTTGGCTCCTTTATACATTTCGTCGTCATGTTTTTAGCTGGTTTTGGCTCTTTCGTCTTGTTCTTTATTTTGCGTGTTTTTTTTTTGTACATTTTGGGTTCAGAGACGTCGTCGTCGACATAAAATGCAAAACAGAATTTCATTTTCGGCAGGAATGCTCAGTGCTCTGTGTCCTGTTCTTGTTGCTGTTGTTGTTGTTGTTATTGGGAATGCTACAACATTGTTGAAGCATGTAATATCCTGCCAAGGATAAGGGTTGGAATACGCCCCACATATACACACACACACACCAACACACACACATGCCGCCCCTTTCTCCTGGTTTTCCTTCCCTTTCTCTGTTGTTGACGATTTCTGCTACTTTTTTTTTCATCTTTTACTTCATGCGAATTTAGTTTATTGGTTTTATGTATGAATGGGTATGTGTGTGTGTGTGTGTGTGGGAGGAGCCGCTTGCTCTTATGCTTATGTGTGTGTGTAAGCAAGTGAGTTCCCATTTCATTTTTCTTTTCTTTTTATTTTTTTGGGGTGATTGATTGGCATTACGATGAGCTCAAATGTATGTACATATGTGTGTGGTGTGAGTGTGTGTGTGGCGTGTGTGTGTATTCTCTTTGCCATTTACATACACATTTCATTTATGCAAATACTCGCAATTCATATTCCACAAATACTTGCCGAATTACAATAAACATTTTACAAGGCAACACAACTAAAATCCCCATTATCATATGCCTCAGTTTTCAAATTTCAAATTCCAATTTCAATTTGGCATTCGTTAAGCATTTTCGCAGCTAATTTCCCTTCAAGATTTGCACCAGTTAGATATACAACTCTCTCTATATACATATATTTAGGGGGGGGTGGAGAGTGAGATAGATATGAATCGGGCCAGTCAGTCAGTCAACCAACCAGTCATTCACTCTGTCCGCTCTGTCCATTACGTCTGTCTTCCTTCTGTTTTTGCTTAATTTCCTGTTAAGCCATTTTCAATATCTCACATAATGAATGTGGCAACAAAATGGCAGCGGACATGCATTAAAGGTGTGTGTGCCACAATCCAAACAGCCAGAGAGAGAGAGAGAGAGATAGAGAGCCCCCCAGTGTCAGTCATTAGTCACTCATACACAGTCAGTCAGTCAGTCAGTCAGTCATACAGTCAGTTGGTTGGCTGCTTGGTCGGAAAAGACATTTGTAGAACATGGGCCCAAAGTTTAGTATCTCTTTGAGAGTTCTGCTTGACGAGTTATGCTGATGAAGAGGCCTTTACAATATGACGGCTACCACAGTGGAACGCAATCACATATGAATTATTACAAAATATAGTATAAACGAAACGAAAATAAAGAAGGCATTTAAATCTATCATATCGAGAGAGAGAGAGAGAGAGATGAGATTGTGGAATACCTGTCAAGCAATTTTGAAGAGATTCCACGTTTCAGTTTGTTTTAATCACACCCCTCTTAAAATTTTTAATTTAGAAATTAATTTAAACCATTTTCTCTTTTGTTTAATAAGTTTCTATACAGGTCCTACCAAGACTTAAAAGTAAGTTAGAACTAATTTATTCCAGAGAAAATAATTAATAATATTTTCTTTGATTTACAATCTTCATTTTAGGACTTCAAAGATTTCAAATTTCAATCAGTTTTTAAACAGTTTTACAATTCGTAATTAAACCATTTGTATTATCACAAAACTTTCCTATTAAATTTCTATTCAAATTCATTAGGATGAAATGGAACCATATAAAGAGATTTATTATAAAATGAAACATAAAACAAACTGATTTGGTGTTATCCTTTTTAAAAATAAAACTTGAATTTTTAGTAAAAGGCTTTAAGATAAATTGTTGACGTTAATTTGTCAAGAGTTTTTCTGTTTTTTGAATTGAATTAAGTTTTGTTGTCAATAAATATTCTTCTAGTTAAATAATTATCACGCCTTCTTGCATATGTTTGTTTACACATTTTGCTCCACTGTGTAGCAATAACGACTTCCTCTGCCCCTCTCTCTCGCTCTCTGTCTCTGTCTCCACCGACAAGCAAGAGCAGCGTTTACAACGGCTAAGGCTGCAAACACAGTGCGCGCTGAGATGAAGACGAAGATGAAGACGAAGCTGAAGACGAAAAACAGTGCAGAACAAATCATATGAATTCGCTCGCTCGTAAGCATAGTGCGCGCTGTGACGAAGACGAAGATGAAGACGAAACGTAAGCAATCAGCTTCAAACGCTGCTGTACTGATTTCGAAGACGAATCGCTTGCTAGTTACCGTTGTTTTTGCTCGTTTGTTTTGTGTATGCTTCGGCACGTGTTAAAATTTAGTTGCGATTTGTGATTTGACCGAGGCATATCGTGAAAATGTCAAACGAAGAGTTGATTGCAGCAATTTTTAAAAAACCCTGCTTGTGGGACCAGCAAAACAAATTGTACCACAACAGGCAAATCATTGACAAAACTTGGAACGAAATTTCAAGTGAATTGAATGTTGATGGTAAGTAATTTATTTAATTTTAATCCAAATAAAATAATAATAATGGAATGGAAAATTTAAATACTATCAGCATTTCTATGGCTGCAAACATAACTACGGAACGTGTCTCTGATTAATCGACCTCTTTTCTTTGAACTTTCCAATATATTTTTGGTTTGTTGCTTATAAATTTTTCTCCCTCTGTCAAATGCGTGTCCAGATCTTCTAAATCTAACATTGTATTATGCAATATACAAATTGCTTTAACAATAATTTCTGCGTTAGATGGCGTCGTTTCAATTGGCTTCCACAATATTCTCCATTTCGAGTTAATAATGCCAAATGCACATTCCACACACCTTCGCGCTCTGGACAAACGACTATTAAAATATTCATTTTCCAATGTTAGATTTCTTCTGGCATATGGTCGAAGAACCCAGTCCAAAAGCGGATAAGCTTCATCTGCAAGCAACACATATGGCATAGATATTGTGGTATTGGGCAAATAGGAATCCTTCGGAAAATTTAAGTCTCCAGAATTTTTCATTGTGTAAATCGCTGAGGAAGCAAAAGTTCCACCATCACTCTGACGTCCGTAACCACCAACTTCGATGGTAACAAATTTACATTTTGCGTCAGCGACTGCCTGCAGCACTATTGAGAAAAATTTTTTATAATTATAAAACATTGATCCTGAATTCGCTGGGCATTTTAGACGTATATGCTTTCCATCAATAGAGCCAACACAATTTGGGAATTCCCAAAGATTCCAATACTGATCCGCAACTTTCTTTAAATTTTGTTCTGTGGGCACAGCCATATGTATCGGCTGCAAAACTGTCCACAAAGCTTCACATGTCTCTATAACAATAGAACGAACCGTGGAAGCACCCATTCGAAAGTTAAAAGATATTGATCTAAATGAAGTTCCAGTAGCGAGATATCTAAAATAACAAAACAATTTAAAAAAATGTTATGCAACTAATAACATTTTGATATGTATTTTTCAGCTATGGTTTTGAAGAAAAAATGGAAGCAATTGAGGGACACGTTTCGAGCAGAATTAAAGAAATGTCCACCGGACCGTTCTGGCGACGCTGGCGACTCAGTCAACGAGATGAGTTCTCAATGGACTCATTTCGAATCCATGAAATTCATAAAGGACCAGATAAAGTGCCGCCAGTCTTCTGGAAATTTGATTCGTCAAAAAACCAATGAAGTACAAGATATGAACATTAATGAAGATGTTAATAGTCTTGATATAGAGGCGCCGCAATATGAGGAAGAAGGCGACATGAGTACGTTTGAAGTGAAAACGTCCACCCCACGATATCCTCCTAAAAATATGAAACGCCGTCTTAACAACAAAGAAGATGAAATGCTGAACATCGAGAAAAAAAAGTTGGAGCTGTTAGAACAGAAAGCAAAAAACAAGATTTCAGCCGACGATGAAGACATGGCTTTTTTTGTGAGCCTATTGCCACATGTTAAAAAGATGGATCCACAAACAAAACTTTTGTTTAGAATGGATATGCAAAAATCGGTCTATAATCACGTGTACAATGTGGGGCGCTCTTTTAATCTACAACATATTGAGAACCAAGCTTCTTATATATCTGTACCATCACCGACGATACTTGAATCTTCATCAAATCAATACTCGGATAATGCCTTATCCCCACAGGATCCGAGCACTTTTCTAACTTCAGGAAATGTGATCACTTTTTCAAATTAATTGAATGAGAATTTCAAATCAATAAAATGAATAAATCTAAATATATTTTAAATTATTTTTTACCTTAACGTCACAATTAGCCTTTCAGCACATAAAATTGGCGTTTTATTAAAATTAGTCCAATTTTTAATAATAAGTGGCTCAATTTTAATTAGAATGTAATCAAATGTGCTAATAGTCATTCTTGTATATTCCACAAATTTCTTTTCATCGTGGCGCAGCTCATGATACAAATGATGAAATTCACCAAATGCATCTCTTCCCAAATTTATAGGGTGTACTTTTTTATTTACTTTTAAACGTTTTAATTTAAAATATAAACTTTGCTCAATCAGCAGGTCATCATCTGATGAGGAATCCATTGCGACTAGCATAACAAAAGCGCAACGAATTCGTCTCGCACTGTGCAACCTATTAGCTTACTCGCAACGCAAGCAATTTCTCTTCAGCTTCGTCTTCATCTTCGTCTTCGTCTCAGCGTGCACTGTGTTTGCAGCCTAAGACTTGGATTTAAATTAGCATTTTGCATAAATGTTTGGCATGTCATCATAAAATACCACACACACACACACACACACACACACGCACATACACACACATACACATACGCGCACACACACACACACACAGATATTTATATGTAAGCCTACATCTCAATGTAGCCCAGTTTAAACATCAAACAGGCATAAAGCAGCAGCAGCAGCAACAGCAGCAGCAACACGCTGCGTATGCGTAATGTGAACTCATAAGAGTTCATTTCTAGCAATTGCTCCCTCTTAAAGGATGTATTTTAGAAGCATTCAAGGCAAATAGATTTTCGGTTACATTCTTTCAAAATTCTATGAGATGATTTTCTATATACTCATATACATATATATTCGCTATATAGATTTAGGTATGTATGTACTTATGCTTTTTACTCACTCTATCGCCGGCAGAGGAAATTAATGTTCCTTTTGTGGTTTTGGCTGTGGAAAGTGGGTATAATGGGTGGGTTGGTTGGTTGGTCGGGTAGTTGGTTGGCTGGTTTGTTGGTTGGAGCTAGCGTATGCCTGCCGCTGACGTCTGACGCCGAGTGTGGCAGATTAATGATACTAAAAACGCAATTTACTTATGGATGCGATGAGAGAGGCCTTCATCCTAAACCCACTCCCAATTTTCAGCCTGATTAGCTTTCCCATGGCATGGTCATTAGTCGTTGTTCAGGAATTTGGTTTATGAAATTCCAACAACCAAAAAAAAAAAAAAAACACCCACACACACACACACATATAGAAATCGACAAGTTCGAAGAAGGAAGACGACGATGGCATCCGTTTCCCTTCTCTGCACACCGTCAGTTCTTAGACTCCCTCTCTCTGTCTCGCTCTCCTCATATGTGCAGCTAACTACAGAAATTATAATAAAAAAATTTGTGAAAGCAAAATAACTCGAAATGCCTTTTTAATGTTGTAGAAAATATTCATGCTGCTGGAGCGGCAGCGGCGGCGGCAACAGCAACATCAGCTACAAGTTTCTTGCATTCATATGAAGAAAAGGATCTTATAATAAATTCCACTACAGGCAACAAGATGAGGATGATGATGATGATGACGACAAGGACGACAAGGATTGCCTCAAATGTGGAAAGCGAAAAAAAAAAAAGAATTCTAGAAGCAAAAGAAGGATTCAAGAGTGGAGTGCAACAACAGCAACAACAACAACAACAGAAACTAAAATGAAATGAATGGAATGGAAAGAAAAGGAAAGGAAACGAAACGAAACGAGAGGCAAGGAAAGGCAAGAAAAGTTCCTTTTTGCGTAGAGTTCTTTTAGCCGAAATAAAAAAAAAAAAAACAAAATTGTTGCATGCAAATGCTGCTTACTTACTTGACTACAACTATATGGCATGTGTGTGTGTTTGTGTGTGTTGTAGTTTCATTAGGATTACAGTTAGCTTACAGTTTCTCTACCCTCACCATCATCTCGGACTAGTGCCAGGTCCGCCCAGGCAGCTGCTGCCTTTGCCTAGCTTGCTTATTGAGTTATGACGCATGCGAATTGTGAGCACAAGTATGAGAGGGAAATAAAAATTTGCTGCTTATAAAAGTCGACAACTATTCACACACACACACACATATGTGTGTATCAGTGTGTGTGTGTGTGTGTGAGCATAACAAAAGCTTTGGCAATAAGCATGGCAGACTGACTGACTGACAGACAGACCGACCGAAAGAAGGACGAACGTAAAAGGCGAATCACTACGCAAAGTTAAACCAAAAACCCTTATTCAATCCTCTCTCTCTCTCTCTCTTTCTCTGTGTGTGTGTGTGTGTGGCTCTTGGCTGTTGCCATCCATCTCATGGCATTGCTTTTTACATTCAAGCTGCATCCGATCCATAAAAAATATGTTGCATGCGGCAACAAAAGCCCAACTCAAGTGCTCGACTAACTAACGACTGCTAGCCAAAAAAAAAAAGAGTTACCCCGAAAAGGAGTGCAACAAATCAAATTGAAACAAAACGTATCGAAAATCAAATGCATATATCTTATTTAGTTTCATAGAAAACTTGTAGAAATATACATATACGAGAAAATCCAATCAAGAATTGATCCTTTGATCAACTGGTTAAAGCAAAATGGACAAAGGATGAGAATATTATGAGAGTCAGTTGAGTCATTCTATTCAATAATATGTTCAAATGTTCGTCTTTCTTTCCACTCACGTAATAATTATATTTTTAAAAATATATTCAACAATTTCAAGTGCACAATTTAGCAGATTAAATGTTTTTTTTAACACAATTAAAAAATTAAACAAATAAATGACCTCGACCCTTAAATTTGATCAAAAAAAAAGGGTCTAAGAAACTGTGATTAAAACATATGTTTAGAATATAAAAAGTTATGACAAAACAAAAAGATATAAAATACACATTTTTGACTAGATTGCGATCTCATTAAATTTGATCAAATCTTGGATTTCGATTTCAAAGCATGTTTCTACGCTTTGATTCGCATTTTTTCGACTTAACAAAAATCAAAAATGTCTCTGGATTAAAGGATTAATGATTTTTATGAGTGAATTGACATAAAGTCCTTGGCTGAACCAATTTTCCAAAGAAAACTAAGTAAACTATAATTGCCAAGGAGCATACTCTCAATTTAGATAGATATGCATCTCAAATTTGATTGATTATTATATTGATATTTATAACTTTGTTAGGGATAAATATATATTAAATAAGTAGAATGCATCAATGGGACCAACAAAAGGCGATTGCACTTTCATTGGTTCCCATTATGGCATTCAAATTTGGAAAACTATTTGAAAACATGATGAATCTATCCGAGTAAATCGATTGATTTACATACGTTTCACAGAGTTTCACTAATGGCCATTTTAAAGGATTGCAATTCTTTTTGGTTTAACTTTAGTTGATGCAGTTGTTTGTTGTTGCATCTGCATCTGCATCCCCACAATGCTCATCTCCCTGCCCGTGGCCATGCCCACCTCCCACCGATCGATATGGGCTCTTGAATCTGGTCCAGCTTGTGCTCGTTGTTGCTGGCTGCATTTTACATTTTTACTTCGTTAACTTGATTTCCGCTGCCAAACGAATCCAGTGAAGGCATCGACAACGGCATCGAAAAGTTGACAGCTTGAAATGCCTGTAAAGGAGACACATTCACAGCCCTTGCTCTTGCCTTGCCTTGCTCTGGATTTCTACGGCTATACCGAGAGAAAGAACTCTTTAAAGTTTTTTCTCTTTTTTTTTTTTTGGTTAAATATATTTTTTGTGTGGATCGACTGTGGGCAGAAGCAAAGCGTAAAAAATATACGAAATTCAATTTACGCCAAACAAAATCATAATCCATCTATCATTCATCAACGTGAAGAGGGAGAGGGTGGGGGAGGAAGGGGGAGAGTGGGAGAGCGGGTGGAGCGAACGAATGTCTGCGGCAAACGGAAGGAACTTCATAGATACGCGCGAGCTCTACAACCTATCTAACGGTATATGTTCGGTTTTAAGTGTGTGTGTGTGTTGGTGTGGTGTGTTGGTGTGTGTCTATTGGTGTGGGTGTGTGCCTTCTTCCTTTTACGTTTATTTCTTTTTACATATTTTGTTACGCTTGTAAAGCTGAAATCCCCAGCGTATAAGCATTTCTACTTCAGTCGCTGCTCAGTTTAGCTCTAGCGCCCCAGCGAATGTCCTTCACTCCCTATCCCCAAACCCCCTACCCCCTTGCCTCCTACCTTACCTACTTCTATGTTTGCCAACAACAATAACGACTACAAAAAAATGACAAAATGCGTGGCTGGCATCTGCCTGATAAGACGACAACGCGCGAAGGCATCTCTAACTATTGACGGAAGGTTTTGCTCTCTCTCTCTTTCTATCTATCTTTCTATCTCTATCGTGTTAGCCGCTGCTGGTGGAACACCAAGTTCAACAACTGTTGGCCGAAATGGTTTTAAACAACAACTGTGAAAGATACGCGACCAAGCTACCAAGAAATCGAGCTTCGTTTCGGAGGGGTAAAGGTCCACGCACTTTTATTTTCGTATTTTCTTCTTTTGCGTTTCGTTTCCCATGGCTAGAGTAGATGTAGATGCGGTGGCTGCCCCCAACCCACCAAGCCACCAATTTATTGCTCTGCGACGCCTGGAAGCAGGCTGCAGTTTTCTGTATGTGTGTGTGTGTGTGTCCCTTCGCAGGAGAAATGCCCTGACACCTGAGGGTAGTCGCACTCATCGAGGCGAAAAGAGAAAGAGCGAACAAAACTCTCCGATAAACGAAACGAAACAAAGTGAAAAGGGGGCAGCAAGTGCGCCTGCGCTGAAACTTGAACTTCATGGCCGACTCCGAAGACTGTGGGCAGAGCTGCCAGCAGCACTTGATGCTGTCGTCCGATTTGGGGGTGGCTATGCTGCCGCTGTCGCTGCGGCTGCTGCTGCTGTTGCTGCTGTTCGCAGGGCTTCCAGTGTGTGTGACAGCGACCACAAAAACAAATGCCATTTGGCAATTCAGTGGGCAGTAGCAGTTGGGCCTTAAGCCCGGCTGGTACGTTCTTCGCTTTTCTATCTTAAGCACATACACAACCAAAAGATTCAGTGTTTCAGATTTTTGTTGGTTTTTTTTTTCTTGTTAGTCTTGGACAATTTTTTGTTTGGGTCTTCGCTTCTATCGAGAATATCGCTTGACATTTGGCGACTTTATGTCTGAGGCTGCTGTCGCTGCTGTCGTCGTCGCTGTTGCTGTCGCTGCTCTGCTCTGACAGCAGCTCCAATGTTCTGGATGTGCGTGATTACTCCAATTCGGTGTGCGTGTGATAAGAAAGCGAAACGCCACGAACTCGACTCGGAACTGAACACACTCACTCTGTAACGCCAAAAGTATATTTTGGAGTCAAAGTCGAAGTGAAGTCATTCCTTAGCGCGACGCGTCTTGCAACGGTTGTGTTCCTCCTCCAACGATATAATAAATTATACAAAAAAATAAACTAACTAAAGAAAAACATTTCAATTCAAAATATCTAAATCTCCGCTATATCAAAAAAAAAAAAAAAACCAAACCAAACTAAACTAAACTAAAACATTTTAATACATTTCAAAAGACTCAAAAAAAAAAAAAAAAGCTAAAACGCAAATCAAAGTGCATCAAAACGAATCAACGAACATTTTTTGAAACCAATTTTTTTGTACATTTTTTTACCAAACATTTTGGGTAAGTGTAAAGTGAAGTGTGACAATCAAATGAATTTAATTTCAACAGATCTCTGAATGCTTTCCGAAAACGATCTATCAAATATTATTTTATGGTTTTTTTTGTTGAATATTTGGAGTTTAAAAGTAATCCAAAAACTGTCATATTTTTTTTTAAGGAAAAGCAAAAACGAAAAACAATTAAACACTTTTGTTTTGTGATTTTTTTAACATTCACTTGAGTTTTCAGCAGTTTTTCTCAACAAAAAAAAAAACTTGTATATATTTGTATTTTTAAAAAAGTTCCATCAGTTTGGAAAATATTTAAAAGTTCTTCGAGTAATATGGTGAAACGTTAGTTGTTTGTTTATTTTTTTTTTTTTGAAAGATATTTTATTGTGATCTTGAAGCAAGTTTTAATTTTTATTTTGTTTTTGAACTTTGCACAAAAGTCTCGATCAGATCAGTCGAAAGGAAGAGATAAAAACCACAACCGCACCCAACGAGGCAACGCGCCAAAATAACTTCACATCCATTCGAAAAAGGGAAACCAACAAAAAATCAGCACAAGCCTTTCCGTCTTCTGTCGAAAAAAAAAAATAATAACACAAACAACAACAAAGCAGGCCACGCCAGGCAGGCAGGAATGAATGAATGGAAGGACTCTCGCTTACAGCCGGTAAAATAATTGCATAAATTAAAATGTTAATTATGCGAACACGCAGAGCAACACAAAAATCTCTGGCCATTCGGGCTCTCTTTTCTCTGCTCGCTGCTTGCTACTCTGCTCTGCTCTCTCTCTTTAGTTGTGACGTCATTAAATGAGCATAGCGGTACGAAATGAAAAATGAAACAGCAGCAGCAGCAGAGCAGGGGAAGGATGAAAGGAAGGCAGGCAGGGCACAAGTAGATGCAAATTAAATATGAGGAGAAAATTCGTTTGTTACGGAAATGAACGCCGAGCCCGAGAACACGAGAAACGACCAACTAGCAAACAAACAAAAATCAAAATCAAAATAAAAACCGTCGGCAAAATTAATGAGCAGCATTTGCGAAGAAGAAGAAGCGGTAACAGGAGCAAAAAAAAAAATACAACGTCGGTAGCAAGGATCTTGACGTTGCAGCGCAGTTGCGCGCTCATTACGCAAATGAAAGGAGGCAAAAAAATGGTAAAAACAGACAGAATCCGGCGTAACGGGAAGCCGTCGGCATGGTTGCGTTGTCCTTGGCCGTGATTTGGCGGCCTCTGCCTGAAGCCGGCTTGCTTCTTCTCTCTGCAATACAAAAGGCGGGCTCTCTCTCTGTGTCTCTCTCTCTCTCTTTCGCTTTTCACAGTCAATTCCCCATTCATTAACATAATTTTAATTTGGGTTAGTGAGACAACGGCGCACAGTTCGTTGAACTTCATGATGATTGCGATGATGATGATGGCAGGACCCAGGCGGCCTTTTGGCAAAACCAAAAAAGGATGCGCGCAGCTGGCAGACAGCATCAGAATTTCCTTTCCTTCTTATTGTGTGTGTGTCTGTGTGTGTGTGTGCAATTTTATGCTAATGAGTCTTAGGGCCAAAAAACAATATTAGGGGCAAGCCTACCCCTTTCCCTTTCACTCTCTGTGTGTGTAGTTTTCTTTTATTTTTTATGCAAATTAGCTTAGTTTTACCTGAGGCGCTATTGAGCCTCAACACAGCTGCGTCGAAACTAAAGAGATTTAATTGAAAATACCATCGATCACTGGCAATGGAAATGATTTGCATAATTTTGGCAAGAACTTATGCAAATTCAAGTGCATTATTTGCAAATCATGTACAACATGGGTAACATTATTTTTTCGCAAACTAACCGAATGAGTGCCTGAGTGGAAAAGAAGGTTCCAATTCAAGCGGGTCGTTTGGCAATTATGAGCTTAGTACCAGGATATGGGTTTTATTTCACTTCAAAAATATGCTAACAAGGTTAGGGCAGGAGTGAAAGAAAATATATTGATTTCCCCCAGCTCCCAAGTGCGCCTTAAAGTAGGCAATCATAATTCATATATTTAGCACTTTCTTTGGTGCTTCAGTGCAAAATCGTTTTAGATAAGCATACACATGCATAGTTCAAAAATCTAAAACGTTTCTACCCGCTAAACTAAATGGGAAATTGCCACACCCATCCCACACACACACACACACTCACACACAACCAACTGCCATTTTCTTTTGGAGTTTTTTCCTTCTTTTTTTTGCACACACACATGCTTACATTTTCAACATAACAGAGAATGTTTGATGGTTGCTGTACAAATACAAACAACAAGCACACACTCACACACACAAACACACACACTCAAACACACATATGTGCTGTGAGGGTGAACAAAGCAAAAAGCAATGACAAGCACCAAAAAAAAGGAGAAAAAAAAACGAAAGAAGAGGCGACAAAAGCGTGGGACACACACACACACATGGAAGCCATCCCCATAGAGAGAAAGAGAGGGTGGGAGGGTTGATGGTTGTCTAACCCACCACGGTGGTTGTGTGTGCTTTCTTTTTTTTTCATATTGGCATGTGCAAAAATCCAAATATTGTATATGTGGCGGAGCTCTCCCTTGCCTTGTCTCTGTCTCGGTCTGGGTCTGTCTCTGTGTGCATTCTCTCATCACTTTTGCGTTGGCGTAATCCTTTTTAGCAAGCCAAAAGGAAACTCTCTACCCCCCTCTCTCTCTCTCTTTCTGTGACAGGATGCCGCCGCCAAAAGCTGTCGTTGCGCCAATAAAACGGGGCATAGTCCTACGTGAGGCATTTTCGAAAGTTTTGCCATGATTTTCTTTTTAGTTAGAGCATTCACGTTTCGTCCTATCCTATCGTATCCTATCCTATGCTATCCAATCCTGCCTCTATGTGTTTTCCTTTCCTCTTTTTTTCTTTTTCTATCTGTCCTCTGTGTCTGTATTTGCTTTGAGTTCGTTGGCTGTTTTCCTTTGTCAGGTGCGCCGCCAAAACCAATTTTCAAATATTTTCACTTTGGGTTTTCTTTTGGCTCCAACTGTCTGTCTGTCTATCTGTCAGTCGGGCTGGCTACTCATTGGCAAAATATTTGCTTGACTAAACACCAACTCACACAGATACAACAACAAATACATACAGAGAAAGAGAGAGAGAGAGAGAGTATGTCTGTCTGTCTGTCTGTCTATCTATCTGTCAGAGTCAACAATGCATTGGCAATGCGTTGGCAAATCAATTTCCTTATTAGAGGAAGGTTGTTAGAAGAGAAAGCGAAAGGTTTTTCCTATTTTGGCAAATCCTTTAACAAGCCATCCAGGCAGGCAGTCAGTCAGACAGGGTCTAGCGATTATGCAAATGAATGGCGAACAAGTTTATTCTGCTGCTGTTTTTTTGCTGTGCAAATCAATAACAAGAATCGCATCGAGTCGAATTCGGTTGATAAATTTGCATAAATGGAGGACACCCTTTTTTCTATTCTATTCTATTCTATTCTATTCTACACCCTGTGTGTATGGTGTATGTTTTGTTGTGTGTCGCCTACTACATGCAGCAGCAACATTTTTTGTTATTAGTTTTTCGCATTCGACAATTTATATTTTTGCAGAGAAAGCCAAAAAACAGAGAGACAGGGAGGAATGACAGAGAGAGTGAGAGGGAGAGAGAGTGAGTGAGTTGGCAAATATGCAAATTAACTTCAAGTTGTGTTTTGCATTGACAGAGAAAGCAACGAACTCAATGTATCTACCTACCATATACATATATCCTCCCCCCCCCCACTAGCCACACATCCCCTTTTTTTTTTGCCAATCTCCTGAAGCAATTTTGTAGTAGGGTTGCGAAAAGAAAAAAAACTGAAAGCAACCATAGGATGAGGGTTGATAAGCAAATTGAGTTTGCACAAAAAAGCGACAAAAAAAACACTAGTAAAACTAAAAACAAGAAAACGGTATATCTCTATATATTGATTTTATCGAGCCAAGTGAAATCTTAATACAAAAATTCTTACCAAAAAAAAACAAAAAATGTGGAATTCACAAAACAAATATTATGGAGCCAAAGCCAATGGCAACTATGTGGCTCAAGTACAGTTAACGGCCAAGAGAGTTCTCACCCCCACCACCACCCGCTCCCCTCTTCTTCAGGGGGCTGGGGGGATATGCCATAAAGGCGGCCGCCGCCGCCAACGTTGCTTCAGCGGAATAAAATGCAAAATATTAAGCATAAAATATGTAACCCATTTCAAAGTGACGGCAACTGGCAGACAGAAGAGGGCCAAAGCCAGCGTAGGGGGGGGAGACGACGGGGGGGTTATGGCCAAGTTGCAAGTAACAGTGGCAAGCAGCGGTAGCGATGCCAAATCTAAGTAGAAGAGGCACATTCTGGCAGATTTACTGCATATTGGCCTGGCATCAAAAGCAGCCAAAAAAAACGAAAATATATAAAAAAAAAAAAAGAAAATGTTGTACTCTGAACACAGTCGAGTGCGTTGCGGGTCCAAAACCATTTTCATTCCCATTTTCCCTTTCCCATTGCCATTCCCCTCTTCTTCTCTCCTCTCTTTTTATACCATTTGCTCCTCCTTTTTCGTTTGTTCGTTCATCAGCATCTACTTTCTGCTTCTCCATCTCGTTTAACTACGAGTTGCTTACAATTTCTGGCTGGTTGCTGCTGCTGCTGCTGCTGCTACTGGCAGTTGGCAGCTGAAAGTCAGCATTGTCCTCCAGTCTCGTTCTCGTCGTCCTTTCTGCCGCAGCCGTGAATTTATTTCCATCATTAGTTTTGGCACTTGAAGCCGAACATAAATGTGATTTATAAAGCTTTTTCCCATTCCCATTCTCCCACTCTCTGTCTCTCTGGCCTTTCTTTTCTTGTTTTCCTTGCAGACACAAACAGAAAATCAATCCAAAATATATATAAATATATATATATATATATATATATATCTGCCTGGTACATGTTGTAGATTTTGAAATGCAGAAATCAAATTGAAGGCGGCAAAGTTTGTTTCAGCTATCCCCAGCTTCCCCAAGAGACACGCCCACCCTCACACACACACACCCGTACACACACACACACACATGTGTCTCTGTATACTCGTAAAATAGAAGCTCCCCACATCATCGAATATGCATTATTTTGACATTAGCATAATTTACTCGAAGGCAAAATGTCGCGCGTATCTCATCCTCATACCGTACCTCGCATCCCGTATACGTACACCATAAACCGTATCTTCTTTTACCCCCCAATCTACTCCCCTACAACCCCTCTTGGTTGTACCCACATATCTGGCATCCGCACAATCCTGTCATTGGCACTGCCAGAGCCATGTAGATTCGCGTTTTGCTTGTAACAAATAGGATTCCATCATAATAATGTCTTGGCTATATATATATATATATGTATATATATGTATCGTGTATATATATATATATCCTGTGACAAATACGACAGGATTCGCAATCGCAAATATTTCAAACTCACACAACATCTACGCTTCGACTGCTGCTTAAGCTTTAAGTGTGTATAAAAGGGGGGCGGCAGCGGGAGGGGGGGTCTGGTGTTTTATGTGGGGGGTAGCTTGATGTGTTGGGGTTTTTTTTTTTTTTTGCTGGGGATTTGCCTTTAGCAAAGAAGCAGATCTTCTGCTTCAACAAAATTGATGACTATAGTGCGTGATGTCATTTGCATGACAGTTGCGCATCACAAGAAGGAGACACACACACACACCAGATAATACAGGGTAGCATCTCTTAAAACAAAAACTAAAGAAATCTCTATCTACATCTTTTCAATGCCAAATTTTAACTTAAACATTTGAAATGCTTCAAGTAGACAGAACCGGGCCGGCAAATCAAAAAAGTTCTTGACCTAGAAACAAAAGGCACAGCAACAGCAAAAAAAATGATGACGACACAAAGAAAGAACAACGACGACGTCACCAAAAGCAGATGGAAAAACTGTGAGAGAGACCAAACAAAAATTAAAATTAAAACAAGGACAAAAAGAAAGGAACAGCAAAAAAAAATAAACACCACGAACCGCCCACACAGAGCAGAGAGAAACAGGGACACAGAGAAGACACAGCCGGTAACTGTGTGTGGGCCAGGGCCAAGGCAAGGCAAGAAAAAAAAACTGGGTTAATAAGCAAAGCAGACGATGATGATGATGATGATGCCGACTACGACGACGACGACGACGAAGTGCATAATCAACAAGCAAGCTGGTAGACTCCTTCCTTCCTGCCTGCTGTGGGTGCGAAAAAAAACCAGGCAAACTTTACTCATTTTCATTTAGGCCAGGCCAAGAGCATCTCTCTCTCTCTTACTCTCTCTCTCTCTCTGTGTGTGTGTGTGTGTGTGCAAGACGACTCCTTGCTGTTTTTAATTTCATTGCAAGAAAAAGGAGCAAAATGAGTCAACCCAAACCCAAGACACTTGCTAGCGAAAAGCGAAAATGAAGCCAAAGACACTGCCTGACAAACTCTGAGCGCCAAGTTGTGGCAACACCCCCGCTCAAGGATCTGCCACCAGCCACCCACACCCTTCAGGCTAAATTAGCTGCAGCAACCGCGCGACATTAAAAAGTTTGCTTGGCTTCGTCGTCAGCGTCGTCGTCGGCGTCGTCTTGCGTCTTGCGCCATCGTGAGGCAGTAAAAGAAAAAGTGAAATTAAAATGAGGAGAGCAACAGCAGGAAAATGAAGAGAAAAAAAACACAACTCAAACTTTTTTTTTTTATTTTCAGCAAGGTCGTAGCCAGAGCGAGCAAAGAGTGAGAGACAAAAAGACACACAGACACCGAGAGCGAGAGGAGAGAAGAGCAAGAGGAGGCAAGCGGAAAATGCCGGCAAATTAGGTAAGCAAATGACTGAGTGGGCGAACGAACGAAGTAAATGAGCAAAACAAATGAATGAATGAAAATCCAGAATGAAAGCAAGCAAAAATGAGAAAAACTCTGTGGGAAAACTGTTGCTGTTGCTTCTCAATGTTTGCTGCTTTTTTTTGGTAAAGTCGTTAGATAAATATCTTTAGCATATTCCTAATGATAGGACTAACTGGTGGTTAAGAATCCAAATAATTATGTCATTTAAATGAAGCCTTTAGAAACGTTTTCTAATCCGAAAATAATCATATAACCAATAAATTTATTTTAAGATACGATTAATTAAATAACCCAATTAAAAAATCGTCTATAATTAATATTTTTGGTCTTATAGAATTTTATTTTCCATGTTATAAACATCTTCAAATTTTTAACCCTCAGTTAATTTAGTTAACAAAATCCCTAATTAATAGTTAATTTTGTTTTCCAAATACTGTTCAAGATTTAACCAAATTTAAGCCTCTTAAAATTAATATATTCCTCACAATTCTAAAGATCTGGACTCGAGAAAAACGTATAAGTAAAGATTTTATTAGTTTTTTGGGTTCATTTGGGTGAAAATAGAATACATAAGTTTTTTTTGAGAGCTTTTCTATTTAACTATAAATTAGAAAAATGGAATTTTCCCAACATATTATTGGTTAGATTTTTAAGCTTGAGATTAATGATCAAATTTTTAAAAGGATTATTTATGAAAAGGATTATTTATGGAAAAATAGTTTATATTCTGAGTATTATTTTGCTTATTAAATATCTTAAACAGAGTGGCTGGAATTTTGAATCACTTTCTAGGAATCAAATTGCAATATTTATAAGTAGATTATTTAGTTAGTCATCCCCAAGGTTGATTTATTTCACAAGTTTGCAAAGGGTTATTAAATATTTCCCATTAAGAATTGATTCATGAATAAATGATAATCGAATTGCCACGACAAGAATATATAAGTACATATATACATATAGATGACTGCAACACTCGATGTCGATGTCGATGTCAAATTGCAAGAGTTCTATTAATTATTCAAAAAACCACAACAACAACCAAAAAAAACTTGGCCACTTTGCCAAAGGTATTAATATTAATTTGGCCAGCAACAGCAAACAAGCAATTAAATAAAACCATTGAACTGTAAATTGATTTAACTCATTAAGCTACATCCATCCAGAGTGAGGAGGAAAGGGGGGAGGGAGGTAGTGAGTTGGGGTTTTAGACTTCTAGACAAATGACCACAGTTAAAATGAACCGTTAGTCTAGACTGAATAACCTTTTTGGCAAGATGAGCAAACGAAACCAGAAAATATCTCAAATATCATTATTTGCATCTCGAGAGATACCAACAAAAAAGAGCATCCTCCTTTGGGGAGTAGTTGGTAATTAAACAGGTTTCAAATTAAACATTAAACGAAAAATTAAATAAATAAATAAAAAAAAAGCCTGGCTGGCTGGCTGGCTGGCTTGCTGGCTGGCCTGAGCTAGAGTCGAAACATGTTTGAATGCCGCGCAAAATTAGCAACATGTAGCCCAAACGACAAGTGTGTCTGAAATGCCTGTGACTGTGCAACATGTTGCCTGGCAGAATGCCGACGCTTATAGATAAATTTCTGTCAAAATTGCTGATTGACTTCATTAATAACCACGCGCCATGGCCCCAGCCAGCTGACAGCTCAACAAGGCAGCTGCTGAAATGCAAATGCTAAGGTGAGATGCTGGCCAAATTGTCTATAGATATAGCAGGGATGGTGGAGAGGAGGGGAAAATGGAGGAACCAGCAACGGCAGGTAAAGCAAATTAATAGCAAACTTGTAGGACCTGAATGCAGTGGCACGATTGATAAGCTGCGTGCTGCGTGGCCATGTTCAATGTCCAAATGCTGCCACAACATGTTCAGGAAGCGCAACAGAGGGCAGCGTGACGGGTAGGGGGGAAGGGGTAACTGGATTTCGACCCTCGATCCAAAAAATCAGTGCGAATATTTATGTTGGTCTCGAGGAATTTTAATGTACATCGATGAGGAAGCGATTTTGCATCCGTTAAATGCCATTTAATTGCGTTGCAGAAACCGTTTGATTTTAATTGGTCAACTGGTTAGAGAGAGACAGCTACAGAGAGAGAGAGACAGAGAGAGAGAGAGAGGATAGAGTGAAGCAAGATGGGTAAACCGAAATTATAAATGCCAGGCAGATAACTCAATAAATGTACAGATTAGTTACAAACGCAATCAATCAGCGTCAAAGGCCGAGCCGCAAAATAATTGCAACAACAACAACAACAATCTACGACTTTATACGAGAGGACCAAAACCAAGAGACATATATATATGTACATTCATAAGAGATGATGATGAAAACCAAGCCTTTCATTTCACTTAGCAAATGTGTATCTCTATGATAGCTCGAACTCGTAATTTGGTTGCCTTTCACAAAAGACATTTGGACATGGTCGACGGCGGCGTTGACAACGGACATGGCATATGAAATGTGCCTCCATCTCCTTCTCCTCAGTTGGCATCTCTGGACAGTTGTTGGTCATCTCCTCGTCATCATCATCATCATCATCATGATCTTCATCGTCTTCGTCGTCGTGGTCGTATGTGCCATGCATTTTTTACGAGTTTTGCGTCTTCTTTGCGTCTTCAATTGAGCTACATAAATTTTGTTACTTTGGCGAAAGGCAAAAATTAAAATGCGCTTATAAAGCAATAAAATTCAACATAATAATAATAACGGATAATGACCACATAATGAAATGGGATGGGATCTAGACACTTAAAGAAGATACACACACAGTTAAGAGGGTTACATAAAAAGGGGCGCGGGAGCGTGGGGATTGGGGTCCTAAATAGAAAGGCTGTGTAATAATGTAATAAAAACAATAAAGTAATGGCAAATGTATCCAATAGATACTCTCTGGCGAAAGCTGCCGCTCATGTCAAGGCAAATGTGTATTTCACTCAAGCCTTCAGTTCGAATTTCCATTATAAATGTGCCACCATAAATGTGCCACTATCTCACAAAAAATGCAAACCCAACTATCTAACATTTTGTCTCTATGCTCTATACGCTGTCAACGGCAATTTGCCATAACATAAAACTGTACGTTTACACTAATAGCACAAGAGAGAGAGACAGATAGATATGCATATATATATATATATATGTATATATATATATCTTATATATATTTGTGTGTATGTGTAGCAGATCTAAAACTCACAGCAGGTGAGTGCCAGAGTCGACGTTGACGACGCGTCGTCGTTGCTGCTGCTGCTGCCCACTCACCACCATGGTCAGGCCTTCACTTTTTTGCCTTGGCGCTTGATTAAAGTTCAATGCATATGAATTAATTAAAGTTTCTACGCTTATCTATCCCTCTCTCTGTCTCTCACACTTCTTTCACCTATCTCACTATTTCGCACACATCCCTCATTCTCTCAGACAGGACTGGGACAACGTGGGCAGCTTCTTCTCATCAGAACCGAAACGAAACTGGTTCAAAAGAAACAATAACAACAGCAACTACAACAACCGACAGGTAAACCAATAACAATTAAATAATAACATCATATCGGAACCTTCATGCTACGAAACTCCATCTCCAACTCCATCTCACTGCATCTAAATTTCTCTGTCAGTTTTTTTTTTTCTTTTTTTTTTTGTTACCTTTACCGTTTGCTTATAGTGGGCGTTGCTGATTTGCCGCTGAATGGGCGTGGCCCAGTTCATCCAGTCTGAACAAAACTTGCTACATTTTAATTTAGTTGGCTTAATTAAATTTTTTTCGTTTTTTTTTTGTTGTTTGCTTTTCTCTTTTATCTACCCTGGAAAAAAAATAGGGAATACCAAGAGGAGGCAGCTCTATATTGATTCGATCTGAAGTCATTTATATTGAGAATATATGTAATTAAATTAGTTTAATCAAAGGGTTTATCCAAGGACTCTTTTGGCTTCTTCACCATGTTGCCTAAAACTTTTCTGAAACTTCTTCATTTCTTCTTCAAATTTCTTATAAATTGTATCATCAACTAATTTTAAGAGTAAGTAGCTCTATATATTGATTCGATTTTAAGTAATTAATTTAGTTATGGCGACCTTTTTGAGGACGAGGATTTAAAACCCACAAAGTTCAAAGTTCTCACTCGAAGATCGTCTTCAGATGGAAATGAAATTAGTTTAGTTAAAGGATTCATTGAAGGACACTGTCCATGTCACGTTTCTCTTAAACAGGTTCGAAAATTCTTCACTGTGTTAGCTAAAACTTTTCTTTGTTCTTGAAAGAATCAAAACTCTAACTTCTTAATTTCCTTAAATTTCTTTGAAAGAATATCCATCAGGTTTATGTACAACTAATATCTCTATATTAATTTAATTTTAAGTCATTATATCAGTTTAATTAAAGGGTTTATCTAAGGACACTTTCGTCCCTCAACCTCGTCACTTCTTTCTTTGTAATTTCTTTTCAAGGGTATCAATCAGGTCTATGTATGCACAATTAACTTGAATGAGCAAATTGTTTTTGGGTTCTTTTTTGTTTTTGTTTCGTCTTTCTTACTTTTTGCAATTAACTTGGTTTAATTAATTCTTTCTAAGTGGAAAATTGCCAGTCTTATGGGGCGGCAATGGGTGTGTGGTTGTGTGTGTGTATGTGTGTGTAGGAGTGGGAGTGGAAGAGTGTCTACATGTCGGTCAGACAATGAGTGGCGTTTCAAATCAATCAAAATGGTTAACTAAAGTGTACAAGTAACTGAAAAATAATCCACAAAAAAGGAGAATTGCAATTTTCAGATGCCAAGCTAAAGATTTGCTTATTAACTCCCTAGGAAAAAAAAAATTAAAAATTGCTTAGAGCTTAGAGTCTTGCGGAGAGTCTCTCATAAACCAACGGAGCATAATCACGATCACCATTAGGCAGAGCAAACGTCAACACTTCAGACTCGGCGATAAAAATGTCAAAGCGGCAACATAAACCTCAGTGAGGCAGGGGCAGGCACTAGTGAGTCAGTCCAGTCCGTCCAGTCCGTCAGTCAGTCAGTCAGTGAGTGAACATCTGTGTACCCAGTTGCAGTTTGTCGTCGTAAGCTCCATCAGCCACCCCCATCCCCGTCTCTCTCTCCTCCTCTGAAACGGGATGCATTGAGGCGATTTATGTGCGAGGCTCGTTTGTTTCTTTGTTTGTCTGTTTGTTTGTTGGTTTGTTTGTCCGTTTTGTTTAGTTTGGTTTTTGGTTTGGCTTTGGGTTTTGGGTTCGTTGGCGCTTTTTATATGCAAACTGTCAATCAAAGGCAAACATCAACAGAAGGCAGGCTCAATGGTCTCCAGATGCTAATCAGGCTCGTCGACTTGCGACTTGCGACTTGGGCAGTTTATGTACTTGGACTTTGCTTTAAAGCAGCCAAAACTTATGGCGCCATTATGACGACACACACACACACACACAGAGAGAAAGAGACAGCGAAACTGAGCATAACTTTCGAGTTTTGTGAAATTCTTTTGATTCGCAGCAACAAAAAAATAAAAGGAAAAAATTGATTTACGTCTCAAGCAGAACCAACAATTTTGAAATAGAAAAGACGCAAACTAAATGCAAATCATTGTTAGTTGCTGTTGCTGGTGTTGCTGTTGCTGGTGGTGTTGGCTGTCAGCAACAGCAGCAACATCAAGCTGCGAATGTATCTAACAGATACATACTTAGTTGCAGGCAAAGGCAATGGCAACTTGGCAAATCAAATGCATTTATTTTGCATATAATTGAAATGATAATTTGTGTGCAGTCAAGTGTTTTTGTTGTTGTTCTTGTTGCTGTTTCTGTTGCTGCTGCTGCTGTGGGCGTCGTTGTTGTTGCTAGCATTGCCCATGCCTTTTCAAAATGTCAACTTGTGCAGTTCTGTCAGATAAATCAATCAAGTTGATTAGTTTTTTGTGTTGCCAGTGGGTAATTAGCGAAACGGCGGGTGTGACTTGGTCTATAAGTTGAGACCCAGTAACTGCTGCGGGTGTAAAATTATCCAGATAATTCAAGGTTACAAAAAAAAAAAAAATTCAATTATTACTTTTTTATTTTGCCATTCGAAAAATGATCTTAATTTGCACATATGTATGCATTCGATTGATTTAATCTTAATCTATCTACACAGATTTCTATGCATTTGCCTTAAAGTATTTTTGCTTTTTGTCTAAAGCTTTTTTTTTTGCCTTTCCGGCGCCATCTAATATGCAAACATAAAATTTTAAGACCCTTACAAAAAAACCAAAAAAAAAAAAACAGATACTTAGGCATCCGCTTTTTGTGTGTGTGCCCAGCCCAGCCCAGACCAGACCAGACCAGACAAGTCGACGTCATGATATTTTTGATATTTACTCAAAGTATTTGAAACCAATTTCATTATTGAGCTGGCAAACACACTCGCACACACACACACAAATTTTGCTGGTTTCCAATAATCCGTTTATGACTTTAATTGCAGCTTAAAACTGACAAGTCAAACAGAAGTCTTCAGAGTGTGAGATTGGTAAGTAGACACATACAATACATTCCATATAAAGTGCAGCATTGTCTCGAAAATGAAGTGAAGTGAAATGAAACGAAATGAAGTAAACGAAGCCTATTTACCATAAGCGAGGTATAGAGTTCCTACGTGCAAATTGCAATAATCGTAGGAACTTAATACCGTGCTCTTGGAGGGCTGTCGAACAACAAAATCTAAATTAAGAATCAAAGAATTAAAATCAGTCTCTATAAAGAGATGATAAGATGATTCCTAATGCATGTTAATAGAGAAAGAAATGTATGAATCAAAGAACTAGAATCAGTCTCTAATTTGTATCAATGTTTGGAAATATTATAAAATGATTCTTAAGAAACGATAGGAATAGGGTGTTTGGAAATTCAAAAATGATTTTTAGTTTAATTCGCGATTCTAGCAGTAAATTAGTTCTAGCAAAAAGATCTTCAAAATTGTCTTCATTATATTTCATTATTTTATAATTTTGTTTTTAAATATTGTTGAAATGTTAAATAAAAAAAAGTAAAAGTTTTCCAGTTTCCAAATTTCCAGTTTCCCTCCCTGTAGGGATTAGAAAATGTATGTAAATTATAGTAAATCTGCATCTTCTTAGAGAGCATATCAAATGTTTTGCTGCTGTATTTCTAGGCCCATCAATAACCCTTGAGAAGGGTCCCGATATCTTATTACATAGCAACATTCCTGCAGAAGAGATATTCTTATTCTTATTATAACAAGTTCAACAACCTTTGCACCCGTGTAACATCTTAGAACCCTTCAAAAACCAACGAAAAGAATGAGAGAGTTACAACCCTTAACCTTCGCATGGACCCTCGATCTGGCGATCGCTATCGAATTTATCTACTGGCATTTGCATTACAACGTTTAATAAAGGGGCAACTGGGCGGTTAGGGCTACCCGTTATATGTACGTACATATATGTGTAAGTAATTGATAACGGTTGATTTGTCTTGCGGATTTGAGATGGGCATGGAAACTTGATTAACGGTAAGGCTAGAGAGCCATCCAATCCATAAGGGTTACGACTAAAACTGATGAGTTTCGTTTGCTGCAATGAAGCGTTAAACTTATGAATATGCATTTCAGGCTGGGGTGACCTCCCGGAGATGATCGCTTAAACTGTTACCTGGTATGCAGGGGGAAGAACTCTAGACTTTGGTCTAAAACTCACACGTTTCCGGATTTCAAAAACAAAACGTACTACACTAATCTAAGATGGATATAATTGAGTCAATTATCTTTTTGATTAACCAATTCATTATCATATCTATATAAAAACTTCAAACTCTGAATAAATAGTTTAAAGTTTAAATAGTATTCTTAATTTAAATTCATCTATTAATCATATGACTTGGAGTTTCTACAAGCTTCGAGATTTCATATTAAATAAGTTATTGCTATAATAAGTATTCACAATAAAAATGTATTAAAATAAATAAATATAGTTAATTGGCTTAAATGGAAGCACATTTTTGTAATCATTGGGGGGAAAACGTCAAAAATCCTGAATTCTTAATTGTGATTGATCTCAAATTAGCAAGAAAAGAAAAGGCCTTAATGGAAAGTTTCAATAATGTTAAATATATTCTTACATATTAAAGTTAAAATTCCAGATGAGACATCAACAACTAAATTTTATAAGCTGACATTTATAAGAAATTTTGTTTCAAATTCGTTAAGTTTTAAGATTCAAGGATCTCATCGGATTACGTCGTTAATGTGGACCTAAAAAATACGACGCATATCGAAATAAATTTTTCCATCTACAGAAGATGCTCACAAATTGAAACTTCCACAAATAGGAACTCAAGCTTTTAAAATAAAATGGAAGCCGCACAAATTCTAATTTATTTGGCAGTTTTCTGAAGTAAAGATAATCCAATAATGTAAGAAATTCATATGGATAGGACCTTAAATGACAGCGATGAGAAAATATTGCTAATTTTTCGATAAGATATCTCTATACAAACGTCAAGTCTTGTATTACCATTATTTCTAGCTGTTTTCGTTGTTATTATACTGTCTATTTAACTATTTTTTAATTGTTTAAAGTTATATAATAAAGGAATATCAAGAAGAAATAAAACAGATCCTTGTAGTTTTCCTAATAAGAATTGAAATTGTATCGGAATAGATTTTGCAATGAGAGATTACTTCAATAGATCAATGGAATATGTAAAAGAAGTTGAAAATCCTCAGCTGGTTTCCCTATAAGACACGAACTCGTATCAGAATTATTGAATTTTTAACCATCATTTTCTTTTAGAAGAAAGCTAGGAGAGACATATCAACCCCTCTGATAATACTTAGATGAGAGTTAGATGATAGAGATTTTAATCCAATTGAATCCAATCAGCAACGTTTAAGGACTTTTACAAGGACCTTTCCCTTCCAGCTACGTCCATGTCCACATAAAAGCGAATAAGAATTGTGGCCCATTTAGTCAAGTTTCAAACCGTTTTCTAATGTCTTTACAAAGACTGTTAAAAAGTTCGCCGCCAGATTGAATAATTACACATTCCTCTCAATAGATGTCGTCTAAAAGGACGTCCTTTGAATGAGTAAGCAATTTCTCCAGAGGAAGAGAGAAAGAGAGAGACAAACAACGGAAAGAGGGCAAATGAAAATCAATTAATTTGCAAAATGATTTTGCAAATTTGTTCGCGTAATGAAAATCGCCAGCATGCGATTTTCCATGTTTATTGGATTTGCCAGCTAAAAAATAAACGGCGACGTCGGAGGCTAAAGTGTGTCTCTCTGTGACAGCTATAAAATCGTACGATGGGGGGAAGATTGGGGAAATGGAAATCGATGGGACTTCTGTGGCGCGCCGTTGGCATCCACACACACAAGTCGCCTTGACTTGGTCGGGGCCACCTGCTGCGCCTTTGTATGCCAATCTATGGGCGGACACCCATTCAAGCAACCGATGAACCATCCAAGCAGTGCGCCAGGAGATTACCAACAGATTCGAGTCTAGTCAAGTCTTAGCCTGCCCATCAATTATGTTAATTTGTCCCAGCAATTACCAAGCAGTTTTTTTGTTGTTATCTATGTACATATTTTTCTTTTTATGTATCTAAGCTGTCAAGTCAAAGTGAGACTTTAAGACACCTTCGGACATAGCACAGAATTGGCGAACGCCACATGCCTTTTGACGTTAATCAAGAAAAATGGTTCAACGTATATCGTTTAACAATCGAGATTAAATTTCAGACTAAATTTTTAGCCATGTTCCGAACCCACACACACAAAAATCACAAAATCGAGGACCTGGGAACAGTTTAAAGAGAAAATCACAGCCACACGCCACACAGAACAAGGATATATAGAAAACATCGCAATGCCAAACATCGCCATGTGTCATCGTACTCGTGACAAAGTCACTCAAACATGGAGCACTCAATGCGTAAATCCAATAAGTGGGCGGAGTAAACACAAGCGAGCAAAACATCGCCAAGAAACATCGCCAATGAGTGAAATATTGCCCCTGCCAAATGAATGAGTGAGTGGATGAGTGAGTGACTCAGTGAGTTGAGTAAATGAGTCAAAAGTGTGTGAAGTGAAGCCAACCCCCGCACACTCGTGACCGTTGACACTTTATATAATTTTTGTGTGTGTTTTTTTTTGGAGTTGACCACACACACACACATTCACGTTTGGTTAGCCAGAGACACTCGGTTGAAAGTGATGCATTTTGCACCGAAACCAAACCAAAAACCCAAACCCAAAAGTATCTGTATTTGTAAACAAAAGAAATGCCAACCGAATACGTTGTTTTTTTATTTATTTTTTTTTTTTGTGCGTACACACAACCCCTTTTTTGGATGGGCCCTGGGGCCCATTGCGTAAGGCGCGCTCAAAACAAACCCTTTCCAACAACAACAACAAAGAGATGAATCGAACAAGTTTTGAGCACGCAGCTTTTGCCTTTGTCTTCTTTTCTCAAGTGCCGGTCAAAATTGATGCGTTTTTCCGCGGCAACGTCGACAACTTTCGAACTTCGACAGTTTGCCGGCATCGCTTGCCACGTACACAGAGTGAGAGAGAGAGAGACTAAAAGGATAACGAACCCCCAAAATAGAAAAAATAAAACAGAGTTAACGGCGGCATCTCTGCGGGTGTGTGTGTGCGAGCGTGTGTGGTTGAAAGGGTTTCATCAGAGAGGTTTTGGTCCTTCGTTCTTCTTTTTTTTTTTTTTTTTTATGTGTGTGTGTTTTTGTTTAATGGAAAATTTAATATAAAATGTGCGTAAATTGTCCGTAATTTAATGTATAGCAAAAAGAGTTGCCAAGGACGACAATTGGCAAAAGTGAGTCATGGCCAACCGAAATTAAATGGCATTTTTTAAACCACCCAAAATAAATGTTCGTTCCATCACTTTTGCTTAAAAAGGTAACCAAAAAAAAACAATCTCACTATTTGAATTAAAACAAAAAAACGTTTGTCAATTTAACGACATTTTAATGAGGCGATCAAATAAGCTGCCGATTTGAACTTTTAATTAATTAATTTAATTAAAATTATACATAAATACATATGCATGCAGGCAGAAATTTTAATTGATTAACATTTTCTATTTCTATTTGCATTTCGATTTTGAAACCAATACAAATTTTCAATAATATTTGTTTGGCCAATTTTTTAATCGATTCTAAACTCAAAGCCCTGTCAGCCGAATAATTATTACATTTTGTGAATGGTAAAGCAAAACAAATTGAGTTTCATAGACCGAAACTAAAGCGAATCTATAAAAGAAATACATATGTTTGTATATGCTGCAACGACCCATCAGTTACCCTTTACTCAATTTACATGCTTTTCATTAGCTATGAAATTCTCTCTCTTAGTTATGTTTAATGTATGGCAATGCCAATATACCCTTTCGCTGCTTGCTCTTTGATGGGTATGCCCCGCAAAACTACTAAATTAATACGGCAATTAAAAAACTAGACTAGCGAGGGAGAGATTAATGATCAATGCCTAAAAATGTTTGGGCTAAAAGCCGTGTATTTATGGCCCTGTTAAAATAATGTTTTCAAGTGGCTACGCAAAGTGGTGTAATAAAATTATAAAAAAAAACCTATAGGGGCGGCCCCAAAAAAAGAAAAAAAAAAGGGTGTCATGCGAGAAGAACTACATACTAATGTGTGCAGTTTTCTCCTTCAATCACTTGCCAAAGTGCACACAATTACATTCATTTTCAAAATGGCGTCACACAAAAGTGCAAGGAAAGCCGCAACAACACTATCAGAAAAAAAACTGCAATTGGTGGGTAGTGCGAACGCAAGTGAGGGTTGAGCTCAATTCCGGGTTCAGTTCACTTAATGTTTTTACGATTTGGTTTTTTCGTTCAGGTTCAGGTTCAGTTGAGGTTCGGTAGTTTTTCCCAAGGTGTTGTTAGGTAGGTAGATTCCTAGATAGGTGGTTGCAATTGCAATTGCAATGGGGGAGTGGGGTGGGTGTTAGAGAAACTTCACTCAGAACTGAGTTTAATTATAACGTCGAGGCTAACGAGAGTTCGTCGTTGTTGTAGACGACTCAGCGAACCGTTAATAAGCATTTAATTACTCATTCGCTTTTAGTTGGGTAAGAGCAAAACGAGTGAGCGAAACACACACAAACGGACAGAGAGAGAATGACATAGAAAGAGAGAGAGAGAACGAGACAGGGACAGAGTGTGTGACAGAGAGAGAGTGACCAAGAGTGAGAGGGAGGGTGTGAAAGAGAGAGCGAACGAGCCGTTGCTGATGTTGCTGCTGGCATTGCGCCAGCGTCTGGCTACCTTCGCGCAGACGCTTGTCTTCAAAAGGGGGCGGAGTTTTTTTTTCCCATTTTTTTCTTCTTAAAGTTCTTAACACAAACCACCCACCCACCCATCTCCATCCCACACCCCCACCCCGCCCATCCACTAGCACTTGCAGCAGCAATTTTTTTTTTGCTCCCTTAGTTTGTCTCGCTGCGTTGCTGCCAGGGCAAATAGAAAAAAAAACAATTTCATATACAATTTTTTTTCTTCTTTCTTTCTTTCTTCTCTCTCACTCACTCACTCTCTCGCTCTTTCTTTCACTCTCTGTGTGTGTGTGTGTTTGCCGCGCGCAAATTGTAGCCATATTGGATTTTTTAGCATTTTTTCCCATTTTTCTTTGCACTGTGACTCAAATGCCGGCGGTTTTCGCTCTCCCTGTGGTTGGCCAGGGTAGGGGGGAGGGGGTGGGTGTCAAGTCACCCTCATTTGGCAGGGGTGGCGGCACACAGACTGTGTGTGAGTGAGTGTGTGTGTGTGTGTGTGTGTGTGTGGGTTCGTCTTTCTCCTGTTTCCTTCTTCTTTTTTTTTGCCCATTTTGTTGCACATAAATTGTATATGGGCTCTGCGTGCATTGATGATGATGATTTGGCATTGGGTGAGAGATGTTGTTGCTAAGGGGACTCATTTTTTGTTTCCTCCCCCCACTCTTCCTACTCTCCTCTTTCTTGATTTAGTTAGTGTGTGTCCTGGCAGGGTTGATTTTTCCTTTGGCCTCGTTTTGGCTCCAGTTTGGTCGTTTTTTCCCCGCTTTGATTTCAATTTGAGCGTAACTCGGTGGAAAAAATAAATGGAATTCTTTTTTTTTTTTTTTTTTGGTTTTTTTGCGCGCTTCATTAGAAAAAATTGCACGGCAATTCTCTGACTCCGACGCTGACGTCAACGTCGGCGTCGATGCTAGCGTTCTGCCTCCTGCGGTTGATGGTCGCTGCTCCATTTTTATTTTCAAAAACTGGCCGTTAATTTGCATATGTATGCGTGCGTGTGTGTGTCTGTGTGTGTGTGTGGGTTGAGAGAGGGTGTGCGTGTGTTTGGATTTCTTTTTTCCATTTTTTTTTTTTTTTTGGCGGTTTGCTCAACCACCAACAACAAGAACAACAACAGCAACGGGAAGAAGGCAAGAGCTGGGCAGAAGCTTAACCAGGGCCATGGCCAATGCCACCCTCTTTTTCATGTGCTTTTTTTTTTGCGATGCTGCTGCTGCTGCTGTTGGTGGCAGAATCGCTGTTGGTCCATCTGAGGCTCAATGTGACTGTGGGCTCAGGCTCCGTGGTTTATCCTGCCAACTGGCCTTGTGCAGTATCATGACAGCAGCCGCTGTTGCCAGTTCCCAGTTCTCAGTTCCCAGTTTTCCCCAGTTCACAGTTTTTTCAGTTCAGAGTTGTGTGTTTTTTTTTTGTTTTTGTTTTTTTGCGACAAATAAATCTTAGTCATCAACAGACTAGCCAGCGGTTCAGTTCAGTTCAGTCTACCAGTCTCTCCTGTCTCTCGTTTTGCCAAAGTGACACTTGCAGCAGCAGCAACAGCAACAGCAGCAGCAGCAGCGGAACGGCAACAGCAACAACAACAACAACGACAACGACTTTGCAACTTGAAATTGATTTATGGCGCAAATTTTATTGTCTGGCCCGGTACTGGGACTGGACACCGGCTGATTCTGGCCTGGCTTGGCTTGGCTAGCTGGCTGGCTGGTCAGTTTTCAACTTGTTTGCTACTCTAACTGTAAAATGTGCGTATGTGTGTTGGTGTATTGTGCGCGTGTCATGTGCATGTGCTTGTGTGTGTGTGTGTGTGTCCATTTGGCTATGGCAAAACTCTGACATTGACTTTTAGTCACCAAGAGCAGAGACAGAACCAGAGGCAGATGCAGATGCAGACACAGATACAGATACATTTCCATTTACATTTTCACATGCACATGATGTGGTTATTTGTTGTTGTTGTTGTTGTTGCAGACGGAGTTGGAGTGATTCCCCACCCCCCATACCCCATTTTTTAGAGTGCAAAAACAAAACGTTACAAATTATCATCGCAAACGAGATTAAAACGCGCCAAAAAGATCCTTCAATTACTAAGATATTTGTTTTTTTTTTTTTTTGTTTATCACTCAAAACTCAAGAACATCAAAAACACCAAACGTAAAGAAACAAAAGTCAAAAATACTATAAACAGCAAAATGAAACTGTTTTACCTTTTTTTTTTGTAATTTTTTTTTTTGCATATGTAAAATAAAATACAAAAAGAAAAACCCAAAACCAAACGAAGGAACTCGGAAAACGAGACTTGATTGGAGTCGGTAAGTTTATCTTAAATGATCGAAATCTCTTTAAATAGTTAAGAAACTGCGTGAGATGCTCGGTTTTCATTAAGTTTTTATTTGTTATCGAAATAAAGATCGATTTTCATTAAGTTATAATTTGTTATCGAAACAAAGATCAACTAGTTGGAATTTACAACTACATAAACCAAAACAAGGATGCTTAGGATGTATTTTTATATTTGCATTTTATGTAATTTATTTCATATTTTTCACATCACCTTAGATGATATTGAAGAATTAAAAGCAGAAGCTTATAATTTTACATCGAAATATGCCACGTTATGTGCTATGACTACTACAACAAAGTACAGTAGAATTTTCCTATAAAGAAGAAACTATTTTATATAAGAAATGGAATGAGAAAACTGTGTTTTCCAAACAAATCCTTGAACTTCATTATATAAGATCGACTGTTAAAAAATAATTGAGGAGAAAAACTTCTAATTACAAATGATAACTCCCTAAAAATATTATTTTCTAATTTTCAAAACCCTTTTTTGGGTTTGGTGAAAAGCGATCTCTATCTTTTATCATATTCTTTAAAAAGAAAGAATCTACATACCTATAAGAAGTGTTTATTATTCAGTTTAATTGTTAATGGTTTTCATAAACAATTTTTCACATTCTTTGAACTTAGCGTAGATTTACAGATTCTCAACAGTTTCCCAGCCTTTCAATCCATATTTGTGATATTTATGAAATCTTATCTGCATTTTGTCATTATCTCAATGCCCACTTCATTTGTTTTTATCGACTCGGCAATACTTTTAATTTCTTAATGGAAATATGCAATCATCCATATGCAAGGCAGGGCCTCAATCTCGGTAGTAAGTAACTGCTGCCGCTGCTGTTGCACCTGCGTGCCATTAAATATATAAAGAAGCAAAAAAAAAAGAAAAAGGAAAAAACCAAATAAAAACAATCCGTGATATTTTTAACGCTTTCAACAAAACTTTTGGCATGTCTCTCACGAGTATCGAATTAAATGGATATTTCTCTTCTTGGGTATTTTTTTTTCTTCTGTTTTCTGCTACCTCAATATTGATATTTCATCAGTGGCAGGCGCAATCCCACAGTCGTGGCCAAAAGTTTATTTTAAACATACATATGTATGTATGTGTGTGCGTGTGTGTGTGTGTGCTGGTGTGGCAACATGCTGTTGCAGGCATGCATTCAAGAGTATTTTTGCATTGTATGGACGGACTTTGGTTAAAGCGCATTATGGGCATTATGTTGGGGCCCAGCCGCTTATCAAGGACCACTTAAAAACCGCCCCACAGAGACACAGAGACATGGAGCATCCTTTTAGCCAGTAAGTGGATCTGTTTTCAAGGGGCGGGAGGAGGGTCGAGGCGGTTCAGAACTGGACTGACGGGACTCTGGCGTGTCTCAATGGTAAACAGACAAGTTGCTGGCAGCATGAGGGGGACAACAAAAATAAATAGCAAGTGAAATGTTTTCATATATGTATATACATATTTATTTGCGATGCTGCAAAAGTTGCGAGAGTTGCGAGAGTTTCCGCAAAATGTTGCATAAAGCGATTGCACGTGTCGAGGCCACTCAGCCTAGGCAAATGGCAAATACGTGTGTGCATTTATATTGACCCATTTTATCTACCCCAGTCCCCCTCCAGTTGCTCTGAAACTGTAAATTAATTTAATTCTCATTCTTTCTCCCTCTCTCTCTCTTGTCATTTTAATGGCATTTCAAAGCAACGGGGGGCGGGGGATTCTCAATCAGTTTCAGTTGAAGGGCATCTGACCAAGACAGACGAGCTAGCAATCCTTTTCTCTAATTTTTCCGCCTTATCATTGTGTCCTTTCTTTCATTTTTCTCTTCATCAGCAACTTTTGCTTTGTGCTCTCTTCATCCTTGTTCCAACTCCTCCTCCTGCTCCTTCTCATTCTCATTTTTCAAACTGCTTTCTTTAGTGCTTTTAATTTTCAGCTGATTTTTTGATTAATGCTTAAACGGCTGCTCCTTTTTACTTTCGGTGTGTCCTTTTTATTTGCATAAAGGACCAAGCACTTTAATTAGAAAAAAAAAACCAAAGAGAAATGGCTAAAAGATGCCTTGTCTAGTGGAGGGGGCGGGGAATTGCCGCCCTTCATTTAGAAGTTTCTCATTTTCTTTAGCACTCATTATGCTGAGTTCTTGCCCGGATTCTCGGTCTCTGTTTTTCTGTGTTTTCTGCGTTTTGGCCGTTTTGTTTGTCATTTACAAATTGGAAAACTTTTCTTAAGCAAATTATGCCATTTTTTTTGGTTTTGCTAGACGGGACAACGAACCCTTTTTTTATATGAAATTTTTCCTTCATTTTTACCATCATTTTTCCATTTTTGGGGGAAAATTTGGCTACCTCGGCAAGGGGCAAATATCTGTGGCAAGCATCAGTCCAACTGCTGCTGCTGCTGCTACCCCTGCTGAGATAGTTGCCGTTGTCCTTCGTCCTTCGTCGTCGTTGTCGTTCTGTATACAATGGCAAACAAATTAAAGCAGGATTATCATGCTCAGCATCGTTCGTTCCTCCACTCACACTGGTTTTTCGTTTTTTAACCCTTTATTTTGCTGTTGTCTTGAGCATTTCGTCGCTCAGCTGACGTTTCTCAACGCTGTTTTTACGCATTTCCTTTAACGCATTCAGATTTGCTTTTAAAGATATATTATAGAGAATATCGAGAACGAACACACGCGGCATTGAGGTAGGCTCGTAGGGTTCCCATCGTTGTTATTTGGTGACGACTTTTGCATCCGCATTTGCCTCTGTCTCTGCCTTTGCCTTTGCCGGTGCATTCAACTTTATATCTTTGATTTATTGCTCCCTCTTCACTTCTCTCCCTCTCTCGCTCTCTTTTTTTTGTTTCCTTGGCTGAGAATCGAAATCAGCATCGGAATCTGAATCTCAATGAAAGCGAAACAATGACGAGCCCTTGCCCCTGTTTTTCTGTATTTTTCTTCTTCTGCTGTGTTCCTTCTTCTTTTTCTGTGTTGCACATTTGGTTTGTTTGTTTGTTCGTTCCTTGCTTTGCTTTAGTTGGCTTGCCCTGTCCTGCTGTCCTGTCCTGTCCTGTCCCCGTTGTGTATTATGTAGGTCTATAGGCTAACCAACTGAAGGCACTTTCAGTTTTTAGCCTGGCCATTCCCTTCTGATCTGCTTGCTGGTTGATGCTGCTTCTTATGATGTAATAAATATGTCCCTTTGTTTATGTCTTTTTTCCTGCCACTTCCACTTGCTGTTGCCCCCCTCTAACCCTACGATCGATCCCTTCTTGCTGAATGATGAGAAAAATGGAACATGTGTTAAGTGAGCGAGAGAGATAAAGAGAAATCTCTGTTGATTAGTGAGAAAATAAATGCTCGTCTATTTTGTGGTCAGCCCCTGATTATGTAATAAAGATAAGCACATGGGCCACAAAAAAAAAGGTATATTCCAACAAGTGTGTGTGTGTGTGTGTAGCCGGATGTAGATGTGTGTAATTAGCAGTGTGTAATTCAGAGAAAAAAACACATTTCATTGATAAAGGTTAAATGGAGAGAGAGAGAAGCTGGTAAAAACTTTTCAAAAAGTTGCCAAAAAAGTAGACCACAAATTGTTGGTTAAACACACACACAAACACAGACACACTTGCACACACGCAGAGTTTTTAGCCTCAGGTTGTTTTATGAGTGGGTGACTGTATATCAAGTATACGTCACGTTGTGTTGTGGAAAAATTCCATCCATTTGATTGAATTGTGTGTGCATTTACATTTCGTTGCCATTTTAATTATGGAATCTACTTATATTACAATTAAAATTGTTCTAGTGGGTGGGGTTGGGGTTGGTTGAGTGAGTTTTGGGAAAAACTCACTCAAAAAATTATACTTCCCCTTCTTAATGTTTGCTCAATGTTTGTTTCCTATGTGCAGTCATGCGCAAATCGAGTTGAGTGTTTTGATCATCCATGGAGACCACAACAGAGAATGAGTGAGTGAGTGATGGAGAGGGGGTGAGAGGGGGTGTGGTATGTATCCCCCCACTACTAACACCCATTGCCATCTCACCTATATATGTACATATGTACATACTATATGCACCCCTTCTTCTACCCCTTCTCTCTATTCAACTGTCGAGCCGTCTCTTTTGGCTGGGCACGTAGGCGCATCAAAAGGAAATGTCAGTCAGGCGCCAAGCCCACAGCAACGACAACGACAACAGCTGAGCAACATTTCAACGAGTTTGCTCAGAGTCAGTTCTAGGGCTAATCCGAAATCCTGTGCCAAAACACGTGCAAGTAACCTACACACACACACTCACACACAGAGTCAAACTGTGGTGAGTTTTATTGTGGTGGGCTACAAAGCCACAAAAAGCCAACAGCAGCAGCAGCGGCAGCAACAGCAGCAACATGTTGCGATTGCCATTCTGCTGCAGCTGCTGGCAAAATTGCAATTTCACACACAAACACAACATTGGATGGAGTATATATATATATTTGATATATGTATATAAATATATATATATCTACAGTATATATATGCTTGTCTCTGTGTGTGTGTAAACACACTCAGACTCAGTCGGACCAAAGCTGCCACTGCCATCGCCTTTGCCTTTACCGTTCCGCCTCGAATTTGTGTGAGTCGCTTTTTAGCCGCCAGTTGCCAATTGCGGCATTCGCTTTTTGGCTTTCGTGCCGCGCGGACAGAACAATCACTAGAGAAAGAGAGAGCGAAATTAACTTGAGAATTCTCTCAGCAGCGAAAGAGAGAAAGAGAGAGCGAGAAACAGCGACAGAGACCTCCTTCATTTGGCACATTAACTAACTTTCGCGTTCAAACCAAAATTTTTGCGTGTCCTGGCTCCAAAAACCAATGAAGCCAGCTTCAATTTACTTTTAGCCACAAAAAATATTACTATTTGTTTGTTTTTTTTTTTTTTTGCGACGGCAAATTCATAAACAATATTTTTGTTTTTTCTCTGGTCGAAAACTGAAAAAAAAAACCCAAAAGACATTTCGTGTGAAAGAAATAAAAATAAAAGACCAACGTTTGTTCGTTTATATTTTTTTTTTTGCTAATTGAGAAACTCTGCCAAAAAATAAAAGTGAACAATTTTTTTTGTTGTTACGAAATGTGTTGTTGTTGTTATTATTGTTGTGCAAACTCTCTAGGAATTTATTGGTGAGTCTCTGTTTTTTTTTTTTTGTTTTGTTGGTAAATAAATTAATTTTAAGCATTAATAATAATAAGTGTAATCTGGTTTAAACAATTGACTGCAGCGTGAGAATATTTTTTCGAAAAAGTCTCTACAAAGTATTTGGGATTCCGATCTTAGTTACTTATGGAGAATTATCTAAATTTTAAATTATCTATGATTACTTTTTTTTTTTAGATTTCTCACATTGAAAATAATAATTTTTTTGTATTTCTAAGTGTGTGTGTGTGTCTGTGTGTGTATATCAAACATCTTCCAAGCAATGTAAATAATTTTACTTTGGGATTTCATTCGGAATTTGTACTTTATGCAAATGACTTCTAAAGAATTTTTGTAAGTGAAATTTTTAAATATTTCTTCTCAGTTTATTTCCTTAAATATTAAGTCAAAGTTTCGGACTTTATAAATTATTTTTTTATTATTATATACAGTTTACTTATAATTTAAAATTATTAGTAAACTTAGCTAATACATTTTGAAAATAGCCACATTAAATGGAATAAAACAAAATACATTGGTAAAAACTATTTAGTCCTAAATGTGTGTGAAATAGTTTTAAAGTTAGTTGAGTTTTTTAAATTTTAATCTCAAATCAGATTGGTTTCCAGAAATTTTCGTACTAAAAACTAAAGCTAAAGTTGACTAATTTTGAAATTAAATCCTACTTGTAAAAAATTTCACTTATACCAAGTTTAATTTACAATCAAAGAGTTTGAAATTTTGTGTATGAACAATTTTAAAGAATATTCATCATAAAATTATAATCGACAACAGATGGGGAAAATGTCTAGGCAAAGATGTTGTTGCTGTTCTTCCGGATGCACGAGCAACTCGATGCATTCTCCATTTAATTCAACTATGTATTTCTACACATGAGTCGATTGCATTTACAAAAGGTTATTGTAAAGAAGAAAACCAACCATCCAGCAGTCAGCAGTCAGATTCACATTCACTTCAGTAACTAACTACATACTTACGGGTTTACGAACTATAATCGTCAGCTTCCTTTTGACCAGCGCGCCAGGGCGCTGCTTCCTGCACGACAGTCAGCCTAGGGGCAAGATGCAAGCAAGCCAGCAACCAGCAAAGCAACCAGCAAACCAACCAATCTATCTATCTATCTACCTACCTTTATTTCTTGTTCATCTCCTCTCACTTACTTCACAAGGTTTCTGAAAACTGTCTAATATAATTTTGAAATAACTCAACTAAGCAAACTTAACTGAAAAGTGGCCCATCAAAATGCCAAAACCAAGTTAGAAAACAAAATGTTTTGCAGTGTGGTGGAGAGAAAAGATCGTTCATTTGGCCAGGGCCACAACTAAAAGACACAAACACACACACAGAAAGAGAGAGAGAAAGACACTGCAACGTGGAAAAAAAAGGGATAAGCCGGAAAGCAACACGGAACCCAAATTAATACAATAATTGAAGCCAATTTAGTGTAATTTTCTTCAATTTCAAGTTGTTGTTGTTGTTGTTTCTGTTGTTTGCTGTTGTTGGTTTTGCTGTCTAGCCATTGACTTTGCCAACTATTATCGCATTTGTTTGGCATTTGCCATCCCTTGCGGGCAGCCTCTATATATATATATACGATATATACGATATATAGGTATATAGGTATACTCCCCCCTCTACACCACCTTCTTCCCAAGCAATCTCTCTCTCTCTGTCATTCGCACAGTTAATCTGCCCAGCAAGTTAATTTGCCCGCGTGCCCCTGGTAAGCAGCCGTTCATCTGTCTATCCAAGAGAAAGAGGGAGAGAGAGAGAACCCAGCTAGTTCTCCATTTCAGTCACCAACAACAACAGCAACAACTGGCCACCACACCCAAAGTATTTATTTGCACATTTTATTGTTCTCTGTCTCTCACCATCGCTCCACCGACCCCCCCACGACCCATTCACCAACCAAAAAGCCAAGCGCAGTGCCCTATCTTTGTCTTTAACTGGCATTTTATTAGCCGGCCAAGTCCCAGTTCCAGTCCCCACAGTTCCCAGTCCCCAGTCCATACTCAGTCAGTCTCTCTAATTAAATTAAAAGCCAGACCTTACCTTACCTTATTTTTATTTTTTTTTACCTTTACCTTTAGTTAGCTCCATTCAAACACACACACAGTTGAGTGTATCCACTCCAGGTGAAAGTGGGAAAGTAGCGGGCAATGCATCCCATTTAGATCCCTTTCTCTTAATGCGATCTTCTCACATTAGTTAAGTTTACTTAATGTGGATTCCCCCCCACAAAAAATTTTACTCTGCTCGTTAAAACTCTTCCACAAAAGCCCCAAAAAAAAAAAAAAATCATCAATTGTGATTTGGTGAGAACTTGCACTTTCCTGGCAAACCACTTACAATTAGATGGTCTTTACTTTTAATGGGGGTTTAGTATGATACACAAATAATACCCCTAATGTATAGAGAATAACCCGAATATTTGGAGTAACTTTAATGTTTAGAATAAAACCAATATGGAATATAAGTATTATTAACCCTTAGGCGCAAGTAATTAAGATTCATCGATAACGCTGAGCTTTTGGATGATATCGATGAATACTTAACACACAACTCTGATGCTTTCTATCTTTGAAACAGGGAAGGAAGACAGACGTATGGGGGACAATAAATCTTATGTTATAAAGTTTACTACAATAGTAAATTGAGAGCATGATTATTCTGTTACCTAGTCTAATAGGGCTTATTCTTAACTTTTTTTTTTTTAAGCGTAGAATCCATACATTGCAAATTTAGTATCTTAACAGCGGTGGTAGATAAATGAATTAAAACCAAACTACATGCTATAAACAAGAGAGTTAGACAATTGTTCTCATACTGAGAGGAGGAAATTAACTTTCGCCTAATGTTTTGGCAAAACCCATTCTTTTCAAACGCCTCAGGGGCCTGGCGGGGAGTAACTGTCTAGCAAGCGTGCTGCGGTGCCTAGTCAGTCTATCGCTGTATCTGCTGGTGTGCCTTCCAATATGCTCCTCCACAGTGTGCAGATTTAAGTCTCGGTGAAGAGTGGAGCCGCGCACATACCAGGGGCAGTTGGTTATTTGTCGCATTACTCGATTTTGTACTACCTGTATGCGTTTATAGTTGGATTTTGCAGCTATTCCCCAAATCTGCACGCCATATAACCAGATCGGTAGTGTACATAGACCGCTCTTTTGGCCCTCAGTGACATTTTGCTGTTTCTGTTAATCAGCCAACGCAATTGTTGAATACTTTGGCCACATTTTTTGGCCGTTGCTTCTTAACTGATTAGAGATTAAATCTTTATAATCTTTCCTTGGATTAACCATCAATCGATATTTAATAAGAGAATAGATTCATTATAATAAACAATTTAAGGTTTTAAAACTATCCACAATTATTTGTCATGATAATTAATAATTTGTACAAGATCAAATCAATGTTTGCTTTAAAATGTTTGAAATGTTACATCGTCTTTTGGAATTTGTTTGGGATTTAAAGACAAGGCTATTCAAAACTTTTCTAATTTTTTTTAAACGTTAAATTTAAAGAACATTTCCTTTCTACTTATAAAATTTGTTATTTGGAAGATTTCGAAATTTTGTTATGCTTGCCATTGCTGAGAGAAGTCTTTGTGAAAAGTTAAAGTAATCTCATATTGCAAAATCTTTTTGTCATATCAGATTTTTCATTTATGTAGATATTTTATACACATTTGTTTTTTTTTTTTTTGTTTTTTAATCAACCCACACACACACACTCACAGAGAAATAAAGAATAAATCAAAGACACCCAAACATAATCTGAATTTCAAATATATATCTTTTTGTTGCTGTTGTTATTGTTGTTGTTGCTGGTTTTCGCCAAATTGTTTTCATTTATGTTTGTGTTGATTTTTGGGTGCCCATTTCGCCTTCGTTCGCTGCTGTTGTAAATTTGTAATTTGAAAAACATCACCGCAAACTGTCAAAATGCTCTGACATTTACAAATTATTTCGCTGGCAGCGGCAACGGGCAAACTGGCAACGTGCACCACTCTGGTGCTGCTGCACCACCATCGACTGCGGCAGTTTGACGCTTTTTGAAATGCGAAATGGAAGCGGTCGCCGTTAATTTGCGTCAACGGGCTAATAAAGTTTTGCCCCGCGTTTGCCATATCTTTTGGTTTTCTTTTGCTCGGTTTTGGCTAGCCAAAAAGAGAGCGACAAAGTTGCCATAATGGCTAATGCAGCGTATAGGAATCCATATCTTTTATATATGTATATAAGTATTTCTGTATGATGTTGTGGCTAACTAAATTGCATGCCAAGCTAATTTGCCAATGCAAATGATATGAGACATATTGGCAACGATATGGACTGAGACGGAGACGGAGACCTGAGCAAAAACCTGACATTTCAATAGTATGTGACCAAAAAGATGCATACATAGATGCGGCAGCAGCAGCCACAGATATACAGGTATATGTTGGCATATTCAGAGTGAAACTTCCGTTCTTCCTTCAGTTGCCATTAATTGCATTTGATTGAGCACCCAAAGCCAAAGCTAAAGCCACAAGCAAGCAACGACGAAGAAGGTATCAATGAACCTCTACCTTACCTGAGAGTGGAGTGGAATGAAGTGGAGAATGGGGAGACAAAGATGTAGCCTCATAGCTGCGGGCCATGCAACCGAATAAGTGAGGATCGTTGAATAAGTGTGGGCCTTACCATCACCCATTCCCAGTTTCCATTCCCATTCCCACTCCCAATTCCCTTTTTCCCCCTTCTTATTGGGCCCACCTCCGCGCTTCCCTGTCGTTTCGTTTAAGAGAACATTGCGCAAGGTGCAAATTCCCAGCATAGATTCATAGATTGAGCCCTCTTTTGGTGTTTTGCTTAAGAGAACCTTCTCATCTACCTGTATGCAGCTGCCGCTGCCGCTGCTGTAGTTACCTCTGCCTGGGTTTATGGCCTGTGCCTTGCGGCTGCGTGTCTAGGAGTGCCCGCAACTAATAGCTGAAGAATATCTCAGCAAGACAACCAAACAACCAACCAACCAGCCATCCAACCATCCAACCAACCAACCATCCAACCAACAACAATAATAAAAAAAAAGAGAGAAAAAAATGAATTATGATTTGACGGTAGGCATTTAATGGATGGCCATGGATCTTTGACTTCTTTTTTCTTTTTTGGCTTGTACAAAAATTCTTGTTTGGCGCCAAGATATTGACAGCTGCTTCACAAGTGTGTGTGTGTGTGAGCGGTGTGTGTGTGTGTGTGTGTGTGTTGGACAGGTGAATGCTATTTAGTTAGAATGCCGATGCCACATAGCTTGGCCTTTTTTGTAGGTTTCTAATTGAATTTTCTGGGCACGACGACGACGACGACAACATCGTCTCCCCGTCTCCCTGTCTCATCGTCTCCCCATCTCCTCCTCCTCATCAACGTCACCATCTTCTCGCGGCCGTTCCGATCCGTCGGTGATCCATTGTCTTGCATAAAAGTTGAATCGAATAATGGAGCACAGAAGGTGAAAGGAGCACCTAAATAGCCATTGAAAAGCATTTAAAATTGGTTCATGACAGGCGCAAGCGAAGCGAGTGTTGCTTTAACTTTATTTTTGTTCCTTTTATTTTTTTTTTTTTTTGAGTTTTTTGTTTCTTCGTTATTTTCATTATTATTTTTCTGTGGGTTATGTTGATGGATAGGTGTTGCCTTTGTGGTTGACTTTGATGGCAGATCAGCGCAATGTGAGAGGTGAAAGATGGAAATGGAAATGCATATGGTGGTGATAGGAATCATATTTAACGAGAGCTAAAAGCAATCGAATGGAATAGAATGGGAATGGATAAGGTAATTTAATTTGGATTTTGCCAATTAGCTTTTCAATGAGTGAATCCTAATAGAAAGAGAGAGAGAGAGGGAGATCTTTAGCCCACTTTAGAAGACACTTGCTTAGCTGCCCACACACTTCAAATCTTTCGCCCACAGTTTCTCTTTCTCTCTCTCTTGAGAGACAATGCCTATGCATAAATTTGTATGTAAACCCATTTTCAGTGGAAAAACTCATTAGGCGCATCGCCTACGAACAAAAAAAGGGGAAAACTGCAATAATATTGTACAAAATTACGAGGCTAATAACATAAATTCATATGAGAGAGCGCGGGATCCTAACCTACCTAGCTAGCAACCCACCTTTTCTTCCCCTCTTATTCCCCCCTCACTCTCTATCTTTGTATCTTTGGGCTGGCATGCAGTTTTTGTATCTATGAGATACGCATTGCGTAAAAGTTCATTATAATAAAGAACGCCAAGCCAAAAGGCGGACCAACCAACCAACCAACCGACCATCCAACCAACCTATTCCAGCCAGGCTTATCATAAAATATGGCTCAGAAATATGCGTAGAGCATTGCCATAAACATAAACTAGGCGAATTAATTGAGAGCGGGAGAGACACACACAGAGAAGCAGAGACAGAGAGAGAGAGAAGAGGAATGGGTGGGGAGGGGGGAGCTACACAATGCCGGCTCATAAAGCCAACAAATTATGCGTTTTTAAGTCATGACCCAATAGAGTGGATGGGCCAGAAGAAAGATCTTTTTTTTTGTTTTTTTGTTGGATTGCACCTGCATTAGAAATGCCTCAGCGGACCAACTGACTGAGTGACTACTACCTGGTCGGTTAGCTTGGTTAGCTAACCTGGTTCAACCTAATTGAGTTTTGAGAGTCGTTACACTTCATCGCAATGGGAGTAAATTAAACTGTCATTAGTTTACCCTTTGGCACATCTCTCACGAAACATGTGAAGTGGCGCGTTTGCTTTTTCTTTTTTTTAGTTTTTTTCGCCACTCTGTCTGTTTGTCTGTTGTTCGACTACTCACACAGTTTTTGGCCCGTAATAATTTTGTAGGTTTTACGAGTGCGATGCCGCCAAGACAATTAGGCATTTGTTGTGTACATGTGTGTGTGTGTGTTGCCAAGTGTGGGCATTTTGTTTAGCGGCTTTTCAGGCTTTGATGTAAGCAACTGGGAGGGGGATGGGGGGAATGGGCTACAACAAGAAGAGACGACAAAGAAGCGCGCGCGCGCGCCCGCAACGAATCTAACGCCTTTTCAAACATGGCTTTTAACTTTTCTCCGTGTGTTTTTTTTTTCTTTTTTCGTTGCTGTACACATATATTGAAGATTTATATTTCCCTTATAGTATGCCGACGAAGCATTATTGTGGGTGTCGTCGTCAAACCATTGGGGCATGACAAGCATAAAACAAAATAGAAAAAAAAACAAAAAAAAGAACTAACCAAAAGAGATTTGTTTATTTTGACGTATTTGCTATTTCATTTTCATGAAATCTATTACACAAAATTAAATCTAGGCGCATATGTTTCACACATTAGAGAGAAAGAAAACAATTGATATTCATAATCTCTCATAAATATAGCTTATAATAAGATATATATCTATATATACTTATATATTTTTTTTTTGGTTACTTTAACTTTCGCGCCGCTTCTCGTGAAGCCGAAAGAAGACAACAACAACAAAAAATAACAAATTTGCATTTTTATAGCCCGGTTTTATGGGCCGTTTTTAAACGCTTCAATCGAAATTTTCGGTTTCATTGGTCTCGGTTGTTTGTTAATGCATAAAAATGAGTTACTAACTGAAAAGCTCTAGCCTCTATTTCTCTCCCTCTCACTCTCTTGCTGTCTCTCCGAATACGCATCAGTTTATTACAGGTAAAAACCCATAAAATATACACCAAAAGGTGAGCAAACAAAGTCGCCTTCATTTACGCCTTACGTTTCTCCCATTTTTTATGGAGAAACTGAGAAACTAATTTTTAATTAAAACTGCAACAAGTAATAATAATTTGCATAAGCCGACGGGGGCACGTGTCAAAAAGGCAACAGAAAGCATTTCAAAAAGGTACAAAATTGAAATGTATCTTCAATTTTGATTGCCATTTTTCCTTCGAAACAAAATCGATATTCATGCAGTTAAGTTAGAATCATTGTGAATTGAAATTGCATGAAACGAAAATGAGAACGACAACGAAAATAATTCTATTCTATTCCTGGGAGGTTCGAAAATTTTTCAAAATTGCATTACGTAACACGTGAACGGCTTCCAAGGTGATTTGAATACCTGAATGAGTTTTCTACATTGTTGCAATCCGACATATTAAACTATTTATTGCTATTATGACTAGCACATTAATTAATTAAGTTTGCATCGGAAATTGTGGAATAAATAAATTAATAAAATGTCATTAATTTATTTCACAACAAATTAATTATTCATCTATGTGCATACATACATGTGGCCAACATTTAATGGCCATTTCAAAGTATTCTCTAAAAAAAAAAAATAAACATCTAATGGAACTCAATAATAAGCTCAGACTTTTCCCATAATAAAACCAAAAGCCAAACTTTTATAGGTGTGTGAAATTAAATAAATTAGTTGTTAAAAAGAGTTTGAAAAAGTTTTGTTTTTTGGGGGGGCCTTAGATCGTTTAAACAAATGTAACAATAAACTAGAAATTAATTATATTCATTTATGCTAAAATTTCATGATTTTGATGGAACTAATCAATTGACAGACATCTTCAAGTTGTCCAATACAAATATTTAATCAGATGCTAAATTGCAATTAGAGAAACAAATTATGGCAAATGTCATAAACGAAAATATCCAAAAAGTTGCCTATTAAAATTTCATGATAACCACAAAAGAAAGAGAGAAATAAATAAAAAGTGATTTTAAAAGAAATCGTTGTTCAGTTGAGATTTCTATATAGTTTGGTTTGGTTTTTGGTTTTTTGTGATATGTTTGCTTTTGTTGCTAATGATTCACTTGCCGCATTATTGTTGCTGTTGTTGCTGCTGCTGTTGCTGCCTCAGTTAATGACTTGACAGTAAAGTAGCCTACACAATTTATGGCAAACTTGTCCGCCTACAATTTTCAGTTTCCTTTCAGTTTCAACGTTATTTCATTTTGTTGAATTTTTTATTCGTGCTGCTTCGTCTACTTTGGTTTTTTAATTGAAACATTTTTGACCATATTTTCTTAATGATCTGACATGACATGGCATGGCGTCTGTTTCTGTTTCGGTTTCTGTTTATTTTTTCTTTCTGTGTCGTTTTTGGTTTCTCGTTTGTTTTTTTTCCTATTTTTTTTTTTTTGGTTCATTTTCAGTGGGGAGGAAGGCATTATAAATTCAACGTAATTTTCGACTAATTTAAAAACAGCAAACTAACTTTTTGGGACATTTTCGGTTGCTATTGAGAGTAGGTGGGTGGGGGGAGTGGTGGATGGATCTCTGGCCAGAGATCTTTGGCATATAAATTGAAGCTTCTCATACATACATATCATTATTATAATTTGTTCATTGTGTCTCATCTGTCTCTCCTCTCTGTGTGTCTCTTTCTGGGTTTATTGCTGCAGTCGTGGCCATAGCAAAACGCCAACGCCTTTGGGCCATAAGCTGCAAAATGCTGGGTAAGTTTTCATTGTTGTTGTTGCTGTTGTTGATGTTGCCCAGGCACTTTATAGTCACTTGTCGTTAAGAAATGTGTTGAAAATGTTTTTTTATGACACAAAATGAGCTGATGCCATAAAAATTGAGCAGCTCACACACATAGCACACACACACACACACACTCAGCACTGGGTGTGAGCAATATAATGATCTGTGTGTGTGTGTACCCTCGAAATGGCATATCCTCTAACGAAAAATGTATCTAAAGGTAGCTAAAATGTATGTAATTGATATGAATTTTGCATTATCCACGCCCACTTTAACCCACATATCATTCGCAGTGCAATTACAGGGTATCACTAATTTGTTTTCATTGAGTAAATTATTCTCGAACCTGAAATCACCTGAAATCGATATCGAAATTGGAGTCTAAATCAGAAACTGAATCTCAATCTGAATCTGAATCTGAACCTGTATTGGTATATAATGCCAACTAATTGATTTGATTTATGCATGTGGCGACTTTAAATGAAATGAAATATACACATTTTGTTTCTTTCTTTTTTTTGCTGCTCCATTGCTTGCGATTTGATTTATTTAGCTTTTCATAATTTCGCGCATTCTTTTCAATTTCAATATAGAGAAAGGTAGAGGGAGAGGGAGAGGAAGAGAGAGAGATAGGGATATAGATACCAGGTATAGGTAGGTTTACTTATATATTGTATTTCTTGTCACTAATTTTGCCCGTTGTCTGTTTTGCGTCCACACTTGCTATTATTTATTTATGTATTTATGCAGAGAGAGAGAGAGAGACCAAGAGAGAGACCCAGAGTGACCAAGAGAGTAAAGGGTAGTCGGGGGATGTTGGGGGCAGGCGGCAGATTGCGCGCCATGATTTATGCCTGGCACATTTTATGGCCATTTTGTTGGTAATTTATTAACAAGCTTGTTAACAACAGTCGGCCAATATGCAGATAGCCATAGAGTGTAGATGGCCAACAGTGGAAGCCTGCGCTTGCCCAGCCATACCACACACACCAGTCTGAGTCCCCCCCCTCCTGATCTCTCTCTCTCTCTAGGAGAGTAAAATATAAAATAAAATATAAAAAAAGAAGAAAAAGGTTAAAGGCCAAAACGGCAGCCCCACCACAGACAGCAGGTGGCTTTAACGACCATAATGATAATGATGATGATGACCATGCTGGAACAACCCATAACCATACTCATTCCTCATGTCTCATAGTCATAGCCATATTTATAGAAAGTTTTTTTTTTTTTACAACCAAGAGGCGTGCATTATGCACACACACACACACAAACTGTGACACAGAGGCAAACAAAAAAGTCCGCTTAAATATTTAAACATAAATGAATGGGGGAGAAACAACAACAACAACAACAACAGCAGCAACAGCAACGTCGACGAAAAGTTTGACATGACGTGCAGTTGGCTCTCCGTCTTGGCTCCTCACAGCCTGATTTGTTTGACCAAGCGCGTGCAGTAGCCAAGTGGCCGTTAGCTGTTAGCTGTTGCTCAAATATTCTAAATATTTGCTAAATAATAGACAAGGCACAAGCCCAGGGCAGGGGCAGAGCAGGGCAGGGCAGAGGTTTGGTTTGGTTTGGTTTTGTGTAGGCAGCCAAGCATAGACAAACATTGGCAGCCAATTCAAAACTCAAAAACTCCACAGTCCCAGCTCCAAGCTCCAGTCCCAGCCAATGCCTAATGGCAATATGGCTTTTGGCTTTTGGCGTTTTTGTATATAGCCAGGCCCAGTATTTGCGTAGTAAAGTGTACCCAATAGACTGACCAAATGACAGACTGATGTCTGTCAAATAGGTAGACACACACAAAACACACGCAGTCATAGTCATAGGAGAAAGAGTAGTAGTAGTAGCACTTGAAGCGCTGGTAACGACATTCAATAAAACCAAGTTGGACATCATCATCATGATGATGATCATTATTACCTTTCATTTTGTTTGCTTTATGGGTATTGGTATATGCCAATTCCAAACTAATGTCAATGAGCCATTCAATTTACATTTTCAACGCACAAAACTCACAACTCTCTAACGCGCGTCCCTATCGAATGCATTCACGTTAAGTCAATCATTCAGTTTTTATCACTTTCTGATTCTAGTCCAACAAACACAGGGACGGTTGAATATTTAGATTTGAAATTAGATTTGAATAGTTAGCACTTACCACTTTAGAAACTTGTTTCATAACTGCAATGAAAAGAAAATAAAACATTCAATTAATTCATATTAACAAAAATTATAAATAAATGTCAATTAAAATCTAAAGATGATGAAGTGGATATTCTGGGCTTTCCCCCACAAATAGGTTGATTTCGCCCCTGAATATAGATTGTGTGTGTGATTTGTATTCTGCAATTCGAGTCCAAGCTAATAGTTTGCAATTATTTAAATTGAAAAATCAATATAACAATAGCAAAAACAAAAAAAAACACACACACAAATCAATGAAATAGTGAACACAATCTAGCAATTTGTTAGCATTCGATTTAGTCATATCGTCAAAGCTTTTATTTCCCACTTTAATACACTTTTCCGATTTATTGACATATCGAATTTCAAAGCAACTTTCCCAATAAAGATTTCATGTGATCTGGAAGAGCAGAATTTCAAATTAGATTCCGAAAGCCATAAACTCTTTATATATACCTAAAGTATATACATAGTTAGTTGAGTGTGAGTTTCTATCACATCTATCATTATCATCAGTTTCTACGCATTATCTTATTTATTTAATTTTATCACATTATCTAATTGTAATTCCCAACTAGTTTTAGCATACAATTCTGTGGCTGTTGAAATAGCTCTATAAAGAAAACCTTCTTATCATTTATGCTGCCAAGAATGACTTCGAGTCTGTTTTAACAAAAGTTTAATAAACAAAATAAGTCAAAAAAGGATATAATATATATTAATTATTATAAATAAAATGTTTTACAACACAATAACTTATTTGAAATGAAATAAACATACTAGCAACTAGACCAACTTAACAGTTTTATATTTAATTGAACTAATTGCATTTCTTTAATAGATTTATTATTGTTCTGGGTAGTGGAATTCCCTAATAGGCTGAATGGAGTCTAGGTTGAGAGGTTGAGTCTAATGTGTTGGAAGCTGGGGCATATTTGCTATGGGTTCTCCTTTAAATAGATGGTTGTGGATGATCTCCAAGTGACCCTGTTCAATTTTTGTTGAAATTTCAGAGAAAGTAGAACTCAAACTTAATTTTTTAAATGAATTTTGTATATCATAGATCATAGCAACTTAAAAGAGCACTAGAAGCTGAGGCCATTCCTCATTAAGTATATAGTTTCATCTATAACTAAGATACAGATACGCATAGAAATAGATTCAGAAACTGAACTAGAGTTATTTCCATTTAGAGCATTCATATCCATCTAATTTCTAGTCTAGCTCTTAAGTTCATTTTGCTATTGAATTTAGATTTGAGATTTTGAGAAGTTCTTCAAACTTGATTCGAAAATTGACCTCGTTTTTTTTTGGCTAACTCGATCTCTCGAGTCGAGTTGAAATTTTTGTACTCTGCATAGATTATGCATTATCAAATAAAAATGAAATTTATGATGACTTGTAGTTGTTGTTGCTGTGGTTTAACATATCACAAGGTGGACCTTATTTAGATAGGGTGAAGAGTGTGGGGGGAGGGGGGTTTTTTCGTATGCTAATAGTTGGTCAGAGCTAACTTTGTCTGCCATAACACTTGGAGACTAACTGATTTATCTGTGCAACAATCTAATTTCAATTGTGCGCCTAGTTAGGCATTCTCGCGAACGCAGAGTAAACTCCGCCAAGTTGTTTGAAGCTGGCCCCCAGAGAAGGCGGAGGAGGAGGAAGGAGTAAGTGGAGTGAAGTGCTCTCTGTGTGTGTGTGTGTGTGTATCTATGAGTCTGTGTCAGCGGCAGCGCCAAGTTGTCAACTTAATTTACAGCTAACATGTGAGCTACAAGTTCGCGGCGATTGAGCAAGCGATAAAAAGTATTAATTTCATAGACCCATGCAATTAACATAAAGTGGACAAACGTACAGACATACGGATAGATGGACAGACGGACTAACCCAACTGACTGACATATAGTGAGCGCAAATAAAAAAAAAAAAAAAACAAATATATATAAAAATAAATGCTCATAAATATGTAAATGCCTCTGACTCTAAATAGTTTTAGATTACAAAAAGGCTTTGGCCATACATACGAGCACTTTGCATAGTTATGGCCATCGATTTGAGAGGCAGATAGCCAATAATATTTGGCACGGGGCATTACTTAGCAAGTGAGCAAGTGAGCAAGTGTTTTGTGTGTGTTTCTTCACTTACCTAAAGCATTCACTTCCATTCATTTTCTCTATCACTCTCTCTCTCTCTATCTAATTAACATAATTGCCAATGATTCTGCAAATGCCATCAAAGACATAAAAAATTCAAAAGGTTCACAATGATAACGGAAGCAATTAAATAGCATCATCATCAGCGAGATAGAGAGAGAGAGAGAGAGAGAGAGAGAGAGTGAGTGAGTGAAAGGGAGAGAGAGTGCGATTTAATGTGAAAAGAAATGATAAACCCGTTTAATTTCCAGAATAGTATAAGATGCTGCGCCACAAAAGTGTCATTCTAGAGACAAAATAACAAATATCAAACAGAAAACAATCAAATAAATAACAAAAACTAATTCATTCCAATTATGTTAACGAATTTCATGTACCCTGCCTTACTATATCTTCGCCAAAACTCAATTAGTACTTCAGTTTTGATCTAGAAATGAAACATAAGTAAACCACTTTTGAAATGGTTTATTCTATTACTTTGGAACTCATTAAATTTTAAATAATAATGAAAGAGAAGAATGAATATGATTATAGAAGATGATTATAAATTAATTACAAAATAATCAATATAGATGCATAAATAATATAAATAGCTTAAAAGTCGTATTAAAACATTAATGTAGCTCAATTGTTTCTTATCATCTCATTATTTGATTATTCGATTGTAAATTAAACTTTATTTTAAACTAGAACTGTTTTTCAAATCTATTTTGCTATACGAAATATCTGGGGGAATTCCTAAGTCAGTATACATATATAGTATGCTTTTTCCTTAGCATCGAATATTGATATTTGTTTTCTTTAGAATTATATTCCCTCTCACTTTTATGGCCAAGTCATAGTCTTACTCATAGCACAGTCTCTTCCCTTTTATTCAGGGTATGCGTCTATACAAAACAAAGCAAAAAAAGATCAAATAAATAACTTATAACTCGGACTCGAGCCAGTCACCGAGGAAGAGAGACAAAGCAGCTCGTTCTATAAACAATTTCAATAAATCGTGCTAGTTCAATAAAAGTAAATTAAACGTTTTGGCTGCTGCTGCTGTTCCGTTATTGCTTCTGCTTAAAGTTGTGTCTCAATTTTTGCCGGTTCCTTCCATATACAATATGTATATATCTGTATATATAGTTATATATATTTTGTATATCGGTGCTCAATCGGTGGTTCTGCCGGTTCTCATGATGTGTTGAGGTGCCGCAATATGCGTGAGTTAAGTGCGCAGACGTGGCCCGAGGTGGGCATTAAAAAAGAGGCAACACCTTTTCAGCTTTTAACCTGTTTGCCATTTGCTGCTGCTGCGGCTGCGTCTGCTGCTGTTTTCCATCGTTTCTTATCATCAGAAATCTATTGGGCACACAGTGGAGAAACAAAAATTTCGGTTGTTTTTTTTGGCTGCTGCAGGCGGCAAACTGGCAACTGGGCAACTGGAGAATGGCGAAAGTCCTTTGTATCAACTATTAAGCCATAAAACGCATGCAAATGAAGGCGTTGAAATGCTTATAAAAAACACAAGCCAACGTTGTGTTGGACATAGGTAGGTAGATAGGTAGTTAAGGTAAAAGTTAAGGCGTTTAAGGTCTGCTTAAAGGGCGCAAAAACTAACGCGCTTCAGGATGAGTGAGTGAGTGAGCGAGATAGGGGAATCAGGGGCAGCTGTTGTATGTACTTTTTCATTTGAAGGTTGTTGTTGTTGTTTCTTTTCTTTTTTTTGGGGTAACACTAAAACGAGGCCTGGCCTCATCAAGCTAACGGCTGACTGAATGCCAATTAATTATGCTCATAGCTTCTTTGGACCCAGGCATATGTTTATTTACTTAATTTACTTAATGACACACATATAGAGAGTAGAGGAGCAGGAGCTGGAGAAGGAGAAGTAGTCGGAGGCATAGCAAAGACGGGCACGAGTCTGTCGTTCACAATTTTGGGTGAGGTCATCATGGGAACGCTGGCAACGACACTACAAACACTACTTCACTCAGTATCTCCCTTTCACTCTCTCCTCTGTCTCCTTCTCTCTCTCTCTCTCTGTGTGTGCTGTGTGTGTGTTTGTCTAATAAATAACATTATTAATTACCATTGCAATTAACTATAAGTACGAGCCAAGGCACCCACCACAAGGCATTCTCTTCCCCCCTCCGCCTCTCCACCCCCCACACACACACACTCACACACATTTATTATGCACTGCACTTGTGACCCAAATTTGAATTTCATTTTCCATAAGCTTCCTATCGTCTCTGTCTCTGTCTCATTCTCTCCCCGTCCCCCTTTCCCCTCACGTTCTCAACTTTGTTCATTTTCCAAGTATTTTTTTTTATTCTGTTTTTATTTAATGGTTCATTTTGTCTTATATTGAGTGATATATGAATGCATTAATCTTAGTTTATGTTTATGGTTTCTATATCGAATTTTATGCAAAATGTGCAATATGATATTTCTTTCTCCCCCCCACCCACCAAATAAACTGGGATGGGCCAAATACAAAAAAAAAACGCGTTTCAGAGAAGAACTAAGAAGATGCATATTAAAGATCAGACGATCTTTTAAGAAATTTATGTCCAGCCATTGCCGATTTTATGATGATCAAATTTTAAAAAAAAAAAACAGACGACGACTTCGACGAGGGTATCCATGGACATTTGCATAGATATTAAGATTTAATGTTTAAAGAGACAGAGATGGGGCATGGGCACTCCCTTCTCTAACGGTGCTTCTTTTCAAATCATTAATCTTCGCACTTGTTAGAAAATGGAAAATATTGAAACTGTCAACTGCATAATCATTTCACTTAAACAAAACTCCAGACTAACAAAATTACAGGGCAGACACCAAGACACCAAGAGAAGGGTGTGGGGTGGGGGCAACTACCCAAAATGAAGGGCTCCCTTAGTTGCTGTTGCTGCTGCTGTGTCACAACGTTTAATCTTTATTAATTACAGTGAAATAATACAAAGTCAGAACAGAGCAGAGCAGAGCAGGCTCTAGGTCGCTCTACTCAGACCCTACTAAATAGTTTGGCTGCGTTGCCAGACCCCATCCCACCCCACACACACACACGAGAGCTGATTAATGCCGCAGCCAAAAGAGCCAACAAGCAAACATGCCACAACGGCAACAGCAACAACAACAACAACAATTGCCAAAGTTTCAGTCTAGTCTAGGAATTTGGCTTGGGGGAAAAGCAGCGGCAGGAGCAGCAGCAAGTGCGTTCACGGCTTTTTGGACGTTGTTAGTTAGTGCCAAATGCAGCACAGCAGGCAGGCAGGCAGGCATAGGACAGAGAAACAGAGAGCAAAGAGTGAACGAGAGAGGGATATACCGATTAAAAATGAGAAAATTAGATAGTAGAAACCCATTTGATCCTTTTACTCTGGCATCGGCGCAACCTTTTGAACCTTTTGCCCTGTGTTCGCCTAATTACGCGTCTATTTTTGGGTTAATCAGCATTTGTGACCCCGGACAAAGGTCAGCTGGCTGACTGGCTTGGCTTGGCGTGGCTTGGCGTGGCGTGGAAACAAGAAATTGCTTATGTAAATGAAGTTGTCAAAGAGAGTGAAAGAGAGGGATAGAGAGAGAGGAGCAGAGGGGGTAGTAGCAGCTGGATGAGCAGCAGCAAACTGTATGTAAGCTGGGCAAATATTTGTAGAAATTCTGCGGCCGTTTTTTTCTCATTTTTTAAGTACACTATTTGCACTTCAACTTAACTGAAATCAATTGAGATAGAGAATTTTATTTGAGATTGAAAGACAATTAAATATGCGCATAACTGTTGATAATCATCGAATCAATATGCTGACAATTTTCTCACGCATCCACAGTGAAACACAGGAGAGAGATACAAGGCAAATATTCAAATTAGATGACAAATGCATCCCAGGAGCAAACCCAGAGCAAAGGACAATGCGAAGAAGGGTTCGACATCCTCCTCAGCTCAAGCGGCTGAAGTCAATGAGCGGAGGGTCGCTCGGTCGCTCCTCGACACGGTTAGATTCGTTTTTTTTTTTGTTCCCAATGAAGCCAAAACGATTTGTCAGTGCGCAGAATTTTAACTAAGACGATTCTCGGTGGTACTATTCAGTCAACCCCTTCACAAAAACGAGAAAACGACAAAAAAACAGAGAACAGAAAAAGGATTTGTAATTTGAATGTTAAATAGTAGCCGCAGCTTGACGAACGGACTGACTGGCGGTCTGACTGACTGAATGAATGGCAAATGGATGGAACCTGGAACTGAAGCTGCTGTAAATTGTATTTACTGCTGAATTAATTTCTACTTTTCCGTTCTCTTTGAAGGGATTTTGCTCTCTGTTTGCTTAGGTTTTCCGTTTCCTTTTCAATTTGAGATTGGAGTTTTTTTTTTTTTGCTTCTCAACTCTTCTTTTTTTTTCGAGTGCAAAAAGAAAACGAAATATAAAATTTCTTAATGTTTTTTTGGTTTCCTTTCTTTCTTTCTTTAGCTGCTGCGTAATGGCAATTGACAGGGCGCAGTCATATGTAAATTTTTGGTGTTTTTTTCTTCTTTTCTTTTTTTTTTGTATTATGTTCATAAGGTAAACCAATTTTTTGGGGAGTGGTCCTTAATTTTCTTCTTCGTTTTAAAAACGGAAAGCAAAAGGGGCAAGGCCACTGCAGCTGTTCGCCTAAGATTTCGAAAAAAAAACGAAAGATTTTCATAATTTTTAAATGGTTAAGAGATTTCTCATACGGCAGCAATTGACATAACATAAGTATAACTTGAAATGCCTTTAACACTGTCTCACCATTATGAATGACATTTATAAGCCATCATCATCATCATCATCATCCTCATCCCCATCCTCATCATCATCGTCATCAATGGCTGTTGCTGGCCTCATGCTGACACAGTATCGCAAAAGGGAAAATTGCTGAATTGCAGCAATAATATTGCAACTGACACCGATCTATGGCCTACGGGTGTGCCACAGTGTGTGTCTCTCTGTGTGTGAATGTGTGTGTGTGCCATTTGATTTGCATAATTTCGCACACAGACATTTTGCATTTGACAAGGAGAGAACCATTACCTAAACCTTGCCTAAAGACCCCGCCTTAAATCGTTGGCCACATAGAACTTTCTATATCCTTGACAAATTTTTCACACCAAATATATTTCTATGCATTTCTACATTTTGTATGAGAAAATAAACAAATTTTGGATGATTAAAACAGAAATATTAAAAAGAACACAACAAAAAATTTGTAATACAATTATTTAATTATTAAAATTACTACATTTTTAAAACAAAATAGCTCGCTTAAATTGTCAAATAATGAAATTTTTTTATTTGAATGATTTATTGAAGATAAATATGTGAAAGAAAGTTCTTCAAATATTCTATAGAATTTAGTGAAATAATAGTGAAAAAAATAAATGATGACAAATTCATTGGCAAAATAGATATGCCCAATTGTATTTTTGTGAAAGAGGACACCAAACTAGCAAAATATTGACTGGCAAAAAGGATCAAAAAAGAGTGAAAGAGGGACGGAGAGAGAGAGAGAGGAACAAAGGGCACAAGCCGCTTAAGCTGCCAACTGCCGGCTCGCCCCTCTCACTCGCCCCTTTTGTGTGGTGTGTGTGTGTGTCTGTTTGTATTTTTGCAAATTCATCGATAATTGGCAATTTGAAATGGCAACAACACACACACACAGTGCACACACACAACAGACAAAGGCGGTGACGTGTGTCTCGGTTATTCGGGGTTGCTTTGACTTTATTTTGTATTGACTTTGGCACATTGAAGAGACTCCCTTCCGCTACCCCTAACCCAAAACCCTAACCCCAATCACATTGACTTCTTCTGGGTTTTTTTGTTGCTTTTGCCTGTGTCAAGGGCATTTTGCTGCATTTTGGCAAAAATATATACATATATGTATGTATATGTTTATAAACACAACTTCACACAATAGATAATGACTTAATGATGTTTTAATTGTAAACAAGTTAATTAATTTCATTGTATTTCTCGATGGTCGCCAGTCAAAGCCAATTTCAATAACCAAACCGAAAACAACAACAACAATAAAAAACCAAATAAAGAGTCGCAGTGGCAGCAATTAGTGTCTGCTGCTGCCGATGATGATGATGATGATAATAATAGCTAAACAAATTATATAGAAATCATATTGGAATCATCGATAACTGCATTAGACATTAAACCGGACTAACTCAAGAAACTTGAACTATAAATCTTTTTGATAATTGTTTTCTCAACACAAAAAAAAACAAATAATATTATGAATATCCATTGACAGAATTCATAATTCTCCCCTCTATATAGTAACTATATCTAACTGATCAAGAGTTGATAGTATACTTAATGGTCGATAGATAGGTGAATGGTGTTGGCGGAGGAGGGAAGAGAGGAAAAAATATTTAACATCAAAAAGTAGAGAGAAATTAATAGCCCACGTCTGGTTGGCAAATGAAATCGATTTGTCTACCATTTCATAGTTTTCGTTAAGAAATTTTTCAACATTTCAAAGTTTTTGTTGAAGATTACTTAACGGCATGATGGATAGAAGGTAGACAGACAGACACTTGGACAGACACTTGGGCAGATCTCTCAAAGGTGTCTCAGAGTGGATGGGAATTTGTTTTCTAGAGATAAGAAACAAGAAAAAAAAACAAAAAGGTGAAACATATTTCTCTAACAATTGCCTTTTTTTGTCTCTCTCTTTACAGAATGAACTCTTTCGCTCGCTCTCTCGCTCTCTCTCTCTTTCCCTGATTGCTGGCTGACTGAAACTTGGCTAAAAGGTAAGCAAGAATAACTTGGCCAAAAAAAAAAAAACGCCCCAAGTGCCAATAAACTAACTAACTAACAACAACTACAAAACAAACATATTGCAACTTTTACTTTAAGCTTTTTTGGCTTTGGGCCCAGGGTCGTCTTGGCACTGTCCATATATGTGTTTGTGTGTGTGTTTGTGTGTATATGTAGAGTCTTGGACTCATGGGTCTCTCGGCAAAACTCTTTCAAGTTTCTTATTTTTTTTTCTCAGTTTTTGACAGCTGCTGTCAAATGTTGAAAGGCAGCCAGCCAGCCAGCCCATACAACAACAGCAATAACAATCCATACAGAAAATCTAAAACAAGTCACACACACAACATAACCCAGAGTCAGGGAGAGTATCAAAACCATGGCCCAAAACCCCCAGACCCCCAAATCACCCCCCTCCCTCCTCCACCACCACCAAACATCTCTATACACACACACACACACACACACACACACACACACACACATGGCATAGCCTTGCCATATTCCTTAATTCTCCTAACCAAGTTCTCAAAAAAAGAAACAGAAACAAAACGTTCGGCATAGCAGAAAACAACAGCAACAAAAAGAACAAATAGAGTGAGAGAGAGAGTGAGGGGGGAAGAGGGAAGAAAAAAACATAAAACAATGAAAACATTTTATAGTTTTCATGCACGAAGTCCACACAAAATGAAAAATTCTACAATTTAAACTGACATTTAAATTGATAGTTCAAGAGATGCACACGACAGATACGAGAGGGAGAGAGGCCACAAAACCAACAACAACAACAGCCAACATATACATATATACATATACTTATATATATACATATATAGATTGAGTTGGCGGAATTGTGGAGAAGGGGGGGGATAGCGGGGCATACATATGTGCTATGTGCTGGAACCGGGGTGACGTTCAGTTTGTTGCTGCGGCTGCGGCTGCTGCTGCTCATGATGGAGCCGCCTCAAATGTTGCTTGATGGGTGAAAATGCATCAACAAAAACACAACAATGTGCAACATGTGCAAGCAGCAGCAGCCCGAAAAAGTCACTTTTCTAATGCTAAAATAGAAGAGATGCCAAAAACAGACAACAGTAAAGAGTCCCTAGATGATATCCTGCCAATCTACAATTCTCTAGTTTACTTTGTAATACAATTTGTGCACACACAACTTACACACTCAATTCTCATATCATATTGTCAACAATTGTGGTTAAAATTCCTTAAAAAAACCAAACTGAAAAACCTGTCAATAATTTTCATGGTTTTCCCAATATAATTCGGACTCCATTGGAGTCTTTAGAATAAGCTAACAGATGTATCTAATCTAATTTATCTTTCTGCAAATTTTCCACTACCAAAGGTCGTATAACTATTTCCTAGGCTATCAGATAAGGCATACCAATTAACCTATTGGAATAGTTCTATTTTAAAGCTCAATGAGAATAAAGTTAATAACCTTAAGAAATTAAGGAAAAATGGTTCGAGTGAGGTTTAAGGTAACATATCCATGAAGAGTTTTTCCATATATTAAAATTTGCAGTTTTCCATATACTATATAAATTTGCTATTTTGCGCAAAAATGTGTGCAAATTCTTTGGCTAAATATTTTATTGTATCATCTCAACAAATGCATACATATCTATCCAGTTAATTGTAAAACATTTGTGAAAATGAACTGGGGTCTGCGACCTGGGGTAAACCGCATTGAAATTTTTTCTGTGGTCGACAACTTCACGTTTGTGACATGGGAAAGAGCAAAAATGTTGAAATGAAAACTCAGTAAAAAAAAACAATAAGCTAAAAGCAAAGTAATGAATCAATAAAAAATAATTATTTTTGTTACAGGGAACATTTTTTGACTTAGGAATTTTAGCACAAAGAATAAATATGTATATATAAATGTAGAATTTTATATCTCCCAACTAAGTTGTTGTTGCCGGTGTGCGTGTGCACTATCAGGCGCAAGAGCCCACAGATGGAGATCCAAAAAGATATGCAACCAAACAGCAACAAAGTAAACTCATATACTTATATATGAGGAGAGCTGGGAGAGGGGTGGGAGGGGTAGAGATTGGGCTACTGCACTAATCTTATAATTAGCATTCTTGGCAGATAACAACAAAAGCAACAACGACAGAGACAGAGTCAGTGACAGGCACTCTACACCACACACCACACACTCCACACTCCATAGCAAAAGCAAACCACAGCACTCCACTCCATTGCATAGCACCACCGTGCGTCCGTCTCTGTCTCCTCCTTCGCGTTGACTTGACTTGGACTACAAATAACAAACAAGTTGCAATTACAGAAAGACAACAACGACGACCGACAACAGCAGCAGCAGCAACAGTAGAAGAAGAGGTGGAGGAGGTACAGGAGATGTAGGAGGAGGAGGAGACAAGCGAGGGAACCTCTCACTCTCTGGACTCTTAATCGCATTGCATGATAAGTGCACATTAATTAAAAAGAAGAAAAACAAAATCAACTAATACTTTTATGAAACGAAACCGAAAGAGTGCTAATTGAATTATTGCTGCATAAGCTCGCTTCGTTTGCTACGTTTCGTTACGTTTTGGCTCATTTAATTGCCAGTCCCCAAAAGCAACAACAACAATAGCAACAAAAAAGGCAAACCCTTTGTGTGTGTGAGTGTGTGTGTCTCATACAATATTACTTACGTTTCCAGGAAGACCTAAAAATGCCCCCAGACTGAAGAAGGAGTGTGTAGGAAGATTGAAAAGCCTTTTTTCTAACGGTAACCAGCTACAACTTGCTTGAACCAGAAACAGAACCAAAAACCAAAAGACCCCAAGTTCAATTTCTGCAATCCATAAACCAAACAGCCAAAAAACCAACCAACAACAACAACAACCACAATGCCGAACCGAAATAAAATAAAAACAGTGAAAACAGGAAAAAAATGTCAAGCTCAGTTTTCAATTGCAGCCACATTTGCTGGCTTGCTGGTAATCCGAGAGCATACAACAATGCCAAAAGACCCAGAGAAGAGAAGGAGAGATACAATATTAGGCTATGCTGCGGGCTTAGTCACTCACTTCTGGGTAGTGGTCTCCTCTCTCCATCTCCATCTCCACAATTCTGGCCCATATTAGTTTTCAGCCAGCCAGCAGCAATATCCACACATTGTTTCGTTTTGAGCTACCTAAACGAAAAGTGGACAATGGAACGACCATGATGATGATGAGACCAGGCTGCTCAAGTATCTGCAAGTACACGCAATGTACCTACGTACGTACAAAGATACAAACATATATATCGTTTGTATCTACTTTTGGGCATGCAAGAACAACAACAACAGTAACAACAGAAGCAAAAGGGCGGCACAGACATTTCAACAGCATGTCGCTTCATTTAAGTTTTTTGCATCAATGCACTCGTGACAATTTGTCATAAAAAGCTAACCAAAAAAAAAAAAAAAACCAACCAACTGCCCAACTGAGCTCAACTCATAGAGACAAGAAGTACACTAAGAGAAAAATCATAAATCATTTACTTATAAAGCAAGAATATGACTTCTAACTATAATAAGCCAACACAAGTTCTGAAAGTTTTTAGAAATAGAGAAAAACAGTTTGTGAACATCTAACTAGAAAATATATGTATATCGATTAGGAATATCAGAAGCATTTCAATAGATCAGAACCCCGATTTTTTACTCTACGAAATTGGAATTATCAGGATTCGAATATATGTAATAATATGTTTAATAATATGAACTCGAATGTGAAAATTGATTCAGTCTAAACTGAAAGGAGCTAGAGCGAAATTGTAGTGGAATTTTTTAAGTGACAACAAAAAATCCATATAGTATATAGGTAAAAAAATAAAGATGTAGATATAACGATATGGGAATAAAGATAAAGAAATGATAAAGATATAGAAAAATATATATATACTTTTAGATATTGAAATATAGAGATATAAAGAAATAGGGACATGGTAGAAATATATAAAAATATAGAGACGGAGAAATAATAAGAAATATAGAGATATAGAAATAAAGATATAGAAAAAAGATATACGAATTTTGAGATTGAAATATAGAAATTTTAATTATAGAAATATAGAGATATGAAATTATAGAGATAGAGAAATATAAAGATATAGAAATATTAAATATAGAAACATAGACATATAGAAATATAGAGATATAAAGATATAGATATACAGATTCTAAGATATGGAAATATATTAATATGGAGTTCAAGAAAAATAGAGAGATATAGGGATATGAGTTACTATTGCAATAAAAATTAGTGTTTTTCTTCTTAAAGATTTTTCTTCAAGTGTATTTAGGACCTAGTACTTGTTATATGAGCAACTTTACATTTTTTAATTGAATTAAGAGCTGAGAGGGAAAACTTGAAATCATGCAAATGAAAATGCTACATACATATGTACATATGTATACACATATCAACATATTTATATAAATATGTGAGCTATAAAATCAAGGAGAAGAAAAAAAGCAGCCAACAATGAAACCCACTCTCAGAATCATAAAACTTGGGCAATCAAAGCTATAGTATACCAGTAAACTTCAAAAGCCAGAACGAAAGAGATTAGAAAACTTTTATCGTATTTTAATCCGCTTCTTACAGCAACAACATGAACCGCAATTCATTTCGCGTAATCTGAGATCGTTAACTAGATTTACATATCGTAGATATGTATTTTTGATTCGATCGTGTGGCTTAATGAAAGCCTAATTACATTTGGGTATATAAGTATATTTTTTTCTTCTCTATGCATGAGAAACAAGAAAAAAAAAAACACATCTTTGGACTGGCCCTGTAGCACCTGTTGGCAGCTGTGTGGTCCATATGTGAGGTTGAGACCCCCCCAAAGTGACAGAGAAAAAAATAAATATAAAAGAATAGAATCAAAACGAAATGGACATGAATGACATGGAAAATGTGTCGAAAGTCGACTTCACGAATGCCCTGTAAGCATTAAATTTATGCATTTTTCCTTCATCAAAGTAGAAAGAGATTTCTAGGTATAGATATATCTCATATATCTACTTTTTCTCAAGAAACTTTATTTAATTTTGGCTTTGAGAATATACCTCTTTGTGGTTTTTCGTAGAGGGTATTTCGAAAGAGGCATCTAAATGTCAGCTGTGCCCACTTAAACGTAAACTTATGCATATTTATATAATTCATTTTTAAATATTTTTCAAAAATAAAACGAAACGGCATAAGCACTCAAAACATTATATTAAATATCCAAATTTTATGATGCATAATGCGAGAACTGTATGATGAGGAGGGCGATGTGGGAGCGGCGGATGGTTCTGACGGGTTGGGAGGGCGTCAACACGAGCAGGCGGCAGTAGGAGAAGGAGGAGGAGGAGGAGGTGAGAGAAGAGATGTAGGAGAAGGTGGATTTTTATTACCAATAATTTTGAAATTTGTTGCTGCCACTGCCACTGCTGTTGCTGTTGCTGTTATGGGTGCAAGCAACTCGTTATAAATATAACCGCAGATACTTATAAGCACATATATATATTCATATATATAAACCTCCTTCTATCTCTCTCCCTCGCATTCTCTCTCTCTATATATGCATTGAGTGTGCAAGTGAATTGATTGTAAAGCTGCCCGACCGAGCGACGCGATTATTTACGGTTTATTTTCAACGCTTCAAAAATAAACACACACACACAACACACTCACATATACATATGTTTATATATATATATATACAAATACAAGTGAGAAAAACGCAACATGAATTTCTTTTCTTTTCTTTCTTTTCATTTCTCTTTTTGAAACAAAAATATTGCATACTAATTTTAATACATAACACGCGGGTTTTTGCTCTTTTTTTTTTTGAAGGCAACCAAGAAAAAAACAAAAATAGCCAGCAAATGAAACGACTGCATTGGCATTTCTTCCTCATACACACACACACCGCACCGCACACCACCCAGAGGGGGTAGATAACAGAAGGTGGTGACGGTAGGTAGGAGGGGGAGCATTGTGAGGTGAAGGGCTAAAAGTGTCAAGCGACGACATCGCCAGTATATTTATGAATTTTTGGCAGGTGGAACGAACAGCAGCAGCAACAACAACGACAAGTGCCCCGCGGACTGCATTCATATTTCAATATTTTTCCGTTTTTCTTTACTTCTTTCTTGTTTTATTTTGTGTGTGTTTCCCACTTTTAAAAATAGACAGGAAAAACGTATCGCCGTGTTCTCTATAGCTGTGTGTGTGTGTGAGAGCATAGAAAACACTGAAAATTAATTTCCACATAATTTTTATGAGGCAATTACTCATCGACACTCTTCAGCACACACGAACACGAACCAGAAACTATATATAGGTATCCTCTATATGCTAAAAGCAAGCGGAACCCAAAAAAAGAAAATTAAATTTAGTTTACGCGTTTTTTTCCCTTATTCTTTTTTTTCTCCGTGTGCATGTGTGTGTGGTGTGCTAAAAGTTTCATTTTCTAATTCTCTAATTTGTTAGCTTTGTTGTTGTTGCTGTTGCTGCTGTTTTCAATTTTATTTGAAAATTTTATTCCAAAATTTTACTGAATATCTGAATTAATGAAACATGACGTATACGTAATATCATCGCGAAAGAAAATAAAGGCAAATGAATGATGGAAAATGGGAACAGAAGTGACTTTTGTTTCGGCGAATGATCGTCTCTCTCTCTTTCTCGCTCTCTCTTTACCCTCGTTTTTAATTATTAGAGTGGAGGAAACACCTTGCCACGCCTCACCTCACCTCACCTCAGCGCGACTCACCGCTCACCTCAGCCATCTACACATTACAGTTAGTTATCCTAATACTATGCATATTACTACATAATTACCCAGACACGCCCCACTAAATGCAAAAGAATGAAATATTTTCTTCTGTTTCCCATTTTATTGTTTTTTGTGTATTACACACGCCGAACTTTTTATGCTCTTACTACAAAATTGATGCACCACTATATGTGTATACTTTGAATGTTGATTCGAATTATTCTTATGGCCCAATTATAAATGGAAAACATCAGTTTTCAAAGCACAAATTATTTGAAATTATTTTGAGAATTTAATTAAAAGATTCTCTGTTTATCTCCCTAAGGAATCGGCTTTAACTTTTTTATTAAAAGATTGATTTATTATAAATAAATCTTCCTAAGGAATTGACTTTATTTAAAAATCTTTAAGTCTTATCTGAAAAATATGATAAACTGATATGATATATGTTAAATCTATGCCTAGTAAATTAGGGTATCTAATCTATATCTTAGTTACTTTTTAGTTTCCTTCAAAGTACAAACATAATGTGAAAACCATGTGACCCTTCCTCCTCCTCGCATGCTCCATCACAAATATGTTTTAAACTGCATATTATTATAATAATTTTTGTTGTGTTGTTTTTTTTTCTACTTTTTTTTTTTTGTTCTTTTTGGGTTTTTCTTACGGGAAATGTGTGGTAATTATTTAGAAATGCTTTCTAGCCGATAATTGTGGGTGCCACTACATTCTCTCTACTTTATTCTCTCGCTTGCCCTGACACGTTCGTTTGTTTCTTTTCATTTTAGGTTTTGTTTTTTTTTTGTCAAATTATACAACATTTATCATCAATTATCGCAGAGTTGTTGGTGGGTTGAAAAATGATTATACTAGAATTGTGACGCACGCAAGACATAGAGACATGGCTCACACACACACACTCACACACACACACTCACACACACACATATGTGTATAGTATATATGTACACACATGACGACATCGTGTCATGAAATTTAATAAGCAAATGACGTGCTGAAAATGCCAGTTGAAATATAATTTTTGTAAGAAACCATGCCGTGTGGCATTCACCCGCTTTCGACGCGTCCTGCACTAGCTGCTTGCAACCTTTTTCCCCTCTCTCTCTGTCTCTGTCTATCCTAACCGCAAAACGCAGTTTAAAAAGGAAGGCTTTTGACGGGATAGTCTCCTCTCGTCTCGTCTATGGGGCATTTGTATCTAGATGTATTTGTGTATGACATTTCATGCCAAAATGTAGACAATTGTCAATTGTAACAACTACACCCCTTTTTTTTTGTTATACCCTTTCGCCCAAAGGGGTCAACTAGTTTTTTACATACCGAATAGGTTAGACACTTGCTCTTGCCCTTTGCCTTATATTTGTTAACCAACATTCTTAAAGTTTTTTCTTTCATTTTCCTTTGTAATGTTTCTCAAGTGTTTGTAAAAGTTGAAGTGATGCTAATTGACTATCCGGGAGTGTAAATAAAAAAAGATCTACTGACGCCTTATCATTTATTTTTATATGCAATTGTTTGTTTAAGTAGAATTTTCGTTTAAATTCATTTACAAACTTTCGCTGCAAGTTTTCTTTAACTCATATTTAATGTGTTTTTAGTGTAGGGTAAGGGTATATAAATTGCCGGCATATGCGAATACTAGTTTCATTCTTTTGCGCTTTGGTTCCATCTCTTCATACGAGCTCGGCTAGGGCCACATGCTAAACGAATGTTGACAAACAATTATTATTTTATTATTATTTGTTTGTGTCTGTGTCTTTGTACCCCCGCCTGGCCCCTTGCACAAACACACACACACACATACACACACACCTACCTCACCGCCCCTCACCTGAACTATCTGCTGCTGATTCTGCTGCTCTGTCTGTATTCTGTCAGTTAGTTTGCATGACTTTCCACACACACACACACACACACACACACACATGATATAGAATATGCAGCGTCAGTTGTCGTCATACCGTCTGCCTCGTTGCCTCCTGCCACTACCGCCTCCTCCCGCACAGAGAACCTCCCTCCCTCCCTTTAGCCTAGACCAGGCCCTTTTCACTTACTCTGTATATGTATGTATGTGTATTTGTTTGTTTATTTGCCTAACTGCTTTTAGTTGCTGTTGTTGCTATTTGTATTGTTGATTATTTTATTATTGTTTGTATCATTGTTTGAGCAAATTTTCACATGCAATACACACACACACACACATAGAGAGAGAAAGAGACACAAAACGGGGCACAAACTTACATTGTTTAAAAGGGGACTTGCACATTTTCAGAGAATGCAAAAAAAAACTGTCACAAAATCAAAAAAAACAGAGTTTTTTTCCTCCTTTTCTGCATTTTTTTCACTTTTGTTTTAATCTAAAATTAGCTAAAATAAACATACGAAAAACCAGCTCCAAAACCAAATAAACAAAACTTTGACAGTTGGAAATCAACAGCAGACAGCAGAGTGTGTGTGTGTGTCTGTGTGTGTGAGAGAGAGAGAGAGGCGCAATTATATTAGCCACATTTTTTGTACCTAATTGTGGTGAAATTTTAATAAAGTTTTCAGCAAATTGTTTGAAAATGAAATGTCTGTCACTTTGACAAGGTGACAACACACGACAGAATTTGATGTGGCGGTTGTGTGGTGTGAGGGGGAGGGGATGAGGCAGGAGGGAATGTTTTATGGCAACTTGTTAGCCAGCCAGCCAGCCAACGAACCGACAACCTTCTCCTGTCTCTCTCTCTCGCTCGCCCTTTTAAGCCATTTCACATATCAATTTGTAATCCCATGAAACTGATGCTACAAACAGACACACACACTGAGAGAGAGAGAAAGAGTTATCCAGTTCAAGCATAACTAATAACTTAATTCGATTCGTGGAAAACACATTTTCTTTTTCTGCGTCGCAGTCGTCGTCGTTGTCTCTCAGGCAAACTTGGGGGCATATCTAAACACAAAAATCTAAAGCTTAATGGCTCATTAAAGCGAGAAACATAGAAATGCAAAGATCGTGAGCGAGGGTAGCGGGGAGGGGGAAGGGATAAGAGTGGGGTTAAGGGGAAAAGGGATGGGCCACAATCTCTACATTGACTCTATATATCTTTGGTTTTTTTTCCCCTCACTTTTCTTTTTTATTATTATTATTATTTCTTTCTGTTTTTTGTTGATTATAAATTTATTGTTGGTCATATGAATAAAAATGAAAATGAAAATGTTATGTGCGCTCGGTCGGACTGACTAAATGACTGTCTCTCTCTCTCTCTGTCTCTCTTGCTCTATGTAGAGGCTGCTAATTATGCATGCCACATATGCAGGGGACACCCCTCATCACTCGCTCCCCTCCACCCGCCCCACACCACACTTCATCACCTTTCATAATGTGGTTGTTGCTGCTGCTGCTGATGCGTTTGCATTAGAAAAGCCAGCAGCAACAGGCTGCCAGTTGGCTGCTTATGCAATGCAATGCAATGCAAAAGGAAAAAGCAGAAAAAATTATAATAATAATGCATCAACAAAATAAAGAAAAATACGAGTTGCAATAAAGGCAAACGACGCACGCAGTTAGCCTACGAAATGAGCGTTTCACATCGTGTGAATTTTAATTAAAACTACAACAGCAGCAGCAACAACAGCAGCAGCAGCAACATCAGCAATAACTGTAGCTGTAGCAGCAGTTAGACGCACAATGCAATTCATAGACATCCCCCTCTTCCCCCCCTTCATACACACACACACCAACACAGAGGCACCCCGAAAATGGGCCTCAGTGAGCTTACTGCTAATTAAATGCAACATATGCTGCTAATTAAATTTATGTGCCCGTCGCAACTCTGATTATCAAAAATTATTTATGCAAAATCTGACAGGAAATACCTGCGACTACTTACTGCAGCAACAACAACAACAACAACAGCAACAACAACAACAACAACTGCCAGCAACAACTGCCAACTAGCAACAACAAACTGGCGATGCATGGGCCAGATAAAGTTAAAGCTACTGCCAACAACTGCAACTGCAACTTGGCTTAATTTAATTGTACATAGTTTTTGGTTGCATATTTAATTATGTTGTTGAGGTTTCTCCTTGTTGTTGTTGCTGATGACTAACCAACTAACTCACCGACTGTACTTTCGAATTACAAATTATGTAATAACATTTGCTGCAATTTGCCATTTGCAAATTATTAATTATAATATTTTCTTTAGTTTGAAAACATTTTGTTAAAGTCAACAAAACAAAATACATAATTTTCTTCTAATTACAACAATTTGCTTTTAGCTAAGTACATAATACTTATTAAGTTAAACGAAACGCAAATAATGATTGAATGATACAAATCCCATCGATTATCAGTCGTTTTAGTTTATAATTTTTGTTTAGTTTATAATATTTTCTAAAGCATAAATTATCGAACTTGCGAAAGAACTTGGAGTTTTTTTTTGTGAAATAGTTTTATGATCTAGTTTTTGATTCTACAATTTTCTACATTTGCATTTGTGGATAGAAATTCTACAGCTGTATCTCCATTCTTTTGCTTTATCTCTATCTTTAAATTTGAAATTATACATTTCAATTTTCATCTCTGATCGAGCTCTCAAGGCATTAATAAATCTTAGATGTATGCTTAGTACAAGATATATTTTTAGAGATATAGATAATGATATACTAGAAAGTCACTATCTATATCTCTATCTCCATCTGTATATATCTATATCTATAGCACGTGGCTCTTATCAAGAACATTTTGACGGTTCTGATATCGTTTCAAAGTCTTCAAATATCTTAAAAGATAGGAGATTTTCTAGAGACAAACTGCACTTCGATTAAAAATTCGTTTTCTTTAATTTAATTTTCTTAAATAGGAAGTTTTAAAATTACGACGAGAATAGTTTTCAATGTTAAAATTTTCTGGTTTTTAATGTTAAATTAAGATGCCTAAAAACCACATGAATTTTACGATTATATTTTGTTCTTTGTATGTAGGCATTTTTTCTAGCAAATTGTTATGATAATTAAAACAAGAATCGGCAACTTCAACTGACAATATTTGATTGACATGTCGTCGATCGATTCGATCGCTTCGACACACAGAAGCATTCCGACCATTAAACAGATTCCTCAATGGACACTTTCTATGAATGGGCACTGTGTATTTTGCAATAGAGATATAGATACAAAATACATACATACATACATAAACTGGCAAACACTTGCACTATGCGCATAATCGACCAAAAAAAAAACCTCTTACATATTTATTGTGCCAAGGCGACGAGCAGCAGCAGCAGCAACAGTAGCTAGTGACTCAGGCCCTGAGGGGGTAAATCAAAGTGGCAAATTTTTGTAGCAAGGGAGGAGGAGTGAGGAGAACAACAACAACAACATTGCCCATGATGTCTTTATGCGACGAACCTCGCCTCGTCCATTGGTCAGAGAGTCAGTCAGTCAGTCGGAGCGTTGAAAATGCAGTCGAGTGTTGTGAATGTGTTTTGCCAGTGCATTGCAGTGCAGTTGTTGCTGCTGTTGTTGTTATACTTTTTTTTTTTTGTTTGTGTGTTTGTGTTTAATTCATTAAATTAAAATTAATGTTTATTTACGCGCAATTTTACAGCGTGCCTGAAATGTGGCGCTGCCTGCCAGCCAGCCAGCCAGCCAGCCAGCTAGTCAGCCAGGCTGCTTGCCTGTTGGCCAAAAGTATGGCCAACCAAGCATAAATTAAAATATATTACATGTACCAACAGCAGCAGCAACAACAACAAGTGAAAAACTTCACTCAAAGTTGATGTTGCCATTTAAAATTAGCCACAACTGCAACAGCAACAACAGCAGCAACATCATCATTATTATTATTAGCAACATGAGCAAGTTGTAAGTATCTTGCAGATACATGTGCAGCATTTCCTCATCTCATCTCTGGTGTATTTTTGCTTTGCTTATCTCAGCATTGAAAATCTTTCGCATACATTTGGCTTTGGCTTTGGCTCTTCGGCGTCGTTTTCCTTCTCTCAACCATCTGTTTGTCTTTCTCTCCCATTGCTTGCCTCCTTTTTTGCGTAATTTAATTAGTATTCTGTGGCCAGAAATCTGATATTGTTTATGGCTCAAGTTTTGCTTTGACATTGATTGACAGCAAATAGTATAATTTCCCCCAACTCTCTATATGTCTCTCTCTCTCTCTCTCTCTCTCTGTGTGTGTGTGTTTGTAACCCTGACTATGATGTTCAATTGATTTGGCCTAATGGAGTCAAGCTCTTAGTTTGGTTACATTTGGTTACATGAATTCGATCGTCCAACAACCAACCAAGTAACCAACCATCTACCAACAACAACAACTGGTTTTCTGCTGCATTGTGACCCACAATGTGTGTTTCAATCAGTGGGAAAACATGAGCTCACAATACGATAGCCAATCTACAAGGAAATCAATTTTCGATCACACATTGAAAAACCGTCAACCGTTTTTTTTTTTTTGTGTTGTTTTTTACATATCCAAATCGAAAGAGAGAGACCCACTACGCCTCTGTCGGGCATTCTAAACCACCTAAATAGATTTCAAGCACTATAATTAAATGATTGTGCGGCAGCGATAGGAAATTAAAAAACGTTTTAACAGGCGATACAAACTGATAAGATGCGTTGTTTCCACTGACTGACTGACTGCAGTCAGGCGTTGAATTTAGACAACAAAAAAACAAACAGACTAAAGGGGTAACTGATTGACCAAATACCCTGTAAATGTATCTACCTCTTTAAGGTGATCAACTCTGACATTGTAAGCTTTTCTCTAGCTTTTCTCGTTCTGTTTAGTTGTAATTCTCAATTAGTTTTAGCGTTAAAGTAAAAGCTGTCGAGATCTTGGACTTGTAAGCTTTGCTTTCCTTTTTTTCGCTATATTTAGTTGTAATTCTCAACTAGTTTAAGTCTTTCCCTTTTTCTCGCTTTATTAAGTTGTAATTCTCAACTAGTTTTAGCCTTGAACGTGTAATATAGCCATCGTGGGTGGTTCATGAAATTGATATTCAGACTCATCTTTGACTTTGTAAACTCGAGCCGGGTATTATCCAAGTATGTAACTTTAGTTTTAGGTCTTTTATTCACTCGATGTTTCCCTAACAAGACTAACCACTCTACCATCGATTTCCGCCCAGCTCATTCGCTACTCTCTGACCAAACAGATTAATCATCAATTTATACTCTTTGGCTATATACACGGTATACAGGGTATAATCAGAATTACATACATCTGAACAAAACTGACTGGAGAGCGACCCAGTAATGTCTAACAAGCGCGACAACAAAACCATTTGATGATTATTACCATTATGTATAGCAGTCGGTCGATGCAAAACTAAAAAAAATAAAACTAACACAAAGCAAATCAAACGAATTGTCAGTCGGACACACAGCTGTGTGTGTGTGTGTGTGTGTGTGTGTGTGTTTGTGTCTGAGTTTTGTCATTAGAAATGCCAATTGCACGTAATACATCAAATGTTTAGTGAAATTATTTTTAATGAAATGTTGTGTCATTAGACGCAAAGACGGCACATTTAGTAGAGAGAGAGGGGCGCGTCCTACAAATAAGTATTCCAGTTGCACTCACTCTCTCCCTCTCTCTTACTCTCTGTTACCTCCCCTAGAGTGGTTTTTGTTGGTTTTGTTAATTTAGCCTAAAAGTCCATTAAATGTTATAGTTCGTATTGCAATTGCCTTCGCTGGCTGCCACTATTAAGATAATTGTGCTTATAATTTAGTCCAGAAGTCCATCAATAGCCGTAATTATTATGATGTGTGACATGCAGACCAAGTGTACAGAAGAAGAGGCCTCTCAGGGCCCAGTCATTATCATTATGAACATGAACAGGAACCATGCAGACCAGCAGACAGCCAAGCCAGCAAGTAAAAATGTTTTTTGTTTGTGCCCTTGGCCACACATTGAAGAGAACTTGATTTTTCGCAAAAGATACAAGTTAGTGTCAATTATGTAGAGTATTCCTACCTACAATAAATCAGCAAACAAATTGCATTTAGAAATTAACTGAATTCTAATTCTTATTAATTAAGAAATGACTTTAAATTCAAGCAATTCAAGCAATTAAATTAAAATAGAATAATTAAACGAAATTAGTCAATGCATTTTTTCAAAATTGAATTCTGTAACAATAGTGGGAAATGTGAGATTATTGTGAGTTTTCTGCATATGAAAATAAGAGAAATTCATATCGCTCAGATCAGCAAATAGGTATATAGAATCAATGGCTTGGTTAGTCAGTTTCAGTCTGAGTGGTTTTTGTTTTATATTACTTTTTGTGTGTATGTGTGTGTGTTTTTTTATGTTTTATTTTACAATCAACCAACTAAGTGCCATTCAATTCAACTCTTCTGTCTAAGCGCTCCCTCCCCCCAACACACACACTCTTTGCTCTTTGGTCTTCAATGTATGTGTATGTATGTGTGTCTGCCTGTGTGCTCTTTAAATGCCTCACTTTACTTAAGCAAACTGATTTTTATCATCGCTGCCGTCGCGTCGTTTTATGAGCATCATCAAAAACTAATAAAAACTCAATGCGTTCTTTATTTGCAGGCAGCCGCTCACCTCACCGCTCAGTTCCACCGTCACCCGCTGATACAATGGTGGTCGTCTCTGGAGAAGCCAGCCCAGGCCATGCCAGGCCAGGGCAGGCCGAGCCAGGCCAGGCCAGTCGATGTACCCATACCGCGCGACAAGCAACATGTTGCTTATGCACTCGTCAAAGCAATTTGCATACAAATGTTGCCAAGGCACTTGAAAGTGCAATCAGAATTGCTGAAACTGAAAAAAAAAAAACCAAAAAAAAAAAAAAAAACAACAACTGAACACACTGAAAACTGGGACTGGGTCTGGGTCTGGAACTGGGACCATGTTCTGGAGCTATGTGTGGATGTCGATGTGGCTTGTGGAGCATGGGGTATGGAAAGGCCGTTTGCCGTTTCATAATTTGATATTAAACATGCACTCGCTTGTGTGTTGGTGTGTGTGTGTGTGTGTATGTAAAACTTGTAAATTTGCAAATTGCTAAAATGCATGACAGAAAGGGGACAGGCAGCTGGTGATTCTCCTCCTGCTGCTGCTGTTGCTGCAGTTCAAAAGACTTTTTTCGATTTTTTTTTTATTTTTTAACTGTGCCCGCCAGCGCTGCGTGAATTTGCATTTACATAAGCAAAACCGTACCCAAAAAAAAAAAAAAAAAAATCCAAAAACCGTACCTACAAACCCAAACCCAAACGCAAACCCTGGCATTGGCATATTGTGCGATGAAAGGAAGTTCCAGTTTCAGTTTTTCAGTGCAACCTCCGCAACATTTGCTCAATTGACTTTCAATTGCAAAACAAACACACACACTCACATACAAAACAATACAACAAAGCAAACCAAAGCAGTCCAAAGTCAAAAAAAAAAAAAAAAAATGCGAATTTATTTTAAATTCTTTGTCTGCTGTTGGGGTTGCTGTTGCTTTTTTTCCATATGGTTATGTTGATTTAAAAAAAAAATAAAAAACACAAAAACTGCCTCAAATCGTAAAGAGAAACATATAAATAATAGTCGGACAGCCGAAGTTTCTATACCCTTGTAGGGCCACAAACCCACAAAACTCTTTTCCACAACAATCTATCAAGATTTTCAACTTATTCTTGAAAAATCTTCTATATAACTTGTCGAATCTTGTCAGTCAAAATTTTTAGACAAGAAGAGCATCAGCTCGCTTGATTAAGGAATTTAGCCAGTTGAATTTGTGTTGGTTTTGAAATACCCTCTCATTTCTAGAGTGCCACATATGATTGACATGCTCGATTGAGATCGACTTATTGGGAGTGGAAGTGGGGAAGCAAGTGGTGTTGGTCTTATTTCTTCAATTGAAGTAGTCTGGAGTAGACCCCGGACCAGGTTCAGGCTCCAGCAGCACCTGGACACACCTTTTGTTTTAATACACTTGAAATTCAAATGCTTAAAGTCTGAAAATAAATACTTACAATTCATGATTATTTCTCTTTTTTGAAGCCAACACGCAATTTGGCATAAATCATTTTTATGAGACATTTCCCCAACAACAACAGCAACAATAACAACTATGGCTGAATGTTAAATAGGCACGCAAAGTCTAGGAAAAAATCGAATCGAAAGTACGTAGCTACCATTTAGCTACATATTTAGGGTAAAAAAAAAATTAAGGAAAAACTTTCGTTCTATTAGCTGGCTAAAAAGGGATGGCCATAAAAATGCGTCAACCTAGAGAACACACGTTTTTCTCTCTCTTTTACTCTACCGCTGTCTCTCTCGCTCTTTATGTCTCTATCTCACTTTCACCCAAATAGCAAGGAAAACGATAATCAATAGGCAATAGGCGGCGGCGGGGGTGGGTACAAGAAGTCGTCGAGTCACACAGTCACAATCACCCCCTCATATGTGGACTATTTTTATGGGTAGTTCATAACTTTTCCGACCTGTTTTTTTTTTTTTTTTTTGGTTTACCCCCCACTTATCCACACTCCCCCTAGCCCACATTGTGTGTGTGTGTGTGTGTGTGTGTGTGACTGTCTATCTGGGAGTTGTGGTGGTTTCTTGGCCAAATGTTTGACTGCCATGTTTATCCTCCACACACACACACACACATATGCCACACATACTCACACATGAGCAGTATCATTTGTAGGCGTCGCCCGAAAATACCACAAAAAAAACGACTAACGAAAGAAAAACAACAACCAACAAGAACAACAAAAGCCAAAACAAAACTGTGCCACAAAGTTCTGCCGGAAAAGTTAGCTCAAAACTTTTGCTCTCTCTTCTTCCTCTTTCTCTTTCGCACTCTCTCTGTCTGACATACTAATATCTACCTATGTATATATATTTATGGTACATACATATATGTACATATATAGTAAGATAAAAAGTTAATCCACATATTCAAAGCAAAAATATATATAACAAAAACATTTTCGTATTCCAACGCATCAAAAAAGTAACAAAAGCAAAAGAAAATTGTTAGAGTAATCGAATTCCTTCAAATTTAATTGAAACACTTACTTTCAATTGGTTTATTTTATTTGTTAAAAGAAGGGCTAACATTTTTTGCTTCAACGGGAAATTAAAACACTAAGAATGTGTCTATCCATTTTTTTTTAAATTGAAATAGGTGAATTAGCCTATAATCTTATCATGGAGAAGAAAAAAAAATAAAAATATGTTTCCATTCACAAAAAAATGAGCAAAAACAAAAAATTTAACAAAATTCAGCTGCCAAGAAAGTGTTTACACAACTTAAAGTTTTTATATATTCTATCGATTTGAGTAATTATTAATTAAATTTAATATTTTGTATGTCCACCATTGGCATCTACATATGTATAACAGCTCCCAACCTTCTGTTCATTGATTTGATGAGGTTTTGGACATAGTTTACCGGTATATTTTCCCATTCCTCCATAACAACAGTTTTAAGGTCGTTTTTGTTTTTGGGATGTACGCTTCTTAAGATATGCCCATAAATTCTCTATGGGATTTACATAAGTCTGGGCTTTGAGCTGGTGTATCCAACACATTTTTACAATTATAAAGCAGCCAGCACCTTACAATATTCGCCTTATGATTGGGATCAATGTCTTGATAAAACCTAAAAGTAGGTTTACCATCGGCAAAGAATGATCTACCGACATCAACGGTTTTTTACAGGATGAAAAGTCATTTCTTTTTAGAGCACTTCGAACACTTTCCCGGGAAATGGTTATGCCACACTTCGGCTGAAGCTCACTGGCACGCTTCCTGGTCGAAATAGTTGGTTTTTCCTCTGTCTTTCTCAACATAACACGCTCTGCCCTGGGTGTTAATACGAAAGGCCGTCCACTTGCAGGCTTTGACTCGAGCCTTCCTTCGCTTATGGCGCGGTTTAAAATATTATACACTGTCTTTCGAGAAATCAAAAACATTTTGGCAATCTCTGAGGCAGTTTTACCTGAAGTGTGGTTAAATTAGAACAACAGGGCCATATCGAAGGATACACGTTTGCCTGGCATGTTAAAGTAGACAGCATGTTAAAGTCGCGACAAAAAGAAACAAAAAAGCGAGAAGTGTAAACACTTTCTTGGCAGACACATTCTTAGTGTTTTAATTTCCCGTTGAAGCAAAAAATGTATTTTTTTTGGCATTGTGTAAACACTTTCTTGCCTAACTGTACATAGCTTTCCTTAATTTCTATTGATTGCTTTCTGTGAGGGCATACTGTATTATAATTCTATATATTGCAAGTTAACTGCCCTCAGCTATCTGGTTTATCGCATAAAATGCACAGCTTCATCCAATTTTTATTTTTAGACGTTGCAAACAACAACAACGACAACAGCAGCAACAACAACAACAACAACAAAAAAGGGGCAAAAACGGGGCTTATCTTATCAGCGACTGTAACCGACTCGAGTCGTCGACTGGTCGGTCCGGTCTCTCGCTCGCTGTTGATCGTCCGCCCGATCAACCGACCGACCGTGTTTTGTGTCCATGTCCGATTTCATCTGCGTCTCGGCGCTCTCAAGGCGAACCAACGCTTCTGATGAGCAATTGAAAAGCAATCATCAGTTATGGCAAAAAAAAAAACGCGAGAAGACAAAATATAAAGAAATGATGTCAGACATGACTGATAAGAGCCCTGCACTCTCTCTCTCTCTCTCTCTCTCTCTCTCTCTTACTCACCTCACCCCTTTTTTCACACTCACCCCAGCCCTCTCTCTCTTTCCATCATAAGTTTCTTTCTATTCCCTTGATTTATTATTATAAATTTCAATGCTTAACATACAAGACACAGCTTTGTTGTTGTTGTTGCTCTCTCTCTGATTTGTGTTTTGTTATTTAACAAATTTTCAAAAGAAATAACCATTCAAAAACAGGGCGTGCCGCCAACGAGCAATGAAAATGTGTGGCTGCACCTACGCAGCGTTTCAAGATTTATATGAGGGATCGCACAGATACACACATACATACATACATTTACATATATTCATTCAAAGATACCTACATATAATAACGCCCTAACATATAAAACAAATTATAATTTTTTTTCGACAAGGCAGGCATATTAAATATTAAGAAAAAAAAGAAACACAGATTGAGATTGAGAAAGAGAGCGAGCGAGAGGCAGTGTGCTTTGGTGGAGGGGGGTAGGTGAGGTTGGAAGTTGGCTCAAAGATTATGAAAAGAACTGTTGATGTATGAAACTACACACATACATACATGCATACATATGTATGTATGTATGTGTATAGGCATAATCATAAATCTATGGGCCCTGTCAGGTTGTTCCATCTATGTACATACATATGTACATACATATGTATATCTGTACATGTGTGTGTGTGCGTGTGAGCTATAAATTTCAAATTTATGTTCATCTTTTTTCGCCCAAAAAGTGACAGAGACAGAGAGAGGGAGAGAACTATGTATTTGTGGGTTTAAAATCGCTTAATATTAATTAAATAAGAGAAGCATCGCGCGGCAGGGCAATTGCCGATTGCGTCATATTTGACACATTGGCCTGCTTATTTCATTAATTTCAAAAACTCTCTCCCCCCACCCCCCTCTGCGACCGTAAGATTTTGTGATATGAGTTGGCAGAAAAAAAAATGAAAAAAAAAAAAAAACCAAATTCTCAAGCCAGTCGGCTTGTATTTGCTGTCTTGTAGACGTAGACAGTCGGCATTTGTCATAGTCTTTTCTTCTCTAAAATCTTTGGCACATTTTCTATGGCACACAACAGGGATTACTTTATGTATGCGAAAGAATTTATCTTTCACTCTCTCTCTCTCTCGCTCGCTCGCTGTATTTTCATTAGGAACAGTTACCAAAAAGCCATTAACCAAAAAAAACTACTCTCAACTCTTTTTTTTTGGTTTTTGGTTTTTTTTTCTCACACAATCAACCCACCTATCCACGCAAATGGCTCATTAAACTTAAACACACGAAACACAGCTACAACAAGAGTTGACCTTCAAAAAAAAAGAAAAAAACGCACAGAAATCAAACAGCAACAACAATAACAACAACAACAAGAATTCCAGCAACTACAACAAAAGCCAAAAAGCCAACACTCAACCAAGCGAAAATCAAAACCAACAAAAATATACTAAATATACGAGTATAAGCTGGCTACGGGCTGCTTGGAAACAGGTTGTCTGTTTTTTTTCTCTTTTTTCTCTCACTCTTCCCTCCCATGTTTTTTTTTTGTGTTATTGTTAACATTTTATTATGTTTTTTTTTCAAGCGGAAAGCAACAAAAGTTGAGTCAAGAGCTTTCACACACACTCACAGTCATTCCAGGTACAATACACATACATGTATGTACATATGTATGTATGTACATATGTACATTCATATAGAATGACAACGATATATTGGCCAAAAAAAAAAAAAAAAATACATACATACATATATCATTATTTGAAATTTGTCCATTTTTTTAAATATTTGATTGACCTTGCACGACAAGCGAGAGAGAGAGTGAGGGGGAGAGAAATGCAATGCTTGAAAACACGTGCCAAAACCAAGAATGGGGAAACGAAATGACAAACAAGAGAAGAGAAAGAAAAGTAACTGACTAATCCAAATATTACGTAACCGACTGACTGTGAATAAAAACAGTTCGTTTTGCAATTAAACTTGAATTAATCCAAAGATCAGTTCAGACTTCTTACACTAGTTGAAAAAGTAGTCGATGATCTGTGTAAAGTTTAAACTTTAAACAAGTTTCAACAAGATAGACCGAAAAAAAAACTTCCAAGTTTTTCTCATATTCTTAACGAATTCTTTTGTTTCAGCCGCAGAAAAAGTGACGTTGCAATTTGTCTCTCACTTTCTACATATGTATGTATGTATGTATGTATATGCATGTATGTATGTACATACACACATACATATGTACACATGTATGTACATAGATAAAAAAAGGAATTTCATTTCGCTTTTGATAGCAAACGTTGTAAACGACATCGTTTTAACAATAATTTTTGACTTGACCTACTACATGCATACTAAGAGAAAATTTGTTAGCCCCAAATATTGGCATTCAACTGACCTTAAACGCGTCGAAAGGAAAGGGTTAAATGCAATTGAAACACGTGCCAACAATTGCTAAAAAGACATTTTGAGGTGTTAATCAGAAGAAGCGACCAATAAAAAGCAGAAAAAGCGGCAGCAAACACACAAAAAAAGGCAAAAAGGCGCCAAAAATTTGTTGTTGCAAAAGTAGTCTAATCATAAATGGACGACCACTTTTTTTTCTTCTAGTTTTGTTGGTGTTCTAACTATTGTTTTTGTTGTTGTTTTCTCTGGCATTGCTTGCTTGCTTGCTCGCTTGTTGTAGGCACTTCAAAAGTCGTGTGCGTGCTGCTGTCGCTGTTTGCTGTTGTTGTTTACTTTTGGGCTTTCTACCCACCGCCTTCGTGAGTCTTACGGTAAATAACAAAAGCAAAAAAAAATAACGAAAAAAAACAACAGAGAAAGAGCGAGAGAGGGAGAGAGAAATACAAAAAAGCGCGCGCTCGTCGCGCGTATCTAGATAAATATCTGTGAAAATACACTTGAGGCATGCTACTGTACATACGCGAAGCCAACATCTACGCCAGCTTCGCTGCTTAGTAGGCCCACACAGTATCGTAACGTATCGTATCTGTGTTGTTGTCGTTGTTGTTGTTGGTTGGGAGGGGAAGGGAAGGGGAGCTGCTGTTGTTCGTGGACTCAAACGGACCAACAACAACAACAACTGAGCAACGCGCAAAACAATCGTAAACAGATCATCGAACTCCATCACAGCAGCGGCAGCAGCTCGTGAGTGTGTAAGTTGTTATTGTTGTTTTTGTTGGCTGCTGCTGCTTTTGCTGCCGTTGGCCTTGAAATGCGCATTTTATATTGTATTTTGTTATTCTTTTTGGTAACTTTTTAATTGTTTCATTAATTAAAAGCAGCGTTGGGGTTTTTTTCTGCTCTTCTTTTTTGTTTTGCGAGATTAATTGAGTTGGCAACGCGTGCGTCGCCCACGCAGCAACAACAGCAGCAACGACTGCAGCAACTTCAGAGCCCAACAGCAACATCAGAGGCAGCAGCAACAGCGCAAACAGAAACAGCTTTCACCGTTTGCTGCTTGCGTCATGTTTGCGTGAGCGACAAAGCTACAAATGCGCTGCTGCTGCTGTTGCGGCGGCAGCGACTGCATCGGCATGTGTGTAGACATCCCACCACCCCTCCCATAACACCACCCCCCAAAAGAGTTGCAGCGACGATGACGACGACAACGGCAAGAGAAACTCAACATGGCCACGAAAAACCACCACCATCACCACCACCAGAAGCAGCAGCAGAAGTTGAAACTCACCACTGAGGCAGCAGCAGAAGCAGAGGCAGCGGCAGCATAGGAGGCAGCAACAGCAACAGCCAACCAGCGACATCGGCAACCGCGTGCTTTTCAGTTGCGCTTTGTCGGCGAACGTGTTCAGTTGTGCTAACGGTAAAACGAATTTTATAAAGATGCTTTTTAGCCCGAGTTGCAGTTGTCGTTTAACTGGAATTACTTGATCGCTGGTGCCCAGTGTGTGCACTCTATCTCGCTCTCTTTCTCTCTCAAACACATACACACACTCACTCTCTCTTCCTGTGTGTGTGTGTGTGTGTGTGTTTGTGTTTGTGCTGCACTTGTAGCGCTGCTGCTGCTGCTCCGTTCGTTTTTGGGGGCCTGCTGCTTACGTGCACAAGTGAACGTCGACGTTTTCTAATCTGGCGATTATCGATTGATAGTAGAGACACAGGAGTCAGATAAGAGAACGCTAGCGTCAACAGTGACTGCAACTAAGACGCACACACACACACAGAGTCACGCACACAAAGATATATACCACATGCATATGTGGTTTGTTTGTATGCACAACTAGAGATCTCTCGCTCTATGGCAGAGCGCCATTAGAAGTGCTCTGTTCAATAGTAAGTGCAGCAAAGCAGCGACCGCGGCAACAACACCAACAGCAGCAGCAGCAGCAACACCACCATCAGCAGGAGCAGTAACTTCGTTCACAACTTCGGCAAAGTCGCGCGATCATACGTAGAGTATGTCGTCGCCTCTTCGCTTCGCGTCGCGTAGCGTTGCGTCGCGTTCCGCCCCCTCACGATGTTGTGTGTGTTAATGCTGCTGAATTCATTTGCTGCGCTGCCGACGCCGGCATCGACAGCGTTTGTGTTGCCGTCGTCGCTGTTTCGAGTTATTTTCTGCGCGACTTCGTTGCGTTTTATTCAGTTCGCTCTTGGAGCTCCAGTGTCGCGCATCTTACGCTAAATAATCGCTCCGTTCACTCTCGTCTACGTTTATATCAGTGCATTTTTTTCCGTGTACCTTGCCTATCAAAAATCTCGTAAAACTTCAACATTTTCAAAAAGAAAAACCAACGCGAAAAATTAAAATGAAATATACCAATTTTTTTTGATAATTTTTTTTCGAATTCTACAATAACAATTTTTTAAATAAAAAATATTTTTTTTGCAATTTTTTTTCTGCTTAATAAGTAAATGATAATTTTATCTCAGTGAAGAATTAAAAAAAAAAAATCAACTCGAAAAGTGTTTTGTAAAAATTTAAAATAATTGAGAAAAAGAAAACAAATTAGAAAGAAAAAATTAAAAGAAAAAAATTAACAGATATCAGTATATGCAAAGTTTTCCATTTGGTGGTATCGAAAATTTTGCATAAACCATTTTGGAAAGTTTTAATAAATATTGTCGTTTGGTTTTTTTACCAATTGGTTTTTTTTTTTTTGTTTTACATATTTTAACCATCAATAATAATTTTCAAATATTATTTAAACGAACTAGAATTCTTTACAAAAAAAAAAAAAAAAAAAAAAAAAAAACCCACACACACAAGAACACTTAATTCACAAAACAGAATCAAATCCATGAGATGTTGGAGAAGGGCAGCGAAAAATCAGACCCAAAGCCCAGAGAGATGTCTAGTAAAAAAGAAAAAAAACACGTTGGAATTCTCCAAACCTGGTATTATATGAGTCGCTGTTCTTTTTTTTCGCATGTTTATTTTTTATTGGTTGGTTGGTTGGTTAGTTGGTTGGTTCCCAAAGTGCTATCCGTAAAAGGGAAATGCTGAAAATATGCTACCTGGTTTTTGCCATCAGCGAGGTATAGAGTTCCTACGTTCACTTAATAAACTCGTAGGAACTTCATACCGTGCTCTTGGAAGACCAAAAAACAACGTTACGAATAAGCAAAAATACAAAACAAAAAGCATACAAAAGATAAAAAATCCAAGCTAAACTTTAACCAAACGAAGGTTCCTCCAAATATGGCTGGACCGAGCGAGGGAGACAGGCAGAACGACAGAGATAGCGTGCGGTTAAAACCGCCAACAAAACGTTAGCAAAACGTTAGTGATTTTTATGTGCTATTTAATTTTTTTTTTGGCTCAAACAATTTGGTAATTTTGTATATATTTTTTTCACGTTTGTTGTGAAGAACAAAAAAATATTACGTGCCCTATGGAGTGAACCATAACAAGTGTCATAAAAAAGAACAACAAGAACCAAAAGTACCGAAAAGTAAGCTCAAGTTTACAGCTCGTGTCAAAAAGCAACGCGGCCCAAACTGACCAACAGCAACCAACCAAGAACCATCATACACACACAAACACACACACACACATATCCCCACACACATTCCAAGATAAGATATAGATTTAAGTGTTTATTGTTCAAATACACCTACATCTAGGTATATATGTATACATATAAAGAATAGGTACCTCATGGGTTATTGGGTGTAGATTTCTCGATTTCTATAAAATGATATATGTTTAGCTCTTATGCTGATCGATTTGTGATTATCAGAGAGGATAAGCCCCTTTCAACCACCACACACACCCCCACCATGTCATAGAAAAAAGAAGAAAAAAAAACACTTGAGAAACTTGTCATAAATTTAATTTAATTTCCATGATTGGACTTTCCCTTTGGCCCAAATATGCGACGTACTTCTAGTTCTCAATATGCCCTTCTTACCCCTCTCACATATGTACAGACATATAACCAGTTAGATTACTTCAGTTTAGTTTAGTTTTTTGTTCCCTTGTTTGCAATTAATTGCGTAAAACGTAGAGTGGAATTAGATTTTAAGCTTTGTACTTATTACTTGTTGTCAGTTTTGTTAATAACAGCAAGATCCAAGGGCAATTTTTCTCATTCTTATTGGATGGAACATAAACTCAAGAAACATTCATAACAAAATCCTCATGTCCATTGGAAAACAAAAACTTATGGAAAAGACTAAGATAAAGTCTTTTTAACCTTTGCAACATCTAAGGCAGAATATAATTTATATATGTATATCTAAAAATTAACTTCCATTTCTTTTTAGTTTTCATTTGTGTAAAAAATATAAGTTAAATGGTTGGACAAAATATTGACACATGTTCTTAGAACGATATCTGAATTGTATGATAGCTCTGATGAAAGATAGATAGATATAGAGTATATAGAGAGAAAGGCAAATATCAATTGCACACGAAAGAACAACTTATAAATCTAGGAAACCACAGTATTGTGTGACATTCAATTTTCTTTCTGACAATCACAAAAGAAACAAACAAGTTTTTTAGAGTCTAAACAATTGTTGAAATGATCTTGATCAAATTTGATATTATAATAAACTCACAAATATTAAGCTTCATGACTTAAACTCTAATTTCGACCGATTGTTTTCGCATGATTCTGAGGTGTACAATGCCTATATATTCCTATAATTATAAAGGTCTAAGAATTCGTTTATACCCTTTTGTGTTGCAAGCGTATACAAAGAGACAAGGAGGGTTCTTCTAATGATAAATAGTGCAATTGTTTATTAAGCTAAACGAAACTTTAATTGGAAAGCATTTGCAAGTTTTATTTCATTATAAAACGTTAAGCCCCCGAGGCGCAATTTCAATTCCCTTGGCTCATATGAGCGCCGTTTGGCGCGCTGGCCAATCCTTTCTTTGTGTGCCGACCAACAGACCAAATGAACGACCGACCAACCGACCGACCTCCGCGTTCCAATGGGCTGGTTCATTTGGCAGTTGTTGTTACATGTTTTCTTGTTGCCATTCCCAAGACCTTCGAATCTTGTTGCAATGTCAAAAACCTTTTTCGTCGGCAGTTTGACAAAAACAACAACAACAACAATAAAAACAAAAAACTATACAACAAGGAAAAACAAAAAAAAAACCAAAAAGAAACAAAAATTGTAGCATATACGAAAAATGCAAGCAAATATTGTGCTCGAAGAAGACTTTCGAAAAGTGCAACGCGCAGTTTCTCGAGTTAATGGCGCAAACAATAAAACTGCAGCAAAACTGCTTCAATGCGGCGGCAGAGGCATCATCATCATCATCAGCAGCAGCAACAACAACAACAGCAACAACAGCGGCAGCAAGTTGCTCCATTCCTTAGCAATTGCAGCAACACGCACATCGTCGAGTATTTCTCTTTATTTTTCTCATTTTTCTTTCTTTTTTTTCTGTGCTGTGTTGTGTTGTTCGTATTTTTGGGTTTTCAGACGGACGGGAACATAAGGAAAAGATATGCACTTTATAGATACAACTGACTGGGCCGGCTGCTGCAGCCAGCAATGCCAAACCCAACTGATATGGACAAGGAGAATGCATACAACTATATTTCTGTGCTATTCCCCCTCCGCCCATCCCCATCCCCATTCCTCTTACTTCTCCTCCTTAGACCGATAAGTAGAGGAATCAAATAAAACGATGAAAAAAATTATATATATATACATATATATGTATATATGAAATGAGAGAAAGAAAAGAAGAAAACATATACCCCACAATCGCACACTGAAAACCGCGCCACAGGCCACACTGATATTCTTTTTATCAACTCGGTGAAAGAGAAGGGGTAAAGGAGGAGGAGGAGGAGAAGAAGGACACACACACATTTATACACGAAAAAATTAAATATATATTTACTTTTTTATCGTACGAAATGGTTAAAGGGAATGGCAAATGGCGAATGGGAATGGGAATGGTTTCCTTGTGACTCGAAAATGTGGCCTCATGCAATTTTCGCAGCCTCGTCAGCAGCAAAAATTTCCACCAAACCAAAGTCCAGTTAAACGATCATCAGATACGCTATACTCTACTATCAAAAAGAAGAGCAGCAACTACTTTAATCATGTTAAAGCCAAAACCATTCTAGATTAGCTATATATAACTAAAATGAACAAAATATTTCAAATTGAATTGGTAGCTTAATTTTTGTAATATCTTATTCGAGATCTTAACATTAAATTAGCCTAAAAAAAATCAATTTCTCATTATCCAAGTTATTTAGGAATGTAAATATCAACTAAAGCAAAATATTTGATATAAAGATATGGATTTAAACTACATAAAGAATTCTTTTTTATTTCCCATTTTGCAATTTTTATCACTTTGATTTTAACAGAAGTTAATAATCAGTCAAAAGATTTTAGATACAACCACAGAATCACTTGAATAGGAAACATTTATAGAACACCAATTCGCCAAAAAACTTTTTAATAAAAAGAAATGTTGATGTCCAATGGGTTTAATAAGACATATAAGTTAAATCTTTCAAAACTTTGATTTGATTTTGTAAACTTTAATCACTTCGATTTTAATAGAAGTTAATAGTCATAGATTTTAGAAACAATCATTGTCAAGTAAATACAACATCCTCAGGAAACTTGATAAAGAGAAGTAGAAATAGAAGTTAAGTCTTTTAAAAATAAATAAAAACTAATTAATTAACTATTAATGCATGTTCATCTACATATATGAAAACAAGAAATCTTTCGAGTCATAGAACTCCATGATCTCTAGCTAGATGAAAAAATATCAATTAGAAGAACTCCATGATCTTTAGCTTTAGCCAAAATCCAAAGAAATGAAAGTTGAGGATCGTCCTTTTTGAATGGACCTTCTGCAACATCTGGAGAGTCAAGGTTGGGGAATTAGGCTACTTGTCAGACAGTTGAACGATTTTTATATATTCCCTGCACTTACTTCCACGGGTTATAGGGTACAGAGCAGTGGAGGAAGAAAAAAATACATACATATATATAATAACAATTTCAGTTGATTTTTTGTTGCCAGCGTTTTTTTTCTTTTTTTTTTCCTTCTCGCATATTTGCCGCTGTCAGTTGAGGGGGAAACTGGACAGGCGACCAATTTGGACTTGGGGAGGCGAGAAGAGGGGAGAGGACATTGCATTTTCTTGTGGCTGTCGTTGTTGCTGTTGTTGTTGTCCATTTTAACGCTTTAAATTCTTTTGGGGCTGCTGCAGCAGTTAATTTAATTTCAGCTCATAAATCAAAACTGTGCCGAGCAAAATGTTTGCTTTTGACGCGGCGTTTTTGTCGCCAGAAATGAAGGAAAAGAAAAAAACAAAATATACTCCAGCGGAAAGAGAGTCTCGAGAAAAACTCGAACAAGAGGGGACCAAGAGATTGGGGTGGAGGAGGAGGAGGAGGTAGGAGTAGTAGTAGTAGGGGAATTGAGGCGGGAGTGAAGCTGTTAAGTTAGTCAACTTTACAGCCGCCTGACGTTTGACAAACAATGGCAACAACAACAACAAACGATTCAGCCAGCCAGATCAGACAGAGAGCTCTGAGGCTTAACTTGGTCAACTTGTAAACAGAGCAGGAGACAGGCCAACAGGCAAGCTGCTTTTCAAGACTAGAGTGGAGTGGAGTAGTAGATGGAGATGATGATGATGATAGAGGAGGAGGGCAGGAGGAGATGGAGAGGTAAAAATAGTGGTGGCTCAGGCCGAATAATGATGTTTTAAGAATTTTGTAATTCTCTTACGCTTTTTTTTTTTTTGGGGCAGATAAGAAAATTGTACTTATAAAAGACAACATTTTTAAGGTTTAATAAATGAAATGTACAATGTTGGGCTATAAGATATTTGGTTTATCGTTTAGCCCTTCCCATATTTAACGGAACGGACAGAGGCCCAACCCAGAGCTCGAAACGAAGCTCAGCTCAACTCAACTGAACTCAGTTCAGCTCGGCTCAGCTCAGCTCATTGAAAAGCGTGACAGTAAATAGTAAACTAAATGACAAGTACTCACAATAGTTAGATAGATAGCCAGGGATAGTTGGGCGGATGACATAGATACACACACCACACACACTTACACACACACAACAGACAACAACAAATAGGCTGGGTGTGTGTGCATACTTATGCCAAAATGTTCATAATGAAAACGCAGACTTGAAGCTCGTTAAATGCCAATCGACCGAATGCCTGACTACACGTAACTACTCTTTGCCTACTCTCTGACTCACGGACTCGCTGACTGTCTGACTAACTGACTGAGTGACTGACAGTGACTTGAGGCGAACATCAGCGGCAAACTTCTATAAAAACAAACAAAAACCAAAAGGCAAATAAATATCATGAAAGGGTTGGGGTTAAGGTTGGGGTTGAAGTTTTGCGGTTGGGGGAGGAGAGACATGAGAAAAGGTACTCGAGTATAAACATTCTCGAAACATTCTCTATATAAAAGCTGATCTATTAACTGAGTTTTGTAATTGAAATTTCATAAATTATCTCATCATTTCCCATTTCAATTCAAAGCAAGAAAAACAAAACAAAAGTTCTTTATTAGAGAACTCTTGATTGTGCGAGGTTAGCTCCATTTTAATCATCAAAGAAATCTTTGTACGAATCATCGTTTTAGCATCTAATGATGTTGCAGATTTTGTAGCCTCTCTTATTTTATCTCCATCTCGATCCTTAATAGTGCTTACAGTTGTTGCAGCCGGGCCAATATCCTTTGCTATCTCCACCAGCGCTGTCCTTTCCACTCATTTGGCTGAAAAAGTTAATTTAATAAATAATACTACTCCCTAAAAAATGAAATTGAAAAATATTTACCTTTTTTATAATCAGAAAGTACACGAAAAAACACAACTTACTTATTGAAACGCGATACACTACATAAAAGGTGGGCAAGCAGTTCCCCAGTGTTAATAGCATAGCGCAATTAGAACGAAAGGTGTTGCCACCTTTTGAAAAAAATAAGTATTAAAAAAGAAAATAACGACTCTTGGGCAACGCACTGTCGAAATCTATCGACGCACAATGAAAATGAGTGCAAATTGATCAGCGACACAGCTTCGAAAAAACACAAGCCGGAAACACGCAAAGCGAGGTCTGGTGTATTTTAAATGAGAATTAAAGTATTCGAAATTTCTTATATTTCAATTATAAAAAAAATGTACATTCTGGAATTATTTGATATATCGACAAATAAAATGTGATATCTTTTTTATTTGTTGCAAATAAATTTGATTTGAAGGGGACAAGGCCTTTACTCTTATTTTTTTTCATTCATATAAATCACACACACATTTGATAAATATTTAAATTTATCTAAAATTAAGTGTACTATATAAAACTAGATTATTTGATATATAGAAAAATCCAAATGAAATGAATTGATTTAATTTCCACAATTTAGAATGTTTTAGAATACTTTTTGAACCAATCAGAAAATATTTTCTAACTCATTGGTTTAGCCATTTTCTCCCTGGGAATATATTTATGAGAGGTAGAGAGAGAAAGAGAGAGAGAGATCATTTGAATAAACGTGTAGAACTAATTGTTATAAGATAGTTAATAGCGTAATAACATCAGCAAAACCCATTAGCTACGGTTTTAAACGATAACTAACTTTTCAACAAGTTCTAATGGATAATGCAAAAAGAGTTGACAATAAAACCAATTGTTGATATATAATTTTCACGACTTTTCACCACACACACACACACACACACACTAGTAATGTAATGTGAATCCTGTAACTATGGGCAAAAGTTTAATTAAAGTTTATGTGAAAATTGTGTGGTTTACCTTCGTTTCGTTTCGTTTGCCAAATTGGGGACAATGGCAACGCCCATGATGATTAGTTTACCAAGCTCCTTTAAGTAACTACCTACATACATACATATAGTGCCCAACCCACTTTCATTTACACAAATGCTGACCCATATCAGCAGAAAATATGCTAATTGCTACTACACCCGATGATGGGTGGACGGACGAACGGACGGACGGACAAACTGGGGATGGGTGGGTGTTTGGTTGGTTGGTTGGTTGTGTCATGACCAGTCAAATGGCAGGGACCAGAGAGTGACAACCAGTCCCCCGTGTACGGTCAAGGCTAATGGGCTGATGCTGAAAAGTTTTGAACCCTCCACTTCTGACATTTATACAGTATCTAGAAGTAGGTTCATACATGCATACATATACATACATATATGCCTCAGATACGAATACGAGAGTCTGTAATAAATCAGCCACGTGCAATGGAGTGATTCAGCTGGCTGGGGAGTCGTGCATTGAAATTTTTTTCTTATTTTTCTTTCGTCTATTATTTTATATACTATTTACGTAATTAACGCTGACGTCAGCGCCATGTCAGTAATTCGAAATGGGTGGTGGAGCGGGAGGGGGGAGAATTATATACAAGAATCAATTTTCCATCGATTAAGTTAGATACGATATATAGAGAGATAGATTATAGAGAGCGCCGCGGGCTACTAGCTGATTGTCACGTCGGAAGTTTGACTCAACTTTAGAATGCTGATAATCGAGACTGGGGAGGGGCGAAGGGTAAACAAGTTAACCCGCCCATCTCATGACCACCACCAACAGCACAAGGCAAAGTGTACCTCATACATATGATCTAAGCAAATCATTTTCAAACCATTTTGTTATTCATTAAAATGTATTAGTTCGTGTTTTTTTTTTTGTAGTAAGCTTTACTTTTTTGAGGCTGCTCCTACATTATTTCCCTGTCGGATTTGACTAGCCAAAGCCGAGCATTGTTTGGCCGCCAACGAACGAGCAAACTAGCAGCAACCTAAGCCGATTTGCAGGCAAAAATGTACAACGTATAGGTAGATTTTCGTGGGGTTTATAGATGGATGGATAAATAGATAGATATATATGTATGTATATAGTAGGTATTGTGTATTATATGTCTCTAACGGTAAGCGGCGACATAAGCTTTGATGGATTTTGACATAAATATGAGTTGGAATTTCATGCGATTGGCCCAAGTTTGGTGCTTATCAGAGAGTCCCCGAGTGCCATATAAGTGATCGACGACGATCGACGGACGGACGGATTGGATTCGATTGGATTGGTACGGATTGGCAGCCGGCAGCCAAATTGACGACGACCACAACGATGAGAACGGGCAAACGGGCAACGACTTTGTTGTTGGCTGGCTACGTTTGGCAGGCAAGAAAATAAAACCACTGACATTCGCCTCACCAAAAGCGGGGCCTGGGCCTGGGCATGTCTGTCACTCAGTCAGTCAGTCTCTCTGTCCATCTGTCCATTTTGTCTGTCCACACACAATTTATGCTAATCCGTGTGCCATAATTTGTATAGTTTGGTAGTGTTGCCAGGCCAGCTGATGAATTTTAGGCTAGCATAGAGCGCGTGTTGAGCATTTTCAAGCAGCCTCGAATTCGTATAGTTGGCATCCCATTTGGGTTAAATGATTAATTTACATAAATATTTTTATGATTTGCCAACAACAACAACAACAGAAAATACCAAAAATACAACAACTCTGCTGCTGGCTTGGTATTGGCCTGGCCTGGCCAGCTGCCAGGTCTTATGCAATCAGCCAGCACCACCACAAGTTGCGCTCCACACCATACCGCCCACCCCGCCTCTTCACCACCTTCCCCATTTTCTCGACACGTGCCTTATAACCCAGAGTAATGCTGGCAACCATCTCCAGCCTGGAGAGAGAATGTGAGAGAACTAGCTCAAGCAACTGTAAAAGCTATTGGCCATTCTCGTGTCATCAACCTTTTGTCTTTAGCTGGCAAAACAGATGACAGGCTTAGTCGAGCAGGAACAGGAACAGCACAGAACAGCACAGGACGTGCGTCACATGTGAGTTTCGACTCTCACAAATGCTCAAATGCCAATGAACCCACCATCCATGACAGGAGTTGGCCCCTGGCAGGAACCAGGAAGCAAAGTTCTGCAACAGGTGTCATCATCATCATCATGCACCATACTAGCCTACTAGTATCACATTCTGTCATAAATGTGTTTCAAACTCACATACAAAACGGAAAAAAAAATAAAATATACTCAATCCAAGCGTCGGCCAATAAGTTGGCCAATTAGCATGGAAATTAATAATCACTATGAACTATTTAGAATAATTTAGATAAACTAACTTAAGATAATCAATGAGGAAATGAGCTAAGAAAAAATCCCAAGAAAAGGCTTACGAAAGAAAAATTCGTAAAATTTTGAAAATTTTACAATAATTTCGAATTATTAATTTTTTAATGCTAGTTTGAAAATAAGCTTTAGCTTGCTATATTTCATTTATCTATTATGTATCGAGTATATTTTGTAAATATAAATAAATATAAATAAAGTAAACCAATGTGTTTGAAATTATATTATTTCTCTGTTTTACTGTCCTTAATTTTTATTCTAGAAAAAGGCCTAGTCCCCCTGTTTTGTTCTTGCCAAGATTCCTCTAAGAAAAAGTTAGAGTTTCGAATTATTTTAGAAATTTGATGATTCAAAATTGCAATGAATTTGTCTTTACTTTCATGATCAATTCTTTTTTCTAAAAAAAAAAATATAAAATAGTTTCTCACAGCCTTTAAAAATAGCTAAATTTATATACAATAAAAGATTTATTTCCAAGGTGCCATAAAATTCGATGCGTCTGAAAGATAAGACAATGAATCGAAGCTTAAAGAGTAATAAAATGAATTTTAATTTGAAGTTAGTTATCGGAAAACTGGTGAGGCACAAAAAAAAAACACTTGAAAGGTTCACACTAGTTTTTCAACTGCCTTTTAGCCAAGATTATGGATGATAATTTTCCATTTTTGTTTTGTGAAATGGGCAAAATGCATTGGTTACTTGCGTTGTGGTTGGCGTCTGCGTTGACTCAACCATCCATTTTCAAAAATAACAAAAAGAAGAGCAACCGAAAAACCGAAAAAAAACAAAAATAAAAAGAAGCCCCACCCGATTCTGGCTAAGGCAATAGTTGTTGTTGCTGTTGTTGTTGTTTTTGGTGTTGCTGCTGCTCTATACTTGTTGTGGTTGCCAGTTAATCTTCAGCTACTCAACCCTTTTTATGCAAATGTGGCTTTCAAGCAATTTAGAAAAAATACGAGTGAAAAATATACAATAACAACAACAATAACAACTCTAAGACGAAGCTGTATAAATTTAATATATATTTATATATATATATACATATATGTATATACTGTGTATATCGTGTATATATAAGTTCATATGTGTAAATTTGCATATTTCAGTCGTTCATAATCCAAGTCTTTCCTTAAGCTCAAGTCTGGGCTGGTGGGACTGTGTACTGCTGGTGGTGGTGGTGCTGCTGGTGGTGGTGGTGGTGGTGCTTGGGGCCTCGAAACGGGCAACCGGGACTACTACTCCGACGACAGCGGGCAGCCAAGCAGCAACAACAACAACAGCAACGACAACACTTGCGAGGCGTCGAACCATTTGAAAATGCCACACCTAACTACAATTTCGGTTTCTATATATTTATTTATTATTTTTTTTGCGCCTACTACTATAATGCTCCTCATTAGTTTTTCTTTCAGTGGAGGGGATGGGGGGGGGGGCAGCGTCTCTTCTGCTACAAGAATTTATGTGTGGCAGATAGCGGTGGATAGCGACGGAGCTGACCTCTCCCTCACCCCATCAGCCCCTCTGCACATTTGTAATTAGCATTTTTGTTGAGTATTTAATTTGATTTTATTGAATTTGATATCAAATTGACAAGTTGTTGAACCACTTAGAATCGAGGTTTGTTTTATTCAGTCAACGGTTCCATAAATAATCCGCTGGTTTCTTTTTTCTCTCCTCTTTCTTTCTTAATATATTTGTATTTTTTTTTTTTAATGATTACCAGTTTTTTTTTTTTGAAAACAAAAACACGTGGCGGCGCCTCAAATGTTACAAATCTCTGTCTAAATTTGTGAATTTTTTAGAATAGGAATAAGAATTAGTAAACAAGTATACAAAATCGCATACGATATTCGAAAAAAGAGTCCAAAGTCAAGAGTATGGGAAAGTATCTGTATCTGTGATATAATGCCGCCTGTCGGCATCATCGCGCCTCTCATTATATTCGATTTGATTCGATTCAGAGATGACGATGACGGTACGGAACGATCAACAAACCAAACGAACGATCGACGGCTATAGTAAAAAATGTTCACAATTTCATTTTTAATGTTTAATTAATTTTCCTCGTCTTTTTGTGGTTTGTGGCAAAGCGTCAACTGAGATGACAATCTATGCAGATTTTAGTTGACCATAATAAAAATATCTATGCATCTATGACTAAGGAGGGAAGGTTCCTGCTATATAAGCAAACCCGATCTATCGTAGCTATACAAACAAAGACAAAAACGGAAGAGTTATGGCAATTTTCTTGTACTAGTTAGTACCGTATTCTCAATACCCTTGTAAACTCGTATTAACATGAGAATTATTCAATATAAGAATTTGTAGAAATTTGAAATTCAGTATTTCATATAAAGAGATGGCGTAAATCGTTAATTTATGTTTAATTTAGTTGTAGGAGTAAGTAATCCATGAAAAATTAAGTTAATAAGATCCCCAATTGATTGAATCGATAATATATATGGTCTGTTCTTTGTCAAAAGAAAAAGGGCTATATCCAAAATTCATGTGGATCTATTTGAATGATTTGAATTTTTCAAAAACTCTTCATATCATTCCTAAAATAGCAGTGGATCCACATGGTTGAATTCTGGATGATCGGATGAAGATGGTTTTCCTAAATTCATCACAGTTATTCAATTCGAAATGAGTTTAGTGTACACAATTAGTAGATTAATTAATGTACCCTTTTATTGGCACAGTGTATGAAACACAGTAATAAACAAAAAAAAAAACACCAAACAAAAAACTAATTAATTGTTCAATCAGATAACGCTTTACTATGAAGACATTTGAAAAATTGATATTTAAATAAAATAAATTAATAAAAAATGCAGGCTTTATTTATTTAGTATTATGGTCAACGTACGTACGTGTGTGTGTGTGTATTTGTATTTAAAATTTATGTTTGGCTGTCGGCTGTCTAATTTTGGCCAAGCAAAAAAATCTCGCATGGAAACAAGTGAGGAAAAGAAACTTAAGAAGTGATCCCACAAAAGGGGAACTTTATTTCATGGGTAAAGGTAAAGGGCATTCAAATTCGTTTATTTGCAATATCAGTAATTTCGCGGGTTTTTTTTTCGTCGTTTGTTTAACAAACGTAAGATTTTGGCATATGAGCGCACTAAATCACCTCCACAAACAGCGCGCATAGAAACAGAACATGACAACAAAATGAGCATTTCAACAAAAATTTAGCAAGCCAGAAATAAAGCCACAAAACCAACAAACAGCAGCAACAACAAGAACAACAGAAAATATATGTGGAATTGATGGGACGAGATTATGGTCGATTATTGTATACCCTTTGCAATTGAGGATGCACTTATTTTTCAATCGAAGTGGAAATTTCTATAATTTAGGACTCCAAAGATACATCGATTTGTTAGGTTTTCGCAGCTTCCTTCTTAAAGGAACTTAAATATTTGATATGAAACTTGTGATCACATTGATTATGTACCTTATACGGGGACTGTATGAAACATCAAAACAAATGGACCCATTTTCGAATAAATATTGGTAAATATCTCATTAACAAAACGAAAACATTATTCATTTAAATGTCTATAAGAACTGCGGAAAATATTATATATGTACATATATAAAAATTATATAAAAATAATAAAACATAAGCAAAAAAAAAAGAAAAAACAAAACAAAAAACCCATCATACGAAACCTACCATTAGCTAAACTAAGAGCCGATTTCGGGATACCCTATTCCATTGTATTGTAGTATACGGATCCATTGATTACTCTCATGAAAGGGTAAATATTTCCCAATCTCTTCAAGTCTTTAGTCTTTACTTTTGCTTTCTCTACATTTGATATATTAGTTTTAATTCAATATGAGGCTACATGGTATGAAAGAGTGCATTGGCAACAACAACAACAACGGCGACAAGGGAGTTATTGTTCTGTATATTATTTAGTTAATTTTTATACATTTTATACTTTGTGGTTCTCTTTTTTTTTTTGGTTTTGGTTTTGGTTTGCCCCTCATCGTTTTTGATGTTGTTGTTGTTGTTGCTTTGCTTAAATAAAAATCAGCTTTAGCTTGAAAAGGCAAACTGATTATAAATTATGACGGTGCCAGCTGACTGACTGACAAGTGTTTTTAGGATTCATACATTTATGATTTATGGTGTGTGTGTGTATATTAATATATAATAAAATGATGCTAATGCCTTGACATGTCCACACACACACGCACACTCACACGCACACACAATGCGAAGATCGGCTATAGACTATAACTTTACGTAACTATTTGGGGGAAAAAAAACGTTGAAAGTAGCGCAAAATGTGCTTGTGTCTCCATCTGAATCTGACCAATGGGCAAAAATTATGAATTTTACTTCACTCGAAGCAAGCTTAATCAACACAAAACACACACACACACACAACAAAAATGCTGCCATCAATCATTATAAAATTAGTTTTTGTTTGTTGGATTTTTTTCAGCTTCTTTTTTTTTGATTATTTTTTTTTTGGTGCGGCGTGTTCAAGGCATTCGCCTTGGCATCTTTCGTTTGCTGTGTTTGCAAATTTGCCAAACTTTTCACACAACCCGCGGACATACATTCGCACTCGCATTCGCAACATTCACATTCGCATTCAACATTCATATTCATATTTATTTTTACACTTGTATATGTATGGGTTATATGGCTTTATAATGTATATTTAATAGACCATTTTACAAGCAAGCGACAAATGAGACGCTGAAATTATGAATGTCAGGTTCAAATTATTTGACACACGCAAAAACAAAAAAAAAAAATACAACAACGATAATATTAATAATAACACAAAAAAAACACATAACTTAATACTTTGGACAAATTGTGAAATTGCCTTAAGAGAATTTTAAAGAGGGCCAGGCCAGTGTATACACAAGAATACTCCTCTCCACCTTTTTGGATATGGGTCAATGAACTTGAAAGATTTCATTTCCATAGTTCGTTTCCCAATATAAGTTAAAAAAAAATTACATGTCGTATACGTAATGTGGGTCAATTAAATAGATGATTCTCAATTTAGCAGAAATAGTCAGACTTTCAATTAGGCTAACTCTTCGCAGGGGGGAACTCTGGTATTGCAAGCTTTTCCTATAATTCTCAACCAGTTTTAGCATTGAAATCTGAAGTCTTTAGCAAAGTCTGCTTATGTTACGAAAAGTTGGTACTTTTTATGTGTTGCCAATGATTTTAAATCTTGACCTCAAGTTGGCTAATACTTAAAGTTTGAAATTAAAGCTAAAAAAATAATATTTATATAAAATAAATTATCTTTTTAATAAAACTAAAATAACTCAGAGCTCTTTGTCAATTGATTATTTCCTCGCTTTCCAAACAATATTTTCACTGAAATTAGTGATGGAAACTAAACCAATTTCACCTAATGACCATTGAGAGTGAAATTTAACAAATTTCTAATTAATCATTCGTTAGAATTCTTGTATTGAAAGCAACCTTAAAAAACTTATGTGATAATTTATAGGAAAATTTTGACTAAAATTTCTAACTTGCAGAGGCAAAAGTTTAAAATCTTTTTGGTTTTTTGTTTTAATTTAAATTTAATTTTTAATAATAATAATTCCAAGACATTTTTTGTATTTGTCATCAATTGCAGCTGTTTTTGTCGCTTCGCTCACACTCTCCCTCTAGCTTGGGAATGTCACGTATATTTATTTATGATATTTATATTATTGTATTTTGAGCAAATTTGAAACACTAAATATCAAGCAGCAACAGCAGCAAAAAAAAAACGGCAGAAATAACATTCTGAGACGTGGCACTTGCAGCTGCTGTGGCTGATAACACCCAAAAGAATGAAAGAAAGAAATAAAAAAAGAAAGAAACACATCTGACTAAATATTTTATTTCATTTCGGTTTAGTTTAAATAATAATCAAAGTGATTTATTTGGCAGAGGTCATAAATGCTTCTCTTTTTTGCTCTTTCTCTTTTCAGTTTCAGTTTCGGTTTTCATTTGGTCTGTATGGTTTTTTTTGCCTTGTTTGTTGTATTAGTTTTTGGTTCTTTTGTGGTGAATTCTTTGCCATATTTTATTTAACGAATTGTGCAAAGCATAAACTTGATTTATATGCCATGGCAATGCCAAAAGGAAAATGCATAAACCAAAAAAAAAAAACCGAAAACGAAACGCAAACTAATGCTGCCAAAAGAGTTTTCAGCACTTTGTAGTTGTTTTGTTTTTGGTTTATATACATTTAGTTTGGCCATCGAAACATGAAATATGAAACATGCTTTGTATCTGAAGACCATTTAAATCACAAACTAGAGAAGAAGAGAACGTGAGTTTTGCTCGAACCAGAGACGCATTGGCATACCGAAAAGCCAAGTCAAGTCATGCCAAGCCAAATGCCATTGCTAGTTGTTGCATTTTCTTGCTAATTAAAACACCCAAATCCATTTAGCAGTACGATTCTGATACCTGAAGCCAAAGCCAACCAAACAACTAGATAGATACTTAGATACTAGAGCCAGTGGACAGCGGGCAGAGACAGGAGCGGCTTAGCTTCCGCGTATTCGCGGGGCTCTAAGCCGATTAGCGGCAACAAGCGCAAGCCAAATGAATTGCAACAGGGCACAAGGGGAGCGCCCTCTTTTCCGTCTCTCAGCTCACCAAACATGACAATGTTATCAAATATCAATAAAATAAGTTAAAAGAAACAGCAAACAGCTCTCTCTCTCTCTCTCTCACTCTACTCAAAAGAAGGCCCTCCATAAATGTAGCCGGAGCTAGGCAACATTGTTGCAAATTGCATTTAATTGCGGTCAAGCGGCACAGATTAGTAGACATCGCAACGTAGACCGATCAGTTGGTAGTGGCAAGAGGGAGACTCCCTCATGAGGGGTAAAGTAAAGTAAGTATGATGGAAGGGCCAGCTGAAAATCATTGGAATGGAAAAGTGACAGAAATACACACACATAAGTTCGAGGAGATTCTACGCACATACACAACTTGTTAAACAAAATCCAAATTTGGCGATAATATGGAACGACAAATATATATGTATATATGTACTATATCTACATACATAAGCTTTATTTTCAGTGCTGCGATAAAAGCACTGAAATTTAGTTTATCATTGCCTCTTGCTTGCTTTTCATCATGTAGAGCAAGCAAAACAGTTACAGTTTTCATTTCATTTCATTGATATCAGAGAAAAAGATGAAATTAAGGCACTTACAATGTTGCTAAGCCCTTTACTCAGCTGTCACGTGGAGTCGACGAGGTCAGACATGGAAATAAATCGTCTTTCAGTCCATTTCTTTAAATAATTTTAAATTTAATTTAAGCTCAACATAAAAACACAAAATTAAGTAATTTATTTACATACTGTAAAGACGAAAACGGATTACATTTCTTAAGTTTTTTTTGCAGAATCAATATATTTAAATTTATGGAGAATTTCATGACTTTATCTAAATTATTTAATATATTTTTCGCAATTGGGGATGAGGCAAACGCAGAAAATCAGGCAATCTAGAAAAGTTTCTGCTCCCAAGAACCTTTTCTCCTCCCTTTCAGAGACATTTTGAGAGTGTTGGACATGGGAAAATCCACATTTATAGTAGTTGTTCTCGAGAAACTCTAATGAGGTAATTTCAACAGTTATTTGGTGAACTAGTCATAAATGTGAACTAGCCTAAAAATGAATAAACAAACTAAGTTTTGACTTAAATCGGTTAAGATGCATCTGCCAACTCTATTATAGTCTGTGATAGATGGCAAAAAGCAGTCTTGCCATGACTAATGCATCACACTATTCATATGAAGACGCTGACTACGACGACGACGACTGTCATACGATATGCGGCCAGCAAGCAGTTCGTCATAATATCTTAAATAGAAAAGAGTACGGCCCAGAGAGTGAGCGATAGGGAGACAGAGAGAGAAAGAGAGAGAGGGGTAATATACCCACTTATTAGCACATGATAGATTGCCCGCTGAGGGCACCGTTATTTGCACTTTACTTTACATTTTTACAACACCCAAAACATTTAAGCCAAAATAAACATGCGAACGGGCCCAGGGCGAAGTCAGGGCAATGCAATGCCATGACAGAGAAAGAGAGCGAGAGAGAGAGAGAGAGAGAGAGAGAGGGGAAAAGTGTGAGGTTTGAGGTGGAGCTGTGAATAAGGCGAGGGTTGGGGGGGGGGGGGGTGTTGGTATGAGAGTGTGGGGCGTTGTTGAACAACACCGTCATAAAAACAGAACGCGACATGCACCAAACAAAGAAGACATCGAGAGAACCTCAAGATAGGGTGTTGTGTAAGGGGGGAACGGACCGGAGGGGTGGGAATGGGGGATGGGGGTGAGGTAATTGCAACTAGTGACTTTCGCGCATGTTTCATAGTTTTAGGTTGTGGCTTCATTACTGTATACACTACACTATGACACCTACCTATCCCCCTCTCTCTGTTTGTGGCTAGAGTCCAGTGTTTCAACGGATGGCTTGGACTGGCTTGTGCAATTTTCAAATCAATTTTGTTTACTTTTTATGCACAACAGCAACAGCAACAATAACAACGACAACGACACACGCACGGCCACTTTTCTCGCCTCCTCTTTTTCTCCTTCCCTACCTTGTTCGTCTTTTTGGCCGTGTCGTCTCGTTTGCGTTCACGTTTACGTTTACGTCGTGTATTTAACAACATTTTTATGGTTTGGCACACACCCTAAGCCAGGGCACCCAGTCAGCCAGCCAGCCAGCCAGTCAGCCAACAATGAACAGACAACAGCAACACACACAACACACAACAAAGTCGTCAAACGTCGCATCGTTGCATCGACATACAGAATGAGTGCGAGTGCATCCAAGAGGCACACAACAGTTTGGTTAACTGTAAATTATATATATTTCATAATTTTCGCTACATATTTCGTGATAATCGCATGTAATTGCGTTTTATCTGCACCTTTCCATCCGGACATGTGGGTAAACAAATGCGCTTAAAACTGAAGGCCCTACTAAATATCCAAACACACACACACACAACACCAACATTAACATACACTTTACTAACAACAACAACAACAATAACCCTTTATTTTTTTTGGCAAATACCTTTTAACTCAGAGGGTAGATCTGTTTTTTGTAATTTGGGGCTAAGATTGTAATTTTTCTCTTCAATCTACAAAGAGAAATGTCTGTAAAAGTCTTTTATATATAATAAAGGATTGGTATTGTTATATATGGTTTCTTCATCGCCCACAAATCTGTTTCGAAACTTTGAAAAATGTAAAAACAAAACATACGTCATCTATTATATATTTTCTTGCTAGGTCATTGCTTAAATATTGAAGAAATATGATAAAAGAAAATGTTTCAAAATATTGTATGCTCTTACGATTGAAAGAAACATTATTCTTATATCGATTTTCTTGATACCTCTTGATATCTGTTTAGAAATATTGGAATATCTAAAAAAATTGTCAAAATATGAGGTTTACCTTGAAATTTTCTCAGCATTTTATAAAAATGGGTAATCCACTCGTATAGCATATTTCTTGATCGGTCACTGCTTAAAAGAAAATACTTTCAAATATTATAAAGACTCACTTAAGTTTCTGGCCTCACATATATCATCTTAGACTTGAGGAACTAGAGTTTACTGTGAGCTTATTCTTATATACTTATATTTTCTTGATCTGCTTTAAAACTTTTGAACAATAAAGCTTACCCCGGGGCAAAAGATATTGTGTTCTGGATTACGTCTCGAATCAGGCTCAATTCAAAGCTATAATTGATAGAGAAATTGCTGCAAATTTATGATTTCGAAAATAGGGTAATTTGCAGTCGGCTCTTTTGAAATATTATTGAACAATTTAGGTACTTCTTTTATTTTTATACCATGCATTCGTAGAATGAAATGGTATATTAAAGTCGCCAAAATGTATGTAACAGGGAGAAGGAAGCTTCTCCGACCCTATAAAGTATATATATTCTTGATCAGTATCAATAGCCGAGTCGATTGAGACATGTCCGTCTGTCTGTCCGTCTGTCCGTCTGTCCGTCTGAAGAATCATCGAGATCTCAGAGACTATAAGAGCTAGAGCTACCAAACTTGGCATGTAGACCCGTTTGCTCTGCAGGCAGATCGAGTTTTTTATTATTTTTTTTTGCCCCGCCCCCTTCCGCCCCCGCTATTTGAAAAACAATATTTTGAGCCTCCATATCTCGGGAACTATAAAAGATAGAGCTTTCGGATTTGGACATTAGATGCGTGCAGTGTGCACGCAGACCAAGTTTGTTTCAAATTTTGGCCACGCCCCCTTCCGCCCCCCGAAATTCGAAAAATTCGATTTTCAGCCGAAATATTTATCGTATCGAAATTAAATTTGGCACACTAATACATGTCAGGTATATCTATCATCCCACCAAATTTCACAAGAATCGGAATAAAAATAGCCGAGTTATACATAGAAACGTTTTTGACCCATAGCGGTGCAAGGCAGATGCACGCGAAAAAGAGCGAGATAGCATATGCTGCAAATCACCGATTTGGTCGGGGGGCGCTAAAGTGCTCGTTTCCACAAAAGAGAGATAGCATTTGAAAGAAATTTAATATATATCTCTTCACCTAATGCATGGTATATCCAAGTCGGCCCGGCGACTTACTTACTTTATTTTTTTTTGGCTGTGTAAATTTTGGTGCTTGTTTGCACCTTCAACTCGCTGGCCAGGGCGCGCTTCAATGGCAATTTTGATGTTTTTTTGTTGTTTGTCTGTCCAGCGATATGAAGTTGCTGATAGCAAATTATGCGAACAAACGGTACATTTTCTTTATACATATAGATATTGTAATATTTGGGTTACAACACATCAAAAAAAAAAGTTAGTCTTCTGGTCAGCAACCCCTTGAGCTGGCCCTATCTCTCTCTCTCTCCCTCTCTCTCTCTCTCTCTGTCTCCTGCTTGTAAATTGCATTAAAATGTGGCGACGTGTAGCTAATGCATTTTTGCACAACATGCACTTCACCTGTGTGTGTGTGTGTGTGTGTGTGTGTGCGAACGTTGTTGTGATAACAACTCACGCGATTATCAATTTGACACCCAAACATTGTGTCGTTTCGTTCGTTGGCCTCTTCCCCTTGGAACCCCCCCCGATGCCCGGCCTGCTATCCCAGAAGTGGATGACGATGACTGAATGAATGGGCTCGCTTGCTGGATGGATGGCTGGCTAGTTGGCTGTTGCCTCCCTGATCACGACATTCGCTGAACAACAGCAACACCGGCAGCGGCAGCAGCACCACCAACCGCAACACGACTTCAAACTAAAGGATGCCGGGTGGAGTCAAAATCGTTGGAATGGGGAGCAGTAGTTAGTTAGTTAGTTGAACATGATGGTTGGGATAAGACTGAGAGGAAATTGTGGATATGGGGGACGGGGCAGGGGCAGGGGTAGGGGCCACGGGGTTGGGCCTGACATTTGCTAATATAGCAATTATGCACTGTGCGAAATTTTGCAAAATTATGTTAATTATCAAGTCGAAAGATGAGTGCTGATGGATTATCCGTTAATTAAGCTAACTTTAACATCATTTGCCACATAAGAAACAAGATAACAATGATGTGCTCATCCTCTATAATTAAGCACAAAAAATACACACGAATTTTACATCGAAAATTGTTTGCACTTTTGTCAAACAATTTTGCGCAAAAACAAATTTTTCCACTTTCTATAATAAATGTTTTGCAGAAAGTTTGTTGCATTATCTCATCTTGCTATCTTTTATTTTTAATTATTTTTCTTAAGAATAATTACTAATTTGAAATCAAGAATAAAAAGTTTTTGCAGGTGAAACAATTTTTATTTATTTTTTTTGTATAGGAATTTCTCGAGTTGAGAAACTTTTTGGTTGGATAAATTTCACCAGTTTGTAGTGCAATGATCTCTCAATCAAGCAAAACCAAAAACGAAGAGAAAACATTTCATGTGAATATCATCTTGATCATCTTCATCATATCAAAATAATACCGTTTGTAGCTAAACATTTCACACCCTTGAATACAAAATCAGAATGATAGATTATTTCTCGTCTTCTTCTGTTATCCAAACGCATCCGACATGCGACGACCCTCTTCACTCATTCGTTGTAATTTTTCAACCATCTGCTTAGTTTCAGTTATACTTATTCATTATTGAAAACTTTTACTCATCTGCATAATTTTGTGTTGTTGTTAAGAAACATTTTCCTCGCATTTACAGAAATACAAAACGTTTTCAAGAGATAGCCCAAGTCACGACACCAACAGCAACAACAACAACAGCAGCAACAGCCAGTTTAATTATGCTGTCAAAGTGGCTTAAAAAAGACTTTCATCTTTCACCAGACCCAAAAAAAAAAAAAATATATATATACATATATGTATGTATATACATACATATGGAAAAAATACAAAACGAAACAGAAACATACCAACGGACCAGCAGTCCAGCAAAGTAGAGAAGAAGTCGAATGTATAATCGCTTAATTACATTTGACATGACATGTTGACGGAGTGGCGAATAAAATGCTCTGTAGAGATACGCTCAAGTGGCATTAAAATGCATTTTCCAACAAAAACAACAACAACAAAATGGGCAACCAAACGCAACACAGCAAACGCAAAAGAAAACGAAAAGTTTCGAAATCAATGAAATTTTTCCACATACATATTTATATATCATTGTAAATTATGAAATATCTTAAGAACTCTCTCTCGCTCACTCTCTCTTTCGTTCATAAAATCTCTGCCCATTAATCAAATCGAACAAGATCAATGGATTAGTCCATACAGATTTGCAATCAATCGATAATAAGTAGATAAATTCTATACTGTAAAGAAATTGAATGCAGATACCGATAACGAAAACTTATTCACAGAATGAGCTTAGATTTCCCTGGTAACCCTAGAACCATATAGAATTGCCAATGCTTTCAATTAATATCGATATAAAAATGTTCATCGAAGTAAGCCTTGAGCCACACAAGAAAACCAAATTTAGTCATCTTGTTGAGAATCATTTTGAGATTTCATCAGTTGCTCGGTAGCTTCTCTCATTTTTCTTATTACTAATAATATTTATTACCCACTTTTTTTTTGTCTTTTCTTTACAAAGGGTGAAGATTTCTTTAAACAAATTCCATTTTGAATATTTTTCATTGTTTATTGCGATAATAAAATTTGCAAAAAATCTAAAATTACCACAAATCGCTATCAAGCAATGATATAATGCTTGAGCAAAGTGGAACAAAGTTAAAGAGAGAAAGGGGGAAGTACTTTGATTTATTCGGTTTAGTTTGGTTGGAAGTGAGTTTTTATTATTTGGGAGGCGTTGCCTTTAAGGCCTGCTGGGTATGAATGTCAATTCGAATTAAAATCATATATTACCTTCTATTCTAGCCCACTTCACCATGCCAACCACCACACCACTCCACTCCATTCCACTCTACTCTACTCTGATTCGATTTCATTCCATTCTTTTGCATCGCGATTCTCGGAACGCTGCGGCAATTCATTTAAAATAATTGAAAAACAGAAGGCTGGGCAATAAAGGGTTAACTGTGGTGGGCAAGCAATTTGCGCAGGCGCTTATAGTTGATGACATTTAATGTGAAAAAAGAAACGAAAAAAAAAAACTCTAGAAAAATGACATAAAAAATGCATCATAAAAGGTAGGAAAAAAAACAAAAGGCGGCCATGTTGCGGCCAACCGCAGAGTTATTATTTAAATGTGCATCACACACATACACAAGCACACAGACATACAGATGCCTCTCTTGGTGGCCACCAGGTTTGGGTTGAAAAATCGACAGTTGGCTGGTCGCAGAGTCCCTCATCCTCATCTTATTCGCCCCCTCTCTCTCTCTCTCTCCCGCTCTCCTTTTCCCCATACGACATGTTGTCATCAACCCTTTCCCTACCCTTTCGGTGGTGCTGGTGCTGCTGCTGTCCTGACTGCGGCGGCGTCATAATTAATAAGAGAAATCCCTTTTCAATTTGACGGAGTGCATTTGTCATTGCATTTAATTTGCAGAGTAGAGACGACAAGAGAAAGGACAGCACAGCACAGGAACAAGGAGCGACGAGGTCCGGAAGTAGCAAACGTTATGCCCCGGTCGCTGCTGGTCCCTTAGTCCTTCCGTGTTGTATACATGTGTGTGTTTGTGTGTGTGTGTGTATTCTTGTCCTGTGTGGCGATGGTGTCAAGTAGGGGCTGTCCTCGTAACCGTTTTGATGTTCACACGAAACGTATTTAAATGCATAGCGCTTGAGTAGGCAGAGTCAAAATGGGAAAAGGACTCGGAGACGGACTCGCAGTCGTCGTCGCTGTCGTTAAGGAGCCCCAGCGTAATGAAATGCGTTAATTGATTTTTATGTGATGTTTTGAACGAACTAAAATAAAAGGGTTCAAACAGTTGGCTAATAGCAATTGCTATGCCCTGTTAAATAATTGTATATGCAAGTTGTCAAAATTTTCCGATAACGGACTCTAATATGAAGTAATGCTAGCTAAGTTTCCGTTGTTGTAGCTCTTTTTGGCCGATAGGTGCGCTTATATGTTCGTTTGCGAGGTGTCATGTGTTCTTATTTCAAGTTGATTTTTTCCCTAGGGTATACACAAGGTGCGGTGACTTCCTTACTACAACATTAATATACATTTTTAATCTTTCTATTTAAATTTCTTGAATATATCTAAATGCAAAACCTCATTTCTTCCTTTTCATTATATTTCATATAACCTTGTAAATAAAAATGTTTATATACATTTTATATTTGTATAAAATAAAATACACAGGATGAGACTACATTTTCCTGGCAACCCTAGAACCATGTAGAATTGTCAATGATTTCAATTAATATCGATAATCAAATATTTATCGATTCCATATGCGCCAGACTTTACTTTTTCCGTCTGAACATTTCTGGAAACATTAACGAGAAACGCATCCAAGACTTTGCTATAAGAATCATATAAGAATCGTAAACAAATCAATCCAAAATAATGGGAAAGGAAAAATATGTATTGCTTAATTATTTAATAACCTTTAAGCATTTACATATGTGCATGGATCTTACAACTGCTTACTCACATGGTAAATTATTTCAATCCCTTTTGATTGTGTTTAACTGTAGAATTTTTTTTGAAGACTTTCTTCGAAGAAGATTGAATTATATTAAGCAAAAAAAAGAGGATGTTTGTTTTTCTCATTGACCTCTAGCCATTTAAGCACAAAGTTGTAATTTAAATAATTATAGACTGCAGTTTCGAGACCATATAGGAACAAATATTAAATATTCTGATGTAAATGTATAGTAAGAAATATTTAATTGGTGGGGAAAACGCTCACAGATCAATCGATTCTAGTAACATTGTTTATTTTTTGATATATGTTTTAATAACAAATATTAAATTTACATTTTTAGCTTTCACATATGTTAGAAATGACACCAATCTAAATTTTGATCTTCCAATTTAGAATTCGATTTGTCTTTTGGACCTAATTTCACCAATGTAGGTTCTCTCTTTCTTGAGACTCTTGTAGGTTCTATTAAATTCAGAAGCCCAAACATGTCTATTGTGTTCATTGTATAGCCAAATGCTGAATCTTTAGTTCTGATTATCGCAAAAATAGAATGATTTTAAAGTTATTTGTATTTAAATAAGGAAATAAAAAATTAACAAACGTTGTCTGTTATATGCGAACACTTCTGTCCTATAAGCAAGTTATTAAATTTTTTTAAAAAAGGAATAAAAATATGGTCCAAAAATGTTTTTCATGGACTAATTCAACAAAACAAAAAAGTTCACCCATGTAGAATTTTCACTCTCTTGACACTCTTGTAGCTTCTATTAAATTCAGAAGCCCAAACATGTCTATTGTGTACATTGTATGGCCAAATGCTGAATCTTTAGTTCTGATTATCGCAAAACTAGAAAAAATGATAAATTTAAATGTATATAAATAAGGAAATAAAAAATTAACTCAATTACTGAAATTGAGTGCAAACTTATATGTCCGATATGCACAAACGATTGCCTGATCAAGTTATTAAATTTAAAAAAAAAAATACACACGAGTTGAATAAATAAGAAAAAAAAAGTTTATTCATGGACTAATTTAAAAAAAATATATAAAGAAAAATAGAACAAATATATAGGAAAAATAAAATAAAAAGGAATTTTTTTCGACCTTACAGTTAAGCTACTGCAACACGACTGAAAATAATGAGCCGACGGATCAAACCAATAGAATTTTAAAGAATTTGCAGAGAGACTCTTGAAGGTTCTATTAAAAAATTCAAAACCCAAACATGTCTATTGTGTGCATTGTATGGCCAAATGCTGAATCTTTAGTTCTGATTATCGCAAAAATAGAATGATTTTAAAGTTATTTGTATTTAAATAAGGAAATAAAAAATTAACAACAGTTGTCTGTTATATGCGGACACTTCTGTCCTATAAGCAAGTTATTAAATTTTTTTAAAAAAGGAATAAAAATATGGTCCAAAAATGTTTTTCATGGACTAATTCAACAAAACAAAAAAGTTCACCCATGTAGAATTTTCACTCTCTTGACACTCTTGTAGCTTCTATTAAATTCAGAAGCCCAAACATGTCTATTGTGTTCATTGTATAGCCAAATGCTGAATCTTTAGTTCTGATTATCGCAAAAATAGAAAAATGATTTTAAAGTTATTTGTATTTAAATAAGGAAATAAAAAATTAACAAACGTTGTCTGTTATATGCGAACACTTCTGTCCTATAAGCAAGTTATTAAATTTTTTTAAAAAAGGAATAAAAATATGGTCCAAAAATGTTTTCCAGGGTCTAATTCAACAAAACAAAAAAATTCACCCATGTAGAATTTTCTCTCTCTTGACACTCTTGTAGGTTCTATTAAATTCAGAAGCCCAAACATGTCTATTGTGTTCATTGTATAGCCAAATGCTGAATCTTTAGTTCTGATTATCGCAAAAATAGAATGATTTTAAAGTTATTTGTATTTAAATAAGGAAATAAAAAATTAACAAACGTTGTCTGTTATATGCGAACACTTCTGTCCTATGAGCAAGTTATTCAATTTTTTTTTAAAAAGGGAATAAAAATATGGTCCATAATTGCTTTCCATGGACAAATTCAAAAAAAAAAAAAAATTATATATATATAATAATAAAAAAAGAAGAAAATATATAATAAAAAAAGAAGAAAATATATAATAAAAAAAGAAGAAAATATATAATGAAAAAAGAAGAAAAATACAATATAGAATGAAGAGATTTACGACCTTACAGTTCAGCTACTGCAAGACGACTAAAAGTTCTCAGCAAACAGGCGACTTATATAGGGAAAACTAGAACTAGTTGAGAATCTCTAGTAGGCTGTGACATGGAAATTTCGAGAATAGAACGAACTAGTTCGATTCAACTAGTTCCTAGTAGTTCTATATAGATATTGATTATCGAAAAGTTGAGTTCAGTGTTGGAGAAGGCTAGATTTTACCTTATCCTTACATAATACAGAGAAGAAAAGTAAAAATTTGATTTGTCAGTTTTCATATTAGTTAGAAAATACGTTTGTTCCCAATCCAACACTGAAAAATCAAATGAGACAATTTGCTTTCTATTTTCATTATGTAATAGATTACTATAGTCATTGGTTCAATCAATTGATACATTTATCAAAAAAGCGATATTTGCCCACATTCGAATTAGCATGAACCGCCAGCAAATTGGCAGTAAACGCATCCACTAATCATGGCCAAAAGAGGCCTACTTAATATTGCATTAACCCAAGGGCATGTCAAAATCAGCTTTAACTCCCACTCCCTCCTTGGCAGTTGGTAGTTGGCTTCAAGGCAACGGAAACGGATGCAGTTGGAAGAGGCAATGCGAGCCAGGCAACTATGTAAGTAAAGTCGAGTCGAGTTGAGGTTGAGTCGTGGTGGCTCCATGTTGTTTGTATTGTAAATTGGCAACGCGCGCGAACAAGCGCGCTTTTCCACATCCGCCACAGAGAGATGCAAGATTAGAGCCATGGTAGCTGAAGCTGGGGAGCCAATAATTGATTGCCTAACCGTTAGAGAGCTGGTTGCAGCAGCAGCTAAACAAAATGCGCAAGCGACAGCAGTGGCAGCGGCAGAAGCAGCAGCAGCACCTCATTCCCCCAGCAACCGGCAACCAGCAAGAGCAACAGCAACAGCAGCCACTTTGCCCAGATGAGATTTTCAATTTGGCTAGGGCCGGCCCAAATGTTTGCGTATTAAATTTGCATGGAAATCTGTCTATATTGACCGAGAATGGCCAATGCAAATGTTTGCTGGCCAAATGAATGGGTCCAGGCGGCAGTCAACGGCCCAGCGCCATAGAGTCAATGGCCAATGCACCCATGCCAAATGGTCAGCATGGAGGAGCCACAGAACCACATGCCCCATTCCCTTCCCTTCCCTTCCCACCACTCCATTGGTCGTTGTCATGCTCTTTGGGCATTTTTAATACGCTTTTGCGTTTGCATTTGCATTTGCCAAATGTTATCAGTGGAGGCAGCAATAGCAACAACTCTCGGTTACCCAGTCCAATGGCCTTCCATGCTGTTATCGATGAGCCTATACTCATCCCCCCCAAACCATGCCACACCCCTCCCACCACCTGTTCATCGCCCATCTCCACCCTTTGACGTTCCAGCACTTAGAATGAATGCAAAAGTAAACATTTTACTTGAGCAACATTTGTTGTTGCCTCTCGCTGGCTGACTGGCTGGCATTTTTTTTTTTTGTGCCTCATCCGCAAACAGTCCACGGTGATGGGAGGGACGGGATGGGAGGGAGTGAGAGAGGTAGAGAAGCGGCTACTGCTGCTTCTGTTTATATGTGGACATATGTGCTATGGACATCCACCATCCTCATCCACATGCACAACCAGATCCAGATCCACACATCATGTCATGTCATCAAGCGTCAGACTTTGCACAAACAGTTTCAAATTGATTATTTGCTGCTGCAAATTAAAATTAAGTCATTAAGTCTGTCAAATGGACAAATGGTTGCCAACGAGAATGAAGAAGAAGAAGCAGCAGCAGAAGACACGATGAGGATGAGAATTGAGGATGAGAATGAGGATGAGGAGGACCGACGACTTCGGGGTATGTGTTAATTAACTTGAAATCAAGAAACAGGGCTGCACTTGACCATCATGCACTTGATCAAAGTCATTATAGGTATATAGTACAGAATCTAGGGGAACTGGGGATTGGGGACAGAGGGGAAGGAGGTCAGTGAGAGTAAAGGACACAAATTTAAACAGAATCCTTCAGCAGACAATTGCAATGTTCAACTGAATAAATATTGAAAACTTTTCATCGGTGCGTAATTCAGTTTAAGCTATAAATTTAATTCCATTTATAAATTTTCCCCTGATTATTTGGTTTATTTTTCAAAAAAAATATTCATAAGGTGTACATAATTATGTGAATGGCAGTGTATCATGTGTTTACGGTCATGTGATCTTATTATATCATAACTAAGAGCTCTAGTCTGATTATGTCATACATTTGCAAATTTTCTTATCATGCATTATGTAAAAAAAACAATCTAGAGATGATTTAAAATGTCTCGAGAACTCAACTTTTTAAACTAGTTGGTAAAAAAACTTAAAATTATTAAAGTTGAAATTAAAACTGAAAATAATTTACTTGGAGTTGTTGAGAATTAAAATAAATTTAAACTTTGCCAAGTTTTTTTGCAAATTAACTCAAATTTATTTATTATGGAATTGTAGTTATCCGAGATTGTATTCTTAAACCATTTCGAAAGGATTACGAAAGGATTGCAAATATTAGTTTGAGTTTTTTCATATACATATATTATTTATATAGAAATCTAACATCTGATAATAATTTGATAAGTAAATCAGTATAAAAAATAAATAATTATTCAAAATGATCATATTTATCTTCTCTGGCTGAATTCTATAATTTTTCTGCTAGACTAAAGTCAAAAGGAAGGAGGAGAAATGAATATTGAATCAATAATTAATAAACAATAAAACTTCTTACTTTAGAGCCCTCATATTGTGATTATTTGACCATATCTTTGGACATCGGAGCCATTAGATTGTGGTTGTAATGTAAAATTCTCTAGCAGAGTTTTTTTTTTGTTTTTGTTCTACATATGTATGTTTTCGTTTTTGTTCATAGTCTGTGTTGTTGTTGATGATTTCTTATCTTGTTATAGTTTTTCTTTGCAGCTGCCACTCATTAGACAATAGAAAAATTGCCCATAGAGTCGTTTTGTTTCCTCATTGACCCTGCAGTTTGACCCCAACCGAGAAGAAGGAGGAGGATGAGGAGGAGGGTGCTGAGTGGGAGTGGTGAGAGAGACGACGTGTGCGCTTATCAATTCGCTAACCGCATTGTTCATCGTCGTGACACATTTGACAATTACAACCAATACTTTGCAATATTTATTCATTTTAATTTCTATTTATTTTAATTGATGACTTAATGGCCAGCTGAAATGATTTCATTGTTGTCACAATTGCAATCATTATAACACAAAAACCAACAATGCGGCCAATCGACTGACTAACTGACTTACTGATTGACAGACTCTGTGATGGTCGGACGGACAGGCGGACTGACTCGGCTGATAAGCGCATTTTGTAATTGAATAGCGCAAACATTTTCATTGGCCAAAATGGGCAACAACAATGAAAGCCGCCACCAAAACTAAATAAGCCAATCAAACAAACAAACAACAAACCGCCCAACAAACAAGCAAACAATAAATCAACAATGAAAATTTGGTTACGAAAAATGCATCACACAACAGCAGCAACAACAACAATAACATTTGCAATTGGCTTAATAATATTGCATTATACTTATGCGGATTGATGATATTATATGTATAACGGAAGCGGAATATATGTATATGCCGCTCATATATCAAAGTCGCGTATGGAATATGAACACTAAGCAACAAGGTCACGCTAAAATATAACTATAAGATTTTGGTGACCCCGACGTGATCGGCTACCATTTAAAACTATAACACTTCCCCTTTAACAATTTTTGCTTTGAAGAAGAAACTTGTGATACGATTAAAAAAAGCATTGTATATTTCTTATGAGCATTCTTGAATTGTAAAGATTATTCTAACAATAATAGTTGAAATAAATAGCGGGAAATTGAAGGGGAATGAAGATTATGTGATAATATTGATACATTTGATCTGTACCCTGCAAAGATTTCTAGAGTGAATGGTTGACTTTTCTGTAATATTTTGTTCAAGTCCCTGGGAATGGTGCCTCATTTGATACAATTTTTGCTGTTCAGTGTCAATTGCCCCATTCTCATGCCCCACCCACAGTTCATCCCCTTCTTTGAAAAATAATTCTAAATTTATCGTTATAACCGCACAATTTTGCAATGAGCAATTAAATTTTGCGTGTGCAAGCTCTCGCTCGTGATATTTATGGAAACCCACAATGACCATTCGTCTCCAACAACACGTTCACACACACACATACACACTTAGATAGAATATACCCCACCAGCAACTTACCCAGTCCACTGAGTTGCCTTTCAATCCGACCCCGAATACCATCAAGGTTAACCCCAAAACAACAGTTACAGCAACAGCAACAACATGGCGATGGCAAAAGGCGATGACTGATGGAATGGACAAACGGACGGATGGATGGATAGATGGGCCAAGGGAACTGAGGTGGAGTGGTCTCTCTCTGTGTGTGTGTGTGTGTGTGTGTATGTTGACTGGATAACGGAAGGGTGAAATTCAATTACATGTTTGTGGCAGGCCGCAATGCTCAATAATGCAGTTAATATTGACGGCAGCAATGTGGCAGCATCGTGAGAGTGAGACGACAGGACAACAAGACTGATGAAATGGCTTCCCACCGGTCTCCCTCTATCCATCCGTCCATCCGTCCATCCTTCCATTCCTTCTCCACCATCATCATCATCTATGTCTCCATCATCTCTTTCGCATTCTGTTTCTGTTTCTATCTCTCTATCTCTATCTCTGTCATTGCCACACGGTCTGCTGCATCTAATTCAATTTTCAAAACCCGAAAATTTTGTTGACCAAACTGCGTTGATGCGTTGGCTCCAAATGTTGGGATGGACGAGAAGGGTTGGGGTTGGGATTTTGGGTTTGGGGTTCAGGGTAGTTACTAACAGTGTTTATAAGTTTTTGGCTATTTGACTGCCATTGTTTTTGTTCTTGTTGTTCGTGTTGCTGCTGTTGTTGTTGTTGTTGTTGTGGTTACTGTGGCTGTTGCCTGTTGTTGTCCATGTTGTGGTCCAAAATGGAATTTTGTTAGCTAATTGAATTTCAGTTGCAACTCATTTGCCATGCACACACACACACACAGAGAGTATGATGAGGTTAGGAGAAGGTGCCACGGGTGGGTGGGGCCGGTTTGCCTTTTGGCTATTTAATTGCTGTTTTAATTTAACCACCGACAACAGCAACAACAATTCTTGTAGATATCCATAACAAGCATTTCTCAAATCGCATAAACTTGATTAATGCAACAAAAAATGAAATGAAAACGAGAAAACAAAAAAAAAAAACACCCACAGAGTTTTCAGTCAAGAGAGAAGAACAAGGAGTTGTGGGAGTTAACTACGGGGGAGGGGCATGACCAATTTTGTTTTCAATTTCTGGCAATGAGCAAAAAAAAAAAAAAAACAAAAACAAACAAATTATTTGAAATCTTATGCCCGCCAACAACAGTTGCTGCTGGTGCTGCTGCTGCTACCGCCGCCGCATGTCAGACAACAACATTTACTAATTTTATTTGAATTTATTTATTATGTTTATTGTATTATTCGATTTGCAATAAAAAGAAATTGCTTTGTGTTGGCGGCAACACACGAAACAAAATTGTACTTTAATGCCATTTAATTGCATATAAATACTTATAAAAAAAATAAAAAAAAAAAAATACTATCAAATTTATTGAAATTAAATTGCCATTGAATAAGAAAAAAAATATATATATAAGTATATAATAAGTGATTGGAAAATGCTTTATCTGCATCTGTAAGTAAGCGTTAGAAAGGCCAAGCCATTAGCCAATGTCTTAGGGTACAGTTATGACAAAATGATTTAAATATGCGTGACATGCGCCTGACTTTTGCACTCGACGCGCGCCGACAACGACAACATAATATTTATATCTGTATGTATGTACATACATATATATCTATATAGAAATATCAAAAGGTTTTCAACGAAGTGCATATACACTACACACACACACACACATTCAAGAACAAAACTGTGAAACAAAGAATACCCTTTCTCCAAAGTCCCAAGTTAGCATTAGCGGCAAATTTTAACAGCTTTGTTGTAAATGGGATCTAATATCTTTGAAAATATATTGATTTTGTAATCGAATATGAGTTGTTGCTAAATTAAATGTTAATATTAGTTGGCATTCGATATTGGATGAAATACTCAACTCTTTTTTAAATTGTCGAATTTTTGCTAACAACATTTCATGACTTCTGAATTAAAAAAAAAAACAGGAATAAGATAAATAAGATTTGGATAACCATCAAAATCGAAACCTAAACTTGAAACCATGAAACTTTGGGTCGAAAATCAATTCTTACCCCGTAAAAACCAAGAAGCATTAAGATTTTAGATTGAAATAATATATAAAATGTTTATTTTATTGTTTTACTTTTGAAAAATTTTGCATATACACATTTCTTTACTTCAAGTTTAGCATTCCTAACTTAATACTTAAAGCTAACTTGACAAAATTGCGTTATTTCTTTATTGCTTTGGATTTTCGGGATTATAGGTTTCATATTCTCTAAGCAGTTAGTTAAAATTTGCTATTTATATGTATTTCAAGGCATTGGAAACAAAAGAAAAGGATTAGCAACATTTTGGGCATATTTGTTTGACATGGCTAACATCTAACTAACCTAAGGAATATCTCTATTTCCAAAATCTCTGCTGCAAATTTTAGCTAATATTGCCCGATGGGTGAGGGTATGTAAATGACATAAAAGCCACAAAAGCAACCAACCAAACGCTCTCCCGCTGCTGTCCCGCCCCCCACACACACACACACACACACACACACACACACACACTCGCACACTCGCACACATACTCTCATATTGGGATTGAGTCTGAGTTTAGCACAGTTTGCTTTTTTTCGGGTTACACACATATCGTGTGATTATTTCTGTTGTACAGAATTGTTTTTGATTTTTTTATATATGTATATATTTTTATATATGTATGTATGTATATAAATTTATTTTATTTTTTTTTGCTGTTGAGCCGCGGCCGAGCATGATTCATGCTGTGATTTCCTCAGTCTCAAGCTTTGGCCAGCAGCAGCAGCAACAAACAAAATTGACGTGACTATGACATGACGCGCTGGTTGCTGTTGTTGTTGTTGCTGTTGCCCGCTTGGGCATTATTATTTGCAATTGCCGTTTTCTGTACTGTGCTGTGCTTTGCCCGTTCTAGTTGCTATTGCTGATTGCCATTGTCTGCCAAAAAAGCAGGAAAATAAATGTAAAAAAAAATAAGGAGAGAAAAAAAAAAAAAAAAAAAACAGGCACAGCTTCGTCCGCATTCGCGTCCAACAGCAACAGCAGCAACAACAACAACAACAGCAGCAGCAGCAATCGCTCCGTCTATGTCTCTGTCTGATTGTGTTGCTGCTCGCTTTGATTGAAGCCTTTCACTCCATGCAAGGCAATTGTCGTTGTGATTGTTGTTGTAGTAGTTGGTGGTGTGCTGCTGCTGCTTGTGCTGTTTTGTAGTTTTATTATTGAAATTACCAGCAACAACAACAACAACGACCGGTAACAGCATCAGCAATCGCGTCAGTTCTTCAGCTACTAAAGATAACTTAACGTCTATGAAACAATTAACGAAATGCTATGGCAAAAAAAAAGAAGCACAACAGCAACAACAACAACTGAAATGAATGTCAATATAATGGCAAAATAATGGCACAGCTTCTCCCTCTCTCTCTCTCTCTTTCCCTTCTCTCTCTCTCTTGCTCTTTTGCTCTATGCATGTATCTTTCTTGAAAGACTATTGATGACGCTGATTGCCGCCGACTGACTGGCCGACACGTTTGACGTTTTCAAAATGATTGCAACGAATTACACAGCAGCAGCAGCAGCAGCAACAACAGCAACAGCAACCACAACAGCAGCAACAACAACTGCAAAAAAACCTTTCATAAAAACAATGCCATGCTGACAACGAATCAATGTAACTACCAGCCTGAGAATAGAGTATAGGACCAGATGAGATTTAGGATGGAGGTGGAGGAGAGCCTCTCCATTTCAACTCGAACTCCAAGTAGAAAAAACAGACGGTGCATTAAACATGCATCCTGTCTGTGCCAAGGTTGCTGTAGCTGCTGCTGCTGTTGCTGATGTTGCTGCTGCTGCTGGCCTAGCTACGTAGAGAGCTTGCTTGCCACCAACGCCGACGCGAAGAAGCAGGTGTTACCAACAATTACTTTGCACACGGCTGGCTGACTGTTGCTCCCTCACAGATGAAGACAAAAAAACACAAAAAAAAAAAAAAACAACAACAGTCAGGCAGGCACAGAAAAAACAACAGCAACAACAGAAAAGCAAGGCATGTTGTTGCTGCTGCTGCACCAGTTGTTGTTTACAACTAGACAACGTCGTCGTATTGCTCTCTATGTAGGCTCCACAGCTCCACTCCACTCTCCGAGTTCAAGTCTGGCGGATGCTGGGGCATATTAAGCGCAAACTATTAAAAATAAATCATGACACAGTATCAAGATCAACGACAACGAGAGAAAGAGACTCAACTCGGATGTGCCTGCTGCCGCTGTTGCTGTTGCAAGCGCCGTGTGGCGCTTTGCATGCTGCTGACCAAGAACAAGAACAGATATGCTTGGGATAGAGAGAGAGAGACTTTAAGTGGGGACTAGTAGGAGTTGCCAATAATGTCATTGTTGTGCCTACTGTGTGTGCCCCCATAATGTGGAGCAGCAGCAGCAAATGCAGGACAAATGATTGCTCTCTAGGGCTTGAATTAAAGATTGATTTCATTCATTCAACCTATTGCTTGTCCGGATATTAGTGTCACATTTAGCAGTTTTGGCTGCCAGCATCTAAGTAGTAACCACATGTTGCATATCCGGCTGCCCACAAGCGACAGTCCCGACCGATCGAGCGACCGACCGACCAAACGATCGCGGCATTTAACTGCCAAATCAGCGTTACTTATTGCCAATACGTAGCATGTTGTTGCCAGCAACAACAACAGCAACAACAGCAACGGCAACAACAACTATTGTTAATGGCTGCAACATGCAACAGTTGCTACCGTGTCTTGGACATTTTTCCTTGTGCTGGACACAACAAAGAATTTATGGTTTCCCTATTACGGCTTTGACATGTATTGGTAGAATTATTTTTAGATTTATTGATTACGCGTTCGTCGCTCGTCGAAGGCAAAAAGGCAATTGTTGTTGCTGTTGCTGCTGCTGTTGCTGTTGCTGGTGCCTGTAATCGCTTGGCTCTATTAAAAAAGAACAAAACGTTTATGCTTCTCTCTGCCTTGTGGCGCTCTCGATGGATCGTCTGAACGACCGACGACGCGACATAACGACACAACGACAACACGACGACTCGACGGATGTGTGGGCAAAGTCAGCAGTTGCTGCAATTGCAATGATGTTGCTGCTATTGCCGTTGTTGTTGCCGTTGCTGTTGCTGTTGCTGTTTTGCTGTTGTTGTCATGCTGTTTCACGCAGATGCGTGGTTGCTACTGTGAGCCACTTAGTCGTCGTCGTCGTTGCATAGACTCAAACTCTTGACAGCCGTTTAATATAGAAAATGTTGATCATCGGGAGGCGCCCTAATGGGGCAAAAAGATTGGCATACCAAAAACCCAAACCAGAACCAACCAATCGACCGATCGACCGACCGACCGATCGACCGGTTTCAAGTCAAATTCGTTATAGTCATTCAAGGTACCTCACCACCCCCTCTCGCACTTTGTGTTGGCCTTTGATAAAAAAGAAAAAAATCTTTCACATTAGCCTGAGACAGTAAATGTCCAAGAAAAAGCTTTACAAAATTTTACGATCTCAATTAAATGTCAAATGAAATGCCAGAAAATTGCTATTTATGCGACGAATCCCGCAGACCAAGGCAACACAAACTAGCAGCAGCAGCAGCAGCGGCAGCGGCAGCGGCAGCGGCAGCAGCAGCAGCAGCAGCAACAACAACAATCCAATAGCAAAAGCAAACCGATTCGCAAAACGATAATTTTTAGGGAAATAAAATCAAATAGAAATACAAATACAAATACAAATACAAATACAAATCCTGGCGCACCGGCATAGACATTTGCTGCTGCTGCTGTTGCTGATGTGGCTGGTGGTGGTGGTGGTGCTGCTGCTGCCGCCACGTTTAATATCACATTTTGATCATGACAATTTCTTTGCCATGTTTATGCAACTGGCTGCGTTCAATTGACAATCGGTTGGACTTGGCTGTTTGGTTGTTGGCTTCGGCGGCTGTGAAATTCGATATTTATGCAGCAGGTTTTGCATTTTATGCTTATCAAAATTGTTCGAGTTCGTATTAAGTTTCACGCAAGTTGCATGCGGGTAAAAACAACAACAACAACAGGAAAAAATGCACCAAATGCATGACAATTAAACGATTGGAAAGAAATGGAAATGGAGATGGAGATGAAGATGGGAATGAAGATGGAATTGGAGTGTGGAGCAACACACCCATACACACACAAAAAATCCAAACCCCAAACCCAATTTCAATTCCAATCCTTAAATTGTTTGCCCAAGCACGATGATGATGATGATGCCAGCAGGCCAATTCCTGATCTCTCCCTCGCTACTGCTACTGGGGTGTGTCCGAGACACACAATGTTTACTTTACAATTCAATTGAAAGTTATTCAACTCACGAACTACTTAAGACTTGAGCGAAAAAAAAAAAAAAAAAAAATACAAGAAAGAAAGAAGCGACCATGCGACGGGGTCTGGGAAAGCTATAGAAACTGCAACTGCAACAGCATTGAGCATATTGCACACGTACAAGCGGCGGCAACAGTTGCTGCCGTTGCAGTTGCTGAATAGCAGAAGCAGCAACAGTTGTTGCTGTAATGCCGTATCTGTGTTGATCATTTGTAAAGCGCAATACGACAGATATGTCGTTTTGTTGCAGCAAGAAAAAAAAACAAAAAACAAAAAAATTACTTAGCTGCGGCACGTCGAATACCAAACACCCTTATTTTCCACTAAAGAGTGAAGGGGGAGAAGCAACAATAACAAGTCAAACGACGCCAGCAACATGACAATCGATTTGTGCTGCTGCTGCTGCTCTGTATGCGATTGTGTTGCTGCTGCTGCGGCTACTTTTTACGTGCCAATGCAAAAGGTTGCAAAGGGCTTCCACTACTACACATGGCTATATATACGAAAGATATATATATATATATTTATATATATATATATTTAGTAGGCATACTTATTGTGGTAACTCTCTGATCTCTTGGCTGACTGGTTGCTGGCCCCGTTTATTGCTAATGCTGTTTCTGCTGCTGCTGCTGCTGCTACTGTCCATCAGATGCATACGAAATTTTTGCAGATACTTAAAAACAGTCAAAAAAAAGCAGAAGAAAAAACTAAACCAACTAGGAAATGGAAGGCCAAAAGGAATTTCCAACAACAACAGCAACAAATGGATGGCTGGCAGTCTGCAGTTAGTTTGTTTCTGTTTCTGTTTTTGTTTTTACAGTTTACTGGATGGAAAATGTCATTGTATGATAATGAGCTCCATGAGTCCAACTCAGATGCAGCTGAATGAATGATAAAATATACTTTAAATGGTCGTCGTTTCGACTGTTGTCTGTCTCGACTGCTCTCTATGGTTAGCGGTTTTTAGCCAAGTCTAAGCCACTAACTGGTTCACATCATTTTCCACAAAGTAGAGCTCAGTTTGCTGCTTGTTGCCTTCTTAGATGATGCAGACGACCGACGACTGCGATCTCAGTTAGCTGCTGCTGTTGCTGGTGATGTTGCTGGTGATGTTGCTGTTGCTGCTGCCGTTTCTTGTTGAGAGTTTGTCAAACGTTTTTCTCTGTTTCGGGGTTAAAGCAAAGTTCATTTAGGTCGCCCCGTTGTGGTTGTTGTTGTTGTTGTTAGTCTCGTTGTACTGACGTGCTTTTTAGTAGCTTTAGGATGGTTTGCTAGATTGGCTTAAGACGCGTGTTAAGCATGGCCAAGTGACTTGATCTTTATGCCCCCTTAGAATGTTTAAAATGCTTATCTATAGAGATTTAAAGTAAATGGTTTTTCGTTTTTTTTTTTTTCTTTCGTCTCTGTGATACCACATAATTAGACATTAAATAAGAGGGAGAGAGGGAAAGAGTCAATCAATCGACTTAGGAAATCTTTTTGAAATATTCTTATTGGACCTTGGATTATTCTGATACTTCCACGTATTTATCCAGCATGAAAATGACTTTATTTCCGTGATTAAATCTAGAAACTTATGAAGGTAAATTTTAGTAAACCTAAGAAACATTAGTTTCTGAATTCATTTTATGATATGATATACATTTTCCTCTTGATTTTCCGACCATTCCGTAATGGTCGTAAAATCGGGGTGCAACTATATAAAGTTTTCAATTATATATATTTTTATTCTCTCTCTTTTATTTTTGCCGCACAAAGTCTTTTGTGTTATTAACTCAAAGCGCGTTTATGTCTAAAGCCCAAGTACATACAATGCAATAAACTGAGGAAACGGCCAATGGACAACACTAAGGAAGGTGGTAGGGGGGTTTGTGGGGGCGCTGGAGTTATGTACGTTTGTATGAAAATTGAATTCTAAACAGGTCTCGACTGCCAACGCCCTCACCTCACTCCCACCATACACACACTACACACACACACACTCTACACACACAGAGCACTCTCACACCACTATTATTGTGCGCTGAAGCACGCACAGGCCAACAGCCAACAACTCTATAGACACACATTCGTATATTTGGCGTTATAAAGTAGCAGCGTGACCAAATCAGATAAGAAAGTTGACACATTTTCACCATATATTTTGACATTTGACATTCCGCATTAGACGCGGGCCGTTGGTCAGCAGCAGCAGCAGCAGCAACAACGGGAACGCCAGCAATTTCTATACCAACATGGTTTTTGGCCCTGGCTCCTACTACCATTTGGGATTTCGCATGTTTTTTTTTCACTATGTGTGTGTGTGTGTTTGTATGATGATGAGGGTTGACCGAAAACGAACGATTGACCGACCCTAGGCCACCGTTGCCCCGGCTGCCACTGCCACTGCCACCATCGCCTGCTGGGCCTGCCATGCCTTGCCTTGCCTGTCCGAAAGGTTACTGAACCTGCAATTAAAACAACCAAAGAACCAGAAGAAGAAGAAGCCAAAGAAGACGATGACGACAACGAGGAAGAGGAGGAGAAGGCGGAGGAGGAGGAAGAGAACTAAGTCAAAGCAGAAAGTTCAACTCTCTTGCACTTTTCTTCTACTTTTGAAGATGCGGGTCGAATCCCCTCCTTCTCCACTTGCTTTATTTATTTATACTTATTTCTATTTTGTTTTTGTTTTTTATTTTTGCCTAATTGCTGACAAATGTTTTGTTGCTTCTGTGAATATTGTTGCTGCTGCCTGCTGCTGCATATAGTTGCTAATGTCTATTTTAAACTATGGCATTTTATGAGCTATTAAAAATTATAGTAATGTGCTTCGCTTCCAATGGCCAATGGCAATGACATTTGTAAAAATTATGTATATTTTCCTCCTATATGCCTCCCATGTGCGTGTGTGACTGTGTGTGTGTGTGTGTTTGGTTTTTATGAACGTGTTGAAAGCATTTACTATATCCAGCTGATCTGACACAGAGAAAGAGTGAGACAGAGAGGGTGAGCAAGGGGGCAATAGGGGGCGGCCTGTTATCAGCCTAAGCTGGCAATTTAAATTTTGATTGGTATATGTCATCGTTAAAATATCTTGAGTCATTTTTATGACAAAGTGAAAAAAAATGTTAACTCGCACAGGCCATTAAAACCAAATTTGAAATACTCTTTTGAGTTCCGGAATTCTCTCCATTTTTCTTCATTTTTATGTGAATGAGTAACTTCCTTTAAAAAGTCTTTTCAGATTTGCTTGCGAATATTCAGATTTTAGTCATATTTTTTAAATTCAATTTCTGGAATTCATTTAAAGACTTTAAATTGAATACAATTCGAATTCATTAATGAATTTAAATAATTGTGCTTAATAAAAATTCTTGTTTTTAATGCATTAGTTTTTGGAATGGGCCTTTAAAAAACAAACTTCTTAAAATGTCACTTTACAAATTGGAAGTAATCAATTGTTTTTTGTTTTTAAAGTGACCAGAATTATTTGAGTGTCAAGTTATCGGCATCGGTATTAAGAATTTGGTCTTACTGAAAATCTTTCTACGTCTAAATTAATTGTCCTGTGAAAATAGTTAGTTATAAAGATTGATAGAAATTTCCATGATAATTTATTGGGATTGGGAGTTCTCTATAGTACTCTGATCTGATGTGAGGCCACAAACACTTGAGATACTCTTTGCGTCTCTCTCTCTGTCTCCGAAAACCGAATTCGATACGCGCGAGTCATTAAAAAGGGGTCAGCAGATAGTCCAGTCGGTTCCCTATCGCTGATGTCGGCGCTAATGTTGACGCTTTATTTATGGGACTTCTGTCGAACTGTGTGCTGGGGAGTTGGGGTCATTGGGTTGCCACACGACATCGAGGGAGGCGCCTAATTGCTTAACCCCATTTACATACATACATGTACATAAATGACTGCGAGTGCTCTGTTCTCTGTTGCTCTGTCTCTGTCTCTGTGTGCCTCATGTGGCATTAATTTGTAAATTGTTGACTGTAATCGCAAACATGTTAAGTTGGTTGGAGAATCATTATGATTATTAATTTGTATGAGGGTGGACGGTGGACTTAACTTTCAAATTGAAGGCAACATCTCTTTAATTATGCTGATAATTGATTATGGAATTGGTTTAGAATTCTCTCGTTTTCTCTCTCTCTCTCTTTCTCTCTCTCTCGTATCTCTGTTGATTTTTGTAGTTAGAGATAGGATAGATAGATAGGCTTAGGCTGCTGGCACATTGTGCAATTAAATTTATAGATTTATGTTATAGTACAATAAAAAGTTGTTGAACAAAACATTTACTTAGAGCACTAGAGACTATGTAAAAAGGCACAATGAGAGGGGGTTGTGTTTAGCCACGCATAACCGAAATGGAAATGTGGTAATGTATAATGGTAATGGAAAATTTAAATGGAAATGGAAATGGAGGAGGCTCAAAAATTATGGCATTGCAAAATATGACACAAAAGGCGAGGCAAACCCACCACTGTGGGTCTCCAGAACTTTGTGACTCGGACTGGGACTGGGTCTGGGGCTTCCCATCATTCATCGTGTGGCAAGCGGAAGTGCGTAGCATGTTCATTAGAAATGCAAACGCACCTTTTTGTTGCCCCTGGACTGTGTGTTGTATGTTTGTTCGTTCGTTCGTTCGATTGTTGTCTTGCATGGGGAGTAGGAGTTCAATTCAAAGTTTTCAACACACAAAACACTGTAGGTTCTCTCGTACATTGACTTTGGATTTTGCAAAACGCCCAACAAATTATATATCTAAATATTTGCCCCGGCCCCGGCACTTTTGGTAACCCGCAATCAGCAATAAACACCACCAAATAAAAGTTACAGATCTCAATAGATATGTTTTGTCTACTTTAAAGTTTTTTTTTCCATCATTCTCCAGAGTCGATTAAAAATGGGCAAAAAATTAAAGCCAAAAAAAAAAAAAAAATGAAGGAAAATGGGAAAAAAAAGAGTTACTGCTAATTGCATATTTCACTATTGCCCTGCCCCTTCTCTGCCTCCTTGCTTCACTCTCTATCTCTCTATGCTTAACTGTTGCACTGACACTAAGTAGCGACAGGCTGGGCCCGGTCAGTCAGTCGGCTGGCTGTCCGATTGGCAGCAGCAGCAGCAACGGCAGCAGCAAAGGCCTCTATGTGTGCAATTGCAGTGAACGCGTGGAAATTGCAAAACTAATTAGAGCCTTGGCCTGCTGTTGTTGTTGTTGTTATTGTTGTTGCTGACTCTAGAAATTGCTGGTTTTATGTACGCAGCACTGGCAACAGCAGCAACTGCAGCAGCAGCAAGTTAGCAGTTGCCGCAAAATGTTGCACGTTGAATAATTGCACTTCCGCTTGATAATGCATTGTTGGATTTTATAAATATTTTTCATGGCTTTCATGTGTTGCGAGAGGCTAGAGAAAACATACACAGAGTGCCACCACAAAGAGGGTACAGAGGGTTGGGGAGAGGTAAAAAGGAAGGCCGCAAAATGCTGCTGCTGCATAGCGAAATCGTTGCCGACCAACCCAACCAACCGACCGACCACGTAGTCTACTTGGTTACAGCTAATATTCTCTTTGATTTTTCTATCAAAAATATACCCATTGGATTGTATTGGGTATAGGTAATGGGTATACAAATAAATACCAACAATTCTAAGAAATGAGCAAACTTGATAAGCCCAAATAAAAACCAAGTCACTAAGTCTACATGCATGAAATAAAATAAATTTGTGAGTTGATTGCAAATTCTTTGAAATTCTTTTGATATTTTATTTGTTTTAGGGTTCTTGTGTTAATCAATTGATCGCGTGTGCGTACATGTGACTCTGACTAACCCAAAGAGCCAATTTCTGGAGAACTCTTTCATTTCCGTTTGATTTCCAAATTAAATATTCGGATATGATATTATTTCATGACCAAAACACCTGCGAATCGATTGATAGGAGGAGGAAGAGTAAATATTTCAGTTTCTATGATTCACTAAATAGACCGCAATAACTAATAGTTAATCCCTGAGAAATAATTTCCTCACCCAAACAGTAAAAAACTTAATAGCCATATTAAATTTTAACCACTTGGAAATAATTTCTACAGAATTTTTTAAAAACCAACCGATCTCTCCAATAAAATATAAATGCAAAATAACTATTATAGTTTCAAAAACAAATTTGTAATTATAATATAAATAGATGTAAATAAAACCTAAACACATCCTATAAATATATATATATAAAAACAACTATATAAATACTTTATATTAAGGTGCAGTAGTTAAAGCTAGTAGTATTAAGGTTAGTTGTAATTACCGCCTTTTGTCGATAACATTAATTTAATAGCTGAATCTTAATTTAAAAAATAAAATATATGATAAGCTAGTTGTTAAAGACGAGCCGAAAGTTCTGGCAACAAGTCCTCTGCTCCTTAAAGTATGTTAAGAATTTATTGTTAATATTCTACATTATAAATTAAAAAAAAATTAAGACTTTGGCAAATGAATCATCGAAATAATTAAAATTTCGAATTCACTTGAAGTAATTTAGTTGGCTAAGAATATCATGAATTTTTAGAGTTTGGTTAAATATTCATAGCATACTTTAGGGCACTTGAAAATCGCATGCTGATTTCAGTTTGATTAAGTTAAGCACAAATATCGATATCGTGGGAGTTGCAATATTTTGTCAGTTGCCTGGACATTATCTAGTAAGCGAGTAACGAGTCTTCACTGTAATTATAAAGACTCCCTCGCCTATATAATTATAACGCCATTTGGTTGCATTCAACTGCTGCACTGGCTGCTTGGTTGGTGTTGCAACAGTTTGCACAAAGCCTTTGATTGCCTTTGCCTTCAGCGAGCGAACTAGCGAATGTGTGCGTTAAGTGCCACGCCCCTGGAAAAACACACGCATATGCAAAATTATAGCACGCGTCTAATTATGCATAACGGAGAGACGCGAGAGTTCGAGTTCAAGACTGTTGCCGTGTTGAAGTTTCAATGCAAATTATCTACGTGCCTTAGGGACACCCTCCCGCTTGCCTTTCTTTTGCCACGCCTTTTTTTTGCTAGGTCGTTTTAGTTTAAGTTTTGGTTCTCCTCAACTCAAGTGTTTGTGGGGCATATAACAGACGCATTGTCTAATGGCAAACGACATGTACGTGCCAATAACCATTTGTATCTATTTGTCAGACTGCGTGTACCCATACCCGTGCCCACGCCAGGTGCCCCCTCCCCTTCTCCACTCCTTGTCTTCACCATCACTATGATTTCTAGCAACAAACTACACTTTGATTTAATTAACGTTACATTGACCAATTTTGGGCGTAAACAGCGCAACCGAAAATGGTGAGGATTTTATAGGATGAGGATGAAGTGGAGAGCAGCGAGACCAGCTATGACCAGCTATGACCAGCGACCAATGCAGTCATTACCATCATTAAGGCAATATCATTTTCAGGCCTCCGTCTATGCCGTGTCTCCGTGTAGGCTCTCTCTGTCTCTCTATCTTTCTTGCTCTGTTTCATGTATGGGGGCCACAACATTTCCCAGAAACGCATTAGACCCGCTCCAATATGGTCTAATAATTCATGCCACATAATATAATTATGGTCCGGCCATTGGACTGGCCAGACGGTATGGCACGACCATGACCACAACTAGAGCCATAGCCAGAAACAGATACAAAAACAGATATACAGACCAGCCTGCTACTGTGTATAGTCTCTCTCATCTATATCTTTATCTCGCTATCTCTCTTTCTCGCTATCTATCTCCGTCTCTCGTTGAATTGTGTGGGTTTTGTGTGTTGCATCTCAAATATGATTGATATCTGAACGCGCTGCAGGCTGGCCAACGTAAACGCGCATTCATCTTCACTTAGTTATGTCAGTCAGTTAAGGCAACGTAAAATGGAGCACATGTCTCAAAATGATGATGAAATGCGCACATTTTCTAGGAATTTACAGTGCTCCGTGCTTCCACTCTGCCCTGCTCCATTCCGTCCATTGTCCATTGTCTACATCATCAGCGATCGAAGCTCTCTTTATAGAATATATCTATATATCTATACCACAAACACACACTCACGAGGGTTGTTCAATAAATAAGGCACCTCTTTTGTTTACTTTTGAAGAAGCATGATATTTTTTTACTTAAATGCGAAAAGTTGTTCCACTTTCTCTGCATTACACACTTTTGAGATATCCCTTTTTTTTGCAAGGGTATAGAAACAGTGTTTATATGGCTACCTTTTTGATTGTTATCGCAGCTTTTGGTTTGTCTCACACAAAGGTTTAATAGATAAGAAAAATGTTGAATTATGCAACTTATATTAAAAGGAATGAAAAATTAATGAAACTGAATACTCATAGAATTAGAAAATAAACAAATTTATAAATAATATCAATGAACAATAAGAAAACCAAGAATCAGGAGCTAAGACAGCTAACTTTTGAACCATACCTCGTATATACATCCATATGTAAGAATATTTAGTAATGGCAAATGTGGAAACTGCAACTGCAACTGAATCTGAGGCAGAGGCTGGGACTGAGACTGGGACTTGGCTTGGGCCATTGAATTGGTTGTGGATACTCGACTTCATCGGCATCATTGGCATGGATCGTCCATGCAGCTCATTCCGTTTGCCCAAGTTGGTCATCTGGCCATAATGAGTTCACACACACACACACACTGCCATAAACTATTGACTATGGCCAAGGGGTTGCGGGTGGCGGGTGATCTCTCTCTAGCTGTAGCTGTCAGCTGTTGACAGCCGTGGCATGTCAACATGCTAAAATGTTAAGCATCTCTCGCAAGGCATTGATTAAAATTGTTTTTATTCTACTTGGAGTATTAATTAAAGCTCAATAAATTCGATTTTATGGTGTCAAATTGCAATTGACAATGCCAATATCAAGTAACCCAAAAAGGAAACTCTCCCAATGAGAAATGGTTGAAGTCTTCAGTTATTCTAATATGATAAATACATTTTCTGATCGATTTTTCATCAGAATAAAATTGACTTCTTAGAGAATTACTAAAAATATTTAATCATTTTATATCATTTTTATTTTCCCCTAAAGATGGGTATTTCTTTGGCATTCAGGATCATATATATTTGATCCATCGCTCAAATAAATTATTATACTTTTTAGAGAGACTTTTTTTGTCTCTTTAATGGGTTTATTTCGGATCTCTTGCTCTTTGTGATTATTAGTTTTTCACTCGGCTTTGGATTTTACTTGGATTTACTTAACTTAAGGCTTTAGCTAGCCAAAAGAATCAAAGTTATTGTAATTTTGCAATAATTTCTTAGATATAATATTAATTTATAGATTTATATTTTCATTAATGATTTCCCTTTGACTTAGACTGAGTGATCTATGGTCTAAAATGTTGGGAATTTTGAGACTGATCAAAAAACAAGTAAATTCATTTTTCTCTGAAATTAAGTTTTTAAATAGTCTCTGATCTAAGAACATCTGTTGAGTGGTTATAGACTTGAATTTCCCGCAATGTTATGTTGCACATCGAATAAAGTATAAAATTTATAGTAATAATTTGACGAGTTAAATGTTAATTATTGGTCTATCCAAATGGCTTACAAATCGCTATTAAATTTTGTAGCTAAAAATCAACATTTGCCGTTAATGAACTTCACGTTAAATCAGTTTTCTATTGGCCAAATGGGGTAGTGGGAATGGAGTGAAGTGAAGTGTGGTATGGTGTGGTGTGGTGGGGACCACTACCTCATCCATCCATCTATTTTGCCTAGTAACTATCTATGTATGCATCTATCTGGCCAACATATGCAAAAATACAAATTGTTGGCCTGCCTGCTGCTGCAATGAATGTCTGGATGTCTGGGGCATCGATGCGGCCGTTCGATGGCCATTAATATGCGCTCTAAGTGATGTGAATTACTGTAATTTTTGCGCAGCTTTGATGGTCGCTTACTTGCCTATGTATCGCTCTCTCTCTCTCTCTCTCTTGCCAAGCTGCAACACTTACTGCAGTTCAAATCGGGCTTTGGGGCCTTTGGGGGCGGCTGCAGTAGCCGTGTTCGTAATTGAAACCTCTTTAGTCTGGCTAAATGCCATCATGGCCAGAGCAAAGAGGCAAAGGCAAAGGAAAAGGCAAAGGCAATGGCAAAAGGCAAACTGCAAGAGGCGAAAGATGCCAGGGCTCAACTTCACTATAAACCATAATTTTTTTCGGTTTTTTTTGCATAGAGAGTTGAGTTCTTGGCACGTTTGTTTTTTTGTGTTATTTCGGCCGTGTTCGGTTTGATCTTGCGTGATATAGCGCAGGAGGAGTTGGTAGCCAGTTGGTTTTGCTTGACTTGGCCCTAAGGCTTGCAACATATTTGTAAAGCATTTTGTGTGGCCAGCTAGAGCTGGAGCTGCAGCTAGAGCCAGCCTATTGATCTGCAATGAATTATGCATGCCATGATATGGATTGTATCGAATAGTTTTTGATATGCCTAGAGAAGAGAAAAAAAAAATGGGGGGCGAAGGCGAAGGCGGAGAGAGATGGACACATGCAGATGGGAGATGGAAGATGAAAGATGGAGTGAAAGAGACAGAGATGGTAGAGGTAAGTTGTCGGTTTTGGTTGGTTGGGTGCGATTTATGGCGCGGCAGATCTTGCATGCAATGCATATATAATCATGATTATAATATATTATAAAGCAAATGTGTATATTACACACGGCGCCTAGGAAAAAAGAAAAACCACAAACAACAGCAGTATGTTCGCTCTCTTTCTCTCATGCATGTACCGTTATTTTGCAATTACAATGCAATTACAATGAAAAAGGAAGTGAAGTGCATTTAACCGTGCGCTGCAATCCTCTTTTCTGATGGCAACCAATCGGAATAGCAATATCAACTCCTACCCAACCCAACCCAACCACCTACATCCGCTTTAAACTTGGTCAGCAAACGGTTATTTTCGTTGCTGTTGTTGTTGTTGTTAAATGCGTTAATACGTTAATAAAGTGTGTAAATTGCGGCCAGGGCTTATCGCCTGCCTGGACACGAGGCCAGAACAGAACAGAAGGCGCTACCTTAAACAAAAAAAAAAAAAAAAAACCAAGCCAAAAACCAAACCAAACCAAACCGAACGACTACGACAACGAACAGGCCAAGCCAGGCCAGGCCGGGCCGGGCCAAGCCAGGCCGAGAAGAATTAATAGAGCGTGTTAACCGTTGTGCAAATTATAAACATAATTAATATGGTAGGCCATATACATATATAGTATAAGCTCAACTCCATGTACACCCCACAGCATAGGCCATGGCTATAGTATGTGATGGCTTTCGCTGTGAGATTCATTTTAGCGATAGTGTTTATTTTTGGCTTGAGGTTGTTTCGATGGCTGACTGACTGGTTAGTTGGTTGGTTGGTCGGTTGGTTAGTCGCTTGGTTAGTCTGTCTGTCGGTCGGTCAGTTAGCTGTTGGTTAGATGGCTTGTTAGCTGATTGATTTGCGGTTTGTTTGCACTTTCGACATCAATTAGAAATGCCTGCCAGACACAATTATGCATATGAGACTATTAAGATAAAACAGCAAATTGGTTTATCGACTCAAAACCCTTTAACTAAATCAAACACATCAATGTCAACAACATACACATAATTATTAATTTAATATTCCTGAAACCATTTTAAAAAAAATTCTTTCATAACTATGGCCAAATAAGATACCATTCTTAAGAAGCTTTCAATTAAATGACTTTCCATAATATCCATTATAGTATTTCACCTTTTCAATGGCGTTTTTCGGTTATGCAAATTCTGTGTCTACTTTTTCGCTTTATCTCTAGCTGTAATTCCCAACTAGTTTAAGCATTTAAGTATCGATTCGGCATTCTGACAGCAATGACAGAACCGGCTCACTTATTTTTTGCTTCCCAAGGATAATCGCTAGTCTACTCCTATCTAAGGTGATAATTTCATTGTATCAATAAATCAAACCCGTTTCGAAATACCGAAACCGATATCCATTTTTAATTTGTCATCATCGTCGATATTTTACTATAATCGAATTATCTTCAATGCGCAAAGCTTTACAACAAAAGAACTCCTTAAGGCAAATTCTTAAAGTTTTCTATGCCATTTCAATTAGTTGAACGCATAGAAAATTATGTGAAATTCCAATTCTGCACACTCAAATTTACATCGATTTTAATTATGGCCCATTAATGCATATTAGAGATGCTGCTGTATAATTGGGAACCAATTTATGGTGATCTGCTATTAAAGAAAAATGTTCCAAGTTATGGACTGTACGAAATTTATCCATTAATGTCTTATACTATTCTCAACATATTCAAGTTTAATGGTAAAATATTTTGCATTCTTGGAAAAATGCACTTTAGATTTCACAGACTCAACATTGAAAATAAAAAGAAAATCGTTTCAAGTTTAGAATTTTAATTGAAACAAATATTGTTTTAAAAATATTGTGTAATATTTTTTGCACTTGACTTGATTTTTTTTGTTGTTCTTCAAGAGCAATTTTAATTAGAAAATTAGTCTTTGTTTAGTTTGAAGAGGTTCCCATCTGAGTAGGTTAGCTTTATGGCATCATTCGTTAGTGGGGACGTTACTAAAAAAAAATTTTACGCGAAAATTTCATGAACTATGCGTGATTCATTAATAAAGACATTTTACCATCATCTGTTAATCTGCCTATGAAGTTGTTTTAACTTTATGGCTAGAAAGGACCAACCACAACCAACGAATTAACAAAAAATTCATAAACACTGAATTGCAATATTAACGAAGAGTCCCATCACGACGAGGGAGAGTACTAACTGTATACACGATATTCATCATTTATGGCCTACACAACAACTTGGCAATCATTTAAGGAATGCCATCTCTTCAAATTGCAATCGCAAATGGCTTGTTAAAGCTAAATAAAAAAAATGAGTATAAAATACATTGTTAGTTATCAGATAATGAGTTTACGTCATTTTCTAACGTCACAAACTAAGAGTTAGACACACCCATTATTTAGTTAAAGACTCAATTTGAAATATTTATGTTTATTGTTAACAAAAAAAAACAAAAAAATGCCAACTCTAGGTCAGATCACATTTGATACTGCTCAAAGCAAAAATATTTCACAAATCGAACTTATATAGAACTAGAACTATTTAAAATTTAATTAACCAGACATTCATTTCTTAAAATTAAAACATTTCTTTTTAACAAATGCAAAATACATTTAAGTAATCATTAAAAAAATCTTAACAATTTATTATACAGTGAACTCAAGGCGTTGTAACTTCCGAGCCGGGTTAAGAGGTGGCTTCTCCTCGATTTTTAGTCTCTTCAGGTGTGGAGCATTATTAATAACAAGTCGTATGGTTGTCAAGCTTGCTCTAACTTTGCATTTTTCCTTTATCTTGGCGAAAGAGTCAAGGGAATTGGAGGCTTCTCTTAATATAAGTCGCTTGTTCGCGATAATAAGCACACTGTGGGTGCGCCCTTTCATGTCTTTACCATAATTAGCCTCATTACTTAAAAAATTTGTTATGACGTGGCGGCTCCTCTCGATTTTTTTTTTTGCTATTTCAGCAATAGAATGGCCAGAATCCTTGTAAGCTTGGATTTTTCCTTTATCCGACTCAGATAATGAAGTGCCACGCACCATTTTAATTTACACAATTTTACACACTTCAATTAAATGAAAAAGTTTAAGTAAACCACAATTTGTGTACGCATGCCAACGATACCGACCAAAAATTAAGACCACACAATTCGTTACATACTGGTTAACAATGTACCAATTACCAGCAATGAACTGCAGAAACCCGACTTTAGAGATCTCCTATTCAAGTGGCGAGCAGTGTAGATTCTAGTCGAAATTACTTCTCAACCTTTCGAATATCATATGCTTTAAGACAATTCTATCATTTGTCTTCTAATGTTAATAGATATTAAAATTCTTAAGTTTTTAAGAGCATTTTAATGTCAAAAAAATAGAAATCATAAAGAGTTCTTTGAGTAAAAGCAAAAATAATAAAGTTATTAATAGATTTTTATTTTTCGTTTACCAATTTAGCTGCCAACATTTTGGCACTTAAATGGTTTTTCGATTTAATAGTTTTTGGTATCTCTAGAATTCAATTCGGTTAAGCAGACATTGGGTAAACTCTGATGTTGTAAACTGTGCCTTCTTGTCTCGCTTTATTTAGTTGTAATTCTCAACTAGTTTTAGCATTGAAGGAGTGATATTGCAAGAATATTACTAAGAAATAATCTCGAGCAAAGTTTAAAAATATATTTTCAATTTGAGTTTAATTTCTAATTTCGTTTAAAAATTAAGAAATCCTTTAATTTACATATATTCCTATTATTCTTAGGGCATTATTTGCTCAACTTTAGGTAAAAGCTTCAAAACGTAAAGGGAAAAAGTGCAACAACATTTACAAATTAATGCCAATGGCAATTCTTTTTTGTTTGCGATTGGATGAGATGGTGGGAAAGCGAGTTAGAGAAGAGTGGCGGTTGGAGGGTTGTATGTATGTGTCCAGAAAATGATATTTACACCACTTACATATGAAATTAGTTTGTACAAGTGCAACAGAAGCGGCAATTCGGATGGATGGACGGACTGTCTGTCAGTTAGTCTATCCTGTCCTGACTGTCTCTTTGGTCTGTCTCCTTGTATAAATACATTAAGTCACAAATCACAATTTTCCGATGCTTGAAATGAGCAAACGGAAGGCATACATTTTAAACGTAGAGCAGCGGCAGTCAGTCCAGTGACCAACCGACCAACCAACCAACGAAGCAACCAACCAACCTGTCCACGACCATCAGTGCAGTGCAGTAAATAGCCCGCGGCGATGCCTGCAACTATCAAACCAATCAATGGCAATGTCGTCTGTCCAATGGACTCTCTCCTCGCCTCCCCTCTCCATCTCCCTCTTTCTCTCTCTCCCTATCTATGCACTTCTTCGCTGGTTGTTTGTGTTGGTCAGCAGACACGTTGTCGCATGGATCTGCGCATATGGGCGCGCCACCTCCCGTGCGTACCGCCCACCTGCACCACCACCACCACCACCGGCAGCAGCAGCAGCGCCTTGCGTGAGATTGGATATCAATCTTTTTGCAATTTGGTATGCAATTTAAAATTCATGAAACACATTCCTTTGAGTCAAAAGATGCAGGCAAATGTGTGTGTGTGTGTGTGTTTGTGCTGAAGAGGCGGGGGGTGAGAGAGGGAGGTGAGGTGTAGTGTGCGGCTACCACTGTGGCTGGTTTCGCTGGCATCCTCATCTCCATGCAGCAGGCTCAAATTGCCGTTTGCATTATTTATTTGCCTCTATTGATGAGGCACAACCTCTCTCTGTCCCCTTCCCACCGATTCACTCTCTCATTCTGTCTGTCGGTCCGTCTATCTGTCCGCCTGTCTGTCTCTTCTACCTGCTGATGGGCTTGAAGGCTGTGGCTGACCACTCTGTGACTCTGTGGTTGAATATATGTATGTATACCCGCCGCCAGCCCTTTCACTGAATTTTCATCTCTCTCTCTCTCTCTCTTTTCCCTTCATTTGTTTAAAATATTACAAATAACAACAAAAACCACATTGAAATGGGAGGAGAAAGAAGAAAAAAAAAACGCAGAAGCAAAAGCAGGAGGAAGGGAAATGATGGGTTCTTTTTTTTTTTGCAAACTCTGTTTGTCCACCCTGGTCGGTCACTCTTCCGCTATTAGTTTAATGTTTTGTTTATTGTTAGAACTGTCGGCCACCGCTGTGACGGACGACTCCCGACTGCTGCTGGTGCGTTTCAATGGCCATTCTCCATGGATGGCCATTATGTTGAGTAGTTTCACAAATATATGTCCAGCCAGACAGGATGGAATTGGGCGGCCAGCCAATGTGTGTGCTGATGCAGTGCGCGCCTGATTGGTTAGGGTAATGACAAGCTCCGTTTCTGGGCATCATCATCATCATCATCGTCTCTTCTGATGTTGTAACAAACAATTGAATTGCGTTTGTCAAAAACAACAAAACCCAGAAAATAAAACAAACGTGATGAGGGGAAGGGAGATGGGGGTTTGAGGTAAACAATGATGAACAAATAATTTTCATATTCATTTGTTTGACAGAGGAGAAATTAAAGGATATAAATATGCTAATCAGTTGGAAATGTTATATAAACAATTACATTGCAAAATTCAATTGACTAAACGATAAAATGTTCAATCAATCGATTAGCCAAAATGAATTGATTTCATTTCAATCAGAGTTAGCAAAGCATTTTTGTCATTTTTTGACAGATAATGAAATAAGGAATTTCATTGCATTTTTGATTAAAGAGTTTATGTGAGTTTTTTTTTATAATTTTTGCCTATGAAATCGATCTCTAATCGTTTCCTACGAAGATCATAGAGACAGATTGGCCTCTTAAAGAATACATTTTTTTTTTCGCGCGAGTCCCAGGCGTTCCGCCCACCTCCCGCCCAACCGACCGAGGGGCGCAGTCGCATAACGTACGACACGTTATCGCGTGGACGTAGACAAGAAACAAATAATCGAATTACTAAAGCTAATTACGAGCTAAATAACATAAAATAGATGTTTTTAGTACTTATAGGAAGAGAGGACTTTGTGCTGATCGCGCGGTACAACCGATTGTAGTCAGCACAAAGTACTCGAGAATTCAGAGAACTTCCCTCAGAATTGGCAAAAAAAAAAAATAAGAATAAATAATCAAACGTTGGGGAATCAATAGAAAAAAAATACTTAATATGCAAATACGTAATATGTTCTTATATTCTGATACTAAAAGCTTACCAAAGTTCAAATTCTTAAATCCCATAACTGATAGCTGTAAAGAGAATAAATGATAATGTCAGTTAAATAAATATCCAATTAAATGTTGTTACGTTTTCTTTTGTAATCAAGATTGTTTTGTGTAGGTTTTCAATTCATTGTCATGAATTCTTCTTTTCTTAAAGAATTATTTCAAGCCATAGAGAAAGAGAAACAGAGATGGAGCTAACTACCCTCATTTGATGCAATCTATCAACCCTTTTCTAGCCAAATTTCACCTGCTTATTAGATTATTTGTGCATTACACCCTCAAGGCACTGAGCATTAATCCAAATGTTAGAGCACAGAAAAAAAAATAAACATAGAATAGAACTTTGAACCGAAAACATTCTACATAGAAAATATCATACACTCAGACATACACATTTGCCTTGAGGGGGATATGGGAGGATGGGAGGAGGAGGCACCTAAAATGTTAAGGTTGCATGTTGCACATACTACAACAACAAGAACTATTGGAGCAGCAGCAACATTTGGCTTATCTCCTTCTAGCCAACATCTTCAAAAGGGGTAAAGGTGGGTGATTGTAGGGGGCAGGGGGAGAGCGTTGAGCATGTAAAACTTGCCAAGTTTTCGACGGATTAAGCTGATTAATTTGAAGCGATAAGAATGCGGCGGCCTTTCAGCCCCTAACTAAACTAAGTAAGTAACTAGCTGTTGGGGGTCTCAGACTAATCCCGTCGGTTCGAAGGGTAAACAAAAATATGTTATGCCGTTAGTTAGGTTCTGATGTTTGTTGCTGTTGTTGTTGTTGTTCTTTCTTCTTTTCTGTTTTTTTTTTTTTTTTTTTTTTTGCTTTTTGCCATATCGCAAGTCAGTCAGGTAAGGTAACAAAAAACTTTAGTTTCCTGTCTGCCAAGTTTTTTGGCACGACTTTTCTCTTTCTCACCCACACGCTCTCCCTCTTCCCCTCTCTCTTTCTCTCGCTCTCACCCTTTCACTCTCTATCAATTTTTAGGAGTCATCGTCATAGCCATCGTCCTCGTCCTCGCCGTCGTCGTCGGTCTAGCGGTAACCCGAAATATTTACTGCTTTTTTTTTTTCCATGAGGCCACTCTCGACATATTTTTGTATAAAATTTCAAATTCGTTTAGCATCAAATTACCTGCATGTTAAATAAAAGTATGTGCCAGTGTGTGTGTGAGTAAATGGAGAAAGAGAGGTGCGGTAGGGGAGGTGATGGTTAGGTTAGTAGGAAGCAAACATTGCCAAGTGGGCGGCAGGAGTATAGGCGCCAATTAAAATCGTTTCATATTACGCTAAAAATATCATAATTCCATGGAACTAACATGAATTTAGGCAACCGGCAACCAGCAACAAGCAACCAGCAACAATGTTTGAACTCCCAATTTTCAATGTAAGGCGATACTTTTGCCACAAAACTAAAGAAACACAGGCACTGGCCTGGCACTGGCTTTGCCTCTCGACGGCTCCGACCACAAAAATCCAGATAACTTTAACCCCAATTTCATCTTCTTTCTCGTCAGCTCTCTTCTCAATGGCAAATGTGGGAATCAGTCGAGTGAATAAGCTTTGGATATAAACAAAAAATTAAATAACAAACTAAGCAACACAACAGACGGGAGGCAAACAAAGTCAAGTGCGAAAGAATTTCTTCTTTTTGTTTTTTTAGTATTAGTTTCAATTTTTAACTAAGGCTTGAAAGCATGTTCTTCTTATTAGTTGCGGCACATCCAATGTGCTAGGTTTCCGGGCAATTGGCAGAGCATCTGAAATATCCACACGTTCAGATCGAATTAGTGAGTACTAGGTGAATACTACATATATACGAAAGGTAACCGATAACTTGAGTTGAGTCTACAATAATTGGGCAGTATAGTTTCTTAGCCCTTTTAAATAAGCTAGAAATGAGTAAATCATATTTATATATAGTATAATTCAAGTTCTAGAAAGTTCTATGGCAACTTTTTAAGAACCAGAATATTAAATCTGTATACGAGTGTTGTTCATTTCATTTTCGAAAGTTCTTTAATTTATATGTATATATAGATATGTATTTCGTATAATACTTATAATAAAAATTGCTACTACATATATATTTCAACAATTTCGATAGAACTATCAAATATTCAACATCTTCTTGCTAATGCCTTGTCAATAGAACTATAATTTATCTATTTGCTTCTGATCTTATTCAAACTCTGGTGTTATAAGCGTATCCCATCGTTTTTCACTTTATTTAGTTATAATTCTCAACTAGTTTTAGCATTGAAAATATGATATGGCCATGGGAAAGCCTGCTGATGATAGAGTGGTTCTTGGAATAGTTATACAGACAACCTGCTCACCTGTATATACATAGTTAAAGTTGGATGGACTATATATAGAACCAATATGTATTTATTTTGGTTAATCGTTAAAGTGAATGAGAAATGGCAGTTGCAATTTGGATAGATAAAACTAAAAATAAACATTTAATAAGCAGTTTTAATCCAAAAAAATTTAAGACATTGGCAAATTGGCCATGCCAAAAGCAACATTGATCGTTAAAATGCCTACCACTTTGGCTCCAACATATTTTCCCCTCCTTCTATTCAATCTGCCCCCTTCCCCTTCCCCCCACCACTTCACCCCACGCAGTGCCCCTTTATTTTTTTTATTTTACATGTGGTTAACATGTTTGAGGCCGATGCCAGGCGTCATTTACATGTCCGTGTCCCTCCTTCTTCTGCTTCTCGATATGCTGGTCAGAAACCACCCATCTCCCCCCAATTCTCCCCTATGCCACCACAGCATTGGATATCACCTGCATTCCCGGCATGTCCCCCTGTCATCGTCATCTCCTTGCATACAACATGTTTACATTTTTGCACTAATTTAATTTTTGCCAATAGCCAGAGTTGTTGTTGTTCTTGTTGTTGTTGGTATTGGTATTGGTACGTAGTTGGCTAGTTGGTTTCGGCTTAAATTGCTGTTGAGTTAATTTAAATTGGTATTTGATTATATTTGGCTCTTGGTGAACGTTCCAGCCTAACCATTTATGGCCAACTCAATTAAGTCTAATCAATGGATTAGTGAGATTTTTGCATTCAATTGCATTATTAAAGTATTCAGAAAAGAGAGAGAGAGAGAGATACAAGATGAAAGAGAGAGAGGAAGAGGGAGAAAAGTGTTAAATGGTGTGTCTGTGAATGTGGGGAAAGGGGGGGACGACGACTCCACCCTAGACGATGTCTGCTTAAACATGTTTTAAACTTCTTTTCTCTCTCTCTCTACACTTTTTCTTTTGCCCATTGCATGTCAAATGAAAATTAATTTTGGCACTTAAACAAAAGGATTTGACTTTTAATCCCTGGCTATAAATGGCATGTGTGTGTGTGTGTGCTGCATACATTTAGCTACCACAACCTGGCTCATAAACATATCGCAAGCAAAGTGGGCGTGTGTATGCAGCTTAAGCCAAAATAATGAAATTTTCCAACAAAGCAACACCTTGTGCCTTTTCCTTGCTCTTTCCCATCATCATTATCATCATCATCATCACTGTCCTCCTAGTTCTGGGAAAGCGAAACAAAATTTCCAATATTTACAAATGCACTGGGAAAAATCATTAAACAACATGCAGAAAATAATCGAACTCACAACTAAATTGTCATAAGAATTCCAAAATATATGAAAACCAAAGTAACAGTTATTCTTCAGAAATATTTTAAAAATCAAAAATAAGAATTAAAAGCGATTTCTTTTGTAGCAACTGAATGATTTTTTTCGAGATACATATATTTAAAAAATAATAATTATTTTTTGTCCCTGATATGAAGGATAATTTTATTTTTCAGTTTTTAAGGACTCTTTAAGTTTATTTTTCATTTTCTTATAAAGTTATAATCATAATTGTATTCAGTTTCCTCAAATTATAATTATCAAAAGTAGCAATTGTATATTATAATATTTGAGTTAATGTTCCTATCAATCTTGGTCTTTGGGGTAATTTTTCCGACTGAAACCCTCCGAAATCTTGGGCTTATTTGCAGCTCTCATAAATTGTGAATTAAATTTGCATTTCGGGGTTATTATTGTTATTAATATTTAAGTTCTCTGAACCGAAGAGAATTACAATTAAAATTTAATCAAAACACTGGATGGAAATAGATAAGTTTCTTGAGGAGCTCGCTTTATGATTTAATATATTGAATTGGATGGTCTTGAAACTGTGTTATTGGGAAATGGCAATTGGCTTTTGTGCACAATAAAATGTTTGCTTACATTTCTTTCAGAGGCGTTGCTGGGCGGTTGGGGTTGGGTTTGGGGGCGGTGATAATTCTTGCCAATTTGTTTTTTTTTGCTGGTGTTTTTGGGGGGCAAGTCAACTGCAATTAGTGAAATTATTTGTATGGGGCGTGTGTGGTTGGACTTGTCTTGAATGGATGAAAATAAAGAAAATTTGCAACTGACTTTGGTGTTATTCTTTTTTTCATTGCGTTTCGTTTTCAATATGGTAGTCAGGCAGGAGGCAGGGGCAGGGGGCAGGAGTCAGGAGTCGGCATCAGCTCATATCAATGGGTAAAAGCAAGCGAAATGAAAAGTGTCATAACAATTCCAAAAACTGAACACAGAGAGACAGAGTGAATGGATTAAGAATGGGTGAGAATATGGTAAATGGGAGCCAACGAGAAGCGACGACTTTTAATGACTCACTAAATTATTCATACGCCATGGATGCCAGAACCGATGGTGGATGGAGGATGGTGAGAGAACTAAGGGGGTATAGGGGGGTATATGCTGGGAAGCGTTTTGTTTTGAGCATGCCAAGCGCTAAAAGTAAACAAGGCGCAATGAATTTTCCAGGCAGCCAAACAAAATGAAAAGTCAACAAACTTGGTGAGCATATGAATATGCAATGAATGAAATGCATGGCCAAGATGATGATGTCGTTGTTGTTGTTGTTGCTTCTGCAAGGTGACATAGATGGGGGCATGGTGACAGCGAGAAAGAGAGAGAGAGAGAGAGAGGCTCTCTGTGTGTGTGTTCATGTTTGTTATTTGGGGCTAGCTGCTAAAGTCACTTTCTACCCTCTCGCTTAAATAGAGGGATCACATGACTTGATTGCTTACACAGCCGCCATAGAACATGGTATATATGTATGGCATCATCAACAATCGCCCGTCGCTCGTTGTCGTCATCCTGATTCTGGTCCTCGTCCTCATCATCCTCATCATCATCGTTGTCGTCGTCGTCTAACGTATTAATATGAAACGCTTTTGAGCACGTAGCAACACTTATGGCTCTAGCATTAAGTATATATCCAGCAAGTGCTCTGCCAGTGCCTGTGCCTCTGCCTGTGCCTGGGCCAGTGCCTCTGCCTGGCATATCACGACAATCATGATGACGACGACGATGGCGAGGACAATGGCGAATGAGCAGGAGTGGTTGTGGATGTGGGATATGTAGATGTAGATGGAGGAGATGGAGCTGCAATTCTGGCTTCATGCGTGCCTCCTGCCTGTCATACAATTCCATTACCCAAAATGCGGTGGAATGAAGTCTTTTGCTGCTTCTCCTGCTCCTGCTCCTGCTTCTGATGATGATGATGATGTATCATGCATGAAGCATAAATTCAAGTGTCTCAGACACAACCTCAACCAGCAGGAGCTGCAGCAGCATCATCATCAGGCAGTCGTCCCTGGTTATCCTTTTTATGTTGTGTATTTTTATCCCTCCCTCCCCGCCTCCCACCGCTTTTTCTGTTTTGTTTTATATTTTACTTAAGCCTACACTTCATTTAGCTTGGCTGTGAGTCCCACCGTTGCATTTATTGGTTGAAGTGTATGTGTTTTTTCTCCCCCTCTCCAACTCTCTCTCTCTTTTCTTTTTGATTTTTTCCTTTCTTTTATTTTTCATTTGTTTCTCCTCTGGCCATTCCTTTATCTGTGCTTTTTTTCCCCCTTATTCTGTTTGGCCCATGCATACGCATCACTTTTCCTCTTTCAGGTACACATGCGCTCATTATCAAGTAGCATGCATTTTCTTTACTGATTGCAATTTTCCTTTCGAGGGTAGAGAGAGTGGGCGTTGGGCAGGGGCAGTGGGGGGTTAGAGAGTCTGAGAGATGCTAATTAGCAAAAGAGGGCGAAAGGATTGCAGGAAAAAATACAATATAGCACGGCAGGCGCATCCCGGTTCGCAAAATCCTTTCAAGAGACGCACACAACTCTTAAAGTTTCCACATGAAATGATTTGTTATCTCGTCGGAAAGTTCTTTTAACTTTCGACCCTCTCTCACAATATTTTCTACTCTACACATAGAGTCAAAAGGATTCAACCGTAAAGGTAGTCCATAAAAAAATACTTAAAACTAACCTCAAAGTCTAAGAAAGAAATAAATAATCAAATTAAAAGTTTATAAAAAGCCCCATCGATCCGTAAAGTGTCAGGAAATAAAGGAATATATAAGGATTATCTACAAGCAACACTCTAAATAGATAAAGAACTAGAAAAGTTCAGAGAAATATTTGATTCTGAGAGTTTGCGAGAACGAGATTTGCTTTCCAAAACAGAAATTTATGGGAACTCAAGGTTAAATAAGACTTCAAGAATTGTAATTAACAAGAGTCCCAAAAGAAACAAGATCACAATGCATTCATTTGATAAACCACAAAAATAAAACACTCCAAAGTCAAATCGGGTTAAATATATAATGATTGGATTGATGATTATTATTTTAAGAAAATAATGCAAGGTTTAAGTGGGTAAGCTTTATCTTAAAGTGGCTCATTCAGCATTATTTGCATTGATTAAACTTTTCAGTATTCGATAACAGCAGACTCGTGAGTTCCTCATCGATAACTGTATAGGGTTGCTAAAGTTATGCACTGCCAGAGTTGTCATGGCATTACCAGAGTTGTCATGGCACTACCAGAGTTGTCATGGCACTGTTCTTATGCACTACCAGAGTTGGCATGGCCCTGTTTTTACTCAAGGAAAAAAAGTTGCAATTCCTTAAGCTAATCATTTTCGATAGATGAGAATAAATTTTTACTAAATACTAATTACTAAAATTAGATAGATTAATTCCCCCCTCAATCGCTTATTTGTCAATTCAAAATTTAGTCATCTAAAATATTAGAGCTTTAATGGTAATTGTGTTTTAAATGCTTCAGCCACAGATTGAAATCATTTCGATTGCAAAATTCTTTAGTATTTTTTATTGTAGTTGTCACCTAAAATTAGTTGTTCTGTATGTTGTTTAGTTATTTGCATAATATCTATATAGAAATAGTTACAATTACATTCAATTAGCAAAATAATTGAGTTGTTGCTATTGTACTAAAAGACAAGAGCAAAAATTGCAATTAGAGGAGAGCGAGAGAGAAAGACAGAGAGGGAGAGAAATAATCTATACAATGGCTTAGTTAACATTTTATTGAAATTAATTTATTTGCCTTTATCAAGTTGTAAAAAAATCATATAAATTGGCAAAGTATGGTAATAAATGCCATGGCATTTAAAATGTTATTAAAAATACAAAAAAAAAAAAGGGGAAAAAAAAACAAATGAATAGAAAAAAAGCAAGAGAGAAAAAGTCAAACTGTGCATATTAATGGCAATTATTTATTGTTATTATTATTATTATTATTACTTTATTTTATTTATTTTTGCGACTCTCTGCATATTTTTCATATGAACCACACCAATCGGTGTGGGGTGGGCGAATGACGTCAGTAACAACAGCTCCCCAAAATATCAAGAGACCAAGCTAAATACACTGTAATCTTCACGACTCTTAAAGGTGCAATCTATTATATATATTTCTGATCACTATCTCTTAAACTATATCATAAGCAGATAGTTTCTTAAACAAAAGATATCTGCTAATATCGAAACACAATGGCAACAATTGGTGTGAGCGAGATAGACTAGAATTGATTCCATATGAGTTGCCTGGTTGTGCGACAGAGAAAGAAGAAGTTCTCAAACAAATTTGCTAGTAAAATCGTTAGGTAGAAGACTTTAGAACATTGTCAAGGACTGCAAGGGTATATAAACTTCGACTAGCTTCTTTGATATATGTACATATTTAGCTTTATATATCTATATATATATATATATTTTTTTTTGCAATTGCTGCTGTTGTTTTTGTTGTTGTTATTATTGTAAGAATAATAAACAAGAAACAACTTCTAAAACAACTTTCATTTTGTACTCAAGAGCCAAGAGAGCTTACAGTTAGTAGAAAAAACCAAAACCAAAACCGAAACGAAACCTCAAATGATTGAGTTTAATTTCCCATTGAGAGAGAGAGAGAGAGCACAAATACTGATGGTCTCTAAAAGACTCTGAGGAGGAGTAGGATGAAGTTCAAAATGGGAAAGGAGATGGAACGGGCGAGTAGGTGGCAGGGCAACGTTTGTAATTAAGTTTGAAGTCGCATAATTAAATTAACGTCTTATTGACCGAAGCGGGTGAAGGGCGGGAAAGTGGTGCTGACTCTGATAGATGGGGGTGGATGGGGGGTGGAGCTGGCCTAGCTCACGCAACCATCAGCACCCACTGGCTCTGCTGCTGCTGTCGCTTCTATTGCTGCTGGCTGCATTGTACTTACTAAGTGGAACTGGTCACTGATCTGGATTAGCACCAACAGCAACAAACAGTAACAACAACAAGCAAAAGCCGTCAACACAATCACCACACAGAGCCTCGTCGTCGTCGACGTCGTTTTCGTTGTCGTTGTCGTCGTCGTCGTCGAGTCGACTTTGACGCTAGGAAATGTTGTGGGGACACCGCTGTACCAAAGCGTGACAGGCATGAATTAACAATTTGAATTAATGTCAGTTACTCATGGCATGGGCTCCAGCTCAAAGAGAGAAAGGGACAACCACAACAGAGAGAGAGAGATAGAGAAAGAGAGAGAGCAGATAGTTTGGTGAGCGGACGAGTGGGCGCCCTGGTTTGCTTTTGGTTTGCTTTGCTTTGGGTTTTTGGCTTAGTTGCATTTACTAATTTCTGACTCTCCGGACCAACTTTGACTGGCATTGATCTTTGCGTTTTCTGTTTGCTTGCGGCCACAAAATGAAAGGAAAAGTAGCGAGTTGCGATTACGTTGAGAGTTGCTTTTGCTGTTAACCAGAGGGAAAGGTAATTGCATTTTATACCAACAGCAACAGCAACGGCAGCAGCAGCAAAAGGGAAAGGTCTGGTCTTGATTTGCTTGGCCAAGTGTCAAAAATGTGTCCAGTATATATGTATGGCTCCCTCTCCCGTTCCGTCTTCCCCGTGTTTTATAGTACCCAATGCCCATTTCCAGTTCCATTTCGAGTTCCCTTCCCAGAGGCAGAGTGGAAAGGTGGCGGCTCAGCGGTACTCTGGCTGAGCTGGCGCCAAATTAACCGGAAATGTCACAATGGGCGACGTGCGGCCGCCCGCTGACCGTTTGAAAAAAAAAAGAGAAAAAAATTATACAATTTTGTCACGTGACATGCATTAGAAGCACACTATAGCCACGACGTGCCCACGAGAGAGAGAGAGAGAGAAAGAGAGAGAGAGAGTCCCAAAACAAGAAAGAAGAAAAAAAACAACAAACAATTAAAGCCCGACAAGTAAGTATAATCAAATTGTTAAGATTTCGGTTGGGCTAAATGACTATAAAATACCCTGTAATTAGCTAAACATAGCCACATAAGAGAGAGCACTGAATAAATCTAGCTAAAATGTATATACCCCGAAAAGGACAGACTTAAAAAGCGTGAGAGGGGGAGTGGAAGGGGGGTCTCTTTCGTAAAAAGGTAGCCCGCCCTTCCTGTGAGTGCGAACATGTCAAGCCGACTAAATGTCAACTAAACACGCGAAATTCCCGCACAGGACTTTCACTGGACAATGTCGTAAATGATATATGTATGTTTTTTTGTTCTTTCGTTTTTTTCGGGATATTGAAAGAATGGATGGGGTAGCAGCAGGTGGTTGGGGGAGTGGTAAGGTAGTTCTCTTCCTCTCTGCCAGTTTGTCAAAGTCAATGTCCCTGCGTTGGCTGGCAAAAGAAGCCGCATAAGCGCGAAATGTAAAACCCGCTTTGAAGTCAAAAAAATAAAAAAAAAATTCTATAAACCAAACTAAAAAAAAAACCATTCCCTACATAATATCATTTGACATTTGCTATATCGACCTTTCAGATACCTCGCCGATGGAAATGACAACATGCTGAAGCAATCAATGGTTGCCATTTCCCGCAGTGTTGCATTTGAAAATGAATCGATAAATTAATAAGGGTATGTTGGGATATATCGAGACGACACAGAGATTACAACTAGAAGAAAATATCAGATTAAGAAAGCTTAAAGTATAAATATAAAATTCAATAAAGTTAAAAATAATTAAATGAATTAAAAAAATATACGTGTAAAGGGTAAAGCAATAAATATGAAATTATTGTAAATAAAATCAATTCAACTTTATCAAAATAAACAAAAATTAATAAATAGTTTTTGGGTAAGCTTGGCTTGTGTGTGTCTATATAACCTTTCATCCTGCATGTGGATACTGGGTATAAAGAAGAATATGAAGAGACAAAGAAGAAGAACAACAAAAAAAAAAAAACGAAAGAAAGAAAAAAGTGTAGGTACTAAGCTGCAAACCGATTTGCCTTTTCATACGAAAAACTGCGTTTGGGCCTTTTGAAGTGGCATAGTTTTTCCCCCGCTTAACGCACTTTCTTAGGCAGCCAACAAAGCCAAAAGAGACTAACACTCATGCAAAGATGGCGGAAATGCTACAATTTCAAAGGCAAAAGACCGCCGCGCCGAAACGATGGGGGAGACGACAGTGAAAAGAATCATGGAGTGTGGAGGGGTGTGTGTGTGTGTGTGTGTCAGACAGAGACAGAGATATAGACCATATATGCCATCATCTTCATATGTGATGTGATATGTGCGAGTGGGTGGGTCGGTGGGTGGGTGGGTGTTGTGTTTTTGTTCCTTTGGGGTTGCTTGCTTTCGCTCTGTCTCGCTCTCTCTCTCTCCAACAGGACACTTTCACTTTTCTTCACACCCAAAAAAGAAGAAAAACGAGTGGAAAAAGTTTCTATTCTTTTTTCGTTTGCTTTGGTTTGCCTGTCACATTGATTTTCGTTTCTTATTCATGTTTTCTTGGGTTGTGGTTGGCATTTGATTGAAATTTTCGAAGGGGGTGATGCCTTACGCCTGCGGGGGTGCATGCAGCCAGCTTATATCAAAGTGAATTTTTTTGGCCATAATTTGACTTTTAGCAAAGGCATACAGAAAAAAAAACCCATAACAATTGCCGATGGGAATACGAATATGAGTGAAGAAGAATAAAACATACATAAATAAAATTCACCATTTGATGGATGTTCTTCTTGAGCATTTCAACATTTAAGACAAAATTCAAGTCTAGACTTGAGCGTAGTTGGTATCATAAATCTCTGCCAGCAATTCTAAATGAAATTAATTTTATTTAATTATATGCTCTGGCGCTAATGCTACTGTTAGAGCGCCAGTCTGAAACGACGACGTCAAGGTCAGAATATCAATTTTTTTCTGTTGTTGTTGCTGTTGTGTTTTGTTTGGTAAACCGTTAATACCCATAACTCATAGTGGTGGAGTTAGGGGGGGATACTAAGTCACAGTTATGTGTGTGTATATATTATGATTGTCTGTTTGTATTTTCTATATCATTTCGCTAGTCGCATCAAAATCAAATTAGTTCCAAGCGTTGATTTTCTTCAACTGTACGGCGACGGCGGCGCTTCATGCTCGTTGATTTCCAGCTAATTTTGCTTTTCGAACACACAATATACACACAATACTTGGTAATTATAATGCGATGTGGCGCATTTATCGCCACGATCAGCATACATCCGTTCTTCGTTGATATAAAGCTTGTAATTACCTAACTAATTTACATGAAATTCAAGCGAACATCCTTTCTCAAAAACCAAAAATGATGACCATGTCTGAGAGGGAGAGTAGCCCCACCACATGTGGGCCAATTGTGAGGAGGGGCGGTGAGGGGGTTGGGGGGAATGTAAGTTAGTATCGGTATCCGCCTTTGGTGCCACCACCACCACAGCTGAATAGAAAATTTCTCAAGAAAATTTACCGCAAATAGTTGCGAGCCAAAGTAGGCGCAGAAAAATGCGATTTCGAGTTGGCCTATCAGCCCACTGGCATCATCATCATCATCATCATCGTCATCCTCATCATTATTATTGACCAAATGCAGGCAGTGGCCAGAGACAGGCTTTGGCTATGGCTTTGGCTTTGGTCATGGCGTGGTCACGTCAGAGGGCCATCGCAGCTGACCATCTTCATCTATGTTGTGTGTGTGCGTTTGTATGTGTGTGTGCGGCGATTGTCAATGATAAAAAGTCGTGGCCAACAAGTGGCGCAACGTCCTCATTTGCATTGGCAGGAGAAATTCTTGAAATTTTCTCCCACTCTCACACATGACATGCCACGCCCACGCTCCAAACCTTTGCCTTTTGTTGTGGCGTATTTTGTTTTGCTTCGTTTTTTTTTTCTTCTCTTTTTGCTTTGCTGCTGCAAATGGTCAAATTATTTCCTTTTCCCGTATTTCCTTGGCAAAGCATTCACGCGCACGAAAGGATTTCTTGTAATTTGGCTGCGACTTGAAAAGAAGCTGACAGAGGGAGAGAAGGAGTAGCAGGAGAAGCTCTGGGCGCTGGTCTCTCGTCTCTTGTTGGTTGATGATAGGTAGGGAAGGGTTCAGTCTCACTGCTTCTGGTCCTGCTCCTGCTCCGGCTTCTGTTGATGCTGATGAAAGGGATTTGTGGTTGTGCGGCTGCTTTTTGGCGACTTTGCATTTTTATTTGTAATGCCGTTCGGTTCTCCTTCTTTTTTTTTTTCGTTGTTTTCTTTCTTTCTGCTGCTGCTGTTTCTGCTTTTGGCGGGTTGTCGGCTTTTGTTTTATACGAAAACAACAGCAACAACACAAAAAAAAACAGAAAAAAGTATATTAAAAAAAAAATCATATAAAATAAAAGCATGCAGCTTTCATACACACACACACACTCACAATCCGAGTGTAGTTGGGTATATGCAGCAACACACAACACCACACGGCAGATTGAATCCATTCGTCGTCATTTTCAATGTGAGAGATGAAGGAGGGGGGCAGGACTACTTCTTCTCCTCTGGATTCGCTTTTCGGATTCTGGATTCAGATCCTGGGCCCGCTGCATGCATATGTATGCATTATGCACACTCATTACCCGTACCACAGTTCCTCTTTTACTCTCTCTCTCTGTCTCCCTAGGACTCTGTGTTCTCCATTATCCTTGTGCGCTGTTGCCGCTCGTTCACTTTCATTTCGCATGTTTTTTTTTTTTTTAGGTATTTCTGTTTTTTTTGTTTTTGCCTTACCCTTGCCACTTGAGACATTGCTTTGTTCTGTGTTTCATGTGGCATACGATGAAGGGGTTATATGGCAGCGCAAAACTCTATATTCGTATATACATATGTACATATATCCCAAAAAGCTTTTAGGCGCTTTTTACAGTAAGCCTAAAATGCATTTCGATGGCATTTTCGATTTTCCACACACACACACCCCCACACACACAAAAACACAGTAAAACTTTCTCAGGGCAAAGTTAGTGTATGACTATTAGGAATTCCTTCTTTTCTAGCCATCAACTCTTGCCTTTTTCTATGATTTTCCACAATTTATGGTGTAAGAAGTTTAATACAACATTTTCCAAATATTAAAGGTTTTTAACTAGATTTAGGTAAAAAAATACAGGAAAAAGTACCAAAAAAATATTTAGAATTTTATTAACTGTGAGTAAACCTGACATTCCTATTTTTTATTGTCAGAACTTTAAGTAAATAACAATTTTTCAAGATTCAAGATTTGGTTTACCTTAAAAAAAATCGAGTCTTATTTTAAATATTAAACATTCTCCAAGCAGTTAAAATTAAAAGATATTTCAAACTTTAAGGAATTAAGGAATTTTCTTTAGAGTCATGGACTCAGGGGCCGTTAAAGCATTACGAAACACAAATTTGAAATATTTTTGGCCATCCGTTACCCCTTTGTAATTAATTGCTTTAATGATGAAAATCGATAATCTAATCGATAATCGTGGAATAAGCAATATTTGGGTTATTCGCAACAATGATAATACGAATAATGTAGAAAAATTATCTACTCGACATGGAAGTAAATGTCAAAAATTATTCCAAAAAAAAAAATTACCAAATTCGAAAGGTGTCATTTGAATAATTTCAGTCTTCAGTAGAAATACGAAGAACACACAACATTTAATTACATCGAACGTGTTCAGCATTTGAATAAGAGTTTTTTTTTTCTTTATACAACATCGTGCTGTAATATTTAAATTGTCAACCTCTGTTGTGTTGTTGAGTTCCCATCGAAGGAGCAAATGTTGCAGTTGCCATTGTAAATTGTAAGATGAACAACCAGCCCTTTCCCCTAACCTCAGATCAGACTCAAATCTCTCTCCTCATTTAGCTAAATAATCATCAAATATCCAGGCCGGTCACTGTCACCTGTCTATCTATATAAAAATATATAATAAAAATATATAGCATGGACTCGAATGATGAATTTTCGGATCAGGATCATGGTGACTCGCAACGTTCCATCCACAATCATAGTCCATCATCGTGTATATCATGTGTGGACAGTGAGGAGGACATTTGCACGGAAATCTTATTGCCGGTAAAGCCAAAGCTTACCATGGAGAACGATGGCTTTGTCTACAAGGTTCTCTCAGTGGATCAGATTGTCCAGCATCAAAGGAACATCATTGATGAGGTCAATAATGTGCTCAATCTATCGCCACAAATCACCAGAATCATATTGAATCATTATAAATGGAATAAGGAGACACTATTCGAGAATTATTTTGAGAGTACACCGCAAGAGTTCTTTAAGCGAGCCCATGTAGTGAATCCATTTGGTGCCACCACCAATACGAGTGGAATGCGATCTCAGGAGTCCAACTCAGAGGAGGATGACGATGACGATGATGATGAGGAGGATGAGGATGAGGAGAATATCTGTGGCATATGCTTTTTGCCATGCAGTAAGCTAAAGGGTTTGGCATGCGGTCATTGCTTCTGTGCCGGCTGCTGGAAACAATATTTGGCCAATAAGACATGCAGCGAGGGACTGTCCCATAGCATCACCTGCCCCGCGTGCGATTGTGATATATTGGTCGATTATGAATCGTTTCTAAAGTTAGCGGATGATGCAGCAGTTGTGGAACGTTATCAGCAATTGTTAACGAATACCTTTGTCGAATGCAACATGCTGATGCGCTGGTGTCCGGCATCAGATTGCAGTCATGCCATCAATGCCAACTATTTGGAGGCAAGGGGAGTGCGCTGCAAGTGCGGCCATCAGTTTTGTTTCGCTTGTGGCGAAAATTGGCACGAACCGGCCAGTTGTAGTTGCCTAAAGAAATGGCTGAGAAAATGTCAAGAGGATTCGGAAACATCGAATTGGATTGCCGAGAATACGAAAGAGTGCCCCAAGTGTAATGTGACTATCGAAAAAGATGGCGGCTGCAATCACATGGTCTGTAAGAATCCCTGCTGCCGCTATGATTTCTGCTGGGTGTGCCTGGGCGCATGGGAGCCGCACGGCTCATCGTGGTACAGTTGCAATCGCTATGACGAGGAGGAGTCCAAACAGGCCAGATTGGCTCAACTGCGTTATCGCTCAACGATGGCCCGATATTTGCACTATTACAATCGATATATGAATCACAGTCGTAGCATGCGCATGGAGAACAAACTGTATGCCAATGTGAGGGCAAAAATGAATGATATACAAGAGGAGATGAGCTGGGTGGATGTCAAATTCTTGCAAGAGGCTGTCGAAGCTCTATGCCTATGCCGTAGCACTCTTATGTATAGCTATGTATTCGCCTTCTATTTGGGTAATAATAATCAGAAATTCATATTCGAGGATAATCAACGGGACATGGAGGTGGCAACTGAAAAGTTATCCGAGTGTCTTGAGCGGGAGATAACCGTTAAGAATCTGTATGAGATTAAAAAGAAAGTATTAGATCTATCGAACTATTGCCAGAAACGTCGCACAGTTCTCCTGTGTCATGTGCGTGAGGGTTATGAGAAAGATTGGTGGGATTATATCAACGATGTGACCATAATAACGACTACAACTACAACTACATGAATACTGCGACTACAATTCAATAATGTATTAAGAATTTATCAATTTTGTAATGCGTACAGCCAGAGAATTGCCGCCACAATTCCTCTATTTCTCTCTCTCTCATTTTACACCTCTCTCACTCTCACACACCCTCATTGTATCTTTTGTCGCTTTCTTTTTCTTTTGCTTAAAACCAACAAAGACAAAAAACAAACACAAAAAAAAAAAAAAAAGAAAAGAAAATCTGCAGACAAAAAAAACTATTTCACTGAAGACTTAAAATGAAGTTTCACCTGGAATTAACACACAGCTTTTTGTTATCCTCTCTGGCAGAGATCGTTTGCTATTAGCAAGTTCTGCTAGAGCTATCAAAATTCTTACAGTTATTTATATGAAAATTGATTTGCAATAATAATAGACAACAAAAAAATTATAAAAAAAAACAAATGTTGCAAAATTAAAATAAAAGCAAAAAAGAAGACACAAAAACGGATTTTTGTTTCCTTTATTCCTAAACTTTTGAGGGGCAGAAAGCAGCATTAGTTAGACCATTTTAGAAATATCATCGACAGCCATCGATAAAAAATATTAATATTTAATGCCAGATAGAAGTAGAGAAAATATTTGAGAAAATACATTATTAGAACTCAGCGTTACGTTAATTCAGTGAAATAGAACTTTTCTATCAATTGATGATTGATGTCCTTCGAAAAGAGTTTTCACTGTATCTATTTCTTTTTCTTATAGGAAGATGCTAATTGTATTTAAGTGGGAAATCATTTTTTGTAAAGTCGGCAAACTGTATATAACAAATAGAAGGAAGCATTTCCGACCCCTTAAAGTATACTATATTTAAATAAATATCTACAATTTCACCAAATTTCATAGAAATAAAACAAACTAGTTCTACATATTCACACCATGCATCCATAGCTAAAGCAATTTTAATATGTGAATTAGAGATGGAAACAGACTCTTTTCAAAAGCTTTTAGTTATTAGACTTTACGATTTTGTTATTAATCTTTGGTCATCATTATTGTCTATTATTGTGAGTTGAAGTCTCCTCTCTCCCCTCTCTTGATGTATCTCCTTCTCTTTTTTCTGTTTTTGTTGAAGTTTGTGATTTTTCTTTTTTCTAATTATAACATAAATCAATCCAATTTCATGTTATAGTTTTTTGGCGCAACAAAGCGATTAATGTCGACAATGCTGAAAGATATGGCATGGCAAAAGGAAAAGCATAAATAAGCCATATGGTAGCCATGGCCAATAACGTAACGGAACGGAACGGAACGTTTGCGGAGAAGTGCGCATGAGTAGCGAGTGGAGCGGCGGCCGCAGTTTCATATGAAAAATATTTCCTTATCGCGATGCGGCAACATCGACAATGTTGACGACGACGACGCTGCTGTTGCTGCAGTCGCCGCCGCCAGGTGCACACGAAAAGCCTTGGCCACTAGATTTACGGCAAACGGCAGCCAAGTCGTGCCGGTGCCGGGTGCCGGGTGTTTGGGTGCCTCGATGCCTGGGTGCCTAACCCGACTAGTGTGAATTTTCGCACCCGTGATGAAGTTTCCAATTAAATTTTATTGGATTTCAAATTGAGGCTGGCTCTTGTCTTGGCCTGAGTTGGGCTGGCTGGCTGGCTGGCAAATATTTGCGCACCATTGTGTTGTGGCAAGTGTTGAAAGTGGGCGTTGCAGCATCCCTTCTTTCCCCCCAATCGCATCCCCCACTTTCCACCTTTTCACCTTCTTCAATAATTGTCTTTTTCTTTTCAAAGTTGGAAGAGTGATTTCTTATGGCAGTTCAATTGCGGGGTCAGCAACGTGTCTCTATCTCTCTCTTTCTCTCTCTCTCGATTGATGATTACTTGGCAAAAATTGACTAATTTATGGATGGGAATATGACTATGGCTGGCAACGCCTCGCCTTGTGCCAAGAGGCGAATGAGTTTGTTGTTGTGGTTTATAGAAAACAAAAGAGGGGGGAATAAAAATTGCTCAGCAAAAGAATGTGGCAACTATTGCTGGGAAAAAACTAATAAAAATACTTTCAGTTGTATGAATTTAAGAATGAATGTTTTTTTTTTTTTTTTGTCTTTTGCTTCTGGTTTAACTTTAAGCTCTTTATTTGTTCACAATATGGAGTGAAGTCTGGTCGAGTCGGGTCGGCTCTGGTCTGCACTGCTCATTCAACAAGTCAACAAACATAAGCTCATCGTGGAGAACTACTCTACAAGTTCTTTTTCTTCGGTCAAGTTGGCTTCGAGTGTCTTCGTATTAATTTTATTTATTGGCCGCCAAGCAAACCAACAACCGACAAGCATCCGCATTCTCATCGGCATTCGCATCCGCATCTGCATCCGTATCCTTGTCCTTGTCCGCATCTGTGTCCGTGTTCGCGTCCGTGTCCGTGTCAGGGTCCTGTTCCTGTCCTCTTCTCGCTCGTCGGGGTGAGCTTATTGAATTTTTTATCTACGGTTTGCTTTTGTGCTTATGGCAGAGTCTTAACGGATTTCGTTTTCTGGGCGTTATATATATGTAAATAGACTTTTATTATTATTATTATTACTATGGCATATTTTTTTGTTTTCTTTTCTTTTCTTTCTTGTTTTCTTTTCTTTTGTTTGCCATCGGCCATGGGCACTTGATGTTGTAGAAAATTTGCTTTAAATCTTCTTCGAATACTTTCAATTACTCAAGTCCTTTGGGCCATTGCCCTTGAACTGAACTATATAGAAAGATGACATCTAGGATGAAGGTCAGTCAGTCAGAGAGACTGAGAGGAGGGATAAATGTGTGCCAATCCAGGGGCTGGTGGCAGGAAATGCAATTTGTATTCAATTGCTAAGCCAATTTGTAGGTACTTTCTTTTCTTTTCTATGCTCTCATATCTATAGCACATTAGTTGAGCCATTGAGCATATTTTGCTAATGCCATAAACAATCTGCAGACACGAGCACAGCAAAGCACAGCACAGCGCTCTGTAGTGACTGCAACTCCTGGCTCCTCTCTCTCTCTCTCTCACTATCACTTCATCAGCGACGTGAATTTATGAGGCACTTTGCTTAGTCGCCGACGCCGAGCATCTCGCTGGCCATAATTTCCCGCCGTCTATTGGTGAGTGCACAAATTGCGTTGATATGCTGACAGGCGGCGCACAGCGGGTTTCCTCCCTTCCTATCCACCCCTCCCACCTCCTTCAACTATCCATCTCCACTACATCTTGCCGTGGTCGTGCCTCAATTCGGTCGTAACCCAGCGTTTCTAATGCGCAGACTCATTTGCCTATCGTTTGCACACAGAATGTTGCAAAGTGCATTTTGTTAGGCCTTCTGCTGCTGCTGCCGCTGCTCTTGCTCTTCTTCTCCTTCTTCTCAATCATCATCATCGTCTTCTCCTCCTCCTCCTTCTTATCCCTCTGCTTCTTCTTGTTGTTGTTGTTGTTGTTGCTGCTGCTCACTTACTTACTTCTCGTAACTAAATTGAGGCACGCGCGCAGGCGTCGTTTTAAGCGGCACAGAAAAAAACAATATATATATATATATATATATTTACTTATATATCAATTGAATTTAATTGAAGGCACTCGGTCGGTCGGTCGGCTGGCCTGTTGGTCGGTCGTCTGTGGGTGTGAGGAGAAGGCAACGGAGAACAGGAGCAATATGAAGAGCTTTGACATTAACTAGCTGTCACATTTTTATGATGCGCGTGAAAGAAACTCAATTTGTAAACAAGTGACAATGATGAATTTATGCTAAACCGAACTGCAAATACTCTTTTCCAACAAGCAAAAGGTTATGAAAGTTTTGCCTTTCTCCTTCTATTTATGAAAAAAACTTTTAGACCTTCCGATATTTACGAAATAGAAACATGGCCAAGAAATTCCTTTTTTTGAAATTTTTTCCACCAAAGTTAACTGGAAAGTTAACCATCTAAATACTTATTTATTTTTTAAAGCTGAACATTTTTTTCAGCTTGCAGCATTTGTAATTCCCAACTGGTTTTAGCTTTCAGAGAATCATAAATCAATCTGTGCGAGTTATTGTCTCATTTTTATTTTCATATAAAAATATTTGTAGGAAAGGATCAATTTGCCAATTTAAACAACTTTTAGCTTTAGAACTGTTGTGAATTGAAATGCTATAAAACGAAAACGAGACGAAAATAATAGTCAAGAATTCAGACTCTCAAAAGTGTTGCACAAAGTGTTAAGACCCCGATAGATTCTCTATCTTTAAAGAAACTTTAACCATTTTGTAAGTAGTTGGGGTAGGGTATAAATAACAAGCTCATCATACAAATTAAACGCATTCCAGTAGTCCAGCAGGCCAGCAGTCCTCTCTGACTGCGGCCTGGCTATTTGTGCTTCATTTTTCCAGAGTGCTTATCATCCCAGCTGCATCATCATCATGATCATCATCCATAACAGAGAGGCAGCATTAATTTTGTTTTCATATTTTGTTGTTGTTTCTACTCAAAAGGTCGTGCCAATTTAATTAAGCGACATTTTATTTAATTATTTCATATATATGTATGTATGTACGGTATATATACTATATTGTACAATATATTGATTGCAAAATGTGTAAAGCTTTTAATTGCAAAATGGGTCTCAGAGCATTTTGTGCATTGGTCCAGAATCAGAATCAGAATCATCAATAATATTTCATTTCAATGCGAATGCAACAGCAAACGCACAGCAGACCCACAAAATACCGAACCCAAAAACCAATCTGACCTGACACGACCAGTGCAGAGCAGGTCACAAGTGTGGTAAAGAAGGGAGAGGGGCGTTGTGTCCATGTACTGGCATTTAATGTATTTATATTGTATTTCATTATGCTTATTTCATTTGTAATGATTGAATTGACGATGGACAGCTGAATGGGATTGGACAATTGGACAAATCAACGCCAGCCAGCCAACCAGCCAGATTGAAGGAGTGAAATGCTATCGAATCGAAACGAAATGAATCGAATTGAATCAATTATGCGGCATATTTTTGCTGTTATAAATATTTACGTTGAAATTAATTATTTTATATTAAAATGACCGCAAAACATTTCATGCCCGAATGATGGTCTAGGATGCAATTGGAGTGGAGTGGAATGGATTGAAACCTGGACGAGGCGAGGCCAGTTGCTGCTGCTGATGATGTTGATTTTTGTGGCTTGGTTTGAGTTTGGTTTTGTGCGTTCTCTGCGTTGTGCGTTGTGGGCTGCTGTTGTGATTGACACGGTAAATGATATTCGCATTATGCACAGGATATGTCCCTGTGTGTGTTTGTGTGTGAGCAAACAGGAAACGGAAATGGCAAGCATTGTGTGTGTGCGTGTGTGTACAGTTCTTGTTGAAAGTTCCATTGGGAGAGAGAGAGAAAGAGACAAAGAAAGAACCACATGCATATTGCATATTTGCTGTTTACTGTGCACTGAGAAATTTGCACATAAATTTCACTGTTTGACCAAAATGCCTTTAAAAGTTTTGACGAGCTACGATTAATGCAAAACTTTGTTGATTTAAAGCCATAAATCGTTCGTTCTCTTTTTAGCCCTAAAATTAAATTGTTCAATAACATTTGAATAGCATTTTGCATTGATTTATGTATTGTAAGAGCAGCAACAACAACAACAACCACCAACATTTTTGCTACATTTGCTGTTTCAGCAGGCATAATTTTCATTCTCGTCCTCTCATACTTAGGAACCATCCCAGTCATCATTCTCATCCTTAGCATTCTCCTCATCATCATCATTCTCGTCATCTTTATTCACCTCATCCCCACCCTGCTACCAGCTTCTCCTCATTGTCCTCGCCGTCGTAGTCGTAGTCGTCGTCATCGTTGTCGTTGTCGTCAGGCCCATTCACATTGTAGCTACACACTCTCAAGCCCCTGCCCAACAGCAGCAGAAACTCAGCAGAAGAAATGCTCTTTAAGGATCCACTTGTGTGCTTGGGCTCTCAAGTGTCCTTTGCATGTTAGCGAAACCACTCGAAAATATGACGCGTTTGCTGAAGTATGCAAAAATTGCACATGGTAGAGAAACACACGGGCAAACACACACACACACACACACACAGAGAGAGAGAGAATAACAGAAGGGGGACAGGACTAAGATTCCAAAACCAAAAAAATATATATGTACAAAAAAGGGAACAATGCAAATTGAATGGTTTGTCGCTTTAAGTAAAAAATAAAAATTGTCCCCTGTCCCCTGCCCCACCAAAATGTTGGTCGTAAATTCTAATGATCGTTGAAGACGAGAGAAACCGGTGGCACCTTTTGAACCCGCTATGCAATAGAGAACTACGTGTCGTCGTCGTCGTCCGTATAGCGGCACTTGGGGGCGCCGCACTGCACAATCAATCAATGCACGGCGGCGGCAGCGGCGGCATCATACAATGCCATAGTTGGCGGCGTTGGCGTTAGCGGCAAACATGAAATATCACACAGCCAAACCCTTTTTATGAGCATAAAGTTTGTGCCTAACGATTTCGATTTCGATTTCCTGCCCAAACGTGAGCGTAACCAAATTTTGGCTCTAGGGCTTGGCCAGCGCTCAAACGGCAAAACTGAGCAACACAGAAAGCAAATCAATTCAATTGCCAAATTATGCCAAAAAAAAAAAAAAAAAACAACCAGAATGAGGGAAACAACAAAAATATAAAAAAGAAGGCAGCAAAATCCAGCAACAAATCCATGGCCAATATTTATGCTGTCCCAATATTTGTGGCCGCAATTGTTTTGCATGACTCGACGCGAATCGAGGCTCAAGCTTAGACCAAGGAGAGGAGAGGTTGAGACAGAGAGGAGGAGGAGATCGACCGACGACTTGCATTAGCTAATCGATCATCTGGCCATGTTTTTTTTTTTTTTTTGTCCCGGCAACTGCAAGCACAGTTTGTAGCAAATGTTTGGTCTGGGCTTTTTAGTTTTTTTGTCATTTTGGCTTCGGTTCGTTTTCCGTTCGGTTCGGCCGTCATTTTTAACTGTCTATCTTTTTGGCTTGAACGAACGACAAACGACGGACGACGGCCTGAAACTATTTTTGTGCATTTTGGCGTAATTATGCCGAAAAAGTAACACGAGCAAATGGCAAACGCGACGCGGCGTTTGATTAATTGTCGAATCGTGCACTCCACTGGGGCTATTTGTTATCTCAAGGCGTTGAAATTATAAATTGTTTCTCAGAGAGTGCAAGAGTGCGACCCGGAGACTGTACCAGTTCTACATAAAATACATATAAGTGTAAAAGGGTTCATCACGAAAATGTTTCACACAATCATCAATGATGACAAGATTATAATAATATTAAGATAATAAACCCAGAGAGAGAAGGGGAGAGAGAGTTCTTAAGTACTTTACATGTAGTTAAGTTTCTTAGTCATTCAGCTGGAAGATGCCAAAAAGAAAATTTGCCACCAAAAAACAAAGACACACACACATTCTCCTTAGTCACTCATTTCCATTTTGGTTTTCTTGTTCTTATTGGGGTGTCAGCAGGTATGCCAAACACAAGTGCACACTTGAGACAACCCTCGCCAAAAAGAGAAGCTGAAAACTGCAGTTGTTGGCACGTGAAGCATAGATCAACCTTATGGGAGAGAAAACGCAGTGTGTGTGTGTGAGTTCTCGCTGAGCTGCAATCACGTTAATTAAAAAGGTACAAATTGTAAAAGGCGAATGGCGGAATGGTGAAGGCTTTCGGGAATGCCACCAGCCAAAAAAAAAAAAAACAGAAAAGAAACCTCCCGACACTGACAGCTGTTAATGAACGAGACAGCGAAAGACGAAGGAGGAGCAACAGCAGCAGCAATTTTTGGAGTACGATGGAGGAGATGAAGGCAACTGAGCGAGAGCATCAGCAGGAATGCTGCCAGCCAGTCACGTGCTTGGCAATTAAACGTATCATAATTTCTTATAGCATACCTCATGTGAGTCTCGCTGACTTACCATCCATACCAAATGCGTTTCTATATACACACATATCGCATCATCTACGGACCACCACCAACACCACTTGGCAGCACTCTTTCTTTTTTTTTTCTCCATTTTTTTTCTGCATTTTTACATGCATTTTGTATATTAACGCCCCGGCCCAAATGAGAAGCGACGCGGCGCAGACAAAAAGGATTTTTCCGCACAACCAAAAAGGATGCGAATGCTACGACATTTGCTTTTGGCCATGGCCGTCTGTGGCAAATGCAAAAAAAAAAAAATAAAAATAAACGTCAGCGACGACTGTCTGGGCCTGGGGAGTACATTAAATGAAATCGCCTCGTCCCTACGACTACTACAACTTCTACTCCTTCTCCTCCTCCCTCTCTCCGCCTGCCTCATTTCATCTGCATCTTCATAGCCAACGCAGGGGAGTCATAGAAGAATACATACATTTTTGTTCCATTCTTTTTTTTTTTGGTGTGCAATAAGAAAATATGAAATTTCATTTTGCCAACGTTGCCGCCGCCGCCGCCATCGCTGCTGCTACTGCTGTTGCATGCAACAATGGCGTCAAAGCAGCGACAAATATGCATGGACAACAACATTCCGAGTGGTTTAATGGTCGCCCATATGGGACAGCTGTTAGGCAAGCAATAGTCATAACTTATGAAGGGCCAAAAGCTAACTTTAATAACCATTTAGGCTAACCGAAAAATATGCAGACGATCTCGAATCGAAAAAACATTTCCATTATTTAAAATGGAATGGATAAAAATGAATCATAGAATTTAACGCTTTACGTAAGATGTCACTAAAATTAAAAACAAATCAAAATCTACATTAAATTGTCAGCTATAAATGTATATCGAATGATGATCTCAAAAGACTTTAATTAAAGGCTACTTTCTATGGGAATTTTATAGAATATTATTATTACTACAAACTTTGTATGGCAATTTCATGGGGTCCTAAATAGATACATTTGGTTACTAATCAGATTCTGTCATGTTTGTTTAACATTTTTACATAATCGAACACTTTTTCATAATTTTTGGAACATTTTTTTTTACAAATATCATGTAATATTAAAAATAAGAGCAAAGGCAATGCTTAAATTAATAGGAATCATAGAATATGTTTATGCCAACGATGATTCATCGATTTAGATATACAAAATTTATTTAAAATAAATATTTGTGGATAACAAAAATGTTTTTATCAAACTTATGATATGCAATTATCAATCACTTGTCTCCAAATTCACCCAATACCAAAACTAAACTCCTGATAAGTTTTTTAGCCATTACATCGAAGTTACATATAAGTTATGTATAAATTTTGATTCAAAAATGTAATTAGAAAAGAAATTGCAAAAGAAATCTTTGCATTTATATGCCTCACAAGAAAAGAGTATACAAAACTCAACTAGACATTTAGTTAATTCTTCCATTTTGCTTTTTAGAGTGCATTAAGAAACGTTTAATGCAATCCATAGTACTATGTACTTATATTCATTTCTCAGTCTTGTGTGTGTCTTGAAAAACAATAAACCAGATGCCATTTTAAATAGAACAAAATGTATTCGATGCATTATTTGCATTTATTTGTTTTTGGATTTTTTGTGGTTTCATTTTAAATGGGGAAACGCCAGATCTCAATTATGACAAATTGCAGAAACAGCTTTGAATATCTTTTGAAAAGAATTTGCCGTAGTTTTCCATTAGAAACCAGTCTTTCAATTCGAACCAATCTGCCTCCACCCCCTGCTGTGATTAGTTTTGGCTTGAATATCAAAAACGGTTCAATTAGCTAACAATATTGATTTCGTTGTAAACTTTCGTAAAAACGTAAAGAGAGAAAAAAATCTTTTGACAGCTTTCAAAAATCTCAGTCGAGCGGCGACTCGAATTACGATCTATAGGAAAATCAAATAGTTTGGTCGATTTGTAATTAACATTTCATAAATTTGCCAATCATGATAAGAACATTTTTTCCATTAAGAATCAATTAAAATGCAAAGAGGGGAAAACATTATACAACAAGATATTATATATGTATGTATGTATGTACCTATCGGACTAAACTGAACCGAACTGAACTCAAATGAGTTGAGTTGAGCTGAGCTGAGTGTATGAGTATGTCTGTACTGTGCACTGCACTGCACTGTGAGATGAAGTTATCGCGATTGAACCACTTTTCACACAAGATATGAGATAAAGTCTTACTTATAAAGTGTGGCAATAAAAGAAAAATGCATTTTTATTGAAATAACATAATTTACATGAAAACGCCAATAAATTGTCAAGAGATTATGCAGTATGGCCAACGTTGTTGCCTGCCTGCCTGCGTTGCCGTTGCTCCATTAACCGCAAAAACAAAAACAAATTGAAGCGAGTAAGTCGTTGCGCCGACTTTGGTATACCCTACACAACTTGACCAGCGTACACACCATATGTGTCTACTTTTCAAATTGGGCAGCTCTAGCTTTTATAGTTCCCGAGATCTATATGTTTGTACAGACGGACATGGCTACATCATCTTCTCTTGTCTTGCTGATCAAGAATATATATCTTATATAAGGTCGGAAATGCAAAATTTTATCCTATGGATGCATTCTATACAAAGGAAAAAAGCAAAAGTATTTTATATCTTGGCACCGACTACACGATACGCTGTTACAAATTACACTATATAGTATACGAAATCTTCACTCGTAAAAAGTATAAATACAATTTTCGAACAGAACAAATTTTGATGGGTTTGTTTTTTTTTATCAATTCATTATTATATTCTATAAATGTAATTGATACAAGATTTTTAGACAGTATTTTAAACGTTATTTTTTTTATTTTGAAAGATCCTTTCAAAAGTAGTTAGGATCAGAGGTTTTGATTCGTAGTGAATCTGGTATAATGTTTTCGATTCGTACATAATTTCTGACTTTTAACGTGCAAACATCCCGGACATTTTCGAAAACTGATGGCCAAAGACCCTTCATATTTCTGATGCAAGTTTTAACTAAATACTGATTAATGATTCTTTGGCTTCTTCCGTTGCAGACATTTGATTAGATTTAATATGACCTTCGTAACGATGGGTAGTGAAATAGAAAATACTATATAATATAAATATTATATGGAGAGCGATATAATCGCTAGCTGTGCTCTGTTAATGAATTGAATTGAATTTTGTGCCAGGCAAAGCCAACCAGTTCCTCAGTTTCAAGTGGCAAGTGTCCAGTGGTCAGTGGGCAGTTTATAGTGGGGGCAATGCAACGGGGCAACGGGTAGCCAGCACTTTGCTCTCTGTAGGCTTTGCGCTTTTTGATCTCCTCAAGATTGGCACTTTTGGCGTGGCGTAGCGCCACATACAAATAACTAATGTGTGTGTGTGTATGCGCGATGCAAAAACAGAATAATAATAAAAATTATGCACTTGCCTCGTCGTCGCTGCCGACACAAAATGCAAGAGAAGAAAAAATTTGCATAGACGAACGACTTTATTTTCGCCTCGATCTGTGTGTGTTTGTAATTGTTTAATCGTCATCGTCATCTATGTGGGTTAGAGATATGCGCCGAATGGAATTCGTAATTGAAAAAATTTCAATTGAAATTGTTTTGGATGATTGACGATGACGATGAATGACGGCGCAATGGCGCCCTCTGGGCATTAACACAAGGAAAGGAGGGACAGAGCTTTCAAAGGACACTCAATTGTACTTTCAAGGGTTGTAGTCTCAACTACAAAAAGGACTTTCCAAAAGCTTTTTCTATTTCAACTTTATTCCTTTCAAAACGACTTTCAACCTCAATGCACTAAGCCAAGAGGTAATCGAAAAAATTAGCTAAGTCTTGACATTTGATTTAACTTCTGGCGTCTTCTTTTATTTATTTTTTATTTTTTTTACCGGTTTTCATTCTTTTAGTCGCCTTTGTTGAGTTATTTGAGTTCTGGTATTGACGTCATAAGCATATTTATCCATTATTTTTTACCAGTTATGATATTTCTAACAAGTATCATCATTGACGTCATTCAATTGCCTTAACATTTATTCAATTCAATTCATTGGGTGCTTTATTTCCAGTAATATATTATATTTCATTAAAGCTATGTTTAAGTAAGGATAACAGTGTTTTTAGGCATAGGCTCTTCAACTGTGACATTCAAATGTCTGTTTGACTAAAGGCTTGTACAATAATTGAGATGTTATTATAAAGGAAAAAGGAAAGAAAACCTTTAATGTTATCTTGGACTATCTTATTTCTAGGATCCAGATACTAAAGGAAGCTAACTTCAATTTAGCGGCTTAGTACTAGAACTAACAGCGATTGTAATATGGAATGTTGATGGTAATATGCCCTTAAACATCAGGGAGATTATTTAAGAGAGGTGATGCTCAATCACCTAAATCAACTATTTATTGGTTGTTTAACAGTTTTAAGACCAGTCGATTCGTAGAGGCTAGTTGTTCTGGTGAAGTATGGTAGATTTAGCAAGAGTTTTAGAAGCTTATTTTCGCACACCTGCAATTTACTGATGTGCGTAGCAGCACAGATGTCCCAAGTAGAAGAACCAAACAGTAGAATGGGCATAAAAATATTTTTAAAGATGATTAATTTGTTGTGGGTTGATAGCTTAGATTTTCGGTTTATTAGTGGGTATAGAAGACAAATTATTTTTATTAATTTTTATTAAAAGTAAACTCTTGATGAGCCAAATATTGAATATATTTCGTTTCCTTAAACCTGACCTTTTGCTGATATATATCCATTATTTTTCATAGCTTTAAAAATGCATATGCAAAATCAATGAGTTAGCTTTACTTGCTATAAGATGATGCTGGTTATAGCTTTGCTTAAACGACCAAACCTTTGTGTTTGTATTGTTAATAACGGTATCGAACTGTGTGTATTTTGTTTAGCTATATAAATTTCTCCCTCCCATAGAAATGAGTTTCCAAAAAACACAAACAATCAAAACTATTGCCCCAATCTGTAATGTGTAATAAAAAGTCACAATAATTTCCCCTTATAGCCTCTTACCAATCAGCATCATCAATTATGAAAACGGAACTTCTTGGAAACATTTCTGAAAGTATATTAAAAGAAAACAGAAAATGAGAATTTATTAATACAATTTAGATAAAAGAATGCAGATTTGTGTTTTTGCTTTTGTTTTATTTTTCTTGTTGGGCTAATATCATTTAAATAACTAAGATATTTTCGAATAGGCTGGGGCAGGTGTGTTGCTGCTGCTGCTGCTTATCAATGTTGTATGTAGATACTTTTAGAAATACTCTCAGATGAATTTTAAATCAAATGAAATGTGTGTGTGTGTGACTGTGTGTGTGTGTGTTGGAATGTTTTGTCTTTTAGAGAATGAAATCTCTTTCATTGGCCTGGGAAAAATGTGAGGCATTTCACTTAAGTGAAAATTCCAACTGATTTATAAGCGTTGAGGGGCCAAAAACAGAAGAAAAAAAATGCACACACACAAAAAATTTTAATGTAATATTTTGTTAAATACAAGAGTCTAATCCCTTGTCTCAGACATCATCAGCCACATGCTGGTCTCGGTCTCACTAATGCATTAGGAGTAGCAAGAGCAGAAGGAGGAGCAGTAGGAGGAGGAGGAGGCGAGAGCCCACTCACCAAAAGAAAGGAAAACAGCAACAGGCAGGAAAACAAACATTCAAAAAGCAACGCCCGCATTCCAATGAAAGCGCCGGCAGCTGCACGAAGCAATGGCAATGGCAACAGCAAACGGCAACAAGATGGGGCAGCCGCAGCAGCAGAAGAGGCATGCAGGCACACAAGTCAAAGAAATTTGCTGTTAATTCACGTATTAACCTTTTGACATTTGGCAGCATCGCCGACAACAACGATGACGACGACAACGGCAGAAGAAACAGAAAAAAAAAAAACAAGTCGCCAGAATTCCAATATGGAGATACAGATGCAGATGTAGGGGAAGGGTGGGTAGAGGCTGGGTAGGCGGCGGCGGCGGAGAGGGCTGGGCACATCTGCCATAGAAAAACTGTGTCAATGTGCCAACAAAATGTTGCTGGGGCGTCGGTTTTTCATGTGTGTGTGTGAGTGTGTGAAGAAGTGGCATGTGGGCGGGCGCAAGCTGCGATCGTTGGTGCTGTTGCTGCTGCAGCCACGCCAAATGGAAAGCCAAGAAAAAAAAAACACCAAGAAGACGACGACGACGACAACGACGGGTGACGGTGACGGTGATGCCGCCTCGTGTCTCTAAAGTACGTGCGCGGCTCAATGACTTTCAATTAAATCAATATTCATCGTTTTGGCTGTGTGGCTGCCTCGAGGCTAAATGGCAATGGGGCGAGCAAGGCAACCACTTCGACTCCAACTATGAATCCAAGCTCCAACTCCGCTCCTTGATTAGACGCGACAACAGCAACAACAACAACAGCTAACAGCGCAACGAGCAGCAGCAGCAACAACAGCAGCAGCCAGCCTAACAGCAGCATGGGAAAATGTGCAATTTTGGCCAAAAATAAATAAGCCAACCAGCCAGCCAGACTTTCAAGACTGGGCCGATGCCAAGACCAAGACCTGACCGAACCCGGGCTCACATTCATTGCGCAAATTTCTGTGTGGATTGCGGACGACTGCCTTCTGACTCTCTGCTGTTCAGTCTGCCTGCCTGCCTGCAATCAAAGATACACCAAAAGCCAAAAAAAAAACCAAAATAAACATTTGAACTACTAGCCCGTGCCTTTCACAAAAAACCTAGAAGGAGGCGGGCGAAAAACCGCGCGCAAATAATTAATGTTTGGCAATAATCGAAGACACCTTCAGAGGCAATCGTCGGTGGTTGGTTGCTTGGCTGGCTGGCTGGCTTACTGGTGTCCAACTTGGCACGACAAGTGCACCCGATGGCCATGCAAATGAGACATTTGCGGGAGGCGTACATTTTTGTTTTTTTTTTTTTGCCAAAAATCTACCGCGCTCATTTCAACTTCAACGGGGGTACATGCATACAAAGTATAGCCAGCCAGATTCGATATGTTTATGAGAGAGGAATGCTGAGAAAATTTTTTCAAAAATTATAATTGAATTCATTATGATGCAAACGAAAAATTACTTATTGCTAAATTTTGGAAAGGACCGAAAATAAAGTTTGCTTTTCGAACCTACTTTGGCATCGCCGATGAATCGTTTACTTTTAGGTAGAGTATTGATAAAACAGAATATTTTTGGTTAATTCATGAAAATGAGGTTAAAAATTAACAGAAATATTTTGTCTTGTGAAGGATAACATATCGCGTAAGTAGGGAAAATCAAGTGTCCTGTCGCTGTAAGATCAAAGCAGAAAAGACCTCTATATTACCTCGATCTGAATAATTGCCTTCAATGAATGTTCTTCATGTGTTATGATACTAATTGAGAGACTAACTTAAAATATGTCACATTGTATATTTGATTTAAAAAAAATTATTATGATCCTGGGCAAACTTTCAACTAATATTTTTATTAACTTTTCTATACAACAACCAATAAACACATTTTGTATAATTATTTCCTAAGTATCGTTAAGGATTCGTATGATATGAGATGAAATTATTTTGCTTGTTGCTATGAAAGTTTAACCAAGTCTTGAACCAAACTTATTATTATAAAGTCGCTAATAGATGGAGCCACCGAAAGAAAAGGACCTGGCTTCCGCAAATCAATTTAGCCTCGCTAGAATTTTTCGTCCTTTGACAAACTCGTAGATAAAACAAATAATTGCAATTATTATGCCCGTCAGCCATATTGCACCAACCACATAATAATATTGCAAATCGTTAGATTTCACTTTCATATACCGAGCGCCATCGACAAAATGCAATTGTCCGCTGTAGATGCCATCGGCAAAGCTATCAGTTCGCATTTTGGTACAAATGCCGCCTTCAAACATGCGTCTTATATACCAATTGAAAATTTGCAAATAGGGTAGACCAAATCGTGCGGGTGTGTGAAAGGGTTGCTGATCCACAATCTTTGTTAGCTTATGGAACAGGGGAGTGCGCAAGAACTTTTGCTGATACAGGGCAAAATCAACGCGATCCTCGTAGCCACAATGGATTAAACTGGTATTCAATTGTCGTCGATAGCTGTCCACCTTGTGCTCTTCAGTGACAATCATGCGGGAAGCCAACTCTGGATGAATATCGGGCAATTGATGAAAATGTTTCAGTTCGTTTTCAACAACTGGCAACCTGAGATCCGTTCCGGTTAAATCATCAAACGAATTGATTTGCTTCTCATAGAGACCAGCTGCCAGGCTGGTGGATAGTTGAGCCAAATAGAGATTCGTCAACATAAATCCGGTAATTGTCAGCACTATAAAGATCAACATATTCCCACGAGCCGTTCTTCCCGGTGCTGGTAGACATAACGACAAACAGAGAATCTGAAGAAATGCTAAACTAAAATTCAGACCATATTTCCGGCAAGTTGTTAGATATAAGGCGCCACTGCAATAGATTAGCATACTTAGCCATAGTAACCAAGTGCTCCAAGTGTACGGTTTGATTAGATACATAAATCTGGGCATAAGACCACCCGATGGTGCCATCACAAACAATCGCTCATGCATCAACACGACACTGCTGGTGAAATCAGCTGTGGGAAGGATGAGAAATGGCAGAAAGTCAATCGAGCGATTGCCCAAAGAGTCGACGGCTTCTTTCAGGCTGCTCACATGTCTCGTCCGTATTGTGCCATTATAATGAGTTATAAAAGCCAATATCATTCTTAGCATATAACCAGCATAGACATCCTTGCCCTTATGATCTCTATACTGGAAGGCACGAGGTGCTCCATTCAATATGACACCACAATTGATCACATAGCCATGAAAATCCCAGAGCAAAGCACGTGTCCTTCGATAATATTGTTCAATATTCGCGATTCTAAGTAATCGAAGTTCCGGATATGGCATATAACTATATAGCTGATCAGTGTCAGGCACTAAAACCAATATATGTACCATACCATCATGCCAACAATATGCAAATAGTTGCTGTAATCCCAGCCAAGTTGCCTCCCTGTAGATAATGAGAACATGCAATTGTTGCCTCTGCCATAACCATTTGGTGAGATAATTTAAAGTCTTTTGCAATTGCATGACATCCAAATTGATAATGGTCAGTGTACGGTCCGTAAAATTACCTCTGAGTACGTAATGATCGGCGTCATTGTGTTGAGTTAACCAAAGTTTTGGCATACCAAAAATTGAATTGCCGCGTTGTTGTTGTTGTTGTAACAGCTCCAACAAGGGGGAACTAATGCCTCCAAAGTCTACGAAAATATTGAGCTCCATGCCATATATACGATTTAGCTGTTCAATGCATTCCGTTAGATAATCAACATTGTTGTTGCCAGTGCCACCCAAAAGCGTTAGATTATGCAGCAAGTTGTGATATAGTAATGTCTCCATTTTCAGACAACAACACACACACTCTACGTGCTCTCATTTATATATATACACCCAAAAAAATAAAAAAAAAATAAAGGTTGGGAAATTATCCAATTAAGTTGTCAATAAAGAAATAAAACTACAAGTCATAGGCAAGTTATGACATTAGGCATTAGTGTCATCATCATACAATATATACTGGAGTTTATTCCTCAATCGTAATATTTGTTCTTGCATTTACATGTTCGAGACAAAAGATAATAATTGATAGAATTAAACCCACAGCCCACATAACAAAACCATAGAAATGAAATGACAAATCATAAGTTCGAGATAACTTTTCCTCGCTACGCATTAGAGTATACCAACCAGCTTCGATTAATTGACGCCAACTATCGCTTTTCATTTTATCCAATATCCCATATTCATGTATGCGTCTTAGATATCGATTAAGTAAATCCAAATATGGCAAATCATCGGTCACCAGCCAAGTCATTAGACCACTAATGATGCTCGTTCGTATCACTTTAAATTTGGGTATACTTAGCATATGCTGTTGATAGATAATGGCATCGAGACGATCTTCATAATTCGTAAATATATATGAAGTATTCAGTCGATTACGTTCGAGTCGTACCCCATCGCTGGGCAATGTGACAATACGATTTAAGACTTTTTCGGGTAATTGTGTTCTCTTTTGCATAACCTTTAAATAGTAATCATCTTGCAGCATGGGATATGGTGCATTTGCCAGATCGGCCAAACTATTATATTGCGGCTCAAAGACACCAGATGTTAGCATACTCGAGAGCTGGGCCAAATAGACATTGGTCATAATGAATCCCGCAATTGTCAATATCAAATAGATGACGAAATTTTGCCAATTAACAATGCGTATCGAACTATTCGATAGATATAACATGTGACATAGACTGATTAGAAATGACATACCGATATCTTGATCAGAACTCACATATAGCACAATCATGGCATAGGCAATGGCAATGATTAGGGTCAACCAAAGGGTCCACGTGAATGGTTTGCCAATGTACAATGAGTTTTTAATGGGTCGTGCATGTGGCACATAAACATATTGTTGTAATATTTGAATTGACACCGTGTTCGATACATTCCAGAATACTTCCTTTGGATAGCACATAAAATCAATTTGTTTCATTTTTAACAATTTAAATAGAATCATATAGATATCATAATTGTTAGCTGGTGGATGTGGTGTAAAGCCAATTGTGGCATTATAACGTTTAGCAAATTCTCGTATTGCATCAAACATATATCCAGCTTTAATCACCTGACCCTGACGATTAGTGTATTCAAAATAACGTGGCTCCAGTGTCACATTGACCGTACGCAGTGGATGACCTAGCAAATTTCGTAATTTCAATTCTCTTCTCTCCAGATAATCATGAATTCCATTAAGTTTTAGGACTCTTAGCTTTGAGTATGGTAGATAGCTAATGATCGATGTTTTGCCATTCAAAAGTAATGCATTAATGAAACCCTGCTTAAAGCAATACGCAAAGAGGCCAAGTTGAGAGCTCTCAGGCAGTTCCTTTTCCACACTAATGAACACAAGATGCAATTGGTGTTTTTTCTGAAGTAAATGTTGGAGAAATTCTAAAGTCTCTTCATTAATTTGCATTTCTCTCATATAGATTAGGATTAGAGCTCTCTGCGTAAATCGTTCAAATAGATGAAAACGTTGAGTTTGATTGGCTTTAATTGTTATTTGAAGTTTTGGTATATCCAATTGTCGTAGCATGGAATCATTTTTAAAATCAATAAATACATTTAGCTCGATGTGAAGTGCGGAATTTAGTTGAGATATCTCATCAGAACGTTCACAGGATAAAACAATGCCAACTAAAAATTGTTGAAGTAAAAGTAATAACCACTTTGGTGAATGCATTTCTGTTAACTGACTTTATTGCATGGCTGTTGGTTAGCTGCTATATATATGTTAGTCAAATCATGACAAATCAATTTAACCCCTTTTAAGATAATTGCTTCAAGTGCTAAGTGCTGCTAAGTGCTACCCTTTCGGTGGCAAACACAATGAAACTGATTAACCAACCGAATAATAATAGAAAATAGGCAAAACAATAGAATTCCATATCGAAAACATGTAGTTCAAAGCCATTAGATATACGAAAGCTAATTTCTCCACTCGATATACCCTGATCATAGGCATCGGCTTTTAATTTCTCTAGAATTCCAGTTTCAAATATCCGTCGCAAATAATTATTGAGAAGTTGGATATAGGGTAAACCATAACGTGTTACCACATAGAAAGGCAATTGATAGAGAACTTCATCAATGATTTTAATAAGTGGCACACGTAGAAATTTCTGTTGATATAGTTCAAAGTCAATGCGATCCCTAAGGGCAGAGTGCATGTAACTTGTATTCAAACTCTTTCGTAGAGTAATCACCTCCAATAGGGGTCTAGTCAGTACAATATCGATAATGTGTGAGTTGATGCTTCCGCTTTTCGTTAGATTCGTCAATACTTCCGTATCGAAGGGATCCTTGAGTAGCTTTAAATTCACATTAGCCAAATCATCCAAATTAGTGATTTGTCTACCATATAGACCAGCTGTTAGCATGCTTGATAATTGGGCTTGATACAAATTCGTAAGCATAAATCCAACAATGCACAGAAGTAGGAAAGTTCCAACACGACGCCAACCATGTCCATGATGATTGATATATGTGAGCGGCAAGTAGAGAAACATTTGTAATACTTCTAAAAATATGACAGCCAAATGTCGATAACGTCCTCCGTAACGCAACCAGTCGAGAAGAATTGTGCTATAGACCAGTGAGACGATAACTAATAGCCAGACCTCCCATTTGAAGGGCCGCAAAAAGTAGACTGCCTTTGGCAATGGTCGTGCAAATGGCACCAAAATATGTACATTCAAATTGTAAAGTATTTCACTATGATGAAAGTATACCCAGTCGATAGTTACCATAGTTCTGGTCATTAGATCGACGCGTTCGTTTTGAAATGCCTCAATGCCAACTTGCAATGGTATAGGATCGAATCCCTTGAGTGCAATGATTTCGGTTCCATTATAGTATTCGATAAATTGATGTATTAGCTGATAGAAGTAACCAGCATGAATCATTTTACCCTCGCGATTTGTATAGTTGAAGCAACGCGGTGAATATGATTCCGTGGTAATGTGCACTTCATGTCCTTGTAGATTTCTCAGTCATGTCAATTTGTGATAGTCCTTTAAATGATGTACTTGATGAATTCTTATCCGCGGATATGGTTCATAGGTATATAAACGATGAGTGTTCGACTCCAAGATCAATACATGAATATAACCATTATGCAAGGCTTGCTCGAAAAGATAATTCATTGATCCTGCTAATGATGATGATGATGATGATGATAGTATATATAATATCGGCAAATGTTGCAGAGCCAAAAGGAAATGTTTTTGCCACTTAAGAGTTTCATTTGACGCCGAAATTTCTTCTTCTATACACACAACGATTAAACTGCGATCACTAAAAGTGCCCAAGAGTTTTAGTCGTCTCGATTTGTGATCCATCCACACAGTCGGTGTTGGATTTTCAGTTAAATTATTTCTTTCACAATCCAGAAATATATTTAATTTCAATTTGAGTTCTTGATTCAATTGTCGTATAATATCGCTGGCCCACCAAGCAGCATTTGTTTGTGGTAGCAAAAATAATGAACTTAACACCACAATAAGTTTCGGGTAAATCATTTCAATTGAATATCCTTTCCGATCAAAGGGACAATAGGTTACATTTAATGTTCGCTGACTTCTTATATACATATACCACTCGCATGTTTTTGTGAGAGATCTTTATCGGGTCATAACCTAACAATTACACTTGGCCGCATAATCAGTTGAAGTTTAAGTTAAAGTCCAAGACCAAATCGTGCGCGGGTGACTGTTAAGTGCCACCCCCCCGCCGCCTACGCTTATCGCCCATCTACCAAATTGCCCCTTGACCACGACCGCGTAATTGTTTATGGCTTGACTTGATCTAACGTGACCGAACTATTGCTAAATGTCATACATATTGTTAATAAAATTACATGCTTAAATGGCAAATACACTCGTACACATTGTTAACAAAAAAACGTGTAGCATAGGGTGATTGACGATGGAAGGGGGGTTTGGTGGGTGTGACGGGTGGACTGAACGCCAAACTGGGCGGTGATGTAAGAAATTATGTCAGCTGGATGGTATGTGAGTGATTGAAAGGCATAGATTAAACAGCAAGAAAATATTTCAACTATGCAATCATGTTTTAACTTTATGTGACAAAATAATTAATAAATAAAATACAAAAGAGACGATAAACAAAGCCATAAGAAAATTATTGTTTTTCCCCAATTAATAGGTTTTTAATCAGTCCATTAATTGGAAAATCATAGCATTTGCTTTGCTAATTCTTTTGTTCCATTAAAAGCTTTTAATCATCGTTTAAATATATATATAATTAAATAGTTTGTATCAACAATTTCTTATTGGGATCCTTGGACACTCTTTGTTTTCCTTGAAAGTCTTTTAATAAATAAAATTTATATTAAATGTATGTAAAAAATAAAAGTATTTTTGGTCTAATATTTCCGAAACTGTATTATAAATAAAATTATTTTTTTAAAAGAGTATTGAAATATTGAAAATCAATTGATAAAAGAAGATTCAGTTATTTTTTAAATCGTCAGGAATGTGTGTTAGAGACAAAATACAAACTTAGCTCAGTTCTTTTCTTTTTGTTCTTTTCAGTGTATTTAAAGTTAGTTCAAGTAACATTTTAGCTCGATGACAGCTTAAAGTAGTATATCGATATGCATTTGGATGGAAATATATCGATAACACTTTTAGAGTTGCATTCCGAGCAGATGCTTTCTCTAATAGCAATACGAGTATTCAATATAAGTATCTTTTACGTTTTGTTACAGTGATTGATAGTGAGTGAGTGTGTGTGTGAGTGTGTTGCCCGAGAGGAGGGTAATGGGAGTTGAGGGCATGCAAATTTATAACTTTGATTTTGCCGTTTTCGAAACTCGTTTGCCCACATGCAAACACACAAAACTAAATTGCCAAAGACATTGAAATTGAAATCGCTCATAAATTTTATGTCTAATTGCAAAGAATGGCTGCAGACCTTGGGAGCTCAAATCAAAATGTTCCATGTGTCCACTATTATGCGAATGTTTGCTGTTGCTGCTGGGTTAGGTTGGTTGCTACTGCAGCAGCAGCAGTAACAGCAGCAGTAACAGCAGCAGCAAAAATTTGCAGAAAATGTCTGACAAAATTATGAAGCTACACAAATCTAAAGAAACGACCCACAATATCAACAGCAGCAACAGCAGCATTTGAAATCGCAAAAATAAATAAATATAAATTGCAAACGCAAACATAAAGAGCTATTGACTGTTGACTTTTATGAACAATTAGGCGGCAGCCACTTAAAATGGCGAATATATTGAGAGATGCAGGTACGAAGAGGAAGAGAGAGAGCAACAACAAAAGCTACATATGTATATGGCATATATACACATATTGTTGTGTGTGTGTTTACATGTGCTATACGATACAATAGATTGGAATTGGTTAATCGTAATGGTAATGCCTTCTCTATGGGCCTGGCCCAATAATAATTTACAATTGATTAGATCGACAGCACGCAACAGCAGCAATTGGAGGAGGTGGGTATTAGTGGGCGTGTCCGTCCCCTCTGTAAAAGGGGCAGTATGTTGTGGGGTGAAGAGGGAGGGCGGGAGGCGGGCAGGGCATTTGGAACTTGCAAAAGCCATTTGGACTTTAATTAATGCATTCAAAGCATTTATGTAAATGGCGGGAAATAATTTATCACCCATTCAAGACAAAACAGAAAACTCAGCTAACTGCAGCAGCAGCAGCAATCAAGTGTTTCATCCAAGCATTGCACACTACAGTAAACACTGGCTACAACTGCCAAGCAGCAGTTGGAAAGAGTCAGGTTAAAGTTAAATATCGCTAGATATCGATTATTTGCGATATATCGACTAGAGATATCGAATTCTACTCGTATTCACGCATTTACCTAGTCTGTAACAATCCAATTTTTCCATCTAAAAGACTTTCCGGCCAGACATTATATCGATTTTTCGTTAAGAAATATCGAGGCTGCTCAATTAATCGAGATCTCTAATCGATATGTTTTTCAGGTTCGCAATTAAACGATATCTTAAAAGCTAAGCAAATGGAAGACTCTCTCACAGATTTCTGGAAAACGTGTCCTTAAGAAAAAGCTCCTTTATTTCCGTTCCGTAGTAAATGTTCTTCTTGCTAATCTCTACTGTATGCTAAAATGGGTTTTGATTTTGCTCTCTGCCTTTTCTCGCGCCGTTCATTAGAGTTACGCCCACGCATTGGGCATTAGCGGTGGGCGTGGTCATTCTGAATATTTTTCTCAATGCTCTTTTTTTGTCGTAGTTTTTTTGTTGCAGTTTTTTTTTTTTTTTTGCAGCGGCATCGTTTGATTTTCTTGGCTTTTGTTGTTGAATTTTATATAATTAGTACTTAATTTATAATTTTTGTGGCGCACACAAAAATTGCATTGAAATTGCTTAGCAATTTTTAGTTTATTTGTTTGTTTTTGTGTTTTACTGTAGCTGTTGTTGTTACTGCTAGAGAAATCGGCGCAAGGTCAGCGATTTGAGATTTGAGAAAAGGCGGTTGTGGTGGGTTGGCCTGAGGCGTGTTGCCGTGTGGGTGGCTGGCATCTGGCATTTGCCAGATAACTTCAATTTAACTGACTGCATTTAATGGGAGGGAATTTTCATGACGATCTGTGTTGATTGATTGAGAGAACAACAAATCATTGCATTAATTTTTGTATAAACCGAAAGCGAAAAACCAAATATGTGTAGTTAAATGTTGGAAAACTGACAGGTAAAAAACAAAAGTCGAAATATGTGTATTAGATGATCAACTGAATGGCATTGCCTAAGACAAATGCTATGCTGTTTGCTGTTATTGTCAGAATCCGCACCAATGTGAGCCTTTACTGTACTTATAAGGATACAACTTTGAAATAAAATTCACTTTTTACATCAGATTGCATGAATTATTATGAAATATATTGACAATTCCCAAGATATATATGCTTATATATAATATAAGAGTTTTTTCGCTGCATTTGCTTATAATTCTCAATTAGTTTTAGCTTTTCCAGAGACCAACTGATACATTTTTGTTTTTGTTCCAAGCTTTTGTGTTAATCTCAAGTCGATTTAACATTAAAACTATTATTAATTAGATATTTTGTAGTCTTAGAAAATGTAAATCCCGATAGGAATGCCAATTTACTACCTCATTATAGGTATTCCTAAAAAGATCATCGTGTACGGGTTTTAATACAAGTTGGAAAAAAAACTTTCCCAATCTGAAACTGAGATGTTTTTCTATGGTGTGTGTTTGTGTGTGTGTATGAATTCTTGTGAAAATGCTTTAAGCCTGGCTACTTTAGTTCATACCATCATCTGCCACTTTCCTAACAATTTCCGCAAATTAAACAACAATTTCTATCTTCCTCAATATCAGAAGATGCGCTTAACTCACGTTGACTGCCTTCTTCGTCATTAAATACTGCAATTATGCCCAAGGATACTCCTAGCTGCTGGCTTGTGGCTGCTCATTGCCTCTGCCCCAATGGATTGGATCTTTGGCCAGGAATTCTGTAGCCATTTATGGCGGCGCAACAGAAAGAGACAACGATACAATTAAATAACAGTCGAGAGTTAATGCGACTAACTAGAAATAAATAAACAAGGCGCCCAAGTTCAGTTTCAGTTCAGTTCAGTTTCAGATGCACTTACCACCAAACCCCCAGCTTCCATTTTCAATCTTATTCTCATTGTGGTCGTCAATCAAGTCTCAACCGACCACGACCGACGACGACGATGACGATGACGACGACTACTGTGCGTAGTGGTGGCTTTAAGGTGGAGTGACGGGGAGGTGGGCGGAGTGGGTTTTTGGGTGGGGTGGTACTAGAGGGATGGAGCATGGAGCATAGCATATAATGATAGGCCGGACTAACGCCAGCTAGTGCGCGCTTACTCAATTACCTTTGACTAAATTATGGCCAATTGTTGCATTGAACATGTGTTGCATAATTACGGGCTGTGGCAGCACACTGTGTAGTTGGTAGCTAGCTTCAAGCTGAAATTTGATTACTGCTTATAGATTAGCTTGCTCTTGCTTGATGGCAAAGTTAGAGTTGGAAATTGAAGTTGCAAGTTGTTTGTTGCTGCTGCTGCTGGCGGGCCCCTTCTGCTAAATGTGTGGCAAACTTGGCCACGTTGACAGGTTAATGTGTAAGAAAGAGGAAGAGACTTGCAGCAACAACAACAAAAATTACTATATTGCTAGAGGGGTGAGGGGGCATGATTGTTGAGGGGTGTATGTGTGTGGGGGGGAGGTGTTTTTTTATGTGAACTGGAATGCTTGCGGTTAAGGGCGTTAACGCTTGAGCTAGCCAAATCAATTTTTTTCTTTTTTTTTTTTTTTGGTCGGTCTGCCCACACGTGTCAGCAACATTGTTGTTAGTTCGATTCCTGGTTGCTGTTGATATTGGTGTTTGTGTTGCTGCTGTTGTTGTTGTTGTTGCTGCTGCTGCTGCTGTTGTTGTTGTTGGTTGTTGTTGTTGTTGTTGTTGTTGTTGGTGCTGGCAATTAGCGTCGCAACATTTACGAGTGCCAGACAAATTACCAGGCAACATGTTGCAATTAAAATAACGGCACGCCAACTTTCGCCGCAAATCGTTCGCAGCGGCAAAAATGTTTCGCGCGTGCGCTAAGCAACCAATACACACATACACACACACAACACAACTGAACTTTTGTGGTTACTGTTGTTGTTGTTGCTGTTGGTGTTGCTGTGAGTTTATGGCGCAAAACACTTAGCCAGAGCCAAACCTTTCGCACACGCACACAAAATTCAATTTGTTTGCATTTTAATTGTCGTTTGTCGCCAAAGAGCGAAAAAGAAAAATTGCCAACAACTCGTTGCCAGTTGTCGCAGCAAATGCAGCAACAACAGCAACACCAAACAAACAACAGCAACAACAACAGTAACACACAATTTTTATGGCCTTTTTCCTACGCATTTTCAATGCTGTTGTTAACAGCTTTGTCCGAGGGTGTGTTAAATATTTTTTATAGCTTACTTTAGCGGCCAACAATCGTTTCGGTTGTTGGTTTGTTTATTGTTGGTGTTAGCTGTTTTCCTGCCTCTTTTTTTTTTTTTTTTTTTTTTTTTCTTACCTATTTGGCTTAAAGCCTGCATTGACTATTTTTATGGTTATTAACAACGTCACATGCCGATTTTTATTTTCATTTTTGACTTATGTGCTGTTGCCGTGTTGCTGTTGCTCATGTTGCTCATGTGTTGCTGTTGCCGTTCCCGTTGCTGTTGGTGTTGCTGTTGCTCTGTTGACTGTGGGTGTCTTTCAACATGCATTGGCCATAATTACGTGCTAAAAGTCAAGACAACTCAAGCCGCTTCAAGATAAAAAGGCAACTAAATGGAAGCTAGATTTAAAGCGAAATCAAACTGCTTATGAAATGTGATTAACAGTTCTCTCACCTCAGCAAATCAAATATTAAGCTCCATACACTCTGAGAAACGTAAAGCAAAACCAAGCTCAAAACGCTTTTAACTACTTTTCATTCTTGTGAGTTCCATTCAATGCCATATATAGGTTCGATAAAATCAAATGAATCAGAGGATTATAGAGCATTGTTATAAATTATGGTTTTTGGAACGAAAAGGTTGATTTATCTATTTTACCTGCCCACCTCACCTCTCTAGCAATCCGTTTCAAAATGACTAACTTTAGTAGACCAAGAAAATCGTTTTTAACTGTTTTGTAAGATCACAAAAAAACTCACGATGGTCATTTATAAGTATATTTCTTTGATGTCTATAAATTTTGTGAGTATTTTCAACTGGCATTGTTTCGCAATAGATCACAAATCTTTATCTTTATTCGAGCTACATATATGAAGATTTATTTAAAGACATTCGAAATAACGTTCAGTTTTCTAGAAAGAAAATATCTTTACCTGTAAACTTTAGATAATTGAAAATTGCAATTTAATAACATTTTTCAATGACTGATTGAGTTGCAAGTTATCGGGGTTTCTTTATAAGTTCAGACTGGAGACTGGAACAAGGTCAAGTTCTGGATTTGTTGTATTAGAATATAGAATTAGTATGGGACAACGACTGATTCGATAATCGAAACGATAAGGCTAAGACGAGTAATCGCCAATACGTCATTTCTCTCGTTTTTGAAAATGTTTTATTAGATTAAGAACACACAACATTTTATTGTGGTCTAAAAATTCTAGCAGCAAAAAATAGCCAGATATCTGTAACACATTTTCTCTCAGTGTCTGTTGTTGCCATTTCAGGGCAAAAAAAATCAATAAGCAGGCAACACTTGCATCCCAAACAGCCAACACACACGCACTCACACACACACACACACACTCTGAGCACACACACACATCTGGAGAGCTGTCAAAGTCTGCCAATTGTCGACAATCAATCAACTATTGTTGTTAAGTGCCTGTTTATATGGTTTGATTTTTATTGCAAACGCATTGGCAATACCCCGACCTTCCCCCTCTTCCTTCTCCCATCTACTCATCTCTCACTGTCACACGTCTTTACTGTGTGTGTGTGTTGTGGACTCCAAGACCCTTTTAGACTAGTTTTTTTTTCATTCTCTCTTATTTTTAGTGCGTTTTCTACAACAAGATTCAAGGCGACGGTCAGCAACATTTTGTATGTTGCCGCTTGCAAGTTTTCAAGCGACATTTGCATTATGTGTTTCCCCGTTCTCCACTCCCCCGGCTGATAGCCCCCCTTGCATGAAATCGATTGGCAATGGAGGCAATAACAAGTGCAATCAGTTGATGTACCTGCATTTGATTTGCCATCTTGTTTAGTTGTTGCTGTTGTTGCTGTTGCTGCTGTTGCTGGTGCTGATGTCTGGTTATGCAAACAGGCTAAAATGTCAGGCACTTTGGCAACATATTGGATTTTGTGAGACTGTTGCAAATGCCAACATTTGACAGTAAACAACAGCAAGTTGCCTGTTGCACTTGCCTGTTATTTGCTGGCAACATGTTGCTGCCTTGCTAGCTGCTTGGCTGGCTGGCTGATTGGCCTGGCAAAAAAGCGACAAATTAGGCTCACAATCGTTTGACTTTTACCCATGTTTATGGGCCATTAACTCTTCCAGCTGCCACATAAGTTCATTTTGGCCACCACTCAGCCAACGCCTATTGCCTACTACACACAACTAATACACTGACTGATTAAGCAATTCTTTTTCAGTTTCGCTTATTGTTGTTGTTTAGCTTTTTTTCTTAAAAAAAAAAAACATTTTTTGATAGCCAATTAAGTTGAATGCGCGCATGCGTTGGCATCTTATGGCCAAGACTTGCCTACAAAAAAAGGTCAGCAATTTTTGATTAACCCTGCTCACGCTAATAATCTCGAAAACCCATGGGCGGCTGATGAAACCATTATCAACTACTGACCACTGCAATGAAAAAGATATAGAGAGAGAGAGAAAGAGATAGTACCGAATTTGGCATACTCTAAAATAGAAATCGGCTGCGATTACTCTCTGTAATATCAATATCAACAATTTGCCTAATCTCTGACATTAGTTGAAAGAGTCTGATGCGAAAATTGCAGTACTCTTATTCTATAAATCCAACTTCCTCCTCCATCCCTCCCCCAACACCCTAGCTCGATTCTCTGTTGAATTATTATATTTGGCACTACATTTTGTTTTTTTTTTTCTTTTTTGATTTTTGAACATTATAATTTATGATTGCCCCGAAAAGTCAATTGATATGGCCAAGGCGATAACAGAAATTTAAGTGTTTTTCTATGCCCAACTTTTTTCCTTTTGTCCGCGTTTTTTTGTGCTTTTTTATAGCTATTGGCTATGATATGCAGTCAGGTTAGATTGATGCATTGAGATGGAGTTGTCGAATAACTTGGCATTTGGCTTGATGCGGGTTCAAATGGCCAAGAGATCAAGTCGACTGACGCGCCTCCTTTTCTACTACATATATACATATACATACATATATCTCCCTCACTTTCCACCCCGCCCCTGCATGGTCTATCCTCTATCTGTGTGTCTGTGATAAAGTTGTAGACGTTTTAGCAAATTGATTTAACGGATCTTTTTGTTAGTGGTTTTTGTTTTTAGTTTTATTTCATAGAGAGAAGGAAATAACTCAAGTGTCGCCATGGGGCATACTTAGACTTTAAACAGATCGTTGGTCTCAGATTGGGACGAGAAGGAGGAGGAGGAGGAGATGGAGAAGGCGTACCCATACCCAAACGGTTGGCTCCGTTAGGGATGGGATGGGTCCGTCCAGTGTGTTTTGGTTCAGCAGTTTTTTTTTTATTTTGATGGGGCGATAAGTAAGTGGTAGATGATTGTTATTTTTCTTTTTTTTATTTTGACGTTATGTTTAACGTTTTGTTAGATCGATGCCAAAAAAAAAGCAACTGACAGACTGGGTGACGAATTGTGTGGGCGTTGGTAACGGATTGACAAGATATGCAGTTTCCAATTGGATCGGTGTGATTTTTAAACCGTAAACCATATCCAAAGTTTAATTGAATTAGTTGTAGTTCGAATTTAGATACAAGTCAGAGTAACGAGTTTGGAAATTTAACTCACTCCACTGAATGATTGACCTTTAGATGGTATTACAGAGACCTAAATTAGCCAAGAGGAAACTTTCCAAAGAGAAAAAACGACAAGATATCAAATCAAACACAAATTTTAAACAATTTTCGATAATTAAACAATGAAAAATTCTTTGAAATCAAATAGTTGTAAATAAGTTTAGTCGAAAACAATAAATGTGACAATTTTATAAACCACTTTTCTTTTAACATTAAAAAACCAACAAAATCTCACAGAATTTATGGTTTGGAAATATTAACCAATAAGTTTTAAAAAAAATGTATTAAACTTAATTGAAGGTTTTTTATAGAATATATCCAGAGACACTTATATCGGTCATAAACGAATCTCCATTCAAATCGTTCAGCAGCTCCTACTTTCCATTTGTGGAACTTAGTTTAAATAGATATAAACAAATTGATTATGCTAAATGGGTTAAATCGAACTTCCTTATAAGCAAATGACAATCTAGTCGATATCCCTATTATGCCATAACTAACTACATGCATAAATACATACATATATAACAATACCTTAGCAGCAAAAACCACAAAGACCCCCGACAGCAATTTTGAACAAAAGCAGCAATCGAAATATCTTTTGGCCATATTTGTTGCAACTTCACTTCATTTGTGCCACATTATACACCTACAAATGTCACTCAAAGCTGGCAGAAAAAAAAAAACATGTTAATTTAATGTACAAAACGAAACTCTTTAAGTATCCCCTCCTCCGCCGCCCCCCTCGACAAAACAAAATAAACAACAAACAGCAGCAACAATGGTAACCAAAAAAGGCTTAAATTCGACCAAAACAAAAAAAAAAAGAAGTAGGAAAAAAATCAAACGGAGATCACAAGTCACGATAATGATAAATCGCAGCTAAAACATTTAGCCAAGTTACCAGGTAAAGCTACTGCCACAAAAGGTCGAGGGTGGGTACAACAGCAACTGCAACAACAACAACATTAACAACATCAAGTAGTGCAGTAGCAGTGAATTTATTTACTCATTGTACAATAAAGAAATAAAAAAACAGAAAACCACTACAACAACAACAACTACATAAAAATTGAAACAAACAAAAAAAGCAAACATTAAAAAAAGCCCCAAAAAACGAAATAAAACCAAAATTTATGGATTGGCGAATTTTAAATGCCCTTTTAATGATGTGTCCCGCTCTCTGCTATTACTTCTAGCCGATTGATCAGTGTCTCTATAGAATTTATGTTTATTTATATACAATCTGATCTGATTGAAATGCAGAATTTAAAGTTATAATTATGAACAATATAGTCTCGAAATATTCCCAACAGATTTATTTAATTTAGAATCAGCAAAATGATTTTTTTCGACTTGCTAATAGTATGGAAAACGCAAATAAATTACTTCGACATAACTCTCATCTTTTTATGCTTCTGAAGAGTATATACATATTAACGAATATACCCCGCTGTTGCAAGGGTATGCGCAAAAAATAAAAAGACCAAAACCAACGTGTCACAGTTCGTGAAATAACAATAGTTCACAATCGGCCCCGGCGGCTGGATGATCAGAGAGTCATAGCCAAAGCCAAAGCCAATTCAAGTCAAGTCAAGCTAAAACCAAGATGAAAAAAATTGGTATCCAAAACTCCTAGCTGAGAGTGAGATCAATATCTCAATGAGTTGACGATTGAGTCGAGGCTGCCGAAAAAAAAAAAACAAAAAAAAAATAGAAACCAAAAACCAAAAAGTATAAATACAACAAAAATGCTGTATGTAATATCGAAAAAGAGAGGATTAGACTGAGAGCTATCCTGTATCGAGTATATATCTTTGCAAATCAAAATTAAGACTATTCACCTCTCACTCAATCGCTTGCTCTATCTTTTTCTCTTACATACTTTCTTTAAGTTTTTAATTAAACGTTAAAACAAACAAACAAATTGCAATAAAAAGGAAACATCTTGAGCATTCCAAATCAAGATTAGATATGGGAAAACTCTCTAAAGCTTCGGTTCAAACATAATATGCCCATTATAATTAGAGGGTATTGAGACTTTTTTAGTCTTGGGGGCCGGCTTGTCATTCGATTGGCTTCTGTGTGTTTTTTTGTAGAGGGAAGGGGCTTTAGGGGATTAGTGAATTGGGGGAGGCAAGAAGTGCAAAAATGTAGTTTATTTTCATTGCTTATGACAACAACAGCAGCAGCAGTAACAGCAGCAGCAACTGTTGCTGATTTGTTTGTGTGTTTGTGTGTGTTTTTTTCTTATTATTATATAAAAATATTTATTTTCTATGTTTATGCATAAATTATGGAATATTTATTTCAATGCATTTGTGTATGGCTTCTGGCAAAAGGTCACAGCATTTTTTGATTTTGATTTTTAGTTTTAGTTTTTTTCAATATCCATTCAGTTTTAAATTTGGAGCGATGTTGTTGCTGCGACGGCCTGTTGCCAGTTGCTCTCGCTGTTGCTGCTGTTACTGTGCTTGTCACGAAGTCATACGACGACCCAAATTGAAATTGAAATTGTTGCTTAGTTATGGTAAATGCTGATGTTCGTTATGGGCATGAGTAGAGATTGATGAAGATCTTTCGATGTTTTTGCTGCTGCTGCTGGTGCCTGTTGCTGCTGCTGCTGGTGCCTGTTGCTAATGCTGCTGCTTAAGTTTGACATTTGTATAACGACAGTGGTTTTTTTTTTCCTTTTTCTTTATGGAATTGAGTTGATAGTCATGAAGTGTCAATTTATGCAATATGCGATAATTGGAAAGGCAAAAATTGATTTTTTTGATCTTTTGTAGAGAATTTTACCGACACTTGCTGTTGCACATTTTCATATTCATTGTCAGTGTCAATACTTTTTTTCTTTCTCTCTCATATTGAGAGATCCTTTTTGCCTGTATACATATCTGTATATATAATATATTTAGATGTATTGTATATATAATTGCCGATAATCTGATAGTTTAATGCTTTGTAATAAACGCTTATGTCGTCGTCGTCGCTGTTGTTGGCATAAATAAACTCGTCTTCGTAGTCGCAGTTAAATGAATGATGTTTATCTGCAGCACAACACAACTCAGCAGAAAAATCTTCTATAGACGTGGTAGCCCCTGCTGCTGCTGCCTTTTTTTTACTTTTCTTTCTTATTATACCCTTGCAAAAAGGGTATATTAATTTTGGTCAGAAGTGTGCAACGCATAGAAGGAGTCATCTCCGACCATATAAAGTATATATATTCTTGATCAGCATGACAAGACGAGTTCAAATCCGTTTGTCCGTCTGTCTGTCCGTCTGTCCGTCTGTCCGGCTGTCCGTCTGTCCGTCTGTCTGGATCAACAGCTTCTCCTCCTAAACCGCTATAGCTACAGAGCTGCAATTTTGCACGAAGTCTTGTATATACTGCAGGCATTGTATATCTCGGATTCATCCGGATCGGACAACTATATCATATAGCTCCCATAGAACCCGTCGGTCGAAAATAGAGTTTTAGATCAATAACTTTGTTGTTTTTCATTTGATTGTTATAAAACTTAACATTTGGCAGTTTACTATACATCTATACGTCCGTGCCAAATTTGATCAAGATCGGACTACTATATCATATAGCTCCCATAGGAACAATCGGACCAAATATAGTTTTGCTTCTAAAAACTTTTTTGTTTCTATTGCGATTATCACCAAACTTAGCAAATAACATTTGCACAAAATAAATTATAATCCTGCCAAATTTGATCAAAATCGGATTACTATATGATATAGCTGTCATACAAACAGATGGAAAAATTGCATGCTGCAGCATACATATATCTACATACATGCATATGTGTGCGTGCCGTGCTATAGCGTGTAGATAAGGGTTTTTACACAAAAACCCTTTCCATTTTGCGATCTCCATTTAGGGATTGAGTAAGGCATGAACTTGCAAGGGTATACAAACTTCGGCATGGTCGAAGTTAGCCCGGCCTTCTGGTTTTTTTTTTTTTTTGCGCCGCTCGGCCAATAAACTTTAACTACGACAAAAGACGCATTTTGCTGCTACTTAAGGCCAATAAATCTAAGCAGCTGCTGCACTTTTCAACTCATCGGCGGAGCAGCAGCAAAAAAGAAAAACCCAAGTCTCAGACTAAGTCAGTGTCCAAGTCTCTGTCTCAGTCTCAGCACTGAGAATCCACATACCAGCAACAGCCGCAGCCTTAGCCGCAGTCTCATGTCCATGTCCATGTCTATGCGATTGTCATCAGCAACGGCTTTATCATTGTTGTTGTTGTTGGCCTGGCTTGGCTTGGCTTGGCTTTGGCATGTAATAAGTTTCAAGATGATGCTGCAATTACCGCCAAACAGCAACAACACTTTGATAAAATAGCCTTGAGTGTTGTTGTTGCTGTTGCTGTTGCTGTTGCAGCTCGCTGCTGGCTGTTGACTGCGTGTGGGGCAACTCATTAGTGGCATTTGACCTGCCTTGCACTCTTACTCTTGCCTGATTGAATTTGCAATAACAAACAGCAACAACAACAACCGCAACTGTGCCAAACAACAATTTCCGCCTGTCAAAAAAACACAAAAACTTTTTTTCAACACTTAAAGTTGCCAAAGCAAACGGCGACATGTTGCCAGCAGGCATGCAACACAAAATTCACTGCTAGCCATCGAAAGACAGGGATAGAAGAGAGATAGAGAGAGAAAGAGAGAGAGAGAGATTGCCATTTTGTAATCAACGACTATGCAAATGCCGCAGCATAAATTAACCATCGAAAAGTAGAAAAAAAAACTAGCAACAACAAAATACATTTTGACAACGATCGCCAACACTTGGATCGTCGATTTGACACCATCTCGAACAGCAGCAGCAGCAGCAGCATCCATCCCCAAGTCAAACGTGTGAATTTGTTTAATCTGTTTTTTCTGCATTTATTTATCTGTCGCATTTTATCGCCGGTGAATTTTGAGTTCGCACCACATTCTCGTGATTAGCGTTAACAGATTTTTCCTGGCAAATGTTTGTCGCCTTTGCCAAACGCAAGCGCATTTGCTGAGTTTTTGTTGCTGTCGTTGATAAATTGTGGCGATAAGTGTTGCAAGTGGACGACGACGAATGATTGAAAAATTTGTACAGCATGTGAATGTGAATGATATGCCCGAGAGAGCAATAAGCTGAAAAAACAGAAACAAATCGGTTTGCGATCCACGCGAAAACGACAAAAATTCCAAACAAAAATCTTTAAATGGTTAAGCAAAAAAATTTCCTTTCGATTTACTTTCAGTTTTTTAAAGTTTTAAAGTTTGTTTAAAAAATAATTCATAGTAAAAAAACAGATAGAGATTAATTTCTTTTGGATAAATTTATAAATGGACTGAAAATTACATTTAATTTGTATAATTTCCCTTTGGAAACATCTTTATGAAGAACTTTGATCGTTAAAACAACTTATTTATTTATTTATATTCTGAATTGAAATCGTAATTGCAAATTACGGACAATTCTTAAATCTAGCTATAATATGCATTATTATATTTTGGTAACTTTGATTATTATATAAGATGGGATAGGTTTGCTTCTTGGAGGAAAACAACTTAAATATTAATTTCCTATAAAAATAAAAAGGATCATAAGAGGAAGTTGAAGAACAAGAAAATAATTACAAAATATCTGTGGAGTTGAGAAATGTTCTCGGAGATATTGAGAAATCCCGAAGCGATTGAAATATATGGAGAAATTGAGGGATCTTAAGGACAAAGTAAGAAAAATTTAGCAAAGAAAAAAAACAGACGCTGGCGCTTTATATATGTTTATATGTATTTGTATGTTCCTTATCAGTTGGAAAGAAATTCTTCAAGATTATTATTGAATGTTGTTTTTTAAGTAGGAGGATCCCAACTAATCAATTGCTTCTATTAGGATCATGTTTCTAATCTTCATAAAATATGCTTAACAAGGCATTGAAATAAAAATTATATAGTAAATCGCTTAAATTTTCCTATTTCATTTCTCTCATTTGTCATTAGAATTCCCAACTAGTTTATGATTCTCTGATTGATAGTTTCCCATGCTTCCCATTTCTCTTTGGCATCTCTCTCTCTCTGTCTCTGACACTAAATAATTGAAACATTCCAATGGCATTCCGGTACATACATACTACATAGTATACAAGTAACAACCCCCCCATAAACACTACACAGTGGTAACCTCAGTGAACTCTTTTCCATAGAAAATCGCATGCATGTTTTATGGTCGTCGCTTCTTCCACGCTTGCTACCAGCAGCAGCACAACCTGCAACTCTCTCTCTCACTCTCTCTCGGTTTTTTTTTTACTATATGTGTGCAGCAGCATTCCACAACTGAAAAACAATTTTCATCTGCACAGCCATAACTCAGATCTCAGAGTTGGATGATAGGAGGGGATGTGGGGCGACTCGACTGGACGACCCACACACTGAACTCTCTGAGACAAACAAGAGCCACTTTGGTGGCGACTGGCAAAAGGCGTCGTCAGGGTCAGGCTATAGGCATTTGGCAGGGGTCAAGCGGCTGCTGTGGCAATTTGTCAATTTCATAATTTAAGCAGCATGCGAGAAGAGGACCCAGACACCGCTCCAGCATGTTGCTCTTGCCACAAGGTGGTTGGTTATGGGCCCGCACACGTAAGTGTGTAATAAAACGGAAGAATGTGGAGAAAAAGTAGCTAAAGTCATCGCATCGAGTAACTGTATGAGTATGGAAAGTTTTGCCCAGTCTCTGTCACTGTCTCTGTGTCGGTCGGTCGGTCTGTCGGGGGTCGGTCTTTGGTCATAATGTTGCTTCTGCTTGTGTTCGTTTCGAGCTTTACAGTTTTATTACTACAGTTAGCAACATGTTGTTGAGTCGACGTCGTCGTAGTCGTAGTGGCTGTAGTCATCTCCGTCGCCACGTTGCATTAGAATAGGGCAACAAATCATCTCCATTAACCCAAAACAAAACTGCGCACACAATCGCTGAACGTGCATCTGCAGCACGCCCGCTGGATGCTGCAGCTGAGAGTAGGAGACGAGATCCCAGACCTACAGCTACAACTTTAACTTCAACTTCAACTCCAACTACAACTCTAACTCTGGCCCTGATGGTGGTCCGCAAACAACACATAAAACACATAGCAAAAGGTGGTAAAATTGGTGTCACTTGTCACGTAGAACGTTAATTGTGAAACGGAAATGCTGGCTACGTGTTTGTTGTTGTTGCCTGTTGCTGTTGCTGGTGGCGCGCCTGTTGTCAACATGTTGCTGCTGCTGCTGTTGTTGTTGCTGTTGCTGTTGTTGCTCTTGTTGTATAATTTGCCTCTTCTCAGCTTCAACAACTAGCTGATGCTGCTGCTCCTCCTCCTCCATCTTGTTACGAAAATTGAAAAATGAAATCAAGATACACGGAATATATGTCACGAATGTAATTCTCAACTCCCATTATTCCCCTCCTATTTATCTATTTTCCTTTCAATTTGTGCCAAAATGTTTAGGCCAACAACAAATTCCATCAAGACACCATTTGCCATTTGCATTTTTTCTATTTTTTTTTTTTGGGATAATTGAATTGTTGTGGCCAAGCTAAAGTAACATTTATGTGGCACCCCCCACCATCCCAAAAGAAAAAAAAAATACTAAAATGACAATTCAAACCATAGGAAAAAGCGTAATAAAAATGCAAGTGTCTCCGCGTCTGATGGGCAGCAGCAACAGCAGCAGCAACAACTGCAAATGCTGCAGTGGTATTCGGGGCACACACACAAAAAAAAAGTTATCCAACATGCAACAGAAAGAAGAAAAAAAAAGAAACCAAAGAAAAACCTGGAAACAGTCATATGAGGGCGCTTTAAGTCGTATGGCAAATAAAGTGGGTAGCCACAGGAAAAGCTGATCGACTTGGGCCTTACTCAGTGTTTTATCAAGGTAACTTTAATTTGTTTATATCCCAACAATACCCAATTAATTGAAGTTATATTTGTTAGTTTAGTCAAGCTGTAATCTTAAATCATCACTCCTTATTTCAGTAGCTTTTTCTGATTGCCTATGCCTTCCTCAAGTATTAATTTAAGTCACAACCTAAGCCAGGACAAAGGGACTTCCATCGAATTTATATAACATTATTAACACTATTTCTTTTATTAACAATTTCAAGTAAAGATAGTAAAATTTATACTTAAAAAAAAGGCATTCATTTTTAAGTTATTTTTTAATTAGAAAAAGGAATTCCATTTCCATAAACATTTCGATAAAGTTTCTTGGGCAAGAGAAGACTGAAAAATTCTGCCAACTCTGTAAAGTATGCAACAATTTGCTGTCAAGCAACCAGTAAAAGAACAAGAAAAATGTTTAATTCTTGGATACCGTTACGTACTTAGGTATAAACCTAGTACATCTTAGCCGGTAACTGCTGCAATAAGTAACATGTACAATATATATATATACATATATATGTATAAAAAAACCAATCAGAAAGCCAACAATAACAAAAAAAATCTGAATAAAAAACGTCGTAACTGCAGTTGGCGTTGCACAGTTGCGCGATTATTTAGTCGCGTGGGCGCAGGCGCAACATGACGGCTAACAGAGACAGATGCATATGCAGATGCTGGCAGGAGACAGAGAGACCGAGGCGGACAGACAGTTAGACAGACAGACGGACAGACAGACCAACTGGCGGACTGGCTGACTGGTGGACAGATCTCTCGATCTCCCCATCCCCACAGAGTTTAAACGTTGGCCGTCCTACGGTTGGCTTCCAACTTGGATACGTGCGGGCTTTGTGATTGGATTTATGTTAATTTCTGACGAGATTTGTGCAATGCTTCAGCTGCTGCTGCTGCTGCTGCCGCTGTTTTTTGCTGTTGTTGTTGTTGTTGCTGCCGCTGTCAGTTAAGTTGGCTGCAAGTTTTGCAAGTTGCCTTTAAACTGTTTTGTGTGCGTAATTAAATAGTGACATTTTTTGATTGTAAAGTGCTTTTTTTCTTGTTGTTGCTGTTATTTTCTTTTCTTGCATGTAAAGGAAATTGAAGCCGCGAAAATCAGCTAAAGAAAATATAAGGAAATTGACATAAGTTTATATTAAATATTTATTTATGTTTTTGTATAAACGGTTTGTTTTGATCAATTGATTGTTTATCGCAGAAACAAGTTAAGTTTAATTCCATTCATACTAAAGCAGGGAATTGTTGCGAAATTTCACAATTAAAATCTAATCTAACAAGATGAATCGAATAGGTAATGGGAATATCCTTTGAGAGATTGAGTGCGGGATTCTTTAAGCTCTACATACATAAAACCCATCCGATAGCTTCAATCTTAAGCTGGTCTTAATGACTGGTCTTTAGATCACTATCTTTATAATCGTTGAGGAGTGTAATTGCATTAAAGGGATTCAATGATAGAAAACAGCAACAAAGTGTTGTGAAATTTCATCAGATTCTTTAAATGCTTAAGAATCAAACACTTTTAACTGTAAATCCTTACATCTTACCCATGGGAAATGCTATAAAAAAGACCTTTACCCCATAAAAAATTGTAATCGATATGACATTCGATAAACACACATATCGTAAATAATTCTAGCCTCCTTTTCTGCATTCCTTACCAAAAATGTTGAGGTTTTGGGGCATAAATCACCAAAATACACAATTTTTCTAAACCAATTGCCGCCTCAATCTATATTATTACCCACATGTCGCACGCACACATACACACACACACACACACAGAGAGACAGCCCACCAGCTATCCCACTTCTCTTGCTTCCTACCCATATGTATCTGCCTATCTATATTTTGCTCCTCTCTCTCCCTCTCTATCTATGTATCTCTGTCTCCTTCACTTTTCTTATACTTATATTTATTTATAAAAATAGCCTCCAAGCTGACAACGGCAATTAACAAGCCTGAGAATTTGGTACGGCATTGGCATTTGGTTGTTTTGGTCCCCAGTGGGCTGCTAGTTGTCAGCTGCCTCAACTCTATGAAATGGAACTGCTGCCTGCTGCTGCTCCAATTTGCCAAAATCTCAGAAATTCCTTACGGCCAGTGCAACATAATTGAACCGGATTTCTCTCTCTCTCTCTCACTCTATATCTGTGTCCATTGTCGCTATATGAACCGAATTAATTATCGTCTCAGCTGCGATTTAAGTGGCTGCCGAAAAGCGAAACAAAATGAAGAAAAAGTCAAAGTCTCAAAGTTTTTAGAGTTTTGTGTCTTGCACCTGGCGACGGTCGCGACAGGTCAGCAGACAAAAAAAAAAAGAAGAAAAAAAACCGAAACCCAGCAAAATCCATGCGGCATATTGCACAAAAATCTTGCAGTCACTTGTGAAAAATTAACTACAAGTGCTCTTTGTTGTTTTTGTTGTTGTTGCAACAGCTGCAAGTGTTTTGGCTCTGTGGCACTTGCAATGGACTTGCTGCAGTTGTGTTTCAAGAAAGACTTGCAGCAAAATTTATATGAAAATTTATGATACATTATTTGCCTGCACTTGGTTTGTCAACTATAGCTCTGAACGGTGGAGTGGGGCGGAAAGAGGGGAGGGGGCTGGCTGGGACATCTGAAAGATCGAGACTTGTACCTAAATCAAGACAACAATAGTGCAGAGGGAGGGAGAAAGAGAGAGGGACTAGGACTAGCCTAATGATCAGAGTGCTCTGGAGAAGGGGCTTAGAGGGAGGGATGTCTGTTTTTTCTTTCTAGTTTATGTTTTTATGCCAACTAATTGGCTTTTGACCCAGTTGGGGCTAACAGGCAGCTGTTTGTTAGTTCAGACCACAACAAAAAATAAGTTTCACTTGACATTTGGGTAATCTGCAAGATTTAATATCAATCTTTCCATATAGTAGTAAGTCATTTAGAGCTCAATTTACTATATCGATAACTATACGATTAGTTTATTGAATTTTTGACGTTTCGAAATCATTTCAATTACCCTTCGTTGCTTAGAAATTTGTGAGGCTTTTTCGCCCTTTGTTCTTTAAGCAATTCATTTTTAGTCTCCCATTTCCCATTGAGCGACCCAACGGGTAATCTTTAGATTACTATCCGATTATTCGATAGAGTTTTCGATCTTTTATGACGTTTTTCGTCTGGTTTGTTAGCATTGTGTGTAACCCTTTCCATATAGCCATTTGAGTCGACTACTATCGATTCTCCAGAGTTTCTTCTCCCGAAAGCACAGTCTTCCTTTTGGCCTTGAGCATTGTGTGTGTGTGTAACCCAAGTACTTTAATCCCCCTATTTGCTGGCCTTTTTGAAACAAAAAAAACCATTACTTAACACAATTTGACCCCAATCACCTACGATTCCATGCGTAGTGCTCCCGCCCACTCTCATTCCCGCCCATCAGCTAGCATACATATGGCCAATTCACACCAAAAGCTAATAAACCACAAACAAAGACAACAAGAAACAAACAAAACAGCTGCCAAGCCTCACCTCACCTCACCCATAACTGCCCCACCATCCCGCAATCCGCTTGCCACTTTGCATAACAAACGACTTTATTAATTTTCAAATTACCGAAAGTCAAGAGGCCGGCTGAACATTTTGGTTGCATTTTGTGGCCTTTATGTAGCACTTGGAAATGAATTTGAGGCATGAATTGGATATTTTTGTTTTCTAGAGTTTTTTTACGGTTTTTTTCCTTCTTTTTTTTAGTAGGTGGGCGTTGTGAGAAAATTTGTTGTTGTTGTTGATGGTTTTTTTTTTAGTTTTTTTTCGCCAAATGCCAAGCGGCTGCGGCAAAAGTGTGGGCAGCTGCAACAGCCGCAGGGCATAGACATAGAAGAGACACAACAGCAACAAAAACAAATACCAACTCTTATGCTAATATTTGTTAAAAGCAAAATGTCGCTTCGTGCCAACTTGGCCAATAAATCAACAAATTATAAATGCCGAAAGATTGATGAGCATTAAACGGGCTTGAGCTTATTAGAAACTTGCCTTGATTGGCAGCCAATGGAAAGGCATGAAGAGGCGTGGAGGGGGGCTGGATGCGACAAGTAGATAGAGAGAAAGATAGAAACAATGTAAGTGAATAAAATGTTAATTTCTCAATTAACATTAACATAAGCAATCGTTTTGTGCAATGCCATAAATCATACAATTAAAAACTAATCAAGCAATGACACAAGGCATCAAATTGCAATTGCAGCAGCAGCAGCAACAACAATAACAACAACACCAACAATTGACACGTTGCAACAGCAACAACAAACAACATTTGGCCAAGTTTTCCCCGGTTGCTGCTGACGTTGTCGGGCCCACTTCAAAGACAAATTTATGTATTGTCAGACAAAAAAAAAAACAAATTGAAGGGAACTACAAAAAAAAAAAGAATAAGCCAAAAAAAAATGGAGAAAAAAATGCCATACAAACTGCATAATTCAAAAATTATGAGACCCATTAGAGAGAACACAACGAAAAGAACCAAGCCTCAAGCATTTCCCTTTTGGCCAAAGGTGGTGGGGAGGCAGGAGGAGGTGGTGCCGGTGGTGGCGAAGCCACAAAAAGCCACACGCCGCAGCCGTAAAAACTTCAACTTGCACACACATACACACACACACTGACATACACACACAAATGGCTAGAAAATTATTTTAAGTTATTTGTTGATTGTTTTCAAAATTGTTGCCATGTAATGCGATGCCTGAAGTTGGTCTCTCTCTCTCCTCTCGCCTTCCCTCCTTCATCCATCCACTACTCCACCGCATCCTCCTCCACTTTCGGAGGCTGTGTTTGCGTCAGACAGTTTGGCTTTGGCTTTGGTTTCTGTCTCTCTCTCTCTTTCTCACTCACATTCTGTCTGTCTTACTGTCATGTCTGACTGTCTGTCTGATTGTCGGTCTGTCTGTGTGTGTGGCATTTTGCAGAGGCCGCCATCCAGTTGTTGTTGTTGTTGCTGGCACACAGGTGTCTACTATCTGCCTCTACAAACGGTGTGTGTGTGTGTGTGTGGGCTGTTGCTGGGTTGGATTAAGACAGCTCGAGTTCTTGGCTAATGCCCTAAATATGTCTTGAGTTATGTGAGATTTTTTATGTCATTCTGCTTATCAAAATGAAGTTGAAACCTTTATTTTTTTTCATGTGTGTATTAAACACGGCCCACATACATACATATCCACGTTGGAAGAGGGGTAAGCGAGTGAGATCTAAGAAAAAGATCAACAAAGAGAGAAAGTTCAACTATGAAAAAAGTTTAATAAAATTATTCATAGGAAACCCGCATAGAAATCTAAGTATGAAAAGCCGGAAACTTCTTGCAAAGAATAGAACAGAATATCTCTACAGTAAAACCTCGCTTAACGGGGATGTCACTCAAGAGAGTTATCACTGCAATTTATATTTATTTGGGATTATCCTCTTCTTTCTGCCAGGCCTAAATTCGAGAGATGGCCATGCCTTATACCAGTTGTCACATCCCACAGTATATTCCTCATTCAACTTAGTCGTTTTTAATGCAATGGAGTAAGGCGTTCTTCTAAATGTTGGCTAAACATTTAATGGAAGCAATTGAATCAGATAATTATATCAATAAAAATCAAACTAGTTTCTAGTGTGTTTCAAATATGGCTAAAGTATCTATCGCATAGATCAAACAGCTATCAATATACTACATATGTATGTATATACCCATACCTACATACATATATAAGACATTTGGTGGTCCCAACAAGTTCGTTGCCTAAGTCTTTTGTTTTACTCTCCATGTCTCTCGTCATAAAACTAAAATAATTGATTGAAATCACTAAAAATTGTCAAAAAATCAATAGAAATTGCCTTTTAATACATTTTTAGTAGTCAGAATTTACTCTACTATGAGTAGAGACATAAATCAGTATCACTTACTAAAAAAATGTAATTTTTATAGGATTGTTGAGGTGAGGGTAAGGTAGGGGGCAGGCTAATGAATTATTAGTCCTATGCATATATTTAAGATATTATATACACACACATCTTTATTGCAAATACAAATTAGATTCAATTTTGACATAGTATCTTTTTTTGCATTTTGCATAATTTTTGTATCGTGCCAATCAATTCTCAAATTGCACTTATTCACTTTACATTTACATTTCTCATGTCGAATTGATCTTTTGGCGTGTTATTTGTTTATTTTTTATTTTTTTTAATTTTTGTTGTTGCTTTTGTTTTGGCATATTGCTACGCCCCCGCCACGTCTTCCCCCCACGCCACTCTGCCTATGCACTCTGAGCTCTCTGAATTGATCTGTGGGTGGCACAACTGGGTAAAATTAAATGCCGCCAGCTGAAAATTGCTAACTAATTAATGCCAAATGGCCGATGGCAACAAAATAACAACAACAACAAAAATCTAAAGGTGGGCGCAACGACAACTTCTATATGTGTGTTTGTATTATTATTATTAACTGTTATTATTATTATTATTGTTGCTGCTGCTGCTGCTGTTGTTGTTGTTATGCGCGTAGCAACAGTCGGGTGATATTTGCATGTGACATAAAAGTGATTGGAGTAATTGATAATTGTGCAGAAACACGAAACGGTCGCTCAGACCAATTACAGAGTTTGCCGGCTCCTTGCCCATTGCTTTGCATTGCATTGCACATTCGCAATTGGTGTGAACCAAAAACTGAGGGCGACAACAAGTTCGTTGCCTAAGTCTTTTGTTTCCCCATTAGCCAAAAAAAAAAAAAGAAACCCGAACGAACAAAAAAAAAGTTTCAATTACAAATGCAAATTGAATTAGGCTTCGAGTATGAAATAAATCATCAACATTTTTCATCAATATTAATAGACAAGAATATGTATATAGATGTGTATGTGTGTGTGTGTGTGTGCAACTGAAGAAAATATATATCCAAATGCATTTGAAAAATGTTTGTACAATTGCAAATCCAAAGTTGTTGCTTTGGCCAATCTCTTGCCATAAATCAAGCCATAGAAAATGACCGCAGGCGCCTTGTAAGCGAGTTCCCAGTCACCGGACTCTGTCTTCGTTTCGTCCCCCCTCCACCGCTCCTCTCTCTCTCTCGCTCTCTTATTTTCTATCACTGACTTGGCACAGTCCACTGACTGTGACTGACTGACAGGCGTTGTATGAACCAAGATCTTGACCAACAAACAGAGACAGACCCACGCCAATTTTTCTTTTTTTTCTGTTTCTACCAGCAAAAAGAACCAAAACGAAAAAAAAATCAAACACAAATTCAAATCTAGCTAATTTCAAAGCCGAAACTCATTTAAATGGAGCTTGGCTTGGGACTTCAAATAGAGCAACAAATCTAAACCGCAAAGTTAATTTTATTTTCCACCTACTGGCAAAATCAATTTGCTTCGTGTGGCACGTGCGCCAAATAGAATGAAAATTAGTTGCGGCCTAGCAGGAAGCAGGAAGGGGGAGTGAGGTAAGGTGAGGTGTGGGTTGGGGTTGGCGTTGGGGTAGACGGACTTTAGTCGCATAGATGGTAAGGGGGTTTAGGAAGGGGTTTTTGGTGGTGTCATGCCGTGTGCGTCACTCCACTTCAAAAGACAAGAGATCTCGGGCCAAAACGTCACTCATTGTGGCCACGATTGGGCCATAACAGTAGCCAAGAGCGAAACGAAAACTAAAAAATAGACAAACAAAATACCAGCAACAACAACCAAGTATTGAGCCTTTTAAAAATACATTTTGCAATTACAGCAACTGCAACAACAATTACAATTACAATTACGAATTTTCGTTACAAATTGCCTCGAGGGTTTTTTTTTTGTGTTTGTTCCGCTTTTTTTTTGGGGGGGGGGACAATATGATGGTGGCGGGGGGAGAGAAATTCTTCCAATTGAATAATGAACAAGACTATATAGATACGCCTGCACTCCAAAATCGAGTTTCATTTTAACTTGCGACACATAACAAATGCGTATTTAATGTGTTGAGAGGGGAGAGAGGAGAGGATGGGAGACAGGCGGAGGAGGCTGACTTGGCCAACTTGGCACATTCACTCGATTTCCATTTAACGCCTCAAGTATTTCGCTTAGTTTATGGGTGGTCAGCGTTGAGGTTGAAAGCCCTCAGGGGGTATCTTGCATTTTAATTTGTTTTTAATAAACGGCAGCCAACACATACAGATAGATAGATAGAGAGAGAGAGACACACACAATTCGTTTGATATATGCAACTAGATTATACAGTTAGAGCTGGATCTCTCTCTCTCTGTCTCTCTCTCTCTCTATCGCTCTTTTAGTGTCTCTCTCTAAGTAAGACCAAGACTTAAAGCAACTACTCGGCGTCAGCTCGGCGGGTTCGCTCATGTAATTTGGAATTCAACACCCCGAAAGAGCTTGGTGATTAAATATGGACTGTGGCTAACTGAAAATGGTGGGTTGTCAATTGCACTTTATAGATCCCATAGATGGGCAACAACATTTAAATTTTATAATGCTAAAAAAATAAAATGAGAAAAAAAAATGTATGAGAAAAAATTTATAGTCAAAGTAAGAATTTGAATTTTTACAGCTTGTCGTTCGAGTTTTTACTCCCTCAGTGAACGATATAAATAACGTTATCAATATATTGCTAGCCATTTCGCATAAAACGTCTTTTTATCTAATATTTTTGTTTGAGTAGAGAGAGAAACTATTTGACCTAAGGTCAAAATAGAAAATAATTAAAGTTCTGAAAAATAAGTTACTATTCCAGTAACTTAAGTGAATAAATGTTGAATTTATAGTGAAAATTCTTAAGCACAATTTGGAGGCTATAGATTGAGAGAAATCGTTTATTTCACTCGATAATCTGTTACATATTCGGCTCTTAATCTTTCGACAATTGTTTTCAAAGTAAATTTTTAATGACAATAATTATCTATCAATTTAAGTAGTAGGGCCAAAGAAACTGGCAAAATAAATGAATTTATATGTAATTGTTTGCTGTTGTTATTGTTGTTGGTGGTGGTTTTTTTTATTGGAATTTAATGTATACATTTTCACGAAAACCTATGCCAATTATATAATTTAAGCTGCGAAATAGCAACGGCAACAACAGCAATAGCAAGAAACGTTAGACAACGCGAGTTTGGATTGAGAAAACATGTTAAGTGCAGTCGCATTATGTTGCAAAATGTCACTTTTAATTGGGCAACCTTGAAACATCAATGCGAAAAACGAGCGAAAGACTAGCAAACGGCAATGGCAAACGGCAACAACATGGCAACATGTTGCTGAAGGCCAAACACTATGCCAGCAGCGGCGGCAGCAGCAGCAGCAACAATGACAAACGCTTAACGAGAGTTGTGGAGCGGCATCAAAAGGCCAGGCTAGGTATGAATAGAGGAAAGGGAAAGAGACTAACTGAGACTGAGACTGACTGACTGACTGGCTAGCTGGTCGGCCGGCCTGCTGACTGACTGGCTAGCTGGTCGGCCGGCCTGCTGACTGACTGACTAACTGGCCCGTTATATGTTACAATTAGCAAAAATTGCACATTTATGCTCACATGCGAACCCAACCGCCCCAATGCCCCACGACTCCCTACCGTCGCCATCCCTCCGTCCTACCGTCTCTATTACACTCTCCTTGGCCACCATCAAATGGAATAAACTGACAATATAAATCAATCATAGGCATTGCCCATGTGTGTGTGTGTTCGAGTTCTTATTGGAAAGTCAATACCTCTATCTACATGTATGTGTGTGTGTGTTTGTCTGTGTATATGTGTTGCATGTAGTAACCTTGAAAGCTTGAACTTTTTGATTGCAACTTTTACGATTTATCGATGGGAGATTGAGAATTGTTGCACACAAATTGCACAACTCAATAAACATAAAATATGGCACATCATTTATAATTTCCGTTGCACTTGCATAATTTCAATTAATGTTCATTTCCCGTTCAAATCAACAATCAACAGCAACAGCAGCAACAACAGCAACACACACCAAATGCAACAGGAAATCTCCTACAAAAGCAAAACTTCAATTGCGAAAACTTTTCGATGCGCTTGTGGGCCTACAAAATAATCATATAACTCTTAACCAAGTCTCTATAGTACCTACAAATGTATGTATGTATGGCTGTGTGTGCGTGTGTGTGTTTCGCATGAATAATGTGAATGTATGTCCGTTCCTCGAGTGGATTCACACAACCCAGCCCAACTGTTGGATTATGTCCAGAGCTATTTGAGATTACTATAACAAATATTAAAAACTTAATGCAAATTTATTATTTAGATATTTCCTATATCTTTTTACTTTACTTTTCCTTGAACAGATTATCCAGTCATTCAATTTTGTTGAAATGATTATTCATATCGTTGATCAGCCAAAAGTAGCATATTAAATCAGGAATCAAAAATCTTCTATCTAATTCTAATTTAATTATCTAAGTTCAGTGGGACTTCTCTATAACATTCTAACATTTTATTCATTATATACAAGTTCACTATAAAAATTGGATTTTTGAACTAATTTTTCGTATATTTCTTAGGAGTCATATTTGTCCTTATTTCTGATTAACTCAATTTCAATCTATTACCCTAAAAGTCTTCGTTATACAATTAATTTTTAAATGTTTTTCATATTGGAAAACCCATCTGAAATTGTAAGGTATGTAACAATTTTCCCTCACTCTCTGTGATTTTCTTATGATTCGGGGGGGAATTTTGATTTTATGCTCCGCTCTGTTGGTGTTTTAGTTATTCCAAAATTTTTTGAATATTTTCTTAAATTATGCACACCCAAAAAGAAGCAACAACAAAATGTAATCCAATGGATAAACCTCATGAAAAATGCATTTCGTATACGACGACTATATGAGAAAGCAAAGTTTGTATCGTCTGCCCGGTCTATAACGATTACTTTCAGCCCCGCCAAGCAACATTCACCGCAAAAAGAGAAGAAGAAAAAAAAGAAATACATAAAAAATGCCACAAGCATCAACAGCAAAAACTATTTAGTGTGATTTTCGATATGTATTTTAATTATGGCAGCAGCAGCAGCGGCGGCAGCAGTAGCAGCTGTCCTCCAGTTAAGTCCAGGTTGTGACTTGGTCTGGTGGAGGTTATTTTTGTTGGAGTCTCTCCTCTCTCTTGTCATAAAAAATGCGCGAAATGCAACAATTTCAAAATGCTAAATATGCGCGTATGCTTGGAATGATTGGAGCGGTAAGTTGGTTGAAGAGAAAGACCACTAGGAGGAGAGTGTGGAGAGGAGTATCGAGAACTTTGCCGACAGAGATTACTCGAAAAAGCCGCTTGGTAACACGTTTAAGGCGGCGGTAGGTTGCCATTGCCTTTTGCCAGCCAGCCAGCCTGCCCATTGCAACATGTTGTCATTGTTGTTGCTGCGGTGACTGTTGCTGCTGTTGTTGTTGTTGCTGGCGTTGCGTAATATGTTGGAAAATTGCATTAGAAAAATCACTTGGCTGAAAACAGCAGCAGTGGCAGCAGCAGCGGCAACAATTAAAGCCATTCGCATGTTTCGCTCTAAGTCGCCTGGGAACCACAAAAGCGCACTTTGCCGCTTTTAAAGTCAAACCAAAACGACGGCAACGGCAACGTTGTTCGGTTTTTAGTTTTGCTTTTGCTTTTTAGGCTTTTGACGTTCTAAAAGTTACGCGACGCAGGTTTTGAATTGCATACAAACATAGATTTAGTATGTATTAGAGGCAACCAGATGAACAGAGCACTGAAAGAAGTGCCCAAAGTGTATTAAGGGTATTCTTGATAACAAATTTATCGTTGTGACTGACTTAGATTGTAGAGAAATATCGTAATCTCAGAGAATAGAAGAGCTAGATTAAACTTAGTGTATTTTACTTTAGTTTAGACCGATAGGTGCTAATGAGCGAATGAATTTCCCATTTACTGTTAGTACAGGGTATAACGGAGTCCATTTCCTATTCAATCTTCAAGTAATTTGGATTTTGTAACAGTGTAAATTTGAAAAAGAAAATAAAACCCGAAGTAAATGTCACAGATCTTTGGCACACAGCTGCTCAGTCCTCCCTGTGACCCCCTGTTGTATATACATAGTAAGTATCTGTAGCTCCCTATAATGTGTACAATTTATTAGCATTACAAATCTTTGGTGCGATGGTAATCGTATGCAAATCGCAGCACAAGATCCCAGTTGAAGGTAGACATGGTCAAAGTCATAGCTACTAGCGAATTCCTATTTGCCCTTTGCTGCTACACACACACACACACGCACACACAAAGAAAGAGAGAGGCAGAGAGAGAGAGAGCGTTGAAAATTTTTGCTATTTTACACCAATTAAAAACGGATTCTCTACCCATTCTCCATGCTCATGCCGCTTGCCTCCCATAATCATGATGGGCACTCCCCAGGCTAAAAATGAAATGTAATTTGGCTTTTTGCACTTGCCGCATTGCTTAGATCTTCATCTTCGTAAAACATTTTAGTTGGCCCCAAAAAAAAAAGAAGAAAAAAACACAATGTGTGTGTGTGCGTGTGTTTATTTATCATATTTAAAATGCAATAAAATGCGTTTCATGTCGCCAAGAGGACAGGCCGAGCAATGGCATAAATTATGTTTATGCATTTTGCAAAGCATTCAGCAAAACCCTAAAAGCTAAGGTGTCAAAATAATTCATTATAATTGCCCACAGATCATTTTTGTCAACGACTTTTTTTTGCCATTCGTCGTCGTCGTTTTCGTTTGCCGTCGCGTGCGATTTCCTAGCGTTTGCGCTTGTTTTATTTATTTTATTTTTTCTCTTTTTTATATTATTATTTTTTATTTTTTGGTATTCACGTTCGTCGAGTGAATAATTGCAGGCATGCCATGTTGTTTATACTAAATTTAATTAATGATGACTTTTATTTATGAATGCGTGGCATTTTGGTCACATAAATATGGGACTGGGCAGGGCTGGGCCCCAACAACAACAACTCCTACAAGACGGCAATGTAGATGAGTGAATGCGATCCCAAAAAAACAAGAAAAGACAAGAACAACAAGCAAGGGCTAGGTGAGTATCTACAATTTATGATAATATTATAAAACTTTGATAGCTCTGGAACTCATGATAAATGAGTTAAACATATTGCCAACCTACTCGAAAAGCATTTGGAAAACGAAACATTTTATTTAAAGAAATCAATTGGTGTACCATATTTTCACGGTATGGGCCGCATGCTATAAAATATTATATATATTATAAATTTTGAAATGAAAAAACACAAGTACAATAAAAATCTTATTCCAATTGTCGCAATTCCAATCATCCAAATATTTGAATGAAAGGAACTGTTTTTTTAAATCCAAAAAATCTCCTTTTTAGAAATTTTTTTTAGCTTTTTTTAGATACACCACTATTAATAATAAATAGCAGATAATTTATATTTTTGTTTAGTTATTGTGGAGTAAGTAAAAGGATTTTAAAACCGAAACTGATGTTTTATGTCACAACTAAATCATTATTTATGGCAATTTTGTTTAACCGGACCCAATCGGTGCGGATAATTGGAATTTTAGTGTATTTTTTATAAAAATAAAGTTCTTCAAAATACTTGGCTTGATTTCTCTTTGTGAACTTGTACTCTACTTATGGTCAAGTATATTTAGATTAATTATAATCATTTCAAAAATTTTTATTACCAAATGTCTAGAGCCAAGACCCCTTAACATCTTAATATTGGCTTTGGTTATGCCATTAGATTTCGCCCCATTAGATTTCTATTATTCAACCCATCGATTACATTCGATTGATTTGGCATATCTTTTATTGGTTGCTTTAAAAGCTAAAAGCAATAATATCGTTGACACTAAAAATACAAAAATGTACATAATGTTGTGTGTATTTCAATTTTAAGAGTCGAGATTATTTTCCCACAAAATATTTTCCCGCATGAGAACAAAAAAAAAGAACATATTAAAAAATATCTATATACATATATGTATATATACACATGTATTGGATATACAGATTTTATACCCACCTTAAATTATTATTTATGAAAAATTTTTGTTGGTTAGCTATTTACTCATATAATTGTTTACGACTTTCAGCAATTTTAATTAGTTTTGTGCGTTGGTTTTGGTTCGCCGCTTTTTGGTCCCTGGCCCGTGGCCCCTTGACCTCCAGGAGTGTTGCCTGCCTGTCTGTGTGTGCGTGTGTGTGTGTCTGTCTGTCGACTGACTTCCATTTACTACACAGCGGCAAATCGCTTTGCCCCAATATGGCAATGGAAGCTACAGGCTACATACATACAAGTGAACTAAAGTTTTTAACCGCAAAAAAATTATTGCGCTTAACAAATTTTTAGTTTATTTTGTTGTAGGCCATAAAAATGTTAACATCATTATAAAAGTTAACACCTGCAGCAGCAGCAGCCGCAGCAACAACATTTTTCGCATCTCGCATTTATCGCTAATCGAATTGAGCTTGCCCAGGCCACAACTCTAGAGTCTAGACCATACTCTTAGTCCATAGGCAGAGGCAAAGAGATAGAGACAGAGGCAGAGGCATGGGCATGGGCATACAACTAGCATCTATAAAATTTTGTCTCCGTTGTTGTAGTTGTCGTTGTCTCGTTGCCGCTTCCAAACTCTCAAGCTCACTTTGCATTCAGGCGGCAGTTTCTCACGCTCCTTATTGGATTTGGAACGCAAGTGCACGCGAGCAGAGAGCAGCGGGAGTTGCAGTGTTCCCCCCACCATTGGCTTCATCCTCTCTCTCTCTATGAAATCACCGTCGTTTGTGGATGTCGTTTTGCGTGCGCAACCGCAGGGCGAATGTTTTGACTTTGCCACCGACGCCGACGCCGACGCTGTTGCCATTGCCTGTTGCTCCGTTGCTTCGTTGCCGCCCGTCCACTCACAAGCAATTCAAAGTGAGCGGCGGCGGCCACAAAAATGTTGTTGTTGTTGCTGCTGCTGCTGCTGCAACAATATTGCCACAGCTGCCCCTTCTTCAATTTGATTTATGTTCTTCAATTCGACTGGCGCCGCATCGCATCTTTATGCAATTTCTTTTACTTTTTTGCAAAACAAGCCAAAAAAAAAAAAAAAATCATCAAATAACTTTCTCATCTGTTAGATAAATCACATTTAATGACTGTTCCAGAAGGCAAGGCAACAAAATATTAGCATCAGCTAAAGTGCGTTTATTAACTAATTTCTGTTTCAATGCCCCCCTCCTTTCCCCTCCCACTTCAGACATCTGAAATTTTATGCGACCCCAGCTTGAGATAGGAACTTTGTCACAAGTAAAACTAAACATGAAATGTAGTCCCCAAAATGTTTTATTTCCAGATGTTTTCCTAATGATTTATCATAATTATTTGAGCCATCTTTGTTGTTTTAGATCCTTGATCCCAAACTCTCCGTGTTCGATTTGAAATAAAATGTTGGCTTAACACTAAAAACTCAACTTCATTTTACGGTATTCAAAAGCTTCTTGGAAATTTTCAGCTTAGATCCGACACGATCACATCATAAAATAAACCACAACTGAACAAACGTTATTTGAAACTAGTTACAAGGGAAAGGAAAAATTGTAATTGATGATAGATATGTAGATAGTTAGACATCAGTGGAGACGAGCATTAGTTCATATAACAAGTCTCCGGCCACTCCTTTTATCATCCTCGTTTAAGAAGATAATGGAACATAAAGTACAAGAATATTTATAATACCATGAGAAGATATTTGAAAAACTTAGGATGAAAGTCAGTAACATTTATAGTCTCTGACTTAAGGCAAGATTGGGTGAACAATCGGTTTGCTTATCTATTTGTAAAATTCATTAGAATGAAAATAGTTAGTATAATGCATAATAATCATATGTTAGAAAAATTCTTCCATTTCCATCAATATACTTATATATTCGAAGTATCTATACGATATGAATTCAAACCCAATGAGAGCAAAGCATTTTAAATATTTAAGTTAAATAGAAATAATAATTGTATGGATATATATATTTTTTATATGGAAATATTAAACTTGGTTTCTTGTTCTTATACATATATTTATTTATTTGGTATTTTGTTGACTTTGTTTAACAAACGTGCAATTCATTTTGCAAATTATTGTTTTTTAGCATTCACTTTGCGTTTTGAATTCCATGAATATATATTTTTTGTTCTTTGTATCAAATAAGTAACTTTTGTTTTAGATCGATCTATAAATATTATTGTAACAAACAAAAAAAAAACTCCATTTCCATGTGTGCGTGTGTATGTATGTATGTAGTTAAAGCTGATACAGCCTTTTGGGAACATTTCCGTCTCTATCTTTAGAATTTAAGAACTATGCCTGAGTTATAATGACGATAATGTTTCTAGAAGTAATTTCAAAATTTTCGATTCCCCTTACAGCTTGGGATGAGCTCTGATCATATAGTTATTCACATAGGTGGCAATAAACTGATATTGCATATTAAACATATGCTGCCAGCGATATTGAGCCTCGACAACGGCATTGCTACCACCAGGTTCTTCTTGCTCATCATCATTATCATTAACATCATCTCCATCATCTTGATCATCATTATCGCAGCTGGTGGCCTTATCTGGGTCATCGTCAGTGCTAAAACTGACGGTACTTTCAGTAGTCAATTCCTGAGCATAATATTCCTCATCTGTATTATCATCATCATCATCATCATCATCATCATCATCATCATCAGCATCATCCTCATCATCATCATCATAATCATAATCATCTTCTTCTTCTTCATAGTCATTGATAAATTGATAATTGCCTGAGGAATCTGTATCATATTTTGAGGTATCTATACCCGATGAAGGACTCTCGTTTCTCTCATCGAAACCACTCGATGAATTAAGCTCCGCGTCACTTTCATCACCATTATCGCTTGATTCAATCACATGTATCTCAAATGATGAGTTTGATGGCTCTGATAAATTATCATTTGCTGCAGCAGCCACAGCCGCAGCATCGACAGCACCATCTTCTTCCACATTCGCTGCTAAATTATTTGCGGGTATATTCAACTGATGGGCAACATGGACACTTAGTTTGCTCAGGTTTGACGGTTGCGCCTTGTCCAGCAGATTTTGTTTATTTTTAATTAACGATTCCATAAATGTTGGCAACGGCAGCAACAACGGTTTCGATTCGGGAATCTCACACTTGATGGGTTTTAATTTATAATAGTACAATTGATGCACTGCCTCATTTAGTTGATTCAACCATTCGCTCGATCTAACAATGTTCCAATCACGTTTTCTAATATATTTATTCAAGGACTGCTTGATCTCTTGCCAGTTTTTAAATTTCTTTAACAATTCCATCTGTGTGCGATCGGTGAGAAGTGGTCGTCTATCGAAATCGATAGCCTATTAGAGGAGAAATTGATAATCAATTTTGAAATCACTTGAATCTGTAATCGAACTTACTTTTCGTTGCATTTTCCTATCCCATTCCAGTTGTGGCATTTGAAAATTTAATTCAATATCGCTACTGTATTCTCCATTGAATTTTAGATGACGATGAACCTTTTTCGCTTTTAGTTTTCTATTCTGATGCCATGGATACAGAATATGTCGCTTTCTGGCACTCAATTTATGACGTTTCAATTGCTTTTGTTGGATTTTGAAATGAGACCAAATGAGACGTTCATCTTTCGATTCGTAATAGCTAATGAATGAGGCATCGCTGGAGTAGCCGCATTCCATGCTATCCGATATAATGCTACTGGCATCATCGACAGTATTTGATACGCCCAATGGTTGCAGGGTTGTCGAGCTTGGCTCGTTGTTAATGTTGTTGTTGTGGTGATGGGGCACAACCAGGCAATAGGTCTTGGTATTTATTGAATTAGGAGCTGCTGGCGGCGGCGCCGGTGGTAAATCCATTGATAATGTGTTTGTTTTATTATCTCTTTGATTATCTGTAGATAATGATGATACTATGGCTTCCGACGGCGAAGGAGTTGGATCTGGCAGCGAAACTCTCACATAATCAGATTCAAGACTATGATCCTCCTTGTTGTCAGAAACGGGCATTGGAACAATTATATTAATCGAATTCGATGATGACATCTCCTCGACCTGGTCGACATGTGGATCATCGGTCTCTACACTATTCTCCTTGACATAATATGGTAATCTATATGAATCAAAGTCCCAAAAATTAAAATCCTCCGATTGTTTCTCTTGGGGAAAGTGTAGAACAGACATTCCAGTACCAATTTGACTGAGCATCTCTTTGAATCTCTCACTCTGAGATGATGAAATCAGTGTAATGGCAATACCCTTGGAACCAAAACGTCCCGCACGTCCAATGCGATGTAAATAGGTAACATGATCTCTGGGTATATCCAAATTAATGACCAAATTGGCATACGATGAGTCAACGCCACGTGCCATCAGATCGGTGGCCACCATAGTTCGAATGGTGAAACGTCGATAACCCTCAAAGGCCTCAAGACGTTTGCTCTGACTAAGTGCTCCAGAGATTAGTTCACATTGTATGCCATTTGCATTCAAATAGTTGCGAAATGAATCCGCACGCATTAGGGAATTGGAAAACAATATGGCCTGTTCATAGGGCAATTGGGCGAATATTTTCTGCAATGCCTCGACCTTACGCCGCATATCCTCAATCCCATTGATCTGTTCGGGCAACTCGTACACAAACTGACGTATGCCGAGCAGAACTGTCGCCCTCTCGCTGTTCGATATCAAAATGGGATTAAACATCAATTTGGCCAAATGCTCATCCAGTTTATTCTCATAGGTGGCACTACAGGCAATAATTTGTCGTCGCTTTGGCAGATAATCAATGAGACGACCCACTGTCTTCTTCATCTCTTGTGTCATATACAATTGATCGGCCTCGTCCAGTATCAGCATCTTGATTTGCGACATATTAAACACCTTGGACTCATACAAATGAAGCAGACGTCCCAGTGTACCGATAACAATACGACTTTGATTCATACGCTGACGATCCTTAATCACATCGGTACCGCCAATAAAAGCATATGACGATGTCTCGCCCAGGGATCGGAATGTGCTCTCCACCTGAATGGCCAACTCTCGCGTGGGCACAATAATCAGAATCTGCGGTTGTTTAATCAATTTGTTTAACAACTGAATGGCTGCCACCACATAGATGAGCGTCTTGCCTGTTCCACTCTTGGACTGAACCAATAAATCTGCAGTTGAAATGGAAATCAATTGAATGCCAAATCCGTCTCCCCCATCTCGCCACTTCCTCCTTTTCTCTCTTACCCATTCCGGTTAAAGCCATGGGAATGGCAGCCGCTTGTATTTTAGTCGGCATCACAAAATTATTCCTTTGCAATCCATTTAACACTTCGCGTTTCAAATGATTGATATCTGAGAAGCATTTGGCCTGACCGGCAGCAACATCGCTAGTCCGATAATCGCCATTCTCCAAATTGTGCGCAATTGCGCCTTCCATAGTATATATTAATGAATAAATTTAAGCAAATATAACAATAATAACACGAGCGCGTCTTTTCCAGAATCGGACGAATACAAAATTGAAATAGTAAGACCAACTCACAGTTAATAAAATAAAACGAAAAACGTGCACGACAGAGATGGACAATTAGCTGTGACTTCTTCACAGTGACTAAAAAGCACAAATTACTGATAAATATATATATCACATCAGATGATGTGACTACAAATAAATCAGTGAATATAAGTCCAAAATATTTAAGAAAAAAAATGTGAGAGAAATTACTATGAGGAATAAATGCCTGTCACAGGTGTTTATGCGACTACCAACCACCCTAGGAACATTGAAAACAAATGCCAACTAAAAAAAATCATTTAAACTGAAACATAAACCAGTCAAAAGAAATTTTCAGCAGCTATAATAGACAAATCCGTCACTTCACCCTATAACTTGTTGCTATCTCTTTGTCACTGTTCATCTTCACAATCACTGTCACGCGATTAGTCACAGATTTGCCTATCACGACTCATCGCTGACAGTGTAACCGCATAAAATACTAAATAATCAAGAAAATACCATGGGTGATAAAAAAATAAAAAATACTTTGGCGCAAATTTTCCAACTATTCAAACTACATTTTGAAACGTATTTGAATTTAAGCGCGTAAGCGTATAAGTTGAGTAAAAATATTATTACTGGAAATATATAAGTGGAAAATGTTTGATTTTGTTTTGATACATTGTGGTATTGTAAGTAACTCTTGTATTTAAATGGAACATAATATAATAACATAAATGGCCTTGCAAAACTTGAAATTCGTAAGCGATAGAGCTTCCCTCTTTTTCATTGTTTATAATATTTATTGTCATTAGGTTTTATTTAGTATGCTTCAAAATTTCCGTTCAACAACAGTACAAAATAAATTATTTGAGAAATCTCTGGTTTTTATCTTTTAAATTTTTTGTTTTTAACCAAATTCAACATGTTAAATTTAAAATTAATAGACCTAACCGCATTTTTCATGTGTATTATCCACATGTGCTCGTTGGTTCAACCCTCAATCGATGCACATTCCCGAATGCAATACACATATCCAACAGTGGAGCGAACTTTTGAGATTCGTTTGAACTATATGTATAGCGCCGCAAAGCTCTGCCAGGCATGTATCTTTGCGATGATAGTTTTGGTTGTCAAGGAGCGACGTCGTCATTATTTGGGGATAAGCAAACAGCGGAAGGAACAGAATTCAAAGGACCAACATATCCAATATTCCAAAGACGGTACCATATCAAAGTCCGAAGCATTCAAAAGGGATTACCTGCGACGGCAGGAAAGTAAGAGTCGAAAACAGTATTTACTCGATATTCCATGGGAGACATTGGCATGGTCGCTGATTGTTGCGATACATCAATTGATTGGCTACACAAGGCTCAATGCAATAATGTATCATTTTGGCGAAACAAAGTGGGATACATTGGATCAGCATTTGCGTATACAGGGAAAATTTTTGTATCATTTGTTTATCACGATGCCCTATGGAATGGTAACAAATGTAGAACTCAATGATCAAGAAGATGGAAGAAATGCCATTATCTTTGAACCACATTTGGACTACTAAGGATGTACTGCATCAATTTTGCAATCCCTACAAAAAATACTCTACTCTACTCTACACATACTAATATGTTTTTTTTTGCTTTAATTTTTATTCTACTTCGTTTTCGGCCAATAAAACTATATTTTTCATAAAAGAATAAACCAAAAATCAAACTTTTCCATGAACTTTTCCGTTCCCTATGCCTAGGTCTGCGTCTTCAACGTGGGAGTGTGTGTGTGTGTTTGTTTTTGTGTGTCTGTGTCTGCGTGCAAATGCTGGACAAACTTTGTGGTCCACGTGGGAAATATGCACAAATTTCTAGTTTTTTACTCTGGCTTCAAGGGCATATTCATTTTAGTTAGCACTTGCAATGCAAAAAGATAGAAACTATATACTAGGTATATTCTTGATCCTCACTTTCAGATGAGATCTTAACATACATTCTGCTATCTAAATCTTATTGGCTGGCAAATTGGATATTAATAATAATGGAAATTAATAAAAATATTCATTCAACGATAGCTCTAGCTTTTATAGTTCCCGAGATATGGAGGCTCAAAATATTGTTTTTCAAATAGCGTGGGCGGAAGGGGGCGTGGCAAAAAAAAAAAAACAAACTCGAACATTCCGAATTTGGTGTCTCTAGCTTTTATAGTTGCTGAGATCTAGGCTCTCGGACGGATAGACAGATGGACATGTCTCAATCGACTCGACTATAGATACTGATCAAGAATATAAGATAAACTTTATAGGGTCGGAGGAAAAGCTTCCTTCTCCCTGTTACATTTTGGCGACTTTAACATACCATTTCATCCTATGGATGCATGGTATAACAAATAAAAATAATACTTTCATAATATTAAATAAATATAAATAGTTATCAAAAAAGAAAAGAGACTGTAATAAGCTCCTTGATGCAAAGGAATAATTAATTAATATGTAACCAATTATCCAATAAATAAATATATTACATAAGTATATACAATACATTTTGTTTTCTGGGTTTCACATCAAGTTTTAAAGTGTAAACGAATTTCGGTAGGATCCAAGTAAGCCTTGCGTTCCTGTTTTTCACATCGACAAAACTTACTACATAATATTTGCACAGTTGGCTCACACTCTCCATTCGTTCACAGTTGAAATTTGTTTTCATTTTCTCATTTTTCGTATCCCAACGAGGATCTAGTAAAGTAATTGTACTTTCGAAAGAGAATCCCCACATACAACAGAATCAAAATTTAAGAAAAAAAAAAAAAAAAAACTTGTGAAAATTTCTATTGTTATAAAGTGAATCAAACGTAAGCTATACGAAGAAGGATTATAAAACTGATTGATCCAATTCGACACGCAGACAACACCGGGTTAGAGGAAAGGTGTGCCAAGCGAATTTATTATCGCTTCCCTAAGAATTTCCATAAACTGGTAAGTATGAAACTGGTATTCTTTTGGCAAAATAATTTCAAATCTAGTATTCATTTACTTTGAGAAATGTTAAAGATTTTCATATTCCATTCGAGTTATTCATATCAGCATCAGTCGTTCAGCTTTATACAAGTAAAAATTTCCTCTCGAATAAAAATATTTAGATCTTTCTTTCGTGTCCTTTTCACAAAAAAAAAAAAAATTTCCATTTGTATTTTAAACAAGTTTTTATATACACAGTATATCGTTCAAAATTGTAACCAAAAAAGGACACGATGTCTCTACGTGGTCGAATGCTGCTGAAGCGTGGCTATGGTCTAACGCGATGTTTCGGCCGTGCCCTACTCAACAAGTCTAGTCTCTGTCCAGTGCGCTATGCCAGCGGCTGTGCTGATGCCAAGAAGGGTGGCAAGGGCCTGATCCTGGGCCTCTATGAGAAGGAGAGCGGCAAGGGTCCACGTTTGACGCCAGCTGGCGAGAAATTCGATGATCGCATCCAGGGCAAATTGACGGAATTGATTGCGGAGACAAAAATAACGGGTCGCCTGGGTCGTGGTAAGGTATTCAATAATGTCGATCCTGAATTCCGTTCTGTGTGCGTTGTGGGCGTTGGTCTGGAGGGTATTGCATTCAACGAATTGGAGATGCTCGACGAGGGCATGGAGGATGTACGCGTTGCAGCCGGCATTGGAGCCCGTTCGCTGCAGGCTCTCAATTGCATTGAGATCCATGTAGACAATATGGATTATCCGGAACAGGCGGCCGAGGGTGCTGCACTTGCTATCTGGCGCTATGAAGAGAATTTGGCCAAGAAATATCGTCATGTTATGCCAAAATTGGAGCTGTATGGCTCTCCGGATATGGATTCATGGACGCGTGGATTGTTCAAGGCTGAGGCACAGAATTTGGCACGACGTTTGTGTGATGCTCCGGCCAATTGTATGACACCAACGATATTCGCCCAGGCCGCCGTGGATGCCCTCTGTCCATGTGGCATTACCGTGGAGGTGCGCACAATGGAGTGGATAGAGCAGCAGCATCTCAATTCGTTCCTCATGATTGCCAAGGGTAGCTGTGAGCCGCCCGTACTATTGGAGGTGGCATATTGCGGTACAGCCCCGGAGGATAAACCAATTTTACTGGTGGGTCAGGGCCTGACATTCAATTCGGGTGGCATTAATTTGCGTCCGTGCAAGGGTATGGATGAATTCCGCGGAGATTTGACCGGAGCTGCATCCATTTTGGCTGCCATGCGAGCAGCTGCAGCCCTCTCGCTGCCCATCAATATAACGGCCATATTGCCGCTATGTGAGAATCTTCCATCTGGCATGTCCTGCAAGCCGGGCGACGTTGTGACCCTTCTAAATGCTAAATCAATGGCTGTTCGAAATATTAGCCGCACTGGAGTTGTGGTCATAGCCGATCCCATGCTCTATGGCCAACTTACATACAAGCCGCGTCTGGTTGTCGATGTTGGATCCATGTGCAATGGCGTTAAGAAAGCTGTGGGTGGCGGCGCCACTGGCATTTGGTCGAATTCACATTATATCTGGAAGCAGTTCCAACGTGCTGGCTCACTTACTGGCGATCGCCTCTGGAGATTCCCACTCTGGCGCTACTATAAGGATCGTGTTGCCGATCATCTTAGCTATGATTTGGCCAATGATGGCGATGGACATGCTTCATCTTGCTTGGCTGCTGCCGTACTCCATGAGCTTGTGCCGTGCAGTGATTGGGCTCATTTGGATACCTATGGCACCGGTCTATTGAGCACATATGGCCTTGTACCCTATTTGGCAGCTGGACGTATGACGGGAAGACCTACACGTACCCTCGTCCAGTTCCTATATCAAATGGCATGCCCTGAGCAGCCAAAAAATTCGCAAGAGTAGAGAGATTCAGAAGATTTAGCCCTCGTTTAGAGACCCAGACAGTTCGAATGTAGTTATTTAGTTTTATTCGTTGCCCGACCATTTCACAATTTATCCTTCTAATCTTTTAATTTTACATATGTAAAAAGGGACTTTGAATTGTGAAATTTTAAGGCTAAAAAGCAGCAGCAGCATAAATCTTTCTTATTTGGCCCAATTTAATATAGAAATTTCAAGTTAGCGCTAGCATCTGCTGTATTTAAATTTGTACTTAATTTTTTTTGTTCTCGGATATTATCAAATAAAATTTACTGTTTACTCTTAATTTTTGATCTTTTTTAACTTGTGGAATTTCAGCTGAACTCAATTTATCATCATACTGTAAAGCTTTTAGATCACACATTTCGATTTGAAATAAAATATAATTTAGTTTTATTTAATTAAACATTTAAACATTGGCATCATCTCATTGGTTTTACTATCAGATTTAAAGATTTATTTCATTTAAAATTTACTTATTTTTTGGTGAATCGGAACCGATCATTTGATCAGGGTCCCAGAATACTTTAGTTTATATCATCTATTTTTATATGATTTTTATAGATTGCTTTTGTTTTCATTTTGCTGATGTTTGTGACTGTCCGCTCTGGTTTATTCCCCCTTTTTTTTTATTTGCTTGTGCTGTCTTAAATTTCATGAAAATTTAAGCATCGTTTGTCATTTTCCAGGGCAATCGACTGGAATTCAAAAGCAAATATTAGCCTCGGCTTCTCCTCATCTGGCCTTAGTTTAGTGACATTCGAAGTGGACTGGAGGACTCTCTGCATGAGATTATGCGGGAGATGGTCGGAATGATAGGGGGGCTGGGGCAATGGTGGTGCCATCAGAGAATATAAGCAGACATTGGATAATAAGCCGCAGGCTGCTTCATCAATAATTTCCAACAGTCAAAGCAAAGCCACGCCCACAAACCTGACCCCTAGACCGACCAAACGATGTGACTTTTGGCATATCAATGAAGAGAGAGAGAAAGACGTCTAAATGGGGAGGAAGAGGCGGATGGGAGGCATTCTGGATGTGTCGTCTTGTGTGTGTGGGGGAAAGTTTCTAGCACGTTATTTGATGCTCAGCTAAAGTTCCCCCAACAAACTCATGGTCATGGTACGTGCCGATGCAGCAAGCGCCTTTGGCCTTTCCTTTTTTTTTTTTGGGGAATTCTTAAGAGTTTCCAATTGAAACATTATGCAGTTTATTTAGCAGGTAATTCAATGGGAAAGCGTTCAATGATTTTGCTGACCCACATCATTTATCATATTTTGGGATTGCATTCCAAAATGTTTGTAAATTAATTTTAGGAATTAAAAACAGAAAAATGTGTGTGTTTCAGGTGAGATATTTGAATTTTGAACTCACATTTGCATATGGTTTGTGTGAAAATTAAATAGCACAACGTCAGAACCTAAATAATTTTATATATTTCAAATGTTTTTGCTACATCCATATATAAATTTAATTAACAATTTCGCCATCATACCCACCCAATCCACAATACCCCAAAAAATCCTACCCAATGCGACACTACCTTGAAGCAGTGCCATCAGAATTTCATCCTCATTCTTCCTGCTGCTGTTGCTGCTGCTGCTCATGATGGCGGAACTCATTTCGTTGCCTGTCAAGTTTTTAATGATAAAGTGTTGCGTTTTAATCTTTTATATGTACTATATATACATATGTACGTACGTACGTACCTGGGCAAAAAAGAAAGAAAAAAAAATTATATGCGAAAACTGCTGACAGGCATTCCCCTCCTCCATATTGGGGGTGAGGGTGGAGTGGGGGGTTACGGGTTTGGGGTTGAAAAGTTTTATGATTCCCATTTTTTGGCTTGGCCAGGCTTTGGCTGCGACGGTTGCAGCTTTTCAGCTATTAAAAAGCCACTTGGCAAGGCGTTTAGTTTTGTGTTTTGACTTCTTCTTTATGGCCAAATACAATTAGGCCAAAAGTGGAGGGTACGTACGTACATATCTGTGTGTAAGTGTGTGCCCTAGAGCAAACGATTGAGTTGCGCATCGAGTTGTCATTTGTCTATCTATCTGTCTGTCTCTCTGTCTGTCTGTCTGTCGCTTGCCTGATATGATCTCTCTTGCATTCCATTCCATTCCGTATGCCCTTTCATCCATTTCTTCCTCCGCCTTCGCCTATTGTTATTTATGACGAGCATTGTCAGGAAACGGATATGGATATGCGTGCACTGACATCGACGTGTCATTCCCATGGTCTCCCTCCCACACACACCAACTCTCAGTCTGGACTTTCTCTCACTGCTGTGAAATGAAATCACATTTCACCATTTCGCCCTTTCGAAATGGCATTGCCTAGCCATCCAAGTTTGAACGGTAGACAAATCGTTTTGACCACCAACAGCAACGATGATTCCATTTCCCCATATACCCAAAATGTACCTGCTTTTTGAGTGTATTGTGATAGCTGTTGGCCTTTGGCTGCTGGATTGTGATAGATGACTCTATCTACCCTTGCAGCCCACTCCCACCCCCACTGGCAGGAATACAGAAAGCATACAGCAATGCAACAACAATCAAGTAGGCAAATTGCAATGCAACTTGGCTAACCAAAATTCCTACGGACATTTACGAATTTAAAAAAAAAGAAAGTAAAATATTTTATGAAAGGTCATAAAAAACCACAGAGAGAGAGAGAAAGATAGCGAGAACAAATGGTTTCAGTTAAGAAAAGTAATCATTATAAATACAAAAAGATTTAGCATATTTTTAAAAAGAGAAAGAACAACTAGCCAAGATCCTTAGGGAATATGTGGCAAACATTTTTCACGTAACTTAGTTTTCCCTTCTTGGGAAATCTAACTAAAGATGTGAAAATTGTGAGAGTAGAATGGGGAGAGAAGAAAAATAATGTGTTAATTGGGTCAAACCTATAAAGTTTTATTGCGCAAAGTAAATTGGAGAACTTTGAGATCCCACTGAGATTTCCAAATAAACATCCAAGTTTCTTAGACAGGAAAATCTAAAGGTGTCCATTTTGGACAACATACTAACAAGCTCCTTTTAAGGACCTTAAGCAGAAAAAAACATCAACTAATTCAGTGATTAAAATTGCTTGGAGAGAACAACAAAAATTGTAATGCATTTTGTTGCATTTTCATTAATAAATCATGGCATAGAAATTAATGAATGACTGCAACGTGATTGCAGTTGGAACACAAAAACTCAAACAGAATTCAAGAGAACAACTTAATTTGAGGCCAACAACACACAACATACACGAAACATAATTTAAAAACTTGTTTTTGTTGTTGTCGATAGTAGTAGTAGTAGTTTGTATGTATAATTGTTGTTGCTGCATCATGCGTAATGCCCATAAATGTTGTGGTCAGCATCAGCATCAGCATTGGCGCTATGTGTGGACCCGCAACCTCACTCGCACTCACACTCACACCTACACAGTTTAGTTTCCGGTTTCGTATCTATATCCAGCAAATCTGCTTTTCCTTTCCTTCCTTCCTCCTTTGTCCTGCACACACACACACACACACAACACCAAAAACATAACCACAAAATGGTCAAGCAACTGAGTCGCTTTTAATTAATGCCGCGGCACATTCAGGCCGCATAAATTTTGTGCTCTCCAAAAATTTCATAGAAGAGAATGAAAGGTAGAGTGAGAAGAGGGTGAGGGTGAGTGTGGGCGTATGATGGGCATGGTTAAATGCCTGAAAGGGCTGTAAACTATTTACGTTTTGCAATTGCGTGAAAAATGGAAGTGTACTGTGCAAAAGTGGTATTAAATTCTTTTCTAAATAAAATTGAATTCAAAAGAGACCGAGTCAGAGAAGACCGAGACAATAAAAAAACAAACGAAGGGATAACGAGGAAGGGGGTCGGGCGGTGGGGGGGGGGGGAGTGTAAATTCCAATTGTGGCTTAAGAGTTATAGCAAACAATTTGCAGTAAATACTTGGAGCATATGCTGCGCTGCTTCTGTAAAATCGTTAAATCTGATTGAGAATCCTCTTCAAATTGAGTTGGCTTTAGAGTAAGTAAAATGTGGAATTTTTGGTCAACAATTTAATTAAAACGAGAATAACCGAGAGAGAGAGACTGAGAGACAAAGAGGAGAGCATGCAGTTGACTGCAAGGGGTGTCGAGGTGGGCCTCTTTAAAACAAAGGTGTTTTCTTGTTACTGCGGCCTGTTTGACATGTCATGCACACAAGCACACACACATGCACACAAGCACAAGCACAACACAGTTGATGTATATTACAATTTTTATAGCATACTTTACCGCGCTTCGCTGACACATAGTTGTCAGAGCAAATCCACTTAAAATGACTGCCAGATGTCAGATGTCAGCTTGTCACCTGTTCGAACGCCCGCAGCGATTCTTCACACACACACAAATACATATACAAAAAAAAGATCCAAACCCAAAATACCGAGAAACACTCATCAAAATGTCTCTTCTAGTCGCAATTGTCGCCTTTTTTTGATCTCTCTCTATATGTGTGAGTGTGTGCGCGCGTGTGTATGTGTATATGTGTCTTGTGCACAATTGAAAATTTATAAAAAACGGAACTTGTGTTTTCCGGTAGGAAAAAACTTGGCTGCTGTTGCTGCAAAATGCACTGAGAGAGCGAGGAAAACCCCGGAAACGAAGCAAACTTGATTCAATTCAAGTTGGACAAAAAAGGGAAACCACAGTAGAAAGGAAAAACAGAATGGCGGCGGCCAAAAGCCAAGACAACAACAAACTGGCCAACAACGACAACAATGGACATGTAATCAAAGAGCAATGCAAAGCTTGTTAAATTTTCTGGCAAGGCCAACACCGTCACACAGACAAAAGGTCAAAGGGATGGGGGGCCGTGTCCAAGGTAACCATAACAGGAACCAAAATGAAATGTGACCAAAGAGGAGATGAACGAAATTATTGTATTAAACGAGATTTCATCTCTCTCTCTCGCTCTCTCTCTCTCTGGATGGAAGTGAATAACTAACTAGTGAAGAGACAAAAAACAGAAAAGAAAAGAGGATTTAGTTAATAATTTCTTGTTGTTTATAGCTTACGATGAATCGATGAATCAATGGAGAACAAATCTCATATTATTTATGTTATTTTGTAATTTCCTTTTAGAATTAAAATAACCAAAGAATAGATTGCAACCAAGTCGAAAAAGATTTTAACTTAGCTGCGAAAAGTAATTCGAAAATGCAGTTGATTAACTATTAAAAACGACTCAGAAACTAGATCCGATGATGGGTTGCTTGTGGCGTGTTTTAAAGCTTCTCGAGATTATTAAAGTATTATTGATTAAATTGGATAGAGAGAGAGAGGAACACACACATTCTCTTTATCTCGCAATTTTTGTCCCTCTACTCGCTCCGCCATTTGCATTTGAAATTAGGCATTAGATATGATTGCCATATAACGCATACGCAGCGTAAAACCGTTGCATGCCATTTTTACACACACACAGATGGACGCAGACAGGCAGACAATGCAATTTGCAATTATGTGGCATGGATTATGTAATTTGATGGAACATTTTGATTTAATTTCAAAAATTTTTGCACCATGGCAGAGAGACCTAAAGAGAAATATGTCATTTAATTTACCCACTTGCCCACTTGATTTATATGCGACAAGCAGACACAGAGAGAGAGAGAGTTTCAGTTTAACCCCCACAAAATGCAAAATTAGTTTTTGTTTTTTTTTGTTTTGTTTTTGGCAAATTGATTATGAAATTGATTAGTACAAAGAACTTTCACTACAATAGTTATTATTTAATTATGGACATGCAATTTATTATCGCATTTAATTTATTTGCCTAAATAACATAAACATTGCTAGATATTTATATAACGTAAATAAATTTGTGGCACCTGTTTTCTGGTTTTTTTTTTCTTTTTTATTTGTAGTATAAGCTTGCCGATTTAGCCACCAAGATAAGAACCCGGCTCAAAAGCAATCGCAATGACAAGTTGATCCCACTTAGTGAAAGAAAAGCAAAATGCGGCAAAATATACATACGCACACATCTATCCATCCCGTATACATGTCCACCAAAGTCTTTTGGCAATCCAATTGAATTATGCTGCCAGGCATTGTGAGTCCCAAAAGCTGTCAGCAAATTGAGCCAGGTAAAGAAGAAGGAACAAGCTATTCCACAAGCCACAAACAACACAAAAAAAAAGCAGAAAAGAAAAGAATAAGAAAGAATAAAACAGGGCTAAGCCTGGTCTGCTGATATGCTTAGTCAGGCGTATATCCAGCACTCGACCCATAGCTCTAAAATTTACATGCTCTTGCAGTCACTTGTAGACTCTCAAATCCATCTCACCACTTTAACAATAAATACTTAGTAATAGGAAATGGGTAATCGTCCATATGATAAATGTTATTAGGTCCAAAAAACGAAATTATCCTAATTTTCAAAGATTTTTACTGCAAAAACCTGCGAACCTTCTAATGAATGATATAGTATTCTGATCTCAACACTAAACATATAATTTTCGATATGAATTATATAATTTATGCCCTTTCTATAATTTCCAATTTATTTATTTATTTTTGTTCAAAAAAATAACTTGTAACCATTATTTTTAAAACAAAAAATAATATTTCAAATAATTATTATTCCTCATTTGAAATTATATACATTTTAAGTCTAAGGTTTTAAACTTAAACTATTATAAGTATTTTTTTATTTTGCTGGTTTTGGAATAGTTTAAAATCAACTTTCTTTATGCTTAGTATTTGCAAAGTTTGATCTGAAAAATTGGTAATAAAGTGCATATGCCTTATGGAATACGAAAACGCTTCTTTTCGATCCCTCATCAGAGAAATTGAAATGGAAAATTAATTATCTCCCCCTACCGCAATTATCATTAAAAATTCAATATGCGTTGTTGAAAGTTTATCAATAAATCTGTCTAATTAGTCGAGCCAGTCGACCTCTAGCTCCCCCAAATACCCCTCCCGCCACCATCTCTTTCTACCCCACAACGCATTGTTTAATGAATTTCCGCTACGAAATTGCCTTCGTCCCATATTTAGGTGGATTTTCACAGATTTGACTTTTGTATAGAACATTTAAGAGCAATTTGGCTCTCTCTCTTCTTGTATCTCTCTTTCTGCAAACTGTTATACGCATCGCATATATATATATAGATATAAATGTATATGTATATGTTTTGTTTTTTTGGTGGGAATTTTTGGGTTTACTTGTGTAAAATTTGATGTTGGTTTGCCTGAAGTGACTTGCTTTAATGCTAAAGTTTGACATTGTGGAATTTTAAAAGAAATTAAAATTGATTTTAAATGTTGAAGAGAACCCCCTTTCTTTTTTCTTCGTGTACCCTGCAAGCAGTTAGGCAAATTTAAGACGTTTTGAATATTGATTCTTCTAAATAAAATTAAATTTTTAAAAATTGAAACTGAAATTTCTTAAAGTGTGGGGAAAGTTTGCTAAATCTAAATTAAATATAGTGAGATTACCATCTGATTAATGTGTAAAACAATATTCTTCTATTCCAAGGATCAAAGTAGATATTCACTTACTTCGATTTGTTGAAAATTTTTCATTTAGTTGTATAAAAATTCAATTTTAATGGATACATCGTAAGTCGTCTACTTTGGTTAGATGGAATATGTATGGAATACGAATGTAAATAAAAGTTTCGGTCCAATTTTTATGCTCAAAGTTTTGCAAAAACAACAACAACAGCAGCAACTTGCATATTCTTCAAGCTTTTTAAATATTTATAAAACAAATATTTAGTAAAACAAATTGCTTATCTTAAGACTTTCGAATGTAGGGAGGAGGGGGAAAGGGACATGGAACAGGACAACGACAACTTAAAGGCTGTTGGCTTATTCTGTTGTCTCTATATCTTTCAAATATATATATAATATATATATATATGTATATAGCCAGGACCATCAACTTTAATGGCAGTCCCACAAGATAAGCAAAAAAATCTGCAGTGCATACATTTGCCAAAAAAAAGAAGAAGCAAAGCGGAAGAAAGAAATAATATAGGTATATAGATATATGTATATATAAATATATATATTCTTATATATATGTATAAGAAATGAATTTGAAGGAAAGCAAAAAGAAGGAAACTTTGCCAGTGAGAGACGCCGTTATGCTGCCGCACACACACACACAAGTCATGGAGCAAAAATTTCTATTTAATAACGGCAAAGAGAAATTACACTGCAGCATTTTGCAGGGGCCAAACATGTGAGTCTCCTTTCTCTCTTTCTGTGTGTGTGTGTGTGTGTGTGCGAGTGTGTGTATTGTATTACGACTGCATTAATTTATGTACGAAACGCCATGGCACAGCACGTACTAGTCGCTCCTCTCCAGAAAATGTAGAAGCAACCGAAGTTGCGGCCAAAAGTCAGACAGGCATAAAGAAGATGCAAAAAACCCAGAAAAGACAGGAAGTGAAGCCAGCCATCCAGCCAGCCAGGAGGAGCCGCCAGAGCTTGAATAGAGGAGACAGCGGCGCTGCTGCCTGTGCTGCAATTCTGGGAATACTGATTGCAGGCTCATTATGACACTCTTGGCCTTCCGCCACCCTTTCTTCCAGAAACCAACCCACCCAAACCAATCCCCAAAGCAGTCGTCCCCCCCGATCCAAAGCCATATCCACCTTTTCTCTCTCACGCTCAATCCCAATGGATGAGAATTTTGAGCCCAGGCTTAAAGTCATACGAGACCGGATCCGGATCTGGGTCCGATGGTTAAAGTTCTCACAGTTTTCTATGTCAACTTGTCGTTGTTTGACTAGGGGGAAACCCGTTTTTCGGTTCCAAGAACTGTGTTAATATGTGGTAAGTGTCCTGTCCGAGAGTCCTAAACAAACCGTTTGTTTGTTATACCCTGTAGGCCAGAGTGTGAAAGGGTATATATGTATATCTTTTGGATCACACTAAATTGGACCACCATATGCGAAAGAGAGAGAGAGAACGGCATATCTGCATTCATTTGAAGGAAGGAACAATAAGAGGATAACAGATGTCTTAATATGAGGCTTGAAACGGTGTGAAAAAGACAAAGGGTAAGAACATTTAGGAATTTCTTTTGAGGATTTTTTATCACCTAATTGTCAAAGAGATTGCAAGAGTATAAAAACTTCGTCCTAGTTGAAATGACTTATTTTTTTTCTCTTTTTTTTTATTCATTTGCTTTCGTTCTATCTGCTTTTTGTTGGTTTTTTTTGTGCTTTTTTTTTTTTTTTTTGCTCTGTTTTGTTTACACGCTGTTGCTTATTTCCTTTTATTTCCTGTTCTGGTAATTTACATCTAAATGAAATGATGGGCGTTGAAGCGGTTTGGTCTTTAAACACACGTTTTCTAACCGATATAATGAGGCAAGGAGATAGATATCAGGATGGTAGAATTTAGCTAGAGTGCTGCTAGCTTTCTGTTCTGTCGAGTTTGTGTATTCTCTATTCAAATTAAAGTTACTTCTGTATGCTAATTATGTCCACTCCAGTTGACCGAATTATTGTTAATTATTTGGATCACAAGCCACACACTCACACTAACACTAGCACTCACACTCAAACACACTCACACTCACCTAGACATCTCCATGTATGCTGGCATGTGGATTGGGTTTGATTTGGTTTTCACTGATTCTCTGTGCCTACCTCCCACCTCCTCCCTGCCCTTAGAGCCTGCGTATGACATTTCTATGCGTTGTTAGTCATCAGCTGAATGAGTGTGTGTATGTGTGTGAGTGTGAGTGTGTGTGGATGTGAACGAGTGTTAGGGCGAGTGTGAGTGCTTGTAAGTGGCATTTGCATTTCAATGACTCGACTTACCTCGACACAACAAGTTATGCAACTCAATTTGTATGTGCTGTTGCATTGCATTGCATTGTTTTGCTGCATTTTGTTGCCATGTTCGTTGAAGGCCTTGAATGCAAGAGACATTCCCTGCCTCCCCCCATCCTGCCATCCTGCCTTCCTCTCATTCTCACTCATGGGTGTGTATGTTAATTTGAGTGCAAAAAAAAAAAAAAAAAAAAACACTCACACACACACACACAAAAGTCATGAATATGAAAAATATACATATGTATAAATATATGGTGACAAAAAAGTACGAAATTGAAATTAAATATGCAAATGGAAAAACGCATTTAATTGCATTGCAAGTAAGCAGAGGCAAGCGTAGATAGGTAAAAATGTGACTCATGGCCATATAAAATTATGTTTCAGAATGTTAGTCATTAAATAAATTGACCAGATTCATTCATAACTAACACAACTGATAAGTAATCGATTGCCAAAGAGATAAATAAGCAAATATATATTAAGGCGAAAGTCCTTTGAGTGCCAAATTGTTGTTAAATTGCTAAATTCCATTAGCTGCATAGACGAAAGTCTCTTAGAATTGAAAAGTGACAGAAAATGAAATTAAAAATCAAAATTTTGTTTGAAATGCAATTAAAAAGACGAAAGACGGTAGAGAACAGAAGATTAAAAAGTTAGAATTTTCAAAGGATCAAGTAAAAAACGTGGCCAAAATAAAAGTAAATCTTTGGATTTGGTAAGGAAGCAGATGCTCAGGTATAATCGAAAAGAATCCAGAAGCTTTTGGGCACATTGAAAGTTATCCTAGTCCATAAATTATACTAGCAAATCTTGAGCATCGTAGAATATTTATTTTCCCTCTAACCAACTACTTTTGTGATTAAATTTTTTCGATCTCTCATCTCCGATTCTTCCTTTTTTTGTTGTTGTTGTTTTTCTTATTTAGTAAGTGAAAAGGAATGGGAAAGAAATTAAAAAGAAAATGTAATTTCCCTACAGATTAAATTTTCATTAAAATGGAACAATGTGCCATTCATTTTGAGCTTTCTTGGGGCATCCCTAACCTATCCCTTTGCCTTTCCCCGCTCTACCTTCATCCCCCTCCCTCTATCTATGGCCTATATACATAGTCAAAGTTGCGACCTTTAATTTATGCTAATTTAGTAGAGTTTTATGCGAACGGCCCAAAAAGCAGCCACAAAAACGCAATGACAATGACAATGACTTCCTGTAACTGTGAGCTGCTTCTACAAACCAAACACGTGCCACACACACACACGAACGAGAGAGAGAGAGGGAGAGAGAAAGAGAGGGATAGATATACTAGGACATCTGTTAGCATTTAACTAGCAAAATTAAAGCCACTTGCCAATAATTTAGCCAATTGAACATAAGTGGCCAGCTAATTGCTTAAGGGAATTATGGAGATGGGGGCAAATTGCCCTAACTGCATCATGATGCATTCACAAAGAGAAATGCTGAGAGAAAGAGAGAGCGAAAGAGAACGAGATAGAAAGAAAGCTAAATTATGCAAAGTGAATATAATTTAGATAAAATGAATTATAATTTATTTAGAGCACTAAAACCAGAATGCAAAATGTAAATAAAAATAATCAAAAAAAAAAAAAGGAGAAAAAAAAATACAGGCAAGGAAGATAAATCGTCAAAGGAAAAGCGAGTGGAAAAGAGTCCCGAGACTCCTTGTGTGTGTGTATGTGTATATTTGTGCCTCATTATTATGCTCGACACTTAGTTGGCAATATATTTTTGCCGCACGACGCACGCGACGTCGACGTCACCACGCCCACGACCTTCACACACGTCACACGACCAGAGACAAATGCAAACAAACCAACCCAAAAGTAGACTAAGCGTTTTGTCTACTTTACTTTGCTTTTCTATGCTCTCTCTCTCTCTCTCCGTTCTGTTCGTTCTGTTATGTTCTGCTCTATATTCTGTAGTGGCTCTTCTCCTCTCTCCATGCCTTCTTCTATCCTGCTTTTGGCCCCATGTTGTTCATTTTTTGCTGTCAGGCAGTCACTTAAGCATTCAGGCAGCAGCAGCAGCAGGAGCACCCGCAGCAGAGCAACCAGCTACATCACCTTCTTCATGTAGTCACTCAGTCAGTCAGACGCCCGCCAGGCATGCTCTGAATTTTTTAACAGCTACAGTCATAGTGTTGCCCTCGTTTTTCTCTTTTTTTCTAGCCAAATAAACTAGCGTTAAATGTTAAAGGTATCCCGCTCAATCATATACAGAAACTGAAGATATCCTGTGATCTGCAGGATTAGTTGAATGCCTTCCCTTCCTTTATTCTAGTCTATATTTCTTTTGGTTCTACTGCAAATGATCTCTAGCTTAACTTGGATCCCTTTCTCGCCAGTTCCCCACTCAAATTTATAAGATTTTCTACCCTCCCTTACACCCTTTTCGATTTCTTATTCAAAAGGATATAAAAAATTGTTTAATTTCAAAGCACAATGTTGATTAAACTTATCATTAAAGATGAGTAATTGTTATCGATACTCCAAGCGATTTATTCAGAGTTTTTCTAGCGGAATAATGTTGTCAGCACTAACCACAGATGAAAGGTACCAAGGTTCACAACCTTGAGACATTACGTCGACAACGAGGACGATGCTGATGCTGGTGCTCCTTCAGGCTCAACTGTTTGTACTGTTACCCCTACCCCATCAGCTATCCCCCCCTCGTCAACGAATTGATCTTTCGCATTCAACTTGTTTATCTTGCCTTCCCGCTCTCCTTTTGTCTCTCTTTGGATGCTGCTTGTTTGTCCATCCATCATGTTGCATATTTATTTGCACTGATTTTATTTTAATTTCATTAAAATTATGTGACAAAACTTAATTGGATTTCATTGTTAACGTGCCAGAGGGTGGCCAGAAGGGACGGAATGGAAGAGATGAACGGATGTACGACGGGAGAGAGATAAAATCTGTTCGAATTATGCCATGACAAATAATGTAAAAAGGTAAATATTGAACATCAACTGAGAGAGAAGAGTGAAGTGGGTTTCCAACTATGTGAGTTCAGTTTCAGCTTGTTTTTGTTTGTTTGTTTGTTTGTCGATGTGTGTTTATTTCTGTGTTGGTGATGGTAATGGGAGAGGACACTTCATTAAGAGATTTATGGTTTTTCATTTGAACAAAACTATTTCAATGAACTCGACCTTTTAATACAGATGGATTAATCAGACAAAAATTGTTGGCAAAAGTTTGCTTATTTATTTAAACATAACTCTGGTGTCAAGTACTCTCAAATCTGCTTTGATCTACTTTCAGAACCCCGAGTATTAAGTTCACAATCGTTCTTCTCTTTTGCAATTTTCGGTGTCGACTAGTATATGATTGTAATCGATTTTAATGTTTCTATATGCGAGTTGCTCTTTTCTACCTGATTTTAATTGATTTTATTTTTGGCAAATTAATTTGCCTTTCCCAAAACACACAGCTTCAGGCCTCTGTCTATGAATTTCACATACACACCCACACTAATGTTCAAATATAGCCTGCCCGGCCTGGCCTGGCCTCATCTGCCCAACTGGCAACAGCATTCGTATTCATAAATAAACCATTCAAATTAACGCGGTCAACACAAGGCACATACAAAAAAAAAAGAAAAAGGAAAGGAAACTGAACAGTCAGCTCAAAAACATCGTGGACCCAGGATGCCCCAGAATGTATAACAGTTTAATCAACCCAAAGCTAAAGCTCTAACGTTCAAAATGCTGCCTGCTGCAAAAAAAAAAAAAAAAGAAACACCAAAAATATATATATATATTGGTATAAAATGGCGTTTAAGCATCCACATCCATCCTCACATCTCACAGCTCTCCTCTCCTCTACCCTGTGGACTTTTGGAGGTTTCACTTCTTCTTCTGCTGTTGGTGTTGTTGCCCCCGGGGGCCATCAGGCAGCGGGACCAAACTCCTCTACGTTGGTACGCAAAATTTATTGTTTGCGGAAGTTGTCTTTAATGGCTACGCCCAGCAGCCACGCCTCAGAGCACACACCCTTCCCGCTCACCCTACACCACACAAACCCCCACACCACCCCCTACCCCCCGCATCTCGGCATCAAACTTGGTTGTTAGTTGACCTTCAGCTGCAAATAATTTCAACTCATTGAGTTTAATGTCCTGCGCCTTAGGGGGGCGTGCCCGGGACACACGCATTTGTCGAATGATATTTTTTTCCTCTATTTTGCCCCTCTCAGACCCTTACGAGCCGCTCCCATGTTTATCAGAGCACGTGTTTTGGCCTATAATCATATGATTTATGGCTGACAATGGTCAAAATGAGAAAGAGGAAATATTTCTTTTTACAGTCATAAATATATATTTTCTCTATATATATATGTATAAATATATTTTTGTTTTTATTTTCATTTTTCTCTTGACACTTTTTGTCGTTAAACTTTGCAAATTGTATTTTGATATGAGAAGCCGCCACATGTCTACCACATCCCCTTTCACTAGTCACTAGTCCCATTCCACCCTTTTGGCTAATGCTTTTATAAAGTGTTAACATGGCGTATGCGTAATATTTAATGGCATCTGTGCGTGATACAGAGAGATCGACTCTCTCTCTCTCTCTTTGCCTTCTGTTTGTAGTTATAAGTTTCATATGATTTGATTTATGTTTATGAAAAAAAAGAAGATGTGCCACGCCTTGTTTTTATGGCTCCTCGTTAAATGCGGTCGTAAAATTTTGAAGCCCACTCTCAAGCATTTCGCTTGAAGAGCCAAAAAGAAAGTAAGAGAGCGAAAAAAAAAACGAAAATCCAACTGAAGCAGCAGCAGCAAGTGAAAAGCTCGTAAATTTAATTGCAGTGATTATTGCTGGGATAATGGTTAGAGAGACGTAGACGACGACGTAGTTAAAGTAGAAGATATATATCGTGCAAGTGCTAGGCAAATGCAAATGCCCACATAAATAATGTAAATGTTCAAAGGATATTTGACTATTCACCACAATTGCTTGTTTCAACAATAAAATAAAAGTAAAATTGCTTTCCTCTTTAAGTGATCTAATTCGAAATTATGTTAATTTTCGTTCATTTTTGTTTTAGTACCTAGTCACAAGGTTTGGATATTTATACAATGGCTCCATTAAATAGGCGCTCAAGAATTTCTGAAGATTTTTTTAACCAAACTCTTGCCATAAGTCTCTTTCGTTGTATGATTGTCAACATCAACATCGTGTGTTTCAGACAATTTGTGGAAAATTAAAAATGTTTAGCTTATTTGAGGAAATCGAGAGAGAATCTATTTGCTTGGCCATGGCCAGCATTATGCCCTGGACAACATTTGGAAGGAAAATTTCCATTGGACGACCAAAGTGACTGGTATCCATATGCAGGAGAATCGCGTATAAGTTGCGTTACTTCATCATCCAGTCCATTAAGTGGGCATAAGAATGGCTAATGAATCGAAGAGGATTGCTGGAAACGGAATCAGTTAAGCGTTAACGCCATTTGTTGGCTTTCAATTGATTGTACCAATTAAAATGACACACAACACACATAGACATGAGAGGGACAGAACAGTGAGGGGGGTTGAAAAAGGTGCAGAAGAGTGGAGCTTCAAGTTGATGGCTCTGCATTTAAATTGTAAATAAATATGTGAGCACCTCACTCGGACAATGGAACGCAATCAACTCCATCATCCGCAAAACAAAGGTGTGTGTGTGTGTGTGTGTGTAAACTGCTGGACAGGCACAAAAAGCTGCGGTTTGCCATGACAGCTCTCCTATACCCCCCCTCTCTCTCTCTCACTCTCTCCCTATTTCCCCACTCTGGTCCTTTCTCTTTCTCTTGTGTGTCGCTGTCCCCAACCGAGGGTTGGCCTCGTTTTAACTCAGAAATCTGAGTGCCCACCCCAAAGGCTGCTGCTGCTGCTGCAATGCAATGCAAATGTGGATCACGTGCGGCAGCAAGAAGGCAACCAAGCGCTTTAAATAATTGCTTAGAACTCTTGCACACACACACATACTAATAACAATAATAATACCACATACCCCATATCCGAAGTTCAACTGAGAAGTATGCTACTTTTTTTTTTATCATTCAGCAGTCTTATACAATCCAAATATAACTTCAAAAAAATAGCAAATTATTTTGAAAAGTCTCACTAGAAAAATCTCTCTTTCTCTCTCTTTAGATTGGTGAGAAGAAACTATCGCCCTGGTACACATAGCTCTCATAAGACAAATATGATATAGTAGTTCTTGGCCGAATGCAAAATCTTGGCAAATTAGACGAACACGACTTTATTGATCGATTAATATTTGTTAAATCTCTTTCCAATTAATCATCAAAACTCTAATTCCAGATCGTTATTTTTGAGTTTAAAAATATTTTTGATTTTTATATTTTTTTTTGTTCATAAAATATATGAAAATTTAAGTTTTCAAAAATAACTTAAATTCTCTATGCGATTAAAAATACTTTATTCTCTTTTTTTGCCGACTTAATATATTTTCATAATTTTAGTAGAAGAAATATGTTTGATAATTCGACAGACTTTGCAAGCACTCCTCGTGGCAGATCTCTGAACCGGCCACTGATAATAATAGCTAAAAGCCAAGCGGAGTTGGATGAAGCCCTAGCCTTAGACTGACTGGCAGCCTTAACTCTCCACCCCATCCCCCCGTGCTCACTCCTTCTATCAATTTTTTTTTTCTATGTATTGTCTCTGCTCTAGCCAACTGCAAATGCGTTTACCCCCCTCTCCCTTTATATGTGTATACATATGTACATATATATTTGTGCGTAGTTTATTTTAATGTGCCATATAAAATAATTTAATGGCCCGGCATGCAACAAGCAGCCGCAGTCAAGAGAAGGGGGAGGGATGGGTGGTAGAGCAGATAGAGGAGTCTTGGTAATGAGCAAAACGGTTGGGCAGTAAAGCGAGCAACTGTAAACGATAATGGGTGCCATATTATGAGAGAGCAGATAGTGAAGAGCAAACATCAATTAGTTGTGGGCAGGGGGGAGGCAACAAAACGGAGAAAACTGCTAAATAAATAGAGAGTGCAAATGTAGGGTATATATATAAATATAGATATATATTATAGATTTGTAGGTGATAATTTGTGGTGGGTATGGTCAAAATTTTACGGGTTATATATATAAGGATATAAGTTGGTCTATATAAGTTGATTTATAAGGGGTCATATGTATATGTAAATATAAGTTGGTGTATATAAGTTGATATATATAAATATATAAGTTGGTATATATAAATTGATTCATAAATTTCGCAATAATAATATCAATCTTTCTTTACAAAAAATTATTTTCATACCGTTTGTAAAACATATATGTATGTTTTACAAACGGTATGAAAATAATTAAATATATTTAATATATTTCACAAAATGATATTTAGTTCTTGCATAGCCAAAATAAACGTATGCCCTACATATATATATGTTTGTTTGTGTATGTGTAAGCAGAAGTAAAAGTAAAATCAAAGACATCACTTACCTTACCATGAAAACTTCTCGATATTGCCATCTCTGTTCTTCATGCGATCACAATGCTTAGATAAATACTTTAATATATTGCCATCGCTTTCGCTCACGCACTCGATCCGAGCGCACACAGACACAACACCAAAAAAAAACGCTCACTTGAAAAAAAAAGAAAACAAGGCATATGCAACCTAATTTTGCATACTCTTTCAATTAACACTTGAAAGGACCTGGAAATAAAATTATTAAATTTGTGTTAGATATTTTGAATATATAGATTTATCTATAAGCCAACATTGTATATATAAATATATATAATTTTTGAAATTTAAATTGTCTATATTATATAGGAGAAGGATATAAATAGAATCTATATATATATATATATGGATGTATGTACATACATAAATAAACATTTACATACATACTTTATAAGATCATATAGATTTTTTTCTATGCAACTAACTTAGCCAATGTTTTTGGTGTAGGGTATATTTTCCTTCGCCAAAATTCGTAGACGCAATATTGCCATCTCTTTCTTACCCACAAATCTGCGATTGAGCTTACATTGCGTTTGCGCTGCCTCTGCTTTGGCATTTTCTTTTACTCACCGCCTTTAACATGGACGTCGACGTCGACGTCTAACCCGACACACACTCACTCGCGCAGCCGCGCCATTTTGTACAGCGAAAAAAACGAGAAAAAAACAATTGATTTTAATTTATTAAATAACATAAAAAATACTAAACCGATTTTTATGCGATTAACACTAAACTGTTGGAAATTTAATTAGCTTTTTAATGATATAAATTACATTCCGAAACTCGAAATTTTAGTCGCGATCGATTTCAGCAGCAAAAATTACGTGTGAACACTTAGGATGCCGAAATTGAAATGAGTGAGGTGCGCTCAAAGAACAAAGAACGAAGCGCTTGAGTGAGATCAGAAGCTTTGCGCTGCTCTCTTGTCCTTAAGAAGAGCGGGGAATACAGTAATCATATTTGTGGGCAACCTCTTATAGTTTTTTTTGGCAAATGGTTCGTTCGAAATGGGTTTTCACTGTAATTGTAGAAGAAATACATATAAGGAAGAACCAAATGACGGTAAATTCTTAAATCATATTTGTGGGCAACCTCTTATAGTTTTTTGGCAAATGGTTCGTTCGAAATGGGTTTTCACTGTAATTGTAGAAGAAATACATATAAGGAAGAACCAAATGACGGCAAATTCTTACAGGAGAGAAAAAAGAAACTAGGAGAGTAACAAAAAAAAAAAAAACGCACATTACAGTGAAATCACAAAAGAGAAACCTGTACGACTGTCGCTGTTCGACCAAGCGAGTGTTCACCGTAAATACTCACAAATACACATGCATTTTTGCCCTCTCTGTTTCTATGCAGGCTTGGACACGCCAATTACACAGATAGCCTAGCCCTTAGCGAAGAGCACAAATATATATACATATGTATATATATGAATATTAATAATTTTTGGTTAGAGTATTATTTACTATGTTTTGTAGTAATGTAAATAATATTTTGAGCAAATAAAATTACACAGATAGAAGCCAAGCGCTTGCCAGAGAGTGCAAATTACATACATATACATACATATATGTACATATATATTTTGGCTTCACTTTCACTCGTTTTCTTTTGCGCAAGCAGCCTAAGCTCTCACTCAAGCCTGTTGTTTTTGTTTTTGCCTATCTGCATGTCTGAAATTGTCTATATGTACATAACTGTAATTGTTTTATTCTTTTCCTTTAGAAGTCCTACTTGCATATACATACATATGTATGAATATTAATAATTTTTGGTTAGAGTATTATTTACTATGTTTTGTAGTAATGTAAATAATATTTTGAGCAAATAAAATTACACAGATAGAAGCCAAGCGCTTGCCAGAGAGTGCAAATTACATACATATACATACATATATGTATGTACATATATATTTTGGCTTCACTTTCACTCGTTTTCTTTTGCGCAAGCAGCCTAAGCTCTCACTCAAGCCTGTTGTTTTTGTTTTTGCCTATCTGCATGTCTGAAATTGTCTATGTATATGTACATAACTGTAATTGTTTTATTCTTTTCCTTTAGAAGTCCTACTTGCATATACATACATATGTATGAATATTAATAATTTTTGGTTAGAGTATTATTTACTATGTTTTGTAGTAATGTAAATAATATTTTGAGCAAATAAAATTACACAGATAGAAGCCAAGCGCTTGCCGGAGAGTGCAAATTACATATATATTTTGGCTTCACTTTCACTCGTTTTCTTTTGCGCAAGCAGCCTAAGTTCTCACTCAAGCCTGTTGTTTTTGTTTTTGCCTATCTGCATGGCTGAAATTGTCTATATGTATGAACATAATTGTAAATGCCCTTTTCTTTTCCTTTGGATTTCCTACATGAATTTGTTTTAATAATTTTTGGTTAGAGTATTATTTACTATGTTTTGTCGTAATGTAAATAATATTTTGAGCAAATAAAATTACACAGATATATGTACATATATACATACATATACATACATACATATATGTACATATATATTTTGGCTTCACTTTCACTCGTTTTCTTTTGCGCAAGCAGCTTAAGCTCTCACTCAAGCCTGTTGTTTTTGTTTTTGCCTATCTGCATGTCTGAAATTGTCTATATGTATGTACATAACTGTAATTGTTTTATTCTTTTCCTTTAGAAGTCCTACTTACATATGTATATGTATGAATATTAATAATTTTTGGTTAGAGAATTATTAACTATGTTTTGTAGTAATGTAAATAATATTTTGAGCAAATAAAATTACACAGATAGAAGCCAAGCGCTTGCCAGAGAGTGCAAATTACATACATATACATACATATATGTACATATGTACATATATATTTTGGCTTCACTTTCACTCGTTTTCTTTTGCGCAAGCAGCCTAAGTTCTCACTCAAGCCTGTTGTTTTTGTTTTTGCCTATCTGCATGGCTGAAATTGTCTATATGTATGTACATAATTGTAAATGCCCTTTTCTTTTCCTTTGGAATTCCTACATGAATTTGTATTAATAATTTTTGGTTAGAGTATTATTTACTATGTTTTGTAGTAATGTAAATAATATTTTGAGCAAATAAAATTACACAGATAGAAGCCAAGCGCTTGCCAGAGAGTGCAAATTACATACATATACATACATATATGTACATATATATTTTGGCTTCACTTTCACTCGTTTTCTTTTGCGCAAGCAGCTTAAGTTCTCACTCAAGCCTCTTGTTTTTGTTTTTGCCTATCTGCATGTCTGAAATTGTCTATATGTACATAACTGTAAATGTTTTATTCTTTTCCTTTAGAAGTCCTACTTACATATATGTATGTATGTATGAATATTAATAATTTTTGGTTAGAGAATTATTAACTATGTTTTGTAGCAATGTAAATAATATTTTGAGGAAATAAAATTACACAGATAGAAGCAAAGCGCTTGCCGGAGAACATACATACATACATACATATGTATATATATTGGCTTCATACATACATACATATATATTTTGGGTTCACTTTCACTCGTTTTCTGTTGCGCAATTAGCTTAAGCCTGTTGTTTTTGTTTTCTGCGTGGGTGAACTTGTCTATCAATAATTAAACACATTTTTAAATAAATGTACTTTTAGATAAAGAAAACACCAATTGTAAATTTCAAATAGTTTTCTTCGAAAAAAATGTACTCTTTTTAGGCATTTAAATAACTTGGCTGGTTGTTTAATTGTTAGTCTTTTGATTTGTTATTTTTACTAAATTTTATTGTATTAAGAAAAGTAAAATACAAAACTATTTGTAGAATTCACTTGCGGAATTTTTCAAAATTAAACTTCAAAGATGCTCATTTCATTTCTAATAGGATTATAAACCATTTCGACAGTAGTTTTTGAATCAGAATTAAGTTAGTCGATGCTCCGACTTTGGTATACCCTGCATCAAGTGAAAAATCTGCATCTGCGAAAGGCGCAAAGAAATCACATTCCAAATTTGCTCTAGCTCTAGGTTTTATAGTTCCCGAGATCGCAATGTTCATACAGATATACTACTGTACTGTAGAATATATAGGGTCGGAAATGCTTTCTTCTGCCTGTTGCATACATTTATGCGACTTTAATATGTAATTTCATTCGACTGGTGCATGGTATAAATACTCTCCTCCTCCGCTAGCAGATGATGCAACAAAAATCTCATTTAAAATTCTCCCTTTTCATATAAAATACCCTTCGATATTGTAAATAAATTAATAAATTAATTTCAAGTGGCTCGATTCTCATTTGAGTGGGTGTTGTTTTGTTTCGCGCTTTCTTTGTTTTACCATTCCAATGCTGTTAGCTTCTATTGCTCCTTGGCTGGTCATTTATTTTCTGCAGAAATAGTTGCTCTTTAGCTTCTGTTAGGGCCCAGCAGCTTCGATTCTGTTCTGTCACTCAAGTGACGACACTGAACGAAAACCAATGCAGTCAACCATCTCCACCCACTCATTGAAGCAGCAGGCATTCAGCCAACCAAGCAGGGGAAGGCCACCACACCTCAGTTGACCCATTCTCTGTCATTCTTCTTGAATGTCAATAAAAATTCAATTACATTTCGTACGAAACTTGTCTACTGGAAATGCCTTTTCTTTATGGCTGCTTAAAATTGGCTATTGGCTGCTGCTGCTGCTGCTCCTGCTGATGCTGCTCCTTCTGCTGCTCCTGTGAAGGATTTCAACTTTGTTGTCTACTTTTAGGCTAAGTGAAATTTGTTTACCGTTCTTTTGATATAGATTTTTTTTATGCTGAATTCAATTGAATCTTTAAGGCAAAACAAAAAAAAACTAAAAGGCCAAAATACTGGAGAGAGAGAGAGCAAAGGAAATCTAAGCTCAAGTCACTTAAATTTAATGGCATATTTATGTAAGCAAACGCCCACACACAAATAATCATAATCATAATTTCCCCTCTTACATTTTTGGGTTTCATCTTGAGTTTCTATATACACAAGTGTGCGGGGGGTGGGGGTTTTGTTTGGTCCTATAAAAACTAAATTGTTGCTGTGTGTAATATGATGAACACAAGATTTACATATGCTTAAATCTGGTTTACTACTCATAGTTGACCCCCGCACATATATTTTTGTTTTGTTCCGCCTAGTTTGGTATCAAGTTTATGGTTTACGGCATTAACGGCATCAAGGTCGTCGTATTGTCATTGTCAGACTTTTATTTCAACTTTTAGGCAGGTAATCAAAATAGCTTCACAGAGAAAGGACAGAAAGAGTGACAGAGAGAGAGAGAGAGCGAGAGAGAAAGCGCACAATCCTCTCCAATCCTTGCCCCAAAAAACCACCCAAACCCAATCCCGTTTTGGAGAGTGTTATATGGCAACTGTTATACATACATACATTTCGGAAGCTCCTCTATTCGTGCTGCGCTCGCTCAGGCTCAGTCTCCCTTTGCCAGTGTTCATAACTAGACGCAGAATTATTTTTGTGTTCACTATCACGTCACGTTATTCAATTCGTTTTTGTGGTATAAAAAACGCGTAAAAATTTTTGTGGTCCAGCCAAAGAAACAGAAATATACCCCAACAACAAGAACACCAAACAAAAAAAAAAAACAAAACAAAATTAAATTAATCAAAAATCAAATACGGTGGCCAAGTGAAAATAGAAAGAGATAGAAAGAGAGAGAGAGAGAGACCGACCATTTTAATAAGCATCAATAAATTGGCCTTACAATTTTATTTGGCCCATTGATTAGCAAGCGTCCTTTGCTTAGAAGTCGCGAACGCGTTTGTGCGTGTGTTTTTTTGCGTATAAATATATAGAAATATATGTATATGTATATTCTTTTGGTTTGTTTGTATATGTGAGAGTTTCTCCTCTGTGTCTGTGTGTGTGTGCGTGCGTGTGTCTCTGTTTGTGTCCGTGCGTGTGCGGGGGGTTAAGATTAATGAGGCAAAAGTGTTTTATCGTGTCGTATGTTAAATATTTAATACAATATCAAATAAATGTAAATGCATAAGCTTTGTGCCATTTAGCATCATCTTATCGACATCCGAGACAGAGAAAACGATACATATATAGAGACAGAGAAAGAGCGAGAGAGAGACAAAGCGAGAGAGACAGAAAGAGCGAGATAACATAATCAAATTGCACAGCACAGCATCCCAAGTAAGTATAAATCTTGATCTATCAGTTTGATTTGCCAATTGCATTTCAAATTTAATTAACTGCAAAATTAATTGCAAAACGAATGCAAAACGAATTTCCCCATCCTTGAGAAGAATTTTTGCCCATAAAACTTTTCACCATTAACTTTGATATATGATAACTATCCAATTAATGCAGACATCTATATATTTATGTCAATATAAAATTAGTTCACAATCGAAAGAGTATTGGGTTTTTTCCAAATTTCTTTGTTTTTCAATTGGAACGATCAATCTGCACGCAAGATCTTAAATCAAATCTTCTTTAATCGTAATAACCAATTTCAAAACATAGCTCCATAAATTAAGAAAATTGATTATTAAAAAAATAATTACAAAAAATGAAAAATCATGAACTTAGACTTGATTTCCTGTACAGAAATAATATTATTTGATTTACTTGGCGCTTATTTTTAGTTTTTGTTTATTGGAAATTACAAATCATGTATCCAAGAAATTTAGCCCTCATTTTCTTAGAGTGTAGGGACCCTCAGGTCCTCAGGCATTATACAAACTTCCGGAAGGTATGTACTTGCCTTTGTAATGAAGTTGCGTGAAGTTTGAAGATTTTTCACTAGCTTTGAATGGAAGAAAGGTTCATATAATAAGTTTAAGAACTTTACAGAGTTTTCTTTTGTGGTCTGTCGTCATACACGTATAACAACAAGCTGAATTTACCTTTTGTTGAATTTCACATAATGGGAAAATGTTTGCGTGTGTGTGTGTGTGTGTATACAATGTACATTTATACATATATAAAATATATTTATTGGCCTTTAAAAAACCAGATAAACAGAAAATGGCATTTTGATTGCATACCGGTGAGAAGACATTTTGGAATGTTTGTGAAATTAAATTCAAGGTTCTTCGGTATGTGTGTGTGTATGTATGTGTGTTTATGGAATTTATGTCAATTTCGAAAATAAAAGGATTTTGTATCACATGTAATTGGACCACAATGCTTGTTGTGCTGCTTATCAACAAAAAATCCCAATTGCCCACTTTGGGATGCAAAAAAACAAATAAAACCTACACACACACACACACACACACACACACACACACACACACACACACACACACACACACACACACACACCACACACATTTTATAGATGCCTTCAATTAAACGGACTCCCCTGGCAATTTTAATTTAAAATTACCACATTAAGAGACCTCCGCCAGCAGCAGCAGTCCCAGCAGCACCACCACCAGCACCATCAGAGCACTACTCACTTTAACCACTGAACTCCATTTAGAGTGGAGCAACCCTTGGACACTCGTCTTGCATTGGCGTGCCTGTGCCTTAGTGCCGAGGCATGCCTTTCCATCTACTCAGCATGCGTTCCCGTGCTCAGACTACGAAATTAATTGTAGCCAAACGTTTTGCTACTTGCCGCAACTTACTTTTATGCTAGTTCATTTGCCACGCCCCCCAATCCCCATCACAAAACTACATAGTCAGGGCTGTATTCAAAAAAAACACAAACAAAATAAACATTTAAGTGTCATACTGAATGTTCTTGAGCGTGCTTTAGTGTATGTATTATGCTCATTAAACCGATAATTCATATGGTGACTATATAATATATATACAGTGGTCCGACTTCGCTGGTTCCAACATATATGCTACGTTCGATACGAATAAGCTTATACAGGAACATTCAAAATCATAGCTCAAAAACTAAGAGACCAATTTGCATAGAGACAGACGGACAAAAGGATAGAAAGACATATCTACGCAGCTTTTTTATGCTGATCAAGAATCTAAATAGTTCAAGCGTTACAAACATCTGACCAATTTTAGGATAATCCTCTTTGCAATTTTTAGCTTTAATTTGACATTATTTTTAAAAGAAAATTTGATTCTTTAATGATATTTGAAACTTTAATTAGGAGTATTTAGCTATCATAATTTAATCACTTGAAACATTCCAAAAAGGATAAACTTGTTAATACCCAAAATCTTGAATTTTATTTAACAAATGAATTAAATACTCTAGCTAATCTAAGAGTTATTGTATAGTGGACTTCCTTTCCTATTTATTTAAAGTCCGCTCCTGGACTGTAGGTACATTCACATGGCATTAGGACAACAGCAGCGGTAGCAATAGCAGTGGCAGCATCCAAACTAAGTAAATAATGCGTAAAACAAGTCAAGCGTTTTACGAACGAAACGGAACGAAACGAAACCCTCCTCAAAACGGTTTTCTCCTTCGCTCCCTCCCCCGTCTATCTCCATTTCGTTATGCTCCTTACTGGCTTACTCCCCTCTTTGAGTCTCCATCTCCATCTCTAGTCGGTCTATCGTTGGTATAGAGAAACAGTCAATTGTAAAATTGTAGCAACCAACAAAGCATGGAGCCTGATGATAATAATGATGATGATGATGGCACGAGCACGAGTTCTGGGCGAGCGCGTGTGCCGGTGTGTGATTCATTATGCTGACTAACTACAGGGTTCTGGGGTAAAACGAGATTGTTGAGCATAGCCGTAGAAGGAGTGTGGGTGGAGAAGGGTATGAAACTGCAGGCACATAAAAACAAAACAACACCATAAAAAAAAACAAAAAAAAATGTTTGTGCACATGTGGCTAAAGTTTGTCTACTCTTTCGTCCTTTTTTTTCCATCTACTTTTTCCACTTTAACTCGCTCTCTCACTCACTCTCTCTTTAGTCATGTTTGTTGTTATTCTTGTTAACGCAAAAATTGTCTGTCACTTTGAGACTTCCGTCATCAACACAAGCGAACATACACACCTACACACTCACTCACACACTCAGACTGGAGTCAGAATACTCTCTACTTGAGGTGTAAGTGGTAAGTGAACGCACTTCAAAACGTAACTAGACAAAGGAAGCTCACATTTTATTTTCTTTGTTTTTGTAGCATATTTATTTTACCATCTGCATAACCACTCAACCTACAACAACAACAACAACAACACGAACAAGAACTAAGCATTTTTAATCAAGGACAAACATTTCATTCATTCCAAAGCCAAACCCATTCATTCATTTCCAGTTAACTCTCTAGCGCCATCTAGCGTTTGGTGTATTATTTGCCATTTTCTTAGTTTTCATTTGTTAATCCTTAATATACCCGATTCAGCGAACAGTATACAGGATATGTGAAAAATAAAAATGAGGACCAAACAACAACTGTCAATTTTCCCCAAAAACGAAAAAGAAGAAACAAATCTTTTGTCTTTCGAAAGCAACAAAAAAGAAACAGCAACAAAAATGTTCAACTTTAAATAATTGAAATGTCAAAGTTTTTTTTTTTTGCCAAAACAAAAGGAAATGACAAAACGAAACGAGCCCAAAAACGAAACAATAATTAAACAATGTCAAAACCGATGGCAAATGTAAGAAGGCCAAAAAACAAAAAGAACAAAAAAACCTGCACGTGCGTTTGTTTTATTTATGTATAGGCCGAAAATGACGCAAAAATTTAAGGTTAAAAATGCAGGCGCATTAGCCAGGAACACAAAACAAACAACCAACAAACAAAACACAAAAAAAAACACAGTTACCGAAGAGCAAACGAATTTCTAGCATTTCATCATTTTCGGGATACTCTTTTCCTTTCTAACAATATCAATTTGAATTAAGACCAAAGTCCTATGCTTAGTTAAAACCTAGAGAAAGTTGCTTAGAGAATTATTTCATTTAAGTGAAGTCGCCAACAAATGTTTTTACCATGAAAATCCGCTTAGAGACTTGTGTGTCTAATACAGAAAAGTTTCATTTTAATTTATTTAGCTTATGTATATATAGTTGGGCAAAGTAGTTTGCGTGATATCGTGTCTAATCAGTCAGCAGCTAAGCCAGGGGATGAATGGCCTATACAAACTTATTGCCAAAATCAATATACTCTGAACAGGAAGGGCAAGGAAATGAAACTGAATGAATAAAGGCCAAAAACATTTCAACAAATGGCATAGAAAATAAAAGTTCTGTCTCTGTTGGTTGTTGTTTTTTTTTTCTGCTTTTTTGACAAAGAGCTTTTGAAAAATTTTACGCCATAAATCAGTGGGGCGTACACACATACCCGCACACACACACACACACACGCACACAAACTCATTCTCTCTCTCTATCCCTGTTTAGGGCAGTGAACAAAAACTTGCTCAATAATTTGGCATAAACAGCAATTACTTGAAAATTGGAAGTAAACTGGAACTGGAACTGGTTAGTTTAGCTAAAGTTTATTGTCAACTATTTTTCAACAGCTCCATTTGCAGTTTATTTTGAACGAAAAAAAATATCTGCAATTGCTATCTGTATTTGTGTTTCTCTCTGTTCGTGTGTGTGTGTGTGTGTGTTTGTTTGTTTGTTTGTTCATTTTTTGGCCAAATATTTTGCAGGTAGCACACGAAATTTATTACAGACAAATGCAAATTCCAGATATTAAGGTCTTTTTATTTTTATCGGTCAATCTGTTTCACATTTACCATTGAGAAACTGAAAAATTATCACATGCTAGTATTTAAATATGTCTTAAGAACTGAAACAAACTACTATTATGTACTTTTCTAAGAACCCAATCATAAATGACTTAAGTTTTGGATTTTATTAAATTTGAAATTCTACAATAATTCCTTTAAAACGAAAAGTTCTAAGTAAATATATATAACAAAATATATATAATCATGATGGAAATCTTAAATTTTTTGAAGAAAGACAAACATTTAAAACACTAGTGTTGAATTTTTGTGTGATGGGCTTAGATATTTTTTCAATTTGTTTCTGAATCTACAACATTTTGAGAATATTATGTAAAAGTTTCAAAAGTTTTCTTCCAGGCTAGATGTTCGAGAATAAAAGAAACATTTTTTAAAATCCTAACTCAAAATCCACCAAATGTATCCTTTTTTTTAATTTTTACCACTTATTCTTATAAACTAGCTGGAAAGCAAAAGAAAAAGAAATACGAACCCAAATAAGTATGCTATGATTTTTTCTCTCTCTTTGCCAAGAGAGAAAACATTGAATAATATGGTTTTTTGTCATGGTAATTGGGTTAACTAATTAAAAAATTACTTTAAATTAACTAATAAACGACTTGTTTAAGCTTTCTTTCTTATACAATTTTTCAATTGGCTGATTAGCTTTGGGAATTTGACAAATCGTACAAAGTTATGATCAATCAAAAAGTAAACGAAAATATTCAGAATTAAATATTAAATATTTTATTTGCTTTTAACTTTCACTTTAGTCATACATCTTAATATCATTGACTTTATTTTTAATATGTCTAATGGCATTTTGTGGTTTAAGTCGGATGTATTTACATACCCACACATATGATTTATTTTTACATAAATTTGATTAAATGCTGCTACTCCTTTTTGGTTTTTTTCCCCGTTTCTTGTGATGCATTAGCATAAAGAAAATGGAACAACAACAAAATCAACTTAAACAAAGCAAGAAAAAAAGAATTGAAAGCTGTTTTCAGGCAAAATCCGCTTAGCGCAGGACCTTACCACGGCAAAAGCAAAAAAATACACAAAAAAGAGAAGAAAGTAGCGAAAGAAAGTATAAAAGAAAAGAAAACGGTTTTCTGTTGTTGTGGCAACTTTTTGCATAAGAAAAATGTGTATTTTGTGTGTTCGTGTGTGTGTCATGCAACTTTTGGTGCAGACAAAACAATTTATCAGCAACATTTCAACGCAACACACAATTCAATCACACGAATCATCCATCATGTTAAGCATATTGGCATATGAAAACCCCCAAAACCAAATGGAAAAAAATGGAGAGCACAGCCCAACACCTGAGTGGACCATACCAAATGTTAGTGCATTCAAATTGTTTCACCATCAATTGCCAAAAGTTTCGAAAAAATGCCCAAGAGAAAAAATAGAAAAAAGAAAATTTATGAAAGGTTGATCATATTGATTTTGTTATATGGGTTAACAAACTCATTAAGTGTGTGTGCCATCATTACTCACACACAGACAAACACACGCAGGCTGTGGCAGGGAGGGACGTACACACACACATTAAGTATACGCCAAGTAGGCTTACTTCCGCGTATCAATGCCATCAATGACGTGGTTGATGCTTCGCTGCCTGCCACAGCCATCCATTGCTGCTCCATTTAGCAAAAAGCATTTAAGCCAAACAAAGGCAGAGAATGCCACACACACACACACACACACACACACACACACAAACAGAGACAACAAGCGGTGGCTGCTGCTGCCGCTGCTGCCGTTGTTGGTAAGGAAAAGGCAACGATGTAAAAATGTGCGGTAATGGTGAAGGTCAGGCCGTTGTTACGTTTTTGGCCTAAAGTGTGCTGGGCCATGATGCTGCTGCTACTGTTTATGGTGTTGCTGCCAATGGGGAGAATGGGGGTGGTAATGGTAGTGCGGCTGCTGCTGCATCCGCCCTTTAACACACACACACACACACACACTACTCTAAGTAGTGTCGCCCTTCTATGCTCTTTCAACAAATATGTGTGCTCGATTCTCTTAATTTTGGGTCATGCGCTTTAAACACGAGTATAACACCTTTTTTTCATCTTCATCATGTTGGCCGTATAACACATTAAAGAATTGCAGACTTTTGGGCGCTGCTAATACTGATGCTGCTGGCTTTTATTATTGTTATTTACATTGGTTAAACTATTAAAAAAAAAACACAACTAAAATATGTATTTACAATTTAAACTCAAACTTTAAATTATTTAAATGTTTAACAATATGATTTGTTTTTTGAATGAACATTTTTAAGCACTTGAACCAAAAAAAAAATAGAAAACTTACCAAAAATCAAAAGCATTTCCAATAAAATATTAAATGTTTCTTAATCTTTTGAGAACTGATAATAAAAATGTTATACCTTCTATTCTAAATATCATTTATTTTCAAAACAATTTAAAATATATTTTCGAATTGAAAAAAAACTAAAATTGTAGAGTTTTTGTGATAGATCTGACCCACTGTGCAAGTTGTGCACTGTGAGTGCTATTTGCTGTATGCGTTTGTGTTTATGTATGTTCTTTTCATAACTTTTGTGGTCACGAACAGCCAAAAAAAAAAAAAAATCCCCAAAAAAATCATAAAAAATAATAAAACATTTGTTACACTTTTTTCAGTTTCATTTTCTTTTTTTTTTCCACCAACATTTGATTTAGTTATTTGTGCGCCAAGTTGCCGCTGGCGCCAAAAAAAAAAAAAAAAAATTATGCTACATGAAACCAACATGTATGAGTTATGTTAGTTTACTTCAACACACAAGAAACACATGGGATTAGATAGCTAGCTAGCTAGCTAGCTGCCTCATATCACATAGTTTTGCCAAAAAAAACCATAAAAAGAAAAAAATTACATTTAATTTAGGTGCACAAAAATATTTAAGTGCAGTTTTGAACATAGTTTTGGGAACTCTTTCAACATTTCCATAAACTTTTCAACTTTAATATGGAGATTTTCTCGATTTTGCTATATTTAACTTAAATAAATTTCTTTAATTCTTGAAAATTGAGAAATTTATAGTTAGTTTTGCTGTATTTTTCTTCTTCTATGTTTCAATGGCTATTTGCCTAAAGAAACAAATCGATAACGAATCAAATTTCTGCTTGCACTTTATCTGCAACTTATACTTCAGATTGCATAGAGAAAAGCAAATATAAAATTTTCAGCATTTTCTATTTGTGTCAAAAATAAAATCCACCCAATTATGGTTATCTCGATAATTCTCAATGGTACTTGAGTCGAAGTTGTCGAATGGCTTCAAGTTTGCAATTTAACTCACTTATTGCCCTTGGAAAACGAATTGCTCGAGTCCACAAAGAAAAAACAACCAAACCAAAAGAAAAAAGGAAGAGAAATGATTGCCAAGTTTTATGGGCATTCGCTTGGGCATACTTCAGTAGCAACTAAATCCGGTCTTAGATTCTTCATAAAGCTTTAATAACTGACTTTGTGCCATCATCTTCTTGGTCGTAGTCGTCGTCGACGTTGTCATTTTCGTCGTTTTAATGTCATTTTCATAATATGCTCAGACACCTTAGCCTTTTTTTTATGATCTTCTCTCGTTTTCGTTGTTTTTTTTTTTTTTTTTTTGTATGAAAACTTTTATGACGCATTTAACGCAGTTGAAAGCTGAGCCGGCAAAGTCTTCTTCGTTTCCGTTTTCTGTTTACTGGTGTGTTTTTTTTTTTTACTTTTACTTTTTTGTCTCCCTGCTTTGCTGGCTGTAACTGACAGCGCAAATGCGTATTTAATTCCACTTGTGTTGGCTGCCACGCCACGCCCACTCAATTTTTGCTTCAGCTATTGTTGTTGATGCGTTAACATTAATAAATGTCACATTTTTGCTCTGCTAGCAGCAAACTCATCTCTACTCAACTTGAACATCTCAACTTCAACTTCAACTTTAGCTTCAGCTTTAGATTCACAGATTCAGAGATTCATCCCCCGAAAGTTTTACATATTGCATACTTTTGAGCGTTCATTAAGCTATATGGCGCGTGTCTGGCTAACTTAAGATAGACAGACACAGATACATATACAAACACACAGATAGACAGACAGTCTGACTGACTGACTGACAAGCTTCACAACTCTGATTGCCAGCGGGCTTTAAATTAATTAGTCAGGTTTTTTTTTTTGTTGTTGTTTCTTTGTCTTACTTTATATGTATGTGTGTAGGTACGTTTTGTGATAAGTTGTGCTGACAAGCAGATTTTCGACATGGCCAATTTTTCTTATTTCCTTCCGTCTGTCAGACTATGCTTTTTGGCCAAAAAGTTTTCATGCGTGCCATTGCTTGGCTTTTACTTGTATTTTCTTTGTATATCTGTGGCATAATCGGCTTATATAGTAGCAGCTTAGGAGGTCCTCTGCAAAATTGATAAATGTACTATATCCCATAGATACACACACCCACACACACACACACACACACATACACATACACTTAAAGATTATGTGAGGTGATTGTTTGATTATTTTGATAATATTCTATCAATCAATTAACTTAATGATAAATTTCAATTAAGACAATTAAACAAAAATATATAAATGAAAGAGTTTTAATTTGACTCTAGGAAACCCTAATACACACACGATTGAATCTGTTACAAATTTACTTGCTAGATAAACTTTTCAATTTGTTTTTGGCCACCGTCAAGAGGGTCTCTAGTAAGAGTGGCTAAATTTTTGGGGGAGAACCCAAATGGCAATTGCCAAAATGCAGAGGGGAGAGCTAGTGAAATTGATCTCTATACACGAAATAAATAGCTCTATTAAATATTTATTTATTTAAAAAGCTCCCCCCACCAACAAAAAGTTTCAATGTACATTTTTTCTTTTACTTTTTAATAGATTTTTTGTGTCAATCTTTGCTTTTTTAGTTATTTATTTTTAGAGTCAAATTATCAAAAAACAAATAAACATAATTAAGGAAATGATAGGAAAAGAAAACTAAGAATTGAAAAAAAGAGGTTGAAAGGGATAATATAAGAGAGAATATTGATACACAAAAAGAATAAATAAAGTTTCCCGCTAGTACAAAAATTTACGATATTTTGAAAGTCATTTTCAGTCAAAAATTCAGATGAAACTTGTTTTGTTATATATAAGATATTGATTTTAGCTGAGGAATTATTGAAATTCTCATTTCTTTCAGTGAAATATGACACTGAGATTTATTTAGATGACTGCAAATTTTGTGTAGTAAAAAAAGTAAAAACTAAAGTTATAAAAATGCTAAGGTTAGATAAAAAAAGGCTTCTTTAACGTTACGTTCAAAAGCTATCATGTGTATGGCTTCCGAATCCTTTGTACGGAGACCAATCGTTGAGTGAAAGTTTGCCAAAAGATTTTTGATATATTATTATATAATTTCTACCATGTTATTATCAATTAATCAAAATTTTCTAGGACAATATTAAAACTTCTTTATTGAGAGGTGTATATATAGCCATAATTTTCTATCTGATTTGAATTATTATTAGAGGAAACAACGTTTTTTCTGAATAAGCATTGCCTGAAAGATTAGCGAAAAGAACTTGCAATTTAGTTTTTTTTTTTGGTCAAATTTTTTAACTAATTTATGTTGAGAACCAACAAAAAATAAGGCATCAAATGAGCTAAAAAAATATTGGTTAAATTTTGACTGAGCTGTATAGAATTTTATACAATAATTTCACCAGTTTTTTTTTTTCGTTTGGAATAAGAGAAAAGGAAAGTTGTTGTGTGCATATTTTCATGATTTACTTTTTTATGTAATGAATTATGAATTACATTTCCAAAGTACATAAAAGATATATTGATATAGTTAAATAATTTTTCAATTTTCTTCAGTTGTTATTCATCCAACAAAATGAAGCATGAAAAGCATATATTCATATGTAGATTTAACCTTTTTTTATTGAACAAATAATAATGCCATTTGAATGGAAGAGAAATATGAATTGAAAAATGTATGTACATATAAAGAAGCATATGAACTGAAGTACAATGCGGGTCAAAGGAAAACTGCAGCCAGCCATTTCATTTGCTTAAAAGGCAAAAATTTTAATCAAAAGCTACAGACAAAAAAAAAAAAAAATAAAGGGGGAAAAAAATAAATGGAGAACTATGTGCCAACATTGATATGGAGAGACTGTGAGTGTGTGTGCGTGTGTGTGTGTGTGTGTCCAAGTCCATGTCTGATTGCCAGTGCGAGAGCAAGCCAAACGGCTGTCGCCACTTCCACTTGACTGAATTGTTGAGAAGCTACATAGCTAGATAGCTAGCTATCTATCTATCCATTCAATCCGTTTATGAAGCAAAAGAGAGAGAAAAAAAACAAAAAAAAGTTCAAATTAAAAACACTCAAGTTGGTGTTATCCATTGCCCACTAGAGAATAGTGGATGGATGGATGGATGGATGGATGGAATGCTTGATGGAAATCAATATTATGCAGACCCATTGAAATTGGACCAAGACAGAGCTCAAATACTTCAAACTGTTGCATGCCACTTGACAAATTCGCCTCGTTTTCCTTTCTTTTTCCTTTGTTTTCCACTTTGGCTTGCTTGTGTTTTGTTGTTGTGTGCCATTTGAACGTGGTAGAAGTTTTTGTGTTCAACTAGCCTGGCAGATAAAAACCAAACACACTTCTGCACATGTCCACAAAAAAGTTTTTGTTGGCATTTCACATGGCTAATCGTCAAATTCGCAGCACAGCACAACTTTCGGAATGTCGAAGAAAACAGGTGAAGGCTATACCAAAAAACATATATATACACACACACACACACTTTGTATATGTATGTATGTATGTAAGTCGACAACTCGATCTCGATTTCCTTCTACATGTCGCTCTCATTAAAAAGTAAAATAAACAAGCAAAAAAGTTTTTGCTAAAAATCAAATGTGAATATAAAACCAAACAGTCAACAGCAACTAGAAAAGAGACGACGAAACATACAAAAAAATGGAAAAAAAGAAAAATAAAAAAACGAAATAGAGTAAAATTGTACACCCTATTAAGTATATTCTAAAAATTCTACTTGAAAAAATATTCGATTCGTTTTTATTTCAATTTCTTAACTCTGTTGATTTCGAAAGAGAAAATCAATTTAGGTGAATAGAGAAATCTAGCAGCTTTTGTATAATTAGAAACCTTTCATATATATGTACTTTGATGAAGCCGGAAATGCTGAGTTCCAAGACTTATGCCGGAAATGAAATGTACCCAATATTATGTAAGGGTAAACTAAACTAAAAACTGAAAACCACTTGAGCAAGTAGCAAAAGTTTTCCATTTATAACGAGCTCAGCATCGTGAGGTGTGAGGGGAATGGTGTGTGTGTGTGTCAGGGTGTGTGTCAGGGGGTTGTGTATGGGTGAGGGGTGGTTTGTACGTTGTCTGTACAAATGGAAACTGCGAATACATGTATGTATGTATGTATTTATCATTCTCTCTTTCTGTTTCATTTTCAATGTATGTTGGCAAAACTTTAAATGCGCGGTAATGAAATTGTTGGCAGCAAATGCTGTCAACACACACACATACACATACACGCACACGCCGAGAGCCATCATCAACACCAGTTTATGGCATGGTTCCGGCAATGGCAACGCCAATGTCGGCATCCTGCAGATTTCTAAAGCCAAAAAGTTGTCCGAATGGCAACTGAAGTGTTTCACTTGGGGATCCGGAAGAAAGTGTGTTAAGTTCTTTCGTCTCAGTTGGTTGTTGTTGTTGCTGTTGTTGCTGTTGAGGGTCATATCTATAGGGGGGAGAGGGGTGGAGCTAACTGTAGCCGCAAAAACCATTATGAGACACTCATTTCATTTCTTTCCTCTCTCTTCCTCTCTCAGAGCTTTCGGTCTTGGTTTTTGGTCTTGGTTTCTTGTTTCTTGTTTCGACATAATCATGCGAATCGCTTATCATTAAGCTGCCTTCAATAGCTATTTGAAGACGTTTTGCCACTTAAATTTTTGGCATTTGCCAAAAACTTCGAGCCAACAAATATAAATATTAAAGTTTGTTCTGGCAATAACTGTTTTCGTTCATATATAATGATTATTTTTTTTAGCATTTTTTCTACTCGATTTCATTGCCATTAGAATTAGAGCTTGAAAACAAAATTATTATTGGGAAATTTTAAATGGAAAACGTAACGCATAGAAAGTTTTTTCTTCGCGTGGAAAATCAACGTCATATATACCAATTTTTTTATCATGCATCCATTGGACAATGGGTTTTTTTAAATTTTAGAATTTCCACTATTAAATATTTCAGAATTTCAGGACTTTTTTAAATTTCCACTGGTAGAATTTTTGAAAAGCTTGCAACGTTTTTCAACTTTGTGTTATAATTTTCAAAACCTTTTTAATTGAAGCAAATGTTTTTCACTTTTAACTTTTAGATATTCAAATTTCAATTTTCTATTCTTGCATGACTTATTTTTCATGGAAAAGTCAAATTGTATAGATACAGAAATTATTTTTGGCCCAAAAATGTATGCTACACAAGTGTGTGCGTGTGTGTGGTGTTTGTGAATTGAAGTATAAATTTAGTTAATTTGATAAAAGGAATTCAATACGTTAAGTGAAACCATTTTGCTTACTTTGATTGCATAATTTCAAAGACTAATTCTGAAACCTTAGAGTTTAATAGAATTTTACTCATCTTTGTTAATCAAAGATACACACAGACATGCACAGACATGCACAGACATGCACATTTAATGCTGAACCCTCACTTTATGGTAGAAACTTGGCCTAGACTAAGTGCAAAGGCGAAAAGTTCAATGCATGTGCTTAACTTTTTGCAAGAGCTAAGCAATCAACTTGGGCCATAACTCAAGAGCAACAAGAACAGTGAAGAAGCCAACTAACTAATAGTTTTTAGTAGTAATTAGTTAAAATGTTATTTAAATAAATGAAGAGCTCAACCCATTGTTTACTTCATCAACTTGCCAGCTGTTTAAACTAATTGTAAATGGCATCAGCATGATAATGATAATGATAATGCTAATGATGATGCTAACGATAATGCTGCTAATCAACTTCAATTTCAATGCGGTTCACTTAATCAGAACGATAATTATCGGGAGGCATTTGCATAAATTAATGCGTTCCAAATTAATTGTGTGCCAAGTTTGCGTTTAATTAGCGCCCAGTCTGGCAAATTTAGCCTTAAATTATGCAACAGCCAAAGGACAAAAAACCAGCAGCAGCTGTCCTTCTCTCTGTTGGAATGTCATCATATATTCCATCGATTTTTGTTTAAATCTATGCCTACATATATGCTTATAGAATAGAATAGCAGTTCTTTCTGGTGTTAATGTTAATTTGTTATAATTCTATTAACATTATTATGAGGCAGAATTAAAAGAGATTTACTGTAACCATATAGAAATGATCTATTTTTTATCCGATTTAAATCACAAATAGTTTCAACGGGAAATTGAATCAATTAATGTCGTTGGACGACGCCAAGCTAAAAGATCTAAAAATTGTAGCAAAAATCACAATTTGAGAGTTTTTGGCGATGATTAAAAAACTTCTGGTATGGAATTTCTCTTAGATCTTTTAGACCTTCAACTTCTTCTAAGAGTTCCTAGGATTATCCAATAAAATTAAAAATATTTAGCCATCCTAAATTGGGAGGAGCTAAATGAACGAAATCTGCTTTATGTCAATACGATGACCAACAAATTGCGATCAGAGTTATCTAATAAAATTGTTTTGGAGTTGAGGAATTCAGAAAATGTTTCAAATTCATGCATACGAATTTTTTATTATTTTTATAAATATAGTCTATTCCAAATTATTAACTTATTGACTCTTTTCCATAATGATTTGCTTAAACTATTAATTTATTACATCACTTTAGAGTAAAACACAAAATAAGATTTCTTTGCATATAATGAACAAAATTTTTGGTTAATATAGTGTTAATGGATTTTGCTATTCAAATTTTTATAACTTCTTTCAGTTCGAAAACAGGCAGTTGTCTCAAATTTCGCTTTCTAAAGACTCTCAATAGGGATAAAGTTTGGTTTGGAAACTATCTAAAGCACATTCTTAAAATTTCTCACTTGTATTCAAGTGATTTTTCTCAGTTTTTTTATTAAGTTTTCAAGTTGTGGAAATGCGTTTCATTAATTTAAGTAACCGAATTGGATACCATTCACTCTTTAATATTATTTCTTTTCTGTAAGGAGGTCTATTAATTTTGTTTATTGGTGATTCTTTTAATTTTGATCTAAATTTCTTTCTGTAAATGTTTTCTCTCCCTTAAAAAAACGTTTAAATATTTACTCTACGAAATTTTGAAGTCCTTCTAAGATTCTCCAATTTTTTTTATTCATTTTTTAATAGGATTTTAAACCTTCTTGTTGATTATTCTTCTTTAAAAACTAAAAACCTTTTAATATCTGCCCCAAAAATTTAAAAATTCTCAATTCTTTTTTTTCAATTTCTTTTGCTTAATTGCTTTAATCTTTTATCGATTTTCTTTCATCGATAGAATTAGCAGATTTTGCTTTCTCTAGATTTAGTTAAATTGAATCAAGTTTGTTTTTTTTCGAATCAAGGGAGGTTGTGACTTTCGTTTGACGTCTCCCAAACCTATAGACCCTATGGCTGGGTCTATATATCGTCAGTATATTTCTGTACGTGCCCGTGTGATGTTCTATAATTAAACACTAGAGTTTTTGGAAAACAAAAAAAAATAGAGTCCGAAACAAAATTCTCATTGTTAATTTGTTATTCGTGTGGATTATTCTTCGGTTTTTTTTGCACAAATCCAAATTTAAGTAGTGTTTTAAGGAGAAGTAACATTCCTCCATCTCGATTTTGATTTGATCCTAAATATTATTAGTGATTTTTTGATTTTTGATTTTTACGCAAAATGAACAAAATTCGCAATAATCTTTTATTTGGCGTTTTCGTCCGTCGCATGCCGATGTTGCGCTGCATTCGTCATACCTGCGGTGGCGAGTCACGCGGAGGCAAGGGTCTGGTGATCGGCGTCTATCAGAAGGAAGGCGACAAGGAACCGAAGCTAACTCCCAGCGGTGAGAAGGTAAATGACCGTTTGGCCGGCAAATTGACCGATCTGATCGGTGAGACGAAAATCGCTGGACGCCTGGGCCGTGGTAAGGTGTTCAACAACATCGATGTCGATTTCCGTAGCGTTGCTCTGGTCGGTCTGGGCCTGGAGGGCATTGGTTTCAATGAGCTGGAGATGCTGGATGAGGGTATGGAGAATGTACGCATTGCTGCCGGCATTGGGGCACGTTCGCTTCAGGATATGGGCTGCACTGAGGTCCATGTCGATGGCATGGACTATGCCGAACAGGCTGCCGAAGGAGCCACACTGGCCATTTGGCGTTATACCGATATGATCTCAAAGAATCGTCCGATAATACCGAAATTGGAGCTATTCGATTCACCTGATATGGATTCATGGACTCGTGGAGTATTCAAGGGAGAGGCCCAGAATTTGGCCAGACGTCTGAGCGATGCCCCAGCCAATTGTATGACTCCGACTCTATTCGCCCAGGCCACTGTCGATGCATTGTGTCCATGCGGCATAAGCGTGGAAATACGCACCATGGACTGGATTGAGCAGCAGCGTCTGAATTCATTCTTGATGATTGCCAAGGGCAGCTGTGAGCCACCCGTCTTGATGGAGATCAGCTATTGTGGCACCTCGCCCGAGGATAAACCCATATTGTTTCTGGCCAAGGGCATTACATTCAATTCGGGCGGCATCAATTTGCGTCCGTGCAAGGATATGGACGAATATCGTGGCTCTATGTCCGGTGCCGCATCCGCTGTGGCCATGATGCGTTGCTGTGCCGCTCTCTCGCTGCCCATCAATGTGGTCTGTGTGATCCCATTGTGCGAGAATATGCCATCGGGAATGGCCTGCAAGCCGGGCGATGTCTGCACATTGCTCAATGCACGTTCCATGGCTGTACGTGATCTGGATAAGGCTGGCGTTGTCGTTATGGCCGATCCCCTGCTCTATGGCCAGGAGGCCTATAAGCCACGTCTTGTTGTCGATGTGGCCACCCTCGGCGATGGCGTTAAGAAGGCATTCGGCGGTGCTGCCACTGGGATATTCTCGAATTCGCATTACATTTGGAAGCAATTCCAGGCAGCCGGTTCCCTAACCGGCGATCGTGTATGGAGATTGCCACTATGGAATTACTACAAGAAACAAGTGACCGATGAACTGGGCTATGACATTAGCAATGATGGACGCGGCATTGCCAGCTCTTGTCTGGCCGCTGCTGTCCTCCATGAACTGGTACCGTGTGTGGATTGGGTCCATTTGGATACCCGTGGCACTGGACTTCTAAGTAAATATGGATTGATCCCATATTTGGCGGCTAACCGTATGACAGGACGTCCCACACGTACATTGGTTCAATTCGTCTACCAGATGGCCTGTCCCGCCGAGCAGAAGTAGAACGATGAGAGATTAATTGATGCGAACGACATCATCGAATACCCCATCATCCCCCCCCATAAATGTTCTCTTGATGTGATGGTGGTGATTGATGTTGGTTCCCCCCAAATTAATCCAAAGTGAAAGTCTAAATTAATTAATCGTATGGTGTGTGTATGGCGCACCGGTGTATTTAAGTTTTAGAGTAACGTACGAAGTTCCGTATTCGTAACGTATGAGCAAAAAAACCTTTTGAATGAACAATAATCACATGTGTCAGAATATTTTTTGCATTCCCAAGCAGTCAATGAATGCCCATATTAAAAGTTTATAATGTTTGGATACCAACATAAATTTAAAATTCATTTGTTTCATTTCTCATATTAGCATCTAATAGATTTACTAAGAAGAACGATTAGTTAGGGCACAGTCGTGGCCATCTTAGTATAGCATCTTCTAGGATCCTCTCCCTAAGCCTAGATTGTAAAAAATTTTTCACCTAGCACAGCAATTATCTATTAGTTTTTAATCCAATCTCTGTGATTTCCATCATTCTTTATTTTTGAAACCACTTACCATCCTTTAAGACACTCAAAAAAATGGCATTAGCACATTGGTAGGTCCTCAATGAAAGGTATTTCGAGGTTCATCGGTCAGAAACTAATATGTATTTTGTGTACACCTAGAACTTTACAAAACTATTTTGTTTTTTGTATTTTCGGAATGTATATACATATATCTAAGTCCGAAAAATATATCCGTTAAGTATTTTTCAAAATATAGCCGAATTTGCGAATCGAGAAAAATTCCAAATAGAGTTTCTAGGGATATTTTCCAGATTCATTCTCTAGTCATGATAGTTTCAAGCGATTTCAATAGGGGAAACAAATAGATTATCCTATTTATGTATAATCTTTGCTGTTAATTACACAGAAAAACAGCATATTCGTTGCTTCTACTATATACTTATTTGAGTGTCGTGATTTCGATACTACCTTCAGAATTCTGTAGTTCTGAATTTACACAAGTAAATGCATAAAATGAAAATTTTTCAAACGATTTTGAATTTTTTTTTGAGCTGCATAGAGAAAAGTTATTGCGTTGTTTTTCAAACCCCCAAAACTGGAGAACTTGAGTACCTCATTGCTTCTTTGAGGCTGTTTTACAACACTTAATCATAGCGAGGACCAATTTTATTGTTATAGCACACTCAAGTATAGTTAATTAACCGTTCTATGAAATATTTAATGTAAATTTCGGCTAAGATTTGACTGAGCTATCATATATATGTATAGAATTTTCCATATTTTTTGGGTAAGAAATTTAACGATTACTAGTTTTTTTTTTTGAGAAAGAGAGATTATATTACGTTGCCTTTTATTTATGATTGATTTTAGTCACTCCAAAGACGAAAAGCAAACTCTTTGTAAAATTTCCAAAGAAAATCCCATTTTCACGTTTAATTTCTTTTGTGCATCTCATTTTCTCAGTTTTTATGAAGGCGAAAGAAAGTGCCATCTCCACCACCAGTGTTGCAAAGCTAACTATTGTTTGCACAAAAAGCTTTTGACATTTGACAAGTTATTTTCTAGAGTTTATGATAGTCCCGTAAAAGTAAGAAAGTTATTCGACCGATGGTTCCTATGGGAAAACTATATGATATAGTGTAAATCTGAGATATATAATAGCTGCAGAGAAATCTCATTTGTCTCAGCCTTTAAGTCATGAAATAATTTAACCCAGTATTCATTTAGTGAATTCAAAATGTGAAATGCGAATTATGATTCTAGTATTAGAAATGATAGCTGCGAGCTTCTATTTCCTATTTCTCAATAGATTTTATTAAATGAAGGCGCCTTAGATCAACTATTGTTGTTGTTTCGTTTAACTGGACACAGGTTACCATTGACACCAGCCATTTGCGTGCGTGTGCGTGTGTGCGTGCGTGTGGACTACTTAGGATCACTTGAGTTTAGCTTTTTAACCAATTAGGCAAACAAATTTTGGGCCATTTTCACACACGTTTTGAACATTTGACACGTTTTAGCCATTTTCTGTTGCCCTCCAGCTAGCTAGCTAGAGACGCAGCCATTTCCTTTTGCAAAAAGGGAAGTGGAAGCGGTAAAAAGGATATTTGCATTTCTCATACATACATTTCAAGCTATCGCCACTGCCGCGCCACAATGAACGAGAGACCCACGAAAGTTCGTGTGTGTGTGTGTGTGTGTGTCGGTGTGTGTGTGTGTGTTTGTGTCTTTGTTGATGAAAATGCTGGAGGATATTACTTTGAATTATCATAAATAACAGAGAGCAAGGCATTGGCAAACGACGAGAAGGCAATGTGGAGAGGATGTGTGTGGGTGTGTGTGTGTGTGTGAGTGTGTGTTTTATATCCTTATATGCGCCTGCGGTAGGGCAAAAGGTATCAGGTGGCATTCGTGCCAAAATGGAGATGGGCTGACTTTAACTTTGGTTATGAGGTGAAAGGATGTGTGGATTCAATAATGTAGGTTGTGGATATGTTTATCAGGTAATCGTAACCAACCACCCATCCATTTACTTTCTCCTCTCTCTCTCTCGCTCTCCCTCTCTCTCACACTGAGGCTGAGGCGAAGGTTTACAAGTTGTCGAAAAGTTAATGGCATTCAAAATGAAATTGCTTTAAACTTTTGGTAAATGGATTGAGCTATGGCTTGATGGTGGTGGCGGTGGTGAAAGGGTAAGAGCCATACAAATGGATTGCCAATTAAATATTTCAACTTGATTCAAGGGTGAAAAATCCACCACAAGCTGAACCAACTGGAGGATGCTGCTCATCTTTAAAGCTTAATCAACAAAAAAAAAAAAAACAAAAATGGAAAAAGAGTGTTTCATTTAAATACTTTTCCCGTCTACTGGCAATCATAAATCTTATACACACACACAGAGAGAGAGAGAGAGAGAGAGACACACACACACATTGGGCATTACATTTCCTTCACTTCAATTCCCGTTCATATAAGTATTAACCATTTTCATCATTATCCAGTGGCCAGTGCCACTTACATTACGTGCCTGGCCCACACACACACACACACACACACACACACACACATCTGGCCTGACATTTATGAAAAATTCACAGTTTCCTCTTCGCTACCCCCCACCTGATTCGATCCACGATAAGAACTATGTATACACTGCATCCCTTAAAGCAACAACTTTGCCTGGACCTGGCACGTACTGGCTCTGGCTCTGGCTCTGGCCACATCGTACATGGTCCAGGACGTTTCAATTTATTTAATTTTCAATATGCGAAATGAAGAAGCAATGGAGCAGGAGAAGGAGCTGGAGCTGAAGGTAGAAGGGAAGGGATATGCCCTTGTGGGCGTAAAACCATAAAATGTATTGGATAGTACACATACTTTAATGCAATCAATAAACGTGAACTGAATTCAACTTTACAGTGAGTGCTGTGTAAGTGCTCTGAAAACAACGAAAATTAACATAATTGCTTTGACTTTTGTCAAAAAAAAAAACACATACATAGATAAGGCAAGAGGGAGAGAGAGGGGGGGTAATGGAGTTCGGTTGATGCAGCCGCGGGTGAGTGTAGAAGGCCAACAAATTAGTTTGTTTGCAAAACAAAGACAAATTCAATTACAGTTTTGCCTGAGCCACCACAAAAGCCGCAAGCACAATGCGTTTAGGATCCCTTCCTTTCCATATATGTATGTCTATGTGCACAAGTTGCCATAGTCACATATGTGCGAGGTGTTATCGAAAAGTAAATGAGAGAGAGACTTCTTGTAAGTTGTAGATCGAGTAGAATTTTTACGCAAAATTGTTTAATTTCAATTTACTTGTTAAAATTGAATCAAAATCAACTTTAAAGCCGTTGCACAACACTATTTGATAATAGAGGTCCGCTTTACAACACTATTTAATACTAGAATATCGTCTCAAAGTCGAAATGTTGCAATAAACAAATCTTATTGATAACTTTAGTGCCATTTTACAGCACTATATGACAATGGAAGATCGTTCACCAGCACTGTTTATACTAAATTGATGCTTCACAACACTACAAACAGTCTCAAAAGCTAGCACTGGAGCAAGTTGTATTCCAGAAATTTAGCAATAATCAAATGATATCGATAATAATTTAATAACTCTTCATTGCCATCAATCTGGTAACATTCTCATACATTTTGCTAAAAAAATGATGTTAATGAAATGATACTAATAACTTTTGTGCCGTTTTACAACACTATATATCCCTCAATAGCACTGTTTATACTAAAATGTTGCTTTTCAACACTATTGGCGTTATTCAATGATAGTTAATTAATTGAATATATTTTATAGCATAACTTTTTGGGCACATCTCGTACGTATACGTAACTACGCCTTTGGTATAGCAACAACATTCACATTTTACAGATATCACTCAGTCAGAGCGAAAAAGGCCTCATGCCAAGTCGAGGCCAATGTGGGTATCATATGGTTCAGCAAAGGCTAAGGGTTTGGGGTTCGTTTAAGTGTGTATGTGTGTGTGTGCTCTTGTTGTACTAGTTGGCCCACATGTAACTTTTTCAATTTGATTTGCTTTTGCCTTGACTTTCCTTTTTAATTTCTCATCGTCATCGTCGTCGTCGTCGTTTCTCTCTCTCATTTTAATTACGCTGCGGCAGAACGGAAAACTTTCCAAATGCAAAAAACAAACTTTTGCCTACATTTGCATTTAAACCGGTTTTATTTTTGCTCCTTGTTTTTATTGTTGGTTTTTCTGGTTTCGTTAGTTCAGTTATACATATATACTATATGCACATTCAGATCTGTTAATTCATTTAATTTGATTAATTGTTAAGCTTTGCAATTGCATAAACCCAACTAATTAAGCTATTTACATACTTTACATGCTATCTGCTAAAGCGGAATTAATACAATATATGTATATTTCAAACGCATTAAAAAGTTAAAGGAAAAAAACTGTAATTAAATATTTATATAGCATTTGGCCAAAAAGAAAACTTGATAACTTGATTTAATTTTACAAAAGCAACTAACTGAGTCCAGTTTCCAGGGCCATATGCAAATGAATGTTTGTTGGTCTCGGCCATCAGTCAAAGTGATGCTAATGCTGGCCAAAAACTTAGTTTGCTGCCAATAAATCAAATTCCCAATCACATCAACTTGCAGTCTCTCTCTTTCTCTCTCTCTCTCGCTCTCCACCCAATCCTACTCTCATTCTTTACCCAGTCCATTAATCAATCACAGAAGGAGAGCATCGAGGATGTTGGGCTTTGCGAGATGTAAAGTGGAAAGAAGCTTTTGTTGGGCCATGCCATGCATATGACACAGTTAAATGCTTTTGGGTTAATATTTGACTTAATTAAAGCGCATTTAATTGAGCTCAACGAGTGTCGAACTAAATCCAAATACACACACATAAACACACAGTGTGTGGGCGTGGCTGGGTGGCAAGAAGCAATTTCTATTGCTGCTGCTGCTGCTGCTGCTGCCAAACAACATATTGCCAAAGGCAATAATCGCAATTTAATATTCATGGCCTCTCTCACAGTCAATGTATTTTGTCGAGAATGTCGTCAGAATTTTTGCAACTCTGACGAGACAAGGCAAAAAGAGACTCCCAAATGCCTGGCTTTAAGGATGTGAGTGGTTTTTCTTCTGCTTCTTGTAAATAGATTTAGCAACCAACCGACAAGGCTTGACTGAAATGATTTAAAGAGCTTACAAAATGAATATCCACTGACAGCAGTCAAGTACTCAGCTCGTTGTCTATACAAATTTTTCGAATCTAAAACAAATAAACAGGGGAAAAACAAACCCCCAAAATAATAATCAACATTTCTTTCAATACAATTTACATGAATATACATATATTTTATCTTTTTCGATTATTATATTTTAAATTGGAGTTATCACATGATTTTATTCGTTTCCAAATATTTGATTGAATCTAACACAGAAATAAAGTATCTCTCTCTTTTGCGGAGAATGGAACTGAATTTTATTTGACCTTTCTAACTTAATAGATTTAAATTTGAGAAAATAGAAATTGTTTTCCTTGCAGTAATTATTATTATTAAGAAATTAATACCAAATTATAAATTACGCATAATTTTAAAAAGCTATAGCAAAGACCATATCCCATTTTAATCAATAATTTCTCATTCGAGGGGGAATTCATTCTACTTTCTTTAGTTTTTCGTGGAAAGTAGTAATGTGAATTTAATTAGTGTCGTAAAACGACTTGAAGTTAACAGCACACAAAATTTACATTTTATTATCTCAACATAAAGCTAAAAAAAATTAATTTAAGATTCCAGAAATAAATTTATATGTTGAAAGAGAAAAAAAAACATATAAGGATGATATATTTTGAGTTTATATAAATATTTTTTTAAGACAAAATTGATCATTTTTGTAAGCAAATGAATAAATGTGTTAAATAATTATTGTTTTGCAATTTTGAAAACAGAACTCATAATGATTACAGTCCCCTTCAAATGTATGTTAATATATTGAGTCAATGAATTATTATTTTGTAATTTTAAAAATAAAATCTAATGAATGATAACAGTGCCTCCTAATTGTATGCTTGTACATTTAATCATTTAAAATGTATTCTCTTAATACTAAATAGAGTTTATTTTGATTTGAATTTGAAGGTGAGTTTTCATTTCGGTTTCTTTAGTATTTCCAACCTATTTCTGAACAGATACCAAAAATAAAAGTAAAATATGAGAATTTTGGAATATTATTCGTGGAAAATGATTGCTGACTTTCTTGTCGCCTGTCTGGAATGTGCATAAAATATGTGCACCTTGATGCTTTCCCTATTGGCAAGTGTTTGTTCGTTGTCCTTTATTTCTTTACTCTGGTGTTTTTTTTTTTTTTTTGTTTGTTTGTTGCGTTTCTGCCCCTCATCATGCCGCAGCCACATTGCTGACACCCTTTGCTCATCTGTTATTTATCATATTGTGGAGCTACCCTTGCGATGGTGGTGGTGGTTCTGTTTCTCCTTCTCCTTGGCCATCTTCTTGCTTCTACTACTTCCGTAGTAAAGTTCTCCTTCTTCTTTTTTTTTTTTTTTTGCTTTCGAGTGAAAGAGAATTGCCTCTTTTTCTTCTTCCTCTTTTTTTTTCTTTGCCCAAGCACTTCCGCTTTTGCGGCTTGCTTTCTCTAGTTCTTGGACTTCTTTTTCCCCATTCTTTTGGTCGATGTCGATGACTAGTGTTAGTAGTAGTAGTAGTAGTAGATGTTGTTGTTACTGTTCTTGTTGTTGTTGTAGTACTTCCCCTTTTTGCTCTTTGGCTGATTTGCTTTCTGCGATAAGTCGAAGCAGCCGTTCAGCCCATACAGTTTTCCCCAAAGCTCTATTTGTGTGTGAAGAAAGTTTTTCTCTATTTTTTTTCTCCACTTCCGCCATGGTTGGGTAGGGGGAGGCCTTCAGTTTGGTTGGCCACAGGCGAAATTTATGACTGCTACTTGGGTAAACGTCTGTGAATTAGAATCCACAGTTGTTGTTGTTGCTCTTGTTGTAGTAGTTGTAGATGTTCTTGTTGTTGTAATTGTTGCTAGCCTTCGTTATAGCCATAGGGCGGCGCATTATCAACGCATCAGCTGTTTATGCTGATTGGCGTATTAATAACTGGGGCCTGTTCGCTCTTCTTAACTGATTTCATCGCCATATGCCTGAGGAATTGATATGTATATATGCCAAAGATGTGAGTATCGGGGGGTGTGGTCGAAGCTTATCAATTGTGGACTAGTCGAAGAAGTATTTATCACTGAACTGGAAAGAAATTTGAAGAATCCAGAAAATATCATATTTTTCTTTGTTATGGCAATCTCTAGCGCTCTCTCTCTCTCTCTCTGTCTGTCTGTCTCGCTTTGGCTATTGTTTATTCCCATTGTTTGCATACTTTAAGGCGCTCAAACTGGGCCGAAATTTTTGCCGTTTCGTTGGTTCACTGTAAATGATTAATGATATGAAATTCTCATTGTGTTCGCTCGTTCGGCTGCTGTTTCTGCTCTTGTCAGTTTATCCTGTCTCCTAGAGAGAGAGAGGGAGGAGGAGGGAGAAGCCACGAGCCAAATGCCTAAAGCCATAAACAATTAGGCTTATTGACATAATTGCGCTGAAAAATATGAACTAGCTGAAATGTGCTTTTGGTTGGCTTCGTCTATGGTTTGTAACTAATCCTTGCTGCCAGCTAGCTAGCTAGCTAACTTGGCCATCATTTGATTTATGCTTCTCCTTGACAACACATAATTTCAAGCGTAGAATCAACATTTGCTTTCCCCCATAAAGAATTGCATAATTAATGATGAAAATTAAATGTAAATATTCTCTGGACTCTTTCTCGCTGTCTCTCTCTCTCTCTCTCTCTGGACTTGTGCCCATCAAAATGTTTTCACAGAAAATGTCGTCCTAATGTCGTTGTTCGTTCCCATCCGCCCATCCGCCCATTTGGCCATCCTTCTACTTTCTGTCTGCAAATATCTTTGCATAATTGAAAGCTCGACGCTCGGAAGTTAAATTTTATGGCAAGTTGGCAAAAATGTCGCATTGACTTCCGCCGGATGCAAAAGAATCAACCGCTAACAACCAACTATACGAAAAGAGAGAGAGACAGGGAGAGAGAGAGAAGAGTATGACTTGAGTCATCACAGCTTAGTGGCATAAAGTGTTTTGCATTGGAATAATAAATAGATTTAGATATAGATACAGATTAGGATCTCTATAGAAACAACAACACGAGATTGTGTAGTTTTTCTTAGTGTATACAAACTTCGTTCTCATCGTTTCAATAGGATAGGTTTTTTTTTCTTCTTTATTTTTAGTTTTCTCTCTCTCTCTTCCTCTGGGCCATTTTGCCTTTTTCATTTTGAGGTGTTTGGTGACGCACGCAAAAACTTTTGTTCAGTTTTTTCCCACCTACCCTGCCCTGCTCTCAACATTATATTTTCTTTTTCTTGCTCTCTAACACTCGCCTTATTCTTCGTGTTGTTGGGGAAATTAGCCGCGTCTGTGTAAACAGCAGCAGCAGCAGCGGCAACAAAAGGAAGAGAAGAGAAAAGAAACGGGAGAGGAGAGGAAAGAAAAACGCGCATAGCCCAAGGGCGATTTTTCGTAGGTTTCTGTTGCTGTGTGCCATTTATGACACTTCAAAGTTATCCGAGCATTGGCGATGGTGCTGCTGCTTTCCCTATTGTCCTTGCCCGTTGTCGTTAGCTTGATGTGCGCCTCATTATGTTGCAAGATAAAAATAGACACCCTATATCTAATGGCTGTTGCCGCTGATGTCGCTGTTGCTGTTGCTGATGCCGCTTCTGCTCTTCCACACTGATTCTGCTTGTTTCTCCCTTTTGTTTAGATTATCCAATTAAAATTTTGCGTTACTTTTTTTTTTCACATCGCTTGCGGTGAGTTTGTAGAAATTTTTGTCCTCATCAAAATGTGTGTGTGTGTGTGTGAGTGTGTAAAGGGAAAAATCTCCATTTTGTCATTCAAGCCAGAAAAACAACATAATTTTTCTCTCCTTGAAGTATGCTAGAAAAATTTGAATTTCATATTTCTTTATGCGTGAGTGTAAGTGTGCATATGAGTTCGTGTGTGTGTGTGTGTGTGTGTAGGCATGCAAATATTTTACTCAAAGAAGGGCAAAACGAACAGTTGATTATCAAAAGTAATTTAGTTCATATCTCAATTGGAATCTATGTATTTATGTTGATTTTAATTCAACTAAGACAACTTAAATAATTATTTAAGCTTAAAAGTTTTTTATAAGCTTTAAGAAGATTGCAATAAAAAGCATCTGTATGAATAGGAATTTATGGGATTGGGTGGGTTTTAGTTTTCGAGAAGCATTTTTGTGAATATTTAAAAATAAAGTCCAAAATTGAAAGTGAAATTAGCTATTTTTTCTTTTCTTTCCTTGAAAACCCAACGTCAAAAAGAGTTTATCTGCAGATTATCATAGGAAAAAGATTGTAGAAGATCGGCTTATAACTTTTCGAAAACCTTGACTACCAGTTTCCAAAAGTTTTTGAAATTTTCAGACTATATTTATAACTATATTGTTAGGTAGAACTTAAGAAAAATCGATTAGAATTTTTAAATTCATTTATTTATAGTTTTATTCATTCCAGAAATAAGTGTTCAGCATTTTAGAGTTGCAGAAAAAAAACTATAATTTATGTTACTTTCGCCAAATTTTCAATAAATAAAAATTCTAAAGTTTTACGAATTTAATGCAAAGTTATTGAATATTGGTTTCTTTCGAAGGTTGGGTTGGGTTTTTAATATATTTCTTTACTATAAACTATAATTTTAAAACTAAATTTCTAATATTTATCCATAGTAGGATGGGCCAATTTGTTCGGGAAAAAAAAACATTCCAGGTTAAAGTCTTTATGCTTCTGAGAAGGAGAAGAAAATTGATTTCATGGTGGAATTTTCTAAGAATTGTTCGTAGATTCCGTTTGTAAAAATAGTCCTTATTACTAGCCAAATTAATCCAGGATTGTTAATTTTTCACTTTTATATGCTAATTTTCTTTGCCATTTAACTAAATACCAAAAATACGTTAAATTTTCGAGTATCTTTTTTATTTATTTTCTTTATATTGAGATTCTACTGTACAAATAAATATGTATAAACTGTCCTAATAACTATGATATGCACAAGAAAGTGACATTTGCCACCAATTGTGGTCAATTTCACGGTGGTTTGCCTTAAGAAAATTTACATAATTGCAACTACAAAGGAAAATTCATTAGACGATATAATTAAAATCAAAGGGTATGCTAATTGTTTGTGTTAAATATTAACAATTAATTTAGTTAACAATTCAACTTGTTTCTCTCGTTCTTCATTTCTGTAATTACGTATTGAAGTGCATCTGTGGAACTCAATTAAAATGTCATTTGTTGAGGATTCTTTGAGCCATAATTACTTTGCTGCGGTTGTTTTTATTTTCTGACATTGCCATTGATCGATAGCCAGCCGCCCCAACTTTATATAGCTCATGTTCTGGAATGAATTTCTAGTTTCGAGTGTGTGTTTTTTTTTTTTTTTTCTTTGGTTTCGGTGACTTGCAATTTACCAGCAACAACAACAACAACATCGAAAAAAACCAGCATCAGGCAGGCAAAATGCAATTGCAAATGCAAAAATTCAAATTCAACATCGAATTGTATATCAGATGTGTGTGTGTGTGTGAGTGTGTGTGTGTGTGTGTGCCATGCTGGCAAATTGTCGTCACTTATGTCCTTTTCGTTACTACGTAAATGTATTTGCATATTTTTTTAAACCCACCGCCCACCTTACCCATTTCTCTAACCGCACACACACACACACACACATCTTTCTCTGTGTATGTATATACACACACGTACACAGTTTGTCCTTGTTTATGCATAATAAAAGCCTTGAATGGTGGGAATGCCTGTCTAACCCCCCCCCATCCTTTCCCCCAACAGGATGTACAAAAAAATGTTGTGCAAAACGCAGCTTAGAGAATTTTAAGAAGATTTTTTACACAAAAATGTGACATGTGTTGGTCGTCGGCTTTCATTTTTGTTCTTGCTGCTGTTGTTGTTGTTGTTGTTTAGGACCTACATTTTCATGACATATTTTTTGTGGACTTTTTCTTTCTATTTTGTGGCATAAAAAACGAAAGAGAGAGAACGGTGTAAAATATTTATAATATTGCCCTTGTTCAACAAGCAAAATAAGTGTTAATCAAAGTTGTAATACTAACCAGAAACAATAAAAAAAGAAAACAGCTTAAAACCTTTGTGTTTAGGGCAGCTCGAGTTCAATGTATTGAAAAGGTAAATAAAATATGAAATATTTATGACTTTTCATAAAAATATGATGCAAATTGTAATCATTCATTGTAATCATTCATTTATTTATTTAATTATAAACATTCGATTATGATGGTTAATATATAGAGAAATTAATGCTACATTATGGGCAAATTATATTTTTTTTTTTTTTTTTTTTTCATTCAATTTATTTCTTATTGTTGCTTCAGCTTCAGACAGCTTTTACAACGAAGTTAAAATTAATTCTTAAGGTTTTACAATTTATAATTGAGCGTAATTATAAAAGTGGTGTACATTATTTTATATCATAATTCTTGTGTGTTGAATTTATGGAGCATTTCGCGCACGAGATTGAACCCTCACATCTAGAGGATGAAGTCGTTTGAGCCTTCGCCTGGAGTTGTTGATGGCCAAATCGTTGGCCAGTGGGTTGGGGTGTGCTATGAGACGATCAGCATAGCGCGAGCTATGTCGACCGATAAGCTCGGCAATTGTAGGAAGGCCTAGGTCTCGATGGATAACCGAATTGCGGACATACCAGTCAGCTCCAGTGATGCGACGGAGCGCCTTATTCTGCATGGTCTGGACTTTTTTAATAGAAGTTGCGGATGCTGAACCCCAGAGTGGAAGAGCGTATGCAAATGTGGGTACGACAATCGCAGAGTATACTCTTACTTTGCTTGCTAGCGACAGTTTGCTAGAGCCTCGAAGCATCCAGTCAAGAGTTTGAAGCTTCCTGGAGCACTTTGAGACAGTTTTCTGGATGTGTTTTTTCCAATTTAGTCTCCTGTCTAGTGTAACGCCCAAGTACGTAGCATTGCTCGCAGAGGGAATTGTTGAGGCATTGAAGGTGAGGTCAGGGCAAGTTAACGCTCTGAGAGCAAAAGTAGTTTGTGTAGACTTTGAGGTGTTTATAGAGATGCACCATCGCTTGGTCCATGATTCGAAGTCGCGCAAATACGACTGCAGAGCTTCTGACGCATCTTGTGGGTTATATGCGCTGGATAGGATAGCTGTGTCGTCAGCATATGTTGCAATCATCATCTTGTTGCCAGAAGGCTCGGGGGGAGTTGGCATATCACTTGTGAAGACTGTGTAGAGGACAGGGCCGAGGACGCTGCCTTGCGGAACTCCAGCAGAAATTGTTTTGATGGACGAGGTCGCTTCTCTAATGACCACATTAAATGTACGATCTCGGAGATAGGAAGCAATTAGATCAAAGCACGGTGCAGATAATGTTCTTCGTAACTTCTGTAATAGACCTGCATGCCAGACCCGATCGAACGCTTGTTTAACGTCTAGAAAAACAGCAGTGCAGTAATGCTTTTCTTCAAAAGTGCGTAGAATATGGTGAACTACCCTGTGCACTTGTTCAGGCGTGCCGTGCTGTCCCCTGAAGCCAAATTGATGATTTGGAATGGCTTCTTGGCTGCCCAATTGTGCCAGTACTCGTCCAAGAAGAATTCTTTCGAAGACTTTGGAGAGTACAGGCAGCAGGCTAATTGGCCGGTATGAGCCAATTTCACCCATGGGCTTGCCAGGTTTGGGGATCATCACAATCACAGCACGTTTCCAAATAGATGGAAAGTGCCGGATGCGAAGAACGGCGTTACAAAGGGCAACGAAAAATTCAATTGCATTTTCGGGTAGAGCTTTGATTACTTTTCCGTCTATGAGATCGTGCCCTGGAGCTTTTTTGTATTTGACAAGTCTGATCTGCTCCATAATCTCTGCTTTAGTGCAGCTAAGGGTGGATTCGTCTGTAGGGAGAGGAGAACGCACGCTGGATTCCGTCTCTTCGATGTCTCTTTGGTTAGCAATTAGGGCTGGGGAGAATTGTTGCTCTAAATGGGCAGCAAATGCCTCGGCCTGGTCGATGTCATTCAGGAGCCAGGAGCCAGCAGAATCACGAATTGGATGACGATGCAGAGGCTGCCTTCTTAGTTTTCTGGTAAATCGCCAGAGTTGGTAGTCCGATCGGTCAGCCGAGTCAGCCTGCTCAAGTGATTCATCGATGCGCCTTTGACGTAGATCAGCAAGTTGTTCCTTTAATCGCCTGCCTGCAGCATTAAATAGTTGCTTGTAGACAGGTATCCTGAGCCTCATCCAGCGTTTGCGAAGCCAACGTTTATATGCCAATAGCGTCTTGATGTGGTCCGGAAGATTGTTTTGGTTGTTTGTTTGTAATCGGTGGATAGTGTGGGCAGATGGTAAAGCGGCCGCAGCTGCTTCTTCGATGCGCTTTTGCAGCAATTCGGCGGCATACTCAATGTCAGCTACGGACGTTAGCTCAATTTCTGGATGCAGGGAATTTTCAAGGACTTCACGAAATTTGGCTAGGTCAGATCCAAAAGGAAGCAGTTGCCGACGCGCTTGGAGTGGCTGCGGTGATGAGTGTAGCTCGATTAAGAGGGGCAGATGGTCTGAGTCGAGATCATGAAGCTCGCGGATGTTGAGTAGATTGTTATGGATACCTCGGTAGAATGCGAGGTCAACTGCAGACGGACATCTGGAGGTGTCATGGGAGTAAAAAGTCGGGGCCCCAGTAGCCAGGACATTGAATCCGGAATTAATGGAGGCATCAAATAGCTGCTTACCTCGGGCATTAGTACGAGAATCACCCCAGAAGGCGTGTCTGGCATTCCAATCTCCTCCGATGATGGATCTCGAAGATCTGCAATTTAGCATGCTCTCAAGGTCCTGTTGAGTGATGTTAGTGTTAGGCGGAAGGTAAACCGCTCCAACTTGGACTGAGCCTAGGTTGGTGTCTATGGCGATGCTTGCAAGCTGAATCTCTCGACTAGAGGAAGGTGGCAAGGGGAAGTGACGAATGTCCGATCTAACTAGTACAGAAGCCCCTCCATGGTGATTGGCTCCTCCTCCGTGTGCATTGTAGTGCTCGTAGCCAAATATGTTGACCCGACCGCAATCGAAGGTCTCTGATATGAGCATTATGTGTATGTCTCTTTCCTTAAGAAATATTGATAACTCTAAGGCCTTGTTTTGTAGGCCGTTGGCGTTCCAAATACCAATTCGAACAGACATTATATTTGTTTGGCAATGAGTTTCAAGATTGCTTGAATTGCTGATTCTTGCTTTTGTTGCGTTTCTTGGAATCTTGCAAATTGAGCGCTCATAAGGTCGAGCTGCTTTTGCTGATTAGCAATCAGGGTCTGTTGACTTTCCATAAATTGTTCCCAAGTGGAATTTGGAATATTAGATGGCGCCATTGGAGGCTGCCCACCGGCTGCTTGAGCGTAAGATACACCTGGGTTTTTATAGCCTGTGTTTATTTGTTGGATACTCTGGTTGCCTGAGTGCATCATATGCGGAGTACTTTTGTTGCTTCTTTTGTTGTTAAGAGCTCTTTTGTAGACAGGGCACCCTTTGTAGTGGGCCGAGTGTTGCTCGTGACAGAGAGCACAGGTATTTGGAACCTCGGGTCCGTTCGGGCATTCTGCAGCGACGTGGTCAAATTTCCCACATTTAGAACAGCGGCATCTTATATGGCACCCAAATTTCGTGTGGCCGAAATTTAGGCATTTGCGACATTGGGTAAGGTCGTTGAATTTCCTGGGAGCTTCAACCGTAATGCGTTGATGGCACAAAACCCGAATGTCAAATATTTGCTTATTGTTTGGCTGAGGAGCCAGGTCCACAAAGAACATGTGGAGAGGTTTCTTATTTATCTTGCTAAGAGGGTTATGCAAGTTAAGAACTTTGTGGTTCTTGTTGTTTAGCTCTTCCTTTAATTGCTCCGTATCGGTTGCATGGTGCAGACCTTTTAAACACACTCTGAAAGGTTTGTCTTCTTTTAGTTGGTAGCAGTGAAATTCTACCTTTAGCGACTCGAGGTGGGCAACAACTTTTCTATATTCATCACTAGTGTTTGCGTACACCCTTACTGTGCCTCTAGAGTTTTTGAGGACGTAAGCACTGTCAGGGATGACTTGGCTTATGACCTGTTGGAGCTTCCTAATCGAAGTGATTGCAGGGCACACGATAGGCGGAGGTTTGTTGACCTTAACTGGCTGAATAGATTGAGAGTTATTCTTTTCAAGGCGCTTTTGCCAAGACCTTGGGAGAGTTTTGTTCTGCTCCTGATAAGTGCGGATAACTGCCGAGTCGACACTGTCCGAGTCGTCACTGATTGAGTTCATGTCTTCATCAAGAATGGCAAACTTGTTGCCATTTGCAGCTGCTGCCTTTGACGTATATGGGAATTTCCTATATCTATATAGAAAATGCAAATATGTAGCATAAACTTTTAAATTATCAATATAATATTAACAGAATCGAATACATAAATCTAAGTTAAGTGAATAAAAGGATTGAATGAATGAGTGAAATGCCAATTTCACATTGAAATTATTGAAAAGTTATTTAAATGAGTTTTCTTATATTTCATTATCAATTAATTTAATTTATGTCCTCACCAAAAGATTTCTAAAAAGTTTAAAAATATGACAAACTTATTTGTCCAAACATTTTAATTGTTTAATTTATCTAAAGCGAAAGTCCTCACCAGACGAATAAAATCAAGGACTACAAAGAAGTAGATAACCTTAAACTGGAAACTTTGCTTTACCTCCTAATAAACAATTAGACTTCTAAAATAAAAGTGTATAAATATGACTAACTTACATATTTGTCCAAAGATCTTTGATCTACGATCATTAATCGTCCAATAGTTAAACAAAGTAATCTTTATTTGTTTCAAGGACGCTTAAAAATGTTTAAATTAATTTATTTCGAATTCTATTCAAAGAAATTGGACTAAGAATTCAAGGTAATGCCCAATAGAAAGCAGAGTAGAAATCCAATTGTGTAGTTAGTTGAGGAAATTTTGTGACGATGACTTTGTCCAGCAAAATTTTCATAATGTCGTGAGCCTGCGCATGAGGATGTAGAACGAAGGACTATAAATGTTAAGATGCCATGCAGTTAACTTCAATATTCCACATGGGAAATTTCGGTTTTATGTGTAATGGAAAATGCAAACTTTGCTTTCAGTTACAGCCAATTGCAGTTCTAGCCATTAGAGTTGATGAGAGAAGCAATATTCGTAATGAAATTTGGCCTAAAGAAAAATATGAATTGTTAAACTTTTGGGTTAAACCGGGTCAATCTTAAGAGATGACTTTATAAATCGATTCTAAAACCAGTTTGGACTTACGCTTTACAACTTTGGGGAACAAAGATATCAATTTAATATTTTAAGACTGATTCTTGAAGCTCTGTGGTTCATTTCAAATGCTGAAATCCAATATTGAGATTCCATATTTCATTAATTGAAGATGAAATCAAAAAGATACCTCAAAAGAATAAGTGATCATTAAAATAACGAAGCCATAAATCTATTAGACAATAGTCAAACAGTGAGAAGATTTAAAAGATATCACGTGTTCAAACATTAATAGAATTTTGAAACCTTTGTTATTATTTATAAATGGTAAATTATGAATAATTAGTAATAAATTTTGTAAATAGTGTAAAAATAGCTATTTTAATACATTACATTAAGATAATAAGACATCTAATTTACTTATAGTTCTTCTAGAATATTTTGCAAATAAAAAAGAAATTTAGAAAAAAAATCTTAAGAGATCACAAAATCTTAGATTACCCTGTTCGGCTTCTTCAACTTCAGTGATAAAACTAATTGAGAATTATAACTAATTCAAGGAAATAGCTGCTGAGTTTACCTATTTTTGCTTTCATTGAATAAGTTGCATAAATTTAGCATGATAATTGAAAAGGACGAGATCACAGATATTTAGTTCAATAAGTTCAAGAGAAATGTCCTTTGTGACAATTTGGTGATTAGTTTTATATGTTAATTTGGAAGAATGCAAGTGCAGAATTGATTGCATAAATCACGAGACTGCCAAAGATGGTGTGAAAGTCAAAGTCAGCGACTAATTGCTTGCCCCGCTGAGTATGCAACACAAAAACACAGAATAAAAAAAAACTACAGACACATGAAAAACGCGTTAATTGTTTCAATGTCAGAATCAGTGTTCTACAGCTCTCTTACTCCATGTTACACTACACTACACAGCAACACTGACAACGAGTGCCGAGTGAAATTAATTGAAGGTCAAGCAATCGACATAAAAACGATTTATGCTCAACGCGATAAACCTCACAACCTCACAACCTCTCCCCCAGCAGCCAGCAAGGTTTAACTACTGCAACAACTCAAAAAAAAAAAAACAAGACCAGAAGGACGAGACGAAGAAGGTTGGCGAAAAGGGAATAAAGTGAAACAATTGGTGGGGGGCAACCGCAAGGATTCTTTATGTTTCAATTCTGCGCAGCAATTTGTGAATGTAAACAAAACAAAATGTAAAGAGCATTATGGCCATTATGCTGAAAACTAAGAGCACAAACCATAAGAGAGAAACTAAGAGAGAAACTGTTATACACGCCTTGGCTTTGGGCCAGTTAAAGTTGGTTTGCTTTTTGCTTTGATTTTGGTTTGGTATGGTTTGCCTTGCTTATGGTCTTCAGTACGCCCGCAATCGTTGACGGTGTGAGTAAGTGCCAGCGGCAACAAACACACACATCCAAACATACACACACACACGGAGAGAAAGAAACACACACCTACACACACACTCGTTGAGGATAATGAAACCGCTTCTCGGCTTACCAACGCGTTTAATTTGATGCGCAAACAAATGTTTAATGACCAAAGTTTATGCAGTTGGAAAATTGTTGAACGCTCGTCCAGCAGAAAAAAACACAAAAAAAAGACACACACACAACTCCAGAGACAGCGAGAGAAAACATAATGAACAGAGTGGCAAATATTTGTGGCGAAAATTAGAAAAATTCTCAATTATGATACATAGAGAATATTTCTGCAGTTAGTGATGAAAAAAAAAAACACAAAAATAAGTGATCAAGAAATTGTTGGGCAAGAGCTCGTAAATGGCTTTATTTCGTTTTTATTCCAAAATGAGATTTCAATGTGGGATGCTATGCCATTGCACATAGCCAATCACAGGCCAAATTCCCTCGGGTAAATCCCCTAATCAAGGCCACAACAACAACAGCAACAACAAAAGGAATACAACAAAACCCGTAACCCCAAAGACTAAAGAACAAGAACAAAAATAAAAAACAAAAAAAAACAATGAAATCTAAAGGAAAATGGGAAAATATACACACACACACACAACATTCATACAAATACTGAAACAGTTCTGTGTGTGTGTGTGTTAGGTACAATAAAAAGTTACATTTCCGTTTGTTTTTTTATTTTTCTTGGTGCCAAATGTCAGAAATGAATATTTTCTCTTTTTTTTGTATCGTTTCGTTTTCATGTTAGATGATTGAACCTTTTGCGATGGACCAACAATTTTCCATATCCCATTTACGAAATTAATTTTATTGCTCTCCACAACAAGTGGAGAATTAGATTTTTGCCATCGATCATTAGATTTCAATTAAAAAACTAACAAAGAAATTTATCTACAACTATCTATGTTTTAAATTAGTATTTCTCAATGAAGTTCTTTGTATATTTTCACTCTGATTATCACATTAAGGATTCTATTTAAGTTTTCTATCCAACTCTGTCTGTTAGTCGTGTTCCTATTTATTTAGAGCTTTTACACAATGTTCTAAAAATATTCAGGATAAAATTTTAGCTCTCATCGATCTCTTCCTACTCTCCATCAACCTCTCCTCATTCAGAAACAAACAAAAGGGAATTCCCAATTTGAATATAGAAACATATTTTTTTCTTAAGACATTTTATGCCTAAGCATTCTCCAAAAATTTGTTGCCATTTGAAATAATATACAAAATGATTTAGAAGAATATTATACAGAGTTGGACCCCGACCATAGACCATACACCATAGTTGATGTCGATTGTTAAGTCTCCTTGTAGATAGTCCAACTTGACTGAAGCTTTTACTTATTTTATACAACTTTTCCGCTCTGTCTCTTTGTAGCTTTCTCTTTTCCTATAAAGGATCTCGTTACATATATTTAACTATAAAAAGTAAACTCATTTACAGCGATATCGCTTGTCCTCCAATTTTTATAGCTCACTGTATTAAAGTGCAAACGATTAAATGAACTGCTGATTGATCCTTGAGCCAATGTCAACAAGTTACAAGCAAGTCATCCAACCAATCACCCAAAGCACTTATGTAAGCCAACAATTGATGAACAGAATCGAAATGTAGTCCTGATCTGAGATTTTGCTCGTTTAAGTCAGTGGAATAAAAATTCTTGTTGCTTATTTACATATTTCATCTTATTTTGAGATCTGATGAAATGTTAAGTAAACTTTTTTTAAAAGGCGGCAATAACAATAAACAATGCCAACAACAACAACAACAGCAACAAGAAGAAAAGCTCAGAGACAAGAAGAATGTCATAAAAGTGAAGAAAAATGCTAGCGGGAAATTGCCAACTGAGTTGCTCAGTGGGGACCTCAAAGAGGGAAGCAAAGCGAGCTAGTTGTCAATTGCACTGCGGGTTCTCTTCGTGTGTGTGTATGGAGGTGTGTGTGTGTATCTATGTTTAAACAGCAAAAAGCAAACAAAATGTCAGACAATTTACGCTGCGTAAATTTACGAGCGCTGCAGTTGCCATGTATTAACAGAACTAGGGAAAACCAAAACATGAACTTGGCGCCATTGTTGCCAAAAAATTGAAAATGCTATCGTCTCGCTCTCTCTCTCACTCTCTATCTCTCTCTTTTTATGTATGTTTGTGTGTTGTTTGTATCCCATTTTTGTGGGGCTGCTTAACTTAAAGTCACGTTGCATGCAATGAGAAATTCTCAGAAATATTTTACGCGTGACAGAGCAACGTTTTTTACTGCCATTGCCTTGGGCCACTGTTGCCTTCATTTCGGTTCCTTTCTCCAGCTTGAATTCTGCTCCCTTTTTCCAACTGCTACTGCTGCTGCTGCTGCTGCTCGTGTATAAATTCTGAAGAGTTTTTAGCAGAACAAACAGTTAAAAAAAAAAAAAAAAAAAAAAAAACAGAGGAAAAAAAAACGCAAGCAAGAACAAACAAATAAACAAACAAACAAGAAAGCGCGCAAAAGTTTTTTGCGCAAAAATAAACAGACAGAAAACGACGACAACAACAACGATGAAAAAAATAAAATAATATAGTATAAAAGACCTCCAGACGCACTAGGCAAAGAGCAGTTAAAGTTCATAAAGAATAAAAACAAAAATATATGTATATGTATGTATATATAATGTAAAAGTTTCTACCTACAAATGGGACCCACACTGTCCTTCTAAGTTTTCAATATAATTTTGCAACAGTTTCACAAACAGTCAAGGCAAATTATATGGCATTAACCATAATGGCATCAAGTGCAGCAGCTTAGCTAGACATTGTAAAAAAAAAGTTTCTTTCATTTAAGAATGACTTAAGGAAGTGATCCAAGACTTTACTACGATTAATTAGCTTACGGAAAACAATCAATAGATGCGAGAAGAATAAATTGTTGCTACATATTCATGGCAAATAAGATAACGATACGTTTAATACTTATAAGAAAAACAAAACTAGACCAGAGTACATATTCCTTGAATGTTCACTCCAAATTTGGTAGCTGTAACTTTTATAGTTTTCGATATCTTAATGTTTATATGGACAAACGAACAGACAAATGGCTCGGCTATCGATACTGATCAAGAATATGTCGAATATATGGAGTTTATGGAGTAAAAAATATAAAATTATTAGTCAATGTTATTTTATATAAGTGAAAATTTATTGGATACAAATTTCATAAATATTCAAGATTAAGTTAGAATGTGAAGAATAAAAATAAATTTTATTATATAGCTTAGATCATTCCAATTGGTCTAATTTTGTCTCCTTAAGCCATTCGATTGGCTAATTTATTCCACCCTGGAGCCATTCTGTTTTTGCCCTTTTAAGTAGGCAACATAAAATTCTTTAACTGCAGACTTGGTAATTCTAGTGAAGTTCCTAATGAAATGGAGATTTAAAAGAATAAAAAATTGAGGAAAAATAATAAATGAAAATCAACAAGTGGACAGAATGAAAATATTTTATTCCTATTAGCAATGATTACCAAAAACAAGATAGACAAAATAATTGTCAGGGCTATACAGGTAGTATGACATTAATAATAAACTCTAGAGTGAATTCTATAGTAGATTCGATAGTAAATTTGATAGTAAACACGATGATAGCTCCGGGAAGCTCTGCTCATATTGATTAAGACATTTAATCTCAATTTTAACATAAAATTTCATTGATTGCCCACATATTCGTTGCAATTGATATGAAGAATAAAAAAAAAATAGGTAGATTAAATACATATTCACATTTAGGTCTGCTTTCCAACTGTCTGTCAATTAAATCTATTATTTTATTTAAGAATTTAGTTGCTTGAACTTGCTGTGGAACTATTTTTCTCCTAAATATGTACATATAAATGCTTGGCAAATTTACTTTGATTTGTATAATCTACAAGCTCAACTAATACCTTGTAATAAACAACGAGAAGTGCTTTCTCTAGGCCATAAAAAAAAAACAACAAACCCCTCACACACACACACTCATTCAGTGGGTGAATAAGTGAGTGAGTGAGTGAGTGAGCCAACTTCAATTTGTTTAACCTATGCAAATCAAATTCACTTTCTCGCTCACAAAAAGCCATGTAAACCTCTTGTAAAACTTTGTTTTTTTTTTGCCCAGTTCACATTTATTTGCAACACGAGCGAAACAGAAAGGAAAAGGCAAGCCAAATGCTTGGACCGTATACATACATAGTATAAAATAAATGCACAACATAACTTTGTCTTTCTCTCCCAATAGCCATTAGAAGTGCATTTCCATTTACACACTCACACAGTTCCACACTGAGGCGGAGAGTTGGGGGGAGTTGGGTGTTGGTTTGGATCTGAGCTAGCAAAATGGCCATAATGGCTATTGAAAGCAGCCGGCGTGGCAACTTTTGCTGTTATTGCCATTTCCCTCGTTTTGCTTCTTGCTTTCTGAATCCGATTCTAATGCCGGTGTCGACTTTCCATCTCCTGCCTTCAGCCTTCTGGCTTCTGGTTCTTCTTTGCCTTGGCACTGCACATCCGTTTAACCGAATCCCATTGCGCTGTCTTCACTTCTCCTCTTTGGCATTCATTCATTCATTCATTTATGTATGTATGACAAGATATATACAGCTAACTGTATTTTACATTTTGCTAACAACGTTGCCACCTCTGTTCGCCTTTCTCTAAACCGTCACTAGATGAGTGTGTGTGTGTTGTGTGTGTATAAAATGGCAAACGGAAATTGTGCATATTTCACTTAACTTCAGCGCTGAAATGGCAAATGGCATTCTAAGGTGGTTGATCAGTTGCTAGAAACAAACAACTTCTCCCAATAACGAAGTCTTTTATACACTTTTTAGTCAGACAATTAGGGAAAAAAAGAGAGAATATCTCTAAGCAGGTCATCACCATGCAGGTCACCCAATTTTCCACACTTTTTTTAAATCAGATATATATATTGTATCAAGTCAATCCATTTAGAATTATCAAGAATTTGTTATTTAATTTTTTTTAAAGTAAAAATTTATTATGTGTAAAAATCTTTAAAAATCGAGTTCCAAATATATCTGAAATCATCTCAAATTGTATTAATTTCTCAATATATTGTGATGTAATATTGAATTCCATAAAAATGCAACAATGCATAAATGATTTTCGCAGAATTAACAACAAAGAGACAACCATTAATGCTTTCTTTTATTTTGAAGACACTCAAAGCTCATTATTTTATAACTTTTGTCACTGAAGTGTCTAAAAATAAGTCAACAATTTTAAATTGAGTATTTTTTATGGCTCTTCTAACATATTTCTTTAATATAATAATTTAAATAAGGTCATTAAAAATTGTCAAATATTTCTTTAATATTTTTGGCGAACTTTTCAAAGAAAAATGTACAAATATCATGTACTAAATCATTTGCTTTGGGAAAAATCTGCATAGGGTTAGGAGCTCTCTAATGATATATATGTCTATCAGGGACCGTAACAGCTATAAGATATATTAAAATAAAATTAATAATAAGAGTTAAATTGTGAATTTGTGACTTATTTGACCAATTTAGCGACCTATTTTGTTTTAAAATTTATTAAAGCAGGCTCGAGGTCATTAATGGGAAGCAAACTAAAAGTTATTTTATTTAAAATGAATTCTTAATTTTTTAAATACGCCTCAGGAATAACTTTTTTTAAAATAATAATTATTTGCCATCTCTGAAATGTATGTATATAAATATTGAATGAATTCGCAATACGTTCAAATGGCCCATAGAATATCAGGACACTGCTTGTTTCTATTTCATACTTCCATTATTTATGTAGCATATAATTAATTATATAATTATTAATATTTGTATTTAAAATATGTGAAATACATAATATAAGAACCGATTACCTTCAAAATCACCATAATTGATCAATCAGTTGCCTAGATTCATATCATTTAAAATAAGATAAGAGTTTTTAATTAATTTTGGCTTGTAAATTTTGTTTTCTTTATTCTTTTATTCAGTTTGAAATTCAGATTAAGTGGAAACATATTTGCATTGCAATTTAGATTGCATAGATAGATTTTATTCTGAAACAATTTCAAATGGCAATTAAGTTTGCTTTAAAAAATTATAGAATTATTGCAAATGTTTTAATATTTTTTAAATTAAATGAATATTAAGGATTGAGGATTGCTCTAGGGTTTCCGAGAAATTTATATATTTTTTTTATGGAATTGATGTACAAATTATGGAAGTGAAAATCTTTGAAAAAAATGCATATACTCGACCATCTTGAGGGTATTGGAAAGATTGCAAGACTGACTGTAAATATTTGTAAAATCAAATGGCGTCCTGGGTTTCCTATATGGGTTTACGTGTGTGTGTGCCTCGCTCCCCCAGCACATGTGTGTGTGTGTGGGTGTGTGTCGTGGGCTTATAAAACGTTAAGTGTAAATAAATTATTATCAAACGGGTAACGAGTATGAGGGCGTAGAGGCATGTGCTTCCGTTAACCTTTACCCACAGGTACAGTGAAGCCTAGGCCTAAGGGAGTTAAAGGCGCAACGCAAAAAATACAAAAAAAAAAACAAAATGTGTCATGTTTGCCAACAACATGCAGCGAGTTACGAGACAATTACCGTTGGGAATGTGCAACCGCTGGCAATCCAGCCCCAAACCAAACGAGACCCAAACCCAACCCAACCACTCGTCTCCCACCCATCACCCCGTCATGGTTGCTGATGCTGCTGCTGGCCAAACATGCAACTTTGAACAGCTTTATACGAATACGATGAATGTGTGCCAACACACACAAAACACACACACACACACACAGAGGCGAATTGCAAAAAGTATAGCATACATTTCAGCCGGCAAAGTTGCTGCGTATGTGTGTGTGTGTGTGTGTGCGAGTGGGGCGTGGCTTTTTTAAGGGGCGGCATGTCTGCGTAGACAACGTGTTAAGCTTCAGTGGTTTGCCATTGCAAATGGGACACATTAGCAATGTAGACCCCTCTCTCCCCCACCCCCTCATTCTAAGTGAGAACAGGGCAAAAAGAGATGACTGAAAGGAGAGTAAAGAGTTTCGCCCCCCCACTTTCTCCCTCAATCCCTTCTGACCATCCCTTTGGTATGTGCCAAATGTGTCAGCAACAGAAGCAGCAGCATCAGTAGCAGCTAAAGAAGAATCAGCCCCCCTTCACCCCACCACCCTCTCCAGACAAACCCCTTCGCCCACCTTTCGACTTTGCCAACGTATGAATTGCTTCATTTTCCCCCTCGTATATGACTGCAAATTAGTTGCAATTTTTCTTATAGCTGCTTCTTTTTTTTTTTGTCTCCATGTTGTGTGTGTGTGTGTCGTGGAGTGTGGCAAATGAATTTTTATGTTTCGTGTAATTTATGTAAAATGAGCTTGGGGAAAATAGAAAAATTTCTGTAAGGAACAAAGTAAGCTCTCTTACACATCTCTCTATCTCGCTCTATCTCTATCTATCTCTGTCTATTGAAGTGGATATGGGCAAGTAACATAAATAAACTCTTCTGTAATCGTTATATATACATACCTAGCTCTTTCTACTCGCATTTACCACAGAATTGGAACTTTTTAGCAATTCAAATTCCTGTATCTGTATCTCACACACACACACACACACACACACACATAATCGAAAGCCTGTCACACGTGTGCCAACTGAAAAATCTACAAAATGTCAAACAATCAATCGAAATTCACTCACATGCCAATTGCTAGCAAGTTGGCCAAATTCCACCACATTCAGTTTTTGTAATAGGGTGATTCAAAAAGGATGAAAAGCCTTCGATTAAGTTGATAAATCTATTCTATAATGATACATATTTTATCTCACTAGTTTATAGGATTCTTATTTAAATGAATCCTTGAAGTAGTTCTCTCGAGATTGAATATTTTTTTAAGCCTTTTTCGTATTTTTACATGAATTTAACATATTTCTGTTATACTTAGCTTTTTAGTATTTTAGCTCTTGCTAGCAGGTGGCTTTCTAAAGTTTCATTTTCCTTCCATTTCCTTAGATATAACCATTTAAAAAGAATCCTCAAACAGAACGAAAAAAGGCTCTAAAATGGACTCTATCCTTACCCATATAAAAATCTCTAGCAGTTACTTTTATGGAGTCCTAATATAAGTCTACAACTTCTAGTAAACCTACTGAAAAAAACACCTCCAAAACATCACAAAATATCCTTTTTGTTAAAGTTGATGTCAACAATCGATCATAGCTTTCATAATTGAATAATTAGTTAAAAATTAGTTCTTTATTTTCTTGAACAAAAAACAAATGACATAACAACAGATAAAAGTTCATATAATTTTTCTTTTGGAGTTCTTCAATTAATTAGTTAAAAATTAGTTCTTTATTTTCTTGAACAAAAAACAAATGACATAACAACAGATAAAAGTTCATATAATTTTTCTTTTGGAGTTCTTCAACTTGAATGTCTACAATGTTCTACAACACTAATAATTATAAACACTTTTTTTATGGCATAACAAAAAAAAAGGACACGGAATTTCACGTCGAATGAAATATTATTTATTAAAATTTGATAAATATTAATAGAGTTGTGCATTATTAAAAACAGAAGTTTGTTTAAAATCAAGATATGATATCTGTTTCATTCCTAAACTGCAAATATTCTCCCTGCGGCCCTGCCCTTTTTAATCTTTAATTGCAAAGAAATTGTTTTAATATATTCTCAAAACTCTAAAATACTTAAATTAGGCTTATGTTTAAAGCAATTATTTCCATTTTAACTACAATATTAGAAGCTTAAATAAGGACATATGATGAGAAAGCTAATTTTTTCCAGTATAAAACAATCTTTTTGTGGTTCGAAATCTATTTAAGCTTTATAGAAATAAGCTTTGATAAAATTATAGGTAAAACTGGGGCAAAATTAATGCTATGAAAAACACTAAAACGGACAAAATGGTTCTAGACCAATTCAGGCATGCCACTCAGTTTTTCGACGGTATCAGCTCCAAAAAAAAAATAGAAAACATTGCCAACATACAGATAGACAGACCTCCTGTATATGGTCTATGGGTCTAGACCAAACGTCAATTCAATTGGAAGAGAAATGAACCACCCTACTAGAGAAAGATATATAAAAAAAACTGTGCCACACGCAGCTGCCATAGAAATACGTTAAAACGTATAAATGTCGAATTAAGCCACATTTGAAGTCCTTCACTTCTGCAACTTTAATATCACGATTGTCACATCCTTTTTATTCTGAATCACACACTCATTCACTCACTCCTTCTCTCTCTCTCTCTCTCTCTCTCTATCATTTCAGTTAGAACAAGCAAGAAGACATGAAGCCAAATCAAAATCCTTTAATAAACTACTAAAAATCAAAATACAACAACGACGACGACGTGGAAAAAAAGGAAAAGGATCCACTCCCAAAGGGGGAATTTAGCGTTGCGTCGCATCGCGTCGCTTATTCTGGCCATTTTTGTATGGGCGACACGTTTCACTCTCTAGTAACAACAACAACAACAACAAATCCCGTCTCTGAATTCAATTAGGCGTAGGAGAAAAAGCAAAAAAAAAAAAAAAAATAACGACAAAAAGGCGAATGCCTCCCAAAAAGGGCTTCCAAAAAATATCAAGAGTCTTGTACATGTATAATAATACGTATACGTATTTTGGTAGAGTGCTGATTGTGTGATAAAATACAGCAACAATTTGCCAACATAGAAAAAAAATAAGTAGCATAAAGCAAAAGTTCTTAGTTGACATCCTGAAACATAGTAAAGAAAATCCTCCCGGAAATTATTAACAATCGAAAATCGTATTGAAAATGTCTGCAGTTGAATTAAATGGAAATGTTCCAGCCATGGAATTTCATCAGAGACAGGTGAGTGCAAAAAAAAAATAATAATATCCTTTCAAGGATTAAGATTAATATTATGAATATTATTCAACGATTTGTGCTTATTATTAAGAAACTTTCAACATGTTTATTGCATTAATTTTGTAAGAAACAAGGAAAAAATAGTTAACTTTCTATAATTTCGAGCTAGTTTTTTAAAATTCACAAAACACCAGAAGGCCGATTTCGATCAAATTTAACAGGATTATAATTTATTATGCGCAAATGTTATTTACCAAGTTTGGTGATGATCGCATAATGAACAAAACTATTTTTGGTCTAATTGTTTCAATGGGAGCTATATGATATAGTAATCTGATCTTGATCAACTTGAGTACGGACGTTTAGATATATAGTAAACTGTCAAATATTAAGTTTCATGATAATTGGAAGAAAAAAAATAAGTTATTGATCTAAAACTCTTTTTTCGACCGATGGTTCTGACCAAAATTAATATAACCTTTTTGGAAGGGTATAATTAAGAAAAAAATAAGAAAAATTTAGAAAAAAGCCACTTAAACTGTTTGGATTATAAAGTATCACTCGAAATAGTATTATTTTTTTTAATTAACAAAAAAAGTAAACTAATTTTTACATCGAAAAAGGTATTTTGGACTAAAATCGGATAAAAATTAGAATTTAGTCTAACATTTTTTAAGCGACTCTCCACAAATCTACCCTCTCTTTCTTGCTGCTTTAAATCGTCATGCATTTTGTTGTTTTGGCTTAAATGGATTGAGTTTCAAAAAATTAATTTTGCTATGGAAAATTTAATTAAACCATTGATTTCAAAAGACCAAGGCCAAGCCTAAAGACATATACAGAAAAAATGTAAAGGATTTATATAAGAGAGTTAAAAAGAGAGACTTGTGAAAGTTTAATCATGATTAAGATGATCTATATGTACTATATCATTTCTTAACCTCAATGAATACAAATTGCAGAGTTAAATCTTTCTCATAATAAACTCTGTGAAATAAGTTGATGTGATTTTGAGTGACTTTTCAATCTTTTTGCTCTTTCTCTTACACATCACTTATATATATTTCATAGACAAAACATTAAAATCCCTGACTATACATACAAAAAAATCATTTAACAAAATAATTTCATACAACTATAGAGTGGATTAATAGAAAAATTGTTAATAGTTTCATACCCAAAAACTGAGAGTAAACAATTTGCAAAACTACATATATATATACATATATACGTACATATGTATGTACATATATATTTTGTTTTCTTGCGTTTTGCGTATGGCAAAGCAAAAACAGTTATTGTTGGTTATGGGTGCGGGAAGGGGGGGAGGGAGGGCACACCAGCTGCAGATTGGCAGCGCATCTCTTTGAAATTCTACCAAATCGAATCGAATTTCATATACCCTCGAAAGTTCTTCTTTAAGCCGATCAATGCCAAAAATAAACAATTTTATTTCATGTTAAAATTTTAGTCAATTTGCATTTCAAATTTGCAGTAACTAATAATAAGTAAATGTTGGTATTAATAGTTAAAGAAACAAAAACAGTTTTTTGCTATTTACTAAAGTCGACTATGTCTTTTCTAACAAGAGCATCTTGACAGACAAAAAACAAAAAGACGCTCAAATGCAAAAGCAGCACTCAAAAGATCTGCATAGCCATCAGCAAAGGAGCGAGCGAGACAAACATAGTGTCGTTTTTATCTGAAGCTCGATTAGAGCTTGCCGTCTCTCTCTCTCCCATTGAAGAACGACAAAGCTGCGCTGCTAGATCAGCCGTCTCCTCCCATTTTTCGCGTTTCCTTTTCACGGCGCTTTCTCTGCCGCAATGCGGAGGAAATCTTCGGAGCCGCAAGAAAAGGCTCAAAGGTGTCTAAGAAGTCGAAGTGAACGGTTCGTGTTTTTAACAGCGTTCTTTCTGTGCGGTCTTTGTTTAAATTGTTTCAATTTTTTTCTATGTGAATCTCTGAAGTGTGTGGTCTTTTTTTTCGAGTGATATTTTTTTTAAGTGTTTTAAATAAGAATAAATATCGCAAAATGGATAGCGATTGGCCCCTTGATCTGATAACTACACCGTCCATAACTGGTAATTGGGGCATTTTCTATCGCTGTTGTCAATTAAACAACGAGCTAAACGACGAATGGGACCATATTAATGACGATATTTGGGTTCGTTTTACTTTTGATTTCCTAATTTAATTGTTTATAACATTTGAGTTGCTTGAAAAATGAATTTTACCGTTACTTCACCTGTTGCAAGGACTTTTAGCTAGATGGCGCTGTCGTGCAGGTGCCTGAAAATTCCGCTTCGATTGTGCTTTGCTCATAGTCGTGAGTCTCCTTTGGAGAATGAAAAGTTAAGCTTTTGTGGAGTTTTCGTGCTTTTGCACAGTGCTGCCCTCTGGTCATACACGGTGGCTCCACCTATCCACAGCTTCCAAAAGTAATGGAAGTCCTTTCCTCACAAACGGTAGGTGTCTCTACCTATCAGTTTATATGTAGCATACTTTCGAGAGCCTACTTATTTTATGTAGTGTACTTTCTAGGGTTACTTACCCAATTTCTTTTCCAATATTTGTGTTTAAATGTAGCATACTTTCGAGAGCCTACTTATGTTATGTAGTATACCTTCTAGGGTTACTTATATAATTTCTTTTCCAATATTTTTGTCGATTTTTTAAACGTTGCAATTAATAAATTTTAAATTAAAGCAACTTATTGAGTAGGAAGAACAAAGAAACTCATGACAAACAGAATGTAGGGCTTCAAATAACATAATAATATTTAAAACTTACTTAAACAAATCAAAAAAAAAAAGATAATTATAAGAACATTTTTTTCTATATATTTCATTTAATTTCATATTTTATTATAATATTTTATTTAACATATTATTAAGCTGCAAAACGTAATTGAGCACTTGCTAAAATTATTGAAAATTTTCGGTAATTCCTTAATTGGCTTTTGGTCGGTAATTTTTCAAATCACTTTAGATTTGATGAAACACAATTTGTATGGGTTTTAATTTTTGCAAATTGAAATGAAACATTTTTAGTACAAAAACGTTGATTAAAGTGTTCTCCATTCCATTCCAATCCATTCCCCATGCACTCTCAAAGCTGTAGAAGCATTTCCATTCACGTAAATAGCAGTGCGAAATTTCAGTGGAAAAACTGATCACTGCTAATTTGGTTAGGGCTAAAATGCAGCGTAAATCCACTCAGACACTCCATGCTTTAGCGTTTTGTGGACTAGGCCAACTTTTATTGACTTCCGCCGCAAATCGCAGGCAACGTATACTCCGCTGTCCCAGCTACGGTTGCTGCTGCTGCTGCTGCCATGGCAAAGTGCAAACTTCTGTCGACGTCAACACACGGAACGGGAATGAACCGAGACCCAACTCCAGTGGCTTATTAAGCCAAACATAGAGGGGGGTGGGGGGTGTTTGAAGACATGTCACTAGTTTTAGATTCAGAAGAAAATTTCATACGAAAATAAATAATTAAGGGTTATCCTTTGGACTGAAATCAAATCAAATTAAGTGAGTAAAATAAATTGAGTAAAGAAGAAACACATATTTATAAAGGTTTTCTCTGACTTGATATCCCCAGAATTCATTCTATTTGTTTCATGAATGTCTAATTCACTCTTTAGGAACAGAAAAATTTTGATGACTTTAAAAAATTTGTAAAGTCAAAAAATTGATGGAAAATCGTTTTTCATGTCTGCCATTTGTACTAATCAAAAATCTACTTTTTTTGTGGTACAGACAATCAAAAAGGTATCAATTGTCATTTTTTCCCCTCCTCAACTTCAACAGCGCAAAACTTATTCAATATTTGTTAATAAATTATTTAGAGATCAATAAACAAATGATACAAATTTTGAGCTTTAAAGCAGTTAAAGAAAAAACTCAACCAATATTTATTACAATTTCTATTATTTTCATTTTGCGTTTCTGTTTTCCTATTCCCAACTTATTCCCAATCAATGGTAAATCCATAGAGATAGACCCACCTCCATTTCGCCCAAAAATCTTTTATAACTACGCCACTGAATAGCACCAAAATGCTGGTACCATTTACGCAATCAAACCAGAGACATACGGTGGGTGAAATGGGGGCTGCATAGGTGGGGGGGGGAAGCACCCAAGCCTTCATAGACAGCGGCTGGCCAAAAACAAACACGAAGTTGGCCACCATCAGAATCAACAGCAGATGCTGCCTCCTCCTCCCTCTCTCTCTCTCTCGCTCTCCCTCTCTGTCTCTGTCTCCTTATCGTGTAGGTGAACTGAACTAACAACCGCAAACCAGCAGCAACAACAACAACAACAACGACAACACAGCAAAGTGAATTTCGTGTGCAATTAATGGGAAACTGGGATAGATGGAGCTCATGAAGACTGAGAGCATAGAAGGCCCAACTTTTGAGCTAATGCCGCGAAGCTTTCAAACTCAAAAAATAGAAAAAAAAAAAAAAAAAAAAAAAAATAAAAATTTTCTACTATAATTGGATAAGCAGTAGACCAGTACGCTAGCCCAGTAACCGACCAGCAGAAAAGCAACAACACACACACACACACAACTACCGAACAAAAAAACACAACAAAAATGTTAAAGTTCTAAAAATGCAATAAACAACAAAAATAGCCCCCAAAAAAGGGCTTTTTGTGCTGTCCAAAATTCAATTAACGTGCAACGTTTCACACTTTTTGTAACCCGCATACAAAGAGGGACAGAAAAATAGGGTATATAAGTGATATGAGAGCTCTCTTAAAATTGTAAAATAATAAGAGCTAAAGAGGAGAAATTTCGGTTAGCAGATAGAGAGAGAAAGTTACATTAAATTCAGTTCTTACTTCGATGAAGAAACAACTGAAATCCCATCATTTCTCTTAAGATTTAATAATTCATATATCCACCATTAATTTCCCTTGATTACCTCTTGAAGTCATTCAAAATTCGCTGATTTTTTAGGGTATTTAAATGGTCGACTACTTAACTAATGAGTTTTAGCTTTCTACGTGTTGTTTTTGAGGTTGTAGGGGCTCGCATGTGCTTGTGGGCGTGGCGGCCATTGCATTGATTACGCGTTTTGAGGATAAAGTTTGCGGGCGGAGAAAACTTTATGCGCTTGGCGCCTTAAAGTATGCAACGTTCATTTCAATTAGCCAGGCAGTCAGCACAAAAAAATGAAGCAAGTAAGTCAGTCGGCGCGACGAGGACCAAAAAAAATATTTTATCCGATTGCTTTTATTATTGATTCTATTTTCGGATTCAGTTTGATAATTAAATTGAAAACCGAGAAGATTTTTAACCGATGTTCCTCAATTATTTCTTGAAATAATCTATGAAGTTTTTAAGAATGGTTTGAAAATTATCTTAAGTTTCAGAAGTAAAGATATATTCCTCAATTATTTATGAAATATTCTAAAAGTTTTTAAACAAATTTTTAAAAATTATATTTTGTAATTTTTTAAATTAAGTTGCAAAAATTCAATTTTGTAAAATAATTTATATAGAAGACTTCAAACAAATAAACAAACTCTGAGCAGAAAATTATCAATAATTTCTTCAAATAATTAAATTCTTGGAGCCAAAAGCCCTAGCAGTTAGTGCTCTATATTAAATATATTTTATAAATTTAATTTGTTCATTTTCTTAATAATAATAATAATTAAATTCTTGTAGAAATCCATTGATCTACAACCTTCTGCAAAACTTCTAACTAATTTTTTTGTTTATTTGTTTTAGGTCAGATAAATTTAAAATGGAATGAAAAATTACAGATTTAAAAGAATTTGAAATTCCTCTCGTCATGTAAAAAAAAAAAAAAACTAAGGCAAAGCATCCTTCCAGCAAAATAAAAACTGCGAGAGACAGAGAGAGAGAGAGAGAGTGTAAGCGGAGGGTGATGCGGGGGTCTGGGGGTTTCAGTGAAGAGCAGAGAAGTATCTAAGCTTGTTTGCTTTTGGCCATTGGCCAAAATGTCAATTCCAATTCGCATTTCGCACGCGGCACATCACATTTGTGCCGTATATTTTTTTTTCCTCTCATAGGGAGTGCAAAAAAAAAAAAAAAAGAAGAAAAATAGAAGCTCGACCATCAAATCAAACCAGCAACTGCATTTGTTTTATATAATACACAGACTCGACTCTACGGAAATTATCATAGTAAAAACAAAAAAAAACAAAAAGAAAATCTAACAAAAATAGAAATAAAAACGCAACAAAAAAATTGAAATAAATTTTGCCTTGCAGCAAAAGGCAATCAAGATCTTCACACACACCACACACACCGCACACACACACACACACTGAGAGTGAGATGTGTTCAGACGACCGATACACAGCCGCCATTTTGCTCAAATAGAAGCAGACATGCATGGCGGCATTTCCGGTTGCTTGGCACCATTAGTGCAGCCTCTGCCACGCCTCCCGTTTTGCGGAAACTCCCTCTCTCTCTCTCTCTATCTCTGTCTCGTTGGCCTTTTTGCTTTACTTTTAGCTATTTTGGCTTTTTGTCGAGATAAGCAGTTTTTCCTCCATTTTTCGTCTATTTTCCTTTTTAGTTTGTTGTTGCTGCCGCTCAGTACAAGTTTTTCGCCGTCTACTAGAAGGAAAAACTTGTTTTTAAAAAGCGCATTTGACATGTGTTTGCTGCAGGCCCTCACACCCCCAATACCATCCCCCTCTTTTCCCCCCCTCGTTTGGAAAATAAACCTACCTACTCCTACTTGGGTATTACTTCGTCTTGCTGTGGCCAAAAGAAGATTCTTCTTCTGTGGCAAGAACTTGCCAACTTTTTCGGCGTCTCTACGCTTTTCCTTTGTATATCTCATCCCCTAGCTATCTCCCTCTCTCTCTCACTCTATGTGTGAGTGTGTGTGTGTGTATGTGTAAAGTATATTCATTATTTTGTTTTCATTTTGCTGTGTGGCTGAGAGAAGTTTGCAATTGAATTTTATTGTATCTCTTTGGAATGTAGTCAAAAATAATAAGTTTTAACAGCAACAACAACAAGGCAAACAGCCTGAAACCACTGAATAGATTTTTATGGACTTTGCCAAGAAATCATTTTGAGGTTTTTCCCCTCCCCCCCCTCCCTCCAACTCCCCCTTCCCAGTCGCATTTTAAAAAGTGCGCAATTTGGTGGTGCAGGACTCTCAATATTTTCGTTTTTCTTTTTCTATTGACTTTGGCATTGGTAATTAGTTTGATTGAGTTGGATTGCTAAGACATATCTTGGCACAGTATATAGTGGTAGTAAATATGTCTAGTTGGCCTAAGAAATAAAGTCAAGAAACAAAAAAAAAAAAAAACAAGTGACATATTTTATTTGAAATACTTGGATTTTTTCGACATGCCATTGGCATTAGCCATAAGAGAGGAGAACTCAATTTGCTGATTTACTAATAATTGAAGAAACATGCTGTTTTTCTCCTAATAGAATTCATTAAATATGAACTACAAATGCCAGAAAATTATTGAGTCTAGAATTAAAGTAGAATTTATAGATCAGTGATTGATTGTGTTTGATTGTTTATCGTTTCTCTATTTTAGATCAAGTGTAGACTCTAGGGTTAAAATAGAATTAATAGATATATAAATCAGTGTTTGATTGTTTATCTTTTCTCCATCTGATATCAAGTCTAGACTATAGAGTTAAAGCAAAATGTAGATCACTTGCTGGCCAAGTGGAAAAAAAGGTCAATGCAAATTACAACTAGTGAAAGCGAATGCCCTTCGGTTTAATCTGTGTTAATTAGGCTTAACTTAATATAGAAACATGATCAATCGATTCAATATTCATAGAAAAAATAGCATTTTCTCGCTCTTTTCTGTAAATTTCTGTTGATCTGCGCTTTTTAATTGTTACAAATTTCTTAGATCAATAGGAATTTGTCCATTTTTCTGTCCGAAATCGCTGAATCTCAGCTTTAACGTCCACTTATGACTATATTTTCCTATTGAAATCAATGATGCTGTCCTTTTTTTCATATTAGAGTAATATTTTTGTCGCTGCTTCAATTAAATTTAGTGAAATTTTCACAGTTTATAGTTTCTAGCATAGTTTTAGGAACCACAAATGGTTAATTCATGAAAACTAGTAAAAGGAAATTGGTTTTTTGCCTTTCCAAAACGTGTTGAGAAGTAAACTCTGAAGTTTACCAGTTTTTTGCTTTATCAAGTTATAATTCCCAACTAGTTTTAGCATTAGAATTCTAGGATTGTGAAGGAATAATTTGTTAGTTCTTGAAATTGCTCTATTAAGGCACTGATAATTGACCCCGAGCCTGCTCATTCGAAAGTCTAATGAAATATTTGATATTTTGGTAATGAAATATATTTAGATTTGGATATTATGGAGAAAAAGAAAAAAAATGTTCCTTACGAATCATTTAATCCATTCAACTCTAGAGTGTTAAGGAAATTAAGAATTTTTAATTTTAAAATAAAAAAGTAGACCCAAACTCTGTACAATTAAAATTTTAAGTAAAATCAATCGTCAGTTAGCGCCTCCTTCACTTCTTTGAGTTGAATGTGAAAATTTAGTAATCAAAAAAGTGTTACATTTGAAAAACATTTTATTTCCACCTACTCGTATTTATATCCTAGAAAATAGTTACTTAAAAGTAAATAACTGAACAACTGAAAAATATGAAAGTAAATAAATACTTTCGGAATAGTTTTCTGTAATTGGAGAAAATGTGAAATGTGCCGAGTGGGAGGGAGAATATATGTTTACATATAATAAATATGTGACCCGCATACTGGAGAGCCACATTTACCGCACTTCATCTGCATAGAGATTTACATACATCTCTTATCTCTGTGTGGACATTTTTGTGCTCTCCACAAATCAAGAAATATTACGCAAAACCAAAAAAGGGAGACCGCAGCTAAATACACAAAAGGCAAAGCACAAAAAAACCAAAAAACCAAAAAAAAAACGAAACGAAAACTAAACTAAACCAAAGCAGAGCAAAGCAAAGTATACCAAAAAACCGAACCAAAATGAAAACCAAATGAAATGAGTGAAAAGAAGTTTTTACTGAATGTGAAGAAGGAGGCTGAGTTTTGTGCTGTCTCTCTGAAGCTATGATAAACCGGCAAATGCTTTTAACTTGGGCAAAATGTTGCATACTTTTTGGCGTTCACACGCACACACACACCCACACGAACACACACACACACACACACACACATACATAACACATATGAGCTCTTTGCTAATGGCCTGACGCCATCCTCATGCTCATCCCAGTCGTCGTCGCGTCATTGTCCCTGGACGGCTTACCCCTTGCCGTTACCCCCTCTCCCCCCGCAATCCTCTGGCTGGCCCAGCCAGGACTTGGCTTAGAGTTAGGTGCGGCAGCGGGATAGCAGGATCAGCGGTAGTAGACTGAGCCGTCGTTGGCAAATTATAATTGAGTGCATGGCAAGCGCATTGAACTGTGTCCCAAGCCCAAAAAATATTCCCTTCCCACCCCGCCTGCATGAATTTTGTGGCAACTGTAACCATGTTTAGGTAGAAGCTGTAGAAGGCGTCTCTCTTCTACCTGTCTGAAATTGGAATGGATTTGGAATGAGATGTGGATAGAAATGGGGAATGGGTCTTTGTGGCTTCTCTGTTTCTGTTTGCTGCTTGCCACTTGAGACGCCGCACATTTTGCACACACATATATACATTTATACTCCTTACTTTTTCTCCCACTCTCTCTCTCTCTCTCTCTGCCCGGGTTGAGGCTCTTTCGCTTTGGGCCATAAATTTTGCGCCACGTTTTGCCATTTTAATGAATGGATTTTTTAATGCAATGTTTTTTGGCTCGTTATGGGGGCAGGATCCAGCAGCCAGTCAGCTTCTTTCACCATCTCTCTCGCTCGCTCTCTCTTTAAATTTATTGACTAATTTAGTCGAGCTCCTCCGCACTCCTCCGCACTCCTCTCTCTCTAATAGATAGATAGACTCTTCTTGGCTACGCTAATGGTCTATATTTTGATTTAATCTTTGCGTTGCTTTTTAATTTGCCTTGAAAATTTAATTAATGCAAATTTTATAGGAACACACACGCATCATTAGGTCGCAGACAACGAAAAGGAAACGCACCACAGCATAACACCACCTGAGGGAAATGGCGGTGGGGAGGGGATTGGGAGAGACTCATAAACTTGCGATTAAACGCAATGGGACATGAGGGAAATACTTCTCTCTTCGTGGTTTTTTTTGAAGCGGGAGCGGGAGTGCTATTTCGCTACAAATGAATGAACACATGTTTTGTGCACCCAAAAAAGTATGCTATGCTTTTTGTGTGCGTGTGGGAGATATTATCTACGTAAATAGCAGTCCCTACACCCGCTCTACCATCACTCTTGCGTGTATATCCTTTTTATTCCCATCCCATTTGGTATTTCCTTTTGGGCCACCTTTTGTCATCGTTTGCCTTGGTTTCCTTCTTCTTCTGATGCTGCTGCTTCTGCTGCTGGTCGTCGTCGTTCTGTCTGCGCGATAACAAGCATCATAAATCCTTTTCCCTTGTAAATGGCACACGGACAGCTAGGTGGAAAAAAAAGAAGAGAAGAGCCACGCCAAGCCAAGCCAAGCTCTCTGCACGCATTTCTTCTTTTTGTAGGCGGCGTCGTCGCAGGAAAAGCAGCGTCTGTTTCGCTTTTGGCCATCGTTTGTTATTGTTTGCGGTTAGTTGGCCACCAGATTACCCATTCCCTCCCATCATAATATCTATAACCCCAGAGAGTTGAGTTGAGTTGAAATTTTTGAGCAAGACAAGATTTACCTAAGCAGATTGTCTCCCTATACTTAAATATTTGAAATATGAAAATCATTTCTCATTTTCATTTCCATTTCTTTTTCTCTTTCTTTCGTTCTTTCTTCTATTTGATATCAAATAGGATTTCTCTTTAGCTTATTTGATTTTCATATATGTATCTGTATGTATATAGAATTTTCGAGCAACTTATCAGCTGCTGCAAGCTGCTTAGCCTTAACTTGGACTACCAACAGAAGATATCTTCATATTTTCCCATTCCAATTACCCCGTTTCTCTTCCACGGTTTTGCTCTCTGATGATGCTGTTGTTGTTGTTGTTGTTGTTGCTGTTGTTGGTCGGCGACAATTTGCTGGCCAAAAGGGATTAAAAAGTTGCAAGCGTTGGGATTTGCATTTATGCTCAGGGAAGGAGCGAAAAGGATGGACCACCACGAAAACAAGCCATAACGCAGCAGCAAAAAGTCCTCGTACTGACGTACACAGGGAACACACACAGATTGCATGGCAAACGGGCGTCCCAGTTAGAAGGGGGCTTACATTTATTTTTGCACTTTTTTTCATCATCCCAAATCGATGGAAATTTTTAGTTAGTCAAAGAGATTGATTTGTTTTCTTTTCCAACTAGTTTTTGCTTTATTATTTTATCCATCAAACTGAATCATAAATAAAAAATTAATTACAGAATTCCAAATTGTTCTCTATCTATTCAAAATTTTATTTTTAATTATTTGAAATGAGTTCTACATTTAATTTTTGGATTAATAATTTTAACAAATGCAAGAGCTAATTTGGAATTTCTTTAATTTTAGTTATTGTTTATTTATAATGGGCTTAAAATTTGGTTTTTGGATTAATAATTTTAGCAAATGAAAGAAATTTCTTAAATTGTATTTATTGTTTAATTATAATGGGTTTTAAATTGTGTTTTTGGGTAAATAATTTTGAAGTTTTTGTTTTGATTTTTGAAATTTGGGTGGCTACGACTATGTGCGCTTGGTTCTATCTACATATCTGCCTGTTCCAGGCCGGAAACAGTCACTCTACAGTGCAAAAATTGCCACTTTACCGCCTGCAGCTTCAACTGTACCCTGACCTGCTCCTTCCCTTCTCTATCCTCTTCCATCTCCCCCTTTTTTTTTTTTTTGAGCGGGGGGTGGGCGGGTATTTGCATTTCAAATCTGCAGCACCCACACACACATGGCCACACACACACACTTTGCCTGTTTAATAAGCCCTGCACACGCTGATGCTAGGTGCCATGGCCATGGAGTACGGATTGGAGTTGGTCCTGCTGCTTCAGCTCCAGCTATAGCTTCAGTGGGCTAATGCAATCTTGACAAGCCAAGCGTTGCCGTGGACAGCCGAAAATGAGGCTTGTCACTTTTGATTTGGTTTTACTAGCCCCTGGCCATGGTGAATTTTTGATTTGTCTCTTGTTTGTTGAGCCTCATGACATGACGCTTCGGCATCCGCACACACACACACACACAAACACAGAGGACAAGGCCGACAGAATTGTGAGATATTGTTCCATGGCCAGGCGACTTTTTGATGGCATTAACAAACGATGGCGGCATGTGAAATTGCCTGCAACATGAGGTGGCAGGTTGGCAATAAATAGCACAATTAGACGACATCTCGTCTCCTCGCGATGAAAATCTTTGGCGTATTCATTTCATATTTCATTTCGATCTTATCTAGTACCAATTAATGGGAGTAACATTTGTTAACAAACGATTTTGCCTGTTTTTTGGAAAACATTTCGAAAAAAATCCCTTATTGAACTGATGTTTCCAACTATAATTAATAATAGTTTCATGGGCTCATTTGAAGCTAAAAAGAGTGACCAAAGACTTGGACTTGTAAAGATTTCTAGATTGAGTACATATTTCATACCTAAATTTGGGAATATATCAAGATTTACGCAAAACAATTAATTGTTTTATGGATTTATAAACTTTAAAAGTATAATTTTATAATTTTCCAAGTTTCTTAATTTTAGGAAAAGGTTTATTGATATATTTATTAAATTTGTATAAATTTAGAATGTTGGTTGAATATTAATGCGAATATGTTTCCAATTTTTAAAACTAATCTGTGCTATTCCATAGATATCTAAAAAATATGCAAAAATTGAGATTATTAGTAAATTGATAAGAATTTTAACATAACTGAAAGATTTTAATAAGATTGAAGCATTTCATGGGAAAATTTTTTAATTTGAAAAATAACCGTTTCTAAGCATCTCAATGTGCTCATTTTGAACCATTCGATTTACTCATCGCGCGTTGCAAACAGATTCAATTTGAGGAAATAGCTCTCTGTTAAAAAACAGACGCGCGCGCAAAAAAATTTCAAAATTAAGGCACAGTGGTTGCTGCCATAATCAAAAACTCAACTTTCAATTCGACAAACCAAAATCGCCGAAACACAGCAAGTGTTTCAATAATTTAAACAGCGCTTGATAGGGTTTTCTTTATCAGATGTTTAATACTACTTGAAGTTAGGCTGCCAAATAAAGCTGCTAGTAAAGAAATATCTGTGATACCGTCTGCTGCACACAGTGCACAAAATGTTTGTTAGAAGAAGTAATACCAAAAAAAACTGCATATATATTGTATATTTATATTATATATTTCTACAGATTTTTTTATATTTCTATATATTTTTAAAGATTTATATATTTCTATACGTTTTTATATATTTCGATATACTCACTTCTACTGAAATCACTTTATATATGAGTAAATCTATAGAAATATTTAACAAAGAGTTGACACGAAAGTTGCAAGATATGGTAATATTTAAAGAAACTGTTTAATAATAAGTAAATAAGAAAGGGGAACCTCAAGCCAATTATTTTTGTTATCTATTCTATTGTTTTTTATGTTTTATTTTTCGACAACATTTCCATTCAAGACGTACCACTGTGCAATGTTAATTTACCAATGTTGCAGCATCAGACAACATACCGATAAGTTTTACCGTTCAGAGAATCGATATCAGTCGCGCCGTGTTCGGTTGCCATCAAATAGTGGGAGCCTTAAAAGCCAAATAGTGGGAGCTGTGGACCAAATAGTGGGGTTCGATGTGGTTGTGAGTTCAGAGCGAACCGGATCGATTCGAACGCTAGTTCGATGCTATGCTCCTTGGCGTCATATACTGGTTTGAGCTTGAAATACAGGTTCGACAAATATGTTCGCATCAAATACTGGGAGTTCGCGGGGGTTCGTCGAACATCCGTGTGTCTTATTCTTATCTTTATCGCTGTCTCTTTCGCCCCGCGTTTCGCATTGTTGTTTTTGTTTTCGAGTTGGAGGGACGTCTGTATTTTCGAGCTCTTCGCAACAAGTCGTCGGTGTGCGGATCGTAAATATGTAATTATAGTATTGAATATTCGGCACGCTTGAAAGTGAAAACTCACACCCACACACACATACAAATACGCGCGCACGCAGACAACGCCGAAATCCGGTGCAATAATAATAACAAAACAACAAACAAATCGCATCCAAAGTGAACTAAACAACAAGAAATAATTTTCCCAAAAAAAATAATACAAATAATAATAATAAAAATTAAGAAATAAGAAAATGAAATAAATTAAAGTGCATTGCCTAAAACATGAATTAAAACCAGAGAGAGAGATAGTGTGATGATAGAGAAGATGAGAGATGGATGGATGGATGGCTTTGAGAGCAGCGGGCAAAGAAGAGATACAAAATGAAATGAAAAGTTATAAATAAATATATATGCCATGACGCCAACAACAACAGCAGCAGCAGTAGAAGCATCAGCCGCAGCAGCAGCAACAACATCCGACAACAACAAGAACTACATCAGAAGAGGGACGTGATTTCTCTTGTGCCTGGCCATTCTGCCCTATCGCCGTCTCTGCCTACGTTTCTGCCTCTGTCGTGTCGCAGTCCACCCCTTCTTGTACCTTCTTGTTCTGTGAAGCATCCCAAAAAATAAAAAATAAAACAGAATTTCATTCACTCAACGCACATGTTTTTCATCATTGCCGTTGCCGCTGATGCTGCTGCTGTTGTTGTTTCTCCCACATTTATTTTGTGCCTGCTGTTTTAGCCAGTTATCCTTTTTGTGCCGTTCATTCGTATTGTGAGCTCTCGCTCTTTTCTGATTCGATTTTTCCCATCTCGCACACACACATATAGGCACACTCACACATGTGTTCTCTCTCAACAACGGCAGCAGCATCCCTCTCACCCACACAATAACATGCTGAATGAGATAGACAGAGAGAGAGCGAGAGAGAGAAACACAAATTACACTCAGCTGTAGTTGCCGCAGCCGCCTTTGTCTCTTATTTTCCATTTTTAATGTTAAGGAAATTCGCAACAAAAAGGAGAAAAGAAGAAGTCGCAGACAGAAAATGTGTGTGCCAGATGATGTGCATTTTATTTTGGCATTTTGTATCTTTCAGATAGTCTTTTAACTGGCAAACAAACCGAGGCCTTTGTCTCTCTCTCTCTATCTCTCTGTCTCTCGTTTTCATTGAAAGTTTTTGGTTCCTATCTACCTCCCTTACTTCACCCCGTTCTTCTAAAAAGCGCGTGGCTTTTTTTGCTCCTTTCTCCCCCTCCTCCGCCGCTGCTGCTGCTTTCATCTCTTGTGCGTGTTTTGTATCGCGCGTTTGCGCTGTTTTTTTTCCACCCCTCAATCCCCCCTTGATTCTACAGTTTCTATTTTGCGCATTTCGCTTTTGCCCGCAGATTCTTTGTTTCTGTTTCTGTTGCTGTGTTTTCATTATAAAAATATCCTTCGAATCCTGCGAGAAGCCAGCCACCCCTAAAGCAACAGCAACAAAAATTTGTTTAAAACATTTCTCGCTCTCTTTCTCTCTCTCTTTTTCTATCTCTCGCTCGGTCTCTCGTTGTCGCGCGTTGTGTGTAAAAATGCGAAAAGAAATTGTTTATTTATTATAATTTTGGTTTTTTTTTTGTATTTTTTTTGTTTAGCAATAGCAAACAATTTTTGCTAACAGTGTAAAAATAATATCAAATAAATTTAAACAATTTTTGTGCCAAAAAAAAGAGAGCAAATAAGAAGAAAATAAATATAAAACATAGGCTAAATAAAATAAAATAACAAACAACAGAAGAAGAAAAAAGTTACAAATTTCACATAAACAACAATAAAATATTTGTGTGGAAGGAGACAAAAAGAAACAAAAGGAAAACCAAAACCCCCCAAAAAAAAGGACAGCCTAGACACGTAATTCGCGACGCCAGTGTAAACATAAAAAGCCGTCAAACTGTGGGGCTCCGGGGCATTTTTTCTTCCTCCGCAAGGAATGTATTATCCGGTAAGAATATCTTCCACTGCAAAAATGCAGCAACTGCATCTCAATTTGCTGTTGACATTTTCTTTCATTTCTAAAACTCAATTCAACACTGTCCAACATATCCTTGAGTGTCCTGTCTCAAGTTTTGCAAAAAATTATATTTAAATTGAAATATTGATGTTAATCAACTTATTTAAAGTATTCTATATAATGTTCTTTTTAAACTTCTCATTTGATTACGAGTATATTCTAAGCGAAATGGAAAATTCTCGAACAGTGTAAGAGATTTAAACTACAGGTTTTAATCCTAGAATTACAATTATCGTTACTTTATTCTAAATTATTCAATTATTTAATTTATTTTGTTTATTAATTCTCACAAATAAGTGTTAATTCTGTGCCAAAAACAATGAGTGACCTCTTGGTACATTTTTTCCTAATCTTGTCGGAATCGCCATTAGATTTTTTTGTTTTAGTTTCCGACTGTCTTCTAGGAATTTCCTTTACTTTCTTAGTTCATTTATGAGAGCCATTCTTAAATAGTGGCCTTATTGTTGTTATGTTTTTGTTGTCAATATCCTTGGTAAAATATTTAAATTATGAAGCATATCCTGTTTTTCATACAATTTTCTGCAATGTGTTGAACACCTACATCATCAATCATATTCATACCTTAGTTTTACTCTTAATATCTTTGCTTCCTGTATTGATTTTCTTATTGATTTGTCTGAAAGAAATGCTACTGAAAACTTTACTGATTTATAAGTCTTACACTAACAGAGAATCGATTAAATCCCATTTATAGATAAGACTCTCTATTGAAAGATTACATAATTCAAATTATTTCATTTTTTTAGTTTTCAGTTTTCTGGTTTTATGTTTTATTACATGATTTCGGAACAGTTTTTAATTCATGATTTAGTTCATTTGTTTTTCTAATTAATAATCCTTAAAATGGGCTCGCAATCTTTAGAGTTTCTTAACCTACTAGCTCACACATTCATGAAGTTTTCTCCAACTGTTTTTCTAAACAACCAATTTAAGTTAATTTCGTATTATATTTTGAATATCATGTGGTGCAGTGGTCCCAAGCCAAACACCACCCACACCCTTTGAGAACATTTCAAATAGGCTTTTGAAAAGGGTTATCCCATGGCACTTCTACAAGAAATCGTTTTGTAATTTTTAGTTTCTTTAGTTTCAATTCCTTCGATTCGAAAAGTGAAAGATTATGATGGGATTTCGCTAAGAAATTTGTTGCCTAGTGTTTGCTATTAGACAAGACGCGAGCCTAACACGCGTTCCATCACATCACAGCGCAGCACACTCTCCCTTTCTCTGTCTCTGTGGTGTTTGTTTGTTGGCTTGTTCGTTTTGTTGTTGCTTTTGTTTACCTATTTACATAGACAACAACAAATAATGTCAAAATGTTGTCTCCACACACACACACACACACACAGGCTCACACGTATGTGTGTGTGCCCCAAACACCACTCAGACATATTTGTTGTTGACTTTTGCCGCTTCTTTTTCTCCCATGTTTGGTTTTTTTTTTGACAATGCGCGTAAATTGTTTACTTGGTCTACAGCAAATTATAACCCAATGGCAAAAACCGCTGTGAGCTCCTCTAAGTCTTTGACTCTCTGGTAATTTGATAGCCAAAATGCGGGTTGAGTTTTATTTTTTGTGGTTGATTTTGATTTTCTGATTCTTTTATCAAGCAAGTTCTTTACTCAGTTTGTCTGTGAAATGTTTCTTTCTTTTATTTTTTTTTGGTTCTCATCAGAAGTTATATAATTATAATGAGCAAATTTATTGCCTTATCATCTGATACCGACAAAAACAGACAACTGATGGCTTTCCCACGTATTTTATACAAGTTGAAAATAAATCATTTTCATACAATATAAATTTATATACATATGTACATATATGAACATATATATGTACGTTTGCATAATTATCATGTAAAATTATATCTAATTTTGTTCTTTTCTCTTTCTGTTTCTTTTCAGGTATGTGTTTCTTTTCGCTGACTTATTTCACATGCAAAATCAAATTGGTTAACTTGATTATTTTAAATATCATATTTGATTGATAAGGACGTGCAGGTAGGGAGGGGAAGAAGTGAGGGGAGCGGGGGAAAGTTCTTATCTTTATCTGTCGTCATCATCGATGTCATTCAATTGACATTTATCTTTTCCGGTGCAGCTGCTACAAGAATTGGTAAAAGTTTCCATAGAAAAAAAAACTTATCAATAAATTGTAAACATTTGCAATCAAACAGGGACAAAAGGGGAGGAGGAGGGAGTTGGGATTTGCGATAGGTTTTGCTTTCCATTTTTTTTGATAAATAAATTACAAATAAAATATTTTAGTAAAATATTCAATAATAATGATTTTATATCGACAAAGGGACTTGAGATGTTTCTATACCATTTCCAGAAGCATTTCCACATCATTTCAGTTCGATTTCTAGAAGTTGTTGATCAGAAAATTGAACCTAAAAGTTTTCTAATCCATTTATGCTCAGTAAATTTGTTTTCCTTATCTGTGTTTTGCTAGCAGTAACATTTAGTTACGTTGACATTCTCCCATATTTGCCCATCTTGATGGAAATTCCTATAAATTTTAATCTCTTGAATGTCGCCGAGGCAGAGTCACTCATTCGCCGGCTCCCTGATTGATGTTTTGTCGTCGTCAATATTCTGAGAAAACAAAAAAAAAAAAAAAAAATGCCCGCAGTCAATTTCCAAATGTCATTCTAATTAATTGCAATTAAACGTTGTTTCTTCTTCTTCTTTATTCTTATGTTGACGCGTTGCAGTAATAACTAAATTTTATATAGAGTAAAAAAATATATGGAAAACAGAAAAGAGAGGGAACTGCGTCGCATTAAATGAAATCTTCCTGTTTGGGGGCTCTATAGACCCAGAGACACAGAGAGCGAAAGAGCTTCAATTGAAAAATTGCACATAAATTGCATAAACTACAACTGGCATAAATTGTTGGTAGTGATGAGTGGAGGCTCACGTGGAGTGGGAGATGGTGGTGGAGGAGGAGAAGAAGCGTAGGTCTGGTAGGTTCCATTGTGCGTGCGCACTTAACCGCAAAGTTGGCAATGTTTTCTTCTATAATACCCTATAGACAGCACACATATGTATGTATATAAGTATATGTTAAAGGGTATTCAGACCATATGATATATGCCATCGAGAACTCACTAGAAATATATTAAAGTATCTTAAAAGTTGTTTTTCGTACAGATTTTCATTTAGTTTCCATTTGGTAATCATTTATTATGTTTATATTTCATTTCAAATGTCTGAAATTTAAATATTATTTGTGCTGCTGCTCGGAAAAAAGTAAATATCATTGTTATAGTACTTACTTACTTTCACTCAATTAGCTTTTAAAATCAATTTCAATTTCATTTTCATTTTCGAATCCCCTGAATCCGAACACACACACAAAACAAAATGATGAAAACAGATGCTTTTAAGACTCTTACTTTTTTTTTACTTTTTTATTTACATTTTTCATTACCTAAAGTGGTCATCAATTTTGGTTGGTTGGGATAATAAAAAAAATAAAAGTAAAATGAGAAGATATTCTGTCATGATGCAAAACAATTTTTCAATATTCAATATTTGATATGATTGATTGATGGTGGGTGGGGCCGGGGGAGTGGGATTGTATAAGACGACGACGACGATATGTCTATATCATCCTGGATCTCCACTTCACTCATTTATCGAGAGTCTCTTGATTTGGTTGCTCGACAAGCGTTTTTACGAGTAGATGACACAATTTATTTCAATTAAAGTTGATTTACACAAAATTGCTCACTCCCGCCTAACAAAAAAAAAAAAAAAAAAACCAACCAACCAACTTGATTGATGAAATTTACACAAAAAATTAGAGCAGTAGCCAAATGATTATAAAAAACACAATCCCTTGCGAATTGTATGAAATTAAAGATTTGGCAAACTGATATTGATAAATGATGGAAATAAACCAGAAAAAAATTATATATATAGGATTTGTGTATATATAAAAATACCCCGAAAATACTTAAAGCTGATAAGATTTTATTTTTCCCCCTTTTTTTTCCTTTGCCTTGGATTTCAATTGCTGCCCTGACAATCCGCTTACTTTTTTTCGCGTTTAACGCATAACGCATGGGCGTAGCAAAGACCCAATGTTGCAGTCTTAATTAAAGTCTCTTGAATGTTTATCTGAGGCACATAATATCAGATTTTTGAGGTTTCTTTAGCTTTTCTCAAGGAAGTAAAGTTCAGAGTTGTCTCTAATTCGTCGATTTCATTGCTATCGTGGAAGGCGTATCAGTACATCATTATTATAAACTACATTATATTCTACATATCTTACTACAATTATCCTACTAAATTAGTATCTTTTGTATGTACCTATAAAAAATGATTGGAGCTAATTTGCAATTGCCCAAAAACCAGAAATTTTAACCTTCAATCAATCCTGTTGTGACCCGCAACCAATATTGTCAATTTGCACCTTTTATTTAATGACTCAAACACGATTTGCGAGGTCTTTAACTCCCTTTAAAAATGTTGAGGGTTCTTTACATTTCAATAAATAGTTTTTACCTGAAGCCAAAATACAATTGATAAGCGTCCTGAGAACCTTATCAGTCACACGATCTTTGGTTATTGGACCCCCCAAAAATTTGGTGATCCTGGTTACGCCTGTGAATATTTTATTTTGTTGTATGCATTTTTGAAAATTAAATTCACATTAATTTTAGTTGGCGATGAAAGGTTTTAGTCGTTCGTTTGGTCGATTGGTTGGTTGGTTGGTTGGTTCGTATACCCGGTTTTTTGGTGTGCAAATCAAATTAACCAAGACAAGTAGAGATATTTATGGCTAACTGACAAGTTCACAGCTTGCCAGAAACCAAAAACAAAGATAAACAAAATATACACATACATATACATAAAAACCCAACCTACGGCAATGTGAACGACCGCTGTCGGTTAAAGATTGACTGAGTTTTTGTTGTTGGTGTTGTTGGTGTTGCTGTTGGTATTGCCGTAAATCGTTTAAGCCAAGTTTCATGCAAATGATTCGGTTCAACGCTAATCGCAGGTGTCAGTCACACGAGTCGAAATGCCGTCGCGTTTGCTGGCAATTAGCAAGAGAGCTTCGCACGCCTAAACAGTGAGTCAGACAGTGGTACATAAGAGAGTCACTTCAGTTAGTCAGTCAGTCAGTCACTTGAATCAGAAACGTCAGCGACAGAACTGAATGAGAAAAAAAAAATCAAAACTGTAACAGGTTTTTTTCTATTGTGACTCTGGACTGCTCTGCTTTGGTAGTGCATTGAAAATAACGGTAACTGTAGCATAAGTTCAACGTGCCTCATTTCGTTTGGACATCTGTACAGATGTACCCTAAGTAAGGGTATGTAAATTTCTTCTAGAGCACTTTTATTTGTACTCTTGATGTAAAGATCACTTCGGCAATCGCTCGGTTCTTGTCTGTGTGAATTGCCGATTGTGAAAAGGATAATGGACACCAATCCTTGCTTCAAAGTGTGACCAGATCTGTGAATGGAAACTTCCCGCAACTATCTAAAATAATTAGCTGAAATTAGGAAATGAGAAATCGAAAATTTGCCTGCGATAGGTCGCCACCTAATGCAATATTTGGTGCATTCTAGTGCCAATCAAGTCTAGGGTATCAAAACGTCGCCAATCGTACACTGAATCACTCAGCCGCCGGCAGTGTGTTGCAACGCCCACTCAAAATACACTTGTCGACAAATTTTGATTTTTTTATTATTGTGTTTTGATTTTGTTTTTTTTTTTTTATTTATGCGGACGGCATTTGTTGCTGTATTTTTTTTTATTCTTCCGTTCTTTTTTTTTTATTATTTAAACTTATTTGAATTTCTTTTTAGCTGCCGCTTGTGGCGGCTCTCTAGCACATTGTCAACATTTGTCGTTGTTGTTGGACTACTAAAATTTACATTTTATTATCTTGTCATAAACGAGATTTCATTGTTTATATAGTATACATATACATATATATATAGAATACTATATTCTTTTGTATACGTTGTTATTGTTCCGTTTTGTGTGTTATTGTGTAACCGCAATGTCAATTCAAATACATTTCTAAGACATTTTGCCTGCATTCATTGAGATTGCGCTTATTGCTTAATTGATGTTGTCACATTTGTTAAGGAATTTTTTGCATAATATAATTAACTACATTCAAGTATTTGCGACATTTGGTTTGCTTATGTGTTAATAAACAAAAAAGAACAAAAGAAAAACATGATTCCGTAGATCATAATCTATCTCGTCACCTGAAAGCTCATTTTCCGGATATTGCCACATATGACTATTGATTTAACCAACTTAAATTTCCATCTATATAATTTCGATAATTGTATATAGTTAATGGAAGGACTAGAATTATATGATATCGATCTCTCAATCTTTTTTTATTTTTGTTTTGCCAATAAATCTTCGTGCAAGAATCAACCAAAGTATCTCATTATCTCATATTTGCTTTTTGTGTCATTCTTCTTGTGTCTTGTTATCTTAATCATCTAAACTGTTTAATAAATCTTTCTATAAATACATATCCATACATACATATATTTTGATATTCCCTCCACCCATTTGTCTGTGTGTCATTTTCTGCATTATAATGAGTTGATTTCGTTTTCAGTTCATTCTATTTCTGGCCGTGATCTTGCCATCCCTCCAAACTTTGTTTTCTTTTTCCGCAAACTCATTGTTACAGCTTAGTCATGTCGTATAAGCGGAAGTTTAAATATATATATATATATATACATACATACTTGTTAGATAGATTCCAATGTTTATTTATGGATTGATTCATTAATTCAACAATACCGCAAAAATATCTGTGTATTAATATTAATTGAAAACTATGCGTAATATATGCAAATTCAATTAATCAACATTTAATTACATTCTACCCGACTCATACTCATCATTACTCCTCCCTACGCCCTGCCCCCATCATTGTTACTCTACGCCCCCCCGCCCAACAGTTATTTGCCCCAAAATGTGATGCATATTTACACGTTTTTTTACCATAAATTCTCGTACAAAAGGCGTTGTAGCGTTTCGGGAATGTAACTTTTCATACCCTCTATCTATGTATAAAATGTATATAAATTTTCCTTTAATTTACACAACAACAAAATTTATTAACAAAAAAACAATTCTTGGAATTACAGAAAGTTTTATTTTTCGTAAATCCTATTTCTGATTTAATCAATAATAATGTATGAAATACAAATAAAAAGACTAGAAACTTTCTGACTTTATATGTACATTTTTATATATTTTTTTTATAAAACAAAAAGCCCTAAAATATTTCATCCTCCCTCTTAAATTTTCAATCTAAACTTTTCGGTTTTTAACTGTGCAAAAACGTAAATCTAAAGGATTATTTGAGAGAGGGTTACAGCTAACATATTTATAAAGGGCAGAATGGAATGATAATACAAAATAGTAGAAGAAAAGAAAATTTAAGTGACTCCTACACAGGGTACACTCAAAGGCGATAACGTGACCTCCTGATTGATTATTTTTCTTCTTGTTTTTTTTTTTTTTTTTAATGGCGCCTGTAGATTTGTGTGCTGCGTTTTATGTCGATGATTTTAATTTATTGCCTAGTTAAAATGTGCAAATTTGCTGCCGTTTGGTGTTGGTGCTTGGTTTACTATTCATATATATATGTATACATATTGTGTTTCTATTATATTTATTGTTGCCAATTAGCATAACGATATACAGACAGACTGTCTACAACAACAACAGCAACAACAACAACAGCAACAACAACAACAACAACAACAGCAATCAGAATCATCAACAAGGTGAGCAGGCAGGCAGGCAACTTACTTGAATTGCATTGAAAAGATAAATTGAAGAAGATGCACTTGGCTGGCATTGCCTTTTGTTGCCATTGTTTTGTGCCAATGGGTTGACCATAATGGCAACAGCGAAAGCAACAACCAAGACTCTGACATCATCAGTAGCAAAAGCAGCAGTAGCAGCGGCAACAGCAGCTGGAGATGTACATACATATACATAAAACCTGATCAACTTTGACCTTTACAGCTGTCGCTTATCATCTGACCTTCAATTGTCGTCTGTCGGCGCCTCCCTTTATAGCTTTCCCATACACATTACCATCTAAAGAATAATAAAAAATTTACTAATAGAATATTAAAACAATTTCCACTATGTTTATATGTACATACTGGAGTCTCTTCCTTAATTTTGCTTTCCTCCCAGTTGTCAAACTATTGAAGAACTTTATTTTTCTTGATAAGAACTAGTTCTTCGTTCCTTCCTTCATTGAATTTGATTTATAATTCACAGCCTACTAGACTATCGTCGATGTTTTCAAATCTGCCTATATAAGACGGCTGTATTTGCTCACATATTGTAGTCGTCCTGCAGTTGCTCAACTGTAAGGTCTACAAAATTCTCTTCTTTTTACATATATTTAATTTTACTTTTAAATTGAATAACTAAAATCGTTTTGAACGATTGAAATTCTTATAATTCTCAAATGGTTTTGGCTAAAATTTAGCTTGGTGACTTATTTGTGTATATTTAATAACTAAATCTAATTTTGCTTTCCATCCCAGTTGTCAAACTATTGAACTTTATTTTTCTTGTTTGAATTAATAACTAAAATCGATTTGCACATATATTGAGATTGTTGTGGTATTTTAAAAAGTTCTCTAATTTATTGCATTTCGTTTTTTTTTTTGCTGGTTTTTTTTTGTATACTAAAATCGTTTTGAACGTACATTATCATTGAAATTCTTATAATTCGCAAATGGTTTTGGCTAAAATTTTGCTTGGTGACTTATTTGTGTATATTTAATAACTAAATTTGTTTTCGACTTACATGAATGAGAGATTAATCTTGATATATTTTTACATTTATTTGTTGGCTTCAATTGAAATATTGGTATAAGTATGCGTTCTTACTACTACTAGTAGTATAGTAGTAGTACAGGGTATAATAATGGCGTTGCCTCGATTTGCTTGCTGACAAAATGTTTAATTATTCCAAATTGAAATAATATTTAGAAACAAGTTGAGTTAAAGGTGCAATTAATAGCCTCATAAAATATATTTCAATCGAAAATGCAATAATTTTAATGCGAAAAGAATTGAAAATAAAAATTTTACTGCTGAGTTTTCAAGGTGACTTTTGTGTTGCCCTTCTCCCTCTCCATGTCTCTCCCTCTAATCATCGATACTAATGAGTAATCCGATTTAAATTTTTTGGGTTTTTATAATAATTTTCATAAATATTTTTCTATAAATTTGAATCTAAAACAAGAAAATGCAATTTAATGGACATGTTTCATATTTGGCTTGTGATCTGAAAATAAAAATTCCACAAATTTTTGTACGAAAACGAAACGAGAGAAACGAAAACTTTGCCGCATATAGAAAGTATATAGAGATATTAATCAGCAACTGATTTATATACATATTAGATCTGTCATTCCTCTCTTTTTCGCTCTTTTTCTGTGTGTGTGTGAGTGCATGATTCAGAATAATTTTTAGACGAATCCATATCGAAATAAAAGTATTTACATCTAGTAATATACAATGTATGCCTTTTGAAATAATTTGATCGTATAAAAATAGCGTTAATTATATTCAGAGATTTTAAATTGAAATCGAAATTATCTGGTTCTCTGACATTTTTCTGATGGCAACAAAGGGTAAATAAGCTGAATAATCATGACACCTTTGAGCGCACAACCTGTCGCCCCTTTGAGATGAAGCTTTAAACCAAAAGTTATTGGGAAGGTCTCTTTACAATTTACTTAACACCAACTAAAAGCCGAATTAAATATATACCTTTTTTTATGGTTTTCTCTCTTATCTCTTTTGTGTCCCCATTGCCAATGATATTTAAAATTGACTTTAATGGCAATTTGTTGATTCCTTTATTTATTTTTATTTACTTAATGTTGGTAGTTGTTTTTTTTTTTTTTGTTTAAATTGTTTACTTATGTATTTACTTATTAACTTACTTTTTTTTGTGGTGTTTGTTGTTGGCCTTCAGCGTGGCAGGCAACACGATTTTTTTTTGCTTGTTTTTTTTAATTTTTATTTTTTTGTTTTCTGACATTAATTGCAATTTTGGAATTGCATTAAAAGGAATAAAATGATGTAATTGAATTATTGTGAATAATGTATGCACCTATGTATGTATGTATGTTTGTGTGAATGGATGTATTTCGTTAGCTTTATACTTATATATATATTAAATACAACGTCTAAAAGGGTTTAATGCTCTCTCGTTCGTGAATATTCCGCTCGAAAGGTGTGTTAATTGAGCTCTTCTCATTAGGACCGGAGCTAGAGCCAGAGCAAATGGCAAAAGGAGAATGAAAACGAAAAAGGGAAAGAAATCTCATTTCATACCAATCACGAACGAACGTAGTCGAAATGTTTTTTATTTTTTGCCCCGTTCCGTACCGTTCATTTTCCATTAATTCCGTTTGATTAGAAGGAAACGAAGATGAATCCCTGAGTGTTTCCTGTCGTCGTCCTCCATCTTCTTGTCCTGCCAAAATAGACAATTTCCTTTTCTTATTAAATGTTATTTGTATTTCACTCACAGACCGAATGCTGCTGCTGCTGCTGCCGCTGCCCTTCTAGCTGCCTGCATGCCCCTTGACTATTTATTTGTTTTAGCTCTAGCTGCCCTCCTGCCTCCTCGTCGCTCGTCCTTCCAGCAAAACATCATCCAATTACACAGCGGGCCGCACCCGGGACACGTGTGCAGCATCTGTTACAGTTTTGTGGCTCTCGTCTTGAAATCAGAATCGATAAACCCAAAAAAAAAAAAAGAAACGTAAAGCGAGGCCCGTCGTTGTCGTCCTCGTCGTCCTCATCTCGTTTTGTTTCGTTTGTCCCGTTGTCCGTTTTAACAACGCTGTGTGAAGTTTGGCAACCAGGTCGTTATCCAACACATTTAATTGTGTATAGACCCTCTACCCATTTACTTACTACCCATCTATTTATATGACAGACCATTCCTTATACCCTTTCACAAATTGACGCTTGATCAGCTACAACATGCAATTCGATCTGCACAGAAAGCGAGATAGAGAGAGCAAAAGAACTTTTGCCATAAAGGGTATCTCCCTAGCATTGGGGGTATTATTTTCTTTACTTAAAACAAATCAAATTGCCAGTCCGACGATCATGATGATGAAAAGAATTCGTAAAACACAAGCAGTGGAGGGTTAACTGTCCTCAACCCAACCCAACCCTACCCCACCCCATCCTGTCCCCATGTTTCTTTTTTTTTTTTTTTGTTGGGGTCAGGGTCGTCGTCGTCAAACGTTTCAGCGCAGAATAATAGCATAGAGAGAGCGAGAGAAAAAAAAAACTCATACATATTATATTTTGTACCTCGTTTTCTATAAAAAAAAAGAAAGAAAAAATACAGCAAAGCATTTCATATGCGCGCGTGTGTGTGTGTGTGTGTGTGTGGGAGCAGCAGCCAACCCCAGAAGCTAGAGCCCAGCTCAGCCCTAGTCCCAGTCCCAGCCACAGCCACAGCCCTAGCCTCAGCCCCAGCATTCGCATCAGGCATTGTGACATTTAAGAGGCTCACGAGAGTCGCCTCCGCCGCTGCGACGTCCATCCCTTACCCTTCCTTTTAGCCCAAGTGTTGAGCTAAAAACAAAACACGCACTGAAGCTGCTTTGCAGCATCCACCCATCGTGCCACCCATAGCAATTCCCAAAGCAACCCTCAGGGCAAGCCAACAAAAGGTGTGAGGTGGCGGCGGCGGCAGCGGCGAGTCGTCGCTTCTTTGCCTCTGCTCTGCTGCACTGTGTGTGGCCTCTCAGAGGAGCTCTACGTGTGAGTTAGTGGAGTATGTATGTATATGTGTGTGTATTTCTCTCTCTTTGTGTGTGTGTGTGTGTGTTCTCTCAAGTGTAGCATACTTTGTGGCGTTGGTGGCACTGCTTAAAATAATTAAAAATCAATATTTAAACTATGCAACAAAAGCCTATCACCAGGAATGGCAACGGACGCAAAATTCTAAATCTAAATAAAAAATAAAAACTTACACTCTGACCACTTTAACCACCTTCTAACCCTTAGCAAAAGAAGCTTAATAAACAAACTTAATAAACAATTCGTAGATAAATATGTATCTTTGCACCTTTAAAGTCATAAATGAAGATAAAACTTTTCTTTCTGCCCTATCAAACGCACTTCATCTCATTGTTTATGGACCATGAATATTTTTTGGGCAAACATTTGCATAATTTTTGTGATTTCTTGCGTTTTCTTGTTGTTGTTGGAATTTAATTAGACCTTTTCATATCTTCTTCCTTCAATTGAACAAATTTGAATATTGCACGAGATTTAATTCCATTTCATTTTGGGCAAATGTTATTGATAAATTTTTGGCTAAAGCCAAAAAGCCGACTGGGTGGCTGGCCGACTGGTAAAAAGTATTGCAAAGTCTTTGGGCCATAAATATTGGTGAATAAATATATCGAGCCATATAAATAATGGTTGTGCACAAAACTTGGCCTCCTTGAAAAAAAAAAAAAAAACAAAAAGTGAAAAGGTAAAGTCGGTCTGTCGTTTGGTCGCTCGGTCGGTCGGGGGTAGAATGAAAGTGCCAAAAGCCAAATGTGAATAAATCACAGAAATATATATGTACATATATACAAAATTAAATACTTATAAGTCACATTTGTGTGCAGCAGCAGAGAGAGAGAGAGAGAGCGTGTAGGAAATATGGCAAGATGATTTTTGGCAAGTCGCAATTGATTTATTAACCTAGAGTAAATTGTGATATGAAATTTATGCAAATTTTGACAGGCTTTCAGTGAGGCATGTGTGTGTGTGTGTTTGTGTGCGGGTATGCGTGTATTCCAAATTGAATTGCAATTGTATAAAGAATAAGAAGTAGCTAAGACAGCAGATGGAAGCTGATATATGTAGATACGTATACATTTTCCATAGGTATTAAGAAAGAAATGAAAATCTATGCTAAAAAGTCATTTATTATGGGAAATATATTTATCACGTCTCTGAAATATACATAAGTAGACACACGGTGATAATGACTGTCATAAAGGTTCTCAAGTTCTCAAGAGGGGGGCACATTTTATGTGATTTTTTTCTGAAGAAGAAGATATAAATAACATAAACTTTATAATATGGTAGGTATCTGAAGTATCTTTTTTGTGGCAGCAAATCCCAGGAGGCGCCTAGAAATTCCTAATTAAATAATCAAAATAAATTTCAAATTCATATATGTATGTATAATTCTAGTTTTTTGTGTTAAAGTTTTGTTTCAAAATTCTCAAGAAAATGTTGCTAAAGTTCTTATTATGATGATTTATTTGTAGAAATAAATCAATTTCAAATGGGGTCAGTCAAGAAGATTTTGAGTTAGTTAGAAAATCAATTTAAAGTAGATTGCTTGAAACGCTTGTTATTGATTAGTTTTGAGTCAGTTAAAGTATGAATATATGTATTTATGTTGAGCACCCTTTTCTTTGTAGATCTAGTTTTGTCTGATATATGTATGTATCCAATTAGATAATTGTCAATCACTAAGAAAGTCTTTTTCGATTTTTACTTAACTTGACATTAATTAACGCATTTTTGCTAACCACAAAAAAGGCAAAAAAAAAAGAAGCCCGCATCAATCCGGTGTAAAGTGAAGTTCATTAAATGCTCGTCACATGTATTTAGCAACTGTGTGTGTAAATTTGTTGTGTGTGTGTGTGTGTGGGTGACAAAACTCATTAGATATATGTTCTTGTGTGTGTATATGTATATTCCCTCATCTGCCTATAGGAAATAGCTGTTGTTAGGCCAATGACAATTAGGTTTCTGATAAGATAAGCGACCCAACAACATACACACCCAAACACACACACAGAGAGAGTGGAAAAGTGGCTGCTGTCTAAACCAATTTTGGTTGGTTAATGCCTGGGATAGAAACCTTTTTATCGCGGTCTAGTCCCCAAAAATTAAATGGCGGCAGCTGTCAAACCAACAGAAACACACACACACACACACACAGAAGATACATAGATAGAAAGAGAAGGTGCGGGGCAGAGGGGAGAGGGGTGTGCTGGGCGTTTGGGGATGCTAGAGAAAGTCAAAGTTCGAACTTTTGCTTCAATCAAAAAGTTTTCTACATGCAAACGGCCTTTTGTATATCACAATTGTTATCGTAGTTGCTGAGGCTGCTGCTTGTTGTCTCCTTCTCTCTATGTCTCTCTCTCTCTCGCTCTCTGTCTCTCTCTCTCTCTCTGCACATGTATATATATATATCTTGTGTTATCTTGATGTATGTAACTGTCACTCGTATTGCCTAGGCCTCTATAAAAGACATGTATGTATGTACCTACAGATAGTTTTTGGTATATGTATGTTTCTTTTTGTTGTTAGGTTTTTATTAGCTGCCAATCAGAAAAAAAAGGCAACACTGTCAGAAAGGAATGCGGTTAAGGTGTGTGTGTGTGTTTGTGTGTGTGCTATGACAAGGCAAAAATACGCAACGCAAGAAACAAAAACAAAAAAACATACGGCAAAACCAAATTGAAACAAAGAATGTATCTTCAAGATACTTGCATCTGACACCTTAATTTTTTTTCCAGTTTTCATGATGGTTTGAGTTGATGACTCTCTGCGAGGGTCATGCAATGAGTAAAAGCCCAAATATTTATATCCATCTGTTGCTCTAATTACTTTTACTTTATGTGGAACGGATCAAAAGCCTAGTCCATCAACTGATGTAGTTTTCCATGCAATTTCGGCTTGTTCTTTTCTGTCCATCTGTCTGCTATTGCAAGGCAAACTAATCAAAATCGAAAATACAATTGAACAAAGATGAAAAATCCAAAGTAAATCCAACAATGAGCAGTAAGTTTTCATTCCGAGGCTCTGGAGTACGAAGGATATGTGGTCAAATTTGAATTCAATTTTCATGTTGCCACAAAAATGTACACATAAATTTACATTACCCCAGAACCCAGGATCAGGCCCGGTCCCGGTCTCGGTCTCGGTCAGTTTGCCCAGTTTTTGATTGCTTTGGGGCATCATTGAGGTCTCAGTAAATGGTTTACTCATCTCGACTCCTTTCTCTTGCCCACTCCCCTCTCTCCTCTCCACTCTCTCGTTCTCTGTGTGTGTCTCTGGTGTACTATGCGTCATGTGGGTAAACATATTTTCTCAGTCCTCCCTCCCCCCGAGCAGCCCTATTTTTTTCCTTCCCTTTTTTTGATGTATATTTTTTTAAATACCCCAAAATTGTTGTTAATTACGTTGCTGCGCCACTGTGCATGTGTGTGTGTGTGTGTGTGTATTGCAGTGGGGGCATGGATATAACAACCAAAAAAAATAATAATAATAAAAAAAGGGTCTCCATTCTCTTTGTTGTTGTTGTTGCTGTTGGCTCTCTGTGCTACCATGAATAAAATATTAATTAAAGAGACTTTTGGCCCAACAAAATGTGGGCGAAGCGATGAGCTGCCACTCGGTGACCAGATTTGACACAGAAAAAAAAAAACACACACACACACACACACACAAACTTTGCCGGAAAATTTATTAAATGTCACGAGGAAAGAGCCTTTCAGTTCTCCCTCTTTTGATAACGAACAAAAAAGTAAAAGAAAATGTGTTATGTGTCAATGTTGGTTTTTCTTTTTGGTGGCGTGAGACCCAAAAAATATATTAATTTAAATTTAACAAAAAAAAAAAAATAAAAAACCAAGGCAAAAATGTGTTGACAGTGTGGCAGAAGTTGAGGAATTGACCGTCCGATGTAGGCCAACTGGCTCAATTCATTTAACACTTAACCGCATCATATCCTGTTTTTAGAAAGAGAAAGAGAGAGAGAGAGAGGGAGGGATAGTCTAATCGATTTTAATAAATTTTGCAACTTTCAGATTAATGAGAGATAAATGAACTTTTGTTCATTTTAATGACTCTAAAATGCGAAATGCGATTTAATCGGATTTGAATCAGTGAATTAAATTAAGTTGAAGTTGTATTTTATTGTGGTTAAGACAGCATGCAATTGACAAAGTGATGAAGGTGTCAAATTCATTAGTTCAAATGAACATCTTATGCTTAATTTGAATTGTGAATTTGGTTTAAGTGTGTGTGTGTGTGATTTGGAGATTGTGTTAAATGCTTCATCAATTCTGTTAGTTGCTGATATTTCAGTGATAGGAATTAATAATTAAGAAAATAGTGTGAATTTTCACATCATAGTTAGGTGTTGGCATTTAGAGTAGCTCGTTGATATACGAATTTCTAATTCAAACCACAAAATTGTAATATTAGAAAAAAAAAAACCAAAATAACACATTTTGACAATAAAAGAAATATTTAGATCTAAATAGAATTCATCAGAATTTTTAATTGTGCTCATCGGGTGAGATTTCAATAAATTTTGAAGAATTGGTCATTTAATTAAACCATCTCAACAATCAACATTTATAAGAATTAAAGCATAAGTTTTGTATATATAAAATCAATATTCAACTTAAATGGATTCCTTTCCACTTCTTTGCTGCTTATCTTCCCTTCACTTCATATCATTTTGTTAAAGCTTGAAATCGTTTGAGCATTTGATTTTCGGTTTTTCGCTTATTACTATTATTATTAATAAATTTGATTTTTTTTTCTTCTTCTACGTTTTCTGATTCTAAACTTTGCCTATGGTCAGTTGTTGTTGTTGTCAGTTCATTAGGTTAATTAAAAACATAATTGCGATGGGTTTCGTGTGCTGACAGCAGGAAGGCAAAAACTGAACCCATCATTAGGCAAAACGAAACGAAACGAAACAAGAGAAGAACGCAGAAACTGAAGCCTAAACAAAACAAAAACAAATGAAAATTTTTGTTGGTTTGGTTCCCAACATATTTAGTTACAATCTTTTTTAAATGCTTTGATTATTAATTATAATGTTTGTGTTTCCTTTTTCATTTACGAAATAATAATTAATCAACATGGCCAACCAACAAAAAAAAAAAAAGGAAACATAAAACAAAAGCAAACAACTGACTGACTTGATTTAAATAAGTGAAACGCAGAACGTTTCTCTCTTTGCTTTGAAATTCAACCAATATATATATATAGATATATATATTTTTTTTTTGCACGCTTCAAGCGATTTGTCCTTGAGTCGGAGTCTTGAGCGAGGCTGAAACTGAAGTCATCCACTTGAGCTCAAAGCCCTCTCCGCGGCTCTGTCTGTCTTTTTGTCTGTTTGCCCGAATGCCTGCCTGCCTGCCTGCCTGGCTTTCTGTTTGGCTTACATAAAAAAAAAAAAAACAAAACGAAAAACCAACCGACAACCTCTGAAGAGCGAGAGTGAGTGAGATAGGCTTTGTGGTCTTAGCTGGACAAGCAGCTCTCTTAAATGTCTGGCTCTGATTATGACACTCTACCACCGACAGCACCGACCACCGCCACCAACATCACCATCACCATCACCGACCGACCGACCGACCATCACTACGTCACAGACCGGCGAGCATTAGAAGAACCGGAATAACCAGTGGAAAATTGCAAACATCAACGCAACGCAACACAACACAACACAACACAAGAAAACAAGGCAAACTGCCGTTCGAGTGCATTAAACTCGGTTAGTGACAGTGAAAGTGGTTGGCGCACTTATTGTACTACTACTACTATTACTACTACAACTACAACTACTACGATGACTATAACTGGGGCCCCCAGTGATAAGAGTTATGCCTGTCAACCTGTGTCAGATAGAGTTACCGATCGCCAGCGGCATATGCAACTGAAACACATAACGCGATTATGGTTGCGGTTAAGGTTTACGATTAGTTTTATGACAATTTGCATTAAATATCGTTTACATAACTTTTACTATCAATTACTCAGTAAGGTATAAAACAAAATGTTAAGCAATTGTTATTGAATAAATCTCAGATGCGGGGAAATTAAACGAAAAATAATGTGAGAAACTTTCACTACTTTACATCTGTTCTAAAAACGTTTTTGATATTTATAGGATATTTATAGGATAAAATGGTATATAAAAGTCGCCAAAATGTATGTAACAGGCAGAAGGAAGAATTTCCGACTCTATAAAGTATAAACTATAAGTATATCAATACCCGTATCGATCAAGCCATGTTCGTCTGTCTGTCCGTCTGTAGAATCATCAAGATCTTAAAGACTATAAGAGCTAGAGCTATCAAATTTAAAATGTAGACTCGTGTGGTGTGTACGCTGGTCAAGTTTGTTGGGATTTGGCCGGTGGATGTTAATATATCAAATGATCAGGTAACAATCTATATACTCAGGTCATATACCTTAAAATTAAAGCATGAAGTATCTCGAATGATCTCGTGAAACTTGCTACAAAATCGATAACATTTATGATAACAGAGCATTGCATTTGCAGTGCAGTGTCTCCTCACATGAGTTCTAACAAATGTTATTTTGTAAATTCTTGATGGCGTTGATGAATATGACAACGATGCCTGCATAATTTGCTATTTCCGGTGCCAGTCGACGTCCTAAAAACCAAAAGAATACGTACATACGTTGTATGTACAATACAATTCTTTCATATTTGTATATACTTATGTGGGGTTTGTTTTTTTTTTTCGAATATGCACGCGCGAGTGGCAATAATTTATTCAATCAACGCCAAAAGCTAACAACAAATGAGCACTCGACGTCGACGACGGCACTCAGAAGAGAGCCTAAATTGTCTAATGATGCCATCATTTGAGGCGGACAGCAGCAGCAACAACTACGTCGACGATGGCCTGGCCTGGCCTGGTCTGATGTGGTGCGATGTGGTGCGGTGCGGTGTGTTGTGGTGTCGCCCGGGCTAATAAAAATTTACGCATTGTGTTTTGCTGCTTAGACCATGAAAGAGACGAAGAGACTTATATCTATGGACACAGTAGCGGGAACAGGAAGCATTTGTGTTGGCACAGGAAGCAACACTTGACGCTCGACTATGAAATACAATACAAAAAAGCAACAATATGGTTAGCTTGGGTTATATCTATCTATGGTTTAGTTTTGGTGTGTGTGGGAGGGGGGGTAAAAGACCATCAGGTAGATGACAATAGACGACGACGACGACAGAGTACTAAGAGCTAGAGAGCGTAGGTCGTCGTCGACGGTGTACTGCAGACATAAGTGGAGAATAGATAGCTTTGAATATATCTTAGATTAGATACCGCAAATTGTATTTCAAGTGACTACGGATGTCAGATAGAGTCAAGTATTTGAGCTGTGAAATGTACAAAAAAATAGATAAGAATATATATAGAACAGAAACAACAAAATTTTCTCTACAAAATTCTCGAAAATTGCAACTTTTCTTCAAATTTTTAGTTCAATTTTTTTTTTTTGGGATTTTCAGACAGCTCATTAGTAGCTGTTATATCTATTTTCTTGGTCAACCCCAATTTTTACAGAAACTGTGGAGGGTGAGATAGGAGAGGGAAGGAGATGGGAAGGGGATATAAACCTGTACTCTGCACATGGCTAATTGCAAATGTAGCGACTCGCATTTGGCACCTGATGGGGCATACAACCAGAAAAGAGAAATACGAAAATTGAAAAAAATTTGTAATGACAGATACAAAGACACAAAAGAGCACAAGGCAGCTTGTGCAGCCTCTGTCTGTGCCCCTGTGCGCCCAGCCGCTTGCTCTATGTTTTGCTGGGGCAAATAGAAAATGACGCAGAACCATAGAAAATAAACCAAACTTGAAAAGGTTTTTTTTTTTTTTTTGAAAAAGATACTTATCAAAGACAGTCTCACACTTAAGTCTATGGGTAAATTGACAAGGATTGCTGAAGTAGATATAAAAGCATGAGAAATATTTTATAGATTTAGCTAAATTAGATTTGAATCATCTTTTTATACCTTGATAGGCCAAACAATGATTTTTCTAGATGAATAGATAAAGTTTGGAATTTTTGACTCAGTATTCAAATTAAATTTCATTCATTTAATAATAGAATATGGAAAAAGCTAAAGAAATTTCTAACATAACTAAAAGATAATTTCCAAATCTTAAATATAATATAAGTTATCGCGACCTTTTAAGTAGAAAATACTTAAGAAACATTTCAAAGCAGCTGCAAGTAGTTTCTTGGTTACTTTATTGACAGCTTAAGCACTCGCTAGATTGAAATCTTCAATACGCTATTTAGCAGATACAGATACAAGTGTAATAATCGATGATCTCATAATCTGTACCAACAAATCTCTATATATATCTGTATAAGCTCGACTAAAGAAACTCTTCTACTCCTTTTTTTTTCATCCTCTTGGCCATGTCCATTCACATCATTAGTTAAGCTATGAGGGTAAAGGGGAGTAAGAGAAAAAAAAAGCGCCACTCGATCAGAGGGACGGCATCATCAGGGGACTGTCAGTGAACTTATGTGCTGGCATTTCTTTACTTACAAAAACCAGAGGAAAAACGGGGAAAAAAATACATGCAAAAAGTAAACTCCCACGACAAGGAGAATCCTTTTTCTCGTACATTTCTCTTGCTCAGTTTGATGATGATGCTTCAGCTCCTGCCCTGCCGCAGCGCTAATTCGAAATCATCAATCAAAGGCAAGCCAGGAGTCATTCAGTCATTTTGCGAGAAGCAACTAAGGGAGTTCATCCTCACCCACCAAAAAAAAAAAAAAAAAAACGAAAACGAAAAAAAAGGCAAATGCTGCATCGCTGATGCTGAGACACTGTAACTGGGCGTGGTAGTGTCTGCGTGTGGGCGTGCCTTTGCCGCCACCGCCTCCTCCTCCCTCAACTGCTGCTGCTTTTGCTGCTGCAGCAACAACAAAAAACAAAAGCCAACAAAACAGAAGGAGCAACGACAAAAAAAAAAAAAAACATTGCAACAGCAAAAGTTTTCAACTCTTTTGTCTGATGACAAAAGTTTTTTGTAGGCGCTGCTCAGCGACTTTGACAATGAATTTAGCCTTAAGGCGAAAGAAACAAAAAAAAAAAACTAAAACAAATCCTGTTTTATGTGTGTGTGTGTGTCAAGGAATGAAGCAAACTGGTTTCTCGTTGTGGGAGTGGAGCAGACCAACAATGACAACACACACACAGAGACAGAAAAAACGCACAAATGGAGCAGCAGCAGCAGCAACAACAGAAGGAGGCAGGCAGGCAGGGACCCCAAAGAGAAGAGAAGCGACAACAATGAGGCAACTTGACTGGGCGCTGACAAAGCGAGATTGATGCCCATCTAGGGCAAGCTTCATGTCTTGGTCTTTGCGGGCTTCTTGATATGGTGTTGATTATATTGATGGCTGGGGATGCAAGTGGGTGGTGGGTGATCGGGTTGGTTGGTGGTTCGGCTCTGGGTTATTGAAACAGGTAGCAAAAAAAAAAAAAAAAATGCAGTAACCAAAGCCAAAGACAAGTTTACAACACTCAAATCCTGGCAACTAGACTTTGTACTACGGGGTTTCAATTAACTAACAATCATTTTTGTGCTACTTAATGCATTTCGAGTGATTTTTCAACATTTAACACAGTTTTCAAATACTAATTGATGGAAAATTGTTAGAAATTAAGAAAGAAAAACATGTTCAAAAATGTTTTTAAATAGGATACTATTATTTTTCTTTAGTCAAAATCCAAATTAAATACATAAATCAAACCGATTTTAAGCTTTTGCATACTTTTGGGGGCACAATTTGAATATTTTGACATCATTTAGCTGTTTTATATGCAATCTATAACTTTAACTTAAAACCAAAAAGCAAAGATAGAGGCTTAAACGGTATTCTGGTAAATTAAAGGCAAATATAAAACATTAAAATTGAAATATTTAGACATATTTCTTTCATAATTGATGCATATGCCCAAGCTTTCACGACGATTATGCAGAAATTGAGCCACTTAATAATACAAAAAAAAAAAAAAAAAAAGAAAAGAAAAACAACCAAGAACAACCTCGACTTATTTTCCCATAGCCACCTCACCTTAGTTTCTTACTAATTACTTGTGCTAATTACTAATTCCTCTTATTTCTCTCTCTCTCCTAACTTTTTCATTACAGGTAAGTTCAACAACTCATAAAAATTCAGCGGGTTGGCCGAAAAATTAACTTTGTCTCGTAAGTGGAGGGCAGGCTCAAGCCCAGAACCAGAGCCAAACCGTAACCATAACCCCCCTAGGAGGTAACTTTAATTAGCCAAAAATCTTCACGCCTTCGGTAAGTGGGGAGAGAAGTGGGAGTGGGCGAGGAGGGAGATCGAGAGAGCGAAAGAACTTTTTCGACTTGGCCATAATAAATCTCTTAACAGGTGCGCAAGTTCGTTTCTGTCCAAATCCCGGTAAATTGAATTAATGCCCACAGCAAAGATGAAAGGCCTAGGTCCACAACCCACACACACACACACACACACACACACACTGTGAGCGAAATGCAGAAACTGTGATAAGAACAGAGAGAGAGAGAGAGAGAGAGAGAGAAAGAGAGAGGAAGAGAACAACTTTTTAATGCCGGGCAATTTTTATGTTTAATTTTTATGTCTAAAACCAAAAAAAAAAGAAAGAAAAGCAAACAGCAAAAAAAACTTTTTCTTTTGCCAAAATTTCGTTACCTGCGTCAAAAAACAGCTGCTTCAAGATTTCCATCCAAGATAAGGGCTAGAAGGAGACAGAGAATAGTGCGCGAAAGGGACAGCGACACATCTACAGCATGGGAGACAGAGAGATGAAGATACAGCTAAACATTTCATGCTTAATAAGATAAAAATCTCCACGGATTATTTCATACACTTTTGTTGGGTATAAAATTTTTTATAACTTTTCTTACCTTTTTTTTTATACCCTTGCAGAGGGTATTATAAAATTGGTCAGATGTTTGTAACGCAGAGAAGGGATCGTTTCCGACCCCATAAAGTATATATATTCTTGATCAGCAAGAGAAGACGAGTTGATATAGCCATGTCCGTCTGTCCGTCTGTCCGTCTGTCTGTCTGGTGCTGCGCGATCTAGTCCCACAGTTTTAGAGCTATCGCATTCAAAGTTCGTATATAAGCTTTTCTATACAGCCACATACACATCTGCGATTTTGAATAAGATCGGACAACTATATCATATAGCTGCCATACAAATACAATCGTTAAATGCGAATAACTTCTCTATTTTTTGAACAATCTTATCCAAACTGATTATGTACATAAATAAAAAGGGATTACGTCATATGCGTGAATTTCAAAACAATCGGATAAACATAACGCCTGTTTTCGACGATATAAAATTTGCCTATATAGCGTGCACTGCTTATGGCAGCAGCAGTATGCAGCAGTACTGCTGCCATAAGCAGTGCACGCATAAGCAGTGAAGCACATATATGTATGTGTCAAAATTGCGATTGTGTGTGTGTGAATATGGCGATTGGCTGGCCCCAGCCAATGTATTTAAAATATTTCTTTATTGGATTAAGAAACAAAAAATTTTTTAGAAAATAAAATGTAATGGTCAAAAGCTGCAAGGGTATACAAACTTTGGCATAGCCGAAGTTAGCTTCTTTGATATTTTTTTGTTTTGTTTTTGTTTGCTGCTTCTGCTTCTGCCGTTGGCTAACCACGCCCCTTTTCTTATTCTGAGAGCCTTTTGCGGTTTTTGGTCAAGAATTCTTTTAATACGTTACTTATCCTTATTTCTCCCCTCGTTTCCTCGTTTCCTCTGCCATCGTTTTCTCTTCTCGTCACCAGCAAAAAGAAAAAAAAAGTTTTTGCTCTCTCTGTGTAAATTATTCGTGCAAGCAAACAACTCAAAAGCCAAAAGGTTCATTTGAGCCATGAGCGAAAAAAAAAATAAAGGACGTGAAGATGTCGGACGGTTGGATGGGAAGAAGTTGCGGATGCGAATGTGAGGGTGAGGGGGTGAACCATCAGATGGGAAGGGTCAGAGGGGCAGAGTAGAGAATGCTGCCATGTGACATGTTTTGGCAGTTTTTAACAGAGATTAGAACGTCGTACAAGTTGTAACTTTTTAAGACGTAAAACATTTCCAAAGAGAGCATACAAACACACACACACACACACACAGAGACAGAGAGAGACAGACAGACAGAGAGAGATAGAGAGAGAAAAAAAGTTTTCAGTTCGACTGCCAACTTGGTATTTGATACTCTATAGCAACCTAGATATAAGGGTATGCCCATTCCTATCAAAAATAAAGCAGTTCAAGCTCGAAGAAATCCTTTTCAGGCCCTTAAAAGCATAAAGACAATTTTAGTTAGTAGTTTTTACTTACACTGGGACGATAAATTGCTTTCTAGTATTTTCTAGTTGGTTCTAGGTTAGATAAATGAACGTGCCTAGGGTATATTAATGTCTATGCCCCGACTTGTTGGAGTTTCTTTTTTATTTTAAGCAAGTCTTAAGTGCTGTAGAAGAAGAAACATTTGGTGAATGAATCTTTAATGCCAGAAGGGAAGTTCATTTGCCACAGAGGAGAACCGCTAACTGCACCTCCTTCATCTTCATTTCCATCTCCATCATCATCATCATCGTTACCATCATCGTCATCGTCTCTTTCATATGCCTCATTCCCCTCCATTCCTCACCAATAAAATGTAATAAAAATAATGCAAATGACAACTATATGCATATATGACAACGACAACGACGTCGACAACGACGACGACTATGCGGATGATGGTGTGGATGATGATGATGATGATGATGATGATCACGATGATGCTCTCGACTGTCATGTTGCATAAATTGCTGCATAAAATCTCTGCCAGCACCCCCACAATTCGTTCTAGCAGGAGAGCTGTAGAGGGACAAAAATTGTCATTGTAACTACATAAAAATGAAATGCAATAAAAATACCCGCAGAAAACTTCAACCAACATGCGACAACAACAGAAATAACAACAACTACAACAAAAAAGGCAACACATAAAAATAATTTGAAATGAGCAGAAAACAAAACCCCTGGAAAAAATAAAGGGGAGAGCTTCTCTCTAGCTAGATACAACGAGAATCCCAAATATAAATATAAATGAAAATGTTGTTTTGCTGTTTTATATCCATTTTTGTGTGTGTGTGTCTTTGTTGTTGTTGTTGTTTTCTGTTCTGTCGACTTTTATTTTTGCCACAGAAATGAAAACTATTGAATGTCAAACAAAACGTGTAGTCGCAATCGATAGAGACAGACAGAGAAACACTCACACAGATTCACAGCAGCAACAGAAGCAGCAGCAGCAGTTGTAGCTAGCTGAGATATGGAGAATTGTGTGTTCATGATAAAGGAGGGGTAGAAATATACATGGCGTATACTTAACCAAAATATTTACTCGTGCAAAATTGTTGATTGTGTGAATGTGAGTGAGTGAGTGAGTGAGTGCGGTCCGTGTGTATTGCGTTTTTTGTATGCACTGAAGATTAAATGGTTTTTATGTTTATTTCACAAATACTTTTGTTGTTATTCCTTGATATGTCCGTATACGTTTTTGCTGGGGTTTTAAATGAAAATATTCCATATTCGCTTTCCCCCTCCCTCTCTCTTTCTCGCTCTCTACATTTATGGCCAAAAGATAACATAGTTCTAAGGGGTTACAAAAAGAACAAAAGAAATATTGATACTATGAATATTGTTAAATGGATCAATTAAATATATACTTCAATGATCTTGAACTAATATATTTGGCAATTGAATTTTCAAGAAAAGCACACAACAATATAAAATAAAATCTTCTTTGGTGCTTAAATAATATATGAAATGCAAATTCACATAAAAACAAATAAACTGCATTAGAATGTTTCTATGCTCCACAAAAAGTTGAAAATTAAAGAAAGAAATATAAAATTTCTTAAGCAAAGAAGAAGAATGTTTGAGATTTCTGCTCTTGAGAAATTCTTTGAATTGAAATTCTAAACTCTAGTCTTTATGTAAAAGACGCATAAAAGCTTCATTATCTAAATAAAAAAAAAAACCTGTTCAGTTGAGTATTCTATGTGTTCAATGTGAATTTGTTGATTAACTTTAGTGTTTATTTTTTTTGGTAAATGAAAACATATATTTAATATGAATGGCTGTCTCCGTTATTGACAGTCCAATTTTGCGCACAATCAAACAAAATCCATAAACTGTGTTCTTTTGTTCACTGGCTGGTTTCCCTCTGCCGGCATTTTCATTGGCTTATATACAATATAAATCACTTCCTAATCATTGCATTGGTTATTTGGTTTATTTTTAAAGAAAACAGTTGCCTTGAAATATGGTCATCGATCAGCCATGTGACCACACAATGACCTTGAAGTCGATTTTTGGCATTCAACTGATAAATGCGTTTCATTTTGCACTGCTGCACTGCAAATTAGTTTGAATTTTGCAACCTGTCCGTCTGTCTGTCCGTCTGTTTGTATGTATATATATTATGCAGTGCCTTAGATATCACCCAAATATCTGAATGCTTCATGATTAACAACGATTTTCAAATACCCTAACCCTAAGTCATTTCTTTTCGTTATATTTTAGTGAGGGAAAAGGGCAAATGAGTTGTATGAGGAGGGTGGGGAGCGGCTGTGTCTTGTGACTTTGCTTACACAATAAACTCTGTATGGTTACGTGGATTTATTCAGTCTCTAGTATACCCCATCAATAATGGGTATGAAAGACAAGAGAAAAATAATCGCCCTGACACAACTCAGATGTGTCTGTCGATGTTCTTTGGCTTTACTCGTGTGACTGCAAAGCTCATTTATTGGCATTAAAAAGCTTTGCCTGTCATTGTTTAATTAACGCATAGAGACGTCTGGCAACATATATATATATATATATATATATATATATATATATAGGTATATATATATATACTTACCTATATAGTATATGAAGAAAAATCAAATGCAATTTGGCAAAAGAAAATGTTTCGTTGAGATAAATGGCCAATAGATTTGTCGCTGTCTAAATGTCTGGCTAAGAGCTGCTTTGCTCTCTCTTTCTCTCTCTTGTCCTATCCCTCTCTCTCATTACCATCTCTCTGTCACTCTCTCTTTCTCGTTTTCCCTGTAGGTCTCTATTTCTATACCACCAATTAATTGACAGCTTGCCTTACATTTTCGCTCTCTCTCTGTTTTTTCTTTCTTTCTTTCCTCCCTCCTTCCCTTTCCCACTCTTTTTTTTTTGAATCAATTACATTGCACAAGAACAACAACAACAACAATGAAAAGTTTTTCCACTTGCTTCCCTCAACTTAAACAAATTGCCTTGAATCGGCCTTTGGCCATGTTTCAAAATCCACTTTAGCATAATTTTAGATCAAAAAATGAGCTCTATTAAAATGCTTATCGGGGCATGCCTCCCAGCCTAGTAGAACCAGCACTTTCGTTGCCCCCTTCCAACACGTTTCAACCGCTTCATTCCCCCCACGCTTATCATGCACTTACGACCCAACGAAAATCCTTCCAGCACCACCAAAAAAAGAAAAAGGAGCCACCAACAAAAAAAAAAGGAGGAAAAACTTATTGATTAAACGCGAGTCAAGAACAACAAAAACAAACTTAGTCTTAGGAAAAACTTTGTTTTTGGGCGGGCTATGCATTTAAAGAGTGTGGTGTGCGAGGTGGTGGGTGGGAGGAGCCGAGGGGCGTGGGACAAAATGCCAACCGACACGCGAGCCGACAATTTTCTAGTTTAGTTTTAACACCCGCCCAAGGCAATAGATGGGATAGATGGTGGGGTAAATCGAGCGGTAGCGGTAGGGAAACGCTAATAAGCCAGTCATTTGTTGTTGCTTTGACTACAAATTGTGTGTTTGTGTGTGTGTGTTTGTGTGTGTGTGTGTGAGTTTGTGTGCGGGTTGATTGCTTGCCTCTTGTAGTTGTTTTTGCCAACAATTTAGAAATTTAACGCTGCATTTTAGTAACAATGGAAATATCTATACATAAGTATATAGAGATATAAATCTCTGTGCAGGGGGATATAATAGTTTCCCCCCGCCACACCGATTATTTCTTCATAGATTTAAGCAATTAAATAAATTAATGTTGAATGAATCAAAGCAGATATATAATATACATATGTATATATATTTATATGTTTGCATGAAAAAATAGTATATTAATAAAGATTTAAAGTAAATTCCTTTTGGCTTAAAACATGGGAGCGTGCGTGGGGGGAGAGGCAAACGAAAAACGAAAACGCCAAAAAAAAAAAAAAAAAAATTGAATGTAAATCGGGATCAAGCATACGCTCCGTGTACGATACGATGGCATATTCTTTATATTTTCATTGAAACCATGCATGTGCATGTGCAGGTCTGTGTGTGTGTGTGTGTGTGCGTGTGTGTATATATAGAGCTTTAATATGCCATATTTTAATTAATTTTTCGTACAGTCAAGCGAAAAAATTGTTAAAACCCCCGCCCAAAAAAAAAAGCCTACCCTCCCCTCCCCCAACAGCAACAACCAAAACAAAAGAGTTTTATTTCTTTGAAAGCTGTGCAATACCGAAAAAAAACGTGATCCATTCAATTTTATGCAATTGTGGTCATGACTTTCAAAATATCCTGTGATGGCAATCCCATTTTGGGAGTCCCAACCGATTGAAACCTTTTGATTTTGCCCATTAACGAAGGTAAAAGAGAGACCCATTGAAGAGTTCTGACATTTTCTGAGTTTATATATTATATAATGTAGTAGGATAACTAGTTTAAACTATAACGAACACCGATAAGTATGCTGGAATTGCCAACACTGTTGTGGCAGAGCAGTATGCACGTTGATTAACACTAAACATTGAGAAGAGAGACGGACAGACGAACGGAGAGAAAGATTCATTCGATAGGCTACGATCAAAGGGGACAGTCGTTAAAGTAAAAGCTGTAAAACAAATAAAATAAATAATAAGCCTGTGATATAAAATATAATAAATAAAGAATAAACCTTTCTACTACAATATATCTTATCAAACTTTTGAAAGAGGTCATTTATTAGCAGTTTATCTGAGAACTGTCAAGTTTCTAAGCCATAGAATGCCAATGCTAAAACTAGTTGGGAATTACAACTAGATAAAGCGAAAAAAAGAAGCACAGCTTGTAACTTCAGACTTTACTCCTTTGTTTCTATCAATATTTTATTATATTCTTTATTATATCTATAACTTTTTTTGCATTTCATTGCCTTAACAATTTTTAAGAATGGTTAAAATATGCTTTTAAGGTATTTTAAAAGACACACAACAATTTCGAAACTTTTATAAACGTACTCCCGAACATTTTCAATTTGCAAAAGTTTCATAAAGTCAAAATTCTTATTGGAGAAATGGTTCTCGCTTATTTCCAACAAGATCTTGAGAGGAAAGCGTCCTTAAAGAAATTTCTCAATTATATGTTTTATATGTTTACTCTATTTATATATTTTATAGGTAAATATTGATGGATACGTCATATCATATATAACTATATATGTTTATACAATTATCAATTTGTATATATATTTATATGTAGGGAATGTCATTATGACTGCAAAGGATTCATGTAATACAAAAGTAATAATGAATTATTTTTTGAAAAGAAAAGGTTGCATTTGATTGAGAAAATAAGTAAGTGCATCCAAGTGTGTGTCAAACTGTCAAAGGTTACAAGCAAATAATCTGTAGAAAATTGATTCTGACAATTTGGCATTTAATGCGTGGACGACTCTGCTTAAAATAGATTTTATATTATAATTTAATAATAAAAAGAAATAATTTCAACGTTTGGTTGGCTTGGCTACGCCCATTATTATTATGTTAACATAGTTGTTGCTGTTGTTGTTGGTCTACGAATACAAATTGATAATTTATCATAACATTCATATTTCGGTGGATCGTTTGGATCGTTCAAAAACAATTTGTACTTGGCAATTGCATCAATCTTTTGATTATTACAAAATCATATTGATTTGAAAATAGAAGGAAGACAAATTATGATGAATGCTACAAATGAATGTTTAACAATCTATCAAAACATAACAAATTCATAATGTTTAATCAATTGTCTGTCTGTCTATCTCTCGCTCTGTTTGGGTGTGTGTGTGTGTGTAAATATTTGGCATTACCGAGCAGTTTTCTTTCACATGCCTTACGCCTCTTTGACAAAACATAAGGCAAACAAATTAAATTTTTCGGTTTGTTTTTTTTTGTTTTTTTTTTAAAGCCAAGCAACTAACAAAAGAATCAGCAGCAGCGACAGCACTCGAAACTCGTTAGGCGCTTAGAGAGCCTCCAAACCGATGGATGAGTTGTTGTTGCTTTTATAATGAGCAGCGCAACCCGTGGGGTTCGCCCGCTCCCTGCCTGCCCGCCCCGCGTACATTATGATCTCTTTGGCCACGCATACAAACAGAAAAAGACCTTAGACCATCTCGTAATTAAAAACGCGCTGGCCCAAAAAAAAAAAAAAAAAAAAAAAAAAAAACTAGTTGGATAGATGGATAATGTTTTTCTTCTTGCTGTAATCTGTTAAATACAGAAAGAGAGGAAAAAGAAAAAATTAGTTGTAAAAAAGTGCAGAAAATGTGCTTTGCTTTATAATTTAATCATTTAAAAAAAAAAAAAAATGAAGCAACTGTTGGATGGATAGATGGACTAATGACTGACTGACTGACTAAGCTTTAGAGTTTGCCCCATTGACCAACCGTCTAGGGGCGTCTTTGTGCCCTGATGAGCATCATCTCTATAGAAGGTCATCGTAACTCGTAACTAAACTTAACTTAACTGAACTCATCTCAATCTCAAAAAAACCAACCGAAACTTTTATTCGTTTTTCACAAAACAATTTGATGTTGTTGTTGTTGTTGTTGTTGTTGCGGTATGGTCTTGACCAAAATGAGTTTTCAATATACATATACACATATGTATGTACATTGATGTGGAAATCTTAGACTCTCTGACTGTATTTTTCTCTATCGAAATGTCACACGACGCATCCATGGCAAAGAACTACAAACGCATTGTTAGTTTTTTTCCCCCTCAGCAGCTTTCAAGTGACAATCAATACTTTGTATGTCTAGAAAGATAGGAGGAGGAGTAGCAGAAGGAGGGGAAGAAGGTGGGGCTGCTGCCTAGGTTAGGCAGCAAAAGGCTTAAATTGATTTTCCTTTGAAATTCTAGCAAATGGAAACAGCAATTTGATTCTTTTTCTAACAAACAACCCCCCGCCCGCACCCACAACCCACATCATCTGTTCTCCATCAACATGATGGTTGTTGTTGTTGTCGTCTTTTTCTTCTCCTTCTTCTACATTTCTCTGGCCTGACAATTTTAATTAAAAAATTTTGAATTGAGTTGCTCGAACTGCTGCTGCTGCTGCTGTTGCTGTTGCTTCTGTGTTCTTTAAAACCAAATTAAACTTGTCCCCCGTCACCAGAAAAAAAAAAATGAAACAGCAAAACTAAAAACCCCGAAAATGAAAATGAAAATACAGAAAGAAAGTTGACGAAAATAATTTTAGCCACGCACACTCAACTCATCATATTTCTTTGCCCTTCTGCTCAACGTGTATCCCAGGGCAGACCAGGCGAGGCCAGGACAGGCCAGGCAACGCTGGATTGCATTGTTGCATTTTGCGTACAACACGCGACATTTTCATTTCAAATTTTATGCCCAGAAGCACACACAGCACAGCACAGCACAGAGAGAGAGAACACTGCAGAGCGCAGAGCAGTTCGCGTAGCAAAGGCAACAAAAAGTAACTCAAACCTTTAGATCAAGCTCCCACTTTTCCCACTGAATCCCACAAAATGAGCGAGCGAGAGAGAGAGAGAGGGGCACACACACACACACACACACACACACACATCTTGTTTTCATTTCCGTCAGCTACAATTGACGCTGCTCAACTTAACCTCATTCGTCCTGCTGCTGCTACTGGTTCAACACTCTGCCACCCATCCACAGCAATTGCCCCAGCCAGTGTCATTGCAACTGTTACTTGCCATTGCCTTGCCACTGATGTTGCTGTATTTTCATTTGCATATTCACCGAGTGACTTCGTCGAGTCGGAATTCTCGTTTTGGGGTTTCTACCTTTTGACACAGGCCACAGTCACCTTTAACTTATTTCACTAGCATGATGAGAGGACAATTCACTGTCATATACAGTTTGTCCCGTCAAGTGAATATAGAATTGAATATGAAAAAGCCTAAAAAACAAACAAAAAGAGGAGGCAACTTCCTATACATTTTTTTTAAACAACATTTTCATTAAACAATTAAAATTAAGTTAAAATTTCCAATTAAATATCTTAACTAAATACAGTCAATGCGTTTTATAAAGAATCAAAAAAAGGTTTTTTATTTTAAAGTTTTTGTTAGTTACAAAACGATCAGCAACATTTTTATTTCAAGTAAATTTTATGACAATTTTTTTTAACTCAAATGTCGTCACATGTTCTTTTTTCTTCTCTAAGTGTGGCTTCACTTTATCGCAAAAAAAAGAAGGAAGAAGATGGAAAATGGAAGTAGAAGAAGATGTAGAAAAAATTCAAATTCAATTCAATTGCATAACATTTCCTTTTAAGGATAACCATAAACCGACCATCTTTATTATCCTTTCAATTCTCTAGATTTTGCCTTTTTCTCTCTTGTATCGTAGAGTTTTATTTTTTTTTTTTTGTTCAAGTCACAAGAAATTAAAAATAACGTTCACCATTGCCGAGGGAGGTCCTGGGGATGCTGATGCTGTATCTCTCCATTTCCACTTTGCTAACTGACATGATAAAGTGTTGCCTTGACTTGCCTTGCCTGGCCTGGCTTGGCCTGTGCTCTGTTGCCGCTCTGGCTGCTGCATTGTCACGTTTCAGCGCCCCCTTTGGGTAATGCACTTACCACCCACCCAAAGTCACCCACAAGAGCCACCCAAAAACCATCCGCATCAACCGAACCATTTCTAGCTCTTTCTCTCTCTCTCTATCCCCTTTTTATCAATCTATCTCTATATTCCAAGGCTTGGGCCACTTGTTTCTTATCAAATGAAAGTATATAAATTAAGGCAAAAGATTCTCTCACTCACTCACTCAGTCAGTCAGTCATTCTCTCTGTTCTCTGTCTCTCTTGTTGGACTTTTTGTGAATTTTCACAAACAATTTGGCTTTGCCCTCGGCTTTTGCTAATTGCAAAAGGGGAGATTCAAAATTTGAAACTGCAGAGAAAGAGAGAGAGAGAGAGTGAGAATGAGTGTGAGTTACAAAAGCAAACACAAACACGACACGGCAAGGTGGGATAAGGTGAGGTAAGGTGAGGTGAGGTAACGTAAGGTATAAGGCACAACACACAACAGGAGACATAATCAACATGGCTGGATTCTGGTTCTTGTTGGATGCAGCTTTCAGTCATTGTGTCTGTCGTTGTTGTTCCCACTTGATTGTAGTTGTTGTTGTATTTGCTGTATTTTTCACCTGCAAAATTGCTGGAATTTCGTGTGCGCATAATTACGTGGCAAGCACAGAACAGACACAAACAGCCGAGAGTGAGATAGGAGGAGAAGCTTCAGACAGACAGACAGACGGACAGATTCCGGCGCCGTTGTCTGGGTTAAACTCCTGATGACGCATACGTCATGTTGTACAACAGCCGAGTCGCGAGACTCTTTTGGGCTGACTCGGCAAAGAGTTGATGCTGCTGATGCTCTGCCGCCGACTCTCTGCATATATTTCTTGTAATTAAAATCGCATTGAAGCATGCTGCAACAAGCAAGTGTATGGAGGAGGGAGCATCCTTTGCATCCTTTGAGGTAGCAACAACAGCAAGACTTGTTGTTGTTGACGCGTATGTTGCACCCTCAACTTTCCATCTCTCTCTGTCTCTCTCTCTCTTACCCACTCTTAATGCAATGTGTTTGCTGTAATTAAACTAAATTAAGAACTCTCTTGGCATTAAAATGAGATTTACGCTTCAGCTGCATTGAAGCGCGGCGGCAAGAGTGCGATGAAAAGAGCTTAGAGAGAAATGTCATTTTCAAAAATTTTACCCCAACCACCCCCACACCCACACCCTCACTTCCCCTACCCAACACTTTCAGCTTAATTACTTTGAGTTGCACACATAGAAAAATGTGGCAAGAAAAGTTTTTCGGCACAACAAAAAAATAACGTAGGCTGGAGGAGTAGGCAAAGTAGGCAAAAGTTTTGCAGTTCATATTACTCTCTGTCAATTGTGTCAATGGCAAATTGTTTGCCAAAAATTGAGTCATTTGCTGTGATTCCCCCTCCTCGTCTTTTCAGGCCACAACAAATTGAAAAATTGAAAAATCCAAAAACACAAACTTTTTCTTTTCTATTCCCAATTAAATAAGCTCGAAAAAAAAAAAAAATAAACAAACCAAACAAATTTTTCTTCTCTCTAAGCTGACTTTGCTTTCAATTAAAATACAACAAAAGGTTTTTTTTTCTTTTCCTTTTTTGGTTTTTGCATTTGTATTTTTGTTGCTGAAACTTTGATGGCCAAGCAAAAAGTTTATGTGGTTCACATGCATGTATGTGTGTGTGTGTGTGTGTGTAGGAGCAAAGGCGGCGCCTGCGCGTATGCAATAAGAAATTTACATACAATTTGCATATGCATGAGGAGCTCTGGGATAGCGGGAGTGGGAGTGGAGGTTGAAAAAGAAAGTTAAAGATTTTCCAAAATGCCTCCACAAAATGTGACAGCAAAGAAGAAAACATTGACTACCAACTGCCGAATGCCGACTTGCCGCAAGGCTATAAAAACCCAACAAACCAACTACGAATTTAATGAAAGACGGCAATTATGCAAACGCATGTAATTAGTAAACCTCCTCCCCTTCCCCAACCCCCCGTCCCACACACCTGCACCCACCCGCCCATTTCGGACTTGAGATTGTCTCTTCTTCATCTGTATTTCGGGTTTCTTCTGTCTTTTTTGTGTTTTATTGCATTTTTATGCCTTAATTCTTTGTCTGGCAAAAAGGAAACAATGCGGCAAAGATGTGTTTGACGACGATGATGATGATGATGGTGTATTTTTTTTTCTCTCTCTCTCTCTGGAGGTGGAGGAGGAGGAGGGGAAACTGCGACGACAACTGTCAGGAGAAATGTGTATTTTATGCCTTTGCCGCAAAAGGTGGCAGCAGCAGCAGAAATGAAAAGGAAACACTGTCGGATGTCGGATGTTAGACCAACGCAAAGAGTTTTATATGCAAAATATTTCTGGCCAAAAATTCAGAAAAGTGCAGAAAGCATTTTTGCGAATCGTTCTCGAGATTACCTGTAACTCAAGACCAACTCAAATCCAGTCATCAAAGGGAAGATCTAACTACTTAAACCAAAGGCAAGGGGAAGATTTCTCTGATATTTAAATTAAAGATATTTACTTTAAATTATTCCATTTTAATTTTCTACGAATTCGATTGAAATTTGTTTTTGTAATCTTTTATGGCAAAAAGCTTTTGTGAAATTTCAATCAAGTGTTGAGTGGCGAGAATAAAATATATTTAATATAAAGGATCGCCTTCCGGTATCCTTTTTCCGCCTTTTGCCTATTGTTGAGTTTAATCGACTCTTTTTTTTTTGTTGTACCCCCAAAGAGCTGATGCTGGGTATATGTAAAGCACCCAAACAATTGTTTAGAGTAAAATGCGCATTTAATTCGTTGATGTGCGCACAAATCGAGCGAGAGAAAAATAAAAAGTTGGTCCGCATTCAGCAGCAAAAAGGGAAACAAGTGAGAATTCAAAGAGAGACCGGGGGGTGGTGGGGGCATCGGTGGCGGTGGCACTAATGCAAATACCGCGAACAGAACAAAAATTATTATAATATTATGGTAAATAAAACTGCTGCGCCATGACGTTCAACTTTTTCTTTATATATTTTCTTCACTGAATAAAATTTATGCATTTCAATTAAATAAAAAAAATACTTGAAAAATGTAAGTAGAAAAGCAGAGAATGACGTAGAGAGAGGAAAGCTGGGAGGAAGGAAACGGAAGCGGAGGGCGAACAGGAAATGCAATCCAAAAAGTGGCATAAATAAAAGATTTAATGAAATAAAGAACAGAAAAAAAAATGGGAAAAAATTCAAACAAACGAAATTAATTAAAGACCAAAATGCATTTCAACTTTCCCTACGTATAAAAATGTATATATATTTTTGATTGCTTTTGGCCCTCACATGGCCGAAAAGGTTAAAGAGCCGACTCAGGATATTGCCGATGCCAAACAAAACTTTGACTAGACTGCCAAAATGCAAACAACAACTGCAAACTCAAAAAAAAAAAAATATGGAGAAAAAACCTAAAAAGGAAAAAAAAACAAATATTGCTATGGATCGAATTTGAATGTACCCTATTTTTAGACGACATGTATTTTCTCTTAACTATGCAAAATTAAATAGAGTACAAATTTTAGTTCAAACTGTTTAGGAATATATAAAACTTCTTCGCTAAATGACTGTAATTCGGCTTAGGTCCTTTTTTATTTGTGTTCCATTTGGACACTGAATCTCAGTCTACCCGAATTCAAGTTGATCCTTATTGTAGGGTATAAACAAACAAACTTTTGGCTTCAGTTTTCATTTCATTTGCTTTTGCTTGCCCTTTTTCTAGCTTGATTGAATAGCAGCAGCAGCAGCAAATGCAGGAAGTGCGAAAAGCAAAAGAAGGGAAAGCGCAAACACACAAAAAAAAAAAAAAACGCAGTTGAAAAAGTTAGCAATGTAAAGGGAATGGAGTAGGAGTAGAGGGGGGAGGGACGTAGTTGCAACACACACACACACACACTTTCACACCACATAAATAAATAGCCCAAGTGTCATGTGGCGCCAAAAAAATATGCAATAAAATTTATTTGCCAACATTTTCGCGGGTGGCAAAGTGAAAGCTCACTCCCACATACAGACACACAAACGCACATACATACTTGTACACACTTACACACAGATTCCTGTGCCCCCGATCTATCTGGCCACACTTTGCACTGGCGCATATGTTGTGCAACATTTCCGTTTCCGTCTCGGGATAGCGAAAAACAAAATTTTTCTCCTTTTTTTCCATAAACTTTGCCCAACCATCACACACACACACACACACACACGAAGAATACATGCAGCAGCATAACAAAAACAATGAAACAAAGAAAGAAACACAAAGATAAATTGAGAAGTGTGAGAAAGAGAGAAGGAAAGAGGGAGTGAGAATGAATATGACAAAGTTTTTGCACTTTAACAAGAAAATAATCAAATAAATTATCATAAAATGTTGAAAAACCGTTTTGTTTTGGCCGGAAGTCACGTACTGTCTGCACACACACACAGACAAACACACACTTATACTATGTGTGAGAGGAGATAGAAGAAAAGACAGTAAGAGAACACTTTATTAACTTTAGCTAAAAAGTCGTAAAGAAAGGGTGCTTCCCCTTTTCAGTTCTTTCCCACCCCTTTTTTCGGTTTATTTCTCTTTTTTTGCATTATTTTAAATTATGGCCAAGTGGCTAAATTATGGAAATGTCGCGTAAGCAGCGAGGAAAACACCAAAAAGACAAATGGTTTTCATGTGTAAATTATAATTGGAAAATGCAAAAGGCAAAAGCCAAAAAGGGTTCAAGAAAAACTCTCAAGAGCAGTGGCAGCTAAGCCATTGGATGATGAAGCTATTTGAAGCTATTTTAAAGGGCTTTAAAAAAACAGAAAATTTAATGAAATGGCTAAAACTTTTCTCTAGTCACTCACAGCAATATTATCAATCGATTATGATTAAAACGAGTTGTCAGAAAGTTATTTTTCATGGACATGAGATTTAGTTTTCATGCCAGATTATACTGAAAATATGTTTAGCAAAAAAACAAATGACAAACAGACAGACAGACAGAAGTTAGATATGAAATAGGTACTTTTTGCAATGCCATAACCAGAAGCACAAGCAGAAGCCCAACTAACCAATTCCCATTCACCTGGACAGAGAAGGAGACAATGTTATCGCGGGTGTGAGAGACAGAGAAAGAGTCGCCACATGCGACCTCCATGGATCCATGGAGATAAGGGTGACAAAAATATGTATTAAGTGCATAAAGACAGAGAGAGAGCGAGAGGGAGGAAGAGGGAGAGCAAGGACAAGCAAAAGCAGAAGCAGACGCAGACACAGCCGGACGAACAACAAGTCCTATGACTGGCTAACAAAAAGGTATGAAAGCAGCATACAAATAATGCCCCAACAACAGCAACTAGAACAAAAAAATAAAATAGAACCAACGGACGACGAAGAGAATAAAAGAAATGAAATCCTTTCACACACACACACACACTGACCAACTATATATATATATATATATATATTTAGTTGGTGGGTGGATGGTTAGGAGAGAGAGAGAGAGAGAGTCAAACAAAAGCCGACATATATGATATGCGAATGATGGTTGGGGTTCTCAGCACTAGAGGCCAGAGGGCAGAGAGCAGAGATGGGCGGCACTAGGAGTGCCATAGAGGAGGACCCCACAACAAGTTGACACTTTTATGAGGCACTTAAATGACACAACAACAACACATGCTCACCCCCTCTCCACCCGTCTCTCTCTTATTGTAGGTATAGTGAGTAGGTGAGTGAGTATTAATAGTGGGGAGAAGGGGGCAGCAGGTTTTGGGTTTTTTTTTTTGTGGGGGGTTATGGGGATTTAAAGGGTCGTCGGCTAACCTGCATGAGATTGACATGCAAACAATAGAGTGGGGTGGGAGCAGGATGGTGCGCAACAATTGCAATTGTCCAGCTTTTTGGAGCATTTGCCAGGCAGGTTACACAGCATTGGCCATCATAATGCCAAAAGACTACAATGGGATAACACAATGGATGGAAACGGACTGGACAGCAGCAGCCGCAGCAGCACGAGCAGGAGCAGAGGCAGGAGCAGGACAACGTCAGAATTTTATACAAATATTTTGACTAGCATAACAAAGGCAACTAATTTTTAGTCAGAGAATAGCCCAAAAAAAAAGAAAAAGAAACAGTGAGGGATGAGAGATGATGGCATATGGTGAAGGGGGGGAGGTTGAGAGAGGCGGGCAAGAGGAAAGCCAACCTAAATAAATAATTGAAACTGCCAACTTCCGCTTACGTAGTTCAACATTCCATCAGCCATCCATCAATTGAGCCAGTCAGAGTAGTCAGTAGTCCCCATTGAGTCATTCCTCAACCATTCCCACCCAAAATCACCCCCGCCCCCTTCCCCAACCCCTTGCCTCTTCTCTCACTCACCCCATGGCCAAGTCGCCATCAACATTTCCCTTGTTGCCGTAAATCAGTTGACTGGCGCATTGCCAAAAAAAAAAAAAAAAAAAACCAGAAAAGAAAAACGAAAATTATGAAAATTGAAAAATATAAGCTGTGAAGAGAATGACAGACAGAGAACGAGTGAGAAAGAGACTAGCCGACAAGGACAAGAGGGAGAGACAGAGAGAGAGAGCTAGAGGAAGGGGAGGCAGTGGGGAAATTGGAATATTTTCTGACACATTTTTATCGCTGAAATTGTCAAAGAGTTTAAGCATTTTGGGGCGGAGGTGAAATCTTCCTTTTGCCTACCTTATTGACAGTTCATATCGATATATAAGTACATATATACATACATACATTCCTATATACCTATATACTTATATATATATGTATGTATGTAGATTTCTAAAGGTTTATTTCTTACACCTGCGGCAAAGATATAAAGGAAAATCTATACCTGCAACCAAAATGAAAGAAATGACAATATGAAAACGATTGGAATAAAAAAGAAGAGAGCCCAGGCGGCAACTTAACTTTGGTCCGCACATCCAAGCTGGTCTATACCCTTTGAAAATATGATTTTTTAAAATACTAAATCAATGAAAAATATTCAAAATTAATACTAAGAAAAGAAAAGCTATAAAAAGTTATTTTTTGATGCCTTAAACTGGATTTAGACTAAAATTATGTTTTACATAACAAACTAAAATTTCGTAATATAATTTATTTTCCCCATTATAATAATATAATAATAATATAATATAATAACTAAATATAAATTAAAGTCAGAATATAAATGATTAGTTTTACCAAAGTTAACTTACCCAATCCTTTGACCAAGAGTATGAAAAGCGGATAGAAAAGAGGCTAAAAAGCATATTTGAAATTGAGTTCCTTTGTGGAAATATGATAGAAAAAAAAATCAAATTATAAATTGTAAATCAAATTAATACACAAATTTATTAAACAGTTGTAATTGTCAAATGTATATACTCGTAATTGTGATTAGCAGCAATTCACAACTTTTGTTCTTTAACATAAAAATTAAATACAAATTGACAAAAAAAAAAAAAATTGAATTTAGTTTATTGTAAAATTGCATTGAAAACTAATTTTATTTATGCTTTCTTTTTTTTCTTTTTGTTTTTTGTTATGATTTTATGCCACCCATTTTTATTTCAAATTCGTTGTATGCTCATTTTGTTTGCCATAATTTGTTGGCATGCAATTAAACCAAATAATTAGATAATAAATTGTTGGGAAATAGAAAAAAAAAATATCAAAGAAGCTAACTTTGGCTATGCCAAAGTTTGTATACCCTTGCAGCTTTTGACCATTACATTTTATTTTCTAAAAAATTTTTTGTTTCTTAATCCAATAAAGAAATATTTTAAATACATTGGCCGGGGGCAGCCAATCGCCAAATAGTAAGCGTCCCAAAACAATGTAGCGATTGATATTCATATTCACACACACACAATCGCAATTTTGACACATATATGTGCTTCACTGCTTATGCGTGCACTGCTTATGGCAGCAGTACTGCTGCATACTGCTGCTGCCATAAGCAGTGCACGCTATATAGGCAAATTTTATATCGTCGAAATCAGGCGTTATGTTTATCCGATTGTTTTGAAATTCACGCATATGACGTAATCCCTTTTTATTTATGTACATAATCAGTTTGGATAAGATTGTTCAAAAAATAGAGAAGTTATTTGCTTTTAACGATTGTATTTGTATGGCAGCTATATGATATAGTTGTCCGATCTTATTCAAAATCGCAGATGTGTATGTGGCTGTATAGAAAAGCTTATATACGAACTTTGAATGCGATAGCTCTAAAACTGTGGGACTAGATCGCGCAGCACCAGACAGACAGACGGACAGACGGACAGACGGACAGACGGACAGACGGACATGGCTATATCAACTCGTCTTCTCTTGCTGATCAAGAATATATATACTTTATGGGGTCGGAAACGATCCCTTCTCTGCGTTACAAACATCTGACCAATTTTATAATACCCTCTGCAAGGGTATAAAAACAGAAATATAACAGCAAACTATCTAAACTAAAATTGAACATTCGACAGTTTTGACAGCTTTTGGCTAAAAGCAAATTTACTGGCAACAGAATTGTGCACGCGCCAAGCGAATGAAATCTATTATAACAACAAAAAACAATTATATTGAGAAATAGTTCAAATAAACGAACTTAATTGTTTATCCCATTTGACTCTAAATAAGGCTTGAATGTAAATCGTTCAGGTTTGGCTTAGAAAACAAGCTAAGATTAATTTATAATACCACGGAATAAATGTGATAACTATGATAAATAGTGATATAATATATAGAAGATATAGACAAAAGGAATATTTAGTAAGATTCTGTATATATAGAATATAGGAGATGAGAGATTTAAAGGATAATAAAGCTACCGAAAAGATCTAATGATATGGTGGTAGGATATTTTATTATTAGGATTCGTTTTAATGGTTTTAGAACCTTCTATTGCTTTAGATCGTGAGTTCTATTTATGAGAGATTTAAAGGATAATAAAGCTACCGAAAAGATCTAATGATATGGTGGTAGGATATTTTATTATTAGGATTCGTTTTAATGGTTTTAGAACCTTCTATTGCTTTAGATCGTGAGTTCTATTCACTTAGTGATATTCCTTATCGAAATAAGTCTCTGTCCGACTCCTCTTGTTTGTCATATCGCATCTTAATCGATTTCAAATAGATGCAAAAAGCAACATGCTTTAAATAATAGAGTAAAAATATTTATAGTATTTTTTTGGAACTTATTTATTAACTCAAACCATTGCCAAATAGTTCTTTGTAATAAGTTAAAGTCTCAATCAATTGATTTGGCTATATAGACATATATTTAATAGTAAAGACTTGGTCGATTGCGTCCGTTTGCCATGCAAATTTATGAAAGTATCTTCTTTTAAGCACTGGAACCAGAATTGTTGGGTGACTTTTATCTCCTTTTTTTCTTGGTGAGTTGCTTGGACATACAGAGGAAGAAGAAGAAGTGATTGAAGCTTTCGTGTTCAATATAATGGCCATTGCATTTGATCAACTTTTAGACTCTCATCTTCTACTGGTGGTATCTCAAACAAATTTCCAATTTTCCATCAGTTGATGTTGAGATAGGTGGATGAGGGAAGGGGAGGGCAATATAAACAGCGTCTGTCTTCACTGTGTTGACACACAACAGCAATGGTTCTTTACTCTCCCTCTCTTCCCTTCCCTTTCACCATTCATAGATGCTGCCTTCTTCCTCCTGTGCTGTGCTGTGCTCTCTGTTTAGCTCAGCATTCGATATCGCGCCATTTCGCCTCAATCATTTCAATCAGCTTTGGTTCACTTATAGCCTTACTTACATTGACTTGCCTTTTGGCTTCTGTGTCTGTGTCGGTGTGTGTGTGTGTGTGTCCTGGGCGTCCCTAGCCATTGGGTCCTTTCCATCACTCACTCATTCTTACACTCTTTTGGATAGAGAGCTGCTGCTGCTTTTGCTGCTGCTGCTTCCTGCTGAGTGAAAAGTGTTTATGTATGTACAAGAAGTATCTTCTCTCTCATGCTCTCTAGCTCTGTGTGTGTGTGTTGGTGTGGGTGTAGGTGTGGGTGTGAGTGTATTTGTGCCTTTAGATTGAACTTTAATCAAAGTAAACTTTTATGCGCTTTGGCTACACATTTTTAAGGCGCTTTTTTCGTTGATGGATTTTGATACTACTCCTGCTGCTGCTGGTGCTGCTGCTGCCGCAGCCATTCCTCCATTCTCTCGATTTTTCTCTGCTTACTTTTACAACATCCTCAGCATATTGTGCGTTTCCATGTGAAGAACGCAACTAAAAATGTAACAAGTTGGGGGGTGGATGAATAGAGTCGCAAAAAAAAAAAAAATAAACGAAAAAACGAAAAAAAAAGAGGAAGCGATGGAAGAGAAAAACCCAGCTATAAGAAAAGCTGGCGAAAAAGTGCAAAAACTTTAAATTGAAAACTGTATTCAAGCGTTAAATTGGCTTTTTCAACGTTTTTCAAACCACACGCAGCAGCAGCGGCAGCAGCAACAAACACCTACCATCAGGTACCTACCTACCTGTTACCTCTCCACCCTCCCCACATCCATCTATCCCCTTTTCGCACCGCTCTCTGCATTTCAGCCAAAATGCACTTTCGCCTTTCATTTGCGCCTTTCTGTGTATTTGTATGAACTTTTGCCTTTAAATTGTGTTTTTGGTGCCTGATTTCGGCAAAAAAAAAGCAAAAAGCTAACTTAAACTTCAAAGAGTCCAAATTGCTAACAAAGTTGCCATGCCAAAAGGCTGTCCTCCCCCAATTCCCCCCCCCCCCCCATTCGCTCTATGTAGATGGTGGTATACCATAAATTCCAATAATCGTTATATGTTTTGCATGTTAATTATGCTGCGAGTTGAAATGATTTTCTGTTTTGGTTCTTCATTCATTCTGTGTGTGTGTTTTATTGTCATTTATTCATTATTTGTGGGTATTTGTGTATTCAATAGACGCAACGACAATGGCGACACATGTGTACACCCTCCTCACCCCCTGCTCCACCCAATTACCTACCTCACCTATGCCCATCATAGGCAATTCTATGATTTGGACATTTTGGTCTGCTGCATGCAAATGACATAACGAAAGGGAGCTCTCTTACGTATATGAATTTTAACAGAAGAACACTTGTGTCACTCAACTGAGAATGGAATCGCAGCTTTTCTCTCTCTCTCTCTCTGTGGTCCTTCAAACCAAACACTTATCAAATTATCTTAACCTAAACACAAAAAAAGCAAAGAAGCAGCAAAAACTGAGAAGGAATAATAAAGCAAGTTGCAAGTTGCTTTTGTTGTTGTTGTTGGCTTCTCCATCGCGTCTCCGTTCATGGCATTGCGTGCCAGATAGCCATCAATATACTTTGGCGATATTTATGAGGCGCGCCCGCAGGATACGGGCTTTAATGATAGCCCAAAACAGGGCACTTAATTTCCAGTTTGTGGAGCCCCAGCCAGAAGACGCAGAAGCAGCAGCAGCACAATCAATAACAATTTGATGAGGGCCCCCACCAGGGCAAAAAAAAAAGGATCTCAAAATCCCACCTAGGCCAGAGGGGCGCTTAATTGTATAAATGTGTGTGTGTGTGTGTGTGTGATGGGAGGGTGGCAGGCTGTGAAACGAAAGCGAAATAATAATGAGGGTAATATTAAGTAGTAGTCGAAAGAACAACAACAACACTAAAAAAAAAGCAGCAAAAAAACCAAATAAGGAATCAAAGAGTATAGCTTCTTATTTCTCAGCCAAACAATAGCGCAAAAAAAAAAGAAACACAAACTTTTCTTCACCAAACCAAACCCCACCCCACCCCACCTCAGTGTCCTCCTCCCCCCTTTTGCCCCACTACTATCTTTTATATTCACTCACTTACTTTGGTTCTTGTGTTTTTGCTGCTGCTTTTTTTTCGTATGGCGAAACAGCCTTTTAATGCGAAAGAAACACGCAAAGAGACCTCAAGAATCAACTAAAACCCACGGCGATTGCCAACCAATTTGTTGTTGTTATAGTAGTAGTAAGTAGTTGCATATCACACACACACACACAACATGGAAAAAATTTATTTTTATTTAGTAGTTTCCTTCTGGCTTTTCGTTACGTTTTCGTTTCGGTTTAATTTTCCCTTTTAGTGTGTGTGAAAAAACTAATAAAGGGCAATTTAGGCAATCGTCGTCGTCGTTTTCATGAACGAATAATAATTTTTTCTTTTTTGTTTTTTTTTTGTTTTTTTCTGCGGGCCACGACAATGGAATTTATAATGCAATTATTAAGAGTTGATTGAAGTGTAATGAATTCAAGTGAATTGGATACGCTCTCGACTCAATCACACTATCCCGCATGTAAGCATATGTGTGTATAAAGGATATTATTAAAGCCATCTGTTTGCCACCATCACCATCACCACCACCCCCTCCCACTCATTCTCTCCCTCTCTTACTTGTGCACTTAATCAAACGCCCACATTTTATGTCATCTCTTGCCATATATCTTTGTTAAGTCAACGCTTTGAAAATCACAACGACAAAAAACCACAATAATACATAACTTTCGCCACACACAGCAAAAAAAACACCGAGGCTAAAATAAATGTTGTTGATATCCTGGATATTTTTTGGGGGGGAAGGAATAAACATATAGGACATACGATTTCTATAACGTTTTCCGGTGCTAGGTAACTTCAATGCCACACAAAATTATATAGAAATGTTTTCAGCAATTTTGGTTGCATTTATTCAAACGAAAAATACTTCAAAACTGATGAGAAATAATTCATTTATCAAAAATACTAAAAAACTGATAGAAATTAATTTATTAATCAAGAGCGAACTAGAATTTGATCAAACCTAGAGCGATATTTTATATTTATATTCCAAAACTTTTTCAATACGTTTAATACGTTCTTTTTTTAAAGAAATGACTTTCAATTGAGAAAAAGTGTTCTATGCTCTTATTAAATCGATCCTAACTACTTATAGAAGTAGCTCCAAGCTTTTTTTCTTTAAATTCTAAGAGGAAATCATTTCAAAACCAAAGTCAAACATTTATATAAAGAATTCTCATGGGAAAAAACTTTGTTAATTAAAAACTTCATAGAAATACAGAATCCATGATATAATAAAAGTATAATCTCTATAATGTGTCTTTGAAATTTATGCATTTGTATGATTTTGAATACTTTTTCACTATGCTTGAATAGCTTGGGAGTTCATTGTTGCTTAATAAGCTTCTTATTTTGTTTTTTTTAAGGGTTTTTGTGTTTTTGCTTAAATCCCTTACTTTAGACGCATTTTGCGGAAATAAATTGGTTGAAAAAAAGAAACAAACAACGTCTCGAAGGAGTCTCTTGTTGAGTTTCTTGTTGAGTTAAAACAAATCACTTTTACTTTCACTTATGTATTTCTCCTTAAATATTATGGCTATTATTGTTGTTGTTGTAAAAGCCATTACATTTATTTATGCATTTGTATTTAGCTGTGATTATTGAGCGGAGTTGTGGGGGGACCTTCATAGGTTACCACGTCGACAGAGTAGACCTCTCGCCCTCTCTCTCTCTCTCCCTCCCTTTCTGTCTCTCGGCTCATTTGACACTGAGCGCTAAAACATTTTCTGTATATATGTATATATTTTTTTTCGTTGTTTAATTTCGATGCCAGTCACGCATATCCTGGCAGGCGCCTCACCTTCCCCAACTCCCCCTAACCAGCAACTTCTCCCCACCTCCCCACGTTTCCCCTCATACCCCTCGATGTTGCCAAAAGCCTTGTCATTATTGTTATATATATTTTTTTTTAAAGCTATTTATAAATATTTTTGCCTTGTATCTAATGTTTCTTTTGTTGTATTCCGTATGCTGGCTTTAGTTTCGTTTACCACTTAAGACATTTCCGGTATGGCAATAATTACTTTGGCCTAGGTATACACACATCGAATGGATGTGTGTGTGTGTAAAATATTCTATATACAAAATACATGTACATGTACATATTTTCTATGTATGTATTGCGAAATATTCAAAGTAATGGAAAATGCGTGCAGCCGCCAGTCATTCAGTCACTCAGTCAGTCACTCAGCCTATCTATCTATTTTTGAAATTTATGTTTTTTCGGTTTTTTAAAAATTCCTTTGGCTTTGTCGTCGTCAATGATGATGTTGATCATGATGATGATGACGATGTTGACGTTGCTCTTGTTCTTATTGTTGGGCCCTCTCTGTTTAAAAAAAAAAAACAAAAAAAACGGCAGTCTCAAATGAGTAAAAGAAACAAAAAGCAGCCAAACAGCGCAACAAAAAAATTTCTATCTTAATGAATTTGACCCCCAGTGTCAATTTAAACTGATTAAATGCCCAGACCCCGGCCATGCTCAGGCCTCTAACTGGCATCTGTTCTAGAGAGACCCAGCGAGAAAGAGAGAGAGACGCGAGAGACACGAGACAGAGAAAGGGACACAGACACAGTGATGGGATGATGAGCAAGCGAGTCCGCTTTATTCGATTGCCTGTCCCTGTTACTCTAGCACAAGGCAGGCGGAAGCAGCTGCTTTGCTCTGTCAACAATTTGCCTTTTTATTTTCGAATACCCTATAACCCCCACTCAGCATAGGGTAAGCGAGTATCCTTAGAGATATACATAGATAGATACTACACAAATACTGAATAAAGTCATGATAAATCCCTCTTAAATATCATGAATTTTGGTAAAAATTACAAGAAATAAGAATTTACCTCGACTCTAGTCTCTAGAGTATCTGAAAGTCGATGCTGTCTCTTCGTTTTTTCTGTGTAATTGAAACATTTGCCAAGCAATTTTTAAATTTCAATTTGTTTACGTATGTATGTACATATGTATGTGGAGGGCGGCTCATACAAAATTTAAGCAAACCAAAATAACAAAATTCCAGATCATTTACGCGTAATTTAAATCTGCATAAATTGTTGTATGTATGAGTTTATTTATTCTTGCTAATATTAATGTCGCGCAATAGATAGATTGATATTGTTTCATTTTACTCTCAGATGCATGAAATTCAATGACTTCTCCATATTGAACTCATGCGAACATAAGCGGCTTTGCGCTAATATTTATACATAAATTTTGTTAGCAATAACTGCAATAATTAACCAAACAAACAAACGAAAAAAAAACACAATAAACGTATTTGAAATTCTATGAATTTACAAAAATAATATGAAAAGGAAAGGAAAATGTTGATTAAATATATGGATGTACATATGTATGTATTTATGTACATAATATGAAACAGACCGCAGGCACGCCAAACTCATTCTGGTGGTGGCCGTAAAATCTGCATCTGACAGATACAATTATTAATGCCAAAAATTCGTTGAGTTTCATTTGGGGAATTGAACAAAGTTCAATCCAATGGCTTTTGTCAATGAAATTAAAGTTCTAAATCAAATTTGATCTCTTATTAACTAGCAGCGACCCAATTTATATTCCCCAAAATAATTTGCCGACTCACGAATCACGAATGGGGCCATAAATGGCAATCCGTTTGGACATAATAGTCCAAAGTTGCTGCTTTTAGCCAGAAATCTTTTTGCTTACAATATTTTCTATGATTATCGCAGAAGATCAATGACATTTTGGGATTTAGCTACTTAATTTATAAGTAAACTACACATTTGCCTTAATAATATATTCGCTACATAAAAATTATAAAATTTAAATGTAGAATTTCTCTAAAAACTCAATTATTTACTGCAGCATTTTTTACCTTTGGTTTTTTTGTGGAATTTAAAGAAACTTCCTCGAGTTGAAATGTAATTTATTATTATATTTAAGACTGTTTAATTTCTTATATTGGAAATGACTTAAAAATTACAAAATTTAAATTTAGAATGTCTCTAATAACTCCAATATTTTGTGAAGCATTTTGTATCTTTCGTTTTTTTGTGGAATTTTACGGAACTTCTTCGAGTTGAAATGTAATTTATCATTATATTTTAGACTATTTAGTTTCTCATATGGGAAATGCAATAGGACATTTTCAATCTTTCTTTAAAATTGATTCGTGAAAATATACTTGAAATGCTTTTAAAACAATTTCCAAACTTTTTAACAATAATTATTGAATACTTTTTATATCTCGTTAATTTTCTTATACTAATTCTGTTTATCTTTTTTCTTCTGCTTTCAGGTATGTACAAAAAACAATTTGATTAAGTCAAGTCCGGGGAAACGAAACAAACACTCTAAGTATTCTATAATTAAGTTAATTTTCTTGAATTTCTTGAACTTTTTTTTACTTTATAAATAATGTTCACTAATTCGCATTAAATACATTGAGACGGGCCTTAGTCATAAGTCCTCTTTAGGGAGAGGGTGGGGACTATTTTAATTCCTATATGCATACATATGTACGTATGTAGGTACATAAAAGCATTTAGGAAATTTGTCGTTTTGCCATAAGCGCTTTATAATACCGCACCTTATATACAATTCAGATGTGCGATATGGATGGTATACTACACCTCGGCACTGTGGGGGCTTATTTACTACGCATTAATGCCAGAAATTAAAATGCTATACCGTATGCCGTTGCCATTGCCATTGCCGCCGCCGTCGCCGCCGCCGCTGCCGACATAATGAGCATGAGGGGGGCTCCTACAATTCATCCGTTGTCGTCGTTTGTCTGGAGTCTAATTTTAGCCCTGCCTGCCTGCTGCTGGCCTGCCGGAATGCCAGCCAGCCATCCAACCAACCCAGCCTGGATGGCCTGCTATTGGATTGGGCCTGGGCCTGGGCCTGGGCATACTCAGACAGTAGCCACAGTCAAATACACAGCATGGGGTGCCCACTTCAAATCTCAACAGCAAGAGCAACAGTATGAAAAAAGGGCGAAAAAAAAACACAGAGAGAGTGAGAGAGAGAGAGAGCAAATGAGAGATGCAGGGAAAGGCTAAAAGAAAGAAACTTTATTAAAGAGGAAGAAGAACTGAACTGAGCGACGACAACGACAACGACGACGACGAGTGATGGAGGACAGAAGACAGAGAAAAGTGAAGAAGAAACGAGCGGTCGCACTCCATACGCAATTACGACAAATCCACTTTGCTACTCTTCCTTTTGCTGGCTGGGTGATAATGCGAACGAACTCCCAGAACACAGAGTACAGAACGAGCATCGAGATTGGAGTGGAGTGTGGAGTGGAGTGCAAAGGGATAAAAATAGACAGAAAGGATATTGTAGCAAAATGGCAGTAGAGAGAGAGAAACAGAGAAAAAAATTCATACGAGATGACGAAGAAAGAAAAGACAAAAAAAAAAACATGGATACGTTGCTGGGAGGAGAATGATAGAAGGAGAGACGGAGATGGAGGCAAATGTTGCATCCAGAAGGAATCTCAGCTGCTGCAGCATCTCTCTCTAATGCCATGTGTTGCATTTCAAAGTGTGTGAGTTATGGGCAAAAACGAAAAATAACGAAAAGTTAAAGGAGGAGAAAAATCATACAAAAAGACCAAATCCAACCATCCAGATGAGCCGACAAATAGAGAGAATCTGGGAAAGAGAAATAGATTAAGAGAGACAGAAAGAGAGAGAGAGAATGAGAGATATTGATTGCCGAGACAAGTCCCTGAACGCAGGTCACCTCATACTACCATTTTGGCTTGAATTTTCACCTGTAAATCAAACCACATCGCTGCAAACCAATCGAAGACAATTAAATTCAACTCTTCAACCATACAATTTCCCAATATCATTCATCCCTCCATTCATCCATCCATCCAATGGTTCCATGGCAAATTGTATTATACAATAATTAAAGTCTATCGGTCGGTTGCGGTTGACTTGCATTATTGCAAACGGGGCCACCCAAATGAACTGGAACTGCTCGTAGTAGTATGTATGTAGGTCCTAGACCACATTTAGTCCTTCAACTCCACAAGCTTCAAGATATGTATGCAAATTAATATCTAGATAATTTTGGGCTTTTAGTATAGACTGATAGCTAGATGGTTTTGCTGTTTGCTTGCCCAAACCGATTGCATATTGAAAATATTTTCATAAATATCAAAAACATTTGGCCTACCTCATACATACGAGCATTATGAACTGAATGAGTGCTCATGTGAGTCACAACATGTGTTGCGCCACAGTCACAGAGAGAATAAAATGAAGTTTGTTGTCCGATGAAGTGCTCGCCAGATGAGAGAAGTTGCCTTTGAGAATTTATTTACTTACATACGTATGTATATGTATATGCTATGTATTCTTAATTATCAATGTTTCCAATATGTGAATACACATGTATGTATATTTATTAGTTATTGGCACACACGAGAAAAGGTAATCAAAATATCCAAAGATAAAGCATGCTGAGAGAGCACTGTCAAAAGTAATAAATGATGTGTGGTTATAAGAAATTGTCAAGTATAATCACAGTTAAATAAGTAACAAAAAGGCAAAACTATAAATTTTCCTCATTTATTATGGTCAAACTTTTGGCCAGTGTTGGTCAACCATGAACAAATTGAACCACCTTACCCTAAAACAAAAACGACTTCTAAAAAATAACAAAATAAATGGTTGAAAATAGTTCAATTAAAAAAATGTCATATTTTATTATGGTCAGAACTTCGGCCAGTGTTGGTCAACCGTGAGTAAATTAAAAGGCACTGAACCTTACTCTAAAAGAAATACAATTTCTAAAAAATAACAAAATAAATGGTCGAAAAAAGCCAAACTATTAAATTTCACTATTAATTATGGTCAAACTTTTCGTTCACTTTCAAATTAATAAACTGTCATTGTTATCTGAAGATTAATTGTCGTTTAGTGAGATCATGTTGCTATATAACTGGAATATCAATTGGTTTTGCTAAATAATGCATTCTTCTTGAAATTTTGATAATGTACGATTTGTATTTTACAAAAAGGTGTATGAAAATTACTTTAAAAATTGCCTTTGAACAAAAAACGTTTTTATCTTCTAAAAATAACTAAATAAATGATTTAACTTTCGAACTGAAACTTTAAATTTGCATTTAATGGCCACTTTATATACTTATATAGTATAGCAAAGTTTCCTGATGACCATTTCTCTCTTCTCCCCCCCGAAAAAAAGAGAAAAAATAAGTACAAAAACTTTCTTTTGGTAGCATAATTTGCAAATTTTCAACATTACTACTTCTACTACGACTACTACAGTCCAAGTTCCGGAATCTCTTTCGTTCTTTCTGTGTTATTTTTTTTCCTCGACACCCGAATGCCATAGAACATTTATCACCAGGCCCTCCTTGGCTGGCAACTTTACACCTTCACAAGCTCATAATTCTCTTTTCGTTAGTATCCCACCAGAACTCCCACTCTGGCCACATTTCAATGTGAAAATTTTAATTAAGGCAACAATGGGGGCTTGCCAAAGGGGGAGGGAGGGGGTTGGAGTGTGGTGGGGCATGGCGCTTCTGCCGTTCTCACTAAATCTCAAATGTCAATGAGTTGAGGTCACAATTTTTGCTAGCTCAACCCATTAGTTATATGGCCCATGGTTTGGTTTGTTCCAGAGAACTACCCTAAAAAAATGTCAGTGGCAGGTGTCGCAGGTGTATGGCAAAAACTCTATCGGCTTTAGCGGCGGTTCGTCGGTTCGTTGGTTCCCTTTGGTTGCTTCGGGTTACCTACTTGCTGTTCGTGGTGCAAAAATGATAAATTATCTGAAAAATTTGCAAAAAACCAGAGAAAAGTTCTACCAAAAATTACGCATTAAATCATGCAGAAAAAGTACCACCGAACGGAATGAAGTGGCTAAGTTGAGGTGGGGTGAGGTTAGGTGAGGTTGCCCCCACGAGTTAACAGTGTGGCAAGTCATTGTAAACTTTATAGCTGAGATTTCCCAAAGATGCGTAACTCTGTGTGTGTGTGTGTGGGGGTGGGGGTGGGGAGAAAGAAGGGGGTAACAATTTTATCGCTCGCATGGGCAAGACTTGCATTGCATTATTATTTCTTGGAATATGGTAGAGGAAGGGAGCGGGGTCGCTGGTGGGTCGTTCGGATGGGTCACGTTTATACATATATTTTTTGTTGATCTTCTGTTTTGTTGTACGGTCGTCGTTTGTGGATGTGTCGTAAATTCGGGCAAACAAACGGCAACAAAAGGTAAGCTGCGATATTCATTCCAGCATAAAATTTAACCATCCATTCATCCCTTTGTTGTTGTTGTTGTTGTTGTTGTTGTTGTTGTTGTTGTTGTTGTTGCTGTTGCTGTTGCTGTTGCTGCTGTTGTTTTTGTTGCTATTTGGGCTACTACTATTTTGTATTTTCATTATTATTACCAGTAAAGTTTTTGCTTTTGTTTGGGATACGTTTTTCTTTTGGCTAGCACATATTTCATGGCTATGATTTACTCGTCGTTGTTCAGGGCTGTTACCGCCTACCCACAATAAACAACAAACAGCCAACAAGAGCAACTCAAGCAGAACAAGTGCCCAGTTTTGGCAACGCCCCCCCACATCCCATCCCCTCACCCCGATCCCACCCTCATCACCTCCTTGTGCCTGATCTATGTTTGTTTTGGCCTGACTTGGGTCAACTAGTTGAGACATGAACCTAATTTACTGCCTGAGTGCTTTTCATGCTTTCAAGACAAAATTTCCAAATGTCTTAGTTAGTTTTGTGTTACAGTATGTGTATTTCTCTATGTGTGTGTGTGTGTGTGTGTGTGTTCAATCCCCTTTAATTTGCTACATCCCTTACCAATGTCTCTGAAGACCAAAAATTAATGCACGTGTTAACCGCATTGACAAATGAAACTTTCTTTAATACAAATTTGCAAGATTTTGTTTAACAAATCAAACAAATTCTAGATGTGGATAAGCAATTATTTTGGTGAAAAATCTAACACAGAAGCTGTAAATACTCTGTTCAGTTTTAATTGGAGCGAAAAAAATTCTAAATCATTAAAAAGTATTTTGAGTTTATTAATTATTATGCCTAAGGTTTATTTAATTAATCAAAAATAATGATTCAAGAAAAATGGCAAAAATGTATATACTTTTTAAAATAAAGCTCATATTGATCATCTCAGTATCGATTTAACTAACGATTTCCACCGATTATTTACGATATATCGAATATTTAATTGTGTTCAATTATTTAAAAAACATGCAGAATATAACTCAATATTTTCCTGCCTTGTCTGAAACATATTTTATATAATTTATCAAAGTCAGTTTAATCGAAAATATCGAGAGTGCTCAATATATCGTAATATCAGTAGTTCATTACTTTGAAAATGATAAATGAAACTTTCTTAAATACAAAGTATAAATATTTTGTTTAACAAATAATTTCCACGAATTTCTTAGAGAGCGATTTTCACCGATTATTTACGATATATCGAATATTAAATTGTGTTCAATTATAACTAAAGCTTTTCCTGTTTTAAATTGAACTCTAAACGTTTGTTATTTTATCTTTAACATATTTTTTATCATTTATCGAAATCAGTTTAATCGAAAATATCGAGAGTGCTTGATATATCAAAATATCAGTAATTTATAATTTAATGAGAGCAACTTCTAAAAAGATCAACATTTTAGGGAAACTTCTTAATATCCAGTAGCAAGAAATTCCATCTCTTGCCCATGTTTTCTCAATAAATTAATTGAAAGTCTTAAAGTTCCACCACACTTTTAGTCACTCTCTAGTGTGGCAATTAACATTTTGGTGGTTAAGGTCAACACCCAAGAGGTTAACTGTGTGGAGAGATTTGACTTGAGTCGCAGAGGCGAGAGCAAAGAGTTTTCCAACCCATTCCATTCCATTTATTGTGTGAAAGGTCTCAAATTACATACATACATGTATATGGAGGAAAAAGGGAGCTATGGTTAATTGCTGACAACTTGCTAAACATTTGTCGATATGCATCGTCGTTGGGTATCCAGTTAACTTTGCTTAATTGCTAGTCAGCGCAAATCTCTTTACCCACCACGCACAACCCACACCCACACCCCCTAAATACACACCCGAACACACACACACACACACACACACACACAGATACAGTGCAGTTAAATGCATACAAATTACGCTTTTTATCTGCTGCTGCTGCTGCTACTTGATGACAGGGGGCGTTAGGAGGAGGTAACTTGAGCATCATCCTACAAGCACTTGATATGCCATATACTCTGCCTGCCTGTGTGTGCCTGCTGTGTGTCGAGAGAATACATACACATATGTACATAGATGAGGCTAGGCAGCTGCTGCTTCTTTAGGGCTCTCAGTTTTTAATGAAGGCTCATCAACAATGTGTTGAGCCATTAAGGTAGATGACAAGGACACGAAACCCACATCTACCAATTACTTAGTCGTTCTCATCCCTCATCAACCTCATCTCTCTGTTGTTCTCGTATTTAGAGAGTCGGTCGACTAAAAATCAATTCATCTAGGCATATATATCCATCTATCCATGCAACATCCATAGAACACATCATCCACATCATCATCATCATCATGATTGTTATTGTCGTTTGATAGCTAAACCAGACTTTTGTGGCACATCTTGTTCAGTTTCAACCAATTGATGGCAACATATTTGATGCTTCTCCACACTTGGATTGTAGCAAATATTGTGACGCCAAAAACTGGAGGTTGTCTCAATTTCCATGGTACTACTTGGAGTGAGCATACACAAGACCAGAATGCGATCACGACCCCTTTTCGATATAGTACACAATTCACGTATGAGTGATATTCGCACCTGAATTTGCTCATTTGGTTGAAGAACGCCGCGTCGAGGACTAATTTTGAATTTGTCAAACACGGTACTTTGCAACTACAAGTAGAGAGTGAGAGCAAGTGAGTGAGGAGAAAATCTATGTATAAGCACTTGTAATTTACCTTAAAGGTCACTGGAACTTTCATTGTATTGGTTAGAAAAATCATTTTGCTTTTATCCTTATTCGAAAAGATTAGAGAATCCTTAGGCGAGACCTTTAATAAATTTTGTTCCATATTTTTTGAATTTTTTGGACAATTTATTTCTCTAATACTAAACCAAAAGATTTGTCGAAAAATTTTATATAATTTGAGAATAACTGAAATAGGAAAAGCCAGCCAAATATTTTCCATAAATTTAAAGACTTATTTCACAAGGCTAATATGATAATTGGGAAAAGTAAAAAAGGTTAAATAGAATTTGAATTTGTTCAAATTGGAATAAGAAAGAAGATATGAATTTAGAGATGGTTTTTTTTTATCCTATAACACTAACAATTTAGGATTTCTTTGGCATTTTTTATTTAAATTAAGATGGTAATGTCTAATTTATTAAAGAGAGCTCTATTTGACTAAACTTTTTGACTTAACCTACCTGTTTACGATTTCAACGCACATTTTTCTATTGTTTTATATAAAAAAAATAATTTTATATTTGCGTGTCCATAAGACTTCAATAAAACATTGTCTAAGTATAATTTTTTTATGGTCTATTTTAAATAAAATAATTAGGTAAATATTAAATAGGAAAAGGAACCCAATGAGTTTTTGTTTAACAGTTTGCCAGATCTTTTCTTCTCAGACTTAGCAATCAACATTATATAAAGAGACCTTAGACAAGAGAATTTCCCAAGAAAGCAGACTAAAAAAATTAATTCATAACATATGTTTTGCCTATCAAAATGTCAACACTTAAGATATAGAGACTTATTGAAACTGTCAAGTACATATGTAGACTAAATCAGCCCCCACACACACACACACACACACAATTGATCCATAACCCTTGCGCATTTAATTACAACTCACAAACATTTCAACACTAAATCAAACAAATCACAAAAGCCTATACACAATGACCTAAACACCCACAACCCCCCACCATCACCCCCACCACCACCAACAACAACCACCAAGAACAAGAAGCAAACTCACTCGCCCATCGAACACACATCGGACAAAAATTCTCACACACTTTGAAGGCTTCCACAATCCTTCGCCCTTTATTAAGCATTCAACATGAGTGGGATAGAGGGAGAGTGTGAGGGGCGGAGAGCTTAGCTTAGGCTCTTAGCCTAAATGACCAACAGCAGGCGGGTGACCAGCAACAACAGCAACAACAACAAGCTGTAAAATTAATTGATTTACAAGTGTGAAAATGCGCAGAGAGCGGCAAAACGAACAAACAGAAATAACATTTCAAGAATGCGCAGTACTACAAGCAAAAAAAATAAATGTGAAATACCATAACCGTTAGGTTAGAAACACCGACTTACGCAATACACTTTAACATGCAAAAACATCTCAAGTTTATAAGCAATTTCTAAGACTCCTAAACGAAGTTTAAATAAATATTTCGATATTATTATAGCTCAAGAATAATTCCTATTTCAAGTTTATGATGAATTTCTAAAACTCCTAAAAGAAGTTTGAGTAAATATTTCGATACAATATAGCTCAAGAATAATTCCTATTTCATATTTCAAAGGTTAAGGTTCTTAAATCACATCCAAAAATCCAATATGTGCTTCATAAATATTTCAAAAATCTCACTTTTTACCTTGGTAGTAAATAAAATACTTGATTTTTTCCAGTTTTGCTTATTATTGCTTAGTTTCACATGAAATTACCATGAATATAGATAATATTTAGAAGAAATATGCAAATAAAAGTATAGATAAATGCCTGATATTCTCTCTTCTTTGTGATCGACCATATTTGTTAGATCAGAAATATATATCTAACTTTCGCCATGTCACATAATTGTGTTGAATTTTTGGTATACCCAATCGGTTGCCCTTTTGGCCAGAGGGTATATAAAAACGAACATTTAGTTTTAGCTTAGTTTGTATGAGTGTGAAATACAATCCGCTTAACGATAATTGCTGCTGCTGTTGCCTCTGCCGATGTCGTTGCTGTTGCAGGTGTGTGTATTGTGGTGTGTTGTGTTGTGCTGTGCTGTGTGTATGGAAAGCAAAGTGAAGCAAACTAAAGCAAAACAGCGCAAAGAGCCAGGTAACTCATACGCCCCATTCGCCCGAGTTGGCTTTACTTTTGTCGCGTGCTCTTTAAATCATACTTTATGGCACGCGGGGACTGGAGACCAGTGAGACTTGCCAAAGGGCCGGGACCCCTCCTTCCTAATCATTATCATTATCATCATCATCGTCATCATCATCATCATCATGATCCATAAATTGCGTGTAATTTTCGTTGGTTCATAAAGCTCATATATTTTTCATAAACCTACCTCCCCACTCGCCCATCCCCCTTCTCCCTTCTAGTATGTGGGTATGTGTGGATACGTGTGTATTGGGGAGGTCCACAGGAAGTAAGCTTTTGTTTTTCAGCCGTTAGTTCCTTCCGCTGTTTGTTTGTTTGTTTGCTTGCTTGTTTTGGGGCCAATTTAATAAGCCATAACAAAAGGCGTCTTTGGGCTTTGCGTGTTTAGTTAGGCTACACACACACACACACACACATACACACAGATATCAGAGATTTTCGATATGCACTAGCTGATATCCTTTAAAGGTTAAGGCTCAATAAAAGGTGTGCCCATTGATTGCTGCTTGGAGGAGTGGGACCAGAGGGGACCAGGACAAATATTGTGTTCCCGTTTTGATTGCATTTAATGCCTGTCCAAATCAATCAATGGCAATAACAAAAGGACTTTGCTGCCATGTCCCTTAACTTGGCAGATTCATTTCGTCTTTCTCCATTCTCGTTGTCCTTTTCGCTTACAAACTTCTTGGGTGTGTGTGTGTGTTTTTTTTTTTTTTTTTTTTGTTGCTCGTCATATTGGAAAATCGTTGCAATCATTGCAGGTCGTTTATTTATTGTGCAAACATGTTGCCAGTGCCCCCATCCGTTTGTCTTTCAACTGTCTCCTTTCTAGTCTTTTCGCCATGGTTGTGGCAAGAAAGGGCTAAAGCCATTTTTTCGATCGAATATATATTCAAGCAAAGTGCATTTTCATCAGCTTATTCTTCATGGAATTGTTTTAGAATTAAACGACCAATACAAACTTTTATAGATAACTTTTCCATGCCCATTTAGCAGATATAATTTAAGTTATTCATTTTATCTGCGAGAGAAATTAAAGACATTTAATGGGTAAATGATTGATTTTGATGTCACTGGGATAGCCTTTTCCTAGATAAGAAGAAAGTTTATTTATACTAATAATAATATCTTAGTTTTCTCTTAATTTGATCAAAATTTCCGAATTCTGAAAATATATTTAATGGTAATAGGAATATATCTATAAATACATTTGATATTTATGATTCCCTCATAAAATTCACGACAAAAAATCTCTGAAATAGTTAAGTATTAAGCTCCTTAGATTTAGATTAGAATCATCAAGGATAATTTGTAGAATCATAAAGGATAATTTGTAGTGAGATTCAGTTAATTCGCTTTGATCGAAACCTAAGTAAATCAACATTCTTCACTTTTAATTAGTGCTCTTAATTATCCATTAAAATAGAGTCATTAAATCTTAAGACAAAATTAAAAGCATATTTTATAACCCTTTTAAAATACTTATTAACTACGCCCCTGACTGACCGCCCACACATAAAAGCTGCTCAATTGCAGTCGTTTTTCGGGTAATTCGACACAGACAATTGATGTACGAAAAAAAAAAAGAGAAACGGAAACTTAACTGTAGAGTTCCACACTCTTTTGTGTGTCTATGTGTGTGGGTCCGAGTCTCTCTCTCTCTCTCTTTCTCTCTCTCTGTGTGCGTGTGTATGGGTGTGTGTGTGTGTGTGTGAAATGCGATATTTTTGGCTTGAATGCATTTTGCAGTGCGAAAAGTAATCGTAAAATCGAAATCGCCTTGGCAACTGAAATTGATGTCATTGATTTCGCTTGAGTAATTTAATATAGTTGAAATCTTTCATACCAATTTCTTTTACTAAACCACATACCCCCCCACCCACATACATCATTTCCCCCCACCTCCTTGCACTAATCGTGCGCTCTGTCCAATTAGGCAAACTTAAGATTTATGTATCGCGCGGATTGCTGGTTGGCAGATCAAACAGAACAGAAACAGAAACATCAGAAAGAAAAAAAAAACAGATAATATATCTTTTTCACATGAATCATCATAATTTCCATATGCTGCCACTGCCACTACTGCCCCTGCTGTGTGGCATGCATCATTGAAAATGAAATTCTGTGTGTAGTAGCCCTTTCCACACAGAAAGACATCGACAGCGACATCGTTGGACACGCTTTCATGCTGCTTGTTAGCCCATGAAAGAAGCCAAATAAAAAAAAAAAAAGTATTAGTATATACCGAAATATATATACATCGTTTTCTATATATTTATGTATATATTTATACCTATTTATTTTTGTGTTTTTGATGTTGTTGTGCCAATTGACAGGGACTTTAATTTGTTGTTTTCTTTGCTGGCATTTTTCCTTGCTTGTTTGTTGTTGTTTTTTTTTTTTTTTTTTTGTATTTTTTATTTGGTTTTTAACTTTTATTTCACTTCATTCCGTTCGCTTTGCTCTTGTCAACGCATCTTTTGGCTGCCATAATTCAAGTCTGTGTGTGGCACGCCGTTTGCATAGCTAAACATTTGCTCTTAAATAAAAATGAATTTCGTATTTGCGCCAGTTTTTTTTTTTGTCTTTTATATTTGTCTTGATTTTTTTTTTAAATTTTGTTTTTTGACTTGTTTATTGACAAGTTGTTGGGGAGGGGAGAAGAGAAGCGAGAGACAGGCAGACAGACAGTTAGTCCAAGGGGGGAGGGGAAAGAGAGAGGCACGTGAAGATTTTACTGTGTGTACTTAAGATATTTGTCTTCATTTATTTTTATTGATTTTACACTGCTGCTGCTGCTGCTTTAGCTGATTTATACTTATATATCTCTATCGTATATATAGTATTATAGTACTTTGGGAGTGGCCAATAGCCAATTTCATTTTCATTTGCTAAGCCAGTGAATAATCACAATGCAATTTTTCTCCAGTTTTCCTGCTGCTCTCACACTTGCTGGCCAATTTTCGTACACTTTCGTTTCTTTTGGCTTTCGATTGGATTCCTTTCCTTTTTGCTTAGCTGGAAGAGCTTTTCAATTATTTAATTTTCCACTCACGTTTTTTTCTTCTTTTTATACCCTTGCAGAGGGTATTATAAAATTGGTCAGATGTTTGTAACGCAGAGAAGGGATCGTTTCCGACCCCATAAAGTATATATATTCTTGATCAGCAAGAGAAGACGAGTTGATATAGCCATGTCCGTCTGTCCGTCTGTCCGTCTGTCCGTCTGTCCGTCTGTCCGTCTGTCTGTCTGGTGCTGCGCGATCTAGTCCCACAGTTTTAGAGCTATCGCATTCAAAGTTCGTATATAAGCTTTTCTATACAGCCACATACACATCTGCGATTTTGAATAAGATCGGACAACTATATCATATAGCTGCCATACAAATACAATCGTTAAATGCGAATAACTTCTCTATTTTTTGAACAATCTTATCCAAACTGATTATGTACATAAATAAAAAGGGATTACGTCATATGCGTGAATTTCAAAACAATCGGATAAACATAACGCCTGATTTCGACGATATAAAATTTGCCTATATAGCGTGCACTGCTTATGGCAGCAGCAGTATGCAGCAGTACTGCTGCCATAAGCAGTGCACGCATAAGCAGTGAAGCACATATATGTGTCAAAATTGCGATTGTGTGTGTGTGAATATGAATATCAATCGCTTTGGCGATTGGCTGCCCCCGGCCAATGTATTGAAAATATTTCTTTATTGGATTAAGAAACAAAAAATTTTTTAGAAAATAAAATGTAATGGTCAAAAGCTGCAAGGGTATACAAACTTTGGCATAGCCGAAGTTAGCTTCTTTGATATTTTTTCTTCTCCTTGTGCGACCGAACAAAAAATTTGACGATAAAAATCTATAGCTCTCTCTCACACCCCCCCACCCCCACCCCCAAAAATAGCATCATTTTCTGTCTGACATTCTCACGTTTTCATTGGCATTAAGGTTTTTGGTTCGATCCATCCGTCCATCCCAAAAGGTGGGAGAGGAAACAGCTGCTGGAGTAGGTGTGTAGCTGCTGACGCTGCTGCTGCTGCTGCATCATTTGTGCCATTTTGACTAACTCGATGACAGAGAGTCAGAGCCAGCCAGAATGTGGGAGTGCAAGTGGCTAAAGTTTCAGTTTAGGAGTTGAGTTGGGTTCGGTTGCATAAATTCCATTTAAATGGCAAACCCACCCAGACAGAGTAGCTACATTGGAGTCTCATCCACATTCACATCATCATCATCATCATCATGGGGCATCATCATCATCATGAGGCATCTTCAGCTTTAGATTTAGCTGCAGCTTCGACTGTGGCCATTAACAACTATAGAGAAAAAAACTGCAATGTGGGCAGCCTAGTGACACACAAAAGTGGCAAGTAAATGTTAAAGAGGAGGCAAACACAAAAAAAAAAAAAACCTTAAGAGCACTGGACTGACATTTGACTTTAACGAAGATTCTATACTCTATTCTAACTGATAGAAGCGACTTGTAGCTGATATTAATTCAAATCTGTTTCAATTTACATTAGAAAATACTTTGAATATGAATTAGAAATTGTAATTCATATTGAAATTAACTTTCAGAATTTATAAATTTAAAGATTTCATTGAAATCTGGCTATCAGAAATCTGTTTAATTAAAAATTCTCAAAGTTTTACTACTACCGATTGATAAATTTGATTTTAAGAATTGATAAAAAAAAACATCAAAAGGCTATAAGTAGTTTTTGTTCTATATCTTGTTTTGGAATCTAGATTTCTATATATTTCAGTTATAGCTTCTTCAGCTCCTGAAAAATTTTACATGTTGTTCTATAATTCTTGGATCAAGAATCTATATCTCTGCTGTGGCTAAAATAAATATAGCTTTCCTATCGCAAAGGGTATTGCAAACAAACAACTAGAAAAAAAGAAAAGGCACAGAAACCGCATTTAAATGCTGGGCCGGTTCTTTGCGTCTCTCCGCCTTTGCCCCCTGTCCCCCCTCTGTCTGTTTCAGTTAAAGTTTGTTTTATTTCCATCTTTTTTCTTCTTTTTTTTTTTTTTGCAGATGCGCAGGCAGTAACTTCCTCTGCCTGGGTATCCCCACCTCACTCCACCCCTCGTATCGACTCTTCTCCGCCGTCGCGTAAATTCAACCGGTTTATGGATTTAGCCAAGTTGCGGGCCCGTTTGCCTAGGGCCAACTATTCTCATATTTTCCACACTTTTTTCCCCTCTACCCCCACCCCCTTTGGCCTGCTATGTCGTTGTGTTTAGCAAACGTTTTGCTGCTATTGTTGTTGTTTTTGTTGTTGTTACTACACACACAGATAGAGAGAGAGAGAGAGAGAAGCATAGACACACACCTGCAAGTGACGTTTGGTTATGGGTTTACCGTTCTGTGCAGTCCAACAAGAACAACAACAACAATTTTACTCAGCTGCCTCTTATGGTCAGTTATGGCCTGGCCTGGACCACATTTGCTATTGTAGTTTTTTCATTCATAAAATGATGGCTTTGAACGCAGCGCGTTGATGGCAATCCATTTCTCAAAATATTTAACAATTTTTGCTGTTTTTCTGTTCTTCTGTTTTTTATTTAAATACCCTTGCAGAAAGTTTATTGAAATTTTGCTCAGAAATATACGCAGCACATTTGTCGAAATCAGATGGATCAGACAATTAAAATACATAGAAAAAGCTATAAGTAGCCATGTGAAGGAGACAGTAGCGACTTTTCTTGCTAAAACTTGTGCTTTTCTTAAATTTCCACTAGTTTTTTCTATTTGTACTAACTAAAAAACAAAACTTGGTATAAGCAAGCTCTAGGTCAATCCTTGGCAACACAAAAAGATGAGCAGAAACCACAAAGTTCTCTCATCATGGCCATACCATATGTTCAATGCTAAAACTACTTGGGAATTGCAACTAAACGAAGCGAAAAAAATCAAGGAGTTCCAAATCAAAGTCAGATAACTAAAAATCTTATGTGGCTATATCACTTCTCGTATGATTTTAGCAATTCCAATGAAATATTATCTCTTCTTACCATAAAGAATAGAATTTCGTTTAGTATTCAAATGCAAAACAAAATATTTCAAAGCTTTGCCAACCAAGATCTTTTGAAAACCATGAAAATGCAAAGCCAATATATCTAAAAAAAGAAATTCAATATTATTTCAAATGCTTTATAAGTTATTATATTCTACATCTAAGTTGTATGCTACTTAAATGAAAGAGATGTGCTTAAATAATCGTAGAACTATAGAAAATAATCACCATAATGAAGTTTGAAGAAAACCGCCTTTGGCTATATCTTTTATTTTGAGAGAAACAAAAGTTTATTTTGGTATTTCTCATTGTTGTCTCTCGTAAATTTCATTAGGCAAACACTTTGAAAATGAAATGAAAATTCTCATTCTCATTTCATCTAAAGTGAAAGTGGAAAATTAATTAATTTAATTTACGTTTGAAAGTTTGTTATTATATTAACTTGTTGTTGGTGTTGGTGTTTTTGGTCTTGTTTTTCTTTGCTTGCTTGCACTACACAAAATCAACTCTAATTGCAGCTTAGCTCAAGCAGATGCCATTACATTTTCACATCTGTGTCTCTCTGTATATGAGATTGTCGTGAATTTTCATTACAACACACATACATACATACCTACACTCATAGTCATAGTATTCAATTTTCCATCTCGTGTTCTCACATGTTTGTCTTATTAAAAGGATGTGGAAGTAGAAAGTACGATGAGTATATAGTCAGCATTTCATGCAAACATTGCATTTTGTATTTTGAAATAAATTTCCGTTCTGTTGATTTGCTACACACCCGCACACACACACACACACACACACACACACCTAACTGTCAGTGTGTGTGTCTTGTAACTCACATGTGACACCCGCATGCTGCAATTTTAGCATCAAGCAGCAGCCAGTGGCAGAAATTTCTGTAGTCATATTACATGTCAGCTTGCCCCCGTCATTTCCCGTTCTTGTCCCCTCCACACATAGCCATCAGTTTTCTAACACATTTCCCCCTCAGTTAGAAACATCCTTTTACACCTCAACACGCTTTTGCTATAATTTCCTGTATATGTAGCAAAAGGAAAAAAAAAAAGGAAAAACATGAGAAGTGCAAAAAAAAAAAGAAGAAGAGGAAACGAACGAACCTAAAAATTTCAACAGACGACAAACTGCCAAAAGCAACTGCTGCTGGTGCTGCTGCTGCTACTGCTGATGGTCTATCTGCTGATTGGGTTATGTGCCCCAAATTCTATATGCTATATAGATGATGATGATGATAATCGTATTTACTTGAATGTAGTAGAGAAATTGGCTGGCAAATTGCTTTGACAGTTTTGTTTTCAAATAAGTAAAACTCTGCTGCTGCTGCTGCTTCTGCTTCTGCTGCTGACCTTCATTTGGACAAATAATACTCACAATTGACATATTGAAATGAAAAGTAAATGCTGTTACTTTCAAACGTTTGAAAATATTGAAAGACGTGAGTTGCATCGACCTACAAAACAAACGCCCATTTGAGTGTAGTGTGTGTGCGGTCTATGTGTGTGTGTGTGTGTGTGTCTGTCCATTGAGTAATCAAATAAGCAAAAACTAAATTCAAACAATTGCCGATGCTGTTGCTGTTAAAATTTTCAATTTCAATTGCTTGATTTGCCTTTTTAATTAAAATGCGCGACAGGCCATATAGCCGTAGAGCCAAAGCCACTTTTAACGAGCGTCGCCCCAAATTTTGGCGCTGCTGCTGCAATTGACCAAAATTGGCACTGCCTGCCGTCTAACTATTGCGTCAACCAATCACCAATCACACTTTTTCCAAACGTTTGAGCCATGTCCAGGGTCGTTATTTATATATCTACCTGAATTCGAATGGGCCAAGGCGGACTTTATTTCCGAATTCAATTTCTTTTTAAATTAATCTTTCGATTTAAGTGATTGCAGCAGTCTTTTAACATCTATCTAACTAATTGTGCTCCAACTGCCAGACAGACAATAAACTGTGATTTTTAATGTACTATAAAAATGTACAAAAGAAGTTTAAACAACAAAATTAGCAAAATTCACTCGTCTAGTCATGAATTCATCAAGGAATTTATTCATGAATTCATCAAAGAGTTTTTTTTTATGTATAATCATCAAGGAATTCATCAAGAAATTCATCAAGAAATTCATCTATGAATTCATTAAGAAATTGACTAAGGATTTCGTCTAGGATTCATAAAGAAATTAATTTTTGAATTAATCAAGGAGTGGATCTATGGATTCATTTATGTATTCTTCTATGCATTCATAGAGGAGTTCCTCAAGGGGTTCATTTTCAAATTCATTACGAAACTCATCTATAAATTCATTGAGGAATTTTTCTATGAATTCATCAAGCGATTTATTTATGGATTGATTCATTAAGAAATTCATTTATCATTTCATTAGGGATATCATCTCTGAATTCATGATGAATTCATCTATAAATTCATCAAAGAGTTCATCTATAGATTCATCTAGAGGCTCTTCTATGAATTAATCTAGGATTTCGTCTATGAAATCATCACGGAATAAATCTATAAATTCATTGAGGAAATGATCTAAGAACTTATCGAGGAATTCACAAAGAAAATTTATTTACAAACTCATCAAGAAATTCATCCATGAATTTATTTCGTTCAAAAATAATTCAAAATTTTGATCTGTCATTATTAGATATTCTCAAAGCATTTAAATTAAAGTTGCATTAATATTATAGGGTATTTTTCCCTTTCTCTTTTCAATAATTCTCACTGAATTCATGCTTAATCCGCTCCTGTTGATTATGTCTATTGGGCAATTGGTCAAATACTTTTCACTATGTCAGGTTCAAACAGTTGACGCACAAAAGCCAAAAGCAGAAAAAAGAAGCAACGAAACGGAATTTCAGTCAGTTCACGTCATAACTTATTAATATTCAGTTGATGTAATATGTTTTAATTTTTGTTTTCCTTTTTGTTATTTCGATATAATTTTTGTTTATATTTTCGAAAAATTGCCAACTTGTGGCATTTTTTTGTAGAATGGGTGTGTGTGAGTGCGTGTGCGTGTGCTGTTGTGCGTCCAGGCTGCATTTTCTTTGAGTAATTTGCATATTTCTGTAGCTGCCGCCATCAATTAGACAAAAGGAATGTGTGTGACACATTTAAATATTTCACATATTTGTGTGACACTTGAAAAAAAAAAAACAAGAAAGAAACAGAATAAATTGAGTAAATAGAAAATTTCATTCAATTCATTTAATGCCAAAGTAAATATTGTCTAAGTATATCTATCTATCTATCTATTCATCCATCCATTCATCTTATACCAATGCCAAATAACTTCAAAATGTTAACCACTTGAAAGTGCAGCAGCGGCAGCATTGGCATCGGCATCGCCAGTCAAATTGTTGCAAAATGAAAACGTAAAGTGTTTTGTTGAAAATGTTCCAAAAACAACAGAAAAGCGGCAGATGAAGAGACATGCAGCCAGATGCAAAGAGCGGCAGTGGCAGTGGCAGAGCCAAATGCAAACAAAAAGCTTCACGATGGCAACAGTCAATAAAATAACGCCAGCTGCCGCTGTCTCTGAGTTTTTTTTTTTTTTTTTTTATACTCATTCTTTTCATGAAGAGAAGGGTAAAAACTCGTAACTGCAAATGCAAATTGCCATAGTGCTACAAGGGCTGATGCTGATGCTGCCGCTGCTGTTGCGCCACGAAATATTTGCCATGTAAATATGGCCGAAAAATTGTTCCAGTAAAAACAGAGAGAACTGAGAAGAGGCTGCGCTCCTGCCAGCCAGCCGGCCTCCCTGCGTCCCTGCCTCCCTGCATGCCTCTCCATTCGAGTGCAATTAAACGAAAAATATTTGCGCATCAAAAAGTGAATAAAACAATAATAACAAAAGCAACGAAAAACGGCGACAAAGCGAGTGATAGCGAGAGCAAAAATAATAGAAACACACCAAAAACAAAAAACAAAAGCAACAAAAAAAAAAAAAGAGTCTTGAATTGAGTAGAACAACTCACCTTCTGACTATTTTCTTTTTGCAGAATTGTCATTAAATTGCGAAAAGTTCGCAAGTTCGCTGCATCATTAAGAACAGAACATACTTTAAAACGGCATGAAAAGCATTTGCCGCATCTACAATATGCACCCTCCCTGTGGAGAAGGTGGGCGGGGGGCAAACTACATTTTCATTGGCACATCAAAATGAATTCTAGAGAAAATTCTATGTTAACATAACATGACAATTTTCATTTTAGTTGCAAAATATATATACAGTCATATATATATATATATTCACATATTTCATAGATTTTCTCGTCTCGTTGGGCCAACGTGGCGTATAAGCAACATGAAAGCCAATTTGCACTCGGCATCATATGTATCATGGACATGGCAAACACTTGATCTAATTCAAGAGGGATTAAAAAAAAATGATCTCGATATAGGTTTTGGTTTTCTAATTCAGTATGTTAGAATCTTTGCTTATCAGTTTATTTTACATAGTTTGAAATTTTCTTTTTCAATATCATTAATAATTTATTTTGAGTTTTTTCTCTCAGTTTAGCGTTCAATTAAATTGTACAACAATTAATTATAATTGTTTTATGAACTATTCTCTATTCCTGAGCATTTAATAATATTTTTCAGATAGTTTACTTTATTATGCATTATAATATCTCCATTTATGTAGAAGTATCGAATAGTCTTGTCTTTTTTTTACAGTGTAATTTTGCTGTGCTGTGACGGGATTAATCCGTACAACAATGATGCAAATTCTAGTATTAATTCTGAAGTCCTTTAGAACTGGTTAACATTATTAAATAATCTATAATTCCATTAGTTTATGAATCGGATCAAACTATTGAAATTTGGAAAATAATTCTCAACGAAATTATATAAACACATAATTCTAGATCTTAGAACTCTCTGACTTGCAACATTTATATTGATTTTAAAATATATATGCTGCTGGTTCATGTTATGCTTTCCATTTTGCTGTAATCCCTTTTTGAGTGCGCCCCCAAATGAAATTACATCATATCGAATAGACAAGGAGGAGGTGGACATGGACACGGACACATTTTTGCTTCTTGTGTGAGAGCTCTCTGCGTGGTGGTGGTGCAGATGAAGAAGACAAACGCAACAACTCACAACATGTCATATGGCTTGCATTTAATTAACAAGCTAATTTTTCAAAGCGCAAATCGCTCTCACACTGTTTCCTCCAACCCCAAAAGCAACACAGTCCATCCACCTGAGAGTCGAGTAGATTGCAATGAATTGTGATGCTGCTGCTGCTGCTGCTGCTGCAATGTCTGTCTTTTGATGGGCAGTGCCAAAAATATGATCTCAATGGGTGCTAGAACAAGACTAATGTCTATATATAGATATACTTATATTAAATTAGAATTGAACTGCTCTTGTCTGTTGTTGTTGTTTTTTTTTTTTTTAAGGAATTTTATGCATTTGTAAATTGTTTAAAGTATTTATATAATTGTATTTATGCATAAAGAAGGTTTTTCTCTGACATTTATGTTTGAAACCAGAAATTAATAAGCATTTCAGCATTTCAGCTGCCCTTGTCGTTGCGTTGTTGGCGTTGGCAAAGAATTTTCGCAACAAAACATATTAAAATGCCACTCACACACGATAATCCCGATTTTGCCATTTTCTAGTAGCTTCCTCCACCTCCTCCTCCTCCTCCTGGGGGGGTTGGTAAAAAAAAAAAACGAAGGCAGAAACAACTTTTATGTTGACAAAATGCTGGTACTTGTGGGTGCTTTGGTGGTTGCGATGAAAAACGGGATGGACGGCTACAAATGGTTTGGAGTTGGGCGGTTGGTTGGGTGCGACAGAGCGTGTGGTTCAACAATAAGCTGCAAATTTTGCATATTTCATAGATGCCATGACTAGGGTAGCAGCAGCAGCAGTAAACCAAGCTGAATAATAGCAAAGGCAAAAAAGGAGAAAGGAAACAACAAAATTTCATTCAAATAAAACTGGCAATTTAAAGAGCATTTTATCTCGCACAATGGGTCAATTATACAAAAAAAATATTGCCCATAAATTTCCATTTCGATTGGATTCAAAACGATAGATAAAGGCGACCGATGGCCGAAGTAATTTCTCGAAATAATTCATCTAAAACTTTCAAAGACGCATAGTTTTCTATAAATTAGAATATCAAATGTCACAACTCTCAAGATGTTTAACAGTTTAAACCATTAACACATTATTTTACAAGGATCAAAGAGAACTTCTTTTTACTAGAACCCAAAATTCTTATAAACAAATATGTTTTATTTCAACTGCAGTAGAGAAAATGAGAAAAGCTTCTCATAAATTGGCGAAAATAGCTAGAAATAATGAGTGAAATAACTTAGAGAAATATCTTCAATTTAATTTAGGGAAATGATTAAAACAAATCCTGTAGAGCTGTATGAACTGCGTTTCGGTTTGACTAATCTCACTTCAATAAATAAATCAAACATTCTGTATAATCTGATCCACTGTGCAACCTTTTCTACATCCATTTCTCTCCCCCTCTCTCTCTCTCTCTCTCTCTCTCTCTCTGTCTCATTGTGTATATCTAACTATTCAAAGAGCTTAATGTTAAACCTTTAGTCAGAGGAAGAGGGCGGGGCGGCGGCTTGCCAGTTTAAAACTTTCATAAAACAAAAACAAGAAAAGAATTCCGAACTAATGCCCATAATATTTGGTTTAAATGTTGAAACCGAAAAATTTTTATGACCATTGAACTAATCCTTTTTTCTTTCTATTTTTTTTTTTTTTTGCAGCACATGGTGCAGGCTGGCGTAGCGCCCTTTCCCGGCGCTCCGGCTGGCTATGCAGCCGCTTCAGGACCGGTGGCAGCAGCAGCCGCTGCTGCTGCAGCTGCCCAACAAGCTGGTGCGGCTGCTGCCGCTGCTGGTGCGCCCACAGCTGCGGACAGTCTATCATTGGCTGTGGCAGCGGCCGCGGCCAAAGCCGAGCAGCCCGTGACCCAATTAAAGGCAGCAGGTGAAGCGTCTGGTGGTGGAGCAAATAACAATACAGTAGGAACACCAGGCACAGCTGTTGGGGCAGGAGCCGTTGGAGCCGGAGGAGTTGTTGTCGGTGGTGGTGGAGCCGTATCTGCCGCCGGCGGAGGAGGCTCAACAGCAGCGTCTGTGGTTGCCACCAGCAACGTGTCCGATGGCGGATTGTATATGCAACAGAAGAAGGTGAGTTTCATCCGCCAAATACATAGTCTCTCTATCACTCTCTCTTTTTCACACACACACTCTCTCTCTCTGTCTCGTTCGCTCTTTATATATATATAAATATATATATATATATATATCTCTGTCTCTGTCTGTTTTTTGGTATGCATTTGTAGCAATGTTTGGTTACGGTTTGGTTTTCGCTTTGATTTGGTTTGGTTCACACATACACACTCACACATGCAAACACACACACACACATTTTTAGGCCATGTTTGTTGTTGTTGTGGTGTGACTCTGCTTTTACATTTTTAATCGCATGCGTGTTGAACGGCAGCAGCAGCGGCAGCAGCAAAGCAAAAGGCTATACTCGGACACCCGCACACACACACACACACACACACACACACACACACACACACACACACACACACACACACGCAAATACGTGCCACTCTACAACCTCAGCTAGTTGAAGCACAGAGGAGAAGGCTCAACTTTCATATTTGGTTGCTGTTGCATTTTTTTGTAGCATACTTTTCAGCTGCCTCTGCTGCTGCTGATGCTGCTCTCGTTTCAATTCGCTCGAGGACATTTTCGCATCAAACCTGGCTTTATATTTCATTGTTTGTGTGTTTGTTTGTTTGCTTTTATTTTCTCTTAGCCCCCACTCAACCCTCCTTCAATCGCCATTTGCCTTCTCGTCTTCTTTTTTTTTCTAATTAAAAATTTAACAACACATAACACAGCAGCGGCAACAACAAAAACAACAACAACAACAACAACAACGGGAGCAACAGCAACAACCAAAAATATTTCATCAAGCACTCAAAGCTAGAAATATTGATGATGAATTTTCTTTCCCGCTCTCTGTTAAACCCAAAATATTGATGCGTTTTTGAATGCAAAAATCTAATTAAAATTCTTTCGTTACTATGACAAAATATGCGACTTAGAGTAGAGCTAATATCACTTCCAATATAGTTGGATATTTAATTAGAAATTATCTTAACTTCTGATCTGAAGATCTCTCAGTTTTTTATTTTATTGCAAGCTCCAAATTTAAATCGTTATTTATTCGAAATTACAGTTTCAAAAGTGATAAAGTTTCCAAGTACTTTTGTTTGAGTATAAAAATATACAATTCGAACAACATTTTAACATGTTACTGCTTAAAAGATTAGTTAGAAAAAGTTAGACTAAAGCAAACTTAGTTTGTTTATTTTTCTGGATTTAATTGTCCATTTTTCGCTTTCACTTCGTGTGTGACAAATTAAGATTTAACAATTATCACTAAATCAGATCGAAACGATCGTTTAATTTATATATATACATACATTGTTTTCTTCTAGTGTATTCGCTTGGGGTGTTTTTTTTTTTGCGTGTGTGTGTATATATATATTTACTCGTATTTATGTATTTTGGTTTGCCACTGTATTTGCTTATGAAAATTGATTCGTGCATATGAATAATTTAACAGATGAGCGCTTGGCGTTTGGGTCTTATTTTTGCAGCTAAGCTTTTGTGTAACATTTAATATTTTTTTTTTTGGGCAATTTGCTTGTTGTTGTTGCCGTTGCCGTTGCTGTTGCTGCTGCTATTTGCATTTAGTTTTAAGTGAATTTTTGCCTTGCAGGTGTAATAAATAATCAAATATTTAATTATCTGCCATAAATATTGCTTTGGCATTCTGTTTTGTTTCTTGTTTGCCTTAGTTTAATTGTACAATTGTAGTTGAACTTTGGAAACATACAAAAACCTACGCATACTTATATATTGTATAGTACAATGCCAATATTATATATCTACCCATAAATAAATATATATATATATATATATATATATAGATTCATATATATATATATTCGATTCGATTCGAGTTTCTACTACTTACTTACACATGTTTTGTACAAAAGTCGTCGCTCACACACATTTTATAAAATTTATGGTTGCTGTTTGTTGTTGTTGGTGGTGATGGCTGCCTGCAGCAAAAAGTTTTTGAATCAAATTTAATACATACATACACATACATCTATCAATATTTTTATATAATATATATTTTAAGTGAAATATGATACTTACTCTTCTACCCTACCCAACATACATACAAACATCCTTACATACGCAAAGCATATTTGTTTAGACATGTGTAACTATTGTGTTTATTAAGCAGCTGCAGCAGCAGCATCAGCTTTGAAATGGCCAATGATTTTTGGATTTAATAGAATTTCGAATTTAAAACAAAAGATAAACCTTATCAATATTAATTGGACAACAAGCTTGGACAACAAATTGTCTAACTGAGCTAATAAATGTCAATGTGCGCACAAGTAAAGTTTGTTATGTAGAACATAAATCATGCAACCGGAAGACAATAAACTCAAATATTTGTACTATATATAAAACGGACAACAGCAAGCTAAAATATAAACGCATGCTGAATTCAATTCAGATAAAAGAGACATAGACAAATAACAATATCCCAATGACAGGACACAATTGATACTCTCGTACATACATACATACATACAAACATATATTCAAATAAATACTTGAACGATTCTCTATGCACGTTATCAAGCAAATCAACTAACATTGAATGCAATTAACATTGAAGTGAGATAAATTTGACTTTATTCATTTGGAATATGCATTTTCGTGATGATTAGCTCGATAAGAAGATTATTTGACAACGATATCCCTTTAATCAAATATACTTTTGACTTATTAGCCCCATTAGTTATCTATCGTTACTTTTGCAGTGTTGGTAAATTTTAAATGGCTCCAACAATTTATTAGGATTTACTTTTTGGGAACTTTGATTTATTTAGCCAGTTAACGCAACTTACATTTTAATTGAAATTGAAAAAATCATTGCAATAACTAGCTTAAAATGTTCAGTGTTGATTAATACTCAAAAGTAGGTAGAATTAATGTTGAAATTTTTGAAGACTAAAGCTTTTTCATCGACTGAAATAAGTTCTTGGGCTAGAAGAGGGAAAGGAAGACCAGTTTAAGAACATGATAATGTGGAAAAGTAAAGGATAAATATTCTTTAGCAAATTTGTTGCAAATTGTATGATAGATATGCCTTAGAAATTATATATGTATCCGAGTTTCATATTGTAGATGGCATAGGATGGACTTTCCTTTCTACCATTTGAACTTTCTTTTCTAATTTTTTATTTCCTTCATTTTTTTTTTGGAATTGGTTGAATTTTGGTGAATGTTTTCAATTGTAAACTGTTTAAATATTACACATACGACACGTGTCCAGAATGGATACATGACAGCGCATGATATAAATACTATTTCTCTCTTTTTAATCTCTTGCTCTCCTGCCGTACCCAGAGTACCCCTCACCCCCCCCATACCTCTCCACCAATTACCTCTACAAAAAACAAAAAAAAATTAACATGAATCACTATGATGAATGTAACAAATATGATGGAAATGAAACAAACAAAAATAAACCATTCTATATACCTATATATATATATAGTTTTTAAATAAAATGTATCTCCATATATATATATCTATTCGGTTGATAGTTTACTCTATAAGAATAATAATTGAATAATGGTTATGTAAATGAGAGACTGACTCACTTTGGTAATGAATTTAATATCCTTTCGTTTTTGTGTTGTTCTTTTTTTTTTTGCCGTAGTCCCTAAGATAGTTTTAGTTTAAAAAAAAAAACAAAAACCAAGCAACGAAAACTTTTTTGCATCATTAATTAATTATACTACTCTCTCTCTATAATCAAACAAAATATGCTAACTGTATTTGAGGCATGTTTCAAGCAAACTAAACTGACTGTAAAACCAGTTGAATCTACTATACATTTATATATACATATAACTCTAAAAAAAATATATACTTATATTGGTGTATATTGAAAGTATATAAACATATATATATATGTAAGAAAACACTCCATTTAATGCAATTATATTGTTGGTGTTGGTCGCCTGCCTGTGCCTTGCCTGCCTGCATCTCTCTCTCTGTCTGACTGTCTCGTCTGTCTGACTGACTGGTTTTAGCCGCTCTACTTTCTCTCTCTCCATACTCTCTATCTATTTAACTATCTCTCTTTCTCACACACACACACACACCCACACACATACACAATGCCAACTAAAACGCAAATCCTTGTTGTTATCTGCAAATTTATCACAGACAAATCTGTCAACACAAACACAGACACAACAGCAGCAGCAGCAGCAGTACAATGGAACCGCCACAGCATCCTCCACAATAACAACAACAGCAACTGGAACAACGCTGGTCACGCAGGCATCTCTGACAAATGGCTATGCCATGGAGCAAGTGCAGCAGCAGCAACAGCAACAACAACAACCACCACAGCAATCGTCACAGCCCCCACAAAATGTGCTCAGCATAGTGAGTTTGGCCAAAAGAATAGACAAAAAAAAAAAAACAAAATATAAAATTATAATAAAATAAAATGGCAAGCAAACAAACGAAAAACGGAAAAAAACGAACCAAAATGGGCAAAAAACAGCCAACGAAAATCTCAAGGAAACCAGCGCAAAAAAAAAAACATGGGCAAAACGAAAAACGAAGAAAGAAAAACTCTAGAGCAATGCATACAATTGAAATTTACGTGCCAGAGTTTTGGTCTTGGTTTCGGTTTCGGTTTCTGTTTCTTGGTTTTGTTAGATTCTTGTCTTCTCTTACCCTTCTTCTCGGTTCTTCTTGTCTTCATTAGGCGCATTTTTTTTCGGGGGAGGATAGAGTTAAGCTACTCTCGGCTGCAGCATCTAGAATACAATTTATTATTGTCTTCTAAGGGCTTAAAAGTTTTGAATTTTTTTCTCCTCCTCGTTTTTTGCATTTCTTTGTATAATTGATTGCATAATCAAATTGAATCTGGCAAACTACGGAAACTTACATATTAACTTGAAAAAAAACATAGAGATTGTCGAAATTTCTTAATTGCAATTCTTGATTAAGAACTTTATTTTAATTTGACACTTGTGTGCGATGCTTAATCCGATAACATCACTCGAAATATCGATATAATAGATGCATTTAATCTACGATATTTCTCAAACACCGATTATTTATGTTTTATTTAGAATATTTGTCACTTTTATTCTAAATTTTGAAAATGATATGAGATATTTAATAGGAGTAATAGATGCGAAATTTATCAAATACCGATTATTTAGGTTTTATCTTGAATTTTTCAAATGTTTGGATACAAATCGTAAATCAAATATTGAATAGAAAGATACTCAGAATGCAAGATGATGAAAAAAATTATGATGAAGATTTCTCCCTTAGATAAATATCGTTAAAAAATATCGATATTAACCAAAGAAATTGCAATTAATAATTTCCATTTCGATACAATTATTTGAGATGCGTAAACAAATTACTAGCAAATGAACGATGAGATCGTGAATTCATTGATTTCCTGGCAAAGAAGTGTCCTTACCACTTTATGCCATTACACTAAGTTAACTCTAAGTTTGTAATTTTAAGCAAATATAAACAACAACAACAAAATACCACGAAAGGGAAAAAAATTCCCAGCGAAATGCCAACACCTTTCGCATTCAAATCAAAACATTTAGGCCAAAATGAAATGCCGCTACCCACTACCATCATCCACTCTTGGCAATTTTGCATGCTCTGGTAACAAAAACGACAAAACGAACAAAAAAAAAAAACCAAAACGTTCAGCAAATTTATGCAAAAATGTTTTCGATGCCAAATCAAAATATGGCCAAGTTAAGTCACAAGAGTGTCGCGTGTCGTCTATAGCGCACACGAACCCTTACAAAAAAAAAAAGAAGAAGCAAATACCAAAAAGCGAAAGAAAAAAAAAACCAAATGCAATAAAAACAAAAACCTGAAATGAAAGAAGCATTTTTATAAACTAAAAAGCGTTAAATGTCATTTACACAAAAGTAACCCAAACCGTAAAAATTAAACCCCACACTCCACCGTCCCACCCCGCCCCGCCATAACACTCTCCCAATCACCCGCCAGCAGCAATTCGACCCGCAGAGTTAGCCGTTAGCCATTTATATGGCCAAAAACAACAACAACAACAACAAGAGAAACAAAAAGAAAGAAGTAAAACTTTTTCACGCCATTTCACTTTGACTGGAAAATGTTCGGTAAACATGCAAGGGGCAAATGGGAAAACAAAAATTGTCATGAAAAAAAAAATGTTTTTGGTTTAGATTTATGTGTCAACAATGGAGGCGGCAAATTAAGTTAAGCGTTTATTTCTATAGCCTATTTTATGGGGCTTACACTCAAACCCCTCCTTAGCTATTGTAATTGTAGTCGTTGTCGTGTTTGATTTTTTTTCCCTATATATATATAAGTATATATGGCATTGTCAACGCATTTGATTTGCCCAAGCGTAAATTGACAATTTTTATATTATGTTATGCACATGTGTATGTGTGTGTGTGTGTGTGTGTATGCATTGGCAATGGCAACAATGCAAGTGCACAAGTGGCATGCCACACTGCATTTTCAGTTTTAATAATGCAAAAATACAAATGCAAACATTTCCGCAGGGCTGTCATTGTCATTGGCTGGGGGATTCCATGGCATTCGAGGATTGGGTTATTGCAACAGTTGTGCCGACTGCGACAGTTTTATTGCATAAGTCAACAGAAGTTAGTGGCACACACACACATTCGCACGCACACACACGCGACAAACACGTGCATATGTCAATGTATTGGTATATTGTTATCTCCCTTTCATTGTGTGTGTGTCTGTGTGTGTGAAAGTATTTCGATCTGCAACATTTTTTTTTTATTGGGTCACCACACACACACAGACACAACACAGACACACACGCACACCGAGAAAGATATGCGTGTATGGCTGTAAACCACTTGAAAATTGTATTTTCATTTCAATTGTTTATTTATTGCGGCACTTGTTCGCATTCGATTTCCCATGCCATCCCATGAAACAGCAACAGCAACAACCAACAACAACAAACCAAACAATTCCAAAAAAACAAAAATCCTTTAACCCATTCTAATTTAAAGTTTAAGAGCAAGTGAACCAAATCTAATATAAAATAGTTATATAATTCCAATGAAATCTGCTTAGATATGGAATATGAATGAATCACAGATCATTCCAAAATTAATACAGTCAAATTCGAATGAAATGAAAATGGATAACTCCCCTTAAACGAGTCCAGACAAAAATCTATTCATGAATTTCCTTTCAATAATCATACATTTCCATTTTCCAAATTTATTCAAAAGATCTGTGAATTTTGAATAAATAAAAGAAAAAAATATAGTAAACAGACCTCACAAAATTAAGTTCACTATTTCCAGATTCATTTGGGTTTTCCAAATGAATCACTACATTAAGTTAAACCCATTTAAATAGATCTTAAATATAGACCAACTGTGAGCGATTAACTAATAATATTTGCTTAAATCTACATAAGTAGAAAACTCCTTTATTAAATTAAAGTCTCTCCCAGTTGAGATCCTGGCTACGCCCTTTTCGAAATTACCACGAAAAAATCAACATTTTCGACTTCAATTTTAGTAAAATGCTCTGAAAAAAATTCAAGGAAAATCGGTCGATTTTAATACCACAACTTCTATTTATAAAAAATACAAATGCAATATCTCAACTTGGTAAATTTATTTTAAGATTTCGAAAAGTTCCATTGGTATATTTAATTCTTAGAATTTTAAGATTTCGAAAAGTTCCATTGGAATATTTAATTCTTAGAATTGTAAATTTGATAATTCATTTTTTGACAAAATTATAAAGAATGGTTCAAATATTTGGTGGGAATTTGATATTAAAATTTCCATTATAAATACTCTATATAACAAGATGATCTAGTATGATCAGAAGAATATTTCTCTTGCCCTTTTAGTTATATGTAATAAGAGAATTTGTTTTTATAAAACTTTGAAACTAAATTAATTTTTTGTTTATTCTTTTTTTTTACGGTTCTCTTTCCACAGTCCACAGTATTGATTGCCAGTGAAGCAGTGGCGGACTCACAACAAAACTCAAGCCAACCAAATGCCGTTGGCGGTGGAGGAGGAGGAGGTGGAGGCGGCGGTGGTGGTGGTGGCGGTGGCGGCATTGGTTCACCCAGTTCACCAATCAGCAGCTCAGCACCGTCCAGTGTAACCGCATCGCAATCCACAGCAACCGCCGCCAACATAGCCACACTTAATGGCAGTGCCAACGATGGCAACATCTCTGGCAACACATCGCCCATAGCCAGCGGTGAGCCCTTGTTGCAAACGCCGCCCGCTGTACAGCAGCAGCAGCAGCAACAACAACCGACACTCAGCATGTGCAGCAGTCCAACAGCGGTGGCAGCCACTTCGGTAACAGCCAGCTCAATAGCCACTGGAGCCTTGGCGGCAACAAGCAGCAGTGGAGTTGGTCTCTTGCCCACAGCCGGATTGGATAGTAGTGCAAATGGTGCAGCAGCAGCTCAAGCTCAAGCCCAAGCTCAGGCACAAGCCCAGGCACAGGCACAGGCTCAGGCACAAGCACAGGTACAGGCAGCAGCCGTTGCAGCAGCAGCAGCTGCAGCTAATGGTGGTGCTGCTGGTGGTGCTGTTGGTGGTGCTGGTGGTGTTATGGTGCCAGCAAGTACATCACAAGTGATTGCCCATCTCAATGCGGCAGCTGCAGCGGCTAGCGGCATTATGACCGCATCGGTGCAGTCACCAAATCTGACCACTAGTCTGACCAGTGCTCTAGTCCCGGCTCAGCCGGTATCATCGGTGGCCGCAGCAGTGGCGGCTGCTGCCTCCTTGGATGCCAAACATCAGCCAAAACGTCTGCATGTCTCCAATATACCATTTCGCTTCAGAGATCCCGATTTGCGTGCCATGTTTGGGGTAAGTCTCTCCCGCCCCCTCCCCTCCTCTCATTCCCATTCGCATTCATCTGATTTGTCTTTTTCTTTTCTAGCAATTTGGCACCATTCTGGATGTGGAAATCATATTCAATGAACGCGGCAGCAAGGTAAGTTTTGTCTTGAATAGTTTTATTCATTTGCTTTCGGTATATACATACCTCCCCACTCAAACGCTCGCCAGCCCGCCCTTCTGCCCCTCCGCCTGATCCTTGAATTTTGTGTTTGGCATTTTGCATCTAATTGTCGCACAATTCATTTAAATTATGCACTCGAAGTACACTCAAAGCGAGTGTCTGAGGGGGTGGGGGGAGATGGGGGATGGATGGGCCATTCAGTCCATTCATTCATTCGTGTTGCCGGAGCAACTCCACTCCAAGGAGACGACGCCTGTGTGCCACATTATTCATTCAACCAACTAGAGAGAGAATGTCTGAAGAGTGGAAGAATAAAAATAATTGCATAGTTACGGGCGTCATGGCTGCCCGCCGACTGCTGTCATCTTTAAGAAAATTGTGCATAATTTAGATTGCCATCACCTAATTTTTTTTTTTTTTCATTTTCCTTTGTTAGAGGGCAGGCGGGGGTGGGTGGGGCAGCGTTTGAAAAAAAAAGCACGTGCATGTACGTCGTCGTCAGCCAGGACACCAAAAACTAAAGAGAGAAGAACAATTGCAATAGAAAAAGAAGCATGTCCTTGGCCGCCTTGTTGATGTAGCTTTTATATATATGTATCTCTCTCTCTCTCTCTCTCTCTCTCTCTCCCATCCCCCATTCCCCTTCTCACTCTCCTATCTCTAGAATATTATATTATATTATATTTATCTATAAGTATATACCTACTCTAAATGTTTCTTTAATTGCATGTTTGATTGCGATTGGCAGGGATTCGGTTTTGTAACATTCGCTAACAGCAACGATGCAGAACGAGCACGCGAACGTCTACACGGCACCGTGGTTGAGGGACGCAAAATCGAGGTGGGTGCATGCCAAAACAATAAAAAAAAAAAACCAAAAAATATCTACATATACATACATATCATATACATATAACTCTATATACACACACACACACCACACCACACTCTCACACACACACACACACATACAAATTGTCTTCTTCACACGCCTTGTTAGCGAAAGGATGAGGGCAGTTTTTAATCATATCCTTTAACTCTGATTGATTTTTAAATTATGCGCGCATTTATATTTGCCTTTCATTAAAAAAAATTAATTACAATCGCTTCTTTCTTACGTGTTCAGCTCGCTCAATTCCGTTCAGTTCAGTTTCGTTAATGTTCAATGGTCAGCCGCAAATAATTGGCATTTTAAATATGCTGAAAATGCACAAAGTGCTGTGCGACAGACGCCTGATTGAACTGAATTCAACTCGAACACAACTCAACTCATCGTAACTGAACCGAGAATTGGTTAAACAAATTAACTAAAGCCACACAAAAGGCTGTGCAGCAGTATCGCCAATATATGTATACATAGTAGATTCATACGGAAATCGGCTCTCTAATTAAGCCATGGTCGGCGGTTTTTTTTTTTTTTTTGCGCCATCCCTTTTTATCTTTTTGTTTATTTTGTCCCGGAATTCCGCTCAAAAAAAAACGCCCAAAAGGAAGACTAAATGAAAAATAAAAGCCGAACATTCAATTCAAACGGAAAAATCATCAGGAAATGCAACCGAAACTGTTCAAATAGCAATAAAATAGGACTACAAAATGCACTGATTTCCGCTTGCTTTTTTCTGCTGTTGATTTCAATATGTTTTTATAAGATTTTTTGTACACAATGCAAAAATTCAAATTATTTAGTTTGAATAACATTTTAAGTAAAGTAAATGGAATATTTATTAAATTTTTAAAGTAAAATCTTTCAAACCTGCAACGAAAAATTGCCATTCAACATTTAATTAACAATTATATTTGGATTGACTTCAAAAGATTTTCAAAAATCTATCTAAATCGGTATTTTTTCGATATCCAACAAGTAATTAACGACTTGAAATGAGAACGAATCGTACTAAAAAATGCTTTATAAATTACAAGAGAAAAAAAATTAAAAAAAGGTTCTAAAAAAATTTAATTTTTAAAGATGGAAGTCGTAAAAACCATAAACCTGGTTATTAGCTCAAGATTTTAAAATCATTGGCAACAGAAAAGGGTAAGCAGATTGTCTGTGGATCTACCTTAAGAAGTAGACTTTACAATGCTAAAACTAGTTGAGAATTATAACTGCAAAGATGGAAAAATAGATCAAGTTGTTGAAAATTCGGTTGCATTTATCATTTCACGTTTCTAATACTTAGTTCGATTGCATTTTTAGCCCATCTCACACATACACACACACACATACACTTTTACACACATACACATAGTATATTTAAAGAAAAATATTTGCATAATTGTTTACTAACTTATAATATTATCCTCTATGCCATATTCTCTCTATTTCTCTCTATATGCGACCTAATACATACAAATCACCAATAAAAAAAAAAAAAAAAAAAAAACCACCACCAATCAATCAACCAATCAACCAACCAACCAATCAACCACCACCAACCACAATCGCGCTGCAAAATTTTGAACTCTCTCTCTGTCTCTCTCGTTATCAATAACCAACAACAACAACAACAAACAACAAATAAAAAATGTGAAGGTGAATAATGCCACTGCACGTGTACAAACCAAAAAAGTGACAGCAGTACCCAACGGTAAGTTATTCTAACACACAACTCACACTCATCCACACACACACACACATCCCAACACACACACACACACACCAAAACACATACTAATAGGTATATAAAAGTTAAGTTTAGGCTACGTAACGAAACAAGTTTAAGTGTAGAACAAAGAAATGCAATTACGCCTTGCAACAGCAACAGCAGCAACAGCAACAATAAAACTTTAACAAAAACTGCCATAACATTTGACTGGCCATTGCTGTTGCTTGTTCCTGCTGCTGCTGCTGCTGGTTTTTCTTTCTTTCGAGTTTTGTTTAACTTTTCACATCAAGCAAAAAAGAAAAACCAAATAAGAAAAGTGAAGCAAAACATAGAAATTGAGTTGCCAAGCGAACGTTTCACCTAATGAAAATGTTTCCTTTTTAACACCAAACACCGAATACCCCTCCACCCTCCACCCCTCATTCACTTGTCAGTTCACTTACACTAAAAACAAAAAAAAAAAAAAAAAAAAAGGAAAGGAAACAAACCAAAAAAAAAAAAGAAGTTCATTCGTTGCGTTATTTTGTGTGTTTTTGTTTTAATACATTTTATACTAAGTAGTCTCTAAGTATGCCAAGGTGCCAAAAGCAAGCAAGCAGCAGCAACAACAATCTAACAATTGAACCAAACAAACTAAATCAAAACTAAATAAGCAAGCATTTGTTTTGATTGTGTTTATTCACTAATTTGTGATTTAAGTTTTCGATTACGATATAATGATGATGATGATTATGATAATGATGATGATATGATGATTGATGATATATTCTCAATATTTTATTTCGTTTTTTTTATATATTTTTTTTATTATCTGATATCAACCAACCCAATCCACACACAGTTGTACTGACCAAAGATGGTGCCATACCGGCCCCAGCTCTAGGTGAGCCAAAATAAAGAAAACAAAAAAAACAAAACAGTTGATTGCATGAAATTCGTAATGTGCTTGCCTGCAACTGCTTGCTAGCAGATACCCCCCAAACCCCAATCAACCCCCCCTGCCCACACTCCATATGTAAATCCATATGTCTAATCGAATTAGACCATAAATATCGCATTTAAATGCAACCACCAAAACAAATGGCATGTTGCACGTTAAAAAAAATACAGAAATGTGAAATGTCCCTCTCCAACCCAAAAAGAAAACACTCCTCCAAAATATAAAGCATGCCAAAAAAAAAACTATCTACGGTTAGGAAATATAGTTTGAAAAACGTAAATTTTGAAAAACATATATTTTGTTTCTCTTCTGTGTGTGCGTGTTTTAAATTGGGGATTGAAAACCCAAGTTGCAGTAGTATATCTTAACTTAATCTTAATCCAATCTGGTCTCTTGCTCCTTTTTTTTTTTTTTTTGTTTTAGTATTGTGGCCTCTTTATTCTTTGTTCTTTTTAAAAGTTTATTCAGTTAGAAGTTCTAAGATATTTACTATACCATTTTGCAGTTTCGCACAATTTCATTTGAAGTTGTGGCAAAAAAAAAAAAAAAAAGGCAGACAGAGAAAGGGAAAAGAAAGAAAACTTTATAAAGTCGTATCAAGAAGAAGACTGAAATAAAGTTATTTACCCCCCACCAGACCCTCCGCGCCAGCAAAACCATGGAATCCATGCAATGTAAAATAAATAATACTACTGATTAAATCGTCCTCTTTTTCTGTTTGCCATTAAAAAGTATTCACAGCACAAAATCTATACTTTAGTTTCGCTCAATACGATAAGCCGCTTACAAACCAAAGCAAACCGAAGCAAACCAAACCAAACCAAACCAAAACGAACCAGAACCGAACCGAACCAAAAACCAAGCCCAAGCCCCAGACCAGAGTGAAACGATGGGCGACTGACTGCATCTTGTCCTGCTGCAAAGCGGCTCACAACTCCAATGAAGGGGAAGGAGTTGGGTGAAAAAAGTTGTTCCCCAGTGGTTGGTTATCCTTCGTTCGTGTTTTTTTTTTTTTTTTTTGCTGATGCAAAATGCTTTTGTATTGCCAACAAAACTTGAAGCAAAAAGAAAGAATGAAGCGCGCCAATATTATGAAAGTACAAGAAGCAGCCTAGGTAAATGGAGACGAAGAACCATTTGCCTTTGGCCTTTCATCTCTCTGGCTCTGACCAGCTTCTTTAGGTTGGCTCGTTTTCATTCTTGGCCACGTGCACGTAATGCGCTTCATTTGCCTTGCACTAAATGCTGCTGGAGAGTAGATTGGATAGTGGGGGAGAGGGAGGAGGAGACTCACTCACTGGATATTATAGACAGGGGTCCCAAGCAAGCAAGCAAGCAGCAGCAGCAGTCACTTTATCACGTTTCGAACTGGCTTCTTTTGCATGGCAAATCGCTTGAACCATTACCAGGAAAGCATGGGACAGAGCATAGAATGGAATGGGGATTGCATGGAATGGGGAGAGAGGCTCACGCTCACGTCGTCGTAAGCGTCCTGGTTCTGGTCCTGGTCCTGGTCTTGGCCCTAGTCGTAACGAGACAGGCCCAGATAGATAGATAGACAGGCAGAGGCAGTCAGGATAATTACAAATAAACCACAAAGTTGCAAACATGTTGCACACACTCACACACACACACACACACACATGAACACATAAATTTCACGAAAAAAAAAAATGGGAAAAAAATTGCTGAAGGAAAATGTGAAAAGAAAAGAAAAAGTTTTCCTAGTTTTCCCAGGCAGGCGGCAGAAGCAACCGACAGCAGTTATCCTGCTGAGGGGCACCCTTGAGGCCGCGCCACAGAAACGTTTTATTTTGTGTTGCTCTGTGTTGTTATGTCTTATGCAAATGTAGCCCTCTATCCCAAACTCCACACACACCCCCCTGCCCACCCTCTCCTAACCTTCTCTCTTTCACACACACACACACTCGCATACTTTGTGCATTTTGAAGAAAGTTTTTACTGTATATTGTATATGCTGATTTCCACGCTGCACGGCATCAACCCAACCAACTATATACCTACATATATACACTCTATATATATATATATATCTATATATATTCTCGTTCCTTTTTCTGTTCTGTTCCGTTCTGTTCTGTTCTGTATATTCTTTTTTTTTTCCTCTTGCGTTGATCCTTTGACATGTTAAACTTAATGCGCCTTTATGTCGTTCCTACTGGCTCCTGGAACCCAAGCAGCATTACCATCACCTCTCCTGTCTCTGCTGTCTACTGTGTTAGCCCCACATCACATGGTGATGGGGTGGCGGAGTGTCAGTTGCTCTGTCTGACATGTCTTTAACTGAATTTCGTTTTTTTTTTTATTTTTTTTTTTATATTTTTGTGGTTACTTATTTTGCCATTTTGTTCTCTCTAAATTTGCATAGCATTCAGATGATAAAAGAAGGCGAAGAAAGAAGCTCATTGCCTACTCAGCCAGGCATTCGATTAAGTGAGCAGATGAGAATAAATCTAACTCAAATTGAAATCGAAATGCATCGAATTCTAACATACCCTTGATTAGAACGCCAAACGAGAGCTATAGGTATCAGATTTTGATACAATCTAGAAAATGTCGGTGATAGATTTTGTTGACTATCGTTATTCCGATAACTAGCGATTATTTCGAATATTTTGTTTTGTCCAAGCTTCCATTCCATCTGCAAATATATAAAATATATTACGATGAAATGCATAAAATCTAGAAAAAATAAAAGCCACCAAATATCGGTGATTGTCTTTGTCGACTATCGTTATTCCGATAACTAACCAATTATTTCTGACGTTTTGTTTTGTCGAAGCTTCCATTCAATCTTCCAACATACAATCTGGCACTGCAATTGCAAAAATTGATATTGATATTGCAATATCAACCAACTTCTATCGATATATCGAGCCAAGCTTGAATTGTTAAGAACTCGCATGCCTTTATGCCTTATATGGGGAAATACTTAGCCTTTAAGTTCAAAATGCAAGAAAAATGCCATTCAATTCGATTTGATCGATATATCGATAACCTAATTCCAGTATTGAATCTTTTTTGTTCGATCACAAGTTGGAATTCCTGACAACTCGTGGCATTTGGGGAAAAACTTAACCTTTGAGTTTAAAATGCATGAAAAATGCCATTCAATTCGCTTTGAATTTCCATGTTAATGCTCAAAAAAAAATATAGAATGACCGATTATAACAGCTTATACATATATCCCTGTAATGATCGAAAGCAAATCGAAATTTTTTTATTTGTTGCATACTTTTGTGAGCAGCATGCGAAAGTCCCCACCCCAAAAAAACAAACCAAATCCAAAAGCAAAAATAAATCTATAACAAAGTTAGCATGATAAACAAATAAACACAAAAATCAATCAACTAAAACGATATATATATACATATATATATTATGTTGCTACTATCTAAGTACCTACATATACACATACATACAAATAAAAATATACCCTATATAAGCACTAGAAAATCTTGTAACTACATATCTATAATATATATATATATACATAGTATAATAGAAAGCTGCACGTTTTTGATGTGCCTAAGAGAAATGATGATGTGATGTCTTAAGAAATCAACTGCAATATGTTTATGTCCACAAAACCAGAAACCAGATCTAATTAATTCAAAACTAATGCAAATATTTTCTCTTGCCTTTTCCATGCCACAAAACAATGACAACTACAACGACAACGACAACAACAATGAATATAAATAAATTATTTGAAATGTGCTGCTGCAGTCTGCGTACAATGGCCAGAAGGTAAGCGTTTTGTCAACTGAATGTTGTAAATCTCATGGTTTTTTTTTTATTGTTGGTTTCTCTTATGTATTTATTGCCTGCCTGTATTTTTGTTATAAATATACAACAATCCGAAACACACAGAATATATATAAAAAATTGAATCAGAGACAGCAATAAGTCTATATATAATATACACATACATACATAAACCTTACTATCTATATACATATATAATTATATATATATATATATATACATATATTCTCTCATACAATATGTGAAGTGATGATTTTTTTTATCCAGTTTTTTTTTTTGGTTGTTCCTCCGTTTTTGTGTTTTTTTTAGCATTTAAGAAAGAAATATTATTATTATTAGTCTATAAGTGCATTGAAGAAAACTGATCCGAATCGATAACTAGATATATAATGTTAGGCAGGGTATATATCTATACATACTAAGTAACTATTTTTATATACATACATACATACACCTACATACACACACACACCCATACACACACACATACATACTCTATCGTACGTACCTACAACAATATTTATTTAGGGCTGGCCGTTGTCAACGTATTGTCATCGTTGGGTTTAGTTAGAGGATAAAGAAAAACATCAGCAGCATCAGCAACAGCAGCAGCAACAGCAACAGCCTCCGAAGCAAAATCAGAAGGTTAAAATTTCATCAAATCTATCCACAATTCTATCTCATGGCAATTTTTTGTCATTTATCATTTTCGTTTCTTTTGCATAGTTTTTGTTTTTAGGTTATTGTGAATTACGTTCACACAGGAAATTGCATTATATAAATATTTAAAATTCCCCCCGCAAAATAAAAATGTAATTGATTAAGTTGTATAGTTTTTTTTCCGTTGGTTTTCGTCCTTTTAGTTTCCTTTGATAAGATGAATTGAAAAACCACATTAACTACCCGCTCGTTGTATTCCCCCACCCCTCTCCACCCTACCCAGTTCAAAAAGCAGGCGCGTTGCCAAATTTTCTTTCTAGTCTTGATAATGTGATTATGATAATGATAATGATACTGATAATGATTATAATAATGATAATGATGATGATGATGATAATGATGAGATAATCTTGCGATTATAATGATGGTTATGAATTTTAGCATATTGCGGCTGTGTTGTCTTATGCATAATTACCTTAATTATATATACATATATATATATATATATTTATATATTTTACAACATTATATTACATTGTATCCATCCTGCCTACTATTTATATATCTCTATCTCTCTCTCTATCTATTTATCTATATGATTTTTGTTATATGATACGTCTCTTCTTTAATCAATTTTCGTTGTATGTGGCGTTTGTTTTTATTATCCACTATATATTTTGTTTTCCTGTTTATCCTATTTCTTTTTTTTTTTCTTGTGTTGTGTAAGCCTCTTTCTCTATATTTTCGTTTCTTTATGTTTTATCATTTGCTTTGTTTTTTTTTTTTTTTTTTTGGTCTGAACATGTCTGAATTGTTAATTTAGTGTAAAAAACAAAAACATTTTATACACTTGTACTCGTAATGTAGTACTCCTTATATCGTATAGTCTCGTAACTGTAACTGATAACAACACTCTGACGCGATAAACAATCATTTTAAATTCAATTCGGATATGATTCGAAAGCAATTCAAGTCGCAATTCGATCAGTTAGCACATAGATCTAAGACAGAACAAAATGCCTCGCCATGCCATGCCCACGCCACGTCTCGTCTTTATCTCATTGCATCCATAAAACACTTTGATATGTATATACACACACACACACACACACACATGCATATATATGTATACATAAGTACCTGACTCTCTTCACATCCTAAGATCTCGAATTATCAAAACGAAACAAAATTTATAATGATATCCATCAAGGTTATCGCCTACCAGTGGCTGCCGCCTGGCCATTTTTGGGTGCACCAGTTGGTGCTGGAGGGCCAACATTGACGCCAGTTCCCGTCCCAGTGCCGATGCCCATGTCCATGCCCATGTCCATGCCATTGCCCCAAGCATCGCCAGCGAATCCAACGGCTAATTCGGCCGCTGTTGCCGCCGCAGCAGCAGCTGCAGCCCATGCAGCAACGCCAGGTGGCATTGTCCTGGCATCGCATCGCCCACCTCAGACAACAGCAACATCAGCGCCCACAGCAGCAGCAACGACACGGCGGAGGTACAACAACAGCAACAAAAATCCAATTGAAATTCAATTTCTGTGTGTGTGTGTGTGAAAAAGCGAAAAGAGAGAGAAAAAAAAATTCAAAAATTGATCAACAATATGACCCAACGACAACACACAGTAAAGCAACTGCAACTTGCAACTATCGTAACCGTAACAGTAACAGTTAACAATAACAGTAAAAAAAAAACCCACAGTCACCCCAAGAAACTACTATTTAGCTATGAGAATTCTGTACCATATAATATTGTCAATGTTTGTTGTCTTGTTCCTCACTTTGGTTTTTGAAGCATTTGGGTTTTAAATTATACTCGTATATTGCATACTTTTTGGCGCCCTTGAGATTGCATTGTTCCAACGGCTAGGCATACATACACCAAACCCAACCACCCACCCACATATACACACTCACACACACACATACACTCACACACAAACACTGAATTAGCGGCAATTACCTGAAATCTTGTTATATGTAATTAGATGTTAAGTAATGGCAAGGATTTTAGTATTAATCATAGTTAAAATACTTTTATATCGTACACATATACATATATATCGTATAGCTATATCGTATATATCTGGTAGACCAAAAAACAAATGAATTTTTAATGCGCAGCTAAATTTTGTTAAGGCCTTTTTCCCCTCATAATTCACTCTGTCTCTGTCTCTTAGAGCAAAAACCAAGAAAATCCTTTTAGCAACCCAATCATCATTCTGTCTCTCTCTCTCTCTCTCTCTCTATATATATATATACATATATTGCTCTCTTTTTCTGTCTTTTGTTTTATTCATATTTTTTGGCATCTTTTTTCTTAAGTTTGGCAGTCTTTTGCACGTTTTGTTTACTTTCTGTTTTCCTGTTTTGTGTTTTGTTTTCTCTTTCAATCAATTATTACGCTTTCATGCAATACAAACAACAAAAACGTTCAGAGAATATAAATTTTTACCAATATATATAGAGAATCATTTTGGAAAAATGTCAAAATATTTGCAAATTTCAATTTGTTGCATGTTAAGTGAGAAATTTTGCCATTCCTTTAATTGTTTCATGCCAAACGCTTTTCATTTTTCTCTCTCTCTCTCTCTCTCTCTGTCTCACTCTCGGTGTGTGTGGGAGGGTGAAAAATTAACATTGAATGTTTTTGAACAAATTTAAATTAAAATCTGATGAAAAGTTGAAAGAACACACACGCACACACACACACACACAATTGGAGGCGGTGCCACAACCAACCACAACGATACAATTTTGTTGTGAGCTAATAATTTGCATACAAATATGGCAAATCGAATTTTTAATTGCAAACAAATTTTCAATTTTATGGCTCGAGCGTTTGAAATTCGATGTTAAATACACACACATACACACACACACCCACATGTTTCAATTATAAATTTTGTATAGTTTTTCAATCAAAGGTGGTCGATGGCAACGCCGGATTCGGGTTCAGGTCCATGTCGTATCCGGTTCCCACCTACACTACACATACCAGATACCTGCTGTGCGTGTGTGTGTGTGCGTGTGTGTAGCGGTATTTGCTCCTATGGCTCTAGGTTTTCATGTGGCTATCAATTATCATCGGCCATTCGATTCTCTGCATTCTCTCGGTTGGCTTTTGCGGCTTTTGGCCAGAAAATTGTTAATTATGAAGCATATCAATTCGGTTATCAATTGAGTGAGAAACCATGCGGAATTTATGCATAATTGAAAGCCTCCGATACACATACTACATACTCATATACATTCATGTACATTTATGCAATATGTACATATCGGTATATAGAAATCAATTAAAAATGATTCAATTGCAACATCCCCCAAGCAATTACAAAACCAAACGCTAATCTTTAATTATGAATAGCAAATTAGACATTATTTGTGGTAGTTGCATCTCTATCGCTCAAAAAAATGATCGATCAATGAACCTATTGCTCACAAAACTGATCAATAAAACTTTAACAAAAGAAAAAATTTGTTTATATAATATTTACAACAAATTAGACGTTATTGCTGGTATTTTAAACTCAAAGTTTTCAAAGTTATCAAAAACAAGCAACCTATTGATCAACGAACCTATCGATCTCCTACCTTATCGATACAAATCTATCGAAAGTTAATATTTTTCCATAAGACAATCGAATGAATAGAATTTAAGACCGATAAATAGAATATATCGACAGCACGCCATCAATTATCGAAAAAATCAAATTAAGAGACGATCCTTGATCCTGTAGGTAATCGAAATATACAGTATGTAGTATTAATATGGCAAATGAAGCTTACCTAGAAAGAAAACATAGTCGTATTATATAGTCATTGAATTCCTCCCCCCTTACCCTCGCCCCATGCCAGGTGGATTGCTGTAAAAATTGATTCTGCATTTAGTATTTAATTACTTACCTACAGACATATACATATATGTATGGTATATATATAAACCTCTGCTAGTTCTTATTGTACAATATTTAAAAAGGTGAACGGTTTTAACTTAATTTAGTTTGAATTTGATTGCTTTTTACACACACACCCCCACACACATACACACTCACACACATTTCTAATTAACAAACCAAAAACAAAAGTGCAATGAATTTTCGATTTTGATTTTGTTTTTGATTTTGTTAGGTCTTGTCGCATATGTAATTGAAATATACTATACTATATACTATATATGTATGGCCGAAGCATACTAAAGATCGATCTAATGTTTTCTTTATTCCGTATTGTTGATGATCTCAATATATATATATATATATATAAATATATATATATTTAATCCAATAAAACACATACACACATATACATACATACATATACATATATATATATCCTACTATATAAAAAAAACAAAAACTGCAATATAAAATGCAACAACTAAGTAGCATTTCTTGGTAATTGAGTGTGTTTCTAATGTTTAAGTATTTATGTTTCTCGAAATGATTCCCCCTTTTTACATTTTATTTTTCTACATATATATATATATATATATATAAATCGTATATATATATTTGAATTATACACGTATGTCTTATGTATTGTTATATGTATATAAAATCATCGCAGCGCTATATATATAAACCTATCAAAAAAAAAAAAAAAACCAGTTACTACATAATGCCTAGAATTTGCCATATATATTTATACTACTTATATAGACACACACACACACACACACACCACTCATGCATACATACATACATGTGTGTGTGTGTGTGTGTGTGTGTGTGTTTGTGTGTGTATATGTGTAGGTATACATATTTATATACATACAAATATATTTACTTATATAAAAAGAGAGAAAACTAACCGCATGCGTTTTATGTTCTTTTCTTTTCCTTTTTCTACTTTTTGCACACGAATACAAAACAAACAAACTTTACACACATACACCAATACACACACACACAAACACACACACACACACACACACACACACACACACACACACACACACACACACACTGGTAAAATTGTTGTGTAAAATCGTTGCAAAAAACTAAAAATCAAACAAAACAAAACAAAAAAAAAATATTTATTTTTGGTGACGACCACCCACCCCGCCCCCATTTCACGTTACGCCTCATAGCCGCCGTAGCCGCCGCCGCTGCCATGCGTGGAGTTGCCATACAACGTGGACACGTGGGCGTGGTCGGTGCCACACCCTACCATCATCCACATCATCCGCATCATCATCCAGCGCTGCTGGCAGCCTCCGCTGCCGCGGCCCAACAGCAACAGCAACGTCAAGTGGCCGCCGCCGCCGTGGCCGCAGCAGCCGCCCAACAGCAGCAGCAACAGCATCAACAGCAGCAACAGCATCAACAGCAACAGCAGCAGCAACATCAACAGCAACAGCAGCAGCACCATCAGCAGCAGCAGCAACAACACCAGCAACAGCAGCAACACCAGCAACAGCAACAGCATGCAGCAACAGTCGCCGCCGTTGCCGCCTCCCATCCGCATGCGGCACACGCATTGGCCCCCCAATTGGCACAATTGCAGCCGGCGCTGCAAGCGGTGGCAGTGCCCACAGCCGCTGGAACGGCTGCTGCTGCTGCTGTTGCCCAGCAACATTCGGCCCTGCAGCAATCGTTGGCCGCTGCGGCAGCTGCCCAAAATCCGGCCGGTGTGGCCAGCAATCAGGCAAGTGCTGCTGCAGCCGCCTATGCGGCACGTCTATCGGCGGCATCGGCCGCCGCATCCCAAACGCCGGCCGCTGCTGCTGCGGCTGCTGCTTCCATGGCAGCGTCGGCCAATGCGGCCAACAATGCTGCCGCTTTGCATGGATTTGCGCCGTAAGTAGAGAAGAGTCCTTCTTCGTCGTCATCGCAAGTGTTTTGTCGGGCAGAGTGTGGATCGATTGGTCGGTCAATCGATTGATCGATCGATCGATCGATCGGTCTATCTCTCACGTTCTGTCATCGTCACCCATCGCAAACGCACAGAATAGCTGAGGCGCTGTAGTTGTGTAATAACTTCTTTATACTCTCTGTCTCTCTCTCTCTCTAATATTAGTTTTGCGATCGAAAAGAAGAACGAAAACATTTTTTGAATGTAGTTTTAGCGCACTTAACTTCTTCTTCTTCTACTACTCTTACTTACTACTACTTATTACTCGTACATTTTTACGTTAAGTTTTTGTTTTCCGTTTACACACACACACACACACTCAGCACACTCACACAGCCACACTCAAGTATGTTACATATATCCATCTCTGATCATCGTACAATTCCGTGCTCCAAAAAAAAATATGTTCATAGCTTTATCCATCTCTCTCTCTCTCTCTCTCTTGTTGGTGAATTACTTATTGTTTCTTATGTTTTTGTCTTTAGAGTGTGTAATCCCACGAATTGCCTTAACTCAATAATACATCTGTCTTACTCTTTTGCTTTGTGTCTCTCTCTCTCTCTAGACTTAAAAAGCAAGCAGCAACCAAGAAAAAAAAGCACGCTAAAATTTATATATATAAAAAATAATTGCATCAATTACATAGAGATCAAATGACAGCAAAAGTTAATATAATTTTATGATGATCTTGATGACCAACTTGGATTTTCCTTTTTTGGTTTTTGTTTCCTTTTTTTTTGTTGTACATACAAACATATATATACATACTTATATTGTGTAACACTAGGCGTATGAGCAATTTGAGTATGAATAACTCGCTCTCTCTCTCTCTCTCTCTGTATCTATCAATCTGTTTCATTCATTCAACTAAACGTTGCCGCCTTGTGTGCATGTTTCCAACATCATCAGTAAACGCATATATACTTTTGATTTATCCTATAGACATACATATATACATAGATACTTCTTTTGTGGCTGCCAATTCTATATACACACACACAAACACACAATCACCCTTCGCCCTCCTACCCCCCACACTCCACCCCCCAAAAAAAAAACACTCTTGCAATAGCCGTATGAATGACATGACATATAAATATATACACATACTATATACCTATATAGACTTTATATAAATAATAATCAAAACCCAAATCGACCAAAAACTAATTTAGCTAGGTGCATGAGTGTCTGTTCTGTCTATACAACAAACAAAAACCAAAAAAACAACAACAACTACTACTACAACAATCAAACAACAATTATAAAAACAATTTTTGTAAAACTAATCAACAAGAAAGCAAGTCTTAAATGTAGTATCGGGAAATGGAATGCCAAAATAAGTATGTTTTGCGGTTGGTTCATTTTTTTAGTTCATCACTTTTTTGTTTAACAAAAAAAAAAAAAAAGAAATTAAATTTCCCACACCTCAACCCTCCCACTTCCCACCCAAAAAAAAAAAAAAACCACCTACCCCACTTTTTTAAAACCGAATCAAATCGTTGTGATCGTCATCAATTAATAGAGGAAGGCAAGATTTATTAGGAGTTTAGATATTTACGAAGAAAGCAAAGGGACGAATGGAGTTTTTTTTCCTTTTTTCCTTAGGGGAAACTTCGAGGATCTAGGGTCCTTAGGTTAGGCCTTAAGTTTCAGTCATATAACAACCACAACACCACCAACAACAACAACAACAAAAAATAAAGCACATTACACTCCAAACCTCGTTCCTGTCTCCTTACATTCCTACAATCAGCCAACTGTCACTTACTATCTTCATTATCCATCGGTACAGAGGGGATACAATTTGATCTTACTCGACTTTTATCCTTTTTATCCAAAGTTCTCATAGCTCTGGGCCGCCCCCCAAATTTAAACCCCCATTCCACCTCCACCCCAGCCCACACTCTCTTTGTACCCTTTCATATATATCATACAAGTGCGTTAAAAATTTGAACAAAAAATTGCAAGAGAAAAATTACACAAAATTGTGAAAGTAAAAAAAAAAAGATCAATTTTTGAATTTTGCTTTTAAGTGCCTGAGAAGTGTCCTCCTTCTAATATACAAAAATATACCACATGCATACGAAAAGATCCATGAATGAAAGTCCAATCAGATCAATGAACTGAACTGAACTGAACAGATCATAATTTTACTGGACTTTCATTTCGTTTGCGAAAAAATAATAATATCTTATACTGGAAATTCGTTATTAATTAATTCTTTTTTAATCTTTTCTTCCTCCACCTCCTCCTCCTCCTACTCATCTACTCAGTGTATACTATGATCCCTTCTTAGCAGCTGCTGCAACCGCTGATCCAAATCTACGCTTCCAGGTGAGTTAGAGCAACTTCTAATTGAATGAATAATTGATAACTATAATTTTAAGTAAGTTTGATTAAGTTTTAGCATTTTATAGTTTTTTCTAAGGCTAGCTTAACTAACTTGTCTTTCTTTCCATCTATCAACCTATCAATCTATCTATATATATCTCCCCCTCTCTCTCCCTTTTTTCTCTATCTGTCTATCTATCTATCTATCTCTTTTAAACTATATATACATATCATTATTATATATAAATCTTACAGGCAGCCAAACCGGTCACTGAAGTTCCAGCCGCTCAGCCAGCCGCCATATTAAATGTAATAAAACCCATTCAAATTAATACGCTATTTAAAAAAAAAAAAAAAAAAACAAACATCAAAAAAGCAAAAAAATATTATTTATCATAATTTTTTTTTCCCTCTTTATACATATATATATATATCGATATATATTTTCATAGAACTTTTTTTTTTTTTTTGATGGTAGCTTGTGAAAGAACAAAAAGAAAAACACCTAATAATTGAGTTTTGAAACATTTGACTTGGTTTTTGGAACAGAAGTTGTCTTTTTTAATATACTTTTATTTTTCTTTGATTGTATTATGATTTTGGCTTTACTTTCCTTTGCATTTTCATTGAACTAACAAGGAGATAAAAAACAAACTTTAACTAAAACAAAGCGAAAAAGAAAAACGAAACAATCATAAAACTTTGTTGGTAACTCTTTTGGTCGTGCAAATGCGTCTGTATTCATTTCTTTATGTCAAGGTTTTCCCAATCGTCTAACTAAACCTTCTCCATTGTCACACACACCACAAAAACAACTCACACACACACATACAAACAGATAGAGGCTTGTCCTATTCGTTTTTTGTCCACATTTCAATGTTATAGCTTAATAATTCCGTATATATTCAATACCTCTTTTTAACTTTCTTTCATTCCATTTAACTTTGCATCTTTGTTTTATCCATTATTCATTTTGTTTGTGCATATACCTCTAAATATATATTTACTTGATCGGTTGTATGATTTGATCAATGAGCAAAAACATAATTTTCTATCAGCATAGTGATGCACACACACATACACACACACACACACACACACACACATTCTCTCCGCCATTTCAGAAGCTTTAATCAAGCGGCGCATTGCATACTTTCAGGCTGCATGCCGCTCTCTCTCTCTCTCTCTCTCTATCTCTTGCTATCTTTCTATCACTCTCTCCCTCTTACTCTCTCTCTATCTCTCTATCTCTCTCTCTCTCTTGCTATCTATCTATCTCTGTCTGTCTCTTTTTTAAGGCCTTCTAGCAGATAATTGCAAGTTTTTTTTGGTTTTTGTGTTTCATGTTCTTCTTTTTCATTTCATTTATTGAATTTATTGAAATGGGAATTAAAAGTGCAAATTTTATACATAAAAACATATATATATATATATATACTTATATGTATGTATATATATGTCTATACATATTTATATCCTTCAAATGCTGTAAACATTTTCGTAACTAAGTACTATGTATATTCTTCTTCTTTGGTTACCTTTTTTTCACGAATATTACTCAACATACAACTCAACTACAACAACAACAACAACAACTGCAACTGCAATTATTAAAACAACACCAACACCAACATAATCGATTAAAAAAAAAAAACAAATACGAAACAACAACAAACAACTGCAACCAACAAAAAAAAAAAAAAACGCAACAATAATTTGTTACAACAACAACAACAATAAAATACCAAATTACAGCGCCGCACTGTGACTACGCTAAACAGTACCCCACATACGATCAACCGCATTCCGGTGCCACAGAATGTTTTGGTAAAAATAATCATATCTAGAGCCTAGCTAGTTCCCCTCAATGCACCAACCCCAACCCCAATTCCCCCCGAACCCCAATGCCCCCCCGAATCTCCAAAATGCACCCTCTAGAGCGCATCCCAACGTTCATTTGTTTCACGTTGTTTCACGTTGTTCTTTGTTTTTGTGTTATCGAAATAAATAGTTGTGCCACGTTTTCTTTTGAGTTTTGGTTAATGCCCGTCCTCCTATTTAAGCATAAACATCTATAATTGTAAATATCGTACGTAATCGATAATAATCGAATGATGATCTAATTTCTATATACATATATATTTATCTAATTTAATGTAATGTAATGTAATCTTATATCTTATCACATCTGGGCTATATACGTTATGGTTTGTCCAATAAGCTTTAAGTTAACCCTAGTTGTAGTTTATATACAATATTTATATACTACATATTGCTCTAAGTTTTCCTTATTGGCCCCCTTGAGACCCACTTTGCAAATTTCGTTACGTTTGATATCCCCCAATTATTTTATTTTCTGTTTTTTTTTTTCTTTTGATTAATTTGTGTTTGATTTGTAGTAAATGGTTGTCGTATATTTCACTTAAAACCATTTTTGGCATCTTGGGTTTGTAGCTGAATTTACAATAATCAATATTGAAGTTGCATATATTATGTAACATATATATATATATATATATATGTGTATATGTTGTCTGTTTATATAAGTATGTAACTTCAAGTTGATTTGTTTTGCACACATTTTATGTTTAACGGTTTAGGTTTCTTATATCCCCCCATAAATATATATATATATATACATATATATAGTTTTTTGTGTGTGTCTGTGTTTATCGTTTTCTATTTATTATTTTCTTTTAATTTGGTTTTTTGTTTCCATTGGTTGTTTTAGCTTTATCCCAGAAAAAAAAGCAAAAGCAAAAAAAAAAAAAAAAAAAAATTAAACACTATCTTTCGCTAGTTGTCTTCTTTTTACTCTTTTTGCCGTTGTCCTTGCCGCTCCGACAATTTTTGTAAGAACTGCTTCCGTTTTTAGTTTTAACACACAATTTGCTTCACATTATTCCAGGCCACTGCTCCGCTGTTAAAGACACCCCTGTCTCAGGCCCAGCAGCAGGCGTATGCCACAGCGGCCACCACCTATACGGCGGTTGCTGCCCGTGCTGCTTATGGAGCTGCCGCAGCTGCAGCCGCCCAACCGGCACTAGCCGGCTATGCCACAGTAGCGGGGTAAGTTTCTCCCACATCTTTCACTCCACTCCACAGCACCCCACCCCACCCTAAAACCACTCCACTCCACTCCTCCTTTCGATAACCCTTAACCCAGGTCGTTCGATCCATTCATGAATTTATTTATGGTGAAAGTGATTTGGAATTTTATTCAATAATCGATTGAATCTATTCGTTAGATGGTATTGCGAGATGTGTTTCCTCTATGTTTGTTTATACTGTAACCCATACATATATACATTATTAAATCGACTAAATACATACATATGCATTTCAACTAAATATAAGTTCTTATTTCTTAAGTCTTTTATCCTTGGATTAACTCCTTATTTCATTATTATCGTTTTATGGTTTATTATGGTTATCCCTAAGTCCCTAAGATTATTTCTTATATTTTTTAATACCTAATTTAATCATAAAATTTAACTAAAATTTAACCTTTGCATTTTATCCAATCAAATACCATTCTATTTTATTCCTTTCTTAAGTTTTTCATTAAGTTCATTTGTTTTGTTTAACTAATTGATTTTGGCATTATTTAATTTATTCTTTTTTTAAAATTACATTGCACTCTCACACACACACACACACTAAAACACATACTAAATTGTAGCAAAACTGATGTCTTATCACTAATCCATTGAACGCAAATCGTTTACCCAACTTATACTAAACCAAAACTAAAAGATGAAGATGAAGAACGACCGAAAAAATAACTAACCCAAATCCTAATCCAAACTAAACTAGAAAGGAATCATCAATCAATCAATCAATCGAGCAAATCCCCCATCACATACATATCTATGAATTTATTTACTTGAATTATTAACTAATGTGAAAAAAAATGCAAAAAAAAACCAAATATTTTTAGTTATGCACGCGAATACGCGGATCCCTATCTAGGACATGGTATTGGACCAGTGCCCGGCTATGGGGTAAGCATAATTTTTAAATGCCTTCCGAAAGGCTAATTATCACACTAATTTCTTCTCCTTCTCCTCCATCTCCCCCATCCGTTTGTTCTTCTCTATACGATCTCGTTTTGCAGGCAACCATGTACCGCGGTGGCTTCAATCGTTTTACGCCATATTAAAAGAATCATCATACGCAAGTCAGCCAAATAACGCACTTGAACTACTCTCGAAAATGCTCAATCTAGGATATATATATATATAAATATATATATACATACATACAAATATACACACATATATACATACATACATGCATATATGTAAAGGAATGTGTGTGTGTGTGTGTGAAATGGAAACAAAATTAGACGTAAAAATACTCCCCCCCCAAACCCCCTCCAAAAAAAAAAAAGAAAACTTAGCAGTTAAATGAACAAAACAAAATATTAAAAGCAAAACCAAATCGAAAGGCAGTTTACTCAACAAGAAGATACTCAAATGAGGAAAAGAAGGGCAGCTCAAAATATCAGCCGATGGATCGATGCGTCGTGGAATCGATGGAATGTGGAAATAATGGATACGATTCAAGGTTGGCAAAATCAAAGCTAAAAACAAAACAAAACAGAAAAAAAAAACAAATCAATGTCGTCCAGTAAAAACAACAAACATAAAATAAAAGAACAACAAATTATATGCCGCTAAATGCAATTCTATGCAGTTTATATAAGTCATAGCAAAACGATTCAATTTGCAAAATTGTTTGCAACAACAAAGAGGATTAAAAAAAAGTGCTTCGTGCGTAGATTTTTACAAAAAACAACAAAAAAAAAAAAAAACCATAAAAACCAAAAAAAAGATAGCTGAAAACTAAACTTCAAGCGGCAAATCAGAATTTATATATATATATATATATATATATATATCGATTTGGTATATATTTATTATTCATGTATTTGTATATCAATCAGTGAGCAATTTTCAAATGTATTTTTCATTCAGCTAAAGAAAAAACCGAATCCCCCAAATAATTATTATAAATTTTTTTTGTCTCCTTACTCTTGCTTTTCCTTACAAATTATACAAAAATTTCTGTTCAACTAAGTTAGAATTAATGTTTAAACGATTTTTTGTTTTATGTAGTTGTAAAATCATAAATATAGCATTGTAGTTGTAGGCAATAAGTGAAACAAAACCAACAACAACAAGAAAATCAGACAAAACAAAAACAAGAATAAGAACAAAAAAAAAAAAAACAAAGAAAAATTGCCACATTTTTAATCGAAGCACTTTAAAAATTACATATTATATTATTTAGATTTGGTTCTTTTGTTTAATATACTTATAAAATAATTTGATAATTTAATTTAACACAGGACAGAAGAGAAAAAGTCATTGAGAGGCAGCGATGATTCCTAGACAGATTTAATAATATCTGAGTTATTCTTATGGATAGCATTGACTATCCCATATGTGCAGTAAATTAAAATGCGATTTTCAATTCAATTAGAATTCTTTAATAGAAAATTATCAGTTTTTCCTTCGATTAGCCAAAGGACTTGTTTTTATCACGCATACTTTTAGATTTTTTTTGGTGCAATTTTTAGGTTAAAGTTAAAATAACACATACAAATTTCGTTTTATATATGCTAGTCTTCCTTCCTACAAAAAAAAATCCAATTAAAATATCATCTATTCACACTCTGAGTAATGAAAAATCTAGGAAAATCTGTTTACTGATCGCCTCTCATTGAAATTGAATGCTATTCTGTTCGACTGTGTAATTAAAACCTTTCCTCAACTCTCCCAAAGAATACTCATTTCTGTATTGTATTTTAATTATTTCATTTCTCTCTCTCTCTCTCTATCTCTCTCTTATTTGTCAACGAATTTAATTGTTTAAACAAAGACAAAAAGAAAAAACAAAACAACCGAATATGATGAAAAGAAAAAGAAACTTTTTTTGCTTGATTGTTCCTAGTATTTTTATACATTTATTTGGCAGCTCAATGACAAACAAACAAAAAAAAAAAAAAAAAAAAACTAATAAACCAGACGATTGCTCAAAGAAAAATATATAGCGCATAAGTAAAAAGAAACGCAAAAAGATCAACACGTAGACATATCCTTGGAATATACAATAATAATTACTTTAAATGCCGCCATAAGGACAACAAGAAAAACAAATGAACAAAAAATAATACTAGTTTTTAAAGTCAAGCTTCCAGTGACAAAAAAATGAAAAGAAAAATCGTGAAATGAAACGTGGCAAGTGTGTAGTAAGCAAAAAAAAAAAAAAAAAAAAAAACAGAAAAAGAAAAAAAATTAAAATTAAACAACACTTTTTAGCTCTTACCTCGTAGCACTTTTCATGTGTGTTGTGTGAACAAAAAAACAATACGAAAAACAAGCAAACAAAAAACCAAAAAAAAAGAAGAGATATAAACAAAAACCTAAAAGAAAATCTTTGCGTCGTTTCGGTGTTGTTCGAAAACAAACAAAAACAAAAACCTTCCTTAAGCTAACTAAGATATTTTTTTTCCAAAAAAAAAAAAACCAAAAAAATACAAAAAAAAAAATGAGACAGAAAGATAGAAGAAAACCACAACTCAAATCTACTGCACACATCTTGATGAAAGTTTCCAACTTTTTCATATGTTGTAAATTGTTTCTGTGACGAAACCCAAATTCAATGAAAAGAATAATGCTCAAAAAACCAATGCAAACGACCCCCAAAACGGCGAATGCAAATGAACAAAAAAAAAACCACAAAACAAAAATTGAACCTAAAAAATCCAAAAAAAAAAAAAACAAATGACGTTCTCAACCATTTTGATTCTTAGCAGACAGCTACTGTCCTCCCAAAATTAAATGCTAGTTGTTTAAACGAAAAACAAAAAAAAAAACGAAAAGCAAATTACTATTTAACTAACAATTTTGCATAATCGATCGATGGGCGTTTCTATCGATCGATCAATATTGTGTGTGTGTAATTGTGCAATTTCTTTTAGATGTTCTTTCCAATTGGATTTTACCTTGAATCAACAAAACCAAACCTAAAACATAAACAAAAACCTAGAATCAGAATGAGAATAAAAGAGAGAAAAGAAAAGGAAGCAAAGCCGAAAGCGAAAACGAAATCTCTTAGAACCAGAGAACCCAATGTAGACGAAAGCTATGATAGTTTTCCCCCTGATGCCTAAATGCCATGAATTTTACACATTTTCTATGTTAAGAATTGATTAAATTATTTTAAAATTTTTTTGATGACTTCACAAATATCTATTTACCTGGACAACATTCAGATGATCGTCGATGTGTTTGTTTTTGGTGAGTCGCAATACTATCAAATTTATTATATTATTCCATTCAATTTTTGATCCGCGTCTGTCTGAATTTAATTATTTCACACGATTATCCAATTGCTCAAAGAATGATCAAATCATATTATTTTTGAATATATCATTTGGCTTCCATTTACAATGATTACGATTACAATTTAAATGAGAATCGATTAATAACTAGTACTATCAAATTTTCGATAATTTAGTAAACTTATTTTCGATATATTGCAAATAAATATCAGCGATACAATATTTTCGATATCATTCTAATATAGAAAAATGGCATAAGGGCGCAATGAATTCATGGGGTAGGAAAACTAGAATAAAAGAACAGCATAGAGGTTAGCAATCGGAAAGTTTTGGCATCGGTCACTGAAACGATAACTCCAAAGAGCTTCAATTTTAACTTTGATGTTTTTTAACTAATCGAATCAGTCTTATCCACTTTGTCTAAGATTGTACATACTCTTTATGATGATATTTTTACACACAGACACACACACAAACACACATACAGACACACACACACACACACTCACACATACAACCACTAGAACTCAAAGCAATTTATATCATACTCAGAATAATATAAAATATTTCTTAATTATTAAAAACGAAAATAAGAAGAGAACAAGAAGATGGGAAAAACAAGAAAATAACGAAATACGAGTATATTTTGTTTGTAAGCATACGTTGACATTTTTTAAAGCCAAAGTTTATATTTTAAACAATTTTATTTTATTTTTAGATTTTAGTTTTTTTTAATGCTGACAAAAACAAAAAGAGAGAAAACAAAAAAACAAAAAGAACAACTTTGAAATGGAAAAGAGAAATAAGATGAAGATGAAAGAATGAAAATGTAATGAATGAGAAATCAAACCCAACAATTGCCAAATTAATTGTAGCTTTCAAATGAATTCAAAATAGACAAGTAATTAAATTAAATAATACATTTTTTAAAAAACCAAAACACATACACACACAGAGAGCAACACACGCACACACACCAACACACACACACACACACCTACACACACTCACACATACACACACAACTTTGGGTTTGATGCAAAAGCTAAGCAAAATGTAAAACCAACTAGTTGTAAAGAACAAACAAAAGAGAAAACCAACCTAAACATTATATGGTATATACATTTAAATTATAAAACTCAACTTCCACCGCAAATTTTTAACAAAAGAACAAACTACAGACACAATTTTTTTGTCTTAAGCAAACATCTATATATATATATATATGATCATGATATATATATATATATGTATGTATGTGGTATATATAGATATGTAGTATATGCAACTCAATCAAACACAGCAGCTATAAATACATACATACATATTATATATACATATATATATATATATATATATATATATATATATATATAAATAGGTTTTTTTTTTAATTCCTTCCTCCCCGCCACCCCCCTCAAACCCCTAAACTTCCTTACTCCACACAAGAGATTAAATACCTAGTACAAGAGCAGCATATAAACAATAACGGGGATTGTTAATGATGATCCCGAACATGATCATAATTAAAATAATGAGTGTAGTCTAACCATAAGCCAGCTCCGCTTTTGTTTAAACTTTCACATAGATCGTACACGCGCTTATATGCGTTATATAAAGTATAAATATAAACTATACATACATATATATATATATATATACACACATACATCTATCTATATATATATGTATATATATATGTATACGATATGAACACACAAATCTCTAATCTTTAATAATGTGCCAAATTGTAAGTTGTACCATTTGTTTTTTTTTTTACAAATGGGCTAAGCATAAAACTGCTAAATATTGAAATAAAAGATATATTGAAATATTGAATACTTGAATATGAACATATAGAATATAATCCCGGGGTATATGTAGGACGGACGGACAGATGAAGATGATGCAGCAGCAGCAGCCGCAAGCAACAACCAAGTAAATGCAAAATACCAATTCTGATTTTTCCCTAAATACCAAAAAAAAAAAAAAAAAAAAAAAACAAAAAAGAGAATAAAATTTTTAGCAGGAAAAGAATACAATTTTTTTTTTTGTTTTTTTTTTTTTTTTAAATTTAGCATTGTGTATAAAAATAAAAAACAAACATAAAAATCCAAAAAAAAGCGAAACAAGAGAAAAACGGAGTGAAAAGTGAAGAAAGAATGAAAGGAATGCCGAGCGTCACCTTACAAACAAAAATTGATAAAATGTTTGCGAGAGAGGAATAGTATTATATAAAATAAACGGCTATTAACCGTAAACCAAGCTCAAACATAGATACACACACTCTCACACACACACACACAGAAACACAAACATACATACAGACATCGCACCTTGCCAAAAGGCATTGAATCTCATTGAATTTCAATGAACCAAGCATACATAGAGGACAGACACAGACAGACTCACACACACACACACACACAAACATAAGCAAGCAGAGAGATACAAAAAAAAAACAAAATAAAGTAACAGAAAAATGTATTGGTTTATATCAATTTTCAATTTGTAAGGTTGTGACAAATTGTAAACAAACATAAAACAAAACAAATGAGAAAAACCAACAAAATGCAAAATGCAAAAAAAAAAAAAAAACAAAACATAAAAAACAAAAATGAAATGAAAGGGAAAAGAGAAAGAGAGCAAACAAATAAAGAAAAACAAAGAAAAAGAGCAAGAGAAACCATGGCAAATCACTTTAAAAATGTGCAGATAAAATGTATTAATGTATGCGAATTGCAAGCAAACAGAACAAACATTTGACATTCATACCAAAATACATTTGACAAGAAAAAGCAACAAAGAGAAATGCAATAAAAATAACTTAAAAAAAAAAATCAAAATGCAAAATATCAATTGCAAATTGTGTTCTTCTTTTTCCCCTTCCACCCAATTTTCTTTCCACAGGGCGTATGAGTAATAAATGGGTAAAGTTATAGAAAGTAAGTATTCAACTTATACTTTAATATAGAATAGAAAAGGTAAACTTAAGTTCATGTCTCTCGATCGACCTTCAATAACCTCTTGCGCATAAAAATAATGGCAAGGTGGTAGAAGTAGATCGTAGAATCCTTAATCAACGATGTCCTGGAATACCAACTTTAACATAGTCATAGATCTTGATCTGAAAGAGGAAAATTACATGTAAAGGCATTACATTTGGTAAGTGAATACACACATATTTATATACGAAATTTGTTTCGGTAAACCGAATTGCACAAGAAAACTTCATTTCGGTTATATAGTTATTTAATCGGGTTTATTTTCTCACTTATTACGCTATAAATGCATTGGGACAATCGAATTTAATCAATCAATAATCAGGATGCTAGAGGATAAATCAAAGTGTTTTAAATGCAATTTAAAGATTTTTAGTTAGGCAAATATTCCTTCAATTAAAAGATCAGACAAAGTCATAGAAATAATGTTTAACGTTCATGTGGAGTATGATTTCACTGAAAATAATAATAAAAGTCTATTTTTTTGTGTAGGTAATTTTAAAGTATATTACATTTTTCAAAGTAACTGTCAAAAATACAAAGGAAATTATAATTAGCACTGTTATTTAATTTTAATTATAATAAAACTTGAGTATTTAAACCTATAGATATATTAAATATTTTAAAAAAATAATTTAAAAGCAATTCACAAAATATCAGAAATGTACTTTTCTGCTCTAATATATAATATCTCACACTTTGGCAGGTTTATGTAGGAAATTTGCAGCCAAAAGTATGCTATAGAGACTCAAAAAATTTTTTGTTTTAATCTTAAAGAGTTTTTGAAATCTCTTGAATCTAACAATTTGTTTATTAGCAATGTTTGCGACAAGAATACTTTTTTCTATACAGGACATTCTAAAACTGTTTAAAATGTAAAACGTATAGCATACTTTTTGGGGCATATTTTACCAAGCCCAGAACTTAGCCATTTCGATGGTCAAAACCCGATTTCCCATTCAGAATTAGCGTTCTCGAATTAGTTAGGGACATCTTTCAAATTTAAGTCAACGAAAATTAAATGTTGAGTGGAGAAAATATTTCAACATATTTCTTTTCTCCATTCATTTGCAAAAAACATAAAAGAAACTATCACACCTTGTTATCGTCCATCAAAATGATTTACTGTGACACTTTCTTTTAATTTGAATCCTTTTTCCTATTGAAATCCTTTTTGTTTGGGCCATCTGATAATAAGCACAACTAACAAGTTTTACCTAAATGTGAAGTTATGTGTTGCATTGTTAGCAATTTATCATAGATCTATCAAATGTGCCGGAAGTCCGTGTCATGATGATGGCTCACACCTTTGCCAAATGGTCCGTCTATAAAAATGTTTCACACTCGCACACACACACACACACACACATATGTACATAGAGAGAGAGAGAGAGAGGGAGAGGGCGGGAAATGCTTATAGCTTTCATCAATCATCAATTTTCCGGCAGTTTTTCTTCATTATTTCATACTCTCAGACGATTCTGTGTGGCAGGCGTAATTAAAGTTGATGGCCAGCCATTTGCATGCAAGTTTATTACAATGCAGCCGCAAACATTTAACACCTAAGTCCTCACACTTGTACACGGACACTCACACACACAGGCACACACACACATTCTTAGCGCGACATGCAAACGCTATTAACCTGATTAAATCAAATGGCTCTTTTGCTTCAAGCGGCTTTCACTCGTCCAGCCTGTAATTATACAAAATTTTCACATTTGATTGAAGAGTCCGACATCCGACATGACATTTTATGGATGGGAGTGGAGCAGGGGGTGCAATCGGTTAGTGGTAGACTGTTCCGGGATTTACATTTTTTTTTTTTTTTTTTTTTTTTTGAATGGCCCATGACAAACTGTCGACCACAGGAAGTAAACGCCTATGCCTGCAACAGGAGCCAGTAGTTGAGTTTGGATTGCGGCCATTGTGGGTGCGGTGCGGTGCAGTGTGGTTCTGGGTGGTGCGGTGGGGCCGTGTGACATAATAAATTATGCTGCATGGCAATGATTAATTTTAGATGTGTGCGACATGACAGTCGCCGCTTCCTTTGGTGCCCACCCAATGCACCCAATCGAATGCATACAAAATGACCACTTGGAATTGAAATTGACTGACCCCGCCCGCACACCCATCTGCCTACTCATTTGCGTGGCAAAAGAAATCAGTGGCATGTCTGGCCAGAGGCTATTTGCTTTCTTCTCCTCTATCTATCTATCTCTCTATCTGTTCATATATTCCGTCCGTTTCCCCCATCCTCCTCCTGTCTCTCTCCCTCTCTCTTTGTCTATGTGTGTGTGTGTATATTTTGGTTGCCCCGCTGGGCCCAATGAATTATTGCGTGCAATTATTTTCTAATTAATTATTTGACAGCACAACGAACAGCGGCAGCAGCAGCAGTAACAACAACACAAACAGGAACAAAAACGGTTCCCAATGGCAACTTCACTCCGTGCCATGGTGCGATAATTTTGTTCACAATTGGCCATTGGATAGTATGGCGCGTAATGGGCCAGCATTAAATGTGTAGCCCATGCCCATTTTTTTTTTTTTTTTGTTGCTCTGGAATGGAATGTGGCCAGAAAATGTTTTTAGCAGCCAGTTGATATAAGAGATACTTAAATATGTAGGCCGCAAAAATGGAAGAAGCTGCCTCTCGTCTGAATGTGAAAATATTTGTGTGCAGCCTAAGCGAATTTGTATGCTGTGTGTATTTATGTGTTGTGCGGGAGCAACCTCATTTGGCTGGCTTTAATAAGCAATAATAGCTTATCCAATAAGGCAAATGAAATTAAAGAGAGGCAAAATTACACCACCAAAAACGGAGAATTATTAACCAGATGGAAGACCAAGCAAATTCTGGTGAGTTATTTGAAACATTATTTTTGCAAAAAAAATTACAAATTACATATTACAATACATACAATTTTAAGAGACTGAAAACATATTTTGCCCCAGTTAGAACTTACTCAAATGCTATTAAATTCAATGGGTTAAATTGTTTTTTTGCAATTTATTATTGCATATTTATTGAAAATTTGAAGCTAGTCCGATAATAATAGACCAAGTCTAAAAAGTTTTGACTACATCAAAATTGTGTTTTTAGACTCTGTAATCTCGATGATAGCTCTGAAATTTTATACAATCTTCTTAGACATATTCCTCAGGTATTGAATGTTGGAAAAAGATTTTGTTACCCCTCTTTTAAAGCGAACATATTTATTTTTCCTTCGTTCAATACCTAAATTTATCTATCCTTAAAAGACAATCACAAAAGAGATCACCGACAAGCGCCTTTTTTTAGACGTCCTTCTGGATATCGTTGACATTACATAAATATTTTTATAGAAGCAAAGCACTATTGTATCCTTGAAAGTATTGTATGCTCTATTTGAATTTAATGATGGTATTAAATCGATAAAAAAGAAAACGCCCTTAAAGTTAAGCACCGTTCTTTTATATTTAACTTTAAAAACTTGAACATGAGTAAATAGATTGAGTAAGTAAAGACTTATTAACCATATTAGGCCTTGGTTAACAGGGATATTTTCCAGATTAATTCTTTAGTAATGATGAATAAGGATTCTATCCAAGCTTTTCTTATTGATTAAGTTATTTTACAGCTTAGACTGATGGAAGTATTCTTCACCCTCCCAGTACCTTCACTTATTCAGTTAGTTTACAGTGTCAAATCCAAATTCCGTTAGCTTTAAATTGATCATTATCGATATTCCTCATAACGTGGCTTTATACATTTAAGAAACATACATATTAACTGGCTAATGTAATTAGCTGGATAAGACTGCGAATTGTTTTAAGTCGAGCTCATACAGTTGATCAGGAAAGGTTCAGGAAAGGTTCTTCAGCTGGAGGTACAGTTTTTACAAAAATAAAATGGTTTTAACGAGCGTTAAAATTTGCCATCTCTGTCACCAGTGTTGCACAATTAACGATTGCATGCACAAATAGTTTTTTCTTGTTTGACGTTTACAATTTGACATTCCTAGTGCATAAACAATTTTCCAACTGCTTCCCATGTTTCTATAAAGGACGATTTGGTGACAGAAAAATTGTAGATTTTTAAACGAAAGATATTTGCTATATTTGCATATCGATTTAGTTGTAAAGGTACAAAAAACCACACTCTCCTTTCGGAAGTAGACGTTTGCCAACATTCTAAACCTTTCAAAATTTTGCTTCAATAAATTTTGCTTCAATAAAATTTCACAAAAAAATTGCCAACTAGTAAATTTTCGGCAACATTCTCAAGTAAAAAGTAATCAAAAATTTGTTATAAAATTTTTGACAACATCATTTTGATTGACATATATTCAAAGAGTTGAATTTTTCAAAATGGCTACGAGCTCAATATTAATTAAAAGTTCTGTCCCTGATTTTGATTTTCGATCAATTTATGATGGATAAATTTTTGGCTTAAAGTTTCTGGCATTTATCTAACAATTTTTCTGTGGCTTGCCAATGAAGCGGATGAAGCAACCCGTCATTATCCTTGGCCAAAAAGCGTAATAGCTGTTATTAACCAATGCCAACACTTTTGGATTGTGAAGATGCTTTGCCGCAGAAAACCAAATAGACTGTTAACAACACACACACACACACTAGGGCAAACCTAAAATCTAGCAAACAGACACATACACACACACACACACACACATGCAAATGCAACCCCAAAGCCGCATCCACATCCACCACTTCTGCCCAACATCATCATCAGCATCATCATCATCATCATCCATCGCCTTTTCCACTCTCGGCCAGGGCACAAAAACTAATTACATTATTTCAACTTGATGCAATCAGAGAGATGCGTATGCACGCCCCAATCTGTCCCACCACCCCTCCACCATGCCTTCTCCCATCGATTGGTCTTTCATGTTTCGGTTCAATTGAAATTGGGGCGGTGGAGCTGTGGCCCGAAGCCCCGGGTCTGGGGTCCGGGGTCCGGTAGAGACAAAACACAACAGAAAAAACGAAAACGAAAACAAAAAGCGCCCAACACGGACAGAAAAAAAAAAGTGAGCAGCAAAACGCGCAAAAGCCTCGCAGGACATGCCGATGCACGCAAATCACTACAAAAATTTCGCAATGGTCAAGAATCGGGGGATTGGTGGAGAGAGAGAGCATCCGGATGGCGGCATTGTTGTTGGTTGCTTTACGAGACGCAACGGTTAGATGGCGGCACTGTACATACCTATATACATATATATAGTGTATGTGTGTGTGTGTGTGTGTGTAGGGTATTCATGTAGATGTGCGTGTCGTGGATTAATGCCGGCAGCTGTGTTCACGCAAAGCTGAAGCTGAACAACCGCCAATAATTCAGTGGCAACAGTTGAGCATAAAAATCGCAACATCTGCAAATGTTGGCCGCCAGTTCCCTATACGCGTTATATGTATGTGATGCTCATGCCGATCCTTCTGGTTATGCTCTTATGGTCAAAGTTCCCCCGCCGCCCGTTCTTCCCCCCATCTCTTACAGTGTTGTTGTCTGTTGTTTGTTGCTCTTGTTGTGTTTGTCTGTTAATTGCCGATGCAGCGCAATAAAAATTCACACAGCCAGAGATTTATAATTAACAGTATTCACACACACATACATGTGTGTGTGTGTGTGTGTGTAAGTTGTCCTCTCGTACGTGACTGGCAAAGATTTTGCAATTGGAAAAGTTTTTCCAGCCTTTTTTTTTGTTTGTTGCAAATCAAATAAATATTTCAAGCCTTAAAGATTTAAATTTGAAGCAAACAAATATCTAATTAATCGAACATTCGATGAACATGCAACAAAGTGCTGTCACTAAAGGAGAGAGAGAGAGAGAGATTACAAGGAAGAGCAGTATGACCCTTTACCCTTTGACCTCATTGCGCTTTTAATTAAAAACTCGCCGGCTTTTGGCTGTTAGCTTTTAGCCTTTGCCTTTTGCCTTTTACTTCACACTACTTCCCAGGACCGGATTAATTAATTGAATGCCATTGGGGGGGCCAAAGATGCCTTTTTGAAATCGACCCTAAAATACTTCAATTATGCAATATGTATAGTGAACTTTGTGACAACTCATTTTGCATATTTCAACCATAAAAATATGAAATATTTTCTTTTGCTCAAAGAATGATCAAAATTAACATAATTCTCGCTTAATTTCTTTCATAAGTTAACTTATTTAAAGTTACTTTATTTAACCTAATTGTTTGTTGGTGAGAAGATTTGCAAGAGCTTCATTTTTCTTGAATTTAATTCAATAATCACGGAATCACTATCTCGAGAGTGTAAAAATTTACTCGGTATCTTGAAAACCTTTAAAAATTCAAGTAAAACCATAAAAAATTACAATAATTTTCATTTATGATAATTTGCCCCAAAAAGTAGGCAACAAATCCATTAAAAATTGGGATAATTTTCATTTATGATAATTTGCCCAAAAAAGTAGGCAACAAATCCACAAAAAATTACAATAATTTTCATTTATTATAATTTGCCCCAAAATGTAGGCAACACTTTGAAGAGAAAACTTGGAGGACAAAGAGCGAGCCTCATCTTTTTTACTAGTTCTTCTTACTAACACATTCACACATAAATAAATCACAACTGTCTTAGACTTATTTTCAAATTTCTTGCATCGATTCAATCTTTTTGATTTATCCGGTCCTGAGCACATACCACAAAATTAGGCGGAAACTGAAATGTAAACGAAATTCACATCACTGCAACATTAGCTGTACCACAAGAGCACCAAGCATGCAGATATGTAAACAGTATGAGTGTGTGTGTGTGTATGTGTGTGTGTGTGTGCGAGTGTGTGCAAGTGTGTGGCATGGTGTATTTTGCCTTGCCATTTGGCACCTAAACCACATACTTGGCTTCTCTATTGGACCTGGACGTTGCGGCTATCTACACACAAATCGATTGTTGAGCATCAACTCTTGGTTAACTAATAAATACCTTGTCTTACCTCAAATCTTATTTGGACTATCTAAATATTTAGTTGGTTCGAACTGCTACAAGAATTTGGCATTCGATTCACAGCCGCAAACTTTGATTTCTGTTTTGGTTTTCGTGTTTTTTCGTTCTTCTTGTCAAATGAGACCACAGACCGACAGAATAATGAATTCAAGAGCAATTCGAATTGTGTTCATTGAATAGCCATATCTCATTTATTTTGTTGCATGTTGGATTACTTTTATGCTTCTAAATTTATTAGTTGACTTTGACTATAGGAAACAATTGCTGAAATGATAGAAATAACACAAAAGAATTTAGAAAAAAGGAGGCACTGCTTACAACTTTAGACTTCTTGTTGCATTTTCGAAAGACGTCAACGAATATTTTGCGTTATATTTTGAATTTAGAAAAAGAGAGATAAAGTTTTATACCTTAAAGGTTGAGGGAGAAAAAAAGGAGCCAACTTGTCACATGCTTTAATTTCAAATACGATTTTCAATTATTTCCATCTCTGATAGGTCTAAATTATTTAATTTCTGGTCATTTCTCATACATTTTAGATCTATATTTTCTTTTGATAAATTTCTTAGACATTTTTTTGTCGATTTCATAAAAGTTTTTTTTTAATTTCAAATTTTATTTAAAAGAGAAAATATTTTTAAAAGCCAAAAAAAAAAAATGTTAACGTTTCTTTTGATTTAAAATTAAATTGAGCTTAAATTGTTTTTTTAGTTAACTATTGTAAACCAAAAATATTCTAAAAATACTATCAATAAAAGAGAAAAGGAGGGAGCAGAGAATTAAATGAGTTAAAATGAAAAAAATCATAGATTTAAAAATCAGAGATAGATCATTCTACTTTCTTTTCTAAGAGTGATTTTTTTTAAATAATGTTAAAAGTTAATTATAGAGTAGAAAACAATTTAAATGGTTTTTTTTTTTTTGTTTTAAATGTTACAAACTGAATTTTGCTGTCTATATGGTGATTAGGAATGCATAGCCTTGGAACTGTGCGTTGAGTCAAGATTACCTACTACAGCCATCATCATCAAATTGTGATTGTAATTTCCCATGCATAGCTACCTTGTACCCTGTCCCCCACCACATCCCTTGTCTGTCTTTTTCTCTCTTGGCTGAACTGTAATTGCCGCATCATTGCACTTGAGGGAGCTGCAAAATTCTCAAATACCTCAAACTGTCATTTGCAATGCATTTGCCAACTGTCCAACCTCAACTTTTTTCTAAACAGGACACACACACACACACTGGGTCTGGGTCTGGGTTTCTCTCTGTGTTCTGTTTCTGACCTTAGTTGCGAGAGTGTCATAACTCAAACTGCAACTTGGCATGGCATTTGTGCACTCTTCTGCTCTCTATCTACGCCCAACGCCTTGTCCTTGTTTGCCCACATTATGCAATGACATTTTATGAAAGAAAAAAAAAACGAACGAACAAACGAACGAACGAAAAAAAAAACAAATTCAATTGTATACACAATTCAATTTTTGTGTGATCAACAACACCAACGACGAAGGCGACATTGACAGCCTTGAGGGAAAGACACCACCACGCCTAGACCATCACAAAAGCATTTACATTGCCATTGATATCGGGCGGCAAAGCGGCAAGCGTCAAAAAGCGTTATAAAGCACTTTGATCTGACAGGCCGACAGCGAGACAGACAGGACAGGGCAGGGCAGGGCCGGAAATGATGCCCCATTCCCGCTGAATGAGCGAAAGAAAAATGAAACATACTTTTTAACAATCTTCTCAAAGTAAATGGCCGAAATAATTGCATTAATTAAGCATCAGTTTTAATAACGCACTCAAATTAATAGCAAAGTCGTACAGACAAAGCGACAGAGAGGGAGAGGGAGAGCGGGAGAGAGAGAGAATGAGAGGGAGAAACACATCATATTCTGACCTTAGCCCTTGGGGCTATCAATCACAGAAATTGCGGGGAAAAATGTTACTGGTAAATAAATCATAAAAATGATGAGAAAAGCTCCTGGTCCATCTCTCTCTCTCTCTCGCTCCCTCTCTCTCACTCATTCTCTTTATTTGTCTCGACTGCGGTCAAAGCTGTGCCTAGTTTGTTGTGTCTGTCTTTGTGTGTGTTTGTGTTTGTGTCTATGTGTGTGTGAGTGTGTTTGTGGTGTCGCTATATGTGTTGGTGGTTTTTGTGGTTTTGCTTTTAGCTCTAAGCTTTACCTGGACACACACACACACACACACAACAAACAAAATGCCGGATATGGGCGTGGCAACTGCGTGTAGGAATGTTGATTGTGTGAGGGGCGGGGTGTGGGGGCAGTGTTTCATTATAAGCTCAACACAGCACTTAGCACACACATTTAAGCGGCTTTTGGATTTTGCCGACCCGCCTTTTCACACACACACACACACACACACATACATACATTCCACTTGTGTTACAACACTTGGCTCTTTAATTTCGCCACTTCACTTTCATATTTTCATATTTCTTTCATTCTTCTAACCAAAGTTATGCAATAACTTATTGCCCCTCCTCCTCCTCTAGGGCTTTTGACAAATTTTTATACTTCTTTTTTTTTTTTGGCCATTTGCCCAAGTTGTTGGCGACATTTCGACTAGGCCTTCTGCCTGATCTCTCGAGTTTTTTTTTTTTTTTTGCTTTCTTCCATTTTTGGCACATGCTTTCATTATGCAATTATTGCATTTTTAATTTTTGTGTCGAGTCATTTAAAATAATTGTGCGAACACTTTGTGACAGTGCAAACAGGGACGAGGTGAAGGGTTAGAAGGGGGTGAAGAAAGGGTAGAGGAAAGCAGGAGGAAGTTCTTTATTTCTCTTTTTTTGGCTGCCAATGCCAAAAGTTCACAAGCAACAAGTAGCTTAGCTCATAAATTGTTTGCCCTCTCGCTCTCTCTCTCTCTCTCTCTTTCTATGTGTGTGTGTGTGTGTGTGTTTGAGTGTGGTTGTAATTTAAGCCATTCATTTACAGGAAAACCATATGTTTGGCACAAGGACAACTCATAATGAGAATGAATACAATGCGACTGGAGGAGTTCCTTTTTTCGGCTAATCTCTCTCTTTTTATTTGCGGAAATGAACAAAAGGTAAGTACAAAAGATACGATTTTTTATTTATGCATGATTTATTTATTATTAAAAGTAGTGAAAGCCAGGGAAAAACAATTAATAATAGCAGTTTAGTTTTAGCTTATACAAGATTAACTCAAAATCAATTAATTAATTAACAATTTTTATTTTTGACTTTCACTAAAAAATTAAAAAAAGGACTTTAATTAATTGATTAGATTTCTTTCTGCATCGTCAATTAATTAAATTTTAGCTCGAAATTTAATTTCATAAATTCGCTGTGGCTTTAACCTCAATTCGGAAAGGGGAATTAATTATATAAAAAAAATAATAATTCATTTGATTTGAATTTGATTGGTTATATTAAAATTTGATATTCCATTTTAATGAATGTTATTCGAGACTTTTTTAGTTTAGTTTTCTCTCAATTGTTGTTGTCGGGGGATAAATTATTATTATGATTATCTTTTTCTATCTCTTTCCTGCGTCGTTTCTCCGTTAGCTTTATACAGGGAATTTAAGTTGTGATTTTTCATTTTTTAAGCCATAATCTCAATCATGTTAGGAATAGCAATATATTATATCCTCAAGGACGAACTTAAGGCAAACACGATATGCATTTAAAATATGCACATTCAATATAATTAAGATATATGGATAAGGTTTGAGTACAGGTATATACAAGGACTCGTGATGGCCGTTTCTTAGCCACCTTTCGCACTCCTATTCGTGGCATTTTCCATCACTCGTGCCAGAAACTTCGAGTCGCCCAATATTCTCCTTAAGGGCTTCAAGACTCTAAGGTAAATCCGCGACTTCAAAAAACCCCATAAAAATAAGACTGGAAAAAAACCAAAACGAAAGATAAAGCGACCCGGAAATGCTTCCGTCCTTGCGGAGTAAACCGATTCATGGCTTGTCGATTCGTGTTGTGTGTTTGTTTACTTTACAAATGTCAAAACCAAATTGACATTTTTCGATTTTGGCAAAAGTTATTGCGTTTTCCAATAGGGTGATTGCTTTTGTCCCACCTTGTATATAAATGATGATATAAATTATAGTTTTTTCCACATTTATTTAGACTTTTTTTGGTGGTGTTTGTTTTGATGATTATTACAATAATAAGTATTTCATATATAGGTTTATTGTATCTGCTCAGTCAATTAAGGCTTTTGGACTACATTTTTTAACAAACTCAGATAGTTTATCTTCTGGAGACTCAATAGGGGTCTATATTTCAGTAGCGAAAACAGCAGGGAACCTCCTATTAGATCAGTAAAATTGTAAAAAAGTGATCTATGAAAATGAAAATCAATTATTTTGCAAGACAAATCTGGTGTGTTCCTTCGATCACCACGTATTCCATCGAAATGCCTAATAACTTTTGGTCCTTGGTTTCCATTTTAATTGATTTACTTCTTTACATCATTCTGCTGCTGCTCTTAGCGCTGAAAAGTATGCTACAAAAAATTAACAAGCCATTTTTCCCATTAAGAAATCACAAAATGCCTTAATTTAAGTTAAATTTGATAAATAAATATGAAAAAGAATCAAATTACTAACTAACAAAACATCAGAATATTTGTGCTTTAAATGTTTCCAATTGAAACTTTCACTTTATTGTGAAATTGAATAAATTTCAGTTTCCATCGTAAATGATTTAATCCTTTCTGACATTCAAATCACTTAATCACTTAAGTCGAACAATGAAATGTACAAAATGAACAAAACAAAAAATAAACGAAGTAAAATTTCAAGTGAATCTCATGATGTAAATGTATTCGAATGGATTTGTCAATCCAATTAGCTGTTACAAATAGATAAGCAAACTCATTGCACATTTGCCTGCTGTTGCAATTATAGTAGGAGTCTTCAATTACACACACACACACACACACAGTCACACGCATGCACACACACACACACAGTCACATCATTGTATATATAGACACAAGCTCTTACATACAATCACCTTTAGATTTATGGATTAGAATGGCTCATTTGGCTGGCATTTGATATGCGTGAACGCGTTATCTGCCTAATTGTATTAGCCGATTGGACCAACTCCCCCCAACCCCCTCCCTCCCACCTCTTTCCTCATTTAACCCATTCCAAAATTCGCCATGTCAATGGCTCGATATAAGCGCATTATAACGCTTCATAAACCGCCAGCCCAATCAGAGAATTACTTCTCGTACACATTGCAATTACAGCAACGTGTAACCACTGAGACGATATAAATTTGACTGTGACTACGCACACGCACACACACACACACACACACACACACACACACACACAGAGAGAGAGAAACTTACCCACCCACGATTTTAAGGGTTCGCACTGAAATGGCTTAATTGTTGTAAACGTGAACATGCCCCTCTATGCTCCCTACCTCCCTCTCGTGGCAGCAACAAAAAATCAATAGACAAAAAAAGTGGAGAAGTGGCATATTAATTGGCCGTTTCAGCCAAAAAAAAAAAAAAAGAGGAGAAAATACTTTCACGCTCGTTTCAAGGTACTAACAAGGGATAAGGGATATATATATGAAGACATACTTGGATCTACAGAAGAGAGAGAGAGGAAGAGGGAGAGGAAGAGAATATACTTAATTTTTTTGTTGTTGCTTTACGCCACGTGCCTCGTTCTCGTTCTCGTTTTCGCTCGTTGTCCTCGTCTAATAGGTGCCACGCACGCAAAGTCAGACAGCTGACAAGGCTGTAGAAATCGAGTTGGAACTGGGTAGACAAGCATCTTGAAGACCTCACTCCATGCATATGCACACATACATATATAACTTTTCAACTTTGAATCGTTTGTGCAGCTGCCTTTTCGAGTTGAATTTATGCTTGCCACAGATTTCTTTGACTGGCGGTCAAGGCTGACACAATAACGCACCTGAGCTCGGTCTCTTCTACCTCCCATTCTACCATTCGTTCTCTCTCTGTCTCTCTCGCCGTTTAACTCTTTTTTTGCCCCCTTACTCTGTGGCTTCTTGTAAATTTATGCCCATAAAAATGCACAAAAAGGAAGCGGAAAATGTATGTGTGTGTATCTGTGTGTGTTTGTGTGTGTAAAGAGGACGACGTTGAAAATAAAATCAACAATAAATTTTATATGCAGCTACATTACGAAACAATGGCCACATTTGCCTTTCTCTCTCTCTCTCTCTCTCTCGCTCTCTGAGTGTGTGTGTGTGTTTGTGTGCGGGGGCATACAAAACTGCAATTGGTATTTTTTATTGCGTGTTCAACACGGCGTATGCGTAATATATGAAAACATACACACACACACAATACTTACTAGACAACCAAACCAACTCTTCCCTGCCCCCGCCCCTTCCTGATCGTAGATTTTATGGCCCTCTTCTTTTTTTCTTTTGACTTATAGGCCATAAAATGCCATAAAAACGAAATTAAATACGCGAAATATAAAATGTATATGAATATTGATTGGCATTTCTATCATATTTTTTGACATTGACATCAGTAGGCTCCCCAAGTAGGAGACTCCATCTAACCAGGGCTGGCAACAACAAGAAAAAAATTAAATTTCTATAAAATATTTCTTATTTAAAAGGGCAAAGGTATAATTCAATTGAATATTTTGATTAAAATTGATATACCTGATGTATTAAAGAGAGAGAGAGAGAAAGGGGGAGGGAGAGTGAGTGGGAGGAGGAAGAGGAGTTAAGGGGGTAGCCAACCCTTGATTTGAAATCGATTTAAAAGCCATTTCCACTTTTGATTACTGAATTCGGTCGTCTTGAAATTTGATATTCCATTGTAAAAGGATTCCATACGTTTCGATTCACTAATTTAAAGCATGTTACTTTATATTTATGAGCGAAAAGTTTTTATGTTATTTTAAGGAGGAGGAGCAGAAGGAGGAGTCAAAGTCGGAGTCGGAGTGATAGCATCTTGTGTAGGCGTAGCGATTACGTGAGGGCACATCAAAGTAACCAGGCAACGCCTCCAACCAACCAATTTTTGTGTTTTTTTTTTTTTCCAACAATGACGACGACAGCGGCAAACGTTGATGTTGATGATGATGCTGATGAGATAGGATGAGATGAGTTGAGACTATGTGGAGGAGATGAGGCCATTTCGATGGGGTTAACAAAAGTTCTCGTTGTTGTTGCTGTTGCTGTTGCTGGTGTTGCGGCTGTCGCATCTGTTGATTAAGCGAGCCTCTGCTACCCACTTTTGTCATCATTAATCAGCTGAAGGCAAACGACAGAAACGAAGAGAATTGACAAAGCCAAAAAGGAATGTGAGCAATTTGTTTAGCATTCGTTTCAATGTGCCGTCTCTGTCTCTGTCTCTGACTGTTTTGCTGCATTACAAATAACAAACAGTCAACACATTGACACTTTATTTTGCACTGCAGTGCACATCTGAGTCTGATCGATACGAACGTATACACACACACACACACGAACGTGTAAAAGAACTTTGAACTTCAAATCGAATATGGCAGACAAGTTGTATATATAAATAAGTATCTATAATAGAGAAGCGATAATAACGAGAAGAGAGCTCTCGGTCTCTGTCTTTGGCCACAAACCATTTCAAATCAAATACTACGAAAATGTTGCCATGATGCCATTTTAGCAGCACACAGCAACAACAACAACAACAATTACATAAACTTAATAACTTGATGGCCAAAAAGATAAACCCAATAGATGGGGGGGCAAAAAGTGCTACAAGTTTGCTATTTCAAATCCTGGGGGCCTTTTTCGGACTTTGGACTTTTAGGTTGCACACAATTTTATGGCCGCAAACAATTTTAGCTACGTTTCGTAAACTTTTCAATGAAAATGGCATTCAGGCAGCCATTCAGGCATCCCAGGCATTGAGTCGGCAGACATTGCAGACACTGCCATAGGAGCTCCATCCTGGAGACTGTCTGTGTGGGTGTGTGTGTGTGTGTGTGTTTGAAGCTTTTAATGCTCTGTCTGCTATTTGTTGTTGGGGTAAATACACTTCACTTTACTTACAATATTACACTTACAACTGTAAACGAGCGAAAGGCCCAAGGCTCAATTTGACTTTACTGGGGCTCATTCGTTTCAGTTTAGAAAACCAGCTACTAAGAGGGGAAGGGGGAGGGGGATGGGTTCCATGAATATTGCAAAAAGGGAAAGTAACTAAAAGCCCCCCAAAGGTGCAAATTCGTATCTATTCAAAGTGATAGCTTGCTGATCCTGACGTCGCGTTGCCTGCAGCAATCTATTAAATTTTCCAACATCCTGATGCTGTTGTCAACTGATGGGCTTAAGACCAATAATAATAAACTAGTAACTAACCTTTTTTTTTTGTAGTCACTGAGAGTTTCATCAATCAACTTTTGATTCTGTTCATGCCCAGCTAGCATATGGTCGGGGGAGAGAGAGGAGGAGAGACGAGCGAATTGCAAACTGGTTCACTAGTCCAGTGATGCAAAAAAAAAGATGAATGGTGATTCAAAAACCAAAAAAACAGTTCAATGGTGATTCAAAAACCACCAGAAAAATATCTTATATTTTAAAATTCACATATTTTAGTATGTTTTAAATGTTTAGTATATTTTAAATGTTTTAAATTCACATATTTTAATATGTTTGAAATGATTTTTTTTTTATTAAGCTAGTGTTTTTCGAAATATTATTACTTTCTACCGACTAAATCCATTAAATTTGCTAATAGCATTAAAAAGAATTACTACTAGTCGTATACGTAATATTGAAGTCATCAAATATTATCCAAACAAAGGTTTTCGTGGCAAAGAACAACTTTGTGCTAAGTTATTTTACTTGAAATTTGCAAACAATCTATTTTGCTTTTGCAGAAACTTCAAAAATATCCAGATTAAATCTGATAAATCTTTTCCAAGTGACACATCCCTTGTTTTTTATTTATGAACTTCATTTTGGCATTGAGATTTAAGATGTGGAATTGTCAAACTTCAAATTTGATTTTTTAAAGCATGAAAAAAATAGTTTATTTAGAAAAAAGCGTAAAAAAAGTCAAATCGCTTTTTAAAAAAAGTCAAAATTCCCGCTTACCGCTATTAAAAAAGCCAGATCTAACGTGGGCAATAAGACAAAATGACATCACTAGTAGTCCGTAGTGTGTGTATGCAAATTGCGCTGCAAAGTATGCAATGAAAACTTTATTAGCATATTGCGTATACGAGGCGTATGCAGGCGAATGCAGCAAATGCTGCTGCTGCTGCTGCTGCTGCTGCTGCTGCTGCTGCTGCTGCAAGTGTGTGAACTATGAGTTGTAAGGTGGATACAAGAACAACAAACAACAAATTAAAATGCAATGTAAATTTATGATGCATATAAAAATATGCCCACATAAATCAATAAAAGCACAGAAAACAAAACAATATGGAATAGGCCATGAAAAGAACTTTAAAAAGTGTTTCACACTTTAAGAAACAACTCTCTCGCTCTCTCTATCTCTCTCTCTCTCTCTCTCTCTCTCTATCTCTCTCTCTGTAGCAAAAAGATATCTTATTTATGCTTTCAGTGCCACCATTCTTGTGCCACAACCATTTACAGACCGACAGAGAGACAGAGCGACAGACACGAACATTACGCATACGAGCCCACATGTTACCCGGTCATGTTAAACCCATTCGTAACACAAACAGCCGTCAAAAACATTTGCAAACTAATTTAGAAACTATTTCGAAACGTTTTCGTTTCGTTTCGTTCGTTTGGTTCGTTTTCCATTGCCAAGCCACAAAATGTGGCACTTCAACGCAATGAGGAAGCAGACAAACCCAAGATAATCATTTACAACAATAACAAAGCAAACGACAATCCAACTCTCAGAATCCCCCCCCGCCACCCTTCTCCCCCCTTCCAGTGGACAAACATATGTATGTACATACCAACCAATCCCTGGGTAGAATCTAGACCCCCACAAACTAAATAATAAAACGAAATAAAAAAAAAAAAAAATAGCAAAATATATATGTATGTATATATAGAAAAAGGGGAGAAGTAAAAGCAGCAGCAGCCAAAAATAAATGAGAAAAATCTCCAACAACTTTTGCGTGTGTATAGTGTATGCCCTTTGTGGCCATAATTTATAGACTATCTGCCAAAATATTCCAGCTGAACCATAAAGATTCAATTTCACAAGCAATTTATATAAGGCGGGGAGGGGGGTGGTGCTGGTGGTGGTGCAGAAAGAAAACAACAGGCACCAACACCCCTTCCCCCATCCTCGCTCCCGTTGCTCGTCTTCTCACTTAGAGAGGATAAAATGTGTGCGGAATTGAATTTTTCAGTGGTCCAGTTTTTGGTTTTGGTTTCGTTTTCTCGGTACAAATGAGCAACATGCTTGAACCACTAAATGTTATTTATGTCTTCAATTCATGTGGCAGGTTTAACGAAAGCTCCCAACAACAACAACAACAACACTAAATCTGAAATGACTAAATTAGTTTTAAATGAAAATCAACCTTCCGCTCGCTCGCTCGCTCTCTCTCTCTCTCTTCTGCTGTTTGCTTAACTTTGTATAAATTGTATTAAAATAATTATATTTTCACGAAGCCACCTGCAGAAAAGTTTAATTAAATAATATTTTATTCTTTTTGCTGCTGCTGCTGTCTCGCCATTCTGTCTGTCTCTGTGCTGCGCTTTCGCTTATGAGCATAACTCGTGCATAAGTTTTGACCCTAACCGGTTCATGTTGCACAACAGACTCATTGGAGAAGGAGAAGGAGTTGGAGAAGGGGTTGGGTGGATGGGTGGAGCAAAAGTTTTAATTTGTTGACTTAACCGCAGTTACAGTTACAGACAGGCACACAGGCCGGGCATAACTTTGCTTAACGCAACTTAACATGCATATCTCGTTGGTTGAGCTCTAGGGAGCTGCTCTAGAGGCAACTCCAGAGCTCCAACTCCGCCAGCTTCGGCTCCGGAGCTCCTCTGGCTTCAATTGCATTGCTCAGCTTTCATTTCCAGCTGCTGCTGCTGCTGCTGCTGCTGCTGCCATTTCTCTCTTATCGCCAGCTGCACACGCAGCTGCAAGGTTCATTCATTCATTTTTTTTTTGTCGTCTTCCCTTTTTGCATGTTTTTGCGTTGTGCATCGTTTATTTTGTCTACAGTGTTTTGGTTTTGGTTTTCGTGTTTTTTTTTTTGCCTGCTGCCTGCTTGCCCCATGCTTAGCCATAAATATGCAGCTTAAAATGGCTTTCGGCTTGCGGTTTACGTGGCGTATGATTGATGCCGCTTTTGCCGTTGTTGTTGTTGTTGCTGTTGTCTGTCTGTCTGTTGGGCCATTAAGCAACATTAAGTGGCAACAAGTAAGAGCATACTAGAGTCGAGCATACTCGACTGTATAATGACCCAAACATAAGCGTTTCGCTTGAGAATTTCCTTTTCGGCCTGAGAATTTTCACGCATTTTCTTTTTGCAATTGCAAAATGTGGGTTACAAAGTTTTCGGATAACTGATATACCCCATTTAAAAAATGTGTGATTGGCTTAAAGCGACATAATTATGATTGTTTATTACGCATACGCCCCCCCCCACCACCACACCACACGCAAAACCTGTCAATGTATTTATTTTTATTGAAATTAATGCAAAATAAATGCAAAAAATTTAAAACACAAAAAAAGAACCGTGAAATGCAACTGTCGCCTGCATAAAGAATATTTATGAAATATTTAAACGTAAAAATTATATTAATTTCACTCGTGCTCGTGCTTCTTTCTCATAATATTCACATTTATAATAAATAATAAAGTAAGCTTTCAAAAATTAAATGATAAATTAATTATGTGACATTGACAGTCGTCGCCGAATTGAGTGAGCAAAATGCTCACTAGCTAGAAAAACGCCAACAATTTTCACGCTCTAATCAATCTTAACTTTTTGCCAAAAGTCACTCACTCGTCGCTTATGCTAAATTAGCAAAAAAAAAATAAAACGAGAAAAACCCAGAGACATAGATTGGCGGTGGTTGGTGGCAGCTGCCATCAAGGGAGTCAGGGAGATGGAGTGGTAGAGAAAAATCAACAAAACTTAATGCTTGATTCAGGGATAGTTTGCTATGATTTTGCTCTCTCTCTCTCTCTCTCTCCGCTCCATTTTTTGTATTCACCCACATTTGTTTGAACTTTGTACTTATTCTCTTTGCTTTGAGTTGCTTGGTTTTTCTCTCTCTCTCTCTCTCTCTTTCGTTTTTTTGGTGTGTGCTACTTAACGTTGGTTGTACTATAAAAATTTGCATTGTGCTAGATTGAATGGCTTTGGGATTGAGCATCTAACATGCTCGTATTCATTCATTCATTTTTTTTATTTTTTCTTTGACCCCTAGAGGCAAAGCATACATAGTTTCTTTGGCCGGACCGAAATGTCAATTTAATTGATCAAAGTTGTCATCAGAAACGAACAGACAGAGAGAGAGAGAAGGAAGGACCAAAAATGTGCTACCATTTTATGAAGTCAAGTCAGAGGTTCAAGGCTTTGATTGCCTGTCAGGGGAGCTTAAAAACGATATAAAACTCTGAAAATGTTGAAGAGTTTTTGTTGCTGTCGAAATTGTTGCCACATTCATTAGACGACAGCATTGTTTGGAATGGTGATGGAAGATGGCAGAAGAGGGGCACAATAACAATGTTGCAGCAAATGAATGAATGAACGAGCGAACGAGCGAATGAATGAGTGAATGAATGAATGAATGAGTGTTGAAATGAACAAGCTAGTGAGTGAGTAGAATAGTGGGTGTTTTTTTTTTTTTTCGTGTTTGGGTGGTTCAAATGAATGCACAAGCAATTCGCATTGGGCGACAACATTGTGTTTTCAATTCGTTACAAAACGTGCACTTGGCTTGCACACCAGCCAACCGACCGACCAGTTGTAGCAGCTGCAAGTGCTTTACTCCATTTCCTTCACTCTCTCGCTCTCTCTCTCTCTCTCGTCACGTGCAACATTTGCAGGCAAGCAACGCCATTTCGAAAATAGCTAATCAGTCAAATTCCTGCAGGCAACAGCAGCAACAGCAGCAGCAGCAGCAGCAGCTCTTCCATAAAATAAAGCAAAGGCAAAGGCAAAAGCAAAAAAGATGTGAAACAATAGCATCTCATTTCCCTTGCACTCGTCCTCAACTCAGTGCACTCCACTCCATTCCACTCCACATCGGTCTCAACGGATGCTGGAAGTTTTCCATTCATTTAATTGTTCGCCATGTAAATCCCCTGTAGCAAATTTATAGCGTCAGGTGTGATTACTATCGTCGTGTACAAGCTGAGGGGCGGCTGAGCAAAGCACATGGCATATAGCGAGTAAATACGAGTAGTTAGAGAGCGCTCTCCCCTCTCCCTCACCCTCACCATCTCTCTCTTAAGCTTTTCTCATTAAATGAGTTTAGTTTTCGAACTGAAATTCAGTTAATATGCTAGGAAGCAAGGAAACTCGATACAATTTGCGCTTGGCAGTTTAGCCAAATGAGTTGAGTGGAGTTTCTTATCTGCCATGGCACAATGAACTGACATATAAGCACACACCAGCACACACACACACACACCAGCACACACACACGCATTTGAGGCACATGAGAGGAGCTTATCTTTTATTACCATGTTTTCATTTGGGTTTCTTGTTGCTGTCGTATCAACTTTAACTGCAGCATGTTGTGTGTGGCTGGGAAACACGACTTTTACTGCAAAAGACCGAACAGGCTGCACACAACTAATGAAATAGAGTTATAATATAGAACGCACACACCCAGAGAGATAGCAGATAGCTACATAGAGACAGAGAGATAGAGATAGACACTCGCTAGCTCACTCGCTCACTCACTCGCTCTACTCTAATTATGCCAATCAACATGCTTGTCTCATCCTTGGCCATTGGATCCTTTGCTTCTTCCAAGCTGCTGCTGTTCCTCAATGCTTCTAATAAAAGACGACCATCAATGTGCAAATTAATCGCCTGATGGCTAATCAAGCGCAGAGGGGATTGGCCACGCCCACACACCAAATGCGTGTGTGTGTGTGTGTGTGTGTGTGTGTGTGCAGCACATAATCTGATTAATAAAGCGATTAGTGCTCAGTGATTAGCAATATTTTCCATAATTAGTAGTCATTAAGTCAGACATCAAGAAGCTAGCAAAGTTAAAGCCGAAACCAACATACAAACGCCACTCCCCAAGAGACTAAACATTTCTATACACTTGCCACAAACAAAATTCAGTCGAAACGCCAATCAAAATGGTCATTGAAATTCACTGGTTTGCCATCGATTATCGATTAATAATCGACACTTCTTGGGTGTAGAAAATTTGTACAACAAATTGCATAATAAAAATATCAGTGTTGGATAGCCTCGAGAGTGGAAAGAGGCTGGATTTCAAAGCTAGTGTTGGTAAACGTTTAAATAAATAATCTATTTATCGTTAATTTGGATTAAAATTATTCTATTTAAATGGCTTTGGCAAATTTCAAGGAATATTTTTGTGTTTTCTGAACACTATTTAAGCTTACATAGTTCTTTCTAAAAAGATGGCGCCATATTTATTTAATTTACAGCACTAATTCGCAATCTTCCGGCATTAAAAAGCTAGATTTAGCTTTTAATCGATCTCCAATTAAACTGATATCCCTTTTACTTTCGATTAATTTGTTTCAATGGCAAAACCGGAACAGGAATCTATTTTCTTATGCAAAAACTAGGAAACATTTTATTTCAAAAATCGGTTTTATCATTATTGCGACAACTTTCCTAATTTTCTCTACAATAAATTGTTGATCGAATAACTTTTTAACGCTAAAACCAGTTGGGAATTATAAGTGGATTAAGTTGAAAAGAGAAAAACGCGTTCCACATTATAAAACACAACGTTTGCTTGTTTTTAAACCATCAAATTATGAATTCTTCTTTTGCCCCCATATTTTTTTCCTTTAGCAAGGAAAAAGTTTGCCATCATTCGATCGAATGCTAATACTAAATTTCTTTACCAATTTTGGTGGTTTTTTGCTGTTGTTTTTTTTTTTAGGGGACCGAGAACAGCAACAACAACAACGATATATTTTTATCTAGTTGGTATGCGGTTTTTATGACCACAACTCGCATTTCCCTGAGTTGCGTTGGAAACTCTCCACGGAGAGTCGCTCATTTTTTGTTTAATTTAAAACTTGGAACGCACAACTAACGACAGTTTTTTAATTAAAATACCAAAGACAAAGCGCAAAAACATTGAAGCTGCCCGCTTTAGCCCCCCACCCACCCGTCTCTATGCGCTGAGACAGCGTAAAAGTTGGCGAAAAGTTTTGCAACTTAAACACCTGAACACCAAGAGGGAGGAGGGGAGGGGGTTGGGGCAGCTTTGGAGACAAGCGTGTTAAATTATTATGAAGCACTTAGGTGTGTTACAAAACGGTACAGTTGTGCCTCTGCCTCTTGGTTGTTCTCTGTCCCTCCGCTCCGATCTGCTCTTCTTAGTTCTCTTAGCTAGCAAAGTTTAGTTTATTCAACGAGAAAACGAAACGGAATGGCAAAAGCTGAAGCTGAAATGAAATTGAGATGTTTGCAGATGGGGACATGGAATGAAATAGTTGAAATACAAAAACAAAGCAACAGAAATCAATAGGAAAACTTAAACCCGCTCAATTGGCACTACAGGCAAGGTCACGTAGCAGATAAAGAGAGAGAGAGAGTGGGGATGAGTAGGGAAATAGATGTAAAAGTAGGTGGATCGCCCTTTAACCAATGGCCAATTTGTATGCCCAAACTTATTTGCATAGAGCAAGCAGAGAGGGGAAGAGATAGAGCCTGCAGAAGGCACGACATTTTCTCAATGAATATTTAAACATTAGCCAATTCAAGAGGCTACCGACGGCTGCATCAGCGGATGATGATGATGATGATGATGATGGTGGTTCGGCTGCATCCTTCTTCCTTCTGGTTCCTGTTCTGTAACGATAATGAAAGCAATTAATTTTTCAAAAAATTTCTCAACTGCCATTTTCCTGGTCACTTCAAATTGCATTCCCTTCACATTTTTCTCTCCCTTTTTTTTTGTTGGTTTTTTTCTTAGTGTGTCTCTTGGCGGAAGTGAGTTTTAATTGAACGGTAAATTGTGCAAAATCCAAAGAATAGCTGTGAATCTTCTCCTTTTAGTTTTTGTCGCCTTTTTTTCTTGCTTCTTTTCTTGTCTAGCGGCAACTTAATTGCCGTTTTCTCTATGGCAGGTGGCGAGACTGTTGATAGTTTGAGCCAACTACAATTAAAAACAAAAAACGACGACGAAAAAAAACCAAAAACTCGAACCTTGCAAAATGATGACGACGACGATGATGAGGTGTAAAGTGAGTGCACAAAAATTTTTAAGCACCGGACAACGGATGCGAATTTTCCCCTTGGCCATATACTTACTCTCTAACTCCATTGGGTGGCATTTGTGTTCAAGTTTGACATTTATCAGCTTAGTTTTAAGCAACTATTTTAGAAGAAAACAACAAACTATCTAAAATTATAGAAAGTCGCTGGAGAGAGCCAGATAATTGCTAAGGCTTTCAGATAGTTTTTTAGTGGATTTCCTATGTAATCAATTGGGATTCTATCTGTTGAGGCAAGAGTAGGGTTTTGACACCCAAAAAAAGCACCTTCTTTGTGCAATTTTTTGGGAAAGTTGGCCTTTGTTAAAAAGTCTAACATATTATTTACATACATTTCAACAACATTTCAAAAGTAATTACGTTATAAAATAATGAAAAATAATCCGCTAAAAGAGCATTTGCGTTGATAATATACTTATATAATATAGACCTTTTGCGGCATCTTAGAGAATTCATAGAGTAATTCCTTGAGAGTTCTTTGAGGATTTCATAATTGAATTCATGGAGAAATTCCTCAAGGATTTCATAGAGGAATTCCATAAGGAATTAATGGATTATGTGAGACTTCCTTAAGGATATCATAGAGGAATTCTTTTAGGATTTCATAAAAGAATTCCTTAAAAATTTTATAGAGGAATTCATTAAGAAATTCTTTAAGGATTTTATATTCAAAAAGGAATTCCTTAAAGATTTCATAGAATCCCTCAATCAATTCCTTGTGGATTTTTTAATAAACTTCCTCTATGAATTCCTAAAGGAATTCCTCTATAAAATCCTTAAGTAATTCACTTAAAAATCCTTCAAAAAATTCCTTAAGTAATTCCCTAAAAAATCCCCTCAGTAATTTCCTATGAAATCCCTCTAAAAATTCCATAAAGAATTCCTCTATGAAATAAGATATGAGAGATAGATTCCCAGCCATAACAGATGCTCGAGTGCTTTGCGGGATATTGGTTTCCGATTTTCTCATTAAGTTTTTGTGCCCCTTTTTGATATTAGTTACGAATTTCTAACTTAATTTGGCTTTCTTATTAAAATATCTCTCTTTCTGCTTCCATTTAATAACGATAGATGGAAAGCCGTCGCCTTGAGCTTGTTCTCTAATAGTGTATAGAAAATTCTATATTAACAACATAAATAGGCCAAGCGATGGCTTGAACTGAGCAAACAATCGATATTGATTGGACGATTGAAATGGTGTTGCTTAATCAGCTTACATAGAAGAAGCTGCAAATAGCTTCACAACACAAAATTCACTCTCTCTCTCGGTCTCTCGGTTGCTCTCTCGGTCTCACTCTGTATTAAATCTTAAACAATGTATTCAAGTTATATAAGGCCATTAAACAATAAATTCTAATTACATATTGAAATTGCAATTGCCATTGCATTGATTTTAACCATTAGATTTTGTGCCTTTGGCTAATTAGACAATTGTGAAGTGAGTAATTAGAAAAGTTATTTTGATTTAAATTTCCATTTATTATCATTTGAATTAACATAGTTAGTTTTAGAGCAACTCAAAAAAGTATTAAGTGAGTTTATTAAAAAATCGTCCTCTCCATCACGCTTGGTTGTTCGCCATTTATTGCCGCATTAGACCAGCTGCCATGTTTTAAAAATTATAGCCAAAAGCAAGCGGACGGAACCAGCAGGAGCTGCTAAGAGAGAGCAAGAGAGAGAGGGAGAGATGAAAAATTAGCCAGTGGCTAATGTAAGTCCTTTTGGCAAGCTGTTGAAGTGCATCACAACCACCACGCTCAGTCCTTTCTGCTTCCACAGAAATGTGTTCACACTCTCTCTCTCGCTTTCTTTTTTTTCTCGCTCTCTGTTATTTTGATTCGTATTCAGTTTGCCCTTACCCCATGACGCATCCCACACTCCACACTCCTCACATTCCACATCCCAAATGCCACATGCCGTTCGTCTTCCATGTGTATTTGCCCAAATGACAAATTGCACAAACGTCGACGTCCTGCTCCTGCTGCTGCTGCTGCTGCAGCTCCTCCTTGTTCTCCTTCTGGTCGTTGTCGTCTTTGCCAGACAGAAGGAAGCCAAACCAAAGTCATTGCTGCAGCAATGCAGCCAAAGTCAGCAACGGAAGTTGACTTGAATGCGCTTCAAAATGCTGTTAAATTATTTTAAAACGTTGCAACTTGCTCCTCGCCCCTGCCGCCTCACTCCTCCCTCACTTTGCTTTTTCTCTCTGCTCTCAACACAATGGCCGCTACTTGAGTGTGTGCAATTATTTGTAAGTGCAGCAGCAAAGCGTTTACACAATGTAACTCAAATTGAGGGAGAGTTATTCCAGCTAACACACAGAGCACCAGCAGCAGCAACAACAGCAACAGCAGCAACAACAACAAATAACGAAACCAATAACAACAACAACAACAACAACAAAATAAATTAAAAAATTGTTCGAGTTTTTTGGGAAGCAATAAATAAAAAAAAAAAAAAAAAATATTAAAAAAAAGACATTTTGCCGCACGATTGGCATGTCATGTCAATCTTTGTATGTGCCGCAACCAGCCACCCTCAACCCCCTCCCCGCCTTCCAATCCAACACCCCTTACCCTTACCCTTGGAAGTTACGCGTCGGGCATCATAAATAAAGCATGATTTCGATGTGACCCACGCCCCTCTCCACAAATTGGTTGGGGAAAAGGGGTTTGGGATTTCACTGTGGGTTTTGGGATGTATTTTATACGGGTTTATTGTGTATTGTTGTTACTCTTTCCCTTCTTTTATTTTTTTTTGTTGCTCTCCATCGACACAAATCCATATGCAGGAAGCCAGCAACAGCAACAACAACAACAACACTAACACTAACAAGAGGAGGGCAGTGGGGTTTTGAAGGGTCGGGGGTGGCGGTGGGGGTGGGCAGAGATAGGAGCCACAGTCGGAGCCGAAGCCATAAACGGAGCAGGAGTCGCGGCATCAGCAAACTGTGAACCCCGTCTGTGGTTCACTTAAATCCATCAAGCCTGGGATAACCGGCAACCATCATCTCTCTCTCGCTCTCTTGTTTTGTCGCCCTTTTAGCCAACTTAGCTATGTGAAAAATTTATATATTGATGTATATTTTTATATATATGTATATACATGAACATATACCTACATGCAGTAAACCATTTAGTAGAATGTTAAGGCAAAGTCTAAGGTCTGTATTGACAGAAAACGAACTGGGTTAACTATAGAATTTCCTTTCAATATTCTAGAGAAATTTTTTCCTAACTTTTCTAGTTAGATAATTTAAATAGCAAAAGAAATAACGCAAAGAATCGGAGAATATTCGTCTAAGCCAGTTAGACTTGAAATAGAGAAAATAACCAAGCAAAATGACTTATATTTGAAAGAACTTTCCCATACATTTATTTACTTTATTTTATTTTAATTAACTTTAAAAGACTTGAAACAATTTTACACCCAAATTAACTGAAATAAATTTGGTATTGCAAAATACTATTTACCTTTTCTGATAAAAATCTAAGACGGCGCAAATTTATGGAACTCCTCTTTAATCCCAAGTTTATGTTATTATATAGAAACTACATCTGGCGAAAGGAGAGCAAAAAAACTATATAAAAAACTATAGTTTCAAAAATAAGTGTTTTTTACCGACACTTTGATCAACAAGTCAGAAAAAAACAGTTTAAATCGGTGGCTAAGAAAAATGAGAAGAGTCTCTCTATATTTCATACTCATTTAGATGAGCATTTCATTTACTTGAATAGCAGATCAAATAAAAAAGTTTGGAAATTTTCAGTAACTTGAAAGTACTTTCTAAAAAATGTGTTCATAGCTTTGATTATCAATAAATTTCATTATTGATTGATATAAAATTTAACCTTTTTTAAGCAGGCTGCCTTGCATTTTTAATTGATAATTAATATTTATGATAATAAGTAAAGGAAAGACTCGACAATTCACATAGATTGAGACCGTTAATAATTGGGAAATAAAATCTCACTTAGTTTACTCCTCAATGACTTAGCAATATGTATTTAAATATGTCAAAATTTATAGTTAAAATTTAAAAAATATACATAATTTATCGAATATGCGAATAATTGAAATTTTAGATTAGAAATCGGTAAATTCCTTTCGATACACACCTTATGCAATTCTCTATGCAGAGAGCAGAGAGCATTTTTGCGCTTCAGTTTATTGGATTTTTCTGTGGCAAATGCTAAAACAAAAGGCCCAACTTGCCACAGGGCGTATACGTAATTAGTCATACATACATGTACATACCATTGTATAGCATGATGCCTAATCAAATTGGTTTTTGTGTTGCAATTCAATTTAGGAAAAGTGTTCCCAAAAGTGAAATTCAACACACAGAAATTTCGTAAATTTCAAATTGAAATCTAAATTTGAACTGATTTCTAAACCATTAATTTCAATTCTTGGCCAATTTAAATTATTGTCACAATCAAGTGAAATGAAATGAAACGAAACGAAATGAAATGATATAAAATATGTTTTATGTTTTTATATATTCATGTTCCACTCGAATTCGAGCCGCCAGTATGCAAATTATGCCAACTGAATTTGCATAAAGAGACCAATTGAGAGGAGCTTCAGGTGGGTTTTTTTTTTTTTTTGCTATTTTTTTCTTTTTCATTGGAATAATTTAATGTCTAAAATGTAATTGCTACATGACAATGATTAAATGATAGCATACATACACACACACACACACCTACATACCCACCCACTCATATGCTCATATGTGTGTAAGTGTATTTATACATCTATTTGCATATATAAAAAATTGAAATGCAAATTAAATTGTTTTAATATAGCGTATAAATCTCCATTTTTTTGTTCGTCCTTTTTGTTTCCATTTTTTTTTTTTTGTTTTTTGGTTTTTTCTGTTTTTGAGTTGAGCCTTTTTTCCTTTTTTTTTTGTTGATACGGCGTCATTCGCACATTAAGGCGATTAACACGTGAATTTGTTGCTCGATTTCATTGTGTGTGAATGTGTTTTTCCGCTTTTCCGTTTTTTCCTTTCCTCTTTTTTTTTTTTTTTTTGTTTTGTCTTTTCGCTTTTCAAATATTTTCATTGTCAGAGATGTCATTGTGCATTACAAAATTCAATTTGTTTTAATTACTATACATTTTTAATTGGTTCGTGTGAATGTGTACACCAAACATAGATAAATAAATAAATAAAGCAAGGGTCATTCTCGGCCTCCATGCATAAGTACATTTATCCTATTACATCCATCAGTCATTACAATGAAATAAAAACCCAACAGAATTTGGAAATCTGCTGAAAGTGCATGTTGCATCAGTTATTCGCTATAACAATTAACAAAAAGATAACTAAACTAACGAATAGAACATTCTTAGCAGGAATATACTGCAAAGTGAATTTTTATTAATTTCTTTGATTATCCTTTTTTACGTTTAACTATAGCTCTAGTTTTACTAGAGCTGGTAAAAAAAAAAAAATATTTCTAGCTACTTGGTTACTAGATTTATTAATGTTCTAAATATTTTGTATCTTCTTAGAAAGTTCTCTGTAAATTTGATTAGCACCTTTTTTTATTGACATCAAAATAAATAGTTTTAACCGGAGACTGATTATTCGTTGACTTTTATATTTTGTCCATGAATATCCGAAGATATTATAAAGTTAAAAAATTTATTAAAGAAGGCTCAAAGTCATTTATTGGAAACAAATAACAAGTGAGCAGGTTGTCTGTATGGCGCTATTTCGAGAATTACCAAGAATGATGAGAGCATCAGTAGACTTCTATCGACTATCGATTATTAAGTTATTTTTAACTTTAGTTTCCCCACATCATATTTTCTTAACAGTCAATTTATCTCATTCATTTTTTGAAAAACAATTTGTTGTTGATAAATTTCTTTCAAAAGACTTCCAAATTGCAATGCCGAAAGTTGATCTTCGTTTTTTTCTTGGCCTTCAAAAACTGTTTCTATTTTTTGTTAGATTTCTTGTCGAAGTCGTTTAGTTAATCTTACACTTGTATTTTAAACTTTTATCGTGTTAAAAGTAGCAAAATAAGGGAAAATTAATTCGAAAAATTCATCAATTTTGAACGAGCTGTTGAAAAATGCATAAATTTTGAATGAGCTGTTGAAAAATTTTTAGTCAATGTTGTCATTTTCTCAAGGCTGTATTTAGAACAATTTTTCACCGATTTCTAAAGTTTTGATCAACTAGAATAAGCGAATTTTTACATATTTGAGACGATTTTCAAGCGATTTCAAAGTATTGCATCTATTTCTATTCGAATCGCTATGTTTATGAAGCATTTCCCAAGAATTGAATTGATAGACAAGACTGAGTGTTGATAAAAATGAACTCTGCATACGTTTCTACTCGACTGTCAGATCTTAAAGGACTAGAAGTTCACTCAGCAGATGAAATGACTGAAACTAAAACGGATAAGCCGATACACACGATATCCTTAGAAATGGTAGCTGTAGTAATAGGGAGAATGTCACACACACGCGCGCAAATACAAAGACTCACACACACACACACACACATAGACACACACATGCATATGCATATGTATGTATGTAGATGTATGCATTTGTATAAGAGCAGCAGCAGATTTTAGCAGCAACAGCAGCAGCAGGATATGGCTCCGGTTTGGTCGAATTCTTGTTAGTGTTGTTGCCTCTTGACTAACTTGCTACGGTCAACGCTGCCAATGGCAACAGTTTCAATGCATTCCCATAGATTATTGCATAATTTGCACACAGCGTAGCGTAGCGGAAGGACGAAGAATAAGGACAACGGGTAACGGGTAACGGGCAATGGGCAATGGGCGACATGAACACGGCCAGACAAAATGAACATCATTTGCAAGTGCTCGGCAAGGACTCGAAGCTGTGCTGAATGGCAGCTTGAACCCACTGGGCATGCAGCAGCTAATCTTGGCTAACAACGATGATAAATCGTTCGTTCGGCCAGCCAGCCATGTAAATGCCCTGGCCAAGCAGCCAAGCAGCCAAACGAGCAACCAACAACTAAACTCAAAACCACACAATTGTTCTATATATCTCGCTCTCGCTCGCTCTCTCACTTATGCATATGAATATATCCATATCCCTAAGGCTAACTGTCTTTATTCATACAACATCTACTCTCCGGTTATATACCATACTATAATTATCAAGTGAAACATTCTCTGTCATTATATTTAATATTCACTTGCTTTTTAATTAAACGCATACAAAGCATCATTAAAAAATAGTTTGCGCCTGCTAATTTTTAGCATGTGATTTACATAATTCAATTAAAATTAAGTTATGAAACGGACGCACATTTTCCCCAAAATTGTAAGCCAGACAGAGACGAGAGTGGTAGAGAGAGAGAGAGAGAGAGAGAGAGAGAGAGTGGGAAGGGGATATGCTACAACTGGACGCTACTTGGTTATGCAAATTATGGATGAGTCGAGAGGCAAGAGGCGAGAGAGAGAGAGAGAGAGAGATAGGAAACGTGAGGGCGAGATAGTGAGATTTCTGTTTGTTGAAGCGGCAAAAATAAATAGCGCGCAAAAAGAGGAAATGACAACTGAGTGGTACAGAAGAACTGTACCGAATCACTGATGAGATATTCAGAGAGGGGGGAGGGTGTTGGCAAGTTGCAACAACCTTTTTGTTGTTAAATGTTGCCATTTTCATACGCAATTTTAAGCAGTTTAATGAGCCACCGCCAAATAGTTTCAACCGATTTTAGCGTTTTCAGGCAAAATGACTTTAACAATTCTGAAATCTGTTCTCTCCAATCTCTCTTCTCTCTCTCTCTCTCTCGCTTTTGTCCATCTTGACAACTAAGCTTATTAAAAAAAAAAAAACGAAGAAAAAAACTATAAGAAAAAGTACTTGAACGCCACTAAGAGTCACTCCACTTGGCTCACGGTAATGACTGGGGCTTATCTCACTGGGCCAATCTGCAAACGCCCATCTGCACACAATTGTCTCGCATTGGTGACACAATTTACACTACATTGGCAAGCAAAATACGAGCAGAGAGAGAAACTCTCAAAAAATTGCAAAAAACTCTGCTGACTTTTCTATACCCTTTGCAAATATTTTAGTTAATAGTTTCTATTATTTATAATTCAATTATGTTTCCTTTGAGCTAATTGATGCCCTTTTAACTGTGCTAAGATAATTAATTGTGGGGTCAAGCCTCACTCAAAAGTTTTTCTTATTAGAACATAAAACTTTAATTTGAATCTCGAGTCGGCAGTAAATTAATGCGAAATCTAACAATAATCTATTTGTTTCATTTAATGCTGACTTCTTTTTTTTTAAATGATTAAGAAAATATTTAAATCTAAGCAAAACTCAAGAAAACTATATAATGCAAACCTTTTTCGGTATTCAAAACACTTTTTGACAGGCCTTTTCTTGTTTACAAGTCGAAAAGAATTTAATTGAATATTTGGGGTATTCCAGATTTTGATTTCGCGTCAAATTACTCGGTTTCAAAAAATTTCTTCCGTGTATTTTGAAAGTTTAAATTAATCTTAAAACCATTAACAACACCTGAGTTGTTTTTTGTTAAGATATGCACACAAAATAGAAGTCGATTTCTAATAGACGAATAAATTCGTTTAAACTAAAAAGAAAACTTATCGATAACCGATTAACATGTCAAAAACCATACGGAATGGCCGTGATTTCAGAAACAAGCACAGGATTCAATGGCCTTTTTCAACTGTACTAAATCTGATTGATTATCAGTTTGAAAAGTTATAGAAAAATGCATTTTATTCTACCGATTAGGCTTACGAAACCCCAGATATATATTTACCAATCTGGAAAATTATGTTTGAAACTTCTTTGATAACAAAATTCATTAATCATTCCTTATCTGTTGACAACATTTTCAATAGACTCTCTGATTTTTGAATAGATTTCCTTCTGAGCATAACAAAAATGAGTTAGTTGAACAAACAGTGATACCCTTATTCCAAATGAGAGTATACAAATCAAAGAACTGTGAAGAGAAAGTTGGTAGCAAACAACATACGATAAAATTGTAGGAACGACCTACGCACTCAATTACTTTTATTGTCTTACACACGCTCAGCAAATTTGGCAACATTAGCCCCCCAAAACAAAAAACAACAGAAACACAACAAAAAACAGAGAGCATAAAAAAAAGGGACGAGACCAATCAGGGTGGGAAATAGCGAGATGCTTTTCCTGGCTCTTCCTGACTGTGATTCTGATTCTGATACTGATTGTGATACCGATTTCGATTCCGATTCTGGACTGCTCTGTGATGGCAATCAATCTGTGAAACGGCTTCAGCACAAAACTTTATGCTTTAATGGATTTCTTTTACGTTTTCCCTGTCATACAATTGCACAAATTTCATTAAATCATAAGCAAAGAACCAAAACCAAAGCGAACACAGATAGAAAGAGAGAGAGAGAGAGAAAGAGAAAGAAATGAAATGAAATAAATAAACGGCAAAGAAAAAACAACTTTTACCCACAAAAAAAAGAAGGAAAAAAAAGGAAAACTTTTTCACGCACATAATTCAAAGTTAAAGTTGAAATGGGGGACCACATGGCGTATGAGTTATCAACATTATTTGACTATTTGCTGCTAATGCATGTCAGCCTCTATGGCAGCAGCGGCAGCGGAATAAGGGAAGTATATACATATATATAGATAGATATAGAAGTGTACGTGTGTGTGTGTGTGTGCGTCTGTGTGTGTGTGCCGTCATGGCAGCTGCAGGTGAAGTGAAAGTTGACAACGCGGCGTCAGCAGAAAATTTCGCTTTGGCCTCACGTAACTAACAGACGACGCCCATTAGTTGTTGTTGTTGCTGTTGTTGCCGCTGCTGTTGCTGCCACTAAAAGCAAATTCGTAGCAACAACCACACAAACACATACACACACACACACACAGACACACACACATCTACTATAAATAAAATATTGAGCCAGGCAAGCTACATAAATTTAAATTTTGCGCGTGGATTTTTCCGAGCACGGCAAAAGTTAGTCAGCAAAAATCATCATTTGGTTAGATGAAAATGCCGGGAAAATAATAAAAAAAAAAAAATATAGAAAAGAGTTTCTCCATTTTCTATTCCCCATTGCATATGAAGAGAGAGACAGAGTGAGGGGGGAGTAGGGTGGTAGGGGAACATTCCACAGCTGTGCCAGTTGGTCAGTTTGTGCCGGAGAATGTTTTCTTAGCCATTTTCTTTCTTACAAATTGTTGGCAAATAGTTAAAGGAACAAAAAAAAAAAAAATTACCAGACAATCGACAGTGCGTGTGGGTGGGAAGAGAAATTAATTAAAGTTTTCTCTCTCCTTCTATTTTGGGAGAATGCCATGGGGGGGAAGGAGGGAGAGGCTCGCTCTTGTAGGGAACAGGTGGGACCTCTCCTTGCCGCTAATTGTGAAATTAATGGTCAGGCTGCGTGAACTCAAACAATGTCCACAAAGCAAACAGCAATCGAGTCGCTGAATAAAGTAAAAACAAGAGTTGAAATGAGAACAAAAGGGGAACTTAGAGCAGGGGAATGACTGAATGTATGTACATAGAGGTAGTGAGTCAAAAGAGGCCAAAAGCGGGGAATGAGAACGAGTTGAAAAGTTTTACTTAATACGAGAAAAGTTGTAAATGGCAATTAGCTGGTAAATTCGCATCGAAGCGACCCAAAGGGAGCAATGCCTCTTTAATATTTATAGAACGTGTGTGACTGTATATGTGTGTGTGTATCAAAACAATGAGAGTTCATCTGAAAAAGGGATAGAATAGAATAGTTTAAACAGCCGAACAGACCAAATTTTCTATTTACATATCACTAAAAGGGCTAAGGTTCGCTAATACAATGCATATTCAATCGAGCGAATTTCAAAACAAAGAAAATATATACGTAGGACGAAACATTTGTGAATCTTTAGTAGTTTAGCGTTCTGGAAGCTCTGGTAATTTTAAACACACTAAAATCTGCTAAGCCCGCTAGATTGTTTTAGCGGTTGTTTATCGATATTAATGTGTATCGAGGAAGACCCGTCACTAATGACAAGTCAAAAATAGCTAGTTCTCAGCAAGAAAACAAAAAAAGCTGAACTAGTTCATATTTAAAAGCTAGAGCTAAAAAATATGATGAAAAATATCGGAATTCAAAACTAAAAGGAAAGTAATAAAACATTTAATCGAACTGAACTAGTTTAGAGGAATTTAATAATTGGTTTACCTTCTTGATATACAAAAACTTAAATGGAATAAGGACTAAAACAAATTAAAGGAATGTTGTGATTTAAATCAATTGAAATGATATAGTTATAATATGCTGAAACTTTGCATTTAAATCTCGCCAACTGAAAACTTGCCCATTCCAACTTTGCAACCTGCCTCAACCTCTCTACCACTGCTCATTTATTTCATTCCATTTAACTTGCTACGAAGCTTGGCCTTAATTAGCAGAAATTCAATGCGTCGTCCTAAATTACAAATTTGTTAACATTAAAATTACAACAATGGGCAGACGACGACAACGACGTCGACGACGATGGGGAAAAAAAGGACAAAAAGTAGAAGAGAAGAATGCTTACACCCATCCCATCCCCCCATGCCCCAACTTCATACCTCATCCTGCTTCAAGTAATTGTGAGTGCTCTGTGTGTGCCCTTATGCCCTGTCCAGTTGGTAAATCTTTAGAACAAAACGTTGGAAGCCGGCACAAAAAGTGATTACAAATGGAAGGCGGTGGAATAAAATTCTGAACTGGAGCTGGAGATGGAGATCGGAGCAGCGCGTAAAAGGAAGTGCGCCTTATGCCATGAGCACTAATTACGCTTGGCGAACAAATGGCAATGGAATGGCAACTGTGGCGACAGCGCCACCAAAACGGAAACTGAAGCTGGCGCTGTAGACTTGACTTGGTTAACAAAGCAGCAGCACCAGCAGCAGCAAATAACAACAACAACAACAACAAAACTAAAGAGAAACAGTGAGATGAAGATGAAGATGGGAGGGCAACAGAAAAAAAAACAAAAAAACAAAATACAGAAAATCTCTGGCAAATGCAACAAACACACCCATAGAAAAAAAAGGAAAATAAAAAATACGAGGTAGAGTGAGAGAGAGCGACAGAGAGAAAATAACAACAAAACATGATTTAAGTATCTGGTCCCTGGTAGCCAGGTCCTTGGTACTGGCGACTGGCTTTCTTTGCCAATTTCTGTGTTGCTCTATAAGCCGGAAACCATAAAAAAGCAATTCGTTATTAAAACTGCATAACAGAGAGGCAAAAGATGCAAAAAACGCACAACAAAAATAACGAGTTCCGATAGTTGAAAAGTTCAAACGAATACAAAATACACTCACACGAAATAATAATAATTAAATCTATTTTCTAAACATCTAACAAACCTTCGTTTAAATGAGGTCGTGGTCAACCAAAAGGTAAGCTAAGAAGCAGATATATAATTCATTTATTTCTCAATCTATCTGTTAGATCGGTTATAGGTTATTTTAGGACATTTATTTCTTCTCGAATTTCTCAGTAATTGTAGGCCAAAAACCATTTCGCTTCTCTATTCAACCCACAAAAAACATGATGAAAATCTGATTAAACATTTTAGTTCACAAAATCCTTCTTAATTATGCCTCTGAAAGGATATTTTGTAAATTTGCTGAACATTTTATGTACATAATTTTCCTTTACCTAAAAGATGAGCTACAACTTGAACCAAGTTCATGTGATTTCAATGAATTAATATTATTATCTCGCTTTATTTATATTTTCAGAAAATCAATGAAATCGTATCGTGAAATAAACAAAAGTTTTGGGTAAGTTTCAACTACTATTTTTTATAGTTTTAAGCCCTTGTAATTGTAATTGCGTAATTCTCTCGAAATACTTTTCACAAAGTCACGTTAATTCACAATTTTACACAAACTTGATGTCACTTTAGATGAAACATAATTTGTTTGAATCAACAAAAAAAAGAAGAGCATACTTTTTGGGGCCAATGAAGAACTTTGCTTAAGTCAGGTGGCCCCAATGCATTGGGGAATTGGCACATATATCTAATCAATATCTAATCGAAAAAGAATGGGTAAAATCAGTAACAAGAAGAACAGGGGAAAAAAATTATACTTTCCATGTCTGAGATTAAATTAGAAGTAGAGAGAGGGCACTAGAGGAGGATTGTGGTAGTGGAGCAGCAGCATTATGGCCAAGTTAGTCATACCCGATCAGAATGTTGAAGCAAAGCACTAGCAAAATATAAAGTGGAGCCATACAATGCATATTGATAATGCACACAACAGCCATAAGTAACTGGCAGACAAACGTGACCAAAGTAGTTGCAGAGCACCAGAGAAGAACCAAAAAAGGCAAAGAGAAGGGCAGAGAAGAGAAACGAAGTCGGAGCGAAGCAAATGACATGCAAATAAATGAGAACAAAGGGATAAACGAATGGCCCGGGCCCAGTTGAAGTTGCCTTGCCCATTGCTGCATTTACCCCCTTACCTACTATAGTACTTCTTAAACCCCCCTTCCCCTCCCCAACCATCCATACGTCCATCCATCTATCCGCCTGTTCGTCTGTCTGTCTGTCGCATTTTCGAACGGCATGGCAAACGAGCCGCATAATTTTTACCGACTGCACTTTGCGGCCAAGGTGCCGGATATGCTTGCAGCAGCAACAACTACCCCTACCCCCCGACACTGCTTCTCTGTCTTTCTCTCTCTCTGTCTCGTTATTTTTTGGTTGCTGGCTTCTGCTTTAATGAAGTATGACGCGACCAAATGAATGGCATATTAATAAGATGTCGGCTACCAGAGTTGGAAAGTTTTCTCTTTCTCTCTCTCTCTCTCTCTCTCTCTTTCTCTCTCTGTGTGTGTGTGTGTATTGAAATGCGTGTATAAATCAAGGTGGGCTGCTGTAATTTGTAAGCCCTGAATGTCCTTCTTTCCCTTCATTAAGCAGTCTACCACATACTCTATATACAGTACATATCCATTAAAACTGGATTCAAGCAAAACTTATTTTAATGGACAGCAATTTTTCAAATGTCATCTAAAATTGACAAGACAAAATGTATATTTTCTCCAAGACTAAATTACTTAGAAGAGGCTGAAGGCACTCCAGCTCCACGTGAGTAAGACTTCTTAATAGCAGATTGTGTGCTCCCTAGTCCAGTTCATTCTCTGACTATTATCCTAGAGAAAACCATAAAAAAAATGGTAGAAACTGCAAAGGGATAGAAAAATTAACTATGAGAAATCTTGCATTTGAAATGGCGCTTATAAGCAATATATACTGTGCTTACATGCTTTTTCTTCCCTCACTGGCCCTCTCCCTCTTTTTTTTTTTGTTCTTATATCGTGTTGTGTTTTTTTTTTTTTTTTTGTATTCGTTTATTCGATTTGGTGACCAGGCTGTGTGGCAGACATCCGCCGTATCCCGCCATAAGCATAAATAATACAAACATGGAATATGGAATGTCAGCTCAAAATAGACGAGCGAGCACCTCGCGGTCATGGGTGGAAGTGGAGGTGGTCGAAGGGACAGTAAAAGTCGCCCTATCACTTGCTCTCTCTCTCTCTCTTTGTCTCTGTCTCTGTCTCTCTCGTCACCCATCACCCATCATATGTCCTTGCTGATTAATGCTTGTTTGTTTGCATGCCCGTGTATCACTAATGGAATTCACATGTTGGAACATGACTGATTATGTACACATTAGTCGACTGATTTGCAATTCCAAGTGTGCTTGTGTATCTATCTCTATGTGTGTGTGTGTGTGTGTATATATGTATGCTTATATATATTGATGTGTCTGTGTGTCATGTCCTGCGCAACTTTTCACTATGGCCTAGAAAACAATGTTAGAAGTCGTATTATGTGCGGGCCTCGGTCTCATCTAACGCTGCCACAGTAGTAGTGTGTTGTTGTGTGTTTGGCACGTGTCCTGTCGCCGCTCAACACAACTGCGTACCAAAGGACCTGCCTGCCATGACTAAGCACATTATGGAGGCTGCTATTCTGCTTCACACACTCATAGACCGAGCGCTAATTGGCAGTCGCTTTTGTGTTTTCTATTCTCATCTAAAGCAATTTTGCGTGCTCGATAATTTGCTTAAGGCAAATGGAAGAACCACATGCACACAAATGCAAGTGCAATAGAGCTACACATACAAACATACATATGTATGTATGTACATTTAAAAGTTGCCTTAATTAAATATGAAAAAGTAATTGACAGACCACCAGATGCAAAACCTTAGAGTATGGATTGAAAAATATTGATCTTTCAAATTCGATCTATTCCAATTGATTGTTTGATCACATTTCTTTCGATTTCATTTCGGGTTCAGTTAATTTTGTATAGCATACTTTTTTGGGATCAACGATTTTGTATCGCAAAACGTAATGAAAATTATTGTAGCATACTTTTTTGGGCTTGGTATCTAAAGTAGTTTTATGTTCGAAAAATCGAAGGGACTTACTTACCACCACGACTTTTGAATACCCTACGTATTATATAACCATGGATTAACTTACCACCGACTTTTGAATACCCTACATTTTGTGTGTTTAGAGTTCTTCACGCAAAATTCACCAAAGTTCTTTAATAATATATCAGTTTCTATTAATTTGTTGATTCGAACAGAAAGTATAGATAGATTAATGAGAGATTTTCCATTATATTATAAAAATATTAAGTAAAATCGACAAAAAGGCGTCTGATCAATTAATTGAGGCAACATGAATTTCTTTGCAATTATTTCTTTTGTAAAATTGTGCATTTATCTTCAACTAAATCTTTTGGGCAACATCTGAATCAACGAAATTTATCATCTGATCTAACATGTTTGCGAAAGAACCTTTCAATTAAGAGTTTTATCCTGCATTTGCAAAAGTTGAGTCACTGAATATCTTTTTAATGATATTTAAAAACTAAGATTTTGAAAATAATCTTAAAATTGAATGATTAAAAGAGAGGGAGAAGAGAGTTGATTTTCATTGTGATCATTATATCTCATAATTTGCAATTGCTATTAAATTGTAGTAGCTTTTTATTGGCGATATCACATAAACAGAATGCAATGTCCAATTAAAAGAGAAAAAAAAAAACACATAAATTCTCTCACATTTTATAGTTTGAAAATACTATTTCTGATATTTGCATATGCATGGTCATGTGTGTGTGTGTGTGTGTGTGTGTGTGTGTGTATGTATGTAGGTTGTTATTTTTGTTTCGTTTTTACGCAAATAGAGAAAGTATGCACAAAAGCGTGACTTACACTATAAGTTTCCTATGGCATCATTTTCAGCTTAATTGAGCGTGTAACGTGTAGAGAGATTTTGCTTTTAGCAAACATATACTATACATAATGCTATACAAACACATCAGTATAACCGGTAGGAAGCAGCAAGCAGCAAGTGCAACTGCAATAGCAACAGGGTCGGCCGTCAGGGCAACCATACATACATACAATACTCCGGACTCTATCGCCCCCCCAAGCCCCCTTATCAGTTTTTCCCATGCTCATTCATTGGTTTGGCAGTGCCAAAAACATGTGTGTGTGTGTCACTTTGTCCGTGTTTACGTATGAGCATGAACTCCTGCCGGGCAAATGCCAACAAGCACGCACTTTAGTGTTTTGGTTTTGCACAAACATTTTGTTGGCACCGCTGCAGCAACAGCAGCAGCAACAGCAACAGCAACAGCCAAAATAGCCAGAATTGCCAGAACAACAGGCGAATGCTGCATATAGCCAACTAATTATCCAGGCAGCATTATGGCCATGGTTTATAAACTCAACCAGTTCAGTTAGCTGGCTTCAACTTTGCATCTCTGCATAAACTGCATCAAACTAATCAAAAATTTCGCTAAAAACTGGTGGCTAAGCAAGTTTAGACAAGTTTTTTCTTTCAATTTTTTGCTATACACTTTTTTCTTTCTTCTTTTTGCTTTTTTTTTTGTTGTTGCTTTAAAGCGGAAATCAATCAATTTCCTGCGTAGACTTTGCAGCGCACTGCGGTGGCAATTTTCCATTTTGTTTTTTTTTCTTCACCACTTTTCTTTTGCTTTATTTCTTTGTACCTTTTGTCCAACATTGTGAGTTGGAGGAAAACGGAATGTGCATAACTATGTAGTATATGATGATGGAGTGAGTTGGGGGATACTCCTTATAATTTAATTAAAATTGTTGCGAATGCAAACTGGAGAAGCAAAAATCGAAATATTCCAACAGCAAAATGCCTATTATGCTAAAGCAGTTTAAAGTTTAAAGTTTTAATGAGAAATAATACAAAAAAAAAAAACATCCATCCGATATCTATTCTAGCTGTTAAATAATATTGAGCAGCTTTTTTGATAAAATTCAACAAGTTCTTTAACTAGCTATTCATTAAATTAACTCTTGATTAATTAAATGAAGTGTATACTATTTTAATAATATAATATAGCAATTTCTAAACAATTTTTATTATATTATTTTATTTTATTTTTATTATATTATATTATATTAGTTGATTGATCCAATTGATTGATTATAACTGCATGCACTTGTTAACACTGTGTGTTTCTTGTCCAGTGTTGCATAACTGACATGAAAATGCAGAAAGGGTAATTTAGGTAATTGTTTACTTTGACCATCTTGAGATTTCAGTGTTGGATAAGTGGATAATAAGACTTTAAAGCTGGTGTTGGTAAACCTTAAATTAAATACCCACATTTTGTTAAATTTGGAATATATTCTGAACATCATTTAGTGTCATAAAGTCGGGAAATACTCAGCCTAGCGGAATTTTCAAAATATTTTATCGATTCGTTAGTTATTTTCACAAATTTTACCTAAAGCATTAACATACAATGCAAATATTTAATGCTAGACATTCTCAAATGACATAATTTGAAACATATCTATGTTGACCTGACGAATTTTTCTTCCACAAATTTGTTATTCAAAGAACTTTAGATCTGTGATTCTAGATACTTTGTTCTTTTGGTGATATTTTGTAGTTTCTTTATCTAATTGAAGCACATAAAGTGAGCAAAGCGATCACTTAACGACTTACATTTCTTTAAAAAAAAACTTTTAAAATGATGAAATATTTTCTAAATAATTTACGTAATTTCTGTCGTCGAACTTCACAAAATGTGCAGACATACTTCTTCGAAAACCAATCAGCCAAATTAATTACTTTTCACTAAACAGCAACACTTGCAAACCATTTGAATTGTTACATAAAACCAAAATAGGTTTCAATTTCTCATCCGCCCCTTCTCCCTGGAGTAATGCGAGTCAAAGTTGGAATAATTCAATAGTTTTTATTAGTTCATTCGATTGAAAAATAGATTATTACTGCTGATCCAACTGGGCCTTTCGTCCTGCGCTCCCATTTGGAAGAGGTCTTCCAGACTTTGGTGTATCACGTGCAAATGGCGAATCAATTTTGCCACCAGATCCAGACGATACACCAGTTCTAGCAGTTTTAGCTCTAGAACCACCAGATTTAACGTCTGAAGCACCCTGCGATCGGTGTTTGGCTATGCCGCTAGGTAGACGTCTTCTTGGAGGCCTGATTTTACCATTAGAAGCAATTCTGGGACCTCGAAATTCTTTAGATATCGCTGAACGAACTGATCTATCGAATGGTGGTGGGTCTAGTTCTACATTTACCTCATTGGAGGAGTCCCTTTCTTGACCTAAGCATTAATAGAATTATTATTAAGAATGGCTTGCAATTCTGAGCACAATTTGTTACCTTTACCTCGACCCACTAAAATGAGGCAACCGCCCAAGCAAATGAACAACAGCAGCCTCATAGCTCTGATTGTCAACTAATTGAAATTATGGGGAATCTAGTTAACGATTCTACAAAAAAATATGGTAGAAACACTTGCAATTACCATTGAGAGCAGCTCAAAAATTACTCAAAAGATTACGTAAATGTCGTGAGAGAAAACAATCAAGCAAAACTCACAGAGTTATTGAGTATATTCTATTAGAAAAAATAATAATAACAGTTAAGTTGTAACTTATATTATTTTCTTAAAAAACTGTTCTTATTTTTGATGATATTTCTCAAGAATAAATTTTGTTGGGGCCTTTTTGTAATAATTATTAAATCGATGAAAAATTATAATTATTTTCGGTCCCTGCTTTTGAGGGGCGAAACCCTTGCAATTTCACTCTCTTTCTCCGATGATTTCTATGCTCTAAGTGGGATTCAATGTGGATATGTCAATGTCAAATTTAAGAGAACTACAGTGAATCCTTTAAATGGGTGGTAGATCTCTGCATTCCTTTCTTTCTGTTAAAGGATTCAAAGAATGTGACAGAACACAGAGAATTAAAGTGTGAGCCCAGGTGACAGGTCTTATTGTTTAAACTTTAACTGAATGATGCCTCATGCTGTGTTAAAAATTGTCAACGCACATATAAGTATATGGAGGATGTATGTAGTAAAAATATTTGATTATGCTTTCCAAAAATATGTTTCATGGCACATCACAATCTTAATAAATACTAAAAACCCATGATGAGCTGCCCAAGCACAAAGCCAACAGACTCGTTCTCATTCTCATCGGGATGCTGCTCCTACTCCTCCTGCGGCTGCTGCTGCTTCTGCTGCTGCGTTGTGCATTCCCAAAGGATTTGCTCGTGCGTGTCGACAAGAATTTCAATTTGCAAACAATAAATTTGAGCAGCCAGTCGTTCCTTAGAGAATGGAGTGAAAAGAACCAAGGAAAGGGAGAAATGTGTGGGGGGAGGGTTGGGAGCGGTATAAAAAATAGAAAGAAAAAAATTTCAACCAGAACCTAGTCCAAGCGATGTGTTTAATAAAGAAGAAGAAATATTTTGCTTTTCACTTTGGCATCGAGTTGCAAGTGACAGTTCTTGTTGTTGTTGCTGTTGCTGTTGTTGTTGTTGGCAGTTGACAATGCCGTTGATTTTCATATAATTTGATTTTGAATTAAGGCTAAGGCATCTAATATTGAATTTCCATTCTCGAAAGGGCATTGAGACTTGAGACAGACGGACGGACGATGGTCTGCAAAATGGATGGATAGAATGGGTCATTGTATGGTTCATTCACAGGACAAAGCAGCGCAACGCAACGCAACGCAGCCGCAGCGCAGCAGCAGCGGCAGATGCCTCAAACGGGAAACGTAAAACAAAAAACGGAAATGAATCAATTTCCGTTTTGCAGGCCATTAAAAACTACAAAAGCATAAAGCGAAACAACAGAAAGAACAAAAAAAAAACAAGCATAAAAATGAAGAAAACGCAACAACAACAAAATTAAAAACAAAGCAAAGGGCAAGAAAACAAAAAAAAAAGAGATTTACATTCTGCTACTTTAAGTTTGTATTTGCATTTTATGAGAATTGATAAAAATCCCATTAGAAAAGACAATGAAACACACACACCCACACACACACATACACTGTGTGTTTCATACCAATTAATCGGCTTCCATTACTCGGCCAAAATTAATGGCCTAAAATTGGAACTAATCTCCATTATTCATTATATAATAGAGGCCCTTAAGGAGGCAGAACAAAGACACCTCGACCAGGATGCACCTCAGCAGATGCAATTAACATCAACTCCATATCTAACAAATTTCATCGGTGAACCAAAGCAGACGAACCAAAAATTAATCATACGCCACGTTGCGTCCATATCAAAAACTACACTTCAAGATTCACTTGTCCAAGAAGTGGGTTTTTTTTCCAATAATATAAATGATAGAAACCCCTTTTTGATTAAATCCATATCTAAATTTCTTGTTTTTCGGTGTCCAGAATCAGAATTTGAACACTAAAACAGAAAGCCTAAGAAAATGTGCGATTTTTAAGGGGATATATACGTCTTAAAATTAAAAAAAAATCCCTTTTTTGCATTATCAGAATGAATAAATGTACATATATCCAAGTATATTTCCTGAAAATGTCCAGCAAATTCGGTAAATATTTTTCGAGATATAGCTGAATTTAGAACCAAATTTTCAAATCGTTTCCAATGATTCTTTTCAATGATTTTTGCGGAAACGCCATTGGGTACAGTAAAGTTATTTTTTCAGGAGATTCTTTTCAAGGATTTTACATTATCCTTTGATATGTTCATTATTTTTTGGTAAAAGTAAAATTTGACACATTTTAAATATACATAGAATAAATAGAATAATCAATTTCAAATAGTTCTCTTCGAACAAATTCTCAAAAATTACCCTAGCCTCTTTTCCCTTAAGTAAATTTTTCGCAGTCATCTTCCAAGCCACAGTCAAGGAAACGGGCTTGGAATAATTAGCAGGGAAAGAAGACCCTTTTGAGTCTTTTTAAGGGAGTCGAAGGTTTAGTAATTATTACTAAAATAAAAAAATAGATTTAATTGAATTAGTTAGATACATATAATAGTTAAATAATCATATATGAAAAGACTGAGGGGTTGACATTGCTGTTAGCTGTGACTTTTGTTGCCTCAACCAGATTGTCATAGATTCTATAAATCACATAGATGAAACCAATTTCAATAGCTAAACAAAAACCAAATTATGAAAAGAGAATTTAGGGAATTAAAGTCAATCGATACTTGCCCATGGTCAGTAGAGAGATCATAATATTGGTTAAGGCTTCAATGAAGTCGCCTACCAAGAGTTCGTAGAACCACCAAAGTAAAAAGAATAAATCGAATACCAATCCAGCTAAACACCAGATCAGCCACATTAGCATTAGCTGCGATTTGTGCTGACAACAGAAGAACTAAGATACAGATCGATGATGGGGAAGAAGAGTTTGTTCTTACCAAAACGATGCCAGCTATCATTATCAATGTGATCACAATCCAGGCATTTAGCAGCAAAAGATAGCCCCAAAATATGCAGGCATTCGGATTGTCGCGCAAACATCTATGACCATAGAGTTCTTGAAATGAAAAATAAAGAAAAAATTGTGAATTAAAGCTAATGGAAGTTACCCACTTGGTGTGATTTTATTGTCTCCGGATTGTTCCACATCGTTAATTGGGCTGCTGCTGCTGCAGCGTTTCATCATGTAGAGGATCATGAATTCGAAAAGCAATGCGCCAAGTATATCTAACCAGCCAATGGCCAATCCAAGAGCATTCAAGGGACTCATCGTAATGACATGAGTGTTCGCTCCCTCTCTCTCTCTGTGTGTGTGTGTGTGTGTGTGTGTGTGAGTGTGTGTGTGTGCCTGTCTCTATCTATCTCTCGGTTGACAGAAAACTGAAATGTTTAAACAGGTTTCCGTTTTGTTTTTTTTTTTTTTTTTGTACGAGTAGCACCCTAGGGTTTTGCTTCCTTGGGCTGGAGGGGCAAAAAAAAAAAAGAAAAAGTAAATTATATTTGTCAACGGGGATTCTCTCACACAACCCCAGAGTTATGATTGTGTGTGTGTGTGTGTGGGCATAGACATTGCACGTATTTCATCAGCTTGACATTATGTATATATATATATTTGTATGTATATATTTTTGCATAAATAGATGCGACAACGCTGTCAGCCAAGTCAACTCGTGATGCGCAAGACTTGGTTGCTGTTTCCGTTTCCCTTAACCCATACCCTAACACAAAAAATATGGGGTACGGAACACTTTACCAGATTAGAGCATACTAATGGGAACAACTAGAATAAGACACATAACAAGGATTGTCATCGAATTGTTTTTCATTTGATTTACATAGCCAAACAATTGAAAAATTCATCCTGATTTAATAGGCAAAGAATTTGTTTTTTGTTCTCCTTTTGTTTTTTTTTTTTGTGACAGGAAAATTATGTGAAGAGCTGCCCATTCCTAAGAATACTTTTCGATATCCTTTTGTTTGGGTTTAGGCACTCACCTCACCCCGCTTTCCCGGCCTTCTCATTGTCTTTTGTGCTTTTTAGTTTTTATAATTCAGGGTATTAAATATTTTGCATTTAATGTTTTCTCTTTTCACTTTCCGCTTATTTTTTTCCTCCTTGTTTCTTGGTTTTTTTTGCTACTGCGCAAATTATTTTAAAAGGATTTTGTGTTTTCTTTGTGTGTGTGTGGGTGTGCGTGTGTGTGTGTGTGTGTGGGTGTATGTGTGTGTGTGCGCTCTGCATGCTAAATGTATAACATAATAATTTATAATTTCAAAACGTTTTGCTTTGAGAAACAAATGCAAGCGCCTAGAAATAGGAACGCCTTTTACCCATTTTGCATAAAAAAACATTTAATTCAATTAAAATGTAAATTCATTGATGGCCAATCATTGTATTTGATATGCTTGATAGAATTATATGATAATATAATAGAAATTCAAATAGCGAAAATATTAAATGTAGATAAAATACAAATATAAATCTATGTGAAGAGTTCAAAGAAAATTACGAAAATTACAGAAAAACTTCGGGAAATCTAATATCTCTGTTGCTCTCTCTACCTCCCTCTAATCTACCGATATCGAAGGTTGCCTTCTCCTCGTCTTCAATTAGCATATTTATACGCTCACACCTATTTTCCTCCAATTGATTCTGGAAATCTAATTTATTAACCTGGAGATCTGCTCCTCCTTGGAACCTTTTTGCCGCATCAAGTTCTTTGATTTGCTGATAGAAATTGTATATAATATAAACGAATGTCATTTCCACAGCTGCCAAGAGAAATTGATTGTGGTATTTAGATTACTCGTACCTCAATTTACTCTTACCTAGACCCACAAAAGGCAACACTGTGATCTTGATGCCCTGCCAATTCTTTGATATGGCCAACGACAGGCCATAGAACAATAGAAATCCATCCAAAAGTATGCCCAAACAGGTGAAAAGCAGCCAACAGCGTACAAAACTCGACCGGCGACAATAAATTCCCAATAGTAGCAACAGAATGATGCATATCCAAAAGATGGTGAATACTAAAGCCGCCAATGAGGTCCAATGTCCCTAAAATCAATTGCAATTTTCAATTGGGTATGGTACTATATGGGGTGGGGGAGGTCGTCAGAGAGTGGACATCTTGCTTACATGCTTCGCATAGACCATGCCAGAGACAATGGCAAAGAGCACAGCCGATGCCAAATCGAGTACGGCAATGCAATAGCTACAAAGCACTAAATATCCATCACACATCCTTCCCGCTCTCTCTCTCTCTCTCTCCCTTGTTCTCTCTCTCTCTCTAGTCAAAGTTCATCACATCAAATCGCATGGGCAATGTTGTCTACTAAATCAAAGCTATAATGATGATAAGCACGTAGTTTCTCTGGCATGGAGATGAGACTATGGCAAGGGAGGACACGAACAGTAGTGTGTCAGGTAGGGGAGTGGAGGGAGGGGGCTGTTCCACCCAAATAGTAGGTAGAGTTGGGAGATGGAGTGGAAACGTTGCTACGGGTTAATCAATGCCGTTTCATTGCCACACACACACACAATGTCCAAATGACCATGGGCCAATCTTAAATGAAATCACACCGAATTTCTATATACCTTTTCCTTATAATATTCCTGCTGGAATTAGAACTGGACATTTCTCGATATACAATCGATATCTTCCCTATCGATATCTTAATAACGAGCACTCCAATTGAAACGAATTCAATTTTGTTAAGTAAAACAATCAATTGTTTATGAAATATAAAAGTTTCTTTTCCTTAGGTTTTATTTTTATATTTGCTTTTATTATATTTTCAACAATTTGCCAAAAAAATCGCCAACCAAATAGGTTTGACTACTAAAACTATAGAAAAGAAATTACACAAGGAATATTTCATGGCATTTGTTAGCTTAATAAATAAACGAGAATATTTTTGCATCATTTAGTATTTGGTTCATTATTTTTAATTATTTCAAACATAGGATTTTATAAGGAGTCCTAATATTTTTCAAGGCTATTTTGACCGCTTCAACTAGGGCCAAAAGTCCCCCAAAACTTTAGGAAGATTTTGTATTATTTAGCCCACTGTATGTGGGCACTTGTCCCTCAGTTTAATACTTTGCGATGTGACAAGTTTGTGTGAACATCTGCCCATCTTTCATTTATGGCATTTGTTTTGTCAGCAGGCCCTGGAGATTAGATTGTTGCCCATCCCATTCAAACGCCTCCTCCATGCTGGCGACGTGACTTGCAGTTGGAAAACAAGAAGTCGCTCACAGCAGAGAGAGAGAGAAAAAACACTATGTAAGTCAATTATTATTATTGTTTTTTTGTTCTGAGAGGTGGCAAATTGATTTTGTCATACCAAAAAAAAAAGAAATGGGAACTTTAAGGTTGAGAAATTGTTGGTTTTTATTTTCAATGAAAATATAATATGGAAGTCCTTTTGAGATGCTGATGGATGATTAATCCAGTTGTTCGTAACCTTCAGATGTTTCCTCATTCTGTTGCTTATGCTTTTTATTATTTTTGATCCGCGTTTGTTGTTCTGTTGCCTTACTGCATAGAAGGATGACTATCAAAAAAAAGATGAAAAATGCCCAAACGACTTACCAATGTCCAATGGACAGTTAGTGCCATCTTCGTTATTATGTTGACAGCAGGGATCCATTATCTTATAGTATTTATAGACCAGATAGAAGCAAATGAATTCGAAAACTAAAAAAATATTTATAATTAGTAAACAAAACAGAAATGGAACCAGAGAAAACACAACAAAAAACCTATGCCCAGATAGAGAAGAGTAAACTGCATCAATCGTGTCCAGTCTACCATGACAGTGGATATAATGCACCATAGAAGATAGACTATATCGGTGAGAAGGCCAATTGCTGCGAAGATTAGCCAACATTTGACAAATGCCGCTCGACACTGAATTGAAAGGCACAAAAGGTTTTTTTTTCATTTATTTGCATGCACAAAATGGCCAATGGCAAATTTAGTTTACCTTCCATAGACCCACAAGGAACAGGACATCAGTTAGTAACCAAATGATGGTGCCCGCGATAGCCAAAGACGTATACAAATTAAACTGCATGTCATGCGGGAGGGGAGGGGAAAACACACTATATAAATAAACTAATTTTCTCGATGTTACTAACCATTGATATTACAAGTTTAGTGGCTTGTGCCGTAAAGAATAACGCTTGAATCAAATCGGATATTGCTATAATATAGCATAATTTCGGTTGACATTTCAAAATTCGATCCATCATTTTGGGTGGGAACAAAAAAAAAAAAAAAAACAACCCAATAACTTTTGAAATGGCTTGGATTTTGTTTTTCTCTCTCTCTACAAAAATATATTTTATTTGACAGTTCACAAAACAAAGGCCAACTAAATTTAGTTAGACAAAATTCGAAAACAATAATTATTGAAAGAAAAATTCACTTTTTATCCTTATTTTTCTTGTCTTTAGTTTTTTCTTTGTCCTTGCTTATGTCCTTTTTCTTTTCCTTATTGCTTCTATCACTCTTTTTGTTACTGCCACCTGATTTCTTGCTCTCTGTTGAATGGGAAAATCAAAAAACTTTGCCATGTATATGTAAAGTTATCGTAGTTGAATCGAATTAGACTCACCATTGCAGGCACTCTCGTCCAGAGGACGTTTTTTCTTTGGCTTTGGTTGGCCCTCTTCAGGGACATCAATCATTCTGCAGGGATCCATTAGAGTATAGTATCTGTAAACAAGATATATGCAGGTAACCTCAATAACTGAAAATATATATGTATAAGGGAAAACATTGAGAGAATCATTCAAAGAGTGAGAGAGTTAACTTTCATCCTTACAAATGCCAATGAAGATGATGGCAAATTCCTGCAAATGATCCCAGTCCACTGAAATCGAGGAGCTAATGCCCCATATTAAAAATATCAAGTCCAGTACAAAACCGATCAATGAAAATATAATCCAGACTCTCACTAGCGTTGGGCGACGCTATAAAATAACTTAAAACCCATTGAATGGTTATCTAGATGGGCTATAATTGAAATGGACCAACCTTCCAAAGTCCCACAATAAGCAGGATTACAACCAGCACCCAAAAGATTGTACCCAATAATGCGAGTATCGAATATATATTCAACTATTTTTAAAAGATTTCTATTAACAGATTTCTAATCCAATCACCATATATTTATATCATTATTCACTTACACTTCTGACCAGCAAAATCATGGCTTGAATAGCGAAATATAGCGCATGTACTAGATCGAAAATAGCTATGGCATAGCATATTTTTAATAGATTGTTGTAAGAACTATTTCCCGGCGGGCTGGCACTTGAACTCGACTTTTTATTTTCATCTTTCTTTTTCTCTGGCTTCTTTGACGGTGGTGGCGGCTTCTTGGGGGATTTTTCCTTACCTGAGGTCATATTTTTGATGCCATAAAGAAAATAAATTATATTTTATGAGTTAAGATGAGCGTTACAACAAAGCCTTGTTTCTATTTTATACGTATTTTTAGTATTGTTCATTGAAACAGAATTTAAATTCCGCGCCTTTCAACTAATCGGCGTGTATTTATCGATAGAAAAAAATACAAACTTTAGAATTGCCAGAAAAAGTGAAAAATACTATAAGTCTATCGATTGCAAATACAAAAATACCACACGTTATCGACAATATCGATATTTTGCAAAACGTAGAGTTACCAGAAATAGTGAAAAATACTAGAAACCTATCGATTGCAAAAATACCATATGTTATCGAACGTATCGATAATTTTGCACCCCTGTTGCCAATTATGTTAAATGTTTACCTGCAGATTTTATGGCATAATAAATATTGTGCAAATCTCTCAATTATTCTCACTATATGCAAAACATAAGATGAAATGTATTTGTATATATATACAATGTATAATACAAACAGTCATAAGGCAATACTCTGTTTCGCCAACATAACTCAGGGGTTCAGCACGCATGACCATCCCCTGAAAAGGTTTCCTACCGGGGCTTGTCATCGACTTATCTGCACGTGTGTGTGTGTATTTGAGAGTTGTTATTCCCTCCAAAAACATTAAGTTTTACAATTTTAAGGAAAATTACATTCTGGCTATAAGGAAACCATGCCCATTTTGGTGAAAACGTAAGTAAACAAAACTAATTGTCATTTTGGGGGGCCGGTAGTAGTAATTGTATGTATTAAGGGGAAACAATGTTAAGTAAAAGCTTCTCAAGCTGTCATCGTAATTGATGAAGCGTTGCCACCTTGTGTGTCACTGTAAATCTGGCAGTCGACCGGCTAAGGTGAAGAATTTGTGTGCGTTGTGAAATTTATTTAATTTTTTTCGAAATGGGACCGCCAAAAAAATCAAAAAAGGATCGCAGTGGCGGGGACAAGTTCGGTGAGTAGTGGCATTATCGAGGATCGATCAAAAACCAGTAAATTTGCAAATAATCCGCAGCCAAGAAACGTCGGGCCGAAGATGAGGCCTTCACCCAGCTCGTTGAGATGGAAAATGACAGCAACGATGCCCCAGAGGCTGAAGGAGTACCCGGAGCTGCGTCCAAGAATGCGGAGGCCAATGATGAGCACATCGATACAGATGAATATGGGGCCAAGGATTATCGCTCACAGATGCAATTGCGTCAGGATCATGGCAATCGTCCACTATGGGTGGCACCCAACGGACACGTCTTCCTCGAATCCTTCTCGCCGGTATATAAGCATGCCCACGACTTCCTCATTGCCATATCAGAGCCAGTATGCCGACCGGAGCATATCCATGAGTACAAACTGACGGCATACAGTCTATACGCCGCCGTCTCGGTGGGCCTCCAGACCCATGACATTATAGAGTATCTAAAACGTCTGAGCAAAACAAGCATTCCCGATGGCATTCTTGAATTTATACGTCTATGTACTCTGTCCTATGGTAAAGTTAAATTGGTTTTGAAGCACAACAAATACTTCATTGAATCACCGCATCCGGAGGTGCTGCAGAAGCTACTCAAGGATCCGGTTATCCAGAAATGCCGACTCATACGGAACGAGGGCGAGGATTTCATTCAGGGGACAATCGATGGCAAAGCTATTACCCAGTTTGGTACCAAATTACCGCCGCCAGCGGGAGGAACTAATCCCGCAGAAGAGGGAGCGGCAGCCACTTCAACTGGAGCCGATGGTAATCCAGCTGTACCCGATGATATAACAAATTTCTATGAGAAAATCGACAAGGAAGAGGAGGATGAAGATGAGGCAAATCTGAAAACTGTGTCTTTTGAGGTGGCCCAGGAGAAGATTGAGGTGATTCAAAAGCGTTGCATTGAAATTGAGCATCCGTTGCTGGCGGAATATGATTTTCGCAATGATACTCACAATCCGGACATTAATATCGACCTTAAGCCCGCTGCCGTACTGCGTCCCTATCAGGAGAAGAGTCTTCGCAAAATGTTTGGCAATGGACGTGCCCGTTCCGGTGTGATTGTCCTTCCCTGCGGTGCCGGTAAATCTCTAGTTGGAGTCACTGCCTGTTGCACGGTGCGCAAACGTGCCCTAGTCCTGTGCAACAGTGGCGTATCGGTGGAACAATGGAAACAGCAGTTCAAAATGTGGTCCACAGCCGATGATAGCATGATTTGTCGCTTCACCTCCGAGGCCAAGGACAAGCCAATGGGCTGTGGCATCCTTGTGACCACATATTCCATGATAACGCATACCCAGAAACGTTCCTGGGAAGCGGAGCAGACGATGCGCTGGCTCCAGGAACAGGAATGGGGCATAATGGTGCTGGACGAGGTGCACACCATACCCGCCAAAATGTTCCGTCGCGTCCTGACCATCGTTCAATCCCATTGCAAGCTCGGTCTGACCGCCACACTGCTGCGTGAGGATGACAAAATTGCCGATTTGAATTTCCTCATTGGCCCCAAATTATATGAGGCCAACTGGCTGGAATTGCAAAAGAAGGGCTTCATTGCCCGTGTCCAGTGCGCTGAGGTCTGGTGTCCCATGTCGCCAGAGTTCTATCGGGAGTATCTGACCACAAGGACGTCGAAAAAAATGCTGTTGTATGTGATGAATCCCTCCAAGTTTCGCAGTTGTCAATTTCTTATTAAATACCATGAGAAGAGAGGCGACAAGACCATCGTCTTCTCGGATAATGTGTTTGCCCTAAAGCACTACGCCATCAAAATGAACAAGCCCTTTATCTATGGGCCCACCTCACAGAATGAACGTATACAGATCCTTCAGAATTTCAAATTCAATGCCAAGGTGAGGACGAATCGCGGGCGAAACTCACAATTATCTTTCATAATCTCTCTTATCCCATCCTATTTGTTCAGGTCAATACGATATTTGTATCGAAAGTGGCGGATACCAGTTTCGATTTGCCGGAAGCCAATGTGCTCATTCAAATATCCTCTCATGGTGGCTCCCGTCGTCAGGAGGCACAACGTTTAGGTCGTATTCTGCGTGCCAAGAAGGGCGCCATTGCCGAAGAGTACAATGCATTCTTCTACACTCTTGTCTCCCAAGATACCATGGAGATGAGCTATTCCCGCAAGCGTCAACGTTTCTTGGTCAATCAGGGTTATAGCTATAAAGTGATTACCCATCTGAAAGGCATCGATACGGAACCAGATCTCCTATATGGCACCCAGGAGGAGCAGGGTCAATTGTTGCAATTAGTGCTATCCGCTTCCGATTTGGACTGCGAGGATGAAAAGATGCCAGGCGAGCCAGGATATCGTGCTGGTGGTGGTGGCACCACAAAACGTGCCGGTGGTCTCAGTTCCATGTCTGGCGGCGATGATGCCGTCTACTATGAATATCGACGCAAGAATACTGGAAGTGTTCATCCTTTGTTTAAGAAATTCAGAGGATAAATCATCGCATCATTGTATCGTACACTCGTGTGTGTGTGTTAATCCCGAATAAAGTTCGATTGAGAAAAAAAAGACAAAATTTATGGTTTTTCTTCATCCCATTTAATTTTAAGTAACTTCTCTGTACAGAGTATTTGGGAATGGTTTTAAGAACATGTCTCCTCTTCTTTTCTCAGTCCAAATTCTGGAGCCGGCGATTGGGCCATCATTGAGCTGCAGGGAGATCTGGAGGTGAGAACCAATCAGGATATGCATGATCAATTCATTGGCGATCTGTACTATAATAAATATGGACAACCGGTAAGAGCTCGAGATCTATAGCTCCACACACTCTAATCTTAATCCCTAAATGGACTCCCATATAAATAGATACTCATCATTGGCCATCACATACTACAGGGACGAGAACAGAAACTGGATAAACCCTTTGCCGTCCTAGAGAAATCGAAAACAAATGAGGGACAGCGTCTCTTAGATGCCAGTCAAGTCACTCTGGATGCCAGCTCTTTAAATGCCACCGCTGGTGGGGCAGGGGAACGAACTGTTCTCGATCAGACCATTGCCCAGGAGCATAAGAGTCGCCAGCGTACCGAGTATACAGTTCGAGCGATTTGTTCCAAGAAATTGATATTCAAATCGCGACCCAAACCCATTATAGCAAATGTCTCAAAGAGTGTTTGATTGATTGATTAATTAAGTTTATTATATATATATAATTCGATTTGATAGTTTTGATAGTTATTATATTATATCCATTTTAATCTGTATACTTATAGGTTTGTAATTAAACAATTTCCATTTCACGTTCGATGCCAACAAATTTCAACTGTTCGGTCGGTCCATATCTATAGTCAAAGAAGAGCTCTTCACCCGGTTGGATGGCACGCTTGGCAAATATACCGATCCGATGATCGCCAGTGACCATCATAACCTTGGCATAGCAATTTGGGTTAATGGAATGATTGGCGAAACGTATTTTGTTGCCCTTGCGTGTGGCATCGACCACAAAATCGTTGTTCAAATTGAAAAGGAACGAGCACATATACTTGTCATAGACTTTTCCGCGACGATCTGCCTCATCCTGGGAGATTATCTCACCGCAATACTCCGAAATGAATTCATTCTTTTGGGCACCCTCCTTGAGGAATATACCCCAGCCGGCAATGTCCGATGGAGCCATTAGCAAATGTTTATCTGTAAATAGATGGATGGATGAGAGGAAATAAGTGAAAAATGTTGTTCTCATCCGAATCCTGTTGGTACTTACGCAATCCACGCTGCACGCAGACATTCTTGCATGTGATTTTGGTCAATTTGAATTGATCGGCTCCGCATGCCTGACACAAATCCGGATCACATTCACGGACAGCCAAATAGCAAGGACATTGCTTGGTATTGCATTGGGCCTTGCAACGGCAGCCGGGAAAACGATTCTGGCAATCGCTACTGCAATTGCAGAATTTCTCACAGAAATTGTGAGTTAGAATGCAGGAACAGTTCATGTCACATGGACCGGCATGATCGCAGGGTGTATAGTTGTACACATGATTCGATGATGAGTCCTTTTTCAATTGGATTTTGCGACAATGCAAGGACCACAAACGCTGCTTCTTCTTCTTTTTGCGCGGCGGTGTAAAATCCTGACGCAAATCCTCAAAACTAAATTCAGCAGCCTCCTTTTGGGCAAACTCATAGACCTGGCGGCATGTCTTGGTCAACATATTATGCGCAATGGCACAATAGTTCTTCAAATAGACCTTGTGCAGGACACGAAACAATGCCTGATCAGCTCCAGTCCAAACGCATTGGGTGCTTGTTATATTCATCATTCCAGCTGAAGGAGAAGAGAACGACATATTAGATGATTTTCTAATGGGTAAGTTTATGTTTACATATGTTTATCGGTATACCGGTATCATACTATTGAGCAGAGATCTTCTAGATTGCGTTTAAAATAAGAATCTGGACTAGTTAACCTAGCTCTGACACCAATTATTTTCTTGTGATAACTTAAACTTCACATTCACTCACAACTGTTGATGCTACCTCTCTCTCATTGTAATGTTATCTCGCTCACTTCAATGATATCTCCCTCAGTTTAATTTGTAGAAGCTAGTCGAATCTGGAGCTGTGTTTATAGAGCGTTGTCTTGGTCTATCTAATAATAATAGTGCCAAGCAGGCAGGCAGACCCATCATCATATCGCCAATTTTTATTTTTCAAAAACCAAACATTAACTTTCAAGACGATGTCTTAAATAATTCATATAACAATGAATTTATCTTACAAAACAATGCAATCCTCTATAGAAAATAATGGTTCCATAGGGTTTCGGTATAGACTTACCCATAATGGAATTGATTTCGGCAACGGCAGCGCTATTCACGGCAATGCTATTGTCCTTGCTATTCTCATGATTGAAGTCCTTGTTGCTAAATTGACTGTTGCTATCATTACTATCCTCTGAACTGGCCTCATTGCAAGAGTCAATAGGTGGAGTTTTACTATCGGCCGCCAATTTCTCCTTCATGCCATCCTGGAAAAAAACAGAGAAGGATGTTTAACTCAAATCTTTTTGATGAGGAATCTTTCTCTACTTACAATCAGCATATAGCAGGAATTGCTGCAGGGATCGGCAAAGGTCTTTAGCTCGGGATAACGACGCTTTTGTAAATTGGGACCAGCATGGCCTTGCAGACCTGTTGATATAAATAAGACAATTATTACTAAGATGAATCGAAATCCTGACACTAGCAGAGAGCATGAGACTATGAGACGCTTTTTGGTGGTTGTGGTGGTGGTAGAGGGTTAGCATGAGGGCGCGGGCGAGCACGATTGTTACTTTTGTTTGATTACCAAATTCAATTTGGTCAAATCAATAATAATGAGATCAAGGCAAAGCCGGCACAGCGAAATGAGGTGAGAGATTACACCAAGAAACAGATATTTATATAGTTTGGTTTTTTTTTTCGTGTTTGTGATACAAGACAAATGACAATTGGCCAAATCAATCCACATATAACATTTAGAGAAACAGAGGAGGAGGAGAGATAGAGAGATTCATGATGATGAAGTGGAGGCGGAGGCGACGGCATGAGTGTGTGTGCGTGTGGTTATCGAAAACAACAACTACAACAACGACTCACCCTGCACATGGTGACCTAAATATTGCAATTGTTTTCAATACAACAAAATTTGAGTGTTTTTTTTTGGCAAGAATTTTTGGATATTTTTTTTTTTGGTTTTGGTTGGCAAAAATAAAAAGCAAAAACAAAACGTAAAGTTCATTAAAAGTATATAACCCAGTTGGAACCGCCGTTGTCGTCGGCGGAGGATTGATGAACTTACGATGAAGGAAACAATCATATTTGAAGCAGCGACGGCAGAAGAGCGTGTGAAATGAGTGCATGGTGCGCTCACGGGAAACGCTCTCGGCCTTGGTGCCATCAATGTTTGGAGTACACTCTTGTGGTCGCTCTGGATCCTGATGTTCCGTTAGCTCAATATATCTGCAGGGACATAACGGATTAATGATGGAATCACAGCAACAATAACAATCTTAATGGCGAAACTCACTTCTCTTTGAGCTCTTGGGCAGTGCCTTTGTCTGGAAAGTTGGCACTGATTGCCTGGAAAATAATTGGTGCCGGAAACGGTAGCTTCTCTTTGATCTCTTCCTTATTGTCCTTGTTGTTTTCCTTGATGACTTCCGGCTTGATATCTGGCACTGGCACTGCCACTGCCATCGTTTCCTCGGATGGCTCTTCATTCTCTTTCTTATTTACGACAACTGCTGCAGCCGTCTTGGTCTGGTCATCTTCTTTGGGCACATTTTTCTCCTTCTCCTTACCCTTATCCTCATTCTCATCTGCAGGTGGTTTTGATGGTTTCACGACAGTTTCCGCTTTTACCTGGGCACTAGAGGATGGAGACGTTTCATCCAGCTCCTTGCTATGTGAACGCATTAGCGCATGGACCAGTTCCACAAATATGGCATCATCCATAAAAGATGGATCTTTATCGCCATGCACTTTGCCATCATAGTTCTTGATGAGCTCCTCAATGAATTTGCCATCCTTGTCGAGCACTTCATCGCCCATATATGGGATATTGTGGAGAACAGTTTCGTCTTCAACCATAAAATTCTGCTGTGTGGGTGCCCAAGTGTACATGGTCGGAATTGGGGTGACGGCATTGATTACACAAATGGGAACACGTTGCGGTCCCGCGGGTGATCCACTGTAGCTGGTCACTTCGGCCCGCTTAACGCAATCCACATGTGGAGGATCATAGGGTTTCGCTTGCCACGCTTTCGACTCGCAGTATAGATCCTGCACATTGTGATTATGTTCGTCCCTGGAAAAAGCAAAAAATATAGCAAAATTTGCCAATTTTTCAACCATCAGACATGGAGACCCGTTTCCCTCATCCCCCCTCAAAACCCATGCAGCATACCAGTTTTTAATCCACGCTTCCTTTATTTCATCGGCTCGTTTATAGCGCTTCTGTTGACGGATTTTCATATATTCCGATTTGACGCGACGCTTCCATTCCGGTGGCACTTTGGCATTGCTCATTTTGCTGCAAATTTGGCAATAAATTGCCAATAATTAAATGTTTTTAATCTACAGCGACCGCCTTTTTTGCTAGTGCTGCCAGTTCGAACGCAATACAGGACGGTGGCGTTGCCACTGATGTAGCGTACAGAAATCGATTTATATTATTTTCCTTTTTGATATCGACTTAATTTCTGGCAACGCTAGTTTGCCCATTTTCTATCTCTGTCAAACATAAAAACAATACTATGTTTAGTCCTATCAAAATCGTAGAAAATACCATTTAAAAAAAAAATCCAAAAATTTTATAAGCTGGACATCCACGAGATTGAAGAGATTGCTGCAATGGAACCATCGGCTTGCGAAGGTATATAAATAAATGCGACAATCACAACATTTACACCGGCTTCATTTTGGCCAACTTGTTACTGTCTGGCTTGTTCTTGCAAATTCTAATCCTAATTCTTGTAATTTTATCTAATTGCTTGTTTAGATCTAAAATCATTTGAGCGCCGTCTCACAGAAGTGGTTTCATCATATAGGCCTTCAACATTTCGTTGGCGCAGTGAGTAGTATACCCAATCTTCCATACATGATAATGATTTGGCTATTGCCTAATCACAATGACCGCTTGCAGTTATATTGTCAGCGATGTCCGTTTGTACGGCTATCAGTGCCTGGTATTGGCTGAGGGATCCTCGTACTACAGTCGTTCCATTAACCGAATCACTCTGGATACATCCGGTTTTTACACTGGCGACGGTTACATTAAGTAAGAGACCAACGAAGGACTAAATTAAATATATAGGTATGAGTTCATTTATGAGTATATTCCCCATTTCAGTTGTGCTCTTCATTATTGGCATCCAGAAACTAGTAATAGCTCCACAGATCATCACATCGAGGACACGCACCGTATTGGGTGACTTTAATATGAGCTGCGATGACACGGGGAAGTTGATATTGAAACCACGCCAAAGTAATAATAACAGCACATGAAGCCGCTGTGCGAGCAGAGACAATCAATCAATCATTCAATTAAATATAATTTCACCTTGCCCTCCAAGCCCCTGACCTGCCCCGCAAAGCCACGACCCCCTTTCACTTAAAATTAGTTTTATGCAGAAAATATATGACGTACCTCTTTAAACAAACTTGGTTAAATTATATAGAAGCTCTCTCTTGTACAAAACGAGAACAAAACAATTGTTAAGCATTTTGTTGCATCTACATTTGTTACGAACGTTTCATTAATTTTTGCTGCCAAATCAACCCCAAAATACATTTAAATATATAACATTCAAATTAAAATCTGCTCAATTAGCACTAAAACAAGTGGCTGGCTTCCAGACGTTGTGTAACGCCAACTGTTTTTAATGCCAAATTAATATTGCTCGCTTATCGCTAACCAGCAACTGCGCACCCACAGACATCCATGATACGTAATCTCCCTCTCTCTCATATGTGGCGGGTATAAATACTGCCAGTTAGCACAGCCAAAAACATCAGAAGTGTTCTGTACTCCAATCCCAAAAGCCTAAACATGAAGTTCTATCTTATTTGCGCCCTCATCCTGAGCATTGCCTTCTTTGTGGCCGCAGGTAAGAATCACACGTACATATAAATAAATCTTGGGCCCCAAACTAACTAATCCTTTCTTTCAGCTCTACCAATGCCTGTAGATCAAGTGCAAATGCAAGGAGGTGATCAACACGATCATCACAATGTCGTACGCAGCCTGGGAGGTGACTTAATCGGCATAAACTCGAACAAGGATGCCGAGGCTGCTTGCTGTGGTTAGATATAGTCTACCAAAACTGTATGCCTCAAGCATTTTGGAGCCAATGCCGCGCCTCCAGTTCATATTAAATTTTTACATTTGAAATAAAGAAGCAATAGTTAAAAAATCAAAGTCACTATATATATTTGTATTAACTTTATAGAAATTTCAATTGATATAGGCATAAACCTGTCTGTTGCAAAACAATCAACTTACAGCAATCGACTATATCAAAGAACGGTCTACAGGGGGGGGGGGCGATCGGTTAAATCAAAAATAACCTTTCCTTTCAATTCATTGGCTTTGTATATATATCGTTGAAAAATATATTGTATATATATATATATATAGCCAAATTTAAGGAAACTATAAATTGTTTTTGGGAAAAACCTTTGTCAAAAGAAAAACGAAAGGTAAATTTGTATTATTTTGTCAAATATCATTGACATTAGCTGACTCTATCTTTCTTTTATAGGAATAATCTGTCGAATCGAGAGCTGTGGCAAATGAAACTCAATTTGTAAGCGACTGTTACTATATATTTAATATATATTTATATCTTAAGGCAATTCTCATATTTGTAGCGGCCGAAAACACTCAACAGAAGAATTTTAATTAAAATACTTCAACCTAGCTTAAAGTGGGAATTCAACAACAATGCGTTGAAGTTAACTGTCAAAAAATATCTCATGTGTAATCGTTGCCCAACTCCATAAGGAAAAGTGCTTTTGAAAGCGAGAGAGAAGACCTTGAAGGTTTAAGACAGCGCATTATTTAGTATCCACATCACGTATATCAGGTATGTCTCTCGATCATTTAGCACGCGTGCTCAGTAGGAAGGCTTTATTTAGTAAGAGAACAAACGACATTTCCATTAGATTTCAGTTATGATCTTGTTCGATATTTATTCTCATTCTCTGCAGTTTTCTTCATTCTTTTCTTGCTGCCCTTATAGCATATATGTATGTATATATATAAATCTTCACGTAGTCTGTGTGTTCTTTCATTCATCTCTCATTATTATTATTATTATTATTATAATATATATACTTCTTTGTTTTTGGTACAAATTGTATGCATTATTAACTGGTTTTTCCTTTTTTAGGTCTGTTTTTGTTTTTAGCAAATTTTTAAATTTCTATTTGTATAAATCTTACAAAGTAATATTATTGCGCAGCTACTTTTTATCATAATTTCTTCAGAGTTCATCCTAAGTTCATTTGTTTTGTAGATTTGTTGAAATACGTTTATCAAAGTTTTGACGGCGTGGAAATATAAATGCATCTGATTTTCTGCATGTTGTTCAGTTGTTGCTTGTTTTTTTTTCTTTCATAATTGTTTTGTTTAGGCATTTCATAAATCATTCTCATTTTCATTTGTTTATCGCTATTCCTTCGTTTTCTTGTTAAATAGATTTCAATTAATTTATGAATTATTTGTATAATTTTTACATCTTGTTCTACAGTCACACACAATATATAACTTTGCCCATGTACACAAACAAACACAAATAGAACAACAAAAAAAAAATAGAAAAAAAGTTGATAATAATAATAATAGTATATATATATATATATGCTAAATTTGATTTTAAAATTGTTATTAAATATTTATAATCTCCGTTTTGTGTGTGTGTGTGTTGAAATTTAGGAATTTTGCGCTAATTTGTTAGTTCTTTTTTTTTTAAATTTGTTTTTTATTACTTAACATTAGTGCTAGATTATTAACTAAATATTGTTGCTGTTGATATTTTTCACGTTTACAGGTAGGGGGCCGGCTATAGAAAACTGAAAATTAATACAAAAAATGCTTGAATATATATATATGTATGTATAGGGTAAATAAAACTAAAAGACTGCCTCCTAGGTGTTTTTTTGTTTTGTTTTTTGTTTTTTTGATTCTTGCACAACAACAACTAACACACGCACTTGGTAATTAAAAATTTGCTTTCTTTTGCTTTTGTTTCTTTTGTTTAAACATAATAAAATAGAATCCTATTAATTACATAAATAAAACGATTTTTAAATCATTACACAAATTACATATTAAAAAGAATTGTACACATTGTAAAAGAAACGCATTCTTTGGGATAAAAACAGTAGTTGTTGTTGTTGTAGTAGTAGTTGTAGTAGTAGGTAGTAGTAGATAACATAGGTAGACCTAGATTCCCTTCTCCCTCTCTCTCTTTCTCTTCTGCCATTTTGATCCCAATGTCCATGCTTCTCATTCAATATTATGCGGCTAGCAAATTGCGTATATTTTTCGGCGTATTCTCCTCATTTAAATGTTTCGTCGTATAGCGTAAGGCATTGAGCAGGGGTTCCGCTTTAATGGCCGGCTGTGCCTGCAGCAATCGGACACATCCCTTCACATCGACATGAGCACCGCGAGCGAATGCTCCCACTGGATGCACATGATCATAGAGTATGACCAGACCGACCATAACACGCAGCACCAACATCTGTGTCTCCTCGCGTTCAATCTGTTGCAGTAGTTTGCTAGAAAAAAAACAAACAATTAATTCGAGATTTCATGAGATGAGAAAATCCAATTTCACTTACGGATTCTCCAGCATTCTCAGGCACACTTTGGCCATAGTTCCTAACGTTTCTGTTGTATTCTCAACATCGTCCGCATTGTCATTCACAAATTTCGATGTGGCCTCACTCAAAACTTTTAGCATGGGTGTGGCATGGGCATAGAACAAGGACATGCGATTGGCCAGTTCCGTGCTGACCAGCATATTCTCTGTGGAATCCACACGCTGTCGGCTCACAATGCGTCTGTAGTAACTAAAATCATTCTGTATGGCGGGTGTTTTCATCTGTTCAAAATTAAAGAGAAATAGAAAATCTAGTTAGTTAGTTTCTACTTACACCTTCCGTCACAATGAGCTCCCAAAAATCGACATTATTTGTGAAGAAACTAATTCGAACAATGCTTAGATCAGATAGGACGACTTCAGACTTTGAAGATAGGTACATAAATTGCAACAACCACAAATTGAAATACCAAAAATATTGATCAAAATTTGTTCTTTTATCCCACAGAGAGCGGCATAGTCATAAACCTTCACGTACATCCAGTTCTCACTCAATGAGGGAGAAACGGGAAAAGGATCGTCAACGCCGGAATGGTGACAATCGTCAGGATTTGATTACACTCGATCGTGATTTTGATCGCCATATTGTCCGCTTGGAGCAGTCTATATGCTCAATGGGATTTCGCGAAAAAACAATTGCCATCGCATGGATAGCCAAGTTAAGAGCAACTCAAAGAAATGTCCATGAGGCCAGAGCAAGGAATCAAATTCTTGGATATTTACTCAAATGCATTCATAACAATATATTCCAACGTGAACCCTTCAACAAGCCACCGCCCAATCTCAGTTTGTCTACCATCACGGCTACAATGGTGAGAGTTTTTTTTCCTATCATTTTCCAACACTATTAATCCATTGATCTCTCTTTATGCTACTCCAGCATCTGACAGCGAACACAATGTGCATGGCTACATCCAATGAGCAGGAAAAAAGGAAGTATCTAATTGAACTATTCCACGATTCTTATGATGCCGGTGATTTTCTATCACAATTGCCAGTGCCACGTGATGGAGCCTTCTTCGTGTTGCATATGCGACCAAATTAATAGTGAATTCTTTTGCCAACAAAATTAAACAACGAACATAACATCAATAAAAAAAGGTATGTAGGTAGGAAGATAGTTAGATAATAGTTACTTATGTATGTACCTAAGTATGCTGCATATGCAACTTTGCAACACTGCGCCAGTTGGTGTCATTTCTGTTTGCTTGTTGGCTGTTTATCTTTAATTAAGTTGAATCTTGAAAATCTAATTACCAACGACTACAACGTCTCCGACTCTGACTTTGTCGCAAGTACGTGACACCGCAATTTAGTTAGTTTTCCAATTTGTGTGGCAGGCCCAACATTTAAGCTGTCAGGGCTGCACTCGGCACTAGGCACTAGGCTAGCGCCGTGCGTGAGAAAATATGCAAACATGTAAGAGACTTGCCGCTGTCATTTAATTTAAATTGAGCTGAGTCTTACTTTTGAGTTGTGTTGCTCATCATTCACCTTGAAACATCTCTCTCTCTCTCTCCGTCTGGCTCTCTGTGTGGGGTTGGGGGTGTAACATGCCTTACATTTTTATACTCAGAGCCCCAAGTACGAGCTGGCTATATAAATACGTTATTAGCATATATCGTTCTGAACAGTGAGAAATGCAACTTCAAACACAACGGACTAACAGCGGACCCAAATGGGTGGTGGTGGTGCTGGTGGTGAGTGTCTCCTCTCTGATCTAATGATCGTGATGATTAATTAATTAATCATTTAATGATATCATATATAGTATCAATCAATATGGTTATTGTTAATGATGGAATCAAGTTTTGCTCAATATGCATCACTCTATGGCAATCTACAGCAGCAGGCTTATGGCTATAATCCAAATCAATATGAGCTCAATTATGTCCAGAGACAACAACAACAATATGAGGCAGCAGCTCAATCCATTTGGTCAGGTGCCCCAATTGTGGTTGCCGACAATACGAATAACAATTTGGAGCAGCAATACCACAGAGATGCATCATCATTATCAGACGAAGTCCAGAGACAACAACACTCCATTTGGGGACAGACACCGCCACCATTACTACCACCATTACCATCACCATCAACACGTGCTGCCAATCACAATTACGACAATGTGCCAGGTTATGTTCCTGGCTACTTTTATCAGCCAACACCAACAGAAGCACCAGCGCGAGCTTTACCATCTTCATCACATCAATCAGAATTAGTGCCAAGTGAGGCACATCGTGTGTCAGCGGCGGCGGAGGAGGAGGAGGAGCAAGTTGTTCACATTGGCGGTAGTCGTTCTTTGGCCAGAAATCACAACAATTACAACCGCAACTATTATCAACCAGCTGAGGCACTGCGCAGGCAAGATTATATAGCCAAATATGTGCAGCATTATGCCAACTATTTGCGTAAATATCCGCAGCGTTTGCGACCAATTTACGACAACGACAAGTGAATGCATGGGAAATATGTGAAGCATTCAGGTCACCATACATTTTTCAAATCTTACAGATTAAATACTCTAATTTTATTCAATAAAAAAACAACAACAACAACTAAATTGATGGAAATAATCCCCACAACGATGGAGGAATTTCTTGATACTTTGCCAAGAAAAATTCTGCAGTTTGCCTAATTGCAGTGCGTGCTGAGAGACACAGACAGAGACCGAGATCAATTGCAGGAGATAGTAATAGCAAAAAAAAAAAAAAAAGGTGGAGATGGAGGAGCAGCAACAGGAGGAGGAGGAGGAGAGAAAACAAAAGGCCTTTTAAGTGCCTTTGTCATCGTCAACGTTTACATCAGTTACAAGCAAAGTCAATGGGAAAAATGTGTAGCATACTTTGCGGTGCTTTTGCAAAAGAAAGAGGAAGAGCAACACTAGAGCCAATGGAATTGAAACGGAAGTGCCAAATAGTTTCAAGTCACGTTTTAGCAAACAACAAAAGGATTACAAAGGAGTCCCCCAAGTGGTTCCCCTTGTGGTGCCATTTTCGAGATTGTCATTTTCCAATTTAATGTCGAGAGAGAGATAATTAATAGTAGTAAAAAATCCATTTGGCTCAAGAATCAAGACAGTAATTGCTCTAGTAGTAAACATTTTTATAGTCAAGTCATTCCTAATAAAGATTACTTGTATTATTATTAAGTCAGTCCGATCGATTCGATGTTAGTTGGGAAAAAAACTCATACGCCCTGTAGTACACCACCTTTAGATCGATTGATTGATCCCCTTTTGGGGCGACACTGTTGGCATATATATTTGTACATGGATTATAGACTCGTACTGTACATACTTATACATAATATATAGAAATGGAGAGGTGCAGCTGGCTATGGGTGAAGCAGCTGATACTTTAACGTGCAATTTGCACCATCATCAGCATCATCATTCTCATCATCATCATTTGAGAGAGGGAGAGAGAGGAAGGGAGGTAGATGATATTGCCTCTTGCCCTACTTGTTCTCTACATACCATTTCCTCTTTAGTTTTACACACTAAAAAACGGAAATGAGCCATGGGAAATGGTCAATTCACAGAGAGATTTGCCATAACCATTAATCGATTGATTTGGAGGCCTTCCCTCTTCCTCCCTTCAGTCAATAAACTGTCATATTTAAGTATGTTCATAGATAGCGATAGAGAGAGGAGGAGAGAGAGAGAGAGATTTAGATTCAGCTAGATGAAATTTAACCCACTTTCAAAGCACACACTCCCTATGTACATGTGTATAGATATATTCCCCCTATTCCATTTTGTGGTAACTCTAACAGCTTCATCCAGGCATAAATTGCTGATTGCCTTTGCGTGTTCAACCAAGCATCGGCGGATGGCTGGCTTGCTCGGTCGTTCGGTCGGTCGGTTGTTCGGTCATTTAAATGGCTCTCATGTGTAAATGTTAATGAGTCTTTACTGTAGCACCGCGAACTTGCAAGCAAAGATTTTTCCATCAATGAGCCGCAGCACGCGCTCGACAGTCAGTCAATTAAAAATGCAACCACGCGCGCAATGAGCTGGCATGGACTTGGTTTGGCTTCATTTGGCTTTGCCCCCACATTCATGTTCACATAACAACATATCAGGACTGGATTCCTGTTGTTGTAATCGTAAAAGTCGATACCCGCTTCATGCTTAATCCGTCCCTGTGATACAAAGCAAACCAGTAAAAGAAGACATTCTGACCCACGCTCTCTTTCATTCATTCAATTTGGTGGGCGTCGTTCACCCAAATATGGATAAAAACATGTAACACACACACACACAGAGACACCTAAGAGCTCCACCTGGTTGTGGATACCCGCATCACTTACTCACCTTGTACTCATCGAATTTCAATACAAATTCTAAAATCTCGGCCAGCTGTTTGACCAGAGCTTGCTGTGTCTCCAAATGCTGTGTAGGATTCAATTTGCCACCAACCAGTTGACCCAACAGTTTGGGTACTATTTTATCCAGATTCATGGAGTGCTCATAGCAACGTTTCAGTTTGGTAACCAATGGCAATACAGCGGACCAGGCCTTGCCTGTAACTTCTGGTGAGGGATCGGCAATGGCTTCACGTATTTCTTTGCCGGCGCCCTGCAAAGCAAAAAAAAAAAAGGAAACATAAGAGTTGGTCAATATATGTATGTATGTATTAGTTAGTTAGTTTTTGGAGCAAAATGTGAGTTTGGCATGCGAGAGCATAACAATAAATGTTCAGTTTTCTGACCACATTTCATGCATTCGAAATGAACTGAAGACGTCGGGTGTCGGCGGGTGTAGGCATTGTGGTTATTTCTATGCCACATGCAACAATGACCATCACCACGACCACGACCAAGTAGAGAGATGGAGTTGGGAGCCGGTAGCCGGGAGTTGGAGCTAGAGTCAAAGCCGGAGGCTCTCGTACATTGACCGGTGCGCAGTGATTTTTATCGAAACTCTATGATCTACTCTGAAGCTAACGAACCAACCATCCCATGGTTGAGTCCAGTCCCGGTCATTGCATGTTTTCAAAAGTTCATTCTCTGTGTTTTTGCTTTATGTTTAATTTACTTTTGTACACACCACACACACACACACACTCTCTCTGATGTATGGCAATCAACAAATGGCGTTGATTATTTCCAATTGAGGCCTTTTGATTTTTGCTTTTGTTAATAGTTTTAAGTGGTCGCCGCCGCCGCCACCATATCTAATAAGAGAGTAAATATCATTTTTCCCAACACTCTATTTTTTTTTTCATTTTTTGCAGGTTCAAACTGGGTCAATATGAGAAAAATTCTATGCGAAATTTACACAGGTAAGTTGTCGATTTGACCATTTGAAATTCTAACAAAATGAGTAAGCCAAAAGTCAAGTCTCAAGTAGTTACTTGTGTATTGAATTGAAAACTCGTTTCTAGTTTTAGTTTGACTAGACAGACTGCCTGCGCCCCGTTCCCGTCCCCTTTACTGACACTACTTCTATATAGTATTAGTTAACTGATTCATTGGCATAACGATTCATTCATATTCTAATGCGCACTCGAATTGAAATATTCGTGAAATTGATTAGCCTAGGTTACTTTTCTCTCTCTCTTTGATGATGTGAGTTATTAAAATATATATTTTCTAATTTAATTTATCTTAAAGTCTATGAGTTGGATGTTTCTTTCGTTCCTCCACTAAAGTTCTTGGCAAATTAATTGCTAATCTAAGATTTATGTAATTAATTAATCAAAGAGCACGCAAAAAACAGTAATTATAGTATTTTTGGATGAGTTGTGAATAATTATTTCGATTAGTTGGCTCTTTTTAGATAGAGTATATAGGTTCTTGGTAAATCTATAGCAAGAATCTGCTAAATCTTATTCCTAATTCGTTTTTGTTTCAATAATTCTATAGCTAAAAATTTCTAATCTCATTCCTAGTTAGATTTCTTGGTAAATTTTGGAAAAAACATCTTAGTTAGCCAGTTAGTTGGCAATTCTGATTAGCTCTAGAATATGGCCTAAAGTCTGGAACGCTAATGACCACCAATTTGCCATAATGTGTTTGTCTGTTTAGTTTAAATAATTTTCTAAGGCAGCTAGGCATCGCCCCTCGTCTTTTTTTTGGGGCCACTTGATGAATTCTTCTTGCATGTGTGTTGTGTTTGTTTAGTTTTTGGTCAGCAACACCTTAATTATATGTATAATTTCCCCTCCCCCATACACGCACTCCCCCCTAACGGTTAGTCGCGTGTCTAACCAATTAAAGGCATACATTTTCTGTTTTTTTTTTTGTTCGGAATTACAAGTAGTAAGAAGAAACCTTTTGAATGACCCCCCAACTCTGGGTTTTGTGTGTGGTTATTTTTGGTTTGCACACCTCTTTCTTCTTCTTCTTTTGTTGTGTGTGTGTGTATGTGTAATGTAATGGGGCAGCACGTGTTGTGTGTTTATAATTAAATTGCTGCGCATATCCAAGCGAACATCATATAAACACACTCCATCCAGACAGTAGCAACCAGCACCTTTAGCTTCCTGCCCCACTCACCCACACCGACACCGACGCCGACATCCACCCACAATTCACACTCTCTGACTGATGAGGAGGAGGAGGAGGAGGAGAGGGAGAAGAAGACGGAGGAGGCGACTCTTTTGAGTGCAACTGTCTGTTGAACAAACAAACATTGCAACGCTCTTTAGTTTTGTTTTGCGCAATTTTCTTTTCACTCTAAATAATTTACACCTGTTTGTAAGTCAAGTTTTTTGTCCTTGGCAACGGGCAGCTGCTTCATGTGCTTCATGCCATACAACGTCCATCCATACATTCACATATAGATATGTATGAGACCAGAGGCGTCTGCCCTGCCCCTCAAAACTTGATGTCTTCTTATTTTGCTTGATGAATTTGTATAATGTGACATTCTTTCGAGAGTGTTCCTGATCCCCTCCCCCTCTCCCTTATGTTGGCATGACTGTTTAATGTGCGCAAACAACATTGTAAACATTGTAAAGCAGAGCAAAAGCAAAGGCGAAGGCAAAGGCAAAGGCATAGGGCACGGCACAGAAGGAACGAATGTTTCAGATGCCGTCATCTCGTTGCAGCTGCAGTTGCCTTCGTTTGGCATTGTCTCGTTTACGCCACTGACTCTCTAAGGACACTCTGTGTGGTATGGTGTGGTGTGTGTGTGTGCAGAGATTTTGCAGGAACTGCACTTCACTCCACTCTGCTCTACCCAACGTTCGTTCGCATGTTGTCGTCACATATGGCCAAGTGTTGCCTCTCCAAATGGGGGCGTGGGGTAAGGGAGGGAGTTGGAGAAAACAAAAGACGTAGGTGGAAAAACTTTGTGTTTGCATTTTGCCAAACACAGGAAACGAGTCTTCGTCGTCGTCTTTTTCATCTTTATCCTCCTCTGTTGCTACTGTTAGTTGGTTGATTCATTCATCTTGGAGCTCTGCTCCATTTGCCACCAGCACGTGCTGTCTGCTGGTGTCTCTCTCCCACTCTCTCTCTCTCTTTGTTTTGGGCATTTACCAAGCAAAACTTTGCCCACACCCACATACACACACACACACACGGATAAGAGAGCAGCAGAAGCAGCAGCAAACTTGAACTTGCATGACTTTTATGTCGAGAGAGAGGTGAGGGAGAGAGACAGGAGCAAGAGAGTGGGAAGAAACCGTTTTTCATTTTGTAACTGTTTCTAGTCTTTTTCTTTTTTTAATTAACACTTTAATGTGGTCGTTGGTCCGTCTGTGGGTCTCTTTTCTCTCTTGCCTAAACCACCAACCCAACCCAACAGACCGCGAGTGCACATGAATAGTTAATTATGTTTTCCACATCTCGCCCCACTGTACAGAACTAGTAAACGAAATGCTTTTAATTGAAAATGAAATTACTAGCCTAATGCGGAAATGCAACACTGCACAAACAGCACACATCACACATCACATAGCACTTGGCACTCAGCACTCTGCGTAGTGCTGCATTAGGATGGAACGATCATTATCAATGGACACCCATTCGCTTGCTGTTTTGAACACTTGAACACTTGTTTATGTCAATTTAATGATCATGTTTAGTACTCCAAGCGCCAGTGGCCACAATGCGACCAATACGTCTCTCTTTCCATCCCATAATATAAGAAAAATGTTCCAAAGTTGCTGCGTCTACGTTTCGTATACGCAATATGAACTAAAATTAGCCAAAATGGCAGTGAGAACAAGTAAATCGAAAGCTTAGAAGAGACGAAATTTGGTTTGATAGTATAATTTTAAACCCCATTTAGGAAAACTTTGTAAACCTTAACAAACATTTATTGAAAACGTTAAGAAAAAAAACCGTTTTGAAACCGAATTGACTTATGAATAATAACCGATATATAAATCCATAAGAATCTCTGTCCTTCTAACCTTCTACTCCGTGCAGATCCATTCAAAAAGTTATTTATTTTATTTTTAAATCTAACTTAAATTTAAATTAATTTACAAAGTATAAAATTGGTTGAGAAATCAATTTATGAATTTAAGTTCTTAAACTTCTAATATTACTTTATTACTAAAGTTAAAGAAATCTATTTACAATGTGTCTTAGCGACATTTGAAGAATATTTCATCTAATTTTCCCCAGTATTCAACTGAAAATAATCTTTTTGTCGTGTAACTTTTCGATATTACTGTACACTGAATATAAAACCAGCTGTGATTTCGCCATTGGGAAACTGAAATATGTATATTAACTATAGCCCGACCGACCACCCACCCTTCATCCATCCATCTGGTATGCCTTTTCAGTCCATAGGGCGACATTGCTGCTTATCCAAGTACAGCAAGTACAAGCGCCATGGACTTTCGCCCACAATGGAAACGCGTGACGTGCGCCATATAAAAAAAAAACACTTTAAACTGAGCTCCATGAGATGATACAGGAAAGTGTGGGTGGGTTTAAGGGATTGGGGGTTGTGAGTGAAATGTAAACGCATGCATGAAATGCTTTTGTGTGGATGCCACACAAAAAGTTTCCTCTGTGGCAAACACTGAAAAGAACAACAAGTGAGTGAGTGCAATCCGAATGAGCGAATCTCTCTCTCTCTCTCTCTATTCTAATTTCTCTAGGTTTGCATCATCATTGTATCTGAAAGGTAGTTGTATTTCAGTCACGTTAATTCGTCAATGAATGAATCGCTTGTCATATCAGAGTGAGATTCTTATTAATTTCTCATCATTTCTTTATAATAATAACCTCACTCAAGTGTGGGAGAAACCCCCACCCTAAGCCATAAGCAAAAGACACTCACAGACACTTGGACGCCCCGTTTGGGTGACAAAGTGACGACGTCAGCTGCAGCTCCACAATTTTCCCAGAGCCACTAGAAGAGGTAGGGCTGTGTGAGGAGGTTGGGGTGGGGTAGGGCGTTCGTCTAGAGGGACGACAACAACATAATCATAAATATTTCATAACATTATTTTGCCTTTGCCCTTGCTTCAGCTGCTGGTTGGTTTCCTAAAGTGCCTTCCGCTGACGAAAACTCGTTAATTATACATTGGTCGGATCGACAGACCTACAGACCATCCACTGACTGGGTCTGATATCAGCAAAAAAAAAAAAAAAAAACCCGACAAGAACATATGTTTGCGTATTGCAAAACTCTTTGAAATATGCTGACGATTCTTCTCTCAGCGCTGACGCCGGGCTCTGACTTTTGAGTGAGTCACACGCGATCATTGGCTTTTGTTATATAAAATAGAGAAAGAGACGACTGACAACTGAACGGAGGCGGGGCGGGCGGGGCAGTGGCAGGGAGTAAATCACTTTTGTTTTTCACAAGAATGTCATGATGATGCTCTGTTGCTGCTGCTGCAACAATAACAATTATAAGATCACTAGCTAAATAATTATCTGCAGGTGATGATGATGATGATGAGGGAGAAGATGATGTAAGGCATTATAAATAAACATTACCCCATTTCAGGTATTTGGGCCTTAAGTGAATGCTGTCATTGTTGTGACATATTTGGCCACTGAGACAGCAAAAGGGCCTAAAATATTAAGCATAAAATAGGTGAACAAAAAATAAACTCAGTCACACGAACATCACACACAAACACACCGAATCACTGGAAATGATGCAGTGAATCATAAATATCAGCACTGGAGACAGAGGCAGGAATCTGCTACGAGAGAAGAGAACAAAGGATTTGCAATTCACTGAACTGAGGCAGAGAGTACACACACACACACAGCCGCACACCAGCACACACACACTAGGTAAAACTTAAATGATGCGTAAACTGTAAATTAAATTAACCCTTTTTTTATATTTTCTATTTATTTATAAATAAGCTAAAAGTAACGTGAATGGGCTTAAGAGAGGCTATAAATCACATTAACCTGATTCACAGCTGATGATAAAGATTGGAAACCAGAAAAATCAAATTTAACACAATTTGGGTAAGTTGAAAAAAATCTATATGAAAGAAAGGGTATCTAGAAATCGAACAAGTTTGATTATCTTTCCATTTTCATTTAAGTTTAACTTTATGATATAAAAGAAACTTTGTTTGGGGAAATCTTCGTTAGTCAAGTACAAGGACCTAAACCTAAACTGCCATTAGTTTTGCCTTTAGTTTTTTTTTTTTTTTTGCTATGATGGGTTCTATAAGGTTCTACTGGCTTAGCTTGCTAATAACTAGTTTCATTTGTCTTTGTGTTGATTGAGCTAATGAAACTGATATGCTCATTGTGCATTAAAGAGTCAAAGGCATTGCAAAATTGTATAAAAACAAAAGCAACAAAATGGTTATAATTCCGAGCAACAGGGTTTTGGATGTCACGAGCGTCGTAATTTATCAAGATAATCGACCACAACAGCAACAACAGTAACAATAACAGCAACAGCAACAGCAATTGCCATAAAGATAAGATAAAAACATGAGAATTATCAATGTCAATCCAAGTGGCGGCGTCAGGCACCACCACCAAGCAACCAGGCGACCAAGTGACGAACCGAACAATAAATGCCACAGGGAAAATGTGAAACGAAACGTTCGATTGCATTTAATTATCGAGAGAGAGAGAGGCAAAGGCGAGGCAATTTTCATGCGTGGGACCCCATTGGAGGGCCCCAAAAAGACGCAGAGATGTCAATGTACGTTCAGTCAGGCCATACAAATGCTTCAAAGATTGGGGCAATGGGGGTATATAGAGGGAGTTGCTCGGGGGAGGATGCCAATTCGTATGGGGAATATTACACATGTCATTCTCTTGTTTTCAATTAACTCGAATAAATCACAATTGTCGGCAGACATATATATATATATCGATTAATGCCAGGTTGCGAGTTGTAAAATATTCTCAACCAGCTGTTGAAAATTGGGTTAACGTTGCCCCAGCATTTGGCATTTTAATTGAGGCATCATCATCATCATCATCAAGCTGAACGAAGAGAACAAAAAAAAAAAAAGAAGAGCAACAAAAAATTGCATTTATATTTGTGCAAAATTGCACATACGCCACGTTGCACTAAAGAATGTTTGCAAATATGTGTTTATAAATACATATATGGTTGATAGTCTTTGTTTTATGGAAAACTATTTCATAATTATCCCAAGTTTTTGCAATTTCCTGTTTAAATGTTTCATTTCATTGGGAAAGTTCTTCATAGTTCGAGTTGGTTTAAATCAAACTTAACAAACAAAAGAAATTTCAACATTTTGTTTCTGAATGGTTTGTTAGTAATTTTTGTTGTTGTTTTTCTATTGTTCTTTTTATGTACATTTGAGCCAACTACTTGTATTTGTTTTTGTCCCTTCGGGCTAACACACACACACACACACATGCAGATATACCAACTCTATCTATATATATATATATTTTGTAAGCCGCTTAGAGAGTTGGCACAAGTCCAGACAGTTAGATGACACTCGTAAATTGGCCATTTGACAATATTCGAGGCACTTGCAAAAGCATTTGCCATTTAAAGCAGGTGTTTAGAAAAAACAAGGACCTATAATCCTTTAGCAAAGCACTCCAACTCCCAGAGATTCACCCACCTAAACAAGGACAAATTACATTTTAATCTGCAGACAGACAATGAACTAAAAAATTATAGAAATACTGGGACGATTTATTCAATTGAGTTAAATTCGGTTAACAAAAGGCTTGGCTTTTCAGTGTCATTTCAATAAACAACAACGAAGAAAAAGTAAGACGACAACAAAAAAATAATAACTAAAATGTGTCAGCTGTGTGTGGGTGTGAGGGTGGTTGGTTTGGTGCAAGAAAGGAAGGTGGTGGCGGTGGTGGTGGTGCTGCTGCTGCTGGTGGTTGTGGTGGCACACTCATTGAAATACTTAATTTCATGCAAAATTTGCTCTTCAATTGCCACCAGCACACCATCACCTCCTCCCCTTTCGCCTTCTACCCACCTGAACGAACGAATGAGGAGCATAATGAGGCATCAAGCAACAAACAGCTTTTGAGTGTACTCAAAAAACTGTTTCCCTCAAGTGGGTAGCACAAAACGCAGAAACGCAAACACACACACACACACAACAAATAACAGAAACGGCAAAAAAAGAGGTGTAATTCCAGCAAAGAAACAAATTAAATACTAAACAAATACAGTGAGTCAACACAGCACATTTCATACCCTTTAAACATGACCATAGAGTATCCAAAAGAAATTGAATTTTACTGTACTTAACTCCTCCAATCTGCATATTCATCTTAATTTTATTAATTTATAAAGTCTTCAAATTCCAAATTCGTCAAAAGTTATACACACTCCAAGTAGTCTTTCTTGGACTTTTTTATAATCTTTAATTTTATAATCTTCATACGCTAAATTAGCTACCAAAAAGTTTTTCATATCAAAAATATGATTATGTAGGGAGACTTTCTTTACCTTCAAGATCTAGATTTAGATCTCAACTTTGCAAGATCTTAGGTTCAAAATGTTTTCTACTACAACTCCCCAAAAGAGACCACGGTGCGCCATACTAAAGTCTTAAATTTTCAATAAATTAAAAATACAAAATGGTTATTAAATTTTTAGCCAATTCGGCATGTTTTTAATGGGCAACTATCACCAATTAAATGCTCAAAATGTTCTTTAAATCTTAATTGTTTATTTAAAAATAAAATTTATAATAATCTAAACTAAATATTTAAAAATAATGCATTGCCAAATCTGAAAAATCATAATTTTTTACAACAATTAAGATATTTAGTCACATACTTTAATTTCAATAACTTTTCAAAGAATACTCAAAAAAAAAAACACTTTAACGACAGCAACTGCAAGTCGATCCCATCAAATTCTATAAAATATGCCTATATACATGTGTATTATGTACGTATATGTATCTAAATAAGTAGAACACATTTACTATTAGATACAAAATATATATATATACATACGTATTTATGTATGTACATATAATATTTAATTCAGAAATGCTATTTTGTTGTACTTGTTGCAAAAACGACCGAAATTGTTTACACTTTTTTGTTTTGTTTTGTTATTCTGACTGTAGACGTAATTAATTTGCGGCTCATGGTGGTGATGACGTCGGAAATATAAAAATAACTACAGATAGACACGAGAAAGTGAAATGAGAAGCAACAAAATCAATTACTAAATGATTTCTCTATAACATTTTCATATGTAAATTTCTGTTGCAATGCAACGGAGAATCCACATTTGGAGCCCCCGATTCGAATGGCCGTTTCATGGGAATGTGTGCGGAAATTGAATTGTCAGAGTTACAAAATCATTTCCAGAAAGGCTTAGAGACTTGGAACAAGGGTAAAGAAACCTTGTGTGCCATACATATACATGCATATACAAACATATGTACATATACGTATACGTAATATTTTATAATATTCAAATGCTCATCATCGGCACGCACATTATAACAATTATATTGACTGACTGACTGACCGACCAAACAGCGACCAACCAACCGACCAACTCAACGAACCTAACCCACACCGGAAGTGCGCTGGCGCGACGCTTTTTTCTGCTTTTTGCATTCACATTTAACTTATTCGTGGAACTCGAAATGGAAATGGAACTGGTTAAGGTGGGGATGAAAGAGTAATACACATACATATGTATGTATATATGTATATACATATGTATATAAATTTATACATAGTCTGTCTAATGATTGCTCATTTTGTTCAGCTGCCTTTCATTGTTAAACTGTCATTTAAGTATTTAATTCACAATAAGTAGATACGCGATTTATGCGCATGTGAATCGTTTTTCTTTATATGTGGAGCAGCAGCAAAAACTTTTTGATAAATTGGCTTCGGAAGCGTCACGTATGAGTGAAAGCAGCTGTCCGAGTAATCCGTGAGGAGAAACGGGGAAATAGTGTAAAAGTCAAAAACAGAGATTTGGCAGGCAAGAATTATGAGAGAATTACTGCCAAGTTCCGCTTGATATGGAAAACCTTTCACCCATATGGCAACGCTAAATTAATCAGCTGTTTCGCTGTTTACAGTTACAAATGGAATATCTCAAGAGATTTCTATATATCAGAAGTTTAAAGATTACAGTAGAATCTTTCAAGAGTTTTAAATTCGTTTCATGGTTTATAGTAAACCGAATCTTTAAAAGTCTTTGGATACTTTTATTAATGTTCCACTCACTTATATATGTATTCTTATACACATATTTTATTCTTAGATCAAATCTTGGGTTTTTGTGTGATTTCTTTAAGCCATTGAATGGCTAATTCTTTATATTTTCAGCCAATGACTTAAATTGTGTGGTTATGATTAGTTGATCATGGGAGAAAACAGCAGGTAGTTCCCCTATAACTTGTAGGAACTTGAGGTTATATAATGACCCTTTTCTCTGTGTGCAATAAAATTTCACACATTTTCTGTCACTTCACTTGAATGAGCTTTATCTCCCTCTCTCTCTCTCTCTTTCGATTTCTGTTTCTGTGTTGTGTATGTAATATGGGGGTATAGTCCAAGGTTGTGTATAGGATTACACCCCATGTGTTTGACATATGCAAAAAAGAGAGAAGAAGAATTGTGGTGACATCTAAATTAATTACACAATTCACATTGAATTATCTTGGGCCATCAATTCACTTTGTACGTTTGCATTTTCAAGGCTTTTGGCCTAGATTTTGATTTAATTGGACCCTTTTTACTTCACCCAGCCATCGTCTATGATATTACATTTATGACTATTATTAACTATTATTATCATTGTTAGCGAATATTGAATTTGCTTTCATTGAGAGTGCTCCAACACCCGCTGCCGCCGCCCCTCCCTCAACTGTTGTTGACATTGTTGTTAGTTGTTTTGTTTGTTTGTCTATTTGTTTATTGCACACACAAAAGACGCATTTGGCCAATATTTGACAATGGCTTTTGATGCGATAAACCAGTTAGCAAAAAGCCCTTTATAAGTACATATATGAACTTATTTTGGTTACTTTCTCTCTCTATCTCTCTTTCTGGCTTCTTGGCGTCTTTAAATTTATGAAATTAAGTTCAACACACAAAAAAAAAAGCATAGCCTGATTTTTCCTTGGGAGCAGTTTTCACTCTATTTATAGAAAAAACGTAAAACTAAAAGGAAAATGTAAAGTTGGTTTTTTTTTTATTTTCTTGGCGCTTAGCCAAAGTGTAGAAAGGAGGACGCGGGATATGGAGGAAGAGTGGGTGAGGAGGGGGAGCAGGGACTCCACAACCAGTTTTATACTTTGTTTGCCTTGACAACCAAGCGCAGCAAAGCAACCAGTTCAACCCAAAATCTCAACCACCCACCCACTTTAGTAAAAGAGCATAAAAACCACGAAAAAAACCACTGCAACATTAAGCAAACGATGATCGCTAACGTGAATACCCTTATTAGTTTCTTCTTTCGTTTTGCAAAGTTCTTGCAGATGCTAATCTACCCTCTTTGCTATATTCTACACTTTGTGTGTTACAGGGTATATGGCAATGCAATAGAAAATGCAAAATTGTAAATGCATTTTAAGTAGCTTTGGTTTGATAGTGGGGAGGGGGGATGGCAGAAGGAATGGGCTAACCAAAGGGTTAAATGGCCACGAGGTCGTTTTTATTGATGGGTTTGGAGTTTGGTTTGGTTTGCTTTTGCTTTCGCTTTGGTCACTGGGTCACCACACAAAGGAAATGAGCTCATTTGGTATACATTTTCCAGTTCATTTGCGTTGATTAAAGCTTTCGCGAGAGCCTCTGACATTTATTTGGTCTAACCCTGCTGTCTGCCCGTCTGAAATCCAATTAATAATTTTTGCACAAACACGAAAGCGAATTTTGAATTGGAATTGGGGAGGGTGGTCGACCTATGCCTAACTCTTAACGCATGGTAAAGGTCAACACTAGGAACAACAACAACAACACCAGTAACATGTGCTTGTTGCTGACTAATTTGCAGAAAGAGAAGAAACAACAACAATAGAAACAGCCACAAAATGTTTATGGGAAAAGCCAACAAGCCAAAGTCAGTCAGTGACGTCAGAGTTAAAGAGATAATGAAAGAAGTTTACTTGATCATGCGGGCACGTGCGTGAGTCAGCCAGAAAAGAAGAGGCAGCAAGGCGAAGAAGAGCCAAAATAAGAAAAGAATCGAGAAAATATCGCCCAGTTTATGCGGTATCCAAAAACTATCTAAATATACATACATACATACATATACTAAAATCAATAAGTCCATCTTCCTGGACTTATTATATAGATTGTTATACGGTGAACAAATCATGGAATCTATAACAAATGAATCAACTCTGAGTGATTATAAATTTTATTTATGTAAATAAAGTCAATTACTAAGTCATTTACACTAAAGTTACTCAGAGAATCGAATGCTGATATATGTACATACATACAAATGCTATTTTTTCATTTTATAAAAAAATGTAATCAATTACAGAGAGAGAGGATCATGCAATTTTCATTGCATTATCGTTACACATTTTCCGTATGAACATTGAACAAGTGTCATAGAAACGGAGAGAGAGAGAGAGAGTGTTAGATAGATAACTGTTTGAGTTATGCTCTTTCTCTCTCTCTCTCTGTCTCACTTTTCATTGCTTTTGTTGTTGGAGCTGGCAAAGGTTAAATGCTCAATTTGTTTGGCAGTTTATTGCTAATATTATTGCTCTTATTATTGCTGTTGTTGTTGTTGCCTCTTAACATTTATTTTTAGACAAATCGCGACTTTTTTATCAGTAGTTTTTGGGGAGAAGAAGTTTAAATTTCTTATATTTAAGCCACAAATACATAGTTAAGCGACGGAAAGGGGCATGTAAACAATAGTCACTATATCTCTCTCTAACCGGTCCATCAAATGACGCACGATCTTTAGACAATATATGTATGTATTATGTATGTCCGTCTGTAGATACAAATTTACATTTGTATGTATTTATTTATATACTTTATTCCACTACTACTCACCTTATAGATTTGTATCTCCTCTAGCACCACTTCCGATTCCTTAAGAACACGCTCCACCTCCTCGTATACCTCGCGTTCAGTCTCTGTGGGTGCGGCATTCTCAAAGTCCAGAAAGACATCGTAGGATTTGGCAGCGCAACAATTTGAATCGTCGCGTGACAGAAGGCTCAGTAGTTTGCCCATATTTCTGTTTTTATTTCAATTTTTTCCAATTTCTTTTTTTTAAGAGGCAGATTAACTAATTATTTATTGGTTTTATTTCCTTGCTCTTAATTATTTTTGGTTATTAATTCGGCACACTTTTTTTCTTCTACAAACTGGAAAAAGACAAAGATGGGGGAAAGGGGATACACTTAGGAGATTGCTCTTGCTCTTGCACCTGTTAGCCGAAACACACACAAAGAGGTTAATAAATTTTCATTCAATGGCCTCGACCGGCAGCTGCAAACGGCGGAGATGCGCAGCAAAGAACTTGTTTAAAACAAAACACAAAAGAGGCAACAAATTTTCAATAAAACTGACACAAATAATGTCGATCAGCAGGGGTGGGAAAGGAAAACACAAACAAATGCCGGAAAATGTGTTTTTTTCTTCTTCTTTTGGTTTGCAGCCCCTAGATGAAAAACCACCGAAGAATTGACATTCTTTACTTTGATTTTCCTATGCAGAATATTCTGTACTCTGACGAAACAATTAATAAACGATTTGTCAGAACATTCCAAAACTAAAGTCAAAGATTAGCGATCGAAAGAATTATTTATTTTGTTAAAATAAAACAGAATCCATTGTACTTAAATACAAAGCAAATTCACTAAAAAGTTTCATAACAAATTAAGAATATTCCAACTTTAAATAGAAATTATTAGAATTATTAATTTGGTGCAAAGTTATAAACAAATAAACGGGATTCCAGGAGCAACTGAGCAAAATTTCAGACTATTACAAAATTTTCAACAAAATCATTATGCTGTCTTTGGCAAAGAGTATAGAAATGGGAATGTTCCAAAAGTATCAAAAATTGCATTGCGGGGGGTGCAGTGACAGAGGCAAAGACAAAAGACTGAAGATAGATAGAGAGCCAACAAAAGAGAGAGAGAGAGAGAGAGAACGCGAGGATATGCTGGCCATGTGTTTGTGTGTAAGTGTTGCCTGATTTCCCCCTCTCCTGCATCATCTTTCGCACACACACATAAAGAGGCGAAAGGAAGCAAAAAGAAAACTTATCGAAATTCGTAAACAACTCAACCAGCCAGCCGCAAGGCCAATTTTCACACATCATGCCAAGTAAGTAGGAAAAGGCAATTTTCCTTTTTTGTTTTTCACGCAACACATGTAAACATTTTAAGGCCAAACCGCCCAACCCACCCCTCCCCGCTCACTCAATCGCTCTCTCTTTCTCCCTCGCGCTTTACGTTAATTGCAAAAACACAAAAACAACAAGAGGCCAAGGCGAAGTTCTTGTTATTAATTTTATTTTGTATTTGTTTATCTGCACGCCTTATCGGAATGGCAGGAGGAGGGGGAAGCGGGCTGTAGCTTAGGGGCTGGCTGTCATTTCTCTTTCTATTTTTTCCTGCCATTTTGCGCGCTTATCTACACATTTTTTTTTTACTATTTTCCCGTGCTACGTTTCCGAAGGGTTTTCTGCGCTCCTTGTGCATTGGAATTTGTTGCGATTTATCACCTTTTTTTGCACCAATTTTCGCTCCCTCTTTGTGTGTGTGTGTGTATTAGCATTTGTTTTTTACGTGTCGGATAATTGCAGTTACCACATTATTGATTTGCACTGATTGTATTGTTTTAAATAAAAAAAAATTTCATTTATTTATTGAACATTCACAACCGCCGCTCATCCACACCAATCGCGACGATAAAAAAAAACATCCGACGACTGCGAAAATAAAGCGCACACACCTTCTCACTCGGAAATCAGAAACAACACTCTGAAAAAAAATAACAACAAAATCGGTCGAAAAGAGACGGCGATAAAGACGGAGACAAAAGAGACGGCGATAAAGATTTCGATAAAAAGAGACGGCGATTAAGATTTCGATAAATTCAAAATTAACGATACTTTTAAATATTATTTTCAGCGGACAATCAGAATATTACAATGAACTGCGAAGACAAAATCGCTCATCGCAACCTCTATTTGACGCTGGTGAAATAGGAGATTCTTGATAGTGGAAATTAAGATACTTGGATTCACGCGCCACATTTTAACATTACCACAATTTTAATCCAGTATTTGAACATCCCGCCAATTATCGTAAACCTAGTGGTGGCAAAAACATATATGAAATGATATTCGTGTCATCACTAATTCATCGTAACCCCATCGATATCGACTATCGATATATCGCGAGACGTTATCTAAAAATGGGCATGGTATCTCTAAATGTTAACTCGAAGTGGCCCTGTAAACTCAAAACGAGCATGTTAACGCAAAATGAGCAGTTTTCGTGCGCCCTCTAGTGTACTATAAAAGCGTGAGAATTTTTTCCCTCGCATCAAATCGACAAAATTGGCTTAATTTTCATTCATATTTTAATCGTGTTTTCAACCAAAAATCAACTAATTAAATCGGTTCATGTGTTTCTTTCAAGTGAATGTGTCGCAATTGTTAATGGCAAGCTAAATTGGCGAAGTTAACGGAATAACGGAATATGGTGACGCGCTGTCACGTCGAGGCTCACTTTGCGCGGCGCGCCGGAATCGCAAAGCCGGTAACTTGTTGTGTTTCAAAGTTTTCTCTAATTTAGACAAATGTCTATGTATTTTTCTTTTTTTTTTTTAAGTGGAAGTGTATAAGTGTTTTATAAATGTGATAAAGTGAAAGTGTTTCAATTGCCAGCCATCGTTTGGGATAGCGGTAAAAAATCAACAAAGTAAGTACGCAAAAAAGTCTTCTGGTACCGAAACTTAATCAAAAACCGATACTTATTTCAGAGTTCCGAATGACCCCTTCCTTACGCCCATGGGCAAGGAGCAACTGAATCTTGTCATCGAGTACTTATCGATTTGCTATCGATTTTACACACGCTGCCAGAAATTGCTGCGAATTTGTATTATTTTCTAAAGAAATTAATAGCCAAGAAAACAGATTGAAGCTTGATAGGAAAAATGACGGACGACAAGAAGTCGCAATTGGATGATGTGCAGCAATTGCTGCTGGAGCGGATCTCTAAGAATGATACCACGGGATTCAAGCAGCTGCTTGGCCAGCTAAAGAGCGTGAATTTTGTAGACGACAGTGGAATGTCCCTCCTAGCCCATGCCAGCTTCAAGGGCAATGCCGAGGCAGTGCAAATCCTCTTGGACATGGGAGCTGACATCAATTTGAATCAGCATGGAGCGGATTATACACCGCTGCATTTTGCAGCCCTCTCTGGCAATATCCACGTGTGTCGCCTCCTACTGGACGCCGGCATAAATCCAAATAGCATTAATAGCGTCTCTCGCACTGCCTCCCAGATGGCCGCCTTTGTGGGCAATCATGCTTGCGTGGAGACCATCAATAACTATGTGACCCAGTCCGGTTTGGAGTACTATACACAGGTGCATGGCCAGCAAACGGAGCCACACATACCACCGGCCCTGTTAAAACCGTTTCACACCTTTGTCACTGAAGTCAATCTGCATCCCGTGAGAATTTCCCTTAATGCTCAAGTACTGGGCCTGCTAAAGATTCTGCCCAATCTGCGCAAGACTCTGGCTCTGATGTGCCTTAAGGAAATGCAGAAGAGTCATGATGTTAACGAATTGCTGGCCTTTAAATATCATTACCAAGGCTGGATTCTGGCAGAGCTGATACGCTGCGAGGAGCAGTTCAGGGCCCAGCACAAGGAGGAGTCCACCAAAAACGATTTCATTGAGGTGTTTGTCAAGCGTGTGCTCAAGGAGAACAAACTGGGGCAGCTTGATTACGTGGAGTTTACACTGCGGGAATGTGCTCGTGAGTTTCCATTCCGTGACTGCACAATATTCCGTCAAATAGCCACACAACTGGGAGCCAAAGATGCCCCACCGGCTCTCGTAGTGCTGCGCAATGCCATAAATGGCTTACGTGGATTTGTGGTAAGTCAGAATGAAATAGAATTACAATTTTCGGCGATTTTACCAAAGAGTTTTTCCTTCTAGGATGAATCCAGCTACTGTAGCACCTGCGGCCAGGAGAAGCCAGACAAAAAGTGTTCAAAATGCAAGGCAGTGCAATACTGCGATCGGGAATGCCAGCGTTTGCATTGGTTCATGCACAAGAAAAGCTGTGCTCGTCTTTTGGCCGCCTCCCAGGCTGGAGCTGCCGCCGGGGGCCAACAGGTGCAATCAAAGGGACCTATCGACACGGATGAGTTGCGCGACGAGCTGGCCAAATTGAAAGCGTAAACAGATCGCTGCCAAAATAACAAAATGATTGATCTACTAAAATATAATAAATGTGTAATTATTATAAAACGGAACACTATCCAACAAAATCAGACGCCGATCACATATATCACCTCTGTCTATCTATATACACAAACAAAAATATTTGTAACACAAAAAAAAGGATTATTCGATGGGATCTACATTTTAAACTATATACATACATATGTAATCATAATCAGGATCGGCCACATCAAACTTCCTTTGGACAAAACTAGTTTGTAAATATAACAAAATCAAACGGGGCGAGCTACCATGTCGTCTATCTATGGGATAGCCAACGAAATGGAAGCTCCGATGGAATGCAAATAATTATTTTAAAAAGATGTCTCAACTAAATTCGATATGGGTAAGTTTCTTGTTAACACGGAACCGCACAATTTATATCAAGATTACTTGGGGTCAGGCAACTACATGATCAAATTGTGTGTGATTCTAGACTTAACAGAATGGCAAATACTGCCCGTATCGAAAATCCACATGTCTTAAGCATTTGCACTAGAATCATTTACGAAATGGAAAGAATTTTAAAATATGTGAATATTAGAGGGGAAAACAAAGTTTATTAGCAGCCGAATAAGCTCTGCATTCAAAAACGGTCACAGGGTATTTAAAAATTGAAATCAAAAGCTCAGAAGCTTTCCCCAAAAATATATACAGTAATGGCCACAAAATTGGGCACAAAGCTTGGTGTGCTAATGGACACTACTGCATGTCTGTCTGTTTCCAAACAAATCTCTCTCTTTAGATTTTTGTTTTATGTTTAATAAATCTAGATATCTTCTATAGAAAATAATGAAAATAAAGTTTTAGTCAGACCACCGAAACTCATAAAGCTTATTCTAGCAATATCTTTATCGATTCAATGAAAGCTTTAAGATATAGTCGTCCGATTTATTTGATTCACAATCGTACAGCGTATTACAAATATATTTTGAGGACTTGATTATTGAATCAGATAGAACTGACTAACATGAAGATCGAATGAAAATAAATATAACTTTTGTAAAAACCATAAATGCAAGAAACCCTGCTTTTTTTTTTTTGCTTACGATTATTAAGAAACGTTTATAAGACTTGACTTTAATTCATCTTAAGGCTACAAAGAAATTGATTCAAATTGTTAGTCAGTTATTCTATCTTAAAAGAAGTCTGGTAATTGAGGAAATTGAATTTGCTTTAAATGAATTCCGTTTCTATTCTATAATGCGACTTATTGGGACCAACTTGCTGTATATATAGATTCACCGATTTATTTGGACTGGCACAATTTAATTAACCTTTTTTCCGTTTGTTTTTGTGGTCGTAAAACAGAAGATGCCAACAATTTTATGGCTTAAAGCTTAAATACCAAATCAAATATATTATAATTAACAATATTAAAAAAATAAAATAAAACAACCAGCGAAAAGCAACAACACTAATAACACTAATAATACTATACATATTTATATGTATGTGTATGTGTGTGTGTGTGTATATATATAGGTATATGCGGCACACATAAAATTCAAATACGAACGGCAACACCTTCTCAATAAAGCATCGTTATCCTCATTATCATTATCAACAGCTCTGACCGCCAAACCGGATTTGGATTTGATTTTGGATCTGCTATTCTCGTTATTGTTGTTGTTGTTGTTGGAGTCCAACCTACACAGACACCACACACATACACACACACTCAAGATATAAAACAAAAAACCGAAACAAAAAGGCCAAAAATTCATTAAATATATTAAAACAAGCGCAAATTAGAAATGCAATGCGAGATCGTAGTCCAGAAATTTGCATTTTTATCGCATAATCTACAAATTTTGACGCTTTTTGCCACTGTTTTTGTATATCCAAAATCAAAAGAAACAGCCAAAAATTAAATTTCAAATTTAAACAATAGATACAACGACAACGACGACACATCTAAAGATCGAACGCCGACAATAGTTTCGAGTGAAAACGTGCAAATCCCATAATTTAATTGTTTCAACATTTAAAAGTCAAATTTATGTGACAAAAATCGAAAATCTAAGACAAAAACAGAACTAAACACGAGCCCAGAGGTTTGAATTTAAATTAATAACACCGACAGCTTATGTACCCTATAGAAAAAGGTTTCTTTCGTTTCATTCCCTTGTTCAGTTAATTACAGTTTTAAGGAAATAACAAATTCTAGAATATTCAGTTGTACAAGATCGGAAATTAGATTTCAATATGTTCAATCAAAACTAATTGAATTTTCGAAACGTTTTCAGAAAGATGAACTCGCAAGTTAAATATATTTCATCCAAACAAAATATCATCATGGGAAATCATGTAAGTCCATTCATTTTATATTATTTGTTTGCCACAAAACATAAACACCCTGTTGATGAAGAGTATAAAAAGTAGAAACATAAAATCAAAGTAGAAACTAAGACCAAATTAGTCAAAGCTCCGCCTGAGATTTTCGGGTTTTGGTTTCGTGTGGCCAGTGAATTATTTCGCGCTGTCTTTAATTATGCAAAAGTTTCTATGAATGGAAACTGAGAAGAAGGAAAAAAAATTAATAATAGACCCAAAAAAAAGAACATCTAATTTTCGGCAAATATAAAATACGTCAAAGGCTCAAAGGAAAGATTTTGCAACAATATTAATACACTTGATGGTGACTTATAGAGTTGATATTTTAATATTATGTGTACATAAGGGGGTTTCGATTACTTGATCATTTTTACTCTGAAATCGAATTATATAATTATATGAAATTGCTCTAAAAGATCTGCTCAAGAGTAAAGAAATTATATATTTGATAAAATTGATTTTCGGTGAAACCTTAAAGTATTTCTAGTAGCACTTAAAATCTTAATTAAAATTATTATACCCGAAATGATGTGTGGCGCCACCGTTTCTTTTTTTTTTTGTTGTTGTTTAACATTAACATTTTGTGTGTGTTTTGTTGGTGTGGAATGGGTTAGAGAGAGAGAGAATGGTTGGTTGGTTGGGACAAGGGTACAAAGGTTTGTCCAAAATGGGACCGCACGCATGCGTGGTCGCTGGATTTATCAGCTCAATTATGCAAGCTAAAAGGCCACCGCCGACCCGCAGACAGATTTGTCGCATTTGACGCGATAATGCACACCCAAGAAATAGCCACACACTGGCCAAATGCCGCCAAGTGGCCAGTGGCCACTAGCCACTAGCCACCACTGACCATAAAAGGTGCGATAAAAACGGAAATTTCACAAGACGGCAGCAGCAGTAGTAGCAGCAACGGCACAGCAGCCGGCAATGAGTCCATGAGACATCGCCCTCTACCTCGATGTCGCTCTGTGTGTTTCTCACCCAAGTTGGGTCGGCAAAGACCAAACGCTTTGAAAGCCGTCAAATCGCTGCTCATAATGGACGCCTTATCTCTTGAAGAATTGTATTAACTACTACCGGAGTTGGATTTTTAGAGACTTCTGATCACCGCTCTCTCTCTCTATACATACATTCGATTGGTTGCCATTATAATGGAACACATTAATTTGTTTTCGGCTCGCCAAAAAGTTGTTTTTTCTTTCTTATGGTTTTTTTCTGTTTTGTTTGTTATCAAAAACCTGTAAAAACGGAAATGCTCAAGGCTGAAACTAACCGAGAAAACGAAAGGAGTGGGGAGGGAAGAGACAATGACATAAAAGAACTCTATCAATTTAATATATGCTCGTTAAAATAGAATATTTGAAGTTTCTCTCATATGGAGAACTAGACATTAATATGCAATAAAATGTTGCAAGCCATAAACTCAAGAATGTATTGATCGATTTCAAGAACAAGCCAACAGTGCACTTTGAAATTTTCAATCAGACTATCGATTGATTTCAAATTCGAAAAATTAACAAGAATCGAAAACAATCTTAACTGAAAGAGTTATGGGAGATATGAGAATCAATTTCATTTAAGGGAGTTTATTTTTATTCGCAATTCTTGTAGTCGGTAAATCTTCCTTAATTTTTCCCTCAAAAAATATATATAGATTGCTTGAGAAAAAATTACTAGACAGGGAATAAGAGTTGAGGAAATGATCTATAATTTTTTCGAATTTGTTTTTAATTTTTAAATCGAAAATTTCATTAAACTCTTTCGATTGGTTCTGCTTGTGTGATAGGCAAAGCAGTTTAATAGCACTTCGAAGCAAGCAGTGTAGTTTCCTAAAGGAAGCAGTCAAGTGTTCTAAAGGAAGCACTGCTTTCTTCGCTTCCGTTTCCTTGCTAGGTTAGCACAGTTTTATTTTTTCCGGCCAGAATAAACGCAAATTTAATTTTGGTTTATATATATATATAGAATTTTATATTTATTATTTTCATGCTTAAAACTAATTAACAAATTAATTGCAAAGAGGAAAAAAAAATTGTTTATGGGAAAAAAAAATGTTTATGGGGGAAAAAAAGTGAAAAAAAAAAATTGTTGTTGTTACTGCACACTAAAATCACAACGCAAAAGCCACTATAATATTTAGGCCATTATTTAATAGGCCAAAATGGCTGAAATACTAAAACTGTTCCGTTTGGTGGATGTTGTGGCCCGTGGGTGGGAACTTGTCGGTGTGGTTGTATTTGCATTTGTATGGGAAGAAGAAGATGGTGTCGTCTCAATGGGACTGATTGGAGCTGGCACCAGTTGAGATGGAGCCGCTGGAACTGGAACCGGCTGAGTGTTGTAGACTGAGGCCAGGGGCATGATTGGCGGCATGCTCGCGAAATAGGCATAGCTAAGCGAATGGGCATGATGATAGGCTGCTGGCGATGATGCTAACGATGATGATGACGACGATGATGATGATGATGATGGTATGGGACTGGCTGACTGATGATAATAACTTGGCGATAGATGTCCTTGCGAGTCCTGCTCACATTCCTGACGCTGACGTTTGGCTTGAGGGGAATCACAGCTACTCACACTGGAGCCATCATCGCCATCGGACTCCAACGTGGAGTGGGAGGAACTGTTGTTGGAGGAGCTGGTATTTAGCTTGCGTTTGCAACGCGATTGACCCGACTCGCGAAAGCCTTTGGCAAATGGATTATTATCGATCTTTAGCTTGGTAATGCGATCGTTCTAAAGAAAAATAGAAGAAAATTTGAAATAGTTTGTTAGTTTTTTTGGTCTGTAATATGATCGTCGTAGACGGCGCCAGTGAGAGCACTTGAGATCACACAGGATCCTGTAGATGTCTCTCTCTCTCTCTCTCAAGTGGTCGTCGAAGGCGACAATTTATAAATGTCCTCAATTAGTCCTCCCCCCGCTGAGTCTTTGTCTTTAATTTTATCCCGTCTGTCGATCTTGCTGAATGAGTGTTTGTATGTATGTAGTTACCCACCTGATAGGCTGTCACAGCGACAAATTCCGTTTCGGGAAAAACAAACGCCTGCTGCGGGGCCCAGGGCAATTGGGTTAGCTCACTGCTGCGTATGATATGCAGGCGTGGCTGATACTTATGCATGCTGGCCAAAACGATCTACAACGAGAGAGGAGCAAATGTCAGTTAAACAATTCAATCGATCGTTGGTTCAAATTTAAAACTTACATGTCCACTGCTATCCAATGTATTGTTGGTCAACTTGACCTTGTTGAAAAGCAAAGCCTGCGATTGCCAATGCGATCCAGTGGCCGGACTATCTGGATGCAGATACATGCGCTGTGGACTCTGTGGTTCGGCTCCACCGGCTGGCACCCATTGGGAGCCAGAGAATTTGTAGCGACAATCGCCAATGGGAACCATTTCGAGTAAAACGCAGTAGCTGGTCTCCTCCTCCAAGCCGCTCAACGAGACTCGCATCGAAGGGAACATGCGTCTGCAAAGAGAGAGAGAGAGAGAGAGAGAAGGCAAAAGGTGAATATACAAGTTGATACAAATTATTGCTGCATATAAATCACGAGTCGCAGGTCTATTATTTATTTCTATTCTTTCTATTTGATTTGTGACTTTCGAGGGCTAACAAGTGTGTAATTATTAGAATCAGAACGTGGAAACAGCAGGGGGGGCGATGGTGTGCGGGGGCGTTGCCGCAATATATCGATTTAAAAGGTAACGCAAACACAGTTCTTTACCCATATATCTATCTATCTATCTATCGTATCTATCCCAAAATTACAATGGACATATGATTAATTGTGATTTTTGAGGGAGGGCGAGAGGGAGAGAGAGAGATCTCTCGAATTCTAAGGCCATGGCGCCAAGCAATTAGACAATATCTCAAGTCAAGTCAAGTCATCTTAACGGCTTTCAAATGTGCCACTCAATGCATGTCTAATGAGCCGAGAAAGTGTCTCTAGTGTCTCGGAGCCAACTCCGCATACTCCCATACTCATAATTATGTTAATTTTTTTTCGTTTTTCTCCAAGTTTAAGCGCGGCGGCTGCTGCTGCTGCTTCTCCGGTAGTCGAAATCTACTATCAGAACTGCGTCTACACACATATGTATATCTTAGAAGACAATGTGAAACCATTGTGAGATGGGACAAAACGTGTGAAAAACGCAGGTAGAACGAGCCTCTTGCCGCTCTCTGCATAGCGTTCCGTTTTTCAAAAACTCTCGATTGTCAACGGCTATGAAGAAGAGATTTTTATGAGCTAACCGGCGCCAGGTCGTCGTCTTCGTCGTCATCATCATCTTTTCCATATTCTCTTTTTTCCATCTTCTTTCTACTACACTGTGTCTCGGCACTTGTGTGTGCCTCTGCCTGTGTGTGTGTGTATGCTCCTGCTGCGTTTTGAATTATCGCTAGGCGCCACATTAGGCCCGGTCAGGGTTAGGGCCCTGGCAAATATTTACCAGGCACTTGACTTTTCAAGTTTTTGTGGAAAACTCGCTCGGTTTGCTCTATTTGCATAGGATATAGTGTACATATCCAAAATATTTCTTGGATAAATCGGATGGAAAACACAACCTATTTACCTACATACATATATGTGAATGAGCGTATCTTACCTGCCACTCTTTGTGATGATCATTTCGGTGCCGATCTTATGGAATTGTTGCCACAGATCGTTATTCTCCAGTTTGGCTTCAACGCCCGGCAATGAGGGGCGGCTGGGCAACATGATTTGCGGCTGTGGCATGTTAAAAGGCGGCGGCAGCATGGCCGGAAAGGGATCTGAAAACAAAACAAAAAAGTTGTTTGGTTAGTTCGTTAGTTTGACATGGACTTTCAGCGGGAGAGCGAGCAATGGGTTCTAGCAAGGAAGACCAGGCCATAACAATTTAGTTTTTAAACTCAAACAGTCTTCTAGATGAAAATATAATTGCTGCTGCTGCTGTCGAGCAGAAGACACAGAAAACTAATTAACATACGGCATGAGGAGAAGTCTCTTCTCCTTGGATCAGCTTACTATATAAATAAAAGTTGCCTAACATTTGCCGTCGGCACTCGTAACAACAAAAATAAAACGTACCTGGTATACGCTGCATTATCTGCTGACGATATATCTCATGGGCCAACTGCTGTTGCATTCTCATATCCATAAGTTCTTGCATGGAAAGCATTTTCACTATATTAATTGACCACAAAAAAAAGAAGAAACACACAACGCACACACACAGAGAGAAAGAGGGATTTTCTTTCAAGTCTTCACTTCACTTGAGATTGATTTTCTTAAATGTTCACTTTGTTTTTTCCTTTGCTTGGAACGATGCGCTCTTGGGTTCTAGCACGCACGAGGTTTCGCAACGAACTGATCTTGAGTTGATCAACTTCAGTGCTTAGCTCAATGTGCGTCGTAGCCAGTTTTTGGCCCGGTCTGTCTGGGCTACCTGCCAAACCAGTTTTCGTATCCAGAGAACTCACTGCATTAGCCGACAGCGCCGATTGGTTGAACAAACGACAGACGCCTACGATGCGCGCCACTTAAGACCCAATGGGTACCATATATCGTATTCACTCTAACAGCGATCCGTGCGCCATTTTGTGAGAGAAAAACGAGAGACCGATCTGGAGTGGCGAAGTTAACGCTTAGCACTGTTGATTTTCATCAGCCACACAGTTTTTCTGCGCCGTTGCCTTCACTGATCGGTCTCGGTCTCCCTCTTGCACTCCCTCTCTCTCTCTGTCTTTCTTTCAGTTGGATAGCTGATCGTCTAGAGGCACTTCGCCACTTGGATGTGGCGTAGTTTGTAATTCAGAAGTGAGATTTTCCACAGTGTGTGCCCTCTGTCTTCTGTCCCAGCTGCTTCTGCTGCCGACGTTCCTCTTGTTGTTTTTTCTTTCTTTCTTTTCGTTGGTTTTTTTTTTCTTCTTCTTTATTTTGGAGCTGTCGGAAAATGTCCATTGGCATTTCCATTGCAGCCGACCGGGTCTCTTCCGTTTGGCATGAGTATCTGTATCTCGAAGTCTGGGCACATGCGTTTTTTTTGCCTCCCTTTCTTCGTGTTCCTCCGTATCTTTTTCTTCTTCTGTGGCATGTAATTAGCCCCTGTTAGGTGGGCCACCATCTTGCCTTTGCCGTGCATTGTCTGGCATTTTCTGTTGCTGCTGTTGTTGTTGTTGTGTATTTATGTATTTTATGCAGACAGGTGAAACATAAATTTCGTTTGGTTTTGTTAATTGCCCGCTTTGGAATTTCGACATTTGCCTGCCTCTGCCCCTGCCACTGCCCCTGCCAGAGATTGTCAGGTTTCCATAAAAAAAGGAAACTGAAATAAAATTAATACATTTTGTATCTAACAATTAGTTCTACTGATTAGTGATTCAAAATTGATGTTGACCAAATTAGCTGAAAAAATTCCACAAGAAAAGAAAGAAATAAATAACATGTATTTCTTTTAGTTTATGAAAATTGATTCGTATTTGAATTAATGGAGCTAAAATATTTGTAATTCAAAAGAGAACAAATTGTTTTAAAGTTTGGGTTAGATAAACAAAAACTTCTACAATAAGTTCATAATTTTTGTCCAATTCAGATGACTTTCTTATCCATTTAAGAAGGTGGATTAAAAATGTCTTCTCTATTAAATTAAATTATTCTTTCATCCTCTTCAAAAAGTAGTTATCATCTAACTATTATCCCAATTAATTTGACTAAAACACAAAAGTCACCATTGATATATATTCACATATATTTCACATAAAGTTTTACTTAGTTTTCGGTGATTCTTGCATAAATCCAGCTAAATTGAAGTTCCATCCTTAAATTGCATGGAGTCTTACATTTTCGCATGTGTCTATTTGTAGAAATATTTTCATAGATGGAAGTCTATCAGTAAATTTCCAATCCAAACTAGATTTTCTCCAAACATCTGTCTATTGCATAGTCGTGTCCTGTCTTTTAATGCTGCATAAATTATATTTGAATTGAAATAGTTCCTAATACAATTCTCTATTGCTTTTGCATTATATTCTATTTTGAACCAACGCTTTATTCATATTTTGAATATGATTGATTATACTCTTCTATTTGTGTTCCCTTACCATTTTCGGGACTAGTATTTGGAAGATATTTTTTACATATATTAGATTGCTTCTAATCATTCTGGCTGCTTATATTCTAAAAGGATTTCTGATTAATTTTATTCACCTAAATAAAATAAACATATCATTTAATTTAATTCCATATTGAAGCAATTTATAATTTATTTTGAAAATTTGTTGTTTGATGAGTGACTATATAAAAGAATCTTAAATTCATTGTTGATATCCCAAATCGATTCAATCGATTATTCATCTAAAAATCCCGCAACTTCTATAACATTCTTAACATAATATTTTCATTTAAAAACTAGACTAGCGAAGATCCTGAGAAATGGAGAAAATTTTCCACTTGATTCAGATTTTGCAATAGATTTGTTTAATTTTGCAAAAAAAAAATATATATTTATTATAGTTTGATCATCTTGACATTGAAATGACTCTCTTTGTTAATATTTTGTCTGGAATCGTTTTTTTCTAATACCAATCCAGAAGACTTCTCATAGGTCTTATTTCGTTCGCTTTCTGAGAAAGTGATTAATCTGTTATTTCGCATAGATATGGGATAATCATGTGAGAAATCAACCTTCCTATAACTGGAGTTTTAATTTAGTCACCAATTTTCATAGTAATCGGTTACCATTATATATTTTTCTGTATATCACATGAGATTGACTGTTGCTAATCGATTGTTACTCTGCTTTAATTCGAATCTCTCAGTTTTTAGGATTCCCTTCCAGATATAACAATTTGCATCTATAAGATACTATATTTTCTTAAATTATTATTTTTACTTTATGTTTGGGTCTTTTGATCTGCCTTCTTTTGAACATTTTTGACATTGATCTTGAACTAAATGAAATAATTAGCTAATTTAGTCATAGACAGAGCCTCAATCTGTCTGCTCATACGAAAAGAAAAACGAAAAAAGGAAGAAGATAAAAACCATTCCATCAGACAATTTATACTACTTCCCTGGAATCCCTTGTGGTGGCATTGTGTATGTAATTTCGAGCTTGAGTTCATTGGCAATCGACTAGAAAGAAAGTTGTTTCCAAAACTAAATTGTGTCTCGTCCTCTCTATGGTCTCGGGGCGGCAAATACTCATTAAATTTGCATTTCGTTGGCATTTAGCACGTTCGAGACAGCATATATCCGGGGGCAAAAGATTTGAATTTGGATGCAGTCAGCCTGCAGCCCAGCAGCAGATGCCTGGCGACAAAGACGACGATGTCAAATGGTCGGGCGCCAGTGCATCATAAAAAGAGTAAAACAAAGAGAATATTTGTGTGAGTGCGCAAAAACTAAAAAAAAAAGAAGTAGATATGTGAAATGTAGAGAAATTACGTGAGTTAGATAGATAACAAAAGATTGGGAATCGAGATCGCTTCACGCCTGCATTGAGACCGACAAAGGACATAGATACAAAGGTCGGCAGCTGGGGACCAGAGATAGGCTCAGGTGTAATTGCGTCACTAAACGGCCAAGGTCAGAGATGGAATGGAATGGGACGGGATGGTGACAAGTGTCAGACATACATATGTAGACGCGGCGACATTGGTCCAGCCCACAAAGTGACCAACTTCCTTCTGTCTAACTGTCTGTCTCTGTTTTTTTTTTTTTTTTTGTGGTATGTAGGCGGGCATCCTCTCATCTCGCTTAAGATGTTTGCTCGGTCAAGGTCCTTCTTACTCTCTACATCTACCTGGACGAGTTCAGTTGCTCTGTTGCTGTCGCCAAATTGAAGTAATAATTCTCTATTGTCCCTTGTCGCGCCTTCGTCTCGTTTCGTTTCATTTTTGTTTTTGTTTTGTTTTTTTTTTGGTAATAAAAATCGAAGCAAGGCAAAAAGGAAGATGCGCGGCAAACGGCAAGTGGCCCGAGACGATGGTAGAAGTAAGGACTTTGCTTGAGTATCTCTTGGCGCCACTTGGGTTTCCACTGGGTTTGCTGCAGCTTCAGCTTCTGCTACTTCTGCTTTGTCAGGCAGCTATCTACCGCCATGAATCTGCAGATGTTAAACGGTAGCTAGGAGGATAAATGGATGGCAACGACACATGTCTGTTTAAACGATAAGATTGCCTTACCGAACCCACATAAATGCATGTATCTAAATATCTATATGGAGGTACATAGCCCGAAGACATAACATGTCAAGCGTTTGCATAATTAAAATATTCAAACTCACTCAGTCATATTCAAAACATATATTAAAAGGCCATCTCTTTGGCTTATTAAAACCCATAATCAAGCAAGCAAGGGCCCTCTGCCCTTTACCATGGCTAACAAATCAATAAATCATGGATATAACCCTAATTAACCCAATACACACAGACGGACAAACAGAGACACAGAGATACAGAGTATCCATATATATCTATCGCGTTGTCACCTGCTGAAAAAGATTGTAAAGATCGGTTCTCAACTGCCAAAAAAAAAAACAAAAAACCCAAGAGAGTGAGTGTTAGAGAGAGAGAGAAGGCCATCATAAAATAATATAAATGATATAAACGACACTGTCTGCGACTAATAAGGCGTGGCCAACTCCAACTGCATCCCAAAAACCAATAATCCTGGGAAACGGCATAAGCATAAAGATGCAAACTGGATGATAAAGTTACCTTAGAGAGGAGGAGGGGGGGAGGAGTAGAAGAGGGTGGAGTAGGGGCATGGGCATGGGCATGTGCATAGGCGCCTGCAACTAAATGCTAAACGAGTTAACTCGCTGATAGAGATCTTTACCCTCTGTTTTTCTTACGTTTCTCGTTTCGTTTCGTTTTTTTTTGGGTAAATACTAAGCCGCACTCTGTGCTGCTCAAGGTGCGCTGAGCATCATTAAAAGGCAGATCCACAAAACCAAAACCAAAAAAAAAAAAACCTAAAAAACCAAACTGAATCCCAAAAATCAAGTAAAGACCCAACGATGATTTAATTTTCCAACACGCTTTCTACCACACCAGCATGGGTCTCTCTTTCCGTTTGGTTTTGCTTTGCTTTTTGGCTTGCTTGTTGCTGTTGTTGTTTCCTTTTGGAAATGATCGATGGCCTGTCGTTGAGATGATCACTTTCTGTGGCTGCCTAGCGGCTACTAGTTGAGATACTTAACGATCAGCCAAGTGGAGTCGCCATCGCCATCGCCGTCTCCCGTCTCCGTCTTCGTCAGACAGCATAATAATTTGTTAAGATGTTTGTACAATCGAACGATCCGATCCAAACCGACCCGATCCATCGATGGAAGAAAATCTTTCTTTTTTCTTTGCATAATATTTATGTATATTTCTCACGTTATGCAGCTCCCAGTTGGATGCCCTCCCCGACTGCCACCCGCACCCATCTACAAGTGCTTTTTACTGATACTGATCTTGCTCTCTCTCTCTCTCGCTCTGCTCTTTGTAGGTTTATCTATTCTTATCAGTAGCTCGGCATCTGAGAACATTAAATGGCTACTTAAGATACAATTTCCATCCAGCGACATTCAGGGGCAGGGGAAAGGGCGGCAGGGTCGGGGTCGGGGTTCCTATCGATTGCAATAGAACAAAAAACTTTGCCATATCGATTACACAAGGCAAAAGGCTGGCAATTGACCTGAACCACCAAAAGGTGCACAGAAGTCGAAATGTGTAATCGATACCGATCCATCGAGCGATCGTTCGATCGAGCGTGATCATCGTTTTTGCCAAAAAAAAACGTCGTTTGTCGGCGACTTACTGAGATCGTTTTGTGTGATCGTTTGATCTATGATTTGCGATTTACCTTCTTTCGTTTTTTTTTTTTTTTTGGGATCACTGGGGATTGGTCGACTGGATCGTAGCCATAATGGGGGCATATAGAGAGCAAGTCGCTCATTGATTATGCCACTCACAACTCATTCGCAACTAATTAAAATAAATTCTGTCAGACATTCTCGTTTAATTTTTTCGCGCACCTCGCGCATTTGGTATGGCAAATGGTAATGAATGCTCGCATTGAAACTGCCAAAGTTGAAGCGAGAAAACAAGCAATAAATACGTCAGTCCAATACGTCAAACACACACACACAGACTCTACCCCTCCACCCCACAAACCATCATTGGGTAGGGTAGTCAGTCCGCGATCCTCGAATGGACGAATGGACAATTAAAAATGCACATTATTAATTAGTTGTTATAATTGCATTTAAAAATCCATTAATATTTATAGAATTCATAATAAATAATGAGGCGCAGTCGCGACGCCTCTAAATGTCAAAACAGTCGGCGGTAGCAAAACCAACCATCCATCCAGACAGACAGACGGACATACAGATGGATGGATGGATGGATGGATGTATGGTTGGGTGGAGAGACACACAGGACCATACGGAGAGTACCAACCGACTAACTAATTCTGCCAAAATTGGCAATTTATGCGAATGGCAAGTTTGGCAAGTTATACCTGATGCGCGATGTGATCTGATCGTGTGTGTGGCATATGCTATATATAGAGAGGTAGAGAGATACCATATTCTATTTGAAATCGAGTCACAATCGCGACAACGAAAATGTTTGACAAATTCTTTTGAAACGAATCACAGAGTCAAACAAAGACATGAAACTGGAATGCCGATTCCACAAGTGGAGCATATTTATTAATGGATGAATTTCGAAATCACCAAAAGATACAGACCAGAGAGAAAGGAAGGATCCTTTTCCCTGTAAACATTTCGACTAATAAAACTATCGAACACATCTTCATGCTAAATTTAAAAGATAGCAAATAATTTATAACTATTTATTGCTCCCGATCTAGTTGAAATTTCTCTAGAATTGATAAACTTTATCTCTTTTTTTTTTTAACTCTCACACCTGATAAGTCCTTTGATGACTCTTTACCCCCTGCCAAGACAGAGCATTTTCAATTCCATATATCCCTAAAACAGGAGAAGAGTGTGTGAGAGAGAGAGTGAGAGATGGTTGGAGAACGATCTTCATAAATATTCATGTCTCGTCATTGAGACCAATTTTTTATAACGCATATTAAATTGTAAATTAAAAACAAATTTTTTGTTGACTTTTCTACACTCTTGAGAAGAGTTGTCGTTGTTGTTGTTGTTGCTCCAGTGATATATAGTATGGATGTAGGATATATGGTTAGAGGAGATGCAATGATGGAAAGGTGGATTGGGGGTCTGGTGGGGGGACTATCACAATCAAAACCCCGAACCCATAATTAAATTTTAACATTTCCACCTTTTTGTGTTCGCCTCCAAAAGAAGGAACGAACAAACGATTCTCAGGGCCCGCTGCTGCTGCTGGCTGACTGACCCACGCTGTTTTTTTTTTTTTCTGTATATATATATATATTCGTATTCCATATTGTCGAGATATTTTCGAGAGAGAGAGAGAGAAAAAGGGTGAAATATATCACTGGCGCCAAGTTACCGCCCGCTGTGACCCAATGTGGTAAATTTTTTATTGCAGCCGTTTAGGCGATCGCTTGACAGCCCAAGGATATCAATCAAAACGAAATTCTCTTCTTTTTTTTTTTACGACAATAACAAAACCAAATAAGAAGAAGAGTAAACGAGAGGAGAGAGAGAGAAGAGTGGAGAGTAATAATAATAATAATAGTAGTAGTAGACAATCTGAGTGTGGGTTTTAGCTTTTTGGAATGGGTCAAAGCGTTAATATGATAATATGCACCTCGGCTAGCTAGCTAAAGGAATCTCTGCCTTGCTTGTGGTTTATCATTCTCTCCGTTTTTTTTGGTTTTCTTTTTTATGAAATAAGCAATTAAAAATGAATTTGGGGGCCCTCTCAACGCATCAGTGGATCAGCATGCTGGCTCTTTAATGGCCAGCATTTAATTGGATTTCAATGTTGTGGGTCCTTTCGTCTAGAGATTTATATTTAAGCGTCTCTGATAGTAAACAATAATTAATTTGAACATTTATATTGGGGAGTTGATTAACCTCTCCGTGCGAGACTCTCTCACTGATAACCGCTTGAGGAGTGAGTGCCTCATTTTATGACATGATGGGTTTGATTGAGTTATGACAACGGCCAACTTGTCACATCACATGACGATGATCGTATTTCCACTTAGACAGCGCATTTGCATGACCTCCTCCCAACCCCCTCCCCCCCCTCCACCTACCACAGCATTAGTCAATCCTCCTAACTAGATAAATCCATTTGGAATTTAATCCCAGATCCACAACTTAACTGACACTGGATCAACGCCTACCGAAAACCAAAAAAAAAAAAAGAGACTCCTCTTCATATAATTGACTAGAAGGAGACGGAGGGAATAAATTCAGTTGGTCAGTTGACGAGACTGGCGACGACGACGACGACGACTGGCACGGCACGGCGCGACGTCTTCGAACACGCCCCTGTCTCCCGCTCTTTGAATCTGAATCTGAATCGAATGTGACTGGGCTGGGACTGTGACTTTGACTGTTTTTTTTGTTTCGGTTTCTGTTTCGGTTCCTGTGACTCACTCACACCCTCTCGTTTGGTCGTTTCACGAGTTGAAAATCGGTTTTAATATGTGAATGCGTTGATTGCCTCTGCTTTTTAATAAAATGATAACTTTTAGACCAGACAAATATTTCATTTCCTTTCCTCCGACAATGGCGATGGCGACTTTGGACCGCAGGCTCATCAAATATACAGACAGACGATCCAGGGGCGGTTCTTGCATCGTCAAGGGATCGAAAATCCTACGTTCCTACATTCGAACAAACAAAATAACCCATTCAAAGTGGTCAACTATCAAGTTTAACCTTATGCAATCATCATCTATTGGGAATCAGATTATTTTCGAATATTTGCACACTCGAAATATGACTTCTAGTTATTGGATGGAAATGAGAACTTGGCCCTGGTTTAACCTGCAATGCGGACCTGTAATCGTATTGAGAAACCCAAAAGTTATCATCCAGTAACCAAAAACATGGAATGACGGCGAACGGCGGCAGCAGAAGCCGCAGCCAACAACGATCTCAGCCCATGAATGATCACTTTCCAGCACAAATTGGAGACTGGCCTGAACGTATTTGCACCTCTGAATTCGGTGTGGGCATCCAATACAGTGAAAGAGAGAGAGACAATAAAAAAGAAACTTGGCTCAGACGTTGGACGTTAGCGCCAGTCGGCTGCCAGTGAAGGGGGCCAGACGGAGGCGCTCAGCAGCCTCTGCATTTTGGAGTTCGGAGTTCGTGCGTGCGCCGTATCACCTTCACCTTACCCGAATCCACCCCACCCCTCTTTACCCTACCTTCTTTGGCTTTTTTTTTTTTCGTCTTCTTCTTGTTGTCTGAACGTCCGTTTTGTGTATGTGTGTGGCATGGTGTGGACGGGCGGTGGCAAGATCGTTTAGCAGCGCAACGGCGCACTTCATTGCTGCCCCCCCCAATCCCCTCCCAACCATAGTCCGCACCATGTTCTCCTCCTCCTTCTTCTCTTGTTTTGGATCGTTTTGGTGTGTTCGCATTCCAGCCAAATTTGCTCACAACATGTAGAAATTGCTGCTTATTTGTTCGGCCCATGCCCATGCCCATGCCCATGATGCCCCTTGTTGCAGTTGATTTCAGATACATGGCATGGAATTGGAATGGGGATGGGGATGGAGATGCTGCTGAATTTGAGGCCATATCCGAGGCCGAGTCTGTGTCTCAGTCTCCAGGCCTGGCGCCAGTTTTTGGGCTGCCCAAATGTGGCGTTTAATGAAATTTCCCCACATTTCGAATGTTTGTTGTTTGGCTACACAGTGGTTTTTGTTTTTTTTTGGCAGGGAGAGAGAGAGACCCTCAGGGTTTCAGGGTACTGTATGTGGGTCGCTGGGATCTTGCGTGTGTGATGTCGTTTACATGCAGTGCAGAGCAGCGAAGCGATGTTGAGCCAAATATTCATTTAGAGTTTATTTCAAATAGAGAAATGAGAAATAGTTGAAGCCAAACTAAATCACTCAATTTACAATGCGTGAATTTGTGTTGTGATCCAAGGAATCCATGGAATTCGTTGGCCACTTCGTTGTGGTCCCACCAATTGCTGTGTGTGTGTGCGTGTGTGTGTGTGTGTGGTTGTGTGCTGTTGGCGTTAACGAGACTTTTGACAGGTTGATTCATGCTCACGTCTGGTCTCTGACCCAAGCCAAGCCGGACCTCCACTCATCTGCCTCTCCTGCCTATCCACTGACTTCCACTTTCAACTGCTGCTGCTGCTGCTGCTGATTGTTAACCATTTGTTTGTTTTGTCTTATGGATTTTCTGTTTCTTTTTTTTTTGGGGGGAGTTAACCGAACGAACGAACGAACGAGCGAACGATGGCAAAGAAATATAAAATACATTTTTATTAATGACCACAACAGCGGGGCCACACAATTGCAATGGGCGCCAAAAAGGGCCACTACCTCGCGGAGATCAGCACCAGCACCAGCACATATGTACGTTACATGGGAGGGAGGGTTGGGGGATTGGGCTGAACCGCAGCGCCAGTTTTTGAGTATGTGTTGAAATGTGGTAATTTGTCTCGCTTAGAGATGAACGATATGAAGAAGGTGGAGTTAGTAGTAGTACATGGTAAAGGTAAACATGGTGGCGGTGGGGTAAACGAAGAAACAAGAAGAAGAATCTTCTTCATTAATAAAACATTTGTTCGCCCGAAGTGTAAGAGTGTAAGAGCGCGGACTGAAAACTAACTGAAGACTTTTTCCATAATTCATAAATGCCAACTACTGGTATTGAGTTTTTGTCAATAGTCGGAGATTAGAGACCCACAGCTAGATTCTCTCAAACCCTCCCCGCCCCCCAAAAGATCTCCCCACACACACACACACACACTATTCCACTACTCATATACATGTACATATGTTAGCTAGACAAACAATAAATTTCACAGCTTAACGCGATCGCATAATGAGCCACGACGAAGACGACAACAACGAAGAAGTTGCAAACGAGCAAACAGACAAAACGCACCAGCAACATCTCTCTACTGGCAGCAACATCATAAGGGGGGAGACGGGGCAACAGCAACAGATTCAACACTTCCAACACATTGCTAACTGCCCAGATGATGATCGTCATCATTATCATCTGTTGGTGACTGTTTACCTAGTCCGCAAGAGTAACTGATTGGAAGGCTTTTTCATGGAATTCTGACTGCCAACGACTTCAATAGAATTAATTTACGCCTCACGATAGCTGCTGCCGCTGCTGCAACAGTTATGCAGTAGCTCTAGCTCTAGCTCCAGCTCCATAGAGCTCCATGCGTTGTTGTTGTGGTTATTTATAAAAGTTATCAATATTATTATTATTATTTACGGTAGGAGCAGTTAGAAAATATTTGTAGCCCAAGGTGTTAAAATGCATTTGCATAAACACTTGAAGCGTTGTCACGGCTCATTTGTGGCCAGAGCTTGGCATGGAGCCGTAACCGGAGTGGAGTGGAGTGTCATATAGAAACATGTTGAAAATAAATTCTATTTAAATACATTCTAGCACAAGTGCTAAACTTCATGTGGCTAAATTTATATAAGATTTTGACCTTTTCTTACGTAATCCCGTAAATGCCAATTAAAATGAAAAGGTTAAGGAGAACAGATCAATTGTTTTGAAAACTAACTAGTTCTCTCTTGACTCTAATGAAGCTTAAACTGGTTGGGAATTACAATTGAATGAAACGAAAAACCGACACTAACGATGCTTAAACTGGTTGGGAATTACAACTGAATGAAACGAAAAAGTAAACGAAAGGCAAAGTTTAACTCACAATTGACCTTCAAAAAGCGCACCATCCTTTGACTGAAAGTACGTTAAAAGGAATTTATTTGTTTCTAGATTTTGGCTTGGGATATTAGCAATTACTTTGTTCTAAGTTCTTATTTCAAGTAGAACTTTTCGTTCAAGTTTTTTCATATTCTATTACAACCTAATGATATAACAATGGATCATTTCCACACACAAAAAAGGAAAAAAAAAAGAAGAGCAAAACAAAAACAGTATCCCCAGGATACAATAGAGAGGTAATGGTAAATCCCATTACACAGCAGTAGCTCCACGCCTCAAAAGAGCAGAAAACGTCTCTCTCCTCTCCTTTCGTCCCCTTCTCTGCCTAGAGAGAGAGGGAAAGATAGAGAGTGTCGGCTAAAATATGTTAGAACTTCACACTAAACCATTGAAAAAGTGCGGCATGCCCAACGCCAAAAAAACAGAGAAGAAAATCTGTGGAACCCTTGGCACTTGGCCTTGGTTGTTGGTATTGGTATTGATATTGGAAGCGGCATTACCCAAAGACAGCAGACCAATTTGGCTTAAAATTACGCTACACTGATCAAAAGGCAGCTGCGCCTAGATAGCGAGACGACGGCGGGATGGAGGATGGAGGATGATGAGATGTGCCCGGTGAAAGTGCACTGACGTGTGGATCTGATGATGATAAGCCTGGCCGTGTTGCTTGCCATTGATCTCACCTCTCTCCCTTATACCTGTGATCCATTTTACAAGGCAACATCACTCCAGATAGCCAAGAGAATCTCAGTCTCAGCCTCAATGTCAGCATCTATCTCATCCTTGGCCTGGCTTGTCAATTGGGCGGACAACGATATTGTTATGCTTATTACACCGACACAGCTACCGAAAGTAGGTTTCTCTCTCTCTCTATGTGTTCAGTTCGGTGGTGTATGTAGTAGGAGGCATTTGGAAGTTCTGACGGTCGACCGACTGGGGATTATCTCTTTATCAGTCTTAATCTCAAGTAGTTAATAAAGTGCGATGCTTTGTACTTCAACCGCTGTTGCCCATTGTGTTTTTGCCTCCTACCAAAGACGACGACAACGACAGAGACAGAGACAGGGACGGATCCTCCCTGCCTCGGTTCCTCAAGTGTGCGCCGATGCACATAATCGTTTGTGGTATGCCGAACAACTGCACTGGGTGAGAGTAAAAAGCATTGAAGGGCGGGCGGGAAGGTGGGGCGTGATTATCATAAAGGTAAAAAACTATACGACCAAAAAAAAAAAAAAAATCATGAGAATGTCAGCAGAAGCTAAATGCAGTCAAATGTATTTCAAATAATTTATAGAGTTTTCCACCAACTGAATAAATATTGTTTTGTGTAGGATCACACCATATTGTAAATGATATAAATTTTGGGGTTTGTATTTTTGTAGCAACTTGTATATTATAATGGAGGTCTCATCTCATCTAAATAATATGAAAGATATCTCTCAGATCGAGGAATTGTGTTTATATAGGTCCAAGGCACCAGCTGGGCAGAGATGTCCTCGTTAAGTCCATAACAAAATCTATAAGTAATTGCATGTAGGGCAAACAGATGACAACATTCCCTTTCTTAACTTTGTGTATATACTATACATAGGGATCTGTCCCATTGCCCCCTTATCTTGTTCGCTTATTCTGTTTTTCTCGTTTTCTTTTCTTTTTTTTTTGTCAACAATGGCAAAATGATTGTTATCCTTTAACCAAACCTCTTGTGGTAAACCCAAATCCCATTTGGCACAAACAATTTAAGCGAAAATTGCTTAAGCAGGCAGTAGCAGTAGTAAAAATAATAAACTACATACATACAAGTAAAAAAAAATCCTGTCTCAAAATGCACGCACATGTCCCCGATATCCAGATTTCGTTCCCCTCGATCTCTTTGGCAAAAGAATGGTGAAATCCTTTGAGCAAATCTTTGTGACAAACAAAATGCATATCTTTAAGGGAAATGAAAACAAACCGACTGAACGACCGACAAATGGGACAAATGGGATCTCAGAGGCTGCGACAAACTGTAAAAACAAATTGCGCTTTGTTTCAATTATACAAGGATTACATTCGGAATAGGATTCACCCCAAAAGGAATGGAATAAAGAAGAAAAAGGGCCATCTCAAGTGGCTCTAGCTCTCTAGCTCTGGCGACGGCGTCGGCGGCATTAAAACAATTTGCACTTGATTTTAAGTAGGTGATTTCTATTATGCGAGACATTAGCTGTCATACAAACGCCCTGTTCAAACCTAAGGGCCAAACCAAACGACTGACAGACAGACAGACAGACGGACAGAGAGACAGACCAAAGCACTTGATTAGCATATGAATACTTGAAAGTGCTTCACATGTGGGATGGTTGCGGCGGGTCATAAAAATCTCAAGTACCTTTGGCATTATGCTCATAACGCCATGGAACCACCTAACCACCGAACCGAACCGCCGTCGTCGTCGTCTGAGTGTTGTTGTTGTTGCTGTAGTATAGTAATCGTTGTAATTGTATTTAGTTCTCAGCTACAGGTAGAAATGATAATAAAACCGCAGGTCTTACAGCTTTACGCATTTGGATTTTCCTGCAATGCTCGTCAATGGTTTTTGGTAGCGGGGAAATTCGCTGGAAATTCCAAACCGAAGACTAGCCAGAGGCCAGTCAGCCAGCTAGCCATCCAGCCAGCCATCCAGCCAGTTGATGTGCCATAAAATTATGGCGGCTCATAAAATTCATTAATCGCTGCTAAATGCGCGTCATTAGTCAACATGCGGCGCAGGCGCATTGCACTTTTTCCAGGAAGCACTACACCACAGGCTCATATCTCCCTCTCGCTTCCGCGTCTCTCTCTCTCTCTCTCGCTCTGTACGGTCTAACGAGTTGGGCGACAGGGCGTCGCGTGAAAATGGTGATTAATGTTTTTATAGCGTGGATTTAATATGGAACATGATGTTGTGTGTATGGTTGTGTGTGTGTGTTTACAGGTAGCCAAGATCCGAATGGGAATGGGAATCGCAACTGGAAAGTCCCTAACAAGTGTGATTGATAAAGGGCGTTTGGTGTTTTTTTTCTTCTTCTTCTCTCTTTTTTGGTTATAAATGAGGGCCAAAGTGAAAGAGCAGAGAAGAGCGAGAGAGAGTAATATTTTGAATATGTTTAGACTCGTTTAAAATGGAAATGAATCGATCTAGGAAAAACTGTTCACTGATTTCCTTCACAAGCGAGGTAAAAAACCTCAAATAAAAACTGAAGAATTCTATCATTTTTACTTATCTTTAAAGTCCTGCCTTTTATTTACAATAATGCCTAAGAACATCAAGTGATATCCTTGATTAAGGTGATAAGTATCGCATCTTTAACTTCCAGAATTGCTTTCTTGAAATTTACATCATGAAGAACCCATTTTCTTGTGCTAAAAAGCATTGTATAATATATTAAAATATATATATTCTTTATCTATATTGGGGTTCATCTGCCTTGAGGTCAATTTGTGAAACAAAAACAACGTTTTTTATTTTACCTTCTTTTTCAATATATTTCGATTACGGCAATCGTCTTCAGGGCAAAATATTTGCCACGTCACTCCAATACAAAAGTCGCTAAAACATTCAGAATTTATTCTTCATATATAAATGTTTTTACAATATTAAAATATCTTTGTTTGTTTTGAAGAACGAAGCCAAATTCTAAAATCTGTTTAAACCAACGAGACGTATACTTAATTTTTATTTCTGTTACTTCTCTTAACTTTCAGTATATTATGTGGCACAGCATTTGAGCGTGTTTCTCTTTCTCTGGATTCCAGCTAATTTGTTCAACAAATTCAATAATTAGCCAAGAATTTCCACAATTTTCTTTGGACAAGAAAATTTGTTAATTTCATTTTAATAACTTAATAAATGAAAGAACTTTCTAGAGAAATGAATTATAATGGCAGACACACACCAAGATATACACATAGATAGAGGATGGAGGGGGAGACACGAAGTGGGTTGTGGGGGCAGGAGGGTGAGTCTACAGCTTTAAAGATATCAGAAAAAAGATGCAGTGGCAGTGGCATGGGCAGGGGCAGGGGCAGCGGTAGAGGCACTTCAAACTTGATTCCGGTCGCTCTCTGTCTCTGTCGTTTAAGCCAAACAACACAAGACAAACGAGAGAAGAATCAGAAGGCAGGGGAAAGGGGAAGGGGTATGTGGAAAGGAGTGTGAGGTACGCCTGAAGTACAACACCAAAAAATGTGTCTACTTCATTCATAAGATTTTTTAGTGGCGCCTGGCGCCAACATTTTTCACTTGCGTGCAGCTATCGTCATCATCTTGTGGAGTGCTGCGGTGTGGTATGATGCGGAGTGGTGCGCTCGGTGGTTGTGTGGAGGGATGCATGCGCTTGGCTGCAGTTCGAAGCACTTGACTTGCAGTGCCAACATTTTCATTTAGTCAGACCCAATTCCAGTGCCCCCAACCCGACCGTACATAGATTGTGTGTGTGTGTGTGTGTGTGTTGTTGTTCCGTTTGAATGCATTTCGTTGATTTAGCGTATCGCTCATAATTTGTTTTTATGGCTTTTGCATTAGACTCGTCTCTTAGGATGATAATAATAAAGAGATGGGAGATGGGCAGAGGCAGCTGGTCATGATTTCGCTTATCGAATTTCAAAATGGAAACCCGTCCAGCTGCTGCTGCCACACAAGGAGCGCGTGTCGTGGCAAGTGGCGGCAAATGTCGCCCCATAGTTAATGATAAGCTTGCCCACTCACACCCTCCCATTGTGTGGTTTATAATGGAATTTTTAAGGCGGCCCACACACAAACAGAACTGAAGAAAGAAAAAAAAAAAAAGATTTCCATTTTAACCATTTTGTTGCCAAAATATTGATGTTAATTTTAGTACAAATTCAATTCGAAAATAGCCAAAATAATAGACAGAGAGACAGCAAGAGAAAATGAAGAGTGAAACGAAGGGAAAAAAAATATTCCACCTTCTGCCCACGCAAATATGTGTGTTTTACCGCCAAAGTCGCCAAGTCATCGTTGCTAACTATTAACAGATCGAGAATGATGAGTCCAAGTCGATGTCGATGCCGATGTCTGGCTCTAGGTCTGAAGCTATAAGCCTCTTCTCAAGCCTTCTTGTCTGTCTGTTCGACTGACAGACTGATTTTCGCCTCACATTTATGGGTCGCTGAGCCTCCAAAGCATTGGCCTATTGACAAATTCAATTTGAATGTGCTCCACTGGGTGGTTATGGTGGTGGAGGTGGACGATCGTAGACAGTACTGTGTTGTGTGCGGTGGAGGGGAATGCCGAATCTTGTGTTTCCGTCCAGTCAGCTCGTCTACGGCTGCTGCTGCTGCTGTTAAATATTTTTGTTATTTTCGTATGTAAATCTTATTTAACGACTCTGTATGAATTCGTATGTAGCATGGATATATTTATTGTGCCGTTGATTGAATATGCAAATGTATTTTCACACGTTCCCGGTCAGAGTCAGAGACAGAGGCAGAGGCAGTCAGCAGACAAAGGCAAATATGGTCAGCTTGTAGCTTGAAGATTGCTGGATAGATCGATGGACGGATCATCGCCAGTGCTGTTGATTTACTTAACTCTTATTGTTCAGTTTTCGTTTACAAATAACATGCATTACATACATACAATATGTATATATATATATATTGACATATTGGGTTGCTGTGGCTACTTTTCTGTCTCTGTGCTTCTTGCGTTTGTTTTTCGTTCTCATCAAGTCGTTTCTTTCTTCTTTTTTTTTTTTTTTTTGGCCTACAGCAGACAGCGTTACAGGTGATAATGGGAGCTCCCAAAGTGCGGAGTTCTCGCTCTGGCACACACTCACACACGCAGACATTCACACCCAGTTCTCTCACATCGTATAAAAATTAATATTGCCTAATAAATCTGTCAAAAATTATGGCTAACTGGTCAACCCACGCGATGAAGGCATTTCTCATATCCCCATAATAAAAATTATGAAATTGAAAGCACTCTTTCCAATACTCTAGATTTTGTTTGCCCTTTAAATATGCACAAAATTATGGAATATGCAATATTAATGGTAAACATTCGTGTATATTTTCAACACTCTTTACATTTCAAGCCTTGCCCAACACTAGATATTTATTTAATGATCTCCGACCATTTGCAAATGATCCTTCTTAAGTTGAAAACACTTGAATCAAGATTTTAATCACATATTTACTTTGATTTACAATTTGTATTCCATCAAATGAATAATTTATAAGACACAAACGAAAAAATCCTTGCCCACAAGATCCACAAATGTCCACAATCCTGGGGAATTTCCTCTGGATTTTTGATTTAGCTTAAATGACTTTTTGTTGGCCATAAACCCTTTCGGTTTTGGAGAGTATTTTTTGGAGGAACCAAAAAAAAAAACGGATTCACGGCTATGAGGGGCGCGGCTGAACAGCGGTCGAGCGGAGATTTTTTTTTTCCCAGACATTTACCTGTCAAATGTTGCACTCGCACACGAAAATGATGGAGTGAAGAGTTTTAATTTTATGACGCAGCAAAGGAGGAACCAGAACCATTCAGCTAAGACAACGACGACGACGACGACGATGGCGATGATGGCGCCAAGAAATTAACGAAATGCGCCATAATAACACATGGCTATAGTGCAGAAGAAGGCCCAAAGAGAGAGAGAGAGAGAGATAGAGTGAGAGTAATGGCTTTGTTAGTTATAAATATAAATCCGCATAGCTTGATCCTGTTGGCATAGACATTTTCTCCCAACCTCCAACCCATTCCCACCGACCATCAGATGGCTTCGTTTTGTCGTAGGCGTTGTCTGATTCTATGCCCTCCAAAAATTCCCAGGGATCCCAGGTGAGTTAATCTATTAGCTATGCAAGCTAACTTTATTGTTATCTATAAACAGCATCGATCTTGTTAGCTTCAATTAATTGGCTGTGAAAGGTTCGATTCATTCAATAAAACCGAAATCTCCTAAACTCAATCAAATGCAAACAGCCTCTCAACACTTTCCCACACGACGACAACGACGAAGAGAAAGAAAAGAAACGAAACGGAAAGAAAAGAAAAGAGGAGACCAAACTAACTAACTAACTAACTAACAAACTAACCCAGTCTAGTCCATTGACATTCGGTTGACGGTTTGTCGTTTGCGCGCATGCGTATCCCCGATACAATAATAATAACTATCTATAAAAACCGATACAAGATCGGTATCTAAACATACATATAAATTGCTGCCGCAACCGCAACGCAGCGAACCGATTGGATGGGTTTTTGGGGATCCATGGTTAATTATGCTCCTGAACGAAAGAGTGGTAGTGGTAGGTAGAGATAGGTAGATAGAAAACAAACTAAACATTTTTACGAGCGAAATTTGTAATCATTACCACATTCATATGCAAATGGGGCATGTATCTAGTATCTTGTTGTTGTTGCTGGTGGCTGGTGACTGCCAACTAGAGGTATCTGTATCTTTGTGTATCTCTCTGTAACTGGTGTGTATAGCATCTGTTGTTGTTAAGGAGGGGGGGCAGCTGCTCGAACGGCAGCTATGCGTCTGTCGCTTCTGTGCTGTCTTGGCCTTTGTTTTGTTAGTTTTTGGGGCCCTGTTTTTTGGTGTTAAAAGTACCGTATTGTTTGCCATATATATTCAACCAACCAACAACAACTGTCTCTGTCTCTCTCTCTCTCACTCTCTCTCTGTATCTTTTGATAACGAACGCTCCTTAGTGTTCTTCAGAGGCTAATTTATTAAAGACTCTTGTTTTATTTTTTTTGATTGTCTTAAGGTGTGTGTGCGAGTGTGCGTGTGTGTATATATGTATATTTGTGTGTTGTCAACCAAAATCTAAACATAAATTTTCAATGCGACAAGTTTTAATTTCTTCTTCTACTCCCGCTTAACCATCCCCCCCGCAAATCTCTTTGCCGCTGACAACTCTAGTTTTTTTTTTTTTCTGTTTCTCTCTCTTCTCTCTGTCTGCCTATGGCTGATAGCTGCCCGGTAGCTGCTGAGGTTGTGAAAAAGCTTAAATTTTAATCAAAATTAGATCTTTATCTTCCGCAATTTATTTGCCTTTTAACAAATATTTTTCAAGCTTTCTTACCTCTTCTTTTTCTTGTTTGTTTGCTGCTGCTGCTGCTAACTCTCTCTAATCTCGTTGGTTTTATGTTTGGTTTTTTTTTTGTTGTGTTTCTTTTAGTGTATCTCATTGTAAATATTTAAGCTTTTGACGCCTCACATGAGGCTCACTTTACTGCTCCCTCCTCCAATCCCCCGCCTCCATTCCCCTGGAATATTGCAAGTAGCATAAAATTTTTTGTTTTTTCCGTTTTGTCTTAGCCCATTTACCTTACCGCCATTGAGTAATGACTATGTTCTGTTTGTTGACTTTGCGCCATATTTGTTGCTGTTGTTTGCTGTGTGTGTGTTAGTGTGTGTGGGGTATGCGTGCCAGGTCTCGCGTAACTAACTCTTATGTAGAATTTTACATTGGACGATGGGGAATTGGGGAGTGGGGGATTGCCTTCGGTTTGGCGTGTAACGCGGTTGCGGCGCTAACTTGTTCTTGAAGCCCTTGGCCAAAACAGTGGGGAATTGAGGGGGTGAGAGATTAGCATTTTAAATTGTAAAACAATGGAGATTAAATGAAGATTGGTCACTAAATAATTGACAACGTTTGTGTTAGCCCATACAAAAGGCTCTTTCTCTCTCTCTTATGTCAAAACATTTATCATTAATCAATTCGAATTGATTGTTGATATATGTAGTATATATACGAAATTGGTTTGCATTAATTTAAAAACGAAAACTAACTTCCGCTCAGACATAATAATTAATTTGACTCTTTGGGTATGCAAACCATAAGTGAACTTCCTTTTTTCGCCTTATCTAGTTGTAATTCCCAACTAGTTTTAGCATTGAAGTAGTGATAGGCCCTGCTCATGATAAAGTTAATTTAATTTAGTTATTTTTACTAGAGTTTATTTTTAAAGCAACTTAAATAAATGTTGATCATACAATTTTGATTATTTTGACTAACTCATAAGTGATGCTAATTTCAATTCAATATATTTGTCCACGCGATTTGAAGTCGCGCGCTATGCGGCATCTTTTGAAAATTAACGTTCTGAACGAGGGATTGGTTCTTTTGACTCTATTAAGTAACCACTAGATGTAGTAGATAGAGTCGACAAGAAATCAGATTTAATTGACTGCTTATTCAGATTAAATTCAGAGAGTTTGGAATTCTCGCAGTCTGGCTACAAAAATTATAATCTCATATTCCAGTCGTCTCGTGTAGTTTGTGGATATTGTGGATTGTGTACACAATGTCACTAAGAATAACAATTTTTTCTCATCACAACGAAATTCCAGTTAATGCATGCGCCAAGGCATGATTACAGATTACGAGAAATTCGTGGAAACGTTTGCACCATAAAAGCGAAAGTCTTGACGCCATTAAGAGGCACTCTGGCTATAGCTCTGACTCTGGCAATGGCAATCAAGAAGAGCAAGTGTCAACTATGACTAGTGCCATGAGTACACACACACAGCGAGCGAGAGACACACGAGATAGAGATGGAGGCGAAGACGAAGACGATGACGAGGAGAATGGAGCCATAGAGCAATGGGCTAATCAAATAGAAATATACAAAATAGAAATATAATCAGACTCAACGCACTTACACGATCCGTCTCTCTCTGTCTGTCTCTCTCTCTCTATCTCTCTCTCTCTCTATTCGTTTGGATACACCATCATGACGTACACATATAGAAAAAAAACAAATCTTGAACACAACTAGCCTAGCCAGAGTGCCGCGCCATGGTGGATAGATAATGGACAAGGCGGAGTAGTTGTTGTAAATGTTGTTTATTATGCCAGCGAGAAGTGGATGGAGATGGATGGAGGATGGAGAATGCAGAATGGAGGATAGAGGATGGCGGCAATGTTGTTGTCACGAGATTAAGGCATTTCCTCTTTGACGTAAGCGCTCAAGAGTTTGTAGCCGTTTGAAGGCATTGTAATTACGCACTCATGCCTTGCCTTGATCCCTGATTTGGACCAACAGCCAGAGCCAGAGCCACAGCCACAGCCAGAGTCACAGTCAGAACCATGTCCAGGTCTCTCTGTCCAGCCAAACGACAACAATTACCCCGCGGGGCAAGTCAGCCCAGCCACTCAATCAAAGGTGAATGCCGCCAACGCCACAGCCGTTGAAAATAAGGTAGCCAAAGAAGCCGTCAAATTGTTACGCATAATGGATGTTTTTATCGGGCGAAATGATTTTTTTCTCTCCCTCTCTCTCTCTCTTCGTTTCTCCCTCTCTATCTCTGTGTGTCTCTGTCTCAGTCTCTTCTTTTTTGACTACTGGACTTTGCTAGAGTTTTCATCTTTTGTTGTTGGCCAGTTGAACTGGCAGCAACTGGCGGCATTTTGCTGCTTTTGACTTTGATGTCAACACACTTGGCCATTGAACTTTATTCCACGCTCGCTCATCTCCATTTTCTTAATGAAATGCATTAAAAATTTCGAAAATTTGCCTAAATTATATAGCCAACATCTAGATGGATCGATCGATCGTTCGTTTAGATGGATGAATGAATGCTAGAGAGATGGATGGATTGCCAAAAAACAACCAAAAAGAAAAAACCAACGCAATAACAAAACAAATATCATTTGAATAATCGAAATCGTTAGCCAAAGAACACACAACAAATTTCCAATCATAATCGAATGGATCCACAAATGTTTTCTATTCATTATCTAAAGTCTAACGAGATCAATGACAACTGAACAAATTTGACCATAAATGACTTAAAAGAAATAATAGTTTCAGAAAAGAAATTTATAGAAAATTTCTCATTTATTCATTTTAAAAGATATTAATAAATAGTTAATGTCATTAGGGATTCATTTATTTAATTGTAAAAAAAAAGTTAATTGTGGAATTCGATGGATTTAAATGTCCTTTGAAATTATCTAACTTTATTTATACTTAATTAAAGGATATTAACAGGACAGAATTACAATATATCCTGCTATAGTAAAGAAATCCCAAGATCTGATTGAAACATGTTTATCAAATCGCATCGAAACAACCAAAAAATACACTTCAAAAACCATAAAGCGTTTCGTCTTTCGATGAATTGGCCATTAGATTTGGCAAAACACAAAAAAAAAAAAACTGTCTTCATTTGAATCCATGATCTTATTATGTTACACATGCCATTAACACGCATCTTTCATCCAAAAAGTGCCAGCTCAATGAGCTTTGAAGGTAAATAAACAAATATTATTGTAAAATAAACGAGAGAGAAAAAATGTGAAAAACCAAAACGAATACCTAAAATATGCAGATTCTGCTGCTCACTTGAAGGCAAACCAAAACCAAAAACCAAAGAGCCAGAGACATAGCCACAGCCAGTAGCACTTGAAACTTGAATATTATATTGTAATAACTCAAGGGTCTACACCAACAGAAGCGCCTCTCAGAGCGTCGCGTCGCCAGCAACTTTAGCACTTCACTTTTTCATTTTTTTTCCTGCTGTTGTTGTTGTGTCTTTCCCTATATACCCTTTCATCACAAAAGGGAACATTGCTTTCCATAAACGAGGGCATTTCAAACCTCTTCTAGATCAACATCTTCGATCAGATCTTCATAGCTACATATATCTACATTTTCTTTAATCTTTCAACTATTTTAAAGTTATTCCGAACGTTAGTGTATAAAAACTTCGATATTAGCAATTTTGTGTTGGAGTTTCAAGTCTGAAAATCGTAAAGTAGAAACAGTCCAAAGGGACAGAAGCTGAGACTGAGAGACTGGAGCTGATGGAGATGGAGATTTTAGGCCGTATTTGCTTATGATAATTTGAGAGCAAACATCGATCGAGGAAAAAGGCTAAATCTTTTCGAACTTGAGTCGTGAATGTGCAGAAAACCAAAAAAAAAAAAAAAAAAATATGAAGAGAGAAGTTCAAAAAATGAAACACACGATTAAACACCTCTCAATTATATGTATGTGGCGACTCCACAGTGTGTCTTTAAGGAGTATCGCGTGAGGGTGGAGGAGGGGAGGGGAGGGGAGGAGGTAGGGAAGGCCATTGAAAGCTGTTAAGTGGGATGCCCATGGACTCACAACTCACATGATTATGATGCCGGCCATGCCTCCATTGGTAGGGCAAAGGGTGGCTGCTACTGGTTGGCTATGATTTGGTCCCCCCTCCCGCCCCCTCACACACACACCCCCGCTCACTGCTCAATGATTGAGTCACTTAATTTGCATACTAAAGTAGATTTGCATTCGAGACAGACAGAGAGACAATCTTCTTCAGAGTCGTGTTTTGTAGTCAAGTGCTAGACCGAGCTATTCGTTAACAATGTATTGTATGAACAAACTAAACGAACCTAAGCTAAAAGTTTAAATCAATAAATTGAGCATCGTTTCACTTAAACGCGTTAGCTACTTATGATGAATAGAAAATTGAAATGGAATTGCTTATACGTTACTTGGCGTTTGGTTATACTTATTTTCCATGGAAAATTTCATTACCCTCTCAATTGGATTTTATATTTTATGCTAATTTTAATTTGAACAGCCGTGCGAGAAAAAGGCTCGTGCTTTTGTATTTCTTTAATTTCGCAACAGTGGAAAGACACTGTGAAAACATTTACAAAATGACGATCGATCGATGAAAAGAGTAGCGTCTCAGACTCAGACTCAGACTCAGTCGCCAGACCGACACCGAGACAGAGACCGAGACCTAGTTGAAGGTTGCAAGTCATTTGTGTCTATAGAATATGAACAAACCGATAAACAAGACTAGAATTCCACAAACAGTTCCGAGGAGAACAAAGTGCTACTGAAAGAGTGCAAACTATGTACATACACTTGAAGAAATTCTTCTTTTCTTCAATTATTTCTATATATTTTATATTAACTTATTATATTTCAAATCAAACTAGTGACAAACAACAAAGTTTAAAAAGAATCCAATCCAGCCGATTTTATCTTTATTTCGTAAAAAAAATGAAAGACTAAATGAATGGAATATGAACAAATCGGCTTAAAATTATTCAGAAATAGTTTTCTTAGCAAAGAAGTGATTATCATCTGGTCAAACTTTCTTTGACAGTTTTTTCTTCTTTTCTTCAGTTATGTCTATATGTTTTATATTAACTAAAGACAAACAACAAAGTCTACATATACATATGATAAATGAATCCAATCCAGTCGATTCTAACTTTAATTCTTAAAAGAAATGAGAGACTACAAGATGTGGCTTTGATATAGGAACATATCGCTTACTTTTTCTAAAATTCATAGCATTAAAATTATTCAGAAATAGTTTTCTAAACAGAAGAAGTGATAATCACATCTGGTCAAACTTTGTTTAGCAGTTTCTCGATCCTTAGTAGGAGTCATGATTCATTCTTCTTTCCTGCGATAAATTTCTAGAGCGATAGAGAGAGAGAGAGAGAGATACCAAATATGCTGATTCAACTGACAGGAATGCAATTTTCTACCTGTTGGTGGCCCTCTCTCTATCTGCAATAACCAAACGGAAGTAAAACCGAAAAGCATTAGTCAAACAGCAGGCAAAGAGAGGTTAAGAGGCAATACCAATTAGCTTGGTGCTGACAAATTGCACAGCTATGGGCGAACCTCGGACCCAGACCTCTAGACAAGGACAGGAACCAGAGACCAGAAACTAGGATTCTGTCTAATTGTAAAAAAAAAAAAACAAGGAACAATGAAAATGAAAATGAAAAACCGGAAACGTGCGCGACCAAATGTGAAAACGCGAAGCATAAATTAATGCAGACACACACAAAAACATACACACACGTCAGCGGGAAGGTCGAGGGTGAGAGGGGATAGCAACAATTTTGGGCTAAATGCCAAGCTGCTAATAGTAAATTAATTTCAGTCGCCTTATCGCTGACGCCCGACCGGACCGGATCGGACGGGGACTGGGACTGGGACTATGAAAATAATGGGATTGGGATGTGTCAGGCCAGCAAAGTGCTGTGTAAATTAGCTTTCTTGCCAGAGGAGGAGTCGGTCTCAAGAATTTCGCAGTAATGCAAACTCAGATAAGCGAATAGTAGCGGAAGTGCTTTCTCAATGTTTGTCCACCAGCTTAAGGGAGAGGAGAAACAAACACGAGACTCTATTTTTGTGTTGACCAAGTAAATCACGTTTATCCAAATTAAAATTTAAAAAAGCAAAAGTTATTTACTACCAACATAGTCAAGGTTGAAGTTCAATTTGGTAAATTATATTAATTAGCTCAAATTTGTACGACACCGACATGCCTTTCCGTTGTGTTTTTTTAACAAATGTTTTGCCAGTCTCTCAAAAAGGTCAGAGCAGCTGCTGCTGCTGCTGCAACGCCAACAACATGACCATATCTGGTATGCGATAAAGATAGCGATAGAGTACAACATGAGTTTGTGTGTGCCATATCAATAGCTAAATGAAGCAGCGTCAAGCAACAAAGAACTACTAATTGTAAGTCAGATACCCTGCAACAAATCAAAAAAAAAAAAAACAAGAAAAATAGGAATTTTCCATAGGATTCTTTCATATCTAGATCTGTTAATTAATTTAATTAGTTGAAAGGATATTCCTGACTCTGCACCTGATAAATGATTTTATATACCCTTTCACTATGCGGTTACTACAGGGTGTAGACACACACACACACACACATATGTATATACAAACAAGATGAAGAGTCAGTCGAATCAGTCGAGACAAGACAAGAGGACCACCATGATGGCTGTGAGATGGCTACAAATGGACAAAACATTAATATATGTATACGAAAAAGAAAGAAACAAAAAACACAGAAAAAAGATGCCAAAACGTAAAATACAACAACAACAACAGCATGAAGTTCAATCATGATGATGATCATAATTAAAAAGGCAACACACAAGAGGGTAACCCAAACGAAACATTGATGTTGCTGCTGCTTCTGCTGCTTGTGCCTCCTCCGCGCTGACTGTGCAACTTCGCACTTCAAAATTAAACACAATTAGACAGAGAACAAACGAGCGAGCGAGCGAGAGGGAGAGAGAGAGCTAACGTGGGCGGAGTCTCTGGTGGAAAATGTGGAAACGACCCGACCTAGTGTGATTTTCAAAATGGAGGTGCCAACACACAGAGGGAGACAGCTAGCTAGAGCTGCTCGGTCGTGCCGAAACAAAAGACAATCTCTCCGCCAGCCAATGACGACGGCTCATTTGAAGCGATCTTCAAGAGGAGCAGCAGCACAGCGCAACAGGCAGGCGGCGCAGGTAATGTCGATCAGAGCGATGGCTTGACTTGGCTTGGCTTGGCTTGGTTTCGTTTCTTTTCGTCTGGTGTGTGGAACAAGTCAAGCTTGTTTTCGTTTTCAGCTCGATCTAGTGGCAAATGGAACTTGTTCAGTTGAAATGCGAACTTGGCGAGCGCAAGACACAACCGTCGGCAAAACACGAAAAACAAAAATAGAAAACAAAAATACCCGAAGCAAAATCATTAACGAATTTTGCTTATGCATTGAGTCTGATGCTTTGACACCATCATAATCAAATTAACACCCACGCACATACTATACAGAGAGCGGGAGAGAGAGAGAGAGCAAGAGAGAGGGAGAGGGGAAAGAGAGACTTAGCTGTGATTTGCATAATTAACGCTAATCAACATTTTCATTGTATACGCCTAGTGTCCCGTGCCTCGTGCCTATAGTCACCCAACCAACGACACCAATTTGTGTCCCATCTCATCATTCTGTATACTTTTCCTATGAGTGTGTTGGTGTGTGTGAAACAATTGTGCAAGTGACAAAAGTTAAATAACAATATTTTTTTTTTTAAGTGTGAAATATTTTTCTGAACGTACCGCAAAATCTATAAAAAAATATATTTATAAGCGGAGAAACGCGAATTCATACGTAGGAGCACAATGATCACCATGAACGAGCTGGTGGATCTGCGTATGCAGCAGCATTTGGCACATGAGATCTACCGTCAGCAGATAATGCAACGTATACCAGGTGAGTTGACAAACAAACAAGTATGCATATTACTCATACGCCCCCTGTTCGCATAAAAATTTAGCTGTTAGGGATCATTAACATTAATTGGCCGTTATATTTGGCAAATTTTCGTGCCGAAAATGAGATGAGGTGAGGCATTTGATTTGATTGACTTCGATCGCGCGAGCGACTCTTTGATCCACAATTTTTATTATCTACCATAAAACTGGGTAATGCGAGATCGTATTTAGCTCGAATTTTAAACAAATTAATGAATACAAAATTCCTAAATATATCTCAAACAAATCATTTTTGTACCCAAACAAACTCTCTGTAAAGATCGATAAAAGGCAATTAGTTTGAACAAAAGCCTTGAGAGTCAAGTACTACACTCAATAAAGGTATAAATATATACATTATAAATAATGCACTCATAACTTCAAAGTAAATTCAAATTCAAAGTGTCTTGAACAGAAGCAGACCCTATAAAGAGACTATATGAATATATATGAATGAAGAAACTATGGATCTCATTTGATCCACCCCGCAAATTATGATAAAGCCCTTAAAAAGATTGCGGCTTAGCCTCCACATGAGTCTTAGAACTTTAGAAAATGTCAACATCAATCTATCAATCCAAAAAATTGGACTTCAAAGAGTATTCAAAGTTTCGGTAATAACGGTTAATCAGTTAGAGATGTTAGACCCCAGTTTGAATGTCAAAAACTCATAAAATCATAATATAACATTTAGAAAACGGAGTTTAGAGAGTACTAGTAGTTTCGGTAATTACGGTTCAATGGTTAGAGATTTATTTTTAGCCCTCAATATTCTTTAAACCTACTTTTAAAAGAAAACGGAATCTTGAGAGCATTGGAAGTTTCGGTAATTACGGTTAAATGGTTAGAAGGATTGTTAGAACTTTTTAAAAACATACTTCTAAGAGTATAAAGAGTTTCGGTTATTACGGTTAACCAGCTTACGACTTCATTACAGACCCCCACATTTATTCTGGGCCATAGGCATTGCATAGAACTTAAATAGAACGTCTTAGTATTGAAAACAAGAAATACTAGAATTATTTAAAAACATACTTTTAAGAGTATAAAGAGTTTCGGTTATTACGGTTAACCAGCTTACGTCTTCATTATAGACACCCACATTTATTCTAGGCCATAGGCATTGCATAGAACTTAATTAGAACGTTTTAGTATTGAAAACAAGAAACATTTCAGCAATCTTTTTATAGTATTGCTCTCCACGATTAGAAGCCGAATTCGAATGTTAATTAACTTGATGTTTTCACGATCTGGTTTTGCATATTTTTCGAAAATTCGCCTATCTATTTTGAAGTCATTTTTCATTAAGTGCAATTTGCGATTTGACACACAAATTCCTTCCTTATTTTGTGTATTTGAAATCAACAAACATTCGTGATTTCTCAATAATAAGCCTTAAACGTGATTCTTGTTTGTCAACACAATTTCGATTTAGTATGTATTTAGTGTGTAGAAGACTAACTAGAAGGAATCTATAATAAGTAGAATCGAATCAGCATGATATGAGTATTTCTAGAATTTCACTTAACACCTTCTAAATTGGTTTCAATGAAAACTGTGACTAGATTTTTGGATTTTTTTGGTCTAGGTGACGACTTTCTATAATAACAAGAGCTTTATCTTTCAATAAATAGATCCATTCCCCCCCATGCTGCCCATAGCAATGCCACGACACGTGATCATGCCACCGCGTGTCACATTGCCCGGCGTTGAGATGACACTGCAGAACGATGATCTATGGAAACAATTTCATCAAATTGGCACGGAAATGATAATCACAAAGAGCGGCAGGTAAGTTTTTGATCCGGATGCGAATGGCAATGGCACTAGAAATGGAAATGGAAATCGAAGAGAGATAGATCGAGTAGTGCATTAGCACGAAAGTGAAAAATAATACACGAGAGCGAGAAGCGGTAGGGCAAAGAAAAACAAATGCCGCCGACGACGCCGCCGCGGATGAAATTGAAGATCATCATCCATAGGCGGCGGTCTGTAGCCCTCTCGGCCTCTATAGGACTTTCGGCCTCTTGGGCTGCTGTTAAACGCTCATTAGATGCAGGCGCCTGCAAATTGTTTACAGCGTTGTCGCGACAACAATTTTCACAGGCAAACAAATGCGGAAGGATGGATGGATGGATGGTTAGTTGGTTGGCATCCACTATGACAGGATGTGAAATTTGTGTGCTGTGCTGTCCTGTGCTGGAAAATGTCAGGTACTCAGCCTGACTGCGATTCTCTCTCTCTCTCTCTGTGTCTATCGCGCGAGGCGTAAATTGAACAAGTTCACTGGCACTTTGCGTGTCTTTAGATGCAGATAACTCAAAACTCACGAGCTGAAAATCAAAGACATAGCGCTCGCAATCTAGCCTAGAGAGAGGCAAATATCTATGTTGCATGTTGGTTGGTTGGTTGGTTGGATGGTTGTATAATATCTATCAGATCAGAGATCAGTATGTAACTACCTAAAAGTGTCCGGCACTTGTTCAAAAGTGCGTAAAGTGGCGTCATCGTAATTTATTGTAGGCCGACTATGGAACGCAGAACGCAGTGGGACGTCCGTTGGGTCGGTTGTCGGCTTTTCTTCTTCTATATTTCTCCTTGTTGGTTGTGTGTGTGTGTGTGTGTGTGTTTTTCGGCCCCGAATGCTGCTGGCATAAATCTTAGCGTCAAGGATACTTTGTCGTCATCTTTGTTGCTTTTAGCGTTTTTATTGTGGCGCCTGTCTGAAGGCAAAGGCAATGGCAACAGCAACGGCAACAGCAAAGGCCACATCAGGCAGGCAGAAAGAAACACACACACACGGAGAAGACGAAGCCCCGAATTCAAAATCGAGATGCAGGTTCTTTATTCTGCATTCGTGGTGTGTGTGTGTGTGTGTCTTGGGTAACTGTCGTATCTGTCGGATACGCGAGCGCATGCCGCGTTGACAATGACCACAGCTTGTCGACAGATACGAGCAATTTCACACTTGTCCCGTGCGCGAGATGCCCAACTGGCGATAAGCATTTGGTCAGACAAGCCTATTAACATAAACTTTTGGGGCTTCAACCCCCTCCAAACCCCTTTCGAACCGAAGAAAAGTCTCGCATTTTTATACTTTTTATTTTTTTTTTGAAGTAGGTACTACCTATAATATATATTTATATATATATTTACTATATAGTTTATGAATTATTCATTAAGTTTTGTTTTTTTATTGTCGAAAAAAAGAAAGAAAAATGTTTTATGACCACAAATGCAACTGTGGAACAGATTTCTCTCTCTCTCTCTCTTTCTATATAGCCGACTCGAATGCAATCGATTTGAATTTTTAATGATTAGGCGCCAGAGTGCCACCGTATGGATGATAGTATGGGGCCCTTTTGGAGCCTACTATGCGTCCAAGTGGTGGCGCTCATAAAAACTAATTAGTTGCTTGTCTGGTTTTTAGTTTTCTTGGCCATCTTGGTGACCCATTCGAAACAATTTGGGTGGTAAAAGCGCAGACGGTCATTAAAGATAGATGTGATATAGAACAAAGCGTATCATTTAATGCATGAGTTTTGTTTTGTTTTTAGTTTTTCGTTTTTTTTTTTTGGGGGGGTGGGGGAAACTAGAAAAGTTAAATGAAATGACTTTGTCACGATGCTTTTAGTGTGTGGGCCTCATCAAGTGGATGATGGAGAAAAAGGGTTTATTTAGCTACCTAAATGAATCACCCCCACGATAGTTCGTGATTATTCTGTATCGTTTAAAATTAAAGAGCCTTGAATCGAGATTAGATATTCGATTATTCTATTTAATCCCCTTTAATATCTACGCCCGTGTGACGGACCCTTACTTGTACCTTGTACCGTGTCCCTGCACCTGCTTAGCGCCAACCTTACATGCCGTCAAATGCCCAAAATGCTCTCGTTCTCCTCTCCTCTCTCCGCCGCTGCTTCTGGGTTAATTATGCAGACGCGCCAAAGATATCGATCTTAACAAATCGTTTGTCAAAAATGCACGAGTCAGAGTCAGAGGAGGAGGAGGAGGACGACGACCAAACAAGGCAAGCAGCAAGTTGCCAAAAACAACAACAAATTGAAAATGAAATTCTAAACCGCACAAATGTCGAAATATTTCTCTCTTGTCTGTGCTCTAATGGAATTTAGCCACAACAACAGACAAAACAACCCAGAAAAAAAGGCACCAACAACAACAACCAAATTAAATGTAAGCAAACCAAAACGCGCCACAAAGTTCAATTAATTAATCATCGGTTTGTGAAGAGAAAAATATATATATATGTACATATATATAAAAATCATTGCCAAAAAGGAAGGATAGAACCACAGCAAGCAAGCTGGCTGCGGCTGCTGGCGCCAAGAGCCGTGACCACCTGCTGTGCCTGTGGCAGGGTCTCTCAACTGAGATCCTTGTTAGCACAGAGTAAACGCCGGCCAAGGCACAACTCCCTCTCGCTGTCTCGCTCTCTCTCTATTTGTCTTGGGCTAAGAGGCTAATTATATGGCGCATGAAACATGCCCAAAGATGTTGCAAGAAAACTCACAATTAAATATTTGTTACGCCCACGATATAGCATAATATGTATATAGGGAGAGGGATTGTTCTTTGATTTTCCATGACTTTATTTGAGTGTTTGTTTTGTTCTCGGATAAACAAGCGATAGTTTCGGTTTTTCATAAGTTTTTCCTGGATTTTTATTTTTTTTATTTTTTTTCTTTTTTGTGTGTAACAGACGCATGTTTCCCTCGATGCGATTGAGTGTGGCTGGCCTGGATGAGGAGACCAATTATTGTGTATTATTGGAAATGGTACCCATTGGCGATTGTCGCTACAAATTCTCTGGCTCCCAATGGGTGCCAGCCGGTGGAGCCGAACCACAGAGTCCACAGCGAATGTATCTGCATCCAGATAGCCCGGCGACAGGAGCCCATTGGCAGGCGCAACCGATATTGTTCAATAAGGTTAAATTGACCAATAATACATTGGACAACAGCGGACATGTAAGTGAAACTTAAGCTTTGATCTTGTCTCCAGTTACAGATTGTTTCCCCTCCCTTCCGCTCTCTTCCTTTCTCTCTAAAGATTGTCCTGGCCAGTATGCACAAATATCAGCCGCGTCTGCATGTCATACGCACCGCTGATCTGGCGCAGATACCCTGGGCCCCACAGCAGGCTTTTGTTTTTACCGAAACCGAGTTTGTGGCCGTGACGGCATATCAGGTAAGTGAAAAAGCATAGCATAGTCAAGGGGGTAAAAAAGAAACACACACAAAAATATCTTTGGATCGTCTTTTTTTTTTTTTTTTGTTTTTTTGCCAATTCATTGAGCACTGACTGGATGAGTGAGTTGAGTTGAGTGAGTGCACTGCACTAATTGGTTAATTTTCGGCAAACGTCGATCGCTCACGCCATGGGTAGCTTGGCCAACGTCTCAAATTAGCATGATACGCCCTTTGTCTGAGTTGAGGGAATTGGAAATTGTAAAATTGAGAATCGTACCGATGAGGAGGTCGCAGGCAATAAGTCAAGTGTGTGTGTGCGCGCGAGTGTGTGTGTGTGTTGTTTTAGGAAGTTGGATAGCCACATCCTTGTTGAATTTGAGCACTGTGTCTTGCTGTGTTTTTGTCTAGGTCTGGGCCCATTGACAGGCGACGCCAGTTGCCCAGTCGCCCAGTCGGCTTCTAATTAGCGTGATCGCCCTGCCAGCAGATCGTCGTCACAAAGTTGTCAAGTCATGAGAGGAGGATGACGATGACATTGAGGGCCACTTTTCGACTTTCGGACTGGTGTCAAGTGGCCCTGTTACTTAACGCCAGCTACTGGACGCCAGTATCAGCTCTCAGTCGCTCTCTGTCTTGCTGTGTGTGTGTGTGTGTGTCTCTATCTTTAAGAATCGTCATATTTCACGCAATCTTACCAACTGCATTTCTCGTCTCGTATCGTTATGTTATGTTCTTTTTTTTTTTCTTCATCCTTTTCTTCCTTTTTTTTTTTTTTCTTCTTCTTCTGTTATTTTGGATTTTCACAGAACGATCGCATCACCAAGCTGAAGATCGACAATAATCCGTTTGCCAAGGGCTTCCGCGAAACTGGACAATCGCGCTGCAAACGCAAAATGTCTTCATCGCCAACGGATGAAGATCAAGATCAGTCGCAATCGCAGACGGGAATGGGTATGAGCATGGGCATGAGTATGGGCATGGGTATGGGCATGGGTATGGGAATGGGAATGGGTTCGCTTGACATGTCGCCAACGAAATCGAGCGAACAAACAGCAAACAGCGATCTGGATGGGCCGCAAATTAAGCGCCTGAGATCAAATGGTTCCGCCTGCTCCTTATCATCATCGCTGGATGGCAACGGACAAGAGACTGGCGCCAGTTCCAGTTCTCTTGGTCTCAGCTCACCGCCGCCACCGTCGTTACCGCCAGCACTGCTCCCCTCGTCGTCATCATCGTCGTCGTCGTCGTCGCTGCCCCCCATCTTGGGTCATCGTAGCAATTCCAGTGTGTTTATGCAGCATTTCCAACAGAATATGCAAAGCCTATTGCGACCTTCGCTAGTCGATTTGGCCTGCACATACCTTGGACGTCCACCCCCTCACCCTCAGCCTCATCCACATCCACATCATCATCATCAGCATCAACATCATCATCCTCATGCGCAAGAGTACAATGGAACTGGTGTCCCCCTCTATCCGCCAACGTCCATTTTGCAAGCTGCTTTACCATCACTTCCTGCTCTGCATGCATTGCCACAGAGACATATTTCCGGTGAGGCAATGTTGCAGCAGCCGCCATCATCAGATGAATCAGTGACAGATGAGCTGGAACTGGATGTGGGCAGCGAAGCGACAGCAGCAACAACAACGACAATGTCCCAGCAGCAGCCGCAGCCAGCCACCGGAGATCTGCCACCGGAGCCTTCAACTAAAAAAAAAGGTTTCAGCATATCAGCCATTTTGGGTGGTGCCAGCTAATGATCGATTGATCGATCTATCGATCTACTATGATTCTTGATTCATTTACCATCTTCTTCTTCTTCTTATTAAAATGTACAAAAATAAATATATTTTGAACAAGGCCTGATACAATTTTAAGAGTATTTTATTTTCACTTTTTTTTTACAATCTAGTATTAAGAGTTTTTTTTTTTTGGTTTTTTTAAATTTTTTTTTTACTAGAATAAGTTCTACAAAAATGTCAAAATAATTATAAGATATAAAAGAAATATTAAACAAACGCCTAATATAGTGGAGACCTACTCAAAACTATTGTAATTTTACTAGGGAGTTTGGATAACTGATCTGATCCTAACTAGATCTATTTCAATTCAATGATAAATCCTTGCTTCCATTTGGAAGCTCAGTAGTTGATCATTTCTCTTATTTAAAATTGAATTTCTATTGGCTAATTATAGTCGTTGACTTGAAAGCCTCAACGCCCACAGAACGCTTAGTGTGCTGTAGGTAAATGAACATGTCGATGGAACACAGCTAGAGAGCAACAGTTGGGCATTATCATTGGCCCATCTACAGACGCAAGTAAAATCACAACTTCCGCTAGACATTAATCCCAACCAATTTACAAGATAAACGCTAGAATTTCAACAACATCATCAGCAGCGGCAGCCTCCGGCAGCACCAGCAGCAGCAGCATCCATTAGCCACACACACAATGGAATGGGAATGAAAATGGGAATGGGAGAGGGAGAGAGATCCGACTAGAAGTCCCTTCTGGACTGGCCAGAACATAATTTGTTTGCAATTAAATAGCTCGACAAGGCATGAAATTCGGTTGCAGCCCTCCTACTCCTACTTCTAGTCCTAGTCCTACTCCCTCTGCATCTGCGATGGCATCCCAAGAGAGTCATAGCGACTGTAAAATATTTATGAAATGGGCAGAGACTGAGACGAAGCAAAAAAAAAATAGACATAGAAAATAGACAATTTGTTATGTAAGTTGTCTTCTTCTGTTCTTCTGTTCTTCTGTTTTTTGTTGTCTTTAGCAAACCTAAAAACCATAGAACGGAGCCAATGATGAAGTTTACGATGACATGCGTCACCACCCACGTCTCGACGAAAGGGAAGCCAATGCCAGGGGATGGCTGGATGGATGGATAGATCGATGGTAGGAAGGAATCGTAGGGCGTGTGCGTGCAGAAGACAGACGGAGAGAGACAGACAATGTCTGGGCCCATCAAGAAAACAAACAACCATTTCAATTTACCAGCAAATCGATTTAAAATTTTCTCTTATTGCTACTCAAGGGAGTTGCGGTTTTATAGAGTCACATTTAAAACTAATTTTCTTACGCAAATGATCGCAAGTGACCGACACAAAGATACCCTCTAAAGATATAAATTTGGAAGGGTCTTTCATTAGAAATAGAATGGGGTGAAAAGGGGAATATTAGAGTTGGTAAAAAGCATATATATAATATATATATATATTTTCTTGATCAGTATTAGCAGCTGTCCGTCTGTATGAACACCTAGACCTAGAAGACTATGGGAGCTAGAGCCTTAGACTCACCGGCAGATCCAAGGGGATATGTTGAGTGGGGGAAGTGGACAATACAATAATATACATATTTGTATTTGCGTCAATAGAAAACAAAATAATTTATTCTGAATGTATATATCATCATCAGTTTGATACATTCGAATTCATACGTTGTTTTACCATTTTAGAATACTTTTTCTGCCTTTAACAAATTGGATAGAGTAATTCTGGAACTCTTTTTTGGGTGGGGGATTCTCTTGCTAGATTGGCCACTGTATATTCCGAAATCTCGAAATGATTAAAAATTTGTGTGGCAACTTTGATAAGTCTTACCCAATTGATTAAATTTATTTATTTACTTTGGTTTCCTTTAAATTAGCTATAATACATTGAAACTAACAATATTAAAACTAATTAACGAGGCCTTCAGCTCTGATAAAAAAAATATATAGCCAATATACCCAACCTTGCATTGCAGGGTATAAGAAATAAGAAATATCCAAAGGGTGACAGATGTCGATCGTGGCCTCGTCGTCCCCTCCTGTTCCTGTTCCCGTTGCCCCGTCCCTCCGTCCCTGTTGGCCATTCCCCTTTTTTCCCTGGTATGTGTGTGTGTGTGTGTGTATGTGCTAGTGTGTGTGTTGACAGGCGCAAGGTTATATTGTAAGTGTAAGTGCAGTGGATGCCTCATTAAATGGTTGCCAATGGCTTGGCAGATGTCGCAGGTCTGCGGGATAATTAATGCATTTTGGCTGTTGCTTTTTACGCTCAGCCACATTTTGTTTCATTTTATGAAATTAGATACACTTTGGCTCTTGCAACATTTTTGTTGTGTAAACAATACATTTACCATGGTGCGGGGTGCGGAAGGGGAAAGGGAAAGGGGGAGTTTGGAAACAAGTATTTCTCCTAAATGAAAGTTAATTAGTTTAATGGAGAAAAAGAGAATGGGGAGCGGGGTGAAGGGTGAGGGCGGTGCTAATGAGTTGGAAAAACATTTTACAGCGGCGCACGCGTTTTCTTTGCGCCCCCAACAACATGAAGAAGGTTCATTTTACTAACAAAAACCCAAAAAAAAAGAAACGAAAAGGTACAGAAATACACACAAATCCTCTATGCCCTAAAGATCGCCCCCGAACGATCGATCCTTTTGTGTGCGAAGCATTGCGCCCGGCGTTAAGCAAACAGAGCAGAGAACTGCCGAGAACAATGCGATGGTACTTGAGTTTTTATTGTTGGCCATGCAAATATATTGGTAGCCAGGAGAATGCAACAAAGCACTGGCAAAGAAAGGTAAATGCTGCTTCCTTTCTCATAGACATGTCGCCGGTGCCAAGCCATAAACTGATTCATTCCCTCTCGGTCGGTCGGTCGGTCGATCGGTCGGCTGGTCGGACGCTCGCTTGGTCGGCTTGGTATTTAAGCCGGAGGTTTTAAACTAGAGCAGAGCAAAAATCTATCACAAAAATGGGAATGCAAATGAGCTCACATGTGGGCTTGGCCTTTAGAAACAATCCCCTATATGAATTAGGATGGGTTTGGGTTTGGGTTAGGCTATCCTCATGAGAATGGGATGGTACAATTAACAAAGCGTGTAATTTCTCAAACCTATCGTGTGAACAATGGCACAAACAATTAGAGGATAATGAAAATCACCCACACACCCACACACACACACACACACACACACACATGTACACACACATTATTCACCCACATCTACCTACATATGAGAACGCTGGCGGATCAATTCTTTCTTTTCTCATGTATGTAGATGGAAACAATTAAAACCAGAGCACACAATGGCCGTCGTCAAGTACGTATCCTTTTGAGGTTTTCAGTTGCACTATCTCTTGGCCATTGTCTTTGTGTTTACAAGCCTATTGAGTGCAAAATGCAGCAGCATCTTGTTTTGCCATATAATTTGCATATTTATTTATCTCCTCCTAACCATGGGTAGAGCTACTTATCTTTGTCTTAAACGCATGTGTACATACCTGTTGATAATATACGAAAAGGTAACCACAAGATTTCCACGAGTTTTCAAGGATAGTGTATTATACCATAGGATAGGATAAAATGGTATATAAAAATAGGCATGAGGAAGCCTTTCCAACTCCTGATCAACCAAGTCAAATGAGACATGTCCGTCGACATGTGTCTCTAGATTTCAGGAACTATAAAATCCAGAGCTACTAAATTTAAAATGTAGGTTCGTGTTGGGTCTATGCTGATTTTATTTTTTTGCCACGCCTCTTTCTGTTCCTGGAAATCGATCAAAGGTGTTTTTCTTGTGCTATATTTATCGTACCTAATTTGGCACACTTATACATACTTTAAATATCTATCATTCCACCAAATTTCATAGAAATCGGAACAAAAATGGCCGAGTTATACGTAAAAACGTTTTATACTGAAAGTGGGGTAAGGGCGGAGCTGGCCGGTGGGGGCGCCACACCGCTCGTGTGCTCATTAGAGTGAGCGGGATAGCAAGTGTCAGCCATCACGGCATGGAATTGAATATATGAATTTGGTCTTATGAATTTGAAGTAACTTTCTCACTCCATGCATGGTGCACTTCATTTACTTACTTCATTTTTGAAATCTTTCGCCAAGAAACGTCCAAACTAAATGTTTCTAGCGATTATCCTAAGAAACTTTAATCGCAATAAACCGACTAGCGTCATGTGTCACGTGTTTAGTGATGTCCTAGTTTTAGTTTCGATTACATTCTGATTACTCCACTTATCGACTTATTCCCATTCGTCTGTCATTTTGAAAGCAACTTCTGAAATTCTGCAATTAAAAGTGAATTTCAACTTGGACCTAAAATCCCTTAATCTGGACTCGTCCAGTAAATCCAACACATCAATGGACGATTTCAGTGTGATTAGTTCCCCGTCAACTTGTGATAGTAAAAGATAGCTTAAGTTCCATGTTCCATGGTCCATGGTCCATGTTCCATGTTACAGACCGATCCCAGATCCGTGACGTCAATTAATCGCATGGAGGATGACGAGATGTCCCATGAGGATGTATTAAAAACAAGTGAGCTCAATCCAAAGATACAGAAACCGCTATGTAAATATGAGCTTACTGAACTTTGGATTAACTTGGTGCAGCTGCAGCTGAAAATGGAGGACGTCAATTCGAATGCGGTGAAATGGTCTTTGCAAAGTTCCATTAAAGGGGAAAATTTGGATGAATTATCCATAGACGAAGAGGAGGAGGAACAGGAAGAGGAGGAGGAAGAGGAGGAACAAGAGGAAGAGGAACAGGAGGAGGAAGAGCACGAGGAGGAGGAAGGAGTAAAGAAATGCGTCGTCCAAGTAGGAAAATACATCTGTGAATAGATCTTATGCTAATATGCCATATCCTTCCCTAACCCGTAAAGGATCCCTTTGAGGATATGCCTGGCCTTGTGCCGATTCCAAAATATGTAGCTGCTCCTCCTGAAGTTTCGAAATCTGATCAATGGTGATCGCATGGAATATAAAGACAGATTCATTCCATTTAATAGAGTCTTAGTAATTCTTGGTGGGAGTGAGGGAGACACACAAATCTCCAGAACTCTAGCAACTGTCTTGTCATATGGCCAAGAAGACATAATATCGCCAGCGTAGCTAAGAGATGAACTCTCTCTCTCTCTCTCTCTCTCTCTCTCTCTCTCTCTCTCTCTCTCGACTCGAAATGATTCCATTGTGCTGCCGATAAAATTGTCGCCAGCGAAATATGTGGCCCATGACTTTGATTTTGGCCGCCACAACATTAATTTCCAAGGAAATTACACATACACGAAAGAGAGCAACAAGCTCCTCTCCTCCTCCTCCTCCTCCTCCTTCTCCTGTTCCAAGCAACAGGCATGGGACAAACTTTGCTTATCTCCGCTCAAATATCTCCGAGCCCAGGTCGGTCGTTCGGTCGGTCGGTGCTCATTTGACTTTGACATGCGAACGTTTGGTCTGTGGACTGGGCCTGGTCTCCCCCTCCTCTCCCCCTCCTCTCTCTCTCTCTCTCTCTCTCTCTCTCTCTCTGTCTCTAAATGAGAATTCAATAAATTTTAGCACAAAACAGCCTGCAGCAGCGGCAGCAGCAACAGCAGCAGCAACAACAATGAGCCCCAATCCAATCCCCACCAACGAGCCGACGTCGTTAGTCTTTTGGCGACGTTTAACATGAATATGCAGTGTGGCTAATGTGGAGCCCATAAACACTTCTAGCGGCAACATGAATAGCCCCCCCAAAAAAAACAACAACAACAACAAAGACAAAAAAACAGATGTTTGTATTCGTGCCCCGAAAACAGGTTGCCTACGTGTGTGGGTATCATCATCCTTTTATTCTCTCTCAGTCTCTCTCTGTCTCTCTTTTAACAATTGTTTGTTAACGCGAATTGAAATGAAATGCCACCGTCGAAGATTGGCAATTTGGCCAGCCAGCCAGCCAGCCAGCCATATGCATATGCATGGAGGGGAGATACATCTGACTCGCTCCCGCTCACAATCACATCTCCTGAATGGGAACTGAAAACTTGCTGTTGCCTGGGGGATCAAAGGAACCGCCTCATTTCCGTTGACCGTTTGATAAGCTTTTGCTTAGAGGGAGGGAGAGAGACTCTCGGACAATTGCATGTAAAAAGTGACCATAGAGTTGCTAACAACTACAACGTGAAAACATCAATTACATGTTTGGGGTTGGGGTTTAATATTGGAGGAGCTGGGAGGGGGGGAGACTACGGACTGCGACTGCTTGCCAGGATTGCTGGCGATCGTGGCGCTCAATCAGCACATTTAACTTGGCGTTGGCGCCAGCGTTTAAGATGCGGCTTGCTCTGATCTGCTGATAAGCCCCAAAAGACCATGTTGTTGTCGTTATACATAAGTATAATGGCAGAGAGATGGATGGGGAGAGCGGCAGAGCTTCCCCTCTCTCTCTCGTTCTCCTTAGCAGCAGGAGACAGAGATTGAGATGGTGGAGAAACTGGTTTTTCTCTCATGTGTGAGAGATATGAAACCGAATTATGTTTAAATAGTGAAAGAAGGCAGCACAATTTCAATTAAATGAGAGCAAAAATATATGTGAAATCCCCATCCATCCCCACGTGGTGGAAAAAAAAGTCTTTGTGGAATTCTTGTAAACTAATCCCCACACATTGGGGGACAGCAAATAAACACACACATTATTTTATTTACAGCGACAATAAATTCATTACGAAATCATTTAAACAATTAAAATTGCATAATAAATACGATAAATACTGATGGTCAAATACCTGGAAATCCTAATTAACTGCAAAATATCACAATTTAACTTACGCGAGAGGGACAGAGAGAGATAGATAAAGAGAGAGAGAGAGAGGGAGAGGGAGGAAGGTAGAGGTAGAGGTTGAGAGATTCATAAGGAGACGATGGCAACTAAACGCTAATTAAATGTATAAGGCACACATCCATCTGAAATGGGAGCAGCGGCGGCAGCCAGCGACTATTAACCGGAGGCATTTGTTCCTAATATGTCCGAGATGCTGAAACTGCTGCGTTTGGGCTTTGGCAACGGCAACGGCAACGGTGCGGCGGCGGCAACATTAACAGAAGCCTGATCAGGTGTACCCATCGAAGTGCTTACCACATCGACAAATGCATCGACTTCTTGCTCATCGCAACTGGTGGACGAAGATGCAGAAGAAACCGCGCAGGAGGAGGAGGAGGTGGAGATGGAGGACGATGACAATGGCGAAGAAGCAGGCGATGGCGGAGTGCAAGCCCAACTTGGATAGTTGGCATTGTGTCTGGCATAATCAATGGATGTTTGACCAGATGTGGATGTGGATGATGCCAGACCAGGCATTAGCGGCTGCGGCGTTGGTAAATAGAAATTGGCCTCCAGTGTATCGAACAGATGATAATGACGCTGCATAAGAGAGTCGTCGGTAAAACGCAAACGCTTAGCCACCGGGGATGGCTGCTCCACAGCTGCCCCCGGAGATGGGGAAGCAGCAGGAGCCAAAGACGAAGCAGGTGGTGGGGAATCGTTTAGCTTACGCTTGCAACGCGATTGGCCCGACTCACGGAATCCCTTGGCAAAGGGATTATTATCGATCTTCAGCTTGGTGATGCGATCATTCTGATAGGCGGTCACAGCAATGAATTCGGTCTCCGGAAAGACATAAGCCTGCTGTGGCGCCCATGGTATATGACCCAGATCAGAGGTGCGTATGACATGCAGACGCGGCTGATACTTGTGCATGCTGGCCAGGACGATCTAGAGAGAGAGTGGGAGAGAGAGAGATATAAGTATGGAGACTCACTTCATCATCATCATCATCTGCTCACTACTTACATGTCCATTGTTATCCAATGTATTGTTGGTCAACTTGACTTTGCTGAAGAGCAAAGCCTGCGACTGCCAATGCGATCCAGTGGCCGGACTATCTGGATGCAGATACATGCGCTGAGGACTCTGTGGTTCGGCTCCACCGGCTGGCACCCATTGGGAGCCAGAGAATTTGTAGCGACAATCGCCAATGGGAACCATTTCCAATAATACACAATATTTGGTCTCCTCCTCCAGGCCACTCAACGAGACTCGCATCGAGGGAAACATGCGTCTGGAGAGGAAAAAAATGAATAAAGAATTATGGATGTTAGTTGGGATGACACGATTTCCATGCGATAAAAACAAAGATGAAGGTTATCGCTATATTATTTGCTCTTCTTCTCTTCTATGTCGGTCAGGCGAGATAAGATCTACTGGAAAAATAAACACAAACACACACACACCTGCCACTCTTGGTTATGATCATTTCGGTGCCTATGTGATGGAACTGCTGCCAAAGTTCGTTGTTCTCCAGCTTGGCCTCGACGCCGGGCAACTGGGGCTGTGGTGGCGCCATCGGTAATCCCGCTGGCAAGAAGTGTCCAGCAAAGTTGGGCAAGAAGCCGCAAAGTGGATCTGGGCGAGAGGGGAACAGCAGCAAGATTAGTATTAGCCGACGGCAACGCACTCAATTCACTTTTGTTGCTCCAATTACCTGGCAAACGTTGCATAATCTGCTGACGATAAATCTCCTGTGCGATTTGCTGTTGCATACGCAAATCGGAAATATTTGTCATGGACAACATAATTGATTTTCACTTGTTTTACTCGTTGTTGATACGCAAAAAAAAAAAAAAAAACAGATATTCTAATAATATTTTATAGATTTCGCTCCGAAATTCCTTTGTATTGTAAGTAGTTCGACCGACTCCAAAGCGAACTGCTCTCAATGCTCTTCAGATTGAAACTGTTTCGCCTTATGGCGATGCCTCACACTAAATCGCTTCAACCAGAATCCAGTCCAGTTTAGGTTCAGTTCTCTGTCTCTGTCTCCGTCTCCGTCTCACTTCACCACCTCTGGCACTCTATTGTTACTCAGGTAGCAGTCTCGCTCGACCTGTTTCTCGTGATCGCTCAAGTGTCTTTCCAGTTCCAGTTGCTCTCAACTCTGCTCTCTTATCTCTGCTCTTCTAGCATTGGTTGTTCGCCCCGATCGGAGATTGTTTTGTCGTCCCGCTCTATCCCAGTCGTTTACGCCATTTTGGTTATTTTTTCTTGAACAAGTGTCTCCTGGTTGTGGGTGTGGGATTGGTGGAGCTAATGGAGCTGATGGAGATTTGGGGACGATCTAAATGCTGCTTTCAATATTCTGATTTCCCCAAGATTGGCTAGATTTTTAGGGCTAACTTTATACACAGAATGCCAGGTGAATGCCCATAAATAGTGAATACATCGTCTGGATTGGGGTCGGGGTTGGGGGGTCATCCCCAATTAAAGCAGAAGAACATTTATTTTGTTCACCAACCTATTAAAACAGCAAATTGAAAGATGGCTACAAATTCCACAAAGCTGATGCACTGGGCCCAATTATGAGGCAACATTTCATAGAAGAGTAGTCCTTTGCATCACTTAAGAAATCACTAGAAAATGCTTTCAAATATATACTGAGTTTTAAGTAAAAGTTGGATACAAAATTCAAGACTCACATCTTAGGTCTAACACCCTGAAACCAATGGGTAAATGGGTATATTAGATCCTAAAAATATATATCATGGCTCCACTCACAGTAAACTTTAAAATAAACACATTTGAATTGAGTTGAATGAATGAATGTGTATGAATATGAGAGTTATTTTTAACAAATGATTCAAACCCTATAGATATATACTCGAATAATTTGAATAGGACTAGTCAGGAAGCAAGTCTAACCTAGTCAAGCTTTAATGTGACGACTTCCACTATCGATGTAATTTGTATTTAATATGTATGGGAACATTTTACATGGAGTTTTTTTTCGAATTTATTCGAATCATAACATCTCAATCAAATCGTTTTTGTTTCATTTGAATATTGTGCGACTGAGTATCTTATATCAGCTCACTAATTCATTCAAAGAAGTTCAACTTCTCATTCAAATTCATTTTGAAAAATTATTCATTCGATTATGTTTTTGTTATTCAGACAATTGTGACTCTATAAAACTCTCGATCGGCAGCGTTTCGAACAAATGCTTATAACGATTTAAAATTCTTTTCATGTGCATTTTGAGATCTTAAATAAAATAGTAGAAATTTGAGATAGCCAAATAATAAGTTGCAAATAGTGAAGACTTTTAAATATAGTAGAAACACTTGACATAATCAGAGGTTATGATCAAAGGATTGTAAATATATATAGATTTCTCTGCTTCCCACTCTATTTCGAGGGCTTCCTTGTAGATTCATGCAGATGGGGAACCTCTTGAATCGAAATCTCAATGTTAAATCTGAGAATGTTCTGTGAGAAAACCCGCTATTGCCATAATCAATCCCAAAAACATCTGTTGAAGTACTTTGCAGTGTTATCTGATAATCGGCATAGTACATAGGTTACCTTAGCTACCGTTTCCCAAGCGAGAAAGACCGAGCGAGGGCGAGAGAGATCTCAGAGATCTCCGCCTCTTGATAGGTTGTCGTAATCAAACGTTTAAACGACACTTGTTGCCGCGGTCGGGGCCTAACAAATTGCGGCGGCTGGAGGACCGTTAGAAGGATATCAAACTGGCGCCTATCGACTGTCGACTGTCGCCTCTGGGCCACTTGACTGTCCGTCACGCCGTCACTCCTTGCCACTTGTGTTGTGGACCCCGATGAACGGCGTCAGTGTCGGCAAAAATTCACAGGCAAGTCATAAAAATCATCACACTTTGTCCCATTCCCAGTCTCAGTCGCAGTCTCAGTCGCAGTCCTACAGGGATGCTGCTGCTGTTACTATCCTCGCTAGCGAACAATGGGAAACAACAACAACAAGTTGGCCGTGTCGTAGAGATGTGAGGTTTATGGCCTCCTCGCACCGCCGACGACCGACGACCGCCGACTGTTATATAGTCTATGCAGTTTTCGAAATTATTGTTATGATTATTGTCTGTTTTGTGCTCTCGAAAACAAAATTTGTTTGCCATTGTCTGGCCCAGTCCAAGTGAGATGAGAGATGGCACCGACATAACCGCAAAAGGACACTTTGGGGGGTACGTTCCGAATGCGATTGCAGTGCAATCGGAACGGATTGGATCGGCGGCTTTACATGAATGTTCGATTTACAATATATAAACATACATACATAAATTGGGATAAGCGGACGGAAGGACGAATGAACGGACCACTGGCTCATGATCATCATGATCGGCAACAGCAGCAGCTCACATTCTCATTAGTCATAAGTCAGCTCAAAAAGATTTCCGGTAATTTGACTAGAACATTTGGCTTTTTGCATAAATTCTGTGCAATATTTCCGCTTATCCCGAGAAATGTTAAGTGCACTTCCACTTCCTTCTCCCTCTCCCTCTTCTCCTCGTCTCTCTGACCCTTGGCCTGTGACTCAAGGCAATTAGCATTGCCCAGGAGCTCCGGACCGGACCTGATCGTACCGAACCCAGACGGATTTGTGTCATTAGCGGTCGTGTGTGTGTCTGTGTGTGTGTATGTGTGTGTTGTTGCCTCATTTTCATTCATTGGTCGGTCTGGAAAATCCCGGGGAAATTTGAGTATCGCACACTAATTGCTTCTGTTTGGCTAGTAATGTGTTTGTTATCTTTCGAAAAGCGATTAGGCAACGCCAATGAGCAATATACTACATACATACATAACTATTTACATAAGTACAATATGTATGTACATATAAAATTGGCTTTTTTTTGCACATAACAACATCTGAAATCTCAGCCTATCGAGATACTTTTTGTTGTTCTAAAAAACATTATATTGATTTGAAAATTCAAATATAAAACCTTGAATTTATTTAATCATTTTCCAGTTCAGGTTTATGTCATTAATTTGAATCAATTTTGAAATGATACTTAAGTATTAAGAGTTATATTTCAGAAGATATAGAGTTATTTTGAAGCATTGTTTTGGTATAGAGTTTTCCGTTAATTAGATGCATTCAAGATTATATTTGTTTCAATTATTTGTTATCGACAATGTCGGGGTCCTAAACAGGCTAAAGATTCAACAACTGAATAGGGTAAGATTGGTTCCAGGATCATAGAATTATAAACTAGTCCAGAAATCGAGAATAATTCCAATGGATTTATTATTGATATTTTTTGTTGATTTACATACATACATATACATACACACATTTATAACTTTTAGCTTATGCAATATATGTAGGTTAAATAATAATTAATATTATATTAATTCCATACCGCATACACAATTTGCACAATAGTATTCTTTGCTAATACACATATTTCTTATGCTTTCTGCTTTTTTTTTTATACCAAAAAATCGTGTTGTTTAGTTATTGTAATTGTAATTCAGCTTGGTATTTGTTGTGTACTCTTTGTTAGTTAATTTCATTTATTTTTTATCACAGCTATACGTTTATATTTATGTTTATAATTATAATTATAATTATGTATCGAAGGTTGGCTAAAACGTGGGAACATTACAAATAGAAAAACTTGAAAAATCAATTTCAATAAACACATGATATGTGATAGCCCCAAAGTGGATAGATGGATAGATAGATAGATAGCTCATTTAGGATAGCTCAAATCCTGTATTACTGCTTACAGCATAGCGTAGTTTGTCCCTCAGGGTGGACTTCTTTTGATAGTTGGGCAGCTTAAGCAGATTGAAACATGTGGATGAGGTGGGCAGACGATTGAGTGGATCCTTTTTGCGTATGGTGAAGAAACCACGAATTACACTGCCAATAGTGTCGCCAGTATCCTCATCATCGCCCACCTCAACACAGCGTATGGAAAACGGTGGCTCTAGATGGGCAAAGCCCAGAAGCGGAGGCTTCGAACAGCTGGTGACGAACTGTAATGAATTCAATTTGTTGTTATAATGGAATTAACTCATCATATCATGTGCCCGGTAGTTACCTTTAAGAATAATTTGCGCTCCTCTTCCGTGAAATCCTTGGCTAATATGTCCCAGAGCCAGCACACAACACGATGGGAGTCATGGAAACCTCCATAATACTGGGTATGCTTGCGTAAATCTCGCAAATCCAATGGCACCGTATCACCCGATATCAGGCGCTGTAATTCTGGGGGCGAGAACAGCGACAGCCATTCCGGATTGACAATGCTGCGGAAGCCTCGATTAAACGCCTGTGTCTGCTCACGTATTTGTGTGTTCATATGGAAATAGGCCATATAATGAATATAGACCAGCTTGTTGTGATCGTTTACCACACGGGCCTTGCCACCCGGATGCAATTCGTGCGTCACTATTTTTCCCATAACATCCTGATCAACGGAGAAGGTTAAATTCAAATCGGCCACATCCTGCTTGTAGTGCTTGATAAAAGTCAGACTGCGATATAGTTCATTATCCAATGAGGGCATTTCATCCATACAGGAATAGACGGCCTGCTGGGTCTGCCCCAGGAGCTGTGAGAGAAAGAACGAGGCAAATGGTACGTCCACCACAATTCCCTCATAGACGGCTTTGCCGAGCATGCGACCCACAAATTCAAAGAGCTGCAGATGATTGTCCTGAACATAGGAAATGGGCGATGGATATAAACGCTGATCCGATGTAGTTTTGAACAGATTCAACGATGGATCAAACACTTTCTTAATTGTCTCTTCAAGGAACTCCTTGAAAACGCCATCCTGATCAATGCCCGCCTCATGCAGTCCCTGTTGATTGATGAAGCGCACCCGAATGACACCCTTGAGGGCCTGGGTGGGCTGAGCCGCCAACTGACGATAACCATCCTCCACAATACGATCACGATGTATCACTATCAGAGCCGACCGTGGCGAGGCACAAGCACTCTCGGTCAGACCCATTACAGCCTTCTCATTCTGCACGAATTTGCGAAACAATTTCACACGATCCTCGTGGGGAATAATGTGCGGCATTTTAGCCAGCAGCAACATGGCATTCCGTTTGGCCTTCTCCAAGTCGTTGATAAAAGTTGACGGCTTCACCTCTGGTATAAGCCAGTGATTCGGTGGCGTAAATGGTCGACGACAATCCCGACGATAGAGACACAGGAGCAGAGTGTGCAAGGATACAAATACTGGATTCTGTACAATATTTTTACCACCTATAACTGTGATATGCCAAATGTTAGATAACATTATCTTTAGATAATTGATCGAAACTCACCCAGAATATTATCATTGATTAGCTTATAGAGTATATTGTTAAGAAAATAAGTTAGCATGACATAATCGTTGAGACGAAACGGATTCTGCTCTGTATACATTTCGTACTCATCCAGAATTCTATCCGATGGGAAAATGAGACAAACGGCAGTTAGATATTTAACAATTTTGTTAATTGGAGTGTTCATCTCTCCACTTACGTCACATAGTGCGTCATGCAGTCACAGAATAGCATTAGCATGGCTGTTTGCGGTTTCTGCAGACCCACCTCACACTTGAGCAGCTCCAGATATTCCTTCATGCCGCAGTTAGGACCGAGTGAGGTCAGCAGCAGCCAAATGTCATATAAAACATTATCATTATAGCAAATTCCCGTCAAGATGTTCAATTTCATTTGGGACAATGTGTTCAAGGCCGCATAATACATGCCACAAATGCGTGACACTTGCAACACCTCCGGATTGTCCAGTTTGCGCCATTGCTGCTTGCTTGGCTTAGATGAGAGATTGACACCGCGCGTTGAGCTACGTTCAATTGCCCGACGCAGCAAATTCGATGTGGAAGGCTGCTGCGGCGACTGAAACTCAATGCGTTCGTAATTTAAATTAATGTCCTTGAGAAGATCGCCTAGGAGTAGCTTGATGCATCGATGATCCCATAGCATATGGAATTGTTTCTTAATTAATGCCACATTCTGGTTTTGAGCTGGCTCCGAGCTTGGCGTATGCCAGCCCAGGAGCTCGTGCCATTGTGTGAAAACTCCTTTGGTGGCCACCGTGTTGGGTATTAATTCCAACAGTGCAGTGGCAGTTTCCTAAAGAACCAAGAGAGAGATCTATGAATTGAAATTGACTATTAGTCATTTCGATATGCGCACTTACAGTCAATAGAGGATAGGCCAGCATTTTGGATTCCGTTTGATTGTCAATATTAAAAAGGTTGACAATATTGCCCAGGAATGCAAGAGATTTTGTGCCAGGCATGCTGGCCCCAAACTCATCGAACCACTGAGAATTCTGTGAGATGGTAAGAGCTCGTTTAAGCAGACCCAACGTAGTTAGCTGCTCCAGGCATTGGGGAACACTTTGATGCAAGTGGTAAATTAATGCCGGCACCGACAAAATTTCGGATAGAAATTGTGACAAGAGATTGCGACTGAAATCGCCATCGATCAGGGGACGCAGACACAGGGTTATAATGGCCACCAGGGTTACCGGTTTCACGGACAACTCCTCGCGAGCAGTGCCCTTGAGGAGGATAAGCTGAAACGACACACACAGTTACATAGATAATCTTTTTCAATGCCTAACTGTTACTCACCCTCATAGTCTTGTAGAATTCATGCTGCACGAGATGCCCCTGAATGTTGCAGCAGATCTTCTGCATGGCCGGTTGCAGGCGCTCGAATTGCGGATTCTTCAGTATGGCCCATGATTTGGGTGCAGTAAATACGATCAGTGTGTGCAAGAAAAGGGCCAGTGTTATGCTATCAGTGTGGTTCTCGGGCTTCAGCTCCGGCACCAGTTGCAGGCAGTGACCCAGCAATAACTTGATATGGCCAATCCATGGCAAACTGCGCTCTTTATGCAAACATAGAACGGCATACGACAGCTTAGGATTTTCCGATTCCATCGCTTTATTCACATAGCGACAGATGGCCTCCAGGCGCTCACGAAACTTCTCATCGCTCTTGTCCAATTTGATTTGGGTGAGATAACGACGCAGCACTGGATAGACATTCAGGGCCAAAAGCTCCAATTCGACTCCATCCTGGTCGCTGCCTACGAACAAGGCATCAAAGTCCTGTCTGTAGATAGAGAATTAATTGAATTGTGGGTGGTTGTGTGGTGTGTGATGGCAGGGGAAGGGGGAGGGTTCGGAAAGCTACTTACATGATTCTCTTTTGGTATTTCCTGCGAGCTGCATATGCTCTCAATGTGGACTGCAGCAGGATAGCTGCCTGCTCTCTACGCTGAATTAGGGCCCGCTCCTCCCTGGCGGCCTTGGTCTGCTCTAAAAAACTACTCTTTTGCGATTCAGTTTGTGCAAACATTGCAGTTACAAAATTGTTTCCGATTGTTTTTTTTTTTCTTTTTTTTTGTATTGTTGTTGTCGATGGGATATTTGTTATTGTTGCTTTTGCTCTTGATTGTGGGAACAAATTCTTTGTTGTACTAATTTAACGCCCCTGGACTTACACCTTCAAAAGTTTAAAGCTCCAGAATCCATATTCTATTATGCATTCTATGTAAATAGACTTTTACTTTTTTACCAACAATTTTCATTGTTAAAATGTTTATAGTTGGTATTTTCTGGTACTTTTTCCACAGCACCAGTGTGGCCGCAACTTTAAAGAAAAATACTTTTCATCCAATTGGATTTTACAAACGGAAATAATAACCGATTCAGATTTAAACCAGAAATCGATATTTTTTCGATAAATGAAGTAAATACCACATTAATTTCTAGGTTAATTGAGTGTGACCAACTTCGTAAAGTTTTAGTGGTATATTTGACATTTCCATCTGCGGTCACACTAAACCAAAACGTTCGTCGCGTGAAACTACAAAAATTAATAGTTAATTTAGTTGCTGAAAATATAAAGTGAAATGCGCATAGATTGCCCAAAAGTATAATAAAAATTTACAAAACCGAGTGCACCGCGGCCAGAGTGAATATGTATTTTGTCTACGCCCAAAAAAGATTAAAATGTCTGCCCCAAAAAAGAGCAAATTTAGTATGATTTAGCAAAAACAACAAAAAAAAAGGCAAGCTGAAAAAAGTGCTCATGAATAATACAGTCAGACATATATACATACGCACGCAGACATATACATACATATATCTGGCAAAGGTGAAAATTATAAATTCAATAAATGTGTGCTCTGATAGCATATCAAATTAGCGAAATATGCTCGAATTTCGTGTTCGGCAATCAAAACTGTGAATTGCAACAGAAAATAATTTCAAGGTTTGCAGCAGCAGCAGGCGAATAGAAAGCAAAAGGTAATTGAAAAATAGAACGATTTTGGCACAAGCGCAGTGGTGACCCCAGCAGAGATGGCGCGGTAAGGCGGATGGGGACAGGTGTGGGTGGGGCGTGATTTTTGGGGGCCGAGTGGCGTGCGTGTGTCTCTTTCCCTCTCTCTCTCGCTCTCTCTTCGTAAGTGTTTATGGTGAAAACAACAAACATTCCTCTGTCCCCGTGCTCCGCACACTCCCAGCCAACTAACAACAGCAGCAACAAGAACAACGAAAACGGAACGGAAAGTGATTGCAAACGAAAACAATTGTGATAGTGATTGTGTGTGTGTGTTTGTCTGTCTGTGTGAGTGTGCATCGATGGCGATGGCGAATAATAGCAAGAAGAGGAAGAGCTAAATTTCAGTCTACTGCCATGTAATCTCCTCTTGTCTCCTCTCCCTCTCTTTTTCACTCTCTCTCTCTCTCATGTAATTTGCCGCAATTTTTGCCTTATGTGCATTCCGCTGTGTGTCAGACACAAACGCACACACAAGGTCTTCCCCCAGTGTAGCATTCGACTGCAAAGAAGAAAAAAAGAAAAAAGGCGCGCGCTCTCATCATTGCTCCGTTTCGTTCCCGTTTTACTCTCCTTAATTTCTTCTTTCCCTTCTTTTTTCATATGTTTCCTTCATGTTTTCTTTTTGTGCAAGCTCCCACCATTTTTGCTTTCTGCTGACGCCAGCGCCAAATCATTCGCCATCATCCTCCTACCCAGTGTGCCTGTGCTGCCCTGGCGTGCGCTTGCTTGCTTGCAGTTTTGTACCGTTTGTTTTAATAGAATCGAGATTCATTCGTTCGTTCTTCCACCACAACCTCCCTCTCGTTGTCCCCAATGTGTGCCATAATATGTTGTGTATTTATTTAAACTAAAGATAATCAAATTTATATTGTGCCAGCACAAAAAAAAAAAAGAATTAAACGAAAACATACCAAGCGCAGACGATCGCGACTGCTGAAAACGTCAACGAATATAATAACAACAACGGCCACTAACGCCCGTCATCCGCCACCCGCGCGCTAGTCATCGGCCATCGTCATTTTTTTGTTGTGTGAGTCCCAGTTATTGAACTTTGACGAATATTTGCCAGCCAGCCAATCCGACAGCTATTATTAAATATCTACAATTGGAATTGGTCGAAGCCGGTTAAATTGATATGTGTATAGGAATTTGAAATATACAGTAATGTCGATCAGCCACCCAGATAGACGGACATAACCTCAACTGCCTACCCCACATCATACATATGCTGAAATACCGTTACTCAGGAGTCGAAAGTCGAAATTACCTTGCTTTTTCATTTCAATACCAAACTGCAATAAGCAATCGTTTAACTTTGTTTGGACATGTGTTGTACTGATATATGTATGTAAACATGTGTGTGTGTGTGTGTGTTAGCCTTTAACAATTAAACAAAAATGTGAACATCAGTAAAATTCCTCAACAAGTAATTGGGCCCCGTTATGTTTTAATGCTCACTCACACACACAGATATACATATACTGCATTATTGAGAGCGCTTTGGCGAGCTTTAAAAATTATAACAGTAGATGATGAAAAAAGAAAAAAAAATCGAAGAAAGTCGCAAAAGCAATAACAAGAAAGAAACAAGCTTCGAATTGAGCACACAGACACACACAAACATACAAATGGGCATACACATGCAGCAATGGAAATTACAAAATGAAAAGCGGCAATTACACAAAACCTAACCAAACTTCTTGACAATTATACTAAAAAATCTCCATCTTTAAACTCGTCCCTAGTCCTTCATTTTAATTTCATCGTTTCCTGAGGATTGAAGTTGATCGTGACTATAAATCAATGATATAGAAATCAGTGTTTATTTTTTTTCCAAGACCCTTCATCCGAAGACCGGTTTGTGGTAAAAGATTTAATTTGATATCGATTTTGTTTTAATTTAAGCTTCATTTAAAACCAAAGTCTTTTAGAGTTACATATGTATTTAATCAATTTCTTGCTCTGTCAATGTGATATCGCCAAATATCGTCCAAGCAGCACATATGTACATATATATATAGTACATATATATATATACATATATATATAGTATGTATATATGTACATAGTATACAATACTTCTACATATATATAAATGTACATATGTACATATGTATATGCCTAACAACACAATTGTTTATTGATTTATCGTCTATATGGGATCTGACTTGATGGCTGGCGGCGTCACTCACGCCATCAAATCAACGCCAAAAGGCTCATACCAGTCGAAAGTGTTATATATATTTGTTATTTATTTACTTTTCTGATAAGAGAGGAGCAACCAGAAGGCAAACCAAAGCTCAAATCCCAAAGCCAAATCAAATTCAGACCCCAAGATTTCAGACCAAAACCCCAGCACCGAACAACACGATCCAGTGGACCATGCCAATGCTAATTTTCATTTGGCAATTGCAAATTGTTGTTATTGTTGCTGTTGATGCCACTCTACTGCTGGGTATTGTAAATTTAATAAATTAGCAAGAAGCAAAAAAAAAAACCAAAAAATTGATTTGATTAGCTTTTGAATGTTGTGTTTATTATCACCCAGTCAGTGAGTAACAAATGGCGACAAATTCTTGGGGAAATTTGTGATTTATAATGATGGTGGGGATATCACGTGACAATCTGGTAAGGGGATTGGAGAAGGGGGGACTCCTTCCATCTTCTTGATTTCGCCATCCCGAGAAGTGTCAAACTCCACAAAAATTTGACTCTTTCCTTAAGAAAAATTAATCTGTAGGAGTATCTCTGTATATACATACATATCCATATGTTTATATGTATAATGCAAATTATAATAATTATCCATTTTTCTTTTCAGAAACTCAACCAAAACGAAGTGAGGCAAATCCTCATCAAAATAATCAAATACAAAAAAAAAAAAACCTGCAACAAATAGTTATAACTAACTATATAAATATACATAAATCCAAAAAGCAAGCAACAACAACGACATGAAGTACAGCACTGGTATCGACAACGCTCTGCCCTCCAGTGGCAGCAGCAGCAACAGTAGCCTCAGCGCCAGCTCCACAAATTACCCATTAAATGAAATGCAAACATCACACAAAAAGGAGCCAATAACAACAACAACTACAACGACAAGTGCCGCATCCACAGCAATGAACCAAGTGGTAGCGGCCACTAAACCCAATGATCCCACCACATGCAACTCCAATCTTTCACAACCGACAAATGCTCTATTTTGCGAGCAAGTGACCACCGTGACCAATCTTTTTGAGAAGTGGAACGATTGCGAACGCACAGTTGTCATGTGTGCCCTGCTCAAGCGTCTGCGGTATCCCAGCCTCAAGTTTCTCCAGTATTCCATTGATAACAATCTGACACAGAATCTGGGTACCTCGCAGACGAATCTAAGCAGTGTGGTCATTGACATCAATGCCAATAATCCGGCCTATTTACAGAATCTATTGAATGCGTACAAAACATTTCAGCCCTGCGATGTGCTAGATGTGATGTCATCATCATCATCGGACAAGGATTCTATGCCATGCTATGGCAGTGATTTCCAGATTACCACAACGGCGCAATGTGACGAGCGTAAATTGTATGCCCGCAAGGAGGATATTTTGCATGAGGTGCTCAATATGCTGCCACTGCTCAAACCGGGAAATGATGAGGCGAAACTCAGTTATTTAACCCTAATACCTGTGGCCGTCAAGGACACTATGCAACAGATTGTGCCCACCGAATTGGTTCAGCAGATATTCTCCTACCTACTCATTCATCCGGCCATCAGCAGCGAAGATCGACGCTCGCTGAATGTGTGGCTACGCCATCTGGAGGATCATATTCAAGCCGCTGCGGCTGGCATTACGAATTGCAGTTATTTCCTGCAGCCATCGCCATCACCTCAGGTGGTGCAGAGGGGAAGCTCCTCGGCAGCAAGTTTATTATCGGCAGCTTCGTGCTCATCGCTGGCCTCCTCTTCTCTGGGGAACGGAAGGAGCAGTGACTGGCAGACTATAGCCCCGCCCACTAAACAACAGCAGCAGCAGCAGCAACAACACAAACTTGCGACCAGCGGTGATTGGCGGGGCTCGAACTCCAATGGATCGATCAACCCACTCTGTGATAATTTAAATGGTATTACCCTGAACGAATTAGGTTCTAGTCAGAATAGCTTAGGCTTGTCGCTGGAGAGCAGCTCCTCGCTGGTCAATGGCGTTGTGGCGGGAGCAGCTGCCGGCTCCATTTTAGGTCTGAGTGGCAGTGATGATCATGACACGTCATTCAGTAAGAATGGCACGGAAATCCTCGACTTTGAGCCACTCAATGAGGCAAGCAGTAGCAGCATCACGAACAACAACAACAACCATCTGTGTCCGCCCCAGCAGCAGCAAGTCGGTGGTGACATGGTTGACATAGACATACTCATCGATCACTTGCAAGCAGCTGCCGTTGCTGTGCCACCTCCTTCCTCCTCACAGCTTCTACAGCCTCCGCCCCCCAATTCAGCTTCCCATCCCCACAGCCATCCGCATCCGCATAACCACCCCCACTATGCATCCATACTGATGAGTCATGTTGGTGGTGCGACAGGAGATCAATTCGGTGATGTGAATCGCTGGAGCTTGGATAGTAAAATAGCTGCACTTAAAACACGTCGGTCAAACAGTTTGACCACCCAGACCATATCCAGTTGCTCATCTTCGTCAAACTCCTCGGTGATCACGGTGAATGATAATTGCTCCAATTCCACCGAGAATCTGGCTCAGTTTGCGAATAAGCCAAGAAGTTTCTCCCTCTCCATTGAGCATCAGCGTGGCGCTTTGGCCAACAGTGGCTCCGATACACGTCTGGATGAGTTCAAGCCGAGCTACATCAAATTCCAGACTCGCAATGTGGGCATGTCCGGCATTGGTCTGTGGCTGAAGTCACTCCGTCTTCACAAATATATTGAACTCTTCAAGAATATGACCTACGAAGAGATGCTGCAGATAACAGAGGATTTCCTCCAGAGCGTAGGTGTGACCAAAGGAGCCTCCCACAAGTTGGCCCTCTGCATTGAGAAACTCAAGGAGCGGGATCATATCCTTGGCAAAGTAGAGCAGGATCTGCATACGGGACAGATGAAGCTTAGCACGGCAGTCGAAGAGTTGACCAACATCGTGTTGACACCGATGAAACCTTTGGAGGCCATTGGGCCCCCGGAGGAGAACATTTCACTGCGTTTCCTCAAGGTTATTAACTTGGTTAGCACTGCCTTGCAGCAGGATCCGTACTGTGTCCAGGACGATGACACATTAGGTGTCTTTATGTGGATACTCGATCGTACCATACACAACGAAGCATTCATGAACCAGGCCAATCAACTGAAGGAGCTAAAGTTCAAACTATCCAAGCTGAAGATGTCGATGGTTCCCAAGCTGCATCATGTAAAAACCACAGGTGGAGCCACAGGTGGCGGTAACATCAATAAGCCCAGGTAAGAATATTGGTGTTAGATTGAATAGAAATCATTAGATTGCAACTATATTTCTATCTAGATGGAATGGCAAAAGTCGCAAATGTGATCCAAAGAATGGCAGCAATGATCGCATCAATCATCGCAAGAACTCCAATGACATGCTAAACTTCTCTTTGAGCTGCCTACAGCAGCCGCCGCCTCCTCATCAGCAGCAACAACAACAGCAGCAGCAGTTTGACTACAATAACGGCTATGGTGGACCACCGCATCAGCCACAGTACAAGAGCTCTTCTTATCCCAGCTTTCAACAGCAACAACCGCCGCCGCAAGCCAATAAACCGCATCACCATGTCCAGCAGATGCAGCAAATGCTGCAGCAGCATAACCATTTCCCAGCGTTACCACAGCAGACGCCGCCGCAGTCGCATCGCCGTTCGCTAAACAATCTCATTGTGGTAGCCGGTGGACCACAACAACCGCAGCAGCTGATCTTTAAGCCTGGCCAGGGTGTGCTCACCAATAATAGCCCCAATGATAGCAGCAGCCCCCTACTAATGGATAGAAGTCATCAACGCAAACCTAGTCTGAATGGTCTGAGTGGTGGAGCAGGATTAGCTAATACTGAATCGCAACCAAAGAAGACCATGGCCGCCGTGGTTATGGTTAGTAATAGTCAGCAACAGCAGCAGCAGGATCCAAATGATCAGCCGTCTCCGCCACAGATTCTAATTAACAACAACAACAATAATAATGTGTTGAACAACAATTTAATCAATCAACAGCAATTGCAATTGTTGGCAGCAGCTGCTGCTGCTGTCGGCAACGGTAGCTGCCTCTGTCCAGGTGTCGGTGGTGGTGGTAATGGTAATGGTAGCGGTATTGCATGCATCAACAATCTCTGCCAGCCCAGTAACAATATTAACCTAGGCATGTCAACAGCGGCCCATGAATACAAAATGAATGATTTCAAAAGTCTAGAGCAGCTGGAGACGCTCTGCCGTCAAATGACTGAACAAGCCATGAACTAAAAACAAACGATCTGCAATAATCTCTAAGGGTCTTGGTTTGAATTTTTGTGAATTGGCTGCCAGCAGAGATAAATTTATTAGAAATATATGTTTAGTTTGATAGTTCCTTCCTTCCCCGTAAATTTTTTTTGTTTTTTTTTTTTTAATGTATGTATGTAGCTCTAATGTCGTTCCTCTGAACACCCCACACCCCTCACAAAAAAAAAAAAACACCCTAAGATCAATTTCTAGGAAGGAAAACACAATCGGAGTTTTGCTCTGCACTTTCGATTTGTATATTTTTGTTTTTTGCTAGTTTTTGAGAATAACTTTTTGCCCGATAACGATATAAAGCAGATATAAGTTCTTGTTCATGCCCAACATATATATTATATTATATTTCACTATATATATATCTATATATATGTATAAATATGATACAAAATATCAATATATATTGTGATAATATCAATCATCCTAATTTTGTAATTGTTAAATCAATTGTTTAACCGATTTTGCCTATCGAACTTGTGGCACGAATTATGAATTGGAATTCAGAGCAATTTCCATTGAAATTTGTTTAAATATGTTAAGTTTATTTACGTGTGTGTTCCTTTTTTTTTTTTTTTTTTATTTGTCTTCGTGTGTCTGGTAAGAGCTAAACTGGCTGATTCTGTAGGTGCAACGGCTGGCCGTTAAACTGATGCTGCTCCCCGATTCCAAAACCTCTTTCCTCATCTCCTACCTCCTCTCCTAAGCCTGGTCCAGAATTCAGCCAGTCGAGCCAATGTTATTTAAAGTTTAAGTTTATTTTGTAAATGTTGTCGCCATTTGTAGTTCAACTAACACACACAACCACACAGACACACACACACACACACTACAACACAACATAAACTTTTCTCTATAGGAAAATTTGGCCAAATTTGATCAACATTTTACACTATTCTGACAAAATTCGCCGCCAAGATGAGATATTGACGACGATGATTACAACAAAAGCAAAATACCTACAACAAAAATTTAAAGTATAGATCGTTTATATAATGAAAAACAAAAATGATATATAATGAACTCTGCATCGTGACCATGAGACTGACTAAGATTACTTTTCGCAACTTAAAAAAAAAAAGAAAATAAGAAAAATTTAAAAAAAAACACAAAAAAAAACATAAAATCTAATTAAAACCGCTAGCAGAACGAGTAGATAACTGGATGGATGGGATGTGGCGGATTGAAGGGAGGGGAAATGTTTGCGCGAATCAAAACTTTGCTTGCTGAATGGAATGGAAGAAGAAGGCATTAGAACTAGATGAGAAAGTCACATAAAGAATATGTTTATATATATACAACACACATACACATAATTTATTTTAAATTTATCGGAACATAATTGCTGAAAAAAAAAACCACAAGAAAATTGTAAAACGTAAAACAAAAGAGAAAACGTTAAAAAAAATAATAATGGGAACGTTTCAATGTTTATGTTGAAAAGAATCGGATATACATATTGTATTTTGTATAAGTAAATGGAAGCCGAAATCCCATGTACTGTCAGGCAACCAGTTTATCGTATGATGTATATATATACGATTATTGTCTATGAATGAATGTAATATCGACTATAAATGTTTTATTTTTCGCGTTAGTCAATTGTTTTATCATGTAAAATGGCAAGCTAATAGATTATGTTGTTTTATATACATATAATACTATACACAAATATATGTTCTTATATATGTATGTACATATATCTTGTATATTATAGTACAGGCCAAATGTAATGTTGATTTAAATAAATTTCGAACATCGAAGATATGGACCGATGTCTAAACTACTACTTAAGCCAGTCAACTCAAAAACTTTGGTCTGTACTGTGTATACACTTTATATATACATATATAGAGAGATGTATATATATATATATATAACTTATTATTTTCATTTTAAAATGGAAAATTCATATATATATATATATATACATAGATATGTTTCAACTTATCAAGGGGCAAAGCTGAAAATATGAAAGGAAATTGGAAAGTCAGCCAAAAAATATTCATAATAATTATCAATAAGAACATTAAAGAAAATGTTTAGCCTAATTTATGATGATGATGATATATTGTATATGAAATGATGGAACGAAATGTGTCTATAAGAGCCAATTTTGTTCAGTTCCAATTTGTAATATGGTCGTAAGACTTCTTTTTGTTCATTTGGTTTTGTTTACACACGATTTATAATATATGTAAATTGCAATAACTATTTCAACATCAACAAGTTGAGAGGCACATTGCAACCGATCAATAAACTTAACTGTAAATTATACTATAGCGAGTTCAAATTCAGATTCCGACTTACTTGAAAACGGTTCAATGGAAAAGTAAAGTTCAACTAAGTATGTATTAACAAGAAATGAGCATAGAGTCAGTCAGTCAGTCAGTTAAATAAATGTAACAACAATTTATCAAATGTGAGCATAAACCAAGCGTGTACCTACATACACATATAGACCATACACACACACAAACACACACACAATTACATATATATATATTTATTTTAAATAAATAATTTCAACAATTTCAACAAAAAAAAAAAAACTAAACCCGTAAAAATGATGAAAAATAAAAAAGAAATATCAAGCTTTCATTGAATTACATAACAACGCAGGTTGCCATGCGTTTCCCCTCACTGTTGTTTGGTGGCATACAACAAATTTAAAAACGATTCGAGTTGGGTCGATCTCACAGTAGAATATATCTGGGGCTCAACCAACACTCAACACGAAATTTGTTCCTAGAAAACAATAAATATATATATATATATAATTCAGAGCAAAATTGTACAGATATTATTGAAAGTCGAGAAAATCATGAGTCGGCATCGCTATAATAATGTCCAGATGAAGGGTCTATCGAATACCCTGATGCAAGGACTGGAGCAACAGCCGCAGCAGCATAATGAAATGCTGGGGAATAGCCAAGATAATGTCCAGCGATTGCCCATTTGGCCCAGTGAACGTATAGCGCCTGGAGGCGCTGGTGCCTTCCATACCACCAAAGTGGAGTACAGCAAGGAGACAGCGGATTTGATACGATGTAGATTTGCAATGCTCAACTGATTTTATTTTGACTATAGACATTTTTTCTTACCCATCCATATAGTGCTCGTCAAGGAGTCCAAAATGTCCATGTTGATGCGTAAGCAAATTGATGAGACTTTGCGCAAAGGTGAACCGTTGCCATTGCCCAAGCCGCAGCGTCCCAATACCAATAACGATCCGGATAGAGAGACATTGGCCATTTTGGAGCGTGCTCGTAATGCCAAGCGTAAGAATCTTCGCCAGATTGTGGCCAGTGGAGCCTATAAGTCTAGCTATTATCGCCCGCCCACGGATAATCGTGTGGCCAATGAGAAATCCAAGGCGAAGTTGCAATACACCATGGCTGGCACACATTTGCCGGACCCGGCAATCAAACCGCAGCGTCGTCCACGCGAAGAACAACATGTGTCCGAGGAAGATATTATCAATGAATGTAAGTTAGATTATCATTCCATTAGGATTCATAACTCGATATACTGTATGCGTGTGCGTCCTCTATGTTTCATCCAGTGCTTGATCAGATCAATGAGCGCGCCGAGTGGTTGGCCGAAATGGATGAGCTTGGCCAGGGTAAGAAATACCGTCCTGAGATTCGGGATCAGATTGCAGAACGTTTGCATCGCATACGCGCCTTGGAGTCCAAATTGAAAATGAAGTCGGAGGGTAGCTATCGTTTTGTGGATTGATTGATCGCTTTGTTTTGATGTGTTAAACAGTGCATATATACATATATGTAGCTAGCATATATTAAAAAAAAAAAAAATACAAAATAAATAAGCCAAATGTAAGGCATTAAATTAAGTAATGTTTAATAACCCTTAAAACAGAGACTCGGTGGGTCTACCATTCGATTATTAATCAACCTGTATAAAGGAGGTTTTTTTCTCAAGAAAATGCGAATGTCTTGCGAGTGGTGTTGTGTCTTTAAGAGCTAAAAAACGAAATAAGGATAATACTCCTGTGGAAAAATTACAAGTCCAAAAAACACTTAAGTGTTTATAACTCGGCCATTTTAAGGACGATTTGGATGTCCTTTGGCTAGATCAAGGACCTTGTTAATTCGCGTAAATTGACATATGCAGGTCCTCGAAAGTCCTTTGAAAAGCTCTGAAAAAGGACCTTTTCCAAAAATTTGTTGTCCTGCATCCTTAGATGACCCCCTACTTTTTTGATGCCAATCGATGCGGATCATTAAGGACATTCGAACGCACCATGTCCTTTCGTCCTGTGGCAGGATTTGCGGATTCTGGAGCCAAAAAACGAAAAAAGGACAATTTTCTCGAGGCCATAACTCCGCAGGACATTAACCGATTTCGCCAGGACATGTTTTTCTAGGACCTCCAGGAGCAGGACTATCGATCTGCATTCAAGGATTCCAAATATCTTTCAAAAAATTTTGCAAAAATTTTTGCAAGGGGGTAGGTAGGTCGAAAAAATGGCAAAAAATCACAAAAAATGTACAAATATCCTTTTTTCTCAGCCATTTCAAGGACTATCCGGATGTCCTTTGGCCAGATTGAAGTCCTTGATGTCCCGCGTCGATTGACACTATTAGATCCTGGAAAGTCCTTCAGGGAGCTGAGATAAAAGGACATTTTTGTGTTTACAAAAATAGCTAAATTCTCGCGAGTCCTTTGAAGGGTCAGGACGAAAATAGTGTCAAACGATTTCATTCATCAAGGACTATCATTTGTGAAAAGGACATCCTAATAGTCCTGCCAGGAGCTGAGATATAACGGTATTTATGTGTTTTTTCTGTTTTCTTGCCCGCCCGGTGCAACCTGGGACTTAGAAAAAATTCACTAATATCCTTTTTTTCATCCTTAGATGACCCCTACTTTTTTTGATGCCAATCGACGCGGGTCATCAAGGACATCCTAGCGAACCATGTCCTTTCGTCCTGCGGCAGGATTTACGCATTTTAGAGCCTAAAAACCATTTTTTATAAGTTTTGTGATCAATTGTGTTGCATACTTTTAGGGTTCAATAAAATAGACCAAAAAAAACGTTTGTTGAATACTTTTTGGCGGTTTTTGGGCGTTTTAGCCCGATTTTGGGGCCCAAAAAAATTGTGTAGCATACTTTTAGGCTGTAGAACCCGATTTTGCAATAAAAAATTTTTGTTGCATACTTTTAGGCGCTGGACCCCGAAAATTTTCAATTGCATACTTTTAGGTGTTCTAGCCCGATTTCGGGGCCCAAAAAAATTTTGTAGCATACTTTTAGGCTGTAGAACCCGATTTTGCAATAAAAATTTTTGTTGCATACTTTTAGGCGCTGGACCCCGAAAATTTTCTATTGCATACTTTTAGGTGTTTTAGCCCGATTTCGGGGCCCAAAAAAATTTTGTAGCATACTTTTAGGCTGTAGAACCCGATTTTGCAATAAAAAATTTTTGTTGCATACTTTTAGGCGCTGGACCCCGAAAATTTTCAATTGCATACTTTTAGGTGTTCTAGCCCGATTTCGGGGCCCAAAAAAATTTTGCAGCATACTTTTAGGCTGTAGAACCCGATTTTGCAATAAAAAATTTTTGTTGCATACTTTTAGGCGCTGGACCCCGAAAATTTTCAATTGCATACTTTTAGGTGTTCTAGCCCGATTTAGGGGCCCAAAAAAATTTTGTAGCATACTTTTAGGCTGTAGAACCCGATTTTGCAATAAAAATTTTTGTTGCATACTTTTAGGCGCTGGACCCCGAAAATTTTCTATTGCATACTTTTAGGTGTTTTAGCCCGATTTTGGGGCCCAAAAAATTTTTCTAGCATACTTTTAGGGGGTAGAACCCGATTTTTCAATAAAAAATTTTTGTTGCATACTTTTAGGCGCTGGACCCCGAAAAACCGGGCTTAAACGCCTAAAAGTATGCAACAAAAATTTTTTATTGCAAAATCGGGTTCTACAGCCTAAAAGTATGCTACAAAATTTTTTTGGGCCCCGAAATCGGGCTAGAACACCTAAAAGTATTCAATTGAAAATTTTCGGGGTCCAGCGCCTAAAAGTATGCAACAAAAATTTTTTATTGCAAAATCGGGTTCTACAGCCTAAAAGTATGTTACAAAATTTTTTTGGGCCCCGAAATCGGGCTAGAACACCTAAAAGTATGCAATTGAAAATTTTCGGGGTCCAGCGCCTAAAAGTATGCAACAAAAATTTTTTATTGCAAAATCGGGTTCTACAGCCTAAAAGTATGCTACACAATTTTTTTGGGCCCCAAAATCGGGCTAAAACGCCCAAAAACCGCCAAAAAGTATTCAACAAACGTTTTTTTGGTCTATTTTATTGAACCCTAAAAGTATGCAACACAATTTATCACAAAACTTATAAAAAATGGTTTTTAGGCTCTAAAATGCGCAAATCCTGCCGCAGGACGAAAGGACATGGTTCGCTAGGATGTCCTTGATGACCCGCGTCGATTGGCATCAAAAAAGTAGGGGTCATCTAAGGATGAAAAAAGGATATTAGTGAATTTTTCTAAGTCCCAGGTTGCACCGGGCGGGCAAGAAAACAGAAAAAACACATAAATACCGTTATATCTCAGCTCCTGGCAGGACTATTGGGATGTCCTTTTCACAGATGATAGTCCTTGATGAATGAAATCGTTTGACACTATTTTCGTCCTGATCCTTCAAAGGACTCGCGAGAATTTAGCTATTTTTGTAAACACAAAAAGGTCCTTTTATCTCAGCTCCCTGAAGGACTTTCCAGGATCTAATAGTGTCAATCGACGCGGGACATCAAGGACTTCAATCTGGCCAAAGGACATCCGGATAGTCCTTGAAATGGCTGAAAAAAGGATATTTGTACATTTTTTGTGATTTTTTGCCATTTTTTCGACCTACCCCTTGCAAAAATTTTTGCAAAATTTTTTGAAAGATATTTGGAATCCTTGAATGCAGATCGATAGTCCTGCTCCTGGAGGTCCTAGAAAAACATGTCCTGGCGAAAACGGTTAATGTCCTGCGGAGTTATGGCCTCGAGAAAATTGTCCTTTTTTCGTTTTTTGGCTCCAGAATCCGCAAATCCTGCCACAGGACGAAAGGACATGGTGCGTTCGAATGTCCTTGATGATCCGCATCGATTGGCATCAAAAAAAGTAGGGGTCATCTAAGGATGCAGGACAACAAATTTTTGGAAAAGGTCCTTTTTCAGAGCTTTTCAAAGGACTTTCGAGGACCTGCATATGTCAATTTACGCGAATTAACAAGGTCCTTGATCTAGCCAAAGGACATCCAAATCGTCCTTAAAATGGCCGAGTTATAAACACTTAAGTGTTTTTTGGACTTGTAATTTTTCCACAGGAGTATTATCCTTATTTCGTTTTTTAGCTCTTATAAACGCATATCCTGCCGCAGGACGAAAGGACATGGTTCGCTAGGATGTCCTTGATGACCCGCGTCGATTGGCATCAAAAAAAGTAGGGGTCATCTAAGGATGAAAAAAAGGATATTAGTGAATTTTTTCTAAGTCCCAGGTTGCACCGGGCGGGCAAGAAAACAGAAAAAACACATAAATACCGTTATATCTCAGCTCCTGCCAGGACTATTGGGATGTCCTTTTCACAGATGATAGTCCTTGATGAATGAAATCGTTTGACACTATTTTCGTCCTGATCCTTCAAAGGACTCGCGAGAATTTAGCTATTTTTGTAAACACAAAAAGGTCCTTTTATCTCAGCTCCCTGAAGGACTTTCCAGGATCTAATAGTGTCAATCGACGCGGGACATCAAGGACTTCAATCTGGCCAAAGGACATCCGGATAGTCCTTGAAATGGCTGGAAAAAAAGGATATTTGTACATTTTTTGTGATTTTTTGCCATTTTTTCGACCTACCCCCTTGCAAAAATTTTTGCAAAATTTTTTGAAAGATATTTGGAATCCTTGAATGCAGATCGATAGTCCTGCTCCTGGAGGTCCTAGAAAAACATGTCCTGGCGAAATCGGTTAATGTCCTGCGGAGTTATGGCCTCGAGAAAATTGTCCTTTTTTCGTTTTTTGGCTCCAGAATCCGCAAATCCTGCCACAGGACGAAAGGACATGGTGCGTTCGAATGTCCTTGATGATCCGCATCGATTGGCATCAAAAAAAGTAGGTGTCATCTAAGGATGCAGGACAACAAATTTTTGGAAAAGGTCCTTTTTTATAGCTTTTCAAAGGACTTTCGAGGACCTGCATATGTCAATTTACGCGAATTAACAAGGTCCTTGATCTAGCCAAAGGACATCCAAATCGTCCTTAAAATGGCCGAGTTATAAACACTTAAGTGTTTTTTGGACTTGTAATTTTTCCACAGGAGTATTATCCTTATTTCGTTTTTTAGCTCTTATAAACGCATATCCTGCCGCAGGACGAATGGACATGGTTCGCTAGGATGTCCTTGATGACCCGCGTCGATTGGCATCAAAAAAAGTAGGGGTCATCTAAGGATGAAAAAAAGGATATTAGTGAATTTTTTCTAAGTCCCAGGTTGCACCGGGCGGGCAAGAAAACAGAAAAAACACATAAATACCGTTATATCTCAGCTCCTGGCAGGACTATTAGGATGTCCTTTTCACAAATGATAGTCCTTGATGAATGAAATCGTTTGACACTATTTTCGTCCTGATCCTTCAAAGGACTCGCGAGAATTTAGCTATTTTTGTAAACATAAAAAGGTCCTTTTATCTCAGCTCCCTGAAGGACTTTCCAGGATCTAATAGTGTCAATCGACGCGGGACATCAAGGACTTCAATCTGGCCAAAGGACATCCGGATAGTCCTTGAAATGGCTGAGAAAAAAGGATATTTGTACATTTTTTGTGATTTTTTGCCATTTTTTCGACCTACCCCCTTGCAAAAATTTTTGCAAAATTTTTTGAAAGATATTTGGAATCCTTGAATGCAGATCGATAGTCCTGCTCCTGGAGGTCCTAGAAAAACATGTCCTGGCGAAATCGGTTAATGTCCTGCGGAGTTATGGCCTCGAGAAAATTGTCCTTTTTTCGTTTTTTGGCTCCAGAATCCGCAAATCCTGCCACAGGACGAAAGGACATGGTGCGTTCGAATGTCCTTGATGATCCGCATCGATTGGCATCAAAAAAAGTAGGTGTCATCTAAGGATGCAGGACAACAAATTTTTGGAAAAGGTCCTTTTTTATAGCTTTTCAAAGGACTTTCGAGGACCTGCATATGTCAATTTACGCGAATTAACAAGGTCCTTGATCTAGCCAAAGGACATCCAAATCGTCCTTAAAATGGCCGAGTTATAAACACTTAAGTGTTTTTTGGACTTGTAATTTTTCCACAGGAGTATTATCCTTATTTCGTTTTTTAGCTCTTATAAACGCATATCCTGCCGCAGGACGAATGGACATGGTTCGCTAGGATGTCCTTGATGACCCGCGTCGATTGGCATCAAAAAAAGTAGGGGTCATCTAAGGATGAAAAAAAGGATATTAGTGAATTTTTTCTAAGTCCCAGGTTGCACCGGGCGGGCAAGAAAACAGAAAAAACACATAAATACCGTTATATCTCAGCTCCTGGCAGGACTATTAGGATGTCCTTTTCACAAATGATAGTCCTTGATGAATGAAATCGTTTGACACTATTTTCGTCCTGATCCTTCAAAGGACTCGCGAGAATTTAGCTATTTTTGTAAACACAAAAAGGTCCTTTTATCTCAGCTCCCTGAAGGACTTTCCAGGATCTAATAGTGTCAATCGACGCGGGACATCAAGGACTTCAATCTGGCCAAAGGACATCCGGATAGTCCTTGAAATGGCTGAGAAAAAAGGATATTTGTACATTTTTTGTGATTTTTTGCCATTTTTTCGACCTACCCCCTTGCAAAAATTTTTGCAAAATTTTTTGAAAGATATTTGGAATCCTTGAATGCAGACAGTCCACTGTAAAAATTTGCAAAAATCGAGTCGAAATTTTTTTTTCCAAAATTCCAAGTTTTTGGTAGCATTTGAAAGTATCTAAAAATATAATAAGAATTAGATAATAAATTTGGAAATCGGTTGAAAATTGTCTAAAATACAGCCTAAGGAAAATCGAAACTTTTGACCAAAAACATAAAATTTTTCAAAAATTTTCAAAAATCCCCAGCTTTGAAGTCTTTTAAAGTTTTGATGTCACTTTAAAGTAGATAAAAATTCGCTTAAAACTGCATCAAAACTTTGGAAATCGGTTGAGAATTGTTCTAAATACAGCCTTCAGAAAATAAGAATTTTGGGCATTATTTTTTCAATACCTGTTTAAAATTTTTTGAAAAATCCTCAACTTTGCAAACCCATAACTATGCCAATTTTTGGCCAATTTCAAAAAGTCATGACTTTTTTTGTTGTTTTAAATGTGAGTTATAAATTGGCATTCAAATCTAAAAAACTAATTTTGACCCGATTTTTGAAAAAAATTACAGTGTATACACTGTAAAAATTTTCAAAAATCGAGTCGAAATTTTTTTCCCAAAATTCCAAGCTTTTGGTAGCATTTGAAAGTATCTAAAAATATAATAAGAATTAGATAATAAATTTGGAAATCGGTTGAAAATTGTCTAAAATACAGCCTAAGGAAAATCGAAACTTTGACCAAAAACATAAAATTTTTCAAAAATTTTAAAAAATCCCCAGCTTTGAAGTCTTTTAAAGTTTTGATGTCATTTTAAAGTAGATAAAAATTCGCTTAAAACTGCATCAAAACTTTGGAAATCGGTTGAGAATTGTTCTAACTACAGCCTTCAGAAAATAAGAATTTTGGGCATTATTTTTTCAATACCTGTTTAAAATTTTTTGAAAAATCCTCAACTTTGCAAACCCATAACTATGCCAATTTTTGGCCAATTAAAAAAGTCATGACTTTTTTTGTTGTTTTAAATGTGAGTTATAAATTGGCATTCAAATCTAAAAAACTAATTTTGACCCGATTTTTGAAAAAAATTACAGTGTATACACTGTAAAAATTTTCAAAAATCGAGTCGAAATTTTTTTTCCCAAAATTCCAAGCTTTTGGTAGCATTTGAAAGTATCTAAAAATATAATAAGAATTAGATAATAAATTTGGAAATCGGTTGAAAATTGTCTAAAATACAGCCTAAGGAAAATCGAAACTTTGACCAAAAACATAAAATTTTTCAAAAAATTTTCAAAAATCCCTAGCTTTGAAGTCTTTTAAAGTTTTGATGTCATTTTAAAGTAGATAAAAATTCGCTTAAAACTGCATCAAAACTTTGGAAATCGGTTGAGAATTGTTCTAAATACAGCCTTCAGAAAATAAGAATTTTGGGCATTATTTTTTCAATACCTGTTTAAAATTTTTTGAAAAATCCTCAACTTTGCAAACCCATAACTATGCCAATTTTTGGCCAATTTCAAAAAGTCATGACTTTTTTTGTTGTTTTAAATGTGAGTTATAAATTGGCATTCAAATCTAAAAAACTAATTTTGACCCGATTTTTTGAAAAAAATTACAGTGTATACACTGTAAAAATTTGCAAAAATCGAGTCGAAATTTTTTTCCCAAAATTCCAAGCTTTTGGTAGCATTTGAAAGTATCTAAAAATATAATAAGAATTAGATAATAAATTTGGAAATCGGTTGAAAATTGTCTAAAATACAGCCTAAGGAAAATCGAAACTTTTGACCAAAAACATAAAATTTTTCAAAAAATTTTCAAAAATCCCCAGCTTTGAAGTCTTTTAAAGTTTTGATGTCACTTTAAAGTAGATAAAAATTCGCTTAAAACTGCATCAAAACTTTGGAAATCGGTTGAGAATTGTTCTAAATACAGCCTTCAGAAAATAAGAATTTTGGGCATTATTTTTTCAATACCTGTTTAAAATTTTTTGAAAAATCCTCAACTTTGCAAACCCATAACTATGCCAATTTTTGGCCAATTTCAAAAAGTCATGACTTTTTTTGTTGTTTTAAATGTGAGTTATAAATTGGCATTCAAATCTAAAAAACTAATTTTGACCCGATTTTTGAAAAAAATTACAGTGTATACACTGTAAAAATTTTCAAAAATCGAGTCGAAATTTTTTTCCCAAAATTCCAAGATTTTGGTAGCATTTGAAAGTATCTAAAAATATAATAAGAATTAGATAATAAATTTGGAAATCGGTTGAAAATTGTCTAAAATACAGCCTAAGGAAAATCGAAACTTTGACCAAAAACATAAAATTTTTCAAAAAATTTTCAAAAATCCCTAGCTTTGAAGTCTTTTAAAGTTTTGATGTCATTTTAAAGTAGATAAAAATTCGCTTAAAACTGCATCAAAACTTTGGAAATCGGTTGAGAATTGTTGTAAATACAGCCTTCAGAAAATAAGAATTTTGGGCATTATTTTTTCAATACCTGTTTAAAATTTTTTGAAAAATCCTCAACTTTGCAAACCCATAACTATGCCAATTTTTGGCCAATTTCAAAAAGTCATGACTTTTTTTGTTGTTTTAAATGTGAGTTATAAATTGGCATTCAAATCTAAAAAACTAATTTTGACCCGATTTTTGAAAAAAATTACAGTGTATACACTGTAAAAATTTGCAAAAATCGAGTCGAAATTTTTTTCCCAAAATTCCAAGCTTTTGGTAGCATTTGAAAGTATCTAAAAATATAATAAGAATTAGATAATAAATTTGGAAATCGGTTGAAAATTGTCTAAAATACAGCCTAAGGAAAATCGAAACTTTTGACCAAAAACATAAAATTTTTCCAAAAAATTTTCAAAAATCCCTAGCTTTGAAGTCTTTTAAAGTTTTGATGTCATTTTAAAGTAGATAAAAATTCGCTTAAATCTGCATCAAAACTTTGGAAATCGGTTGAGAATTGTTCTAAATACAGCCTTCAGAAAATAAGAATTTTGGGCATTATTTTTTCAATACCTGTTTAAAATTTTTTGAAAAATCCTCAACTTTGCAAACCCATAACTATGCCAATTTTTGGCCAATTTCAAAAAGTCATGACTTTTTTTGTTGTTTTAAATGTGAGTTATAAATTGGCATTCAAATCTAAAAAACTAATTTTGACCCGATTTTTGAAAAAAATTACAGTGTATACACTGTAAAAATTTGCAAAAATCGAGTCGAAATTTTTTTCCCAAAATTCCAAGCTTTTGGTAGCATTTGAAAGTATCTAAAAATATAATAAGAATTAGATAATAAATTTGGAAATCGGTTGAAAATTGTCTAAAATACAGCCTAAGGAAAATCGAAACTTTGACCAAAAACATACAATTTTTCAAAAATTTTAAAAAAATCCCCAGCTTTGAAGTCTTTTAAAGTTTTGATGTCATTTTAAAGTAGATAAAAATTCGCTTAAATCTGCATCAAAACTTTGGAAATCGGTTGAGAATTGTTCTAACTACAGCCTTCAGAAAATAAGAATTTTGGGCATTATTTTTCAATACCTGTTTAAAATTTTTGGAAAAATCCTCAACTTTGCAAACCCATAACTATGCCAATTTTTGGCCAATTTCAAAAAGTCATGACTTTTTTTGTTGTTTTAAATGTGAGTTATAAATTGGCATTCAAATCTAAAAAACTAATTTTGACCCGATTTATGAAAAAAATTACAGTGTATACACTGTTAAAATTTTCAAAAATACAGCCTTCAGAAAATAAGAATTTTGGGCATTATTTTTTCAATACCTGTTTAAAATTTTTTGAAAAATCCTCAACTTTGCAAACCCATAACTATGCCAATTTTTGGCCAATTTCAAAAAGTCATGACTTTTTTTGTTGTTTTAAATGTGAGTTATAAATTGGCATTCAAATCTAAAAAACTAATTTTGACCCGATTTTTGAAAAAATTACAGTGTATACACTGTAAAAATTTTCAAAAATCGAGTCGAAATTTTTTCCCAAAATTCCAAGCTTTTGGTAGCATTTGAAAGTATCTAAAAATATAATAAGAATTAGATAATAAATTTGGAAATCGGTTGAAAATTGTCTAAAATACAGCCTAAGGAAAATCGAAACTTTGACCAAAAACATAAAATTTTTCAAAAAATTTTCAAAATCCCTAGCTTTGAAGTCTTTTAAAGTTTTGATGTCATTTTAAAGTAGATAAAAATTCGCTTAAAACTGCATCAAAACTTTGGAAATCGGTTGAGAATTGTTCTAAATACAGCCTTCAGAAAATAAGAATTTTGGGCATTATTTTTTCAATACCTGTTTAAAATTTTTTGAAAAATCCTCAACTTTGCAAACCCATAACTATGCCAATTTTTGGCCAATTTCAAAAAGTCATGACTTTTTTTGTTGTTTTAAATGTGAGTTATAAATTGGCATTCAAATCTAAAAACTAATTTTGACCCGATTTTTGAAAAAATTACAGTGTATACACTGTAAAAATTTGCAAAAATCGAGTCGAAATTTTTTTCCCAAAATTCCAAGCTTTTGGTAGCATTTGAAAGTATCTAAAAATATAATAAGAATTAGATAATAAATTTGGAAATCGGTTGAAAATTGTCTAAAATACAGCCTAAGGAAAATCGAAACTTTTGACCAAAAACATAAAATTTTTCCAAAAAATTTTCAAAATCCCTAGCTTTGAAGTCTTTTAAAGTTTTGATGTCATTTTAAAGTAGATAAAAATTCGCTTAAATCTGCATCAAAACTTTGGAAATCGGTTGAGAATTGTTCTAACTACAGCCTTCAGAAAATAAGAATTTTGGGCATTATTTTTTCAATACCTGTTTAAAATTTTTGAAAAATCCTCAACTTTGCAAACCCATAACTATGCCAATTTTTGGCCAATTTCAAAAAGTCATGACTTTTTTTGTTGTTTTAAATGTGAGTTATAAATTGGCATTCAAATCTAAAAAACTAATTTTGACCCGATTTTTGAAAAAAATTACAGTGTATACACTGTAAAAATTTGCAAAAATCGAGTCGAAATTTTTTTCCCAAAATTCCAAGCTTTTGGTAGCATTTGAAAGTATCTAAAAATATAATCAGAATTAGATAATAAATTTGGAAATCGGTTGAAAATTGTCTAAAATACAGCCTAAGGAAAATCGAAACTTTGACCAAAAACATACAATTTTTCAAAAAATTTTAAAAAATCCCCAGCTTTGAAGTCTTTTAAAGTTTTGATGTCATTTTAAAGTAGATAAAAATTTTCGACCTACCCCCTTGCAAAAATTTTTGCAAAATTTTTGAAAGATATTTGGAATCCTTGAATGCAGACAGTCCACTGTAAAATTTTGCAAAAATCGAGTCGAAATTTTTTTTCCAAAATTCCAAGTTTTTGGTAGCATTTGAAAGTATCTAAAAATATAATAAGAATTAGATGATAAATTTGGAAATCGGTTGAAAATTGTCTAAAATACAGCCTAAGGAAAATCGAAACTTTTGACCAAAAACATAAAATTTTTCAAAAAATTTTCAAAAATCCCCAGCTTTGAAGTCTTTTAAAGTTTTGATGTCATTTTAAAGTAGATAAAAATTCGCTTAAAACTGCATCAAAACTTTGGAAATCGGTTGAGAATTGTTCTAAATACAGCCTTCAGAAAATAAGAATTTTGGGCATTATTTTTTCAATACCTGTTTAAAATTTTTTGAAAAATCCTCAACTTTGCAAACCCATAACTATGCCAATTTTTGGCCAATTTCAAAAAGTCATGACTTTTTTTGTTGTTTTAAATGTGAGTTATAAATTGGCATTCAAATCTAAAAAACTAATTTTGACCCGATTTTTGAAAAAAATTACAGTGTATACACTGTAAAAATTTTCAAAAATCGAGTCGAAATTTTTTTCCCAAAATTCCAAGCTTTTGGTAGCATTTGAAAGTATCTAAAAATATAATAAGAATTAGATAATAAATTTGGAAATCGGTTGAAAATTGTCTAAAATACAGCCTAAGGAAAATCGAAACTTTGACCAAAAACATAAAATTTTTCAAAAAATATTAAAAAATCCCCAGCTTTGAAGTCTTTTAAAGTTTTGATGTCATTTTAAAGTAGATAAAAATTTTCGACCTACCCCCTTGCAAAAATTTTTGCAAAATTTTTGAAAGATATTTGGAATCCTTGAATGCAGATCGATAGCTCCTGGAGGTCCTAGAAAAACATGTCCTGGCGAAATCGGTTAATGTCCTGCGGAGTTATGGCCTCGAGAAAATTGTCCTTTTTTCGTTTTTTGGCTCCAGAATCCGCAAATCCTGCCACAGGACGAAAGGACATGGTGTGTTCGAATGTCCTTAATGATACGCATCGATTGGCATCAAAAAAAGTAGGGGTCATGGACGCAAGAACTTGCATGGGTATACAAACTTCGGCTTGGTCGAAGTCTGGTTATGAATATATTACACATTTTTAAAAGCGAAACTATTTTTGGTCCGATCGTTAATATTGGAGCTATATAATATACATATTAGTGCGAGCTTAATGAAAGGTCGCAGGGACGTTGGAATATATAATTAACTTGATGATAATACCGAGAAATCTCGAAGGAAAAGTTCATCCAGACAGACAGACAGGTTTGAACTTTATAATGCCGGAGATGCCTCCTTCTATGCGCTGCACACTTCTGACCAAAGATAATACACCGTTTTTGCAAGGGTATAAAAATTAGTGGACAAAATTACACAAAAAACACAAATAATAGTAAGTAAAGGACGATAATGTCCTTTGTGCAGATTGAAATCTTTGTTGTCTAGCATTAATTGACACTGACAATTGGACTTTCCAGGTCCACAAAGAAACCGAGATAAAATGAAAAATTGTTCATGTCTTGCGAGTCTTTTCAGAGGATGAAAGGACGTAAGCGATATCAAATTAATCCTAACAACGAAGGCTATCTTCTGTCCAAAAGACATCTCTATTCGTCTTGGTGGGCCTTTATCATTGTAAATTTTTGTAAATTTAAAAAAACTACAAAAATGTCATTTTTTCCGACTTTGGGCGATTGTTGCTCGTTTGTTATACACATATTGTACATATATCATCGTGAAGAGCATTTTAATACTGATTTATCAATTGTTATGTTGGTAGATAAGTTCGTTCGAGATATTCACAAATATGCGAAGGAAGTGCCAAAAAACATGTTTTTTGACAATATCGGCGCTGAAAAAAAAAGAACGCATTTTCGTGTTTCTCAACCCAAAATTACTTATTTTCAATGTTCACCCCATGACCAAATATATGGATTTTATAACTAATTTTTTGGAACATAGACTTACCCACTATTCCCACTAATAAATTTATTAGCACTTGATACTAGTACTACACAAAGTTAATTTTATTTAGTAAATATTTGCATCGACTTGGATATTATTAAATATATATTATATTTGTGTATATATAATTTATGTAAATTAGTATTGTTAATTGTTTAACATATTTAGTGTTTTAATTATAAATATTATAGACCACAATTTGTTTAACTAAACCTGCGAAATATGTTAAGTTTTTAATTATTATTTGTTTACTTGAGTTTTGAATGACAGTTAAGAAGTATTTAATTATTTTTCATTTTTTGGATAATTGTCTATATGGATTTTTTTGTTGTTGTTGTTGTTATTCTTTATGCTTACACTTAATAGCACAGTTAGTTATAGTATTTTTCTTTAATTAATGAATACTGTAAGAATCAAAATGTTAATTAGTTCTGTTTGTACATACAGCCAACATAAATCAAATAGTGAGTGAAAGTTAATAAAAAATATGGGTAAACTGGATAAAATGCAACATAAGGAGCTCACGAATACCGGTAACAAAAATAACACAAACGTATTACGCAGATTTCTTTGACTTTGATTTTGAAATAAAAAGCGAAATCGATATGAACGATTACAAATCAAAAGGTGGGTTATGCCGATATTTATGTATTTCTGATAAGTATAGTCACATTCGATTTCTGTGATAATTTGCCAAAACCAGGTTAAATGGTATTACACTAAACTTTTTTGTGACTACAAAAGCGCTAATAAGATAAGAGTCTTCCGACCCGACACGCAGCTCTTAAAAAAGCTGATAAATCGGTGTTCAAATCTGTGCCTGCGCCACTTGTCCGTCACACCACTGTTTTTTCCACATATTACCCATTGTTTAGCAACCAATATATTTAGTAACATTATCAATGATTCATACATTATCTATCTATCTGTTATTGGTTGAACAGGTTGTTTGCGGTATCTGTGCACCGTCAACATAACTTGTTAAGACGTAAAAAAAAGTTTTGACAATGGATCAATCTAAGAATATTCAATTAAAGTCCTAAGACCCCACGTGTTTTCTGCAGGTTATACAACGAGAACGTTGATGTTATTGCTAGGAAGTCTGATTTGCTTTTATTCGGGGAGAGGAGCAAATACGGCACAAGGATTCTTAAAAACTAAAAAAAAAAAAAGCCACAAGACAAAAACAAGAAAACCAATATATACTCAGTTAATTCATTGACACTCATAACAGAAACGTAGCAAATGGGAAATGTTGACATACCGATCTGAATAAAATTCATAGAAACGGTTAAGAAGTTAGTTAAAACTAATCAAGTTAACTTTTGGAACCCGGAAATTATAATTTGTTATGGTTTCTTTTTTGACAGAGCCTTCTAACTGAGAGTTTAGTATACATAGAGAAGAAACAGACAGACAGATCGAAAATACTTCCTTAAGGACATCTAAGCCCATTTTTATGCAATTTCCACTGCAAGGGAATAAATGTATATTTCAATGGGATCATTGTTTGTATCATTATGCATTTACTTGAATGTTATAATAAAGATTATTTTTAACTGCAAGAATCTCAGTTTTAGTTTATCCATCGTATATTGCAATTTTATGTAGTTGTAATATTTCATTATTCAGACATTCACACACATATCAAATAGATTTTTTTTTTTGCTTTGGTTTTGTTAATTAATTAAATACACTTAATTTACTAATTATTGTTACCATTACGAATGTGACGTGAGTGTATGTATGTATTATTTAATGATTAGGCGATATTTTGCTTGATTTCGGTTAAATGAATATCGTTTTCTTTTTTCCCATTATTATTCACGTTTGTTTTGACTTTATTTATTTTTTTTTTCTCCTTTTGTATGTATGTAGTTAATGAGTATATGAGAGAGTCGCTTGATGTGCGGTAAATAAATTTTTGCTTGGTCCGTTAAATTAAATTTATACCCATATTCTGCTTGCTTTAGCCAATATTTTTTTCCTTTATTCTAGGTATCATTTGTAGAATGTGCAAAAGTCGTTTTGATCCACCAATAGATCCAAGACAAATCCGAGTGAGAGTAAGCTTTGCAATTGTTGATATGCATCATCTAACACTAATCGTAAAGATCAGCTGATAAAGTGAAATATAATGAAAACTCTTTTTGTGCTGTGTGGCAAATGTTCTCTGCGTCCTTAAAGCTATGTCCTGTTGATATGATGAAAGTTGAATTGATGATATCAAGATCATTGTTTATATAAAATAATATATACTTCAATGACGAATCGGTGTTTAATGTCTGAAATTGCCGCAACAACCGATTACTGTTTCACATAAAGCTCAATTCAAGTACGAATAACTGAAAGCCCTAATTATATATTAAGGTCAAATAAGGATAACATTTAATTTCTTGAAGAATACTTTTGGAAATAAAGATGGATTGCTTTGAATTTTTACGTGAGTTTTTGAATGTGTACACGTAATCGCGCTTGATTCGAGAGTTATGGAAGCTATAATGGTTATTTGCGGTGTATATGAATATTTTATATTTTCTCAGTTGTGTAATTGACTATTTTTGGTAAATGTTTTGTGGTTTTGATTTTAACTGTTCATTGTATGATAATTTGAATCATTTTTGTTGGTTTGAATTAATTTCTTGTAATTCATCTTCTAGAATTATTAGCCGTGATATATGTAAATGTTAAATGGAATGTCTTATGTTAAATACATTTTAAATTTTGCATATTGTGCCATTACATTTTTTGTTTTCTATGTTTGTTTGTTACTGACTCGTAAAAGCAAAAATTGTTCTTTGATCTGTGCATAAAGATTGTTAATTAATTATTTTGAATTTGTTTGCTGATGTGCTTTGTTTGTTGGTAACCCAACTAATTGAATCATTTCAATACATATACGCAATATATTGTATAGCGTGTGAAAATATTTCACATACAATTTCGAATCGATCTGAAACTGTTTTCCAAAAAATTGTTGTTTTGTTTCTGTTTCTCTGCGCTAGAGTTTTGTTACATACACAAAATTATGTTTTGCCGAATAAGTTAACCAAAATTGTCATTTGAAAAAAAAACACCATTGATTTAGCTTTTCTTGAGTTTTGCTTTCTTCTCCTCCTCCTTCTCCTTTCCTGGTTCCTCTTTTGCTTCGCTTACTTCAACATCCTCCACTTGTGCTCCACACAATTCATATTAAATTTCACATTCAGGTGAACGTGGATGATGCTGTGGTTAGGCAGGTAGGTGGGGCTACTGATGAATTTATCTCGAATTATTCTCATTGCTGTCAATCAGAAGAAAATATCCATGAATGTAGTGTACCAGTGGTTGTTGCCAGTGTCTTGGATGTGGTTTATTACATCAGTAATATTTTATTTTTTTTTTTTTGGACATTGTGTATTTAAATTTTTTTAAAACAATGAAGCAAATTATATTTAAATGAAATAAACTTTTCCATGCTTAAAATAATATCACATAAATTATGTTTCTTTCGTTTGCTTTCGTTGATTTTCTTGTAAGAAATATGAAATATATTGTGTTTTCTTTTTAAATTAAATCATTAAGTTTTATGGAAAAAGATATTTAAAGTTTCTTAGAATTGCAAGCAAGAGACTCTTTGTGAACAAAAAAAAAACACAAAAATAAGAATAGTGAAAATAACGTTTATGCACGTTTGGGTCAAATTATCTTAAAATTTTTTTTTAATATATGGTATATGTAATCCATAATTCCACACTATCGGCAAATTAAATGATCTATAAATAGCTTCTATAGCTTTTCAATTGAGACTTCCTTTGACTGAAACCAAGAGACGGTAAGGCGGTTGAGTCAGCACGTTAATCTGATCTAAATGTTTATGTTTACATAGCTTTGTATCATCGGACAAATTTGATTCAGTGCATTCTTTTCGTAATAAAGAGTTCAACCAATTTTGCATTAATTTGACTTATTGAATTCAATTATTAAAATATTTATTATCAGAATTGTTCATGTCATGCAAACGCACAGACAGGCGGACAGATAGGCGGACAGACAGGCGGAAGGACAGTCGGACAGGCAATCGGACAGACAGACGGACACTTACATATGTCTAAATGGACTTGTCTATTGATGCTGATCCAGAATGTAAATTGTCGAGTTGGATATGTTTCGATTGTGTCTGTAACATAAATTCCGATAACCTAAATTCTCGTGTATACCCTATTACCCCAGTCGGGGTACAGGATGTTCAAATAATAATAATAAAAATGCATACTATACACACAGAAATTCAACTACTTACAAAATATAAAGTAAAATTGTTACACAAAGCAAGAAATTCGATTGCAAATTTTGAGTTCGAAATAGCGAAAGCTTACACTGATTAGAAGACGATCATGAGGACGCCCGGGATCTATGGGAAAATTTTGTATTCAAAATGTAAGTTTTAACACACACTTCGCTGCTCTCTTTAATCCATCTCCACTCTCCCTCTCTCTGTCTCTCTCTCTCACTATGTCTCTCTGTCTGTCTGCACTCTGCTCACTTGGTTTCTGCTTTTTTTTCTTATTTTTTTGTTGGTTTTTTTTTGTTTTTGGCTTATTTTTTACTCGGCTTTTTTCTGTTTATGCAACACGTCTCTAGCGCTTGCGTTTTGTCATACAAAATCCAGTTCGGATCGCGTGCTATACATTTTGCGTTCCATGGCGCGCTCGAACCATTTCTTGATTTCAGAGACAACCAACACGGAGGAGGTGAGCGAGACCAGAAATATAATGTCGTATACTGTTAAAGCTTCCGTTTGAAAGACCATTTGTAGCGGCGGAAAGTAAACGACCAGCATTTGGCCAATAATCGAGAAGGCCACAGCGAGCAGGAACATGCGGTTCGTGGTTAGACCAATGGTGAAAACGCTTTTGGTCTGCGAGCGGCACGACAGGGCGTTGAACATGTCAAAGAATACGAAACAGGTGAAAGTCATGGTTGTATCCCGCTTGGTCTTGCCCAGTGTACCATCGGCCATCTCACGTTGGAATACCCAGAGTGTGCCCAGCACAATAATGCTGGCGCTGAGCAATACATTGACCACCACCGATTTAGTAATCATTGGCTGTTTCACATTCCTTGGCTTTTGCTTTAAGACATCATGATCGACTGGCTCAACGCCCAAAGACTGAGCCGGTGGTCCATCCATAATAATGTTAATCCATAGAATTTGCATGGCATTCAACGGATTGGCAATGTCCATTAGCGTGGCCAAGGCAATTAAAGCCAATGCAGCAATTGAGGTGGACAATTGGAAGCGCACAAAATTCCGAATATTGTAGAAAATGCCCTTACCTTCTTCAATTGCAGCACTAGAATAAAGAAGAAAAATTAGTATCGAAGAGACGAGAATAATTAATCATTTCGTATACTCACATAATGGTGTGAAAATCATCATTAACCAATATCATATCGGCCGCCTCCTTGCACACATCTGTTCCATTCTTACCCATGGCAATGCCAATGTCTGCCTTCTTAAGGGCCACACCATCGTTAACACCATCGCCAGTCATACCAACAATATTTCCAGTTCGTTGCAGTGACTTAACGATCTCCAGTTTGTGACGTGGTGAGACGCGATAGAACACACTCACATTATTGGCTACCTTGTCCAACTGATGTTCGTTCATTTGATCGATTTCCTGGCCAGAAAGTGTCTGATGATGTATTGTATCGATGCCAATGAGATTCGCTAAAAATGAACACAAAACGGTGATAAAAAGAGTTTATAATCTCACTCGAATTCTGTTTCCCTGCGACTATAACATAAAGGTACAAGTCTAGTCTTAGATCTAATAACCATCCTAGCTGTCGATTATATTAGGACCTATGTAATAGATAGGGTCGATTTGATTAGACTAACACCCTTTACACTTATTTTTCAAATCAAGTTCCTTGCACTTTTCAAGTAATTGAATACGAAACGTCCTCTCATGGCAAATACAACTTATAGGAATAAATAAGTTTGACTAAGCCTCTTTGAGAATGCAAAACACGCAAATATGGAAAGAAAAGCAAAGTGAGAGAGCCTCGACTCTGAAATATCCTTCTGCAAGTATCCAAGCTGTGACATTTTTGTATGGAAATGTTGCTGCTTTGCTCTCACATATATGAAAACTGTTTAGTTATTCACTATGAGGATGGCACGAAAATATAAATCAAAGAATTTCCCATTAACTCTCAACGCCATAACAAGAATGGAGAAGAGAACTTATTTCAATATCAGGCGGAGGCCCCGAAAAGGAAGTGAAGCTTTATGGGAATGGGAAAATTTCACTTAGGGCAACCACCGCAAGCAAACCAAAAGCCGATTAGTGAGTAAAACAAAATGTTTCCAAAGTTTATGAAGGGAAAAATGAAGGAAGCGAGTTGAATGTCGACTACGAAATACCGTGTAGAATTAGGAGTGAGATGGTATGGAGAATTTATCAACAATTTCTGATATAATGTGAAACACAATCTTTAGATTTTATGGACATTTCTGAAAAAGGGTATATAACTCGAGGTTAAGTAAATAATATTTTCTTTTACATTAAAGCACTGAGTCCAGTCATTTTTTATCTACTTAAGTGTATTCCCCCTCCCTCCCATAGATGACAACATTTTTTTCTCATTTGAGTTGAGAATTTCTGTCCATTAAGACAAGTTTTGGCAAAAAGAAAATAGTGACAGGTTGGCCATCTCCAGAATGGGATGAACGGGAGAATGGGAGAACTTTATCCTTTGCCCTATGCGGTCCGTTCTCTTTTGTTGATTAGAATTAGGGAATTAAATCCAAAGGCTATGAATATTTTCCGGCGTTTGCTTTACCCTCATTCATGAGAAGGTAATCGATATGGCTTATGGATTATGATGGGGAAGGGAGGGGGTGGGGGGTTTCACCTCATACAAAATGCTAAGCGCCTAAAACTATGCATTGCACATGACCAATCAAAAGAAAATTTAAACACAGATCCGGCCGCAGCCCATCTATTGCCATCTGCTGTCAAAATTCAATCAAATACACCTTGCTCTTGGCTTTTATACTTCTCCAAATCATTATCTCTCGCATCCTTCTCTCAACTCCGTTCACATTTCATTCATGTGCCGATGATTGCGAAAGTGTTGCCTGCCTTCTACTGCACATTACATGATGGCAGCAGAGAGGAACGGAGTGACTGAGTCAGCTGTATGGTTTGCACTGGAGTTGTCAGAAGTGCGTTTCACTAATTGGATGTGTGAAAGGCTGGTTGGGATGACAATTTGTTTAGGCTCCATTTTGGTGTGTGTGTGTGTGTGGTGTGTGTGTGTGAGACAATTCGGTAAATTTCGAAAATTCGGTAAATTGTTCTGCTCCAAACCCAACAACAACAACAACAATAAATTCAATTATCCTGCATTCATGGATTGAATTAAGCAGACCAACTGGTTGGACGCGAATCAATTCAAACATGAAAGACTTAATTATGTGCAGGACGGAGGCTTGTCTATCATCAATCGCTACAAATTCCTGAGGATTGGCCAATGCTCCTCCCCTACCCATGCTCTACCCACATAGTACTTATTTTGGACAAGCTGGATGGCAAAATCCTGGCCAATTAGTTGGGTTTCATAAGCGGATTTTACCAGCCAAAATTGAATAAGTGAAATGATTAGATAGACAGACAGACAGACAGACAGAGGGGGAGAGAGAGAGAGAGAAAGAGAACAAGGGAGTGAAAAAAGGAGAATTATTCTGGGGTTCTCTTTTGCAGCAAATATGCAAGTAGAAAATGCAAATTTAATATTCAAATGAATTTTATGTAAGTTGAAAAGGAAACGTAAAAACGCAAAGTGCATAAAGGTTTTGCCATTCAAGGTCTTTCATCTACCCCTGATGAATGTTGGATTGCAGATGATGAACTCCTGTCCGCAACAGACGTCACATAGCTGGCACAAAGCTGAGCAAGAGCAATGGGTGTGGGAGTTGGAGTGAAAATGGGAATGGAAGTGAAGACACAATTAATTATTTCTGGTACTGACGACTGACGATGGTTGTTGGTTGGTTCGTTCGTTCGTTCGTTTGTTGGTTGCTTGTGTTTTCCATCTTGTTGTGCATTGCATTATATTAGTATAGTCCTGTATGTGATGGGGTCTCCCCAATGGATGCCAATGGCACACAGATAACTTTGTTAGCAGAAACTCCATTTACAGTTTTACAATAAAAGGGAGCAAATAATCAAAGGCAATATCAACTCATATAATACACACACCTAAAAAGAACCTTTGTATGTGTGTATTTTTAATCAATATCTGATCAAACGAGACCGCCTTATGCATGAAAAGGTAGAGTCATGGCTAATTTAGATTCTATTTGAGTCTAGTTTTCTATAATCTAACATCGTCGATTGTCTTGTTTTACTCACCAATAGCCATGGCTGTTTCTTGGGCATCTCCGGTGACCATTTTGACGCGAACTCCACTATGCATTAGCATCTCAATTGACTCGCGTACAAGAGGCCTGGGCGGATCGGTGATACCAACTAGACCACAGTAGATCAAATCCTGCATTGATCTACCTTTGGCCAGGGCCAAAACTCTGAGACCCTTGCGTCCAATTTCATAGGCCTCAGCGAGGAATTCATCCTCGTTCTGTTTGGTTAGGGGCACCGTTTGAGTGCCAAACTGATACTTTGTGCATTGTGGTAGCAGGGATTCCAATGCACCTTTAGCAAAGAATATTTCCTCCTTGTTATTGTTGTATTTGTGTATGCACTTAACGGCCATCATTTTCTGTTCGGAGCTGAACGGATACTCCTGAATGCGCACGTAGTTCTCGGCGGTGGCATACATGCCATTCTTCATGGCCACAGCGACAAGAGCACCCTCGGTGGGTTGACCCAGCAGTGTGCCATTTTGAATGAAAGCATTATTGCATACAGAGCCGATTTCGAGAAGATTTGTGATATTTGCCTTGGCCATCTCAATGTTATTGCAATGACGAATATGAATCTCGCCCTGATCATTATACCCAGCACCGGTTACATCCGCCATATAGCCATCGGATGTAATAATTATGGTGGCTGTCATCTCATTTTTCGTAAGAGTGCCCGTCTTATCTGAGCATATGACATTGACGCATCCTAAAGTCTCGACAGTGGGCAGCTTCTTGACAATGGCATTCCGTTTGGCCATACGCATCACGCCCAGTGCCAATGTGACGGTGACCACTATGGGCAAACCCTCGGGTATGGCAGCCACAGCAAGGGAGACACTGATGTTGAACATCTCGGACAAGGGCTTGCCCTGTAGCCATCCCAGTAACATAATGACGCCAATTATCAAAAACGAATAGAAACTCAATTGGGCGCCCAGAATGTCCATGGATTTTTGCAGTGGTGTTTTAGGTGCTTCCTCGGCTTGCATCATTTTGAAGACCTCGCCAAATTCACTACGCTCACCCGTGCTGACCACAATGCCTTTACCATTGCCGCAACGCACTAGGGTGCCCATAAAAGCAATATTCTTCATGTTGCTGTGGTCCTTCACATTTGTATTGTTCAGCAGGACGTCGGTTATTTTACGTGCCGGTTCCGTTTCACCCGTAAAGCTGCTCTCATCGATGGACAAATCGACGGCCTCAAAGAGACGCATATCGGCGGGCACTCGATCGCCCACATTCAGATGCACTACATCACCCGGCACCAGTTCACGGGCCAGAAATGTATCAAGGCGTCCCTCGCGCAAACAATGGCATTCCGGTGGGACTAATTTCTTTAACTCCTCGAGACTCTTCTCCGAACGATATTCCTGTATGAATGCCACAGTGACCACAATGAGAATGGCAATGGTAATGCTGACAGCATCGTCGAATTGTTTCATTATCACCGACACCAAAGCTGAGCCAAGGAGCAACAGAATGAGTGGATTTCGAAATTGCTCGATATACTTCTTCCATGTGGGATCATCTTCGACAAGAAGCAACTCATTGTGTCCAATGATTTTGGCCCGATATTTAGCTTCTGTCCATTTTAGGCCCGTTCGCACATCAACTTGAAGACGTCCAGCTACCTCGGAGGCACTGTGCGTTGATGATTCCGATGTCGAGAGCAACATTTCAGGTGTCAGGGTTAGACCCGTCTGCAAAATAAGTCGATAAAAAAAGAAAGACAATGTAAAACAGAGTTGAAACCAAGAGTCAAATTAATTAATTGATGTGTATTAGTCGGGCTTAAACAATAGAGGAATCTTCTGATTTCCCTTGGCCAACCACAAATTAAATACCTCTTTTACATACCTTTGGCCACTTTTGCAATTAACTTACAGTTGGTTGTTGCCCACAAGCTCGGTGCAATTACTCATTACATACTAGCCAAAGAAACGAAAACAGAGACTAAGAGCATCTACTCCAGTCCCCTCCCTACCTTCACCCTCCACTACACGTTATTCTCAATTTTTGCTTTCAGTCTGCCCCCCTCTCTCTTTGTATTTTCATTGGCTGCATCTCAATTGGCAAAACGTAAATTACTGGATAATTAAAATAGTCAGTGGAGCGATATCTTTTTGTTTTAACTTGCTGTAGGAAATATTTACTAAATGTGCATACAATCTGATATACCAAAATTATGACGAGAATCCTTCTAAAGCAGATTCTAAAGTTAGCTTATCAGTTCTCATTAAGGACTTCTACAATATATTGATGAACATCTTCGTAGTTTTTATTTTTTGGCCATGTTTTTTCACCTATAAATTCTCTCGTTATTGTCACTAAAAATAGTTGAATAACTGCTTATAATAACTATACTAAAACATGAGAATAGTGTTTCAGGTTTTGGGTTGTGCAGTGCATTGTGAGTTTTAGTAACACGAATGTGAAAATCGTAAAATTCGAGTTTTCCCTCTAGATATCAAGGAAAAATCCCTGAGAAAAAAAATCACTAAGTGCTGCTTGGCAATCGCCTGAGACTTTGCGAGGGCGTGCTGAAAAGTTTCTGATCTTACATAGCCACAGGAGTTTTTTTGCATTTAGTTTTCTTGTAAGTCTGCTTCCAGCTTTGCGTTCTTCACTTAAACCCTTCCAAATACTTTGATGAACAAAAAAGTTACTAAGGAGGGCAAGGCTTAAAATACAAAGATAAAGCTAAGTATTCGTAGCCCATACGTCGATAAACATGGCACCCAATGCGTATACATATACATATCACCCGTCAAATCCTCAATGAAATACGTTTTTGGGAATTTTCGCTAAAATATGTTGATTAGTACCTGTCAAAAAATTTGTGAACACATTCTCTAGCTTTTTAACACACTACCCTCGCTTAAATATATATAATATAAATATGTAAATATGTAGGTATACATGGCATAGCATGACCCCACACACAATCACGAACGCCAGACGACCAGACAACTAAAAAGGAGGTCTGGACCCGCCCAATTCACCGAATCTGTTCGTGGATAGCTTGAAGATGAAAACAGAGCTGATATGGCACATTAAACTGCCAACTAATCCGAAGTTGACTTCCGGAAATTATTATTGCTTTTTTTTTTTTTTTTTTTGCTAATTTAATGCATCATTTAAGCACAAAATAGTTTTGAGAAATTTGCAAATTGTGCGATTTGTGAATTTTGATGTGATATACCGAGATAATTATTAAAGTTATAATATAGTTGTAGTGATTATCTCTATATACACGTGTATCTATTTTGTGTCATATGATTTCCCTAGATTAAGGCGATTGACTTTACCGACTTAAAAATATACTCTTTAAATAATTAATATTAAAATTTAATCAGCTTTTACTTTTGATCAGAAGTTGTACCTCATTATCGATATATATACTAATTCCACGTCTAGTAGTTCTAAGCATTGTGGATAAATATTCTGAAAATAAAATGCAAAAATCATGCACCAACACCAGTTAAATACATAACGAGGGAGAAAGAAAGAGAGGGAGGTGATCGACTAAATAACAAATAAAGATGAAAGGAAAGAGCACTTACATCAGACGCATTGATGACTATCATATTGGCAACAACACAAAAACAGCAACAATAACAGCAACAATGAGGCGAATTCTTATCATTAGTGAGTAAGTTTTTTTTTCTAACCCTCTCTCACTCTACATTAAACGTTTCAGGTTGACGTACGATTTTAATGATCTGTAGCTCCGGTTATTTATTTTAATTAATAGTTAATTTTGTCACGCACGCAGACTTTAAATATCAATATTAATGTCTTTCTATTGACTGTAAGTGGTTTTTTTTTTTCAATAAGCAGGTACATACACACATAAGTATATACTATGTATATTCCAAAACCATTTGGCATCCAGAATATACAAACATATATATCTAGTATTATAATTTTGTTATTGGATAATTTGCAATAACAACAACGTCGCTGTCGATCTTTGTATACCCTTGCAAAATCGTGTATTCACTACTTTGAGCACCTTGACTGCAATGAAAAGTTCTGTTTGAAAATGCAAGCGAAATCGAAAAAAAACGTTATCATTGCAAAAAGGTGATAACGCTTTCAACATCAGAGAAGAAAATCAATTTATATTCGAGAAGAATTATTTGACAATGTGCCGGTCACTGACCTGAGAACTCCTCTTTCAACACACTTCATTCAGAATTCATTACTTAAAGGCAAATAAAGACAAAGAAAAATACCAAAAATGAGAAGAAAAAAAGAAGGTAAATGGAATTAATTTGACAAATGTATGTCAAAATAAAGAAAAACGTGGCAAGTTGCACAGAAATATGCTATGGGGCACTGTACTTGGGGTGCTGAAAAATTAAACTTGCACTAATTTGTATTGAGAATGGCAGTTTAAATATCTGACTGTATCTTTGGAATTCTCACTGATTTTTCGTGCATTTTCACTAGATCTTAGCCAAAAAAAATCTTGCCAAAAGTAGAGTTCTAAAACTACTAATAAATATAAGCCTATTTGAATTCAATGAAATACTTCAACGATAACGCAATCTTGGTAACACGGTTCAGCGACTCAGGGTTATCAAGTTTAACAGTGAGGCAGGCAGACAGCAGGTACGTAGCATCAACAGCATCCAGCACACGTTTTCGAAATGTACGTGTATTTATTTATCAACGTTGTTCTTACTCAAATAGCTAACAAAACGACCAAGTTCGAGTAAAAAAGAGGTAGCCATGATATTAACCAATCACTTTTTTTGGGATCGACAAACAGAATCTGTTAATCGATCAGACGTGGCTAAAACCATGGATCTAGTCGATCTTCCCAATGAATACATATGTATGTATGTACATACATAGTACATATACATATGGTCATTCACTTCAGCATCAGCAGACCAACATTTTTGTTTTGATATGTTAGTCATACATATGAATACTTGGAATTTGAATCAGAAAGGAAATTCCAATACTGAGTATGGGGGATAAGATACGAACTGCAAGAGTATATCATCAACTTGGTCGGGTATGATTTTTTCATATTTTGCACAAGAAATTTAAAAAAAAAAAAAAAACGATAACGTGGCGTGAGAATTCACTTCTCTCTGCAGATACAATACAAATTTGCTTTTACTGTCATGTGCTGGCACACTTTCACTTGATAACTACATACATATGTATGTATGTACGTACGTACGCCGTATGCTGATGCACATATGTACATACACATTAATGCACGTTTCTATGTCTACATCCTACATTTGTATGTATGTATGTACCATACACAACAACTGAATGTATGGTATGTAAGAAATGTTTTCAATACGAGAGGTTTCTTTTTAACTCAAAGCTTTGCCGGCAACGCTCAGAACGCGACTAAACAAATATTTTTAGTTTGGCAAATGAAAAGCTGAGGAGGAGACTGAATGAGAATTGATGATTTAATGGCTGATGGACAGACGCTTACACAGGTAGAAAAAAAACAACAACAACAGTGGCAGCGGCAGCAACAACAGCAAATGAACGAGGGCAATCACGACACAACAACAACAACAAAAGGCGGCAGAAAAACAATTTTGAAGAGGGAGCGGAGAGCGCGAGAGAGTTTCGAGTTTTCCTGTTGCACTTCTCTCTTTCGAAAACTAACGCGATATTTACAGTGCATATAGAATTCGAATTTTTCACTGAACTTTTCTTATTTCTTTTGTTATTGTTGTTGTTTTTTTTTGTTTGTTTGTTCTAGTAATTCTTTTGTTTTGTCTCTCTTTCTTTCAATACATTTTGCGCAAAAAAAAATGACGAATGCCGCGATGAGAGCAACGTGTACAAAGCGACGGCGAAATCCAGACTGAGAGAAAAAAGCAAATTGTGAAGCAAATGGAGCTGGAGAGCGCACTATGGGCCAGGGACGACGGTTATTCTTCGAAAATTTCTATTTAAAATATTTATACATTTAATTCTAAGTATGGTATTTATTAATGACAAATATTTTATCCAACAACAATGCCATATTATGCAGCAAAACTAATAAAGATATCGAAAATTTATATTGATATATTTTTATTTAATTATAATTCAGTGTTGAATGATCACTTGCTTAAGAATTGAGCGTTTTGTCCAAAAATCGTAGGTACTGATCCACTGTCGAGCGTTTAAAAGAGAGAGAGTAGAGGAGAACGACAGGGAGAGATAGAGAGCAAGCGAGGTGCAGAAAGAAAGAGGCAGAGAGAGACAGAGATAGAGCGGCAGAAAAACAGGCAATTGAGAGAAAAAGAGAGCATAAACGTGTTGGAGCCACACATTGCTGGTAGAACTAACTGATCGTATCACAATACTAACAAGATATCTTGCATATATTTTATAATAATTTCAATAACTTAGATTGTTAATGAAGTGTGCCACCAAGCGGCGTATCCATGTATTGTAGATACTATGAAATTTAATTATTGTCAATTTTTTTTGTTCAATTGTTTCAGCATCACTTTGTTATTATTACATACTTCATTAAATGCTTATCTTTAGGCATCTCTACAACAATGTACTTTTCTTTAGAAGGTCAAATTCTTTATTGTTTTACTAGCAGCATATGTAAATCAGTTTAATATGTGGGATTTCTAATTATTTAAGCTGAGATTTACAAGTTTTACTTGCTTTGAGAAACAGTCAGATTAATGTACAATAATTTATCATATAAACGTTGAAATCAAAAACTCTCATACTACACACATTTCTATTTAGATACATATTTCTATAGTATATGAGAATTTTGTAGTCCCATGATCAACTCTCATCCGGTGCCTAAGCAATATCAAGAGTGAGAATCCCATATCATTTACACATACAGGTTAGCTTGAAGTACCTTCATGCCCTCAGTTCCTAGTACTAATTAACTCAGTTAATTGCTATAGACAAAGCATGCGTAAGCACACATATTCATTAGTTAAGTAAAAATACTAACTGCCCTCTTCCATTATTATGGAATGATCCCTAAACTCCTATCCACATCCCAAAAGCTAGTATTCTATTTCTTAAACCTGCGGCATCAAGTCATCTGATTCCCTATTTAGAATGTAATTGTTTACAATCTAATAACCAGCGATAAATATTTGTAACTTAAGCCAAATAAATACTTAAATACTTGTTGAACACCCGTATTTTATATATATGTAGGTGTCCAATATCATAATACACAGGTGTGAAAAACAAAGTGCTGTTAGTATTTTATGTCTACATACATATGTACATATTTATGTATTATTAAATCTGCTAATTAAACGCAAAAAAATGTGAACAAAGTGAATTGCCTTCACGATGGTCATAAGTCACGATTTTCAAAAAATTTTGGATCAGAACGCTCAATGCCAATTTGAAAGTTAATATTCTTTGAAGAAAATTCACAAAAATTGAATTTTTCATAAGTTTTCATACCTAATTATCGGTTTCATTTCAAATATTTAAGTAAATCTAAAGATTAAATTATTAGGAATTCATCCAGAATTCGAGGTTTCTTGAGTGATTCCACTTGGAATGAACTCGGTTGACTTTATTTATTTTTGTCGAGAACTGATCGTTCGTTAAGTCCGCCCTAGAGAATTCGTTAAAGTCGGTTTAATGGGAACGAATAAATCTGTAGTGACTCAAATATTTGCTAGACACTTTGCCTCAACCTGCTAGCTCCTTGCTATATACTTATACATACATACATATGTAGAGAAATGTTCTAAAGCACTAGAAAAGAAATCGCGAAAAGTTGAGATTGCAAATGGGGTTGGGCGTTGCAGGGTTGGAGGTTGGGGTCTAAGACCATTATGATAGTTGACAACCCCTGCAGGCAGAAGGCGTTGTTCATCCCCTAGCATGACATTCGAGAGCCGCAACACGATAAAAAAAAAGAAGGAAAATGATGCTGCATTCCCGGCATGCACAGACGACAGCACACCGACGATGACAAGGGCAGCGAGCGAGATGACATACAAATTGGAGACTGGGATGCGAAGCCCCAGACAGGAAGCACACGACGAGTGTGTATCCCACATGAAGACACAAAAAAAAAAGTACAATCAGTGGTCACATTAAGTGAGGCGCGTCGACCACCAGAAACTTGTTATCAAGTTAGGGGCGTAACTCTATAATTCATAATATTCAACTTTGCCACAAATTGTTAATTGAATGCAATTTCTGCTCCGTTTAACTTACAGGACGAATTTAATTATAATATGTATGTATATAAAACGTGTGATAAATATGTGAATTTGCAATCCTCTATTCCTCTCCATCAATCCCTTACCACATCGACAGACAGGCGTAATAATTCAACCATTCCATTATATTTCACCCCACCCCTTTATACTGTGTGTGTCCTTTAAGGTAGAAGGGTCGTTAGAGACAGAAGAAGGTATAACTTTCGTTAGAAAAAAACGCATTATTCTCTCATCGAAAATAATTGAATTGTTCACATTTAATTTAAGATCTAATCGCTTGACGCGGAGTGTATTTACATACACGCATACATACATATAATACATATATTTAATTTATGCAAACTTTTTCAAAAAGTTTGCTAAAATAAAGAGCATGAAGTTTTAAATAGTTTTTCTGCATTTAGTTTTTTGTTTTTTGCAATTGAAAGAATGAAGTAATAATAACTAGACATTTTCTGGAAGAGAAAGTTTTTGTTTCAGCACAATTCAAACAGCATTTTGAAGGAGAGAGAAAGAGCAATAAAGACATTTGAGAAATATGCGGGTAAGCAGCAACCTTTTCAAAGGTGCAAAAAATTTAGCATAATAAATTAGGAGCGAAACCTTTAATTCAAAACTTTAAACATTCTTTTTTTGATTCCATAATTATGGAATCCATGAATTAGGGGAAAACGTCCTCACCTAGGACAACTTGAAAATAGAAATTCTAGTCCAAATTCGGTTCCCTGGCTGAGATTTCAGTTTTCTCCGTCAAAGCGTTTGGGTTAATGTATATCCGAAATACACTCAACCTCAAAATGAACTTCCCAGTGTCGGCAGTGACTCAATGCGATGGCACTGACACTGATACACTACATCTGTGATAAACTCGCCACATGTCCAAGGAGGAAAACTGTTTTTGCTCTGCCGTGCAGATGCCTGGCATCCAGACAATATGGGCGAGCCTTTTGGCATACCAATTTTAATCGCTGACAGCGACATGACATCAATAACTGGCCTCTTTTGACCCTCCCAATGGGCCAAAGTGGAGACCAGTTTCAAGTGGTGATTGCTTTTTTGCACTTCTACCTACATAACCTTGATAAATGGTTTATCTGTAGACGAGGACTGGCGTTTCAATGCTCCTTTTGCCACCCTATTTAACTTGTTACAGTTGGGTTTATTAAATTAAATTAAATCCCAACTACACCCCAGCTAAATGGTCTGCAAAGTGCACTAACTTCCAAGGATTGGGTCTCACATATCACATTTTGTGTGTTACGCTCAGTTTGTTGTTGTGGCAGCTTGACGAAAAGGACAAAGACAATGTTACAAACAAAGAAGTGCACTAACTGCGTCGGAAACCACGTTGCCAACTATACAGGATATCCTGTTTTCAGCAAAATGAAGTCTCGCTTAAATGTGCGCAAACACCTTCATAATTCAAAACTGTCGTATATTTTCTTGACGAAGCGGTGGAAAACCACACAGGACTAAGGACTGCGGTAGCAGAAACCATAAGGAATAGAGACACACTCTCCTTATTTGTAGACCAAATGCTGACAACCTTCAGATGACGAATTTTCATATCCTAATAAAGTTAATTCTCGTTTCTCACCTTTAGGCTGAGGAGTTCGTCCTCTTCCTGCGTCTCTTCATTTGCGAGATCATGATTGTCAATATTGTTATGTTCGCCTTTTCTATTTTCTTCATCTTTACCCTTTCGATTGCGCAACAAATTTTGCTTGTCGGGAAAGTCGTTTACTACAATTTCCGATGTGGTTCGAGCATAACTTGTTGATGCTCTGCTTTTTTTTGAGATTAATGACATTGAGAGGTCTAGTTTTGTCTGAACTGATGTGAAATTCAAAGCAGGATGAGATTATGGCAAATCAAATGATCAATATAATCGAATAATGACAACAATTCTATTAAATTCTGGGAGTTTTCTACTTATGAACCATCAAATATGTCAATTTTCGCTCTCTTCTTTAATAAAGAAACGTTTCGTCAAACATTAAATTGGTTTTTCTTGTTTGTTTTCTGGCCAAATTAAATTTTGGCAGTTTTATGCAAATGAAAAAGGACCAAAATATATACAAAAATACGTACATACATTAACAAGATTTTACACGGTAGCCGCAGCAACAAACGACGACCACAAACTGCTGGAAAGATGTCACAACCCCAAACCAGAAAACCGCCACGTAACCAGAACCAGAACCAGAGCCAGATTCAAAACCCCCAACTCCAAACCACGGCGCACTCGCTTCTGCACACGGTTTTGTGGTGGCTACAACAACAACGCCATGAAAATATTGAGACAACTTAACTGGCAAATGTTTTCTCGCTCACATTTCAGCTACAATTACAGGTACAAAGGTACAGGCACAGGTGTAAAGCATGTCATATTTAGTTAACCATATCGGAATGCATTTACATAGCTATGTACATACATATACGTATACCATATGTATGTACATACATAAGTCCTGTCGCCAAAGTTGCATTTATTTATTGGAATTTAAGTGTCATGACAAAACGAGCACAGAAGGTGGGGCAGAAGTGCGCCCATTAAGGCTTACGGGAAAAATAGCATAAACTATGTATGACTCACGCTCACACTGACAAGACAAATGGATGGGATGGAAGACTTCTTCCAAAAGAAAATAGTGACTTATATAGGAAAATACTATTCTTTCCAGTTCCACAAATTGTATAGTCTATATAGTACCTGTTTGTAAAGCATTATAAAAAGTACACAACTGGCGTTTAGTCATAAAAATTCTACTCATTAAAACAGGTTCCATTTGTAGGTTCGCACAAAAGTACTTAATAGTTTTATATCTAAGTATAAGCACTGAGGAACTTGTTTTTTTTTTTAATAATCTTTCTATGCGTGTAGAATCTTGACGCCTAATAGTTAAACCAATTGAAAATTGTTGTTCTTGACATTCTCATCGTTTATATAGAAACCAAGGAGGCAAAATTATGTATTTTCCCACTCAGGCAATTTTTTTTTTTAGATTTAACGACATGTGTCATAACTAATGAAGTGAGGTAATAATAAATAATTATTTTCCTATGGAATACTACTTATTTCCATCAATTTCTATTTACTTATTTCTATCTCAATGTCTGAGAATGATTGAGCCGCCTTCGCATACCCAAGCTCTACTCTTATCTCTCTCTTGTCATATCTTTATCCAATAAAATTTGTATCCATGTCAGAAATATCTGAATGTATGGAAGTGCAGAGCACTTAAAATTATGCCAGGGTCAGCTTGAAACGGATACAAATTTATTGTCCCGCATCTAATTTTCAAGCCATTTGGGGCAGATGTTTTTAGCCTTGAGAGTTAATGTAAGAGTTCATAAAATAGCAACAGACAGAGAATCCGCAAACTTTTCATGGCTTCACTTCCTTCTACCCAGATCATCCATTTTCATTTCAGGAGTCGAGTTCATATTTAGATTCCACAACGAACCGAACAAACTTGTATCATGTGCATTTTTGGTTGCTGCCTGGCACGGCTTATGTTTTTTCCATCTACCTCACAGTTCTCCAGGTTGAAAGTTCACTTCTGCACCCAATGCATTGTGTTGGATCTAAACAAAAATGCACAAGGAGAAAAACCATCAAAGACCACTTACATACGTCAAGTTGTAGTACTACGACTTTGATGTAGTTCAAGATACTTATTCATTAACTGGCAGCTTGTTGTTTTCCTCTTTTTGTTTTTACTTATTTACCAACGAAAGCTCAATGTGAATAACTTTAATGTGAAGTAGCAGCACAGTACAAATTTGCAGGGAATACTTATTTGTTTCATTTATTTTTGCAAGTGTACATGGAGACCAGACCATTGTTTCATTCTCGAAAACTTCTCCTCGTTTGGCTCCTGTTGTATGGTGTATGTGGTGGATGTGGCTATGTTATTCTGCAGCTCCATTATCTCTGGACAACAGCCAGTCCTATTTACTAGATTAATGCGAGGGTTGCTTTTTATATTTGTGGTCGACACAGTTTGGGCAATTCTTTGAAGATGGAAAAATATGGAATTAACTAACAGACACTTGAGTGGAATGATTTAACGGATGTATCGATACCAAAAAGGCACTAAAAACATTGTGCTAAAGTTGATATCCTTAAAGTCAGCTTAAAAGCATGAACAAACAACAAAATTGTTCGTCGCAAATTTAAGTGGAAACCCTCGTAAGTACACACAATTTTCTTACATTTCAACTGCAATTCAAAGAATTTAAACTGTTGCTCTTCAAAGCATTGGGAAAACAGTTAGCGACCGGTTTTAAAAGACTGTGTTTGAAAAATTACCCAAAACTTTTGCATACTTTTGGGGATTGCTGATGGAGAATACATTTAATAAATTCAATTTTGAGGTATTTTAAGCATGTGAGTGAATAAAGGAATGTCAAGGAGAGTCCCAATTCTCATCCCTCACTCAATCGTAAATGCTATTTGACTATTTCAACAATCTTCTCCTTCTCCATCGTCCTCGTTTCTGTCATCTTCATCATCAGCATCATCAACATCAACATCCTCAAAATGCGCATCAAAAATGGCGTACAATACAATTTTCGTGTGCTTTGCAGCTGTTGATAAGGCACACACACAGGCACAACCAGGCACACACACACAGGAAGAGGGAGGATATACGAACGTACCTCCTCACTTCTTCTTCTACTCCTCCTTTTTCTCTCCCTTTTTTGACATTATTGACATAACCAAAGCTTGGCCAGACAGCACATATCAACAGAGAGCGTCAGAGGGATTGGCGGTACCAGAATGCCGAGTCAGGCGAAAATTTTATGCAAAAAGGGAAAGGGAAAAGCGGCAAGGTAACGGGGACGGCAACGGTAACGGGAACGGGAACGGTAAAGGCTTAGGCAAGGCAAGGCAAGGTAAGTCAAAATGACAGCTTGTTGCTCTGCCTGTATTTGTGTGCCTGAGTGTGTATGAACTACACACTACTTCCGTTATATTAGATTGCCCGCACCCACCATTTCTCTTGCCATTTTAATTGTTTTCAATGTTTTTACAAACTCGTTCGGAACATGTCTCCAGGACGAGTACCTCCAACCACTGTGTTCCTTTATCGTTTCGTTTTCATATATACACTTTCACAGCATCTAGGTATTATTAAATGGTTATGAAGTTTGTAATTTTAAATTAGGAAAAAGTTATTTGTTGTTAAGAATATTTGTTAGCCATGAAAACTAAAGGATATAGTGATATGATCTTTCAAAGTATAGAAACATGGTAAAAAATAAAGTTAATTAACTTCTAGAGCTGAACACAGATATGGATAACTGTAACTGCAGCTCATAAACTTTAACATGTAACTACTTTTAGTTGAATATGGTTTTTCTTTAGGAATCGTTTAATTTTTAAATTAATTTAGTTAAAGTCTATTTAGTAACTAGTCAATAAAAGTTGTTTTATTAGCACAAACAAATTTTAGAAAAATATTAAATGTGTTTTGTAAACAATCCAAAAACATATTCTTTATTACAAGGCAAACTTCGAGAAACAAACATAAGGATATACATACAAATGTATGTAGATACATATATTCAAAAACTGACCCACGATGGCAAGTTGTGTGTAAGTTTAAGGGAAACCCTCGAATGTTTGGCTTTTACGTTGGTCTCACACAATAGATAGAGGGTCCCAAAAAAAAAGAAGAGAAGTGGTAGGCAAAGTACAGAGTTTGCTCATGGTTTTTTACCTATTTTTTTGTTGTTGACTATTCCCTGATCTAAACACAAACCCCCATCTAAGGGTTTCACGGGGGTTACTCCTCTTTGCTTTCACCAAGTTTTCATTTCGACATTCTTGTCCGCATATGTCGGTTGCTCTTGGCTTTTAATCTTTAGACTTCTTTTTTTTCTAAGGCTCGTAAGTTGAGGTTAATCTGTGTAGGACGGCCAAAAATCATTGTTAAGGTTAAGTCATTTTGGTTTACTCGTCTTGCTGACTCTCTTTTCTATCTATGTATGTATACCCCCTCGAATGTAATATTTTGTACTAGGAGCAAACGAATCTTTTGTAAATTTGCTGTTGCATCCGCACCCAAAGTGTATTTAGGTCGGCAAACAATTTTTGTCACTCCCCTTCATTAGCAAAAATCAATAACTGAGAGCGTGGACAATGGCTGATAACAAATGAAAATCCTGGAGTCAGTCGAACTCGAACGACTCAACGTAAATACAATTAAAGAGCTATGAAAAGATAAGGCTTTAAAGAGTATTAACAAAAAAATCTATTATTTCACCAAGGACTCTTTGAATTTATTAAACAAATAGAACGTAAACGGAGGGCTGGTGTACCTTTTGAAATTCTTGTTTCCCATCGAGAGCAATCAATGATTTACGACAATAAATTTCTCAAAATAAAAGAGGAAGAGGGTCGGAAAAAAACAATTCACAATTAAACAATAAAATTCAAAAGGGTTCTCTAGGGCATGGGGGGAGGTGGGGGAGGGAGGGCGACACACAGTCGTGTATGTCAATAGTTGAGAGCACCTACAGACGTTTCGCGTGGATAGTTGAAAGTTCTTGGATGCACTTGGATGTAGTGCTTGCTAGTCCTCGACTTTTAAGAGCCCATCTAAGAGTTGCGGATGACTGCCCTCAGTCCTTGCATCATCGTGGCTGGTGTTTAATTTGCAGTTTACTAGCAACGACATTTATGCGGGTTGATTATCACAAGAAGGAACACACACCTGGAGCAGTTTTTCCTGATTGGCATAATTGATTGCAAAAATCGGATACAATTGCCAACATTGCCTGTTTGCCTCTTCTGGGCTGTAGTGTGCTGGGCTTTAGTGGGAAACAATTAAAGTCTCCAGTCCGTTTCCGACTACAACTCTGATGCCTCTGATACCTGTTTATTGTCTAATTGTTGGGATTTGAGCATGGGTGATTTTCGTTTCCGTCTTGTGTACTGGTTTTTGTGGTTTTTGGCCTGCACAGTGGGAGGCATCTTTTATCTGACCGCCACCCTCCACCCCCCAAACTATTGAGTACAAAATTAATGAAGTGAAATTGTTTAAACAACTATTTAAAGAGCTTTCTGTTTTAAACATGCAATTTATGGTTGCGATATTAAATTGCTCTCTATATGATATGACATTCTCGCTTAATAAAGTTTGCCTCGAGAGATAATAAGAGTCTACATCCTTCAATGCCAATTCATAAAGAAGTGCTTCGATTAGCCACAAAATGTTTTCCCGTACGTCACTATGCATAATTGGTTAGGTTTCCTTTTTGTTACTTTCCGACCACAATTTGCGTCATTTCACACACGCTTTTACCTCTAGTTGAAATGTATTTCAACACTTAATTTATTAACTATGAAATATCAGTGAATGTGTCAGCTGTCGGCTGTTTCAATTTGCATATACTTATTTAGAATCAATACCACAAAAACCAGATATGTATGTACTCGTACCCTTTAGTTAAAGGGCACGAAATGGTACAAATATTAATACTGAGAATGAATATGTACTTTTAATTAATAATCTATATGCATAGAGTTTTCTGATATTGTAACAATGATTCTTATTTAGTCATTGATCGGGCAACGAAAATCCGATAGTAAAAGACTATAGCATAACTATTTTTGAAATAATTTGTGAAGTGGCGAAATTTTGTCAAAAGAGTAGGCAATATTAAACATGTTAATAAGCCCGTAAATCTGTTTTTAAAAAATCGACAAAAGGATATTCATTCGAAAGGATAAAGAACAAGCTGTTTAAAGCAATTTCTGCCTTTCGTTTTCAAATCGTTTAACTATCATAAACAAACAAACTGGCTTTCAAATTGCCCTAAATAAATATTAAAATGTCAATTCACTTAACTTTTCTTTGAATAATTAAAGTTAATCAAGCTTAGAAAAAGTGTCTTTTCAACACGTCAACGCACCTGATTCATATAGGAATGAGGAGACACAGGTTAAATTACTTATTGATCATTCCTCAAACCACAATGCCCAAGGTCGGATGAATTTCTATGACATTTGTACTCGTAAGTACGTGGCCAAATGGATTATTATTGATTATTGGGAGCAGGTGTTCTCGTTCGTCGAATGTAAATAAGTATGTGTGTACGATATGAATAGACAAAGATTCTAAGACACTTTGTAAAACACTGTTTAAGGAGCCAACAATCCACCATGTTCTGTATTCAATTAATGAGCTTTTTTGCTCGTCCCAGTGCCTTAATTTTAAATTCATTGTAGTAATCTCTTTATCCGTCTTTCTTTCTTTCTCCCTCCTCTATCTCTCTCTTGTGGTTGGTCTATGCCTTTTCGCTGTGCTTTGTCGTTCCGCCTGAGGTATTAATTGCAGTATTTCACACTGACATTCAAATTAGTTGTGCTTTAACGCCTAATTTAGCAAATGAACTTCTTGTTAGAGCTGTGCGGAACCTGAGCTTTCTAGGCCATATACTTATGTATCTTCAAGTGAAAGATCTAAGCAGAAAGAAAATTTAGCTAGATTATACAAACGTTGACTCTGACACAGTTAGCCAAGTGTTTTTTGAGAAGGCTAAAATAGAGATTTGAACACGATTCTGCTGTCCAAATGTGTATATAAGTTTCCATGTTAATTTTGAGGATATTTTTTTGTTGTTGTTTGGGTTAAAGCCCAGCCAGGTGAACACAAGAGTATACATCATCTTTGTCTTATTATTGATTTTTTCCATTCTGTTGGGTTTTTTACCATTGCTTGTCGTTTGATTTCACTTTGTTCTCTAGCATTTTCTTTCGCATTGTGGGTGTGTGTTTGTGTTTTCCTTATTTCCGTACGAATTTTCCCGATTTTCTTTTTCCAATCTTTTTGAGGGACAAAGACATGTCGCGTGTCGTTCACTTTAATTTCCACATCAGCCTGGAGGCCAGAGGTTTTTCCGCCAGTTTTTTAGCCGCTTTCGAGAGTTCAATTATTGAATACACTCATGAGAATGTCAATAAGAAATGGAAACCTTAGCTTAAATAACGAGTTATGTACATACATATATTTTAAAATTACGTGGACGGATGCAGATAGATACATGTTTCCACATATGCAAGCCTTTAATAACTTTCTTGGATTTACCGTTAATTTAATATTTCAGAGTTGGATTCATTAAATCACGCATGTATTTATGCAGGGTGACACATTGCTTACTTTACTTTTTAGCGTAATTTCTTTTGTCAATCAAATCAAATTAAGTTTTCCAAAAAAATTTAAATACTTTAAGTGTATTCTAACAGATTTACTTGTTTTCCCACATAAATAAAGGGTGTTTCGTGTGATACACACATACACATACATACATATACGTACATATGCTTTATAAATCTCCCCCAAGAGTTCATAAACTGAAAGTTTTCAACAATATTTGTCGCTTGTGTCTATGTGTGTATTGAATGGCAAAACGACAATACCCATTCAGAACGGAAAAGAAAGAAATGAAATGGGAAAATGCAATTAATTAATTGCATTGACTCCCACGCGCCCACTCACCTCGATAACACTGTCGCTGCCGAGACCGCAAATTTTATTTATCTTCGTGCTATGCAATTGCTCCAATTGTTGTTGCTTTTGCTGTTGTTGCTTTTGCTGCTTACGTGTTGCAGCAGCTGGGGCCAGACGCAATCCTTTACGCCTTCCGCCGCTGGCGAACACAATCTCGTCCTCCCCTTCTTCGTCGTTATCGTCGTCGTCGTCCTGGTCCTGGTACCGTTCCTGATTGCGATTGCCGCCGGCAGGCAGAGTCAAATGCAACTCATCTGTATCCACATCTAGGTCGATATCAGCTGCTGTATCCGGCAGTAAATCCAAATCATCCCCACATTGATAGCTCAAATCCAAATCCAAATCTTGGGGCAATTTGGCGTATTTATTATGATTTTTCATTGTTCTGACATCAAGTCAAGGATGTGGTTTTTGTTGTTGTCAAACGCAAAAGAAAACCAAAACAAATAAATGAAACTAGCAAAATCGATTTTTCCGACCGTTAATTTTTACCGAGCGACACGGCGTATCAACAACAACAGGTTCTCTTATTTGGCCAACAATCCGTAAAGGACTCTCATTTTTTATTGACCACCAGAAACTGGAAACACACACACGCGCGCGCAAACAACCGTATACACTGGCGCCAGTGTTGCATAACGTCAAAGGCGAGAAAATGTGGCGGTCAGTGTTGGTAAACGTCTAATTAGGAGAGTTGCCACACTATTACTTTTCTTTTGGCGCCATTAATCGATACTTATTCTTGAAAGTGTGATAACTTATCGGTCTATCGGTAGTATATATCGTATTCTACAAGCGGTCATCTCAAATTGATAGTACCATCTCCAATTCGACGCCAGCGTAAGACGTTTATTTATAATTTTTCGAACGGGTTTTTTTTATTTTAGCCATAGGTGAATTACTTATAATTGTTTTAACAAAGTAATGACGGAACGAGAGCACGAGGTTCAGGCTTACAACAAGGGCGAGAGGGTATTCTGCTACGAGCCGGATAAAACGAAAGCCAAAGTTCTATACACAAGCAAGGTAAATACATGCATACATACATACGCACATTTTTATATATATACACGCATGCCAACTGTCAAACCAAACGTCAGAAAAGCAGAAAAGGCGGCAGAATTTTTACAGAAGTTTTAGTCACCGTTAAAAATTGTGATTTCTTTAGGTTTTGGATGTTACCGAGCGCAAGGACGAACATGGCTTGAGATATTACGAATATCTAATACATTTTCAAGGTTGGCGTTGCTCCTACGATCGACATGTGCGCTCCAGTTGCTTGCTAAAAGACACCGAAGAAAATAGACAATATCAACGTGAATTGGCGGAAGCAGCTCGGCTGCAAACGTAAGTCCTCATCCTCAAACTTCTTTTAAAAAAATTATACGATATTCTAAAAATGTGTTTTACTGTTTGTAGACGCGGAAGTTACTCATATAAGGGGACACCATCACAGCAGCCGCAAGCGAAAAAGAAACGATTAAGACGGGGAGGTCAAGGGGATGAATTAAATTCCTCTGATCCCTTAGCTATATCGCAAGGGGACTATGTTGAGGCAGAAGCGCCCGCAGCACACAAATTTAAATTGCCAAGTGGAGCAGTTGGAACTCATCTAGATAAAAGTGATGCAGCGATGAGGAACAAACGCCCACGTTTGGATCCGCCCACCTCGCGGCCCCCAAAGGCGAAGCCGGCAGATGTTGTCGCCGATATTGATGTGATGGAGAGATTCAAATACCAGGAGGATCGTGTTATGTTGCTAATAAGCGAACGTTTAAGGGAATACATGGAATACGATTATAATATGGTTGTGAAACTAAACAAACAACATGCCATGCCAGCTCGCATACCGATTGTGACCATTTTGGAGAATTTCGTTAAGCAGCGGGCAGTCGAATTGGCAATTAGCATTAAACAGGACAGCTCCAGAGCTCGAAATACCCAAAGTCGAAATGCACGCATGGAACGTGAATATGATCGAGTGATGTCCAAGTTAGTTTTGTATTTTACCATATTTAAAACAATCACCTCACCTGACACTTATGCTTTGTTGTCTTTTGTTGCAGCGTCTGCTTGCTAAAAGAGGTGGTCGATGGCATACGGATCTATTTTGAGTTTCACGTGGATCAGCATTTGCTCTACAAACAGGAAAAGAAATATACCAATAACTATTTAACCGATGATAATTTGAAGAATTGCAGCATGGTACTAAATAGTTCGTATGACTATATAAATCCCAGCTGTGAACCCGATCTAATGTCCATAGATGGTACCCCAATTGCTTCCGGTAGTGGTGGTGCTGGTGGTAGTGGTGGCAATCGAAAAAATGAGGGCATATTTGGTGGCGTTGGCTACGTAAAACAATTGCAAAAATGTCTACTCTATATTGTGAAAACAATGGACAAGAAATCGGCTCAGGCCTATGGTGCTTCACCATATGATGCAGCTGATAAATTACCTTTAGAGATGCGGGGCTTTCTTTGCGAAACCTTCAATTGGCGTCTACTCTCTCCAGAGTCGCCGCCAGAGAGATCTATGGTATTTGGTGCCCCACATCTAGCCAGGCTAATGAGTGAGTGAAAGCATTATTTTTTGATGGTAATTTAATTTAATTCATTCTTCTACTCTTTCAGTTAAGCTGCCAGAGTGCTTAAATGCTTCACCCATTTCGAATGAAAAGCTCGAGGATCTGTTGCCTCATCTAGACTCATTTATTAAGTAAGTATTTGACCTGGCATCTTTCTAGGAATACACTTTAAGCCATATTCATAGATTTCAATCGGAAACTGGATATAATAATCTAAAAAATTAAGCCATATCACCATTGTTAGTACAAATAGATGACCATATACATATACATATACATATCAAGTCAGATCTGAACTATTTAAAATATAGACATATCTATTAAATATTAATCATTCAATATCCATGATTTAAAAATCGTTTGAAAGTAATCAGCGCCTGTTATGTGGCTTCGATTTGTTTGTTTGAAAGTGAATGAGATGGCATGATTTCCTAATAGTTTTTTAAAAGAAAGTATCATTTAGAAAGAGAGAGAGCGAGTAAAAGTCCATCTGAATGGAGTGAGCACGCAATGTGTCTAGTTAAGATCATCTATAAAATTATTTTCGATATATTCAATATGATTTTCGTTTACTCTTTTTTCCAGTTATTTGGAGAACCACGAGGAATGGTTCGATAGACAAAACTATGCCCATTTCGTTCCACAAGAGGAAAAATTACAGCAGGATTTGCTCGAGTCGCTCAAACGCCCCACCGCTACCGCTACGGCGACTAAAATAAGCTCTCAAGTTTAGATGATTCCACTAGCATTTCATTCGATTTAAATTTGAATATACATATATATATATATTATATATATAACTTTAACTTTATTTATTATTGCAGTTTAAAGCTTGTTGTCATTGAAAAAGGTTTTTTTTTCATTTTTTCGATTTTTTTTTCATCTCTATATATATATATATAAAAAAAAGAGTTTTTTGTTTCTCTACACACAATGTGAATGTATAATCGAATAATGTCTAGATATCTAGATGTTAAATATTGGGGGAAAAAATACGATTTCGTTCTGAAACATTTAAATCTGCTTAAAAACTAAAAATTTTAGTTGAGTAATTTTTTACATTCTAGTATTTCATCAATCATTCATTAATGATGTACCATACATATATATTTTTTTTGTCATTCTTTTTTTTTTTTTTTGTGCTCAAATATATTTAAGAAATTTTTGTGAAATTTTTGTCGATTTTATTATTTTGTTGTTGGTTTTGTCGGCACCAAGTTTTGTTTTGGTTTTTATTATTGGGTTGTTTGTTAACGGAATGCATTTTGTTTTGTTGTTTTTTTTTTTAAATGGAATGTATTTTCCTTTTTTGTTTTTGTTTAATTCTTCTGTTTTTGTTGTATACGTTCACCAAAATATCTAATGTGAATCCTGTCTAGAAATTCGAAATGGTTTGGTGTTGTTTTTTGTCGTACAATTGTGGACGGCTTAGATTTAAGAATTTGTTGGTATTCTTTCACTTTTGTCGTTTGGTGACACTGCTGGCCGTGGGACGCATAAAACTGCTGACCGTCGATCGATTTGAGCTGAGACTTCGGCTCGGTGTTTGGGTTGGATGCTGCTGGTGGATCCTGGATGACTGTTGCTGCTGTTGTTGTTGCTGCTGCTGGTGCTGATTCATGGCATTCTTAACCAGCATAGTACTACGGGCAGCATTCAAACGTGATTCCTTTTGATTTTCTTTAAAACTGGTGCTGCCACCTAAGGGCTGGGGAGTGGGACGTATCTTACTACTTCTCACCAATATGACACTGGGACCCACACTGGAGCCACTGGAACTGCTGCGACTTGCAGGGACACCTCTGCTACCGCTATTGCTAAGACCAGGAGTGGATCTACCAGCAGCAGCATTTTGATTAGCCAGCGGTCTCTTTGAGGGCGATGAATCCACAGAGACAGTTGCTCCGGTTCTTTGAACCGAAGGCAAACGTCTGACCACTGTTTGTGTGGAGATGCCACTGTTGATGGACGAGCGGGACGATCTCAAACTATTGCGGGAACTGCTACGCTCGACATTATGCAAGACTTGTTGCTCCTGAGGTGATCGGCGCACGGTTGATGCAGAAGAATTCGAAGATGAACGCAAAGCTAAAGGTTGACCATTGGGCATGCGCAAAGGACGACCCGTAGTGGCGGATGAAGGGGCTGAGGGACTGCGCTTCAGTGGCACTTGATTTTGTGACTTGGTGGCTGACGATTGTGACGAGGGATTTGTCCGCAGACGCGCTTGTTGCAGTCTATCGGCCAGACGGCTACCCATTTGTGTGATAGTTGTGGTGGCAGGTTTTTGCTTTTGTAAGCCACGTTGAGACGGCGGAGGATTTTCGGTGCCCTCGTTGCAGGAGGAATTCGTACTTTCCCCCTTGCCATGCGAAGGGGTATCTGAGACGAGACTTTGCGTCTCCTCAAAGCCCTCATCGTTGAGTTCGTGGTGACCACTGATTTTGGTAACTTTCCCCGGACTAATCTCACGTGTGGCAGCCGTTGGACTCCATGGACGCTCAGGTGTGCCAGTGGGCGACTTCAAATTGCGTATGGCCTCGCGTACATCCTCTTGATTGATTGAACTAATGTGACGCCCGACCTTTTCCAGTTTCTGTTTCACCACCTCCACTTTGGGCTCCACCTGGGGAGGAGCCTCTTCGGTGCCACTGCTGTAGTCTGTGGGTCGCTTATAGCGTCGCGTACGTCTGGCCATTGAATGCCGATCAAAGTGTCCCGGTGAATCATCATCTTTGCTGGGCTCAACTTTGGGCATTTTCTTGGGCTCCTCTTTGATGGTCTTATCTCTGGGCTTATCCGTCATGCTAACTGTGACCACTGTGGTGTTTGGTGTCGGGGCAATTACACGACGACTCACTGGCGGCGTCTCAATGTTATCAGCATCTATCTCTTTCGATGTGGCTTGATCATCCTTAATCCTTTCATTGTGACTCTTGTGATGATTTAATAGACTGGCAAATGTATCATCTTTGGCTGGTGTCTCCTCCTTATCCATGCTAGCAGGTCTTCGCACATAGATCTGCAATCGATCGGTACTCTCCTGTTCCCCGAGTTTTTGAATTAACGTCTTCCGACGATCCTCTTCGGCTATGGACTGTAATCCCTGCTGTGGCTCATGGGAACGTTGTCTTCTATATTGACGCAGTTCCTCGGCGGTGCTCACTTGCGGTTTGTTTGTGGCATCGGCTATGGCCTGTATATTGCCCACAACATCAGTTTGTTCCAGTGTCTTTGAAGGCTTCCAATCGGCATAGACTCGCTGATATTTTTTATCCTCAACTTGTGGCTTAATTGTGCTTGTTGTTGTTGTTGTTGGGTTAGTAGTGATCGTTGTTGTCGGCGTGTTCGTTGGCGTTGCTGTCGTCATGATTTTCTCTTCCGGCAATGGGTCCAGTTTTCGTTCGTTTTCTAAAAAAGGGAAATATATCAAGTATTACACAAAGGATTAGCTGACTATCGGATTTTAGTTACTCTTACCTGTATCGTTTTCGAGCGATCGCCTATTGGCATTGACCAAGCGACGCCTTCGTTTATAATCCTCATTTTGCTTCTCATCATTCTCATTGGACTGTAGCCAAGTTTCAATCTTTTGGCGCCATTCACGGGATATTCTAAGTATAAGAAGAAATTCATTAGATATATAGAATAATCTGTGTAGTCCCTATGACATACCTAGGTTTTGCATCCTCACTGCCTGTGGGCGTACCTCCACCACTGCTGGCCAGCGGAGATTGCAGACGTTCCTGTGGCTGTTGTTGTTGTGGTTGTTGTTGCTGCTGCTGCTGTTGTAAAAGTGGAGCTGGGGAGCTGGCTCTCTCACGATCCAGACCAAAATCAATGTTCAATAAATCTGGTCGCTTTCGACTAGAGCTACCAGAGCGTGCCCGTCGAGCCCAGGAGCGATCCAAACTGCCATAGGCTGCCTTACGCTCTCGACTTATGTGATGACCATCGTTGGGTCCGGTAGAACTACGCAAAAACTCCATTAAGTCATCCTCTTCGGCTAAGACACGACTGCGTCGTCGTCTCAGACTGCCATTGGGTGTAATATCGGGTGAGGCTCCATCTTGCTCGAGGCGTATGAAACCGTTGGTAATGTCACCCGAACCAAGATGCCGACGACTGAGAGCAGGACTGGCACGAGGGTCGTAGAGAGCATCGCCAACAAATGGATGCTCCGAATCGGAAACGGGTGTACCAGCTGTCTGACCCACTACCAAATAAAAAACCGCATTAGAATCATCAAAGATGTACATAACTCCTCACTTGCTTACTTTGCCTGGCTCGACGAGCCATTTGCTCCTCCCTTTGCTTGCGTCGCAAGGTAGCCTGTTGCTCCTGCTGTTGTCGTCGCTCATTCTCCTTGACCGCCTGACGGAATTTCTCGTTGAAACCCTGAAAGATCTTAAAGCATTCCTCGAGCCGAAAAGTGGCAGCATCTTCGCAGAAGAATTCGGCTAGCTTTAGACGCATCGATTCCACCTGTTTCATGCCAGCCTGAAGCACGGCTAATTCGGATTCGGCTGCTTGAAGAAATTCGGCCATTTGCTGCTTGATATCCTCTTCGGTGTGAGGTTGTTCAATTTGCCGTGTGATCCGTCGAATACGTCCATCTAAAGTGCTAATTTCATTGGTGATCTGCTCCGAAGTGGTTCTGCCAAGGGCGAAAAGAATAATTGGTATCATCTCCTATGTACATACATAGATATTTCTACCTTTTCTAAACTTACTTGCTGGCATTCTCTAGAGTGGATAGTTGTGAGGTAAATTGCAGCAATTCCGGATTACGTTTTTCAGCCTGAAGGGCCACAAAATGAATGAGATTCATGTCCGGCTTATTGGCTCTTATGTCCGTCAATTTCTGCAACGATGAGAGTTTAACGCCCGCTGCATTTCCTGCATAGCCACCGGAGTTCAAGAAGTTTCCAGCTACCACAACCATATAGAGCACTTCCTGGAGTGTTTTATTGTTCAGCAAATCATCGCCAGCATAGAGCATAGCATTAATACAGGGCTCCAAATAAGCCACATTCGTTGCAAATTCCTCCTTGAGCAACATGCTCTCAATGCGCAATTTGTAACTGCAAAAATAGCAAAACAATATGAAAATGTAATAACATATCAGAGTTCTGACTCTTTTTCACCTAAGGACAACATTGTATATGCTCGTTTTCGTTTACTCATTCACAACTCTTAAGCTGAAAGCTAAATTATCTCTCTCACTCTCTGTTCTAATCTCCAACTGGACGGTTATTTCTCGTCTTCTTTAGTTTTCATTCGCCTTGCGAAGCGTTCGTTAGCCAAAAAATGTAAGTGCATTTTACATCGGTAATTAAAATCGGTTATTGCTTAACAAAGATCGATTTGGCATAGTTTTGAAATAAACTTTCAGTTGATGCTAAGAATATAAAAATCTGTTCAGGTTTTATCGTGTTTAATATATACATAACGGAAATTGCGGTTTTTGTTCTTGTGAAAAAAAGTAAAATAGCGAGCGTCATTGCGTTCCAGTCTGCGCTGGTGTTGACGTCGACGTCGGCTTAGCTTTTTGATCTCTAGTTCTGCCAGAGGATTTTTTTTAGACTGAACGGTTATTTTGCATCTTCTTTAGTTTTGATTCGCCTTTCGATGCGTTCGTTAGACAAAAAATATAAATGCACTTTACATCGGTAATTAAAATCGGTTATTAGCAGTGTGCAGTGTGCTAAGTTGACTGAAAGAGATGGCTAAAGAGATAGAGATGGCTTGATAGAGATGGCTATAGAATTGCTTGAAAGAGAAATAGAAGAAGCGAAGTAAACAAACGGTAAGGTAAGTTATCAATTTTGTTTTGAGCATTTTCTTTAACTTTTTGATCGTAAACAAGACAAACATAAAAGGTTGCCACCTAGATTGTTTTTTTGTAGATATTTTCTATACATATATTTTTATACACATATGTACATATACTTATATGTATGTATGTATGTGTGTAATTAAAATCATTATTTTTTTTGTTGCTACTTGGGGACTTCCAGCAAATGGAATATGTATAGACATGTACATATGTATGTATTGTATGTATGTATTGTATATATGTAAAGAAATTCATTATTTTTTGCGTTTTTTATTGCTACTTACTTGGGCACTTCCAGCAAATGGAGCAAAAACTTTTCGGCATTGCCTAGTCTTGCTTTATTTCCATTGAAATTCTTTAGCATATCGAGTTCATCCACTTCGGGAAGGATCTTCAATAATCCGCGCAATCTTTCAGCTCCAATTTCTTCATGAAGGCCTTGACGTATCAGCTGGATAATATCATCATTGGACGAACGGAATTGCTTAAGGAATATGTTGACATTGAGACTCCGTTTGCCATCTAGCAGGGTGATCTCTTGGCATTCCTTTTTAGATTTACGATCCAAAGTGTCGCATCCATTGGATGAATTTGAATTAGCCGATTGGCTGCCTTCGCGTCCCAGTTTGGGTGATCCTTGGGCACTGGTGGTTTGCAGGCAGAATAGGCCTTCCATTTCCTGCCAATCGATATCCTTCATGGGACTATCCTGATGATTGCTGGCCACAATGCTCCATATATTCTGTTTGCCAAGGACCTTTTGATGGGGAATCTTACCCCAATTGATGGTCTTCATTTTGGCCTTGGGTGCCGGCGTATCCTGTTGGGGCAGTAGTATCGAAGGCTCCGCGGCCGCAGCCGCTGCTGCAGCTGCCAGCAGAGGATCTGGTGTTAGTGGACGGTTAGATAATTGCAAGGGCGGAGCTGGCGGTGGTGGTGGTAGCGGTGAGCTGCCATTTATCATGGGCGGTGGCGGCGGTGGCGGTGCTTTGCCATTGACCGTAATAATTGCTGGGGGCGGAGGCGGTGGTGGTGCCACTGGAGCCGGTGGCGGAGGAGCGGGTGGTGCAGCATTGGTTGTATTCTTCGACTGTGATTGGGTTGTTGGCTTACGCGTGGGACTTGTGGCATCGCTACCACGACAACTTTGGCAGGCAAATTTCTGTGTACTGGGGGTACGCAACAGACGCACTGCATCCTCATGACTTTCGAGCAATGTGGCTCGATGGACCAGACGTTCGGTGGTATCCCAAACAATATCGCTTAATGGTTCCTTCGAGTCAATGCGTAGCAAGTGCTGCAATATGTTTAGGAAGGGTGCCTCCTGTGGGGTTTCGGCCACCTGAAAAGTCATGAGATCAAATCGAAAGATTAGACGTGAAGGACGACAACATACATAAGTAAGCCCACTAGGGCATTCATTGCCAATGAAATGCACTCTACACTATGTCCTTTGCAATGGGGATTGCAATGAACCCAACCCCTTTGTGTGATTTTTATCCTTGTCAGTCAACAACCTGATCATGACCTGACCTTTTGCCATGTCAAAAGTTGACATATATCCTTTTTGCTTGCGTGTCCCATCAGCCTTGGCAGTGGCCCAAATCACATACACATCATCACATCCGTCTTCCTCTCTTCCCCCAGCCCCAGAAGGCAATTAAATAAAAATTTAAAATCAATCTATGGACAAAAAGTACGGTGGACAATCTAAAAGTTTTCCAAATCAAATTTTAGTCTTTTCCCCGAATTCTTGTTAGCTTCTGTACAACATTAATTATCTACGATCAATGCTCAATCATTTATATCGGCTGAAACATCCAATTTTATATCGGTTACTGAGTTTCACAACCAGCAAAATAAAATTACCTTTTTATAGTTTTCGTGAATAATAATAATAACCTTCTTCCCATTAAATTTAAATTTAATATTTAAATAAAAGATAAGTTGGAATAATTTATATTTTTTGTTGTTGGTCTGTAGATGTTATACAGTTTTAGAGCCCCAAAAAATATGAAAGCAAATTTTGATTTCTCTTTTTATACAAATCTCATCATTCCAAAGAAAACAAGGGGAGATAATTCTTTAAGCTCTGAGAATTTTTAACACATTTATTTAATCGACAGCGAATTGCATTTACTTTCTATTGTTTAATAGCGAAAATAGATCCCCAATATGAAAAAGTCTTGTAAAACAGCATTAAAGTTGAAGAGTTTAAGACGATCTTTCAAAAAACCGTCTTAAAAGTTGGCGAAAATTAAGGTTTTTACATGAAACTGTCATAAAAAGGATTTCTTCCACTAAAAAGAAAATTTTTGGGGCTGTTCTGAATATATCTTGTATAAAGTTTTCATAGTTTTCTACAACTTATGATGGGTTTGTCGACCCATGTTGTACTAAATTTGTGTAAAACTGTTGTGTTTACTCTCGCATTAAGTATACGACATGATGGCTTCATCAACCATTCACTCACCTGTCGCAATATGGCATAGAAGACATCAAGATGTGAATTCAGATTGATGCCATCGGGGCCTTGTAGGCTCTGGGCCTCGTCGCATTCTTGCTGTTCCACAAAGACGTCCAATTGTTCAATGATATCGCCCACACTTTGAGCAACTTTTCTGTAAAAAAAAAAAACAGAGTAAATTGGGTTAAGCTAAATAATAATATGCAATAAATGGTGTAATGAACAATGATTTGGGTTAATTAGTTGACACTTGGCCAGAATCAATAGACCGACCGACCTCCCACAAAATTGACATTGAGTAACCTCTCTCTGCTCCTCCTCCTACTCCTACTTCCTAGCTCTAACTCACTTGAGATTCTTCACCAAATTCAAAGCGGAGCAACTGTAGCGGGACAAGGAGCCACAGAATGTGAGGCGCCGCTGTAGATGCAAAGGCGACGGCAACGGCGACGACAACGGCGACAATGACGATGACGAGGACGAGGATGACAATGACGACTCCACGTTTGCTGCCTAAATTGGCAATCCCACTAGTTAACCATATTTGAATCGTTTCGAATCAATTGGTTGTCCTGTCCTTGCTCGAACGTCCTTGTCAATTGTTTCGAGATGCCTTTTATGGGTTTTGGAGCGCTGACACCTTTTTTCTTAATTGCTTTTTGTTTTTTCCGTTTGTTTTTTTTTTTTTTGGTGAAATTTATTATATTTGCGGAAAACTGAGACAGAGAGAGAACGACAAGCAGCCAGAAAGGCAATGACGAGGACGAAACCAAAGTTCGAGAATTGAGAATCTCAGCTGCTGTTCGTCCTTGCCAGCCACGTGCTGCGCGCGCAGAAGTTGCTCGATAGCCCATGCCGCTCCCGACTCTCCGACGAGCAACTTCGTCAACATCCCATCCCAAAATCGTGCCCCCCATTGCCATGGACACATATCCGTCTGTTCGTCCGACCGTCCGTCCGTCCGTATCCGTGTTCATGCGGCACGTGATTCTCCTCGAATTTTGTTTTTCTTCTGCGTTCCTCTCTCCCGCCACACCATTTGCAGATTTTCCATGTTACACGGAAGTGGAAGCCATTACCAAAAGTTAGACTAAAGTTGAGCGAACTCACCGCAAATTGCCAAAATGTCTGGCTATCACATAAAATTACTTAAAAACAGATATCAAATGCGAAAGACTTATGTAAAAGACCAATTGAATTAAATCTATTTTAACAATTTAAACTCTACATTTATTATTATTCTTTAATATAAATCCATATTTTTTAAAAATTATAAAACTGGTTATTTTTTAGAGGCATATTATTAACAGTTACTGATTGCCTCAATTTTTTGCCCATATATTTGTTTAAGAGCAATCCTCAAGTCTTTTATATTGAAGGAATTTCAACTTTGATCTGAAGTACGTCGTGTTCCAAAAATGTATTCAAGACTTAAGAACTTTGTCATTTTGATTATTCTCAGTTGCTATAAATAACTTTTGGTTATTTGATATATGCTTATGAAAATATTTTTCGCTCATATTATTCGATTAGAACAACAACAATTAAAATCCGCTTAAATCAGCTACCTAAATACGCAGCTTCAAAATAAAGCAAAACCAACAAGAATTATGTGCACTGCCCCGCTTAGTCGGTCTGTCAGTCTGTCAAGTCGCCTGTTGGCCAGCGGCTTGGAATCAAAGCCCCAAAAGCCTGTCTCAGATGAATGAAAACGTTTAAATTTGAAATAAATTAAAACACACAAAACAAAAAAGCTGCGAGAAACTACGCATTTTATTTATGCGTTTTTATTATTGTTGTTATTCTTCTTTAAAAAAATGAAACATACCCTACTAAAAGGTTATATTAGATACCAGGAACACTATGTGTATTCATGTGTTTGGCTTAGAAAGCAAAGTAACATTCTGGTAATCGTTTCGTTTGTTCAGGAATTTTATTTGTTCCACTTTAGTGACACTTCAAAAGGGTATCTAGAGTTCATGATGGTAGAACAAATAAATATGGCGAGAAGAATTGAATGCTATTCACTTGCCTGACAAATGGGGCCTAAGACAATCAATTAGGCATTTAGGGGTACTCAAAAAGATTCTTTTTTGGAATTTAAGAAAAAAAAACCGGAGGGGAGCAAGGGGGGTCTATTTGATGAACTGCCATGCCTAAATGCCATTGTTTCTTTGGGTCTCTTTAAACTATTTTAAAGGGGGCCAAAAAAAAAAAAAAAAATTAATTGAATTTGTTAGTTTTTTTCGCAGTTTTTCTCTCATCTGTTTTTTGTTTTTGTTGTTTTGCTCTTTTTGAAGTCCACAAATTTGTCAACTTGACATCCATAAATAAACCCGTTTGTTTCGAAGGGTGAATTATGGTGGGAGGCGTGCTGTGGAGTGTTGGTGTGGCAAAGGGGGTGGTGGGTAACGGGTGGTGGCTTGGCAGCTAACTAATTGATTTATTGTTGACTAATTAAATATTGAATTAATTGGTGTTTGGCAGACGCCGAAACCGGCGCAAATTAAATATTTGCATAACACAGAAAAGAAATAAAAACACACACACATATGGCCCCGCAGCATTTTAGCCTCAAAGTGAGATGAAGATGGAGATTCGACGACTCCCGCTGATCGGAGCAAATGGATCTTTAACTCATTGGCCGTTTTTGATGATTGCTTGACAAGCGTCTAATCTGCGACTAATTTATACCCGTCACCTATACGATCATTCGGGCATATTGAGTTGACAGCATCATAAATTTAAGTTTGGGGAGAATGCGATTCTAGGCATCGTTCTTAGTTTTGTGAATCACAGAATCACACAAATGTATCTACTTATGTATGTTTATATGCATGTGTGTGTCAGACTACAAACTGGGCTAACTTCTGGGCACGGTACAGAAAGAGCCTACATGATTTGCCAACCATTTAATTGGGCCTTCATATGCAATATGTGTAAATGCTTTAATGTTTCTTCATTAATTGGTATACCAAAGTCGTAGAGATTCGTTGGCATTGTTCAACCAATGATCGTTAAACGATCTTCGAAACTTTATCATACCCATGTGAAAAATTGGGCGAAAAATGCTGCCTCTACCCTCTACCTTGATCTTGTCTTGTCATCGTTGTCCGTCGACGTCGTCGTCTTGCATGCAAATCTCAAATAAACCATAAAAAAACGGCAAGCAAATCGTTAAATCGTTTTAAAACTATGTTTGTGATACTCATTTGGGGTTTTATACACAGTATAAATGGTAGTCGTCGCAGCACTACGAGTAGGTATGACTTGTGGGAGTGGGTTTCAGGGTTTTTATTTGATGTTTTATCTAACAAATATTGAATAAATTGTCATAGCGCCGATCGTCGAGATGTGACTGCAATGTGGGTGCTTTGGCAATGTCTTTTTGGGCTTTTATTTCATTTGTCCCGTCCTCAATCGATAAACGATTATATTGTACAAGTACATATATATGTATGTATTTTAACTTACCTTAGATTATTGAGTAGGGGCAAAACTTTGATGCCTGCAATGAAACAAAATAGAAACTATTATAAAATGTGCAAGATTATTGGTATATAGAAATATATAAAGAATGAAAGGAAGCAATCTAGATGAGACAGGAACGAGAGACTACTCCCCCCGATAAGAACGATAGGTAAACAAATAATATTTTACATGTTTGCCATTTAAAAAATGTATGCAGATGTATTTTCAGCCCAATTTCGTTATTTCTGTTGTCTAAAATTAATTAATAGCTCGTTTAGCGCTTCGTTTCGTCGCGTTTCGTATACATAAGTTTAAATCATTTTGAAATTTAATTTTATGTTAATACTCGAAAAATGTGTCGAAAAAATCTAATAAATATTTATGAATGGTTTTTCTGAAAAGTAGTTTTTTAATCATAATTCTTTAATTGATTTGCTGCCAATGAATCGATGTGAATAGCAAATAAATTAATTTAAATTTTATTGTTTAAAATTCAACTATTGTAGATGGTTGTGTTGAGGCATCGACTTTCTAGTGCCCTGTGGCTGCCAAGTTAATACAAAAAGGATCTACATCCTTTTCGATTGATAATAATCTTTTGGAGACCTACTCTAATAGAAAATTGCTCCTTGTGGTATTGCTTTTGACCCCTGTAAGGCAATGCATACATACATACATATATAATAAGTATACCCATCTAATACCTAATAATCATTAGGTTAAGCTGGTCTTCTTGTTCTAAACAACTTGACACACTTGAGTATGGGCCGGCGCGGTGATGATGATAATGATGAATCAATTTCAATTTGCCAAGGCCCGCCCAATATGCCAATATGCAGTCAGCCCAGGCCAAGTCAATTCAATTCAAGCCACTTCCGGTCAAGCTTGTTTTTTTCTTTTGCTTGCTTTTATTTGCGCACTCACCAATATACATATGTATGTATATATATCTCTTTATATATAAGTATCTATGTATATATCAAGAGATATTGTAAATACAAATAATAAAAAATTAATTACGAAAATGTTCGTGAAAGTCGTTGCTGATGTTGAGGCTTCTGTGTATGATATGTACTCGCTCGTAATCCCCCCGCAACCCCCTGATCCATTCTCTATCCCCCCTGAACCCCGTTTGCGGTGGGATTGTGCCTTTTTTGGCGCCTTGACGTTCATAATTTTATTTAACGACTTCGTTTTGCTGTCATTTTATTTGTTTGAAATTGAAAACCATAAAAGGCGCAAACAATTAAAATTTCCAGTGTCTCTCTCTCTCTATCTCTATCTCCCTCTCTCTCACTCATTCATTGTTTCTTTGTTTTCGCTTAATATATATATGTATGTATATAGAGTTTCATTCGGAAGTCGAGGTCTTGGTCTCGATCTCGATCTCAAACTAGTCGAAAAGGAGCACACAACATTTCAGTTCAAATGTTGCCCTAAAGGCAATTCGTGACCACGCCCTCAGAATAAAACCATAAATTGTTTAACAACATGCTAATATTCTATTGTCAGCCAACTAAATATATATATATGAACATATATACAAACATTTTTCAATCAATTGCAAAAAAAACAAAAAAAAAAATTAAATCAGAACTGACCAAAGTAAATTGTTATTAAGTAAATAAAATACAAATTTTATTATTTGAGATCGTTTTTGTTGTTGTTGTTGTTGTCTTTTGCGTGCCAAAGTGGAAAATCATGGGGCATAAATCAGCATCAGCATCAGAATCGGAATTAACTGAATACAGCCGGCAGCCATGATTTGGATGGATGACAGATGACATATAACAGACAAAACTCAACAACAACTACAACGGATACACAGATATGTATGTATATACATACATACGTATATGATGGCTATACCGCCAATGTATGCACTGAGAGAAATAGCTATGATAATTAAGACGATATGTTCTCTGATTGTTGGCTTTCAACTAAGGCAGTTTGTGTCCTTAATTGTCCCAAGAGCGATATACATAGATATTTGTTGAATTCTGTTGGATTCCATAAGTTTGAAGCTCAACTTTTTAAATTATTCTATTTTAATTCAATTGGCATTTATTAGAATCGGTGGTAATGAAAATCTTCGAAACTGAGTAGAAATTTTCTCCCCTTATGAGATTTTTGACAATTTAATATTATGTCGAATTCTAATTATTTTTCAAAGAGCAGATCTTAAGAAAAATTGAATTTTAACAAGAGTTTTAACTACTTGAAGTCTACTAATTGAAATGCCAAATGAGATTTTCTCTCAGTGTATTGAGACAAAGATTCTGAACCAATAATTGGGCACTTAAGTGGCATTAGCAAACTCAAACTCTCAGAAACAGAATACAAAAAAGCGAAAAAGTTTTCCAAACAATATGACAAAAAAATTAAAGCAGGCAAATGCAAATATTTGTTGGGGCGTTCCTGGAAACTCAGCACACACACACAAAAAGTTAAGAAGAGAAAAACCGATTCAAAGTCGGGCCAATAGCCTTGAAACTGAATACATCATTTCATTGCCAAAGCGAAAGAGAACAAAAATGCGTCCGCTGTTTGCTCGATGCTTGTCAAATGTGTCGACTGAGGAATGCTCGGAGGGATTGGCGGGTGACAGGAATTGAAAACCAAGTGGCAACTGCATTTGGGAGATGGAAATGAAGATGGGGGTGTCCACCTCTTACCACTTCCCTCCGCCTTCCAACTCCCACCACTCGCCCTACGCCGCACAAAGTGCGTGACTTACATTTTGTCGGTTGTGATTTTGATTTTTGTTGAATTTGTCGCTGCTGCCTTCCTTTATTATGATTATTTTCTTGTAATGCTGAAAAAGCGCAGCTCAATTTATTTTAATTAAGAACAATAAAACGGAGTTCACCCGCTCCCGGCTCCCGCGTTAACTGAAACCCAAGTCTGGCTGTCATTGAAGCACAGCCAAAGGAGATGAGAAACGAAACGAAACGAAACAAAACTGAACCCCATTCCCCATTTTTGGTGGGCTGGTGCGCTTGCGCCTGCGCCTGAGATCCAGCCGCACCGCCGCCGCACATACAACTGCGCTCAATCAAAGTCAGAAACGCGGGTTGACGACAACAACAATAGCCAAGACACCGGGGGGAGTTCATGAACTTTGAACAGGAAAGAGAAGGGGAGGAGGGGGTGGAGGTGGAGGTGGGGGGAGCTACCGACAAGGGCAGGATGTGCCTAGAGAGGCGTCCCTTGTTTGTCAACAATTGGAAGGAGAAATGACGGCGACTTGTTATTTCTTATTAAGTGTTGTATTCAGTTGAAACAGAAATAAATCTGGGGGACACTACTTTGTGAGGGGAGCGGGTCTTGGATGGGGGTTGTTGTAAATATCTATAACTAAACTTGTAAGCAAATACAAAAGATGTAATTAACACAAAGACAATGAAAAGTGTTCATGACTCGTAAAGAAAATGTATAGAAATAGATTTCCCAGCAGATTGCGATCTCAAGAATATTAAACATCTTACCAAAGTAAATGACTTAGACAAAAAGCTGAATGAGTTGTGCGAAATTGGCCCAGTTTTAAAATGTCCCAATATAGCCCGAGAGAGAGAGAGAGAGTTACAAATCAAAATGAATTGATTGCAGTTAATATTATTAATAGGCGACTACTTTTTTGCAGGAGCTTCAAGGGTCAAGGTGCCCAAATGTCAATTATGAAAATCTATTTTAGATTTCCTCTCTTAATGATGGCTCGAAATCTGTTTTCTATCTTTTACTTGGTTGGATGCCTAATGTGAAATTCATTTCAAGACGCGCCTCGCCTCGCCCGCCTCTATGTATTGTAAATCGGCGGCACGTGCTAAGGTTACCCCGCATTGTGAGGCGATTTGGCAATTTTGTTGTTGGTTTTGTTGGGTTTGCTAACCCATCATTATTAACCAGCGAACAGCAAACGGCAAACGCCAAACGCCAAACAGCAAGTTAAACCCGAGGGTCAATGGTGTGGTTGGGGCTCTCGGACCTGTAAGAGATGTGACAAGCATATGGTCAAGGGCGCAAATCATAAAGATCAACGCGGGGCACATCAATCAAATTGAAATGAAATCGAAGACAGCTAACCAACCAAACAGTGTGTGGCACCAGGCAACAGGCACAGGGTGGCCGTGTGGCCGGGTTGTCGGGTAGTGGCAGGGCTAGTTTTTGCGGTTGGTTAATCTTACCTATAAATTCGTTACGTATGCGTATGCGTTCCTGCAATGTGGCCGCTGAGATGATGACACAATTGATGAAGGCCAATAGAGCAGTCTGATAGTCCAATGGCGGATTCGATGATGATGATGACGATGACGATGATGACGACGTCGAGGCAATAGTCTGTTCCAATTCGTTAATGACAATTTGAAAGCGATATCGTTGCTTCTTGAGATTCTGTAAATGGAAGAAAGAACAAAAAAAAAACAACATATATTGGTGGTTACTAAGTCATCCTTTTTAGAGTTCATGAACAAAACTATTTGACATGGAGGCAAAAGAATTTACTAATGCCATGAATCAATGTTGTAATTATTTAATCATTAAGATAAAACTACAATATATTCTTCACATGCTTTGCAAACACTGATGATCGGTATCGCTAAGATATTTGAAATTTTTGGCTAATTTCATTATTTAAAGTGTTATCGCTTGATCGCTGCTTACCTTATAAAACTCTAGTGTTTCAATGGCACGCGCATAGCCGTCGGCGCTGTAGGCGCACAACGCTGAAAGCAGCTCAAAAACTTGCTTCTTAACGGTTGCATTTTGAGTGTCCAATGCAGTGCCCAATGTGGCTATATAGTCACCGTTCTCGACTATATAATCCAGGCCGATGCGTGCGTCCATGGTTCTTAATGTGAAATGCATGTACTCGTATGTATTTTGGTTTTGTTTCTTTTCTTTTTTATTTGTTTTTCTCTTTTTATTTTCAATTGAAATCGGTGTCGTTCAATCGATTGCTTGGCGGTTAAATCCCCAAAGGTTCTTCCATGGAATTTTTAAATAGTTCACGTCAGGCCCATCAATATGTATGGTACATATATATATGTAGATATATGTGTGTAACTACCCAGATGTCGTGCTCGTCGTGCTCTGCATTTGTAAGAGAAGAAAAGAAGGCAATCAAGTTAGTTGAATTGAATCAAGGTTTGGTAAATGCATTTGCTAACCCTTGGCAGTGCCCTGAAACATATTTTCTAGATTTTATAGTCCCGTCCCCCCACAACTGCCCGCTCTTTCGTGCTGTCTATATAGATTTTAATTAATTTATGGACCCAGAGCTATGAATTGTCATAAATTAATTGAGTTTTGCTGCAGTTTTCCTTTCTTGATTTTTCGAGACAATTTCGAGGTTCGGCAAATAGATCAAAGTGAACGACCGATCGAACAGATTTCTGACTTGGAGCAGGTTCCTCCGTCGTCGTCTCTCTCTCTCTCTACCGCAAATGATCTTGTTAATTTGTTTACACTTTTATTTAATAAATCGCCGACAAAGTGAGGCATTTATTAAGTAGTTGTAGTAGGTTCTCTCGCATATTAAACAACAACAAAGAAAATCGATAAAAATGTTTAACATTTTTGTTAAAAGCTCCGCTCAAACTCAAGTGGCACTTTGTTATTTGAAATTATAATGCTTATGTTGTTGTTTTTTCCCCTCCTATCGATTTGACATTTTTTGATTTGATTTGACGTTGCCGCTAATGAAATCAAATAAAATCATTTCGAAATATATAGAGAGAAAAAAAAAAAAAAAAAAAAAACATTGACATCCTCCTGATATTTCCGTTAATTGTATATGCCATTTAAAATCGGAGAAACGAGTTTTCAATCACTGTACGATATACTAAGTATATACATAAAATACATTACAAATTCGCAAATATTTTATGTCATGTTCTTTGACAGTGTTTCAAATTGGAATTTTAAATGAATATGAATGAATGAACGAGCGAATAGAAAAACAAAGACAGAAAACAGAAACAGAAACCGCAAACACTCAACTAACTGATTGAGTTGTCTAAATTGATTATCACAGAAGATAACGCCATTTTTTTGTTCTACGATTAACTTTCACACTGCTTAATTTCTTAGCTATTCAAAAAATTCCCAAGACACATGGTAAAACGCATGTAAAGTTAATAATAAAGACTGGAAATTTATTGAAATATGCTGGAAAATCGATTAAATCGATTGAGTCGAAGATGTGACCCCAATATGACTGGCTAATTGGCAAACATCATCATTAATTAGCTAGAGAATCCGGCTTTAATGACCTGTTCAAAATAGCGAATCTCACACGTTGCAATTAACCAAAGTTTAATGAGAGGCATCAGGACACTGTCAATCATAAGCTTAACATAAAAAATTTATGTTTTTAAATGTAATGGGGAGTTAATTTAATTTCTTTTCTTAAAACATTTGTGACCAAATGAAGAATTCAACGATAATCTTATCGAAGAAAAAGTTATGCAACGTTGATTTAAACTGAACAACACAATTTCTAAGGTATTTGCAATATTCTCCAAAACTTTAGCTAGCAGGATGTGTAAAGAACACTCGGGTAGTCAATAGACCTCTATTAAAGGGTATAATCCCTAGCCTTAAGTAACCTAATAAACTCTTTTTGCTGATGCTAGTCGAAAGTGCGTTCAATTAGGTTTGCATTTTGTATTTGTGGGTCATTGAGATAAAAATGGGTAGACTAGTGTAAAATATAACCTGCTTTTCTATAAGCCAAATTGGCACAACACCCGCACAACATCAGCAGCAGCAGCAGCAGCTGGTGTACCTCTCTTCCTCACCCTCTTCCTCCATAGCTATCTCTCTTTCTCTCTCTCTGTGTATAGGACGATAAATAAAATGCTTATCGGAGAAACTGGTTCCATTAGGCCCAGAAAACTGGATGAACTGGACATCATACATACATATATGGTGGCATTATTAGTTCGAGATATTTATGGTCAATTTTGATTTTGAGACAAAAGTAAATTCGATATTAATTGAATGGCAAACACACAAGTGAAGGAAATGGTTCAAAGCCTGGGAATGTTACCTACCAAAGCCAAAAAATGCCCATAATGTTAATGAACCCCCCAAAAAAACATCCAACAAAAAAGGAGAAAAAATAAGGCAAACGAAACTGACTAATTAGATTTGTCTTGAGCAAAGTTTCTTGGCCCATTTATCTTGAATTGTAAGCCGAGACAAAGGCAATGGCAAAAGCAAAGCGTTGACAGGCTTAAATGACTTTTTGCTTTTGCTTTTCATATGTTACCTGTCCCTGCCCCAGCCGCAGTACTCCCCTCCTAACCAGTCGACAGGTGGCGACTTGTTGTTGTCGTTGTCGTCTATAAAATGTCAACTGTCTGGGGGTAAAATATTTTCATGGAGCCCATGTTAAAGTGCAAGTAATAATTCACAAATTTCAAAACTGTTTTCAATGTTTAACGAATGCTTTGGATTGGGTCTCTCAGAGTCTCTGTCTCACTGTCTTTGTCTGTCTGATTGTTTATTCGATTGTTGTTGTTGTTGCTTTTGGATTTTCAATGTTCCCCGCGCTCGACATTTTAATAATGTTGTATAAATTATGCTTTTCATGGGGCGTTTGCCTAAATGCCTCGAAATGTGATTAAATGTTGTGTAAAGTGCATAAAATTTGAAAAAAATATTTTAGTTAAGTGACTTGATGCGAGGGCAGTGCGTAAAGTTTACACTTAATTGTAGAAATATGCATCTATATATAAAATAAATCGAGGAATCCTAAAAATACATTTTTGTAATGAATAAAAACTTTTTGTCCGACGCTCGCAAAAATAATCAAACAAAAATTGTTGAAATGATTTCGATTTACGTTTAACTTCACAATGCATAAGCAGAAAATCAACAGGTAGATATGTGTGTATATACTTATATCTACTGCAGTAACCCCCCCCACCCCACACACACACACACACACATCCCCTCTCCCTGTCGCTGGTTGGCAAGGCCGTTTGTGCCAATCTGTAACCAATTGGTAGCAAATTGGTTGCTCTTCAAAGTCTGCCGCTGCCCAGATAATATATATATATATTATATTGTATATACATAATATATGTATATATTTTTATTATTTTCTATCAAGGTGTGTCCAAAGTTGAAGTCTTCGTAGCTGCGTGCGTTGCAGCTGATTTTCATAATTTGTTGCATTGCATTTTTTATGTCGCCGTCATCGGCGTCATCGTCGCCTCATTCAATTTGCATTTTGATGATTTTACCTACACAAATATATTTGTATATGTATATACATAGAAAAAAACCTACCTATAAACTTCAAACTTTAGATAAATAAACCATGGAAGTAAAGTGTGCGTTTATTTTTATTGTTGCTTTAATGGTAAATTGAATGACAAATAAAAGTTAACTTTATCGAGATGGAAAAAAAAAAACTTTTCTCTTCTAAATTAATGAGATAATGAAAAGTTTAGCAAGTAGGACTATAAATTCAAATTTGCATATATTGAATAAACTAGCCTTATTTTGTTGAATTCGGTACTTTAATATACTTCATGCACCTTCCTGAATCAATGAAGTAATAATTTTCTTTTATTACATTTCTGACACATTTTTCACCTTATATACCCATAATTACTATAAGGTAGCAGTCTATAGTTCATTTACAGCATTTAGATCGAACTCATATTAAGATCTATAGTTGGTTTTTTCTTACTGGGGAATTAACATTTAATGAATCTCGGATTAGCAATTAACTAGCCAATTAATTGAAATTCCATTTAGTTCAACTGAAATGCGATGAGTGTATTATGTACAAAAGTGTTTTAATAAGATGATAAACAACAATGGGAAATAAGTAAGTATATATGTACATATAAGTATATACATATATCAAGTTGAAACTCAAATCATAGCGACTTGGATAGGATTTAATATACTTACTATGGTTTACGAAATAATTTTGTGGCCAAAGAGGGAAATGAAAAAGTGATAAATCGATTTTGATGGGGACAAAATTTTCCCAAAATGAATAAAACAAAAAATAAATGTGAAAACTTTATCATGGCTGACCCTTTGCATATACATAGTTTTATCCGACATTAAATGGCACTATTGTTTGTGATTTGTTAAATCTCCATTTTACCATTTAACAATTTTCTCATTTCCATTTAGATTTTCTCCATTTTCCATTTCACTGTTGAGTTGAGTTTATCAGCAGCAGCCACACAAATCACACAAATCGCGTGTGAATCTGCTTGGGTATGGAGACCCAAGACCCAAGACCAACTGACAAGCAACAGAGAGTATGCTTTGTTGCAGACAAGACAGACAGATAGATTATAGAAGAGGAGAGGAGAGGGGAGGGGCGTGGAGAGTGGACCCGGTGGAGTCGAAGGAGGAGGAGGAGGAGGAGGACTGGACGAGTCATAACACTTGACAACAGACGACGCCAGCCAGCAATAGAGTAACAAGTTGCAATCAAAACACGATCTTGGGATCTTGGCGCTGGCGCTTGGCTTACTCACTTACTCACTCCGTCACTCAGTCACTCACTCAGCATTGACCTTATGACTTCTAAAATCGGTAAAACATCTTTACAACAAAACCATGTGGCAGCAGCCAATGTTATCGTTGTCGATTGTCAATTGTTGTTAAGCTAAAAATACAACAGAAAATGCTGAAAATAATCAATGCACACATTAACTAAGTGTGTCGCCTTACAGGATACCCTATTAACAAGTAAGTTGAACTTAATTTCATTACCGTTTATTACTTTTCTTTACCAATATAAAGTTATCTTGGGTTCTTTTCCTCGAAAAAGATTAATATGATAGATATATCTTCTCAATATGCCTTTTTTCTAACTTTCGGCAACTTTAATATACCCCGTTTACATATCCTAAGTGGGAAAACAGGGTATGAAAACTACATGCTGAGTTGTCGTCGCGTACTTGAAATTGGGATACATTTATGTATCTATATATGTATGTATGTACATATATACTTATACATATATATTTTATTGACTTTGTGTTTCGTGCAACTCCACCCGCTTTCGCCACCTCTGTCTCTCCCTCTATCTACCTCTCTCTCTCTCTCACTAGCACTTTGACTTAATTTTTTTAAGTTTATTGAAGTGTTTAAAAAGGACATTTCGCCTTGCAAAAAAATATATTTCATGTCAAGTTGAAACTAAAGCGAAATATTTTGAAGGTCAAAAACAAATGGCAACAACAACAGCAACAATTGTGTTGTAAAAGGCGTGTAAATTGAGCAATTAGGGCGTGCCCAGTGCCCCTCACTTGACTTTAATTCCTCAATTAGCCCGAGCTTAAAGGTAATCACAGTTGGTCCGGTCCCATGATGATGCTGATGATGATCATCTTTTACTAGTTGGTGGGCGTTAAATTTAACAGTCGAAAAACCGAAAAAATTATTCAACAAAAAGCAAATAATGTTAATGTCAAGTCTTTTTTCTACAACGAACAAAGAACATTTGACTACAACAAAAAAACCAAAAAAAAAAAAAAAACGAAAAACAAAATAAATAAATATAAAATGCAGCCCACGGACCAAAAGTGCGTGGGTTTTGCATTTTCGATGATGTTGTTGGACTGGACTGGACGCGGGACTGACCAACGAACGAATCAACCACAAAAACTACAATATACAAAATGAGTAAAGAAAACAGAAACTAGATATGGCTTAGACGAAATGTAAATATCTATAGTACATATATATAAGTATATACTGATGAACTCGTGAGGTTGAGATTCAGCGATTGCGTTTGAGCTGATGATAATAGAGTTGAAGTGACTTTAAGAAAATACGGAAACACCTAAAGAAATCAATGAATGAATCATGGCAGAACCACTCATAGAAATTAACTAATCGCTGAGCTTAGCTAGTGTTTTTAAATGGCAAAAGATTAAATAGAAATCAACTAATTGGTGGAGCTTAGCTAGTGTTTATATGGCAAACGATATTTATAATAATTGCATAAAGCCGTCTGCTTCTGAACCCAAAATGATATTTCTATCAAGTTTGAAAATAACGTTTGTTGTGAAAATTAACTCATCTAAAAATCAATTATTTTATGAGCTGATTTCGTTCTGCCCTCCCTACACGACCTTTTTCATAGACCTCCTGCTTCTTGATCTACTACTACTGCTCCGCCTCTTCTTTTTCCATTTTGAATATAAATTCACTTTTCATCATGAAAAAAAAGGGAAAGATCTCAGATCATCCGCAGCAACGACTTCTCTTCATTAGGTTTCATTCATAAAATGTTGTCGCCGCGTGGCGCTTGTTGACTTCTCTGACAGGGGCGAATCAACGCCCAAGCGGGTACCATTTTATCATTGTTTCAAGTGAGAAAAACAAAGAACGGGGGCAGGAGGGAGGGGGTTGGTGTGGAAAGGGAACCCCATTTGTTCTCTCTCTCTCGTTTTATTGATGAGAATTTATGAATGGTCACCAAAAGTGACAACAATTTGGGTTAAATAGACTCAACTAGCAATATTGAAACCCCAAAAACAAAGACAAAAAAAAAAAACCCCATCAAAATGTGTCAAAAGCAAATACATTGGAAAATTTTTCTATTGCTTTTTTTTCACTGTGCGTGTGTATGTCTGTGTGGGGGAGGGTGGGGGATTTGGGGTTTTTATTTCAGTTTTGCGCAAGTGTGAAACTGACTTACAAAACGCCTATAAAATATAAGGCGCTAATGGTTAATTTTCACGCTTTAGGGAAAAAGCGAAAGTTGGAAGTTTTGTTTTTTTCTTTCTTGGTTTTAGGTTTTTGGAGTGGTTTTTAGTTTTACGTGGTTTTTGTTTTCCAAGTTTCTCACAGGTGTGGAAAATTCTGGTAAAGTGCATAAATATGTTCGAAATTTAAGCCTTATGACAGGTTACAAGACTTGCGACAAAAACAAACAGCCGAATGCGAACCAGTTAATGGAATGAGAATATTCCTTAATCGAAGAAAAATCGCCACGACTTCTAGATACCCAAAAAACGATAGAGGAGAAAAAAGGGGTATGAAAAGTATGTGAAGAGACAGGAAAAAGTAATTGACAATATGGAGTATCAGTTTAGATTAGAGAAGTATTTCTTCAGTATTTCTTTTTCTTAATACTTATTTATGTATCTCAATCTGCCTAATATACCTCACAATTTTCCATATGCATACATATATTTGGTATAAAAATCCAAATATTTGGCATGCCAAAGCAAACATAATAAATTTTGCTTCTTTTAAGGAGGGCAACTTCAGGGCCAATTTCAATTGCGAACAATGAACGCTAATTATGCTAAAATTCAGTTAGGTTCACTACGAAAAGGTTCAATGCACCTACCCACACCTAACCAAACCACACACACTGAGAGAGAGAGAGAGAGAGAGAGAAACAAATCGGATACGACTGCAGCTATTTCAAATCCCTTGTTGACCTTAACTTTGAATTGTCCAAATACAAAAAGTTCAAATTCAAACAAAAACGTAACAAAAAAAAAAAAAAAAACACACACACACACAGAGACACACACAAAACTTATGATCAAACCGAACAGGCGAACAAAGCCAAAAGAAGTGAGGCGACTTCGACTCCGAAACCTACATAAAAATGATTCATGAAAACATAATGGCCAGATGCAGTGCCTCAACTTGAGATACAGATGCTGCTGCTGCCTGCCACCGATTTGACATTGACTTGTGGTTTTTAGTTGCTGCCGCATTTTGTGCTTTTCTCAGTTTTTCCACATATATCTATCTACTTTGTTTTCAGTGTGTGGGCCAATATAAAATTGTTTAACTCCTCCTCTTCTCTCGTCTCGTCTCTCCACTATAGAGTTTTATGATTAGTCAGCAGCTTCTTGGCTTAAATATATGTATGTATCTCTGTTTTGGGAGCAGCATTTATAGAATTTGATCTTTTGGTGTCTATTTTTTTGCGTGGTATTTGTCCTTCATAAGCATTTTTCATTTCTTCCGCATCAGGGACATACATATATGGATGGGTCTTATCTTCTAAATCAATGATTATCTCTGACTCTGACTCATAGAACGAAAAATTGAATGAAAATGTTCTATTAGAGAGATCATCATGATCATGATGTTGTTGATGTTGATGATGACATTGAAAGGCAAAACTAACAAACTAAATCTTAAACTGAAAACTACAAATGCACAGCAAAAACAAGTTGCCATTTATGTAAGTGAATTTTTTATGCAGAACTCTGTGTACACAACACACAGAACTGAAACAAGATATCAAATGACAAGCGTGAAAATTGTCTACTAAGATTAAAGGCCATTTTTGAACGGCGAGTTTCTCTCTCTCGACGGAATCTCAGCCAGTGCCATGCCACTGACTCTGAGACTGTTTCAGCCTCAGTCACTGTTTCTGTTTCTGCCTTTTGAGCTATTACTTTTACTCACAGTTTTTGGTTGCGCAATTCGCAGCCCAGCGCCAAACTCGAACTTGAACTACATTGCAAATCTTCCACATGGAAAATGATGATGAATACAGATTGCTCTCGTTTTTGGCCTTTTGTCTGCGCTTATTGCGGGGCACAAGGTGCACCACGTGACTGGCGGAATTAAATGGCAAATTAACGTTTTTGGGGTTACTTGACTTCTTTTTATACCATGCATTCGTAGAATGAAATGGTATATTAAAGTCGCCAAAATGTATGTAACAGGGAGAAGGAAGCTTCTCCGACCCTATAAAGTATATATATTCTTGATCAGTATCAATAGCCGAGTCGATTGAGACATGTCCGTCTGTCTGTCCGTCTGTCCGTCTGTCCGTCTGAAGAATCATCGAGATCTCGGAGACTATAAGAGCTAGAGCTACCAAACTTGGCATGTAGACCCGTTTGCTCTGCAGGCAGATCGAGTTTATTTTTTTTTTCGCCCCGCCCCCTTCCGCCCCCGCTATTTGAAAAACAATATTTTGAGCCTCCATATCTCGGGAACTATAAAAGATAGAGCTTTCGGATTTGGACATTAGATGCGTGCAGTGTGCACGCAGACCAAGTTTGTTTCAAATTTTGGCCACGCCCCCTTCCGCCCCCGAAATTCGAAAAATTCGATTTTCAGCCGAAATATTTATCGTATCGTAATTTAATTTGGCACACTAATACATGTCACGTATATCTATCATTCCACCAAATATCACAAGAATCGGAATAAAAATGGCCGAGTTATACATAGAAACGTTTTTCACTCATAGCGGTGCAAGGCAGATGCACGCGAAAAAGAGCGAGATAGCATATGCTGCAAATCACCGATTTGGTTGGGGGGCGCTAAAGTGCTCGTTTCCACAAAAGAGAGATAGCATTTGAAAGAAATTTAATATATATCTCTTCACCTAATGCATGGTATATCCAAGTCGGCCCGGCGACTTACTTACTTTATTTTTTTTTTGTTGTGGGGCATATGTATATGTATGTGTGTATATTAATCGAGAATTACTTCGATTTGGCTTTAACTTAGCCGCAGAAACTTGCACATCAGAGTTATGAATACTTGGAATACCTTAACTTTTCATTTTAACAAGTTCTTTGAAAGTTGAAACTGCATAGAGAGTTGTATATTTAATACATTTAATGACTTGTGGAGACTTTGTAGAGATTTGAAATTGAAATACGTTGAACATTTAAACTATGTAGAGAGAAAACTTTCTATAGACTTGTGGAGACTTTGTAGAGATTTGGAATACCTTATCTTAACTAAAACGAGGCTGGCTTGAATTTGAGAACTACATAGAGTCTTATAGACTTTGTAGAGTTTTGAAATTGAAATACGTTGAATATCTAAACTATGTAGGGAGAAACGTGTTCAAAATCAATCTTTCTATAGACTTGTGGAGACTTTGTAGAGATTTGGAATACCTTCAATCTTAACTACCATGAAGCTGGCTTAAATGAAAACTACATATAGTTTGGGAGACTTTGTAGAAATTTTGAAAAACTTATTTATTTCGAACTTTTTCGAATATTTACTGTTTTAGCCTTAAATATTTCAGCAGACTTCAATTATCTAATTGGCGACTTTTGTAGAGTCACCTGATAATGCACATTATATAATTAACAAGGGTATCAACAGTTTCGTCTTGGCTAGCATTGCTGGACTGTGTTGCCTCATGAACTTGTAACCAAGTTTGTAACTTAATATTTTTTAGGTTGTTAGTTTTTTTTTGTTTTTTTTTTATTCATATTTTACATTGTTTTGTTTAATGTTGGTTTGCTTGGGGCTATTTATAAATAGTAAATGTTGCTATCTTTTTGATGTCGTTTTTGTTGTTGCGATTGTTGTGTTTTGGTGTTTGTCTTACAATTAAGTTAGCATTGTTTTGGTTTGAGGTGCCACCTGGCGTTGCAGCGAATTAAAGCTAACTGAGCATTAAGCTAAACATTGCCAATAATTTGTTTAATTAGGCGTAAATGAATATAGCGCCGGCAGCGGGGCAGCAGCAGCAGCGTGGCAGCAGCAAGACTGTAGATCTAATGGAGCGTTGATGATTTTAATAGCTTGTCGGTTTTTTCGCGATGTGGCAAGTGCCCATTGTGGCCACACCCACCCACCACCAGTACCAGCAGCAGCAGAGCAGCGGCTAATGGCACAGTAACCACAAATGAAAATGCCATAAACCATGTGAACGTGCCGAGAGAATCAAAAAATGCATAGCGACCTGCCAACTGATCGCATGGACACTTCTCCCACCACCACCTACAACAACAACATCAACAACAGCAACAGCAACAACAGCAAAATGCAAACTGCAAACTCCACTTAAATTTGATTGCACATCGATTGTCGATTGTCGATTGCCGATCGTTGGATCGTTGGAACCGCTTGATCGGTGGCTAACTTTTGCCATTCACGACGATAATTCAATTAATTGCCAAAATGTCCTAGAGACACAAACATTTCATATTCAATGCAACAAAGTCTAAAAACTACAAACTACAGACAATCGGTGATCACCGATCAGCGACTGCAACAACAGCAACAAGTCGTGTTGAAGTCATGTCTCTGATCGTGTAACTTTTCATTAAATTTCATTAAATTCTTTTATGCGATAGCAAAACAACATTTGAGACGATAGGGACAGAGATAGACACATTGCAACATTATGCTTAGCCAGACGATCCTCAACGCGATCCTCAATGTGATCGTTCGATGTTGTTGTTGTTGTTGTTACCCATGCATTTTGTTATGACTTTGATTTATTTAAGCAAATTACTTTTAAGCTGGGAACATTCGGCTCGAGAAGGAAGTGTTTTTCGTCTGTTACTTGTCTCGGTCTGATCATCGGGCGATCATCTCACCCTCTCTCTTCCAAGTTATTAGTATTAGCGCTGTCTGCAATTGTCAGCCACCAATTTCAATTTCAATTTCAATTCCAATTTCAAATCCCAACTCCCAACTCCCAATTCCCAGTTACATAACCATGTGATCTTTCTCTATCTCTCTCCCATTTTCTCTTCAATGTCTGTGCATAAATAATTTCAATTTCACATATGATCAATTGATCGATGGATATGGATGGATTGATGGCTTTGTTGATAGGCTCCTATCTAAGCTAGCTAAAAACTGGCTTTTACCCTCTGGCTAGGGCCAGAGATGGAGAGAGACCCCATCTTCAATGACTGCAGCGTGTTTAATTACATTTTTTTTTCCCCCATCTTCCCCCTTCCCCCCACCATCGTCGTTTTAAGGGGGAGTCATGGAATCGGGTATGGGTATGGGTATGGATTTAAGTTTGGGCTTTTGGCATAGGGGGAGATTGAGCACGGATATCCGCGTACGTGTTGGGCATATTTGTTGTACTATACGAAGACGACAGCCAACACTATCTTGACAATTGTCAGCTGTGGCTTTAACTCTAATTTGGTCATGGGTGACCTATAAATTTATAACAATTATTCATAGAAGGTTCAAAATGGGAAAACTCACAGATAGACATCAGCCACAAAATGTGAAATGTGTTTTGTGTCATAAATAATCGCATTTTCTTCCAGTTAAATAGCACTCACAGTTATCTGTCAGCTAATTTATTTCCTCCTATACAATATTAGTCGTATTAAGTAGCTATCTATCAAGCTTGCTTTTACTTTAGTTTACTTGGATTACCCATTTAAGTGAAACTAACGACTAAAAGTCGGTACTAATATATATTTTGGATTATAAATACCATTCCATGATGTTAATGTTTCAACTTCAACTAGATATACCAAGAAATAGTTATTAAAAAAGAATAAGTAAAACAACGTGATTACGTTTGAATACGCTTGCAAATTTCTTCCTAAATTAACGGATTTTTCTGGTTGATTTCAGAAAACTATAATACTTTAAAATCTTGGAAATATCCACATGACTTTTGAAATTATCAAAATTTTTCGGAATTCCGAGTTAGAGGTTTGCAGAGGTTCTAAAGTCAAGCTGCGCCTATTTCGAAAGAGTATTTAACTGCCGTATCAATAAATTTCCTTGCTTAATGAAAACAAATAAATTTATGTGGCATTGCCATCCGACCTATAAGACTTAACTTATAGCAGGCACGCACGATCAGCGCTCAGCGATCAGTGATCGGCGATCACCTCTCCCGATATGGCATTGGCTTTGTCTTTTGCCAATTTTTGTTGTTGATTTCATTTCTGTCTTGGTTTTTGCTTTATTAACAATTGTTATTTGAATTATGGTTGAATAAATTAGTTTATACTGTTTCAGAACACACACACACACAGCACACAGCACACATACTGAGTACTGAGAAGTGCATTCAATCGAGGTGTGTAAAAAGGTTCGCCTTCGATCGGGCGACATCGAATCACTTATTGATTGATGGGTTTGTAATGAGTGCTTGGGGGTTATTTTTTTTTTTAATGGGGCCCCCAAAAAGAAAATCTCTTTCGGCTTTACATATACTTTTGTTGTTTTGTTTTGATTTTGGTAGCAAAGTTCATTGAAGGTCTGCGTGGACCTTGGACTGATGTGGTATGTTCTTCTTGTGTGGCGAGTGCAAAATTGATTTCGCTCAGTGTATAGATGAATAGAACCAGAACCGGAGCGGAAATGAACTTAAAAGAAAAAGAGTAGTGGAAATAAAAAAAAAAAAAAAACCAAAAGCAAGACCAAACCAAACAGAAAAGAAACAATGTAGGTGAAAAAACAAGTTCCCCGCAAAAAAAAGACTTAAGAGCATGGCCGTATGAGTAGGATAGGCAGATAGTCAGAGAGTGGGAGTGAGAGAGGGACAGTGCGAGTGAGAGATGCAAATCAATAAGTGACTTTTTCGGCTTTAATAGAATCTATATACCCGTTTTTTTTTTTTTATTCTTTCGAAAAACCGCAACCGCAAATCAGACAAACAAAATACACAAAAAAACACAACTAACAAACAGCAAGCCAAAGGCGCCGTCGGCCATCTCCCTCGATTTACTTACTTACTCGAGAGATTTGAGATTCCGATTTGGTTATGGATTGCCAGATTGTAAACAAGTTGCCCTCTAGTCCCAACGATTAGCTGAGAATTTCCGTTTCTAATTTGAAACTCATAAATTAGCAAACGTTTTTAATAAAAAAAAAAAAAAACAATCGCAATGCAGGCGTCAACGTTGGCGCTAAGCCTGAGAGTCTTCTTCCAAGAAGTGAAGCGACCTTCAGTTCCCATAGCCCATAACTATGTAGTATATTCTTGTCAAATGGAATTTTGAATTATTTATGTTCAGAAATTAGTTATGCCAGTCACAACTGAGAGTTGCGTGAGTTATTTATGCCCATTTGAAACTCGATCATGCGAAATTAAGGAGAGTTATTATGGTTTATTCAATCTAATGGTATAGATTCTTGGCAAGCGTTATTAAAATTTCAATGATACATATCAAAATTCGATGGAATTTCATTGCGCGCACAAGCTTACACAAATTTACATATGTTCATATAATATTCTATATATGTAGCTAACATGTAAAAGTTGCAGATTGAAGATATCGCATTAAATGAGTTTTGGGTTTTTTGTTTTAAACCCTTTATGTTTGGGCCAAGTTTTTTTCTGTTAATTTATTAATAAAGTTTTTGTTTTGCGCTATAATTTTCTATAATTTTCGGTTTCAATTTGATTTATTTATTTGATTTATTTCATATATGTATATGTATGTATTTTTGTTATTGTTGTTAATTCAAAGCGAAAATTTCTCATTCTTGCCTTCACCTGGAAGTTCCTTATAAGGCATAACTTGGTTTTGTGTTTAGGCTCTATGATTCAAAGTGAATATATAGATTTAATATATGTATATGAATAGTCAGCCAAAGTCTCTTATGCGTAACTTTTCAATCTAACGCTGACTGACCCAACCAGCAGCCCACACACAATGAAACAATGAGTAAAAAAGCGTTGAATGAAGCGAAAGAAAAAAAAAATAAATAAATAGATATATCTACCTATATTGAATGTATAGGAAATCTACACGAACCTAACCACAAGTCCCGTCCAGTCAGTCAGTCCGACCAAGCTATAGATCTATCTAAACGCCGCCTGTCTCTTCAACGCTTTCTGTTGGCGGTTTTTGTGTCCATTTAAGAGCCTGGCCAATTCGGCAACTTGTCGACGGCGGCAAACACTTTATGCTGATGATCATAATGATGATGATGATCGCCATGATCATGATCATCATGATGATGATGAGTTGTTTCCCCAAGTCAAGTCAACTCAACTCAACTCAAGACAAGATCAAATCAATGACGATGAGATCGAGAGATCGTCCGCCCATACCCATAGCCATTTGTTTCCCACATATTAATTTATCATTTATAAACGATTATTTTGTTGTTATATAAAATTAAATTGCGCGCCCAAAACAAATTAAACTAATAATAGGAAGCGTTTTTCACGCTTGCCACTGACTCTCTAGCTTGATAATGGTTTGCTGATGAATGGAGGTGGGAATGGGGCTGGGGATGGCAATGGCAATGGTGCGGGAGATGAAGAGTGTTGGACTAACTGTGGCTATGACTATGTAATTATTGACTTAGTCTTTGACTTGAGACCGACAAAAGAAGAAAAAGAATTTGACTAAATACCGACTTCCGTCTATTCATCCTCCCTTCATTCATCTTCCACCCGCTCTAAAAGAAGCAAAGAAAAAAACCGATTAGCTGCATTTAGTTTTGGGTTTTTGGCCAAAAACTTTCTAGTCTTTTTTTCTCTCTCAATAACAGAAATTTTCTGGGGCAACTTTTGCCATATTTGTCTTCGGTTGATTACCTTGGCCAGGTGAAATTTTTGTTATACGCCTAATTTGTTTGCTGATTTGTTTGCATAATTTTGCCATAATCTACGCAGCAAACAACAAATAAAATTTGCATTCTTTGATCATAACGAATGGGAAAAAATAAGCAAAAAAAAAAAAAAACCAAGAAATAATACTCATAGTCATAACATTCAAATGCTTCAATAAAGTGTCAAATGTTGGAATGACTGAAGGTTTTTGAAATTAAATGGTTATTACCCTCCTCCCGCATAGATAAATAATAACCAAACAAATCGCCAAACAAATTATTTCTTCACAGAGTTTTGTGCGAATTATTTTCGATTTTTTAATATCTACGAGGGAGAGCAAGCAAAATGGATGGGGGAGACTAATTAAAAACAAATTTCACATTTAGTGGGCGAAATTATTGAGTATTGATTAAAAGCTTGTTAAATTTCAATTTCGTAAATTTAAATTCAAATTGTTTTTGGGTTTTTTTTTATTGTAATCAGTTGTAATCAAAGCAAAGGAATTTCATGAAGTTTTGGATTCTCTTTGAATGAACAGATTTAAGTGAAGGGAAACATTTCTATTCATCTTATATAATTAAATTGAGTTGTCGTTTGGTCTGAACTACGAATCGGATTTGTTAACATTTTGCGATAATGTTCCGTTTCCCCAATCACACCCCTCTCTCCACAGGTTATTTAGTTAGGGAAGCCAATAAGAGGGCATTGTAATACCTGTGCATGATGTGGAGTGTGAAAGAGTGTGTAAAGTGCTCTCAGACCTTCTCATACCTTGCTGGTGTACCTTGTCTTCTATGCTTTTGTTGTTCTTTTGTTTGACGTCAGTAAACCAAATCGAGAATCGAGAATAACTAGGTAGCTAATGCTGGCCTGGCCAACCTACACGACAATCGGCAGCAGCAGCAGCAGCAGCAACAACAACAACCAGCGAAGCGACGTTCTTTGCATTGACAACAGCAACAACAGCAGCAGTAGCGGTAGCGGCAGCACATGTGGTTGTTGTTGTTGCTGGTTAAAAACTAACAACAACAACAACAAGTACTACAGAAAAAAAAGTGCAACCAACACCAAAGTAAATGCATCGCCTTAGCTCAGGTCTCAGGTCTCTCAGCTCTCCACCTGAGGCAGTTCGTCGCTTTTGCTGCTGCTGCTGCTGCTGCTTATTTAATATGCAAATGAGCGCATAAAAGCAATTCATTGCAGGGGCAGGGCGCAATCCAACAAGATATTTGTTAAACAATAAGCAGCAAAACAATATTATTTTATATACATTCATACAAATGTAGGTATATGTATGTATATATATTTAATTGTTATTCAACAGCAGCTGATGGAGAGGATGCGCAACTTGTCTGTCAGTTGGCAACTGTCAAGCAGCCAAACAGCCAACTTGCCCACGCAGTTCAGCTATTTCCGATAATTATGAACAATCGCACAACGCGGCGTATGAGTAATTTGTGTTCTCTAATGCAGGCGCCGACGACGACGACGGCAACGACTTCGATTCAAACTCTAACGTGCTGAAATAATCAAATTGCAAGAATTAATCTCACACAGTAATAACAAATGCGGCCAACAACAACACCACAAATTATGCATATTGAGTCAAGGCAACGACTTTCAAATACCCTATAACCAAAGAGCAGGTGTATCTTTAACCCAAACTCTATGGTTAGGCATATTTACAAGCTCTTTGATCTTTAAACGATATATTTATATATGATATAGATATAGGATCTAGATAAACATGCATATCAAGGTGATTGGTTGGTTCGTTTGATCAAATTGAAATTAGTATATACATATATCTATGTATCTGATTGCAAATACTTCCTCATCTGTCTTAATATACTCTTTAATGCTATGATTACTGAGTATGGGAAAGAACAACATTTTGCGTCAAAATGCTGTGGGTGTTGTGTGTTGTGTGTGTGAGGCCCACACGTTGAAAATTAATAATAAAGTACGTAAAGTACAACAAGAACAAGAAGACCAACAACAACTACAAAAACAACAGAAAAGAGTTGTCTTGATCTGCTGTAAGAATTTATTGTTGAGTTTTGTGTTTTTTGTATGTGTGCCTGGAATATGAACCAAAAACCAAAAAGCAAAAATATAAAAAAACCAACAAAAAAATAAGGAATATATAAAAAAAAAACTTAAATGTATAATAAAGTTTACAGCAGTAGCAGCCAGTAAACCCAGAGAATGAGGTGAAGATGGGGGTTTCGGGGATATCGTGGGCGGGGGAGGAGAGGATCTCGTGGCAGTGGTTAATGTGCTCATCAAATAGCCATAAATCAGCTCATTTAAAATTTCACAAGCGCGTAAATTGTCAAGGAAATGAACAACAACAACGTTACGGAAAATTGGGAGTCAGTTAATGTTAACTAAATGTGAAGGTGTGGGCTCACCCTATGCCTGTCCTCAGCCTCACCCTCACCCTCACCCCTCTTTTGTGTCTGTGAATATATGTAATCTTTAATAATTACCTTGAATTATTGTTAATCTAAGCAAATTTATATTTTATGTAATTCAGACATAAAAAAATAATAATTATTTAATCCCAAACAGAAGTGATCGAACAACAAAACGAAACCCTTAACTAAGTGTTTTTTTGTTTATCTTACGGATAATAGGTTTTCGAATTAAAAAAATTCTTTTTATATGTGAAATTGAAATGAAATATCATTGTGAAATGTAAATTCTTTAAATTAACTTGTCAACTTCTTATTATCAAGTCTAAAATTTCCATTTAAATTATTTAAACGTCCTTGTGGAATATGTTTAATTTAGAAGAAATTGAGTCCCCCAGCATGATCAATGTTAATGTGACTTTAACAATGTTGTTGAGATATATTTATTGCCTTTATTTGTGCCACTTGTGCTTTGCTTAGAGCTTAGATAATGGATTCACATGGGACAAATTTGTAATAAAATTAGTAAATCAATTAGATCTTGATGCAAATTTATTGCACAAACAATTACTATAGTCAAAGTGTGTTCAGTGTTTATTTCGCAATTAAATAAATATATCATGCGACAGATGCTTAAGATATCTAGTGTATTTATACACTGTCCAGCAAGGTCTTAAACTCGAAATTATGGAAAAGAGAAGGTATTCACCATTGTTGATTCTTCTGGACAAATAAAAGGCTTAGTGTAATTATCCAATGATAGTTTTGTACTTGAAAAAGGTGCAAAATAGTAATTTTATGTAGTTTGGTTTGCTGTTCAGAATATTTCGCTGACCTTCCCTAGAGAGAGTTTTTTTTTCGTGGAATATTGAGTCAAGTCGTTTCTAAATATTAGTCACCAAAAGTGAGTTTTTAACTAAATTTGTGGTGATGGGTGATTTCAATATAACAGGGTGGCCCTGTAAACAGTCATCACAAGATTACCCTTAACTGCCTTATATAGTTTCTGTATATATATATATATATATATGTATGTACATACCTGTTAGATAACAATTAGCAAATAAATTTCTAAGACGCATGCAAATTTCAATAGTTGCCTTTTGCCTTTGCTTGCGACTTTGATGGTGAATAAGTTTTGGCTTTGGTTTTTGGATTTTGGCGAGACAAGTAGTTGTCTTGCCTTTCCTAGAGAGTTGTACTTATCTCTAGCTCTAGTGTGTGTATATATGTGTGTGTGTGTGTGTGTGACATTAAACCACACACAAACACAAACAAGTAAGCCATATTTGGCAATTGACTTTGCAGGCAGCTGAAACATCGATTGATTCAGTCGTTTTCTTTCTCTCTCCTTCAGTTTTTATCTCTCTCTCTCTCCCTCTCTGTGTTATATTTTAACTGTTTTCGCTACCCACTGGCGATGTCTTGACTCTTGATAAATAATTTTAATTTTATAAACACAAATTGACACTTTGAAATTGTTTGCAAAAAAAAAAAAGAAAAAGAAACAAGAAAACCAAACCCGAAATCAATTTGAATTAAGAACTTTTTTTTGTGTTATGTGTTTGCCAATGACTTTGATTGGGGCATATCCATAACCAAAGTGGAGATAGAGAGAGACAAAGGAGACAAGGAGAGAAGTCATAAGCATAAACACTTCCAAGAATATGCTCAATCTAAGTCGAAGTCAGGTAGCCGGGCCGACCCACTTGTTATGCGAATTTCTCGATTCGGCAAAGATCTAAGAGCCAAAAATTCTAATAAGTGTAAGAACAGCTTTAACGATCCAAAACGATCGACAGCCAACGATCCGTTCCGATCCGATCCAAACGAATCGAAACCCAACGGCAATTTATTTCTCAGATTTGAAGAGCGAATTGCGTGGCAAAGAAGTTGGAGTCACACTTAATGCTCCAGCAGTAATTAATTATTTGTCTTGGGATTAGGAGGCGAGAAGCTGAAGCAAATTAACACAATATACATTAAACAGGCAAATTTTTTACGGACAGTCAACTCTCGATAAAAAAAATTCTCAGAAATTGCCATCAATTTATCAATAACATTCTCTCCTCCATTAGTAAGAAATCAAATTGCCTTCAAAATATAAATCAAAATATTTAAACACATTAAACTACATACATATAACTAATTAGAATTTTTTAACTACACTAAAATCATTTTCTGGGAATAGTTTTATTACTAATTGAAAGCGATTTAAGAATTGTTCTTATTCATTTCTTACTTTTCGGGCAATGGTCTTCTTAAACTGCTAGTAATTCAAATTATAAGACTTTTTTTTTTTTTTTTTTTAGTTTTTTGAAAGTTTGAAGTGTTTTAGAAAAGTTTTCACTGAACAATTTATTTTTATCTCTGTATTTATAGTACAAAAACTATTTTCAAATCAAAATTTTCATGTTTATTAAAATTGGTTGAACGATCTGAGGTTCAATATAAACGAAAAACCCACAAAAAAGTATTTCAAAACAAAAACAGTTCAAATTCAATTTTAAAAACCTTTTTAAAAAAGCAGATACTCATTTTCTTGGATCCATAATAAAATAAAATGCACAATTATAGCTAACTTTAGTTTGGATCTTTTCGATTAAACATAGATTTCTACAATTATGAATCTTTATCCATATGGACTCTGCAGAGCATTATCGAAGTTCAACTGTAATTGCTTTTCCACTACGCCACAAGGTAGTGCTTACTTAAAAATCTAGGGACAGAGAGGTAGTGCGCCAAGGGGGGAGAGGGGCCTTGGGGAACCTTCTTATCTATCACAATTACTGTTCCGCGTAATTGATCTAGTTTTTCCTATACGTATCAGCATTTGTATTGGTTAATATCTCTATGGTGGTAGCCAACAAAATTGTCAACTTGCTGGTAAATATTTTTCCAACTGGAATTCAACAATTTTCCACCCAGATGCTAACTAAGTGAACAAACAGAAACAGAAACAGCAAAACAGAAAGAGAAAAGACAAGAACAAATAGCTGGTCAATTATTAGGCCATTGGTCAGGCCAGTTCGAGCAGCAGCAGCAGCAGCTGATAACGAAAAAGTCTATTTTCCCAGTCCCCATTAATGATGAAAAAATTTACTTACCACACGACCAAATTGAAAGTAAAGCAACAAAGTTTCTAGATAATGTTGCGGCAACTAAGCGAATAACGTATAACACCTGTTGCTCGATGTTGCGCGAGAGGTTCCCCCAAAATTTATGAATGGGAGATTTTTTCTTTCTTTTTCGTATTATTTTTAATTCAAATTGGAAATTGAAAAACTTGTGCCAAATTTGTTTAACGTTTTGTCAGAGAGTTTTCTTGCATTTGTTGTTGTCGTTGTTGTTGTTGTTGTTATTTTAATTAGCAATACAAACACTTTTTAAAACACAAATAAAAATATTTTCTTTGCAACACCGCGAGACACACACACACGCGCGCAGGCACGCACACACACACTCTCAGAAATTGGTGGCGCCCACGCCGAAACCCGCATTAGAACTTGCAGCTTGCAATTGGCAAAACCAAAAACGCACAACAAAAAACCAAACAAATCGAAAACGATATAAAAAAAAAAAAATTTTTTAATGCAATGCAATGCATTCAAAAACAAAAAAATAAAAAACAACAAACTGGCCCCAAGCGGGGGGCGGACTATTGGCGGCGGGCGGTAGGCGGCAGAGCGGCAAAAACGGCAGCACATGCACTTCAAGCTCAACTCAATTCATAATTCAATCCCACACCCACGACTCTTCACCTTCTTTTGGGGGGGGTAGGGGAGGGAGAGTGAACAATCAAACCAAATCGTTGGACCGATCGCGAAAGACTGACGAACGGTCTCAAGATCCTAAATTCAAATCGAACAAATTCAGTGTTGATGAATGCCATCGTTTGGAGTTCATTGGAGCTTTTTGTTTCCAGCACCAACTAAAAAAGCTTTGATCAATCAAAGCAAGTTGGAGCTCTTTTTAAACCACTATTTAAGTTAACAGCTTGGCTTACTGTTAAAAAGGCGCCACTTTAATTTGTGCTTATCAAAATGATTGCATTTCTCTACTGATTGTCGGATTAACTTTTGGCTACTTAATAAGTATTATATTTTGTTAGCAAACCATTCAATTTAGGGTTATAAAAATACTTTCCATAGGCTTAATTTTTATTCTATTTTAATGCCTTCTATTTTCCATTTCAAACACAATAAGCTGACTTTTGAAATAGTGGGAATATGTGGATACCAGCTCAGTTTGAGTTTACAGCTCCCCCCTACCCAGTAGAAAATCAATGTCGTGCTTTTTAACAGAGCGCCTAAAAGTATGTGGCTTGTTTTTGTAAGAGCTCCACTTTGTGTAAAAGGAATAAACCTGTCTATCAAAGTGGGACATTTTGTTGTGTTCAGATTTCTTTTCGCTATTTATTTAATTTAATACATTACCTTCTTAATTTATAGAAATTCCTTCCGCTCTTTCCTAGTGGGTTTAGAAAAGGCCAATGCAGGAGACAATTCCAATGGGGCAGCTTTGAGTTAACATGTCTGTTATCTGTTTAGTTTGAAAATTAGGCGCCAAGTATTTGTATTTTTAAAATTAATGTAACCTAAGTTTATGTTTATCAATTTATAAAGAGTTATTTTTTAATTTGTTTGCTATAGTAGATGTATTTTGTTACATCATTGATCTATTTAGTTAGTTAATTGTCCAAGCGCAATAACATTTCTGCATTTTAGTTCCCTATTTATTCACATGTTATTCATATTGCTATGCTTAAAGTCCCTTTCATCCACTCTGTTTGAATAATCTGAATATAAATTCTATCGATGCAATTTTCTGTTCTTAAAACTCATTCTACATTTTTGAGACTTTTTAGTTGGATGAAAATGATTTTGCAATTCTATTTTAAATTCTTTTTATTTTCGCAAAAAAACAAAATAATGTAAAAAAAAAAAATGTTTATGAATATGAACTTAAAACTTAAACTCGAATAACATTTCGCCTTTTCGCGCATTTAATCCATCGCTCTCTGATTTGTCAATCTAGAGAAAACGTCCCTGTCCCTGTCGTGTCTCCTGGTGCGGGTGTGTGCGAATGTATTCCAAAGCCTTCAGTATGGCCACTGGAATTGGTGGTGGGGTGGGCAAATGAGCACCACTTGGACGGAAGCCATTTTCATCGGCGACATAAGAGAGCTGGACGAGCTCACCATTGGGGGCATAGTAGGCCGATGAGCCAGAGGCATAATGACCACCCACACCCGATTCCTGGGTGGCAATGCCATTGGAGGTTTGATACTGATAATTATAGCTGCCATCCTCTTTGAGATCGCTCTTGAATTCACGGGTCTCGGCAGCAGCATCATAAGCATCCGGACGGGCATTCACCTGAGACATGGCTAAGGCCACAAAGGCAACAGCAACGAGAAACTAAAATGCGGGATAGAAGAATGGGTTGGGTTGGGTTGGATTGGGTTGGATTGGCTTAACATACGTTGAGTTGAGAGGAATTATGCTTCTTTGAGTACTTACAGTCTTGCACATGTTGAATGGAGTTGAAGGGTCTTTTTGGGTTTTGAGTAGGAGATTTTTTTTTGCTGGTTTGGTGTCACTTGGTCTTCGTTGCCAGAATGAATGCGTCTCAAAAACTGTTTGGGCCAGGCATTTATAGCAATTTTTGGCAATCGAATCACTCGCCGACCTACAACAACAACAACTATAACAACAACTATAACAACAACAACAATGAAAACAACGGCAACAACTTTTATAATTTTGCAGCATTGAACATGAACTAAAAGACAACCAACTGAGCAACACACTCACACACGCACTCACAACTGCTTTTGGGTCTTCCGTCCGAAAAGTCGCTCATAAATTTAATGCTACTTTTGTTTTAGGTCTTTTTGTTTTTTCTTGTCTGTTTGGGTGATACTCTCTCAAAATTAAAGGGCTTTGCGTTTTACACCTTGCTGTGAAGGTCGTGAGGATGGGATAAGCTTATCAAGCGAAGGTCCTGAATTTAAATGTTTTTCATCGAGCTAATTATCGCCCTAAGTGAATAGGTATTCTAAATATTTCTATTCATACTTGTAACGGATAAATGAATGCAATTTCTAGGGTATAAGAAGGTCGCTATAGTTAATTGCGGCTTGGACTCTTCTTGGCTTCATAAATTTAATGCTACATTTGTTTTGGTTTTGTTGTAAACCTTTTCTTATTTTTTTTTGTTTTGGTTTTGGTTTTATTTCTGGCCGGCTGCCAAGTTCTGTGGTTCCATCCCCCGTCCCGAGCTGCCCCCACTTCATCACTCTTTCGTTTTCAACATGAGAAAAATTAATTTTTCGGTTTTGGTAATTTTTCATTAGCACCTCCCAAAATTTTGTATAATGCCGGGCATTTAGCACGACTTGTTGCCCAAGTTTGCAGTTCATTTGGAGTCGCTGATTGCGTCCGTCTCCTAATTCGCCTCCCCCCGTATCCCCTCCCTGGTCTGTGAGTGGCCAATTTATGAATACATGACTCAAAGTTATGTTAAGTTGATAGAACACATCATGAGCCATGCGACTTGAAGTTATTTTGAACAGGAAATCGATTTTTAGCGTGGGAGTTTTTTGTGCTTTTTTTTTTTCGTTGAGTGCATTCCAAACTTTTCTTCTTATAATAATAATAAATGGTTTTCGCTTGCCAAAATCCACATACAGAAAAATCGATTAAGCATCTTGATGCGGCAGGTCAAACGCCTTCATTTATTACAAAATTGCCAAGCGTGCCACAAAATAAAAATGAAATAAAAATAAAAATAAAATACAAAAACTGTCAGTGCAAAAACCAAAATGAGCACCAAAAGTCAAAGCCAAAGGTCTATAACCATAACCTGCCCCTGCCCGTGCCTCTGGCCCTTTTCCCGTACTGCTGCTCGCTGTCTCACACTCGCTGGGTGGCAGACAAATGAACGACCTTGCCACACAGAGCCGCAACCAAAGACAAAGTCAGAGTCAGTGTCTGACTGGCCGAAAATAACGCATGATGGGCAACGGAACAGCACGGGGCAAGTTTGTATTAAGTTTTTTGATAAGAAAAGTAGAGATGGACCACTGGCTTTTTCGTGACACACGTGTCACGATATAAAAAGAGATAATAATGTATTATCTGAGTGTCTTCTCAATTAATATCCATTTATTTTCTTAACTTTCGGAACCATTCGTTATCCCAATGTAGCTGGCGCATAGACGAACGTTAGAGAATGGAAATTAAGATTAGAAATATGTTTTTTTTTTTTTCAAACTATTACCATTAAATTTGTTTTCTTTAATTATCTAAATGATAAAATCATTTTTTTACATGGTTCTAATCGCTGAAAATTTGGTTTTTCCACCCAAAAATGGCGATTAAATTCTGATACGACTATGGCCGAAAATCGTGACCAATCCGCCATGGACTAGCACTGTCAAAACCAATTAATTTTCTGTTTCTTTAGTTCGTTAAAGTCTCGAACTATTCCTCAAACGATGGGATAATTCCATGAACGATTCTAGAACTAGATAATGGCTACAGATCAAATCTCTTAGAGACTTAGATATATATTTATTAGTGAGTATTTCGTGAGTTTTGTTTTGTCCATCTCTAAGCCAAACGAAAACAACAACGACAACAACAAGTAAGAGTGGAGCACATGCTGTTGCCCTTATAAGATTGCGATTGAAGACGGAGACTGAGACTATGTGGCGGGAACTGGAAATGGAGAATAAAGTGAATGTGCTGGCAGTTGTACCAGTATTGGGGCAGCAACAGCAACATTATCTGCTTTTTGCCTGCCCTTTTTTCCAGCTGTCTTTTGGTCTGTTGTTGAATGCTCCAAACCGGCTGTGGGTCAAATCGGTTTCGTTTGCCGGCTTTAAATAAAAAGCACAGAGCGAGGAAAAAAAAAAAAACAGGGACAAAAGGAGGAAAAAGCAAAAAAAAAAAAAAAAAAACTGTTACAATTCAATGGCATTTCCTTGGTGTGTCCATGCCCGAACCTTAAGCTGCTTCCGTCCTCTCAACCGATTCACCCCCGTCTTCTGCTTCCCCCTGCCCTATGGCCGGTCCGACTTGGTCTTCCATTAAAAAGCGGCATCAATCCATCTTCACGCGCATTAAGCCCGGCACAAGGAACAGGCAAAAGCCATTGCAGAGAGAGTGAGAGGAGCAGGAACAGAAAAAAAAGGTTACATGCTGCACATCTTCTTCTTCTTCTTTTTACTTGGCGTCTCGTTCAACCTGCTCCACATTAATTGACCCAAATTTGAGTGACTGCACGACAAGTCCAACCCCAAACGTAATATCAAGGTCACTCAGGCATACCATTTTTGCGTGTGTGTGTGTGTTATTTTTTATATATATCACTTTCGATTTCGTCCATTGCCATCATCAGCATCAGCAGCAGCAGCCAGCGCCAACGTTAACAGCTCCAAGACGCTTTTTGGTTTTCGGTTATTCGAATAATTTGAATTTTGAATGATTTACCAACCCCCCCGCGCGTTTTTAGTTTCTATGGCGCTGCTCTACATTCTCTCCCAATTTAAAAGATTTTGAAAATTCAATTAATTAAATATGCATTTCGGTGTGCTGACAAATTTTCTAACATTTATGGTCATCATTTTCATTCATTTATTCATAGATTTAATCGATCGCCGCTCGCATTTATTCATACACATGTCCATCTTGATTTCCTAGACCAGAAAAAGTCATGTAATACTTAGTTAGATATGTAACTCTATCTCTCTAGCTGTGATTTTGTTTTAGGGCGTGACATTTCGACAATGTCAACGACTTTCGAAAACCGTTTCTTAACGGTAATGACCTTGCTTAAAAGTAATGGATGAACTATTTGGGTCTAATTGTTTATTTGTTGGTAGTTGCGAATTTGCATTTTTTTTCTTCTTTTTTTTAATTTTAGGGTTTGGTCAAAATGAATTTGTTGTTTTTTTTTTTTTGTCTTTTTTTGGTTTTACCATTTTCCATTTTGGCTAATTCAATTAACTGTTTGCGCTAGTTTGCTTTTCATTTAAATCGCTGATGGATTTTTAATCAAATAAAAATTGATTCAATTTGCATGTCTCAAGTGTGTTTCCTCTTTTGACAGATAAAGCTGATATTTTAGTTGATTTATTTGATCGACATTTTGGCTGATTGATTTTATAGATATATGTATATACGGAGTGGGCGATTCAAGTTCAGAAAAGTTCCATTCGCTTTTTTGGGCTAGCCATCGAATCTCGAGGGAGTCTCAAAATTGGTTGCCCGATTTTGGCTTGACCCAAAATAGAGGTTTCTTTTGAAAAACGTTATGCAGAGGAGAACGTGTTGAAAATGAGCACAAAAAATTAAATATGAGAAGTTCGCAAGGGGTTAGAAAGGTCAATCTAACAAATTTAGAATATAGAAAACTTCTGTTTAGTGTGACAAGTTAATATTTTTGTATCCCTTATTCAAATCCGGTTGTTGGTGTTAAAGCAAATAACTTTTTATGAGCCCGATGTGTCACGAAAAGTTTGTTCAGAATTAAGAATTTCCCACTAAATTGAAATTAGTACAAATAACTTTGACTAAAGACCATAAAAAGTCTCCAAACTTTGTAATAAAATGAACTCTTTGCTTTTACAAAGAAATTTAGTTTCAAAACAGAGATTTCTCTACACAAGTCTCCACTGATTAATTTCATACGATGATTAATTTATGTTTCGGCGTGTTCCAATTACAGACAATTTCCGCATAGTCAAAGTGTTAATGGATTTACTTCATCATGCATCTCTTTCCCACTCTGTCTCTCTCTCTCTCGTTCTGTCTTTGTTGTTCGTCAATTTGTATAACAATTTGCTTTTGTTGGTCAAGCCATTAAACATTTCATGCCTGACGGACGACGCGCCCATCCCTTCTCCAGCTTGAGCTCCACCAGCAGCAGCAGCCACAACCACTTATCTTGGATCTGTTCCAGTTCTTCCATGCATACATAGGAAACTCTCTGTAGATATCTTTTGAGATATAATACCTAGAGATGTTTATAATTAATGAATTAAACCGAAAAACACTTAATTACTTGGCGTAACGCTGGAGCGTGTGTCGAGTCGTGTGTGTGTGTAGACAAAAAGAGTTTAGAGATAGATGAACCTGAGGTTAAAATGTGTGTTAAGTTGATTTCGTTTTCACCTAGAGCCAAAGATAATTGGTCATATTTCTTTTGCCGTTTATCTCTTGGGGCCAAAATGTGCCAATGTGTGTTGTGTTTGTTGGACCATCATCATAATCATCATCATAATTTTTTAATGGAGACTTTTCTTCACTTTCTTGAAGAAATTGAAGAGTATATAATGCCGGTTCAGTGGAAAGTTCAACATCAAACACAACTTAGCTCTTAGGGTTAAAGCAACCAAAAGTAAATCTAAAAATTCATCTCAAACAACTCCTAAGCCAGGCTAAAATGTTCAATATGGTAAGAAATCAAATGGGTGGAGGAAGCGAATCACAGGATGAATAATCAAATTCAATTCCGTGCCCTATCTTGCAGCAACTTGTGGTAATTGTGGCTATCATCGCCTTTGTTGGCCAAGCTCAATCCTTTCCATCGGATAATCCAGATGCCCATGCCGAAATTCGCAGTTTTGTGAATGAATTGAAACAGGACGATGGCAGCTACAATTATCAGTTCGAGACAAGCAATGGCATTGCCCAGCAGGAGCAGGGTGTTGGTGGATACTATGCATCGGGATCATCACAATATTATACACCAGAGGGCCAGCTCATTCAACTGACATATACAGCCGATGAGAACGGTTTCCAGCCACAGGGTGAACATTTGCCAACACCACCACCCATTCCAGAGGCCATCTTGAAGTCATTGGAATGGATCCGCAATCATCCCGAGGAGAATAACGAGGAGCAATACGATCATAAGCATGATCATCATGATCATCATGAGCATCATGAGCATGGACATGCTCATGCCCAGCAGTTGCCAAGCAAACAATATTTGGCTCCACAAGGACAACAATCGTTGCCAGTGGCTGCTCTATTGGCTCCAGTTTCGGCTCCAATCGGTGTCCTGCCCTATGAGAGAAAGATTTAAGACTGACTGGGAAGCGTTTCCATCCTTACCATCTACTACAAGCATGTTCATCAGTTCCAGCGTTGCCTCCTCCATCATGTTGCTGTCGTGTGTTTGCATGTTGCTGCTGCTGCTGCTGCTTTTGCTGCTGCTTGCTGATGTTGCTGTCGTGTCTGTTTGCCTAGTCCGTACCATCAACAGCAACAGCAACGACAATAGCAACAACATCTCACACACACACACAGCAATATCGGGTCACATTGTATATATATACACCCACACACACTCACATCTATATAGAGAAGCATCTTCTATTTTTTTTTCATTTTTTTTTATATACATCTACATAGGCTGGGGCTATGCCCCTGACCACCACCACCCGACCACCCCCCGCCCTCATCGAGCATCCTTCTCTCACTCTGCTGCTGTTGTGTTTTGTCCTGCTGACGTTGACATTTATTGCCAGAGATAATAATAATGTAATAAAACACGAAAAAAATACAATTTAATATTGTTTGTTTATATGTTTATATGTATGTGTGTTTGTGTGTGTGTACAAGTGTATGTGTACACAACCTACTACAAAATGCCATAGCATGGCATTGCTTTTACATGAAACCATATGGCTTTCAGTTACAAGTTTCATTCCCACTTCAAGGGCCTCAAAACAGAAGCAGAAGCGGCTTTCAAACGAAATTAAGGGCCGATATATCCTGCACTCTCTCTGTCGAAATCGAAATCTCTTACTATCCTAAAGTCCATCTAAATGAATAGCTTTAGTTGGTGTAGCAAAAGCAAACAATTGATCAAATCACTGGATGGTGAATACGTTTAATATACAAATTAGACACATCCAGAAGATCTTCCATAACTTTCTTTATTTAGCAAGAAAAATCTGAAATTTCGTTTATTAAAATAAAACGAACCAAATTTTTAAGTGCAATTAGATCTACAAATTGTGTCAAGTCTTTATTTGCCAAACCAACTTTTATTAATAGTGATAAAATGGTTTGAATTAAATAGATTTTTTGTGAGTTGTTTTTAACCGGTTTTTAAAAATATATAAACTTTTATGTCGAATTACCAATTACAAACAATTAATTCAACTAATAAAATCTGTTAGAATTTCTTGTTTTTATTAAGTAGCTCATCCGTAATTCACTTCAAGCTTATCCTTTGCTTAATAAGCTGGACAAATTAAAGCCCTATTAGTAGAATTTGCAGGCATATTTCGTATAAGATATGTTTACAACATGAGATAACTTTTTACTACTATACAATAACGTTTCTATATGCAATAACTTCAAGTTTTGTGTGAATAGCGGAAACCTCAATAGGTTAGATTACTGATAAAAGATTGAAGCAAGGAGGTAAAATATGTTTCTAATGCTAAATATGGCTCACTTCTTCTAGCTGAAGAAAATTAATGCATAATTGTCGAGTGAACTGTTCAATATATACATATATTTTTATATGTTCATATATCTAGCGTGATTTATTCACATTTATTCCGAAAAAAAGCTAAACGTTGGGATTCTATTGAATCTATTGAAAGTCAGCGCCCTCGGCGCTATGGGCTCGCTCAACCGTCCCTGAATGAAATCATAGGTCTGACTTGGCTAGAGCAAAACGCGCATATGTAAAGAAAAAGAGAAAGAAAGAGAAAGGGAGACCTAGCAAGTGAGAGAGAGAAGAGAGACAGAGAAAGAGCGAGAGAGAGCACATGTGAGTGTGTTTTGAGCTAAATTAAATGTAAAAAAATTAATAAAATTCACTCTCTCCCATCTAGGGCTTTTTTTGTTGTTGCTGCCGTTGTTGTTGTTGTTGTTGTTGTTGTTATTGGTTTTATGCAAATGAATAATGCAAATTAATTTTGTCGGTTTTTTTTTTTTTTTTGAATTTATTTCTCACTGGGTTTTCGGTTTCTTTTCTGGTTATTTTCTGCTTGAATAGACGAAATGTTGCAACTACAAGTCAAAATCCAAATCAAAGTCATTTATGCATGTTGTTTTGATTAAAAATTAACAATAAATGTTTGATGCAAAGTTCGTTTTTAGTAGTGTTGTAGCAACATTTTGATTGTGAGTTTTTTGTTTCGAACATCAAGTATTGATATATGTATGTATGTACATATATCGGTTAACCCTAGAGCATTGCCAAACACTCTCGAAACTGAGATGAGCTTCGTGCTGGCTGGTTTCATATAAATACCAAATGAACTGATGAACTGAACATCACATTGTGGCCATAGTTTCAATTCAAGAGACATGATGAAGACATTCAGCTCGGTAAGCTGCTATTATCCTGCTACTCGTCCATCATCATCATCACCATCACCACCATCAACTTCATCAACATCAACATCATCGTCGTCGTCGTCGTCTGCGTCAAGGGAGCAATTTAATTAACTTCACTTTGCACTTACAGTTGGTTCTTGCCGTTGCACTGCTCTCATCCAGCATCCTGGCTGCTCCTGCTCCGCCCCTAAATGAGGATACTATTACAAAATTCCTTTCGAATGCGAATTTAGATGGCAGCTATAGTTATGTTATAGAGCAGGCCAGTGGCCAGGCCAAAGCTGAGGAGGGTCAGTCAGGTGTAGCTGTGCGTGGCTATTATGCTTACACCTCACCTGAGGGTATACCCATTCAAGTGACTTATGAGGCCGATGAGAATGGTTATCGTCCACAGTCCGATATATTGCCCACACCACCACCCATTCCAGAGGCAATCCTGAGATCCATTCAATACATTCAGGAGCATCCCACGCCCGAGGAGTTGGCCGATCGTGAGGTGCGCCGTCATCAGATTTAGATAGTCCCTTTTTTTTTGGGGTAGTCTCTGTTTTTTTTGTTTAGCTTTAAGCTCTCACCATATTATATCTCATCTCTGAATAGTAAATTTCACAGTTAATCAGCTGAACTTTTGTTAATTGAAGTGATTTGCTGGCATTGCCGTGAGAGGAGAGGGGTGAGCGGGATAGACGAGGGCATGAAACTTAATTAGTGAGCTTATAAAAGACGAATGACGAGCCTAGCGAGCCAAGTTAGTGCGCTGGGAGACAAAGGCGAGTGTCTGTATTCCTACAATATTGAATATTTAATACGATTTCTGTGTGCGTGTGAGATGCGAACAATGCACAGAAAGGGACAGAAAATAACACGATACAGAGGGAGAGGGAGAGCAAGAGTGAATGTGAATGATGATGTTGGGGGCCCAACAGTGGATGAAATTCAATTTTTATCTACTTGGAGACAAAAGATGCTAACTGCAAAAGAAAATATGTTACATAAAGGAAAGGCACATAACAGAACGCAACGGAACGTAAGGTGATGGAATACAGAGGCCATTCCGGAAAGGGGCTTGTACAGGAAGCACACACACACACACACACCCACACCTACACCTACACCAACATACACTCACACACATAGAAGGCGGCTGCAGAACACTGAAACAGGAAGATAAGGAAGGAATTTTAAAAGCAAACGGAAGTAGATGGAAAAAGCATTCGGTATTAATTGGCGGGAGCGGCTCTAAAAAACAGGAAATGAAAGTTCTCATTTACTGTTTGCAAATGACCGCTAATGGCAACAATGGAAGCTGACAATTTCCCTTAAATAGAAGGATTTTCAGGGTTCAATTGTGTTTGTTTTAAAATTTTTTTGGATGAAATCAATATTTTTGCCAAGAGTCGATCATCATTCTCTGTGTGGAGTAACAATATTTGACTTTAGATCTATTGCTTACTTTTAAGCATGGCCCTTGGATTTCCTTTGGCGCGCGCCTAAAAGTAGGCTATGCTAATATTGTCAAGACTTAAATGAGTGGTATCAACCACTATGCAAAGTTGCCGTCTCATCTTGTCTCGTTGCTTATTTGGTAAGCACTTCCATGCTCCATCTCATTAACATTTGACACCCCAGACAAAGTTGATTTGGTTTAGTTTAGTTCGTTCGCATTTTTTTTCTCGGTTTTTTCTTTTTTTTTCCCCGTTGCCTTTGTTCTTAGAGAGCAAGAGCTTGGTTTTTCGGGTGCCAAAATGGAAATTCATTAAGACACTTGCAGGAAACAGACACTAGCACGCACATTTGTTTCAGCACCAGGCTAAAGCTGGCTCCATTGAAGCGTGCGATTCAGTGGGATAAGAATGGGAATAATCCAAAACCCACCTCAAAATCCACTCATACCCCCAAAAACTCATATCAATTAGGCAACGTTCAGTGGCGGGATATGAGTAGTTAATTAAAAAGATTACGGCAAATGGGTAAATTTATATGCCATATACTCACGTGTGTGTGTGTGTGTGCGTGTGGGTATATATGTATGTACACATGTGTGTGCGTGTGTGTCTATTTGTTATGTTCGTATCAATTGTCCTAGACGACTTTAACATGCAACTCCCCATTCAATCTGTATGTCTGGAGTAGTAGGGCCCCAATAGTGTGAGGCCTTCATAATTTATTCACATTTTCACTTGTTCAGTGTCCTTTGGCACAGACAGGCACAATCAAGCATCAGCTAGATTTGTTTATAACTTCTATGAGATATAATATAGGAATAAATCGTTTGTTTGATCCATTTTTCTATGGTTTTTATATTTAATTTTGAAAGGATTAAGCTCTCTTAAGAACTATATCTACGAGAAATAATGAGCAAAAATTAATATCAACTTGCTTTGCCCAAAATTATTCCTGTTTAAGGGTATATACCCTTCGTCCTTCGTCCATATTTCTAGTATTTTGAACATTTCCACTTGATATTTGCATTAATTTAGATCTCTTGCTTCCTCCCCCTGCCTTGGCATTTGCCAACACTTATGCAAATTTCGCCTCTCCCACTACTCAACACTACAAAATGCCACTTAACGGGAGGAACCGGCAGATACTTCAATGTCGAATGGAGAACGGGAAAAGCGCCCGCTGCTAGGAAAAGTTTTATTTATCATTTCAGAAATGAAAAATGAAATCTAATTATAAATGCGTTGTGGAAATGTGGTTTGAGTACGCTTTTTCCGGTTCAGTTTGCCATGGCTCGGTTTGACATGGTTGAGTGTGTTTTCATTTTTTTTTTTTTTTACCATTGGTTTGTGAATATTTTTTTTTTGCTGCTTGTTTTTTTATGATGATTATTATTTTATTTTTTTTTTTTTTTGTACTGCTATTTGTGTTTAGCATTTGTGTGAGTGTGTTCTGTTTGGGATGTGCTGTATGTGTGTGTGTGTGTATGTGAAAGAAAGGACATTTCAGATTTGTTTGACAAACAAAAACACTGTGAAAGCCATGAAATTTTTAAGTAAATCCGTAAAACGGGGGAAAGGGAGTCCGAAAATCGTGTTCTCCTTTTTTTTTATATTCATTCAAAGTTGACTAAACTGACATTTAATAGCAGATTTGCAGCTCGATAAAATTGAAATTTATCACAAGAATTCTCTTTGTTGATGGCTTTGAATAAACTGTACAGAAATTAAGGAATTCGTTATGAAGAGCTTATATTCAATCTGTTTGCGACTGTTTCATATGGATTATTCGTATAATAATATTTTGCGAATTCTGCAACCAGCTGCTTCGCCTATTTGTTCGATTTTGAAGGGATATTTGCACTGGTAAAACTCTATATACACATATATCATTCCATTAGTTCGATTTCGATAGCATACTTTTTGGCTTTGTTTTTAACACAATCCCTTTTAGCCTTTGTCCGCCTAGTTTTGGCCATAAATTTCCGTTTTATAGTTCACCTATAAACTGAGACATCAAATTAGCTTGCCTAGACATTTTATTTGGCCATAATTCAACCAACTGTAGAGCATATAGCCAACGTACTAGGCCCTTTGCATTTGCTATCTATCTTCCCTCTTCCTCTTTGCCCTTTCCCCTGTGCCATATTCTTGGCTCCGTTTGTCTTGTTTTGCGTCTATATAGAGAGGAGACAACTACCCTTTTGTGTCCGTTTTTAATGTAAATACATTTCGAGAGTGGCTACCTTTTTTATTATTTTCCCTCGTATTTTCCACAGACGCCCACATGTCCATATTTAAGCATAAAGACTTTGTTTGTCCCGCTCCCTACTCCTCCTACACCCACTATTGCTTCTCGTTAAATGGAGGCATGGGAACCCTGCTTCGTCACGGCATGTGTCACGTAGTTTTTTTTGGGCTAACAGAACAAACCGGAAAAAAAGAACAGAAAAAAAAAAAAACACTTTTCCCAACCGTTTCTAAGTGCCTGCCAAATAGTGGAAAAACTAGGAATTTCAATTAGGGGGAACACAAAAAAAAAAAAAAAAAAACCAAGTTGGATAAATTTGAGTGAATTTTCCAAACGAAATGAAATTTCTTGAAAAACATACTTTCTGGCCAACTTTAATTCACAATATTTTTCCTTACCATTCCACGACTAGTCCACCGTCCCCGCTTCCGCCCGCCGCAGCTCTTTCTCTCAACATCTTTCAGCCATTCACTTTTCATTTGCTGAGCAATTTTTCTTTTGCTCTTGGCTTGGGGTATTAATAACAATAGTTGCCGGACCATTTGGGACAAGTCAAAGAATGAAAATGCAGTGCGAAAAAATCTCTAGAAAATGAAAAATAATTTCGGTACAATAATTGCCCCAAAAGAAAAGTTTTGCACAAAAGAGCTCAAAAAAAAAAAAAAAAAAACCAAAAACCAAAAAATACTCAACAGACAAACGAAACCAATTTATTTCGAAGTAAAAATCAATAGACAAAATGTGTTGAGTGCGGGTAGGGGGTAGGGATGTTCGGGGTGGGGACAACAACTAACGTAAAAAACCATTCACTTCTAGAGAGGCGACAAAAATGTGTGTGTGTGAGGGTGAAGGATGGTGGGGGAGGAGAACTGGACATGTGAAGATGCCTCGACAATTCGTGGGTTTTTCTATTGCGCTCTATGAGTATGTGCTTGTCCTTGTACATATCCATCCGGTTACCGGAATGCTATTTCGTTAACAACTACAATAACAATAAGAGCAAGAGCAGCAGCACCAACACCGCCACCAGCAACAACAACAACAACAACAATAGCAATTACAACAATAGCTACAAAAAGCAAACTTAATGGTAAAATATGCATTTGACACGCGATGAAAATGAAATACAATAACTGTGAACCATTGCCTGACCCTCAGCTTTTGGCCATCTCTTACTCCATTGCCTACACCCATTTCTTCTACTTCTCCGACTCCTGCTCCGACTTTGTCTACTTCTCCTATGTATAATGCCCGCCCGCACTTTTGCTATCTTTTTTGCTGACTCTTCCAACGCTGTTGTTGTTGTTCTTGTTGTTGTTGAGTGGCTCGGGTCAGTGGGTCATAAATAATTGTCATTTGTTTTACAATTCTTCTTATTAATTGAGGTGCATTTGGAGCCACAGTCAGTCAGTCAGTCAGTCAGTGAACTGAATATTTGATAACCCATCCAGGCGAATGTTGAGATATTTTTTCTTTGCTCTTCTTAATTCTTTTATACAATTTTCATGGGAATTTTTGAGTTTTATTTGTAAGGACAATTCCTCAATTTGCCATTTTGATGGCTTTTATATAAAGTTTTCGACTTAGTTGAGTTTTCTAACTCTGTGGGAAAGATTTGTAAATTCCTATCAAAATTTGTCTAATATCATAGTTTTAATAAACACATAAATACTTTTTTAATGAATTTTCCATTTTCCTTTGCTGTCAGTTACATTCATTCATTTGCTTTCCACTTCCATTTAACGAAATTTAAAAGATTTTCATTATTTTTTACTTAATATTTTAGTCATGAAACTTAAACCTTGAAGTGAATATGGAAGAAAAAAAAAACAAAATCAAAACTGGCTTCTTGCATTTCATTTAGATTTCAATCTGTAGACTTTTCAGAGCATCGTTTTCTTTTTCCTTTTTTTATTTTTTGTTCTCCTCTTTATTTTCTTTTATTTTATTTTTCTCTCTGCTCAACAAATCATTTTATTCCCTTGCTCGAAGGGTATATTAAATAGGCCAGAAAATTGCAAGGACTAAATGTAGTATCAGTGTTTCAGCCTCAAAGGATTCAAGCACTATATATAACTAATGACTTTCTCTAGAATGAACATTTAAGATGATGCTAGCTATGATCGTCTGTGGTTTGCAAGGGCATTGCCACTTCGTTGCTGTCGTAAAGTATAGTAGGCAGCACATTGGTTTTCCGTTTGTTTTTGCTTAATAGTTCCCTAAGTATAACTGATTGTTAAGTGTGGGTACATTTTGCAATCACCACCACTTCAATCCGACTTATTTCGACTTAACTCGGAGTCTTAATGCAAGATGCTTTCCCTTTTCACCTCTCCTTCTCTGTCTCACTATCTCTCTCTAATGGGAGAGAATCAGTCTTAAGAATTCAGTTAGTGTTCAACAGTGACATTAACAGCAAGGCAGCAAGCCAGCCTGAAGTTGCAATGTTAGTTAACAGCTGCCTTTCGTCCCAATTTAAGTGACTAACGTGATGTTCGGCTCTTCAGTTGGCTACTGCCGCTGTTCGTGAATGCTTCTCTTACTGATAAAACGGTAAAATTCGAAGAGCTTCGGCTAACGACAACATCAACCGAAAAAAAATTTACGTACGTAAAATGTAAATATTAACTGGTTTTGCTTTCATATTTTTTTTTTTTGCGTGAAACTTGTGTGTGTTTGTGTTGAGTGCTGTGTATGTGTGAAGACAAGTGTGTGGTTGTGTGTGTTGTCCGTATGGGTGTGTGTGCGTGTGTGTTTGAGCTTGATATTGAGTTGAGTTGGTGTGAGTGTTTGGGAAACTACGTTAAAAAGTTCACACACAAATTGCATTATTTCCGCTCACGCTGCGATATATTGGCGCCATTTTTTTCGCTCCTTGAAGTGTAGACGGAGGGTAATGAAGGGGGGGTTGGGGTGGGTGTAGAGCATGGAGGAGAAAAGTTGAAGCTCGTTTTGTTGTGGTAAATTTTGCATAAGGACACAGGGCACCCATGAGAATGGTTCATTCATTCATTCTCATTCTTCTACTCATGCATACATGTGGCAAGCGGCAAGCGGCAAGTGGCATGTGGCATGCTTGTTTGTGTTGAGAATTTCCATTAAAATCCTTTGTGGTTGAAGTAACTTGTGATTTTTAAGACCTCGACGTTAAGTCGATTGCCTGGATTTTCTTTTCGGTTACTTTTATTTATTTTTTACACTCATTTTTTTTGTCTTTCAAGGTGGATGATAAAATTAGTTGAAAGCTTTGCTGATTTACTCCACAACAACACCAAAAAAATGTAAGTGTATTAAGGCATTAGGAGGCAAACTTCAAGCATGTGTGTAGGTGAATGTGTGTGTGTGTGTGTATGTGGCATAATGTAATTTTCGTAGCACTTTTGTTCACGCCCATTGAAACACATGTTGTGGTTCACACCCATACACATATCTTAGCCACCTCCAGCTACACGTCCTCCTCCTCCTCCCCCCCTCACCCATTCATTTTTCCCTTTAGGCAACATTTACATACATTCTCGCCTTAGCATAAGCATAAACGCTTAGTGGCTGCAACTTTGCTTTGCTTTTTCTCTTTCTCTTTCTCCAGTCCTGTTTTTTGTTTATTCCTTTTTTCTCGATTTTATTTTTGTCGGTTTTGTTCAACTTTTGTCTGCCCTTAAGCAACTTAGAAGTTAGTTTTTCGGTTCAAGAACTCGACTAGTTAACACTGTGTATAGAGTAAACTTCGGTTTCGGAAACACTTCGAGAACTTTTGATTGGAAAACTAGTTTGGTATGCCAAAAATTTGTTGTGTTAGACTTTTAAACAAATGAAGCATGTTCTTGTCATTTTTGGTTGTTCGAATTCGACAATAGTTTTCAGATGGGTTAACTGAAACTTTCTACATCTTAATGACGTCAAATAGATACATTAGTTTTAGTTACCACAATAATGAGACAAATAGAGTTTGTCCTCCCGAAGTAAATCTATAACCTTCTTGTGTAATATTTCCTTTTATTAGGGTAAATTTGTTTTTTACTCTACCTAAATTAAATATTTGCAAAATTAAATATTCCCGTTTTATGTCAAGAGTGCAGGGTATGCGAATAATGGCTATAATTACAAAACTCTGATAGTGCACGTACCTAAGAAAAACTTTTCCCAAAGAGAAGGCATTGCAAATTTCAAAGTCGTCAGCAAAAAAATGACGACTATTGAATTATTCTTACACACCAAAGAACTTTCCCCAAAAAGTAGGCAATGAAAATTTTAAAAACGTTCTACTTCAAAGTCGCCTGCAAAAAATGGCGAAAGAACTTACCCAAAAAAGTAGGCAATGATAATTTTAAAAACGCTCTACTACGAACATCGACCTTAGAATTATTATTGAAGAAATTCTCTTGTTCATTTATTCAATATTAGGGTCAGTCACGAACTTTCACCTTTCTGGCCGCAAATTAGTATGAATTTTCTCCCATTTAATTAAACAATTTTCCTAATTTCCCATTGATAATAGGTAAAGTTATGTTAGCTCTCATGATCAAATGAGCCTCAAATCGTTATAGAACGACCATTTTATTAGGTAGGCTTTAAGTAGATGTGCGTATATTTTACGACTACTACCCTTTGCTACCCTTTCTTAGTTTAGTTTATGTTTAAATGCTGGCAGAGCCACAGAGGTTGAAAAGTGGCTGCAAATAATAATAATATAGTTGAAGTACGTACTATACCAGGCACTTTGTAACCAAATTCTATGGTTGGCTAGCTTAACTTTTGCCATGAGCCAGCCGTTAGCTGCTCCTGCTTCAGCTCCTCCTTCTTCTTTTGCCATCATCTAGTCGCCTTTAACTCTCTCTTCTCTCCCACATAGTTGAAATTTAATCGATATGCATGTTAATAGTTGGTTTTTGGCTAGTAGTGCGACATATGTGAATATTTGATGTCCTGTTGTCTGTTCACTGTCTGTCTGTCTATCAGTTGGTCGGTTGGTTGGTTGGTTGGTTGGTTGGCTGCTTGGTTTGGGTTCTGCCAATCATTTCATGCTTGATTTCAGCTAAGGACTAAGCTAAGCTCGCCCTGAGATACATGTTATATAGAGGATTTTACTTGGCAGTCTGACATTTTGCTTCTGCCCCGCCCCAAATTCCTTCTTTAGTAATGGTAATTCATCTAAATCAGAGTCGCTGAGGTTAGCTCTATCTTTGCCGCGGGACAGTTGCGGTTTGCGTTGTCAATTAATTAATACAAATTGTGTTTGGCCCTCAGGATGATGATTTTTTTTTTGCTTTTCTTCCATCTTATATTTCTTCGTGGTCCCATTAGAGATACACTTGCCAAAAGAAGTACATAAACTGTAATATACATAAATAATCCAAGTTCAAGTCCAACTCCTTTTATTTGTTTCAGGCAAAGTCTTGTGATTAAACTTTAAGCTATATAAGTTGGATAATCGTTTAAATGAAGCAACTTCTAATAGATTAAAATAAAATGATCGATATGTGATAGATTTTAGCAAGATTTATCTTTAAAATGTGATATAAGTGATAGTCTTTGGTGTAGGGTATCACTATCATCATCACAGCCGAAATTAGCTGCAGGGGCCTTCTAGGTCTTTTTCAATTAATTGTTATTTCATTAACTTGCATTACTCGCCGACTTACCCACGCAGAAGCTGAACCTGAAACAGAAGCGGTAGCGGTGAATGGAGTCGGCAAGGGCTGATACAAGGGTAGGGGCAGGGACTGGGGCAGGGACTGAGTGGCAGCGTCATGTTATTAATGAATAGGGAGTCTATTTACCTGCTCCCCTAACTCCGAGCTTTCCCATGAGAATCCACTCTACTTAAGGCCCTTATAATTTTCACTTTTATTGGCTTTTAATGAATGCGAAATTGTTGGGGATTATGAATATACTTATATATATATATATATATATATGTAGATGTTGGGTATACATGCATACATATATTTATACGCGTGAACTTTTCATTATCTGTTGCAAGGCAATTAATTTGATTACAAAACGTTTTAACAGATATTAAAACGAAGCCCGAGGAGACCGGGCCTAAAGGGGCAACCTGTCATTCTCATTGAAAAGGCCAACTAGGCGAACGGGAAAGGTACTGCATATGTGTGTGTGTGTGTGTGCCTTTGTGTGTGTATGTGTGTGTGTGTGTGTCTCTGTGTGTGTTTCTGTGCAAGCAAAATGGCATGCGCCTGATTTGGTTTCGTTGTCGTGGTCGTCTCATTGACTTGTCAGATGTGAAACTGGGACTGAAACTGAAACTGGAATTCTACTATTTACTATTTGTTATGTGAGTGTGTTTTTTTTTTCTCTCTCTTTGTTGCTGGTTGTTGGTTTTGTTTGGCTGTTTGTACATTTGTTTGTTTGTCTATTTGCTGGCAATTGTATGTGGCATTCAACACTGGCAACCATTCAACAACACTTTTACCAGTTGCATTCCCATTGACTGTCTGCGGATACCTTTTTACTTCTACTCTACTACAACTACTAACGACTGTGACTACTCGAACAATGCCCATCAGGCTGAATGTATTCGAGTCACTGACTCAGTGACTCACTCGCTGTGTGACTGACTGACTAACTGACTGACTGAGTCACTTGATAGCATCACCCATCACCATCACCCATTCACTTACTCAATGTCATTCCATTTGGTATTGGTGGCAGCTTGAGTGCTTATTGCTTATTGATAGCAAAAAATCTGATTTACTTCTCTGGCATGCGGCGATAAGTTTGTTCTCTTTCAATATTCTCGGTGCAGTCAGTCAAGTGTGCCAAGCCATTGACATTGCCATTGATGATGCTGGCTTCAATTTCGCTCTCCCTCCCACACTCCCCAGACTCTCACACCGCAGTCTCGCTCTCACTGGGTGTAACATATAATTATATATACCCAAACGAGTACTTCATAATACTTGTAAACATGAACTGATTGTGAGTCCTTTCAGTTACTTGCAATTACAATTTTCAATTGCTCTCCTATTCACGATACTCAATTTCGCCCAATTTTGTTTGTTGAACTACTCGTCGAAATGATTTCAAATCGCAATTTGATGCAATTTTTGCATCGACTGGCTTAATTTAAATGACTAAAGCGAATTTTGTTGGTTTAAAAACGAAATCTCTTCCACTCTCTCTCTCTCTCTGATAGTCTACAAAATAAATAATGTGTGAATAAGACCACAAAGTAACACTAAAGACTTTGGTCTTAGTCCTTGAATTTATTTTTGCTTGACTACCTATCGTCTAATCATTAAGCTGTCGGCTGTCAAGCAATGTAAAGCTATGATAATTACTGTAAAATCCCCCACCTGCATATGCGCTGATGAATGTGGCTAAAGGAGAGCAAGTTCTTCTCGTTTACTTTATTTATCATTCTTCATAATCGCAACAATGTTGTTAACTTTTAATTTCCGCGCCTTAGCACAGTATTTGCTTTAGCAGAAGGAGGAAGCAAAAACACTTACACACACAGATGCAAATTAAAGGAGAGTAAGCGAGAGAGAGAGAGAGAGAGAGAGAGGAAGTGAAAGAGGAACATGAACCGCAGACCACCAAGCCGCAGACAACACACAGTTGGCAGTTAGCAAATAGCAGTTATTGCCCTGGTCTTCACTCTGGTGGTTTCCATCGTTGCGGCATTTAAGCTCACTTTAGCAGCAGGACATGAGCTCATTCAAAGTGATTTGGTTCTTATTTTTCGTAATTGCCTCTGCTAAGAAACAGCATCGTTTTAGAGCATTTAATTCCAATGGTGACCCCGACGCCTAATACTTGAAATGACTGACGAGCGACGAGAGCAGAGATTCAAGAAGAAAGAAAGCCTAATACTTAAAATGACTGACGAGCGATGAGAGCAGAGAAAGAAAGAAGTAAGTCACTCAATGGTGACCCCGACGCCGCCTAATACTTGAAATGACTGACGAGTAAGGAAAGCAAGTGATTCAACAAAAGTCAACAAACTAGAAAAATACATTTCAATTTTGCAACAACTTTTAACTTTTGGAATCAAAGTGCTTTCGAGTACGCACGATTTCTTAATTATATGTACACACACACACATATACCCACGCACACACACACACACACACACACAAACAGTCTGTCAAGTCGAGGTGGAGTGGAGATTGAGTGTAGGGTTGAGTGGCGGGTTGGTGTTGACATTTAAGTTGTTCCTAAAGGCAACGCAGTGGAGATGGATGGATGGATATATGGATGTGGAACTCCTTTCGCTTGTTGCTTGCTGCCGCTGCAGAAAAAACTTTTCATTATATTTATGATACAGCTTGACTTTTGCTTTGTTTGTTTATTTAACTTTCTGCATGTCAACCTACATATAATCCCAGCAGATTAACAGAAATGTTAACTAAGCGAGTCCTGTTATTGAGTCCCTTTCTCCCTCTCCGTCTCTCTCTCGCCCTCTCTTTCTCTCTCTCTGTTAACGCAATTTTGTGCGCAGGTCAAAATTATCTTATAAAAAGTAATTCACTATTGCCACTGACTTTCAGTTAGGCATTGAACGTCGTAACCAAAGGTTCCAGGACGAACAATTCTTCTGGGTTAAACAATTTCCATTCGAATCTACTTTCATTCATAAAAGTCGTGAATTTTTCGTAGCAACAAGCTGCTAAAACAAAAAGACATAAAAGGACAACGAACTGAACTGAACTGTTCCGGTTCTTCCGGAGTGTTGTCCCACAGTGTGGCGTATATTTCTTTCTGTGTGTGTCTATGTGTGTGTGTGTGTGCATGTGGTGTGTGTCTAATGGAAGCAACTTACATATATTTGTAATAATTGCAAAAAGGACAAGCAATTTGCTTGATGTCCTTTTGTCCAGGTGAGTCCATTCCCAATGATCATGATGGTTATCTCTATGTGATTTGTTCAAATGCAATTTGATTTCATTTTATTTGATTTGATTTCCCATGTTTGTTATTTGATTTGTTCAACACCTAAGGGCCGAAAAGAAAGATATATGTATATACATATACACCATATATATCGTCGTGTATGTACAGTTATATATATATCTTTTCGTTTTTTTTTTTTCACCATAAAAATGCCCCAAAGGTATTGGGTTACCACTTCAGAGCTTCGGACTCTCGAGGCAGTCAAAATGTTTTATAGGTCCCAATTCTTCTTAATGTTTCGGGGCTTTTGTCTTTCTTTTTTTTTGCGTTTTTCTTGTTGTTGTTTTTTATAGTTGTGGGTACTTGAAATTTAAACGCTCTGTTATGCTAAGTAATATTCCTTCCCCTGTTGACGTCGTAAATCTTTTGCTGATTAAGTTGTTGCTGAGTCGGAACAAATATTTTACATTTGCCAAGAAGAAAACTGAAAGGTTCTCTTTATTTTAAACGGAGTAACAAGGGGGCATGGTGGGGGTTAAATGGGGGGAGCGTAGGAATGGAAGTATTTTATATATGCTTTTGCATATTGCTTATCTAAATTGTTTTTTTTTCCCAGCATAGAGTGAGAAAAAGGCTGACTGGATGTCAGGCCATTAAACAGCAAACACACACACACACGCACACACACACAATCTCTTCGCTCTTCTCTCTAGGCTCACATACTAGGCAATTTTTCAATGTCATTTGGTATTACACACACGCAGCAAACATTTTTGACATCAGCCATTAATAAATTAGTTAAAAATTTTTGTGCTCTCAGTAGCAGCGACGGCAGCAACAGCAGCAGCAGCAGCTGCTAATTGAGTGAGCGACTTCATGAACTTCAAAGCTGATGAGTTGCTCCTATCACATCCTTGCCACAAATCCAACTTCTAAACACTTCTTAGAAGCAGCAACAGCAACAGCAACACCATCTGCAGCATCTGGTGGGTTTTAAGTGTAATTTTATATATATGTATATATATAGCTTTAACCTTTTACTTTTGGCAAAACGAATACGACTACCCTTGGGTTGGTTGTGCGAACCCTTCACTTCCGTCGACATCGATGCCTTCTGCCTCCGTCTTGATTCATGCCGCCTTTCACACATCTTTTCGCACATTTTGGCCAACAAAAAAAAAAAAAACAACAAGAAAAAAGTTTTGCAGCTGCCTTCTCATCTTAACAAATCTCTTCAACAATTCAAAAATGTTTGCAAAAAAAAAAAAAAGAAGAAAAAAACAACAAAATTTTCGCCCGCCCCCGCCACACCCACAAAAAAAAGAAGAAGAAGAATGGAAAGCGGCCTAAATTCAGCAGCTGACGCTATTATCAATACTCTTGGAAAACTCAAAAGACTCTCGGCTGTGTCTTAAAGTTCAAAGAAAGTTTAACGTGGATGTGTGTGTGTGTAGGAGGAGGTTATACTCCATATCAAATGACCAGCAGAAGAAGACTAATTGCTTTCAAAACTTAAAATTCACACAAAATTAGATGAAAATTAGATGGGTTGGGATACCAAAGCAGATTCGTGGGAAATTCAAGAGGATCTTAGGTTTACCTATTTAATCAATAATGCAATATATTTATCTCTCATATTTTTGTTTTGTTTTGGATCAAAGAGTATTACCTTCGAGGCTTGATGTCAAAAGTTTGATTTCATTTTCTTTCTCATCTCTTTTGCCTCTCATCATTATCATCATCGTCGTCGTCGTCATCCCTCCTGTTGCCCAATATGTGTTGCTTTCCAACATTTGATTCTTATATGTTTATATGTATATATGCCAGAGTGTATTATATCTCTCTGGTCCGCCCCGCTCCGCCCCCCATTTTGTGCTCCCATTGTTGATGAATTTATGTAGCAATTTCAATGATTACTTATTGTAGATTTGTGGGTTTGGCATTTTGCCTGGGAGAAATCTGACTTTCGAGCCTAGTGAGAGAGAGAGAACAAGCAGTAAAGTGACAAATGTTGGTTGTGTCAGGTTTATGAATACATTTTATCCGTAATTTATTTTTGTATTATTTTTTTTCTTTTGTTTTTTTTTTTTTGTTTATTTCGAGTAAGTGGAAGTGGAAAGGAGTGTAAAAATTTGCTGTGAAAAACCGTTTTAGTTAAGTGTGTGCAAGTAGAGCTGCTGCAAAATGGCACCGCCAAGACGTAGTCGTCGTTCACGTGCGCGTTCAACAGTGAGGTCAAGAGTCCCATCAGAGGATATCCCTGCTGCTCCAATTAATCACAATTATGACAGAGCCCTTATTGTGGGACCAGCTATCACTCAGCCATCGAGATATAAACCGATTCTGGTGCCACGACCAACAATGCTACAGTTTGCCCCATATGAGGAGGACAGAGCCTCACGATCATTCTATATACTAATGATCTATCTGATAACGCTAATCATTCTGACATTGGCCCTATTGCAATGGGAAATGGTGTCGCTCTAGTAAGTTAAACAAAAATCTAAATTTCAATCTAGATAATTTTTGATTGTCCTTCTCGCCTGATTCAGCGAACCCATGCAAAATTTATTCAAAGATGAATATTGGGTGAGCATCATTTGCTATTTAATAGCCACAATATTGTTATCGATATTCATGTTGATACGAGAAGCTCGCTATATGCCGATATTCAATTGGGTCCTATTGCTATTCATTGTGGGTAAACTCCATACTCGAATACTTCGGATTCGATATAATCGTTGTTCCCTTTGCCCCACAGATTGAGCTAATGGTGATTGGTATTTGCACTTTGGCTGCCCGTTGGGAGCCTGTGACCTTGCTGGTATACTTTCTGCTCAGTTTATTTCTGGTGATAATCTGTCTATTGATTGGCACATATATACCCTGTGATCTAACAGCCAATGTGGCTTCCGTATTTCTGATCAGTGTCCTATTCTTTATCATTGGCCAACTGATGATTGTGCTGCATGTGATAAACCCAAAATCGAATGGCTTCTTTATGGCCTTTGCCTTCTTCATAATGTGCATAGTGTTTGTGGTTAGTTTGATGAGATTTTGGAGTGGCTTAAACATTTTATTTAGTACAAATATCCTTTTTGCAGTTTATCATGTACCATGCCCAGTTGATCAAAGGTGGGCGTTATGCTGAAATAAGTGCCACCGATGGCCTATTCGCTGTGATTGTGCTCTTCTGCTATTTCTGTCTGATTTTCATGCTATTCGCCTATGGAATTTGGCCGCAAGTGATTTCATCGAATGAACCCCAATCCATTGAAGATAAAAATATGTTTAGTTATTATAACCAAAATAATTATATCGTCGATAATGATGACGATTATCGTAATGGCGGCAAAGGCGGCATTCATCGAGCTGCAGATGGTGGCGGAAGTAGTGATAACGGTAGCAGTGGAGGTAGTGGTGAAGGTGGTGGCTATGGCAGCAAAGGTGAAAGCTAAATGCACAGGAAGGACACCACTGCCACTATTCCTACCATTGTTACTACCACTACCACTACATATGCACATTCCTAACAATACGATTTCTTTCTTTCTCCCTTTTTTTTTTGGATTCATCAATATTCTTACTCGTTATACATTTATATTCGAAATATATATACATACATATAACGTAAGATACATTTTGTCACTCCATTCCATCATCTTGATAGAAAATTGATTAACTAATTAGTGCAAATTTTAAAAAAATATTTAACTGGCACGGAAAATGTTTCAAAGTAGCGCAAATTATCGGAGAAGTTCGTTAAAAATACATTTGCCCGATGAGGGGGGACTCCCTTCTTGTTCTTTGCATTATGCGACATGCATTCTTTCTTTTTGTTTTGGATTCATCAATATTCTTACTCGTTATACATTTATATTCGAAATATATATACATACATATAACGTAAGATACATTTTGTCACTCCATTCCATCATCTAGTATCGAAAATGTAGCCCAAAACTCAATAGAAAATTGATTAACTAATTAGTGGAAATTTTAAAAAATATTTACCCGGTAAACTTGGCACGGGAAATGTTTCAAAGTAGCGCAAATTATCAGAGAAGTTCGTTAAAAATACATTTGCTCACTTTTTGGTCCTTGCATTGTGTGAAATGCATTGGGCAAAGGAGCAAATTAAAGAGGAGCTGCCATTGAGGCATCCATTGCAGACTTTTAACCACTCATTTCGTATATCATCATTATCGTCAGCAGCATCAGCATCAGCATCAGCTGCACAAACACAAAGCAGCAGTCCCCAAGGATGGGGCCATAAATTATGGCATTCTGTTTTAAGTCTCGAGCTCTTTTGCCACCAATTAGTATAATTACCCAGAGCGGGTTAATTTGATAGAAAAAATGAGAGAGAGCGCTCAGTTTTCTTCTACATGCATATAGATTCCTTTATACATTTAACAGGGATTTTTTTGTATTGTGTGCATGTTCATTTTTTTTTTTAAGCAGCTTATAAACTCCGCCAAAAACAATTTGTGGCTTGCCATTTTGCCAGTTTTTTTTTTTTTTTTGGCTTGACCATCTTCAGTTTTTGGGTCAAGCTTTTCTGTGGTGCGAATGTCACGGCGTCTGGCTAAGCAACCCCCCCCTCCCCCCACCACTCTCTCTCTCCCTCTCAGTGAGCAGAACAACATTATAATAACATCCATCATCCATTTGCTGGACCATATCGAAATGACAAGCACTGGACCTATCCGGCGGTGGCGACTCCCCCTGGAAAAAGTAGCAAAAACAGCAACTGAAACAACAAAACGAAGACTACTCACTGAGTAAACATGACATATTTTTGTTTACCAAAAATGTTGATGGTGCTTTTAGGCCTGAAATGAAAATGAAAGCGACCAAGCACCATTTGGCCTGGCCCATATCTTTTTTTTTTTATATGTATGTATGTATATAGTATGTGCGTATGTTTATGCAGACCAATAATAAGCCATTTCGTGCACATAATTGACAGGAATGGGAACACAGTAGCTAGCCTAGCTAGAGTGGCCACCATCCCAACCCACACCCCATCATCGTCTCGCCGTAAATGGTCAAAGCAAATAGCCATAATTAATGTATACAACATAAATGCGACCTGACCAAAATACCAAAAAAAGGCGACCAAAGCTCACGACACAACAACATGTTGTTTGTCTTATAGTTGTCCGACTCTATCAAAAAAAAAAAAAAAAAACTCAAAGAAAGAAAATACCCGAAAAAGGTCAGACTTTTCTATGACGTTTAACCAATACCCTTTCAAAGTTTCGTTTGATTTCGTTTCTTCGTTTTAGTGGGTGGGGGGGCGTGTCTCTATAATTTAGTTCTCCAATGAGAGTCCCTTCTCTAATATGAACAAATATCCCTTAAATGACTTAAACCAAGTTATATTAGTTGCCTAATAACACATTTATGACAAATGGAATTGCTATTGGCTCTTAAGTTTTCATTGTGTCTATTAGAAATTAGAGCCAAATGAGCTTATCTTGGCTTGGCTTGTCTTGTCTCGTCTGGCCTTTGTTGATTGTGTTGTGATGTGCCAAAAAAAAAAAAAAAGCAGAGAGAGAAAGATACAAATTCATTTAGCATATTGAAAATGATGGGATTTGATTTTCCACTTTGCTGCAAACTCATTTTCCACTGTATTGCTTTGGAGCGCTGTTGCTGTTGCTGTTAGCTGATGCCTGATGGCCATATTACGCATACGCCGCATTGTGCAGAATTGGAAAATGTGCAATAAAGGCGATTTCTTCATTGATACGCTTAGCAAGCGAGTCTGCCAGACCCTCGATATGGCCATCTATATTACACAGATGGTATATTGGGTGTATATGGGGTGTTCAATGTACGCGAGCCCACAACACAACACAACACAAAAAAAAGAAATGGGTGAAAAAAAAAAGGAGGAAGCATAAAAAAGAGAAACGAAACGGAAAGAACACTCTGAGAGGGGTAGGGGGGGGAAAGGGAGGTGGAAAAACAGGAAAAACGTATTTTGCGCTGTGCTTGTCTCGATGATTGCCTTGACAAAATCACATTGACAGCCCAGAGAAAACAGAGAAAACACCACAGCAACAAACAGCTACATATCCTGCCTACAGCCAGCTGTCGCCACCAGCCGCCACAGCACCCCCCCTCCGCCCTTTTCAACTCCTCCCCCCATATGCCCCCTGGCCATCAAAAGTCCTGGGAAACATTTTCATTATTAAGAAGACAAAAAAGATGAGCAAATGTTTTTTTTCGCTTTTTTTTTTTTTTGGCGGCAAATTCAAATTAGATTTAAATGAAGCAGCAGCCGCAGCCGCAGCGGCAGCAGCAGACGAAGGTTGATTTGTTTTTTGTGGCTCTAATCAAGGGGCAAAGCCTTTTTATTTTTGGTTAATAGTTAAATGAAATTAAATAAATAAATGCTGGAGCGGGTAGGCGAAACAGTTTTTTTCTTTTTGTTGCTTCTTTTTGGTAAGAGGAAAATTTGAATTTGGCAACACAAAAGATTTGGTTGGGCAAATTTATGCGTCTCGCCTTGCCGCATTGTCATTGTCAAGTGAAAATGGTGATGACAGTTTTCCTGGGCGCAACACCCCCTCCCCCCCGCTACCCCCACTCTTGGCAGCAGCAGCAACTGTGTTGCCTTTTGTGCTGGCTGTGACATTTTTATTACAAAGGTTTTTTTTCTTATTTTTTTTTTTTTGTCGTTTGCCGTCATGAATTTTATTTGGCGGCTGTTGCCAATTTTATGAGATTTTCTCACAAACTATTTGGCCAAGATTACAGGAGAAAAAAAAAGGAGAAAAATTTTGTATGAAAGAAGGAAAGAAATGTTGTTGTTGTTGCTGCTGGTGCTGGTGCTGCTGTTGTTGTTGTTGTTGTTGGCCGCTGCCCACACAAACAACTCTAATTAAAAAAGTTTTACGTTTAACCACTTGAGTTGGCTCACACACACATTCACTTACATGTGTGTAGCATGCGGCATGCGGCATGCGTGGCATGTTGCGTGTGTATAAATGTATGTACGTACGTATGTGTGTGTGTGTGTCGACTAGACAATCAAAACTTTTGTAGCGAAACTTCAAAGCGTAAAGACAACGGGCTAAAAGACACAGAGTGGCCATAAAATTAATGAAGCACCTCAGACCGAGTCACATTTTCTCAGTCAGCAGCAGGAGCAGCAGTAAACAGTCTTAACATTCTCTCAGTTTTTAGCTTTTTAGCTGCCGGCCATAACGGAGACATTAAAGTCCTATTTGGCCACAGAAATGTCTATTTAAATATGCGCATAAAACGTCTGCCGCCCGGCCAAGTTATTCTAGAAACTGGCCCTAAGGGACAAATGGTTAAGCAAGGCTTTCCACATACCCCTTACAATTCATGGCCCGGTATATCATAACAGCCAGAACAATGTTAACAAATCCTAAACGGAAATAACAATCGAATCTTTGTTTTTTGTACAATTGCAAACTATTCTCATTTTACATGTTGCAAGTTTTGTGGCTTCGTTTCTGTGGCAAGAATTCGAACAGAGAATTTCGTTAGATTAAATTTAATTTCAACAAAAATTCTAAATAATATAAAAAGAGATTTATCTGACATCCACAAAAATTCTTTTCACATATTCATTCTCTTGCAATTTATACATTGGTATTTATTACTCAATAAATGTGCTAAATAAATGCGAAATAATTGATAACTAAAATTTTTTAATGGCTCAGTATTAATTCAACTTAAGAACTTTGATTTGTTTGCCTCTTAACACTAATTCACTTTTTTATATATCGATAAGGAGAAGTCAAAGTTCACTTCTCTCTCTCATCAAAACATATCAATATTTTGTTGATTGCTTTGTTTTTTCTTCTTCTCTGTATATAATATCTGGTAATTTAACAATTTCCTTAGAAATCATATTACTTTTGTGTCTTTAATCTTATTAAATTGCCTTCTGAGATAAGGTTGCGTGTTAAGTAATTAGTTTTTCTGTAATCCAACACTGCAAAGTGTGGCAATGTGCGAGTTTAAGGGGTAAAATGCTAGTCGAATGGCTGGATGGAACACAATGTTGGAGAGAGACTCGCTGTGAATGTCTCCCCTGATCCTGGCTAATCTCTGATGTACACTTAATTATGTGGCACACTTTTTGATTGTTTTGGGGCGATTTATGACAGCAGCAGCAGCAGCAGCAAGAGCAGCAGGACAAGCGGCTAAAAACCCTTTTGAAGTTTGTCGTTGTCCTTGCTCAGTTTGCCTTTATCCATGTAAATTTCATTTTACAAAATGCTGTTAGCATTTGCCAGTCAAAAAGTATGCTATAATTTCTTTCCCTTTCCTTTTTCTCTTCTCTCTGTGTGTGTGTGTGTGTGTCGCTCTCTCTCTCTCGCTCGCTCTCTTTTAGCTTTTCTGTGACATTTTACCTTAGCAATGCAAACAAAGTTGGTCCTGAAAAGTGCTAAAAATTCATGCATGTGCAAAAGTTGAGCAGCAGGTTGAATTGCATTTAGATGGGAGCCAAGTTAGGAGGGGGTGTGGGGGGATAAAGTTTTTGGGTGCCCAGACAAAACTGACTCAGTTTTAACTAATCCGAAATGCAAGTGAAACTTTTACTTTTTTTTTGTTTTGTTTTGTTTCAATGTGCCAAAACTTTGTGCCAGGCTGCACACTGTGCGCACTATAAAAATTCCATCAATAAAGCAATCAATTTGCACTTGACTACCTACCATCTCTCCGACCCCGCCCCTCCCCCCTCCCATCCCATTCCATGACACCCTTTTGCCTTTGACACCTTTTGACAAGACAGAGATGGACAGAGTGGGCGAGCAAGCGAGATAGCAAGAGAAACACAAATGAAAAATAGTTGTAAAAATAAAAGAAAAATTTACTCGCTGCGAGCTGAGTGAGTTATTCAAGCGAATTTCGTAATTGTTTTTTAAATGTGCAAAAACGAAACTCAGTCACATTGTGGTATGGAGCCATCCATTTTATCAATCAATCAATCAATTGTACAATCAAACAAAATCAACAGAATACAGTAAAAATACATAAACAAAATTCGCTTCAATTGCAATAATAAATGAAAATATAGGTATAAACAATAAATATATATATGTATGTACAATATGTATGTATGTATGTCGCAGACCTTGACTATGGAACATTTATTTTTGTTTATCCACCTACACTGCTCCATGTCCTGACACCAACAACATTGACTCCTCATTTATACAATTTCTGTTAGGTTTATGTTATCTCTACCTCTCCCATTCCCTCTCTCTCCGTCTCTCTCTCCGTCTCTCTCTCTGTCTCCCTTTGTATTATTTGCTTATTTGATTGAATCAACTTATATACACTTGTCATGCAATCGAATGATTAGAATGACGCCAAATGTCTAAAAACCAAAGCAAACATCAACATAGTCAGTCAGTCAGTCAGTTTGTCAGTCCGTCATTCAGTCCGTCCGTCAGTCAACTTCGATATCGAAATATGAAAATACAGTTTTTCCATGAACATTTTCAATAACAAATTGAATTATGTTTTATGAAAAGTTTGGTTCGGTTCGAGCTTTTAGCCTAAAAGCCAACAACCAAATTTTAATGCAATTAAATTGCAATTTTCAATACAGAAATACAGGAATATATATCTATATTCGCATTTTTTTTTCATTTGCTTAATGTGACATGGCAGCAATTAGTCCTAGTCTGACTCATTTCGTCCTGTCGCCCTCACTTTCATCCTGCTCCGTTTGCTGTTTTCTTGCTTCACCCTCTTGCTAAATCATTTAAAACTTGCTTCAAAACTTTTCTGTCTCTTCCTACTTATACACACACACACACACACACACACATACAAACACACACTTATAGAGACGTATGTATGTATCCTGTTTGCTTTTGTTGTTTTCTCTCTACGCTTATAGAAAAGTTTTAATTATTACCCACTTGCCATGTTCAATTAGTGAGCAATGTGGCCCAAATTATAAAGTTTTTGTCCGTCGAGTTCAATTGTTAGGAGATTTCATATCCCCTTGCCCAAAACGGGGAATACGCATTAGGTGGAGAGGCAGCATCAGTTATTTTAGTCCTACTTAAGGTTAGATTGGCAGTAAGTTCTGTTAAACACAGATAAATATATAAATCTATCCCTCTATATAGTCGAAAGGATCCATCAAATTATGAGATATGCATTGCAATTCGCATTGTCTAACCTTCCAGGGTATCAAATGTTCCACACACTCTTTGCTCAACTCCCATCCAAATGATGTTTTGCTGTGTGCTTTTTTGTTTTGGCTAACAAAAGTTAACTGCTTAAATTTTTCATCACATTTGTCGTTAGTTTCCACTTCAATACAAACAAATCGAAATCGATGATAGCTAAATTATTGTTGAAAATTGTTGCTTTTAGTTTGCAATGTTTGCGAAGCGCTTTTTAAATAAACAGCAGGTGGATACTGAATCTCTCGCACTACGAAGGCAATTTATGAAAAAGGTTTATATTCAATTTCTAATTTATGTCCTGGCTGGCATCTGCCAATGGTTGCTGCCCGTGACAGTTTTACAGTAAGCCAAAACTACTCTTAACTGGGGTTAGTTCACTTAACAATTTTCTCATTGTTAATCCTAGAGATTTGTGTGGCCAATTGATTAACGATCATGGTTCAGCTTTTATCTTACTTTTCATAATAAGCGTTTTCCTCTTTATACTGTTTGCCCTGATCGATCAGATTGCTAGGATTCCTGGTTTGAGTTGTGTGATTGCAGTGACGATAGTAAGTACATGGATGTATTTTCCCTAATGCCTTCTCTTAAACGATCTCTTCAGGTGGAATGCCTTAATTTAGCCATTTTGTTGTTGGTCGTTGACACGTCAGCTAAGCAAGTGTTGATTGGTATTCTTGTGGTTGCCACAGTGGTTCTTATCCTTTGTGTTTTTGGTACCGTTTTGCCGGTGAGTTGAGAAACCAATTGAAATATTTTTTCAAATACAATGTAATTGAGCAAACCTTCGCCCCATCCCCACTTTTGCCCAGTTTGACATCACGGATAGTGGAAATTTGTTTTTCGTATTTGCCTGCTCGGTTTTTGTGCTTAGCATATATGCCATTATGTACTATGTGACACTGAAAGCGACGTGGTCCATCTTTTTCTATATGGCCATCATAGCCAGCATGGTATTGTCTGTGAGTCGCACCCAGCACCCAACCCCACTTGGCCCACATATGTATGTACATATTACTCACATCCTTCACTTGCAGTTTCTCATGTATCATGTGCAGTGCATTGCTGGTGACGGTCGTGTCCAAGCTGGCCTAGGCGATGACAAGTATGCCGCTTTGTTATTGTACCATGACTTTTTGGCCTTGTTTATGTTAACTCTTTACTGGCAGTGACATGCAATAAAAATGAAATGAAATGAAATGGAATGGAATGGAATCCAACGAGTGTATTCCTATCCCATACACATTTGTAGGCGTTGCTGGTAGATTGTCCAGTCCTTATTCGGATTCATGCAGCCAGTGGGTCCCATGAGATGGAGCATTACATGATCTCGGCATTCAATTAAACCATCCAGATTGCAATCGCGTCCATAACGTTCCACATAGCCGCGAACAATCCTCTCGGCACATTTGTCCTCGACGATGCAATGCTCATAATCTGTAAAAAGCAACAAAAAGGGATCAAGTGGAAGGTTGGATTACGTACTCTTTGTGTGCGTGTGTGTGCGTGTGTGTGTGTGTTACCCATTGAATGCGACATGCGTTCTCGTGCATCCTGCCAATACCAACGAGATATCCGATAGACGCCACAATTCAATTCGCCACTGCATTTGGCCGGCTTATTCCCAGTGGCCACCAATGCAATACAGGCCAGACATTCATCATCGAGCTCTGGCTGCTGGCTCTGTGATTTATCAGTTGTTGTCGTAATCTGGGCAGCTAAACAGACAAAAGGTTCGTCGATTCGTCGAATAAAGGCCAAAAGAAGATACAAAAAAAAACAAAAAACAAAACAATTTTAAAGTTCAAATGGAAAATCGCGAAATTAAAAGAGAAATTGCATATATAGAAACTTTCGATATACGTTTTATATAATACAAATGAGGCTTATCACTTTTTTTCCCTATCACATCGATCTAAGATTTGATTTTACTTTTACTCAAACACGGTTTATTTTTGTTCACTTAAAAATTTACTTTATAAATTTCGACTAAGTCTAATCACTTATTTTCTATATAAATGGTGTCCTATATGATTTGATTTCGTATCATGGTGAACTAACAAATAAGAGAGAGAGAGAGAGAGAGAGAGAAGGAGAGAGAGATCGATAGAGAGAGAGAAATAGTTGAAAATAATTGAAATTCAAACTCACCGACAGTAAATGAATTTGCATTTGTTGGCTGGACAGGTCCATCCAGATAATGTTGCTCCATCTCCAGCTTATGCTCCTCGGAATGGATATGCGACAAGCGACCCAGATGATGTTTCTGTCTTAAGTGCATATAAATGGCACCAACAATAAGCATCAGAGCCACCAGAATGGCCCCCAAACTGAGAAAGTTTCTTATGGTATGCTTCTCCTTATGCCAATGTCGATGATGATGTTGTCGTTGGCTGGACAGAGAAAGCGCCTCGGCATACTCATGATGGGCTGCCTCTTTGGCTGATTCTGTCTCTGTGTCAGCACCAGCTCCAGCTCCTGCTCCTGCTCCTGCTCGAGCAACTGGCAATGGATATTCTGCCTCGATGTCGACATCGCCAGCTGTTAGATGGTCCACACTGCTAGACAAAGTCGGATCCATGCCCATACACTTTGATGGGTTGCTCAAGTACAACTAAAACAATTTTTGCTTCTATTTTCATAGCAGGTGCTGGCTTGGGATGACTGGTCTGTCTGACTGACTGAGGCTGAGATAACCTCATCTCAGAGTTCGATTATCTCTCTCTCTCTCTATCTCTCTCTCCCTTTTTGCGGCAATTCTCGATTCTCAAATGCTCATTGCCGCAGTCGGTCGGTTCGGTCTGTCTGTCGGTCGGTCGGTCTCTTTTAGCTGCGGGGGCTTATCTGTTTCACATTTTTATATTATTTTTTATTTTTGCTTTTATTTCGCAGAAAACAAAGTTTTGTCTATGTTTTTGTCGTGTGTGTGTGTGTGTGTTGCCCATGCCCCACCCCAAATGTCACCCAGATGTAAGCGCCAGATTAGGTGTCGATTGCACCTAGTTCACCCAGTGGCACCTGACATTTTACGAAACGTTTTGGCTGGCTGGATGGCTGGCTGTGGAGAGGGGGAAAGTGGCACATTTGTATGCGCGAATTGTAAACAAATATGAGAAATTCGTATGATGAAGGTGGAATGTATTCACAACCACACAACAGTCAGAGACTTACACACACACACCCACACACACACACCCACACACACACACACACACATTCTTATACTCTTATGAGCATTCTTACAATACATTTTGCCCGGGGTTTGGTTCGCTACAGACATCATTTGCATCGACATGTCTTTTTATACCCATACCCTGCATCCATTGTATATTAAAGTCGCCAAAATGTACGTAACAGCCAGAGGGAAAGCATTTCTGCCGACCCTATAAAGTTTATATATACATATATTCTTGATCAGCCGAGTCGTTTGGGATATGTCCGTCTGTATGAGTGCCTATATCTCAGGAACTATAAAAGCTAGAGCCACCAAATTTGAATGTAGTAATAAAGTATATATAATCTTGATCAGGATGAGAAGAGAAATTGATATACATAGTCGTGTCCGTCCGTCCGTCGGTAAGAGACCAAAGATCTCAGGAATTTAAAAAGCTAGAGCTACCAAATTTAGAATGTAGAATAGTTTAGTATATAAATCTATGGGAATATATAGAATATATCAGTAGAAACATATAGAAATGTATGGTAATGTATGGTAATGTATGGTAATATATAGAAATCTGTAGGAATATATAGAAATCTATAGGAATATATATAGTAGAAATCTATAGAAATATATAGGAATCTTTAGGAATGTATAGAAATTTAAAGGAATATATAGAAAGCTATAGAAATCCTTAGAAATCTATGGGAATAAATAGAAATGTATGGTAATATATAAAAATCTATAGAAATCTATTGGAAATATATGGAAATCTATAGGAATACATATACATAGTAGAAATCTATAGAAATATATAGGAATATATAGAAATTTATAGGAATATATAGAAATCTATAGAAATCTTTAGAAATCTATGGGAATATATAGAAATCTAAAGGAATTTATAGAAATCTATATCTATGAATTAGTTTTAGTTTCACTTGCTGCATGGTATATCCAAGTCGACCTGACGACGATTTACTTGCTTTTTTTTCGTACATATCTTTGAAGTGCATTACTAAAGTGTCACTTACAAGTATGCATATTTACTTCAACAGCAAAAATGTCATATGCACACACATACACACATTACTTTGGCGTCAACCCCCAAATCCCCAAAAGTGTATAGAAAATTGAAGTTTCCATCAAGAAAATAGTGTCTTCTGCAGGCCATTCGATGCCGATGCCAATTTAATCCGCTTATGCAATTTTGAAGTCATCTTTGCCTGAATTCCTGATTAAAGGATTCATTCACAGAATTTTCCAATTTTCTCCAATCAAATTGAATCTTTTTACTTGCCTTAAAGGAAAAATGTGAGTGAAATTTTTGTTTTGTTTTTAAACAATGCAAATATCTCTCATCTTTCGTTAGTAATTATTTCCTTTTACTAGGAATTTTGTGATCAAGTATGCTTAATATTTGACGTTTCCTCTTTAAGTGCTAAAAAAAAATCTCAATTTAATAAAGAGAATAAAATCAAAATCAGGAAATGCATAGAGAAGTTCCATCTTATTATCATCTGCATATTATCAACATTATTTTTAGCATTTCGTGAACTTCCTGTGATATTTCCTTAATTTGCTAAATTTGAAATTGAATTCCTTTTGTCAGCTTATAATTTCCTATGATTTTTATGTTAATTAGTTTGTTTTTATGTGCGACCGACCCACCAATTTACCCACCTGCCTAGACCCACCATTGGGTTAACTGGGTAAATGCGGGTTTGTACCTGTGGGAAAAAAAAAAAAAAAGAAAACGAAACCTAAACAAAAAGTCGCTTCGTCATTTCTGTTGATTATTTTTGCTGTATTCGTAATTTCTCTACAGCCGCCATTTTTCACATACCTTCAAATGTCGCCATTGTCTCAGGGCATTTTCCATGACTTTTCTTCTCATTCTGTGGCTCTGGCTTTTTGTGGCAGAAAGTCATTTATGTATGTGTGTGTGGGTGAAGGCGACTTATATGTATGTTTGTGGGGGAGGTGCTAGAGAGGAGAAATCTGGAAATCAATTATGAAAACATTACAAGTAGTTGCCGAGCTAAATGGCTTTTATTCCCAGCAGTAGTAGCCCAACTCAACTGAACCCACTTACACCACCCACCCACCGCCCATTCCCCACACACCGGGCCCACCCCTTTGTGCAGAATGCTTCCTCTTTTTTTTTTTTTGGAGTAAGAATGGGCGTATGGCACGCCCACATCTGTATGTAATATTATGCGCTGAATTCCTTTTTCTTTTTGCTGAAATTTTCCGCTCGAATTCCTTTGCCTTGCTGCTGCCTGGCATTTCAAAAAAAAAAAAAAAGAAACAGAGGCGAAAAGCAAGAAAAGTGAGAGGAAAATACACACAAAAATATGTTGGAAAATCTGCAAAAACAAAAAAAAACAAATTCTTGGTGCACTCGATTAAGGCACTTTCCGGTTTGATTTTACCCTCTCCCTCTCTCGCAGTGTGGCACCCGTTTTCTTCTATTCCTTGGCCAAATGCATGCTCTATGCATGAGAAGAGCCATTGGCGGCTTTGCCGGAACCAACGGGTCTGATGTATATGGAGAGCACGTAACCAGCTAAAACAAAGTTAATTAGATTTGTTGCAAAAGATGGCCATTATTGAGGAGGGGGTGGGGCGCAGATGATGGGGGAGAGGGTAGAAAAGATGGTTCCTGGCCCTTTTTAATGGTGTCAGTGTGCAGCTAATTTTGAAATTTGTGTGCTCTATTCTGTCTCTGTCTCTTTCTCCTCCCTCTCTCCATCTCTCTTTCTATCTGTGTATGTGGTATGTGTCTCTGTCTCTCTCTGTGTGTGTGTGTGGCTTCTGTGGTTTATTCGCCTGGAATGAGTTTGCCCATTGCCAGAGCAATTACCTGGCTTAATGCATCTTCCCTTCACTCCAAAAAATGTTTTCCTCTCTCTCTCACTCGCTTTTTCGTTATATTCATCTCTCTCTCTTTTAGAGCTGCTGCTTTTTTATGCAGTTGCTGCAACTTTTTTATAATGCTCTGGAGAAAAACTTTATAAGTTTTGTGCAAGCTCTGAACACAGTCTATAAAGTCGTGGCAACGTTTTATATAGTAGTTGGCAGCGATTCGAGTGTAGTCTTAATATAATGAAATCGATCTATTTTCGAGCACAAGTTTAATATTTATTTTATAATTTTTTTTTGATACCCTTGCAGAGGGTATTATAAAATTGGTCAGGTGTTTGTAACGCAGAGAAGGAATCGTTTTCGACCCCATAAAGTATATATATTCTTGATCAGCATGAGTCTGTCTGTCTTTTACTATACGAACTAGTCTCACAGTTTTAGAGCTATGGTTTTCAAAGTTGTTATATAAGCTTTTCTATACCTTAGAAAGCACATCTGCGATTTTCAAAAAGATGGGACCACTATATCATATAGCTGCCATACAAATACAAACAATTAAATTAAATTTAATAGATTTCTAATTAAATATTAAACAACTGCAAGAGTATATTGACATTTTTTTTACAATCTGTCCTGGGACAATAAGTAAATTTGGAGATGCATTGTTTTTAACAGAAAAAGTTGACTCCATTGATCCAAACTATTATATATAAACTCTAGGTTTAACAATTATGTTATTAAATCTACTTGATTGTTTTGTATATTATTATATGACCTTAATTTTAATTTTATATACAGTTTTATATATGAGATTCAAAGACTATTCGCAAGATCTAATATATGGACTATGTTTGGCTATTATCAAGTAAATTTAGGGCTAACGAGTTAAGACAAGTTTAATATGAAATCAATTTTCAACTGCCATCATTCTGATCAATCGAATCGATTAGGAAAATGGATTAGCATATATTCAATTTTAATTTAACGATGAGAAAATGTTGCAGATATTGATCTATATTGAATTGAAAAGAAAGAATGTTCCAAGTGTATAATTTTACGCCAAAAGGTTTTATATTTTATTTATGAGATTTTCTTTATGGTTTCCTCTCTGTCTCTGTCTCTGTCTCTGTCGCTCTATCGCTCTATCTTGCCCTCTCGCCCTTTTTACAGTCCCCAGCTGGCTTTGAGGCTAAAGTTTTCTTTTTCTTTCTTCTTTCTTTTCTTTCTTCTTGTGTGTAACATTAAAACATCAGGAATTGAAGGAGGAGAAATCATCTAACATATGTAAATTTGGGTGCAGCTGGTTAACAGGACGAAAAGGAGCAAGTTGGAATGATTGAAAATGCAAATTGCATAGAGGCAAAGAGGCAATCGCAACTGACTTGCTAAACGAACGAGCAGGAGCAAGAGCAACAGCAACCAATCAACACCTACAAAAGAACATCCAGGAGAGTGGAGGAGACTTTGGTGGAACTTTGCGGCTGGGGAGTGGCAATAGGACAGCTATTAAAGTTGGCGGAAATGACACAGTCAAAATGTATCGCTGTAAAAATTGGTTTTGTGCTCGCAGCAATAACAACAACTATGTTGATGTGGCACTAAGCGAACCAGGAACAGGAACGGGAACAGGAACAGGAACAGGAACGGGAACTGGAAACGCTGCCAATGCACGTAACAACAACACTAGCAAAAGCAATCAACCGACAAACAGAGGCAGCAACATCAACCACAGCACAACCAACCACAGTGGTGGTGGTGCAGTAGCAGCAGGAGATGCAGAGGCAACTGCCTCCATTGCTGCTACCTCACAGGTGGCTACCTCGCATGTGGTCACCTTTCTGGATGATGCGGCAAGCGGCAGTAATGGAGCCGTAACAAGCAGCCGCATTGTAACCACTGCCGAATTGCATCAGGCCCATATGTTAGAGCATCATTCCAATTTGGATGCCATTGAGCAGGCTGATGATTTTATCTATGGCCCTGGCGCTGGTCTCTCTCTATGCGATGATAGTTTGCCATCGGCCAAAAATTGCTACCGCTTGGTCATGCTCGGGTAAGTCGCAGTCAATCTGTCCCATTTACTACTAAAACTCTATCTACTACTACTTCTTTTACTCTCACTCCTACTCCTTTATCTGGTGGACACGACAGCTCATCACGCTCGGGCAAATCATCGATTGTGGCACGTTTCCTGGGCAATCGTTTCGAGGAGGCCTACACACCAACCATTGAGGAATTTCATCGTAAATTGTATCGCATACGAAATGAGGTCTTTCAATTGGACATTTTGGATACTTCTGGCTATCATCCATTTCCCGCAATGCGTCGTCTGTCATTCCTAACGGGTGAGCATGACCAAATATCTATCTATCTCTCTCTCTCTCTCTCTCTCTCTGTCTGTCTGTCTTTATGTATGTATGCATCTCTCGCACGTCTCATCACTTAAGTTGGGTGCGAGTGGTGGTGGAGCCCTTAGTTTCCTATTTAATGTCCTATAAATTATCATAAAAATCAGTCGCAGCTGTTGGCAAGAAGAGATGAGCTTTTGGCCAAATCAATGGCAGCAAAGAGCCGAATGGGGAAAAAAAAAACAGAGAACCAGAGGCGTAGTAGGCTAGAAGAAACCTTCAAACTTCAACTCTACTTCTAATTCAAAAACTAAACTAAAATGGTAAATCAAAATCCAAATCATAATCACTGACGAGATTTCATTAAGCGCCCTGCAAATGTGACCTTAATTCGAAACGAAATGTGGCCGGAAATAAAGTTGTGTTGCCTGGTTTATGAGATTTTGCGGATGTCTTTATAGTATGTAAATTTCATAGTCATCTGTTTGCCTAATTTATGAGCTTGTTAAGCCATACTACAAGTCAAATGGCCGCCGCATACATATATTTGTCCAAGGACACAATTTTGGTTCATGGGACTGGGATTGGGCCTGCGACTGGCCGGAGGGGTCCATCATAGATGCATAGATAAGCCATAAATTTGCCTTAGCTAAATCAAATGACGATTAATGTTAGCATTTTTATGACCCCCCTCCTCCTCTGTAACACTCCCCCCGAACCCTCTTCACATTGCAGGCGATCTCTTCATACTCGTTTTCAGCATGGATTCGCGTGAATCGTTCGAGGAGGTGGTACGACTACGTGAGAATATATTGGAAACAAAATGGGCAGCCTTGAATCCTGGTTCGGGATTCAAAAAGAAGAGTTTACCCAAAATACCGATGATATTGGCGGGCAATAAATGTGATCGGGATTTCAAGTGAGTTTTGAATAATTGCAAAAAAGATAAAGAACATTATTTTAATGGCCGCTCTTCTCTCTCTCTCTCTGTAGGACAGTCCAACTGGATGAGGTAATGGGCTATATAGCTGGACAGGATAATTGTTGTACTTTTGTAGAGTGCTCGGCCAGACAAAATTATCGCATCGATGATTTGTTTTATGCTCTCTTTATGGTTTCCAATTTGCCGCTGGAAATGACACCAAATCATCATCGTCGTTTGGTTTCCGTATTTGGTGCCCCATCGCCCCTGCCGCCCCATGGGGCAAGCAATGTGGGCGGTGGTAGTAGCAAAAAGAATGCCTTGTCCATTAAGCGAAGGTTCAGCGATGCCTGCGGCGTTGTTACACCGAATGCCCGGCGACCCAGCATTCGAACGGATCTAAATCTGATGCGTTCCAAGACCATGGCACTCAATGAAGGCGAGGGAGTGGGCAATTCCTCAAATCGCTGGCAACGCTGCTCCCTAATGTAAGTTTTGCTTAAGGCAAGAGCAATGGACAATTTGTGTGATAGATATGTAAGTGGGCGTGGTCGGTAACTAATTTCTAAATGCAGCTTTTGGGTGATTTTTGATATTAAATTATGTAGACACACATACATACATATACACATTATGCATACATACAAACACACGCTCGCACACACACTCACACACACACACACACACATACACATAGCAACATCTTTTACGTTATACATAATTGATCAATTTACTTTTATTTTCCTTAACAGTTTTTTCAGTTTCAGATTTTTTTCCACCTCTGTCGCCCCACCCACTCCCACTCAACACCACCACCACCACCCTCCATACCCCTCTTCTTCTTCTCTTTATCTAGGTTTTTTCAGTTCTTCCCCTTCTCCTCCTCTTCCAATACCAAAACCACACATAAAATGCAACAACAAAACAAACAAAAAACAAAAAAAAAAAAAAAAACGACAACAAAAAGCAGAGGACAATAATGTTTAAAATGAATGTTTGAGGAATTGTATAGAGTTCGTTACATACATATATTTCGTTTCTCATTGATTAGATTTAAATGAATTGAATTGATATTTTGAATAATTAATTTGCATAAGTATTACTTACACATACAGAAACATATATTGTTGATAATTGTTGATCAAATATTGAAATATTCTCTACACATATTTACACAAACACACATACACACACACACACACATATATATACTACACACACACTTAGACACATACATACTTCAAACCTTGCATATCAGCCAAAAATAACAACTGTAAGCCATCATCTTCGGGATTCCGAAGTATTTGTAACCTTGCGGGTTCTTAAACAGTTTCAAACTACAACTACAACTAGCTTCGGTGCACCGAAGTTTCTATACCCTTGCAACTAACGCCTATCTCTCTGCCTCTCTCTCTCTCTCTCTCGCTTTTAAAAAATATTTATCTCAAGTGATATTGTATTCCTAGCACTCAAAAATAAGAAGCTTATATTAACTAAGCGAATCGGCCATGAATAATGATAAAAAATTGAAGTCCTTTAGTTTGAAGGACTCTCCATAAGCTTGTCATGCTTAGATAAGTTAGTTTTGAAAACGGATTCAATATTGCCAGAGTCAAATACCTAGAAAAATAAACATATTCAGTCCGAAAATTGCAAATTAACATAATAAAATATAATTAAATGATACCAAGTTGTGGTAGCTAAATTGATATAAATAGATCTGAGATCAGGGATCAAAAAAAATTCAATTAATTAATAAAGTCAATGAAATGAGGCAGCTGTTCAAGACTACGTATATACAGATATCGACTACTATATCTCCCCTGCAAGGGTATTCAATTGCAACACTTGACCAAATGAATAGGAAACAAAAACTCTTTCTCTATTGTAAACTTTGTACACCGAGCAACAAAACCAACCAACCTAACCAACCAACCAAGCAAAACTAAAGCTTAAACTAAAACAAATACAATTAAACAATTACTATTACTATATATACACACACATATACATATACATAAACATATACAAAGATATACATATACTATATATAAAAAAAATATATATATGTATGTAATATATATATATATATAAATAACTTATAGACACATTTAGCGTTAAACCGAATTTAACATATAGAAAAAACTGTTCCAATCTAACCCAAAAATGGAACAAGTTAACCAAAAACAAAAGTAAATTCGAGTTTCACTTAAAACGTAAAAGTAACAATACTTTTTTTTTTGTTTTTTTTTTTAGCGAAACATTTAACATTTATTCAAGTCAAGTATTACTAATATCGATTATGGATTGAGTATATACATATATTATATGTATATATGTATATGTATGTAATATATATAGAAACAAAGACCAAATTATTATATTAAATACATAAAACACTAAGCGTTAACATTTGAAAGTTATTTAAAAATTCTTTAACAAAAAAAAAAATGCAAAAAAGTGCAAATATTTACAGAACAAAAAAAAAACAAAAAACGAAAACCAAACCATTTAAAATTCAATTAAAGTTAAAACAAAAAAAAGAAAACCTTAAAAATTGATGATCATGTTAAGTAAAAACCAAAAAAAGTTGACTTTTCAAAATGCTTTGGATTTGCATTATTTACATATTATTATATTTAAAAAACAAACAAAAAACAAAACATCAATTTATGAATATTGAATAACAATTAAATAAATTAAATTCAACAAAACAAGAAGAGAGGGAGAGAGAGAGGGAGAGATAAACTTTTTTTGCGGGAAATTGAAATCAACTATTTCGATATTTAATCGGAAAGAAGCTTTTATTGAAAGCTGACCCGATTTGCTAACTACCCGTTAGCAGCTTGGCGACAAATTAAAAGGGAAAAAGTGATATTCTATGGCTTAAATGCAATCCTTTAATAAACTCTGAGTTCCTCTTGGAGCCTTGGAAATATTAAAGAGTTTAGAGCAAATATTTTTAAAATTTTCCATCAAGGACTTTGCTTAGGCTATTCATACCGTTACATATTTCGTTGAAAGCTTTGTGAAACTTAAAGCTCTCTCTTGCTTACAACCAGTTGAAAGCTTACTCCGAATATCCTTGGAACTTTCAAGCTAGGATGTGAGTCATGCTAAGTTTCTTACGAAAAGCTTTTTAAGCAATTTTGCAAAAGCAACAGTTAAACTTTTGCAAAAGTTCAAAGGACTTAACAAAGTTTTGAGTTGCGGACGAGTAAATTTAAAAGTGTTTGCAAAATTGGATGGAATAATTGTGACACCTGGGCGTATACTTGATATGATTTTATTCTCATCATCAAAAAGTTGTCAGGGCATAAATCATAATCTAGTTTCTGCTACAGGCATCTGCTCCCATGTTAAGATAGACCATAGATTGTCCTTTTAAATGACACATGGGTCAGGGGGGTAGGGTCAGGGGGGCAGGAGGGAAATTGACAGAGATACGTACTAGGTAAATAAATTGCCAGTTAGTCAGCAACTGTTACAGAGAATCAGCACGTGCCACAAGGCGATGACACGACCCATTGACCAATGCGCAGGAGGTGGGCGGACACAAAGGGTGAGACGGGTGACAAGGGAGGGGTGATGCGAAAGGGCGACCCCAAAAAGTGCAGTCAATTTTAATTGTTTGCTCGCTCCATCCAGACAAAACGTGTAGAGGAAAGGAGACTCCGGGAAACAGAGACAGGAGGAGAGCCTATTAATAGGCTTATGGTTTTGATATGCTATACTGAGAGCAGTCGAGGCCGGTCAACTTCGATTATCGCTGGTGGTTAGTCCTCCCCCCACCTTCCCCCTCTTACCACTTGCCACCCACGCAGCCAATTTACTTTGAATATGGCATATATAGAGACAGCAACTGCAATTATAATCCCCCTCCAAGCTAAAATCATAATTTCATTTATAGATTTGCATTTGACTGCTAATTAAAAGTTAAACTAAACCAATTTTTGCAACAAAAAAAAAAACACACAAATCGATTTTTTGAATCGCTATATATACATACATATATTGAAAAAGGGATACACAGACTCAACTCGAACAGTATGCAAAATGGAAAATTGTAAACTTATTTAGCACGTTTCTAGCATTTCAGCCAGACTTTGCTTAGTGGCAATGTCATCAGGAAAACTAACCAGGCAAAAAGCAAGGTAGAAAACTTTCTATGTCAACAGACCAAGTCGTCCCGAAGTTCTACCCAAGATTTCTGAGATGTGTAACACCTCACCTCACCTGGCACCCAACTACTTGGGGAAGTTGTGAACCGGGAGAGGGAGAAGGAGAGGGAGGGGAGGGATATAGGATTATGGGGAGAACTCAGGAGTAGCTGCTGCTGTTTGGAGTATTTGCTTATTGTGTTTGTAAACATTGCTAACAACTTGAGTAATGCCGGCGACAATGCCGGCAAATGTTACTCTGCTCAGCTAGATTTTTGCCCGCTTTTCCACGACTCCAACGGACTGAACACCCATGCTAATAGAGAGGTGGAGCCTAGGCAAACAGCGCGAAAATACTTCTATACAATATAACAGGCATTAGGGTGCACCCAATTCTCATTAGTAATGTGGATCCACAAGTGTAACTTAAGATCCTAGGCACAAGGATCGCTCAAAGGCAGAACTCCTTGAAAATATTACTAAGAAACTTGAGGCTTTTAGTGGTTTTCAATAGCTTTCTAATTAGCAACGCGGTTTCCTTAGAATTTGAGAGAATAATTAGAAACAGAAGAACTCATTGTGTTTGTTAACTTTGGCTAACATGTGGTATGATTAATATTTTGATTTACTTTGGTTGCCCATTTTTGGCAGCGGCTTAAACCATAAATTGGTTGACTATTGAGGCAGATTTAGTTGCACTTAAACTTGTGACCTCAACCTGGCTTATATTTAATTAATTTCGGTTGAAATTTACAGAGAATTTCATAGACTTTAACAAAAGCTTTTTCAAGTTCATAGAGTTCATTTGAATAATTGTGGAAAATTGATATAGAAATATGGATTAATCTATAGCTTTTCTAATTGGGCTTTCTTTTTTGGACCACCCTTATATAAATGTGATAGGGTGTTACAGGGGAGAGGGAGAGGGGGGGGAGAGGGGCTGATGATGGTGCTAGGGTAGATGAGAGGGCTATATCGCTGGCAAGTTGTAAGTGCTCAAGTTTTTCAATTAAAAGTTGCTACCTTTTGTGTGTTAACATAAATACGCATATGTGTGTGTGTGTGTCATTGTGTATGTTGGTGTGGGAGAAGAGTGGTAAAGGATGATGAGACAGGGAGGCATACATATACATATATATTTCTTGACTTTTTGCCTAATCATGATGCCGTCTGATATATCAATAAACCAACCTTTGAGGCGGTGCTTCGTTGACTGCATTATAAATCAACAGCCAAGCAACTAACCAACAACGAACCTCCAACCAACCTCCAACCAACCAACCAGCAAACAAACAAACAAACAAAATAGAACAAAACCAGCAACAACAACAGCAACAACAACAACAACAGCATGAACAACAAATGGCAGGTGTTGAAGTCGCTTGTTGATGCAGAAATGAAGGGTTAGCGGGACTATGGGATATAGTAGGACGGATGGCGGCATTATAAATTCATACGAAAAATACCAAAACGTCAAACAAATTGCAAGTTTTCAGTTGCATTTCCGCCAAAACGTAACTGAAATAATACGTTGCAAAAGACGTGTGTTTGTGTGTGTGTGTGTGTGTGTGTGTGTGCTGGAAGAAAGCATGGGCGGCGACATGATGGGGTGGTAGATAGGTAAATGTAGTCGGGTGGCTGAGAGTTGGAGTCACGGCACACAAATTGAAGGTAGGCCAAGCCACGTCTTTTCCTTGGGGCAACGTCTTGGGTGAAGTCTGCGGCTCCATGTGTTTGGTTCGCCTGACAAGTTGAAATGTTGACGGCTCACTGACATTGTCTGCGTGTGTGTGTGTGCGCGTGTATGTGTGCGTGTGTGTGTGTGTGTGTGCGTGTTGCATATATGAATGATTTTGTGGCTGTGCCAAGAGCTGCGTTGCAACAACAAGAAAAAATTCTACCACCATCCCTGCCTCCCCCCTTCCCGCTCCGTGCCTCCCTCTCTTCACTGGCTTGCTCCAACCATCCTCAACTCTCATACAAAGTTATGCAAATTCTGTTTACCGCTGACATCGCCCAATACCGCTATTGCCGCTGCCGCTGCCGCTGCCGTTCGTCGCCCGTCGCTCGTCGTTCGTCGCTGTTGGCATTGCATTGGTTTCTGCGGTTTCGGCATGCATAATTGTTGGTTTTTAGTTACACGTTGAAGCAGGCAAAACTCATACGTTGCGCCACATCCATCATCCCTCAAGGAATAAAGGCCAGAAATTGTCAAACTTTTGCGAGCGAGCGAGAGCAGCTCACACACAAATTTGGTGATCTATTTTTCTTCTTTTTTTTTTCATGCTGCGGCCAGAAGTTTGCTGTGGTGTGTGGGGGGAAAACAAATCTTCGAGTAGTCAAAGTGCGTTGAGATGAGTCGACATATCAGACAAATATCTGGCTTCAAAATGTCCTTCAAGCTTAGGATGCTGCATATAGCACAATAATGCGAATCATTAGATATCGTGGAAAGAGTTTTCTATATAAAGCGAATCAACATTAATTAATTATTTCATATCCTTTTTAAGTAGGCTAACTCCAATTATCAGACAAATCTTGAATAGCTTACTACTTCGGTTTGAATAAATTTTGAGAAAAGTAGGAAAATGTTCTCAATGATTTTTTTTTATTTTTTAGGTGAGGCAATTTCAAATGTAACTTTTTTTAGATTCTAAATTGTTGAAAGTCAAATATTGTAAAATAAGTAGAAGAATTCCAGAATTTTACGTTTCAAAGTTTTCACTAAAACTTTAGCTTTGTTTTTTAGTTAGAGTTTTAAAGTATTAGAACTTTAGCTTTGTTTTTTAGTTAGAGTTTTCACTAAAACTTTAGCTTTGTTTTTTTTGACCAATTTATCCCTCAGTCTTGCTAAAACTTTTAACTATATAAAAGGCTTCCTCTCTAGGACTAACTCCAAGGACCTTAACTGGTAACTCTTATACCTTTTAGCCTATCCTGGAGTACCGAAACCGAGTCGGCTCGGCGATTGGGTAGCAGGCATTCAACTGATGACCAACTTTGGCTATTAAGCTTGTTTCCTCCATCAACTGAGTACATAGTTTTACTTCAATTAAGTCGTTCACTTTTGTTTAGCAGATCCTTCATTCTGGTTTTCGTGTTCAGTGAGTGGAATTCCGGACGAGCTGTAAAGTGAATGGGTCTGAAGTTTGCCTATTTAGTGGCTGCTCAATAACGTGGTGTGAAATCACATATGAGAGAGAGAGAGAAGAAAAAAGAGAGGAGATAGAAAAGAAGAACAGCCTAGAGAACAATAATCATTTCTCACAGATTTCTGTGGCCCTCTTAGTTGTAGTTGTTTTTGTTTCGTATTGCTTTTTTGTTCTATCATCAAAAAACAATTCTCTGCATAGCGTCCGCAGAAATAATGGACGTTAGGCCGCCGCCGCCGCCGTCGTCTTGATAAGCTAAATGATAAATTGTTTTTATTCGTGACATATGTATGCATGTGTGTCTTTGTGTGTAGGCGTGCGTTTGTGTGTGTAAGTGTGTATGTGTGTGTAAACACAATACTTACTACACCAAACAGTGGCATAGTGAGAGGGGGGAGGGAAAGAAAACAGGGATAATAGAACTCTTTTTACAAGTACCTTGTTGTTGAACTCCTGTGGCTAATCCCCTTATAGCACGACAAAAAAGGACATTTTTACAGTAGCATTAAGTACAGTGCAATGTGTTAGCTAGTTAGTACATATCATGAGGATTATATATACATATGTATGTACATGCTAACATACATATACATAGTATATCTACCCACTGCAGGAATGAAGCGGCAAAGTGAAGTGCAAAACTTTGCAACTTTATTCATAATAGTTTATTAACTTTTTCTTTGGCCCTTTAAGATGGTTTTAAGCTAATTGAATCTGTTGATTTATCGATTAGTTTTATGCTAATTAAACGATTCGTTTATGCTAAAACAACACATAATTTGATTGACTCAACTCTGGACAACTTTCGATCTTGCAGTGTTAAAATTATGAATGCATAGAGAAAGTATGGCAGCATTTTAGGCGCTTGCCGGCGATCGGTTCACAATGTTTACTTTATTTGCTTATAGTATGTACCCTGTTGGCTCCACCCGTGCCCCAAAACGTTGAACTCCTGTTTGCTGATGCTGGCTGCGTAAGTTGTTGGGGGGGCCAGCGCCAAAACTTGTTTTCTGTTCATTCTTCTCGTTCTGCTTTCAATAAGAAACAAAAAACCCAAAAAAACGAAAAAAAAGAGCACATATACATATAAAGAAAATAAGAAAACAAAGCGGTAGAAAAGGGAAACAAGGAAAGCGAAAACGAAAACCGAGAAAGAGAGGGGGGGGGGGGGGAGTGAGTGGGAAACAAGGTCGACAGGCAAAACTTGTAAATGCGCCTGGGCACAAAAGTGGAATCTAATAAGCTCACGGCTAAATGTGTTATGATGAATGACATTGTCAGACGCAGGGCAGAAGGAATTTAAAAAGTTTTGCCATGCCAGCGAACACCTCCAACCTCACCCACCACCTGCAGCAGAAGCAGAACCACCAGCAGCAAGGATTGTAATTGAAAAGTGAAACCCAAAAAGCAAGTAGCCAATGTGGAGTAAAATGGCTCATCTCAACTTACCTTATTTTTGGCTCCTCGTCGTGCCCGTGCCTCGTCTTGCTGAAAATGTTGTCTTAACGTCAATTGCTTACCGCAAGTGATGAGGCGGTGGGGGGAGTAATGGCAGGGAGCGAATATCCTAGGGGTCTGCTGCTCACTTCAAGTTGAACTTTACAGTTGTGTTTTCGTTTTCACAGCTAATCAACTAATACAAAAAAAAAAAAAAAAACAGAAAACAGAAAAAAAAAATTTAGGTATTCATTCATTAAATTAAAATTTCATCTCTGCTCATCTGCTTTGATTGCTCTGTGCCTATGTGGCTCGGGCTCGGGCTCGGGCTCGTCTTGGCCTGACTCGGTTTCCTCTGTTTCCTGTTGTGGCCCCCTGGACCACCCCACCACCTAATCCCTCCAGTTTCACCGTTAGCCCCTGCTCCCGATTCTCATTCTCTCTCATACTACGGTCCCAATCCCAAATCAAATCGCAACTGTTTTGGCTTCTTGGTTTGATTTGGTTTTGTGTTGTTTGTGTATATTTTGTTTTGTTTGCCCTGACAGACAGGCCTGACAGTTGGCTTCGGCTGCGGCTCCACCAGACTTTACCACCACCATCTTTGCCTACGCCTCATTCTCGTTCTCCTCGTGCTGCTCCACCATCGCTGTCTTCGTTTTCATCGCCGCTGTTTGCCTCTACAAATCCGCATCCGCATCCGCATTGGCATCGGCATCCGGCCGCAAATGAAACTATGTATCTGTATATGCCATTTGCCATTGAAATTCATAAAGCATCATTGTGAGAGGGGAGGGAGTTGGGTTTTGATAGCTGAAATCATTTGCTTTAATTCAAGTGAAAAATTATTTAAATTGGTTATCAAATACCAGAGCATACCTTTACATACATATTTATTTATTTGTATATATTTATACCTATACATACGTATGTATATATGTATGTACAAATTGGCCCCACCGAAAGAATGCCATACTTCCCTTTGTTTTGATGATGGAAATTGAAATTGATTTCAAGTTAAATGAAAATGTATAGTAAAACAGTAAAAGAGCAGCAATAATAATATGTTTTCTATATATTGATCAAAGCAAACATATTTTCACATTAAATAAAGACACACGTTTGTCCCATCCTTCCTAGTGATTTTATCATGGAAACAATCAGCGGCAACTTTAAGAGTCAAAATTTAAACAAATGTAAAAAAGAACCCAAAAAAAAAACACTTTTTTATCAGCAGCAATAAATATTGATTTCGCCAAGCTCAGTCTGTGTAATTTTTTACAATTTCAAAAACCATTTCCGAATCTATATCCATTTATACAAAATAATTTTTGCGCGGTTATTTTTCAAATCATTGATTTGTAGCGCGGGATTTTTGAAATCAGACAAAAAGAGTTAGAGGATTGCATAAATTTTGGAACAGTTATTGAAAAATTGTTGGTCAAAATAGAAAATTTTTCCAAAGCTGTTTTAAGGGCAATTTTCTACCGATTTCAAAATTTAATATGTATTTCAAATCACATTTTAATATATACATATATGTACATGAATACCTTGTAAATTCTAACATTATGCTGGGATTCACATAAGATATTAACGACTTTGTGCCTTTTTTCGTTTTTTTTGGCAGCTTGGTGCAATTTGGGATCTGGAAAAATGACTAGCCCAAAAAACGCACTTATAACTCGCCCACTTTGAGCATGATTTGGATGTGCTTTGGCCGAAATAAAGTCCTGGTTTGATTGTGGCTTTGATTTGCATGTCCTGCACTTTTTCATAATTTTCTCGAGGGCATAACGCCGCAGGACATTGACCGATTTTTCTAGGACCTCCAGAAGCAGGACTATTGATCTGCATTCAAAGATTTCAAATATAAAATTTTTGTAAGGGGGTAAGTCGACAAAATGGCAAAAATCACAATAAATTTACAAATATCCTTATTTCTCAGCCATTTCCAGGATGTCCTTTGGCCAGATTGAAGTCCCTAATGATCCGCGTCGATTGACACTAATAGATCCTGGAAAGTTCTTCAGGTATGGTCTAAATGAAAAGTTTCACTCAATTGTCGTTGTTGCTGCTGCCGCCACTTGGTAGTTCGATAATCGTGCGTGCTTGGCCATTTTATTTTATATACCATAATTATTTACTTATTTTTATTAAAATATAAATATTTTCTTTGCATGTGCCATTTCAATGGATGATTTCTGTTTTTCTAGACGATTATACGTTGGCCGATTTCATTAGATGGTTTCGCAGACTGTTCAGGAGCAACACCCTCGATCTACATCAAACATTTTTCGAAATTGTTCCCCAATTTCCTTTTTTTCTGTTTTTCCTTGTTAGTTAAATCCATTCTAGAGTTGTCTGTATCCCATAAATTAAATTTTTAAAAGTAGAAGCAAGAAATTAGTACAATTTTCAAGTCAAACTCTAAGCAAAGTTTAAATTATGGCATGATCAATATTCTTTATATATATAGTTCTTAACTAAAAATAAGTCACATGTGCAGTAGTTTATAATTAGTTGCTTTTTTTTAAAAAAGCAAAAAAAAAGTTGTATTTAAATCCAATCTTCATTGCGGCGGCGCAGTAGCTGGATGAGAAACGCGCGCTGCTTTAGTATACTATTTATTAGGACAACTGAGAGAATTCACACTTGGGAATTATAAGCTCCAGAAGCAAAAAAATTTCAAGCTCAAGAACTTTTTGTGCTGTGACGTCACTGAATTATTATTTGATTTCGCATTAATGACTTTTATTTAACGTGTTTTTTTATTTTTTTTTCAGACTCTAACTCTGCAAAATGATGACCGATGGCGAATAAAGTGCTGCTCAGCATGACAGCTGAGAATTTACATTCAAGGTTTGGCAGAACACCTAAAGAAAGGAAACTCTTGTTGCTTGGAAATTATTTTCTTGGTACTAGAGATCTGCAGAATTTTCTTGATATCACATTAATTCATTTCGAATATCACATTAATTCATTTCGAATTAATGAATTAATCCTCAAAAAGACGCTCGAGGTAGGTAATAATAATGTTATCGAGAAAAAGTCTGTTCAATAATTTGAATCGCTCTTTAAATTGCAGACCACCAAAATTTGGAGAAGCAGGTGACCTCCAGAAAAAGCAGAAGCAGGAGACGGAAAGCACTTATCCTGCAGTTGGCGAAGATCACTTTCAGTGGCAACAATTCACGAACTTCACTAGGAAATGCTTTTTTTGACCCTTGATGTAGTCAAACAATTTTCAAAATTGTTACCCAATTTCTTATTCTTTTTCCTTGTTAGTTATGTATATCCATGCTATAGTTGTCTGTATCCCATAAATTAATTATTTAAAAGTAGAAGCAAGAAATTAGTAAAATTTTCAAGTCAAACTCTAAGCAAAGTTCAAATTATGGCATGATCAATATTCTTTATATATAGTTCTTAACTAAAAATAAGTCACATGTGTAGTAGTTTATAATTAGTTGCTTTTTTTAAAAGCAAAAAGTTGTATTCTAATCCAATCTTCATTGCGGTGGCGCAGTAGCTGAATGAGAAACGCGCGCTGCTTAAGTATACTATTTATTAGGACAACTGAAAGAATTCCCACTTGGGAATTATAAGCACCAGAAGCAAAAAAAAAATGAAGCTCAAGAACTTTTTGTGCTGTGACGTCACTGAATTATTCTCCTCTAATTGCGTTTTCGCTGCACTCAAATAAAATCAGCAGGTGGCGCAGTGGCTAGAGGTTAAGCCGCCCACACTTGTGAAAGGGACCCGGTTCGGTCCCTGGTTCTGTCCCGGCTGCTGGTTTAAGAAAAATAAATTCCCAATTAATGTTTAGTTAATAGGTAGGAATTAGTTAGAGAAAGTGGGTGGTGAGGGAGGAGTAGGTAGGTAGGTTATAGATTAGGGGAGAGAGTGAGAGAGTAGGTAGTGGGTGGTAGGTAGGTAGGTGTAGAAGAGGTGGTAGGTAGGACAATGAAAGGTAGGAGAGAGATAGCTATAGACAGATAGAAAGAGATAGGTAGAGTTAGAAAGAGACAGGTAAATATTAGATAGTGAGAGAAAGAGCTAGTGAAGGAGAGGGGGGAGGGGATCAAAAATGAACAATGAATGTGGGGAAGAGGGGGAGGGGAAAAAATTATTGTGACGTCACACAAAAATTATTTTTTCATTTCAACGTGCAGCCCAAAAGTATGCTACAAAAAATTTACTTTTTCAGCCGCGAGGGTATGCAGCAGTTTTTTTTATTTTCAGCCGCGTGGGTATGCAATACTTTTTTATTTTCCGCTGCCACCTGGTTACCTTATCAGGAAAACCACTATAGCATTAGTAGATCTGCTCCCCGTAGGACTATCGAGGTGTCCTTCGCACAGACGATAGCCCTGATGAAGTAGAACCTATTGACACTGGTTTCGTCCCGATCCGTCATGGGATTAGGGAGTTATACCCATGGGAAGTTTCTTTCTACCTCTGCGGACTACAATGGATCAGGGAATGGTGGATATCTGATGATGCCATTCGATGCCCATTGATGGTAGCTACATTCCCACCAAAGGGCGTCCCGATCCGCCTTCAAATGGCCGAGTTATTCACGTTTTTCTAATTTCATAGGTATTCCATGGTCAATTGCATGCTCATATGTAGGTATTTCGACGTCGACCGCGGCAGAAGCAGCAAAATGGGGCAGCATTTTCGGGGTTTATTTGCGACTGAAATACCAGGCGAACAGAAATGCATAGTAGGTGGCTGGCCTTTAAATTCATAAATTAAAATCAGCCACCTACTATACGTTTCTGTTCGCCTGGTATTTCACTTTGTCCCCAGTACTAAATTTGCGTTTTTGCGGACCGAAATTTCCACTGGGGGCCAGAATAAAATACCAGGCGAACAGAAATGCATAGTAGGTGGCTGGCCTCTAAATTCATAAATTCAAATCGGCCACCTACTATATGTTTCTGTTCGCCTGGTATTTCATTTTGTCCCCAGTACGAATTTGATCGCAAATAAACCTCGAAAATGCTGCCCCATTTTGCTGCTTCTGCCGCGGTCGACGTCGAAATACCTACATGTGAGCATGCAATTGACCATGAAATACCTATGAAATCAGAAAAACGTCCATAACTCGGCCATTTGAAGGCGGATCGGGACGCCCTTTGGTGGGAATGTAGCTACCATCAATGGGCATCGAATGGCATCATCAGATATCCACCATTCCCTGATCCATTGTAGTCCGCAGAGGTAGAAAGAAACTTCCCATGGGTATAACTCCCTAATCCCATGACGGATCGGGACAAAACCAGTGTCAATAGGTTCTACTTCATCAGGGCTATCGTCTGTGCGAAGGACACCTCGATAGTCCTACGGGGAGCAGATCTACTAATGCTATAGTGGTTTTCCTGATAAGGTAACCAGGTGGCAGCGGAAAATAAAAAAGTATTGCATACCCACGCGGCTGAAAATAAAAAACTGCTGCATACCCTCGCGGCTGAAAAAGTAAATTTTTTGTAGCATACTTTTGGGCTGCACGTTGAAATGAAAAATAATTTTTGTGTGACGTCACAATAATTTTTTCCCTCCCCTCTTCCCCACATTCATTGTTCATTTTTGATCCCCTCCCCCCTCTCCTTCACTAGCTCTTTCTCTCACTATCTAATATTTACCTGTCTCTTTCTAACTCTACCTATCTCTTTCTATCTGTCTATAGCTATCTCTCTCCTACCTTTCATTGTCCTACCTACCACCTCTTCTACACCTACCTACCTACCACCCACTACCTACTCTCTCACTCTCTCCCCTAATCTATAACCTACCTACCTACTCCTCCCTCACCACCCACTTTCTCTAACTAATTCCTACCTATTAACTAAACATTAATTGGGAATTTATTTTTCTTAAACCAGCAGCCGGGACAGAACCAGGGACCGAACCGGGTCCCTTTCACAAGTGTGGGCGGCTTAACCTCTAGCCACTGCGCCACCTGCTGATTTAATTTGAGTGCAGCGAAAACGCAACTAGAGGGGAATAATTCAGTGACGTCACAGCACAAAAAGTTCTTGAGCTTGAAATTTTTTTTGCTTCTGGTGCTTATAATTCCCAAGTGGGAATTCTTTCAGTTGTCCTAATAAATAGTATACTTAAGCAGCGCGCGTTTCTCATCCAGCTACTGCGCCGCCGCAATGAAGATTGGATTTAAATACAACTTTTTTTTTGCTTTTTTAAAAAAAAAAGCAACTAATTATAAACTACTGCACATGTGACTTTCGGATAGACCCTTCAATTAAAAGTCAATTTAAAAATATATGCTTTCGGTAATGTTTTTTGCTTTATTTGTTAATGTTATTATTATTTTAATTATTTAGGTGTTTATTATATTATGCTCCATTTTCAGATTTTTAAGCTTAGGACTAGAGGGATTTGCCATTTTCACTAAATTTACTTAGTAATTGGTTTTTTCGGAAAAAAAAATTAACTTACAATTACATTTAATTATACCATTCATTTTTTTTTTGTTCTTCTTTGTTTGCTTGGTTGTTTTCTTTTTTGTTTGTTTACCGTTTAGTTTTGGAAATGCATTTGTTTTATATTTTGTTTCTTTTTAAATGCATAAAGAAATTTTTCAGTGACTAACTATAATTAGAAGTATCAATAATTTATAGGTATATCAAAAAACAACAAAAAAAAAACAACAAAAAAAACATTTACTATTTTCCGTTTTCATTTCTTGATCTTTTTTTGATAATTTTTCTTTAAGTTATTTTTGTTTTTGGTTTTTGTATGAATTGCGCGCTATCTTTTTTGTTTTGTTTGTTTGTTTGTTAATGACGAAGTAGAAAATCTGTTGGCATAAATTATACACATATTTATATATTTATATATGCAAATATGTATGTATGTATATTTATATATAGAATAGGCTGACATTAAGTTAGAGTTTAAAAACTGTATCTAGTATCTCTGTATATCAACTTACTTATAAAATTTATACATTTAGAAGTCTTTTTGAAATGACCCAAAGATAACAAAGACAAAAAAAAACATTAAAAACATATTTTGAAAATAATTAAATAATGAAAACATACAAAAACTGTAAATACCCCTTTTTCGTTTTCGTTTGCTATTGGGATAGGGTATTGTATCATAATCTATCGTATCGAGAAGAGACAATCTTACATTTATACATACATTATATAGAGAAATGTTTTGTGTGTGACGTGACTTGACGTGTCGTGTGTATGTCGCGATTAGATACGTTTTGTTTTCATTTTTTTATTTTTTTCGTTTTCTGCTTTTCTTACTACCGATACGAGCTATATATAGGATGCTAATTTGGCCAGTAAGTTATATGTATATGTATGTTTGTCTGTGTGTGTGTCATCTTGATGGAAATTACAAAAAATTTGATATTATCCTTAAAGTTACAAGTTGTGTGTTGTGGTTTTTCTTTCTTTCTTAGTTTTTCCATTTTATGTCAAATTACAAACTACAAAATACCGTTTACTCATCTCGCTCTTGCTCTCTTACTGTTTCTCAGTTTCACTTTCTTTTTTTCGCTCATTCTATTTGCGTAGTACAAAAGTTGTTGTTGCTCTTGTTTTTGTTGTTGTTGTTGGTTGTGAACATAAACGATATGCCTAAATTAATATGTATAGTTAAGTAGTACGAGTATTACACACACACATACACATATACCATATATAGTCGTATATATATATAATTTAATATATATATATATTGTACACCTATATATGTATGTAGTATATGCAGTTGGATTCCACATCAACGTTTCCAACGTTTCTCCAATCCCCTCTTCTTCCTTTGCTTCTTCTTTATGTCTGAGTATTTAGGTTCTCTTCTCTTCTTTTTTTTTTTTTGTTTTTGGTTTTTGTTCTTTTGGAATTCGCTGATTATATGCATGGCCATGATTTACGTTTACATTTCATGTGAGTGTGTGTATGGCTGTGGCTGTGGGTGTCGTGTGTGTGTGTGTAAATGATTTTGGTATGGTTCGTTCTTCCATCAGCTCCTTCCTCCTCATTGCTTACTTCAGTAGTAAATTGTCTAAATGCTCTGCATATTCCTCTGCCGTATTAAACTCCAGGCTGAAATGGTAGAAATTGATATTGCGGTTTTTCGGTTTCTGGTTTTTTTTTCCCCCCCGTGTTTCTCATTGTTGTGTAATGAGTAAAGTTTTTGCCATAAAATCTTAATGCCAAATCAATAATACACGTGTACAGTTGTGTGTGTGTGTGTATCTGTGTAGGTGTTTGCAACTTACCTTTGGCCAACATTCCGCTTTTTCCTTCGCCTCTCCTGCGACATCACTTCCACACACAGCACAATCAATTTACCATCGCAACTCTGACGCTTCTGATCGATCAGCTTGTGACCCTCCAAATTGCTCGCATATCCATATTTATCATGAGCACTCGAATGCCAGGCATCGCAATATGTGTCCATAGATCGTTCACCGTTCGGCAAAGTGCCGTGCCACACCATTTTAATGGGCCTTAAAATAAATGTTTTAAATGCCAGGACAACGAACGATCAACGAGCAAGAGAACTTACCACAACGGATCTGTCATCACATTCTTGCCACTGAAACTATAGATGCGTGGCGCTTGCGAAAAGAATCCACCTTGACCATTAAAGATACCATTCCAGGAATTAAAGAGCACATCGCCGCGTGTATTCACCACTGGCAAGTCTCGATCAGCTGGACGGACAACCGAGTCGACATTTTGGACTCTAAATGCAAAGAAAAAAATGTATAAAATTATACTTTCCATTTTAAATATGAATATAAACGAAAAGGGGATTTAGATAGAATGACCGATCTCTTACTATATCGCCCTGGATTCCCGCCCTAAGCTAAGAAACTTATTCAAGACTTTTCTCTCGCAGTTTTGATTTCTATGCTTCGCAGCATATTTTTACCTTCAACATTAGATAAATTATCTATATTTATTTAGCCCTCCCACGCTCTTTTCTGGTTCTTGTTCTTGTTCTTGTTGTGTGTAAATAAATTGCTTGAAATTGTTTCTCAAAAAGCTTTTGTTTTCATATACGCTTCAAATATCAAGATTATGCCTTAGCTAATGAGTTTCTCCCCCGCAGCAGCAGCAGCAGCAGGAGCAGGAGCAGCACATGGCATGCCATGACATGGCACTTGGTAGGACGCGGCCCAAAATTTATTTCAGACGAAAAATTCTGCTTAATTCTAAAGACCAAACTAAACACAAGACAAACAAAACGAAAACGAAACGAACAACAGAAAGGAAAAAAAAAAAAAAACAAAAAAGACAACCAACAGGAGGAGAAAGATGAAAAAAAACAAAAAAAACCAAGAGTAATACGCGTAAAAAATCTAAAGACAGATAAGACACACTCATCGTTGTCTTTGGAGTGAGAGTTGGAGTGAGAGTGGCAAGTTGGTACTCACCTGGCTGAGAGGAATGCCTTAAAGGTGCCCAGCAGCCCGGCACGACGACCTTGACGATAGCAGGCAAAATCGGCGCCTCTGATGCCCTGTAAATCGCCCACATAGGGCTCGTTCAATGCAGCCATGCGGAGCTATAGGAAAAGAACACACACACACACACACACAAAATGAAATGAATGAAAATTAATGTTGGAATTTATGTCAAACATTTTCAAGATCTAATTAATATAGAATTTAATGGCCAGATATTCTTATACTAAAATACATATCTATGGGGAGGCCGTGGGGGGAGGGGTAAAAATATTTCAATAAATAGGAAAAATTAAATGGGAAATAAGGATGTTGGGTGTTGGTGGAAGGGGCGGGGCGGGGGTTGGAGGCATTTCCTAAATTGAATTCAATATACTTAGATGGGGGGCAGCTTTTGGTTATAAGTATATGGGGAGAACTCACCATTCGCGGATACCACTAGAAATCAACAACCGAGCCGGGCATGAGAAGCATTTTGAGAGAAGAATTTTTGTACAATAATTTAGTTGAAAACAATTCATGTTTTTTTTTTTTATCGTTTTTTCCAGACAAATTCTCAACTTAAACGTATTTGATTTAACAGTTGAGATAGAAAGAGACACAAAACATAGAAATCTAAAAACAGGGTGCCCCAAAATGCAATGTGTGTGCCTGAAACTATAGTATTGTATGTATTTCCGATTCGGAATCGAAAACATATTTAAATATAGAGAAATTGAGTTAAGATTTGATTCGAATTGCAGAAGTTTGCAAAGGTTTCTACGCTGGGAGATCAGGAGAATAGGATTAGGCTGTGTTTGGAGTTCTCCAAAAATGTTGTTCAAATTTTTAATGAAAAAATCCTTATAAGGACATTGTATATTTCTCGAAAACTGCTTTTTTTATTGAAGATTTTGCGTCTTTGGGATCGACATTGTATAACAAGCAACATTTTTCCAATGATAATAACCAATTTATGACACATTATAGTGCAATGATGGAGTGACATTTTGTTCCAATGTCTGCATACAACATACATAAAACCGTAGTGTGGAAAAGTACTCAACGACGACGACACATCGTTTCACTTCAATCTTTAACTGTAAAATGGTGTAAAATGACTTGGTTTTTATTGGTAATAAATGTTTTCGGGTCTTAACTGCATTGGATTTGTGTGTAAAGTCTAGTTGAAATTTAAGATTATACCATAAATTCATGGCACACATTGAAATGGCGCACCCTGTACATATATACACACGTATGTATTGGACAGATCATAAAGAAAGAATCAGACACAAAAAAAAAATACAAAAAACACAGTCATAATAATAATAGGAAACACAAGAAGATGAAGAAGAAGAAGCGCTACATCAAAAATGTATGTAAAGGGGAAAGCGGGGAAAACTGTATCCACCAATTGTTCCCTTATTTTATTTTTGATTATTATTATTACATTTTTTTTTTTTGGAAATATTGTTAGGCAATTTTCCATTTAATTAGAAACATTTTTATTTGCATAGGCAAAAAACCAGGAGAGCAAAGCAAAATCAAAATGAAATTATTTATTGAACGAGTGCAAAAATTATTTTTAATTTTGTTGTTTTTCGTTGTATAGAATATTAAATTACCGTTTCGTATTCGGGGGCGGTTGTAAACTGCATTTTAATAACAATTAATTATAAATCAGTAAGTTTAGTAAGTACGTACATATATGTAAGTATAGGAAATGAATTTTCATTAATTGCAATTTTCTTTCAATTATGTTGAATTTGTAACGTAGTAATAGTAGGAACAATTGTGTTAAAGTTGTTTATTTATGTTGGGTTTTTCGTTGTTGTTGTTGTTGTGTTTATAATTATTTTTCCATGGGTGTGTATGTGTAGCAAGGGCGTAGGCAATCAGTGAGTTAGTCTTTCTAACTATCTAAGTAATTATATAACAACTACATCAATCTGTATGACTCTAGAGTCGTTTTGTGATCTTAGTTTTGATCAGTTTTGATAACTATTTTTAAGTCAATCTTGAAATAATCTCTGAGTTTTAAGTTGATAGATCTGAAATTCATTCAGAATCTAACTAGTCTAGTCTCAATTGCAATAGATTATGTATATATTATATATACAATGCTAAATGTAATTTGTAATTTGGTTTTAATAAAGTGTTTTTTGACTTTAAATATCAATAATATTTTTTTTTTTTAATGAATTCGCCTATATTAATGACACAGGACAACTGCATGTCCTTTGTATAAAGTTTTTCTATTGTTTTTTACTAATTTGAAGTGTTTTGATTTCGAATCTACCCTCAGATTTTCTGTAGCAGCTCTAGTTAGTGTATCTAGTATCGACTTGAATTTACACGAGTAAATACATAACATGAAAATCTTTCAATTGATGTTTTGTTTATTGTTTTATTGGATAGAGAAAAGGTTATTTTTATAAAACCAAAACTGGCAAAATGATAGCTAAAAGAACTCGAAATCTTGTTTTCTTTTCTAATTTGTGGACTTTGAGGCTGCTTTATACCAATAATTCATATCGATAAGCCATTTTATTGTTATAACATAGGAAAGCATAATTGATTACCCGTCAAATGAGATAATTTATGTAAGTTTTGAATAAGAATTGACTGGGTTGGCTGTATAGAATTTTACCCATATAAATTTTTCGTTTAGAGTTTAAGGATTTTCACAAAAGAAATACTAATTGTGTATCTATTTTTAGGATTAACTTTTCGAAATGTGTTAAGCATTGAACATTGACAAAGAGAATAAAATATGCATTCGGAATAGTTACAATTTTTTGTTTTTTCTAAGTCATAATTTGTAATTCAATCGTAAAAGCAACCCTGAAAGTATGCCCCAGATTTTAGTTTATCGAAAAACGATTCGACATCAGCACACTAAAATTGGAAAAAGTTTGATTCTGTTGTCCTGCGTTAGATTATCAGATATAGTATATGCATATGATGAAAACATCTGGGAAAATCTTTTGCAAAAACGATTGACAAACGATTCGATATCAGCACACTTAAATTGGAAAAAGCTAGATTCTGTTGTCCTGTTAGATTATCAGATATATATGTGACTTGAAGATAAACATATCTAGGAAAAATCTTTTGCAATTTTCTCATATTCAAAATCTAGAAAAAGCGAAAGTTGTGAAAAGATTTCACAACGATTTAAAGTTATGTGACTAATCAAATGGACTAGAATCTCAACTGGCTACGCCTTGGCTTGTAAGTATCAGGTGATTAGATAGATACAAGAAGATACACCAATGTTGTATCTTTTGTTGTTGTTGTTGTTGTTAGGAGACATTTAAATAATTGATAGAAATATGAAAATGTGTATAATGGAACTTACCGTTGGCGTATTGAGCAATGGCGGTGGACTGTTTAATAGATTCTTCGATTGCAAATCGAAACGTACGGCAGGTGCCACTGTGGTGGGTGGGGCAGGTGTGGCAATTGGCACTAAGGTTCCCAGCTGAAATGGTTACGAGTTACGAGTAAAAAAAAAAAAAAGAATTGATAATTAAAACGGTTGAATTTGTAATTAATAAAACAAAAGCAGCGACGGCAGCAGCAACAAGAAAAATCCCTTTCAAGTAGTTAATATTTCAGTAAGGACCACGCATTATGATGACGATGGAGATGATAATGATGGAATGGAATGGAAATCAGCGATGAAACTTTATGCTCAAATATTTGCATTACGTGTAGAGAACTAGAGAGAGTGGGAGAGCGGAGCGACAAAAACGCGAGTGAGTAGAGAGTATAGAGCACATAGCTGGTAGCTACAGCTGCTATACTCTGAATTAGGGTCAATTTTATGTCATAATGCGAAGCTGCCGCCGTCTGACAAAAGTTTTAATTACTATTTGGAACTTTAAGTAGTCGAGTCGTGTACTGAAATCTAATTAGGCTGGCGCCGTCGTCGTCGCTATCATCGGGGTAGTCGCTTTTTAAGCTACAAGTAGCTTCAGTAGACAGTCGCTTGGTTGGTTGCTTGCTTGGTTTCCCTACCCCTCTCTCTCCCACTCTCTCTCTTTTAGACGCAAATGCAAAACAGTTAACAATAAGGCCAAAACGATGATGGGAGGGAGCACCCTGACAGTTTTTTGGGGTAGGTTTCATCTCTCGCTCTCTTTCTGTGTGTCTCTGTGTGTGTGTATGTGTGTGTGTGTCGTCAAAAAGTATTTAAATGCTTTGCCGTTAAAGGCAGACAAAAAAAAATAAGTGAAAAAGCCAAAAGGAGAATGACTTGAGCAAAAGATTTCATTTTCATTTTGATGCTCATGCATATGGCAACCTACTGGGAACACGCCCACTATTCCCTTACAGCCAGCTGCTGTATGTGTGTGTATGTGTGTGCAACTACAATGAACGGAAACGGAAATCGAATCTTGAGCAGATTTTTTTTTTTCTTCTCTCATTTTTATTTCTGTCGCTTTTCTTACTCCTTATTCGGGCTTTGGCTTTTCTTAGCCCCAAAATGTAGGCAATGGTTTTTTTTTTCTCTCGAAAGATTTGCTAAGCAAATAAAAATTATATATATTCATTCCTGTTCAGCATCTGCAGTTAAAGTGACAAAGAAGATGAGATTTCAATTGGGATTATGTAGATTTTGTCGGCCCTCTTAATTGGGATCTTCTTTTTACTACTATTATGCAATTCTTTAATTTCAAATCGAATATATGTAATTCAGATTGTTTAATTACATATTTTCAATGCTTTTTTATGCTTCCCCCCGCTCCTCGTATCGTTTATCATTAGGGACAATGGTTCTTTTAAATACTTTTACATTTTGCACATTTTGTTGTTGTAAAGTTTTATGGGCAAATAAAATTTGTTACCTTTGGGCATTTTCTTTTGTTGAAAGTTTTGCTTCTTTCACATGCAGGAAGTTTTTAGTGGCCACTTTAATATTTAACAAGCAATTGAAAAATCGTTCAATTTTGCGTGTAATTTCTAGCACACACGCACACACACACCAACACACGCACACACAATGCATGGCAAATTGCCAGAGTGATGATGGAGAGAGAGAGAGACAGAGGGGGGAAAGTGCAGGACCTTGTATGACCACGGACAGGGACCAGGACCAGGTTAAAGCGACAGTTAAGATTAATTGGCAAGTGATGTTAGTAGACCAAAAAAAAAGAAAGAAAAGAATTGCTTCGTCTTCTTCCAATGGAATGTCCTTGCAATAAAATATTCGATTTCCGTTTAATATTATTTTTAATCTGACAAAGTTTATGGCACACAAAGGAGGCCGAAGCAAAGTCAATCTCCTGGGCTCAGCAGGAACATGAGCAGGAGCAGGAAGAGTAACGAAGGGACCGATACTGAGACCAGGAGCAGGAGCAGGAGCAAGAGCAGGCACAGCATATGCATGTTTTATATTTTGTCAATAAATGTTTGTATAGCTGAGCAACTGCCACATCAGGCAGGCAGTCAGAAGGCAGTCAGGAGGCCCAAGCTGAGGCCATCTGTCTGTCTCTTCGTCTCGTTCGTCTTTCAGTTTGTCTCACTGCCTGTCTTTTGCCTTCTTGTAAGCATTTTAACTGGCACACACAAGTGAAAAGCCAAGCCGAGCCAAGCTCAAGTCAATATAATTGAATAAGGAGTGAGGAAGTTGCCGAGAGAGAGAGAGAGTGGGAGAGTGGGAAGGATGGAGAACACAAGTGTAGGAGCTGGCTGGAGGAGACGGGGCACTCATGTATAGGCAATCAGTCAGTACGTCTGCAACATTTAATGTGCAAATAAAAAAACACAAAAAAAGGAGCCACACACACACACACACACTCACACCCACTCACCGACACACTTACACTTCTATATACGAGGGTGGACCAAAAAGTTATCAGTTCTTTTCACACCCCCCCAAATTTTGCAATTATTTCAATAAAATAATAAAATAACATAATATTTTTTTTCACTCATTAACTCATTTTTAAAGATTTCTTCTAGGAAGCTATGAAAATCATCCATCAATTGAAGATTGAACTTATCAAAATGGGCAGCAAGATGGCCAAGTTACAAGTGAAGAACAATTAAGAATAAATTTTCTTGAAGTTTTTAAAAATTTTAGAACTATTATTGAATATATAAGTTTAATGAATGAAAACTACTTTTCTGTGTAATATTTGTCAAATTAATCTCTCTCAAAAAAAGCCTGGGCATTGCCATTCAAACGATTATTATAAGTAGCTACGTTAACTGTTTGATTTACCCTCGTATATGTATATAATAAAAAGGCAATGCCAAACAAACCTTATTTTATGGCTAACAAAAACGAAAAAAAAAAAGCGAAACCAAACGAGAAGTGAAGGGAAAAGACAAACATTCGAGCTGAAAAAGAACTTGGCCTATCTGCTGCTACGTCTTTGGTTTTTTTTTGTTTTGTTTTTTCTTTCTTTTTCTGGTTTCTTTATATATACATTTTATTTTACATTTTATTCCGTTTTGTTTTTGCTTCTTTTCAATAAAATAATAACCCGCCTTTAGAGTCATATTTTGTGGAACAAACTCTTTTGTTTGTTTAGGTTTTCCCCAAATATATCAACCCCATCAAGCCCATCAAAAAAAAAAAAACCCCAATCCCAATACCGACCCCAACACTCACCGCTATATATTGCCAGCCCTTATTGACGCGCACCAGCAGAGCCTCCTCCTCGGTGATGTAAGCCAATGTGCCAGGCGGATTCAGTGCCGACTTCTGCCCGAAATAAACGGAAAAACCAAAAAAAGAGAAATGGTGGAAAAAAAAAAAATTGCGTTTAAAAATAAATTTTGACCAGGAAAAAAATAAATATAAAATACAAAACAAAAGACTAGAAAACAAGAATATTCCTTGGAGCCGTTCCGGATCTAGTAAATGGACTCACCTTTGTCATTTCATCAATGTTCTGGAAAGTAACTGCACCTGGCACAATTCTCATGTTCGACGATGAGGCCGAGGAATAGGGCAAAGCTTCGCCATCAACGCCGCCTCCCCCGCCGACGCCACCGCCTCCTCCGCCGCCGTTGCCTCCACCTAATGCCGCCTGTTCCTCGTGCTTGTGCGAGTGTCCCGATTGACGTGGAGTTTCTGCAACAACTGTGTTTGGTTATCGTTTTTTGTCGTTTATATTAGAAATAATTTGTACTTAGTGCTATTATCAAATAAAGATTTAAACTATGAGAAACTCTGTAAAACGACTACTTAATGTCAAGACACTCTGACACAAATAAACCAAAAACAAAAATCTATAAAATATCGTAGAACAATGCAATAAAGTCCTTTATTTGATGCAATCCAAATATTCATGACAGAAAGCTCAAGCTCAAAAGATGCACGACGTCGATTCATAGAAAACGATTGGAGAGACACACAAGAAAAATCAAGATATTGAAGAAACTTCACGATCCATATAACATTTTTAAGTCAACGAAGCCTTAAAAATTTGTTCAAGTCTACTTCTGCTTGAGAGCCTAAAATGATCTAAGTTTTTTATATTTTGATTTTTCTATATTCCTATTGATTTCTCTATATATAGATTTCTATATATTCCTATAGATTTCTATATGTTCCTATAGACTTCTATATATTCCTATAGATTTCACTATGTTCCTATAGATTTTTATATATTTCCATAGATTTCTATATGTTCCTATAGATTTATCTATTCATACATTTCTTATAGATTTTTATATATTTCCATAGATTTCTATATATTCCTATAGATTTCTCTATGTTCCTATAGATTTCTATATATTCCCATAGATTTCTATATGTTCCTATAGACTTCTATATATTCCTATATATTTCTATATATTCCTATAGATTTCTCTATGTTCATATAGATTTCTATATGTTCCTATAGATTTATCTATTTTCGTACATTTCTATATATTCCTATAGATTTCTATAGACTTCTATATATTCTAAAGATTTCTCTATGTTCCTATAGATTTCTATATATTTCCATATAGTATTTCTATATATTCCAATAGATTTCTATATGTTCTTATTAATTTATATATATTCCTATTAATTTCTATTTGTTTAAATTATTTCAGCTTACCTGTATATCCAGAAGTGAATTACCAGTCGAATTCCAGAGGTCCGATCACGCCGACACCCGCGCACTAACTGACCCAAAGGCCCCACGTAGCTCCTTTTATATACCCTGGAGACATTAAATTTGGCGGGATGTTATATAACCCTATTTAATTTAAACCCTATTTAATTTAACCCTTATTTAATTTTACCCCTATTTAACGTAACCCTATTTTTTTGAAATTTCGAAACGGTCGTTAAAATTTGAAATTTCAGTTGAGACATAAAATTTCCGTTAAAATTTGAAATTTTTAAGAATTCAAATTTTAACGGAAATTTTTAAAAATTCAAATTTTAACGGAAATTTTAAATTTAAACTGAAATTTTAAATTTTAACGACCGTTTTGAAATTTCAAAAAAATAGGGTTACGTTAAATAGGGGTAAAATTAAATAAGGGTTAAATTAAATAGCGTTTAAATTAAATAGGGTTATATAACATCCCGCCAAATTTAATGTCTCCAGGGTATATAAAAGGAGCTACGTGGGGCCTTTGGGTCAGTTAGTGCGCGGGTGTCGGCGTGATCGGACCTCTGGAATTCGACTGGTAATTCACTTCTGGATATACAGGTAAGCTGAAATAATTTAAACAAATAGAAATTAATAGGAATATATATAAATTAATAAGAACATATAGAAATCTATTGGAATATATAGAAATACTATATGGAAATATATAGAAATCTATAGGAACATAGAGAAATCTATAGGAATATATAGAAATCTATGGGAATATAGAGAAATCTATAGGAACATAGAGAAATTATAGAAATCTATGGGAATATAGAGAAATCTATAGAAATGAATGAAAATAGATAAATCTATAGGAACATATAGAAATCTATAGGAGTAGATTGAAATCTATAGAAATCTATAGAAATCTATAGGAATATATAGAAGTCTAAAGAAATCTATAGGAATATATAGAAATCTATGGGAATATATAGAAATCTATAGAAATCTATAGGAACATAGAGAAATCTATGGGAATGTTTACAAATCTATGAGAATATACAGAAATATGTTGAAGAAACTTGATCCTTCATAATTAAGTCAACGTAGTCTAAAAAGTCATTCTAGTCATTCTTGACTAAAAAGACCTAAGATACATTAATAAACGTTTCTATTTAATATATAGTATATGTCTTTTTGTCTTTTTGATATGAATGCAGAAATAGAGAGGAACTAGGAGAAATATATATATATAGCTTGAGGGGTTGAGTTAATACTTCTCTAAGTTTTGAGGTCATTAAGTTTGAGAATAAAATTGAATAACTGAGAGTTAATTAATAGGTAATTAAAATTTCAACTATAACTGGAATGAGACTTTTCTATTTGTTCATTGATTCTCCCATTTCGCTGAAACTATATAACTATATACATACATATCTGCTTCTCAATTTCTCAGATTTAAAGGTGAAAAGTGAACGTAAGCGATGTCAATAGGTTGTTTTGAATTGAAAGGATGCCTTTGAAAAGATATATAATATTCAACACAGGTGTAATTAAATGCAGCAAAAACCTCTTGAGCAAATTGAGCGAAAGGATATTTGCCCTTGAGCAAATGGAAAGTAAGTAAATATTTTCATACTTCTTATGTGCGTAAGTACAAAATGATTCAGTGTATTTTCAACTACATAGTACTACATGACTACGAAGAAGTCTTTACACACACGCAAACTCACACCCATATACATACACATACACATGCTTCGAAATCGACTCAATTAAGGGCAAAAATGAGTTAGATGATAAACAAAAATATGGCAAAAGAAAGTTGTAACTAAGTAAATATGTGTGTGTGTGTGTGTGTGTGTAACTATGAAAGCGATGAAAGTTAATTACTACCAAAGAAAAACAAAAGGCAGGCAGGCAGACGACTCATGCAAAAACATATTCATTCCGAAAGACGCTAAATATATGGATAGAATGGAATGATTTAAAAGATCTTTTATGAATTTTGGTTATTGTTTTTTTTTTGGTTTAGTTTACCGGCTGTGCCATCGGGTCTTTCACGCAGATCTTGCAGTTCTCGCAAAGCTTTCAGTTCGTCTAAAGATGAGCGAGCACCTTGATTGTTGTTCATGTGATTGTTTTTTTAAATAAGTGTCGAACGAGACAAGGGGATTTAAAGGATTCTAGTTATAAGTATATCTGTGGTATGTACATTAGAATGATTTTTCTTGAGAGAACACAACTACCCAACAGAAATGTATTCGAAACTAAAGAGAATTCAGATTGTACATAGTATTTACAAGAAATCGCAACGCGTTTTGCCATTTGCAATTGCAACTCACCTGGTCGACTGTAGTAGCTGGAATCGCCGTAGAATGTGCGTGTATCCATTCCTGGTTCCCCCTTGGGGCCAGAGATCGATAGGCCTGGCAAGCCTGGTGGTCCGGGTGGGCCAGGTGGACCAGCTGGTCCCGGCATTGGTATATATTGTACGCCACTGCCATCGCCGGAGCTTGAGGATGGCAATCCTGGTGGTCCTGGCAAGCCATCGCGACCATCTGGTCCCCGATCGCCCTTGTCACCCTTGGTCTGAAGGAATAAAATAATGTTTTGGCATATATCTTTCGATCTTTCATATATATATATATATGTATACTTACGCCTTCACGTCCGCCAGCATCTCCTTTGGGTCCTTTGGGCCCCATCTCACCCTTGGGTCCAGTCATTCCAGGTCTTCCCTGTATCATAACCAACATCAAAGAATCATAATCAGCAATTTTTTATATAGATTTTTATTTCTAATGGTCTTTGCGATTCTCAATCTCAATTAGTTAGTCAGAGTTTGTTTTTAAGAATTCGAATAATCAACATCAGTTAAAGTTCAAAATTATTCAATTTTCAGTTCAGTTAAATCTAATTGAGTGCCAAAATGTATTGTCATTCATTCTCAAAGTAAAGTGGAAAACTTCAAATGGAGAATTTCGAGCGCATTACTAACTAGAACTCTTTGAAAAGGGCAAGAGAGAGAGAGAGAAAACTGCAGTGGGCATTGAGTTAGCTGGTTGAACTATGGCCAAAAATGGCTTAACTTTTTTATAGTTTTCGATTTCATTTTGTTTTGTTTTGTTTCGTTTCGTTTTCGTACGAGGAAAGCAACAATTTTACGCTCTAATTTTTGTTCTTGTTGTTGTTTTTGAGTCAAAAGTTTCGTTTTGTGGATGACTTCGCATTGCCAGTGCAATTGCAGCATGTAAATATGTTGCTTGATTTTGATTTGGATTTGGATTTCGAGGCAGTGGGTGGTGGGTTGGCACAGTGAATGTTGGGGGTCTCTAGATTTGACTTCTCGTGCTCCTGCCCTGCCCTGCCCTGCCACCACTTCAAATTCTCTGCCTCTGTCTCTCCAAAAGTTTGCCTTTGTTGATGTTATTTGTGTTGATGTCGTTGTTGTTGTTGTTGTTGTTATGGCGGAATAATGGCTGAAACTGCAATTGCAATTGCAATTGGAATTGTGTGAGCTGACTCTGAGCTTCAGCGTCGCGTCGCGTTGCGTCGCATTGCATCGCGCCTTGCACTGAATAACGGTGATGAAAATGCACTTAAAATACTTTTGCTCTTTCTCCTCTGTGTCTGTCTGTCTGTCTTGTGTCTTTGTCTGTTTGTGTGTGTGCGTGTGTGTGTGTGTGTGTGTGAACTTTCACTCCAAAATGGGTGAAAGTTTCTTAGTTTCTCATGAATATGCATGAAAGTTGGCTATTTTACTCACCGAATGTCCAATATCACCCATGGCACCGGGTTTGCCGGGCGGTCCAATTGGTCCTGCTGGACCAGAGCCACCACGTCGCCCTCTCATGCCCTTTTCACCCTTATCGCCTTTGGTTCCATTTACCGCACCAGCCACAGATGAAGACAAACCATCGAAGCCGCCTGGTGTTCCCGCTTGACCGGGTAGACCCGGTAACCCGGGTGTGCCTGGTTCACCGGGTTCACCCTTTGCGCCGCTGCTACCATGCGTACCTTTGTGACCCTGAGAATGAAAAAGGTTGCAAGAAAATGATTTAAGACATTGAATACGAGACTCTAGAGAGGGCACCTCCTTTTGCCAGAGAGGGGGATAGAGGGCGGTGGGGGTGGAGGGTAAGATTCCTAATTTGCTCGTAAAACTCAATTTCAAACGTTTTGTCCTCGCCACAAAAAGAGAGAGAGAGAACGAGAGGGAGAGAAGAAAAAAGAAATTCAATTCAAACTCATTTTGAAATCAAATCAATTTTGGATATCCCACACGCACCAACACACACGCTTATACGCACACACACACACACACCGCTTAAATGTATGCTATAGCTGGGTGACAAGAATGAAAACACAAAATCATTTGAAAGCGCGGCCCAACGTACGCAACGCACACACACACACACAGGCACACACATACCACAGTGGTTCAATTTTCACAACAATTTGCTTAAATGAAAAAATAAATAGACATAAATATATTCTCATATAAAATGTTTTCCTCTTTTCTGGATCTAACATCATGTATTCTTATTTTTGCGTAAAATTCATAAAAATACACATTAAATGTTATAAATGTAGCCATAAAAAATTACAAAACAAAACAACGAACGAACCAACCATCCAACCTGAACCTGGCAACCCTGAAATTATTTTTAGCTGATTGCTACACACGGCAAGAGAAAGGTAACTTTTTAGCCTTATATTATATTGTTTTATTAATACACCAATTGACAAAATCCAATAATTCTTTTCTAAGTTGAATTTATCAAAAATTTGTAATAAAACTTGGCTTTGATTAGCAGATTTTCACATTCAACTAAAAATGATATAGGACCAGGCGTAGAGTATTTTCTTATGTGATTTTGAAATGTTTAATGATATTTTATATATGTTTGAATTTCATTCTGATCCCTATCAGATGTATATTTGAAATGTTTCTAAGATCTGTCTAAAATGTTTCCTAGAGGTATTATGACTCTTGATTAAGCTTTTCAGTTTGGGGATTCTTTGACATTTCTACCAGAGGATCTGATATGGAGGATAACACATCTAGTTTCCTATTTTATTCCCAAACTCATCTCATCTTAAATCTTAAATCTTTCTATTCGAAATCTTTTGTAATTCTCCTCCTATTCTCGCCTCACTGTAGACAGTCGAAAACTGTTGGCCCTTCACGCCCAATCTTCATGTTGCCTTTTCTACACACACATCTGATTCTCCCTCTCCTTCTCTCTCTCTCTCTTCCTCTTGGAGTCTCTCAATTCATCCCTAGCGTCGTCGTCTTCCACATCATCAGCGCCTTAAATGGTTTGCCATAAATTTTGCCAGCGCGCCTACATTGAGTTGCTGTTGCTGTTGCAAGTTGTTGTTGTTGTTGCTGTTGTAGTTGGCTGTGGCAAGTTGCTGTTGCTGGAAGCTTACATGTTGCTGTTGCCCTCCAGGCCTCTGCCTTCACATTTTGCTTCAACTTAATGCCAACTAATGAATAATTAATAAGCCTCACACACACACATACACACACAGACACACACACATATGAGATTCTCTTTCTCCATAAACATCTCTCTGGTCTCTCTCTCACCATTTCTCATCTCTATCTGTCTATCTTTTAAGTTTAATGAAATGTAGCTAATTGTGCGTAGTTTCCCAGACATTCAAAATGCTAATTTCCCAAATATTAGTTTTTCCTCTAAAGACCCCCAACAAAACAGGCGTAACAGAAAAAAAAAAAAACCGAAAACAAAATTTTGTTTGTAAAATTTTCGGCTGCCAACAAATTAGGCGTAAATTTATCATAAAAACCAAAAAAGTAAAAAAAAAAAAATCGATTTATTCATCAAGGGCAGACCGTAGAATGATATAGAGGAAGGTTCTCGCGGGGGGTGAGGGAGGTTTGGGGAGATCGGGGGGGAAGTAAATGTGTGAACTTTAGCATAATTTCTTTTTATTTCACGCACGATTAAGTCGACGAGGGTGTGCTTGTGTGTGTGTGTGTGCGAGTGTGTGTGTGCGAGTGTGTGTGTATGTGTTTGCTGAAGGTGAAACTACTTAAAATTTTAGGCCTTACGCAGAATTAAAATGTTATACAAGAAATCTTCTGGTTTGCGTGTTTTTTTGTCGTTGCTCCCTTTCCTTTCCTTTGCCTTTTATATTTTGCACACTTAAAGAGGGTGGCAAATAATATATATGTAGATATGTATATATGTATATATATAATCGTTTTGTCAGGAAACATCGCAGCAGATGAGTTTTAAACATTTATGTATATTAATTGGAGACTTGTCGAGTTTTCGCACAAGTTTTTGCCAGCCATCACATAATCTAATATATTATAGTTATAAGCCTTAACGCTTTGGAGACTTTGCGCTGAATGTTGGCTGGCGCATTGGATTAGAAACTAAAACTGGCGACAGCATAAAAGTTTTGGAGACTTTCGCAATTGGCTGAATATGCAACATTTTTATTTCTCCGTTTCTTCGCCTTTAACATTAAGCCAAAACATAATGCTATTATTTGGAGACTTTTGTTCAACTTGAACTAGTTTTAACTAATCCAAAATCAATGTATAACCATTTAAATTTAATGCCCAATATGGATTGGATTTTCAACTGAATTCAAAAGCTACGATACGATAAAAAAAAACACTAAGTTTCAGCCACATTTGATTTGAAAAGTCCGAATAAATGTAATTTTGCACAATTTTTTCAAGGAAAACTGTAGAAAGTTGGGCATTGGGGTTTTGTTTATCTACATTATGTATAATTAAATATGCGTTAAATTTTTGTTTAGCAAAAAATAATAAACATTTTAAAGGAAAATGTAAAGTGAAGTAGTGTCTAAAAAAAGGTCAATAAATCATCGAAAATGGAAAAATGAAACAAATTCTTAAGCTGGATATTAAAATCTAGTCATGGAAATGGAAAAATCAAACAAATTCAAAAGCTGGATACTAAAATGTGGTCTTTGTCATATCCGATTCTATAAAATATCGCTATTGACGTTACAAAAAATGTAGTGATTTTTTAATGTTATTTTGCCTTTAACAAACACTAAAAAACGAAATAAATCCCGTGTCATTATGTTGTAAAAAATAGCTTCAACAAGTTTCAAGACAATCTGATCATTAGTTTTTGAGAAATTATAGGTACAGAGTTGGAAAACGTGGGTTTCGAAAAAATACGCGTTTATTTTTATATCTTTATCTGGGAAAATGTTTATCTGATGTTCAAATGTTTATCTGATGTTCAAATGTTCAGTAAATATACTTAAATATACGTATACACATTCCCAAAATGCTATATTTCTAAATATTTCCCTTAATTATTGCAAATATATTTCTTCAATGTTGTTTCGTCAGATTATTTAAGTAAATTACTTGCTCCAATGCCCAACAAGATGAAAGTTAAAGCCAAGTGCTTCATATTTCAACATGAAATAAATATAAAATTTAATCAAAAAAAAAAAAAAAAAATGAAATATGAATAAATACATTTGAAAAAGAAAAATCATTTTACATATTTCAACATATTTGTTCATCAAAATTCTGGTGCAAAACAATCAAGGATTTATTTGCAAATCTATTTGCTTTAGCCATAACCTTTTGAACCCTTCCCCTCGACCGTAAAGAGTTTTGCAGAGCCAGTCGATATTTAATCACCCGAATGGGAGTGCATAAACACTTCAGTGTGACGAAAGAGTTTTAATCTTTTTTTTCTTCTTTTTTTTGGGCAATTTTTGTGTGTGTGTGTGGGAGTGTGTGTGTGTGTGTTTTTTTTTGTTTGCCTACCCACAAGGCGTATAAATAATATATCAAAGGTCGTATAAATCTTTTTGTGCTCAAATTAGGTTGACACAGCAGCAGCCAAAGCAGCAGGAGCGGCAATCAGAGCCGTAGAAGGTGGCGGAACCGCATTCGCAGAGTAATCTACGACACCGGAAGTTGGCCTGACAATCTGTGAAAATGCCCAGGACCAGGACCACGTGTGGACACGCCTCCTCTCCACCTCGAAAGCACAACAACAACAACAACGAGAAGAAGAAGAAGAACTACCTACAGACATTTCCCACATTCTATTTAGTTGGCAGATTTAAGTTTCGTTTCGTTTCTTTTTTTTTTTTTTTTTTTTTTTTGTTTGAGGTTTTCGGACATAAAAGAAAAATATATATATATATATGTATTATACCGCCATGCTAACGAGGGGAGAACCCACAGCAACAACAACTGCAAGAAGAAAGAACAGCATAACTATGCCAGAAGGTAAAGGGCGGGGAGAAGGTTGACGGTTGAAGGTTAGAGTTTAGAGGATGAGGGTTAGGGGGTGAGGAGGGGAGCTTGGGTATTTTCTCCACCATCTCTAACTAAGCTGCTAAATGGCAAGGAAGTAAGCGTCTCCCTAAGCAGGATGAGCTGCTCAAATAGCCCAAAACTTATTAAGGAAAATAATACGAAAAGAAAAAAAAAAAAAAAAAACCAACAGCAACAACAACAAAAACGAGAAATCTGAAAAATAAGAAAGATGTGGCAAAAAAGAATAAATAGTTGACAGAGTCGTGCGAAAGAGTAACTGAGCCAGTGACTGGACTGAACTAAGCTAAAACTTGCCCCCACGGCAAAATGGTTAGCAAATGAACTGAAGATCATATCAATAAGAGAGAACTTGAAAATCAAATGAGCTATAAATGCCAACAAATTGTCCCCCTCTCCACTTTGACTCCCACTTCCACTCCCAATTCGATTACATTCCTTCCGCTTGTCTATGACCAGGCTAGAGACTCAGTCTCAACGTCGTCTCTCATGTGGCTGATAGAAATTTATGATGGCAAATTATAGATTTCCTGCCTCTGCTATTCCATATAAATGATTTGTTTTCGCCCATAAATTCGAAATGAAACGTAAAGAAATGCACTGGATCGAATGCCAACTGAAGAATTATGATTGGGCTTCCGTTTATGACCATAAATTAGCATGCCTAAAGTAATCAAAAATATTGCCTACTTCTGACACAAAATATATTCTAATATGATAAACTGGGAAAAAAAACGAATCCCGACTGCCGTCTACCGGATGCCAGCAGCCACTTGAATAGTTCACTTAATAAAATTGTCGGGACGAAAATATGGTTATACATTATAAAATGGCAATTCTATTAAGGATTATTGAACTTTCGTTTACTTCTTTGCATCTTCTCGTAGAATATTATTTATAAGATATATTTCAAACAACAGTTAAGTTGCTATTTATATTATTTAACTCCAAATTTAATCTTGTTTTTGATTTTTTAAATATTTCTCAGGAATAGTTTTTATATTTATAGCATAATTGTTATTTAAAAAAATCATTTTTGATTTGAAAACTAAGTTTTTTATAAGAATTATTTAAGCGATGACTTTTTTTGAAAAGTATTTAGAAAATAATAATTATTTTTGGTGCCTATTTGAAACTGTTTTGCCAAAGAAGGATTAATTGAAAAATCAACTAGAACTAGAAGTTGAAAAATCAAAGAAAGATTTATTGAAAAATCAAATAAACCTGGCTCTATCTTAATCGTGTAAGTGAAACATTTTTTGGACCTTTCTTCTAATTAATATTTATCTATTTATTTGAGATATAAAATATCACAATGAAAGCCCTTTTACCCTTTATTGTATCCTAAATAAACTTGGCCAAATTTTTTTCCTCACCTTTTGAAGGAAAGTCTCAATATTTCAGAATGTTAATTAAGTAAATGTTATTGGATATAGTATATGATAAATTACTAAACATTTGCTTTAACTAAATCCAGCAAAAGTAATTGTATGTAATTAAAACGGAAAGATGGACAAATGGGTTCGTTCAATGGTTAAGTAACCGCACACAAAAATGGGCAAGAGAACAAAACGTTTTGCGCCCTCTCAAAATCAATTGAGTAGTCAATAGGGCAGAAATTATTATTCCACCTACACAGACACACACACACACATGGTGTGTATGTATATATATAGATATACATGGATGTACCAATTTAAGGGACATGAACTTTACTAGTGACTTACCTGTTCGCCTCGTTCGCCCTTTTGACCGGCATCACCTTTCTCGCCGGGCACACCTTTGGGTCCAGGTTGGGTTGAGCCACGAAATGAGCCCATCGAGTTGACCATTAAGGATTCCTGTTGGTATTGAGGTATCGGGGTGTGGTATGGAAAGGGGGAATTGGATGGGTGGGAGGAGCAGAGCATAGTAATTTGTTAAATATTTGCTTGTTGTACAATTTATTTTCGATACATGGTTTTTTTGGTTGCGTGGGCGGGGTGAGGGGTTGGAAGGGTGGTCATTTCGGTTTTTTCTTTCATTTTTTAAGCAGCAGTTGGCCGAGCCCCAACAACAAGAACAAGAACAAGGCGAAACAACAACAACAACAACCAAAGAGGCAAAAAAAAAAGCACGAATTTTTGATGAGGGGACATGTGTGTAGGAGGTGTACGAGAGTATCTGCTACGGAAATTTGATTAATGATCTGTTCCCTCTCTATGATGAAGGAGGATGGCGGGTTAAGTGTGAGGGGATGGGGGTGATTGGGGGGTGGTTGACAGAGGGCGGGGCTAATGATGATGCCGCCGAGTGGTTGTTCTAGTCCATTAAATTTTTCGTTTCGGCCAAAAAGTAAATGATTTCTTGTTTTTTTTTTCTTTTTGTTCTTGGGTTCTTTTGGTTGTTTTTGGGTTCGGATTCTTTTTTTTTTTTTTGTTTTGTTAATCTTTAAAAATGTTAAATTGTTAAATAAACATTATTTATACCTTGAAAGTCCTGGTAGGATTCCAATTTATCTGTTATATATTAGTGTTTTGTTTTGGTATGAGTTTTGATTTTTGTTTTTTTTTTTTTTTTTGTGTATAGAATTTGTTGTGGTTCGAGTTTTTGAAGAGTTTGTATTTTTTTTTGTTCAATATATATATAATATAAGTGAGTATATGATAAAGCATAGATTAATGGGCATTATTATCAGATGATATCACAGATATGTTTTGTTTTTATTGATCTTATAAAACTTAATGGCCAGAAAATTGCAACTTTTACTGTTAAAAATGTACAAACATAATTTGATTTCGTTTCTTTCGATTCCTCCTTTTTGGTTGTCAACAATCAAAAGTCGTTTTAATAAACATAAAAGCATTTCCGACCTAACACACATCCTCGCACACACACACACACACACACCGATACACACACGCACATACATATATGATGTTGCCCTTTGCCCTACCACTCACAGAGTTAAAATGTTTTAATATTTCTTCCTTCTTTTTCAAGAGAATGGGAAATCGCAGAAACACATTCGTTGGTTAATCGACTAGAATTGTACCCTGGAAAAGCCACAAAATATCCTGGAAATATCCTTCCTCTATGAAATAATAAAATTCAACAGAAGCTATAGCTAGTATTAAGGTCGTTTATAATTTGAAATTATCGCACAACCATAAAATAAATTATCACAAAAAAAAAAGTTTTTTTCTAAACGGATATTTTGGGGAAGTCTGATAAACAGTTTTTCCTAACTTCTCTCTACTTGTTCTGGCATTTTTAAAATAGAAAAGATAGATTGAGTTAAAGTAAATATTGGAATTGATAAACTAATGAATAAAATAAGGGATTTATACGATCTTTTTTATTTTTACTTGTACTGGCAATTTTTGAAATAGCAAAGATAGATTGATTTAAAGTAATTATTGAAGAATAATAAATAAAATAAGGGATTTCTAAGACGTTTTTTATGGGTGAGTTCCATATGTATAAGAAGTTTAATATTTTAAATTTTTTGTTAAGTCGACTTGTTGTTTTTATTTTTTCTCACTGATAATTGTTTCCTCATTGTCTCCTTTTCTCAGGGCGTAAATCTATCTCACTAAAAGTTCCACAATTTACAGGATATTTGCCAAAAAATCACACACAAAAAAATGAGAGACAAAAAAAAAAAAAAGAACGACAGCAACAACAACAATCGGGGTAAAAGCTTTTAAACATCGCTGTTGCTGTCGCTGTCGCAGTCGCTGTCGGTGGCGATGTCTCTGCAGTCGGTGCTGCTGCTGCTGCTGCTGCCGCTGCTGTTGTCTCTGGTGCTCCTGCTGTTGGGGTATAATGATAATAAGCCCCTCTGACTGACATTAAAAACAATGGGCGGGCCTATTGTCTAAGCGTTGAGAGTCTGCGACTGATTTAAGCGGAGCATTGCCGGTCGCTCGGTCGCTGGGTCGGTCATACATAAGTAGCTTGACACTTTCATAACCGTAACCAGACGCGATAATGATTACGGGCCCCCCCGAAAACACCAACCCCCCCACCAGTCCACACCAGCAGCCCCCACACTGTGTGTGAGTTGAGGGCAACATACGGCGCGGCGTTGAAAATTGTGAAGCGTGAGCGCAAAAAAAAAAGGAGAGAAAAGTTTTATTCTTGAATGTGAAAGGGTTAAAAAGGGGCTCAACGATATGGATGCGAGACTGATGGGTGCCGCTATGTAGGGGATAAACATACATACATACATATATAAACATATATATATGTATCAGTATCTGTATGTATGTATATGTGTGTGCGTGTTACCGCATTTAAACGCGCGACTTGCGCGAACTGCGCGCTGATAACGGTAATTGCCACAAGCTGGAACTGCCGTTCCCCCCAAGCGTCTCCCCCCTTTAGCTGCCTAGAGGAAGTAACAAACGGTTAGGATTCGTGCGAGGGAAAGGAGGGGGCGGGGCTATTCTAACCCAAGGCTTGACTTGACTTGGCTTGACTTCACATTGCCTAGTCCTTCTCATACTTCCCTACCTTGGAGGTTTTTTCCGTTTTTTTTCTGTTTTCGGCCTTAGCTGACGCCTTTGCGTGCCGAAGACACTTAGGTTTTCGGCATTTTTGCGCGAGATGTTCAACATTGTGTGTACCTTTGTGGTTTTAAGATTATTAGCTAAGATAACCCATTTAGGTGGCAGCCAGCGACAACGACTACGACAACGACAACGACTACATGACTGCCGGGGACCTGCCTGGTGCCTGCTGCCTGATGCCAGCTGCCTGCTGACTGTTTCCTTGGCGTGACGCCATTTACCCGGTCCAAAACCCGGTCCCGGACTCGTGTCGTGGTGCTGGGAATCCCATAGAAAATCCTGGTAGCAATTTTTCACAATTCTAGGCTAGGCTAGCAAAGGCAAAGCAAAGGAAATTAGTTGGGGAAGGGCAAATTGTTGCGGCTTGTAAAACATGACCAACGTTTATACAATTCATAATCCTAAATACATAAACACATACAAATGCATGTATATGTATGTGTGTGTGTGTGCGTCGGTGTGTGTGTGTGTGATTGAAATTGGATCGAAGCCATATTGATGACAACGACCATTGACACGAGTAAAAGTTGCAATTTTTGGTATTTTCCAAATCAAAATCAAAATCACAAAAAAAAAAAATCTATATTCGATTTTCAACGAATATTTTATACACTTTGGCAATAACATTTAAATCTAATGTGACGAGGAGACTCTCATAAATGATTGTATGCCAATTGAATGTTGATTGATTGAGAATTAAATGAAGATCAAAACGTATCCAGATGGAATACAAATGACATTTTTAGCTTTCGTTTTCGGACTTTTTTTGTATTATTGAAAATATTCTTTGACGACTTTCCATGTTTGGAAATTAAATTGTTTGTTTAATTTGGATATTGTTTCGAAATCTTATTCCAGACTTGCGAAAGAGTTTTTGTTCGTCAAACTTTCAGTTGGAAAACAATTTCTGGGAATAACTCAATTCTAAATGCCACAGTGTTAAATCTTATATGGTTATTATACTATTTTTTTTTTTTTTTTTTTTTTTGTTTGTTAGTTTAGTATGAACAAGTTGGCTAACAACTTAAAGATTTTTCGCATAAAGCAAAGTTTTTTGTTTGCTCTGCAAGTTTTGTTTTTCGACTTGGCAAGAGCAATCAAAAGACTTCAGATGATATCAAATTAGATTTTGATTAGTAAGTAAGTAAGGTAAGTGAAATAAACTAAAGTAAACTAAGGTAAAGTAAAGTGAACTAAAGGTAATATTCATTTTGATAATACTTACATCGTAGTTCTCGGGCAAACCAGGCGGACCCGGCGGTCCGGGCGAACCCATCACACCGGGCAAACCATCGACGCCTGGTTCGCCTTTTTGCCCCTGGACACCTTCGGGACCACGAGCTCCCCGTGCACCCGGAACGCCAGTGGCTCCCTAAAGGAAAGTAAAGCGAAAGAAGAAGAAAGAAGAAGAAATAAATCACATTAGTTGGGCGTGTTTTGTATAATGTATAATAGGGGAATCGTCTACATAAGTCTGGCCTAACAAATCCATATATATTGTAGTATACTTGGAAGGGTCGGTGGGGCGAGCGTTGGGACTTTCTGCTGGGGGTGTGGGATTTGATTTCTGTTTTTTGTAGGCTTTAACTGGCTGTGGTCGATTTACATAATCGTTGCGTTTTAGACCAAAGCTCATTAATCTACTGAGCGAGAGCTAGCGCCGAGGCATGTGGTTTAGGGGGGAGAAAAAAAAAAAACAAAAAATGTGTCTCCAAAATGTTCTTAATCTTATGCAAAATGGTCACGCTGTGAGCCATTTGCGTGATGTTGTTGTAGTTGTTGTGTGAGCATTTCTGTTGCTTATCGTCGTCTTTTGAAATTAATTGCTATTAGTTAAGGGATTAGCAGTAAGGCAACAAAATTGTCGCAGGAATTTCCGGTATGCCAAGCCAAGCAACCAGCTTTTTGCCATATTTTACTTTGTGTCCCTCTTCACCCCATCCCCAATCTGGGGTTCCATTCCTTTACCACTTGTGAAGAAAAGGACAGAACAGGACAGGACAGGATATGGTGAAGGGGGGCTTGGGCGTGGCTAGCTGACTGCTGGTGGTGGTGGCTAGTGGTACGCTTGGAATGCCGAGTGGCGAATTGAAGAGAAAGTCAACGGTGGCATACCGCTTTCCTTTTGATGTACTGCAATGTATTGAAGAGGCTGCGTTCCACAGGTTGCTGAACAAAAACAATTTCATTTTCCGCAGGAAAAACAAGGCGAATAAAAATTGATAAATGGCAAAAATGTGATTGGGGGGAATGAGGTTATGATGAATACTCGTCTCTATCGTTTGCTTTCTTTCTCTCGATTCTCTGTGAATTATTCTCTCTAAAGTAATGGACATGAGTTTAACTAAAATTTCAACCTATATAGAAAATCCGCGACACTTGAAGAAAGTATTTCGAATTCTATTTCGCTTAACCTTATCAATTAGCGGCAATTGTGTGTGGTTAACTTTTTGTTTTACGCCTCTTTTGGCAAGCATATGTGCTCACTATTTGTAGTCTGCAGCAGCAGATGCCTAACCTTACCCAAGTGGCACTAACCGAACAGATGACGCTGATTTAAATCAAATTTTCGACAATTTCCGCTTGAAAAGGCGCCCAGACAGACGCACGATTCATGGCGTTGACAAATTCAATGATGATGAGCAGTTAATAGCATATGTTTGCTATGGCCTAACCTTACCTACCCATGAGGCGTATGTATATATCATATCTAAACGTTAGTTTCCCTTTAATATTCCCTTTGGAGTTTGGCTACTTTTGGGTCACTTTTCTTCTTTTTCTTTATTTTTGTGAGTGTACCTTATATATCTATATCTATATATATATATGTTTTTGGTTTTGTTAGATTCAGGAAAGTTTTTGGCTCTGTTGCATGATAAGCACTTAAGAGCAAAAGCGAGAGAGAGAGTGGGAGAGAGATAGAGATTGAAAGGTTGAGGGGCAGAGAGACAGAAATAGAGATGGAGTAGATTGGAGTGGGGCAAGACATCTTGTTGTAACATTGTGGACTTTTGCCTTTGACCCGAGCACAAACACATACTGACACACGGGAACAGCAAGAGGGAGAGGAGGGAGATGAAGAGGAGGCTTCACATAGAGTAAATGGCAAGTACACAGTCAAGTGTAATACATACGTACACACGCAGACACACACACACACACTCGCACTCACACTCGCACACTCCCACACTCACAGTGTCCTTTGTGTGTGTTTCTGTATAGACCTCTTATGGGGTTTGGCAAAGACGTTACCAGTTGATGAGATAATATAACGAGTAGCACCCAAAAAGAGTAAGGAGACTGGGTCTGGGGGATGGGGGGTGGTGGAGGGGGATGTAAAGAGTCAGAGTGGATAAGTGTTTAAGCGTGAGTTGGCACATAAAGAAATTTTTCCTTTTCCTTTTCTTTTTTTTGCCTTCTCTTTGCTTTGAATGTGTGTGGGTGTGGGTGTTAGTGTGTGTGTGTGTGTTAGTGTGTGTGGCTGCGTGTATGAGAAGAAGTTTTCTTTTCCATTTCCGGTTACACATTGCAAATTATGATGTTTGATGTAGGAAAACACATGCAGTGTGTTTCCCTCTCTCCTTGCCACTCCCACTCATCCACTTTATGTAGTTACTACTGTACTATTCTTCACTCTGCAGCATCATCTCGCACACACACTTTCTCTCTCTCTCTCTCTCTCGCTCTCTCTTTCGTTCTGTCTCTTTTTCTATCTCAAAGATTGGACGATGTGTGTAATGAAATTGAAAATGTGTTAGATTCATGTCAAATATTGCCTTTTTGCTCAACCCGTTGCCATCTTAACATGAAATTGCTATGCACACACACACACATACACACCGAAAGATGTGTGTGTGTGAGTGTGCATGTATAAGTATTAACTACTTACCGTATGTCCAGGGGTTCCTGGCTTCCCATCCTTTCCCGACACTCCAGGCGCTCCACGTAACGTTTCACGTAACGATTCATTGTCCTTGATGGCTTCCAGGATATCAGACGCATTACATGTACATTCGCCAGTGTATTTCTGTTTGAAGAGTGATAGAGAGAGGGGTATGGGGGTGGGGGTAAAGTGTGAACAAACTATGTCTTAATAAGTATAGGCATTGCATATAATTGACAATTGTAAAGAGCATTTTGTTGCATTTCCATAAGATGGCCAAGTGAATCATCATTTGAATCATTTTTGGGTTGATTCTTCTCTTGACTTTCAATTCAAATAAATATTTTAAAGCAGAAATCAAATAGATATTTTACAGGTATAATGAAGTTAAGTTGGAAGGAATGACTCACTTGGCCATCTCTTTTTCTCTCTCTTTCGAATGGGAATTTTAAATACTACTACTTACAGCCCCCGCACTGCTGGTTGGCTCTAAGAAGGGCGGATATGCAGCCGGTTCACCCTTGGGCCCAGGCGGACCCGGTGGACCCGGAGGACCACGTATGCTATCTCCTTTGGGGCCGCGTTCGCCCTTCTCACCCTTGATGCCGCGGTTTGCTATAAAAGAGAAGCAGATGGAAACAGAAAATATCCGTAAAGAAGCGACATTAACAGAGATATCCCTAATTAGGGTCATACACACACACACCCACACACACACACACATGCGATGGGTCAAGTCACAACTGTGAGATGGCTACAGATGCACTCGTGTGATGGGTGCATGGATTCGAAGGGTTTTGTGTATGATAATGCACTTACTTCTGTCAACCGGGTACGTTTGGCCCGAGGGGGGTTGCATGCCACTGGCGTCGTAGATGTCAGTTGCCTGCAAAAACAGAGAAAATGCAGATGAAAAACATTTCACAATTTGTTGATTATTGAAAACTCATTAAGTGAGCTGAGTGCAAACAGCTGTACATAGTTGTTTTTGCTGTTGTTTATCGATTTTGCACACGCACAAACACTAGCAAAGTGCAATTAACTTATAAACTAAATATAAATATTTAATTATGCAAAATACAAGTAAGGACCCGACGACCACACTGTTGACTCTCAATATTGACCAATTGTGTGGCGATTTTATGTAGGGCTCTGTAAGTGGTTTGTCAACACTCATAAGCTCAATCATACTGTGGTCCAAAATGGTCAACATACTTATGCTAGGTTTTCTTTTTTCTTTTTTTTTTGTTTTACCTTAGAGAGACTCTTCCAAAAATCAGTATCGTCATCAATGACTTCGATCTAAATAAGCGTAAAATAAGAAAACAAAATCAAATAATAAAATGAAAAAGGAAAACAAAGAAATAAGGATAATTACCGACTCGGTTCCAAGAGCCAATTCCCCCTATAAAAAAAACAAAAACAAAAAACAATTTGAAGTGGAAACTAAAATTGAAAACTAAATAAATCAAAACATACCCCTCCAGATGCCTCGAAATTCGAATCTAATTCATTATCTTGATCCTTAAAAATGAAAAATAAAAAATAAACAGAAAGCAGGGAAACAAAAAGCAAAATTAGTATTGAATAAATGATGGAAAAATAAAAGTAAATTATTATTTAATTGTAATCCGAGCTAAGTTTAAATACTCTACGTGCAATTCAAATACTATATATAATTATCTTGATCCTTAAAATAGAAATATAAAAAACAAAAAGTAAACAGAAAGCAGGGAAACCCAGAAAGAAAAAAAATTAATATTAAATCGATGATGGAAAAATTAAAGTAAATTATAATTTGATTGTAATCCGAGCTAAGTTTAAATACTCTAAGTAAAATTAAAATACTATATGTAAGTATCTTATTCATTATCTTGATCCTTAAAAGAGAAATATAAGAAACAAAAAAAAAAACAAAAAGCAGGAACCCACAAAAAAAAAATTAATATTAAATCGATGATAAAAAAAATTAAAGTAAATTATAATTGATTAAATACTCTAAGTGAAATTTAAATACTATATGTCAGTAAATAAATTTGGTTTAAATAAATAAATAATTAAATAAATATTAGACATAATTTTCAACATTATTAGAAAAACGAAATACTCAAATCGATGGAAAATAAATAAATAGTTTCCATTAAGTGAATTGATCAGATAGCTCAAATTGTGGGATACTTAAGAATAGTTCATTAATAACAAATTACAAAATGTGTCTGGGAGTTAAAGTTTAGTATTGACTTACTGACATTTCATTCGTCAAATGGACTCAATACTCGTACATACTTATGTATGTATTAAGTATATCTTAATTCGAATCTTTAATTTGAGCAAAGAAATTGATAAAGTAGTTCTCTTTGGCTCTTTTGGGCTTTTGGCTTTTGGCAACCCCATAAATTTAGTTAATTAATTAAAATTGTTAATACAAATTGAACACAAGTTCACTTATGTACAATATGTATGTATGTATGTATATCTAACAGATTCTTAATCGCTTGTAGACACATTTAAGCTGTCATTTATCTAGCTTACACTCCATTCATTTGCCACAGTTCAAACGAACTCGAAATGGAGCATCATTTCGCATCTTTTGCCTTAATCGAATTATAATGTAATTTATCAGTAAGTAAAGCGATTTGAATCCACACATACATACTAAATACATATTTGTGTAGGTGTGTGTTGTGTGTGTAGGTGTATATTATGTAAGCACTAATTAATTGAAATCGTATCGAAAATGCAATACATTTTCATCAATTCATTTTCATTTAGATTTTGATTTTGGGTGAGGGTTTTTCCTCAACTTACCGCTGTGGTTGCTGGCATCGGTGGTGCCTTTGCTGTGGGCATGCATGTGATGTTTATGGCTTCCGGATTACCATAAACAATGATTTTAGCTAAATGTCCCTGCATATGTGTATGTATGTATATAATTTATATATGTATATATTTGTATTTATGTTTTATTGGAAATGTGGAATAATTTTCGAAATAGCAGCATTAGCATTAGCATTAGCAGCAGTAGCAGCAGCAGCAGCAGCAGCACAGAATATTCCTATACCCCATACATAATAAATCAATCAATTTGTATGACATTTAAATGTACGTATCTATTTCTATCTCTCTCTCGCACTCTCTCTGTGTGTGTGTGAGTGTGTAGACCCAAATCTGATGTTAAATGCAGCCCTCCCTTTGGTCTGACATTTTGTAATTGCTGCAAATCGAAATTTATTATTGATGTTAATTTATCTCTCTCCTGGCCAGCACCTCACCTCCTGACCAACTCTAATGTTTAGTGGTTTTGATTTAGAATTACAATTAAGCATATATATTACACAGACACACACAGTGGAGAGAGAGAGAGAGATAGGGATATAGAGTTGTAGTTCCCTATTTTTGGGGCTCCAATGGGAGTAGTTGGACAAGTTAAGATGCAGGTCGAGGAGTCAAAGCAGAGGCGAAATGCTAACCGCAGTTACTAAAATGCAGTCAGACAATGAACCCAACCAAACCACAAACAATGCGGCACAGAGAGCTCGTATACAGACACACACACACATACACACACTAAAAACAACAACAACAACTCAGTGAGTGCACAATTTCTACCTAAAAATGGCAGCAAACACTCAAGGCTCTAGGCCCAGACCACCATCATAATAGTCGTAGTCAGTTGTTGTTGTTGTTGCTGTTGTTGTTGTTGTTGCTTTTGCGCCACAGTTCTGTTCTCTTTCTAACTCTGTGAATGATAGTTAGTAATGGCCCTGGCGCCCTTTTATGCTCTACCGCCCCCGCTATTGCCCCCCCCCTTCTCTTGCTCATCTTTATTCTTTCAAGCTTTCTAAAAAGTTTCATCTGAGACGCTAACTTGAGTTGAGTTTTTCGGGTTTAAAAGCAAAGTAAAAGCCCTACAATGGCTTAATACTGTGCCATTGAGCCCTCCCATTCCAGAAATAGTAAGTGGAATAAGTGAAGCAACATTCATCCATCCATCCATCCATCCATACAGACAAACAGACAAACAAACATATATCCACTTGGTTTATGCCAAAAATATATTTGTGAATACATCAAATATGCGCAAACTGAAACGCAACTAAGCGAAAGGAGATCTAAATGATAAGCACCTTATAAGGTAGTTTTTATTTTCAAGGAATATACCATCAATTGAAATGGAACAAATCGCTTTTCTAAAAGGTTTTTAGCCCAATCATTTGTAAAGTAAAAAAGTTTGCAAACTAGAACTGATGGAAATTCGATGCATATGTTAAAAAAATTGCATCGATTATTTGCGATAAGTCGACAAATATTTCGATTTATTGCATATTTAAGCAGTCTATGTTCAAAAAAGATACGATTTATATGGAATAGATTAAATCTAGTCTATTAGGTACTCAAAGTGTACTCTCTCCCGAACTTCCAAAGAAGTTACCGATATCTTTTTTTGCTGTATATCGATAAATATCGTCCACAATCGCTGGTGAGAGGTAAGTAACGAATTGTTGTGCCCGCAAACCAATTATTACCTATTTATAAAAAATTGGTAGTCATTTCGACTTTTTTCTTATTTTCAGAAGGTGGACAGACAAAGCATTTGACTACGCGTTTCCAATTGAAAGGTAATTACATTGCATACATACCAAGGACAACAGCAACTTGTCATTCGGCACTTGTAATTACGATAATTGCACACAAATTTATAGCTTTGTATAGTTTGTTATTACTTTCTGTTCGTTTTTAGATAGATATTGGAATTATTTAAAGGTTTCTCCCTCTCTCTCTCTCTCTCTCTGTTCTCCTCTTATCAAATTTTTGCAGTGTTGTCACACATTTTGATTCAAATTGAGAGGCATTTGCTTTGCGGTTTTTTTTTTTTTTTGTTCTCTTATCTTTTCTCATTTTAGAAGTTTGTTGCGGAATTATAATTTGGATTTTTATCTAGCCACGTTTCCTTCGTATAAACTAGTTAACCACAGGATGGTTTTGTTTCCACCCACACATGTGTCCTATCGTTCTAACGTCATCATCATCAATAGACATTGGTTGGCACACTATGAAGAAGGAGGAGGAGGAGTAGTAGGAGGAGAAGAGTATAGCCTAGCTTGTTGCTGTTTTTCGGCCATTTGAGTGCGGATATTAAAGCTTTTCCTACTTTTTGTTTTTCGCCAAATGCTTTGCCAATGCTTCTCTGAAGAGGGCTGGCGGGGATTGGCGGCAGGGAGTAAAGAAAACTATGCGCTAAACAAATGGCACAGCCAGCGAAAATCACTGGGAACAGTATGAAAGCAATGTTCGTGTCCGGGTGGCCCAGTTTTTCCTTCGTTTTCATTTTTTTTTTCTCCTTGGTTTTTTTTTTTTTTTTTTGCTGTTGTATTCAAGCACGTGCTGGCTTGCTTAAGTCCATGTCCATGTCCATGTCCCTGTCCCTGTCTTGGTATGGATGTGTCTCTGGTATGTAAGTCTTTCTCCATCTCTCTCTCTCTCTCTGCCTCTCTCTCTTTCTCATTCTGTGTGTGCAACAAAATTAGCAGCTAGGAAATTCACTTGAAACGGAAATTAAGTAGCAGGATGTGGCATTTTTTACAATTTTTTTGGTCGTGGATTGTCGTTCTCATTATATACCTGGAATATGCGGGCATTTTTTTTTCTTCCTTTTTCTGACAATAACAGTAAGCAATTTGAGAAAGGTTCCATTAAAAATGTCACTTTTCTTCGTATTTATTTTTTTTTTTTTTGTGAAGTAATGCTCTAATTGAAAAGCTCACAACTTTTTATGATTTTTGTGAAAATGTTTGCATAAAAAGATGCCCCCAAAAAAATGATGCTTTCGTTGAAAGGTGTTTTCTTTTTAACTTGTAAATTGGCATAGGCCAACTACAGCATAGCAATGAATGCGAAAACAAAATAATGTTCCGGTTTTGGTTTTCTCGGTTTCTACGATTTCAGTTACATTTCCTTCTCACTGTTTTATTCTCTAGATAATTCTGATAGTTTCCCGATCATGCATGTAATTATGAGCCAAGTTTTAAATGGTTTTTAAACAAACGAATATAGAGAAACATTTCTCATCGAAATAAGTTTTTCTATTTGTAAATCGCGATCTGATTATATTCCTTTTCTATTTTAGAAGTAATAACATGTAAATGATATATAATTTAACTGAATCAACTGCTGTGTGTGTGTGTATACTTATATATATTTTGATATTGCTGTAGATCCTTGGGAAATGTGATACGATTTCTCATTGCCATATCAAATATTTGCTTTTCATGGTAATGTGCCTACTTTTCGTAAGCACATCGTTTATAAGATTATATCAAAATCAGTAACAACATGAAAAAAAAAAGAGCCAAGTCGAGAGCCGCCCCACAACGAACCCTTTTTTTTCTATATTTGCCCCCACACAACAAAAAAGAAACAACGAAAAAAAAAGAAACCAAAAAAAAAGAGAGAAAAAAATCAGAGCGATGAACTGATAAGAGAACATCAAAGCTATAGCATGACAGAGAACAGAAGCAGAAGCAGAAGAAGACAAGAAAAGTCGAGAAGAGGTCGAAAGGGGGCAGGACACTAGCAAAATGGCGTAAGTAAATAAATAGGCAAGTAAACAACAGACAGAAAGGGAGAGAGAGATAGAGAGAGAGAGAGAGAGAGAGAGAGAGAGAGAAAGAAATAAAGAGCAGAATGAGAATCATAATGACAGAGAAAGAGACTGCGGAGGGAGAGAACAACTGTGACATAGGGTCAAGCTCAGTACAAAGGCCATTGCAAGTCTATTTAAATAATGAAAAACTTGCCTCCGGCTCAACAGGAGCAGGAGCAGGAGCAAGAGGCCGCTGTAGGGGGGATTAAAAAAATTAACAAAAAAAAGAAAACACAAAAAACAAAACTGGCAACATCTTTTTGTTAGAATTCAGTGTGGAAATTTTTGTGGCACTGTGGAGGAACTGGGAATGTCATTTTTAAGGTAGGCATTTAGTTTAAATAGTGTCAGACCTTCGTATCCCTTCAACATCATGCTGCCACTCGGTCAAGTGGCGCAGAGTGCCATGAGCAATTAACTACGCTGCATGTGTGTGTGTGTGTGTGTGTGAGTGTGTACTGTACTTGTGCTCATGCTCTTACTCATATGTATGTGCATGTTTGTGCTTGCACATTTGTTGTTTGTTCTGTGCCGCACATAATTAAGGCCAGAAATGAACTGAAACTGCTAAAGAAGCAGAGCAAGGACACCAACAACACACACACACACACACTCGCACACACACACCACAACATTTACATACATAGCACATATAAAACAGTGAACTGAGAGAAAAGGAATCACGTGTAGTAGTGTGCCTACTACTATACGGTACTCTCTCTACGTAACGTAGCAATTGCGTTATTATTTGCGTAACAGCATTCATTGCCTGTGCAATGAATTCGTTTTTGCCTTTGAAAAGGGTTCCATCACCCATAACCCATCCATCCAATACCATTTCTTGCATCTCCATCTCCAGTTGCTTCCCATCTCCCTCCTCCCACTTTTGCGACGGCGTCTCCTTTTGTGGTTATGCGCGTGTATTGAAAATAAAACAAATAATACGCAAATCGTTGACCCTTTTTATTTCCATTTCCATTTGTGGCAAAATCACAAAGGTGCATGACGACCTTTTCTTTTGGAATATATGTAGGTAGGTAGGTAGGTTGGTATGGAGCTTGTTCGATTGCTCCGTTGGCCATGCCAGACACGTTTCGGCACAAGCAAAAAAAAAAAAGAAAAGGACTCTGACCGTCTGGCAATTTGTCAAAAATGTGTCAATAATGGAGATCGATTGTGAGCAAGAGAAGGGTCGGTCGGCAGGATGCCTCTTAAGAGAAAAAAATTAACCCAAAAATTGAACTTAAAATGCTTTACAAGAAGCACAAAAGGCAATGAAAAAAGGAAATCGTTCCAGGAAAATATTTCACAACGTGATCAAAACTTTTAAGTTTTTTTTTCTTTTCTTGCAAGTGCAGCTGTCGCTAGCTAGGTAGGTCAATCAATCGAATCAAGCCCAATCTGTACCAATTTTAAATTACAATTATCGAAAGTAGATGCCTCTTCAACATTAATCAATTACTTAACTTTTTTAAAGAATTTCTTGTAAATTTATAGGGCTAAAAATGGGACTCATTAATCAGAAAACAATTAAATGTATGCAAATCATATTGACAACTGATTATGATCGAAAAAAGAATGATTTAACTAGAATGTTCCTGTTGAAAATTTAAGCGAAGAAGCCGATTTTCTTTTCTGCATAGTGAAGGACTTGCCGATGAAATCGAATTATCTCAAAACCCACATGAGAGGGTCGTTGAGGTCAACTCGGATTGCGATCTGGTCTAGTCGAGGTCGAAGAGTATTTCTATTAGAGAGCAATCAACGATCTAAACTAAGTACTTATAGACAATACAACTGAAACAAACTGTGCAAGGAGATTATCCTGAATCGCATTGAGTGAGGAGAATAAAGATTTAAAAAAAATAAGACAATTGTGCTCGATCTTGCGGACCTTCGATGGCGAGATCCTTGCAGAAATACACGGACAATCAAGTTCATAAGTATCGGAGGATGGATGGATAGGAAGATTAGTATAAAGAACTTCAGATTATATCCAAATTTATAAAAGTAAAACGCAAGATCAGATCATTGGCAATGGTAGATTATATTCGTAGTAGCTAAATTTGAAAGGGAAATCGGTCAAAATAATTATCTCAATCGGCAAGCCTATTTATTCCCTTGAGTAGACTCATTCATTTGTAAATGAGTGAAACCCTTCGATGAGCAAATCAAATATGCTCGAAATGAGAACGCCGCCTTCGGGACACACAAAAAGGCTATCATCTGATGAATTATGAAACGGAATTACGTAGTGAAGTTTCTCTGTTGATATTATTTAAGTACTGTTGATTAAAAAGTACCTAGTGACCTTGTTTTGTATTTCGAATTTGAATTTTGAATATGACTTTATGGCTTATAGTTGCAAATTAAACATTCACTACGCTTGAAATATTAAATAGCGCTTAAAGCATTTGGATTAGCATATTAAGGTTCCTCCAAAATGCTGCAGGGTATATGTGGATTGATGAATTTGATGAGAGAGAAAACGTCAAGGCATAGATAGCTATGTAGGTAGGTACTTTTGCAGTGTCTGCCTTACACAAACTAAGTGTAAGTGCTTTAGTGTGCTAGACAACAAAACTGAGACCTGGGACTTAGTGTCTAAGTCACTTGACAGGTGCCAACTCTTTCTCTCTCCTCCCACGATAAGTGCCACTAAAAATTCCATCAAAGATGTAGCGAATATTTTCTGGGTAAACCAAATGACAAATCGGTGTCAATTTGGAGACAAAGTTTTATTGCCAATTAATGGATATTATGGTAGTCGAATTTGATTTGAGAATGGAATGTGCTCGTACTTTTGTTTATCCGTCATGCTCTTTAGTGTTTTTATATACAGCAACAGCAACAGCAACAACGACAACAACAACAACGAGTGGAGCAGCGGAACAGCGGAAACGGATGTAGCATTTCTTCGCTGCTCTTGCCAGGCGGTTTACCTAATTTACCTTAGCTTATCTCCCATCCTTCTCTCTCTCTCTCTCTCTCTCTCCCACTCTTCGCTCTGTGTGAAAGTTATGCGCAAGTTAATAGATAATTAACCATGCAAATTGGCAAGCAACAGTTTACAAATATCGCATCATCACCATGGCCATCATCATCATCATCAACATCATCATCATTGGGGCAACATCATTAGCATTCTCATTGTCATCATTCGCTTGTCATTTGGCTGACATGCGTAAGCACTTTGAATGCCAGTTTGCCAGACCTGCCAGAGTTGCCAGGTGTCTGCGCGTTCAAGTACAAAAGAATTAACTCTAATTACTTTGTAATGTTGATTAAGCCTGTTAGGCGAGCATTAAAATATATACATATATATATGTATATATAGGTATAAACGGCATTTTGACATTTTCAGCATATTTTCACACAGGAAAGGCGCGAATAAGCATATGTGTATGCGTGTGTGTGTGTGTTTGTTGGTGGGGCTGGGACTGGGGCTGGGAGCCGTTTGAAAAGTTAAGAGAATTCATTCGCACAGAAAATGTGAGTAAGGCGAATCATTTTGGTTATTTTTTCTTCCTTTTTTTTTTTGTTTTTTCGAAGAAAAATTAGACCAAACCGCAGACCGACCGAACAATTGAATTGAATTTCAATTTCAATTTAATTTCAATTCATTTTCAACTGTTAGAGAAAAGAGAGCAGAGCAGAGCAGAGTGAGAGAGAGAGAAAAAAAAATGTAAATTCAAATTCAAGTTTTATGGCCCCCCAAACGACAACCGACAACAAACAAAATGCCTGACTACTGCTGAAACTCGATCTGGACAGTCGGTTGGTCGGGCCAAAAGGTGGAGGAGCAGGCACTCTGGGAGAGGGGGGGTTGGGGGTGGTGGTGGTGGTGAAGTAGCATAGTTTCTAAATCACTTTCTGACAGCCGTTTGCCCAGGCAGTCAGTCTGCCAGGCAGGCAGCCAGCCCAGCCCAGTCACAAGGATAACCATCGTGAACGTCAAAAAGTTGCGCACTTTCTTTTTTTCTTTTTTTTCGGTTTCTTTTTTGTTGCTTTTGTAATTTTATTTTATTTCCGTTTAAATGCGTGGGCCCTTCTCCCAATGCCACCTTCCCACTTCTGTCTCGCCCTCCATCACATTCTATCTGTATGTGTGTGTGTGTCTGTGTACCTGAAAGAAGGTGCGATTTTAAAGCTAAAGAATTATAGGTATATAACATTTTATGGCCAAGTTTAAGCAGAAAGCCAAAAGTGAGTCGTCCTCTATTTGGCCCAGGTGTAGAACTTAATTTTTGTGTGCACTTGATTTTCACTTTGTTCTTCGTTTGTTTTTTTTTTTTTGTTTGCGGAGGACATTCTGGTTTCCGTTAACAATCGAGAGTTAAATGATATTATTATGAAAACTTAAATCAATTTCCTAATTCTATTTGTTATTATAATTTTAATTTAAGATTTTCTTATGATGATACAATTTAGATTTTGCATTTCTAATTGCATTCATTTCGCTTTTCTTGTGTGTGTTTTTCAGAACACGAAAGAAAATTTCTGGCCAAATGCGAAATGGTAGACTAGGGAATGTTTCTTTCACTCACTCTTTTTTCAACACTTGGCGGCCTTTTTTTCTGTGTTTGTTTGTTTGTTGCAGAAGGTTCTTTGCCTTTTTATTTGATGGCCATTTTCTTCATTCTGTTCTCTTACTTTTGCCTTTTTTGCATATAATCAGAATAAATTACTTTGCACATTTTGCGGCACATAAATAATTTAAGACGCAGGTCGCATCAAAAAGCTGAAATATACATATACTTATGCTTGTTCCTATACGATATATACTTATATACATAAGTATAATATATATATATATATATAAATGTATGTAGGTATGTACAGTCAAACAATATTCTCCAACTCTCTTAATGTGCAGTGAAGAGACAGAAGCAGAAGTAGCAAGAGGCAGATAGAAATTGGAATGCTAAAAAGCGGAGGTCTGGGACGGGCTGTCGGGTGGCAAGCTTAGAGGGGAGGGGGGTGCTGGAAAGGGGAGCAGCAAGTCTGACAAGGGGAAAACCCCCTGGAGAGCTAACAACAATGAGTCGGCAAATGCCAACCGCATAGTGACAGATTTCTCTGTTTTGTTTCAGTTTTCGTTTCGGTTTTTGTTGTTACTTATTTTTTTCATCTTTTTTTTTTTTTTAATTTTGCTAAAAACCTACGACAACTAATTCTCAAACGAGCTGACACAAATCTGGGGAAAAAGACAACAGCAGCAACAACAACACACAAAAATATAATAAAAAAAAAAAAAAAAAACTTTTTTGACGCCAACATATTTGCTAGCATTCTGAGAACTGTCAGCAGAAGCAGCAGTAGCAAGCAGGCCTCTATCTCTCTACCGACCGACTGCCTATCCGTCTCACTGTCTGTCCTTCTGTCTATCTCTCCCTCTTGGATCACATATTTCTCATATACTCTAAATGAAATGTATCTTAAAAATAATTCAAGAAATGCTAGAAAACTCATTACTTTACATGTGCAAACACTTTTTCCGCTTCGAGCGATTTCTATAGAGAATAGAGATCCAAATTGGTTTACAAAGTGCAAGAAAGAAAACGGATATTTATTTTATAGATTCGACAATTGTTGGATTTCTATGCGGGAGGAGTCGAAATATAATTTAATTTTCCTGTTGACCAAGACAGGAGTCATAACTTAAGGAAACAGTTTGAGTTTTATTATAAATTCTGTGAAATAAATGCTTCAGATTCTGAAAACTATTCCAGCCTACAGAATAATTCGTAAAATGTCATCGAAATATTTGCTATAGTTTTCTTAGAGTATTTATCTTTCGTTGGTATAAATATGCAGTTACCAAAGAGCATAACAAAAACAAAAAAAAAAAAAAAAAAACTCACATGAAACCAAAAATAAAACAACAGCCAAGCGGAACTGCACTACAATGACATCTCTGCATTTGGCCAAAAGCGCCAGCTACAATTAGTTTAAAGCGACACTCACACAATGAAAGAGACGGCGAGAGAGCGAGAGAGAGAGAGAAAGCATTTCATTTTGCATAAACCAACACGTTATAAGCGTATAAACATTTTCTCTTCAGCTGTGTGTGTGTGTGTGCAGACAGTTTTATAAACCCCAAAGTAAACATACTGTGACAACGTTGCGTATACGCAACTTAAAGCCAATACAAAAACTATATAGCATACTTTTAAGCGCTGCATAGAAATTTTTAGACAAAATGCCACAAGTAACTACTAAATGGAAATGGAATCTAGGCAACAATTGTAAAATAAGTCGCACATAAAAGAAAAATATACATCAACACACACACCCACACACGCACAACAATCAACAGATTTTTTTTTTTAAGCAAAATGGAAACAAAAACTAAATTTCTCTCGGATGATTTGGAGTTGCGTAATTTGATAATAGAACTATTGATGCCACGCCTGGCCCTGATCAATTCGATACTGAGCACACGAATTGTGCCAGTTACACGCGATGATGATGATTATAATTATGGTCATGGTCATGGGGGAAGAGGAACTGCTGGCGTTGATTGGTGGCCAGACTATGGCTTATATTCGAACTGCCATGCCATAACCGATTTAAATGTAAGTCACATTGATTAAAGTTCCAGTTTTTGTAGCTATCTAACGGAAATTCTTAGGGTTTACTTTACCATGCGCAGAATACACTAAGAGGTTTGCCCTCAGACTTTCGCGAAATTGCCAAGAAATTCGAATATTGCCATCTAAAAGCATCAAATGATCCCAATCAAAGTTCACGCTATCGTATGATCCTCAGTTTATTTGAGGATATTAACGCATTCATTGTGAACTTGAATCGACAATGCAATAAATGGTTAAGTCAACGACGCCGTTTGTATGACAAGACGATTGCAACTCACGATACAGGCGATCGCATTCGTTTAAAGGATTTCGATGAGCGGACTTTCGTTCAATTGCATTCACGTATGGATAATTTAGAGGGTTTCATTGCGGATTTTGGTCAGTTATTTCAAACTCCTCTAAAGATTGAAAAAGATGATGCCAAGGGGCAGATGAAAAGAAAGCTGACAGATGGCAATGGCAAAGCCAATGGAAACCCGTATGATAAGCCAAATGCAAAACCTAATGAAAAGACGACGACAGTCTCAAAGGCTAAAAAAGTTCGATTACAACAGAACTAACATTAAGTCAGATTGTCATTTATTTTTGTTTCTCTTTCTTTCTCTGTCTGTTTCATTCGCTCAGTCACTTACTTATTCACTCACTGACAACCTACATATACATACATACAAAACATACATACATATTGGTGGTGGTAATAAAGAGTTGGACTCCAGAGTATTTGGAGTATCTGGGAAAGCTTTTTATGCTTCAAAGTCAATATAGTATATACAACAACAACAACAACTACAACACAGAGAGAGGAGAGAGCGAGCAACGACAACGACGACGACTAGTGTGCACAGTTTTAAAACGGTAAGTATGCCTTTCAGTTACGTGAACGTGGTGACACACTTACCAGTATTTCCAACATACATATATATCCCAGAAAAACACCCACTCCCACTCCACGCCCCCCCTCCCCCCTCCTCCCTTACTTGTCAATGGGCTGTTAGTTGCTCGAAGCAGAGACGCCATTCAAGCGGAAATGCAGCACCGAAACCAAGTACAAAAAACTGCCACAGAGCCAGAAGCAGAAACCGTTAACAGGACCGGTTCACGTAAGACCGAGCGATCATTATGATTTTGTGGTGGCTTACCTAGTGCTCAATTTCAATCTGTTTAACTTCACATAATCCTTATCCCCATCCACATCCTCTGTTTCCTATATTTTATCCTTAACCTTACGCTAGATTTTTGTTCAACTTAAAACTTAATAAACTAAATACATAAATATGCATTTTTTTTTTTAAAGAAAGCATCATACACTAGTTCTTGTCCAAGAGCTGGTTCAGATCTCTAATCTAGAATAAGATGACAATTTATATACTCAACTTATATTATTATAATAAATAAATACAAAAAAAAAAGGATCAATCTTTATCTAAGACACAAAAAAAGAAGCAAATTCATAAATTATTTTCCACTAATAGTTGCTAAAACTATTAATTATAAACAAAGAATTCAAGAACCTATTAACAGATCAGTTTAGGAGAGCTCTTTTCTAGAAGAGGCCAAAAGGGAAATGAATGAAAATAAAGATCTAAATATTTAAATAAACAAAAATAAATTAAATAAAAATCAAATTTAATCAATTCTAGAACTTGGCGATTTGAAGACTGTAAGTATTTATCTGAAATTACCATGAGAAGGATTTTTTTTTAGATTTTTAATAGTCTATCAACCCAAGTATATCTACTAATTGGAGTTAAGTTTAGGCCTTAAAAGAACTTTCAACCGTCCCATGCCGTCCATGTGAAGTGTGTCATCAGTTTAAGGTTTTTGTGGGCAGCAAGCGCTCACACACACACACAAACAGAACGAGAGAGAGAGAGGGGGAGAAAGGGAAAGAGACACGGATATGTTGCTTCAGCTACAGCTCCACTCACGAGACCCAGGCAGGCTCCAGTCGTTCGCCCGTATTTTCATAATAAACAAATGGGTTGTATGGTTGGTTTGGCTTAACTTTTGGGTTGCCGGCAAGTTGCAAAAGATAGCAGCGGCAGCAGATACCAGGAGCAGCGCCAGGAGCAGAACGACGAGCAGCCAGGGGATGCTCCTGCTGCTGCTACCTATTTGTTAGCACAAATCAGTGCTATTTATATTGTGGCCAGGAAATTCTCTGTGTATCACTTTCTGTCGCTCTCCCTCACTCACACACACACAAGCAAACACACATACACTATCGCTATCTACCTTGTGACTTGTCAACAGTTCGACTCTGGCCCCGGGTTATATCCAAAGTTCCAACCGTTCACCTAGGCCATATTAAAATGGTTGCTTATCTTTTGACATTGCAACGCTGCAGCTGCAGCAGCAGCAGCAGTTGCGAGAGTTGAGTTGTCAATGCAACAAGTTTAGTTAGACCGATGGGGGCCCGATGTTGTAACTTTATTCTTTTGTCGCCGACGTCGCCGGCAACCAAACACAAAAAGTGCCAAAAAACCGCAAAAGTCATGGCGTAAAAGTTTAGTTAACCATGTGACACCGACGCTAGTGGCAGCAGCAGCAGCAGCAGTCAGTTTGTCCCCTGCTGATATCGCATGCCAGCATTCCAATGCTGATGCATTATCAATGCCATCGAGAGGCAGGGAGGCAGAGTGGGAGAACTCCAACTCCTTCATAAATTTCATATGAACCTGTTTCGATGACATCGAGATATGGCGGCGGAGTTTTCCCTCAATAACCATTTTTTTGTGTTTTACCATTTCCCTGGCATTTTTCTTCTGTTCTTCTGTTTATTGCCATACTGTGCTTTAATAAAATATTATCATAAACGTAACGGGAACTAGTTTTTCATGGCAATAGTGTACACACATACATACATATATGGCTGTGTGTGTGGGAGGGGGAGAAAAAGAAAAACTAGAAGCTATGTGCCAACATCCATATCAGTATGAGTAAGTGCCATAAGTTGTGCTGTTACCTGTGCGAAAAGGTAGCAAAGGGTTGTATCGAATCATAGAAGAAGCAACAAAGAAAAGTGCAACACAAGAAACAAAAGTAATAGTTTATGAGAAGCAACTGAGAGACGCACAAGTAATTGAGAGAGGCTCAAGCAACTGAGTGACGCACAAGCAAGTGAGAGAAGCACAAGCAAATGAGTGATGCACGAGCTGCTGAGTGAGGCACAAGCAACTCAGAGATGTACAAGCAACTGAACGGCGCACAAGCATCTGAGTGACGCACAAGCAACTGAATGACGCACAAGCAACTGAAGAACGTACAAGCAATTGAGGGACGCACAAGCAACTGCGAGATGCACAAGCAATTGAGGGACGCACAAATATCTATGGGAGACATAAACAAATGTAGAATGCCATAGACGTCTCTCAGTTGCTTTTGCGTCCTTCAAAAGTAACTTCGAATGTTTCTCGAACACCAAATCGCAACCATTTTGACGAGCAACCCTAACAACAGTTCAGAATAGCTTTCCTTTTGAGAGTTTAACTCCAATTTCTTCTACTCCATTCGGTTTCAGGCTGTCAATTACAAGCTTACTCGTTACCCAGGAGAAAATAGAGTTTTGTGACAACTAATCGATAAAAATCAATCGATTTTGATTTGACTTTGTGTTTTAATTGCTTTTAAAAAGGCAAAGAGAGAGATTTTTTTTTATTGTCCATCTACTGAGTATGACTTTTGTCATGATGTTTCCCATTCTGCGTTTTATTTTCCCACACCCACACACATGCACACACGAAGCAAACTAACTCTTTATGTGGGGCTCTGACTCGCGTTCTGGCATTTGGATATAGTATATATACATATTTGTAAATATATATTATTTATGTCTATCTATGGGGAATGTTAAGCTATTCTTCTCCTTTCTATTTTCCTTTCCACGTTTTTCTTCGCTATATGCATGACTTTGCAATGACTGAGAAAAATCTAATGGAATGTATGTTCTCTTGAGTTTTTTATTAGTCACCTGCGATGGAGAGAGAGAAAGAGAGAGAGAGAGAGTGTAGGGGGGAGATATAGTGTGCATATGTGAGTTGAAGTTTAGGTAAAGTTTCTGAAGCATGTCCATGAAATTCCACCTTTTGGCCGTTCCCTTAGCACGAACCGTATATATCAATTATATACATAGTTTCGCGGGAAAACCAATTAGACTGAATGGGCCGCCGCCTCATACAAAAGATGAGAGTGAGTGAGGCTTAACCTTAACCAATTGTTAAGCTCCAACGAAGGATGATGATGATTAAGGGGAGCGGAAACACAATACGTTTGGCAGGCCATAAATGTCTAACCATTCACCCAGCCTAACTGCCTAACAGCCGCCATCCGTCTCGTCCAGTTAAATGCATTAACAATAATTGCCTTTCGACTAATTTCGCTTTCGAAGGTAATTAGCAACTAATGAAACCTAATAGACGTTAGGCAAACCGCATGTCTAAGCCACAGGAGTTAGAGGAATCAGTCAATAAGCCAAACAACTGGCAAATGGTAACAAGATAAACACCTCATACGAGAGTTGCCATTAAAGTATCTTGTTCAAAAATATCCGCAATGCTTTCGAAATTTGTTTTTTCTAAAGCTAGTTTTTAAACTTTTTTTCTGCTGATACATAAGTTGTAGGTGTCAGTGAAATTTTGGATGTTTAATTTGATCAAAAGTTAAGTGAATACTTAAATAGCAACCCGCGCATTAAACAAGACCAAAAAATTGCCTGTCAATCTACGTGTAATTTTTATAAATTTCCAATGTTGCGCAGTTTCTTAGCCGCCACCACCCCCACCCCACACCCCATTCTAGCCACGTTTGTGTGTGCCTCCGTGGCCCAGGTCTAGTTTCAGGTCATAATTAACAACAACGGTGAACAAAGAAACAAAAAAAAAAAAAAAACACACGGGGAGAGTGAAAAAAAAAACTAGGAAAAACAACACAGCACGTTGTTGAGCTACTTCGCTAATGAACTCGATGCCGATGCCAAAATAGGAGCAGCAGCAGCAGCAGGCAACAAACTGTGGCAAGGGCAAGGACTACTTCTTCACAAGGCACCGAAAACAGAAAATGACTTTATTAACAGCCTCGACTCAACTCGCCTCAACTTGCCTTGCCTCGCCTCGCCTCGCCCTGCCCTGCCCTGTCTTATTGCGAGACTCCTTCTCGCATTGATGTTGTTCCTATTGTTGCTGTTGTTGTTGGCTGGCAGAGAACAACGTACTCATGCTTTTATTTAGATTTTTATTGCTAAACTTTGTTTCCATTTCTCCTGGTGCAAAAAAAAAAAAAAAAAACAGAAAAAAAATGTAGGTAGTACCTCGTACTAGTAAAAACGTCGTCTATATCGAACCGTTTGTCGTTTCCTCCGTCTCTCCATTTTCTCATGCGACACTTTGAATGTTTTAAATGGTTTTTTATTGCCTCGCCTTTCGCCGGTTCGTCGGTTCGTCCTGCTGTGTGCGGTTGGTTTGTTGGTTCGCTGGTTGGTTGGCTGCATAAAATTAGTTTAATCACTGTGTGAGTCCAGGGTCCTGGGAAAGGTGAGAGTGAGCGAGCGAGAGCTAGCCAACCAACCAACCAGTCTGCCAAACCCATAAGTAAGCGTAAATAATGTCAAAGCAGTGCAATACCACTGCTTTTCCACGCCCCCCTCCCCCCTCCGTCCACCCTCGATCTCACACATCTCTTTCATCGTTCTATTCGCCTCCCCCCCCCCCCATGTGGAGTGTCAATAGAAACATTAACTGGGCGTGCTGACAAAATTAGCACAAACAACAATTATGCAGGTGTTTTTTCAAATGAAAGGTTTTTGTTGCCATCGTTGTTGTTTTTGTTGCTGTTGTTATTAATTGCCGGGGTGAAGCAATTTGAAAACAAAAAAAAAGAATAGAAAAGAGTGCAAAATATCTAATTATACCAACAACGATTTGTCAGGCGACTTAATAGAAAGCAAATTGAACGCGCAGCTACAATACATGGATCTAAAATAAACAATTTTATTATTTGTCCATCAATTTCTATGCAGTTCTCTCTTCTAATTCACCCATTAGTCTAGTCTAGTCAGAAACTAAAAGGGTAGGACCAAATATTTCCAGTTTTTTTTTAATAAATCGTTCCTTTTGTACACATACTTTTGCATGCCACTGTGTAGCTCTGCTTGTTATTTATTTTAATAGCCAGAAGATTAAAATGAAACTGCCACTCGTTTTTTTTTTTTTTTTTTTTGTATTTTTTTTAAAATTTTCTAAAAAATTTGGTTTGTTTTTTTAATGGCTTGGCATATCCTCATTTTATCTCGTCTCCCTTACATGCCCTTCAGTGTATTATGAAACATAATTCCCTATTGTTTCACCTCTTTGTCGTAAGTAAAGGGTTATTAGTGTGACAAGCTGCTTTGTGGTTTTTACAATCCAAACATAATTCCCGTATGTTGGAGGAAAAAAGAAAGAAGCAGTAAAGAGAAGCGCGCAACGGCTTTGGAAATAATACTTGAGTGGGGGAGATTTAAATAAAGAAATCCATCCGACCTCCCTCCACCCCCCACAGGTAAGTATGCAAGTGAAACCCCTCACAAACAATCTACCCCACACACACACACACACAAAACCAGTTAAAAATGTCGCATTACGTGTTATTCACCGTTCGTGTGTAGAAGTGAACAAACTTAAGCCTACAGCAACGGATTATGACCCTTTGAAATATGAAATGCTTTCAAATACTCGAAATATTTATTGAAAAAATAAATTGTTAGATTAGGACGCGACAAAAAAAAAACATTTCCTGCATATTTCTACTTGGAAAACAATCATGAAAATCTACACCCAATTACGAGGCGATCAAGCAGGATAAACATTTCCACTCCGATCCCATTAAAGACACTGTTGAAGTGCTGCAACATTATTGTAAGGAGCAGTCAGTAGATCATCTTGAAATAGTCTCTTTTCATTCCACTATGGGGAATTTTGACATTTTATGAGCATTTAATTCAAAAATCCATTGTAAGCAATAATTTTAGATATTTTATTATTGCTTGATGTAATAAATATAGTTTGTAAATATTTTTGGACATAATGGGCGTGCCACCTAGCACCCACGGCCAAAAAACTGAATTTTATCCACATAAGTATGCTATATAATTTCAATTTTTTTCTATCTCGACATTTTCTTCAATTGCAAGTTCAAGATTGATTGGAAAAACTACAAAATGTTCATAACATTGGTCAATATTATTATCATCGCCTATAAAGAGGCGACAGAGAAATTCCAATTCTCCTCAAAGTGAAAATTTATTTCCAAAGTTTTTCTTTGGGGATTGCTTAGACTTTCAGACATATTAAGACACTCACGTTTAATTTCGGCAAAACTAATTTACCAACACGTAGTACAAACCCGAACTTTTCAAATCCATGTTTGGGTTTAATCATTAACTTTTTTTAATCAAAAAATATATCGACAAATTGAAGGAATTAAGTTTTGTTCCAAACACTTGTTTTCATCAGCTGTTTTCTCATCAGTGTTGGACAAGGTTGAAAATACTAGTATGCAATAATTTGGATTGATGTTTGAACTATTACTCGGCATCAAAACTTTTCGAATTCATACACTTTTAAATAAAATGTCAAAATTCCCCATAGTGCATTCTCATCGAAAAAGTATTTGCCTGGGCCCACAAAAGTATGCTATAGCTGGTGAGTTTATGGTCTCTCACTACTCTCCACTTGGATTTGCCATGGCAAATATCTGCCTCATTTTATCAAAATTATTATAAAAGAAAGTCTCACATAGTATTTGAATGGAAACCTTTGCTGAAGTTAATAGAAACAGGTAAACATCAAAGAAGAGACATTTAAAAGAGCAATTTGTAAAACATTTTGAGCAATATTAAGATGCTTTGTTTTGTCAAGTACTTAAATGTCTTTAGATACATATATGTATGTACTTATTTATATTTGGGTATACGTGCATACATATATCAAGTGTGGTCATTAAATGAAGTGGAGAACGGTCAACATGTCTAGGCTAGAAAAATGATATCCTTGGCTATCTCTCTATCCCCCAAAACAAAACTGTTTTTCTTCCTCCTCCTCCCCCTCCCCCGTTTTGTTGTTTCTTCTGAAGCACCCTTATCCCTGTCAGCTTTATCAATTTATCTTATATGACCCCTCATCGCCCCACTCACCGTCCCCTCATCGCCCATAGACCGCAGACCCTCCGTAACACAAAATGCTTATATTGTTTATAATGTTTTCTAAATAATTACAAAAAATTTCTCACCTATAGCTATGGCAGTTTCAGTTTAACATAGTTTCAGGTAGCAACTAGCCACAAGCCTTGCCTTTTGAAGTCGGAGTTGACAGCGAGCGAGAGAGAGAGACAGACACACAGAGGAAAAATGTGGCACTGTCATGAAACATTTGTCACAATAAACTTTATTTGTTTGTGGGCAGCAGCAGGTGGAGTGGGGAATTTGCTCTGAACAGGGGGGAACAGGGGCTGTGTGGAATATATTTTATTTGACTCTCTTTCTCTATGTGTGTGTGTGTGTGTGTTTAAAAGTAGTCTTAACTTGTTTGTGTGCGTGTTGAAGGGGCATAAGCCGCGGCACCAGCACCAGCAACCAAAACCAACCTTTTCCTTTCTTCTCGCCTATCCTACCCAACCTCAGCTCCCTTAACCATAACACAGTGGTGACATTTGTTTGCATTTAGAAGAAAGGAGGTGGGGTGGCAAGGGGGTGGTGGGTGTAAAGGAAGTCAAGCATTTAGCATTAAACATTATACATTACACAGTATTTCATTCCTCATCATCACATGATACACGTGTTAAATTATAATTATAATTAGTTTTAATTACTTTACAAAAGTTACATTTAGAATTTGAGTTTGAGTTGAAGTTTTTTTTTTTTACCTGTATCCTAGCAGCCACACGCTCGCCATTATAACGATTGGGATTGAACCAGCCTTTGGTCGAACCGGTGACCAAAACGATACCGAGCAGAAAGAATAATATGAGAGCGGTTATAACAAGTTTGGCCCGAGTGGATATAACCATTGCCATTTTGGATACTCGCGAGTCTTGAGTTATTAGTATATATTTAATTTACGATTTACGATTTTTCTAAGCACTGCTGTCACCTTGATCAACACTTGAAAATAATAGAACGCGCGTTAACAAAACGAAATTGTCCTGAAAGAGAATTGCATTGAAATTTTAGAGCTAGAGTTTATTAATTAAGTTGGTGGGGTCGGGTCGGGTCAGGGAAGGGAATCGGAATAAACACACAAATGGCTCGATTTGGTTTGGTTTTGGTATCGGTGTCGATATCGATGTGGTTTCGGTTATGGCTTCGATTTTGGCTTTGATTTTACTTCACACATATTTTGCCTTTATATGTTGGTATACACATATATATACATATATATATATATAAGTATATATGTTATACTAACACGCCTCCTTAGGGGTCCTTTCTTTTGACTCACTCCCCCACCCACTCCCACACTCCCAAACACACACACACACTCACTCACTTACACGCACTTCCTGATAAACGCTACAAATGTAACACGTTTTATTTAACTTTTCTTCCTTTCCTTCATTTTGGCATTTCTTTTCTTTTTTCTTTTTTTTTGTGGTGTTTTCTTTTCTTTCCTTTGCTTGTCAGCATTTTCTCACTGATTTGAGCCTTGCCCAAGGAAAATGTGCCTCCATCCTTGAAAAATAAAACCCCAAAAATTGTGTTGGTATGGGATAAGAATGTCGAAGAAGAACAAGAAGTGTTTAGGAAAATGTCAAGAAAAAGTTCCGTTTAATGAATTAGATACCCTTTTTTGAACAGAAAAGTAACAAAACTTCTTCAAACAAATTACAAGAACGAAAAAAAAAACCAACTAAGCAATATTAAATATGAAAATGTTTTGTTTTTTTTAAGTTTCTTTGCTTGACCAAAACAGAAAATTGTTTTAGCTAATCTTTGCAAAGTTTTCTTAAACTATTAAGCTATTGTTTATTCTATGGTTGTGTGCGGTATTTAGAAATTATACTAACTTTAGCTACTGGGCTATAAACTATTGAGTTAAATTTAATATTTACTTTTATACCGCACTTTCGATACGGGCTATAAGAGTTTTTTTTTTTTGCTTCTGGTTTCGGCTTTTATTACTTCCAGAAATTATTATAAATATTTAAATTTGCGGTACATTCTGAACTCATGCCATTTGCCTTAACCTGCATACATATAACATCCTGTAGCAGCACACTTGCCTAAATTGCTCTTGGGTTGATGACATACAGAACAGGAAAAAAAATACACACACACACACACAGAGGACAGAGGGTGAGAGACGACGATGCAAAGAAAAACCATGTGAAGGAAAACTTTATGAAAAGTTAAGCTGCCAACAAGTTTATTTGTGAAAAATATTGAATTATAGCAACAACGCAGCAGCAAAACAAAAAAAATATATACGAAAAAATTGAATGAAAGAGAAAAAATGAAATGAAATGAAAGAAAATACTTGAGGCTGAAAAATGCGTTGCCTAGATTTGTGCTCGTGTCTGGAGCTTATATAAAATTACAAGATATTTTTGTAAGCCGCAAAAGAAAATACATATAGACACTTGTATGTGTGTCCGTATGTATATATATGAGGAAAAAGCACGTCAACTTTTTAGCCAACATAATTGCGGCAAAGTTATACAAGAATTTCCTTGAAAACATCTGCACAACAGCAACAACAACAACAGAAAAGAAAGAATTAAGGAAAAAATGAACGCAAATACCTTTACCTTGACGCAGTTTAACGCACAAAAGTATGCTATAGCCGGCGAGCATAATTACTATAATCGTGTCAGTCAGTCAGTCAGTATTTCCACCTGATGCCCCTGAAAACCAGCCTCGGTCTCAGCCTCACTCTAACCCTAATCCCTCGATAAAGCTAACCCTAGCCCCCCTCCCTCTCCCCCTCTACACATCTGGTTGGCTCGCTTATTGAGTCAACGACTCGCCGCGGTGTAAAAACAAAAAGTTTTCGACTTTTCTTCTTTTTTTTTTTTGAGAGAGAGAGAGAGAAAGAAGAAAAACTTTTTTTATGCCGCCCCGAAAACTCGCAGCATTAAAATTCTATGGGTGCAGACTTTTTTGGTTCACTGTTTAAGGCTTAAAGTTTGACACGGCTCAAGTTTTCTAAATGAAATTACCTACTTGGTCGTCGTAATGAAAAAGGGGCAAAACTTGTGGCACACACACACACACACGCAAAATAAAAAAGAAAAGAGAAGAGCAGAAATAAACTAAAGAAACAGACAGAAAGAAAGAAAGAGACAGAGAGAGAGATGGAGAAGGTCGGCGATAAGAAAATTTCATATCTTCTTTTCAAATTAAGTGCACAAAAATGAGTAACGACTTTTGAAGTTGTCATGGCAAAGGCAAAAAACAAAAAAAGAGAGAAACGACTATAAAGAAAGGTTAACACAGGAGACAAAAAAAAAAAAGTAAAGAGGAGGCCCAAGTAAATGGAAGAATAGTTGCTTCAAAAACCCTTTTTCCCCTCTCTTTTTGGACATTAGCGCCTAATGAAGATAATGGTGGAATGTGTTTAAAAAGGGTTCATTCAACCATACTCCCATACACCCATAGACCGACACACACACACATACACACACCCCACACACACACTAGGGTTATTCAAAATAAGTTGAATACAAAATATAAAAGAAATATATCAAAAATAGAAGCAAGAAAAGAGCAAAAAAAAATATGAAGACTGCAATTACCAATAAGTAAAAAGATTAAGTGCAAAAATGAATTTTTTAAGTTCAAAATGATCTACATAAATTTGTCAAAAAATACAAAAAAGTTACTCATACTCGAAATTTGTCTTGTAAAAATTTTTGGAGGCACCTTAATACACAAACAAAAATTGAATGTTTTGTGTCAACTCATCTGCATGTGTGTGTTTGTTGTGTGGGTGGGTGTGTGTGTGTGTGTGTCTTCGTTTCTTTTACTCATGTAATTTTTAATAAGCCCCATTTTTCCGCCAAAAACAAAACAAGAAAGAAATTTGCCCTTTTTTTTGTTTTGTTTTGAGGGGCTCTTTTGTCTAGGCAGATGTCACATATATGTCTCTTTAACGACAATAACAACAACACGAGCAACAAGAAAATGTCACTAGAGCAAGCAACCAAGCAATGCCTAACCTTAGAACCCACGACCCTATCTAAAATCCCCCCACTCACCCCCCATTCTTCTGGTATCCCTTTTTCGTGAGCGTTTGATCGATAAGCAGCAACTGCTTGACAGCTCCGCCTCCAGGTCCTCCTACCCATGGCCATGCCCATGCCCATGCCAAACATAACCCCATTCTCCATTTGATTATACTCCAAACTCATATGAGCTGCTTGCATAGGCGACAGCACGCATATTTCCAATGATTAAAACGCGCCCCATAAAGAGAGCAAGGAATGATAGTTAGGGGGAGGAGAGGACGGCAGACGAGTCCCCTGGCCTTAAATTAATAACAAACGAAATAATCGTGGGATACACAACGACATGTAAAGCGGCAATGGGCGGTGGGCGGCAATGGGCGATGGTTCTGAACCGTTTGTATCCATCCTGGTAGTATAATTAAAGTTTCAAAGAGAACAACAACAAAAAAAAACCGAAAAAAAACAAAATCTGCATAATTTATGTTTTTATGGTTAACGCCCCATAACTTGCCAGCTGGGCCATAAAATCTCATAAAATTCCTTCATAGTTTTACTGATTTCTGTGTCATAAACTTGATGAATTTAACAGCCTTCAAACAGACATTTATGGCCATAAATAGGTACTGTACATACAAGCCGGAAGTCAAAAGCCGAAGCTGAAGCTGAAGCAGCAGCTGCAGCTGAAACCAACAATTTCTTTAAACTAAATCAATTAAAAGGCAATTAAACGTTTTCAAAATGAATGTAGCCTAAACTTTAAAGATTATCGACTCCACATGCATTAATCTCATATCTGGGTTGAAGGATTTTCGAGCAGAACATGATGGACTTTGGAAAATCCTAAACAAAGAGCTTACTCCATCAAAAACTACAGCTTTCGCATAAGGTGTGCAGATTGTTTTGGACGCAACACCCGACGGCTAGTGGCCTCTAACCTCGCACAGGCAACCAAAAATGAAAGCTGCACAAAATGTGCCAAAAAAAAAAAAAAAAAAACAACGCACACACAAAAACCAATCCCAACACCTTCAATGCAGTAGCGCGACTCTAGAACATGGCTAAAATCTCTGAACACTGAGACTTACTGGCGACGACAGCGGATAAGTGAACACCAAGCTCCCGTTTTTGGCCAGCTAAAGGGACTAACTCGGACAAGGAAATCCAAAAGCGGCCATTGTCAGCCAATGTCTATTCAATAGGCTTAGAAATAATTCGAAAAGCATTAGGACATATATTTGGAAAGTAATTAATTATAAAATAAATAAACAAACATAACATTAATTATTTCGATTATAAGCCAGCTGTCTAAATGTTTAATAAATATGATTTAATGTCGGAACTCAGTTTGTATTTGTTTAAACTTTAATAAAACATTTCTCTATGTTAATATCACCATGTTGTTCGAAAATTTGACTTCTACTTAAAGACTTGTGATCTTAGAGATATCAAAACTGCAATCGAAAACAGAAATTTCATCTTTATCCCTTATTTTTGGCAATATATCAGCATATAGTTAGAATGCAATTAGATCTTAGAGATATCAAAACTGCAATCGAAAACAGAAATTTCATCTTTATCACTTATTTTTGGCAATATATCAGCATATAGATAGAATGCAATTAGAAATCATGACGTGTGATCACTTCTTTTTTTGGTCAAGCGTCTCTTGGTCATGTTCTTAATTATGTATACATTCTATTTCAAACAATTCTTCATATCGTAGAGGCCTAAAACTATAACAAAAGACTACAAATAGAGCAATAAAATTTGGAAAATTTTGATCATTTAAATATTATTTGTAACAGATTTTGAATTCGACTTTTTTTAAATGTAAATCAAAACTTGGTATTAAACAAGCTCGAGCTTAATCTTATAAGAAAGATTTTAAATCATTGGAAACACAAAAAGATGAGCAGGTTGTCTTTATAACTATTTCAAGAACCACCAAGTTCTATTGTCAGCAGAATTGCAATGGCCATGCCATATCTTAGTAACGCTAAAACTAGTTGGGAATTGCAACTAAATGAAGCGAAAAAAATATAGGCAATACCAGAGTTTACCCTTTTTTGGGCATATCCCCAGGCGTCATTAGAATTAGTGTAAAATCAACTAACTATCACGCCCGTTTGTTTTATATTTAGTATATTGTACTATAAACAAAGGGTTTTTTTTTTAAATATTATTTGTAGCTCTATTTGCATTTCTAGTTGGTAAGTATTTTTGCATACAGCTCAATTTGATTATTTGCTCGACTTGCTCGATATTAAGATTTGTGACTTCTTTATTAATAACTCGTATTTGAACTGATTTTCTAGCCATTAGCTTAGGCAAAAACGTAGACTAACCGAAACCATTTAGTTTATATATATATGTATATTTCTCATCTACATAAATGTATATGTATTTGTATAAATATTTATTATTTCACCATTTGGCAGGCATTTTCATTCATATACATTTTGCTCTATATAAATTCTGTATGGTAATAGTCAAAGTCAAACAAATAGTTTTTCACTAAATTCTAAACTTCATTTATATAGAGAAATTCTACCACACACACACGCGTACATACACAGACACACACACGCATACACATAAACGCGACGACATTCAATTTAGCACAAATAAACATTTTAAATTGCATTTTGTATATGAATGAATTATGCATATCCTGATGACTGGAGTCAAGAGAAGCGGTTGGGGTGAGTATAGTATTATTATTATTATTATTATTTTGATGGTAAATTGATAAATGTTATACAAATCAAAATTACATACACAACAAAACGAAACTCCAAAAAGTCTGAGACTGAAGTTTACTAGGCCCTAAATAGTATACTATAAAATATATATACTATAGAGGTGGGAAAATGTGTGTGTGTGGAAAATGCAAATGGAAAGCCCGTAACATGGTAAACACAATTATGAGAAATAACAAAAGCAAAACAATACGAACAACAAAAATGACAATAATGGTCAAACAAAACAGAAACATCAACAGTATTTTTTTTCTTCTCTTTGCTTTATTATTATTATTATTATTGTTGTTGTTGTTGTCCTTTCCTGTTGGACATTTTAACTACAAATTCTATGGAAATTTATGCCTAGTCAAAAGCCAAGTGTGGATAACTATGCTGCTCATGTGTGTTTGTGTGTCTCTGTGTGTGTGTGTGTGTAATTAATTTTCGAAAATTTATTAGAGAAACGAAAGTAATGGCTCACTGTATTTCTCCTGTTGATAGTGTAATAACACAACTAATACCCCTAAATACCGAAATCTCTTTACAACTCTAACGAACGAAAGAACAAAATCCTTTTTGCTTTTGTCTTTCTCTAGTTGGATCTAAGGGGAATTATAGAAAGCATTTGATAACTTCATTTTAAAGAGCCCCAGACAAAAACTTAAATATTCGAGTGTTGAGTGTGGTAAGGATAATTCTAGCTTAATAGAGATAAAGGCAACTTGATTTAATTAATGGCTTAGTCCCTAAAACATTCTTATGCTTAAGTTGTAGGACTAACTTCTGCATATTAACTTCTTTTTTTATTTAGGTTGACTTAAGACATTCAAGTCGTGATCAGATCCGAGAATACTCCTTGATTATCTTTTCTATTATATTCTTCAAACTCTTTTAATTAATCTGCCAATTAAAGACAATTTAAAATGATCTAACTACAGCTTCATTTTATATAGTAAGAGATAGTTAAGAGAAAATTTGCAAATAGTTTAATTTCTTTTATTTAGAAATTAATAAACTTTTCATTAACTTCACCTAATCTTTTAATCTACGAAAAATATAAACTTCCTTGAAGCCTTGCTCTCGATTTTTGACTATATTTCCAATAATGGGTTAATAAATAATTCCATATTTTTTGTTTTTGGATAATAATATTTCATAAACTGTGATTTCATAAATCAAACATATTTCTTTTCTTTTTTTTTGGCATACTTTTTTTTCGGCTCCCTATGGCCATATGTTGAAAGAAAAGCCAGAATAAACTCAAAGACAAAAGGCGCGCACAATAATAAAATATATCCACATATACTTATATATATATATATGGATATATATAACATAAACCCATATATAGTATATATTACACATACGCCCTGTTGGTGGTGCTGCTGCTGCTTTAATATGCATATGCATAGCGAGAGAAAGAGCTAAGAGCTAGAATGAGTTAGCGGGCAGTGGCAATGGGTAAGGGGTATGGATTTGGGTGCGGGTGTGGTGGGCATAGAACGTGTGGCAATATGGTGTGGGTGACTGGGGAGGAGAAGGTGAAGCAAACACTCGTCTGTGGTTACTGACGCGTTGGTTAAACGCTCCCCGATTCCCCCCCAAAAATATATATATATATATAACCAAAAACCAAAAGGAAAATCGTAACGAAATAAAAAAAAAAACAACAACAAAAATGGCAGTTTTGTTCGCAGTGAGCTTTAATGAGTTTGCCATTGATTTAGCCCTAGACCTAGGCGGGTCTCATAATTTATGCCCAATTTGATGAGGGATATGGCGCAAAGTGCGGAACGCGGAGGGAGGCGAGCAGAGAGCTGACATATTCACTTGCCAAATCAAGCCAAAAACCATTTGTATGCCTAGTCTGGGTAGGAAGGGAGGGATATATATAGAGAGAGAGAGAGAGAGAGAGATTGGGAATGACGGGATATTTACCTTTAAACCGAATATAGTCACTAAAAACGATGAACATGTGTGTTGACTTCAAGTTCTTTAGGTTTTGTTTTCTTTTGTTTTTTCCCTCTCCACAGTATTATTATTGAACAAATCACAGATAATTTAATTTACAAAGAATATTTATAGAGTTATTATGTATATATGTATGTTTTGCAGTATATAAAATGTTGCCTTGATTTATGTTTGTAATTACAAGTGACATTTGCACATGTTTGAATTTGAGTTGGGGTTTCGGTATTTTGTTTGATGCGAAATCACCCGCTGTTTTTACAATTCATTTACATTTGATTAATTCTTTGCATAGAGCTTTCAAGTCACAAAGTTTTGTGTGTGGAGGGCGGCTCTTGGATACTTGACATTTTATTTCATTTCGATATTGAATAGCACAGATTTCATTAGGGATATGCGTTTTTTATTTTTTGTTTTTTTTTTATGTATGAAGGATATGTGTCTATTTTGTCTAGTTTCTTTGATATGATATTGTTTTGATTTGCTTTAAGTTTTCTGATCAGTTTAGTTCATTGTGAGTTCATTTACCGGTCGCATTTTCAAACGTTTGCGCCGTCTTTCTTTCATTTTTGGTCGCATATTTTCTAATTGAATTTTAATTGACTCCGATTTAGGTTTATGCGTTACACTTAAACATATTTCATTTTAGGCATATAAATCACTTTCATTTTCTCGATTATTTTATATTTCTTTGGCGGCTTTGCCTACTTGACTTCAGCCCATATTGGCCACGGCAACGACCAGATCCGACCAGACCGACACCGACACCGACGACACCGATGTTGTTATGGACGAGGACGCAGACGAGAACGAGAATAACGCGCACGACGAACGGTAGGACGAGATACGATTTCGCTTTACTTTCGGTAAATGCATTATCCTTTCTTAACAGTTTTTCAGTTTCGGTTTCGGTTTCGGTTTCGGTTTTTGGCTTTTCGTTTCTAATTATTGTGCCTAGCCGCCGTTAACTGAACTGTCTGGTTTGAATAGACGAACGCGACTGAAACTGAAACTGTGTGTAAAATCGCATGGGAAGCAAAATCACAGCACGACGAGCAACCGAACCTTCGACAACATCAATTTGTTAGACGCTTCACGCTGAATTGCGGCATTGAGCTGAATCATTTGGAGCGCTTGCAAGAGAGAGCGCTGAGTAAATTTTAAGAGAGTTCTTTTATATGAATCGAGTGCCGACTCAGTGTCCTTTTTGGCCGCTCAAGTACATTGAGTGAGTGCCTGTCTTTAGGGCAATGAGTGAGTGTTTCGAGTTACCAAATTTCACCGCCGCATGGCCAATTGGCGCCACTAAAGCGGTGAAAGTTGAAGTTTCCTTCAGGAGTGAGTGTAATAGAGAAAGAGAGAGTTGTGTAAGAGAGAAAGGAATAGTATTCAAGGTGAGTTGAAAAGCTCTCTTAATATTTATAAACAACTCAAAGGCAAATTTAGCTAACGCTCAAACCATAGGTCCTTGCGCCAATACTACACCACACAGCTTCCATGAGGAGCCTTTACTAACAACTTAGTTTAATCTGTCACAAAGAAAATAAATTTTTGAAGACCTCTTAAACTTTTTAATATTTTCTGTAAGCAATACAACTTAATTTCCCCTACCGAAAGCATTAGAAAAAACTAGAATTTCCTATGTCCAAATCCTTTAAGTTTGCCACTCAAAGATTCTTCAATTTTTTAATAAATTTGGAGTTCTGTAATTTCCCCACCCAAAACTTCGTTAGATAAATTAAACACACATTTTTGTAGGTAAAAATTCCAAATGGTTCAGAAATATTAGAAAAATTTCATCATTCTCAAGAATAAATATTGAAATTGACAAAAGAAATTGTAAGCAATAATTGCAGAATTTCATTAAAACAAAAACTGAGCAATCCAAATTGGTGTTTGCCCAATTAAAGTTCTTAGTCTTTAGAGATACACCGACCTCATTCATCAAAAGTCTATTCGAGATATGATTGCGAGGGAGAAAATGTAGCTTCTTGCGAAATGTTTACCGATCGAAATTGTTTTAAAATTGAAAAGTATGAAATTACCAATTTTAAATTTAGAATTAATTATTGATGCTGATGAAATACCGCCGCCGCCCAAATTGAAATTTCATCAACCGAAAGCACTTCAGAATGCTCTCCGCACTGTTACAATTGCATGCAAGAAACGGAAACATTTCTAAAAATTAATTAACTTCCCCTTCCCCATCGATTCAATTAACCACCATGTGCTGCTGCTGCTTATGGTGGATGCTGCTGCATTTCGAAAATTATTAATATTATTGGCAAATTGGGTGCCGCTTAGAACTCACCTCAAAATTGCCACGAATGGTGGGTCCAGCTTGTCCAATATATAGTGTCGATGCCGATTCAAAGACCAATTCGGAGGGTTCTCTAACCACATTTGTGGTATTGCGCAATTCGCAATCATAGTAGAAGGATACCTTATCGCTGAGCACCTGAAATTCAATTGAACTCCATTTGTCTGGCACATAGGGGACACTAAAACTGGCCAATTTACGGCCCACACTCTGATCCGCTTGGCTATAGACCAATGTCACTTCGTATTGGTTCTTAACAACGGGTGAGAGATGTACTCCCAGCTGGACAACTGTATCGATGGCATTGACCACACTGAACAGATAGCCACCCTTTAGGGAGCTCTGACGATATGAAATGTGTATGGCAAACTCGTACAGTTTCTCGGGCAAGAGCATTCGATAGGACGATTTTACATCGGCTGTCGGTAGGAATTTGAAAGCAGGAAATCCATCTTCTGCTTCACCAATCTCAATGCCATTAAACTGATTGTTATATATAATGTCGATCAAACTGTATTCGGCCAATGCATCTAAAAATAAATCAAGTGAAATTCAATTTATTAAGTTCAAAGTTTTACTCCGAAAGTTATGCCACAATTTCGATGATGTGCCTAAAAGTGGGCTATGGTTTTTGTAAATCAAATAAAATATTCTATGCATTGTGGCTAAAAATACGATTTTTTTGGGCATAACATGAAATTATTTTTGGACCCTGTTTAGATAGATAACTAATAACTTATAACTGATTTAATTTCAGTTTCATTTTAAATAGTATGGAATAGTAAAGAGAAAATTTATAAATAGTTTAATTTTCTATTAATTTCTTTTATTTAAAAATTAGTAAACTTTTTTATTTTCTATTAATTTCTTTTATTTAGAAATTAGTAAACTTTTTATAAACTTGTCCTAATCTTTAGTCTACGAAAAATAAAAACTCCCTTTCATAAACTAAACCTTTCTCTCGACTTTTGACCAATATTTCGTAAACTTTCTTTTCCTTTTTTTTGGATACTTTTTTTGGCTTCCTATATGTTGAAAGAAAGTCCAGATTAAACGCCAAGACAATAGGCGCGCACAATAATAAAATATATAAAATATAATAATATGTAAAATTGCAATCCTTTAGCTTTTGAACTGTGGTTAATGATGGGAAAATGAATATCATATTTAATATCATATGATGGGAATATTAATTTCATATTTTTTTCTTCGAAAGTAATTAGAAAATCTCCACATTTAATTAAATATTTTGATTGAACAAGTATGGTTTTGATGAAACCAAAGTATGATGTTTCTCTTGTTAGTCTACATTAATATTTGTCACAATAAGAACTTGACTTTATGAAAGAAATAGGATTTCTAATCAATTCTCGATCGATGCTGATTTCATTTGTTTTCGCCGAGCCATTTGATAAGGTTTGGTTGCAAGAAATAGTCACTAGGGATCAAATACGGAGAATAGACCGGAATCGTTAGAGAAATGCTCAAGGAACTTATTGCATTCGTTTCCATTTTCAACTGGACTCATCTGGCCAAAGACTTGAACTAAATCAACTGCTTATCCAGCTAAATGCAAGCCTATATCCTACTCGTAGATACAACTAGTTATATATCAATTATTGGCCACAATAGCTATTAGAGATTCGAATTTGTCTTCGATAGATGTTCAAGTTCTCAATAAAAATCTCATCCAATAGCGAAATTTGTATTTTTTTTTTTTTGATTGACTTACCTTTAATTGATTGACCGACCAGTTCAATGTCAGCCAATGAATGAGGAACTATTAAAGACCCAATAAGGGCTAGGCCCAGAATGTGTAGCCTCGACAGCATAATGGATCACAGTAGATAACGAGCACTGTAAAACACAGAGAGAGAGAGAGAGAGAGAGAGAAAAAGAGTGAGTGAGATAGATAGCGAAAAGATAAATCATTACAAATATGTAGACACACTTGTGCGGTAAATGAAACCAACCGCAGACACTTCAATTATGAGGTAATACGATAGGCTCCACACAAAAGAACCAAAACCCAAAAACCGGTAGCAACCATATCAACAACAATCAAGAAACAAAACCCAAAAGCCCATGTCCAGGAACAAATTGTGAATGAAATTTGAATGCAGGCAAAATGAAACAGAGGGAGAGGACACAGAGAGATGGAGAGTGAGAGAGGGAGGGACCAGATGCATCCCCAACAACTGACTGACTGCATTTTGTAATTACTAGAACCAACCATCCCCACTTCGTCGTAACCATCATCCAACCAGCTAGTTAACCACAAAGTCGACATAGCCTCCGGCCTTACCTATATCCTCCCCCGCCCTCTCCCCCTATCCCACCAACATACAATGACGAGAAGCCAAAACAATTTTGTGGCTGTCTGCAAAAAGACCGAAAAACAACAAAAACAAAAAGCTTGTGCAGACACATAATGAATCATTGTGAATGTGAACGATCTCTTCTCGATAGATTAAAGGAGAAGGCGGCGGCGACGACAACGACTGATCGCTGGGATTAGGCCGTTGTGTACCGCACCCAAGTTGAAATGTCATAGATCGGGGGGTACACAAATTAGCCATAAATACAAATAAAAACAAGTACATTATAAATTTTGTCTGTCGTCGTGTTGAAACTTTTTTTTTTTTTTTTTTTGGTAATACTCGTAAATCATTATGAGCTCAGCTTTTGTATCATTTGATGTGTAATTACCCAAGGGCACTAGGCGCTAGGCAACAAACGGCAAACGTTTGGGTCCAAACATATGTGCGCGAGAGCATAATCTAGCCCAATTAATTTGAAAAGAAGAACAAAAAAAAAAAACTATGCTACTGACCTCAAATTGTTGTCACACAATTAATATTTATCAGGCTCGACTTGACACAGAACATGAATAACACAATACAACAACAATGAATTACTTTCACACTTTTCACACCATCAAACACTTGAGTGTATTGTATATATGCATATGCAAATGACTCTCAATTGTCGGGGCATTAAGTAAAAGTTTGGACTCTTCTACCATTAATTAGGCGTGATCATTCAATGAATATTGGAATGAACATAGTAAAAACTCAATTAGAATCAATGGAAGTGAGAGATGTAAAATTAACACATGACAAATGACTGAGTTCATGAATTTTGAAAATTCTAACCGATTCAAATTTTCTATCAAGAATTTGTAGATGTATAAATAAAGATATTTTAATCTAAAATTTAAATAATGTGCAAAAAATGTTTGAAAATTAAACTATAACATCTTAACCACAAAGAAGTTTTCGAAAATTCTTCAAAAACTAAACTAAATCAATTTTTCAACGACTCTAAAAAGCAAACAATTTGGGATCACGTCTTGCCAAATACTTTAACTATAACAAATTAAACAAATTTAAGTTAAACTCAAACCCAGTTAATTTGCATAAATGATCTGCTTTCAAATTTTGATCTATTCCCGAAAATTTGCGAGAGTACATAAAGTTAATTATAATAAACATTATAAGCCTCTTGAAGCATATTTGGGTAAGAGCTATCAACTCTTTATTCATCAACTACTTAAATAGAGTTTTGCACATTTTCGACTAATCCCATTCACATAATTCAATTTGTATCTTAAAGATATGTTTTTCCACAGCATAAGCCTCTTTTAATATTTGAGTTGTCGCACATGTTTGTGGTCAACAACAATTTGTAAGCAATGATCTCCATCTCCATCAAGTGAACAATCTGCTTAGATCTGCCTAAATGATATCATTACCAAAACAAAAAGCCCCCCCAACAATACAAATTGAACAACCAATTCCCATTACCATTTGATTTCCAGAACGAGACCGCTTTCGGTGTGTGTGTGTGTGTGTGTGTGTGTGTGTGTGTGTGTGTGTGTGTGTGTGTGTGTAGAGTGTGTGTTTTGGGCCCAACTGAAGCATTTGAAGCATTTCACAATTGGCTCTTTTTGACATAATGAGGCAACATTTATGCAGTTCACAGAGAAATAGAGGCAGCGAGAGAGAGGGGCATGCCACCAGGCACGTGCAGCATGACGACCGCGTGGCCAATGTCAGAGGACTTATTCTACCTACTTGTCCGACCCTTCACCCCGCCCCTTCCAAACCAAGCCAAGCCAATCCAACCCAACCGAACCCCCATCCCGTCAAAACCTCCAAACAACTTTCCATACATATGTCAGCAATTGTGCTGGAACTGAAGCCCAAAGTCAGTGCGAGAAGCAAGAATTCAGTTGGCTTGTTTTCGGTATTTGGTATAAAACTCACGTAATGCCGATTAGTTGTTGTTGTTGTTGTCGTTGCTGGGCCTAACCCTCCTTCGTTTTCCAAATGCAAACGCCGAAAAATTGACTCAGAAAAGTGTCAGAATAAAAGCTACAACAAATGCCTAAGCAATTCATATTTTTCACTTATAAATTTATGAGCCATTATATTTCTTCGTAGAACCAATAAGCCATAAAAGCAGAGAAAAAAAAAAGATAGAAAAGAAGTTGTGGGTGTTGGGGGGTAAGGGGGGAAAATATAAAGAACCTAAACTATATATCCCCACCAGATGGAATCTCTGAAATACTTTTCCTCTCAACGCACATATCTATCTATCTATATCGTAGACCGATGAGTGTCATAAAAAATCAAATGCAAATCAGTTTCAAAAGTCATCAGAGCGTTGCACATTTAAAGCAAACTCGACTCAATGAAGGGAAACCCCCAAGAAAAAAAGAAAGAAAAAAGAAAAACCCCTAAAGAAAAACCTTAAGAGACCAAACGGGGGGGGCAAAAAAAAATCGAATAAAATTTTATTTTCAATAGTAAATCGGCTCAATATATATATATGTATATAGGGCTTGGCATATGAAAAGGGCTTCGCCTTTTGCCTACATGCCTTCCCACCGTAGTTCGGTCGGTCACACATCACAAGATGCGGCGGCCAGCAAGTGGAGGAGGGAAAATGTGTGCCACTATGTCATATATATATATATACATATTGGAAACATGAACTGACGAGGAGGAGGAGGAAGATGACAGACCAATCTTTGGTGGCAGCAAAATGAACCTAACAAAGATTTGTTCTACCTTATTTTCTATACCCTTTAAAACGGAACTTTCCCTTTTTTCATTCATTGAAAGTAAATTTAATTTGGACTAAGGCAAGTGTTAAAAACCTTGTTAGAAAGTCCTGAGATTTTAGTTAGTTTCCGTTTCCATTTGTCTACATTAAAATTGTGTATTATATTGCCAAGAAAGCGTATTTAATGTTTCGACTTTGATTAGGCTTCTTTTTTATTCTCTTTGCTATTTATTGGGCGTACTTTTTGGCTTGTTGCTTGTCGTGTGGGGGATTTTCTATAGCTTTTACTCTTCCTCCCCTCCTTCTCTGCCGTCTGTCGCCCTTGTCTCTAAGTGAACTATTAGCTCTGTTGATTTTATGTTTTCCAATTTGTTTTGTATGTATGTATGTGGCCGGAGGTCTCTACCCCCCAGCACATGCCCCCTGCCCCGTGCCTGTTGCCTCTTACCCGGTTGACAAAGGGCGTCAAAAATTTCGCTGTCATTCGGCGTGTCGCATTGTCAATGTTTATTGCCCAATTTGTCGTTGTTTGTCGTTGTTTGATTTAAAAGGATTTGCATGCCAAATTTGAGTTTATTTGTTTTAGAATTTGTTTGCTTTTCTTCAACAACAACAACAACAACAACAGCAACAGTAAAAAAGAAAACCCCAAAAAGAGAGGAGAGAAAAAAAGGTTAACACATGAAAAGACATCAACAAGTTTAAGGTGAGAAATAATTTACCAAGAGCTTTGCATAAATGATTCAAACGGAGAGTAGGAGGAGGAGGAGGAGGGGGGTTTAATGTGAGTGAAACAAGTTGTTAAGTTGTTTTGCCACGATAAGATAACAACAACAACAACAGCAGCAGCAACATTCAATACCCGAACATTAACCCACACACACACACACACACAGACACGATGGACCAACTGTTGCATCTCTCCATGGGTTTGTCTTGGTTGGCCTTAACTTAACGATAAAAGCCTAAAATTGTAATTTGATAATGCAGGCAACTCACATTGAATAATGAATGCATCGAACATAATCAAGCCACACACACACACACACAGCATTATTTATTCAAAATTTAAGGTAAATTGCCATTGAACTCTCCATTAGGCCACTCGACACAAGGCCAAGTAAAAGTTAAATTGCAATTGTAGATAAACTATAAATTGACTCATCCATGATCCATATAGTTGACCCTCTTAGATACCCTATAATTACGTTTAACTTGAACGAATTTCATTTGATTTTAATGGCAAAATGGAACAATTGGAATAATAATTCAGTTATTAGGTCTTCTAGTTTCCTCTTACTGAAACTTGAGAATAATCTGATTTTTTATTTTATATCGTCTGGTAATAAGGTTAATTGCTTTTTTTTTCGCTTTATAAAATTTGCTAAATAAAAAACATAAGACGAGACGTCTGCTTTTTGAAAATGGCACAAAACAAAAGGGAATAGCTAAAAAACAAAGCAAAGCAAACATTGAATCAAGAAAAATGGAAAATGGCACAAACTGTGCACCCAAATCCAAAAATATATACATACATAAATATATATAGTATATATATAGTAGATTATAGATATATGTATGTATGTATGTAACCATGTAGGAATAATTAGCTAGCTCTCAGGCAACACCAACTCCAACCAATCAACTTCTTCTCCCTGCATCTGCTGCTTCTTCAAACAGCAATTTTAAATAATCTTAAAGCGTCGAGAGCTGCTGCTGCTGCTGCTGCTACTCATATTGCACTTAGCCAAAGAAAAAGTTGAATCTTGCAAATGAAGGTGGTGGAGTGGGGTGGGGTGGGGCAGTTCGGGTGTGCAAGACATGTGCAACATGTTGTCGCAAGCCAAAAACACGAACTGGGAGGATGAACAGAAAAACAAAAAAAAAAAAACAGTTCAATGAGTTGGCAGACTTTGCGTGTCCCTTCATTTGCTTTAGCTCTAACTCCACTCTTCCAAAATCGAACTTGATGAATGGGGTGTGCCACCAAGTCATCATCATCATCATCATCGTGTTCTTTATTGCTGTCATTATAAGGCTTTTTGTATTTATTTATAGCTTCTTGTTGAGCAGTTGTTCTTGCTGGCATGTCCACATACATTTTGTTGTGTGTTGAGTGTGTTTTTTTTTTTCGGTGGTTTTTTGATCAATGATCTCTAAAAACGCAAACTCTCTTTCAGCCTAAGGGGGTAAGTGAACTCTTTTGGGAGGATTGACATCCAAAGGATTCAAGGTTGACTGGAGTTGTGCGTGTGTGCGTGTATGTGTGTGTGGGTGTGCGAGTGTGGGTGCCCATTTCATGGAGTCATCGTCATCGCCAGGGGTAGAGTCGTCTGGCTGGCAATTGGCCAAATAACAACAGAAACACAAAATTGACCAAAAATTGTGACTCGAAATGGAGCAAAAGTTCAGAGATTTCTATTCCGTGATCATTACGATGAAAAGACTGACGAAAATTTTCATGGAAACACACTGAAAGTCAACTGCAACATACACTCAAAGAAATCATGTGCAGATCTTCGAGATATTTTCCAAACAATCTCATAAATAATTTCCCATTTGCCAATACTAAAACTTAAATTGAAAATTTACATTTTTACGACTTTTTTTTTCTACTTAACTTAAAGTGGAAATATATGATAACGCCAATTTACTGTAGAATAAATAATAAATTCCTATTCTTTTTTTTTTTTTTTTTTTTTGGGATCTCCCCTATTTTTAAAAGTGAGGAAATTGTCTTCTTTTTTTTGTTGTTATATTTTTTAATTAACAATCAAATGTGAAGAGCAAAAATAAAAATGAAAATTGAGGGGAAATGACAACATTAGCAGCCTTTATTTCACATTTTCATCATATGCTTCACTTTACTCTTCTAGGCTCTATAAATAGCTGAAGAGTGAAGAGAATTTTTGTGTTTCAACACACTTGATCGGACGACAGCTGTCGTCCCTCGGTCCATTCCCCCCCGCCTGCTAGGGCAGGAAATATAATTGCAATTGCTCCTTCATGGCAAAGAGATGCTAATTGTTATGCCATCACTTGCTTCCATTCATCCATCCATCCATCCTCCGTCTCCTCATCAAGTCAACGAGTTGACCTTGGAGGAAAAGCGGCAGCAGATGTAGGGCAAACGTAGGAAAAACATGAAAACCAAATGCAGCCAGGCCCTTCCATATTTGGCTTGCCATTAACTTTTCTGAACAACAACAACAACAACAAAAAACTGAAAACTTATAAAAAAAAATCCGAGTCGAATTGTTTGTTTATAAGGCAATAAAAACACACTCTCACACACGCACTCACACGCACAGTACAAGTGTATGCGAGGGGGCTTAGTAAAGTTTGCTTTTTTCGCTGATTTTTAATTTCTTTTTCAAAATTGAAATCTGTAAATTTGTTCATATCTATGTCTGTAAATTTATTAAACGTAAGTATTTGGAATATTTACCATATCCAAAATCAAAAACTATTCCCATTTCCTCTGAAAAACTAACTGAAAGTATGAAATATCTCAAACTATCTAAAATTATATCAGTAAAAATAAAAGATAATTTATAAATAATCAAATCTAAGCACAGCGAATATAAATATTACTACCCTAAATTCATTTTTTAGGAGGGAAAGAAGACTTATTTACTTCAAATATTTAATAAAATATTTGTGTAAGCTTTTTTTTAGAGCAATCGGGAAGAAATCTAAATATGTTATTAACCTTCCAGCATTAAAGCAAATTTTCGTTCATCCCCTCGTATGTCTATACACAATGCAAGCAAGCATTGTTTCTAGGCGATCTTTTTTCTCCTTTCTTTTATAAAAAGATGAAAATAAAAAACGAAACAAAAAACCAAGAGAATTCAGTCGTTCAATTTTCAACTCGCATTCATCATGTGTTTAAACAGAGGCAAAGGCTATGGCTATATGGGTATATCTTGTTCGATTTTCGTTGTATAAGTTTTTTTTTTCTTTTCGGCTGGCTACGGTGGCGTATGCTTAATGTGCTGGCTGGCCAGCAGATAAATATATGAGCGTCGCGCCATGTGTATGAATATTTATGGCCCTGACTGTTATCAGCAGAACTGCAGAATCCACGTGCTTCCCCTTCGTTGCACACACACCTTACTTCCCAGTACACCCTCGATGTGGGTGTGTGTGTGTGTCTGTCTCGATGAGTAACCCGAAATGAAATGAATTTCATTTGCTTCTCTACAGATGATAAGCAATCAAAATTATCACCGAAAAGAAAATAGGAAAAAATAAAACAAATACGAAGCAAAAATCTATTAACTTTCCAAATAAAGAGAGAAAAGAAGCGGAATCCCCGGCCTAAGAAGCAGCAAAAATAAACCAACCAATGAAAGGGCAGGAAAAGGTAGGACAGAGCAGCTCAGGGGCAGGGGCAGGAGCAGGGCAGGTGATGAGGATGGCAATGTGTAGAAGGATGTGTAGCAACTAGCATTCTATATGTTAATATTCAATGAGTGTTTGGCTACTACTACCACTATGAGTATAGTCGACTCTTATGGCTGCTTCAAAGGTTAAGTAGCCCAGCCCAGTTAAGGGCGAGAGCGAGAGGAGTCAAGTCGAGGGCACACTTGACTGCCAAAGGCTCTTCAAGGACTCAAGAAGTCGAGGCAGGAAATGGAAATGGAATGTTCGATTTTGATAAGTCACATATTTAGTCAAAGGTTTCGCCTCTTCTTTTTTGACTCTTGTTCACTCTAATTGAAATCGGTTTTTGCCATTGCCATTGCCTGTCTGTCTCTCTGTCTGTCTGCCTGCCGGCCTCTTTCCTTCTCGGACTAATCAAAACAACAATCGATGACGTGACCAGGCCAAACCAGAGATAGAGATAATCAAATGCTTGTGTAAATATATGAAAATAAATATATGTACATACATACATACTTACATCCACATATACTTATATAGTTTATTAAAGTTGTCTCGTCGTCTTAGTTATTTAGTTCATTGTCATATGCAAAGTCGTTCAAGTCGATTTGTTTACTTTATATACAACTCGAATTGCTCAACAATAGTTCCACATTTCATTTAATTATTCAATATATGTACATAATATTTATTTTCCATAATTATCACATCACTCCAAGATGTTGGCAAAATTCTACATACATATTTATATGCATGATAAGACACTGAGTGAAGTGACTCTGAGCCTTTCAAGCTCTTTACACAATTTGTTCAAATTAATGCCATTAAAATGTAAAATTTATGATGAGCACGTGAAACATTTAAGAATATAACTCTTAAGATTTTTCATTCATTCATTGCTATTTTTGTGTGGTTCTTCTCTTGTTGTCTTTACATATCAAAGGAAAAACATTTAGAAAACATATGCACTATATCAAAATAATAGAAATTTTCAGAATTTTCACCATAAGATATTCCATAAATTGTGAGAAGTTATGACTTTTAATATGGCATCAGCAATATTCTATATATGTATACTTATATTTCTATATATACAATTTGTTTCGACACAGACATTTGGAGACTTTTGTAGAGCGTGCTAAGAGCATAATTTCAAGTTCAGGGACCTTGGTATTATTGTCTGAAAGACATCAAAAAAAGCTTCCGTTTGGAATGGAATACATTTAACCATCTCTTTTGCAATAATTTTGAAACCTGCTATGACTTTACAGAGTTATGTATAGAATTATTGGGTTCACACAAATAAACCCATAAATATCAGACTAACATATCCATTATGTTTATGTTCCTTGTCAATTTTGCAGACTTTATAGATCTATTAAAAAATTCAATTTTTAATTTCTCAACTATTATTTTGAATTTACAGTTTACATTAAGACAAAACTCGTTTTTCATTAGCTAAAAGCAATAGTTTAATCGAAAACAAGCATTATAAATTGTATATCAATGAAGCCAAACGAAGTTTATATGCTCTTGCTGCCTAAAATCAAGTTTTAATCCATCTGCAATTCGCAATAGTTGATAAGAAATCTACTCAAAGTCCACACAAGTCCACGAAGTACGCACAAATTTTATAGTTGTTCGATCCGGCTGGTTTAGACGACTGTTGCTCTGCGTTACAAACATCTAAGCAATTTTATTATACCCTGCCCCTGCAAGGGTATATAAATACCAAATATTTGGTTTAAGTTTCAGTGACTAAATCCAATATCGATTTCTATTCAGAAAGACAAAATTGTTTGCATTTCTGATTAATTAGGCTTACACACACTTGTTATCAATTGATCTGCTGAGTTACATCTTCCATTTAGCTAACAAGCAAGCTTAGTCAGAGAAACTAGTTCTAGTTTTATATATTCCACTTCTAGTTACATATTCTCTGTGATATTTAGTTGCAAATCATATGTAGATACGTGTTGCCCATTACGTCAAATTGATGTCTAATAAAAAATAAAGAAAAAAAACGAAAAACAAAATCTAAACTTGCATAAATTTTTTACGCTACGCAAACAGCTGGAGGACAACCACAATCGACGAAAAAAAATATGTATATATCGAAACCAGATCTGATATCATATGAAATTATTTTTTCAGTGGCCAAAACAAATTGAACATGATCAAGATTTATGTATTGACAATTTTCCACTGTACGAGTATTTAGTTAGGTCTGCATATATGTATATATAAATGAATTTTGCATAACTTTTTGTTTAATTTGCTGGTTTTTTTTTCTACCTGTCTATATAGATACAATATAGTCGCGAGCCTGCCAAGTTGGCATCAAATCAAATCGTATCACACAATGCATGCCAATTAATTAAGACTTGGCACACGGTAGCTTAGTTATTTTGTTGCCCCTTTTTGGTTTTTTTTTTTTTTTTTTCTTTATTTTGTTCGCCCAGTCGCCGACGCCAACTCATTTGGCTAATTGTCTGGGGCTCTGGTTTGATTAAACTGGCCAGATTAAGAAATGCCAAAAACCAAAAAGAAGAATGAAGAAAACGAAACGTATCTCTCTTATAGATGACAACTAGAGATTGGGTAAAACGGGTTGCGCTTGCGCTTAAAAAGAGTGCCGCCAATTATTGTAAACACACGACGTTTATTGCCGCGCCATGTAGGCGGAGCCACCAACCAAGCAGAGTGACGCCAGGTGACGGCGCTAAGTGTTTTGCATAAATTTATAATTGATATTATTAAGACGGTTTCAATCGTTTTACCCCACACTCTCACTTTAAGCGCAAGGGCAATTAAAAGGCACGCTGACAGGTTCACTTACCTAAAGAGACAAAAACGAACAAAAAGTGATGAAATGATTAATGAAAACAATGATTAAGTTGTTTCATATTTTTCAAATTGGATTTTTATAAATTCATCAGCAGCTAGTTTTAAAAGAATATCGAAATTTCTTAACTGGGAAACCTGTTGGTCCGCGCATGCTCAAAAAAGTTTCTTTCTTCCAAATGGAATGTTGACTCAGTATATACATTGCGTGGTCAAAGAATTAGTTTCCGGGCAATTGGAATACAATACAAATTTACAACTACTATAATGAAGATTTAATTCTTCAAGAATATCGAGCACATTAAACCATTTATCTAGGTGTAAATTTTAGAGAGGGTTGGAGAGAAATCGGTCTTAAAATTGAATTTTACAAGTTTTAAATAAGAAAATGTTGATCAAAGTTGAATAAGAGCTATGAAAATGTTTTACGGAGTGAAAAAATAGCAAACTGAGCGAATCTTTTTTCTCATAATGACATTGTGATAAAGTGTGGGCTATAAATTATCTTATAGTTTTGTTCCAATGTCCACATGACATGGCAAAATTTATGAATCTCACAGATTTGTTTCTTATTTTCGTTGTTTTATTTTGTTCTCCTTGTTTCTTGAATTTTATTGTGCATAAACATGACCCCAACCCGATCAGAGGAGACAATGGCCATTGTCCTCTCCACTGAAATCACAAAGAATCATCATCACAATATTACAACAACAACAATAAAAGTGCGTAAACATAATGCAAAATGCATATACAATAAATACGAAATAATAAATTAATGTTTCACCATTTCAAGGGCAGGTAGTTTGAATTTTTAATGATCATTATGATGATGCAGTTGGTCGTTGCTTTTTTTTCCCACTTTTGCGTGGGCCAAATGATCTTCTCTGAGTTTTGCCTGAACTTTTCTGTCTCTGTGGGATTGTAAACTAAATGGCTCATTCGTTCATTGAACTCAAACCAATATTTGGCCAGATGTTTATTCACACATTCAAACATTTGCATAAATATACCTTAGAGGACTTCAATCGATTAGAATCAAGTTATATCACTATCGAATTTTTATCTTTTTCATCATTTGAAGAAAACTTTATATATTTTAATGATAAAATTAACAGATCTACATGCATTTCATTATGTAGTGGGCGAATCATTTATTTGGAATTCCCCATCACTGGTTTCATGGTCAACGCGTGAAAATCATTTAAATGTTAAATGTTATACAGATCATTATCACAACTTTTAAGAATCAGAGACCCTTGTTTTGAAGTAAATAAATATTATGAAACTAAAAGTAAATTCCGATAAACTTTGGTAACCAAGCCTGTTGCCGGAAATGCAAAAGGCCTCAATCCACTTGCACTAAATTTGTTCGAAATCAAAAACGAGGCCTAAAAGTTTAAGAAATTCGCCAAGGTCATGCCGTTTTTTAGAATTTTCGATATTTAGATCTTTAAATTTTCGCTTGAATCTGCATAGTAGCTATAAATTCATATGCCTTTTAGTCTCTTGGACTTCACTTTGATCGTGGGAAAGGAGAAGATGACTGTTTATTTATGCACATAATTTTTTTTTTTTTTTTTTTTAATATATATATTTACTGATTGAGGCCCACCGAGTGCATGGACAAGTGTGGCTAATCTTGGAAAAGCCCGCATCTGGGATGCATGCCTGCTGCTCCGCCCACAGACAAATAATTCACGCTAATCTTGCGCATAATACCAAAAAGCTAAATCTTGCCCAATCAATTTATATGCAATATTTTAATTTTTTGAATTAAGAAACTTGTGCACTCCCATCTTTCTTTTTTTAGGCTCTCTCTCTCTCTCTCTCTCTATCTCTCTCTCATGCTGTGTCTCTTTTCAATGCATTTGTATCATAAACTAAGCTAAAGCTGACTTTGCAAAACTCTTTTTTGGCCATTTGATTTAGGAGTTTACTTTGTTGATTGCATTAAATCAACATTACAAAATGCTGCCCATATACTCCCCCTTCTCGCTCACTTTAGTCTGGGTTTCATTTAACTTTATTATCTTTTATTTAATAATAATGAAATGTGCATACGTTCACGTATGTTGAGTTAATCAGGCAACAAGTTGTAGAAACATGTGTGTACATATATATATACATAGTTGTGGTGCCTGTTTTTGATTTTGTCTACAGCTGCTAACCATTCACAATCATACACACTGTGCAACCATTTGAGATATGAAAACTGAGATCCCTTTCCGTTTAATTCCCCTTTGGCCATGGGTCGTTACAAAAGTTATAAAAAGAATTGGCATTGATCTAATTGAACAGCAAGGCCAACATTATATACCTAATGTAGTTTAATTTTTTTCGGTTTTTTATATTCCCTATTGTAGTGAAAAATATATGAACTTAGTTTATGAAAAAGTTGCTGAACATACATATTCTGCATAAATAGAAGAAATATGTAGATAAAAAAAGTCTCAAACTTATTTAAAGTCATTTAAGTGTTTCATTTTGGGGGCATATTTTAGAACATTAGTGCCAACCCACGTGGTGGAATTTCGATGATAGCTTCATTTGGCTCTCCGTCAGTTTGTTGTTGATTTTTGTTATTCGAATGTGAGTCAGCCTCAAAGCTTATTACATGACAACATCCCGAGAATATGTCATATACGGCGAGCGAGTCCAGTAATTTGCATTTTTTTTTTTTGTTATTGTCTAAGAACAAGTCTATACTTAATAATATGACTCACAACAATTAGTAATATTTGCAATTTTTGTTGTATGCTTTTTGATGTTTCTATTTAGGCTAGGGCCCCCACAGTCATTCCACAGACTCCCTCCTCCTACCCCAACCACCCTAGCTGAACAATTGGCACACTTTTTTGTTTGACTGTTTGTTTGGTTGTCCTATGACAACATCAGGACCAGTTCCATATCCAGTTCCAGTTTGGACCAACTATGTACTATACCCCGGAACGGGTTGCAGTCTCCGAGTTCTTTTCGCTCGTTGGGCATATGTTTCATGTGTTTTTCCTGCCGCCGTCATGAATTAGCAGCAACAACAACGACAAAAAGAACTTTGTTGATTGTCAACCATGTCAGAGAAATCTCACACACAAATGTTCAACAACATGTTGAAACATATGTACTTGCATACAAACATCTATTTGTTGTTTAAAATAAAAAAAAAAAAAAAAAAAAAAAAAGAAAACTTACTTTTGCCTCTCTCTTATCTGACTGACTGAACTGAGGCATTTGCCATTTAATTAGAACTAAATGAAAAGTGGAAGCTGGAAAACCCGCATGGAAATTTAATGTCATCAACGAAAAAAAAAACAAAAAAGGTGGAAAATTAATCCCAAAATGAGAAGAAGATCAAAAGGACAAAGTTTTAGACAAAAGATTACAAAATAATGAATCAAACAACCAACCCCCTTTAGATAATTACATATACATATATATATATGTGTATGAGTTTGGCAAAAGGCCTTCTTTCAAATCGTTTTTATGGCCAAAAGTAACCCCAAAGACTTAGAGACAAATTTCGATGTATATTTTTTGGATTTTTGGAATGATAAAGCCATCAAGAAACGCTTTCGCTTCCGATTTGATTGTATATTGTGGAAAGGTCGGCAAAGGCCATTTTTTATACCCGTCACTGATAGGCACTGATAATGGGTATATTAGGCTACCAAAGGGCAGAGTAAAAACTAGCAAACTCACAATAACTTAATATTCCTAAAAAATCAATGGACTTCAATAAAAAAAATATTTAATATTTTACTGCATATAAGTAGTAGGTAAATACATAAAGTTTTATTTAATTTATTTTTAAATACACAATTTATGTCTATCTAAAAATGGAAAATTTTTGCATATTTCATAAAAATTTGATCACAAATGGCGCTATATTTGATCAAGAAATTAGCAAGTAGTATCGATTTTTATATAAGCAGAAGCTTTTTGTATAGGGTATATTAAAGTCGACGTACTTATTAAATGGTTTACACTTGCCATGTGACTTAATAGATTCATTGAACCCTCTCACTCGCTTTTTATGATTATACATATAAATAATCATCATTCTGACGACAATTAAAACATCAAGAGGCCTCAAATTAAATGCTTCTGGGTCTACCTGTAGCTGCATGTAGTTGTGTTTAGCATACCTTGAGGAACTTCTAAAATATAATATGATTGAATTGAGAAAGATTTAACATTGAAAATTGTTTATAAACGATTTTAGACAAACTAATGATTATATAGAATATATGTAATTTATCTGTAGCTGACTGAAATTATTATAGAGATCCCCTCTAAGTTTATTGAAAACATAACGAAAGTCATGCCAAAATCCAACGGATATGTTTATAAAAAAAAAATAATAATGTCTGTAACTTGTGGCTGAGATTTTCTCACATATGTAGTTTTAAAAGGTTGGTTCGCATGAAGTGTTGGCTGCGTTTTTTGAATGAATTGATCATCTGTGGAAGTATCTGGTCAGGCCGCTCCTCTAGAGGCATAATTTTAATTCGCGTTCAACGGAAATTGAAGCTGTCGGCGTCGGCGGCGGCGACGACGGCGGCGTCATCGATTAAGCAATATGTCAATTTTCTTACTAAACCATTAGGCAATTTATAATTTGGCATAAGTTTTGTGCTAAGTTTAATAATGCAATCGAACGATACGTTTGTCCATAAACGAAGACATTTAAAGAATATTTGATATATGATAATTAGCATTGTCAATACGCTTAATGGGTGGTCGGCTATTCGATGACACTTTTTATAGACAGCATTTTCAGTGATTTGAATTTTGATTTATTGTTGAGATGCATTAAAGTCTTTAATGGCATGTTAAATGAGGGGAGAATAAGGTGAATTTGGTATTTGTAGCCAATAGCCAAAAGAAGGTCTTTTATGATTACTCTATCTATGTATCTATTAATGCCCTTTAAACGTTTAAAAAAAAAGAGTGAGGTTTGAGCCTTATTGAGCGTGGCACTACCATTCTAAAGATCGCCAAAGTAAATATCGACAATTTTAATCAATACTTATGTACACTACATGGGCTGAAAAGTCCTGTGATTTTTACAACACTTTTCGGCTAATCGATGGCCTTTGTGTACACACAATAGTAACAGGCCTATAATAAGCCGGGAAACCGAGGAATCTTTTCTTAAACTGTTCCAAACGAAGTAAGAGACAAGAGACACAAATATAGTGGTCCTTAGTCCTTAATTTTTGACGCAGCACAAATATCGAGGTCTGCTTTGAAGACCTTCGATAAGCTCCAATAGAGAGATCCTTAATCTCTTGTTAAGTCTGATAAATTAAGGTGGTGTGGTGCGTAGAGGAGGCGGGAACTTAGGCGCTTGCGGTCTTCTGTTTTATTTTTATTTGTTCACATATTTGTTTTAAAACCAACTTCCTAATCAGCTCAACAAATATGCTTAGTTCATTTGGCAGTTCGTTGTCGTTCGTTTCGACGGTCGATAATTTTTTTTTTCTCTTCTTTTTTTTCTATTTTGTCTTTTGTTTTTTCGTATTTGTTTTGTTTGTTTTATAGTATTTTATTTGCCTATGGCCATGAATGAATGGAAAGTGATATGAGGAGAGAGACGGTCATCGACGAAAGAAAACTATGCAAAAAAAAAAAAGAAAATGGTGGAAAGAGCGAGAGGGCAGACGAGAGTATGGAGCAGATGGGCGGATGGGGGGATGGAGCAGATGGGCAGAGGAAGGCATAGTTGATAGCCAAACCTTGTACATATATTATTTAATAAGTAAATAAAAAAATTAAAATGCTTGAGTTGAAATTATCGAATAGTCTCGAATGTGCAGACTGACTGAAATGGGCAATATCACTTTAGTTCCCCAATGCATATATAATATATACAGATATATATATATATATATATATATATATATATGTGTATATAGGGTGTGTACTATTCAAGTGCCGTTATATAGCCAAAAATGATCGTTAAAAATAGCTGGAACCTGCAGCGGCGACTTACCTCAGGCTATAGGAATTCCAAAAAATTGAATTCTAATATTCCCAGGATCGAGACAGAGAGATCTTAATACAGCATAGTTCCAGTTATACTCTGCCTTTTTCTACACTCTTCTGCACTCCTCTCCCCTCCTCTCAATGGCCGGGTGGTTGTTTTTTTTTTTTTGAATAACTCCTTTTTTTCTGCACTCTTTAACACTTTCGTACACTTCACACTATTAACAGTTGTTGGACTTGAAATTAAAAAAATTTCTTTCATAAAATTTTTAACAAAAAAAAAATAACAAACGTTTAAATCATAACTGTAAAATTTACGCACATTTCTTCGAAAAGATTTTTCTAGTGGCACGCTTTGAAGGCTTTGGCATACGATTCGCGTATGGTTTTGCTTTTTGGGCCCGGTTTGTTGTTGCTCGCACAGCCGACAAACTGTAACTGAAATTGAAACTGTGAGGGAGACGCCGGCGACAGCGCTGTAGCTTTATTTTTTTGTGTGGGGGCGACGACGCTGGCGTCGCTGCTTCCACTCTCTCTCTCTCTGTCTGTCTTTCCTTGCTTCTTCGATTTGCATTGCTGCTACTGCTACTGCTGCTGCTATTGTTGATGCTACTGTTGTTCTCGTGTTGGGGGAAGAGGAGCGCGGGATGCGCTGCCGTTTTTGGCAATAATATTTCAATTCCTATAATAAATTTCCCTCCAATCGCCAATTTAAATTATTTGGCTCAGTATTCTATGAACAATAAACTTAAATCTAATGAAGTCAATTTTTTAAAACTATTGCGGCATGCATATTAAATTGCTAATTTGCTTTTCAAGTTAAAAATTAAATGATTTTCCAAGCGTTAACCAAATTTCAAGCTAAATTAATTGAATTATTTGGAAAACGATATGATTAGTTGGATATTTCAAGCATATGTGAATTATGTGATATATCCTCAGGCTTTTTACGAACATTTTTAACTTTTCCGTGAACTATGAAAATTTCTATGTCATAAAGTATTCCAAAGAGTATAAATTCTATCTTTTTCCTAGTGATAATTATAACGTTACTATGCTTGTTCGATCGTTTTAATTAATTTTCCTATCTATTGAAACTAACCTACATGTGCTATCAAGTGTTACTACAGTTTCAGATAAATTGAAGTTGAATTTTGAAACGTTCAATTTCCTTAAAAGATTTATGGGGGTTTTCTAACAATTAAGAAAAGTGTATCAATTATTTTGCCTCTTGCACTTTAACCATGGGCCAATAAGTTGAAACTTGTTTTATTTGTTCTGTTGCTTCAGCCTCTTCGACAGTTTTCTGTTTTTTTTTTGTGGTTTTTTGTGGCATTTTTAGTGCTGGTGCAAAAAAAAAAACTTCAGGTGCACTTGAGACTACTGAAAGCCGCTTGGCTATAAATAGGACCAAAAGCAGAAAACGGCAGCAGCAGCAATGGCAACAACAACAAGTACAGAAGACACTTTGGTTACATTTCCAACTACCAGAAATTAGTTCCCAGGCGGCCTGATAAACTTTTTACCCAAAGACCAAAAGGCAGTCAAGCGGCTAAGTAAAAAAGGAGTAAGAAGAGGGTGAGGTGGGGCCAACTTGAGGCAACTTGAAGTCAATATATGGAACATCTGCCCCGGCTCCCATATGAATGTATGTGTATGTGCTTTGACTCTCTTTGTGTGTGTGTGCGTCCCGCCAGGCAAGTTAATTTTAATTATTTATATGTAATAAAACTAAGCATAATTTTTCGAAGAAAAAAAAAATAAGGGAAACTAAACTAGTAGAGAAGTAACCGAACTGAACCGAACCGAAACAACTTTAACGCACTTTGGCGCCTTCATTTCAAATTCTATAAATAATTTGAAAAGCAGTTTGATATGAACTGTAAGAAAATGAAAAGGGTTCGCCGGCAGGGCGGGAAAATAATAAAACGAAACATGGGAAAGCCGGAAAAATAGAAAACACATTCATACAAGTTGTTGGGAGGAAAGGAAACCCCCAAAAGAGCGCAGAAACTATGGAGCCATGGAGAGCAGTTCAAGAGAATATTAGAGAGAGTGGGAGAGAGGAAGTGAGAGCAGTGACAGCGGCAGAGACAGTGCTGACAGTTTTGGCTAAGGCTAGTAATTGCCATTTTTATGGGAATTAATTGCCACTCAATAAACTTGTGTGGGACGAAACCGGAGGAAAAAATAGAGAAAAAAGGAGAAACCATCAAATAGTTCGTAATAAATTAATGGTCCTCTAAAGACTGCAATATTCCCTTACAATTTCAAATTATCGGGACTCAACTGAACTTTTGGAGTAGTTCATTTTGTGCCCTAAATTCTATAGTGTTTTAAGTTCTTTAAGGCAGAAATAAAAATGTGTTTTTTTTACCAGTTTTAATATTTTTTCTTTTGTACCAATTTTTTTCCTTTCTCTTAGTGTTTTAAATTCGCATTAAGCATTTTTAGCTTTTTTTCTCGCGGCGCGATTAACACTAACAGCATGCCGGCTGACTATGCTAACTTCGACGCTGACGCCAACGCTGACGTCAACGCTGCGTATGCGTAACCATAACTGTAACTGTAGTTCTGCATCTGCCCTTGTCCTTAACGTCTCGTTTGTGCTTATCAGAAAACCATTTTGCAAGCATAAACTTGATTTTAAAGAGAGATAGAGCATCAATTGTTGTTGCTTTTCGTGTTGGTGGCTGGTGGCTGGCGGCTGATGGTGTTACTCCTCTTTTTAACGCTGCCCACCAACAATTGTTTATTCAAGCAGCATCATCGGTTCATGCATGCACTTGAACCCCCACCACCCCTCCTTGCTCTCTGTTGTCTCTTTCGGTCCGCCTAACAACTGCATGCCTGTGCATTCATTCAGTCTGTGTTTGTCTGCTGCCGTTATTGTTGTTGTTGTTGGCAATGTCTAGGCTTAAACGGCTTTTAGCGCCACTGAATCAGCAGCAGCGGCAACGCAGCAGCCATGTAATTGTAATCTGTTTAATGGCCATTGGATACTGGCCATGGACATGGGGGTTATAAATTTTTTCACACGCAAATAATTTCCCTTCAGTTGTTTTTTTTTTTTGTGTGTGTGTGTCTTTTTTATGTCTTGTATTTGCCATTTGCTTTGAAAATGCACCTGTTGCACTTTACTGGAATTTAAATAAAAATCTTAAAGTTAGAGCCAAAACATTAAAAAAAATTAACTCTGACTCGGCCGTATGATTTATACCCTTTCAGATACTTCAGTTTTTATCTTTCTTTTTTCTATTTTCCCTATAACAAAGAAAGTTCGGTAGAATTTACATAAGAAACGACATAACTGTAATCTAATCTAATTTTGAATAGATCCTATACCAACTCTATTCAGCGAAAGAGTCTGAGAAAAGAAATTTCGAAAAGAGGGACTTACGAAACTCCTTTACCTAAGTAAATAAGTAAATTCTAATCTAATCTTTGCATAGATTGTTCCTGTACTAACTTTATTTAACGAAATACTATACTTAAGTCCAAAAATATTCATTTGGATAAAAGAAATTTCTAAAAAAAAAAAGTAAAGGGGAACTCTCAAAAGTTCTTATAGTAGTTCTTATCTTATCTCATAGATTGTTAATATATATACCAACAGATTTTGCATTTACAGTCGAAAAATATTAAAGAAAAGAAAGGGTACTCCCAATATTTCCCATAGTAAAGGAGACAAGTAAGCTAATTGGTCTAACGTGCATATACCTTTTTGCAAGTGTATTAAAAAAGTTTAACCAAAACATTCGGTAAACGCAAAAGAAAAACTTGTTTGTCTAATTTACATAAGCAAAGGGGGCACCGACTCTCAGACACCGACACCCCATTCAATGCGACATCTTTTAAGACTTTTGTTAAATATTGCGAATTTTTATTTGAGGTCATTATTGTTTGGTTTCGTTTCTTTTTTGTTTGTCTTACTCTCGGTTTTTTGCCACTTATTTTTAATATATTTTTTTTTAAATTTAGTTATAAAATTTTCTTGATTTTTACTTAGTTTTTGTTATTTATGGTTAATGGTTTTTCATAAATCTAAGACCGTAAAAAAACTGACTCTTAGTTTTCATTTTAAGCTTTTAGTTTTAATGTGATGTTTAAGTAAAAATAAGGTGTACTTTTTATTGCTATATGCTATATTAAAGCATTTGTTTTCTTTTTATTGTATGACAAAAAAGAGTGTTTATAACCGTTAACACATGGTTAAACTTATGGACTTTCTTTCTTGAAAGGGTATCAACGTTACTTAAAAATCTTCCTTTTTAAGTTTTCATTCTTTTATAGCTTTAATTAGAAGTTGTTTAGTTTTATATGTTTAAATTCTTGATTAATTATTTGTATTTTGTTTTTCATTTAGTTTTAATTATTTTTTATGACATTTTGAGGCCCTAAAACATACATATATATTTTCATATTATCTGTTCATGTTTTTTTTATATTGTTGTCTTTTTTGGAAACATTTTGAACTAAAAAAGATTAACTTTAATTGCGAAACCAGCTACACACCGCAAAATAATAAAAACAAAAATCGTTAAACAATTTTTATGACCGTCGTGATCCATATTAAACAATAGACGGCAAAAAGTTCTCAATAACTGAAATATTATGATCTTTGGTAATATAATTTTGTCGTATTTCGGCGGTCGAACCGGTTGGATTTTAAGGTTTTGTTGATTAGCATAAAACAAGTCGGCAGCTTCATTTTATTTTGTCTAATCTATAGCATATCTAAAGCGTTTCGACTTGATTAGATGAAATATTTGCACAATTTGCATAATAATCAAATTTTGAATTTTTCCATTTTTATAAAAAGCCGTTAACTATTGCTGAGAGTGCTGCCACATGGTTGAACAGGGGGTATTTTGTCATTTATATGGGGTAATTGGTATACTGGTGACAGTTTGTACAGCAAAAAAATCAATAGATGGCAGCAGTGTGCTGTAACATTTCCCTGTATTTCTGTGAAAAACCCAATATTTCAGCAGTTTGGCAACATTAATTCAAGCAAAAACAAAAACAAACTCAAATTAAACAAAGGAAAGCAAAAATAAAGCTTAAAAATATAAAATTTTACCCTCCAAATGAAATGAGCTCATGGAGGGAGAGTCTGACCAGCATTCCTGGCACAGTGGCTCAATTCATTAACGAAAACGCCTCCAGCTATTTGCATAGCCAGTCCGCAAGTGTCACACCCACGCCCAGCAGTTCGACAACAGCTGCCGATGGCTCCGAGGAGAATGCTCCACTTGGTGGGGATCACAAGGTACGGGGTAATAATGAGGAGATGCATCGGTGGCAGGGTGGTTAACATTCAATCGGTTAACTGATTTTCTTGTTTCTCCAGTCCCTGCCCATACCCTTGTCCCTGGTGAAAGAACAATGGCGCCTGATCTTCACATCCGATGCCAACATTCAGGATCTTCAAGCGGCTATAGCCCATTGTCGGGATTTGGTGCTGCTGAGCGAAGAATGCAGCGAGGAGCGGCGTTGGTTAGTGCGCCATTTGGTCGATCTGCGTTACTCCTTGAAAGAACTGGAGGAAGCCACCGATGCCGAGGACGTTGTTCTTATGAATGCCATTAAATCGGTGGTCGGACATCATTTTGTGCCCCATCATCCACATCCGAATCGCCTGAAAGCGGCTGCCAAACGAAACTATTGTGATCATTGTTCTCGTATCATTTGGAGTGTCGTTCAGACATCGTATATATGCAGCGATTGCAATTATATTGTGCATCAGAAGTGCATTGATAGTGTGAAACGTGTATGCGCTCATGTTTTGGTCTCCGAGAGGAAGCAACCAATATCAGAGATTTGTCCAGAAATTGGTCTGTCCGAGCAGAATTATAAATGTGCCGAATGTGAGACATCAATGAATTTTAGTAAGTAGAAAGAGATGCACGGCGAAGGCTACCTCTCCCTCTTGCTTACTTCTTCAAATGATATTTTTTTCCTCACAGAGAACACTTGGATCGAGCCGAGATTGTGCGATTACAATGGTCTCTATTACTGTCCCTCGTGCCATTGGGGTGATACCTTCTCAGTGCCGGCGCGCATTATACATAACTGGGATTTCACTTCACGACGCATTTCCCGTGCATCACTGCAGGAAATTCAATTATTCCTGAACAGACCTTTGATCCGTCTCGAGGAAGAGAATCCCAAATTGTTTGTTTTTGTCGAGAAATTGTGCGCCGTGAAGAAATTGCGTCAAAATCTGATTCACATGCGTCATTATCTTGCTGCCTGCAAGCGAGCAATGGATCAGAAGCTTGTAGATCATCAAATGGGCAATCGCCGACATTTATTACAATCGAATGAGTTTTATTCATTGAGTGATTTGGTCCAAGTGGAATCGGGTGCCTTGGCTGAATTCTTACAGTGTGTTTTCAAGGCATTCAATGAACATATACGTTCGTGTCAAATGTGTTTAGCCAAGGCTTATATCTGTGAAATTTGTAGTAACAATGAGGTGATTTTTCCCTTTGATGATGGTTGTATTAAGTGTGATCAATGCAATTCCATTTATCATCGGGTTTGTTTGACACGCAAGAATATGATATGTCCCAAGTGTAGAAGGATACAGGAGCGACGCTTACAATTGGATAGGGTCCTAAGTATAGAGGAAGAGGATGATGCCAAGGAGATGCTGTCCAAGTAAAACTATGGAAAACCACCGTCGAAAAAAAAAAACCCGAAAGATGACTAGATTAGGTACGAAATTCTTCATTTAACCATGAGTTATTTCTACCACTTAGTTTCTTTTTAGATGAAGGCTAGAGAAAAAGCGAAATTATGCCCTTGTTCAACACTGTCATTGAGCAACACTGTCCAACAGTGTGACCAATCCGCATTTTACATACATAATTGTGGGATCACCTTTTGCGGGAAGTGTGGCAAGAACCTAGCTTTCAAATTGTTAAAGTGACTTTTCTACATCTTTAACATTTTATTATACAAATGTTTCAATTAAATATAGATATATATATATATATGTATGTGTGTATTACTTACGGCAACAGGGTTACTATGTAATTTAATTAGCCTTTTTCCCATATTTCTCACGATTATGGAATTTGCGTGGATTTATGCCATATGCCTTTAGGCGATCATCTGTAACGCCTCCTTGGTTGGTCTTTTGATTGCGGAATTTATTCTTTGATTTGAATTGTTGATCCTTTTTCAATGGCATTCGGCCTGCTACTCCCGTTGACGTGGCCTTCTTGAAGGGATTGGCACCATTTGTTTTCGCATTCTTTGAATTAGAATTGAAAACCTTTGCTGGCGCTGATTCAAATGATTTTCGTTTAAGCCCTGTTTTCTGTTCAGTTTTAGTCACTTTCTGCGATGGCGTGGATTTCGAGGGTTCAATATTTGCTGGAGTGGATTTGGAGGTGTCAATTTTTGTTGCCGTAGATTTTGAGGATTCTGTGTTTTGTTCAGTTGTCGTCTCAGTTTTTTGTTGACTAGTTGAAGGTGATTCCTCGTCCTCTTTGGGTTTCTTATTAACCTTTTCCAGGGCGGCAGCTTTGCGTTTTAGACGCTTTCGTTTCGATTTAGAAATATTTTCCGTAATAGTAGGTTCAGTTGGCGTCTCTTTGACATTTGCCTGTGGTTCATTTACCTCCTCAGGCTTTTCTTCATCATCGGAACTAAAAAGAAAACATAATACGATATGAGAAATATATTTGAGAATCCTTTGTCTTAGCTCACCTCTCGCCATATAAACTCTTAAAGATTTTTCTCTTGAGCTCTTCATTTTTGGCCTTCATTTTATAGAGACGTTGCTCCTTCTTCTCTACATGTTCGGGACGAAATTGAACAGCTTTCTTTAGACTAGCCCATTGATTCAGTTCCTTATTCTTGGCCAGCAGGATCTGAAAGTCGGTAGAGAACAAAAGTTTATTATCGTATTATTGGATCTAGATATATGCTCTATTTACCTCTTCAATTGTCAAACCAAAATCATTTGGTGTTGTCTCCACATACTTGAAGCGACATGGCTGATCTCCAATGATATCCTCGCAGTCCAATTGATAATATTCATCAATGTATTCGCCATAAGTTTGCTCATCTTCTGGCTTAAAGGGGGGCTTTTCAGCTTGTATCATTTCCCTAAAACGATTCCTTCGACCCTTGCGACGCTTTCGACTGCTCTCAATGAGCTCTTGCTGGAGTTTATCCTTGGACGACATAGGATCATAATCACAATCCATATTAAAGTCCTCATCCTCGCAGTGGGTATCAGCCTCGGTCGTTTTTGGATCATAGTTATCCCAATCTTCTAGGGCCAATTCTTCAATATCGGATGGACATTCGGGCTTCTCTTCACCCTCATCGACATCATAGTATTCATCATTGAACATCTCCTGCATGCGACGATCATGCTCCTGTGGATCAAAATCCTCCTCTAGCTCCTCATCCTTGAATCCCAATTCATCATTTCCGGTGACCGCTTTCAGTTTGCGTATTTTCTCTTCAATCTCTTTGCGTTTCATCTCCTTGATTATATCCAATTCCTTCATTTTCATATGCTTTTCCTGCTCCTTGCGTTCTTTTAGCTCGCGACGTTTATCCTTACGCTTGTCATCGGTCCGACGCAGAGATTGCTCTATGGTGCGAGGGTAACGTTTAACGAACTCCGCATCTGGCTCCTCGAAACGAAAATTATATTTTTGCTCAAACTCTGCCTGCTTGGTCAACTCCTCCTCATCTTCGGCATCAGAAAAGGCACGAGGTGGTGTCGATTCTCCAACAATTTCATCATATGTGGGTATTTCCGAGGCATTTGCCTTGGCGTAGCCCTTATTCAGAATGTAATCTCGAAGGAAACTCTCGCCCTGGGTTAATCTCTGGCTGCTCCAATAGTTTTTCAAAGGCTCCAATTCTTGTTTATCTTGCTCCTGTAGATCTGCTTGTTTGCCAGCTAGCCAAGAGGCAAAGTCCTTATCCTCCTTCTCTGTTTCAGCTTTCGATTTGTCACGCTTTTTGAAAATGCGTCCGAATTCCTCATCACTCTCATCGTCGTCGGCGAGAACATCTTTGAAAGCATTTTTTAATTGTCGCTCCTCTTCAACAGCTGACGGCGACAATGGCCGCTCTGCCTGTTCCCGATCCTGGTCCACCACATTATCTTCGTCGTCGTCATCCTCCTCGAATCGCCCATTGTTTTCAAGTATAACTTTACGCTCATAGTCCTTCAGGGTAACCGGCTTGCTTTTCTTGAGCTTCTTCTTGCCCGCCGCCGCCGCCTCATCTTCTCCATCTCCATCCTCTCCACCCACCTTCTCATCATCATCATCATCATCATTGAAGAACTTCGTCTCCTTGTCATAAATTTTGGGATCTTTGCTCTTCAGCGAAGACAAAGTCTTGAAAAATTCCTGATCAAATTTCAAATCTTCATTTTCTTCCTCTGATGAATCACTGCTATCGCTGTCCAATTCCGACTCAGATACATCCAATCCTCGATCTTTGTCTGTAATTGAAGATGAAATAAAAATTAAATAATTAATCTTTTTAAAATTGCAATATGATTTTACATTTTTGCAGCAATTCCTTTTTGCGCAAAATGTTATAGGATTTGGCATAGTCTTTATTGGTAGTCAACTGCAGGTCCGCTCCTTCATCATCGGAGCCCTCAAATAAATTGTTATTCATAGTTTTTGGTATTCAATTTGCCAATTTTGTTAACTATTTGTTTATTCGACAACACCACACGTGTTTGATAGTAAACAGTGTGCTGTTACATTTAATATAAGAGATGGGTATTTAGAAAACTGCTAATAGAGATGACCAATTAAAGAATATAGTTAGATGCCATACTCGTGACTGCCAACTGAATAAAAAAAAAATACCCATCTCTAATAAACCGCACTGAGAACACTGGATGTTTTTATGCGTTGGCCAACATTAGTACAAAATTTTGTTCAATAATTTTATAGTTGTTAATCAACAAATTGTACAATTGAAAGGACATGGCCGACTCCGAAGACACACAGACAAGTATAACCAATACCAACACAACTACTACACCGACGCCTGCTACAGATAAAGACAAAAGTAAGTGCACTGCACTCTCCCATTTCATCCCCCCACTTTATATTCTATGACCACAACCTCCTAATCGCTTATCAATTTTTCAGTTTGCATTTTATTAAATGCCACAGGCAATGTGCCAATTATTAAAAAGCGCACCTGGACCGTGGATCCAAATAAAACAGTTAGCTGGATACAAAAGTTTATACACAAATACTTAAAATTGGATGCCAGCGAACAAATTGTGAGTACAAATTGCATATCACATTTAAATTCTTTCAAAACCAAATCTATCCGATTTCCTTTTGCAGTTTCTTTATGTTAATCAAACGTTTGCCCCAGCCCCGGATCAGATTATAAAGAATCTATATGATTGCCATGGGACAAATGGCAAATTAGTTTTATATTATTGCAAAAATCAAGCCTGGGGCTAGTTGCCTATTTGCCAATTGACCTTTTCCTTAAAATGTTAAGTATTTATTTGTATATTAAATTAAAAAAAGAAAAAAACAGTTAAGGCATTTCATTAAGTTACCATTTTATTTCACTTTCACCTAAACTGTCGAGGCCTTAAAATTATAAAACAAAAGTTGTAATTGTTTAATCACCGCGCAGTGCCTCCAATTCGTCAGCAGCCTCTTTGGAAATCCTATGATATTTGGCCACTGTTGGACGATAATAATAGGCCTGATAATCGTTACGCTCGGACATTTTGCGGCGCACTTGCTGCTCAAGTAAGCTACAATAATAACAAAAAAGGGTTGACTTTCAAATTGGACATTTCCCACATGGTTAATCGCCTACCGAATTTGGGCTTTTTCATTCTCCTCGAACACATTGTGCAAAGCCTTCTCGTAGTTTTGCTGCTGCGAGTTGAATATATAGCGGGCTATGAAACGGGAAATTGGGTGCTAAAACAAGACAAGAATTGAAGATTTGATTTCCTCTCAGTAAACTTGAGTCTTTTCTCATTCTCTTTACCCTCTCGTACTCCCAATGTTTGGGCTCATAGCCTTCTGGGATTTCGGCCAGCTGAGCGGGTCCCACGAAAATGTTCGTGTAAAACACCAAAGCGGTAATGGGTATAAGACCAAGCATTACATAAAAGTGCATCAGATCCTTGAACTTATCCCATTGGAAGCGGGATGGCTTGATGGTCATATGATGATGTCCATGATCGCCACTCATCTGGCGGAGCTGCAGCTGCAAGGCTGAAAGCAAGCAAGGAGTGTTGCGTAATGAAGGTTCTGTTTACAGGAAATTTGGATTATTCCACTTGTTACTCACCATTACGGCAGGCAGGAGTCTGCAGCACGGACCGATAGCGTGTAAATTGGGCTGCTGGGGCCAGCAAACGGCTCCAACCGACCATGATTCGATTTGTTATTTAAGACAGCAAAACACACGATATTTTGCAGGTGAAGGAAAATTAAAGTTGTCAAATGTAGCACAGTTTCCAGCACTGTTTCCCGAAAAGTATCGATAATAGAGATGAGCCACATGATCATCTTTTATGGTAACGAAAAATCATGGAATATGATCACAGTGTCAAGTATGCCACTTTTTTTTATTCATTAATTTTAGTGATACAATTTTGCTATGTTGGTTTCTGAGAGAGATTATTTTTTTATGCTACAATATCTATAATTTTTTTGCATATTTAAGTAGAAAATGGACCCTTAACTAACTATACCATGAGTTAAGGGTCCATTTTCTACTTAAGTATGCAAAAAAAATTATAGACATTGTTGCATAAAAAATATAATAATATCATTTTACCATAGGACGAAAATTTTATCTAAAAGCCCCTTTTATTTACATATTTGAGCAGTGACTGTGATTAGAATTGTTATGTGAAACGATATTTGGCAGCAACTAAAGTGCCATCACAAAGTAAACAATTTATCAGTCATTAATCAACACTGATAGACGAACTGTCGATTTCAAGTACAACAAAAACAACAGGGGATAGCAAGACAAAACGAAGTTAAAGTAAAGTTAAATTTGTCTTGCTTAAGACAAATTCAAGAAACGCTGTAATATTTATATCTATATATATAAGCATATATATGTATGAGGTAATTGAAATAGAAAAATGTTGACAAGGTGAACTAAACTACATGTTGAGGAAAAAGAAGTGAAAAGTATCTGTAAATCACCCCACCTACCGACTGACGATTCGATGCTGATAAAAAAGCTCATTAGCAAACAAGTAAATAATGTTAAAACAAAACACAAATGCGCAATTTACTTGCATATTTTTTGTATTTATAAGCATGGCTTGTTAGTGAGTGTGTGTGTGTATGTGTTGGTATGTTAAACAATTTGAATAACCATTTGTTTTTCCTCTAAAAATGGCAAGTTCCTGTGAATACTAACAAAAATGCCAACAATCACACGCACACACACACCCATATGTACTTATGTATGTGCATACAAACATTTTTATTCAGATAACAAACTGTAAGAGGAGTTGAAACAAAGCATTATAAAAAGTTGAATCTATTCTCTTGAAGAAATTACACTTTTAAAAGCAAACTAACTTCCTGTTCTTGTTGTACGTATGTACATACATATGTATGTATATGTATGCATGTAGATGCGTGTGTGTATGCAAATACAGTTAGAGGTTTGGGCGTAGGCGTCGCCCGCCTATTTCTTTAGCCTTAAACTTGTTTTGTCATGTCGATTAAAGAACAATTCATTGACGTTCGATAGGCAATCGGCAATCAATCGTTGTGTCGTATGTTTATGAATACAAAAAAAATATGAATCAGCGCGTTGGGGCAATAAAAATAAACTGTTAGGTGACGGCAGGAGTGGAAGGGGGAGGGGAAGAAAAACAAATGCTAAAGTTGCTGCTTGATAAGGCTCTGACTGTGTGACGTCATCATTCTCGATAGTTGGCTAATATATTCTTCACATATTTTCAGCCCTGCCAATAATTTGCACAACAACGAAACGAAACAAAGCTTTAACCTCCTGCGTCACTTTAAGTGAGTGTGAGTGAGAAAACCCGGGGACGGACACCACCACAAAGTGAATGAGAGTGAGTGCGAGCGGCAATGGACTCGTCGAATTCACGTTTTACATCAAGATTACCAGGTAAGATTTTTGAGTTGCCTGATTTTGTTTTCAAATTTAAATTTAAATGTAAGAATTTCTGATTTAAATTGTTTTTTTTTTGTATCTTTGTTGCCCGCTTTGAAACAATTTTGCTGGTTTTAATTTTTGCCTTTTCCTTCGTTGGTCTTTTTTTTTTTTGGTTCTGCCGCTTTGGAAGTAGTCTAACAAATTAATAAACCGTTAATTGTTCTTAAACCGTGACACGTTTGAATTTTTATATTAGAAACCGTTATGGGAAAGAATTTTCAAAAAGTATATTGAATGATATACTTTGAACACCCTAGACAAAAAACACCTGGTGACTTAATATTTGATATCTTTGATGCCAAAACTTGTTAGCTTTGTGAGCCGTCCCGCACTTGTTTTTCTAGATTTTATTGTCTATATAATACATAAACAGTCTCAGAGGTGCCTTTGTTCTGTGGGTATAATAAACTTATTTATAGTACAATGATATGTCGTTATAAAGCAAAAACGATCCTTAGACCAATTGCGTGTTAAAGACTTTAAATTTCAATACAAAAATAGTGTTTAAGTCTTTAATTAACAAAAACAAAGAAAAAAATCCTCCGAGCTAATGACTCTTTAAGAAGAATTTAAATATTCTGTGTGTGTGTGTGTGTGTGTGGATTCCATTTGTTAAAGATTTTCAAAGCGTTGCTTCTTTTTTCTTGCTTTACATTTTTAATTGTAGCATTTTGAGGCCATTAAGACAACCAATTATAAGTAATTTAATCCGTCCCCCTCACCACCCTCTCAGTTTAATTGCCATGCTTTTAACCAACTATTACAACTAACCATGCTCGCCCTCAAATGCTCGCCCGCCCGCCTTCACCCCCTCCTCCCCGCCCTTGTCTCGCTCTTTCTAACATTAAGTAAAAGTCTTTTGCTTTGTGCTACTAACCCGATTTAAATCGTTTGAACCTAACCCAAAAGAGGGGCAAACTACTGTATCTGTATATTTATACTATAAAATAGCTTAGAGTTGATTCGTATTCGTATTGAACATTAACCAAAGCATACATAATAATAACTAACTTAATCGTTGCTCTATATATACATATTATATATATATATACTTTGCTAGCTGTTACTTATATATAATATACCTTATTTAGTTGTTGTAACGTTTGTGTGTCTTGTTGTTGCAATTAGATTTTCTTTCTCTCCTTCTCCTCTCTGTCTCTCTCTCTCTCTCTCCCTCTCTTTCTCTAATTCTCTCTATTACCAAAACCAAAAAAAAACCGAAATACAAACGTTTTAACTAAACAAATTTTCTTCAATTCTGATTCATGTTTTTTTTTTATTGTCACTCACCCAAAAAAAAAATGAAAAAACTTATATATATATATGCATATATATATATATATATATATACATATCTATTCCTACTCAAATCCGAAAAACACACACAAAAAACAAATATCTTGTTTTGCCTCAGGCCGTCAAAATACTGAAAAAAGTGAAAAAGCAAATTAACTTGTAAGATTCAAATTTTTGAAATTTATTAACCAACTTCAAAAAGGAAAATCTAAGAGATTAATTTTCTAACCTTTTCCTCTACCACCACAAAAAAAAAAAAAATAAAAACAAAGGTCCCGCCATCAATTCCCTGATTGAGAATTCTGATGAGCCGCTGCCCAGTTTATCGGATCCAGTTGATTTTGAGCCAAAATTGGAATTTGATGATACAGAACTATTGGCTCCAGCAACACTAGAGAGTAAGTCACAGTTTGATGTATATAAAGCTACAGATATATATTTACAATTCTCTTGCTTTCTCTCTTTTTATCTAGAAGATGTTATGGTTGGCGATTTTGTCTTGGCAGATGGTAAGTTTTTATTTATTTTCAAATTTATCAATTGAATTACAAACCAACTTTATAAACATTTTAGATCCTGATTTTGAAACCGAAGAGGTGGTAAATCCTCTGGAGGACGATTTCGAAGATCAGTTAAGGGAGCAATCAACAGAGCATTTTCAAGCTCCCAAAAATAAATGTGATTTCCTGGGCACCGATAAGCAAGGACGTCATATATTTGGAATCTATGCCTCAAGATTTCCAGAGAAATCTCAACTAGAGAAATTTGTGCGGTAAGTGGTAAAAAATCAGGAACTTTTTATAAATTTACGTTGCAGGCAGATATAAGCCATTTCGACCCCATGAAGTCTAAATCAAATCAATATTAAAAATAATGTCCGTCTGTTTGTACGACCAAATAGATCTCAGATATATATATGTAGTCATAAAAATCGGAATTAGAGTTGCCGAATTATATACAAAATCGTTTTGCACTGATCTTGGCCGATAGGTGCGCCAAAATGCTCATGTGTTAAAAAGATAAAGCGAATATAGGTGGCTCATTGGTGCACCGTACCAAGATTTTTTTGTTTCAATAGATTGCCATTTCATTTATACATATATTCTTTTACTCTTCTTTTTAGTGAAATCATCAAAGAGATTGAACCGTTTGTGGAGAACGACTATATACTTGTATATTTTCATCAAGGTCTCAAGGAGGATAATAAGCCATCGGCGCAATTTTTGTGGAACTCATATAAAGAGCTGGATCGTAATTTTCGTAAAAATTTAAAGACTTTATACGTCGTACATCCCACTTGGTTTATACGCGTAATTTGGAATTTCTTTAGTCCATTTATTAGTGATAAATTTCGCAAGAAATTGGTCTATATCTCCAGCTTGGATGAACTGCGTCAGGCATTGGGCTTGAATAAGCTAAAATTGCCCGACAATATATGTGATTTTGATGATAAACTAAATCCCAGCAGTCGCAGCAACAGCAAATCATCGACAACAACTCCAACATCATCATCGAGTAGCAATAGTTTAAATGCACCCCGGCAGCAGCAGCATAAAATGGCGCCGACGATGCAATTTGGCGTCTCTTTGAAATTCATTGTAATGCATAGTCCCTGTCTCAATTCCATACCGCCGATTGTACGCAAATGTGTTGATTCATTATCCATAACAGGTGTCATCGACACCGAGGGTATATTTCGTCGTTCCGGCAATCATGCCGAAATTATGGCACTGAAAGAGCGTGTCAATCGTGGCGAAGATGTCGATTTGGCAAGTGTTAATGTTCATGTTATAGCCGGACTATTGAAGAGTTTTCTACGCGACCTAACCGAACCGTTGTTAACATTTGAACTGTATGAGGATATAATTCGATTCCTAGATTGGCCCAAAGAGGAGCGTTCGCGCAATGTCACACAATTGATACGCGAAAAACTGCCCGAGGAGAACTATGAGCTATTCAAGTATATTGTTGAATTCCTGGTGCGCGTCATGGACTGCGAGGATCTCAATAAAATGACCGCATCCAATTTGGCCATAGTGTTCGGACCGAATTTCCTATGGTCGCGCAGCACTAGCACTTCGCTCGAGGAAATCGCTCCCATAAATGCATTTGTCGACTTTGTCCTGCAGAATCACAAAGATATCTATCTGATCGATGTCAATCAGCGTCCAACCAACGTGATGGTTGGTTAGCACACACACACACACACGCAGTTCAAGTATAATTATGTTTTGTATATTAAACAACAAAGAAAAAAACACAACTACAACTAAATCATATAGAAACAATAAAAACAATCACAATTTGTATATTTCTAAGTTGAGATTTTACTTTATATCTTTTTAAACTGTGTAATATTTTATTATTATTATAATTATTAATTCAATTTTTTTTCCCAATCTTTTGTTTGTGATTAATTTTATCCAAATTCCTTCCCCCTGTGCCCCCACTCACTCAATTATTAATATTTATCGATGTAACGAGAGTTAATTAATGTTTAATTTACCAAAGAAAACTGATTTGTTTTTGTTTGTTTTTTTTTTTTTGCTCTTTCGTGTATCTTTGAAATGTTAATAAAAAGTATATCTAACTAACGCACATTCCCGGAAAAAAACGAAACACACATACACGCAAACACATACACAAAGAAAACGTAATAAGTATAGATTATTGAACAATTTCCTTATAGTAATTAACTTACAAATTTTATATAACAAAAAAGGGTATTGTTAAAACAAAAACGAAAAAAAAAATAAAAACAAAAAAAGCGAAAACAAACAACAAAAACAAAAAGATAAAAAATAAAAGTAAAATGTTAAAAAAAGAAAACCAAAACGAACTTTTTTTCATTTCCAGCGGAAGAGTGATCAAAATCTTATAAAAATATGAATTAAAATTTAAATCCAATTTGATAATTGAAGTTTTTGAAAAAATTGAACTAAGATAAGAATTTTTCCAATGCTACATTCTTTGCATTTCAAGCGAAATTCAACAGATTTGAGACATTTCTAACATTCATCATCATAATGATGATAAAAACACAACAGAATGACATGACTAAGAATGCTGGGGTTTTTCCAATCCAAGGATGAATGTTCCGATTATCGCACATTAATCAACTCATTCGCAAATACTACTAAATACACATATCAAATGCCGGCACATGCCCAGTAAAGGAGAAGATCTTGAGACCAACGCAATCCTGCGCTAAAAATAGGTTTAAAAAAGAATTATTTGTTACCCCTTAGATCCTAGAATCACTTGTATATGAGTTCGATTCTATTTCTAAATATAGTCAGTTCTAGAACGGCTCTTGAAACGTATGTACCTCACGGGTGCGTACGCATGGGATTCAGTCTTAAGTCTAGCTCTGTGTAATCTATTTATTATTTAATTTGCTTATGTGCTGAGATTTCGTATATCATTTGTGAGATCATCGAAGAATAGGTCATGGTCCGCGCGTGAGTCCATCTGTTAGAGGTGTTCGTAAAGCTATTTTCTAGATTTTGACTGATTTGTTGAGAAAATGTTATGGATATGTAACATAATACTTTTTGAAAACTAACCATGGGTTCTCCTGCATACATATAACCCACAAAAGTGTATTGTAGTTGCTAAATATCGAACAACTAGCCTTGCTTTGACATTCGTTTCAAGTCAAGTGTGAAGAAAGTCAATATCCTAAAAGATCATTAGCATTAGATTTATGGTACACACTTAAAAGGCGCTCAGTTTACAGAACAAGCCTTAGTCGCTGGCCCTTCTCTACTCTTCTCATCTCTCCTCTTCTCTCTTTAGTGGTTTTTTTTTTCGTCGCATTTGTAAACGTGGCATCGCCATCGGTTCGCTTCGTATATCATCACTTTGACAACCCTGCTAAGTCAGCACTTTTACTGTTTTTTTTTTTATTTTATAGGGATCATCGGAGTTGAAGTGGGGCCTCTGCAAGACGCGCAGATTCTCAACTTCGTCACCCCAGCTGAGTATGTATAAATAAGTGTACATATGTTCAGTTGCATTTAGACTTTGGTTAGAAACAGCAGCGTTCGTGTGTGTTTCTCCCTATGATTTAAGATAGTAAGTTATATCAATATTATATATTCCAACAAATTGGTATTCGGTATTATTCAATCGGTGACAATTTTATTCTAGAAACTGTGAAGGTAATATGTAGGGAATAAATCGGTTTTGTCAAAGCTTTCGACCTTAGCTAACTACTGGAGCAATAATTTGAATTGAAAATAAAAAGCAACTAAATATTGAGGGGAAAATTTAAATTATATCAAGTTCAGCTTACAGGTTTAATATCAGTAAAAAGTCAGCACTACTGCATTTTTCGACCTGCTCAAAACGAATCAAAAATGGAACCGCGAACAGGTCCTAAGTCTGTTCTAGGAATCTGTATTCTTAAATATAAGTTTATTGATTTGAAACTAGGTTTTAATGTTTCATTTTCTGTCATTCTGCTATGGCTAATATCAGTTGCAAAGATAGAAATCCAAGTTAATCTGATTAGATGAAAATCAAGCAAAACCACTTTTCTCTAGGATTCCTTTTTGGGCCTATATACGAAAGCAATTATACATATATAATCAATAGAGATTCAATTAACTACTTTCACCTGCCTGATTTACTGATTATTGTTGCATTCCCATCGCATTAGTGCAATTATCAGGTTTTCACATGAAGTAATTTAAAATTCAATTATTAAATTGATTGGATAAATTGCTAGCAGGGCCAGAGACTTAATTGAAATCTAATTTCTAACAAAGTTAAAACTCAATTCGATCATTAGATATTCATACCTTTATATTAGTGGCAGCAATCCTTTACTCACACCCCCGCCCCGGGCCCCCACCTCTTCTTTATCCACCGTGCACTGCAAAACAGGTGCAACCAAGGCATAATAAAAATTGAAAATAACAAAAAAAAAAAAAAAAAAAAGGAAGAAAAAAAAACGAAAAAAAGGAATGAGTAAAAATTATAAAAATAAAATGATTACAACTGCGACGAGTCAAGGAATTCACTGTGGCCACGTCACACGGACGGAGGCAACTGACGTGTCCTTTCACCGTGCTACCACACTAAGTGTGTGCGTGTGTGAGTGTGTGTGTGGGGTCAGGTATATATCTGCTCAATGATATCTATTTGTGGCATGGCAGTTGGTCTGTGGCCCCCCTCATTCAATGCCCATGCCCCATAATTGCCGGTTCTGATGTTTTTATTCCTGTTGCTGCTGCTGCTGCGTTTGTTGCTGTTGCTGCTGCTACTGTTGTTACCGTTATTGTTGTTATTGTTGTTGCTGTTGGAGTATGTGCATATATGTAATATTATTAGCTAATTTTCCAATGCAATTTCATTCAGTTTTGGGCTGTGCAACTTAACGCGTCGAACTCGTATAATATCGGTTTCAAATTACGTCGCGACATCAGCTCAACACACCGTGAACCGGAGTGATTATGTGTGTGTGTGTGTGTGTAGGTGTGGGTGTGTGGCAGGGACTGGGAACTGAATCGGTTCTCGAGGTCCAAATAAGATTTGTTTGTTGATAAATCGCGCATTTGGTAATGGATTGATTACGACCTCTCCCCCCAACCACCATCCTTACCGCTTAGCAAACAACCAACGAAATCCAAACCCTCCATGTGTCTGTTTATAAATAAAATTCAAATAATGCTTTAAGGCAGTTTGTGATCCCTTGGGAAAGCGAAAGAGCGAATAAACCATGCGATAAACATAACAAAAAGACAAAAAAAAAAAAGGAAGAAACAATTTATCTATGGAAAATATTAATACTTAAAACAGTGATTCGATCGTTCGCTATTTAATTTGAAGTGTTAAAATATATATATATATGTAGAAATCGGCAAGAGTTCGGATATAAGACAAAACTTAAACATACCAAAGTTGGTTTACTCGATTCTTTTTCTAGGTAATGAAATATATTCAACCGATTCGAATTAAAGTGTAAAGATCCTTCAATTTGAATGTTTGCTAAGTAAAAAGTTTTTTCTATTAAAGTTAGTTTTCGGTTCGATCTTTTTTATGATATTGTCGATCGATCTTGTTAAAAAGTTATTTCCTTCTTTTGACAATCTAGTTAAGAACAAACCAATTATTGATTTCAATCTTTATTTTCCACCGATTGTTTCTATGAGAGCTATTTTATATATTTTTCAATCCGTATGAATCGGAGTGCAGTGAAAATAACATATCTATATGATTTATACCCTTGCAGAGGGTATTATAAAATTGGTCAGATCTTTGTAACGCAGAGAAGGAATCGTTTCCGACCCCATAAAGTATATATATTCTTAATCAGCATGAGAAGACGAGTTGATATAGCCATGTCCGTCTGTCTGTCTTCTACTATATGAACTAGTCCCACAGTTTTAGAGCTATGGTTTTGGTATATAAGCTTTTCTATACCCTAGAATGCACATCTGCGATCGAACCACTATATCATATAGCTGCCATACAAATACAAACAATTAAATTAAATTAAATAGATTTCTAATTAAATATTAAACAACTGCAAGGGTAAACAAACTTCGGCTTCTTTGATATATTTTTTTTAAACTTAGATATGTTTGGGGCAAAGTGAAGTTTCTTATCAGTCCAACGATTTTAAGACTTGAATTCTATGGAAATCTATATTGACATCATATTATTTATTTGTTCTTGGTTTTTGTTTTTCCTTTTTCGATTTTTTGTTTAGATCCAAGCGAAACAAAATCAAATTTGAAATGAAACCAGATGCAACAGAGTGAGAGAGAGAGAGAGAGAGAGGGAGAAACCTGTGAGACAATACCAGGAAACAATTCGACCACCGATCGATCGATCGACCGACACTACCCCGATATTTTATATAAATATTATTATAATTGAGTCAATTTGAGTGGTGTCTGCATCTATAAAAGGGAGTTGACATCAGCCAGCTGATAGCAGTCCATCATCGAGCGTAATATGGTTGTACCCGAAACAATGGATGATGAATTTGATTTGCAAATGAATCCTGAAACAGTGAATGATGCAGAAGAAGAAGATGAAGAAGAAGAGGAGGATGGAGAAGACGAAGATCCAGATGATGATGATGATGCTGATCAAGAGAAACAGGAGGAAGAGAAAAAGAAGTCACAGAATCAAACAAAAGAGGAAAAACGTTTGGTACTCGAGGCGAGACATTCGCTTTCCATGTAAGTTTATTTGATTTTAATGATCAAATCTTTAGAATAGAGATAAATAGAGATACTATCTCTCTCTCTCTCTCTCTCTGTGTGTAGGGCTGAAACGAAAAAGCGTCGAGCCAGTATCTGTTCAAGTGAAAGTTTATTCATACCCAAGGAATTGACACGCAAAGGCACCACACTGAACACAACGCTGGAGAAGATGTCCAAAAATCAGGAGTACTGTATGCGTATGTTAACCTTTCCCGTTGGCTCTGGCCGAGCACGCTATGTGGCCAAGCAAATGAAGAATGGCAAAAGATTAAACAAACAAGTGAAACCAACAACACCAAAACCAGATGAAGAACCAAAAATTATAGAGAATTTACGCCGTAATATGCCTGAATTAGATATCGCAGCAAGCGAGGACGGTGGCAATGAAACGAATCAATTGCAGAGCGAGGATGAGATGAGCATTCTGCTCTTGGATATGGTCAACGATCTGATGGAAACCAAACGTAAGGATTGTGAGGATTCGAAAGATCAGAATCAGAATGCCCAGCCAAGGTGAGTGTCCAATTGAAGATCACCAGAGAATTATAATACATATGTGTGTTTCTCTTTCTTCACAGTGCTCCGAGTTCGCAGATTCGGCGAACGAGTGTCATTCAAATCAATCGACAATTGCTGGAAAAGCAGGATGAGAAGGAGCAACAGAATGTATTATTTCGTTGGCATAATCCCAACTATTGTGATGGTGAAATGAAAATGCGTCTTTTGGATAAATTGGATGAGCTGAAAGCGCTACATCAAACGGAAGTTCAAGTCAATTACAGTGAGGTGAATAATAATAATAAGAAAACAACAAAAGCCATGGAGACGGAGCAACGGGAGCAGCAACAATTGCAATTGCAAGCGGCAACTGATGGTGGCAATGTGCAGCAATCGTTGGCAAATGAAACACAGCAGCAACAAGAGGCAGAAGAGTTGCCAGTGCAGCCTGAGCCACAGCCACAGAATCTTGTTAGCCCCGAGCAACAAGCAACTGTTCGAGACGAGCGACATCAGCAACATGTTGATGGCCATATTCCCATACAACGCACCAGAGCAACATCTACCACAACCGATACAGCACTGCGACAGCAATTAATGCAACATATTGTCTTCAATGACAATGATTTATATCAGTCAAATAATTCTAGTACTAACAACAACAACAATAACAATAATAATAATGCCCTAAATCTGTCGAAACAAAATTCATATGCCAGCGATGCCCTAATGAATCATTGGACACAAGTTTCGTACCCGCAACAACAGCAGCAACAACAACCACAACCACATAGGCAAACACCTCCGACTGTCTATCAGCAGCAACATCATCCCACATTGGAGCCCATCAATCAGTTGCAAGAACTGAAAGCCATGTATCAACGTCTCAAAATCCAAGAAGATGAGCAATTGAAAAAAATTGGCAAATCTTTGAAGAAAGTCTACGACGAGCGCACAATCTATGAGCGGCAACATGCCGAGGAGAAACGACAGTTTCTCCAAAAGATGACACAAAGCCAGAAAATGGAGGAGAAATTGCAGGCGGACAGGGAGCAAATACAGCGGCAACACAAGACCGATTTGCGTTTGCTGGAGCAACGAATAGGTGAAAAGCAGCGGCAATTATTGCAGAGCAATTACAATTTTCAGCGACAACATCAGAGCTATCAGCAACAGTTGATGATGGAGCAGCAACATTTTATGCAGCAGCAGCAGCAACACCAGCAACATCAACACCAGCAACATTTGATGCAAAGTCAACAGCAACTAGCACACCAGCGACTTGCACAACGGCAACATGCACATCAGCAACACGCACAGCAGCAACAACTGGCAGCACAGCAACTACAAGAGAATCACCACCATCATCATCAGCATCATCATCATCCACCATTCTATCCACCATATCCATATGAGAGCCATCGACCAGCGCCACCGCCGTCCTATAAGCCCCAACAGCAATCCCACCAGCCACATCCCCCACCAGCTTATCAAGCTCCAGTTGCTCCTGCCCATCCGCCGCCCCCCAGCACCTATCAGCAGCGTGTGCACTCATTTCGTGAAGCTCAACCGATGGAAGATCAGAGTATCAGACTAATGCCACCGCCACAACACTATCAACAGCAAGCAGGAGTGCCACTACCTCCACCTCCGCCTCCGCCTACTGAGAATCCAACTTGCCATCCAACAAACCGAATTATGCGACGTAGGCACACACTCACCCACGGACACATTATCGATCATCGGACTCTGCCGTATGTGTTGCCTTCCGCTGCTGGGGCTGCTCCTTCTGCAAGATCAATCAATCCCCATCGTTATGCTAGTGAAGCGCCTGCCTCGAGTGTCCAAATGTTAGAGCAAAATATCGATCGCACGGCAATTACATCGCTAATACAAAACTATGTTTCTAATTTCATCAATGACAATTTGAGACCCAATGATTAAATCCAACTTTCACCATCATCATGTGAATCATTATAATACTATATATAAAAAGCCATTATTGTGATTTTAGTTTGTAAACATTAAATGTATTTATCATTTATTCATAATTAAAAACAAATTCTCCCTCGAAGGGGAAAAAGAGGCATAAAAAAAAGATATGACAACTTCTTCAAATCGAATCGAATCATTATTCGTTCAGTGTTAGCGTGAGGCAAGCGATCATCAAAAGGCTCAAAAAATCGTCTCTCAACTAATGTTTGACTATATCTAATAATCACTACAAAGATCAGTAGTATTTGCATTTGGACCAGATAAATTAATGAAATCTCTATGAGCAAAAGGTCAAAGTGCAAAGGATCACGGGTCATAATAATATATATAGAGAATTACACAGAAAGAAAAGTCTACACAGAGTTTCACAAAAATGTTCACAATGCTAGATTAATTTGTATCGAGTTAAAAATTATATATCTAGATGGCTATATAGATATATCTCTGTGTTTCATATATGTATAATTAATGCATAATAAATCGATTAAAATGAATATTTTATTCTCAAATTTTAGCGATTTTCTAAAAGCATTTTTACCACCCTTTGCAAAATTTAGTCAGTTCTTCTTTTGACCTTCCGATCTACAAGAGCGTTTTGTAGATCACAAAAAGATCTGATCTTATGCCTAATATCATCAATATAATCCCATAAAGATCATCTTGTTGATCGGTGTAAACAAGATGGAATATAGTTCCATATTTGAGAGCGAGGTAAAATGAGCTTGGAACATTGGAAGTTCAATTTTAATCACAGTCACTTTGGAGAATTCAACAAATTGAACAAATTATTAGAACATGTGGCAAAAAAATAAATTTAAACGGAACCTTTGTAGAATTGCTTGAATGGCGGCCAGAAGGAGAATGCCCGGATATGCCAACAATGGGCGAAAACGTGATCGAGAACAACGGGACAAAGGAGGAGCGACGACTAGTGGTCCATATTGGAAAAATGTGATGCCCAATGTGGATCGTGGGGTCGCAGTGGTAAGCCCAATTGCAATCAAAGGCAAATCATCGCATGGTATCCAATCGGGATCCATGACCCTATCGAATCGTTCGCCAAAGAGCTCGAGTCGTGTCCGTATGGAGGGTCGCGTGACTCCATCGAATCGCAATTCACTGGAAATGCCACGCAAATTGTCTGGGGTGCCGCAAATATTTGTGGAGGTGGCAGCAGCGCCATCTCTACGCAAGACAAGCATCACGGATTCGAGTAGAACCAAGCCGGTGGCCAGTACACGCTCCTTGGGGCCAAAGAAGACGAAAATTGAATCATCTTCGGCATCACCGGTGGTGAAACGGAAAGCTCCACCCACGACTCAGTCCAAAGAGGAGGATTATGAGAGAATCTCAACGCCACCTTCTGCCAGTCCATTGAAAAGGGGTAGCGAAGAGCAATTGCCAACCGAGGAGATTGCTCAGACGGCGGAGAATGAAGAAAAGAAGGAGGAGGATCAGCTTGAAGGCGAGAAGAAGGACGATGAACAGAAGAGGGCCATGTCTATCCCAAATATGAAACTATTTCCATGTTTTCGTGGCGAATATCCCACACGTCATCGCCCGGGCACCTATCAATGGTTACAGCGCACTGGACCCAAGGGCAATCAAGTGATGGCCATGTGCGAGTGCGATGACAATGAACCAATTGCCACCGAGGGCAACATTATCACATCCTGCGAGGTCACCGAGGCGCATTACTTAAGGTAAACTAAGATAAACTAAACTACATAAAGGGGAAATCCTTTACTCCCTTCTTTTCCTCTTTTCCACAGCATTGATTGCGATGATGAGAGCAAAATGGAAGGTCCTTCCGGTCCACCATGTAATGAGTGCAATCCCGGAGCAACTTCTTATATGTATGCATTTCCACAGTCGACGGAACCAACAGGCATACCATGTCCAGCTATGAAGCAGCAACAACAACAGCAACAACAACAGCAACAACAACAACACCAGCAATCCCACGGACCCCCGCCATGTTGCTCAAATCGGCAACAATCGAAGCACAATCAAACTGTTTGCTTTGCCAATGGCAATTCGAATGGATTAACCGAAATGTTGGCCCAACAATTGCAACAGCAAATGCAACAGGCTCAGGCCCAGATAGCTCAGGTGCAAATGCAATTGAATAGCGCCTGTGGGGCAACTAGAGTGCGTAAGTTGCAAGTTCTATCGCAAAATCTGTCCGAATCCATGCCACAAGAAGACCACGAAAATCTGGAGCAAACAGATAATGTGGATGACAATGATGTGGATGTGGATGACAATGAATATGAGGATGTTGAATCATGCGCTTGCATTGCCCAACAGTTTCGATTGCAACAGCAACAACAATACCAACCACAAGAAACCTTTTTTTGTGGCTCATCGCCGCCATCTCAGGGAACTGCACAACCATTGATGTTTCCATTTCAATATCCTCCTCCAACAACCTCTCCGCCACCACCAACATTACAATTTGGTTGCTATCCGATGCCCAATACCATGACATTTGCTCCTCAAGAGCCACAACGATCTTCCATACCGCACGCTGGTTGCCAGCAGCAACTGCCGCAGCAACTGCCTCAACAACCTTCTTACCATCAGAGCCATCTTCAGCAACAATCGCCACCAACGAGCTCACAGCAGAATATGTGTCCACATGGCAATCATTTCTGTCCCAGCTGCTATCGTCAGTGTTATGCCCAAATGCGTTTCATGATGCCCAGATGTTGGCCGCGTTAATTCCATCCCTCCCCCTAAGTATCGAATGCTGCATAGATTCATCGCCCTTCCACGCCCATTAACCTACACGAATCTCTGCAATATGCGATACTTTTAGAGGGAAATTGCCTAAAATTATGCAATTCTTCCGTTTAAACTTTCAAAAACGAAGCAAACAAAATTTGAGAAAAATTTGTCAAAATAATTATATACAATATATACATGAATTTTCTCTCATTTGAGAAAATCGTAGAAAATAAAATAAAATTTTGATATATACGATTTCAAAATTCTTTAGTTATTTAATCCAGCGAATGAACAGAAATTTTAATTACAGATTTTTAATTAAAAACATTAAACAGTTACAGAATATCGACAACTGTTTCATCATTTTAATCAAAAATGTGTAATTTCAATGGAATGTGCGGCGGTTATCGTACATGCTGCAGATACAAATGCTGCCCCATCTGTCCGATGCGTAAGGAAAATGCTGCCACATGTAGGAAAATTCAATTTTGTAATTTTCAGCTGCAGAATGAGGCCAATAAAAGAGCTACGATCTCTGGCCAATCTGATAGACCAGGCAAGAGCGTTAATCCTTCCAACGCGGCCAAAAACAGTGATCCATCTGCCGTGAAGGATAAGACACCATCGACGACAAAGAACACAAGTCGGAGGAGTTCAGTCCAATCGACTGGAAGCGTTAAGCTCAAATCTACACCGGAATCAGAACAAAGCAAAGGACCAATTAAAGAGACGTTAAACAAATCTCAGCACACTAAAACCAGTCAGGCTAAGACGCCATCCAGTGATTCAGCTCCAACTACAACTACAGAGGAGACTACTAAAGCACCCGATAAGCAGATAACCAACAAAAGTTCCACCCCAACAAAAGAGACAATTCTGACGATTGAATCTTTGACAGAACCCATCAAAAGTGATAACAAACAAGCAATGAGAGCCAAGGAGACTCCTTGCCCAAACAATAGAGGCTCAAACCAATTAAGTGCAATCAAATCCAGCTATCGCAGATCATCCCACACCACTAAGAAGGATGCTAATGCTGAAGCCGACAATAAAAGTTCCAGTATATGTTCCTGCTATCACTCTACACGCACTCTATATCGTGCAAAATCCGATTCTCAGGAGAAATCAAGAAGCTCATATAGAAGGATAAGTGCTGATCCCGTCAAGGATGAACAAAAGTCTTTGGTTAAGGTCAAACACAAGGTGAGTAGGCGTAAGAGATTCCCCATACGCAGGAATCCAGCCAGAGTGCACAATGAGATGCCTTTAGGGATGCCAGGAGTGGCAAATGACAACATCTGGTGAGTCTATCCCCAAATGTATGGCAATATTTATAGTTTTTCATTTTATTCACAGGTTTGAATGCAATATGCCCATCCGAGTGAATATACCCACATCCATTTGTATGCAGAATCTTTTTGGATTTCAATCGCCATTTCAATCCCCCGGAGATTCAATGGCCAACAGTCTGGTTAAGGCTCCCAAATTCTGCATCTCACTAGGTCCTGGAAATAAAACTCCCCAACATCAATTGCCACAAGTCCAGGAGAACCAAGTGAAGCCCACGAAAGCTAAAGGGAAAGCTAATAGTAAAAAGCGTAGAAAGTCCTTACCCTCGAATGGCTATTGTCCCTGTGAGATATCCACACAGACCACTCCCACTACGCCTCTTTCTTCTACAACTGCACAAGAATCGCCCCTCGACTATAGCAGTATCATTTTCTCTCAGTGTAAGCTATTGCAAAATTGTGTTGAACTAATAACCAAACAATTGGCCATCTCCGAGAACGATAAATCAAACAATTTGTGCAAGAAGAAAGTGAAATCCAAAACCAAACAAACTTCCAAGGAACCTGCTAATATCTGGGAGGAAGAATGTGAAGGACATGAGGATAATCACACGAAAAATAACTCTCGCCGTGTCTCCATCGGAGCTCAGAAGAGTTCTAGCTCGCAGAAATTCCCCGGCGTTCCGAAAAATAGTTTTGTGAGTGGCCTATCGAAGGAGTTGTCTACCACAAAAATGAAGGAAATGCCCGAAACACTGGTGCCACAAAATAGCCTAGCTAGTGCCAACAGATCGCAACAGAACTATGGAGATCGGGATGAGATGGCGTCACCTCAAGTAGTGCGCAAAGAAGCGCCAGGTGATCAACGTTTGCATCAACAACACTGGAGACCAGCAAGCTACTCTCCAACGCAGCATGAACTTTCAATTAACCAGTGGGAGGAAAAATGTCGTAAATGCTGTTCAAAAACTACCAATCAGAGGGAACACATCTTGGATCAAGACACCACTTCGGAATGGCATGATTCAAGCATTAGATCAGAGCAGAAACCCTCTGAAAATCCAAACATTTCACGACCTCCAACTGCCCTTGCTTTTAATCTACAAACTGAACGAAAGTCTGGTGAAATATCCAATCAAAATCCTGTAAAATCTCGAGAATATCGAGGAAACAGTATTCAAGATAAGCAATCTTCAAAGAAACCCTCGGAAAATCAACAGTTTTCACGACCTCCAACTACTCAAGGTCCTAATCTGCAACATAAAAGGGTATCAAGTGAAATCACACAAAATAAAGCAAAAGCTAGTAGCCTAAAAAGCATTCAAAGACAAAGTTCAGCGGAAGAACTCTTAGCCAGTAATACGAAATCTGTAGAGAAGCAACATAAGTTGGTCAAACCTTCAGCAGAGAATGGTCTGCGAGAAGATATAAGATATTTCAGGGCTAATGATCCAATCTCGCAGCAATTCCAGGACAAAGAAACATGGGAGGCTAACTGCCGTCTGTGTTGTACTAGTAAAGAGACACGAGATCGACGTGAACCACAGGAAAACGAACATCTTCTCGGACCATCAAATACCAAAACTGAAACGCCCGAAAAGGACTTATTTAGCTGCTGGTGTTGCTGTGTTGACGAAACGAATAGGCATAACATTGAAATCGGACGTAGGAAGGTCAATCAAAAAGGTCGTGACAGCAAATATAATTGGGAAAACGGCGGCGAAGAAGTGAAGGCACCACATGGAACCTCTAATGGAAGAAACACTGAGCAAGATATACGGGAAAGTACAAGCGAAGACACAAATGTGGAGGAAAGCTCCAAAGGCAACATTCACTACTTTGGTCGATCTCAAGATTTTGCACTTTGTGATTATGCAAATTCTACGAGGCAACAGCTTAATCTAAAACTATTGAAACAAATAATCAATGAAAGCAATATAGAGCGTACGGAACATCCTGATTGTGTACGGCGACAAAAGAAAGCAGAAAGTTCAAAGAAAAATGATAAAGCACAATCAAAAGAAATGGCAAAGAAGCAAACGTTGTCAGGGAAACTCAAAGGCACTACAACTACTACTGCTACTAAAAAGAACTCGAGGAACTCAAGAACTCGATCTCAATCAGCGCCAGCAAGTAGCAAGAGAAAGAAGCAATCTCGTTGTTGTAACGAATGTGCCAAAGAGAATCTCTTAAATCGATATTTAATCCGTCAAGCAAAATCCGATATGGTGATTTTTTGTCCTTCACGAATGAGGAAATCTTGTGTAATACCACAACACTTTCGCTGTCCGCCAGCAAGCCCCGGTAGTGCTTTGAAGACACGAGTAACGAAAACTCAAGAAAATTGTGAGTGCAAATGCGTTAAACCCACTATGGATACCGTATTGGCGGACTATCAGCGTTGTTTCGCCAAATATCCACCACAGAAGGGAGGCACCGAAAGGTTGCCGCACCACTCCGATGATATCCAATTGGCCAGCTTGTGTTCCCTAGATGAGGATAATATTGAGAGCATTTTGGGCAAGTTATCTACGGAAATAGATCGACACCCTTTGGTGCTGGTGCCCTTCCGTTTGGACAGTCAGAAGAGCGGCAAAATGGTGGCCATCTGTGAGCCAGATGAAGGGTGAGCACAAATGTATTCAACCCATTTATTTGGGATTAATTTTTCTATATTTCCATGCAGGAGGAAGTTGCCTCAATCTGCTGTTGGATCGAATCAACCTGAGATCCAGTCACCCGAAAGCCCTGGGACTTCTGGACAAAACGCGGAGGCTCACGGAAAAGAAGGTCCTCCGCCTGCCAGTCAGGTTGTCAGTCCCCGGTCAAAGACCAAATGCAAACCAAATTGCACGACCCATAGCAAAGGGAAAAATATGCAGCAGTTGTATAGAGACATGGTTAAGAATAAGGAGACAGTGATGCTAATGCATCCACGACGTTTGCGAAGCGATGGTAGTGTACAGCCTGTACAGGAACCAGTGCTCCAACAATCAGTGCACTCGACCTCGAACTCGTCCTTCGCGTCAAGTTATTCAACTATTTCGAGGCAGAGCCAGGCCAGGAAGGAGGAATCTCTACTTAGTGAGACGACTTGTACCTGTGAGATGCAAAGTGTGGCACGTCCCATGGCCAATTTTACGCGAGCTCAGTGCCAGGAAAATCAACATCAACAACTGCTGCAACAGCGGCAACAATTATGGGAACAACAGCAACTGATTCAGCATCAGCAGCACTTAATAGAGCAATATCAACGACCTCTTTCGGGTCAAGCGTTTCCCAGTATGGATTACATCAGAGAGTGCACGGATTGCACTTGTTGGGTCGATCCACGAGATGTCAGACGACCCATGGGACAGTTTCAGTCAATGCAATCCATTTCCCAAGAATATCAATCATACGCAAACAGTGTGACATTGATAACACCATCATTCTATCACGAAACCATGGCTAAATATGGTATCGAACGATTTGAATCAAATTATCGACCACCCCACATCTTTGTTGAATGCTTTCGACACCAACAACAACAGCGACCTCAAATACAAGCACCGACAACATCGATTCCTTGCGGTATTCCTGGCAATCCGTGCGTGTTCTTGGGTCAACCGTTTCAACCGCAACATCCTCAACCTCGATTGGTGGCTTATAATTTATCTCCTACCTACACTGAATCAAGTACCATTTAATATGATTATACACAAATAAATACCTTAAACTAGGAATCGAAATCAGTTCTAAGCTCTGCATGAGTAACGTTTTTGAGTACATGAGCGACTTGGCTTAAATTGGTAGAAAATAAAGTTAAATCGAATGATTGGCAGTTACCTGAGGAACGACAAGACACAAAGAAAAAGATTGCGATCTTAGGAGTAAATTAGAAAGCTGCCTAAGATCGCTTGTGCGTCCCTCGGTTGCGTGTGCGTTCCTCGGTTGCTTGTGCGTTTCTCGATTACTTGTGCGTCTCTCGATTCACAAACACATTACTTATTATGACACTTTGTCGCGATCCTTTTTCAAATCTTAGTTTTAGTATATTTACCATAGAAAGATTTGTCAATACTTCCAACAAAGAAATTCATTTTAAATTACTCTTTTGGTTGAAACAAAAACTGACAAAATTTTAGAGTTGTACCACCCAAAAGGAGGAAACAGGAAGCAGAAATAGTCAAAGATGGTACCCGAGAATGGTGCGAAATCTTGCGGCTATATCGAGACCGAAGAGGGGGAGAATGGCAAATGCAGCTTCATTTTGACACTAGATAGTGATGGCCACATGGAGATTAGTCCACATAAGACCAAAGAAGAGCAGCAGCAGGAGCGGATGTGCAGTGGTATTTGTTCCAAAGAGATGAAATCGGAGCCATTATCAAAAAATAAGCGAAGCATTAGCATAACAATACTTAAACACGATGCAACGGAGGGAGAAGTAAATGAGAACGCTTTGCCCGAAGGAACCACAAGCGGAGACCATGAAGAAGCGGCTCAAGAAGCGGAAGCAGCTTTGCCTCGATTTGTGAAGATCTACAACAAAGATTTGGGCGGCAAACCTTCGTTTGTTGTCCTCGAGGATGCCCTGGTGCGGCAGCGTATTGAGGACAATCTGCAACCGTGTCATTGTAATGCCCAACAGCAGACTACACCATGCGACATTGGGGCACATACAAGCTGTCAAACCGATCAATATTTGCTGGAGTACAAGCGGCCAATCCCGAGAGTAATTCCAGCAGTGCAGCAGCAACAACAACGTCCAGGCGGAGCAGTTGCAGTCGGATCAGCAGCTGCTCTAGATAACTTTCAGGCTCCCCATGTGGCCATCAGTTTGATACCAACAGCAGGCAACAGCAATAATAATAATAATATGGTCTATCCATCATCATCTAGCCATAGTTATTGTTGCTCCACCTGCTCTAGCTGCTGTGCCTGTGGCAATCATTGTTATCCACCGGGACAAGTAACCATTCCCACAGCTGCACCTCAACCAGTAGGCTTTTATCCTCATCCATTGCCAATGGTGGCCAATTATAGTCATCTGACATTACCCCAGCAGCAGCAGCTGCAGCAGCCATATCAGCCTCTGAACAATTGGTATCCACATAGCCATCAGTGTCTCTACTATCCGGTATCCACTGTGAACATGGCTTCAAGTTGTGCTAATCCACATTGTGCCACCTGTCGCATGCATGGCCATCATCATTCCCATGGCCATTGCGGCAAATGTTTCAACCAGCAGCAGCAACAGCAACATAATTATCCAACCTTTGGACGATCGAAGAGGGTCAAGATAACAGATAACAGTGCCGGAACATCATCAGTGCCTCGCGATAGGATGAAGGAAAGATCCCAGCCCACCCAGGAACAGAAGCAACACGAAGAACCTGATCGACCCAGTGCCTCATCCAATGCTTCCACCACAATGGAATCAAGTGAAACAGAGACCCGTTCATTGTATATGGCTCGTTTTGGTCGCACTTGTTTGATACTTAGACCCACCACGCCCACAGCAATACCACGGCTATTAACCAAACGCATCAGTCGCTACACTTCGGTAATGGCATGGCCAAGTGGCAGTAAGATGGTACAGAGACCACCCATCACTCACGTTAAACCAGCTTCCGAGGAGCACACACAGATCATTTAGCAGTTGACTCTTTTTTTTTTTTTTTAAATTCCATAGACAGCAATAAAGGATCAAACACTCAAAAACTAACAACATTTTTTTAATCCTTAGCCATGGTGTTTTTTCGATTTTATTCAGTGAAGTTTTGCCGTGAGTAACGTTTTTGAGTCATTGCTTAGAGAGGCGTGTTTTAACTCATTATCTAGCTTTAAGCCAGGACATCGGGAAAAAGTTCTACATCTTCAGTTCATAGATGGAAACGAAGGCTGCGTGCCGCACAAGCACGACTCCTTCCCTCAGCTGGGAGTCCCTGCTTCTCGAAACCTTATCTACCTTCTTTTTACTTGTTTGTCAAAACCAAAATTTCCAACAATTTGCTCTTAAAATGTACAAAATTACTTAAACATAAAATTTCCAACTGTCCGCAATCGAGGGGGCGCAACGTACAGTGGAGCTTCGCTGGCAAGAGAATTTCAGATTGAGAAATCTTGAAAGATGTTTTGTAGCGAAAGTTGTGATCATGGTTTAAATGCAACATCAGCGGGCAAGGTTCTGGGCACTAATCAGCAATTGCCGCACCCGCAACCGCAGTGTTCGATGTGTTGCCCCTCACATGGAGCCGAAATGGAGCCACCAAGAGTGGGCATGTGCTTTGTGACCGAAGGACCCGAAGGTCTCAGGTAAAACCTTTCCCCCAATCCAAGTTTAATCTATCAATCTATCTATGAATGCATCTTTCACAGCATTGACTGCAATGTTCCATTGCCAAATTCTTTCAATTTGGAAGAGTATAAGAAGCAATTGAACTGCTGTCCACCATTGCAGCAAGGCGGCAATCATTGCTTTAATGGTTTCTTTAATATGCCTTCTCCTCCATTGGGAGCAGGCTCGGGACAATTGCCCAGCTGTAGTTTCCAGTGTTGTCAGTGTGCTTGCCCTTGTATGCCATGCTACGAGCAAGCAACATCGCCGCCGCCATCACATTCGTCAAGGTCGCCCAGCAAATCGCCTAAGCAAGAACGCACTGTGACACCTTATCCACCGGTCCACTCAAGGATGCCGCCAATATTCTGTGTGGCCACACCAGCTCCACATCAAATGGATTGCGCCTGCCTGATGGGTCCTATGCAAATGGAAAATGGATCGACTTTTCTCTGTAGCATGATTCCAACAACAACAACAACAACGAATCAGGCAACGCAGCAGCTGCAGCCACCGATGCCGCCGACGCATTCCTGTCATTTCCAAACTATCCAGTCACCACCTCACCTTCATCTCCAACAACAGCAACAGGAATCGCTGCCGCCTCTGTCGCCGCAGCTGGTGCGCTTTGACTTGCCCTTGCCCTACCTACTGACCGACTTTAGGCGGGACAAGGATAAGTCATCATGCTGCGAGCAGACCCAATCCCAATCGATGTATAACCCAATGGGAGTCACTACTCAATCTATGCCAGAGCAGGCAAGCGGCTCTCCCACATCAACAGAATCAGATGGGGCACCTGAATCGGCACCAATCACGACAAGCACCACCGGGAAACGTTCTTGCCTGCGCCAGAAACAAGACTCCTGGAGTGTAAATGGACCTAATCAGCAGATTCAAAATTCATATGCATCTCCATCCCAGCCGGGAAATGTGTGCATGAAGTGTGGCAACTGTTGGCATTGCCCTCGCTGCTCCAATTGCTATTGGCATCAAAGTGCCGACAAGCGACGTTAGGGGGACGACAGTTGATTTAACTATACTTCACATATATCCGACTAAATACAAGACTAAATGCATTCTAACAGCATTTGTTTGAATAATGGGACAGGTTTTTCCTTTAGTTTCGCACAAGCAAGCCTAGGAATCACTCTTTCCATCAACTTTCGAACTCGAAACTTGTGCTTGCCCAACCTTAATCGACAATTCATATGACATTCATCGAAAGATTTCTTTTATTAGCTCCATAACCTCTAGATCCTGGCTCTAATTAGGCCAATTAATGTTGACGTAATTACGAATTACGTTAATCACTTCTTCAATAACTAGAATCAATACACTGATGCCTATAATAATCGTATAAAGGTGTTTCTTCAAATCTTTTTCAAGCTCTGTCGAGCAATCGGGTTGTCGAGACAAGATACAAGAACCAAATCCTTCCTCCATGACGGTGGTGGTGGTGTCTATAAGCACACATTTGCCAAAAACATTTTTCAAATGTAATGAAAATGTCATGAACTTACGCTTAATATTAAATTCCTCTGTTTCGAAATCGATCCAAGTGACTGCGGATGAGTTAGAGATGTCACATTTTATATCGTAGCACTCAAGCTCTTTGCCAAATATATCCCACTCCGGTTCGTTGAGAATCCAATTGTCTGATGAGCCAGCCGGCATCAAGACAAATAGACAATAGAAAAGTAGAAATTTTGTTAACTTCCTCATTGTTCAGCTGTTTACACGTATGTGAAATCAGTTCGCTGACACAGAACACCAAGTTAACTTTGATTGGATCTTCAAATCGATTCGGAGGCTGCTTTGTGAATCGAATATCGCTTAGAGCATATCAAAGCTAACAATTTATGAAAACAGGGACTATTTTTATATTGGAGATTCTATGTTTTTGGGCGAAATTGATGCGAATTTATATTGCGGAATGAGTTTTCAAAAAAAATCTACTTAGCTACTTCAAATCACCTTAGAGTTAATTGACAATTTTTATTGTATTTAAAATGATTAAATTTCAGTTCTTTATATTGTTTCCCTTAATTAGTGCCACTGCACTTGCATTGAAAGGTACTAATCGAATTCTATTAATTTGTGGATATAAAGCTCATTGAATTTCATTTTAGCTGAATACTATGAGCAACTAAAATGCGGCAATTGCATTAAAGTAGTTAATTACAATAAATATGAAGTCGGTTTCGATTGCGCAATTGAAGACGATATGGCTATTGCTCTTTCAAAACCACTTGCACGAAAGCATGGAGAGCTTAAAATTAAACTATTGCCCGAATGTTTGCCACCCAAATATGAGATAATAGGTTGTACAATCCATAGATTTATATACATAGATTAATTGACCACTAGATTATATTCTATACACAGATACCATTTATAATTACTGTTGTTTCTGGTCAGCGCAACTTGGTTGCACCCAAGTCTATGGGTTATCCTATCTGGCAAATCATCAGAATAACTGTAGTCTCTGTATCGGGCGATGTGGCAAAAAGGAAAGAAGAATGAGAACCAATAACTCCAATACACAGAAAGAACCGATAATTTTATTTATCCTATTACTTGCAACCTTTATTTATAATTTAAATCAATAAAAAGAAATTCAGAAGACGTTTTCAAACTCGTTCTTCGAACTTTGGACGTAGAGGAATCATTTTCTTTAACTCGTTCTTTGGTGAAGAGATATTTAATGTAGATATTTAATGAGAATATTAAAGCACTTAACAGTTCATTTCAGTTTTTTTTTTTTGTACTTAAAGAGAAAAATAGATTACATTAAAACCACTCTGTTCCAAAAAAGTTGTTTTTGAAACCAAAGAGAACAGTTAAGATATACCTAAGATATTTTTTATAAGTTACACATAAAAAAGACCATGTTTATTCCGTTTTATATGAAATTTGGTGGAATATTTGATATTTAGAACATGTATTTTTAACATTACGATACGATAAATATTGCGGGGGAAAATCACCCTTTATCAAATTCTGGGAGCAAAAGAAAAAATGTAACTTGACCAGCGTATACACTATACGAGACTACATTTTAAATTTGGTAGCTCTAGCAATTATGGTTCCTTAGATCTCTGGACTCTTACGGACGGACATCTTGTCATGCTGATCAAGAATCAATCGGAAATACTTCCTTCTGCATGTTACTTTAATTTGGCGACTTATCATCCTATGAATGCATGGTACTTATAAAAATAAATACATATGTCTATATAAGTACATCCTATTTATACCATGCATCCATAGGATGAAATGGTATATTAAAGTCGCCAAAATGTATGTAACAGGGAGAAGGAAGCTTTTCCGACCCTATAAAGTATATATATTCTTGATCAGCATGAGAAGAGAAATTGATAGAGCCATGTCCGTCTGTCCGTCTGTCCGTCTGTCCGTCCGTCCGTCTGTCCGTCCGTAAGAGTGCAGAGATCTCAGCAACTATAAATGATAGAGCTACCAAATTTAGAATGTAGACTCGTGTAGTCTTGGCGCAGACCAAGTTTATGTTTTTTTTTGCCACGCCCCCTTCCGCCTCCGGAATTTAATAAAAAGTGATTTTCTCCCGTAATATTTATCGTATCGTAATTTAATTTGGCACACTCATAGATCTTATGAGTATCTATCATTCCACCAAAATTTTTTTGCCACGCCCCCTTCCGCCTCCGGAATTTAATAAAAAGTGATTTTCTCCCGCAATATTTATCGTATCGGAATTTAATTCGGCACACATATATATGTTATGGACATCTATCATTCCACCAAATTTGATAAAAATCGGAATAAAAATGGCCGAGTTATGCATTGAAACGTTTTGCACTCAAAGCGGTGCAAGGGCGAATTTGGCCGGTGGGGCGCTAAAGTGCACACACATAAGAATGAGCGAGATAGCATATGTTAGAAATCGCGCATACGAAAGAAATTTAATATATGAAATAAGTTTTATAAACTCAAGGAAATTTGTTTTCCCCTGATGCATGGTATATCCAAGTCGGCCCGGCGACTTACTTACTTTATTTTGTGATATTTTTAGGCAACTTCCAATCCAAGTTTACCAGACTTAACACTCAATTATATTAAATTTATGTAGGTGTAGTTTCGACATTTAATTCGATTTTTATATTCGATGACAATTTATTATGGTAGCCATGAGCTAAATGGATTAAGAATATGATTAATGCAGTTGATGGCCACAAAATGTGTGATTGCGTTCAACTCGGGGACTATATTTGCTGTCCCAGGGAGTGAGTATTTATGCCATTCGAACGTACCCCCCTTTTACCCCCTCATATTTCTATCTTTGTAGTAAGCCTCAAGATAAATGCGTTGAAATTGGCAACTATATTTGCTGTCCACGGGAGTAAGAAATAAATTTTAATATCATGTCTAAGAAATTAACATAAATTCTCTTATAGCAGACCAACGGGAAACTGTTTCTACAATGGAGGAGGAGGGTGAGTATTAAGGGATTGTGATTGTGAATATTAACAGTGGTTTCCTATTTTCCTAGTGTCCATGCTAAGCCATGCGGCTGTGCCCGATCAAGATCGGTCGAACCCCAGCGTTTTGTTGAAGAGAAATTTTCAAATATGATTCCACCGAGTTTTCTATGCAAATATACAGATCCACCGAAACCCAAAAAGGTACGAAAGGCAAAGGTTTGTAAAAAGGTGAAGGAGAAAGTGGATGAGCCATGTGTTGGACCAGATCATGAGCATCCAGCGCCGTTGATGCCTGGAATCTATATGCCCGAAGGGATGACTATGGCCCCAGAGCCTGCACAAGTGGATACGGAGGGAGCAGAAGTGGGTGCAGAAGGAGAACAGCAACAGGGAACAATTCCGAATCCAAAGCCTCCAGAATATGCGGCAGGCTCTTATCCACCAATGACACAACTAGGATATCCACCGGGATCTGCTGCAGGACATGCAATCCCTGGATATATACCAAATGTGCCAGGTATGGTTGCACCAACTATCCCCGGTTATCCACCAGGATATGCACCGAACATGCCAGGCTATCCACCACCATATGGACCCTATGGAACGCCTCTTATTTATCCTCCACAAATGCCAGCGGCAAATCCCAGTGGTTATGGACCCGGCAATGTACCCTTCGAAGATCCTACATCCAGGCAAAAGGAACAAGCAGCTGGTCTACCCAGTTACCGACAACCACCATTCGATCCATGCACTGGAGAGGAATGTAATCGTGATAGATGCTTGATGCGTCGCAGTAAATCCAGTGCACCAGCTCGACAATCTCGCAATGGACTTGGCATCGGTTTTGGACCTCAGCGGGAATATCAACCTTATCATGTGGAAGAATCAAACCAATCCCCAAGGGAAGCTAATCTAAATCCGCCACCGATGTTCGATTGTTCCTGCCATTGCTCTCTCAGCTCTGACCTTATCGAGCGGTGAGTTTTTTGTCAAAACACCTGACTCACACACACAATGAAATAAACACACTAAATGTGTAATCTGTCTCCAGGATTTGCAAGTCTTTGCAAATATCGTGTCCTTGTGTCAAGAATTGCTGTTGTCCGAGTTGTCCCAAAACGAATGCGGCCAAGAAGCCAACTGTTAACACAATTCCTGGGTCGCGGCGCAAACCGAAAACCAGCAGGAGCAGCACTTCACAATTGGGCAGTGGCAAGAGGAATGTGGATAAGGGTGGCAGCAAACTAGCAGCGGGACAAGCAACTGGACGCAGTGGATCGCTGAGTGGTGAATCCAGTGGTAATACTATTGCAGCTGCTGCTTCTTCAACAAATGATGAGCAGGATGCAGCATCGCCCGTCGGAGGAGGATCTACGTTTGCTGGCGTAGCGCCGGCAACAAGGACTTGCAGTTGCTATGCCAACCTAATGGCCAGGTAAGTAACACGATCTCTCTAGTCTCTCCCACTCTTATCTAACTAATCAATTTTGCCACAGAACCGACGATAGTACTCAAACGCCGCCATTGGAGAAGAATAGCATAGGTGATGCTGGAGGTGGTGCCTGTTGTCTTGGCAGCTGTGGCTCGGGAAAGGGACGAAGTTGCTGTAATACTGCTTGCAATTCCTGCTGTGCCAATTCCTCCTGCTGTTGGCCCTACTATTACTACTATGATCCCTGTACGGGAATGTATTATTGCTATCGGAATTGTGGCTATAACTGCTATGGCAATTCAAAGTGCTGCAACTCCAATTCCTGCTGCAGTGCCTCATGTTGCAAGTCAAATAACAACAACAAAAAATCTGATGCTGAGAAAACACCAAATGCAACAAAAAGTAACTTATCCGCTACAAATTCAGCAAAGCGAAGGGAGAATAAAACTCCGGCTTCGCCTAAAACCAATCAACGGAATATGGGTGGCGATGCCATGGTGCCCTATCGTCCCGAAATGCAAGATCTCTATGATCAATGGGTCAACTTTCAGCAATATCTCAATCAATATCCCCAATCATCAATGTTTAACCCGGCACCAACTCCAGCCACGACCCCAAATCCGCATGGCTACTATACTCCCGCTATATCGACGCCATTTTACTTTGCCCCATCATCCTATTACAATCAAATGAATATAAATCCCGCTGCCGCCAATCCTGGTAATTACTGTGCGCCACAGCAGCGGGAAAGTGATATTGATTGGACGCCACAGTGATGAAAATAGGATTCGTGATGGAGATGGATTCATTTAATTTTGTCGAAATTTAACGTTGAATTTTATTAAGTTCTTTGCTAAATTAAAGCAAAAAACAAAAGCAAAATCGGCTATGCAGCTCTCTTTCTTAAAACGTTGAAAGATACAAATATCGACTCGTTTTTTCGTAAGCCAAGCATAATCGAATTTCAATTTAATTATAGTTCTTAAAATGAATAAAATAATTTACTCACCTTAAAACATTCCTATTCTTGTCGTCTCTTTCGTCCATTCCGACTATATAACCATCTCTTTCACTCCACACAAAATATCACTTAAAAAAAAACAACAAAAAAACAAAAACAACGGTAAGCGCTGACTACGAAACCGAGTTCACTTTTTTCACTTCACAACAAAAAAACAACAAAATGGAGAACTTTGCAATTGCATAACTCTTCTAGCACATCACAGATTTGTATGCTGTTATCACTAAACAAAAACTAATTCAAAGAACTATATCGATGCGATTTTATTTAGTTATATTTTTTAATGGACATTTTTATTAAAATTGCACGAAATCGTATTTTTGGCGAGTGAACACAGCGACGGTCGAATATAAACTGCAAAAGATGCCAAGAGAGTGGGAGAGAAAAGAATTGAGTGAGTTTCAGCTGTATGTGTGTGTGTCTCTTTGGCTTAAAAGAAGTCGCGTTATAGAGAGACGGAGGATCAATGCAACGTCGAAGCTTAAGCTGTGTATGTGTGTGTGAAAAAGATGCCAAAAAAATACGATGCGAAGAGAGTGGGAGAGAAGAGAATTGACAGAGTTTCAGCTGTATGTGTGTGTGTCTCTTTGGCTCGTTTTTCCGTTAACCAAGCGTAATCGAGTTTCAATTTAATTAAAGTTCTTAAAATGGATTAAACAATTTATTTTCCTAAAATAAGTCATATTCGTGTCTCTTTCATGAATTAGATATAGTCCTTTTTCACTCCTCACTAAATATCACTTACAAAAAACAAAAAAAACGACAAGCGCTGACTGCAAAACCGAGTTCACTTCACAAAAAAAAAAAAAAAACAAAATGGACAACTTTGCAATTGCATAACTCTTCTAGCACATCACAGCTTTGTATGTTGTTATCACCAAACAAAAACTGATTCAAAGAACTATACCGATGCGATTTTATTTAGTTACATTTTTTAATGGACATTTTTTTTAAAATTGCACGAAATCGTATTTTTGGCGAGTGAACACAGCGACGGTCGAATACAAACTGCAGAAGATGCCAGGAGAGTGGGAGAGAAAAGAATTGAGTGAGTTTCAGCTGTATGTGTGCGTGTCTCTTTGGCTTAAAAGAAGTCGCGTTAGAGAGAGATGGAGAGATCAATGAAATGTCGAAGCTTAAGCTGTGTGTGTGTAATGTGTGAAAAGGATGCTGAAAAAAGAGTTAAAGAAGAATTACAACTATCTGACAGCTTGTCAGATTTTTGATTTGTTTATAATACTTGATCCCACAAATGTAAGTTATTTCAATTAAAAAATTTAACACATTTTGTAATTAGTTTAAATTTTTGTATTTATATTCGTTTTTTTTTTGTTTTTTGTTTTGTTTTTGTTTTTTACACTCTTCTATGTGTGTGGCTCTGTGTATATCATATACATATAGATTTTTGGAAATTTTTGTGGGCTTTTCTTTTTGTTTGTTTTTTTTTGTTTTCGTTTTGTTTTTGTAGAAAAACTTAAAAATTTGTTTTAAAACAATTTTCATTTTCATTTGTTGGCATGAAATTAAATATGATTTTTGTTTGTTGTTTTGAAAGAGACCTAACTAAAAACTATGAACATAGCACATTATAAACTTGTTTTGTGTAGTGCAGCCATAAATATACATATATATATATATATATAGATGTATATATATGTATATATAGATATAGATAAAGATATATATATAAAGGAATATTAAATTGTTAAATAAGAAAATAGACATTAAGACCTAAGCGGAAAACATTCGTCGATGCAGCCTGCACCGCGCTATATCTAGCACATGGTATTTGGATTTTGGGTTTGAGGGGAAATTTGCACACATATATATGTATATATAGGCCTATATATATATATGATGTTTTGTTTCTTCTTTGTTTTACAGATAAGTAGATTAAACTGAGTTTGGCTTGCATATTGCCCATCGTTATGTTTTTCTTGCTTTTACATATATGTTTATATGTATATATGTATATAATATTATATATTACGGATAGCTTAGAAACTACGTCCTGGACCTGTGTCCAACTTCATATCTCGTGTATATCGGTATCTGATATAAGCTTTAACAATTATGTATGTATGTCTGGTTAAAAAGAAAATCATTAAAAAAAAACCAATTAAAAATTATATAAAAAAATACAAAAGAAAAAAAAAATAGCAGATAAATCGTTACAATGAGGAAAATTATATCTTAAACTATTTACATTGGACATTTGTGTTTGTTTTGTTGGTGTCAGAATTAGTTATTACAAATTATAAAACTTTAAAATGTGTTGTATGTAGGTGTTTGTTTGTGGATGTATGTATGTATGTATGTATGGGTGAAAGTGTATTAAATTATTTGTAGTTATTTGTGTGTGTATGTATGTGTGTAGGTGTGCGTGTGGGTGTGTGTTTGTGTGTGTCATATGGTAGGTAAGAGTAGTTTTCTATTTGTTTTAATCACATGTTGCACTCTCAACTAAAACGGTAAATAACTTAAGGAAATGTTGCAAAGATTGCCTATGCTTTTGTTTTTCATCAATTTGTAGCCGGTTTTCATTATTTATCTTCTGTTCTTCTTCATTTAGAGTCTAAATTTTAGACCATCCATCAAATTTGATTTAGGCGTTCTCATCGGTCACATAGATATAGCCATGCTGTTGCAATATGCTCAAACGCTTCTCAACGGCATCGCGATCTGCAAAAATATATGAAAGGAGAATATTTCAATTATATTGATCGTTATATTCTATATATGTAATTGTAGCTTTTTGGACAAGAATCGATTGATTACATAAAAATCGTATTAATATCCAAAAGAAAGTAATCTACAAATAATTTCTCACAGTTGAAACTGATTAAAATTGAAAATAATATTGAATTCCATTATAGAGTAGGTTTTTAAGTGAAACTTTTAAACAGAATCATATCATAATTGATCATTTTTGAGTGGCGTATTGTTTGGGATACTGAAATGTGTTTGAACATACATTTATTCAACAGCAGTTTGTCCTGTGGATGATTGCATTTTTGTACCAATGAGTGAAGCAGAATATGTGCGGTATTGTAACGTTCGAAGCAATTCTTGGTATTCTTGAGCAACTCATCCAAAGCAGCTGCCTGGCACTGAAACAAGAATCAGATATATAAATATATATGTATGCAAATGGTTATTCAAATCTATTGGCTTACCATATCCAAGGCATAGTCATAGAGAATTTTATCCGCAGTTATATTAAATGCATTTGCCTTTTGCAAGAGGCCGCTGCCATTTAGACGCTTGGACTCGAAAAGAATGCTTCTATATTTGGAGTTCATGGTGAGCAGAGCTGGAAAAATATGCAATTGTTATATTGTTCATCTCGTCCTGCTTATGTGATGATGGCTCACCGTTCTTGACATTCGATGAGGGCTTTAGCTGACCGTTGCGTAATTGCTGAGATGCCAAATTCAGGCCGGATGATAGCAACTGGAGGGCCCGAACGAGCAGGACTAAGCGTTCAGCACGTTTGCAATGCTCCGGAGCATGAGGTGGAATTTGATGCTGATGATGATCGTTGCCCACCGTCTGGCTACCAGCCACCATGAGTGTGGAGAGAGGCGCGCAGCGCGAATCGGCCACCTCTTGGATGCAATCGGTAAGGGCCAAGACAAAATTTAACTTGGACAGCGTCTCATTGTGCTCTCGATCCATAAGCGTTTCTTCGGACAGCTCGGGAGCTTGGAATGCATGCTGTTCGGTGCCGCAGCCCACACCCACACCGGCACCTGTATCCAGCAGGCTCTGCAATCCACCCGTGGCTCCCAGCTCGGGCAATGTAAAGGCGCGCGGTCCCAGCATATGATGTTGATTATTATTCTCGGAACCGCTGCCAGCCGAACCAATTGAACCCAATGAGCCGGGAGCTACCAGGAGCGTAGGGCTGCCCAAAGTGGGCAGCTTTGTCAAAGCAGCGGACGGAAGCACCGGGGAACTGTTGCCGCTACGACGTAGCGGCGATTGAGAGTGACCGCCGGGCGATACCTGCCAGATGCTCGGTGCATGCGGTGGTGGTGTCTCCGACAGAGAACCACCGGAGGCGGAACGCACCCGGGTTGGTGGAGTGCCAATGGCAAATTGCACAGCAGGCGGTGAAATCGAATTGATGTCACTGCTCATGCTGTTCTTTCGCTGATCCGCACGTGGTTGTTTAACACTAATGGGCTGAGAGCGTGGAATCTGGGCCAGACAGGCCACGGTTAGCGGCATGTTAGTCCGGGTATTGGGTGAACCGACGGCCATAGCACCAGCTGCCGTATTGCCGGCCATTTGACGGCGAGCTGGAGCCGGCACTGGTTTAGGCTCTGAAATGGGCAGACTGCTGGGACGTGGCGGACTGGATTGATTCTGTTGGGGCTGCTGTTGTTGTTGCTGCTGCTGCTGTCGTTGGATACCAGCCAAACCTGTCTGACCCTGTCGCTGATCCTCAGGCAAATTCTTGGGCACCAGCACAAAGTCATCGGAATCCTCATGAGAACTGCACGAAGCACTATTATTCTCGCTATCGCAGAGTACGCCAACATTGGTAATGGTGGCACATATAGCCGGATTGGCCACAACAGAGACCGCATTCTCCTCTTCCTTTTCAGCTTCACGTTCTTCACGCTCCTCTCGTTCCCTCTGCTGCTGTTCGGCCAATTTAGCCATCTGAACCTCCTGCTCCAATTGCTGTTGCAATGGACTTTTAGCCTTCACTGGAGGAGTACCGCCTAGCGGTGGCATGTCCACTGAAAGAAATTTATTCGTTATTATCGTCCAATTGACTTAATCATTTTATTTACACTACCTGGCGACACGGCTTGTTTTTTGCCCTGAAGGAAACGATGGACAAAGAAACTCTCATATGAAATGCGATCCTTGGCATTGCGACGCAACAAGCACAAGAGCAAGTCCCTTAGATCTGGTGACACTCCATGGGGTATTCTACGATTTAGAAATGGGAAAATTAGGTTTCATCTTTTTTACGTGGAAAAACACTTACTTTGGAGCCAAATTTGCATTCTGCTCATAGTAGAACTTCAATTCATTGGGCGTTTGTGCATAGAATGGCGCCTTGCCAGTCAAACACTGATAGACTATGGTACCCAGCGACCAGAGATCTGCCTTAGCATCATATTGCAGTGACATGATTACCTCAGGGGCCTGAGAAAAGAAAAAAAACAGTTTTTTAGCATATTGATTATCTCGTTTAGTAGCCATTGACTTACCATATACATGGGGGAGCCGCATAGGGTAGCCGCCATAACGCCCTCATGGAGAAATCGAGCAAACCCAAAGTCAGCTACAAAATAAGAGTTACATATGTGTTAAAAATAGTAGTTAAAGATGATCAGTTTAAACAATTGACTAAGTCAGGATGAATGTTAGAACAAGGATCTATCTATAAATACTTTGGAACTATCAAAACCATCTTTCCCATCTCTCATGTTGAGCAACACTTCCTATTAGTGTGACCATATTACACAAACGGTCATATTATGCCTAAGTGTTAAGCAATTTAAATTTATATAAATGCATTTTTTATAGTTTTCTTACCAATTTTTAATGTGATTTTCGATGGGGCTGGCAACGTTTTGCCATAATTGTGCGATAGCAATATATTTTGCGGCTTGAGATCACGATGCACAATTCCTTTGGTATAAAGCGCTTTCATTGCACCAGCTGCAAGTAATTTAAAATTCGTATGATACATATATTTATGTATATCAGATCAGTGTCAATATCTCACTTACCTAGTTGCATGAGGAACAGCCTAACCGTATCCTCACTCAAAGTGCCCTTAACGCTTAGATAGTCGGCTAAATCACCGCCATTGCAGTACTGCAATAGAAGAAAAGAAAGAAAGGGACAAAAGTTAATTCCAGAGTTCCAGTAAATGTCAAGTAATGCGCGTACTATGCAAATGAATTAAATTCAATCAGTGCAAAAAAAAAAAAAGAAAAGAAAAAACACAACCAAGATCTTACAAATACTGCACTCAACGAGGTCTTTTGTCTGACCGCCAGACCAATTACAGAATGTCCGTTCCCTCTCTCACACTATATTGGAGGGGCCACAAGGTCAATGGGGAAAATATGATTTACGACAATTTCTAAATCAAGATTACCGACTGTAGAAAATTACGTGAATATGTGACTAAGTGAACAGCTGCTTCTGTGCTCACTTCATACACAGGGTCTAGATAATTGTTCGTGGAACAAGCTGTTATTAAGGACAATAGATCCTGGGAAATGGCTGCAAACAATAAGCCGAAATTTTGGCGAGGGCGGTTTGTAAACTTTGATATACTCACTAAATATCTATTTATATTTTGCTAATATGACTAATTTATTGCAGCTCCATTTGTGTCTTCTTTTTATCAACATGGCGAATTTTTATAATAATATAAATGCGATATTTTCTACTTTTATCTCAAATTCTTCAATATCTAAATCTTCATTCGAAGGAATAAACGAATTCAGGCCATAACACTCAAGATCAAGAACATATAGCACATTTATGACCCTTTGACTTGGATTAGGCTTAACCAGCTATGACTTTTCTGCCTTTACTATAAGTAAGGTAAAATATAAAATCATAATTGAGAAACTTTCAAGCACATCTCTTAAAAATGCAAATCATTCAGAAACCAGTCGTCGTCTTTTATATAATTTCACATAAAGGCAATAAAAATAAGGGTATAAAAAGTCGACACCAGTCAAGGACATGCGGTGAAAAGGACTTTGTAATACATACTATATATGTATATATGAATGGATATGAATAGCATGACCTTGTGGCATAAAAATCCGCAAAAGTACCTAAGGGTATACAAATTCATACGGGTATATATGTATGTATGTATGTGAGACTGATTTGCAAATTCCAAAACTCTGGGAAATTGTATAATATGCACAATGTGCGTATGTATGTGTGTACTATAATAAACAACAATTTTATGACTAAATGTATGGACCACTTACAAGTTTAATGAGCAAACAAAGCGGCCAACAATAAAAAACATTAAGCAATTAAAATGACGAAATTGAAATGACAAAAGATTTCCACAATAAAGTCATTGACATGTAAAAAAAAAAAAAAGAAGCGGAAAAGATAAGAGAAATATTCACACACACACACAAAAAAAATAGAAGACGAAGAGGAATGAACAGAAGGCGCTTCTATGTACATTAAACAATGAGTGAATTTTCCAATTGAACTATATATTAATACCCTATGTATGCTATGGGTATATAAGGGTTGAGCAAATTGTGGGTTTCTTATTTCTTTCCATACAAATACAAATTTTTAATCCATTAAGTCGCATAAATTTAGCTTACTTCGCTAACAAATTAGTGAACAATGTAAGACATTAAGCTCATCTTTTCAAGGTATTTTCCTGCCGATTTAGAAAAGTTTTCATCATAATTTTAAATCCCATCAAATTCCTAATATGAAAAAGTTCCATTAAAAATTAAAATATAAATACTTCGATCAAACTTTTGACTAATATTAATACACCCCAGAAGTAAGCTGATGTTAACGGATAAGATAAACGGATACAGGGTAACTCTAAGCCGACATCATGTTTTGTCATGGTGATTTCGATATGCATAGATAATGATAATGCTGCGCATGAGTCAGCGATTAATGGGTAAAAATAATGCAAAATCAGGAGAGAAACAAATTCCCAAAGAGCTTCTGGCCCCCTCGCCGCACTCCCCAGAGACTGAGAGCCAGAAGAGAACTCAGAGCTTAACTTTACCGTTTCTCTTGCTTGACAGCAGCTGCTGCGCTGCCGCTCAGTCTGTTAAAAACGCTCGGGGCATACGGAACACTATATCTCTCGGTTACACATTCGTTTAGCTCTCTAATGTTAACTTCTGCTAACTGTTAAAGCCACAAAAAAAAAAACTAATAATACAAATTTTGCAACAGCTTAAACAACAAAGAAAAGTGTATACAACAAAAAAACAAAAACCATACGACATAAAATTAAAGTAAATCACGAAATCTAAATGAAACGAAAAACTTGCAGTTGTAATTAAAAGCCCCATCTTTGGGGTATTACGATTACGTATACATACATATATGTAGCATTAATACGACTCACAACAGACTATACTGCCTCGGTCGATCGGTTGTGATTAAAGGTCAACTTAATTTTTTTTTTTTTATAATTCCTAAGGCGATAAAAAACAAAGCCCAAGCATGTTGCTCTACAAATACACACAAACACAGACAATATATACACATACTTAATGTATATGGAATGAAATAGGAACAAGCATTAACAATATAGATTTGTATTCGTGTGTCCGATTTAATAAGGAATCAAATAGAAAACAAAGTTCTTTCAATTATAATAAATAATACGGCATACTGCCATTTATCTGGGATCATTAAATTTCAAACAAAGATACATATATATATGTATATGAATATACATATTCAAACTGACCTATCGAAATCAACAAAATCTAATTACATCAGCAATTATAATACTTATATCAAAAGTATTAATACATTTTGTAAGAAAATTAATAAATCTTTTATATGAAAACAATGAAAATTTGATCAAAGTGCTAGAGTTTTAGTTCACAATCGTTTGAACTTGTATGGCATAACTAAATGAAGCTAACATTGATGGAACTTTAAGTTATTCAAATTAAGACCTTCTCCATTTAACCGGTTGGTCTTTTCCATAGATGTCAGTTACAGTTTTCCCAGTGTTTTTCTATATACATATGTATTTACTGATAGATCGGAATTTCTATGATAATTGATATATAAAATTTTCAAAGTTAAAGATAATGCAAAAGTTCCCAATCTTAGAGTTTTTCCTCTAGGCATAAATATGTACATACATACATATGTATTTCTGTACTTACATGCACTTTGTTTATTGATATTACTTAATACTTTAAATATTTACAATATTAATTATTAAATGGCAAACATCGGAAAATTATGTCAAACAACAATTGAATAGAATAAAAAAAAAAAAACAAAAAAGAAACGAACCGAACAGAAGAAAATGAGTTGATAAGATTAGAAGACTGGGACTACATTTGTTGGCTAATCATGCTAGCGTGATTAGAACTAACAGTAATGGTTCCCAAGAGAGAGAGAGAGAGTGAAACAAAGAGATAGGAGACAGGGAGTGAGTTGAGTACGTGTAAAAGAAAGGAGAGAGTAAGGCGGCAAGTCAAACAGTTGATAGATGACGGCATTTTTGCAACGACGTCATCAATGCTTTCGCCGCTTAGCATTGCTTTGAAATTCAAAGTTTGAATCTCTCTCTGTCTCCCTTAATGCACCTTGATCAAAGAAAGAAGTCAACACAACAAACAACGACGTCATCAATGCTCTCTTAGCCACTCTCTCTCCCGCTCGTCATGCAGTTCCTTGCCAAAATTTGGTCTTCAATGAACTGTTAGAACAAACAGAGAGAGAAAAACACAAATCAGCAACGGCGTCATCAGTGCTTTCCCTCTCGAAATCACTCTCTCTCTCTCTCTTTCTCTCTGTGTCTCTCTCAGTTGATACACCTGAGCTAGCCGCTCTCTCAGTGCAGTTATTTTCTTCTCTGATTCTTCTGGTTGGAATTCAGTCAAAAGTTGGCAGCAAGCGCGTTAAGTTTTAGGTGCGTGTGTTTCGTTTATATTTTTAGCTAAATTTTTATACCTTTTCTGTTCTGTTTTTTTTTCTCGTGTTGATGGAATAATATATACATATGTATGTATTTATGTACATATGTATATGTATATGATGAGAAAATAACGAAATGAAATCAATTTCTGAAAATTTGATTGAAAATCAAGTTCTTTTTCTTTCAGCCTGTGTGTGTATTACAAAGAGATCATACTTATAATGACCTAAACTAATTACAACAAAATATAATTTAATAATAACAAATAAAAAACCAAAAGGAACTCGTCACCACTACCAACAATAAAAATGCATGTGTATTACAAATTTGGATTACTGTTAATATTCTTACTCAGCGTCAGGTAAAGAAAAAAAAAAAACCCCAATAGCAAATTGTAACTTAAGAATGGGAAATTTAAATTTACGAATTTGAAATTCTACACAGATGTTTAGTAGGTTGGGAAAGAGATTTCGAGATCCGATGACGTACGTGAGGGAAGTTTTTTTTATGATAATATTGCAAATTTCCATTGAATTGACAATGGGGAGGAGGAACAGATATATTTTATTTATAAAAACACTTGCACAAAAAAAAACGATATATAAAACAAAACCTCAAGACAAAGTGCAAAGTTTGAATTTTAAGCATTAACAATTAATTCACTCAATAAAACGAACGAAAAAAAAAACAGAAGAAACACGAATGAAAACCTGTTGACAACTGGAGGAGGGATTGATGATTGCCACTGTAGGAAGAGGAGGAGGAGGAGGAGAAGGGAATTTGTTAAGGGGACTTTGACCTAAACGAGTAGAGTACATATGTTATATCAATTTGAAATGCTATAACTCACGAATGGGTAATATCATTCTTTATTGATAGAGCACCGGGCAACAGGGAAATTTTCTGATAATAATCATATCGCCGCATATTGTTGTAGTTACTTGTTTTTTTTTTGTACTTGAGTTTTGTTCTTATCATTTGGCAAAGAAGAAGAAGAAGGAATTGAACCGGAGCGGCAAACAAGTTTTGATGACTCACTGTATTCATTATTTGTTGTCTCGTCTGGGTTACAGAGTGCGAGAATTGGCGCCACTCGAAGGTTTCCCTATTGATTTTTTACTCAACATTTCTTTCGCTCTTTCTGACGACAACGTCGAGGAGGGAGTAGTCAAAAGTCACTTCATTTTGAAATAGAAGTAGATCCTACCACTCGTCCCATGTATGTATGAAGGTGCAGCCAACCTCAAGTGGGGGGTAGCTATTTTTGCCGCTGATACTGCTTTGGCTGAATGCTTTTGAAAGTAATCTGATATGTCGTATAATACGGTTCATAAATCCCAGAGTTTAAACTTGCTTGACCATAGAGAAATGGGAAGTGTGAAATCAGACAACCGAAACAACCGACTCTTATTTCATTGACAGGAAACGCGTAGGGGTTATAACAAACAGAAGACCGAACAGTGTGATCTTTCGTCGGGGTCATCTTTTTAGTTAACAGCCATAGGATATGAAAATGGCAAGTAAAGCGTCGGGGTTACCAACCAGAAGACCAAAGAGTGCGATCTGGCGTCGGGGTTACCATATCAGTTGACAACTTTATGAGTGTTTAGAAATAGGAAACATTAATTTTGCTACATACTTATAAAAGAATTCTTATCATTTCCAATTGCTCGATATAAGCTGATTAATTAAATGATAGTTCCTGCTGTTTTCGCAGTTTTATCAAATCATTAACTTGCCATAAATAGCTACTTTGCGCCATATACACATATCGGGATGGATGTATGTATGTAATCAAAGAGAACTTCGCCTTTACTTAATCATTAGAACTTCAGTCAAAAGTCACGCAATATTTTGTTTTTCTGTCTATGAAAGCGTTCTTAAGTCGTACTTGACACAAGTCACCTCGTAAAATATGCATTAACTGATGCCGCCTAATGAAGGATTAAGTCAATGTAAAATAAAAAAAAAATAAAACACAACAACTACCTACAAAAAAAAGTACGAAAAATATGTGTGGCAAAAGTGAGAGTACGGGCCAAGCCAGGCCAGATAAAAAACCGGTCAAGTTGTCTCTTGTCGTGTTGTCTCTAAACAGGTTTTCCTTTTCACTCTCTTCTCATATGCATTCATGCTGAAAAAACATAAACAAAAGCGTATAATGATAGTGAGCAAATAAAAAAAAAACGATATCTTTTTCTGTGGCGTGTTTATTACAAAATGGGTCAAGAGCGTTTTCAGGACAAATTACCAGGTGTGGTGTTTCGCCTTGGGTGGGTCGGTCGCGTCCAGTCAATGATGTAAGCCGCCAACAGAATTCACACAAAACCGTCAAGTCAGACCAAAATTGGCTAACAAGGCTAGTGCTAGATTTCTTTTTAGGGGTTTTTTTTTTTAACAATCTGACCAAAATGGTTGCTAATTGCTTGATATTTGGTTTAATTGTATTCTTTTTGCAGCATTAGCCACACATATGCAGCTCCATCGGCCGAGGCAAACGATTACGATTCCTATGATGTCTATGATGATGACGATGATGATTATAGCACGGGGAAGACTATAGAGAATGACAATAAGTCAGGATCAGCGCCAGAGATAGCCATGATGATTGGATCATCGACATCAACCACGACGACGACATATCGACCAATATTTCGTAAGTTAAAATATTTCATTGTTTTATCTTTGAAATAATCAATTTTGCATTACATTTAGATATACCGCGACGGAGCAATCATGTTTTAGAACCAAGTTGTCCAAGAAATTGCCTTTGCTTGGAGGATTATAAATATGTTCAATGCACAAATGCACATCTCACTCATGTGCCATTGGATATGCCCAAAACGGCAGCGATTATAGATTTAAGTCATAATGTTATAGCCGAATTGCGGGCCGAGGATTTTGCCAATTTGAGTAAAGTGGTTGAAATTAATTTAAATCACAATCTACTCAGTCGACTGGATAAAGAGGTTAAAACCAGAAAAACAGTAAGTTTGTATAAATAAACATTAATAAATTCCCCTCTTTGCAGGCATTCTATGGTCTGGAACGTTTGCGCCGTTTGCGTTTGGCCAATAATCGTTTAACCAAAATTGATCCAGATACCTTCGGCGGGGCCTCTGATTTGTTTTCATTGGATTTGAGTAACAACAGTGTCATTCAGCGTACAGATGGCGGCTCATTCTTGAATCAACCCAAACTAAGTGAGTTCAGTTGTTCAAATTGCAGTTGGACTGAATTGCCAGAGCAAATCTTTTTCAATATGAGTGCATTGACTGCTTTACGTTTGGATCATAATGATTTCAAACAGGTAAGTTTTGAATAAGGCGCGCGAACTATCGAGTTATCGATAAAATTACAAAGTGACAGCTCCAAACAGCTGACTGTATAATACTATACGTTTGTCTCACTCTCGCACCTACACAAATTCTAACTCTGCTTCTTTTTCTTTTCCTTTTTTTTTTTTCTTCTTTTTTCCAACTGACAGCAAATCAATACGCGAGCTTTTTCGCCGCTAAAGAAGTTAATTAAACTAAAACTGCCCGAATTGGATCAGGAGAACATTGAGGAACTGTGCAATCTACTGGACAACATAGATAACATTAGTTTCAAACATTTCGATATCAGTTGCTTTGAGCTAGTCTCGGGTACATCGTTCAACAAGAGCTTAATACAACCCACAGAAGCGCCAATCAAGCGGGTGTCGCCGGCCCTGCCGACCACAATAAAACCAACAGCTACACCAGCACCAGCTCCGCCACGCTCGGGTAAGTACGCCCCACACCCTCTCATCGCCATTTGCCATTTAGTGAAAAAATCTCTAATTTACTTTAATTACAGCAAATCGAAATCGCAACAAGATGAACAACAACAATACAACTGCAGCAGCTGGTGGTGTAGAGATTGCCAAGGCCAATATTCTTAGTTCGGCCACGGAAAGCGGAAATGTGGATGCCACCACGGGCACAGATGCAGAGGAGCCCTATCAAGTGCCCATCTCAAAGGAGACCATCAATACCCTGCTGATATGTACGTTTTTTCACCAACTTCTTTCTCACCTTCAACTAATTTATACTCTCTCTGTTTTTTTTTTTTTGGTAGGCATCATGGTGATTGCCATAATTGGCATCATTATTGGCCTCATATGCCGCAAAGATGTTGGCGGTATCAAGACAAAGTGCTGCCGCACTAGCAAACCAGAGCCAAAGGATCAGGTTCATCCCACTGAGGAGATACCATTGAATAAGTTAGCTTAAAACCGAACAAACAAAACAAAATTCCATTCGATTGAGGCATTCGACACTAACGTGTTGTCGTCACATTCACACATCTAAATTGTAGTTTCAATTTCCAAAAACACAAACAAAAACCAATAACTGTTCTTACCATTAGATTTTTCATTAGTTAATAGTTTGTAAGCTTATCTAACTAGTCGTTTAGCGTTTTTTTTTTTTTGTGTTATTTAGGCAAAGTCTGACCGAAGAAGGATACAAAAACAATTAAGAACATAAAGAGAAAAATTGAGAAAACAAATATATATATACATTAAATATATATATATATATATTTAGATAACTCTTAAAGATAAAGTTTAGAATTTATTGTTAGACTTCCTCCAAAAGCAAACAAAGGAAAAAAAAACTATGTGTCGCCAGTAATCTTTAGTAATTTTAGTCTTTTTGCCAACATATACATATACACACAATAAAATACTGAATTATTGTAAATAGAAATAAATGTTAACTATATGTTAAATTGTATCTGTCGATCTAGTAACTAAAACACAATTCTATTAATTTAAAAGGGGGCCCATTTAATTGGAATATATATAAAAAAAAATAAATCCTTAATTAATAGAAGCACCTGAGTACATATATCCATAAAAATATGTTAGCTAAACTAATGTAAAGCTTTTGAAACTATATAGGACAACTTTAACTATATCATAGAGAGGCAGTTGGTTCAATCCGAAAAGCCTTTTTTGTTTCTTGAATTATTCTTGCCAAATATAGTATTTAATTTCAAAGAAATCCTATGCTGTAGTCATAATATAGTTATCATAGGAATGATTGAGGAAAATTAAAAAAAGCTAGTGAATAGAAGCAGAGAATTAGAGTTCATTTTTTTGAAGAAGAATTTCAAAGATATTTTAAGCTCATTTGATATAATATTTTATACATTTAAATACTATTCAAAACTTCGGAAACATTAGAACACTATATCTTTTATTAATGAGAGCTAATACAACATTAAAAGGTATTGTTGTTGATATCCAACAATTTAGCATTATAAATGCTATTATAGAGAATTGAATATATCGATAAAAGAACCTCTTCACAAATATGTACTATATATACATTATTATTAATTCCAGGTAAAACAATCTGCAATGACAATTTATTGGGACATATTCCTATGTATACAAGAAGCACCTGTGTATTATCCCACAGCCACTCGAAATGGTAGAGTTTTGCACTAACCAAAACAAATATGTGTATCGTAAATAAATATAGAACGAGAACAGACATGAGAGACAACAACATGTGCAACAACAACAACAACGGAATCAATAAACAAATTGTGGAGGAGGAAGCTGAAATACAACTGATTACATTTATTAAATGACCGAGGAGAGCACACTCTCAATGCAAACAAATTAGAACAGAATAGAATAGATAGGATAGAATAGAACAGAACAGAATCGCATAGACAAAAGCAAATTAAACGTATTGAGGCCAAAGTCAGAGAATCGGAGCAACGCGCCTCTTTTTATACATATGTATGTATATAGAGAAACGACTGACTTACTGATACGGCCCAACTGATGGACTATGTTGATGACATGCAATATTTGGGTTCTGTATGTGGGCAAAAAGGTAAATTAAAAGTACAAACAAACTCTGCGAGTAAGTAATTGAATACTCTATCTCTCTCTAATTGATATTGACAAATTATCAGAATTGTTTTAACATCAGGAATACCGCCAGATGGAAACACAATGAAGTAACTTCAACTGTTGCGCTGATTTTGAAACCGTAATCGATAAGAGTGAATACTTCTTAATGGAACATGACGATTAACCGTTACGTAAACCGTATCTTTTGTATTATCTTCCAAAATGGTTAACGTATGGAAAGAGATTTATTTGTTCCTCATAAACCTACCAAATCTAACATAAAGAAAGACTTAACTGAAAGATTAATGACTCGACAAACCAATTAAATTTAATTAAAGGTTTAGCGAATCAACAATTGATTCAAACTATCACAAAATGCATTTGCATTGCTCTTCACACGCTCAACACTGTATTTTGGAATCAGCTAAAAAGTAGGCTATAGATAATTTATACCGTTTCTTGGCGAAAAACTTTGAAGGTGCAATATATTTTAATCGAAAAGGTGTAAAAACAAACTCCGCGAATCATAAAAAAGTATCAACTTAATTAGTTTGCTACATTCGTAGAGACATCAAAGTAAAATTTCAGAGTTTGTATTAACTTTCTAACGCAACAAAGTATGCTGATGTATCTCAAAGAAGGGTATAAAAAGCCCCAACGAATCTTATCAGGAAATAGCGTCGCATAGGCGCACAAACAATAAGTAAGTAAATAACTAACTATGGTTTTTTTTCTTTCTATTTTTGTTGTGTTTTTGTTTTTGGTCAGACAATTGACCTATTTTTCTGGCTAATAAATTTTTGCGCTTTACCAACAGCAAAAGAGCGACGATCGGGGCAACGAGTTGAACAAACTTCGGTATACAACAAGTATGTATAAACAAATGCGTAAAAGAAAAGCCCCAAAGTGAAAATTTCACTAAGTGTGTATGAGATAGATGATGTACTTTATACCTCTACACATAGATATATTTTTTTGTGTTATAAATTGTATTTACGATATATATATATATACAAAGATATAAACATATATATATATCTACACACGCGTTTCGCAATTTCCGCAATCAATTGCGTAGCAAATTTTATACATTTCTCATGACGTTGAAATTTGTCTACGTGCACTTTGCTGGTCTGCTGCTTGCGTTTTCAACTGATGAGTGATGACTCACAAAAAAAAACAAAAACACTCACTCCAATAATGGGGTTTTTAATATATGTATTGTAAACTTACCTCCATAACCAAATTGACGCAATCCTGCGACTCCTTGCAATCCAATAGAGCCACAACATTCTCATGATGCAATTCGGTTAGCTCCTTTAGTATCTTAATCTCCTTGCCAAGCAAATTTTGCGTCTTGATTAGGCCTTTCTTTGTAATGCATTTGATGGCCACTTGCATGTGTTTCTAAAAACAAGTAAACAAAAACAACAGTTAATTAATATTTATAGAAGGTATTAGTCATAAGTCAATGTCATTGAACGACGAAGACTCTCTAACCTAATTATACATACATACATATATACAAAAGAGTCAAATGATCATGCGATATATTGTATTGTGAATTAATGAGTTCAATTCATGAAAATTTCATTTGACACAATTTAGCATATTCGACAAACTCTATATATAGTATATCGGACATTATTATCTAAAAGGGTCATTTGATAATCGTATCTCGATTGCCTATAGTCAAATCAAATAAATAAATAATTCGAAGAATGAAAGAATTTTGCATAGATTGGATAGTATAAGTATATGTATCTTAATGTTTCCAATAATATCATCACTATGAATCGTTTATGGCAAGAATTTCCAGAATTTCAAAATCATAAAAAACTAATTTGGAATTAGTTCTATAATGAATAAGATGGACAGTTGAATAATGTCGGTATTATAAATCTGCATCTCTATCATATAGCAATCATTTGAAAAACTTGTACAAATATAACAAAACTAAAATTATCAACATACTTAGTAAAGATGAAACTAGTTCCTTCCATGGGAAACAGAACTGCCAATGATGCATTTCGGTAATATCGGCATCATTAATCTATATCACTTGGAGACTAGCAGTCTAGCAAGCAAGGTGTGAAAGACTAATTGATGACTGGATAGATTGAGAACCACTTCGTTAAATTACAGAATAAGTTGGAAATACAATGGGAAAATAGGTCATTAATATAGACTTGACCAATTTACTTAACAAAGAGAGGATAGAGGGAGAAGAAATCGAGTTTTTTGTTTACTTTTCTTTAACCTATCTTGTACCTGTGTCACTTTTTTATTTTTTTTGGGTGTAATCTTGTTGAGTAAAAAATAAAAATCTCTATCTCAGCTTCTTTGCCGTTCCTCCCTTCCCCCAACAGAGAGACAAATGTCAAAGGCCCGTTAAACATTTCAAACAAACAACACGTAAAACAGATGACGATGACTGAGAAAGAGAGAGAGATTGGAACTGAGACTTGGGTCTGGCGTTGAATTTGCTGGGCTGGGGGTATTATCGGTCAAGAATGGCTTGATTAATTACAGCTCTATATGTATTTACATATATACATATGTATATACAATTCTTAATGGTAAACATTATCAGGACGATTACTTGAAAAGGTTAGTTAACTAAATTTACACTTTCCAACCAACAAAATGGCAAACACAGACAAAGCAAAGAGTCATCGTCATTGTCACCTTAGCTCACTCACTCACCTGTTAAAAAGTAAAAAAAAAAAAAGCGGTAAACACCGACAGAGACCAATATATACATACATATAAGCGTAGAATGAGAGAGAGATAGAGGTAGAGAAACAGGTAAGGGAAAAATAAAGGCCTTATCACCAGAGGAGAGTCCCAAAGTCTTAGCCAAGTTCGTCAGCCAAGCGGGTTGAGTAAACAAAAACAATAACAACAACCACAACAATAACAACAACATGAAATGACTGCATTTTAAATGCGTTTATTTTGTTATTGTTTTGTGTCATCTTTTGCGTATCTAATAATACATATAATAATAAATTATAACCCTGACTGAGTGCAAGACCCTCAAGTTAGACAATTTTTGCATATGCTAAATTCAAAACCAAATATCTCAACAAAAACTATTGTGTAAAGAAAATAAAGAAAGATTCCCGTGCATTATGTCAAGGGTGACGACTTTTGGCATACCCTGCCTCAAGTAGTTAAGCAAACCAATCAATCAATCAATTGCATTGGCATTTAAGAACAATTTCTCATTCTTTTATTCACTGCGAGATGTTTCCGCATCATATTTTAGCCAATTGTTATGTTTTCGGGTCTAGAAGTAATAGTGCCAGCCTCTAGAGTATCTAATTAAACTGTTAAATACGTTTTGTTGCTCTCAATGTGCCTTTTGTGCCCTTTGGAACATTGAGAAAACTAAGCCAACAAGGTTATATTCAAATTGATCGCAAATTATACGGAATTGAACTAAGCAAGATTCTCACTATATATGTAGTTTCAGCCTTCAGATGTGACAATGTTCTCGTTTTTTCTTTTGGCATAACTCAAATGAGACAAATGTCAAAGACCTACACTTTATTTTGAGTAGTTTTATTGTTTTTTTAAATAAAAACTAGTTTCTTAAATTATGATAAGACGATTAAACGGATTATTGATAGGTAACTTTGGCATTCCAGAGATTTTAATTAATTTTTTTTGGAAATTAATGAGAAAAATATTAGATAATTAAATTAATTGAATGCTATCTTAAACTCAACTTGACCAAAATTGCACCTGTTGTTACAGTTGTAACAATTCGAAATTGCACTTAGTTAGGTTTTTGATTTATCACGAAGTTTTCAATTTAGCTGGAGGCAAATTATCGCAGTTTTATTGTAACTACTTTGTAATTTTTAATTATCGGGAATTAGTGACATACAAATGACTGAAAATAACAGCAAAATGAATCTTGGCTTAACTAAAGCTTTCTAGAAAAATCGTTATAATTATGGGCCGACATTTTATTGGCCTACATCTTTGTTTTTTTTTTTTTTTAATACAATATTTACCTACGTCACACTCAGAATATCAAGAGAACAACACAATAAATAAGAAACTGTTTACTTCACACATTATCATGGTTAAGATTAGATTTCAGCAATTCATTCAAATTTCATTTCCATTCATTTTTTTTGGTTGTTTTTTTTTACCGTTGGCCAAAATGCAATGGGTTCTTGACCCAATCACCTCAATCGAGAGAGAGACACACCAAAAATGGTGTCAAATCTTCATCGTTGAGAAAGTGCTCCTCCTCCATGCCCCCATCCCTCTTCCCCACACAATTCAGCAATAAATTTCAATTGCAAAAATTAGTTGGCTTCAGTTTTATTTTTTATTTCATGGGTTCAATGCACTACTTGCCTTGATAAGAGGCCACAAAAAAAAAAGAGAAGCAAATTTGAAGCAAAAGAAATTTCAGGCTTAAGTGCAATGGCCCGGGCCCGACCCGGCCGCATCTAAACACAGAGAAACATTTTTCAATTGGCCAAAAGAGGAGAGAAGAGGTTCCAAGCCGAACTTTGCATACCCTAAACTAAAAATAAATAACTTTAACAACTATTTCTATGCGGTATCTAGACAACTGAGAATGGTTTCTTTTTGGGAAAAGAAATCCATATACTTTTCTTGGATGAGAGAGTATATAAAAATTATTGCATTCCCATGGCACCTCTATGAATGTATCTAATGGATACACACACACACACAAACACACACTCCACACAAAGAGCAAACAACCAAGAGCAGAGCTGACTCAAGTCAAGTCAACTGGTTTTATATGCCGAGTGAAAATGTATCTCAATTTCAAATGGCGGAAATCTCTTTTTGCGACGCAACTTTTTCAATATCAAAAAAAAAAAAAAAAGAAAAGGAAAACAAATGATATGCCTGATTGGTCTGATCTGTCTCAAATTAGAACTCTACCGGCTTATTCAAGAATACAAGAATTCAATCAGATCAGGAACTAGTCAAACAAGTTTCAGTTTTTTGCTTCAATAATTCATTATATAGCAGACAGATAGAAACAGGGTTGGGGGTGGTGTGGAGGTGGCTTGATTTGCACGTGTTAACAAGTTTTATTCACGAAATGGTAAAGATGATTTTTGTTTATGTTGATTTGGTTTTTTGATTTCTTAGACTTTCTTTTATTTCTATTGTTATAGGCGGGGAATAAGGGCTTTTCACCTTTTGTTTTTAGTAATGTATTGCTATGTAATATGCAGTCGCATTCTATTTTGATAGCATTCAATTTAAAAATCAATTATTGATTAAAATTGATTATCACTTGAAAGTGTTGTGTAAAATATTTTTCCCTCTCCCTGCCTGCCTGCCTGTCTGTCGATTGAATAATGTCACATAAAATATATATGTATGTATGTACATATGTATATTCAGACATACGATAGAAACCAGGAACGCGTTAAATTCAAATTAAGTGGGAAATAAAAATACAGAAACTTTTATATGTAGGTATTACGAAAGAATTTGCAACAATGTTTCAATGAAAACATGTATGTATGTAGAACGCAATTGTTTTCACTTGATTTCTCCTGCCTTGAGGGCGGGGGGGACTTATGCAATGATGGCTGGAACTACTACGATATGAAATGAATACCACAACAGCCAGGCACTAGCCCAGCCAAGCCGATTCCCCCATGTGCATATATGATATATTTATATTTATTTACTATATCACTGCCGACACGTGTCGTTGTTCTCGTCGTCGTCGTCGCCGATTTGCAAGTTAGTTAGAACTCTGTATATACATATATGTGTATATGGACAAAAGTTCATTCATGCCAACCCAAAATGGTCTTAGTATATGGTATGTATCTCTTGCAGCTGTTTCCCCGTCTTAAGCTGTGTTTATTTTTGGTATTTTAGATCTCTTTGTCTGGGATTTGTGTGTGCGTGTGTATCTTCATCTGCATCTCCCTTTTTGCTTTGACTATTTTTAGCGAATGTTGACAGCCATCCACCAGCCAGCCAGGCATCCAACACGTGCAACAAACTGTCATTCAATGCGTTTGCCTCTGTCGCTACTTCTGCGTCTGCGTCTGGACCCCTATTTTATTTTGTACCCATTTTTATTGATGGCTTTCAAAAAGTGTCGCTCCCATTAAGAAACCAGTTATAATAATAATAATAAAAAATAAAAAGGGTAAATAAAACCATGTCTTACCAAGGTCTTACATAAGACATTTATTTATTGGTTACCCATTACAAGGGCAACTACATGTCTCTTTAAACGTGGCAAATAAATGAATCTCGAAAATTGTCAGATATGCCTTGAATTTTTTTCTAGATTTATAATTCACAAAGTATTTTTAAGTATTTTTCTAATGCATATTGAAAGTTGATTATTTAAGCTAATTCTGATAAAGAAATTGGGAAAAATCATAGTAATAAAATTTGCTTATAGCTAGAGCTGTGCATGAGTAGCGTTTTTGAGTCACCGCATTTAAGGACGTACTTTAAAATAGGGTTGTAAGTACAAGAGCCAACTTTTCAACTTCATTATCCTATCATTTCGCCCCTCAGAAACCTTAGCTGTATTTTTATCTTGGGGTCTACAATTTTCTCAATAACATGATCGATCTATTAGAGAGATAATGTGACTTATCTAAATATTAGAAAAATGTGGTCACGCTGAAACTATTCTAAAGACATCGAAAAATTCTACAATTTGGAATATAATAAAAAAAAAACAGTCACATAAAGAAAGAGAGAGAGAGGGGAAGAAAGAAGAAAAGGTAGTAAGAGGTACCTGACACATATCAGGCGATGGCAACGTGCGAACCGTTTGTGGGTCACTATCTATTATTTTTTACTATAGTTGTTGTTGTTGCTGCCGCCGTTGGTGCTGCTATTGTTGATCTACTTGTTGTCTGGCTGTCTGCTAGTGTTATTGTTGTTGTCACAAATGCATTTGTAATTAATAAAAACACGAGACGAACTTGAGAGCAAGCACATAATATACCTACATATATATGTACATATATTTGTATGTACATATGCAAGTTAGAAAAACAATAATCAGAATAAAAGTATTTCACTCAGCGAGTGTGCGATAAGGCCCAGCCGCTCAAACACACGCAGTCAAACAAATCAATGTCTTTCAGCTGTAAGGCTATAACCTAGACATGATATAGGTATATATAGTGTGTATATCGGAGAGATGCTCAAAGAATAGATTGTACATTCTAAGTGTGTATACACTTCATAAGGATCTTAATGTCAAACGAATCTAAGAGCACACAAAATTCTTCAAAAGAACATCAATTCCTGTAGCTAATTTCTCGAGCGTTTCAAGCTAATAGATCGATTTTTCAGGAAGATATTAAGCAATTGTCAAAATTGGCAAAATAAAGGGTATAACAAAGTCGCCGCTACAACTTATTATTTCAATAATAAATAAAAAGGAAAGCCATCACAAAATCATATGGAACAGAGTGTGTACATACATATATAAATATGTATCTACATATGTATGTATATGAATGCGCATCTTATGGATACACAAAAAACAGCTGATGCAATAACTGGCCGCGGTTGAGGCAAAACAATTTTCACTTTGCCGTATTTGTGTTTTTTTTTGTTGTTTCTTTTTTTTTTTGTTTTTTTTTTTTGCGCATCTCATTTTGTTTATTATTTTTAATTAACTTTTTGGTTAAATGGTTTATCAGTTACCATTACTGACCCCACCCAAAAAGAAAGAGTCTTTTTATGTTTGCAGATAAAAATTTGTTGATTTTTCAAAAATATGTTTTTGAAAACCCACACACAAACGCACACCCACACACACATACACACACATGCATGCATGCTGTGACGACCCTGAAATAGTTCAAAAACACTCGAAATAAACATTTCATTCTAGTTTTTTTATAGGCAAAAATATAACCAAATCAGTTCAAAGCACGTGCGTGTGCGTGCGTTTGGCCAGCTGGGGGCAGAGAGAAAGAGAGGAGAGTTGCCCCCCTACAATAGAATTCTTTTTTTTTTTTTGATTATGAATAACGCGAAATAGTGAGCCAAAAAGAGGCAGCAACAATAACGAAGAACAAACGAAATAAAGCAAAACGCAAATTGTGAAAGAATAACAAAACCAGATGGTCAGCTGGGGGGGATGGGGACGGTGAGTAACTTCAACAGTGCCAAAGCTTTATTCGAATCTCAAATTTCGCGTTAGCGGGATTTTTCAACAAAAACAAAAGTTCACAAACAAACAACATCAGGATTTTAGCTAAACGAACACAAATTGGAAAGGAATCGTGAATGCTTTGCTATTGAAAGGATTTCCACTGTACTTTGCTCCTCCCTTGTTTTCTTTCTTCCTTATGTGAATTACGAATCTAACCACAAATCTTGCACAGTGACTCGAAACTTGTTTGATTGTAACTTCTTTCTAAGTAATTTGAAATACTTTATTCAACCAATTTATTCTATTTCTAAAACTCTGGTAAACAATCATCCTTTCCATCTAGAGATGCGCATGGTTCACATCTGGTTTCGTTTCTGAGCCTGTGGAACCCCGTAGAGGTGCATACACATGTGAATATTATAACAAAAAAAAAACCAGATGGACAACTCTAACTAGCAACTTTCAATATAATACAAAAATTAATCGAAAGCCTGATAATTGATTTAGTGCATTTTTAGTCTCATCTTATCCCACGGTATGAAGCTCAGCTGAGACTTTGTTTTCATATTTCTTCTTCTTCTAGGTGGCTGTGTTGTTGCTGTTTCTGACATTTGGCCAACTGAGAGCAAGAGCGATTGAGCGGTTAGCGGGTGTAGCTGAGAGAGTGTTGCCCATTTTAGCGTATTACGTTTTATGCATGATTCGGTGTATTATTTACTTTTAACAATGGCGTATTGTTAATAACTTTGTTAATGTTGGCAGTTCAAGCCAGGCCAGGCCAAGCCCACATGTACATATAAATATGCATATAAAAGTTTTACGAAAAAAAAACCAGTTTAATTACATGATTAATTATAATTAAGAACTTACCTTGCGATGACGTCCTTTGTAGACGACTGCAAAGGCGCCATGGCCAAGCATATCCTTGGAGCTGTATTCATAGTCCCCAACAATATTCATTGCATTCAGTAAGGATAATGCCACCTCTCTCTTTCCTCTCCTTTCTTTATTTTCAACGTCTGGTCAGGATGTGTGTGGTGCACAGTTCGCTCTTACTCTCTCTCACGGTATCTCTCGACCACACGCTCTTCGGCGCCCCCGTCACTCACTCACACTCACGCACGGTAGTGGGGTCGGTGGGTTGTTGTTTTGCTTTTCCTTCTTTCTTTTCCGTCTCTCTTTCTCTCTCTCTCACTGTCAATCTTACACACTCTCTCTCACTCGCACTTCACCCTTCCCAATTGCAATTGTGGAAAATCAATTTTTTCGCATAACTCTGGCAAACAGAATGAAATTTCTAAGTGGTAAAATGTTTATTTCAATTAATTTTTATTGCCCAAGTTGCGGCAATTCATATGGGCCACAAGCCATAAGCGAAGTCAAAAAAAAAACAACACACAAAAAAATATCAAGAGAGAAACACACACAAATGCACACTTATTAATTTGACTTGTAATTGTAATTAAATTAAACCGTCTTTTTTGTATTTGTTTTGCACCTCTCTCTCGCACACACAGACAAAGCGAACAGCCTGGCCTTTAATTATGTTTAACTTAGTTCGCCTTTCGATTTAGCAAAGTATATTTCTCTAAAACAGCAAAGGTTTTGGTCGATTTGAATTTTCCCTTTTTCTTCTTTCAACTACTTCGCGAGCAGACTAGTTGAGAAGCAGCCAGATAGGAACAGGCGACATCGAAAAAAACAAAAATGACCTTAAGGCGCGATTATCTTTGGAGGAGTGCCACAAAATATCCCGGTAGATATGGTCCAAAGCCGATCATTAATTGTGTTACCCGTTTCCCTTTCGTGCAAATAGAATAAACACAATCAATTTTATAAAATTACACGAACGAAAATCCGCAACACGCCCGCTCACATCAAAAACAAAAACAACAATGGAAAAAACAACAACAATTCCGACCCCTATTTTCCCGCTCCCACTATTTAACATTCCCAGTATTTTGATACCCGCCTTTTTCAGCTGTTAATTAACAGAATGTCTCACCGCGGACTGTAAACTAACATAATGGCGCCACCGTGACATGTAAACATAGCGCTGCCAGATAACATTGAATTCCGACTTAATACTTGGCAACACTGTAAGCAAAAGCAAACAGAAGAATTTCAAGAGAAAAGTTCATTAATTTAAAGAAACTAAATGAGAAAAGTGAAAAAAGTATCAAAACTGTTGAAAATAAACAACAAAAAATAGTGAAAAGTTCAAAGCTGTTGAAATATATATAAATATATACCAAACTTGTATATAGCAGTAACTGGCGAAAGGCAAGCGAGGCATTTGCATAAATTTATGATTGGAATTCGAAAATAATATATCTAATCTAATTGCAATTCGCAGAGTTTACTGATATCTCTTAAAAAGCATGAGTGCGTCGAGTGAGGGCGGCGCGGTAGGTGGCGGTACAGTGGGTGGCAGTGTCAGCGGAAGTACAGCTACAACATCATCAGGTAAGCGATATTCACAATATATACATATGTATATATACCTATATAATACAAAGTATATAACTGTGTGTGTGTGTGCATGTGTGTATTAGCAGCAGTTGTAGTTGTGTGTGTATGTATACATAACATTTTTGTGCTGCTCATACGCGCAGATGTTTTCACAAATTCTCTTTTGTCCACACTTTCTCACCCCATGTATATGTGTGCGTGTGTGTATGTGAGTCTATGTATCTCAGTTTTGTTGTTACCATGCATTCGTGGCAGGGTTGTCCATTGTATAGAACTATCGACTGTCAATTATCCAAAATAACAAAATCAGGATTGTTGATATCTAAAAAACGAAAGTTTTTGTTTTACTTCTTACTAGAAAATCAAAATCATTACAATGCAAATTGGGAAAATGACCAAATTTGTAATTTAATAAAATATCGATATATGTATGTAAGCTTCGATAATATCAACAATCCTGAGGGTGTCCACCCTTAATTAATTTCATCTCCCGCAAAAAACAACAACAACAACTCCTCCACACTTCACCCACCCATACAGCCATATTGAAAACGATTAAAATTCGGAATCTGAATCAAGGCAGTACACCAATCAATCTGCTCTCGAACACCACTACACATCATTCACATCTGCATCCGCATTCGCATCCGCATTCATATCCGCATCCACAAGTGCAATTGCGCGGAATTATAAACAAATATTCATTCTCACAACATCCACAACATTTGCCCTCCACAGTAGCGGCCAAAATAACCCATGTCAAATCAGATATTGGCGGTGGCATATCCATTACCGCTGGCACACCAATCATCAGCGGTGGCACCATCAAGGTGGCCACTGCCGGCTCTGTTAATCCTGTCCAGCAATCAGCGGGAATCCTTGGCGGCGGTCCCGGTGGACAACAGACAACAGCTGCATCGATTCGCGCCATTGGTGCCGGTGGTCAATCCACTCAAGTACGTGTCGTTATGCCGATGATTAAACAACTGGAGAATGTCACAGCCACCGGACGCACACAGATTACGGCGATACCAGCTGGTGCAGCGGCTCCCACAGTGGCGCGCAGTGTGTCCAATGCATCAATAACAGTCACTCGTCCTGTTACCCAGGGCACGTATTTGCCACGAGCCTCCGTGACAGCCACCCAGATGAATAGCGTCAGTGTGGGAGGTGTTGGTGTCGGCGGTGTTAATGTGGGGGTAGGCGTGGCAGCTGCTCAACGTCTAGTCACACCATTACGAGCCACCTCTACGGCCACAGTGACACCGGCATCGGCGACACCTGCTGGCCTACAGGCCGGCGGCTTTATACGCGGCACCACCGTGAGTCGCAGTTCCAATCAACCACCGAACTCTACTGTAATCTCATCGGCCAACAGTGCTGCGTGGATGCAAAGTTCAACGGGTCAAGTGCAGCTAATACGAGCCATACATCAGCCTAGGCAAAGAATCATCACCACATCCGCGGGTGGAGGCATAAGTAGTGCAGTTGCCAGCACAGCAGCTCCAATACAGACGCCCACAGGTGAGTTTGGTATCCCATGATTAAAGGCCATTCTATAATCTTCATACTTGCACTTCTAGCTCTAACCGTCTCGGCAGCCCAACCTATGTCGCAGCAGCAACAACCTCAGCAGCAGCCAACGGCTGGAAACTCTCAGGCCGCTGCCGCAGCTGCCTATGTTGCCACTGTGTTGCCACCACGTCAGCCGCATCAACAGGCCACATTGGTATATTCATCGAACGTGGGGACAACAACTAATCCCGCTGCAGTGGTCAATCCAAGTAATCATCAGCAGCCTGGCCAACAGCAGCAGCAACAGCAATTTAATCCACGTTTTGCTGTAGCCACACCCACCACAACACCGGGAGGCAGTACAGTGACACCACGTCAAGTGCGTCCCATACCATTGGGTAAAAGTTTCCCAGCAGCGAAATTAAATACAACCAGCATCAGCATACGGGCACCAAGTATGGCACCAACTCAGACACCAGTGAGCGTTAGTGCTGGTGGTGCCACGGTGACGGCTCAGGGAAGGGGTCCGGTTGGTGCCACGACAACAACCACAAATTTACCCACCACCAGAATCATACAGCTCCAACAGCCGGGGACAACTGGGGCCACAGCGCAGCAGATTATTGGTTCAACGACACGCCTGACGGGTAATGTAATGCTACAGCCATTCCTTATGAGCACCACTCAAGCGGCCAAAATGGGTAAGACGAGACTGATGTCCTGTTTTTGAGAAGGAAATTAATTTGGGGAAACTCTTTTTTTTTTTAGGTATACGACCACCAGTGACTATGACAGCCAAGGTGCAACCATCACTGACCATTACCCAACTAAATCCTATAGGCAAGCTATCGGCTACTGGTGGTGCTGGAGCTGGGTCCACCGGAGCGCCCACTCTAACTCCGCAAGGAGTGGCCAGCATACAAGCTGTCCCAGTGCCCAGTGTAGCAGCCAATGCAGCTGGAGTAGGAGTGGCCACTGCTGCAGCGGCTGCTGGAGGAGCTACGGTTTTGCCATTAACTATCAGTGGGCGTGGCGGAGGAGTCGGACCAGGTGGAAATATACTGACTGGCACATTGACGCCAATTAAGAATGCCAGTGGTATAACCGGAGTAAAAATGATGATGACCCAGGCAACATCTAATGCCGATGCTGCCGTAGGACCAGTTGGAGCTGGCAATGCTCCAGGTGGATTCCAGCGTACATGGAATCCAGTGGTGGCATCACAAAGTCAACTAATGAAGGTAAGCATCCACTTATCCGATCATTTTCGACCTTAGATTTAATTTTCCACATGTTTCCAGATTGAGGAGAAAACTGTTGGTGGTTCTGGTGGGGGAGCTGCCACCATTTACTATGAATCCATGCCAGCATCTGCCTCAACGGGTGTCCTCTCGCTGACCACCTCGACAGTTAGTCAGAGTTCACAGGCTCAGCCTCAATTGGTGAGCAGTGCGGGGCCCAGCAGTTTATCCGTATCCTCGCTACCATTTGGTGGATCAGGTGCCGGTGGTGGTGGACCTAACTCTACCTTTACGGTCTTGCCCTCGGGAACAGCAGCCGGGGCGGGTGGTGCACGTTCTATAGGTCATCAGCAATTGATAATACCAGCTGGTGCCAGTGGAACAAATGCTGCTGCTCAACATATGGTCATACCATTGCACACATCCGTCAAGGTGACCACACAAACTGGAGGCGCCGCTACAGCAGCTACAATTGGACCGGCAACAGCAAGCACCGTGTCCAGTTTTATGCGTAAACGCGATGCCGAAGGTTCACCCATACGTGCGGCCAAAAATCTACAACCCACTCTCCTATCCATGGCCAGCAGCAGTAATCAAACGCAGGTAAATCCCACCGGTTCGGCTTTCCAATTGCAACCAGTTTCTGTGACAACAGTGCCATGCCAGCAACCCGTGACATCATTGCCTCCCACATCAGGAGCCACTTTAACTGTGGAAGCATTGGCCAAAAGAAGCAACGTCACCACAAACTCATCCGCTGTGGCAGCAGCTGTAGCCGCCGCCGGTGTGAATGTGGTTACTAGCACACGAAATCTACGTGCCGAATCGCCAGCCTCTTCGGATGGCTCCACAACAGTGTCTGCCAATTCATCGCCTGGTGTGGATCAGCAGATGGAGAATAACAGTAATATGACCATTAATCGCCTTAATGATGCTCCTCCAGCCATAGCCAATGCTGGCCAAGTGACCTCAAGTGGTCGGGATAATGCCACGCATTTTAATCCTATTAATGAGGTAAATAATGAAGCTTCTGGGATGTAAATGGATCCTGTTTATGTTAATAATCTCTTTCCCTTGCAGTTGTATGCCACGCATCAGAATTTGTCTCACACTTCATTGGGTGTACGAACCGGAACCAGCGCCTTTGTGGATGTCCAAGCAGCTGCCACCGCCGCCGCCGCACAGCAGCAGCAGGTTTCCGCACTTCATTCATCTCTGTCAGGCCATTTGCAGCAGGTGACGCGCATAAATGGTACAGGAGGCGGTAGCAGTTCATCGCAGTCGGGCTTTGATGGCACCGCACCGCGCAAAAAGCCGCGACGGTCAACGTAAGTTAACTTTTAACCTTCTCTCAAGAACTCTGAATTCTAATATCTCATTTACTTAACCCACAGTAATGACAGCCAACAGTCCATCCAGAGTCAGGCCTCCTTAACACTGCCACCACCCACTCCGCCTACAGCCAATGCAGCAGGAGCTGCTGCTTCTGGTGCTGTTGTTGCTTCCGGAGAGACACCCACATCTTCGGGATATAATAATGGCGGTCTCTTGGTAACGGCTCCGCCTGGTTTGGTCATGACAGCTAATGCTAATGATGCCAATCATCGCCTCAATCCTGCTCCGCCCGCTATTATTGGCAACAAGGAGAATGCCAATCCAGTTGACTTTGTTCTACGGCGACCACGCAATTGTGCATTGCTTAATGTAAGTTGAGGGGGAAACAATCCCCTTAAGAATATCAAATATTCATGTTCTATTTCTCCCCGGCAGACCTATAAACCCACTCACAAGCTGGCCAATAATCATTTCCATCGATATACCGATGTCAAGCCACGCGAAGAGCGTCGTGCCTCTGTCATTGATTTGGCCAATCAGCCAAATGTCCAGGGAAAAATCAATGGTTGGAAAATTTATCATTTGCGCTCCCAAATGGAGGATTTGGTAAGACATATCAAGACATCACATTTCAATAGCATAATTTCTCATCTATGCTTCCTGTTTAGAATGAATCGGAAGTGGTCAGCCTGGGACGTTTGGAGACAATGCTAAAAGAGTTGGAGAAGGATAAGGAAAAGCATAGCGAAATCGAACGCGTCAACGAGTTATTAAAGGTATGTCTTAAATGTCTAAATTTAAGAGGAAAAAACTCCTAACCAGTCTCCTTTTCTCATTTTTTGTAGGGCAACATCCAACGAAGTAAAATCATCTCGGATGGCATTGGCGAGGCTCAAAATCAGCTAATGAAAATCTTTGAGCACAAACCCCATGTCTCCGATATTATTAACCGATGTGCATCGAAACGAAATTTCAAGAAACGCGAAAAGATCTAAGTATGCGCTTTCTTCCCATCCCCTCCTCTTTAAGCTAATGTAGACTAAAATGTAATTTACCTTAAATTAATTTTAAAACTATTTGCAATCGAATTTGTAAGACAAAAACAAAACTTTACAAACAAAACAGAGCAAATCCCGTTGTAAATAAATGCAATATTTTTTGAATTTCTGAAAAACCTTTCGGCCCAAGGATTTGGAACGAAACTATTCGCCATATAAAGAAGGATTGCACATACTCTCTGAGTATTAATTAAAATTTAAATATATTTTTTTTCCTAATTTTATCTTAAAACTAGTTAATAGGATTTTATCTCCTCCTCAGTCAGTCATTAGCTCTTCGTTCGGTAATGGTAATATGGATACATCGTTTGCATGCAAACCCAAATGTTTTTTTAGATTATGTCTTTGGGTGAAGGCTTTCGGGCATCTGGGACAAGCAAATGGTGGACGTTCACCAGTGTGATGTCGCATGTGATTCCTTAGATCGCTACTCTTGCCAAAGACATTCTCACAGTGCGGACACCGGAAGGCCCACTCGCCGGTATGAATACTAATGTGGGCATTGAGATTATGTCTATGTGCATAGACCTTGGGACAATGGGGACACTGAAAGCATCGCCGTTTTGGCATATGCGTATGACGATGGCGCTGTAGATATCGTTTACGGGTAAAGCTTTTATCGCAATCCGGGCATTTGTATTGAGAAGTCTGATCTCCAAACGATTGCTCCTCCGAATGGGTGTGGACTATCATGTGTTGGAGAAGCTGCGACTGGGTATCACAGCATTGGCCACATGTCTCACAGATTTGTGGTTTCTCGGAGGGTTCATCTGATCGCTGATCCTCTATCTTAATGGGTCCCAAGTACATTTCACTTTCCATATCCACTCTGTTATTCATTTCATCCAGTGCCTCGAGTTTTATGGGTGGCTGTTGTACTCTAGAGATTTCACAAAGGAAATAGCGTTGACTCAGCTCGAATTTGCGTCTAAGATTAAAGGCATTTTTGGTGGCCTCGGCACAATCCTGGCATATGTGATGGGGCATTGGATCTTCTACATCCACCTGGCATTCCATTATGTCATTTATCATTTCGAGCAGGCTGGGACCATCGTCGTCCTGATAATTGCCAAGCATGGCCACCAGGAGAGTAGAGCTGTCGGCACAAATGCGACACAGGTGCTCAATGTTGGACATCTGTCAGAGAGAATTCTACTATTCTACTATTTAAAACAAGATAAGCAAATTTGTTTTCCTTATTTTTCAATGGGATTTGGCAACCCCAACCACCCCTTCGTGACGATAGTGATAACCGATAGTTTAATTCCCAATGCATACGCACGCTAAGCTTAACGACTTAATTATTAATATTCTTAACATTATTTCGTCAAAGATCAAAAAAAACATATCAAAAATTAGTAAATTTACTATTAGCTTAGGGCTCGTAGGGGCTTCAGCTCTTGTTTTCATGTAATTTTTCTCTATGGAAATATGTGCAAACATACATAGCTGAATTCTGAGCTCCCTTTTTTTAAGTATCGATAGCATTTCTAGCATTTTTCGATAACTTTATTGTCCGTCACCACCGCAGCAACAAAAAAGGAAAACAGTAACAATTAATTTTTATCTTACTTCACATAAATTTCAATTAAAAACTAAATATGGACTTCCAAAATCGCGCCGGTGGCAAGACCGGCAGCGGTGGCGTGGCCTCCTGGTCGGAAACCAATCGCGATCGCAAGGAACGCCTTCGTCAATTGGCTCTGGAGACCATCGATTTGAATAAGGATCCATATTTTATGAAGAACCATTTGGGTTCTTACGAGTGCAAACTGTGTCTGACGCTGCACAACAACGAGGGCAGCTACTTGGCCCACACGCAGGGCAAAAAGCATCAAGAGAATCTGGCCCGTCGTGCCGCCAAAGAAGCAAAAGAGGCGCCCTCTTCGCTACTGGCACCGGAAAAACCACGCGTTGAACCCAAAAAATTTGTCAAAATTGGCCGACCTGGTTATCGAGTAACCAAACAACGGGAGCCAAGCAATGGCCAACAATCGTTACTATTCCAGATTGATTACCCAGAAATAACCGAGGCAATTGTACCGAGACATAGGTTTATGTCCGCTTATGAGCAAAAGATTGAGCCACCAGATCGCAAGTGGCAATATTTGCTTTTTGCGGCCGAACCCTATGAGACGATTGGCTTCAAGGTCCCGTCCCGTGAGGTAGAAAAGGCCGAAGGAAAGTTCTGGACGCATTGGAATCGCGACACAAAGCAATTCTTTTTGCAATTCGCCTTTAAGTTCGAACCGAAAATTATGCCGCCGCCACCTCCGAATATGCATAGGCCATTGGGTCCACCAGCTGGCTTCCCAATGCCTGGACCGCCACGACCGGCCATGCACCCCATGTTCAATGGAGTGCCGCCACCACCTCCGATGTAAATCATAATCTAAGAAATTCAATAAATGCAATTCATAATTCAATAAAGCTCAACTTTTAATTGGTTTGTTATTTATTATTTGTTGATTTTATTAATAAGTATTAGCACTCCTGGGGCTATCACTCAAACTAAATGCACTTTAACGACAATTATGAAATGACTTTAATATAATCATAGAATAAAAACCTTAAACAAAGTAATGCCGAAATCAATTCGGCATATTAAGTAAAATATTCGTCCCGGCGAAAATTCACAATGCGCAACATTCCATGCTCAGCACCAACGGCCACCCAACTGTGGGCCGAACTATTCGCATTGCAGCGCACCGAGTTGATGCGTGTCATTGTCTTTAACTCATAGGAACACGGTCGTCGTTGATGGTTTAGATATTCCTCTTTCCTGGCCCTGGGTATAGCAATCAAGGGCTTAATAATCACACCATAATCACGCTGGAAATCATCGGCAGTGAGTAGTGTATTCTTAGTGTAGTCACCATTAAGCTTGGACAGCTCCGTAAATGAAACGGCTCTAACATTGTGCGTCAATTTATGTGCTCGTGGATCCATGTTTAATTCGCGCGGATTAAGAAATGCTAAATCACCATTTTCTGTCACAACAATCAAAATATTTTCTTGACAATTGAAATGCATGTCCCGGGCAGAGTCAACGACATAGTCAAGGGTTTTATTGTTGAACAAAACGCCGCAAGGATTCAAGACCACCACACGAGTAAAATCTAAAGAAGAGCAATGAGTGAGATCAGTCTTTAGGGTAAATTTCTGCATAATCTTCTTACTTATCTGAAACACACTTGTGTCACCAATAGCCATGGTCTCCCAAATCGCTGGCCAACTAATGCAGCCCTTAAAGAGATTTCTGAGCTCTGCATCGCCCACAATTGGCATTGGCTGCGATATGTTCAACAAATCATAGACACTTAATTTGCGAAGTGAAGTACCCACTGCCAGCCAACGAGACCCGTTCGTATCATAGTGCAGTTCCAAAACTATTTAAAATAAAAGATAATAAATCTTCTATAAAATTCAGTTGCTTATCTACTTACATTGTATATTCCGTTCACCAAAATTAAAATAATGCAAGGGCACAAAATTATAATGACTGTGGCGCTTAAAGCAATTGATACTTTCCATATCGCCAATGTCCCAAAAGGCAACATGACCACTGGCATAGCCGGAAACTAAAAGGCTGTGCCCATAGGCCTGAAAGCGAAAGATTTGTAAGTTATTTTTGGTCAAATACCATTGAAACTCACCTCAGACCAACATATTTTTGTGCACTGATCCTGTACCGAACATTTCACATCTAAGCTTAGGGTCATCAAGGAATTCAGTTCAATAACTGAATCTTTGCTATCCTGTTTCATATCCTCATCAGTTAATTGCAAGGGCAAGGCATAGATTTCGACATCACTAGAAGCTGTGGCAACAGCCAGCAGACCCAAACGATTAGATGATTCCATGTAGCCGCCACTAGGCATAAATGCAAAGCTCAATACAGGCCCCTTTGGCACACGTATGCCATAATGTAGTTTTGTCTGCAGGGGCCACACTTCATCTGATCCGGATTGCGTTTCCACCGTACATTTCAATAGCATCATTAAGGCATTATGCTCATTGGGATCGGTGTTACGCGTATATCCATGCATTTTGCGTCGAAACGAACACAATAGATATTGATCGCTAACTGTTGCAGGTAATGGAACCCATTCCAGCTGCCTAACTGGTGCACCCAGATACGTGATGTATTCATCTGTTAAATGAAACAATGGAGTTTCAATCAATGTTGCCAGTTCACATCCTATGCGATCCTAAGCTTACTTACTTTTCGCACGTATTGCCTCCATTGGTTTCAATTCCCGCCAATCACAGTCATCTTTTACATTGTCATAGGCGAATCGCATAGATTTTGATTGTCTGGAGTTGAGTAGCTCATAGGCCTCAGCCCATGGTAGTTTCACATAGCTTGGTAAATAGTCTACGTACAATGAATCTTTGACATAGTTTGCTCGAGTGCTTGGGGAATAGAAAGAATTAGGATTAGATATATTTAAGTGAAGGTGATATTCAATGTGGGGCAACTTACAATTCATTCCATTTGTTAGCCACTACCTCGTTCAATATCTGATATCGTGAGTATACTATAATATAAAAGTATTCTACATATATACTATTATACATAAATACCCTAACCCTTGTAGGACCCCACCTACATAAGACAATTTACTATTATTGGATATTGTTACGTTTTATTCAAATCTTGTCAACTTAAAAATGTCTACAAAATTTTCTTGAATCGCTTGATTTTGGCAATTTTTATCTCCGGGGATCTGGCAAGGGTATATGAGTATAGTTAATGCGAGAGTTTTCTATACTAACAAGTTTTTGACGATTTACTGCTAAGGTGTCTTGGTCTGGTTCGCTTTCGTTTATATTTTGATGGCTCATCGTTACCCTCGCCCTCGACTCCCGAATCGTCAATGTCCGTCGATGTTTCCATTCTGTAAATATGCAAAAAAAAATAGTTTATTTTTCTGAAAATGTCGTGAAATCAAATGAAATTTACTCTAATTGCAATTCCTTTTCAAATTGTTTCTCACAGCTCCGAATATGTTGGAGTAAAGAGAGTCTTGTGAAGGAACCTCCACAGTATTTGCATTTCATGCGATGCTTTTTTACACCGCAACCCTCCAAATGTAATAACATGCCCAAGCCGGACGAAAACTGTCGGCTACAAAGGCGACAAGTTAACCGTTTTCCTGTATTTTTCTTTAGATAATTATTCATCTGACCGATTATAGAATGTCGTGTGATATTCTGTAAATCAAAAAAAAGAATCTTAATCAGTTGTCTATGGATTCGTTTAAAAGTCTCATGTCACTTACACGCGGTTCTTGACCAGTTAACCAACCCACTCCGTAGTGTGTACTGAGATGCTTTTGCCAGTTTCCTTTGATGCAGCGTTGCAAACATAAGCCACATTGTAACGGACCATCTCCTTGACCCTTTTCCGATACATCCAATTGATTATCCAAGTCCTCTCGATTTCGTATAATAAGTAGCCTCAAATTGAAAGGAGTTTTTGTGGATTTCTGTGTGCTGGACTGATCCAAATTAGATTTTGTGTTTTCTTTTTGAGATTTCTCTTCCTTTTTCAATCTGTAATAGGTAAATCGAAGATGTAGATTGTATAGAAAACTGACCTCAACACTAAGACTTACTTTATACTAGCTGATGGTCCTGGAATTGCATGCTCGAACCGACTATTACAAGTTCGAAGATGGTTTAACAACGAAAGTCTTGTGTAGGAACGACTGCAATAGTTACATTTGAACCGCTGGCGTTCCTCTCCGCACCCTTCTAAATGTAAGAGCATCCCGAGACCCGAGGCAAACTCGCGATCACAGAGGCGACAATTTAGACGTGAGCCTTGATTGTCCTTTAAATAAGTCTGCATCATGGTGATTACTCCACTGCGGGTAAAAGTATGCGGCTGGTCATCTTTTATCCAACCAACCCCATAATGATCGGCTATATGAGTTTTATAAGTTGATTTGGTACATCGAGCCATACATAAACCACACTGAAGTGGCCCTGTGCCTTCACCCTCTTCATGTAAGTCCTCCGTGGTTGTTAATTGATCCCGTTGACGTATAAGCAGGAGACGTAGATTGAATGGGGTTCGGTCAACAGTTTTTCGCTTTGTACTATCGTCCATTAGCCAAGTCATTTTGGGTGTTAGCTTTGGCTGACGCTTACGCGAATTGTCTGGCGATGCATTATCTTTACCATTTTGAGTTAAGTCCTTTTTAATGCAACTTCGCTGATGGGGTATTAAGGAGAGCTTTGTATAATTGCGTTGGCAATGTTTACATTGAAACCGCTGCAATTCCTCGCCACATCCTTCCAAATGCTGCATCATGCCGAGGCCAGAGCTAAATTGGCGATTACACAGGCGACAGGTAAGTCGATTTTCCCGATCTTCCTTAAGATATCCACACATTTGAGCAATAATTCCGCCACGCGTGAGTGACTGCAGAGTGAAATAAGAGACGTTCATGATGAAAACCGGAATCGGTATTCACTTTTCATTTTTTCTTCTTACCGGCGGTTTTTGTCCATGAAGCCAACCGACGCCATAATGCTCGCCGAGGTGCATATGCCAATTTGTTAAGCCGCAGCGTGAAAAACACAAGCCGCACTGGAGCGGACCCTTGCTTTTGTCCGCTTTATAGAGGTCCTCTTGGCTTTCCAACTGCTCCCGCTTGCGTATGAGCAACAAGCGGAGATTAAATCCTTTACTAGGAGCGATTTCTGGCTGGGATATATGAGACAAGGCTTCCTTGTTATTTGATTCGTCATTTTGGTTCTGCTCCTCTTTTATGGAAAACTCATCACAAGATTCTTTATCCGTCGAATTATCGTGTATTAGGAAGTCTGATTCAGAGGACGGCTCCTCTTTTATATATATTATATTTTCACTTTCTGTTTGTCGACCAACTCCAGCCATTTCTGCCATCATAGTCAGTTGTTGTCGAAAATATCGATAACTTTCTTCATATTTGCGCCTCAAATCGTATGCGTTCCTTGTACCAGCGGCACAATGGTTACAAATTTGTTGTGGCATCGAATCCTCTCCATCTCTTTCTATTTTGTAAGCCGCATCCATCACATCGTTTAACATCTCATAAATACTTAGTGTCTGGTCCTGGTCTGGCACTGACATTATATTCATTAATTGATTTGAATTGTCCATGCAAATACGACAGTATTGTTGCATTTTTAATCCTTGGGAATCTAAGACTAAGGAGTAATAATAGATTATATACATATGGACAGGAAACCAGAGGAGTCCATATACAACTTCATTTGTTGAAGTAGATATGGTATGTATGTATATATTATAATTTTCCTCTATATAAACTACAGTATTCTACATTATTTTATTTCACATTTAAGTTACTACCTATATTATAATCTGGTCCCAAATTAAAATCTCTGGAGATTACCTGTTGGATTCTTGGTTTGGTGCGGCTGCTTCTCCGATGAACTTGTTAAATTTTTGGGTAAGTGTGATTCTTGTTCCTTTTGTGGGCTACTTGCTATATTATTTAAATTTTTTCCCCTTGCATTCTGTTTACTTAGCTCTTCAGCTAAAACTCTATCCAGCCCAGCACATCTTAACTTATTGAAATCCAAGGGTATCGTGTTTATGATGCGCCTGGACGGAGCACCACATGTTGTGGATGGTTGTGTAGTATTGGCCATTATATATGGCCAAACGGATTGATAGTCACAAATACAAATACTATTAATTCTACTTAACTAAATAATTAATTATTATTATTAACAAAAACAAAATTCCATTAATTTTCTTTCTCGCTCTATCTCGCTTATTCTTTCTATCTCTTTCTTCCTTCCTCTCACTCGATTTCATGAAGTGTCAATGTTGCCCATTAATGGAATTAAATCAATCGAGTTATGAAAAAAAAATCGAAACTATCGAGCAATCAGAATTGTTTCAGATGTATTACAAAAATTATAGAAATCAGATCCGAATTTTGCTTGTCTGTCTTATTTATTTATCTATACTCTGGTTAGTGGGCAATTAGAAAATTACCTTAGGCTTTTTATACATATCTGTACATATCAGGATTGTTTTTGTTGTCTTGTTAAAATCAAAAAACGCAAGATATTTTGATTGCAAACGCTAGCCTAACCATGGAACCCCAGAGACGTTCGGCAAAAATTCGTGGTTAGGCTTGTGTTTGCAATCAAAAAAACCTTGCATTTGATACATCTACATATGTATGTAATTTTTTGATTACTAATTATTGTTGGTAGATATGAAAATCGGAGATAGAAAGTTTCATTGCTGAATACTCATTACAACTACTTTAAATAAGAAGAACCCTATTAAGAATATATTACTAAGCCATGGATTTACTGTATATTGGGAATTTAATACAACAGGATAATAATATATTACATATAATGGAAATTCATGGGATCATTTGGCGATAGCTTTATGTGCTCTGGCAACTCTGTTTTTTCAACATTTCCTCAGCCTTAATAATACGGTAACACTTTGCAAATGTGCGCTTCGACCTGCACATGGGCTGGTTCTTTTTTCTTTTCTTTTAACAATTTTTTTGTTACAAATGTTAAATAATATAAACTGAATTAAGCATGCAACTGCATTGAATACGTGACAGCGTTTAAACTGTATGTAAAAAGTGCATGAATTGTCAATGTTTTCAAAAAAAGTGGCAGCGACCAGGCAACCAAGCAGCTGCATCAATATTAAAAAATTGTGTGAAATTCTGTAAATGAAATTGCGAAATTATTAAACTAGAGAATTCAATGGACCCCAACATGGATGAGAGACTCAAACATGGTATAATGGGGCCACAGACAACGAATTCTCCTAACCAAAATCAAATTAATGCGGGTAACGGCAACAACAACAAAACCAACAAGACTTCGTCGCAGTCGTCAAAACGTATTATAAATAAAATTCCTTTGGATTTTAAGAAATTAAAACAAGCTGGCTTAGATCGCAAGTTGGCTGAAGCTTTAAGCAAACAAAACAAAAGTAACCAAATTCCACAGCAACAACAACAAGTATCCTTAATGTCGCCGTCACCATCGACGCCTTCTTCCTCTTCTTCTGCTGCTGCTCCTACCATATCCGGCAAAGCTGCAGCAACATCATTTCCGACGCAGCAACAACAACAAGCGACATCGCAAATGTCACAGCGTCAGCCTGGTAATTAAACCAATAGAAATGTAATTTTAAATAATTTTTTTTTTGTAAAATAACTTTTGGATAAAATTAGTTTGCCTTATTTTTAATATTGTCTTGTGTGTGCGCTTAAGTCACCCGTGCCCACAAGTTCTCATGTGGCGGTGCTAGTTAAGATGCGGCGCCGTTTCTTTGTCTCATCGTGAATCAATGTTCGAAGCGCGGATCAAATTCCTTTATTTACATGAAAAAGGTTTTCTTTTCTTTTTTTTTTCTTTTTTCCTTTCCTTTCAACTAAAAGCAGCAGAAAGGAAAAAAATTTTTCTTCTCTTATTCAAATTGATGAAAGTTATAAGTTAAAGAAGAGATATATATTAAATATTATTTTTGTGTTTTTGTTATTATTATTAATAGTATAAGATAATACTCTCTATTATCCTAATGCTCGTTAATTTTTGTTTGTTCTATTGTCAATTTGGAGTACGTCGGTATAAAACAAATTTGAGGAACTTTTCGAAATGAAATTAAGTATTTTCTACAAATATTTCATTTATCGCTAATGATAATATGATATGACGGAGAGCATTATCCTAATGCTCGATTAATTTTTTTTTTGAACCCCAACCTTGGGACCTAGATTCAAGTGCCACCCTCGATGCCATCATTTAGCCTCTTTCGTTGGTTTAGCCTGTAAATGTGCGTTTTTCGTCGTGTAAGACCCACAGACTGTCGGATGGTTTTTGGCCCGGGTTCAAATCCCAGCATGTGCCAAATGTAAATTATAATTTTTGTGGGGCAAAGTTTTTAGAAATTCTGGTTTCGGCTCAAGAATCGAAATATTTTTTAAAATTAATTAAATTAATAAATAATAGAAACATTTAAAAATAATTAAATATTTTTTTTTTTTCATTTTTATTTCATTTATATTTATAGCACCACAGCCGATTAAAAAGCGTTCGTTTATGTCGAATTATGTTGAGAAAATTGTACCAGAGACGACTTCAGCGAGCGAACGTTCATTACATGTTAAAGCAATGCTTAAAAATAGAATATTAAATAATAACAAATCATTGATGGAGCAGCAGCAGTCAACAATCAGTGAAGGTGGTGGCACCACATATATCTACCAAACACCCTCGACAGCAACCACAACATTAACCTCATCGCCGCCGACCAATTTTACAGTGCCCATCGCCAAAGCAGACTTAACAGTGCGTCCAAAGAAAGCACCAGTTGTCCTTAATCTGGTTAATCAATTGCCCAAACATCGGGCAAAATTTTTACAGTTGCCTACAGAGAGTAATCAGGAGCAGCAACAACCGTATACTGAACTATCTAAAGCCTCATCCACATCTGTCAAGAGTCCGTCGCCGCCTTTAATTGTGCTTGAGAATAAAGTGTTGGCCCCCAATGAGAAGATAAATTTAAGTGATTTGCGCTTACCTACCAGATCTATGGCAGTTGCTGCTCCTCCAACAACAAATTCCACATTGGGAAATATTACCGAAATGGCCAAAGTTTCTCATCTTAATGCAGGAACCGTTAGGACATCATCATCTGGTGGTGGTGGCATCAAAACCAAAGTGATTTTAAATGCCAATAAGCTGAAAGTATCTCGAGAAAAGCTCGCTGAAATAGCCAAAGAGGTGCGTCAGCAGGTGAAGCAAGTGGAGCAAAATCCAAAGATTTCTTCGTCTCCTGAAAAGACTAGTTATCAATCGTTATTAACACCAACAGTCATTGTCCCTCTACCATCGACTTTGATTTCGCCTGTTGTTTCAGTTTCTTCGCCACCCAAAACTTTGGTTCCAAATTATCAACAAATGACCATAACAGCTCCCTCTCCCGTACCTGCTACGCCGTGTAGTAAGCCATTGCTTTTGAATGAGGAGCTATCTACTACATCTCCATCGGATTCATTGATAACACCAATACCTGTTTGTGATCCAACGACACCAGAGTTACCTGAAGTGAAGCCAAAGATTCTTTCCGCTGTCGATTTGATTGCGCAATTAACGGCCGATGATCCCAATTATGAGAATAGCTTTATGGAGTTGTCACCCGAAGAGCTAGAAATGAGCCTTCATTTTGGTTACACAGCTCCCATACGTAATACAACTACTAAATTAGCAGTAAAACTCGAACCCGAACCTGAACTCGAACCCGAACCTGAACTCGAACCCGAACCTGAACTCGAACCCGAACCTGAACTCGAATCCAAGGAAGAACTGGCAATTGGAAAAATATTGAAAATTCAGGATATTGATATATTACATGCAACCATGGATGTAGATGGTGATAAAGCCAATGTCTTACGCATAAGTCCCAATGCAATCAAATTGCAGAGTATGCTAACTGCGGAGGAAGGTGAACCAAAAATGGTTAATAACGTTGTGGAACTCGAGGATACGAAACCCAGTGCAATGCTGGTGACAAAAATTCTTCAAAATTCAGAGAAAGATTCAAAACCGACACTAAAGATAAGCGAAACTTCAAAAACTATTAAAACGAAGAAGGCAAAAATTAATCTAGTGTCGCGTAATAAGAAACCAACTGTTAAGAAACCCCAAATTATTCACAACGGTCAGGAGGAGCAGGAGCAAACTAAGTTGAATGACTATGAACCCAAAACTGAGAGTCATGAGCCAATGGAAGACGTTTTGATCAGCGAGGAGAAGAATTCTTCAGTAGCTGCCGTGCTAGATGTTGTTCAAAGTCCTTCAGAGGCAATTCTACCGAAATCTTCAAGTGAACGTGACCTAACCCAGCTATATCATCCACCTAAAATGCCCAAGCATAAGCAAAATAGTAACAACAACAATAATACTTATAATAATAATGTTGAAGAAACTCAAGCTTCCAATAATGTGTCTCTAATAGATATACTCACCCAAGAGCCACCAACATTGCAAGGTGAAGCTCAGGTGCCATTTCGAAAAGAGATTGAAACAATACCTGAATCAGAACCCGAACCTACAGAGGCTTCGGGTGTACAAAATTTATTAAAACATTTGAAAGCAGAAAATATAACGCCACCAGCTACCATCTCATCTCCGCCAGCCAAAGTGTTGCCCAGGAAGAAACTAGTCAAAACCCGGCCATTCCTTGCCAAGAGAATGTCAAAGACAAGTGGCAAGGAGGAGGTGCCTCCAATTTTTCCCAGAGATGGTTCACTTTTGGGTGAGAATCTAACGAATGGCACTTCGAATCGTGTGGCCTCTTCGAGCACAAGCGATGATGATGGCATGTTTTTGGGTTTCGCATCCAAGGGCAAGCGAGTGAAGCATTTAAAGGTCAACGAGACTGATATCAGTGATGATGCAACACCAGATTATGATGAGACCGAGGGCGAGACTGAGCCACAGCTGCCTCAATTGCCGGAGGAGAAACCAAAGACTGATTTGAAGCTAGAGGAGAACAAAGTTCAAGCAATGGCCGAAGAGACCAACAGTGTAGACACCAGTCACAGTTGGAGTGAAGAAATGCCAACTACAGAGGCAGCCAATTCTCCACAACAAGAGCCAAGTGATAAAATAAAGGAGTCTACATCTGTGATTGATCCTGCCACAGAAACGGGGGAAGATGCTGAGGCGAAAGTATTGTCGGAAACTCTCAACGAATCGGCAGTTCAAGTTCAAGAATCTGTGATTACAAATCATGAAATGGATCAATCGATAGAAATAGATTCATCCTTAACTCCAGTAGCAGCAGCAGCAGATGTTAAGCCAAAAAAATCCAAAAAGAAATCTCAGAAAACCAAAAAGAAGTCAGGTGAGTTGGAGCCGCCACCAGTGTTGGCAAAAAATAATGACTTAATTGATACCTCAAAAGACAAGGCCACTTCGGATGCAGAAAGGGACAGGAAAATGCCTTCCGAGAAGGGCAACAAAGAATCTTCTGATGAATTGGCGGTAAAGTCCAAACAAGAAACGCCTTCTACATCGAAAACAATGAAAAATTCTCCAGCTCATGAGCCCGAGATCAAACAAACGGATTTGGATGCCTTGGAAGAGCCTCCAGAAAGCGCAATGACGAATGAGAATGCTACAGTAGTCGAAGGCGCAGTAGTGGAACCTCCAACTGTTTCCACATCTGTGGTTAAATCCAAACGAAAACGTAAACCAAAAAATAAACATTTATTGGATAATCCTTCTGAGACGGTTCAATCCGAAGACAAACGTTTGTCTCTTAATGTTTCCCAAGATGCTGCTGTAGAGGAAGAACCGACACCCAAACGTCGTGGGCGTAAGCCAAAGGCGGCAAAGACGCCTCAAGTTCCTGAACAGGCCCCTGAAGAAGCTCCAGTTGCAAAGGAGGAGCAGGCAAATCCATTTATTATACCATTAATCACACCTAAACGACGAGGACGTAAACCCCGTAGCCTACTAATTGCAGAGGCTCAAGCTGCACAAGCCGCTCAAGAAACTGCTAGTGCGGAAGTTGCGAGCGAGGAGACGAATCCCCCAGCAATTACGCCTAAACGTCGTGGTCGTAAGCCACGTAACTCAGCACCAGAAGCAGAAGTTTTGAAGGAGGAGGAGAAGGAGCCAAATCCACCTACACCCATTACACCTGTAATCACACCTAAACGTCGTGGTCGTAAATCACGTAATCCAGACGAGCCACTGGCCAAGAAGCCCCAAGTTACAGACCAGAGTGATAAAGAAGCACAACCAGAGCCAGAACCAGAGGCTGCAATCGTTACGGAATCAGATAATTCATATATATTTACAACGTCTCTACAGCCCAAACGTCGTGGTCGACCACCTCGTGTCCGAGAAGAGCCCCTGGCAAAAAGACCCAAACTTGGCGATCAAAATGAAAACGATTTAACCATTTTCTCTCCCACGTCAATTGATCCAGGACGTCACACTCTATTCAATCTACGCTTGCTCCTTATACGCAATCGTGAGCAATTGGAGAGCGACGAAGAGTTACGTGAGGAGGGCAGAGGATCGGGACCATTGCAGTGTGGGCTGTGTCTCGTACGTAGCAGCAAAGACAATTGGCAAAACCATCTGGATGAGCATTATGGTATTGGTTGGACCACAGATGAGACGCCAACAATGGTCAGCCGCAGCGTCATAATCAATTTGATGAATATGTATCTCAAGGAAAATAAAGCCAAGGGCTGCGAGTGCCGTATCTGTGGCCGCAAATTATTCTCTGCTCTGGGCATGGTGGGTCATTTGGAGAATTGTGGCACTGCGCCCCAACGCTTCGAATGTGAATACTGCAAGCGCAGTTATTCAAAGCTCTCCCTCATCCAGCATCAGCGCTGTTGTGCGAAACGTCTACTGCCCAAGGAGAATGCGACAAATGGCGATGACGCGGCGCAACAAGATGAGGTTGACGAAAACGAAACACTGTATAGTAATTCAGGACGTGAGAAACGTCGATCGACCATCAAGTAAGTTCAAGTAGAAATTGAGTTGTTTCGTATATCACATATTTTCTCCTCTTCCTTGGCAGAGCCGAAACAAAGCTAAAGAAGATACGAATTGATCTGCAAACAGGCGAGGAGTGCCATAATGGCAATGATTTCGAAGCTGACTCATCCGATTATGATATGAACAAAGATAAGGAATCATCGGAGGAATATGAATCGGATGGCGTGAGTTCTTTGGCCGATATTGAGGATCCAACCAATGAACGCCCAAGGACAATTCGTCGCCAAGTACGTCGAAGCAAAGCAGATCCATCACGCTTGAAATCCAACAGTAATATAACTCAAATTTCAACTTTAAATCAATTACTCAAATTTTGAGAACTAATTGCAGTATTCTCCCGTTATCGTGACTTGAGCGATGCAGTCTCTGAAAAATGGAAACAATTGTAAGTTTGAAAGCAGATCATAGATTCGAGATAATCTGTCTAATTTTGTGTCTCCCTTTTTTTCCTATGCTGCAGCACAAAAGTTAACTATGCCAAAGATTCATTGTATACAGAAAATTTACCGAGCTATGTAAAACTACCATGGGCTGAGGCCTATGAGTTACTCAACTCCAGACAATTGAAATCTATGCGTTTCGCCTATGATAATGTAAAAGATGACTGTGATTGGCGGGAATTGAAACCATTGGAGGCAATAAGTGCGAAAAGTAAGTTAGCTTGCGATTCCTGAGAACAATTGGCAGCATTGATTGAAACTCCATTGTTCCATATAACAGATGAATACATCACGTATCTGGGTGCACCAGTTAGGCAGCTGGAATGGGTTCCATTACCTGCAACAATTACCGATCAATATCTGTTGTGTTCGCTTCGACGCAAAATGCATGGATATACGCGTGTAGTCGATGCCAAAGAGCATAATGCCTTAATGATGCTACTCAAATGTACGGTGGAAACGCAATCCGGATCAGATGAAGTGTGGCCCCTGCAGACAAAACTACATTATGGCATACGTGTGCCAAAGGGGCCTGTTTTGAGCTTTGCATTTATGCCCAGTGGCGGCTACATGGAATCATCTAATCGTTTGGCTATGCTGGCTGTTGCCACAGCTTCCAGTGATGTCGAAATCTATGCGTTGCCCTTGCAACTCACCACTGATGAAATGAATCCGATGTGCGACGCAGATTCAGTCATTGAACTGAATTCCTTAATGACCCTCAGTTTAGATATGAATGGCTCTGTGCAGGATCAGTGCACGAGAGTCTGTTGGTCTGAGGTAAGTCTGAGGAGACGATTGTCACAAAAAAAAAAAAACAACTTTATTTTTCATGGTTCATTATTTGCAGGGTTCTGGCCATGGTCTAATCGTTACCGGCTATGCTAGTGGCAATATTGCACTGTGGGATATTGCCGATACGGAAGGAATCAATTGCTTTAAACGCAATAATCACTGCTCTTTTGTCCCTTTACATTATTTCTTTCTTGGAGAACAAAATATACAACGTAAGTGTGTGCATTGATATTGAAAGAAACCTGAGCTAATTTCCGTTTTTTCTAAACAGTTCTGGATCTCCATTATGATATGAGCGGACCACGGTGGCTCGCGGTGGGCACATCAACTCGCAATCTTCGAGTCTATGACATAGTGAATTGTTCGCAGCCAACCCTTCTTGTTGGCGATGGAGCGGTCAATAATTTTTTTAAAGGCTGCATCACATGGCCACCGATTTGGGAGAACATGGCCATCGGTTGCAGTAGTGTATTTCAAATTCGTAAGTCACATTTTTGGAACTTGTATTTCTTAAATTTTCTTTTACATTTTGTTCTTTTGATTGTTTAGGCTTTACAAGGGTACTTGTACTGAATCCTTGTGGATTAGTGTATAATACCAAATCGCTTGACTACGTTCTGTATACAGCTCGTGACATTCACTTTAATTGTCAGGAAAACTATGTGATTGTTGTCACGGATAATGGTGATTTGGTGTTTGTCAATCCACGTGAAATGAACTTGGACTCTGTGATACATAAGATTACGTACAATTGTCGAGCTGTTTCATATACTGAGGTATCCAAGCTAAGCGGGGAACCACCGCCAAAGGAAACATCACTGAGAGCCGGTGACTTTCAGCGTGATTATGGTGTGATTATCAAGCCGTTGATTGCTGTACCCAGACAGAAAAAGGATGACTACTTAACTGAGTCGCGACGTCACACAAATGAGCTAATGACTATGACGCGTCTGAACACAGTGCGTTGCAATTCGAATAGATCAGCTCGTAGCTGGGTGGCTGTGGGTGCGGAACATGGCATGTTGCGCATTCTCAATTTTCAGCGAAATGATTTCTTTTAATATACCTATTTTTAATTTGATATTATAACTTATTGCTTACCACATACTATACTAATAACGAATTTGCTTTCAATATAGAATTAATAATTTACGATAAATATATACAATAATAAGTACATATATTATACATATATACGATTATATACATACATATATATATATATATATACATACATATATTTATTACAGCTGTTGAAATAATTCTAATAATTATTTAACTAATTGTATCATTAATACATTTGATATGGAGTTATACGTGTAATTTGCTTGGCAAATGCATAAAATGTCATATTTTGATTTAGCTATATTTCATAATAAACACAAAGAAAGTCTTTGAAATATTTTATATAGAATTTCTATACAGTATTGTCTATATTTTAAAAGTGCGAACTACCTTCTCTCGACATAACTGTCAGCCATATGCCTAAATAGTAATCCAGTTGTAGAGCCCAAGCATCTAGCAGTCAATTCAACTATATTTTAAATCATTTTCAGTCGTCGAAAAGTTTCAACTAAATTTCTCTCTCTCAAAAAAAACCAAAAATTATACATATAATAATGTTGGGCTTTAACGGTGATAAACCAAAAGTTATTCCCGAAGATTCCTTGGAGGACCTTCAGAAACGTATTGATATGTTGATTGAGAGAATGACCCATCTGGAGGATAATTTGGATTGGTTAATATTGAAGAAGAATGAGCGTGAACGTGAGGCGGCCGAGATGCTCAAGAAGAGAACCAATGACGACAAAAAGGTTAATCCCAAAGACCTTAAATAATATTTGAGGATAAATACTAAGAGATAGCTGCAAATCTCTAAACCACTATGAAAATTTATAGTTATCCATAACCCATAAATTCACATACACTTTAAAGATACTAATGTACTTACACTTCAAAAAAAAACGACTTACCCAAATAATATGTGTACAGATGAGCAGCCATAAATGAAACATGTAATTAAGTCTATAGTCGATTTTATTTTTAGTTAAAACAGTGAGAACTGGCAGATATGACGGATCCTCAGATAGACCGATCCTCATCTTCAGTTTGACCGTAATTGGAAGAGAAAATATGGTTGATAAGAACTCTCAACATTGTGCCTCCACATTAGAATAAGTAGGCTGTGGCTTTTTTTTCAATTTCTATTCCAGTTTGTTATATTCAACAAATATCTTAAATAATATAAAGAAGTTCTAGCAGAATCATGTGGCCTTCCAAAGAAAACCCTTGAAAGGGTCGTGCAGAAAAGCTGCATAAATTAATGACTCATGTGGAGTTTAACTTAGTGTCCATATTAACGAAGGGAGGAACTCTGGATTCTGTTAATCTGCAAAAATCGTTACCCAATGAAGCAATGAAAGTTAATCCAAAAGATGTCAAAGATATCAATAAAGCAAACAATTATAACAATTGTAAATAACCAAAAGTTAATTAGAAATATGTAAGAACATAAAAAATTGGTGTGATCAACACGATTTTTCCATTTTTCTGGGTGTTTTTTTTTGTGTTAAGACATTTATTTACAACATCATGATATATATATTTTATATTTGCTCGGTTTTTGTTTTTCTTTTAACAATGATCAACTATGATCTATGATAAGCAACGACATAAAATAATAAACCTGTAAATTGTTGTTTAATATAAGTATAATAGATTTAGTTGGTTTTATGTTTTTGTTTTTTTTTTTTTTTTTGTAAATTAAAAGCAAATTTTATTTTCCTTTTTGAATATTGTAAAATAAATAAATTGGCAAAACTTAAAACCTAAATAAAAAGGACTTGAATGTGACGGTAAATTAAATATCCGAATATACATATTACATATATATATATATATATAGTATATAGTATATGCGATGAATATTATTGTACGAAAATAGTGAAATCGAGTGAAAAGCGTTAACAAATGCACAAAGTTTTGTTTCTTTTAAAGAATGCGTTTTCATATAAGACTATATATATAGATATATATATATATATATGTGTGTATATGCATATATATATTATATATAGGAAGTTCACAAGAAGGTCTGGCTAGCCAGGTAATAATAACGGAACTTTTTCAAATCCCTTGCGTCCCGGGTTGCCAGACCTTGTGAATCTACCAATAGTTTACATTTCCCTTACATAGCTGTTGTCTTTTCAATGGCTGATGTGTTTGTTTCTTTTTTTTTTTGTTTAAATTTTTTTTTCTGTTTTTTTTTTGACCTTCAGTCTTCGCTCTTACTTGCCTATTTTCTTCTTTCTTCTTCTTCCGAAAAACACATTAAATTCTATATAAACACAAATTCATGAAGTTTTGAAAAACGAACGGAACTTTGACTTGCACTTAATATAACGAAGTAAAATAACAGCAAGTTAACTGAGTTCAGAGTTCTGCTGAGTTCAAAGATTAGTTCTTCTGCTGCATGGTAGCAATCGCCGGCTCTGTTGACCTGTTGCCAGCCAATTCTTCTTGAATCTCGTTCAAGCTCTTGCCAGCAAATAGCCAGAAAGTGCCACCGGCACCCAAACTATCGTTAAGATTGGTAAATGTCTTAGTCACAATAAAGGCCAGTACCCAGTTGGTGGTGCCGGCAATTGAACCAGCGAAACCTTTAATATCGGTGGCAAAGAGTTCACCCATCATCAGCCAGGGCACCGGGCCATAGCCAATGGAAAACATTATGATGAAGACACACAAACTGGCCACCGGCAACCAAGTGATGTTCTCCACACTCTCCTCTCCTCCTTGATCCTTCAAATAGAAATACACACCAATGGCGGTTGTCGATATAGCCATAACAATTCCGGAGGCCAGCAACAGAATACGACGTCCGAGTTTATCCACCACCAAAGTGGAGACAAAGGTGGCGACCACTTGCATAACACCAACCAAAATTGTGGACATGCCAGGGCTTATGCCAGTGTTGGCATCCTAGAAAGAAAAAAAAAAAAAAACACCAAAATCTTATCAATTAAGTTCTACTTAGTATGTTTACGCATAAGTATATACCTCGAAAATCTTCTTGGAGTAGAAAATGACAGCATTAATGCCGCACACTTGCTGGAAGAACATAAGACCCAAACTGATGGCCAAAGCTTTGCGTGTAACAGGACGGTTCAGTGCGCTCCACACATTCACATTATTCTCACGTATCTGACGATCGGTCTCATGCAGCTCCTCCAATTCGCCGGTATAGTCATATTCCTTGCCACGCAGCCATTGAATGGACTGAACAGCGCTTTCCGAGCGATTCTTTGAGACCTGTTCGATGGCAAATATATATGTATGTAATTAATATCAGGCTTAACTATTATCTTGAAATGTGGGGATTATAGTGAGTTTGATAACAAAAGCTTCAATTTCTAAATACATTGTGAATACTGTCTACTATCTGGGAAAAACCATTGCGAGTGCAGTAACAAGGATAAAAGAAATTTCTACAATTCAAACGCAAATTGATGATGACAAGGACACGTAAATGGTGTAAATAGAAGCCTCACTTGGTCTTTCGTGACTAAATGTGACAAAAAGTGGTAAAACTTTAATACAAAACATGACAAAAAGTTCAAAATAAAAGTTAAGTTGGAACAAACCAATCGAATTTACGTTAAATAAAGACAGTGTTTAATTCTTTTCCGTCAAATAACAATTTACCAAAGCTTAATGGAATCAGTTGGAATCTAAATTGAAAGGATTCTCGTCTTATTTGAGGAATATGCAATTTTTGTCTTATTTTTCGTGAGGATCAAAAGTTTTTTACTTACCAAATAGGTGGGCGATTCCGGCATAAAGAAGAAAATGACACCAAATACAATTGGCAAAATGCCGCACACAACGCTCATGTAGAAAACATCCAATCCGGCGCCGATGGCATAGACAAACAGGATACCAAGGGTGATCATCAATTGAAAGAAACTGCCAAGAGTGCCTCGAATTTCCTTTTGGGCAATCTCACCGGTGTACATGGGAGCTGTCACACAGAATGCACCGCCAGCGATACCCAAAATGAAACGTGACGAATACATCATGGCTAGATTCTTGGCCCAAATGAGGAGACCCCAACCCAAAAGGAAGGGCAGCACAAGGAATAACATTGTCCATTTGCGTCCAATCATATTGATGAGAAAACCAATTGGTATACAGACACAGGCCGCACCCAGAGTCATGGCCGAGCTGACCCAAGAGAATTGATCATCGTTGACAGGAAAATCATAAGCGCCATTGTCCACAACTTCGGTTTGAGCTGGCGATGTCCAGCCTAAGAGGGTACCGCATGCGAAGGCTCCACCAGCTGCTGCCAATGCGGCAACATATTGTGGCAAAGTCTTGGCCCTATTATCGGTGGATGCTTGCACCATATTGCCAAGTAAATTCTCCTGATCCTGCAAAACAAAACGAGAGCCAAATTGAAGATGTGTGTTAGGTAATGTTCGACTAACTAAATTCGACTGTTGTGTACGTATTATCAAAATCGAATCGAATCGATTCGCATCGCATCGCATCGCCTCAGTACCCGAACCAAAATCGCTAAAGCCGTGATAATGGTTCTCCCTGTTGGGCGATTAGGAGTTTTATTGCATACCCGATAAGTGAGCATACTAAATATTCGCCGCCTCTCAACATTCTTTCGGCCATGCTACATACGTATGCCCGACATGCCCCGAACAACACGTTTGTCAAGTGGTTCTCATTAGCCCGAACTTCATATACATATACCTATTCATAATACCATTTCAGATGTCAAGAAAAGTACTTAAGACCCCCCCAAAAAAAAAAAACACACACACACACACATCAATTGATATGTGGTTTTTGATAATGTGCCGGAAATTCCATATTCGCGTGCCTTCAAAAGATAGATTGGCCCTTGGTTGGCTACCAACTTAACTTGGGTATACCTAATCGAACTCGTTAAGGGGGGGGCCTATTGATAAGCTTAAGTAGGTATTAAATACCCAACTACATATTTGAGTATAAGTTGAGTACATTTTTTTTTTTTTTTGCTCAAATTTATTAATGAAGTATAATAAACTTTTGGGTTTGGGATTAGATAAGAGTTAGAAATGTGCTAAATGAAAGGAAAATGATTATCAATTGTAAAATGGGCTAATACATACACATAATTGAATGAACACAAATACATATCAAATAATTTGAATAATTCCAAATTTCTCCGTCTGGCGCCTAGGCATGTCAGAGGAGGATTATCATCAATCTTAATTTGTTTTCCGACTGATTAAACATTTCCTTTCTTTTTTCTTTTCAGTATTTTTGTTGGGTCTGAATGAAATTTAAGTCTCTCTATTATCCTCCTACATATGTACATATGTATGTATGTATGTATGTATGTATGTACATATATAATCGGACCGATTTGGCTACTTCATTTTATCTACATATGTAGTTTAGTATGCACCATATATTTAAGGCAATTGAAAAATATCACCTTGATATAGGGAACCATAATCATGGTCATAAAATTTGCTTGAGACTTTCATAGATAAGATTTCCGGCAAAAGTTTTGTAAAGAGCTTTTTCTCATTTGCCCATATGGTTTATCTGATTGTACAAGGGGGCACACAGACATGGTATCTGATTTATGGTATTATTTTAGGGGGCCTGTGTGCTTTTACTACGTTCACTAAGTTCAGTCCCCTCCATACGAAACATGACCTTTGTCAATAACTCTATGGAATGATGAGCTACAGACTGGATTAGATATGATCCTGCAGATACTACAGAAACTTGAAATCTGAATAGCAAACAAGTTCTTCAACATTTGCCACTCCTCGTAAACAATTTTCCCACATTTTCTCCTGTCGTTCGTTTTTATCTGAGTAAGTGGGCATGTAATGCGTCCCACTCATAGAATGCCAAACCATTTCTCAATCAAATCAACTGCCTTAGCCATGGCCCCCACGCGTCAGACTCAGAGACAGGGACAGAGACAGAGACGACCAGTGCAAAATAGAGAAAATGCGAATCACTTCCGCCCATGTCTGGAACAACAACAACAACTACAACAAAAAACATGAAAGGCAAATGCATGCCGAGAGTTGAGCTAAATGCAATAAGTTTATATGTAGCTAGAGATACAGAAGAAAGAAACGAGAAACGCCCACATACAAAACTCTTTAGTGACGAGGCCGGGACACACCTCCCAAAGTAAGTAAAAGGGACCCGGGTACACATTAAAGTCCGCCTGTGAAATCGATATCAAATATCTGTGTTTTTCTGTCTCTCAGATTCTGTGGCTAATGTGGTCAATGTTGGGGCTAAATATAGATTTTTTTTTTCTTCTTCTTTCTTCTTTCTTTTAACGTGTTGGCAGTTAAAACGAATTGAGGCAAGGAACTTGTTGGTGGCGGACCTCAACCCACCAGAAACGAATGGTTGAATCTACCATTATGCATCATTCTGCTGCGTGTCATTTATCCTAGACCAGGCGTCCAAGTTCGTTTTAATGTCAAGCCAAAACGCAACAGTGTCCCCCATAAATATGACTCCTGCCAAGAGAGTAAATGGATGGGAATGGATGTTGTCAATTATTTATATTTCCCATTTGAATACCAAAAGGGGGGCAAACTGGTTATGGTTCACTCTCTTTAATGCCTGGAAATACATTGCTCTTTAACGTAATAGTGGTCAATGGTTAATATTATCGTTAAATTTTATTTAACCAATTAACGATTTGCATATTAACTAGTTATTAATTTATGTATAAGTATATATTTAGAAATTCATTCAAGAAACATTCTTTGGATTTTTTTCTTCATTCTTGTTAATCGTAAAATCTTATCACTGGAAATACTCAATTACTACGTAAATTCCCACTTTTTGCATTTACTCGAAAAAACAAATTATATAAACAATCTAAATTCCCGGATAAATTGGAATATTTAAATGTTTTATGCTGTTTTGAAAAGTCTAAAAATATGCATACAATTTAATTCACTCAAAACAAAATAAAAATGTAATTTAAAACATATAAATCTAATTTTCAATCGATTTTCAAATTAAATATCTCATTCGATGGGGAAATAAATTTACTTTCTTTTATCGTGACAGAATAATAGGACCTTCATTTGAAATAGTGTTGTAAAATGGCTTTCATAGTCGAAGAATTTTAAAAGGGACAAATTTGAAATTCTTTTATCAGTCGTTTTGGTTGTAGAAAAAGAAGAAATGTACCGTTAGTTAGGACGATCTTTCTATTTTTAAACATTCAGAAACATTTGGAAAATTGCATAAAACAAATAACTTCATAAAGTAACTACATTAACCTTCCAAAAAAAAGAGGTTTATCGCTTATTTATGGAATGCTCTTGCCAGTCTCGACCTAAGTCTTACTTATTTCGTCTAATCCGTTTTGCTTCCAACAAGAAAATGACATGAAAAGGTTTTAGATACTCTTTGTTTTTTGAGGGTTTCTGCCTTAAATGAAAGCTGAACACTTTATAAAGAAAGTTGTTGACTGATAAGATATCTTGAACTATTTCGTTATGACTCCCAAAAGTATTCTATAGAAAATGCATAACAAAGACTGGTATTTTATCATACCCAGTGGGTATTTCTAAAGAGCCTTTCATATGTAGATCAATGGGGCTGGATCATTACTACTATTTGTCACCTAAAGACCACTTTATAAATAGATCTATCCTACATACATACATGGTTAACAACTTTATTATTATTTTTATTAAATCGTATAATAATGCGTCATTTTGTGTAGTATGTGGAACGGTTTTGGTTTCAATTTTTGGCTTTTAAATGGAGAACAAAATAGGTTTCACTCTCTGCTAGTGAGAGCTACCTACGCCCCTTATTTGAACAACAATTTCTTATCTCATATTTTTATTTGTTATATTTTTTTGTGTTTTAATGATTAATATGCATAGTGTGTTGTATATATATGTAGGTATAAGAAGAAGTCTTGGTTGGGGTCTGTACTGTGTCTGTGACCTTGCCAAACATTTTTTGTTGTGCTACCGAAAATAGAAAGTTTCTACATAGTCGGATGGTGGGTGGTGGCTGGTGTCGAATGGTTGGTGTACGGAGGCACCCTCTGGCTTCGAAACTCATTAGCTGATAAGCTTGCTAGCTATACGATCTAATTATTGCTACCGTTTTGCGGAGCGGAAATGTCATAGTCAGAAGACTATTCATTCTGTTCTGCTGTTCTATGACATTTAGAAGTGCTGGCGAATGCCAGAGATAGCATAAGTATAAACATTTTTATGCAATTTGGTATTCAAATTTTATTTGTTTTTTTTTTTTATTTTTTTTTGGTAAAACTTTAATGAGTTAGTTTATGATCGAACTACATTTGCATTTCAAAGTTTTTTTTGAAAAAGGGAAAGTTTAATCGTATTATAACACGTAATATGGCAAATATTACCGCCATTCTCTAATCCATTCATTAAGTGAAATGGTAGTTAAGATATTTACTTGTTTGCTTTGGCAAAACAGCATTTCGAGCATACAAAATGATTTCGCACTGCGCTAATTGGTTTAACTTCTTTTTTGGCTCTATTTGATTTTGATTTAATTTCTGTTTGTCAAGGTCAAAAAAAAGAGAATTTGTTTCTTTTTAAATGGTGTGTTAAAGTGTTAAAGTTACCAGCCACCAGCATAAATAATAGAATAAACGAAAAACAAAAACTTATGTGCGCCTACATGGGGAAGAGATGATGGTGGAGTTGCTGTGGTTGTTGTTGTGCCATTGGTTTTCACAATTTTTACCGCTTGCCTGGAGCCATATTTGGCACCATTTTCGGCCGCCTCCAGCAGGTGGGAGCTCTCCTCGGTATTCTGGCCGGGTTTTTTATCATCGCAGCCGCCGTTGCTGCCACCGGATCCGGCGCTGGAGTTACTCGATGATGCCGTCGACATTATGATTATGTTTGTGGTTTCTTTTCGATATGTTTTTATTCCCGAATTTGATTAAACAACGTTTTTGCTTCAATTTTTTTTCCCCGTCACTGTGCGCTTTGTAAACTTTTTTTTGATTGAGTAATATGCAATGTCCTTTGGCTTGAAGGTTTGTCCTTTAACAAAAATTTTTGTACATCGACCACCCACGTAGCATAGAATACTTTTAGGCGCATGCGCAATTCGGAATTAACATGTTGCTGCCCAAAAAAACAACAACAACAAGGGGAAACAACAAAAAAAAAAAGTCACACACACACACAATTTCTATATCTTCATGAAGGGAAAAGAAATATGTTTTCGAAACGGCAAAAAAAAATAGATAAATTTTTTGGATATAGTCTTGAGCAAAATTTCCAATCACACAAATCGCGTTTATCTGTTTCTATGTAAATCTCTTTTGCTTATTTTTTTGTTCGATCCGCACGCAACGAATGGTGGCTAGCAAATGGCGCGCCAAATAATGAACAAAAAGGCCTCCGCCGGGCTCTGGATGCGGTGGTCTCCTCTCCGTCGCTGCTGCTGCTGTTACCTCTCGCGGGCGAGCTGGCTCTCTCTCACTGCCACTCTCGGTCTCTCTCCTCTGTGTGTCTTTCCTCAATTCTCATTCCCGGCGAGAACTGGTCTGACGACGGCAACAACAACAACAACAACTGTGGCAGCGGTAGCGGTAACGGACGCTCTATTCTGTCTGCCATGGGGTGGTCGACGCTGGAGAGGCTATTGACTTGCAGCAGTAACTCAAGTCAACTCAAACCGAACTCAACTCAAACTGGAATTGAAATTGGTAAAGCGCATTTGCTTTGATTTCGTTGCTTCTTTTATTTTTTTATTTATATTTTGAGAAATTTTCGTTCTGTTCAGTTCAGCATGCATGCAGTTGGGATGCGTCCATCCATCCGTCTGTCCACCAGTCCGTCCATTAGTCCAGTCCGGCCTTGATTGCATGGTCCACGAATCCAGAATATGCATGCAATCCATGTGTATATGTATGTAGATATACATTTTGCATATTCTATATTAACCAAGGAGCAGGAAATGATCGTCAATTTAACTAGTTTGTGGCCCCAACCACTTGGGATTTTAGGTGTTAATAATAGCATGAAATTGACTTCCAATTGAAACTGCCATCGGCAACTGCAACTGAGTTATATTTATCGAACTTCAATTGATCTGATAGATTCAAGTTTATAGCAGCTTGGGCAAAAGAAACAGAGTTCCCTATAATCGAGAAATTGGCTTATTAAATCCTTTTTCCAGAAAGGATAAAGTGTGTTTTAAAAAGCAACTCTTAAAAGTCTGAACTTTCTAACTTAAAAACAACATAAAAGAAATTTAGTTATCAAATGAATTCTCTACCGAAATTATTTTATTTATTTATTCTTCATTATTATACAAAATAATATAAAAAGGAGTGCTAGCTACTAGGGTCATCGAACGAAATTAGCTTAATATATAATTTGTCATCTTAAGTTTAAATTGGAAATTTAATCAAGTTCCAAAATGGATTGTCTCTAGAACCAGACAACTCTTTCTTAATAGTTCCCTCAATTTCTAAGTTTCACGTGGCTTAGTATATGGTAATATCAATGATAACTTAAGCCACTTTTCGTATCTATATAATTTAGTATTCCATAACCGATTTTATCTAAAATCAAGGAACTTTATCTCATTAGTTCCTAGAATTTCCATGAAATTGACATAAGGAAATGTAATTTTCTCTCAAATTAGGTATTCCAAACATGATATACATAGATGGTGATGTTATATACTTGATACATCAATCAATTGAATTGCCATGTGCGTACAAAGATTTCACAACAAAAAGCAAATGCACTTTCCGATATTTACTTAGCATGTGCTTCAGCCTATGTACGTTCATTGTTATATGGAGAATTTCCATTTCCATATACTTGCTTGAACTCAGACTATCGGAGGCATTTCCCTCTTCAGGTATATAAGTAAGTAAGTATAAGTAGAGACATGTGTGCATACGAATGTATGTATGTACATTGTACATATAGAGTCATTCTCTCTACGCATTCATTATCCGTAGGTACGTTCAATAGATCACGTTTGTTTTCCTAACATGTGGAAAAACTAAGCATAATAGATTGTTTTTTTTTTTTTTTTTTTGGTCTGTTGTTGAATGAAACAAGATTGTCAATGTGTACATGTGTGTATGGGTTTTGTGTTGTTTTTATTTTCAATGTTGAACAAGTAGAGAAAGATGACTAAACAATATAATGATCAGATATGGCAAGAGATATATGGGTCAGATAATGAGAAGGTGAATTTTGACAAGACAAGACCAAATTCGACTTTAAGATACTCTCACATTTCCTGTATAGCAGTTAATTGATTAATTGCCTATTCAATGGCATACTTTTAGGGGTATTTTTTTGAATTGAATGTCCTAGTAAAGGACATTTCAAGGCCTTTGACATTTGTTCTATCGCTAACGCGATGAGGTCATATGCCTTTGCCTCTGACGCTGGCGCGTGTCGTCCTCCTTTCCCTTCCCCAAGCTAACTGAAAGTGCGTGGGTCAGGATTAGCGCTGAGAACATGAAATACAACCAAACATTTGGCATGCCTCATGCTTGGAACAGGCGCACAGAGCGCCTAAAAGCATGCTTACCTGTATATACATAGAATGTGCTTTTGTATCTGTATACATACATATGTACACTCGGGGGACCAAACAACACGCAATGCGCGAAGTGTCTCTATCTCTCTCATTGACATACTCTTTCTCATTGTAACGCGTGTCATTGTGCGTGTGTGTATCTGTGTGTGTTTACTAATTACACAACTAAGTTAAATACCCAAAAGGTCTAAACCTAAACCTAAGACCTCCAAAATGCTGACATTGGTTATATAAAAACCTCATTAGTGCTGACAGTCTCACAAATAAACTATGACGACATGAAAATGTGAATGTATCTTGTAAATGCATTTGCATACATATACAGAAAATGTATCTAATACATACCGACGCGACGTGCGCGTGACGTCACAGAAGCCAAGCCCCAAAACATTTGGCCAATCGGCTAAACGCGCTGAACGTGCCCCCCACATATACATACACAGACACACACACACACACACACACACAGTGTTTTGTGTATGTATCTGTAGCCACACATTTCAACTTGCTAAGCAGTGGTTTTATTTTGCTGTTGCCCCACCGTAAATCACGCGATTTCTCTGTACAGTTCAAGTGCAAGCAATACGAAACAAATTTTGCTCTGTTATGTCTGTTTTTTTTTTTGTTTTTTTTGGTTTTTTGCTGAACCGGCATTTACATTTATTTTCTCATTATTTGTACATTGTATCTATGACCTACATATGAACTTGTCAGAGGCCAAAATATGTTAAAATGATGCAAAGAACTGCTTCGATTTTGAAATACCAGAGGAAATCGATAAGGCGGCGTCCTCCACAAAATAGGCTGAAGGTGAATGTATTCCCAGCCACCCACTCAACCAAGCCACCAAACCCGCCCACACAAACACTGAGAATGGGAATGGTTGAATGGGAAAATTGAAATGCCGAAATATAAAGCTAGCCACATGAAATTGCAATTGCATGGCCAAATTTACGAAATGGCCTTAACTTAAATATTTAAATATGCTACCCAATAAATTTCACTTAAATTGTCATACAATTCACTTTCTGATATTAAATAAATATAAAAAATAATTTATTATATACTTACACTTAAAATTCACAAATTGACAACGGAATTACTTTTGATGCCTGAAAAGAAAGGAACCGAAAGCAATAATTATAATAATTAATTTGTTTTAAATTTCATTTATACGAATAATGCAAAACATTTGAAGAATAATTTAAAAGTTCAATGATTGTTATCATATTTGTTTTGTTTTGGAAGAGCTGGTCGATGCAAATAGCATCATTACATTGGTGTCCGCAACGTCCTTCTGGATTTGCGAGAATTCCAGCAGGCTCACCGATACCATGCTCTAGTGCAAGTGGACCAGTCGAGACAATGTTTTAATGGAAATTCCTTTGTCTTCCATCGCAGACCCAGTTTTCACAAATTACGATTTTACAAAATCGCAATTTGTTCTACTTGCGAACGACGTCAGCGTTGGCACTCTCTCTCGCTTTCAAATTTAAGCGCCGCCGCGCTGTGCCGCCACCAGGCGGATTTTCTCAAAAGCAAAGCTCAGCTGTGGGCCAACTCAGTGGCGCTCTAGCGGGGGCTGGGCCCAGTGCTGCCACACATATTAGCGGCAGCGTGTCGTGGTAGTTACTAACTAACTTTAGTCCGTTGTAAGTGTATTAGTATTAGTATTTGCTAGTTAATTATTTATTATTTAATATATCAATACCAAGCTAAGCTTATAAAGACTAGCTAACTAAGCATTATAGCGCTGGATAATAAGGCCTTCGGCTAAGTATTTGGCAGTTACTTTAGTAGTATATTTGTTTTGGCGGTTGGGGTCATGACTCTCAAACTGTAAACGTAACCATATCAAACGTATAGAAAGCAAAAGCAAAATGGTATTAGTAAATATTTAGACAACATTTTGTCGAATTGAATGGAACAAATGTTCTTATCACTCAAATGAAATTCTATTTTTTGCATGGTTCGTTTTAACTAGGAATGCAAAGAGAAAGCAGTGGGGGCAGGCAGGGCCCGAACCAAGTAATTTGCTTATTGAATAATCTCAGGGGGAATTTATAACATTTTACAATTCTTTTCGGTTATTACTGTTGCGATCGTAAATAGAACTATCAAATTATATAGAAACATATTAGGCAGTGATTAAAGTGAATAGAGCTGTTTAAAATCATGTATACATATAAGGTAACATGTAATGAACATATTTGAAACGTAACGAGCTTTTTCGGGGAATTTAAAATGTAACGGATTTTATGCGTTGCTCCTGCAAGGAGGTGGCAACTCCTAGGCTTTTTTCATAAGTTGTTCTACGGTCACACTTGCGCAGTGCAATGGAAAATGGAGTTCAGAGCCATGTTTGTTTGCAATTGTGAAAAGAGTTCATTCATTTTAAAGTGGTTTTCTATCTGTCCAAAGTGTATTATATCACAGGTAAGACAAGAATATAAAGAAGTTATCTAAACTTGAAGTTAACCCAAGTCAAGTGTTATCTTTACACATGTCATAAACCGAAAATTTATTGCCAAAAAAGAAAAAGTGTTGAAAGATTTCGCGTGTATTGAGCGCTGTCAGTTGAATGAAATGCGCATTGTGTTTCTTCTATAGACAAATCCAGGCGCACATATTGTATGGGGGGTCCTCCCTATCCCGACCCCGAACTGTCCACCCGCATTATATGAGGCTAAACGCTTATCGCTAAACGTACCGCTTATCGCCACCCCCTGAGCAGGGTGAGGGGGTGCTGGTGGGGGGTGTGGTTATGTCATTTGACTTGTATTTGCTGACAAATCGTTTTATGACTCTATAGATTTCCATATCTGACTCTGATATGGTTTAAACACATTCGCTTTCTCGATTATTTATATGCATGCAAAAATCGTTTATCAAGTGCATTATTGACCAATACCCAAAGACCCATTATTCCCACAGATCTATAAATATACCCGCAACACCATTTGATTGACAGCTAATATATATGTATATAGGCATATATGGACACACATACACTCATAGAAACATCAAGTCAAGTGATAAAAATGTCAGAATAACATAAAATCGTCGTATTGACTAAAGTTCAGAAAAAACACTTAATAAAAAGGGAAAAAACAAAAACACACACACACCCCCTCCCACATACACACAAATCCCTAAATGCTAGTACAAGTTGGTACTACATATAGAATACCACACGCAATGCCGCTCGCCGACTCTTAACTAGAGATTTCCTTATTAAATTCACTAAAAATACAACCAAATATATATACATATATAGTACTTATATGTCTGGAATTCTTCGCCGTTTAAAGAGCATTTACCTAGCCGGGGGAATTTATTAGAGTCAATTGAGCACACTTTACTTTTATTAAAAGAAATCTTTATAACACTAGCTTCGAGATAAAAACAAAAATATACATGCATATTCCTACTACAAGAGGTCTGATTAAATGTATGTTTACACCTGTGCATTAGTCACATATCTTTAAACAAAACTTTGTGTCATTACAGTAGTTAGCTTAGATACATATATCTTCACAGATACGATAAGCTAAAACTAACTTAATCGCCATTTAAAAAATATTACACTGAAGCATTTTCATTAATCATTAATCTAATGATTTTTTTTATCCTAGTGACTCTTTGGGAGAAGTAATTCGCCTATAAGGACATCTTATTCATATTTGAGTGATATAGGAACTTTCGAAACACTTATCCATTTCGTTATTTAATATAATTCTGATGATTGTTGCATCTCAAATTGGAATGACTTTTTAACTAGATTGATTATTACTTACCAAGTTAGTTTGGATCTCAAAAAATCGTTTCCGAAATTTTAAAATATATGAATTGTGAACCATAGTTGTAAGAAAAACATTAATTTGTATAGCTTATCACCAGATAAGAATCAGTTTGCAGCGGCTCTGAGCCGGTTTTTACCGCATTGTCAATATAGCGAGCGATCATCTGAAGTATTTCGTACTATTACTTCTCACTTGGAACTGTTTCACCGACTGTTTCAAAAAACCGACTAAATATAAGGCTACTTTGTGGCTACTAATTGGATTTTAGCTAATCATTATTACACTGAATACTTTGAACCGGGCAAGTTGATGGTCGTTAATCAACCATGAAAGTTTTACACTTGGTAAAAAACAAACCAATAGTTCTTGGGCTCAATGGTCTTTACATAGTTGTTTCCAATTGTAATAGAAATACATACATATACTCATGATCAAGTTCAAAGTCTGCTGAAAATGTTCGAAATTCATGGATTATTTATTGATTGAAGATAGAGACTAAGTGCGACGAGCCTCAAAAAGAAGGTCGCTACTGGTCGTTGATCATTTGTCGAAAAAAAAAAATGCCACCCGCTTTGGTCGCTGTGTGTGACTGACATTGGCAGCGTCCGGACAGTCGGTGTTTTTTTTTTTTTTTTTGTGGAAAGTTCATCGCATTGGGTTATCAAGACATTTATACCTACTAGCCAAGAATCTATATATTGTATATATGGCGAGAGGCCCGTCGTTGTCTGAGATTTCAATTAATACTAGAGGGGACTTGTTTTTATTTTTTGCTACTTTGCAATAATTTCCTATCATATTTATTTGCTTTATAATGTATGTATGTGTAGCTATGTATGTATATTTTGCTACTGGCTATATCTGCTGTACGCCTATTGATTGGGAAATCTACCGATCTCATAATTACGTTCAAAGTACATATGTATAAATATTCCAAGTGCATCCAGCGCTACGGTAGCCGGTACTGATAAGCTCAAAGTTTTCCAAGAAACACATTACATTTAATTGTCGGCACATGTATTTTATTAGATTTTTCCTGCATAATTAATATAGTTGAGTTTACTTTTAGACGGCTATGGTGATTAACGCCTTGCCTAGAGCATAGAGCATCCGCGAACCCTAGTGTGTGTAGTGCCCTAGTAATAGGTTTCCCCTTATCAGGGCGGTTTATTGACTTGACAAGTGGCCTCCCCATGATTTTGCAAATAGTACCAAATGGTGGTCATGTGTGTGACCAAGGGAGCGGCAGCGATATATACCACCATAGTATGTACTTATATTGAAGTAAATAATATGTTTCAATAGACTACTTCAGCTTTGAACTTGTGCCATTTATAGGACACTTGAATCGAGTGCCCTAATTGATAGATTAAATACTAAATAAAAGTATATATATAACTCTTGATACCATTGGAATTTAGGTTAGATTGAACGGACCCTAGGAAAGCTCTACCATAAGGAATGATGAAAGATCAGATAATATAAAAGGAATGATGAAAGATCAGATATTATAAAAAGGGATCTTAACCAACATATATCTCATAAAGATATAAATACTTTATGGTCTGATGAAAGCTTTATTCATTTCATTTCCTTTTCATTCATTTATTTCACTTTAGATTAACATTATCTTTGTTTGCGTATTTAACAAAGTTAACTAAACAATATTTTGTAAGCCCAATTCATGTCTTCATATAATTCTGTATCGAAAAATTTATAGTAATTTTCCTAGAAAACTATTCCCTACCATTGATGATCCGCAACTATTCCGTTTATCAATCTTATCTGATATCTGCTTTATGGTTTGTTGTTCAATAAATGGTTATTAATTTTGTTGTTTAACCAAGTTATCATTGTACGTAATCATTTGTATATACATACTTAAGGTCACTAACTACCATACTGGCACAATTCCATATACATATATTTAGACCTAAATTACAGACCATCAAGAGGATGAAAATATTAAACGGTTGAGAGCACTGAATTAACTACTGGGCTAGTCCTGTGATAAGAACATGAAATTCTATTCCAAATTCTATCTATTCTCTAGAAATGTCTTCGATAAAGGAATCACAGAGATCTTTTTATAAAATGCTGTTGTGATTTTAAAGAACTAAATGGCCAAAGTACTTATTAAGTAGTAAACATCTGCAATTTCTCTCAACTGTCAACAAATTAAGTTAAAATGAAAATAAATTGCTTAAACAATTGCTGCTCGGGAAATTATATAGTAAGCATGTGTGATTATCATTATGTTCGCTCTATTGGCTGTTCTGTATGGCTGATTGTCTGGCTTTGGGCGTGTCCATTTGCACTTACATTAATCATATTTTTGCCATGCAACGTTTTGCAACGAGTGACTCAAAATGTACATTGGACTTGGAATTGAAAATCCAAAAAACCAAATCAATAGTTAGGTCCTTAACCTAATCCAATCTAACCAAACCTCAACCTCATCTCAACCCCATTTAGAGTGTGAATTTGAGTGAGCAATTAAAAATTCACAGATGTACGTATATTCCATTCATTGGAAACATTGTAGTTTTTGGTATAACCTAGTGATAAGACATCTGGATTATTCTGAATCTCTATGGCCACACATGGTGAATTTTTGAAAACAACAAAAGATTGAGGTTTTTTGTTTTTTTGCTTGCTTTTTTGCCCTCACAATGAACTTTGCCGATAAGAATATACACAATTTCCGCAATTAACAAATTGAACACATATACATATAAGTATATATAAATTAATATATATGTACTTACATTTGGTGATATATCTGATTTTGAAACATTTCCGTCGCTTTCCAAATACATTACGCATCATGTTAATTAGAACAAATGTTTTGCGTTTCTAATAAATAATTTGTTGAGAGGCGAGAAAAAACAATAAAATAAATAAAACCCAGAAAACAAGTTTTACTGACGTTGTAATGAAGCAATCCCGTTATGTGACTTCATAAAGTTGGATATTTTAATATGGGGAAAACAGATGTGAGCAAGTAAAAATAAACCCACAAAAATTCATTTCATTTATTTCGTATTGTTTCGTTCATTAATGTTTAAGTAGTATAAGTTATATATATACAAAGTATATAAATTCTTGATCAGCCTAAGATAGAAGTTTGGATCTTGATCAAGGATTTTCCAATCAGAAAAGGTTTCCAAGCATTTGTTAAGATTAGATTATAGGAACGATGGATTTTTTTGTGTAGCGTTGGTAGAAAAACTTTAATTGTCAGGTGTTTTTTTTATCAGATATCTCACATATATCAATGGGAATCTAGCTAATATCTTCTATTGAGCATTTGCGAAACGTAATTTGTAACCTTTCTCTCACTGTACAAATAATATAAAATACGATTTCATTAGTTCTCTTCATATAATTGTGCAACCTTTTAATAATTTGGCTTGACATTTGTATAACGGAAAATGTTAAATGTTAATGATTAATTTCCGTTTAGATAATTGCAAACAAACAACGACCAATACAATACAATGAACTTAATTTCATCAACGTCACACTGCAACAGGTGACAAGAGCCGTCTATCTATGGTCGAGAAGGCCGGACGGAATAGCTGCTTAATATGCCCAGAGTATACGAAATGCGGAAAGACCCAATGGGTGGTGGGGAGAGAACCAGGAATTCCTCGAACCAAATCGTCATCATCATCATCATTTTGGCCACGTGACTTCATAGTAAAACGATACATTTTACAATATATATGTACATATGTATGTATGTAGGTATAGGCTTAGTAAGTAACTAAATACACATGTGAGATACTATTATGTTCACACTTGACACCAGTTTAACAAAACAATGTGTTAAAATAAAACAACTTTATGTTAGCCATTTTAGTGCCTGCAAGTGCAATTTAAGTCATTCATAAATACGTAATCGTAAAAGTTAATGCTCCACACGTGAGTTAATTAGCACCAGAAAGTAAATATTGTGCGAATGGAGTTCAAGCAACTTAACGATTTTGAACCGATTTGCAACGCAATAAGCCAAATAAACAAGTTCAACGTGTTATGGCAATTTTTATGAAAAAGCATCTCAAATTGCATTTCACAATTGTTAGAATAAAAGTATTTTATATACTGATTTCTCAGTCAAGCCTCAGAAATGCTGTTTTCAATACCCTTTCCCAGCTATTTTATATGTCCATTCGATTTTTTTTGTTGAAACAAATCAATTGAAATCGAATTCTGCAAATGATTTTGAGAATACAACTTTAAGTTGTATTTATTTTAAGAGTTTGCTTAAAATAAATATTGAAAAATAGCTAGAAACCTAAAATTTCTTGAAAATTATAAAGGATTTCATCCTATTATTGATATAGTAATTCATAGAAAGAAAGCCCAACTTGAGTTCAGAATCAATATACCCCCGGCCACCAAATGAGGAACCAAGATTTTTCATTATATCAATGAATCTAACAAATCAAAGGGGCTTGGCTATTTCTAATGTCAATGAATTACCAAAACTATATAGATATATATACATATATCATCGTTGTGGTACATATGCACTAATTTATGGCGTACCTACATACATATATATGAGTATTTGAAATTCTAAAAATATATCTATATCTTGACATTTTCCCTGGTCTTTCTCTCTCTCTTGAATTCTGTACGTCTTGTTACTTGGATCTTTTCATCCATAGTTGCGTGGGTGTCAAATGTAGGAAAAGAAAAGCAACTTTTGGACGTCATAGAAATTCTTTGTAGTGTACGAAAATAAAATGAACTGAACTTGATATTGAAAGGAATACACACACACACACACAAAAAAAGGAAAGAAAAGAAAGGGAAAATGGAAAAAATGTAATGTTTTCACTTTTTAATGGACAATTCTCACTTAACTCAACCTTGTGTTACTTTTATTGATTAAAAGCCAATCAAGTTAACAAATTCAATCATATTTCGAATGCACAATCAGTCGAAATTTGTTTACATTGTCGGTTCACCACCCCAAGAACCTGCCAATCTGCCAGCCCCAACTGCTCCCACCTATCCCCAACGTCTGTCTATCATTTGCATAGTGTACACGTGATGTCAGCGTTTTGCCCCGTTAGTTATTGTTTTTTTGCATTTTCCACAAATGCAAATTAAACTACGCGGTGGGTGGGTGGTAGTAGAGCAGGGAGGGAAAATAGTTTACATCATTAGAAGACGATTTTCTCATAGATTAAGGGAAAAATTCCCCCGCCAAGTTTAACAGTCGTTTATTTATTTGCACTTGACTTAACGTTAATTATATATATTTAACTCATGCAATTAGGTTTTTAGTTTTTTTGTTGATAAATTTGGTGGAATCTTTAAAGTACTTTCGCATGATCGATAACTCGAATCGGCTAGGTGTTCTATATACTATATATAATCCCCAATTGCCGCTTACTTAGTAAGCAAAAAGTATTAGTTTTCTTTTGATTTGCACCGACTGTTGTTGGACTACAAGTTTAATTGCACGTAAGCCTTTCATTCATGGCTAGATATGTATGTGTGTGTGTATATATAGCCTGGTTATCGCTAGCCTATCAAACTTATCAATTGATCTACAAAGAAAATAAATCAAATTTTATTTGGCTTTAATACGAAACACGATCGTTGCGATCGAAGCAAAAACGTGAGTGCTGAACCAATATTAGGGTTTTTTTATAGGCTATTTGAACGTGTTTTGTCATATCATTAGAATCTTGTGGGGGATTTCCGTTTTATCCACACTTAGATTCTGGAGAATTGGGGAATCTGTTGGCCGTTGCGCGTTCCCACATTGTTTTTGTTGTTGTTGTCGGTTTTGTTTTTGAAGTGGGCGCATTATTTTGCATTTGTTAAATTTTCAAAAACTGTTTACAGCCCCCATGCCAAATCATGTTGTTTATGAATCAACGCCGACAATGGGCACGTTCCAGTGTCTGTCTCTGTCTATATACATAAGTACTTATAATAGTAAGTAAGTAATAGTGCTCGGGTCAGCACAATCAAGTTTCAATGCAAACAATGCAAGAACCTCTGGTTAGTTCAGGTTGTCAAAGCATGGACACAAGCACAAGTCTTAATTAATCATTGTGATAACACAAAACAACATCAACCACAATAATGACGACAACAACAACATCACATCACATTTTCTTGTCTTCTTGGAACACTGCATTAATGGAATTACATGCAATAATCTCGAGTTAACTAACACCCACTTGTGTGGCAGATTCCTTATCTCTATAGCAAATAGAAGAACTAGACAAATTGGCTTATTGATTAGAAGCTAATGGTGATGAAATTTCATTAATAAATACCCAAAACTTGAAGTTTATGTACAGTTTGTTTTTCCAGATCGAGCTAATTGCTGTCAGAAATTTTGCAGAAAGAGTATCAAAGTTCCCGTCAAAATTGCCACAAATAAAAGTGCTAATATGTTTTCTTGTATTCAAGTTTATTTTCCTCTTGTTCTATGGGATTTGCATTTGAAACTTTGACGTCAAAAAAAATTAAATGCTCTGACTAATTTATTTTGTGTATTTTCATACCCTATAACTAAATGACACAAGGGGGTGTATTGAGATGGAGAAATAAAACCCTCTTGAGGAGTAAAAGTTGACCAAACCATACAGTTGAATAGATTTATAAACATATAGTATACAAATCGATTTCTTCTTTTGATATTTTAAATAATTTTTTCTTAAATAACCGAAAAATAAGCATAGAATAAGTAAAAGATTAGTGCTAAATTAACAAATTTAAATTAGTTGATCTGTTTCTTGCGTTTATTTGGATTTTATAAAATATGTTTTTATTTTTAAAAAAAAAAACTTAGAATTCAAAAAGGCTTCGCATTTCTCTTTGCAATTTAGTTTAGTTCGAAATTTATGTAGAGGATAATACACAGTCGATGCAAATTTTGAGTGGAAAATAATGATTTATTTGGATAAACTTGAAAAATACACACACACGGCTTTTCTTAAATCAACAGAAAGTTTCCGATATCTATTATCTGGTTAAACTATTATTTTAGTTTGAGATGCTTTTTTTCGCCCTGCCTCAAACACACAAAAAAATGTTATCAACTTTTCGCTCATAATTTTTTTTTTTTTTGCTTTAAATTCTTTTTCTATTTTCACATTAGATGGTTTTTTTTTTTTTTTTGTATTTCCTTTAATTTATCACTTTTGACCAGCTAGATCTTGTGACCACTATATTGCGTGTATAGATATGTATAAATGTATGTATATAGATCTGGCTATATGGCGGATATAGGCGCATATCAATTGTGTGGCTGTCAAACTGTACTTGACTATAGCCGGTGAAATTCCACTTACCAAAAGGAGATGACAGAGTGAAAGAGGAATCGAATAACAACAGTTATATGAACAAAAAAGAAGGTACTCTTTGCCTCCTTTTTCTCTGGTCCTTGTTGTTGTTGCTGCTGTTTAATCAAATATACAGAGAACACTTGCAGCACAAAAAAGCAGACAAAATTACAGTGCAATTTATTCTTGTTCCTCCTTCCTTAAAGATTTGGACGATGGCGACACACACATATAAAACATATAAAAAAACACCTATATGGACATGTAGGAGAAATCAGTTTTTTGGGCGCCTGATTTGATTATATATATAGGTATATATATATATATATATATATATTCCTTTTTGGATTTAGGTAGCGCGCGCGACGAATTCGCAAAACCGACTGATATCGTTGATATGGACGGGCCTCCGTCGTTGAGTAAGTAGCTCGACAGAATTTCACGCTGACAGCGGCAGAGCAGCAAAGTAACGCACACACACATACACACAAACTCAGACGAACTTGGGGCAGAGCAGAGCAGAACACAGACCCCAAAGCAGAGGCGGTATAGGCAGATTCCGTTTGGTTGTTGCTATTGTCGTTTGGTACTTGTCTTTTTGTTGTTGCTTGGTGTGGGAAATTTACGCTATGGTTTTTTTTTTTTTTTTGTTCCTTTTCCAAAACGCGCATTAAATCCAATAAACGAACTGAGGTTTAATCTAAGCTCTGACGTCACTGCCGGTGCGGGCAGCAACGCTTTTGCTAGATTTCGTCACTAGGCAAAGCAAAGGATGCTGCTGTCGCTGCTTCTCTCTGTGTGTGTGTGTGTGTGTGTGTGCTTTGCGCCTGGCATTGTCCTTGACAAAGGACGCGCAGCCATTTCTATATGTGCGCAATTTCGTTTGAGCTTATGCAAGAAACGTAAGCTGTGTCCTCTCGAAATGCTGAGGTCGTTCTTTTCATTATTTCATGAATGCCTCAGGTTGATTGCACCTGGATGGCATCAGTCGAAAACAACAAAAAATTTGAATCCTTTATAGATCTGCGAAAATTCCTTCGATGTGCTTGATGTTATAGTAATTCATATACCCATGATTCAATGCTGTAAAGATATAAAGGCATTAACTAAAATGGATAAAATGAAAGCTCTCGAGAAAGGAAATTTTTATACTTTCAAAATCGTAACAATTAAAATAGATTTTTCTTTGGATTCGCACCAAAATCGGTCCATTAAATGATAAATAGTAAGATTCAACAGGATAACGATTCAATAACTTTTGGTTTTTGAGTTGTTCAATTTGTAAATCTGGCATAAAATTAAGAAAAGGCTTTTCGAAGTCAAAAATAAAATAGCTGTATTAGAGTCTAAAGAATGGAATGAAAATAAATGGTTAATGGAATGCTTAAAATTTAAGCCAACTATTTTAAAAGTGAAAATTTTATTGTAGATTAAGGTTTAGCATTTAGATTTATTGGTTCCATTCATAATCTCATTAACATAAATAGTAAGCAACATCCTTTTGCAATATCTAAGTATGTATGTATATGTGTTTGTGTCTTGCATAAATAATTTACTTAATTTACTTGCCATATATATATATATATATATATATATATATTTAAATTGATATATATGTATATAATGTAGCTTAAGTGTCTAAGCGTAATTGTTTAAATAATTGAAACGGTAGTTTACTTTGTTTGTCGGTTTCATTCATTTGTCGTGTATTCCATCAGACCCATCATGCGATTATTAGAGATTTAGTTAACTATGATTAGTATTTTTGCCCATAAAAACTGGAACTGGTCTCTCACATTTTGTATTTGTGATTGCATTAAAACATTATGTCTCTTCTTCATCATCATCCTCATAATAGAATATATGTATGTATGTATATAGATAATTAACGCATTCATCATTTGTATTCTTTCCTTTTAGTCATCTGTATGTTATCTAGTTAAGAATATGTCATTCCGCCTCATAGAGGTGATGTATTCCCACTAAGATTCCGCAAAACCACAAAACTTCCATTTCGTTTGTTGCGATTTAAAAAGATTTGTATACTTCTTGAGTATATTGGCAAGATCAGCATGGCTTTTCAGTTCCAGTTCCGATTTCAAAAGCATCTCATGTAAATAATTGCAAATGCTTGAAATTTCAACGCCATGAGGATGCAAAACTAAATAGGCAGAAGTTAACGCAATAACTTTTGCCTCCGACAAAGCCAACGACTTGAAGCGATTGCCCTGTAATGTAAAATAGTATTTTCAATTAAATGTATATTTGAATAGAATTAGAAAGAAGAATTGATTACTTACTTCTTGAGTTTGTGTCTCTATCTCTGTAGCAGCAGTCTTTGCTTCAGTATTCAAACTAGCAGCCTTTGTTATATCTATTGCATTTCCCTTTGGCTCTTCTTCAGCCAGCTTCACAGCTGGTGGCGTTGCTGCTGCTGATGCTAGAGATGTTGTAACTGGTATTGCTTCCACTTTCTCATCATCTTCAATTTCGTGGATTTCAACAACGCCACTTTGATGCTCTATAATACGCACATCATCATCGACTTTGTCAATATCAATTATCTCCAATTCAGCTGTCTGCTGTAAAGGAGGAGCTGCTGGCTTATCATTATCGGCATTGGCAACAACATCATCGTCATCATCATCATCATCACCGTCATCCTCATTGTTGCTACTATTGTAATCCAAATTGGAAGCATTCGAGGCACTGGCACTATTTGCCTCACGATCCTTTAATTTATCGACAGTCTCTTTGATTTTGGTTTTAAGTAGCAATTGCTTAACTCCCGCCTCTTTGAGATTCCTTTCTAATTGATCAATGATTTTCGTATCCTTTTGTTCGCGCAATTTTGTCTGAAGCAATTGGGTTTGCATATTCCGTATGGTCTCCTGAAGAACTTTAATTTGCTTCTCACGCTGGATATAATCACTGCGCTCCAAGGACATCTCGTGTCGTATGGCCTCCAGTTGACAGCGTAGTGAATCATTCTCGTCCTAAAGAATTAAAATATGAAATTACTAGTTAATTGAATTCTTTGCTTTGCTTTGGCTTAACTTACCTTTAGACCCTCGCTATCATAGCGTGTACGTTTACCACTGCGTCTGCTATCGTAGTCGCGCTCATCGTCAGAGATTTCCATTTCATCGTCGTCGATTTGCACTGTGCGCAGTTCCTGCATTGGCATTGAGCAAAACAGATCAAGGATTAAATAAAAAATTGTCTTCTCTATATTCTAATCGCCGTTTGCTGCTTGAAAATAAAACTTAGGTATAGGAATCATTGTCATCATCATCATCATCATAATCAACATCATCATTATCATCATCAAAAAAGAATAAATTATAATAATAATAATAAAGGAAAGTGTACATAACCTAGCTATATAATTTATATATATAGAATTTTATATATATATATAAACATATGTATGTATATGTATATAAAATGCATCAAATTTTCTTAATTATTCTCGGTTTGGATGTTTTTTTATCTTTTTGTTTCTTTTTTTTTTGTTTTTGGCTTAAATTTCTGTTCATTGTTGATCCGCGGGCTGCTGCTTGCTTACTTACTTACCTCGCCACATCTTATACAATAAGCTTTAGAAATTGTTTTTCATTTTGTTTCTGGTTTTCTATATATTTTTTTTGTTTAAATTTTTTGATTTGTCTTTGTTAAAATTATGATTTCGTTGTTTGGTTTTGGTTTTTTAATTTTAATTTCTGCAAGAACCCATCGAATGCAGTGAATGTCCTCTGAAATTTGCAAATGATTGGCGAGAAGCATGGATACTTTTGAAGAAATATACACAATCTTGATTTTAAGAAAAATTTTGGATAGAATATCGAGATTTAAACATCAAAACTTGCTCAGAGCTTTCTTTAATTATGTAAGTTGGACATATCTAAAAACTAGAAACATTTAGGAAGTCTAGAAAAAATTATCGCTTCGAGTTATAGAAATTTTCTTTAGTTTCTTTCTAAAATTTCTTCATGTCTCGCTTTCATTTCGGTTACAATTTAAAGCTGAGAAAAACTAAATAAATAGTGAATCAATATTTCTCTGAGAGAGATTCAATCGGTTATTGTTTGGGCTATGGTTTCATCTCTTTATATTCATTTGCAAATTTCGTTGGTCATTTTTGTCTATATTTTTACGTTTTTGGTTATAAAGTAGTAAGTAGTAAAAGCTTATTTGGAATTTATAAATAAAAGCATACGATAGAGTTAAAGAGATAGAATGTTGTATGAGAGTAATATACTAAAATCTAGAGTTCTAAGAAAGAAATATGTACTATATATATTGAATATACGTTCTATAAAGCATCCTAAATCATTACACAAAAAAAAGGCAACAATTTATTAATGACTAAGCAGTATTAGAAAAAGCTGTTTTTCAAATTTATGCAACAGGAAGTAAAAATGAATCAGATATAGAAGGAGAGAGAAGGGCAAAATTGACTGAATTTTGAATACAATAGTAAATAATTCTCATAACTTTATGTTTTGGTTATCCTGACGTTATTTTTTTACATGTTGAAAATTTAGAATTTAGATAGTTCAAGTGAGTTTCGAATTTGCAGTAAACGGAAAACAAGCTTTAACAGAAAACCGTAAATCAAATGCTAACATTTACTGATTCTTAATTTTCATTGATTTCCTTCCTTGAGTTGCATACATTTGATAATGAGTTATGAATTCTAATACTAGACATATTATTTACAAAACTGCAACTAATGAGTTTTAACAATTTTAGCTTATGATTAACAAAATGTCAAGTTAATTATTAAAATACATAATGGATGGTATATATTAACACATTTAGCATACATGTGAGTGTGTGTGTGTGTGTGCGTGTCTGTTTGAGTGTGTGAGCGTGTGTGTGTGTGACGTCAAAGCCAAAATTGAAGTGCAAACAACCAAAGAAATTAACAACTAATTAATCTACAAACAGACAAATAGTGCCAAACGTTTAGTTAAATGATAAGACCACAACAGACCAGATTAGATCAGATCAGATTAGAATGAAAGATATACCGATCGAATCCGATCCAATCCCAGACCGACATGCACGACAACAACACACAGCGATGACGAGACAAAGATAATGGAGAGTAACAAAATGTTAGACTAGGCGCATTTCTACAACAATTTAAGCATTTGGTTTTTGTTTGTTTGTTTTGTTTTTGTTTTTTTATCTTCTCTGTAGTGATCAAAAGTTTGTTTTTGGTTTCTTTTTTTTTTTTTATTGGTTTTGAACATTTTTGTACGTACCGTGGCTAATTTCTTCCATTGATCGATGTTTTTTCTTTGGGCTTTGGTGAAATGGTCCCAAACCTTCTTGTGACTAGCGGCATTGAACACTTTTTCAATCTGAGTGACTGAACAATAATGCAATAATATATAATAATATTAAGGGAGGACAGAGGGTAGATTGTTGTTTTTTGTTGTTGTTTCTGTTTCTATTTTTTTTGTTTCAAATTTTTTTTTTTCTTTTGATTTAACTAGGCTGCATTTTGTTCTTGTTGACTTCAAAAATTACAACAAACAAACAAAACAATTTTTTTTTTGTTTTAAATTAAAAAAAAAAAATATATTGTATATAAAAAAGAAAGACAAACTGAGTGACAAATGATATAGAGAATTTATATATATATATAAGTATATACGTTTTAAAAAACAAACAAAAAAAAGAACTCTACTTGAGAGACCCTTGCATAGCATGTAATATATATATTTATAATATATATATATATAGTAGGTATATAGTTAATTGGATATATAGAGTAGATATTATCTAGAGTGAATACAACAGTAGTTCTTTTACCTATTGTGAGATTTAGATATGGATTTTTTCTGATCCGAGTTTCAGTCTGAGTTAGTCTAATGACTACAATTGAGACAATTTAATCGTTTGTTTAATGGGTTTACAAACCTTTATATTCGATCACACAGGCCGACAAAACAAATTTCAATAGCTTTCAACTGTATTGCTCTCTCCATAAAATAAGTGGAACGATTCTCCAGGGAATTCTTTCATTCAGTAGACTCTAATCGAAAGTTTAAATATATTGTATATTGGAGATCCTAAATCGATTGTCCTTATCCTCGATTAAAAATATCTCTTTATACTTTATTTAATAAATATTAAAAGCTAAAGATTAAGTATTTTTTACTAACTGTTCTGGAAACCAATCACTTTGGATAGTTTGACTATATTCTGAACGATTTCGCAGTGAAGTTTTAATATATTTTTCTATAATTGTATAATTCAAATATATTTGAGATCTTAAATAAATTCTCCTATAGGAAAAAAGGATCTCATATAAATATGTCTTACTATCTTTTACTAATATTTTAACTTGGGCTAGTTCTTTGGATATGCTGAAAAACCAATCATACCAAATCGATTGACTATATAGCTATAAAACGAGAAATTTTTAATGCTTTTCTCAAGAAAAAGTAACAGAATTCGCATTGAAATTTTATGATTTGGATATATATACATATATGTATATAGCTTTCGAAGGGATTACCGAACCATTAAGGTGTTCTATTAAGATTTTGATCAAGAAACTTGAAGATCCACAGTACGATATGGAAAGAGTCCTTATAAGAATCGCCACTCATTGGAGATGGGCCATTCAAATTTTGGTCGGACTGTGTGTTATTATGTTAATTTTGTTGTGTCTCATACACACCGACAGAGACACAGGGAGAGAGAGAGAGAGATTGATAGAGAAAGTGAGAGTGAGAGAGAGCAAGAGCGAGAGCGAGAGCGAGAGAAATAGAGAGCAAGAATTATGTGTGTATGTGTGTGGGTGTGTGTGTCCGGCACAGTGGACACAAATACGTCTTCCGTTCTGGACTTTTTACCTGATTCTGTCTTAAAATTCTTGTTGTTGTTGTGATTATTCTTTATGTAGAGCAATGACTAAATTTGCTAGTATGTGTGTGTGGGTGTAGCGCATGTGTGGTGTGTGTGTGTGTATGTGTATATAGACGCTAACAGGAAAATTACAAAATAAATTGATTGCTTGACCGCGGCGCACCTCAAAAGTGAATTTCGCTCCCAAAAACTATAAAAACTAGGCAACCAATTGCCTGCCCACCCCCAGATCCCAAAACCCCAGATGATCGATAATTACTTACATTGCGTGGACATGGTGCCCATTTGCTTGCGATAGCATTCCCTGGCCTTGCGTAAATCCTCCTCCAGCTGCTGCTTATCCGTATGCAATCGCCTCACATGGGCATGCGTGCTCTGGATCATCGAGTAGAAGACATTCGCATTGCGTTTTGTGCAATCTCCCCGCTCCAACCATGCCGTTATGGTCTGTATGGCCTTCACAAAAGTCTCATTGTTTCTCAAATGCTCCGCCACGGCTGTGGCCTCATGATCCGTATAATGTGGTATGGGTGGAGGTGATTGTGAACGCAGGCGATCCAATGACATGCGTTCACGATGTCGTTGCTCGCGCTGCAATTGCCGCTGCTTGCACTCGTAATCATATTGATCATCTCGCGCCTGGGCATAGTCAACATGAAGGCGACCAAAATTGGGTGGCTCGTTCAATGTGGAAATCCTCAAGCGATAGCCCGATAGATAAATGGCCCGATCGATGGCTGTTTCATGGCGATAGCGTATGTGGCAGAAATTCTTTTTGGACATACGTAAGGTGGTGATTTCGCCGCAGGATTCGAATATCTCACGTATCACATCTTCCGTAATATTCTCTGGTAGACCGCCAACAAACACTGTGCGACAACCGGGCGGTCGTTCTCTAATTGTTGGGGGCGGGGCATTTGGATTGGGTGGAAAGAGTATGCAATTCTTCGTCTTGATTACCTCCTTAAGGCCAGCTGGTGCTTCTGTGTGTAAAAGAATTAGAATCGATTAGAAAACATAATAATGAGGAGGAAATCTAGGTAAATTGCTCACCCCCAGCTAGAGCTGCCTCAACAGCAACTCCCACTCCCTCGGTAGGCATGCCAGCTGCTGCTGCCGCTGCTGCATAACCGGCAGCTGCATAATTATGTTGCATTTGTTGCATAGCCGCAGCCATCATGGCCGTGGGATCCATTAACATCTGCGCATTGGCATTCGCTGAGCCACCGCCACCAGTGCCAGCAGCTCCAGCTACAGCTGCTGCTCCGCCTGCTCCACCGCCACCAGCGGAAACATTTGTTGTTGCCGTTTGGCCAGGTGTTGGCTGTGTGGCTCCCGCAGACGGATTCTGGGCAGCTGCTGGAAAATATAAATATCCAGAAGGCGTATGCATCAGTCCATTCAAATAGAGCTGAGCATCGGGCAGGCTTAATGATGTGGGCGTTGAGGTGTTGGCTAGCTTATCCACCGGTTTGGTTGTCACCACCACCGCCGCCTCTAAGCCATCCAATTCGCTATCATTTTCCAGGTCCATGGGAGCACTACCCTGGGTCTGGTTGGCTATTGCTGCCGCAGCTGCTGCCACCGCTGCTGGTGTTGGTTTCATTTTGCTTATTGACTGTTTGTTGTTGGGCGATGTAGATGATGTGCCTCCTCCTCCTGCTACTCCTCCAGGCATCGTTGTGGTTGTTGTGGTGGATATCGCAGCAGCCAGTTGATTAAGGAAATTTGGGTGATTTGGCAAACTGACGCCATTCGGCATGGTCCCAAAGAGTGGCACTGGAAAGAATCAATTTTAATTATCAGCTGCGCATTGATTGCATTCGTCTCGAAGTGGGTAGAAAGAGTGGGGGTCTGGTCGTGTTCTGTGGGGGTGGTGGGTTGGTGCTCCAAAATAAAAATAAAATGGCGTAAGCAGCTCATTAAATGTCAATTTTCTAAATTACTATGACACTGAACATGCCTAAAAATATGGCCATGGCAGGACCGAAGCTTCATGCAATTGGATACCCCTTTTCGTCCGCTTTTTGTTTAATCTTTTGAAACTTACACATATTTAATTAACGGGCCGCAAAATATCAAGTTCTGTTACTTGATATAATAGGGTGAACAAATATAATACAGGTCAGCAATGTGACCATGTATGCCATAAGAAAAATACCAAAAAACAGATTTGTATTAGAAAGGAGCGCCAAATTTTGAAATTCTAATTAAGTTAAATCCAGTTTCATTAAAGAAATGAAGCTAAAAGTATTTGTTATTTAGTTTTCTATAATGTTTATTATTACCCAACTGTAAAGGCACATGCGAGTACTTCGTAACTGAATTGGGATCTTTATATATGCTCAGATGGGCTACAAATTGTTTTAATTAAGAGAGAGAGAAAGATATAGACCGAGACATTCGTTAAGAAAGAGATGGAGACAAACGATAGCTTATAAATGGAGAGAGATAGCGAGAGAGAGAGTGGGAAATACTGAAAAGAAAAAAGAACATATGGTAAGCAAAAGCGAAAGAGATAAGATTACTTCCAGCTACTTTAACCTAGGAGATGTTTTTATACTCTTGTATTTACAAATTATAGCCAGTTATTGGGGCGTCGAATATATTGCCTTTTGTTTGTTTCCAATAAATAACCCTGAGACGATTTTAATAAAAGTTTAATAAAACAAACTTGTCATATATAGTAATAATAGTAAAAAAAATTCTTTAACTCATATTTAAAGCATTGCTGATATACACATGTTCATATATTATGTATGGAATGTCAATGTAATAATCCATAACTAACAATAAGACATTTTCCGATTTTCCTTATTTCTGCAGGGCATATTTTAGCCAAAAGTTCATATACTCTTGGTGCAAGCGTATAAAATGGAGTGGGAGTGAGGATAACTGAAAAAGACAAGGACAAATGAAGTCTGCCACTCATAATTTGGGGTAAGTGAATCAAGCCATTTAATTTCTTTTACATTTTTTAATGACAACATGTTGCAAATGATTTTATGTACGCATAGAGTTGGCAAAACAATAGGAAATGTGTTAAAAAGCTACAAATCGGAAGAAATACTTGATTTGTTGTCTCTCTCATACTGTGAAAGAGATAACATGAGAGCTTGTAATTGAAAAAGAAAGAGAGTCACAAGGCTTAACAGAGAGAGACGACTAGTATCCTTATCGAGAGAGATGGAGATATATCGAATGGAAAATGTATATAGTAAATAAATTCTTAAATTTCTGTGAAAAATACATTCGAAAATGGATTTTCCAATAAGGAGAACGTTTCTATTTTCAGTGAACTTTGTCTAAATCCAAAAACTCAGCCTGCCTTAAGAAGTAGCAGGCGATATACAAGACATCATAGAAAATCATTTTTGTTGTAGCGTTTTTGAAGCAACAGGTGTTTAGAAAGGTTCTTCTAGTGTTCGTGTTTCAGTTGATATACAGTTAACTATTAGTATGTTGTCTCAATGTGTTAAACTTTTTCATATTATCAAAGTATTCACCCCAAACATATATCTTTAGATTTTTGTTCAAACGTAACAGCAAATTTATTTGAAAAATTCAAATTGTTAGCCAGGGTTGGCGAACATAATGGCATTATGGTGGTGTTTTTCAGGCATTCCAACGGCATTTCTCTCGCCATACACATGTGTACACACTGTCACTGTTTATGATTCATCAGCTGTCGTCAGACGTTCGAGAAAACCGAAATCAAAATCGAAATTAGAAACAAAACAAAATAAATTGAAATTGAAATTTAGTTGCAAAGACGCAAAGAGACAACTTTCTGGCAATATGTCGGTGAATACCGCCCATGCCAATAATGGAGTCTTGATCCATGCTGGCGAATAGTAAGTGCAAAACAAAAATCAAGTTGATGACGAATGACGACGTTTTATTAATCCGCCACCCTCTAACCGCCCCCAAACCCCTTTACTCTTCAACAATTTCTGCTTATCACTTGATTAGCATTTTATTGCATAGCGACAGTGTGACTATGGAGTTCTCTGGTCAGGATAATAGCCTGTTCAAGGGATCGAAAGCGGGACGAATCTATTTGACGTCGCATCGCATGATCTTCAATAACAAGAAATCAGCGGATGTCATGCAATCGTTTAGTGCTCCATTTGTTGCCCTATCGGATGTGGAAATCGAGCAACCGGTGTTTGGTGCCAACTATATTAAAGGCAAAGTCCGAGCCCAGCCTAATGGCAACTATGTGGGCGAAGTGAAATTCAAACTGCACTTTAAGGCTGGCGGCGCCATTGAGTATGGACAGGCCTTGTTGCGGGCTGCCAAGACGGCTATGAATAACTATCATCGCGGTGGACTTGCTGGTGATGATCCGCCGCCGTATCAGCCGGCTGGGTCATGGAATGAGGCCCCACCGCCGGCTTATCAGCCACCGCCTGGCTACTATGGCTGGTTGCCACACCATGATGCTTTCAGCGGCCCGGCTCCGAATACGGTATTCATGAGCGACAATCCGCCGCCATATCCTGGCATCAGTAAGTACTTGAACATCTAGAAATGGAGTCACTCGGCTTTTGTTCTGCTTTCACTACTCACTGCCACCTTTTACCAACTTTTCCCCACCCAATGCACAAATATGGGCACAATCTCTTTTTACTTTGTATTTCACAGCACCACCAAATCAGCATCCACCAGCACAACCACAGCAGCAGCAACAGCAGCCAACTGACCCCACTTGGTATGGTTTTTCAGCTCCACCACAACAACAGCCAATGCAGCCCGGTTATGCTCCCCAAGGTTGGGGTGGTGGTAATGCTCAGCCACCACCATATGCCTCAGCCTATCCCCCGGGTGCAGGTGGCCCACCATACGCTGTGCCCGCTCAAACCTATCCAGGACCGAGCCCATCACCGGCATACAATAATAATTCTCCTGGTGGTTTCAATTCGCCTGGATTTTTGCAGCCGCAACAGCAACCGAATGGCGTGCCGCCATATCAACCACCACCAGCTGGTGGCCAGGTAGCCGGTGCAGCTGGTGGTGCCGCCGCTGCCAGTTTTATGGGCTTTAGCTTGCCCCCTGGAAGTGAGTAAACACCTTGCTGTCAAGCAAATATTCATTCATTCATATTATTCATTTAATTTTTATTTTGCTTAGCCAAAACGGAAAGCACTTGATTCATTCAATCTAACAAATGTTCACTCATTGGACGCACTTTTTCTCAAATGTTAGTTGTTTTATTGTCTCGGCCCCAAACTCGTTATCAGAATACGTTCCGGAACTTACAATTCATGCAATTTAACTCCGATATTATGTTCGTAAATAAATTTATTTAAATTCTCCGAAATTGGAACAAAAGCCTAGCCCGAAGTTTATGACCATTAGAAAAGAAATCTTTCATCAGGAAGTCGTGATGTTTGTTGTGGAGAGATCTCTCCAGTTCCCTTCCTTTCCATTCTGTCAATGTAAATACATTCAAGAGGTCGATGCTGTAGCACTTCACCATAATTTTGCCATTTTAGTTTAGTTTATTCCATTTTCATTTTGATTTGGTTCTTGTAAATATTCAAGTTTATGATTTTATCATATTTGCACTTTAATCTTCATTCAGCTGAAATCTAACAAGTTACTAACTAAAAAAGAAATTACACAGGCCAAACAAAAAAAATGTTATTCTTTTCTCTCTCTTAATCGTTTTTTTGCAGTGTAAAAACAAAAACCATAAATCCAAAAAAAAAAACCTAAAAACAAACACATAAAAGAAACGAAACCAACAAGTCAAGTAAGATATGTGTATACTAAAACTAAAACTAATTAAACAAAAGCCGAGTTTCTTATAAGTAGTTGTTGTTGTTATTTTTCTTTTCTGTTTAAACAGTGGTTTTTTGGTTTAGTGGCTTGTTTAACGATTTCTTCTTTACTTCTCTTTTTCCACCGCCCTCAAATCCACACCCCTCGTACCCTTACCCCTTTATTTTTGTTTAAATTGAATGCAAAACAACATCAACAGTAGCGAGAATGGGAAGCACTGACTATTATTTCTATCGTTATCCAACTCCATTTGAAAGATCCAACATAATTGTACTTGTACCTGGTATAATGCCATAAACTATGTAAGAACTGTGCAATATTGTGTTAAATTGGTTAAGGATTTATATACTTTCGAAATTAGTCTGATGAAATGTGATTAAGTTTTGGCCTTTTGGCTTATTGTTATTCCGCAACAGATTCCAAAGAAGCTGAGGCCGCTGCTAGCGCCTATAACCACCCTACGCCCTATAACCAAGGACCCAGTGCACCAAATCCCAATGATTTGCCCCCTTCTTACCATGCAAGTATAGGAATCACAATCTCTGGGATATAGAGATAATGGATTTTTGAATATTTTTACAGAATCTACCACCCAGTTATGATGATGCCTCAAAGAAACATCAATAGTTGGATACGACTCTATAGCTCATTCCCATAATTATATATATATATATATGTATTACTGAACTTTTTGGAGTTTTTGCTACCACATGAAGAACCGATAACTGGTCTTACATTATCTTTTCGTATTATCTCAAAAACTGGCGCTGAATTTATATGTCACAAAAAAAAAAAAAAAAAGGAAACAAACAAAAAAATAATGTATACTATTTAAAAGGACATAATTTGTTCTCAATTCCGAATCACTTTAACGAATTACGAATCGGAATTCTGAATGAAACGAACATATATATATATATGTATATATATTATATAAATGCTATTAACTTGCTTTTACAGTAAAAATAAGAGAAAAAACTATTTTGTTTCCCTTTTACAATTAATAATATTGGCTTTATTTGTTTAAACTAAAAATTATTGTTATATATAAAACTATTGGAACAATGTTTAATAAACGTATATGTATACATATATACATATATGTATGTATGTACATTTGTCTCGCAGATGACACAAATCGAAATTGTGTGTGGGTAAAAATCAATCATACGCCACATGCGCAGTGCAAGGCGTGGTGAAAAAAATATATATTTTCAGGACTTTTGCGTTGGCAGTTGGACAGTCCGTTGAGCGAGCAGGCAGGCTGGCAGGCAGAATGGCTAAATTAGTTGCTCAAGCCAAAAGTGTTTGTTTGCCACATGTTGTGTTTGCAGCAAATGAAACAAAAGTATAAAAATAAAACAACATTAATACACACAAAGAATAGAGAACCAAATGAAAACAGATAAAGCAACCTTGACCTTGCAAAATAAGAAAAACTTGCATAAATAAAGTGAATAAAAACTGCAAATTTTCTTCCAAAAAAAAAAAAACAAGCAACAATTTGTGTCTGTTCTTCATCGATTGATCGGTGTGTGTGCGTGTGTGTGTGTGTTAAATCCTTTTCCCATAAAATATGCAAAGGTCAATTGCATAAAGTCATCAAGCAAATCAAAAGGAAGAACAGAAAATACATAAACGGACAAAGCAAAATGGATGTGGGCAACCAGGAAACCACTTACGAGCCACTCGAGGGACATGGCAGCACAGGTGGTGGCGGCGGTGGTGGCAGCAATAGCGGTGGCGGCAGCAATGGCAATGCCGGCATGCGACATCCGCCCAGCATGGACAGTCCCGAGTACGATACACGCGCCCCAAAGGATCAACGACATGCCGTCTATTTGGCATTGCTTGCGGCGGGCATTGGATTTGTTTTGCCCTACAATAGGTGAGCCAATTACCAACCAACTTGGTAGGAAGTCTGTCTAGTAGTTAGCACTTGAGATTTCAGGATGGGGTGCTAATGGTGTTGTGAAAGAGTTTGCGCAAATCGTTTGATGGATTTGTCCCAGTTAGATTGGGTTTCTATGATTTCTCTTGTTTTGATATCCTAGTTTCTTCTACATATTTCATATCATATGTACATATATCCTATTTTCTTTCTTATATTCGTTTTGGATTTTTATTTAACTTTCATAGTTTTTCTTACAGTATGCTTTCATTTCATTCATTATCTTACGATTGGAATAAAGATCCCAGTTAAAATGCGGACGCTAAAATCCAAATATTAAGTAGGAAAATATGAATAAAAATTTAAGTAAGTAATTATAGTTAAAGCTGATAAACCTGAAAGCTGCTTGCCACGTGAATTTCTACTAATTAAATTATAATTTCTTTCATTTTCAGCTTCATCATAGCTGCAGACTATTGGCAGGCACGGTTTCCGGGTCGTCCTGTGGCCCTGGACATGTCCATGACATATATATTTGTGGCATTTGCCACAGTTTTGCTAAACAACATTGTATTATCGGTGGCACCCTTCCAGACACGGGTACTTTTCGGTTATATGGTCTCGTTCACCACCCTGATCTTTGTGGCCGTCTGTGAGGTGGCCTGGCACATGTTCTCGACGAATACGGCCTATGTGGTTAATATGTCGGCAGTGGCACTAACGGCCATTGGTTGCACGGTACAGCAGTCGAGTTTCTATGGCTTTGCCTCAATGTTGCCCAAACAATATACACAGGCGGTGATGGCTGGTGAGAGTATTGCTGGCTTCTTGGTATCATCGAATCGGGTCGTGACCAAGCTGCTTATTAATAATGATCGCGTCTCCACTGTCATCTTCTTCCTGACCTCAACACTCTATATACTCTTCAGTTATTTGTTGCATGTGGCCACCATAAATTCGCCCTTTGTGCGTTTTCATGTGGATGCCTGTTCTAAGATTGTCCTACGACCGGATGAGGTGAGTTGATTTGACTTGAAATATGATTGGAATTCTAATCCTTTTTTTTTTTTTTTTAGCAAGAGATTGATGGCTCTACCACAAGCACCAGGTATGGAGTTCTCTCGATGGATGGCACCACAACGACCACAACAATTCCGCCCCATCATGCCAGCAGCAGCAGCAGTGGCAATCCCACTGGCAATACTTTGAGCTTTAGCAATCCGGTCTATGAACTATCTAATCCAACGGCTGGTGAGAGCATTATTGAGGGTCTTGGCCAGTTGCCTGAGTTACCGCAAACACCACACGAGCCACAGACTCCAACCACAGTGGCTTTTAAGGTGGAACATGTGATCACTCCGCGTCGCTGTCGACCGAGCAAACTAAGCGACATACGCGAAGGCTTCGTTACGCGTTGGCGTGTGGCTCAGATTATCTATCCTTATATGGTATGCATCGCTTTGGCCTATTGTGTCACCTTGTCTCTGTATCCTGGTATCGAGGTGGAAGTGAATTCGTGTTATCTACGCTCCTGGATGCCCGTGCTATTGATGTTCTGCTTTAACACTTCGGATGTGGTGGGCAAAATACTGGCTGCCAGTCCGTATCCATGGTCACGACGTCAACTCATTTTACTGTCCGGTCTGCGCATCGTTCTGGTCCCCATGCTCTTGTTGTGCTGTGCGCCACGTCAACGACCCGTGATTTCAGGGGAAACGGCACCATTCGTGTTTACCATAGCTTTGGGTATAACCAATGGTCTGGCTGGCAGTTTGCCCATGATGCTGGCACCGGCTAAAGTGCCAGGCACTCTCAAGGAAGTCACAGGCAATATAATGACACTATCATATAATGTGGGATTAACCGCTGGCTCATTGATTGGTTATGTGTTTGAGAGTATGCTGGGACCGCATCTCATCAATCCCTGCCCCATGTATCCCTATGTACCAGCCGCAGTGTTGGAGCATATGCAAGCCCATGGTCATGTGCCACCACTTCCCTTCACCAGCAGCACAATGAGCCCTCTCATTGGCAGCACCACGACAGCGGCAACAACTACAGCAGCAGCAGGCACAACCACTACACTGGCACCTTTCCTACTCAACGCGACATTGGCCACTCTGGCAAGCAGCCCCACCATTGCCACCACAAGCTCCATGAGCAATTCGACAAGCAGCACTTCGGCATTACCAGCCCTGGCCACAGTCATAACCACAACTGCTCTGGCACTATATAGCACAGTGGCCGCCACCAGCTCGGAATTGCTCAATGCAACTGTCTCGACGTTTATCTCAACGGTCACCAGCTCCGTGGGTGGTGATATCAGTGAGGAAATGTCCGGCGGTGGTGGCATGACAACGGATCCTCAAACTCCCGAAGCCCTGCTCCAGGAGATCTAAAATTTCTATGTGTGAGAGACAGAAAGAGAGAGAGAGAGAGTGTGAGTGTGAAACGCTTTGATGGACTGACTGAATGGTACGGCCAGGTGTAATGGATTGGCAAATTGGCAGGCAGTTATAAGTTACCACACATACATATACATATATCTATATATATATCCTACAGGAAATTCGCATCGAACTGATTTACACGACATAAAGTTCCAGACTCTTAATTGATTAACCTGTACATTTTGTGTAAGACTTTCCGAAGAAAAGGTGTATCGATGCGGAATCTTCAAGTTTAACATATCTTATGTTTTTTTTGTGCTATTTATTTCTTTTTATAAAAATATCTGCAACTTTCATATCAAAGAAAGTGTATAATAACGTTAGTATGTATTAAAAAATGATTAAGCTTGCCGATTTGATCATTATCATCCGACCTGACCGAAAACCTTTAAAGAGAGTGCAAAACAATTTGCTCCAAATTGCAGTTACATAAAAATATTATTTCGTATTAACAATTCTAAGATTCTAATTGTTAGATTTAGAGCTAACTACACTTGGGCTACAAAAAAACTTGGAATCAATCATATATATATATGTAATCGTTTGAGAGCCCTGTACTTGTATGTACTATAACTTCTAATTGGAAAAATGAAACATATTTGATTTTAGTCCGAAACTAGATATAGTTTTAATGATATCTGTCGTCATGCATACATATAGATTTATTTATGTATTCCAATCAAGTGCTATATGGTATTCAAGTTTAAACAAAGAAAAAAAAAACACCTGTTGACTTAGATGTGCGAAAAACCAAAAGTGAACAAATTATTGTTGTTAATATACTAAATATATTTTTTTGAAGAACATGCTAAAATCAAATAAACAAAACAAAGTTAAAGTGTATCAGAATGTACAACTAAGAAAATATTTAAAATAACTATTTTAGATATTTAGTTTTCGAACAACAAGCAAAAAACATTCAACCGTCTAGTTTTCAATTGAGAAGTCCGTTCCGTTCCGCTATAGTACCCCGTAATAAAAATGAATTGAATAATGAAATGAGATTTAGAAAAGCTAAGTGATGTGTAGCATTAAAATCCGTTAAGTGCTAAGGCTGGCCTTAAAAACTTAATATTTGTTGTCCATAATTTTACATTTGGCCTGTTAATTGTTTTTGTTTTAATTTAAAAAAAAAGATTGAAAAAATTATTTTGAGTTATAAATGTGAATTTTACATATGTGTAAGAACAACAGATTGTAAGAATTAATAAGCGAAATGTTGTTAATCTTAGAATTATTAAATATACCTATATAAATATATATATGTATATGAATGTATAATTCGGAAAAGATATTTAAAATAATCATGAAAATATAGCTAAGTGTAAGCCAAACTTACTGTGTTGCCACTATTAATTTTTGAAAAAATATTGCTTTTAATCTTCGTGTCGATTTAATATCGACGTGAATTTAATATCGATAACAGAACGATAACAGCAGCAAAATACGTTAAACGGTAAAAAGTTGAGTTGAGTGTGTGTGTGCAAAATGGCAAGAGCGAAATCGAAAAGAGCGCTGCTGATTTGTTTATTTTTAAATCGTGTTAAAAGTGGTTAGTGCATATATTTAAATGTATTTGCATAAAGTTTATAAAATTTCCTTTCGATTGGTGTTAACAGCAGGAAAATCCGTTAAGTGAACGTCGAGTTGTGAATGTTTTGGTTTTTGTTTTTGTATGTGAAGCAAAGCGTCGGCGTAGCTTTCAGAATTAGAAGAAGAAAAGGAAGATTGAAAGCGTCGGCGCAGCCTTAAAAAGCGTGTGGGAAGAAATCGACCAAGGAGGAGAGACAAAAACAATTAAACTACAAAAATATGTACACATACATACATACTTATGTGTTTGCAGATGAAGACATTTACTCATAACCTTCGACATATTCTTTAGTAAAAAGTGAGTACTGTTGTAATTTCATATTATTATTTTTTATATATGTATGTTCGTATGTATGTATGTACATTTGTACATACATATATTAAAATGTAGGACAAATAGACAAATCAAACCTAATGTAAAACCGTAAGGATATTTTTTTTAAAAACAACATAAATGGTATTTTATTGTAACTTGAAACAATGAATGGCAAGGCGACATCTATGAAGTATTTGTAATATTTTATTTGAATATCGTATTTATAGCGGGCAAATAGACAATACTCAAACCTAATGTAAAACCGTAAGGATATTTTTTTTAAAAACAACATAAATGGTATTTTATTGTGACTTAAAACAATGAATGCCAAGGCGACATCTATGAAGTATTTGTAATATTTTATTTGAATATCGTAAGGATATTTTGTTTAAAACAACATATATGGTATTTTATTGTGAATTACGACAATGAATGCCAAGGCGACATCTATGGAATATTTTTAATATGTTATTTGAATGTCGTGTTTAATTATTCTCTATACAATACGATATTCAATTGAAGTATTTATACTCGATAGAGGTCCTTAATAACACGATATTAAATTATGTTATTGAGGACCTCTATTGAGCATAAATATTTCATTCGAATATTGTGTTTTATGGTAACAATGCATGCCAAGGCGGCCTCTATGAAGTATTTTTAATATTTTATTTAAATATCGTATTGTCCTCTATAGAGTACAAGGTATATCGTTTTATAAAGGTCCTTTAAGAGTACAAGGACTTAAGGGTAAATATGAAGTACATTTTTCAAAGGGAAAAACTGTTTCAAAGGGAACTATTTTTTGAAATTTGCTTCAATTAAAGTAATATTTCTCAATTTCCCATTTAAAAGTGTCGTAAAGATGACATTTTATTCAGCAAGATAAATGTTGGAGAAGACTGTTAAAGTGACTGTTAAAAAAAGGACTTCTGCTAAAAGTAGAGTTAAATTTATTTTGGCTATGTTAAACTGATTTTAAAGGATATTCTGACTCACTGTAGAGGAATAGAAAGGGACAGTAATCTAATTTATCTTTCAAGACGGACATACCAATTAGAAAATATACATTTTTTTAGAAAGGCAACAGGCCTTTCAAGCCATTTAAGGCACTATATCCCGTTGAAAGAAGAAACAGTCGGTTAGGAACACTTTAACGCTTTCGCCCAAGTCTCATTTCGAGCCTTACAAAGCAGGATGATGGACGCTTTATTTCTTAACTTAAGATCGCTTTCCTTTCTCGAATGATTTGCTAACTTAGGTATAATTTACACTTTTGAAATTGGCACAAAGACTGGAAAGAACATACTTCTACATTCATATATGTATGTACATATGTATGTATGTATAACGTGTAGCACATTGGGCATATCGGATATATATATCCGCTACATAAATTCAAGCTCCAAAATTGTGAAAGAGTGAAACCAGGGCAGCAGCAGCAACAATAACAACCAACAACAAACTGAATTCGACAACAACAAGCCAATGTTGTGGAACTTTCAACTCGGGAACTAGACCAGGATCTAGGATTTTGGTGTGGCTGTGTAATTACATGACAGCAGCAACAGCAATAGCAACAGCAACAACGAATTACGATAATAATTTCCATTTCTAATTTCCTTCACCATGCAAAAGGCCTTTGCACTTACTTGAAAATAGTTGGGGGCGGGGCCGGGTGGGTGTAATGGGTGTAAGGGTATAAGGAAGAGAGGTTGCTTCCTCCTTTCCGGCAGCATAGAGCAGTAGCAGTCGCAACTAGGCAAGGACGCAGGACGATGCCAGCAGACGCGTTGGCATATTTTCAATGCAGAAATCTAACAAAATGCAAATGCAATCATTGACTTTTCAGCTTATAACGAAATAAGCGTTGTGTTTATTTAAGGATGACGGTACGAAGGGCTGCACCACTTAAAACTACAGGCTTTAAATTTAAAATGCAAATTAACTAAATATAAGTATTTATTTATCTTGTTTTTCTGGAGCATTAATTAATACATTGACCTTTCAACTCAAACCAGGGACAATGACATTGCGCTGCTTCGAAAACTAAAGGAACTGACGGGACAGATAGGGAATGGGGAGGAAATGGAAGCACCACCGAAACCAAAGGCACAAAATGTAGGCAAAATGTGCGAACTTTTGCAAATCGATAAAAACTAACTCCATATGCATATCGAGGACGAGCAATTGCCATGCTATAGTATCTAGTAGTTGCCGCAGGGCTTGGGTCCCCTAGTAAGGAATAGTTTTGCCAACGTTTTTACTGTTCCGGTTTTAAAAACGCCTTTCGGATGGCGCTGCCCACCTTTCACCTTCCACTACACCCCTTGGAAATTTACTCTTCCTATTTTTCAGCTGCGTTTCCTTTCGGCCTTTACTCGTTATTCGCCTGGACTTGGGTCAAAGAAACAAAACAAGAGCAAAAGAAAAGAAAAAAAAAAAAAACATTTAATTGCCTACTTTGTTGTTCGACTTAACCTGCTTTCTCTTTGGGGGCCCCGTGTGGAAACAGGAAAAACGAAACGAAACGAAAAATGTAAATTGCCCACTCATTGATTTTGCATTTGAGCCACCACCCCATCCCTAAAACAGATGGAAATAAATTTGCATTTGACCATAAGCCAAAGAGAACAAACCGAAAGAACGAATGTAGGAAAAATGCCAAAAAATTGCCTTCTCTTCATTTTCTCTTCAGTACGTTCGCTTAAATTCGGCGAGGGATTCTGCCTTAATTGATTCAATTTGTATTCATTTTGTACAACATTTATGTGAAGCAGCAACAAACATTTTAATTAATTAATGTGCATTTAAATAAGAAAAATTATAACTGATCAAAAGAAGCATAAACAGAAGCATGTGGAAAGGGAAAAAGTGCACAAGGCGCTGAATGATGACACTGAGTACCGAGGCTTGTGTTACTTCTTCAATTGATTTTACATCAACGAACCTACCTAACGTGTTTTTAAAACCAATTGCAGGCGTTACTGTTCTCATTCCTTTTAAATCTACAAGGAAACTAATAAATAACAGAAGTTGCATTTGGAGTATCCACAGAGTACATTACAATTAATTATCAGCTTAGTCTAATCGAACTGGCTTTTAATGAACTAGCGCTGCACTTTCTTGTGATAATTTGTATAACTGGGCGGATCGAAGGCTCGCTTTTCTCCCACTTCTTAAATTATTCCTGTTGATTAAAAATGTGAAAAAGCATCACGAACTTTCGAATCTTGAATGGTTCCGTTGTTAAGACATTGCCTTTGTATATCACTAAACAACATTTCCGATCAAACTATCCAATCATCCTGATCATTGTTATGTTTGGAAATATATTGTGCAATGACTTACGCTTTTCAGTCCAAGAAAAATGATAAAGGATTGCTTTAATTAACGATTCGATCTGTAGCAACCAAGATAGTGAGTGTTGCACTTTGCCATAAAGAGTCAATTGCTGGAATTGTTCAGTGTTGTGTAGTAATGGAAAAGTGTTGAATACTAATTATTAACGCACTAAAATACTATACACATATGTATGTATATAAGATAACTTCAATTTCTACGCGTAAATATTTAGTTTCAGCTACTTTGCAATTCCAATGCCAATTCCAATGCGAATTCAGTGGAAGGTTGAACCGCACAAGACACTGTGAAGAACGGTAAAGGAAAAATTCTTTCATTTTTATGCTGTTTGCCTCTTGTGGCATGACTCCTCAGCCGCCTCCGCCCCCATTCTTAACCGTCACTCACCACACACACACACCTCTTGTTACACATTCAGTTTTCTGCCCAACCCTTCGCTTGCTGTTGTTATTGTTGTTGTTGTAATTTGATAATGCATTTGATTAAGGAAATGAAATTTTTATTAAGGCTGTTTGCTCATTCACTTGCCTCGCGAGCTTTTATGTATATGTGTGTGTGTGCGTGAGTGCGGGAGCGAGTGTGCGTGTGTGTGTTGCCCTTTTTTGCCTTGGCTTATTCTTGTCGTTGTTGTTGTTGCTGTCGGTGTTTTGTTTTGTTTGCCATTTTCCACACTTTTCATTTCGCCCGCTGTGTTTGCCCTAACTCTGCATTTTTGTTTTCGCATAATTTCTTTGAGTGCGGTTGGATCTCAGCGATTTTACGATGCGCCAGCCAGAAAATAAAAAAAAAACCCCTCCGGTTGCCCCTTTCCCAAAGCTAAAAACCTGTCCAAAGTGCTACCTCAATAATAGGAGGGGCAGGCAATAGAGAGGAGGGGGAAAGAAACAGAGAGTACCTCGTTGATTTTTCCAACATTTTGTTCTTTTGTTTGTTGCCGTTTTTTTCTCTTCTGGTTTTTTTTGTTGTTAGAATATTTTCTTATTCACCTGATACATCTGCTATAAACCCGTAAACCTTGATTTCACGCTCTCTCTCTCCTCTCTCTCTCTCTCTCTCTCTTTAGCCTGGAGAATTTGCATTGCTTTGAATAAATATATTATTTAATCCATCTTACAGATTCTTTATTGAGGTCTAAGAATAAACCTGAAATGGCTTTGTTAACACCGGATTTGCCTTTGCCGGAAACAAATGGCAGTTGAATTTTTTTCCATCACAAAATCTTAAAGCCAAGCTAAACAGAAGGTTTACTTCATTTCCAAAAATAGTTTTCAACATTATTAAATTCCTCGCGAAACGATTCTGACTGGCTGATCCTGCCTAAATAAAGTTCAATGAAATGTTTTACCAAAGCAAAGCAAATAACAATTGAATAACCTTTAAAATTTAATCGCTCACATATCGGTATTTCGGCTAAAGGTTAACTTAATTAAACATAATACACAAATGTCTCCGAATATTGTGATAATTCTCTAATCTGCGTACACAAAAAATTTATGAGAATAATTGCTAGTTAGAGTGACGGGCAACAATAAATTATGCGCGTGTATGTGTCTCTCTAATGGCCACTCAATCGTTAAATAAATAATGTTAAATTACGCATTGTAATTGCAATTCCCCCAAACCACAATATAAAAAAAGAAAATGGTTTGATTTTATTTTGCTTTTCATTATATCCTTGCGGAAAGGATACATCAATGCTAATCAGAAGTTGGTTACATGTTAAAAAGAGCATCCGATAACTCTATATACATATGTACTTGATCAGCGTTTATATAAAGCGAAAACCTCAATTTCCAGAGACTCTAACTTTAATTTTTTGACGATTTCGAGAAATTATGTCTTTATTTTTGATCATGTATCTATTTGACCTATGTTTCGGTATGACCAAAGTTAGCTCTGTCCTCTGGCTTATGATATTGTTAGTTAAAGAGATATTTGTGATTTGTCAGATCATTATACATATAGAGTATAGGAGCATTCCCACAGTCGCGCTTTATCAAGTCCGACCCTTTGTATTTTTTTGCTCTGCTGGTGGATCTCCATTTCCCAGTGGGTCGGGTCGTTCGACTAACTATTTATCTTATTTCTCATTGTCAACGAAAATTTTATTTTCAACGCCCAGTCAGAATGCAAGAGAAGACCCTCTTCCCTTTCCATTCGTTGCTGCACCACTAACTACATAAGCAGGCTTATTTAAGTTAAATAAAAAATGGCAAAAAAAAAAATTGAAAATGGAAAATGGGGAAGAGGAGAAACGAAAAAACAACATCAAACTTTTGCTATTGTTATTACATTTTGTGTTTGTTCTCATCTGGTCATTGACTTTCTCCCAACTTTCTGCTTGACATTTAACGAGGCAAAAACAAGCGGGCGAAAACGAGTGGCGAATGTAATTTTAACATGTTAAGTGTTAGAATGAAGCCTACTTTTGTGTGGCCTAAAGCTTACCCGCCGACTTCACCCCCGCCGAAAACCCCTTAGGGGCTCCTCTCACCGACGCCCCTCTGGTTGCCTAGCTGCTGCTGTTTGCATTGTTTTTGCTGTTGTGCCTACTCAGACATTGTCCACGGACAACAAAAGCTGTGTTAGTGTTGTTCTTGTTTGGCTGTTGGCTGTGAGCGCCTCCTGCCAAGACCCAGACCCTAGGATTCATTCATACCCGGGAATCCTTTCACGATTGTTCGTTTAAAGCGTGGCAAATCTGTTAAAGTTACTCTACATTCCTCCCCCAGCGACCACCAAAAAAAAAAAACAAAAACGTGAGAGTCAAATTGGGTTAGTGGGCAAGTCATATTGAAAGTTAATACACATATGGCAAGTAGTCTTCTATATGTATTCAGTTATTCAGAATAGGGGTATCTATATTTTGAAATTAAATCCATTTACTTTTGATGTTTTAAAATTTAAATAATACTTAATTGCTTTAGTGCCTAAATAAGCAGCCTTTGGACCAGTATTTTAACAGCTGTGCTTACTCTATTAAGCCCCTCAAAAAATATCCTCAAGAGCCTTTAAACTCCTGCAATTGGATTGGAAGTGATCGCTGTCATAATGGGCCATCTTTCAAAAACTATCAAGACCTACTTCAAAAGGACCAAGAGCCTTTTAATGGATATGAATTTACCCACTATGCGACAGACTCTCTTTTATTCGATCCAATCCCGGATGTATCCACAATACCGGATGCAGGAATTGGATTATCATATAGAGGATATCTTGGTTAATAGATTTTTGGAAGTTTTTTTCTAACGATTAAAGATATCGAATTCGATCTGACCAGAGAACAATACAAAAAGAAGATTCTATTTGAGTCTTTAACATGCGGAAGGAGAACCAGTATTTTAACAACCCCCTTAAATCCTTCTCATACTTGTTGGCAACCCTTAGAAATATCCCTCTATTTCCCCTGCAACGCAACATGCTGCACGAGAGTCGGCTTTCGTGCAACGCGGTCTGAAACGAACAAGTTGAAAGCCTTTGCCAAAATGTGTTCCCTTTCAATCGGAACAACGATATGTAGGCACAGATTTCGTGCCGTTCAATTGAGGCAAGCAAGGACCTACCTCAAAATCACTCATTTGGAATAGACAAAAGGCCGCAATTACAGACACGGTAAAGTTATTTACGGTTTTTTTTTGTTCGCACCATGCACCATGCGGTACGATGGCTGAGAGTGGAGTGCGGAGTGGATGGTGGGGGATAAGCTAACTAAGCTCTAACTCTGGCCCCATTGAAGTCGGCTGGACAGAACGGAAACAGGAAGTGGCTCAGCATACAGCGGATATTGCGAATTATTAACCTTTTTGCCACAATTTTATTTGTCCGATAGTTGCAGAATTTTTTTTTTTTTTTTTTTTGCGGATATGCGTAGCTTTACCTTTTGCTCCTTTTCATACTCGTACTCATCCTTCTTCATTGACGTCGTCGTCGTCATCATCATTGTCGTGTTTCTTCGTAGTAGATCGAGTTTCATCAATTGCGGTTGACTTTGCTTTTGAAACGAACGCCTAGACGGAAGAATGTTTGACGGGATGAGCAGGTGTGCCCGCTGGTGTTCCAAACAAAGCGATTTATAAACGATTTGCCAAACTTTGTTTCGACCTTTTGCGGATGAGTTTTTGTGTTGCGGTCGAGTGTTAAGTGTTTCTTTTTTTTATTTTCGTTTTCTACCACCTCCCACCTTATCCCTCCCACTCTCTCTCCCTCTGACTGAGACTTTCCCATTCTATATTCGATTTTCTAAGGTTGGGCAAATATTTGCTAATGAGTTTTGCCTTTCCTATTTATATATATATACCTATATACATATATATCGTTTATGAATGTAGATAAACATTTTGTGACCTTATGGGAATGTGAACCCAAATGGGGAAAAAGAATTTCCATTATTTACCTATGTAAATGGAATTTTCTCTTTCTATGTATTTTTTTTCGAATATTTTTTGTGCAATTTTTTGGCTAAGCCATTTGTATTGATTTAACTAAAAGTGTAGAGGACAATTGAAAAATCTCTATTCGTTTCTCTAATATTCCTGATGCCTTAAAATCTTCGGTTTATTAAACTTTTTGGGTTTAAAACTGGCTAAAGAGAACAAGAAAAACCGGTTTATCCTTCAAGGAAGCGAAAAATCAATAGGCTTAATGAAAAATAATATTTATTACCAGCTAAACTATTACTATTGTTGGCTTAAATTTGAAAAGGATCGACTACGGGCAACTGCTCTTTAAAATTTAACTTCTGAATTCTTTAACATTTTAAAAACAATTTTCTTTAATTTGATCAAAAATTAAAACATAAAGAATACTTTTTTTTTTAATATTTCATATGCAATTAATATTCGTTTATCTGCAAAAAAATCAATTCCCGATAAGGCTTATAGCCATTTTGTTGAAAATAAAGTGTTAATTTTGGAAGTGCGGCTTAAGTATATTGCTTCACCTGCAAGGACATTAAAGAAGGCTTTGCGATTATTTTTTTTTCGTTTACAGATTAAACATTTAGTGTTAAACAAAATAATTGTATTTATATTTGTTTTTTTTTTTGCGTTGCGTTGCGCGTTGCTGTTGGCATCAATTGAAATGAAGCCCGAGTGCTTTCATTATTCTGTAGATGGATGGATGGATGCATGGATGGATCGATGGATGGATGGATGGATGGATAGATGAGACGAGGCTACAATTGCTGTTGTAATTGTTGCCGCCTCCTGACTTTTGTTCTACCTCTTGCCTTCTCTCTCTCTCACTCACACACTATCCTTGCTGTCTCTCTCTCGCTCTCTTCTTCATTCTGTGTGCGTTGGCGTTTACTGTCAACGTTTTTTTTTCTGTTTTTTTTTTTTTTTTTTGTGATTGTTTCCGCTTGAGCGACAAAACACGAATTGCAAATTTCAGCCACGCATCAATGATATCTCGTCATTGGAATTCAATTTGCATTGTCCATTGAGAGGGGATTGGGACTGGTAGGACGGCATGGATTCGGCCAGGGTATGGTCACCACATTGCCACAATGCGGAGACGCAGACGCAGAGTTGGAGATGTAGATGGGACGACGACTCTATGTTTGTGTGGAAGGCGGAGGGGGGGGTTGGGGGAGTCGAGAGTCTTCTGTTGAACAGTGTGGGGGGGAGGAGGGTGAAGAGGGGGGAGTTGCGGCAATTGGTCTCTCTGTATATATGGCATTTGGCTTTCGTCTTCTGGTCTGTTTGCGGTTCTGTTCGTGGCATGGCTTATGGCTATCAATTTCCGTCAACACACACACTAACACACACGCACTCACTCACACACACACACACTTATTAAATGTAAATGTAACAGATTTCATTTATTCACATTTAATAATACGTAATATGTAATTAATTTAAATCACTATGCGTAGCAACTTGTTCCTTTTTTGTTGTTTTTAACAATTTTATAACATACAAAAACATAACAATTTTCAGAGCGCAAACATTAAATCTGAACTGTATGTTGCATATACAATTTCTAAATACTCTTTCCATAATATGTGCATATGCATTTTAATTACGATTTGATTTTCAAATGAAACAACCAAATTCAAGCTTTAAAAATAACTTTTGTTAACACTTTTATTCGTTATTATTTCTACCAAAGTTCCTGCAATTTTTTAGAGTATACAATTCGATGGTATCAATGGAATTAAATAAAGTCCTTTGGGTTTTGTTGAATTTTTTGCTGCCTAATTAAGTTGACATTTGTTTTGACAAGTCATGCAAGAATTCGCATATTTAAAATAAAATAAAAATAACATGTGAATGTCGAATGTATGTACATGTAATGTAAATATTTATTGTATTGAATGTTTGGACAAAAAATGCGCTAATTACTAACTAGTTAATCAATTCGTTGTTGTCCTGCATTAGATTAACAATAAACTAGATTTTTCAATAGTTTTTGGAAACACATTAAATTACTACTAAGGGGACCATAATTACCTGGTCACAGAGTAGAAACTTCCGATTTCAGATAGATTTTAATCGATTGGTCATTATTTTCTTCTAAATCAAATTTTTTATGCTGCTTATTTTCCATCATCCATTTTCGAGTAGGTAATTTAAAATTCGAGTTCTTTAAAAGAGGAAAAATAGGAACTTTCCGGTTGTCTTGCTATTTAAATACCCAATGCGAAATTAAAGTGGTCGAGAATGTTTCGATACGTTGATCATTATTATAGTTTATGGTGTCTGACTAAATATTGCCTTTCGCAAAAGGATCTTAAAAATATCTTTCTAGATATATTTAAAGAAAAAGAAAAGAAAAAGGAACAACTTCAAAAGAGATTGGAAAAACGATTTAAACTTCAATAGTTTCTTGAATAGACCAGGTCAGTTATGTGGCGATAATTTATTGAAAAGTCTGTAGAATTCGGAGAACCAAATATCTCAACTTATACAAAGCTTGTCAAAGAATAACGAATTTCCAATTGCTAAAATTCCCATTCCCCAGAAAACAATTGAGATTAATAATATGCCGACTCGAGGTTCAATTATTTCTTACGATTCATAGTATTTGATGTTTCAATTTAATTTCGATTCTTTGATATCTCTATCTCGCCTGTATTCTATGCATATTGCATGGAATTTTGTTTGAAAACGCCAACAATTTGATGTACATAATTGTTGCATACTTTTTTGGGCCACATTGCATAATGAAAATTCCTGTGATGCCCTTTATGCGATGCTATTTGATGCGTTTCTCGGAAATCAAATTCCCAAATTCATGGTGCTGTGTCTGTGTGTGTGTGTTTATGTGTGTGAGTGTGTGTGTGTGGGTGTGCTTGTTTTGCTAGGTGTTGCCGCAAATTGATTTTCAATACAATTTTATCACAAGCAGCAACACACAAAAAAAAAAAACAAGCTGAAGGAAAAGCGAGAATTGTTTTTATATACATTACAGCAATATACTATATGTTGTTTGTTGTTGTTGTTGTTAGTTTGTTTTCTGTTCGTTCTCTTTTTCTTTCTGTTTTTGTGTTGTATTTTGGTAGGATTTATCGCACTTGCGCTGCTGGCGCTTTGTTTGCGGCTCAGCTTTAGACTGACATGAAAATCCAACCAGAATCGAAACAAAAAAACAAAAAAAAAGACAAAAACCACTAACTTTTGCTGTAGCGAATTTTACACACCCTTTTGGCAAAAATTTCAATTTTTGATCGGAGAACAAAAGACTACGTTTGCCACTGCCACAATCTAATTTTTTTCTGGGTGGCAAAGATGAGAGTTCCCGGTAGGTGGAGCTTGAAGAGTCAAGAATCTATATACTTTGCCAGCCATATGCTGCAAGTGCTGATGCTGGGCTCACAGCAAAGTCAGTATAACCATTTTGTATGGGTATGCCGACGAAAATGAAAGAAGGAAACTGCAGCCACATGTTTTGGACTCTGTCGCATTTTCCCTAACCTAACACACAGGATTTTGTGACCATCATCCTTCTCATGCTTCTCCTCCACTTCCTTCACCGCCTTTATTTTCGCCAGTAAATGTTCGGCATCAAATTTTGTTGCTGTTGTTGTTGTTGTTGTTGGGTTTTTCTGAATTTTTCGCAAGTTTCCTTTTAAAGCCTCATTCTTTGTGCCTTTGTTTTGAGTAAAACCTTTGCCTGCGGTCGGGTTGTTTTAATTGCATTTTTGTTGGGTTTGAAAATTGCATGTCATTTGTCACAACGCCCCATTTGCATTTGGCCTAAGCCATATAAATGAGCGGCGATGTCCTTTGACGGTTGTCCTGCCATTCAAGCCGTCGTATTGCTGCCTTTCGCAAATGCACTGAAAGCTGTTCATTATGCGAATTAAATTTCAAAAGACATGCGGATGCGGGCTGGTTATGTGGCAAAATAAAATTATATAAATAAGTTGGATTATTTTCATCATAAAATTATTATTTTCACTTATACTACTTTAATTTGCCATCTTTATCATTTCTTAATTATTCCTTCGTCCTTTTGTAAGTTATTTGGCAGTCTTAGTTCCTCATTGCATTTAGCTTTCTGTGTTTCTAATGATCAACTGTGGAAAAGTAGACCAAAAACAATATCGTTTGATATTTCATTGAAAAAGAAAGAAAACCTTAAAGGAAAATACTTCGTTATATAAACTCATTGGTAAAATTTATGTTTCCGGAATGGAATTTTATAAACCCAATGCATTTCAAATTATTTCATACTTTTGTTTATGAAATAATCTTTTGGTGATCTGATGCCTTTCGCCATGATCTTTTCTTGTAGTAAATATAAATACTTTATCTGTCTCACATTTCTATTTAAATATTCCATACAATAATTTGGATTTCATTGATTTCAAATAGATTTCACAAATTGATAAAGTCTGTAATTTAAAGTTATTGCGATGAGCTTCAAATGATTTTCAATTTACACACTGTGCACTACGAGTATAAAAAAAGGTTTTTTTTGTATTGAGCATTGAATCGAAAACGTTTTTATTACATAGAAATCCGATAATATGGTTAAACTGGGCTTACTGAAGGACCGAACACTCGACAATAATAAAACAATATTTCTTGATTGACTTGACCACAAAAACAATAATAAATAAAACTAAAATCCTAATCCCCAAAAAAAAAAACCTTTTGAACAAATTTCAACATGACAATTTATGCGTTGTACAAATCGTTCAACATTTCTTTTTTTTTTGTTTTGGTTTAGTTTTTTGGGCCAGCAGCCAGCATGAGGCAATGAAAAATAAATAAATACATCTCACTGGGTGGTCCACAACTGTAGATGGGGGTAGAGGCATTGCGTTTGCCTACGGTTCTTCGGTCCAAAATACATGTAATACACTCAATTAGGCCAATCTGGGAGAGCATATTTATGACCACAAAATATTTTTTTATACATACATACTATATATATACAATTTTGCTGGTTTTGTTCGCATAAAATTGCAAAAAAATGACCGCCATAAACTATGCCCGGAAATCTAGAGAACGTTTTGTAGTCGCCATAAAAATCGAAGCCATATAAATGAGCCCGCACCCGAAACAACAAAAAAAAAAAAAAAACAACCAAGAAAAAAAAGGGAGAGAAAAAGTTTTGACTTTGACTTTGCCATTGCTTGTGTTTTTGCTGCTGTTGTTGTTGTTGTTGTTACTGCGCCTGGAAGCGCATTCAAGTGTCGACCACTTGAACAAACTGATTAATTGGCCCTTGACTGGCGACAGCGGCACGAGACACCAAAGAGCAGGACTGAGAAAAAAAAAAAAAGATGAAAACCAGAAAAAAGGAAGACGAATGCCCAGTGTCCACTAATCCCACAGAATTTTCTCCCGCATTCCCGTCGAACGCTTAGCATACAAATTAAATTGTTGTTGTCCCGGCAACCACGAGCAGCTTCCCCCCTTTTTATACACTTTTAAATTGGGTATATTCATTTTGGTAACGCTTAGAAGAATCTTCGACCATATAAAGCATATATATTCTTGATTAGCACGACAAGACGAGTTCAAATAGTCTGTTTAAAGGGTTGTATACACTGCAGGCATTGTATATCTTGGATTCATACGTATCGTAGGACTATATCATATAAGTAGCTCCCATCAGATCCGATCAGACCAAAAATAGTTTTGGTAATTAACACTTTTAACATAATAATTTGTGATTCTGATATATCAAGATCAAATTGATCTGTAGCAATTGAGAAATTTAAGTACTTGCAAGGGTATTTAAACTTCGGCATGGCCAAAGTTATCCCGGCTTTCTGGTTTTTCTATATGGATATATATATATATATATATATTTTTTTTTTAGCCGCGGTCTCTGGAATGGCTAAAAAGTTGGAAATAAATTTAATTATTTTTTGAGCCCGCAATGCGGTCGCTTTGTCAGACCATAGATTGGCATCCACTTTTGGGGTAGCTTGTCGTCAGTTAGTGTTTTGAAATGAGTTCAAAACCTATGCATAATGTGTATTTGCGAATTAAATAAGAGTTGAAAGAATTACTTCACGCAAAAAGGTTAATACAGAAATTATCAGACATTAGAAGCTTGAAGCTGGCATTGGTATATCTAAATGATTTCGTAGACACTTATCTCACGCTGAAGTGTGTCTGAAATCGTTGAAATATTGAGTAATGCGTTAGCTGATTTACTTGATATTGAAACCAAACACTTGTTGCCCTTTTCGAATTACAATTCTTAGTCAAATGGCAACAAATGATCGTCATTGGTTTTGTGATTAGACACATAAAACACATGGCAACATGTACTTTAGAGGCTTTTTATTTCTTCCTCTCCTTAGGCTTTTTGCCACTTACACTCATTCACTCACTCACTCACTCACTTGGTCGGTCGCTGACTCTTCATTTCGTTTTATTGGGGCCACGCTGGCGCTGAGTTCGATAAACTGCCTTTGGCCATCGGGAAGGGAGGGCCTCGAGAAACTTTTTCGACAACTAATAAATGAATATTGACAGGAAGGCGGTCAGGTTGGTGAATAAAAGGCGCCAGCGGGGAATGGGCTGATGGGGATATGGAGGAGCGGGGAGGTCAGGCAGTCAAACGTCAAGCATTGAGCCTATCGACATAAAAACTTAACTAATCGCACAGTTATCGACTTAATGGTTTTTTCTTTTCTTTCTCTTAAAAAAAAAGTAACAACGCAGACACAGAAAACCGAAAAAAATTCCCTATTGAAAGGCACTTTGACATGCACGATACACTCATACACACACACACTCACAAACACATACACACACGCACACATACATATGTCTAAGTGCCACTTGACAGGCCAAGGCGGCCTGTGACGACGCTATGACCTCCAAAAGGCAAAGGCATCAGAAGAAGGAGCTCTGGTGCACACAAGCAGGGGGATAGAGAGCATGAGAGAGTCAAGTCAAATGAAAAACTGGTCAAAGCTAAAGGAAACTCAAACAAAAATGGCAAAACGCTCTTGAGTTAGGGGCAACAACTTGCCCCGAGCTAAGGTTGAAAACAAGAGAAAAACCGAATGGCATGGGATGTGGGCAAAGGAAAAGGAGGACCTCGTGAACGGACTATAAATAAAAATTTTCCCTCTATTGATTTTATGTGAAGATGTGTGTGTGTGTGTGTGGAAGGAAACCCGTGAGTGTTTGTCTTGTGCTTGTTTGCCTGCCCATTCCCTCATCATCCTAAAGCACCATCGCCCCACCCCCCACTGTTTCATTTTCCATTCCACATGCCTCCTATTTTTTTTTTTTTTGTTCGTTCGTCTCGTTCGTCTCAAATATGCTACGCATTTTCTGTGCACTAATGGAGAGAAATTGCCTTTTAATGAGTCGACAATTTCATCTTGATTTTTGCTGTCGTCTTTAATTTTTGATATGCATCTATTAGATATGTACATAATCTGCTGCCTCCTGCTTCTACTTTCGCTTGGGTTCTTCCTCTTTCACTTTTCTCTCTCTCTCTCTCTTTCTTTCTTTGTCTGATTTTGGTTATTATTTTTGTTTAATTATAGCTAATTATGTCTTGTGCAAGAAATTTTATAATCCTCATTAAATATTTGTGTTTTGGAAAATTGATTGTGCAGGCAAAAATTGAGATTCCTTCAACTTATAGAAAAATGTTCATATTAACAATAGTTAGCAAATTAAATCATCATAATAAAAGTTAATAAAAGAAACTGCTGACACTGGTTGGTTAAAATAATAATCGTTTGCCATTGTTTTCAGAAGCCAAAAGCCACAAAAAATTGTGTGTTTGGCCTCTTCTTTTTTTTATGGCTAAATCAGAATTTGGTTTGGCGATGATTTCTGCAATTAGGATAATTTAACGAATGAACAAAATTTAACTAAAGTGAAAATTCGTAAGGCTAGTGTTTGCATAGATCCTTTGAGAGTAGCCGCTGTTTTTTTTTTTTTTATGTTGGTTTTTCAATCAATACCCATTTGCTCCTCCATCTCAATCAATTCAATTGGTTGAGTCTTGAAAAATCTTGGTCCTGTGTGAGTTTGTGTTGCCTGCTTCTAGGCGCGTCCTTCATTCTACATCATAAATATGCTTGCATATGCATGCTAACGTACAATCTGGCACGGTGGGGGGCGGGGGGAGGTAAAATGGTTTGGGGTGAAGCGGGAGGCTTAAAAGAAGCATCGGCCTTCAGTCCGTTTGCTTTACGACTCCATTTGTTGAGCTTTTCATTTCCATTTTCTCTTCGTTTTCGTTTTTGTATTTGTTTTTGTTTTTTTTTCACGGCAGTGGTCAATGGAAGAGAATTTGCCTTCTGCTGTGTCCAGGCAGATGCTGGTACGTCCACCAAGCCACCCAGTTCAATTTGTTTTACTTTCCTTGCCATGTTTGAGCGATTTATGGGAGGCTGAACAACAAGAGCAACAACAACAACCTTACGACCAGCAACAGTAACGCCTAATAGTGTCCCCAAACGGTATCCTACTGCCAGCCTACAAATTATTTTCATTTCTTTCTCTTTTTTGGCCTGGTTCCTTTTTTGTTTGTTGTGTGTCCTTTTTGAATTGCAGTGGAATTTATTGATTATGAACAATTTCAAGGCCAGAGAAAATGGAAGCATTCTGAGTTGCCATTAGCTGCACTAAAACCATAGTCTTAGCATCAAAGTGTTGTCTGTGTTGGTAAACGGCAGAAGGTTGCTCTGTGGTTGCAAAGTTGAAAGTTCATTAGTAAGCCATAAAGTAGGCTATAAATTCTGGTAACCCATATGCGAAACACAGACACAAGCACTCAATGGCTCATTATCAACACCCACACACACACATATACGCACACAAGCTTACACATTCATAGACATGAAGGGAAATAGAGATGGCAGAAGCGAGTCCTGGCTGAGCATCAAAAGCGAAAGAAATGTGAGCATGTGAGCCAACCACAAACAGCAGTTAAAGTGGGTTTTTCCTTCTTGCCGCCGCATTTCTCGTTTTTGTTTAGCGCTTTTCCACTTTCTCTTTTCTACGTTTTCTATTTTTTTTTTTTTTTTTGTTTTCCAGCCCAACTATAGACTCAGCTTTTGGTGTGTCATATCTGTAGGCGCTATACACGACCGCATATCTACATTTAAATTATGCAAGTCGTTTGGGCCTCTGTCTCTGTCTGTTTTTGTGGGTGTTGGTTGGTGTTGGTGCCGGTGTCTGTACTCTACTCTGCTCCGTGTGTGTGTGTGTGTGTGTGTCTTTGACCCAAAAGCACACATTTTTGGTAGTGCTTGAGCATTCTCCACCTCACTTTTCTCTGTCTCTGTCTTGTTCCATCTCTTTCTATCTCTTTGACAGACTCACGTTTTCTATTTAGCGCCTGTGGCAATTTGCTTTTTTTTTTCATTCGTTTTTTTTTTGCCTTCGTTTTTTGTGTTGCTTTTATTATAGCCTGCCTGCCTGGCTTCTGTTTATTTGTTTAAATTTAACGCATCAAGCATTTGCCACACCCCAAACAAGATTTTAAAATTTAAATTCAATGTGTTGAGCTGCTCCTACAAATTACGCTAGACAAACTTTTCTCAATTAGGTTAGAATTAAGTCTAGTGATTAAACTTATTCTCTCATTCTCATGCATACATTTAATATAGTCTAGTTTTTGGGGCTGAGATAAGCCTACATACATACATACATTCAAATTGTACGTGAACTTGAGCGCTGTGATGCGAATTTCTCTCAACTAAATTGGAAAGGAATTTTTTTTTTTGCTAAATATAGTTGCGAAGAACATGTGATTTTCACATCCGGTTTATCGTATCCGTTCCCATTTGAATATTTGTTTGTATATAACTAGGTAAGTGAAGGTCTTCAATCCATCTTGTCTGTCAAGTCACTGGATTAGAATGAATTGTTTTACTGTCCCGAATGTGTCAAGCAGTTGTTTAAATGTTGATTGAAATGCGTATCTAGAATCTTATCGATATCGATTAACCTGTCTTTGCCAATGCTTATTAAGGACCGGCACACATTAAAGTTATACCAATCTAACAATCTTGCTTTAAATTTGACCTCAAGCTCAGGTCAAAGTGAAAGATCTAATAGAGAATTTTAGCCATTTAAGATTTACGACAATTTATTTACTTTAAGACTAAATTTAAGATATTTGGCCATCTGTTTTCTGGGTTTTTTGTTTCGTTCTGTTGGCGTACAACAAATTCAATAACAATCTGGCGGCTCAATTACAGTGGCCAGACCTAAGACTGAGGAGAGCGAAGGGAAAGACCAAGTCAAAGTAAAGCTGTTCAATTATTCAAACAGCATCGAACTGGGTCATATTGAGGAAAACGGCCTGCGCTTTGTTGATTGAATTGAATTTGGCCAAGGTCACATTGATTTCACTTGAAGCGAATTGCGAATTTCTTTCGGTTTTTCGGTCATAATAAAATTTGATCAAAGCTGAAAATAAAATGAAATAAGAAAAGTTTGTCCAACAATTGACTGAGTTGAAAATCTCTCTGTCTATCTATCTATCTCTTTCGCTCTCTTTCTCTTTCTCACTCTCTATACATACATACTTCTATTTGGAGGTAAAAATATCTGACTGGACAGCTGAATAAATGGAGCGGCGCATAACCTCAATGGCAAATTAAATAACGCGCCTAAAGTTTGTACAATTGATGCGATTTCATGGTACGCAGCTCACGGGGATTTTAGGAAGGAAAATAAATAAAGCAACAAAACAAAGCAACAAAAAAAAAAAACAAACGAAAGCCAGAAAAATAAAATACAAGAAAAACGAAACGAACGAAAAACAGATTAAAAAAAATAAGAGAGAAAAAGACAAAACAAAACTTTGCAGTCGCAATCTGAAAATGAGGAAAAAAACCCAAAATATAAATAAAAGAAAAATCAAGCAAAATGAGAGCAAACTGAGAGGCATGGCGCGGGTGGGAAAGTGAAATTGAAATGGTTGCAAAATAAATGAAGTGAAATTGAATATATAGAATGGTAAAAGCACAAATTCTATTAAAAGTTTTTTGTTTAACAAATTCTTAACAAGATCAATTGAGAACTATTAAACATGGGGCGAAAAAATGCAACAAAACTTAACAGATAGCTCATTAGTTTAATAGTTTGAATTAAAAGAAACTAAAATCTCCAAAAATCTGACTTTTAAAGACCCAATTTTATGGAGGTGCGAACGTATTACAATTTCTCACATACCTAGTATATTTTTAGTCTTTTACATGAATATGCTACATGGGAATCCTTGGGTCTCTCTTACACATTTATTAGCCGAATTAAACCGGTCAAGTTATGTGCCAGTTTGTTCGTATAGTGTCATACCGAAACTTTTATGTCAAGTGGCCAAAACAAGAGAAGGTGAGGGGAATGGGGATGGAGGAGAGAGAGAAAAAAGGGAGCAAATAGTAAAGACCCCATATGCATACTTACTTAGTTTTCAAGTGGCTCAAGGTTAATGAAATTTAAATTTAAATGTTGACGATAACGATGATGATGATGACGATGATGATGAGGTTCAGGTTGTTTTTCTTTCATCAAACTTTTCTTGTTGATTTTGTTGTACTTGTTCATGTTATAGGCTAGACTTGAAGTAAATACCAAATTAAAGTAGCCCATAAAATGCGAGTGTATCGACATGTGTGGGCCATTAAAGAGAATACTTAAAGTGTCATGAGATTTTATAATGTTCGGGGACACGACAATATGGCATACTTTGCCATTATTCTATAATTAGTATACCTTTGCAGTCGAATCCATTAGGTTCTACATACGTACATATGCTTGATTAGTATCAATTGGAGTAGTTTGTCCCAGAACCTGGCATAGCATTCATTGATGCCTCTCCGTGGACCCAACTCAAATGTTTTAGTATTAAATTTTCTCTGCTTGGGCACCTTTTTTTTTTTTTTTTAGTTAATAGCCCCATAGCAAATAGGTCATCTATTTTCTTTGGTTAGTTACATTTCTCATGCCTGGTCCCTAATATTTAACCAACAAAGTTTTTCCTGCTATGTATGTTTGTATGTGTTTTTTTTTTCCTGCTCTTTTTTTGGTTGGGTTCTCTTATTCATTGGGTTGACCTTTCCCATTTTTAGTTGGCATAATTTATGGGCCCAGACTCTTATCACATATGTGTGTGTGTGGGTGTGTGTGTGTCTGCGTAACTAAAACGAAATGTCATAAATAATTAATGGAGGATGGAGGGGCTAAACTTAAAGAGTGAACCCCAAATATAATATCTATATATATATACATATATACTATATAAGTTCAAGGTTAGATAAAATGAAACGCATTTGTTTTTTTTTGGTCTAATTTGTAGGGAAAAGGTGAAAAAACTAACTAAATAAGTGCGTGAAAATTGTTTGGTGCTGAAAATATATAAAATGCTGCACTAGTTTTGCTTTTCCTGTTTTTGTTTTGTGTCAAGGAAGTAAGAAAAGTTGAGCACTTCTATATATATATATGTGTGTAGGTGTGGGTGGGTGTGTGTGTGGCTGCGTCTCAACCTCTTTGATTCTGTATGTGTTGGAAAATGCGTGTGCAATGAACGAAATATTTCGTAGTTGGCTACAATTTGATTAAATGAACAGAGTGGCATGTATGAACTTACACACATGTATGTGCTTGCGTGTGTGTGTGTGCCTAAAAGGGGCGTTTTTCATACATCTGAAATTCAATTACTATCAAACAATTTTTCATATGAGTGATATACGAATCGGTTTTTGGGAGAAAATTCTTCTTTTACTTTAATTAAATTATGCAGGCAGATAGTTTTTTGCCTCCATCCCATATATGTATATGTATGTAAGTCAAGGAGATAGAGTATATGTGAGGCTAAAATAGGTCGATTATATAAAATTGTTTTACACAGCATGGGCATATTTCATGAGAAAATTTATTGAGAAAATTGTATTGATAAATATAAAAACAGATGACAAAATTACATAATAGGTTTAATAAAGAATATTCTTCAACATTTTCATTATCAATTCGATTTCCATTGTATTCGGATCTATGCGATATATACCCATTATTCGCAATCAAATGAAATGGATAAATTGCGTTTAAAAGGCGTAAGGCATGAACGATGATGCCCCATGATGCATGTGATGAGAGTAAATATCTGTATTTACTATAATGATATCGACAATTGACGACGATGACGATGGCGATGACGATGATGATGATGCACTCGTCTCTGTGTAACAGTAAACTGTAAAGCACTATCAATGCTTATTTGTTGCAATTTACACCAACCGAAACCGAACAAAAACCAAAAAAAAACACACAAGTTCAGTTCAGTTTTTTCTCATTCATTTTCTTTTTGTTGCCAATGCGGGGCACGCTTTAACACGTTTACATTGAATTAAACGTTGCACACACACACAAATACACACACACACACACACATACACACACACACACACACATACACATACACACACACACACACACACACATACACAGATAGAGGGAGACAGAAACAAAGTCAGGGACAGAGACAGAGAGTAAGAGAGATAACAAGAACAGCGAAACGAACATTGCAAGTGCAGTGAAAATCAACAGACATTGTTGCACATACACACTGACACAGAGAGAGAGAGATAGTGGTGCAGGAGGAGCAGGGGCGAGGGTTGAGAGAAAAAGCCGGAAAGTGAAACAAGCTCAGCTGAAGTGAAAGAAAAACAGACAACAACAAAACGAACCCTGGGAAAAAGGGAACAACAATGGCAACAATGCGCTTGAGAAAATTCTGATATTACTTTATATTGTCTACTCGAGTTGCCCGACAAATTATTATTATTTTCTTGCTGCTGCTGCTGCTGCTGCTACTGTTGTTGTTCTTCTTTCTTTGCCTTTTTTCGGTTGCAGATATGCTAATTGAAATGCAAAATGGTGAAATGATGTTGAACAAAGAGTGAAAATTATATTGTTCACTACATTTACTGATAATCGAACTGAGGCCATTAAAAGGATACTTACTTATCAAAATTCTTGCACATAAAAGATACTAAAGTAACTTTTAGGCTTGTGCAAAATGTGTACAGCTTCTTCCGGCCCCAAGTACATAAATTGTTTCAAGTCTATTCATTATTAAACCAGTCGATTCCGTTATATGTATCTTTTTGTATTTAATTGGTGAAAGATTCACTCATTTCGCAAATCATTTTTGATGTATTGGACAGAAATTATCCTTTAATTCAGTCCTTTTTAGAACGTTTTTAAAAATGAGTGTGATTTTCGCTGTATAGAATTTAAAAATCGTTAAAGAGAGCTATTTGTATGGATGAAATTAGAGACTATGAAATATAAGCATTTCTATGAAAAATCGTGGCCGTGATTGTGGCCATGTTGATCCTCTTTGCAGGGGTATTCAACTGTTCGGCCTGCACAATGCCTTTGTTGCACTTTTTCCTCCAACAATTTAGTTGATATTCCTGATGGAAATTCTGTAAAGACTTTACTAAATTTTGGTTTGTCTATGAGGTTAATTATCTTGTTATAAATCAGCTAAATTATGTCATTCTGTGCTATGGTGCTTACTTGCTGTTAAAAGCATTAGCTGAGTGAGAGAAGAGATCCGATCTTTTTTTGAAAAACAAAAGTTACCTACATAGATGAAAAAGCATCTTGCTTCTAGCCTAGGGCAGACAAGTAGGTAAGTACTTAACGCACAGCACTTTGGGTACGCTTAAATGGAATCAGGCAAAGTTTAAGAAAATTTGCATCAGTTGTCAAGCGGCTTTAAGTTACATGGTTGGCTATAAACAGCCTAAAGTGCAGAAGAAAGGCATCATAAATATTTTATGACAAAGCGTGTGGCCGCACATTATTCATTAAAATTTGCTTCATCAACAACAACAATAACAACAACAACAACAACAATAATAACAACAAGAAAAACAACAGGGAGAAAAGCCAACAACAACAATAACAACAACAGGGCGAGTCAGTACGCGAAATTGGAACAAACGGGGCAGCAGTAAAAACTTCCAATTACTCAAGAGGCAGAACAACATTATACATAAATATACATACATACATATATACATATCTGTATGTACATATGTACCTATGTAAGTACGTGTATGCTGTACAGTGTAAAATAAAAAGAAAAAAAAAAGGGGAAATATATATGTATAATATATGCTCGTATGTATTTGCTTTTAATATCCTTTTCTTTGAATAATTCATGCATACACAAGGCTGACCAGCTCCAGACTCTTCAACAACAATCACATGACGAAGGGCCGCGGTCGATTGGTTGCTGCTGCTGCTGCTGGTGCTGCAGGCGAAAGGGTTTGCAGGGTTCCCTGTTTCATTTTACATTTTGCTTTTTAAAAACGCATACGCAAAGGCAGGAAACTTATTAATTGGCACTTGAGCTGTGGCAGCTACCAGACTCGACAGCCTGGACAGGCAACCCCCCCCCACCCAATCCTCAATCTCCAAAGCTCGTTCAACGTTGGAACACCCAGCGTCATTCAACTCTTTTGAGCGGGCATAATTTAACAGGCTTTCTTTTTTGTCAACTCTGAATGATGCTGAAGGGCGGTCGGTCGTTGGTTGGTCGGTCGGTTGGTCTCTCCCCCGAGTGGAGATTGGTGGTAATCCACTTGAGTAACAACAACAACAACGACTGACAGGAATAACCACGAGATTGATGTATACATTAAAGAATATGGAATTACATATACCCTACAGTCAATTGTAAAATAATAACGACTATCCAATTTTCGTTAATAGATTCTTGAGAATCATAAAACATTCATTTATAGGCACGATTAGTTTATATTACCTTGGTCATGGCTAGTATTAATACTAGTCGCAGTTTAAATGCTCTTATAATCTATCTATCTGAAATTTGGGTTTTTTTTCATTTTCGATAAGTCAGAAATACTTTAATCTTATTTAATTTTGAGTTTAACTTTGTAGCTTTTAAGAAACATTCTTCAAAATCCAAATTACAATAGCTGAGATCTTGGTTACCCATGAATAACACCTACATATCGGTTATATAGACAAATAAAATTGAAATACTCTTACTGAAAGGGTATTCGAGGTGTATATGATAACATTATTATTTGATAAAAATTGTTTCTTGAACATAACAAAATAGTCTAATTAAATTCTTTATTATTGCTAAAAAGAAATAAATTCAAGTACAATTTGACTCATGATCTCGTCACAATAACAATGAATGAAGTTGAAATAGTAAAAGGGGACTCTTTTTTTTTTTTTTGGTTTTTTCTTTCTTCTTGCTTTTATAGGGTATGCGAAACGCATGTCCTCGACATGATTGTCACGTTTTAACATTTAAATTAAAATGTTTCGGTTAAACGAAAGAGACCAGGAAAATCTCAGGCATATCCATTTTAATACAAGGAAAAAAGATTGCATAGCTGTTGCCTGTGTTTTGTTTTTGCCACACCCTGTAATAATGAGATGAGTATAAGGGTATATTCAATTCATCAAAATGTTGTCAATCGATTGAGTGATCATGAAAATGTATAAATTCTGAAACGGCAGCCAAGATTTTGGGACATGAGCAAGAGGAGGAGGCTGTTGAGACATTGCTCCACTTCTTGGTGGTGGGTAGCTTGAAATCGGTGCCTCATCTTAATGTAGAGAATTACGTTTTGTTGTTTCTTTTTTCGCTGTCTTTTCCAGTTGGCGTTGCTTGTTTGGCTGTTGCACTTGAAAGCCGCCTTGTTGACGATGTTGTTGCGTTTGCTTTTTTTTTTTTTTTTTTTTTTTTTTTTTTGCATTCTGTGAAGCCGTCAGTGCCAGGACAAGGCCCAGAGCCAGAGCCAGCGCCAGGACCAGAATCAGTGCCAGTTGCCTGTATCGCTCTGACCATCACCAAGCTGAGCCTGCCAGTTGCCTGCACTTCTGTTCATTTATTCAATGCCGCGCGACAATAGCCGGCCACACGGCGTATGCGTATTATGCGAAAAGAAACAGGAAAATGTAAAGGAAAATAAAGGTGGCAAAATACGAGCGTACCTTCCCATGGACAGCTTAATATTTCCTTAAATCTCTTCAATATTTCTTATTTAACTTTAGTTTCGATTTTCACTCGGCATATTCCCTTCAATTACACTTATTTCTATGCACAATTTTTTCTCATTTGTTTTTTTTTTGTTGTCCTTTACGTTTTTCCAATTACCTGAACAGCTTTCCATTTTGCCCTGAACCGGCATGTCCTTGCTCGAATTATGCACTTTTTCATTAAGTAACTGCAATCAGGCGAATAAAAATTTCTCCAAGAGCAGCAGCAACAGCAGATTGAGATTGTGCCTTAACCTTGCTATCCTTGCCATCGATTCGATATCTTAATGCACTTTTAATTGAGCTGAGTGAAGGACGGATGAAAATTGAAAAGAAAAGTGCAAATCGAAGAGGCACTGTTCGATGCAAGGTGAGCAAGAGAGCAATGGGGGGAGTAAAAATTATAATTAACATTTGCCAGATGGCTGACTGTTCGCAATTTTCCGACCATACGCCATGTGTTTCCATTAGTTGCCTGTTGTCATTGAACATAAATTATGGAAAATCTGGATTTATGTTCCGCAAATTGTCACGTTCAAGCGGCGGTAAACTAAACACCTAAAACCGAAATCAATTGATTAATGAGAGTCTGTTATAGTTGTTGCCACACACACACAAACACACACACACACCCACACCCATAGAGAAAACACAATCGAAACGAAACAACAAAAAATAATATAACCAAATTGGTAAAGTCAACACGAAATCTAATTTACATATTTGAAAATTACAACATGAATTTGGCGTTACTCATATGGCTATTGAAATATAACTAACTACAATAAAATAATGCATTATTATAGTTATTAGAATTCTCTTTCCATAATCATGGAATAAAATGTGAAAAAACGAAATTTACCATGAGAAAAACGAATCGAAAACTTAATTTTTATGGAGTCTCCTAGGATCCAAAGATTTCCAATTGATCTAATGGATTCCAAATTTAATTTAATTACAAAATTTCGGTTACGTAACGATTTTATACACAGAATAGCAGCGAATGTCTCTTGTCTCTTGCCTCTTATTGTTATTTAGCAAATCCATTTGATTAAATCTAATTTGCTGGGGCAAATTAATTTGCAGAAATAAAAAAAAGAAAGCATAATTATGCTTGTCAGTGATTGGAGCAGACGCACACACACACACACACACACACAAAATAATACGAAAATGTGTCAAATGCCAGAAGAACGACCGACTATGATGATGATGATGATTATTTATATATATATTTTTTTTTGTTCGTTTCTGTTTTGTTTTGTTTTCGGGCTGCTGTTTTTGTGTGTCCTTCCTTAATTTCGTTTCAACACAAAAACATTTCCATTCAAATCGAGTGACATGCACATAGAAAATGTCTACATATTTATTGCATTTCATTGACAGGCAGAGGCAGAGGCATCAAGCAGGAGGCGTGGGGCAGGGGATAGGAGAGAAGCTGTTGCCTCCTGTGAGTAGCAGCTGTCAGCAATTCGAATGCGAATAAATTGTATTTTTCCAAATTCAATTACCTAATGATTTGTTTTACATGAACATATTTTTTTGTTTGTTTGTTTGTGTTGATTTTATTCTCAATACATAGATTGGAAATCTGGAGAGAGAGAGCGAGAGAGAGAACATTCGATTGCCGAAAATTCACACGCACGAACAGTGCTGCAAATTAGTCAGTGTCCGTATTTTTTCCTCTCTCTCTCTCTCTTCCCCTCTGTGGGTGTTGGCCTGCTTCTGGATTCTGAGTTCTCTGGGCTGTTCTTTTAACCATTCTCCAGTGGTCGTCACTTGATCTGCCCTGCCCCTCAGCTCAGCTCAGACCAATTCAGCATTCATTCAATTTGATTTGACCAAAATTATTCGCATGAATGTACGGCCTGTCGTTGATTTTGATGGAGTGCATTTAATTTGATTTCGAAATACAAATATATGATTTCAATAATAAGCATTGCCTTGCTTTAATTATCTACACAATTAGTTAATTCATTTGCAAAGTCTTATGCCAAAGATTTTGCAATAATAAATAACTTTTAATTTAGAAAGTTATTTCCAATATGATGACAAGGAAAATATTCCCATAATAATGCAATGAAATGGCAGTTTTTCCAAGTTATGTTTTTTTTAATTGTGCTGATAAAGCACAGTTCTTGAAATACTTTCTCCTATCAGCTGATACTTAACTTTTAATTAAAATTTTTATGACAAATCCATCCAAAGTTTCTGTATAATTGTAGTGGTTTATTGCGCTAATTTGGCATATCAAGTTTATGAAATCCTGATAAGGGTACCAATGGCGTAATGGTCAGTTGATGATGATGATGGTTCAGATAGAACGATTATACTATACATATATATAACATATGTATATGCTTATTTTCTATTATTTAACATACTTCAACTAATTTACATGAATAATTGCATGTTCGCTGAATTCGAGATAGCGATTAGATGCCAACACTCAAGTGCCTGTCACTTGAGGGGTTGACAGTTATCATTGAAAATAAATCAGAACAACCTTCAGTTGCGTTTCATGGGCCGGCAGTTGGGACAAACTTTAGTCCGCTATAGCATTGTAATCTCCAATCGACGGCCATATAAATGTCGAGATATGGGGTTGATACAAAAAAAAAGAATATAAGTAGGTCTGATATTAGGCAACAGTTTGGCATTCGCTATGAAGAAACGTACGGTGTATGCGATTACAGTCCTCGCACTGACCGTGCTCAGTGTCAGTGCCAACAGTGCTCGTCTTCGTTTACCACGTGTTTTGCCGCTGGCAGACGAGGAAGTCGGCGTTCCAGTGCACGGGGATTGTGAATTTAAAGTGAATGGCGATCTCAATGATCCAGCTCCGTTATTTGCTCGCCACAATTCCTATGAGATAATCGTGCCAGATCCCACGGATACGGTGCGTCTAATCAATGGAGAATTATTGGATATGTTTTGTCCTGGCACAGGATTTGCGGCACCCTTCGAAAATCGTACTCAAGTGACCGCACAGTGTTTGCAGCAGAAATATTTCCTTGTCGATGATTTGATCTACCCGTTCGCTAACTTTAGCTGCGTGAGCTGGCCTACGTATGCGGCTCTGCGTACGGGTCGACCATGTAATGGCGGCACGGATCTCGTGAAGGCCGGTTTCGAACTGGAGGATGGTGGCTTCCTGCAAGCCTATGATGTGTGCCACGACGAGGTGGCCGAGGCCACACGCTATGTCCATCATGTTCTATACCCCTCGAGCTATGACTATCAGCACGGGGTTTCGCGTCCCAGTTTCATCGAATTGGACTTCTATGGCGGACGAGATGTGAATACGAAATATACGCAGGTGCAACAGAATATCACCATTAGCGAAATTCTAGGCCTCGATGCCTCACCATATTTCAACTATACTGAAGATCGCATATTGGCTCGTGGTCACATGATTGCCAAGACGGATCAGATCTTTGGGGCCGCCCAGCAGGCGACGTTCTTGTTCATCAATGTGGCACCGCAGTGGCAGTCCTTCAATGGCGGCAACTGGGAGAAAGTGGAGACGAGTGTTAGAAAGTTTGTGGCCGATAGAAATTTGACAACCGATTGCTATACAGGCACTTGGGGTGTCTCCACGCTGCCCGATGTCAATGGAGTTGAGAGAGAGCTATACTTGGACTTCGATGAGAATAACAATGGCTTGATTCCCGTGCCAATGTTGTATTTCCGTGTCATTATCGATCGCGAGAGCAGAGAGGGCATTGTTTTAGTGGGGGTCAATAATCCGTATGCGACTCTAGAGCAAATCCAAAGTGATTACATATTGTGTGACGATATTGGTCATCAATTGAGTTGGGTAACCTGGTTTAAGGAGGACTTGCACGAGGGTTATTCGTATGCCTGCACTGTGGAAGATTTTACGGCGGTTGTGAAGGATTTGCCGCTTGAGGATTTGGAAACGAATGGTGTCCTGGGATTGGATGATGAGACAAGCTCCACCAATGCGCCAACTACCACCACCACAGAGGAGGAAAGTTCAACCCAAAGCACTCCCGAGAGCACTACTGAGCTTCCTGGCTCAACTTCCACCGTTCCTGATTCTACAACAGGATCTCCGTCTTCTACTACAGGTGAACCTTCTACAACTACCAGTATTCCCGCATCTACCACCACGGAACCTTCTTCTACTACCGGGGAACCTTCTTCTAGTACCAACGAGCCTTCTTCATCTACCAGTATTCCCTCATCTACGGCTTCTACCACCACGGAAGCTGCTTCTACCACCACGGAAGCTGCTTCTACCACCGGGGAACCTTCTACATCCACCAGTATTCCCTCATCTACTGCTTCTACCACCGGGGAACCTTCTTCTAGTACCAGCGAGCCTTCTACATCCACCAGTATTCCCTCAACTACTGCTTCTACCACCGCGGAACCTTCGTCACCGACAAGTACTCCCGCATCTACAACTGGATCTCCTGTTTCTACAACTACGGAAGCTTCTACAACTAGCAGTATTCCTGCCTCAACAACAGGAGCCCCACCCACCACTCAAGAACCCAATGTAAATGAGTGTCATTTCAGCATCAATGGCGATCTTAAAGATCCCATTCCCTTGCTCACGCCCGAGGGAGCGCTTAGTTGGTTGGAGCCCACCAATAACGGAATCTACACTCTCGAGGAGGGCTCTGCCATTGATCTACATTGCACTGGATCTTTGCTCGCACCCTTCAATCGCTATACAGCTCTGACAGCTCGCTGTACAGGGAATCAAACATACAATGCTGAGGGTAATGTGGTCAACATTGGAAAATTCATATGCCAAAGTTGGCCCACCTATGAAGCGGAACGTTCTGACGTGGCTTGTGAAGGCGGCACTGTGCTTATACAGATTGGTTTCAATGTGGCTGCTGGTTTTCTGCCCCATCTGGAGGTCTGTTACGATGAGGAAGAGCAAATTTCACGCTATGTTCGCTATGAATTAACCCCAGCCAATGTAGGCTATCAGCGTGGAGTGGCCCAACCAGGTTATCTGCGTGGCGATTTCTATGCCGGCCAAGACGTTAATATCCTCTATGGCCAATCGCATCAGTTGGAGGTCTTCACAGAAACACTGGGACACGATGCCAGCCAATATTTCGATACGCGTCAAGATCTCTATTTGACTCGCGGCCAGTTGGCTGCTCGCGAGGACTTTGTCCATGGATCGGCACAGCGTGCCACTCATTTCTATGTGAATGCAGTGCCACAATGGCGGAGTATTACCATAGGCAATTGGTTGGCCGTCGAGACGAGTCTGCGTCAGTTTGTGGCCAATGAAGCACTCAATGTGAGTGTCTATGCAGGTGCCTGGGGTGTATCCACCCTGCCCAATGCATCTGGCGAGCAGGTAGAACTATTTCTGAATCGCGATACTGATCAATTGCCAGTGCCACGTTTGCTCTATCGCCTGGTCATCGATCAGGTGAGTCGTCAGGGCATTGTCTTGGTAGTGGCAAACAATCCTCATACCACGCTATCCGAAACCTTGGAGAACTATGTGATCTGTGAGGATATAGGTGCTCAGTTGGACTGGCTGGATTGGGACAAAACAAATCTAATTGAGGGCTATGGCTATGCTTGCAGTGTAGAAGATTTTACGGCCGTGGTCAAAGATTTACCCCTCAACGAATTGGGGACTTCCGGGATTTTGGGTCTCAGCGATGAATCTTTGGACAATGAGCTCTGTAGTTTCCTGGTGAATGGCGACCTCATCGATCCGGCTCCCCTCTTTGTGGTGCGTAATGAGAATGGAATTGTCGAGTATCTTGACCCAAACGCAGATGGTGCAGTGGAAGTAAAGCATGGTGAAGCTGTGGAACTACATTGTCGTGGTCCGTTGGTTCAACCCTTTGCCGAATATCGTCAAATTAATGTCACCTGCTGGCAGAAACAGACTTTCCTCGCCTTGGGCAGCCTTTATAACTTCCAGGACTTTGTGTGCTCTTCGTGGCCCAGTTTTACGGCCCGTCGCACTGGTCGCCAGTGCAACGGTGGCACGGACCTACTCGAAGTTGGCTTCGAGCTGGAAACTAATGATTTCCTCCAGACCTACGATGTATGTCACGATGAGCTGGCCGAAGTGACGCGTTATGTCCATCATGTACTCCATCCCGGTAGCTCACAATATCAACGCTCTGTGACGAGGCCGACATTCATTACGGGCGATTTCTATGGCGGCAAAGATGTCAACACCATGTACACACAGGTGCAACAGAATGTTACAGTCAGTGAGATATTGGGCATGGATGCTTCGCCATATTTCAATATCAGCAGCAACATCTATTTGGCCCGTGGCCATTTATCGGCCAAAACGGATTTTGTTTTCGGTGCTCCGCAAAAGGCAACCTTCTATTTTGTGAATGCGGCCCCGCAATGGCAGACCTTCAATGGCGGCAATTGGGAACGCATTGAGGATAGTGTTCGAAAATTTGTTAGCGATCAGAATATAACCGCCGATTGTTACACCGGGACTTGGGGTGTATCCACTCTGCCCGATGTGGAGGGCATTCATCGGGAGCTATACTTGAATTTCGATGAGAACAATAATGGTCTGATACCAGTGCCCAAACTCTATTTCCGTGTTATAATCGATCGTGAAAGTCGCAATGGCATTGTATTGATTGGTGTTAATAATCCGCATGCCAGTTTAGAGGAAATACAAAAGGATTACATCATCTGTGAGGATATTGGCGAGCAGCTCACCTGGGTTAGTTGGACCAAAGAGGATTTGCTTAAGGGTTATTCGTATGCCTGCACAGTTGATGATTTCATCAATGTGGTCAAGGATTTGCCACTTGATGATTTGACCGTGAATGGCGTGCTAGGTATTTAGAATTTAAGTTATTTATTAGTAAGTATCGAAATGGAAATATAAATCAAATTTGTTTTCCAAGAACTAGTGAACTGAGAAATGTATTTTTATTAGGCTTTCTCGCGATTGTCATAAAGATATCGAAATAATTTGCAGCTATCGCTCACGTTTCCACTTCAGTTTGCTGAGTTTCTGGTTTGTTTGTTTGTTTTTGCTTCTCTTTACTTACTTGATGATGATAAGAGAAAGGCCCAGCTTATCGAAGAAGAAACTGGGCCATTATCGTTTATGGTCGGCACAAAGCAATTTATAACCGAAGTCGCATTTGAAAGTATATGTATTTACTCACGTGCCACACGTGTCCCCACCGATGGGTTTTGCCTCTGCATTGGCTTTTGCCCTTTTTCCCCAATGGCCAGAAAAGTGTTTACCCACTTTAACATAACTTGAAATTGTTTGTGCGTTTTATTTTTATTTTTTTTTTTTTTTTTTTTGCTTGTTTAATCTTATCGTCGAACAACTTGACATAAGTCTGAAGTGTTTTAGTATTAGGGTTTTGACCAGGTTAACACGAGCATGATAGACATGTAAGGGTTTAGTTTGGTTGAAATTGTATTAAATATATATACATAGTATGTGTGGTGTATGTGTGGGTGGGTGTGTGTGTGATGTGCAACCGTATTCACTTTTGCCAATTTGAAGCAGTCTTTTATTACACTCAATTAAAAGGTAAACTTTAGCTACAGCAATTTTCCTCATTCTCCTTCGCCACTTTATCTGTGAGCAAGTCATGCACCTGTAGAAGATGCCGTGGCAGGTGTTTGACAGCTCGAACCAAATCCGCCACTGTGCAGGCATACAGATAACCTTTTCTCAAATTGCTATTCTGAAGTGAATGTAGCCAGGCAACGAGCTGCGCATCGATGGGCTCACAAATCACATACGATGGCATGGATTCCGTCTGGTGGATCTGGTTAAGGGTGACGTATGGATTGTTAACGCCCACAATGGCAATACCACGACGCTTTTGCCCATTCGTAGCATTATCGATGAGTAAACGATAGAAGAGAAGCGGCACAACTAGAACTGGGTTATTGTTAGCATCATGGCCCAAATGGAGGCTGCGGTTACTGTGGCCCTGTTCCATCGCTCCCATCTCGCCCATCACTCCTGGCCATGGTAGCTCACCAAAGGTGCCCGTATAGACGGTAACGGTGATGCCCAAACGGGCGACAAAGCGTCGTGTTTCATCCTCAACATTTGCCCAGTGGCCGCCATTGAAGCTCTGCCATTGGGGCGCAGCATTCACATAGTTGAAACTGCTACGCTGTTGACTGGCATAGATGAGGTCCGCTTTGGCGGCGAGATGTCCGCGTGCCAGAAACAAGCCAGCCTTGCCATCGACCATAGCGGCGCCCATCAAACTCTCTTGATGCGACTGAGAGTATAGTTTGCCCATGTCATAGCCAGTAAAGTGACCGGCCGGGCTGAATTTCAAACGATTCACCTTTTTCTGAAAATGCCAATTGGCCGGTCCCATCTCATACTGGGCATAGTGTGTCCGCAATATCTGGGCATTATGGCACAGCTCGATGGTGCGTATAAATCTGTCATCGCTTATTTTATAGCCCACACGATACAGATGCCCAGCATCATCACTGTTCTCGCCATCGGCGGCAGCTTCAGTTGCACCGCAGCGTTGCTGCTCCAATCTCTCCACACGATACTCCAGGGCTTGCTTGCAGGCAAAGTTATGGAATTCTACTTTGCCACCTGACCACTCGAAGATTTTACCATGATGGCATCGCACATGCAACGAATTTTGTGGCGCATCGATATTGGCAAAGGATTTGCTGCAATACAATTCAATGCTGGCTCCATGGTCCACAATCAGCTGACCCTCGGCATTGGGTAGCCAATATTTGTCCTCATTACTGTGAAGATAAAGTGGTTGCAGGTGATCCGGAAATGGCAGATCTTTCTGTATGTCCAATTTGCAAGGTCTACCTGTTAATAAATGATGTGATGATGTTTAATAAAAACTTGCAAAATAGTTTTTCTTTATATTTAAGAATCTCTCAGAGCAAACAGTCAAAATTTAGAACATTTTGAGTTCATCTAAAAAAGTTTTCTTCTCAAAACTCAAAACATATATTATTTTTGTCGAAATATTTACTTTTAAAATTGTTTATCTAGCTTTCAGTAGCTTTCAAAATAATATACAAAATTTATATGCTCAGTTGAACAACAACAACAACAACAATTTTATTGTAACAATAAATAAAATTGTTGTTGTTGTTTAAACCAAATACTGTGACAAAGTACGCCCACTTAACTCAGGCAAAACACCTTTTTAGCATTTCCAATTGGAAATTATTAAAACAAATGAATCAACGATAAGTTAATGAAGCTCGAAACAATTTGTCAGTTTTACCATCAATCAAAATTAATAATAACGAAAATATTTTTGAAACGAGTTCTTGAAAAGTAAAAATATTAAAATCTCATGAACTCTCCCTTAATTACAAACGTGTTAGTATATATACCTCGCACAATCGGTATATCGGGATCGTTTATATGCAGCTCATGCAGATCATCGATTATCTGACCCACATCGGGTGTTGGCCTGATTGCCTCACGTGCCCGAATCTCTGCCACGAACAAGATCAGCGAAATGAGTGAGAATCGTTGCGAGAGCTTCATCATGTTGGCCTCTACGACGTGGCTTGATGTTCGTCTAACCGCTGACTGAATTATATACGATGTCTGCATATGTTTTTTTCTGTTCCTCACCTCACACTTGCTCTTACGGTCGCTGTCGCTCTCTCTCTCTCTCCCTCTCTCTGATTGACGTTGATTCTCCCACCAGCCGGTTTTCTTGACTTTCTGAGATGTTGATAAATAAATATTTAATACGTTTTGCGAAAGTGCTTCCGAATTCTTTGTGAATTGGGTGTAGGTCGATGGGTTTAAGCAAGCAAATAGCATCGTATTCTGCCCTTTTCTTTTTTATCAAGCAAAACAATGAATAACAATGTTAAATGGCAAAATAAAAGTCAAGGTTCTTGTGTGTAATGCTTAAGCAATTGCGTATTTATTGAAAAACAAAACTTATTAAATTATATGTATGTATTGTATGTATGTTTAGGGATTTGAATCGAATTCAGTTAAATTATATAACATTCGTTGATCGTTTCATCATCGTTTGGGGGTTGCTCTATTCATCAATTTTGAGTCCGAGATCCGTTATAGCCTTGTCCGTTTCCATTTCCCCCAGAACCGCCATTTCCTCCGTTCATTCCGTTTCCATTTCCATTTCCGTTACCGTTTCTATTTCCACCAGGACCCATACCGCCGTTTCCACCGTTCATTCCATTTCCTCCCATACCATTTCCACCATTCATTCCATTTCCACCATTCATTCCATATCCACCGTTCATGCCATTTCCTCCCATTCCATTACCACCACCTGGACCCATACCATTTCCACCGTTTCCCCTCATGCCATTGCCGCCTTGGCCCATTCCATTTCCACCTGGACCCATTCCGTTCATTCCATTTCCTCCCATTCCTCCTGGTCCCATGCCATTTCCACCACCATATCCTCCTTGACCCATTCCATTTCCTCCTCCCATGCCTCCCTGTCCCATGCCGTTGCCTCCTCCTCGACCACCATTTGGTCCCATTCCATTTCCACCTGGTCCCATACCATTTCCACCTTGTCCCATACCATTATAACCACCACCCATGCCGCCAGGTCCTCCGCCCATTCCATTTCCACCCATTCTGTTGCCACCCGGGCCCATTCCATTCATACCGTTGCCCTGTCCCTGACCCATTCCATTTCCATTTCCACCAGGGCCCATTCCATTTCCACCTGGGCCCATTCCGTTTCCGCCGTTTCCATTCCATTGCTGTTGTCCCGCCTGGCGTTTCTGGCGTTCATGTCTTAGACCTGAAAAGATTTTCAAAATATATCCAAACATTTATTTGAATGTGGTGCAGTTTTTGTTCCAGATTTATTTGACAATTTGAACAATTTAGTAGGTCTCAGCCATATGAATTGTAATCATTCGAATTGCTTGTGTTTCTATAGTTATTGTAATTATTGCTATTGTAGTTGTTGTAGTCGTAGTAGGGTCTTGAGGTGGTGTAGGTGCCAGTGACATAGGGATTGTATGCATTATTATTATTATTATTATTGTATTGAGGATAAACGCCGCTTGGACCATAATATTGATTTGCATTTACACCCATACCAGAGGCCGTGCCCATGCCCACGGGTAATATAACTAATGGCTCAACAATAACACTTGCTCCGCCTCCATTTTGTGGCATCATTGGAGGCATCATTGGAGGCATGTACGAGTATTGTGGTCTTGCCATTGCCGGTGGATAATAGGCACGACCTGGAGCAGCCGCCATTGGCATTGGATTGGCCATTGGCATTGGCATAGGCATTGGCATGGGCATAGGCATGGGCATGGGAGCACCACCAATTGGCATTTGTCCTGGCATTGGCATTGGTCCGGGCATGATAACCTGCCGCTTGGAACGTTTTTGAAATGTGGAATCGGATTCGGAATCGGAAACGGAAGTGGAAGCTGGCAAAGAGTAGGAAGTGGAAAAACTTTGTTTAAGAAGAACTGCCCGAAAATGGAAGATTTACATTAATATAGTACGAATTGTAATAAGGCGTCGAAGGACTATAGAAATTTGGATAGGGATAGGAATAGGATTGCGAACTCCTGCCATATGACAAATACATTGGATTATTTAGACCAAAGGATATATACGAGAAGGGATATGCCTCTGGCTGGAGGACTTGTCGCTGAGGTGGAGGTGGAGGTGGAATTGGAAGCTGTCGTGGTGGTACATATGGAACTTGTCTCGGCTGGATTGGTGCTGGTGGCGGGACAGCTACTGGCGGATACGGATACAACAACTGACGCGTACGCCGTACACCATTCAGAGCTGATGAGTAGAAAAAGAAAGAGCAGAAAAAAGCGAACCCAAATGTTAGCCACTGTAAAGGGTAAGATAGACTAAATAATTGTTGGTCGATGAGGGAATCTGATTTGGACCTTGGGCCGATCTGGCAAGTGGATAGGGATAGCAATTATAATAGCATGGTGGTGTCGGTGGCACCAATTGGGGTGCCCTAGCTCTGGCTGTCTGTTGGGGATACAATTGTTGTTGCGGTATATTATAACTGCAGGGATATGGATAGTATGGCCTGACCGAGCAGGGAGTCGGACCCCATGGAAATTGTGGTGCCTGCGGTTGGCCTGCCTGCCCATTAACCGTTCCATCCTGCACTACAACATAGACATTATTTGCCTGACGCTGTTGCCCCATCTGTTCTAAGTCCCCCCGATCGGTAAGCAGCTCATAGTCGTAGTTGCTTGTATTCGTGCTGGTGCGTGCATTGGCAATGGTTGATGTGGTGTCAATGGTAAAATCATTTGAATGCTGATCTAAAAACAGGGATCAGTTGGGTAGGCTAATGTGTGAGTGACTATAAAAATCAAATGCTTATGCTTACCCCTCTCTCCTGTATCCCTCACACATTTGGGATAATTTCCACAATGTTCGCCAGATCGTTGATCACTTTCACATGCCTTATGCGAAATGATACAACTTTCTCCAACGCCACAGGCAATGTCCCGACAATCGCGTCCAAATTCTATTTGGATAAACAATAATTAGATAACTGCCGATTACTCTATATAATCTATTCGCTCGATACATACTGCTGTAGGCTTCTGCTCCGATGATCGCCACAATGAGGCAAAGGCTTAAAATTTTCCACATTTTTTTTTTACTTCGCAAATGATTCGTACTTGCAATCACAACTGAACTTTCTATTGAATGGGGGCCCACAATTTATACCTTTGAATCTTGCCATTATTATATGCTCGAAAATATGTTTTAATTGTTCAAATAAAAGTGATTTAATAAACAATAGATTAATTACCACAACTAAATGATAGTCATGGACTATTTGTGAGAATTGCAGAAACAAATTTGATTATGAAATTAGTATTTTTACTCCATCTGTATCCAGTGTGGCAGTAAATGGCCCTTGAACTCTGGACATTTATTGTTGAAAACTGGTTCTGTACTACTGGATCCATGGACCTGAGATGAGGTCAAGCACATTTGTCAACTAAAAATATACTAATTAAATCATACATTTTGTGTGTGTTTAATGAAACATTATTAAATAATTGATGAGTTTGTGTAACCTTCAAAATGTCTTGTCAAATGAATTCAATTGATTTCCAGGTGAAAATAGTTTAAAGACTTCTCCTATTACTCTCTGTTCTCATCTGATTACAAGTATATATACTCCTCTATACTCTTTTATGGCTTGCCACATTTGCTGCTGGTGTGGCATGTATGAGAACTTGAAGAAAAGTGGAAGCCGCATTATCGTACAATTTTATTATTTAGATGTTTATGATTTGTTTGCTTAAAGGGGCAAAAACTTTAAAATGTCACTCCTTTTATTCTTTATGATGCAATTTGAAAAACAGGATGGGTAAATAAATTGGTTTCGGGCCCATAAAGCCATTACCAAGGAAAAGGGCATGAATTTTAATATGTGTGAATATTCATACATAAAAGGCAACGGCAACAGCAACAACAACAACTACGACGACAACGACGACGACAAACATCATAACCAGGTGAGATCAAAGGGTCGCTGTCGTTGCCCTGTGTGTGTGTGTGTGTGTGTGTTCTATGTTGGGGTTTTGTGGGTGTTGTTGGTCTTGGGTTTTTGTGTTTGAGTTTTAAGGTAAATCTGGTATTTTTTTTTTATTTTTATCACCGCTTTAAACGACTTTCCTTGGCAGGTAATTCAATGTTTATGCCAAACCAAAATCTACGGGGCCAATTCAATTTTATGAACGTCCGTCCGGGCCATTAATCAAACACCTCAATCACATTCAACCACAATTCCGAGTCCTTGGACTGAAAATTGAATTGCGCAACTACAGCAAATGGCCAAGACCTCATTAGCCACAAGCTTGGCTACGTACTTCGACACTCTTGACTCCGTTGACTATGTCATTTTCCACTCAGTTGCAAATGTAATGCAAGCCAGACCAACGACATAAACACACACACACAAACGCAGACATATACATATATACATACACACATTTTTAGCCTACTTGACGACTTTGTTAGCCATAAATTCCGTTGGCTAACAATAAGGATATTAAATGTCACTGTCACTGTTGTCTTCATTTTCATCTTGTTTTGCTGCAATTTCCATGGCCATTTTCATATTGTATTCCCTCTTCATTGTCATTGTGCGCACGTATTCTCCTTTTCTCCATTTCTCTCCCATCACTATCTTTATTTCTTTCTATCCCTGTTTACTTTTCCCTTTCTCTAGCTCTCTCTCACTCGCTTTATCTTTTGAAATCACAGAATGCCTTCAATTGCATTAAGGCCAAGTTAAGTGAGATTAACAAACTTATTGTAAAATGAAGCAAGTAAGTCGTCAGCTTGACTTGGATATACCATGCACCAAGTGAAAAAACTAATACAAATTTATGAAACCAAATATATAAGTACATACATATTTATGGAAATTTCTCAATATATGTATTTAAAGCCTTCTTCTATATATGTATTACCGTCTTTATATTCCCATAGATTTCTAAATATTTAAATTGATTTCAAGTAACGGATTTAAATTTATATAAAAGGAGCTATGTGGGGCCACAGAATATTTCCATAGATTTCTATATATTCCTATAGATTTCTATATAATCCCATAGATTTGTATACAACCCCAAAGATTTCTATAAATTACTAGTTTTCTATATAATCCCATAGAATTCTATATATTCCCATAAATTTCTATATATTCCCATAGATTTCTATATATGCCCATAGATTTCTATTTATTTCCATAGATTTAGAATATTCCTATTGATTTCTATATATTCCTTAGATTTCTATATTTTTCGATATATTTCTATTGATTTCAGCTTACCTGTATATCCAGAAGTGAATTACCAGTCGAATTCCAGAGGTCCGATCACGCCGACACCCGCGCACTTACTGACCCAAAGGCCCCACGTAGCTCCTTTTATATACCCTGGAGACATTAAATTTGGCGGGATGTTATATAACCCTATTTAATTAAAACCCTATTTAATTTAACCCTTTTTTAATTTTACCCCTATTTAATGTAACACTTGAGTTTCCGTTAATATTTGAACTTTAAAAATTTCCGTTAAAATTTGAAATTTTAAAAATTCAAATTTCAACGGAAATTTTAAATCTCAACTGAAATTTCAAATTTTAACGACCGTTTCGAAATTTCAAAAAAAAATAGGGTTACATTAAATACGGTTAAAATTAAATAAGGGTTAAATTAAATAGGGTTTAAATTAAATAGGGTTATATAACATCCCGCCAAATTTAATGTCTCCAGGGTATATAAAAGGAGCTACGTGGGGCCTTTGGGTCAGTAAGTGCGCGGGTGTCGGCGTGATCGGACCTCTGGAATTCGACTGGTAATTCACTTCTGGATATACAGGTAAGCTGAAATCAATAGAAATATATCGAAAAATATAGAAATCTAAGGAATATATAGAAATCAATAGGAATATTCTAAATCTATGGAAATAAATAGAAATCTGTGGGAATATATAGAAATCTATGGGAATATATAGAAATCTATGGGAATATATAGAAACCTATAGGAATGCTGATCAAGAATATATATACTTTATAGGGTCGGAAATGCTTCATTCTTAGCGACTTTAATATACCATTTCATCCAATGCATGGTATAATATGAAGTGAATACATTTAGACAAAGTTCAATTTATAATAAAAGTATTAAAAATTGTCAAACGATGCGTAATACATTTAATCAGCTGAGGTTTTCCTAATTGAGGAGCTCTAGGTTTATCTGTCTAAGATATGTGATATTTTGATAGGAAAACAAAGAGAAACCAAACAAAGCTAAAAATGCTGGAAGATCAATTCTTCTAAGCCACACAAACCTGTGCCTAAATGTGGGAAGTTTCTTTCTATGAATGGAATTAACTCTTGAAGGGAAATTTGCTTTAATATAGTTATAGCATCTCTTCAGATTGAGACATTGTCTTGTAGCTTTCATATATAGCTTCCACTTATCCATAGATAGCTTCAACTCGGATTGGCATCTGCTGCGTAGGAAACGTTTTCAACTCATAAATTGAACGAATTGAATCTATGAATTCGCTTAGCATAAACATTTACCAAATACTTCTTTAATGCTGTCCTATCAAATATCGATTAAAGAAACAAAAGCGGGGGAGAGCAAAAAAAAAAAGGGCAGGCAAACAATAAGAACGACAAAGAAGAAAAAAAAAACCGAAGAGAAACCTCAATTTCAAATATAAATCATGCCGCTTACATGCGTGCTTCCTGAATGTCCTGTCGCTGCCGCCATTGGTGTGGTCCCAAAAGCAAGAGTCCTTACACATGTAAATAAAACAAAACTGAAGAAGGGGCAGTAAAGAGACAGAAAATGATAGAGAGAGAGAGAGAGCGAGAGGGGGGATGCTCGGTTAGGGGAATCACATTTTTCTGGTCTCTCGCCATCTCTCTTTCTCTCTCAGTCTCAGTATCTTTCTCTGTTTATATATGGATGTTCGGTGACCTTTTTGCATACAAAATTGTGGGATTTGCTTCAAGTACGGTGCGGGCGGCGGGCGAGGAGCAATGCAGAGTTTTTTTTTTTTTTTATGGAGGGGGAGCGAGTGGGTAACGAAATGTAAGGAAGGAAGACTCACAACGGGAAATAAATTCGGCCGGTCACAGGAAATTATTTATATTATTTTTATGCTTATTGGTTTTTCCTTATATGTATGTATGTATTTTTTTATACTTGATGTTTTTTGTAAATATTTAATATGGATTTTAATCAAAATTAAAAAAAAAAAGCACACATACACATAACCAAAACCAGAAAGAGAAAGAAAACAGAAAGAAAAAACTGGCGAAATATAAATAATAATTTCCGCTAGCTACCACAGGACACAGCAGCATATCCTTCTTCCTTGCAACAGCAAATGACATAAAAAAAACACGAAAAAGAAACCCGACAACATCTGCGTGAAGTGCGTTCAATTACGTTTCTCTCGTGTTTTTTTTTTTTGTTTCTTTCTTTGTGTCTCTTTGGCTATGTTGTATATGTTTTTCATTCTTCCCCTTTCCACTTTGCCACCTACTCTTCTTCCTCTTTCTCTTTGCCAGATAAACTTTCATCAAGTCAAAACAACAATTTGTATTTCTTGGCTTTGTTTTTTTTATTTTGTTGTATTTATTTTTATTTTTTTTGGTTGCCCGATGAAAAATTTCCAGTGAAATGTTATTGCCTTGACCCAAGACCATTTCGAAGTCCAAGTCCAAGGACCGAGCCACATCGACAATAGCAAGAACAGTGAGAAGTTAAGGAAAAAGAAACATTCTCACTCACTATTCTCAAGCTGCAGGACAATTGTTACAATGTTTGGCCAAGGCAACAAAACAGCTTGTTTGCCATTCAATTTCATGTGGAGAGCCAGAAGATTTCAGTTTAGTTGTAGTTTTTCCATCTTATAAATTTTATATTCTGTCTGCAAAGTTGTTTGTTACTTTAAAGAATTTTGAAATTAAATACCATTGGTTCCGTTTTTACGTTTCTAAATATTTTTCCTTATCAGTTAATGTACAATTTTTGTTTATTTATGTTATTTTTTTTGGTAAGTGCTAACATTTCTGTTAAGCTAACATTTTCTGTTAACACCATCTTAAATAAAAGAGATGCAGGCTGCATTTTTTGCTGAGTTATTGGGAATTTTTTTTTTTGGGAGACTTAAAACTTGCTATCACATATGAATAAGTTTATTAGTTTTCCTCTGCAAAATATTATTCAATATGTCTTTATTATATATTATGATATCTAAGATTAAGATCAAAAACTTGAAAGTAATAATTTTTATATTTTCAATCTATAAACATATATATAATTTATTATTCAATATGTCTTTATTATACATATATTATGATATCTAAGATTAAGATCACAAAATTTGACAGTAACAATTTTTATATTATCAATCTATAAACATATATAATTTGTGTGCATTTACTTATCTTGACAGTGACAAATCTGAAAGCATTAATCTATTCCAATATTTTTTTACTTTCAGATATCAACTTTTGCAAGTTACTTATCGATGGATTACATTTCCAGGTAAGTTAGTAATCTCAACTACTCGTTCAATATTTAAGTACTGAAATAATTAATAATATCTATCGATCTAATATTTCGTTCTGGAAATAACACAGAATTATATTATATTGATAACTTCTATGGAGTTAAACATAGCTCAATTAAGTAGTTGCAAAAAAGTATGCTACATATTTGCATATAAAGGCAATCTATGTGGAGCCATATTGGCTCCTAAGAGTATGCAGCAATAAATTTCAACAATTCGACCGTATGTATGTATGTATGTAGAAGTAGAAGCAATGTGTATTAGGCTATATTGACTTTGCTTGGCCAAGAACCAACAAGTGTTCTAGGCCCGACTTAAATTATAAAATTCCATTCGGGCAAAGTCAACAAAAAGATTTTGCAGGCACGCATATTGTACACCACAAGATGGCAGGCTCGCAGGCTCTCAGGCAGACAGGCTCGCAGGCAGGCAGGGAACGCATAAAAACGAGAACGAAAACATAATTTGGTCGCTCTGCTAACCGAATCCTGGCATTAGGTTAACGTTTAAACGAGCGGAAAGCAGTTGGAAGTGCGCTTCAAATCGGTAAAAGTAAATGTAAATGTATATCGAAAGCGTGTGATGGTAAAAGAAAAAGAACAAAAAAAAAAAAAAGAAAAGGGAAAACGGAGAATGAATAAGGAAAAAGAAACAGCAGCAGTAGCAGCGGCAGCAGCAACAGAGCGAAGCAGAGAAGAAAATTTATGATAATGCAAAGCCAAGCGAGAAAGAGATTCCAAGATTCAAGGACGAAGCAAAATTCCGGAAAAAGGCAACAAAACCAACGGAAAATTTAAGCAATTGTGCCCCAGCCGCCGCCCACGTGAATGTGTGTCAGAGAGGGAGAGAGAAAAGGAGCCGGCGACCCAATGCAGAAAAAAAGGATTAAATCAATGTTCTGGAACAAATTGTGCTTTGTGTGTATATGCGTGTGAGTGTGTGTGTGTGTGTGAAGGATAGGGATAGGGAAAGGAGTCACCGGCACTGGGAACTGGCACCGATTTGATTTCGTCGTTTCTTCCACCGATTTTACTTGCAGCCAACAAGGCAAAAGACGACGATGGAGGCGACGTCGCTGGGCGGCGGCATAACGAGCCGCCCTAGACATGACCACACAACCGACAACGCGTCGTCCCATTTGATTTTGATGGTGTGAAAGTCACACGAGCGTTAATAATCTGCACACATACATACACATATATGAGAGTCGAAGACTTTTCAAAGGCTTGGGCTTAGGGAAAAGAAACGTATATGGGTCATAAGTAAGTGTATGGATATTAACGAGCAGAGTATTATATAGGTTGTATTGAGATTTTCCTTAGTCTTCTGGCATTTGAATTAACGTAACGAAGTTAAACAGAATGCAAATTGGTTGGCACTAGCAGCACACTTTTTAACCATAACTACATTTGGTCACATTTGGCATGAGCTGGTCTCGGTTGGTTAGTTAGTGGTTTATTTTGCTGCAACATATTATGTCCCAAAAGACCTAAAAACCTTATGGTAGAAGGCAAAAAAAACTGTGCCAACTAAACCTTAATTGCTGCTTGCTCTGCTCTCATATTTATTATTTAATAATCTTAAAAATATGTATAAGGTTAGTAGGAGAATTCAAAATGAAACATGCTGAAATGAGATTTCCTTTTTTAGTTTTTGGTTTTTCGCTCTCTATCTCGTAATTAGAAAACTGAGTGAAAAGTTTCAATTGTCATAACTCAAAAATTTTCTTCAAGCACTTTAATCGCAATGCCAAAAGTTTCCTTCCTCAGTTAGAACAACTCGCACTATACTCTGAGTATAACCATGATATGAGCATTTCACAAAAATTTCCGTGCAACTTTTCTCACAGTTATGATGAAAAATGCACTTTGTAATTCTCATTCTCGTCGTTGTTGTCGTTGTCGTCCTCGTCATCGTCACACATTGCGAAAACCCGTCGCCCGGCACTTATAAATGTCACATTAGAGTCAGTCGCTCCTGGCCCCGGAAGACTAGAGAGTGAGAGAGATAGAGATAGATAGAGAGAGAGAGATGAGGACGCGAGGTGCCTTGGCAGCAGCTCGTTAAACTTGCACCCAAGTGCCGTCTGGGTGTGCAATATGAATTTATATTTTGCTCACATTTCGTTTTCTCTCCTCTTTTTTTTTTTTTTTTTACCCCCCTCCGACTTGCTTTGCTTTCTTCCATTTCTTCTGGAGAAACAACATTTCATGTGCTGGCTGGCGCTTGTGCTAGAACGAAAAAAAAAACGGAGAAGAGAAGAGAAATGTAGATATTTTCTGGAACTGTTCAAGCTCCATTTATCATTCACATTCACATATGATGTATTATGGCCAGAAACATTTTTCAGAATTTTTAACTAAATACTTTTCAAGATGAACTGAAAGATTTTTCATATTTTCAAAGCTCTGCTTGAGTTCTATTTATTTCCGCAAGACGCTTAGAATAGCCAGAATCTTGGCATATCCCTGAGCCTAATAGCTAAAGCTTTCAAGCCCTAAAATTCAGTTTTAAAACTTCTTCTGGTAATATCAGATGGAAGGGAGTAGATTAAAAATTCACTTGACTTATTCAACTGTTGCAATACATTCACATCAATCGAACCCTTTTTGGTTCTGTTTTTTTTTTTGGATGTGCTTTTTTCACTTCAGTCTCTGCGATTCCTCTTTTTATGCTTGCCTTGACAGAGCATTTAACCGCAGAGGCTATAAATCTTTTGGATACCATTCAGCACCTATAGACACAGCATGAAATAGATTGAAATACATTTTTTATATATATGAGTGTGTGTAACAGTGTGTGTGTTGGTGTGTGTGGGTTTTATTTTATTCTTTAGGTCTTGGCATCAAAAGTCGTTGGCGGGGCCTGTAATTTGTCAGACGTCATTGTCAGGGTCACGCACACACACACCAACACCAACACCAACACACACACACACCAACACACACACACATACCGAAAGAGCGTTTTAAAGCGCACTCTAATGACCGCCATTGAATACTTTGACTTCCGCATCCTTTTAGCATGCATGTGTGTTTGTGTGTGTGTGTGTTTTGTGCTTGTGTTTGTGATGTGTCTGCCTGTATGTGTGCGTGTGTGTGTGTGTATGTGAATTGGCCTTGCCAAACTTTATCCATGGCCTTTTTGTAAGCATTTTGATTCAATTGAATTGTATCAAAAGACCATAAAATCAGAGAAAAGAGAAAGACATGGGAGGGGGAGAGAGTGAGAGAGATAGAGAGAAGTAGAGAAAAGTGCGGGGTAAGCGAAAAGTGAAGAATGTCGTATATACTTAGATACAATTTACTTATATGTTTTGCTATATATTGTGAAGCGAAGAGAATCTATCATTGATTTGATTTCAAATTTACACTTGAAGTGTCTCTTCAAACCCCTACTCCCACCCCCTTCCCCTTCCCCTTCTTTCCCAGCCGCCGCATCAGTTTCTCTGTGGTCAGTTCATTGAACTGTAAAGTGGAAATGGGTTTGAGTTTCGAGTTTGAGAAAATTCTTATTGATGAACAGATTGATTGGATGAATGCCAGATAAAAGTAATCAAACAAACAAGCAAACAAACAAATCAATCAATTATAAGCAGGTTCCTGTTGAAATTCATTTCAATTTTATATTTCGACTCTAAATACTTATTTTTTTCCCCTAAACTAAAATATTGATATACTCAAAGTGCTTTCATATTGTTAGCGTTTGTAAAACAATTTCAACTCCATTATATAATTTGGATTATTCTTTGGTAAAGTCATGATGAGAACATCATTAACTTATTCAGCTATAAAATTGAGTTGCAAAGTTAATATCTCCTGATTTGAGCTTATGTAATTTCTCCCCATTTGCCACATTTGCTGTGAGTTTTCCGTATCCTTTCATTGAAGCTTGAAACCTATTGTAGAAGAAGTAGCAATTAATGATAAGATAATTAATCTAATTCAGTCTTAAATCTTACCTATCTACCTATCATTGTTGGCCACTTCTCATAGGTTCCTTGAAAACCAACTCTAAAATTCAGTCCACTTGTTGAGCTTATTGACTCTACAGTGTTTCTATAAAAAGAAGAGAGAGAGAGAGAGAAAACCATTAATAAATGGATATCAGATAGCGATTTGTATTTAGTCACCTCTTCCAATTTCTGTTCAAAAAATGGTATCTGCAATTTGAGTGTTCGTCCAACCATCAGCTTTTGCACTCTGCCAACAAAATCTTGTTGCACGTTTCCACCCGCCAGTAGGAGTACTTTCAAATTTGTACAATTGATGATGATTTTGAGCAGGGCATTGGTTATATCCTCTGACGTGGACATCCATAGACAAAGTTCCTCGAGCTTTGGCAGTTTTGACAGCATCTCCACACATTGGATGGAAGAGCAAAAGCATTTCAATTTGACTAGACTATCGATTCGTATAATTTCCTCAGTCTCTTGCATACTCAAACTAACTCCACTAATGGCCAAACGTTCCAATTGCATTTTGCCAGCCAAGGCGCTGAGTAATGGCTGAAAGGAGCCACTTTTCCGTATGCCCGAGTGTGTTAATTCTCGCAATTTGGGTAGATTTGCCAATGCTTTAAAATCGGAGGCCTCGGCGGCTAAACCAAATGACAGGAATTCCAAATTTTTGCAATGCGGAACAATTTGATAGAGATTCTTGCGTACGCAATTATATTTCAAGTGTAGAGCACGTAAATTCGAGTTGGCCTGACAACATTTAGCCAAAGTTGATGCTTCAATTTGTGGCAAATGCAATTGCAACTCCTCCAGATGATGCAATTGATTTAGATTCTGTAAAGAGCGATCTACAATACACAGCGATTCAATTAGTATTCAAAGGGTTTTTTTTTTTTTGTTGGCTTCTCTCACCTTCTCTGGCATGAAATTCGAGTCCTTTCAATTGACATAAGTTGGCGCAAGCGGAAACGATCTGTTCGAAGGGTCTTTCAATTGCTTGGGACCTATCTGTAGGATCTTGGACTATTAAATAGCGCAAATTTACCATATCCCGCAAACTGCCACATATAATGTTAAAGAGCTTTATGGGCACGGCAATTGGATATGATTTGTGAGTTCTATAAAATGTCAAATTAATACTTAAACGCTCCACAATTCCACGACACATTGAAAACTCGAGCAATTCCTGCTCTTCACATTTCAAATCCAAGCTATATCCGCGATACTTTTTACCAATTTGTGAGATAAACACGTGTTTAAATCGTTGACAGACCTGAGCGAATTTCAAACGATCTCCTGCCTCCAGATATTCAAAGATATGATAGAGGCAATCATCGTGCAGCTCCAAGATGTGCCCGCATGTCATTTCGCTGTTGCACTGAGCACGAAATTCAATTTTGTTAATAATAAATAGCAAACTAAGGCCACGTTATACATACCTCGCATTGTGATGAGTAATCGTTGTTTATAATCGCCCACTACCGCCCCCTGATTAGATACGTACTCTCTTCATCAATTTTCTGCCAAGCCGGTTTTGCTTGTGGTTTTGCCCCACACAATACACTGACCTAACGCAATGATGGCTCGTTCTAATGAAATGCAAATAACATACAATTGTTTAAATTTACACTTTTATACAGTCAGAGAGGGAGAGAGACTTTATGAGAGACATAGACAAAGAGAGAGAGTGTATGTATATATATTTACAATTGTTAAAGTTTCACTGATGTGTTGAAAACCCATTTAACGATTGAATAAATATAAGCAATGCATACAAAATTCAATCAGCAATGCACAAAATTTAGATCTCTTTGCGTAACGGCTAATTTTGAAACGGAAATCGAAGTCACATAATTTTCTAATCGATTTCGAAACTCTACTGACTTTAGGGCTGTCAGAAAAAATTATAGAATTGGTTTCGAAAGTTTTTGATCACACATTAAAATAGTTATTTTTTATCCAATTACGAACTTTGAATTTTGCTAATTTTGAAAAGGAAATCGAAATCACATAATTTTCTAATCGATTTCGAAACTTTACTGCCTTCAGGGCTGTCAGAAATAGTTATCGAATTGGTTTCGGAATTGGATTTTTCGAAACTTTTTGATCACACATTGAAATAGTTATTTTTTATCCTATTACGAATTTTGAATTTTACTAATTTTGAAAGGGAAATCGAAGTCACACAATTTTTTAATCGATTTCGAAACTTTACTGCCTTCAGGGCTGTCAGAAATAGTTATCAAATTGCTTTCGAAATTGGATTTTTCGAAAGTTTTTGATTACACATTGAAATAGTTATTTTTTTCTCAACTGGAAAATGAATTTTACAAAACTGGAAAATGAATCAATTAAGAAACTGGAAAATTAATCAATTATTAATTTTTCAAGGTGTGCTAATCTATGCAAATTAATCGTTATTTTATCTAAAGCAAAGGGAATAGTTATTTTCTGACAACTGTGTAATTACAATCAAAGAATGTGACATGTCGAAATGTTTGCACAAAATTAACAAAATATATTAGTCCCAAAAATTCAAGAAATTCAAAAAATTTAAAACCTATTTCGATTACCACCAATAATAATAAGGATCAAGAGAAAAACCATCCCGAAAGATGCCCAAACGCACTGTGTCCACGAATCGATTGTCGTTTCGCATTCAGTTGTTATCGGGCAGGAGCGTAGTCCTGGTGGAGGAGCCCAGCCATGAGTCGGAGATCTTTATGCCACAGCTACTGCATGATCGCATTGCCCTGGAGAATGTGGTGCACAGTCGGAGACAGCGGAGATTGCTAGAGAGTGAAACAAATGTGCCTGGACGTCGTCGAACGCAGCGATTGATGAGTGGTGGTGGTGGTCAACAGAAGGTAACAACGGCTACGGTCGGTCTGGCACCGTTAGCCTTTGTGGATAATGGACTGCAGCATCCTTGTATTTCTCTTAAATTGATATTGAACGGAAATGTGGTGCTAGTGGAATGCAATGGCCATGAATCTGAGATATTTTTGCCCCACATTTGTGGCCATTACATTGCCATGAAACGCATTACCGCCTACGAGCTGATTCAGGTGCAAAATTCACCCAAGCACTCCTCGCCATTTACATCATCAGGTGTTGAGTGTGCTCTATACAATCCAGCCATGAATCAGGCCAACAGAATGCTGGTTCATCCAATCCAATCGCTTAATAATCCAGTCGATAATCCAACTATTGCTGTTGCCAAGGAACAGCTATTGAAAATGTCCATAAAAGGGCGTCGAACTAAACGACGTCGTGTGAATTACAATCAAAATCAAAATCACTTGAAGCAATCCGGTGCAGGAGATCAGAAAATCATATGCAAATGTCCATCCTCAAAAGCTGTTTAGTATGTCATCGAGTAACTTTCGTTTTACCAAATATTCACTGTGAATAAACCAGAAGAAAAACTACCAAAAATCGATTTAAATTCTCAATGAAGATGTTAATACGTCAGAAAGTTGTCCTAGTTAAATATCACCACATGGAGTAGTATCTTTTTATGGCCGTACTCTCAAATGGTGACATTTGGGCCACTTATCGCTCCATCACATCACACGGAGAAGCTGAAAAAGAGGCCAGCCGGAAGACAGATGAGCCTTGAGCCAGCTTTAGATAATAGAATAAGTCAGAAAGGAGTCATGAAGAAGGACATCAGGCAGTGCGTTTCCAAGAGTGATATCTCTCTCGTTCGCAGGCAATTGTAATTCAAGGGCAACTTTTGATGTTACACGTAGGATCTTCTATTTGAACAAAGACAAGGGAAAGGGCTCAAGGGCCTCAAAGTTGAGGGAGAAATGTTTAATGCTTCGAAAACACTTCGAGCACTTCGATCAATCTCAATGCCGGCAAATAAAATTGTTTGTTTCAGTGTAATTTGTAATTTATTTTCGAAATTTGTTTTGTGGTTTCGTTTACTCCACCTTAATCCTTATCGAAACACTTTTGCTCTAGCACTTAACGCATCATAAAGTGCCGTGACTAGTTGTAGTTCACAGGATCGCATCGAAAAGCAGCACTTAACCGAGGGCCATAAGCAATAGATAAGGTGTATTTTAGTGTCGAACAAGAAGAAACGCGTACGTATTACAAAGCGCCAGGTGTAACCGAACCCAAGCCATTATAAAAAGCTTATAATTGAATTTTTTATAATGTGCTGACCAGAAAAAAAAAAGAAAAGAGAAAAAAAAAACTGCGGCTGGCCGCCGTTTCAGAGGATTTCTTCCTTTTTTTTTTGGCATTTTTTAGTCTCGTCCATTTTCTTTTTTTGTTTTTGGTTTTGTGGCTCATAAAACACAGCCGTTGCTGCGGAGTGGGTCTGTGGCCTCGAAGGAGGCAGAGTGGTCGGAGTGTGTGGTCAGAGGAGTAAGAGCTTAGACATTTAATAGTTGGAGCCCATAAATTCATTCGCCAGCTCTTTGATACAATTAGGAGAAATGTTCGTTCATTCGGTATTGGTTTCTAGTACATCGCTGATAGGCCAACCGTTTCTTGCCCCAAAAAGAACGTTTCTTTATGGGTCTGGGGTCTGGGGTCTGTGTCTCTGTGTGGGGTAAAAACTAACGCAAATTGGTGGCCATTAAGTTTTTGGGTTTTTCTGGGGCGTAATGGTGAAAGTTTATGTGCAGTAAGTTTATTGAAAGGGTAACCTAATGAAATGAAGGAAAATTAAATGGGATTTTCTTACCTGCCTCAATTTCACTCTCTCTCTGTCTCTGTCTCGTGCTCGATTGTCGTCTATGTGTGATTGCATTTGAAATTGATTTTTCATGTCTAACATGCATTTGTTGTTAAGTATTTTGTTCATTCTTCTTTCTGCCATCAGTCATTGAGATATGTCAACACGGCAATCCTCCTCCTCCTTCTGCTCCTCCTGCTACACTTGGGCCTGTTTAGCTGTCCGTCCGCTGTCATCCCTGTCTGGCCAAATGGTGTAATTTAATCTGACAAAAGCCAAAAATAAAGTAGGCTTAATGTGTGCGAAAAAGCTGACAAGCAATGATCCATCCGCTCGCCGTCTTTTCCCAAAGGGCAATGGGCCCATCTTTTGATTCTGATATTGTATTATTTTTATTATTCCTTCTCTCAGCCGCCGTCGTCGTCGTCGCCGTCGTCGCACTTGAGTCGCCAGTGTAGAAATGAGGATACGACACACACATATATAGCATTTGCATAAGTAAGAAAGTGTGAAAGTGACTCGGCTCATATTATATTATATCCTGCCTGCCATCCACTATATCCTGGCTGGCATCTTTTTTTTTCCTCTTCTTTCGGTTTTTTTTTGGTTGGTTCTGCATGTTTTTGACAAATGACTTAAAGCCTTTAGGGCATCAAGCGGGCTATGAAAAGGGTTAAAGTAATTTGTTGAGACTGTTGAATATTGAATGTGAATGTGGCAGCCCCCACTCCCCACTCTCTCTCCCCTCTCATCACGCCGTGGATGCTATATGACAAAAAATGAAATGCCAACAACGAAGACAGCGAAAAGGGGCGAAATGCTTTATGCAATATTTATACTCACTTGTGTGAAGCCAACTGAGAAAAGCCCACAATGAATGATATGAATGAATTTCAAATGTTTTTCAAAACTCAAAGCAAACAAACAACAATAAGAAGAAGAAAAAAAATGAGATGCGCCGTATTCTTAATCTAATGTCTCTGATTTATGACCTTCATTTTAACTTTGTCTCTGTGTCTCTCCATATGAGTATAATTGGAATCTTCTCATTTAAAATTTCCTTGTATATATTTTTCCAATGAATTTGCCTCTAATCATATATAAATAGCTGCAAGCAATATACATATCTAAGAAATGATTCCTAGCAAGAAGACAAGAAGAAAAACTTTTGTGGCCAGTTTCATTTTGGTTTTATTGCGCCAACTTGGCCAAGACGAGAGGTGTGCGCGTCGGTGTCGGTGTGTGTGTGCATGTGTGTGTGTGTGTATGAGGCTTAATCCGGAAACTTATTTATGTATGCCTTTCCGGTCGTTTGCTTGAAGCATTTCTCGCATGTGTAAGTTCGTTTATTGTCGTCGTACATAAGGCGACACACACACACACAGACTGAGAGAGTGGGGGTGGAGAGCGGGTGGGTGGAGAGGGTGAGGCGATGGAGATAGCTATAGTGAGAGGATGGACACTTTCTTATGACACGCTCGCGCACACACTTTCACTTTACATAAGCTCTCTTAGTGTCAGTCCTTTTGTAGTGCCTTACAGTTGGTAGTCACTGTGTGCATGTGTGTGTGTGTGTGTGTGTGTGCGTGTGTGTGTGTGTGTGTGATTGTGTCGACAACACTTGATAATTCCTTGCATACACGCACTTTATCTTCGGCTTGAGCTAAATGTATCTGCAAGATACTCACATTTATATGTACATACTTTTTGGCCCTGCCATCTGGCAGTTTTGCTTGTTTGCGGCTATCCGCAAGGGTCTTTTTGAATTATTTTAAATTGTTTTGTGTCATGCATTTCGAATGAGAGTTTTATGTATTCATACAGGAAAAAAAAAAAACGAAAATAAGCAAACCAAAAAATATATATTTGACCATAAACCGTGATTTATCGAATTTCAAGCAGCATTTAACCGAAATAGACGGGTTAATGCCTGTGTGTGTGTGTGTGTGTGTGTCAGGAAGGATGTCCTTTTATCCTTGTTGCTTATCGATTAACTTTACTTTATGTGGTTTAATAAGAATCAATTTCATTACTTTTCTTATGACCTTATAGAAAGGATTTATTTATTGTAATTCGAAATTTGCTCACATAGAAGAAAGAGATTTTCTCTCTATCAAATATATAAAACGAGGGGAACATGCTTTCAAAAAACCTCAATTTTTTAATGATTCTCAAAAGACATTATTTGATGCTATGAATATAATTTTCAATTGGAATTCAAATATGAGTTTGATTTTTTAACTACAAGTTTTACAAATTTCTATTTGTAGTATTTAAAAATATGAAAATTATCGATAAAGTTAAGATACAACTATATTGAATAGACCAGAAAGCCTAGAAAAAAAGGCAATACAATTGGCTAAGATTTTCAAAGTACATAAAGTCAGGCCATTTGAGTTTCTTCTTTTTTTTGTATTTTTATTTCTTATCAATTTCAGTTTTAATACTATATATTTAAGAATGAAAAAATCGTTCCAATAACTTATCATCTTTTGGATTGGCTTTAAGCCAGGGCAAGCCCCTCTAGTGATTGCTTTTAGTTGCTCTGCCGTTGCCTGCCCGTTCGGTTGTTGATTCTTTGCCTTTTGGTTGGAGGATGCTGCTGCTGTTTCTGTTGCCGCTGATGAGTGTTGGGTGGTGGTGACGGTGGGGAAAAGCTCTTGCTGTGTTAATTTAATTAACGTGGAAAGTGAAGAAATTACTTTTTACTCTCTCCCGCTCTCGTTCGCGCTGTCTCTGTTTCTTCGACGTTGGTGGGCGCTGGAAAAACTTGCGCGAAAAAACCTTCACGAAAAAGTGAAAATACCGTGGCCCATAGATCAAAGCTCGCTTGCTGTGTGCACACGGGTTTTACACCCTGTTGTTGTTGTATTTGTATTTGGCGGAGATGTCAGCAGGTGTGCCATATGTGTGTGTGTGTCGGTGTGTGTGTAAGTTTTATATAAAGTAGGTCAGTCGTAGTGCGATGCCAATAAAAGTTAATGCGTTCGTGTGTGAATGTTTATACATACTCGCGCACTATGTATGTATGTATGTATGCATGTAGGGAGAAAGTAGTTCGGTTGGATCCATATGGAGGCAAGGCCCTGTTGATATTTTTTAATATTTATGGAATTTTAAAATGCCTGTTAAGTGTAGATGTTTTAACTATTTAAATAGGCGTGCGCGCACAACAAGAAACAAAAAAATACGAAAAACCACACATAAAATGCACACTTTTTAATTAAAATTTATTTATACATTTTGTTGAATTATGGCGCACTAAAAGCAAATAAATCTAGTTGCAAATCAATATCCGACAATCTACAAATCAAAATTTAGTAAAGCGAAGTTTTCTTCCCTCTTTACAAATTGTTGGGGGACAAATATTTTATATTTAACATGATTTTCTGAAATTCGGTAGAACCTTTTCTTAATTCCAGTTAAAAAAATTATTATATTAAAAAATTCTACTTTTTGCTAGGGGTTGTTATGTCAATAACCCTTTAAGCCTTTTATACACATGCAAATGCACATATTTGGCATATAAGTCAAAATTACCACGCAAAAATGCAATCTTATCTTATCTTCAAGATAAACATATTTTTATTTTGGCTCGACTGTGTGATTTCCGTAATTTGCAGTTTCTTTGGAAGCGATGCAATGTAATCAATTAAATAAGTTTGATTCATTAATATATTGCTATTGATTGTGTATCAGTTCTTTATCTGTTTTTACACTCCAACTCATATAACCAAAGTGCTATTTGAGATTATTTTTATTCCTCATGGGGTATCAACATGTCGACTTTGAATGGCTCTATTTTAATCAGCAATTTACTTTTATGCCTCTATAGAAGGCATTTCAATCCTAATTAGCTATTTGGAGCCATTGGTAGAAGACGTTCGTAATAGCAGAGAAATTTTCTCAGATGTCTGAAAATATTACGAGCCAAAATGATCGATCTAAATTTCAATTTTTCGAAAGATATGTATCATATTTATTGATTCTCAAGGGTATAGAAACATCGGTGCCCTTGTATGACATTAAAACTTATCACATTCAGAAATAATTGTATATACTTATAAGGTAAATACGCAACGGTGGAGATAGAAGGTTCTTTTTACTTTTTTTTACAGTTCAGTTGTTATTTGGTTGTCACCATGGAAACTTGTTATATTTTACACCTTGACGATTATTGTTTTGAAAGAATTTTGATGTATTTAACCAATGCCACAGATCAGATACATTTTGCTCACACATGCACCCGATTTCGATTCTTATTCGATACTTGGTATGCTCCAAAATATAAAAGTATTTCGATAATTGATCGTATTCAACCCATAGAACTGGAACTAATGGAAATGGTTGTAAAACATGTGACGAATCTCTATATCGATAGTAGAGATCTAAACGATTGTCTAGATACTTTCTATTCGCACAGAAAACGATATTTTTATAGGAAATTTTATGAAAATATTGAATGTATGGAAAATTTAGACCTATTCAAATATTGGCAAGTATCTGATGATTATTGCACAAAGCAAATACTGAGAGCATTGAAACATTTGCCTAACTTAACTCATATTCATTTATGGATAACAAGTGAGTATAAATACTAAGTATTTGCATTTGCAAATTATCTAAATCTAAATGATTTAATCTATGATAGAAAACTCAACACAACATTTAAGGAAATTGCCGCAACTGGAAGAGATTCATTTGAATGCCAAACTTAACTCAAAAGATCTGCTAACTGCATGTAATGACATGGAAAATCTTCGATCTCTGCACCTATCTGATCAAATCAGCAGTGAAAATCTTCCAAAACTCCTGAAATATATGCCAAAATTGCAAGAACTTACCTTCTATACAAGCCTCAAGCGTCCAAATAAAAGTTTTCAGTGTTATCGAAGTAAAAGCACTTCATTAGGAAAACTTTTTAATTTCCTTGCTTCCGATATGAAGGAATTACAATGTCTTAATGTCAAAGGAATTATACTAAATTTGGATGAGGTCGAAGCTTTGGTCACCATCAAGTCGCTGAGGCATCTCAATTGTGGTTTTTCAGAACACTCACATGTGCTCCTCTTGAGGGAACTAACTGCTCTGCAACAATTGCGCATATCGTATTTGCAAAATGAAAATATTTCCGGGGTCTACTTAATGCTGGTACGTTTACTTCGCGAACTTGAATTTCTTCGCATACATGACAGCAATTTGGATGCCGATTTTGTTAGACGCCTTTCCAGAACCCTCGAGTCACTTCAATCACCTAGAGATAAACCTTTGGTACTATCCCTATATGGACACAATAGTTCCATAACACCTGACCAATTCCGCAGAGAATCGGTCAATGAACGTAGTATAATATTTCGCACTGTAACTGTGAATGAGCTATTAACAATTATATGACTCATAAGTAAATGAAGGAGAAGAGCAACCAAAGTACAAATAACTTCAAAGGAAATTTAAAGCAATAATTAAAAAAAAAAACACACACAAACATTTAACAAGAAAACAAAAACAAAATGCTGAAATATTTTGTTGCCACATTTTCAATTATGCCCCAAAAAAAAGTTCGAACTGAACTGTTGTTAATGAAATCTGTCAAAAACAATTTGCCATAACTTTTCTTTTTCTGTTTCATTACCCACTTTAAATGTGGGCGGCCTAAAAATGTATAATTAGAAAATGTTCACACAGCACAGGCCAGTCAAAAAGGGCAGCGGAGTGGAGTGGAGAGGAGAGGAGAGCGAGAAGAAAGAAAATTATAAAAATTATTTACCTGTTGCCATTAGGCAAATGGGAATGTGATGGGAATGGTTGTTGAGGCAAACAAAGCCCCGAACCAGAGCCAGGACCAGAACCAGAACCAGGACCAGGACAGACAAAAGCCAAGCAAGAACAAAACAAAAAAAAAGAAAACAAAAACCGGGGAAAAAAAACACTCGCACACACACACAACAACCATCAAGACCAAATGGCAACTGTGTCGGAGACGGAAATACACCAAGTGTGGTGGAACACACAAAGCCTTCAAGTGGATGGATGAATGGCTGGATGGGTGGGAATGGGAGGAGGCAACTCCGTTCGATGGATGGATGGATGGGTGAATGAGAGCGGAAATGGCTATGGGACAGCAGCCTTAGTCTGTCTCATGGTTACCAATTTTGGCCTTGAGGCAACGGAAATTATTGTTTTTATTCTGGATTTTGCCTCCCCGATACATTTTATTATTCTGTTTAGTTGGTTAAACTTTCATTTTGATACCCTTCCGAATGGGCATTATAGTTTATCGATTAATTAATTAATCAATTGTAATCTTAATCCAAATAAATAACTCTTCACTGATCGTCCAGCCAGATAAATGTAAATATTTTGTTATCCTTGTTGCATTTAGAGTGGTGAGTAAGGGTATTCATGCTTCGTTTTTGTCCTTATTTAACTTATGGTTACTTTTTATGTGAATTTTATGGCCAGACGCTGGCTTTAGTGCCATGTGGATGGGGGTGGGGCGATGTAAACGGATAATCTATAGAATCAAATCGATTTTGTTGTCTAAAAAGTTGTATAACACACACAGGCGCTTGATGAATACATAAATATTATGGTGGCAGTCCTTAATGCGCTCGCAAAATCCCATCAGATATGTACAAGAATCAAGCTACATATAGCATAACAAATCATAAATATAAACGCGAATAATGAATTCCATTCAACAACAACAATTGAAACACATTCAAAACATGTACTAAAGATAGAACTGAGTTATTACCCAAAAAAGAAACATGAGCTGAGTTAAGTCCTTATCCCGATCGAGATGGTTCTTTAATTCGTAGGCACTACTGTGTGTGTTTCCATCGATACTGTGGCGCACTGGGCCCACTTAATCATAGGGGACAAGCAATGCTCAATTTTGTAATCAATAAAAAGGAGTAATAGTATACATTATAGGCAGGACATCAATTTTACTTGTTACGAGTAGCTACGAAAAGACTTTTACTACGAAAGCAGGTGCTTACCCTCACGACTCTAATTGCAGACCAAAACCAGTAAGGTGAACCGAGTCTTTCCTTCTTTTTATACCCTTGCAGAGGTTATTATAAAATTGGTCAGATGTTTGTAACGCAGAGAAGGAATCGTTTCCTACCATATATATATTCTTGATCAGCATAAGAAGGCGAGTTGATATAGCCATGTCCGTCTGTCTGTCTTGTACTATACGAACTAGTTTTAGAGCTATGGCTTTTAAAGTTCGTATATAAGCTTTTCTATACCAGAGGCAGCTAAAGTGCAATTTTCAAAGATCGGACCACTATATCATACAGCTCCTATAGGAATCATCGGTCGAAAAAAGGTTTTTAGATCAATTACTTCGTTGTTTTTTATCGGATTATCATAAAACTTAATATATGGCAGTTTACTATATATCTAAACATCCGTGCCAAATTTGATCAAGATCAGACTACTATATCATATAGCTCCTATAGGAATCATCGGTCCAAAAATAGTTTTGCTTCTAATAACTCTTTTATTTTTTTGACGATCGTCACCAAACTTAATACTTTACATTTTATACATTATAAATTATAAACCTGCTAAATTTGATCAAAATGGGATGACTTGCAAGGGTTTCAGCATGGCCGAAGTTAGCTTCTTTGATATTTATTTTACTTTTTAGCCACCGCAAAAAATACATACATTCATATATTCAATAGAAAAACGAAGGCTGTAAAAACGCAAACCATTTTAGAAGAACGATTCTCTTTTTTTTTTTTTTTTTGTTATCTTTCCTAATGAGTACATTTAGGTTTTGCTTTTCTTTTGCCAGGACTTATCTCTCGTAAATCTAACTAAATGCTTCGATTTTTATGTGTTTGCTTCACTTCTTTTTTTTTATTTTGGGGGGTTCAGAGCTGAGCAAGCAGCTGTTTTTCTGTGCAAGTCTTTTCAACTTTATTGGAAAGTTTTCCTCGCCTTGGTCCGAATCTCTGTCTCTCTTTTATGCTTATGGTAAAAGTTTTTACTTTTCTGCGTTTTTCCCATTTTTTTTTTGCCCACGAACAACATTTATAGACTCATATTTGTGACTGGCTTCAGAGCAGAGAATAAAAAAATATTAAAAAAAAAACAAAAGAGAGAATTCAATCATAAAAACTTATCTGTGTGATAGTTAAAATTCTGGATTGGGCAATCAAGTTAAAGCATGAGTTTAAATTTTCTACACTCACTAGATTGCTATCTACTATATTCTATTTTTTTTTTTTCTCACAGTGCACTGCAGTGATCCGGGACTAATTAACTTGTAGTTCACATCTTGTTTGTTGAAGTTCTCTCTAAGTAAATTGCATTGTTTGACAAAGATCCCCACACACACACACACACACACACAATGTGCGTGTGTGTGCGACCTTTTGACAGTTTTAAGTCTTTACCAACACATGGAAAAGTTTTAAGGGGGGGGGGAGGAGAAAATTGTCTCTGGCTTGTTGACTTCATGAACTTGCCAAACAGATGCAAATCTTTGTAAAATGGATATTTAAAAATTTTCCTCAAATTCCTTTGATGCAATCTTGTGGAGCTTCTCGGTTGCTGTTCTCGTTGCTGAAGAAGTGTTTCAATTAAAAACTTGCAAAACTTGTTGACATTTATCGAACACTGGGAACATCAGTGTCAAAAATTTTTAAACTCAGTTGACAGGACAAATTCTAAACAAAGGCAAAAGTCTTTGTTCTCTGCAGTTGTAATTGTAGTGGTTGTAGAACTTAATGTCGTTGTTGAAGTGCTTCATGAGATGGCAGACAACAATTTCAATGAAAGTTTATTGTCGAAATGCATTTTGCAGTAAATAACAAGATAAGAAAGAGATAGAGAGAGAGCGAGAGAGCCATACAATCAATGAATGACATTGGTTTGCTTTTTAGAAATTTTGCCATTTGCCATGTAGCTTGAGAAATATGTGTGTGTGTGTGTGTGTGTGTGTTTGTGTTAATTGGAAATTCGTTTCACTTGATTTTATAAATCACAATCACATTTTATTAGGCCATTTAATTGTGTTGTGCAAGCCTTCATCTAATTTGATCAATATGCTAAACACATTTCACTTTAGCCATAGACCTGAGTGGGTCCCCTTTCTGTCGAAGCACATTCAATTAGTTTTGGCTAGGGACTGATTGGTCTGTTACCTTTGCTTCTCCTCGCAAAAACCAATTAGCCATTTTATGCGCGAAACTGAAACTTAAACTGTAACTGAAACTGAGACCGAGACTGGAAACTTCAAACCGCCATTCGCAGCCAGTCACTCAGTCGCTCAGTGAGTGTGTCAGTGTGTGTGTGAGTGAGTGAATCAAGGTGGCGATGATGATGATGATGATGATGAAACCTTTGGCCGTAAACCAATTATTCTGTGCAAGGAAGTAGTCTCCTGTTGCTCTTGTCAATTAATTGGATTATTTATGTCTATTTGGATGAGAACAACAACGACAGCGACGAGAACATCATCATCATCATCATGAAGAACTCCTAACAAAATATATGAGACAAACTAAATGAATGAATGAGTGAATATAAAATGCAATAAAGCATTTCACATTCAAAAAGGATTACACAAAAAATGCAATCTACAACTTCAAACGCTTCGATTAACCCCGAATCGAATGAATACTAAATGAACATTCACTTTTCGACTTTAATCGGCAAATTGGCAGAATCAACGAACCGATAAATAAGAGTTCATCATAAGTATTATATTCTTTTTTTTTTTTTTTTTTTTTTTTTTTTTGTTAATTCCATTTTCCGTCACTTTGCTCTTTTATGCATTTTTAATTAACTGCATAAATATTTATATTATTCTGACATTTAATACATAATTAGTATGGCCAGTAATGCATTTTAATCAACTTTTCTGAATGCTTTTCTTATTTTAACAATTTATGTTTACTTTATGCAATTATGTATTATTGTGCCAGACAGATATTTGAACAAATATAGGTCAGGCAAGTTGCATTTTTTTTTTGGTCTCTCTCACCACACCCGGCAGCAGCTCCTCCCCCCTCCTCTCCTCTTTATCCTCTTGCATTTTTATTCATTTTGTTGTTGGTCTTTTTAGTGCAAAAATATTCTTATCGTTGCGTGAATAAAATGCCAACAAAAAATGGAGAGAGCAGAAATAAAAAAAAAAAAAAAATATGTGAAAATGCATTCATTCACATTGGCAAATTTATGTAACTGAACTGTGAAACAATAAAGATTAACCAGTCGGAATCTGAAAGAGGAGGGATTGAAGCGGAGCGGGATGAGTGTGGTAGGTTGGCTGCTTGGCAGGATTGGTGATGAATATGAGCATGCCAATGCAATATATGACTGAATATTTGGTTTCGAATTTAAATATCAGTTGACGTGACCATGCATTCACACAAAACCCAAATCCTTAGAGCACCGAAGTGTATACACTCTCGACTGTTGTCTCTCCATTGATGGAGACCTAAAACTGATTTCCACTTAAGTAATATAAAATATATCGACGCATTTTCGCGAAAGTATATCATGTCGTTTTTTTTTCAAAATTGAGATTTTGATGCAGAATTGTTGGAAAATGTATTTCTCACAAGTCTGCAAAAGATTGTAACTTAAAAAGCTTTAGTTTTGAAAATAAATCAGTTTCAATTTGATCGTATGTTAGTATACATTTTAAGAACTTTCAAAGCTCCAAAATTAGACAAGATAAGAGCATTTTGAGCATTTTATTTTGTGCTCTTAATATCATCTTTATATTGTATGTCATACTATTTGTATTCACCAAGTCGAAATTAGGGCGCGCGAAAGTAACGTAATAATTTTGTAGATAGTTTCTCATTTTTTTTTTTTTGACAAAATACGCTATTTTTTAAAAAACTTTATTTAACATTTTTTAATAAAACTAAAAAATATACAATCTGTGAAAATTCAGCTATGATTTAATCATTTTAAGCTGAGAAAACTCCAAAAAAAAAACTCCAAAATTTGATTTATTTCGCGAAAATGCGTCGATATGATCTATTAAACACTTCTAACGAATTCCAAAGGGCATATAAGGTTCTCTTATTTAAAACAAAAATATAATAGAATCGGGATTAATTATTCCCTTTGCAAGAGTATGGCAAAAAAAAACCTATTGGGATTATTTACTTTCATAAATTGCATGCAAATAAAATGAAAATAATTTAATTATGCTATGGAATTTGGATATATACATATACACATTAACACGCAAATATACGCAAAATGTTATAGTGGGCCAATTTACTTGCCGTATTTGAATGTGAATGGAATTTCATTTTGATTGCACGTTTAAATCGATAAGCCACAAGACAAATAAGTATCTAAACCCAACCCATCAAGGAACTTTTCAACCATTGTCCGAGTACTCAGAGTCGCCTGATTAGCAAATTGCAATTCACTAGACCAGAATCAAGAGAGTTCCAGTTCCAGTTCCATTTCCAGTGGCAGTTGCAATTGCATTTGCCGTTGCCATTGCCGTTTGCTGATTCTGCTGCAGATGCAATTCTAGTTTCGAGTTCTTTGTTTAATTTTGGCTTGAGCTTGGCTTTTGTTTCCGTTTTTGCTATTTCTATTTGCATTGCACTCAAAACTACTTTGCAGCATTTGCTGCTCGAATATTGTATTTGTTGGCATATTTAATTAGCAGTCACACAAATTGCCCGACAGCTGACAAATTATGCCTGTCTGTGTGTCCGTCTCTCTCTCTCTCTCCCCACTTCCCACTCCTCCATGTGTTTGTGTGTGTGTGTGTGTGTGTTTGTATCTGTGTGAGCTTGGCACTAATGCACTCGGCCTAAATAATTTAGCAGCTGCGTTTCTCTCTCGTTTTCAACGAGTTTTCAGTGCGTAAATAAAATACGTACATTGGTGTCACACGTTGCGTATACGCAACTAGCATTCCATGCACTGACATTTGGAGTGGGGGGGGGGTTGGGGGAGTGGGCTACTCGAAAATGAAACTAATGCCAAGTGCCAGATGGTTTTGTGTCTATTAAATGTCCATTTCAATTTGCTTCTATCGAAAAATTGCAATTTGCAAATCTTTGTTTATGAGCAATCTAATCCCATCAGCGAGAGTTCCTCAACAAATTTGTTGCCAAATCTATTTTGAAAAAACAAAAAAAAACTGGATACTACAGAAACCAAGAGCGATATAGGATACATCGATTAATAGTCTATGTTTAAGGCATAGAAATAGTTTTTAGTCAAATGAGAATTATTATAAAAAGTCTTAAAGTAGATTGATCATCTGTGATATTTGAATTTTCAAACTTACTCTTAATTAAATACTTCCCAGTGATAAGATCAAATTAATTTCTATTTCGTTTCTATTTCGTTTTGCGTTGCCTAACTGTTAAAGAAACCCAAAACCATTTTGCGGTGGCGTCACTTGAAATTCCCTCAAATTCAATTTATTTAATTATTACTTACTTAAGCCCGAGCGCCCCGCCCCTTTTGCCCGCATACAGCTGACAAAACTGAAAACTGTCTTGCCGTGCGAAATTCCACTCAATTGCATTTCATCTGAAAATAAACACCTGTCATATTGGTTACAGATGTTTAGATGTAGAGACAAACACACCTACATACATACATATAAATTGTAGGTACCAAATATACAAATACAAACAGAAATGTACATGTGTATGTATGTATGTGTCGTGTTTGGTTTAATTAAAATGCAAATGTAAATGTAAAATAAATAAATAAATTTTGCTTTTACACACACACACTGAGCGCACCTTGAGCATCGATTCTTGTGTAGGAAATTAGTATTTAATTGACTTAATTCCAGTTTGAGCTTTAGTCGTTGTAACTAAAGTGCCACTGTAGGCAACTTGTTTGGCCAGGTGCAAATTGAATTGATTTCCATTTACCTACATACTATATATGTATATGTAAGTATGTACACTCTATATACATACATATATTCTTGCTAATGCACAATTTATGGCACTTACATTGGCATTTCTTGTACGTTAACAAAATGAAATATTGATGATGGTTTAAATCAAGATTTATGGCAACACGCACACTAACACACACACACACATATATACCAACTGATTATTAGCCTTAATCTTCAAAGTAAGTTAAGTTAGCTTGTTATCAATTAAGTGCATTAAATACATTTGATACATTTTCTCTCATTTCACTGACTTCTTCTAGATCTAGAATCTGGTTACATTTTTAATTTCAGGTTTTTTGTGGCCATTATTATTGGTTAATCTTTTGCTCAGTGTAAATGATTGAATTTTTTTTTTTTTTTTTTTTTACACTCTTGTCGAACAATACGAAAAATTTTCACACAGAATTTAACACATTTTCGAATGACCTGCATTCACCTGAAGGCCATAATTCTTCTGACTGCCTACCACCCAGTTGGATGGTGTGTGTGTGCGTGTGTTTGTGTGTGTGTGATTCACTCTTCAGCATACCGAGCCAAACATATGGCGTGGGTCAGAGCCCTTCTGGTGATTAACTGGCGGCCATCATTACGAAATAAGTCCCGGAGCGGAGGAACTTAAAGCGTAGTTAAAGTTTCTTTAAAGTAGTTGGGGCAACAGGCAAGGCAAAGTAAAACTGGCAGCTGCACTTAATTTGCAGCAAGCTCATTTGTTAACCAGCCTCAACTTCCACCCCCGTCGCCCTCTTCCGCACATCCGTTAGCTACATTTACCATAAGCCCACGCTAAAAAAAAAAAAAAGCAAAAAAAAAAAAAATTCTTTCTTTTCCAAGCTTCGTTTTTCTTACAGTTTTTTCTCTTTTTTTTTTTTTGTTTATAACTTCATCTTTATCTTCTGCTCTGTGGTTATAAGGGAATATGCAAAAGGAGAAGAAAAAAAAACACACACAGATGAAGAAAGGCAAAAGAAACGAGCGAAAGGACTAAGTAGAAGAAAGAGAAGACGGAAAGTTCATACTGGGGGCTTTTGCTTTTGCTGCTGTTGCTGCACTGGGTTTGGGTGCGTGTAATCTACTCAAAGCAAATAAATTTTTAATGCTGACTAATGTAGAAAATGTGCACAGAAATTTACCTTTGAAACTAACTTTTATAGCGTTATACAATACATATACTTATATTTAGCCGCCGGATGAAGCTACCTGCCTGCTGATGCTACTGCAGATAGTTGTTAGTTGGTATAAATTGCAAACAACCTTCTACAAATTGAAAAAAAATAAAGTAAGTCGCCGGGCCGACTTGGATATATCAGGGGAAAAACGACTACATCGAGTTTATAAAACTAAATTCATATGTTAAATTTCTTTCGTAAGCGCGATTTCTAACATATGCTTTCTCGCTTACTCTTATGTGTTTGCACTTTCGCCATTGCACCGTTTCAATGCATAATTCGGCCATTTTTATTCCGATTTTTATGAAACTTGGTGGAATGATAGATGTCCATAACATGTACGAGTGTGCCAAATTAAATTCCGATAAATATTGCGGAAGAAAATCACTTTTTAACAGACGGACTTGGCTATATCAATTTCTCTTCTCATGCTGATGAAGAATATATATACTTTATAGGGTCGGAAAAGCTTCCTTCTGCCTGTTACCTACATTTTGGCGACTTTAATATACCATTTCATCCTATAGATGCATGGTAAAAAAATAAACAGTTAGATGAGTAGCTCTTTAGTGAGTAATAAACTGAATTGCCCCATACTATCTATATTAATGCAATTGCATCAATCGGTTCCGAGAATTAAGTCCAAAAACCCCAGCGATAAGATAGTTTAGGGGCAATTTGCTGTTTCTATGATGACGCAAAATCCACAAATAATTAGCCATAATAATGATGAAGAGAATGAAAAGTCACTTACCGAATACACAACAAGCACAACACAACAAATTGAAATAAAATTGTGAACTCATTAAAAATAATTTAAAATAAACATTGGAAGAAAAACTTTTGTTTGGTAACTCAAGATGCTATTTGTTGTTGTTCGCTTTTTTGTTTCTTTCTTGTCCATGTAGGGGCGTAGCCTTAATTGAAAGGGGGGCGCAAACAACTTTGTAAAAAAAATATATAGGTATATAGTGCTGTTGCATTGAAATTGAATAGTTTATTTGGCAAATTAATAAAATGCAACCCTTTTGCTTGTTGCCAACTAACAATGTCTGAGCAGAGGCAAGTTTTTAACATTCAACCATAACGAAGATTCTATGCCCTAACCAAGCTAAGAGTTTTTTTGTGTGGCGGAGTAGATAATTGGATTAGATAATTCTTAGAATTCATTGAACTCACGAATTTGTGATTCTATATCAGCAAAGTCAATATACCAAATTCTGTGTAAGAGTGTAAACAAAATTCATAACGAGACAAGCAGCAGCCAAATGGATTCCCAAAGAGTCGCCAGTGACAAGAATTACAGGACAATGTAGTTGCTGGACTTGGACGCTTGTTTTGGATTGTTAATGAAGGACACAGCGAAGCGGGGGAGGAGATGGGAGGGGGAGAATGCCGGCCAAAACACAAACGAGCATCAGCGAAAAAGCTTGCAGCAGCAGCAGCAGCAGTCCCATCAAAATATAGAGGGGCGGGGGTTAGAGATGGTGGAAGGTTTGCATTGTTTGCAAAATGCTTCAAGTAAATTATGCAGCAGCAGCAGCAGCAGCCGAGGCAAAAAGCAAAAGTTAAGCGCCCAGCAAAATGGAGTTCTTGCTTTTTCCCTCTCCAAACCGCCATTGCTTTCGCTCTCTCTCTCTCTCACTCTCCTTCACTCTCTCTCTCTCTCTTTCTCTCTCTCTCTCTCTTCTTTCTCTGTCTGTCATTCTCGTCGTTTTGATGTCTTTGTTGTGTTTTTAATAAACTTAATAACTTTGCAATTTGTTGCCTGCAATCAGCTTAGGACAAACAATGCTTTCGCTTTTGCGTCTGTTGCTGATGGCATGCAAATGGCCAAACTGGCCATCAAAACTTCCAATAGCGACCACATGGCGTATACTTGATTTCGCAGCGCATTATGCATGCGACACGTGGCAATTAATATATACACACACACAAACACACACACATACAAATTCTTACTCCTCACTACCCACTTTTCGTTTCTCGTTTCTCGTTTCTCTTTCTTCTCTTCCAATATTTAAGCGCAGCAAGTTAAAAAAGTTTTTGCAACAGCTTTATCAAGCTGAAATTAGTTCAACTTTAGCCACAATCTTCCATGGAAAATATGATTCTTTTGGGTTCATGAAAAGTTCACTTAACCTACGATACCAATTTTCAATTTTTTGCGCTTTTAGTTACTAAACTAAACACACACACAAGATATATCACTGAGAACTTTTTAGAGTGTGTGTGTATGTGTGGGGGGGTCTAGAAAAGGTCCTTTTAGTTCTTAAATAAATTTACCCTTTTAAGTAACTTTACCAACACAAATAAATATTCAAGCTGCACATAATTTTGTATCAAATTGCGGAAAATTGAACCGAATTTACGCATTAAACATTAGCAAGCAAGGTCCAAGGTCCAGACTGTGTAAATAAACAAACAAACATATGGGGCGAAGGGGGGGGGGGCCAGGGCACAAATTGAATTTGCGCCCGCTGCAAAACAGCATAACAAATAGACGACACGCATGCGAAAAACCACAAAACCCACACGGATGTCAGTTGATAACCAAGAAGACAGTGGACAAGAGCAGGGTTACCGACTAACCAACCAAAAAACACAAAAACTACAACAACAAAATCACACACTCCCTCCCTCTCTCTCGCTCTCCCTTACCTGGCAAGTGAGTCAGTCAGAGCTTAGATATTTCGAGTCAGAGTCTCACATTTTTTTTCTCTCTTTTTTTTGGCATGCGTGGCGACACAGCTGTTGCTGTTAACCAAATCCCAAACATCCAGACACCCATAGAGATAGAGATGGACAGACAGAGAGAGAGAGAGAGAGAGAGAGAGACAGACAAGCATCATCATAGTCAGGATGGCAGCTGGATAATGCCTGCCATACTAGGCGACAGTTAGCAGTTACCTATCCCAACCCAACGCAAACCAACCCAACGCATCTCCTCCCATCACATTCTATGTATCTCCTCTGATGCCTCTGATGTAGCAACAAAAAGAAGCTAGCCAAAGCGTGCCAGGTAAATAAATCAAACAAAAATAGCGACTTTGGTTACTACGTGACAAGGCAGCTAAGAACCACCCAACAGGGTGGACTGTACGCTCCTGGCAAAAGTCATGGAGGACATTCAATGGTTTGACTGATTATCGTCCAGATGCTTATGACAAGACTCGGAAACTTTTCGAAATGTGCGTCTGTCGATGGTCGTTCGTTCTGTTGGTCTCTGTTGGTCAGAGTGATTGGCCAACAACATGACTTTCTCTTGACCATCATCAGCAGTCAAGTCCGATTGTTGGCGACGACATATTGCACACAAGTTTCTGTCAAATTGAAATCTGTTTAGGTTAGTCAAAAATTTCCAAAAAAAACAGAAAAAACAGAAAAACTTGTCAAAAACTTGCACTAAATTGAAATGGAAAGTGGCCAACTTGCATTGCCAAGATAATCACAATCCAAACTTATTGATTTTGCCCCAATTTCATCTCCACAAATGCACTTGAAAAACTAAATCTAGAAAAATAATTTAAATCAATTTGGGAGATCAATAGAAATAACCGATTCAAGTTGAATGTCTGTAACTTGAATTTTATATGAATTTAAGCTGATAAGAACATGAGAATTATTTCAATTTCTTAAAAAACAATCGAAAATTAGATTTAAAGGCTACAGAGATTTTTAAAAAAATCTTTTACAATTTAAATAGATATAGAGAAATTTATTCTTCAGTTATCTAAGGTTATCTTCCTATCAAGATCAAGAAAATTTACCGATTTTAGTTGAATGTCTGTAACTTGAATTTTAAATGAGCTGATTATGGGAATTATTTCAATTTCTTGAAAAACAATCGAAATTTTGATTTTAGAGGCTACATAGATTTTTGAAAAAACCTTTTACAACTTAAATAGATATAGAGACATTTATTCTTCAGTTATCTATGGTTATCTTTCTATTAAGATTAATAGAATTTACCGATTCAAGTTGAATGAACTTAAGCTGATAAGAAAAACATGAGAATTATGTCAATTTCTTGAAAACAATCGAAAATTAGATTTTAAAGGCTACAGAAATTTCAAAAAAAAAATCTTTTACAACTTAAGCAAATATAGAAAAATTCTTTCTACAGTTATCTAAGATTATCTCTCTAAAGTCTTTAGCTGGAATTTTTTTTATAATTGATTTCTCCATGAATCTCATACCTAATGGTTATAGTATTTAGCGGATATTTTGGCTAATTGCGTTTCTAAATAGAATTGCTTTTTCGATCATTGAAATCCGATTATCTGTAATACAGAAACTCATAAATGACTCTTTGATTTGATAAACGTATCTGAAAGATACTCTTAAATTCGCATTCCTGTAAGTCTTTGAATAAGATGAATTTCATGGAATTTTCGCCAGTAAGAATTGTTAGAATTTTAATGAATTTATTTTCAATCGCTGGCAACCGCAAGGTCCGATAGGTTGCGATGCCATCTACCGATACCGATACGTCAAGTGAACCTTTGTGAAATCTAAACAACATTTTGTTTACCATGCAGGTTGACATCCTGCTGCTTTGACCTCCTTCTGACCCAAATGAACCGAACTGAGCCACCAGCAGTAAAACCAACCAACAGCAAAAGCAAAGGCAAAAGGCAAAGGCAATGTGCATGCAATTCTGTGTGTAATAAGGTTGAATATATTATGGAATATGTATGTATAGGTTGCATACTACTATAATGCAGCATATACATGCTAAGGGTAAGGGTCGGTAGGTCGGTGGGAAGGGCTGGAATGTTGCGTGCTGGTCGCCATTGTTGGCCTCCTTCATCTGCCTTATGGTGATCACTCAATTTGAATTAATTTGCGGCTGTCATAGCAAAACCTTAAATTAGTTTACATCGATTTGCATAACACACACACATACACACACACACACACGCATACGCACACCCACACAAATGGAAAGTTTTATAATACAATTTTTCCACCATCATATTTTCCAAAAGCACTTTATATTAATATAATTATTTTGGTTTAGCTTTAAATTTCAAAGTTTTCGTCTTGAGCCTCCGTTTTTCTTTCAAAACTCCCTTCCCAAATGTCCAGGCTTCCTTTTCAATGGTGAAGGGTGATTGCTGGGGTGAGAGAGGGGGATCTGACTGTCAAGTGAACAGCAGCTGGCCGAAAGCTTTAGCCGTTGAGGTTTTGTGGCTTTTGGCCACAAACAAAAAAAAAAAGAAAAACGAAGAGAAAAAATGGAAAAGAAATGTTTTGCCACTTTGCTTTTCACGACTAATTCGGTTTTTGTTTATCTCCACAACACACAGACAGACACACACACACACTCATACATAGAGGAGTTTAGGTAATTTTTTTTTCTTTTTTGAGCATCTGCATTGCCTGCAATTTGGTCGCTTTAAGGTTTTCCTTTTCACAGCTGTGCCAGCCACTCCCCTCCCCCCTCCTCTCCTCACTGCGCTGCCACGCCCATAGAAGGATTAACGGTAACGAGGAGGAGTTGTCGACAGAGCCGCAAAATGAGTTGACATTTTTAGTTGCAGCTGCTGAATGTGTGGTTAGAAAGGATTTCACAGCTCTTCCTTTTTTTCTCTCTCTTTTTCTTCTTTTTATCCAGCACAATTTTTTGCCTTTACATTTTTTTGAATGCTGCAAGTGCTGGGCTTAAGTGGTGTCAATACAGACAGAGAGAGAGATAGAGAGAGAGAGAGAAGTTTGAATGGTTAGCTAGTTAGTTAGTTACTTGGCCTAAGCCCCTAGCCAGCCAAAGGTTGCCATGAGCCATGAGCTGCTAAAAGCTAACACCAAAAGAATAATTATGGGCCTATAGCCTCATTTTATGCTCTCAAAAAAAAAAGAAGGTTACATTTCAGTCATGCAAGTAAAGCATTAACGAGTCCATATAAACAGAAGGACTTGCCTCAAGCTATTTCTAGCTTCTCTGTCTACATGTTCGCAATCCATTTAATCTCTCAATTTAAAAGCCATTAGAAGATTTAGTTAAGCTATGCATTTGCACTTCTACAAAGGAAAATAGCCCCAAGACCGCTTGATTTACTCGCTAAGCTTATTTTATAAAGATCAATAGCTTAACTGATAGATGGAGTGTTAGATTCAAGAGCTGACAAAAAAAAATCCTGATTGTTCAGGATATGTGTGATATATGAGGATATCTAATAAATTTCTGCTTATAGACCAACTCTGAATGGCATTTCGACCAGTTTAAAGTGCATGAAATGTAGACTAAAGTTACGCTAAGACGCAGCTGAATTATCAAGGATATTTGCAGAAACTTGGGGCTTAGTTTTCTCTTCTTTTATACCCTTGCAGAGAGTAATATAAAATTGGTCAGATGTCTGTAACGCAGGGAAAGAAAGAATCGTTTGCGACCCTATAAAGTATATATATTCTTGATCCGCATGAGAAGACGAGTTGATATACCCATGTCCGTCCGTCTGTCTGAACGTATGCTAACTAGTCCTACAGTTTTGGATCTATGGGTTTCAAAATTCGTATATACTAAAGCTTTATTATATCCCAGTCACATTATGTACAATTAAAACGATCGGACCACTATATTATATACATATGTCCATCGCTAGATAGTGGCCTTTTCTATGAACTGAAAAGTGCGGGTTCGAAACACATTCGTGGCATGGAGTTTTTTTTTAGATCTTTGTGTTTTTTCTTTTATTTAGGCCGATGATAGATTTTTTTAGTGTATTGGGTCATTGTATTAATACACAGAAATTGTTTTTTAGTGGTCAAGGACTGCAAGGGTATACAAACTTCGGCGTAGCCACCGTTACATAGCATCTTGGATATTTTACTTTCATCTTATTTTTTTTCTTCTTTCTTTTTTAATTGTTCAAAAAGTGTCCAAGTCCTTGAGAACTCATTCATCCATAGTGTGCACTACGGACTGCTGCTACTTCTACTTACTATTACGACTACGTCGACTATAGCCGATTGATTGCGGTTTACTGATTTCGAATTTCGATGCCACTTGAAATCCTTGATAATTAATTTAAATCTGTTTTTGTGGGTGTGGGCAATGTGAATGTGGCAAGAGGGCGTGGGCGTGAGAGACTCAACTCCCACCATCCAGCTTTTGGACAATTTGAGTGCTCAGCACATAATTATTTAATAAGCTGACAGCTGATTGAAACTCAACGACGCGTTAGTCCGCAGAAATTGTTTAAGAGAGATAAGTAAGAGAAAGGGAGGGAGAGGGGTAGAGAAAGTGGCGAGGGAGTGGCCCATAAAGGAGAATATTGAGGTAAGGGGGGACTCTATGCCGCCGCAAGGTGTATGGAATAAGCAGCTTTCACACACACACTCACACACACACACATTCTCATAAGCAGACACAAATGAATACAAGTGCAGGCAAGCAGGCAAAATGCCATGTAAATGACGCTAATTGTATTACAATTTGCTTGAATGCCTAAAAGCAGGCAATGGCAAATTGCAAACCGCTTAGTTTGGGTATTATATGACCAAGGGGTGCGGGGGGCGACGGATGTGAAACTGTTTCGGGATGAGCATACCATTGTGGGTGTGGTGCGAGTGCGGCTGCAAGGTGAGGATGATAGGGAGCAGCAGAATTGCTTTTGCTTTTGAGAGCTGTTGCGCATTTCCACTTGCCACACATACAATTTTAATCAGGAGAAATGCACAACAGTCCAAAATCTGATGAAGATGCCTATTTGTTAGCAACCCCAGCCTCAGCGCAATGCAATCCCCCTTGAAGTATGCAGTAAATGTAAATCAGTGGTTTGCCCCTAAGAATGCTCCGACTCCATCTGCTGCCTACTGAATACTAAACTGCATATCATGTAGCGGATGTGGGACATAAATAGCAGGGGATGGATAGCAGGGGGTCTAAAAGGAGGCTTTAAGTCACATTCACATATAAGTAAATTACTTAAGCCCCCCCCGCCCCCTTCCAAGCCAATTAAAAAAGATTTTACCATGTGGATGGGTCCAAAGAGCAGCAACAACAACAATAACAACAAATAACCGAAATAAAAAATAAAAAAAAGAGCAAAAAAATGTGGATAGGTATACATATGTACATATGTAGGTATCTCTTCCGACTTAAACCGAAAAGTCCATTAAAACACATGAAAATACATTTTCAGCCAGTGGCCCTAATGGCCAACGTAACACCCACCACGCCTCCATCGCCTCTAAATCTGGCCATCTATCCAATCGCCCCTTCTCTATGCTCTAACACTTGGAGATGCAAAAATGTTTCCAAAAGAAAGGCACACAAAACGAAAGAAAGAAAAAGGTGCCTAGTCGAAAGGACCTCAATTTACACTCCCACGCACACACACACACAAACACAAACACACCTACACCCACACAGACAGATAGACACTCACGCATTAGGCAAAAGTCCAAAAAACATTCACACGTGCGAAAATGTAACAATTTACAAAAAGGATATGCCAAGCCAAAAAAAAAAAAAAAAAAAAATGGAACCAAAAAGGTGGGTGGAGAAGGGCGACAGGGATATAACTGCTGAACACACGTAGGCACCACACAAGGGAGAGATGAGAAAGGATATGGAAAATCACAACCGGCAGCAGAAAATGTGAAAGCATTTGGCAAAACCAAAAAAAAGAAAAAAAAAACATCCTAGATCGATTTTTCACTTTCCTTTTACTTATTATGATCCAAATTATATTTAATTTAAATGACAAATAATTTAGATTTCACTTTTTATTTCTAATTCAAATTCGATATGATCTCCATTATCTAATGCAGAAAAATTAAGAATCGTTAATCGTAAAGTTTCCAATGATCTAGGATTAGAATGATATTCCTTTATTTCGTGACATGACAGCTAAACTGCGACCCTTAAATGTAGAATCACATCTCTAATGCAGATGCTTTGTTTCGGCTTACTTGCTCCATTCACTTTTCTGTTTTGTTTTAGCATTTTTCGTTTTTTTTTTTTTTTTTGCCTTTTTTGTATGTAAATGTTTGAACTGTCTGCACGAGTGCCACATGAAAGATGAGACACAACAGCAGAAACAACAGCGAGACAACAATGCAAAGGCACAAAAGGGGTCAGAGGTTCCATAGCACATGCAAACATAACCATACACACAGACAGACAGAGTTACACACACATGCACAAGCTGCATTAATATGCAAATATGTGAGAGCATATTTTTTGTTGTCCGCTTCCGTTTTTTTTTTTTTTTTTTTTTGGACTCTGACCAGGGTCCAGTTTTGTGCGAGTCTCTCATGAGGAGTTTTGTGAAATAAAACACAAATTTGCATTTATTTAATTTAGTTTACATAGGTGAACAGTGTGTGTGTGGGCGGGGTAGGAGGAGGTGCAGGGAGGATTGTGGTTTTAAGACTTTCTGCGTTTGATTTGTGTCTTGTGGCAGTAGTTGGGACTAGGCCTAAACACAAAGGATCCTCTACATTCCCATAAATTCATTTAATTAAAACAGGAACTCCGGAAAAGATACTAAAACTAATTTTTGCTTTTGGAAAATTACTTTCTGTTCCCCAAAAGGTGAGAGAGAACGACTCTCTCTCTCTCTCTCTCTGTCTCCCTGAGTGTCGATAAGTAAAATATTTAGAATGATATCCGAATCATTTTTTTTGGTTATGAATAAAACATTGAACATTTTCCAATTTCTTCATCTTTATTAAAATTCTTATTCCGTAGGCGATATTTATGGAAAGAAAGAAAGGAAGGCAAATATAAAACAAAAGTGTTCCAGACACTGGGTTTTTTTTCTGCTGTTGTATACTCTTGCAAAAAGGGTTAAATAAACTTTAGTTCAGATTTTGCCAAGAAGAGAATTTAAAATTTAAAATCGACACTTAAGAGTTTTCCAAAAACTTGACTTTGGCGAATATTTAATTCTGTTAAATTGAGAGGTAAAACCATTTACAAGGGTATTCCGATTTCGTCATAACCAAAGTTAGCTCAGTTCCTTTTGGTTTTCCTCAAAAAATTTCCATAAGGAAACTAAAAAGACAGAGAAATCGATTAATATTAACTATGATAAAGTTTCTATACCCTATAAATTATCTTTATGATTTTTATGCTGAACAAAAAATTAAGCGACATCTTTACAGATAGGTATAGTTGAAAAGTCGGGGCGGAGGACTATATAGGTGAGAAAGCAGTTCTCATAGAGATGCTAAATATGCTTCTTTGTTAGAGTATTTAAGTGAAACCGGCAATCGTAGACACTATCGAAGCTGACACAGCCTTTGGCAAATATGCAAACTATATGGCAAAAAAAAAAAAAAAAAAAGAAAGAAGAAAACCAACTAAAACGAACTCCCCAGACGGCAAATGCTTGCCTATGCAAATAATATTCAACCTCAACCCAATTTGAAAGCTTATCCTTGGACTCCTCCCCTCCACTCCCCATACCACCTCCGCCTCCCTTCATCATCACTAAACGCATAGAGCAAAACGAGCAAAACAATCGAAAGTATAGTTCAGCAGCATTGTAGTTTTTGTTGTTTTTGTCCCAAAAGGTAAAAATCAAAAAATATACGTACATACATATAGATAGAGACCCCCCATACAGAGAAAATAAAAAATGAAAAACGGATTGAGGAGGGGACCAGAAATGGAAGAGAATAACGGAAAAAGAGTTAAAGTGCCATCATAAAAGTAAACTAATTAAAATGAAATGAATTCGAAAAGTTCTTTGGCATTTGGGGCCATAACTCAGCATTAAGGCAGATGAATACAGAAATTCACTTTGTTCACTTTTCCCCCATTTCCCCCCTCTTTTCCGATGCGATTCTTTTTCCCATATACACATACATACATATATATTTTTGCATTTCTTTTTTTTTTTTTTTTGTTCGTTTTATTATTTGCAAAATTTATGACTGCAATAAAAGTCATTGACAATTATACTAAATTCCGCCCTGTTTTAAGTGAGATTTTGGCATCAGGTTGTGTTAAAATTTAAACAGCCACATTTTATTTATGAACAAACGAACCGACGAACCGACCACCGAAGCATTGAAAATGCCCTCCATCGAGTGTCAACGCACAATGGCTACTCCTCACATACATAAATTTTCCACAAAATTTTCAATAACATTATTTTTTGGCAATCAATTGGTTGGTAGGCAGGTGCGATGGATGCAGTGCTCTGTGGGGCTATTCGCCCCCCCCCCCTTCCTCTCTATGTGTGTTTGTTTCTGTGTGTGTCATTTGCCAGCATTAGATAAATATTTCAGTTGACATTGGCAATAAGTTATTGCTAAATATCGAAATATGTGTGTATGTATATGTACCTGTTTCTTTCTTTATGTTGTTTAATAAAAGTTTTACTTTAAATAGAAATCACTGAAAATAAATAAATCTAAAATAATTTTAGGAATTGTTTGTTTAAGAAGTTTTATCATGGACTCAATTCGCTATTCTTTTCAGGAATTTTCGCTTTATTTGTAAAATAATTGCACAACAAATGAAAATGGATTAACTCTCATTTTTCTATAATATAGAGAAATTAAAGCGATTCGATTGAAGCTAAGTAACATTTATTTTTACGTCATTGAGATGACTGTGATTATGCAGGATGAGATGGTCAATAAAGCTAGCGAGAGTAAGTGAAACTGTAATATCTTTCAATGTAATACATTTCATCTTCCATACAGGATAGACTTCGACTTGGTTTTTACAGATTCCACCAGTATGATGTTTCGAGTCTTATTTGCCATATTACATGTCCTGCATACTTAGATGACCTCTACTTTTTTGATGCCAATCGATGCGGTTCATCAAGGACATCCTAGGATTTCCAATATTCTGCCAAAAATTTTGCAAAAATTTCTGTAAGGCGGTAAGTCGACAAAATGACCAAAAAACCACACAAAAAAATACAAATATCCTTATTTCTCAGCCTTTTCAACGACGATGCAAATGTCCTTTGGTCAGATTGAAGTTCTTGGTGTCCCGCATCGATGGACAGATCCGGAAAATTCCTACAGGGAACTGAGATAAAAGGACTTTTTGTGTTTGGAAAATATCATGTATTGCATCCTTAGATGACACCTACTATTGTGATGCCAATCGATTCGGTTTACCAAGGACATGCTATAAAACCATGTGCTTTCTTCCTGCGACAAAAAATGCAGATTTTAGAGCTAAAAACCGAAAAAGGATAATTCTCTCGAGGCCAGGACATGCTTTTCTGGGTCCTAAAGAAGCAGGACTATCGGTCGGCATTCAAGGATTTCTAATATTCTGCCTAAATGAAAAGTTTCAATCACTTGTCGTTGTTGCTGCTGTCGCCACTTGGTAGGTCGATAATCGTGCGTGCCTTTGTTTTTGTCGAGTCCTTGGCCTAGCCCCATAAATCTTGGCCGAATAAACTACAAAAAAGATCCTCTATGTTAAGTTTTGGCATGCCGATACATATATATACCATATTTATTTACTCATTTTTATTAAAATATAAATATTTTCCTTGCAGGTACCAGGAAAGTCCTTCGGGTGTGGTCTAAATGAAAAGCTTCACTCAATTGTCGTTGTTGCTGCTGCCGCCACATATATGTATGTATATACCATATTTGTTTACTCATTCTTATTAAAATATAAATATTTTTGTTGCAGGTACTATTTGAATGGATGATACCTGTTTTTCAAGACGATTATACGATGACCGATTTCAGTAGATGGTTTCGCAGACTGTTCAGGAGCAACACCCTCGATCTACATCAAACAATTTTCAAATCTGTTACCCAAGTTCTTATTCTTTTTCCTTGTTAGTTATGTATGTATATCCATGCTATAGTTGTCTGTATCCCATAAATTAATGTTTAAAAGCAAAGTTTAAATTATGGCTTGATCAATATTCTTTATATATATAGTTCTTAACTAAAAATAAGTCACATGTGTAGTAGTTTATAATTAGTTGCTTTTTTTAAAAGCAAAAAGTTGTATTCTAATCCAATCTTCATTGCGGTGGCGCAGTAGCTGAATGAGAAACGCGCGCTGCTTAAGTATACTATTTATTAGGACAACTGAAAGAATTCCCACTTGGGAATTATAAGCACCAAAAGCAAAAAAAAATTTCAAGCTCAAGAACTTTTTGTGCTGTGACGTCACTGAATTATTCTCCTCTAATTGCGTTTTCGCTGCACTCAAATAAAATCAGCAGGTGGCGCAGTGGCTAGAGGTTAAGCCGCCCACACTTGTGAAAGGGACCCGGTTCGGTCCCTGGTTCTGTCCCGGCTGCTGGTTTAAGAAAAATAAATTCCCAATTAATGTTTAGTTAATAGGTAGGAATTAGTTAGAGAAAGTGGGGTGGTGAGGGAGGAGTAGGTAGGTAGGTTATAGATTAGGGGAGAGAGTGAGAGAGTAGGTTAGTGGGTGGTAGGCAGGTAGGTGTAGAAGAGGTGGTAGGTAGGACAATGAAAGGTAGGAGAGAGATAGCTATAGACAGATAGAAAGAGATAGGTAGAGTTAGAAAGAGACAGGTAGGATCAGAAAGAGATAAAAAGATAGTGAGAGAGAGGGGGGAAAATAGTTGGGAGGAGATCAAAAATGGAACAACGAATGTGGGGAAGAGGGGGAGGGGAAAAAAATTATTGTGACGTCACACAAAAATTATTTTTTTATTTCAACGTGCAGCCCAAAAGTATGCTACAAAAAATTTACTTTTTCAGCCGCGAGGGTATGCAGCAGTTTTTTTCATTTTTATTTTCAGCCGCGTGGGTATGCAATACTTTTTTATTTTCCGCTGCCACCTGGTTACCTGATCAGGAAAACCACTATAGCATTAGTAGATCTGCTCCCCGTAGGACTATCGAGGTGTCCTCCACACAGACGATAGCCCTGATGAAGTAGAACCCATTGACACTGGTTTCGTCCCGATCCGTCAAGGGATTGGGGAGTTATACCCATGGGAAGTTTCTTTCTACCTCTGCGGACTACAATGGATCATGGACTGGTGGATATCTGATGATGCCATTCGATGCCCATTGATGGTAGCTACATTCCCACCAAAGGACGTCCCGATCCGCCTTCAAATGGCTGAGATATTCACGTTTTTCTAATTTCATAGGTATTCCATGGTCAATTGCATGCTCACATGTAGGTATTTCGACGTCGACCGCGGCAGAAGCAGCAAAATGGGGCAGCATTTTCGGGGTTGTATTTGCGACTGAAATACCAGGCGAACAGAAATGCATAGTAGGTGGCTGGCCTCTAAATTCATAAATTCAAATCGGCCACCTACTATACGTTTCTGTTCGCCTGGTATTTCACTTTGTCCCCAGTACTAAATTTGCATTTTTGCGGGCCGAAATTTCCACTGGGGGCCAGAATAAAATACCAGGCGAACAGAAATGCATAGTAGGTGGCTGGCTTTTAAATTCATAAATTAAAATCAGCCACCTACTATGCATTTCTGTTCGCCTGGTATTTCACTTTGTCCCCAGTACGAATTTGATCGCAAATAAACCTCGAAAATGCTGCCCCGTTTTGCTGCTTCTGCCGCGGTCGACGTTGAAATATCTACATATGAGCATGCAATTGACCATGGAATACCTATGAAATTAGAAAAACGTGAATAACTCGGCCATTTGAAGGCGGATCGGGACGTCCTTTGGTGGGAATGTAGCTACCATCAATGGACATCGAATGGCATCATCAGATATCCACCATTCCCTGATCCATTGTAATCCGCAGAGGTAGAAAGAAACTTCCCATGGGTATAACTCCCCAATCCCATGACGGATCGGGACGAAACCAGTGTCAATAGGTTCTACTTCATCAGGGCTATCGTCTGTGCGAAGGACACCTCGATAGTCCTACGGGGAGCAGATCTACTAATGCTATAGTGGTTTTCCTGATAAGGTAACCAGGTGGCAGCGGAAAATAAAAAAGTATTGCATACCCACGCGGCTGAAAATAAAAATGAAAAAAACTGCTGCATACCCTCGCGGCTGAAAAAGTAAATTTTTTGTAGCATACTTTTGGGCTGCACGTTGAAATGAAAAAATAATTTTTGTGTGACGTCACAATAATTTTTTCCCCTCCCCCTCTTCCCCACATTCATTGTTCATTTTCGATCCCCTCCCCCCCCTCTCCTTCACTAGCTCTTTCTCTCACTATCTAATATTTACCTGTCTCTTTCTAACTCTACCTATCTCTTTCTATCTGTCTATAGCTATCTCTCTCCTACCTTTCATTGTCCTACCTACCACCTCTTCTACACCTACCTGCCTACCACCCACTAACCTACTCTCTCACTCTCTCCCCTAATCTATAACCTACCTACCTACTCCTCCCTCACCACCCCACTTTCTCTAACTAATTCCTACCTATTAACTAAACATTAATTGGGAATTTATTTTTCTTAAACCAGCAGCCGGGACAGAACCAGGGACCGAACCGGGTCCCTTTCACAAGTGTGGGCGGCTTAACCTCTAGCCACTGCGCCACCTGCTGATTTTATTTGAGTGCAGCGAAAACGCAATTAGAGGAGAATAATTCAGTGACGTCACAGCACAAAAAGTTCTTGAGCTTCATTTTTTTTTTGCTTCTGGTGCTTATAATTCCCAAGTGGGAATTCTTTCAGTTGTCCTAATAAATAGTATACTTAAGCAGCGCGCGTTTCTCATCCAGCTACTGCGCCGCCGCAATGAAGATTGGATTTGAATACAACTTTTTTTTTGCTTTTAAAAAAAAAGCAACTTATTATAAACTACTGCACATGTGACTTATTTTTAGTTAAGAACTATATATATAAAGAATATTGATCATGCCATAATTTGAACTTTGCTTAGAGTTTGACTTGAAAATGGTACTAATTTCTTGCTTCTACTTTTAAATAATTAATTTATGGGATACAGACAACTATAGCATGGATATACATAACTAACAAGGAAAAAGGAAAAGAAATTGGGTAACAATTTTTAAAATTGTTTGACTACATCAAAGGTAAAAAAAAAACATTTCATAGTGAAGTTCGTGAATTGTTGCCACTGAAAGTGATCTTCGCCAACTGCAGGATAAGTGCTTCTCCGTCTCCTGCTTCTGCTTTTTCTGGAGGTCACTTGCTTCTCCAAATCTTGGTGGTCTGCAATTTAAAGAGCGATTCAAATTATTGAACAGATTTTTTCTCGATACATTATTATTACCTACCTCAAGCGTCTTGTTGAGGATCAGGACGAAATGAATTAATGTGATAACAAGAAAATTCAGCAGAAGAAACTAATTTCCAAGCAACAAGAGTCCTTTCTTTAGGTATTCTGCCAAACCTTGAATGTAAATTCTCAGCTGTCATGCTGAGCAGCACTTTATTCGCCATCGGTCATCATCTTGCAGAGTCTGAAAAAAAATAAAAAAATAAAAAAAACACGTTAAATAAAAGTCATTAATGCGAAATCAAAGATTGAAAATTAGGCATTAAACTTTAATATGCTCTTTATCAGAGATCAAGATGAGAAGAGGAAGCATACTTGCCAAACTTGACAACTTCACTACTACCTACAATAAGCAATTGTCATCTTCATTACGAAAAGTGACTCAGCATTCGGTGGTTACATTATTAACTAAGCAACGTTTTATCAATGGACATGTTGGGCACAAACCACAAGCAAATAGATACGGATAGGGCGATAGAGGCGGCGAGAGAGAGCAAGCAGAATCCTTATAATGTCATCTAACAAAACAGTTTTGTTGCCGTTTTTGCTGTTGCCTGGCAAGGGACTTTGACTAAGCTTCTATCCCTACTCCTTCAAGTGTTGTTCTTGCTATTCGTCCTTCTGTCACTCCATTTTGCTTTCCCTTCTATCTCTCCATCTCCATCTCCATCTCCCTTTCCATGGCGACGTTGTTCACTTCATAATGTAATTTTGTTATTGCTGTTAGTTTATTGTCGGGTTTTAGTTGTCGGACTTATAGTATGAAGGAGTACATAAGAGCTATCCTCTTATTCTCAAGTATTAAACATTAGTGGCAAAGTGTTAAACTGTTGTACATACATGCTCAGCAAAAGTGAATAAACAAAACTGGCAAACTGATTTGCTTAAATGCATTTTCGCATAATTATAAATGACTTGTAAATTCAATTAGTTTGCATTTCCAAATACATAGATGACAAATCAATTTTGTCCTCATCAGTTGTTGGTGGTTACGTTAAATTGTGTTGAATTATTTTTTGATCTATTTTTTTTTTCATGTTTTTTGCCTTTGCCTTAAAACTTATACATAGTCCACCCACACACACATACAAACGCATACATGATGCAAATTGCTTGCCCTGTGGTCAAAACTATGGTAATTGCGGTCAACAGCAAAATTATAAATAATTAATTTAGCCAAGCAAGAGCTAGGCTATCCACATATGTATATAGAACGAACATAACTGCAAATAGTCGTATGTATGTACATATCTATGCCTTAAGCCATTCATGATATATATTTTCATGACTTGCGGGTTAAGCAAACTAAACTCATCGCTCCCCACCCCCCAACCCACTACTTAAACCCAACTTTAATGGCAACTTCTTCAATTAAATAGGCCAAAACTCATTCATGCAGAATGAACAGTTTTCCAGCGTATTACAAGAAATTCAATTTTCTTGAAATTGAGAATTGTGTGGCAAACCCCAGAAATTGACAGCAAGCATTAAATTGCATGAACTTCTGACAATTAAAGTGATATAGTTATCGAAACTGATTACAAAATGTTCAATGAGTCAAACAGAAAGCAAACCAAATTTAAACCACACACATTCCCTACCAATATCTATTTTTATAACTGACATCTCAGAGTGGAATACTTATTTTTTTTTTTGGCAACTATTTGCTGCAACAATACAACGAAGTAGCCAAGCCAAAGTAATCCAAGTGGCCAATTGAAGTGACCAAACACTTTCCGCAATGTGTCGCAGCCTCTTTTTGGCTCTCAACTCTTCATTCCTATTGTCATTGCCGGAGACGGCAACAGAGACTGAGACTGAGACCGAGAGGAGAGAGAACGTACAAAAAAATATATGTATATAACAAAAAAAGAGATGACAGTTAAAAGGATAGGAAAAAAAGTGCAAGTAGCTGAAGGAACAGAAACACACACACACACACAAGCAAAAAGCAAGCAAATGGAATAAAAATGAGAAAAAGATGCGCAGAGAATGTGTGTTAAAGTGTGACAGAGTGGTACTCGCATCTGGCCACTTTTTTTTTTTATTGTTGAAGGCTCAATTCAATCATTGAAAAAAAAGCGAGCGAATTGTTGTGAAATTTCACATATAAACCTGACAAACTGTTTCGATTAAATAGTTTTTTGTTTTTTTGGTGAGGGCTCAACTCAATCATTGCAAAAAGCAAACGAATTGTTGCGAAATTTCACTCACTGTGTCGATTAAATCATTTTTTCTTCTTTGAAGGCTCAATTCAAATTCAATCATTGAAAAAAGCAAACGAATTCTTATGAAATTTCATATATAAAGACTTAGTCATAACTAAAACCATCTTATGACTAAGTCTTTATAACTAAAACTAACTTATGACTAAGTCTTTATTTATGAAATTTCATAAGAATTCGCTTTTTTAGTCCTGATAGTTTAGTTTTTTTTTGTCCATTTCAAAATGCTAAGTTGAAATGAATTTTAACTTTAATATGGAACACACTCTCAGTTTGTGTTGCCGCCTTCATAGTCTGTAAACACAAATTGCATTTTCTTGAACAAATCAAAGCCGAGTAGAGAGCAGAGCAGAGCAGAGTAGAGAAAGCAAATGGCACACCTCTGACCCAATTGATAGTGAACGAAACGAAACGAAACGGTACGCGGCAAATGGGGCGTATACGTTATATGTATGTGTATCTACTTATATGTTTGTATGTGTGTATGTATGTATGTATGTATGTATGTGTGTTGTTAGGTAGCTTGGTAGATGGGTTTAGCTGATTGGTATCCACCCAGCCATATACACTGAAAAGGTGTTGCTAATCGAGCAACAAAGTTGAGCGAAATGTTCGCAAAGAGCACAAAGTGCATTAGGAAAGACTTAATGCACTTGAGCCAGTTTGAGGTTCTCGTCGTCGTGTACGCCTCTTGGCCAATGTTTGAAAGTCAAGTCATCAACAGCAAGAGCAAGAGCAACAGCAAGAGGAACAGCAACAACTAAGTAGAAGTCAAGTATGACGGTCTGTTTGTAGCGTGAAATCGATCAGTTGAGTGGGTTTTGGTGAGCTTTGGTGAGCCGCCTGCCCCCCCACACCCTCCACACCCCCACCCCCCACGTCTTGTGTCAGTGGCAATTGAATTTTGTTTTACTCTCTGCTTGTTGTCCCAGTTCTGCGATTTGAAGCTGGCTGGCTGGCTGTATGGTCGGTTCCACTTTAGTGCTAACTGCACATTAAATGGCTTGATTGCAAATCTCCAATCAAACTCTGGTGAATGTTTTTCAATTTCTTCTCTTTCTCTCTGTCTCTCTTTCATTCTTGGAATTGTCTTTGTTTTCTGTTTTTTTGCTTTGTATGTTGTTGTTGGTTGGCTTTTGCCCTTTGTTGTCCCTGCATGAAGCAGAATGTAATTTTCGTGAGATATTTCACTTTGCAACCCACGTGTGCTTTGTTTTTTCATTCGTTTACATCTGAATGGACAATTGATTTACAATGAAAATAAAACAAATTGAAATTGTGTGAGGAAAACATTCATAAAAAAAAATTGGCCTTATTTCAAATTAACTTTTCAAAGGAAATGCCAAGAAATTAATACAGCATTTATAGATTTATGTAAATTCTACTTTTCTAGAGCTATTGAATTTTGGGCTAGATCTATTTTAGAATTCAGTTTTAGATACAAAAAAATAAAATACATAAATTCTAGTTTTCTAGAGCAATCGAATTTTGGGCTATGTATATCTATTTAGAATTTAGCTTTAGATACAAAACAGGTTGAGTTGGAAGCATTGGAAGCAATTAAAACTCATATATAAATAGTTAAATTGAGAATCAATTGAATGAAATTTAGGTATCATTCTCTTCTTGATTTAATTAAACAAACTAACTCTTAACCAGAAACATAGAAACCAAAAGAATCATTAATTAAAATGGGAATCTCTGTCATAGTTCCCTTTTGAAACAGTTTTAACTAAGTTAGGAATAATTTAATTTAAGTAGCTATAGGTTGCGATTTGTAATTACCATAGATTAAATAAATAAATAATATAAAATAATTCACTTACGAAATTATGAAACATTTCTTAATCATTAATAGATTCGTTTTTTTTTCTTTCTGTAAAATGATATATCAAGCCAACTATCTTTATAAGCCAAATTTCTGTATATATATTGTATGTCGTGTCATTAAGAGACAGCATTCCTTTAGGTTTCAATATAATCTCATAGATTTCTATATATTCCTATAGTTCTATATATATTCCCATAGATTTCTATTTATTTCCATAGATTTAGAATATTCCTATTGATTTCTATATTTTTCGATATATTTCTATTGATTTCAGCTTACCAGTATATCCAGAAGTGAATTACCAGTCGAATTCCAGAGGTCCGATCACGCCGACACCCGCGCACTTACTGACCCAAAGGCCCCAAGTAGCTCCTTTTATATACCCTGGAGACAATAAATTTGGCGGGATGTTATATAACCCTATTTAATTTAAACCCTATTTAATTTAACCCTTATTTAATTTTACCCCTATTTAATGTAATCCTATTTTTTTGATATTTCGAAACGGTCGTTAAAATTTTAAATTTCAGTTGAGATTTAAAATTTCCGTTAAAATTTGAAGTTTTAAAAATTTCCGTTTAAATTTGAAATTTCAGTTGAGATTTAAAATTTCCGTTAAAATTTGAAGTTTTAAAAATTTCCGTTTAAATTTGAAATTTCAGTTGAGATTTAAAATTTCCGTTAAAATTTGAAATTTCAGTTGAGACATAAAATTTCCGTTAAAATTTGAAATTTTAAAAATTCAAATTTTAACCGCCCGTTTCGAAATTTCAAAAAAAAGATAGGGTTACATTAAATAGGGGCAAAATTAAAAAAGGGTTAAATTAAATAGGGTTTAAATTAAATAGGGTTATATAATATCCCGCCAAATTTAATGCCTCCAGGGTATATAAAAGGAGCTACTTGGGGCCTTTGGGTCAGTAAGTGCGCGGGTGTCGGCGTGATCGGACCTCTGGAATTCGACTGGTAATTCACTTCTGGATATACAGGTAAGCTGAAATCAATAGAAATACATACATATATCGAAAAATATAGAAATCTAAGGAATATATAGAAATCAATAGGAATATACTAAATCTATGGAAATAAATAGAAATCTATGGGAATATATAGAAATCAATAGGAATATTCTAAATCTATGGAAATAAATAGAAATCTATGGACTGTTCCCATTTCGAAACGTCATAGGTTTACTAATTCTGCTACACCCGTCATGCTTGACGTCTATGATGCTGGACCCATATGTCATATTAGTTCGAAAGTATTGTTGTACGTCAAAATGGTTCGTCGAACTGAAGGATTGCAGGTTCGAGCGCTTGCATGAGCGAGACTGAGTTAGCTGTTGCTGAACGTAGTCCCTAGTGCTGATGAGTGAGAGCGGGTAGGCTATATACGCCTCTCAGACATGTCTGGCCCAAGTTTGGGGTATAAAAGGCAGTGTCACTCTAGAATGGGTCTCTATTTTTCAAGTGAAAATTACAGTGAATTAAAAAATGAAAAGTGAAAATATAACCATTATTTATTTTCAAACAAAAAAGAAAAAAAAAACTATAAGAAGAAATCTTGCAATAAAGTCGTAAAAAATTCTTATTTCATTTGCTGTCACAACAAAGAGACTTTCCACACACCCTTCAAGTAAGTTAAAAAAAAAACAGAGAGCAAAAAGAGGGATAAGGGAAAAAAGCATTGCTCCATCGGATAGAGTGTTTTCGCCATCGTTCGTCGGCAGCAGGACCATAAACCACATGCCTATATGCAGGCAGCGGCAGCGCATACCAAATCAGCCTCTAGAAATGTATCTTACTCCAAACCAGAAGCGGCATGGCGGCATTCCCCCCTTCCACCCAAGCGCCAAAATACTTGAACAAATGCCGTTTCTGCCATCTGTCGAGACAACTTCTAGAATATTTTGGTTGTTTTTTTTTCCCCCCTCTCTTCACATCTTCTTCTGGGATTTGCACACTTGTCGCTCATAACTTCATGGCAATGCAATTTGCGTGGCGGCAAGGTGAATCAAGAAGGAACCAAAAAAAAGTAGCCTAAAAAAATAGATCGACAAAAAAATACTGGGATAGAAAACACTCTGCACTTACTGCAGAGTTAGTTGTTTCGCCTCTACTCCGGCTTTCTTTTAGCCATTTTTTTTTTTTGCTTTGGTTTCGTTGTTTTTTTTTTTTTTTTTTGGTAGGTCAAATGCAATTTGAACGGTGAAATTTCCCAGTTTTTTTTGTGTGTGTGTGTGTGTGTGTGTTCGTCGTGTACAAGAAAATGTGCTGAAAAGAAGGCGACGAATGGTAAAAGAAAAACCGGAACCGCATTTGAGCCCTTTTTATCGAGCAGAAAGTGGAGCACAGGCTAGAAGAGCGATGGAGTAAGAGAGAAGAAAAGAAAATTTATATAGCCATAGAGATAGGAATGAAGATGGGAAGCTGCAAAGCTGCAGTTTTCTTTTTCATTTCTTTTTATATTGTGTGTGTGTGTGTGTGTGTTTCTTTCGCTAGTTCTTCTCGTTCTTCTTGTTTTTTTTTCGGCTGTCGTTGCCGTTGTACAAAGTGGAAAATGTGGTTAAAAACCGCAATACGAAATAAATTACTTTTTGCTGCTACCGCTTTGAGTTGTTGCTGCTGGAGCTGCTGCTGGAACTGCTCCAGTCCAAGCGCCACTTGCCTGGGCCTTTTTCTTCATTGCAGCTTGAAATTGAAAGCTTCCGTTTGCCTTTACCGAGGCCGTCGACCAAAAGAGAGAATGGGGAGAGTCGGGGGGGTAACATTCCATTTATCCTCCTCCCACTGAACATTAGGCCGCGTTGAGCGCTCAACGCCATTGGCCGCTTCCGTTTTCCGCTGGTCTATGATGCCATCCATGCCTTCTCATCCATTGTCTCCGTGTGGCCCCAATTTTTGCAGTTTTCTCTCTCTCTCTCTCTCTCTCGCTCTCGTTTGTCGGTCAGCTTAAAGTTTCTTTCGCTTAAAGGCAAAAACGAAAAGAAAACATTTTTACAGCCTATTTGTCAGTCCGTTCGTCTGCCAGTTGGCTGGACTAATTTGAATTATGGTCCATCAAGCAAAAGAACGTGGCTAAACTTGTTTGAGTTCACTGGCTCAGTGCCCACACACACACACACACAAACACACGCACACGCACAGCATTTAGTTAGAGTCCTTTGGAAGTCATGTGGCTTAGAAATTTTTGGCAGTCATGCATGGCTCGTTTTTTTTTGTGGTTTATTCAGGTCTGGGCCACCAAAATAACATAAGGCCAACGTCTTGGGCAAACATATTTAAGGCTCAAAGTTTCAAAGTTTCAGGAGCCAACAACAGGTTGATGTGTGATGTGATGTTTTGGGCTTACAGCTTATGAGCACCAAGTCATTAGTATTTGCTGATCAAAAGCTAATTCCACTGTCAAAATTGCCCACTTGCCCAGTTTGCTTAACAATGGGCCAACAAAGATTTTTCTCTATATAGTATTAGATGAGAATAGTTTTTTGAAAAACATTTATTCAGCACAAAAGGCGGCGCAGAGCCCAGTCCCGGACAATGGCATTTTTACGACGGGGATCGGGGGGGATACGGGGAAACGGTGAAGAAAAATGGCATTAAAGTAAAATAGCGCTAAGTGCGCAACTACAATTACAATTACAATTTTCCCAACGACCCCGCTGCCTGCTGCCTGCTGCCTCCTTTGACCCTGACTCTGTCAGTTTAGCGTTTTGTACGTTGAGTCGACAGTTTTCTATGACAATTGTTGGGAAACTGGTCAGAAAGAAAGGAGTGGAGGGGGGGGATAGAGCAAGTGAGTGCCTTTGTTAGATGGTGCTAGCAATTTATTTGCCGTTTGCATTCAACGAGCCTGATGAATGGCCATTTGAAGTAAACGGCAAAGCATTGCTCTACGAGATTACCTTAAGTATGCGGCAATTGCACAAGCAGCTTACGGACATTCTTCTGCCACTAGAAAATAAAATGCGCCTTACGCACCCCAAGGCTCTATAAATTTATGCAGAACTTGGACTTGGACTAGGACTAGGACTAGGACTTGGGGTTGGGCTTGAGTTGGGTTGTGCGTTCTATAAAATTTATGGGGCTTCACAAACAAAAAGACACTAAAAGACACACACACACACAGAGAGGGAGACAGAGAGCAGAGGCCAAAAGCAAGTAAACGGAAATTGATGATGCGTGAAAAAGTGACATTGACAATTTGAAAACTGTATCGGCAAAAGTTAAAAGTTCCTTCTTTCTCTCTCAATTCCAACTCTACACATTCCTCCCGCACATTTATCATAATCGAAAAATTTGTTCGATGCTCAATAAGGGAGTGAACGTAGAGACAGATAGAGACAAAGCGATATAGGAGAGCGAGAGGAGCAGCAGGAGGAGGATGGGGAGCAGAAGGGATAGATATATTGGGGCCATCCATTTGTGTTACCATTTTGTGTTAACGTCAGCAGGTCGAGCGCATTGGAACAATGGGAGAGAGAGAGATGGAGACAGAATCTGGATCAGCAGCAGCAGAAGCAACCGGCAGCAGGCAGAAGGCAAAGTTTGGGCAACGCACAAAAGTAGGCAACGGAAGTGCAAGCGCCGCTGCATTGACATTTCCGCTTCGCAGCGTTTTTTCAAGGGGACTGGCGGCGGCGACGGCGACGCAAATAGTGACAAGGGGTTACTAGGGAGGCTAAAAGGGCATGGCAACTTGCACAACTTTTGCGCCAGTTGGCAGTTTTTTTTTCGCTCTCTCTCTCTCTCTGCACTCCAAGGGCTTATTTTCGGGGCGACAAAAAGTTTATAAAAAAAAAAAAAAAACAGAAACAAAAACAACTAGACGCATACATATATATATATATATATATATATATAAATGTATATAGACAATGTTAGTTTTTTGTAATATTTTAGTCAAGTCATGCTTAGAGAGATTAATCTCTTCTCGTTGGCATGTGGGTAACATATGACTTTCCAGTCATCCTGCCGGGATTAATTCACACAGAGTGCAGCAGCAGCACCAGCCGCAGCAGCAGCCACAGCAACTTAAAGCAGCACAAAATATGCTTAAAACTATTTTTCGTTTATTTAAAAATTCCTTCTCATTTTGCCCATTTGCAAGTATTTTTCATAAAGCAGTCAAATCTCAGCAAAAATCTCTTTTTCCTCATTTCTTTTGCCATTTCCCCCCACTCTTTTCTCTCTCTCTCTCTCTTTTTTTGAGCTTTTCTTGTTCATTTGATTTTGGCTTTTTTCCTTATATTATTTCATGCTGCGGGAAAACGCTAAATGTGCGAAAAAAAAAACCGAAACCGAGTAAAGAGAGTAAGAGAAGTAGCGAATACCAGTATTTGCGGTTTAATTCTCATACCCTTGCCGAGAGAGGCTATCTCCGAATTGTGGAAGCGCATAATTATGAAATTTTTATAAGTATCGTTAAAAATTCAACTAATTAAATCTATTACAATCAAAAGTATTAGAATTAATATATAATTTTCAAATGGCTTTACAATCTGTGAAATGAAAAAGAATAGAACTTCTCTAAAGGGTACACAAAGTTCGAGTATTTGGTATTCTTTTTTTTTTTGTTGCTTCTTTCTGATGCCACTTTTTGCTAGAGTCAACGAAATGTTGGATAAACTTTTCATGTGTGTGAAACTGAAGAAGTTTCACAGAGGACTTTGAGATATTGATATTCAATGAGCAGTTTATGTGTTGAGTAAATTGTCAATGGGATGGGAATGCACTTTTTATAAGTATTACAAAACAAAAAGCTACAAAAGAAAACTACATTCAACCAACAAATAATTCATTTTCACTACCAGCTAAAGAGAAAGAGACTAAATTAAACTTTTAGCAATCTTGATATTCTGGAACTGCACGGAATGATTATTTAGAAACCAACTCGAAAAGTACATCTTTATGTAATCTTCGAGAGTTTTTCTTGAATAATTCTAGAAAACACGTTTGCTTCTTATTTAAGTGTGCCCATATATCGATAACCTGATCATACCCCGGGCTGTGTGCCCATATCATACAAAATACCATATGAGAGTGTGGAGTGGGCACATTCGGGAATAGAGTGAACGTTCACATTGCACATTGAGTGGACATAATAAAATTTCTACAAATGGAAAGTCTTTTGACTTTCAGATTGTATTTGAATTCACTTAGATGCTGACCATCAATTGTGATTTCGATTAAATTACTACAAATGCAGAAAACCATTGCGATGAAGTTGAGAAATCCAATTGAATATCAGGAATTCTTGGACCGCAAAGTTTGCATTGCCTAACTATAATCAATGGGAATGGAAATGGGAATGGGAATGCAAAATGGAAATGCGGCAAAGGCAGCGGCCAAATGCAACAAGTTGCTGGGGCAAGTGGCTATAAAATTGTTACGCGAAATTAAACAACTTATTGGCTTTTCTTTCCGTTTTTCTTTCAGTACTTCGGCCTTCTCCCCCTCTCTGAATTTTTTGCCTTGGCTTTAGCAGCTAAACTCCTCGCCCTGTACTCGGTGCTCTGAGTGACTTGCTGACTGGCAGCCAAGCCAAAGCACTGCTGCTGACTTTGCGCTCTTTAATTTATGCAAATTTCATGCTACGCGTGGCGGCGGCGGCGACGGCGGCTGTGGCGGTGGCAGCCTACCCCGCCCGCCCTCGTCTCTCTCTCTGTAGACATTTCATATTGACGCTGGGGTGACACAATTTTCCGCCACTCAACATGTGGCAAATTGAAGCTCAAAAAGCAAAAGTCACAGATTCAATGGGAACAATGACAAACGCTGAAAGCTGCTCAAGTGCCAAATGTCATTCATTTGCCCCCCACCTCCCACCTTCCACTCCCTGTCTCTCTCTCTCTCTCTCTCCTCTGTCTCTCAGTCTTTGCTATTTTGGTGATTTATTTTGCCATTCGGAGAAAATATAAATTAGTTGAAATTTAATTTTATATTTCGTTCGTTTTAGTTGGTTTTGAGTTATTTTTTTTTTTTTGTTTGTTTGCCACCCTTTCCCTTTTGTTTGTGCAATGAAAGTTTTGTAAGTTGAAATTATGCAAACTCGTTGCCAGCTGCAGTTATTACGCATACGCCATGTGGTTGAGTTTACATGTTGCATACCTGCAGGCGCTACTGCATGTGGCGTACACACACACACACTAGCGAGAGAGAAAGTTTCCCTCACTTTGATCGCGTTGCATCCGCAGGTTGTGGCTTTTCCAGTCGCGCAATAACTTCAATTAAATTTTCCCTGCACATTTTTCACACAATACAAAAAAAAAAAAAAGAAAAAAATGAAGAAGGAAAACGAACCAACACACACAAAAATTTTGAAGGTAGTTTTTACCTCGAAAGTTTTTGCATACTTATAATTTAATTTGTACCAAAAGAGAGAGAGTGCGAGAGAGAGAGTGCGAGAGAGAGAGGGAGAGAGAGAAAAAAGGGAACTACGTGTCTTCATTAGCAGGCAACTTGATTACACAGAAATATTTTGCCCCTCTGTATTCACAGACTTTCTCTATGCGAATTGTGGTAAAAGGTCAATTAATGTTGCCCCCCTCAACCCCCCCATTCTACAGCCAATTGAACAATTTTTTTGATATGAAAATAAAAGAGACTTCAGTTTCCAAAAAATAAAGTTAATTGTTAAAAATGCGAAAAAATAAAAGAAAAGAAAATGCTGTAACAAGATGCAAGAGAGAGAGAGAGAGAGAGAGAGTTTCCATCTACTTTGCTTGTTTATCCCCACTTTGATTTATGTAATAACTTTCTTAGGCTGCTTTGTTCAGCATTTTATGTGATACATACATACATACATAGATGAAGGATCTAGAGATTGAAAGAGATATCAAGTTAAGTGCTTAAATGTTGCTTTATAACATTTTAATGGCATTGCCTTTGCCACCCACCCCTCCTGCCCCCGCCACGCCCCGTTTCAGTCAGTCAGTTTGGGAGGCCTTCAAGTTTCAAAAATGTCATAAAATTTTCAACAAGTCCTTTAACTTTTTGCCAAGGCTTGGCTTGACTTGGCTCGGTTTGGCTCGGCTTGGCTTGGCTGGCAGTGCATTGAGTTCAATTTGGTAACTGCTTTCTTTATGCCTTGGCGATAAGCGCCCAAGCACTTAAAATGCTTTATTTCCACTCCACTTCAGGCTACAGCAGCTACAAAAAGCAATTTTATTAGCTTTAGAACAAAATTACAACAAAGTTAGCCAGCTGCAACAAAAATTATGATGACTTTTTAATTAAGCAGCCCAAAAAAAGCAAAACAACAAAAAAAAAAAAAAAAAAAAAAACAAATGCGAAACAAAACAAAATTGTCGTCAAGTGAAAAGCCAAATTGTTTAGCATTGAAGGGGCATGAGTTGAGTTTTGGTTGTCTGCAAATGCTGCTGATGTTCCTCCTGATGCTGCTTCTGCTATTACTGATGACGATTATGATGATGACAAAGAAGCAACAGAAAGAAGAAGCTCTGGGATACAGATGGCATTTGGCTCATTGTTTTGTCAGTGCCACGTGATGCGCAAATTCACAAACAACAACGAACGAACCCAAACCAAACCCAAACTGGCCAAGAGCAGAGAAGACAACAACAAACAAAAACCGAAGCGAGACAAAGCATCGTGGGAGGAGGAGGGATGGATAAAAAGTGCGGCTGGCGGCTAGTGCAGTCCTTAAGTCTAGGTCTGGCATAGAGCAACGCGTTAGATAATGTTCTTCCTTCTTGTCCTTGTCCCATAATCCTTGCCATAGTTGCAGCTTAAACAACAATCATTGTCAGCTGAATTACAAAACTTCACTTCACTTCAATTCACTTCTCTGCCTCCTCTGTGTCTCTGTTGAACAATGAACAAAATTCCACTCCCAATTGCAGTTTTCTCTTTCTCAGTTGATCTCTCTCACTGTCTCTCTCTCTCTCTCTCTCTCTCTCTCTTTTTTATCTTGCATTTTACTGGCCTTAAATGAGTTGCCAACATTTGTAGTGCCTTTCGTTATTTGACCGCAAAGAACTTTAAATTAATGACAATTTGTCGATTTTGGAAAATCTTTAAATCTCATTTAATTGAAGCAAAAATTGATACTCTCTGAGACCCCCCCCCAATTCTCTACCTCTCAAATCATTTAGAAAGGGTTTACTCTTCCCATTTGAATCTATGTATTTGTCATTATCAAATTTATGCATCCCAAAAGCCATTCAAATGCCTTTTCATTCCTTTTTGTATTCCCAATCTAATTAGAAAAGGATTTGCTCTTGACAGAACCAGATGGGACTTCACTTCACTTCACATCACATATGTTTTATGTATGTATGTGTGTGTGTGTCGGCAAATGCATCATGGAAAATTATATTTCAATTTTGTCAAAGCGTAAAGTGGGTGCAGGAAGGAACACAAACGAACGAACGAACGAACGAACCAAAAAAATTGTGTAAAATGAATAATTAAAATAGAAAATATATATACTATAATACGCATCGTCGAGTTGATAAACTGTGTGCATAATTTTGCATATCAAAAGCAAAAGCTGCAATTAAGTGAGCCAGATACAAGCGATGCGGCTGCAATTGTGTTTTCTGATAGATAATTATGGAATTTCTATGGTTCTACGAAAACTGGGGCAGGTGTGGTGGGGCACGTGGAGAAGGTGTGTATTGGTGTATCCACTGCATTATGTAAAATACAAAATGCTCCACACTCTGTTAATTTTCATCAAATTAAAGGCACCGCATACAATCTAGGTTAGATTGAAAAATTTCCTAATTTGAAACAGGAAAGTGAGTTTTTTAAAAATATTCAACATATTTATAAATTCAAACTTGGCTCGATTAGATTAAAATCCTATATTAAAATTAAGAGTTAGAGTTTTCAGTTCACTCTTATGGATTTATATTTACTTTAATAAATAATATATTTTCAGCTCTTTAATTTGAAACATTTTTCTTCTATTGAAAACTTTTGCAGAATTTCTCTTTTTCACCTCGTAATTTCTACATCGTGGCTTTCTGTTTATGTATGCGGCACAATTTTCCACACTCACACACACACTCTCACACACATGAAATAATTATAATTTTGTGCGTGCTTTGATTTTGCGCCACTTGACAATTTTCCATCGTATTCCATCCTGTAAATACCAAATTGTCCTCAGTGTGCGGGCCCCATCGAAATCGAAAGAGAGTGAGAGAGGGGGAAGGGAAGTCTTTGTTGTTGTTGCTGTTATTACTGTTTTTCTCTTTTTTTTTTTTTTTTTTTTTGATATATTATTGTTGTTGTTGATACATTATAATATGATGCCTGGCATTAATTTGAAAAGCTTCTGCCTTTCGTGGAATATTATCACCAGGAGCAACAGTTAATAAATGCGCATACTTATTTTTCTCTGTCTCTTCTATTTATCTTTTTCATATTTTTTGTTATTCTTTTGGTTTTGAATGGTGTAACTTTGATTACTGGGAATTTGGGGGGAATGAAAATTGATTGGAGTTAAGCTATCAATGAGTTAATAGAAAGACTAAATTGCCCTTAACACTACCTTCTTACACCTTTTAGTTACAAATGATTAAACAATTCTTCTTTAGCACACAGCATAGAATTAAGTATTTTCGATAACCTAAACTATATGTATGTATACTGTTTATAGACATTAGAGTATTAATGATAATATCGATTAATCGTATTTACCTGTATCCAAAATTTTCAATCAAATTAGTCTTGACTTACTAGTCGACGACCGAAATTCATAGACTCATTTTAAAATGTGAAAAGCATCAGTTTCCATCGTGACTTCAAAAAGTTCACACACAAAATAAAAAGGAGTTTTAAGTGCATTTCTGGAAGGAAAAATTTTAAATTTAAAAAAAATTGTGAAATACATCTGGAAGGATAATCAGAGAATGAAGTTTACACATCAAATTCGTTTAGAACAAATGGAATTATATTAGATTTGTATAAGGATTTCGTTTCTTATTTAATAACAACTTATCAAAAAGCTGCCGCTTCAGATATGCTTATTAATATCAAAAGAGAATAATATCCACTTAAATTTCTCTTTTTTTCTCCGTAGCATTTCAATTATTTCCTTAATTCAAGTTTGCAAATTGACTACTCTTACGATAGTTTAAATACCAGAAACAGTATCTTAACTGGCGTCATTTCAATAACACTTTGGAAATTTCAAAAGAAAGTATCTGGAGCCATTATACATATTATAGGTATGCTTATTAATATCAAAAGAGAATAATATCCACTTAAATTTATCATCTTTTATCCGTAGCATTTCAATTACTTCCTTAATTCAAGTTTGCAAATTAACTACTCTTACGATAAATCAGGTGCCAAAAACAGTATTTTAGTTGGCGTCATTTCAATAACACTTTGGAAATTTGAAAAGAAAGCATCTGGAGCCATTATATTATAGGTATGCTTATTAATATCAAAAGAGAATAATATCCACTTAAATTTATCATCTTTTATCCGTAGCATTTCAATTACTTCCTTAATTCAAGTTTCCAAATTAACTACTCTTACGATAGTTAAGATGCCAAAAACAGTATTTTAATGGGCGTCATTTCAATAACACTTTGGAAATTTGAAAAGAAAGCATCTGGAGCCATTATATTATAGGTATGCTTATTAATATCAAAAGAGAATAATATCCACTTAAATTTATCATCTTTTATCCGTAGCATTTCAATTACTTCCTTAATTCAAGTTTGCAAATTAACTACTCTTACGATAAATCAGGTGCCAAAAACAGTATTTTAGTTGGCGTCATTTCAATAACACTTTGGAAATTTCAAAAGAAAGTTTCTGGAGCCATTATATTATAGGTATGCTTATTAATATCAAAAGAGAATAATATCCACTTAAATTTATCATCTTTTATCCGTAGCATTTCAATTACTTCCTTAATTCAAGTTTCCAAATTAACTACTCTTACGATAGTTAAGATGCCAAAAACAGTATTTTAATGGGCGTCATTTCAATAACACTTTGGAAATTTGAAAAGAAAGCATCTGGAGCCATTATATTATAGGTATGCTTATTAATATCAAAAGAGAATAATATCCACTTAAATTTATCATCTTTTATCCGTAGCATTTCAATTACTTCCTTAATTCAAGTTTGCAAATTAACTACTCTTACGATAAATCAGGTGCCAAAAACAGTATTTTAGTTGGCGTCATTTCAATAACACTTTGGAAATTTCAAAAGAAAGTTTCTGGAGCCATTATATTATAGGTATGCTTATTAATATCAAAAGAGAATAATATCCACTTAAATTTATCATCTTTTATCCGTAGCATTTCAATTACTTCCTTAATTCAAGTTTCCAAATTAACTACTCTTACGATAACTCAGGTGCCAAAAACAATATTTTAGTTGGCGTCATTTCAATAACACTTTGGAAATTTCAAAAGAAAGTATCTGGAGCCATTATATTATAGGTATGCTTATTAATATCAAAAGAGAATAATATCCACTTAAATTTATCATCTTTTATCCGTAGCATTTCAATTACTTCCTTAATTCAAGTTTGCAAATTAACTACTCTTACGATAACTCAGGTGCCAAAAACAATATTTTAGTTGGCGTCATTTCAATAACACTTTGGAAATTTCAAAAGAAAGTATCTGGAGCCATTATATTATAGGTATGCTTATTAATATCAAAAGAGAATAATATCCACTTAAATTTATCATCTTTTATCCGTAGCATTTCAATTACTTCCTTAATTCAAGTTTGCAAATTAACTACTCTTACGATAACTCAGGTGCCAAAAACAATATTTTAGTTGGCGTCATTTCAATAACACTTTGGAAATTTCAAAAGAAAGTATCTGGAGCCATTATACATATTATAGGTATGCTTATTAATATCAAAAGAGAATAATATCCACTTAAATTTATCATCTTTTATCCGTAGCATTTCAATTACTTCCTTAATTCAAGTTTGCAAATTAACTACTCTTACGATAGTTAAGATGCCAAAAACAGTATTTTAATGGGCGTCATTTCAATAACACTTTGGAAATTTCAAAAGAAAGTTTCTGGAGCCATTATATTATAGGTATGCTTATTAATATCAAAAGAGAATAATATCCACTTAAATTTATCATCTTTTATCCGTAGCATTTCAATTACTTCCTTAATTCAAGTTTGCAAATTAACTACTCTTACGATAACTCAGGTGCCAAAAACAATATTTTAGTTGGCGTCATTTCAATAACACTTTGGAAATTTGAAAAGAAAGTATCTGGAGCCATTATACATATTATAGGTATGCTTATTAATATCAAAAGAGAATAATATCCACTTAAATTTATCATCTTTTATCCGTAGCATTTCAATTACTTCCTTAATTCAAGTTTGCAAATTGACTACTCTTACGATAGTTTAAATACCAGAAACAGTATCTTAACTGGCGTCATTTCAATAACACTTTGGAAATTTGAAAAGAAAGTATCTGGAGCCATTATACATATTATAGGTATGCTTATTAATATCAAAAGAGAATAATATCCACTTAAATTTATCATCTTTTATCCGTAGCATTTCAATTACTTCCTTAATTCAAGTTTGCAAATTAACTACTCTTACGATAACTCAGGTGCCAAAAACAATATTTTAGTTGGCGTCATTTCAATAACACTTTGGAAATTTGAAAAGAATGTATCTGGAGCCATTATACATATTATAGGTATGCTTATTAATATCAAAAGAGAATAATATCCACTTAAATTTATCATCTTTTATCCGTAGCATTTCAATTACTTCCTTAATTCAAGTTTGCAAATTAACTACTCTTACGATAACTCAGGTGCCAAAAACAATATTTTAGTTGGCGTCATTTCAATAACACTTTGGAAATTTCAAAAGAAAGTATCTGGAGCCATTATACATATTATAGGTATGCTTATTAATATCAAAAGAGAATAATATCCACTTAAATTTATCATCTTTTATCCGTAGCATTTCAATTACTTCCTTAATTCAAGTTTGCAAATTAACTACTCTTACGATAAATCAGGTGCCAAAAACAGTATTTTAGTTGGCGTCATTTCAATAACACTTTGGAAATTTGAAAAGAAAGCATCTGGAGCCATTATATTATAGGTATGCTTATTAATATCAAAAGAGAATAATATCCACTTAAATTTATCATCTTTTATCCGTAGCATTTCAATTACTTCCTTAATTCAAGTTTGCAAATTAACTACTCTTACGATAAATCAGGTGCCAAAAACAGTATTTTAGTTGGCGTCATTTCAATAACACTTTGGAAATTTGAAAAGAAAGCATCTGGAGCCATTATATTATAGGTATGCTTATTAATATCAAAAGAGAATAATATCCACTTAAATTTATCATCTTTTATCCGTAGCATTTCAATTACTTCCTTAATTCAAGTTTGCAAATTAACTACTCTTACGATAACTCAGGTGCCAAAAACAGTATTTTAGTTGGCGTCATTTCAATAACACTTTGGAAATTTGAAAAGAAAGCATCTGGAGCCATTATATTATAGGTATGCTTATTAATATCAAAAGAGAATAATATCCACTTAAATTTATCATCTTTTATCCGTAGCATTTCAATTACTTCCTTAATTCAAGTTTGCAAATTAACTACTCTTACGATAACTCAGGTGCCAAAAACAATATTTTAGTTGGCGTCATTTCAATAACACTTTGGAAATTTGAAAAGAAAGTATCTGGAGCCATTATACATATTATAGGTATGCTTATTAATATCAAAAGAGAATAATATCCACTTAAATTTATCATCTTTTATCCGTAGCATTTCAATTACTTCCTTAATTCAAGTTTCCAAATTAACTACTCTTACGATAGTTAAGATGCCAAAAACAGTATTTTAATGGGCGTCATTTCAATAACACTTTGGAAATTTCAAAAGAAAGTTTCTGGAGCCATTATATTATAGGTATGCTTATTAATATCAAAAGAGAATAATATCCACTTAAATTTATCATCTTTTATCCGTAGCATTTCAATTACTTCCTTAATTCAAGTTTGCAAATTAACTACTCTTACGATAACTCAGGTGCCAAAAACAATATTTTAGTTGGCGTCATTTCAATAACACTTTGGAAATTTGAAAAGAAAGTATCTGGAGCCATTATACATATTATAGGTATGCTTATTAATATCAAAAGAGAATAATATCCACTTAAATTTATCATCTTTTATCCGTAGCATTTCAATTACTTCCTTAATTCAAGTTTGCAAATTGACTACTCTTACGATAGTTTAAATACCAGAAACAGTTTCTTAACTGGCGTCATTTCAATAACACTTTGGAAATTTCAAAAGAAAGTATCTGGAGCCATTATACATATTATAGGTATGCTTATTAATATCAAAAGAGAATAATATCCACTTAAATTTATCATCTTTTATCCGTAGCATTTCAATTACTTCCTTAATTCAAGTTTGCAAATTAACTACTCTTACGATAATTCAGGTGCCAAAAACAGTATTTTAGTTGGCGTCATTTCAATAACACTTTGGAAATTTGAAAAGAAAGTATCTGGAGCCATTATACATATTATAGGTATGCTTATTAATATCAAAAGAGAATAATATCCACTTAAATTTATCATCTTTTATCCGTAGCATTTCAATTACTTCCTTAATTCAAGTTTGCAAATTAACTACTCTTACGATAAATCAGGTGCCAAAAACAGTATTTTAGTTGGCGTCATTTCAATAACACTTTGGAAATTTGAAAAGAAAGCATCTGGAGCCATTATATTATAGGTATGCTTATTAATATCAAAAGAGAATAATATCCACTTAAATTTATCATCTTTTATCCGTAGCATTTCAATTACTTCCTTAATTCAAGTTTGCAAATTAACTACTCTTACGATAATTCAGGTGCCAAAAACAGTATTTTAGTTGGCGTCATTTCAATAACACTTTGGAAATTTGAAAAGAAAGTATCTGGAGCCATTATACATATTATAGGTATGCTTATTAATATCAAAAGAGAATAATATCCACTTAAATTTATCATCTTTTATCCGTAGCATTTCAATTACTTCCTTAATTCAAGTTTGCAAATTAACTACTCTTACGATAAATCAGGTGCCAAAAACAGTATTTTAGTTGGCGTCATTTCAATAACACTTTGGAAATTTGAAAAGAAAGTATCTGGAGCCATTATACATATTATAGGTATGCTTATTAATATCAAAAGAGAATAATATCCACTTAAATTTATCATCTTTTATCCGTAGCATTTCAATTACTTCCTTAATTCAAGTTTGCAAATTAACTACTCTTACGATAACTCAGGTGCCAAAAACAGTATTTTAGTTGGCGTCATTTCAATAACACTTTGGAAATTTGAAAAGAAAGCATCTGGAGCCATTATATTATAAGTATGCTTATTAATATCAAAAGAGAATAATATCCACTTAAATTTATCATCTTTTATCCGTAGCATTTCAATTACTTCCTTAATTCAAGTTTCCAAATTAACTACTCTTACGATAGTTAAGATGCCAAAAACAGTATTTTAATGGGCGTCATTTCAATAACACTTTGGAAATTTCAAAAGAAAGTTTCTGGAGCCATTATATTATAGGTATGCTTATTAATATCAAAAGAGAATAATATCCACTTAAATTTATCATCTTTTATCCGTAGCATTTCAATTACTTCCTTAATTCAAGTTTGCAAATTAACTACTCTTACGATAACTCAGGTGCCAAAAACAGTATTTTAGTTGGCGTCATTTCAATAACACTTTGGAAATTTGAAAAGAAAGCATCTGGAGCCATTATATTATAAGTATGCTTATTAATATCAAAAGAGAATAATATCCACTTAAATTTATCATCTTTTATCCGTAGCATTTCAATTACTTCCTTAATTCAAGTTTGCAAATTAACTACTCTTACGATAGTTAAGATGCCAAAAACAGTATTTTAGTTGGCGTCATTTCAATAACACTTTGGAAATTTGAAAAGAAAGCATCTGGAGCCATTATATTATAAGTATGCTTATTAATATCAAAAGAGAATAATATCCACTTCAATTTCTCATCTTTTATTCGTAGCATTTCAATTATTTTCTTAATTTAAGTTTACAAATTAAGTACTCCAACGATAATCCAATCGATAATGTCATCAGCGGATACAAATACTTTTGCATTGCAAAATCAGAGGATTATCTCGAGTTTCCTGAACACAGAATTTCTATTTCATTTTATTTTAAATACTTTTATTAAAAATAAAGATTTCTATACAATCCGAAACTAGAATAAATTTTCCATTTCTCTCTTTAGTTAGCAAATCTCACAGGTAATGTAAGTTTATTTAAATAATTCTTAATTAGTTTTTCTGTCTGTTTTCTAACACACTGTATTTCTGTTTCTCTCTCCCTCTCTCTCTCTTTCTATCTCTCTCTCTCTCACACACTTGTCTGTTTACTTTATTATTCAATGTGTGCTTATTTTTTTATGCACGTGCATCTTCCCATCTTCTGACATATTAAAAATTCATTTTCTTTTAAATCCAATTAAATTTCTCATTAATATGCGTCGCGAATGGAAAAGTGTGTAAGACCAAACCAAAAAAAAAAAAAAAAACCAAACACCGCAAAGCAGAATAGGCCTGAGGAAATGTTATAAAGGCCGCATTTTTGATACCCTGGCCAACTGGTGGCGCCAGATCGATCAGAGCCAATCGATAGCAGCCAAATGAAGCAGTTCAATGTTTTTTCAAATAATTAAAGGATAATTGGGACCGATATTATTGCCGTACGATATGGTAGATTGACTTTGACGCATGTTCGCATTTTGGGTTGATCAAAATTTTGTCTGTAGATCCGATTTGTTGGATTTGTCGAAAAACAGGCTAACACACACAGAAGAAGAGTCCTTCCTACACGTACGGATGGATGATGAGTGTAGGAAAGTTTGTGCTAAATCTCTTTGAGTATGTTTCAGTGAAAAGATTTTGGGTGGGTTGAAATCTAATTCTGATTAGTCAAGCATTGCGCTTCCTTGGCAGCACTTGTCCTTTGGGTATTCCACACTCCTTGCACCACGCACACACACACACGCACACACATCATGTGAAGAGACACACTCAACCACTCCCAGCCAATTTGGTTGCTCGTTCATTAAAAACTGCTTAGTTGACAAAAATAAAAGAGCTATGGGAACACATTTAGGGTAAAAGGGAAGAGAGAGAAGAGACAGAAGGAAGGAGAAGGACCCACATCATGCGGGGGACACTGTTGACATAAAAATTACGCGCATGAAAGTCAACATGGAAAATGAGTTAAATAAACAGCCATCAGCGGACATCGTTTGTGTTGAGTTGGAAAAAAAAAAATTGCAAAATTAAATTAGTTGCACTAAAGGACATAACAAAAAAAATACCAAACGAAACGAAGGGAAAGGGAAAGGAAAATAAATGTATGTATGCCTGGCAGTTGTGGCTTTTAAATTATTGTGCCCTACAAAATATATTGAATGAGCAAACAAATTATGTTTTGTGGGCCTCTGCTGAGGAAGGAAGGAAGGATATACAGCTGTCGTTGTTTAAGGACTTGTGTGTGTGTGTGTGTGCGTGGTTAGTTTTACTCATCCCTCTTGTCGTAAATTATTGACTTTAATTGAAAAGCGAAACAAAGTAAACATTTTACAATGGAAACTGTTTATTTAATGAGTTAATGAGCGTAAAACATATGTACATACATTAATATATATATATAGGCACAATATATATATGTATGCTGTCCCATTTACTAAGGAGAATAGCATGAATGATTAATCAACTGCAATGTTAAGCCCTCAAAGAGAATATGCGGGGTTTTGGTACAAATCAATCAAACCGAAACTACATAAAATAAACAATTTTGTATTCATTTTATATATAAAGCGAATAATTGACCCAATAATCTCTTCAGCAACACCACAAAATAAGTCCATGTCTAATCTTCCCTCTACCTATAACAATTTCTAACCTCATCGCTTAATATTAGTTTAATGAATTGTTTGCCAAAGCCAAGTGAAAGGTTTTTAAGCATCGCTATTAGTAAATTAAACCAATATGCCATATTGACTGCAAGCGTCTCGACCATTTTATCTGGTTTAAGGGATTAAAAAAAAATATATATACATATATGTACATTCACTTGATACCAGAGAGCCCCACCTGGTTAAACAATTCAAAAAAACCCCAAAATATAAATGCATTTAGTTACACAAAAACAACGAAGCTTTTCGCGGTTTATTCTACCTAACCATAACCATTTTTAATATCTGCACACTAAAAATATGTTGGACAGCAAAAAAAAAAAAAAGACCAGAAGAGATGGTCGAAATGTAGACTACAGTTAAAAACGCTAAGCTCTTAAGCGTATTTTTATTTATTTACATAAAATGTTCTACTATTGTCGTCTTTACCACCCACCACCACCCCACCCAGTATTCCTTCTCTTTTTTTTGCGTTTTATATGCAATTTCTATGTATTATTTAATTCATATTGACAATAATATTTTAAGCTGATTTCCGCATGGAATTGGCACGATAACAAAACAAGATAAGCGGCTAACCATTCAAAAGAGATTTTCATAGTTTTGTCACAACGATAACTTATTATTTTTGTTGTTATTGTTACTGTTTCTGCTGCTGCTACTACTACGACTATTAGTTTATAAACGGGGCTTTTCGATTTAAGCTTAAATTGTATGACAAAAATAGCAATTTAAATTTCATCTGAATCATGATCCACAAACAGAAATTGGAGCAATTAATGCAGATATTTTTTTCTTCCTGTTTTTTTTGCTTCTTGCGAAGAACGATTGGAAATATGTATTTTCTATTTATGCTAGGCTTTTCCCAATCTTTTTATGCCATGCATCCATAGGATGAAATGGTATATTAAACTCCCCAAAATGTATGTAACAGAAAGAAGAATGAAGCTTTTCCGACCCTATAAAGTATATATATATTCGTGATCAGTATCAATAGCCGAGTCGATTGCGAAATGTCCGTCTAAAGTCCACATAAGAGTGAGTGAGATAGCATTTGAAAGAAATTTAATATATATCTTTTCACTTGATGCATGGTATATTCAAGTCGGCCCGGCGACTTACTTTATTTTTTTTCTTTTGTTTTTTTTGATATTGTTTTTCTATAAAATTAATTGATTCAACTGCCAGTTGTCGTCTCATAAAACAGCACAAAATTGAAATATAAATTTTAAATAAATAATATATGGACCAAAATGAAATGCAGGTACATGTGCCGCCACATTTCCATCACCTCGGCAAATGCAAATGAAAAAAAAATAAAAAAAAAACACACACACACACACACATTGGAACCTGCAATGCAAATGAAATATGAGGAAGATGGTAAAATTTTGAACGTTTTTCTGCATACAAATTCAGAGCAAGGCCTGAGCACCCAAAAAAGTAGGCAACACTTTTTCACTCAATCAATTGGCACTTGATACCCTACAAAAAATACACTTGGAGAAAGCATATTCGAGAACTGATTAAATATAATACACTAATAATGTAAATAAAGTTATAGAAATTAAGTTTAAATTTCTTTAAATTGAGCATAAGCTCACATTATAAAATTACGTATACGCCCTGTGTGTCAAGATAAATTCAACATTTTGCATAGATTTCAACTATTCCACTACATCAATAGGAAAGAAGATAAATTCAAAAAAAATTGTTGTATCAACTACAAATGTCAGCCAATTCAAAAGGGTATAGAAAAGACGGCTTTGATGGTAGCCTGAATATTTGGCACTGGTTTGTCCTTTTTAACGTTCGGGTCGCCAAAAATATCATATTGATGGTAGCCGTTTTTGATTTGTTGGTTGTGTCAATTGGAAATGGCTTAAAAAAATATTTGTATGCGTTATTTGAGTTTATTGATTGCCAAGTGCAGACATTTGTATGCATTTGAAATCAAAATTTTGTGTTGCTGGTCAATCAGTCAATGAATTTCGTTTGATGGGGCCAAATTAAAGTAAATGTTGTGGTTAAAATTTTAGTAATTTACCAAATATATATGTACTTAGATAGAGATGTATGTTTATATGTATGTATTTATGCGTATTTTAATAGCCGTTTAATTGGCAAACAATTTTGGTTAAATGCTAATTTTCGTTTGTCTAATTTGGTTAATTACATTTGAAACGGAAATGGGCCCATAAGCGAAATGTAAACCAATTATATATTGATAGCATCAATTGGAAATTGAATTTCAATTCGGATAATGGGAATTTTACAAAATTTGATTAATATGAATGCAACTAAATACGCCTTGTAACATGCCATCATCTACACACAATCTCACACACACACACACACTCGCACAAAAACACACATACATGTGTATGTACAATATGTGTAATAATAAAACGTTTTGAATTGTAACTTCCCTTTCCGTTCGATTAACACGCATTTCCGGCATGCATATTTAAACAACAAAAACTATAGATCGAAACAAACAGAGCAACAACAACAACAACAGCAACAACAAACAAACGAACGAACGAACAAGAACGAACCAAAAAAAAAAAAATACAACCCAAAAACTGTAAATTAGTATGTGAAATTTTCAGATAGTTTATCCTTTGGCAATCTAAACCGGAAACGAAATGGCAGAACGACCAGCAACCAGAATAGACGAAGCAAAAGAGCAGAGGAAGAGTCCGAGGCAGAAGCAGAAGCAGAAGCAGAGACGGAGGCAGAGGCAGAGGCGAAGCCAGCGGATGACAGACCAAACCGACCGCAAACAAAAACCGAAAACGCAAAAGCAAAAACGCAAACTCCAATTGCAACTAATTTCTATTTTATGGCCTCGCACACACACACACACAAACACACACACACACATGCAGACACTTGCAACAACATGAAAAAGTTTTTTGTTTGCCACAGTTGGCCGCATGGTTGGATTTTCGATACGCTTTCAATTTCCTTGCGGCCAGTCCACAAAAGCAAATGCTAAAGCTCAATAACCATGCCTCCAATTCGAATAACAAACAAACAAACCAGAACAAAAAACAAACTAAGAAAAAAACACACACACCATTTATGCATACATTCAGTTTCAAGAAAGCAAAAAATGAAAATTCTTAATTCAAATTGCATCAGAGTTATCTCTATGTAACTCATGTCCAATTAACCCATAAGGTTAGCTAATGTTCGATAAGGTTAAGTAAGCATTACACAAAGTTGCGCAAGACAAAAGCTATTAATAATAAATGGTAATTAAATACATTTCTATTTGTTGACTCTAGTTGTCCATTGGGTTAGGTAAGTTCAAGCAGGGAGAAGCAGGAGGAGGAGCAATGAGAAAACATTGTGTTTAGCTTCTGATATAACGAAATATTCACATGGTCACGTTTTTGGTCAAAACTTTCAGAAAATGTTGTCCTCTCTTTGCATTATTATCAAAGTAGATGTGTAAGACTAGTGAAAGATGAAATCAACTTAAACTATATAGCATAGACTATAACTCTGGCCCACAAATCATTTTTATGTGTCCCCCCCCACAATGATGTACATCAGAGTCATATTTCAATTGTTAACTATAAAACATGAGTGGATGGCAAATGAAGTACCATTTCACATTAATTAGATACTAAATATAAAGTTCTCCATCTCGTCCTTGCTGTGCCCCCATCTTCCCCCCATCTCTTTATTCATTTTGAACTGGCCGCAATGCGTCAAGTAAAACGAGCGATTAAGCGAATGACGCAAAGCTGGTGCGGCTGATGGTTCTGCTGCCGCTGCTTGCTGCTCTTGCTGCTGCAACACTTGGCGTATAATTAATTTTAAATGAGCCTGAGACAGCCAGCCATGGCCATGTCACATTCGTGTGTGCCTCATGTGTTTTGTACTGCTGACAGTTTTATAAATTTACCCTTTGCTGGTTTATTTTCACCCTCTCTATCCCTCTCTCGCTCTCTTCCTCACTTGCATCTGGTATTTTTCCCGTGTTCTGTTTTTGCCATATTTATTGTTTAATTACTGTGGCAACTTTAAAATTAATTTTCAACATACATACGTATAAGTTGTACAAATTAACTGCATCAGTTAAATGGTTAATTGTTGGTAATTTAACAAAAATGAAATTCAATATGCACAACAACACAACACAACACAACAAAAACCCAATTGCAAATATTTCAACGAATCAATAAATAAATTTATAGACAATGACAATGATAAATAATGGCGGCGGTGAATTAGCAACTAATATTAAATGGAAGTAAATTCTTTATAATTTAAGAGATATTCCGTTTTGCATTTACCTAGAAATGCAAAGCTGAGATAAACGCCTTGAAATGGGGGCACTTAAATGACATATGTTTAGGAAAATGGCTCTAGTCTCTATATATGCATGAGTCTCTCTCTCTCTCTCTCCTGTAGTTGTAGAAGACTTGAAAATTTTCAACATTTGAAGGCTCTTGACCTGCCAGGACATGGACTTGATGGTGTACCACCAAACAAAAAAGGCTTTTTGCCTATTTTGGTAAGCAAGTAAATATTATTTTTATACTTTACCCATGTGACATGCACGTACATACATACATACATACATATATGTATAGGTATGTATATGTATACACGCATACACACACACAGAGGTACACATGCCTGCCTGCCAGTCTGTCTGTCTGTCTATCTATCTGCCTCTCACTTCTACTCTATGTCCCATGTCAAAAAAAGTTTGCATTGTGCATACACACACACGCACACACATGCAAATACACTCATACACACACACACACACACATATACACACTTTAGGTTTGCCTGTTTATTCAATCAACAACAGCAACTAGATAAGAGACAGAAAAAGAGGAAAGAAGAGTGGAATGGCGTGGAATGGGGGAATGGGAGGGGGAAGGGGGGCGTATTGTTAAAGTGAACCAATGCCACAATGCAAAAGCATATGACAAACGCAAGATGACAGTTGCCATGTTGAAAAATGTCACAACTAAACACACACCCACACACACGCGTACGCACACCCACTCACCCCACCCCCACACCCACCCAACTAAGAGTTTTTGCATTTTGGAAAAGTTTGTTTTTTCCATGCTTATTTAAATCATGCCAGTTTATCTAAGTAACACCCCACTGTGACGTCGGTATTTCTGGGTAACGAGGCAAGGCCGCAACAGTTGCCACACACCATACCACACCACACCATACCATGCCACACACACCTTGTGGCAACACACAAAAATTCATACTCACGAGTACTTTACTTTGCTTTTTTTGGCATCTTGTCAACTTGCCATCAATTGGGAAAACAACATTTTTTTTTTCACCCCACTCGCAACATTCCGCCCTTCCCCTCCGCCCTCTCCTACCGCCACCTTCATCTCTTGTTATGTGGCAAACTTTTCATTTACTTGAAAAATTAATATATTTTCACAGGAAATTGCCATAAACTTTACTTCAAATGTCACTTATTTCACTCAAATTTACCTCAATTACAAAGTTTTCGCTTTTATTTTTGGCGCAAATTAAACTTTAAAATTTATATATATATATATTTCAGAGTATGGAAATATCATAGCTATAATCAGATATTTGAGAGCTACTCACTAAATAGACATCACTCAATCAATGTTCCTTTTAATTAGTTTGTTCTGTAGATATTTTATGGCAGTGTATTTTCCTAATCGTTCCATTTCTATGACATAAACATCAAATATATTTTTCTTATAACCGAAATCGTAAATCTAATAATTAGTTTATTAGTTTATCACCTGGGCAAAGTTAATATTCTCTTACACCTGCGCCAAAATGCGAAATACGAAAATGAATGGCTCCAAGTTTACCTAATCAAATTAGCGTCTGGTTTTTTGTGTGTGATTTATAGTCCTTCCCCCTTCCCCTCACGCCAAAACGCCACGCATTTTCGCTATTGGAAAAGCGAAAACCCAACAACTTTTAATTTATGCAACTTAATTGAAACGCCATAAAAAAACAAAGAAAAAAAAAAAACGAGCAAAGAAGAAACCCTAACGAAATTTATGCGTCCTTCGCTCTTTTATGAGATTAGTTTTGTCTACCCTGTGAATTGTTTTCGGTTTCCCATTCACGCATTGCGTTCATCATACTTATTCATCGATCCGCCATAGAGAGTCAAGTTTTTTGCCAGGTATCAATTGAGTCGTTCTTGTTTTGTGTATTTCAAGTTGTTTTTGAAAACTTTCGCTTAGCTTTGCCTGCTGGTTGAAGGATGTTAATGAACTTGGCGTGAAAATCGATTAAATAGTCAAAAAGCAGTAACTAACTAGTTGAAGGAACTCGTGTTTTTTTTGTGTTTTTTGTTGCTTTTATTTGTTGCGTTTGGCGGGGGGAGGGGGGTTTTTGTTTTTTGGGATTTAATTAAAAAGCTGTCAAATGCAGAGCAGAGGTGTTGAGACGCCGCCAGACGCCAGAAGCGAATGTGAGAAGCAAATTACACACATTACGTATACGCACATTACGTATACGAGCGCATAATCTTTGAAAAGAAAAATCAGCCGCCGGAAATTACCAGGTGAGTCAACAATTTCATTTTTTCTCTCTCTTTCTCTTTCTGTTTCTCTTTTGCCTTTATCAAGGAAACCTTTTTAAAGCGCATAACAATAACGAAAATTTGAAAGAGATAAAAGACTTGAGTGCTGCGATAGAGATGCGGGCGGGGTGCGGGGGCGGTGGCGGTTGGGTTGGTTGTAGGTTGTTCGCTCTGCCGGTCTGTCGGTCGGGTAGGATAAAAAAAAAAAAAACGGAGTCACAGGAACGGAATGTACGTGCGGCCGGAAAACGGAAATGATTATTTCTTCTTGCCTCAGCCATTGTTACTGTTTTTGTTGTTGTTAGTGTTGTTGTTGTTGGTGTTGCCGTTGTCATTGGGTCGGCCATTGTTCCATTACGCCATTTGGCCAAGCGATGCTGCAATTTTCATTTGGCCGGCCTTTTCCTTCTTGGGCTTGGGGGACCTTATCAGTGACAAACGGCCAGGGCCAGGCAAAATAACAACATCAAAAAACAAAAAAACCCAGAAGAGAAGAACGACTAACAACGAAAACAACAACAACAACAATGAACACAATTTACACATTTAAAATTCAAATAAAGTCATTTGCATGCAGACACAATGACTCGACCGGCTGGACACTGTCGCTACATATGCCACCGTCTGACCTTTGACCTATCCAGCCTCTTCTCTACCTTTCACTTCTCTTGCCTCTCGGCCTCTAGTTTTTTTTTTTTTTTTTTTTTTTATACATTTGTCATCATTAGTGACCTGACGCTGACCTGTCTCAGCATAAAGCTACCAAAAAAACACAAGGAAGATCCAACAAAACAGAGTACGAAAAAAAAATGAATATAAAAAAGGCAAAAACTGGCAAAGTTGCTAAATGAAATGACATCTGGCCTGCCTAACCTTCAAAGTTGAACAACAGAGTGCCTAATTGTATGAAACTACAAAAAAAAAAAAACAGAGAACGACGAAAATGTATAATTTTCAAAGAGTTTTTTCCAGACAGAGACCCATTTTCATTAAATTAAGGGATTAAATCTACATTTCGTTTAGTTTTTAGTGAGAAATTTGATCTAAATCAAGTCTTAATCAAATCTCGGAATCTTCAATAACAATTTCATTTTTCATGTGAACTTTGACAGCTTTATACAGCTAAAAACCGAATGAAATTCTAGGCAAAAGGATTTAAGTTAAGAATTTCCTCGAAATTTCTAATAAACGTATATATTTGGTTTGCAATTCCCAAGACTGAAGAAAACCAAAGTTAATCGGAGGCTAAGGAAAAACTATTGCCCAAATCGAATGAGTCATTTTCTCATACTTCGATATTCGTTCGGACATTTCCAATCCCAAGTCTGACATTCTGTAATCATTTTGACAGACGTCTTTCACTTTCTCCCCCCTCTCCGTTAGTTGACTGGGGCCAATTTCAATGTCCGCCACTAATCCAGACAAACTGAGCTTAATTACTTACAAGCAGCAAAATTGAAACCATAAATAAATAAAATGCGTTGAAACGAAACTTTCAACAACCAACGAAAAATTGTTTATATACAAGGAGGCAAAAAAGATGGAGGATGTATATATATATGTATGTATGTAGGTGAAGGTTGGCAGGCTTCCTTTCGTTTAATACCCATATTGATAACTTAAGCTTTATGATTTACGGCCAGAGGCAAGGCAGGGCGAGGCAAGGCGAGGCCAACTCATGGGTCACGCGTTAGTTTCCTGTCTTGGCTCTTGGTTCTAAGTCCTATCGATTTGACTTTTGATTGATATTTGTATTTGTATTTGTCCTTCTGTATTTGTGTTTGTATTTGAATAGCAAGTGAACTCAAACACACATTTAGAAGATGTCTGGTTACTCGATTAGAGCGAGACATAAATCCATTGAATGAAGTTAGTAAGCTGCCCGCTTTAGGCTTTGCGTATCAATTTTAATAAATTTGCACATGTCCTGCCATTAATTTCAGTTAATTTGCCATTTTTCATGCTCGACTCCGTTGCGTACCTTTTGCCATAGCCGTACATCAATGACACACGGCGACACAATGCCACGTAGAAAGAGAGAGAGAGAGAGATAGAGAGAGAGAGAGGGTGAGAGTTAGGGACAACAGGACACTGCGACATCACGAACCCGTAAAATATCCTAGAGAGGCAGAGCCAATCTGTTTACACGCACACAATTTCCAGTGCCTGAATGGATTCATGCTTCCTTCTCCTCTCTCTACGATTCTCTCGATTCAATGGATCATAAATTTTGCTATGCCTCGTAATTCTTTGCACTGACTTCTCTACAAAAACGACGGAGAAGAAGACGACGGAGAGGAAGAGGAAGCAGCCCAACCGGGTTGCAACCAAAGCCAAAGTAGTGTCGAAGCAGCTACAAGTTGCCTAATAGTTGGCAAAAGTTTTCACGCCTGCAACGCGCAACGAGGAACGAGCAACGAAAACAGGAAGCAAATGATGGACATCTTGAGCTGTGAGCATAAATATTGAAATTGCCAAAAAACTTGGCGGCGGCAAAAGTTTCAACCCCCAAAATAAAGCACCAGAAGTGACTTGTCTAGTGAAATATGTTTTCTTTTCCTAGTCGATTGCTCGAATGATAACCCATTCGTTGGCACTTTACATTGGACAAACAAATAGAAAAATATCCTCAAAATCAAACCAAAAAAAACATTATCCCAATTAAAGTCATATTCTGCATTATTCAATTGAACAGATTTCGAAAACTAAAATATCAAAGAAGTTTGTATACCCTTACCAATTACAATTTATGATATTTTAAAAAACTATTTCTGTGTGTTAATACATTCGCTTTTATGCCACAAACGGCATTCGATGATATAGTGGTCCCATCTTTTTCAAAATCGCAGATAATATGCTTGGAGTATAACTAAGCTTATATACGAACTTTAAAAGCCATAGCTTCAAAACTGTAGGACTAGTTAGCATACGTTCAGACAGACAGACGGACAGAACAGATCCAAACATCTGACTGAACAATTTTAAGGGTATACAAAAAAGGATTAAATCTTTCCAGCTTGATTCCTTTACAATTTTCATTAGCTTCCAATTTAAGCATTGTAAAAGGCTTTTGCCAATCAATCGATAGGATCGAATAACACAACACACACACACAGTAGAAACAGAGGAGAAAAGAGAGAAAGAAGGAAGAAAAAAATAAGAAGAAAACCTGCTCTAGCCGCTCTCATTGGCCATGCTACAAAGACAAAGGGCATACTTAACCGAGGACTTCAGGACTTTGGGACTTGAATGTGTACTCTCAGTGTACTTTAGTGTTTAGCATTGTAAAGATTCTGCTCTGTAATTGCTTCAACAATGGATGGGTCTGAGACGAAACTTTTCTTTGCGGTTCACAGCCCTGAACCTGCAACCTGCAACATGGTCCTGGTCCTGTACCTAAACCTGGACCGAGCTGTTTGGTCCTGTTTTTTCCTCTCTTCTCTTTTTTTTTAAGCTCACTCTACACTTGCCACCTGTCTTTGAGTTGATTCAATTGATTCAGTGGCAAGAGTACATGGGCATACGTACTTAAGTTGGGGCCAAAGTTAACATGAGAATTTCATGGCATGGAAATTGTTTGGCAAATGAAACCAATTAGTGTGTGCCTTGTGTACCTGCCTACACTTCAACTGAAGATCCTTTGCCGAGTATACTCCAAAACGTACTCTAATACAAAATGCCATTGAAAGAAGTCATGATGGAAAATCAATAAGCTTAAAACTCTAACACATTCAATATTTCCAATGAGTTTCCTATGTGTGTGTGTGTGTGTGTGTGTGTGGAAATTAATGTAAATTTTAAACCATGCCTATTACATGAAAAAGTCAACATTTGGATAACAAACAACAACGATAAGGTGTCAAAAATAACCCGCAGCGCTTATAAAAAAATATAAAACAAAAAAAAGAAACATAAACATGGCATTAAAAAAAACAATTTAAAAAATTGAGACACATGAAAATTATGCACAGAAAAATATTTTTATATAGCTGAAAAAGTAATCAAAAGTTGGAGGGCACATAAAATGCACACCCACACACACACACACACACACACACACACTGATACAAATTATTCAATTGAAGCAGAAGCAAAACCGCTGCATTTGGCATTCGAGTTTATTTTATGCTTTTGATACTCTTTATTCGAAAGGGTATCCTCAGGTCAACCAAAACACAATAAAATAATGATTAAATAGACTTGAAAATCGATATATATGAAGTTTGTTTAGAATAGCACAAAGAATATTTCTAGGTTTGCTACAGGGTAATTAAAATTCGACACACCGACATGCTAGGTGCTCTTTTTGTGCTGTTGTTGTTGTTGTTGTTTTTACCGCAGTAACCCGATAATGATGATGCTGACGATGCTACCGATGCCTGCCGATTGAGATAATGACTATGATGATGGCAATGATGATGGACGTGCGTCAGCCACAGTTGCAATTCAAATTCGCGCTCTTCATGTTCTTCGTCCGAGTGGCCTTCGTGGTGATTTAAATATGCTCACAGACCAAATAAAACAGTCAAAACAAGAAAAAAAAATCACACACACATACATACAATTACAAAAAAAAAAAAAAAAAATGAAAACAGAAACCAATCCAGTCCGAACCGCAAGTGTAATTAATGTTGAATAAAGTTTTACTGAATCCTTTTATCGGCAGCCAACGTCATGGCAAAAAAAAAAAAATAAAAACCCCCCCAACAGATTCTGAGGGTCAAATGTTGAGAGAACTTGCCAATTATTGAAGCATCTATGGCAAAATGCTCTATTAAGAGAATGAAACATAAATTTGAAACAGCTTCAATAAGGTTGATTTTTTAAATAGCTACAAAAATATAATAAAACTTTGAGGAAATGAAAAAATTAAACGACCCTTCGATCGCTTAGCTTCTACAGACATCTCGTCAACTGCTGTAACCCGTTTTTCATGTAGGATAGTGTATTTTCTACCAGCTAACCGCATCCTGTACCATCAATTGTGCACTTTTCTTTTGGCTCTCGACACTTGTGTGGTTTCTAATTAAGTATTGTACATGCTTTTTTGTTTTTAATGCAATTCGCACACTTTTCTTCTCTCATTCTGATTCCCGTTCCCATTCTCCGCCTCTCTCTTACACTGTTCATTCGTTTTTGTTGTCGCTAATGAACTTCCGCTGTCAAATGAAATGCTTACCATGCAAATCGCCACATTTTCAATAATTGAAGTCGCCTGCCACAGCATTGTTATTATCATTTTCATTTTGTGCTTCCGCTTCCACATCGTCGTCCTGTGTGCTTCTTTGCTTCGTTTTCTTCCTTCTTTTTTTTTTTTTTTATACAAATTGTCGTGAGGGGTGCGCGCACATGTTTCACATCCGTTTAACGCCATTTTCTCATTTTTTCGTTTCTTTTGCTTTTGGCTTGCCCGACAAAGTAGGCAACAGTTTTTTTCTTCTTTTTTTCGTTTCGTAAATTGCTCGCATTTAAATGCAAAAATCGTCGACACTCAGAGGCGTCTAGGTGTTCATGAGGATGCTCACCCAAACACCTACCTCTCGTTGAAGATTCATATATCCCTACGCCCTCCCAAACCCCAACCACCCCATTTAGGGCACCTTCTTCTTTGAGCATATTTACTGCTAGCTGTGCGTTTTCATTTGCTTTTACTGTCTGTGTTTTTTTTATTTATTTGCCCAAGATTTATGTCACATGCAGAAGAAGGAAGACAGGCCGCGTCGTAATATATTCGCACGCACACACACCTGCACACACACACACACACATATATATCCCTGGCATATCCTCGTGTGTGCGTGTACGTTATGAATATGTATGTGTTCATTATGTTGGCATAATTTTTATATCAACGGAAATGATGCACAACTTTGACTGCGACATGAATTCTAGTTTAATACTCGCACTTTGTTACACATATTTGCATTGTCAAATGGAATGCATGGACCAGCAAGCAGTGGTCAATGGGCCAGAGGGAGCTAAGATGGAGGAAGGAACTCTTGGACTTTCACTTTGGTAAAAGAGACAACCTAAGCGGCGTAGACGCAAAATCAAAGTACGAATTCACTTATAATTTTCCTTAAAGTTGTTTAAATTTATATAGAATTTCTAAAAGATATATACAATTTCCCTTAAAGTTGTTTAAATTTATGTTAATTGTTAATTGCAATTGAAATGTTGATTAAATTTAATTGTTTAAATTTGTATAGAATCTCTTAAAGATAAAACTGCTTAAATTTGAAGAAGCTCATTAATTTCAAACCGATTTTGGATCAGTGTATGAAGAATCCTCAAACATTTTCCACGAATTTGCCATCAAATCAATTGACTACTTCATTTATAAGATTCAAGTATTTTAAACTAAAAAGATGAAAACAAGAAAAACGAAACGAACGAAAAACAGATTAAAAAAAAAACCAGAAGGCCGGGCTAACTTCGGCCATGCCGAAGTTTGTATACCCTTGCAAGCTTTTGTGTTACTAGATCCCTAAAAAGAGTTATATAAATGTAAAGACCCTGGTGTAAAAATCCGTTTTTACACGCCATAGCACGGCACGCATACATTTGCATGCATGTAGACATGCAGCATGCAATTTTTTCATATGTTTGTATGACAGCTATATGATATAGTCGTCCGATTTTGATCAAATTTACCAGAATTATAATTTTCTATGTAGAAATGTTATTTACCAAGTTTGACGATGATCGCTCAAGAAACAAAAAAGTTTTTAGAAGCAAAACTATTTTTGGTCCGATCGTTCATATGGGAGCTATATGATATAGTAGTCCGATCTTGATCAAATTTGGCATGGATGTTTGGATGTTTAATAAACTATCAAATCTTAAGTTTTATGATAATCGGGTGGAAAAGAAAGAAGTTATTGATCTAAAACTCATTTTTCGACCGATGGTTCCTATGGGAGCTATATGATATAGTCGTCCGATCCAGATGAATCCGAGATATACAATGCCTGCAGTATATACAAGACTTCGTGCAAAATTGCAGCTCTGTAGCTATAGCGGTTTCGGAGGAGAAGCTGTTGATCCAGACAGACAGACAGACGGACAGACGGACAGACGGACAGACGGACAGACGGACAGACAGACGGACAAACGGATTTGAACTCGTCTTGTCATGCTGATCAAGAATATATATACTTTATATGGTCGGAGATGACTCCTTCTATGCGTTGCACACTTCTGACCAAAATTAATATACCCTTTTTGCAAGGGTATAAATATTTAATCTACCTAACTGGCTAGGTGAGAGGGATGTGTGTGTGTGTGTTAACAAATCAAATGAAGAGCCGCAGGAGTAAAATGGCAACTGACAACAGTCGACACTTGAATGTGTGGACATGTTATTTCTGTATCAGAAATTATACAAAAATGCGACTATGCAGAAAAAGAGAGAGAGAGCGACAGAGAGAGAGAGAGAGAAAGAGGCATAGAGTGTAGGTGAACTTTTATGAGGATATTTTACAAATAGAGAACATTTTCAAAAATAAATAATATAAATAGTTTTTCGACAAACATTTAAAATGTGCTAATAAATTGCGGCCATAATCAGCAAATTGGAAATAAATAATAATACGACAAAAATGCGCATAAAATTTTTGGAACCAAAATGCATGCGAAATGCGAAATGAATTCTGAAATACTCGCCGCGTATTCACGCCAAACTGCATTTTGCAATTGTGAAATCATCAATGAGAGGGACAGCGAGAGCGAGAGCGACAGAGAGAGAGAGAGAGAAGAAGGGATGCACTCAGACAGAGCGAGTTGCATTTCCGATTTTGGCAATTAAGCCGTGCGTGCAAATGCTCTGTGAAATTTCTCATTTATCGCTGCTGCCATATCGACAATCCCCACTAGCTAGAGGGGGGGGGCACCACCAAGGGTCATAGGGATTGTAATTTTTTTCCCCACCCCACCCCCATTTTTGTGTTTTTTTTTTTCCCCATTTTTGATGTAGTAATGAAAACGCCTAGCGGGTTCTCCACCATTCTATCCGCACACACATTGGCCTCCAGGCAGAACAGTTGGTTCGTTGGTCGGTCGCTAGACAATGACGATGACAACAATGAATGCCTCCGGTCCCCCCCCCCTCCCCCTCCTTTTCCCACCCCTTGCTGCCATCCATTCCATTCTTTCAAGTGCACCCAGGTGCCGCCCTTGGTGCCTTGCCCGTTCCGCTTTATTGTATGGAACGGGTCGATGCTGTGATTAACTGGCCACTATGCCAGTCGATGGGATTTTTGGGGTTTTAGCTTTTAATTCTAAACAGCAGTGTGCTAATTTGTTGCACTGAGGCTTGTGATTCTATCGAGGTGGAAGGAAGCACTAGAACATGGCAACAACAACAAGAACAAACGCAGTGTTCTTCTTCTACTATGTGCATTGTCTCTAACAAATTAGTGGCATGCAAATTGCGAGGATCTCGCGCAACGACAAAAAATAGTGTGACCGAATTGGGAAATTAACCGTACAAGTCAATTAGGAAACGGAGAGTTGGTAACATTAAACAACGACCACTTTAAGAATCATTGCAATTGAAATGTTAATTAAATTAAATGCAGCAATTCATATTCATAATTTCTATGTAAATATGCTTGTAAGTATATGTATGTATATGTATATGTATGTGTATACATGCACTTGTAGTTTCGATCTTAAATGCATTTATTGCCTCGAACCAAGTGTGCAATTATCCATTTAATTATTTACATTTAAATGCGCATTTCACAATTTTTGCCCATTTCTTTTCACATTTTGCATTCAATTAATACAATTCTATAATGATAATTAATTAATTTGCATTTTTTTTTTCATTTAACGCATGAAAGGATTCTCATACCCATTCATTAACAGACAGAGGGAGAGAATGAGAGAGATTAATTTTAGTTAGATATATGTGTGTTTAATATTTTACATTACATATTCTTTTGATTGTAGCATAGTAGCAGATGGAATATGTAGAGTATAGGGTATCATGAAAGTGACTCTATCATTGAACAATCGGAAGTATTTTTATATATGTACTGTCGACAATGTCAATATGCCAATTCGTTTCACTTGATTAATTTGGAAGAAAATCTTTAATTTAATATTCACATATTTTGCCAGATTAATTAAAAGTGTAAATATCAACTACATAAATTACACATACAAAATATATAAATGAATGAATGAATAACTTGGCCAGTTCACTGCACTTCACTTATGCTAATTAAAGTGTTTAATTTGCGATTATTCATATATGTATGTCACACTCATTTATCTTATACTTAGATGGATTTAATAGTAGCATTCCTAGAATGATTTTTCCTTCTGATAAACTTTCTTTCCTAAAGAAGAAATAAATGGCAATCCATTGGAATTGTCTCCTGAGTACATTTGCCACTTGCTGCAACTCTATTCTGCGTCGTGGTCTGTCATGCAAAAAAAAAAGCACCAACAACTGCAACTGCAATTGTATACAAAAAGAGGAAGCACTTAAATTGGCCCAAACAAAATGTCTGACATGCCAATTATTTTGCTTTTTATTTTGCAGACAGACATACCAGAGAGACTAGTTATTTTGTGATATTATTGCTTATTTCAACACAAGTTCGTGTTAGTTTTATTGTGGGAAACGAAATGGCGACATTGACTTTAGCTAGAAAATTTAAAAACTAATTCATTGATTGGGGGCTAACAAAGAGCATAACTTTGGACTAGAGATATAAGTATATGTAGAAAGCCGTGTAATAAAAACCATTTGTTTTAATAGTTGTGACTCCTACTCTCTCATTCCTTTTCAATGTCCTTCAGGACATCGCCCCTTTGGCGATTTTCTGCACCCTTTTTTATTTACATTCCCCCAACTATGTAATAATTTTTGCAGTTGACTTTTAAAAACTTTTGCCATGCATTTGTTTTGGTTTTTATTCAATTCTGTATTCATTTCATTTTATTTTATTTTTATTTCGCTTGTAAATGCATGGTCATTGTTTTGTTGAAATTAACTTTTATATTAGCATAATGTACAAGTTGCTATTGTTGTTGTTGTTGGTTTAGTTTATCTAGAATTTAGTTAATTAAGCCAAATGGTTTTTCCTCTGTCTGTGATTTGTTTTGGCTCACATATATTTTACTAATTGGAATGTCAAACAACTCAAATAAATGGCTGCCAGAAAGAGTTTTCAAGCTAACCATAACGAATAGATATCTCAATTAAAGCAAATTTCTCTGACTTGGCCAATCAAAATTAATTGATGTATACAGGAATGGACGGACGGACAGGCGGACAGGCAGACGGAAGGGAAGAGTGGGGAAAACAAAAGTTTTCACATTTCACCTTGAACTTTGGCCTGTCCCTAAATATATAGAAAAATATATCTTGTATATTTGAGTATGTATTCGAGAGCTAACTAGGATTCGATAGGATAATTTGTGTCATTGCTTTTCCTAAATGACGACAAACTTTGCCTGCATGTTAATATCACGAACTTTTCTATTTTTTTTTTTTTTTTTTTTTGCTTGCACTTTTCTTCTTTACCATTTTCCCTTTTTTGCTTCACTAACTAAATGTACTTTGTACTCTTCTCCCTTTCTCACTCATGTGTGTGTGTGTGTTTGTCTTTTGCTTTTTCACACATCGTTTGCTTTATGTGTACAACAACTATGAAGAAGAATGCGAGAGGAGACGAGAGAAAGAGGAGAAGGAAAGAAAAGAGGAAATAAAAGTTCTTAGTTTGTGTTGACATTTCATTAAGTTTGTCGCTCGTTACAATTCGATTTGAATGCAAGTTCAGGGCAATCGGGAAATGGAAAAGCAATCGCAAAACACACTTAGCTCAACGCAAAAAATCATTTCTATTCAGGCCGAATATGTACAGTTAGTAGAACAATATTGATCAGTAAATTGATTTAAACCATGTGCCAAAGTGCCAAACGAAATATTTATAATTCTAGCATACTTTTGAGCGTTCACGAAACAAAGTACTTGCAAGTTTCAAAGCTTCTTTCTACACACACACCCAAACACCCACCCACTCGCTCTCTCTCTCTCTCGCCCAACATTTAGCAACTACAGGCATGTAATTACCCAACACACACACACACACACAAGGAGTAGGAAAAGACGACGGCAACTTGGGGGAAATATGTCGTTCCAACTCTGCGCACTTCCGCTTAAAACCTTTCACTTCCGTTTTGCAAATGTACCAAAATGTATGCCAAAAAACTTGTTCAAAATTGCATGTTTCACGCAACGGGCACACACACAAGTTTCGCAACCTTAAGTCAAATATATTATTTTGTGCCTTTTACTTTAAAGTTTTTAACATTTTCTCTCGCTCTCTCTCTTGGGTAGTTTTTTGTTGTTCTTGTTGTTTTTTTAATAGGATTTATGCAATATGCATACATATGTATATATGATATTGATGATGAGGCTTTAGGTCAGACCTCGAAGCTGAGTTGAGTTGGTGTCAAAAAGCAATCAATTTTTAATTTTCGTTTAATTAAAAATATAGCCGAGGTGCAATTAAAATTATTCCCCATATATTAAATATACCAGAATGCTATATACATACATGTATGTACATATATATACAGCTCCTTCCCGTTGGGAATCTATATATATATATGTATATACATGTATCAAAAGTTAGCCAGCAGCGCTTAAATGACAGTAACCAAAATCTGGTTTTGTTGCAATCAATCATGGGAGACGACGCCCCAATCCTGGGCTGAGCTCAGCGTCAGCGGTAATTGGAAATAGGTGGCATTGGCATCGTGATTGCGCGGTCAGACATGGACACGGACATCGACATGGACATCGACATCGACATCAACATCGACATGGACACGGACACGGACACGAACACACACTCGCAATCGCAATCGCAGTGGCTCTCGCACTCGCACTCTTTACCGCCACTGCTGCGGTTGGCATGGCGCTATGATGGCTCTATGGGAAAACTTTCTATATGAGTTTATTAGCATGCATATGTGGCGTATGAGTGATATTTCAATAATGAGCATTTAACAAATATGCCCCATAATTATCGTCAGCCAATTTATGTCGAATGTGTACTATAATCAAGCGATTTGATAAATGACGGCAATCAATGCGAATGAAATTGATCGCTTAGAGAGTAGTTTGAAAAGCAATCTCTTAAATATTTAGTAGGCAGCTCGCCTAAATAGCAAAGAATTATAATAATAATAAATAAAAGAAGATAACTAAACGAAATGAATTTTTGGAATTTTTAAAGCGCAACTACTAAAATCATTGTCGATTAACTAATAGTTGATCCATAATAATTATGCAAAGTAAATGAAGTCATAACTCTGTAAACGATTCCAAACAACTGCCCAATCCAGTGAAAGACTTACACACACACACACACACACACACACATATAAGCACGTACTGGGGGGGATAATCCTTGACTGGGCTAAAGCCAAAACTAAAATCGACAATTGCTATAAAAATTGACTATGCCCAGTGAGATGGCGAGGATGTGTGTGTATGTGTGTGTGTGCAAGGATGTGTGTGCTAGCTAGATGATCATCATTGTGGTTACAGGCGTTTGCCTGTTGTTTGCCTTGGGCCATTGGGCCTGAGCCTGACCCATAGCCCTGATAAGTTTTAAGCAAACAAAAGCGGCTCGTTACAGTACATGAGCTCTGGGATTTGGACAGAACTCCGACTGCGACTCCGACTCAGTCTCAGGCCAGCAGGGCGAGCAGGCCAAGACCCAGAGACAAGAGTGCATTTAAAATGCATACCAAAAATCACTACCCCCACCGCCCACCCACCCTCTGTCTGTCTATACATTCACAAACCCAAAAACCACAAAATGTACTCAAACAACATGTCTCAATTTCATAGTTAAACTTTGACTTTATCTTTGGGGATGCTGATGAAGTTTTTTTTTAGGTTTAGGTTTAGGTTTTTCTGCTTCATTGTTGGAACTTTAAGTTATATTCTCTCTCTCTCTCTGTTTTACTAAACCCAACTGACTATTCAGTGCTTAATTTTATTTGGCATTTGCCGCGTTGTCCATCAATTACCGAGTCTTATCTGTTCGAGCCATATGGTGACAACAGACAAAGCGTACCAAAGAAAGAAATAAAACGCGCAGGAAAAACACAACAAAAAAAAAATATAATAATATAACAAAACACTCATAAACACACACACACACACACACACACAAACATTTATATGTGTATATGTATATAATAACGAGCTGGCGAAATTTTTACACACCATTTTAGACACATTTCCGCACGTAGCCATGGCCATGTCTAGGCTCCATGTGCGCCACATGAAAAGCACAAAAACAAAATCCTTTAAGTGAAACCGAGCAACGACTGCGTGATGCCCTATATGCCAGAAAAGAAAACAAACGAAATAAACGATCTATTTACATATCTTGCTGATCAAGAATATATATATGAGTAGAAAGGGTTTAAAGGATTCCAGGAATTTCTCTAAACTAACAAACGCTTCATTCAACCAAATATACCTGACTTTTACCCTATAGATAACCAATGAAGGGAAGAGAAAAACTTCATGAGTAGCGACTTAAACCAAATATGTTTCGTATTTATTTATTTACAAGAAAACCTAAAAAAATACATTTAATTGAAATAATTATATTTGAGAAATGTCGCGTTAAGTGACTAAAGTACTGATATTTCGTTATGTTTTTTGACCCCCCCTCGTTTGTTAGAAATTAGTATTATTAAATTTCAAGTTGATGTCATTTTTATGCCACAGACGTGCAGGATTTTTATGTTTTAAGATAATAAATTTAACAATTCATCATATTTTTCATATTAATTCGTAAAGGTAAAGTGCTCGGGTCAGCGGTATAAACTGAGGTAAAATTTCGCCAATTAACATGAACTTTAGGAATGGTTTTTTTTTTTTGGCTTTATTTGCGCAGCTATTGATATTAATTTTGAATAAGGAAAAGTGAATTAAATTACACTACAATCTATATATAGACAGTAGTTTCTGTTTTTTATTCCTAACAAGGCGCCTTTTGTAAAAGTTTTCGAGCCATATTTGTTTTAGCATTTTTGCTAATGTTAAATGGAACGTGCATAAGTATCCTTGGCCAGCAAAAAGCTGTCATCGAAAGCAAAACAATAAATATACGTTGCTCATGATTAATGATATACGCACACACACACACATACACACGAAAACGAGGACTTTCAAGCAGCTAGGACGCCTAAAAACAGGCAACATTTCTGTGCCAACGGCAAACGAACGAGAAGATTTCATTTTGAATGATTTTTTTTTTTTCTTGCTCTTGTTGTTTTTGTTTGGCTTTGCGGTCAGCGTAGCGTGTATTAAGGGAATTAAAATGTTATTATATAAAATAAGGTCGAGGGTCGAGAAACAACAAGCTCCAAGCTCCCAAGCTCAAGTGGGGACCCAGAGAGTGCGAGTGCGAAAGCAAGTGCGAAAGCGAATGAATGTGGTGGCGTCGGAGGTGGAACATTGTCGTTGCTACTGATCCCGGATAACGATGTGATAATCGCACTCAGCCAGCAGCCAGGAGCCACTCAGACACCCACCACCATATGACAAACAGACGGACACCGAATGGATGGATGGATGGAATGAAAATTCAGGTGTCTTCTACTCACTTAAGTCTCTGAAATTTGTACTTTTTTTTTTTTTGCTTTTTGCGGTAAAGAATTTAATTTTACGCTTTTTGCATTTTCAATGTAATACTCAGAGTCGAGTACCACGGTTTACCATAACCTTGTCCACAAAAGTCAGTCAAGCGAGTATTGAAATTAGTTGGCTTCCCTTTAAAATATTCCAACAATATGCTTTTCTGTTTTTCTTATGTTTGCTTTGCTTGTTTAGTGCTGCTATCTTTTATGCTGTTTCAAATTACTCTTTTTTTCTCTGCTGCTGCTGACTGGGGACTATTGTTTCAACAGAAGTTTTGTGCGCCCCTTTTGCCCCAAAATTGTAATTGATCTGTGGATTTGCGTTAACTTTTTCACTTTATTGTGGTCTCTAATACATTTGTTTAAATATTTTTAATCAATCACAAATTTATCTTAAGCTAAATTCCATTCGCTCCTTTTTTTTTTTGTTTCTTTTAAATCATGGTGCGCACAAAAGTGAAAAGCTGATATGAAAACTTCAAAATCTATTTTTGAAGAAGAAAAAAATATGTATCGTAAGGAATAAAGTGTGTTAATTGAAAACCTACCGTCATAAAGGTGGCTATAGAGACCGGAGTGAACTTGTAGGCCCTTAAGACTTGCTCCTCGCACGATCTCATCATGACGAACAATAGCAATTTGCGATAGATCAAATTGCCCTCATACCAATTGCCATAGAAGGCAGCTGGTAGCAATTTCTCACTCTAAAATCATACAGAAAAACAAATCAAAATGGATGGCAAGTGATCTGCAATACTCTATCAACTTACCGCCATTGTAAGCTGTGTCCCATTATAACAGATGGATAAAGAGAATACAAGAAATACACACAGACCTACTGAGTATTTAAAACCGGCGGCTAAATCAATCATAAGCATGGCAAAACCCATTAAACAAATGGCAATGGTTGAGGTGATAAAACTAACAATGAAAGAGAAATCAAAGACACGATTCACATTATAGGTAAGACGCAGCAGGCGACTGTGATAGGCAATCAGAGATTTCAGTTCCAAATGAGCGAAAGGTTGACGTGCATCCAAGTCGAGCAATTTCTGGGATAACGCATCGAAATGCATTTGCAATTGAGTGATGAAAAAGCAGAGAAGAAATTGACTGGCCATAATGTAACCGACTCCAATCCAAGACGATATATTCTGATGAAGGAACGAGACAATGAATATTAAATATTTATGTGAGTCCACAGTCATGGGCCAGGGATACCAGGTATTACTCTGACACTTGAATTTCACTTGGCGCGTCTCCGATGACAGTTCATAGATAAGCGCGAAAATGGGCAAAATATTATAGTAAACAAAGGAGCCAATAAAAAATATCGATGCATTGCGCATTAGATGTGACGATAGTTGCCAAAAATAGACAATGCGAACTGCTGGGGAACTGCTCAACGGTTCGGGATACAAATGCTGCAATTCTGTGAGCATTGCTTCAATTTGGCGACGATAATGCAACAACATCCACATATTGCAGGCTGCCACCAATGTGAGACCGAGAACACTTCCGGTCTCGGCCAACTGGGCCACATACGACATGGTCATCTGCTGTTGTGGTTCATGATCCGGGAGCCACAGATAGATAATCAGTCCCACATTCTGATAGAGCAAAGTCAGTGCACCGAAAACGAACCAAACACGTTGCCACATTGACAATTCACATTGACGTTCCACTCCTCGGACACCCATCCAACTGTATTTCTGCATTCCGGCCACTTGGCAGGCAAAGTCGGGATAGTACAAAAAATCTCTGAGCTGAACAAACTGCATCTCACTGTCGTATTGAATGTTCTTCTTGCACTTCTATGCCAGTCAAGTCTTTTATACTGAATTCTCAACCGATTCTGTGCGTTGAAAATTGAGCAATTTGCCATGGGAAATTGCAACTGTTCTTGCATTTGGCCAAGGGCATGCCATAATAAGCTGAGAAATCATAAACAAAATGACATATGCGCTGCGGCTTTCGAGTGCAATTGTCCTTTCAGAATCGATTAGAATATCTTTCATCATTAAGAGGAGATATTTCCCCCATTCCCCATTCCCTTTGCCTGCTTAACACTCAACACTCATGTTAACAGTCATGAGTTTTTGTTTTTTTGGTTTATAAATATTGTGCAGCTTGGGGCTAGGAGTTGTGTTTGTCGTTTGTCGCTCTTATAATGTGGATGGATGCCTTTAAGCTGGTTATCAGAGATTCTTATGCTATCAGTAGACAGATATAGCTTGCATACCATTTCCGCCGGAAGCGCACACACACACACACACACACCCTGACATACACACACACATACACACACACACTCTGACACGCACGCCGTTACCGTTACCGCTTGCCGCCTTGTTTACTTCTTTGTTTATGAGCATTCTTGTTTTTATGTCCTTGTTTGAGCTGGTTTTTTTTTTCCTTTTTTTCTTTCTTTCTTTTCTTTTTTATTGTTGCGTTTTATTTTGTGGTTTTTGCCCCTCATATGTTACTCAAGTACACACACACACACACATAATTCTATGTCTATGCATTTGCTGCTGTTTGCTCCATCTCCTGTTGATTTATGGGTTGTTTATTTGCTCCTTTTGGCCCTCTCAGTATATTTTATTTTATTTTTTTTTCCCCTTTTTGGTTTTTCGTTTTTATTTTGTCTGATTTTGTGTTTATTGTTTCTGTCGCGTCTTCGTCTCGTCAGCGTTTGTTGTGGTAATTAAACTTTTGATTGCTTTCCAATTGTTTTTATTGATTGACAGCAATTTTTCGGTTTTTTTGCTTTTTTGTTTTATCTGCGCGCTTCGTTTCGACTTGATTGCCAATTACATACAGTGAAAATTCGTTACGGTATTTTGGAAAATTGAAAACTAAGCAGTATCACTTAATTAAGAGGAAGAGAGAGAGAGAGAGAGACAGGATCAAGGACTCTTAACGATTACATTGATTAGATTTTAACTAGTTTTACTTGAAGCTCTTGCAAAAAGGTCAATAATATTGTTATATATTGAATTAATTCTGTAATTAATTTTTTCTTTGCTTTAGTTAATGCATAATATTTGAGATAAATTAAGAGGGCTGCCGCCATTACAAAGCAAACAATGGATAAAAATTGGCAGCATTATGCTGAGGAGTGTATGGTAACCTCCTCCATTATCATTCGTCTGCCCTTTGTCGTACTCGTCCTCATCCTGGTCCACGTCCTCATCACACTAAAATGAATCACGTAAACTACGAGCAATTGCCAAAGGCTCAAATCGAGCGGCAGCTGCGCGAAATGGACAATCTGAATTATAAGTGGAGGACACAAGGAGGAGCGAGAGAGAGCCAGAGAGAGAGTGAGCGAGAGGGATGGGGCTGAACAGAGTGTGAGTAATAGTTTTGGCAGCCATTCGCCCATTCGGCTGGAATTTATGGAGAACCATCCAAGTGGCACTACACAGAAATTTACTTTGAATACTTGGCATCCGCAAAAGGGAAGCCACATCCATCTTTTATTTTTCGGCCACTGACAACTGAAAAACGAACTGCGCTCGGGACCTCCATCTGTTGGACTTGGACTTGGACGTGGATGTGGACGTGGGTATGGACTTTGGTCTTATCGATCGGTCTAATGCAGCAGCTGCTTGCCTTTTAAACTAATTAAGCCAAACCGAGAGCAAAACACATGCTGCTGCTGCTAATTTTCAAAATTAACGTGTTTGTTTTGTTTGCTGGAAGAAAGAAAAAGCAATAAAAAACAAAAAACACAAAAAAAAAAAGGTTTAGGCTGAAGGTGAAGGCAAAGGCAATAAATTCAATCGAAACCAAATTTCAACTGCTGCAACTTTTCCTTTTTCTCTCTCGGCCTTGTTTACACACTGAATTCATTGTGGTCCTCCTCTTACCCTATGCTCATTTGCCAAGAAAAGGCATATTCGAATAGTTTAAACAAACTCATTATTAAGTTGATCCGGAAAATACATGTATATATATAGAGAGAAATCCTATTTGTTTGCTTGAGAAGTAAACAACTAACTCAATGCTAAGCCAATTTCTAGGGTATCATCATATCGGTGCTTCGTTTGAATTATTTCTGATTTCTATTTTTCCATTTTTTTTCTATTTTTGGGTAGAAAAATTATAGTCAACTGTTGGTAATTTATGTGCCATGAAAATTAAACGCTAAAACTGTTTGGACTTCCGGTTTCGGATGCTCATTCCCCGGAATAGTGGTATCGGGGAAAAATGCTAAATTAAGATTAATGGACACATTAAGGAGAGTGAGAAATTTATTTGTTTTGATAACACAATAACAAAATGGTTGGCATAGGTTGCCATTTCTTGTTTTTGGAAAGTTTCTTCAAACCGTAGCAAGAATTTGCACCTGAAAATTGATGGAAAATTGTGTGTGTGTGGCCCGGGCCACAAGGACAAACAAAGGTGTAGGGGGGATGGGGGGGGGGGCTAAAACTAAATCTAATTACATAATAAGCCTTTTAAGGGTTTACAAGCCAAAAGCATAAAAGTTTCTTGTCGCAACAGTAAAACTGTCAGCGTACACACTTTCCGCTGTCAACGAAAGGACCCACAGTTTCCTTCTCTCTTTTTGTTTCCTCTCCTTGCCTTAGCAACTCAAAGATGTAGCCTTCAAATGAATTCAATTAAAGTAATTCAACTGATAAAACAGCCAAAAAAAAAAGAGACCCAGAAGAAAAATCATTTGAAGTAGCAGAAGCAGAAGCAGAAGGCGACAAAGGATGATGGAGGGAGGGAGGGAGGGCGGCGGTTGAAGGTTGCTAACTAAACTAATTTGCGCACCTTTGGTTGGTAATAAATTTTGATACTAATTAAGTAATGAACGAATGTAACAGGATACACAGGAAGTGTTGTGAGTAAAGTAACTTTCTACTAACTGAAATTCACTTTTATTTTGGTGGGAATGAGTGAGTGGCAAGAGTTGTATATCGAACCCCTTTTTCTTGGCCTTTTCCATTTCCATTTCCATTTCACTCCACACTCCACTCCACTTCATTCTTGACTGGCCTTAAGTCTAACGAGCAACTAAATCACATACACATGCACACACACACACACACACACACGTCAAGCAGTGCAAATGTACAAGTCTTGAGGCATAAATCACAATTTCTTAGCCATTAAGACGAAACCGCAAAGATTTGCGGCACTGCTAAAGTTGATGATGAAGCGTCGTCCGGGCATTGTGCCTGGGACCAGCTGGAGACTCTCGAGATGAAGAATTCAGAGCATTCAGCTCCCAAGCTCCCAACCTCAAAAGCACTGTGCCAAAAAACTATGTGTGTGTGTGTGTGTGTTTGTGTGTGTGTGTGTATGTAAGTGTGCGTGTGACGAAACAGTCATTTCTATTAAATTTAAAACACAAATTCCAAAAAGTTTGACTTTGATTTCGAAAAAAGTTGAAAAGTTTGCTAAATTTTCACATTCAACATAAGTTTGTAGTGAGAAAAATAAAAGCAGAATTAAGTTTTGCCATAAGATTCAATTTGCATAGCGCATAGTTTTTTCTTTCAGTGTAGTGTTTAAAGTCTCCCTTGAGCTTCATACTCATTGGTTTTACATTTCCATGGCTCAACAATTTCTTGCTTGTTGCTAACGCGATAGACAAAGACGATGTTTTGTGGAATACTGAAAGGGTAGGAGGGGGGCTGGTGGATTGGGGGCGGTGGGGTGTTGGTGTGTTTGTGGCAGTAACCGCCAGGAATGATGGGCATGGATGGCATTTTGAAAGAAGCCAAAGAAACATATTTGGCACTCGCGGCGTGAGAAACATTTGTTCAACAAACCGCAAGCAAGCCGAGCGACCGAGCACAGCACAATTTGATAGTGTCCTAAACAAACAGTAAAATATATATACATACATACATATACATATATATAGCAATATTAATATACATAAAACTCTTGCACTGTACTACAGTCAAATGATTTAAACCGAATGACAAATTGACCGAAAATTTGCTGCTCGAATTTTATTCTCCAATAAAAAATGGCCGCAAATAAATTTTCGCACAAACATTCCTTGACCACTAAATTACATCTCCATCTCTCTGTCTCTCTCTCGCTCTCGCTCTCACTTTCGCCATAACAAATTGCCAACCCATGTAACCCACAAAAGTAGGCAACAATTTTCTTCATTTTATTTCACACTTTTACCTGAAAACGAAAAACACATAAGGTGTGTCCATTTTATCTTGTTGCCACCACCCAACCAACCGAAAAACAGCAGCAAGAAACTTTCTTTTCGACCCAGTTTTCATTGCTCTAACCCCCCACCCCACCCCTCTCCATTATTGTTGCTTAGGGGTGTGTGTGTGTGTGAGCAATTCTACTATTGCAACTGCATTTGTTGCTGCCACCTGGCTGACAACAAGATAAATTAAGCAAAAAAAAAAAAGTGCAAAACCTTTTTTTCTTTTTTTTTTTTTTTGGCCAACAAGTTGCAGCTCAGCTGAAAATCATATAGCCAACCCCAAGTTAACTGTATGAGAGAACTGTAAATGGGGGGGGGGGAACATTTTTCACAAAAATCGAAAACTAAATAAAGTTAATTTCATCAACGGTTCTTCTTCTTCTTTTCACATTTCAGCAGCAATCCATTTTTCATGGGTTTACCAACTAATTGTATGCCACAAAAATCTAAGCAAAATAACTATTTGACTTCGGGGGGTTTTCTCTGTCGGTCTCGTTCACTTGCTTTCCTCTGGTTTTTCCTATTTTCTGGGTCATGCCAAGTATATTTACCTTTGCCTCTTTACGAAACAACCAACATTATGTCGACGAATGAAGTTACCCTGGAGCAGGACGAAGGACCTTTGAGGTGCATCAAGTTTTCAAATTAAAACTAGATTAAAAAAAATACTAGAACCAGGAACGTACGTGAGTTTAGTTTTGTGAATGGAATTTTGTTTGAATTAAAATCTTGGTAGACCCCTTTCTATCCTTTTTGGGTAGAACAGGGTATGCCAAACTTTATTTATTAAGCCCAAAGTCATTTTGAACTTGAGAGAGTTTTGTTGCTATTTGCTTGTGATTTGTTGTATTTTGGGTAGCATATTAAAAAAGTTACGGTTGGAATATAATTACTACTTGGCCAAATAGTTACAAATCGTTGCATTGGCTTGCCATTATCCTCCGCTCACTCTCACATTGTGGTAAAATTCCTTCTTTTTTTTTTGGGCTGCTTATTATTATCCAGGTAATATAATCGAGCTTCTTGTTTGCTCCCATTTTGTATGCTTTTCTTTTTCTTTTTTTTTTTTTCTTTGTTGCATAGGTAAGCAGCAATAATTTTCAGAAATTATATATGACCACTTAAGTTGTCATTAACGTTAACGATCCCCAGCACGGAAAATAGGAAAAGTGTGCCGAGGCATTATGAAATGTTTAACAGCTTGAAGAGAGCAAGGGAGACAGAGCGAGAGAGAGAGAGAGCGGGAGAGAGAGAGAGAGCTAAGTGGCTCCTGGTCTCTGTGTAAAATTGTGTGCAATTTTTACTTTTTTTTTTCTTTATTTTTTTCGTGGGGCATCCTGTCGACGCGGCCTCTTGCCGCTTAACGCTTCCCTTCTGGCCGCTTGCCGCCGCTCGTCGGCGTCTGCCTAGCACTGGGTGTAATCCAAAATTAATGGCCTGTCAGTCATACAACTTGCCGACTACTACGACTACGTCTACAACTACAACTACAACTACGATTTCAGTGTGCTACATCCTTTCTTTGTATGAATTTCCGCTGCCAAAGTAGACCAAGATTCAGCTTGGGCCTGGGCTTAATCGAAAATCGTATGAATGCAAGTCCTGCAAGAAGGAGGCGAAGCCACAGCACTTAAGTCCTATTCGTGTTGTTCCTCTCTCTCCCCTACCCTACCCTGTTCTCTTTTCGCTCCTTTTTTTTTTCTTATTTTTTGGTCGAACCATGAATGTGGTTTGGGCGTGGGCTTCGGTTTGAGTTCTCCTTACCAGCCAAGTTATTACAAGCGCAAAAATATTTTCACTTAAGTAGCTGCCAAGCATTTTGCTCAATTTATTTCTCAACATCAATGTTACTTTTTCATTCCCTTTCGCTCCTCGCTCCTCTCCACTCCCTTTCCCTTTCCCTTTGCCGCTCTCTACTCTGTAGAGTTTGCGGTGGGCTTCGTCCATGTTCTTTTCAATTTTCTCGAAGGCAGTATAAATATTTTTTCAAAAAAACTGCTATGTAATGTTTAATTGAAGATTTGCTCTCTCTACTTTATTCTCCGTCTGTGTGTGTGTGTGAGTGTTTGTGGGTGTGTGTTTATTTTTCTAAAGAATATGAAATTTCTATAAAATACATATATAAAAATTTCTATGCAAAACTTGGCAAATCCTTTGCGCAATCTACCTATATAGTATTTAATGCCTTCGCTCTCTGTGAAAGGCAGCACCTGTTTTTTTTTTTGTTCGACAAATGGTCAAATATTAAAAGTTGTTCTGCATCAGAAGCCACAGCGGCAAAATGAACAATGAATAATAGTTATACAAATTTATTTCATTTCTACATTTCTACATATTTTGTTCCATTTTTCGTGTGCATTCGAAGGAATGTGTGAAAAAGGCTTACAAATTTTCCTTAATCGAACTGCTGCATTTTACAAATTTATTAAAATGTTTTCCATCACTCTAGTTTGGTTTCCTAAAATCAAGCAAAATGCTGAAATAATTTTTGCTTACATTGGTTTTTACGTTCTTCTTTCACATGTGAAGAAGAGACAATTTAGACAATAATTGAAAATATTTTGAGTTGGGAAAAAACCCAAGTTATAATCTACTTAGTTGAAAAGTCATTGGGACACTTAAGTGCCATTAGGAAGCGGGCAAAGGTGTCTGGGCATTTGAGTATCTCAAAATCAAACTTGCCGCAGAGAAAGCCAGCCAAACAATTTGTATGCTCTCTATGGAATACGAAATCTATATACATATACATACATACATACATACATACATACATATGTATGTATTCATGTCTGTTCATTGTTTTGTAAAAGAATAAAATTATGAGGGCAAACGAGTGACCCATAAAATATATCACGTATACGCAGTGTGTGAGAGAGAAGGATGCGTTTTTATGATTTGTGGCAGGCCAACTGCGGTTATTGCCGCTCAAAGCAATCCCCTGCGGCTATATCCAAGCTGTCGCTTCAACATCTTTAAACTTTAATGGTTAGGCCCCTTCTGCCAAAAACGAACAAAAAAAAAAAAAGTTTTGGCTTCTGTCAAAGATTTGGACACGTCTTGGACGTCATGTCTCTACTGTCTCTGGCCCCCATTGGTTAATTCCCCGAACGTGTCCTGTTAGCTAAAAACGCTTTTATTTCGCTTTTCTTCCTTTCTTTTTTTTATTGTAAATATTTATTTATTATTTACTTCAACTACACCTTGTTGGCCATAGCAGAGAAATTTGATTTAAGATCTTAGTGGCTCCATTTTGCTGTACGTGCCCAAAAGCTGTGTCAAACACTGCGTATACTTAATATTAATTACATAGCCAAACACAAAACGCAAGCCTCTTGTAATGGGTCCCAGCTACTGGTACTAGTTAATCTTAGTTGTTGTCACAAAGGGCCAAACGACAAAGATCTATTCCACTGATAGGGATTTGTTGAAAATTCTCTCTCTCTCCCACTCTCTCCCACTCTCTCTCTCTCTCTCGCACAGTAAATATGTAATGCACTTGAAGAAAAAAATGCTCACATTACGTATACGCAATGTAGTTTTGTATGATTAAGTCATTAACTAAATTGCTTTGAACAGCTTGGAAATGCTGAATAATAGCCAAATCGCATTTCAAACTAACTAATTAAGCATAATATTACACAATTTGCTGCCACGCCGCCTGTGTGTGTGTGTGTGTGTGTGTGTGAGTGTGAATGTGTGTGGTCACTGAAGTGTGCGACTCATTTAATGTTGATTGATGTTCAGGATGTGTTCGAACAGAGAGGGCATAACTTTTCTTAAAGGTGAAATCACTCAAACTAAAATAAAAACTTAAAGCTTAAATCAATAATTTCATTTAACCTCATTTTGTAGGATTTTTCTGACAGTGTAAACACTTTCATTTCACTAAGTAACTACCCGCTCCTCTTCCAAATAAAAAGAAAAAACCAAACCATACCGAAAAAAGGAGAAAAAAAAAAGGGCGGAGAAAAGGAAAATCTCCTCTCCATGCATTGAAAGCGTAAAGCATTACCCATCCACTTGCAATTAACACTAAAATTAATTCATATTAATTAAGGCTCATGCCCAAACCAAATGAGAACACACTTAATGCTTAGGGCTGTTAGCTTTTATGGGTAGAAAATAGCAGGCAGAGAGGTCCAGGACCAGGACCACGACCAGACTAAACGAACAAGCAGCCAACAACAGCAACAACAACAACAACACTGAAACACTGACCTCAACAAGGCAAAGCAGCAAATGTAATAAATAAGCAAGGCAAAAATTTTTCGGGGTGGGCCAAAACCCTGGCCAGACATAACAACATTCATTAATAAGAAGCGTGAACAAAAATTGTGGCCCCAGCAGGATGCGGCGGGAAACAACAGGCACACAAAAAAAAAACAGGGTGTGAGAATGGGAGAGAGAGCGACCAACAAAAAATTGAAACCAAATAAAGGCACAGACCAACACTAAACGAGCAAAAAAAAAAACGAAAAGAAATGGTCAGGAAATATATTAATGTCATTTAATAAGTTGTAGAAATTAGCCAACAAAAGAGAGAAAGAGAAAACATGATCGGTACTTTTTTTTGTTTCTTTTATACTAATTATGGGAAAAACTTGTAATATTACAACGAAGCGTTGAGCCGTGCAACTCATTGGGCAACTAGCATTGCTTTCCAATCGACAGGAGATTGCCCAAATAGCCGAGAAACCTGAGACAAGAGCTTGAATCAGGAGTAATTAGTCCGTGTCGTATCCTTTTCTCAAAGAAGCCTTTGTCAGTTGTATCCTCTCAACCATTGATAGCATGAATTGTGGAGAATTCTATAGATTTACTCTCTCCCACTTTGAATACTCGATGATGCACTCTTAGATAACTGATTCCCAATTGTTAGTACACAAAGCAGAAGCTATAGAGAACCCGATTTAACATGAATCTAGAAATGCCATGATTGGAACGCAGATGCATTTTACAGCTTGGGAATCTAATATAAATATATTTCACTAAAAACATTGAAATCTCTGTGAGTGAAAAACAAGAAAGAATGTCATAGAATGCAAATAAAATTAAGACAATACTGAAATACCCTGTAAATTAAAAAAAAGGTCTTCTAATACTTTGATCTACAAACTATTTCCGCACTTTTCTCTAAGCAAGGTGAATAAAAATTTGAATGTATGCGAGTGTACAGGGTAATTGGAAATCGGTGCTTTTCCATAAATATTTCTGAGAAGTTTCTTTGTTTTTTCAATTCTATTTTGTTTGCTTTGTTTTTTTTTTTTTTTACCTGCCTCTGACAGTTGGAACAGTTGAAAGAAACTGATGTCAAGTTGACATTAAGTTTTTCATAAATTCCACTTAGAAGTAAAAAAGAAAGAATTTTTAGGAAACACAAAACAAGCTGTAACATGGCACAGCGCGTTTGTGACAAGTTGAGAGAGCAAAAAAACAACACAAAAAAAATGCTAGAGGTAAATATTGCTTATCTTAAAACAGAACGAACAGAAAAAAAAATCCCAAGCATACCAGAAACTATTTGAAAACGCTACAGGAAGTTTGAATATCCACGAAAGGGAGGGAAGAGGGGGAGAGTAAACACACACACACACTGTTGATGTGCCATTTCGTTAAAGAACATGCAATGGCGAAAACACACGCGAGAGAGAATTAAAACCGTGTTATTTTTGGGAGTTTTTTTTTTTTCTTTTGGGTAAATTTCTATGTTGGAATTTTCAGGCGTAAATTTCAATCAAGTAGGCACTCTAGTGGTACAACGCCCACGAAAACAATTTGTATATGGGTAATATTAAACACTGACTACGCCCCCTCCCCCCACCCCCACCCCATTTCGCTACGCCTTCGCTGGCGCGCACAGGTGTGGCCAACTACTTGCCGCTTGATTGCCTACTTTTAGGCACCATAGCAGAGCAGAGCAGACACTCAGCTCAGCTAGCTAGCTTCTGGATACATTAATATTAATGCTTATTTTGCCAACGGCCATGGCAGACACTAGACAGTAGACAACAGGCAGTAGGCAGTAGGCAGCAGGCGGCAGTCATCCATCCCATCCGGGCCAAGTGACATCATTAAACTAACTGCACAAAGTTAATCAAATATTCCCAAAACAAAATCCTGATGAGGTAGGTGGAATATAATATACATTATATATGTATACAATATGTATATATAGAGCATGTGCCTAGGTAGTTATACAAATTTACCATGACTTGCTCTCTAACACACACACACTCACACACACACACACACACACACACACACAGACAGAGAGAGAGTCAATAGGCCAATCCATAAGTGTTGAACTCAAAAGTTGCTCCTTACGTAAATTGTGATGTCATTGTGTGTCGGACAAGTTTTAATGGAATCCAGGAATTCATCTATTAAATTCCTCTATGAATTTCTCTATGACTACATCTAAGAATTCATCAACTAATTCATCTGGGTTCACTTGTCTTCTCTGGTCTTTGTTTGAAATTTAAAAATCTAATGACTAAAATACTAATTCCAACAATTTAATTATCTCTTCCTGCAACAAAATGTGTTGATAAATCTTTAAAGGGAAGTTCTCCTAGTTTTTTTCTTCGGATTTATGTATCAATAAATCGGCCAATTGTAAATTGAAAATTTCGCGTACAAAGACAACATTCGATTGGAACAATTATCCGCATAAGAGCATCCAGCCCCGACTTCCATTGACTTCCCGGATTTTCACTTTCTTCAAACAATTGTTTGGTAAGGACAGCCGAAACAAAACTCAAAAAAAAAAAAAGAAGAAAACCAGCAAAGTCATGAATCACGCACCATCCTGTGAAAGAAAGCTCGCCGAACCGGCAGCACAGTGGAAAAAAAAAAGGAAAGCAAAATAAGTAAGTATAATGTGCATACCGCAGCGGTGGGAGAATGCGGTGAGAGAGATGAAGAGAGACTAAGGGGAAATGGCCCAAAGACGAACGCTTGTAAAAATGAAAGAAAAGAAAGGCAAAAAGAAGCAAAAAAAAAAAAAATTACTTATCTGCAAACCAAAATGATTTATTGGCCCAAATGGCAAGCAAATAGCATTAAAAGCATACTCGGGCCATGACCGAATGGTTCGCTCTGCATAAATTACATGTAAACCTTGTAAAAGGCAGGAGACGAAGGACTTAAAAATATTAAAAGTAAAAAAAAAAAACAGAAAAACGCCTTGCAAATAGAAGGCGTGACTATTAGAATTGTAAGTCAAACTATCAAGAATGCAAAAGTCAATTGAAGGTAAGCAACAAGTACTCAGTCAGTCACTCTCCTTTGTCTTGGGTTAAAGTTCATTTCGATTAATAAGTAAAATTCCAAAACTATTAAGTAAGTCATTCAATGGTTTTTTCAATAAATTCATGATCAACATTTTCAATAGTCCGAAAAAAAGACATCAAAACATATGAAAATTATTAATAAAATTGTGTCACATACAGAAAACAACCAAAAAAAAAAAAATGTAGATTGACTAAGTAATGTCAGTGTCAATTCATACAAACCGCATCTATTAATGGCCTACTATAGAAAAAACCTCTGAACGATCCCCTCAATTAAATCCTCCTATCAACTATTTACACTGACCAATTCATGTTGCAGTGAAAGTGCAAAAAAAAAACAACAAAAAAAAAATTAAAGCTATTGTTTACTTCAATTTGAGTTTTTTTTTTTTCGCAAAACCGAATTATTGTCTGTTGTTGTTTTAGGCATAGGGCAAATATTTGACTGATAAGGGAATTGTGTATACATATACATACATGGTAATCCATTTATATAGAAAATAAAAACAGTATTCTTTTCTCCCTCTCACTCTCTCTCTCCCACTCTCTTTATGTCCATGGTTTTTTGTTGCATGTTGCTTTTGTGTTGTGTTGCATTGCATTTTGAGGTGCCTCCCATCTCGTTCGTTCGTTCGGTTTTTTTTCGCTTTGTTGATGTTCAATCAACCGAATTCGTTAGTTCGTTAAAAAATAATAGTTTGCAGCGAGTCAAAAAGAAGCCTTCAATCGCCACACACACACACACACGCTGGCAGCTGACCCACCGAAAAGTACATAGAAAAAAAGAATGAAGGGCAAAAAAAAAAAGGCGGCCACAAAAAAAATATTCGGACATATTGAAACTCAATGAAATGAAATACTTCCTGGGCAAAATAAATAAAACTTTATTGAATAAATCAATATGCACATAAAAAACGCAAAAATCCACCAAAAACAAAATGCAAAATAGTCGGAAAAAACATAAATATTGCAAAATGCCAAACTGATGCCAATTGAAGGGTAAAAATATATACATACATACATGCGCATAAAACACATATGGAATATTTGACTAAATTGTTTTGAAACGATGACGGAGCAAAAAAAAAAAAAAAGAAACCTAAAATCACTTTCATCGTTTCATCGTCCTATAGCCCCAAGTATAGAATATTTCTCACAATCTCCTCTGCAATTCGGACATTTTAATAACATTTCCAACCAATTAACTGTCAAGTAGTAAGTTTCGAAATGCATTTGTGAGAAAAATATATTGTACAAGTGAAAAAATTAATTAAATAAAAGTTATTTGTTTTTTTTTTTTTGTTTCTGATTCTCCCATCTGCAGCTGGAGGGAGCGAACGAAAAATACATGCAAGAAAATAAATAAATTTTAACAACAACAAAATAGAATGGCCAACATGTGGAAAGTGCAAAAATCACTGTGGCCTGTGTAAGTAAAAACACAAGGAAAAAAAAAAACGGAGAGAAACACACATACAGCAAAAAAAAAAAAAAAAAAAAAAAAAACCCGGAAAAGTTCACTTTAAATGTATTTCTGCAATTTTAATGAAATGAAATGCATGTGGGCTCAACGGTGTAAATGTGAATGTGCCGCCCGACACGCACAGAGTCAGTCGGAGAGTCCTGCATCATCCACAATCCCGGCATGCCTTTAAGGGTTTACCACCCTTCCCCCCCTCTGCCCCACCCATCCTTCCGCCCACTCTTTTGCTTCTCTATATATGTATGTGTGTCTGTGTGTTTAAATGCAAATTACATTTCATTTCATTACAGTGTGCGGCATTTTCACGTTGGGCATGAAAATAAGAATGCAAAAAAAAAAAAAAGCGTAGAATAACGGTTTTGCATGCGAAACGAGTTAAAAATGGTGAACGTTAACGTTAGAGCTCGGCGAATTAAGCCTTCGAGGTATATGCATTAGTCCCAGTTGGCTACCAGAGCAAATGTTGCAGCAGTTGCAGTTGCGTCTGGCAGTTGAACTCCCATCTCCCACCTCCCACACATTCCTCTACCCAGAAAGAAACCCAACAGGACGACAGTTATGAACACTCACGCTAATGTGTTGTGAATGCCCTAGCACTTTGCATACCCATTACCCAACCAGATGATGGGGAGGGAGTGGGGGAGGGAGGAGCAGCATAACTAACTATAACTATGTACACGGTTTTTTATACCATGCATTCATAGAATGAAATGGTATATTAAAGTCGCCAAAATGTATGTAACAGGGAGAAGGAAGCTTTTCCGACCATATAAAGTATATATATTCTTGATCAGTATCAATAGCCGAGTCGATTGAGACATGTCCGTCTGTCTGTCCGTCCGTCCGTCCGTCCGTCCGATAGAGTGCCTAGATCTCAGCAACTATACAAGCTAGAGCTACCAAATTTGGCATGTAGACTCAATTGGTGTGTACGCTGATCAAGTTTATTTTTTTTTTTTGCCACGCCCCCTTCCGCCCACGCTATTCGAAAAACAATATTTTGAGCCCCCATATCTCGGGAACTATAAAAGATAGAGATATCGGATTTGGACATTAGATGCGTGCAGTGTGCACGCAGACCAAGTTTGTTTCAAATTTTAGCCACGCCCCCTTCCGCCCCCGAAATTCGAAAAATTCGATTTTCACCCGAAATATTTATCGTATCGAAATTAAATTTGGCACACTAATACATGTCACGTATATCTATCATTCCACCAAATATCACAAGAATCGGAATAAAAATGGCCGAGATATACATAGAAACGTTTTTCACCCATAGCGGTGCAAGGCAGATGCACGCGAAAAAGAGCGAGATAGCATATGCTGCAAATCACCGATTTGGTCGGGGGGTGCTATAGAGTTCGTTTCCACATAAGAGTGAGCGAGATAGCATTTGAAAGAAATTTAATATATATCTCTTCACCTGATGCATGGTATATCCAAGTCGGCCCGGCGACTTACTTACTTTATTTTTTTTTTGTTTTTCTCTTTGTCTTCAATGAATACATTTTGTTTCGACAATTTCATTTTGGCTTAAGAAATTGAATTAATTAAGATAGATTTCAACTAAAAAAGAATTCATATTTGGACATAAAGTCGGGCGGGCAAATGCATTTAGGGACTTTAGTTATTTCCAACTATCCATGCAAAATTTCGAGCTTTCGCAATGCATTTAACTTCATCACTTTATTCTCTTTGTGATGTTGCAACATCCATCAACTTTGGAAAAGTGTCTGGGCATCGTTGTTTAAGAACTTGCTGCTTTAACTTTTTGTCAAACAAGATTAAATTGAACTCTCCACACTTGACAAGGTACAAGGATTAAGGTAGATACAAAAAGGAATGAGATTAGTCAAATATGTACATATGTATGTGTTTTATGTATCTTTAATGTGTGATACGAAATTTATTGAAATTTGATTTTCGTTTGTTGTGTGCTTAGAACTTGCTCTTTATTTGTTACATGCACACACACACACACACACACTGACCCAAATTGCTACTCAAAGGAAATGAATCAAATGAGAGAGCGCATGAGGCAATGGCTAACTCTAAGCAAAAATTACGTATACGCTTAGTGTGTCACATGGAGAAATTGCTGCTGATGTTGATATGGCCAATTGTTATTGCTTTTTATTTGTGGTTGTTGTTGTTGTTGTTGTTGCTGTTGCTGTTGCTGTAGTTGTTTGCGCTTTGCTCTGCTAATTTACTAACCTACCTACCCCCGCCTTCACTTCCCATTACAGTACTCTGTCCGCCCCTCAACCATAAAACTTTTACAGCAACTGCTGCACACACACACACACACAAACACAAGAAATGGAGCACGCAGTGCATATTTCGTTAGAAAATCCTTGTAAGCCACAAAGACTTGAACAATTTTTTCGTACAGAGCCACAAAATTTCATGGGAATAAAATTGCAACGAAACAAACACAAACCGAACATGCACACACACACACACATAGACAGAGACCCATAAAGGGGAAGAAAACGAAGAAAAAAAAAAAAACTCTCATAAAATAAACGGCAAAAACCGAAAACGAACACCACTCAATGGCAGAGAAAGTGAGAGAAAGAGGAAGAGAGAGAGAGTGAGCGAGAGAGCGACACAAAGGCCAGACGGGAGAGAGCCTGGTGCGGATGGAGGAAGGATGTACGAGACGAAGAATAACAAATCGATTTGGCAATGCGTACTAGTTTCCAATTAAAAGTTTACTAATTATTTCTAAACTTTTGATGCAGCGATCAATGAGCAGCGAAGAGCAGCAAAACGAAAGCCAAACCCATGGCAATGCCCCAGCCACAAAAATGGTAACAATTGTTGGTTCCAAACATACATACATGCATTCACATGTGTGTGAGTGTGTGAGTGTGTGTGTGTGGGAGTATGTTTGTGTGTGCATCCTTTACGACCTACAGCATGGCACAGTAGTGCACAGTACAGTGCAGGACACGACAGGACAGGACAGGACAGGACATTGACTATGCGTTGACTCTCCTCGTTGTTAATTTCGTCATGCATGGAGTGTGTGTGAGTAGTCCTAAGTCAATCGAAGACCAAATCAATACACTCAGAGATAAAACGCAGATCAAACGCATCTTTCAATTGCTTTAACCCAATCAAATTTTTGGATTCCTGTTAGTTAAAGAAACTCCAAACGAAAAGCTGCATCAACTTTCATTGATGATCATCTGATTTAACTTTCAACCTACAGATTTAATGTGTTTTTGGTTTTTTTCAAGTGTAAACTCATCTGCTTGTTCGTCGTTAACTGTCGCGTGTTCTCGCATTAAAAGCAATTGCCGTAGTCAGTTTGAATTTCGATTGCTGTGATTGTGTAGGCATTTGCCCATTACCAGATGAAGACTACATCCCATCGAACATGTCAGTCTAATGAGTTTTACGTGGCTCTTGGTTAGTATCTATGTAAGTAACTCAGAGTGAATTGCTAGTACAATCGTAACAGTGAATTCCATATGGATTTCATTATGCTTTCAACCTTAAGTAATCCATGTCAGCTATTATGTATAAGTCAGTCAATCAATCAACTCGACTCTGAATTGTTTAGAAAAGCGTTTTAAAGGTAATTCAAATTAACTTTATACCAATCAAACTTAATATTTATCAATAAAATCAATTATATATCAGTAACTAAAAAACAGTTTCTTTAATTGATCAATTAATTTTAAAAATATATTTTTCAATGACAATTAATATCTCGTTATGGTAGAAATTGTGAGATATTTTGTAAGAAGAACAATGCGATATCAAATTTGAAGAGGGATACAACACATTTGCAATGTCATAACAACGAAATGTCAAATGATTGGCACAAAGCAAGACACTCTGTCGTTCTAAAATTTTAGCCACATTTGCCCCAGCCAGCAATGACTATCAAGCGAGAGAAGGGAACGGGGGGGGGGGGGGCAAAAAAAAAACCTCATATCACATGACAATTGGAAAATACATCCCAGCACTTTGCGCCGCAACCAATATTTGTTATTGCAACGTATTTTTTGGTTACGTAGGAGAGAGGAGAAGGAGGCGATAGAGGATTTCACATTTGTCGCCGATTTGTTGGCGTCATTATGCCGCATCCACTATATAGAGACATTTACCCCTACCCCCAAAAACCACCTTCACTCACTCCTAGTCCCTCTCCCCTTCCCTCTCCCTCTCCCTGTCTCTCTCTCAGTCAGTCGACGCACTTAACATTGCAATTTGCTGGCAAACTCTGATGCAATGTAAATGCAAACAATTCAGTTTTCGTAGTCAGAGAAGGGGGAAGGGCGGTTAACGGGGGTCAGCAAATGGAAATTCTCTATTGTTTGTTAGTGTTTGCGTATCCTGTGGTCGCTTAATTATTTTTGTCAGCAACGTTTGGCTAAATTTTGTGGCATTGCGGGAACGGGAATGGGAACGAGGTGCAGAGGAGGTTTTTGGTGGGAAAAAAGATAAATATGGAATAAATTTTAATTAACATTTTTTTTTTTTTTGCACATTTATTTGTTATAGCATTTAATAGTGATTAATTAAATGAGCAAATATGTGTAAAGAATTACAATTATGGAGACGACCAAACAATTTAACATTTAACCCTTTTTATTTTCGAATTTTTCAAATATAAGAAGATCAAATATAAAGTTCGAAGTTCTCGAAAAATCTCAATCGTTATGGGAATTGTTAAGGAATTAAAAAAACTAATTAACCCAAAACTGAAATATTGTTTTATTTCAGTTATTGGATTTATTTGTGTTGCAGAAAAAACTAACACTGAATTTTATTAACTGGTTTTAACTGCTGACAACTGCAATATTTTTGCACAGTGTACTCAGATTATTTGCACTAACTGTACCGCTAATTTAACCATTGCCCCATTACAAATGTTATGCAATCATTTCAATTCATTTTTGTGTTTTTTTTTTTTTTGCTCTGATATTTAATAATATTTTTCAAAAAAAAAAAAAAAGATACAAAATGTGCAAATTTGTTGTAAATTGCATAATTGAAAAATATCACATAAATTAATTAGACAACACACTTTTTGGGGAAACATGATTGCATAACTTAAGTGCTGATTGTTTAATTGTGCAAAATTTTGCTGCTTGCATAATTTATTTATTTATGAAAAATCTGACATATTCGCATAAAATAAACAAAATTTCAAAATGAATGCAATTGTGTGTGTGTGCGTGTATGTGTGCGTGTGTGTGTTGTTGGTGACAAGGGGCGGGGGGTGATAGTGATAATCGCCTGGGAGCATTGGAGAATATTTAAATTGAATTTAAGATGAGATTAAAGTTCAATTTGTTTAGCTTATCGATTTCTATGTAGAAAAGATTGACTTCTCTTTTTCTAAAATCCAACATCTAGATAAGCCTTCAAATTTTGTTTTGCGAGAAGTAGAAACATTCTGATTTCATATAATATGAAAAATCTTTAACCAAGCACGTACCAAAATGCACAAATAAAACCATTTTATATGATTTGCAATGCAAAACCTACCTCCCCCGGCAAGAACATCTTCTTTTTGGCCATCAAACAATCCGTTTATGTCTATTCAAGTGTTGTGTTGCCTCCTATATGTATATATATATATGTATATATCCTTCATTTTGAAGTTCTTGTTTTGTTGCTATAACAAAGTTGCCATCTTCTGTTTAGACATTTTTACAGTTGCCTACTGTGAGGCGTGAGGCATGAGGCATGAGCCATGAGGCATGTATGCCAGACTGAAATTGAAGCAATGCGGAGCAGAGAGTTTCTTGCTTGGGAGGAGGGAATGCTGGGGGGGGTACACATCTCAACAAACTGCACAGCACGTGATCACCACATGCAGCAGCACTTCTTTTCGCATAAAAAATCATATACACACGTTTCGCTCTGTGGCATTTTATTGGCGGGATTTTTATATGAAACGCGTGAGGCGCAAAACAAAATGCTTTTGTTTCGCGCTTGTAAACGCAATAAGTTAAATTGATGGAGTTCTTCTCATGCATAGCAAAAGCAAAAGGAGAAAAGAGAGATGCTAGATGCTGCTAGATAATTTATGTAGCCAAAATCGTTAACGTTAATGTTCTTCATTGATCAAATGCAGAAATAAAAGATCAAAAGATCAGCAGAGGAATTTTATATATTTTTCGAATAGGTTTTCAAGTTTTTAGTTGACAAAGCAGCAGAAGAAGCAAGCGAAAATTGTACCTAAAGTTGATTTAACATTGACATCGCACAATTGATCGATCAAACACCATTTGCATATTTATATATCACAGATTGAATCCCTAAAGCTTATTGCCCATGATCAGTCGCAATTGAACTCACGAATATATTCTATTTCTTTTCACCAAATTCGACTTTGCATAAACATTTTTAGACTGCAGACAAAAAATTCCATATTTTATGGTCTATTTTATGTCAATTGGCACAGCAGCAGCTAGCGCACAGCGGCGGTAGGAGAGAGAGAAATGTCATAAATAAATAAATAAGCTGAATGCAAAAATCGGGTCAAAGTCAGGGCAAATGTGCAAAAATTCAGTATACGCCCCATCAAACAAGCAGCAGACAAACAAACAAACAGGCAGACAGACAGAGTTTGAAATCATTAAAGTAAGACAGAGTAAAAAAAAACAAGAAAAATGAAATAAGAGTAGGTATAAGTATGTATATCGATATACAAGTTGACAGTTTGACTATTTGACTTAAGTATGTTTGTTGGCAAACTAAAGGCGAAAGGTAGACGAAGATACGAAGATGCAGACGCAGATGCAGCCGTGTAGCCCTTGGCATGTCGGGGCACAAAATGACGTTGCAGACAGCAACTGCTAAATAAACTTGTATCTACTAAGCGCATACATATACAAACATTGTACAAGATGAAAATCGCAAACATGCAGTTTGTTTTTTTCCTACTCCTTTTTTGTTTTGTACACCCTTTTGGAAAAGTGGTATATGCATTTTGTTAAGAACTTGAGCACAAGTCAAACTATAAAAGCATTTTCCACTGATGGTCAATTATCTCTAGTAAGAGATAGTGTAGTATATTTTCTCTAAGAAGTAAGGGTATACAAAAGTCCAGCATAAGCATATTCAGGCTGTCCCTGGTTGTCTGTTTTTCGTCGTTTTGCATTCTCTCTGTGTTGCCTTGGGCTATGGCAAAAGTTTTTTTGCTCTCCAAATAAAATTTTGTTTAGTTCAGAGGCGCAAAAATGTTGCTGCAACTGCCAGACAGTAGTGTTTTCTATATATGTGTGTGTGTGTGTGTGTGTGTGTGTGTATGTAGAGTGTTGACGTGTTGCATTGTTTACGCCAAGTCGCAGCAATAAAACGCAGTCAACAGATTTTGGTGAGCACTTGGCGTTGAAATTAAAGTTGTTTTCACTTTTCGAATTCAAGTGCCTACTTATTTTTTTTTGTGTTTTTCAAAGGCAAATTCTTTAAAGTAACGACTCAAATAAATAAAGAATGCAAGGCAAACCCAAGCGGAATATTCAACCATTTAACACTCAAGCACCCGCGGCCAGGAGTTTCACATTGTTTTCAATTGTTAGAAAAAGCCTGAGAGCCTGAAGGCACAAAACTATGCAGTTGGAGGACACAGTGGCATTCAAGGATAGTCTCCATGAGATCCTCTTTGCAGTTTCTAACTGATTCTATTTCAAACTAAAGCTTTAGGACATTCTTTCACCAAGTAAACAACTATTTCTTAATAGATCTTTCACGAATCTAAACCAATATATAACTCTATTCGTTCAAAAAGCATATCAATTGATATGAGGGCATATAAATTCGACTTATGATAAAATGTGAAATAAATAAACCGGCAACAGACACTCGGATGATGGTTGGCTCTTAGACTTGGCCAGCATTCGGCAGTCGGCACTCAAGCAACAGCCAACTAGCCACAGGAGCGTTAACAAGCAGCAATTAATCAGCACTGAAGTTGCGGCATTTGGCTCAAGTATAAGCTGGCTCAAAGGCCAAAGACAAGCAGGCAGACGAAATACAACAAAAAATGTTGCATGAAAAGTCAAAGCGAGAGACAGAGAGAGAGCGAAAGTAACGAGGACAACATAAGGAATGCGATTTTAAAGGACAAATTCTTAGCTGGACTTTAAAAGAATCTTGCTACTAGATTAAGTGTGATTAAGTCGGCATTGCCCTAAAGTAACTAAGCCGCACAGAGCATACTAATAATGGCTGCCTCAATTGCCTCAATGGCACAATTCGCCACTAATTGTGGTAGTAAAGAAAACTGATCATAAATCAAGTAAGCAATGAAATTTATATATAAAGCTATTCCAATTGATCTTTAATGGCTACGACTACTTGTTGACATTTTTTACAGTGTTTAATTTATGCAGAATTTGTAGTTAAACAATATATCTTTGGTTAGATTCTTAAGTTATATATTTTTTTTGTTGTATGTGGCAAAAGTTGTTAAACTGAACTAAATGAAAAGTGCCACTACAAGTTACACAAATCTGAATCCACGAAATGAGATAAACTAAAAGTAGAGTGAGTCAACTTTTTGTTTTCTGCCCTTTTGCCATATATCCTGTATGGCCATGGGGTTAAAAGGGTGTATTCAGGAGGTCAAGTCGATGGGATTGTCTCCCAAATATACCATTGAGGGTATGGCCGATTGACTGTAAGGAGGGTAAAATGTTATTTTGCTGAGCCCCATTAATTTGAATTTAATTCCAGGGTATCATATAATCGGCTTCATAGTTTTGTTTTGTTTTCTTTTCTTTTCGCTTTGCATTATTTTTTGTTTTCTCACTTTACGCTGGGAAAAGTTGTCAAGTCGCGAGGCGAATGAAAATTGGATTGGTCCGTCGAATACAAAAGGCCAAAAAATGGTTGGCATTCAAAACCATTTTGGAGAGGTGCGCGAGCAATTTGAAAAGTTTCCTTCCCAGTAGCCGCCGCCGCCGTTTCCCTCACTTTTGCGTTTCCCTTGCCAAGTGCTTTAATTTAAACTTTTCATTTTTCTTTTTTTTGGCTTCGAAAGATATTGCATTAAATGAGAGAACGAGCGAGAGAGAGAGAGAGAGAGAGGGAAAGGAGGACACTTTCTTGGCTTTTGGATTAGGAGTTTTATTTGAGAAAAGGGTTTTGGGCCGAGGAAAAGGTAAAATTAATTACGTAATTAAGTTAAGCTCTGGCTAAATCAAAAGAAAATTAGTTAAGCTCAGGCTAAATAGTTGCCAGTTGAATTCTAGCCCCTTTTGCTTTGACCTGCACATGTCCAATTTTGATATGGGTTTCGGTTTTCTCTTCTCTTTTTTTTCGGATCACTGACACATCAATTTGACCACAAAAGCTAGCCAAATCAGTAAAAAAAAAAACAGTGAGAGAGGGTGAGAGGAAAAGCTCAACTCAGCCCTGGAATTGAATTCAAAAAAAATTATTTCTTTTCACAAATGTCAATAGTTTTGTGGAACGCGACCCCTCCGTCTATCCGTCTATTCTTCTGTCCTTTCGTACTCCCCGCCCGCCCGTCCGCATCATCTCGTTTGCGTTCTCGTTTACGTTCTCAACTTTATCGACACTTTGAAGTGGAGTTCAAAAGGTGCGTCGTGTCTACATAGTTGGGCAAAAAGGCTCTTTGACATTGGCTTTTCTTTTCACTTTCTTTTTTTTTTTCAACCTCACTCTCTTTCAAATTTTTCCTTTTTTTTTTTTTGGACAGCAGATCCGGCGCGTCAAGCGTAAAATTGTGAGTGGTTCAATTTTGAGACCAGCACACACACACACACACACGCACAAGGAAAGAGAGAGAGAAACTCAGTCGAGAAAATGAAAATGGAAATGTCTGTTCGACCAATATGAACAAATTCCATGGCAGCAAAAAGCGAAAAAAAAACACACACAAAAAAAAAGTAATTTAAATTTCAAGTCGATAAAGTATTTTTCATATAATGATTTTTCTTGTGGTTGTGAAAATGTGAAAATGTTTGCAAATATTATGACGAGATATATGTATGTACATACATTTTTTATACAATTAACATAATGCCGAAGGCTTAATACCCTGTCCAAAACAAATTATGTATTTGATTTCATACTGTCTAATGAGCCGAGTTAATTAGGGATACTTGAACTAGAAAAAAAAAACGATTAATATGCCCTTCGGTAAATAAAATAAATGTGAATTTAGGGTCAAGTACTTAATTAACGCAAAACTAACTACAGTTAGGGCCAATTGAACATATCAATAGGAATTAGTAATAATTTTAGTAAATAGACTAATGGCAAAGTATATTTTCAATCAAAACTATCGATTATAAATAACAAAAAAAAAAAAACTGTGCAAAACGAGCAGAAAAAACGTCAAACACTTGAACCAAATCATATTCAAAAATTATTCCACAAACAAATTGAATCGATTTTACTTTTAATTTTTATGTCAGAAATAATAGATGGCCCACTCTCTGCAGTTATTATCAAAAACATGCAAGAGCGAAGAATATTTAAATTGGAAATTTAATGTGAATAAAGAGAAGAGGGAAACAAAACACACAATAATGCATAATAAAAGCGAAAACTGTATGAATTGTTTTACCTTAAATGAAATGAAAAGCCTTTAAAAGTTTCATTTTGGCTCTCGAAATGTTTGGTTTGGTTGCGAGAGCAAAGACTCATTTTTGCAGCACTCTAAAATTTGTCTGAAAAGTTGGACAAAAAACAATTTGCAAAGTAGGCAAGCCAAATCAGCGTTAAATTGTCGAATAGACACACGTGTTAATATAGACATACATTTTTAGGTAGGACAAACTCACACACACACACAGATACATTCAGAGATCTAGATACGACTATGTGTTTGTGTGTGTGTACATGACAGCGAAACAGTGTACAAATTAAGTCCACTAAAAAGAGAGAGTGTGTGTGTGTGAGTGTGGATTCATTCATATGCAAATGAGTATTTGTTGCAGTTCACATACAGGACACGCACAATTACTAACTATAGTGAGCCGATTTTCACATCCTTTTGACCTGCCTTTTGACCTGCCCCCATTTTATGGTCATTGTCAAAGTGTGCACGCATGTTTCCCTCCTCGTGTGTGTGTGTGCGCGCGCGTGTGTGTGTGTGTGTTTGTGTTGGTTTAATGCACTTTTCAAATTCGCACTCAACTGAATGTCAAGCCTTGACAACACTCAAAATTGATATGTCAATCAATCACATTGACTGATTCTACTTAGGTTAGCAAAAATTTTGCTATTTTATGAAGATTTTCAATTGGTTTTTCGCCCAATTCATATTAAACAATTCATCGATTTAATACATCCAACAAGAGCTTGCTCATTTATTACATTAGTTGAAATTTGAGCTTCTATTTGAATCAATGAAAATGTATCAATTAAATGAACTCCTCACAATATGTTTTCCATCATCCTAAGCTTCATTTCATTGGCTTGAGGGCAGAACATATGCTAGGAGACATGATAAATGATTACCCCGAAATAAGAGAGAGCGAATTGGCCCATAAACTGGCCTATAAATTTACGTCAATTGGGCGTGGCAAGGGCATAAAATTCCCTGCAGGCATTCATTCACCCAGCCATCTGAAGGCCATTTGCATTAACATAAGTATTTTTCTTATTATTGATTTTTGTCTCCGTTTATTTTTCTTCTTTTTTTTTTTTTTTTTTTGATTCGTTCGCAACCAAATATTATGTAAGGACAAACAATAATAAAAGAGAATTTACTTTACAAAAAAATATATACCAGTAATGTTGTAAGCCTAATTGGCCCAATTATGTGTCAGCAGAAAAGAGACCACAAAGCAAACAAAACTAAAATAACTAAATCAATGCATTCAAATCAAGCAAACTTAAAGGGAAACAGCAAAATCAGCACTTAATCAATCTGAGTAGTAAGAAAATCTGTTAGGACTTATACTAAATATTACAGACTATCTTCAAGGTAAATTAATTAACTAATCTAAAAGAAATATCTTAGTAATTAAATTTCTAAGAAATTTTGCAAAGTTTATCATAAATGCTCAATTTTTACAGGCCCTCATTCGGTCAATTACATAATGTTATATCTCAATTTTAACTTAAATGAATAATAAAAAAGTCGGTACATATAACAATCTAGAATATATATTCTGACTAGTTTCTCAAAAGTTGCAAATAAAAAACGCAACTTGCTGAAACCAGCAAAAACAAAAAAAAAAGAGGGCTACACACACTCACACATACATACATACACACGAACACGCCCACCAAAAGTGCTCTGCCAATTTCCAGTTGGCTTGTGGTTACATTTAATTTTGAAATAAAAAAAAAAATAAGAAACAAAGAAAAGAAGAGGAAAATAAAAAACGCAACTACATCATGCTGGGCAATTATTTTCGTAGCAATTTTGGTTAAATTAGTGGCCCGAGTCATTTTTGCAATTCGTGGCAATTATGTAAATTTTTGTTTTCTGTTTTTTTTTTTGGACGAAATTCGTAGCATACTTTTTGGGACTGCAATTGTGCTGCTAATTACAAACAAAGGCGAAATTCTTTGCAGGACTCGGAGACCAGAACTTGCTGGCACAACGAGTTGCGAGTGGTGAATGGGGAATGCTGAATGGCTAAATGGTGAGTGGCTGCCACTGATGACAAGGTTAACAAGTGACGTCTCAAGTGCCAAGGTAAATAATGTCACATTAACCCAAAAACAATAAAAATAAAATAAACACAAAAACACTCACCCACACACACACACACACAGACGTAGAACAAGCAGAAAACACGAATAAAATAGAATAGAATGGTATAAAACAAAAGAAGCAACCCATAGACAATGAAATTTTAATTAAGTCTGAGTCGGCATATTCTGCTAACCATTGTGCTGATGCAGCCATATGAAAATGCCACTGATTATGTTTGTATTACTCCCCACCCCAACCCCCCAACCCCCACCAACGCCTCACTCGTTTCCTTTCTCTAGGTAGGTGTGTGTGTGTGTGTTTTCTATGCCTGAGTGGCCTCTCACAATGCTAGAATGTTGCCACCATGATATTTGTTTGCAATTTTCTGTATATGCATTTATGCATTTACTTTTCAACTTTTACTTATGCTTCCCCCTTTCTCCTGATGCTGCTGGTGCTCTTCCCCCGTTGGCTACCTTCATTTTTACCTTTTGTTTATCTAAATGGCTGCACAAATACAAAATGTCTGTAATGTTTTATATCTTGGCTTTTGTCAGTGTGTGAAAAACATAAATGCGTTTGTGTAATTACACACACACACACGCACAACAAATAGACAAGGGCGTCACAAAAGTGGGGAGAGGGAGGAGGGGGTATAACCATATAATCAGTTTTGTCCATCGATTTGTATATTTATATTTGTATATTTGATTAAGGCTTCTTTGTTAGTTTCTATAGTCATACCCTGCGCCCATTGCTATGCTAAGATTTTCTACAAATAATTCTTTACAAATAATGTGCACATTTCACAGCTTTCTTCACCTTGAACGAGAAAGGGAAAGTTGTCCCCCACATACACACATTGTAGATGAATAGAGGGAGAGAGACATTGACATATTTGAGGTAACAAAACCATTTCATTCGAATTTTTTTACATTTTAGAAGATGAATATACACATATTCAATATTATTCAACGCAGAAAGCTCATCAACGAGTTGAAAAGTTAATAAAACCTTTAACTATATCAATGTATTTACATATAATCAAGTTGATTCAAGCAATAATCAACTAAATACATTAAAAGCAACGCCTTTTTAACTAAACTGTGCAACAGGCTTCAGCACTCCTCTATTTCTCTCTTTTAGCCACTCATTTGGTTTATTCTTATTTAATTTTCATTACAAAATTTTGTGGTCGCACGTGATATGCATAGATAGATAGCTATCTATAGAGAGCGAGTGTATGTACATTGGGAATGACCGAAAAACAGAAATACAATACAAAAATTAGTTTTGCTTACCCAAAATGTGCTTGAGGCGACAGGGCCACGTTAAATACGAGACTAGCATATAATTCAGGACACACACACACACATACATAGATGTGCCTGCTGTTGTGTGCTCATCCAGTTTCGGTTTAGGTTTCGGTTTCTGTCCTCTTCTGTTCTCTTCAGTTGCGTTCTGTTATTTAATTAAACACTTAATTATTTAATGCGCTGATGGTGCAATATTTCAAAGTCAGCCTCTTGACCCGATTCTAACTTAATCACACTCACACGCACACACATCCCGCAAATGCATTGGTATGTTTGTGTGTTAAGGTGTCATAATTATCACATTTAGGTGAAGTTAAGTCAGTTGGAAGTATCTAAAAGTTAATTGTGATTTCGACATTTATACATGAGAGAAACGTTTTATTCTTGGGAAAAGCCTTAGGCTTTTAGATTTCTAATAAACTTTTCTTATTTCATGGTCGAAGCAACTTTTAGCGGCTTGTGTTTGGTTGTTCTGGTTTATTTTCAACCTAATTTATATAATTTATATTCTTCTAACTCTAAAACATGTCAAATTAGTCAAAAACTCACAAGATGAAGTTAAAAAATCGTAGTTTTGGGCCTACTAAAACATCACAGGGTAGATCCACACCATATTAAGTTATTAAATTGATAAGATATTATTTAACTTATTCATTAAAGAGTATAGAAATTTCACTGCACTGCACTGATTTGCAGTAATTTTTCATAGTTTCATGCTGGTTTGGCCATGGTAAATGGTAATGGCAACTGCCAAGTGGCAGCATATGGATGCAAGCACTATTTTTCTTTGAAATCGGTTCAATTTTAATAAGTCTGACCATTTCTCTCTTTTGTTCTCGTTCCCTGTGGCAGTTGCATTTCATTTCCATATGCTGCCCCTAATTAAACTTTATGAAATTGTTGCCCCAGCATTTGTTTGTCGCATTATTAAGCACTTTCATTATTTTGCATTCGGATGGAAGTTCTTGTTGCTATTGTCATTGGATGCCCTTTCTACCCGCCCCTCCCCTTTTGTAGTTGTGCACAACTTTAATTAATGCAATTAAAATAGAAACAATATCATGTAGATGGCAATCACCAGAGTATACGACTAAGAATTCATTTCTCGTTTGTACAGTTCCCCTTTCTCAGCTTTGGCTATAGCTTAAAAACTTGGCACAACACACAAAGTAAATAATCTCAGGAATATTTCTTTAATTGGGTATCGAAATGATAGCAAAGGACACTAATTAATTACTTATCAAAGAACTTGTTTCAAATGAAACGTACTCTTTAACATCAATATTGAATTCACACACAACAAAAACAAACATACAACACAAAAAAAATCAATTGCAAATGTTTGTTGTACACAAATTAAAAACACAAACATGCAACTTGCTCTCTCTCTCTCTCTCTCGCTTTATCTCTTTCTTTTGCAAGTGTAAGAGCGTGTGTAAACAGAATGGCAAATAAATTTGATTTGTATGCAACAAAAATAAAAAAAAAAAAAAACCCACATACACACGCACATAAAAATACAAAAAGAAATGCAACATAAAATGCAACAATCTATGCGTATATACACTGAAATTTGCTACAAGCAACCACAAATACATACACCCGCACACACACACACACACACACCCACATCCACATAGACAGTAAGCTATGGCACATACATATACAGCTTGTTGTTGTTATTGCTGCTGCTCCTCTTGTTATGCAACAGAAAATTTGCGCTATTAATATTTGCATTCAACTGGCAACAAACCAAGAAGAGAACACTCCATTTGCCCCTAACCCCCAGCCATTCTGCTATTCTTTCATCACTGCACCCAAGCACCCTTTAACCATCCCACGCCTGGCATCCTTGCATATCCCCTCCTCTGACCTCCTACCCTGCCCATGCCCACAACATACTCCTTAGAACTATAAACACGTCTGCCGGCAGCATTGTCAGCTGACAACGGTCTGATGCCATGGCAGGGAAACAGAGAGAGAGAGAGATAGAGAGAGTGGGTGTGAGGAGGGGGTGAGGTTTATGCAGGGGGAATGTTGCGTGTCTATATTTAAAAAGGCTCAAGCGGCACTTAACTTCTGCTCAGAGTATATCCCCCACACATAACCGCCATACAGTGAAGCAACAGTAGAAAGAAACTTGGCAAAAAAATAAATAAAAAGAAAACTTCCAAGAACTTAAAAAGTATTTATAAGAATTGGAAAATGACGGAGAAAACTAAGCGATTAAGTAAGGAAACCGAGAAAACGAAAGCAGAAAATTTAAGATATTTGAAATAAAAAAAAGGTCAGCGGGAAAAATAAAAGATAAACGGAATATAATGGGAAATATTTGGAAAACAATTTTTCTAAAATCAGAGAAAACCCCAAAGAACAGACAAATGAGAGAGGGAGAAGTAGTCAATGGCCCAAAAGAAAAATGCTGTAAAGGAAGCCAAAGCGAGGTAGATTAAAAATCAATATAAGTTAAGTAGGTAATCAAATCGCTCAATTTTGAAAATTAAAAACTGTAGAAAAAGCAATTCGCTTAGCTAAATTTTCATCTGCCACGTTTCACACATTTTTTTTGCAATTGAAATTAGAGCTTTTGGCCCACTGTATGCAATTTTGTTAGATACATATAGCATACTTTAGTGCGCATCGACCCCAGAGCAATGACAATGCGTAGCTTGGCTAAATTTTTCCGCTTAATCGCGCAATAATGGCTCGAGGGTGATAAATACAACAGCAGCAGCAATAACAACAACAACAACAACAAGCACCGCAGATGCAACAACATGTACTTTAACTACGATTACATGTAACTAAAGCCACATTAACTAAAAGCACTAGCGGTCTATATAACCGATATCATTTTCGATCCACAGACCAACTAAAAGCTATTGGAAATCAAACTCCAAACTCTAAAAGGTTTGCGTTTTGCTTAAAGCCTTAATTTTCAGACTTCAGACTTAAAGTGAAAAGAGGAAAACAAAATGCTTTTTTGACCCCTGTCCCCCCCAAGGGCTAAACAAGACCCGAACATGCAATCTACAAATAAATCAACTAATTAAATATTCCAATTGTGCGCTCAAGTATTTGATTTTTGCAAATTTAATACCCAAAGCACAAGTCAACCCCAAAATGTGTGTGTGTGTGTGGGTGTCTGTGTGTATGTAATGCAATATGTGTGTTGTAACAAGGACCAAATCCTTGTGTTTGTGTGTGTGTGTTGGTTTTTTTTTTTTTTTTGCTCTCCCGGTTTTGACATTGATTCGATGTCGCGACTTGAATCAACAGCAAAATGAAGGGACACGCGACGACAACAACAACAACAACAGCAGCAAGAACGAGAATAAATAATACAATATAAATAAATAAGAGTAAAATAAAATGCCTGATTGCCCATGCTGGATATTTTTGGGGGGCATGTGGCATGTGAAACATGGAAAATGGCTTTGCATGTTATGTTTGTTGGGTTGGCGGATTGGCAGATTGGTGGCGAAACCGAAACAGAAACAGAAAATGGTAACAACCAAGCAACGTAACACTAATTACCGTAATTGTTTGGGGCGTGTAGCAAACACTTGGAGAAGGCGATGAGGACAAAACTTCAACTTGCCATCTGGATTTTGTCTGCCAAATGAGAGATGATCGCGTGATCAACACTACAATTGTGAATCAGCCACTTTATACAGTTATATTTAACCGATATCAAGCATAAATTTGGAAGTTCTTGTGAACAAAAAAAATATTAAAATAAACGATGATTATTTGTCGATCGAATTGCATTCAAAAAATTGATGATTAAAAATATCTCCAGAGACAACTGAGCAACTAGAAAGCGGAAATTTCAACAATAAGATTTTGACAATAAAAAAAATATTTAAAATTAAAGCCGAATAGGAACTTTTTAAAACATAAAGCAAATCGGATACACTCAATCTGTTTATAGATTTCTTTTCCACAGATTTCTGGCAACCCACAAACATTTCGTTAGGATGAAATTGCTATATTTAATTTATTATTTTTATATTTATTATTATTTATATATAAATTAATATATATTTTACTATTTATTTTTGGAAATATAAATTTCCAAAGTATTTTTAATCCTAATATTTGCCGTCTCTAGTAGTAGTTGGACCTTGGCGATGTGTGGACGCATCACGTTTTGAAATCGCGTGCAAGTGTTATTACATATATGTATAAACATATAGTATATACACTAGGTCGGACGACCAAATGTGTAGAAATAAAACATTAAATTACATACATTCAGTTTGCCCCGCATTTGCCCATTGTCTCTCTCTGGCTTGGCTTGGCTTTTCTCTGTGTTAAACTTACAGGTGTGGCGCACACGTAGATCGCGCACGTAGATGAAATTTTAAGCAATCAGACCAAAGTCCAAGCCAGACCCAAAAGAGTGAAAGGGAAGTACACACAGAGAGAGAGAGAGAGAGAGAAAGAGGAAGAGCAGGTCAGACCGCCAGCGGTTTCATTTTGAAGTGGCCTTTAATAGTTTGCTGTCTGCAACTTGCCGCAATGGAATGCGGCATATGGATGTGGCGTGTTTTGGCAAACCAAAGCTGAATTTAATGAAACATACGAACAATAATAAAGAAAGTGTGGACTCAAACATGTAATTATGCAGTAGTTATGCAATATAAATTGCTTCAGAATCATTTCTCTCTTAATTTCGTAGCCCATCTAGAGCATTTCAACTTGCTGGAATTACAAATATTCGTAACCTTTATTGCCCTAACTGCAAAGTTTTGTGTTGTTAATAAAGGAATTTTTCACCTTTTGTTTATTAGAAACACGAAACTAAATCACATTCTTTTTGTAAAAAACCTCAAGTAAAAGGAGTTTTCTTCTAGATTGTGAGTGAGAAAATAGACAATGGCCAGAGGGAATTCCTTTAATACTTTTTCACCACAAACGGAAAGATTTTCAAAAGAATATACTACACTTTAATGCCAGAAAACTAGAGAAAAGACGCAATAAAATTAAATGAGTGTGTGTGTGTGTGTATTGCTCTTGGTATGCTTGTAAATCTTTTGCCCAAATATACAATAGAATAGGAGCTGGACAACAACAAACAAATATTAACAATGCCAATAAACATAAAGTACCAACGAGGAATAATCCTCAAAATAATCATTATGGCCATAAGGCGACAAAGAAGCCAGGCCAAGCCACACACACAACCAGAAAGCAAAAGAGACAGAGACAGAAACACAGACAGAGAGAGAGAGAGAGAGAGAAAGAAAGCTATGTAAAAAATGCAATGGGCCATCAAAAGAACAAACAACAACTACAACAATTGGCAATGTCCATGTTCATGTCCCCAGTTCCATGTTCCATGTACAATGTACATACCTACACAAACATACACACACACACACACACACACACACACACACACACACATACACACACACTTTTGCTGGGTGTATTAGTGTTTATCCTTAGACAACTATGTCTACAATATACGAGTATGTGCGCCCAAAAGTATGCTTAACCCAAAATAACCAAAAACCTAAAGCCTAATCGCCCACAGATTTAATGGTATTTTTATGTTGGCCTAAAGGATTTTTAATTGCTTATGTGGTCATCCCACCACCTCGAAGCTAAACTCTTTCTCACAATTACTGTTTGCTAGGTTTCATTTTGTTGGTCAGGTGTCGGTTGGTAGGTCGCTGGGTGGCTTGTTATGTAGGTGGAGTATTGCAAATTAGAAGAAAATTAACACCCAACACATCCATCCAGCCCTCCCAATCCGTCCCATTGGCCACACCAAAAGCGGAGCATAGAAATTAATTATAGCCTAGAGGCAATCACATTGGTGTGTTAATTACTTTTGTGTCCTCAACTCCTTCGAGTTGTTGGGTCGGACGGCAGTGGTAATTGATGATCTATATATGATGAGTAAAATAATTGGCACTAGGCACAGCGGCATCTATCTCCTTTTTCTGGCTACATATGTCAATAATTGCAAATTGAAATATAGAATCCTTGCGATTTGTGGACAAAAATAAGTGAATCAATAAAGTGTAGCATACTTCTAGGGGTAAACAATTTTAACTAGTACATGTGAAATAGAAACGTTTCAATATACAGGTGATAGAGTTTCATCTGCATAATTAAAGTTAAAAATGTTAATGAAGCAAACATGATGAAACAGGAAAACGGGAAAACTTTTGCCGGACCCCATTTCTCGCGCGATCCATCCATGGCATACACAGCCGTTCATTTCCCTACATACTTATGTATGTATGTACTATATACACTTCTGTTATTCGAAACTTTGAAGAGTTCAACTTGCCGACTCTCTCACTCATTCTCTCTTAACTCCTTGGTTTGGTACTTTCTAAATGAACAATTCATTTTGTATTTATCAAAAGTTATACTCACAAAGTTTCATTCACTGAATTCATGTTAACTTTTAGCTAATGAAAATGTTGCAAAATGCTTCTAGGCCTGCAAAAATTTCCATGAAAACAAGAGAATATCAAATTGAACGAGAGAGAGAGAGAGAGAGATGGGAGGGAGCAGTCTATCAGGTCGAAAAGTTAATAAACAAAAGAAACAAAAAATAAAAAAAGGAAAGGCCACAGAGTAAAAATGGACACACACACACAATCAAACACATTTACACACAGACACAACACACAGATGGTCGGACTGAAAGAAATAGACAGACCGACAGACAGACAGACATGAAATATCCTTCGATTTATCTCTACTTTGACTCACATCTTTCAATTGCTCGACTAAGATCGGAAAATTGAATTCAATTGCATAAGCATTCGGTGCCCCTCGAGTATTTTTCGTTACGTTTCGTACCATGTAACCCCATATAGAGGATAATAAAGGTATATATGGATAGACAGGTAAATAGACTCTTTCATAGGAAAATCATTGTCCGGTTCATTAAATAACATATCCAAAAATCAATATATAATATGAACTTTCTGCGGAGACACTGCTAAAAGTATGAGTAAGTTAAATATTATGAGTTTTAAGTGGTCCTACTCAGTATAGGGTATTGTTAGTGCCAGTTCCTAGACTTGAAAGCACTTGTTGTATTTCTTTTTCTTTCTCTTTTTTTTTTTGTTTTTGCTGGTATTTCTGCCAGGACAGGACAGGACATCTAATCAAATGGAAGGCAATGGGCAAGCTTATGGTTTCTTTTTTGGGTGGGGATGAAGGGGAAGTTGCTTTTTACTTCTTTTTGGCTTGGGGTGGAAAACATTTTCTAAGCCGTTAAGCTCTCAAGTGCCTGGAGTCATCTCTCACCCCATCCCAACCCCTCCACTTTCCATTCTAGTGTACCTTCATTTCTTTCGTCTTCGTCAGCGTCCTCTGTCTCGGTCTTTGCCTCAATGAACTTTTGCCAATTGACTTTTGTTCTCGATGGACTGGCAACTTAATATTCATGATTTATTTGCCTTTACGCTTTCATATTATTTGGTGAGCCAGTTTCACTCACTCCCTGGGATTTTCTTTCTCAATTTCTCACTCTTTCTCTTTTTCCCTTCGTGTGGAGAGTGTAATAATAATTTAAATACATTTAATGCTCGTAAATATTCCACCTGCCGTTTCGTGCCTGTATTTCTCTGTATATTTCCCGTCAACGTTGCTTAAATAATTTATCATTAATCATTTTCGCGGCCAGGACACGACCAGGATATACAGCCGCACAGTGTTGACTACTTCGTCACCCTGCCTGACTCTTCTCCCGCCCTCTGTACGGCATTTTTTGCTCTGATTTTCTTGTTTCTCTTATTTTGTTCACTTCTTGGCAACGTTTTTTTCTTCTTTTTTCGTTTAATGCATTTTAAATCGTGTACATTGACCAATTGTCAAGATACGAATTAATGAGCGTCTCGTTGATTTATGAATTTCACTTGCATTATATTCTGTATACTGAAGAAAATTCAGATTTTCCTATTTGAAATTCATTAATGTGATATTTGGATAATTAATCAAAAGAAAGAGAATAAGATAAGCACTTATATACAGAATAAGAGAGCCAATGAGTCTTTAATTTGATAAACAAACGGCAAAGGAGCCAGAAATACGAATTTTTTTTCCTTATGGTCATTTTTTCGTAACTATATCCCCAATACAGGATAAACCTCATCACCTATGCTGTTCAATTTAAGAAACTAGGACCTGGTAAATACAAAACATGTCGAATTCTTCTAATAGAGGAAGAATTGAAAGCAAGATTCCTATGATAGAGCCTTCTTTTTGTTTTTAAAAATAAAAAATACGACAAAAAGAGTTTCGAAATCTGTCTTCTGACTCACCAGTATTCATTCAATTGTTGATTTCCTTGATTATAATTACATCTACGTCAATCATCTGCGATCAGATCCTCGAAATTGATTATTTGCATTATATTTTTGGTCACAAGGCTTCTGTTGTGGATTCCTCGTTTAAATTTGATCAGATCTGGGAAATAGAAATCATTAGTGTTATATTAGAGAAACAATATGTCTAAGGTAATTATTGGTTTGAGGTGGCTTACCTTTTTTTTAAACTCCCAATGATGTGAATAGTTTTGTTGTTATCTTTTCATGTTTTGATTCCATAGATTTTCCACAAATTTAGAAGTGGCTCAGCACAAAATGGAGTCTACCAATCGTGGTAAACGCCAGACTCTGACATGGCCTCCATAGCTATTTTATATACAGCGTTGACTGAATGTTATCCGAATCTTATCCGAATGTAAACACGATGTTACCCGAATGTTTAAATTAAAATTAACGTACATATGCTTATGTATTTTCTATGACGTCATTAGCTGATGTTGAAGGTGGTGGAGTTTCCAACGATCGGTCGACTGGAGATTGCCTCGTGAAGACAGACGCCCATCTAAAGTAAATAAGATTAATACTTCTTCTAATTAGAGCCTTGATTTAAGGGTGCTTACCTGTCCTATTCTTCTCGATTTTCGCTTCAGTTGCCAATTTGTAATGCTTTGTTTTGAGTCAACAAAGTGGTATTACCAATAGACATCTCCCTTTCAGACAACTAACTCATTCCTTTTATATCCATTATTGTTTAGTTTCTTTTGGCAAACTCTTCTCAACATTCAAAGAGAAGGGTAAATGCGCTTGCAGCTTAAGCTATGATAACGGTGACGCAACTACGACGCCAAACCAAAGCAAAACACAACAACAAAAAAGAAAATTTGCAATTTTTCAATGCAATTAACTCGAGAATAAACGAACGGATTTTAATGTTTTTAACACCAAAAGAAAATACACCAAATACTCTAAACCGATGCGATATAAATACAAAACTAATTAACCGATTTTAGTTGCAAATAAAATGCGAAAATCCAATTTCACAACATCGCATTTAAGTGTGTGAGCGCAGCAACCGGTAAATTAGAACTAAAGAAGAAATGAAAAGTGATAGAGAGAGAGGAAGCGCTTAGCAGAGCACGCAAATGCAAGATCGAAAGAGAGAGCGTCAAGGTTCATCAAGCAAAGGAATGGACGCTTTTTCATGTCTGCCATTTAATGACGTATGTATATATGTACATATGTAAGTGCGAAGGTAAACAAGTGAGTGAGAAAAAGAGAGCGCAAACCACATCTCAATGTGCAGAGTTGAAATTAATACCGATTAATTCGTTTCTTTTCAATTTGAATTTCTTTTTGCGGTTTTAATGGTCTCAAAGGGTTTACTGTTCTGCTTTTTTTTCGCAAAAATTTAATGCAATTTACTTTCCAAGCCAACGAAAATAACGAAAAAATGCAAAGAAAATCTTATGATAACCATAAAACACACAATACCCAAACCGCAAATGAAAGACACAAAATCCCAGGCAATATATACAAAAGCCAGAGTACTGAAATAAAGAAGAAGGCGACTGCAACTGTGAAGGAGATATGGGGGGAGGACAAGGCGCCCAAGCGGCCCAAGCTAATTTCAACTAAGTGGGTAAAATAAATGTTGAGATTTCGGGCCAATTTCAAAAGTATTACACTCGAACCCACACAACCCATGAGCAATTCTTTTCGATTTCATTGGCTTTATATTTTTGTTGGTTTGTTTCATATTTTCAGCTGAAGTTTTACTGCTGATGGAGGGAAACCAAAGGAAAAGCAAGAACAGCTCCACACCGACACACACACACAAAATGACAAACAATAAAAATCGAGTATACATATTGGTTACTTAACGGATCAGCGCAATGACAAGTCCTGGTAGGGGGCACCTCTTGGTATGCGTTAAGCGCCGACATCAAGATGCCCTATATATCCTCTCCGTCGGCATGCCAGCGCACTTGATCCTGCTTTCAGTGTCATCTACCTGTCAATGCTGCAATAAAGAGTCCCTTCCACTTCTTTTCCTCACAAAATGTGTCCCTGCTAGTCAGCGATATACCCTTTCAGACTATGGATAGAGGGTATTGAAAAATGTGACATAAAATGTCAAGTGAAAATAAAATCTCCTCCATACGGATTCAAATTGAGGCCAGCATCAAGTAATTGAGTAGACTAGGAAATACGCTTTCAACAAAATACGCTTGTAATAACAAAACCAACCAAAATAACACTAAGGAAACGTTAATTATTGTTAAACAATTGTTGTAACCGGTCTTAGTAAATTTAAGTTAAACATTAAGATAAAACAACAAGATCATTCAAATATGCATGTGATAAAAACGCATGCTCTTAATGTTTATAACCCAAGCCAGGACAATTGTCCTGCGGGGAAATGGCTGCTTTGCGCCATTGTCGAGGCTTATATGGCCAAAGCCAAACCATTATGGACAACTGCAATGGCCACAGTAATGCGCCGTTGATATTTCGCACCTGAGACACATTGTCGACGAGAAACGAACATAAGGATATGTGTGTGCCCCTGTGTGTGCTCGTGTGTGTGGCATGTTCCTTTACAGGTGGTTGGCGCAGCGCCCAAAAAAGTAGGCTATTAAAACAGAAACCTAAAAATAAAAGGCACAACTACAATCTGCGAATGTAGCAGAAATTCGAGGTTTTCGTTTGTGTGTGTGTGTGTGGCTATTACTTAAAACAAAAACAAAAAAACACAAGAAGAATGCTCGTTATATTTCTCTGCTCGTTGAGACTCACAAAGACTATGCAAATTTATGTTTTGAAGGTCCTGAATTCTGTTAGAACTTAAAGCTTATAATTTTCGTGTGGTAATATTGATCGAACATCTTATTTAATCTTATATAAAGAAGTTTACCAACTCGCCTACATTTTCTTTAAATGTATTTAATTGGAGCTTGGACTTGCTGTTTATGGCATAGCTCTTGTCATATCTTATTAAATCCCAAAAGGAAAAGGTTATATGTAATTATCTAAATGCTTATTATGCGTCTACTTTGCGGCTATTAGCTTGTCTTAGCCCGTTTTGGCATTCGGAAGTAGTTCCTGGTTCCTTTTGGTATTTGCTTAGAGAGATACATATATGCATATGTACAATTTATACAAATTATATTCTACTATTATCTTTGGGATAATTTTAATTACATAATTTATGATAACTAACTACATTAGAGCCCACAGCTAATGTCAATTATTTTTGCATATTTTGAGGCGTTATATTGACGCTCCAAAAAGGGGAGAATACACGCAAAATTGGTATAACAAAGCAATGGGGAGGGAAGGGAGGGGGGTTGACTCGTCATCATCGAGAAGGAAAATCCCTTTTGCCAACACGCGCACACAGTAATTAAGAGACACTCAAAGTCTCCGAGCCAGGGTCCTGTGGCTCCCGGGGCAAATGTGGCCAATGAATGGCAGGCAGAACAATGGATGCTGCCCCCAATTAGTGAGTGAGCAGACAGCAGATTCCTTCTGGGATTCTTTTAGGGGCCCGATGTTGATTATTCTTTTGGCCTGCATCGATGGGTGTTAGTTGTTGGTTGCCATGTTGGTTGGTAGGCAGGTTAGCTAGCTAGCTATCTAGGTACACAGATGGGTGTATGTCGGTTGGTGCGTTAATTAAATTATCACGTGTCAATTACTTGCAGAACAGAAAAGACATACATAGATACCTACCACGACTCTGTCGCCTTCTCTATGTCTATGTCCCCTACCAATTTTATCTTTGCCCCGGACGCCATGCGTATGAGTGATTTTCTCTCTGTCATAATTTTTCACAGTGCTTTTTTTTTGGCATGGGCATGGGAATTTATTTGCGGAGCGAACAACAGAAACACCGCGAAAACTGTCACTCAAAAATTCGTTTGAGTTTTCGTCAAAAAGTTGCCGACTTCTCGTCGTCGTTGCCGTCGCCTAAACTAAAAAGTGTCGTTTGTATATTTTTGGTGTTTGCCTCTCGGGACTTGACAATTTAAAGTTTTTCAATTAAACGTTTAAATTTTTGCGCTTTCCATGTTTAATTAAATTTTGCCGGAAGCGTTTTGTAAACGCGAATCACTTCAATGTATCAGTGAAAGTCCAGAAATTTGCTTTACTTTTGTAGATTTACGCTCAATTTGCCATGTTAAAGTGTCCGGAGGCGTCGGCTTTGAAGAAAATACGAAATATTAAGGCTGAGTAAGATAGCTTGAAATTAAATTAACCGAAATCAGGGAAATTTATAATGGAATATCTACTTAGAGGTATTAAGTTAGCCATGATTAGATTAATTGTGTCTAAATTTCACAGTGAAGTGCAAAACTAGAAGGTGCATTGTATTTGCATGTAATTTACGTGCGCAATGTTAAGCGTATTGTAATCTTTCATTCAACCGCAATTTTTGCTAATTAATTCCTAATAGTCTAGTAAAGAGAAGGCCTTTTGTTGAAATAATAATACATCTTATCTTAATAGAAATTTGTCTTCGAAATTTCAATTAAATTCACTTAACACACACACACACACACACACACACATTCATTCATTCAAGTGGCACAGAGAATGTAACAAATAGAAATCGGGGCTTATTTTTACACCCAATTTACTTAGAAAACGAATTAAAATTAAATGTGAAATCGTTGCTACTTAGGAGCGACTCAAAGTGCAGCTGGGTTAAATGTTGCTCATTTCAGGATTTACTTAATTGAAGCGAATCACAAAAGCGACGATTCTGCAATGGCAAAGGTAGTGGGTAATGGCGAAGAGGATGAGCTTATTTCTCGTTTGCCCCATTCTAAGCGCATTAAGTATGCGCCGCGTGAGCCAATTAAGTTGAGTCAGCAGAGGCAGCAGCATCATGGGCACCGGCAATAGCGCTTGGGCACCTTTACTGCTACTAGTTCGCTTACAAACCAATTAACCTTTGTCCAGCAAACGTTTAAGTTTTTTTCTGTCAGATTAAAATAGTTGCTGTAGTTGAAGTTGTATAAATGGAACAATAAATGCCTGGAAATCAATCACTTTAAGGAAAACAAATTTGTGTATGGCATTGGTGAAATGCAACAGAAGGCAGCAGCCATTTGCGATCGACCAAAAGGGAAAGCCGCATCAATATCCTGGCAACCTAAGAGTCGCACAGCTCTTAGTTGCATTTTCATTTCATCAAGAAGTCGAGATGCACAGGTCCTTTTTGTGTTGTCATGGCTGTAAGCGCCTTTTATCTAGGATAATAGCTTGATGAATGGGAATGGCCTAAAGGGGCCGGGTTCGGAAGCGGTAAGGGAGGAAATTGGGGTGGAGGTGAAGTGAGATTGCTACTTAAGTCTCTCTCAGTCTCACAAAGTCAATTGCAATTAGTAATTTTGACAATTAAAACATTTGGCAATTGGTTTCATTGGACTGCCAGAAGCCTTGAAAACTGTGCCCCTACAAAATTCACTGGGTGGTAGCCATTTACAAAATTGGCAATTTATATGAGAACAATGTAGAGCATAGACATTTATATATACAGAATTCGCACTTACACAGTTACATTGAATTTGTTTCGGGTGGTTTTTATCTTCTACCCGTTCCTCACGACTTTTAAAAATGCGCGCTACAACAGCTGTTAGTATAAGTTTTCGATAGAAATATCGATACTATTTTTATCGATAGTCAGCTGTGGCAATATTGTGCAGGTGCAGGTTATGTAAAATATAGAAAAGCCTTTTGTATTTAATTAAAAACTACTAAGATCATCGTCCAGCCTTAAGAAATAGTTAACCATGGTGTTCCTAAATATCCCATTATTGGTGCGGGCACGAGGTCCTGATGAGTTCTGGCGCAAACGTCGTATTTTCAAACTGGCAGCAGTAAGAACCAAATAATATAATCAGCAACAACAATAATAAAACCAATTATAATTGTTTATTCCTTTTAGCACTATCGCAGTCGTACACGCAATGTATACTCCTTTGCCATACGCAGTGTACACAGAGCCTTGGCCTACGCCACCAAAGGACGTAAGCTCAAGAAACTGGATATGACCGAATTGTGGACAACGCGAGTGGAAGCCGGTTGCCAGCAATATGGTTTACCATTAGAGGCATTCAAAGAGGGTCTGACGAGGACGGATGTATTGCTAAACAAGTGAGTTTATCATCCAAATTTACTAAAATGTGATTCTAATCGATTGGCTGTTGCAGAAAAATGCTTGCCGACCTGGCCATTTGGGAGCCACGTTCGTTTGAGGCGCTCGTCAAGATCTCGCGGGAACGTGCCGCCGTTGAGGGTTTTCCAGATATTAAGCGGAGATCTGCCTTTAATCAGGTCTATGGCCTGTCAAACTTAAAGTTGGACTAATTTAAATATAGTTTTTCCGGTTTTTTTTAACAAGTAACTCGAGCTTTTATTTCCATTTATGCAAACAAAAATATTGCATCCGGGGATTTTATTAATTTTTGTTTTTTTGGGATAACTAATAGAAAAACATAGAATTCATAGAATTATGAGACATGTGCCAGCATCTGCCCTCTCCTTCCTTTCTATTCCAATTTGGCAAGGATGTCAGATTCACGGAAAAGCAATAGCTCCTTCTTATCGTCACCTTCAAGATTGACTTTGGTGCCACCAAATTCGGGCAGCAACACACGATCGCCCTCCTTAACGCCAATGGGAATGTGATTGCCAGTGGTCTAAGATAGATGCAAAGGAAAGATAAAGATGATCCATATGGGCATTGAGATGATGAAATAAAAAACTTACTACATTACGAGTACCAGGTCCAACAGCCACCACTGTACCTTCGAGAACTTTGCCAACAGATTTCTCAGGCAGAACAATACCGCCTTTCGTCTTGGTCAAAGCTTCAGCTCGTTGAATTAGGATGCGATCAAGCATTGGGATGATTTTCTTGATAGCGGCGGCCTAGAATATCACAGATTAGAGTTTAATGTGGGAAGTGTTACACAATCACCCAAACCGGCAAAGCCTTATAGAAACTTCGCGAACGCTCTTTTACAAGCGGCTATAGTCTTAGCATCTATAAAAGTATATTTTCTTTCAACTTTCAATTAACTTACCATTTTATAGGTTTTTAAATGCAAGCTGGATGAGGTTGAGAATAATTATTCAATTAAAGTGCAAGCTTATTACACGTGCGGGCGGTCCGGGTCCGGCGTAACTTCTATCAGTGAGTGCAGTGGGAATCGAACTATCGCTTCATTGTCGTCAGCCATATAAATATCGATTAGTACAATCAATTTAAAATTATCGTATTCAAAATGTGTCCCTTCGGTGTAGATTGAAATATTTTAGTAATTTATTTTACTCTTTTGTTTTTTAATTTAATATATGTACAATATAGGTAAAATTATTACTTTGGTCATAATTGCTGAGGTCACTATATATTTTTCCAGTCTTCCGTATATAATATTTATTTTGCTAAGCACTTGATCGTAGCTGAATTACGATCATGCCATGAGTCATCTCTAGCCTTTATCATTTGCTATCGATATTAAGTCGTCTCTGTTCACGATCACTAAAAACGAAATAAAAACAGACATTAAACAATATATTAAGTCTGATCATGGCCCTGGTCAAGACGGAACCAATCATTTACATAGATGATTCCTCGCTTGAGTCTAATGATTTGCTGATGCCAATCGTTAAGGAGGATAGTGAAATATGCCTGCCAAGGGAAAAGAGGAACTCTGAGGAATTGCTTAAAGTGGAGCTCGAACTGGATGAAGAAATAATAAAATCAGAAACTGATTATGAAGAAGACCCAGACTTTTCCATAGATGGATCAACTGCCGAGGATCGATTAGATGTGAAGACAGAGCAAACCACAGAATTCTTCGAGGGTAATCATTGAATGGATATTTTTAAGAGAATCCAAACTAATTATCATTCCACCTGTCTAGTGCTTATGGTGGACGAGGAATTGTGTACACCGAAAAAAGAAGACCCTGAGGATATCAGCTACCAACTGATGGGTCCTCAAAAAGTCTGCTCCAAATGTGGTCAGTCCTGCCAAACCGATCTCGAACTACAGGATCACATATGCCAACATATAGATTACAAGCGTTTCAAATGCAAGGTCTGTCCGGAGAGGTTTCAATACAAACGTGAACTAAAACAGCATGAAAAAAGCCACATGTCGGCCCTTAGAGACTGCTCCTGCTCCAAGTGTGGACTGACCTGCTGGAATTTTACCGATTTGATGGTACACATGCGCCAACATATTAATGAGAAACCCTACAAATGTGAATTGTGTGATAGAAGTTTTCCATATCCGCAGAATCTCACAATGCACATGAATACACACAAAGATCAGAGTCGCTGTTTTTCATGCGACAATTGCAACGAGACATTTACTGCTGAGATTCAGTTAAATGAACATGTACGTATGTTCCATATGGCTCATCATGGCTCCTTCCGATGTCCATACTGTCCACGTACATTTTCCCGTAATGCTGGTCTACGGGCTCATTTGCGTCTACACAATAACGATCGACCCTTTATGTGCAATTATTGCCCAAGGGCCTACACTCGACGAGATCATCTAAAAAAGCATATGCAAAGCCACAATAACAAGACAAAGTCTAGGACGAAGTCAAAGAAGCAGCACCCCAATCCTGCGCCAGACAGCGATGAATCTTCTACGACAATCAGCAGAGCTTTGGAAACAGAGGATCTGGATGCTGTTGACGGCGTCAAAGAAGAGAGCATAGTGAAGAGATTTGTGGAGAATCAGTGAGTGTCAATAAATTCTATTATATACATTATATATAACTACGGATTTTCCATGTACTTTACTCTCCACAGCAATTTAAAATTCGTTTGCGAGATCTGCGGAATACCATACAAACAGAAATATCACCTAATGGTTCATAAACGTTGGCACACCGGATATCGACCATTCAAGTGCAATTTATGTGGCAAGGAATTCACGAATAAGCAGGGTTATAACAACCATACCCGTATGCTATGCTCTGTGGAGCAACCCTATAAATGTCACTTGTGCCCGAAAGCCTATGGCCAAAGGAATCATTTAGTTGCCCATATGCGCTCACATGCCGGTGTCTGTCCTTACAAGTGCCCCTACTGCCTGAGAAAGCATGCAAAGACTATAGAATTGTGGCAGCACATAAAGGAATGCCCCAAATTGGATCAACTGCAAGCAGAACATGAAGCTATAATGATGAGTTAGTTCATATATGAAATAATAAAAACCTAAACATAACAAATTCAAGATCATCTTAACTTCGTCCACGATATTCGAGTTCGGAGAATCGTTTGTTAGACAGATTCCATCGATTGCAGTCGGTAATTAAAGAACACAATGTATATATAGGTTGATAAATATTATAGTACATCATAATTATAATTTATTTAACAAACCACTATTTGCTTTCATTAAGAGTAATCGCTCGATTGAATAATCGGATGATTGGTAGCATCTTGCCGATTGACTGCCTATATTCTCAAATGATATTAACCGCTCCAGGGGCGCCGTCGATGGCAAAGGCGTATTGGATTTGATTGACAAATCCTGTAATAATGGATATTTATCCAATATTTCGAGAGTTGTGCCCGAATCACGCAAATAGCTCTGAAATTGTACATTAACAATATCGGTCAGATTTGATAGCGGCGTATCCAGGTCATTCGTTTCATCTGATAAAAGAATTGTTTAGAAAAATATATGTTACAATCGATCTTTCTGGCATCTTACCAACATCCTCAAACTCAAAGAAATCATTGTTATCCTGCTGCCGGGACATGGCAACCAATTGCTCGGAATTCAGTTTAAAATCATTATTTTCTGTTAATTTGGCATATCTTACGGCCTCAGCGATAACTAGACGATGTATATCATCAGCCGTGCGGTCATTCTGGCATATATTGGCCAAGCCTTTAAACCAGCGCATCTTAATACTTGGACATAAGACTGCAGCGATTATGGCCTGATAGGCATCATCGGTTAAATTAAAATAGATTGCAAATCGTTTCTTTAATACTTCTTGGAATTCAATTGCTATATTCTTTAACACTTTGATTTCTGATGATTCTTTGGAGATTCTTTTCAGTTTTACATACAGTGATGTCAATGCTGGAATGAGGCAGCCGTAATATAGATTGCTTTCGCTCTCTAAGAACTCAATTGTGGCTGCAATTGGGCTCATTAATAAACGATATTCGTTCAAATATTCTATATCAATATTTGTGAATGTCATATCAGTTATCTCCAATTGGCCACAAAGATCCGCCAGTTGTTCCTTATGGGTTAAAATACTACAAATAGCATCGTAAATTGAATTGCATTTCGTTACAATAGGTGTTATTAAAGGTTCGCCCAAGAGTTCCATGATTATTTTAGAAGCCCACACCTGTTGACATTTTTTCCAAAAGAGGCTTAATTTTCGAAATATCTGAAATATAGGAGAAATGTAGTCGATAAATGAACAATTTCAGATATGCTATAACTACCTGCATATGCATTTCTTGTAGGGTTTCATCTTTGCTTAAGCTATCGATGAAATCTGAAGTTATTAATAAATTGAGACTATGGCTGGGGCACTCAATCTGTTTGGGCAGAATTTTCGTTTGTATTTCAATAGCCTTAATATCAATACTATTCTCATAATCAATACCAAACTTTCGGAATGTATTCAAATAGTTTCGTAAACCATTGTTTGATATCATACCCACGATTGCCGAACTTTTTATATTGTATTTACAGTTGACATTTTTGATCACATTCAATATAGATAATCCATCATAACTTGGTTCCCCAGATAGTTTCCTAAACGCCAATGCGACGGAATGTCTATCATATTTTTCATCCAACCAATGAGCAGTGTAAGCCAAAAAAGTGTTATCTGCTCTTGACAAAATATCCGCCGTAGTGCATATATGTTTTTGATTGGAAACAATATGCTCGATATACTCCGACATCTGAACAAAACGATCGTTTAACTGTTCGGTTAGTTTTGAGCAATTCATAAGCCTCAAATTGGTGCCTTGAAACAAGTTGCGAAAACTAATCCGTTCAACGGTGGAGATAGGGGATGCAGTATCCACAATAAAGTCTATTAATCGGTCATCAAATGAGTTTAGGTCTCTGCTGAAGGCCACAGCATCTAAGCCGCCATCGCCACTTCCACTATTCACTGCCAATATGGTGTTGGTGGCATCAGAATGTCCAACTTTTTTACTTTTAATGAATTCTGCATGGAGATCAAAGTGCTTGTTGCGAAGATGTTTTATAAAGTTTGAGGTAACGCTGATGGAGCCACGAATCCTTGACTGACAGGCTTTGCAAGGAGCACTAATCACGCCCCTTCGCCCATTAGAATCGCCCACCTGTCAAAAGAAAAACAATAATGTTATTAATAATCTGAACAGTCTAAAATTAATTATTCAAGTAATTACGCTTCGAGAATATTAATTGCATTTAAGTCATATAACAAGTAATTTAGCTCTGAAAGTATTGGAATTGCGCAGTATACTTCTTGATTAATCAATTAAATTCTCAGACGTAATTAAAAAAGTAATGGTAATTAATTGACCTCCACATCCCATAGCGTTTGTGTATTTGTGTTGTGAGTGTGTGTGTGTGTGTATACTCGCTTACTCGCTCAATGTTGCCAAAATATTTTAATATTTCTGGCATTTTTGTTTTACTGGTCCGCCTGCTCCTTTTGCCAGTTTTGGTGGTTATTGTGGTTGTGGTTACATTTTCGGGTTCTTCGCTAGGCCATTCCTCTTTGGTACACAAATAATAGCCCATAGGCACATCTCCAGCATCTGCGTCCTCTTCGAAATCTTGCTCCGGTTCAGACTTGACAATATTTACACCCGGATTGTCCATGCTCAAGGATGGTGCTAATCCATACACATCCAAAGGCTCTGTCTTGTTGTTTCCTGAGCTCATGTCCACCCTATGGGTTTTGCTTGCTGCATGAGAATGAAGGCAATTATTTCTTTTCATATGAATAAAATTGTTTATTTTTTCTACAGTGTTGATTTCGATAGCATTTAGAGTGAACTACGATTACTGAAACCGAATGCCGGCCAATTCAAATTAAAAGAAATCTGACGTCGTTGTTTACTACTGAAAAAGGAATTACAAATTATTTATTCTTCACTTTTATGTCCTTCTTTCTTTTTACAAATAAAAATTTAGAAAATGTGTACATGGTGCTTAATTAGCTTTAAGTGTTTTTAGATAATAAAAGGAATGCAAGATTATTAACTATATTAGCAGTTTGTTCGCTGATCCTAAAATTATATTTAGATACAAAGTAATAAAAATAATACAATTATTGAGAATCGCAGCGAGCACATGTATAATGATCAGTTCCTAAATTAACACATTTCAAATGCACAGCTCGATCACATGTATTACAATGAGTGGAGTTGTTTTTATTTAGCTTTATTGGCAGTGCACCTTTGCAGATGATGCAGTCGTCTTCTATATCAGAACCCGATGAACTTAAAATAATTTCTGGTGAAATGGGAAGTTGACGACGACGTCGTTTCCTACGTCGCATTTGTGTTGTTTCATGTTTTATTGCCTCTTCTGCTAATGGTCTCATCAAGCACTTTAAGTTTCGTCTAGGATTAAGAATACCGACCTCTTCTACTGCACTATATATGGATGCACCCGATGTGCTGGGCTCTAAAGATTCTGATGTTTTTATCTCTTTCTGTGTCATAGTCTTTAAGATATTAGAACTAACCATTATAATTCGACAATCATCAGGATCATCATCTCCATCTTCAGTGCATTGGTTTTCCCCACTCAAAAAGGCCGCCAGGAAATCTTCAGCTGTGAACACATTCGGATCAAATGGAACAATGCCCGTTGCCCGGAAACCAAATTTAATATTCTTGGGCGTGGCAGCCGCATCCAGACATTTATCAGCGATAGTCGGCACGTGTTGTACTTGTAAAGGTCGGCCCATATGGTTTTTTATCCAAACTTGACATTGGTAGTGAAACATGGCTTTAAAGGGACCAAACACGCTCACATCTAATGGTTGCATGCGATGTGAACAATAGGGGGGAAACGAAACCATCGTTATACCATGATCCATTGCCATATCTAGAGCCTCAACACTAAGATGGGACGTGTGGTTATCCAAAAGCAGTAGAATCGGTGAGGTTTTAGTTGCATTCGCATATTTTATGAAATGAGCCATGAACTTTACAAATTCGATGGGAGTCATCCATCCAGATTCATTGGCAATACCAACTGAACCAGGTGTTGTGTTTTCCAGAAAGTTCTTTTCCATAGTGTTCTTGGGAAATATATACAATGGCGGTATCGATTGACCAGTGGCGCTCACGGCAAATGCTAATGACACATTGGTGCTACTTTCGTCTGATGTGCTTTGTCTTTTGATTCGACTAGTTGGCTTGTCCGAAATAACTGTTGGACATCCTACTTCATCAACATTCCAAATACGATGTGGCTCGAATACGTACTGATCAAGAACAGCACTAAGATTGTCGAAGAAAGCACTTGCACTCTCTGCGGAAAAAGCCTTTGCTCGATTGGCGCTCATCTGTTCCTGTGTTCTTAAAGACAAGTTTGGGTGGCGATGTATAAACCCATAGTACCAGTCATACGATGCTATTTCATTGACATCCCAGGCCGCAGGATAATTCACTCTAAGTTTTTTTGCAAACTCATACGACATAGTTCTTAATTCATTTCTGCTTAAGCCGTAGTATATATCGCTTGCTCTTAATAGGTATGTCATTAATACTTTTTCTTGCTCTGCGCTGAAAATCTGCAAAAGAAGACAAAACATTTAACAAAAATCGTAGCATTAATAAAATTAACCAACCGTTTTTCCACCAGTTTTTCCACTTAACGACGAAACAAATTCTGTCAATTGTTCATCAGAAGTGATTGATGGATCCAAATTTGCATCATTTAATTTTGAGACATATCGAGACAATTTTGATTTATCTATATTGTAGTCTCGACCAACCGATCGCATTGCCTTCTTGTCAATCAAAATTTCCTTAATAGCAGTTACTAATCCATTTATGGCAATCGATGATTTGTTTGATTCACTCTCATTTGTACATTTGACGAGGCATGATGAACAAGGAATCTACAAATAAACAGCACTGTGTCAGCCACTGCTTATTACTATGTTGTAATCCCATGACTTAACCTATGCGAAAGTGTGGCTTTTTGATATCATAATAATTCGGACTTAAAATTTACAATTACATTTGAAATGTCAAAAATAACACCCAAATTTGTGTCTAACAACCTCCCAAAGTATATATGTTTATATTGAAACGCAGATCAAAAGTATGGCGCACAAAGGCATGTCCTGTCTCTCATCGCCCCATTGTTTCCTACTGATTCTTATTATTTAATAGTTACCAAGGATTTTGATGCTTCAGTCTGCCTGCTAGCTTTAAGCCGTCGTTTTACCCGGGATGCGTTCGATATAACAGCGGGTTTGGCAAGAGTTTTCTTACGGACATTCTGTGGCCTGTGTTTGCTAGATTTAAGCCGACGTTTTGTCCGGGCTACAGCTGCTTTTGCGAGACGTAATTTCTTCCTCTTATTCTGTAGTGCAAGTGGCAGACTTCTCTTTAAATGACATTTTGCATGCTGCTTGACTTTATCCTTACAATCGAACTTTGCCAGGCAAACGCTGCATTGGTGATCAAGGCGCATATGTGTGTCCAATTGGGATTTTCTTTTAAATCTTTTATCTACGCAATAGTCACACTTGTAGTTAAAGGATGGCGCCCCATCGAGATCATGCTCACGCATGTGCTTCATCAGAAAGAACACATTTTCACAGACCAATCCGCACTCGGCACAGATTTTAAAATTGAGCGCACCCAAATGGGATTTCTCATGCTCTTTAAGTTTCTGTTTGAATTTGAACTTATGCGGACAAATGGCACACTCATATACCAGGCCATCGCTGAATCGACATACATGCCGAGCCACTTCTGGCTGCCAAGATTCATTACAGTTGGAACAGACTTTGGGTGGGCCCATCATTCTATAAGTCATACCGTCTGGACCGGTTTGATCTAGAGTTCAATTATATAGTTAATGAGATTCTCTTTAGGATGCTCATGTAGCTACATATGTGTGTACATACCCTCATCATCAACATCATCTTCAATTGGCTCTGATTTAAGTACGACAGCCACATCCTCTACGTTATCCTTGGGCACGCTTACTTCAGTGTCCTCCTTTACAATGTTTATATACAAGTCAGCTACATGTAAGCCTGCTTCTTCCAAGACAATCTCTTCTGTCTCTGTTTTAACTTCATCCATTCCTAATCCGCTTTATAGTAATTTTCTTCGTGGACAGGAGCAGCTGTTTTTCAATTGATAACTTACGTTTCGATAATTATCGATAGTGTCAAGGCAATAAAGCAAACATTAACGTCTTTTTCCTTCTAAATTTAAAATATTTATTTTTGTAATTTATTTGGCCATAATATAAAACCTGAAATTAATGTTTTACAATGTGAAGTAGTAACTACATAAATGGTAATTAATATATTTAAGTTGGAAAATTTTTAAAGTATGAGTTCAAAAATAAAGTACCACCCACAAATTTTGGGCCAATTTCTTTTCTTATTTCGGGTATTATGTTGTCCATTGTACTACAAGCAGGAATTGAATGGATTTGCAACGCAAATTTAGATAAAATTGGATAAACAGTTTCATTCGATTTCCACCATTTGAATACATCAAAGTCTTTAGTTGGTTTTACGTTTTCGTTGCAATATTTATCTATTTCCTCTGCAGTTGTTTTTTCAACATCCAATGGATTTTTTTTTTCTAATTGTGGGAAAAAGGTAAATACAGATTCTACTGCTGTTGAAGAACTGCTTCCATCAAATGATGATTCCGAATCCGAATTTGTACTAGCTTGATCATCTTCTGATGTATTTCCATTCAGAGAGTTTATTTGGGAAATGCAAAAACTCTTAATGTCACATAGATCATTTGGTTGCATCTTTAAAGTTGGTGGGTATAGAAAATATGCGGTTTTTTGCCATAAACTGAGATTTGAAACCCAAGTTTTATCAACGTTATCAATGATTTTTCCTTTCAATGATTTAATTGAAAAAACATCTGTGTCTTTTGGCACACACAGATTCTTAACTTTTTGAATTGATGGTATAACGAAACACATAGATGGAGAGCTGGAAACTTGCAGTTTCTTAAATATGATTTCGAAGTTAACGCACAAGTTAATTATCTGCTTTAGCGTTAAAATTGCATTCTGTGATAATCGTTTGCTTTCATTCTTCCCGTGGAGAATCTTGTTAATATCTTTGCAATTGTCTACTAAAGACTTAAACATTGTGAAGTTGTAATTCCATTGTGAAGGAGATTCGCTTTCGGTAGAAGTTAGCCACTGGTGATCTAAGTTGGCGGTTTTTAAATATTTCACAATTTGCTTGCAAGTCTCTAAAAGTTCTGTCAGCTCAGCGACTCCCTTAAATGAGTCTTCCAAGACGTTCGCCAACAAATGGCTGCTGCAGTTCACACGAATATTTTTCTCCAAGGCTTTTACAACGTTTGATCTTTTGTCCGTTACAAACTTAATAGTGCTCATATCAGTAATGCCAAACTCACGAAATAATGTTTTTAACTTTCTAAAAATGTGATTAGCAGCTGACTTTTCTAATTCCAAAGATTCCATTCCCAAAATAATGTTATATAGTTTTAAATCCTTTTCATAATGCAACGTGACTGCGATTAGATTTTTCGGCGCATCATTATCCGTCCACATTTCAATTGTAGCAGAGGCGCCACCACTGTCCACAATGTCGGATATTTCATGTTTGACTTTCTGTTTCTTCTTATCTGCCAATTTGAGAGTTGCCCTAGAAAGCATTGTTTCTTCAGGGATCACACATTCAAGATCAACATCTTTGCCATACTTGGCTCCAATATAATTGAAAAACTTTGCAAGTTTTACAAAGGCAGAACTATGGACAGCTGAAACGTCTTGGTCATTCTCAGTAATCCAGGCCATGCAGGATTTGACGGCATCCTCTTTGTCCCGAGGGGAATAACCTTCTTGATACATTGAGTCTTTAAGGGATTGACAGCACTTATGGCGGCTTAAATTCGACGATTGTGTTGGTGAATATTTAATAACTTGTTCACATGTGCGGCAATATAAGAATCCTTTTAACATTTTGTTATCATCCTGCATGATTTCTGATAAAATGTTCCATACGAAACTTCTACCCTTGCGTCGAGGCGACAATGTGTAAACGTTTTTCGAAATTTGCTGCTTGACAAAATCTATAGTGTCTGAAATGCAGAATCAAAGTAATTTTTACATTTTAATTTCCTACCGTGGCTACATACCCTTTCTTTCCCGCCTCGCTGATGATCCCGCTTCATAGTGTTCCAACTCTGATGTGAAATCGTCGTCGTCCACATCCTCTGCTTCATCGCTGTCCTCCCTTGCAAAGTCCTCAGCATAAGAATCATTTAAATCTAAAGGCGAAACCTCTAAGAGAATTTCTTCTGGCTCTATCTTAACAACATCCATTGTTGGTTTGTAAATCTTTCTTTTAGGCATCACAAGCAATTGGTTATGTATAATTATCGACTATCGATACCTTAGCAATATTCTCTGTTGACCAATTTATCGATATTAGCCGGTAGCTGTTTTATTTACATTTTTCCGGGTTTTTTAAGAGACACAAATGTTGTGAAAAATTGAATTTTCCAAGCTATCGCAGCCAATAGCAGCACAAATATCCTTGTGATTTAGTTATAATGTGTGCAAACAATCAACGCCCCAATACTGCATCATCATCAAACAGCAGCGGGAACGGCTATGCTCTTTGTTATGAAGGTCGCCTCAGTCTTAACTGTTTCCTGGCTACATCCCTGCTGATCCTCGTGCCATCAGTGCTACAGATTCACTATGGAATTGTGCCAAATGTCTGGGGTGCAGTCCTCTGGGGTCCAGTCCTCTACTATGCTTTAATTAATATGATTATACGATTTCTACTAAGGAATAGTGATTATCAGGTGCGTATGATCTAAAAACCTATTTCAAATATATATAATTAACAATGACTCACATCTTTTTAGGTGGCCATACGCGCCTCATTTCTGGGCTTTGCCGAGGCGGTTAGCATTCTAGTGATTTGTTTTGCCCCCCAACCTTGGCAGCAATTCGGTGTCTATGGCTGCTTCATGGCCTTCTTTCATTATTCCGAATTTCTGGTCATTGCCTGGGCCAATCCGCGCACTTTGACAATGGATAGTTTTATGCTCAATCACTCAGTGCATTATGGACTGGCGGCAGCAGCCAGTTGGATTGAATTTGTATTAGAAATATTCTTTCTCCCCGAATTCAAGCGTTATGCCTATATATGGTTAGTGGGCGTGGCAATGTGCATTATCGGCGAGCTAATAAGAAAGACGGCAATTATCACAGCCGGGCGGAGCTTTACACATTTGGTGGGTATCCAAATAAAAAGTCTTTGGCCCAACACAAACAATTCACGAATTTCAAATCTATACATACATATATAATATTCAGGGTTCTTCTTTTAGTTATGAGTTGGAAAGATTCTTTATCGTTTAGCTTAGTTGTCATATATCTACGTGACATTGTGGCGTAAAACAATTTTGCCAACTTTACGACCTAGATAGATATGATAAACTACCCGTATATGACTAAGTCAACTCACTGCGATCGGTATTTTGAAGAGGCGCAGTGACACTTTTAGATAGTGTACAGATCTTTCTTTTCTGTAAAACTATCTTAAATATAGAGCCGTGACTCACATTTTAGGTCCGCTTTAATTAGTATTAAAATGAATCATTCCTACGAAACTTTTTCCATTATTGAGTCTTTTGCTACCCATGCAATGTAGTAATACTCTTTTTGGTTTAACATAATGATTTATTGCTTAGATAAGAACTTACCAAGTTCAATGCACATAATTCAAGAAAGAAGCAGACATTTGGGGATCATTGAGCAACATATGTGGAATACATATACGACAATAAATATGTACATATATCCGAATAGCTTACCTTATCTCCATTGCTAACAAAATTCTTGTGAAGTTTAAATACACTTCAAATTTTTATAGCCTCATCATATTTCCTTTATCGACTACTCTTTTTATAATCTTTTTCCGATCGCATTAAAAAGTTAACTACTACCAAATGTGTCAACGGAGCTACGTTATGATTTCACTAATTGAAGATAACTTGAACAAATTGACTGTTTTTATACTATAACTTATATTCAGGCAGATTTTTCCCATGAAGAATTATTGTATGAATTGGCTCAGTATATTCAATGGGTTAGACTAAAGGAAATGTTATTTGTATTTGCAGGTTCAAGATGAGAAGCAGTCGGATCATAAGCTCATTACACATGGCATTTATGCATACAGTCGGCATCCGTCGTATGTTGGCTGGTTCTGGTGGTCAATTGGCACACAAATTGTCTTAATGAATCCTATTTGTGTCTGCCTATATGCCTTAGTCAGTTGGCTGTTCTTTCATGATCGCATCTATGTTGAGGAGTATTCGCTGCTCAATTTCTTTCAATCGGACTACGTGCGCTATCAGAAGCGAGTGCCAACGGGTCTGCCCTTTATCAAGGGCTATCTAATTGAATAGCCCATGGCCCCCATGCCGTTGGACTCATCTTCCAAAAATCAGTCAAATACACAAATTCAACAAATCTAGCCTAAGCTATTCAGAAATTTTGTAATCACACAATGTACAACATGCTATATATACAATTTACATACATACATAAATCAAAGATAACAAATTACTATTCCATCTCTTTAATGTCGCAAATGAACTCTAGTCATAAAACTACGAGAATCTAATCAGATGTTCGCTTAAACAACGATTCTTATCATTAGATAAGGCCTTCAAATATTGCCCTTTGAACGGAGCTATGACAACAATAGTATCATGTTATTTCTATTTTATAGAAAATTGAGATTAGTCAACTCGCAACTAAATTTGCATCATTAAGAATTTTGTTCACATGAATTCCAATAAATCGTGTTCCTAGATAGTTGAAGATAACACATTTATCATTTTCTTTATGACTAATTTTATAAATGAAAGATAATGTTTGTTTTACCAAAATGTGCTTATTTTGTTATGTAGTTCTTGAAGTTTTTTTTGAGGTTAATATTTTCAAAAGAAATTAACAATTATGTATTCAGTATAAATTGATAGGAATTAATCCCAAAAACGTTTTATTTTGTTTTTTTTTTGTTCCAAATGATTGTATTTCACTAACGTTTTAACATATAACCTTGACATTTTTAAACCGAATTTCAAAAAAATATTATGCACAAATATTTTGAGTTATGTTTGAGAAGAAACTAAAATTTAATTTTTAGACGTAGATCGTTACTATTCGAAAAGTGTAGTGCCTTCTGAACAATCAAATTCAAAACTGACGTTGATCATTTTTCCCCGATGAAAATCAAACGTTTCTTTATATATTTTCTTGTTGTGCCCAGAATAAATAATAACAAGTAAAACAAATTATTTTTAAAATTGTGCAAAAAATGTTGCCATGTGATGTCTCTCGTACTTTCTTTTGTTTCATAGTTTTTTTTTCACTTTTTGTCTTTTTTTTCTTTTCGTTTTATTATCAATTTAAATTCGAATATTGCTCTATCTATGTATATATGATTTTGTTAGTGTATATATAAGTGTGTGTACATGTGTGTTTTTTTTTGTATGTGTGTGTTTTATGTACAATCAAATTATCAGTGTTAACAAAAAATTGTCTTAGTCAATCTCTATGTAGAAAATTATTAACTTAATATGCAAAAACTGCGCCTCTACGTTAGTATTAGAGTGTGTGTGTGTGTGTTGCACGGTGTGTGGTGTAGTGTAGTGTGTGTGTGCCTGTGTTACATCCGTTCCGCTGTTGCTTTCTCTCTCTCTGTCACCCAGTGTTATCTCTTGCTCGCTCTATTCGACAAATTGCGGTGAACCAGAGTAAGTGCAGCCAGGATTTTGTATAATATGACCAGCCGCATAGTTGCCACATCGTATGCACACATCCAAGGATTTACCCTGCACAAATTGCGATAGGAAGCCACCAACAAATGCATCCCCAGCGCCATTAGTATCTACAATCTCATGCACCGCCAATCGTGTAACCGGGAACTCTTCAACGGAATCTTTTTGAATGAGCAGCACCGGATCACAGCCCTGCGTTAGTATGGCAATGCGTGGTCGGCTTGGATTCAATTTCTCCAAAGCCACCAAACGTTTGCCAATCTCGCGCAGATCTTCCGTTGGCCAGCCCTGGCCAGTGGCAAAGGCATGAGCCTCGGCCTCGTTGCCAAATATGATATCCACATAGGGCATAGCGGCCATAAGCGGTGCCATGAAAAATTGCGATATAAATGGTGCGCTGAGGTTCATTAGGAACGGTCGCTGCTTGGCATGAGCGGTGGCAGCCACATGCATTATACTCGGGGGATTCACAGTGAGAAAGAAGCCCTAAATGATGATCGAAAAAGCAATATGAATTAGCGGGGAACGAAAATGAAAAGGGCAAGATGGTTCTCCATCAATGACTATGAATCACCCATATAATAGACGACTTGTACTCTTATGATCGCTGCCTGCTGCCTGTTTATAAGACGCGTCTACTATAGTGTATAGTCATTGATTTGAATTCATTTTACATACCGATATATAGTAGTATAAGGCATTCTCCACCAGAGCCTTATTCGCTGGCTGTTTCAGATGATCGATGGTAAAATGATTGGCTGCCGCCAAATTGGCGCATAGCGACCGATGTGTGCCTGTTATCAATACCGCACATGTGCCCGTTGGATTCTCTGTGTTCACCTGATAGTGGGCATCTACTCCCGCTGCAATGGCCTTCTCCTTCAGTCTCTGGGCATAATCATCCTGGCCCACACAGCCAAAGAAAACGGCGACTTTCGGTTGACCCAATATCCATTGAGCGATACGCAAAGAATTCTGCACTGAACCGCCAGCAAGGAATTCCGCCTGATAGCCATCGACTAGCTCGCGATAAATGGGCATATGACGATCCTCAGCCAAAATGGCATCATCCTCATTCATTTGGTATCTTTCTAGAAAATCCATGGGCACGATCGCGGAAATGTCCAGCAGCGGATTGCCGCAACCGACCAGGATACCTTCTCTGCAAAAAAGGAAATCTCGGTTTATCAATTTGATTTCGAAATCTGATGGAATTTCTTCCTTTTCCGCCCAACAACCTAACATTGTTGCTCTTGCTCATGTTGCTGCTGTTGCTGCCTCCGTTCGACGACAAGGGCTTGTCTCTACTAACGCCTTCAATTAGCGATTCACATCAAAATCAACAATGACCAGCCAACTACAAATAACGACGACCCAACAACTCTCAGTTGAAACACAATTATCAGTTGGCGATGAACCGCAATGATAGCCCGCCCAAGTCAAATGCAACAACAACAAAAGATCTACACTTGTGTCGTAAAACTTAGTGTGGGCCTGTATATGTTTATAAAACATATTATTTCAGACGACTTTAAAATGTTTTCATAAGAAGTAAGCACAAACACTGTCCACAGTGTTTACTGTCCAACAATTACAAACAAATTAAAGTAAACAATTCAAAAATAATAAACTGTTGATCCATATGTATATCTATAAAAAAAATGGTGCGTGTACATATATGTTTTCCCCATTAAGATCCGACAGTTGAATGGACCAACCTATTAGCTGTTCCGCTATATGTACATATATGAATATAGTAAAATCTACTTGATCCAACTGTATTCTATAGAAGCAAATGTTTCTGTGGAAACACGATCTGTAATCGATATTGCACAAGCGGTAATAAATGTTGCCCCTAATATGTACTAACATTCATTGCTTGCCCAATAAATTGGACATTAGTGTGAGCTTGTTTATGCCACATGTTGTTGCTAGTATTGTTGTACTGCTGGCATTTGTTTGGCAAGAATTTGCTCTGCTTATCAGCCGCATATTTTCAATTTCGATTTAAGCAGCAAAAAACGCCCGAAATATACACAAACACATACATATACGCAATTGCTTTACTTTTCTTTTTTTTTGTCCATTCATTCTTGGCCTGATGTCAAACAGGTCAGCAACAGCAACAAAAATGCTAGTTCAAATAGATAACGACAACACCAACAACAGCAACAGCAATAACATTAGCACGCGCGCATTCATACAAGGAGTGAAAGAGAGAGAGACTGAGGGACGCACACAGTGCCCACAAATAAACACAAGCTAAAGCTTCTGCACACGATTTTCACATGCCGCCGTAAATTTTCGGCAATTAGATATATATATGTATATATATATGTACCATGTACTACAGATATATGTATACACAAACATCCACATGCATACATGGCGACACAATACACAACGAGAGCACATGGCGCTTTTTGTTGTTGTACTTTTTTTAATAAAAAACTATGCGAACGTCACACACTTGCCGACCCCACAGCCACCGATACCGCCGCCGCCCGCCCAATAGGAACAGTTGGTTCCTCTATAGATATTCCCACTTACTGTAGCGTGTTCGTCATATTGATGACTTCTTATATAAACATATACACGATATTGCACTGTTAACTGTTAGCTAAGGCTTATAATTACTCTTGGTAAATAAGGCGTAACTATAATTAGTTATTGCACTATAAATTAAAATTATTCAATAACTTTTTGCTAGCTTCTTTCGTTGTGTGTGAGGAGGAAAAGCTGTTAGGCGCCCGTTGAATTTACGATAGTTTGATAACTATTACGATTTAGTATCGATATATATATCGATAACGGAGCACATTAGAGATGGCAAGAAAGTAACAGCTTGATGAGAACGCACGATCGTGAAGTTTACACGAAGAATTTTGCACATATAAAATATTAGAACATTATATGGTAAAACTCTATGTACATACGTATTTACTTAATTGCCCTGAATATTATGGCATTACCTTTATATATAAGTTACAGGATATAATAACATTTATTTTAAATTGAAAGAAATAGTAGGAAAAACCAACATGAGATCGCTTCAAACTTAATGATTCTCGAACATTGAATAATTAATTGTAATTAACAAAAATAAACTGCAAGTGCAACATATCAGTGTTCAAGGTGTAACTATGTAACTCGGCCTTTTCTACATATACATATACATATACATATTTCTATAAAAAGCCAGGATACTTTATTAAAACTAAATGGACTAACGCTAACTTATAATTTTTATCGATAGCGTACCGATATTCTTGGAAAAATTTCGACTCTAACTAACAGCAGCTGTTATGCCTCTTTCTTTCCGGTTGTCAAAAAGGTACGGATGTGTTTGCCGATTGCTGCGGATTTTAATCTGTTGAAATAACCGGCATCTCAATTAATAAGTAAACTATGATTATTATTTTCAGTACCGTGTGTCCTCTACCACTGAAAAATGGCCGACGTTGATATGTAAGTTTATAATTTATGTACTTTTCACACAAAAATAACTTGATGAAATTAATTGGTCCGTGTTTATGAATTTACGTTGATTAAAAATCTTCCAATTACTGATTGCTTCATACACAGCTAATATTCGAATAGAGTTTATTTGAACAAACGCTAACATCCTGTTTACCTTTTCCTATTACAGTGATGTGCCCTCTGCAGCCCCAGTTTTGGGTGGTGCCATGGACATTAACACTGCTCTGCAGGAAGTTCTGAAGAAGTCTCTGATTGCCGATGGTTTGGTCCATGGTATCCATCAGGCTTGCAAGGCTTTGGACAAGTAAGTTAAGAAGTCCTATTGAATGTAAGTTCTTTTATTAATTGCTGTTTTCTACAGGCGTCAAGCTGTCCTCTGCATTTTGGCTGAATCTTTCGATGAGCCCAACTACAAGAAATTGGTCACTGCCCTGTGCAACGAGCATCAGATCCCTCTGATCCGTGTGGACTCACACAAGAAGTTGGGCGAATGGTCTGGTCTGTGCAAGATCGACAAGGAGGGCAAGCCACGTAAGGTGTGCGGTTGCTCTGTGGTGGTCATTAAGGATTTCGGTGAGGAGACACCCGCTTTAGATGTGGTTAAGGACCATCTCAGACAGAACAGTTAAACACTGTGCCCAGTCTGTTGAATGAGAGACCACTGTTTTTTTTTTGCGCAATTTCTTATGGTGGAAAAAAAACGAGACAAATAAAAGAAAAACCAAAACTTGTAAGAGATGTTAGCAATCTTTTTATTTCAGTTGTGTCTTACGTTATGTGGGAATATTCATTTATCAGTAGGAATTATTGCGATTATTTTGGTGAAGGTTGAGGTCTGAACAGTCGGGGTAATCTTCCGAAAAATTGAATTGAGTTTAACCTTTGCCCCCCAAAGGACGCAGTTTTGGGGCACAAGGCATTGTTCATACATACAGTCAAGGAGAAAAGTGAAAATACACCCACCTATTTGCCATTTTTAAGATACAGCAATAAAAAATTAGAAAAGTGACTATGCCAACATTAAGGGAAAATGGCACCAGAAGACCCCATAGCTCCCCAAACGTTCTAAAGTACATTTTACCTACTAATACACATGGAATCTGCAGTGTGCTAATTTTGCAAGGCTATGGCATCATTTTGCGTCGGTCGAGGGGTCTTCATGGAACGCAACATGGATGCCTATTCCTTTAAGAACAAATTTCGACGTTTCGTAATTTTCGGTCCAACTAATTTTCCATTTTGGATTTAATTTTTAATTAGAATACCTATTTTCGGAGTATAATCGCTGTTTGTGGACTTGGGAGAATATAAAAAGAATTGTTAAAAAAAGTGCGAGAATTCTTGTGATTACTTACTTTTTTAAAGGACGTCATATAATATACATATGTATGTACAGCATACAGCAGTGTAAAGCAGGGGTCGGCACAAAGAGATCATTTCTGTGTGAGTTGTTCTGCACGGGCTATGGGTGCCGACCCCTGGTGTAGAGTATTTGTTAATTCGCCTTGAGGGCTGGTATTTTTTTATTCATGTCTGAATAAATTCATATTTATCGAATATAGCCACCCTGTGGCACATTTCGGTATTTCTGAAAAGTCCCATCTCTAATGATGGCAACTGTCTTGCCTCTTTCTTTCCGGTTGTTCAAAAGGTACGGAGGTGTTATAGATTTTCTGCGAATTTTAATCCGCTTAAATACGCGACATCCTAATTATTAACTGAACTATGTTTACTCTTTTCAGTGCTGTGCATCCTCTACCACTAAATTATGGCCGACGCTGATATGTAAGTTTCCATTTGATGTACTTTTTATGTAAAAATAACTTGATGAAATTAATTGGTCCGTGTTTATGAATTTACGTTGATTAAAAATCTTCCAATTACTGATTGCTTCATACACAGCTAATATTCGAATAGAGTTTATTTGAACAAACGCTAACATCCTGTTTACCTTTTCCTATTACAGTGATGTGCCCTCTGCAGCCCCAGTTTTGGGTGGTGCCATGGACATTAACACTGCTCTGCAGGAAGTTCTAAAAAAGTCTCTGATTGCCGATGGTTTGGTCCATGGTATCCATCAGGCTTGCAAGGCTTTGGACAAGTAAGTTAAGAAGTCCTATTGAATGTAAGTTCTTTTATTAATTGCTGTTTTCTACAGGCGTCAAGCTGTCCTCTGCATTTTGGCTGAATCTTTCGATGAGCCCAACTACAAGAAATTGGTCACTGCCCTGTGCAACGAGCATCAGATCCCTCTGATCCGTGTGGACTCACACAAGAAATTGGGTGAATGGTCTGGTCTGTGCAAGATCGACAAGGAGGGCAAGCCACGTAAGGTGTGCGGTTGCTCTGTGGTGGTCATCAAGGATTTCGGTGAGGAAACACCCGCTTTAGATGTGGTTAAGGACCATCTCAGACAAAACAGTTAAACACTGTGTCCAGTCTGCTGAATGAGAGACCACCTAGGTTTTTTTTTTTAAGTTTTCTACTACGACGAAAATAAAAGAAAAAAAAAAGTAATTTTTGTAATGTTCTTTATTTTAAATTATATTTCCGCATTTAAACCTTGCCAGTACATGAGAGTTTGTGTTGTGGCCAATCCTTGAGCTGGCATTCGCTGTAATTGAAGAAGAAAACACAAATAGTATAAACTAACCCAGATCTACTAGAGAACTGACTTACCGCGAACAATAATGGATCTGCTTACAGTTGGCGCATTTCTTCGAAGCTTTTTCCTTGCATATGGCACAAGACTTGGAAGAAGCTGTGGACGTCTCCTTGCCTCCAACGTCATCGCTGCCAGCAGTTCCAGCATCTATATTCACATTGGACATGTTTTGCTCCAACTCGCAGAGTAACTCTGTGCTGTAGGCTGTGCTCAACTTGCTAGCCAAGGCGCAGATGTGCTCTCGATTGGTACTTAGAAAGACAGAGTCTTGAGCCTGGGCTATTTGATAGAAGCCGCCATCAAGTTCAGCTTGTTTGGTCAAATTCTCTTTGATTTGTGGCAAATCTTCGAGTAGTAAATTTTGTGATTTATCAGCTACATTACCGCTGAGACTTAGGCGGCCAAGAAATTGTTTCAATTCGATTAGCACTGGTAGCTGATCCAGTAGGGTATCATTCATTAAACCCAACAGCTGGAAAGAAAATGTTTTGCTATATATGTATGTATAAGGACATAAGATTAAAATTTCTTACCTTGGAAAGCTGCTTGCAACGCGCCTCATTGAGGGTATAACTCTCCATTGTTTCCGGATTGAGAATCAATTGACGGACACAAAACCAAGACTGAGCCTCGGGCTTTATAATCTTCATCATTTCGTCCACACTTGTCCACTTCTCATCAATGTACTTTTCAATCCCTTTGGTTGTCTTACGCTGCCAGGGACGAAAGCAGAGCACATCGGTAATGAGCCATGGTATATCATGGGTAATCATCATCCGACGGGCTGCACTCAAATGTAATAGAGTCACGTTATCGGCTAGATAATTCAATATGGAAAGGCAACGCAAGCCAATCTTATAGATCAGATCTCTCTTCTGGCGCTCCAGTTCGGTGAGCACAGCCTCGTCAACATCCACCTTTGATTCGTTCTCATGATAACCCATGCTTACCAAACCAATCACCTGGCTCACTGAATGTGCACAGTAATCGATTAGATCTAGTACAGATTCCTGCAATACCTCACATCCACTAGGATGATAGAGACACAGATCTAAAAGGGCCACCACGGCAGCCTCATGATACAGCACCGTATAAATTAGGAATGTGGCCTGTGGATTCGGATCGATCTCCAGCAAATGCGGTAAAACGCGAGTTTTCCACAAATTCACACAGAATGCCTCATGGATGAGCAAACGTAGTTTATCCCTGGATATAAGGAACTCCTTTACCTCCTCCTCACGGTTTTGGACAACTTCGATAGCAGCCTGTTGGCTTAGTTTAATGACCATTTCATGGACTTCCAACCATTTGGGGCTGCCTATTTCCCTTACTTCAAAGCTGCGAATGCTCTCCACAAAAAAGTACAATTCTTCAGGATATACAAAGTTAGCCATATTAAAATTTAAAAAAAATTAAAATTCTCTTTTTCTTTTTGGGATTTTTGTCGGATGTTTTTCTGTCGGCTTATAATTAATAATGAGATATTTTAAATATAAGGATACGAGTATTGTTTTGTGGTTGTCATAGCAATCAGTGGTTGCTACGAAATCCAAACAGAATATATTCATTTATAGAATTTGGACACGTTGGACTAGGCAATCACGAGGCATTTATTTGTTCCTTGCTTGAGAAATGGAAATGTTATTAAATCATTCAAATATAACGGTTCCGTGTGAAGTTGATTTGTTTTTATTTTAAAGCCTTGTTTTGTACTTCCTGAAATTATACATAATTTAATTTACCCAAGGTTTCTTTTAGGGAAACTTAAAAAAAAATATATTTACAAATTTTATTTTATAGCATGATGCGATACGATATATATTGTTAAAAAAAAACTTTGCATGCAGTCACTGAATTTTTGTCCATCTCTAATCGATAACGCGCAAAGGCATTCGCCGGCTGAGCAAACCACAATACATTTTTATTTATTTTGCCTATAAAATGTATCCGCGCAGCTCTCAAAAGCGATCTTGGACATTTGCCAATGAAGGGCAATTGGTGTCATTTCGGGTTGAGCAAAATACCAAATATATAGAACAACATGAGGCCGAAACTAGGCGCATTGATGGGGAACGCGAGGATTACTTCCTGACACCGGCAGAGGAACGCCTGCTGTTGAAGCAGTATGAGATCTATTTGGCCGACTTCTGCCGACGCTTCGATCCGCCCATGCCGAGGACTGTTGTCGGAACAGCATTTCATTATTTCAAGCGTTTCTATTTGAACAACACACCGATGGATTATCACCCAAAGGAGATATTGTGAGGATATACTTTCGTATAGCAACGAACGCGAACGAATCTTTTCATATTTATAACATTCAATTATAGAGCTACCTGCGTGTTTGTGGCCTGCAAAGTGGAAGAGTTTAATGTGTCCATCAATCAGTTTGTTAACAACATTAAGGGAGATCGCAATAAGGCCACCGATATAGTCCTCTCCAATGAGCTATTGTTAATAGGACAATTGAATTTTTTCTTAACCACACACAATCCATTCCGTCCCATTGAGGGTTTTATCATAGACATTAAAACGCGCAGTAATATGCAGAATCCAGAACGGTTACGCCCACACATTGATAATTTCATAGATGCCACATTCTATACGGACGCCTGTCTACTGCATACACCGTCACAGATCGGCTTGGCCGCTGTACTCCATGCGGCCAGCAAAGAACAGGAGAATCTCGATAGTTATGTCACAGAATTACTTTTTAAAGAAGCGCGAGACAAACTGCCCTGCCTTATAGACGCTGTTCGAAGTGAGTGGATGGATATATGTCATGTAAAATATTGAAATGATTTTCTTTCAAAACATTTTAGAGATTCGTATAATGGTGAAACAGTACCAGCAACCGGACAGGGATAAGGTAAAAGCCATTGAAAAGAAGCTGGATAGATGCCGAAACCAGTCCAATAATCCAGATAGCGAGTTGTATGTTTTAATCCGATGGGTATATTCTTTATGGTCAAAACATTACGTTTAATTTCTTTAAATAGGTATAAGGAGCGCCTGCGCCGCCTGTATACGGATGAGGATGACATGCCTGCCGAAGATGCCTCGTTTCATATAGCCGATGTGAGCTCGGATACATCGGCTATGAACATAAGTCAATAGAATAAAAAATCTGTTTTTCTTATTACACTATTTATATTAAAAAATAATATTATGAACCTACAAAGTAATAAAATCTAGACTAAGCCAAAACTATATGAATTGTATTGAAAGAATTAACATCTAAATATAAACCAGCCGAAAGCCTTAGCAGCTATGACTGTTCCCCCCCTCCTGTAGCTATAGATTTACATATCTACATATGTATAAGCTTAAAATTTTATTAGGGACACCAAGTTCGTGATTTGTTCACTATAGTAGTGACAACGACTCGTTGCGATAATCACGGCCTTGAAACTATCGCCCATCTTTAGTACGGTTAGCAGCTGTTTAAAGAAAACCAAACAAAAAATTGCAAGAGAATTTGCATAGTCGAATTAAATTAATAATCAAGGACCAGAACATGGCCCACTTGTTGGATCTTGACCTAGCTGGCATATTTTTTGGTTTACCTGTTAACTATCTTGCCGCATTGTTCACCCTAGTGCTTTGCGTTTTCAGTGCGCTCTACTTTTCTAACATTTTCAAGGACAAAACTGTAAGTCAAATGGCAATGCGCCATTGTCCTATTTTCTTTAAATTTCGTACTAAACTACAAATATGTATGTACATACATGTACAGGAACTTGAAGACGAAGGCTTAGGGCCTGATGAGCTGCCTGACGAATCGGAGCCACATCGCCGCAATCAATTCAATGATGACGACGACGATGATGATGAGGCCTATGAGGAGCAATTTAGTGACAGCGACGCCGCTGAGGAAGAGGAAGATGAAGAGGAGGGACAGTCGAGACAATCGGGTCAAGATTATAATCATTTAATGGGTAAATTTAAGGCCAAGCGCTTGCAACACAAACTGGAAAAGAATCTAACACCAGGTCAAATTGAGGAAGAGCGTCGAATCGAGAGGGAACAATTGGCAGCAATATTTGAATTGCTACGCAAACAAGAACAAGAATTGAATCTAAAAGATCGAATCAGTGATCATGATCTTAAGGAGCAAGTGCGTCTGTATCGCTGAGTGTTTGCAGCCAAGAGACGAATATTAGTTTCAGGGGCACTATCCGTTTCCAAAGCCCCCACCACAATGTGTAGTCACTATACTCCAATTGAATTTTGTTCTCCATTACACTATGCAACAAATTTCGTGTCCTCGATTCTTTACATATATAAAGGCACCAGTCAGTTGTTAATATGCAAAGAAATGAAATTGAAATTTGTTTAACATTTTAAGATATTTTAAACAAGGTTTCTTTCGTTTTGAGATAAATATGTGATACTATTATTTAAACCCACTCAATTTAACCAAAAGAAAAGTGTTGTACTAACCACAATGAGGCTTCCATATTGTAGACTAGTTTTTGTAGTATATTTTAAAATGTCTTATTTTTCTGTTGAAATTATGCTTGATAATCAGAATGCAATACATGAATATATTAACTAAACACAATACACAAAGTTACAGTCGAAACGCCGATCGATCCGATGGGCGACCAATTAGAGCAGTAACCTCAATTTCATTTTCATACGGAAGGAGGAAATTTATATTTCCCTCTGTCGCAATATCAAATGCGTGCCATCTCACTTACTTTCATGTAGATGTCGAAGCCCAAAAGATTCATTCTGCGTATCATTTTTTCGAAGATAGCCAGGTAGAGATAGATTGCATTCGTTTCTTGATGTCAAATGAAGAAAATATTTGTATATTAACCACCAGAGATAATCATCTCCTTTTAATGTACATACTTGCATACATGTGTAGTATGTTAATCCATTTATCGCTAGCTCTGATACGGTATGGAAAATGATATGTTGCACAGTGTAATGATTCAATTACTTAAAAGTATTATATTTTTAAGCTAATGTGTTAATTCTGAATGTAGTCGAAATAAATATATGTACATAAATATAAAGTGTAGATTCAAATTACTGTCTTGATTTGGAAAATTCAAATATCTGAACAACAACAAAAATTAAAGCATGATTTTAGGCGGGAGACAAGTTGAAAGATTGATTAATGGCTTTCAGCATGTCGTTCTACTAAATAGTGAATCCCTTTGAGTAGGAGAATGGTTACTACATTCAAATCAAGTCATTGTTTGAGATTATTACCATAACTTTTTATTTTCTGTATAGAGATTATACATATGTATGTACATATGTACATATATATATTGGATAAAACTTAAGATGAGAGAGAGAGACAAAAACGAACTATATTTAAACGCTTATTGGGGTATTCCTTCTGGCACGATTTGTCAACGGCTTTACAGCTGTTTGCCGTTTTGGGACGCACGTGTTGTGAATCTTGAAGTAGTTTATTGGTGCTCCTTCCCCAGCATCAACAGTTTTGTTAAAATTGAATTAATTTTTTATACGCTTTTTGCGATTCTCCTCCTCTCTCCATTCTCTCTGTGTGTCTTTTGTTTTTCGCCTTCTTTTTGTGCGTTTTTGGCCACGAAATTGGGTCAAATGGAGTGTATGCCGGATTTGGTGGCAAGGTAAAAAGTCGATTGACTTAATACGCTTCCGTTTTTTTTGACTGTTCGCCGTTGTTACCAACTGGTTGAGTAAGTCAGAGTATCCTTTTCTTGCGTGTGTGATGTACTTTGTATGCAGAAGCTGCCGTCGATGGCAATAAAATTGCAATTAATTTTTATTGACAACTCTGAACTCTTGTAACAACGATTTGTTGATCTTTTACTTTTGCTGCGATTTCACTGTCTGGCCATTGAGTGTGAAGCGAGCGATGCATTTTGGTACCGTATTGATACCCTGCCACAAATCTCTTTGCCTATGAGACTACATTAGCCATTCGAGACTCAATGAGTAAAAAATGCAACTGATTACTACATAGATGTTGTCCAAAAATAAGGCGTTATTTAAATTGCCAGATAGGCATAATTTAATAGATTTAGATATATTCCCAAAGATTTAGACATATTCCTATTGATTTCTATATATTCCCATAGATTTTTATATATTTCCCATAGATTTCTATATATTCCCAAAGATTTAGATATATTCCTATTGATTTCTATATAATCCCATTGATTTCTATATATTCATATAGATTTTTATATAATCCCATAGATTTCTATATATTCCCATAGATTTAGAATATTCCTATTGATTTCTATATATTCCTTAAATTTCTATATATTCCTTAGATTTCTATTGATTTCAGCTTACCTGTATATCCAGAAGTGAATTACCAGTCAAATTCCAGAGGTCCGATCACGCCGACACCCGCGCACTAACTGACCCAAAGGCCCCACGTAGCTCCTTTTATATACCCTGGAGACATTAAATTTGGCGGGATGTTATATAACCCTATTTAATTTAAACCCTATTTAATTTAACCCTTATTTAATTTTACCCCTATTTAATGTAACCCTATTTTTTTGAAATTTCGAAATGGTTGTTAAAATTTGAAATTTCAGTTGAGGCATAAAATTTCCGTTAAAATTTGAATTTTTAAAAATGTCCGTTTAAAATTTCAAATTTTAACGGGAAATTTTTAAAAATTCAAATTTTAACGGAAACTTTTAAAAATTCAAATTTTAACGGAAATTTTAAATCTCAACTGAAATTTCAAATTTTAACGACCGTTTCGAAATTTCTAAAAAAATAGGGTTACATTAAATAGGGGTAAAATTAAATAAGGGTTAAATTAAATAGGGTTTAAATTAAATAGGGTTATATAACATCCCGCCAAATTTAATGTCTCCAGGGTATATAAAAGGAGCTACGTGGGGCCTTTGGGTCAGATAGTGCGCGGGTGTCGGCGTGATCGGACCTCTGGAATTCGACTGGTAATTCACTTCTGGATATACAGGTAAGCTGAAATCTAAGAAATATATAGAAATCTAAGGAATATATAGAAATCAATAGGAATATTCTAAATCTGTGGAAATAAATATAAATCTATGGGAATATATAGAAATCTATGCGAATATATCTAAATCTATGGGATTATATACAAATCTATGGGATTATATAGAAAATGTATAGAAATTAATAGAAATCTTTGGGATTGTATACAAATCTATGGGATTAATAGAAATCTATAGGAATATATAGAAATCTATGGGATTATGTAGGAGTCTATATAAATATATAGAAATCTATGGATATATATATAAATCAATAGGAATATATCTAAATCTTTGGGAAAATATAGAAATCTATGGGATTATATAGAAAACCAGAAAACCAGAAAACTATAGAAATCAATGGAAATATATAGAAGTTTAAGGAAATCTATGAAAACATATATAAATATAGAGCTCTAGCTTTTATAATTCCTTTACATACATTTTGGTGACATTAATATAAGCCAAGATGCGACAATGAATTCGATTTCTAATTAAACTAACTTTTTCAGGAATAATTTGAGATGTATCCCGCTTAATGGTTTAACAACAGTTCTTACATTGTAAAAAATGCTGAAAGTTCCGATTTATATACTTTTATATCTGATATAATATTTGCATTCCATTCGATGTCAGCAAATTTGATCCGACAGGCTCTCCCACCAAAATCCAATGCTACCTTAACAAGAGCTCAACTTGAAGATTGGTTTTGCCCCTTTTTTTTTTTGTTTTTTTGTATTTTGTTCGTCTTGTTTTTGGGCCAATTCCCTCTTATGACTCAGTTTAAAACTTATGCGCGTGCGCCGCAGCCGCCGCCACAGTCTCCAGACAACCGACAACCAACAGCAACAACAGCAACAACAGCAACAACAGCAACAACAGCAACAACAGCAACAGCAACACAGCAGCAACAACAACACAGAGATGGATTGCCGTCGGTAAGACAGTCAGACGATGGGATGACAGTTGAGTTTCTAGTTACAATTCGAAAATGGGAAGGAATCGTACTTAAAATTCAATTGAATGTTGAATTATTGCATTGAATTTCATTGTTTGTAAATGCTACGCCTGCTTTTGTTGTTATAGTAAACTGATTTCTTTTTTTGGGGGGGCCATAGATTTATTTATATTTTTCATTTTATTGAATGCTTCAAGTTCAACAGTCGTAAATCGTAAGACCAGAAAAAAAAAAATAAACAAAGACCAAACTCTCAATGCACTAAAAGAAAAAGGTCTTTATGCCAGAAAAATTTTGCTGCAATATAAAAATATAAATATAGTTTAGCCCAATTAAAGTAGCAATCTAAATAAGTCAATAAAATCATGGTAAAAAAAATGCCTCTCCAGTTAGTACAGAAATACAAATTTTTAGAATACTAAAGAAAAAGAAATATATAATACTTCGATAGAGTTAAAAAACAATTAAAACTAGATTAGAGAAAAATTATTCTACTTGGTTTACCAACGAAAAAAATGTAGTCAGTTTTTTCTTCAAGTGCATTTTGTGTATAGATTGTAACAGCGGCATTTTGGGTGGTCCTTGTGATGTAGTTTAGAATTTAGATCGACGGCATTTGAAAGTTAAGTAGATAATCCCATTTCCGTAGTCAAACAATCGTTTGCCATCCATGGCATTTGTTTGAATCTCATTCGATCTGCTGCGATCATTATCAGCGACACCAATAAAAATCATTGCGAAAGTATCTGCAATAAGCATCTAACTAAACTAAGTACACAGCGAGACACTTGTTCAACGGACAACATCCTCAGCCTCAGCCCCAGCCTCAGCCTCTTTCTCCCCCCACCTCCCTTCGCCACTTCTTTGCCATGTGCATAAATGCATTTTAAAAGGCTTTACACTCCGAGTGGATTTATTTGTTTAAAGTATTATGTACAGGTGAGTTTCTCTGTATGTGTGTGTGTGTACATTGTAGATGGTTGAATTTATACAGCCATTTGGTATCTCACTTTGTTTTAGCTAACTCTCAGGGGGCGTGTTCACACATACATACACAAAAAGTACATATTAATAGATGTGTGAATTGTTTTAAAGATGAGCCAATCGCAAGGCATATATACAAACATATATCTATATCTATGTATGTACATCGATTGATGATTTCACGGAGAGAGAGACAGACAGAGAAAGGTAAGCAAACCAAGATTAACTTGTTTCGTATTAAAATCGTTTGTTAGTTAAATGTTAAACTGAAATTTCATTTTTCTTTCTTTTATTTAGTATATGTTCTACAGTGTTCGAATTCCAGACTATGCTAAAGTAAATTAAAGAATAAATAATTCGTTTAATTTATGGAAATCATATTATTCATTTAGCTTATTTTTTTGCCCAAAAGTTGGGGTAAATTAATTTTTTAAAATACAAGTATTTGACCACACAAAAAAGTATGGATAAAAATGAACTTTGCAAACCAATTTTTAAAAATGAAAATGTCCGAATTAAAGCTTGAAAGAACCAACAATTTGTTTATTACCTCGTGAGAGGCAAACTCAACCCGTTATTCTCATAAAATTGTTGGGAATTTCTCCAACATTAGCCTAGAGAATTCTGTCTGAAACTGACTATTGAATACACATGAATTGATTTGAAAATGTCGGTAACTGTCGATTGAATACGCATTCGATTTGAACGATCAGCGGTGAAATACATTTCAATCGCAGTTCGTTTCCTAAGTCATTTGTTTTAGCCAAGTTCGCTGATGACAGCTGTCATAATTACATTTATGTAGTCAATATCTTATGTAGGCTCTGACATTTGCGATATATGTCAACCAACTTATATAATGAATAAGGCATGTTGCATGTGTCTTTCAAGGATCTCCTTGATGGATATACACATAAGCACACACACACACACACGCAAACACACACAAACATACAACACAATCTTGGGTGACAGTTGAATTCGATTGAAAATATATTGAACAAATTTTTTCTCTGCTGTAGATGGTCATGTAAAAAGACACGCAGAGGGAGAGCAAAAGAGTGGGGGAGATGTGTGTGTCTGTGTGTGTGTGTGTGTGGGGTTGGAGAGAAAGGTAAGTTTGGTCATGTGTCAATTCAATGAAGCTTTTTATGTCACCAAAGCAAGTTTCCAAAGAGCTAGATTTCAACTGAATGACCATAAAAGTCGTTCAAAAAGGATTCCAAATGTTTCAATTTGTGTGAAATTCTGTTTTTTTTTTTGTTTTTCATTTTTATTGTGTATGAATACTATATAGTACATATGTATATATATATATAAATTTTTATTTAAAAAAAATCATAATAAATTAATTAAAATTAAATAAACAAACAGAAAATCAATACGTAAACAACATATCTATTAACTACAAACTATACACATACATATACATATGGACACACACATACATATATATGTATATAGGTATAGATTACATCAAACGACAGTCGCTTTGTAAATTTGGCTAAGAATTATGTTTATTTATTACTTATATGGTGAGTGTATTCATTTAATTCGTTTTGTTTTTTTACTGTAATTGAGCTAGTCAAAAAAAAAAAAAAGAAATATATAAAAAGTTGATTTTTTTGTACATAATTTCACTGGCACCGAAATCTATTGATGTTGCTCTGATTGTATAACGAGGGTAGGTCGGCATGTTCTTGAAAATTCTGATACTTCAATTTGAAATGACCTTTTGAAAATACTAACAATGAGTGGGATTTAATTGAAAACCTCTGTGAAATACTCTATTTCCATCACTTTAAACCGAAAGCTGTCAAAGAGATCTAGAGTCATAGAAAGCGGGTGGAATGGCTCTTCTTTATTCCGGCTAAAGCTTCTATGATATATCAGTTGGATTATTTGATTATGGGAAATTTGAAACTGCTTTTCGTTTTCTCACCTCACCACACCCACCCACCCACCACCCTCTCGTCTATAATAGTCTCTAATTATACTAACCTAAAATATTCGAAATTGTTCTTGTTGTTGTTGTTGTTGGCACTCTAAATCGAATTCTCAGGCAATCACGATGAACATTTCTTTATATCAGCAGCTCCGGCTGATCCTGGCAATATCAACCTGTAAGTGTCTGTGATCTCACTAGGGTTAGATCGAGGGGCGTTGGCTTACGTTCAAAATTCAGGGATTCGCCAAGGCAATGGCTCGAAACAGAGGCAGGCGGTTCACTTAGGGTGGGACTACTGTTTGAGGCATTCCCCGGACGGAGCGTGGCCTCATCTGTTCTGGTTGATCTCAGCGATAGATCAATGGGCTGTTCATCCAGCTCGGGACTACTGAGTTCGGTCTTAAATATGGGCAGGGGTGGCACACGAACGCCGACACCAGCGGCCAGCAGCACGGGCGGCAACGTGAATGGGGCAAATGAGCTGTACAATGGTTCCGAATGACTACGAAAGATCTCCAGCAATTCCTGATGACGCCGCTGCTGTTGGACCAAATCTTCGCCAGGCTCTGAGCTGGTTGGGAAACTGCTCGAGCAGCCCTGTCGCAGCGCCTTGCGTAAGGTTGTTGTTGTGGCGCTCAGTACACTTGTTGCCCCATCATCGGTGGGATCACCGGCGGACGAGGCGCCCGAATCGCTGGGCGTATTACTGAGGCGGGACTCGAGTTTCAATTGTTGTCGCTGCTGATATTTGGCAGCCTGCAGGAATCCCGGCAAATTGGCTGTCGAGGCACTCGGTGATGATCGCGCCTCCGCTATGGTCGGTGTACTCTGCAGGGAGGCAGCTGTGGCCGATTTAATGCAGGGATTTGTCTTATCCTGATACGTTTGTCGCGCCTGATTACTCGCCTGCTGCAGGCGAGCCAATTGCTCCAGATTTGCATTGCTAATGGCATTGGGTCCCACTGATCCACCGCCAAGAGATCCACCTCCTCCTCCAGCACCACCGCCGCCACCTCCAGCGCCTGCATTTGGTCCCGTGCTCTGTTGCTCCTGCAGAAGACAGTGGATTTTGAACCAATTGGAGCGGCGACCATAGCGTGAGCCACTTTTGGACATGCCCACCAAAAGACATTTACGCAGACGACATGCCTTGCAGGCGGTGCGATTCTTCTTATTGATCACACAGTCGCCGTTATGCTTGCAACCGGCTATGGCAGCAATATTGTTGTAAGTACGTCCGAAGAACGACTGCAAAGACACAAGAGACAAAAAGAAGAGAGAGAGAGGGCACAACATGTCCGTGTTAATAAGGCTGTAAATAATAAATTTTCCCACTTATAGTGGGGACCTAGAAATTAATAGTTCTCATCCAAATCTTTATTTTTACATTATCGATCAATTTCCGCGGTTCTCTGTGGTCTCTTTATAAGAACATGCAATAATATTCCACAGAAGCCGAAAAAACACAAATTTCTTAAATAATTTTGGAGTTTAATGTTTACTAAACCTCTCAAAAATAATGCTTATCATTAAAGAAAAGCAAAAAAATTTATATATAATCATTATAATGCAATTTTTCAAATAAAACTTATATATATTTATTTGTTCTGTGCCTAGTTTTCAAAATCACAATACTATTAATCGTTTTGAAACAAATTATCTACCATTTTTATTCTCATCTCTTTTTTATTTACCAATGCTTTAGCTATCAAACTAAAATCAAAGCTAAAATCAAACAATTTTTATCCACTTTTATTCAAGTAATCGATTAAGAGATTGTGTTTAAAAACTCAACACTTTAAAGAAAACCTTGAAAATTTAAGCTTGAAACTCTTGTTAATAAGAACACAATTTTTGGAGCATTTGTCTATATATTATCGATCAGATAAACCTTTTTCCTATGGAATTTACGCTGCCAACTTAAGTCATAAATTGTATAAAGGGGTCAGAATTCAGTTTGAACTTCATTTACTCCATGGCGTCAGGTGATCAGCCTTTAAAACTAACTAATAACCCACCTATTCGCCTTGAGTCTATTGTTCTCGCCCTACCTGGTGGCACCTGTCATTAACACTCACCCAAAGACAAGTGGCATAATTTCTCCATTCACAACGCTTCAATTACAAAATGTGCGTTAATAATTTTGCCAAACTGTAGACCAAGAGAGGAGGGTCGGATTGGATCGGATCGTATTGGATTGGATTGGATTGGATCGCCGGAGCTAGTATGTTTCACACTCTTTGTCTTCGGTCTTCTGTTTCTGTGTTTTTTTTTTTTTTTGTAATTTCAGCCAACTCATGCTCTAGACTCGACGCGACTTTCCTGCTTTGATTTTGTTTTTTATGATTTTGATTTTGAAGTTCAACTTTCAGTTAACTTTGATGCCTTTTCCCCCAATTCTGCTGACTCATCTAATATGCATGTAATTTTTATTTGATTGACTGCAGTTTACAATTGTGAGGCTTACATAGTATATCGTATCGTATGTGATCTAAATTTTGCAGAAATTTTCCCATGCCATTTGAAGGTTGGCTTCCTATTGTACTCCAGTGTGCACATGTATCTACTTAAAGTCAATTAAAAATCGATTAATTTACCGAATTGAATTTTAATTATAGCAATAATGTTTCTTCCATTTTCTGTTTTCTGTTTTCAGTTTTCAGTTTTGTTATTGAAAAGTAAAAGCCACAAACATTGAGACCCTTTTGGTTTTTTGTTTTTTTTTTTTTGCACAGATTGAACATTAAAAGTCTATTTGAAAGATATTGAGATATTTACCTTACAACCCTCACAGGTGAATGCTCCAAAATGAAAACCAGCCGCCGGTTCGCCACATACTTTGCACAGCTGGTTCATCTGCGACAATTAAAAAAAATTTAATTAGTTATAAATAATTGATATTAAATTGACATTATATAAAGTAAATAAGTTTGAAGTTTTCAAGATTTTCGAATTGAGAGTGGAAAATAAAGACTCTGAGCAAGTTCCAACTGATAATCAGGGTTCCAATTATTATAGATCCTCTTTCATCTCGTTTTTAGCTCAACTTTCTGAACCTGAGAGAATTGCTTTGTTCCTAGATATAGGAATCAGTAGGTAATATATATATTTTCGAGAAACCACTAAGTATTTGTAGTCTGATTGACTTTCTTCTGTCTCTGATCTAATATTTATACGACAGTTAAGGAATACGATAGTTATTACTTTCTATTGGTTGGCGGGAAAAAAAAATAAAAACAAAAACTATATAATGATGGCATATTCATAAAAAAGCCATTTGCTGGTCCCTTATCTATAGACTCGTTAAACTTTTCACGATTGTCCTTGTTATTGATGAAACTATTTCTCGGGTTTTTTTTTTTCGTTGTTGCTGTTGCTGGTTGACTCTCTCAGCTGTGTGATCACATCAAGAAGGGGCCTTGGTCGCAGCATTCACAACAACAACAACAACAACAACGGCAACATGAGGCATAACCGATGACCCACTGCGTTTCTCTTTGGTTTTTTTTTTTTTGGTTTTCTTCTGCCTACAGGTCGTGGTTAGAAATTGAGGTATGCAACGACCGGTTTGGGTTTGCACCATCCAAGCGACTGCAAGAGTCTCGCCGATTCTGCCCCGTCCGACCACCCCCAATCCCCCCCCTCCGTTTGCCATAAACTACTGTAGGATGGGTCGTATTCACACATTTAATGTATGTGTAGTTACTTGTTTTGCGTGATCATAAAAGCTAAGGTCAAACAGTAGAAGGCAGACCAAAAAATTACAAAAAAAAGAAAAGTTTTAAAAAAAAAAAGAAGCAAACCCAGTACAAGAAAAATTACGAAAATTTTGCGTCAAATATTTGATGAGCGTGCAAAATTTTTCTTCATTCTTTTTTTTTTTGTTTTAGAGAGGTATCAATTTGGTTATGCTTAGGGGTATACACATTGTAAAATAAATAAATTTATAGAGACAAAGCGAAACGAAACAGTGGGAAAATGAGCCAAAGTGAATTTTATAAAAGAAAAATACTTAACTTAATTGAGGGAAAAGTTTTGCCAAATTAAAAGTTTTTTAAAGTGAAAATTGGTGATATAAGAGTATTAAGTACATATCTATGAATGAGTTTTTAAACATTGTTACCTAAAAGGAACCTAAGTCCACAATTTAATCATTGATTATTAAAAAAAAGTCTCTAAAATATCTGAAAAAGTCTTAAAATAAATTTGCCTTAACGATTTGACAATGAATTTTCAATTTGACAACTTTTGAAGAGCAAAGATTAAAGATAAAGATTTGATACTTTTTTTTTTTGGGGGTTTTGGAATCGAATTGCCTTTTGCAGCCCTGTTTATAACGAGATGAATAAACTTATGCTAGATTCTCTATCCAAAAGTCTTTACCAAGTTCGTTTACCATGTGAATGTTCACATCTTGACATTGTCTGGATGAAAGAGAGATGGACCGATGGAGAGATGGCCTGCGAGGGGGTTGGAGGGGGTTCCAAATAAAAACTACAGTTTGGCACTCGGCTCAGCAGGTGGTGGTGGTGGTTGTGGTTGGCTGCCACATGGTTGGACCGTGATGTTGCTCCTGTGATAATGGTCACCAGGCAGCAGGCATCAGGCATCGATGCATGGGGTAACCAGTGCCCAGACAGTCTAAGCCCGATGCTGGCCAAAAACTATTTTGCATACAAAAAGCGCGCTAATGGACAACAAAGGTGACAGCAAGAGCCTTGCTAAATTGGCTAACATTAAATTTGCACCTTCACACACAGAGACAGAGAGAGAGAGAGAGAGAGAACCGTGACAATTTTAGGCACAGCGGTAAGCTTTTCCAGAAAATCTCCGTCTCCGAGTGCCCCTAAGAGAAGACGACCTCAAATTGTCTTAATCTTGATTTAGCAGCCGCTGCCGCTGCCGCTGCCGCAGCCAAAAGGCAAGCTGGGAAAATCAAACGCCAACTAAATGGTTAGAAAGGTTACACACCGCAACCAAAATCAAACAAATTTTTTATTTCGGATTTTGTTGTTTGCTCCATTATATGCAATTTGATCAATGTGCCATCACCCCAAAAATATATATAAAAAAAAAAAAAACATTGCATTTAATTAGCTGAGCTTAATGATTATTTCTACATAATGCATTTCACGATTTCAATTTCGAGTTTGGTTCGGGGGGATTGGCCCCCATATACATACCCCGCCACCCCCCAGAGGCGCCGGGCAAGCATTGCTAATAGTTGGACAAATCTTTCTCGTTTGTGACTGGAGCAATATCTTATAGTGATTCCGGTTTTTCAAAGCGGCCTTGGTACTTAATGTGATAATGCCATAAGGATAAGATCGCCAACTTTATCGCTCAGGCGTGCAAAATGGTCATGAAGCAACCAAAAACAACAGCAACAAAAACAACAAAAAAATTTACTTTCGCCAAATAAAATTTTGACTAATTTCGACTTTGCGCTTTGCGGCAATGCGATCCAAAAAAATTTTACTTTCATATAAGTTACCCTTTTGCCAATCGTCTGTAGCTAATTGCATTATCTTGATCACTGAGTAATAAGCAAATATCAAATACTGATCTCAGATCCAGTTGACCCATCCCAAGGGAATACTAATTGAACGTACCAAAAGGAAAAGGTCAGCTTCCGAATAAGCGAAGCCTCAACAAAATATTTTAAAGCCTTTTCATTTTTACTATCGACATTAATCATATTTCAAAAGAGGTTTAGGTCTTTCAAGTAGCTCTCAAAAAACAATATAATTGTGTAGTTACCACAAGTAGTTAGAGAAGTAATTATTCGGGACGTAAAAATATCATAGCCTCATTCGTGGCAAAGATCAAATGACTTGAAGGACTCAAACCATTGCTTAAGTACATACATACATATATAAATTATCGATGGGAAATGTATTGAAAGAAAATTTCCCAACTAATTTTTATATAGTTTGAGTAATAGGTTGATAGATCATATCTAGTTTCGCATCATCATCCATTACCAATAACTAATTCATTTGATATATCATATTGGCTAATTGACTGCTAATTTAGAAACTGTTTGCCATTTCATTGGTTGGCATGATTCACTTATTGAGAAGAAATATTTAAGTTGATATTCATATTTTAGCTAGAAATTGATTTCAATCACTAGTTTCGAGTGAATTAGATATTGAACTAATCTAATTCGAGGGAATCTACAAGGATCTAAGCAATTGAGTTTCAACTTGAGGACCAACCAAGCGAATCGTTTGGTCTGTTTAACAATAAGAACCAGATCAGTTGAAAGTGTTCAACAAGCTCATCAAGTTGCTGTTGACAGACAAAAAGAAAGAAAAAAGAAAAAAACAAAATAAAAGGGAAAATGCAAAGGCAAAAAGAGACTCGCATATGTATGTATATATCTATCATAAAGGATTTGCCGCAATAAGAATAATAAACAAAAATGTGTCCTTTAAAGCAAACAAAATGCTGTACAATACAAATCAGATAAAAAGGCAAATAAAAAAGGTGTTCAAACAAGCAAACCACGATTGTTAAAAATATTTTGAAGCAGATACAAAATAGAACAAGATTGAGGCATCCTCATCCTCATCAAGATCATCAAGATCGAGATCAAGATTGGGATGCAAGGCAACCCTTACCAATTTCTCTCTCTCTCTCTTTCTCTGCCTCTCTTTTTGCTAGAGTATAAATACAATTGCCCATAATATGCTTTATTATTAGCCCTCAGGCTTTTATATAGTACTATATATATGCATATATGGTATATATATATATTTGTATGTAGAAATGAATGTCTATATGCAAATCCACTCAGCAGAGTCACACGCTCTAGTTTGAATTGTTCGCTTCCTGGCGACATCGACCTGGTCCTTAGCCCTTTTCTGCTTGATTGCCAGCAGCAGTCAGACAATTAAATGTTTGAATATCTTTCACATTTTTTTTTTCGCCTTCTTTTGCTTTTTTCCTCCGCTGCAGCTACTGCTTCGTTTTTTTTTTTTTTTGATCATTTTTTACCCCTATTGTAATAATTTCTTGACACTTATCGCACAAAAGGCAATAACATTATTAATGAGCATGTCAATGAGTGTCCTTTTGTTCTTTAAATGTTGCTAAATCCTTGTAGGTCCTTGGGCATAGCGGTGTGTGTGTGTGTGTGCGTGCTTTTTGAAGTAGGCTAAGCCAAAATGGTAGTCAAAATGGGGATTATCATCTATTTGAGGTTGGTTAAAGATATGCGATATATTTTTGTTTCTACAAAAAATTACTAAACTGTTCTCCTATTAATCTGATTTCATTTGTTTTAATTATCTAGAGCTATAAAATCTTACAACATATCAACTATTTGTTTATAATGAATCGTTTTCTAGTATTATAAATACATAATTATCCATGTTCTATAAACTGTCTTTAAATTTTGTTAATGAACGAAGAAAGTTTTAAGACAAATTTCTTTTTATGAAGAGGATTTCCTACAGTTTTTTTTAAATGTCTATTCCACAACATTTAAGTTCAAATAAAAAATTAGAGAGTCGAAAAGCTGAATTTATTGAAAAATTGTTGGTCGAAATTGTAAATTTCCTAAGGCTTTATTTATATAGGACAATTTTTCGCCGATTTGCTTAGTTTTTATGTGGTTTTTATCGAGTTTTTACATTCACTTTTAATGCTTTTAATTGCTTTCTAACAAAATTTTTTAACAATTGTAAAACTTTGGTTCAAACTCTGATTTTCATTAGGCTGTATCTAAAACAATTTTTAGACGATTTCAAACATTTTTACGCTATCAAAAGCTTTGAAATTTAAAAAGTAAAATTATGTTTTCCAAAAATTCGGTAGAATATTAGTTTTCCAGGTTTCAATGCCAATTGATAATTCTGGTTTAGAGCAGCAAAAAAAGACATGAATTTTAAAAGTCGGGTTTATAAGAATCTCTCTGTAAATGTAACTCTTAAATAGATCTTCTATGATCAAAGATTGGTCTAAGCTTTTATGTAGTTAATGAATTTTCAAAATTAATTTCATTTAATTTTGTTTTCGATCGATTTTGAGTCATTTGAATATTGTTATCATTTATTGTATTGATCAACAGCAAATTAACATAAAATATACTGGAAGTACTTGTCGTTATTTCCTTGAAATTGAATTATTCAAGCCATAAATTATGGAGTCAAGTGTCAAGATGTTATTTGTTTTTTCCACAGATGACAATGAGGATATGGCAAATAGGTAATAATACATTAAATTGATCATTATTTTTGTACAGATTCATACCTTTTCACAATTTTATAGTTTCGAAACGGCATACAAAGTAGATTTTCCTTTAAATTTCACTAGGATTAATTTTCAAAAACAAATTGAATTGAGTAGTTTTGTAGTTTTGCCTTTGATACACTGTAAACACTCTCTTGATTTTTTTATAAATCTCGTTGAAACTGGCTTCAAACACTTGAGATGATATCTTAGTTGGAATCATTTATGTGCATATGTGTATGTATGTATTTATATAAATATATTGTATTAATCAGATGACACTAAAAATCCCGTCGGCTATATATGCTTTCAATTCAAAACACATTCAAAAAAAAAAATCACGTGGCGTTCATAATGACGAGATAAACAACTTGACTTCGGAATCAATTTAAGTCTCGTGACTCGCAAAAAAAAAAAAACAAAACAGAACACAAACACAGACGTAATTCTTTGAAAACTGAGCCTGAGCCTGCCGATGCTGTGCCGCGTAGCGTCCATCCGAGACTAAATCGTCGTCATCAGTGTTCTGAGCGCCAAACGAACTGAGGAGACGACCGAGACGACTTTGAAGATCATCCAACAGCGACCAACAACCAGCAGCCCAGCGCGAAGCGCGCGCACGCGTCTTGCAATTGTCTCTCTATTCATGTGTGTGTGTTTGTGCGAGTGTGTGTGTGTGTGTGTGTGGACATGCTTAACTGTTAATCAGTGGCAGCCACAGGAATTCCTGTTTTCAAACAGCTGCTGCTACTGCTACTGCTGATGTTGTTGCTGTAGCTGCTGCTGCTGCTGCTGTGCATGCTCTGTAAAGTTGTAGGCAGGTACGCTCTGTTAACTGATTTCGTACACTTGGAGAAAAAGCTTAATTCAATTTAATTTGTGCTCATTTAAAGCTAATAATTAAGTGGATAGAAGGATAAAGGCAACTGAACGACAAGGATTCCGGATTCGAACTATATCCTATGCTAAAAAATAAATAAATAAAAAAGTATAAGGATAAAAGGCACATGGTTTTTCATCGGTAATATTGAAATGGTCGCTAGAAAAAGGAAAAATGGTGAAAAACCTTTAAGACTTCTTAAACTAACTAGGATATTAGGATCTAGTTACTACAAAGAGCTATCTAAAAAGCTTGACTTGGAGTAATTCTGAGCAAAACTTGAGTGTAGCTGGGATATGGGATTAGGGTCTTATCTAAGGCATTGTGAAGTTATAATTTAATCGAATGGAGGTCGATTTCTATATCTAATGAAATTATATATGCCTTTAAACTAAAGCTTAACTTTCTTTATGATTTAATCACTTTATTGTGAAATCTATAGCTTGATAAATTAGTTTCTTATATTCGGAAATAAATAGTACTTACTATATACACTGGATCTATAAATTTCTCTATATCTATAGCATCATAAATTAGTTTCTTATCTTCGGAAACAAATAGTTCTTACTAAGTATATACACTGGATCTACAAATTTCTCTACAGATAAGATGACTTCATAAGAAGTTTTTCCTTGCCAAGAAACATGGTCTATCTATTTAAGATATTCTGGATACTTTTCTAAACCAGTTTCTCGAAATTACATTAGTTTGATATATCTTTTTTATAGGATCAATAATTAGTTCACAAATTTAATTTTACAGTGTTTCATCGCTGTTAGATTAACGAACTTCCAACATGTTCGTTGGCTCTTGGGGTTGCCTATGGCCACTTCCTCTCCTCATCTTCTTGCTAGCTGAATTGTGGTTGGCTGTTGAGAGCCGGCACGATCTTTGTAGCGTTTCGTTCGTTTTCATTGAATGTTATCTCAATGCGGGTTGGCTGTTTGCTTTTTTCCTACACATAGTACTGTTATTATTTGTGTAGCTGTGTGTAACTGTGTGGCTGCCTGTGTGTGTGTGTGTGTGTGTGTGTGTGCCTGTGCTTATTGTAAATGTGCATTCATTTGTATATGTAATGCGGCAAAGAGGGGTGGGCCTTAAATACTAAACGCTTGCCGAACTGTGTAAATATTAAACTTTTCGTATCTTCAATTGGGCACACCGACTTCGAAATACCCCTTACTCTAAAGCAATTTTTTAAAAGAAATCTTGAATAAATTGACGTTTATTATTCGTTACAAGTTTTTTATTTGGTAACAAAGTAGAAAAGTAGGCGTGTAATCTGGCTTTTAGCAATTTCCAATACTTTGCAAAATGACATAACCGATATACCCGTTGACATGACTTGCTAATAGGGTATACAAATACATATATAAAATGTTTAAATGAAATTAAATAAGCATGCTTAACAAAATGGTGAACAAAAAGAAAGAGCCTAAACAAGTTTGTTGCCTAAGTCTTTCGTTTTCTTTCATATGACAATGTGAATGTTCACACTTTGAATTGAGAAAATGAGCAAAATTTGCAAATATTTCCATAAGAAAGCAAAAAGTTTTCAACTTTATTAAGGAATTGAATGTTTTTTTGAACATACATATATATATATAATTATATATATAATATGTATGAATATATGTTTTTGTATACATTCTGTTATTTATTTGTCAGAATTAATTTTAAATTGATATCCAGTTTTTTTGTGCTTAAGTAATGTGTATATTTTTGTTCTGATCTTTCGATTGTATATAGCTTATATATAGCTTTTAAATATATATATATCATGTGCCAATTGAAGGTGTTCAACGTTAATTTGGAAAGAGAAATAACTAATGTCAGAGAGTTATCCTGGATCATCTCAGATCGGTCTACAAATCGATTTATCTTCTTTTTGGGCTTATTCTTATAATTTCTAGAGATGCTGATGAAATGCCCGAAGCTTGGGTTTAAGCTGTGATGGACATTTTTGATATCAATTCTCATTTAGCCAAAAGAAAGTGGATTAATCTTTATTTCAGTTAGCAACTGGTCTGTCAAGATTCGTATGTATGCATAACTACATATGTATATAATTTCTTGAAGTAGATTGCGCTCTAATAAATATGAGCAGACATTAAACCTAATGCCCCAACTCATCACCATGAGCACGCGAGTTTCAGTTGCTATAAAAGCCTAAACTTAATTAAAATTAAAAATCAGACAAGAGGTAGAGAGAGAGAGAGAGACAGATGCCCAAAGAGATTTGCCTACAGAGAAAGAAATGTTAATATGACGACAAAAATTGCCAACTTCAACAAAGATTATTATGATGATGACGTAGACAACAACCGCAAGCAGTGCACTGCAATGATGATGATGATGATGGTGATGCCAGCCGGCAGTCAGCATGCTGACAAAGTCTTCAGTCTCGGATTGGATCCCAGCAACGGGCAGCAACAACAACAACAAACTCTAACCAGGTCCAGTTTCAGTTCCAGTTCATGGCTAAATGCTGCTCGTGCTGTGATAAATTACACGTCATTTTGAGAGTGTTGCGCTTCTTTGTTACGTCCGTCAACTGCTGGTGTTGACACGGCCGAAAAAAAAAACGAAGAAGAACAAAATCTAAAACAAAATCCAGGGTATGAAAATGCTTCTAAATAGGTTTTTTTTCTTTCTTGTGTGTTATTAAAATGAAATCATCATCTAAGCTGAGCTAAGAAGCTAGACTTTGATATGAAATGTTCATTCTTAATATATTGTAATTATTTTCAAATGATTTCTTATTCATTGTGTGCTTTTTGAGTTCTTTTTTCCAAGTGGAAATAAATTAGATTTGAAGGGGATCTTCCTATTGCCACCTATTGAGATATGCGTTGACTTTAAATGGAATTTTATTTTAATATATTTTCATTTTTTTCGATTAGTAATCACCAATATATATATTCTTTTCGCTTAGTAATCAATAATAAGAGATTTGAATTGGTTTATTAAGCTAGTTGAGTTCTCTTTAAATTCATTTCATGAGCTTCTTCTGATTCTGAATTAAAGTATTCATTGCAAGTTGTAAATAAATTCGATTGCAAATTGATTTTTATTTTTATTTATATATTGTGTTATAGGTGGTCAACATTATTTAACTTCGTTTTGTTGGTTGGATGGATGGATGGATGGATGGTTGGTTGAATGGCTGACTGGCTAGTTGGTTGCTGCTGCTGCTGTTGTTGTTGTTGTTGTTGATGTCGCCAGTAACATTGACAGCAAGCAGTAAAAATATGTCCATGTTCCGTATTCCTCTCAATAGATGTATCTCTCTTTCACTCTTCTGTTCTCTGTCTCTCTCTCTCCATCTCTGTCCCTGGATCCTATCTCTGTCTAGCTTAATGCTAGCAAAAATTGAATTATTCATGGCGATTGTACGACAATCAATTGAAATTGAAATAAAATGCTGCTGCCAAGTTGCTGTGGCTCTTGTTGCTCCTGTTGTTGTTGTTTTTGCTGCCCGCCTTTGACATGTGCGCACAGCTATTTTTCAGTTTTTTATCTGTTTTTTTTTGTCTCTTGGCTTGCGTTTGATTGAAATTGTGTGTGTGCGTGTTGTGTGTGTGTTTGTGTATTTTAAAGTATCTGTATCTGGATCGATTTGGCAACAATCTATACGAATGTGGCGAATGTCTTTTTGAGATCGTTCACTTGACATGCAAGCACTTTTTGATAGAAGATTTGTCGCCTATTTTGTTTTTGGTTTTGGCCTCTCGCTCTTAACTTGGCCATTGGTAATCGTAGAATTTGTATTTGGCCACCGATTTGGTTATGTTGTTTAACAAATTTTGCGTTAACTGCGATATCCTTAAAAAGTCTTGCTAAGCTGATCGAATTGGAGTTCCGATTGAACAGATTTGCATTTCCTTTTTGTTAAATGTATTCGAATCCCTCGAAATAAAAACCACTCAACTCTGCCATTGTTGACACTCGTTCATCAAAATGCTAAAGGATAAGTATCCCAGGCCAAGATGCAAAACTAGTTTTCCTTGTTGCCTTTTATTTTGGCAGAACGAATTTTTGGAACATTCTCTCAGTATTAGTTATGTAAATTTATCAACAGCCTCTTCAGTGTGTGATTTATGTGTGCTCGACCTCGAAATCTGCTTGTGCATAAAACTGAAGCAAATTAAATTAACAAAAAAAAGAAAAGAAACAGTTTAAACAGCATCGTCCTGCCTTATCCTTGTCCTGGTGTGCGTCGACACCTTTATGAAGTGTCAAGAGGAGAAGTCAGAGAGTTCATTAATTTGACATGAACCAAAAATTCGTATGGGATACACAGAAAGTTTATATACATAATTGTTGCATAATAAACTCATTTATCATGCACACACACACATAGAGAGAGAGAGAGAGAGAGACAGAGACACTTAAATCCGATGGCAGGGGGATGACTTCTTCCTTTTATTTTTTTTTGATTTTACTAATGATTCAAGATGATGTTTTGATGCATTTCAGAGCATCTGCCATCATTTGTTATCATTTGTAGATGTGAATTTTCGGCGAAAAAGGCTTAAGAGAGTTCTTTGGATTTCCTTGGACTCTGACTGTGGGCCAAAGTAGTTGACTTTTTGGTTAGTTTTGTCATCGCATCAGCCATCAGCATCGCATTGTCGCATCATTTTCATGCTGGGCCGCGCCTTTTGGGGCACATATTTTGCCTGTGATGTCACCATCGTCATCGCACACCATGGCGCACATTTCTCCGCGCTAAAAACACACACACACCACACCACACACACCACACACACATCTCTCGGCCAGAGTCATATAAATTCGTAGCCCAATTTGTTAAGAGCGCGTGCTTCAGTTTCGCCTTCGTCTTGCCATCTGTCCGGTCTGACTCCGTCCGTCCGCCCGCCCATCCGTCGGAGTGTGTGTGTCTCTCTGGCGGCGTCGGCTTTTGCTCAAAAGAGCCTAATAACAATTGTGCGATCTGGTTTGTTGTTGCTGCGCTTGGTTTCTGTAGCTCTTCTTCAGAGATAACAAGCTGAGCTTGGCTAGCTTTTGCAACCCGAATGCCCTATGCCCTTACTGTAATCAAAAACTGTAGATTTTGAAGCTTAAATCTATTTAAACGGACCAGTTCTGCAATAACCTTTAATTTTAGTATAGATATTTTAATAAGTTTCTTAAACAATTTAAGATTTTGATTAGTATTTTAAAATTATAAGTTGCAAAAGAAAAAATAAATAAACTCCACCATTGTGCATACTATACGAGTCTACATTTAAAATTTGGTAGCTCTAGCTTTTATAGTTCCCGATATCTAGGCGCTTATACAAACGGACATGGCTATAGCAATTTCTCTTCTCATGCTGATCAAGGATCGGAGATTTATGTTTCGACCTAAGTGGTTTTTAAATCCTTATTTTTTCATGTTAATTATAAATTTTTCACTTAATATTTTTAAGTCTCCTAAAGTGTCTTTAAATGGAGCTGCTAACTTGATTTCTAAGCAAATGTTCAGACTTTTTGGGTTAACCGAAACTTCCATTCACATAAGTGTAAAGTGTTCTTTTAATTAGAACCTCTTTCTGTTCTGGTAGAGTATATGGAGCAGGCTTTTTGCATTTTGGCCCTAATTTTTTGATGTTGTTGTTTTGTTGGTGTGGTTTTTGCACACAGCAGACCTAAGCCTAAAGTGACAAATTGGAGCGCTTTAAGACTCGACTCTGGGGTGTACGTACATACGGAGACTGAGACTGAGGCTAAGGCTGAGTAACACATGTGGAACGAACGAGACTTTCGAGGGCTTGGCCAGAGCACCAAAAGAGGCGCATAACAACAACAACAAGAACAGCAAAATACATTTAAGTGGATTTCGTTTTTGAACGTAAAAAAAAAAGAGTAAATGTTTTTTTTTTTCGTTTTCGTTTACCCTATAAATCTCCGACTCAGTTGCCTTGGTTTATGACCTGACATTAATTGAAAATGTCGGAAATTGGGGGAACTTTCCTTTGATTTGATTTATTTTTGCGTAAGCTTCTCGTTACAAATTGATTATGGCAAAAACCCCAAAAAAAAAAAAAAAACCAAAAATAAAGCAGCAACAAAACAGAGTAAAGTTTGTCCATTTTGTAGCAAAATTCTCCGGTGGGAATTAGAGGCCTCGCCCCTGTCCCTGTCCCAGTCCCATCTCTCATTCACTCAGTGCACAAAGTGCGGCTTGAGAACAAAGTGCAACCGAAATGCCAAAAACAATTGCTTCACATTTTCGTGGCTGCATATTTCAACTTTCTTTCGGTATGCTTAATAGTCGCAGGCCTAGACCCAGAACCCAGAACCAAGAACCAGAACCAGTCGCAAGATCAAAGCTCGGCGATATAATTGGTCGTTGTTTTTTTTTTTTGTTTTTCGTTTGACCGCAGATCTGCGAGCACATCCACATCCAACAGCCCAATCCTCTCAATCCTCATCGCTTGCGGCCTGCCCGCTTAATAATAATTCGTTTTGGCAAACAATGTAAATTCTTCATTAGCTTCCTAATTTGCTTTGGCAACGAAGGAGCCAGAGCCGGATCGGGAACGGGAATCCATAGGATCCTTGGGCCAATTGGCCTTTGGTATGCTAGATCTGGATAAAATGGTATTTTATGAAGGCTCCGGTTGAAATTTGTTACATTTTTCAAAATGGTTAAGTCTCTATATTGGGCATTGTGTGTTTTTCTCTCTCTCTCTCTCTCTGTGATCTGGCAGTTGGAGATAGGCGATATGAAATGTTTCTATTTGCGGATTGAAAAATCTGTAGTCATATCTTAGTATCCATTTTAGCCATTGCCTGACTCTTTTTTTTTTTAGTTTGTTCATCATTCTATCTACATATTTATTTCTTGATTTCTAATCTAAGTAAGGACTTCTTACTCCTCTCCGATCCTTTGTAACTTAAACTTAAAAAATAATCGGAGTTAAAGCCTGGAAAAGTTTACTTTTCTTTTCCATCCTTTCTCGCTCTTTAGAAAGTTTGAAAAAAAAAAAGGAATTAAAAGTGAGAAAAAAAAGAGGAAATTGATTACCCCTAATTCAGCTGACCCAATGGTATTAGAACCATAGATCAACTTGTCAAAATACAAAAAACACAAAACACATTACAATCACAATTGTAATCCATAACAAAAAGTTTCTAATTCTAGCCATCAGCTTTGATGATTTGGCTCAAACGTTTGACCATGTTTGGTGGATGAAAAGTTCGTGCCAGGAATACCAGATCAAGCGAAAAATGAATCCAGCGATCGATACTCTTGCTTTCTTTGTTTTGGGCCACAATCCAATCGAATCCAATCGAATCCAATCCAGGATAGTATAGTTTGCTTTGGATTGGGGCTGGGATGGAATGGGATGGGAAGTAGTTGCCCCCAAAGCGTATTTTTTTTGTTTGTTTAGCGGCACGACAAATTGCTTTGCTTTTGGCATCTGTTGGCTAGCTGTGTTGCCTGTGGCTGCTCCAACTCGAATCCATATATGGCAGCTCCCGTAGACACTTTGCGTGTTTCTCCCTCCTCCTCCTCCTCTGGGTTTGTGTGTGTGTGTGTGTGTGTCTGCCACTAAACAAATTGTTAAATTTATTGCCGATCGTAAAGAATGGTTGCAGTTACATAGGCAAGCAACTAAACAAACAACAAAATTCCTTTTGATAATATACTCGACTCGAGGTTTAGAATAGGTGGGCCAAGAAAAAAATAGGAGAAGTAGGAGAATACGTGTACTCATAAACGCCAAATAGTATATATCGATAGGTAGGTAGGTAGTATATATGGGTATCTGACATCTTTGGCATTTTACATTTAATTAATTAGCGAATGTGAAGCCATCCTCATTGGCCTCACATTGGCGCCGTTGTCAATCACTCAATCAAATCAACGATCAATCGATCAATCAAAAACAAAAGGCATTCCTTTTGTCTCTCCACTTGTTTGCCATCATCCCAAGCAAATGGCAAAGAATTTCATATACAATACATAGCACAATGATTATTAACTTTAAATAATTTGAACTCTAAAAAAATGTCTAATTAAAGAGCGTTACTTGTACTAAAATAAAAACTTTCTCTGCAAAAAAAAAACGAAGGCAAAAAGCAAATTCAAATTCGGCACAGACGCCGACACCGACACGAAACTTGGCTAAGATTCGTTGCGCTTAATTCTTGCTTGCTTGCTCGCTCGCTGAACCTGGTCAAGGGGTCTTGGGGTCGTTTTAAACTCTTATATACAATATTTCTTAAATTAAATTATCAAAAAGAATTTCACTAGTTGGCATGCCTAACCTAGGAACTAGGAACAGAAACGCCTCATCAAAAAAAAAAACCAAAAAAAAACCTGTCTTCTAGGAGAGTCAGAGCGAAAGAGAGAGGGAGAGAGAGAGTGAGAGCGAGCGAGTAAAAGAAATTCCGAAAATTTTCCCACACTTCTTGAAGGAGGCAACTGTTTGGCTCCGCGGATTGCAGCTACTCATATTTGTTTATGGCCAGGTCGGTCGTCGTGGCCACATGAAGCACATGTTGCATTTGCCTGCCTGCCAGCCGGCCAGCCAGCCAGCCTCTCTACCTCCTCGTCCCCATTCTACAATCATCCTCCGCATCCTCCGTTTTCCGTTTCTCCGATCTCCATTCTTCGTGGTTGATGAGCTGCATTATATGGCTGGCCATGCATACTAGAGAATGGTTAGAGGTGGCAGCAGCAGCAGCAGCAGAGACGACATCGACGACGAGGCCGTGGCGTGGCCAATGTGGAGGCCGACGGCAAATGGGCATCCACTTGTTGCCGCTATTTACCTTTTGGTTCTGCTTGTTGCTTTGTCTCGTCGGGTTTTCACTTTAGCGGTTCTTCTCTCTGCCGTTTTTTTTTCATCTTTTTTTTTTTGGTTGTTTTGGAGTTGTCTTTTTTGCACATTGACACCAAATTCTAAATATTCGGTTACGCCCTTCCGGGTAACGGCAAAGGTTGTAAAAGCGAATGAATTGAGAGATTGTATATCAATTAAAGTTTTTGCATGGTTAATCACCTGATTGCCATTTCCCTAGTCATTGTCATCATCATTTTGCGTAGACATTTACTAGATCTCGTTTAGCCACGCATAGTTTAAGTTATTATGTCGATTAGTTGCACTATAAGCAACACCTTTAACTGCCAACAAATTACAACTTTATCATCTGCCGCCGCCAAACGACGATGATGATGACGACGACCACGACGACGACGACGACGACGACGACAATGACTGTGGAAGTGGATGTGGTTGAGCTGGTGGAGCATGAGCATCAATTCTGGTCCAAGTGGTTCGTTCGTTGGAGCAGACATTCGCATAATTAATGAAGTGCAGGTATGGCCATAGCGGCGACACAAAATGAAGCTATTGAGACCGTCATTCTGTCTCTCCACACACACACACACACACACACACACACTCACACACTTGGGGGAAAGAAGAGCAAAGACCGCAAAGTCCTCCATATTTATACAGAGCATACATGTTAAATAAAAGATAAAGTCATGGTTAGTGTCAGGCGCGATGCAATTTTTACCCCGTTTTTGAACGGAGAGTGAATAAGAAAATCATACATAAATTTATTCCAAATTTTTCTAACTAAATTGGATTATCAAAGTTAGTTTGTTGAGATGCAAATACCTTTAAGGCTAAATTCAGAAATATTTTCCATATGAAAAACTTTAATACGAGAATTCATTTGTAACCTTTAATTTCAGTTGGACATATTGAATTCAATTCAATTCATTGTGTGCTTTATTTCCAGTAATATAAATGTTTTATTAAAGCTAATGTTTAAGTAAGGATAACAGTGTTTTTAGGCATAGGCTTTTCAACTGTGACATAGTTGGATATATCTCTTAGGTATTTGATTGAGTATTTTGAGCCAGATAAAACTGATAGAAGATTAGTGGAGGAATCCGCAGAAGGAAGTTCTATTTGTGATGTCTGATCTAACATTTGTTCAAAGATTTGTTTAAAGATTTTGGAGCTAATAGAATTCACCTTTAATTTCAGTTATCTCTTAGTTATTTGATCGAGTATTTTGAGCCAGATAAAACTGGATAAATCTGCAGAAGAAAATTCTATTTTTTAAGTGTCTGATCTAACATTTGTTCATAGATTTGTTTCAAGATTTTCGAGATTTTCCATTTGGAAAGTGATTTCAGGTTATTTGATGTGTTCTTGCTATTAATAATTGATATGAAATTATGGCCAATAATTTTGAAAAATATCAAATCAAAAGTTTGTCATTTCGGTCAATGGCAATATTTTCGGTTTGGCTCACCACAACTTTTCATATCGATATCAAAACTGTTTGAAACTGTCAACACTTAAATTTAGATTATACCATATATGTATGTGTTTGAGTGATTTTTACCATTCGATGGTTTGGGGCTGCTGTGCGCATGCGCAATATTTAATTTTAGACTGGCTTCCATCCAGTTCCATAGGATGACAACGATGATGATGATGATGATGATGATGATGATGATGATGATCAAAAAGCATTTGCTCGGCGAGCTTGTAATTCAATCTGCTTGCATTCAGACATGTAACAGCAATTTTAAAACAATTTTCAACTTACTGACAGACCCGGCTACCGGATTGGTTCGGCCTCAGTAGTGGCTCAGTGGTTCAGTCAACGGCAACGCTTTGTGGAGTGACTTTGGTACCAATCTGTCCATCATCATTACCATCAAGTGTAACATTTGTGACGACAGCCAGAGGCGAGCAGAGAGTCAGCCAACCAGCCAAACAGCATAGCTGCTGCTTCAGGTGCTGATGCTGATGACGATGGCTTCTGGGGTTTCTCCTACCTACCCCTTGGCCCCTTGCCATTCTCTTGGGCTGATACTGGTGCTGGTTTTGTGCCCCAGCATGCTGTGAATGCCTGTGCAATTACTTTGTAATTTAAGTTATTGATTGCCAGGCTCTTGTAGCTCTTCTTCTGCTCCTAGCTTGGGCTTAGGTCTCTTAGATAATCTTGATGCCGCACCGTTACAATAGCACCCAAAGTTTTCTCTCCTCTCTGTTTTTTTTTCGCTTTTCTTTTTTTTTTTTATTGCCTTGCCCTATATCAAATGGAAATGGGTCGTAGGGGGTACATTGATTTCAATCTAACGTAAGTCACACACAAGTTGGCATTAGAAAGTTAATCTAACCTCTTTTTAAATCCTTAAGAAATTCTTATCTCTAAAAATATAGGTATTTCATACAATGAACTTTGATTTTGAACTTGAAAAATAAAAGGAAAACTTAGGTTTTAGTTAACTTTATGGAAAACACGATTATCCGGTAAATCGATAGGAATATTTTAACGTATTTATAACTTAAAATTTTAAATCAATCCACAAAAAAATGTTACATAGTTTTATAAAGGTTTATTAATGGCTTAATATTTCGTTAACAGAGTCAAGGATATTCGGGATATCCGTTTAATGGAAGCCCTGAAATTTGGGGTTCAACTGTACTTGAGTTCATTTCAAACTAACAAATAGGAATTTCATACAATAAACTTTGATTTTGAGCTTGAAAAATAAAGGGAAAACTTAGGTTTTAGTTTACTTTATGGAAAACCCGATTATCCAGTAAATCGATAGGAATATTTTAACGTATTTCTTACTTAAAATTTTATACATATCATTAAATCAATCCACAAACAAAAGTTTCTCAGTTTTACAAGGGTTTATTAATGGCTTAATATTTCGTTAACAGAGTCAAGGATATTCCGGATATCCGGTTAATGGAAGTCCGAATAATCGGGGTTCAACAGTACTTCTAATTAACAAATATGGAAGTTTTCATTGTGAACTTTGAAAGTTAGTTAGCTTTTGGTTGTGTAGAGCATTTTGTAGTCTGCTATGTTGTCTAAATGAATTGCATTATTTGTGGAGAGTTTTTTTATGCGTTTACCTTAGAATTTATACAGTTGATCTGCTGCCGACATTTTTCATGTTTGGATTAGCTGCTGTTTGCTGTTGGTGATCTGATCCCCCCATTGATTCAATTTATGGCAAAATTCAATTTAGATTTTTGCAATCATTTAGTTGTAGCGAGGTTTTTGTTGTTGTTGTATGCCTTTCGTTTCTTTCTGTGGATCTTCAACTATTGCTCTCTCGATTGCTTGATCTGGGTTTTGATTTCATTAAATGCATTGGCTGGCTTTCAGCCATTTGTAGAATTTTGCTTTGTGGCCCAAGGAGGAGTCTGACACTTTTTGTCATTTGGCCACATTGTTGAAATGTGTTGAGATGAGACGCCAGTTGTTGATGATGCTTGGCTTGATAATTGCCCAGTCACAATGATCATGATGATGATAATGATGATGGAGTTGGAGATGATGATGTTGATGATGGTGGTTTAAGACAATTTCTTCCAACGTTCGTACGACTCAAAAACTGTCATAACTGATGTATTGATTGTTGTCAGTGGTTTTTTTTCTTTTCTTTTCATGTATTTTTTTTTTCTTTTTTGATGTAATGTTGACATTTATGACAGTAATTTGTATTTGCAATTTGTTAACAGGAAAACAAGGATGTGACAAAGACAAAGAGAAAGATACATATATAAAGATATATACCTATAATATATATAGATTGAGAGATAAAGAGAGAGAGAGAGAGAGAGAGAGAGAGAGAGGGAGGGAGAGGGAGATGCTAGTCTGTATAAATTATCTATGGAGAGAAATGCCATTAACACTCTTTGCCATGGAAACCTGATTTGGTATATCAAATGCCAGTGCTAATTACTTTTTAACCACTCCACTCCACATCACATCACATCCACATCATTCACATAGATGCATTCGCAGTATTTCACAGCAATTGCCGTATCCTTGTATGGCCAATTGACTTTTACTACGTGCCTATGATAGCCTATTTTGGTTAGTCCTTTTGGTCAAATGAAAGGCACAAAAGCCAAGTGCTGCCTGGACACTTTGTTGTTTGATGTTCGAGCGCACGCATCAGAGGTACTCATACTTATACTCACTCACATTCGTATTCGTATTCGTATTCGTATTTATGCATTTCACTTTGTTCTCCTACCGACTTTCGCCAATGTCACCGCGATGAGTTAAACTGACTGTACTAACTAAGAAATCAAAGCCACTTGCAAGAAATAAATCACAATTCGAACCAAATCAGTAGATAAACCCGTACCATATGCGGTCAAAGTGTTTGTCTATGAGTGCCTCACTAATTTGGTCATTAATTGGCATTACCTATATGTCTATATGTAAGCTATATAGTGATGAGACACTACCAAACACAATCAATAGTGACTTGAGTGAATCAAATACATAATAATGGAGTTATTAAGCCAAGACATTAGCCTCTAAATATAAATCATATTGCCACAATTCAAGAAAAACGATGACGAAGTGTTGTGAAATTTCAAGAAAAACGAATTCTATCTACAATATATATCTGCTAGCTTTAGTCGGTAAATCGGAGGAGCTCTTAGCATTAAAATCCAACAAACAGATTAAAGAACTGTTGTGAAATTTCAAGAAAAATGCATTCTGTCTGCTAGCTTTTGTCGATAGTCGGTAAATCGGAGGATAAATCGAAGATTAATTGCTAGATAATAGTAAGGGTCACTGTGATCACTTCTGATGTGATCACTCTATTCTTCAATTGCCATCACTCACCTGCTCTGGTGCGTTTGTCATGCCTAAATTCTCAAAACACCCAAAAGGCATAACTTGAGCTCATAAATAACAAAAATTGCTAACGACAAACGACGTTGATATTTAATAATAATAATAATAAATGTGCCAAAACAAGCAACAACCAGCTGCCTATAGGTAACGAACCAATGAAAGAAAGAAAGAAAGAAAGATACAAATAAATAAAGAAGCAAAAATACAAAAAAAAAAAAATAGAAAAAATAGGAAAAAAAAAAACAAACTAAAACTAACGTTGTTGCCGCAGCAATTCGCAGTTCGCAATCACAACTCGAGCAAAATGGAAGAAAGTATCAGGTCCAAAGAGTGCGATTTGGTCATGCGATGGTGTTTTCCTACACAGCTGGAAACCATTTTTAGAAGATCGATGATCGATGATACCCCAGGTCGCCTCCTGCCGGCCAGCCGCGGCCGGCTACCTTTTGAAATGGATTCACATCGGAGCCGCCATTCAGCGCCTTGGGGGCATCATTTTTATTTTAGTTTTGGTTATCGCCTTACCTTACCCAGTAGACAGTAGCTACTACTACTACTACTAGCAACTAGCTACTACTATGAGATCGCCACAAGAACGAACGTTGAGCCACAAACAAACAAACGAACAGCAACAAGTTCATTTTCATTTTTGGTAAATTACTCTTGGGCTCTTAGGTGATGTCTGTATAAAATAAATAGTCGGACAATCTAGATCATAGATTTCGTTTTGGACACATCGTTTACGACAGTTTATGACAGTTTAGCTCAATGTTATCAATTACAAGAGCTGTCAACTGCAAAAGGAACTTGTTAAGTCGAAAAGTAAAATGTTGCAATAACCTCTCTAACTAAATATATACAATCAGTGGGAAAATATGACAGAGGGCATGGGAAATTCACATCACTAGATCACTGATCGTCCAAAGATGTTAAGCTATAAGCACGTAATCGATTTATACTGATCGAAAATAATCTAGGATCTATGTTATAGGATTATTCATTTTGTAGTCCTTTAAAAATGCCTTTTACCTAATGGGACTCAATCTAGGGCAGATCCGGGGGGAGGAACAGGCGAAGAGTGTTCCGACATCTTACTTGTCTAATTTTTTAGGCGCAGAAAAATATTCTAAAAAAGAAAGGTAAACGTATGAATTTTAATGAATTTATATAAAATGATATATATATATTTTTTTTTCATCCAATTTTTTTTTGTATTGTTGCTTCAGCTTTTACAACGAAATTATGATTTAAATATGATGTATATGTGTATCGATTTATATTGATCGAAAATAATCTAGGATCTATGTTCTAGGATTATTCATTTTGTAGTCCTTTGAAAATGCCTTTTACCTAAGGGGACTCAATCTAGGGCAGATCCAGGGGGAGGAACAGGCGAAGAGTTCCCCGACATCTTAATTGTCCAATTTTTTAAGCGCAGAAAAATATTCTAAAAAAGAATGGTAAACATCGTATAAATTTCAATGAATTTATATAAAATTGATGATGATATATATATTTTTTTTCATCCAATTTATTTTTGTATTGTTGCTTCAGCTTAAGACAGCTTTTACAAGGAAGTTATGATTTAAATATGATGATATATACATTCGGAATAAATTCTCGTTCTATTGACGCATTACTAGCCCTCTGGATCCGCCCCTGATCTAGGGATATATGATCCAGGAAACCTTCTTTCTTGATGGTGAAGTTTTTGATGTGTAAAATCAAAAACTCTTTTCATTTAAGTAAAGATGCTTCAAGTTTACAATTTTTAGAGACATTTCTCAAGAGTCAAAACACTCTTTTACCCCCTTCTCATGGAATACACGGTATATAAAGGTTTATCATTTTGAAACTTGACTTCAATTTGATCAGTCAGGCACACACACTTGACTTTATGAACATATTTGGGTTGGTATCTTGAGATGCAATTACACACACATAGTAACGCACCAACACACTGACACTTGTACACTCACACAGTCAGAGATGCATAAATTTTGTAATTGCATGTGCATATTACGCACTTGTCGCTCTAAGCCTGATCCAGCTTTGCCATGCCTGATTGCCAGTCGCTCCGTAATTAAAATGAAATCAGCATACGGCTTAATTTCATCTTCACACACAGATTTCGAGTACAAGTTGGTACAGTCTCGTTGGACAGCTTGTTGGTTTGTCTAATGCGTAACATCGTTTGGCCAGCCAGAGACTCAATCTCAATCTCAGTCTAAGCCGGAGAGACTCGAAAAGCCACAGCCAGAGTCAGAGTCAGAGCCAGAGCCTCTGCCTGGCCACTTGCTCCAAATATGTCCGTTCTCATAAATCTGTCTGGCATTTTGCATGCCAGTCATCAGCTAAAGGCGTCAGCTGCTAACTTGGTGAGGATTAATTTAATATAGTTTTTTCTTTTTTTTTTTATGGCAGCAGCAGCAAAAGATAGAGAGAGGGAGAGAATCGCATCATCTATGAAAAGGTGACTTATCCCCAGTCGACCGTTATCCCTTAGATATGATTCTGTTTCTTCCTGTGATGGGAAACGATGGAAAGAAGTAACCGATAACCGTTTTGTCATCGCACTGCTCTCTGGGAGAGTTTTCTCGCAGAGTTACTAAATGGATGGGAATGGCGGGTGACCGCCATTCGTCAAAGTTGGCTAATGTGTCGAGCACCAAAGTGCCAACAGTCATAACTCATTTGACTTTAAACGGCTGCCTAAAAAACGTATTTATTGTTTAGGCCATGAACGTGCGAACTAAAGCTAAGGCAAATTGGAAGAGTTACACATATTCGCCACAGTCCAAAAACCAAGTCACGCAGTTTTTTTTCTTCTTTTTTTTTTCTGTTCAGTTTCTACAAGTTGCAACAGGAAACCGAGTATCAACCTATGACGGGTTGCCCGCAGCGCTTGTACAATGGAAATGAAATGGACCCATGCGGATTGCAGGCGAAAGTTGTTGTGTTTCGTTTTCGTATTTTTTTTTTTTTTTGTTACTACAGAGGACTCTCCACTTGGGACTTGGCATTCATTCACAGGGTACGACATTGACAAATGCATTTGGCAACATACACAAGATTTGCCATAAGACGTGCCAACGCATATAGAAATCCCTAATAGGTCCGACATACAATGTTGGTATGCATGTATGGGGAATGGGTTCCTCCTATGCCTATGCCTATGAGAGTGTTAAAGGGTTTTTTTTTGTATTGTGCAGGAGTTTGCTTCATATTTATCAAAATGAAGGATATATGTATCTCTATAAAACGTGTCTGTCTATATGCTTTTTATTCTCGACATGGCAGAAGCATCTTCCAATTTAAGGGGTTTGTTAGTCCGATGTTTCATCCTCATAATGTTATATATATTTCCTCTAGGTTGTAATTCACACAACAAAAGATAAGACAACTTCAAGAAAATATTATCATCGAAAATATCATTGTGAACGAATTCTAAGTAAGTTGTTTACGCCTTAAAAGATAAAATCCTTGCTAGAGAAATAAATACTTCTTGACTTTAGTTGATTTTAAAGTTTATAATAATAAAATTTGAGGTGTATAGCTACCAAGTTCTCTTTCATTAGCACACTTCTCTGTTTCATCCTCACAATGTGTTACATATATGTATGTATTTCCACTAGGTTGTAATTCACACAGCAAATAAAAAGATAAGACAAGAAGAAATAAGACTTGATATCACACAATTGTGAACGAATTCTATCATATTGTTTACGCCTTAAAAGGTAAAATCCTTGCTACAGAAATACTTCTTAATTTTATTGATTTTAAAACTTATCATAATAAAATTCGAGGTCAAAAAGTGAGTAAGTTGTATGTGTAGCTACCAAGTTCTCTTACATCAGCACACTTCCCTAAAGACCCTAGAATTGCAAGGCCATATCACTACGCTAAACGCTAAAACTAGTTGGGAATTACAACTAAATAAAGCGAAAAAAAGCAGACTTAGCTTACAACGCCAGAGTTCTTTATTGTTTCTAAACATTAATAAGTTGAATTGAAGGAGAACAAAACTTAGACTTAGCTTACAAACTCCAGATTTCTTTATTGTTTCTATTAAATGTTAATAAGTCGAATTGAAGAAGAAGAATTAATTTTCTTCATCATTTAAAGGGAGAGTTTTGCAAGTTTCCCTCAAGCATACTAGGATACTCAAATCGAACTAGATGCCACAACTAGACCTACATAGTAGATGCCTATTGGATCTTTTACCCCCCTCTCACCCTCTCTCTCTCTCACTCTTTCTCTTGCAATTATTATACCATATTTATACGGTTTATGGCTATGAAATTATGGCATCACATCACCATATTCGGTTGCTAGTATTTCGTTATTGAGTGGGGCAACATAAATTAAATCATGATTTATTGCCGAGTAGGTGGAATAGACCATAAAATCATGTGACAAGTCCAACAACAACAGCAACAACAACAACTACCACTTGGAAAGAAAAGACAGCAAAAGGTTGCGAAATTTCTAAAGAGAGTGAGAGAGAGAGAGAGAGAGAGAAAACAGTGTTCAACATGGATCATTGATAGTTCCTGTGCAAAAATGCCTGAAAACTGATCTATTATAATCTCTGTTCACCTTATGCCACGACAAACAAATGAATCGAAATAATAAATTTCATCTTGGAAGTGTAACAATTTGTATGTTAAACGCGCCCAGGAAAACCAAAAAAAAAAAAACAACTAAAGAAAAACTAACCGAAAAAAAAAGCCCCCACCAAAAGCAGAAGAAGATTCCGATTCCCAAAGGCAGTCTAGAAGGAAAGCGACTATACAGAGACTGCCCCCAGGGGAGTCGCGTCGTCGTCGTCGTCTAAGTCGATCGTCGTTCGTCGCAGTTGTTGGCTACCAGGCGGCAGTTGCATTTGAAAAAGAATAGACAATTGTTTGTATGCCGCAGCAGCACATAACAAGTTGAAGGCGAAGGCTGAAGAGAAGATGCTCTTTGAGGCTCCCACTTCGACTTCGGACTACCAACTCTCTTAGCCGGAGATTGGGGCCCATCACCACCAGGCACATTGGGGCCAATTTTGATATAAAGAACATGATAATAAGATAATTTCAAATGGCTTGAATTAAAATGCAGTTGACCAAATTTATTACGAGTAGATTGTTTAATTCATCAAAATATTGGATGATTGATATTTCCCTCCGACTTAGTCTGATCTAAATGGCATAAAAGAGAGTTAGTAGATAAAAAATTCCAAATTACAAATCAAATATGCACATAACTGTGTTCCACTGTGCACTCACAGTAAGTAAGCAATATGTAAGTATAATAATAATGCCGAGAGAACCGAAAAACCAACCCGAATCGGACAAAAAACGAACTAACGAAAATAGATTTGTATCGAATGGCGGCTTCTCTTGAAGCGCGCCTTGCGATTTGCAAATATTTTGTCATTGTGTGGCGAGATTTATGGAGTGGAGTCTCCAGTTGGTTGTGAGGCCTGTTCACCCGGCGATTGTTTCCAGGAAAACGAGAAGGAAAAAACCAAAAAAAAAAAAACAAGAACGAAGCAAAACAAAACGATACGAAACTAAAGAAAGAAACGAAACTTTGGCATAGGCAAATATACCGCTAGCTACGCGACTCCGCGAGAGTCGCTGCAACTCCAAGAGTGTCAGCGCCTGACTATGTGACACAATTCTCACTCACCTGACAACACCAGTAAGAATAACAACAGCAACAACAACAACAACAATCCATTGCGGCACACGAGAAGAACTTGCTGCAAAAGGAGGGACTTGGGGGCGGTGTCTCAGCATGTGCAATGTGTCACGGGGGCAGCACGCTCAAACGAATCCAACCAGCCAACCAGCCATCCAGCCAGAGTCTCTCCTTCACTGTGTTTGACTCCAGGCAACCAATTTTTCTAGTCACATATTTAATAAACTATCATCTCTGCATGCCAAATGGTGATCATGGCTCTGCGATTTAGGCTAAAACAAAAAAAAAACAACAAAAAAAACCCCTTGTAGCATAAAAATCATATAAAAAGTGGCAACTAATCCGATTTTGGAATTTATCTGTCAATAAAAAATGATTGGGTATTATCAATTTAGAAATGTCAAAGTTTCTAAAAGGTGAGGAAAATATTAAGAGTATTGGGTGAACAGTGGAATAATCATAAATTAACCCTAAAAATACTCGAAAAGTTTGAAAATAATTATTACGACGTCGTATCCTCATAGATCTTTAAACAATTTACCCATAGGCTTAAGCAGTATCGGATCCAGGGGGGTGAACTGGAGGAGAATACAAAAAAAAAAACCGGAGATTTAACGTGGTTTTACCATATTCAATATTCGTAAAATATTCGAAAGAAAATACGATGTCTACATTCGAAATAAAAAATGTTCCATTGATGTATGATTACAAAAACCTAAATTGTATTGTCCAGTTGTCCCTCTGGATCCGCTCCTGGGTTTAAGTATAATTAAGATGAACTTTTCGGCAATTTTAAAGACATTTTAGGTACATAGAAAACAAATCGTTTGACTTGTAGTAAGAAAGTTCTTCAAGAAACCTGATAACGATCCGATTTCCAATGTTTATTTGCCTATAATTTATTTACGATATTATAAAATCGAGAAATTTATAGTGTGCAATTTATTGGGTTTCTATTACCATTCGCAGTAGCAGAATGTAATCGCAAATCAGATGATTAACCAATCAAAACGAAAACAAATAGCCGTAAAATTGCTTTAAGGCTTCTACTCTTTTTCTCCTAGCGCTCCAATGAAGATAAATGACCAACTAAGAGGCCATTACTTATCCACACATCTACCCCATCTCTATCTCCATCTAGCTCTCCATTTACCTCTCTCTCTCTCTCATACTCGTTGTCTCCCACTATTGATGTGTGTGTGTGTGTTTGTGTGGGGTAATCAGTGGGGGATACTCCGGACACCGAGCTCAAGTTTGTCGCCAAAGTCATTTGTTATTTGCCTCCCAAAAGGTGTTGGAGTGAGTAATTGGCCAACTGATGTGATGTGATTTGATTAGCATGTAGATCATCTTCATCATCATGATGATGATCATCATCCGCTGCTGCTGCTGCTACTGGAGCCAATGAGCATTATTGGCAACAACAAGAAAAAAAAAGAGGCAACTTGGCCTGGCCGCCAATTGGCTTTGACATACACAAATAGATAAATTGTTTGTCGACAATTTTGCGCTGGTCCACGGCAGTTTGTCGCCATTAGCGTCGAGGTGAAATCATGTGTCCAACAGTCAGAGTCAAAGCACATCGAGCACATCGCTGGATCTGGCTGGCAAGATCGGCCAGATCTTGAATCCAATGCATTTTATGTCATTTGTATGCAAGAGTAACAAGCGAACAGCGAACAGCACACAGTCCCAACAGATTAGCTGGACCACAAGACCGCCCCAGAGCCGCCTCAGACTGTGACTGAGACTGCGACTGAGACTGAGGCGCAGGCTCAGGCAATGGACAGAGACAGCTGGAAGATTCATGAGCACAATGAATTGCCTGCTGCTGGAGCTGGAGCTGAAGCTGGCCAACTGCCGATCAAATCGAAGCTTTGTGTTTAGTCTCTGTTACTTGGCTACCGCTTCTACCCATCGATTTAATTACAACAAACGCGTCAGCAAATTGCCTGACGCCAAACATTTGCACACTTTGAAAGCCAAAGAAAAGAACACAAAACCAACCAAATCGTATCGCTTAAATTCTGGGTACTTAAACTTTCACATACTCTACAACTACTAGATTGTACCTAGATATGTATTTGTTCTCCTAAAAACCCAGAGATCTTTCTTTTACCCAGCTAAACAGTTGTATTTTTGAAACATCTTCTGCTCAGAATGGAGTCGTAAATCATCTCTCTTCATTGGCCTTACTTTCATTTCATTTACCTTTGTTGGTAGTTAACCCTTTTTTTTTGTTTGCAGGGTATGCAAAAAAAAAAAACAATCACAAAATGAAACCAAACTGAGCCAGTGCCTGAGCCTGAGCCTCTCTGGGAAGGCCTCAACATAGTCCGTATGGTGTACCTTGGAGCGCCATCGAGTTAACAGCAAGTGGCGGTGCATTTGGCTTTGATCTAAAACTCAAATCTTTGTTTTGTTGACTGTTTTCCAGCTGCGCTTTTGGCATTGCCCGCTGCTGCTGCTGCCTCTTCTTTGGGTGAGTGTGTGTGTGTTGTGTGTGTGTGTGTGCCTCTGGTTTTTAGCCCCGATTCCAATTCAATTCCGTTTCTCGTTTGCCATTAAATGCCACCAAGTTCACTTGCTGTGATCTTATGATATTGAATGAGACTCGAGTTGGATCCAAGCGGCATCTCTGGCACGGGGCACGGGGCACGGGGCACGGGGCAGGTGCAGGGGCAGCTTTTGATTTGTACTTGTCTTACGTGCGTCGCGTCGCTCGTTGAAGGTGTGAAAGGTGTTTATTGTTTTGACTAATTGTTGGATTAAAGCTGGGCATACCAAATGAGTGGCACTACTCTATCAAATCGGCAAACACAACCAGTCATTCTCCATATTTCAAATATCATTTTGCCAAATGTCAAGAGATCAAACTACTAATCGACAATCTACTTATTATATACACTCGAAATTCAATTATAATTTCATTTCAATTTCAATTTAGATAGAGTTTTTAACACCTTGAATTCATTCAAATATTTACTTAGAATATAAAGTAAACCATATCACAAGTGAGCTATAAATGCACAAAAGCCTTAGAATATATAACTTTTTTTCATATAATAATAATAATATCGACTTTTAATATAATATTATATTGTGATTTTTTTTTGTGCTCTCAAAAATAAATATTTACTTAAAAAATAAAGTAAACCATATCATAATTGAGCTATAAATGCATAAAAGCCATAGAATATATAACGTTTTTTATTTAATAATAATCATTTCTTGAGTTTTAATTTTATATTTTATTGTGAGTTTTATTTGTGCGCTCAAAAACAAATATTTACTTAGAAAATAAAGCAAACCTTATCATAATTGAGCTATAAATGCATAAAAGCCTTAAAATATATAACGTTTTTAATATAATAATAATAGTATCTTGAGTTTTAATATTATATTATATTGTGAGTTTTATTTGAGTTTTAGTTTTTTCTTTTACTGAAATTCGATCATTATTATGTGAACAAATTAATACAAGTTTTAAATGATTATTATTTTGAAATTTTTTCAATAAAACTCCTAATGATTAGTCCCTGCATAATTAATTTTTAGTTGCAATTTATTTAAATTCTTTACTTTTAAATAAACAGAGTTTTCTTTAGAGGTTTCATAATTTTTACTAAGAAATAAGTTCATGCAAATTGAATATAAACAAAAATTGAATTTGCTTAAAATAAAGACCACCTTCTTAGCTAGGAAAATGACTTAAAGAATAGTTCTGTATATATTTGGTCTTTACCCTGTTTCGATGTTATTTAAAATTGTGTTTTCTTTGAGTGTATAAAAGAAGCATTGCAAATCGGATAACGCCTGGCCTAAGATGTCATAACAACAAATTTATAGCTAAATAATGAACTTTATATTGTTCATAGTTGTTGTTGCGTTGTATGCGTAGCAAATGTGGAAATTCTGCTGACAGTCAGATGAAAACAAAGTCAGAGATTGGCAATTGTATTGTTTTGTTTGTCTGTTTGTCTGTTTGTTCGTTTATTTTGTTGAAATATCTGTTACATTCTCTCCTCTCAACTCTCAACACTGTTGAAAAATCACAAGATCACAATTTATGAGTTTAACAGAAGGTCGGTCTTTTGTGATGACGTTTTGAAGAGCGTGCGCATTAATCAATAAATTTGTTTGGCTGCCAGCTTCAACATACCGCACAAAAGTCAGTCAGTCAGATAGTCAGCCAGTCAGATAGGCCAACCCTCTGGTAGGTTGCCTCTATGGTTGGCCAAACAAAAGGACAATGTTTCGATTTTCGATTTTGGATGAATGTCCCTTAAACCCTCATTGATTCGATTTGATATTAACTATTTTGTTTTGCTCTCGTGCTCATTTGGGTGCCCTCCTTTTGTGTTGTGACAACACGGTAAAAGCAGCTGCAACATGCAACATGGCACTCGAAATGGCAATTGTTCTCCGTTTCTATTATTGGTAGGTGTTGCCAACACAGGAAATAATAATGATAATAATAATCACCCTGATATGAAACTCCTCAATTTACACCTCATTGAGCAGCTTTGGCCATTGGCAAGGACATATTCAATGATTTGATAAGCTCTAACCACCGCGTTAATGGGTCCGAATATTGACTTGGGTGGACGGTTCATTAATTATTTATGCCAGTTGACGCCCATTTCGCCCATTTAAATGCATGTTAACTTGGCACATAAATACTGCTCAAAAGTGTATATTCTTAGAAGGAGGCATCTCCGCGACCATATAAAGTATACATATATATTCTTGATCAGCATGAGATGACGTCAAATCCGTCTGTCTGTCTATCTATCTGTCTGTCCGTCTGAATCAACATCTTCTCCTCCTAGAATACTAAAACTACAGTGCTGAAATTTTGCATTAAGATACTGCAGGCATTGTATATCCCGATTGATCAACTTTATCATATATTTCCCATAGGAACCAGCGGTCGAAAATAAAGTTTTAATATATATATGTTTTCAATATATATATGTATATCATATAGCTCCCATAGAAACGATCGGACCAAAAGTAATTTGCCTTTAAAACCGTTTTTGTTTCTTATGCGATTATCAAACTTAACAATCGACATTTATACATAATAATAATATATATTATATGGGTGAGTTCAAGAAAAGTTGTTTAAAGTCCTGCCATAAGACTTTTAAAGCAGACAATGGATAGGAACAACGAGAAAGAAATTACTTAAATGTAATACTAAATAATAATAATAATTTATCATTTTAATATAAATGCTATGGATACGATCAAGAAAAAGTTGTTTAAAATCCTGCTATAAGGAACAACGAGAATGAAAATACTTAAATTTAATACTAAAATGTTTTTTCTTTCGATAGGTAACGTTGCATAATTTCTATATTTGTGCCCCAAAGTTACAGGACATTATTCCAAACAGGCTTCGATATAAACTCCAAGATATTTAACTGAATCACTTTGAGGGATTTCACTGTTGTTTAAGGTGAGTTTTGAATGATTTTCCCTTCTTAAAGTGTAAGTTTCTTGTACTGACTTTTGCGAATTGACTTTGATTTTCAATTTTTGCGACCATTCTTCATTATGATTTATTCACTTATTGTCCAAGGACAGATTGTAAATACAAAAATATGTTTAGTTAACCAATAAGAATGAGAATTGGGGGACCAAAACTCTTCATAGACCTTATGCAAAATATGCATTTCTTTTGATATAAACTGAATCCTTTGATGAGACAATTCGTCGATCACAATTCTGACTGAGTTTGCTTTTCATTGGGTGACAACTGCAATGCAATTTCCCCACTGAACCAAGCGACAGAGAGCTGGGAGCTGACAGTTGGTGGAGGGGGCAGGTTGCAGTTGTGTGTGTGTGTGTGTGTGGATGAGGGAGGTATGAAATTCCCGTGACCATGCCAGCCGCATGCCAAACATAGCCAGAATGCCGCCGCATAGGTAAAAAGAAAAAGTGTGAAGCGCATGCGCAAATGTGCGATAAGAAAAAAGCAAAAAGAAAGAAAGAAACTACAAAAAAAAAAAAACACAAAGGAGATGAGATGAAGGGAGGGGGAGGGGGAAGGAGTAGGGAGGAACGGCAGTGGTTGGTGGTTGAATGGTCGCACACTCCTTCTGGCCAAGACCAGCAAAGGCAGCAAAGACAAAAGCCAATTGAGCGGCAGTGGCTGGCAGCCGCTTGGTCAGTTCAGTTGGCAGAAATGGTAACAAACGATTACATCAATTTATGCGAGCCAACACTATAAAGTAATTTTCAGCTCGAAAATAGTAATGGAGGCGAAGAGATACAATATATGGAGTTGCCAATGCCAATGTCGATAAGCAACTTTTGTTGTTGCCACCTCAGTTGCTCGAGTTCGAGTTCAAGTATCGGTATCTGGGTATCTTGGTATCTTGTTGCGCCTTTGATGAGTGTTTGCCGTAATTGTTGTTGAACTTATGGCAGTGTGATAAGCAGCAGCAGCACTAGCAGCACTAGCAGCACTAGCAACAGCAGCATCACCATTGCATGTATTAATTAAGTCGACTCTTGCCACTTGGCAATAACTCAAAATGTTTCATGCGGCTCAACAACATTCACATTCACCTTTGGCAACATGTTGCAGCTACCTGAACATGCAAACTGTGCAACTGCAAAATGCTCAGCATCGGGAATCAGATAAACAAGGCGCACAATTGCAACAAGCGTAGTTTGCACTAATAACAACTCAATAAATAATAAAAGCAACATTCGCGGTTGGCTGCCTGGTTGGCAGGCTCTTTTTGGAGCCGCTGCAACACAATGATAAACATGCGCATCTTTATTTTTATTTAGTTTTTACGCCTTATTTGCCTCAGCAAATTTTTTTCAGCTTCCCACCAGCAACAGCAGCAACAGCAACAAGAGCAACAGCAGCAGCAGCAGCAACAACAGTAACGATCGATCCTGTTCCTGTTCCCACCATTCCGCTCTCAACCACAGTGGTTAAATAAATTATTAAACATATATATGTTAAGTACATAAATAACACACACACACACACACACATACATACATACAATCAAATCCTATCAATTGTCCTTGGTCAGTATTTTTCTCTCTCTAAAACATATTTCTCCCCTTTGTTTTTTTCATTTTTTCTATAGAAAGTTTCAAATTCAGAATAAGAAGGTAAATCAGAATTAAAAATCAAAATTATTCATTTCTTTAATTTATTTATAGATAGATAGATTTATTTAGATATAGATAAATCAACATTATTCATTTATTTAATTTATTTATAGATAATTGCAAATTAAGAAAGATTTCAGAGATTATATTTTATTTGTAAAGAACTTTTTTATGGATTTTCATAAGAGTTTCATACAAACAAATGATTTCTAATATGTTGGAGCTTAACTAAGTTTGTATTTCAAACCACTGTGCCTTCATTTCGTTTCGAATTGCGATTTGTTGCCAGCAACATATTCTGGCAATGGGGCAATCAACGACTGCAGCAACATTTTGTGTTGCCGGCCGCAAAATTTATGCTAATATCCATTATGTCGAACATGTTATAGTTTCTTTTTTGTAACCTCCCCCCTCCCAATCTCTTTATTTTTTCTCCCGCTTCTTCTCCTACTTGATTTTTATTTGGCCAATGCGGGGCGTTAACTTGAAAATTGTTGGTTCACAGCGGCGTCGGCGGCGGCGACGTTGGCGTCGGCATCGCTCTTCTTGCAGTAGCGCAAGTGTTGAGCTCTTAATAGAAAAAATATCTATATATATGCACTCTAGCCTCGAGTATCCGTAGGCGTTTTGGAGAGCTGCATCTGCATGCAATGCTAGCGTAAATCAGAAGGTGTTATCGTCTGCATAAATATTGATATTGTTTGGCTCGAGTGATAGCCGGCGTTGCGCTTGCATCAGTAATTGCAGGGTTTTCAGGCCGACTCCACTCCAACTCGACTCCAACTCGAAGTCTGGGAAAATTGGCATTGGCATCGGCATTGCCATTGCCATGGCCAACTCGAACGTCCCATTTCGCCTCCTTGTGCCTCACTAATGTTGCCGCTTAGGTGCGCCTAATGGGGCGTGTGTTCCTGTGTGTGTGTGTGTGTGTGTGTGTGTGTATTGCCTTTGACTGGTTAACGCCTTCTTCTCAGGCTCCAGACTATTTGCGATTGCTTTTGGCTTTGCTTGCTTGCTTTTTTTTTGCTTTTTTTGTTACCTCCATTCGACAATTTAGTGATTGAGATTAGGAGGTGTAAATGCGCTTTGAAATTAATTTGTTCGCCACAAATTAAATTTTTATTATTAAAATGTCTCGCGTGTGGTTTTTACCTAAAAGACCTTACATATAAGCCATGTTAGTTAGATGGCTCCAACAGGATTACTGAGATGATAGTTGGTTCACTTGGCACCCACTTTATTTTTACTGCCCCTCCCCCTGCTAACCTCATTTAGTTTCCATCTCTGATCCATTAGCATAAACGTAGCATAAATGAAGACATTTTGTCGGTCAACTAAAACACACACAATATCAGAGAAAAGGCATCATCATCCACATCATGACCAATAATGGGAATCAGAGCACAAAAACTATTTTTTCCCAGCTTTTTATTATCGCGTTGCGATCTTGTCTCTGTATTGTAATAGAGCCAAATGGTTTGTTGCTTCTCCTGTTTGTTGTGCATTGAATTAAATTAAAATTCAATGACAGAATCATCCTCAAGAAGGCGAGGAGGTGGTGCATGGTGGGGGACGGTGGGTGGAGAGTGGGGAGAGCGAAAGGGGAGGGCACCTACGTTTCGGTTTTGTCGTGCAAATCAAAATGAAATCACGGACAAAACGAACATGCCATGGGGTCCGAGTCAAAGATGAAGTCAAAACAGTTCGTGACTTAAATGAACCGCAGAAAATCATTTGGTAAACACAACAAAAAACACAATCCCAAAAACCAAAAAAAAAATAACAGCAAAACAGAAGCAAAAGAAGGCGCCATGGCAAAACAAGATCAGTTATGGTAATGATCAAAGTAGATTTTTTTTTTTTTTTTCTGTTTTTTCGTCTGTTCTCTTTGCTCTTGGACATAGACTGGGCCACTTGTCATAGGACAGCCGGATGATGTCAAGTCTCTCAAGTCTGAGGACAAAGCACCAAAGCACCAAAACCGATGAGAGCATCTTTTTCAGATGCACTGCCAGAAATTTCTACACAGCACAAAAAAAATGATAGCTGCTCCCGACACCCGTAATTAGATAAAAGATTCTTTCTCTCTCCACCCCTTTTTCCTATCGCATGGATCGCATCGATATCGATCGATATTTCTATTGATGCAAAATATTGATAATAATAATTTTACAGTGTACAATATATTGCATGTATTTGGCTCACACATGTCGGCAAAAATTAAAAGGGGTAAAAACTCGGCGAAAAATTATAAATTTAGGTGGAATGTCAACGTTATCGCTGAGCTCATATCTACGATTGGGTTGCAGCATCTGCTGCATTTGCTGCCTGTCGTTTGATGGAGCCTTTTGCCGAAGCTGGAAATGCTGGGGAGGCATTTGCATTTGGCCTAGCTGCCGATCAATGACCAAGCTGCTGCTGCTGCTGCTGCTGCCGAGCCAAGTCCAAGAAGCGGAGCCATTTGGTAGGTGTTTCAACTCGGCAACAACAATTGCCGTTTGTCGCCCGTTTGGGGAGGCAAATTAAACTGTCGAAACTATTTCATGTCCAATGCGCGATTTGGCAAACAATTTGTGACATTTGAATGGCTGGCCGGTTCGTTCGAATTGACAATTGTGCCTGTGTCTGTGCCTGGGCCTCTGCCTCTGCCTCTGCTCTCTGTATGTATCTCTGTGGTAGTCTGTCTCTATATATATATATGTATGTCTGGCCTTTTAGCCAGTTTCAATCGTTTAGAAGACTCTTGACGATCGATTCTTTGGGAAATGAAATCAGTACTAAAAGCCACCTAAGTAGCTCAATTTTTTTCTGTTGTTGTTGTTGTTGTTAATATGGAAAATTTCTCACGCTCTAAATTTTCCAATGTTGTCCGGGCGGCAATTTTCATCGGGTTTTTCGCTGTTGTTGCTGTTGTTGTTGTTCATGGTTTTTTGTTTTCTTACCTTTCTAATGCGAGAACGTTTTTTTTTTTTTATTATTGGTTCAATGCCAGCATAATTTGCTTGGCCAACATTCAAGTACAACACACACACACACACACATAGTAGTAGCTTCTTCACTCCCCTCATCTTCATATGCTTCTTGCCAATTTTCTGTGCTAATTTCTCGCTGTGTGTGTGTGTGTGTGTGTGTGTGCATCATCAGCCCGCATTTAATTTAAGCTGATTCTCATTTTAATGGCGCAAGTTGAGGGGGCAAGTAGTAGGAGAGCACCAGCGCAACAGCAACCAGCAGCGGCACCCGGGCACCCAAATGCAAAATTCATGTACCACATGGTGCAAATGCACGCACTCGCAGCAACAGCAACACCATCGCCGAGCAACAACAATAATAGCAACATTAACTGGACAAGGGGACATTAGCGGCTTGTTTACCAGCATCGGGCATCGAGCATCGGGCTTAGAGCACATCGCCAGCCCCGGCACCAGTAGCTGGGCTAAAGCTCACCTATTAACTGTTGTATCAGCAGTAGCAATAGCAGTTCTCTCAAGTAATCGTTGCATTGCCAGTAAGAGTCATCGCAACAGTTAATAACTTTGTAAGAAAATTAATTGAAATTTTATTGGGAAAACTGAACAAAAAAACCAGAAGGCCGGGCTAACTTCGGCCATGCCGAAGTTTGTATACCCTTGCAAGCTTTTGTGTTACTAGATCCCTAAAAAGAGTTATCTAAATGTAAAGACCCTGGTGTAAAAATCCGTTTTTACACGCCATAGCACGGCACGCATACATATGCATGTATGTAAACATGCAGCATGCCATTATTTCATATCTTTGTATGACAGCTATATGATATAGTCATCCGATTTTGATCAAATTTACTATTTTCAATGGAAATGTTATTCACCAAGTTTGACGATGATCTCTCAAGAAACAAAAAAGTTTCTAGAAGAAAAACTATTTTTGGTCCGATCGTTCATATGGGAGCTATATGATATAGTAATCCGATCTTGATCAAATTTGCCATGGATGTTTGGATGTACAATAAACTTTCAAATGTTAAGTTTTATGATAATCGGGTGAAAAAGAAAGAAGTTATTGATCTAAAACTCATTTTTCGACCGATGGTTCCTATGGGAGCTATATGATATAGTCGTCCGATCCGGATGAATCCGAGATATACAATGCCTGCAGTATATACAAGACTTCGTGCAAAATTGCAGCCCTGTAGCTTTAGCGGTTTAGGAGGAGAAGCTGTTGATCCAGACAGACAGACAGACGGACAGACGGACAGACGGACGGACGGACAGACGGACAGACAGACGGACAAACGGATTTGAACTCGCCTTGTCATGCTGATCAAGAATATATATACTTTATATGGTCGGAGATGCCTCCTTCTATGCGTTGCACACTTCTGACCAAAATTAATATACCCTTTTTGCAAGGGTATAAAAAAACATTCAGACTCAAGCGGTTCCTTTGATTGTTCTGCATTTCACCCTCACCGGCAGCTATTATACACTAATGGTTATGAGACAATAAGTTATAATTGAACTTGCTTTAAATGAAATAATCCATAAGATCAAATTAATTGAAAATTATTGCAGAGTGATTAAATATTTTGCTAGAGCTCAAACGATAGATACTACTTATTGTTAGTTACTATAAATTTCCATATATTTCATAGTCTCTTTAAAAATATATAGATACATTCTCCATGAGATCAGAAAATGCCTTCATATTCCATCTTTGCTTAAATACAAATAACCTTGCAATTGGAATATTGTTCATAGATAATAAACACACTTTTGATTTACTCATTAAGGCAGGTACAATAAAATTAAGTCTTTCAAGTTTAATCCCCTCACCAATGGCATTGTTTTTTTTTTTTTTGTGAAAGATTAATCTTTTATGTAGGTACATATATCTAAGTAGTAGCTTCTCTATAGCCATGACCAGCTGTAGGTAATGAATCTTGGGAAATGTTAATTACAACAGAGATCGCTTTTAAAATTGCCATTTGATAATTAAAGTTTCTTCTTTATTTCATTTTCGAATTTATGTATATCTAATCCCATATTAAGAATATTTATCTATGCAAATGCACTTAAATTTTGATTTCTTTGTTTTGATTGTTTTGCTAGGTCATCGTTTCCTGATTCCTTCATATCACCTAAAAACCGGAAAAATGTCAATTTTTGAGAATTAATTCAAGGAAAACTATTGGAAATTTATCATTGCAGTTTTATTTATCTAAAAGTACATATGTTTAAAAATGTGTTTCATTTTTTTGTTTTTTAAATAACAAACATTTTAATAAACATAAACATATAAACATTTAAAAGAATAACTAAAGTCCTTGGAGCTCTTAAGGAAAATGCCTTTGCGGTACAAATCATCCCAAAAATCAATGAAAATATAAAAAACCAAAAAGATTATTAAACTAAAATTTAGTTTTTGTCATAGCCGATGTCATGAAAATATAAAAAACCAAAAAAATTATTAAACTGAAATTTAGTTTTGTCACAGCCGATTTTAAAAATATAAATTTTCGGGCAAAAGATTTTGTTTTATTTTGCCAATAAAACAAAAACTAAGTAGCGAATAAAAGTCTTATGACATCAACTAAATAATCTTATAAAGAATACCTATAAAAAGTTTCAAGACAATCAAAAAATCGTGGGTACCGATTAGAATAACGTGTTTTCGAGAAAAACGCTTTTGAAATTTTGCTTTAGCGGGGTCATGAAACACGTTTCGCAAATTGGTTTATATCTCGAAAAATATTTATCGGATATGCTTGAAATTTTCTGGAAATATACTTAGATATATACACATTTCGAAAACTGTTTTCTGCAGTTCTAGGTGTATATAAACAATGAATTATAACGTGGGTAAAAAATGAATTTTGGAGATTCCAATGCCAATTAAAAGTTGAGATTTTGGTATTTTTAAAAACGTTAACTGAGTTAGTTGGTCGCCAAATCATATTTGTCCGGGTCTCTGGTTTTGGTTTTTTTTTTGTTTGTGTCTCTTTCCTTCAATATTTTGTTCTCTTTCCTCTTATGCTGGTCTAAGTGGTTGGGTGTCGGCGGCAATTCTTTGTGCCATTATCCCAGGTCAGTTTCATTTTGCTGCTGCTGTCGCCGCTGCGGCCGCCTTTTGGCACAAATTTTTGAAATTACCGCTTGAGAGGAGAGCTCCCATACATACATATGTACATATTGTATGTATCTATGTATGGTTGGGGTATCGGCTCACTTTAGAGGTTGACAAAATCGTGTCGGCTGGCTAAAAGTTCCGCATTGAATTGCGGCGAACTATGTCGTTGTTGTGGCTGAACTCCCTGAGAATTGGCTAAAAGTGACTCCCTGGCCAATGGTGGCCATTGCCAAGCAATTGGTTGACGGTGAATCTGTGAAACATTTTAATGAATGAAAAATGTACAATAAAATATTTAGCTATTATTAAAAAAAGAGTCTGAGACAGTCGTCAAATGATTTAATGAATTTGTAAGAGAATAGTTAACAATTAAATGAATGCAATTGATTAAATGATTGATGGTCCAACCACATAGACAGGGCCGGATTGACCAAGCAGCGGTTACAAATTAATTAAATATTTTGTCGGGGAAAAAAAAACGAGGAAAAACCAGGTAAAAAAAATAATTTATATATGCTGATCTGTCTTCCGATAATGGCCAAATTGTTAGCCCTTGTATGCATAGAACTGGGGATGAGAAAATACTTAAAATTAGATGTTTATTATTGGCTATTAGGTATTTAACAGCAATGACTTGAAAGTTATTGTTTTAGTTTATGGGGGTTTCACTTTTTAATATGCTGGTTTACGATTTTGCATAATTGTTCAGTTAACGATTTGAAATCTTCTTCTTTTTGATTTGAACATCGCTTTATGAGAATACACCTTTGTGTGTGTGTGTGTATGTTGGGCCTAATCTGACACTTGGCATATAAGAAATAATTGAAAAAATTGTTTTCGGAACTGATATCTCGTCTCATTGGATGAAATAAATGTAAAATGTTTTGCAATTAGTTGACTGAAGGCATAAATCAAAGAGTCTAATAGACTAACCAAACATTTGCCGATGATGACAACAACAAAAACAAAATGGAGATGATGATGTACATAGTTGGAGATGTGGATGGGGATGTGGATGTGGCTGTGGCACAAAGGTAAACCTGTTGTACTGATCAGCATATGGCAGGGAAAAATATCAGAGCTCTCAACAATGTATGCCAAAATGGCTCTTCATCTCAAATGAAGAACGCTAAGAGAAAGAGAAAGACACGTAATTAGCAATTTTGGTAGGCCGAACCGGCATAGATATAACTATATAGTATGTATGCATGCATATCGGTGTAAAAACCGAAAGTCAGAGCATTTGTGGCCTCACTCACTTTTGACTAGCATCATCTCTGAATGGGTTGGCCCAACCTCTGCTAGCCGCCGCAGACTATTTAACAATTTTTTACTACTACTAAAAATTCCAGTAACAAAAAGGCCCATCTCGATGCTCCATGCTCCATGCTCCATCTCCATATGCCGAGTCCAACTTCACAACTCCAACTCCAACTCCATTTGTAATGCGGGCGTTGCAAACAACGCGAAAACAACAAGAGAATCGCAAGTTGTAAAATCTGGCTAATGACAAGTTTGTTGCAAAAGCGTTAATTAAAAACCCAGCAACTAGCCAACATAACAGAAAACATCATCAACAAACAACAACAACAACAGCAACAAACTGACAACAATTTGAGAAAAAGGTGCATTAACTTTGTTGCCCCAAACTGTTTTGCGTTTTGCGTGTTTTGTTGTGTGTGTTTTGTGTGCAACCTGAACCTGAAGCAACCAATAAGTATATTGCACTCATTGTTACACTAATTTGGTTTGCTATACTATATAAAATATATATGTACATACAACATACTCATACGATTGACAGTTTAGTCTATCGGCCATGTCTAATCAGGGTCGATTGTTTACCGTTTTTGGTCGTAAAATGAATAATAATCCTTAATATGGAGCATAAATGCTACGATTGTTACAATTCTCATAAAAGGCAAACCATATTGACACATAATGCCAAAAACTAAGTAATATAGGCATATTATTATTATTATTATTATTTGGCGGTCATGATCATGGGAATGTGTCGTCCAGAATATGCAAAAACGAGAGAAAAAAAACCAAATACACACAATTGACAAGATAAACTTTTGACAATATATTCTTATTGGCAAAGTACACTCGCAGAAATTGCAAAAGATATAAGTAATTATTTTTAAATGCCACAATAAAACATAGAAATGTTGGGAGAAAACGAATCTGATTGTAATTAGGTTTATGTATTGCAGTCGTTTGGCTTTTTCTTGAAATTTATCTGCCCGCAATTTATAGATTTTATGGCAATCTTACTTTAAGATTGATTACAGGTAACGAGAGCAATACTAATATAATCTGAAGATTTATGTTTCACCGCCTTCTGTGGACATTCAATGGATGAAGCATCCTCTCAAGATGAAGTTCTGTAGATCAGCAGAAAAGGTTTCTTTCTAGCAATTGAGATTAATATTCTTGACTCTTCTTGTAGTGAATTATATTTAAGATATTACTTTAAGTTGGTCAATCAATGGGTTAGATATAACTTAAGTATCTGGGGATAGCTCCGATCAATTTGCTGCCGAATCGACCAAAGATAGGTATTAATTTCCTTTTCGGTTATTTTAATAAAGTTGCCTAAACTCTGTTTATTTATCGCAGAACTGAATTCCTGAGCTGACACCTTAAAAAAAAAAAACAACAGAAAAAAAGTGAACACAAATGGGGGGAAGAAAAATACCTCAAAGGCAAGATGATTGCGTGCCAGCGATAAGGCGTGTGCCGCGTCCAAGTTCCAGCGGCTCCTCCTGCGGTCAGTTGAAAGATGCAAAGTTAAAGTGCGCCTTATATCTTTGAACACGGTAGCTAACATGCTTAAGTTTAATTAATGATAAGAAATCTGTATCTAAGGCTGTTGCCGCCACCGCCACCGCCACCAACATGAGCTGCCCCCTCCCATCCTCCACTCCAAAGCACACTCAGTTCAGCTCTGATCTGCTCTGCTCCTTGGCCTGATCGTAATGAGGCAGAGAATTCAGGTGTGCGCTTGACCGATCCACCTTGTGGCATCTCAATATCATGTAGATTTTTGCTAATGTGTACACTCACTCTCTCCATCTCTCTCACACACTCTCTCTCTCTTTTGGGATAGCATCTCATGCTCTCATACTCGCCATTAATTAGTTGAATTTATTAGATGGCCATCTTCTTCGATGTCTCGTCGTCGTTGTTGCCATACGCCTGGGAATTTTTTGAATCCCTTGCATTTGCATTGCTTTTCGCACTATGCAAAAAAGCAAAAAAAAAAAAAAACGAAAAATAACAGGAGGAGGAAGAGTCCAGTCCCCAGTCCCAGTCTCAGGCCATACCACATACGCACACAGAGACACGGATGCATCTCACTGGACGTGATTTGGACGTGGTTTCCACTCAGTTTACGATGTGGCTTTGTTCATGTTTGTCGAATCGAATGGCATCAAGTATTCCTTCCTTCTTGTCCAGCTCTGCTTGAGCTGACATTGCTAAACGGAGGGGATTAGAGTTCTAAACTTGACTATCATATTAGATATATAAAAGAAGCAGAAAAAAAAAAAAACGAAAAGAGAAAAAGATTTTATATTGTTGCATCTTTGCGATTTGGCGTTTTTATATCTGTTCCTTGCCTTGTATTGACATCTGATTGCTCCACAGATTGGCCTATTAGAAGGCTGATGGCACCCAAGGGATTTGTGTGGAATTAATTGCCGGATTAACCTACAAAAAAAAAAAATACCATAAAATTCAGCCAAATGAAAGGAATCAGCCAAAGAGCGAGAGAGAGAGAAAGAGAGATTGTTCGTCTTAATTATGGTATCAATATTTTAATGATTGTATATCAAATGTGAAGCAAAACCAATCCCGATTCGTTTGCACACTGCGGGATATTGGACAATCCATCTGGTCAGCTTTTTGTGGCTTTCTTTAGTCGACTGCGGCAACAATAGCTGAGGAAAATGTCGCCAAAATGGAAAATTTCCATGGCCAATATGTTAAATCTTCACCCAGGCATCGGCACAATGCTTATGTGACTTGTCAATGGATTCTGCTACCACGATGCAGCAGCTCCACTCGCTGTCTCCAAGATTTGCAACCGACTTCACAGTTCAGAGAGAGAGATAGAGAGAGAGAGACTGAGATCAAAGTGAAAATGCCGTCCTGGGAGCAATGGGAATCCAGGGAAGGTAAAACCCGAAAACCAAAACCAAAGGCAGTAAAGGCGCTAAACGGTGGCTACCAAATGGCGGGAATTTTCATTGCTCATACGCCCCGTACTCCCTGCCATGCTCACAGCTGCCCTGCCCTGCCATGCCATGCCCTGCCCTGCCTTGTCCTGCCCCTGTTTATCTGTTCCACCATGGCACACCAGACGATCAATCTCTATTGCTGTAGAGCAGCTTCGTCGTCGTCTCCGTCGCCGTCGTTGGCTCACTTGTTAAGCGCCTTGAAGCGTTTTGTAAGAACATAAATCCTTCAGCTGTTACCCACTCCCCCCTCCCTTACTGTGTGTGTGTGTGTGTGCGAGATTTGAATGCATCTATCCGTTTTTTTTTCTCTCTCCTCAACATCTTCAACTCTTTTTTTTTTTTCCTGTGGCCAGGTTAGACGTAGCTGTTTTTTTTATTGCCATAAGTGGCAGGTAATTATGTCGCTTACCTGATAAATTACATTGTGGACAACGGGCGGGCGATATGGGCGACGGGGGGTGGTGCTGGTGGCGGTGGTGATCGTGGAATGATGGGATGTGATATGGCTTTTGCCTTCGGGGATAGAGCAATTTTTGGCTATGTGGGAAAACGCATTGGATGTCATCATAATTTCACTCGTTTGTTTTATCTTGTCTCAGTGAAATCGACAACGAATTAATGGGGGAAATGTGTTTTTCTTTAACTGAATTTCACATTTCAACTAAATCATGGTGAGAAACCTGATTTGATATGGATACCACAGGACACATCTTCTATAGAAGAATAAATTTCCCCTAAATAAAACCTTTAAAACTTAACTCAAGATATTTCAAATTAAGGTTTTATTTATTTTACACTTTTGTGAAGCTTTGTATAACTTAATTTTCTATATAAAACACTGACCTATTGCCATAAATTCTAGTATCGCGAATTCAATCTGATTGAGGTTCTTGTCTCCGCAATTTATCTGTCAAAGATCTGGGCTCATCGACTGAGTAAGTGCCACCAATTTGGCCCTTAGATGGTCTGGGAAATGTGCTAAGTCTATTGGTCATAATGGCGTTAATGGCAAATCGGTTATATCGTTAATCGGTTCTTGAAAGTATTCCAAAGAGTTACGCGGGTGTGTAGTCAAAAGGAATGCAATGACAACCGCCAGATTTTTGTGTGGACAAGCCAATAAGAAAACCAACCAAGTGTAGGTAGGATGGGTGAGGGGGAGTTGGGGAAAAAACAACGTTTCCACGCATTCAACGCATTTTTCAATGCCTGCAATATCGGTAATCATCAGACAGAGGAAAACGTGCTGTGTTTTGCCTTTGGTGGTTGGTGTCTGGCTGGTGGCTGAGATGTGGCTGATGCTTTTGGCTGGTTTGGGTTATGGTTCAGGTACATACCCGGTTACCTGACCTGCCCAATTATGCACCGCACGCCAAATGGTGAAATCGATGAAGATGCACAAAATGCAAAACGCACTCTCGGCCTAATGGTCAATGCGGTACACACACACACACACACACGCAAGCATATAAATACATGCATTCGAGATATGTGGCCCGTACAATTATGGCCAAACAGGCAGTGGCAGAAGCTACAGGTGGGTTGTGGTTGTCGAATATTTTTTTACTTGTTGTTGTTTGGCTTTTCCAGTTTGCCAGTAATTTTATTTGTATTCACATTTCGGCTAACGAGCTGTGAACGTGATTATAACTGCCAGAGCAACATATGAAAATTATGTTCAAAATGCAATTTGACCAAACGAAAACTAACCTCCCAATCCCAGCCGTCTTCCTCTCCCTCTCCCCACCCAATCAAAAGAAAAAGAAACAAAACAACGGCAAACACAATGGCTAACAAAAAAGCAAGCAGAAGCTGGGGGATTCAGATTAGGCAGCAGCAGCAGCACAGCTAAAGGAGCTGAAGATCAGTAGCGAAAAGCAAACCAAACCCATATTCATGGAGTGAAAATATTTTGCTTATTGCGGTAGCTATCCCAGTGCATTGTTTGTTAATGCTTTGACCCTCTCAGATCACGGTCAGAGACCGACAATATGAATTATACTATGAATACGAATCGATTACAAATCTAATAATAATAATTTGAATTACACATACTTATTTTCTCAAATCAAACTACTACCAAATCAAGGAAGCTTTCTCTGGTCTGGCCCAAAAGGAAGATTCTTGGGCCACCCTTTCAATTTGCATTTCTAATTATAATTAAAAATTCATTAACTTTATACGTTACTAAAATTAGTTTTTATTAGACTATAAATATTTAGATGCTTCTCCAGTTGGGCCACGTCTTGATCTCATTGTATAGTGCAGTTCCGGGACATGCTGTGGCCTTGGTCTGACGATGACCCAACAGCGTATAATTATCCTTTAGATGTCCGCCCTGTTTGGCCATCGCAATCAGATCCTTGGCATTCTGCAGCATTTGCTGTGATGGGGCTTGACTCTCGAAATTTCCAATGAACACAATGCCAATGCTATTGCGATTATAGTTGGGGGCATGGGAGCCTTGCAGACCGAAACCACGACCCTCGTACACCTTACCATCGCCGGCCACAATGAAATTGTAGCCAATGTCACTGAAATTCCGTCTACCCTTGTGATCCGTTTGAATGGCCTTGATCATACGCTTGCATTGCTCCGAGGTCGAACAGCCATTGGGATTATCGGAATGATGGATAATCACATAGTCGACAGCACCACGGATACGAGCGGGAGAGCGAGCTGAAACTGCTCCCCAACTGCTGCGCGGCTCAATGTTGAGGGCGTCAGAGCAGAGTGCTGAAATGGTAGAAAGCAATCTTCGATTAGCAAAAAATCTATCAAATTGATTAATATTGGGAATTACCTAATGAACAGCAGAGAGCTATAGCGAGAGCCGGAAACTTGATTGTTGCGTCGATCATTGTGAGATACTTAGTGATGCTTAGCGATTGAATGGTGGCTGTTTAAATACCTGCGATAAGGGAAAAAAAACCATATATATACTCTTCCCCATCATACTCTCAATGCTTGTTTACGCATTGTGAGGTAATGTACCAGGGGGGAATCACAGTGATAAGACATCAAATACAAACATTCATTTTTCTACATACATATATAGCATATTGTATATAGATGTTTATATACATATATAACGTTGTTTTATTTAAAATCTAAATATATATATAAGTATATATAAGAACATTGCTTTTATTTCTCGATTGTCTTTAGTATTTTGGCTTGACGCTGTTTTTTCGTTTCCTTGCGTTTTGTCGCGCCTTTGGGCTTGTCCGTTTTTTGCACCTTTACTTCTGGTTCCTTCAAATTATTTAATGTCTTCAGTTGCAGCTTCTCCATGAGAGTTAGAGTACGATTATCCTTACTCTCTATATCCTTATGCAATTTGGCTTGATGGGCAACACGACGTTTCGCAATAGCGTTTTTGCCCTTCTCTAACTGTTGCCGTTGTCTCAATGCATTCATCGCATTTGTATATAATGCAGCATGTTCGATTTCGAAATCGGTAGAAACATTGATCTCATCACCCATGGCCTTGCCACCATCATGAAGCATTTTCTTAAACTTCTCTTGATCCTGCTCCGTGAGCAGGGTAATGGCAGTGCCCTGTTTGCCAGCACGGGCTGTACGACCGACACGATGTATATAGGTTTTGATGTGACGTGCAGCCTCATATGATAAGACAATGTCCACATCCGCCACATCTATGCCACGGGCCAACGCATCGGAACAAATTAAGCCATTAATTTTGCCTCTGGCAAAGCTGTTCAGGGTCGTAGAACGATCCTGGGCTGACATATTGCCAGACAGCTCTGCCACTTCAACATCAAAGTCCTTGAAAAGTTGGTCCAAAACGAAGGCCAAGCGATTTGCCGTTTCAGTACTATTGGTGAAGCAGAGAAAACGTCTCCATTTATATTGCTGGACCAAGGCAAATAGCGTCAAGGGTTTCAGGCGCATTTCTGTCACACAGTATTGTTCGGTTAGCTCAGCCGGCGTGGTATACTTGCCAACAAATTGGCCCTGGGCAGACTCCACCGCCTGCAGATTCTCCCCATTCGTTTGGAAAATAGGCAGGTCTAAGACAGTGGTAAACAATTTGGGTTGAAACAGACGCAAGTTCTGCAATTTCTCTGGATCTTGTGACAGTGTGGCCGAGAAAAGCAACTTGTGCGGCTGTTTGCCAAAGCTGGATAACAGTTCCGCATAACAGAGGGGCGCCTGAACACCAGACAGCAACTGATCGGTGGTCTCGCGCACATGGGTATCCAAATGATACAGCCAGTTTTGGAAAACTGCATCCATAATACGATCCGCCTCATCAATGACCAGAAATTTAAGAGACTTCAGACAGAAACCTTTCGTAGCATGCAGATGATCCACGAGGCGACCTAAAAAGAATGATGTACACATTATTAGCTGACCGCATTATGTGACTTCTGTTGTTTACCTGGTGTGGTTACCACAATATCCACCTTGGAGTAATATTTGCCCTTATACAGTTCCAACAACTTTTCCTGCTCATCTTCTAGGCGATGCTGTTTGGACAGCAGGCACACTTCAAGCTCAGTTTTGCTGCACAGGGAGCTGATTACTTTGAAGACCTGAAGAGCCAGTTCCGCCACTGGCAGCACCACCAAAGCCCTAACCTTGCAATCCACCCGTTGGCTCAGCATTTGAACAATGGGAATGGCAAAGGCCAGCGTCTTGCCACTGCCTGTAGGTGCCGAAACACAAATATCACGCGGCCGAAAGGGTTCTGGTTTAGCATGAGCCTCTAAAATCCATGGTATGACAGCCCGTTGGACGGGAAACAGGCGCTTTATCTTCATTTGCTTTAGCGCTTGACGAGTGAAAGGCTTCAAATAGCTTAACTGTTGCAGGGACGAAGCCGACTCCGATTCGGCTTGCTCCTCTAGCTGTAAATTGCCTTCAATGAGTGTGGGATGAGCCAGCCAATTAGGTAAGATCATTTCCACTTTTTGACGTTTGGTGGCGGCTGCCAAGGCTTCAGCTCCCAGTACTTGAAAGTCATTTGATGAGGATTTTTCTTCCTCTGCCAATGGTTCACTTTTCAGGGGCTCGGCTTCCTCCCTCTCTTCCACATTTTCCTCCAGTTCCTTGGCTACGATAGGACTCTCTGCAGGTTGCAGCTGCTCCTCCTGCTTCTCTTCTTCTACAGCTTTGTGTTTTCGTTTGCGTTTTTCAGCCTTTTGTAGTAGTTTTTGCAAAATCTCATCTTCATTCGTTGATTTGGCCTGGTCGTTGTAACTGAAAATGCAGGTCAAATATTGTTCACTTAATATGTTCAGTGTTAGCTTACCGATTTACTGTAAATAGCTCCATATTTTTATTAATAAAATTATGAAAACTAGAAAATTAATATAAGCCGCAGAGTTCCACGTGCTCTTGTTTTGTTTATAATAGAGATGTGCAAATAGCTAAAGATGAGCTACACTAGCTATCGCGATGAAAAGTCGTGATATCGCGATGAAAAGTCGCAGTATTCAGTCACAGTTTTGGTAATTTTGAATACCTATAATTCCATCATCCATCACCATATTTAACACCAATTCCTTGCATGTATTTTTTATATCCAAAAATTTGTTGCCTTAATATCAAATAGTTCGATTGTTATGGCACCAACTTATCGTTTTCGAATTGTGCTCACCACTAGTTGTGCGCGCCTAATTCAAATTCGGAATTATATGGAAATTGCGAAATAAAGCGAAATGTATAAAAAATGATGGCTTGTAAATAATTTGACAAGTATAATTACTAAAACCAGCTTTTAGTGGAAATATTTAAGTTATTCCTGTAGTTTGTTTTCCATACGGGGACTTTAGTTTTTTTTTAACTTAGATTATATAGTCGGATTTCGCTATCATATGCAGATAGTCGCAATTTGAATTCAGCTGGGATGTACTAGATGATTCAATTCTGACCTAGAGACAGACCCCAACTACACTTACGAGAGATGCAAACCGCAGAAATTCGTTATCGTCGCCGGCTCGACTAAATTAATTAATGCTGAATGATTATGATCGTAAAGCGAAACCGGTTAAATGCGTTCTTTGCCTCCGTCTGCATAGAGCTAAAAAAAGATGTCAGCTAGACTGAATTGTGTGTTTGTTTTAATTTTGTTGTTTGTCTGTTTTATAATACTCCCATGTCTTAAATCTATGCAAATATACGATACGAATTTTGTTAGGCACGGAAAATTTGCAGACGATGCAATAATTTCAGAAATTTCAAAGCTTAGTCTAAGCAGAGCCTTTCTCCTAATTTATAATACTTCAATTAGTGACTCAGTTGGAACGTAATTAAATTAATTAAATTAAATTTGGGGAATTTAATAAAAGAATCCAAAGTTCTTTGCACATTCCATTAACAGGTGATTTGTTTTTTGTAGTCTAGCTTACTTAAATGAATCATGGATAGATAGGTTGTACGACGTTATGATATATTTGAAAATCAAAGTTAACCAATTCTATGTCAAACTGAATGATTTGTGGGGTTCACAGCACAGGCTAGTGACGTAAGGTGGCGTATACTTAATTATTATTCTCTATTTGATGATAAACAAATCTTTGACCTTTTTGGGGAAATTTTAAAAACAAATAGTATAATATATCTACGTCATATCACACCATATGCTTAATTAATTTATGCATGAATGATTATAAGTATGTAGGTTCATTCAATGGAGAAAGCTCGTGACCTGTATTATGCAAAATATATATAAATATGAGTGAATAAGTGAGACGACGCCCTCTTTCAAGAGATAATTTCGTTTTTAATTTGTATTTGCATGGATTTCCGTGTTTAAAAGGTTGTAAATTGAATTTAATTGCCAGATCGGTCATAAATCAAAACAACTTTCAGTTCAGAAGCAACCAAAAACACCTGCGCCGATGCCAAGTTAGACACACCCTTTTTACGACAATGCCGAAGAGTTGTTTATGTACAATATATATTGATTTATATATATTGAAAATTGAAATCTTCAGAGCAGCTTCCGTTTCATCGTCACTACATCAGGGCACTACACCGCACTGCAATACAATGCACTTGTACGGAACGGAACAAAGTGATTTGTACGATTTATTTAAAAGAGAGCCCAAAAATAGGCTTGCTTTCAACATTCCAATGAAATTAACCCAAAAATTCCAGAACCCTTTCCTTTGTAACGATAAAGTACAATCAAAAGTCAACAACTGGAAATATAAAACGATTGCGGATATGAAAAAGACCGCTGATTTTTGTTTTGTTTTTTGTTTGTTTTAAAAATAAATACATACAACCTGCAAAAAGGTTTCCGTTTTTGTCGTTTTTTTGGTTTATAATTTATCTTTTTTTTTCTCGAGATAGTCACATGTTTTAAAAACTGATTCTTTCATTGCTTCTTATTTTTTTGAGTTGATGATGGACTCTGAAATTTAAACGGAATACAATGTTGCTTTATTTTGCTTAGATGTGATATCTTTTTCTCTATGTATCTACATGACATTTTTTTTTATCACATTCTAAATGACATGATTTTTAATCAAAGGCTTTCTTCAGTCTGGCTATTCTTATCTCATTCTCAAGTTCGTACAAGTGCACTTGTTTAAACATTCGAAACGTTTGCTTAATTAATAAAAATGTTAAACATTTTTCTCTTTTTTTTCTCAACCAGTTTATGAGTTAAACGTGCCCTTTGTGTTTTTTGTGTGCTTTGTGTTATGCCTTCATTAATTTCAATTTCAGTTTCAATTTAAATTCGCAAACTATTATTATAAAATTGTTTAATTAATCTAAATCGTATGATCCAAAAGTAAACAATTTTCCCCTAAACACACACACACACACGCACACAAAAATGTTTGAACTGAAAGCGAAAGAGTCAAACGATAAGAGTCCCTCGGCTTGGGTCTCTGTCTCCATTTCGAACTCAATTTTCTGTTGTCTGAGTGAAGACCGCTTCACCTGTTTACCAGGTGAGAACGCCGTGTTGTTGTTGTTGTTGTTATTTAACCCGCTGCCCACACCAACTGAAACGTCGGCGACAACGCCGGCAGCACTGTCGACTTCAACGACCTGAACGTCGGTGCGATTGCTTTATAATGGTAGGACTTGAAAATTTCAGAGTTCATTTGCAAATCTTTCGCGATCGTGTCAACACCTAAAACGGAAAAGTTACCAAAAAAAAAAAACAAAACCAATCAAGAAGTTTACGTTTGGAAAAGTGTACACCAAACAAATTAATAATAATAAGGATATATAGACTATACAAATATTTATGATTTGTGCAAAATGCTGAAATTTATTTGCCCTATATTAGTTTTAATTGTGGCGTAAGTGAAACTGCGACAAAACAAACAAACATCATAAATTTGCCCATGGTCAATAGTTTTTAAAGTACTTCATATTCAAAAGCGTACACAGGCCTTGATATACCTCAATGTACATACATACATACCTACATAGAAATCGTATATATGTACATATATTTGCCGGCGAAGTGTGTCTAAAACATGATATAATGATATACGATCTATTGACATAAACTTGTCACTAGATTGCAATCTGCTTTTAAAGTGTGTTTACAAGTCTTCAAATTTATGGCCTGGCAATCATTTCTTTTTTATGCTAATTTAATCTAATCTCATAAAATATAATCTAATCTATTGCAGCATCCATGGCACTCCAGTGAGTGAGACGCGGCGCTTTCCCCAAGATTTCTTATGGGGTGTCGGCTCATCGGCATATCAAATCGAAGGCGGTTGGAATGCCGACAATAAGGGTGAATCCATCTGGGATCATATGGTACACGCGAATCCCGACAAAATAGTCGATCAATCGAATGGTGATATTACATCAGACAGTTATCATCAGGTAAAAACACCTTTAATTTATTCATGAATATAGTTTGAATGCCAAGTTTTGAGGAAGTGCGATCGCCGAAACACTTCTCCTCCTCTAGGTCATGCCAAAAACCAAGCTAAAAAAAAACAAACAAACTGATTTTTTTTAGAAAACTGGTTTCATATTAGTTTTTTTTATTTATGAATTTCAGTTTTGTTTTTTTTTTTATCTGTTAGTGATATTGCTTTCTTTGTAGGTTAATCTAAGCAATTATATTACAAATGTGTGTATAGATTAGCTGTCAATTTGGGGTAATCGTTCATATTTTCTATATACTATATGCTCAGATTGCTTAACCAAGTGTGGAAATCTACTTGACAAAGTTTCATCAATTATGATCATATAGCATTTGCATAGGTTCAGATCACAAAGTATTTTTAGCGAAATCTTGACTCTTGACTAGTTGGTGGATATGGAGACAGACGGTGGAGACACCTGTTTTTCCTGCACTATCTAAGTTGACTGGCGGATCGTTAAGCGCATTGCCGCCTTTGATTAATTAACTGAATAAATGTAATTAATTGCCAACTTTAGCCTGAATGACTTAATGTGTTGTAGGCGTGACTTGTTTTTCAGTTGACAATTCATTTAAAACGGAACTAGAGTAAAATCTATCTAACAAACATTCCGTAAAATGATAAATATATAAATCACAACAAATGAAGTGCGAAAACATAGTGGAAACGTTAAGGAAAATATATTTTATTGATCAGCATCGACTGGCTTTCTTTCACTTACTTTTTGAGAACTCTATTTAAAATATATATACTTTTTAATTTACTAGTTCGTAGAAAAAAGAGAAAACATTTCGTTTCGTTTTCGCTGACATTTTTATGATACAATCGTCTGATATATTTATAATGTGAAGTTAAAATCAATTAATCTGTGCAACATTTCACACTGATATTGCTTGAATGGACTTGCAATGGACTTTGGAATAAGTATAAGTATATATATATTTATAAGTATGTGAGATATGCAGTTATTGCAAAATTTTTCCATTCGTCTGATCGGAGTTTAATGGAGTTCAAGTTTTGAAATGTTGAGGACATTATCAAGAATCTGTAGAAATGGATTAACTGCTAGTTATAAATAATCAACAATCAATTGATTCATTGATACGGCAGAATATATTAGATTAGAGTCCAAAAATATAAACAAAAGGCTTAAACATTCAACACACACCGACATACATATACTTTATTTAAAATGTGTCAAAACTGCAAGGTTATCTTATTATATTATACGATCCAGATAATATTAGATGGACGATTGCCATAGCTCTCTCTATATATAGCATATGCAATTTGTTGTAGACTGACAATTGGTCATATATTTCAATTTAGCCTCGATCTTATCGATTTTCGCACAAAGTCATCGACTAACTCATATTTAATGGCTGATTAATTGATTTAGCATAACTTATCAGAAATACTCCCCCCCCTCTCCCTCTCTCTATCTGCCTTGTACGCCTTCTGCCAATCAATGTGGAGCTGCTGCAGGTGTTTTTATTGTTGCCGATTGATAAATGGCACTAAATAGTTTTGGTGGGCATTACGCCCCTTCGTGTTGCAGTTGCATTTCAATGCATAGTCACATAATTAGCCTAACTGACTGACTGACTGACAGACACCGGCAACACCAACAACAACAACAACAACAACATGGAGAATTAGTCTTAGTTTTGGTTGTGGTCTTGGTTATGGAATGCGCCAACTGGTCAACAGTTTTAACTGGTTTTTTTTTTTGGAAATTCTTGGCAAAAAATATAATTGACCTCAAAGTGAACCGCATTCTTCTTTCTCCGCAGTGGCGTCGCGATGTCCAGATGGTTAAGGATCTGCATGTGACCACCTATCGCTTCTCTTTGTCCTGGACCAGAATCATGCCCGGTGGCTATATGAATCATGTTAGCACCGCTGGCATCAAATACTATAGCAATCTGATCGATGAGCTTCTTAGATATAATATCACACCCATGGTCACCATTTATCATTGGGATCTGCCGCAGCGTCTGCAAGATTTGGGCGGTTGGACCAATCCAGAGATTATACCCATATTCAAGGACTATGCTCGTCTAGTGCTGGAGATGTTTGGGGATCGTGTCAAGATCTGGACCACCCTCAACGAGCCGTGGCATGTGTGTGAATATGGCTATGGAGTGGACTACATGGCACCGGCATATGATTTTCCCGGCATTCCGTCCTATCTCTGCACCCACAATCTACTCAAGGCCCATGCCGAGGTGGTGCACATGTATCGCGAGCAGTTCCAGAAACGTCAACGTGGACGCATTGGCATTACCATCGACTCCTCATGGATGGAACCCAAGGACACGGACTCACCCGAAGATCGCGAGGCCTCGGATCGTGCCCTGCAGTTCTATGTGGGCTGGTTTGCTCATCCCATATTCTCCAAGGAAGGCAACTATCCCAAAGTGATGATCGATCGCATTAGGAATCTGAGCAGAGAACAGGGCTTTGGCTCCCGATCACGTCTGCCCGAGTTCACCGAAGAGGAAGTTCGTCGCATTCGCGGCACAGCCGATTTCTTTGGCCTGAATACATACACCACCTACCTGGTCACTCCCAACGATCACAACAACACAGAGAATTTCCCAGTTCCTTCGTTCGATCACGACATGGGCGTTGTGCATAGCCGAGATGGTGTGGATTGGCCCGGTTCTGGTTCAAGTTGGCTGAAGGTAAGTGGTGCACGCTTCTGGCTCCCATGCGCCGATAGTAAACTTTCCCTCTCCCTTTTTTTTCAGGTTTACCCCAAGGGCATTTACAATCTGATCATGTGGATTCATCGCGAATACGATGGACCCGAGATTATTATTACGGAAAATGGTGTCAGTGATCGCGGTGGCCTAGATGATTATCCTCGCGTGGACTATCTGAACTCGTATCTATCTGCCGTCTTGGATGCCATTGAGGATGGCGTCAATGTCAGTGGCTATATTGTCTGGAGTCTGATGGATAGTTTCGAATGGAAGGCGGGCTTCAGTGAGAAATTTGGACTCTATCATGTGGACTTTAAGTCACCGAAACGCACACGGACACCAAAGATCTCGGCCAAAGTGTATGCGCATATTTGCAAATCGAACAGTATCGATTGGAGCTATCGGCCCGTTCTGGATGAGCAGCAATTGGTGGCTATGGCCCAATTGCCAGCCGATGATCAAGCAAAGACCAATGGAGCAGCTTCGTTAGGCGCAATCTGGAGTTGGAGTCTTCTCCTGCTGATGGTTGGATTGGGGCTAATGAGCTGGCATTGCTAGAGCAGATCACAAGTTAAAGTTGGAAGGGAAAAGGATCGTTACGCGACTTTTTCTCTCATGTTGTTGCAAAGTATTTTTTTCCCCATTTAAGTTTGTCTAACAACTAATTCTTTTTTTTTCACCCCCTCCCCCCACCCCTTACCCACCCTGTATATATATATATGTAATTTTATATCTATTTAAGCATGAGACTCAAACTGAATAAAGAAATTTTTGTGATATTTGCAAGAGTTTTTGCGATATCTACTTAGTATCCATATTCAGTATCCATTTTGTAGAAGTTTCTTTTTACGTTTACACTTAACGATCGTCGGATATCCATAAAATCTGTGTGTATGAATGAAACACACTGCGGGGGGGTTATCTTGGTGAAACAACGTTCAAAATTCTGGTTTTGGGCTGTCAATTTATACCGAATACAATGACGTAGATACAAATGTCGATCACAAACGCATGATTCATTTGGAGTTTCCTTTTTTTTTTGCTTTTACGTAAACGGAAGTATTCCCCCTTTTATTTAGGTATAATGATTCAGCTATAATCCATACTCTTTTACACCATAAAAACTAATAATCAAAACTGGTTAGAGTATTTCGCTTTCATCGAAATGAATGGCTAAAAACTTTTAAAGCCGGCACTGTCATCTCTTATCTGATGGGATCACTGGGTTATATACAAAGGAAAGTTTGAAACGGAAAGTTAACTGACCAACTAATGGATACACTTACACACGACTCCAATATGTGGGAAATTGTAAGAATCGTAAGTGTTTAAGTTTGTAATTTCTGAGCTACATATTAAAAAATATACAGATTAGGCTTGAAATAAATATATAACATTTTGAAATTATAGTTTAAAAAATTACCAAAATAAACCCCAAAACTCCAGCTTTTCATAACACTAAATCCGACTATTTTGGGAGATTTTAAAATGCTATTATTTCTTTATTTAAAATCTTTAATATGCATTAATAAATAAACAGTCCTTTAAATCTTCAATATGTATTAATAAATCATATTATAAAATAATAGTATAATTTGCGCATGCTGGAAGAGTATCTCTGTGTCGTTGTCATTCAGTTTAATGTTCTAGTTAGTCTAGGTAGGAGAATTAGCACTATTCGCATTAGTTTTGTCAATTTACACGCGATTTTTATGCCTTCATCAAATTATGTTAGTTTATGCGTGACGCGCACATTTAGTTTGGGTTTTTTATGGCCAAACCAATTCGAATTAACGGTTTAAATGCGATACAATTTATGATAAGCTGTGGTTTAGACCACAAATTCGTATATGGCCGGGTGAAAATTCCCCCCATAGATATCTATGTTTGAAACATATGCAAATGAGTAAAAGTAAACAAAACGATATTACCAACAATAATAATAATAATAATAATCACAATATCTTCCAGTCACCACCTGTTTGCCAGGTGAGAACAAGTTGTTGTTGCTGTTGCTTTTGCTGTTGTTGCTGTTGCTGCTGTGGTTTAACCCGCTGCGCCGACGACTTCAATTGTAACGCTGTCGCGACGTCGATCTCGGCGTTGGCTTTAAAATGGTAGAACTTAAAAATTTAGAGTTCATTTGCAAATATTACGCGAACGTGACAAGATCTAAACGAAAAAGTTGTAAGCCAATTTAAGGGAAAGGCTTCACAAGTTTTCGTTAACACCCCAAAAACAAAAAAGAAAAGAAAAAGAAGTGAAGTGAAAAAAGGATACTCCAAAAAGGATACTCAAATCAAGCTGTGATCTTTGCAAAAATGTTGCAAGTTATTTGGCCAATATTCTTATTAATTGTCGCGTAAGTGAGGGTCTCCAATTCCAATTACAATAAATAATCAAATCAAAAAATCGTAAAAAAAAAAATTATATAGTAAGCATTCCTGCCTTGAACTGCCAAAAGAAACATTAAAATGAAACCAAGGCAAACTATTCAATACAAAATAGAAAATGTTTTGAAATTTTGTCAAACAACAACAACCGAAAAACAACAACAAAATGAGCATTTCAAACCCGAATTGGTTAAAAAGTCTCCCAATGACCTTGATAAAACCTGCAATTGACAATACAAAACAAAATACATACAATTAAATCAAATCAAACTTGTCCATAAATTCGAAAGCTGAATTTGTTAGAAATTTGGATTTCTTTTTCTTTTTTTTTTTTTGTTGGGTTTTCTATTATTTTTTTTCTGTTGTTTTTGATCTTTAACATATTGATGCTAAGTGATTGATATCTAATCTAAATCTATCTAAATGCTTGCAGCATCCATGGTAATCCAGTGAGTGAGACACGTCGGTTTCCCCAAGACTTCTTGTGGGGCGTCGGCTCATCGGCATATCAAATCGAAGGCGGTTGGAATGCCGATGATAAGGGCGAATCAATTTGGGATCATTTGGTCCATACGCAGCCCGAGAAGATCGATGATCGATCGGGTGCTGATGTAACAGCGGATAGCTATCATCAGGTAAGTCAACTTACATATGCAAAAATTGCCAATTGCCAATTGGCAATTGCCAATTGAGGTAATCGAGTGGAACAATCAAGTTTAAGCCATTGAATAAGCCAACTATACTATTGTATATGCACTTATATGATATAGCAGAGATAGACAGACCTTAATTATTCATGTTTGAAAAAAATACATACTTGCTCAAAAGCCAATTATCCGTCGTATAACAATTAGATTGAGGCTAATAATTCATTTGTTTGTGGCTCATCTGTGGAATGTTTTTTAGCAACAATGTGGCAACAATTATGATCCAAGTATTTGCCAGCAGACACACGACACCTGTGTTCTTGATTATCTGCGTAATTTATTAACTAAATTAACTACCTAAGTCAAGGGGAACACCGATGCGTAATGTCCCAAAAAGGAATAAACCGGGCCCAGATGGATTACATTTATACTTCTGTTGTTCTTTTTCTGTGGTCATAACTGGTTTTAGTCTACAATTTATTTCAAATCGGAAACAGAGATGCATTCCATTCGATCTATATGATGAGTAAGTTCAGCGAAAAAGGGGAACACCGTTCCGTAATGTGGGAGAGAGAGAGAGCAAAAAATAAAACCAGAAAAAAATGATGCCACAAAACCCGATTAGCCCTAAGCGTAATTTGCATAAAATAATTCCACTCCAGATCATTAGCAGATTAGCAAATGGGGAGATTTCTGATCCCTGCATAATTATCTATGTGGATCTTTCTGTGAAATCTCAACGACGACTCAATGTCATCACTCAAGTCATATTTAATAGCTGATTAATAGATTTAGCATAACACTCCCCGCCCCCTCTCCCTTGTACGCCTAATGACAATTAATGTGGAGCTGCGGCAGGTGTTTTTATTGTTGTCGATTGATAAATGGCACTAAATAGTTTTGGTGGGCATTACGCCCCTTCGTGTTGCAGTTGCATTTCAATGCAAAGTCACATAATTAGCCTAACTGACTGACGGACATCGAGTTGATCTTGGAAGTGGACGCAGACTTGGTTTTCGCTTTTGGTGTGTGTGTGTGTGTGTGTGTGTGTGTCACCAATCCGCTGACCAAACTGAGACCAACTGGTTTCTTGTTGTCGGAAATTCTTGGCATACTTATTTCTAACTAATTGAAATTCTTTTGACTTTTTTTGCAGTGGCGTCGCGATGTCCAGATGGTTAAGGAGCTGCATGCATCCACCTATCGCTTCTCCTTGTCCTGGACCAGAATCATGCCCGGTGGCTATATGAATCATGTTAGCACCGCTGGCATCAAATACTATAGCAATCTGATCGATGAGCTTCTTAGATATAATATCACACCCATGGTCACCATTTATCATTGGGATCTGCCGCAGCGTCTGCAGGAGTTGGGCGGTTGGACCAATCCAGAGATTATACCCATATTCAAGGACTATGCTCGTCTAGTGCTGGAAATGTTTGGGGATCGTGTCAAATTGTGGACCACAATCAATGAGCCGTGGCAAATCTGTGAGATGGGCTATGGCCTGGACTACATGGCGCCATCGTACAATTATCCGGGCATACCCTCTTATTTGTGTGGCCACAATCTGCTTAAGGCCCATGCCGAGGTGGTGCATATGTATCGCGAGCAATTCCAGAAACGTCAAGGTGGACGCATTGGCATCACGCTGTCGTCCTCGGGACTGGAACCCAGAAATCCAGACTCGGCCGAAGACCGTGAGGCTGTGGAGCGAGGATTGCAGTTCTTTTTGGGCTGGTTTGCCCATCCCATATTCTCGCGACATGGCAACTATCCCAAGGTTGTGATCGATCGCATTCGAAACCTGAGCAGGGAGCAAGGATTCGGCACAAGGTCACGTCTGCCCGAGTTCACCCAAGCTGAAATTCATCGCATTCGCGGCACAGCGGATTTCTTTGGCCTCAATACGTACACGAGCTATTTGACGACGACAAATGGGCATAACAATACTGGTAACTTTCCAGTGCCATCGTTTGACCATGACATGGGAATTGTCTACAATCACGATGGCGTGGATTGGCCCAGTTCAGGCTCCGTTTGGCTGAAGGTAAGTCTGACAGTAGATTAATTACAATGTGGCGTGAATTGACCGTGATTGACCGATTCCTCGGTTCTACCCTCCAGGCGTATCCCAAGGGCATATACAATCTGATCATGTGGATTCATCGGCAATATAATGGGCCCGAGATTATGGTGACCGAGAATGGTGTCAGTGATCGCGGTGGCCTAGATGATTATCCCCGCGTCGACTATCTGAACTCGTATCTATCTGCCGTCTTGGATGCCATTGAGGATGGCGTCAATGTCAGTGGCTATATTGTCTGGAGTCTGATGGACAGCTATGAATGGAAGGCGGGTTTCAATGAGAAGTTCGGTCTCTATCACGTGGACTTTACATCTCCCGAGCGCACACGCACCCCAAAGATCTCGGCCAGAGTTTTCGCCCACATATGCAAGAACAATGGCATCAATTGGAGCTACAGACCCACTCTGGATGAGCAGCAATTGGTGGCCATGGCTCAGTTGCCGCCAGAAGATCACATGGGGGTCAGTGGAGCCATAGCCACAACCTCGAGTTGGAGTTGGAGCTGGAATTTGGCCCTGTTGATCACTTTGCTTGGGCTATACCAAAGCCATTGCTAAGCTGAGCTGAGCTTTGAGGTGGGTGAGTTTGTGGAGGGAGGGAGGGAGGATCGTTGCCATATTTTAAACGATTTTAAGCAATGCTGTTTCAAAGTATTTCTTCCACTCGTAGGCTCGTAAGTTTCATCAAACAAAAACAAACATAATTTTAAATAATTTAAGCAAGAGACTTCAACTGAATAAACCATTTTTTGTGATACCATTTTTTTTTTGCGCAAAATGATAAATGACTGCTCTTTTTAATGTGTACAAAAGACGCCGGGGCTGTGTGATCAATCGATTTTGTTAAAGTTCAATCGTTTGTAAGATAATTTAAACATATGAAACACAAATTTGAAAGACATTTATGTATGCTTCTTACACCGAAACGTAAACTGTCTCAATGTATTTCCGCTTCGCATATCAAAGGCATTGTTATAGAAACCAACCCAGACAAAAGGTCGCTAGAATAGAATGCTGTTTAGAGTGACGACGCGTCGCAGCGGCGCGGCGCGCACACGAAGCCCAGGCTAATTGTAGGGTCGCGACCGTTTGGGGCTATGGGAAGATAAACATGATCATGTCGCAAATTAAATTCATTGGCGTGTTATGATTATGCATATTAGGACGGACAGATGGACAGAGATCGAGCAAACATCGACGTATTCTTCTTGAATATGATCACACACAGCTGATCACAGTGCTTTGATCGTTTCGCATACTTATTGTATCGCATCCGCTTTGGTTTCTTTCCTTTTGTCCAACGAGAAGAATGCGCTCGCCCATATAAACTTTAAACGTAAAGTGTGGTGAACGTTATTGTGGCTGAACAATCAAACCAGATACGGAATTACATAAAAAGTTCGAGACCCAGAACCAAAAAAAAAACACACACAAATAAAAATAAGAAGAAAAAATCTCGAAAAAAACCTGTTATGTTACCTTTCATTTCGGGAAGGCATTCACGTAGCACACGGTACTCGGATTCTAATTAGCATTTTACTTGGTTGCGAGTCACACGAAATATTAAAAAACGGTTTGGCATAAATTAAACAAAAATAAATAAAAATTAGACTTGCAACTTGATTGCGTTTTGCAATAGGAAATAAACATATACATACATACATATGTATGTATGTACTTAGTATAAGTATCTATTGGATATCTACCCTCCAATCACCATCATTCTCTAGTCTCCAGTTACACCTGTCCAGCAAAATGAGTGAGCAAGCGGGCGAGCGAGCGACCCAGAGAGTCACGAGCCAGGCGCCCCGGCATTAAATAATTTATTATCAACCATGTTCAAGTCTGGAGCAATCACGGTGGGGCGTGCGCCCGATCTTTTGAAGTTCTCAAGTGTTTACACCAAACACTACAGCACCCCAACAAAACGGAGGTGCAGATCAAGAGGGTTTTACACTTTAGAGCCCACTTCATGATCATTTGGCTAATTGTGATTAATGAAATTTGCAAAACTGCAAAAAAAAACCAAACAACAAACTATTAATTATTCTCAACTTTTACCAAAAAAAAAAAACACAAAAAGAGAAGAAAAATGGAAGGGAAAAAAACCAGCAAACTGAGATCCGAAAAATTTCCAACCACATGGGGGGGAGTACGACCAAAAAGGCTGATGAAATTTCTCAGTTAAATTGCATCAAGTTCGATCAAGGTTTACCCCAGCACGAATGTCGCCAAAACAAACATCGGTGAATCGGAATCGGAATCTAAAACTGATTTATACTTTTAAAATGTGGTTGGGGGCAAGAAAAAAAAGGTCAGATGTGAATACTAATAGAGTGATCCATGATGCATATTCACAAACACGAAACGAAACGTATGTATGTATGTACAGCTTCCCATTGGACGAATCACGAATCGAATCAAGTAATTTCTGATTGAAATTGGGTCGCAAAAAGGTTACGGACTCTATAAAATGTCTTTAGCTTTACCAGAGAATACTTAATAATGATTTACGATGTGATATTTAAAGCAGTTAACAGCATAACACCAAAAGTGTGGCCTACTTTTGAGCGCAGAATAAAAAGTGTTGCGTGAAACTGGGCTGAAAAAACCCCCGAAAATTCAAGACTCTGCTCTGGGGATTTTTTTTTCTTGTAAATTTTCTGTAAACATTTTTCGTTAAAATTTTTTTTCACGAAAATCTTTAATAACTTAATCTTAGCAATTAATTAAAGCAAAATAATAATAATAATAATATAATATATAACTTAGGAAATTATTTCTGTTCACTTGTCGTATCGAACGACTTGGCCTGGTGCTGTGACTTATATCTTAGACCATACTCCATAAAGGTAAAGGGAGGATTTGGTTGTGTTAGGCAGAAATACAGGCCCTTGGCATCGGGGGGATAGACGAGACCAATGTTGAGGGTATTCTTGTAATTGCAGTCACCCAAACGGAATTTAGCCCAACTTTCGCATTTGGTAGCTGGTATCATGACACCCTCGATAAGAGCCTAAAGGAGCAAAGTTTAGTTAAATATTCAGTTACAAGATCTCGTTATCGATCTCACCTCCATGAACAGAACAAACGGATACATGTGACTGCAAATCTTGGATTCGCAACCCGGTTGAAGTTTGCGCTTGGGAAAGTAACCCACACCATTCGGATAGATATCAATATTGCCCAATGGCACACGCACTCCATAGACATCGCCCTCGCCATGGAGTACAACCACACGACTGGCCACGCCTTGTTTCACAAGAATATCGGATGTGCGACACATGGTTGCTGGGTCGATGGCTATCAATTGATTGACCAAATTCTTGCTACCCTTTGCATATAGCTGAGCACCCAGAGCGGCAATATTGGCACCCACCGAATGACCAGCCAGGGTTATATCCTCCGGATTGATGCCCGCTTCCGTCAATGAGTTCAGCAGCTTGTATACGAAGTAGCCATGCACCGAGAGATGATGTCGCACAGCGTAATACAATTGCTCCACATTCCTGGCAAAGTCCACCAAAATCACATTGAGATCACGCCGCGACGTTTGCAACAGAATCAAGTGCTCCTGCACACTGAAGTAGCTGTCGTTCGTATGGAAGCCATTCACATAGATTAACGTCTTACGTTCCCCACTGATATCGAAATCTTTTAGCTGCGACAACGAACGAATGGGCAGCTCAACGCTTTGATTCGTAATGGTCATCACATGGATGCGACCATCACTCGGATGGATGCCCTGAAAGAGAGACATGACGCCCTCATCAACAGGGGCATCACCTAAAAATAAAATGAATCTCGATTAGTTTTTATTTACTTAATTCTTCGATGGATCGGACTTACAGAAGGCTCGCCATCCGCGATTTAATTGCTCCGAAAGTAGCTTGATATTATGTCGTTGTATCTGATCGATATCCGTGGTTGATAGACACCAACACCGACTGATCAGGGCCAGAATAATGCCGAAACTGAGGTAAACGTTCATTGTCTAAAGCTTCTCTTACAAATTTCCAAGCTGAGCCAAGTTCTTTTATAGCCAAACTAGAGCTGGGAAGTCGGGTCTTATCGTAGCTCCAAGTCTGTCTCTTATCTGGCTAGTTGGGGCAACTTGTCTACTGTCTTTGTTTTTTGCTTACCTTAGCACGTCTCTTCTCTGTCTCTCTTCGGTCTGGTTGGCTTTTTAATTTGGACTTACTCAGCAAGATAAGCAACGTTTTTTTTTGCCATCTGCACGTCGTAAATGAAGCCCTAATCTAGGTTGGTCAATTGATTGGATGAGTCTCTGTCTCTGCCTGTCTGGCTCTTTGCTGTTGCGTGCCTCCATAAGAAATATCGAAATAACATTTTCGGTTTTGCTTTCATTTTATTCATTGAAATGTACTATTTATTTATTTATTTTTGCATTTTTGTTGAGTGCGTAAAGTTAACTAGGTGTGATTTAAATCTTGATTATACTTTAAGTTGCTGTAAGTTTTTTGTTTTTGTTTTTTTTTTTTTATCGATTAATGACTGTAAATTTGACTAGCACTTGAGTTCGAGGTGCATTTTTTTTCATTCAAAATTTACGCTAAATGAGGTAGCGGCGGTTGTTTGTCTTCTTCGACTTTCGAAGACGGAAGTCTTCGAGAAGTGACTTAAAAATATAGTATATATTTATTAAATAACTAGAGCTAACAGAGGTGAGGAGTGTGAGGAGAGAGCGAGGATTGCGGTAAGGTAAATCATATCAAAAATATTCAAAGAAAACAGAGAAAACAATTCAATTCGGTGCAGTGAATAAATATTCGTCCTGTGGCAAGTTTTTTGTTTTTTACCATTTCCATTTCCTTTAATTTCCTTCCAAATAAAATCAAAATAATAGAATTTCTTTTAACTTAACTTTGATAGAATTTATTACATTTAGGAACACAAAATGAACAATAATAATAATAGTAATAAAAAAAAAAACCGTATTTATAAATAAATATGAGAAGTAGTCAAATAAATACTGGGTGTCCCCTGTGTGTCTCCCCTTTTTCTTTTCTTTTTGGTTTTCCGACAAAAAAAAAACATTTGACTAATTTATGCGATTTTGAGTTAATTTAAAATTTAAGACCGGCTTGAACGTCAGACATAATGTTGGCCGATTTCTGCAACTGCTCCACTTCGGTATCGGTGAGAATTTGCTTGACCACAGAGGTGACGCCATTGGCATTCAGGATGCATGGCAGAGACAAGAACACATCCTTATCGATGCCGTGCTCTCCCTGCAAAAAACAAAGTTAGTTAGTTAGTTACGTCTCTCCATTTTTAGCGTGTCGCAAGATGAACTTACCAAAACGGAGGTGGAAACAGCAGCCACACTGCTGGTGTTCCTCAAGATGGCCGAGGCCAAGGAAGCTGTGCTCAGACCAATGGCCCAGGAAGTGTAGCCCTTTAGCTTGATGACCTCATAGGCGGAATCGACGACCTGCTTGTGCAGCTCATTCCATTTCTCTGGATCCTCGCCAGTGCCCAAAGTTGGGTTCAATTCACGCAAACGGACACCGGCAATGTTGACACCCGACCACACGGGCACAGAGCTATCACCGTGCTCACCAATGATCCAGCCGTGGCAAGAGGTGGGGGCCACACCCAAACGCTGGGACATGAGGAAACGGAAACGGGACGAATCCAAATTGGTGCCACTGCCAATGACACGGTTCTTGGGCAGACCGGACAACTTCCAGGCCACATAGGTCATAATGTCCACGGGATTGGAGACCATCAGCAAAATGGTATCGGGGCTGTATTCAACCAGCTTGGGAATGATGTTCTTCAGGATGTCAGTGTTGCGCTGCACCAAGGACAGACGGGATTCGCCCTCCTTTTGACGCACACCGGCGGTGACAATGCACAGCCTGGAGTTGGCCGAGGCGGCAAAATCAGTGCTGGCCGTGATTTGGGGATTCTTCAGGAAATTGGAGCCATGCTGCAAGTCCATGAGCTCGCCCTGCAACTTGTCGTTGCAGACATCGATGAGGCACACCTCCTTGGACACATTCTGGGCGAGAATGCTGAAGGCACTGGCCATACCGACCTGGCCAATACCGACAACAGTCACCTTATGGCCCGAACTGGGCAACACCTCGGCAACTTGGGCCAACAGGCTATCCTTAATGGCGGTAGACATGTCTGTAAAGATTATCAAAACATATGCTTAGTGATAGCTACTAGAAAAATTGTTCGCATACGAATACAATTTGGAGTAAGTGTGGATACTTAAGGATTAGTAATAGAAATTATTCAAATCACGTGCCTCCATTTTATCCCAAAAAACGACATAATTTATATGGGCTGGGGGAGAGGATAGAGATTCCCCCACACCCACACAGACACAGACACAAATACGCACACACACACACACACATACAGCTAGTTAGTTGGCGTTGTTTAACCTTCATGAAGGTCGTTTTAATGAACACAACTCGACATCGCCACAACACGCAACCGGAGCAAACTGAAAACATTGCCGAAAACAAAAACCCAAATATAACGAAATTAACAAAAGAATATTTTATTTTTTTTCTCTTTTTTGTCTAGTTGCTTTTTTTTTTTTTTTTTGACATATGTCGTTTTCTTTTATATAGCAATTTCATAGGGCAAACTTGTGACCAGCTGATGGCACTGATGGCGTCACATGTGCCATTCAAGTTGAATTGGAAATTGCCAATTAATCTAATTGGAACCGAAAAATTTTTGCAGTTCTATCTATCAACCTGGAAACCAGGAAACTAAAGTGGCCTTTGTCAAGGGTTTTCTTTTATTGTTAACGAGTTTGCAGTCACAATTACTTTCCAGAAATCATTTCATCATATTATCGTATCTTATCGCACCCATTTAATAAATCCAATTACTGGTTGGAGAACAAATCGTTCAATTGTTTACTTTCTCAATGAGTGTACTCTTCTATAAATATATATATACATTTATGATTACTTGTGCAGTTAGAGATAGTAGTCACTAATCATCGTGACGTAGCTTGGGCAAAGTGTGGGCCAAAGTTGAGTCCCATATTATTCGATGGCTAGATTAGATTGCCAATCGATCGTCTATTGCATTTATGTGCGCCATTTGTTTATCAGTATTAACAAATATTTACATAAACCAGTGTGGCACGTTTTTTAATTAGAATAATGCTGACTTTTGGGGTTTTGGCGGTTTTCATTTTGGAAACAGTTGAGAGAGAGAGAGAGTTCTAGAGAAATCTCTGATAAAACCACAACAAATAAATTACTTAGTATTATTATTATGCTGCTAGCAACAACAACAAAACAAAAAAAACCCCAGAGAATAGATATTTATAAACTCTCTCGGATTAATGATTAATGTGACAAGTCGAAAAAATTTATTTTTAAAGTTAAATACATTTTCATTCCCTTTCAACTGATAAATGGAAATATCTATTGATTTTCTGAATAGATATATATACTATTACTTTATCTATTATCGCATCTATTTCGACTTTTTGTAGAACAGTTTTCAACCTTTAAATCGATTGATAAACTTTCTATTAGAAATTGATTAATTCCTAATCGACTAGATTAAAAGTTGTTTTTTAGCTGCCAAGGAGCAGAGTTCTTTATGTCCCGCCCACTGCTATGTCTAATGGCTTGACTCACTCATTTTACTGCTAATGCTAAGGTCGTTAACATTGACCTCTATTAACCCTTCATTAGATTTAATTTACATAGTGACCTAGAAACGGTTACCAAATTGCCTAACAGGGAAGTTTAATTATCTAAAGACAGCTGGAATGATATTTCAGTATACAGTTTTTTTTTTTTTGATAGAGGTCTTCTTCATGTAGTTTGGCAACTTGTTGCAAGCAGAGCAGGAGAATAAAAACTTGCTGCCACCGAAACTGAATGACCTTCTTTCAAAGTCAAATATTCGAAAAACAGCTGTTCCATAAAAGAAAATTAGCAGCGCATGCTCTTTGCCAGAATGAAATTGAAAGTGAAAGTAACGTGGAAATGGGCAATGCTGGCCTCCCACCTGGTGCGGAAGTGCGGAAGGCCAAGGGCGAGGTTCTGCCACAGAAAGTTGAATAAACTTTGGCCCTATCTATGGGGTCACCCTTCCCGCAAAAGATACAAATGTATCTATGTCCTTAGAATCGAATTTGCTTACTTTGTTTTTGGATTGGTTTTTTCTCAAAAATTCACTGGGATTATTTGAACAATTTTTTTTTGGAAAATTGCTGTTGCACTTGGATTTATTTTTGGCGCCTCCGCTTTTGTACAATATTTTTTGAGGTCGTCGACGTTTTGTGTTGCGTTCACTTTGCGCGTTCGTTGCGAACTGTTTGGTTTGGAATTTAGCTTGCCGCTGCTGGATTTTTGTAGCCTCTCTCTGCTTATAGGCGGCAACAGCCGCAGCCGCAGCCACAGCAGTAGCAGCAGCAGAAGCAGCTGCCGCTGCCGACGTCAGGATGAATGACGAAACCGTTGAGAGGGAATTGTGAAAGTGAGTTCAGCCGGCCCGGGCTCTCTTTCTCTTTCTCCCTCGCCCTCTCTCACTCTGGCCACCACTATGCCACGGTCTGTCTGTCTCATTTCTCTCTCCTCTCCAGAGCAGTTCAGTCAGCCAAGTTAGTCTCAAGGTGACCTTTTGGTTACCGCTTGCTGTGTATTCGTTTTTTTCGGTATTTTTAGCCAAGACATTTCCCGGTTAGTTGGTTTCTTGCTCTGGAGTTGGAGTGTGGCGTATGAGCCCCTAGGCCATGTGCGTTAGGGTACCAAAAGTTTTCCCAAAAAAGGAAAAAAAGGAAGAAGTTTGTATAAAGAAAATTGGCTGGGCCCATACAAAGAATCTAAAAAGATTCAAACGAAAGAATTTCCATATTCTAAGACCTAATCCTATATACTGCTGCGAAGTTATTTTGCACCTGAATCACCCTAATGTACATGCATAATAAATGTTCCTTCATTGGGTATTCCATTAGATCTGCAATTCGATTTTCCCTTTGGGGGTTTTTCTTATGCACTCGACACGGTGGTTGTTTCTGCCTCGTGACATCTGGCACACGTGCCCAAGATCATACGCACTCACACACTGGCAAACGTGATCTCGGCAAAAATTTGGCCAACTGCCCAAGTCAGCTGGCTGCAGTAAATTAGCCAAACAGATGCCTCAAATAATTAATAGTCATTTGAAAATATCTATACTCTACAATATGAAATGCCTACAGTTTGGTATGGAGTCTTTAAAAATTCCAGAAAATATTTAATAGTACTTAGACAAGTTTTTAAGTCTTTAAGTATATGAAGCTAGAAATAATTATGTGCTCCTTCAGATTTTCCATAGTTAGATAGGAAGGTGTCTTATGGAGGCTCCCCTTATGAAAGAGCACCCAATCTTGGGTATAGGGAATAGTTGAAAAGAAGATATAGGTTTGTTAATGATTATTTAAAATCGAATTTGAGTGAGCAAAAACTATGAAAAACCAAATTTAATAGCTATGCACATGACTTCTATAAATTTCAAAATGTTTTTTTTATAAGATATAATGAGATTTGTATATTATTCAATCTTTAGGGTATTTTTATGTATCTTAATTAACAGAAATGTTCAATTTTTTACGTCATATGTTGGTAGCTTGTACGATGGAGAACGGGCATTGGAGAGGTGCAGGCAGGTGGGTGTGGTCGGTCTGCTGCACCCCACCGCCGGCGTACATGACTGACAACACATGGCTCGGCTTGGCGTTGCCTAAATGAATCATTCCTCCCTGCATTCATTGCGGAACGCTCTCTGGCCCTCTCTTGCTCGCTCTCTGTGTGTGTCTCACACGTTTCACAATTATGCCCAACGACTACGTCATGGACTTGATTTCCATGAGCGGAAGCAATAGGGAGGTGAGCAGTGTGCTACTTATCTGCTCTCAATGTCGTTGCAATTTAACGCATTTGATGTGAAAGTGTCGGTGACCCATTTTTTCTCATTCCAATGCCAATGCCACTTCACTTCCCAGCGAAGGTTATCCATATAATGGATGGCCCCACGTTATTTGCCCCACAATTGTGAAATGTTGGCTTGCACTTTAACAAAACTAGTTTTTCATTGGGTTATTGAACTTTTGTGTATGTCTGGCTGGCTTGTCGGCTCATTTGCTTTGGTAAATTCCTGGGAATAGGGGAAATCATTTTACTCTTTGTTTACGCTGATTACATAGTGGAAGTCAATTTTGAAATAAAACAACTTTGCTGGGGAAATGTGAGAAAGGTGTAGACAAAGCAAGACAGCTACAGTGATGTGTAATAATTAAGTGGGTTTTGTATTTCAGATCCTATAAGTAATTTTTGTATATATCAGAGGTTTGAAATATGAATAATAAATAAAAACAAAATTTTAAACTTGGCGCCAAAAGTAGATAAAAAATAAGTCCATCAGCTCCATCTAGGTGACCACAAGCGCCCTCTAGCAACTTTGGGGTACGGGTCTGGCAACATTGTGAAAACTGTCTGGTACATTTCAGTCGCTTACCGTTGCCCATATATATATGCCGCACATTTTTTGCTTAATGCGTAATTCTCTAATCGGCCTAGCTTAAAGTGATGAAACGTGATAAATATATTGTGCTAATCAACGAAAAAGAAGTGAAAGTATTAACAATAGAATTCGTGTGCGAAAATAAAGTGCATGTCAATATTTTCAAAAATTTTCAATTGGAAGCGTTGAAATGGCCCAGTGGCGACCTCTGGCTGAAGAAAAAAAAAGCAACTTCCAGTGGCGGCTTCTGGCAAACTTCTGCTTACGCTAGAGGTGTACACTGTACACTAGCGCCAAGCGGTTAAACAAGGCAACTCTCAATTTTGGCGCGCAATTCAAATTCAAATTGGCCTTGTCAGAGAACAATGTGCAAAGAATGTTTTTTTAAACCAAATTTTGAGGTATGTGAACATATTTAAATTATTTCACCAAGATTTTTTAGTAAATCTAAGACGCCTTATCTGCTTTAATGCCGATAAATTCGCAGGGTCGTCAATTCTTTAGATTATAAATAAATATGAATCATCCAGCGAAAAAACAAATCTGAAAAAACCTTTCTCATGCGTGCAAAGTCTTTAAGTTAACTAATAGCAGATTTTCAGAAAGCCAACAGCCAGTCGGTGGCGGCGTTATCAATGCGACAGAATCTGATTAGCACTCTGCCAATAAAATAACGTGTAAGCCAAGTGGCAGAAATTGACTTCATCCAGCTCCAAACACGCAACGCATAAAAACGGACCTCCTTTTGCCCAGAGAAGATGTCGTAGCAGCCAAAAAAAGAAAAGAAAAAAGAAACAGAAACCCGAAGAAACTTCACTGCCTTCTCAGGCCGCAAACCAAATTAATATTCAAAAATTGCGTTTTTATGCTAATTTTCACACACACTCAGCTATATATAGCAGATTCAACTAAATGGCCAACCTGTCGATAGATTACTCAATGACAAGAGAAGAACAGGAGCAAAAGCGATGCAAGGAGAATGCGGCAAGGGGAGCACTAGGTAGCCAGCAGCCTGGCTAGTGATGATCATCAGCTTCGTCGTTGTTGTTCTTGTTGTTGTAGTCGTCGTGGACGTCGACGTTGTGGGGCATATCGCGTCTTGCCATCTTTTTGGGCTCTCTGACTTTGTTATTAATTTTGTTCTTTTATTTCTTTTTTTTTTTTGCTGCTAGACCTGGACACGAATTTCGTTCACCCCAACTACCCGAAATATTACTCATACGCAGTGTTGTTTATTTATGGATAGTTGTTGTTGTTGTTGTTGCTGGCATAGTTTAGCAATAATTAAGTTGTTAAATTGTTGCACGTAAGTCAAGTTTCAACTTCTTTTCATCTTCTACTTCTCTCTCTTTCTCTCTCTCTCTCTCTCTGTCTATCTTTCTCTCTGGGTTTCTCTGGTGGCTCCGCTTAATAATAATGTTCAGCTTGACTTACGATCCACGTCCTTGGGTTACCTGATATAATATATGTGATACTTAAGGTATTTATTACAAGCGATTGTAATCTTATGCCTGAATTTCTTTGTATGCTTTTTTTCGCTGCTTTTTGCAGCAGCAGCAGCCTCAGTCACAGCCGAAGCAGATACAAAAAAAAAAACACAAAATATTTATAGACAAGACGCCCGGCTGTTTGTTGTTGTCTTTAGTTTGGTTAAATGTAATTACTTGAAAGTAAATGACTATCAAGTACCCTGGAAAGTCTCTAAGCATGTTCGGAGAGCTAATTCATTTGTTTACTTATGATTTTTTATCAAATGTCTTACATAGTGGATAGCATATTTTCCGATAATGTTCTTTTAATTCTAAATGCAGTTTGTTTTTCAATATATTATATTTAATGGGAACTGACTGTTTGTAATGTTAAATCACTTGTTACGAAATGGAAATGACATCCTATTCAGCTTATGTTCGATACTGTTTCTTTTCATATATTCTGGCATGCCGCAATTGTGTCTGAGCATATTTTGCACTCTCCGCCTCATTAAGACCTAGAGCTGGAGTTGGAGCTGACCAAGCGGTGGCGGCCTGTTGGCATCTTTTAGTTTTGCAGCGTCCACCAAATTATATAATGCATAAACTATATCAGACATACCAACACTCATGTATGTATATATATTATACATATATGTATGTAGATATATAATTTGTATGTATGTACAATAAGACCATCCTAGAGGCTTGAGGAGCAGCAGCAGACCAGTTTTCCAAGCTCGTTGCACTTGTTACCATTTTTTTTCTATATATATGTATGTATGTACATACATATATACATTTTTTTGTGTTTATTTCCTTTTTTTTTTGCATGCCAAATATGCAAAAAGCTTTGGCGCATGTAATTTTCTTCTCTCCCTGTTGTGCCAGTGTGTGAGTGGTGTGTGTTTGTGTGTGTGTGTGTGTGAGTTTGCATATAATGATTATTGTAGGTACAAGTGCGAGAAATCGTGTTAGATCGCGGGTAATAAATTTCGACACCAAACTATGCAAAAGGAGTCCTCCTAGTCCTACCACCAACCTCATCCCTCCCATTAAGCCACCAGATGTGGCAGCCTCATGCACTTGCCTCCTGCTCTTGCCTCTTGCTTCTTGCACTTGCTCCTCCTCTGGCACTTGCTCTTGTTGTTGCAAATGTTGTTCTTGCTCTTGTTGTTGTTGGCAGTTTTAAGCACTTCCTTTTATTATATTTTATGGGCACTTGTTGTTGTCGAAAGACTTTAGAAAAAGAGTCCCCGAGACTAAGGCAGAGTCAGAGTCAGAGGCTGCTGTCGTTTTTATGGTTGTCTCTTTTGGGCCAAGCCAAGTAAATGCAATTCGAAGGCAAGTATTTAAAATTTATACGTGATCAGAGCGATTAAACAGAACATTCATACATACCTACATATATGCGAAGAATGTAATAGGTTAATGAACAAAATCTATTTCAATCGCAATCTTCCCAGACACAATTCAATTTCCTTTAGTCACACTCGATTGAATTGAACCAATTCAATTACTTTTCATATATATAATATATTAATAACTTTATGGCAAGTATCAATCAATTCCTATCCACCCACATATAAACGTACATTGTGTATTGCTTGTAGGTATATCTACTACATGTTTGAGTATTCCTCTACCCCCACACAAGAAAATCATTTAAAAGGCGACCCCAAATGGTGAACTTTTTTCTCTCTCCCTCTTGCTCTCTTTGTTGATTTTTCTGTTTGACATTTTTCCATGCCATTAACGACAACTTTAAGCAAAACAAACCATTTTTTTTTTTTTTTCGTTGTGTTACCTTCTACTTGATCGTTGTTTCGTAGGTTTCTGTCTGCCTTATGACTTTTCACCAATGCACTCGACTGACTCGATGACTTCCATAAGTGAATGGCTTTGGGGTTTGGGAGCCAGCCATCCAGCCAGCTGGAGACTCTAAAACTGTGTGCTGCCCGCCCAGCATTATGGCCCTTACCCAAAAACAGTTAAGAGCCACAAAGCGTTTGGTATTAGTTAGATGTCATATTAAAGGCAACCACAACAAAAAGCCACCAACAGCAAAATATAACCAACTTGACTTTTTTTGGTTTGGTTTTTCGTTGAGCCACGACATTCAATTTGAACGCCCCATGGGGGCAAAGCTCTAACCAAATAGAAGGAGATAGAGAGACAGACCGAGAGGGAGAGAGAGAAAAAAATTGCTAAGCATTTTGCAGTTTCAATTTGAGCCAATTGACTATTGAATGTTATAAAATAAAATAGGTAAAAATAGTTACCTATTATATCTATTAAGTCAATGTAATCATGCTTAAATTGGCCATACTGAAGTGGTCAGAGTTTTGGTTAGAAGTTGGCTTCAAAAACAGTTTTTATGTATATTTTGATCAGCAACAGTTTTTATTGGCATTAGCAGTTGCTAGTGACACCAGCAACAATAAATCTCAATTTCACCAAATTCTGACTCGGTCACATTTTTCGCGATTTTGAAAAGCAATGCCGAAATGTTTTCTGATTGATCGAAACAAATTTGTTTCCTTTAATGCCATTGAAGTATACAAAAATTGACTTGAATAGAAAATGATCGAGTAAGAGCCTTTAAAAGTTAAACATTCTATACCTAAGGAAAAATTCCATTTCCACTTAAATCTTCTATTAATTGCTTTCTCTCATTTTGCATATTTTGGTTTCCAATTCAAAGAATATAACTTCTCTTGGACTTCCCATCGGTTACCCCCTATATTTGCTGTTCTCTTGGCAATGCTCTGGTCAATTTCGATAAAAGTTGCCATATATCAGTTCATTAATTGAATTGCCATAGCGGTTGAACTCTTTGATGATGCTTGTTGTTGTTGGATGGAGCAGGTGAAAACCGAAAGTAAAGTTCAATAACCCATTCACATTTACTTTAATTAGATCAAAAAGCAAATTACCAAGGTCGAAACAAATTTCATTTAGATTTATACACACGCACACGACAAAGACAAAGACGAGAAGGAGGTGATCGGCATCGGCATCGGTATCAAGATTGGGACTGGAATTGGGGTTGGGATCGGAAGGAACGCCAACAAGAACGAGAACGGACTTTGGCAGGCTTTTAGCTTTTAGCTCTGCCATAATTCAGTTGCCCAGATAAGCGATCTTAACTATCTACACGATCTGAACAGGGGACTGGGGACTGGGACTGGGCCCGGACTGGGGCGACTGTCGGCGACAATATTTGCATGCCATGCCACACGATGCAGTCGTCTGTCTGGTCTGCATGGAGACTTCATCTCCATCTCTATCTGCGTTATCGACACATGGCTCTCTTTCTTTCTCTCCTCTCTCTCTCTCTCTCTCTGTCAGTCTCGTGCTTTCGCCTGGCTTCTCTTTTTGGTATCAGGGCCATCATCGCTCCATCTCCCCATTTTCCCATCTTCCCATCTCTCCAATCTCCCATCATCAATGCGAAATGATCGCAAATTATCTGCCTGAGTGGTATGGGACTTTAAAAGGCGAGCGGGTCTCTTCGATCTTTTACAGCTGACATTGTGGCACTGTGGCACTGGCATTGTGGGGGGATGTGTCGTTCGTCTTAATGGTTTTGTGACATTTTAAGATTCAATTCGATTTTAGTTAGTTAACGATGGCGCAAGATGAAAAGACCATCATTACATACACATAAATACATATGTACATATGTGGGAAGTTTTCAAAATATTTGACTCACAGGCGCTCAAAAACGAACCTATCGAACTCATCGTTCACTTTTCAGTTCATCGATTCAAAGTTCTTTAAAAATTAAGTTGTTTTATTTGTTATTTGGTTTTTATTTTATTTATTTTTGGGCTTATAATCTCTCATCTTTAAAAAATTCTTGATAAAAACAACACGATTGACATTTTTGGTTTGTGTCGCTAAAAGACGCACGAACGACAACTCCATTTATTTGCTTTACCATTGGAAATTAACGACTAGTTAATACTCTATTTACACTATATATACATAAGTGGAAATATCACTTCATAAAACCTATTATAAAACCTATTTTTCTTTTTTTTTCTTGTTAATCACTAGTATTTTCCTTCTGCTACATAATAACTAAGGTAAACTATCTTAAATTTCTTGTTTTTAAATAGAAATCAATCTTTAGAGTTTCTGGCCCTCAAGGTGACATTAGAATTTCCTATTGAAGAGCTATTCTCCATTGATTTTAGAGTATGTCACAGGTAAACTGGAAATGGCAAGCAAATTGTATTCACCTTCGCGTTTTACCCCCTTCATCTGTTGTTGTTGCAGCTAAGATTAGCATCAATTTCTGGCTACTGTTGTTGCTTTTGCGAAGCACAACAAACCAAAAACAAAAAACAAAAAAAAATACCGAAAAATTTTTATTTTTTATGCCAACCGATTATGATGACTTTTTGAAAGCAAAGAGAAACGTAAAAGAGAGATAGATGATAGCGAAAGAGGGAGAAGGAGAGTAAAACGACAAGGAAAACGTTTTTGGGGGATAAATGTTAAACGAATGTTTATGCAAATTAGAAGCGATCGCCGCTTCTGTTTGATGTCCTTTGCCAGAAAAGAGTTGTTGCTGTTGCTGTTGCCAAAGCCAAGCCAAGCCAAAGCCAAACCAAAGTCGAAACCAATGATGATGAGATCAAGCGTTGGCAAAGCAATTTTTGGCAACACGGGTAGCTGCTGCCTCAATTCACTGAAAATGAGAGAGAGAGAAAGAGAAAGAGAGAATGAGATTAAGTCCCGATACCGCAAACGGTAGCTGCAATTTGGCATAACATTTTGTGGCAACAGTTGGCCCAAAAAACCAACAACAAAAAGCCAACCAAAAACCAAACCAAACTAAAGCAAAACGGTAAAGGTAATGCTAAGGCAAATGACAGGCAACGTTACTCGCCCCGTAAGGCAAACAAATGAATAATTGAATGCAGTTTTTGTTTTTCGCAAGTTTTTAGTTAATTAAGTTAATTATAATGGCTGAATCGATAAATGCTTTGCAGCGAAACTCGATGATAATCTTTGATTAAAACTTCATGTTAATATCAAATGCTATTCACACATTGATGCCACCGCCCTCTGCCAGTTGCTGCCAGTTTCATTCCCATTCGGAATCCTATTTCCATTCCCCATTCCCCATTCTCATTCCCCCATCCAGTGACAGGCATATTGGACCCACCCACTTTAGCTCTCTAGCTGGCAACAAAGGCGACCTGAATTGCTGCAACTCAGCCAACAGGCAACATAAAACAGAAAAAAATTAAACTTTGCATTTAAATTGCCATTTCTATTTGTTTGTCCAGACAACAGTTGAGCAGTTGGCAGGTTGGAAAGGCACAGGAGCAGGAACAGTAGTGACAGCACCAGCACCAGTAGAAGCCTAGAAAGTATCCACACACACACACACACTAGATACACACAGAAAGGGGACAGAACAATAATTGCATCTAGTCACAAATTAACATACTACAAAAGATGTACAACTCAATTCTAATAGAAAAGCATGTTAAAAGAAGAGCACACATTGCCGACAGGGAATCTAACTATGATCTCAATTGTGATTCAATTGCTATAGTTTAATTTTAAAGTAATTCTCATGGAAGAGAAGTTTGCAGCAATTGAATCCCCGCAGCAACAGTTTATAGTCACCGCAGCAACAATTGACGGTTTCATCAGCAACAATTGCTATGGCTATCGGCAGCAGTTCTTACTGCCCGCAACAATTTGTGCCAGTGATCAGCAACAGTTGCTAGTAACACCAGCAACACTAGACACCAACTTCGCCAAGCTTTTACTCGGTTCATAATTGCCATTAAATTTCATTACTAAAATGTTCACCGAATTGAAAAATAATTTTCCTTCACATTATCTCAAAACTTGGATGAAAAAAATCCTTTCAACTGAAATCTATTGGTGATGATCAATTGAAATTTGTGAAGGGAAACTCCTATTTCCCGAATTTGTAAGGTTAATGTCCTTAATAGGTCTACACCTGTCAATTGTTGACTTGAACTGCTCCCACTCACTCCACACTGTTTTCCCCATTCCTGATTAGGCTGAAATTTCCTTACTGCCTGTCGGTCTGTCTGTTGGTCTGTCTGTAGGTCTGTCTGTTGGTCTGTCTGTCTGGCGTCCGCATGATTGGCGTTTGAGGCGTGCGCGTGCGCGTGTCTGATGCCGTAGCTGTGTTGCTGTTGCTTTTGCTGTATCGGTCGAAACAATTAATTTGAATAATTAGCAGCTAACGACGCGACTTTACGACGATTGCGCCGTGCCGCTGCCGCTGATTGCTCCAACTCAAGCTCAACTTGTCGATTGTGTCACGCCAATAGAGAGAGAAGTCGCAGAGGAAGCAGTTGAAGCAGACAGAGTCAGGCTAAAGTCAAAGGCGGCTATGGAAGGTGGCAAGGACAGGGAGCATGGGACAGGGGGCAGGCGGCAGGTTGGCAATGCTGGCGATATATAAAAAATGCATTTGGCACTTGAGAATTTATGTGTGTGCGGGGTTGGAGACAAGGAGCATGATGACGATGATGGGGTGAGGACATGAGGATGGGGAGAAAGACGATGAGGAGGAGTTGGCAGGCAGGCAGGCAAGTACGTCACGCGAAATGATGAATTACTCGCCGGGGACGAGCGTCAGGCTTTGATGAGAGACGACAGCGTGAAATTAGACAAAAGGATAAGGTGGGACGGGTGGCGGTGGCAAGGGCGGTGATGTTGGTGTTGGGTTATTAGGACCAAGAGCACGGGAAGAAGGTGCAATATATGGAGAAGGAGAAGGAGGCATGTACCATATGTGTGTGTGTGTATGAGATGTGACTGTCTGGGCCCTGTCGGCTTGACTTTGCACTCGAGGCGGCTGCTGCTGCTGCTGCAACGAAACGCGCCTTGACTTAATGAAGATGACAAGAGGAGTTTTCCTTTTTCTTTCTCATTTCATTTGAAAGATGACAACGTGAGTCCAAACCCAAAGCTTAGTTAATTTAGGAACTATTAAGCAAATATTCGTAAAGAATGCATTTGTTTTGAAAGTTTTTAAATGATAGATATGTCCTTTTAGGGACCCTTTCTTTGTAAAGAGATCTATGAAGATCTATTTAAGTTAGATAGAAGATAGATAGATGGTAAATAGAAGATAGTGTAGAATTATTGATATAGTTGGAATATTATTGGAATAATCTAATCCCAATTCTAGCTAAGATTTCGATTTGTTTTCACGCTGCCATCCCTAATTCGATGCATGGGCGTGTTTCGGCTTGGCAAATCCTTCATAGAGTCATGGGTATAAAGGGACATGCATAGGTGTTGCTGCTGTTGTCATACGAGGCGTTAATTTATTACAAATTATTATGATTCTTTTTTTTTTTTTTGTGTGTGTGTATGTGCTTACGTTATTCTCTTTTTTTTGTTTCTTTTTTGTTATTTTTTCGCATTTTGTTTTTTCTTCCGGAAAAGCAATAACAACAACAAGAGAAGAAACAACAACAACAACTCTCGTTGAAGACGTCTAGACAAATGCACTTCAAAGGTTAACATGATAAATGTCGTTTGTTGCTTGTGACGCGACAAAACTTCGTGCTGCTGCTGCTGTTGCTGTTGCAGTTGTTGCCGTTGCCGTTGCCATTGCAGCTGCAACACTTGGCTTGGCAAATGGGCAAAATGTCGCCGCAATGCAGTTGGGGATTTGTTTAATGCTTTTTTGCTTCCTCCAGTTTATTTGTTTGTTTTTCTCCTTGCATTGTTTTCTCCCATTTGGTTTTTCTTTTTGTTTTGTTTTTTTTATTGTCGTGTGGCAATTATTAAGCTAAGCAAGTCAACAAATTAATCAAAGACGTGAGCAATTAAAGTGGCTGATGGAATTATTCAAGAGTCTTTAGACTTTGGAAACTGAAAAGGATGATATGAGACATAGATTCTAAGCATGAAATATTTGAGATGGAGCTTAACTTGGCCAAGACCAAAACACTTTGAAATGTTTTGGTTCTCCATAAACGATTATATCGAAAAGATCGCTAAGCTGATAGACTTAATAATCGATTACTTGCTAACGATCAATTGCTGTTAGTGGGCAACTTTCATAATGAGAAACCAGACTAAAATGCCACAAATCATATGATGGCCATTTCTCAATTCCTATTTCATGTTCTTCTAATTGTGGCCCCTTTTCCAGTAATTGCATTAAATATGCGAGAAAATTGTGAGAGCAAAAACACCAACCAGGAATAACAACGGCAACAACAACAAAAAAACTTGTCTATACCTATTGGCCATATCTATAACTGTGCCAACACCAGAGGAGGTTCTGTTTGTGATTGTGGTTGCTGTTGGTCTTGGTGTTGCTTCATCTTCAATTCCTCAATTCTTTGACTCATATGTGAATATGAGATGTGGTGAATGGACCGCAAACCGCGACACCAACGGCCAATAACAGCCAGCAACAACAACACCACCAACGACAACAACAACAACTGCAACTGGCAAAACACTAACAAGCGACTTTTAGCCAAATTAAGTTGTCCAGTTTGCGGTGTACGCACAGCGGGTTGCAAATAACAATCTCCTGTTTACAGCAACCACAACCAACAGCAACAGCAACAAACAACAGCAATCAAAAATTGCCAACATATAACAACGGCAACAACAACAGCAACCAAAAACAACAAGAAATCATAAAAAATTGCAACGACCTAAAAAACGCATTTAACTCATATTTCTTGCCAGTCTCAAAAATGTGTTTTTTTTTGTGATTTTTCTTTTTTTCCTTTTATTTTTTTTTTCTGTGTAATGTTACCTAGACAAAAAAGCAAAGGCCTTTGCTCCTACAACATAGCTCCTATGTCGTTTTCATATAAATTGTCAATATTTGACACATTTACGTGCCATGAAAACCAAAAAAAAAAAAAAAAACACTAAAATATCAAATCGGAGAGTAGAAAAAACATTCAACGAAATTTATCACGGAAAATCACATTCAATAAAAATGTAATTGAAGCTCGATTACCCTTACTCGAAAAGGAAATTTCAATCACAAGAAGGTATTCTTTATTCGAATAAAATGCGGAATTCGCATTATTTATAGGAAAACAAGTTATTTTTTTATGATTGTTGAATGAATTGAAAAAAAACGTTATATTTCAAATTATATAATATCCAATTACGGGTTTACCGACACATAAACTATATATATACACTATATAGTCGTATCGATTTGCTGTTAAACAAAATCATAGATGAATTTTACACATTTTCTCTCATTAAGTCAATCTTATTCAAGTTGCTGCAAATAAATGAAAAGAAACATGAACTTTGAGTAACTCAATTGCAAATTGACCATGCCATGCTTCTGGAAGGGTATAAGGAAAACTTCCTTAATGAAAATTGCCCTCCCCTTAGTCAAAAAAAAGAGTAAAGAAAAATTAAGTTAATTTTGCTAGCAAGACAAAATATTTTTCAACACATTACGAAAGTTGATTTGTTGTTGCCGTTGTTGCTGCTGTTGCTGTTGCTAGTGTTGCTGTTGGCCGTTGCTTCTGCACATCGTCGATGACGTCGAAGTTGGACAGCAAAAATTATTAACTAAAAGAGGGGGAAATAACAGCAACAACAACAACAGCAACAAAACACAAAAATTGCTTGAAAATTGACATTTGCTCGTTAATGGTGTGTATGGTATGGGCCACTTGGCTGAGTTACCTGGCCTGGCCAAGACGGCCGGTTAGGTCTGGTCATGCAGCTGACCAAGCAACCACCAGACAACCACCAACAACCACCACCAGCCTCGTTTGGGTCTTTGTGTAGCTGCCGCCGGAGCCGTCGCCTGCGATTGCCAATAATTTAGAGCTTTTAATAAAAATGTTGCTGCTGTTGCCATAGCCAGCCAGCCAGCCAGCAACAACTGCAACAAGATTTATATCATAATTTATTTATTAATTTCATTAAGTAAATTTTGATTTGATAAATGGACATTGTATTTTTGGTTTGCCTTTAGCCAACGGGCGAATGCCGAAAACCGAAATGGAAATTCAACTTAATAACTTAAACTCTACCCCCTTTCGTCTTCTCTCCCCGCCATCCTACGCTGCAAAACCAATTACTCTCATACATGTCTATATATAATAGATATATCCACATAGAGCCAAATAAAATTCTCATGCATGTTTATAATCGGAAGCCAATTAAGGTTCAATTATGTGAAATCTAATAGATTTCGTATTAGATGCTAAGCTAATTTGATTTGCTTCAACTAATTTGCCAAATTCCCAATTTATGCTAGTTAATAATGATAAATTGGACCAATTCTTAATCAAATTCTTACTTGCATCCTTTCTGAATTGTTTGAACGAAATTCCTAAGCAAGAGACGGAAGTGTTTGCAACAGGCAACAGGGAGGATTCATTGGAAAGTAGTTTCGTATGCTATCCTCTGACCTGTTTCCAACCTGATTAAGCTAAGATAGATTATAGAATTCCTTTATGAGTTCCTTATGGAGTTGTGCATCTTCAGCCTTCCAATAAAGAGCAATTAAGTGCAATTATTTATTAAAGCGATATTGCAAAACACAAAATATCAATTTGAATTTTTAAGTTATTCTTTTTATTTTGGACAAAAAGAACAATTATAATATGACAGTAATAATAAGCAATATCAAAATATCGATAAAAATTTAATAACATCTTGAATAATGGCAAACAATTTTGGATGAACATAAAAAAATGATTAAAACTACATTTAATTTTATATACAATAATAAAACTAAAATGCAACGGAACGAATAAATTTAAGCTGCACAACAGCAACTGCAACAACAACTACAACAAAGAGGCAAATGTTTGCGCCATCAACAGCAACAACGAAAAATCAAAAGCCCATAAAACTGACGACTAAAATCAATTGGCATAGCCTAAGCTTAAAGGCGGACAGAGGAGCAGATAGATGGGAGTGGGAGTGGGGTAAGGTGAGGTGATGTGGAAGGGGTGGCTAAGGCTACCAAAAATTGAAGGTTTTTTTTTTTTTTTTTTTTGCAGGCAACGGCTACAGTTGGCCTCTTGCCAAATTCAATGGATTTTACTTTTCGCTTTTTAAAAGCGAAAAAAATCTACTGTCGTGACCAATTAGTGATCCAACTGAGCGGGTGAAGCAGCAAGCAGCAGCAGCAGCGGCAGCAGCAACCGCACTAAGGTTGAGGGGGAGGCGTGGTCGCGCAGGCGCACATCAACTGAAGGCAGGCAGGCGGCAGGCAAACAGGCGGACGGACATTTAGACCGACGGACAAGAATAGAGACAGCAAAAACGCGAGAAACTAAAAACCAAAAACCGAAAACCAAACGTTGCCAAGCAAAGTTGAACCGCACTTTACATTCAAAATATTTTTGGGACACAAAAAAACGTTTGTTGTTGTTGCTGTTGCTGTCGCTGTGTTGCATTTGCAGTTGCATTTGCTGCTTCGAGGGTCTCCGACAGCATATTTGTTTTTTCTGTTTTTCTGTGTGATTGTGTGTCTGTGGCAAATCTATGGACATTTTTCTTACTTGGGCGTGTTTTTTTATGGGCTACTTTGGGGAAGAGGACGACAAGTATTTCGCAAAGAAGACGAATTTCAAGAAAATGTATTCAAGCCCCTTAAGTAGGCAACGACTATTGCCAACTTAATAATTAGTCCAAATTGAGACAAGACTTCTACTTCAGCAACATAAAGTTTGTTTGTCATCAGTTCTCATTAGAGTGTAAGATTCGTTTGTCCCCCAGTTGAGGGTATTTAAGATGCAGTTTAAATTAACTGCTTAAAAGTTAGTGTCAGTTTTCCAATTTGGGAGTCTCTCTCCCTCTCTCTCTATCTCTGGTTGGTATTAGTCAGCATGCCAGGAGCAGGCAACGGCATCAGCATCATCATCAGCAGCAACAGCAGCAGCAGCATCCATGACTCATTTGGCTCGCTGGCTCACTGGCTCGCTGGCTGATGGGCGCGACACTCACTTGAGTTGCAAAAATCTGCCAAGAAATAACTGACAGTGTACACAAGCAACACTAATTGCTGTAAAATTACAAAACACAGACACACAGTAAGAGAGAGAGAGAGATAGAGCAGCTACAACAAGTGACTGCAACTGGGACTGGCACTGGGACTGTGAGTGTGCCTGGGATCCTGGTATCCCATCCATGTGAAGTAACTTAAACGAAATGAGCAACACAACATCAGCAACATTGCCAGCAACAGCAACAACAGCAACAACAACGAAAAAGAACTACAAACAACTCAATTAACACAAAATGAAAAAAAAGAACAGAAAAAGAAACACACACAGCAATCGGGTCGCGAAAAGAAGTTCTTTTTTTTTTGGTTGTTGTTGTATGTACTTTTGTTTTGTTGGATTTTGGGTTGTCCACCACCACCCCCTTCTCCCCTGACTTCGCCCCGTCCCGTGTTCCCTGGTTCCTCATTGCCCTTGCGCTTGATGATGCAAATGTATGCAAGTTGACAAGCCAAAAGAAGTAATATAAACTGGGAATGGAGAGGGGGAGATGTGGCCACTGAATGACCGCCAAATTCAAAGAAGATTTGGGTTACGAAAAGACCAGGTAGACTGAGAGCAGAGCCAGTTTATTAGAGATCAAATGGAAAAGTTCTATCTCACAGTTGGTGTTTTCTTCCTTTACAGAACATACAAAGCCTACATAAATAAAGCATAAAAACTGTAAGAATATATAAATTGGTGGGGGGAAACGTATATAATTATCAGATGTCCTGCTTTGGCTCATCGCCAGAGTCACGCCTTAAATCATTTTAAGCAAACACTTGAGATCCAAAATGAACGCCCATTGTATAAGGTTTTCGTATACATCTCATTGTTGGTTTATCAAAAGAAAGCTTATTAATAATGCACAAATGCGAACGTGGAACGAGAACCAGCAACTCAGCCTCAGTATCCACATAATCACTAAATCAAAAGAAAAAACGAGCAAAAAAAAGGCAAATCCAAAACCTCTGACATGAGAAATATGAAAATTGAAAAACGTTGAAAACGTCGAGAAGTACCAAGTCCAGTTTCAGTTCCAGGAACAGCCGGCAACAACAACTCCATTGATGCACACATAACTCAGCAGACCTCAAAAACGGGGGGGTTGGGGGGTAAAAAAAAAACCAACAAGCCAGCAACTGAAAACGCCCAAAGCGCGAGACTCAACACTTCAAACAAGTTTTTGACACCGAAACACAACGCAACAACAAAATAATAATGAAATGAAATGAGTAAAACAAAAAAAAAAAACGAGTAAAAGGGAAAATATTTTTTATTGGCCATTTCAATTATCTTAATGCACTTTAATATACCCAAGAGATCTGCAGATCCCAGAGAGTTGAAAACTTCAGTTTTACCGTTTTCCAGCATGTGTGTGTGTGTGTGTGTGAGTGATTATCAGCTAATAAGGCATCCATAAATTTTGGTAAGCAGCAGGAGCAGCAGCAACAGCGTCGGCAACAACAGCAGCAGCAGCAGCAACCACAGCAACACAGCAACAACCAAAAGCCAAACCCGAAAATGCCAACGGGCCATTGCCTCGAGATGATGCCACAGATTGAGCCAGGGAGATTGCAATTAATTTGCAATAACTTTTGATAAATGTTCAAGTGGATGTGTACAGGAAAGTGGAATTAACGTCACACGATAACAAGTTGACGCGATTAACCGACTGAGATATACCCACTGAAGGGTCCAACACACACACACACACCACGATCGAAAGAATCATGAATTTAAAGACTGAAAACAGGTCACAACAACACTTTCAAAAACCAATTAGAACTTATGGTAAATCGAACTAACTACTGACTCTCGCAAGCTGCTTTTAGCTGTTGCATTTATTTTCGTCTATGTCCTGCAATTAAAAACCCAATCTACCTTAAGATCAAATCTAAAGTGTTTTTGCATTCAAAAAGTGGCCTTTTAAATATGAGTTGGCCAATGCAAATGCTCTCAATTAAAGCTAATCCATCTATCCATGCTATCTGTGCCAATTAGCACGAATAAAATCTTTGATTTTGTATTGGTTTTATTTTTTTGTAAGCACATTTCCCTGTTTGCCCAAATCTTTTGTCGATAAAATCTCAAAGACAGAAATACGCCATAAGCCATCTAATTTTATTAACTTGGTCATCAAATTTTATGCCCCCCAGAGCAGCAAAAAACGATCAACATTAAAAACAAAAAAACAAAAAAAAAACCACACAAAATGTGAAGGAAAAATCGCATGCGACAAATTTGCCAAGAGATGGAATGGTCGTTGTTGCTTTTGGTATGAAAATATTTGAAAAATGTTATCAATGAGCGAAAAGTTAATAAAAAATAATTAATTTAAGCGAATTGCTGGGAAGCAGCCGGGACCGGGTCCAGGACCAAGACCAAGACCAGGGCGAAGACCAGGGCGGGGTCCACATGCTGCCAGCACATTTAAATTGAATAAAAGTTGCTGAAAACGACGCTGAAGCTGAAGCTAAAACAGCAAATGCAACGGCAACAACTTGGCAACTTGCTGCTGTTGCTGCTGTTGCTGCTGTTGTTGCTGTTGCTGCTGCTGCCGTTATGCGCTTAACATCTTGGCATCCAATCAATTAGTTTTTATGCGCTTCCCATTGCCAACTGTTGTTGCTGTTGTTGTTTATGTTGCTGCTGTTGCTGATGTTGCTGTTGTTGGCCTGGGCCAAGCCTCTCTTTCTCTTTCGCTGTGTGCTTTGTGGCAAAAGTCGTCAGCACAGTGTCAGCAACAAATTGGCGAAGGGACCCAGCGACAACAACAACAGCAACAGCAATGACGACTACGTTGTCGTCGTCGTCGTCGTCGTCGATGATGATGATGATGATGACAACTAAACGTGGACAACACTCGCAGCTGGCAAAACACTAGATAACAATATTAAGGTAGAAAACAAAAAAAAAAATATAACCGAAACAAATTTCGGTTTCCGTGAACGTCAACTATTTAAGTTTCTTGAGTTCGTTTCGGTACTGCAAAGAGAGAGAAAAAAAGAGAAATTGATATTTACAGTACCCCCCTCTTGCCAATGAAAGGTCCTTTTCCCTGTTTTCATTGAACTTTAAGGAAGTAATTCAATCGTAATTCTTGCATATATCCTTTCTGTGCTGGAAAAACCGTGTGGTCCAGTGTCTACCAGCAGCTTTTTGCCTTCTACTCAAATGTAATGCACCAAACATACTTTCTCAAACAGAAATAATCGAGAGCTGTGAGCAGTCAGCAGAGAAACGGCATCAGGCTTAGTCTTAGCCTCAAATGTTATTCAAATGGCTTTCAAATGCCAACAAAATGTGCGCAACTTTGCGGTTGTTTTTTCTCCCTCTCTTTCTTTCTTCCTTTATTTTTTTTTTGTCTGTTTGAGTGCGATTGACAAATCAATTTGGCGATGGCTTTTGGGGTTTGTGTAAGTTGTGAGATTTTGGCAGAAAAGAAGAAAGAAAGAAAAAAAATGGGCAACACCTGCTGGTGGTTAGTGGTTGTTGTTGTTGGTGGTGGTGGTGCAGCAGCAGCAGCGGCGGCAGCAGTGACTGCATTTTGGCCAAGAATCCCCGCTAACTGACACCTCAACCAAGCCAAGTCGGGCCACGTCGATCAAAGCGGATTCGCATTCGAACACTTGGCAAATATATGCGCATTGCTAAACAGAAGTGGAAAGGGGAATGAAGATGGTGGAAATGAATGGGGGGTGGGGAGGGGGCGAGTGTGTGAAGGGAAGGAAGATGGGGTAAAGGCGGGCGATGGGGGATAAATCGACGACAAGCTGGCGGCAGCTCTGTCTGCATAAATGCATGCGGATGAGGCTGAGTCCAGAGTCGGGAGTTGGGAGTTGGAGGATGCCTTGTGGCATCTGCATTTTGTTGGCAAAACTGCTGCAATGGCAATGGCAATGGCCAATGGGCTTTCGGCCAAGTCATTGCCGCTTGTTGTTGCCATTGTTGGCTGTTGTCCAAACACAACTGAAGTGCTAAAAACATTCCAATGTCAGGTATTAGCAATTTAAGTTAACCACATTGATGGGGCGGCTGCAGCGGCGGCGGCGGCGGCGGCGGCGTCGGCAAACTTCTTCTCTTCTCTGTCTGGGATTCAAAACTCACCGACACACCAACTGCAACATCGAACATTAACTGTGGACACAACAGATACGTACAGAATGGAAAAGAAAAGAAACATTTCCCATTGATTGCACAACAATGTTGAATTTTAGACACCTTGGCTAATTTACTTGAAGAATGCTTTCAACTCATAAATCATGAGACGTGCCAAACAACGTACCGATTCATCACACAATTCTGTGCATAGGATGGAACCATTTGCATTAGCTTTTCATCGACATCATTGCGATCAGTTTACATTCTGAGCAATTCGAATCTCGAGTCCCAACTGACAACTGAATCTAAACATCCAAACATGATTCATTTGGCACTTGAACTAAACTGTCTTTAATACGCTCACTTTTCAAGAAATAAGGAACCATATTATACGATTCACTTAAATATTGGACAACTATAAATTGTGTTTTTATACCATGCATCCATGGGATGAAATGGTTGCCAAAATGTATGTAACAGATAGATGGAAACATCTCCGACCCTATAAAGTATATATATTCTTGATTACCATGAGAAAGAGAAATTGATATAGCCATGTCCATCTGTCTGTCCGTCCATAAAAGACCAAAGATCTCAGGAACTATAAAAGCTGGAGCTACCAAATTTAGAATGTGGACTCATGTAGTATATATCTTGATCAAGTTTTTTTGTGTTTTTCACAGTCAAGTTTCAGAAAAGTAAGCAAGATCGCATGTGTTGGCTAGCTCTACATGCAAAAAGAATTCAATTAATTTGTTTTTATAAATTTGAAGTATTTTTTTCACTTCGTACTATATTTAATTACCTGCTTCTTAATATATTTGTCCTTAGCTAATGATTGAGTATTTATTTAAGGTAAAATCACTCAAAAAGACATTTATGGAGGTAAGAGACTTGAAGAAGAAATCTTGTTCATTCTTAGAACCAATAAAAGTTTGATTGTTCTCATGTGGACATTTATTTTTTCAATTTGAATTAATTTTAATTTAATAAATTGATTAATAGATTAAGAATTGCTATTATTACAGTGGCTCTCACCATATTTGACGTTCCCAAGATAAAATAGTTGAAAGAAGAATAACTATTTGAATTTATTAATTAATTTTTAAACTAAACAATATACATTTCATTTATTTCGATTAATTTATTTCTTAAACAAGTAGTAAAAACTAAAAAAAAAAGGTCAACACAGCTTATTTGACCCAGTATATTTAATATGATCTTTTGATTATATTGAATACTATTTTTTTAAACTACATATTTGAGGTGTCCTTCCTTTGTTCTTACAATTTTTTTATGGTTCCTGACTGACTTTTGCCCATTCCTTAAGAAGGTTCGTTTTCTAGTATTTGAAATTTTGTGTTTTCTTATGTTGTATTCCTTCATTTAATTAATTTATCAATTCTAATTCCTTGCAGAACTATGAATACTTTAAAAGTTGGGTAAATGGGCCAATAAATAATTAATAGTGCCAAAAGTTGATTGAATCCTGAATGATGTGGTTTCTACAATCCTGAGAGGATCAAGGACTGGTTACTTTAAGAAGATCCTGATGGAATGAGTTCATTTGGGAGTCAAAATAACAAAAGACAAACTAAAATGCATGGAAAATGCGTCCTAAATATTGCGAAAGAGAAATGTTTCTTACTTTTCATCTCCATTCGTGTACGGATTCTCTCACTTTGTACCTAACGGAAATTCAGGTAATGTTTTCTCTTACCATCTACTTAACCCTTTTTTGTCATGTGGCTGAGAGTCATAAATCTTTGGTTTGAGGGCCTTTAACCCAGAAACCATTTCATTGGCATTGCCGTTTGGAATTGGAATTGGCATTGGCATTGGCCAAACCCTTTCTAGCTAGCGTTGACAGCCATTTGGCACCACCAGGAAGTAAAATGTGCTCTGCTCTGTGAAATACGAGTCACAGTCTCAGTCAGAGTCAAAGTCAGAGTCAGAGTCACTTAAAGTTTTGTTGTATTGTATGTCTGTGTTTTCGGTTTCCTAGAATTTTTTGCTGTGAGGCGTAGCAACTGTTTTTTGTGACATGTTTTGATTTGTGTCGTCGCAGTTTACGAGTCTTGTCATATGTTAGGCCTTCTCATGAATGCCACAAATGTTATCGATGACATTAATAGCAATTGAGCTGGGGCTTTCATCAATTACATGAACATGAATCTGAATCTGTGTGTGCGGTTACGGGCCTACGCAAAAAGAGCGAAAATTGTAAATTATGACAATGGCCAAATGATTTCCATATTGTAAATATGATGGAGAGGGCTTGATAAAGCCCTGCAATGCTATGTATACTCGCTTGTTCCCTGAGTCTTAGGACCAGGACCAGAACCAAGTCCAACTCCAATTCCAATTCCGAAACCCAAGTCAAAGTCAAGGCAACAGCAGCGAAGTTTAGCAAGGTTTAAGTAATTTTTGCAAGTACCGTTTTGCCTTGACCACCACCAACGACGTCAGCGCTGGGCAATCAAGTCACTTGGAGTCCAACTCGAACTCGCGCCGAACTGTATTAACTCTTGTCTGTGTCTTCCAGTCTGCCAGTCCACCTCTGTCCCTCTGTCCCAATGCCAACTGTTGCCTGTGTGTACTGAGCCCAGGCCTGCTGTCAGTTGAAAGAATCTTCCTGTTTGCACAAAACGTCACGTTCGAGTCACGTTTCCAACTGGCGGAGCCCATCAATGGTGCTGGTGGTGCTGTATACTGTAGTTTAGGTGAGGAATGGGGAGGATTATTTCCATCAGCAATTGATGCTCATGTCTGTTGTGCTGTTGTTGTACGTACCTAGTTGATGTTTCCCACAAATTTAAGGCCGCATTTGGTCGCGCTGGCGTAACGCAACAATTTCGCAATCACCTGACAATGTGACAGGTAATAGTCGTGTCCAGCCCAGACCTAGACATTTGCATAGCAAAAGCCCCATCTCCACTCTCTTTCTCTCTCATCTACTCCAATGTATATCCATATCCATAGAATAAGGTTCAGAAGTAATTTCGGTTGGTCATCTCCTTTTTGCCCGGCCACTTGGCAGCATACTGTGATAAGTAATTGCATTGCTCACACACACTCGCAGAAATTGGTTCAACATACAGATGGGGTCCAAAGAGACCAGCGATCAGAGACCAGAGAGTTGGGCTGGACTGAGCTGCTTTCGCTTCCCATTCATAGACAGCCAGAGACTTCGTCTCCATCCCCATCTCCATCTCCGTCTCCGCTTTCAGTTCAAGTCGATGCAAACAGCCAACATAAATTGCTGAGATTTCTCTCTCCTGGCTGGCGTTGCCTTGTTATTAAAAAAGTTCAACCCACATGAGAAGCAATTTGCAAACAGTTAGAACGTATCAGTACAAAAAAAAAAGAAGCAAAAATCATCGGGCTGGGCCAACTTTGCCAGTAACGAAGTTTTTGTACCCTTCTTTGAAAATACCAAGGATTAACTAAGGACTATCAGCAATTTTTATCAGTCCAATCCACATTTGCCCATTCCGCCTATTTCAAAACGTTTTTGGAAATTTAATGATGGCAAAAAGTTGAACAAAAATTAGTTTACTAGAATTAGAAGAAAATAAAAAATTAACTAAGCTTAAGGCTCTAAAAGTTGAGGCTACAATCTTCTGGCCAAAATGAATGTACCAATTTTGGCAAGGGTATGTAAAAATTGCTGGATACTTCGGTTAGAGAGAGAGAATGAGACAGTGCGAATGAGAGAATGAGATAGAGAAAAGAGTGAAACTGAGATCTTAAGTGGCCAACTAACAGCTTTAATTGAGCAGGATTAACAACTGCATGAGCTGAGAGATTTACTCGAGAAACACATGTCCATACACCATGCACTTGAAGTGTACACAAGTCCTTATAAATTTGTATTTTGTTTCAACTGGCACAATGAAAGAGTCCTTTTTTAATTGACTCTATGCGGCAGGAAGAAAGAGTCCTGATAAATCTCGTTAACATGTAGCTAAAGAGTTGGCAGGACTTGGCACTAGGTGTTTGCTGCTCCCAAATTTGATCCATATAGAAAACATCTATCATTTAGATAGATATAATATATATTATCAAGTAAGCTTAGAGCTAATTAGTTTGGATCTTTTGCTATTTCTCCGCTATTTCATATTAAGGTCCTTATGGATTTCAAAGTCTTCAATTGAAATGTGAAATAATTTAAATGTGGACCTTAAACATTTGAATCGATAGTTTTTTGCGGGAACTTTTGTATATATATCTGTTAGTCATATACTATATATCAAGTTGATATAATAAATTCATGGTGTAGAAGTGGCCTCAACTTGGCATAACAGTTATTTATGGCCTCAGCTTTCTTTTCGCTTTGCTCCTCAAGCAATGCCAAGTACCAAGTGGCAATGTCAGTGCATCTTGTTGCCAACCCCCGCCGTCACTCTCCTTGCCACCTTGCCGCTGCCCCCGTTACCCAATGGCAAAGTGCATCATGAGATTTATTCAATGGTTCAACGGCTGGCACAGCCAAACCTTCTTTTATTTTCTTTATTTTTTTTTTTGATTTCTCGTATATACTACCATGTTGTCGTTGTTGCCTTTGACTTGCTGTTGCTGTTGCTCCTCTCCAGTTTTATTCATTCGTTTGCGTTTGCCTTTGCCTTTGCCTTTGACTCTTGTCTTGGCTTGTTTGCTTTTCGCTGATTATTTTTCACTGATTAAGTTTATGGTTCATAAACCTGAAAAATATTCAATTCCAAATGTTGTAGGCTAATTGTATGCAGAGTCAAACAAGGAAATCGAAATACTAATATGTATGCATGTGCTCCCTGCCCACCTGCCCACCAGGCAAACATCACCTGACTCCGGGGAATGGAATTGAGTGTGATTTTGGGCTGGGCTGGGTTTGGGACATTTTGTAATTTGCAATCCGCTTGTAAGAGATGCTTCCGCCAATCTTTTAATAAGAATCAAACAGTATGCTTGTTCGAGACTAGTCTGGCGAGCAACAAAAATTCAAAACCATTTCGAAACTTATCACTGATCGTGCCGGTAGGTAGGTAGGTTGGTTGGTTGGTTGGTTGCATGGTTGGTAGCAGCGATCCCTCTCAGTGGGCAGACAGAGAGCTAGAGAGCCTTATTACACTATGTATGCTGCTTGGCCCCATCTTGGTCCTGGTTGTTGTTGGTGGTGCTGGTGGTGGTGGTGGTGGTGGTGGTCAGACCATCTTATGGTCTGTGCCAATCATGCGTTCTTACACTACACTCAACTGCAGTCTTCTAGTCCAGTCTCTGGACTGCTGACTGTACTCTACTTATGCCGCTCCTACTCCACGGAAACAGAAGTTCTTGTCGCTGAGTTTTGTTGTTCGCCTCGAACATTGAATATTTCAAATTGCAATCAGTTGGCAGGCATCTTTCTTTCTGGCTACCGGTTCAGATCAGTTCTCAGTTGCCCCATGCCTCTTGCCTGTTCCCAGTTGCCAGTTGCCAGCTCTATGCGGTTCTTCCTACTTACTAGCATTAGTTTCAATGCGCTTTAATTTATTAAAATATCAAATTTAAGTACATGCTTTGGTTTAGACCCCGGCCAAGTCATTGAGATTTGTGTGTGTGATTAGTGCCATTTGAAATTGGAGAAGGCCACAAAGGAGTAGTAGGGACGGATAGAGAGACAGCAGAAGAGTGTGCATCTAGATGATGAATTGGAATGCTCCATTGCGACTACACAATACTCAATTATCAATTATCAAAGCGGAAAGCAGCATGATGAAAAATCATCAAAATCTTCAAAAATAAAAATAGGAAATTGAGTGCTGCTATCGGAATTAACATTACGTTGACCTTAACTACATAAGTTAAGGTTCTCCTTGTGACACAATGTCACACAGATAAGACAGTATTTCGATTGGAATTCCTTTTGCTTACCAGAGATTGCCTTACCTTCCCTTCGAGACTAATAACTTTGCACTTTAGCCTGAAAGCCAACATTGCCACGCCCCCAGTTCTCGCAACACACCATATGACCCATTTTTGCATTCACTCTGCAGTGTCTTTCAAGTGTGTTGCGTATTAATTAAAGCTTACAAGGAACCAAAAAAAAAAAAAAAACAAAATAATAATAATCATAATAAAAAAAAAAATAAAGAAGAAAAATTGAGAGAAAACCAAAAATAAAACAAAGGAAACATAAATTTTCCACTGAGACAGTTTCCTTGTGGACCCATCTGTGTGTGTGAGTGTGTGTGTGAGTGTGTGTGTGTGTGTGTGTGTCAGAGAAGCCCAGAACCGTTAGCATTTCCAGAGCGTCGTCGTCGTTGTCTTTTGATGTTCGTTTCGACGCATTAACATAAATATGAGCCAAAAGATAAGTGAAGAACACACCCAGCAAAAAAAAAAAAAAAGAAACCCAGAGAGGAAGAGTTTTTTTTTTGGAGGCTGGAAGAAACTTGGCTCATTGACATGCGTTAGACAACAGGAGAAACAGCCACAGCAACAGAAACAGCAACAACAACTATGGTGGGCGGTAGGCGTGTCCGCCAGGCATCTGGCATCTGGGTAGAAAAATCTCAATAGAGATGATCGTAAACACAATTTTCATAACGAAGCCCAAAATGGTCGAGTGGGAGTGGCCGCTGCAAACGCCGGCAACAGCAACGGCAACAGCAACATATTTGACGCATCAGCAACATGTTGGCACAGGCTGAGCCAAAAGATTCAGCATCAAATTCAAATGTTCAAGGTGTGTGCAAGGGCTTTTGGGCAATCAAATGAGGTCCGGTCCGCGAGGACGTCCTGACAGACAATGACGACGACGACGACGACGGCGACGACGACGATGATGACTACGACAATGGCAATGGCTCTCTGTCTCTCTCCCGCTTGGTCTTTGTGGGCTTGATGAGATCCCAGAACGAATTGCAATGCAATGTGCAACACGTTAAGGGTCGTTTGCCGCAGTCAAGAAGAGGCGGCAGCAAAACAACGCGCAATTTATAAAATGTCTTAATTTTTGCCTTTGCCATTTGGAGAGAGGGGCGGGAGGGCGGCAGGGGTTAGTATTTTGGTCGGTCGGCTGGTCTGTTGGAGCCAAAACGCCGAAGGAAAGCCGCCAGTTGTCCGGCAATAACTGACGATGTAAAGATGAGCCAACAGCAGTAACATTATATAGTTGCAAACGCATCGTGTCACGAACCACTCCCATCACTAGTGATGCAAAAACCTTGACCAGTTGACTAAAATGACTGACGCTGATGCCTGTCAGTTGGTTGGACAAGTTGTTGTTGCTGTTTGCAGCAGCCTGTTGCTGCTGTCGCCGTCATCAATTTTTTCGCAGGATTGTTGCTGGCGATAAATTGCATTTTAAGCGTATTCCCTGGCATTATTATGACTTTATAAACTCTGCGGGCTTTATGCTTTGTGCACTTTGCATTTTGTTGTTGCTGTTGTTGTTGCTGTTGCTGTTGCTGCTTTCTCACCGCCCTAATGCAACGCCTATTTGGTTGAACGTAACTTGGCCAAAAGGTGTGAGCTATTTTTATCCATTTTGATTGGCAATGATGAAATGCTCACCAAGCCAGCCAGCGAACCACAATGCAAGGATCCAGCCCTTGGTTTGGTCAATCGGGCCACTTGATGTGCTTGCTGGTTCGTAACAAGATAATTGCTTAATTTGATTAGCAATTGTTGCCTGTGTTGCTGTTGCTGTTCAGCTTCTGGCTGGGCGTGCAAATTGCTAACAATTTTGATATTTAAATTATTGGAGCCTGTTGCCCAGTTGCCTTGTTGGCAAACAACCTGGCAGAAAACAACATGACAGCTCAATAAAAAGGCATTCCAAGAGGCCAAGGAATGGTGTGTAAAAATCCAATTTTCATAAGTGGATGGATGGCATTATCTGGCCACGTCCTTAGCATAAATTAGCAGATGCAACTTCAAAATAGGTCTGCAATGCAGCTACCTAATTATAAAAATGCACTTAATTTCCATCATTTATGTAGCTACCGACAGTGAACTTAATTTTTTGTCATCTGTTCAAGCAAATTTACAAAAAATAAAAGAAAAAATCATCAAAATGATGATCAAGTTTTTGATGAGCGATCAAATCGCTTCAAGAAATGACCGAGTTATGGCTGACAGGCAGCAGCAGACAGCAGGCAGCAGCAACTAACAAACAGTTACACGATGTTGCTGCAGCAACGGCAGTAACATTGTCGGCAATTAAAAGGCATTAAACGTCTTGTGAAGCTCAAAGCTAAAAGGATTGGCACCGACACTCTCGAATGTTAATATCATCTCGACCCCTGCCACCGTTTCCTCTCTCTCTCTCTCTGTATCACACACACTGTTGCTGTCTCTGTTCCTCGAGCCCTGGTCTGGGCACTTTCAGTCTCAAAAATTGGCCCTTCACTCCGACCAGCATGTTATTGTTGTTGTTTATATTCTTCTACTGATTAATCACTTTAGCGCGTATAATAAATTAAAAATTTCAGCAATTTTGAAAGTCAATTAATCATTGAGAAGGCTCTTCTGTTGTTTGCTGTTACTGCTGCTGCTGCTGCTGCTGATGTTGATGTTGCTACCTTTGGTAGGAAAGGAAAAAAAAAAAATGTCAGGCCCATGACTACGCTAGATGATGATGAAGTAGCCGTTGCTCTTGCTGCTGGTCTCCTCTATGGTGGACTATGAAATGATGATGATCGGTGTGGGCCTGCCAAAAGGTGCGGCTACCACTTTCTTCTTCCTTTATTTTTTTGTACGTCTCAAAGAGAAGGCGACATATTCTTTGGCAACTTTTTCAGTTTATTTCTTTACTTTTCGCTTTTTTATGCTTTTTCTACTTCTTCTCTAGCTGCGGTGATAAATGAATGTGAGGGTCAGTTTCGTTTCCAGGAGCAGCAACAGCAGCCGCACCAACAACTTTCAAGATATACGCGCATTTGTCAGATAAACTTGCAACGCCTTTCCCATTGTCCGACCCGCTCTGTACAGTTGAAATTGTGTTTTTTGTTTGGTTTTCGTATTGCTTTGCTTTGCTTTGGACTTGGACGCTCATAAAATATGATCAGCGAGTGTTGAAATTTAAGTTTTTAATTTAAGCGATATGATGAAGCAGCAAGGGCCTGTCCCACTGAGTTCCAGATTCTCGATCGAAGCCAAAATGAAGCCATTTTCATATTTATGCGCTGGTTTTGGTTTTGTTATTTTTTTTTTTTTTTTTGGTTCTTCTTCTTCATCATCTTATCGAAAAAAGAAAAATAAACGACGCTTCAATTGGCTATCGACACACTGACTCAGAGTAGCAAATTAAATATGGGCAAACCATAAACGATACTGACAGGCCACAGTGAGTTGAAGTTGAGCGGGCAGAAGGAGTGGGGATACAAATCGCATCCTCTGGCTCTTAGCTGAGTTATTAAGGCATCTTTATAGCCAATCTCAATGAGGTGTGAAGTGCAATCGTTGTTTGGGTTTTTTATTAATACGCAAAAAGGAAACAACAAAAAGAAAACGTTTATTGTATCCTTATATACTTACATCCTTATATATATAAGTATGTATGTATGTATATATATATGTGTTACTATATATTTATATAGATATTCATGTATACATATTTTTTATTTGCTGTTATTGAGATTAAACAGCAGGAGCAGATCGCCACGAATTGATTGTGTGGAAAGACGATTTCTGTGCTTCTTTTTATGAGTTTGCTCAAGCGGGGGTCAATTTTTATGAGATTGCAAGAAGGATATTGTGTATTTCATTGCTAGCCAGAGATATATTTAGGATGGATTTTGATTACAGAGAAGGCGATGTAATGGCCTCTCATAAATCTATAATAAAAGTGGCCTACGTGGTGCCCTGTAAACGTAATACGAACCAGAAGTGGGACAACAAATTACCTAATAAACTTAATAACATTTTCATTCACAATGTTTGCCAATAAGCCAATAAGACGGTCTTCGGATTGATCTCGAAGAAAACGCATTTATCGCATTGAAATTCGAATAGTTGTATTGATTAAAATAGCTAAAATAAACTTAATCAATATTCAAATGGCTTATTATATTGTTAATGTTAATTTCAATAGTCCTGCAAAGTAATTCGAAATAGACTTGTAAGCAGCTGTCGGTAGTTCCATCAGCAACAGTCGCTTATGCCAGCATCAAGAATGAATCATCATTCTGGGACGTTCTAGTAAACCAAGTCGTATTGTCGTACTCGACAGGATATTCGGATTTTTTTGTCCCCGACGTAACTACAGGGCATGCATTTATAGGTCCTGCAAAATCAGGACAATGGATCTGCATTCAAGGATGAAGTCCTTTGAAAAATATTGCTTCAATTTCTGTAAAATGGTCAGTCACTCTAAAAACCATAAATGTTCTTATAACTCAGCCATTTCAAAAATGTCTTTTATCCAGATCTAAGTCTTTGTTGCCTAGCATTGACTGACATTTCCTTTAAGAAACTGATATAAAAAAACATTTTAGAATTGAACATTTTAGATATTTGCATCTAGTCCCTTGAAAGATCAGGTCGAAACAATTCCATAAGACTAACATCGGTGCAAAGGACATCCCGATAGTTTTGCGAGGAGCTGAGATATCAAGGATTTTGTGCATTTGCCCTTTTTTGTTTTATCCGCTTCGTACAATTTGGGACTTGACAAAATGAGAAGTCCAAAAACACAATAGTCTTATAACCATGTTGATGACGATTTGGATGTCCTGGTTAATAAGCGTCAATGGACATAAACAAGTCCTGTAGTGTCCTTTTGGTAGCTAAGGAAAAGGTCCATTTCGACAAAGCTTCATAACCCCCGCTTTTTTTGATGCCACTCGCTGAGGATCCTTAGGGACATTCTTGAAAGCCATGTCATTTCATTCTGCAGCAGGATATGCGAATTTTACAGCTAAACGAAATAATTAACTAATTTTTCACCCAATTTTCAATTAAAAGTAGATAAAAACCTAAAATCGGTTGAAAATTGCTCTAAATACAGCTTTCGGAAAATTAAATTTTTATCAACAATTTTCCGATAATTGTTCCAAAATTTCTTCAAAAATATTTTACTTTGCAAAGTTTTTTTATTGCAGCTTCCCAAAGGAGATTCCAGGATCTGATAGTGCTATTCGAAGCTAAATAACAAAGACTCTAATATACACAAAGGAAAAACGGATCATAATATTTAATATTTATTTTTTATTTTTTAACCGAAAACTTTTTATTTCAGCTTCCTCAAAACCTTCCAGGGGTTCCTATGATCATATAGTGCCCGTCTATGCGGCTCATCAAGGACTACAATGTGACCAAACCACATTCGGATCGTCATTGAAATAAGTGAGTTATCATCAAGGTCGGATCATCAAGGACATCCGTGCGAATCATGTCCTTCCGTCCTGCGGCAGGATTTACGGATTTGGGAGCCTAAAAACCATTTTTATAAGGTTTGTGACAAATTGTGTTGCATACTTTTAGGATTTAATAAAATAAACTAAACTGGGACTTGGAATGGCATGAACAATACTTTTTTTGATGCCAATCGACGCGGATCATCAAGGACATTCGAACGCACCATGTCTTTTCATCCTGCGGCAGGATTTACGGATTTTTGAGCTAAAAAACGAAAAAAGGATAATTGTCTTAAGAAAAAATTACAAGTCCAAAAAATACATAAGTGTTTATATCTCGGCCATTTTAAGGACGATTTGGATGTCCTTTGGCCAGATCAAGGACCTTGTTAATTGGCGTAAATTTGCATATGCAGGTCCTCGAAAGTCCTTTAAAAAGCTATAAAAAAGGACCTTTTCCAAAAATTGGTTGTCCTGCACCCTTAGATGACCCCTACTTTTTTTGATGCCAATCGACGCGGATCATCAAGGACATTCGAACGCACCATGTCTTTTCATCCTGCGGCAGGATTTACGGATTTTTGAGCTAAAAAACGAAAAAAGGATAATTGTCTTAAGGAAAAATTACAAGTCCAAAAAACACATAAGTGTTTATATCTCGGCCATTTTAAGGACGATTTGGATGTCCTTTGGCCAGATCAAGGACCTTGTTAATTGGCGTAAATTGACATATGCAGGTCCTCGAAAGTCCTTTAAAAAGCTATAAAAAAGGACCTTTTCCGAAAATTGGTTGTCCTGCACCCTTAGATGACCCCTACTTTTTTTGATGCCAATCGACGCGGATCATCAAGGACATTCGAACGCACCATGTCCTTTCGTCCTGCGGCAGGATTTGAGGATTTTGGAGCATCCCAAGGACATCCCAATAGTCCTGCCAGGAGCTGAGATATAACGGTATTTATGTGTTTTTTCTGTTTTCTTGGCCGCCCGGTGCAACCCGGGACTTAGAAAAAATTCACTAATATCCTTTTTTTCATCCTTAGATGACCCCTACTTTTTTTGATGCCAATCGACGCGGATCATCAAGGACATTCGAACGCACCATGTTCTTTCGTCCTGCGGCAGGATTTGAGGATTTTGGAGCTAAAAAACGAAAAAAGGATAATTGTCTTAAGGAAAAATTACAAGCCCAAAAAACACATAAGTGTTTATATCTCGGCCATTTTAAGGACGATTTGGATGTCCTTTGGCCAGATCAAGGACCTTGTTTATTCGCGTGAATTGACATATGCAGGTCCTCGAAAGTCCTTTAAAAAGCTATAAAAAAGGACCTTTTCCGAAAATTGGTTGTCCTGCACCCTTAGATGACCCCTACTTTTTTTGATGCCAATCGACGCGGATCATCAAGGACATTCGAACGCACCATGTCCTTTCGTCCTGCGGCAGGATTTGAGGATTTTGGAGCTAAAAAACGAAAAAAGGACAATTTTCTCGAGGCCATAACTCCGCAGGACATTAACCGATTTCGCCAGGACATGTTTTTCTAGGACCTCCAGGAGCAGGACTATCGATCTGCATTCAAGGATTCTAAATATCTTTCAAAAATTTTGCAAAAATTTTTGCAAGGGGGTAGGTCGAAAAAATGGCAAAAAATCACAAAAAAATGTACAAATATCCTTTTTTCTCAGCCATTTCAAGGACTATCCGGATGTCCTTTGGCCAGATTGAAGTCCTTGATGACCCGCGTCGATGGACACTATTAGATCCTGGAAAGTCCTTCAGGGAGCTGAGATAAAAGGACCTTTTTCTGTTTACAAAAATAGCTTATATCTCACGAGTCCTTTAAAGGATCAGGACGAAAATAGTGTCAAACGATTGCTTTCATCAAGGACTATCATCTGTGTGAAGGACATCCCAATAGTCCTGCCAGGAGCTGAGATATAACGGTATTTATGTGTTTTTTCTGTTTTCTTGGCCGCCCGGTGCAACCCGGGACTTAGAAAAAATTCACTAATATCCTTTTTTTCATCCTTAGATGACCCCTACTTTTTTTGATGCCAATCGACGCGGATCATCAAGGACATTCGAACGCACCATGTCTTTTCATCCTGCGGCAGGATTTACGGATTTTTGAGCTAAAAAACGAAAAAGGATAATTGTCTTAAGGAAAAATTACAAGCCCAAAAAACACATAAGTGTTTATATCTCGGCCATTTTAAGGACGATTTGGATGTCCTTTGGCCAGATCAAGGACCTTGTTTATTCGCGTGAATTGACATATGCAGGTCCTCGAAAGTCCTTTAAAAAGCTATAAAAAAGGACCTTTTCCGAAAATTGGTTGTCCTGCACCCTTAGATGACCCCTACTTTTTTTTGATGCCAATCGACGCGGATCATCAAGGACATTCGAACGCACCATGTCCTTTCGTCCTGCGGCAGGATTTGAGGATTTTGGAGCATCCCAAGGACATCCCAATAGTCCTGCCAGGAGCTGAGATATAACGGTATTTATGTGTTTTTTCTGTTTTCTTGGCCGCCCGGTGCAACCCGGGACTTAGAAAAAATTCACTAATATCCTTTTTTTCATTCTTAGATGACCCCTACTTTTTTTGATGCCAATCGACGCGGATCATCAAGGACATTCGAACGCACCATGTCTTTTCATCCTGCGGCAGGATTTACGGATTTTTGAGCTAAAAAACGAAAAAAGGATAATTGTCTTAAGGAAAAATTACAAGTCCAAAAAACACATAAGTGTTTATATCTCGGCCATTTTAAGGACGATTTGGATGTCCTTTGGCCAGATCAAGGACCTTGTTAATTGGCGTAAATTGACATATGCAGGTCCTCGAAAGTCCTTTAAAAAGCTATAAAAAAGGACCTTTTCCAAAAATTGGTTGTCCTGCATCCTTAGATGACCCCTACTTTTTTTGATGCCAATCGACGCGGATCATCAAGGACATTCGAACGCACCATGTCTTTTCATCCTGCGGCAGGATTTACGGATTTTTGAGCTAAAAAACGAAAAAAGGATAATTGTCTTAAGGAAAAATTACAAGTCCAAAAACACATAAGTGTTTATATCTCGGCCATTTTAAGGACGATTTGGATGTCCTTTGGCCAGATCAAGGACCTTGTTAATTGGCGTAAATTTGCATATGCAGGTCCTCGAAAGTCCTTTAAAAAGCTATAAAAAAGGACCTTTTCCAAAAATTGGTTGTCCTGCATCCTTAGATGACCCCTACTTTTTTTGATGCCAATCGACGCGGATCATCAAGGACATTCGAACGCACCATGTCTTTTCATCCTGCGGCAGGATTTACGGATTTTTGAGCTAAAAAACAAAAAAAGGATAATTGTCTTAAGGAAAAATTACAAGTCCAAAAAACACATAAGTGTTTATATCTCGGCCATTTTAAGGACGATTTGGATGTCCTTTGGCCAGATCAAGGACCTTGTTTATTCGCGTGAATTGACATATGCAGGTCCTCGAAAGTCCTTTAAAAAGCTATAAAAAAGGACCTTTTCCAAAAATTGGTTGTCCTGCATCCTTAGATGACCCCTACTTTTTTTGATGCCAATCGACGCGGATCATCAAGGACATTCGAACGCACCATGTCTTTTCATCCTGCGGCAGGATTTACGGATTTTTGAGCTAAAAAACGAAAAAAGGATAATTGTCTTAAGGAAAAATTACAAGTCCAAAAAACACATAAGTGTTTATAACTCGGCCATTTTAAGGACGATTTGGATGTCCTTTGGCCAGATCAAGGACCTTGTTAATTGGCGTAAATTGACATATGCAGGTCCTCGAAAGTCCTTTAAAAAGCTATAAAAAAGGACCTTTTCCAAAAATTGGTTGTCCTGCATCCTTAGATGACCCCTACTTTTTTTGATGCCAATCGACGCGGATCATCAAGGACATTCGAACGCACCATGTCCTTTCGTCCTGCGGCAGGATTTGAGGATTTTGGAGCTAAAAAACGAAAAAAGGACAATTTTCTCGAGGCCATAACTCCGCAGGACATTAACCGATTTCGCCAGGACATGTTTTTCTAGGACCTCCAGGAGCAGGACTATCGATCTGCATTCAAGGATTCCAAATATCTTTCAAAAAATTTTGCAAAAATTTTTGCAAGGGGGTAGGTCGAAAAAATGGCAAAAAATCACAAAAAATGTACAAATATCCTTTTTTCTCAGCCATTTCAAGGACTATCCGGATGTCCTTTGGCCAGATTAAAGTCCTTGATGACCCGCGTCGATGGACACTATTAGATCCTGGAAAGTCCTTCAGGGAGCTGAGATAAAAGGACCTTTTTCTGTTTACAAAAATAGCTTATATCTCACGAGTCCTTTAAAGGATCAGGACGAAAATAGTGTCAAACGATTGCTTTCATCAAGGACTATCATTTGTGTGAAGGACATCCCAATAGTCCTGCCAGGAGCTGAGATATAACGGTATTTATGTGTTTTTTCTGTTTTCTTGGCCGCCCGGTGCAACCCGGGACTTAGAAAAAATTCACTAATATCCTTTTTTTCATACTTAGATGACCCCTACTTTTTTTGATGCCAATCGACGCGGATCATCAAGGACATTCGAACGCACCATGTCTTTTCATCCTGCGGCAGGATTTACGGATTTTTGAGCTAAAAAACGAAAAAAGGATAATTGTCTTAAGGAAAAATTACAAGCCCAAAAAACACATAAGTGTTTATATCTCGGCCATTTTAAGGACGATTTGGATGTCCTTTGGCCAGATCAAGGACCTTGTTAATTGGCGTAAATTTGCATATGCAGGTCCTCGAAAGTCCTTTAAAAAGCTATAAAAAAGGACCTTTTCCAAAAATTGGTTGTCCTGCATCCTTAGATGACCCCTACTTTTTTTGATGCCAATCGACGCGGATCATCAAGGACATTCGAACGCACCATGTCTTTTCATCCTGCGGCAGGATTTACGGATTTTTGAGCTAAAAAACGAAAAAAGGATAATTGTCTTAAGGAAAAATTACAAGTCAAAAAAACACATAAGTGTTTATATCTCGGCCATTTTAAGGACGATTTGGATGTCCTTTGGCCAGATCAAGGACCTTGTTAATTGGCGTAAATTGACATATGCAGGTCCTCGAAAGTCCTTTAAAAAGCTATAAAAAGGACCTTTTCCAAAAATTGGTTGTCCTGCATCCTTAGATGACCCCTACTTTTTTGATGCCAATCGACGCGGATCATCAAGGACATTCGAACGCACCATGTCCTTTCGTCCTGCGGCAGGATTTGAGGATTTTGGAGCTAAAAAACGAAAAAAGGACAATTTTCTCGAGGCCATAACTCCGCAGGACATTAACCGATTTCGCCAGGACATGTTTTTCTAGGACCTCCAGGAGCAGGACTATCGATCTGCATTCAAGGATTCTAAATATCTTTCAAAAATTTTGCAAAAATTTTTGCAAGGGGTAGGTCGAAAAAATGGCAAAAAATCACAAAAAATGTACAAATATCCTTTTTTCTCAGCCATTTCAAGGACTATCCGGATGTCCTTTGGCCAGATTAAAGTCCTTGATGACCCGCGTCGATGGACACTATTAGATCCTGGAAAGTCCTTCAGGGAGCTGAGATAAAAGGACCTTTTTCTGTTTACAAAAATAGCTTATATCTCACGAGTCCTTTAAAGGATCAGGACGAAAATAGTGTAAAACGATTGCTTTCATCAAGGACTATCATCTGTGTGAAGGACATCCCAATAGTCCTGCCAGGAGCTGAGATATAACGGTATTTATGTGTTTTTTCTGTTTTCTTGGCCGCCCGGTGCAACCCGGGACTTAGAAAAATTCACTAATATCCTTTTTTTCATTCTTAGATGACCCCTACTTTTTTTGATGCCAATCGACGCGGATCATCAAGGACATTCGAACGCACCATGTCTTTTCATCCTGCGGCAGGATTTACGGATTTTTGAGCTAAAAAACGAAAAAAGGATAATTGTCTTAAGGAAAAATTACAAGTCCAAAAAACACATAAGTGTTTATATCTCGGCCATTTTAAGGACGATTTGGATGTCCTTTGGCCAGATCAAGGACCTTGTTAATTGGCGTAAATTGACATATGCAGGTCCTCGAAAGTCCTTTAAAAAGCTATAAAAAAGGACCTTTTCCAAAAATTGGTTGTCCTGCATCCTTAGATGACCCCTACTTTTTTTGATGCCAATCGACGCGGATCATCAAGGACATTCGAACGCACCATGTCTTTTCATCCTGCGGCAGGATTTACGGATTTTTGAGCTAAAAAACAAAAAAGGATAATTGTCTTAAGGAAAAATTACAAGTCCAAAAACACATAAGTGTTTATATCTCGGCCATTTTAAGGACGATTTGGATGTCCTTTGGCCAGATCAAGGACCTTGTTTATTCGCGTGAATTGACATATGCAGGTCCTCGAAAGTCCTTTAAAAAAGCTATAAAAAAGGACCTTTTCCAAAAATTGGTTGTCCTGCATCCTTAGATGACCCCTACTTTTTTTGATGCCAATCGACGCGGATCATCAAGGACATTCGAACGCACCATGTCCTTTCGTCCTGCGGCAGGATTTGAGGATTTTGGAGCTAAAAAACGAAAAAAGGACAATTTTCTCGAGGCCATAACTCCGCAGGACATTAACCGATTTCGCCAGGACATGTTTTTCTAGGACCTCCAGGAGCAGGACTATCGATCTGCATTCAAGGATTCCAAATATCTTTCAAAAAATTTTGCAAAAATTTTTGCAAGGGGGTAGGTCGAAAAAATGGCAAAAAATCACAAAAAATGTACAAATATCCTTTTTCTCAGCCATTTCAAGGACTATCCGGATGTCCTTTGGCCAGATTGAAGTCCTTGATGACCCGCGTCGATGGACACTATTAGATCCTGGAAAGTCCTTCAGGGAGCTGAGATAAAAGGACCTTTTTCTGTTTACAAAAATAGCTTATATCTCACGAGTCCTTTAAAGGATCAGGACGAAAATAGTGTCAAACGATTGCTTTCATCAAGGACTATCATCTGTGTGAAGGACATCCCAATAGTCCTGCCAGGAGCTGAGATATAACGGTATTTATGTGTTTTTTCTGTTTTCTTGGCCGCCCGGTGCAACCCGGGACTTAGAAAAAATTCACTAATATCCTTTTTTCATCCTTAGATGACCCCTACTTTTTTTGATGTCAATCGACGCGGCTCATCAAGGACATTCGAACGCACCATGTCCTTTCGTCCTGCGGCAGGATTTGCGCATTTTAGAGCCTAAAAACCATTTTTTAAAATTATTGTGATAAATTGTGTTGCATACTTTTAGGGTTCAATAAATAAACGAAAATAAAAATTTTGTTGCATACTTTTTGGGGTATTTGATTTCAAGAAATTTTCTGTTGCATACTTTTAGGTGTTCTAGCCCGATTTGGGGGCCCAAAAAATTTTGTAGCATACTTTTAGGCTGTAGAACCCGATTTTTCAATAAAAATTTTTGTTGCATACTTTTAGGCGCTGGACCCCGAAAATTTTCTATTGCATACTTTTAGGTGTTTTAGCCCGATTTTGGGGCCCAAAAAATTATTGTAGCATACTTTTAGGCTGTAGAACCCGATTTTGCAATAAAAAATTTTGTTGCATACTTTTAGGCGCTGGACCCCGAAAATTCGGGCTTAAACGCCTAAAAGTATGCAACAAAAAATTTTTATTGCAAAATCGGGTTCTACAGCCTAAAAGTATGCTACACAAATTTTTTGGGCCCCAAAATCGGGCTAAAACACCTAAAAGTATGCAATCGAAAATTTTCGGGGTCCAGCGCCTAAAAGTATGCAACAAAAATTTTTTATTGCAAAATCGGGTTCTACAGCCTAAAAGTATGCTACACAAATTTTTTGGGCCCCAAAATCGGGCTAAAACACCTAAAAGTATGCAATACAAAATTTTCGGGGTCCAGCGCCTAAAAGTATGCAACAAAAAATTTTTATTGCAAAATCGGGTTCTACAGCCTAAAAGTATGCTACACAAATTTTTTGGGCCCCAAAATCGGGCTAAAACACCTAAAAGTATGCAATAGAAAATTTTCGGGGTCCAGCGCCTAAAAGTATGCAACAAAAATTTTTTATTGCAAAATCGGGTTCTACAGCCTAAAAGTATGCTACACAAATTTTTTGGGCCCCAAAATCGGGCTAAAACACCTAAAAGTATGCAATACAAAATTTTCAGGGTCCAGCGCCTAAAAGTATGCAACAAAAATTTTTTATTGCAAAATCGGGTTCTACAGCCTAAAAGTATGCTACAATAATTTTTTGAGCCCCAAAATCGGGCTAAAACACCTAAAAGTATGCAATAGAAAATTTTCGGGGTCCAGCGCCTAAAAGTATGCAACAAAAATTTTTTATTGAAAAATCGGGTTCTACAGCCTAAAAGTATGCTACAAAATTTTTTTGGGCCCCCAAATCGGGCTAGAACACCTAAAAGTATGCAACAGAAAATTTCTTGAAATCAAATACCCCCAAAAAGTATGCAACAAAATTTTTATTTTCGTTTATTTTATTGAACCCTAAAAGTATGCAACACAATTTATCACAATAATTTTAAAAAATGGTTTTTAGGCTCTTAAATGCGCAAATCCTGCCGCAGGACGAAAGGACATGGTGCGTTCGAATGTCCTTGATGAGCCGCGTCGATTGACATCAAAAAAAGTAGGGGTCATCTAAGGATGAAAAAAAGGATATTAGTGAATTTTTTCTAAGTCCCGGGTTGCACCGGGCGGCCAAGAAAACAGAAAAAACACATAAATACCGTTATATCTCAGCTCCTGGCAGGACTATTGGGATGTCCTTCACACAGATGATAGTCCTTGATGAAAGCAATCGTTTGACACTATTTTCGTCCTGATCCTTTAAAGGACTCGTGAGATATAAGCTATTTTTGTAAACAGAAAAAGGTCCTTTTATCTCAGCTCCCTGAAGGACTTTCCAGGATCTAATAGTGTCCATCGACGCGGGTCATCAAGGACTTCAATCTGGCCAAAGGACATCCGGATAGTCCTTGAAATGGCTGAGAAAAAAGGATATTTGTACATTTTTTGTGATTTTTTGCCATTTTTTCGACCTACCCCTTGCAAAAATTTTTGCAAAAATTTTTTGAAAGATATTTGGAATCCTTGAATGCAGATCGATAGTCCTGCTCCTGGAGGTCCTAGAAAAACATGTCCTGGCGAAATCGGTTAATGTCCTGCGGAGTTATGGCCTCGAGAAAATTGTCCTTTTTTCGTTTTTTAGCTCCAAAATCCACAAATCCTGCCGCAGGACGAAAGGACATGGTGCGTTCGAATGTCCTTGATGATCCGCGTCGATTGGCATCAAAAAAAGTAGGGGTCATCTAAGGATGAAAAAAAGGATATTAGTGAATTTTTTCTAAGTCCCGGGTTGCACCGGGCGGCCAAGAAAACAGAAAAAACACATAAATACCGTTATATCTCAGCTCCTGGCAGGACTATTGGGATGTCCTTCACACAGATGATAGTCCTTGATGAAAGCAATCGTTTGACACTATTTTCGTCCTGATCCTTTAAAGGACTCGTGAGATATAAGCTATTTTTGTAAACAGAAAAAGGTCCTTTTATCTCAGCTCCCTGAAGGACTTTCCAGGATCTAATAGTGTCCATCGACGCGGGTCATCAAGGACTTCAATCTGGCCAAAGGACATCCGGATAGTCCTTGAAATGGCTGAGAAAAAAGGATATTTGTACATTTTTTGTGATTTTTTGCCATTTTTTCGACCTACCCCCTTGCAAAAATTTTTGCAAAATTTTTTGAAAGATATTTGGAATCCTTGAATGCAGATCGATAGTCCTGCTCCTGGAGGTCCTAGAAAAACATGTCCTGGCGAAATCGGTTAATGTCCTGCGGAGTTATGGCCTCGAGAAAATTGTCCTTTTTCGTTTTTTAGCTCCAAAATCCTCAAATCCTGCCGCAGGACGAAAGGACATGGTGCGTTCGAATGTCCTTGATGATCCGCGTCGATTGGCATCAAAAAAAGTAGGGGTCATCTAAGGATGCAGGACAACCAATTTTTGGAAAAGGTCCTTTTTTATAGCTTTTTAAAGGACTTTCGAGGACCTGCATATGTCAATTTACGCCAATTAACAAGGTCCTTGATCTGGCCAAAGGACATCCAAATCGTCCTTAAAATGGCCGAGATATAAACACTTATGTGTTTTTTGGACTTGTAATTTTTCCTTAAGACAATTATCCTTTTTTCGTTTTTTAGCTCAAAAATCCGTAAATCCTGCCGCAGGATGAAAAGACATGGTGCGTTCGAATGTCCTTGATGATCCGCGTCGATTGGCATCAAAAAAAGTAGGGGTCATCTAAGGATGAAAAAAAGGATATTAGTGAATTTTTTCTAAGTCCCGGGTTGCACCGGGCGGCCAAGAAAACAGAAAAAACACATAAATACCGTTATATCTCAGCTCCTGGCAGGACTATTGGGATGTCCTTCACACAGATGATAGTCCTTGATGAAAGCAATCGTTTGACACTATTTTCGTCCTGATCCTTTAAAGGACTCGTGAGATATAAGCTATTTTTGTAAACAGAAAAAGGTCCTTTTATCTCAGCTCCCTGAAGGACTTTCCAGGATCTAATATTGTCCATCGACGCGGGTCATCAAGGACTTCAATCTGGCCAAAGGACATCCGGATAGTCCTTGAAATGGCTGAGAAAAAAGGATATTTGTACATTTTTGTGATTTTTTGCCATTTTTTCGACCTACCCCCTTGCAAAAATTTTTGCAAAATTTTTTGAAAGATATTTAGAATCCTTGAATGCAGATCGATAGTCCTGCTCCTGGAGGTCCTAGAAAAACATGTCCTGGCGAAATCGGTTAATGTCCTGCGGAGTTATGGCCTCGAGAAAATTGTTCTTTTTTCGTTTTTTAGCTCCAAAATCCTCAAATCCTGCCGCAGGACGAAAGAACATGGTGCGTTCGAATGTCCTTGATGATCCGCGTCGATTGGCATCAAAAAAAGTAGGGGTCATCTAAGGGTGCAGGACAACCAATTTTTGGAAAAGGTCCTTTTTTATAGCTTTTTAAAGGACTTTCGAGGACCTGCATATGCAAATTTACGCCAATTAACAAGGTCCTTGATCTGGCCAAAGGACATCCAAATCGTCCTTAAAATGGCCGAGATATAAACACTTATGTGTTTTTTGGACTTGTAATTTTTCCTTAAGACAATTATCCTTTTTTCGTTTTTTAGCTCAAAAATCCGTAAATCCTGCCGCAGGATGAAAAGACATGGTGCGTTCGAATGTCCTTGATGATCCGCGTCGATTGGCATCAAAAAAAGTAGGGGTCATCTAAGGGTGCAGGACAACCAATTTTTGGAAAAGGTCCTTTTTTATAGCTTTTTAAAGGACTTTCGAGGACCTGCATATGTCAATTTACGCCAATTAACAAGGTCCTTGATCTGGCCAAAGGACATCCAAATCGTCCTTAAAATGGCCGAGATATAAACACTTATGTGTTTTTTGGACTTGTAATTTTTCCTTAAGACAATTATCCTTTTTTCGTTTTTTAGCTCAAAAATCCGTAAATCCTGCCGCAGGATGAAAAGACATGGTGCGTTCGAATGTCCTTGATGATCCGCGTCGATTGGCATCAAAAAAGTAGGGGTCATCTAAGGATGAAAAAAAGGATATTAGTGAATTTTTTCTAAGTCCCGGGTTGCACCGGGCGGCCAAGAAAACAGAAAAAACACATAAATACCGTTATATCTCAGCTCCTGGCAGGACTATTGGGATGTCCTTCACACAGATGATAGTCCTTGATGAAAGCAATCGTTTGACACTATTTTCGTCCTGATCCTTTAAAGGACTCGTGAGATATAAGCTATTTTTGTAAACAGAAAAAGGTCCTTTTATCTCAGCTCCCTGAAGGACTTTCCAGGATCTAATAGTGTCCATCGACGCGGGTCATCAAGGACTTCAATCTGGCCAAAGGACATCCGGATAGTCCTTGAAATGGCTGAGAAAAAAGGATATTTGTACATTTTTTGTGATTTTTTGCCATTTTTTCGACCTACCCCCTTGCAAAAATTTTTGCAAAATTTTTTGAAAGATATTTAGAATCCTTGAATGCAGATCGATAGTCCTGCTCCTGGAGGTCCTAGAAAAACATGTCCTGGCGAAATCGGTTAATGTCCTGCGGAGTTATGGCCTCGAGAAAATTGTCCTTTTTCGTTTTTTAGCTCCAAAATCCTCAAATCCTGCCGCAGGACGAAAGGACATGGTGCGTTCGAATGTCCTTGATGATCCGCGTCGATTGGCATCAAAAAAAGTAGGGGTCATCTAAGGATGCAGGACAACCAATTTTTGGAAAAGGTCCTTTTTTATAGCTTTTTAAAGGACTTTCGAGGACCTGCATATGTCAATTTACGCCAATTAACAAGGTCCTTGATCTGGCCAAAGGACATCCAAATCGTCCTTAAAATGGCCGAGATATAAACACTTATGTGTTTTTTGGACTTGTAATTTTTCCTTAAGACAATTATCCTTTTTTCGTTTTTTAGCTCAAAAATCCGTAAATCCTGCCGCAGGATGAAAAGACATGGTGCGTTCGAATGTCCTTGATGATCCGCGTCGATTGGCATCAAAAAAAGTAGGGGTCATCTAAGAATGAAAAAAAGGATATTAGTGAATTTTTTCTAAGTCCCGGGTTGCACCGGGCGGCCAAGAAAACAGAAAAAACACATAAATACCGTTATATCTCAGCTCCTGGCAGGACTATTGGGATGTCCATTTTACAGATGATAGTCCACGATGAAAGGAATCGTTTGACACTATTTTAGTCCTGATCCTTCAAAGGACTCGCGAGATTTTAGCTTTTTTTGTAAACACAAAAAGGTCCTTTTATCTCAGCTCCCTGAAGGACTTTCCAGGATCTAATAGTGTCCATCGACGCAGGTCAGTAGGGGTTATCTAAGGATGCAGGACATGTAATACGGCAAATAAGATTCTAAACTAATTGGAATTATCATCATGGTGGCATCTGTGAAAATCAAGTCGTTGCATGCACTGTCCATCCTGTATGGAAGAGGATATGTATTACAGTTTCACTTACTTTCGCTAGCTTTGTTGACCATCTCATCCTGCATAATCACAATCATCTAGACAAGGCATTTCTTTTGAGTAAACCAAACTGAATGACGTAGAAACAAAAGTAGCGTAGCTTTAATCGAATCACTTTAATTACTCCATATTAAAGTATAATGAGAGTTAAAAAAATATACATGTATGTGTATTGTCCCAAAAAAAACAGGTCAAAATGAGTTTTTATAGATTTGAATGCCAATTTATAACTCACTCAGAGCAGCAGAGAAAGACATGGCCTTTTGAAATCGTCCAAAAATTGGCATAGTTTGAGGTTTGCAAAGTTCAGGTTTCTGCATAAATTTTGGAACGGTTATAGAAAAATGTTTGGTCAACATTAAAATTTTCCTGTATTTATGACAATTTTTTTTTACCGTTTTTTTAAAGTTTTGATGTCGTTTTTATTGAATTTTTATCTACTTTTTAATGCCATCAAAACTTTAAAAGATTGCAAAGCTGGGTATTTTATGAAAAATGTTATGATTTTGGTCAGAGTTCCAATTTTTCTAAGGCTGTATTTTAGATCATTTTCAACCGATTTTAAAATTTAGATCTATTTATATAAGTATTTCTCATCACATGTATACGTTCTTTTAAATGATATGAAAAGAATTGAAATTAAAAAAAAAATCTTTGGAAAATTCGTTTCATATACAAAGAAAAATTATTATTCCCATTTGAATCTCTTTTTTCATTTCATGGTCCATCCAAATGGCAACTGGAATTGCATCTTTTAGCTTGCATTTTGGTCATATTTCATATTTAAAGCGCTGATCTTTGCTGAGCCTGGGCCCTTTTCGTTTCAGCCAGACGACAGCTGAGGTCGTTCACTTGTCGTCTTAATTAAGTGCAGGCAGATTGCTGCTGCTGCTGCTGCTGATGATGTTGGTTGTGTTGGTTGTTGCCGTTGTTGCCGTTGTTAATGGAGGGAAACGCATTTTGACTGTGGCGTCAATGAAATCCAATAAGCTGACAGGAGCAGCAGCCGCAGGAGTAGGAGCAGGAACAGGAGCAAGAGAGGGCATGGGGAAGGAAATGTTGGCCAGTTGCAGCCAATTATTTATTAACATAAGGTATTGCTTTTTTGTGGCTTTCTGTTTGTGGTGAATTTGTACAAAAATTCTCAACTTTAATGACAACAAATGTTGGCCAGTTGGGATTCATGTTGCTGCTAACGGTTAACGTACAAATGGGTTCAAATGGCGTGACTTCCTGGCCACATTATGCGGATTTAAATTTGAATTTGGGAATCGAATTTTGTTTGTTCATCTGACTGCGCCAAGTGCCAAACGCGAATCCCCGAAACGAAACGAATCGAATCGAATCACAGACGATCGCGAAATTCACGCCATAAGTAGAATGTGATTTTCTCGCTTCGTTCTCGTTGCCAGTTGCCTGCTGTTGCAGTTGCTGGTGCTTTTTGTTTTTGTTTGTTTTTTTTTTATTCTCCTCCTGTTGTTGCTGTTGTTGTTGCTGTTGTCGCGTGTTGCTGTTGCTGTTGCTGTTGCCGTTGTTGCCTTGTTACGTTGACCAAATATGAGCAACATCACGAGAATCGTGCGGATTAACCTTTGCATATATTTTACAATCCCCAAATTCGAAATCCCAATTTCTTGGTAACAAACATAACAACATCAGCAGCAGCCGCAACAAACCAACATCATCGGCAGCAACAGACATTGGGCACAGAGCAGAGAGAACATCATTACCAATGGGGCAAACCCTTCGCTATGTATTTCCTTCCCTCTTCTGTGTCTCTTTAGCTGCCGCCACAAAAAGATATCGCGAGAATCGTAATGAAGTTATTTGTCCTGCGGCCATGCGAAATCAACAACGCACACACACACTCACACACACACACACACACACATATCCTTTTTGGCAATTGCATTGTGCGCGCCCCTGTCGCATAAATCATTTGCCACTCGCACGAAATTGGGCATAAATTTGCTCCACTTTGGAGAAGGCTTTGACTTTGGCAAAAAGGAAAAAAGAAAGAAATACAAGCCGATGGCTTAACGAATTCAACCAGCTGAGACTGCTGCAATGGAGGAGCAACATATTCTTCGCTAGAGATGGCCACGTGACATTTTCACAATTTCCATTGTATACCTTTAGGGGGGGGCGCGCGAGTTATATGTATAGGATATAGATAGAGATATCTTACTTAACTTACTCTGAGAGCCAGAGATCCATCACGATGTTGTTGCTGCTGCCGCTGTTGCATCACCAAAATGGAAAGGAATGGAATGGCCGCACCCACTCGGCTCAATTGTGATTCAGTTGTAAAGTGAACTTTCCACGCTCGAAATTAGCCGCGAATTCGGTTATTAAAACAGCAACTCCAACTCCAGACAGTTGCCCCTGGGTGTTAACTGAGAGATAGAGAGAGAACGAAAGAGATGTTGAGGTGAGCAAGGATCCAGACCAAGAGCAAGACCCAGACCCAGTTTTTTTTTTGGTTGTACCTGCTGTGATAAATCAACGTGAGACTAATGCGAGCTTAACACGCGAATTATGATTTTGCAAATGATGTGAAGCGGGAATTTTTTCCTTTTTTTGGGGTTTTTTTTTTTTTTTGGTGGGGAGGGGGCGGGGGAAGGGAAGCCAGTTGATTGCTTTATAATCGCCTTCACATCCACATCGTCGTGGCCTTTAATTGCAAGTTAAAAGAGTCTCCTCTCTCTCTCGCCCGCTCTCTGCCCCAATCGCTTTGGTGCATTCCCCTTCCTTGGCGTCGTCTCGCTGTGGAAAAGTGACCTTTTGCACTATTGATAATTAGTTTTGAGGCAACAGGCAAAACGAGACGAGACGAGAAATCAACAGCAAATCAACACATGCGCCTCTCTGACACACAGACCCAGAGACAGTAGTGAAGCAGCCAACGATAGCTTCGTTTGGAGCATTTAACCCAGTTATTATGACTGCCATTTATTATGGCCAACAATTGCACACGCTAGACAAACGGCAAGCGGTGGAGCAGGGTGGTAGGGGGGTGGGGGGGGCGGATGGTGCCTATTTTCGGGTTTTCCTTTACTGCGGCTTCATTGGTTCCTGCTCCTGCTGCGTGGGTGTCCTTTTGACCCGCATGTCATTTATAGCTGATGCTGATACTGCTGCTGTTGCTGTTGCTGCGGTGTCTATTTTGTGGTGCCTCCCTTGTTTGCCAGCCTCGCCCTTATTGTGCTTGTGTTGGTGTGTGTGTGTGTGTGCGTCTGGGGGTCAGGTCAGGAGCAGGACCACGACCACGACCACTGTTTGTCACCCAACAATGGCAATGTGCCATGAGCCGAGTACCAGAAGCAGGCAATGTAGATGGAGATGGAGACCATTGGGCATTCGCTGACAATGGCACAGTTTTGCATGCAATTGACTTTCACAGCTCGTTGCTCTTTAGTGTCCTCCTGTGGACGGGGTGAGGGTGGAAAAAGGATGGAGGCATATACTGAAGTCATTTTAGCATGTTGAAGTCCGCTTATCCGACACCTTGTGAGCTTTAAATAAACAAAATATAAGAATTGGTGAAAGGCAAAGTGAAATATAAGGATAACTAAATAAAATTGAAACGAATTATTGGCTTAAAGATAATGCAATTTGGAGACTTGCCTTAATTTAGAAAGAAACAAAGTATTGATAATTTTATATGACCTAATATAAGTTCATTTTGTAATGGTTATTTGCGAATTAATAAACTTTCTCTACAAAAGACAAAAATGCATTTAAATCGATTGGGGAATGTTTAAAGTTTACCATAGAAATTCTCTCTGTCTCTTGGCTTAAAGTTTTTGCATTTGTATCGAAAACTTTCTCAATCATCAAATCGTCGCCTCAACCCTGTGAGCCATTGCTTTACCTTCTTTTTCGATCCCTTAACCATAAATACAGAGCTAAAGAGCTCGAGAGAGAGAGAGGGAGAGAGGAAGGCAGAGAACATAGTTGCATTTTTCCCTTCTTTGGCTTGAGCTCGTCATAAATTTTAATACACATTTTGGTTTGCAAATTGCCAGAGTCAAGAAAAAGGAAAAGAATTGCAATTCGCGCTATCTCTTTTTGGTCGGGGTCTCGGGCTCTTTCCTTCCTTCATTTTTTGCCATCGTCCTTTTTTTTTTTTTTTGCCCCCCTCCGCGTTACTGTGACGAGCACGTCAACTTTTGATTGACTGGCTAAGTTCAACCGATTTCCTCCTCCATCGCACCATCGTTCCGATCTACTCCTCTCTCTCTCTCTCTCTCTCTTTCACTATGTCTATCTCTTTCTCTCTACGCACTCACTCACATAGAACGAAGAACGGCAGCAAATTGCATAATTTTTACATAAAATATGCTGACGTGCATTCATAATCATAAAAAAAAGGGTTAGCAATTCTGTTTTCTCCTTCTGGTCTGTTATTTATTTGGCCTCATGCCTGTCTACGTACTTACATACATACATATGTACATACATACATATATGTATATAAATGTATATTTGTTTTAATATGCAGCCTAATAGGCACTGGCTTTGGGGGTCTCTACCCTCCTCTATTCCTCCTCCATCCCTTCTTATGCTTGCTTATCCCGTTCCGTTCCGTCTCTTCATCCAAAACAAAAATTGACAAAATGTATGCAAAGTTAAAACAACAAACACAGTGCATAAAATATTTATGATGGCGAATTGTGTTGGCAATATTTTCAGGTTCAATGACGACTTCTACATAAAGTTACCCCCCTCCCCGCCCCGTTCCCCCTAACCATTGCCAATGGAAATGAGTATGCGAATGCGAATGTGAATTCACAAAATGATTCATGCGTAAAACGACAGACAATTGTTGTATTTGCGGCCAAGTTAATCTTACAGGTGGATGGATGAGATCGCATGGAATGGGATGGCATGCCATGGGATGGGTTGGGATGATGGCAAAAGTTCAATAACATTATCCAATGGACAAAACAATATATTCCTTTCCCTTCACATAATATAGTTATTCGATTTCCATACAATTTACCCAAAAAAGAACTTTATAGAATTACTTCAAAAATGAACTCAAGTGGCAAAAGACCAGTTTAAGTTTTTAAAAGATCGAATCACAATCAATTATTTCATCCGCAAAATATGTTTCGGAAGGGTTTTCACTTAATTTCTACACAGGGATTGAGTAGCTCCCAGGACTGATGATAATTCGTAATCTTATCTTGACAAGACTCTATTGAAAACATTTTCTTACTAATTTTTAAAAGGCATATCTATATTTTATCTACTTTTAAATGCTATCAAAACTTTAAAAGATTGTCCAAATAACTCACCCATTTCTAGGATGATCCGTTTTTCATTTGCCTAAATTCGAGTCTTTGAATAGCACTATCAGATCCTGGAATGTCCTTTGAGAAGCTGCAATGAAAAGACTTTTTATGGTTAATACACATATCGCGACTTATTTAAAGGATTAGGACGTATTGATTTTAAATTAATCGTATGATTAAATGCCGCTTTTTAGCCAAAGGACACAACGTTATTCGTACTGGATGCAAACAAACTAATTTTTCAAAATAGACCGAATTAAAGGTTTGCAAAGTAAACACTTTTTTTAAGGAATTTTGGAACAATTATTGGAAAAATGTTGATAAAAATTTTAATTTTCCGAAGGCTGTATTTAGAGCCATTCTCTACCTACTTTTAAATGCCATTACATGACTTTTTGAAATCCAAAAACTGGCATAGTTAGGTTTGCAAAGTTGAGGTTTTTGCATAAATTTTGAAACACTTATTGAAAAATGTTTGGTCAAAATTGAATTTTCCTAAGGCTGTATTTAGGACAATTCTCAACCGATTTTCAAAGTTTTGATGTAGTTTTTATTGAATTTTTATCTTCTTTTAAATGCTATCAAAACTTTAAAAGACTTCAAAGCTGGGGATTTTTTAAAATTTTTTGAAAAATTGTATGTTTTTGGTCAAAGTTTCGATTTTCCTTAGGCTGTATTTTAGACAATTTTCAACCGATTTCCAAATTTATTATCTAATTCTTATTATATTTTTAGATACTTTCAAATGCTACCAAAAGCTTGGAATTTTGGGAAAAAAATTTCGACTCGATTTTTGCAAATTTTTACAGTGTATACACTGTAATTTTTTTCAAAAATCGGGTCAAAATTAGTTTTTTAGATTTGAATGCCAATTTATAACTCACATTTAAAACAACAAAAAAAGTCATGACTTTTTGAAATTGGCCAAAAATTAGCATAGTTATGGGTTTGCAAAGTTGAGGATTTTTCAAAAAATTTTAAACAGGTATTGAAAAAATAATGCCCAAAATTCTTATTTTCTGAAGGCTGTAGTTAGAACAATTCTCAACCGATTTCCAAAGTTTTGATCCAGTTTTAAGCGAATTTTTATCTACTTTAAAATGACATCAAAACTTTAAAAGACTTCGAAGCTGGGGATTTTTTAAAATTTTTAGAAAAATTGTATGTTTTTGGTCAAAGTTTCGATTTTCCTTAGGCTGTATTTTAGACAATTTTCAACCGATTTCCAAATTTATTATATAATTCTTATTATATTTTTAGATACTTTCAAATGCTACCAAAAGCTTGGAATTTTGGGAAAAAAAAATTTCGACTCGATTTTTGCAAATTTTTACACTGTAATTTTTTTCAAAAATCGGGTCAAAATTAGTTTTTTAGATTTGAATGCCAATTTATAACTCACATTTAAAACAACAAAAAAAGTCATGACTTTTTGAAATTGGCCAAAAATTGGCATAGTTATGGGTTTGCAAAGTTGAGGATTTTTCAAAAATTTTAAGCAGGTATTGAAAAATTAATGCCCAAAATTCTTATTTTCTGAAGGCTGTAGTTAGAACAATTCTCAACCGATTTCCAAAGTTTTGATGCAGTTTTAAGCGAATTTTTATCTACTTTAAAATGACATCAAAACTTTAAAAGACTTCAAAGCTGGGGATTTTTTTAAATTTTTTGAAAAATTTTATGTTTTTGGTCAAAGTTTCGATTTTCCTTAGGCTGTATTTTAGACAATTTTCAACCGATTTCCAAATTTATTATCTAATTCTTATTATATTTTTAGATACTTTTAAATGCTACCAAAAGCTTGGAATTTTGGGAAAAAAAATTTCGACTCGATTTTTGAAAATTTTTACAGTGTATATTTTTCATAAATCGGGTCAAAATTAGTTTTTTAGATTTGAATGCCAATTTATAACTCACATTTAAAACAACAAAAAAAGTCATGACTTTTTGAAATTGGCCAAAAATTGGCATAGTTATGGGTTTGCAAAGTTGAGGATTTTTCAAAAAATTTTAAGCAGGTATTGAAAAATTAATGCCCAAAATTCTTATTTTCTGAAGGCTGTAGTTAGAACAATTCTCAACCGATTTCCAAAGTTTTGATGCAGTTTTAAGCGAATTTTTATCTACTTTAAAATGACATCAAAACTTTAAAAGACTTCAAAGCTGGGGATTTTTTTAAATTTTTTGAAAAATTTTATGTTTTTGGTCAAAGTTTCGATTTTCCTTAGGCTGTATTTTAGACAATTTTCAACCGATTTCCAAATTTATTATCTAATTCTTATTATATTTTTAGATACTTTTAAATGCTACCAAAAGCTTGGAATTTTGGGAAAAAAAATTTCGACTCGATTTTTGAAAATTTTTACAGTGTATATTTTTCATAAATCGGGTCAAAATTAGTTTTTTAGATTTGAATGCCAATTTATAACTCACATTTAAAACAACAAAAAAAGTCATGACTTTTTGAAATTGGCCAAAAATTGGCATAGTTATGGGTTTGCAAAGTTGAGGATTTTTCAAAAAATTTTAAACAGGTATTGAAAAATAATGCCCAAAATTCTTATTTTCTGAAGGCTGTAGTTAGAACAATTCTCAACCGATTTCCAAAGTTTTGATGCAGTTTTAAGCGAATTTTTATCTACTTTAAAATGACATCAAAACTTTAAAAGACTTCAAAGCTGGGGATTTTTTAAAATTTTTTGAAAAATTGTATGTTTTTGGTCAAAGTTTCGATTTTCCTTAGGCTGTATTTTAGACAATTTTCAACCGATTTCCAAATTTATTATCTAATTCTGATTATATTTTAAGATACTTTCAAATGCTACCAAAAGCTTGGAATTTTGGAAAAAAAATTTCGACTCGATTTTTGAAAATTTTTACAGTGTATACACTGTAATTTTTTCAAAAATCGGGTCAAAATTAGTTTTTTAGATTTGAATGCCAATTTATAACTCACATTTAAAACAACAAAAAAAGTCATGACTTTTTGAAATTGGGCAAAAATTGGCATAGTTATGGGTTTGCAAAGTTGAGGATTTTTCAAAAAATTTTAAACAGGTATTGAAAAAATAATGCCCAAAATTCTTATTTTCTGAAGGCTGTAGTTAGAACAATTCTCAACCGATTTCCAAAGTTTTGATGCAGCTTTAAGCGAATTTTTATCTACTTTAAAATGACATCAAAACTTTAAAAGACTTCAAAGCTGGGGATTTTTGAAAATTTTTTGAAAAATTGTATGTTTTTGGTCAAAGTTTCGATTTTCCTTAGGCTGTATTTTAGACAATTTTCAACCGATTTCCAAATTTATTATCTAATTCTTATTATATTTTTAGATACTTTCAAATGCTTCCAAAAGCTTGGAATTTCGGGAAAAAAAATTTCGACTCGATTTTTGCAAATTTTTACAGTGTATACACTGTAATTATTTTTTCAAAAATCGGGTCAAAATTAGTTTTTTAGATTTGAATGCCAATTTATAACTCACATTTAAAACAACAAAAAAAGTCATGACTTTTTGAAATTGGCCAAAAATTGGCATAGTTATGGGTTTGCAAAGTTGAGGATTTTTCAAAAATTTTAAACAGGTATTGAAAAAATAATGCCCAAAATTCTTATTTTCTGAAAGCTGTAGTTAGAACAATTCTCAACCGATTTCCAAAGTTTTGATGCAGCTTTAAGCGAATTTTTATCTACTTTAAATGACATCAAAACTTTAAAAGACTTCAAAGCTGGGGATTTTTTAAAATTTTTTGAAAAATTGTATGTTTTTGGTCAAAGTTTCGATTTTCCTTAGGCTGTATTTTAGACAATTTTCAACCGATTTCCAAAATTATTATCTAATTCTTATTATATTTTTAGATACTTTCAAATGCTACCAAAAGCTTGGAATTTTGGGAAAAAAATTTGGACTCGATTTTTGCAAATTTTTACAGTGTATACACTGTAATTTTTTTCAAAAATCGGGTCAAAATTAGTTTTTTAGATTTGAATGCCAATTTATAACATACATTCAGAGCAGCAAAAAAAGACATGACATTTTGAAATTGGCCAAAAATTGGCATAGTTAGAGGTTTGCAAAGTTGTGTTTTTTTGCAAAAATTTTGGCACATATGTATGTATATTGAAATTTTTTTGTCAAAATTTAAATTTTCCTAATGCTGTATTTAGGTCAATTTTCTACCGATTTTCAAAGTTTTCATGTGGTTTTTATCGAATTTTTTGTCTACTTTTTAATGCCATCAAAATCGAAAACAAAATGGCAAAGTTAGCGAATCCCCAAGTTGAGGTTCTTTAGAGAATTTTTAAAAAACTTTTGGACAGAACTCAAATTTTTGGCTGTACTTGGTTCAATTCGCTAATTTAGTTAGTTGAAGTTGTGCATTAATGTTGCTTTTAGGGATATTATATTTGCAATCAATAATAAATAAATAAAGCCATTTAGAAGAATAATGAGAAAGGTTCTTACTATCAAAACGATAAAAAAAGACAGTGAAATTGTAATATATGTATATCTATTATATAAAATATGTGTGATTGAAAAGAATTATTCCAGCAACTTGTCGCATTTTTCTCTCTCTTTTGACTGTTTAGAATTCCCCTTTGATTTGCCTCGAACTTCGCCTTCTCTTTGTACCCTTTTGTTGCTGCTGTTGTTGTTGTTGCTTTTTGTTATAAACTTTAGATATATCACTCATACGCCACATAGAGCGACCCCAAGAGTCTGCTTGTTGTTGCTGTTTGCAGTTTGCAGAAATAAAATAAAAAATTACAAATGCAGCAGCAAATTTATTGGCCAATGGGTTGAAATTGACAAAAATCGGCTCTGGGAACTGGCTTTGGACTTGAGTTGAGGCTGTTTGAGTGATCCCTGATCGCACATTTGCCAACCTGGCCATCAGGCAAACGGGCAGCGAGCAAACAGCCAACATATGCCTGGCCATGCCAGGCCACTGCCATTTGCGATCGATCTTTGGTCTATGACCATGGCAAACCAAAAGGCGGTTTCCATGTTTGTGATTCTGAATCTGATTCTGAAATCCTGATGCGGCTATCGTATAGAATTTGCTTTTTGTTGTTGCTCTTGCTGCTGTTGTTGTTGTTGTTGTTGTGTCGTTTTCGAATGAATTATGGGCAATGAAATTTTTGGCATTGGACTTTTCGTATTTGATGTTGGGACAAAGATTTTTCACCATCCAACACAGAGAAACGGTGGGTGAACTTTTCCAAACTTTGTTTCGACTCTTTCTATTTTGGCCCAAACTTTTCATTCATACAGGAAATTGAATCTTAAATCTTTTAGATTTATGACTCACCTTAATAAGCAAATCAAACGACACACAGAGTGAGAGAGAGAGCAACAGGTAATAAAACATTTGCCAAAGACATTTTTTTTTTCATTTTCGTTTTGCCTGAAATTATATTTTGGGCTCAGGCATTCATCATTGAGAATCTTCTTCGGAACGAATAGATAGAAGGATAAAAAAAAACTACTATAAATGCCTGTAACCTGTAAAAATGGTCATAAAAATTGAGTTATTTCAGCAGGTGACGATGGTGGCCAGTGAATTTGGTGACTAACCGAAACCAAACCGAAACCCATAGACCAAACAAACAGCAATCAGTGCAAATGCCCAAGAGAAATGCAGGTCAGCGGGCAAAAAAAAAACTAAAAAAAAAAGCACAAACCAAAAAACAAGTAGAAAAGGAAAATCAACATGCAAGGCACACAAAATGTTTTCCCAACTCAACTGCTATTTGTGCGTGTGTGTGTGTGTATGTTCGGAGTATGTAAAACAAAAGAGTGGAAAATTATTACAGTTGCCAACCGACACAAAGAGAGCAGCCACCCAAAAGAGGTGGCTCGATGGATGGATAGATGGATGGGTGGGTGGGTGTGTGGGCGTTTGGTTGCCTGACCGGGGGGATGGATGTGGTGTGAGAAGGGCGAGAAAATTCAACAGCAAAACAATTACTACAGTTGCTCCAATTACGACGCATAAGTGAAGCAGGCGGTGGCAATGGCTTCAAGGAGGAGGAGGAGGAGTTGAAGTGGATATGTCGAATATTTTTCCCTGACAAGCAACGCGATAACAATTTTACATACAAAGCAAACATTTTGCAGCTCGAAGCTTTCACAGAGGCTGCCACAGCCTGATAGACCAAAATGGCAAGCACATGGCAAGAGCAACCAAGTTGGTGTCCATATGCTGCTCCATCTGTTGATGATGCTGCTGCTGCTGCTGCTCCTTCTCAAAGTTTTATCAACAGCTGCTACTACTATGTACATATGTATATTCCAAGCCAAGGCATGACCCCTTAGGGCCTTTGGGGTGGCGGTCGTCCCTGGGATAAGATAAATGAAAATTAAGTTTCCCTTTAATGCAAGCCACCAAATATGGCCCTGATAATTGGCCTTAAGTGCTTGCAGTTGATAACTGAAACAGCGTTCACAGCGTATGGAGAGAAAAACAAGGCAGAAGCCGGATTGGATGGCTAGCTGCAAGCAAATTGGCCAGGAAGTACAGAAAAGTTCAAGTTTCCATGTTTAATTTAATTCTCACACTTTTCACATCGTGGCAATGACTTAAAAAAAAAAAACATTTTATACTTTGACCCACATTTCCACTTGGCCAATAAAATTTGCATGCGAGTTCCAATGTTGGCTTGGGCAAAAGAAAATACAGGTAAATAACATAAAGAAATTCTCCACATGAGAGGTACAAACCTCCCTCTCCGCGTCACTCTCTTTTTTTTTAATTTATGTATTTCAAATAGCAGAATCCTTAAAGTTGGACCAAAAAGTTATCCCAAACAGGTTTGCATACTGAATTTTAGATCGGAGTTTAAGTTCTGTGATTTGATCATTTCGTTCACCTCATTTTCTTCTTGGGCCAATTGGCAAAGGGAAATGAATTCCGCTATGTGTGGAAGAAAGAACAAGATGATGCCATGGAAATTCTATTGTCTAGCATTATATTTACTCTTATACCATTGTCGATAATGTTCTGCACTTCGTTTGGGCGTTCATTTTCCGCGTCTGACATGGCCAATAATAATTGAATATATTGAAAATATGTAGTTTTGTCGTCTTTCTTATTAATTGTCACAAATAAGTGCGACCAGGTCGTGGAAATCTGGACGCACAGGGATGCATTAAAATGTTAATCACTCTAGAGTGACCAAGTGAATGTTGAACAAATTATATATGCATGTGGGCACAAACATACATACATACATACATATGTACATATGTATGTATGTATCTTGAGAATTCTGCCCTTCAGATTGAGAGAAGTTAGTTGCAGACCTTCATCTCTCGCATAATCACGACAAAGTTGAGTTGCCAGTCGGTGAAAGTTTAGCCAGCCAATCATTTTGCTAACAGAGACATGAATTTCATTACGAATCCCATTTGTAATCCATCGATCGATTCAACGATCAACATCGTCATGATGATCTCTCATACGCAGCTGAAACATGGCAGCAAAACAGGAATTTCGGGAGGTCGGTAAAAAGACGGGGGGAATAATGCTAATTTTTGTGACATTCTCTGGATTGTATATGTATGTACTTATGTATGTATGATCTACCTTATAAGGCAAGGGACACAAATAATGGCAGTGAAAATCCATATAACTGTGTTCCCGTTTCATATCGAGGGTAATGGAATATATGCAAAACAGATGCTAAACAGAATCATCAGAGCTCGGTTTTTTTTTTTTTTGCGGTTCGTAAAAATATATATGTCCATACATACAAATCGCACAGTTAACTCGATTTACTCCCCTTACTCCTTATCGACATGATCGATATTTATTTAATTGAGCTGCTGCTGCTAAATCCATGGCGGCGGCCATTAGAATTTTTGCATTTTTTCGCCATATGTTTGCATATATTTAAATGCCACTTTGACTGATTTCAAGTGGGCGTGGTCGTGGCAACAGAAACCAAAAAATATTTATGCATTTTTCAATGCCATTACTCAGAGGCAATGGCAGCGGCAGCGAACTGCAGCCTGGCTCCCGCGGCATTTTGTTCAATCGATAATTCTTTGCACTAAATGCTACCAAATTAGTTTGAAATTATCTTGGAAAATAAATCGAATCTACCCCAAAACCAGAAGGACGGGCTAACTTCAACCATGCCGAATTTTGTATACCCTTGCAAGTTCTTGTGTTTCTAAATCCCTAAAAAAAATTACCAAAATTTAAAGACTTTTGTGTAAAAATCCGTATCTACACGCCATGGCACGGCACACATACAAATGCTTCTAACACGTGGCGTATGCTGTTTGTTTTGCAGACATACAAATGCTTCTAACACGTGGCGTATGCTGTTTGTGTGGCATCATTTTTAATGATTGCAAAAAAAAAAAAAACACCTGACAGAAAAGCAAATACATATGTACATATGTATGTTGAAGTGTAAAAAAAAACTTAATATCTGGTCACTCTATGAGTTGCCGAATAAAAGTCCCTGCACGGACTATGGGTGACGAACGAACCCTGCACTGTACAAAGAAGAAAGGTTCATATGGTAAAAAATTAAATTTGACTTTCTAAGCCTACAGCAATTGCAATGTTTGGAAAAGAAACCCAAACCACAAAAAAGGTTTACATTTCTAAACTGAAATTTATGCCATTGTAAAAAAAAAATAATAAAGATTCAATAATGTTCAAAATAGAACAACACGACGAATTCGATATCACATTACCATTCAAATTTAATAGAACAAAACAATGAATACAAATATTTATATGTTAGAAATAAGATTCAATATCCAACAAAAAAGAAACGTTTATGTGGAAACACAATTGCTTAATAAGGTTTCAATTTAAATGGATCAAAACAAGGAATAAAAATATTTAGATGTTCGGAACAAGACCAAGAACCAGAAGACGATGACGAAGAAAAAAAAACGGTTATACGGAACCACAATTGCCGAATAAGGTTTCAATTTAAATGGATCAAAACAAGGAATAAAAATATTTAGATGTTGGGAACAAGATGATGAACCAGAAGGTGATGGAGGATAAAACCGGTTATACGGAACTACAATTGCCGAATAAGGTTTCAATTTAAATGGATCAAAACAAGGAATAAAAATATTTAAATGTTGGGAAGAAAACGAAGAGCCAGAAGAAATCCTTGCCAGATTCAAATTAAATAAAACAAAACAAGGAATAAAAATATTTAGATGTTGCAAATAAGAAGAAGAAGAACCATAAAAAACCATTGAACAAAATGAATACAAATATTTAGATGTTAGAAATAAGATTCAATAACCAACAAAAAAGAAACGTTTTTATGGAAACACAATTGCCGAATAAGGTTTCAATTTAAATGGATCAAAACAAGGAATAAAAATATTTAGATGTTGGGAACAAGATGATGAACCAGAAGGTGATGGAGGATAAAACCGGTTATACGGAACTGCAATTGCCGAATAAGGTCTCAATTTAAATAGATCAAAACAAGGAATCAAAATATTTAGATGTTGGGAAGAAAACGAAGAGCCAGAAGAAATCCTTGCCAGATTCAAATTAAATAGAACAAAACAAGGAATAAAAATATTTATGTAGATGTTGCAAATAAGAAGAAGAAGAACCATAAAAAACCATTGAACAAAATGAATACAAATATTTAGATGTTAGAAATAAGATTCAACAGCCAACAAAAAAGAAACGTTTATATGGAAACACAATTGCCGAATAAGTTTTCAATTTAAATAGAACAAAACAAGGAATAAAAATATTTAGATGTTGGGAACAAGACCAAGAACCAGAAGACGATGACGAAGAAAAAAAACGGTTATACGGAACCACAATTGCCGAATAAGGTTTCAATTTAAATGGATCAAAACAAGGAATAAAAATATTTAGATGTTGGGAAGAAAACGAAGAGCCAGAAGAAATCCTTGCCAGATTCAAATTAAATAGATTCAAATTAAATAGAACAAAACAAGGAATAAAAATATTTATGTAGATGTTGCAAATAAGAAGAAGAAGAAGAACCATAAAAAACCATTGAACAAAATGAATACAAATATTTAGATGTTAGAAATAAGATTCAATAGCCAACAAAAAAGAAACGTTTATATGGAAACACAATTGCCGAATAAGGTTTCAATTTAAATGGATCAAAACAAGGAATGAAAATATTTAGATGTTGGGAACAAGATGATGAACCAGAAGGTGATGGAGGATAAAACCGGTTATACGGAACTACAATTGCCGAATAAGGTTTCAATTTAAATGGATCAAAACAAGGAATAAAAATATTTAGATGTTGGGCAGATGACGAGGAGCCAGAAGAAATCATTGCCAGATTCAAATTAAATAGAACAAAACAAGGAATAAAAATAATTAGATGTTGCAAATAAGAAGAACCATAAAAAAACCATTGAACAAGAAGAATTCAAATATTTTGATGTTGGAAATAAGATTCAATAACCAACAAAAAAGAAACGTTTATATGGAAACACAATTGACGAATAAGTTTTCAATTTAAATAGAACAAAACAAGGAATAACAATACAATATTTAGATGTTGCCTCTGCAAAGGCAAGAAAATGAATGATGAATATGGAAGAAATTCTCCTATTTATACAAGTTTGAAGCAAGGCCAACTACTAGGTATTAGATACTAGATAATGTGGCAGTAGTTATTTAAGACAAAAAAGACATGATTTCCATTTGAGTATAAAAACTGGTCACTTTAGATTTGACACTTCTAGAATATTATGTCCAGTGATGCCATTTTTTTTCAATGAAAAAATCGGATGTACCCTTCTATGCGTTGCACACTTCTGACCAAAATACATATACCCTTTTTGCAAGGGTATAAAAACACAAAAACGAAAGCCCTCCCCCCACCCTCTCCCGGCTGCAACATTGACCGCGTTTTTTATTGCCTTTTATGAGCAAAAATTATTTATTATTTGCAGCTTAATTTGCTTCCGAATTGCAATGAATTAAGCTTAAGGGGAAATTTTTGTTCTCTGACTTTTTGAGAATGTTTTTTTTTTCCTCCTACCAACCAGGTGGTAATTGATCTGAAAATCGTGTCTAATTACACTTGGCACACAGTGTAATCAATATGTATGCTCATGCAAGGGAAAAATGAGTTTTTACCTTAGATTTTCGTTTTTGGGAAAGCTTCACAATTCTTGTTTCCAATTGAATGTCCGTCCGTACCAGTGGCAGTTGCCTCAGGTTGGCCACATCAAAAGGTATGGACTTTTTGTAAGCACTGTGTGCATCTGTGTGTGTGTGCAACTCTCGTATATATCATAGTTCCGTTTTTCTGTTTTGTTGTTCGAATCGAAGCAAAAATTCAATAAACTGCAACTTTTTGACTTGCTTCCGGGCTTTTTTTTTTGGCTTCTTTTCGGGTTGAGAAAATTGAGTATTGTGGCTTGCTTGTGTTGTCGGATTGTGTGTTGTATGTTTTTTGCCACCAACTGTGGTTGGCATTTTTATTGTTTGCCTTGATAGCCTTGTGATTTTCGTTTTCAGTTTCGGTTCTGAGAGTATTTTTCGAGGGAGATTTCCACCGCTTTGTCGGCCATGATAAAAAGTATACAAACAATTTTCAGGTTTTTCAATGCATTTCTTGGCTGCTGGTGGCCGCAGGACACACAAAATGAACAGCCTGCCCTCCCCCTCCCTCTCTCCCTCTCTACCCAATCCAAGTTGAGTCAACAAATTTTGCAGTTGCTGCTGCTGCTGTTCATTGGCACTCAGTCAAAAGTCTGCGATGGTCTGGCAAATATTTTATGTTAGAGGCAAACAACTTTGACAGTAAACAGGCAAAAAAGGGTCGTCAAGCGGGACCACACCTTGTCTCCACTTTAGCTACCTCCATCCGTTACCGCTTTCACCTACAAATTCTCCTCAAGCTCCTCCACTGATTCACATTCTCATTCTTTTAGCTTGGCTGGACCGGGCTGGGGCTGGGGCGACAATTCATCAAACAGCAAGACTAAAAGACAGCAAATGAGCAACGGGGGTCGTCCACTGTTGACACTGACATACAGGTTGCTCCACCATTGCCCATCTCCGTCTCCATCTCCAACTCCGACTCCAACTGAGTGATGACCGCGACAATGGCGAAAAACGAAAGCTCCAGACGGTGCGATCAAAACTTCCTGGAAATTAATTAAACTCTAACTGGGTAGCCATACACTGAGAGAAAATGTGACTGTGAAACCATTTAATGCTTTCGACCTAACGAATTTTCATTATACTTATTTTCAATCTGTTACTATGACAAATGCCACTTTTTGCCGTAAATTTTTTGGTGGTTATCAGGAATTTCTAGATTAAACAGAGCACTAATTGGCCTAGGCTTTCGGCTCTTCGGCTATAAGTAGATGTATTTTTGTTCATAAGAATGCTCTTATCCTCAAAAGCGAATTCTCCAAATATTACTCAAATAGTCACTTATACAAGATAGCAAACATAAACAGGATCGATAACTATATGATAGAGATGCTTAGATCAGGATAATAACAACCTAATAAACGAACCTAGGTATACAAACATTTATCTACATATATGGATAAAATCAAAATGATAAAGCTATAGATAGAGAATATCAACGGATAAAACAGTCAATGAATCTGAGTTTTCGCCTAGAAACATTGCATCATAATCAACACTTTTTAAAGGTTTTTCGTCCATTTTCTTTTACCATCTAAATATATCAAACAATGCTCAAAGTAAATTCTATGATTCTATAAATATGATATCTCAGCTGCACAGACATAAAATAAGTTTCTAAAGAAAAATAAGCTAGCTTTAAGCTAAATGTAATAATTTGGAAATAAAGCATAACAAAAGAATTGAATAAAAAATCACTTTTAAATAGATGAATAAATACTTTAAAAAAAAAATGGAATTTCTTATTATTCTTATTTCTCTCTGTGTATGGGCAACCATCAGCACTTGGTCTCTAACGAAGCTGCAGCTTCAGCTTCAGCTCAATAATTATCGACGCTTATCAAAAGACACCGTTACAGATGCTCGCACATGAGCAGAGAGGTAAAGTCAACAGCCGCCGCCGTAGCAGCAGCAGCATCAGGGGCATCAGGAATCAGCCACCAAGTATGGACACACACACTGTTCGGACACTGCCTCTGCCTAGGTCTAGGTCTAGGCTAAAGCCTAGGAATGCGGCTGACTTGGCGGCTGCTCCTGGAGTCCAGCAAGTAGGAAAAAGAAGCCTTTGTTCATTTCGGTTCTGTGCAATTAATATTCAACGCCGTTGGCTGATCATAATTTACGTGCTGAGTTTACGTTGCGAATGCGTCGTCGTCGGAGTAGACTCTGGGTTTTTTTCCAGGGGGAGGAGGCGTTGCCGCCAACCGCCTAGTACAAAAAGGGGGCGTGCTCTTTACATGGCAACTGCGGTATGGGTGGGAGGTGGGGGAAGATAGGACGAGCAAAAACTAGACGACAAAAGGGCATGCTATTTACATTTGGACAGAGAGACAGAGAGAGAGAGAGCAAAGACCGGAGATCTACACTCACACGTGTTCACCTCAGACATGACCAGAGGCCAACAACTTTTGCTTGGCCAGGGAATTAATTCTGTTGTTGTTGTGTGTAAGCTCTAGGCTCTTAGGAATTCAATTTCAGGCAAATTGATAAGTTCACCATGATAAATTCATACAGAATTCTCAACTAACTTCAACTTTCCTTTCCTTTTTTCAAAAAAAAAAAAAAAAGAAAAATAAATAAATCGTAACGAAAAACGAATCCAGGCCAAGAAAGTATCAATGAATGGGCCACCCAGCGTCAAGATATATCCGTCAGCTGGTCCAACTTTGCTTATGTTGTTGTTGTTGTTGTTGTCCCCATTTATGAGACACCGAATCTCAAACAGGGTTAAGAGTGACAATCCCAGAGAGAGACAGAGAGAGAGAGAGAGAGACCTACATATGGAGGGACTGCAATTTAACTGATTTGCATTTGCAGCAGCCTAACGACTTGGACTTGGAGTTGGATTTGGACTTGGATTTGGTCTGGAATTGGAGCTGCAACTGAAATTGCATTTCTCATGGATTTATGCAAAAGTCATTCGCACCGCTTTTTGCCGCTTTATCAAATAAAAAAGATCGCTTACTTTTCTTTTTCTTTTTTGGAGTGGCTTATTAAAATATATTTGACACCCACACTATCTCTCTCTGCCTCTCTCTGTCTGTCTCTGTCTCACTCACACAACTAATTAGACACACGTGCCCGCTCCTCCGCTTTGTTTTGGGTTTCTTCCTCGCTTCGTTTATGGGGGTTTTTTTCGGGGATTCGTGTGTGGTCCAATTAATTTTTTTTTTTGGGATAGAGCAATCAACAAGTTTCTCTCTCCCTCTTACTCACACACTCATTGTGTGTGTGTGTGCTTGGGCCTGTTGTTCCTTCAGGTCAATTTGTTGTCCCAATAAGTATAAAAAGATGTTCAATTTGAGAGATATCGACAGAGTTATACCTTGTTTTAGGGTAGAAATCACATGGCGCCACCTAGCGGACAACGACTGAGGAGAATTTTTCATTCCAAGTCATTTTTTCTATGCCACAGCTAAGCTTTCTGTTTAGAATGATATTTTGTCTTTAAAGTTCGTTGTTTAATAAATTATTCAAGGATTCGGAAGAAAATCCATGGTGAAACTCAAAGACAAAGACTCAAGAACTAAGGATTTAGAAGGATTGGAGTCCAAATTGGTTAAATATACGCCTCGTAGGCTCTCAAATAATATTTCCCTGATATATCCTTTCTGTCTATGACTTAAAGCTGAAAGCCAAGAATTGATTTTCGATTGATAGACAAAAGGATTAGCTGCCTCATAATCTCTTGAATGGGTTTTCTATTTACTTATATACCCTCACTGCCTATGATTACAGGGTATGGGCGAAGAACACACTCAACTATGTGTGTGGTCTCGCTTAGATGATGTAGGAGAAGAGGCAAAAACGGATTCTTTAATACTTTCAGTATTCCTTTTTTCTCAATTAGCTCATGTTGCCTGCTGCCTGCTACTTGCTGCTTGCTGTGTGTGTTGTTATTGTTGTTGTCGTTGTGTGTCATAATCGTTAATTAGTTAGTTGTCCTAAATGGGCATTTGCCTTATTTGCACTTCTTTTTTTTCGGTGTTTCTCGCTTTTCTTTCTGTTCAACTTAATTAATTTGATGCCAAAGTGCATGGCGACCGTGACATGAGTTTCGCTGCTGCTTCGCTGCTTTGTTAACCCAAATTTGACGCTGCAAAAACCTTTGGCTAATTAGCAAAAGTGTGCCTATGCCTCGGCCTCTGCTTCTGCCTCTGTCTGTGGTGTCTCTGAGACAGAGACTGAGACTGAGACTTGAGATTGCCTAGGTGGGCGTCCTATATGGCAATTTAGTCATGTGGATGTGGTTGTGAATGCGGTGGGGCTTGTGTCTACATGCAGTTGCAAAATGCAAATTGCAATTGCTGACTCAGTTACTTTGTCTGTCTGTAAATTGCTTAATGTTGTTGTAAACTAGATTGGTAGCTACATTACCTCGCTGTTTCTATGTATGTATGTTTGGCTGGCTGGCTGACTGGCTGGATGATGATGTTAACCACATTTGGAGCTATTTCATTTGAGTGTGGAAAATATTTAGTTAAGCTGTGTACACTAAATACCTCACACTTTGCAAGAGTCCTTACAGCCAAATGACAAACGTGAAAAAAAAACAAAGCTTTCATCCATAGATTGCGATTCCTATGATTAGTGTTGTAAAACAGATCGGTCAGGATATATGTAGATGAGTATCGTAAATGGTGGAAATATTATTGTGCTAATTGTTCATAAAGCCGTCAACCATTGCCATTTCCATAACTTTACTCACTTATTTCCTGACCATCTCGAGATGGCACCATTAAAATGTCTGAGAAACATTTTCCGGAATGTTACTCCATAATCGTAAAAGTAACGCTATATGCAGCTATATAGTATATGTGTGTATAGGGTGTGTGTGTGTGTGTAGCCCAGGTCATATTTGCAATTGCATTCCAGAGCTCTTTTAGTGTTTGCTCTTGGAAGATAAGCAAAGATTTTTATATTTTTTTATTATTTGATTAGAATGAGCAAATCTTATGTGCAAGACATCCGAGAAGCGAGACCCCAGATACAGATACAGATACAGAGATATATATATATGTAGTAGAAACCTCAAAGAGTGAAGCACACACATTCGACTCATAAATGTCAACTTGGCTAGTTTATGTTTGGCTATAAAAGCGAATCGCAATGGCACTTCAACTGAAGATTAAGAGTGAGCCGATGACTTAATGACTGACCAAGTCAATGCCGCGAAAGGATTGCAATTCGAAATGAAATTGAATTTTCGGAGATGCTAGATGAGGTAGACACGTGAAGGGGATTGCAAGAGATGCTGTGCAACAACAACGACAATGTTGAGCCAAACTGACATCGATCGACGACGGGGAGTTATAAAAATGCAGCAATTAAACGCGAAAAGCGCCAACAAAAAAGGCAACCACAGCTGTCAATTATTTCGAGTACTTTTCACCAACGCCTCACGCAGAGAAGGCAACAGAGAATGGCAGAAGCAGGAGCAGGGCCGAGGGCCGAGGGCAAGGAGCAGTCAGTAGAAGCAGCAGGAAGAACTCAGCTCAGCTCAACCAACCGAACTGACAGCTCATGACCAACAGCAAAAAAAAACAACAACTAAAAAGCCAGAAGAAAGATACAGAGACTCAAAGAGAGATGGAAGACAGAGAAACTCCAAACATAAATATCGCCCAGGCATACTCACATGTTGCCCCGAACTGTCAAATTATTTCGATTCATGAATATTAACGCCCCAGCCCAGCCTCAGCTCTGCAGACCCAGCACAGACGACACACACACACTGAGAGAGAGGAGGAGATGTGCAGGAGGGGCTGGAGAAGGAGTCGCGCCGAGTCGAGTCGTCGACATTCACGTAATTGACAGCCGCACTTCCACTTCCACATCCTCACCTCTCTTCTCCTGTCCACTCCTCCACCAACCATCTTCAGCTACTCATCCGTCTCGTCCTCCACTTGCGGTGCCCTTTTTGCGTTTGTTCTCTTTACCGAATTTATCAATTAATTAAAATTCGTGCATTTTTATAAAAATGAATATAAATACATATAGATATATATATATATTGTGTATATGCATTTATTGATGGGACATTTTATTGGACAGGAGATGGGACTGCAGTCAATGTCACACAAATTATGCAATTTTTTGCACCACAATTTTAACTCGTTTTGGGTTTAATGGTAATGAATCGCATTCATGTGGTTGTTTTATTTTTTTGCTGTCCACTTGGCCAACTCTCTCTCTCGCTCTCTCCCTCTTCCTCTCGGTCCCTCATTCTGTATATGGGCCGGGATGTGTCAAGTGGATGCGAATACAAGTGCGGATACGGATGCGGTTATTGAACTCTCCATTCCACTCATGAAAATTATTAAATTATGGCCTACATCTTTTGTTATTGTCACCCAGAGAGAGAGATTGAGGTTCTCAGTTTTTGACTTAAAGAAAATTTTAATTCCCCTAAAATTCACATTTATAGTAGCAGCGGTTTTTGGTCTTTTGTTTGTTATGTTTTCATAGATTCCTTAGATTTCTATATATTCCCATAGAAATCTATATAAGCTGTTTAGTTTTTCAGAAATAATATGAGAGAATACATATGTATGTACATACATACATACATACATATATTCATATATACATATGTAATTGGGAAGTTATACGCTAGATCGTATAAGAGTACTCGTGAGCATTGAGAATCAGTGTATAAGTGTAAGGGACGAAAAAAAATCAAGAACTCTTATACTACATGACTCTACTAATACATCGTCCACACAATTCTCACAGCTACACGCGGAGGTAAAAAAGTTTAAAATGGTTACTCACCCTGATTATTTACATACATACATATGTATATGTGTCCAACGATGATGGCGTCAATACTTGAGGATAATGTTGTAGTTGTTTGCATATTACATCTATTCACCCACACATGCAATTTGTTTTTTTGTTTTGTTTTGTTCTTTACACACTTTTCCATCCGCCCACGTACCAACAAAGCATATAGCCGTTATATGCACTTGCATAAACATGTAGTATGGATGTCTGTATGTACGAGAGAGAGAGGTTGAGATTCGATTTATCACTGGCACTTGCAACTGTAACTTATTTCTTTTCATTCTTGACTTTACTTTTTTCTTTTACACGTTTTTTTTTTGGGGTTGGGGTGAGAAAGTTTTTTGATTTTTTGTTTTCTTAAGCTGTAATGCAGAATAAAAATTAAATAGGTGCAAGAAAAGCAAACACATCAAAATAGTTACATATGTACATACATATATGTTTTTGTTTTTCTATTACACTTATTTAATTTTTATTCTCCATTACTGCATACTGCTGCCAGGAACCACGCTCAAAAATTGACTGATTCGCAAGCCCAAGGGAAGCTGTAATGGCCTCTCTTTGGAATATAAGCTTCCAGCCTGCCTTGGAATATGATCCACAGTTAACTTTCCTTCGAGTGGGAAGCAAATAATATTTCCAACCGTATCTAGGGTTTTCCAGTGATCTGGGCCTAGCTACGGGTGCTGGATGACTTGAAAAATATTTGTGGAGCTGGAATTTTCTTTTGGAAGGTGAGAAACACATACATACATATGTATGTATAGGTACTTTTTTTTTTTTTTTTGGCAATTTTCGGTAATATCAAAATCAATGAAATCTTGAAAGCTTATCGACACTGATGACCCTGATTTTACGGGCTAATTGACAATTAACTTTCTGGTTGTCCACTCTGTTTGGGACATCGACTTGAAAATTAAGTTATTTTCTACTGAATTTTTTTCTTTTGCACGTGGCTATTGATTTACGTTTAAACCATTAAATTGACCATTTAATTTTTTCCAAATGCGACCAGTATAGGGATAAGATAAGATAAGTTATAGCAGCACGATCCGAAAATAAAATAGTCTGCTAAGATCGCACTATCGCCATATTAGGTGCGAAAGAAACTTGATATATGAATTCGGTTTTAAAAATTTGTAGTTTTTCCACTTGATCCATGGTATATCCAAGTCCAAGACTCTGATCTAATTTAATTTAAGTATACCTACTATAAATCCTTTAATATTTCAGTATATTTGAAAGTATTAAATGATTAATTAAAATGATAATCTCAAAAATGGCAGAAGGAAGCATTTCCGACCCTATATATACATATATCTATATATTCGCATAGATTTCTATATATTCCCATAGATTTCTATATATTCCCAAAGATTTAGATATATTCCTATTGATTTCTATATAATCCCATAGATTTCTATATATTCCCATAGATTTCTATTTATTTACATAGATTTAGAATATTCCTATTGATTTCTATATATTCCTTAGATTTCTATATATTCCTTAGATTTCTATATATTCCTTAGATTTCAGCTTACCTGTATATCCAGAAGTGAATTACCAGTCGAATTCCAGAGGTCCGATCACACCGACACCCGCGCACTTACTGACACAAAGGCCCCACGTAACTCCTTTTATATACCCTGGAGATATTAAATTTGGCGGGATATTATATAACCCTATTTAATTTAAACCCTATTTAATTAAACCCTTATTTAATTTTACCCCTATTTTATGTAACCCTATTTTTTGAAATTACGAAACGGTCGTTAAAATTTGAAATTTTAAAAATTCAAATTTTAACGGAAATTTTATGTCTCAACTGAAATTTCAAATTTTAACGGCCGTTTCGTAATTTCAAAAAATAGGGTGACATAAAATAGGGGTAAAATTAAATAAGGGTTTAATTAAATAGGGTTATATAATATCCCGCCAAATTTAATGTCTCCAGGGTATATAAAAGGAGTTACGTAAGTGCGCGGGTGTCGGCGTGATCGGACCTCTGGAATTCGACTGGTAATTCACTTCTGGATATACAGGTAAGCTGAAATCTAAGGAATATTCTAAATCTATGGGATTATATAGAAATCAATAGGAATATATCTAAATCTTTGGAAATATATAGAAATCTATGCGAATATATCTAAATCTATGTTATCTATGTATCTAAATCTATCTAAATTATATAGAAAACTAGTAATTTATAGAAATCTTTGGGGTTGTATACAAATCTATGGAATTATATAGAAATCTATAGGAATATATAGAAATCTATTAAAAGATCCTGTGTCCCCACATAGCTCCTTTTATATACCCTGAAGACATTAAATTTAAATCCGTTATCCGCTAAATTTGAAATTTATTTATCTAACGACAAATGCTAATTTAATCCTGGACTTACTGGTGAGCTGAAGTCAATTTGAATATATAGAAATCTATGGGAATATTTCAATAGGAATATATAGAAATGTATAGAAATATATAGAAGAAGTCTTTAAATATATTATGAAATTTACATCAATATGTATATACAATATTGCAGTAAATAAAATTGGTTTTATAAATTGAAATTAGGTTTTTTACTTGGTGCATGATATATCCAAGTCAGCCAGACGACTTACTTGCTTCATTTCTTATTGGTTTCTGAATCGCCAATACAAATCTCATCTCTTTTTTTGCGCCCAAAGATCCAAGGAAAAAATGTATTTTTCTGTATGCATTGCCAATAAAAATTATTTTTATTCAAGCATTATCGCAAATACCCCCTGACCTGGGGTAATTCTTCGCGCTCAATTAAAAGACAAAGGGAACTCAACTCTTTTATGTTCTTGAAACTCCTTCTGAAGAGAGAAATGTTTATCTCACTTTTTTTTTCAAATTTGTCTTAAATAAGCCCATTTATGATAATAATCATTTTCGTGTAGTTCTTCAACTCATTAGAAATAGATTAAAGTAATTTACACTTAATATTTCGCTCAACAATTTCAAATTTTTTTTTCGAAAGTTTCTTCTGCCCCATCGCTTTTGTATGTCCACATGTTGCTCTTGCAGTTGCTGTGCTCCGTGTGACACAACAAACATATCGTATGTATTTTTTGTTGTTGTTTTTAAAACGATGGGTTTTTGTTGCCGTCGAAAAAGTGTCCAAAAATGGTCCTACCTAATTTTCCATGAGTTCATAAATCAATGTCTTCGTCAAAAACAGGCAAACGCCATTGATTGTCTTTCAATTCCTGTGAAAGGTTTCTTGAACCCGAGGCAATTATAGGTGTTCCCCATTTGCTGATGCTGCTGCTGCTGCTGCAGTTGCCTCATGTTGCAGCCACATAAAGTAAGTGAAGTAAAGAAAGAAACCAAAGCCATGGACTCATTAGCATATTTGGAAGATTTGCATTAACACCTTCGCCATTGGATTATGTAATTTCCTAGGCCAGAGCGTGACTTCAGAGACATTTATTGTGTGTGTGTGTGTGTGTGTGTGTGTATCCCTTCTCCTCCTCCTCCTCCTCCTGCTGCTTGTCCTTTGTAGGGGCGACACCAAACTGAAGCTAACTGAACTGAACTTGGCTGCTGAGTTATTACAAGACCAGGCGATGTTGTGTGCGATTTCGTGAGTGCATCTTATAATGCTATTAATTATTTGCATGTTGTGCACCTTCCTTTGACTGGGGACTACTATGTACTACCATTTTGGGATTGAGATTCGGATTGAGAATGGGTTTGGAGCATACGAAATGGCAATGCGTAGAGTTTGCTCAGGTAAAAGCAATGCTAACTTGCCTGCAAAATTTATGCTGCCAACACGAAGAAATTGTAACAACATGGCAATTTATTCCAAGAACCTTTTACACACCAGACTCAGACTCAGACCCAGATCCAGACCATTCCAAAAAGGATGCGGAGCATGCAGGAGTAAAAGAGTGTTAGAGAAAGAGAGAGGGTGGGAAAACATGTCCCAATGTCCCGAATTCGTCGCGAAGACTGCATAAAATTTGCAAAACTATTTCACTTGCTTTACTGTTTCTCTCGGAGGCCAAAAATGCATTTCCATACACCGGAAAAAAATTTAGCCCCGCTTTATATGGGTAACTTTTCACTGCCTTGAGAGCTTTAAAGTTTAAACTAATGCGATTCAGATTTTCACTAAACTATATTGAACAAGTCCTTTGAAAATATTTATATAAGTAGTACAAAGAAGGAATATTTATATAGTTATCGTTTGAAAATATTTATATAGTGGAAAAAAGTAATATTTATATAGTTATCCTTTGAAAATATTTATATAAGTAGTACAAAGAAGGAATATTTATATAGTTATCCTTTGAAAATATTTATATAGTAGAAAGAAAGCATATTCATATAGTTATCCTTTGAAAATATTTTTATAGTAGAAATTTCACATATATTAATATATCTAAGTCTTTGGCTAGAGACTAGCTTTGGGCTATACTTTTCTCTGAGTGTATTGCTTGAGTTTGTCTACGGAACTGTGTTTAGATTGATTTGGTTTTCGGGGTTTAGCTAGATGGGAAAAGCTTGGAAAATCTGACTTTGCAGCGCAGTCTTGATGAAAGCATTTTCATTCGCATTTTCCGGTTGCGTTTGGCTGTTATTTGAAGTTATACGAGAACAATTGAACGAAATGAAATACTTAACAATTGCTTAAGCTCCTCCTTTCGTTTGGGGTTAGTTCCCATTCGTCTAGACTCAACCAATCATAATCATAAAATTGTCTCTTTCCCCATTTTTGCAATTGCTTCGGTTTACCTTTTATATGAGGAAGGGCAAAGAGTCCCCTTTGCTTTTTTGAGAGGCATGTCACGGGTATTCCCCCCCAATTGAAGACCAGTTGACAGTGAGTCTTCTTCAGACTTCATCTTTTACATGAAACGGCAAATGGCAATGGCAATGGCAACGGCAACAGCTGCTGGCCAGTGGCCAGTGAGTGAGTTGCCTAATTGTTTTAATGAATTTGCTGCGGTTTTCGAGCAATTTGCATGCAATTTCTTGTTGCTGGTCGACAGCTGAAAGGGCAGCAGCAGCAGCAGCAGCAGCACCAGCAGCAGCAGCAAAGCGACATTAGTTTGTGGTACACGCACATGGCTAATTGAAAATAAATTGCACTTTAATTTGATAAGAAGAGTTGAAGCTCAAGTAGATGGATGATAAATTGTTTTGCAAATGTCAAAATGGTTGACCACAATCGACAAACACACACAGAGAGAGAGACACACACACACAGATGAATCAAGTCTTCCAGTGACTTTCACTTTGGACTATGTGACATGTCGCCCACTCCTCAGTAACCATAAATTGCAACCTATTTAAAGAGAGGAACCAGCCAGTCAGCCAGCTAGTTGCTGCTGCTCCTACGAGTCATAATTTTTTTTTTTTTTTTTTTTACTTTTTTTTCTAGGTCTAATTGCGCCACTGTTGTGGCAACTGGCAACTGGTGGTGGCTTTGGAAGTGAACGTGTTGGGTTGCCTGCCTATTTTTCGCGACTATTTTTCGTTTAATGAAATTACAATAAACGCCTGCATGGCATGCAAAGAGAGAAAAACCACTCTGCACAATGGCATGGTGGGGTGAGGGGGTGGTGGTGGGTAAACTGCCGGAGAGTTGGCATCGTTAGCAAGTTGCACCACAAAGCGCCCATTAGTGCGTTGGCGTCGTCGTCGTCGTCGTCGTCGTTGTCATTGTCGTTGACTTGGCTTTTGGTTTTGCTTTTGCTTTGCTTTCCTTTCGGTGATTTCCTTTTCTTCCCTATTCCTTTGTTGTTGTTGTTGTTCTCCTTTACTCTTCTCAGGTAATACCCATTATTAGCGCAATTAGTGCAAAAACCGCACAGCCAAAAGGCATTAAACTCTAAGTCTGCTTTTTTAGCCTTCTGAATGTGACCATTGTTAGGCCTTGAATTATGTCCCTCCCCCAATAGGTATTTAACACTGATTGGATGGAAATGGGGAGTATATATACATATGCATATAAATTGTATATCTGATTGATCCTTTTAAATCTTCTCTCTCAGGCTAACTAGAACGAACATGAATGATGGACTGATTTTTTTGTTGTTCGCCTAATTATTTTTCTTTTCGATTCAAAGCACCTGCTAAATTCTCACCTTAGCTGAAAATTCCATCTTCATTCTCTATCCTCCAGTCATGAGACACCGAGGAGTCGTCAAGCACTTCCCATTCCATTGCTGCCACATCACATCACATCATATCAGAGAGTCTTGTCTCGTTTACCTCAAGGGGGCAGCTTTTTGCTATAATCGCCATGTGCTGCACTTGAATATCAAAAAGGCTGAAAACCACCCATCCCCATTCTACCCACCCACCCCCCATCCGCCATTAAGTTTGCCACCTCAATTACAAGCTGCTCCTGACACAGAGACAGGGACAGAGAGGCAGAAGCCGAAACGCTACGTGACGCAACCCACAAGAAGACTCACAAAAAAAGTGGAGAAGTGGGGGAAGAGGAGGGGGAGGGGGTGGTGGTGCCAGAAGAGGGAAACACCTGTTGTTGGGGGCTACCGTTGGATATCCAAAGGCAAAGCCCACGCCAATCGTCGTCATCGTCAATGTTGTTGCTGTAGCTGTTGTTGTTGTCCGTTAATCGCCACGGCACTCGGCATAACTTGTTGGCGCTGACAACGACAACGGGATTTTGTTGCAGCTTTGATAAAAAGCCCCTCGCGAAGGAGGTGGGGCGGGCGGAGGGCGGTGTTGCTGCTTGGAAATCACAAGAAAAACCATATTTAATAAAATGACAGTTACTGTCAGACGCCGTCAAAAAATATATTTTCATATAAATATGGTTTTTTGCTTTCAAGGCACGAGCGACAGTTGTTGTTGCTGTTGTTGCCCGGACCCCGGACACCGAGATCCCAGATCCCAAAGCCCAAAAGCCACCCGCCGCCTCGAAGTTAAACAATGCGAATGGCAATTGGCGATTATTGAATATTATTTGTTGTTGCTGTTGCTGTTGCTGCAGTTGCATTTTGTCATTCTGTCTGCCATTCTGTCTGTCTGTCTATTTGTTTAGCTCGTTGTTGTTGTTGCTGTTGTTGCTGTTGTCGAGTCACTGGGATTGCATAACAAAACGGCCAATTAATATTTGTTGTGGGCGTGCGTTCACATAGATTGAGATTCTGATTCTCGAATCTCGATGCCTGATGAAGGAAATGTTATGCAAGACATGCACATGTCGTAATCTCTGCCTAAGTATGCGGTTAAAATACGTCCTTGCTGCTATCAGAGATGAGCCAAAAAGACAGACATTCAGATGGATGGATGTGAGTGAGATTGAAGATTGAAGCCCAGTTGCCAGCTTGATTGATGTGGCTACTACTTACATACATATATATGTGGCATAGAGTTTACACTTGATTGCTTTAGTTTAAACCTGCGAGTGAAGCCATTAATCAGAAAGTTTTCAAACTTCCATTTAAAGGTTTTTGCCACATTGTTTTGAATTCCAAAAAAAACAAACCAATCAGAGTCTTCTTCTACGAAGAGCTAATGCTGTTCATGGAAGTTCTTCTATGAATTAGTTCTTGTCGGAATGCAACAATTCTTAAGGGAATCTATGTATATACACCTAGACGAAATGCTCCATAAATTCAATACATAACAATTATGAACCAACATTAAGTACACCATTTTTACAATTACGTTCAATTATAAATTGTAATCCTTAAGAATTTAAATTTTAACTTCGTTGTAAAAGCTGTCTAAAGCTGAAGCAACAATATGTAAATAAATTGAACAATATGTAAATAAAAAAAACAAAAAAAATATATACACCTAGAAGATCATTTTTTTCCATTTTAGAAAAGAAAATTTCCTCCAAATTTTAAGCAAATTCGTTCAACATTTTCCGAAATATAGACGAATTTGTGAAACAAATGATTAAACGCGTTTTTCTCGAAACAACGTTTTTCCAACCGATACCCAATCCACACACAAAATTACTCAATTGTTTTGAAATTTTTTATAGTTATCCTTTACAAAATTATCTAGAATATGTCATGGGATGTTTTTTTAAAATAAAACTAATTTTTTTGCCCAAAAATGAACTACTTTGTTTCAATCGACTGCCATTATATCAAAAATCGATAGTTTCGAATTCGAAATATGAGAATAACTTGATAACACGATTTTTCGATTGCCTTGAAACTTTTTATAGATATTCTTTACAATATTATCTAGTAGATGTCATAGGTTTTTTTTCTGTTTCCTATATATAATATAATAAAATAAAATAAAACTAATTTTTTCGAAATCGAAATATGAGAATAACTTGATTTTAGTACACGATTTCTCGATTGCCTTGAAACTTTTTATAGTTATCCTTTACAAAAGTATCTAGTAGATGTCATAGGTTTTTTTTCTGTTTCTTAGTTTTTTATAGGCAAAATAATAACTAATTTTTATACCCAAAAATAAACTAAACTTTTTTTCAATCGACTGCTACTTATTATGTCAAAAATCTATAGTTTCTAATTCGTCTATGAGCATGACTTGATTTTAGTATCTATTTTAATAATCTTTTTGGTTTTTTTCATTTCCAATGATTTTTTGGGGTACCGCAAATGCTTTTTTAAGGAGTTCCAGGGATTTTACATTATCCTTCAAAATTTTTCGTTATATTTGGTTAAACTAAAAATAATGTGTTCTTAAATATATATACTTTTAGATAAAGAAAACCCCAATGATAAATTTGAAATAGTTTTCTCTCAAAAAGGGCTATATTTTTCGGGCTTCCTTAATTTAAAAAGCAAAATCGGAGACTTTGGCAAAACTTTAGAACTTTGTATCTGTTGATTTTGTGTTTAGATTACGAAGAAAATTTGGATTTTTAACTTGGCAATTTTCTTCTACTAAGAGCTATTGCTGATTTAAGCTGATTTATATTAGAATGCAACAAATCTTAAGAGATAAGGAGGAATATAAGCAATCAGAGTGCAACATCGATTAGTTAGTTAAAGATTTATCTATACTTTTGATCTACGATTTTTTCCATCCTCAAACTGTGCTTCAAATATTTTCCTTAGTTTAAGGTTTCCTAGAATCAAGATTCCATTAATTGTTACAAGCATTAAAATCGATATCTCAGGTCACAAAGTCAATGCATATAATAAGCTATCACTAACAAAGTCAAAACGAGGCGAAATTGTTGAATAATAACCCGTAATCAAATGCGAAAAGATAATCACTTACCCCACCAATTGGCTAGAGTTTTTTTTTTTTTTTTTTAATATAAAACTGTGAAAGAACTCATCAAAAGCTACTAAAAATCATTTGTTATGCCTTCAAGAAAAGGCGACCTAAATGCATTCTGCCATCTGTGAAATGTGCGCGAAACTAGGTTAGATCTTTCTTTACGATTTGCTTGGCAATCGGCAATTGTTGAGAAAATTATCATAACTGAAAAAAAGACTGCACAGCACAAAAATTATTGAGGGAAATCTAAGTAAAAATGTCTGAAATTTGCAACAAGACGAAGCCAATTGCTGTGGCGATTGCAATAGCAATAGAAATAGCAATAGCAATAACAATGGCGTTGTCAAAGTCAAAGTTGGGAGGATGCGCGCGATGCAGCTATGAAAATTGCGTTAGAAATCTGCAATTTATATCGCAATGCCCCACACACAAGACTCCAGACTGGCAACAACAACAACAACAATAGAGGGAAAAGACTCAGTCTCAGGCCGAAAAAAAAAAAAAACAAAAACACAAATACGAGGATAGAAGAGTTATCGAACCATTGAAATGCTTGGGGGCTAGAATAATAGTAATTCAACCAGGAAGAATTTGGTATACTCTAGCAAAAAATTGGAAAAGTCTTTCACTTGAATTTCAGTGGAAGGACATTTTAAGATAGGGACCAACTAAGTGATTAAACTAAATGTTTGAGATTTTGGGGCAATTTTAAAAGTATTACACGTAGTTCTTTTCAATGTTTTCGGAAGTTTTACTGCTGCAAACCACTTGCCATAGTAAAAGCATACTCTTTGATTCTTAGGGTATAGTTTTTGCTAGAGAAGAAAAGGAGTTTCGCGGCCACGTACGATAATCACAATGGTTTTGCAGCTTGCGCACCGCAGCCTCAACGCATACCTCATGGTATGCGAGAGACGTTGCTGTCGTCGCTGGTTGTTGTTGCTGCTGTTGCTGTTGTTGTTGCTGCTGCTGTTGCTGTTCGATTCTGTTGTTCGATGGTCACAGGAAACATTGGAAAATTGAGCATGGAAATGGACGATGCAAAAAGAAACACAAACGAATTGCCAACGGAAAACCTCTTCATTCAAGTCATCGTCTCTGCCTCTCTCGCTCTCTCGCTCGCTCTCTATCTATCTATCTCTTTCTGGGCTCATCCGTTTGCTGTCGTTTTGCTGTCTCATTTTGTATGCGCAAGGCGTTTGTCTGGCTCAAAAAGTAACATTCCACAAAGACTTTCTTATAGGACTAAACAATTTGTTGTTGTTGTTGTTGTTGCTGTTGTTGTGATGGTTGTTGCTGTTGTTGTTGTTGCTGGCTGTTTTTTGTTAGTGTTGTCCGTTGCTCGCAAAACTAGAGCAATTATTGCACAGTCTTCTCCCTCTACCTCCCTCTCTCTTGCTCTGTCTTCTTGCTGGCTGTGTTCAAATCGATTTGGTATGCATCTTCCTGCAACATGTTGCGGAAACCGCATTGGCAACATCATGCAGCAGCAGCAGCAGCAGTAACAGCGAGCAAAATTGATTTGTTGCTGGTAAGCCGCTGAGTGTTAATTGCCAAGTTGGTGAAAGACATGAACTAACTAACTGTACGTTTTAGTTGTTGTTGTTGTTGTTGGAGGTGGAATGTGCTGAAAACTTACAAAATTTTCTAATGATGATTTATTGGCATTTTGGGGCAGCATCCCAGGCATCAGCCTCTCCTATATCAAATTAACAAGATCAACGCTTCTGGGGGTAGGAGCAACAACAGTTGGCAGCACTTATTGGCCAAATACTTTTCAATGAACTGCTATAAAAAATTCAATTGACTTGGCGCATTAATCTTCAAGGCTTCTAGACCCCTTTTCGCTGCCACATCTTTTGTTCAATTTATGCGACGACGTCTTTGATTTCACGTCAAAACTCATGGGTGTACAAATGCATCACTTTTGATGGTCATCATCAGTCTCTGACTATATCGAAACAATCAAAAAACAAACGGCAGTGGCAGCGACGACGACGTTGGCGTTGGCAACAATTACCTAGGTAAAAAGCTCTCTTCTTTTGCTGACTGCTACAAATTTCAAGGCAACGAAAAGACGACGACGACGACGACGACGAAGCACAGCAATCTGCACTTCAAAATCTAAGCACAGCAAGCAGCAGCAGCAGAAAAAACAGTAACAGGAGGAGGAAGTGGCTGCCAACCAACCTGTTTCTGCACTTGACCATGGCAAACTGCCGACGACGCCGCCGCCGCCGACTGGCAACTGGGAACTGCTGGCAACATGTTGCCGAATTGACAATCGCAACTGTTGTTGCTGGTTGTTGCTGCTTGCTGCTGTTGCTGCTGTTGCTGCTGCTGTTGTTGTTGTCAATTGTCAGTTGGTTGGCTTTTGGAGTTTTTCTTGGTTTATGCAAATTGCAAAATGCATTTCGCTGCTTGGCCTAGCTTCAAGTTCAAGTTCCAAGTGGGCGTTTGATTTCAATCGCTGAACATTTTCACATATCCCCCATGCCCCATGCCCCCAATGTCTTCTCCTCCAATGTATGTACATACATTCAATCCAATCCACTCCAATGGGTGTCGACAAAACGGATTCTCGTCCTCTCATCCTCATCCTCATCTTCGTCTTTTTCTATATTTCTTTTTTTTTTTTTGGTTGTTGTTATTATTAACGGTTTGCCATTTTGATTTTATGTTTAGTTATATTTTACTTTTGCTCGTTATTTTTCATGCCAAATGTTTTCGTTTTGCTTCATTTCATATTTGGCCTCTTGATCTTCCCCCCTCCGTCTCTCTATCTCTTTCTGTTTGTAGATTTGGTTATCATTAATAATGAAAAATGAGTGAAACGGACTGCATTTTTCTTCTTTTGCGGGTGTTGATGATCTTTTCCCTCTTCTTACCGTGTTGATACATAATGCTGCCAACTCCTCCCGAAAAAAAAATAATGTTGACATTGCCACTGCATTCCAATTGAATGGCTACCCACACACACACAGAGGGACACACACACGCCTTTGGGAATCTTATCAGGTAATTTGATCTTAATGCCCATCGTGTTTATTTATGCCCAAAACAAAAAAATTAATCTTCCACACTTGTACTTATCGGTTTTCATTTGGAATGGGGAGTGTCAAGGAGTGGAAGTGGGGGGGGGGGGGTAATATTGAATCGATTTATCGTGTGGGATGTTAGCTGTCAACTCACTGACATTACACACATCAGCAACAATGTCCAGATCCAGAAGGGGGGTGTGCTTGGAAGGGAAGAGGGGGGGGGGGCAAGAATGTGACATTTGAAATTGGGCATGAAAGATTTGGGTGTGGAGGAATCAACCAAACCTAAGCCCAGGAGCGTCCCCACATTTAACCAGAAGGGTTTCCGATCAACAACAAATTCCCTTTTGAATTTTACTCTAACAAATTTGATACTCTGCAAAAGGTAGACCTCTAAAAAAAACGAAAATATTTCCGCATTTTCCTTATAAAAAATTCTATGATTAGTTTTGTTTTCTGACCAATTGAAATATTGAATGAAGGGAAAGTTAACTATTTGAATTTAGTCATTCTATAGCTGATCTACCCGATTGATCCGATGAAAAAGATCCCCCTTATGCATTTACTCCAACAAATTTGATACTCTGCAAAAGGTAGACCTAAAAATAAAACGAAAATATTTATGCCTTTACTTTATAAAAAATTCTTTGATTAGTTTGAGATATTAAATGGAAGGAAAAGTTAACTATTTGAATCTATTCTTTCATATAGCTGATCTACACGACTGATCCGATCAACAAAGATCCCCTTTTGAATTTACTCTAACAAATTTGATACTCTGCAAAGGCAAAACCTAAAAAAACCGAAACTATTTATGCCTTTTCTTTATAAAAAAACGTAAGATTAGTTTGAGATTTTAAATGGAGGAAAAGTTAACTATTTAAACCTATTCATTCATATAGCTGAGATCTACCCGATTGATCCGATCAACAAAGATTGAATTTACTTTAACGAATTTGATACTCTGATAGCTAGAACTAAAAAAAACCGAAAATATTGATGCCTTTTCTTCATATAGTCCTATGATTAGTTTTGTTTTCTGCCCAAAAGTTAACTATTTGAACCTATTCCTTCATATAGCTGATCTACCCGATAGATCCGATCAACAACGATCTTCCATTGAATTTAACGACTGAGAAACATACGAATTTAATACTCTGCAAAAACTAAACCTAAAACTAAACTAAAATATTTATAAAATCCTTTAATTAGATTTGTTTTCTGCCCGAAAGTTAACTATTTAAACCTATTCATTCATATAGCTGATCTACCCGTTTGAATCCAATTCGTTTCTATATATGATCCATGGTGAATAATTATGCACACAGTTGTGAGCTGCGGCACTGCACTGCACTGCAATGGCATTCAAAATGCATTGCACGTTGCCTCCAAAGTCGTTAAAAATCGAACACGCACTCGAACAATCAAGTCACATTGATCTATAGAGGAGTTAGAGCTATGGATATAGACACACACACACACACACACACACTCTCACTATGATTTACGATTGAGCCATGTGAGGAATGTCATGATTTAATAGGCTTATCGGCACTCGAACTTTACCCAAAAAAAAAATAGAAATAGAAATAGAAATGGACAAAACTCAATTCCTTGCCTTTGCCTTGGCTTGGCTTAAACACTGCGTGCGGTCTAATTATTTTATGACGAACTTTATTTGATGAAATATGGGATAGACGGGTGGGCGGTGGAGGTGGAGGTGGAGTTGGTTTAAGGAGTGGCCATGCCCCCTTCAAGTTTTTCTAATTAAAACTTGAGAGAGAGAGAGAGAGAAATTATTGAATATTTGATTTATAGGAAAATGAAAACCAAGCTTACTATAAATAAATGAAAATCTGTGTGACACTTAAGCCGTTCTGTTTGTTTTCTCCCTCATGTGGGGGGCATTTCCTCTCCTGAGAGAGAGGTGCCCCCCCCTGCACCTGCACCTGCACCTGAGCCTAGCTGTCACACTTGCATCTAGCTGTTTTATGGTTATACGAAAATCGTTTAACTTTGATTTCATAGTTCTCTGATTTATATCCCTCAAGTTTATGTAGCGCCGTTGGTCATAAATAAACCCAAAAAAAAAAAATATATACATAGGTATAAAAAAAACCAAAAGAAAAACTCACCATAATTTTTAATTGCAGAAATTTATGGCCATGTGACGCTTCGGCTGCGCGACTGCGACGGCGACGGCGACTGCGGTTTCAACTTCGACATTCCAGATGATGTAGAGCTCCTCCATCTGGACTGATGACGGCCGTTAGCGGTTCTTTTGTCCAGTTTTACAGGCCCCGAGAGCAGCTATTAAAATCGAATAAAATCAATGTTTAAATATTTCGGCTTTTCATTATGTTGTTTTTTATGCTATATTTCTTATTTTTTTTCGTCTCGTTTCATTTCGTTTCTTTCTGTTTTTTTTTTTAATGAATAGTCTATTGCCATAAATCAGTAATGTATACGATGGGTTCCCTACTGCCCACATACGATATTTATACATTCATTTATGTAGTGCCAATAAAACTGTTGTTGTAATGATGCATTTATAAAAATGTAAAACTGTTTGTTTTATTTACCCATTTCACACAGCCAGACAGAGACAGGGAGAGAGAGAGAGAGAGAAAGATATTAAAAATTAATATTTAAATGTTCATAAAACAATCTTCCTACATAAAAGATTTTAATGAATAAATCAATTGCAATTATTTAAATTTTTGCTCATGTCTTTAACTTTGCTTTTATTACCAAAAAAAAAAATCAATATTAGCAGCCAAATCTGGTTTTAAATAAAGTTTTCGAAAGGTATTTTGAACATTTTTGCACCTTTGTACATAGTTCTACCTTTTAGTTGGCCTTTAGTTGTTGTTAGATAACGCAAAAATACAAAAACAAAAACAGAGAGAAAAAAAAAAGAAACTACATTTCGCATAAACAATGACAACAGCAACATCAGCAGCCGACTGTGGCAAGAGCAGTTTTTCGTAGGGCTAGGGACACAGGTTTTTGGGGGTGGGGGGAGGGGGGTTTATAGCAAGCTCATGGGTCTCATATTTCAATTTCGATTTTTTGAAAACGATGTGCGAGCTAAACGCAAACAAACAAACAGACAAAAGCAAGCGAGCAAACAGACAAATAAACGAACAAACAAACAAACAAACAAGCAAATACATTGAATGCGTTTATACTATATGGGGAATATATAGGTATAGACACACACACACACATACATATACACATACACTTTCGACAGGGACATGGACATGGGACACATCCGTGCGGATACGCAGAGTTTTGCAATAAATGCAACAACGCAACTTTTGGCCCGGTCCCTGGCATAACATTTGATGCCGAAAATGCCGATGCCCGATGCCCCTTGTGTTGGTCAGTCGGTTGGTTGGTTGGTCAGTTGGTTAGCTGTTTGCTTCTCCTTTGCTTGGCCTGTCCAAAAATGAGGCACAAACATGCGCATGAATTTTGCAACAGCAACAGCAGCAGCAGCAGGAGCAGGGACCTATAACAAGTTGTCCCCTTTTCGGTTGTGTTGCAGCCCAGGAAATGCAGCCCAGCACAAATAAATGAGCAGGCAACAGCAACAGCAGCAGCAACAGCAGCAGCAGTTGTCCTCGACAATATTTTAGCCATTTGTAATTTTATATTTTTTGGCCCCATTGACCGCTTGCATTTTAGATTTTTCGCCTTATTGCCAATTCTACTATATATGTGGAAACATGTGTAAATTCTCTCTTTCCCTCCCCCCCCTCTCTCTCTCTCCCTCTCTCTGGGGCATTTGCAGCTGTTGTTGTTGCCGTTGGCAAAAACTTAGTTTTACACCTTTTAATAATTATATGAAATAAAACCACAAAAAAAAGGCAACAAAACTTTGGCTAATTGTAATAGTTGAGTGTTGCTTTCACACTCTCCTTTGGGGGCGGATTTGCATAAACATGCAACGTGTCTAATACCCGAAGCGAGAACCTAAAATGCTCAAGGTAGACCAAACTTCCGGTTCAAGAAAAGAAAACTAAACTCAAAATTCAATTAGCAGTAGATAAGAACATGAAAATGGCGTGGCCGTTGGCTACCAAAACACAACAACAACAACAACAACACATTAATTTGTATGGAAAAAGAAGAAAAGTTCTGTACGAGGAACTTTTAGATTAGACGATTGAAGGTCGATTTTGGCCCTTTAGGAGAGTGTGCGAGGGGCGGGGGGAATATAAATTCAATATAATTTATGTTTAGAGACCTCTTCAGGCATGTGTATCCCTTCGAAAAAACACAAACACACATACTTGAACTTGAACTTCATCATCATAATGATGATGATGATGATGATCATCATGAAGTGAACAGAAAAACTACCTACCGCACACACAGAGAGAGAACTGAGTTGAGTCAAGTCAAGAGGCAGAAGGCCAAAAATGGTTACAACTCCAGTATGGCGCGTTGGCGGCGTCTCGCAAGTGGCGTTTTGTCAAAATATTTTCCAACAGTTTTGCCCCAATGGTCCCAAAAGTTGTCCCTCCTCGTTCGCTACTGATGCCGCTGACGCTGCCGCTTCACGACTTTTATTTAATGAATTTTGCTTAAAAAGCAGCAACATCTCACGCATGCGAAAGACGCAAAACGGCCAAAAACGTCGGTCCGTCGGTCGGTCGGTTGGTCGGTCGCCGCCGCCGCCGCTGCAGCAGCAACACAACACAATGTGCAAATAATTGTCTCAATTCCACAGATGCCAATTGGATGTGGTTAACTAAAGGAATCGGTAGCCACAAAAGTTAAGTTAAGTTTGCGAATATATGTACATAGGAAAGGCACCTGCAATAAGATTGAGAGCGGGCGAATGGTTTAGGGTTGCAGCACAGCAATCGATAACGATATTTGCGATATATATCGCACATAGTAAATCGGCTTTAAAAACACTCTTCTCGCTTGATGATTTTATGAAAATTAATCCTTATCCCTGCATCCCCAGAATGTACGAGTTGGAACTATGTGAACCTTATCTCTTGGGCGCCAGATTTCCTTCGGCTTGGGCGTCAAAATGTTGTTTTATTCTGATGCTGGTTTTCTTTTTCCCTGGTTATAAATGCCAATTCCATTGATTTGCAAACGAAACAAGCCTATTTCATGCCTAAAATTCCATTACCATTTGCTCATTTGTTGCGTTCTACGTAAATTAAATACAAAACGAAGCTCGCCTTCTCTCGCTCGACGTTCTTTAAGAATGAATTTTACCCCAAACACAGATGACAATGAGCCGGGGCCAAGATCATGGCGACAGGCAGACAAACAAACAGTTCAGAAACAAAAAACAAAAAAAAAAACAATCGTCGTCAGTCAATTCGCAAAACGATTTGGGGTATGCGCGACAGGTATGCCTATGAGCCAGAGCCAGAGCCAGAGCCAGGTAGAGGTAGAGGTACAGGTCGTCGCTAACTTAAAAAACCTGGCGACAATTTTTGCAATTGTCTCTCTCTCTCTCTCTCGGCACGGCTACCGGAGGAGTAGTAGGTTGGTTTAGTAGTAGTAGTAGTAGTAGTCATCGATGGCAACCATGGAGGTCGTCGTCGTCGTCGTCGTCGTCGTTTTTGTCGTTGCTGCTGCTGCTGTTGTTGGCTCCATGGCTGTTGCATTGCTCACATAATCGACAATGAAAAGCGCCGCAAAATTGCAACTTGCATACAAAAATCTGTTTTTGGTTTCAGACTTGTTAATTGCGCCATTGAATGGGAGAGTCGAGAGCATTTAATTGTTGTTGTTGTTGTTGTTGCTACTGTGCTACTGTTTATTCCGTTTTCCACCTTGAACCTGTCGTCCCAACAGCAACTGTCTGGGTCGTAGTTACCCTCTCCCGTTCCCTCCCTCTCCCTCTCCCTCTGTTTTTTGTATCCTATGGGGCATGTGCGTGGGCAGCTCCAATTACGCGCTCACAAACACTACTTAAAACCCTTAACCTTAAACCGCTTGACGCCTCCCGCTGAGCCTCGACAAGCCACGCTTCAGTGAGCTTTAAAAAGTGCGGGGCAGAGAGAGGAAGAGTAAGAAACCTAATTAATAAATTAACTATACCATTAAAATAATACTCACATATGTACACAAACACACACGCCCCCCCAACTCCATCCCCCCTCTCTTTTGTATACCCCCCTTAACCAGACTCACGCACTTTAATTATGAATATTTTCATGCTGAAATATGCATGCACTTGTTCGCTAGCAAACAAAGGCCGCAGAACAAAAGCAATGGATATCACAGGGCATACTCGAATTTGGATGGCAAAATGTATCAGGTGGATTACTTGGAAGTTTTTTCAAGGTGACTGCGAAGTCAGGGAGTCTAGCTAGATGGCTCCAAGCAGGGAGATAGATTGAAACCTTTTTTTGGCTTTACTTCTACGAAAGATTCTGCCATTTTATACCATTTCAATATCTAATATGATTATAGAACTAATTATAAATTAAATTATTATTATATAAATCTATAATTAATGATTATAGAACTAAACTAAACATCTATTTTACATACATTTATTAGATTTTCAGTCTATTTTTGAAGTTAAACTTATTGAAATAAAAGAAACCGTTTCACCTTAAAAACTTTTCACGGAAATAAAGAAAATTTTCAATTTCGCATTTGATAGCATTTGAAAGTGTCTAAAAATATAATAAGAATTAGATAAAAAAATTTGGAAGTCGGTTGAAAATTGTCTAAAATACAGCCTAAGGAAAATCGCAATTTGGACCAAAAACATACAATTTTTCAAACAAATCTCAAAAATGACCAGCTTTGGAAAACGGTTAAAAATTGTCTAAAATACGGCCTAAGGAAAATCAAACCACTTTCAAAAATCCCCAGCTTTGAAGTCTTTTAAAGTTGTTATGTCATTTTAAAGTAGATTTAAAATCGCTTAAAACTGCATCAAAACTTTGGAAATTGCTTAAAAATTGTTTTAAATACAGCCTTCAGAAAATTAGTATTTTGGCCATAATTTTTTAAAAACTGTTTTAAATTTTTTGAAAAATCCTCAACTTTGCAAAGCCATAACTATACCAATTTTTGGCCTATTTAAAAAAGTCATGTATTTTTTTGCTGCTTTGAATGTGAGTAATAAATTGGCATAATTGGATAAATTTAACCCTCAGACGCAGAGTGTTAAATTAAGTAATGCAAATCATACAATGATCTTTTGTATCCCATAACCCTGAATAAATCTGAGCATAACTGAAGCCTTTAATGGTAGAACTAGTTTTCTATTAATAAGTATATGTATCTAGGCAAAGAGATAAATAAATTATTAGAAGTACGACAAGGACAACGAAAAGTCGCTCAACTTCTTTTAATATATTTAATATATTTGGTCTTGTATAATAAATTTACCGAAAAGAAACTGCACAGACTTATTTTATTTGCATTCAAAAGCTATTAATCAAAGTTAAGCTTTTCTTTTTGAGTATTAAATTAAGTTTATTTATATTATTAATAAAGAATAATAGGGGAATAAATTCAATTCCTTATTTAAGTGTGAATTTCTTTGCGCTCTTTCTTAAAATTCTTTGAACAATTCTTTGAACAATAGTTCGATTGGTCATTTTGGTGGATTCTCCTCTTTTCGCATTAAATTTAAAGTGTCCTTTCGATACATTCCTTAGCTAAGAAAGCTAAGTTTAAATGCCCATTTCATAATATATTTAATTATCTCTCTCTTTCTCTATCAAAAGAATAATGAAAAACTCAATTATTCCATAGAAAATTTATAGTTAAATTTTTGGGGTATTAACTATTCGTTGCGTCTCGTTGGAAATTTTGTTAGAAAGAACACATTTCCGAATGTAGTTGTTGTTGTTGTTTCATTTTGGTGGTTGGCTGCAGCTTCTGTTTGCTGCCATGAGAGTTGACTTAATTAAGCGCCCCAGGTGAGGTGCGTTTTTGGGTTGTTAGCAATCCTTATCCCACCGACTTCTCCACCATAACCATACCCAACATCTTCTTCACCTTTCACCTCCACCTCCACCTCCGAGTGCCTGACATATGCAGCAGGTTGCTTATTTTGACATGACCTGCGCGTTGCGTTAACCCCCTCCCACCCGTTGCGTTGCGCACTTTTTTTTTTTTTTTGGGTTGTACATATTTTTGGCAGCTAATTAGTGATATTTGAATTCATTAAATATGAAAATGGACAATTTTATGGAAATTTAAGGTAAAAGAAATTTATGTTATTTTTTTTTGATTTGCATGGAATGCGGGTGTGTGTGTGTGCGTGTGTGAGTGTTTTGGGTGTGTGGCACAGAAATTGGTGAGGCATGAACAGACCCAAACTGGGAACTGGCGACTGGGAAAGGTTTTTGCCGCCGATGAAAATCTACCTATAGAATTTTATTTGTATTTTATTTTCATGTTAACAGTTCTATTATCCTTGTGGCTATATCTCTGCGAGAGAACCGCTCGAACGCGATGATAAATCGCACCATTTATATGTGTGCGCCCAGGCAAATATATCAGCTAGGCAAGGTCATAAATATTAATTGTGTTTTCAGGGAGTTTCGGCAAGAGAGTAGAGTAGAGAAGAGTTTTGTGTCCAGGCTGGCGGGAACTGGAATTTGGTTATTGAGTCTGTTAAGTTGGGGAACGAACGGTCTCGGTTGGTTGGTTGGTCGGTCGGTCGGTTGGTCGGTTGGTTAGGCTGGTTTTGTTTTTGTTTTTTTTTTTTGGATTGGGTTCGATTTAGTCGATTTTTTTTGAAGGGGGAGGAGGGCTATATTATGCATGTTTTGCCTGTTATGTTTGCCTGTGGCGAGTTGTTGTTGTTGTTGCCATTATCAATCGATCGAACGCGAGCCGCATTTGCTTAGCGGTTTGCGCATGAGCGAACCTCAATTGAATCAATAACAACAACAACAACAACCATCAAAGGCAAATACCAACTACAGTCAATATTGTTAATAAATATTCCAACACATGTGAGTGTGTGTGTGTGTGTTTGTGTGTGTGTATAGGTATGAGATGGTGTGTTGATATCCTACATAAATTCAAATGACATGAGGTTTACTTCAACAAAGTTGTATGATTTGTGGAAATGGCTAATAGATAAATAGGCAGACTTATTTAATGGCCTAGGCGAAAAAAACAGATTTTCAACAGATTAACCATGGAAATGCATCTTAAAAATGATATATTTCCATATATTTCCAACAGAAGCTCAACGAAACTGAAGTTATAAATACTTTGATTCTCAAATTCGAATACTTTCAATGTGAAATTCAGAAGATTTCACTGGAAAACGAATAAGTAAATATTTTCTCAGCCGGATGGCCTTTGTTGCTCTGTCTTCACAACTCATTGTTAGTTAGAATTAATTATTTCTTACAATTAAATAAATAAATAAAAATATTTTATATCAGATCTGCATATAAAGAAAACAACAATTTTCAAAAAGGAATAAAATAGAATTGAATGAGAAGCCAAATGAATAAGTTAGCTGTCAACAAAAACGAATGATTGAGATATTATGTTTCAAAAATATATAGAAAAACGAGAGTCTATGTAAAATATTCTCCTATTTATCTATTAATATGATATTATGATTTACATATTTTGTTTCGAATATATAGAAAAACGAAAGTCAATGTGAAATATTCTCCTATTTATCTATTAATATGATATTATGTTTCAAAAAATAAGAAAACGAAAGTCAATGTAAAATATTCTCCTATTTATCTATTAATATGAGATATTATGATTCAGATATTATCAAATGAATAAGTCAGCTTTTAACATAAACGAATGATTGAGTTATTATGTTTCAAAAATATATAGAAAAACAAAAGTCAATGTGAAATATTCTATTCTATATTATGTTTCAAAAATATATAGAAAAACAAAAGTCAATGTGAAATGTTTTCCTATTTATCAAGGACCTCGACTCGCTAAGGACCCCATTAGAACCCAAGAAATATCCAATAAAAATTCAAAGGTCTGTGCCAACCAAGAAACATGGTGTTATTATTTATAGGGACACAAAATAAATTTGTTCTGCCGAACCTAGCCCTGAAAAGTCGCATCAACGACTCTAAGGACGAAAAAGGATCGTTACAACTGGCATACCAAAGAAATATTAAATACCTATTATATCAATAGGGGAAGGTTACATTGATGCTTGTCCAGGGTAGAAGAGCTTTCTGACAACCGAAAGGTAGTAGAAATAATCTTGCCCTATTTGAATTATTTTAGTAACTGGAATGTCAAATTTTTCATTGGTTTTTGACAATTTATTTATGCTTTTCTCATTCATTTCATTGTATGCCCGAACACTCATTCCAATTGAGCCCAGTTCGAATGGATTCATTTTCAAAATGGTTTTGTAAATTGTAACCATGCAGATGACTGTTCAAAATGTGGCTAATATCCTGCACATTGACCATTTTTGGGGGGCCAAAATTGCGGTCAGTTTTGGTCATCAAATGTTGGCCAACAAAAATGTCAAGGCAAAAGGAATGGAGTAGCAATTGGTCTGTAGATTACTGTTACTTAACTGGCTGTGATTAATATCCCTTGGAATGCAGTTGTCCACAAAGGCGTGGCAAAAATATAGGCGACACACACACACACACACACAGAGACGTAATCACACATGTGGTATCAACAAAACCAGAAAAAAAACGAGCGAGTGCAAAACAAATTTGTATGCATTATATATTTATGCAAGTTTTGTTCACTCTTTTTTTGTTGTTGTTCCTTGGCCATTTTAGCTCAGTTATAAATTACATGGGCCATAGGCATAGTCATCTATGCGGTGTGTGTGTGTGTGTGTTTGCATAATCTTCATTCTAAAATCTTTTCGGGCATCCCACTTGAGAGCATATATGCAGAAAGTGAACAAGACGAACAAGAAGAGAAAGAAGAAAAGAGATGAACAATGTCTAGAACAATAGCGAAAAGAGGCAAAACCAGGCAAAACTATGGCTATACAATGGAAGGCTCCTCCTATAGCTGACCACCGCCACTCTCATAATAGAGTCATAAAATTTTAGTGCATTCTCCCCGAAAGTGCTCCCCCAAGATCTGGCCCATCCATCGACTGCACCACCACCTTTCCAACCTTTTCCATCCATCCAACCAACCAACCCCCTGTGGCGCCTCAACATCAAATACGTTTCGCTTTGTTGGCCATTGTGACGGCGGCCAATTTGGGTTCTTGGACGGACAACCAGAGAAATATATAATTGTGATTAATTATACAACATAAAAATGTTGTTTTCTGTTTTTTTCTGTTTTTAGATTCAACAATTTGATGCATTTATTAACCGAAAAATCACTTGAAATAAGTGGCCAGTTGTTCGCTTTGGGCCAAAACTGGCTGGCAAACTATTATCAGTTGTCATAAATATTCAAATAAAGGACATATAGGGGGTGGGGATAAAGAACCAAATAACTATGAATTATCAGCAATCAGAAATTGGTTTTTACTATCAAAATTATATGCTGCAAAAGGAATCTTCTCAATCCAAATATCTTAGGAGTACAGTTAGTATGGTATAGCAATGCCTTAATAACTGAAAAGGTTAGGGAAAATATTGACTCAATTTTTTTTTTGATCATAGAAATATCCACTTACAAGCATACAGTTATTCAAATTGTAAGCTGGAAATGGATTGGCCTTCATGGTCAAAGGTTTCTGGGCACGTTGTATGATTAAAATGAGATCACGTTGAAATCTCATTGATTTTGAAGAGCATCTGTATGCCTCGTAGGCAGCTAGAGCCACTTGCTGTGATTGTTGGGCGACCATATCACCGAATTTCGACCAATACGATAGATAGCAAAATGTCATCAACATAAAGAGAACAAATCGTAAAACTATTTTGATTTGATCACGACAAGCCAAGGCCACAAATGTCGAGAGGCAGAGCAGGGCAAAGGTGGTGAAAATTTGTAGTATCAAAGGGCCATAGAACACTTCATTGACACGTTGCACCAAGCTGAAACCGAGTAAATGAATCGATCAATATGTATAACACTTTCATTGTCGTCACTCACTAAAGAATCCTTTGATGGCAACGTACCAGACGCCGCAATTCGCTAGAAAAATAATGCTCATCATCATGATCATCTCTATTCAGATCTCGCAACTCAATGCAAAGTATCTCGAAATTCACAGCCAACTGTGAGAAACAGTGAACGGACAACAATTCCGTATAGAGTATCCACAATTGATAGTAGATCATTATGAATATTTGCGATATCAAGATTATGGAATGACATATTGGATGCTCAATGGGATCGTGCCACTTAAATGGATAGGCGCAATGAAAGATCAATGTTTGAGACGACCACCAGGGCTGGGTAACAATGACCAAACAAAATACGGACATGGCCGCATACCAAGCCACACTCAATCCTGTTTCCAAGAGAAAATATTCACGTTGAATTCTACGTATTAACTCCGAAGTGCCACCCATTTTGGGCTCATGATGCATTTGCTCAAGAGCATCGATTATTCCGTCCATTTCATCGGCATGATTTAGAAAGTAAATCACCTTGAAGCACAGGAAAAAGGCCTACAACATGAGAGTGATCAACAATCAACAATTATGGGCAAAACGAATTACCTACTGCAATAACCCATAAGATATCTTGACCCAAGTCTAGAATACAGCCAAACGATTCCGGTAGCCCATATAGCAATGAGAAAAAGAATATATAAATCTGTATAATGATAAAATAATGCCAAACGCAACGTATGGGCAATTGACGCTCCTCAGTGTTCATGTAGTTCCAAATTGCTCTGCGAATGTTTAAATTTAAATTATTTATATCTATTCTGAATACTCTCTCTTTCATCTTACTTCATCTGTTGACGATTGTGATAGAGTGTGATGTGGCGAGGATGTTTGAAGTGTTTCAGAACTTGCCAACCATCTGCGAATTGCTCATAGCAACGTTGCCAATTCCTCATTGATTGCATTTCGAATGCGTTGTACTTAAATGAGGTCTTCTAAGTAGCTTTTTATATATACCACGAGAAATCGATAAAAAATTAGCAATTAACTTTCAACTTTCAGGGATGGCAAGGAGAGAAGCAACATATTAAATAATTATCCTTAAATTGTGGAATAATAAAAAAAAGCTAAGCCAAATACCTAAACGTGGTCTAGACTCTAGAGTTTCGTTTGAGAATATTTCTTGGATCGCATTCTATATATTTATAGTCTTTCTTGGATCGTATTCTATCTATTTAAATGTCTTTCGGCTAAGATTTTTTATAGAGACCATTTTTATGGACTTGCAAGGAGAGAATTCTATCAATCAGAAGCAACATATTAAATAATTATCCTTAAATTGTGGAATAATAAAAAAGCTAAGCCAAACCCCAAACATGGTCTAGAGTTTCGTTTGAGAATATTTCTTGGATCGTATTCTATCTATTTAAATGTCTTTCGGCTAAGATTTTTTATAGAGACCATTTTTATGGACTTGCAAGGAGAGAATTCTATCAATCAGAAGCAACATATTAAATAATTATCCTTAAATTGTGGAATAATAAAAAAAGCTAAGCCAAACCCCAAACATGGTCTAGAGTTTCGTTTGAGAATATTTCTTGGATCGTATTCTATCTATTTAAATGTCTTTCGGCTAAGATTTTTTATAGAGACCATTTTTATGGACTTGCAAGGAGAGAATTCTATCAATCAGAAGCAACATATTAAATAATTATCCTTAAATTGTGGAATAATAAAAAAAAGCTAAGCCAAACCCCAAACATGGTCTAGAGTTTCGTTTGAGAATATTTCTTGGATCGTATTCTATCTATTTAAATGTCTTTCGGCTAAGATTTTTTATAGAGACCATTTTTATGGACTTGCAAGGAGAGAGTTCTATCAATCAGAGGCAACATGTTAAATAATTATCCTCAAATTGTGGAATTATAAAAAAAGCTAAGCCAAACACCTAAACGTGGTCTAGAGTTTCGTTAGAAAATATTTCTTGGATGGTATTCTGTAACATTTTTTATAGAGACAATTTTTTATGAGCTTTCCATCCCTAGTTCTCTCTCCTTCTCTCACATGGAAAGTGTTGCGTGAATTGGATTGTTGCAGCTGTCTCAGTCCCATTGCCAATTAAATGTAGTAAGTAGCTTAGACTAATTTAGCTAATAACGTACGTGTAGTTTATGCATGTTTAAGCACATTGAATAAGAATAAGAATTCGCATAATCTCATCGGCAATTTTGGGGTGGGGGGGGGGGTTAGAAAGGCAAAATGAAATTTGCATGAATTTTGTTTTTAACCAGAAAGTTGGCACTTTACTTTTTCTTCGGGCCATTTAAGGCAAATAACTACGTAGTAGGAATGCATTTTACAGTTAGAAATATTGCCTTGACCAAATTTGGTCATTGAGAATTGGCTAGAATGAATGACTTTTGACTTTTGCTATCGAACTGTAGAAACGAAAACTCTACATATCACCCACACTCATTGAATGTTGGCTAGTTGGAGCCTGTTAGCTTGTTGGTTGTTATATTAATCTGGCTTAGAGATAGCATTTAGTGAGGAGTTTTTGTGTGTGTGTGTGTGTGTTTTTTTCTGTGGACTTGTTTGCCCGTTGCTGCCGCTGCATATTTGGCAATTGGGAGCTCTCTGACAAGCTTGTCTGGTCTAGTGGCACTGACTTGTCGTCGAGTGAATGTACACATAGTTCGCTTCATTAAGGCCACCATACAAAAGCAAAAAAAAATAAAGAAAATAAGAAAATAACAAAAATAGAAAAAGAAGTTGAAACAATCAACCAGACATCGCTGCCAATTTCCATCAAAAGTTGTTTCCCTGTTTGTTTGTTTTGCTAGTTTTCTTTTTGTTTTTCGTTTTTTTTCGGCTAGACCAATATAAAGTAACAAACGAATGAAGGCGATCGATCGAACGATCGATCGATCCATCGCTCGATCGATCGATAGGTGGATGGATTGCTAGAAGTTGGAGAAGCTTTCGCTTTAGTTTGCAATTTCATTTCGTTAGTCTAGGCTACAATTTGCGCGCTTGTCAAGTGTACGACAACATTACGCGCAATTGTTCAATGTCAACGCATTTGATGGGCATGAAATGCCAAATGCTCGATCGAATCTGCTACGAAAAAGACGATTGAGCATCTGTGAGTGGTTGTGCCAAGCCGATGCCGATGCCAATGTCCAATGTTTTGTCCTCATTCATTGTTCACTAGGCGGCGGCATTGGCGGCTTTAGGCCGCTTGGCTCAACAATTCCCAAGTGCTGGCATGTTGTGTGATAACGAAGCCTTCTCTAGAGTCTAGAAAGGAACAACAATGTTGTTGTTCTGCCTCGCCATGACAACGTTGACAATCAAAAAATGCAGCCATATGAACTCAATTAAGGTTTCAGATCCCCCTCATCCCCTCCCCATCCCTCCCTCCGCTACTCCTTGCTTGCAATGATTCAATAGAAAGATCTTCTATTATGATGTTTTCACATTTCTAGTTCAAACTCTAGTTAAAAATCCAAGTTGAAGTCGAAAAACGGACAGTTCTTCTATTTGATAAGATTTTACAAATCATAATCTAATTGAAATATGATTTATTTATGTACATATAAATCAATTGAATTATGAACAACCAGATAAACTCCGCCTAGAATTTATGTTCCTGGTCCCCTAATCCTCTTCCAACCATGCTTGGCATAAGTCGTTTCGAGTCCTTTGCTCTAATTACAGTTTATAATGCTATCTTGAACACTGGAGCACTATGGCGCCCCCATTGGCCAACGCCGTCATTGTCCCGCTTTGAGTACAAACGTATACGTATAACTCGGTCATTCTTTTTCCTATTTTTATGAAATTTGTTGGAATGATTGATATATTAGTTTGCTAAATTAAATTGCAATACGATGAAAATTACATTTACGGGGGCGTGGCAAAAAAAAAAAACAAACTTGACCAACGTGCATACTACACAAGTCTACATTTCAAATTAAGTAGCTCTAGCTCTTATAGTTCCCGAGATATAGGCGCTCACACAGACGGACATAGATAACTCAATTTCTCTTCCCATGTCAGAGATGTTTCCCTCTGGACGTTACATACATTTTCACGGCCTTAATATACCATTTCATTGTACTAAGAGTAAACGTAGACAGCTTGTTAAACTCCTTCTATTTATGAGTCGTTTCCTTGATTGAAGATTTTTATATTAAATCGTTTAAACGTTTTTTGCAAGTTACAGCTGCTAAATGCACGCACAATTCACACCTTATTGCCATAATGAGGGGATAATGCAATTGAACCGTGCATAATTTATGTAGGAATATCAAAGAAGCTAACTTCGGCTATGCCAAAGTTTGTATACCCTTGCAGCTTTTGACCATTACATTTTATTTTCTAAAAAATTTTTTGTTTCTTAATCCAATAAAGAAATATTTTAAATACATTGGCCGGGGGCAGTCAATCGCCAAATAGTAGACAATGTAGCGATTGATATTCATATTCACACACACACAATCGCAATTTTGACACATATATGTGCTTCACCGCTTATGCGTGCACTGCTTATGGCAGCAGTACTGCTGCATACTGCTGCTGCCATAAGCAGTGCACGCTATATAGGCAAATTTTATATCGTCGAAATCAGGCGTTATGTTTATCCGATTGTTTTGAAATTCACGCATATGACGTAATCCCTTTTTATTTATGTACATAATCAGTTTGGATAAGATTGTTCAAAAAATAGAGAAGTTATTTGCATTTAACGATTGTATTTGTATGGCAGCTATATGATATAGTTGTCCGATCTTATTCAAAATCGCAGATGTGTATGTGGCTGTATAGAAAAGCTTATATACGAACTTTGAATGCGATAGCTCTAAAACTGTGGGACTAGATCGCGCAGCACCAGACAGACAGACGGACAGACGGACAGACGGACAGACGGACAGACGGACAGACGGACATGGCTATATCAACTCGTCTTCTCTTGCTGATCAAGAATATATATACTTTATGGGGTCGGAAACGATCCCTTCTCTGCGTTACAAACATCTGACCAATTTTATAATACCCTCTGCAAGGGTATAAAAATCCCAAAGTAGCTTATAAAAGAAGCAAACTCTAACGATTTCACATTAGAGCGAAAAAAAATGGCAGTTCCATCGAGTAATAATTTTTATGTACGACTCTTTGAGCAGTATCATGTTGGCTGGCAACTCTATAAGAACATTGAACGAATGCCCAGGCACATGACGCCTTACTACTCTCGGGAGCAAATGAAGTAGGAACTGGTGAGACTAGAGAGTGAACGATATAACTTTCTTTCTTGATCCCCACAGAATCGTTTGGAACTATGCGAATGTCGAAGAACGTCTTGTGGCAAGTCATCGTGTGTGGCATGCTTTTCTTGTAAGCCAAATTCTGAGTTTTCTTATACCAGTGGCTTTGGCCCTAACCGAATCGATTGATAGTCTTGTTGACTTTAGCCAAGATGCTTTGTGGACAATATCGGTTGAGTGAATGACTAAAATAATTCTACGTCAGAGTTTTGTTAATGTCTATTTCCCCCTATTTCGTTTTAGGCCTTCTATGTGGTGGCCCGATTTTGTTTCTATCTAATGAAAGCCGATCTAGTCGATGAAATAGTCGATGCATTGGAGGAGTGCCATCATGAGTGGAAATCGGGTCCTGGTTCTATGGAATCACAATCACTTAGACGTTGGTATTATCTAGTGGAAACTGTCCTGAGTATTTGTTGGCATATTTGTACAATGTTCTTAATCACTCTGCTCCTGCTGGCGCCCATGTGGACAAGTCAATCGTTGCCGTTTCATGTCGTCTATCCATTTCATTGGCACAATCCAGTGAAACATCCAATTTTTCATATCTTTATCTATGGGTCGCAAGCGTTTTGTGTGCTCTATTTTTTGCCGTGGCTTCTGCTAACCGAATTCCTATCCTGCCATTGTTTCTTTCAATTGGCAGCCAACTTGCAAATACTTTGCATTCAGCTAAGGCATCTAAATGATTTGAGCGATCGGAAAGGCAATGAGCAAATCGTTGCCTACAAACTGAGGGAATTGATTCGATTTCATCAGAGAATTATACAGTGAGTTTGGCAGTGACTGAGTGACGAGGGGAAGGGAGCTAACTTTACAATCTTTTGCAGCATTGTTGATCGTGTCAATGATGTGTTCTTTGATCCTTTACTTACATTCTTGTTGGCCAATTTCATTTTGTTACTTTTGTGTGCCTTTACGGCAATTGCGGCTCGACATCAGCCGCTTGTGGCTGGCAGATTTGTCATGACCATGCCCATAGTGTTTGGCGCCTTAATCTATTGGTCCAAGTGCGGTGATCTGGTTACGCAAACATCTCAGGAAGTGGCTATTGCTGCCTTTGAGGCCTACGAGTGTCCTCTATGGCTAACCAGATCTAGTATTATACAACGTGATCTTATGTTTATCATACAGCGTGCCCAGAAGCCATTGAATATTGGGGCAAGGGCTCCGTTGCCAATCTTCAATTTGGTCACCTGCATGGCTGTAAGTAGGAGTAAGGAGTAACATAAGTTTTTGCAATTACATTTACAATTATTTTGCATAGATATTGAAGCAATGCTATGGCATTCTCACTGTCTTGATGGAATTCTTGGACTAAGAAGCAAATTTCTGGATGCTTAATCTTAAAACTATTAAAAAAACATTGTGTAAGAAAATTATATTGTATTTGATTTTGGGTTTATCAATATACAGAGAGCGAGAGAAGAGGAAAAACTTTCATCGAATGAGGTTGCATTTAATGCACAGCGACCCCAAAAGGTCGGCACCAGCAGCAGCAGCATAAGCAGACTCAGACCGAGACCCAGACCAAGACCCAGAGTGAAGTCCGGTTCAGTTCAACAATTTTGTGCCTCATAAATTGCATTTCTGTTGGCAGACCTTGTCGAACTGGAAGCTGCTGCTGCTGCTGCTGCTGCTCAGTTGCTTCCATCATTAGCTTGATTGAATCTTATTGTTGGCAATTAACCTTCGCAGCTAAGAGGCCATCAGAGCCACTCGAATGGATGAATATATGTACTTAGTAGTGTTTCATCCATCCATCCATCCATCCATCCGCTCCTGACTGACTGACTGCCTCTCCCTGGGCATAATAACTTCATTTGCCCGCAATAACATGGCATAACATGTCATCTCATCTGCTTAAGACCAACAACTAATTGCCAACGACAAGTCGCCTCAAATTAATTAACAAAACGCCAACGTACTAGGCCAAGATCCGCAACAAATATCAAATTTGCATGCACACGAAAATGAACAACGAAAATGAAAGAAAAAAGGATGGTAGAGTGGGGGCGGGGGAGGGGTGGGAAATAAGGAGGAAAACCTGCCTCAGCCACGAAAAGTAAAAAGCTTTTGATTTGCGCATATTGTACACAAAATTTCACTTAAGATCCAGGGGAGCGGCCACAACCACAACACAACTTATGCAGACAGGCAACAGACGCTGTTACAGTGGTACAAAAACAATGAGCAAATAGAAAGCTAAAATCTACTATATGGCTTTCTTTAATCTTTATATGATTTATAAGAATTTTTGAAAGATCTAATTGAAGAAGTTATTAAAAATGCTTAACTTTTGAGTGAAACTTCTTTAAAGCACACAAAAAATAACTATGAAATACCTAACCTTACCATATAAATTTCTAAGCATGGTAAGGTTAGGTATTTGTCAAGATTAGATCGGCCAGCTATGCAGTTAACTGTAGATTAGACTCAATAGGGTGAAGAAATTCGAGATCAATAATAGCCTAACCTTACCATATCGATTTCTAAGCATAGTAAGGAATTTGTTAGGAATTTGTTTTTTAGCATGGTAAGGTTAGGTATTTTGTGAAGAAAAGAAGCTAGTTGTGGAGTTAACTGTAGATTACACTCAAATGGGGAAGAAATTAGAAATTTTCTAAGCATGGTAAGGTTAGGAATTTGTTTCTAAGCATGGTAAGGTTAGGTATTTGTCAAGAATACATCTCCCAGTTATGCAGTTGACTGTAGATTACACTCAAAAGGGGAAAGAAATTAGAGATCAACAATAGCCTAACCTTACCATGTAATTTTCAAAGCATGGTAAGGTTAGGAATTCGTTTCTAAGCATGGTAAGGTTAGGTAGATCTGCTACTTATGGATTTAACAGTAGATTACACTCAAATGGGGGAAAGAAATGGCCTAACCCTACCATATGATTGGCTAGTGATTCAAATGGTTTTGAATATGTTTTGCTCCACTGTGTCTAACTCGATGCTACAGCCAAACGATTTGTCAGTTTACTGTTTTTCTTTGTAGCTCATTTAAGACTCCACTTCCTACTTAAGTTTGAATATTCGCAATTGCATTTTGCATTTTGTGTGCCTTGTGTTTACTTAGACGAGTCTGGTCTAGTCTGGGCCGACTGCCTGCTCCTTGCTGCGCTCCTCTTTCTCACTCGTTCGCTGTCATTCTATCTATCTCTCTCTGGCTTCTGATCAACCAATCTGTATGCCATTGCATGCCGTGCGCCTTTGTCATGACATGACAGCAGCCTAATTCATCATTATGGCTACACAAGCCTCTGAGGAGTAGTGGAATAGGAGCGTAGGGTGGTGGTGGTGGTGGTGGTGCTGTGGTTGCTGCTTGCTGGTGGTGGGGGATATCGTTTCGGTTTTGGCTTTTGCTATTGAGAGAGTTTTGTCGCGACTTTCGCTTGACGATGGCTTTTGCATGAGATGCCAGTTTTTTTTTTTTTTTTTTTTCTTTTTCATCTGAACACAACGATCTCTCGTTAGGCTCCTTCGATGGGGATGTGGATGTGGATGTGGATGAGGATGACGATGACGATGATGATGAGGACGATGATGATGTGATTCATTCATGCGCAGTAGTTTCTTTGTTACCCCACCATTCTCTAGCTGACAATGATGATAATAATGATGATGCATGCGCTTTAGTTCAACAGGCAAACAGGCTAAACGGACGAGGGGAGAGCGGGGAGTTTACTGTCGATAGTCTTCTTGGCTGATGATTCAAGCATAACAAACGACGACATTATCGTCAGCTGGCAGTCAGAAGTCAACGATGTCAGTTTGAAGCTCTCTAGCATGAATTTAGCTTAGTTATTTGTAGTTGTTGTTGTTGCTGTTTTCATTCCTTATCTCAGCATAATGGATCTTTCGGTGTGGGCTTGTTGAAATGTAGAAAAGAGGAAAGTTATTATTGAAAGGCCAGCGACAGCGACAGGCATCGATACGGAATTGTTAAAGGAAAGTGCTCGTTTCCAGTTTGATCAATTTTTTTTCTTTTCTTTTTTCTTTGAGGAGGACTTTAACAAACGTCAAGAACTTGCAATTCGAGAGAAAGTCGTGAGCAATTCAATTAACATTTCGAACTAGTTCTTGAACTCAATTTGTTAGCAGCAGGAGCAAGAGAATTTCACTCGGCGAATGTACTAAAGTACTTAGGATGGGTTTTTTAGAACAAATCAATTGCACTTTTATTTGTGGAGTGGGATTTTGATAACTTTTAACCGAACTCCATTGACTGCATCTCTCTGCATATTCACAATGTAATTATTTGGAATTCTCTGGCGATGCGATGCACAATCTTCCGCAAGACACTTCATTTCGTTACTCACACTCATTGACCTCCATTCATAAACTTTACTCTGGCCATTAACAATCGAGACATTTATTGGGATCCAATCACAAGCATCATGCATAAAAATGAAAAACGATTTAATTTCATTTTCAGAAAGCGGCAAGAGAGAGAGAGAGAGAGAGAAAAAAAAGTGAAAGTCTTCTGCATTGTTTATTGTGATTCTTCTGCGTTTCATTTTTTACTTGATTCTTCTCTCTCTCTGGTTCTTTCTTTACCCTGTTGCTCCTTCGCTTTATTGTTGTTTTGGTTTTTGCCTTAATACATGTATAAAAATTTAGGTTGTTCGGTCAAACAGGGAATATTTATGCCATTTATGACACGAAAGGCCCTCCGAACGTTTTTGGATTAACTGTCTGAGATTGCCAACAATTTTTGCATATTTTCAGCACGAACAAAAAAAAAAAAAACAAGAGAGACAACAAAAACAAAAGGCAAAATAAAGGCCAATCGAAAGCGAAAGATTTCATGCTCAGATATAAAACATATGGACATATGGATCGGCTGAATCCTCATCCAGTCTCCAGTCCCCAGTCCCAGTTGAAGTCACATGAACAACAACAACAACAGCAACAACAACAACTACATCGTTGTCGTCGCTATGTCTGTGGGTGGCAGCGGGTGAAGGTTTCATTTGCATATTGGAACGATCGAATGAAGGTAGTGAATGAAGCCTGGACAGGGAGAGGCACAGCCGCAGGCACATCCAATTGCCTATATATGTATCTCTCTCTCATTCTGTCTTAGTGTGTTTGTGTTTGTGTGTGTGCACAACAAGATCGTCTTGACAAAATGTAAGATCAAGGGGAATTTCCTTGGAGGTAGCGAAAATGTCATGCGGTTTTATGACTTCATTAGCGACAGCCAGCGGAGGAATTTAATGGTCCCCTCCATTCTCCTCTAGCCTGATTCCTTTACTCCTCCCTTTTTCGGTTGACAAACAAATTTGAGGTAGATACTTCGTATTCGTGTGTCTCTCTCTCTCTCTCTCTTTGCTAAAGGAAATGAAAGTTTTTCATTTTGTGAGCCGGGAATCTTAGGTAAATCGAGAAGTCGTCTAGACTCCGATGATGCTGACTCCGACTCTGACTCTGGTTTTCTGTGTCTCTGTCTCTGTTTCTGCATGTCTGCACGACGGACTCTCCTGCCCAATGACAATGTGCATATGAGGTTGCCTAATAATGAAGTCGTGCATGGCATTTGTCCTATAAGCATGGTTCGATGATTAACTCACTGAATGTTTGACACCTTTTTCTCAACCTCAACATCAACTTCTTCTAACTACTGCTTCTTCTCAACTTGCAGGGAATTGGCGCATGTCAGCAAATTGGGTATATCATCAGCGAGCGAGAAGGAGAGAGAAGGAGAGAGAGAGGAAAATGTCACACGATTTTCCAGATTGTGATCTAAAATGCATTTTTGTATGGAAAGTGGGAATCAGTGCATAAAACTAAAATGAAGTTAGTAATAATCAACATTGTTTGGGTCTCATTACTATTATTTGATTCCATATGATTATGTCTGTCTTTTATTACGACCGATAAAAAACATATAGTAAGACGTACAGATAGATTATTATCGATATAGAAGAAAGAAGAATAGGTACAGATCGATTTTTATCGATATACAAGAAGAAGAATAGGTACAGATAGATTATTATCGATATAGAAGAAAGAAGAGTAGGTACAGATAGATTATTATCGATATACAAGAAGAAGAATAGGTACACATAGATTATTATCGATATACAAAAAGAAGAATAGGCACAGATAGATTATTATCGATATACAAAAAGAAAGAGAATAGGTAGAAAAAGGAAACGCCACGGACAGACAGTTGAAAGGATCTGCAAATAGGCAAAGTGATAAAACTACAGACAGGCGATTACTAGAACAAATTAGACGCCGGACAGAAGGATTATCTAATCGGACCAGACAGACGCATTAGAAGACAATAGAGGTGCAAAAAAATCGATTTTTTGCAGTATTTTGTATGAAAAAGATCGATAATATCGATATTTCTACGATATTTTTGCAGCTCTAGAAGACAACCTAAAATAGAAGGACCATTAGAAAGTTGGATTTATCGATAAGTAGATCGGCTTCCAATCAGACCAGACAAACGGATTAGAAGACAATGTAAAATAGTTAGAAGGACCATTAGAAAGTTGGATTTATCGATAAGTAGATGGACTTCCAATATAGAGGTCCACAATTTGAATGGAGTTTAGAGGCATACTAAATTATTCGCATTATTTAGAAAATCAATCGAAATCACAAATCAGATTTTTGTTTTTCATGTTTCGAAGGAACAGGCAGCTGTATAAATTGAAATCAAAATTTTTGTTAAATGATGAATAAAACAAATGCGTTTTGCATACATTTTATGTTTATTTTTCTTTTGTTTTTTTTTTTTTTTTTTTTTTGTAATTTTTTTCTTGTTTTATTTATTTGTTTCATTAAATTGTTGGTTTTGTTTTGTTTGTTGTTATTTTTTTTTTTTTGTATGTTTTGTTTTTTGTGTGCCAAAAATTATTTCTGCACAATTGAATGGATTTTGTGTTTATGAAAATGATTAATTCAGTATTTAGTTATTGTGTTTATCTTGCCACATAATTAGTTTCGCTATGCTAAATTGGAACATTTCGAGTTGCTCATAGTTGAAAAGTTGCTAGCTTTTTTTTTTTTTTTGTTTTGTTGCTGCTGCTGCTGTTGATGTTGTTGTTGTTGCCGTTGCTGCCTGGACGGCTGACGGCAACGGCAACAACATCATCATAATTTGTTTTATAATTTGTAATTATAATTGCTAATTATCATTTATTGTTTTATTATGTGAAAAGTAGCAAGTGTCCCTTGTCTGTCTGTCTGAGTGTCTGTCTGTCTGTGTGTTTGTGTGTGTGCATTTAATGAATAAATATTTAAAATACAATATTGCAGTTGTTCTTTCAATTGGTTTTAAAACTAACACATGCCAAAAAAAATCATATATTTATATATACTTACAAATATCGCTTTAATTAGAGTAAAGTTTAAGTTAGAGTTAGATATATATGTATATATATATGTATATATATATATAAAGTAGGTATATATTTAAGTACATAGCAACATGTTGACTTAAGTGACTAGTCTTTGGTTGTATTTGTTGTTGTCGTTTAATTGTTTGTAAAATGAAAACTTGAACTTTATGTTTTTTTTTCTGAAGAGGAATGTTTCGTTTACCATTTCACTTATGCTATATATATATATATGAATTCCTAAGTATATAGTAATTTTATTCGTATTTATTATATTTAATTATTACGATTTGTTTTTGTTTTGTTTTGTTTTGTTGAAGAAACTTTTTGTTGCTGCATGCTCGCTTAGTTAATTGCTAATTAGAGCAAATTCAAACAAGAACAAAAAAAAAAAAACAAAAAAATACAAATAAATCTAAAAAAAAAACTATTAAGAGAGAAAAAACATTTTTACAATATTTGTTTGTTGTTGTTGTTGTTTATATTTACAATGGCGCGAGTTTGTAATGGTATTTGATTGTTTTTAAGTACTTTGTTTAAAGTTTGTTTGTTAAATTGATATGCTTGTCATGAAAATTGTATTATTAACTATTTAAAAATGCAAATGCCCTTCTCTGTTAAGTTTCTTTGTTAAATGCTTGAGAGCTCATAATTTGATTAATGATTTTGTGTAATATTTTATTAATAATATTCGTATATATTGGCTATTATTATTCAATATTCTTTGCCTTGCTTTAATTTCAATTCGTAATTTTTTTGTTGTTGTTTGTCTTTTATTTTCCATTTTGGTTATGTTGCGGTTGTTTTTCCTTTGCTTTCTGCTTTTTTTTTTTGTTTCTTTTAATTACGAGACCAAAAAAGGAAAAGCACACACAGCACAGGAATGAAGTGAAAAGCCACAAAATTCTTTCGCCTCCCAACTAAAGTCAAAGAAAACAGAGCAAAACCCAAGAGACAGCAGGTCCCAAAAAAAAAGTAGCCACAAAAACACAAACAGAAACCGAAACCGAAATAGGATATTTCTGTAAAAAGGCTTAAACCCAAAAATTTTGTCTATTTAAACACAATAGACAGGATTGCATACTTAGCAGCGTTTTAGATCGTATGCGACCATGAGATACCCTGCACACACCGAATAGAAAACTTCATTCGGTTTAACACACGCTAAAGAAATCAGTTGCTTTAGTTTTTTAATCAGTTATCGATCAAACTAAATTGAAAACTATAAAAAAAATAGTTTTTAACTGATTTGGTATGAAGTTCTTGTGATTCTTTCAATCGAAGACTTAAATTTTCGCTCATCAAACTGAAAACAATAGCCTAAGAACCGATACGATTATTGATCGATATTTAAACTATCGATATTTTATTATCAATGAAGAAATTCGAAGATAAGATATTAAATATTAAGGTAAAACGGATTTTCAAAACTACTAATCAACATTTTAATATTGAAGAAGTCCCAAAATATTAGATAATAAGATAAAACGGATATTCCACATACTATTAATCGACATTGCCGATATTTTAATAGATCATTATCAATGAAGAAGTCCCAAAATATTAGATAATAAGATAAAACGGATTTTCCACATACTATTAATCGACATTGCCGATATTTTAATATATTTATAATAAAAAAAATGGATATTCGACATAATACTAATCGACAAGGCCGATCTGATCTTCTTAATGAAGAATCCCAAGGTATTAGATAATAAAATAAAACGGATTCTCAATATTACCAATCGACAAGGCCGATCTTATCTTTTCCCAAGATATATTAATAAGATACAATAAATATTCAATTCTACTAATCGATAAAGCCGATCTTATCTTCTTCGTTTTGGAATATCGATGTAGTTAAACCGATATTAATATAATGAACTGTATAGCACATAAACTGTGGTCTGAAAGTTTTGGGCAAAAAAAAAGGAAAGGTTCGAGAAATTCATTTGAATGTTAACAATTTTGTGGCTATCGTTTGAAAGGATACGAATTTCTGTGCCCAAAGTCATCATGTTCGGGTTATACCCATAAGAAGTTTTAAAACTTGTGGCATCACCATCACCATTATCATCATAAGCAGCGAGACAATGGGGCAGGGGCAAGGGGCAGGGGGCAGGGACAACAGACAGTTGCCAGTTGCCAGTTTGGCAAGCTGCAAACAAAAAGCATGCCCTTTTATTTGCTTTAATCTGACAAAATCCCTGTTCTAATGCCGAACGGCAATAAAGGATAAAACGTGCATGGCATGAAAAAGAGCTCAGGCCAGGAAAGCATGTGAGTTTGACACACAGCTCACTCACCGCACGGCACTCCGCACCGTAACGAGACCCATTGACATTGACTCCTTGTCCTGGTCCTGGTTCTGGTCCTAGTCCTGGGTTCGATAGTGTTTTTGGGGGCAGAAACACAGAAACGGAAGTGACACTAAATTCGTTTCGGTTATTTTGTTTTTTTCTTTTTTGTGGTTTTTGGTTTCGTTTTTTTTTTTTTTTTGGGTTGGGAAGCATCCTTAGATGCTTATGGACTTGCTGTTGTTTTTTTTGTTTTTTTTTTAGCTGGTGGCACAAAATAAACTTGAGAAAATTGTTACATGTAATCCTTTTTATGATCTGCGCTCGAATTTGTGTGCCGCATTTTAAGTAGGCTGCAATGTTGCTGCAACAATGCTGCCAGCAACATGTCACTGCCAGATCCAGTTACTAGTGCTGCCGCCGCCGATGTTGCCTTCGCCACCGCTCTGCGGTTGCTGCTGCTGCTGCTGCTGCCGCCAGGAGCAGCTGTCGGCTGAATCTCAGCTGGCTATCACCATGGCACTAGTGGTGGCCTGTGGCCAATGGCGGGCAACCGTGTCTGTTGCTGTGGGCACGGGCGAAGGCGAAGACGTGACCGATGACATGGAGGAGCTGCTATGTGGACGCAGTTGCTGGGGCTGATGATATTCGGGCTCTTCGTAGGCGGCATCCTCATCAGCGGCAGCAGCAGCAGCAGCATCAACATCATCATCGCAATCATGCGGGTAGAGAGGAGCATGTTGCTGCTGTTGCTGCTGTTGTTGATGATGATGATGATGTTGATGTTGATGCTGAAGTTGGTGGTGATGCTGGTGGGAATGACCATGTCCATGTGGATGTGAATGATGATGTGCATGATGATATGGATGGAAATAGTTGTTGCCGCTGCTGCTGCTGCTGCTTGGCGGCGCACTGGCTACCATTGCTTCTGCTGCTGCTGCTGATGGCGACATGGCCGCCATGGACATGCTGCTGCTGACGCTGTTGTTGCCCCCAAGCGTGGGTTGATTTGGTGGCAATGGCAATTGCATCTGCATCTGCATCTGCAATGGTAGAGGCATGGACATGGGCATGGGCAATGGTAGCGGTAGCGGTAGCGGTTGCAATCCTCGTATACTATCCGCCGGGTGTGCCGTATATATGTTGCTGCGTCTCAAATGATTGTTGTTGTTGCTGCTGTTATTATTGTTGTGGGCACTGCCGCCAGCAATCGCTGATCCACTGCCACCCAATGCACCCGCACCGACACCACCGACGCCACCGACAATACCGCTGCCACCATGGCCGTGGGCGCGCTTGTTGCGAGACCACCATTGCACGTGCGTGTCTGCAATGGAAAAGATGAAGAGGAAACACCAGATGCGAAAACAGTCAGTTGGCAGTTGGCAAATGTTGAAAGAGAGAGCGAAAGAGAGAGAGAGGGTAAATAGAACGCACATGCAGCATGTCGAAAGAAAGGCTAACTGCTTTGCACAGTGGGTGAAAAGTGATGAAGAAACTAGGCAAAAACCGTTACAGTTCTCAAAGCACATCAAGATTGATTGGGACTATCGATAACGATGATAGTCGCGTTTTGTTATCGACTTCGCCTCATGAAGAAACTAGACAAAAACCGTTACAGTTCTCAAACCACATCATAAACGATTAGGACTATCGATAACAATGATAGTCACGTTTTGTTATCGAAGAAATCATGAAGATCATGAAGAAATTAGGCAAAAACTGTAAGCTAATCATGTACAGTTAGAGAACCACATCGTGATCGATTGAGACTATTGATAACGATGATAGTCGCGTTTTGTTATCGAAGAAATCATGAAGATCATGAAGAAATTAGGCAAAAACTGTAAGCTAATCATGTACAGTTAGAGAACCACATCGTGATCGATTGAGACTATCGATAACCATAATAGTCACGTTTTGTTATCGAAGAAATCATGAAGATCATGAAGAAATTAGGCAAAAACTGTAAGCTAATCATATACAGTTAGAGAACCACATCATAAACGATTAAGACTATCGATAACGATGATAGTCGCGTTTTGTTATCGATTTTGGCTCATCACTTTAGTTGATCGACTTTGGCTCATCACTTTAGTTGATCGACTTTGGCTCATCCATTTGAAAAGTGCAAAAAAATTGACAAGAAATGTAGTTTCTTCAGCATTCTTGAACCCACTGTGCTTGGTCTAACGTGTACTATTTGCTTACACGAGAACAGATGCTTGGTTAGTTGGTTTTCATGTACTACTCACCATTCCGATTGTTGGAGGACTTTTTGCGCCGACAGCGCACAACGGCAATCATGATGATGGCGCCTAGCAGCGCCGACAACACCGAGACAATGATCAACGTCAGTGGCCAGCCCAGTTCCGTGGCCTTCTCTGCTGAAAACAAACAAAAAACAAGAAGGAGAAGGAGGAGGAGGAGAATTGAGTGTGAGTGAGTGCGAAAAATCATAGAGAATTGTCGTAGTGTAGTAAGCTCCACAGAAAATTACGCAGTTTCCTCACCTATTGTGCCCTCGAACATAAATGTGCTTTTGGTGGGCATGGCCCAGGAGCATAAATCACATGTGGTAAGGCCATCGCTTACGGGCATTGGCTCATCCACAAAGAAGGGCGGTCGCGGTGGCGGTGGCACAAAACGTCCATTCCATAGACCCTGCTCGCTGGCATCGAAGGCCATGGGTGAGCCAAACAAATCGTCATCGTCATCGAAGATGTCGAATGTCACATCACCGCCAAAGCTGCTCAAATCCTCAGCTGAACTGGCCACCAGACTCTCAATTCGTGGCGGACTGAATGCAGGCAATGAGGATGATGATGATGCTGCTGCTGATGATGACGCTGAGGATACGGTCGATACGGATGCGGACGATGCGGATGATGATGATGATGATGATACGGAGGATGAGGATGCTGCAACTTGATTTACAACGTAACTGAGACGCACATCGTTGCCCGCTGGTGGCAATGGCAGGAAGTTACTGCTGATGTTCGCTATGGATGGCATCTTTCCTACTCGTCTTGGGGTTAAAATGATGGTTGGTTGGTTGGTTGGTATTAGTATTGGCTGGGTTAAGGATTTAGATTCGGGATTCGGGAGGGACTTCAATCCTTTGACTTCCTTTGTCGCTTGTCTATTGCCGCAGCAATTTTGCTTGCAACATGGTGAACACGACGGAGACGCAAAGTATTTCCAAGTGCTGCGAAAAGAAAATTGAGATTAGAATCGAATGGAAGACTTAATTGCGCTGTCAGTATTTTGTGCTCAGTGTAATATTTACACTGAGAGAAGATATTAAAAGCAAAATTTGCTATCCCAAAGGGTCTTGAGGTAATGATAAATGCTTCAAAAGTTTCCTCTCTCTCACTCTCTCTCTGTCTCTCTCTGTCACACACATTATCTATTCTAAGCCAGCTCTTCTATTTTTGGTGGTAATCCTCCACTATACTCCTTACTCCTATTCCATTCCAGCATGCCAGAATCATGTCATGTCAGCAATCGTTTTTCAATGACTGTTTTCTACCTATTTCCAATTTGTATCTATCTACTTCTATTTCTTTCCGTCTGCAATGTCCCTTTGCCCCTTTTGCCTTGGGTATTGTATCTTTTCAGCTGGAAATTGAATTTTTGAGCAGATACTTGAAGAGTAGCTGCTACCCGAAACACACATCGAACAAACACACATCGAACGAACACACACACACACATGGATGCCAGTCGATTCGCTGCTAACAAGAATTGACAGTTTGACAGTTTGATATCAAGACTGAAAGTCAGAATTAGTTACAGTTCTCTCTCTCTCTCTCCCTACGAATTTGCTTTATTAAAAAGGCATCCTAGAGAGAAAGTAGAAGAATGTATCTGTATCTGTATCTGTATCCGTCTATCTATGTGTCTGCACACTTGACTAAACGAACTCAATTGGCAAAACGTTGTGAAACAATAATCATGATAAATTAACACTAATTTGCAATGGCAGCCAGCTCTCAGTTGGCTTCAGTTTTTGCTTTGCTTTAAAAACTAATGTTAACTAGTTAATCAAGAGGTGCAAATGCACCATGGAATGCATATGCAAGAAAATGCATTTCGGGGGTAATTCTAGACAATTGAAAAGACACAACCAACTATTTGGCACGTTTCTAGCATTAGGCACAAGAATCAAAAAAAAATATAAAGTAAGTAAGTCGCCGGGCCGACTTGGATATACCATGCATCAGGGGAAACAACCACATCGAGTTTATAAAACTAAATTCATAAATTCATTAAATTTCTTTCGTATACGCGATTTCTGACATATGCTATCTCGCTCACTCCGCTCCACCGGCCAAATTCGCCTTTGCACCGCTTTAAGTGCAAAACGTTTCAATGTATAAATCGGCCATTTTTATTTTTTATGAAACTTGGTGGAATGATAGATGTTCATAACATATATAAGTGTGTCGAATTAAATTCCCATAAGATAATTATTATAATTATCATAAAATATATAAGTGTGTCAAATTAAATTCCCATAAGATAATTATTGCGGGAGAAAATCACTTTTTATTGAATTCTGGTGGCGGAAGGGGGCGTGGCAAAAAAAAAAAAAAAAAACTTGGTCAGCGTCTATACTACACGAGTCTACATTCTAAAGTTGGTAGCTCTATCATTTATAGTTGCTAAGATCTCTGCACTCATACAGACGGACATGGCTATATCAATTTCTCTGCTCATGCTGATCAAGAATATATATACTTTATAGGGTCGCAAATGCTTCCTTCTGACTGTTACATACATTTCGGCGACTTAAATATACCGTTTCATCCTATGGATGCATGGTATAAAAACTTCAGGTGAGGTCTTTGGCACTTGCCACGCGCCTTTTTCGAGGCAACCAAGAAAGTTAAAAGTTAAATAATATATATATGTATTCTTTTTGGGCCAAAATGCATCTGCAAACTGCATAAAACTCTGTCCAGCCCAGCGAGGTTAGGGAGGAGGGCGGGGAGAATGGGTTTGGTGGTGTGGAGTAAACGATATTTAGTCATTCTCGAAAATGAGAAAACGTGATGCGCATAAATTGACGCCGGGCTCAGAGAGAGAGAGACGACCAGGGGGGAGGGGGCGAAGGGGGGAAGTGAGTGTATGGCACTTCCTTCACGCAACGCAACCAAGCGAATTGCGAATCTCTGAATGAATACTGACTGAAATGACTGGGAGAAGAGAAGGTAGACGAGGTGAAGTTGGTGCAGATGGAGTTGGTGTGGGTCTGGGCGACTGGGTGGGTGGGAGGTGGTTGAGGGAGTGTGCCGTTGTGTGTGGGTGGCAGTAATTCTTCTCGACATCGTCGACTTGGGCTATTAATAAATTCATTTTTCTCTCTCTTTCTCTCTCTTTTTTTGTCTCTGTCTTTGCTGCATGCTTGAAATAAATTGTAAAGTCACGTGAGTATCAGTTGCTGTTGTTGTTGTTGTTTCTATTTGATTTGCCTTTAATGGGGGAATGGGGCGGAGGAGGAGGAGGAGGAGTCGGGAGTCGGACTTGAAGTTGCGTCTTTTGGCCATGTTGTGACAGCTGCCAGCTGCCTCACTGCCTGCCTTATGACGACACATTGCGTGGGCCTCATTCAGCTAACTTCAATTCAATGTCCGAAATGTCCGTGTGTGTGTGTGTTTGTGTGTGTGCCGCTGGCGGTTTATCAATTGAACGAGGATGAGGTGACGCCCACCGAAATCTCTTCAAAAAATTTAAACAATGTTTCCAAACCTTTAAGCAATTGAGAATTGTGAAAACAAACTGAACAGATTTTACCATTTCATTTATTATAAGTAGTTAGTTAAATAAGGGGAAATTTCTCTTGTAATCACTTATATCTTGACTTGGCTTGAATTATTGAACTGTATTGAATCGATATACACATGCTCGCACATCGATTGTATGGCAAATGCAATTACACATGTCCTTCAATGCGAATCGCTAGCAGCGTTTAAATATTTGTATTTACCCAATTCAATCAAAACCAACCCAACCACCCACTCAAATCCCCCCAACCTCCAGTGTCTCGCTCTCTCTCTCTCCCTCTCTCTCTGCATTTATGTCAGAGTATTTTTTTTTTTTTAATTAGTGCGTAATGTTTGAACATTATTTTCATTTATATTTTCGCATGGAAGTTTTATTTGCCATCAAATAAACGTACGTACGAAGGTCCTGAACATAATATTGTATGCGTGCGTGCTCATATATATTTTTTTCGGGGTGTGTGTGGGGGGGAGTGGCAGTTAAATGTAATACAAAATGAGGCAAACATTTGAGAATTGCCGAAAATATTTGTTATGGTATAAGAGTTGGCTTTTAATTTGGCAAACACCAAATGGTGTTTCCTTCCCCTCACCTCCCCCCCACCCCTTTTGGGCTTAAGTACCTAAACGTGTGCATGTGTGAATGAAATATATTTTCAAATTTAGTGGAAAAATACGAAATTAATTTCAATCGCCAAAGTGGAAAACACATACATTTAATTAAACATACAATAATTGCTTAAAAAGTAAGTGAATTGTAAATTCCATTTGCTTTTTTATGCGTATTTTATAAGTACAAATATGCAGCCACACTTTTTTCTTCCGCTTCACTGAGTTTTTGTCTTCATATGCTAATTTTAATGTCAGAACACCCACAAACAAAGTTGATTTGAGTTTTTTTGTAAATGGCATTTTAAACCCTAGACATGGATATTCATGGTTGAGCGAAAAATTTGCACACCAACAAAAAAAATCTAATAACACAGAGCAAAAAAAAAAAAAAACGTGTCTGGAATTTGTGTGCCTTTTCCTCACACTTCATTCTTGAAAAGAAAAGCAGTTCTCGTTTGGGTGTACGAGTATAGTGGGGGGAAAACAAGATAATTTGCTTACGGATAATAAAGATAGAGAGAAAATCTTTAAGCAAAGTTAACTAGAAAACGGAAAAACGGACAATGACGAAACGAAATGAAACAAAAAATACATTTCCATGATAATTGAAATCAACTTATCTCTCTTTCTTCCTCTCTCCTTCTAACTATCTCTCTTTCTCTTTGAGCTCTTTGAGAAGATTTACATAAATTATTGAGGATGAGACCTCAACGAGTGCATTTCAAAAGAGACAACACACAAATTAGTTGATTTGTATGCGATCAGCTCTGGAAATGAAAGCTAATAGAGTTGTATAACGAGTTAGAGGGGTGTGGGGTAGCAGGGGGTACGAGAAAAACTGGAAAACCGCATCAAATGGTTGAGAGATAGTGAACTGAAAGAGGAGAGGGGGACAGCTGACCCATCGGCAGCTGATAAACTTGACATTTTATGGCCAATTCAAATTCAAATCGAACTTGAAATCGAAAACGAAATTTTTTGTTTCTTTAGTGAAATCGAAGCAAATCTTTTATTTTCAATCAAACAGTTTTCGAAATTTCAAAGCATATGTTTTTAGGTTTTTTTCGATTAGATTAGATGCTTGCTTGGGAGAAACTGGAAATAAAGTTTTTCTTTAGCTGGTAGTTAAGATTAGGCAAGTGATTTGGAAATGTTTTTTGTTCCTAACTAACTATCTAGGATGTGATTCTATTTAAGTTTATTGAATTTACTTAAATTTGGACCTCTCTCTCTTTGGGTTTTTGGTATTACCCATAGAGAGAGATTGTAATTGGTTGTAAGCGATACTCCATGGCTGCTGTTGTAACCGTTTCGAACACATGTGTGCAGTCTTATGAGAGCCTTTTCCATTTCGTTCATTGAAATCCGTTGCATTGTTCTCATCATCATCATCACTGACTGTCAAAATTGATAAGCCAACGAGATTTGCCCCAAAGAGGAGATGTAATCTCTTCACTTCTCTCTCTCTCTCTCTCTCTCTGAAATCTGAAAATCTTCCATCTCATTTCTCTCATCAGTTGGTGGCACCACACACAGCGTGTGGGAGCTCTGCTTACTAACTGATTCCCAGATTCATAATTTTCGACAAACAAATCGCTATATAATCCCTATTCAAACACACACACACACACACACACGCACACTTGAGGCTTCACATTCTAATCCTGAGCTGTCAATAAGACATTAGGGAAATTGTGGTGAGGGGCAGCCAAACCGATCGAGTTACAACCAAATGAAACGGAACGCAGTTTACTCTTGATGAGTGAAAAAGGATGCCACACACACACACACACACACACACAAACACGCACTTGAGTGAGAGATAGAGGTGGGGAGGAGGGGGAAAGAAATACCACTTGAGTTGAATCTTTTCATTTTGGGGTTTTCTTTTCTTTTTTTTTTTCTTTCACGCATATTTATGATATATATTTTCTTGTGTTAAAAAAAATATAAAAATTTTAATTTCATTTTGCAGCTGCAAAGTTATGACTTGAACATTAAATAAAATGTTCTTGAAAATACTTGAAGAATTTTTCTTATTCAACTTTTCCTTCTGCTTCTTTTTCCGCAGTTCTTTTCTTTGCATTATTATTTTCCTTTTCTATTTTCATTTTCGTTTTTTTTTTTTTTTTTGCCAAGTGTCTAATGCAATTTGCTTGCTCACAAACTCAATAAAGACTGCCCCCTGCAGGGGCGTAGGCAGCATGAAGGAGGCGAGGCTACATGGTCGGTTGGGAGCCGAGAGTTGGGAGAGTTGGGAGCAGCGGCAGTTGATAGATTTGCCCAGGCAGCCGCAGGCCACACACGCGCAAAAATTGTTCAGGGAATCAGTAGGAAGCAGAAGGGCTACAGCAAAACGGCGAACGACTTCACCTTTTGCACGGCTCTCGGCTCTCAGCTCTTATGGCCATCATTTTTCTTTACACAATGAGAGAAGCCGTTGCAGGCAGTCAAAGAAGATGAAAGGATGAGCTCTGAGTACAGTAGTTCAGCGACTTGACTAGGATTACCATGAAGATTTTGAAATCAACGTTTCACCTTAACGAGCATCCACTGTACTACTACATCCATACTACGCACAAAAGCTAAAAACCTTCAAGCAAAGTCAGACTCTTTACCTTAGAAATAATGAAAATTGGTTGAGAGAGAGAGAGAAAAGAAAAAAAATTGCAAACGAAATGAAGGAAAATAAATACAAAAATCAATATGTAGGCGTAAGTAAGCAGCAGCGGCAAAGGTAGGATGGTGGGAAGGGGTGGGAGGGGTGGAAGCAGTAAAGATACAACGACTCCATTTTTCTCAAACAGGAAACATAAAATGAATTAATTCCATGTTGTTTGGCACAAGAAAACAAGGCAACATCTAATCGAAAAGCAAGTGAAAACAGTGTATCCGCTACCTCTCCCTCTCCCCCACATGCCCCCCCACATACTCTGGTACTTCCTTTTAGTAGGAGGCGTGGCAGACAAACATGTTTGGGGCAGCCTCCCAAAAAAAAAAAGCAACCAAAACAAAGAAGCGACACAAATCTTGGCACATAAAACAATTAGCAAGGATAAGCAGTAGCAGTAGAGGGAAGGGAGGGGGGGTGGAAATGGAGGGAGAGGCGTTGGCTTAAATAAATGACAATAAAACACATACACACACACTCACACACACACACACACACAGCTGTGGAAATTAGTTTAGTCCTTATTCTATTTTCATTCCTTTTTTTTTTTTTTTGTAACCCCGAAAAATTTATGAATATTAAATGAGAGTAGAAGAAAGAGACAGAGAAGGGCAAAAGGAAAAAGAGACAGAGAGAGAGAGAGAAGGAGAAGTCAGGCGAAAAATTTATGGCACATGCAAATGCCTCATATATCAACGGGCTAGAACAGCAGCAGCAGCAGGAGTTGGAGCAGACGGAGGAGCAGTCATGGTCAGCAAGGATAAGACAATGTCAAGCTAAGAGTAGCAGGACATGGACATGGACAAGGATAACAAACAAACAAACAAACACAAACACACACACACGAACACACTCTCACTCACACACACGCACACAATTTTCCAAAAAAAAACAGAAACAACAATTTTCCCCGACATTAATGGCAAAATGGGAAAATAAGAAAATATACTATATAGATATATATATATATATATTTGTACATATATGGTAAAAGTCATCTTACGATAATGCCAATGAGCAGTGGCTTGGGGGGAGGGAACCTAGTTGGTTGTCATCATGTTTGCCCTGGCCAAAACAATAGATTAACGTCGCTCTTGTCCAAAGGCAACAACAACAAAAATATTGTGGCACAAAAAAAGGTCAAGGCAAAAACAAAAGAAAGAAGAAATAAAAGCCAAAACAAAAAAAAAAACAAGACCAAATAATCAAGAAATTGAACCAGAGAAAGAGAGCATGTGAAGCAGCCATAAGATAAATTGATATACATATCAACCAAATCGGTGTGAGTTGGGACATACATATATAAATATATAAATATCTAGTTATAGTTATAAGTAGGTTACTAGATCTGATCATTGCCCTAAAGAAGCTTTAATTGGCCAGCTTATCTAATTATTACACTCAAAGAAAATTGTATTTCCTATCATAGAGTCGAATAATTTGTAACAAATTCGAATCCCAGGCTAGTTTATGGATGTAGTTATCGTCTAAGCCGAAGGCCATAGTTGCTAGTGCTTGTAAAAAATTTTTAGGTTGATAGTTTACAACTATATTCTATAATAAATAAATAAAAATAAAAACTTCGTAACAAACTTAAGAAAAACAAATACTCAATAAATCAAAGTTCATTTAAATTGCGTAAGAAATATTTAAATGACTTGAGCCTACCATTTATTCGTAAAAATTTACCAAAATTCGTAAAAAATATTTAAATGACTTGAGCTTACTATTCATTTAAAATAAATAAATTGAAATAAAATATATCCCAAAAGTAATTCGTAAAAAATATTTAAAAGACTTGAACTTAGCATTTATTTAAAATGAAATATATCCCAAAAATAATCATAAAATATAATTTTAAAGAGCCTAAAAATTAAAAATGTACCAAAATTCGTAAAAATATTTAAATGACTTGAGCTTAGCATTCAATTAAAATAAAATATATCCCAAAATTAATCATATGATATAATTTTTAAGAGCCTAAAAATTAAAAATTTACCAAAATTCGTAAAAATATATAAAGGACTTGAGCCTACCATTCATTTAAAATAAATAAATTGAAATAAAATATATCCCAAAAGTAATTCGTAAAAAATATTTAAATGACTTGAGCTTAATTTAAAATAAATAAATTGAAATAAAATATATCCCAAAAGTAATTCGTAAAAAATATTTAAATGACTTCAGCTTACTATTCATTTAAAATAAATAATTTGAAATCAAATATATCCCAAAAGTAATTCGTAAAAAATATTTAAAAGACTTGAGCTCATCATTCATTTAAAATAAAATATATCCCCATTATTAGATATCGTTTTTAAAAACCTTTTTTGAAATTCTGTTACATTCACAATTACTAGCCAATAATTTTTGTTCAAGTGTATGGAAAAAGTTATAAAATGAGGCAAAAGAGCATTTGCACAAATTTCGACCAATTCAAAACGGCAATTGACTAAACTTCAATCAAATTATAAGAGAATAAAATGTCTATAAACAAGAATAAGAAACTCTTCGCCGAGCTCTGCCCGAGCTCTGCCCGAGCTCATAAAACAAGACAAAGTCAAAGTCAAAGGCGGCAGTCAACAATTTATATTGGCAGAGTTGTTGTTGTTGTTGGGGAGAGAGAGGGAGAGGGAGATAGAGAGATGGCAAAATGGCCATCAACTTTAATTGAGTTCATGGGGAACAAGAGACGAGCGGGGAGGAGGAGAGCGGCGACAAGGAGTAAAGGAAAATGGCAAAGCTAAAGCAAAAAGCGGAAGGAATTTTAGCAAATTAGATTGTTTTCCACTTGAGTTCGTTTTTAACGCTAGAGACAGACGAACGGATAGACAGACGGACAGACAGACAGACAGTTAGACAGACAAATATCATCCCACTCTAAGTATAATTTTTTTTTTTTGTTTTTCTTACCTTCTTCTTATTCCTATGTAGGTTACACTTCAGGGCATACAAAAATTGTTTGCCACCCACCAACAGCAGCAGGCAGAGGCAACAACAACAACAACAGTAACGGGGCAATGGGCCAAACCATAGCCCAAGTTTCCGTTCCGTTCCGTTCCGTAACAATCATCACTCACTCAGTCGGCAGAAAATTGATGATAATAATCGCACGTACCGACAGACACACAGACAGACGGAGAACCGAGAGAATGGAGAGCAATAAGAGCAACTTGGGAACACTTTAATGCTCCAGCTGGATGGCCAACAGCTGCTCCAATGTTGTTGCTGCTGGGGACACCTTGCCATTAAAGCCAATAAAGTGGTCGCCGCCAACAACAACAACAAGAACGATGCCGATGCCAATGCCGATGCCGCCAAATGACATTGTCAGCGCGTTCGCTGATTGAGCACAAAGGCAGCGGCACTTTTTTTTTTGTTTTTGGTTTTTTTTTTTTTATCAGAGAAAAAATGAAGCGAAATTTATCTTTATTACAGTTAGCTGATGCCTTTGCCACGCCTCCATTTTTCATTGATGCGCGCCCATCATTTGTATTGTTGACAGTGCCCCCTACCCCCCACACCCCCCACCAGAGTTAGGAGAGAAGGAATACAGATTTGAGTAGACAGCTGTGTGGAGATAAGACTCCTGGGGGTAGGAGACGAGATGGGGACTAGTGAAAAATGATTGATGGTCTTTAGAGACAATTTTCTATTTAAAATGCAAAAAAAAAAACAACGAATTTTTAAGTCACCAGATAAATGTATTCGCAGCTTTTCTAAATATCCTTCTAATACTTGTGATAGTCTCTTCTGTAGAAATCTCTCCCTATGCATTAGTGCATATTTAGTTGTTTCAACCTTATCTTATTAAGTTACCTGAGTAACGTGACGGCGTCTAAAAGTTTTCTCACCGCAGCGAAAAGCTTTTCTTTTTTTTTTCTTTACTTTTCTCCAAAGCTATTTATAAATCAACATTAACAAACATTTTTCCACACGAGGAAAGAAAAGTAAAGAAAAGAAACGAGGGAAAAAAAACAAAAAAAAAAATGTAAATATCATAAAAGAAGATTGTTAACATTAACTGTCTAATTTGTTGTCATCGTTGACGAAGAAGAGCTTCTTCAGAAGGCGGCTAAGTCCGAAAAAGGCCTAGAGCCAATCTAACTACTTAGAGGGATGGAGAGATGGGAGATGGGAGATGGGAGGAGTGGAGTAAAGGAAACGTGTTTGGTTTGGCGGCCCGCACGCTAATAACATTTTTTCATCTTTCGTTTGGATTTGGTTTTTTTTTTGTTTTTCCTTTCTTGGTTAAATTAATGACAGCCAGAAATCATTTGAGCCACAAAAAAAAAAAAGGGAGAGAGAGAAAGACACTTAAATTTTTTGAACAAACATTAATAAAGTCGAGGCTTTTAGTCAGAGTTCTTCTGACTGACTGGCTGGTTGCATGCATAATTTTTGGGCTGTCGAACGGTTTTCACTAAAAGTTTTTCCACCGACTCGAAGCGAGACACTCGACACTCCGCACTCCGCACTCCAAGCACACAGTGCACTACGATGAGTGGAATCATCATCACCATGATGATGATGATGATGGTGGTGCGACGCGGAATGGAGCACTACCGTTGTCTTTTTGCATCCATGACCATGACCATCAAATGGAAACACCACACACAAAACAACATGAAAAACCTTTTATCTAAAAGAAGAACGAAGAAAAAGAAAACAAAAAAAAAAAAAAAAAACTCAGTGCCTGAGAGAACCAACTCTGACACTGAAATGTCTGTATTAGTAGGAATCGTCCACCGACGAAACGAAAAACAAAAGAAGTACCAAAATGGGAAAGAAGGATGAAGGGCAGACCGAGACGATACTGAAGCTCAATAATTTGTGGCTGCATTTAGGAGAGCGCCGAAAAAGGCCAAAGTAACCAAAACTATATCGTTCCCAAGATACCCTAGACCAAATGGAAAACGTTTTCCCCCATTATCCTAGCTCTATCTGAGTCTTATGATCCCTCCAAATAAATTCTTGGCTGTTGAGACTTTGTTAGAAATAAATTCATAGAAATTCTAAAAGGGAAACTTTTCGTTTTGACATAGTTGAGGCTGAGTATACCCTTTCTGAACAGAATGTTGATTACGGGGTATACAAAACACGCCGCTAATTTAGTTACTAACACCGACCTGACTACCTCCCTCCCCCAATCCCTTCTGTCTGTCTGTCTGGGTGTCTCTCCCTCCCTCCCTCTCTTTTAGTCTTTCTCCGCATTTCTATGTCTCTATTTCTGTTTGATGGCTTACCTGTGGTCAGACTGCAGTTTATTTAATGGGAAATGTGTAGACGCCGCTGTTGATGATGGCTAATTAGTTGAGCCAGGTTTCCCGCACCGGACTAGCAACCAGCAACCACCAACCACTGCCTCACTTAGAATCTACAATAGACTAGCCACTATACTAGCTCTATCTCTATCACACACTGTCTTTCGCTCTCTCTCTATGTATTATGTCCCTATGTCTCTTTTGTTGGGTGAAAATTACTAAACATTAAATGGCAAAAAATACAACTCAATTCAACTCTTTTAATTTTTTTTTTTGGTTTTTTCAACCGCAATTTAATTGCTCTAATAAAAGTTCAACACAAAAATTTCTATAGGATTTTTTTTTTTTGTTTAATGCTAACGTGCACACATTTGTGCTTTGGCCGCCATCTACATTAATCAGCAATCGGGAAACCCCAATACCAACACCAACACCAACAAAAATGAAAAACAAATTTATATCTCTGGTTTTTTGTTGTCCGTATTAATACAGGAATTACGAAATATCTGTGCTTTGCGGTTGAAAGGTAACGAAAAAAATAAATAACAAAAAAATATATATGAAAAACTGAAACCGAAACAGAAAGCCAACCGAATATGTATACAGACAGAGATATAAAGGAAAATTTAAATTTTTTATTATAGAAATCGAATTAAATTGAAAGGTTTTTCAGCATATACATGCATACTATATGTATGTATGAGTATATATATTTAAATTGGAACGGCTAGTGAAAAGCTGGGCTGAAAATAAATTAAATTGGTTAACTGGATTTCGGTTGTGGGTGTGGAAACAGATGATTTGTATCATTTTTGCATTCGAAATTTGCAGTCATACAGTTTTTTGGAAATACTATCCTCAAAAGATGATGTACAAAAGTTGCTATAAATATAATATGGTTGGTATTTTGTCATTGCAAATTTGCAGCCACACTAATCGCTTAAAAATAATGGCAATCTTCATTTTTCTCAAAGGCTGCTTGCCTTACTTTGCTCAATTTTCAAGTATTAAATGCCAATTTTTCTCAGCTTTTCTTCCCTTTTTTTTTTGTTTTTGTTTTTGTTTTCTTTGTTGTTCTTCTCAAACATGAACCAAAAATAAAAACCCCTTTAAGCCCTCAACTCTTTCACTTCTCACCACCTGTTCTTCACTTTGTTGTTGTTGTTTGTTTTACTTCAGTGCTTTTTTTTTTTCTTTTTGTGTCAGCGCGTGTCAAAAAATTAGTTTCCATCACAACGACGACGACGACAACGACGACCCTCGACCCAAAACCAGACCAGAACTTCACTTGGCCAAAGAAACACTTTTGGCCAAAAGTGAGAGGATGGGGAAAGGGAGCGAATGAGTTATGCAAAAAAAAAAGAAGGAAAAAAAATGGAAAGGGGTCAGTCAGGCCAGCAAACAAAACCGTCAAAAGACGAGAAAAGAAAGGAAGAGAGCAAAAAAAAACATAGTCCCGTGTCAACTTTTTATGCCTTTTTGCCCAAAGGACATGCTAGCAATTTTACTTCTACTTCTTCCCTTTTTTTTTGCATGGGGGTGTGAGCGGTTTTCCTTCTTTTTTTTTTTGGCAAGGCGACAAGTTGTTAAGTAAGCAGCGACAACTTAAATAAAAGTGCCCAAAAAATGGAGAAGAAAAAAACACCAACCATAGTACGTTGTTGAAGGTGTGAAAAAAAAAGCGGCAGAAACTATATTCATTGGAGATTTTTCATCGTCAACAAACAAACGAATGAACGAACGAACGAGTGAGAGGAAAAGCAAGCGCCGTAGAGATTGAAATGATTCAGATTCCGACATGATGGGAAACGAAGGTCTTGGAGAGCTGGGGAACGGGTGGAGAGGGGAGGGGAGGAATAATAAGGAATAATATCTTGTTTTCTTCTGGTTTCGATTCGTTTCTTTTCTTCTCCTATATATACAATATTAAAATTCGTTTAAAAAATAAAAAAAAAAAAAATAAAAAAAAGACTAAAGACAGTCTTCTGTTGGTCGTGGTCGTAGCTGCGGCTGCGGCCGTGGTCTTGGTCGGCCTCTGCAAATGTGTTTTTGAGGCGGCTTTTGTTTGGTTTCCGCTTCACACTTCTCGCTTTTGTGCGCTGGGATGCGGCGGTTGTTCTGTGACATGCGGGCGAAGTACAAATGCTGGCAGGTGAGTGGCAGTTGTCGAGGTAAAAAAAAAAAAAACACCACGAGGAGCAGGAGGAGGAGGAGGAGTAGCCGAGCGAGCCATCCAACCAAGAGAGTACCAACAGAAGTCATACAAATGTCGGCAACAAGACTTCGAACTTGTCATACAAAACTGTTCGTCGTGGCGACAATCAATGGAAATGGAATTTATGTTGTCGCTAAACCCAAAAGGTTCCCCCTCCCCCCCCATACCCCTTCCATAGGCTACCAGTTCGAGTGTGTGTGAGAGCGTTTGTTGTCTTAAACATTTTTAACGCCATTTGATGCCTTTTCACACATTCGGCAAAAGCAAAAAGCAGCGTTAAAACAAACAACCAGCGAAACACTTAGCCTCAGTCTCAAAACCCCTCCCCCTTCCCTTCCCCCAGGCTACTCCTTCTTCCTGTGCCCATATACATATCCTTGAAGGCTCTTCAAAAACTTGGGTGGAGAATTTGGTTGTTGTTGTTGTTGCTGCTCCTCCTATCTGTGGTTTATGTTTACCCTGGGATTGGTCTTCGGCCTGGGCCTTGGCTTAGAGGGTCTTGGGTTTGCTTCTTGGTTTTCTGGTTTGAGTTTTGCTCTGCTGTATTGAATTTCACGCATCATTTGCCTAAGGTTTTCTTCATTCTTTCTTTTTTTTTTTTGTGGATTTTTGGTTAACTCTCGGACTTTACTCCTTCAGTGCGGCTCCTGCGGCGACTTTGCGGCTTGTTTAAAATTAAAACAAATAGAAAACATCCCTTATTTGGTTTTGTTTTCTTTTCCATTTGAGGTGAAAGCAGGTGAAGAAAATGGGGAAATAGAGAGGAAATCTAATATTGAGTTGAAGGTGTTCGCTTTGTGGTTAACGCATAAATGAAGTGAAACAGAAGCACAAGAATTTTATGCTCCACCCCGCCCCCGCTTTTGGCCCTTGTGGTAAAAATGGCTAACCGCACTTTAAGTTAAATACATAAATTTGGCAACTAAATTGATCCAAAAATTTACATTTCTTCTGTTTTTTTTTGTCCAATATCCCATTTATTGAGCAATTGGAAAAGTATTTCCTAAATAATGCTTAAAAACTTTTCCCTTTTGTCACCAATAGAAAAGTTTATTCTTTGGGGTGGGAGAGGGGGGATGGTAAAGTTTCCAAAAAGAATTACCCTTTCTCTTCCTTTTAGTTTCAGGGTTATCACTTATGGTTACTGTCGACGGCTGGAAAAGCAGGAGGATGGAGGAAAGGAAAAATCAGTTTTCCTCTCACACTTGCAACCTGGCAAATCCTTTGGCCTGGCCAATCTCTTTTTAAGCTGTTCCATTACAGCAACAACAACAACAACAACAACAACAACAAAGAGGGGAAAAAAACCAAAAACTTTGCCCGATCAAACACACAAAAAAGAAAAAGTTGGGAAAAAGTTCCGGTATTAAGTCCATTTAACCCGCCATTGAACTTTACGCCTCAACGGCCAGCTAATGCAACAAAAGCAGGAAAAGCACCAGCAGCAAAACCAAAAAGTAAAGGAAAAACTAAAATGAGAGGAAAAAGCAACATAAAAAACGAAAAAAAAAACTTTCAAGTTCTTAAAAACTTGCAACAAAAACCGGAAGAGACACCAACCACAACCATCCCGACAAGGACAACAACATTGTGAAGTAAATGAGCGACCTTCTCCCACTCCACTTGCCCTTCTCCCATGCCAAGGGAGAGGGGGAAAAATGGAAAATGAAACGAAAAACTTTGTGGCAACAATTTTCTTTTTGGCAGCACAAAAAAAAAAAAAAAAACAAAGAAAAGAAGAAGAAATTCAATAAAATAACGCTTTCCATCTGAGCGAATAATAGAAGCAGCAGCAAACTAAAAAAAAAACCGAGAGAAGAAAGACAAAAAGACCAAGGAAGATGAAGAATAAAATAATAAAAATAAAAGTTTTCCCTATGCTGTGGACAATTTTCATGAAATTTGTAAAAAGCCACGCCCCGCCACCGCAACGCAACGCACCCGCCCACAACCATGCCCATTGGGCATTAAACTTTAACAATGGACGCGTGAAAAAGAAGGCAAAAAAAAAACGAAGGAAATAACCACAAAAGTATTTGAAGAAAAGTTGCTGGCAAAAGAAGGGAACGAAGGAGGGGAACCAGCCAGGATCCAAGACGGGGGAAGGCCAAGTTGGGCATTTGTACTTAAACTGATCTATTGTTGTTGTAGCTAAACTTCATCCTCCCTGCCTCCTCCTCTTCTCCTCCTGTGTGTGTGCGTTTATCCTGCTTACAGTTATATAGATAAACATTTTTGTTAGAGACAAACGCACCAAAAACTGCAAGACGATGGGCAAAGAAAAGGGTTGGTTGGGTTAAGCAAGGACCCAGGACCGCTTTCTGCTAGTGCTGCTAGTGCCTCTAGCTTATGGGGATATGCAGCACATACATATGTACATATTACGTATATTTATGTCGTTTCTCTCTCCCTCTCGCCTATCTCTATCTCTTTATCTATGTGTATGTGTGTGTCTGTGTGTGTGACTTGTTTGAATGCATATTTTTTCCGTCTGGGAAAAAGGAAAATGGCGAATTTACTGGCGCAGCCAGCATATGCTTGCAGCACTTTCTACTGAGAGCAGAGACGTTGTCATCCGAACGGGGAATGCCTTACTCGGGTATCAATTTTCTATGGAAATTCAAAAGGAAACATCATAAACATTCAACTGGATACGGATAATTTCAAGGAGCCTTTGCAAAATGGAGAACTAACAAAAAAAAAAAAAAAAAAGAACTAGAACTATCTCAATAAAAAGAGATTGGAAGCCATCTGCTGTTTGCTTTAAAATTGGACAAAGTAGAGGCAAAAAAAGAAACAGCAAGCGGGAGCTGGTTAATGCTCGTAAACCATCAAATACAAAATGTGAACTAGTTCATTTAGAAATGTGCGGAGTAAAAAGTAAGAATTGATGAATATTTTCAAAAATTTAAGCAAGAAATATCATTTTAAGACATCAAAAATCTAAAATATGAACTAGTTCATTTTGAAACTTGAAACTAAATGAATATGGGAACTAGTTTCCCTTGAATTGATGAATATTTGAAATAATTTAAGCAAGAAATATCATCTAAAATATGAACTAGTTCATTTGGAAACTGTAAAATAAATGAAAATGGGAACTAGTTTCCTTTGAAATATCATTTTAAACTATTATATGAACTAGTTCATTTTGAAACTTCAAACTAAATGAATATGAGAACTAGTTTCCCTTGAATTGATGAATATTTGAAATAGTTTAAGCAAGAAATATCATTTCAAACCATCAAAAAACTAAAATATGAACTAGTTCATTTGGAAATGAAAATGAGAACTAGTTCTCCTTGTGCTTAGCCCAAATTTGAATCATGAACGAAACGAGAACATCAAAAAAAATTGAAAACTGCAAACTGACAAACTGTAAACAAGTGAAAAACTTGTGATTTCCCAAAGAAAACACTCGAACCAAGTGGCACTTAACCCTCTTCTGCATTGGAGCAGCATCCTGGCACCACCACTGGTGCAATGCGATGCTGGGAGCCAACTAGCACAACTAACTATTATCAAAAGATAAATGCCAGTTCCACACGCACACACACACACACACACATAGAGAGAGAGAGGAAGGGGGGGAAGGAAGAAGAGAGACATAACTAAGACTTACAACCAGGCAGCCCAGCCCAAGAGGACGAGAAGATGGCGGAGCAGCTGGCTCTTACAAAACTGCTAAGCCGCCAGCAAGAATAAGGATAAGGCAATAAGGATGAAGTAGTAGTAGTAGTAGTAGTAGTAGTTCGGGGGTGCGGGGGTGCGGGGGGTGTGGGAAAACTTGCAGAGCGGCAACCTGCATAACTGATAGCGCTGCCACCAGGCTGCAACCCGCTGATTGTGTGGCATCTGCGGCATCCTAAAAAGACGGAGGAGCACAACTAGCGAGACTCCTGGAATTTTAATAGAGCAAATTTCAGTGCGCGGAAAAAATGCCGAGCAATAAAACTTGAAAATGAAGTTTAGAAAAGTTTTTCACAAAATGCTTTAGCCAAGTTCCAGCTCATTCTCATCCTGCGCATCCTACAGGCAAAAGAGAAAATACAAAATAAATAAAGAAAATACATACATATATATATATATACTTATATATATAAAGAGGAGAAAAAAATAAAGGAGGCCATAATAATGATGATGACGCCTACAAATACACAACCCACGCCCATGGCTACGCCCTGCGTCCACGCGCAAAATGCTAAATGGCCCCAAAGGACGAGCCGCAGAAGCTTTTGGCCAGCTTCTTCGTTTCGCTTTTCCTTGTTTTCTTTTTTGTTTTTGCAAATTTACGATTATGATTATTACAAGTCAACGTTTGTTCGCTTACGAGGGTTGTACCAAGACTTTCCTTTTAGCTGGAATGCGTCAAGGGGGCGTGGGGGAAGGAAGGCAAACAGCTTCATCTCCTCTTCCAAAAAAAAAAAAAAAAAACAACAAAATGTCTAAACAAACTTGTGCAAAAGTTATTACAACTCTTAAACACTTTGAAGAGTCGAAAGGGAGTGTGTTGCGGATGCGAGGGGATGTGGTGGAAGGAGCGGGGGGTAAAGATGGGCATATTAAGACATTGACCTCCAGCCGCCAGTGAAAATCACCCGGAAAAATTCCATGGGGCATAATAAACGTAAGATAAAAGTCAAGAAAGGGACAAAAATTATATAATAAACTGTACACCAAGTGAAATTATTTGTTCTTGCCACAAACATAGAGTGAGAGAGAGAGAGAGAGAGAGGGGGGAGACATGTGTTCGTCTTTGGGGGGATACAGGTTGAATGATGCATTGGGGAAGTTTCTGTCAAGATTGGCCAGATTAATTCTTAACTTTGATATTGATTTTGAATTTACAACTAAAGTCGGAATTAAAGTAGGAAAATAATACCACTAAATTTTGATTCGATTAGATCGAAATACTCAAAAAGGTTCAATTTCGAAAGAATTGCTTAAAGTTTTTCAAAAGAAAAGCCTCAACTTGAATTTTGAATCATAATATTCATTTGACATAGTTATTGTAATATTTTGGAAATTTTTCACTGTTTGAATAGAATATTTGTAGAGGGTGAAGGTGGGGCAAAGGCTTGGGTTTTGGGCTTGGGAGCTATAGACACACCTACAACTCGATCAGGCAGAAGGTAAGTATAAGGGGGAGGGAGTGAGGATTGTAACAATAACCTGGCCTCCTCCTCCTCCACCTCCATCATCAGAGGGTGAGGTATAGAAGGGGGCCTTATCAAGTTGAGCGCATCAAATTCTCAAAATAAGAAACCAAAATACCAAATCATAAAAGCATGACGACGAGCAATTTACAAAAAGAAAAAAAGAAAAGAAAAAGCCAACCGAAAATACTGCGAGAGTAAAAAAAAATATAAAGAAGATTCAAATCAAGAACGTGCTTCCAATACAAGGTAAGTCTTGCACTCGAGAGTCGATTATATATATATATACATCTCTCTATATATACAATGTGTGTACAATTTTAGGCGGTTTAAAACAACAACTAAATGATTAATGATCAAACTCTTTTTTTTTTTTTGGTGTTTTTGTGTGTCTGGACCAAAAAGCATTTCACTTTTCTGCTGCCTCAGAGGCAAACTACTACATAACATATAACATTCTGCGGGGGTGAGGGAACATTGAAAAGAGTTTGTCGTGGGTTGGGGAGGGGTGGGGCGGAGAGGGGTGCTTGGTCGAAGACTTCAATTGTAAATTGAAAATGTTATTTTTCAACTTGAACTTTGATTGCTTGTACTTTTGAATGCCGCTTTTCAGTAATCACTTTGTCATTGCCATCATTTTTCAGCGTGCAGCTAAAGATAAATTCACTTTTTCTCCTCCCCCTTCCTCCCCCTCAACCCTTCACTCTCTCTCTCTCTCTCTCTCTCTCTCTTTCTCTCTGTGTATCTATCTCTATCCATCTGTGGCTGTCTGTCTCTGTCTAATAGAGATTTAGAGATGAAGCCAAGCAGTCTGCCAGCCTGTCAGTCGTTTGTCCAAGTGCCCTCTGCTCTTCTATCTCTATCTCACTCTTTCTCACTCTATCTCTCTTTCTCTCTTTTTATGTACGTATGTTCGTTGGAGCCAGATGAAGGAAAACTCAATATGCAACTAAAGTGGACTTCCCTGGAATTGGCTTTGGAAAGCTGTGCTGTTCGGCCCTCCTCTTTCATGTTGCACCGCCACCGCCGCCACAAAGAGAAATAAGTAGAAGAAGACGAATGATAATAATAATAAAAAAAATACAAAAAAAAAAAAATTAAAAGATCAAAGTTTGTTGTCTTCTAGGTAGCTCTCAAAGGTGTACATATACTTAAACTGAATAATCGAGAATAAAAGTGGATATGACCAGTTGAAAAAGTGTTCAAAATTTTATATATATATCAGGGGATGCCAAAGTTAATCTAACTAATTTTCATTTTGTTAATCTTCTTTTGAATAATCATTAGAATTATAATTTATAAAGATTTGGTTTTTGATCTTTTTTTAAGGACTTTATGGGATTTTGTTTGAAATTTTCCTAATCTACATATTTTCAAGGTTTTTTTACTTGGTATTTAAACAAGTTTCAATTGAATTCTTTTTCCTATATCAAGTTCTAATTCTAATTTTCATTTTGTTAATCTTCTTTTGAATAATCATTAGAATTATAATTTATAAAGATTTGGTTTTTGATCTTTTTTTAAGGACTTTATGGGATTTTGTTTGAAATTTTTCTAATCTACGTATTTTCAAGTTTTTTTTACTTGGTATTTAAACAAGTTTCAATTGAATTCTTTTTCCTATATCAAGTTCTAATTGGAAATGATATTGGCTATAGATTTTGCATTAGGAAACTATTCCAAAAATTTATGAATTTCTACTATTGTTATTAGATAAGAATACAATATCAATATCAATTTATATATGATATTGTATTATTAACTATGAATACAATATCTATCAGAAGCATCTTTATGCTAAAATAATACCAAAACAATTCAACGATAATGAAATATTAGATAGACGAATATGAATTTACCTAAAGCGAATTCTAAAACTGATAAATGATCGTGATGAGTCAAACAGCTGATAGATGAAAATCTTTAGAGAATTTCTTCAACAATTTGTATGATAGATAATTTAAGAATTCGTATGATAAGTTAAGTTTTTGTTAAAATAAAATAAATAGATAATACAAATCTAGTTGCTGACAGCACAATTAAATGGGAAATCAAATTATAAAATAAAAAAGTATAAAAATATAAACTCACCTGTTTCAATTTAGCTACCAATTAGTTGACTTTATGTGAAGATTGGAATGTGTGTGTGTGTTTTGGCTAGTTGTATGTTTCACCTGTCTCCAGTGTTGTTGTTGTTGTTGTTGTTGTTGCTGTTGTTGCTGTTGTTGTTGTTAGTTGTATGCCGTTTAGTTGGTGGTGTTGCTGCTGCTGCTGCTGTGCAAGGATAACGGTAATTAAGCCGCAGACTGGGGTCGCCGTCGCGTTGCATGCCACAAAATGTCGTTAGGTTATTGGCCGAGACCCAAAGCCGAGGCGAGTTGAGCAGAGCCTGAGCCGCGTTTTGCTTGACACTTTTCAAACTTTTTCTTTTAGTTAAGCAACTTCTTTTTCTTTTCTATACACACACACACAAACGCACACACACATGCACACATTGTGTGGCACACTCACACACACACACTCGCACACACACATACACACACAGAGAATGCACTTTACTATGCGCTAATTTTTTTGTTGCTTGTGTTTTTTTTTTTTACACTTTTTGCTTTGGCTTCCTCGTCGTTGTAAATCTTGGTTGAGGTTCGTTTTTTTTTTTTTTGTATTTTTTTGTTTCCAACTTTTTACTGAAGAAAATTCTTTTGGACGACGACAAACGGCGAGGTTGCTGCTATGTGTTTTTTGCTGCTGCTGCTGCTGCTGTTGGTGGTGTATTCACCGGGTCGGTTGGTCTCTGGCGCTCTGGTCTGTTTGGGTCTGGGTCTGGGTCTTCCGCAGAAACAAGCTTCCAAAAAGAACAACAACAAGCAGGCAGGCAGGTTGGCCACCAGCACCAGGAAAGGACCGTGAAGAAGGAATCGGAGTTGGAGTTGGAGTGCAGTTTACAATCTGCAATCTGTTTGCGGCATTAAATCAGTGAACCAAGACGCGCGCGCTCTCCAAAAAGGCCGAGATTTGTTTATGGCTTGTACCTATGCAAATTCCTTTTCGCTGCTTATTTTTTTTTTTTTTTTGTGTATATTTTTTACTCTTTTTTTTTGTGTTTTGGCTACAGCTCAATTAACCATAGAACTTCACTTTGGAATGATGATAATGATGATGAAGGTTTGCTTGATATTGGCGTTGAGGTGATAATAGCTAAACTCTCCTTCGCTCTTTCTCGCTCTCTTTCTCACTCAATTCAAAAATATCTTTCAGAATCACGTAAACAGAAAAAAAAATCGTATCGGATCGAAGAATATTAATTCTTATTGTGAACACACGGCTAGATTCTTCGTCGGCTCTTCTTATTGTTTTGGTATTTTGTATTTTTGTAGTGTGTGGTGGTGCTTTTTGAAAAACGTCCGCGACACTGCCAAGTGGTAGTCGGTTGGCAACGCTTCGAACCGGTCTCAAGTACATACTGAATCCATGGAACAGGTCCACTGCGGCTCGTCTGCGTTGGGGGAACGTTTTGGCATTCGGAACGCCGTCGAGTGAGTTTTTTTTTTTCAAATTGTGAGTGAGTTAAATGGTTGCATGAGTGAAACTCACATAGTCACCACTCACTCACGCTAGTCAGTCGGTAACCAATTGGTGGCACAAGTCGGTCAGGTGGTGTGTGCGACTTTGTGCGACTGTGTGTGTGTCTAATTGTGAATGATTTATGTGGGTCGTCGAACCATATAATCTCAAATCTCACTGCAGTTCACAATTGATATAAATATTCATAATATTCTTATTACGAAATCAAAAAAAAACCCAAAACAAAACAAACGACAGCGGTGCTTAATCCTTTGCAGGTCGTTGGCATTCAATTATCAGACGACTTAGGCTATAGGTCGCTATACGGTCGCTCCGGTACGGTGGTCATCCACCTGAACAGGGGTCAACCAGACTAGTCTGGCTCGACCCTCTTCTTTTCCCCCGTGTATAATATATACATACATACTATATGCAAGTAGGTGGAGTGACGCGCCCTTTCGTTTTATTATGCATGGCAAATTTGATATGCAACGTGGAAAAAAGGACGTCCTTCTAACTCTTCCAACATTATTTGCTTGTGCTCTTTATTTTTTTTGCTTTGGCGCTAATGTCAAAACAAAGGGACGTCATTTTGCTTCAAAATTTATTTATAGGCTGTCTTTTTATCGGACAAAAAGTAAATTGGAAGCTAAGGATATTCCATAGGTTCCAATTTATAGTAACTTCGGACCGGTGCAAGTAATACAGCGACAATTTGCTTCACGGACACCCCTAATTGGACAGAGTCCCCCTTTTGCTTGGACAATTTCTTCTTAAGCGGACAAAAATTGCTCAAGAGAGCGTTTGAGTGTTCTTAAAACTAAAGGAAACTTTCAGAAAACAAAAACTTACCATATTTTTGATGCAATTTCATTATGATCTGAAAATATACAAAAATATTACATGGATCAAAATAGATTCAAAGTTTTTTATAGATCAAATGGAATGTTGGAATTTGCATAAATATTTTTGTAATCTAATTGAATTATAAAGAATTTCGTGTTTTGTTTTGTTGTTTTTCGTTGCTTCCTTCATAAGGCAATTAATTCAGGTTTTGTGACAAACACCGACACTCACTTGGCTGGCATTCGTGCCTAGACAACAGCAGCAGCAACAGCAACAGCAACAGCAGCAACAGCAACGAGAGCAACATCAAGTTCAATGCCATGAATGGACATCAAAGTGCTCCTCCTACTTCTGTACTCCTTGACAGGCCAAAAGACGTTCTTATTGTTGTTGTCGTTGTCGTTGTCGCTGATGTTACTGCCGATGCCGATGCTGTTGCTGTTGCTGATGTAATGCCCGCCAGAGAGCCTTGCCGGAATGATTTATGAGAAATGGCAAAGTTAGCAGAGATCGGACGATGGCTGGATGGCTGGCTGACTGTCTGTCTGGAGGCTGGAGGTGGAGCGCCAAGACAAACAATTGACATTTGATGGATGCGTAACTTGTGTGTGCATTCAAATACGAGTGACTGAGTCCATCCGTTCAACCACTAGGGGCCAAGGATAAGGCTGACACTGAAAACTCGAGTGACAGTCTCCGAGACTCCGAGGCCTCCACTTGGAGGCGTCAACTAATTGTTATTGATAATGTCTCTTTTTAAGGGGCGACCTTCGATTAATTAGTCAATTAATAAACTATGAGTAGCAAAAAAAAAAAAGGGAGGAGAGAAACAACTTGGAAATTGGAACTTCAATGTTTTCTATGTCCAACGTTGCTGGCGATGTCTTAGTCTGGGGATGTTGTCTGCAGATGTCGATGGCTCTCGGACTTCTTCTACCGCTGTGCCGCATTGCTAATCAGATTCGTATGCCAGCTTCCACACGAAGACCTTTACCTTTAACTTGAATTATGTTTTGGCATACTCATTGTCTGCAGGCTGAATCACGGCTATAGCTCGAACTCGAACTCCAGCTTCAGCTTGAGACCGACCAGCTCGCGTTCCTAACTGCAAAACAAACTTCTCTATTATTGATTTATACCTTTCAACGATTCTCTGTATTTATCATGAGTGCAGCTCACATTTATCATTAATAATGCCGCGCCGCACCGACCAAGAAGCAAAGCAGCACCTATACCCCAGCAACAGCAACAGCAACAGAAATAGCGACTGCGCGACAGCGGCAGCTCCAGACGCAAAGTGGTAGCCCAAACGAGCAGAAGCGGCAGCCCCCAAGCATCTCCACATCTGCCTAGGCAGCTGCTGCTGCTGCCGCTGCGATTCTTCGCTTCTTCTCTTCTTCAATATGTCACAGTGGTACCATGACCATCAAACATTCGACACTTATAATTAAAGTTGGCATTGGGTTTGTGGGCCGCACAAGCAACTGAGCGCCGCACAAACAAGTGAGTGCCGCACAAGCAACTGAGCGCCGCATAAGAAAGTGAGCGCCGCACAAGCAACTGAACGCCACACAAGCAACTGAGCAGCGCACAAGCAAGTGAGAGCCGTATACAAGCAACTAAACGCCGCACAAGCCACTGAGTGCCGCACAAGCACTTGATTGCCGCAAAAGCCACTGAGTGCCGTACAAGCAATCGAACGCCGCACAAGCAACTGAGCGCCGCAAAAGCAAATGAGCGTGTACACAAGCAACTGAGCGCCACACAATGAACTGAGCGGAGCACAAGTAACTGAGCGCCGCACAAGCAACTGAGCGCCGCACAAGCAAGCCTAGGATCGCAAGATTTCTTTGCTTTCTTAGAAGAACCCTCATAATTCTCCTGTTTTTCTCTATAATGCTCGACCCACAGTGCCATCAGCTTCATCATCAGGAGCGTCTTAGCCGGCACCCAGGCACCCCCGTTGTGCTGCTGGCCTGAAGAGTTGTTGGCTAGTTGCTGTTGCTGTGTCTGTGCCAACATTCTGGCTCTGAGCATCAACTTTAGAGAGAGAGAGAGCTACGATAATTTTCCGTACATCATTTCTATGGTGTATTTATTGCCCTGGTCGCAATGATCATCGCGTTGCCAGCTTTGGGGCCTCCATTTCCGTTTTCTTGACTGCACCACCACCAGCAGCAGCAGCAGCACCACCACAATCACTAGAAAACCACCAAGCACCACCGCCACCAAGTGCCACCAGCAGCAGCAGCATCAGCAACAGCAGTAGACGTCCTAGGGACGGTGGCTGGCAGCGGCGGCAAAATCCATTTTGGGAAGGTGATCTGTGGGATTGTGCTAATGTCAAATCAAGCTGTGCCCCTTTGCCTCCTTGTTATTTAAGCGAAGGCCCAAAAGGAAGCAGCAGCAGCGGCAGCGCAAACTAAACTCCATGTTGATTTTATTGTAAATTGCATTAAAAGATTGCATATAAAGAATTTTATTTATCACCTTCGGGTTGTTAGGGAAAACGCTGTTGGAGACAAAACAAAAAAAAAAAAAAACCGAAGCGAATCATTGCCCCCTTATTGTGTCCCCTTCGTGTTTGTACCTATGCCTGTAGTTGTTGTTGCAGCATTGTTGTGGCCTCTTCTGCTGTGTTGTGCTTGGAGGAGGCATGATCTCAAGGTCTTATTCTCCCGTCGTTTCGAAGGTGTCGCCGCTTGGTTAGAGAGGTTTGTGGTTTTTGTGTTCTCTGCGCTGATCTTTGCCAAATTTGTAAATGTTCTTTAATGGAATTTGAACACTTGCTCTCCTCCCAGACTGCGGGGACTGGGGGACTAGATCTCTTGTAAGGGTTTTGCTGCGACATTTACTTGGCTGTGATTTAGAACGCTTTGTCGATACATGGGCTTGTCAGCAGTCAGCCGAGTGTGTGTGTGTGTTGGTCGGTGTGTGTGTGTGTGTGTGTGTGTGACAATATCTAGGAATTGCTAGCAACCAATGAACCATGAAAGACAAAAAAAAAATACCCACAACAAGAGAACATTTTAAGTTTTATTGTTAAAGTGAAGGGTTAGGCCTGGGCACACACGTGATCCTCCAATAATCATGGCAGGGAGCAGCAGTGCAATCGATGCCGCATTTCGATTTCATGGCAAATGTCAATAAGAATTAGAATCGACTATGACCTTATAGCAACAATTACTAGGAATCCTTTTGGAAACTTGCAAAATATCCTGTTTTTCGTTTGATAAAAGCCGAGACAAGCCGTGTGAGACAAGGCTTAGTCATATTCAAAAATTATTCTCTTGCTCCTTGGTGTTGTTGTGTCAAGTCCTTTTGGTTTTTGGGTTTCGGAAGTTGGGTTGCCCATAAGTAGAGTTAGTTGTTGTTGTTGCTGGATCAGTTCCAAATGCCACTCGAATGCCTTTTGAGAAAGCGAATTTGCAGACAAATAAATCAAGCCACCTATTTTCTCAAAAAAACAACAACAACAACAGCAACAAGAAGAACAACAAACTTGAGTGGCCATTGTGTGTCCTGGTCTCTGGTCTGTGCTCTTGTCCCGGTTTTGGGGTGCCGACAACGCGCTACAGCCTCTAAAAATGGCAAAGAAATCCCCCCGTCTGGTCACCCTTCCGTCGGTCGGTCGTTCGGGCGTTCGGTCTGTTGCAGATCTGTTGAGGATCGATCGATTGAGCCCCAGATCGACCGAGCCGTGTACAATGCAATTGTTAACAAGCAAAGTTATGCGAAGATGCAGCAGCAACATCAAAGGGCACACAGGCCTAGAGGGGGCTTCCTCTTAAATCTCCGAAAAAAAGCAAAAAAAAATAAAAACATGACAAAGGATGAAAACGGAGGCGATTTTTCACCCCCTCCCTCCACTTCCTCACCTTACCCTTTCACCGTCTTCTTCTTTTGTGGTGTGTAGCGGAAGGTGTTTAACAAACAGCCTTAAAAACACAAACAACAGCAACAACAACAGCAACAAGAGCGAAAAATGAAGAAGAATAAAACAAATATACAAAAATAAATAAATAAATTGTAAAACAAACAAACATATACACAACGACAGACAAGAGTGGGGCGTGTGGTGGGTAAGGGGGCAGGGCAAGGAGTAGGAGAGATGCAACCCAAAAGCATGGGCGTGCCTGCCTTAAACGCCCTTCGTTTTTCTCCTCTTATCAATGTTAAAAGATCAAGCCGAAAAAGAAGAATACGTAGAAGGCAGAATTTCGGTTTTTTCTGTTTTTTTTTTCTTTTTTTTTTGGTGTTTGTGCGGGGGAACAAGGCGAAAGCACACACACAAATTGAAATTCAATGCGAAACAAAAAAGTTTAAATTGCCTTTTGCAAATAAATAAAATAACAACAACCAGAGAGAGAGAGAGAGAGAGAGAGAGGGGGAGAGAGTGAGAGCAAGCGAGTGAAAAAGGGACGACGGGACACGCCCCAATTTTGCAAGGACCACAGAGTTCATTTTTGGGTTCTGTTTCCTTTTCGTATTTTTTTTTTTTTGGTGATAATTTGTTTCGGTTTTCTTTCTGGTTATTTTGGGCTTGGGGCGTGTTTGCGTGTGATTGCAGCTTGTTAACAAGTGTTGGCAGTTTAATTGACTTCCAAGATCAGGATATAGAGTCCAACAGAGAGAGAGTGTTTCTCTCTTTACATCCTGTGCGCACCCAATCAGCTGTCAGCGTCTGCCTTTAAGTGTCCTACTTAAGCCCCACACGCATGTCTCACTTCCTGTTACGTCCTTCTTAACTTAAGCATTCTCAACCACACCTCTTCGATTTTTCTCAGACTCTGAGGCGTTAATTTTCCAATAATTGTCTAACATTTGTCTGCTAGTCAAATTGCTGACGTCACACGCTGCGGGTAGGCAACAACAACAACACACATATACACACACAAGGATCAGAAATCGGATACCATGCCGAGTTGTCGATTAATTGAGGCAGAGGCATTTTTATTTGGACCAACACCGAACCGTAGCAAAATAAGATCTTACAAATTATCAATTTTAGTTCTATGAATATGAAAATACTCTTATAATCCAAGAATAGGAGAAAAGAGCTAACCAAATGGTGTGTAAAAGTCATATTACCCTCTTGACAAGGGCAGGAAATCCTCTAAACTGTGTTATAAATGATCTTATTAGGTTTTTTGAAACAAGACATTCGAAAGATCATTAATTCAACAGAGGCAGCAACAGCAGCAGCAGCAGCAGCGGAGGATGCAGAGATTCATTTGAGTCACGCAACATTCAGTGGACTGAGAAGCTGGTTTTGCGTGAGCCGGCAGCAATTAATCATCACACACCTTACGGAGGGCCACTACGGAGCCAGAGAGAGAGAAAGAGAGAGAGACAAGGAGACAGCAGACAGCAGACAGCAGGCGATGCATATTTGAAAATCTGCAAATCATAAAGCGGATGGATATGGATATGGATGGAAGTGGATGTGGTGCTGGAGGAGAGAGAATCAACACACACAAACACACACACACAGAGCCAGTCAGGCAATGTCGATCGATCTTTTGTCTTGGCGACTTGCACTTGCTTAGTCAAGAAATAAGAAGGCAAACGCCCCCTAGTAGCCGGGGTCTGGTTTTGGTTTTGGTTTGGTTTGGTTTGATTTCGTTGCTCGAATCGCTGATGGCATTCCTTGATATCTCTCTGGTGCTAACCCTGAGAACAACGCTGGGGCAATCCGGCGATTGCAAAAGTTTCCTGGCATCCTTCTCTCATCCTCCTCCACCCCGCACCCGCCCGCTGCGTTCCCTTAATAATTAATTAATGTAATTGGCCTGTCGTTGTTGGCCAAACGATAATGATCTCATCAAGATGTGTGTTTAAGTGAGTGTGTGTGTGTGTCCCTGTGTGTGTGTGTGTGTGTGTCTGTGTGTGTGCATTTGCAGATTTCGAATTGAATTTTTGTGAATTGCAGTTCTTTGTTTATTTTTTTCTGGCTGATTTCTTTTGCTTTTAATCAAAGATAATTTCAATTTTACAAATACGTGTATGTACATAGTAAAAGATAATATCAATTTATCCTTTGTTGATCCTGAATTTCTGTCAAGCGAATATCCATAATTTGCCATTTGGATTTTGCTATGGATTGCATAAAAGGGCTGCTATTTAAATACGTAAAATCTGGCAACGCCATAATAATCTTTATATTTTTTAGCGTAGTTCGTAGTACAATGTTTTTATGTATATTTGTTTTTTGTTCTATTTACAATGAAAATTTCTCGAGAGGATTTTCTTTGGATTATTTTTCACAGGTTTCGACGTGGACTTTTACAACAAGAATTTTTCAATGAACTTAGTTCTTTATATAGCTAGAAATCACCATCGAAAAGGACAATTCGACGTGGACTTTTGCGAGAAATCACCATCTAAAAGGACACTTCATTGCTGGTTTGCGTGAAGGTCGTCCGCAAAAATATCGATGATGTGCGATAACTCATAGTACAAGATCGATATGTGACATATCGTGAGATAAAGGCATCATTGCACATTAGTTCCACTTCACTACATTTCATTTTGCATTAACACTTAGTTGTAAAAAAGGTTCCCATAACTTAGCAATCGCTCAAAAAAATATCAAAGATTATTTTTCACAACTTTCGACGTGGACTTTTCTAATAATATTTAATTTAATAATATTTAATTAGAAATCTATTTCATTTAATTTAATTGTTTGTATTTGTATGGCAACTATATGGTCCTATCCTATCCTATATAGTGGTCCGATCTTTTTGAAAATGTGCAGATGTGCATTCTAGGGTATGGAAAAGCTTATACACGAACTTTGAAAACCATAGCTCTAAAACTGTGGGACTAGTTCGTATAGTAGAAGACAGACAGACAGACGGACATGGCTTCTTCTCATGCTGATCAAGAATATATATACTTTATGGGATTGGAAACGATTCCTTCTCTGCATTACAAACATCTGATCAAATTTATAATAACAAGTTCCTAATATTTCTCCATCTAATTTACTCGCCATTCTATTATGTCATTTATGTTGATTTTAATTTCTAACAACAACTGAAACAGCTGTCAAATAGAAGAGTTTGATGATAATTCTTGAGAAATATTAATAATTTCCAAGATATATTTTAATAAAATAAATGTTGGTAAAGTAAAAAATGTAAAGTAAAGACGAAATTACAGTGAAGTCAAGACCTTATTAATTGCAAATTATAATTACAAATTTCTTTTCCTTTTGATTTCATTTCTATGCCCTGGACTACGACTTTGGATTAGCAGCTTCTTCTTAAAAGAAGAAGATTTTTGAGATTCGTGTAAAACTCTTCATTTCAATACAATTCAATGTGATCCTTTGTGGATTTTTTCTTTGCTGTAAATTGATTTTGTTTGTTTTTGATATTTATCATTAATCGATTAGAATTCATTATATCTTTGGATTTGGAATACAAAATTTGTCTTTCACGTTCGCTTCCCCAAGTGAATGTTCCCACTCACATTCCTTCGACCATATAATTCGTGGCCTGGCCCCTTCTGTCACCTCCAAATGTCACAACAAAAAGGCACGAGGTCATAATGCCGCCGCCTTGGTCATAACTATAAATTTCACGCATTGCATAAAGACAATAGAGGCCAATTTCCAGACGACAACACACAACACACAACGAACAGCAAACAGCCAACAGCAACAAACAGCGGGCCCAAGCGAAATATAATTGAATTGAATTTGATGGAGGAAACAAGGCTGCGCGCAGGCGCGCTCGCGCACTTCGTGAGCGGAGCGGAGCAAAAAGGCAAATCTCGGCAAGCCAAATGGTCTGGCATGGTCTGGTCTGGGTCTAAACCTGGCCTGGACCGGACCGGACCGGACTGGACTAGAGTGGAGTTGGCGTGGCGTGGCCAAATAATTTGGATTGGGTGCGTAGATTTTGCGAGAGAGTGCCCAAATATAGAAACGAACTGCTGCGTTAGCCTGGAATAGACAATAGACATGGACAACGACGGCGACGCACAATTCTCAGGCAAACAAAACGGAAAGAAATTATATAAAAAAATTCTCTAAAACTTTGTATACACTTTAAATTTGGAAAACCAATTTTTCGAATTAATAAAATTAACTTTTGAGATGCCGCAAACAAAAAAAAATTCCTTAAAAGAAATTGCAAAATTAAATATTTTTCATTTTCATTTGGGAAAAATCGAAATTTTTCAATATTTTTCTATGGATCTTTGTGATAAGAGCATTTGGATTTTGTTTTCTTTTGGGTGTGTGTGTGTGTGTGTGGATTTCTCTGGATCTTTTGGCCATTTCGTGTGTTTTGGTTAACACACAGAAACTTTGACTTTGCCCCTAAGGCGAACAAAATGGGCCATGCTGGCTTAGTTTGTGGTCTTTCTGCTGGCCTCTGGGCCAATATGCTTACGGTTAAAAAGAAGCCTTTTCTGGTGGTGGGTAGATAGCCAAAGATATGGATGATGATGATGATGGTGATGGTGAGGTGGAAAACCAAGCAATGGGTTGGGGGGGCATTAGATTTCGAGCAATACCGGGAAGCGTATCGCTCATGAATATATTAAAAACTGAAAAAATGTTATTTAATGCCATGTATTTAAAGACAATTCATAGTTAACAACAACAGCAACAACTACAACAATAACTAAGGCGGCATGAGGCATGGGGCATGGGGCATGAAGCAGTTGCTGGGCGCTGCTCCTGGGCCTGGCATTCCAATCAGCAATTGCATCGACAATATCGACGACTCGACGACGAACTCGGGGTTCAATGTCTACCCATAATAATTCTTTCAATGGGAGTCCGAGCCGAGAGTATCTCGGGCCCATTTCCTTTGTGCAGATTGTTTGCTGCACATTTATGCATTTTCAATGAACAATTTTTATGCAAAAAGTGAACAAGTTGCACAATTTACTCGGCAAATCTGGGGTTGGGGGCAATTGTTGCTCTATAAAAAAAAAAAACAAAAAAAAAAAAATACATACAAAAACAAAACGAACAACAAAAAGTGGCCTCAACTTTGCCTTGCCTTGCCTTGCGGTTGTCAGTGGGGATTAATCTGAGCCAGGCAGAGGCCTCAGGTGCACCACAAGGACCAGTATCCAGTACACCATTACCAGTGAGAGTGTGTGTGTTTGGGTGTGTGTGTGTGTGTGTGCCCTAAGAGCTCTCTTCTCTCTAGTCTCTGGTCTGGGCCAACAACGCACTTCATTTGAATTTCATAATTTCTTTGTTAGCTCCAATTTATGGTCACGGTTTGCTAAGCAATTTATGGTCATAAGCATTCGGAAGAGCAGCAAAAAACAAAATGCGACAAAAAAAACAAAAAATAAAACAACAAATATGATGAAAAAAAAAAAAAATTGAGAAAAAACAAAAGGTTTCTTTTCTTTTTCATTTTGTTTTTTTGTTTAAACCAAATTGACGATAACGATTCGAAAAATGTTCCATGCCCACATATGTATGCACGTACGTACGTATGATGCTGATCCATGGACGTAGTTAGGGGGGATGATGCCCCAACCCCCCAACTTGGTTCTCTATTCTTAAGAATAAAATGTGATTTACTCTTCCATTAAATTTTTGTTTTGAATTTTAACTTTGCGACCCTCTAATCCAGATTTATTTATTATGTCTTTATTTGCTTTCCATTGCATGACAATATATTCAAAATTTGACAATTTTGTGACCATGATTTGTTTTGAAAATTAATTAATTAAAAATTGTTTTCTTAAGATGTTCAAATTTCGTTACAGTTTATAAAATTTGTTTATTTCCATCCATGGTATATCAATATGTTCAAAATTGTTTTCTTAAGATGTTGAAATTTCGTTACAGCTTAGGAATTTTGTTCAAGTTTTTAAGATTTTGAATAAAATATAAGAGAAATTCGAAAATTGGCTGAGAATTCGTATATGAATTTATGTAAGGTGCTTTAAAAATAGAGAAACTAACGATAAAATTAAGATTTAACCATTTAAAAATCGAAATATAAGAAAATATAAAATATAACGATAAAATTAAGATATAAACACATTAAAAATCGAAATAAATTGTAATCCTCTTTTAGAGCTACGCCTCTGTGCTGTATTCGTTTACCTTTTGGCTTAAATCTTGCATTGATTTCGTTTAACAAAGATTATAATAAATTTGAAATGAGGAGAGAAAAATGGTAAGATGGTTAAGAGGGGGAGGAGGAGGATGACTGAGGGCAGAGGGAGCTGAGAGCTCTTCTCACTTAATTTAGAGACTCTTGGTGTAGGTGGATTGCATATCAAATATATGCCATATACTTATACTCTGTATGCATATTAGTTTCGTGTGCCATTGATTGAGACGTTTAGGTAATCAAAGTGACGAAAGCACTTCGATGTGAAGCATTTAGATTATGTCTAAATGGAACCAGATACCAGATATACAATAAATTAAACTGGCGTCGATTCAAATGAATGTGTCTAGAGAGAGAGAAATAAGTGGAACAAGCGATTTAACTGTCTAACGATTATGGAACCGATGGAACAGAATTTAAGACACGCCTTGAATTAGAAGTTAACTTAAGCACAACCAAACCCAACACCTGATGCCGACTAAGAGAGGGAGAGCGAGGTGTATATTTTCACAACTCTTGACATGAGTGGATGTGGCTAAGGCCGGACCTGTAGCTGTAGCTGTAGCTGTAGTTGGATTGAACTTGGGGAGCCTTCTGGCCATTATCAACGCCGTCGTTGATTTGCGTTTAGTGACTGGGTCCCGGTGCCCTGGCGCTGGCTGGAATCGGAACCGGCTAGTGCCTCGCTTAATCAAACATAAGAAAGCCCAACCAAAAATACAAAAAAAAAAAAACAACACAAGAAATCCCTTCTGGGCTTTAATACAGACAAGAAAAAAAAATAAAGACCAAGACCCTGGCACAGGGAACGGCTCCTCTCCCTCCCTCTCTTAGTCTTTGTGCTCAACTACACTTGGCATATTTTCTAAACAACTTAAAGCATAAATCATTGAGGCTGCCATTTTGGGTTCCACCTCCTACATACAGCTACCAGCTGGCCAAACTGGAAGATCTCCACTCTCCACTCAAATTTCGCTTGGAATTTTGCGTGTTGCAGTCGCAACTAATGAATTTATGATGAGATTTTGCCCAGTAGCCCAAGAGAGAGAGAGAGAGAGAGCGAGCGAGAGAGAGAGACAGAGAGAAATGCATTTGAAATGGTCAGTTTAACCCGAACCCAAAACCCAAAAACAACACAAGGCACCAAGGAGAAGAGAACTAAACTGAGCCGACAACAATTTTCAGAGAGTGAACTGAAGTGGACAGGATCCGAAACGGGCGTTGACCGTTATCTCTACTGGTGGCATCTTTATGGGTTACCCCCAGACAAGCTGGCATCAAAAATTCTATTACGTGGCTGCATTTTTGAATAAAATACGACGAGGACGAGAACGAAAACGACGTCGACGACGACGACGACGATGGTTAAAACTGAAACACAACACTTTCGACTGCGGTTCCTACAAGCAGCAGCAGCAGCAGCAACAGCAGCAACAGCAGCAACAGCAACAGCAGCATCATCAGAAGCAGCAGCAGGAAGCAAGGAATGGAGCACAGTGATTCAAGGTACCACTTTCGAAAATCCCAAATTTCTGCCAAATCGAAATGGAGATAAGTTTGGAATCAATTGTTAGGTCCTTGAGTTGGTTCTTCCATTATTTCGAGAGTTCAAGAAAATAAAGTAACAGATTTATAAACAATTCTAGATCAGTGTGGCTGGAGCGTAGAGGATTTGGGCAAAAACCGCAGACGGAAAAGGGGTTTCGCTGGCTCTTACACTCCTTCCCTTTTTCCCCATCCCCCCTCTCATTCGTTTGCTCCGTTTCTCTGTGTGTGTGTGTGCGGCGGCTGTGGCCGTGTTCCTGTCGCCATAATTCAAAAAACAGCAACATTCGCACGTAAAATGTAAACGAAACCATTCGAATGCAATGTAAGGACGAGTCAAAACGCAAGAGGGAAAAAGGGGGACTGGGGTCGGATGAGAAGCGACCTGAACCTGGACAAAGGGCAGCCTGTGTCGTCGTAGTAGTAGTCGTCGTCGTCCAGCAGGAGGGTTAAAACCAAACATTGCCACTACGCATAACGAAGGAAATCCTTTGGGACCTTGGAATCGAAACGAGAGCTCCTGCATTGGGACAATGCAATGAGCAGAGGAGAAACAGAAAGAGAGAGAGACTGAGACAGAGACAGAGAGAAAGGGCATGAGAGGAGGAGACCTTCATTACCCACCAGAATGAATGTTTGCATTTGTTTTTTTTTTTTTTCTTCTTCTGCTTTTCTGTTTTTTGTTGCTTACTTCAAGTAGAAAGAGAGCCGAATAAGCAAACAAACAAATAATTGAAAGGGTCGACCAGTTGGTTGGTTGTTCGTTCGTTCGTTCGGTTGGTCGGTCGGTCATTCAAGTGCCTTCACTGTCGATTACATTTCAAGTACGAAATGACTCGCCATTTCCGACTAATACCGACCGACCACTCCTTCCTTCCTTCCATTCATCCATCCATCCATCCTTCCCATCTTCTCCATCCTTGCACGCAAAAAAGTAAAGCAATTTTTTTTTTCGGGAGTAATCCCTGAAATAGAATCTCACTTTCCAAAAAACAAAAAAAAAAAACAAAGTCCCCCACCACCCAAGCGGGCACTACACACACACACACACACACACATGCATGGCACATACATACATCCATTTCTCTAATCAGTGGGAAAAGCAGTAGCGTAAAGGAAACCATCCAAATATGGAAATCTTTACAAATTGCCCAAGACTTTTTGAAGACGAGCAACCAGAGCCAACCGAACTTGGTGGTCAGTCGGAGATTTGCCTAGCGGTTACTCCAAAAAACAAAAACAAAACCAAAAAGCAACACAAAAATCAGCAGACGAGACCAGCTGCAGTTCGGCATGCAACAACTGCAACCAGTTTCATGATGATGATCATCATCATGAGGATGATCTTCGTCGTCGTAGTCGTCGTCTCTTTCCAGGTTTTTGGCGGCTTATCCTTTGGCTTGCCTATTTTGTAAATTCGTTAGTGCTGCTGAAATATGTTGATTGAATTTTTCGGGAGCAGCAGCAGCCAGCCATCCAGCCAGTTGCTGCTGCTGCTGCTGCATTTGATTATAAGAACCGAAACGAAACGAAGTTTGCCACATGGAAGTAGTAGAAGGAACTAGGAAGAGAGTGGATCGTCCACCAAAAATGGTCAAAATGAACCCAAAGAAACGAAAGAATAAAGTTGAATAATCAAGAAACAACAACAAAAAACAAAAAACAGAGTTAGAGAGCGGGAGAGGAGCAGAGTTAGGTCAAAGGTCAAGCAATTAACAAGATTTATATATATTAAACAACAATTTACAAGTTATTTACACTTAATTAGTGGCACCCACCAAAAAATAAACCAGATGAAACTTTCACCCGCGTGTGGGCAGCAACAACAGCTTCCGTTCCACAAAAAAAAAAAACAACAAAACAACAACAAAAACCTGCAGCCGGAAAATTAATTGTTAAAAATTGGTTATTTATTGTTTTAAGCCCGAGTCGAAAACTTAAGCCGGGCTCTCACCAAATTGCGTTGGCGTTGGATCGCTGGTGGATGGTGACGATTCCAGGAAACGTTCCAGACTCAATATCATTGAGTACCTATATGATTAGAATTTAAGAACCAGGTGGGTCGCCGCCGCCGCCGCCGCCGACGACGGCAAACAGCGACGACAATTTGTGATAAACTTTAATCCACATTTTCACATTATTACAACAATTTTTTGAGTTTGAGAGGTTGTTCTTGTTTTTTTTCTGTGTGTGTGTGTGTAGGTTTTTTTTTTATTACTTTATCTTTTTTCAGTTTTTCCAGTTTTTTTTTTGGGCTTTTTGAGTGGGTGAGACGAGATGAGAGGGACAGATGCGGGCGGAGGTTCGCTAAGCCGCCACAAAATGACTTCATTAAGAAATATTTCATATTTCATTTCGTTGGTTTTTTTTTTTCTTTCTTTCCGTTTTTACCCTTACCGAAACGTGTATATTCATTTGGATCAGCGGAAAGTAAAATACTGTAGAGATTTTTTTAATTAATCACTTAACTTGGGATGAACGCTGGTAAATTTATCTAGTTCAGTGTCGTTAGCTCGTATAGAATCAAAAGGTGTTGTTAGAGGAAATCCCTCTGAGGTGACTTTATTTTATAGGATCCCATGGGTAGATTCTATGTGCTATCTGGACAAAAATCTGTCCCATAGTCTTTAAAAGAACGTTGTTATTAACCTAAAACTAACTTGAAGAACAGTCGATCTCAAAAATCTGTCCCATAGTTGTTAAAAGAACGTTGTTATTAACCTTAGCTTACAGTTATAATTATTAAAAGCTGTGCATGAGTAACGTTTTTGAGTAGGTCGCCAAGTTTGCTCGCATTTCTCCATATCAAGAACAATTCTAAAGCTAAGAACGTCTAAAGAACGTTGTTATTAACCTTAGCTTACCAGTTATTATTAAAAGCTGTGCATGAGTAACGTTTTTGAGTAGGTCGCCATATCAAGAACAATTCTAAAGCTTGAATCAGGCTCATTTCTATTTATAATCGTCGTCTCTTTGCATATTTATCTATCGTTGAAGAGATTTGACCGAGTACTTTTCAGTTTTTGAGGGTATTTAAACTTTGGCTTAACCATAAGTTACTCTGATCTCTCTGATTTGTTATTTCAGTGTTTTTTTTTTTTTTTGGTTGTTGCGGTTGTGATTCTGCGAATCTCATGATGGTGGCGGTGGCGGCGTTACTTTAAACAAAACAAAAACAAAAAAAATATACAGAAGAGAAATACATTTCTTCTCTCAACCGTAAGCCGCTAAAAGCTGCTGCTAAAAACTTCATTAAGCTTGTCTCATATAAGAGGCCTCCGAGTTTTAAATGTGACATATTTCGCTTGCAGTTATGGTAGAATGGAAGTGGGTCAGGCTTTCATCCCATGTATCATCAGATAATAAGTGAATAATGAGCCATAAAATGTAGGCTGTAGTAAAACGACTAACCCTTTGACCAGGACACTTAACCCCACACTATTCATGAAAAGTCGTTGAATAATTTATAACTTAGAAGAGAGAGAGAGAGAGAGATCTTTTAGATCAATTATGGCAACTATTTTTTTGAAAAGTATTACAACCAAAAGAAGAAGAAGACGGTGTGAAGTGTGTTAGTGTAAAAGTTCTCTCTTAACGCAAAAAAATTTCGCTTTCAAGGAGAAAATTTTCACAAGTTTTGCATATGCGATACATAAAAATGGCATTTTATTTCATCTTATACGGCTCGTTAGCAACCAGACCATGGGTAATTTAACTAGCCGGGTTTGCACTCCATGAGCACGCCAGTGAAACTGAAGGCGAAATAAAATACACGCATTTTACATGCTCGTAAACGTGTGTTACATATGCCTAGGACCAAACGCACACACGCCAGGAGGGCCATCCAGGATAGGCGATGGGGGGAGGATGGCGACTTGTGTGCTATTGGGTCGGGTGCTGGGGGCTGCAGACTGGGGGGCGGTGTGGGGTTCGGGTTGGGGAATAGGATTCGAGAATGAAGCAAATATATAACATCAACTACTTTATGCATAAATTCAGCAAGATTGCGAAGCTACCCCATGGCGAGCTAATGTTGTAAATTATAAATATGACACCTACTCGCTAGTCTACCAAAAGCATCGTCTTCTTCTTCGTCGTAGTCGCCGTCGTCGTCGTCGTCCAAAAAAAGAGAGGCACAAAACCCGTGGGCAGGCACTCTGAATGCCGAATGCCTTGAGCAGCGCAACTTGGGCACACAGCTGCCTTTGGAAATTTATACACTCCATACACACACGCACACACACGCACACACACACACTCACACACAGTGACAGGAAAGGAAATATCCTGGGCCAAAGTCTGGAATTGGAGTTGGGAATCGTAGTCATAGTGGTAGTCTTGGCTCTGGGGGCGACTTAATTGGTTGCCAAGCAGCGGGAAATCGCCGCCGGAACGCGCTTAATTAACCAAAATGCATTTCCAGTTTAGAATCGGAGAAGTTTCGGTTCAGTTGGTCGGTTTGCCTGGTCGCTTGGTCGATTGGTCAATCGAACCGTTCAGTCTTTTGGCTAATTTCCAAAAATGTGTTGCCTGACCTAGCCAAGAATTTGCGCAGTTTCTGTAAGTGAGATATGCTTTTGAGTTCAATTTTTGTTTTGCTTTTCTATTTGTATTCAATTTACACTCGTCTACATAGAAATAAATCCCAGACGCCGTATCACAAGAGAACAACGAGGTTGAAAAGAAGCATAAATTATAGACAATGAAATAAAATGGAAACAAAATCAAAGAAGCTCACTTCGGTTATGCCCATGACTGTATGTCCTTGTGGTATTCGAACTCAAATCAAATCGTTTAATAAAAAAACACTAAAAAAAACTGCACGCCACGAGCAGGATTCGAACCCGCCACCCTACATTTCATAGGGAAGATCTCCTTCTGTGCGTTACAATCATGTGACCAAACTTTAAATACTCATTGTAAGGATATAGAAAGCGCCCAAAACAAACTGCATATAAAAAGCGGTACTAAATAAATTATTAGATTATTATGTAAAACTTGTCTGAATTTCTTACACTCTTTTAGTTTCTTTTGTTTTACTTATTTGAAGCTTAAGAATTTCGTCATTCTCTGATGTCAAAAAGTAGGCAACAAATTAAACAATCAAATCAAAGGAAAATTTAAACCCAAGGACCATGAAGGTGTAAGTGATACTTTTACCTTGTAGCATAGTGTTTGGCTGAAGGAAACAAACCAATTTGAAAGCTGCGTTTGGTCTGGCTGCTTCTCCTTCTACCACCGCACCACCACCACTCGTCCTCTCCACTGCTGCCACTCTGTGTGGTGGCTACTTGGCTACGCATGCGCCTAGCTCTCGATAGCGTTTCGATTGGGGTTCAATGTTGGCTTTTGGTCCGCCGTTTCAATGCATTGTTTCGGTTTTTTTTTCGTTTTTTTTTTTTTGCTTTTTGGCTTTGTTAGCGGAAGAATGTATGTAACGGTGCTTTATGGTAAGTTGGTCGCCAGAAACTACCTACCAAAAGACACTAAAAAGTAGAGAGAGCGAGCGAGAGAGAGAGAGAAAGAGATGCGTGTTTCGGTAGCCGCTTCAAAGCGCAGAACAAAGGCCAATTTTTCCGTAGATTTAATCACGGTTTTTGCGCGACTGTGCAAAACGCATTAGAAAAAAAGAAAAACACAACACACACACACACACACATACATACAAACATAAAAATAAAAATAAAGTGAAAAAGAAAAAAACAAACTGCATTCTCGTTTGGCATTTCATTTTTCCCGCTTCGCATCGAAGTTTTCCAATGAAAATAATAATAATTGACAGGACAGTACAGGCGGCAGCATCGGCGGCGGCGGCGGCGGCGACGGCGACGATGGCGATGGGAATGTGGGAATTTGGATTATTAACGAATTGTTCAACAGTTGGCTATAGTATGAAATAAATTTATATATGCCCCAGTCTCGATCTAGCTCTCTCTTCCTCCCTCTCTCTGTGTCTCTAGGAGGAGGATGAGATGGGGCAGCAGGGATTGTAGAGGACTTAGAGGTGATCCTTGGCTGTGGCTGTGGCAAATGCTTCGATCTCACGTACGCAACGCAATTAAATGACAATTCTTTAGCTACTGTCCAGTCTCCGCTCCCCCCGCCCCCCAACCAGCCAATTGGCATGCGCTGTGACTCGGGATGAGGATGGGGATGAGGTTCAAACAGCAGGCAAAGTAAGGCATAAGAATGATGCCAACTATTTAGCGCATCCCAGTAGCTACCTCTCCTCCTGCTCCATCTACATCTCTTGCTTTAGCAGGTCGGCCAACAGGCAATTAAATCTTTGCAGTTGTTTTAGCCAAGCCGAGATTCTTTGACTGCCTCTGATTAAGGGCTTGTTTCACCATAGAGTAGGAGATTGCGGTCGTCGATCGTCTGTCCTTCGTTCGTTCGGTCGGTCGTTCTTTGGTTGTGTGTCGCCTTTGCTTGGCATTTCTATGGCTTTCGAATTGTTGCCGCTTGTTGTCGCCAATCGAAGAGTGGCCAGGTAGATGGAGAAGGAGGCGGAGGAGGAGGCGGGGCAAGTACAGCGAGCAGAACAACAGCTTTTGGCATATTTTAGCTACCAGTCAACCTCTCCATGCAGTGGATTGTCTATAATCTATGAGGTCTAATCAATAAATTGGCTAGTTTTTGCATAGATCTAAATTTGGGGGGAGGAGACCCTTTCGATAACCACATTTGATCTATATCAGTTACTGCAAAAACCAGAGCCAAGCTGGGATTGTCAATTAAAACTCCAAAAACAGGCAACACAATTTGTAATTGAAACTTATCTTCTTGAAGAATGCGTTAAGTGCAATGGAATGCCGCAGAGCAAAGAACTCCAATTCCAATTCGTCGGTCGCTCAAAAAACCAAGCCCAACGAAGTTCATTTAAAAAACCAAGCATCCAAGTATCCAAACCAACTGCAACCTCAACTCACACGGCGTTTGCTTAACGGTTTAAAGTGGCAATCACTGGCACCAAGTCGCCCCAATGATAACAACAATCACACACAGCGAGGGAGAGAGACGGAGAGAGAGCATACCGAAAATCCCAAAAAAGGAGGCAATACCCAGAAGGTAACCCGAAAAAAAATCAGTGAAAGATCAGCAAACACACACACACACACACAACTGCAGCAGTTCCACCAGTTTCAGTTCCTTCTTTCTTTCCACAAGCCAAAGCGAAAACTCCAAGTCCGAAAGCCGGCAATTACCAAATTCCGAAAAATGAAGAAATTTTCAAATAAACGAAGCCAAGAGTGAGAACTTAACTGGTGACTTTGTTGCCTTTTCGGTTGGTGTGTGTGTGTGGTGTGTGGTGTGGTGTGGTGTGTGGTGTGGGACCCGCGACCCAGACTGAGGCCAGCAATTACAGTCAAGTGAATAAACGAAACGAAAAGCCTGAACCAAAACAGTTCGAATGGCTTTGCCCTCGCTCCACTCCCCACTCCCCACACCCCACCACCTCCTCCCCCGCTCTCTCATTCGATCCGTTTCTTTGGCCAAAGCAAGAGACCATTTACTTAGCCTTTTTTCGCTGGAATTCATCATCATGCGAATTATCCCCAAAAACAGGAACCCAAAATAAACCCCGAGAAGGGTTTTTCGGGACTCTCTCGCACCGATTTTGACTCTTGGCCGCCCTGGTCAAATAACCAACCCAACTCTCTTTGGCCATGGCAATTTAGTTGTCATAGCACTGAAAGAATTATCGCTTGTGGCGGGCGGCCCACCAAAAATTTTGTTGTCAACTGGCCAATTGCTTTTTTGGGGATAGGAGTCAGAGAATCGCCGAGACAGAGAGACAGTAAGACAGAGAGAGAGAGAGAAACAAGCAAGGTCGGACAGTTTGAGTTTATTAACATGATGCACAATATACTTCTACTCTATAGTATATAGGGTATTCAAGGGTCAAGTTATATTTTTTATTAACAGAGACATCTGAATTTTAATTGAAATCAAAGTAAATTGAATTAAAAAACCCTTAAAATATTTAAGGAAAAATGTTCGTTTCACTCAAACACAAAATCTAATTAAAAATGGTAAATTCTTAAAAAAAAAAATCATATGATTCATAATTCTCTCATAATAATCAGCCTTTGATTTTAAAAATATATATTTTGAAAACAGTTTTATTTGTGAGTAAAAAAAAATTTTTTTTTGTAGATTCTTTATATGTTTTTTTTTTTAGGAATTATCGATTATTAAGCATCCAAGACAGTTTAAAACAGTTTTATTTGTGAGTTAAACATTTTTTTTTTAGATTCTTAATGTTTTTTCTAAGAATTTTTAGGTTTTAAGTATCCAAGCTATATATTTGGCTCTCCAAAATCTAGAGATTAGAGATTGACTCTAAGATGGATTTTAAAAATATATATTTTTCAAACAGATTTTTTTATTTTTTTGATTCTTAATATTTTTTTTTAAAGAATTTTTAGGTTTTAAGTATCTAAGATTGGTTATTCAAGTTATAAATTTGGTTCTTCAGTATCTAGAGATTAAAGATTAACTCTAAAATAGAGAATCAATAATGGGTATCAGTTTCAAAATGTTATGAATTTGGATCTTCAATATCTAGAGATTAAAGATTGACTCTAAGATGGAGAATCTGCAATGGAATTAGTTTTTAAAATGTTGTAATATAGTTTTTCAACATATGATTTTGTATTTCGAAAGAAGTCTTTCTTCCTTGGTTCCGATAAAAAATGTAGAGCATTGGAAAGAAGACTTTTGTTTGGCAATTTGCAATATATATATCTTTTTTTTGTGTTGTTTTGGGACTTGACTTGACGTATGCCGATTGCCAATCCCTTTATTGTTGTGTATGCCTTGTGTTTAAGTAATTTGCCACAGACCGAATTTAGAGCTGAAGTTAAAGTTGGGGCACACTCTCTGTAGGTGATGTTGATTCTCAGTTGTTTTTTTCTTTTGGTCCTGGCAGCTTTCACAAATGATTATGTTTGATGTGCAGTTAATTTGTGGTTTTTCGTAAAGCAGAAGTGCGAATCGAGCGACGCATTAGAGAGCGAAACGATGGGAGCCTTGAAGTGCTCTTCTGATCTTGGAAGAAGAAGTGTAGGCCTAATGAACATGGCAACATGGCGATGAGTGGCCCCTAAATAGCCGTTATACCAGATTATTGCGCCATATTTCATTAAAAGTCTCTGCCATCCAGATAGAACGACAACTCCAATGCACACAGAGAGCACAGAGAAAGAGAGACAGAGAGAGAGATGGGAGAGAGAGAGAGAGAGAGATGGTTGGGGGAAACTGAAGTTGGAGATGGCATAATCTCTATAGGCCACATTTATTTCCATGGGTCACTGATAGTGCGGCTATCAAAACACGGGAACACTTTTAAAAATCGCAATGAAAAGCGGCAAATGGGATGCACGCGCTAATAAAATGCCGATATTTTATGGCCAATGTGTGTATGGAACGATGGTGGAGGTGGAGGTGCCCAGTGGTGGAGCTCAGCCGCACACACAAGTGTGAATCTGCATACGAGTTTGCGATTCTTTCTTCTGGTTTCATCGTTCGGCTTTTGCTTTTTTTTAGCTCTGTGTGTCGGCGCCAGACAGCGGGGACCAGAGCGGAGAATCTTCAGTGATCTGGGCACAGGCTTTTTTTTTTTTGCTTTTTTTGCCCACACAGTTGAGGGAGAGAGATGAGAGGACGAGCACAAAATGAATTGCAAGTCATTCGCAAGGAGTCTGAGCATCTCCAGCATATCCAGCACACACGTCACTCTGTCTAGGATAAAGTTGGCTAGAGAACACAGGATGCTATGGGCCTTAAGTGCACATTACTCGCATCATTTGTAATGCTAATCAAAAGCCAGGTCCAAGTTGTGGGCCTTTTTTGGTCGTCGTCGTCGTCTTCTTCGCGTATCTTGAGTTGTGAGTTGGAATTAACCTACATATAATGCAGATGCTGATGCTATTGGCTATGGCCATGGCTTGACAAATCTTCCACGCCCACACCACATTGATTAACAATCGCCAGGGCAACAAACAACTGATAATGAGCGATTGCCTCGACAAATGCGCCCCAAAAAAAGGGGCATGCAACGGGGGGCGACGGAGGGATAGTGAATAGGAGTTCAGGATAAGAAGGATGTCGAACACTTGGTGGGCACTTCAATTAGAGCAGACTGGACTGAAATGAAAGCACTTTTAAGTGTGATCACTGATTAGGTTTATGTAAACCAGAAACCGAGAATCCCGAGACCCAGGAGACTGCACTTGGATAGAGATTGTGAGTCTGTGTAGGTGGAAATGAAAATGAATTATATGCTATATAAAATGTGAGTGAATTTCTACATATAATTAATGCTTGTTTCCAGAAGGAGTAGAAGGAGACTCTGTTTAAAGTCTCTAGAAGAATTCCTCTAAAAATGAATAGTAAAAAAAAAACCCGATTTACTCAATATTTTCATAGGGCTCACATATTGCACCTTTATATACAAACTTTCCCCGCATATTTAATAGATTGAATCACTTTGAAATTCCGACCTTCAGCTTGTTTTACCCTGTAAAACGGGTATATATGACTCTCAAGTTCTACATTATATACTCAATTAGAGATAGAGTCAAATTCCAGTTGAAATATATCCAAAAAGGTTGATCAGAAAAAATCAGAAAATTATATAAGAAATTTAACAATATTTTATAAATAATATTTTGGTAAATTTGATCCATGAGGAGTTAAATGAAATAGAGAAAAATAAATTAAGGACATTTAAGTGGCCAGTTCTAAGTAGTTCTAATAGTAATCAGTTGAAATATATCCAAAAAGGTAGATCAGAAAATTAAATTAGAAATTTAACAATATTTTATAAATAATATTTAGTAAATTTAAAGGCCAACTGATAATATTTGATCAATAAAAAGTTAAATGAAATAGAGAAAATTAAATTAAAGATATTTTAGAAGAATTTACCAACTTTTATATGAAAACTTTGAATGTTTTTTACAGTTTCTAAGGTACCTAAAAGTCGATGCTCTAAATATCTTTATTATGGAATTTTTCTTTTCAATTAAAAGACAAGAAAAAACAGAAGAAAAACTTTCCCTCTCATTATTGCATTAAAATCAATTCTGATAAATCAAACATCTCCATTCCACCATTTACCTAGGCTAAATGTAAAGCCATAACAGCAAATGTACCGTAAAACAAACAAAAACATGTCTTGGGTCTTGAGTCTCGGGTCTTGGGTCTTTTGGCCTTCTTCCATGCCGCGCCGCCATCGTCATCCTATATAAAGTCATAATAGAAATTCCCAAGCAACGAACACACACAATCGCGCGTCATAATCGTTTGTAGCGACTAATTTATGATCTTAATGGCGGCTAATTAACACCATTTTCCACAATTGAAAGATTTTCCATTAAATAAAACACTTTATGGAATTGCCCAAGAGCACGCAGCAACAGAAGACGGAGATGGAGACGGAGTCGAACTGGGAGCCATGCCCAAGAAAAAAGAAGTCAACTGAGCCACATCCACACAATTGTTCGCTTCACTGAACTCTGGCTGGGCACTGCCGTTCCGCCGTGTTTCCCTTTTACCCTGTTGTGGGCAAGTCTAGTGCGGAAGTTCGAAGCGTTCGCATCTCAAATGGAGCAAAACACACACATTTATATATATATACGAGTATATAGTAAAAGTATACACCGAGAAAACTCCACCAAAAAGCCAAGAAGTGCAAACAAACCAGACCCCAAATGAAGGGCTACACATCGAAGAAGGAGTTGAGAATCTACAGCAGAAGAGAGAAGAGAGAGGAGAGGAGACAGCAAATTGACGGCGCTGCAAATCAACAGCAACAACAACAGAAACAAAGTCTTAACGCATGAATGGCAACGGCCCATAGAAAAATAATATCAAATAGAAATCGAAACAAGAACGAAAAAAAATGCAATACAAAAAAAAACATCAACTAAACACCGAAGTTTACAATTCTCTTTCGGAATCAACAAGTTTGACTTGATATATTTCGGACTCCCAGGAATATTTTTACAAAGTTTTGTCAAACAAAATTCTTCAACATTCAACAAAAAACTATTTAAATAAATTCTCATTATTTTTGGCTCTAAGATTTATTTACATAATATAATTTTAATTTTCCGAAAATGTTTTCTCAGAAATTCGGACGATTACATTTTCGAAATGAAAAAAAAATATTGAAAAAATAGAAAAGTTGGCCAACAAAATTCTTCATCATTGTTATAACAAAAACTGTTTAAATAAATTTTCATTATTTTTGGCTCTAAGATATATTTACATAATATAATTTAAATTTTCTGAAAATGTTCTCGCAAAAATTCGGACGATTACATTTTTGGAATAAGAAAGGTGTCAAAATTCTTTGGAATTTTAATCAAATCAAATTTATCAGTTGGCCAACAAAATGATCAACAAAATTCTTCAACATTGTTATAACAAAAACTGTTTAAATAAATTATTTTTGGCTCTAAGATTTATTTACATAATATGATTTTAATTTTCCGAAAATGGTCTCTCAGAAATTCGGACGATTACATTTTCAAAATGAAAAAAATATTGAAGAAATAGAACATTTTTATCAAATCAAATTTATCAGTTGGCCAACAAAATGATCACACGATGAAGATTGGAAAAAAGCGTAGACGGCAATTAAAAATCGATATGCCCATTTTAACCACAAGTGTATATATTGGGGGGAAGAAAAAAGAAAAAGTGTTGAACTAGGCATTTGAAATGCAGTTCGGCTTGGGCCGTTCTCTAAGCGCCCATTTGGCTGGTCAGAACCGAATTGAATTGAACTGAACTGACTAAACTGACTGGGACTGGGGCTGGGGCTGGGGCTGGGACTGGGGCTGTTGGGGTTGTCGGTTCTGTCCAATCGCTTGTGACGAACGATGCGGCGATCTGATCTTTTGAGGCGGCAACGCCGGCACAGAGAGTCCAAGACCATGGAGCAAGACCAAGAGAGACCAAGTCCAAGTCACAGCTGACAACTCACTGAGCCGCGCTCAATGATTAATCGCACAATTGTGCGCCAATGGGTAAACGAAAACGTAAACGGCAGCTAAACTAAAGATACATAGATATATATACCTATTTAGATGGTGGTAGAAAGAACTCTTCTGTCGGCGTTTCTTGTGATGGTTCTGATCATGGTGCCCTTTTTGTTTTGCTGCTAGTTTTCCCTTGCTTTTTAATTGCAATCAAAAGTGTTGCCGGAAGCCATTTACCAAAAAGCCTGTCACCATGTGAACTGTGACTGTGTGGTGCGCGGTCACTTTTATCCGAAATCAATCACAATACATACTACTAAAAACGGCTTCACAATCCGCCCTCCATGGGCGAGGGAAGAAGAGCAAGTGAAGATTTACAATCGCTGAAGAAGCCCACGCAACAAGAACAGGGTAAAATTGTAACTCAAGCGTGGCATGTAATTGAAAATTACAAAAACGAAAAAAAAAAACGAAAAAAAACCACTAGCCAAAAGGCTGATTAAAATTCCATTAAGAGGTGGGGCAGGGATGGGGTGGGGAGTAGTGGTTTTGGAAGCATGTCCCCAATGCGGCCATGGACACGATCGGCACCTGCGAGCGACCATGATCTCAGGTTCAATCTTCTCTGACTTATCAGCTAGCTGGCAATCTACTATGTAATGTGTGTGCTCCCAATTGAAAAACCGAACGAAAAGAAGACAGAGAGACAGACAGAGAGACAGACAGAGAGAGAGAGAGAGAGAAGAGGAAAAACTCTGATTCTGGCCAACTGATCTATTATCCGTTGGCTCGATCTTTTGCCAAAGCAAAGAAAGTGATGAGACCAGCAAGAAAAAAAAAAAAAAAGGAAAAACGTTAACTAAAACAGAAACCTCTGCAAAATGTTGCTCAACAAGGACGCAACATGCCAGGCAACATTCTAGCAACGTCTTTGGCCATCCTCGGATGGCCGGCGGTGACATCTTGTCAACTCTAAACAAAAAGCCAAACAAACAGCAACAGCAACAGAAAAAAAAAAAAATAAAATCATGATTAACAAAATGTTTGCTCTGGGCACCGGCAACAGCAACCAGCAGGAACAGTAACCAGCACAGACGGCCCCATTGGCCCTCACAAAACATTTCTATTGGCAGACCGTCGACGGCTCGAGATCATCTTTATCGATCGTTACAAACAGGCCGAGGCAGCTCTTGACAGCAGCCCGGTAGGTTCACACATAAGTGAGGCATCATTCAACATGTCATTCGAAGCGATTAAAAGGTGCACATACTTTTTTTTTTGCCCCCCTCTCCCTCTCTCTCTCTCTCGCTCCCTCTTTTTTCTTCTCTTTTTTAAGGAGCTGCTGTTAGCTTGGTGGTCGATCAATCGAACATTCAATCGATCGATCGATCGATGATCATTATTATCATCATCATCATAATCATCGATGATGATAATGATTATTGTTGTTGGTGTTGTTGTCTCGCCAAATAATCAGGTTAATCACTGCACTGGATTGGGGGCAATTGGGGCAGGTTCATATAAGGACAAGTAGCAAGGCAATTGTTTTTGCATTTCCCTCACTAAATACATCTATATAAAGCCTTTTCAGCTTGTCTTTAGCTATGCTAATAATGATTTGTAGCTATTGTGAATGGATTCGTATTGGTTTTGCTTAGGCTATAATAAAATTGGACAGCAACAAAAGCTTTTGAGTGACCTTGTAAAGAAAATTTGACGAGTATGTAGCACAAAAAAAAACCAGAAGGACGGGCTAACTTCGACAATGCCGAAATATGTATACCCTTGCAAGTTCTTATGTTACTCAATCCCTAAATAGAGTTATCTAAATGTAAAGACCCTTGTATAAAAACTAGAGCTGCAAAAAATCGATTTTTTTGCAGTATTTTGTATGAAAAAGATCGATAATATCGATATTTCTGCGATATTTTGGCAGCTCTAGTAAAAACCCGTATCTACACGGCACGCATCCATATCCATTTGTGTAGATATGCAGCATAACATTTTTCCATATGTTTGTACGACAGCTATATCGTATAGTTATCCGATTTGAATAAAATTTGGCAGGATTATAAGTAATTATGTTCAAATGTTACTGACCAAGTTTGGTTATGATCGCAAAAGAAATAAAAAAGTTTTTAGAAGCAAAATTATTTTTGGTCCGATTGTTTCTATAGGAGCTATATGATATAGTAGTCTGATCTTGATCAAATTTAGCGCGGAGATTTGGATGTATTAGTGAACTGCCAAATATTAAGTTTGATGATAATCGGGTGGTAAATAACGAAGTTATTGATCTAAAACTCATTTTTCGACCGATGGTTCCTATGGGAGCTATATGATATAGTCGTCCGATCCGGATGAATCCGACATATACAATGCCTGCAATATATACAAGACTCTGTTTAAAATTGCAGCTCTGTAGCTTTAGCGGTCTAAGAGGAGAAGCTGTTGATCCAGACGGACAAACGGATTTGAACTCGTCTTGTCATGCTGATCAAGAATATATATACTTTATATGGTTGGAGATGCCTCCTTCTATGCGTTCAAATTAATATACCCTTTTTGCAAGGGTATAAAAAACGCCTAATGTCACCTCTTCAAATCAAGTATCAGCTCTTGACTGGTATGAGCGAGAAAGAGAAGATTTTCGAAGGATGTAAAAGAGAGACAGAGAGTATGATTGGAAGAGAAGAGAACACTTCATGGTTAAGGCATAAAGTTAAGAATCATGTTAACCGTTTCACCATACAAAATCCAAACGATAACAAATATGTTTTTTCGACTTAAACATCATATAAGTTTTAAGTATGAAACGTTGTCTTTCCAATTGTATGGCAATAAAACTAGATTCTCTTATATAAATGTATGTATAATTCGCTTCAGAAGGAATTAATTGCCATTAACTAAATACCGAAGCATGGGTCGTTAAATCAACAAGATTATTGTAAAACGTTTACCGTTCAATTTTGTTCTGGCTATTCTCGCTGGAATGGTCATAAACCAGCTGGCAGGCTAGTTACCGATTTATTGATTTTAATTGCAACCTGAGACTTTTATTTGCAATAAGAATTGGTGGCAAAAGGCAGCACTAAAGGCTTCTAGTCGAAGACCATGGCCAATACTTAGTTTTAGACAAGTTACAAAACAAAATACAAAATATGTTTGGCAAAAAAAAAGAAAATGAAAATGAAAAAAAAAATACCAAGAGTAAAGAGTAAAGAATAGCTGCCAAAGACTTCCAGTTTGGAGTTGAAGTCGGAGTTGGGATTCACTTGGAGTCCCCCACAGAGCGTGGGGCATATCATGACATTTTATTGTGTTGTCAGACGGAAAAGTGCTTATTACGCATGCGCAACGGCGTCTTATAATTGTGGGCTACAAACACACAGACAGCGAACAGCCCAACAGCAAGGATGGATGGGGATTGAGGAGAGTATCGAGTATGGAGCATGGAGCATGCCGTATGGAGTATGGAGTCTGGAGAAGCATGCAAGTGAATGCTAGAGAGCCAGTTTAGTTGTCGTTGTTGTTTACGCTAGCGATTGTTTTACAAATTAATATTATTTTATGATATCGCGTTTGTTTTGCTAATTGTTGCATGTGTGGCATAGATTGCATTGCATTCACCGCCATTTCCCAAGCCCCCGGTAGCCGGTGGATTTTGACAGTTTTACGAGCTTGGGCCAGCGTTGAAATGAATACCTGCCTGTGCCTAGACTGCCGACTGCCGACTGCCTGCCATTCAGCCATCCTTCCTGCCGCTGCCTCTACGAAGATGCCGCCGCCACTTTGCTGGGGTAGCAGCATCGGGTGAGTTGTGACCATTCCCATTCCATGCCACATAGCCAGCTATCTGTGTGTGTGTGTGTGTGTGTGTGTGTGTGTGTGTGTGGAATGCCAACCACCCAAACGTATATTCCAGAGGAAGCAGTCACTAATGAATGTTTAGTTAGGCCATCATAAATTTCCTGCCAGCGGAAAGTCAACGAATTGCTAATGCCCTAGGAATAGTCAAATAACACGGCTCGACGCAATATAATACTTATTAAGAAACTAGATTCCTAACAAGAATGTATCTTTTCATGTTAATCCATCAAACTTTTGAATAATGGGAAAAGAATTGCCAACAATCATTCAATGAAGAGTCATGAGTGACGCACAAGCATCGGAGGAACGCACAAGCAACTGAGTGACGCACTAGCAACTGATTGAGGCACAAGGAACTAAGGAAGGCATTTGAAAGGATAGGTTGACACCAAGAGAATTTACTTTTTGAGCCTTTTTTATAGGTATCCTGACGTGCTTGACGTGCTCCCTCTCGAAAACGTTACTCATGGACGCAATGCATAAGAATGTATAACAGTAAGAGTCATAAATGACGCACAAGCATCGGAGGGACGCAGAAGAAACTGAGTGACGCACAAGCAAGTGATTGACACACAAGGAACTAAGGAAGGCATTTAAGAAAATAGGATGACACCAAGAGAATTTACTTTTTGAGCCTTTTTTATAGGTATCCTGACGAACTCTCAAAAACGTTACTCACGCAGCCACTGTATTTTGAATAATTGAAAAAGAATTGCCATCAAGCATTCAATGAAGTGTCATGAGTGACGCACAAGCATCGGAGGGACGCACAAGCAACTGAGTGACGCACAAGCAACTGAGTTACACACAAGGAACTAAGGAAGGCATTTAAGAAAATAGGATGACACCAAGAAAACTAACTTTTTCGATCATTTTTTATCGGTATCCTGACGAGCTCTCAAAAACGTTGCTCACGAACCCATTGTATCGAAAACTCTTTTATCCTCTTTTATGATTATTGTTTAGTTATGAGTATTGTAAACTTTTGTATCTACATGGATGTTACTTGAGCTGTTCTTTTTTCTAAAATGCCAATTCCGAGCATTATCTATGAGTCAGGCGCAAAGTTGACTGATAAAACTGTAGCAATTTAGATACATTCTCAACCTGCTTAATCATTTTGTCGCTACCCATTTTTATTGGCAGCTCTTTGGTTGATAACTTGCCACACTTTGTTGTGCTTTAATTGTCAAATGTTGCCCCTTTTTTTTATCTTTATGGCATTAACAGCAACAGCAACAACAATGGCTGAGCAGACAGCTTGGCTCTGGGTCTGGCTGTGGTTCTGACTGTGACTCGGACTCGAAATCAGCCCCTGTTCCGTGTGTCCCCTGTCTCTGTCTCAGTCTCTGTCTGTCCCTCGCTGAACTGTCAACTGTCAGTCAGAGTCAGTTGTTGGGCTGGAACCTGGACATCAATATGTGTCTATGTGGCACTCTCTTTTTTTTTTTTTTAATGTTCGCTTTTTGTTTTTGGTCCCTGGCTCTCGGTCTTGATGTTGTTGTTGTTGTTGTTGTTGCTGTGTTGCCCAGTGTGTGTTTTGCAGCATGTTGCTTGGCCTGCTGATAACTGATATTTGACAACTTTTTGATGCACTGACACATTGACGTTGGCAACGGCAGGCGGCCAGTCAGCCAGCCAGCCAGCAAGGCAGCCGAAGGGCTAGTCCAGGGTCCTACTGTGTTTGTGTGCATTTAAGAAATTGGACAGCTGTTTCACTCCACACTAGGAGTGGAGGAGTAAGAGCGAAGCGGAGACAAAGCCAAAGAGTTATTTGCCATTTTTATTTAAATGCAGACGAAAGAACCATTTAGCCATCAGTTGTCACACGATCTATCAAATGGAATTTGTACAGTTTGCCACAAGAAATGGGATGGCATCGAATTCGGTTGAGGTAAATTTTTAGAAATAAGTTCCAACACTTTTATAAAGAGTACTTTAAGCGCTTCCTCGTTAATGGGTGAGGTTAATTATCACCCTAAGAGTTTAACAATAGGTTTCTTGAAGAAAATGATTAGTTTTCCATTTGACAACACTCACATTAGTATTGTAAAAGTTTAGGAACTACTAATTATTAGCTATCTAACAATAAGAGACTATCATTAGTGTTGTAAAAGTCTAGAAACAACTAATTATTAGCTATCTAACACTAAGGGAAGTATGGAAGAACAACAACACTTTCATTAAGAGTACTTTAAGCGCTTCCTCTTTAATGGGTGAGGTTAATTAGCATTTGACTTGCCTTTTCCTCTAGATTACTTTAAGAAAATGATTCGTTTTCCATTTGACAACACTCATATCAGTGTTGTGAAAGACTATAAACTACTTATTATTAGCTATCTAACACTAAGAGACTCACATTAGTGTTGGAAAAGTCTAAAAACTACTAACTATTAACTATCTAACACTAAGGGAAGTATGGAAGAACAACGAGGACAATGATAAGAAATTTCACTTTTCCACAAGTAGTTTTTTTGTTGTCTTGCTCTATATATCCTCTGTATCCCATTCTCACATAACGATTTCCCTTATGGCTTTATATTTTACGAGAGGTTCCGCCTTCGATTCGGTAGGTATATTGCTGTAAGTACTACAATTTCAGCAACTACCGTGAAACAATTCAATAAACCCAGTTTCTTGTGTTTTACCCCTAAGTACTTGCACACGATCATTTCAATAACAAGCTCTCATTTTACATGTTTTTCGGTTTTGTTTTTTTGGCTTCATTGCGAAAGAGAACCACTCACCTTCCGGTAATGATTATGACCAAAGAAGAAAGAGCCTCCAATGTAATGTGAGTGTAATGTGGAAAGAATGGGTAAGGGAAGGGGAGGGATGGTAAAAAACCAAAAACACTTTATTGAAATGAGGCTCGATCGTATTGTGGGTCGTCGCCTGTCTAAATAAACTCGTTTTCAATGCAAACGAAGAAAAAAAAAACAAAAAAACAGCAAGGATGAAAGATATAACATGCAATTTATTGATCGAAGGTAAACTTTGAAACCTGCCGCTCGAAAAACATTTTATGAGGTGGTCAAAAAACCCAAAAAGAAAACCCCGAAATATGGGTAATTACAAGAAGCAAAAGAACTGTTGCCAGGAGATATGAAGAGGGGAAGAGAGGAGCCTGGGGGAGGGAGGGGTCGAAGTCACTCGACTGCCATCCATTTAATGTTGATGAATTTTTGTGGCAAGTTTTATGGGAGGTAACGAGGGCCAATTGAAAGCTATGTTAATTTGTTGTAACTAGCTTGGAAAGTTTTCTAATTATAATGAGCGCATCCCCTCTCATCATCTCCGTCTCTCTCTCTCTCTCTCTATCTGCCGAAAATAAAAAGTCAAACTAATTATTAATAAGCGCCATCATGGGATGGATGCCATTGTCAAATGGGCCTCCCAACCAACGTTTCTCTCGGCGGCTGTCATCATTTTAATGCCAACTCGTTATTTTATTTATCATCCAGTAACATTTTAAGCTTCAACGCTGCTGACAGGCGGACGGACAGACAGACAGACAGACGTTCTGACAGACAGTAGCCCGTGTAGTAGTAGTAGTAGTAGTAGAGAGAAGAAGAAGTGCAGCAAGAGTTGTTGCAACTAGATACGGGATGGGTTGGGGTATAGAGGGTATAGAGTAGGGTAGTAGATAGCTAGCCTAGGTAGGTGTAGGGCCAGATAAAAGCCTTTCCATGTCGCTTCAAATTTAAGTTTTCAATTAAAAAAGACATAAACTGTCGCCCCCTTCCTCTCTCTCGCTCTCTCTCTCTCTGTCACTGGGTGTATATGTGTTTGTGTGAGGAAAGAGTTCATCAGTTGAAAGAATAAATATTGTTAAGTAGTTTGACTTTTGACAGAATTGTCATAACTGCAACAGAATTTCAAGAAAACCAAAGAGAAGAACAAAAAAAAAAACCTTTCCAAAGCCTTCATAGTTCGTTGGCATTTATCAATTTTAACGACTCCACATTCAATGCCCTCGTGTTCTAGCATTTCAGTTACTTTGGATAATATGCAAATAACTAAATTTGTTGCTTTTCAACACATAGTTTTGTGTAAATTTTATTACCTAACCGCACACAAACAAATTTCGAAAACAAATGCCATCTGGTTGTACAGGGTCGAATTCCATCTCAAAAGAAGGCTGAAATCTATTCCAGATGAAATGATTTTAGAGAATCAAAGGAAAACTGATTTTACATAAACAAAAGAGAAACAAAAAACTCAAATATTTTAAAGGGATTCAATCTTAAAAAGTGTGGCTCCAAAATAAATAATATTGACTTGGTCTGATGTGATTCTTAGATAGTTTTTTCCTACATCCTCCCCGAAACAAATTTTTGATTTATAATGTACAAAAATAAAACCAAAAATAATATGAAATTCGAGCAAACTACATAAAAAAAAAGATTAAAATAAAAATGTTAGCAAAAAATTACTGAATGCCCGCGCATTACTTAGTCCGGCCCTGTGATGGTCATATAGAAGAAAAATTGGTCTAAGCTTCTTTCTTCTTTTCTTTTTGTTTGGTTGGTGCGGGTCAAAAGCATTTTGGGGTTTGAGGGAATTTCTATGGTTTTGGCTTGGCTTGGCTCGATTGTGAAACGGAACGGAACGAGCCAAGTTGAGCTAAAAAAAAACACACCAACAAAAACAAAAAAAAGAAAAGATAAAGACAATTATTATCGCCATTATCGCCAGCATCTGCTGTTGTTGTTGTTGTAGTTGCTGTTGTTGTTGTGACTGAGTTGTTGCCACTTCCTACGTTTGAAAATGATATGCTGGTTCTCGGTCATTCATTCTATTTCTTTTACTTTTTCTTCTCCCTCTTTGTAGCCGCATACAAATTGGCAATAACCATCAATTGGCAGTTGAGACTAAGGCGGCATTTTGGCCAAAAGGTGCTAGTGTTTGCATTAGAATGAGCAATGCCAGGGTAACAACAACAACAACAACATCAAGAATGGCAATGGGGCCGCCGCCGCCGCCGCCTAGCTAGCTATCTGGCTATATGTATGTATGTAGGAATGCCCGCCGATTAAAGTTTATATTGTGCTTTCTTTTCTATTTGGCTTTTGTCTTTTTATTTTTATTTTTGTACACCCTTTCCTTCAAGAAGAGAATATATTTTAGATAAAAAGTTATTTTCAAAATCACAAATGGTGCGTAAATTAGCATTTCTCTAACGATCGAAAGCGCCTAAAAATGGGAACTATTCATTTTCGTATTGATAGCCGAAAAAAAACTCAAGACCAAACTCGATTTCCCCATTTCGGGTCCTACGAATTAAAATATTTTAGAAACCTGTAAGAAAAAACCAAAAAAATTATAGGTAAAATTGAATATTTTCAACATTTTGGCTCAAAGCACTCCCAAAACATAGATTTAGGGGCTTGATGGCCATTAACTATTGTAGCCTGGTTAATTCTGAGAAACTTTGCTGAAGGAACATGTCTCTAGAACAGTTAAAGACTGAAGAAAAATGTGCCTTCTGTCGAAAAAATGGCAACTTGCATGAAAAACTTGAATAAAAAGTGATGTATGAAACCATCGTTGTAACTCAAAAAAAAAAATAGTGATGCAGTTCGATTCGTAGGACTCTAAATAGGGGGAAAACATGGATTTCGGTTATATCACAGTGTTCTAAATTGATAATAAACCCAACCTTGAGATAATATAAGGATATCCAAATGTCGTCTAGGCTGCAAAAAAAAAAGGAATGCTTCCCAATGTTAGTAAGAGATCGTGTAGCGATCGTCCGCGGCCATAATTGTATTTTCGGCATTTGATTCTATCCAACAAATGCGAATAGGAATAAGTATACGAGAATACATAGCAATAGCAACAACAACAACAACAACAACAACACGTCGGCTATTTCGACAAATGGCACTCGCACACACTCAACTCAACTCACCAAAAAAAAACTGCATCCGCCAGATACTTGGCAACATGCGGTGAGGTGCGGTGCGGTGCGGTGCGGTCCGACGGTTGCTATCCATTGTTCCATTCGTTGCCACAATTGTTGTTGTTGTTGCTGTTGCTGGCTGGCGGCGGCGGCACGCTTGCTTCTGTGTTGCTGTTGTTGTTGTTGTTGTTGCCTGCTTTTATTGAATGTATAGCATTCCAGCTAGGCGCATAATTATAGTCTCTGGTATGATAATTTCCAGGCATTGGCATTGGCATTGGCATCGGGAAATCGGCATTCATCTGGCCAGAATGTTAAGCTTAATGTTTGAAATCTCTAGATAAGCTTTAGAGAAGCATAACTGTACACACAGCAGCAACACATTGTTTTATTCGTTGAAGGTATACACACACACACACATACACACAGACATACTAACATACACAGCAACTAACACTTGATTCTGCAAACCTCAATTCGAATACTCTTGCAACTCTTGAACAACCCTCATGGCGGATACGTAATGATATGTAAAACGAATTTCAACACAAATTAGCTTAATTAATTTTAAGTTAGCTAGAAATTTGCGAGAATTGCATAAAAATATGGAAATTCAAGAAAAAAAACATAAGCAATTGACTGATTTAGAGATTTTTAACTAATCCAGGACTCCATTGTGGCATCCCAGAAGTATGCTACAAAAAAAATTAATTCTTAGCGGATACGAAATATTGTAAAATTTTTGTGTCCAACCAATTAAATTTGTAAACCAATAACTGTAATAAGCTGTAAATTTAGTCGTAAGTCAATTCATAGAGTTTTTCTTTTTTTTTGTAAACTTTTTTTCCTACAGCAGACTGTTCTATCCTCAAATTATATTCCAAATTTTCAATTTCAATTTTCTTTCATTATCTGTTGAAGTAGAAAAAATGAAATTTAATTAAAAATAATGTGAATAAATGAAATGAAACGAAATAAAAGCAATAACTTGGTAAATATTTTACCCATTTGGCACATTTTAATCTCATATATATCGTTTATTTAATTTTAAAGGTATTCCTAACTTTAGAAATTAAGTTTCCGAGAAGAATTTGAAAACTTTAAGTTACTCTAGGAGATTGATAAATCTAAAACTTTGAAAATTAAGTTTCCAAAAAGAATTTGAAAACTTTGAGTTACTCTTGGACATTTTTAAAATTGAAACCTTTAAAAAATAAGTTGCCGACACGAATTGAAAACTTGGACTTTTTGCGTTTTAACACTCTTGCATTGCAAATTTCATTAATCGAACTGAAATTATCTTTAATATATACTGCAAATGACTTATTTCCGCTTTGCACAGTAATTTCTGCTCAGCAACTATTTAGAAAATCCAATAAAAATGCTTAAAACATTGCATTGCCATTTAATGGGATGGCGCCGCTTGATGTAAGAAGAAATTTTACAAAGGGTCTTTAACCATAATGGAGAATTCATCAATTTATCAATTCTGCCATTATTATCATCATCATCATGATAATCATCATCATCATCATCATCCCATTCTCCACCCAAATCATTCAAACTGTCAACTGCAGTTGCTCTTCCTCCGGCTGCGTCTGGCCATCAAATGGCCATACTCTTAGGCCTCATAGGTCCTCGATAATTGCACTGTCACTTGGCTGAAGACATGGCAATTTGTGGGCATAAAAGCGCGCAAATTTGTTATGAGAGTTCTCCTCTCCTCTCCTCTACTCTCCATCCCTATTCCATTCATTCTATGCTAGTATGTTTTGCTGATGATGAAATGGAAATGCAAAAGACTTCACATAGATAGACTTCAACCGCGAATCGCGAGTTGGCATTGAAATCCATTTAATCGAGCCATCATTCTGTTTGCCCAGTTCTGGTTCTCATTCTCATTCTGATTCTGAATCTGGCTCTCGTTCGGTTTGTTGATTTATGAAATTTTTCTTTTTCCAAATGAAAATCCATTGGACGGACCAGAGGCACGCGTTTTGCGCGTTTTACGTTTTGTTGATCTAGCCAAACAAATTTTTGTTCCTTTTTCTTTTTTTTTTTATGGATGAGTTGCTAAGAGGCTGGCCCTCTTGATGCTCGTCCATTGCTAAGCAGCTAAGAGGCGTTGCATATAATTTGCTTTGATCTGTTTCGCATTTGGCTAGCTGTCAACTGAGAAAGAGACAGAGACAGAGACAGAGAGAGAGAGGGAGATGGAGAGAGTAGTAAGGAAACTTCAGGGCATTGAGTTTTTTTTAGGCGTAGGTTTTTTTAAATGCCATTTCGGACAGTTGTATTTTGCAATCAACTTGTATGTCCAAATCAATTTGTTGTAATAACAAATAAGAGATAAACACATGTGTGGGATATGGTAATGAAGTATGGAATGAGTGAGGAACATGCGTGCCTTTTATTTCTGTATACATATTTATACAAGAGATTTTGTAGGTAGTCTAGGACAATTTGTCCTTTTAGGTGTACTATATATATCATTTGATCGGGAAAATCTATTTAAAAACATTGTACTATTAAAGGGAATGTGCATTAATTAATTAAATATACATAAATGATGTATTTATTTGTTTTTTTTTAAATTAGAAATTTATTAGGTTTTTAATCTTGAAGTTAACTGAAAAGCTTTTAAATTTCTTTCCATTTAAGTGATAAATTTTTGTAAGAAAAATTAATGGGTTTATATATAACATTTGAAGCAACAATGAAAGAATTATGGAATCTTGATTTTCCATTTTGTATACATATCCTTTAATGGAAACTTAATATCATTAAAATATCATCGCTTTGATTTATTCAAATATTTTTGCATTCTTATAGTATATCCGTGGAGGCAAGATCGATCGAAACAAAGAGAGATGGCGCAACTTTGACTCTGGTGATTTGTGAATACCCTTAATTAGGGTTAGAATGAAACATATGAAGCAACTTATACATCAATCGATCTAATGGAAATAAAATTTATTTTCCAAATTCCAGCAAAAATAGGTATTTAAATTTTACTTTTATTTTGGGTGTCTTGGTGTAGTTTGCAAACACACCTGATTTAGCAAAGGGTATAGAGAACATGGTAAAGTATCGTTTTACCATAACAAACAACCGCATCCCCAAGGCATACAGAATCTTTTTGCTCACTATTCCCCTCCGGAGTCTTCACCTTTTCACTTGGCAAATAACTCAATCCTTAACAGAAATGACAGAAACCTTATAAATACAAGAATATCTGCTCTGCTCTGCTCTGCTCCGCTCCGCTCTTTGAGTGTGTAGAGTGTTTTTTTTTTTTTGTTGTTGCCCATCGACGATCATCCGATCATCTGTGGTTACACAAACAAAAAAAAAAAGAAAAAGTAGTGGCTGGAACATGGGAATGCAGTTGCTTCTATGGCCAATTGGGAACAAGATGCACTTACTTAGAAGTCACTTCATTCCGCACACACACACACATACAGATTTAATTTGTCTACACTGCAAGTGGAAAAGTTTTTTTGAGGGACAGCCTGTCATATATTGAGATCTCATCAAAAGACCGCACAACAAGTTCCACACACACCTCTATCCCCCGTCTGCTTCACCTTGTCGCAGCAATCGTCGCCTCATGCCAGTGAAATATTTTGACAGCGGCCTGGCAGGCGTTGAAGTTCAAGAGAAATGTCTCAAGTGCATTCGAAGTACATATATTTCCTTCAGCTGACAGCTGACTGGGCGATCCACAAGGTCTTATCACATTTGATGATAATGATGAATCCAAATGGGAGAGGCTTGGCTTGGCTTGTCTTGTCTTTGGCTTTGGCTTCGTTTGGCTTCAAGATTCATTTTTTTTGGTTATTTTTGTTTTCTTAACATATATTTCTGTTACAGTTTTTTTTTTTTGGGTAGCACTTGAAACATCTTTTTTCGTGACGTGCTTTTTATATATATACTTTTTTGTGTGTGTGTGTGTTGTGAAGTGTTTGTTTTAGATTTTATCGTTTTGCTTAAAAGTACAAATTGAATTTTAAAGTGGAAACATTATTAGAAGGAATTTCAAACAGTTTTTGAAACGTCATTCTGTTGCCATACCCTCAGAGAGAGGGAGAGTCTATTAACCTATGTATAATTGCAGAGTATCCATAGTGTCTTAAAGTTTTTCAATTTGCGAATCGGTAAACTGATCTCTTCAAGTTAAAGATTGAAGTAGATTTAAGGGATATATTATATGCTTGTATACTATTTGAAACTAATTTAATTCAATGCACTAATAAAACTAAACAATCAAATTGCAATTAAAGGCAATCAGCATAAACATTTGATTGTTATTATTTAACAATAAACAACAACAACAACAGCACAAAACCGAACACTAAACACACAACAAAATCTTTAGCCAAATTGATAAAATTGCCATAAAGTTAATTTTGCCAGTGTGTGTGTGTATGTGTGTGTGAGTGTGTGGCATCTGCATCTGCATCTGGATCTGCATTTATTGACACTGCTCTTATCATAACTAAAATCATTTGCATGCAAACATGAAAGGATGCCAAGGAAAGCCAAAGGGAGAATGACAATTTGTGTGCCAGTCATTGTGTGTGTGTATCTCTCTCTCTCTATGTGTGTGTGTGTGTGTATGTGTGTCTTAACATGAAAATTCAATAAGCATAAGAATATCAAATTTACGATGAAATTAACAATAATATTGCCAGAATACATACAAAAATAGAAGACCCAACTAACTGATGGGACAATTTTTGCAGAAACCACCCGTCGAGAGCGAGAGAAAGAGCCCAGTGGTGCAGTGGGCTCCACTTGTGCTTTTAGTTACATGGGTTTTAACAAAATGCTCCATTTCAATTTAGAGAATAGGATTATAAGAGGGTGTGGGAGTCAACATTATCTTTTACAACTTTTAATTAAGTATTCGAACGAAATAAATAAATTGAAGATGCTTACAATTTATTTATAATTTTTTGATAACAATTTTAAAGGTAAACAATGAGTTTTCCATCAAAATTCAAATGTGTCCAATTAAGAGAGATTAGGATTAGATAGGTTTTTACTATTTTAATATTACTAGGATTGAATTCGGAATAACAAACACACATTTCAATAAATATATACCTTTAAATATACATCATTTTGCAAAATGGTTTGCAAATAAAGAACTGCTAAGTAAACTATATTAGACTAGTTAACTAGACTGAATTTATGTAATAATGAAGATAGAGTCTGTAATCGTCGGTGAAATTGTGATTAAGATTTTTTCCTTCCTTGTTTATTTTTCAATGTATTTTCCCTCATGTAATGCATTTATTTAATAAATTCATTTGGAATGCTGCCGCCGGCAGGGCACACACACACAAGAGACTTCACATCACGCAACACACAGCACTTGAATGGAGTTGGAATGGGGTGTGCGTGTGTAAGTGTGTGTGTGTGTGTGTATTACTCAAGACCACATCGCATCGCGTCGAGCGACGATTATAAAGAATTTTACGAGCTCGCTTGCAATAATCTACGCAATTTTATTGACACTTGGCTTTTGGGAGGCTCAGCGGGTTAGCTACTAACGTAGCCGCTTGGCTACGTTTAAGTTAATGCTAAAGTTAAAGTAGTTAAGGCCCTTACTTATGTCTTATGTCTAACGACTTTCTCTTCATTCCGTTCATATCAATCTATCTGATAACTAGCAGCCAGCTGTTTGACATGGTGGGAATGCTGTTGCTGCTGGCTGCTGCTGCTGCTGCTGGTGCTGCCGCTTTACAGGTTTGTCCCATTTTTTTTTTTTTTTTTTGGCCGTTTTCGGTATTGTCACCTAACGTTTGACTAATGAACACTGTCTGCGGTAGCTGTCTCCCATGCCACTTTAGATAAAACCTTATCGATATTTCTTGGGTCTCGAATTAAAAGAAACAAGCTATCTGTTTATGGCATCTCTTCTCTGCTTTGTGCTACTTAATTGAGGCACTAAACAGAAAGAAAAAAAATTTAAAAACCGGGCATAATTAAAAATAGGCAGCCAAACCAACAATTTCCCCCCACACACACTCTCCACCCTCCACTCCACTCTCTGTGTTGGGTCTGTCTGTATCTTTGTCGATTTCAGTTTTAATCGCTTGTCATAAACTGCAATCGAATTAATTTCTTTTGCCCTTCCTACCAACCCCCTCCCTCCCTCCATCCATTGTATCTGACATGCAATTATATGTCTATAAATATTTATTTAAATTCTTATTAATTTATTGTTCAATTTTCTATATAAAAATTAAAAATTTATATGACAATTTATATTGATTTAGTGCCAATTGCATTTCATATGGGAATCATTTTTTTCTTTTTTTTTAATAATTGAGAGAAACACTCCATGACGACAAATTCCATATTCTTTCAAGGTTAAATCTGAATTGTTGCGAAATCTGCGCTGATTTCGATTTAAATAGTGAAAATAAATATCAGTAGGTAAATATTTTTAGTTCAGGATATATAGAAAAAATATTTCTTCAACGGGAATATTTGCTTTTTGAAGATGAACCTAAGTATAAAGAAGAGTATCTCTTTGAGTCTTCTATTAAATTACTTTTCGTTTTGTTTGTTTGTCTACTTCTTTTTTTTTGCGCACATTTACATAATAATTAATCAAAGCAATTGGTTTTTCAAAGAGGTGATTTTAGAAACAATATTGTGAAAGTTCTGTCAGTAGAATATATATTATCTTACGGACCACTCCTCCTCCTCGCCCCTTTCTTTCTTTTTTTTTTCAGCATGGTTGGCTCGTTTGCTGTGGCACTTCTAATTAAGATACAACCAAGAAAACCCATTCCAATAAACAAACTAAAAACAAAAACCGACGAAAAAACTGACAAGTGCAAAAAAATAAAAGAGAGAAGAGACGAGTGAAAAAAAACTGCAGCTCAAATCGCAGATACCCTTTCTGCTATTGTGATTTGTGGGCAAATCAAGAATATATATACAAACTATATGCAATTGTAGATATACCCGTTGAGGTATGTGGAAATAAAAAAGAAATGTGCTAAAATGAGCCCAGCATGATGTATTCAAAAATCATTAACGGCCATATTTTGCTGTTGCTGTTGCTGTTGCTGGTTTCTGGCGGTGGTTGCCGACTTTATGGTGAAAGGAGCTCTCTGATCCACATATCTGGCAAAGTGAAGCGAAAAATTGCTTTGACGTTGCGTCAAAATTTCACACTTTTAAGCCCAGATAAAAAGCAAGACAAACATGAAGACATGAAGGATGACGAAGTGCAGCCGCCGCCGCCGCCGCCCCGGAGCCCCGAGACCAGTTGCGCGCATTCTCCAAATATTTTCGAGATCATTAAAAAACAGAAAAGTGCAGGAAACCAAAAGAGACGAAAACAAAAAAAAATCAAAATAAATAAAGGAGTGTTAACTGGCTGAGGGACAACAGCAACAACAACAACAACAAGAGATGGTAAATTAGCATACAAGCTGCACTTTTGCCATAATTTGCATATAAAATTAGCGCAACACGTTGCGCCACTGGGTGACACATGGAGTTCCACACAACCCTTCTCTTCCTTCCCACCTCACCGAGACTAGATGAGATGCTCATTTAGAAGGAGCTCACACAGCTTTTGCCCGCTGATTGGCTCTACAAAAATACATACATATATATATCCACATTCACATTCACATTTATTCCATTCCATTCCTTGTGCTCTATGATAATTAAGCTGAGGATTTCTTGCACTTGTTGGATGCAATTTGCATAAGGAGACAACGCGAGCCCAAAACAGATAGAATGACAAAGAGAGTGAGTGAGAGAGAGAGAGAGACAGACAGAGAGAAGCTGGGAGCTGGGAGTGGGAGTCTTGGAGTCTTGTTGTTTAGTTGCGGCGCCTTCACGGCAATTAGCAGCCGGACAAACTTTCCGTAACTAAAATAAAAAAAAAAAATAAGCAGAACAGAAAAAGCGCAAGCTGATTAGTCATGCTTGCCTGCGCAAGCATTCCCCCCATTCTTCTGCTTCGGCTACTCCTCTACCTGCTCGCCTCTTCCTCCTACTCCTTCTGACAAATAGACACTCATAAATAATCTCCACCGAATATAAAAAAACCAAAAAAAAAAACATACGAAAAATAAAATTTGTTGCATATACTTACAGATTTTTTTGTGTGTTTCGTTCGTTCTCATCATCAGTAACTTTCATGCGTGAAAATGTTAAAGGTTAATAATTATGCTGTTGAGGAGAGACAAAAACCAAAAAAAAAAAAAGCGAATGTGTAAAAAATCGATATAAATTAAGGAGAGGTATTTTATTTTTAAACATTTATGTTAGCTGTGAAGAATTTCTTAAGGCTAATTGAGTTTTTGATTCACGAAAGAAACGCTTTCCACGAAAGGTCGACTTTGAAATACCCTGTGATAACCTCAATTTAAATGGGTAAACTTCTTTTTTTATTAACGAGTTCTTGGCTTTTTATACCATGCATTCGTAGAATGAAATGGTATATTAACCCTCTACTTCCCAAGACCGCCTGCAGGCGGGCTAACTTCATTGGTCGCGCAATCTAATTTTTAAACCTGTATTTGTAGTTATTTTTATTTCATGTATTTAGGGGAATCCCAAATATTTATTTTGAAGCTTTCGCAGTTTACCATTCCACGAAAGACAGCTGCTAGAAGCATTCAATTGCCAAATTTAGTGAAAATCACAGAAAATAATTATTTGGTGCGAAGAGTCAAATTCAAAAATTTTAAAAAAATATAATTTACTCCCATATCTCAATTTAAAAATTACTAGCATATTTTTGCATAAGTTAACTAATAAAAAAGTGATTAAACTCATAAGAAAAAGTGTCCATAAGCTTTTTACTTGAGATCAAAGTTAGCCCGCCTAGAGGCGGTTTTGGGACACCTAGTGAAAAAAATTCGATAATGTAAGTTTTAAATACAAGCAATTCTAATGAAAACGGTTAATCAAAACACAAATATTTCAGCAATGAACCGCAAAATGTCGCCAAAATGTATGTAACAGGGAGAAGGAAGCTTCTCCGACCCTATAAAGTATATATATTCTTGATCAGTATCAATAGCCGAGTCGATTGAGACATGTCCGTCTGTCTGTCCGTCTGTCCGTCTGTCCGTCTGTCCGTCTGAAGAATCATCGAGATCTCGGAGACTATAAGAGCTAGAGCTACCAAACTTGGCATGTAGACCCGTTTGCTCTGCAGGCAGATCGAGTTTATTTTTTTTTTCGCCCCGCCCCCTTCCGCCCCCGCTATTTGAAAAACAATATTTTGAGCCTCCATATCTGGGGAACTATAAAAGATAGAGCTTTCGGATTTGGACATTAGATGCGTGCAGTGTGCACGCAGACCAAGTTTGTTTCAAATTTTGGCCACGCCCCCTTCCGCCCCCGAAATTCGAAAAATTCGATTTTCAGCCGAAATATTTATTGTATCGTAATTTAATTTGGCACACTAATACATGTCACGTATATCTATCATTCCACCAAATATCACAAGAATCGGAATAAAAATGGCCGAGTTATACATAGAAACGTTTTTCACTCATAGCGGTGCAAGGCAGATGCACGCGAAAAAGAGCGAGATAGCATATGCTGCAAATCACCGATTTGGTCGGGGGGCGCTAAAGTGCTCGTTTCCACAAAAGAGAGATAGCATTTGAAAGAAATTTAATATATATCTCTTCACCTAATGCATGGTATATCCAAGTCGGCCCGGCGACTTACTTACTTTATTTTTTAATATAAATCGCATCTCGTTCATCGTTAGAGTTAAATATTTGTCTACTATTTTAATTTAAATGGGTAAACTTATTTTTTCTATCAACAAGTTCTTGGTTTTTGTTTTATATAAATCTCATCTTATTCATCGTTAGAGTTAAATATCTTCCTACTAAACACATTTTTTTTACAAATGTGATGGGAGAAATGTCTGAACTTCTAGTTAAGTAGGTTGAAATTCCAAAAGGAATAGTCAGGAGGCTCTTTCAAAAGCCTTTAGTAACGAATAAGTTCAAAAAGTAAAGAGACTTTTTAAATTTCAGGGACAATAACAAATGTTTTTTACTTTTTCGTTCGTATTTCTGCAAGAATATGACTATAATATGGCAACCTACAGTCTTGATTTACCCAAATAATGTTTTTTTTTCTATAGATCCGAGTCGCAAAGCAAACATCTTTAGCTATACATTGTAGTTGCTAGGAAGGTACATACCAAATTCCTTTCATTTTGCAAATTTGGGTCAAGTTTTATGGATTTTAGCTAGCCAATAATGGTTGCAAAAAAAATAAAACAAGCTTGAAAACTTAAAGAAAAAAAAAACGTTTTTTATGCCATCAACTACACCAAAACGAAATTAAACTATTTTTATTTTATTTTATTTTTTTCCTTCACAAAAGACACAAAAAACAATTTATGAGAGTTTATAGAAAACGCCAAAACGCAAATCAAGTGTTACTAAATTGTGAATAATGACTCCATCCATGAATCGAATCCAAAATACACACACATATATTTGATGTATGTATGTATGTATAGGAGCCCAATTTTGTACAAACTCAGACTCTAACGAATCTAATCAAAAGATAAACTCACGCGCATCGACAACCTCTCCTTCTCCTAACGAGTAAGTTGTTGTTGTTGTTTTTTTTTTTTCATAAAGTTTCAATCAAAAATTCGTTACACTTTGCGGCAAAAGAGAGAAGTCCCAGAGACAGAGAGAGAGAGAGTATGCGGGGGGTTTGGTAGGATGGGGAGCTGCTGCTAGCAGCTCGTGCAGCTAATAAGCTGAGGCTTACATAAATGCGGCAATAATCATCATTTTTTGAAATTATGATTTTTATTGAGGAATTCGCACAGCGGGCGGTGTAATTAATCAGAGGCACATGGAACGAGCAAGCGACCGAGACTTGAACGTGGACACGGACGCGGACGCGGACGTCGACTTGAACGACGACGGCGTGAAACGGGCGAGGTCGAGTGTCAGCAAAAGGCGGCAACAAGACCCAAGTCATCCAAACTCTACCCCCCCTCTAACTCTCTCTCTCTCTCCCACTCTAACCATTCTCTTTTAAGATTAAGACAGTGGCTGCTGTCTCAAATCAACTCTCAAACTTTGGGGTCAGCCTCTACAGTGCGTATGAGTAATATTTATTATTTTTTTTTGGTCAAGACAACCCGCTGTGAAAGTGAGTTTAACGGTAGTTTGTCTTACAATTCCATTGCGTTCAACGCTGTTTGAATTTAAATTGTTCGCTATTGTTGGCTGCTGCTGCCGGTTAAGCCGCCACACACACACACACACACACACACACACACTCTCACACACACTCGCATATGATCAAGACTTGATCAAGTTGATGGCTGAAGTTTAGAGCTATTCATAATCGCAAAATACCCTAGATAATAGAATGGGGTTTGAATGTCATATAGATTTCAATTTGCAAAGAAATTATGCAACGCTACCAATGGAAAACCCTACGCACAATTGTTAACGCACCATGGACCAATGTCGAAATCCATAAGGACCTTAATATACCTTTTATAAAAGCTAAAGATATATTGAAAGACTGTACAATCATCCTAACTCATTAGCCCTAAGTTTACTTGATAATAGCCAAACAACAAGAAAGACTAAAAAGAGTCCATATATTAGATCTTGCGAATAGACTTTAAATCTAATATATAAATTAAAATTAAGCTCATATAATAATGTACATAACAATCAAGTAGATTTAATAATTTAATTATAAAACCTAGAGTTTATATATAATAGTTTGGTGCAATGGAGCAAACGATTCCATCTCCAAACTTACTAATTGTCCCACGACAGATTGTAAATACAAATATATATAAAAAAAAAATAGCAAAGAACAGAAATAAAGCAGGTTCTTTCAATTTCAATTCAAATATCTAACGCATAGTGTGTAAAAGTGTTTGGAAACAAACAAAAATCTAAAAATTTTGAGTTCAAAATTGTGTTTTGTTTTCTAATGTTGCAATCAAAAATTCAATTTACTATACTGGGTATCAATTACTTCCACGTTTTCTCTTTTTTTTTGCGGGCCAATCAATGTATCCATTTGCAAGTTAAGTTTTTGTGATACATTTTGGTTTTTTTTTGGTTTTTTTTTTGTTTCTTCTTGGTTGTTGGCTTGTTAGCTCTGCAGCTTGAAGCCACAGAGAGCCAGAGCCAGGCCAGAGCCACTTAAGCCAAACCTAAATTACGCCAAAATCGATTGAAATTGCGTTGATTATCGCTGTCCAAGTTGGCGTTGGCCATTGCCGAATTTATCGCCCGCAAATGCATTTCACGCGAAATTTATGTAGTTTGGTGGCCTGAACTGCAGAAGAAAAAACTGTGCGGTTGGTACTTGGATTTGGCCACCGGTTTTAAGCGGCAGCCGGCGCTCTTTTTTTCCCCCCCTTCTACGAGTTTTTTTTGGTTTTTTTTTCTGGCCTTATCGTGGCAATTACAACGCGAGATTTATATAGGAGAAACACCCGCACGTAGAGTTCAAAAGGAACGCAGCCGGCAGCCAAAAACCGATCCAAACTAATCGCTCGCCAAGTGTTTTTTCGGTTTTTGATTTTTTTTTTTTTTTTTTTTGGGGCCACAAATGTCGAATTAAATGGATTTTTATTGAAATCAAGTTGGTAGACCGGGCCAAAAGGAGGGGGAAAAGGTTGGTTAAAGAGAACGAGGTTGTGTCCAAGGCGGTAAATGTTGCTCTGATTGGATCTCTAAAGGATCTCTAATTGGGGGCTCCAACAAGAAGTAGTAGTCAAATAGTCTTAACTCACACTAGGTGGTCTCGCTCTGATAGCTGGAATCGAATGTAACGCAGAAAAGCGCAGTGGACGATCTGAATCAGATCTTAATACTGCCATATAATGAAGTGTTTTGTGTATGGAAATACAAGTTGAGTGCAGAATAATGAAGAAGAACTCATTTAACACATGTTCTTGAAGCTAAGTATTAAGCGATCGATTTTTGTTTTGGGTTAAATTTAACGTAAATGTAACAATCCGTTTTACAGTAATTTGAAAATTAATGGAAATTGTAAATTACAGTCTGTTAAAATAAACATTTCTGTTAAATTTAACATGTCTGTAGAGCATATAACCTGGCGAAGAATAACTCATATAACACTTTTGAAACAATGTTCTTAAAACTAAGTTTTCAATGATCGTTCAATTTTGTTTTGGGTTAAATTTTATTCTGTTAAAATAAACATTTCTGGTAAATTTAGCATGTCTCTAGAGCATATAACCTGGAGCAGAATAATGAAGAGGAACTCACTTAACACTTTTGAAACAATGTTCTTAAAACTAAGTATTAAGCGATCGTTCAATTTTTGTTTTGGCTTAAATTTAACGGAAATGTAACATTTCGTTTTACAGTAATTTGAAAATTAACGGAAATTTCAATTACATTCTATTAAAATTAGCATTTCTGTTAAGTTTAACATGTCTCTAGAGTATTTACGTAAAAGGAGCTACGTAGTGCCTTAGGGTCAATTTGTGTGCTGGTTTCGGAGCTCTAATCTGTACGAATATATAGAAATCTATACAAATGTATACAAATATACAAAAATACATGTAAAAATTAATTTATTTGGTACTAATTAATATTTTTTTTAACAAAACTAAAACAATATATTTAAAGATCTTTCTGTAAATTGTGTGTTTATTTAGAGGAACTTTGATTGTCCATATATAAACTAACTGAATCCCTAAGAGGAGTTGCCGACATCCTTGTTTCTTCATTTTTATCAATTAAATTTTTATAATAAACTTGCCATATAATTTCGTTTATTTGGCGTGCTAAGTGCGTACATTTCTTTTAAACAAATGTGGTTCATTTGTGATTTCTTCATTAAGTTTCTACATTGCGGTGGACATAGGGCCGTAGGCTTTTCTCCACATATTCTGCACATCAAATAGAGTCATAACCATAAGTATTAGATTCGCGACTAGTGCATTACTAATTGCCAGCAGATTTTTATCTAATCCAAACGCCATGAATTACAATTCCAACTAATTACAGGAGGAGAGGAGAGAGCTACTATCAGAGAAGGGCGGGGAGGTGCAGGGCAGGACAGAGAGCGGTGGCAGGAGGGTCTGGCATGTGCATGTGGGCAGGACCAAACAACACTCTACTTGCCCGTCAATGATTTATTGGTTTGTAATTTCCATGCCTGCTGCTGCTGCCGCTGCTGCAGAAAAGGCAAAAAAATGTGAACACCAGCAACACACCAAGCCAATAGAGCTAGACTTGATCCTCGCTTTAGAGTTCTTGTGGATGCTCCACATAAAGGCAAAAGCAAAAGCAGAAGAAGAAGAAGAAGGAGACATGAACATGCGACAGGCAGAGGCAAACATGGACACTGATCGCAAAGTCAAAGCCCGCCAGCGTTTGGCCATAGAATCTTTTTTGCTAGTTGACATTCGAGCAGAGCGTCAACTAATGAAGATGCGCAATGCATCATGGGGCCCCATGGATGCTTTCCCAAATGCAATGTTGCGTTGCACCTCGTCGAGTGGAGTGGAGTGGAGTCGGAGTCGGAGTCAAAGCCCAGAAGCAATTTTCGTAATCAGAGAAATTCATAAAAATTAAAAGAGTCATTTGCATGTTGGTCGAGAGGTAGGTAAGTTGAAGCTACACTACAGTGAGCATTAAGCAAGTCATTCCAAATGCATCTTGTTTTCCCTAGATACCAGTTTGCCCATGCACAATGACTACTGTACAAGAGGTGGTGGTGGTGTGGTGATGGTGGTGCAAGGATTTCGCGACTGGTTTTAGCTAGAAGCTCTCGGCATTTGGGTGTAAAATAAAGGAATGACTAATTTTTCAACGTTTTCGACGAATGATAAATGTGGCATGTGGCTAGCCCGAGAGCAATCATGTTGCACTGTCACTTGCATGGCTAAAACCGACCCCTACCCCCCTCTACCACTAGAGCCCCGAGACAGTGAGAGAGATAGATAGATAGAGTGAGAGAGAGACACATACTCAACTTGGTTTGCAATCGCAAAGCGAATCGCAGAGCACGTCTTTTCTATAAGCTCTTCTTTCTGGCCAACGTCTGAAATTGTTGCAACGTCATAATTATCCAACCACGTCCTCTCAGAGCCCTGGAGAATGAGTAACGACTAAGCTTGGTAAATGGACAACAACAACAACAACAACAGCAACAACTACTTCTGTTATCCAAACCATTTCATTTCAATCCCATACTAGAAATTCCATTTTTATACTTCATAAAAATTTACATTTTATTTAACCCCAAAAAAAAAAAAAAAAAAAGATGCACCGAAAAACAAATCTAAATTATAACCAAGGTGGCCTAGTCTTATTACACAGACAATTCTTCATTTTCAGCTGGCCGCACTACATACATATACATATACATAGAGAAAATGCCTTGAAGGAATCATCATCATTTTTAGTACAAAGGAACATGACGATGATGATGGCGACGACGACGACGACGACGACGACGAGAAGGCGGCAAACTAGTTTCTCGTGGAACATTTAATGAAGTCATTAAAAGCGGCGCGTGTGGCGCGATCTCAAATTACTTGGCATAACCGAAAATTACATACAAATGAAGGAAGGGCAAGAGCCAACTCGAGGACGAGGACGCAAAAGTCTAGCCCTAGGAGAGCTTAAAATAAAACGCACAACGCACAAGCTAATGGGGTGAGGGATGAGGTGGAGAGGTGGAGAGGACAAGTATAGAACTGACTGGACAAGCTTCTCTCTTCAGCAGCAGTTACAACGGCAGCGGCAAGTCCAACCTTCAACACTGACTGCATCCGCGAACTAATGGACTGTGCAAAAATGAGTGACGCAGCATCAGACGACGACGTAGACAACAGCAACAACAACAACAGCAACAACAATCACAAGAACACAAGACAACGATGGGGAATTGGAATCCTTTTGGCTTGGCAGCTGCGTCGTTGCCTTCAACTCCGACTCCAACTCCAACTCCAACTGCAAACCCAAACTGACAACGTATGGCAAGTCTTTATATGCAATGGCCATATTTAGATAAGGTAACGACAAAAATTTCTACAATAAGTATAAATGCTGTAACTACACTCCCCCCACCCCCCCTACCCTTACCTAAAATGCCATTTCCTCCCCACTTTGGCAATTCTCGTTCATAAAAATAATGCTAAAAACCTATTGGACAGTGGGAGAAACTCATGAAATTCTTCTACTACTTCTATTCATTCGTCATTATCTATAATTTTTGTGAAAGATGCAAAAAGTAACGAAAAGATCGAATAGATTCAATTTTAAGCTTGGCGACTTTTGCAATTGAATTTCGATGGATGGAAAAGTTCTGTGAACCATTGACTCCATTCCATTCCTTGTAGGAGAGAGCTGGGGGCAAGGGCAAGAGCAAGCATTCAAGCACACACGATGAGAGTTAAATTCGTGTTGAAATAAATTAATTGCGCTAACTTGCAACTCATGCGGCACTTCGAGGTGCCTTCACAGAGTTTTGGTCACAGCATTTGCTCTGCTCTGCTCAGCTCAGCTCAGCCTAGGTTGGTAGTTGTTTTAGGCCAAGGCCTAGGCGACACACACATCGCTGCAGCGGAAAGAGTTACCAGAGAGATTCCAGATTCTCATTCCCATTACCAGAGAACATCTCTCTGAGGTCTGCACCGGTCTGGTAGTTGAAATTGTCCTCATCGTCGTCGTAGTCGTCTTTGGGCTTTGCTGCTTTGCCTGCAGCATCATGAGTGCCATCGATCAAAGTCTGCGTGCAGTTTGAGTAGTCCAAGAGGATGCGATGGCGATGGCGATGGTGGCGGTGGAGGCAGGCAGTGACTGCTGAACGCAGTTTATTTTTATTTTGTACTTGTTTCTTTTTCATCTTCTTCTCTCGTTTTTTTTTTTTTTTGGTTTTGTTTTTGGTTTGTATTTTTTTTTTTTTTTTTTGTCTCGCCTCGAGTCAAATGTCCACAAATTAATTTTCTTTATTAAATTTCAGCATGAAAAATGACGCGAAAAACGCTTCCGCATGCGAATATGTTCAAAAACTCAGGTGTCGACTTGGACTGCTACTTGCTGCTGCCTGCTGCCTGATGCCAGGATGTAGACGCAAACCAAAAACCCAAACCCAAACCCAAACCAGACTTTTAATTTGGGTAAGACAATGTGCCGTTTTGAAAGATTCCTCACGGTAGCTTAAGCATTTAATTGATGCTCCAGCGTTTGTGAGCATAGACAACTTTCAAATAAATTCTTCTTGCAGCTTGTTGATTAATTTCTTAAGCATCGGGATGGGGCCTAGGCCTCCACATAGGCCTAGCCATGCGACTATTGATGAGCGGGAAAATATATGCTCATAGATACATACATACATAGATAGAAATAATATAAAAATCCGCAGGCTCGCAACCTCATTGATCTTTTGGCTAAAGGAAACAAGTTTCAAGTTGAGATATCTCTTAGTGTTCACATGAGTGCTTCGAATCAGTCATTCAATGATCTTTAAATGGCCTAAATGATCTTTTAACTGATTCTATTAACATTTCAAACATGATAAATGAAAGAAAAACATTGAATTCAACTCAAAGAAAGTTTGTCTTGGAACGCACAAGCAACTGGAAGACGCACAAGCAACATTGGGTTTTTTTTTATAATTCTCCAAAAATTGTAATCAGAGATCACAAATATAAAACAAAAACTATTTTTTGCATCAAGTCGATGAGAGAAAACAAAGGCTTTAGGTCGTTATAGTTTATTGTGAGATAACTAGAGAGGAATTCAATGAAACTGAAGAAATATAAAGCCAAAGCCATAAAAAAATATTCAACTATAAATGTTCATTTATTTTAAGAGCACCTTTAAGAGCAAAAGAAAAAAAAACCCCAACAATACATCGGGAGTCTTTCAGAAATAATCGAAAAGAAGATAAAATCTGACAAAGAAATAAAGAGAAATTTTCATTGGGAAAATTTTGCTTTAGGGTATATTTTTGCATAATGATAAAAACGTAAGTATTACGATTTAAAAACTATTGAAATTTTTCGATTTCCTGTTTTCTGGCAACATTTTTTTTTTATGGATTTCTTTTTATTAGTATTTCACTTGAGACATCAAAGAAGAAAAATTCAATCTCTTTTTTAGCTTGTAATAGTTTCCCACAAATACCTTCATAATATGCACTTCATTTGAATGCAAACTGAAACTCCTGTTACTTATACATACGTGTCGGTGATAAGATCGCGCGCCCGCTAGGCGCCTTTTTGTTTCGAAAGAAATGAAGTCATTAAATGCTATTACAAAGCGTAATTGTTCACAAATTATACAGGAACACAGAGGCGGCAGCGGCACAAGACTTCCTCCTATTGGTAGACCCCGACCCCGACCCCAACCCCAACCCCAAACCCAACCACAACCCTTCTTGAATTGAGTTTTAACCCCAGCAGCAAAACAATGTACATTTACACCACTTAGGCATCTTAATTATAGACCTCCTAGGCCATCATGCTATGCCCTAGAGAGTCGTGGTGTGTGTGTGTGTGCACCTGTCATATCTGAATATGAGTGACATTCCTTCATTTCCATTTCCAGTTGGGCAAGTAAATTAACATACTACACATTATGCGGCCTTTTGTGTACCGACTTTATCCAAATGCTGGCAATTTGCCGTTGCCACTGGTTAATATTCAATTTATTACAAATCATCATCATCATCATTCTCATTCTCATTCTCATTGCTGAACTCTCAACTTCTTTGGCAATATTGTGCCAAGTCATCGCCAGAAGTCATGTGAACTTCCTGGACAAACGCGGGCGTTTTAGAACTCAAACAGAATTACACATAACCCTCCCTCCCTTCCCCTGCCTTTCATCTGATGGCTTTTGGCGGAAATTGTGTCATGATTATAGACTAAAGCGGCCTATTTAGTTACGCCTTATTATTTCCCTTATTTTTTTTGTTATTTGGGTTCGAATTCGAACCTAATTGAAGTATTTCTGTGTGTGTGTGTGTGTGGAAATGACTTGAATCTTTTCCTTTTTTTTTTGCGCTCTCATTTTCTTCTTTATTCTTTCTCCTAATCTCTTCATTTTGTTCATTGAGTCTTAATTTGGTTTCAATTTAGCTTTTGCTTAATTTGTTGGTTCCTTTTTTTGTGTATTCTTTCATCAAAATGGAAACATTTAAGCGATTGAAGATCAAAAGAGCTGGGTAATTGATGTAGTTAATTAGAGCAATGGAAACGATAACGCACAATTGGGTGTGTTCGATATGTATCGATATATGCATTCGATTTTATCGAGCGAAATCGATATTTCGAATAATTTCCATATCTCAAGTCTTATATCGTACAGATCGCTATCTTTACTCCAAAAAAATCGAGTAAAACATTCCAAAAAATAACGATATATTCTTTATGATCAGCTTTACTTTAAATATGAGCAAAGCGCTCACTTTACATGTAATTAATGATATATTAAAGAGTATCTTAGATGAAGAACGCCATTTTAACGGCCATTTTGCTCATTGAATTTTACAATTCGCAACTAGTTCTAGCCTAATTTAAATGGGACGCCATAAAAGGTTTGTCCGAATCCTGTAATTTGCATATTTTGTAAGTATGTCAATTCTGTAGATTGTAGATATGTAAATTAATCAGCATTTTGATTATCGTCCCTCTTCTCTTTGATGACTTTTCCTTTCTTTTTCAGGCACACACACACACACACACACGCTGCACTCACACACTTTTGTCCTTGAGCCTAAAGTGCAAGAGATATCTTTGGCTCAAAATGGGTTTCTTGATTTTTTTATATTTTCATCTTCAATGTTTGCACCAACAAATTTGTAGAGCAAATTGCAAAAAGCTTTTAACATTATCAACCTAGTAATCTGATCGGATTATCATTGGCAGTGCACATTACCTAGCCAACTAACCAGCCAAACGAAGCAACCAAGCTAACCAAACGACGAACTAACCAGGCCTAGTACCAGAACTAGTCTCAGAGCTCAGAACATGGTTTGCTGCCTGACTGCCTACCTTTTGAGCCTCACCCAGTCATCCATCCATCCATGGGTCCCTAATCCAAGGCGAAATGTCATTAAAAATATTTAAAAGCCAATTCGAGAGAAGGAGGAGGAGAAGAAGAAGACCTGGAGACCTGCAGACCAGCCAGCCAGCCAGCAGACGACATAGCTGCTGCTCCACCTTATAATCGTAAACATCACTTTGCATAATAAGAATGCTCCATCAATTTGTGGTCTATCTAAAGTGATATTAATTAAAAGATCATTTATATCAGTGTTCATAAAATAGCAAAATGTTCGCAATACGAAAAAGAAGAAAAAAATAAATAAAGATGCTGCTGACGTACGATGGAATCGAACCGATGGTACTTCCACCTCTCATCAATGCCAAACGACATCAGGATGACGACGACAACGACGACGACGACGATGACGATGCCGTCACATGGAAAGAAGTTGTCGCTCAGCGCGTTGATATTTATTGATACTGACAATGAACTCTTCCTTTCCTTTCCTTTCTCCTTCCCTTATCTCCTTCTCCTTCTGTTGCCTTCATCCTTTAGTTGTTGTTGTTGCTGTTGTGGTCGTCGCAGCCTCTGAAGATGACAAGTTATGCAAATCGTGGAGACACCAAGATCAAAATAAACTTTACGCATGCACGCAGAGCACTCTCAGGTCTCAGGTGAGCGAGTAAGCGAGTGAGTGGGCAGAACGGCATCTCTGGCCATTGGACATTGGACAAGGTCATCCTTCGTTCCATCCATCCTTGGAAACGACAACGACAACGACGACGTCTGGGTCGCATGGTCGCTGTCCGAAATGAGTGCAAAAGTGAGAGATTGATGGCGAAATTACTTTAAATGTTTGCGCGATGCAACCGCGCGACGAAGGAGCAGCAAACTAAGAAGAACGCGAGCGGTTCCAAAACTAACGAGGGATCAACGAATATAAAACATATATTGGAATACCCTTTCGAAAAAAAGCGAGAAGAGTGTTTCAGTTAGGATTGATATTTCGCTCCTGGCTGGGATTCCATCCATGACAGTGCAAACCCTAAAACGTAAACAAGCCACAGAGACCGGGAGACCGGGAGACCGCAAAAGACTTAGACAAAACGCGTCGCGTCGCGTCGCGTCGCATCGTTCGTCTGGTGCAGGTCTATGTCTCTTTTCCAGTGTTCTGTATGTGTGTGTGTGTTGATCAATCTGTGGACGCCTACCCAAAAACGCAACTTCTACACTGCAGCAACTGCAACTGCAACTGCATCGTGGTCTTGGTCTTAGTCTTGGCGACAAACCTGTCTCGTTGGACTTGCGGCTTGGCCACTTGTCTACTTTGTGGCCAACTTTGGCCATCAACTGTGGATGAAAGGATGAGAAAGATGCTTTGGCTTGCGTTGGGTTGGGTTAGCCAGCCATTTGGGCTGGGTCTCTCTCTCTGCAACTGGCCTGCCTTCAATCAGTCGAACGCAATTCAAGTTGACAACATGTCGCAAATGCTTGCGGATCAGCAAGCAGGGAGAGCACTGCGTGGCGGACTTGGGGCCATGTTACAAAGCAACTCTTGGCCACACTCTTATGATTATATAGATTATATTGGCTCTCGTTGCAGTGGCTCTCCTACAGTCGTCGTCAGTGTGTTCAGTCAGCCGCAATGTAATCCACATATTTGCCTCCTTTTCATCCTCCTCCTCCTCCTGCTCCTGCTGCAAGTGATTGAAAGATTGAGTGCCAGGCACAATTAAAGTGCTCCACCATGATGCTCCAATGATGATGATGATGATGGTGATGATGATGATGTAGATGTTTGTGTTTAGCAATTGTCACATATCCTAATTTGGTTTGCGTTCTTCAATTTAATCAAACACATAGAATGGGGGGGGGAGGGGGTAAACACAGAAAACAGGTGCACGTGCTATATGAGGAAAATTGTTCACTTTAATTTCCATAATCAATCAAATTCTTCCATTTTCTGCCTTTGTCATCATCATCCGGCAATTGCCAAGCAATTTAAATCTAATTCTTCAACTAACAACAGGAAGACTTTGCTAAATCATTCAAATACTTGGCAAAAAAAAAAAACGCGTATACGTTGCATATTTTTGAGGGGGTCACGATTTGGCAATACCCTACAAAATAAAAGGATATGGCTGAAACTTAACTTCATTTTACTAATTTTAAGGCAACAAGTTTCCATTTACATAAAGAACTCAGTGAAAATTTTCTTTAACAACAAACCTTCGATTGAAGTTCAGGGAAACATTACATATTTGATTTATTCCCTGACATTTTGGTAACATTGAAGGATCTCTTGAGGTTACATAGGTTACATAGGGTATAAAAGATAACTTTATTCTAATCATCTGGCTGAAGCCTCTGCTTATCCCGGTTTGCTTTCTTCCTCTTTTGGCTCATTAGATTAGTGGAAATGGAAATATTCTGTGTGTGTGTGTGTGCTTGCACCTGTCGGCGCGGAAGCGTTATCCACACTTACCCCCTCCCGATATATACAGGTGGTTTCTTCTGCTTCTTTTTTTCGGTTTGGTAGCATATAAAAGCCGGCTTATTGACATAACAATCAAAATACACAAAAGATTTACAGCTTCAAAACCAATGAAAATGCACAATAAAAATAAATATGCACAAAGACCAAAGACGACGACGACGACAACGTTGAAGACGTTGACGATGTGGATGTCGATGAGGGGGAAGAAAGAGAAAGAAAGAAAGAAAAACACAAAGAAGGTAAGCAGTGAAAATTTGCAGTAATTTGAGATTACGTTGCTATTATGAGCTTGGACGACTCAAGGAAAAAGCACAAAAACCGACCAAACCGACCAACCGACCAACCGACCGACCGACCAAGTCGAACTTCAACATCAACTCCATCTCCGACTCCAACTTCAAGTCCAACTCCTCGTCTTCTCGTCTTCGCCTTGGTCGTTGTCGCTCGTCCAGGCAAACAACAAAAGCCACGCAGCTGTTAATGAATGGCAATGGCTTTGTTGCTAATGAAGTGTTGGCCATAATGCTACGATGACGATGACGATGACGGAGTTGACACTGCCCAGATAAGCCAGATAAGAGAAACTTCTTTTTCCTTATGCATTTAGCCAAGTTTGTTGGTTTCTTCTTGTAGTTTTGGCTTCTTGGTTAATTTTTCACTGGGTGTTTCTCCCCCATTTTTTTTTTTTCTTTTTTTTGGGTACAGCAATTAGCCATGGAATGGTATAGGGAGAAGAAAAATTGAAGAAAATATTTTTTATTACCTATGAAAACCCATAAGATTCCACAACTCTTTTTCCATGCATCGGAGAGTAATGTATAACCGATTTGAATTTCACATTGATTGGCGTCTTTCTCAGCCGTTAAGTATGCAATAATATTGAAAGGTTTTTTTTCCAGTTAAAGGTTACACAAAGGTAGCCTTGATTTTTATAGATTTTCCATAATGTTCGCGAATCTGCATATTTTCATTTTTTATGCCATAGATCATAAATTAAAATTTTTATATTTATGCATATAATTGTTGTTTCTTTTTTTCTTTTTGTATGAACAGATTGACTGGTCGTTAGTTTCATTTACTTTTGTTTGGTAGCCAGTTGGTAGGTAGGTCGGTCAATGGCATTTCTGTAAATGAAGTTGGTACCAGAGAAACATACGGTTATGTGGATGGGGAGATAATGGACCCAGTGGTCATAACTTGGCTTGCACAAATCACAAAAGCCAAACTCTGTTTTCTTCTTCTTGGAAAAATGTGCAATGTGTTTTTGGGGTAATAAAAATTGAAAGAGAGAGAGAGAGAGAGAGAGAGAGCGAGGTAGAGAGTGAACAACATCTTGGCCAGCTTGAAAGTCTGAGCTCGAGTTGTGGATTTTCACACATTATACATACAGTGGGTGAAGAAGGGAAGGGAAGGGAAAGGGGGGAGCAGCCGAGCTGAGCAGGCGGCAGTGGCAAAGCTAAATTGTCGTCTCTCTTCTTCTCTTCTGTCTTATGGACGCAAATATTTGTCTTTGATTTAAGCCGAGAGACTTGAGTTGAGGGGAAAGGCGTTAGGAGTGGCTATGGGGTGGAGGGGGGGAGGGGGGCTCTTAAGGCGACACTTGCAACGATGACGACGACCATTTGCATTGTCTTCACATTGGTTTTAAACCGTTGCTTTGCCACCAATAGGCATGGCAAAAATGACATGCCATGCAGACACAAATCATGATTTCTTGTCCAATCCCAAAACAAACTTGTGCTGGAGCTGGATCTGATGGATGCTGCTGCTGCTGCTGCTGCTGCTGCTGCCTCTCATCTTCAACTTGCCCCTTTCAATGTCAAACAATGAAATTGTCAAGTGTTGACAAATAAATTTGAGGATTTCGACAAGAAGATTTACTTATGCTAATGAAAGACACTTGTCACAGATATATCCACATACACACACACACGACTCTCCTTCCATTTGTCCTCTCTTTACCTCACCTCCTTCTTCTTCTTGCGGCATCTCTTCTTGAAGTGCGAAGTCAACGTTGCTTCGCATAAATACTAAAACTTGGTCTAGTGCTTGGCTAGAAAGATGCAGAAGAAGAAGAAGATGATGGCCATGATGATGATGATGATGATGAAGGAACGAAACAGAAAAAAAAAAGCAACACAACCAAAGTACCGTAACAAATTTGCAAAGTGAAAGAATTTGACGAGAGACGAGAGAAAAATGTTCTTGGAATGAGAAGTTAGGATGATGGAGACAAGTCCATAAAATGAAGAGTTTCGGTCACATAAATATTTATGAATGCCAAAGTCAAGTCAAGGGATTTGCATTCGCATTCCCTTCAATCCCCTCCCCATCCCCAACCACCACCATCCATATCCTGGCCACCAGCTGCCACAGGTTAAGCGAGTGTAGATTGTGCATTTTTTTGAAATATACATAAATGGAGAGGGAGGAATAACCACAAAGGAATATAGCCAAGAGTCTATGTGAAATATAAGCTAAAGAAAGCCAACTATTCAACCGTATTGACTTCGAAAGCAATTTTTAAAGACCTACGAAAATACCTGAATAACAAAAAAAATATTTCTATCTTTCTTTCACTTTCTTTCTACTCAAATATCTCTCAAACTCTTAAGAACAATTCGAATCTAAGCAAAATATAATAATCTCTTACTATAGTCCGCCTAATTCCGGTTAAATTGGGATACATTTTGAAAAACAGTTAGCAAATAATTTTAGAATTATAATATTTAAAAATGTAGATGCAAGTTTAAAGTTATTCTCAACAAAGTTGAGTCCTTTTTTCCCTAGATATAATCAAATGTATTTTGCTGATTACTATTATAACAATTTCATTTTTTTTTTTTAAGGCACTAAATCTACTAGATACTAATTAGGGTTTACATCCATCGTTTCTGCTTTATGATGCCATCAAACTCCTCCGTACCCCCCAACGATATTTCATTCACATTTCACACGCTCATCAAATTGACGCCCAGCATTGTAAAAATAAAAACAAAAAACCAAAAAATGTAAGAAAAAATCTCTATTGCCATCTACCTGTGAACTTTGCCAGATAAAAAACAATAAATTTCTATCCAACTAAATTGCATACACCCAACATGGATATAGACACACACACACACATAGCGATACACTCGCGCACACACCAAGATAGAGATAGAGAGATACATTTGGATACAGGTTCCTCTAAGAGATCTATAGCACATGACTATTTCGGTTAGTGTTGAGTCGCTTGTATGTACGTATCTCTTCTAGCAGCGGCAGCATAATTGAGTAATTAACTTTGAGATACTTTACTCACACAACATTTCCACTCAATCCATACGAAATGAAACGAAACGAAACGGAACCTGTTCAAGCAGGTTTCGAGTGAAATGAAATGAAATGGATTTTGGAATTTTTATGATTCGAGTGGAGTGCTTTTTATATGGCCCATGCGTGCCACAGCGGAACAGTGTGGCAAGTGGAACAAACAAACTTGCCCTATGCGGCTGCTGCTTATGCTGGCGCAGCAGATTCACAAACGTTCGCCTTACTTCAAGATACATTTTTGATTCAGTTCAAGTTGAGCGCTTTCTGACGTTCGTTCACCAAACACACAACACGCGCTCGTTTTCCACACTTTGATTTTTGCGACAATTTCACAAAAAATTCGCAAAAAATCACGACAAAATTTTCAAAAAGACATTTTACAAAAATATCAATCAATTTTTTTACCAATTTGTTTTCAACATCTTTTTTTTGTGTTTCTGTTGTTCTTATTGTTGTTGTTGGAATGTGAAAATTATTTAAAAAAAATCAAATAAAATTTTTAAAAAGTGCCTATCACCACACAACACGATTCGAAAAGTATTTTTGTGTCTTTACCTTCTTCTCCTTCTTCCGTTTCCCTTCTTTTTTTTTTGAGTGCAAAATAAACCGATTTGTGCAAAAAAATTTTACAACAAAAATTCATAACTAAAGTGCAAACACAAATGTTCAAATTGTGCATGGAAATTGTCGAAAATTGTTACAAATGCAAAAGAATCAATTATAATTACAATTTTACGACAACAAAAGCAAGAAAGTAGCGAAAAGTTTGCGAAAAGCAAAAATTCTGTTCTGTGTGTTCTGCGACGCCTGCGCAACTGCCGATGCTGCTGCTGCTGCTGGCTATATTCTAATTGGATATTTTTTATTAGTTGCAAAACAGGAAACGACACGGAAATCTCCTCAACGGACATTTGCAGAAAATAGAAAAAAAAAGGTAAATTATCTGGGCAATAATCATAAACTAACTATAATTTGAATTTTTGTAAAAAAAAAATTCAGGAGATATTTCAGAATTTAGTTCTATAATAAAGTTAGCTGGTTTTGTATATTCTTGATCCTCTCCTTATGTATTCCAAAACTTAGCTAAGCTTTAGCCGAAACATTTAGAATTTTAATAGATCCAAAAGTACTTGCAAAAATTTACTAGCAAAGTTAAGTATGGTTTTTTGTTTTTTTTTGGATAACGTGATCTCAATTTTTTCAAGACCCTTTTAACTGTCAGTCATACAAATGGCGGTAAATTTCTAATCGTGCGTGAATTTTGGAATAAACGTCTATATGTATGTATATCTACCTGTACATAATGAGTGCTTAAAATGATTATAATGTTTAGTTTTCACACGGCCAAAAAATTTTATGTCAACCTGCCGACATTATTTGCAGTTTCTTTTGCATCTTAAAGCTTTTGTATCTTGTATCTTGTCGGTTGTTATTATTGTTGGTTTTTATGGCCCCTGTTTGATGATTAAATTTGACAGTTGACAACGTTTTGTGCTTTATCTACTTTTGTTTAAATCGCTCTACTTACACACACACTAACAAACACACGGGTCGTATGCATGTTGAATTGTCAATTCACTTGGCATTTGAACCGAATATATATATATACATTATTAACTAGACCGACAAGGGCGTGATTTAATGAGCCCCAACTTGTTTATAGCCATCAAACGTTGTCTCATTTACTTCTTTTCGGCTCAGTTTTTTTATTTTTTTTTTTTATTTTTGAAGAGCCTAGTTTTGTGATGGCCTAATGACAGATATTTAACAAATGAGCGGGAAATTTAACAGGTGGCTCGACAATGACAACGCATGACATTGAAGAGTCATGGAGAGGGGGGAAGAAGGGCGGTAAATGTAATTTACGGAAAATAGGTTTAAAAAAAATTAAACCTCTTCGTTTGTGTAAATGAGAAACTTTGTAATGAAATTATCAAATTGTTCGACATAACGAGACTTCAAACTAAATCCAATAAAATGAAAACTTTCGAAAAAACTATTAAAAACAACTTAAACGACAACATTTTCACTTTTATAGGAAAATAAAGTTTGATAAATTAAATTGTATCAATATTTAACTTGCATATTCATTTAAGTTGAATAATTTTTTGCTTTAGATAAGTCTTCTAAGACTAATTAAGAACTTTCGGAAGATAAAGACTCTTTTGCCTAGTTAACATTGATTAGGATTTAATATATATTGAAGACTTCTTTGCCCGATCCTGGCATTAATAAATTTGATGACTTAATCAATAAATTGGGTTGATATTGACTGACACAATAAAGTCGAATGATGAAGGTAGTCAAGAAAATAGATCAATATATAGATATGTATACTTATTGTAAATATATATAAATAACTTTCATAAGCCAAGCCCAAAAATGGGAAAGTAAACTAAAACGTGCCAAAAATCTTAGACAAACTTTTTATATTATTTTTGCCAAAACTTTGTTTTTCCGCACAAACAGAGAATTGTGTGTTCTGTTGCTTTTCTTGTTTGTCTGTTACTTCTGTGCTCAAGTCATGCCACTTTGTGTGTGTGTGTGTATTTGTGTTTGTGTGTGCAAAGTGCAACAAGCTGAAACATTACAAAAAAATAGTAAAAAGTAATAAAATCACATTCATAGAGGGACAGAGACAGAGACGGAGAGAAAGAGAGAACTAAAGAAATCTAGCACAAGGCCAAAAGTTTGAGGCACACCTCTTGGATAAGCCAAAAGATTTGCCCTTAACTATGGAGCCCATGGCACGACTGTCCACACACACACACACACACAAATGGCGACTTCCGCGAGACAAAAGTTTTTGAGTGAACTGGGAATTTTCGGTCGCACGGGGAAAAGATCTTGGTGACACGTAGAATTGAATTCAAATTAGTCGCTTCGCTTTTGGTCAGTTTTATTTATGACCTCAACCCATCGCCATTGATGATGATTCTTTTTTTCGATTCTTGTTAGATATTTGTATGTATATTTTGTATTTTAAATGTTTATTCAAATTATTGTCTTTGGGTCTTTTCACTTTGCTTTCTTAAGATGATGGCCGGCTTCTTGAACTTTTGTGTCTGCCAGTCTAGACGGAAGCCAATGCCAATAGCCAACCAACCATCCAGCCAGCCATCCAGCCAGCTGGGGACATGCCCAGCCTGTGCACTTGAACTTGAGACCCCCTTTTTCTCTCTCTGGGATTCTGTGTTTGTGTCTGTGTGTGTGTGTGTGTGGGTTACTGCATTTGCTTATGGTGGTTGGTTGATAGGGTCGGGAGAAACCCTTTGGTTTTTTTTTTTTTTTGCTTTTGTTTTGTCACTGCTGCTCCCCCCCACACATGGCGTGGTTTATGAATGAAAATTTGCCCCAGCCTGGACGAAGGATGATAAGAGTATACAGAGAACAGAGTGGGACAGCCAGTCAACCAGACAATCATCATCTCCTCTCCAGACACCTTTTGTTTTAACCAGGATCTTGATGTCTGAGCCGCTTAGTGCCAGCTTTTCCCCACACACACACACACACACACACACGCACACCATACCCCCAACCACATGTCTCTCTAGTCTCTGTGTCTATTATTGTCAAGACTTTAATTAGCAATTTCTGTTTTGATATGTATATATGTATAGAATTATATGCATTTGTCTACGTTCTTCAAATCCTGTCGACTAAGCTGATTTACATGATTTATATATATATATATATATATATATGTATATGTATATGTATATGTATATGGTGTAATTAATATTAAGTTTGCATTGCCTTAATTGAAAGTTTCGGTTTCCTTTTTTTCCTGTCCCACCTAATATTTAGGTGCTATTGCAGCTGCTGTTTCGGTTACCAGTGCTTAACTTTTGCTTGAGCTCATGTTAATTGCCATCTAAACGTGCTCATTGGCCAATTACATTATCTCCCCCCTCTTCGCCCCTCTCTCTCTCTCTCTGCCTTAGTTACTTTGTACTTAAATTAGTTGCCCGATAATATTTATATCATATAATTGAGTTAAGTTGAGTTGAGTTGGTTTCGCTTCTAGTTTAGCCCAGAAAAACTATTCCAAATTATAGTTTATCTTAACTTTGAATGAAAGAAACTTTTCGGCATTTGATTAATTACCAAAAATAAGCAACAAAATAAAGTTCACTTAAGCTAGAAAACTTCTGCATGTACATATTATAGGAAATGGTTATCAAATCGAAACCAGAAACCAAAAATTTATCTAAGCAAGTATTTGGCACATAGCAAAAGTCTAAGTCTAAGTCTTTGTTTATTCATTTTTAGGACCTTTGCTGCAAATTTATGTAAATGCTGGTTGCAGAAGTTATTAAAAAACGAGAAACTATACAAGCTCCTCATAAGTCCAAGACTGTAATTACCATAACGCATAGTTCAATGAAAGATAGATATAAAAGATTTACAACATCTTCAACTGTAAAATCTTAAAATTTTCCCGTTTCTGATTTGTGTTTTATGGATTTTCTCTTATTTGACCCAAACAGGATAGTAAAGTTAGTAATTGCTACTCAAGAACCGTTCATGGGACTCCTCAAGAAGGTTTCTTCTTTTTCATGCATTCTTTAAAAGTTTCCCCTTACTTAAATTTCCTTTAAATTTCAAAGTTTCTGAAATTCAAAACTATTATTTGTATAATTATTTTCGAATATTTTTTGTAATCAAATTAATTTGTTTAAACTGCATAAATTATACTATTAGTAGGCAATTATTCTCTAGCTACGAACTCATTTCAACAAATTTACTGAATATTCATAATTCCATCTGACAGTTTTATAACCCATTTCCACAATCACTTCAACTAATCAAAAAAGAAACGAATACAAATAAAAGAATGCAAATTGGTTGAGTCGCTTTTTTTTTTTTGTTCTTTCTTGTTATCTAATCTAAAATGAGAGAACATTACTTAGCTACAATATATGTTATGGGGAATGAAGACTTTGTTTAACCAATATGAGACACAAACACACACACACACACACAAAGGAGAAGAGACCAAACACACAGGGAGACAGAAAGAAGGCAACAGACCATGGCCAAGACCGAGTCGTAGTCGGAGTCGGTGTCGGGAGTCCAAGTTCAAGACCAAGTCGAAGTTGCTCCTCAGAGTCTACGCCGACGACAACGACTTTGATATGGGGGCTGATGATGAGCTCTAATTTTTGAAATTATACCAAATTATTGCGCCGGAGAGTTCTGTGAAGTGGATATGTCAGTTTTTCACGTTGGCTTCTCTTGGATCGTTCTCTGGTTCGTTTCGTTTGGTTTCTTCTTCATCGTCGTCGTCAGCGTCGTCTTGTCTTGGCCACATAACAAGTTAATTTTCATGTAAATTTTTCGATTCATCTTGGATGGGACAGATGAAAGATACCCCCAAAAAAAAAATCAAAAACGAAACGAAAACCGGTTAAAAACATAATCACTTCATTTTACTGATTATATGCGCGTATGCCGCCTGCTTGGCTTTTGGTCGATCGGATTTGTCGTTGTTGGTTCAAACAAAAAGAGAAGAGAAGTGTCAATATTATTAAGTGATGATGTTCAATATGTTTTCAAGTTTGATAAACGAGCTGAGAGGCATACACAAAAGAACCGACTGAAAGAAACCTAAACCTAAGCTGACTTGATAAATTGTGGCTAAAGTGTATTTATGTTTGAGCTACCAAAAGAAAAAAAACAAAAACAATAAAAAGCTGAAAACTAAAAACCAGCAGCTTAGACAAGGGCAAAAAATGTGTAGAATGGAAACACACAAAAAACACAAAACAAACAAACAAATAAGCAAAAAAAAAAAAAAGAAGTAGCTACAAACAAATGTAGCTAAAACAAAGCACCAAAAAAAAAAACATTGCAAAACAAAAAAGACACACAAAAAAAAATTGAAACAAATGCTAAATTATTAGCACACAAATCGCTGGCAGCGCGTCGTGTTAGGTCAGAGAAAGAGCGGGAGGGAGGTGTCGTGAGTTGAGCTGAGGTGAGGGAGGTTTGTGATTCTAGTTATTATTTTATTTCGCTATTAAAATACTCTTCTATTTATAGTGCACAAGTCTGCTATAGGCCAGCTTCTCTTTCTCTAATATAGAAAAATATTATTAACTATATTTACGAACATAGCATTAAATTAATACTTGATTCTTTCTTGTGATTTGATTAATTTTAATTTTGTTTTTATAAAGTTTTGCAAGTTATTTATTTCCACAATTCCAATTTTAGTTAGTTCATCCTATTTTCTGCGATTATAAAGGGTATTTAAATCAAGACCTAGTCTGATATTCTGATAACTTTTTGCCAAGTCACATTGCAGTCACAATAAAAACAAGAACAAATTGAGGCAAAAAACAGCAGAGAAAAAAACTTGCAAAAATAGCAACACGTGCAAGAACCAAAAAAAAGAACTAAAAAAAGCGACAGCAAGAAAATAGCATGGGGAGTGGGTGTGGGTTGGTGGAGGGGTTGTTGAACGCCAAGAGGAAATAGAGGAAAGCACTTGAAAATGACGAAAATACAAGAAAAAAAAAAAAAAGAAAAGGAGGAAAAATGCAACCGCATATATATGAGCATAAGTACGGAGGAACACTAGAAATATGCAGCAGCAACTAGCATCATACATTTGCTCCCTTATGAATGACACGAAGATGCGAGGGTTACCTTAAGAATTGGCTATTCACATTTAAAGGTAAAGCGCAAAGAGCTGATGAGAAACGGTAAGAGATCTCAGTCCGAGAACTGTTTACTATTTCTTTGGCTAATCGCATCTTCAAATCTGTAAGAAGATTAGTCTTATTTCATATTTATCTATGAACTACTCTAGCAACCCACTGGACACACAATTACCCTTCTTCGCATGGCCAAATGCGTTCGTCTCCGTCTCTATCGCCGTCTGTTGCGTCTGCTGTTTGTGTAACCATGCATTTATGATGATTTTAAGCTTGGAGGCATCATCAGCAATGCAACCCAAAGCCAAAGCCAGCCAGCTAGCCAGCCAGCCAACCAACCAACCAGGCCAACCAAAGAGCCAGGGCTAGCGTTAAAACCAAACTAACTATAAATAAAACCGAAAGGCAACAACAATAGCAAAAAAAAAAAAAAAACCAACAAAAACAAACAAGTTGAGGGCGGCCAAGGAGGGGGAAGGCACACCACACACACACACACACACACACATGTGAATCGATTGCATCAGGCATCAAGCATCAGCTGAGGAAGCAAAAAATAGAAGAAAAAAAAAACAAGGCAAAAATAATAATACAAATAACTATAGATGCATAGATACGACGCGAATTGTTAGATGGACTCGAGCAGTGAACAAGAAGCAGCAGAAGAGCAAGACGAAGACGAAGAAGAAGAAGGATGTGGGTCCCAGGAACTGATGGCAACACTACAACTGACTGTAACTTTGTGGTTGCTCATCATCATTCGAACCTCATCATCTGGCTTATACACGTAGCTGGGCGATCGCTATAATTGAACGAATGTTACCCACCTGAAAAACAAAGACGACACTAAACAGATTGAGACACTACGATTTATCGAAATGAACACAATTTATCGATCATTGTTTTATCCTATTATCGTCACGTTATCACAGTCAATTGAAGCTTTGGATGGACTCATCGATCATTTCTCCAGTTATTATCACGATTTGAAGCATCAATATAGTTTAGACAAATGTATTAGAAAGTTGATGCACACAAATCATTTCATTTAATTCGATAGTAATCGAAATTCTATCGATATAAGCGCAATTTCAAGCATCGATATATGTTATCGCCCAAAAATCGCTTCTCAAAATTCTAAGATGCATTTTTCCGGTATATTAATATTATTTTAACCACTGTGCTGCTGACTGCTCTTTTTTTAATGCCTCTGCCTCTTAGCTAGCTCCATGGGCTTTTACTCCCTTTTTGCTCTATTCCAATCCAATGGCTAAAACCTGATTATGAGTGGCTCCAACTGTTTTGTGGTTGTTGGCTTACATGTTGTAGATTCTAACACGCTGCGGACGTCGTCGTCGTCGTCGTCATCAGCATCAGCATCCTCTTCATCATCATCATCATCGTCATCATCATCATCGTCATCTTTGTCTTCTTTTGCTTTTGCTTTTGCTGGGCAAACAAAATGCGTCTTTAATGCAAACATGCAGCAGCAGCAGCTTCCTTTGAAGTGCAGCCCATCCACATTGCATGTGCGTAGAAAACTTTAAACAGGAATTTTAACAACTTGCTTTGTACTTTTGCCTTGTTGTTGTCCAACCAGCTAACCACAGAGAGAAAGAGAGAGAGAGAGAGACAGAGAGAACCAGCGACCGAACGTTCGAACGAACGAACAACTTGCCTACAACAAAACTGATTTATAAAGAAAATTTTCTATAAGCCCAAAAAGGAAGTGCATGTCGTTGCCACATGGGGGAGTGTGGTGCAGTGCGGTGCGGTGAGGTGGGTTGCACAGGTAAAAATGCAACAGCAGCAACAACAACAACAACAACAAAATATATAAAAACTGCATGCCAAACAACGTGCCAACAGGAACAGCAACAGCAGCAACAGCAACAGCAGACGACAATCCAACTAGCCAATAAGAAGATTTCATATTTATGCCCAGAAAGCATTTCAATTAGCTCAAAACTCTGCTTAACCTGCTAAAATCCCCTCAAAAAAACTATTCAATCAACCAAACCAACTTCTAGCTCAACAATTAAAACTATCTACAATTCGAATCTAAACTGAATGAATTACATCTTTAGGTTCTTATGAAACAAAAAATAAATAACTCACTCAAAATCCCTCTTAGTGGTGGCAATTCTTCTGAGCTTCTTTTCTAAAAGCTTAGCTGCCGATTAGGTAGATATTCCTAACTATTTTTTTGTTGCCCTATCAGTAGTAAGTATCAGTTTCCATATATTTAAAACAAGTTTCGTTTCAATATTCATTTTTCAGGTTTTCCATTTTATGAAGCATTTTAAAAAATGTTTATTATCTGCCACAGATTTGAATTTGACTCTAAATGGAATCGATAACCATTTGTTATCACTACGATGATTTTTTGATTCTTCTGTCTAAGTAAAAGGCAAACGAAATCGTCCATTTACCACCTTGATATGTCATCATCATCATCAACACTTGAGCAGTAGCTAAGAGGCGATAGTTTTAACATCTCAATGTCTCGTATTTCTTGGAGTTTTTCGCAAAAATATGAAACGCACTCATCTCAGAAATATATAGTGTAACAGACTCTCGAAATGACTTTGATGTGGCTGTAGATGCGGATGATGCCAGCAAATCTGGAACAGCTGTCCAAAAATGTTGTGTTGTATGCAGCAAAAGTTGTAGTGGATGTCGTCTCGGCTCCAGTCGAGACTGAGGCTGAGCCGCAGGTCGATTCATCGTTTGCTTGTAATGCACTTTTAATTTATAGCCATAGTTTTAGCCCTGACCTTGTTTTCATCATTTAGTTTTTGGCTTATGGTTTCGCATTCGCATAATTAAAATGTTTGCTGTAAGTAGCAATTTTTTATGGACAAAAAAAAGCAAAATAAATATAAATATGCTGACCACCCGTTGTGAGCCAAGAAATACATCATCTCATGATAGACAGAGATAGAGAGAGAGAGAGAGACAGAGGGAGCGACGGGTGGAAATTGATTTGAGTCTTTAACTATTTTTTTTTTTTTTACTTTGCTTAATTATCGAAATAAAAAAAAAAGTTAAAGCAAAAACTGTAAACTGCTGTCTTAAGATGCGCTATAGCTGCCATTATTATGAAACAGCTGATTTAATGGATGGCCTTTGAAGTGAGCCGTCATTAGTGGCAGTTTTGACTATATATCACCTTATTATCAGACAAGTTATCCAATACATACTACGACTTTTAATTTAAAACGAACAGTTAAAATTCAGAAGTACATAAATGCAAGAACTTAGCTAAATGTGGCCTTGTCAATTCTTATTTGGTTTTTAAAATTCCTATTTTTCTAACAACTCAGCTATTAAAATATATAAAAAGTCGTATCTTGATTTTATTGGCAATTTCCATTTTTAAATGTCATCGACAATTTGAAAAACAAAAAGGTGTTAATGGCAAACGCAAGGTAATGGCATTAATTACACTTAATTTTTTAGAAGCCATAAACTTGAAATATGCTTTCTTCTATACATTCTATTAATAAAATAATAGCAATCAAGTATAGCTAAATTGGCGTGACATAGAAGGAGATTGCGAGTAATATTTCAACAGTTAAGTTTTAACGAATTCTTTATAGTTTTCAAGCATTCACAACTTGTGGTTTTCTTTCACTCCGACTCGCCAATATTCGTGTTAAGAATTTAGCATTATTTTCTTCGACAGCCATTTAGCAATAATAAACAATAAACGTACCAATAAATGACATCAGTTTTATTAAAAATAAATCCAACAGAATATAAAGAAACCACCGGCAACAAAGTTGACAGGTAACAGGCAGCAATAGCAGCGGCAGCAACAGCAACAGCAGCAGCAGCAAAAGCCAATCGCAGTCGATTTCGTGCCTTTTGGCCACTGCCCAATGGAGCCCCCAAAGACACAGAGGGAGAGACACCTGTGCTCTGTTCGTTGGCTGCTCCAATCTGCTAGTAGGAAACGTGTTCGCACGCTGGCTTTTACCTTGGCTAAGCTCAGCGCAACCTGACCTTTCCAACAATATTCCATATAGAAACTTTATTGTGACGGCTGCGACACCGACCCCCAGAAGACAGAAGACAAAACAGACAACACACCCACCCAACATGCTGAGAGAGAGAGAGAGAGGGAGAGACATGGATGGGAAAAGGTAGGGCATAGAGAAAGAGAGAGAGAGAGAGAGAGAGAGAGTGAGGGCACAGAGGAATTCTGTTGCATTGCCTTGCTCATCAAATTCTCGCATGTTGCCTGTCAAACTCCAACTCCAGTGACAAACATACACAAACACACACACTACGACAACGACGACGACGACGATGATGACTACGACGACGACGACGACATCATCGTGGGGCAACGCCATCTGCAGCTGCAGCTTCAACTCAACTGGCTCCCATTGCTTGGATCCCTCTCCCGCTGCTGTTGCCGCCGCTGCTGCTGCCAATTCCTTTGAACAAATTCCACCAGTTGCAAAACTGCATTGAAAGAAATTATCTGGTTAAAAGCCAAGCCAATTGAAGAGTCCTTCTATTAAAAGTAGCACAACAAAAACAACAAAAAGGAACCAAGGAGTTCTTAAGTAAATTCAGTTAATTATAAATCCTAACTGAAAGTATATTCTACTTAAAGTTTTACTAATTTATACTATAAAGTTTAAACTGTGCATAGAAAGGATTAACATCGATTAATAGATTATATTAAGCAAAGTATTAAAAGATAATGACATAGAGATACTCTCTCTTCTGAATATTTTGAGATCTTTCTCACCATTGAACAGATGCAAAATTTAGTAATGCTAATGTAACGATAACTAAGAATAATAGCGATGATATCGATAAACAAAGACAACTCTGTTTATTTTTTACTTTCTTCTATAAGAATAGTAAAAGACACCGTCGGTCAACGCCCACTTCAGACGACCTCCCGATCTCAACAACATCTGCAATATCTTTTCCCATTTTGGGGATATCTTAAACCATTTCTCTCAGTGTTTTCATATAGATGCTTTTGTTTGTTTTTGCTCGCGCGCCTACCCATAATAATGTTTTTATGATGACCCAAGGCGCATCAGCCTACCCGCCTATCTACCTCCATCCCCGCCCCTCCCCTCCCCATCACACCCTTCACACGTCCCCCCACTCGCACTCTACTTAATCCTCTTTCACTGCATCTAAACAACGAAAAAAAAAAAAAAAAAGCAGCACACACACACAGAGAGAAAAAAAAGTTGTCTTTTATTTTTGCAACTCGACTGCAATTAGGTGCAGTTGGCTTGCAACTATTCTCGGCATCGGCAACGGTCTCAGCATAGGCGACAGCGGCGCACAGGGCAGACACTTTGGCGTTTTTCAAGCGTAAAATTAATTTTTTTTTCGGTTTTACTTCTTTATTTTTGTTTTTCTTCAGTTTTTTTTTTTTGTATTTGTCCAATGAAATTTGAGCATTGACAGGGGCCACCAAAAAACAAGCGAGAAATAAACCCGCTTATTGGACGCCAGCATTTGGGCAAAAAAGATCAGCTACAGCTTTAGCTTTGGCTTTAGCCAGGTGCTGCTCCTCTCCAGGTAGCTCCCAAGCATTTCAATTGCCGCATCGCGTTTAAGATTACCTCAACGATTAGCCAGGCAGCTGGAAAATGCCAACTCTTCTCATTCCCATTCCGAAACTTGTTTATTAGAGATCGACCCAGTCCAGTCCACAGTCCACAGTCCGCAGTCTCTCACTCGGTCCAGGCACGTGCCCAACATTGCCTCGAACATAACTCACGTAGGCTCTCTCACAGCGAGCCAACTTATAGTAAGTAAGTAAGTACTCACACTTATCAAATTACAAAAAAAATTTTAAGTTTTTCCTCTCGGTTTTTGTATTTCTGTGTTTTGCTGTTCTCTGCAAAGTCAAGACTTTGCCTACAAATCAAATTAAAAATCAAAGTTATAACTACTGCAGCGAATTCATTGTCAAAAACAAAAACAATTTATAAATTTATATAAGTTTGTTTTTGTCTGTTTTTTTTTTTTTTTGGTGGTTAAAAATTTATTAAAGGTTTTCTTTGGCGTCAGCAAGAAAACTTTTCCATTTTTGCTTGAGGTTAAAAAAGTTTTTATTTGTGTTAATCAGAAAACACAAAAACACGACAAGTTGTACATATGGGAATGAAGAGTAGTTGCCTCATGGGATGATGGCGGCCAAGACCAACAAAGAGGGGGGCGGGCGGTAGGTAGGTAGGTAGCTGCAATCAACTCGGAGACACAGACTGAGAGTAAACAAAACTGCAAAATACTAAAATACCGTAAAACTGCATAGCAACAATATGTCCATGATGAAGACACAACAAACAGTTGCTCTACCCCAAAAGATCGCCTACAAATACATGAATTGTTAATTTTATCTTTAACTGGGAAAAAAAAGAAATAAATACAAATTGAAGAAATTTTAGAAACATTTATTTCGTATTTATGGGGGAACTGTTCATAACTGTAATGGGATTATAGGGTATTTAATTTTTTATTTAGAGGCAAACTCCAAACTCAAAACACAGAAAAACAAACATCCCATTGCAGTTTTGCAGTCAAAGTTGACTCTTTTACGCATTTTTAAGCGTCTCCTCCTGAACGGGCGGACTCTGGGCAACGCCCTCGCCCACATTCTCATCCTCATGCTGGTCCTGAATCTCTCACCACCACCACCCCCGCCACCCCCTCTCTGTCTCTGTCTCCTCCTGCACCCTCTTGCTCGCTCAACTATACGTTTGAATGTCTGGCTAAAGTGTGGGAACTGGTGGGCGTGGCCATTGGACATTAAACGGTATATTTTGCAGCTTTTGCTCAAGCTGCTTTTGTTGTTGCTGTTGCTGTCCGTTGATTTCATTTGGTTTGTGTTTACTCGTTTCTACTTCTTTCTATACCCTTTCCTTAAATGATGGGGTCGATACATTTAGACAAGCAGAATGTGATAGAAACCTTAAGCCTTAAGGACTTCGGATAAAAGCTTATCTCTAACTTCAACTACGATTTGCCTCTGAGGAGTTGAAGTGTTGTCGCGACAGGATTAGAATGCAAATAAGTAAGGGTATAGAAACTACGGGACAGAGTTCGGTTTGGTCTTCTCTCTCTCTCACTTTTTGCTGCAATTAATTGAGGAAAGACCAAAAAAAAAAAAGGGAAGAGGGAGGATAAGAGAGAGATGTGGAGGCAAGCAAACAAACAGAGACGTCATCGTCATCATGTGAACTGTGCCTGGTGCCTGATGCCTGTGTCTGGGTTTGGGTTTGGAAAGTGTCTTTGTGTTTTATATATCCCCCATATCCTGTGAGCTTGTCCATTAATGGGCTCCCTAATCAACTTCAGCTTAACTCAGTCATGTCTGGCTGCTGCCCCCACCCCTCCCTCTCTCTCTTATCCCAGTCGTCGTCGTCAACCCAGGCAAATTGATTCATTAGTCAAAGTGACTCTTATTTAGTCAAAGTCAGCAAATGCATTGGTTCGTCGTTGTTCCCATCGTTCTTTTCTATCTTTCTTTTTCTCTCTCTGTGTATGTGTGTGTTTTATTTTTTTTTTCGAATTCGCATTTATTTATCGTATTGCATTTGATTTGCTAATTAAATATTCTATTTATGCTTATTAAGTCTATGGCTAACCGGTTTCTGACCAATCTTAAATCGAGCCGCCTTTCGTACCCTGTAGCCCACAACAACACACAAATTCACAGGGGTATATTAGAGTCACTCACAGCTAAGAGACTTAGACTAACTTCATATGTCTCTGTGTAAGCCTAGGGTCCTTAGCGACTATAGTACCTCGTAGGTCGTATAATATCGAATCGAAGGAGGTCTTTTAGTGAGAAAAAAATGTATTTCAAGTTGTTTTTCCAACGTAATACACCGATATTTGCGACGCATCGACTAAATATATCAGATATTTTCGATTATTTGGGATTTATCGACTAAGTATATCGATTATTTGCGATATATCGATGAATGTTCCATCAATGGGTACAATTGAATTGATTCATTTAAGTCTAAACCTTGTAAAAACAAAATTTGTTGGAACCTTTCCTTACTCAGATGATTTTCACACATCTAAAGGATGTTCTACTTTACAAAAAAATATAAAAAAGTCGCATTTTCCAGTAATCTCTGTTTCTATCAGATATATCACCCTATATCGATAGTTATTTATATCGAAATTATCAATTTATCAAGTGCACATATCTATAATTTTTTTTCAGTCAACGATTTATTTGGAAAGAAAGCGCTACTGCTTCTTGTACAGGGTATTTTTGAGTCGATTTTACGAATTGATGTGTATTCATAGTTTCTGATTGTGACACAACAAAATCGATTTTGGTCTATGAGTTTATATATTTTTGGTTGACTCTATTTTTATTACCAATTTTAATGACAAATAAATGTTCGATTAGAGCGCGACAAAAAGCAGCAGGAGGTGGGATTTGGCCAAAACTTGAAGTAAACTTGTTAGCCCTTTTCAGGGAGAGAAACGATAACCAAAAACGAAGAGAGAGAGGGAGAGAGAGGGGAAAAATCTCCCACGCCATGCTCAATCATTGGTTCGGCCATTTCGATGACTTCACCCCCTACGCAATTTATTTTGCCATTTTGGTTTTTGGTTTTTTAGCTCTCATGCTGCTGCGTGTTGCGTGTAAAAATGATGAAGCTTGAAGATTGTGTGTTGAAGGAGGCAGCGAGGGAACTGAAAGACTAATGACCAACATTGGCCAACTATAGGGAAAGGCCAATTAGTAGGATTGCAAAAATGAAAGTTTTTCCCCTGGGGTAAGAGAGTCTCAACTAACAAAATGGCAAAAGACACACAGAGACAATCCTAGTTTTTGCCTATATTTGTTGTCTTTCAATTCCTTGTTCGGAACTTGTAATTAAATATACACGGACACACACACACACACACACAGATTGTGTGTGTGGTATTTCCATAAAATGTTAAACAGGAAATTGGAAAAATAAAAAAAAATGTACAATAGGTATTTATACATTTTCAACTCATCCAAGTGAGTCACAATCGAAAAAGTCTTGAAAAAGTGTTTGAAATACTTAAGCGATAAAGATCCGCTAATCACTTTCTCTTTCCTGCAAAAGCCTTTTTGGCCAACTGTACCTTTATCTATATGCCATCTATATGTATGGATGTATGTATGTATGTATATGTATATCGAAAGCAGCATTAACAACAACAATAATAATAAAGCCTTCGCTCGAGCGGCTGGGCAAGTCAAAGTGTCACCTTTTGCGGTTCGATTCTCAGCGTCCGCTTGTCAGAGCGTAATTTTATACGATCAGCTTTCGATTTGCCTGCCCGCTGCCAGAGTCTGAGGTTAAAAATGAACATGGCCAATGCGAAACATTGGCGATAAGTTGGGAGATTGGGGATTGCCATCGGAAAGGCCCCAACTCAACTCAATGTAATTTTGTGGTTTTCGTACCGAAAAAAAAAGCAAAACCAAAACGAAAACGAAAACAAAAACCAAACGAAACGAAACATTGCAATTGATATGGCCAAGAAAAGGGGAGCGTATGCGGATTCGATTGTCAAAGCCAAATGGTAAAAATGCGTGTGGCTGTGTGTGTGTGTGCGAGCTTGTCAGTTGGTTCATTCTGTGTATTTGCTTTGTATGTATCTTCTCTCCTTTCGCTCCCTTCGCTTGATGCGATATGAATTACACAAGTTTCCTGGCAACGTTTTATGGTCGTTTTCCTCTTTATTATTATGCAGCCTTCACAGTGTTGCTATGTGAGTGTGTGTGCGATATAATATAATAATTAAACGAATTGCCAAAGTGTGTCCGCAACAGACGTGCGTCGTTCGTCAGACCCCCTCTAGCACTGTGTTCCCCTAACCCCTCTTTATCCCTATCATCCTGCTGCAGCGGAAAGAGCTAAAAGCGCTGGGACGTGTTCTGTATGCACATATTTGTGGCATGTATTAGAGATGGTAAACCAAGGAGACAGAGAAAAATGGGAGAGTGAGCGTCATTTAGCTGTTAAGAACAATTCTTATTTAACTACAATGTTATTATCCTTTCCTATGATCCATTCATCGTGGAAAGCTATGAGAATATGCTTAAGGATTGCATGCCAGGCAACGTTGAGTAACGCATGAGTAACGTTTTTGAGAGCTTGTGCTGCAAAGAAGGAAGTGCACTAATGTGTTCTCCAAATATGTATGCTGAGGAACGCACAAGCAAGTCGAGGATCACCGATTTGTCTCGGTATTCTCGTACCCTTTGTGTGTCACTCCAGTGCTTGTGCGTGGTTCGGTTGCTTGTGCGTCACCCCATTGTGCCTCTTTCCTTGTGCGTCATTGCTACAGATCTAGATCTTAGTTGGTTTGATTTACATATTTTATCATTCGATTACCTCACGCTATCACCTCTAAAACCGAAGTGTGAATTGTCAGAGTGTGAATACGTTTGGGCTGAAAATAATATGCATATGTATGTATTTATTAACGTACACACACATACACACCAATATATATATGTATATATATATATAGAAAGCCCAGCAGGACATCATCCAGCAGAGCAAGTTTCTTTCGAGCTGTCGAAAAATAAAATATAAAAAAAAAAAAAAACAGAACCAAGCAGAAGGGTTTTATTTTTTAGCTGCCTTTATTTTTTGTGTTGGTTTTATTTCACATCTCTCCCTCTCACTCTTTCTCTCTCTCACACTTGAGGTGTCAATTTCAACGCCCTTCTTTTGTTTGGCCAAAAAAGAAAAAATAAAACGAAAAGCATTGTACATGGTTTTATGTACATACACATAATAGGTATGTATGAACATACTCGTATATGAACAAATATGAATATTACCCTCGTTTTATTAATTTCTGCCAAATTATGCAAAAATGCAAAAGCAAAAAAAATAATAAAATAGAAAGGGGTAACATACACTGTAAGAAATTCTCCGCCTACAAATGGTGTTTAACATGCATCACACACAAGGGCGATAAATTAAAATGCGAACATACAGAAATTGCCTTTGACTTCTGGCTGGAGGACAAGCGATTGCAATTTCGACTAGGCTCGGAGGGGCGTAGCAAATCAGCACCTCAAACACACACACACACACTCACACATACATATTTCTTTCCTATTTTTGGGTGTGTACTTATAGTGGGCTGAGCAAACGGGGCGTGGCTTGTTGCATTTGCATCTGATGTGCATGTGATGTGATGTGATGTGACGTGATGTGGCTTGGATGCAACTGACAACTCAATAAAAAAGACTAAAACGATGACGAGAAGAAGAAAATGTCGCTATTTTAATTTCGCGCTCGCACGGATGTGGCTAACAAACTGATGACGACGACGATGATGTTGATGTTGATGATGATTCAGTTGATGATGTGTATATTGCCATGTAGCATTATTTTTTATTGCTTTTAATACCGAGAAAATGCAAGTTTGTGGAAATTGTGGAAGAAATCTTAGATGTTAGAAAAAAAGCTGATGTTAGAAAATGATTTCTATGTAAACAATTGACTCTGATGTTGTTTTCTTTTCATTGAAATTAGCTGCGGCCACCTGAAATATTAAAAATCAAACCGAATTTCAAAATCCATTCTAATCAGAAAAGAGCACCTAAATAGAAGATTAATGCTGAACTCGTCACGTTCAATTTATACAGAAAAAAAAGAAGCATTTTTAAACGTTTAGCTGAACTAAATAAAAATCGCATTATTCTTTGAAACACAGAAACACTTTTCCGCCCATTTCAATTCAAAAGAAAATTTATCAGCTACTTCAAATCGCAAAATGAATGTAATTAATAACAACAACAACAGCAAAAAAAATGCATTCTCATCATTAACTCTGGCTACGTGTATAATTTACAGTCATTTACTTCCTTTTGGTCTAATGCACTTTACTTTTTGTTCATTTTTATTTTTGCTGTCTATTAAATTAAACGTTTAAGTTTGAAATTAATTTTAATTACAAATAGATGACGATATCATCAATTTGAAGAAAACATGGCACAGCGGAAGCAACTCCAACAGCAACAGCAACTCGAAACGGAATCGCAGCAACTGAAGCATTTCCATTTGGCAATTGAGCGCAAATTTTTTTGCTTGGTTTTCACTTGACTTTTTATACCCTTTCCCCAAGAAGGATATACACATTTTTAATATATTAAATATATATGTATACATGCAAATTCCCTATTAAAACTAAATCCGCGATCTATATTTATAGAAGGAATATAAAATGACTTTTTGTCTTTGTTGGATTCGAATAAATGGATTCCTAGAATATATAATTTTAGTAGAACAAATCTATGGATTAGGTTATGTATTAGTGTGGTTGATGAGTAAGAGTATACAGATGTCGTCGCGACTTAATTTAGCTCGGTTCAATGGTTTCTTTGCCTGCCTTTTGGTTGGTTTGTGGTTGCACTTTTGTGCATCCTCCTTCCCATTCCCTTGCCAGCTGCCTCCTCTCTCCACTGACTTTGGCTGTCTGGGGGCCTGTGTTTTACTCAATATTAATGAAGTCATTAAGAAGCGACATCTTCCTTGAGATCGCGCGTAATGCGAGCGAATTATTATTAACAACGTTCCAAAAGCACGAATACAAGCTCCGGTTCCGTCGCAATCGTCCCGGTCCACCGCCACTCTCCTCCCCCGTCACGCAGTTCAACTTGAGCTCTCTCAAGTGGCGTGTTCACAAAACCCGCCAACGGCATCAATAAACAAAACCCGAAAAAAAACACAAAACACAAAAAGCAGAATTAATACACGAGTACCAACAAAAACCAAAAAAAAAAAAATCAGAAAAAAATCAAAAAAAAAGAAGCAAAATCAAGGAATATACGAGTACAAGGCGGCTTTCATAAATTTGCATGTCGCCCCTGTCGAGAGGCTGAGGTGAGGGCCTGGGTCTCTGTACGGGGGGCGTGACAACAAGTCAATTCGACAACTCTGTGCTCAAAATGTGGCACAGCAAAACTCGAGCAAGACAACGGAAGAATTATGAAAAATGAACGACAAAAACAAAAATCTCGAAATTTGTGTTAACCTGGAATTAAGACAAGGCAAGGCAAGGCGACTTGAGGATTTCTTAAAAATATTCATTATGTCTATATTTGAAACGGATATAGTTATTATGTAATATTTGATACTAGCAGCCATTGTCAGATCCTTGTTACTTCCACTCGCTACTTTATCTTTACACTCGGTACTTACACTCGATCCTTGTCATTAACACTCACTCTTAGCTACTTCCACTCGCTGTTTTTCCCATTCGATCGTAAATTGGGAAATAACTCTTCACTTCCATTTCTTCTCTGATTTATTTGTAGAACTTACCTGTTGCCCCTTTTCGATGGTTACTAAATATGCAATATATATTATAATTCTGCTTAATTAATTACTCGACAATCGCTTTGTCTAGAATTACCATAAAGTTTTGAAGGATTTTTAAAGGTATTTCCCCATGTCAAATATCCATCATACCTCCCTCGAAAAGAGTAATACCAAGAAGTGCTGTTCGCTACATTTAAAGTAAACACCATGAAAGGCACCAAAGAGAAAAGCGGGGGAAAAAAAAACGAAGAAGGAAATTTTGCTGCAACAGCGCTAAAATTTTTTTGAACGCATTAGAAGATTGCTGCTGGCGGCTGTTTGTACAGAGGGAGGGAGAGCGAGGAAACACAGGGTTTTCGGCTATCATCCGCTTTTGGACCTGATGCTGGTCCTGGGCCTTTGGACACCAAAGTGATTGCAATTTTTGCCATGTTTACTTTGTGCATGAGCAGATTTTCTTTTTTATTGGCATACAGAGAAAATAAAAAAATAAGATGGCAAAATAATCAAAAAAAAGAAAACGAAATGCAAATGCAAACACAAGACGAATAAAAGTAGTCGCCGAAGTAAAAGAAGCTTTACTTCTTTTAATTTTTTTTTTCTTCTTTTTTTTGGGTAAAAATAAAGGGAAAAACTGGGTTAATAAGATCGCCTCGTCATAGACATGCTGGTTGGATGGTTGGATGGCTGGCTGGCTGGCTGGTTGGTTGCTTGCTAACATTAATAAATAGCTGCTTTTAGCTGAAACTAAAAGCGACTCATTTATTATGCATCAAAGATAAACCTTAACTGAGATTAATGTCTCACTTCAAAATGAACGACAGAGGCAATAGAGCAAAAATGTTGCCACCGTTTCAATGAACTGGGTGATGGCGGCGGTGTCGGTGGCGGGGTAGGTTATAGTAAAGGGGTATTAATCATCACACAAGCTTTAAACACGGATTCTGAGAAAGAATATATACATACATACATATATATATATTCCCTTCTCAATCGGTGGCAATTATGTCGACAAGAGATTCCCAATCGGTCTCGGATCGGACCAATTGCATTTAACGTTTTTTTCCCACTTGCCTCCCTTTTTGTGGGGCTGCAGCTGCAGAAATTTTGCAACACGCAAACCTCAAAAGTTGTTGAAATTGAGTTAACCTTGGATCTTGTTCGGGTTTTCATTTTTTTTTTTTTTTTTGCTAATTTGAATTAATTTTGTTGTCAACACATAGTCATATAAGGATGTGAACGCTTAGCACGACAATGTGAAAAGTAATTGAAGGCAATTTTCAATGGGGGCCTCTCGGTAAAGGTAAACTGGTGAAGGAGCAAAACTAAATGGATGAAACTACTTGCTTTGATCCCAACTCTGAAATAAAAACCCTACAAATATTTTCAAGAAATTACTTATCATGCTGCTACCTGTTTATAAAAGCACCTTCAATAATAATTTACGAAATAAACATCTTATTAATATTAAATGAAAAGTTCAAGATTGTAAGCTTTTCCGCAATTAATTTGAAATTTGAACAATAATAATTATATCGATAAGATATCGATCGTTTAGACAAAGTTATCTTTACATGCATTACCAAAAATGAGATAACTCACCTTACCATAGAAAGAAAACGTTCTTCATTCTTTTCCCCTCTCACAGACTGCACAAACACAATTAAACGACATTCACCTTTCTCACCACACAGAAAAAAACAAAAAAAAAAACAACAAAAATTTGGCAATTTTGCAATGCAAATAACTTGAGAAGCACTTAACGGATTTTTATTTTGTTAACACCAAAATAAATAACACTAAAAACACTATACGATTGCACTATATACAGATTCCATACTAACCGATTTTGAATGCGAATAAAAACAGAAAAACACTTGCACTATTAAGTGGGCGCACGCAACAGGCGTCAAATTAGAACTGAAGAAGAGATTAGCACAGACAAAGAGAGAGTGAGAGTAATTAGTGTGGGGGAGAGAGGGCAATTGCGTGAGAGCGCAAAATGAGAGAGCGTACTAAGCTTAATCTGAGCGCGTGCGTGTGTGTATGTGTAAGCGTGGATGGCGGAAAGGTAGGACAAAAATGGCAACTTTGGCTGGGCACCATAGCGTATCTGATGACGTCACTGCAACTGCATCTGCGCAACAGCGTACCATGCAAATTAGCAACCGTGTTCTGTTTTAAAGGTTATGATGGATTTATGTTGTACATTGATTGATAAATTGGATAGAAAATAGATATTAATGGCTCCAGTCATATGATTGTAGGACATTTTTCCAAGCAAACTACATATATGAGTTAAGTTTTTGTATACATATTCAATTATTCTAATTGTAATATTTGTCGCAGTTTAATATTAAAATAAATTTAAATTGGAAATATATTTTAATATTTATTGATTAACAATGGTTTAGTTAAAACAGATATTAAAAAATATTTAAAGACTCGTCCTTTGCATGCGTTTATACATATATCGTTAGACTGAATATCGTTTACCTGAAGATCCTTAAACGGTTTAAAAGTTTAAATTGGAATTAGAATTCGATATTAATGGCTCCAGTCATATGATTGAAGGACATTTTTCCAAACAAACTACATATATGACTTAAATTGTTGTATACCTATTCAATTATTCTCATTGTAATATTCGTCACAGTTTAATATTAAAATGAATTTAAATTAGAAATATATTTTAATATTTATTAATGAACAATGGTTTAGTTAAAACAGATATTAAAAAATATTTAAAGTCTCGTCCTTTGCATGCGTTTATACATACAATATATCGTTAGACTGAATATAGTTTACCTGATAATCCTTAAAAGGTTTAAAAAAAACTCCTGCTCGATTATTTTATCTTCGTAAAAAGGGGAAAAATATGGAGTTCTCGAATAGTAATGTCCCCTAATTTTGGGGTAGTGGTTATATCAGATGTCATAGAGCACCGCGACTTAACTTTGTCGAGGTCCTGCAAGAGTATTCTAACTTTGTATTGCGAAATTTTGGCTACCGATCTATCTTCTCTCTATATAAAATAACAACCACTTAAACTATCAACAAACTTTTTACTATAAAACTAACAGAAAATGCCAAAACCATTAACATTGTTACTCAAAACTTCAGGCTAAAACCAAAATGAACTGTGTTCAGTCTTTATGTAGGTTGATCGTTTCCTCCTCCTTCTTCATTGCCGCCATCGCCACGTCCTCCAGTTGATTTGATCAAGGCGTTAAATATATAGTATCATGATTTTTTCATAAATCAGGGGCATATTTCTCAACACTTTTAAACCACTCATTAAAAACCATTATGGAAAATATTCCAACTGCGAGAAAAAGAAAAAAAAAAGATTATGGCGTAAATGATACCTCCCCAATTTTCCCACCTTCCTTTTACCCAATACCTGCTTCAATACTTAGGTGTTCAGAGCCAGAGTTTGAGATCGTTGGTGTTTTTTTTTTTTTTTTGTTCCATTTTGGCTCTTGGTTTCTATGTCATTTTCTTGTCTACAAGTCGAGTTTAAGCGTCAAATAAATTTTCGTCTACGAAACCAAAATTTGTGTTCTTTGCCTTAGCATTTGCAACAATTTGTTATTGGCCATTTAAGCCGTTTGTTGTTGGCCCCGTTGGCACTAGCTCTACAAAAATCTGTTGAGTGTTAATGACATTTTTATGTTTTAACGCTTGAAAAGTTTCCAGTTCCAGTTTTAGTTTTTTGTTTGTGGTGTGTCTGTCTTTTTGGGTGGCGTGGCCTAGGCCTGGCTTTGACTGTGGTTCTCTGGCCTCTGTGCGGGCTTCATGTTCGAAAATTTTTGGTTGCTTTTTCCCCTCCCAAAAATGGAGAGAATGGGAAAGCAAGTCCAATTGAAATGCTGGTATTTGCCCCAGCGCACTGGTGGCCACCAAGTGCTCTAAAAACAAAAACAAAAACCCCAAACGAAATAGTGCTGCTAGTTTGAGTTATTGGCCTATGTTTTTGGATATGGGGGCATTTTGTGGTTTGTTTTACGTTAACATGAAAGAAATGACAGGTGAGTGCTATGCCATGCCATGCCATGCCATGCTAGGTGTGAAAAAGGAAGGTAAACCCTAATGCACTGGTAACAAATTCTCCAAATGCTTTTTGTCCAGGTCAAGCCTCACTCTTGAGGGGGAAAGCTATGGGATTTATGTATGTTGTGTTAGTCTCCCAAGGGAAGTGTCCGCTTGTTAGCTCGGATAACAAATCCGTTTTAGTTAACTTCGCTAAATATTATAGTTTCCATTTATCACACAGTTTGTCACCTTTTACCGCATTCGCACTTTATATCCTAATTCAATTCCATTTTTGGGGTTGGGATGGAGTTTGCCCCCTCCCCCTATCCATCCACCAACTTGTGTCAACATTAATTAAATTTCTGCGCACATTTGCAAAACTTTGTGAGCAGCTAATTGGATTTCGGTTGCTGCATCACCGCTACAGCAACAAAAAAAATAAAAATAAAAATTTATATACAACAAAAAAAACAACAACAACAGCAGTGGCAAAAACAAAAAAACTAAAGCAAATTCGCATGCAACCGCGGACTAATAACCGCTGAAGCAAAGCCAATTGAAGCCGCAACCAGGAGAAGCCGGTCGACGGTAGAGACGGAAGAACCCATGCCGGAGACGGAGCCGCCAAAGTCGCGACGTGAAAAAAAGCCTTTCGATTTGTTAATATGATTGTAGACTTATGAATACCCTATTAAAATCGATCTTTTTAGTCGTAAACCTTTCAATTGAAAGCTTTTGAAGCTGAATTTGCTATTTGGAGAAGATGACGATAGGTCACTCCACTATTCTCAGGTCAAACTGTATTGAAATAGATCAACTAGATCACAGAACTAAAGGCCTCTTGCTTCCAGAAAGCTTTACTCATTTTTTGCTCATCATTTAGTTGTGATTCCCAACTAGTTTTAGCATTGAAGAAGTCAAAGAGCACTGAAAGCCTAGAGCTCTTCGAAAAGTCTGCTCATTATACAGCCCATTTGCTGAATATACCCTATAAGAGTACAGGGTAGACCAATTCAGAAACCAAACGAAATGAAACCAGTTGGCTGTGCCAAGTTTCCTGCTGCCTTCCTTCAGAGTGAGGAAGTTTTGTTGAACCGAACACAAAAAAAAAAAAAAAAAAAAAAACGCCGAAGAAAAAAGGAAATGCTCCTATTAAATGTATTCCTTTGTTTTTTGTTTTTTTGGCTTCAGAGCCTGAAAATTTGTGTGTGTGTGTGTGTGTGTAAGTGAGAGTGGGTAGCGGCTGCCTGGCAGGTGGTGCTGGTAGTTGTCTTCGTGGTGGTGGTGGTGGTGCAGTGCGTGAAATGTTTTGAATATGTCAGCAATTAACAAGTGCAACGACTTCTACTATGCACTTCCGTTTCTCTCTCGATAGTAAGAGCTTAGCAACTAATAACACTTAAGCTCCTGCCCAACCCTCAACCCTCAGAAGTCACAAAGCCAACATCGTGGTTGGCCCAAAAAAAGCGTTTGGCAAAACAGACAACAACAACAACAACAAGCTACTGAACGTTTCCTTTTCTGAGTCCTAGAGCAGACCGAAAGCATAGAATCAACTTCAACTGCAACTGCATCCACATCCACAAAAGATGCAGTTGCCATTCCTCTACACTTACCGTTTTCGTGCGTTTTTTTTTCTCTCCTTTTTTGCATTTTAATTTTTTTTTTTTTCGTATTTGGTTTTTTTGTAGACTTCAGTCAATGCACTCTCTATGACGTCGTCGTCGTCTGACTGCACAAAATGAAAAAGTTTCAAAAAAAAAAAACACCAGCAAGGAGTAAAAAAAAATAATGAAATCCAAGGCCCAAAAGGAATAAAAAAAAAAAAAAAGAAAATACTTGAAACAACAAAATGTAGCCAAAACATTAAGGATTTTGCATATACCCTGGAGAAAATGACGTTAGCAAATGGAATTTTTAAATAAAGTAAAGAAGGATCATTGAAAAATGGGAAATATAATTCCTTAAAATGGGAATCCACATAGGAGTTGTTTATGGATTTTTAATTTGAAGTCTTTGTGTCAAAAATTCTATTCACTATTTAAAAATGAATATTTAAATGATCAGCAGATTTATATAGACATTAATGGCATTCAGAGTTAAAAGAAATTAAAACAAATTTCCATTCCCGATTGCCCTCTCTCCTCTTGCTCTCCCATTGCAAGTTCCAATCAAAAGACGGACAAAAATGGAATTTTTAAATAAAGTAAAGAAGGATCATTTAAAAATGTGAAATATAATTCCTCAGAGGAATCGTTTATGAATCTTTAATTTGAAGTCTTTGAGTCAAAAATTCTGGGTTAGCAAAATAATCACTATTTTCAAAATTAATATTTATATGATTAGCAGATTTATATAGACATTAAAGATATTGAGAATTGAAAGAAATTAAAACAAATTTCCATTCCCGATTCCCCTCTATTCTCTTGGCAAGTCCCAATCAACTTTTGCTCGCCTTTGCCATAGTTTTGTAGGGTATTTAAGAACAGCAATTTCAGAACCAACAAAACAACACAAAAAAAAAAAAAAGCGAGCCTAGAAAAAAAAACAGCTCGTTGCATTTTTGCAAAAAGCTGAAAAACAACAACAACACAGAAACATACAGAATGATTATTAACGCCTGTTGGGTATGCCACAGGACGATGTCTGCAACCGGCTACGGCAGCGACTCCGACTCCAGCCGACTTCACCCAACTCCGTTAGCAAAACGATTGCAACTCTGGGCTCCGGCTCGGGCTCTGGCTCTGGCTCTGGCTCTCATCTCTTCAGCTAGGACCAGAAGAGGCAGTGGCAGGCTACTGTGCAAACAGTTTTCGTCATGTTGTTGTCGTTGCATGTGTTTTTTTTTTCACTCAGGTTTTTTTTTCCTTTTTTTTGGGTGCATTCGCCTGCAGCAGCTTTTGGATGCAAAATGCAACCGGGCAAAAACAACGGCAAACATGTCGCAGCAATCTAGAGGAGAGGAGTCAAAGAAGGAGAAGATGACGATGATGATGACGACGACGACGATGGCAGAGTAGGAAGTCCAAGTCATGACTGCTGCTTCTCCTTCTCCACTCATTAGGCGTTTGCTGCACTTGCTTCTCTTGGTCTCCTCACACTTCTGTCTGCACTTCATCCTGTTCCCTAAATGTCTGTCTGTGTATGTGTGTGTGTGTGTGTGTGGAATTTTTGGGGCGGAGGGTTTGCCAGTGCATCCTGAGGCGGACGTTACGTGTCTCAGGCAGTTGCAAATTACGCTCTCAGACTCAATTGTCTTGAGCCTTTGGGAGACTTGCAATGTACCCCAAAAACAACAACAACAACAACAACAGCAACAACAACACCAACAATAGCCTGCATTTAAACGCAATCTTTTGCAATGGCTAGACAGACAGGCCACAGACTCCCTCCCAATGACTCCTTTCCAGCCCAGACGTTCCCCTGGGATGTGTTTTCGGTTAAGGAGGCGTGGCAGCAAGGTGTACTGCAACAGCAAAAAGAGAGAAAAAAAAAACTCAAATAAAACGTCTAGTCATCGTCGCGACTTGCACTTCAGTTCAACACAAAAACAAAAATAGAAAACCTTAAAAAACAACAACAAATTTCGTGTAGATGTGTTCATTAGAATGTTCTTGATGCTGAATGCTTGAACGCCTTGAAGTAGGCAACACTTTTGGCTTGCACACTGTGCTCCCTTTTGGTACAGTTGTGTGCGATCCTGGCAATGTCTCTTTACCCAGAGGAAATCACTAAAAAATTTGGAAATTGCTAATCAATTGGGAAGCAAATTAAAATTATGGGGATCGGGATTGGAATTTCCATATTTTCTCTCATTAATTAATGTTAGTTTAATGTTATTTCTGAGTGTTTCTAGTACTATATAGTTTAAATTATTATTATTCTTCATGTTAATATCATCTGCATTTGCTTAAATATTTTATGCAATCAAATCTTTTGCGTTTTTTCATCATTCAGATTAATCCCCATTTAATAGCTGTAAATAAATTTACATTAAAGCTATAAAATAAAAAAAAAAAAATGTATTTTAAATACGTTTTTAATGCTCTTTGTTTCGTCATCTATTATTTGTTTTTTTATTTTTGTGTTTTTTTTTTTCTTCTCTCCTATTTCAGAACTCGCCCATGGTTTTATGAGGTACGTTTGCAGCTTCGTAGCATTTTAAATAAGTATTTATCCATTCAACACAAAAAGCAGCTTACGATTATGAGCCAAGCCCCAGCCAAATACATATATATATGTATATATATAATCAACCTGCACAAAATAAAGGCAAATAAAATCATAAACGAATCTATTATGACAAGTGCGTGGGTTGTACAAAAGCCTATACATATATATGTAGGTATTTTATTTTATTTTTTTTTTCTCTTTGCGGTATTTCAACAAGAGCCAAAACGGAGGCTGATGAGCTGTCCAAATTATGTGAAGTGTGTTTGAAGTTTGGTGTGTCTCTGGTGTGTGCGTGTGTGTGTGTGTGTGTTTCTGCCCCCATCATCATGTCAAACGGCAGCCACAACACACAAAATAAGACAACAATACAACATGAGAAAGATAGAAAAAAAAAAAACCCTAACGATAAAATTAATAATAAGACCAAACAAAAGCGCCAAAAAGCCGTATGCCGCAAAAGGGCCAACACAGCCACGCCCCAAACCCCAAACCCCCCAACCCCAAAACAGAAGAATGTCTTATTAGAGACTTTACTTTTTGATTGACAACTATCTGTTGAAATATCAAATTATAATTTCATAAATCGACGAGACGAGTATGGGGGGGGGGGAGAAGACTCTACACTAAATCAGGTAATTGCCAGATCTATTAGGCTATGGGGCGGACAGAGAGTCTTAAGATATTTTAGATCGAAAGATTTGAAGGTCAATGACAACATAGAAACAGACGGACAAACAGACGGACATAATTGATTACATATTAAACTGTTAAAAGGTGGGGAGAAAAGCAACAAAAAAAAACTAAAAATTCATTAACCAATATGGAGAAAACATGTTTTAATTTCATGCTTAAGATAATTCCCCAAACCCCACCCGGAGAATTTTAATTGCCATAACCTTGGCCTACCTTGGTGGCATACACGGACCAACAACAACACCAGCAACAACAACAACACTGGAATATATACTGCAATATGCGATATATATGTTTGATGCTATTGGACTTTGACTTTGGCTGTACAACAACAACAACAACAGCTACTATGCTTGACTGGGTTTGGTTAGGTGCCACATAATTCTCCTGCATTGCTGCACGCGCCTCTAGCCAAAAGCATTTTCACACCCAGCAACCCCATATATATATATATATATATGTATATACTCTTTCATTATATGAATCCGATATCCAAAGTGAGAGAAATCCAATCAATGCTTTGGCCATTTTCAATTTGCTTATGTGGGCATTCGGAAAATGGCTATTTGGTTTTTGGGGGCGTAACTCCAATTTTTATTTATGATCATATGTGGGTTTACTTTCTCGTAGAACTTCTTTCAAATCCAAATGTAATAGAAAATTGTAATTGGCTCAAACCATCACGTATTCGATTCCGAAATATTTCACACCTTTTTCCAGCATTAGAAAGTTTTCAGGCGCCCAACGTGTTAACTACGTTCTAAGGATCTTCACAAAAACATCTTAATAGATGGCAAACGAGGGACATTTAATAACTAACCAAGACAAGTTCAAGATCCTACTTCGAATATTTATGATCAATTTAAAGCAAATAAATTTAATAGCCAAAACAAATTATAGAAATTAAAATTTTCTATTTGAAGAACATTTCTATGCAAGCCGGGAAATTGGAAACATAAAATGAAAATGTGCTCTTAGATTAACTATTTTTTGCGGTATGGACTGTGAAATTTATAGCGCAGTGGCAAGGAAAATCATTAAAAAAAAAAAATACTTCGGTTGTTTTCTTCTTCTTCTTCGTCTTGTTGCCTTTTACAATTTCCGCTTTTAGCCTGTCATAAATCAATAAAAAAAAAGCAAAAAAACAACGAAACGAAGTAATAATAAACAGGGGGGGAAAAACCTTTGTGAGATAGGACTCCTCCTTAAATGGTTTCTCCAAAGATAATGCTCCATCTCTCTCTCTTTTGTACATTCTTTCTCTGGGGCTTTTAATAATTATACGCAAAAAGCTGCAAACTGTGCAGAATTTTTAGTTTACGAGCACATAAATGTAATTGGATGCGCAAAAATAGTGCCCATATATGTAGAGAGAGAGGGAGAAAGAGAGATGGTGGGGGGTTAGAGAAAGAGTATGTGTTTATAAATTTAACAGAGATGCCGCTTACCAAGTGCCTTCGCCCATCGCTACGCTACCAAATGCAATCTTCACTGTCATTTTGGTCTAGTGTGCAATTTGCCGAGAAAAAAAAAACTTTGCGCATGGGCAAAGGCAAAACGTGTCATCATCGATTACGCAGAGCAGTTGGAGCAGCCTGCTGCCGCTGCTGGAGGAGCTGCATCAGCACTAGGAGCCGCTAGCCTATCGCTTTGTGTTATCGTTGACGTTGGCAATCCCTCGGGCGCGTAACTCAAAGCGACATCACTTGACACTAATTAATACATACGCACCGACCTGGGAACTGGGAATGGGCTACTACACACTCACACTCTCTCTCTCTCTCTCTGTCTCTCTCTATCCTCTATGCAACTGCCACCCACTCGGTATGTCGACGCGCTCGTCGCATTTCAATCAAGACCATGTCAGTTAGTCAGTCAGTTGTGTCGAGTCGAGACGAGACTGGAGAGTTGAGATTCTGGCTTGATAAAGTTGTTTGAAAGTGTTGCAGGTTTGCACTCACACACACACACACAGAGACACACGCACACTCACACTCATACCACTCATTTAGTTGAGTGCCTAACTGGCACAGCTGCAACTGCAACTGCAACTGTGCTGCTTTTGGTGGCAAGAAGGAAGTGTGTGCCATTGTAACTAGGCGATGCTTATCAGTTTGTCGTCATCGTCGCCGTCGCGGTCGTCACACGCAGCCCCCATTGAGAATAGGAGAGCTTGTTGATAATGTTTACCGTTGCATTTCCTATGCCTGATTAAGGCTACTTCACTTCGTGATGGTAATTGAAGAAATTGCTGGAAAAAAACCAAAAAGAAAAAGAAAAACACCCACCGAAACAGATGCTCTCCACCATGCATTGGGCGCCACATTTTAAATGCATTCCTTTTGAGACCATAAATATGTAAGCAAAATTACTTCATGTGAAACCATTGGCATTTGCTTAGTTTTCCCTATATGCTAAGAGGCGTGACAAATGGGTACTTCGTTCCAGTGAGTCGAGTATACATATAGCTAACCTCATTTTCAGGGTGTTCTACACTCACAGAGATTGGAAAACATCTAGAAAAGAGTAATTGTTCGTTTTACACCTTTTTTTATAACGTTCTCACTTACAACAGTGTTGCATAATTTCACAATCGATTATAGCAGAGTTGAGTAACGTTATTTATTCTATTTCTTTATTTCTTTACAATCTAAACCGATTAGCAAACATCTAGAAAAGAGTAATTGTTCGTTTTACATCTTTCTTTTTTTTTTAGAACGTTCTCACTTGCAACAGTGTTGCATAATTTCACAATCGTTTATTACAGAGTTGAATAACGTTATTTATTCTGATTAAGGCTTCTTTATTACAATCTAAATCGATTAGCAAACATCTAGAAAAGAGTAATTGTTCGTTTTCAACCTTTTTTTAGAACGTTCTCACTTGCAACAGTGTTGCATAATTTCACAATCGTTTATTACAGAATTGAGTAACGTTATTTATTCTATTTCTTTATTTCTTTACAATCTAAATCGATTAGCAAACATCTAGAAAAGAGTAATTATTCGTTTTACATCTTTCTTTTTTTTTAGAACGTTCTCACTTGCAACAGTGTTGCATAATTTCACAATCGTTTATTACAGAGTTGAATAACGTTATTTATTCTGATTAAGGCTTCTTTATTACAATCTAAATCGATTAGCAAACATCTAGAAAAGAGTAATTGTTCGTTTTACACCTTTTTTTAGAACGTTCTCACTTGCAACAGTGTTGCATAATTCCACAATCGATTATAGCAGATTTGAGTTACGTTTTTTTATTCTGTTTCTTTATTACAATCTAAATCGATTAGCAAACATCTAGAAAAAAGTAATTGTTAGTTGTACACCTGTTTTTTTTTTAGAACGTTCTCACTTACAACAGTGTTGCATAATTCAACAAACGATTATTACAGAGTTGAGTAACGTTATTTATTCCATTTCTTTATTACAAACTAAATCGAATGAATTTCAGGTTTAAAAAATGGATTATAGATTGGATTGTGTTATGAGGGCCAAGTTCCGTATGAATTTAAAATTTAAATCAATTTCAAAAAAAAAAAAAAAATTAGCTCATCATCTTCAGTAAGAAATCAAAAACACACCTCATTCAGAGTGAATTAGAATGCAAATTTATCACTTTTATATACATATGTCACGCATAAAATGAGTGAAAGAGGGAGAGGGATGGGGAGGGAGAGAGAAAGAGAACTTGTTAACTTGGTTTTTCAATCAAGCACATTCCAATTGTCTTAACTGGCAGGCACCTCCTGGCCATTATTTCGGTTTCTTTTCAGTTGTATGTATATTGGGGGAGTCAAGCCAATTCAGAGTCGAAATCGTGCCTTTAAAATCTAATCGCAATGGGAAAAACAATATCTATGCTAATCTCACTACAAGATCATTGACAATAAAATGGGAACAAGAACCTGTAAAACAACCATGGAACAACCCAAATACAACGGGCAACAACAACAGCAACAACAACAACAAATAATGAGCCGTAATGAGCAATGGTTGGAGTCACCAAGCAAAATACACACAATTAGCCAAATTTTTTCAAGCCTTTTTGGAGGGATTTCGGAACAAATTAAAACAAAAAACTTTAAAAAATACAAAAAAAAAAAGAGTTAAAAAAACACACGAAATTAAACAAACATTGGGAGGGAGCGAAGGAAGAAGGAGGTGAAGGTGGAGGAGGAGGAGGCGGTGAAGTTTTATATGGAGAGTTTTTTTTTTGCTGTTGTTGGAAGACTAAATTGCTGGAAAATTACAAGAAAATCGTGCAACTCTTGTTTGCCACGATAAGTCTAGGACCTAGCTCCCGCTCCAGCTACACACCATCCCACCCCCCTCTACCACCCCTCCATGGGCATTGCCACCGCCGGCTGCCTATAACCTCTCTTCATTACTCTCCTTTCTCTCTCATTGAACAAATTTAAACGTTACATGCGAGTAGATTTCAACGCGATCATCGATTGGGGCACCCACACACACACACACACACACACAACAACGCCATGGGGCATGATGCAATGTGGCTGCAACATTTGCCCTCAGGTGTTTGCTCATTTTATTTTGTTTGGTTATTTTGGAAGCTTTTCACTTTTTTTTTTTGGTTTTTTTGGTTTTCTGTTCAGTTTGAAAGATTTTACTTTGAGCATTTCTGTTTTTCGTTGATTTCAATCGATTGGATTTGGCGTAACGAAAACTCACACAAAATAACTGCAACTGTCATTTTCGATTCGCGGCGGCGACCTGCTGGGCTTGCCGCGAAAGAACACCAACTGCAACAACAGCAACAGCAACAACAACAACTGCAACATTTTCTTTACCTGTCAAGAGGCAAAATGTCAATTTGCGTTGTTTGCTTTTAACTTGAAATTTTTCGTATTGTTGTTATTGTTGCTTGGAGTTTTTTGGTGGAATTGCATTCGTTGCGCCTTCAATTGCCGCAATTTACCTCTTTCCCAGCATCTCCCCCCTCTCACTCCACCACCCGCTTCTTAGTCAGAGTCAGAGACTCACTTCTATAAGCACCTTTTGACTTGAGCTTTAGGCGCGCCTATTGAGTGTTAATTAAGCATTTATTCAACTTGAAGTGTCAAAGTTGGCTTTAAAGAGCCGAAAATTAATGCCATTGGCTTTTCCTTTGTTATCAATTGAAAATTTTGTATACATATATAAGTATATGTATGTTTGTATGTATGTACACTTTTCGATTCGATACGAATCGATTCGATTTCGGCAATAGGCCATTAAAGTCCAAGGCGCGCTACTTCATCGATCATTGTGTGGACTGCCAAAGGGGGCCAAAGATCTCTCTCTCACATTTATTTTTTTTTTCTTTCGATGAATCATTTTCACTCTATACAAACAATATCTTGTTGTTGCTGATTTTGTTTAATTGGTTAATATACGAATCGTTGGCAATAATAATAAGAGGAAATGCCAAACACAAAATTTGCATATTTATTTGTTGCTAAAAAAAAATTTGACAGTTAAAAATGGTTTATTAGTGTCTAAAAACCCTTAAAGCTCACTCAAAAATAAAACACACACAAAAAAATAACTTGTTCAAACAGGAAAATGGAATTATAAACCATTTATTGCCATATAAACCGTGGAATCATGCTGAAGACAATCAAAGAAATCATTAACAATTTCAAAATGGGCTTGAATACACAAGAAGAGAAGAGTCATGCACAGCTAGTTGGCGCCCAACGTGAGGGGATACCAAAATTTCAGGAAGTGTTTAGAATTCTAACGAGAATTGTGGCTTAGGTTGGCTTAAATCTTAAAAGAAGCTCAAATAGAACTTTAAATCTGAATTGATTAAGTTTGGCGCCCAACGTGAGGCCAATAGAGGCATTCTTTAGACTTAAGTTTGCTCAATTTTTAAAAAAAAACTCAAATATAACTTCAAATCTGAGCTTATTGAATTTGGCGCCCAATGTGAAGCCAATATTACTGCAAAAGTACTAAATTAAAGAATAAAGTTTAAGTTTCTAAACTTAAAGTTAAAGTGTGAAAATATCTTCAATAACCGATGAAAGTAAAGTGAAACTGGCTGCCATTTTATTCATCTCATTTTCCATTATTTGAGAAGTTCACAAGCCGCACAAAAAGAAAATTGCTCAATTTATAATCAACTGTCTTTACACCTTGAACGAAAAACAAAAAAATCACTTTCCACTAGCACATTTCGTTTTTCATAACTTTTCTTTTCGTTGCTTTCGCAAAAGCGTAATAATTTTCTCACCTTCAGCCTTTCAACCTGATTCTTTCTCTTTCATCACACTTTCTATGGCCGCCGCCGCCGCTGCCACACTTCAAAAGGTGACAATTACTTTCAATTTTCCGCTAAACTTTCAACGAATCGCCACCAAGAGGAAAGACGATATGCATTCATATGTCTATATGTACATATATATGTATTTCGTTCATCTTGAATTCTGCCTGAGTAAACGTGATGCAAAACAGTTTTCAACCGCAACATCTTAGCTACGGATATTCGTACATAGTTTCACCCAAAACCGAACCGGAGCGAGCTGGCGAAAAATCTTTTGCCACAGTCACAAATTTTCTGAACTCTTGCCCTTTATGTCGAGCATTTTGTGGCCTGCGGCAGGCAGGCAGGCAGGAAGGCTCGGTGGTTGGTTGGATGGCAGCACACTCCACATCGAACGGATTGCTTGAACCTGACTGCAATTTGAAATGTGCAGCAGCCAGCGCAGAAAGTGTGCAACATGATCAGAGCCGCACACAGACGACGATGATCGCCTCGCTTCGATTTGTATCGCTGTTCCCTCAATCTTGCTCTCTCTCTCCTCCCAATTTCCACATCTTTCACCCTCTTCCTGCTTCTTTCAATGGTTTTCCATTGTGGCCATGGTCCGCGCCGCATGCTTTATAGATTTGTAAGTCCATGCCGGCATCGTTTTACATTGAAGTTCCAATATTTCATAATAAGTGAGACTGAAACTCGATGAGAGCGAGTTGGAGATGGCGACCTACAGCAGACCAAACTCAACTTTAGGGGGCCATTAAAAGCGAAAGTCATAAAATCGTACACAACCAAAAAACCAAAAAAAAAATACTTTAGAAATCCCCAAAAAAAAAAAGAAAAGAAAAAGAAGAAAAAACCAAAGGCAAAGTTTGTCATATGCAAAATCGACAAAAACCTAAATTTGTGTGTTGATTTAAAACAATGGCCAGCCTTAAAAACAAAGTTTTATGGCATCTTCCAATCACGCGAAAGGAATTACATTCCCAATTCACATATATATACATATATTTATCGATATCTATATATACATATATGTTTATGAGACAAAACTTTGCTGGGGCAAATCAAGTTTCATTTGAATTTGAATTTTTAGAACTTGTGATTTTATTGGTCACACGAGGAGCATTTTAAGCCCTATTGATTGGTCGTCAAAAACATAAAACCCAAAAGCATTCATACTCGTATTTGGAATGTTGTTTGCCCATGAACAAATTTATCATCTGTCATGACTAATTTAAGCCATGAAATTTTACAATTCTCATTGAAATGTATTCAAATATTTCACAGGATATTAAGTTAATTGTTATTCAAAAGTCGAGAAATTTCTGCATATGTTTCAAGGGACACAAATTAAGAGTAATTTAGTTAGAAGAATGTGAATTTTGATCTCAAACTCAAAAATATATGTAATGCTCATTCAAAAATATAGAAATATTTTACAGGATATTAAGGTAATTGTTATTCAAATGTCGAGAACTTTGTGCATATGTTCCAAGACACAAAAATCTAAAGTATTTCGGTTTGAAAAATGTGAATTTTGATCTCAAACTCAACAATATATAATTCTCATTCAAAAATATGAAAATATGTTACAGGATATTAAGGTAATTGTTATTTAAATATCGAGAAATTTCTGCATATGTTCCAAGACACAAAAATCTAAAAAATCTAACTCAAAAATATATAATTCTTATTCAAAAATATGGAAATATTTTACAGGATATTAAATTTTACAATTCTCATTGAAATATATAGAAAAATTTCACAGGATTTTATTGTTATTCAAATGAAACCAAAAGAAACAAATCTATTGTATTTTCAAATATATCAAAGTCAATAAAAAAGTGATTTTGACTCCATTCTCAACGAACAGAATAGAGTAGGCTATTTTAATGGTTATTTTCTTGATAAATTTCTATCTATTTCTTTCGTTCAATTAAAAGTGACTATGAAATGTAAAAGTTGAAATGAAATTTTAACAATCAATGTAGTTAAAATCCAAGACAAGGCACAAGCAATTAATTTTTAACTGACTCTCTTGTATGGCATTCACAACGATCCACCTCTTTCTTGAATAAAGACTTCAAAATCATAGCAAAAGGCACCCCCACACACACCACAACACACACACACACACACAACAAATCGAGGCAGTCAGTCAAGCGGGTTTGTGCTGTTGCAAGGCAACATTTGCCAGAGTTAAGAGCATTACATGGCTGCACATTTTGCCAACGGGATGCAACAGCAACAAAAACAACATCTCGTCTCGTGCATGTGCAACACTTATAGCAACAAAATTAAAGGCAAATCGTAACCAATCACAAAGATTACCCCCATCCATTCCCTCCCACACACACAAACACACACACACACACACATCCAAGTAGAGGCGCCCCCGCTTTGGCAGTCTAGGGAAATTGTGGGATTGAGAGAAAGGGAAAGGTAAAGGGGGGGAAGGGTAACCCAAAGGCGCCTGTTGCATTGGTATTTTAAACACTGCCAAGGCGCATAATCAAAACGCTTAAATTATAATAACTTTATTAAGTCTCGACTCTCTGACTATGTGGTTGTTGGGTTGTCTATGTGAGCATAGAGACCTGGCATCCCTCCTCTCTTTTTTGTCCAGAGGCGTAGTTAGCTAATAGACCCTTCTATCGCATTAATCATAAATAAGGTTTATTTCCTTTCAAATTCACCAAACATTTTCGGTATTTAGCTTCTCATTTTGGGTAAATCTTTTTTTGAATTTAAATGAATCATAAATGAGGTTTATTTCATTTCAAATTCATCGTAAACATTTTCAGTATTTAGCTTCTTATTTTGGGTAAATCCTATTTTGAATTTAAATAGATTTTCTTTGAAATATTCTAAACTAAAGTTAAACATTATTTCGTTCTATCTTTAATATCAGTTTCAAAGCGTTTTATCAGCTTATTTCGGTTCTTAAATCAAATGCTTTTAATGTAAAGTTAAACTATGAATTTATTTCGGTTAACCACTTTCTTGAGTTTTTTAAGAAAATATCGTTTAAATCATTAGTATAGTAAATCTCCAAGTTATTCTGCCAGAACACTTAACATATGTATGTAGGTAATTATAATGCAATTGCAGTTTGCCTCAATGAATAGGAACTTAGTCTATATATTATATATATCACAATTTAATTTTCAAAACGATTTGAAATTTAATTTTTAAAGGTCATCAAAAAGTCTTAATAATTTCACAATTTTAGCAAACATATTTTGTTTTAAAATTTATAAAATTCTATATACCATATATAACACAATTTAATTTTCAAAACGATTTGAAATGAAATTTTTAAAGGTCATCAAAAAGTATTAATAATTTCACAATTTTAGCAACCATATTTTCTTTTAAAATCCCATATAATATATTTTATTTTTTTTTTTAAACAATTTAAAATTTAATTTTTAATAGTCATCAAAAAGTATTAATAATTTCCCAGTTTTGAGCAAACATATTTTGTTTTAAAATTTATTAAAGCAGACTTTTGGTCATAATGATTCCTATTTTTGAGTTTTAACCCCCGAAAATATTGAAGTAACTATGCCTATGTCCGTTTGTTCTTCTACCCGGTCCTGGTCTCTAGGCCTGTGAACAGGTGTAGTGGAAAATGAAAGCAACAACAGCAACAACAACAATAGCAAACAGGTAAAAACTGTGAGCAAAAAAACCCAAGCAATTGTCTGTTGATGCTTTGCCGTTTTTTTTTTTTGTTTTTTGGTTTTCTTTTATTTTTTTGGAGTGGATTTTACTTTGTACACACTCGAAGCTTTTTGCTGTAGTTGTTGTTGCTGTTGTTGTTGTTGTTGCCTGCTGCCTGCTGCCTGCTGTTTATGATTGTTTTTTCATTTTCTCAAGTGATGAGTAGGATATCTGTCTGCTATGGCAACTACAACTACAACAACTCAACCAACCAACCAACGAACCAACCAACATCTCCAACAACAACAATTCAAGCAACAAGCTATTTGCGACTCACGACTTTTCATGCAATTTTGAATTTAAAATTCTTCACACACTCTTTTCATTATGTGTTGTTGTTGTTGTTGCTGCTGCTCGGTTTATTCCCTGAGCCTTCAGTCGGCGTGGCCCGCCATCGAAGTTGGGCCACAAAATAAGATGCTACTCTTGTGGCCATCTTTGAAGTGGTTGGTTTGCCTTGTAATGGGTGTGTGCGAGTATATGTGTATGTACGTATACATATATGTGTGCGAGAGCTGAAGAGACGCCTCACGCGCCATTCAACGTTTATATTGTCGCTCACAGTGGTTTCAACGACCCAAGATCCTCACACAGTTAACACCATTTGAATGCTAGAAATCTAGAAACTCCGAAGTGTTTGGCCTATAAATCAAAAGTTTTAAGTAATCTATTAATAATCTATTAATTGTTAGAAGATTTCGCTAATATTACTTAATAATTGTACGTTTTACGCAACTAAATTTATATTTTTATATAAATAATAATAATAATAAATACTTAATAATTATTTAGGCATCTTTCGTAACAAATTCAGAAGTTTCCCACATTATTTTAAGAGCTCCTAAGATGGAAACATTTGTAGTATTCCATATTTTCCTACCAATTTGATTAAAACTGGTTAAAAAAATATTAGAAAATGGCAATTTTGCATGCATTTGTTAAGTTTATCGTTAAATTGTTGTAGTTAGAACCGTTTGCCATATCTTAACTACTGTGCCCCTACGTACATACGTACGTACATATTTTTCTCTGTCATTCTGAGAGAATTTTTTGTGTTGGTGTTGGGCAAAAGCATGACGATGACGATGACTGGCCGCTTGCCCAACTCTGATGGCTCACTGCGACTTGGTCTGAGTCGGAGTCGGAGTCGAAGACGAAGTCTTTGGGTACTGGGTACTGCCGTTTGCCACTTGGTGGTCCAATTCAACGAATTGACTATAATCAGTCTAGTGCCAAGTACATTTCAAGTGTCTACTCCATGCACTTCTCTCCTATGTATGCTGTGTGTGTGTGTGTGTGTGAAAAAGGAGGAGGTGCAGCCGGTCGGCAAGTTCCAAGTAGTTTGCTCTCATATGCAAATGGGCTCCCTGAACCACTTCACTCACTCACTCATTCACTCACTCGCTCACTCCAATCCACTCCATTGCACGGCACTGCACTGCACCGCACCGCACCGCACTCCACGTACATACACGTCTTGAGAGTGCCGTGCGTCGGCGCACAAAATTAATTTATTACAATGCAACAAATTACATTACTCATTAATATATTTAAGCCAAGTTTATACGCATTGGTGGAGCAGGTTCCTTGGGCTCTGGGCGTCGTCGTTCCCAATAAATCTGTAATTTGTAATTAATGTGAAAAATTGCCCAGCCGGACATCAAACAAGCCTAAAACAGTGCAAAAAATAAAAAACAGCAAAACCTGCCCCCTAAACTGAGCTTATGTGTCGCACTCGTTCTCATTTTCATTCAGTCACTCTTGGTACACTTGGTTCACTCGGTCCACTTGTGGGTCAAAGCCATAACTCTTCCACAAGTTCGGCAGTTCGACGTGTGTCTGTGTGTTTCATAAATATAAATTAAGTCACCTGACTAACGCAACATGCGTGTGCTTAAGTCTCCAACAACAACAACAACAACAAAAAAGTTGGTCAAACCACCAAAAAGAAACAAAAAACTCATGTAATAAATGCACTTAACGACCTCCGAAAGGTGTCGGGTGGGTCACCATTTTACAGTGCAATAAACGTAAAACAAAAATCGGTCATAGAAGAGAAATTCTTCTAATCTTGTAAAGTCCTTCTTGCGATTAAAAAACCAAACGAAAATCTACAAGCCAAATATCTTTTTAGCTCCATTATGTAATTCCTGATTCGGATTCTTTTATTAGATTCCAACAATTTCGAAAAGTTTTATTTTTAATTTTAACACAATTTATCCATTAAGCAAATTTATGATGTTGTTAAACATTTTCTTCCGCCGACACAAAATTTGGAGGCAGGGGCGGAATCTAAGATGTCTGCTTGATATGATTGATAATATTTCGAGAGTTCAATCAACTCCTTAGATAAAGTAAAGAAAATAAATATCAAAATGACCGCAATTCGCAATATCTCTAACAATTCGCTGCGGTCAAATGTAGTTGGTTCGGTTCAGTCAACGGAATCAAAACAATTTTGAATACCCTATAAAATAAAGGATAAAAGGTTATACCAGGTAAACCAAAAGAAAAGTAATTGCTTGATATATATATATTCGATCGATAACGAATAGTGGAGTAACGTGAAAAGGTCGCAGTACTGGAAACGGTTTATTAACGATTAACCGAAACCATCTACCATATTTGATTAGTGGCTATTTGTAAGGAGGAGTAACGCAAGAAGGTCGCTGAGTTGACGCTTAATTGTTTAAAACGGTTTATTAGTGGGTATTTGTAAGGTGGAGTAACGCAAGAAGGTCGCTAAGTTGACGCTTAGGAATTCAAAACGGTTTATTACGATTAACCGAAACCAGCGACCATATTAGTAAGATGAACGGTTTATTACGATTAACCGAAACCAGCGACCATATTTATAAGATGGAGTAACGCAAAAAGGTCGCTGAGTTGACGCTTATTTGTTCAAAACGGTTTATCAGTGAGTATTTGTAAGGTGGAGTAACGCAAGAAGGTCGCTGAGTTGACGCTTAGGAATTCAAAACGGTTTATTACGATTAACCGAAACCACCGACCCTTTTTAGGTAGGGGGTATTCGTAAGGTCGTCGCCTTGGCTTAGTCTATGGCATTTGCTTCTTTTTTGTTTGGCTGCCCAAAAGGCAAAGAAAACGCAGCTTGAGTGAGTGATTCAATGGAGCAAAACGTGAGCTAAGAGACGTGATACAACAACAACAACAACAAAGAAATCGCCGTTTATACGCCTGATGAGCGAAACTGAGCGAACGATCAAGCGATCAAAAGGAATGAGTGAGCGGACGAGCGGCCTTTTCAATGGTAGATATAACATTTTTGTGTGTGTGATATTTTTTTTTAGGTAACTTTTGGGGGTTTCTGCTGTTGTTTAGCTTTTCTCAACGAATCAATCACAATGATTATGATAAATGATTTCGGTTATTCACTATATATTCATTGTTTGATACTTGATTTTTTACTTGATTCATTTTTCTCTTTCTGTCTCTTATTTCGCATTATTACACTGTATAATAGGCGATCACAGGGGGGGGGGAGTCTGGCCTGTAATTGCTGTTTTTGTGGGGGAGGAGAAGCAAAATAAGTTGCTTATAAATCACAATGGAAATCTATAATTTCTGTTGGACGATCATCTCTTTTGATTAGCACATTTGTCTGTCTAGTTTCACTTTTTTCTCCCTCTCTCTGTGTTCTTTTATTTTTGGTATTTTCGTAACGCTGACCCATTGAACTGTTTGTGGGTTCAATTGTGGTTGTTGTTGTTGTTGTTTCTCTTTCCCGTACTTGCCATTTCACGATAGTCTCATATCTTTTCTTTGCATTATCAATTTGCTGTAATCTTGTTAGAAGGAAACTTCATTAGTGTCAGCTTCCTTTGGACATTTGATTAATGTTTTGGCGGACCACCAGCAAGTGAGGCAAACTTGATTTGCCATCATACCAACGACCAACCAACCAAGCAAGCAACCCAGCCAACCAACCAGCTAACCAACCATTGACTATGTTTGCATAGTGGCCACGCCCATTTCATAATTAAATTGCAATTTAAAGTCTTTACATAAAGTGATATTGATAGCAGATGGAAATTGGGTTAGTTATTCAGAAAAAAAAAACAACAAGTAATTGGTAAATTAAACGTTGCCAGAATCAATATATCAATTAGAGTTAAAATCTAAATCAAACTTTCTCTATGACTATCCCAATAGGTCTTTATATTCGATAATATAAATCTTGTTAAAAGTTTTTTGTTTAAAAGAAAATCTAACGAATTAAAAAGTTATAACATTCTGACTAGAGATTCCACTTTATTCAAAAAGAGAAAAATTTAAATAAGTCCTGAAGGTGCAGAAGTTTAAAAAATATTTAGCAATGACTGACATAAATTGTGAAATGAATGTCTTCAATTTTTGAAAAGAATAAACAATAGTTTAAAAAGTTTACAATTTTCCCGTAAGATCGACAACAATCGAACTCTTTTTTCTACATCTGGACGCATTTAAAATGATAAACGAACTAGACTAACAAGCAGTAATTTAGATAATATTTTTGCATAACAATATGGAAAAATGTACTAAATTTGAAAATAAATCCCTCAAGTTCTCGTCCTCTCTGGGGCCTCAAAAAGAGGCCTTAAAAAAGAGGCCCATGTCCATCTTTACTTTTGACACTTCTTTAGTCTTGTTCGATAGTTCAGACTTTGAAAAGTATTCCATGAAAATGCTTAGGTTAATTTAGGTATTGCCATTCGATCTCAGCTTGATAATCCCATACATGTGTTCTGGATTATGCCAAACTTTTTAATTAACTCTTTATAATTTATTTTTTCTTGCTAGCAAATTAACTCTAAGAGAAGTTTTCTAAAATTTGAATTTCACTTCAATATATATACTTACTATACAAAATACTCGAATATTTCTGATCGATCACAGTTCTCGGTAGATGAGTTGTCTAAATGACCCTGTCGTAAAGGCACCTGAACAACGAGAATCCGGGTTCGAATCCCAGGCTTGTGTATGGTTGTTGTGTATCGTCTGAAAAAATTGTTAGGTTGATAGTTTTAGAACTATAACCCATATTTTTGATAGGTTGATAGTTTATACAACTATATCCTATATTTTTGATTAATTAAAAATTGACAGTATTAAATTGACAAATTTATTTGAACAATTTTCGCAATGGAGTACAGGATGAACGTTTTCCTTGGAGCTTTAGAAGGCAACGCAATAGTTGGTCTTTTTTTTCAATATTATTTCAATTTAGCTTAAAATGTAGTAAATTTTTGTAATATTTCATGCAGTACTTTTCTTTAAAAAACTAATCACAAAATCACTTTCTACAATATATATTTTATATTATTTTTTAATCAACTCTATGAAGTGTCTGTTTGAGAAATTGTTTTCTATTATGTTTATTAATTTGTATTTCATAATTTATATTTAATACTTTTATTTTAAAACACATAAAATATGTATTCAGTATTTTTTGTTGAATTAGAAATTTTTAAACCTTATTTTTGTAACTATTTAGGATGAAATTTTCTGTTACAAAAGATTATTCGAATTTTATAATTATGAGAATGGACAGTGTCCAATTTTGTAAATTGTTTCCCAACTGAATATTCAATTGATATTCATATTTAATTACCATAACGCAACATTTGTTTTTGGTTTGTGCGTATGTTTTTTTTTTTGGCAGGACAACTTTCGAAAATATTTCGAACTGGCTTTTGAAGTTGTCCACCGCAATGTGTCATAATATTTGTCAAGATTTTTGGTTGATGCAACATTTTAACCTGTTTTTCTGTTTATTTTCATTTTGCAGATTTTCGAGACGACGGCAATTGATGTGGCAGCTAAGAACCAAATTTGGCCAAAGGAGCTAATCGAAAGAATTCGAGACATCCTTTGACAATGTTTCCACGTCTGCCCGCTGTAAGCGGTGGGTCGGCAGACATATATCAGGATGATGATGCCAGTACCACAATGCGTTCAGTATTCCCAAATTCACGGCTGGATTCGCTCAGCACACATCATCAGGGTGTTGATCCCTATCATCGTCATCATCCAGAGGGCCAGGGTCAGGGTGAATCAGAAATGCCAGGACAAATGTTGCCGCTGCCGCCGCCACCGCAAATGCCAGCGCTGCCCGACTACAATCCCCTGCAGGATGATGATAATTGGTGGGCCAATGCCATTGAGGTGGACACATTCGATTCACCATTGGCCTTCGATGCCAGCGAGAATGGTCTGTGGAATGGACATTTTGTACCGCCGCCGCCACGTCCGCCCTTTTTGGATGAAAGCGTCGCCGCTGATGGCCTGACCACCTGTGATCTATGCACGTGGGCATGGCAAAGGAATGCCTACTCCCTGGATGGTTCATCGATAGGTGAGTTCTCACTCTCTCTCTCCCTCTCTCTCTCCCTCTCTCTCTCCCTCTCTCTCGCTCTCTTTGTTTTTTTCAATTAAAAAACTTAAACCCAAATCCACTCCTTCTTCGGCTGCTGCTGCTCCTTCTTCCTTCATTGTTGGCAAGACAATAATCTTTGTGGCTGAACATCGGATCGATCGCTGATATCAATTTATCAAACTGATGTTGGGGCGTGCGTGGCTCTCGATTGCTTTTCGGCAGAGCCAAGAACACCATAGCTCCAACTCCATCTCCAACTCCAACTCGAGCTCTTGCTGCTCCTCCTACCACTTGCATTTGCAAATTTAATTTTTGCACATAACTCTTTGTGGCAGCCTTTATGCGGCCAAAGATCCACCATATCCGCAGCAGATCCCGATCATCGCCAGTCATTTGTCTCTGCGCAACGATGAACAAAAAAAAAAAAAAAAAGGAAAAGGAGGTTTACTCCGCTTAGAAAACCACCAGAAAATATATAAAGCAGTGGGCGTTGTCGCTCTCAGTTCGTCTCCCAGTTGGTGGTTCTGGTGGTGCTGGTGGTTCTGGTGGTGGCTAGATAGCTATCGTTACATTACCAGTGGGTTGCCCACTGCCTTTTCGCTCATTTCATTTATTTTGTGCTCAAAATGAAAGACTACAAACAATGCAAAAAAGATAGAAATTGATGACAAAATCATAATCAAAATTTAAAGTCTCTAAAATGCGAAACTTTCTAAAATTAAAACCTGCAAAAATCTATCTATATAATTATATTAATTCCTACATATGATCCTAGCTAGTTATGCTGATCGAAAATATATATAATGTGAGAAAATTGAAGCCAGGGACCGAAAATAAGTATTATTTTTTAAATATTTTTCAAAACAAGTAGTACTTCTTATAAAAAAACACAGTTTTAATTCTTATTTTTGATTCATTTTAAATATTTCTCATTCAATCATTCAATGACTTTTATATTTATTATTTTTAAAATATACATCGATTTAATACTTCTTATACAAAAAAGCCCAGTTTTAATTCACATTTTTGATTCATTTCAAATATTTCTCATTCATTTTAAATATTTTTTATTTTAACTATTTCTCATTCAATCATTCAATGACTTTTATATTTATTATTTTTAAAATATACATCGATTTAATACTTCTTATAAAAAAAAACCAATTTTAATTCATATTTTTGATTCATTTAAAATATTTCTCATTCAATCATTCATTTTATTTTATAAAAATTTTAAATCATAAAGTTTTTTGCTTTTTTCTCAAAAATAATAGTTAAAAATAAAAATAAAAGTTATTCCTGAGAAACATTTAAAAAAAATAGTAAGGATGCAAAAATAAGAACTAATTGTGACTATAAGTCACAACTTAACTGTTATTATTAATTTGTTTTTAACTATATATATCCCCTATTTAAAAACCCTTTAAAACTCTAAAAATTTATTAAAGTTTTCAACGAAAGTCCGTCAAAATTGATCATTGATAGTTATGAGAACTATGCCAAATATTTTTCATGCTTGCCATCAATTGTTATGGCTTAAAGAAAATCGAAAAATGTCGAGTCTACCTTTAAATAAAGGTTAAAAATCTATTAAATTGCACAAATTGCAACAAGCATCACCATTTGCCACTCAATTCAATTAGCTTTCTCATTTTAATAGCTACCTTAGTAGAAAAGAAAACGAAAAGAAACTGCAACACCATAAAAAACCGATCTTTAGGCGACCTCCTGAATTTAGTTAAACTGCTGCTTAAAACTACTACGACTACTATGACTACTACTGACCCAGTGTGCCAGTGCCAGAGCCATTGAAGGAGAAAAGAAGATAAGTAACCCATGGAGCTTGCCTCCTAAGGGGGCATTAACCAAAACTGCTGCCATTCAGTGTCTGGCAAATTAAATTAAAATGTAGGTGAAATCTAACTTGGGGAAAATGGTAAAAGGCATTAAAAGACATCACACTACACGCGAGAGTCGTGTGTTCCTTGCCACAATGACACACAGCACCCCAAAAAAAACGAAACAAAAAAAAAAACAGGTGGAGTTGCTAACGATTCAATACTACTATCTGGCTCCTCAACATCAAGTAGAAGAAAGACATAAAACCAAAGGCAGCCCAGAAGTTCCCTTGTTGGTCAAAGATCGTAAAAATTATTTTATTTTTTTTTCTTTTAGTTTTTTTTTTTTTATGAACTGACAACGACATTGATGACGACCAAACAAAACAAACAACTTGAACGACTCTCTCGCTCGTCTCTGTTTACTCTAACACCTAATGTTTAACTAATTTCAACTAGATAGAGCTAGGCATACATTTACGACTCGGATACCATCGAAATGTGACTATGTTTACCTAACTGGCCTACCTGGTCAGGCCCCCAAGCGTTCCGTAATGAAGGTACCCCATCTTATGTTTCGCTTCATAATTATTTTATGAGTCAACCAAAAAAAAAACGTTTTTGGACACATCGTTGCTCTACTGTTTAAATTTTGATTAAAACCCCGATGTGTCTCATAGATAAAGCGTCAGTTGTAACTGTTGCTGTTGACTCTCTGTTGATGGGATCGTGCCCCAAACTAGTTACATTTTGCATTTGCATAGGTATAGAGGGTACTTACACACACACACACACACACACAAACACACTTAGATATGGATCAAGGGGAACAGTAAAATGCGTTTCTCATCGTTTTTGTCTTTTATTTTTTTACGATATTTGTTTAATTTGCCTTTATTATAGTGTGTTTGTGTGTGTGTGTGTTTGTCAACAGAAAAAATTGTTGTTGTTTATTTTGATAAATATACTGTTAAAGAAGATTCCATTTGAGATAACAGCAAGACTATTTCTATAGTATATATATATCCGATTACAACTATTAACCATTATTAAAATAAAATTCATTTCAAATGTAGGTCCTTTTAAAAAAATTAAAACTCTAATGCAGTATAAATTTTCATTTATGAAATTTAATGATTTTCAATCGTTAAATCGGCCATAAAGTAAGCATCTGAAGCTTTCTTTTTTTCTTCTTTTCTTTTAGCTAGATAAATCCAAAATAATCATAAAATATTTATCTAAATTGTTTGGAATTATCATATACTATACAATGGCTTGCCTTTCCACATTTTTTTTTCCACCTTTTCTGAACTGAGTCATGGCAAAAGTTATTTTTTACTACCCCTTTCCAAAACTATTAAACGAAAAAAAATAAAAAGAAGCGACACAAAAAATCTATGAGAACATATTGTGCCATATAAATAATCAGCTAGCTGTAAAGAGAACGAGATTTTCCATTTGGTTGATCTTGTGGGTAGCATAAAATCGAATGGAGGCGTGTCTACGTAATATATTTTAGATATATTTGCTGTCGTTGTTGTGTTTTCTTAAACGGCAATCCAGAAATAACAGCAGACGTTTTTTTTTGCTTTTGGGCTCATAAATTAAACATCAACTTTTTGAGAAACATAAAAATTTGATATAAAAATATATATTCGATGCTATAAAGAACAACACATATCTAAAGCTTAATGCATCAATTAACATGGCGGCTGTCATTTCGAATACCCTGTACCCTGGGTAGTCTTGACTCATTTCTTTAACCAACAGGACTCTACTTGAGATTTTACCCCCAAAATCTTTAAACAAGTTTAGATATCAAAGAGATTACTTTTTTTTACTATGCAGAGGGTATCCAATTGGTCGTCTCTGCGAATTATATAGAATTTATTTGTTTTTTTTTTTGCTTTCATTATTGAAATTTCTGTGTTTGCGCTTCATTAAATTGAAAACAACTGAGAGAAAGAAAATTTGAAATTTGTTTATTTTCTTTCATACTCAATTGGGTTTTCTTTTACACAAAGTTTCTGCCTAATTGCCTTAGTTCGCGACATCAAAATTAGGGGCGTGGCAATTACACAAACACAAAAGATTTGTATGTGTATGTGTATGTGTATTTGTGCTGTGAAAACTTTTTGTCGAAAACTAATTAAAATTCAAGTTGAGCAAAAAGTTTTTTGGCCTAAGCAATAAATATTGTAAAATATGTACAATAGCATACACACGCCCACTACCCGCCCACGCCCAGCAAACTTATTCTTCTTCTTGATTTCTTAAGAAAATGGCAAAGCATTTTCTTTCACCATTTTGCCCATTTGTCATTTGAGTGCGAGCAAGGGAAGGGAAGGGAGAGGAAGAGTAAGAGAAAACTGCCATTGATATTTGGTTACTTATTTGCGAAACTTTTCAAATATTTGTCATGACTGAAGTGGAGATTTCTCAAAAAGTTTTGCAACGCAACTGAGACTAATTACCAGTTTGAGATTAAGTAAGTCTCCGATTTCAAACTGTGACACTTTAATGGCAATGTCAATCCAGAAATGTCAAACCAGGTTGAAATAATAATTTAATTTCTACATAGATAGATCGGAGTAGTTCACTGAAATGTAGTTGATGTCCTTCGAGGACAATTTCTGTAGTTTCTTTTGAGCTCAATTAGAATGCTCCTCGTTTTCGTAATTGTAATATTTTTGACATTGTATTTTGTATTATAACTTTCGAATTATATTTATGATAAAATTAAAATGAAAGTTCTTTTCTTTCAACTTTTCTCTCGCTCGCTGTTGATAATGCATTTTAATTTAATTTCTCTCCTTTCAATTTTCCGATCATTCCCTTCTCCTTCTCCTCGTGATCGCGCAACGCGCTAACAACAAACACCTGAGTATTATGCCTACATAAACAAAAAAAAAAAAAGAACGAAAAAAGAAGCATTTATCATGGGGCATTAAAACTCGAAACAGGAACTGACTTCGTCTTCTTGTTTTGTGGCCTACCTGTTCCCCGTCTCAATGGGGTGCCCTCATCAGCAGAATTAGAGAAGCAGACGGGGCCATAAAAATATAAAACGTTAAGAAAAAGGACAAAAGGTGAAATGTTTGACCAAGAAACGCGTGTGATAAACCTAATGAGCTAAACTAACTGCCAACTTCTATACCCTGTAGTAACCCCAAATGAGCGAAAGACTAAAGGATATGCAGTTTTTAGAAGCAAAACTATTTCGGGTCTGATTTTTCCTATGGGAGCTATATGATATAGTAAACCGATCTTGATCAAATTTGGCACGAACGTTTGGATGTATATTAAACTGCTAAAATGTTAAGTCTCATGATAATCGGGTAGAAAAGAACGAAGTTATTGATCTAAAACTCATTCCTATGGGAGCTATATGATATAGTCGTCCGATCTGAATGAATCCGAGATATACAATGAATGCAGTATATACAAGACTTCGTGCAAAATTGCAGTTCTGTAACCTTAGCGGTCTAGGAGGAGAAGCTGTTGATCCAGACGGACAGACGGACGAACAGACAGACGGAAAACGGACAAACGGATTTGAACTCGTCATGCTGATCAAGAATATATATACTTTATATGGTCGGAGATGCCTCCTTCTGACCAAAATTAATACACCTCCTTTTTGCAAGGGTATAAAAGTAATAAACAAATGGTAGATCTTTCGTATACTGGGTACCTTAGGGTCGTCACCTTAGAATTCTCGACCATAGATAACGATCAAAGGTGAGAGGGGGGAGGGGAGACAGAGAGAAAGGTTAACGCTGGACAATAGAGCGCCGTGTGGCATATAAAACTGTTGTCACTTCATGAGGCTGACATTTAAAATTCAATATGTAGCAAAGAGAATTTCAATTTCCTAAAAGGTTTTCCATTCTCCAAAACCTTATCCCCCCTCCACCCCCCATACCGCTGAAAATGATATCAAATTCAATTAAGACATTTCAACATTAAATGGGCCGCTTCAGGCCGAGGTGACCCGATGAAATATCGAAGAAATATTTATAAGTCAAGTGGAAGAAGAGAACTTAACTAAAAAATTTCCAACTAAATAATTACATAAATGTTTAGTAGATAATTTGTTGGCATTGTTATGCAAATGCAGATTAACACGAAAGCTAAATCGAAAGAAATGGAACGGTAGAAAAAAGAAAAAAAAAAAACCTAAACTAAACGAACGTTGTTCTTGTTTTTCTCTAATTGAGACATTTGCCGCATTTTATTTCGGTTCGATTGTATGTAAATCTTCAAAACCGAACCGAAAACTATTTCAATATGCAGAGAACTTTTGCATATTAAATGAGCTTGTTATTCATAATTTTTCGTATACCCTAAATTGAAGAGTAGAGTATATGCATTTGTTTCTCAAAAAGGAAACAAAGCTTGAAAATTGGAATTTCTATATAACTTGTATGGGAACAATCAACGAATATTTAAATGATTTCTCTGTTTGATCTTTGATATCAAGATTTGAGAGAGACTTTCTTAGGGTATCAAAACTTCCTTATGGCCAACACTCTATGTTTTTGTTAACTTGGTCTTCTGTATAGTAGTTGGTTTTATTTTTTTTTGTTATCCAACTTTTTGACAAATGGCGTCGGTTTTTCCCCTATCTCTCTCTCCTTCTCTCCCCCCGTCTAGTGGATAATTTTAATTTGCTTGAATTCTCTACAGTTCTCTTTGTTTGTCTCTTGGGCATGTGTATATGCTATGATCCCTTATCGGATGCGGTTTAATGCCTAATTTATGTGGCATTCTTTTGAAAGTTAGTTTGCTTAATTTATATATATATGGCGCGCAACTCTTATATCATTATGATTTTTGTAACCTAATTGTTTTTGGCAATTAATCAATGTTATTATGTGGGAGAGAAAAGTTTGTCTTACACATGCCATAAACAAATAAATAATAATTTACGTTGACATTACATTAATTCAATGCAATGTCTAGGCCAGAAAATTTGTTTGCTTTTGCTTTCCCATTCCCCATTCCACAAGATTCACCTAAATTGAATTGAATTGTATTTCTCTCTCTCTCTCTCTCTGTTTTTCTTACTTGCATCTATCTCTGTCTTTTTGCATAATTGAATTTATTCTCAGTTGTGACAGTCAACAGATTTTGGCTTTTTACTTGACTTTGCTACGGCTGCCAATGGGCATCAAGCCAAATAAATCTGGAAGCCAAGAAAACAGAATCTTGCATATTGCGGAGAAGTGCACACCAAAAAAAAAAAAAGGGGGCATAAAAAATCAATGCATAGCTGCAGAAAAAAATGGCATAAACATCGAAATACCCTCTAATCATGTGATCAATGCAAATTCAAATGCAGCAAATGTCACTCAAAATCATAGACAAAAAATGCCTCATTAAAGTTCGGATCAAGAAAATATATAGCTGCAACTACCCCTGATCTTAACAATTGGTATCAAAAGGCGGAAGGAGTAATCAAGTTTGGGAATAAAAACTTGGCAGACAGTTTGTTGGCACTTATTTTGGGGGAAAATTGAAAAAATTCTTAACTACAAATTTCTCTTAACCGATTTAAGTTCATATGTAAATGTTTGAAAATTTATTAAAGCTGCATCTAGGAGAAAAGAAAAAAAATATATGAATTTTAACAGATTTGTGTATAATTTATAGCTATAATATTTTTATTTTCCTTCTTGCATCTCGCTTTCACCTACCTGACTTTTCGCCCCCAGACATCGCAGCCCCCCAAAAAATTTGTTTTTCCATAAAAACCATTTAACCATGCCAGATGAGAGGGAGAGGTGTAGGCTAAGCCATTTCTCACCCACAAAATGCTCGAAAATTTAATGCTGACTGATGTTCATAATTATCCGCGCATGGCTTTTCAATTAAGCGAAATTTATGTGCATTTTTCGAATGCTCACGGCTCATTAGTAAATTAGATTTCAAACTAAAAATATATAGTATACTGCCAACACTTTGTAGTGCAGATCCCACAACACTTGGGAAGACACTGACAGCAGTGTGTAGTAAGTATGAGTGTTTGATTTGGCAGGCCATCAAAAGAATTTGTCGCCTCAATGCAAAATTTCGTAAGATGATGCCGACGCTAATGAGCTTTGCTGTCGAGAAACATTTGAGAGGGGGGTGTAGGGAAAAAAAAAATTGATTTTTAATTTTTCTCAACTGCAAAAAACAAATAGAGTAACCCCCACCCCAACCCCCACATCTTTTACTCTGTGTATATGTTTATGTTTGGGGTAAGAAAAACTGAGTCTACAATTTCCTTTGATGTGGCTGACTGAGACAATGTTTTTCAGAGGTCTCTTTGATCTAGATAGATATTATATATATATACATATCTACACAGTTGGAGAAGCCCCAAGACCCCGAAGGCTTGGAGTAAATGAGAGTCTCAAAGAGAGAGAGAGAGGGGTGGGGTTGTGGGAGCTGCATAAATTATAATTAAAAAGTGAAACTATTTTAATCAGCATTTCAGCAATTCTATTAGCCCGCATCATCTTCAGTGTCTGTGCGTGTGGTCCACAATATTCATCTTTTTTTTTTTTTTTGTTGCTTTGCTCTGGCAGTTTTTGTTCTCCCCCGTTCTTTTTGGCTTAATTGATTACAAAAAAGGAACAAAAGATGAACAGACGACGCCACAATAAAAATGCGAAATGTAAACAAAGTTAAAAATATTATTATTATGGAAACATCCCACACACACAGAGACAAACACATATTGCAATATCTCACTAAATGCACTGGCAAAGGGACCCACAAAAACATAATTTGTTTCGATCTCACGCATCTTGCTATACCCTAAAAAATGTGAAAACTGATGGGTATATGAACTTTAACCTTTAAGTGCCTTTAAGATGAAACCTCAATGTATATTCCTTCTCTCATTATTATTTTCTAGTATTTTGATTCCTGCTTCTATCAATTGCCATAAAGGGTATCAAAACTTGCGTCTTGAAGAAATTCACTATTGCATCTGGATCTCTGTTTTCCTTCTTCTTCTTCTTTTTTTTTGCGCATAACCACAGATGATTATGAAAAATTCCATGAAAATAGCTAAAGAAGTTTTTCTTTCCTGTATTTTTGTGTGTGTTTTGTTTTATTGTGTTTACTTTTTATGGCCTTTGGGGGCCGAGAATAGAGTAAAACGGAGGAGCAAAACCAAAAATACAAAAAAAAAATAACACACACACAAGAAGAAGAATTCCCCCATTTCCGCCTTATAATTTGAATATTTTACAACAGACGCCCAATCGGACGACGGTGAGGCAAGTCATAAAGATAAAGAAAATAAAACAATGCTGCGGTTTTCTTTTGCATAAATTTTTATGTAATCGAAAGATTAGTCATGAATATATATATTTTTGGTTAAGGTGTTAACACAAAACAATTTCCCTTTAATCTGCTTTCACTTGGCCCACAAGGGGCGCATCATCTGTGCAACATTTTAAGCAATTTCTTCTTAGATTGTCGTCCATTTGTATTGGTAATAACTCTTCGAATTGCGTTTATAGCACATAAATCTGTCAATAAATATATTTATGGTGATTTTGTGTTTTTTTTTTTGTCGATTTTTATGCTCTATTTATGAGAGAACCTGCTTAACTTCCATTCTCATAGAATCAGCAACTTAAATTTATTTATTTGAATTTATTTTGCCACAACAATAAAAACGAACCGACCAAGTTAATGGAGGGAAGTGGTTGGTTGGTTGGTTGAATGATGAAGAGGGGTTGGGGGGGCGTTGGAGGGGGGTGCTATAATAAGGAACAGCTGCCTTTTGTCATTGTTTGTTTGTTGTTATTGCCATAAAACATTCACAAAGTCAAATACAAGTCCTTTTTGTTGTTGTTGATGCTTTTGTATGTTTGTTTGGCCTTTCATTTTTATTGTGCTACAAATTGCAGTAAATATTTGCTGAATATTTATATAGAATTGTTACCCTTTTTTCTGGTGTTGTTGTTGGTCTCAATAATAACCAGTCGCTAAGTTTAGATAAAGCAAATCGAATCGACTCACATATACCCAATACCCTACAAAAAATGGTTAACTGAATAGAAAACTTAATTCACATTTTTTTCAACAATTATTTTATAAACTATTCCTAATTTTAATATTATGACAATTATGAATATTTTTATGTATTATATATGCTAAAAGAAAAGCTTTATAGATCCTGATATCCCCTTTTTATGAAAATGTTTATAGGGTATGGAAATAGAAGTGGAAATTTGTTAGTAATGGGGGTAGAGGGGGACTGTAGGAATAAACATAAATTATACAAAATATGTTGTTGAAATAATCAAGCGGTTAACTTAATTTGCCATAAAAGAACAACTCTGTGTGTCTTCGTGTGTGTAAAAGGCATCTAGAGATGGTCCTAAACCATAAAAATGGCAAAGACTACAGAATTTATTTTATGCAAAATTCAAGCAAATGGTTATAGAATTTTTAGAAAACTAAAATCCAACTTTAATTAGTATTAAACTAGATTTTAATTGTTTAGCAAGTTGACTTAAATGTTTTTAGAATTTTTTAGAAAACTAAAATCAAACTTTAATTAGTATAAAAACTAGATTTTAATTGTTTAGCAAGTTGATTTAAAACCCAAGTAATTGCTGTCATACGACTCATTATTTTTTAACTTAAATGGCGCTAAAATCGTTCAATGTATTTCAAAAGAAATCTAAGAAAATTTGTATAATTAAGAGGTTTAACCACATTTCGTATCAGTCACGCTCTCATCGCCAGAGCCCAGTTTGCAAAACTCATAATTAAGACATTCATTCCGGATTGGGGTTCAACCTTTTTTTTTTTTTTTTTGAACAATTTTTCTCGTTAGAATTCCAAGAATTACCTTCGTCGGCACCCAGCAAAAAAATATATGTCGTAGCAGCAGCAGCAGCAAAGGAGACCATTTTGTTGGGTTTTGGGTTAGCCAATTAGTTGGTTTGGTTTGGCAACGTTTTTCCTTAGCCTTTTGTCGAATTTTGCATGCCATTTGATTAATTGCCATGCAAATTATGGTGTAAATATAATAACATTTTATTCAGCTGTCAATTCTGCAGAACACAGCAGAACCAGAGAGTAGAAAAAAAAAAACCAAAAAAATATGTATAGAAAACAAAAGCCTAGACATGGGCACGACGATGACGACGACGACATGCAAAAACTCAATTTGCTTTTCGGGATGGAATGAAGCGAAGTGAATGGCATTCGATGCAGAGAGAGAGAGACCCCTTAGTTGGGATCTGGACAGCAGGCACGACTTTGGCGCTGACTAATCTGCCCTGAAACACCTAGGCACAAAATTAAGACATTAGTCAAAAAAAAACGACACAAACACAGAATGAGAAACATTTATTTTTTTTTTTTGTTTTGCTGCTAAATATGCTGCAAAGTTAATCCCTAAAAAAAAAAAAAAACAAAAGAAACAAACTAGAGCCGAAAGCTTTAGCCGCAGGTAGTTCCAGGGAAATGACCAAAGTGAAAGAGAGAGAGAGACCATTTGAGTGTTGCAAATTAGTTGACACGTCGAGCGAGCAGTTCCCAGTGGTCCCGGTTCCCGGTTCCCAGTTCCCAGTTCAGTCATTCATTGAAGTCGGCATGAATAAAGTCATTTATCCTATATATGAGCCTGATGAAAAATGTTTGCCCCTGCTTTCAGCTCCAATCCTCCAATCCCCAATTCCGATTCCCACTTTACCACACTCCGCACTGTTCTCTACTCTATAATTAGCCTAATAACGCAGGCACCCAGACCCGACGACCATTGCACACATACATACATATAAACCCTCTGTGGGGACTGCTCTTCCCTGTCCCTATTCCGATTTCAATCCCATTCCTGTTCTCCTGGTCTCCGTGTGTTCTTTACTATGTATAATGACTTCAATTTGCCCTGAAAGCGATTCCTGGAAATCAAATACAGCAAAACGGCAAAATGCCATGCCATCCTAAAAAAAAAAAAATCCAAGCCAACTTCCAACTCTAACTCATATAGTATGTGTATATGTATATATATGGTATTTGTGGCCAACGGTCATTTGGCATTCGCTTTGTGTTATTATATTCAACGTATTTGGGTTATTTGGGGTGAGCGAGCGAGTGAGTGCCATATGCCTTTCTGTTTCTCTCTCTCTCTCTCTCTCTTCTCTAACCTTTGAGTAATTTGCATTTTTAAAAAAACTAATGAATAGAGTGGGCTATCGGTTCAGCCATGGCAATTCACCGATTCACACACATATCAAATTGCTACAAAAGTAATTAAAAGTAATTGCACAAGAATTATTTAAAAAGAAAGCTACTGCAATTCGATTTGATAATGCCATCCATTTTGAGAATTCCATAGAAATTGACCAGATTAATTACATTTGCATTTTTTATTGTTATTCAAACGTTTTACCACTTTTTGACTGAGCCTACCAATTAAACGTACTAATGTTATAGCTTAAGGTTTGTGTTAAAAATTCATAATTTTAGCACATGAATGTACTTTACTGAGAATATGATTATATCTACAAAATTAGGCTTGCCTCAGGAACTCTTGAATGTATTGTGTAGTATTCCAAACTTGATGCAATTTTTTCAACAAATAAACGAATTATTCCTATTAAGACTAATCGTTCCTATGTTAGCTATATGTTATAGTAGTCCAATTTTGCTAATTTCGACAAATGTACGGTGTATAATTAATAAAAGATTATATACAATTTTTGAAAACCATAGTTTCAAAACTGAGAGACTAGTTTGCATAGAAACAGAGGGACAATCTTCTGAAATCATAGCTTAAAAACTGCTAGACTAGTTTGCATATGTTATAGTAGTCCGATTCTGCTAATTTCGACAAATGTACGGTGTATGATTAACAAATGATTATATACAATCTTTGAAAGCCATAGCTTCAAGACTGAGGGACTAGTTTGCATAGAAACAGAGGGACAATCTTCTGAAATCATAGCTTAAAAACTGCTAGACTAGTTTGCATATGTTATAGTAGTCCGATTCTGCTAATTTCGACAAATGTACGGTGTATGATTAAAAAAGGCTCATATACAATTTAAATTTTAATATAGCTTAAAAACTGCGAGACTAGTTTTTATAAAAACAGACGGACAGACCGAATTGTGGTGCCAATCAAGGTCTAAAATGCTTCCTTCTCTGTTTTTTTTATAAGAATATAAGAAATACGAAAAAAATGTTAAATATATAAAAAAAAATACAAATTTTACTGAGTTCTCTTTCTCCCAAGATTACTCCAAGTTACTTAAACCTTTCGGTTTTTATGAAGCTCCCTTTTCCTTTTGCGTTTAATAGCAACAAGTTACAGGAACTTGTTTGTAAAAGCTGTTTTCAGGATAGATAGATAATTATCCTTTGCCTACCACCTGTCCTTCAGATATGTAATGAAAATGTTCATCAATTAGTTAGTTTTAAAAGCAAAACAAATATGTATGCCAAACACCCTTCAGTAGGTGCTTTTGGTGTTTCTCAAAATAAAACAAAAACCGAAAAAATGAAGTCATTAGAAAACCCAAAAACCGAAACAAAAACCCAACAACAAAACCTCGCTAATGATGGTTACAGTAGCTCTCTATGTGTGCTTGCTCTCTCACCTGCCACCAATTGGTAACTTGAATAACATTGTTATATTGACCACAAATTAACAGTTGTAAAACAAAAAGAAACCAAGAGAGAAAAAAAATTGTTTAAAAATACTCAACGTTGGCGCCGACGTTGTCTGCAGTGCGTAATTACGGTGCACATTACAAACACACACACACACATACACACACACACACACACACACACACTCTAGAGTCGCATTTGCACTTAATTGTGGCGCTTAATTAGACCAAAAAGGTGCACACACACACACAGACACACAGAGGCCCAGACAATGGCCCAAAGCGTTAAAAAGGGGCAGAGATACAATAGAGAGAGATGCAACTACAGTGTGGAGTGTTGAGTGACGAGTGACGTGAAACTCACATGCAATTCAATTCAAATGTATTTACATACCCCCCCACTGTTCCCCCCTTCCCCTACGTATCTCCCACTATGTCTGAATTTGACAACTCAATTTCACTTAATTGTCTGTAATTGTTGTTATTCTACGAGGCAATCTTCCCAGAGGGTTGAACGAATGCAAAATATTCGAAAAATAAGAATATAATTCTAACAAGCAAACGATCAATTAGCAATATGGGCGAGAAAATCAAACTAACTAACTAAAACTAACTAATATATACCAAATATACTTAAAATAGTGACTTGAACTAGTCGAAAATTCTGACTACAATGGTAAAAAACAAAGAGTTTCAGTTCTCTGACTACAATTTAATTAGGGATCAATCGATTTAGTTATGATCTAAAAGTAAGAACAAGGATTTCAATTTCGTAAATGATCCTTTAACCCACACACACACATAAATTACTTACTTGTCGGCGACGTTGTTCACCAAAAAAAACTGAGAGAAAATAAAACAAATTACAAAACAAGCCACAAAAATTAGCCAACTCTTAATTCGCTTTTTACTCTTTTTCACCCTTCTTTGTATTTTTTATGTGCATATTCCTCTTCGTCTGTTTTTTTTTTTTTGGCATTTTTCGAGTGTATTTTTTTTTTTTTTCTTTGGTTTTTGTAATTAAGTTGAACCCCACGAAAAATTTCACGAGAAATTCTTTGACGTTGGCAACTTCTGTTGAAAATTTTCGGCATATGTCGCATATTCGGGTACTCAATCCACATTTTGTATCTGTATCTTGTATCTTATGGCGCCGCCGCTGGGGGTCCTTCTGTCTGTCCAGCTCGCCCCTTTCACCCCTTCCCCCCAGGGCTCTTCTCTTTCTTATGTTATCGCGTTCTCTGTTGGCCTGCGCGCATGCGCGCATTCAATTTTAATTTTTATTTCATTTTCGCAAACCACAAAAAAAAAGTAAAATAAACGCACTTTTATGGCTTGTATTTTGCTGCCGTTGTCGTTCATTTGATTATCGCCACTGTCGCCATGTAATTTATTATATTGACTTTAACCTGGCCCTCCGCGTTTTGCCTTTAGTTAGCTGCTTCTTCTGTTTTTTTTTTTTTTATGGCTTTAACCTCTTGCGAGCCGCATTGCTGACATTATTTAATTTGTCATTTAATTCGCAAATTTCGCAGGCTGTGGCCTTCCGTTAACCGGGGCAACTTTGACTTGGTTTTATTTTTTGGCCATATGTCGTTGTTGTTGGCAAAAGAAAGTTGTCCATGTAATGAAATAACTTTGGCTAACTTTGACTCTTGGCCTACATATGTGCTTAAACTTCCGCCCAAAATGAAATGGCTTCTGCCAAAACTTAAATGAAATAAAGACTTTCATTGAGTTTTGTTTATAGATATGTACATAGTACAGATCGATTGGAATTTATTTAAACATTTTGCCCCCCTTTCATGTTCATTTCGTAACTCAAGGTCTTTGGATCGCAAATCGCTTAAGTCCATGCTGTCGGATGCTGTCTTTTGCATCTGAATATATAACTTAAGGAAAAGTCTCTCGTAAATAGTCCAACAAAAAAGGAACAAGTTTTCTGCTAGGGTGAGACAGAAAGAGCGAGAGAGAGATAGAGAGAGAAGTTAACTAAATGACGGCCATCTCCCGCGTTTTGGGGGCCACGCGGATCCCTTTTATTTATGCCAACAGGTGTGCCGAGACACGCAGCAACTGACTCACTCAACTCCGATTCACTCGATTCGATTCACTCACTGACTTTGGCTCTCTGATCTATTTAAGCCTAATTGGCAACTCATTAAAATAATTTTAGTTTTTTTTTTAAAACTTCTTTTTCCTGGACAATGGGCAAAAACAAAAAAAAAAAAAAACTTCTTGTAATGTCTCTCTCTCTCTCTCCTTGGCTTCTGCGTGGTTTTTGGTTTTTTTGTGTTGGTTTGGTTTTGGCATAGAACATGGGTTTTTGGTTTAAAGTTTTCTTGGAACAAATATCTTGTGTGTGTTGCAGCTGTGCAAAAGTTTTTAGCTGGAACTTGCCAAGGCAACGGCAGCAGCAGCAGCAACAACAGCAGCAGCAGGAGGTTGAGTTTGCCAGATACATCCATCAGATACAACAAGAAAAAAAGGAAAACCTACCTATATACATATATATATGAATTTAAATATATATACTTGTATTATGGAGGAGTCAAACCCGCAGAATCTCCATCACAATTCTCTCTTCCTTCCTTCATTTATTCATTTGTGGCCTGTCAGCAATTGTAATAATCGATCTGTGTAGGAAAATGATTGATGATTGCCCACACTCCTTTGCCTTCTCCTTTGCCTTCTACTTTGGTGAACTCATTTCTGGTATCGGCCATCAAACATAAAGCGACATAATTTCGATATTTTGGCGACATTTATGCGAGCATTATCTGCTTAGCGTTTTCTATATGCAAATTTCGACACCAACATCTAAGCCTCTCAGTGTCTCTCTGAGTCTTTGGGTCTCCCAGCTCCCACCTGCTGCTGTAAATCATTAAAATTGGAACTCCAATGCCGCTGGCAGTGCAGCTGAACATTTTATGGCTGGCAAACAGCAACTGAAATGCAACTGTGCGACAGTTTGGTTTTTTTTTTTGCTTTTAATTGCCTCGCAAAAATGCCGAAAATGAACAGCACTAACAACATCATGGGTTTTTGTGAGATACTTTCCAGCAGCAGCACTCCACTCCATTCCACTTTTTTATCTAACTACCTATCGACAGGGCGGTGGTTTTGCGGTGCTTATTTTTGGGGCGTGGCACGACTGCTGCTGCTGCTTGCCTGCCACATTTCGTGTGCCTGGCTAAAAGCCCCAAAAACTGCTACTACCAAACTTCACTACGACTCAATTAACAGTCCACACAATTAAATTAAATGGTCGCATTTGTTTTCAAATTGAGCAATTAAGAAATGATTTACTATAGCTACGTATTTGTTGCCCATTTTTGGGCATGGCATTTTGTTGTTGTGCTTGTATAGTGGTGGGGGGTTGAGGGGGAGTCAAATTCAAATTGAATTCCATGTAATTCATTTACAAAAGAAGAAACAAAAAACGTGCAGGATAAAATCAGAAAAATCAATTATTGTCAACAGATGAAAGCACTGCGATTAGCCGATGAATATCAACACTTTCGAAAACTTTCAAATGGAATTTCTAATTGAAATCACTTAACAGTCCGCTAGTAATATGATTTCAGAATGATTTTGGGATTTGTTCTCCATGTAATCGACAAAGAATCCTTTAAGTAATCTATGGATTAATGGCTTATAGCTTCATTTCAAATATTGGATAAAAATATCTCTAAAAAAATGCATTTTTTTCCAGCCCGTTTTCAATCAATTTTCGATAACTAAAATGTCGAAACTGTTAAGAAATTTTATTTCAAATATATCTTTAATTTAGTGCTTCAATCCTGCAAATAAAGTGATTAAATATTTTGATGTAACATCATTTTATATATATATATTTTTTTTTTTTTTTGAATAATTGAACTTGAATTGTCTGTAATGGAATTGTAATTGAGCCATTAATCGATAATTCACACGGAAACTCGTCGTTAAACAGTTTCTGAGATTGTTTCTAAAATGAATTTCACACAATTTCATGAGAAATGCGAGTGATATCAAAAGATTTGACCGACTTCCTTGGATAAAAGTAACCTGTCGAGATGGGGAAAAAAATATATAGATCGAACACACAATCAATTGGTTAACATTCATCAGGTCATGTGGTTAAAACAATAAATTTTTTTTTACTATACCGATTTCCTTTTTGCATTTACAACATTTTTGTGTAGTTTTTTTTACATTTAATGGCTTTTTGCTTGCCTTAATTTTTTTCTCATCTACTTTGTCTGTTTACGTTCCTTCAATTTTTTTTTCCATTCATCCTCGTTAGTTCAATTAACAAGTTGAAGTTGGAGTTTGTTGTGTCTGTGTGTGTGTGTGTGTGTGTGTTTTGCGCTTTTGTTCTTACTTCTTCTTGTTGCTGTTGTTTAACACTTTCAGAGGCGCCGCTTATTAACGCCAGTTTCCTCTACCACCAGCCACGCCCACATCCTCAATTGAAACGAAAATTACTTTTCATTCTACTTACTCATTTTGTGTTTGTTATTAATTACACTGTACTAAATGAGTTCTCGTTTTTTGTTTTTTGGCCAATTGAATTATTACACCAAAGACAAAGAAAATAGCAGAAGAAAGAGAGAAGGCTAATGGCGTTTGCTTTCATTATAGATGTAGCATGGCCCCTCCCCCATCTGCCACCCCATCTGCCCTTCCTTCATCTCCATAAAGCAGCAGCATAAATATTTAAGCAACTGACAATGAGATAACAAACGATGAGAAAAGGTGGCCAGAAGCCAAAAATGCTGGTCGAAAGAAAAAAAAACACACACAAAAATTTATACGCGCGCGAAAATGAGGTCAATTTTGTTTTTTTTTTTGTTTGTTCTTCTCGATTCTGAGATCTAATATAAAAGCAGGAAGGATGAAGCAAACACAAGGATGCGAAATGCTGGAAGGGGTATGGGAAAGGGATTGGGGGGAAGGGTAAATGTTAGCAGTCCATTCATCTAGACAGTTAATATATATGGCAAGTAAATTACTTTCATTTTTACTTGTTATATTACGGCATAGAGTATATAGTATAATCAAGCAAATCAAACGAATTCTTCATGAAGGTTGTTCCAACCAAAATAAATCTAAATGTATGTTTAGAAAAACTAATTACAAAATTATTAAAAATAATGTTAAACCTCTAAACTGGGAGGTGGCAAGTTCTCCCTCCTTTTTTTGCTTTATTTCTTTATAATTCGCAACTAGTTTTAGCATTGAATTTCACGATGCTAATGAGAGAACTTGTAAGTTATCGATATATTGCTCAAGTGAACGTTTGTAAGGACCTTAAGACGTTTTAAGAATATTTTGTTTAGTTTTTTAAACTCTAATTAATTTTATGTGAAGCTTTCTTAATTTATACAGTTAAGCTAACTATTGGGAAACTAAAAAAAAATATTCTTAAGTCTTGTATAGTATTTTTTTTTAAGTTTTTAAGAATCTACGCACATTCTGAAATTGTTGTTAATCTTGAAAGAGTTGAAAGAGTATTTAAAGCTCACCATATTTTTGCTTCTTTGCCTTACTCTTGGCTCCTGCTATAATTTCGCTTCGGCTTTTATCAAAAGGATGCGGCCAAAGACTTTGCGCGCCATTTGTCTCTCTCTCTCTCTTTGTTTCTCTTTCCCTTTCTCACAGGCAAACTGAAATATTTATATGCGTGTTGATTTCTGTTTGCTGAATGGTAACCTTTTGCCATTGGGGCTCGGGTTTCGTACCCCTAGTCACTTTCAGATGCCCACTTGAAGATAAGGTCGCACACACACACACTGAGAGAGAGAAAAAAAGGGTCAAAAGGCACAGAGAGAGAGAGCGAGAGAGAGAGAGATACCGATATGCCTCCCCTCTTTAACCATTGCTCGCCTCATTTAACTGTGGCCATAAATATTCTAAATCACCAGCAGCAGCAGCCGCACGAACTTCATCTCGTCATCATCATGATGGTCACCAGCGTCGTCATCGTCGACATTGTCGACATCTCGTTCTTAAGATAATAAAGTTTGTAATTAATTTTGCATCGTTAAATGTTCTATTCGAGGAAGAACCGCTTTTCCTCTCTTTTTCTAGTTTAATTTCAGAGTTTCGAGAGCAATTTTAATCGTCTCGCCTAATTGACTTTACTCACGATGCTTGAATATATGTATACTATACATTTTCGTACGTTTTTACAGCTAGATGAGCAACACCTTTTTCGTTTCTTTTTTTTTTTTGTATTTTGCGCCATCTGCCTGACTGACTGGCTATCTGGTCTGGCCTATTCATATTCATAACATTTTATGAATTCATCATCTTTATCGCCATCGCCCCATAAAAAATTGCATAATCATAAAAAAAATTACATCGACTTTGAGTTTGGGTTTTGGGTGGGGTCCCCACTACTTCACTTCACTTCACTCCAGTTGTCGAGTTGTTGTTGTTGTTGTTGTTGTAGTAGTAGTTTTGCTACCCAGCCTGATTATCCAGTTTTATTATACTCATTATAACTCACCACTCATATAACTGCCACATTTCTTGGTTCTCTTCCGTTTACACATTTTTTTTCTTCTTTTTCTTTTCTTTTTGCAGATACCGCTGGCGAACTTGGATGGGCATTCACCCTAATCATAGTTTCAATCATATCGGCTATTATAGGTGCTATTGTAATGGTCATAGTTCTAAGATGTAAAAGGTAAGTAATCTACATTAACTAATTAGATATCACTGTCAATTTCAACTAGCATAAAAAAATAACTACACATTTTATACTTAATTTAAGAATTAACTCATCAAATTCTTAGCATTTAGCACATTTTTCTTTTAATCACCGATCGAGTTTCATGTAAAGTTTGATTAATGAAATTATTACAAAGTGAATATCAGAAATGTGGCAACTAAATGTAGTTAACCAAAATCTCTAACAAATCATTTCGAAAAATTATTACCGATTTTTAGTTGAAATGTAAAGAAATATTTGAGATCAATTTATTTGTGGAAATAATAAAAATCTTTATGGGACATTTGACTGACAAATAATGCTTACCAAAAGTTACTCTCTGATTTGTTAGATCCTCTATTTTCAGAAGACAATATTTATCCTTAAATCCGGAGACTTTAACCTCAATTTTTCGTAGTTCTATAGCTATATTTTATATTCTTGGATAGCTTTATTTGTGAAACATATTTTGCTTCAAAATCGCTCACTGACTCTTAAAATTTTAAAATGATAAAAACCTTTTCCTCAAACAACAGAAATTGCTTTTAAATAAGATATAACAGACAAGAGGTCTTAAATAAACTAAGGCCATGGCCAAAATTAGAAACCCCTGCGATTGCATGTCCCACATGGCGGATACGTAATGTCATTTTCTAAGAAATCACATTTTTTGAAGACTTTCAGTCGCCCAATTTAAGGTTTATTGGGAACATTGGAACATAAAATATATTTTTGCGATATATCTTGTCCACAAAACCAATAAGAAGATCGCAAACTTTCAAAATGATGTGAGTCATGAGTTGAAATTTTGAATGAATTAAGATAAACCGCTGATGTGGCAAAAACATGTTTATCGTTTAAACAATTAAATTGTTTATTATTTGCAATTTATCAGTTTATTAATAGTTTTCAATTGCATTAATAAATTTTGCAAAGTTGAATCAATAGACAATGCTCCTTTGGCATTTTGGCTAGAAAAAATGCCATAATTAGTCATGATAAAGCCAACATTAATGCAATATATGAATGTTTTCCATAAGCATAAGTACATTCAACTCTCTTAACCCATTGGCGACCCCAACGATCCGTCATGTGCCGCGACATTTACAACACGCCAGACAAATTGAATATATGCACATACATATATAGATACACACACACACACACATATGCATGTATGTGTAGTATGCGAAAATATCTAAACTGTGGGATCTCTCTCCCGTTCTCTGTAAAGACTTGCCCACACACCAACAACATCGGGCAATGGCAATAGCAACGGCAATTCAATTAAACGCCCACAAAAAAAAAAAAAACACTGCAAAAATCCAAGTAAATAAAACCTTTTAAGTGAAACTAAGAATAGCGGCAACAAAATAATCGACGCTAAAAGACAAAGGAACATGAAATTGCTTTATTACTTAATTGCTCTTTAAAAAAAAAATAAAAATAAAAAAAAATCAACACACACACACACACACGAAAAACAATAGCAACAACAGCATTTTGTAGCCAAAGGCATTTTTTTTCTCTTTTTTTTTTGGTTCCTACTCAAGTCTATTCAAAAGACATAGAGTGGGTCACACACCGAAATTGCGACAAGATACATTTAAATGGGCATTCATTTAGCATTGTGATAGGGAGGTGGGGGGGGAGGTAGGGGGGATATGATGAGGGCGAGGGCGGGGGCGTCGTCCCGTCTACTACAACACACGCGAGTGCCAAATTAACAGAAATTTTGCGATTGCCAGTTGTTTTGTTGGATGTATGTTTGTATGTATGTATGTAGTGCTTCCAGCTTCCAATTCGAATTTGAATTTGAATGAACGCCTGGTGCCTTCTGACTGCCGCTAGTCTGGCCGCATGTCGCGTCCAATTAAATTGTCATGTCGCGTCTTATTTGGCGGCATGTTTGCATAAAATTAATTTTGCGCAAAATAATTTGCCAAAGCCAAATCAAGCGAAGCAAAAACAAACAAGCTAGAACTGTATAAATACAAATCTATCGATTCAAGTTCGACTATTTTAGATACCCTGCGACAAATGAGAGAAAGAGAGAGAGAGTTTTCAAGTTGTTTAACAAACAAATTATGATTAAATTTTGTTGAAACAATTTTACAAACGATTCTATGGACTTTCTTGACAACTGTTATACACAATTATTATCCAAAATTGTTTTCAAAAACCTCATTTTAACTCTTACAAAAAGTTTTAAGCAAACTGTTTTACAAACTTCCAAAAAACTCACGAAATAGAACTCGCATACAAAGTGTTAACAGAACTTAAAGACAAACTGTTATACAAATAGGTCTCGAATACAAACTGTTATAAAAACTCACAAAAGAAAACTTAAAGACTTAAAAACTTTAAAACTGTTATTCAAAATTTACAATTAGAACTTGAAAACAAACTGTTATAAAAATATAACTCGAATACCAACTGTTATACAAACTCACAAAATAAGTAGAACTTTACAATCTCATCAACAGAACTAAAATTCAAAGTGTTATACAAACTCACAAGCAGAACTTGAATACCAACTGTTATACAAACTCACTAAATAAGTAGAACTCGAATTTAGGCTTCATAATCTCACCAACAGAACTAAAATTCAAAGTGTTATACAAACTCACGAGCAGAACTTGAAGGCAAACTGTTATATAAACTCACAAAACAGAACTGCTACACAAACTGTTATGCTAACTGTTTACCAATTCACAAAACAGAAGTGGAATACAAACTTTTATACAAACTGTTATACAAACTGTTATACAAACTGTTATACAAACAAGAAAAAAAACTATTATGCAAAGATTGATGCTTATGTAATACATAGATTTGGCCTTGTCGAAATTACCCCAACGTGCTACCCTGTACTTTGTGCTTAAAACAAGCTTAAATGAGTGTCCTCCAATCACTCGCACACACACACATAGTGTGTCCCAGAAATCAAGTGTATTAGCAATTTTTGGTGGGGCAGGTCATCTCGAATGCATTCTCACGGTGCTTGTCATTAGTCACCCCCCAAACGACCCCCCAAACGACCCCTCACAGTCGATTTGCCCTCACCTGATTGTCAAACTGTTTACCTTCGCCATCAGCTTAGTCACTCAATTTTGTGTTGCGGCGCTTGTTGTCGCTCGTTCTTGCTTGATTTTCGCAACCGTTATTGGGCGACCGTGTAGCTTGGACCATGTCACGTTGTGCTCGTGGACGTGTTGGCTGCCAAATTAGCAGCAATTACATGTAATATCGGTTACACTTAAGTATAATTTTTTTTTTTTATTTTCCATCTAGATATTTATTTTGCATATATGTATGTATGCATGATGTTGATGCAATTCTCGATCGGCGTTTAATGGCGCTATAAATTTGCTCTCGGCACATGTCCCAATCGTATTGCCAACTGTCAACTTGCATTTGTTGTTGTTGCTAGTGTTGTTGCTGCTAGTGTTGTTTGAGTCTCATTGGGGAGTAAGTTCAGTTTAAGTGGCACCTGCCATTTCAATTTTTTCGACAATGTTTGCTCAATGTCTAGACATGCTTTAATTTTTGTGTCGGAAAAATCTCAAAGTGACCAAATTGATTGTTGACATCAACATCGAGTGTGTGTGTGTGAGAGAAACAGCGAACAACTTGAGAGAAAGTAGAAGTAAATATTATGGTAATTGCCTTAACAAACGCTCACACGGAATGCTAATGGTAAAGTGCATAGTTGTAACTTTTAAACTTGTTCATATTAGCCATCTATCGATCTCAAAATAATACTATAAAGTGAGTCAGGCTTAAAGCTAGACTAATAGAAAAGATATAAGAATGGTTTCAAATATATTCCCCGCATTTTTGTAGCTTATTTTCTGGGACTTTTCTTTAATTTTTCAAGCATTCTTCACAAACTTTTCCATCCCAAACTTTACGATCTTCTGTTAGTTTGATCTGTTTTTTTTTTTTGTTCTTCCACCACATTCCATTGCTTATTTGAGCTAATAACTTTTCAATATCCAGAAAAACCAGACTTTTTCCAATCGCTTCAAGGTTCTTTACTGTTGTTTCAACTTGTTTAAATTGTTTTGACAAAAACGTAACATAAAATAAATCTAACCGTTTCATGACTCTGAACTAACATAAAAAGGCGTGTTCAATTAGCGTGGCTAAACTCGATCAAAGTGAAATACAAAAAAAAAAAAAAAATCAAATCACAAGAGAAATCGTAAAACAAGCTCGGAAAATTGAACATAAAACAAAGCATGAAAAACAAAGGAGAAGCAAAAAGAAAAAAACACCAACAACCAAAAAACAGTTGGAAAATTAGTGCAGAAATGAATGGTGAGGAGATGCTTGTTCATTGAAATTGAAAAATGGAAAACAACAACAACAAAAAGGAAGAAAAAGAAGAAGAAAAACACAAACTCAAGATCGAGTTAACATTATAATCGATCAAGGCAAAGCGAGGGGAAAATTTTTGCAGCTCAGCGCATGCGGCCAGGCACTCAATCAAATTGAATCAGACAGTGGGGTACGGACAGTCAGAAGTTAATTGATACGCATACAAATCTATAAGCATTTAGGTATCACGAGTATCAGGTTCGTGCTCTCTCAATATGACCCAGAAAGCGCGCGCGCGAGTGCAAAAAACAAAAAAAAAAGAAACAAGTGCAAATAGTTAGTTTAGTTTTCTGTTATAGAAATTCACTTCTAGAAAGTCAATCCGGTTTTCACTCTATATATGTATATATATATATATATATATATAATCTATTGACTTTTGTCTTGTTTTAGTGGCTGGTGTTGTTGTTGTTGTTATCTGCTTTGCAGTAAATCCAAAATGTCACGCCAAATGAATGTCACACGCAAGTTTGTGTCTTAAGTCTTTCGTTTTAACTTTTCAAACTATTTGTACAAACATCGAAAAAAAACCAACAAAAAAACACCAACAACAACTACACACAAATTCTTTCAATGTTTAACAAATTTTCTCGTTCTTATCTTTACAGAATTAAATCGGCGAATGCTAATGGTAAGTGATTCAAGTATTTTAAATGTTAATTTAATTATTCTAGATATCAAATCGAGAATCGAATGAAAAACCTTGCAACTTTAACTATATCGCAAATGCTAAACTAAACGTTAGATAGAGCGTAGAGAACCATTTGGAGAGATAAGAGGGTTAACGGTGTCACAAACTGTTCTACAAATCTGTTATACAATGTGTCTTTGCACACATATGTCGCACGGAAGGATTGTAGAATAGAGACATATGCAAATTACAATTATATGTGTACAACTGTTATACGAAACTGTTATGCGAAACTGTTATACAAAACTGTTATACAAAAACTGTTATACAAAACTGTTATACAAAAACTGTTATACAAAACTGCATAGAATAGAAAGTGTTGTACAATTCCAAACTGGCAATAACTGTTCTATACATTCCTTTTAGCTTTTTTTATAGACTAACACAGGCGATCGATGTTTCCATAACACTTTCGCAGCTAGACTACAGGGTTTTCGGCATAAATATGATATAGAGTATGCAGAGTTCGTTGCTCTGAACGATTAGTTTTCGGCATTAGCTTGCACTCAGTATACACATTGAGAAGTTGATCAATTAGCCAACTCATCTCATTTCCTTTAGCTAGATTCTCGTTTTTGCTTTTGTATATTTTTTTTTCTGAGATTTTCCCCATTTTCTCATTTCCATTTTTAATTGCATAATTTTGCTTTTGCATGCAATTCCAATGAAGAAGCTAGAAGCAACCAGAAGCAGAAGCAAAAGCAGAAGAAGATGGCAACAGCACAGACAAGTGGCAACATTTTAATTTGTATGTTGCCTGGATTTGTTTGGCTTTGGTTGACAATGCATGAACTTCATGTTCGTGCCACAAATCTAAGATGCAACTGCAACTACAATTGCTACGTGCTTTCACAGTGAAACAAATAAAACTAAAAGGAAATTTGTCAACAAATTAAGGCAAAAGGCACACAGCCAGAGAGAGAGAGAGAGGGGGAGAGAACCGTCAAACACGTTTAAAAATCGTGCAACAAAAACTTTGTCAATTTTTGATTTAGTTGCTTTAAAAGAGCTGGGCGGATGGGGGATGCCTGTTGTTTGGATGGATGGCTGGATGGATGGATGGATGGATGATGTATGGTGTGGGGGGGGAGATGTCCCTTCCCCTCGCTTTCACACAACTGAAAGTTGGCGCCAATTTCACTGTCGCTTCTCATGACAATCGGACATGCAGGACAAATTGTTGACGGCATTTAATGTCACAGCAGCCAATTAGTTGTATCCCAAAATGAAAATGCTCGTTTCTGGTTGTTGGTTTTTTTTTTTTGGTTTTGTTTTTTTTTTTTTGTAGCCGTACGCACGGCTGCTGCAGCAACAACAAACAAACAAACTGACAAAAAATCAACAACAAGCAAAAGAGAAACAAACAATTGCCGCAAAATCGTTAAACTGTCAGCAAGCGTTTAAAGCCGCGTGATTATGTCCAAAGTCAAACGTCGAGAGTTGAGAGACAAGCGCCAGTTGCCAAAACCTGCATTTTTTTTCTCTCTCTTTTTTTTCTCTTCATTTTCGGCATTGTTTTTTAAAGTTCGAAAATGTCAAATGGAGAAAATTTTCAAAAATGTGCAAACGTTGACTTGAAACAATAAGGGAAAACGTTTTGTTGCTTTGTTTTGTTTTGTTTTTTTTTTTTTTACTTCATCAATGGAACAAGAACTGGGAATCCATATGAGATTTCCTTTTAATTGAGCATTTAATTTTATTGGCAGCTAATATAAAATAAGAAAGACGACCTTTCTACTCAATTTACACGTTGAATGAAAATCAAATAAATTTACTTCACTCTGTCATCGTAAATGGGCAACTTTTACTTAAAAAAAAACTCCCAATTAAATAAGTAATAATCTTCTTCTTCTGTTTTTTTTTTTTTCTACATACAAGCCATATAAAATTGGCATTCTGAAATGCTGTAAATACATTATGGCTGATAATTAATGGTTTATTTAATAAGCTAAAAGAATCTATAAGGAAGTGGACATTTGCCTATAGTCTAATGTCTTTGAGCAAAGTGAATGTTCGGAGAGGAGAGTAACAAAATCAAGGTTTACCTTAGCCACATCCGTTCTGCTTCCTGCCATTCTTCTTTCACGAATCTTAAGCTTAAGTTCTGCCTTTCACTCTCATTAAACCGGGCCAAAAAGATGTTATCCCAGCTAATTAGCGGAATGCATACGCAACCAAACGACTTTATATACATAAGTATATATATACATATATATATATGTATATGGTTGGATTTTTTTTTGCATCTTTCTTTCTTTTTCTTAGTTTTTTTTTTGTTTAAGCCAATTTCCCAAGTTATGCACATGCATAATGCAGTCTCATTTTACGAGTATGCTTATGATTTATGTACTCCATAGAGCTAACTTCCAGCTGGAAAGCTCTTTGACTTTGGCTCGTTTGGACATTGGCGATTATTAACCAAGCAAGCAAGCTGGCAAAAAGACGGCAAAAGCGTTATCGTATGTAGGTGCTCACATGTGTACATGCATTTTGTGCATGTCAGAGACACAACAGACATACAGAGACCACATCTACGACTACAGAGTTGAATTCAAAGTTGGTTTTAATGGCTGTTTTTGCGCTGTGTTAACGATGTTGCCGCGCAGCTACCGAGTGAGCAAAATCTACGCACAGTGATTACAAAATTATTACAATTCAAGAGCCAAGTTTAATCCATGAGAATCCCGGAGAATTGTCTCCCAGTTGGAGTTCTTAGTCGTTTGTAGACAGATCGGAGCTGTGCCCTACAATTTGCTTATCATTTGGTTTTAAAATCAATCTACTTTCGAGTGAAAAATCTGGCTACTTTCTCCGATATATTAAATTAGTAAAGAAAATCTAGGAAAAATAAAAAATAATAATAAGTGGCAACGCCAATATGATTAGAAGAATTCTCCACTCACAAAAAAGTAAATGAAAAAGAATATTAAAACAGAATAATCTAAGAAAAATAATAATAAGTGGCAACGCCAATATGATTAGACGAATTTTCCACTCACAAAAATTAAATGAAAAAGAATATTTAAACAGAATGATCTGAGAAAAATAATAATAAGTGGCAACGCCAATATAATTAGAAGAATTCTCCTCTCACAAAATGTAAATGAAAAAGAATATTTAAACATAATAATCTAAAAAATAATAACAATTGGTTAAATTCTGATTTCGAGTTGTTTTCAGAAAAGCCAAACGAAAACTTTAAAGTAAACAAAGTGTAGAGATCTTCTTATATATTGTATCCTGATACGGCAACTCTCTGTTTTTTTTTTTTTATATAATAAGCGGCAATGCCAAAAAATATATGAAAAAGAATATTGAATCGAAGAAAAACTTTGAACTAAGAATTCGATTGTAAATATAAGAGATAGTGTCGTACCACTGTGCGCAGGCATTTCGGCTACTGCGACAGTGCTACCTAGTGCCTCTGGGTCTTATCTTACACAGCTTATCTGCAGCCAGCGGCAACAAATGGCAAAATTTCTGTTAAACAAAATATTTCGCAGCCATTTAGTTTTGTTTGCAAACCAACAAATAAAATAAATTTATATACATATATATGTATGTGTTATATAGGAGGTAATAACAAGCATTTGATAGTTGGAATTCGTTTTTGTTTCTTTAACAAATGGCAAATATGACATGTGTAATGAAGTCTTAATAGTTGGCCAGATAATGTCCAAAGTCTTTTCGTTTTTTATATGCAGAAAAAATGTCACCAGTTTGTTTTGTTGTTATTGCTTATTTATCTTAGGTACCTTGCATATATAATTAAAATAATGTTACGCATACGACACGTTGACTGCATTAAGTAAAGCGAATTTAATTAGAGATACATATTTGCAGTTGCACAATTTGGCATTTGAATGGGTAATTAGCGAAATATTTTGCACATTTTGAGATGATGAAATTTTTTTTTTTTTTTTTTTGGAAATACAATAATGTGATAAAAGTCCAATTCCAATTGGCATGGATTTGGATATATATTTTTTTTTTTGTATGCCCAAAAAACCACCTCTCACCTGAGATCCACATATGATGATAAGAAAAGGATCTCTCGAAAGCCAAAGAAACAAACAAAAATCAGCCATTTGGCATTTTGGCCAATCGCCAACTGCAACTGCAACTATTGGTTGGTTGATGGTGGTGCAGTGGTTCGGTGGTGTTGCACTTTATTTTGCCACCTCGCCAACCAGTTGACAGCCATTTAATTTACGCTTTGTTTGTTTCTGTTTCTTTGTTTTGTTGCATTGAGGTGAATGTTTGATTTATCGGCCGATTATAGAAGAAATATATATATGTATGTAGTATATAAGAAACTGCAAAATGTCATAGACACTATATGTGCCTCTTTTTTTTTATTTGTTTTGCCACAGGTGGTCGCCCTCAGCCTTGGTGGTGTCGCAATAATCGCAATGGTAATGGTCAAAATCGTTCACCCATATCGATAAAACATTCAGCGGATAGCATACGCCGTCCCACTAGCAATTCAGGCGTATGGACCTGGCTAGGCGGCAGTCGTCGCTCATCATCGGGTGGACCCGATCAAATTGGCCCACCATCAACATCACCGGCCGAGAATCATTACACGCACATGGACGATGCATATAGTCCGGTGGGTGTTAGCGAAGCTCTCTATGCCGAATTGGATCGCGAATCGGTACGTTCGGCCAATCCGTCGTATCAGAATACGGCATACAGTCAATGTGGTGAGGTGAGTAATCCAAAAAAAAAAAAAAAAACATGTGTGTATTCTATGTTGGTAATGGTTTATTCTTTCGTCTTCACAGAAATACAATTTCCAATCGCACGAACAAGACATTCCCATGGTCGTGTCATCGGCCCCAAGTAGTGCATACTATTCGGATCTCTCTGTCACAGCCATGCCCGGAGGTGGGGCCAGTGGCAGCGGTGGTGGCAATCAGGGAGCCTATGAAATTGTGGGTCTAAATGTTATGTCCCAGCCATTGCCCAATTGGGATCATCATGGTGGTAGCGGCGGTGGTGGTGCTGGTGCTGGTGGTGCTGGTGGCGGTGGTGGCAATAGCAGTGGCGGTGGAAATGGTCTCTCACCTGGTGGTGAACCGGTGCCCATGACACAACGTCGCATACCCAGACTGGCGGCCATCAATGAGACCAGCACTAGTACAGTGCCATCGGATTATGTCTAAAGAGTAATAATGGAAGTGGAATGGAGTAGAATGGAGTGCAGCGACGAGATGGAAGAAACTTTATAAAAGGAAATACGAAATTAGTAAATGTATTGTGAAATGTTCAGCGAGCTTACGTTATATTTACACACAATAGATTAAAGATATATCTATACTTATATATATATATATTTATACACACAATTATATATATATATATATATGTATATATATATATATATAATGATTGCATATACAACAATATAGTTTTTAGTCTCGACTTGTGTCTTTGGTTTATGTCTGAATTTTAAATATATAATGGCTAGTTTTTTTTGGTATCGTTAGATTCTATGTAGTTTTAAGCAACGATTTAATCGTGGGTGATATTTAGCCTAAAAATATGCTATATTCTTATGTTCTTATGTACTTTAAAACATTTTCGAAAAATGTGTAAAAAATATGACGTCGGACAAAAAAATCACATAAATACATATACATACAAACGTATATAAGTATATATATCTATATATTGAATCATATTTATAATTCACACACACACACACACACATACATATACACATACAAAACAAACAATCAATATTTACAGCAAGAGAAATGCAATTTAGCTCACAGAATATATATATATATATATATATATAACGATCTATCTATCGAACTATATCTATATCGATCTATTCATATAGCAGATGAAACATATTTACAACGATTTTAAACACAACAACACTCAACCATATCATTTTATTCAATAGTGTCTACTATATACATACATACATACATTTATATATATATATATATATGTAAACACGCATACAAAATACACACATTCATATACATACATACATACATAATGATATATACATACATATATATATATATATATTTAAAAGAATGAATTTTTTTTTTAAATTAATATAGTTATATATATATATATTCAACATTAGGTTTTTTTTCCCAATACATTTTGTACATTTTGTTGTAGTCGAAAAACAAAAAATATATATATATATACATACCTACACACATATATTTGTTTAGAAAACAGAGGAAACAAAAAAACAAAAAAAAACATGAAAAAGAACAAAAATAAAATTCAAACAACAAATAAATATATTACTATTTATATTTTCCAACCCCATTTGAAGCAGTTTTTGTATATTTTTACGTTTAACGGCCATTTAGTGTATGAAACGATTGCAATAGCCGCATTTTGTTGTGCTCGATTTTCCGCTTGTTAAATACATATTTTCGAATTTTTCTTGATAGGTAAGTAGAGATGAGTTTCCAATGATATTATAAAACTCATGCTTATCCATTTTCTTAAAGTCCAAAGTGTCAAGAAGACGTTGTCTTAATTGGCGTATATTTTCATTATTCTTATCCACCGAGGAAGGCTCTTTCACTTCACTTGACCGATCAGTGATTTCAAAGACTTGAACTATCTGTGAGCTCTTGCCTTCACAATTCTTATGCCTTGGCTTCGATGTTGTATCGTCATAATTTTTATCATTTGATTGTATCTCGTGTAGTCCATGGAATGATAGATAATTTTCAATCATTTTGAAACGCTCTGGTTCACCCAAAACATTACATACAATTTTATTGTATTCCTCAAAGACATCAGTACTCAGATCTAAGACCTCGTAGCAGTTCGATGATAAGCGAAAATTTTCAATATTCTTTGTAATTGTCATCCTAATTAGTTGAATTAATGGCTCTTGCAAAAGATTGTGACCAAGTTGAAAAAGGGATACCAAATCTCCGATAATCATTGAAGTGGCTTTCTTTTCAAATATTGTAAGGCAATCTTGAATGATTGATGGTACCAGGAATCTGTTGCCATACTCGAAGAGCTCTTTTAAAATGGATAAGCTATAGGTTGACATCTTTTCGGCATCGTACGTATATATGTATTCCAGAAATTTCTCAAATATCTCGAATTGAACATCATTTAATGTAATTTCCTTACATTCGGCCTCCTTAAAGTCACTCAAGAACATGCGTTCCCAATATTCTGATGCGCTGGCTAAAATTAGTCGATGACATTCAAATGGCTTGTCCTCAACAATAATTCGGCAATCTGAAAAGCTTTTATTCACCATCAGATTCCTGTACACTGGGGCTAACCTAAAAGACAATTGCATTTAAATGCATTTTAAAAAATAATAATATTTAAAATAAACTAAACGCACCACTTGTCCATCTTTGAAGAACGAAAGAACTGACCGCATTTCTAAAGCGCTTAGATTAGTTAAAATCTAATCTAGCCAAATATCTAATCTAATCTCAATTCAATCATGTCTCGAAAAATTAATGAATAAAATTGTTAGTTAAAGAATGCAACAAAAATTGAGTATGGAGCAAAAGCATTCTCCTTGTCTTCGTGGAAACGTGTGGGAAATATATGTAAATGAATTAAGAATTTAGTTTCAAAAATTTACAAATTTGAAAAAAAAAATTCTCTGGCAACGACATTTTATGGCGCCAAAAATTAAGCTGCCAGTTACCAACACTGGTCTCTGTTATCTTGCCCTTTTAAACATTTACAACACTTTGTTTTGAAGTGTGTAAATGCCCTACACAACACTCCAACAGCATCATTTCCGAGCCACTACAACAAAAACAATTTATTTAATTAAAATAATAGAACAATAACAAAGTTATTTCTGATTTTCCCGGGTCGCGGACAGTATCTGCCTCTAATAATGACAGAATTTCTGGCGGAGAACAATGCGTGTGGACAGAACCTACTTAACATCGTATCCGTGGGCAATTCCATAATAGCCGAAGTTCTCCGCCTCAAGGATTATGTCCCACCGATTTATCGGTAAGTTGAATATACTATATATATATACACAACATTATCGGCCTATAAATAATATGTATGTATTTATCAACAGCTTAGAATCCAAGGCTGATAAGCAGAAATATGGCGAAGTTATCTTAGACTTTAGCTACTTCAAAGAGGCCGAGGCCATTGAGAAAAAGATTGAAGAGAGCCGGGTAAGACGTACGCGTCCAACGCTAGAGATTAAGTGTAACTTTTTGTTGTCCTTCTGCAGGAGCTCAGTGAGCTGGATGATGAAGTGCGTTCGTCCAATTTGCCATTGATACAACGCTTCTATTTGGCCTTTCAAAGTATCCATCATTATGCCACAGATTTGCAGCAATTTATTGATGAGCTGAACACTGGCTACTATATACAACAGAATCTGGAAACATTGCTGCAAGATGAGGAGGGCAAACAGTTGCTATGCGAATCGCTTTATTTGTATGGTGTAATATTGTTAATCCTCGATTTTCATATATCGGGTGATGTGAGAGAACGTCTAATGATTGCCTATTATCGTTATGCTACACCGAATGGTGATAACACTGCTGCTGGTGGCATTGGAATCGGAGGAGTCGGTGAAGAAAGCAATATACATGATGTTTGCCTGCTACTAAGATCAACAGGTTACCAACAGCCATTGACAGAGTCGTCGTCGAATCATCATCAGCCATCGGTTGTATCCAAATATCCAGAAGCATATTTTTCGCGTTTTCAATTTGATCGAACATTTATTGATTTGGTTATTGCCCGCTTACGTTGCGATGATATCTACAATCAATTAGCCATTTATCCACATCCCTTGCATCGATCCACTGCCTTCTCCACCCAGGCAGCTATGCTATATGTCTGCCTGTACTTTTGCCCACAAATGTTGCATACACAATCATCGCAAATGCGTGAAATTGTTGATAAATTCTTTTCCGATAACTGGATCATATCCATTTATATGGGCATTACGGTGAATCTATTGGATGTCTGGTCAAATTTTAAAGCAGCCAGTTTAGCTATCAATCAAGTAGTGAATCCATCAATGGACATTAAATCCATATGTCAGGCCAATAAAGATCAAATGGCCAAGACAATGCAAAAATCTCAAGATATTGTACAAGAGGGCATATTGAATGATGATTTTGTTTTGGAACATATCAATAAGATCATTATTCTGATGCGTCAGGCCAATGTATTGCTACGCTGGTATTGCCTCCATACGACAAAAGCTGTCTTCATTGTGAATCCATCGGCGGTGCAACCGAATCAAGTGCAAAAATTGCTGACAACCGAACTAAATGTTGAGAAGCAGCAAATCTATCAACTTTTATTGAATTGCAGCCAAATGGAATTAGTTGTTAGAGAATTGCTAACTGATTTGCATTCATCCAGAATTGAACGCTTCTCAAAGAGTCGCGGTGAGATAATCGATAGACTTCGCGAATTGAGTGAAGCATTTGCCGGCTCACGGCCATTAACGAAAATCGAGGAGAATAGTCATCTGCAGCAATGGTTTGGCCAAATGGCAAAGCAATTAAATAAACTGGATTTACAAAAACCACAGAAATCGGGTAGATTGATCATACAAGTAATGCAGGCTCTGGATGAAGTGCAAGAATATCATAATCTCCATGCCAATATGCTGGTCAAACAGCAGTTGCAGGAGACACGGGATTTGCTCAATAGAATGGCACAGGTAAATATTTCGAATCAATCTATCTATGGACAATTTATGTATATATTTTGCTCACTTTGCAGCTAATCAATCTGAAAGAGGATATGGAAATACAAATCCAAATGATATGCGATTTTAGCTATGCCTGGCAACTGTTGCAGCGGGATTACACCGCCCACATGCAGGAGCACATTAAACGTCAGCCACGTGCTGTGATTGGCATTCGTGCCATTTTCCTTAAACTGGCCAGCACTCTGGAAGTACCCTTGATGCGTATTAATCAGGCCAAGAGTGAGGATCTTGTCTCTGTGTCAAATTATTATAGCACCGAGTTGGCAAATTTTTTGCGACGCGTCTTACAAATCGTACCCGAAACCATGTTTAATATTCTAGCCCGAATCATACAATTGCTGACGAATGTGATAAAGGAGTTTCCCACACGTTTGGAGAAAGAGAAGCTACGCGAATTTGCCCAATTTGAGGAGCGTTTGAAAGTTGCCCAATTGACCAATTCGATTGCTGTATTTACCAAGGGAATTCTAATGATGAAACGCACTCTGGTGGGTGTAATTGAATTGGATCCCAAGCAATTGCTAGAAGATGGCATACGTAAGGAGCTGGTCAATCATTTGGCTAATGCCTATAATTTGGGTTTGATATTCACACCGGAGAAGGGTAAATCTCCGGTCCAGATATTACAGGCAAAACTCCAACAATTGGCCAAAACCATTGAGGGTTATAGACGTTCGTTTGAGTATATCGAAGATTATCTGAGGGTACAAGGTCTACGCATATTGCTGGAGGAATCACAGCGCATTATTAACTATAATGTAGAGAAGGAATGCAATTCCTTTCTCAAGATCAAAGTCCAAGAATGGCAATCGTTGTATCAATCGCCAACAATACGCATTCCAAATTTTCCACCACTTCAAGGTGATCCATCGCATTCGCAGAATTTCATTGGACGTTTGGCTCATGAGATATTGCGCTGCACTGAGCCACGTTCCAGTATATATCTCGATCTCAAGATGAGATGGTATGAGAAACGTCCGCCAAATCAGGAGATTTTGGCTGCATCACCGTTCTTTGCCCTATTACGAGAGGCATTGGCTCCCGCTGGTCTGGTGGGCCTGGAACGTCTATATAGTCACATGCTTGCCAATGAATTGAAAATAAATCTAGATAAATTGCAAAAGAATCTAACCCGGGATCGCATGTGGTGTGAGACATTAGCAAATTTGACCAAAGAACTGGAATCCCGTGATTTTCCCGGTGATATTGCCGGCAAGCAGCCATTAAAATATTATCAATCCTATTGTCAACGCTGGCTCAAAGTCTGGCCCACGATTTTGGATTGGATCCTAGCATTGGGACAGAAGCAGCTATTGCGTCAACAAATAGCTGGAGAGTTGAGTTTTAGCAGTAAATGTGATGCCAAATTGTTGGAGAATACCACCGATACCTTGAACAAGTAAGTGGAAGTGAACCTTTTTCAAACAAATTCACAATTTAAATGAACCAACTTTTGGGTATTTTTTCTTTGCTTCTAGGGCTTTCCTATTGGATCTTTCGCTGGAGCGTAAACTATGCTGTGAACAAGGAGTTGGTCTCCTCACCGAACTGAGTGATATCCTACTTTATACGGGCAACTATGAGCCACTGGAACAGGTGTTCTGTTTCACCAAAAATACGCACAATGTTTCGCTATTTCTAACACTCTTCACCATTGCCCATGTGGGGCGTCTACAACACTCGGCAAATACAGATTGCCTTTTGCCCAAAACAGCCAAAGATGTGATAGATTGTTGTCCCTTAATAATGGGACTACTAACAGTATTGCAGCAATTCCATAGGAATGTGAAAATGCTCTATATAAGCTATTTAAGTCAATACGTTGTCACCGTTGCGGAGGCTCAATTGCTGTAAGTAAGCCACTGCTAATCGAAACGTCTTTTTATTCCCATTCTCGTTTGCAGTGATTCCAAAATCCTTGGACCTGAAGTGGTCACTATGTTGCATTTCCTGCAATCCTTTGTACGTTTAGCTCGCATGCCGCTTAGCGTTCTTGAGCAACGTATTCCGAATATAATTCTTAGTGAATTCGAGTTTCTGGCCACGCCCATTAAATAACTTATGACGATGACAATCAAAACTTTAATAAATTCGAAACATAACAAAGAATGGAGTAAAGGATTAACGACGACGGAGTTGTTTAAGTGGGGAATCTCGATTTGGTTTTTTCTTTTTTTTTTTCTATCTTTTTTGATTACATTTATGTAATAACAGTGGGTGCTTGCCGTCCAGTGAACTTGGGCAGTTGTGAGATTTCCAAAGCAATGTCAATCAATGGCTTCAGCATGACACTGGCCTGACCAAGGACATTCTCCTTCTCATAGGAATCGATGTATAAGCTATAAAAAAGAGGAAATTTAATTAGCATCATACTTAGTAGGGATCTATTGGTTCAACTCACCGTACTGTGGCTCCAGAGCTGCCTGTGCCACTCAGACGCATCACAATGCGACTACCATCTTCGAAAACGATTCTCAGACCCTGCTTGGTGGCAAGGGATTTATCCACAGGATCGGTATAACTAAAGTTATCGGCTTCCTTCACTTTGTAGCTCTTGCCGCCACTGCTGAAACTTTTGCCAACAAATTCCGCTGAGGTAATGGTCTTCTCTGTGTGGGTCATCATTTCGTTGCAGGGATCCAATTCGCATTCCTCGTAGTCATAGCGAGTGAAATAATTGCGACCATAGACGGACCAATGTTGCTTCAATATATCCTCAATACCCTTGCCCGTGTGCTGCATTACGGATATCCAGGCAAGCACTGCCCAAATGCCATCCTTTTCGCGTATGTGATTTGAGCCAGTGCCGAAGCTCTCTTCGCCACACAAGCACAGGCGACCGGCATCCATGAGATTACCAAAATATTTCCATCCGGTGGGCACTTCGAACACTTCTTTGCCCAATTTCTTGCCAACCAAATCGACAGCCGAGGCAGTGGGCATACTTCTAGCGAATCCCTGGACACCATTCTTTTGGAAATACGGTATGGCCTCCAGATAGTGGGCAATCACGGCCAACGAGTCACTTGGCGTGACAAAGAAGGCTTTGCTGCCAATAATCATGTTACGATCACCATCGCCATCAAAAGCGGCCCCAATATCATAATCACCCTTGGCCACTGTCTCAACCAAATCCTTGGCATAAGTCAAATTTGGATCCGGATGAAGACCACCAAAATCGGGCAATGGTGTGGTATGAACCACCGAAGCTTCACTGGCACCCAAGCGATTTAAAAAGATCTCTCGCACATACGATCCAGTGACTCCGTTCATTGAGTCAATACGCATCTTCAAGGGTTTGCCATTGGTCTTGCCGCTGACAAAGTCCTTGAGTTTGGCAAAATCGAAAATCTCCTCCATATGACGGACATAATTGGCCACCGCATCGATCACTTCGACAACGAATTTCTTGCCACCAATATCATAGCTAGTCTCACCCACTTTTGAGATATCAATCTGGAGTTGTTTCACCAACTTGTAATCCTTAATTTCGGTTGACAGTTTGTAAATATTATTGGTGAATGCATCCGGAGCTGGGCCACCATTTTCACAATTGAATTTGATACCAAAATCATTTTCGGGACCGCCAGGATTATGGGAAGCGGTCAACACAATGCCACCTAAACAGAGGAGCAAAGCGAGAGATTAGTTGACCTGGGTCACCTCTAGACGACAAATAGAGTGCCATGTAACATTAATAAATGATGATTCTTATCAATTAAGCTCATCAAGATTTACAAAAGTACAGTGAAAAGGTGCCTATAAAGGAATACAGCAATCTATAGTAGATATATTCGACTGATTATTCAGAAGAATATATATACAATATGGGAGAGATGCTTTCCTCTGGTTTCTGATCGAATTGTAAATCTCAAAAGGATTAATCTTCAACCGTAATGACATACCCAAAGCCTTGTTATGACGAATTAAACTGGAAACCGCAGGAGTGGACAGAATGCCATTTTGTCCCACCAACAATTTGGATACACCATTTCCCGCAGAGATCCGTACAATTAGTTCTGCAGCCTCTTTGCAATAGTAACGACCATCGCCACCCACAACAAGAGTGGAACCGGCCAGGGCAGCTCCATTAGCATCCAAAATGCATTGAACAAAATTCTCCGTATAATTGGGTTGAGTGAAAACCTTTACCTATATAGATGGATAGAATCGATGGGGAATATGTTGTAGATTTCCATGGTATTGTGAAATATGTATATTTTGGGTTTTGTAAATCTGGAAACCTTTTTGCGTAATCCGCTAGTGCCAGGCTTTTGACCCTCGTAGGGTTTAGTTTGCACAGTTTCCACACTAAGCGACATGATGATGGGAGGAACACTGGAGTTTTCCTGCTGCTGGTAAAATTCCAACTGAATTTCCAAAAGGAAAATGAAAATTGAGTGTCACCGACAACTAAGCGAATTCGTCTCTCACTGATAACAGCGACAGAAGCAGCGCTGCCGGCATTTTTTCTTTTGGTTCGGCTGCATGGACACAGATAAGCGCTATCTGGCTTACGTGTAGGCTAAAACGGTGGCAGTTGTTAAAGGGGGTGTGTTACCTTATAATTATTGGCTTTTTACTTTAATAATCATGGGGAAAGTTACTCGGTTTTGGTTTGTTTATCTTGGTTTATAAGAACAACAAGCGCAGAACATATGCAAATTAATCTAACGCTTTGCTTATGTGTAGGGTGCAAGGGCATTCAAGGGCATTTCAGTTGTTGATCAGAACCGGCATATAAAAAGCATAATAATGTTAAGAATAATATTTAAACAACTGTTTCCGAAAATTTGTGACTCAAAATGTGTTAACATAATAGAAATTGTTTAAACAAACAATAAAACATAAGGTTCAAAATTTGTTTACATCTTGTTTGCAGCGCTGCTATTAATCGATTACCAGCAAAAGGCTAGATTTTTAAACTGAATAAATTGTAAATGTTTTTATCTTTCGAAAGTGAAAAATTAAATGATATTAAATGTTAAGGAATTATTTATAATGGGTAAATTATGAAAAAAACACAAAAAAAGCAGTCAACTTATGCGGCAAAAGATAACCCGTTATAAAACTTTAATATTCTCCAAACATTAAAGCTGTATATTGTTGGGACTCGAGTTGGTGAATACGAGCAATATCAGAAGTTTATTCCTTTAGAATTTTAAAATTATAAAATAGGTTTGCAGAATTTGAATTTTGTTTCAACCGCCCGATAAATACTTACAAGCTATACTCGCAATCGGTTTTGAGTATTTATCAGAAAGTACTCGATACATCGACAACTGTCGTGACGTGGAAACGAAAGAAAACGACGAGAGCCGATCCGACCCGTGGCGAGCGCATTTACCAACTTTGCAGTTAAAGTCAATCATTAGTTTTATAGAAATACTCTTCAACTAAATAACCAAAATTCAAGTAAGTTATATCAAAATAAAGGGGATATAATAAACTCATTATTAAAACCGAATGGACATAACATTTCATTGAAAATATCAATTCAATTGGGCACATAATCATATGGCTTTATCACCGGGCCCTTCCACGTCAACAAAACAGATGAAAAAGTGAAATCTTATTAACCCAATTGTTTTTGCCCATTTTTGATTCATTGACTTCTTGTAGGCCATGTTTAAACAAATTCTCACTGTGTGTGCCCTTTTGGCCCTCTGCCATGTGTGCCTGAGCGAAGATGAGACGCGTGCCCGTCTCCTGGTTTCGAAGCAAATCCTAAACAAATACTTGGTGGAGAAAAGTGACCTACTAGTCCGCTACACCATCTTCAATGTTGGCAATGGAGCTGCCACGAATGTTCAACTGGTAGACAATGGTTTCCATCCCGATGCCTTCGAAGTGGTCGGTGGCCAGCCCGCCGCCACAGTGGATCGGATTGCTCCACAAACAAATTTCACTCATGTTGTGGTAGTGCGTCCAAAGGCCTTTGGTTATTTCAATTTCACAGCTGCTGAAGTGTCCTACAAACCCATCGAGGAGTCTGAAACTGTAAGAATATTGTGAACAACTTTTGTTGTTGTGTTGTGTATTAATTGATGTTTATCTCTCCCGATTGTAGCTTCAATTGGCCATCAGCTCGGAGCCTGGAGAGGGCGGTATTGTCAATTTGAATGAGTACAACAAGCGTTTCTCCTCCCATTTCTTCGATTGGGTGGCATTTGCCATCATGACTCTGCCCTCTTTGGCCATTCCCTTGGTTCTGTGGCACCAGTCCAAGAGCAAATATGAACGTTCCGGCAAGAATAAGAAGCACTAAAAGGGGAGCGAGCAGGGTTTATGATGTAGAAGAAGGTCGCCAACACTCGACTGAGATTAGAGCAACAAAAACATCTTTAAATTGATTCCACATTATTTTTTTTGTCCATTTGAACACACACATTTGTCGTCGTTAAATCGTTTTAGATTTGATTGAAAAGAAAAACAAACGAATTGAATAAATTCTAAATCAAATTTAATCTAATCTTTTTATCAATTTCGTCTTTAGGATAACAAATATTTTCGTCCAAATATTTCTGATTTCTTCTCAAACATTGTGGACTTGATGGGCGTGTTTATCTTGTAGAATGCATTCATCGAATGCTTAATATATGTTTCATACATTTCGTTAAAGAAATTCTTAATGCCCTCGTCGTTTTTATTGTCGTGGACAATGATGAAGCGTATCTGGCTGGCTGTGATGAAGGCCGAGACAAACCATTGATTGAAACGGTCTATGGACTTTAGCTGCATATTGGCCGTTTTCCATTTGTGTTCGTCTACCAGATCCAAAGCGGCATGGGCTATAAATTGACTCAAGTGGCGATGGTCCTCCTTCTGCAAAAAGCAGGAGGGGATTCGAATTGTGGAATCGACTTCAACGCTGCCGCTCACTCACCCTTGACTCTTTGTTCACGGTGCTAAACTCTTTCTCGTAAATTGGATTATCGTTGTGGCCCACAATAACAAAGTAATATGTAGACATTTTCTAAAAAATTGTTAAAACAAATCTTGTTTTTCTTTTTGTTGTTTCCTTGCCGCCAGTGTGGCCAGCCACTGGTTGGAACTAGGAAACAGGTTGACACCAGAGATGAGAGTGATTTATACGAGTAACAGTGATTGTACACAGAAACTGAAAGAGAATAATCGTACATGTTCGCAAAGATTGAAATAAAACGAGAGTCAATATTGAATTGGCTTCATGTATAACATGATTTTAACATATCAGTTTTGTATATTATTAGATTTTTGGAATAACATATCTCGATCATAGTTGCCACTGTCACTTTGAAAAATCACAATATTTCTCTGTATTATTTAATGTGCAGCAGTTGGTCATACTGTTGGACGTTCTCAACCGGCGGCAAACAACAAAATCGAAACAAAATGAATGACGGTAAAAAGTGTAATTATTCTTGTTTAAATCAAATAAACTTGTGTTTTCTTTGTTAGAGGAGATCATCAAGCAACGGCTACTTATCGATGGCGATGGAACCGGCGATGATCGGCGCTTAAATGTCCTGCTGAAGCAATTCCTGAAGTGGGCCAACTCCAAGAACGACTCGCCAGAGGCTAAGTGGGTGATAAAAACTAATGAAGACTATTATCCTTTACTCTAATCATAATCCTATACAGTCAGATGATGTACGATCGTATGATGGCCCAATTTGCCCAGTGCAAACTTTCGGCGCTAAAAAATGTGCAAACTCGACGGATGCTTAACGAGGAGCGGGAGAACTACAGCAAACTGACCGAGAAGCATCAGGAGAGCATTGAGATAGCCAAGAAGGAGATCGAAGCTAGCAAAACGGAACTAACGCTGGCCAAGCAACTGCGAAAAAACAAAATGGAATACGATCTGTTAGCATCGCTAATCGATGAGCAGCCTGATCGAAAGAACGCCGAGCAGCAGATCGAGACCATCAAAAAGGAAATCGACAATCTGATGCATCAGAAAGTTAAAATGGAGCGTAAATTTGACAAGCGACGAAATGACTTTACTCTCCTCATGTTCACCATACATGAGCTGGAAAAGGAGCTCGAGCAGGACGATAAGAACAGCTCGTGCTCCTCATCATCTTCAACGACATCCTCGCTAGCGACAAGTGAAAACGATTTGAGCTCTGGAGCCGACTTACATGATAACAATGGCATCATGGCTGTCAGCGAAGACGAAGACGATGAACTCAACAATAGTCATAGCAGTGCTAATAAAATAGAATTGCCGTCCGTGTCCACCGAAGATTCAAAAGCCATGTCCGTCGATGAAGATGCAGTTCTGGAGCTGAGCATCGACAAGGATGAGCATGATGTAGATGTAGCGGCGGCCATTTGAATGTACAAATAAGACAAATTACTAAAATATCATTTGTAATTTGACAAGTTTTTATTTGCTTAACTTTAATAGAAATATACCTAATTGTTCTTTAGTATTCCCGGCTTGTTTTGTATTTTTTCTCATTGATGAATCTCTACATCAGAGGTGGATATGAAAATTAGACAAGTTAGCAGGAACAACAAAAACGAATGTATGTATGTATGTACATACTTACATATGTATATATGTACAACACATACGTATATATCTACATATGTACAAAGGCGTAGGCAAGGTTTAATTTACGGGGTTGCATTGTGTCCCCCTAGGCTGCCTCCTTGCCTATGTACATATCTGCTACCCCGTTACTCTTGATATGTTAGTACATATATATGTACAAAGGCGTAGGCAAGGTTTAATTTAGGGGGTGCCATTGTGTTCCCCTATGCTGCGTCTTTGTCTATGTAGTACATAGTATGTACATATATGCTACTCCATTTAAAACACTTGATAAGTAATGTATTAAATATATATGTTCTAAAATTTGTATTAGATGCGTTTAAATACATAAATTGCAATTTTACCCTCAATTTAGCAATCAAAAGTCATTTTTTTTATAATTGCAGTGAACTGAGACATTGAAATATGCCTAAACACATTACAAATCATAGAATTGCCCATGAGACATTGTGTTTAACAGTAAAAACTTATTTATTTATGTTTAATATCTGTAAAAATAGTAAAAACATTTTTTTTGTGCCATTTATGTCTCGGTCAAAGAAAGACGCTGAAGAAAACAATGGCAATGGCAGCATGTTGCCTTCATCTATCGCTTAAATTTACAAAATTAAATTTTTCATTGCTACAAGTCGTTTTATATGAGACAAATGGATTCATACTTTACCAAACTATCTATCAATGATTGCCAAGTGAATTGATTTATGATTAATTGAAAATAAAACAATTAATTCATATTACATTACGATAGTTTAAAAATTAAAATTAAATTTGATTAAGTGACTACACGATGTCATCTCAAATTTGTCACGCAATAAAAAGTGTGACCATACATCGTTTTTGCCTAGCTCTTTCAGCTCCATCGATGTGTTATTTTTCACAAAAATCGCTTGTTTTTGTTTACGAGTATATTTGTAATTAATTAAAATTATACATACGTATCAAAAGAGGAGCAAACAATAGCACGCCACGCCTTCCCCCTCGTCACCCCACTTAACGCGTCGAGTTAGTTCCTCGGGGTACCACGGCAACTTACCACCCAACAAAAAAACCAAAAAAAAAGAAAAAAATAAAACCTGGAGGAAAGAAAAAAAGTTACATTAAAGTTAGAAAAAAATAAAAAGGAAAGCCTTACCAAAAAATCTACAATTCAAACCACCAACCATGACGAGTGATGAGAAAAGGTAAGGAGAATATAGTAAACGTTTAACAAATAAATTGGGAGCTCCATTTGAGGTTAAGGTTCCTGTTTCTTTGTGTGTGTGTATACGTATATGTGCTTTTGCTCGAAACCCCTTCAAAATGGGATATATATATATATGTATGTATATCTTTTATTTATATAGTTACGATTCCAGCGAGCTAAGCGAATCGGAAGAGCATCAGCGTCGTTCGTCGGCGGCCAAGCACAAAAAGTCCAAGAAACACAAAAAACATAAGAAATCATCATCGAGTCGGGATAAGGATAAGGACAAATCGCACCACAATCATAAAAAGCATAAAAAGTCAAAGAAACGCCAGCATAGCAGCGGTGGAGACTCGACGGTGGAAACGGAGACAAAAGTGGCTGAGAATGGTAAAAGGCATTTGTCGGATTCCATGCTAAAGACCAGCCGCAATGGCAACTCATCCAAAACAGATCCTGGCAGCCTGGTGGATGAGATAACCAAGACCATACAGAATAAAATACAACCCAATACAGTTCTAGAGGTGCCGAGTTCGGACAGTGATGATGAAGCGTAAGATTATCGCATCGATCATAATTTATTCTTTATTATATTATTCTTATTTTTCTTCTGTTACAAAATTTGTTCTGTGATTCATTTTTGTTTTCTCAGCCCTTTGGATGTGGCCAGTCCGGTCATCAGTCATATCATTGAAGATGAGCTCAATCTGGAGGAATTGATGAGACAGAAGGCCTTGCTGCAGGCTTGTTTGGGTGCCTATATGTCACCAGATCGTCCGCCGCCGCCGGCGATGCCAGCCAAGGGGTCGGGATTGGGGGTGGCCATGGCGGCAGCTCAACCGCCGCCACCGCCGTCACTGGTGCCGGTGCCGCTGCCTGCAACTAGTAAACATGTTTATAATAAACAATCTAGCGTCCATAACTCAAATGAATCCGATGTTATATTATTGGATGATTCTAGCGGTGGTCAGCGCACACCTTCGCCCCCCACAGAGGAGAAGCGACAACGCCATCGACTATCGCCCGCACCGGCTAGAAGATCAGCACCCCAGCCAGGACGACCAGAGCGACGCACATCCAGGGACAGGGAGCGGGAACGTGAGAGGCAAAGGGATCGGGAACGGGATCGAGATAGGGAACGCGATCGTCTCAGAAGCCGCACACCACCACGCCGTCAACGTAACCATCACATGGAGGATTTGCGGCAGGAGATCAATCGTGATAAGCAGCGCGAGCGAAGAGAGCACAGTCGAGAGCGTCGTCCTAACCAAGGGCCGACAGCCGTTGCAGGACGTCCGCGAGAGCGTGAAAGGGAACGAGATCGCGAGCGAGATAATCGCTTTCAACGCTCCCAGCGTTCCCATAGTCGCAGCAAATTCGAATCGGATCGCCGACGTGAAAGGGAACGTCAAATGGAGCAGCGAGATCGAGGCTGTGGCCGAGGTGGTGAGAGAGGCTCACAGCGAGGTGGTGGCCATGGTGGGGCCAACAATTCCGATCGCGATCGCTATAAGGGCTCGTTGAGCGAGGGCCAGAAAATGCATGAAGACAAGGACAGTAGCGACGAAGAGATCAATCTGGACATTGATATTGAGGATGATGACGATGAGGAGCGCATCATTGAACAGCGACGCAAGAAACGCGAGGAGTTACTTAAGGTAAATGGGAAACTAAACTATATTGTATCGGGGGAAATTCACTTAATGTTTTTTTTTTGCAATCGTCACCAGAAACTGGGTACTGACTCACCCGATCGAGTATCGCGTAAATCCAACTCCTATGAGTCGCAAAGCTCGGTGAGTCCTCGACGTTCTCACACGCCCATGAAAGAGGAAGAGGACGACCCAATAGAGGAACATCAAGATGAGAAACTAGATCAACCAGATCAACCCCAAAAATTCAAGGAAAAACGCAACGAATGGGACATGTTCGCAGATCAAGATGTTGATTCCAATTTCGATGTGAGTCGCAGGCTTGTAAATTTCCGAACCCAAAAATTCTGGTATATAATTAAATTTCATAAACTTTAATACTCGTTCTTTTGTCTATATTCTAGTCACCCAGCACGATTATCCATAGCAAGCATCAGCATGAGAATCCCGCTCTTACCGACAATTGGGATGATGCCGAAGGCTATTATCGTGTACGAATCGGTGAAGTTTTGGATAACCGCTATCTAGTCAGTGGCTATACGGGTCAAGGTGTCTTTAGTAATGTTGTACGTGGCCGGGATCAGGCACGTGGCCAGGCAAATGTGGCCATTAAGATAATACGCAACAATGAGATCATGTAAGTTTTTATATAAGGATATTTAAGGATTTAGAAACATTGATTTAATGTGAACAAATAGATGAGACAGCTATTTAATTTATAATTTTCTTTGCAGGCACAAAACTGGTTTACGCGAATTGGAGATTCTTAAGAAACTCAATGAAGCCGATGCTGACGATCGTTTCCATTGCCTGCGATTATATCGTCACTTTTTCCACAAACAGGTAAGAATCATTGTGCAATACATTTTTAATACAATCAAATCATTGCCCTGATCGGATCTCCATTCATCTCTCTCTCTCTCTGTAGCATCTTTGTATGGTATTTGAACCGCTGGCCATGAATTTGCGTGAAGTTCTCAAGAAATATGGCAAAAATGTTGGCCTACACATCAAAGCCGTACGTAGCTATACACAACAGCTATTTCTGGCTCTGAAGTTGCTAAAGAAAACTGGTATTTTGCATGCCGATATCAAACCGGATAATATATTGGTGAATGAGAATAATTTGATATTGAAATTGTGCGATTTTGGCTCTGCATCGGCTATTAGCGAGAATGAGATAACGCCCTATCTGGTATCACGTTTCTATCGATCGCCAGAGATTATATTAGGTATACCATATGATTATGGCATTGATACATGGTCGGCGGGTTGTACCATATATGAGCTATATACGGGAAAGATTCTGTTTAGTGGCAAAAGCAATAATCAAATGCTTAAGTTCTTTATGGATGTCAAGGGTAAGATACCAAATCGGATTGTTCGCAAGGGACAATTCCGGGAGCAGCATTTTGATCAGAGTTGCAATTTTCTCTATCATGAAATTGATAAGCTGACAGAAAGGGTAAGTGTTATGGATAACTAAGTATGAACCTTAACTAAATCTAAATATTCTTGAACTCACATTTTCAGGAGAAAATTGTTGTAATGCCTGTAGTGAAGATCTCGCGTAGCCTGCAGCAAGAGTTAATCGCTGATCAGAATCTACCCGATGATCAGCATCGTAAAGTTAGCCAATTGAAGGATCTATTGGAGAATATGTTTGCCCTGGATACCACAAAGCGTATATCGTTGAATCAGGCTCTGATGCATCCATTCATACAGGAAAAGATGTAGACAATGATGGCAATGATGATGAAGATAATGGTCATGATGATGAAATGCCCCTACACCTAGCTAGTAAGGCACAGTTCTACTTAGCTCTAGTTAAATTCTATTCGTTATACACTCTCGCCCACCCCCCACGATAAATCAATCAACCACTCCCTCTCTATTTATATATATATATATATATGTATGTATGCATGTTTTTATATATATGCAAGTATATATATACAAATATGTACCCTTATACATTTATATAAATGTATATATACATAAGTTCGTGTTCCAGTGGCGCGTTTTGTGAAAACAAAAAAAAAAAAACAGTTTGAGAAATTAAAAAAAAAAAGATAATAGAAATGTTTACTCAATTAATTTAAAATGCTTAAGTATTTCCTGCATGTAACACACGGATACTACACATATACACTAAAAGAACACACCCACCCACACACACACAGATTCCTTTACCTTTTACCCCTTTTATTCTAACGAATTTGTAAAACATTTTGATTAATTAATTTTGCTACCATTTCAGTGTTGCCCGCTGATCACAAATCATTCGGGAGCAAACATTTTGGGATCAGATAAACTATACTAAAGACAGACAAAGAGAGAGAGAGGGAGAGAGCTGTTCCTCCCAACCCCCTCCCCAAAAAATATGTTGGGCCCTTGCTCAAACCTGGTAATAATTTATTTGAATACCCTGGCAGGGGGTAAAAGGAGTTATTTGATATGATATTAGAGCCAGGTCCCTGTCCCCCACTTACAACGATTATAGTCCGCATCTAATAGTTATATATAGAATTAGCAATCTCTTATGTTTTTAACAAAAATCACGATCAAACTTAAGTTTTACGCTGTTTATTTTTTTTAATCGAAATTGTCAGATAAATTTTTAATTTTGTTTAGGTCTTTTAATGCTATAATAATATTTTAATTCTTTCAAAATTCCTATGAACCTAGGATTCAAATTTATTTAGAGATATATGTACATATATGTATATATCTAAATGATCTAGAATTTCTATAAAGCCAATTTCTGAGAATTTAGAAAAACTAAAAGAAAGAAAGGAAAGATTTGCCAAAGTGATCAATAAATGGTTACAAAATTGTTAATGCTTTCAATTTTTTCTCTGAACTTGCAGCCTTGTTGCGGTTTAAGGACTCTCAATGCCCAATTCCCAACAATTTGTTGACATCCTCTGACCTCTGATGGGTAAGTAAAGTCTAAATGGATATTGGTTCAACAGGTTAGTTAGCTTTAATATTCTGAATATTAGTAATATTTGATCAAATAAATACAAGTCTTTAGTTTAAGTAGTCCTGCGTAAAGCCTGGCCTCTTGTTTAGTAATTGAAACAAAGAAAAAAGAACTATAGGGAGCAAAGTTGGAGAAGAATGGAGAAGGTGCATCCATTTGGGCAATTAAAGTACAATTTTGTCGGGTTCATTTATAGAGTTCCTTAGGTATAATGGCCTTCGGATCACAGCCTGCTTTATGCGATGATTGTCCTGGTCAAAGTAAAAGATCACTGGACTACTAAGTGTCCATCGATAAGAGAAGCATCTCACTCCGTCTCCAGTTTACTATCTTAGAAGCACACCAGTTGGCTCTAGTCAGTTTTTACAAATCTAAAAACACAGGACAACATATTTACATTTTGGATCCATTTATTTGAATCCTGTTGTAAAACAACCAATCTTGTTTCAGAGAAACGCATTTTAATTGCAATTATATCTAAATTAAGAATAAATGAAATAAATTGCAGATATGGCTGAATGGTTTAGTTAATAATAAGGTGAGTCATCATAAAAAAAATTCGTGTCCCAAAAATCAGGACATGGTATCTAAACAAACAAGTACCAAGAAGCCGTTACACTGGCCGGTGGATTAAGACTGAACGAAAATGTATACTTATTCAGCTTTTATTCGAATCAAAAGAATAAAAAACCTCGAAAAAATATAAGAAATAACAACATGCCATATGGGAGACTGTTTTTACCATCATCTAAAATTATGTTTGCGGTGTCATTGCCCCCTAAACTCATTGACCGCCAAATGCCCGCTACGTTTTCAAAATTTTTAGTTTATTACCCAACACCGATTTACGGTCCTATTTTTTTTTTATCGATAGGCATACCGCTTGTTACACGATTCACCAAAATATGAATAAATTGCTACTAAATAAGGGCTGATGGTTCACGAAATAAAAATAGTTTGAGTTTATTTTTTCAATACTTAAGTGCCATTGAGTAATATGCTGCTAAAATAAATAATGATTTTTTCGTGACTTTGTTAGTCACGATTTATTCGGCTGCATAAACTCGTATGTTTTTATAGTTTGTTGTTGTGGTTCAGTCATTCCCATTATCATATCGCGGTATTTACGCCTTTCCGCCTATTTTGTTGTTGGAAACAAGTTTTTGTTGTTGTTGCTATCGTTGCGTTTAAGAGTTAAGAGTTAGTTGCACCTACTAACATCGATACAAGTTTGAACCTGGAAAGATTACCACATAGTGAAGGAGGGCACGTCGCCGACTTTGCCATCACCACAAAACGCTGCCTTATCTCTTATCGGAAACATTTATTTTGTCGCTTCGTCCCGTCCCGTCTCGTCTCCTTACCCCTTCCGATTCCCTATAGCATGTCAATTGAATAACATACACTTATATATAGGCAGTGCTAAAGTCAACAGCAATAGAGATCCGAGAGCACATACAGTTTTCGTAATCCCAACACTATGTCATCTACGGAACATGAAGCATCGACACGAGAGGTTGTAGAGGGCCCATTTGTGGGTGCAATTGATGATGGCACCACCTCGGCACGTTTCATTATATTCCGCGCAGGCACCGATGACATTGTCTGCTATCATCAAATTGAAATACCATCGATCTTTGCCAAGGAGGGATGGTGCGAACAGGATCCCAGTGTGATAGTCACTACTGTCAATGAGTGTATAGTGGGAGCCTGCAAGAAGCTCAAACAATTGGGTGGAAATGTCAAGGTAAGAGTACCAAATTTTCATTATTTTATTCGTTTTAACAATTGGATTAGACATGGAAGACGGGAGCTGCTGGTATTGGCTAGCTCTGTAGTTCTTTTAGATGTTGTCGATACATTTGTGCCTCGACAATTCTCTCCTGCAATGTACGCGGCGGCTTATTCTCAGCTCGTTCATCCAATTTCACATAGATCTGATCATTGTGGCCAAAGTCACCATTACGTCGTGGCATCACATGGAAATGGACATGCGGCACTGTCTGACCAGCCTGAGCCCCATCCTGTACTGTGACTGTAGCCGATGTGGTCTTATAGATCTTTTCCAGCAGACGCTGAATCATGCACACAGTTGCAAACAGATCGGTCATTTCGGCACAATTGAGACCACACAATCGGGGAGTCACACGCTTCGTCGAGACCAGAACATGACCTTCGACCACACAGCGAAGATTGGTGAAGGCATAACAATGTTCGGACTCATAGAATATGGTTTGCTTATCCACAGTGTTTTCCGCAAATGCTCGATCTTGGCCAGCTTCATTATCGCTCAAATTGTACGCTGTAAGGCTATAGAGATCATTGCGGCGATGCTCAAAGCACGGCATGGCCTGATAGAGCACGGGCAATTCATTTAAATTCACCTCGGCGGTAGCTATAGCCAGTGGCTCCTCGCCACCACAATCAGCCAATACTTTGCCCCACGGTGAGATGATCATACTGTGACCCCAACTTTGTCGCTTTTGATTGTGCCAACCTTGCTGGGCGGCGGCCACTACAAAGCATTGTGTCTCAATGGCACGAGCTCGTAGCAGAATCTCCCAATGGGCCTTGCCCGTCGCGTAGGTAAAGGCTGCCGGATAGGTTAGCATTTGGGCACCCAGTTTCCTTAGCAATATAGCCGGCTCAGCGAAACGCAGATCATAGCATATCTGTAGACCAACATTTCCAGCTGGTGTCAGCACGGGTCGCTCCAAACGTTCACCCGGCGCAACTGTATCGGATTCGCGAAGCTTTATCTCCTTGGTTGTGGCATCAAATAGATGCATTTTACGATAAACTGCAGCCAATTCGCCTTGATCATTCACCAGGACATGGGCGTTGTAGATCTTACGCTCCTGCTGCCCCTCCTGCTCCTTCAGCTCGTGTATGCCGCCTAACGAGAGCCATATACCTTGATCTTTGGCCAATTTCTTGTATTTGTCCATTAGCTGACCGTCCAGTGTTTCGGCCAGGTCCAAAGTCTGACCACGATTCTCGCCCACAAAGTCACAACATTCGGGAAGGAAGAGCATTTTAGCCTGCTTCGCCTTGGCCCTGGCTATCAACTCCTCCACCTGGCAAAGATTCTCCAACTTGTTGTTGGTGGCTCTCATTTGGCCAACGGCTATAATGGCACTTGCATTTGACTGCATTTTGGTGGAGTTCGCGCTCATCTGGCGGTAACTCAAGGTCCGTCGACAGAGAATTTTGGCCAGATTTGACATTTGGGAGGAGCTACTGGAGACGACGGACGAGTTACGTCGTCGTCGTCGTCGGCTTTTGTTATCAGCAGCAGCGCTTTAGTGCTTATTTTTTTTCTATTTTTTTATTGTATACAATTACAATGACAATCGATTAATCGGTTTGTTAAAATTTTAGCCAGTGTTGAGCATTTACGATATACGAGGCGGTTACTTTCTTTTACGATATTGAAATTTAAATTTATCTTATTTTAAGCGATCTTGTTTGGGAATAAAGTTGTTATCGCATTATTTTTATTTAATTGCAGGATATTGTGGCCGTTGGCATAACCAATCAACGTGAATCAACTGTTATCTGGGATCGAAACACAGGCGAAACTTTGGCCAATGCCATAATTTGGTTAGATAATCGCACCACAAGCACAGTGGAGGAGCTACTGGAGACCATACCAAACAATGCCAGAAATATTAACTATTTGCGTCCGCTGTGCGGATTGCCCCTTTCACCATATTTCTCCGGCGTAAAGTTGCGCTGGCTTCGTGACAATGTCCCCGCGGTGCGAAAGGCCATGGAGAGCGGCGACGCCATGTTCGGAACCATTGACACTTGGCTCATGTACAATCTGACAGGAGCGCAAAATGGTGGAGTCCATAAGACGGACGTTACCAATGCATCCCGTACAATGTTGATGAATATCGAGACACTACAGTGGGACGACAATTTGCTAAAGTTTTTTGGCCTGCCACGAAAGATTCTGCCAGAGATATGTTCCAGTGCCGAGCACTTTGGTGATATAGCCGATGGTGTGCTCAAGGGTGTGCCCATTACAGCAGATCTGGGCGATCAGCAGGCGGCTCTGGTGGGGCAACAGTGTTTGACCAAAGGTCAGGCCAAGGCCACCTATGGAACGGGCTGTTTCCTACTATACAACACAGGACCGTCAATTGTTCACTCTCAGCATGGTCTATTGACCACTGTCGGCTATCAATTGGGTCGCAAGGCAACGCCTTATTATGCCTTGGAGGGAAGTGTGTCCATAGCTGGCGCTGCATTTAATTGGCTCAAGGATAACATTGGCCTCATCCAGAACTGGGGACAAATCGAGCCCATGGCTCAGACGGTGGACAACTCATTGGATGTGTACTTTGTGCCAGCATTTAATGGCTTATATGCACCATATTGGAATCAGGATGCACGCGGTGTAATCTGTGGCCTCAGCGAGGAGACAACCAGTGAGCATATTGTCCGTGCCACTTTGGAGGCTGTGTGCTTCCAGGTGCGCGATATTCTCGATTCCATGCACAAGGATTGCAAAATTCCATTGGCCAAGCTAATGGTGGATGGCGGCATGACAGTGAATCAATTGTTCCTCCAGCTGCAATCCGATCTGGTGGGCATTCATGTGTTAAGGGCCAAAATATCCGAGACCACTGCCCTGGTAAGTAGGATCTATCACTCTCTCTCTCTATCTCTGCCCTAATGACATGGTTCTCGTGATGCTTTTTTTTAGGGCGCTGCCATGGCTGCCTATAAAGTGGTGGAACCACGTTTTAACATGGAGGCTCCACTATCCAAGACTGGTCCCAGGGAGCCAATAACTCCAACGGTTAGTGGCCCCGAACGTGATTTGCGCTATAAAAAATGGAAAATGGCCATCGAACGCTCCTTAAATTGGGAAACCTCCACGTTAGCCCAAGGCGAACGTGAAGCCTTCGATGGTGCCTAAGCTCCAAGACATGGCCACAGTGCTGCAAAGAGACAATTCTCCATGGCAACTCGAGTATTTTAAATACTTCAAATACATGTATAAATTTTGTTTACGCTTCTCTTTAATTTTTGTCTTTGTTTACCATGTTATATCCAAGCAAATAAAAGTTGTATTTTGGAATGTGAAGATTACATGGATTTTTTGGTTTAAGGACTAGAAAATTCTATCTCTCTCTCTCTCTCTCTCTCTCTGTTTCTTGCAGTTCAATGACTGTTCAATCGATAAATGAAAGCAAGCATCATGCATCTCTTTCTCTTTGGCATATTTACTTGCAGCAGATATGGAAGAAATAATTATCAGGTCAATTATTTACATACGTCGGATTTGAATCGAATTGAATCTTATTTTCGGTTCCAATTTCGAGCCAATTTATACGGTTTCAAATCGTCAGAGGAAACACGAAGTTGATTTACTTTTCAAAGCGATTCGGAAACGAGAACGGGCCACTATATAGGCTATAGAAATTCTAGTCGCATCCATTGGGATGGGGTTTTTTTTTTTGTGTAATTGAAAATATTTCAAGTTGATTTAAAGGTCAACAATTTCAGTGACGTATTTCCAGATTTGTCCAAAGATTGAGAAAATTTGCTGAGGTGGGAGATTAACTACGCCATTTGTTAGAATTTTGTTGTATGGACTCGAAATCGTATTTCGAATCGTTATTCGTATTTATTGCATAAATGTATGTGCTTTAGATGTATGTATATATATATATATATGTATGTATATTTTATATAAAAAAAAACTGTAGAAAGCATATCCTCATGTGCTACTGAGTGCTGTGCGCATTACTTTTTTTTTTTTTTACTTTTCGTGGCATTTCTTTCTGGCAGTGTGTATGTCGTCTCTTGTGTGTGTGTGTTTTCCAAGTCTCTTCGAGTGATCCGCACGCCGATCTACAGCTGTTCGGCACCTGCCGCTGCCTGTTCCAATTGATTAAGCATCACAATTCCGCCAGCTGCCTCATCGACAGCCACCACACCACCAGCAGCTGCAGCAACAGCAACAGCGATTGGAACCGGTTGGCCACCACCAACGCCACCGCCCACTCCACCGCCGTCTGCATTAATCGCATGGGGAATTAGCATAGCTATGGGTGGTATGGGTATGGGATTGCCACCTAAAATGAGGGGGTGGTTTGGGGTTGGGGAAGGAAGGTAAGAGCAAGCTATAAAATATTGATAGCCCATTTGCGAGAGAGTGTGTTCATCTCACGTACTGGCATCCAATTCCAAGGGCGGATCAGCATTTGCCTCGGCGAGATTGGTAACAGATTTCGATTTGACACACTGGAAATCGACATGACGACTCTTGGCCTCTTCCTTCTCCCAGGACATGTGTATAAATGGACGCTGGACATAGCTATAGATTACTTCAGCCCTGCCGCCCGGTCGACGGCGTATTTTCTCTTTGTGCGTGGGATAGCCCTCAATGCCGCAACGTATCTTCTTTAGTCCACGATCCTTCATCACTTGTTTGGCCACATCCCGATTTTCAATATATTTAAAGAACCGATGCATGGCAGTGCTATGAACAGCTAAAAAGTAATAAAATCTCTTAGATTATTCCAACATGAATGCTTAATTGATACACTTACTCTGACAGTATTCCTCGCCCATTTGTGGTGGAAATTCCTCATCCCAGTCAACCATATCGTCTTCGAGTAGAACGACAACATGACATTCACGATCACCACGTTGGGCGGAAGCTACCATTAAAGGCAGGATTAGATCCTCCAGGAATAGTTCGAATTGTTGACGGGCTCCTTCATTACTTAGCTCATGAAGCAGGCCTCCTTTTTGGTGTTTTTTAAGGGGGGGGATGGGAGGTGAAAACAAAGGAAATTGAGAACAGAAAAACAACAGAAAAATAAAACAAACATGGACAACAAAACGAGAGAGAGAGATTGAGAGAAAGAGAGAGGCAAATGGCCTTAACTAAGTTCCCACTTCCTGCTTCCTCCAGCATACTCACTTAGATTCTGACATCGAACAGTTGTGGCATCAAAGGGTATCAGCAAATAGTCGCAAGCCTCCTTCAATTCTGGCACCGATACTGTGGGCGGGCATCTTATGATACCCGTTTTATAGTACTCCAATATGGCACGGAATACCAAATGTGATATGCCATCGGCCACATCATAATCTCCACGCTCATTGGGATGAACAAATTGAAAACCCGTGCCAAACATTGTGCCCAACATGGTGGTCGGATGGGCAGCAAGCACCGATTGTTCCACCGTGAAGCGTACACCATCCACCAGCATCGATATGCGATCGGGTGGGCAATTTAAACGTGCAGCCGCTTGACTGCTTGTGCTGGCTAATGCTGGACCACTATTAGTCATGTACGATTTACCACTATCATGGAGCTTGGGAACAGCACCACTGCCACCAGTGGCACTAGCACCACTGCTACTCCCGCCCGCACCACCAGCTGATTTGCTCATTCGACAGCGACTCTTTACAATTCGTCTTCTACGCTCCTCCGTGGCCAAATCAAGATTATCTTCACTGCTGTCGCTATAAGTGTCCTGCTGCTGTTGTTGTTGTTGCTGCTGCTGCTGGCTCTGATTGCTGCTGCTGTTGTTGCTACTACTATTCGAATTGGGTGTAGTTGACATGTTGCTTGGTTTTCCTTTGTCTTTGCCCTTGCCGTCTTGCTTATACAAAAAATTCCTTTCTCCCCGTCCTGGTGTTTCTCCTCAACTTCGCGGCAATTGTTGCACTCAAGCGATTCCTCGCTTCTTTCTGTGTATGTATGTATGTATGTAAGTATATTTTATTTTAGCTCTGAAAGTGTATCAAGATTTGCCCCACTGTACGGCTTATTCTACTTTTTTGTTTGTTTGTTTGTTGCCTTTTTTTTGTTTTTGTGCAGGGGAATTTTTTGTGAGCAGAATAGGCGTCAGTCAGCAGCCCATACACATACATATGTATGTATGTATGTACATGCAAACACTTATGCTTGTACACACACACACGCCGACGTAGGTATACGTTTATGTTTTCGCACAGAAAAAAATCCTTATTCTTTTTGTTGTTATTATTATTACTGTGAAAGTTTAAACAATTTTCACTGGTCTCTCTCGGCTACTTGGCTCGCTTCCATTTGAGTTTTGAATGGAATCTTTTTTTTTTTTTTTTTGTATAACAACGAAACAGAATACTCGCGAATTTAACAGTCTCGCTAGGGGAAGTAAGTACAACGCACACTCTGCCCGACTAACGCACACTCTGTAAATATGTATTTGCGATCAGAGAGAGATAAATTTTATTATACATTTAATAGACAGTTTACGTTTAAATATAGCATTGTAAATATTTCTAATAAATCATTTTATATTACCTATATATTACACGTAAGCAAAACAACTTACTCACAAATTGCCAAATTTAGTTCGAAAATAATATACTCGTTGTGTAAGAGGAGTAGCGAAATGCTGTTAATAACATAACATAGTAGGGATGGTAGCGTGAGTTCACGTGCTCGGAATTATTTTTGGTTATAATTTTATTAAAGTAAACCAAATAATTCCTCATTAATTTGCTATTAATACCGTCATGTACTTACTCTTAAGCATATACGATATGCATATTTAGAGCCACATAATTTTGATTGACCAATTAAGCCCAAGAAAACATTACAATTTCATTATGTAAACTAATATATTTAGAATAGTTGAATTAAATATCGAGGCATTATACGTCGACATCTCTGGATCGGTGTGGTATTAATTCTAGAATGTTCATTAAAGCAAGTATCAACAAAATTACCTATAAACTGTTATTCGTATTTGGCGGATAAAAGTTATACTCGATATATGCATGTACTTACATACTATAGTATATGTACATATGTACAAATATAACTACATATACACACATATATCCTTACATTCCCGAAAATTTGAATTATTCGTATGAGTATATTGCATTTTAATAAGAATTCATATAATATTATTTTTATCCAAACATCCGGTCAAATGCACAATTTTAATATTCTGATTCTACCGGTGACTGAGTCGACACTAAATATGTGTAATTTTCGTGCTTATCTATATAGCAATACACTCCTGGAAATCGTAATTATCTCATATATTATTAAAAAATTGCATTTAATAAGGTTTTCATAAAAGCAATCGATTGAAAACATACATAATTGATATGCAGATGTGACCGGTGACTGAGTCGGCCAAAAGGGACATTTTCAAAATGCGAAATACATAGTAATGATTGGCCATTTAACAATATCATTCATTTTTGTAGCATTATGATATATTATTCTATAATTGTATAATATTATTTTGTTATTTTAATATTATTTTGTTATTTTAATAGCGGAAATCACAGTGATTCGAAGGAAGTCACCATAATGTGCCTATCTTTATAGGGTTGCTGTGTATAGCGCACTGTGACTGAAACACGATGACCAGGGTTGTCGCGTTACAGCAATCGATAATTCATTTACAACCCTAACGCAAGATGGAGTCGAAAATTAATGGCGACAAAAAATAATTTTTTTTTCGCGACAGAAAAGAAAATCAGGTACAAAACGGAAAAGAAAATCAGGTACAAAACGGAAAATAGAATCAGGTACTAAACGCAAAAGATAATAAGCTATAAATCGGAAAACAGAATCAAGTGCGAAACAAAACTGTGAAAATATAAAATAATAATATGCCAAACAAAGTAGAAGCAGCAGCAGCAGCAGTAGCAGCAGCAAGAACAACAACAACAATGTGAAACGCAATGCAAGAATTTGCAACTAACAACGAAATCTGGGATAACTAACAGCAAAATATGCAATAACAAATATAATAAATAGAATAGAAAAAAATACAAAAAAAACGTAGAAAAAAGTGCAAAAAAGCAGCAGAAGCAATAGTGATGATATGAGAGAGAGAGAGACCGCCAGCGAGGGAGAGAGAGAAAGAGAGGGAGGCTGGCTCGAAGACCAACAAAAGCTGACTACTGAAACACTCAAGCCACCTGTTTTTCTCTCGCTCGCACTAAGGACAGCAATAAGCGCGCCCTTTCGGCGAGCGAGCGAGACCAAGCGAGTGAGCGGTTGTGTGAGTGCTAAAGCAGTCAGCTGTTGTCCGAGAGTGGCCAAGCGATTTTCTATTTTCTGTGTTTTTTGTGTATATTTACGATAATAATATATATGAATAATCTGTTTTCCCTTACCACCCCCGCCTTTTCAAAATTCGCAAAAGCAGAGAAACTTACAATATAAGCAAAACTAATTTAAAAAGAAAAACTTTAACTAAGCAAACAGATAAATAGAGTGAGCCCAACACAGAAAGAGAGTGAGGGAAGAGCAAGCGAGAGAGAGACAGAAGAGTGCGTGCAAAAACATTGAGAATAAAAACAAAAAAAGAAAAGCAAAAAAAAAAAATCGACCAAAAATTGCAAACGAAACGAATGAAGGAAAAATACAAAATTCAGCAGAATAAAAAAACAACAAAAACAAACTTGTGAGTGTCACCAAAACTTAATCTCTCGAGAGGGGCACCAAATTGAACCAGCAAAGTGGCGTCCCTACTCAGGATACGGGCTGGGGCAGCAGCAGCGGCGTCGTCCATGTTCCACTACAACAAAAAAACCAACCAAACCAACAACCAGAGCAATCACACCACAACCAGGAGAGCGCCAGAGCAGCAGCCGCCGCCGGTGTGGTGTCGCCAACTGTGGCCTTAAGCATGTAGTAAGTAAATGTGGTTCTAGGATGCAATCAATTTTTATAAATATATATTGTATTTTCAAGATTTAATCCTAATCCTAAAACAAATTCAATTCAATTTTCCCAGGTCTTGGACGCTTAATTTCCTGGGGTTCTCTCACTCTTTACTTGCTAATCAGTAGCAAGCACACGTCGAAGAAGTAGAAGAGAAGCTAAGCAGAAGCAACAAAACACACACAACACACCACACACACACCATACACAACCAATCCAACAACAAAACACACACAAAGCCAATGAAAAATGTCACAAAGAGGTAAACGCGGTACTCAGCCAACGCCAACGCATCATCCGCCGCAGACGCCATGGCTGCTGTTGTCGCAGCAGCAGGTGCCATTGCCACCGCCACCACCGCCGCAAGAGCAAAAGCGTAAGGATGTTGAACCACAACCACCGCCCACAAAGCGGCGTAAAGGACGACCGCCCAATGGGGCAACAACAAACGCAAATGCAACCACAACAACAACAGCAACAACAACGACGACAACAACATCAGCAGCGACAACAACAACAAGCAACAGAGAGCCAACAAGTGCTGGCCACGATAATCAGGAGTCAGATGCTGCAAATCATCCTCCCAGCAAAAGCAAATCAACTAAATTGGCCAAGTCCTCTAGCAAAAGTAAATCACAAGGTGGAGGAGGAGGTGCCGGAGGAACTGGAACGGCAACAGCAAAGGGAGCCAGCACTAGCTCTAGCACCAGCTCTTGGCAAGCACGTTCTGTGGCCGATATTAAAATGTCGAGCATATATAATCGTAGCTCGACCGAAGCTCCAGCTGAACTGTATCGGTAAGTTCAAGAATTCCAAAAACAAGAAAATAATAACAATCACTTAAATATATTGATTTTTCTCAATTTTTAAATACAGCAAGGATCTCATTAGCGCTATGAAATTGCCCGATTCAGAGCCATTGGCCCACTATGAGTATTTAATTGTTACGGATCAATGGAAACAGGAATGGGAGAAGGGTGTACAGGTTCCAGTCAATCCAGATTCATTGCCGGAACCGTGCGTTTATGTGCTGCCCGAACCAATTGTATCGCCAGCGCATGACTTTAAGCTGTAAGTTTAATTTGAATTGTGCAAAACAAAAGACGGTGATTCTTGAGGATTAACCAATAATTGCAATCTATTTTTATGTTATTTATGTTATGTAGTCCAAAAAATCGCTTCCTGCGCATTACCAAAGACGAGCACTATTCGCCGGATCTGCATTGTCTGACGAATGTGGCTGCCTTGGCGGAGAACACATGTGCCTATGATATTGATCCCATTGATGAGGCCTGGTTGCGTCTATATAATGCAGATCGTGCCCAATGCGGAGCATTTCCCATTAATGAGACGCAATTTGAAAGGGTTATTGAAGAATTGGAGGTGAGTACATCTTAATTATTTTTATCTGCGCATTTGTGATGGTATATATGTATTTTAGGTACGTTGCTGGGAGCAAATTCAGGTCATACTTAAACAGGAAGAGGGTCTGGGCATTGAATTTGATGAGAATGTCATATGCGATGTTTGCCGCTCTCCCGATTCCGAGGAGGCCAATGAAATGGTATTCTGTGATAATTGCAATATCTGTGTGCATCAGGCTTGTTACGGCATTACAGCAATTCCATCAGGTAAGAGATTATCGATTTATCATTGAAACATCTATACATATATATAAATCCAATTGTAATATCCTTTAGGCCAATGGCTATGTCGCACTTGTTCAATGGGCATTAAACCGGATTGCGTTTTATGCCCCAACAAGGGTGGCGCCATGAAATCCAATAAATCTGGCAAACATTGGGCCCATGTCTCTTGTGCATTATGGATACCCGAAGTTAGCATCGGTTGTGTGGATCGCATGGAACCGATAACAAAAATCTCAAGCATTCCCCAATCACGTTGGTCTCTTATCTGTGTCCTTTGCCGCAAACGTGTGGGCAGTTGTATACAATGCTCGGTGAAGCCATGCAAGACAGCATACCATGTCACCTGTGCATTCCAGCATGGCCTGGAAATGCGAGCCATTATCGAGGAGGGCAATGCCGAGGATGGTGTTAAATTGCGTTCCTATTGCCAAAAGCATAGCATGAGCAAAGGCAAAAAGGAGGGCAGTGGAGGTTCTGGTACTGGTGCTGGTGCAGGATCTGCTGGTGGTGGTGCGGGCAGTTCATCATCCACAAGCAGAGCAAATAAATATGGCACTGGAGTGGGAGCAAAATTAGGCTTAGGTCATCATGCGGATGATGGCAGTAGTCATGGATTGGCTGGCAGTGGCTTAAGTGGCGAGGAGCAACGTAGACGTAAAGCGCATCGTAAAAATGATTCTATGACCTCCGAGGAGAGGAATCAGGCTCGTGCCCAAAGATTACAGGTGAGTGTAACCTCCCAAAATGCTCATGGATTACATATTATTTATACAAGAATTAGAAGAAGTTTATTAATCTCGATATCCAAATAGAATATCCCCAATAAGAAAACCTTTTGCACATAGACAGACATCCAAGTTGAGTCTAAAACTGAATCAAACTGGTTAACCATTGAATAGCAATATTATTCAGAATTATGTTCGCAGTGTGTAGAATATTTAATGTAAGCTTATGGATAATATTCATCATTCGGATTACACATTTGATGAACAATTGTTCTTATTAGCATGTTGTTTATTTTTGCTTGAGAGAGAGAGACAGATATAGATTAGAAGAGCAACGATATACATTTTTTGGCGGTTTGGAAACATAGATTTTAGTAGATAACCAAAGGGAACTAGTTAGTATCTAATATTAGAAGGAGTAGAAGTAGGAGTGGGGGTGGGAGTAGGAGTAGGAACAATTCTTGATATATTTATTATTTTTTAATTTTTTTCTTTTCTTTTCTAGGAGGTCGAAGCCGAATTTGATAAACATGTCAACATCAATGACATCAGTTGCCATTTATTCGACGTGGACGATGATGCCATTATAGCCATCTATAATTATTGGAAATTGAAACGTAAATCCCGCCATAATCGTGAGCTAATACCACCCAAATCTGAGGATGTGGAAATGTTGGCACGCAAACAAGAGCAACAGGATTTGGAGAATCATAAATTGGTTGTCCATTTGCGACAGGATTTGGAACGAGTACGAAATCTCTGCTATATGGTTAGCAGAAGAGAGAAATTATCACGTTCTCTATTCAAGCTGCGAGAGCAGGTCTTCTACAAGCAGCTAGGTGTACTCGATGAGCAGCGTTTGCATATAGCATCTACTGCGGCTAAGGAGAAGTCCGCAGATAAGTTAGAAAAGTCAGAGACTAAACCGCCATTGGATTTAGAGGCTGTTATCTATGCCAATGATGGTCCCACACTATACGATCCCTTCTATAGCTCATCGGCTCTGAGTGGTGAGGGACCAACTGTGCCGGCACAGTATCGCAATTTGGAATATATACTCGAGCAGCTAATGGGTAAAATGGTGAAGCAGAGTGGTGGTAAACCGGGCAGGCCGGGCAGACGAGCATCTGCCTCGCAATCGCCCACTAAGCGTAAACAGCAGGCGGCTAGTAAGGTAGCAGCTATAGCAGCAGCTGCTGCAGCCGCTGCCGCCACCGCTTCGTCGTCCACATCCACTTCTCCAACTAAGAAACTCAACAATGGTGCAATAAATTCCTCCTCACGTACATCTTCACCCGAAAAGCCAGCCAGCCATCAGGTGAAGGCATCTTCATCTATCACCTCAGCCAATAAACCGCCCGGGAAGACAAATTCGGGGAGGCGTGCCTCAAAGAGCGGTACGGCAACGACGGCGACGTCGTCCCAACAACAGCAGAATAAAATTCAGCCACATCAACAACAACAACAACAGCAGCAGCAACAGCAGCAGCAGCCACAACCGCCGCAGTCGCAACAACAACAACAACGGACTGGTGGTCGCCATAGCAGTGCGTCCTCCCATACGTCAAGCGGCAGTTCATCATCGGGTGATTCCAGCTCGCCGCATGGCACTAGCTCATCCTCAAATAGCGCTTCCTCAAACAGTGATTCAGGCAGTGAAAGTCCAGGCGGTAGTTCATCATGCAGTAGAAGAAGAAGACAACCATCCAATAATACAGCAGAAGGAGCCGCCACCTCTACCTCAGCAGCCGGAGGAGCTGCTGGCAAACAAAGTTATAGCCGAACCATGGAACAACGTCAAAAGCAACGGCAACAGCGACAGCAACGTCAACGGCAATTGCAAAATGAGGCGACTAAGAGTACAACTAAAACGGCTCCGGTTGCCCCAAGCAGCAGTAGCAGCGGTAGCAGCAGTTCCAGCGATGATGAAGATGAGCATGACCATAAGAAGAAGAAAGATGAGAAGCAACGGGGAGCAGCTAAACGCCAACACCAACAACAACAACAGCAGCAACAACAACACAAGTCAGTACCTAACAAAAGCCAGCCAACTAAGTCAAAGTCAGCAGCGGCAGGAGGAGCCACTGCGGCCACATCATTAACGGCGGGCGGTAGAAGAAAACTTTCTTCAAACCAAACGACGACGGCGACGCCGACAACAGCAGCAACAACAACGACAGCAACAGCAGCGCCAACATCAACGGCAACAAGAGGATTAGCACAAATGGACAAAGATGCTGCCGGTGCCAGTCTATCCAGTGATGAAAGTGAAGAGTTAATGCCTCTAAAGACAACTGAAAGAACCGCTGGCAGCGGTATTTTAGCTAGCAGCAACTCATTGCATCGTCCCACAAATGCCATCAATTCGGGATCAGGAACAACAACAGCAGCAAGTCGTAAAATTGGGCAACAGATCTATTCCGATTCGGATAGCAGTAGCAGTAGTGGTGGCAATTCCAGTTCCAGTTCAAGTCGTACCACATCCTCAAGCCAAGGACGCACCGAAAGGATCACAATGGAGAGTAATATAAGTGATTCGCAGAATCAACAAACGATACGAACTAAGGCAGCAATGAAGGAGTTTGTGCCGGGAACGACACTAACTGCGCCATTACTTCCACCGCCACCACCTGCACCACTTGCAACTGCGCCTGCTCCCGCACCAGTAGCTGCTGCAACAACAGCAACACCCGCTGCAGCAACCAATAGAAAATCCTCGAAAGAATCAACAGCTAAAACGAAAACAAATTCGAATGCCAAACAACTGCCGTTTCCAGCGGATCTACTGGTCGTGCCTCAACGTCAGGCAGCCAAAAAAGCCTCCGAAAATATGCGTTCCACGAATCTCGCCAGCAATGCACTTAATCAACCGGATCCCAATGAGAGATTACGCGAACCAGATAGTCCGGCATCAACAACGGGCAATAAAGGTAAACTCAAAGCGGATGGTTCAACTGGTGGCGAGAGAGGCAGGCCGCCCAAGGATCAACAGCAGCAGCAGCAACAGCAACAGAAATCCACACCAGCGGGCACCACAACAGCGGAGCGGGGCAAGCGTGGACGACCGCCAAAGGTGCCCAGAGAACCGCCTCCGCCTCCAGCTGCAACGACAACAACAACGACGACGACGACGACACCGGCGACGGAGAAAGAAAAGCCATCATCAGCATCCACACCTGCATCTTCATCTGCATCCGCGCCACCTACTGAAGTCAAATCGTCTACACCCAAGTCGAATTTTGCTGTGTCCTATGTACCCCAAAGACAGGCAGCCAAAAAGGCAGCCGAGCAACTCAAGAGCAGCAAACCTATCCAAGAGGCATCGGTGCTGTCTGCTGAGAAGGAGTCGCCAGCTGAGAAAGAAAGAGAGCCGCCAACCACCTCACCACTTAAACCATCGAGACGAACATCCTCGCATAAGGATACGAATCGAAGACGTTCCAAAGGTGATGAAGAATTGTCACACCAGCAACATCAACAGCAGCAGCAACAGTTGCAGCAGCAGCAACAACAACAACAACAACAGCAGCAGCAGCAACAGCAGCAACAACGTTCGCCAGTTAAGCGACGCGTTGCTCCACCCAATCTCTCTAGCTCTAGCTCTGGTGGTGATAGTGATAGCTCCAGTTCCGGCTCTGGCAGTAGCTCTGGCAGCAGCTCCAGCAGTGGCAGTGGCAGTGATGACTCCGATAGCGAGTCTAGCGACAATGATACCAAACGTACGCCAACTAAGGACACTGCCTCCGTTTCTGTCTCCGCAGCCACCTCATCATCATCCTCCTCCATAGTGCCAAAGCGTTCACCACGCAAATCTCTAGACAAACCACCAGCTTTAGCTGTTATTACTCCTGCATTTGCTTCCATACCACCACCACCACTACCACCACCACCAGCAGCAGCAGCAGCAGCAGCAGCAGCAGCAGCGGCAGTAGTAGCAGGAGCAGCAGCTGGATCTGCTGCTGCTTCCGCCATGCCGCGAACACGTCAGAATTCCACCACCCATACCAGTAAATCGCCAAAGAGAACATCGCATAAGAGTGAGAGTCAAAGACGGAAATCCTCCATGGATGAGCAGCAGCAGCAGCAGCAACAACAACCGCAAACGACTGCGGTAACTCCTAACAAACGTTCCTTACGCAATTCCAAATCACGACCACCATCACCAGTGGCTGTGGCGGCAACATTAACCAAATCCTCGCCCGACAAATCCACCAATCGTCGCAAATCTCGTGCCGATGAGTCACCGAAAAAGGCGGCAGCTGTTCCAGCTAATCTGGAAATGGAGATTAGTCAACGGAAGGCTGCAAGTGGTGGTCGATCTATAAGTGCATTGGACAAACTGTTGGATAGAAAGCAACAGGAATTCAATGCCAGGCCAGTGACTCCAGCTCCTCCAGCACTGATAGAAGAGGAGCGACACAAGGATAAAGAGAATCGAAAGGAATTGATTGCCGCTGCCAAACAGAGAGAACAAACACCGCCGCCGCCGCCGCCGTCGCTTCCTCCATCATCTCGTTCATCTCGGCCAAGAGATGTGGAATCTGATCCACAGCCCGATGCAGATCAAGCCTCTTCCATTGAGTCCGGTGAAGTGCCCATGGATATCGATGAAGAGCTAACCACTGCGCCCACACATACTCAACTCTCTGGGAATGCTAGCAAATTGGCTGACATCATTATCGATGATGAGCGACCACCGGCAGCTCCATTGCCAGCCTCACCCACACCGACACCAACATCCAACGATGATGATGATCTCTCCGATGGCAGTGCCGGTGATCGTGTACGCTGGCGACCCCGAAGACGACGCCGTCGACGCAGTCATCCTCGTAGCCATGACGACGATGAGGAGGAAGAGCATACCCATCATACCCAGCATTTGCTCAATGAAATGGAAATGGCCCGTGAGATGGCCGAGCAACGTAAAAATGATTTGCTGGCAAGTAATGCTAGTAAATATTCGGCATCCACATCATCGCCAGCTGTGCAAGTGATACCACCGGAGCCACCAGAGATTATTGAATTGGATTCAAATTCGGCCAACTCTGGTGGAGATCAACAGCAGCAGCAGCAGCAGCAGCAACAACAGCAGCAGCAACAGCAACAGCAACAACACCCGCATCCACACACACAGCAACATCCGCATCATGGTCATGGTCTACAGGAGCAGCATCCACAGCAAATGCAATCGGCAGCGACATCGATTCCAGCTTCTGTCGTCGTGGTTTCTCCGGCAATGAATTCTGTGGCTAATGCGACAGCTCCAGCTCCGCAGTTGCCCACACCCTGCGTCTTGGAGCCCATTGTCGATACCATATTGGAAATGGAGGATAGCAAATATGCCAATAATTATCCTTCGAATATAACTAGCGTATTGAATCCACCAAATCCAGGACAATTGGTATTACTTGGCTCACAGCTGGTCGAGGGAGTGAAACAAATATCCGAGGAGGATAGCATACAGGCAACGCGTAATCTGCTCGAGAAATTACGGAAAACGAAACGTAAGGCTCAGGAAGAGCCACCAACACCATCGGTGGATCTATTGCCACCAACGCCAGCGATTCCCTCTGTGTTTCCCTTTCACAATGCTGCCGATCCTGAGGATATTATCCATGCACAAAAGGAGCAACAACAACTGCAGCAGCAGCAGCAACAACAACAGCAGCAGCAGCAACAGAGTTGTCTCTTTGGTGGCAATTCCTCACATTCCGCACCCAATTCGGTGGCCAGTTTGACCATTAAAGATTCACCCATGACCGCAAACAGTGGCAGCTATGCCAATAGTTTAACAAATACTCCCAATGCCACGCCCAATAATCTTGGAGGCGGCGGCAGCAGTAGCCAATATCAAGTGAACTATCCAAGCAATCAGCAGTCACAAGGCGGAGCAAGTGGAGGCGGCCTAACCAGCTGCTTCTTGGATCAGAAATCACCACATCAGCACAAAAATACACCACTCTCCTCCACGAATGGTGGCGGAGCACCTGATTTTGTGGATTTGGCAGCGGCAGCGGTGAAAAACAATCTTGTTGCCTATGCCAGTGGTGGTGGTGTTGGTGGTGGCGCCGGTGGTGGCGGTGGAGCGGGAGGAGCTGGCGGATCAGCGGGCTCCCAGCCGGTGAATAATAGCAAATTGAGTGACTATGATGAGAATACGCGTATGCAGTCACCATTTGGCACCATGCAGCGATGGAATGAGAATGATTTGATTGCAGCCAGAAGAAGCAGCTCACCGAGTTCCGTATCCGAGTCGAATGATCAGCCACCAGCCACAGCTCCAGTGATAGCAGCATCAGCAGCAGCAGCAGCCCAATTGGAGGCCGGTTGCAAAAGCTTCTTCAATAGCTATGCCGCTGCCGGTGGTGGTGCGGGTGGGGGAGCCAATGCAACAGCAACTCCATCGATTCCACCGCCAACAGCTGCCACAGCTGCTGGTCCTGCCACCGGAAATGCTCATCCAGCCTATAATCATGCTCCACTGGTGAATGGCATCGATTCGATGGCCATGTATAACAATGCAGCAGCAGCTCCAACAACCGCACAGACGACACCAACACATAACCAGAGGACACCGAATAGTGGCCAATATAATGGTGGAATCTATTCCAGTATGGGTGCCATGATGCCGCCAGCTGAAGCCAATACAAATCTATATGGCAATGGTGGCTACTCATCGGGAACAGGCTACGGCAGCATAATGCCAGTGCCAACAACAGTTCCGGTCACAATTCCACCACCGGTGGTGGGCAATGTGACCACGACACCGAACCATCAATTCGATAATCAATTGCCGCCATATCCGATTGTTGCCCCCACAACGACCATGATGCCGGCACCGACGCCACCCGTGCCAGTGCCCGTGGTGCCCATAGCAACTAAGGAATCACCGGTGGGCAAGCGGGGCAATTCCGGGTCATCCAAACAGAAGCAACAGCAACCCCATAGAAGTCCACAATTGCCAGGTAAATCACCGCAAGGTAAATCACCCAGGCAAGCGGCAACTCCTACACCAGCATCTGCAGGTGCCGCCATTGCTCCACCAGTTGCACCGCCACCAGCAGTAGCAGCAGCAACAGCAGCCACTTCTAAATATGATCCACTGACCCATACGCTTCAAGGCAAACCACGGCAGCGGGCACCACGTGGCAGTGGATCGGGTTCAGCGGGAGCAACTGGCACCGGGCGTGGACGCGGACGTGGACGCGGTCGTGGACGAGGTGGGAATGCGAACAGCGGCATGGCCTTACCACTACCATCACCAATGGCCGATTATGGTAGCAATACCCACATTGTCAACAATCTGGTGGGCACTCCATATGAATTTGAGCTCGATGAGCTCACTGGCCCCGGAGTGGAGAATCTTCAGTCGCTGAGGAATCGTCGCCGCAGCTTCGAATTGAGAACGCCGCGTGGACAGCAGCAGCAACATCAGAAGACATCTCAAGCGGCAGCCACAGCAGCAGGCGGAGGAGCAACATCAACGTCTGGAAGCTCAACGAATCCATTGCTGCATCCCGTTTTGCCTGGCCCCGTCGACATGAGGACCTACAATCTAGACTTTGAGACTCCGCATAGTACTGCCTCGCAGGAGGCATATCAAAATAATCTTTTGGGTGCCTTTGACTCTGGTACAGCGGATCAGACTCTCAGTGAGTTCGACGAGGAGGATGAACGGCAATTCCAATCGGCATTGAGGGCCACGGGAACCAGCACTACCTCACCGGCAGCGGCAGCAGTAGCATCAATGGCCACACCATCATCAAGTGGAGGCGGAGGCGGCGGAGGAGCAGCACCGACACCAATGGCCACAACAGCAGCTCCAATGGTTAGTAATCTTCATTTGCACTCCACCGAAGCGAATCAAATGGCGCCTAGCTTGGTGGAGGCTTCGCTTGTTGAGGCCTCCCTCGAGGCCACATCCGAAGAGGTGTCCATTGATTCGGATACCACAAGCTTGACGGCAACCAAATTGAAGGTGAAAATCAAAGATCCAGCTGGTCTGGTTACCACCATAACGCACAACAGCAGCAGCAGCAGCATCACCCATCATCATCATCTCCAACAGGCCTCCCTCATTGGCCAGTCGACGAATCTGAATGCCCAGTCAACTATGTCCACATCGGTGGCCACCACAGTGGCCTCCTCGTCCTCCTCATCGGCGGTTGTCAGCGGCAATTCGCGTCGTATGCGCAAAAAGGAACTCCTCAGCCTGTATGTGGTGCAGAAGGATAATCTCAATGATGACAGCTCATGCGGTATGCTTGGTGGCACATCGGATAGCCTGGGTCAGACCATCGACAAGTCGCATCAGGATGTGGAAGTGGAACAGGAGCGGACGAAGCGATTCAAAAAGAATCCCAGCAATCGGGAATTACGTTCCCTGGATGCCAGTGTCGAGGATCAGCTAATCGGTGTCAGTGATATATTGAATGCATCGGTTAGTGGCGGCAATAATGGTGGCTCCAGTGGTGGCAATGGCAATGATGGTCGTCGTCGCAGTGCCTGCAGTTCCGGCAGCAATGGCGATGGCAGCGGCGGCAACGGGAGTGGCAAAACTGGAGCAGCCTCCAGTGCGGGCAAACGGCGCGGTCGTAGCAAGACCCTGGAACAGAGCAGCGAGGATGATAATGGTGGCCATCATGGCCAGTCGGCGCCGAAATTGAAAATCAAAATTCGTGGCATACCAGAACATATCATTGGCAGCGGTCTCGGCAATCCCATGGGAGGCACAAGTGAGAGTCAAAGCTATAGATACGAGATGACACGCCGTGCCTGTCCGCCCAAGAAGCGTTTGACCAGCAATTATGGCAGCACACCGTCCCTCGAGGATCTCAAACGTGATTCGATGAACTATCGCAAGAAGGTTATGCAAGATTTCGACAAGGGCGAATTGGATCACAATAATAGTAAGAGGGAAACAACTAGTGGAATATCCACCGATATGGATATAATGATGCCTCTGCCGCCGCCCACCAAGAAGGCGAAATCTTCGAAACCGAAAAAGGACAAAAAGGAGAAGAAACGCCAGAAGCAGCAACAGCAAGTGATATTGAATAGTAGCTGTAGCACCACAACAACAACCATGACCACCACATTGATTGAGAATACGGCTAGTGCATCGCCAGGTGATAAACCCAAGTTGATCATCCGATTTGGCAAACGGAAAGCTGAGGCGACAACAACAAGCAACAATCAGATGGCTAGTAGCACCACCATGGAGTCCACCATGGAGGCAGCGCCATTGCGTTTGAAAATAGCACGTGTCGCTTCGGGCGGTGGCTATGTGATCGGAGCGAAAAAAGAAGAAACTCCAGCACCGATGCTGCCAGTAGTGACGGCGTCGGCGGCTGTTGCGATGTCACCGGCCAATGAATTGCCATTGATACCCGCCTCACCGCAGCTCAATAGCTTTACGCCGCATTCCCAGAATGCGAATGCATCGCCAGCCTGTAGGATGGGCAAGGATACGGGGACACCATCGCCGCCGTGTTTGGTTATCGATTCCAGTAAAAGTGCCGATGTCCATGATTCAACCTCATTGCCAGAGAGTGGTCCAGGCGGTGGTGGTAGTGTCGCAGGTGCTGCACCACCAACACCAAATTCATCGCTTGTGGTCCCGCTAAGTGTCAGTGTTGGTAACTATGAGAATAGTCAGAATTCATTGCCATCGGCGAGTGGTTCGGGTTCGGCTTCCAGCAATTCCTGTCAAAGTACTAGCAACAACAACAACAACAACAACAACAGCAGCAACAGCAATAACAATAATAATAATAGTAATAACAATAATAATAATAATGGCAGTGGCGGTGGAGCAAGCGCCGGCTCGGGCGGGGGCAGTTTACTTCCATTGAAAAAGACTGTGAGGTTAGATGATAATGATAAACGAAAGAGCAGAGCGGAGAGCGATTAAGTGAAAGAAGCAGAAGAAACGAATTAACTAACGAACGACGAACGAACGGAATGGAACGAAGGAGCAGACGAGCAAGCAAGCAAGCAACAACAACAACACCACCACCACTTCCACTTTCATACACTTGCCCACTCGCAATCGCACTCCCACTCTTTCTTTCCCTATCTCTCTCTTTCACTCTATTCGCTTTCTTCACTTTCACTTTAACATTTGTTTCCTATAAACATATATATATATATATAGATTACTACTCTTCACTCTCACCTCCCTCCCACCACCACCCCCGAAACACCAATACGTTTTTTTTTTTAGAAATTGTACAGTTAGCTTATAAGGTTATCCTCCAATCCCCCCTCCCTTCCTCTTTTGTCTTCATTATCATTTTCGTGTTTTGTCTCGCTTTGTTCTTTTTCCTGGCACTTTTTGCGTCTCAAAACTTAATGCTGTTCATTATGCCTTTCCGATATTAGCTATATTGCTGACTTCTTTTTTTTTTTTTGGGAAACATTTTTTTTTTTTATTACGAATAGTCTTCTATATACATATATATAGAGAGAGAGGGGGAAAAAAGAAGAGATTTTTTTGTCTGTAAAATATTTGTGTATTAAAGAAAAAGAAAATAAGAAAAAGAAACAGAAAAATTGCTATTAAGCAAATAATCCAAAATGCTCCCGGGAACGCCTGGAAAATGCCCCCAAATACAATTCAATGATCGGATAAAGCCAAGCATCTATTATATACATATATGTATATATATATATATATATATAATCAGATATATATATGTATATATATACACATTAACTATTTATTAATAACTATTTAAATGACAAACAAAAATGCGTAAAAATAATCGTAAAATTATTAGCAAAAAAAAAAAAAACACAAAACAAAGAGAAGAAAAATTAACTTGTTAAAAAGAGAACAGAAAAACACAGCACGAAGCGAGAAGAAATAAATCTTCAACAAGAAAATTGTAGCCTATAGTCATTAATTGTAGATCTTAGCAAAAATCGAAGTGCATATATAAACAAAAAGCAAAATTAAAATCGCAACTCCTCCTTCTCCCAACACAAACACCCGACCCCCCCCAAAACCTTTTACACCTTTAACACGCCCTCTCGAACCATTTTAAAAACGTAAGGGAAAATGTCCTTTGTATTTAGTAGTAGCAATTAAGTGAAAAAGTGCAACAAGTCCTGTCCCCATACATATATATAAATATATAAATATTTTTTTTGTGTAATTGTTATTTTCAAGGTTTTTTTTTCAATTATTATTATTTTTTTTACTCTCTTTGCATGTATGTGTGTGTGTTGAAGCAATAGTAATATAGGTAAAAATACAAAACAAAAACAAAGAAGAAAAAAAAAACAGAATAAAAGAAAAAAAAAAAAATAAAGTAACAAGTAACAGTAAAGTTTAAAATGAGAAAAAAAAAACAAAAAGTACACTGGTTTTCTATAAGCAAAAAAGTCAAGAACACAAAATATTTCTCCAACCACCACCACTCCCCCCCATCCTCCCCTTACCTTTTCAAACAACAACAAAAACCAAACTTAATTTAAAAACGCGAATAATTACGACGACAAATTAATTATATATATAAATCTATATATATACTTGAAAAACAAACAAAAAAAATTAAAAATATTTATTCCAGCATAAGTAAAACGAAACAAGAGAAAAATTGGAAAAAACGTCAAAAAAAAGTATGCAAAAAATCGTATCCTAATTGTAATTGTAAATATATGCAAATTTTTTGTGTGAAATGAGAATGTGTTTTTAATTATGTAATTATTACGTTTAATATCTAAAGAATTATGAATTAATGATTATATAATGATTAATTTTAAATTGTAGTTTTTAGCAAAAATTTAAATAAAACAAACAACAAAAAGCCTTATTTAAAAAAAAAAAACAAACAAACAAACAAGAAAAATACCAACAACAACAAGAGAAACATGAAACAAAACAAACAGATTTAAACAATTGCAGCACAACCACAGCAACAACAACCACAACAAGAACAACAATTTACTTTTCTTAGTCAGGTCAGCATACATACATCCAATACATATATAGGTATATATATATGAATCGGTATACATAACTAATTGATCTGGTAAAATGAAAATCATTTGGTCAATTAAAAATAAATTGCTAAAAAGGAGAAACACAAAGTGTGCGGGGAGTAATCAAGCGAGAGCAGCATTGCACAGTGGTTAAGGATGTTGTTTTTTCCCCCCTCTTTTTTTTTTTTTTTTTGTAATTGCTGCCAGACCAAATAAAGATACTATTTAGAGAGAGAGAGAGAGAGAGTGGAGCCCCCTCTGTTGTGTGGGGTTAGGGGGTATGGGAATTGGGTTTACCTTTAGCTGTAGATCTTTTGTATATAGATAACTCTAAAACCGATAAAGATAATTAACCAAAATCGAGACGCCAATCGTTGTATAGATAAAAGTATGAAGAAAGAAATAAGGAAAGAAAGCTAAAGTTAATACTTGAAGCAGAAACAAAAAAAAAAATTACGTAAAAAACTCCTTTTCGGAATTATCGAGCAACCTCTAATGATATGCCTAACACACACACACACCCACACCCACTCACACACACACACACAAGACAAACACACACACACACAGATCGTACATTTGTAAGTCAACTTTCAATTTATGTAAATTAACAAAAAACAAAAAATTAATGAAAAAAAAAACAGTAAGAAAAGAAAGAAAAAAAAACCACACACAATAAGTATTACTAAATGAAATTATATTATTGCAATAGACATTTAAGTGTTGCAGGTTGAGAAAAAAAACTAAATGAAAGAAATGATAATGATAATGATAACTATAATGATAATTAAACACGATCCGACAGATAGATGGGACACAGACCGATCGCTAGACGGTTAGAAAGATATTTAGTTATTACATAGAAGGCGAACAAGCAACAAGAACAAGAAAATAAATATAAACAAAAAAAAGTAAGTGTAGTTCGATATATACATATGTAAATGTAAGGGTGGTCAGGTAGGGAAATATACTCGTAGCCTATATAAGAAGTATGTAATCCGATTTAGTTATAGAATGCGACTATCATCAAGAACAACAAAAACAACAACAGCAACATGATCATGATCAAACTCATGAATCATGACTATATTGAACACATTATCATCATTATTCGAATCCATTGCAAAAAACGATTTAAACAATGATGAGCAAAATATATAAGAAAATTCCCAGAAATTATATATAAACTGTACTATATTTTAAATCAAATTTTTTGTATTCGATAAGTATGTTAAAATGCAAATCGAAAGAAAAAACCGAGAGAAAGCGATAATTGAAAACCGAAAAAACACACACAACAACAAAATCATGTAAAAAGCAAGCAAAACGAGTCCAATCTCCTCTATTACCACCCACTCCAAACCATAATCCCTTACCCCCGTTCCTAAAAACCCCAAACAAAACCAAAAAAAAAAAAAAACAAAAAAGAACAAAAAACAACCAACCAACCATCTAGTAAAGAATTATACATAAATTATTGAAAAAAAAAAAAAAACAAAATCGTTTCAAGTGATTTTTTTTGCCTCTAGATGGAAATATGTAAAAGAAAATGCAGTTTGATTTTCAAGAAGTTTCTTTATATGTATATATTCTCTATATATATATATATATTTATATATATATAGTTTTAATTATTTTTTTTGTATACATATATATATATATTTATTTCTGTATATAGATTCTTATATATTGTTTTACACATCTTAGATCTGGATAATACTTCCGGGAGAGGAAAATAGACCAACGAAAAGCCAAGTAGAGGGGGGAGGACAATTAAACAAGCTGAACAACATGGGAGATCGTTTACGATTTTACTTTTAGGATTTACAGGTTTTTGTATAGATATTTTGGGAGAATCAACTATCTCTCTATATATATATATATATATGTAAATGTGTATGTATTTATGTATATATATATATATAGTCACTATGCGTGGCTTGACTTTTCCACTTATTGATCCAAGCATCGTCGTCAGCTTTATCTTTATCGTTATCGTTTATTTTTGCCATTGTCTTTCCATCTGATTGTGTGTAGTTTTTGTGCAGTTCTTCTATAAAGTTGGCCGTGTGTGGTGCAGGAAAATTTTTGGAGCATTGATAAACCGAATTGAACTATTTACAATTATCTATTGGATTGCCTCTGATGAAAATAATAGCATTAAAAAAACGATCTTCAACAAATTGAAAGGAAATTTTAAAGGAAACTGTTAGGAAAAATGACTGAAAGAATATTTTCAATAATTTAGCCATGCAATTTTTGAATCTTTGTGGAACTTCACTATTCTATTTATGGATTTATCGATTCATTGTTTTCTCTGCCATTTTACTGGATTTTCAATAAGAAAATATGGTAAAAGCTTAATGTATTTTCAAATAAATATAAATTCTGGAATTATTGAATTATTATTGGTTAAGCTTCTTTTAAATATGGAGAAAATATCTTCGTAAATTCAATTGAATTGCGATTTTTGAGAACTATTCACAATTTTAAAAATTACTTAAAGTTAAAGAAAACAATATTTGAGTAGAACTTTTCAATATTCAACTTAAAATAAAGTTAAAACATGCGACATTATTAGTTAATTGCTTTAAATAAACTTTTTGACAGCCGTTCACGAGAAAAAAAAGAGAAACTTTAATTCTTTCGAAAGTCTCTAAGTTTATTTTCGAAAAATTCTCAAAATATGCAATCTAATAATTTAACTTTGAGCAAAATTTACTAGATAACAAAGAAATTATTTTCATCGTGAGGTATTTTTTTTCTTTTTTCTTGTTATAATTCATCTAAACCGGATATCTGGAAAAATTATAAGATAATGTGAGAGTTATGTGTAATTATAGCTAGAATTCTATTGCGAGCTTATCTGAAGAATTTCTGTATACATATATATATATATATATATAGATAGTAATTCTCTGTTATATATATATATATTTGATTTTAACGAAGACCGAACATTTGTGGGAGATTTTTTGTGGTTTCTCATTTGACATTTTTGGTTTTTCTCTTTGTTTATTTCGTTTAATAACCGCACAAAAAAAATATATGAATATATATATTATTCAGATTATTATTTGAAGTAGAAGCATTTGATTGCTTTGTGTTTGTTTGTTTTGTTTTTTCTTGTTTTCTTGTTGGTTTTTCTTTTCGTTTTTTTTGTGTTCAACTTTTATTCAATATAAATATCCTCGATGGGGTAAGCGGTTTCAATGAATTTCTGATAGAAGCGTTGGAAAGCGCGTCTAAAAATAAAAACAAGGTTAATTGATGGGAGATTGTAGAGGGAGGAGGGAGAGACTTACCCCACAGCCTCGGCCACTGGTCTTGTAGACTCGGAACCCTTGAAGACATGGCAAGCGAAACGCTGTACGGTTGGATGTTTGGTTATGAAGCCAATGAAACGATGATCACGTGGATGAAATGCACAGAAGGATACATTCTTCAATGAATAGAAATAGTCTATGCAGGGTTTCTTCTCTTTTTTGTTCTGCAAAGTGAAATGAATAATGGATAAGATTCGATAGGATTTCTTTTTCTGGTGTTTTAGACTTACATTCGGTGTGGATCGATCGACCATGCGTAAACCTTGATCGGATATCTCTAGAATGCATGTCTGCCCAGTGGGTGAGCTGCCATATTCACCGACAATTTTACGTACCGCCTGACAGACAACACCGGTGCCCTTGTGGGCCAGTGTCTCCACCGATCCCAGATAGCCTAGCAGATAGCGCTCCTTCTTGACCAACTGTACCGTGGGATCGAATTCATTGTAATCCAAATCGACGGCATAGGCCGATGGGAAAATACCCTGACGACCTGTGCGTAAATTAACACCCTCACACCATAGATCCTCGGCCTCCTTTTGCACATAGATGGCATCGCCGATCTCTAGCTCAATCTCATCGTGATGTCGTGGCACAAACTTATGTAGTCCCCGATGTGTGGCCTCCAGCATTTCCAACTGACCGAAGGGCACACCGCCAAAGGGTGGCGGAAACGGTGACTGTGACACTGGCGATGTGATCTGTGGTGACATGCTCTTGAAATCATTTGGCGAATGTGCCGTACTATGGCCACTATCGACATCGCCCAAGCTCTGCAGACGCTCCGAATCGGGGCTGGAATCCTCATCCAGCAAATAGCCACATTTGAGGGAGAGAAATGAGCGATGTTGCTGCTGTTGCTGTTGACGTGGCGTGGCCTGACGAAATTCATCCGCCAGAGTGCCAACTTGTGTTGAGCCACCACCACCACCGCCTAAAAGATGCAAAATGGAAGCTAGTGCCATAGAAGGCCATAAAATGATTAGCTACAACTACATTGGGTACAAATTGCCAACTCATGCCGGGATGGGAACAACAACAACAACAACAACTACAATAAAATAAATTCTCTCTCAATTAACTCACATTTCTTATTTTTGGGTATTTCGGGCAATTTGCGACGACGTCGTGTGGCCGCTGCATTTGGTGCCAAAAGCTCTGTGCTGGCCACCACTGATGTGGCCGAGGCTCCAATGCTCACTGGATTACCACTCAATGAGCCACCATTGATGCCAATGAATCCACCGATGGCATCCTGATGATTCAATGGATACTGTCGATGCGAATTGAATGAATCGGAATTTGTATCCAACGATCCATCCGATGATAGAGTAACCTTTAACCCATCACCAAGCTCATCGTCTTCAACCTGACGTCGATTATTTGTAGATGATTCAGTTGTCATTAGAATGCCATCCTCCTGATCGGAGCCATCGCCTTCGCTTTTCGACGAATGCGAATCATCCAGATCATCGTTGGGAATAAGTCTGCAAAGAAATAGAAAAAAAGATAAAGAAAATCTATAAGATATAATACAAGATCGTTTAACTATATCTTTTAATGTGCCTTGGGTAAAAATGTTTCTATCAATATTTACAAGGATAACAAACTCTTTTTAGTTTTTTTTTTTTGGGCCCGGAATAATTGATGTCAAGTGGGCGTTATTTTTAGCTCCACGTGCAAGTTGAACTTACGAGTAAAATGCATGTGGATTATTTTTATTTTTATTGCTCGATCCAACTCCAGAGCCGACTCCAGTGATGTGTCCCACACCGTAGCTGCTCAGAGCATGTGGCTCAAATATGGGCCTATGGAACTCCTCGAATTCACTATCGGCCATCTTTTGTGTCTTGTGTGTGGTTTGTGTGTTGTTGCTTTTAGGGCTCAGGCTTGAGCCCAAAAATTTTGCCACACCCGTGCACAAAACAAGTGCCAGGAGCACAAATCACAAACAATTCAATTACGATTTACACTATTTAGCAATTTAAATTGTTCTTCAATTGAAATTGAATCCAAATCCTTGGATTTTTTTCGTTTTTTCTTCTTGCCGTTAGTCCAAAATTTTCATCTCACTTGGCGAAAATCAATAATTTCCTTGACGTAGTGCTCCGTGGTAAAGCTCAGTTTGACATTCACCAGCTAAGTGCTGGTGCTCCGATTCGCCACGAAGGGGAATTTTCCTTTTGTTGTTGTTGGTTTTTTTTTTGAAAACTCTCAACTGTCAGTTCGGTCTCTTGGTCGCTCTCTCGCTGGTGTCTCTTCCGTTTTTTTTTTGCGTAACTTGCAACTTGTTTTTGTTTACAACTTTCTCCCTCTCTCTGTCTCTGTCTCTCTCTCTCTCTCTCTTTCTCTCTCTCTGACTTTCTCTATATGCGTTCAAGAGTCTCGCTCTCTCTCTGTTTCATGTGTAGTTTGAGGGTTGACATGTTGCAGACATGCGCCTTCCGGTCTGCAAAAGTGAAACGGCATTTTTGGGGGTAAGTAAATTGCAATACTGTTGCGCCACCAATGTGGATGTCATATGATACGATTCAAGGGCTGCACATTCCACACAGGGAAGACAAAAGGAAAGAAATCGTCACATATCGAAATACAAGACTTAAACTATCGATTGGCAAAGGACATTCAAAAATTGCTCGCTATTTATAGTCTACTTGGGAGTTAGTTTTTGCACATCAAAAATAATCCTTTCTCTATAGTTTTTGTTTTAAGGAATAGTAGAAGAAACTTTGCCATATTTTTTGTTCAATCACTGGAGCCCAAATCGGTTAATATATCTACATATGTATGTATATAAAGTAAGAAACTGAGAGCCTTGGCATCATATAGACAAATCCTTCAAACTGCAGTGCCTTGAGAAGGTTTCTTTTGAGTAACGAATAGCTAAGAATTGAACATTAACCAACAATGCTTATTTGAACCATCTCGCATTTTGAGTTTAAAATCAAAACAACTTTTTTTCAATAGAAATATCTACAAAAAATAAATGCAAAATGGTTTATTAAGAAAAGATTTCATTTGTTTTTCAATTTCGTTTGTATTGTAAGACTAAAAAAAGGCAACAATTCTTTGTCACAGCTTATTTGACCCCGCTAATTTAAAACTTTACACAAAGATCTTTTCGTATAATTTAATATTTAATCCAGGACTCCTTTTTTTGTGGTTTTCGCAGTGGGAAAACTAATATCTATTGAGAAAAGGGAATTGGTCCTTAATCACTTGAAAGAAGGACATTCTAGATGGAAAATATTGGAATAGGAGGTGTTTCAAATAAGCTGTGAAAGTGAAATAGAAAGATTATAAAAGAAATATGTAAAAATAGTTATAACAAACGAAGGCGGGACCACCCATTATTAATTTGTTTAAAATATCAAGTATGTATTTTATGTATTTTAGTTATAAACAAAAAAAAAATGTCCTACGTTTCACTAAGATTTCTATTTTTTGACCTATATCTGATGGCGCTATCCTGATGAACAAATTTTCAATACCCTTTTTTCATATTTCTTTCAAGAAAAACTATAATAAATTAATCTCATGACATGAAGAGAATTTATTCCAAACGGCTTGGAATATATTTAACATTTACGGTGAATGTGAGGTGGGCGCTAACTTGATGACGCGCAGTGTATATACATACATTCCAAAAGTATAAAACATACTGAATGCTAAAGGATATTTGTCTTTAATATATTGAATTTAAATCAGAGGAAATATGTCTTCAAGTTCTCCAAACTATATCAAAAATAGAAAATTTCAAAATAATCTATTCTAACAATCAAAAATGTCTATTAAAATGTTTTTTTTTCAATAATTTTAAAGGGTTTTGTTAATTTTCAATGCATTGAAGTCTATTTAAATGCAAATTTAAATTGTTTTTTTTTTTTGTATATTTAAAATTAAATATTAAAAACGGGCCATAAATAAGAGCGAAGAAGTTGTCTTTATTAAACGCAACCAAATGGAGTTATAAAAGTAAATTAAAAGGCGTTTGGAATACTGTAAAATATTAATGAAATTACCCCTAGACGAGGGGGTTGGGGGGAAATCCAAATTCGAATGCATTCAAATCGTTGATTCAATTGCTATGAATACACTCAGTCAGTCAGTCATTTAAGTTGCGTAATCGCATACTAGAGAAATCAACAGTAGTCCGTACGCCCCCGCTCTCAGCCACGCCTTCTTCCCTCTAAGGCCAACATTTGGCATCAACTTGCAAATTAGTTGGCCTAACTTAATTATGCCAAAATCAAGTGAATCAACAAATGCCATTCATGATGAACTCGAGAAGACTCTTTCTCGACAAGCTGGTTATATGTATGTAGATGTACGGAGTATATTTAAAGCTACATGGTATATCCTGTTGCAATAAATCCATCAAAATGTATCTCTTTCTCTCTCTCTCTCTCTCTCACTTGGTTTCTGGTTAGCAATCACTTTAAATGTCCAAGTGCAAGTCCAAGACCAAGTTGGAGTTCAGTCTGTCGACTCGTTTGTCGGTCAATCAGTTATCTAGGACCATTAACTTTAACGCCACCCACACACAGAGTGAGATAGAGAAAGAGAGAGGGAGATACACTCATCCCACACACTTACACACACACGTGTGTGATTCCTTCTCCCGCATATTTGAATAGCCAAGTAGGCCAGCCTCTAGCCTCCTCTCCTCTCTTCTTTCACTTTTGCCACTGTTTGTTTGCCTTTCTCGAAGCGCAAACAAAAGAATCTAAAAGCTGTGGGAAAACTGCTAAAACGGAACGTAAAGAAAATTGCCATTTATCTATTATTGACTTGCTGTCGTTGCGGTAGCGAAAAACTGAGGAAAAAGTGAAACTCTGGCCCCAAAGCATTGTCAAGGCAAAAGGCAACAGGCAACAGGCGAGTGAGTGAGAAAAAAGCATCAAGTGGTTGAATTACACTGTACAAAAACCCCCCTTGAAAGTCTATATCTTTATATATCTAGAGAATTAAATACACATATATCTTTCTATGTATCCTTCTATGGTTCTATCTAACTTTCTCTTCTATGTACTTTCTCTTTCTATGTATATCTCTTTTCATTATTTCCTATCTATATATAAGTATATATCTTTCAATATTTCTATCTTAATCCTCCAACTCTTAAAAATGCCTGTAGGCTCTTACAATATATTTAATTTTAGCAAGAAAGACTGAGAACTTTTTTTACCATTGCAATATTTTTCTCCTTTAGTAAAAAAATGACTTGAAAATGACTTGAAAATAAACTGATAACTCGAACGAATCTTTTTATTTACACAAGAGTGATATTAAACGTTTGTAAAAATCGAAATAAATATATAAAACCGAGCGAGCTCATAATTTTTAATATTTTATAATTTAAAGTAATTTTTCTTTTCTCCCTGAAAGCTCGAAAGATAGTTTTTATTTACATGTTATCACTCTTAAACGTTTGTAAAAATCAAAATAAATATATAAAACCGAGTGAGGTCATAATTTTTAATATATTATAATTTAAAATAATTTTTAATATATTATAATTTAAAATAATTAAATTAAAATTAAAATAATTTTGGAAAGTAGTATTAAAGAATTTAATATATTATAATTTACAATAATTTTTATTTTCTAACTGAGAGCCTCAAAAAACTTTGCCTTCCCCTTTCACATTTTTGTTGAGCCATTTTTGGAGCCACAATTCACTCTAGAAAAATATATTAGAATTATTTTTGTTTCATTATTTTGGAAAGTAGTATTAAAGAATAGTATTAAAACTATCCAAGGAATTTGTCATCATATTCCATCATATTCCATGCTAAAACTTGATCTATAAATATTTAAATAAAAAGATAGATTTTCTTTAAACATTTTCTTTGATTGAAAATATATAAGGTGGGTCATATCGTTGTATGGAAAACTAGATGAAGTCGATGAGAAAATTTTTGAAAGCGTTCAATTCAATGTTGAGAATTTCTAGATCGATTTCGGACTTAAAAAGAACTTTTTAGTCTAGAAAAACAGGATATAAGCCGCTTTCCTAATACAATATTTCCACTAGTAGTGTTTAATTTATTTATTGAATTGTAATTAAAGAAGTATCTTTCAGTTTTTAGCTATTGATTCCTAACTCAAATGAAAAAATATTTAGTTCATAGGATCATTAAATTTAAAAGTTTTGATTTAATTGCTATAATTTCTCTCAGGGTATACATATATCTCTAGATGTATCCGTATCATGCCCGCATAAATTAAATCCAACCATTTGAAAAAAAGGGGACCAACTCAGCGCATTTAAAGTTGCTGCTGATGCTGATTAGAAAGTGAAATGACGTCATGCGTTAGTCCTGGCTACTGTGATTCCATCTTGATTTGGCCAATCAGAACACGAGAAGGTGGAGTCTGTGAAAAGCAAAAGCAAAAGCAACAAGCGACAAGAAAAAGTTACTCACTTGTAGCTTTTATATCCTTGAACGAAAATTTATCTCGCTACGCACACTTAATAAAATACAATTGAATATGTATAAATGCTATCTCAGTGTATGTGAGTGTGTGTGCCTGTGTGTGTGTGTGTGTGTGTGTGTGTGTCCTGCTGCTGGTTGCCTATAAAAGCCAGAGACCGAGCCACAGGATCTTCCAGTTGCCATTTTGCTTACGACGCGTGTGAACCCAACAAACAAACAGAGTAAAATAATGAGTGCTTCGGGTAAAAGTCTCCTTGGTCTCTGGCTATATAGAAGTGGTGAACAGGAATGGTCCGTCAAGCAGGGCAGTCCATTGCATCAGCTAAGCAAAAAGGATTCAGCTCCATCATCTGGTGGTGGTGTTGGAAATGGTTCTAGTGCAACCACAAATCATCCATCAACTCATGCAAGTCTTGCGCGACATGCCTCAGCGCCTGGCCAAGACAATTTCCTTTTATTTTCATCTCAAAAACAGGATCGCAGCGATGCATCACGTCAAATTTCGCCTGGCGAGCGCATTTCCATTATTTTCACACTGAAAAATCAAGTGGGAAATCTGGCGAGAGCTCTGCAAGTATTCCAAGAATTGGGCATCAATGTGTTGCACTTGGAATTGTCGCCATTGGAGGCAACCACAAATCAGGCAGATGTTCTCGTCGATGTTGAATGTGATCCACGTCGTTTGGATCAGGTGGTCAAGATGCTGAATCGTGAGGTGGCATCGGTTAACTATACAACCGTGAGTCCCCAGAGCTTGGCCAGGGCCCCATCTTTGTCGGCCTGTTCCAGTTTCGGTGAGTTGCATAACGAAATTGGATCGCAAATGAAGGGGAAAGAATTTTTTTTTCTGTTTGTTTAAAAAGTGCTGAATAAATTCAACTTTTAGTGGTCTTAATGAACTGGATTATGAAGTGGATATTCAGTGAGCTGAATAGGAAGTTTTTTTTTAGTGCATTTTGTTTCGGTTAATTTTTTTTTGTTTTGGTTAATTTCTCGCAAAATTTTGTCTCAATTTAACCACAAAAAAATATAAAAAACTGATTTTTCGACATGATTTTTGGCCATTAGTTTTAAATTTTAAAATATTAACTTTAAAAATCGTCAAAAAATTGGCTTCTTAAGAATCCAGAGAGAAACTTCGACATGATTTTTCTCCATTTTGTGAAAATAATGTTCGAAAAAGGGATTGAAAAATTGGTGTGACATATTTTAATGCTAATTGATTTTATGAGTTGATTTTCATTTGAAAATCGTCACAAATATTGGCTTCTGAAGAATCCAGAGACAAACTTCGACATGATTTTTGTACAGTTTGTGAAAATAATGCTCAAAAAAAGGGATTTAAAAATTGGTTTTATATATTTTAATGCTAATTTATTTTATGAATTGATTTTCATTTGAAAATCGTCACAAAAATTGGCTTTTTAAAAATCCAGAGACAAACTTCGATATGATTTTGTTGTACATTTTATGAAAATAATGCTCGAAAAAGGGATTTCAAAATTGTTTTAATATATTTTAATGCTAATTTATTTTATGAATTGATGTTCTTTTGAAAATCGTCACAAAAATTGACTCATTTAAAGCTTTATTAAGAATCCAGGACTTCTTTAGTGTGTAGGGCCTAGAAGTATGCTACACAAAATTTCACTTTCAGCGCCTAATAAATTGTGGCTAAATTGCTCAACTTTCCAAGGCCATAAATCGGCCAATTTGAAACTGATTTTGAAAAGTTATATCTCTTTATTTTATTGCCAGTTTCCATGAAAATTTGGTATTACTACATGATTTTTGTAAATTTTGTCAAAAAAGGGCTTTCAAAATTGGTTTAACATATTTTAGTGCCAATTGTTTATTTTATTTATATAATTCTAAAAGAGAATTAATTGTAAATTATAATGTGTAGTAAAAACCGATAAACCGATTTTGAAAAGTTATATCTCTTTATTTTATTGCTAGTTTCCATGAAAATTTGGTAAGACAAATTATTACATGATTTTAGTAAATAAATTTTGTCAAAAAAGGGCTTTAAAAAGTTGTTTAACATGTTTTAATGCCAATTGTTTATTTTATTTATATAATTGTAAAAGAGAATTAATTGGAAATTATAATGTGTAGTAAAGTCAGAGACTAGAATTCTTTCTAAGTATGCTATTATATTTAGAAAGAAATTTAGCTTCTGACGTTGAACTTTATTAAATTAATCAATATATTAAGTATGCTATAATATTCAATATATTGATTAATTTAAGAAAGTTTAATATATTTGAGTGATTAGCCTTTAAAATCGGGTTGTTAGAGAGTTGCTGAAATTCATAATGGGTTAAATTTATGTTCTTTCAATCAATTTATGAGGTTTATTTGAGTTGTTTTAATGAAAAATTCTTGCTCTTCGATTTATGGTTTAGATTTCGGTGACATGGTTTGGTTTCCCCGTAAGATATCTGATTTGGATAAGGCACAAAATGTGCTTATGTATGGATCCGAATTGGATGCCGAACATCCAGGCTTCAAAGATCCAATTTATCGCAAGCGTCGAGAACAGTTTTCGGGCATAGCCAATAACTTTAAGCAGTAAGTTGAAGTTGCCATCAATTGCAATTGAGTTTACTATGCCTAACTTTTTCACTCTCTCTCTCTCAGTGGCAATCCCATTCCACGTGTCCAATACACAGCCGAGGAGATAAAAACTTGGTAAGTCTATTAAACTTTCATTAATTGAATTTTCTTTGTTTTTCTAATGGGGTTTTTTTTTTTGTGCAGGGGCACAGTTTTCTTGGAACTGCATCGTTTGTATGTGCTGCACGCTGTGCCCGAGTATATGGAGAATTGGCCCGAATTGGTTAAATATTGTGGCTATCGTGAAGACAATGTGCCCCAATTGCAGGATGTGAGCATCTATTTGAAACGTAAAACTGGTTTCCAATTGCGTCCAGTTGCTGGTTATCTATCGCCGAGAGATTTCCTTTCGGGCCTGGCATTTCGGGTATTCCATTGCACTCAATATATTAGGCACTCGTCGGATCCGTTTTACACTCCAGAGCCGTAAGATTTTGAGAATTCGGGAATTCGGATTGTGTGTTGATTGTGTCTCTCTTTGCAGGGATTGCTGTCATGAGCTATTGGGTCATATGCCTTTGTTGGCCAATTCAAGTTTTGCCCAATTCTCACAAGAGATTGGCTTAGCCTCATTGGGAGCCAGCGATATGGATATTGAGAAACTGGCAACGGTGGGTAATCCAAAAAAAAAAATCTCTTCTCGGTTTTAGTAATACTTTTGGATGATTTTTTTTCTAGCTCTATTTCTTTACTGTGGAATTTGGTCTTTGCAAGCAATCGGATAGCAGTTTTAAGGTCTATGGAGCTGGTCTCTTGAGCTCGGTGGCCGAACTGCAGCATGCCATCACAGCGGATCAAAAGATCAAGAAATTTGATCCGGAATTGACATGTAAAGAGGAATGCATTATAACCTCGTATCAGAATGCTTACTACTACACCGATTCCTTTGAAGAGGCCAAAGAGCAAATGCGGTAATATAATTTCAAATCACTTTCGAAACGTTTTTTCTAAATTTCTTTTACTTGTAGGGCTTTTGCTGAAAGCATTCAACGACCATTCGGTGTACGTTATAATCCATATACCATGAGTGTGGAGGTTCTATCGAATGCCCAAAAGATCACAGCTGTCGTTAGTGAGCTAAAGGGCGACTTGAGCATTGTCTGTTCGGCATTGCGTAAGATATCGGCCACCGATGAGAATTTGGATGTGGATAGCATAGCCAATATGTTGCAGAATAGCCTCAATGTGCGTTCGGGCAATGGTGGTGGTGGTTCCGGTGGTTTGGGTGGTGCAGGTGGCAGCGGTAATGCCAATAGTCCGGATAATTCAGATAGTTCTCTGGCCGAAGGCGATTAAAATAAACCGAAAAATACAAAATACAAAACGATAATAATGTTTGGGACCATATGCTCTATTTATATATATATATATATATACGTATATATTATTAATTATTATGTATTATTATTATTATTATATATTATACTTATATTCATGTCTATTTGTTATTTATTTGCACAACAAAAACACTAAAAACTAAACTTAAAGAGAATAAAAAAAAAATTCCCTCACTTTTCTTGGTGTGTAGCGAAAATTTCGAGAGTTTTTGTTTGTTTGTTAATTTGTTTTTTTTTTTTGGCCTATTTGTAAATTAAATCACAGTCACTGTTTATAAAGAACTTTTTGCTTATATAGCTGGTGGAGCAGTCCATTAGAAAATTGGGTATGGTCCATAGATTGAAACTCAAGACCAATGTCCGCCATTGCTGGAGTATTAATCGGACATCGTAGAGCCAGCCGAAACGATTCCCCACCCGCTTGGTCACCTGACTGGTGACACCGCGAACCATTCCACCGGCCAATCCCGTCACACTGACACGACGTTTCTTCGACGATTTTGCCGATGATGATTGCTCTTCTCCAGCTCGCGGGGAACTCGGCGATGTTAGGGCACGACGCTGATCGAATTCGGACTTCATTTCGACACGTGGTGCTATTTGTATGCGATCGACTGTATCGCAGATTTCCTCATTGCTAATTAATATTCCAGCCACAATGTACATTAGCTTGAAGACTCTAAAAAAGAAACGAAAGAAAGAGTTAGGAATTTGTGGAATTAATTGAAATTGTTGCTTAAAGAGTCTAAAAAAAACAAAACAAAGAGTTACGACTTTGTGGAATTAATTGAAATTGTTATACTTGAAATCCTTAGATCTTAATTTCCCTTAGATTAATATATAACACCTTCTATATAGACATTAACTCAGTGTTAACCAATGATAAATAGTTAAAGTTAACTTCCGCTTTATTTGGAATTGTGAATTGTGTCTATAAAATTACTTTCCATTAACTGTTTGATTTATTGTTGTTGGACCTCAACCTAGAGAATTTTTTAGGCCACTTAACATTAAACAAATTGGCCAATACCAGATGACGCATGGTCTATAGGTCGTTATCAAAAAAGTGGCTAAGAAATAATCGTCATGGTCAAAATTTAAATAACACAAAGATAAAGAACACAACAAACAAACATGGTCAAAATTTCAATAATACAAAGATAAAGAACACAACAAAAAGTTGAGTTTTTAAAACAATTACAATCATTATTTATGAAATTTAATATTCAAGAATCAAAAGAGTTATTTTATAATTAAAGAAGTAAACTTTAAGATATTATAAACTTATATATCAGATGGCAAATACAAATTACTTATGAAGAAAAGAAAATATATGCACAAAAAGGTGAATTCTGGTATTATTATACCTGGCTTTACCTATATTTTTTCGCTTCATTTAGTTGTAATTCCCAACTAGTTTTAGCCTTGAATATATGTATGCAATTTTGCTGATGAAAGAACTTGGTGGTTCTTGAAATATCTATACAGAAAATCTGCTTACTTTTTTGTGTTGCCAGCGATTTGAAATCTTTCTCAAAAAGAAATTGATATAAAGCTTGCTAATACCAATTTTAGAATTTACAATCAAAGAGGTCGAAATCTCAGTGAGGCATTATATAAACATATATTTAAGAACTTTTGTTAATGCCGTCTCGAGATCATTTATTGAAAGGACACAAACAGTGAGCAGATTAAACTACCAAGCTCTCTCAATGCTAAAACTAGTTGGGAATTACAACCAGAAAAAGCTTAAAGACTCGAAAGGCATAGCTCAAAGCTAAAACTAGTTGGGAATTACAACCAGAAAGCCTCGAAAGGCATCAGCTACATATTTAAAACCGTGTTTGGAACTATGATTCAGTTTGGTGACCTGTTATTCTTCCGTAATTTCGAGTAATTTCTCGATATTCGAATCTAAAACTCACCTAACTGTGTGTGAAATCATCTTGTGTGTGTGTGTGTGTTTAGCAGAAAATATGCTGTTGCTTTTTGGTTTTTGTTGGTGGTTTTGTTTCTTTTTTTTTTTTGCCCGTGTGTGTTTAGTCTTATCAGTAGGTATTTAGGTATAGCTCTATATATAGAGGCTCTTTTTGACTTTCTTTTTTTTTTTTGCGCTTGTTTTATTTGATTTAAATTGAAATTGTTCTAATAGGTTTTTGCGAATCTGGTGATATGTTTTTTTTTTTATTATTTGACTAGTTTCCGAGCACGTGGTTATCAACTTGCACTTTTGGGGTCTATGATAGCCCGCCGAATTTCGAATTCCGCTCTCTAGGACTAGGAGCCCAAGACTGCTCTGATCAGTTGCTGCAAATCAACTAAATTGTACCCACTTGGGGACGGGCCTGATCAGAGTGAGTGTTAGTATATGAGCTGATAAGGTTTCCCATTTTTGTTTCTTTTTCCTTTTTTTCGTTTTCTATTTATTTTTCTTTTCCATTCTGAGCTAATATGTTGGGTCTTAGTAGATATGATTTTTGTTAATGTGTCTGCACATCGATTGAGGGTCTGGCCAGGGTCAGTTCAATCTCCCACTTTCTCTCTCTCTCTCTCCGCCTATCAATTTCTCTGATTCTTGTTCTCACCGTGTGTGTGTGTGTGTGTGTAGATAAGAGTTGACTTATCGATCAAATTTAATGGATCATTTCTTTGCATTTTGTTTGAATCGCTTAGAAACTACGCTACGTAATGTTGGTTCTTCATTTGTGGACTTTGTATTCCGAACTCACGATTAAATGGAACTTCTATGAGTTGTCGGCGTCTCACTCATAAAAAAAAAAAAAAAAATTACCCACTAGACTATTGATACATATTTGTTTTGGGTTGGGTCTTGTCTACGTCTCATAGTTCTAATGTTTTCCCATTAGCTACACATCTTATCATGTTTTCAGATCAGGCCACACTATCGGGGAATGATTTGTTTTTAGTTCTTTCGGGTCTGTCGCATGTGCGCAAATCGCTAAGTAATATTATTATGAAATGGCTTTTGTTTTTTTTTCCCTGGCATTCAAAAATTCCCGCCAGGGTTTTAGCCTTCTTCAAGCTCCAAGTTCATCCGAGTTGCCTGAAGCTTTCTCGGTCAGAGAGCTTTATGTTTGATTTATATTAAAAATTGTCTAGGAAAAGGGCTTGTTTCCTTCAAGTTCAAAGCTTCAAAAGCACAGCTTTAAGCTTATTTGTTAATTAGAAAAAAGGATATTAATTTTAATTGGGATATAATCAATCTTAATTCTAGATTGTATAGAAAAAAACACTGAAACTTAATCCATTAGCTTAGTTTGAATAAGAGATTGGACCAAGAATTTCTATATTTTGAATTTCATAGTAAATCACAATAAATTCAGGATAAAGTATACAATTTTGTCAATTTTGTCAATATTCTCTGGTTACCTGTTCATTTACGCAACTTTGAAACTATTTTCGCAGCAGCCACCACGAAAAGTTGCCAAAAAGTGTTCTCCATTTTGCCCCCATCTTGTTCGGTTTCAAGGACAATTAGGATAAAATTTGCCAGATGAGTGGTTTAAAGTAAAATCTGAGCGAGTTTTGGGAGAAAACAATTTATTAGACTCTTTATTTAACTAAAGACAGCATCAAATTTGAAGCTTAGCTCGGAGTAAGATCTTTATGAAATCCTCTTGGAAGAAATAAACTTTAAAATCTTTAAAATTGTGATCCCTGAAAATTAGAAAACTAGCTGGTTAGTAAAAAAACATTTCATTAAAGTAATAAATGATTTATCTAACTTTTAGGGTCCAGCCAATTAAAAGATATAGTAGATTAGTTAACTGAACTCTATAGGTCCTTTTTTCCTCTGAAGTTTATAAGGATATTAATTAAAAGATATAGTAAATGTTAACTGAACTCTATAGGTCCTTTTTTACTCTGAAGTTTATAAGGAAAATGCAAAGAACAGGTCTGAATTTACTCAGCTTTAAAAATAAATAAACCTTAAGAGGCCCTTTTTGCCAAGTTTTCAATGAAATGCCTTAAAAATTATAAACGAACGAGAGATTTATGTGTAAAAAGGCAGAAAAGAAACTAAAAGTTAGCTTAGACCAACGAAAAATGAGGAAAAGTTTGCAAAAAAGAAGCCAGGGAAATATGAGTAAAACAAACTTGACAGAAAGTAACAGAAAGTTAAGACTATTGAAAATCAAATACCTTAAAAAAAGGCTCACTCAATTGAGAGGAATACGTAAATGTGGGTAAAGCAAAGCAACAAAAACAAAAGACATTGTGAAAATAAGAAAATGAAGTAAGAAAGCCGCCGGGACGACTCAAATATACCGAGCACCAAGTGGAAAAGCTGCTTCAAATTAAATATTTTTCAAAATCAACTAGTGGAAATTTAAAAAAGGGTTCAAAGTTAAAGGGTTAACAATTTTGCCATGTTAAAATTGAAGGACTCTAAATTCAAATGCACCTGGAACAAAAAACAGGCTAAGGCTAAGTACACGAAATTTTCATTTCCTCATCTCAATACGATAATCGACACAAAAATTATTTTGGGAGTCGAGAAAATAAAAACAAATCGACATACGAAAATAAATTTCTTTTTACATTTGTTAAATAATTAGACTGAAAACAAAACTGGATCATTACATTTCTTTTATTTATTTATTTATTTAATTGTAGCGAAGAATTAATTCTACTTTACAATGTTTATTTACAATGCCAAAGCAACAAAGGTCTTCAGGCTTCATTTCTTTTAAAAGCTTTAAATCAAAATAAAATAAGAAAACCCGTACGGAGAGTTTTGTCTGCAACTGTATACTTTATATAATTTTATATACTTATAATACTTTCTTCATCCTAAAAACCTCAAACGAAACCAAAGCCTGCTAAGGAAAAATAAAAAAAAGCCCACAAATAAAAATCTATGAAATGATAGTAGCTAAAGTTAGATAAAAGGAAGAAACAAAAAATTAGATGAATAATAATGAAGAAATACAGTTTTCTATGGGTGAGCCAAATATCTGTTTTTTTTCTCTTTATTAATATGTAATTCTCAACTAGTTTAAGCGTTGAACAAGCTATTCACTTTTTTTGTGCTGACGATGATTTGAAAATCTTATCTGTAACATGGAACTCAAAACGATTAATACCCCAAATGTCGAAATTTATTTGTACAATTAACGCTTAATCAAAAATAAATTGATTCTAAGGCAGCTTGTTAAATAAATTGAACACATTTCAATCTATCAAATAGGACAATATTCAAACAACTCTCACCAACCACAAAATCATTTAATTTTGGCCAAAAGGAAAACCTATCAAAATAATTGACTCTTTGTCGCCGCACACACAAACACACACACACACACACACTTAGATATATATATGTATAGACAGAGATATTTTCACACAATGTGCTAACCAAATTCTTAAGCAAAAGTCCAAGCATAGAAAGAGACTTTTCACACATAAATTATTTAGAGGATTTGACCAGAGCGACCAACTGGACGGACTCGAGAATAGAGTTGACCGACCAAGTGTCGACATGAAGCAAGAAGAGGAAAATGTAGACCGAGACCGAGACCGAGACGGAGACGGAAATGGAGACGGAGACGGAGACGTAGACGGAGCCATGAGACACAAGTACAAGTCTCGGGGTGTAAAACAAGATTATTTACAAATGTACAAACCACAGAGAGAAAATTGTTTGGGAATCTTAAACACAAAAGCAGTGATGGAGAGGAGAGGAGTGGAGCGGAGGGTTGGTTAGACCGAGAAGGAAAACAATTTAAGCACAATTTTGTGAAACACATAAGCACAAACACACACACACCGACACACACACACACACAGAGAGAAACAAATAAGCAAAATAAATGTGAATAAAAGTCAGAAAGTTGGGCAGACAAGTCTGAGCTGCCAAAAGGTATTCCCCAAGAATGTCTACCACACAGCAAAAGGACGAAGTCCTAGACGCAGGACGAGGCCCAAGCTAATGCCCAAGCTCAGGACCAGGCAGAGGCACAGGCCGAGGCACAGGCACAGGCACAGGCACTGATTTGTCTCCTCATTCTCCATTTTGGCTCAGACTTTGCTTCATTCTTCCTCGACAAACAACACAATACACTTCCTCTACAACACAAAACACAGACAGAGACAGAGACAGAGAGAGAGAGAGAGAGGGACAGACATGCTGTGAGTAGAGTGCTTCCTCCTTCTACTTTTTGGGACAGGGGTCAGGGGGGGCAACGTAACAAAACACATTTCTACAGAGAATGGAGACGTTTATCGTTCTCATCATTTGGCATCGTCTTGGAGCAGGAAACAGGCAGCTAGCCAGCCAGGCAACCAGCCAAACGACCTTGACATACAATTGTGGTTAAGTGGCAACGAGGGGAGCACTGTTTTGGGGGGGCGGTGGTGGTGAGGGGTCTAAAATGTTCATTCAAGTGTCCAGCTTGAAAAATGGTTCAATCCCTGGTCCTTGGTATTTCTGTTCATGCTCTTGCTCTTGCTCTTGCTCCTTCTGAGGGCATTCAAGGAAGCACTAAAAGTCACACAGAGCAGCTGGTTAATTGGGTGTTCTATGTGTGTGTGTGTGTGTGTGTGTATATATATACTTATATGCTTGTGTGTGAGTTTTGCATTCAAATTTTGCAGCTTAAACTGGCAAACTGGCAAACTGGTTACTGGTTACTGGTAAGCGTCTTCTGCTAGCTGCATATTTATTATTGCAGTCTCCTTTTAGGGGCGTCTGTGTGTGTGTGTGTGTGTGTTTATGGCCAAGGATTTGTTAAGTGTGGCCCAGTTGTAAGCGCCAAGGGGCAAATCAAGCAACTTGTTGATATATTTTATGAGCCATAAGTAGAAGAGATAAGAAGACCCCGAAAATTGTAAATTGTTTTTGCTCTTTTCATTTAACAATTTGTGGAATTTAATCACAGAAAGTTTAATTAAAACCTAAAAAGTTACGAGTTAATATCTTTAATTTGTTGAAATATATTTGTGATTGGAATATTCAAACAGAAATCTTACTGTTCTTTTCTTTCACAATTTCTTCTAAAAATTATTTAATTTTTAATTTTCATTAGTCCAAAATGGTATTAGTTGTTGTTAATTGATTGAATAATTATTTATTTAGACTTATTTAGTTTCATCTTTTAAACAAGTTTCAGAAGAATGTCGCAATCTGATTGAAAATACACAGAAAGTTTAATTAAACCCTATTTAGCATCTAAAAAGTTATGAGTCAATATCTTTAATTTGTTGAAATCAATTTTTGTGATTGGAATATTCAAAAAGAAACTTTTGACATTCCAAAATAAATAACTTATTGTTCTTTTCTTTCAAAATTTCTTTTAAAAATTATTTTATTATTAATTTCTTTTGTCCAAAATGGTTTTAGTTGTTGTGTTAATTGATTGATTAATTAATTGTTTATTTCGACTGTTCTTTTTCATTCACAATTTATTGTAAAAATTATTCTATTTTTAATTTTCTTTAGTCCAAAATGGTATTAGTGGTTTTTAATTGATTGATTAATTGTTTATTTCGATTTATTTAGTTTATTCTTTTAAGTTTTACCAACATGTTTCAGAAGAATTTCTAATCTGATTGAAGATATACACTTTGATATATGAACTTTATGGCATTATGCTTCAAAGCTAACCACATGAAGGGCTTAAAGATTTTTCTGTTCACCCTCCCTTTCACAAATGCAAATTGAAAATCGTGCTAAAAAAGATTAAAACAAAAAAAATAACGACGAAGAAAATCGCTTAATAAATTGGCGAAAAAAAAAAAAACAAAAATTGGAAATTGAAAATAATGAAAATGCATAAAAACGTAAAGTGGGGAACGAAGGGGGGGGAGAGAGAGGGATGGGTAGCCAAGTATTTTATGCTTAGGCTATATAAACAGAGTATGGGTTTAAGGTGTTTTTCTGGACATGATATATGATGGAACCACAGCAGCAGCAGCAGCAACGGAGCTGGAGCTGGAGCAGGAGGACAACGACAACGACAACACAGCAGGAAATAATTCCCAATCCCAAGTAGAGAAGTTTGCCATAGGAGATGGGGCATGCAAATATTGAAACGGGTGAACCAAAAAACCCAGAAATTTATGGAATGGAACCGTGGGGGGGGAGAGCGGTGGTGGTGGTGGTGGTAAAAATGGATAAATGTGCTGGTAGGGACAAAGAAATCTAAACAACAACAGCAGCAGCAGCAACTCCTGCTCCTGCTGCTGCTCCTGAAGCCAATGTCCAACGTTGAACGCTATTTTTGGCCAGCCACTAACAATAAATGATGATGGCCCAAGTTGCAGATGGAGAAGTAGAAATCTTTCTCCGCTGATTAAACGCGAATGCCACGAATGCGTCGTCGCGAGGTGACGGCCAGGACATGAACGTTGGATGTTGAACGTTGGACGTTGTGAAAGTGGACATGGGCTACGTGTCCAGACAGTGACTGCTGCAGCAGCTCCACAAGCTCAAGTGAGTTCCAAAAAATAAAAATATACATATAACAAAATCGAGTATGGGATTCGCTTGCAGACAGACGACGATGGCGATGGCGATGGCGATGACGATGACTAGAAAGGGACTTTCGTTTCAAAAAAAATTTTCCATTTTATTTTTGGTTTTCTTCTTTCTATTTTTTGTTGTTGTATTTTGCAGGTTTTTCCGAGTCTGTGGCAACATTTCCGACGTCAATACAAAGGATACCAGAAAACTGCAGATTGCAAAAAGAAAATAACATTTAAAACACCCAAAAAAAAAAAAAGAGAGTGGGGGAGTGGGAAAGGGTTAGATTGGGGTGGGAGGGGTGTAAAGAAAAATCATTTAGAAAACATATAACATTTGTTGTAGTCATCGTTGCTGTTCCTCCTCGATATTTGTTGTATCCGGATTTTGTTTCTCTAATTTATTTCTTGATTTTATTCGCAAAACCTGCGACGCTGCCACGCTGCTACGCTGCCACGATGCCACGCTGCGGCGTCGCATGCAAATGATGTTGAATGCGATAAGTGTTCGAAGGGTTGGCCACACATCCCCCATCCTCCCCCTCCCTTTCCCGTTAGCTTCACAACAACACAAAAAAAATATATGAAAACACTTGAAAATTGCAGACATTTTGAGTAAGGGGCAACACGTTTGATATATGAACTCATGTATTGTCTGCGCTTATTATGTGTGTGCGGTCTGTGTTGCAAGTGAGTTAAGGTGCCACCAACCACCTACACCTGTCTGCCCTTATGTACATGTACATGGAAGGAAGAAAATTGCTTAATACGAGTAGCATTAGCTCAAACCTCATTCATTAAGGTCATTTTTCATTTAATTTCTTACTCAATTGTCCAACGAGAAGAAATCTAAGAAATCTAAAATCTAAATCAAAACCTTCCAGTAGATAAAAGTACTTGAGTTTACTCTAATTTCACTTTTTAACTTAATTTTCTTCTAATCACTTTAGAAATCAATGTTCATAACACTTTAAAGTAAATTAAATGATAGTTTATTTGGCAACCTTTCGACTTTTTTAATCTAAAATAAAAATCTTAATTACCTGCTCTTTAAGTTATAAATTAATGTTAAGAAAATAATATTTTTTGATCTAAAATTTAGTTTTGTTTTTTGTCGATTTAAGTATTTTGTTTAGTTTGTTTTATTTTGAATATTTTGGTGACATTTCGTTATCAATTCATTGACATAAAATTCTAAACCAATCTATTTTAAACTTTTTGTAAAAATAATAAAGTTCTTAATAGGATTTTGCAAAGAAATTTTTGTTTATTTATAACTATCGAACATTGTTAGTGGCAAATATTTAAATTAGAATTTACAAAGCGATTTCCTTCAAATTGAATTTAAAGTGTAAATAAATAAAAGCTTTTTCTGGTAGCTAAATGTATCATAAAGTTGAGTTTTTCAGTACAGAAATTGTTTACATTTCCATAGCTCAAAATAAAGAAAATTCCTTCCCGACTTAATATTGATTTCGAGCTTTTTGAATATAATGAAATTTTGGGTAACAGCCAAAAAGTCCGTTTATCTAAAAATTGTATGATCGAGAGTGTATTAATAATATAAAGTCCTGGCAGCTAGCTAGCCATATTATTTTTATTTATTTTGATTATTTATTACTTTAGATATCTTTTAAAATAAAATATCTAATGAGAAAGCTAATTTGTCATCTTTCTTAATAATAATAACACATTTAAATTATCTAGAGTCTTTCTTAATAATAATAATAATATATTGTCAATTTATAGTGAGCTTTCGTGTTAGAAATTTGATTGATTTAATGATCTTTGGCTGTCTGTTTATACTACTTATAAATGGATTTCTCCATCTATTTCGATGATAAGCATTTATCCATCGTTGGGGCTTAAGGGAAATCAATTAATGATAGATTTTAAAGTCATTTCACATTAACTGTTTCAATCTGTTTTTATAAAGCCATTGGTATCGGTAGTTCCCTCTCCCTCTCTCGCTCTTTCTCCACTTTGATACGCTGGCGGGCAGCTCTTTTATTTTTCATGCTGTAAAATCAAGTATACGCCACATGGTCGCTGCCCCCTCCCTCCCCAATGGCAGCGCCGCGACAACTGGCACACAACCCTCACCCTTAATTCAGGTCGTTGCAGTTGCTCGACATTGGACAGGACAGTGCATTACCATAAGCTCGCTCATAGCCTCTCCACATGTCCTTTGTGACGCGACCTCTCGACCCATACCGCCGATCCACCGACCCGCCGACCCACACCCACCCACTAGACTTTCAGCCTTTAGTTTTTGTGTCTTTTGCTTGGCTCGTTTTATGTATATATACGAATTTTTTTCTTTCTTTTTTTGTTTGCTGCAACATAAACCAAATATGTATGTAATTTTTTGCAATTTTCTAACAAAATTTCGCATTTTTTTTTTGTTGTTTTGCTTTCATGTTTTGTTGCTATTTTATTTTGCATGGACAGGCCAAGGTTCAGCGTTTTATTTTTTACCTCTTTGAGGGGGGAAAGGGGGGGGCTGTATATATTTTTTTTTTATGTTGTTGTTATTTCGTTTCGTTCACTTGTTTTGGCCACTTGGCAGCCGAAGCACGTTGGATGGATATTTTCAATGTCCTGAGCGGGTTGGCGATATAATAATTTCATGTGACGTCCTGTCTCTGTGTCCTGTGATGTGCTCCGGTTTGTCGTATGTGTACATAGTTTTCCTTTCCTTACTTTGCATTACCTTACCATGCCATTGCCTTGCCTTGCCTTGCCTTGCCATTGCCTTGGACTCTGGCTTTGATATATAATTTTGCATTTTTTAATGCCTCACTTGGCCCGTGGCCCGTCGTGATCCTGGTCTTCTCATATGAGCGAATGTCCTGTGCACTTTTGCCATAACATAATCTCATTTTGTTTGCTGGCAAAACGCTTTTTAAAATCAAATTTCCGCTAAAACATTTTCTATTTGGACATTTCGTTTGGCATTTGGGTTGAGCTTACAAAAAAAAAAAAACCGAAAAGAAAAAATGGCAAATATTATATTTTGCTTTTTAACATCTATTTTGTAGACTGACGGGGAAAACTTGATAGAGCTTAAAGCAGAGAAAAAAGGAATAGTTAATATTCTGTGAAGATATATTTATGCAGTCATCATTAAGGAAAAGATTATACTCCATTTACCTTTATTTGCCTCGAAGATCGTAAAGGTCTAAAAAAGGAATATTCGAAGTTTTTTTTTTTTAGCAATGATTAAATACTATTTATTTTTATTTAATAAATAGAGATTCGAGTTTATTTTGCACATCTGGGAGAGGACAATCTAGCAAAGTCGAGAGGGAACCTTTTAAAGGACTAAATGATAATGGAGAATAAATGATAGATAGGTTTCGCATTTAGCTGAAATAAATTTAGAGAACTACAGCAAATTAAATCCAGTTGAATAACTTTTTTAACAAAAGTTTCATCTCATATAAACAGGCTAAGAAAGGTCTCATTAATCTTTATTAGTCTCAAGATTAAACTTAAATTGAATACTATAAATTATGAGAAGATTTAGCAAAAGATTGAATAAAAGAGAGAACTGCTAATTGCCAAGAAACTCTCGAGGATCGAGGATAGGAATTATTTCAAGGAATTTAAGCTTAAAAAATCTTTCGATATCAATAATGATAATGAGAAACTGTCGAGGATCCAGGATAGAAATTATTTCAAGGAATTTAAGCTTAAAAAATCTTTCGATATCAATATGAGAAGAGTTATCAAAAGATTGTATAAAAAATCTTTCCATATCAATACTATAAAATATGAGAAGATTTAACAAAAGATTGAATAAAAGAGAGAACTGTTTACCCAAGAAACTGTCGAGGATCGAGGATAGTTATTTCAAGAAATTAAAGCTTAAAAATCTTTCGATATCAATATGAGAAAAGTTATCAAAAGATTGAATAAAAGAGAGAACTGCTAACTGCCAAGAAACTGTCGAGGATCGAGGATGAGAATTATTTCAAAAAATTTAAGCTTAAAAAATCTTTCGATATCAATATGAGAAAAATTTTGGAAGAGTGATTGAAAAATTGTTGGGCAAAATTTTAATTTTCCTAAGGCTGTATTAAGGACAATTTTCTACCGATTTTCAAAGTTTTGATGCAGTTTTTTCCGAATTTTTATCTACTTTTTAATCCTGTTAAAACTTTCAAAGATTACAATGCTGGGGATTTTTGAAAATATTTTGAAAAATTGTATGTTTTTGGTCAAAATTCGGGTTTTTCTTAGGCTGTATTTCAGACAATTTTCAAACGATTTCAAAAATGTTTATCTTTTTCTTATTTGATTTTTACATACTTTAAAATGATATCCGAAGTTTTGAATTTTGGAAACAAAAATTTCGAGTCGATTTTTGAAAATTTTTACAGTGTATACACTGTAATTTTTTTCAAAAATCGGGTCAAAATTAGTTTTTCAGATTTGAATGCCAATTTGTAAATCACATTCAGAGCAGCAAAAAAAGACATGACTTTTTGAAATCGTCCAAAAATTGGCATAGTAAGAGGTTTGCAAAGTTGAGGATTTTGGGTAAATTTTGGAAGAGTGATTGAAAAATTGTTGGTCAAAATTGAAATTTTCCTAAGGCTGTATTAAGTACAATTTTCTACCGATTTTCAAAGTTTTGATGCAGTTTTTTCCGAATTTTTATCTACTTTTTAATCCTGTTGAAACTTTCAAAGATTACAATGCTGGGGATTTTTGAAAATATTTTGAAAAATTGTATGTTTTTGGTCAAAATTCGGGTTTTTCTTAGGCTGTATTTCAGACAATTTTCAAACGATTTCAAAAACTGAATAAAAGAGACAACTGCTAACTGCCAAGAAACTGTCGAGGATCGAGGAATTATTTCAAGAAATTTAAGCTTAAAAAATCGTTCGATATCAATAATGATAATGAGAAACTCTCGATGATCGAAGATAGTTATTATTCCAACGAATTTAAGCTTTAAAAATGTTTCGATATCAATATGACAAGACTTATCAAAAGATTGAATAAAAGAGAGAAAAATTTCAAGGAATTTAAGCTTAAAAAATCTTTCGACATCAATATGAGAAGAGTTATCAAAAGATTGAATGGAAGAGAGAACTGCTAACCCAAGAATCTCTAGAGGATCAAGGATTGGAATTATTTCAAGGAATTTAAGCTTAAAAAATCGTTCGATATCAATACCATAAAATATGAGAGAAGTTATCAAAAGATTGAATAAAAAGAGAGAACTGCTAACTGCCAAGAAACTGTCGAGGATCGAGGAATTATTTCAAGAAATTTAAGATTAAAAAATCGTTTGATATCATATTTTGTTCATATGGTTTAATTCATTTATCGGTCTCTGGCAGAATTCAAAACAAAATAAATTTCTCTGTTTGTGATTTATCAATGAATTGATCTTCGACCATTAAAAACACACACAAAATGCTTTATTTGATTTTGCCATTGTTTTTGGCATTTGTTTTTCTGAATTGATGGTTAGGATTTATCCTTGATATTTATACAATAAATCGAACTCAAGCATGAGTGAAAGCAAACAAAAATAAGGCGAAAAAAACAAAACATGAAAGAAATAGCTGAAAGAAGAAGTAAGGCAAAAAGGCATGAAAAGTGGTGAAGGTGCATCCGAACCCACACTCGGCCCTAGGTCCATATATTTCATCTTCTTCTACATCATCGTCGTCGTCGTAGTAGTCGTCGTCGTCGTCATCTCTGGCTAAAAGTTTGGCTCCGCCTTCAACTAACCAATGCCAGTTGGTGCGTTTACGCGTTATATACCGAAAAACCTAACGACAGACAAGGCAAATGCAAGGCAAGGCAAGGCAAGGAAAGGAAAGGCAAAAGGATATGAAAGCAGTGGTTAGTGGGGGGGGGGATAGATCGAGGGGGTAGTGGCTAGTAGGGTGGAGAGAATGATAGGAGCAAACAGAAGAGATTGGAGCAGCAGCCAAGGGGTTGAGTAAATGAAAATGAATGGCAGGCAGGCGTCCAGCCGGCCGCCGCCTAAAAGTAGGCAACGTTGCAATAGACATTCTCACTCTTTCCTCTGCTGATTCTTGTATATAAAGTGCGAGAGCTTTTCCTATAGAGGAACCGATGGCAAAAAAGGAACCCAAAAAAGTGGGTAGTGGCTTGACGCAATGTCAAGAGACTGAGGCAAAAGGATAGATAAAGATAGAATGTGTATGTGTGAGAATGAGACAGAGTGACGGAGTGAGGGAGAGAGGTAGCGTGCGGAGGGAGGTGGGGGGAGGCTCAAGAAATTTGTTTGACTGGGTGGTACACGTGGCACATGCATGTGCGTTGGAGATAAATCAATCAGTGTGGAAGCGAGATGGCAGAACATTCGCTAAACTTATTTGCGTTAAATTATTTTAACCAGGCGAAGGAAATGGTCTATAGGGGGCGGGTGGGGGGTTAGGCAACAGGAAGGCAGTCAGGAGGCAGGCTGGCAGGACCCAAGCAAACAAGCAAAACGCTCAAGCACTTTAGTCAATTTAATTTCCTAATTAACTGCCGGCCACACCGTCCGACCACCCCGAAAAGCGAGTCTTTGGTCCTTGGCCGTGTGTTGGTAATTAGCTGGACACACACACACACACATACAGGACGATGATGACGACGATGACGATCCTTGGGCCCTTGACATGTAAATTGAGTCAAAACAATTGCTCCCACACACACACTCCCACACACACACTATATATATTTACATATGTAGATATATAATTTTTTTAATGCTCGTTAAAGCCAGGATAACACAATAAAATAAACACAATTTTCACACATCCTCATCGCCATCATCATCATCGTCATCATCATGGACATCAACTTGTCCTGGTGTACCCTTTTTTTTTGGTCCTTGCTAATTTGTTTTACTTTGTTTATATTAAAAACATTGTTTGCCTTTTTGCCTGCTGCTTTTGCTGCTGCTGGCGCCTTGGAAATGCAAATGTGTTAACCGCAAAGGATAACAATCCACAGTCAGAGAGAGAGAGAGAGAGAGAGCGGAAAAAAATGGTGACCCACGAATATCCCTTCTGTCTCCATACTCCTTCCACATACTACAGACATACATATATATGTCTCTCTATATCTGTGAGTGTGGGTCTGTCGCTCCTGTGTTTGACATTATGTCAGCAATTAAATTGTCATGTGAGCGCACTGGCTGCGGACAAGTAAATTATGCGGTCAACCAGTTTTGGGACACTGAATTTTGCGGCCAACTCTCGGATGGCAAGAGGCAAGAACATTGCAGTAGCAGTAACTGAAGATGCTGGTTTAACTAATGTGCAGAGATTGGAAATGTTAAGCAGCTTAATTGTCCACATCTCAGGCACTTGACCAACGAATGAGACGCTTCAAATGCTTCTCAAGCACTATTTCTAGCTACCTAAAAAGCAGAACATTTTTTTACTTGAAATTCAAACTGAAATTGAATAGATATATAAATGGGTAATGCAATTTTTCGGCTCTAAATTATCGTTACTCTCTGAAGTATTACGGATTATAAGCGGAATTGTTAGTTCTCTAGATATGTATTGCTGAAATCGTTACTAAAGAATTCTAAGCCCAATCTTACGACCTAATTGCTAGGCGATCCCTAAAGAAAGTCTATAAAAATTGTGGAGCTAATTCTTTAAAACTTAAGAAAATTTGTAGAAAATTTCTAAAGCAAATTGTCAAAAATGATTAGCGATTTAGCTCATAGTAAGTCAGAGTCCATCAAAATTCAGAATTATTGAAAACAGAAGAATATTAAAATGTAATTTATATTCTGCCGTCGATTACCATTTCAAAAGACAAAAACCGTTACAGTCGATAACTCAAACTCTTCAAATGTTAACGGCTCGAGCACTGTTAACTTAACAGCAAGCTCGATCGGAGTTCGGAGCAAGGCCAAGTCTGGCAACTCTGTCACCTGTTTACTTTGTCGGCGTCCGCTTTTTTCTGCAAATTGGTTTTGTTTATTTTTTTCGTGCGTAAATACAGCAGAAGAGTGAAATAAAATTAGATCCTCATAAAGTTGAAACAAGCAGCTTTCAAATAAATCTATTCGCGCTAAATTCTGTGCGATGGTTGATAAAAAATTACAAAAGCATTTTTTGAGACGCCGCCGCCGCCGCTTTTGTATGTGTGTGTTTGTGTGTAATTGCGATGTGATGCCAAAATTAATTTTTTTTTTGTTTTTGTTTTGTGGAGTGTAAAATAAATATGTATACATACATATTATTCAAATTGAAGCCCAAAAAGAAAAATAGATCAACGGGAAATACACGCAAGGTAAGTTTTAAAAAACTTTATTCGCAAGAAATAATTCATATGTGGTCTATTCTAGAATGGAGGCAATGGAAATTGGAGCCCACTTGTTATCAAATTTTGAAAGAAGATGGAGCTGATCCTGGGAGACGGATAAACAGATTCCTTAAAAGTCTTTTGATGTCAAATCCATAACAGTTGCAAGGAGAAAATTGTTTAATTGGATATTCTAGAATGGAGGCAATGGAAATTAGAGCCCACTTGTTATTAAAATTTGAAATAAGATGGAGCTGATCCTGAGAGACGGATAGAAAGTCTTTTGATGTCAAATGCGAGGAAAAAATTGTATAATTGGATAACACTTTTCGGACCTTTATTAATAAAAGTGACTGAAGTAAGTTGGAATCAGTTTTTAAGAAGAATTTAGCATGAGTAAATCAACATACAATTATATTCGTGACCTATCTACTAAATCTACATGAATAATGTTGTTCCACCTTGTCCCCTGTCCGTGTCCGTGTCCATGTTTATGTGATTTGGATTGGGCATTGCTTTTGCCTTTTTTTCTGATGGGTGCTTCTACTGTTGCGGCACATTCTCGGTTTTCAGTTAAGTGACCGGAAAATTGGGATCCTTTACGGCACATTTAATTCACACATATGAGCGGCACAATTACCAGAGCACGCCCAGGACCCACACACACACACAGAGAGAAAGAGAGAGAGAGTAGAAGAAAGGACACACTTTGGGATCCCATGTAAACGTAGACAAATAACACTTAAGCGTGAGATGCCAACACTGGATTCCAGCGAGCTCTCTCCACAGGCAAAAGCCAAAAGGAAGTGTTGTCCTTGTCGTTGTTGTTGTTGCTCTTGTTGTTGCTGGGTGCCACGTTGAGTGCCCAAAAGGCACGCGCCGCAGACAACGCGCGTGCCACACACACACACACACACACACAGTAGGATATATACACACACTTAACTGCAACCTCGACAAACGACAACCATGAGGATTTTTTTACACGCGCACACACAATCATATGTTTATGTGTGTGTGTGTGTGTATGTATATTTAAAAAAGAATTTATTCTAAGGACCAAAGGGACCAAGTGAAAAAAATATATATATTAAAAATCTTTTTCTATATATATGTATGTATGTACAACAGAACAAAACGACAACTGCCTGGCTGGCTGACAAGCTTCGCATGCCTTTGGTTGCCGTCAAGTGAAATGGGCGACAGGAGGTCGAAAACGAACAAAAAAATGTGTTCTTTTTTATATATGTATATATATTAGTCAGCCGAGTAGAAAAATTCACTGCCTTTGTTTTTTACCCTAAATGGCTAAAGTCACATGATTAGCCCATTTGTTCAGCCATTTAACATTCTTAAAAGGGCGAAACTGAACCACAAAGAAGAAAAAAATGATCTTGGCTATATGAAAAAAGGTGAAAGCTTGAGTTTGTTCCTAATATTCCTCATTTTGTTTAAAATAGTGTTGAAACACATCAATGAGAAGGATAAAACTATGCTAATTCTATGGAATTCTTGTAAAATTTCAAGAAAAAAGGAGATCCTCATTTTCAGTTTCGATATTCGACGGGTAAAAGCTTTGAGTTTCTTTTGTGGCACTAGAAAAAAATGTCCCCGATATGAAATAATGTTGTTAAACGGCATAAAATTCGAAAAAATTCGAAACAAAAATCAATTTTTTGAAAGATCATCGTTAAAAACGACTTTTTCCATTTCCAATCAAACTGTTTTGAAATTGGGATTATTAATTTGCATACCATGATAGGGTATTTCGTATTCGTTTTAATTGCAGTTGAAGCTCAACTGCCTTCTGTTTTTTTAGTGGCATAAGATGAGCTGAAAGCTTTGGCGGATTTATATGTGTTAGAACAAAACGGATTATGACTGCCAACACAACAATGGCAACAAAAAAAAACAGAGAAAAAATAATATGCCACCAGCCACTTGTTGGCATTTTTTGTGGCATCCTTGTGGCAATTGCTTGGGGCCATCCTTCTGCCAGCCCGCATTAAATTGCGCCTTTAATGAGGTCTTGTTGTAGACAATTTGCGGTTAACTTGACATTCCATTTTGTGGGTAAACCTTTTTGGTTTGTTTTTTTCCCTCTTTGATTTTCGTATTTTTGTTTTTGGCTTTTAAGAGAATTTTTTTTTTTTTGCTGTTTGTACTCTGCATACTTTCAGGCGTCGCATGCAAAAATCAAGCATACGCCAAGTTGGTTGCACTAACTGAGTTTTTGGGGCGGGGCGGTGCGAGTGAAGTGGAGTGGAGTGGGTGTTTGTGCGTTACGTGGTGATTGGGGGATCAGTTTTTGGCACTGGGTATGGGCTTATTAAACGAAAAATGAAAAGCATCATAGGAAGCAAACAACATTTTTGATGATATACTGGCCAGGTGATAGCCGATAGCCAAAATGAGGAGCGACTCGCTTCAACCTCACCTCAACAGCAAACCGCACTCTCCCATATTCTCCACCCAACTCCCGGCATTTTCTCGGAAACCGAAAGCCAACGCATAATCAAACACCAAAAAGCAAAAAGGCAGGTTTTCTCTCCTTTTTCTCTACTACTACTACCACTACTACTACTACTACTACTCCTTGCCTGGTTAAAATTCGTCCGTTCGTACGTTCGTTTGGTCGGACGTTCTTTGCCTCAAACAAATTTTTGTTTGTTGTCTTTCGTAGGCCTGGAAATTGCGTTTCCGCTCCAAGAGCTACTTCCCCCGGCCTTCATCATCATCCCGTCTCCCACACCATCATTTAGATGGTGGTAGTGCCTTGAAAAGCATGAGGTGGGCGCAAGGCGGGGGGAGTGAAAAAGAAAACTAGAAAAATGTTAGCTGAAAATGCTGGTGCAAAAGAAAACTAACCACGTTCTGGATAACACCCAACGCATTGCAGCATTTCCTTTCCTGTTGCGGTCTCTCTATGTGGACCTTAGACTCTTCTCGCTTATCCCCTCTTTCTCTCTCCCACTACCACTCCCACTCCCATTCCCTCTATCTCACTATTTCCCTTTTTATATATCAGTTCTTGAGTACACGGTGAGAAATAGATCAATATTGGAGCATTTCACATGAGTTTGATCATCTTTGCGAATCTTGAAGGTAATAAAAAGAAAAAATTGTGTATTCAAATGATTGCGACTGGTCTTCGCATTACTTGATTGAAGCGATGCCTTCTCTAGAGATGTCATCTGCTTCCCCAAAAGTTTATTTTGATGCTTAATTTCTTCTCATTTTCTACTATAACAATTTTAGCAATATGCGAGAGAAATTGCTAATTCTCATTTTCAAATATGAATCAAATTTTGAATTTGGATAATGGAGAATTGGTTTTTTTATATAGGGAAATATTGTAGAACTTAATTGAAAGCAATAAATTTGATTAGCTCCTTAAAAAGGCATCAAACCTGGCAATTCTGGAGTCTTTAGCAAAGTCCTTTGATGATAGAACTTGGTGATTCTTGCTCTCCTTTTTCTACCCTTTAATTTTTATAATAATACTAATATTAATTTAATATTATTAATATAAAGAGTAAGATCGATAACTTAAATACTAGTTAATAATTTTTTTACAACTAGAATTGTTAACAAATTGTAATTAATTTGGTAATAAGTTGACTGAACAACAGAGATAACAAAGGAAAAGAAATGAATGAAAAGTCAGAGGATTGAGCTAACTTTTCGACGTCCTGACGATTGAATATCCTTAATTTCCACATCCATTGCGGATGTATGTATAGTAAATTTTCGTTGCCTACTTTGAGGGGAAATTTCTTAAAATAAATATTCATATTCTTTGGAGCAAATAGAGAGTTAAAACAGTCCTTCGATTCGAGAGAATTTGTATTAGTTAGAGACTCTTGCCAATTTAATTGCAATTTTGTATAATTTTCTAAAGTTTTCTTTCGATTTAGAGCAATAGGATTAAATATTTAAGTTGTGTCAATTTTCTCAGTGTGATATTTGCCTTTTGGGGTTTTTCGGCGAAAATTGTGCGCTTGCAAATCGCATGGAAAATTCGAGAAATACAAACTGAGAGGCCAACACACACCTACAGTAGGTCCATGTTGATTTTGGGCTTGAGTCCAACAACTCTGCCTCGAATTGGTAGCACAGCCACCATTCCTATGACTCTGATACTCCATACCCCAGTGATGCATCATACGCCAAAGGATTTTCTCATTTCTCTCGCTCTCGCTCTATCTCTCTGTCTCTCTCTCTCTTTCCCTTTTAGTCCCTTGGTCTGGTTTTGACTCCCACTCTCAGAGTGGTTCTATCTGGGCCTTTTCTAAATAATAGGATTCGCGCAATGCCGCAACGAGCGACCATCTCCAGGCTCAGTTCCATCTCCATTTGTCTCCATTCTCTCTTCTCCATCTCCACAAACATCTCTGGTAGGTAGTAGTGGCTGGCCGGGCTCCTCTTCTCGCCGACAATGCAACAGCAGACGCATGCATGCATGGGCTAGAGAGCTTAACAACGGGCATCGATTGAATTTATTTGCATTTGGCTGGGGAGAATGCTTCATCCTGCCTGCTGAAGCTCCAGTTGCTGCTGCTGCTGCTGCTGGTCAACAATTCTTTCGATTTTCATTTCCGTGCCGCCACCATCCATCCATCCACCCACCAACTTGCTTCAGCAGGAGAAGCAGCAGCAGCAGCAACAACTCAGTAGTCTCGCACAAACATGGCGCAAAAATCATTAGAAACTCTTTTTGTTAGCTGGGGCACGTTTCCAGGCTCCGGCAAAAATAAAACTGAAGAGAAAATTCTCCCAACGACGGCGACGACGACGACGACGACGACGTCGTCGGTTGATGGTGACGGCGGCTTACTTTTTGTTTGAGAACGAGAAGAATGACGTCGCGTAAGCGCAATTTTCCAAAGGCCCGCCAAGTGCAAGAGGGAGTCTGGCCGGGCTGGCCATCCAATTGACCGAAAGCTTAGAGGAACCCAAACTCCCCATCTAGCATCCGGTATAACGAGACCTCCATCCAACCCTCCTCCTCCTCCTCCTCCATGTATAGAGAGTAGGTACTACCTCTGCTGATGTGGCTACTTCAATTGTTTGTACCTCCAACATGTTGTAGAGTATGTTGTGTTTTCTGTTTTCTGTTTTTTTTTTCAATTTTCCTTTTTTTTTTTTTTTTGTTTTTGTGTTCCGACTTCCTGGCCGTTGATTTTGCGTGATCTACACTCTAAGCAGCCGGCGCCAACAACAATATCAGCCAAATGCAAAAGGGTCCTACTACGTTTTGTTTTGTTTGGCCATCAAAGGGGGTGAGGTGAGGCTGATGAGTTTAAATGCAAATAGGCATCGAAAGATGGCAATGAATTTAAATTGCACAAAAACCTCAAAGCGAATTAGAAAACTGCTAGAAAATGGTTTACAAATTTTAATTGAAAGTGTTCAAAGAAAAGAACAAAACAAAACAAAACAAAAAACGAAATTTGTAACACAGTCGAAATCCAATTACCAATTTTCTGTAATCCTTGAGTAAAAAAAAGGACATGACAACTTTAAGACAAGCAAAAAAGGAATGTTCAAACTATTATTGATAGAAATTAGAAACTAATGAAATCAACTAAATTGTGAGCAAACAGAATGAAACAAAAATTCCAAGAAATAGTAAATCAATATATATTTAACCTTTGCATTTTTGTAGAAGCTTCGTCTAAAATAATGGAAACTTATTAATGCACAAATATAAACAAAGTTTTAGGATATTGGCAAATTAAAATATATTGAGTTAAAATATATTTTTAAGAGTGTTTAAATACCCTCTCAAAAAGGTTTCATTAATTTTGATTAGAAGTGGGCAACGTATAGAAGGAAGGATCTCTGTAAATGGGAATTTCCGCGGTCACTCACACGACTTTCGGAAGCAAAATAACATTTTGAATGTTAAATAAATCAAAGAAAATCAAATTTTGTACCACTTATAATTCTATTTTAAGAGTTATATCAATGGTAAATAAAATTGAGAGCCTCCGAATTTTATTTTCTGAGATCAAAGCCAGAAAAACGCGACTTAAACTCTGCGAATTGTTGAAAGTTGCGAAGCTAAAATATTTTTTGCATAAATATAAAATGCCAAGCTTTATTATTAGACTTATGATCTTCTCGTTTTTTTTTTAAGAAGGATTCTTTTGGGTCACTCACGTGTCAAAAGAGTAACAAAATATTAACAAAAAAAGGTTAATTCGTGCTCTGCTATTTTTTATCGCAAGTTTACTTATCCAAGTAAAATTTACGAAGAGAAGCTCTACGGTAAGAGAACTCTAGATGTAGTAAATATTTTAACGAAATAAGTCCATTAAAAGTACCCAACTTCGCTTACAATTATCAGTTATTTGTACACAAAAATTTTAATATTTCTATATGAAAAACAGCAAAATCTTGGTTACTTTTCTTTGGAGCCCGTGTTTGGCCTTTTATATTCTTGATATATATTCTTGATCAACACGATCCGTCTGTCTGTCGGTCTAAACCCCTAAACCGCTAATGCCACAGTATTTTGAATATATACTTCTATATACTGAAGGCATTGTATATCTGGGATTCATGCGAATCGGATAGCTACATCATATGGCTTCCGAAAATATAGAACTTTAGGCCAACAACTTCCCTTTTTTTTTTACGGGACTTAAGAATTGTGTGTTAATTATTTACCCAAACATTCGTGACTAATTTTATCAAGATCAGACTACAATAAGAAATCTTCTTCTTTAACTACAGTGCTGAAAATATTGCCGATTCATTCGGATCAGGCGACTATATCATATATCCTTTATAGAAACCTTCGGTCAAAAATAAAGTCTTATATCAATAACTTTATTGTTTTTCACTCCATTATTATTAATGAAACATTTATATTACTGAAAATAAAGCACACAAAGAATAAGAATTATTAAATTTGATATTTGTGAGTTTATTTTATTTTTAAATGACCATGTAGAGATCGGTCTACTATATCAAATATAGTTTCTGGTTCTAAAAATAGTTTTGTTTCTTATGCGATTATCACCAAACTTGTTAAATAACTAAATAAGATATACATAGTAAATTATAGTTTTGGTAAAGTTGATCAAATTCAAATGACTATATGATATAGCTGTCATATCGCATTGCTTCATGGATTTTTCAACAAAATGTCTTTTAAGTTTTACTTCCTATACGTACGGATTGATCAGCACGAGAACATGCAAGGGTATACAAACTTCGGTTATGTAGTCTATCTACTTTAGGCTATATGAAACCTTCAAGGAATAAATGTATATAAGTTGGAAATCGACTGCTTGTCTATCAAACTTAGCCTATTAATTTGATAATCGATTTTCTACAGTTGAACTTGAGATTATTGCCACTTTCTGGCCTTTTGAAAGAAATCTTTAAGCCTTGGATGGCAAACTTGTTCCTCTTTGTTCGCCTTTTGTGCACTTTCTTCTATGCCCATGCCCAAATTGAAGAGCCCTTGAGAGTAGAGATAGAGAGAGAGAGAGAGAGACAGAGAAAGAGAGAGTTGAGAGAAAAGGGAAGCTTTCAAATAACCAAACTGCCATAGTTTGAGAGGTTTGTTGTCCACTTCGATTACTGGGTTAGTTCGCCCCGTCAATGCAATACAAGGGCGAAAAATGGCGCAAGCCTTCATCTGGCGACATTTTGCTTAGGTTCTTCAATCTGTTTTGCCTTTTTTCACCTCGTTTTTTTCCCATATATTTGCTTCTTTTTTTTTTAGTGGCTATGTCCATTTCCTGTCGCCATTTCTTTTGCCTTGCTTTGTTTTTTGTGATTTTTTTTTTTTTTTTTTTTTATGCTTTCTGTCGCTTCGTTTCGTTACCAATTTGAACTCTTTCACTTTGCCAACGGATGTACTTTAACGTGGTTTCCACACCGTTGCCACCCGCTTCGTCGAACACACGTTTTCTTCACGCTATTTCAATAATTTCACTTTGGAATTTCCTATTTGCTGTAGGAACGGAAGCCAATGCGCTTCCTAGTTTCCCCTTTTTCCCAGAGGACCAGTTAGGAGGTTTTCCACTCAACTTTTTTCTATTTTCTATTTTTTGTTTTTTTTTTCTGTGCTCTTTCTCACTCTGCTGTCATCTTTGAACTTGTCAAAGCGGAAAGGGCCTTCATTTCCGCCACGAGAAGAGATGCGATGGTCACTAACGAAAGTGACTTGAATGCTATACTCGATTAGTTTTAGCAATCTATCAAGGGAGTCGGCAGATCAAGCATTTAAAGTGCCAATCAAATGCTCTAACTAACGATATTCTTCAAAAAGTCTCTGTTTTAGTTTTCGAATAGAGGTGAAAGGTGGATCCAGTAGATGGAGACGGAAAAAAGTGTCTCATTAGGGCACAAAGCAAATGCAAAGAAGAAATCCTTGATTCGCAGGAGGCTAAGTTCAGAAGAAAGATAACGAAAGATCGATTAAATCAGTACTAAGTATAATTGAATTTATTAGCTTTGTTTTTCCATCTCTCTTATATAAAGAAGATGAAGAAAGATCGATTGAATCAGTACTATAATTTATTAACTTTGCTTTTCCATCTCTCTTATTCTTACTTTCTTTTTCTTTGTTTATATTTTCTTTTTGTTATTTGCACTCTTTCTTTTCTATCTTGTTTCATTCGTTCTTTTAGTTATATTCATTATTTTATTTAACTTTTTGTTCTTCTTATTATCCTTTTATTTATCCTTTTTTTTAAACATTAGATATTTTTCTCTTTTATCTTTTCCTTCTGTTTTCCATAATTTTACTTAATTATGGAATTTCATTCGTTCATTTAGTTATATTCATTATTTTATTTATCATTTTGTTCTTCTTCTTGTTATCCTTTTATTTATCCTTTTTAAACATAGATATTTTTCGCTTTTATCTTTTTCTTCTGTTTTCCATAATTTTACATAACTTTTTCGGTCATTTTCTTTTCCTAATCTTTATGTCCTGCTTATTATTTCGTGTTGTATAGTTTCCTTCTTATTTTTTGCTTTCGTTTCCTTTAAATTTCTAGTTTCGTTTTCATGTATTTCCTACAATTGTTTCCTTCTTTCTCCCATCTTTTTCATATGTATTTCTGTTTTTTATCAAGCAGAATCAAGCAAGGAGCAAATATGAGGAAAGAGGTCCCTAGATCTAGAGGAAAAGAGAAAAAAAGTAAACTCAACAATTAATTTAAACTAAGAAAGAAGAAAGCATAGACAGATAGAGTTAAAATGCCAAAGAATATGGTTAGGAAAATGTTTTCATAAGACGATTCGCACTTTGATTGATTCCTTAGAATTCTGTTGGCAATCACTTGAAATAACTTGGCAATTGAATAAAACAATTAATAAATAAAAACGAAAAAAACAAAGCAGTCAACTGTAATATTTACCTTTTCAGCCATTTGCCAATCGTTTTGCCTTTGAATTCGTGATAGGCAAATGACTCGCCTCCAATTGGAAGCAACCGACCGAATTCGTTCAGGCGTTTTATAAATATTACGCTTTTTTCCCTATATACACACATTCATTTTATATATATTTTATATACATATATATGTAGGTATATATATTTAAAACGATTTTTTAGCCAATCGGCGTTAAGCACGAAGTCTCAGCTGAAAAGGCCTCGTCTCGCCAAATACACGAAGCAAGCAAAAAAAAAAAAAAAAACAAACAAACCCCCACACACACACACACACACACTCACACACACAACAAGAAAACAGAAGAGAAAGCAAATGAAATAAAATATGCAAAAAAAAAAACAAATATATATATATATAAATATAAATAAATATACATACATATATATATATATATATATATTATAAATAATTAATTAAATATATATATTTATAGATATAAGTATGTGTGTGTGTGTCGTACGACAACAACAACAAAAACAACAGAAGGGAGCAAATAGATACTCTTTTTTTTTGTTAGTTAGATGTTGTTATTGGTTGTTGTTGCGCATAGAGCGCCACAAGGTGACAACTAGCAACAACAATAATAAAAATAACAACAACAACAACAACTAGCAGCAACAACTTGCAACTGCAGCAGCAACAACAACAACAACCACATGATGATGATGATGAGTAGGCCTTTAGCTTGGGAAACAAGAGCATAAGAGCGAGCGAGCGAGAGAGCGAATGCAATATAGAGAGAGGCAGGGAGATCGAGTATTAAAAATGCGTTTCGTAGCGCCGCCTACAAAATGACGTCACAGCGCAGTATTACCCACTTCGTCGTCTCCTACGCTCACCGCTCTTATTTCGCCATACACACACACACTCATACTCTCTCTTTAGTATCGTGCTATTTTTTTGTTCTTGTTGTTGTTGTTGGTTTTATCGTCGTCGTCGCCGTCGTTATCGTCGTTTTTTGGTTCGTAGCTCACACACATCTTGCTGCGCCTCTGCTTCTTTATTTTATGCTCTTTTGTTGGGGCCAAAAGGGGCTTAAAGAGAGCCTTAAAAACCTCACCTCACTCTCTTTCAGTGGGTACTGAATGTGACCAGTGTGTGTGTGTTTGGGTGTGTGTGTGTGTGTGTGGGTTTGTGTGTTAGTGTGTAGGGAGCCGAATGCACGAAACTTGCGCACTCGCTCACTCCAATGACTTGGCCGTTGGCTGGCCAATAGGCGTGGCCTGATGTCTTCTGTGTGTAGTTTTTGCTCTACTCTTTTTGGCCTAAGCAGCGACAGCAACAACAACTATGGCATATGAATGGCTAAAGAAGCCTGGCTAATGTCGCTTGAGGGTTGCGTTGGCCAAAAAAGGAACAAAAACTATTTTTCGCAACATTTTCTTACTGGACATGCGACAGCATGCCACATGCCGCATGCACATGCACCAGCAGCATCTCTTCTCACTCTCTCACTCTCGCCTTCTTCTCTTCCCTATCCCTCTCCCTCTCATATTCCTTATCCCCCTGTAGCTCCCTCTCTTTCTTACACACTACCACACTAGTGCTGCGGCCTAGTGCATAGGTTATGCATTTATTATTTAAATTCGATCAATCGCGCGAAAACTTAACCAAGTTTCTATCGAAAAACTATAAACTATTAAAAATTTATGAAATATTTCAAAAATAATATAAATACGTCTGATTGATTTTATGGAAAGGTTAAGTTAAATTACAAATTTGAACAACAGATATATATTTCAAATAATATTCCAATAAATAAATAAATTTCAAAAGAAAGTGTTCAAATATTTGTAAATTTTGTTTATTTGCAAGAAAGTTGATCACCAAAAATAAGTAAACTTTTAAAAAATGTCTAAAATATGTCCAAAAAAATATTTTAATCTTAAATTGCATAAATTTTTATATCATCTATAAGAGAGTTTAACGGGAAAATTAAAGTTTTAATTTGATTCCAGTTTTTTTTGATTTAGGCTAAAAATTCTGATTTTGCCCTTTTATCTTAATATTTTACAGTCCCGAGAGACACAAGAGTCTTGATTTGATTTAAGTGCTAACTCTTGTTTTTCTTTTTTGATTTATGTTATACAAAAATTGAAACAGTCATATTTGATTTCGTATATGTATAGTCAAGTTATTGTACAATGACTAAGCTTGGCTTTATATGTTAATTATAAAACATGATTCACAACCATGCTAGCAGCCGATTTGGTTATAGATACATATATCTCAACAGATCGTATATTTATATAGTTCGAAATATGAATATATTTACCTATGTGCGGCGAATGACAATTTCCAATAAGTGAATTTCATATGTACATATATATATTTTTCTTATATGACAACTAAATATCCGCTGCTCACACATGGTTATGTTAGTCGATTTCGAATCATTCAGATATTGATTAATGACTCTAAATATCATATAGTAAGCGATTTTCAAATAATTGTAATAAAAAGTTTCACTTCCGGGTAACTGCCCTAAAAAGTAGGCAATATAAAAATTTCAAAGTTTTGGGATTTGGAGTTTTTTTTAAATTTGCAATAACAACTTAAAAGCATATCAAAAAATTATAAAAATTTAAACACATTTTGAAAAACTTCTGCAATTTCTTATTTTATGTTTCCTCTAAGGCAACTTTTTATTACTAGCCGCTTAAAGTTGAAATAATTAGAGATTTTCGAACCAGCCTTGTGTAATTAAACACAAAAATCCATGTATCCGTAATTAACTAAAATTTCAGGAGTGAGTATGACGCATTTGACCGAATTTTTTATGTGTTATATAGTAATAGTATGCACATTCTATATTATCCATAACGTATTTGATAAAATAGCAAAAAAAAAGACCTACAAATGACGCCAAATTACCAAATCGTTGAAAAATTTCAATATCTTATTGGGTAAATCAGTTGAATATATGTAAACAACTTCCCCCTCTCGCCTTCTGTCTGCCATTATCTACCTGTTAAATCACTTTCATCAAGCTGATCTTATAGGCACACTGAACACCCAACCCACCCCTCTTTCCACTTTCCCCCATTTGAGTTTCCTTTGCCATCGAACCCGAAGAAGAGCATTCGCTGTGGGTTCTCTTCGGGCAAATCACCCCCGATAACGACTCTCTTTCTCTTCGAACATTGTGAATTCGCCGAATAAAACCGGAAAACGAAACGCAACGCCGGCGCAACATACTCTCTCGCACATATGGTACTGGCAGCGGCGCAGGCAGCGTAGGTGGCCGGCCCCAGCAGCAGCGAGGCAGCAAGCAACTAGCATAGCACTAGCATAGAGAGCATATACACAAGTTTCTGTTGCTGTCGCTGTCGCAGTCGCAGTCGGCGCCAGCGGCGAACAGCGAAAACGCTCTTTTGGTTGTAGCTCGAGTTTCATTCATTGCATTGAATTTGAATCGTGTGGCGATTCAGTTCGTATTTAACTTTCGTCGTGAGTGCACACACACGTTTTGCGAGAGAGAGATCGAAAAACAAGAACAACAGCTACAATAGCAACAATAACAACAGCGCAACAACAACAGTAACAGGCAACAAATGTGCGTGTGTAAATAAGAATGAATGAACAACAACAACAACAATAACGACAACAATTAGCCAACATGTGTTGCATTTAATCAAACAACAATAAATATAAAAATTATAGGAATTCTGTTTTATTTTTTTTGTTATACCGCAAAATATTAATAAACAACAACAACAACAAAAACCAAGAAACAGTGCAAGCAATTACAACTTTACAACCAAAGTCATCCCAGTGTAAATGTGTATGTGTGAGTGTGAGTGTGTCTTTGTAATAGTTATTAATTTTCGTAATTTACTTAAGTACCCTTTTTGTAGTTGTCTTAATGATTTTTTGTTTTTTTTTTTTGTTTTTGTTTGTTTCAATATCGTTTTGTAATATAATTTATCAAGTGTCTTGTGGCTGCCGTTGCCGCTGCTGCAAATGTGTTTCTGCTGCCGCTGCTGGTGCTGCTGCTGCTGCTGGTTGCGCGTTAAAAGAAAATTGTAATTTATTAATTTATAACAACCTCCATGCCATCCCATTGCCGCCCCCATCAGACCATCCCACCAAAGCCTTTCCCCACCAACCGTCCCTGGTGTCAACGGGCTCTGTCAAAAATGGCCATAAAAAGAGCGCGCGCGGGCGAACAGAAATTAAGCACAGGCAAAACTTAAGCAGCAGCAGCAACAGCAAGGAACCAAAAAGAAGAGCCCAAAGGAAGCAGCAGAGGAAGAAAGAAAGAACACCAAGACGTAGAAGAACTTTTGCTACTTATGTCTGTCTGTTTACTGTGTGTGTGTGTAGCTGATGCTGAGTCCTCTGTCTGATTGGAGAGTGTGGGTGGTACGCGCCAAAAAAGCACACACACACACACACACACACACAGACACACCAACAAAAGCAGCGGCAGTGACTGAGGCAGCGGCGCGGGCAGTGAGTAAAGGAGGAGGCAGATCCTGGTAGAGGCAGTTGCCTGCTCTCTTTGGGTCCTGTGTAATTTATTACTTGCTGCATAAATAATAAATAAGCGTAAATAAATAAATACAACAAAATATACAATATATATATATATGTATAATGCCGGGCTCTGGTTCTGCTACCAATCTACCTCCTCCTTCTTCTGCTTCTCCTCCTCCTTCGTTACTGCTGCCGCGCGCTCTTCTCACCATCATCTTCAGCTACAGCTACAGCTACTCCTTCAGCTGGTGTTTCCTTCCTTACTTTTCTTTCTCCCTCACTCACTCCCAACTTTCTTTTACTTCTCTGTTTTTTGTTGCTGTGTGTGTGTGTGTGTGTGTGTAAAAGTTTACAGGACTTTTCCTACCTTAAAATATATAAATATAAATTATATAAATTTAAACACAACAAAAAAAAAAAACAAACCAGACAAAAAATACACCCATAAAAATATCATTAAAAAAGTTTCCTCCTTCCCCTTCTCTTTCTTGTTGTTGTGTCAAAAGTGAATTGCCTGCCTGTTGGTTCTTCTTTCTTTTTTTTTCTGTTTCATTATTTTTTTTCCGTTTCGTGTAAATAATTAAAATCTAAAATAATGAATAAATGCAAAAAACAAAAAACCAAAGAAAATTGAGAGAGGGGCAAAAAACAAAACCCGATATAAGTATATGTATTTGTTTGTTTTCCAGCATTTTCCCAAGAAAACATAAAATTTGACAAGCAAGTACCTCACCCCCACCATAAGTCCTCCTCCCACCAAACCGTGTCTCTCTCTCTCTCTCTCATTCTTCTTCCTTTAAGAAGCATGAATAAAATAAAAGTAATAACAATAAAGCAAAAAACAAAAACGTAGGAAGAAAAGTTGCCAAACAGAAGAAAACAGTTAGAACAAGGAGAAAACCGAATTTCAATTATGATGAAATTTCTATACCCTTTGCCACAATCAAACTAAAGTATAAAATATTAAATGGCAATATTAGAATATTAAAATATTGTTGTTATTTAAGCAAAATATAATTTATTTGCATAGAACAAATTTCCGATTTCAATGTAAAATTTCTCCTTTCCGCATTCAAAAGTGTTTAAAATTCCATTACCCCGAAAAATTTCAAGTAAATCTTTTTCTGAAGTGTCTATACGAATAATTTTTTTTAGTGAAAGAATGTTGAAAACAATTCCACTATTTAGTATATTATTTAAAAGTGTTTAAAAGATAAGACATTTAGAAAATGTTATAAAATTTGCTTAGGACTTTGAAATTTATTAAAATCCAAAGGAAATCGTTATAGTTTAATTAAACTTGCCATGATTATTCGATAAACAACAAAAAATCAGAGTAAAAACTTCAATAAGAAAAATTCAATTGAAAAAAAATGTATATACACATTTGTTAGTATCGAAATCCGATCATTTTCTATGATTATTTATATAATTCTTATTGAACAAATAGAAAAAAAATCAGCTTAGCAATTAAATATCAAGAATCAATAAGTAGAACACACATTATTGTTAAATCTGTTGAAATTAAATTAATTATATTTTTTAATTGTAGTTCAACCGAAAAGAAGCCATAGATTTGTATTAGATAATTCGATTTTCATCTATACAAGCAATATGTATGCCCGTTTTTTTGCAAGAGTGTTATAACAAAAAAATAATGAATATTTTCTTATTTCTTTTGGCAACAACAACAAGAATAATAAAATAAAGAACAGCAGCAATATTTATATATAATGTACATAGATATACTTACATACATATATACACATAAATATATAAACATACATACTTACATATATGTATGTATGTATGTATGTATGCGTCGACGACTCCTCCAACTCGACTCGATTCGCCTCCGTGTGGCAGTCTTTCGATTTAATTGGAATGAAATAATAATAAACATAAAGTCAGCAGAAAACAGAAAAAGCAAAGATATAATAATAACAATAATAATAAATATAATTAAATTTTATGGCTCAGCAACGAAATGAGAAAAGTTTTTTAACTTTCAACCCCTCGCCCCCAACAAAAAAAACATACCACCACTTCTCCCCCCCCCCACCACGACCCTTGTCAAAATCATCTTATATAAACACTCGGGGCGTACCCCCACACCCCACACACCCTCTCTCTACATCTCCCCCGTTTCAACTTCCTCGTACAGCAAATAAATGTATTTATATTTTAAATAAATATAATTATTCTCTCTCTCTCTCTCAGACCACTCTCTTTCTCACTCGAACCTTGGCCATAAATAATAATATTTAATTAAATAAATGCCACACAGACGAAATGAACTAACAATGCAATATAAACAATTATTATACATATATACAGCTACATATATAAGTAGTTATATATATATATATATATATATAAATATAATAAATAACAATCATCAGAGAATGAGAGACCGTGTGGGGCAAGGGAAGGGAGAAGAGGGAGACAGAGGCAAGGCTACAAATATAATTGCGGCTCAGTTTTAGTATAAATTAAGCCAAATTAAACATAAATAAATTCACGAGTTAGTTTGGTTTATTCTACTATTCTATTCATATATACATTTATGTGTGTGTGTGTGTGCGAGCGCCTCTCTCTCTCTGTGTGTGTGTGTTTTTAGGCTAATAAAATAATTTTTAATAGAAATTCATGGAAATTTTTTTAGCTACATAGAGATAGAGATTAATGAGTTTATTTAATAGACTTATGACTAAGTGCAGAATATTTTGTGGAAAAAAAAACAAGAGCACAATAAATTTAGTCACATTTAGAAAACTATAACTAATTTCAGATGGCAACATCTATTTATAGTTCTTATGCAAATGTTCTCTTCAATTTCCTAAACGAAACGAAAAAATTTCTTATTCATCCTACGCAAATTGATATCTCAATAACAAAAATTTCAATTATTAAAATTGATTAATACATTCAATAACATTTTAGACTATTTTTTATATGATTATTAAGTTCTTGAACTAAACAAAAATCTTCTATAGATCTCTGATAGATTTTATAAATAGATCTTCATATAGATCTTCATTTATATCTGCTTCGATCTGCATTAGATCTGCTATAGATCCTAAATAGATCTGCAATAGATCTTCATTAGATCTGCTATAGATACTAAATAGATCTGCTATAGATCCTAAATAGATCCTAAATAGTTCCTAAATAGATCTGCAATAGATCTTCATATAGATCTACTAAAGATCTGCTTCGATCTGCATTAGATCTGCTATAGATCCTAAATAGATCTGGAATAGATCTGCAATAAATTTCCAATACATCTTCATTAGATCTGCTTAGATCTTCATTAGATCTGCTATAGATACTAAATAGATCTTCAATAGATTTCCGATAGATCTTAATTAGATCTGCTATAGATCCTAAATATATCCTAAATAGATCCTAAATAGATCTTCAATAAATTTCCAATAAATCTTTATAAGATCTGCTATAGATCCTCTTAAGATCTCTTTTGTCATAGATAATTTCCTTAATCTTCTTTCGTATCATCTAAAAATTAAATATTCTTCAGACTTTTCTAGATTTAAAATCTATTTCTATGATAATTAGAAAAATCTTGATGAATTAAGAACTATTTAGCTTTAATATTCTAGAATCTAGATAAGCACATTCTATATATACTGTCCCAAGCTATATCAATACTATATATATATATGTATATATGTACCTACTCATAGTAATGTATACTTAAGTGAAGTGGAAAATTACAAAGAAATAATCAATTGTACAAACACAACCTAAACAAATGATTATTTCTTTGAAATTTTTCTGAATAGAAGAAATGATCATCATCATATTATAACATTTTAAATGATTCCCTTTAGCTTACTCATTTTTTTTTTTGCTCCAACATTCTCCCTGTCTCTTTCTATTTCGTTCACAGATCAGAAATGATCTCCAATTGAGATCCAGAAAAATGCGTTAAAACATAATTTAGAAATTGATAAGGAAACGGCAAAAGAACTCACGAATCGATAAGTCATAGGCAAAGCGTTTAGAAATCCTAAAGAGGCAAAATGGATATGACAAAGGATTTGGAGAGCTTTGGTAAGACCATGGAACAGCAACAGCAACAACAAGATGATACCGAAGAACAATATGAGGCAAGTGATTATACCATACACAATACAGAGAACCAAAAATCAGATAGAAGATTATCAACATCATCATCCGCAATGATGGATGAGCCACAAATAGAGAAACAGAAAATGAAGAAACCTCAAGATCACGAAGATGAGCGAGATGAGGAGCATGAGATGAAAATGCAAATGCAAACAGATGCAGATCCAGATGAGAAATGGCCCATAACAAAGGCTGAGAGAGAGGAAGAAGAACCAAAAAATCTAATGATAAGTGGAGAAGAGCAGAATGCCAATGCTTCAACTCCTGCTGCTTCTGCTGCTGCAGTTCCAGCAATCAAAACAGAGGGATCCATAATGGATTTGGCATCAACATCAGGTGATCAGCAGCTGCATTCGCTTACCCCACCACCCAGACCCCTGACCTCTTCCAGTGAAGTGGTCGGTCTAAGTGAACATCTCAATGATCCCGAGATGCGTATTGAAGTGGATACCAAAAAGAAATCCAGATCCTTGCCAGTCTCACCGCAGCCGCAACTTGGCGGTTTGGCAGCCACAGCGGCGGCTCTCTTCGAATTTGGTCAGTCCACCAAGCGGGAGGGCATCAAACAGAAACTAATTGCCCCGGTGGCCACACAACAGAGACGCCATCATGGCATTATGGGTGGTGGTGCCACTGCATCCAAAGGTGGCACATTGAATGGCGGCGTTGGTGGCGATAATCAACAGTTTTGCTTGCGCTGGAATAACTATCAATCGAATTTGACCAATGTCTTCGATGAGCTGCTGCAGAATGAATCCTTTGTGGATGTCACCTTGGCCTGCGATGGCCAATCGATTAAGGCCCACAAAATGGTCTTGTCCGCATGCTCACCATATTTTCAAGCCTTGCTATATGATAATCCCTGCCAGCATCCCATTATCATAATGCGCGATGTCAATTGGTCCGATCTGAAGGCTCTGGTTGAGTTTATGTATAAGGGTGAGATAAATGTGTGCCAGGATCAAATAAATCCACTCCTAAAAGTGGCCGAAACCCTTAAGATACGTGGCCTGGCCGAGGTAAGTGCCGGAGCTGGTGCCCCAGGGGGGGCATCTTCAGGTGCCGCCGCCATGCATTTGCCCGAGCAGCGCATGACCGTGTACGATGATGATGAGGATGAGGAGGAATTGGCTGCCGCTGCCGCCTTGCTACGCGGCGATCATGGCGATAATGATGATGACGATGAGCTGATCAAACCGAAGAGAGCCAGACTTTTGGCCAAATTGCAGCAACATGTGCAGCAAAGTGAAAGCGCCTTGGATCTCAATCAGCGTACACAAAGAAAACGTTCCAGAGATGGACAATATGCCACGCCCAGTCCCACATCGATGCGCATTGCGTCACCCAGCCAAGTGGCAACAACAACAACAGGAGGAGGAGCAGCATCATCATCATCAGTTGCTGCTGCTGCTGGTGGCCAACAGACATCGACCATTGTGCGTAATCCATTCGCCTCACCCAATCCCCAGTCACTGCAATCGTCAGCTGCTTCGAGCAGCAGCTCCAGCAGCAGTGGTCTGGTTATCGGTGCCAATGGTGGCACCAGTTCATCATCCCATTCATCGGCCTCATCGGCCAATTCGGCTTATCATCGCTCGTCGTCGGCACGCAGCTGCTCACCGCCATCCAGCCAGTCGAATGGCGGTGGCGTCTCCGCAAATATCCTAAATTCACCCACCCATCCGGCTGGAGCACAGGCTCCAGCGTTGCCACCACATATGGCCGCTGCGGTTGCTGCTGCCGCTCATCATCATGCTGCAAATGCCCCGCCACCACCGCCGTTGCCATCAAGTGGTCATGGTGCACCACTACCATCATCTGCAACACACCAAACCGGCAGTAACAACAACAACAACAGCAGTCATCACAACAACAACAGCGGCAGCAACAGCAGCAGCAACAGCAGCAACAGCATGCATCATCATCAGCAACAGCAGCAACATGCTGCAGCTGCTGCAGCAGCTCAACAATTGGCCGCCCAACATCAATTGGCCCATTCGCATGCTGCCATGGCCAGTGCTTTGGGTGCTTCATTGGCTGCCGCTGCTGCCGGTGGTGCTGCCGCTCCCGGTGTGGGCGCAAGTGCCGCGGCAAGTGGCAATTCTGGCGGCGGATCGGCATCTTCAACGCATCACGATGATATGGAAATCAAACCGGAAATTGCTGAAATGATACGCGAAGAGGAAAGGGTAAGTTCAATCTAAAAATCTAAATCTAAATGAAATTCCCCTCGACACACAAAGAAGTGCTTTGTATTAGAAGAAAGAAAACATAAATATGAATGAAAAGATGTTAGATGCAAAAGGGTGGAAAATTCAATCATGATGTCATTTATATACCCTATCTAAGTAGTTCGTAAGTCTGTTGAAATCTCTCTCTAAATCAACTAATTTATTTCTATTGTACACTCGCGTTCATAAAAAGGTATATAATGCAATGAGTAATAGATCTTTATCCTAAATTTTCTTATCTCAAGTGCCCTTTATTATGATTATTCACTGTTCATTTACAATGTCGCAACTCTTAGGTGACCCAAAAGAATTTGTTTGTTTTTCGATTTAATTTGTATCTACTTAATTGAAGAGATTACATAATTTTTTTTAGATACATTGTTTGCATTCTTCCTTCATTTTCTATTCTGCATTTTGCCCTAAGTGGCGATTGTTCATTGCCCATTTCGTTGTAGTTTTTTATTTCCTATTTGGGAGAGGGTTTTTTTTTTTTGTTTTATTTTGCATAATGCACATACTTTGCATTGTGTGTGTGCCAAATACATTGAGAAAAGTGCATAAATGCAAGCTTATTAACAACAAAATGTTTTTGTTTTTCTCATTTTTCATTTCTCTGGTTGTTGTAGTTGTTGTTGTTGTTGTGCATTTAAAGGTATTTACCTTATTCCGTTGCGCGTTGTTATTTCTATTAAAATTGCACATTAAAGTTGATTTTTCTATTTGTATAAGAAACTGCTGGCTTCCAAAAGGAGAAGGTTGGCTGCTGCTTGCGGGGGAGGTGGAGTGGGGTGGGGGTGGGGGCGAGGTCTCGACATTAAGTGCGTCAGTCGAATGAAAAAATAATTCAAACAACATTTAATGCTAATGACAAGAAAATTGCACAATGCACGCATATGTTTGTCTCTCTCTTTCTCTCTCTGTCTTTCTGAAAAATGAAAAATTATCAACAAATTGGCAAAAAATTGATGGCAAAGCAAACACAGTTGCAAGTTGCATATACATATATATATATATAGATGCAACAAATAAATATTTGTCTCGTGCATTTGATTTTCTATAATTGCATCTAATGCGCCTTTTTGATTTAACTTTATTCAACTTTGTGTCATTATAATTAATAATATTTACTTTGTTTTTGGGCTTGAGATGTATGTAACATTTATGGCATTTTTTATTTTTTTTTTTTTTTTTTAGCACACTTGACACAAGTTAAAGTAGAAATGTTAGTTTATGCAAGTATTTTTGTATTATTATTATTTATTTTTTTTTTTGCTGTTTTTTTTTTGTTTTTTTTATGTGTATATGCATAAATGAATGGTATATGTATGACTTGTGAAGGCTCATGAATATAGATGTGCAGATACAATGTAAAGACAGATGTGGCTATGGCAAATATTCATTAGGGTGGTTCAACATTGTAATCGCATAAATTTCATTCTATGCATGCGAATTGTGATCGAAATTGTAATAAAACGCAATTTCCGTAATAAAGGTCATTCAAAATTTGAATTTCTTACACTTACTTAACATAAGTAGTTTCCTAGTCAGATCCATAAGTTCGCTTAATTTTGAAAAGCTAAAACAAAGCAGCAGAGCCTTTATTTCGAATCACCCTACTACATACACATATATATCGATATGTTTAGCTAATGCATAAATACATGAGGCAAAGACAACAACTAAAAAAGGAATCGAGAGTGTGTTCAAAGGAACGAGAGAAGAAGAGAGAGAGAGAGTGAGAGAGTGGGAATAGGGAGAGAGTCCTGTTACTTTTGCCTTCAATGGAAATTCTTGATGCCAAATGCTGAGAGCCTGTTACTTAATAGAGTCAAAGTTTTTGCTCTTGTTTTCTCACCAATGCCAAGGAGAGTTTTCATTCATAGAGCAGGCACACACACACACACACCCATACACACTGGGAGAGCGATAGAGAGACACACACTTACACACGCAGCATTTGACTTACTAGGGAATCAGCAAAAGTCACAAGAAGATGCTGGGCAAAAATCGTTTTTCTTCATTGTTTTGTCTTTGTTTCTTTTCGTGTCGATAAGTGTGTGTGTGTGTGTGAGTGTGTGTGTGAAAGTGAGTTCCTTGACTTTTCTTATATTTGCTTTTTACCAAAAACTTTTCTTGGTTATTACAACTGAAAATTGCCAAGTGTTGAAAAGTTCTTCCCAGAGAATTGACTTCAACTTTTACCGCCCCCATCCCCATTCCCAGCTCTCTCGCTCTCTCTTTTGTCTCCTTCTTTGGCATTAGTCATAATTGTCAGTCAGGTGGCCCTCCTCCTCCTCTCTCCAAGCACTTGCCACATTTTCTCATCCTCTTTTTGGCATATTCCTCTCATTATACACTACCAAAAAGTATATCGATTATATTGTGGCAAAAAGGATGCATTCATCTATTCGATTAGCAAATAAGTTTGAATAATTATTAATAGCTTTGAGAATATTCGATCAAATAAATAGAAAAAAAATGCTCTTAACGTAGTACTTGATGTTGCCTAACTTTGGGAGCAAACAGGTCAAAAAAAGGGTCATATTTGCTATTCAATCGAGCAAATAGTTGTCGCTCTTTTCATACTATGCATTAATTAACGAGTTTGCTAATAGACTTCCTCTATGAGAGGAAACCAGTTTTTGCCACATGCAAGCAAGGGTATTAAATATTCGTCTTGCACACACACACACACTAGGTTAGCCTAAGCATTGGCTAACTCTGTTTTTTCTCTTTTTGTGTAGCGTGTGAATTTGTTTGAAAGTCTTAAGCCTAATGTCAAATGTCTTGTTATTTCCTGTGCCCATTAACCAAGAGAAACACTAGCGGTACGACGGTGGTGGAGGAAAGAGGGGAACGGGGAGAAAGAGGGGACTTAAAGGGTCATTTGATTGATTTGAGTTTGAATACAAATAAATCAAATTTATGTTTAAAGGTTTCTTTTCAACTATATAGACTTTTGTCTTCATTATTATTACGTTTTTTTTTTTTCTTTTCTTTTCCAGTAGCCGACAAAAAGTCAAAGCGCTTAAATGTTAAGAGTTTAGGCCACCCAATGGGAAAATTTTCATGTGTGTTTTAAACTCTTTATCTCTAGTTGATTTTTCCTAGTTTTCTTGCTGCATTTCCCAAGATTAAAAGATTCTCTGTTGTTTTTCTAGTTGTTTTTCTTTGTGTTCGGTGTTTGGTGTTTCAACTTTCGTTAGTTGTGGGCCATACGGTTGGCATTTTGTAGTATTTTCTAGTACACACACTCGTCGTCTATATAATTTATGAGGCAATTTCGATAATTTTTATTTCTTGTGGTATAATAAAAAAATTGCTGCAATTATATTGTTCTTATACATATATGTATAGAATAAGAGAGAGAGAGAGAGAGGGCGTTTTGGGGGGGAGGGTGGTGTTGACGGGGGACAACTTGAATAGTATTTGCTAGCGGGGCACACTTGAAATAAATAAGTAATTTATTTTATGACAGCGTACAATTCTGACCATAAACCCACATAGATCTTATCTAGCGATAATACAATACAATATAATAATAACAATTTTGTTTCCCACTTTTTTTCTTCTTTTTTTTTTTTGTAATCTTAAGTCGTGTCGATTTCAGTTTTAGAGTTTTTTTTTTTTAACTAACGTAATTTCTAGCAGCGCTGATAAGATTTTCCTCATTTTTTTGTTGTTCTTGTTATTTTTTTATACGTGCTGTAGTTGGATACGATACCAAAAAAAATATCAGGCTATATAGTCTATAAGTATATAGCTACTAATCACGCGCCTGATAAAGTCAAAGCTCGAAATATTGGCATAGATTTTTGGCGACTCATACTTTAATTTGGCCAATTCATCTGCAAATTTACAGGCAGACGGTGATTGTTTAAATTAATAAAGAAAGCAAACACAAAAAAAAAAAAAAAAACGAATAAAACAAAACGATTATAGTATACCAAACAATTTATGTACATATATTTATAATTTTTTATGAAACCATTTTTTATCTGGTGCTTATTTTTTTCCTCCTCTTCTTTTTTTTTTCTTTTTGTGGCCAAGTCACGGTCTAGAGTCTACAATATTTGAATCAAAGGTCTTTTCATTAATTTTATTAACCATTTTGTAGTATTTTTTTTAGATATAGTTTTTTATATTGCAGAAATAAAGCAGTTTGATTAGGGCCAATTTTATGAACAATTCCTTAACAATATCTATATGAAATTTATTGTATAATTGTGAAATTGGTTTGATTTCGTTTTTGGGTTTTTTGGTTACAACGCAGTATTTCGAAAGAATTTTATTCATTTTCTAAACTGATAAAGAAGAGATTAATTTTAGGTTGAAAATCTCTCCATTAGTTGAAGCTTTTCCTATTTGATTTCAATTTATTCTAATATATTTTAGCTATGAAGACATTCCATTTATTTATATCTCTCTCTCTTATAGTCATATTGATTAGATGTCTTTATATAGTATATTTAAGTGGAATATAGTAGTAGTTCTTTTGACAACATTTTGTGTGAATTTGAATTGAAGAAACATTTTAGTTAGATTGAACTCTTTGTTTGCTTTATAATTTAATCATCGCTTAGTATTCTCTCATAGTTATAGATAGATAAATAGTGAATATGCAAATATATTGAATAGATATTTGTTTTTAGTTTTTCAAGCTGCGGTTTAGCCTTCTCTCTCATTCGCTCTCTCTCTCTCTCTCTCTCTTTGGCACTTCCTGTCTTTGGTGGATCATGTCTTTGACCCTAAGACAATTTACATTTGCCAAGCAAATTGGAAGGCGAAAGCAACAACAACAACAGCAACAACATTTCAGCATTTCAACATCTCATATCCCCACATCATCTTCCAACTCTGCCACCTCCCTCGTTTTTCCTTCCTTTCCTTGCCCATTCGCGTCATTTGTTTTCCTTGTGACGACGCGACGATAATGACGAAGATGAAGATTATGAAGATGTAGATGTAGATGATGATGATGATCATGATGATGGCTGTGTTAAGTTTTGTTATATTTTCATTTATTTGGCTGCCTTTTGTTACATTTTATTTATTTATTCCACATTTATTGTAGGGTAGACAGACACAGATACAGATACAGATACAGATACAATTACACGTACTAAGATACATTTGTTAGTGCAGCAGTCGTTGTCGACTGTTGTCTTTATGGACGACAACGACAACACTGACGACGACGACGATGATGATGATGATGATGTGGATGTGGATGATGATGATTATTATTATTATTGCCATTGTACAGAAAAGACATAAGAAAATTATAGGTATCTGCCCTTATGGCGCAGCGCAGCGAAGCGAAACAATAAAATATAAAATAAAATATGTACGAGTATGTTTACGCAATTACAAACAGACAAACAGCGTGCAGTGTACACTGTACACTGAGAGAAAGAGAAAAACAAAGAGAGAAAGACTGACAGACAGACATAAAGGAGGGGTAGATACAACCAGCAGCAACTACATACATATCTCATACATATATCGCACATCTTGTAGATACTTTTCTTTTTTTTTGGCTGCAATTGCAAGATGAAGTTACCTCACACAATTAAAGGCTGAGCTCGCCTCGCAAGCAGAAACCCAAAAACTCCACCAAAAATGATAATAATAATAATAATAATGGAAATTGAAATGAATGAAAATGATTGCGTTGCCGTTGCGAGCTGGTCTCGTCTGGTTTGGTTTTTATTTTACTTACTTGCAATTTTCCCGACTACCGTTACAAATGACATTATAATGTGTTATAATTTGTAAGACAATGTCTTACAGCAATCAATTAACTATTGAGAAATAATAATTTGTTTATGTTTAATTTATACATTTCTTAAAAACAAGTTTGGTTTTTTGTTTCTTCACCTTGCACAACACTAGATTATCAAATAGTGTCAATTAAATTTGAACTTGTCAGGCAAATCGGTCTTTTATGCATACGATTTTAATGAGAAGTTGGAAATATATACAAACCACAAAAATAATAACATCAATTTTGAGTTATTTGTGGTATAATTAAGCTTGAATTGTAAACGTTTCGACACCAAAGTATTTAGTTTTTTAGAATGTTCACCATTCCATCTCAATGCTTTTTCAGAAAAGTCTTTTTAAAACAGTTTTCAACTATTTGTCAATCATTATTAATTGCAATTGTAATCAATTTTAGTTTATAATCATTTATTTGTTAATATTCACTAATTTAAAACCGCATTTGTTCTCTTTTTGGTATTGACCAACACTGGCTTGAAGTTTTAAAGCCGCCAAACATTATTAACTGCTTAATTAGCTGGAGTAATACTACTTTATGGTCACTTATTTGTTAATATTCACTAATCTAAAGCCGCATTTCTTCTCTTTTTGGTATTGACCAACACTGGCTTGCAGTTTTAAAGCTGCCAACCATTAATAACTGCTTATAAGCTGGAGTAATACTACTTTATGGTCACTTATTTGTTAATATTCACTAATCTAATGCCTCATTTGCCATTGACCAACACTGGCTTGCAGTTTTAAAGCCGCCAAACATTAATAACTGCTTATAAGCTGGAGTAATACTACTTTATGGTCACTTATTTGTTAATATTCACTAATCTAAAGCCGCATTTCTTCTCTTTTTGGTATTGACCAACATTGGCTTGCAGTTTTAAAGCTGCCAACCATTAATAACTGCTTATAGGCTGGAGTAATACTAGCCATCGTAATTAATTTTAGTTTATATTCACTTATTTGTTAATATTCGCTAATCTTAAGCCGCATTTGTTGTCTTTTTGCCATTGACCAACACTGGCTTGACGTTTTTAAGCTGCTCATGTGCTTTGCCAACACTGTCTGTCAGTTTTGGGCAATTTCTTTGCTAGATGACTTTAGCTGCACATTTTGTAGATTTTCATTTTGTTAGGTTTCGTTTCGTTTCGGTTTTTTTGGTGCGCAACTGCATTAAGCCCTCATCATCGTCATCAAAATGACAAACATTTCAAACATTGCGTAAAAAAGGACCAAGTAAATGCCTCTAATTTGGCATAGACTAAAGAAGAAAAAAAAAAAAGATAGAAAACATTTAGCTTTGCCTGCACTTAGTGCTGAAGTTGGCATAATTGTGCCGCATTTTCCACCCACTCCAACACACACACACACACACACACAGCGGGGTAAAGAGGGTGACTTCATCCCTATTGCTGCTGGAGATCCTGGAGTGTTGCGGCTGGCACCGTCTTTATGTAAAAGCAATTTGCTGGAAATGTTCGATTTGCCTGAATGACTGACTGACTAACTGCCTCTGCTGCTGGCTGCTGGCTGCGGTCGAGTATCCTTTTGTGCCACATATCCTTTGGCTGGCAGTCAGAGAGCCCGAGCCCGAGCCAGAGCCAGAGCTAAAGCCAGCCACCATATAATTTGGTGTAAAATTAGCCAGCAAAGTGAGCGGAAAGCAAGTGCCATATACAAGCGAATGATAAAATGTAGAGAGATGCAGATAGATGGAGGAGGAGGAGGAGAAGAGGATGTAGGCGTGTGTGTGTGTGGAGTAATGTTTATTTATCCACTAGATGTGGCAGGAACAAAAATGCATGTTTCGCTTGGACCTTTGAAGTTGCGCCTCTCTCTATCTCGATCTCTGTCGCTCTCTGGTTGAATCTTTTGTATACATATATATATTTTTTTTGTGTGATGTTTCTTCCTGCATTTGATTTGTTATTTTATTACTTTACGAATTTTAACACATCTGCTGCAAATGCATTTTGTAAATTATTAAATGCATTTTATATCCTCTTCTCCCCTCCCCCCCACCACATCTTAACTCTCTGCATCTCGGTTGCCCCCTTCTTTCGTTTGCCCATATCCAATATTTATTACTTTGCCTGTGTGTGTGTGTGTGTGCACACATTTTCTGTAGAAAAAATTCTTTTTCCATTTATTTATTCTTCTTCCTTCCATTTGACTCTTGCTTTGTTTTTCTTATGTTTTTTTTTTTTTTCTTCACATTTCCATTTTCATTTTTGGGCTGCTGCTGCCCCGCGCCGCGTCGCGTTGAATGCATTTCTTTATTTAGGTCCAGCAGTTGCAAGCACCCCCGCTTAGAAGAGAGAAAGAGTGAGAGAGAGAGAGAGAGATGGTGAGATAGTTATATAGATAGATCTGTTAAATAAATCGAATCATCTGTTTGTACTTGCAACCCCGATACGATCCGTTCCCCTCCTCTCCCCTCCCTTCCTCTCGCTCTCACTCTCTCTTGCTCGGCATGTATAATAATTACGATTGGATATATAATTTGTACAAAACATATGTTTCCATTTTAGTTTTTAATGTTTTTCTTCTCTTCACTTTTTGTTTTGTTGTTGTTTTTGCTGTTGCTGTTGCTTTTGCTGCTGCTGCTGCCGCTGTCTGTTTGTTATTTATGCATTTTATTATTAGTGTCGATAGAGATGCCAATGGATGAGTGAGAGGGAGATGCATGGAGTGGAGTGGAGTGGGGGGAAATGTTTTATGATGACTCTAGCCTAGCCTGAAGTTACTGGAAATTGTTTAGAAAGTCATTGAAAGTTGATTTTTCTTCTTGTTTTTGTTTTTAATAGCTTCGAGTGTTGGCAATGGCAGTGGTGAGGGGAGGGGAGGGGAACGGAAAATAGATGTTAACTCTTTGATCAAAATTTTCAAGAGTTTTAAGCATTTTTCTGCAAATTAATAGAGTAACTTAGTTGTTAGAATTTTTTTATAATTCTAAAATCAAATAAATCTATTTAAATTTCACTCTAGTTATTTGAGATTTAGTAAATAAATCTATTCAAATTTCACTCTAGTTATTTGAGATTTAGATAATTTTGTAAATAAATCTATTAAAATTTCACTCTAGTTACTTTAGATATTTTTGTGTAAATTTTTGGCAAATTTCACTCTAGTTATTTGAGATTTAGATAATTTTGTAAATAAGTCTATTCAAATTTCACTCTAGTTATTTGTGATTTAGATGTTTTTGTAAAGCTTTTCAAAAATTCATAATCAATTAAATTATCTTCTGAAAAAAAAATGGAAATAGAATAGGAACTTTCCTCATAACACGTTGTCTTAGGTTAAGAAAACGTAAAACTTGATATAGATCTTCTATATCTTTGGGGTTCGGAGAGGATTGGGTCCTTCTCTTAAATGAAAATTTATTCTGAAAGAAGAATGGAAATAGAATACGTACTTTTCTGTCTTAGTTTAAGTCGCTTGAATTTGATTAAGAAAACGTAAAATTTGATATAGACCTTCGAAGAGGGTTAGATCCTTCTCTGCTCAATAATTTCTCCTTTTAGAACCAAAAAACTCTACATAGAAGTGATCTTTTATCTAAGATCAACCTTAGCGAAATTAAATATCCTTAGATCAGCCTAATGCCTAATTTATTTAGCAATATTTTATGTTCTTCAACTCTTATTTTAGTTGTAAGGATATGATTTTCTTTGATAGTTTGGTAACTCATATTTCTTTCGAATTATTTGTCGTATTTTTTTTTTCTCCACTTAGTATACTAAGTACTCTATACAAAATGAATGGGTTTTCCATGCTGTTTCCCATTTAGCTGGCCATGCCCATTTCCCACACATTTCTCTTTGCCCTCAAGTGTCTACATAGTATGTTAAATAATAAGCAGCAACCCTCCTCCTAGCACTTTAACAACAACTGGGCAAAGTAGGCCTTCTAGATAGCGCGAATGTAACTGCAAGATACACACAAACAAACACACATACATACACAGATACATAGATACACCTGCCCTCGGTGTTATTTCCACCTGTGCAAGAAAAATGCAAATGCAGCCTCGAACATTCGCGTTCGTCTTGGAGGTAAACAAAAATAAAGAGAGAAAAAAAAAAATACCAAGCAAAAGATGAGGAAGGCAAAAGGTGAAGGCGAAGGCGATGGTGAGAGGGGGAGAGAGAGAGAGCTGATGGAGAAAAAAAAACTATCGTATTTACAATATTTGTTTAACGAATACATTTTCTACTCAATATTTATTTAACTGTAAATGCAAAAGTCAATAAAAAAAGAGGAAAATGTGCTTAAACAAAAGATAAACTTAAACGACGAAAACCATGTCTTTCTGCTGCTGCTGCCTCCCTATGCCTATGCCTATGACTGACGACTCTCCTCCACTCAAACTTGGACTCCAATTCTGACGCTGACGCTGACTCTGACTGTGACTCTGATGGTGACTTTTCGAGTCCGTCTGCCAACCACGCCCTGTGGCTGTGGTCGCTAAATTGACACCGTTAGATGCGCGACACGCGAGTCTGTGGTAGATTCTTGGACTTGACAGGCGGTCGGTCAACGGCAACGACAACAGCAACAGCAGCAACGGGCAACGGTCTAACCGCACACCTCAGCAACAGTCTTCAGTCAGCATCAGTTGCAGCCTCAAGTTGTCATCGAGTCTATGTCTACGCACTTTTTGGTGTCACTGTGCGGCCAGCAACAACAGCAGCGGCAGCGACAGCAGCAGCAGCCAAGTCTCTGACTATTTGTCAGCAGCAACACCAACACCAACAACAGCCGCAGCCGCATTAATTCTTAAGCAATATTTATAGTTGTATTTTGTCAAATATTTGCACAGTTTGTTGTGCCCGCTGCCAAAGACATTTATCAAGAGAAGAGAGGCACAACATAGCACAACACTTGCTGTGTATTGGTGTTGGTGTGTGTGTGCAGTTTGCAGTCTTGCTTTTTTGCATTTTGCATCTGCTAATTGCACTCGGAGACGACGTTTTGTCACAAGCCTATTTTTCTCATCTTTCTTGTGGCTCAAATTCATTCATTATATTGTCGCATCTAAATACATATATACAAATGTATGTACATATATCTGTGTGAGGTCAAATTTACTTTATTAATTACAATCGCAGCAACAGCAACAACAACAAGCAGCAAGCAACAGCAACCAACCAAGCAACCAACCAACAAACAAACATGTCAGCCATAAATTTCAAAAAAATGACTCGCTAATGTGTGCCAAGAAACACCAAAAACTGAAAACGAAACAAAAAAAACAACAACAAAAATAATGAAAATTTCAAATTAAATGCTAGCTAATTTTTAAAATGTCATACGCATAAATATAGCATCATTTTTGTAGAATTTCAAATTTATTATTAATTTTTCATGCAGGCCAAAAGAAGTTGATAAAGTAGAAGAAAACAAAAAAAAACCCCTCAATTTATACCCTGTACATACATTCAATTGGGGTAGATAAGGTGATCTTTGACTTGAGTTGATTTTAGTAGAAAATTTAATAGGAATTAAGGAGAATCCAGGAGCATCTCTTTTCAATAGATGGCAGATCACTTTTTGAAAAGAAAAGAGCTAAAAGTTTGTTAATTACTTTTATTAGTTTCTTAAATAATTACTTTTAAGGCTTATCTTTGTGGCGTTTAGTTTTCTAAAACTAAGAGCAATGATCTATAAAATTTATAAGATTATTTGAGCCACGAAAAGGTGATTTTAATAGAACATTTAATATGAATTAAATGTTAGTTCCAGGATCATTTTTATCAAAAAGGCAAAATTAAACATTAATGCACATAAATAAATCGAAAGACTTTGGCTAGAAATTAAAGGCTTTTTGATGACTTTTACTTAGTTAAATTATTACTTCCACGTACTTAAATAATATCTTTGCCCAGAAATAAATCGAAAGATTTTGGCTAGAAGTAAAAGTTTTTCAATTACGTTTTTACTTACTTAAATAATGACTTTTACTTACTTAAATAATTAATTTTACTTACTTAAATAATATCTTTGCCCAGAAATAAATCGAAAGACTTTGGCTAGAAGTAAAACTTGTTCAATTCCTTTATTACTTACTTAAATAATTACTTTTACTTACTTAAATAATATCTTTGCCCATCGAAAATAAATCGAAAGACTTTGGCTAGAAGTAAACTTTTTTAATTACCTTTTTACTGACTTAAATAATTTCTTTTACCCTATTAAATAATATCTTTGCCCATCGAAAATAAATCAAAAGACTTTGGTTAGAACTAAAAGTTTGTTAGTTACTTGAATAATTACTTTGTGGACTTTAGTTTTTTAAACCGATAGATATGATATATAAAATTACTAACATTATTTGAGTTAAATACGTAAGCAACAATATGAAAACGTATTAATTCCATTTCGTCATATAACTTTGACTTTGCCTATGGGCCAGGGCATGTTCCCATATAAATAAGTATATATGGGGTATATGTATATCGAGGGTTCTAATTGATACTGTTGATTTTATGACACCGGAAATGCATGCTAATATCATATATAATGTATATATGAATGTGAACAATTTCCAGGAATTGATCTAGCAAAGATCGAGGGAACAATCTAACTGACTATATTTGAGAAAGCTTTTCCAGGAATTGCCTATTGGCTTTGACTTGGTCATAATTAATTAAATTATATATATTTTTATATCTATTAGCAAAGAGCAAATATGGTGGAGTGGTGTGTGTGTGTGTGTGTGTGTGCGTGCGTGCGTGCGTGTGTATATTTGTCTACATTTATAATCGGGCTGGGTTAAAACTATATAAATTTTTGCTTATATTGTTGGGCTATAATTAAATTGTATTTGGGCTGAGTCATTTTTCTGTTGTATTTCATTTTGCAAGTACATATGTCCGCCAAGTTGGTCAATGGTCTATGTCTATGTCTATGTCATTTTGGTTACTACTACTAAGTATATGAGCTACCCCAGTCATAGAATATTTTATTGTTGTTAATGTTAAATGCTGCGTCACTGCATTGCATTTGTATTGAAAGGGTGAGGGAGAGGAAGAGGTCGGGAGAGGAGATACAAACGTACATATCTATGAAATACAATATGCTACTTTAATTATTATAATTAAATGACTCAAATTTAGAGAGTTTTTAGTTGCTTTACGCTTTACTTTTTAATTATTCTTTTGGGTTCTTTGGTATGTCTGCTAAACAGGTCTTTGAACTGCTCTCGCATGTGCGCTAGTTACCCCAAATACAAATACAAATACAAGACCAACAGCGAACAAAAACAAAACAAAAAAAAAAAAAAAACGTTGCCTCTTGCCCCATGGGCGTAGTGTCAGATATTGTCTAGAAGGTGGGGGATAAAGCTAGCGAAGTTTCGGTTATTCTAAACAATGAAAATTGAATGAAAGTGTACATGTAATTTTCATTGTTTCTGCATTTTTTCTCTTGCTTCGAGTAAAGGAAAGTTGACTAGTTTTTTGAGTATCGGTTGTTGTGTTTCGGTTATTGAAACTACGTTTCGGTTCATCTAAAAAAAATTTAAAATTACGATTAACAGTTAAAAGTGTGCCCTCATCTGCATTTTTTTCAAATTTGGTTTAAGTAAAATTAAGTTGACGCGTTTTGTGTCTTGGTTGCTGTGTTTCGGTTATTTAAACAGGGTTTCGGTTATTAAAACAGGGGTTCGGTTCATCTAAACTTTGTTTAGGACGCTTTAAATACTCCAAATGTAAACGACAATGAAATGGTTATCTATTCTTAGCACTCTCTGATCGATTGTGAGGGGGAAAACCCCTTTTGCCTACGCCCATGCCACGATTTAATATATTTTTTGTTCGTTTGTTTTTTTGTCTCAGTTTTTTTTGTGTGTGTGTGTGTGTGCTTTTTTATGTAAATTGTGCATAATTATTTTGAAATTAAATTCTAAATTTATAGTTTGCAATAAGATAAAGAAAATTGAAATGAATGAGATGAGAATTCTTGTTGAGTAAGCGTAAGCGATTTTTGTTGCTGTTGTTGTTGTTGTTGTTGGGGGTGCGACGGCAATTTGAATTGTTTGTAAATTTATTTGTTGTATTTTGATGATGATGATGATGCTGCTGCTGCTGACTCTGTCCCTGCTGCTGCTGCTGCCGCTTCGGTTGTTGTTGCTGCTGATTCATGTCACATCGGCTTATAATGAAATTGGTTTATTAGTGATAATTTTGACCGTGTCGGGGTGTGGTCTGGATTTGCACTTAAAAAAATTATCTCTCACTCGGTCGCTTCCTTTTGCCCCCTTTCAGTGTCCTCCCACCAAACTCTCACACTCTCTCTCTCACACTCACTCTGTGTGTGTGTGCGGGTGACTCAAATGTGTGTGTGTGCGAGAAAAGTGTAAAAATTATGATATAATAAATTGTTGAGATATAAGGGGCGGATTAATTATAATTTTTGTTTAATGTAAATGAGCGCATGCAGGGGGTATTGTATTTCGTATTGACGTAAGACATGATGAAATTAGTTCGATTATTTATTAATATACATACAAACATACAACCATACAATAAATAGCAACTAGATAGATAGATAGCTGGCTTAGTCATCTGGTTGTTCATTCTGCATAATGGAAAAGCAACAATAATTATTAAATTAAATTATTAAGAAACTAAATGAGTTTCTTACAACTAAACTCTGCGAAATTCAATTAAAGGCAGCCTATTTTTACCAGTTAAATAGTGTTCTAGGATAACGGTACCATTTATTTAATACTTTTTTTTTTGTTTTTCGGGTTCGAAGTCTCTTTTAAGTTTCAGAAACTTTTTTTACCGTTGCCCATTTTTCTGATTTTTGTCAATTTTTGGTGCGAAATTCATTAATGGCATTGTCTAGAATTTTGAATTTTTCGAATATTGATTTTAAGTTATATTGCTTTCTACAAATAGTATTTACAGAGTGTATCTTTTGCTGATCAACTAGTTGAAACTAAATCACATTGTACTCTTGTACTCTTAAGAAAATATATGTATAATGAATCCCCAATTGGTTTCCAAAACCATCTAAAAGGAATTTAGGTCCTCACGCACGCCCTCTAGCCCCAAAAACCTATGGAAACTGTTGCTTTAGGCTGCAATGTAAATGAAATATCACATCAGTTCTTTTTTTCTTTTGAATGTCTAATGTTCGTTAAACATGTGATTAAAAGTGTTTTCACAAAGCTTCTAATTAAGCAGCTACCAAATGTCTTTCAAGTGAAATGCATAGCCATATAATTAAGCATAAATTGTAATTATATATATGTATATATAGTGAGAGAGAGAGAGAGAGAGAGAGAGAAAAAAAAAGAAAATGTAGGAGAAATAATAAAGTATATTTGTATACAGGTTGGCAGGTACCGGTACGGATACAGGTACAGGTACAGGTGCTCATATCAATTGAATGCCAACGCCTGGCTATATGGTTATTAAGAAACAAACCTACCCCCCACCCCCGTCTAAGGGGTAGTACTAGGTAGTGACTTTTGAGCATATGTTTGTGTGTGTGTGTGTGACGCTCTATGGGTTTCATTCCTGGTTGCTCCCCATTTCCGCCCCTAGTGACGCCCCCATTTTTTTTCTCAATAGTTTTCCTCAAATCCTCAAGGCAGCACCCTCAATTGCTGCTATATATATTTCCCCTATTCAGGTAGATCTCTTCACCCACCGCCATCAACTAAAACTCTTAACAATCTTCTGCCAAATTATGTTTTTGCGCTCCTTTTGCTTTGCTTTCCCACCTGCCTGCCCCAGCACAATCTTCTCTACTCCTTCTTTAGTAACAAAAAAATTATAAAATAAAAAAAGAAAAACTTAATCGCATATGCATAAAGCAAAGACAAAGAAAGACGTCGACACAAACCTCCTCCAAGTGTAATTACAAAGAAATTTAAATAATACAATAAAAAAAAGAAAAGAAAGAAGAAGTGGGAAAATGTTACCCCAGCCATCAATTCTCCCCCCTCTCTCTCCCTCCCTCGCTGTGTGTGTGTGTGTGTGTCGCTGTCTTGGCAAGCAATTAAAAATATAAAATGTAAAAAGCGGCGAACAAATTGTAGATATACCCACAAATATATATAATAAAATATAAGCATTTCTTGTAAATGTAGATGTCGAGATCTATGTGTGTGTGTGTATGGAGGTATAATTTTTATAGTTTTTAATTAATGGTTTTTCTTTGAGTTTCCACTATTCCCCCGTTCTACCTCCCTTCCTCCCTCTCCCCTCAGCTTGTCGGTCAGTTGAGTTACATTTGTAATTATTTTTATTGTAGTTTGTCATGATGACTTGGCCGTTTTATTTGGAGTTTGCTTTTGCATTTTCCATTTTTTTTTTCTTTTTCTTTTTCCAGTTTTTGTTAGTGGAACGGATATGGAATGATAGATAGATAGATAGATATGTAGATGGATGAGGAAAATGAGGCATTTTCTTGCCCTTGCCTCTTGCCGCATGTCTCTCTAACGAAATGTTATCTTTCTAATTAAGGCAAATGCTGAATTCAATTTCAAATTATAAAATTTACATATATTTGGCTGTCGCATTTTGATCGTGTCGTTAATGCGGTTTATTTATATATCCACATTTACATATATACACACAGAGTGTACACTTACACACACACACACACAGATGAAAAAAGGTGGCGTTATTAATAATATTTATTTAAATTGTTACTTTATTAATCAAATTTTTGGCTTACACGTGCGTTCTGATTTCTGATTTGCCTTTTCTTTTGTTGCTCATTCTTGTTGCTGTTGTTATTGTTGTTGTTGTTGTTTTTGTTGTTGCTGCTTTTTTTTAGCAGCTCGTTTTTGTGTGCTGTTGGCTTTGTGTGTTTATTTGCATTAATTATTAATTTGCTCGTTTGGCAGTTTGTGCGCATGCGCAAATGTTATAAAAAGCAACAACAACAAAAACCTGAGGAACCCAGACCTTTCACAACACCGTTTTAGACCGTCGATTTAGTACACTAACAATTCCAAATATCTTTTATGTAACTATTAACTTGGCGATTTTTTAATATTATTTTCGAAGCATTAATCAAGTTTTTCTCTTGAACTAAAATGGTGTTAGATCAGCTACTTAGAACGTAACTGATATATGTACATATACATAGGCGATTATCGCTTTTGCATAGCAATTCTTCTTTTGACTTCTCCTTTTTCTTGATCATATCTATGAGATCTATTAGATTTAGGCTATCAATACTTCGTTAAAAAATGGACAAAAGAATTTCCTTTTATCATTGACTTTTTGCTGTAAATTAAAAATTGACTGTAAATTAAATTTGAATTTTCTGTCTTGGGTTCGTTAAAAAATAAGGTAAATAAAAATTCCTTTGACCATCCTTTGACAAATATTCCTTTGACCACCCAAGACAGGAAATTCACATTTAATTTACAAACTTTTACCTCTCTTCTCCCATTTTTAGAATATGAAAATTGCACTATCAAAACCGAATAGAATCTATACAAAAGAAGTTCTTGATTTTTGCTCTTTGTGACTATAGAAAAAACATTTTTTTCATTCAATTTATTTAGATATTGTTGCTTCAGCTTCAGACAGCTTTTACAATGAAGTTAAAATTTAAATAAAATTTAATTTAAGGTTTTACAATAGAAAAAGCATTAGAATTACTAAAATTATGCTTGGTATTTTTTTTTGCTATAAATTGTTGAAAAACTTAGACTCACCTAAGCTATTGACCCAGGATAATCCTCGCTGACTCCTTCGAGTTCCACTCTACCATATGATTAGCTGATAGTCCTCTTCTATTTTATTCTCTTGTTAGCTCTAATTATCATTTAAACACTTAAGAAACATTAGAATCTAGAAAGTATCTCAAGTGACACATTGAATGAACTCTTTATCGTTAGGGTATAGACACACACACACAGAAAGAGACACTGCGAGGTAGACTGACTGACAGCATTAGCAAATGTTTAAATTTTAATTTAATACATTTTTTTTTTCTTTTTCTTTTTTTGTGTATTTTTTGCCTTTGGCACTGAGATCTCTTTTTTTCACTTTTATTAGTGAGAATTAGTTGCTGTTGTTGTTATTGTTGTTGTTGTTTTTGGATGATTTCGATGTTGGCGTGTGGCGGCTGTCGAAATGGTTTAAAAATAGCGGCATTCCTCTTATTTTCTCTCTCTCTCTCTCTCCCTCCCTCTCTTTTCGGTCTCCATCTCTTTCTTTTGTCGCTCTTTTTGATTGATATGCTTTCCATAACTAATTATATAACTCACCCAAAGGGGGGTAGCTGACCTAAAGATCCATTTTTTGTTTGAATGGAAAACAACTTTCAATGGCTTCACACACACACACACACACACACAATAAAAAATCAGAGCTGCAATTGTTGTTTCTAGGCAAAGCCAAATTAGATGCCTTACGACTAAGCGATACCCTTTCTCTCTTATTTTGATTAGGGCAACTCTCATTGAGGTCCTGACATTTCGTCATTTCAATATGCTCGTGAATCTAAAGGGTATTGCAAATGAGTTGCAATTGTTTTCTAACCAAAGTGAAGGCACTAAAACCATTTTTTTGGATTTTGTGTTTTTATGATCCACATACACAAAAATGTTCAGCCAATAAACGCAACAAAAATCATAATAGCAATAATAATAATAAAATCATAAAATTGTAGACAAAAAGTGTCCGCCACTCCCCCCTTTTCCTCTAACCCTACTTCGGGTTATGATAAATGAAAATAAAAAAAACCTTAGGCCAGCTGTTTGAATCATAAACTTTGTCATGGATTTTTTTTTTTTTATTAATAAAAAAAAAACTATCTTGTTATTGTCAGATTTGGTTGCTGCTGTTGTTGTTGTTGTTGCTGCTGGCACACATATTTCTCGTCAATTTTAAGTAATAAAATTTAATTTATTTAAATTTCAAAACGTTCACATAAAAATCAAAATCAAAAATAAAAGAAAGATTGAAGGAGGGTGGATGGAGGTGGAATTGGTGGTGACGGGGTGTGGGTAGGGGGACGGGATTTGTGCTTGAAAACAAATGACAAACAAACATTTCTAAATGAACCGAAAACAAAATAATTTATGCTCAAGAGCAAGAGCAACAAAAGTTTCTATATCTTTCTTGTAGATGATCAGATGATGAAACAAACACAAAACACACACACACACACAGGGAGACAGAGATCGAAAATGCAAACACAAAATGAAAAAAATAATAAACATAAAAAGCAAATTACACAAATTTAAAAATAATAAAACTAAAACGTGTCTGCATAAATTAATTAATAAGTCGACAAAAATTCGAATGCTGCGAATCTTTAAATCCGAATCCGATTTTGAATCTGAATCCGAAATGCGAATCACAACAAGATGAACGAAGTGAACGAAGATGAACGAACAAAAGACAAAAGACAAAGAAAAGCACAAAACACACAACAGCAGAAAATCATTTAAATTTAAATCTTTTAACTCACACACACACACACGATATAAATGAAAGAAGCGAGAGCGAGATGGCAAGAGATGAATAAGTTTAGAGCATGATTCAGTTAAATTTATATATGCATATGGAAGACTTTTTGCTGCTCTTGTTGTTGTTGTTGTTGTAATAAATTAAAAGGATAACTCATCAGACCAAAATCGGATACATTATACCGTTAGTTAATAACTCTCTTGGCTCTCTTGGCCCGTTAGTCGGTGGGGTCTTCTTAATGGGTATAATTTATAAATATAGATTTCGCTTACTTTCTTGCCCCATCTCACATCCGTTGGGAAATGTTGTTTGCCGCCGCTGCTGCTTCTCAGTCTTGTCAATTTAATGATCTGTTTGAGAGAGCTGAGACAGTAAAATTGTTGTATTTTTTTTTCCTTTTATTATTAATTTGTTGCCACATTTATTGAAATGACATTAACCTTTAGATGAGCCAAATTGGCGGTTGGGAGCCGGGAAGCAAACAGGAAAAGCATCGTTTATGCGGAAGAAATCAGGTGATATTCTTCTATATGTATTTATTTGATACCCTTTAGCAGGGTATTTGTTGTATCTATCATTCGCTTAACAAAAAGATAATTAATTTACAAAAAACAATGCTAATTTGTATCTAGAAGAAAGCAAAATCATTTTAGTAGCTATGAATATATAGTTTAATGATCCAAGTAGAAAGATATATCCCATTGAAATTGTGACAGTTTCGTTTGTTAAATCATCTCAATCATCCAAAGGTTAAGACACTTTACTCGCTAACTTTAAAAGTAACTTTATTTTCTATCTCTCTCTCGCTTTATGCATTATTCTTTTTATTGGTTTTACAGCCAAGTTAACTGCTAAATTTAGCCAACTTTGACGCATTTCATTTGCCTGTCATGAAAAATGAAGAGAAAAATCTTCAAAGTTAAAGACTGCAATATACCCTTTCAGGATCAAAAGGACTTTTAGCAATTATGTGCAAATCCACTTGTCCAATATTCCCAAAAACAAATCCAATGACTTACAGGGTATGGCAAGGAAGAAACTTCTGTAAGGGGAAGTGAATGTGTGAGGGTGAGGATGAGGGTGTGTGGTGTAGGGGGGGCATGGTCAAAAATATAAAATTGAGAGCAAATGTTGGGGGCGGTCCGGGTGGTCGGTCCGGCCGGGGTCGGTCGGTTGGACGTTTGCGTTCGCTTAACTCATTAAAAATAAATAAAAAATCAGAGAGCTACTAAAAACAATCGAATGCCATTTCATTTCTTCGCTTGTTTGTTGAAAAAACGATGTTAAATAAATAAGAAATATATGTATATATACATATATCTCTCTCCCTCTCTCTCTCTCTAGATATATATTTATATATAAGTATACACGAATATGTGCATATATTGGAATATCGCAGATATACACAAATAAAATGATATTAACAAAAAGGAAAAACAAACAGTTGTTGTTGTTGTTGTTAGTCTAAGAAATATTCGATCTTGGGTCGAGTGTAAATTTCTAAGGCCAACTGAAATTTTGGTGTGTGTGTGTGTGTGTGTTTGAATATCTGAATTTGAAATTCTGATGTGATTTATTTCTGTGCGTGGCCAAAAATAAATAATAAACCAACTGATTTCCCATTTTTATTATTATTTGTTTCTTTTCTTTTCCATCGGTTTTGTGTTGTTGCCGTCCGCTGCTGCTGCTGTTGTTGTTGATTTTTATTTATTTTATTAATTTGTGTGGCAGCGCGTGTTGTCGCTGGCTGCCGCTGCTGCTGCTGCTGCCTTTTCTTCTTTTCATTCGACAATGATTCACTTATTGAATGCGAATGCGAAATGCTTTTAATATATTTATTTCGAGCGTTTATGTAATACGATTTTGCAATACTCTCCCCACCCCACCTTCACGCCCACCTGCAAGGGTATATAGTGCCTGGACGAACACCCTCTCTCTCTCTCGATATCTAAATCTAGGCATTTTCGTTTCACCTTTGATTCGCTTCTTCCATTCACTTTGTCCTTTTATTTCGAATTTGGTTTACTTTATTTGTTTGCTGTTCTCAAGATCCTCCCGCTAGATGGCGCCAATGCAGTAAACTAAATTCTATGCACAATTGATGGCAATTTTCACTAGTAATGGGTATCATTTGTTCGTTCCATCTACTTAATATAGACTGTGGCTTCTTCTGCTGCTGCTGCTGCTGCTTCTTTGCAAACAGAAAACACACAAAAATTTATTTCATTTGCTCGGACGCGCGAGTTTGTTTATAATTAAACGCAACAAAAAGGCGTAATTTTTTTTTTGCTCCCCTTACCCCTTACCCCCTCCCTCTATTTTGTTGTTGTTGCTCGTATGTATTTCTTAATTATTTATTTTATTATTGTTTATTTTTAAATGGGCTACAGACAATTTCCTGCACTTCAAGTGAAACAAATAAATGCGAGAATGCGAAATGAGAAATGAGAAATAATGACGCAGACTTTGAGAATTAAATTGAAAAACATTAGCTCTAATTATAAGTATATCCATCCATTCAATACATCCCATAATAAGTAATGAGCATTGAGCATTGAGCATGAGGATAATAAGAGAACTTTATTATTACATTTCTGGTAACCATGACAAAGTATTGCATTACCTTCTTTGACCCAATGTCTGCCTAATTGCTAGGCAGTCAGCCGCCTCTGATGCAAATTTAATCCATATGCATTTGTAATTATTTTAGAAATCCGCGGACTGCAATTCAATTCTGCAGCTAGCAAATCTCTATGTACATACATATATCCTGTCCACACACACACACACATACATACATATATCTTTTGATACATATGTGGCTATGTATGTATATATCTGGCCTATGTTAATAATTATCTTAAGCAGAGCTCTTCCACCTACCGCACCACCCTCTTCTGCCTTTCTCTCTCTCTCTCAGTCTCTGTCTCTGTCCTTCTATTTCTGTATCTGTATCTCATTGCGTCTGTTCAACTCAATCAATATTGTGCCTGGCTAATAAGGTGTTTGCCGCACTGTCTATATATCTATATCTATATCTATATATATATATGTATATCTTTATATATATTTAGTTATATATGTATATATATGCAAATGCATTTGGTCTGACCAAGCCAAACCTCGGTTGTCGGCTTTTACGTTTGACAGCTGCCGCCGCCGACGCTGCCACTGCCACTGCCACTGGCACTGTCCATGCCACTCCCCCTGCACTGGTCAGATAAAGAGCAAAATTACTCTACTCTATGCTCATTTCAGACAATTGGCATTATAAATACTTAAATAGAACACTTTATAATAGACGACAAATTGAGAGATTTTCGACAGTTAATACTTTAACTAATCGTTTTTTTTTTCGAAGCATTTTGAAAAGATTTGCAAGCTGGATGAAATTCTGGCGATTTCTTAGAGGTTTGATTTTAATTAAACAAGATCTCAAAACCTAAGATCACAAATTTTGTGAATTTAATTAGCTTGAGATATATAATATTTAACAAAAGTTTTTTGTAAAATTAATTAAAAAGTTAAACAGATCTTTTTAAAATTTTTATTTTATTTATTACATTAGATATCTTATAAAATAAAATACCTAATAGGAAAGCTAAGAGTTATAGCGTTCGACTCTTGATTTCAAGCTTTTAAAAATGAAAAAAAAAAATAACTACATAAATATTTTTAAATTTTATAAAGAGAGATATATGTAAAATAATCATAGAATTTTATTATAACCGAAATCTGAAGAAAAACCACAAAAAATTGATCCTCATTTCGATTTAAAGAAAAATTAAAAAAAATATCATGCATGCATATTTGTTATATAGTTTCATTCTACAAATATCGGAATATATGTAATATAGATATTAAATGAAGTAAATTGAAGAAAAACCATGAAAAATTGATCCTCATTTCGATCTAAAAAAATATGAGTTATTATGCATATTTGTTATATACTTAGTTTCATTCTACAAATATCAAAATATAATATAGATATTAAATGAAGTAAATTTTGCAAAGATATCTAAAGCAATTCAATAAGAGATTCTTAAAGTAAATGTTGATCAGGATTATAATATGAGATTCTTGAGATTATTTTGTGATACTTTTGAAACTAAATTAATATCAGAATATTATACTGATATTTTGCAAAGATATCTTAAGCAATTCAATAAGAGATTGTTGAAGTAAAAGTTCTTGAGATTATTTTGAGATACTTTTGAAACTATCTGAATAGTTATTTGTTGTTAAACGGTTTTGTCTGAAATTGTTGTCTAATGACGATTAAATTTGTGCATTAGGCATAGTTATGCCTAGCCACTTTGGTGTGTGTGTGTGTGTCTGTGTGTGTGTTAACATTTGTTATTTAACCTGTAATTTGTATTAATTACACGTAGCAAAAACTTCAATTGCATCAATTGCATACATTTAGGCTATCTAAAAAACAACAACAACAACTAAAACGAAAACTAAATTCAGGGAGAGAGAGAAAAAAATAGAGAACACAATCCAATATGCATTTTAAAAGTTGGCCGAGTCGACTTTTGACTCAACTCTCGACTCGACTCGACTGCGACTGCGACTCCGTCTCCCACATGGCCTGCAACTCAAACAGGAGCCCGAAAGCCCAGACCCAACCATATTTGTCTAACCTGGGCGCACACACACACACACACACACATAGATACACTGCACAAGTTGGATGTTCCTGTGTGTGTGTGTGTGTGTGTGTGTGTGCACCTCTATTTACCCAGGGTGCCCGAGTGCATCATACGCTGAGCTCTGTTTTTAGACTGTATGCTGCTGCTGCTCTCCACTCCACTCCACTTCACTCCATGCTCGTCTCCTTCGTCCTTCTCTCACTCTACTATGTTCTATGCTCTATGCTATTCAAAAAATTTAATGGCATTTTAAATAAGAAATTACACAGGCCTTGCATATTTCATAAGATTTCGTTTCGTATGGGCCTGGGCTATGGTGATGGGCTACAGCAAACGGCTACCAACAGCGGCAATGGCTATGGCAATGGCGATGGCGATGGCTATGGCTATATGGCGATGGCGATGGCGATGTTCGACGCGGCTCACAGAGTTCGACTCGACTTTCGACTCCCTAAAGTATCAAATAGTAAAAAAAAAAAAAAAAAACGAGAAAAAAAAAAGAAAAACGTGTAAGCGGAGAGTGGCCCAAAAGCAAAGAAAAGCGTGCCATGGCTGCAAAATAGTTGCAGTTTTTTTCAACTATGACTGACAACGAGGACTAACGAATACCCTTAATGCAAGACAAGATGTCAAAAAAACAAAGTCCAAAGTAAATGCAAAAAAAAAGAAAATGTTTAATTCATTTTTCTTTCTTTGATTATCAATTTGAAATTGAAAAATTCTACTTCTGCGACTTGGGCATACCCTTACTGGAGCACCTCGAGCGTATCATGCATCAATGGAGACACCCTGTAAAATAAAAAAAAGGTCTAAAAATAATGGCGGAATGTTAGCTGTAATTCTTGTTTTATATGGTTCTATGGAACAAGAGCAGAAGAAGAAAAGGCTGCTACGGTGAGGAGGGTGAGCGGTGAGGGGAGGGGGGCAAAAGTTGTGTTACCTTTTTTGCATAGCTTTTGGATTTTAGCTAAGTAACATGGTAAAGATGGTGCAGATGCGGGGGGAGGAAGGAGGGGGGCGGCATTACTCATTTAATATTTATGTCTCTCTAAATATTAAATATTATTTCAAGGGTTTACTGTCTGAGTGAGTGTGTGTGTGTGTGTGTGTGTGTGTTTGCCTCTTGCCCTCTCTTTCTCACTCACTCTCTCTCTCTCTCTCTCTGTGTGTGTGTGTTGCAACTTGCACTTGCCTAGGCCCTGGTAGTAGTTAGTTAGGCCTTTAAAAGACTCTTCGATTGGTACACGAACGAAAGAGAAGCAGTTGCAAAAAGTGTAGCATACATTTGAGCGCGCTTGACCAAAATGGCTGCTATGAGTTGTTGCTTTCCGCTTCCGCTTTCACACACACACTTACGCAGAGTTTTCTATTTTCTTCTTATTTAACATAGCGAGATTTAGCGCTTACATAAATAATGATTAAGATGAAAAGGTGAGGGGGGAGCCCACCCCCCTCCCCCCACGTTTTTTCGTGTTCTTCTTGTTTTTTTTTTTTTTTTTGTTATATATTCTGTTCTAGTCTGGTTGCTTATACAAGTTAAATATTTAATGACTGTGTGCAGCCGTTTTAACACTTTGTAGACGACTTTCTAGCTGTCTGCCTTTGCCCATCCTCTCTCTCTCTCTCTCTCTCTTTGTTTAGGCCTCTCTGCCTCTGCTTTCAATCAGCTCAAAAGGACACGCGAGCCTTCAACGGCATTACAATAGCAAACAATTCTGTGTAAGCCTTAAATGCATGTATGTGCATGTATTCTATATTTCAATATTGCTGACCATATATCCTCATTATCCTAGATGAAGAGGGCGGCGCCACAAAAGAAAAGCGAGAGAGGTAGAGAAAAACAACAATAAATTACTATTTGCAAAAGGTTAATTTTTACTTTGCACAACTACACACACACACACACACAGAACACCGAGCACCAAGCCAACAAAAATTACATGAATAACGACGCGGCACGGCGTGGTCCTGCTCCAGTGCGGCGGCCACTGACTGCGAAAAAGTTACAATTGCTCAACAACAATACAACAATGGCTAAAGTAAATAGCGTGAAAGTAACAACAACAATAACAGAACAAGAATGGCAACATATTTAAGTGTTCTGCGAAGGCTTGGTCCTTAGAGCTGAGCACGTGACAAAGTTAGATCGGTTTTTGTGTTCTCATCGAATGCATTTTTAATCGAAAACCAAAAATTCATCAATTTATCTGAAATTAAGTAGTTAAAGAAAACTATTTAAGGAATTAGTTAACCTTTAATTTATATTTTCAAATGCATCATCTTGCTAAATTAAAGATTCCCAAAAACGTTTTTTGAAATTCAAGTTTATAGAAATATTAGATTTTGTCTATTAAACTATAGAAAACGATTTCGAAATTGGAAATTTGTTTAAGTAGTTAAATAGTTCCCCTAATGCATTAGTTAACCTTTAAATTATCTTTTCAAAAATTAAAGATTCCCAAGAACGTTTTTTGCAAATGAAGTTTATTGAAATTTTAGATTTATCCATTAAACTATAGACAAAGATTTCGAAATTAGAAATTTGTAAATTTGTAAAATTAAAGATTCCCAAAAACCTTTTTAAAATTAAACTTTCTAGAAATTTATAGATTTATCTATTAAACTATAGAAAACGATTTCGAACATAGAAATTTGTTTTGCTCAAAACACAGCAGGTCAATATTTTGTATACAACAATTTTGGAATTTTCTGGTTAATTCTGAGTTGTTTCGACATTTGCCAGCTGTAAAAATATTAATTATGAACTGCTTTCTATAAAACATCTTTACATTCGTAACTAAATGTTGTTTTTTTAATTATAGATTTTCTACTATATTATTAATCCCCATCACGTTGTCATCTCTATATATACTTTTCTCTTCTGTGTGTGTGTGTGTATTAGTGGGTTTTTTTTTTGCCACATTTTGTGGCCACACTTTGCTTTTGATGTGTGGGGTCTCTTGATAGCCCAACATAGCAGGACAGTCAGGCCACAATGAAGACAAAATTTAGGAGGGTCGCCGGCATACAAGAAGGGTTCTTGTTCTATGTTTTTGTTTTGTTTTTTTTTTTTGGTTTGTTTTTTAGGGGCTTGCTAGTTTACTTGCCCTTCATTTGAATGCATATGTATGTGTGTGTGTGTGTGTGTGTGTGTGAGTGTTGTGTTGTTTTTTTTTTTTGCTTTGCTGTTGTAGTAATTTCTCCTCTTGCTGGTTAGTTGGCAACTTGACACACCTCAATGCACATTGGGCTGGCTGCACTCAACACTTGGCATATAATTATTTATTGCATTTAAATTTGTTGTGTTGCCATTGTTGTTGTTGTTGTTGCTGCTGTTGTTGTAGCAAACAAAACTTTCAGTGAAACAGAAGCAAGCTTCATGCACTCGCACTCGCACTTGGCTTTATGATTACTACAATTATTGTACATTCAGTTGCTGTTGCTTTTGCTGTTGCTATTGCAGTTGCTGCTGACACGTTGCTGCTCCTCCGCTTCTCTTGCCGCGCTCACCGCTCCATTTTATTCCTCACCTGCAGCTGGTTGGCCCCCTTTCCCCACATCAATTCCTTCATTTTTTTTTTTTTTTGCCCAGCAATTGCAATTGTTGTTCTCCTTTGTTTTGCATTTGCATTTCATTACAATTTAAAATAAGTGAAAAAGAAATCTACATAGAAAGAAATTACGACTCCAATGTTTCCTCTCCCTTCTCCCCCACCTTCCTACCACCTATCCCTATAGGTGTGTGTGTGTGTGTGAGTAGTTACCCGCCGTAAGTCTACTCGACTCAAGTCCTTCCGCTGTTTCACCGCGAAAAATGTGTTTTTCCACATTATTTCCATGAATAATGCATTGGGCCAATATGCATATTTTATGTGAAATTCGTGCAATAAAATACTATTAAATATTTAGTTTTTGCCCAACCGCCAAAAAACCGCCAACGTAGCAAGAAAACAACAAAAATGGGTGCCGCCCCACAACCCAAATTCAACCAATTCTTTCTTCTCATCTTCTACATCCCAAAAACTAGGTGAAGGCAATAACAAAAAACAAAAGGGACAGAGAGAGAATCTTGCGTAGAAAATGAAATAAATTTGAATCCTTAAAAATTTTCTTTTTACTATATGTATATTCAAGGCCTAGAATTATATATATAGAGAGAGAGAGAGAGAGAAAGAGATGGAAAGCTTCATTTCTTTCTTCTTGAGCTCGATAGAAACTTTTGCCAACTATTTTTACCGCATTTGAAGGCTGTTCCCTCTCTCCTTCTCTCTCGCTGTGTGTATGGGTGTGTGTGTGTGTGTGTGTGTGCAGCAGCGTCTTTAAATTAATTATTTATTATGCCAGGCATTGCTTCTTATAAAATTAATGAATGGCATGAGCACGAAAAACTATAAAACGAAGACGACAAGGCGCGGCCGTGAGCGCACAGAACAACAAGCTGAAGGAATGGTAGGAATGGAATGAATGGGATGGGGATGGAGGGAATGGGTGGAAATGGGAGCCAGGACATAGACGTAGACAACGCGCTTGTTCATTCTTGTCTTCTATGTTGTTTTTTTTTTTTTTTTTTTTTTGTGGGGTGTTGGTGGGTGGGTGGGTTGGGTGGTGAGCTGTGCGTGCGGTTGGCTGAGTAATATAAATAAATGAATGAATGAATGAGAGTAGCAAACAAAGAGCGAGAAGAGCGTGCAGTGGCGAGAAAGAGAGTGAGTAAGAGAAATAGTTGGTAGTAGTAGTAGTAGTAGTGAAGGCTAAAAAGTAACAGGCGCTCAGTAAAATGCAGACAAACGAAATGGAAACACACAAAATTTCACTAGCTAAAAGATGGACAAGAGAGACAGAGAGAGGAAGAGAGAGACCGAGAGCGAGAACGAAAAGAGCGGGAGAACAGAACAGACATTGTAAGGCGGCAGAGAAAGGAGGATTTTGTGTGTGTGTTTTTGTCCTTCTTCGTTTTTTGTTTTTTTTGGGAGTAGAGGTAGTAGTAGAAGTAGTAGTAGTAGTAGTAGTAGTAGAATAAGTAATAGTAGTAGGAGGAGGATTGCGGTGAGCAAGTTAAGGCAGACAAGAGAAATAACAAACTTGAGACGTTGCTGCTGCCGCTGTTGCTGCTGCTGCCACCGACCGACCCACTAGCGGGCTGAAAAACACGAATCGAAAATGAATAATAAATAAAGTGTTATATAATATAAGAAATATACAAAAAACCAAATGAAATGAAAAGAACAAAAAGAAGAAGGCAGAGCAAGTCGAAGGAAACTACTGTGGCAAAGTTGTATGGGAAAAGGCTAAAGGGCTAAACGGGTAAGGAGTGGGGAGCATATATAGAGTGACGTAGCATGGGGTAGATCAAGTGGGCGGTACAGTGTGGTGAAAGGAGGGACTGGGGGGCGGGGGGTTAGGTGAGTGTTGAGTTTATGTGCGCGCTTGAAAAATAAAATTAAAATTGCATTAGAATCCAACGGGTTTTACAGCCAGCGAATGGTTTTAGCTCACTGTGGATGGCTGGCTTGCTTTTCGGTCTGTGGGGAGGGAGGATGGTTGGTTGAGGGGCTGGTGATGAGGGGCTGGTGAGGCGATGGAGTTCTGAACCCGCGATATAGTGAAAACTTGAAGGCTGTTGAAAGGCCACCAAGGGCGTGGGCGGTACACTAAAAAGAAGAAGAAGAAAATGTAGAAGTAGCAAATAGAAGGGAGAGAGAGAGAGACAGAGGGAGAGAGGGTGTCGGTGTCGGTGTCTATGCATTTGGATTGATGGCAACAAAACGGCGAGTGAGGGGGCGTAGTTATAAATTTATATTTTATTACCAACACTCACACACACACACACATTGAGGGGGTGAGGGGTGAGGGGGAGCGGCGGAGAGAGTGAAAAAGAATATTACTTTTTAGCGGGCAAAAGGAAAAACAAAAATCAATAAATTTTTATAGAAAATTTGTAGCAGCAACATCAGCGGCAGCAGAAGCGGCAACAGCGGAAAAGTTAATTAAATAAATTATTATGTGAATGGGGCGTGCACACGATGAGTAATTGGCAAGAAGAAGCAGCCAGCAACAGCAGCGGCAGCAGCAGCAGCAGCAGAAGAAGCGCCAGCAACAGCAACCGAAGAAGAATTAGAAGAACAAGTAGTAGTATAGTAGAAAGAAGAAGAAAACAGCAACAACAACAGCAACAACAGCTGACTGCGACGCCAACAGCGAAGCTTGGCAAATTAAATTAAATGAGTTGAAAGAAAGTTGAATAAGCGTTGAAAGGGAAACACACACACACACACACACACTGGGAGAGAGAGAGAGAGAGGGGGAGAAGAGATATACAAGATGTCTTCGGGTTCGACTTGTTATTGTTGTTGTTGCTGTTGCTGTTGCTGTTAGCTCTAGCTAGCGGGAAATTGAAAATTTAATTAATTAAACATTTTTCCATTTTGTTGTTTTGCTCGTAATATTTTATTCAATGCATAAATGTACATTGTATTGTCGAGTTTTATAATTGCTGTTGGCCAAAGACTTAACGCGGGCGACCGAGTTCAAAAGGTTATCCCACGGCTTACATGATGTGAGAGATGTGGGCGGCGGGTGGGTGATGGGGGGAATGTAGATGAGGGTGGTGCATTGTCTTTCAGTTGAGTCATGAGCTCGTGCTCATGCTGAAGCGAACTTTCTAAGTGGGTGTAAATATATATATATATAGAGAGACTTTTATTAATGATATCTATTTAGATATCATTTATTATTTGGGTTTTTTCCCATTAAGTGTATTTGATAAGTCCTATTGAATTTATTTCTTTTATCTCATTTCCTTTTATTTTTTGTTGTTGATATTATATTAGTTATAAAATGAAGTCTAATGCTTCATAAAGATTTTGGAAGAAATGCCTTTGAATGATTTTTTATAAAAGATTTGACTTAAAACTTCTTTTTAATTATCGCTATATTAACATAAACATTTAATTGAATTTCTTAGCTGTTTTAATTGTTCATATATCTAAACAAACGAATGATTTTTTTAGTGAAGATTTTACTTAAAACTTCCTTTAAATTTTCCATTTATTAATATGAGCATTTATTGAATTTCTTAGGTATATTATTTGTTTATATGTATATCTAAACAAACTAATGATTTTTTAGAGAAATTTTTTTATGAAACTTCCTTTAAATTTTCCATATATTAATATGAGCATTTAATTGAATTTCTTAGCTGTTTTATTTGTTCATATACTATCTAAACAAATGAATGATATTTTACGGAAGATTTTACTTAAAACTTCCTTTAAATTTTTGCTTTATTAATATGAACATTTAATTTAATTTCTTAGTTATATTATTTGTTCATATATCTAAACAAACGAATGATTTTTTAGTGAAGATTTTACTTCAAACTTCCTTTAAATTTTCTTTATATTAACAAAAGCAAAAAGAAATCAAATTAATTCTTAGGTTTTTTATTTGTTTATATATCTAAACAACGGAATGATTTTTTAGTGAAGATTTTACTTAAGACTTCTTTTTATTTTAATTTGTTTGATGTCCTATATGTTTATATATCTAAAAAACCAAAAGAACCAACATATTGAATCAAAAATCAACGATATTAGCAGTTCTCTCCTTTCTAGTTTTCAATGCATAACGATCCAAAATATATATCAAATTAGGATGGGCAAAATAAAATAAATATTAAATCAAGAATGTGCACTTTCTTTGCTACATTAATTACCCTTACAATTGGAGTGAGTCTCTCTCTTCCGAGAGAGAGAAAAGTTGCTTTATAATTGGCAATTAGTTTGTTATTAAATTAGTACAAGCGTTAATAAATCAAGTGTAACATTAGTTACTTACTTTATTTATATATTGCCATTTTGCCATTTAAAATTAATTAGCTTGAGTAAAATCTTGTAACTTATAACTACATATGTATGAGGGGAGAACCAAGGGGGGGGGGGGGGGGTAATGGCTTACTGCTACGGCCTAGACTCATTTAACTTTCTCACACAATCTTGGGCGTCATAAGTCATAAGGCCATATTACAGGGGCCAACAACAACAACAACAACTACAACAAAAAAAGCGCCCAGAAAACTGAAACTAAAACACCCACAACAACTGCAGCCATGCCCCCAGCAAGACCACCCGGCCCCCGCCCGCCGTCTTGGCCCATGCTCTTGTGTCATTAACAAAGTGTTTTACATAAAATAGCATTTTTAACGCCATTTTGTTTTTGAGCTGAGCCGCATTTGTTACAACATTCCCCATTGTTGTTACTGTTGTTTTTGTTGTTGTTGTTGTTGCCCCGGTGTTGTTTGTTGCGCCTGTAAAAATGTAAAAATGCTTCCGACTTTTCAATTTCAATTATTCATACATTTTATGACCTTTTTCCTTTTGGCATGCAGGGCGTTCAGTTAGGTTCACTCAGTCAGTCAGTCAGTCCCCCTCCCCCCTCTAAAAGCAACTTTTTCGAGTTTTACTCGGCGGCGCCTAGTTTTCAAATATTTAAGACTTGCATTATATGTTCTTCAGTTTCAGTTTTTAGTCTTCTTTTTTTTGTAGTTGCTGCACATAATTTGTATTACCCGACTCCTCCATCTCTCTCCCGCTCCGCTAACTGACTGGAGAGACATAGGGCATGGCCATGGGGCTCCAGCGTTGGTTTGGCAAAGTGGGCGGGTTCTGGCTACCGGCTAAACCTGGTGCCTGGTCAGTGTGAGGAAGGCTTTATTGCCTCTGTTGCACGAAACGTGCATCAATTTTAACTTTCCGTTTTTTTTTCTTTCCCCGTGCATTCTCTATGCCCCAGCGAATTGACGAGGTAAAAATGATAAAACAAAAAAATGGGGGCCTGGTTTACACACACACACACACAGAGAGAAGCAAGAAATTAGCAACATAAAAACAGGAACAAGTTGCATTACTTGGCCTTTTCATATTTAAGCCCCTGTTTAAATATACAAAGAGAATATATGTAGATATACTTATATATATATATATATAATTGAGTAATTATTTCATTACAATAAAGAGATAACAAGTTAAGTACTCTATAGATAGACAGGTAGAGAGTAAATAGTTAGCAGGTTGAAATATTTAAGTTATTCAATGATTAACGAACATCTAAGAAAATCATTTATGGAAATATATAATCCTAAACAATTGGGAAAAAATTTAATTTGTTAATTTCCTATGATATTTTGAAGAAAGGCCAAATTAAATTACGTTACAATAAAAATTGAGCAAGAAAATCACCTGTGGCCAATGGTCAAATTAAACTTGATCAGCCTATATACTACACGAGTCTAGATTTTAAATTTGATAGCTCTAGATTTTATAGTTCCTGAGATCTAGGCGCTTATACAGACGGACAGACGGCTAAATCAATTTCTTTTCTTATGCTGATCAAAGGTCGGAAATGCTTCCTTCTGCCTGTTACACACATAACATTTTATCCCATGGATGCATGCTATAAAAACGCACTCTTAAATAAATTCTTTAGCTAAAAAAAATCTCTATGATAAATTTGAAATAGTTTTTCTTCTACAAATTTGCAGTCTTCTAGGTGTATATATCCACTTAAACAATTACTTTACATCTATAAAGATGATAAAGATAACAAGTAACTCCTCTAGATATAGCAAATAGTTTTAATTACTCAACTACAAGCCAAAAGGGGAAGATATTTAATTAAAATTGAACTAGTAATGCTCTTGTTCAAGTAAAATCAATTAGAAATAAGCTTAAGGCACAGTTAACATAAATAATTGAAGTATTTTTTTTCGTTATGTCAATTACTTGGTAATGGTAATGGTATTTGTGTAGACAAGAGGTTAACAATAGACCTAAATTATTATAGTTGCTTTGAGTTGTGAGTTGGAATATCTAATAATAGCAATAAATAAATACCTGCTAAACCTCAATGGTCGCTCCCCCTTCCCCCTCCCTCCCTCCCTCCCTCTCACCTTCCCTGCTTCTGGCACCTCATCATGCCATTGGGCCATAAAAAAAAAAGAAGGAAAACAAAAAAAGAGTCAGTTAGCTAGAAAAGACAATGGGCCCAAAAAAAAAAAAAAAAGAGAGAGAAGCAGAGGAGCAGAAGGTGGCCTCACTTTGTATACTAATTTGCTTTTTGCATACCAAAATGCTTTGGCAACATTTATGGCATTAATAAACCTTTATGGGCAATGGGCAAAAACAACAGCAAAAGCAAAAGCAGCGGCAAACGGCAACGGCAACAATAACAATAGCAACACAATATTTTGTGTCGCAAACTAAAGTCGGTTTTCCTTATTTAAACCAAGTAAACCTCAAATTCCTCCCCTTCTTAACTCATCACCATCTCTCTCTCTCTCTGTCTCCTCTCTTTATAGGCCAAAATGATTGAGAGCGGCGGACATGGCTGGATGGGCGCCGCTGCTGCTGCAACAGGCACATCTGTGGCGGGTAAGTGGACAATTTTTCGTTTTACTATGCATTTAGGAAGTCTTTCGTTTTTCTGTTTTTTGTTTTATCAATTAACATAATCCAACAGAGAAAAGCAAAAAAAAAAAAAAAAGATTGAAACATTATCATCATATTTCCGTTTGCTTCGTTTTGTTTCGTTTTTTTTCTTTGGGGTTTTTGGCCTCCTTCCAGCAGACAGCTATCAATATCAATTGCAATCGATGTGGCAAAAATGCTGGAACACTAATCAACAAAATCTGGTGCAACAATTGCGTTTTCGTGAACGCGGCCCATTGAAATCCTGGCGTCCCGAAGCCATGGCCGAGGCCATATTCAGTGTCCTGAAGGAGGGTCTCTCGCTGTCGCAGGCGGCCCGCAAATATGATATACCGTATCCGACATTTGTTCTATATGCAAATCGTGTCCATAATATGTTGGGACCATCGCTAGATGGCGGCACCGATCCCAGGCCCAAGGCCAGAGGAAGACCACAACGCATCCTATTGGGCATGTGGCCCGAGGAGCTGATACGCAGTGTCATCAAGGCGGTTGTCTTTCGTGATTATCGGGAGATCAAAGAGGACATCGGATCGCATGCGTATGCCAATGGACAGGCTCATGGTGTAAGTGTTGCCACTTTAATTGAATCGTAAATTCTATACCCTTGCAGAGGGTATTATAAAATTCGTTAGATGTTTGTAACGCAGAGAAAGAATTGTTTGCGACCCCATAAAGTGTATACATTCTTGATCAGCATGAGAAGATGAGACGATATAGTCATGTCCGTCTGTCTGTCTTCTAATATACGAACTAGTCCCACAGTTTTAGAGCTATGGCTTTCACAGTTCGTACAAATATACCAGAGGCAGCTAAAGTGCAATTTTCAAAAAGATTGGACCACTATATCATATAGCTCCCATAGGAATCATCGGTCAAAAAAAAGGGTTTTAGATCAATTACTTCGTTGTTTTTTACGGGATTATCATAAAACTTAATATATGACAGTTTACTATATATCCAAACGTCCGTGCCAAATTTTATTAAGATCGGATTACTATATCATATAGCTCCCATAGGAACCATTAGTCAAAAAATGAGTTTTAGATCAATAGCTTCGTTCTTTTTTACCCGATTATCAGGAGACTTGACATTTCTCAGTTTACTATATATCCAAACGTCCGTGCCAAATTTGATCAAGATCGGATTACTATATCATATAGCTCCCATAGGAACAATCGGACCAAAAATAGTTTTGCTTCTAAAAACTTTTTTGTTTCTTTAACGATCGTCACCAAACTTGGTAAATAACATTAACACATAATAAATTATAATCCTGCTAAATTCAAAATCGGATAACTATGTATGATATAGCTGTGATACAAACAAATGAAAAAATTGCATGCTGCATATCTATATAAATGCATATTTATGCGTGCCGTGCTATGGCGTGTAAATAGATCATTTTTTTTAGGGATTTAGTAAAACAAGAACTTGTAAGGGTATACAAACTTCGGCATGGCCGAAATTAGCTTCTTTGATATTTTAAACTTGATCTTATCGTTCGCCCCCCACCCCTATTTTGGTTGCTCTCTCTTTGTAGTCGCATTTTGGTCCTGGATCGAATGCTGCCAATGGCTATCATAGTGCAGCTGCCAAAATGGCTGCCCAGAATGCTGCACTGGCTCCGCCGGATGCCAGTAGTCCGCTTAGTTCGATGACCGAATCACTGCGTCGCCAGATTCTCTCACAGCAGCAACAGCAGCAGCAGCAATTGTCGCCACATAACCAATCGATGAACATGTACAAGTCTCCGGCCTATCTGCAGCGTTCCGAGATTGAGGATCAGGTCTCGGCAGCGGCAGCTGTGGCAGCAGCGGCCAAGCATCAGCAGCAGCAGAGCGACAGACGCGGCGGATCAGAGAATTTACCCGATTTGAGTGCATTGGGTCTGATGGGTCTGCCCGGTCTGAATGTTATGCCCAGCCAGTCGGGCAGTCAGCAACGCGGCGGCAGTGGCTCCGGCTCTGGTGGCAATCAAAGTGCCGCCAGCTATGCCCGCGAATTGTCCCGAGAGCGTGAATTGTCCCGCGATCGTGAGCTCAAGGAGGCGATGCAGGCACGCCAATATGGCAATCAATCGCGTGGCTCGAACTCCTCGTCGGCGGGCAATAAATCGGGGGCCACCTCATCGGGTCGTCCGGGTGCGGCAGCCTCGCCCTATTCCTCATCCATACACTATGCCAGCAAGCTGAGTGCCAAGGAGCATCCCAGCTATGCGTACAACAAAAGATTCCTGGAGAGTCTGCCCGCTGGCATTGATTTCGAGGCCATTGCCAATGGTCTGCTGCAGAAATCGGTGAACAAGAGTCCACGCTTCGAGGATTTCTTTCCGGGACAGGATATGAGTGAGTTGTTTGCCAATAGCGATGCCACAGCCGCTGCGGCAGCGGCTGCTGCTGCAGCAGCCTATGCGCCGGCAAATGTCCGTGAATCGCCGCTAATGAAGATCAAATTGGAGCAGCAACAGGCAGCCGAGATGCCGCATGAGGATTAAATCGAGAGGAACATAAAAACATAGAGAGAGTGGAAGAGTGTGAATGGTTCTTGTGAAGAACTTGACGGTATATACAATTTTTGGACTGCTATTTTAACCCCAACGTGTTTTTTTTTTATTTTTTGTCTTAGCCCGTAAGTGAATTAGGTCTTAGGAGAAGCGTTTTAAGTGCTTAGTTGAAGTTGCTAACTGGTTAGATTAGGCTTAGTTTAACAAAAACAACCAAGAAAGAGAGAAAACGAGAAAGAGCAGAAGTATTAAAATAAACTTAGTAGACTCACCCACACACACACATACACACACACACACACACCAACACACGCATACATATACATATATATACAAACGCATCATACTTCGAAACTTTCCTGTAAGGATAGGATCTCGTCTATATATTCTTTTTTGATTATTTATTACGGTTTTTTTTTTGCGCCAACCACAAAACACACACACACAAACACACTCACACACACACACACAAATTTTGCCTTTTCTTTGCCAAAATGTCAGAAGCAAAACAAAACAAACAAAAAATAAATAAATTTATAATAATTATTATTATAAAAGAGATAAAAAAAGTAAAAGTTATATATATATATATGAATCGATAGATGATTAGCAAGAGACTTGTGCATTTCTTAAATGTAGATTTCGTACACACTCACACACAGAGACACACACACACACACACACACACATTGCATCACACACTTAATGTTGTCCTTAAGCATAAAATATCTAGTAATTATATATCAATAAATCTTATCCCATTATACTTATATATCTACATATATATATATAAACGACAATTTACATATATATATATAAATATACATATATTTATGCATTAATTAATTATATTTACAAGCTGTAAATGTAAATAATGTACAAATTTCCAATAGCTTTAGGCTTCCAACTACAAAACCCACCCACACCCCTGCCCCGCCCACTCCCAATCACACACTCAAACACGCACACACACACACCCACCCACACACACCCACACCCACTTAATGTTAGCAAGAGTTTCACCTACATGGCACACGGCCTTTTCCTTCAATTTCTATTGTGTAATATTCGTAAATATAAATTAATAACTATAATTATAATAATAATAATTAACAATAATTAAGCAAATAATGCAATTTTTTTTGATATATACATATATATATATATATATATATATAAATATATCTATATATATAAAATAATATATAAATTGTGCTAATTTTACACTTAAACACAGACACACAGAGTTCCAGTGAGCACACACACATACTTACACACACACACACCTACACACATATGACCATCAAATTTCTATGTATTTGTGAGTAAACTGATTCATATAGATATATCTATGGATAAAAATGCATTCAAATGGTAAAAACAAATGTTTTTTTTTTCTTAATTTTAGTTGAGAAATCGTAAATTATACAAATAAACTAAAAATAAAATAAAAATGGAACAACTAAATGTAAAACAAAAAAATAATCAATCTGAAGGTGTTTTTTTCTTGTTTTTTGGGCGGCCTAAAACATATAGAAATCCAGATTTAGAAATCGAATTAATTATGCGAATCAAGTTGGAGTTTTAAGTCTTCATTACATACGAATCCTGGAGCGTAAAAATGTGACTAAAGGATTTTAAAAAACTCTATAGAGAACCTGACTTGGATGGATAAATACATTTAAAAGTTTTTCTAAAAACAATGTTTAAGATCGTCGCTCCGTAAGAATTTGTCTTCAACCAATTTCTTTCTGATTCCAATTTAAAATTTACAGATGAAAATTATCAAATTTAAAATTTACAGATGAAAATTATCAAAAGGTTTGTATTACATTTATGGTTTGTATCTTAGCCCAATAATATGTAAAAGTTTTTAGGTTTATATTACATTTATGGTTTGTATCTTAGCCCAATAATATGTAAAAGTTTTTAAACAGAACCTTATATCCTTACATCCTTCAGTAATAAAATTTACATTATTGATTAAGGCTCTGTAGAAATCTCCCTACCAAAGTCAAGCTAAAAGAACTTGTTTTAAAATATTTATGAAAAATAATTCCATATTCGATTTCTATTTAATGCATATTTAAAGTTTTCTTATATCGTTTTCACAGATTAACTGTTTGTTAGAGTTGAGAGTCTAAAGCCGATAGTCGTGAGATAATTACAGTGATTATCGATATATTTAGCTATTTAACTGGTTCAAGGTATTTCTGCAAGAACAATATATGGTCACTCTAGAAAAAAGCATGCCACAAAGTAAACAACGTTTTAAAAGCAAATGTAAATAAGTGTTGATGAAAAATAAATAAACGATGTGTTTCAAATAAGTGATCAAATTAAGTGAAGTGTGCGAAGGATGCCTTATATGATGGCTTCCAAGTGCCTCACATAATCAATATTGAAAAGTAAGTAGTATCGAAATAAACTCCAAGATAATTCTTCCATAAAATTGCTCAAGTCAGACTTGTTGCTGACTTTTATTTAGTTGGGTAAAAGAAAAACCTTTTCAGTTAATAAATCTGAGTCTAGATCTCATATTTATCTTGCTTAGATTTAAGTTTCCTCTGCTTTTTAATGAATTCTCCGCTTTGCCAAGAACACCTTGCTGGCAAAATGTCCTTGCAATTTGGCGAGTAATCTTGGCAAATTTTCTAAGATGCCACACAAACATATTTGACTAATTTTCAAACAAATTTTAAAGTGTCCAACAACCAGGCACCAGGACCTGAGATCTCTCAAGGTCAAGTGGCAAGTGAAAGCGACGTCAACCCCCTGCCCCCTGCACCCCCACTCTCTTCTAGGCCAACTCTAATTGTTGTTGTTGTTGGGTGAAAGAAAACAATTACTTTGGCACTTAACAGCTTAACACATCACTTTACACTTGATGCAAAACTCTCGGTCTCCCGGCTCTGGACCGTGTCCTTTAGTCCCCTTTCAGCAGCATCCTTAACTGCAAAACTGCAGATAAATAGGAGAAGTCAGCCTGTAACCAGCCGCCAGTTGCCGTTGCCAGTTGCCGTTGCCTTTGCCACCGCCAAGCCAAGCCAAGCCAAGGCTCAAGGATGCCAACTGAGTGTGGTAGGTAGTGGAGAAAGGTAAAGGACGTTGGGCTTTTGGCAAGGACCAAAACACAGTCACACAGATGCAGACAGGCAGAGAGAGAGTGAGAGGACAAACGTATAACTGTAATGCTCAAGGTCATCAAAAGGAGTTGGCCAAAGCCAACCAGGAAGGCAAGCCAGCTCTTGGCCAGCCATGAATGGCAAGTGGCTTTCATCTTGCGAGACAGATGAACCCCCCCGCCCCACACACACACACACACACCACCACACACACAGAAGCAGAGACTAACGGGAACAGCGGGAGCAAGCAAAAGGGTCTCAACTCTCGACGGTCAGCCTTGAATTGCGACCCACAAAACAACTTCCTACTTTGCCTTTTCGTCCTTGGCAGCAATGCGGCTGTGGTTGCCTGACTGACTGCCTGCCAGCCATCCAGCCTGCTTGCTGCTTGTCTGTCTTCCCCCCCCTCACTCACTCACTCTCTCCCCGCCTTTGTTCTTCTTGTTCTCTCCCGGTGTGTGTGTGTGTGTGTGTCTGTGAAGTTAAGCATTTGCGGCTGCTTGTAGCCCAAAATCCTGCCTCGGTCTCGGCTCAACTTGACTCAGTTGGCTGGTTGGTTGTCTGGTTGGTTGGTTGGTTGGTTGCCTCTCCCCTCTCTCTCTCTCTCTCCTCAACTCTTCGTAGACATTAACTCTGCTGTTAGCCATCTTGACAAGTGGCTTGACTTGGCTTGCTTTTGGCTCACTTTGGCCCGGGACATCTTAACCCGTATAGTGGCCAATTGATTGAGAGAAGAAAATATTTTTCAAATTTCTAAATGGCTAAGCAAATGGGTTAATGTCTCTCCCCAATCTCTCCTCCCTCTCCCCATTGTGTTTGTGTGTGGTCAAAGGAGTTTCCCCAACAGCTGCTGGCTGCACTCGAGAAATTACAGAAAATTTGTTAAATATGGCACACAGCATGTGAAGCATTTTGGCCAAGGCAAAAGTGAAAGTGCACACAAAGTGCCGCCTTGCTCCTTGTGCTGCTGCTCCTGCTGCTCCTCCTTGCTTGCTTTCTTGCTTCCTCTTGCTTCTTTATCCTGTCGTCGTTGGCATTGTCGTCGTCGTCGTCATCGTCATCATCATCCTCGTTGTTGTTGTTGTTTTTGTTCTTGTTGTTGGCCTGGGCTCACTTCAAGTCATACAGTCAAGTTGAATTGAGTCAGAGTCGGAGTCGGAGTCGGTCAGAGGGCGTCGCGTTGGAGTCAAGTCGAGACATTTTGCCAGACACTTTTCTCTTAGTCTCCCCCCCGGGTAGCCCCCATTCCCTCCCCTCTCCCCTGTGTCTCTCTGTGTGTGTGTGTGCCAAGGCATTCCTCAAGGTTGTTTCAATTTTCCATTTTGTCATGTGTTTTGGCTGTGTGTGGGTGTGGGTGAGGGTGAGTGGGTGGTTTGGGTATCTCAGCACTGACAGAGAATTTTCCTCCCTCTTTTGTGTGTGTGTGTGTGTGTGTATGTGTGTTTGAAGCAGGAAGCTGAAGCTGTTGATAGTGTAATGTGGCAGCATTATTTGCTTGATTGCTTTATTTTACGCAAAAGGTGTTTGTGGCTTGACACCACAGAGACACACACACACACAAACACACATAGCACACACGCACACAAGCATAGATATATATATGTATATAGAGAATCTTTTTTGGCAGAGTTTCGTTTTCTCAATTGCCATTTTGCTTAAGTAAATGTTTGCTGTCGAAATTTTCTGTACATTTATTAGCTCACTTATATTTGTATATATGTATGTATATGGGGGAGAAAAAGGAGCTAGGAGAGAGAGAGAGAGCATTGTAGTCTCTCACAATTTTTGGCCCCCCGCACTGGCTTGTGTGCGTCTCTCGTCCTATCGTTCACTCTTGGATCGTTTTGGGTAAGGAAAATATTTTCTGTAAATAGCCTTGCATTTGACTCACAAATGCTTAAGAAAAGCAATTGAGAGATTTTCCCCAAAAACAACTTGTGGCCAAGAGACGTTGAGACGCTATTGCGGAAGGACATTGGTCATCTATCGTTCACCGGTGCACCGGTCGGTGGTCATTTGGTCATCTGGTCTCTGGTCTCTGGTCTGGTCATCGTATGCCTTTTGTGGCCAAATATGTGAAAGTGTGAAAATTCCTTAAGGATGCTTTGTTTTGCATAATTGTATGTGATTTATTGAGATTGAGTTTACAATTTACCAAGCTCTCTCTCTCTCTCTCTCTCTCTCTCTAAATTGAAAGTGAAAATTGGCAATTGAACAAAACTAACAAATATCAACTAAATTAACTTTCAATTTAAACAACAATTTGGTCATAATAAACATAAAATGCCTCAATGCATAAGTATATGCATTTCTCTTGTATTATCAATCATTTATATCACTCTTAAGTCTTCGACATTAGCATGAATCAATTGAAAAGCTACTGACTAAAGTAACGATGGCAACGGCAATCAAAAGCATTTGTCAACCGAACCACAACCAAGTGATTAGAGCGCTTAAAACAACCGAAATAAGCCATAAGTCGTGGTTAATTAGTTAAAGGTTTAGTGAACAATTCAAATAAAGGGTATACAGAACAGAATAATTTTCTTATAGTAGATTGAAAAGTTCGATAGAGGAAATTCAGGCTCAGATCTAAGTACTTACTTCTGAATTGTTTTTTTTGAAGGAGTTTCTAAAGAGAAATTGTAGATTGCAACGGTCATTCAATTTTCATGCAATTTTCACACAGTTAATACAGTAGAGATCGGTTATAACGATACTCAAGGGACCGGCCATCTAGCATCGTTATAGCCGATATTGAATTGTATTGTATTATATTGAATTGTATTGCAAAATTATCATTAATTTTGCTTAAAACTAATTCACTATAATGCATTTCCCTATAAATTCATTCATTCACCATAATAGAAAAATCTATCATTGAAGATCACAGTTTTATAATTTGAAATATAAAATCAAATAGTTTTATGTCATTTATATGCCATATGTTATGTCTCTATATCTAATATCTAAGTAGAAAAGGCCTAGTTCTTAGTCTAAACTCTTAAATCATTTATAAGATACTTGTCACAAAAAATTTCGAATTATAACAAAGAGTGAAATAAATTGAATTGAATTGAATTGAAAATCAAATAGCAACTTTTATATAAAGATGACAGAAACTATATCTATGCAGTGTAATAATTTAAATTACAAAAATAAAGTTGAGAAACAAATTAAATAATTAATTCTGTATATAAGTTCTTATGACGTGCAGCTCGAGAAGGACCTTTCTCTAGTCAGATATTAATAAGAAATATTTTTCAATAGTCGCATTAAATAATTTTGACTTATTTTGATAAATCCCACATGAATTTGTTTAAAATCAACAAAATCAACAAGTAATTGTTCATTAAATTAAATTAGTTTTCAACCTTTTGTTTTATAGTGGATCCAAAAGAAAGAGTTTCCCTCCAAAAGGTTTTCAGAATAATAATAAAGCGGACATTTTACGTGGGATTACAATATCGAAAAATATTATAAAAAAACATATTATAAAATGGGCATACATCGTATGAGTTTATATACAAATACAAAAATATACAAATACAATATTATATTGTTCAGTTCCCTCCCCCAAAAAATGTCCCTCTGGATCCGCCCGTAAATGTTTGTTTTTCTTATAAGACTACTGACATATAAAAATGAAAGTTAAGACCATTAAACCAAATTATTTTAAACATTTAAATAATAAATAATAATAAATCTAAATTAATTTAGCAAAATAATTTTTTGAAACTTTTGATTAGAACTTTCTCATAGCTAAACTCTTTTTCGAAACTTAAATTCATTAAATACGTAAGATTCGAATAAAATCTCACAAAATTTCAGTTAACAAAAATAATGATTATTTTAGTTTTTTGTTTAAATCCAACTTACCCAAGGGGAAACTAATTTGCATAATTAATGAATGTCCCCTAAGAAGACATATTATTAATATCTATAAATACAAATGTATATTTTCAACATTTAAATGTTAGATGTCATAGGTTCACTCATTTTGCCATTTAAATTTTATTTTTATAATTGACCTTTGATATTTTTAATGAAATTTGAAGCAATTCAATGCTAGAATGCTTAGACTAATTTGCATTTGTCAATTACTTAGACTTTTATTATTTATGGAATATAATATAATATATTTTCCACATTTAATTGTTTGAAACATTCGAATTGAGACTATTTTCTGAATCTTTGTAAATTGTAAGTCTGAACCTGTTGATTCTTAATTTAATTTCACTTTAAGATAGAAATATTTTCGAATATTGTGCAACAATATTTTTTCGAAAACTTAAATTAAAAGTGAATGTTGAATTCTTTGCCATTTCTATTGTGAAAATAGTTTAGCTGAATGTATATTTTTTTTGTTGTTCTCTGCATTTCATATGCTTGAGTTTCGCTCTAATCCATTAAACAAAAAAAAATGTTTGGAATTCAGAAAGGGGTTTCGAATGGAGTAGGGTGGGTTGGTGGGGCAGAGGGGTGGACTGGGAAAAAATGCTAGAAAACAAACAAAGGCAATAACAACTACAATTCTCAGCTTCCTCTTCCCCTCTCTCCCTCTCTCTATATATATATACATATTCTCATACTAGTGCAATATTTTAATTAAAAATTCAATTTTAATCAATGCATTAGCAAAATGTCTCGCTAGCCATGGAAACTCCTAGTAACCATGAGCTAGAGGAGGCGCTGGAGGAGGGGTGTGGTGTGCGAGGGGCTCTACGTGAAGAGGTAAACGCCAGCAAGGGAAGCATATCAATATATGAAGGGATTGGGGATAGGGGATAGATAGGGTTAGGGGCTACTAGTGAAGAGGTATGCCAAAAGTGGGCGAGGGGAATGGGTTAGAAAACGGCAGCAGAGGATGGACTCTGCAGCAAAAACACAAGTTTTATGCGACGTCGAGTTTGAGCATTGAAAAATAATAAAAAATCGTAACTGGGTGGAAAAAAACAACAACAACAACAACAGCAACAACATTGCAGACGACGATGACGAAAAAAATCGCACATACAAATATATCTATATATATATATAGATATATATATTATATATAGATAGAGATATATGTTTGTATATATGTATGTCTGCTGCTGCTGCTCCACTCGAAACCAATAACGAAGGAAAAAATCTATGGAAAGTAGCCAGCAAGAGAAATATAGAGGAAGCAAAAGGGCCATAAGTGAGCCTGTGTGTGTGTGTGTGTGTGTGTGTGAGTGTGTGTCTGGTATGCATATATACATAGTGGCATGTCTGTAAAATGTGTTGCATTTTTATTATAACTTGAAAAACGTTGATAACTCCGCCTATTTCTAACGAATGTGCGACGTATACGCTTTACGTTACGTATACGTAATGTGGGCAGCCATGAAGAGGACGAAAGCACACACAAAAAAAAAAAAAAAACAAAATAGGAAAAGAAGAAGAAGAAGGGAGAAAACAAAAACAAGAAGAAAAGAAAGAAACAAAACCCCATAAGAGCGAGAGAGATAGAGAGAGAGAGAAAGGGAGAGGGAGAGAAGGCGGCAAACGAGTATGGAGAATACATTCGATTGAATTTAATATGCATGCATACAATGGCAACAGCTCACACACACACACACACACACACATATCCAGAGATCTGGACATGGAAGTTCATCGGGGAAGAGGAGGGAGGAGGAGTTTGGAGTTGGGTAGACCATGCCATGATGTTGTTGCTGTGTGTGTGTGTGTGTGTGCTGCACCCAGCAGCAGCAGCAACAGCGGCTTAACCAAAAGTGCGAGCAGAAGAAAAGGCACAAAAGTAATAGAAACGGCTGATGCTGGGCCATTGGCGACATTCGTTACTGGCTTTATATTCGTTGCCTTTCGATGACGGTTCCTATTTTTTTTTTGTTTTTCGGGGCCCTCCAAATGTACAGGCCAAAAAATTGTTCACAACAAAATGAGCTTACTGCAAAATTTTTAAAACTCTTCTAGATAAATGTTTTAGGAACTTAAAAGTCTCTGAATTAATATGATATTCAGTCAGCGGGTTTAACTAAAATTTTCATGAATTTCTAACCATTTTATAAATAAATATTTAACATGAAATAACTGATATGTGGAACTACTTAGTATCGTTAGATACTATGATATGAAATGAAACTGCTATGAAATTCAGTCAGCGGGTTTTATTGATATTTTACATAATTTCTAAACATTTTATGTGGAACTAGTGTCGTTAGATCTACTTATAAGTCTCTGAATTAATATCAAATTCAGTCAGCGGGTTTTACCAAAATTTTTCAATTAAATTCAATTTATTGCATCTATTTGTTATAATACTTATTGGTATGCTTATAAAATATAATTACTTTAGAGTTTAGGGCCTTTTCTGCTATGTTACATGTTGGGTATATATTATTACAATTTAGTATTATTATTAAAAATTTTCTAAACATATTATAAATAAATATTTAACATTAAATAATTGATATGTGGAACTAGTATCGTTAGATCTACTTATAAGTCTGAATCTCTGAATTAATATGAAATTCAGTCAGCGTGTTTCACTAAAATTTTCAATAATTTCTAAACATATTATAAATAAATATTTAACATTAAATAATTTATATAACTTGTGGTGCCTAAGTCAGAGAAGATTTTTGAACTTTGCTTTAAATAAAAATGCATTAACATTCATTTTAAAATTATGAGACAAAAGTAGCTAAAATTTATAGAGCAAAAACCCAAGAAAAATCAACCTGAAATTTGGTATTTGCCTTTGAATTCGGTTCTAACGAATTTTTTTTTTTTTTAACTAACGATTAAAAAGCTCTCCCAGTGAATAAACTTCCCCCCCCCCACACACACACACACACACTTTTTTCTAGTTTTTAACTAGTTTCATTTTACTTCGGTTTACTTTGACGATCGAAAATCATTTGATTTTATTTATTCGATAGCAAAAAGAGAGATGTAAGAGATTTGTGGAGCGTATTGAAACTCCATAATGTTAATATCAATTTTTTTGTACAGTGTATTTTATCAATACTCCACGCATAAATGGAATGCCTGTGCCGCTGCCGACTCTGGTCATACATTCATACATAGTTTTGCAAGAATGGGGCAAAGGGATGCCCAGGCCCTGGGCCTGAGTGCAACCAACTACCCAAACACACACACACACACACACACACACACACACACAGGCACACATACACACACACACACAAACAAAGGCAGGACACTAGGCAACACATGAGAGCGGCATCAAAAGCCGCACAGCAACAACAACAATAATAACAAGAGTCGGAGGCGGAAGAGGAGGCTGATGACGACGACGACGACGACGACGACGACGATGGTCACGACAGAGAAATAGAAATGACGTTGGGTTCCTATGGCTATGACGACGACTACGACGACTACGATGGCGATGGCGATGGCGACGCCGAATTCAAACTCGAACGCGTGTGTGCGTTACGGGGGAGGAGGGGGGGAAGTGTAGTAGGAAGTGTGGGGTGTGGGTGTGGGAGAGAGAGAGGGGGGAGGGGATATAGATGGGCAATGGGCACATAACTTTTTGCTGGATGCCAGGAAATGGGTGAGGTTTTTGTGGAGTGTGGGCAGTAGGCATACTACACTCACCCATTTGCGAAATTTCTAATATGTAAAATGTTCAATAGAGAAAACTATGTATGTGTGTGTGTGTTTGAGTGTGTGTGTGTGTGTGTGTGTGAGGGCAAAAAGGAGAAGGCAGCTCAGGCAGCGGCAGAAAACAAACTAAAAACGAACATGGCGGCGTTTTACCATATAAGCTGCGTATGTGTGTGTGTATGCTGTGTGTGTGTGGGCTAAAATCGAAATGTTCTGGCAAAGAAATCGCAGCCAAAGGCTGCTGCAGCAGAGACATAGGGCCCAGGACTATTGGAAAATTGTGCAGTCGGTAAGAAGGATTGAGCTGGATTTACAGAAAAAGCTAGCAAAAAAAAAAAAAAGGCAAGAAAGAGATAGCGAGAGAGATAGAAAGAGAGAGAGAGAGAGTGGGGGGACGGAGGGGGGCAAAAGAAATATCAATCATTCATTCGTCATATCACCTTAGACTCATTAGAGGCAAATGCCAAAACCCGTTGGCAGGCCATGTGAAACGTATATATCGTCCTGGATCTAAGATTTCAGCGAGATAACGAGCTATTCCACCCAAACGACGACCCATCTAACAATCCCCCCAACCCCCCTTTCCCCCATTTCCCCTCCTTTTTTGATCGATGCATTCGAATCGGCTGCGTTTCAATTAGCAGGCAAAGTTGTTACTTAAGCCATGGACATGAACTAGGACTAGGACTAGGACTAGGAGCAACCAACTCCAACTCGAACTCGAACTGCAACTCGGAATCCGACTACGACTCGTATGGACAATAATTGAGTTTTCATCAAAGGGCAATCAGGCGAAATTTTGCACACCGAACGCGTTCTTAACTAAAAGGGAACGAAACATGGCCAAATTGAAGGACCGTTTCCACAACTACACCAACATAACCTAGGCCTAGGCATGGTTCTGGTCGTGGACTTGGACCTAAAACCTGGACGATGACGACGACGACGACGACGATGATAAATGCAGACCAAGTGCAGAGCTATAAATTGGCGACAGAGTCCGTCCGGGGCTAGTGGAAGGCGCCGAAATGGTGGCATAAAATAAAATTTAATTAGAAACGTAACCCAGGACCCAGGACCCAGTATCATCGTAGCCAGGTTCTTGCCTCAGTATAAACGAGAAATGGCTTTGAAATATTTTCCATGACCAAACCCGTACCCCTCCCCCTTCTAATGTGGTGGCTACCACACTCTCTCTCTCTCTCTTCTATCTCTCGATACTAGGCTAGGCTAGGAAAATGCATTTTGGGTCTACGAAACAAACGAAAATTGCAGGAAAATGCAAGCAGAAGAGATGCAGCCACATGAGAGGTTCTGGCACATAGAGTGCAGATGCGGATGCAAGCAAATGGATGGTGGCAGGATTCGAGGGGTGGTAATGCTGCTAATGGTAATGGCAATAGGAAGAACGAGCTATACATACATATATCCATGTGTGTGCGTGTGTGTGTACGATGAGGCGCGTTAGGCGTGGCACGACAACGCAACTTTTCGAAACTTTTCAGCGGAAGATGGGGAGAGTATGAGATGCAGATGCAGATGGAGATGGAGTCAAAATTCTCGGGCCTATGTACAAGAAGAAGTTGAGTTGACGGAAACCACGAAACTAAATTGCCGCCCTGGCCAGCACACACACACACACATAGATGAGCACATCGACTGGCCAGTCAGAGGGCCAGTGTGTGAGGACAAAGTGCGAAAAAGATAGCGCACTTTTCTGCGCAGGCAACTGCAGAAAGCAGAAGGAGAAGCAGATGAATCGAGCGAAAGACCATTGATGTATTACCAACGCACTTGGAGTTGGCCCAAAAGGACTCCATATATGTATATGCGTGTGTGTGTGTGTGTAGACAGATAGATGGGGGGCGTTGTCTAATTAGAACTAAGCAAAAGAAAATTGCAATTAAACCAAGGGAATATATATGTATGTATGTATATAGCGCTATAGCAAAAGAAAACGACACATTCAATTTACCCAATTCACATTCTCATTCTTTTCTTTCGTTTCTTTCATTTTTTTTGTTGCTGTTGTTGTTATTGAAATTGATTTGGCTTTGCATAAATTTCCACATTGAACGTTGAATGCAATTACAATATATCTTGCACCTGCAACACATACTCAGACCCCCAAAACCACCCCCTAAACACCCAACCCCCCCGTTTGCATAAATAACTCTAAGTAAATTTTTCTACATAACATACAGGGAAGAAAAGAAGAAAAAAAAAAAGGTAAAAGAGACAGAATGACAGAGAAAGAAAGAGACACATAGATAGATAGATAGGTAGAAGAAGGATGAGAGAAAGGGAAGCTTACTATATAAATTGCCAGTGTTGCTTTCTTTTCTTTCGATTTTAGTTAGTCCTTTCGTTTTGTGTTTTTTTTTTTTTATTTTTTTTGGTTCTGTTACTTAGTTGTTCGTCACGTCGATTGGTCCATTCAGTGGGTGGTGCACCGGTTGGTGGGTGGGGGGTGGTAAAGGGTTAGTTGGTGGTTTTGGGTATTTGACTGGTTCTGGTCAAGCGGTTGACGGGATTTGCTTGCACTTAATTTTTATGGCAGCAACAAATTTGCCATACTTAAGCCACTATCTCGTCTTTCCCATTATTTTGTTGCCTTTTTATTGTTCGTGCTATATTTCATGGTTCTCGACTAATTGAAATATGCGCGCGTGGGAATAAAACTGATGCTCGAAGATTGATGGAGATTTGCTCAACTTTTTAATCCTGAAATAGTTTTCTAAATGTCATAAATTGATGAATTGATTACCCAATAAGAAACACTTCAACTACAATTATAAAATTGATGAAATAGTATAAATATTTCTGGAAAACGATTTCCAATGATCCTGGCAAAATGAAATTTTGATTAATTCTTTTTCTATCAATGAAAGTAAAAACAAAAACATGAATTTTATATTCATGAATGAAATTGCAATAGAAATTTTTGAAGGCTTTTATGGCTTTTTATAAAATTCGATATCAATATCTTAATAAAAGAAACTGCAATATTGTTATTCGATCCTGGCGGCATTGACCTAGTCATAATGTAAACAGCTGAGCTGGTCAAAAAATAAACAAGCTCATTTCATAATAGAAAACAGCTGATTTTGGCAATAGGTCAATCTGCAGTTGCTTTGATCTCTCACTCTCTTTCCATGCACCATTCTACTCTCTCGCAATCTAAGCTCTCTCTCTCCCGCTCTCTATCTAGCACTCTCTTTTAGCTAATCTTAGTTGTAATTTGCCGGTTGTTGCGGTCGCCCGCAAATTAGTGCGTGTGCCCAATTTTTTCTTCACTTTTCATTCGCAAACAAAATCGTATAGTGCCTAGAGTATATCAAATCGGTAAAGTGCATTCTGTTAGCTTTCTTTTGGTGTTAATATTATAAAAATCCGTTCAGTATTAATCGAGTTAATTGTTTTGCAAAATTTAGGCTTTTTTCCCTTCTTGTGTGTGTGTGTGTGAGTGTGGTGAATTAAGTGAGCGTATATTGCTTTGGTGTTGTTGTTGTTGGCATGGTCGGCCATTGTTGCCCAATTGTTTTTTTGTTGTTTTTTTTCCAGTGAGTGAATTTGTGCATGGTGGGATAGTGAGAGAGAGTGGAATGAGAGAGAGAGAGCGAGATGAATCCGGAGGTGAGTTATCTATTGCTTATTGCCCATTAATCTAGATTCTAGATAAGACAAACTAAAAGTTGAGCCACACTCAAGGCTTGATCGATAGCTTATCGATTTTTGATAACGTTATCCGTTTATCGAATTTGAATTTAAATATTTATAAACCCGAACAAGTTTTTCTCTATAAAAAGAATGAAAATTAATCATAATTTGAAAGTTTCAATTTTAAGAATGAGCAAAAATGTATCTTAAATTATTAACAAAGAAATTGTGCTCGCTTCAAGGTCAAAAAAAAAAAAGAATTATTCAGGCATTCTTTTTAGATATTACTTTGTACTGTAGATAAAAAGTGAACTCCATTTTGCAAAAACTGGTTTTGCATTCCCCAACTTAGCATGATTTTTTTAATAGCTTCCCATTTTTTCTTAAAGAATATTTATTTTTGTAAGCTCGCTTGGAAACTTCATTTGGTTGCTGCAGGCTAGTAAAGGAAGGGCAACAAAACAAAAAACAAAAAAACTACAGAAACTTTATCATGTAAGTGGCAATTAAATGCGTTGAGATGATGCTTCTGCTCCTCCTGCTCCTACTTGTCATAATTTCATATTACTGGCGCCCTCGGCTGAAGCACTTTGGGCACTTGGCTTGGAGTTGAGTTGAGTTGGGTTGGAGCTTTGAGCTTGGGGATTGGTCCTAGCCCAATTAGGTAGGCTTTTACTCATCTCTACATTCTCCGTGACATTTCTTGATCATAGCGAAGTGCAACCAATTACCCGGCCATGTCAATCCATAAAAATCCATTTCCCTCAACTGACTCAAGCGAAGCAATTTTTTGCTTTATGGCCAAAGGTGTGACAAATGCGCTCAAGGTGGACCAGGTGGAGCTTGAGAAGATGCGAAGGTGGAGGAGTAGGTCGAGTCGAGAGCTCGTAAAGCATTTCACGCAACACTGCAGCTTTCAATGAAAATTTGCTTTGATGCACACACACACACACACACACACTGGGGACAGAAAACAATTTTCTAGGCCTCCATTTTGTGTTTCGCCTCGGTTTTTGTTTTTTTTTTTCCCCCCTTGCTCTTCTCTATATTTTGTTGTTGTTTTTGTTAGCATAACTTACAACATGGCAACTCAGACATTGATATAATGCCTCAGCTTAGTATGGAGGATGGCAGGACGAAATGCTGTGGTCCACAGGCTACAGTCATGCGTGCTCCTACATACAGTAGCGAGACACAACAACAAGAACTAAAAAAAAAAAAAAAAAACCAAAAAACAAGAAAAAAAAACCTACAAAAAATGTATATAAAAAGAAAATGCAAGTAGCAAGGCAAACATAGAACTAAAACCAAAGGAGCAGCACGACTACGACGACGATGACGACGGTGGAGATGGAGATGGCCATCATGACGGCAAGTTTCGATTGGTCCCTGGACTAGCAGCAGCAGTAGCCTTGGGGTGCCTGCTCCTGCTTTTACTAGTGCGTGCCTTTGCTCCGTTCTCTGTGTGTGTGTGTGTGTCCACCCTTTACACAAGAAAGCAAAATAACAAAACGACAAAAAAATATATACGGAAAAATGGCTAAAAAACAAAAAAAAAAAGAAAAAGGGCAACGACAAAGAATGAACGAATGGGTGGTGTTTGCTGGGTGCGGGGGGAGGAATAAATGTTTGTTTTTTACTTACATTTGGTTCGTCCGTTATTTTTTTTTTTTTTTAGGCTTTTAACGCAAAAGCTTTTGTCGCCCAAACGGCCCGAAAGCGAGCGAAATTCATTTATGCCGAATGTCTATCAAAAAGCAAAGTTCACAGACCTGAGAAATAATAAAACAAAAATACTAAAAAAAAAAAAAAAAGAGCGATCAGCAAAAGAACGAAAAACGAACAGCAGCAGCAGCAGCCTTTAATAATAATATATTATAATAATTTGGTTTGACTGCAAGTATCATATAATAGCCGGGCTCTGGCTACTCTCAACACACGACTTCTAACAAAAAAAAAACAAGAAAAATATGAGAAAAAATTAAATAAAGTGAAAAAAACAATAAAGTAAGTAAATCGTCGCCTCGACTTTGGTGTACCCTACATGTCAGCTCGCTGGCTCTTAGCACTTTGGCGCACCTATCGCTCAATTTTAAACCTTTCAAGAGAAAATGTTTCTACGTCTCATTTGGCTATTCTTCTTCAGAATTTTATGAAATGTTGTAGTTAGATAGATATTAATTATCCTATTGAGTGCATTCAATTTCTCAATTACTGCAAAGATGCTAGATAGATCAATGTATCTATCGAAATATGGTAGCTATATACCCTCTACCACCCTATGCAAAAAAATGGAGTAAAGGTAGAGGGGGGGAGGTGTGCAGCAAGAGGTATTGGTAGTAGGTAGCCAGCAGCATCGATCAACGATCGAAGACTGAAGATGAAGAAGTCTACATCTCAGTCTCTCTGGCAGCGCCATCTGCCACGCCCACAATGCCTATAAGAGAGCTTGGACTACTGAATTTGCTGCCTTCTTGCTATCCCCGCCCCCTTCGTCGTCTCGTCGTCGTCGTCTTCTTCTTGTCTGACGGCTTCTGTTGTACGCAGTAATTTGGTCTTGCCACAGCCAGAGTCTTGGCCAACTCTCTTCCTTTCGGTTGCACCACCACCACCACCAACAACATCACCAAACGGCAGCAGCAGAAGCAGCAGCGGCAGCAGAAACTGCTTATTACCATTAATTTTGAATTGTTTTTCGTGATCTTAACGATTGCCGCGATTTGCAGCTTAAGAAAAACAAAAAAAAAAACACAAAAAAAGAAGCGGCAGAGGGAGAGAAAAAAACATTGTTTTTTTTACCTTTTTTTTTTTTTTTTTTTATGAAAATATATATTTGTGGTTTGGCGTGGAGCTCTGAGTATAGTTAGTATGTGAGTATGATACTTGGGTAGATGGGAAGTTACTTATTTCCTGCACCCAAACTCGTGAGTTATTTTTTTAAAAGGCCAAGCTGCAGAAGCAACAGCAGCTTCTACTTTGCATGCAGCATTTTAATAACTTGCATCGGATCGGATCGGATTGGATTTGATTGTATTGAATTGGCCATTCTCTCCTTATCCCTGTGTCTGTGTGTGTGTGTGTGTCTGTTTGTTCTCTATGTTCAAATTGTTTTCATAATAACACAAAACTATTAACAAAAAAAAAAAACACAAAGGTTAACTAAACGATAGTAGATATACCCTTTGATCGAACATAAAATCATTTATGCAAAACTCCCTGTTCTGACATCAGTTTTCGACTTTAGTTTTGAGTTTTACGGTTGTTAGCAACAAATAGCCAGTCTTTCTCTTTCATCCAAAAACATTTATACATATATATTTCTTTGTAAGTTTTGGAAACATGAAAGCCAACTGCGTTAATATTGGTTAAAGCACTAAAGTTAAAAAGCTGTAGATCAATTTAGAAAATTATATATCTTGAGATTGTTTCACATTCAAACATTAAAACTCTTCCATTTGAATTCGCCAACCCAAGTTCTTCACCAAGTCTATGTGAAATATGATTAATAAAAGTTTTCTTGATTTTATTTCACTCGATTACTAAATCTAAACCTAAACCATTCCAAATTCAATTAGCAAAAGCCCATCTAAAATATTAAGAACATTTTCGTGGACTTTCTGAAAATTTACTCTATATCTATAATCAAATCCACTTGAGCCAAAGCACTTTTATGGCGTTTTTGGTTAGATCATTTTTAAATGAGGTACTTCTGATATATTCTGATATATTATATTCAATTTAATATCTTTATCTTAAAAACGGAGCTAAGTCGTCTAGCAATCTTTGAATACGTAGAAAGCGGAGAAAGGTTCAAAAGTTCTTAAATCAAATATTGGTTAATCGAATGTCATAACTAAATTAGATATAAAGCATTTTACTTGAAATGGAGAAGCTTTCGTCGAGTTAAATAGGTGTCCAAGGTTTGGTTGTAAATTAATTCTCAATTTCAAAGGATGAATTCATACTTAATCGAACATTCAGGTCTGTTCCTAGAATTGGGACCGATTCCGGAGCTAATTTCTCGCATTCAAATCATTTGCCTTTTAGTCAGTGAAATGATAAGTAATTGCATATATTCTCATTAAAGTTACACATTCTTAATATTTTTCTATTAATCTTCAATTTGTTGAGAACAATACTAAACATTAGTGGATAAATTCGATTTCTAATAGCCAGGTAATCAGAAAAACTTGTTTAAAAAAATATATATGACATTAATAGAAATGAAATCGACCTGTTCTTGATTCCAAACGAAATTCTCATAGAATGTTTTAGGACAAATAGCGACAAATAAGTTTAATGTATTCAAAATAAATTTTAAATTAATTTGAATCATTAAAATTCGAATCAAGTTACTTAAAATCATTTATAAATTTTTATTGAGGTTATTTTTGTTGAGAATTGCACAGAAAGTACAAATCACTTGCTAATTAGTTGTGAACCTCGGCAACTCTACAAGTTAATACAGTTTTATTTGAATGCAAAAACGAAAATGTTTCGAACTTGACTTCGAAAATTAAAACGGTTGACATTTAAATCGAAATTGAGTTCGAAAACTTTGCGGAATTGATGTCGACTTACGTTTGAAAACGACTCGCCCTGATTGATTATTCAAATGAGTTTGATCACAAACTGTTCCGTAGAGTATCTAAATAATTTAATCAATAGATTCAATATTAAATTGGATATTTGACGATGATTCTTTTCTTGAAAGAAGTTATATCATAGTAATATGTTTATTCATAATTCTATCAAATAGCTGTGAGATTTGTAATCATTCAATATAACTTAAGAACTTTTCGATCGATTAGCGAAGACTTACATATTATTTCAAAGAGTAAAATGGTCAATAACTTTATTCCAATGTTTTTGTTAGTTAAGTTAAAATTAGAAAACAAAGTTTATTGTTTATATTTTTTGTTCTTATGATCATGATTCGTTTGAAATGTATAAATTGTATTTGTGAGAGTATATTTGAATGTCGACATGTCTTCATTCATTGTCTGTATTCAAATCGCGTCTTCTCTCATCCATCATCCATCATCCGACCATCCAACGATCCATTCACTCAAATTTCACTTCTCTATATAATTTGCCGCACTTTGCATGTGAGAAGATGTTTTTCCTTTTCGATTCCCAATGTGATTGTAATGATGATTTCGTTTTAGGGTTCTCGTATTCAGTTCATCCTTTGCTTGCTGTTGTTCTGTTTTTTTTTTCTTTTTTTTTTATGAGTTTCTTAAGAATTATTTTGTGTGTTGGTTGTTGTTGTTCTTGGTTTTTTTTTTTTGCATTGTGCGTAATTACAGTAATGCGAACCATTCACATACTTGGACAAAAAACAGAAAAAACAGAAAAAAAAAACTAAAATACAGAGGAATCAAATTAAACAGTAGCCAATGATCGATTCCGATTCTGAATGTTTTGTTCGCAATTCTTAGTTCTCAGCATTTCGACACACAAATCATCGACCATTAAGAAAGTTGAAGTTGCAAATTACAATTTTGGTCGCAAAATGCACTGAAAGAAATTTGCGAAACATTTGTGCGAAATCGGATCTATCTATGGATGAGACCAGGGATTCGAATTTGGACCGGCCCGGTCCATGTATTATAAATTTAATAATTATTATCGACAATTTTACGACTATATCACAAATATATTGCCAGCGAAATGCAACGTGGCGTATACGCTATTTGAGCTATTGAATATTCATGCAGGCAAACGGGACAAATGTAGAGGAAGGTGGAGTGGGGTGGTGTGAGGTGGTAGAGGGTTGTGGGTGGGGGGTCGCTGAGTATTTTGGGCAAAATTCAGTTTGTTATATAACACACATAATTATAGGCAAATCGTGGCAACGAATTTTCGCCACGCATACACACGCACACACACACACAGTCAAACAAACGAACATGTACCCACACGCACATATATATATATATATATAAATATATATATATATATATATAGACGCGTCTCTCTAATGCAAACGATGGAGGCGCCACCCATTCAGGCTCGACTGCCTGCCACCTCAATGAAGCATTGCCCATGCAGCGGGCACTTATGTGGCATTTTGGCATTTGTGCTGCATTTTGGTGCTGAGGCGCAGAGGCGCAATGGATGCACACACACACACACACTCACACACACACGCACACGCACATACGCAGAGGCACAGGCACAGGCACACATCAAGGGGGTTGGAGTAGGGACAGGACTTCAGTTTTGCGTTCAGGACAGCAGCATTTCTAAGTATTATACATACTCATACACATTTCGATGTGTGTGTGTGCGAGTGTGCGCGTGTGTGTGTGTGTGTTTAAGTGTACATAGGTATGCGTATGCTGTATTTGTATGTTTTGGCCATTATACATGATTTCCTCCTCCATTCCCTCCCATCCATTCCCACTTTCCATTCCGAACTCATCCTCCAGTTGGCTTGTTCGTAGATGTTTGCTGCAGCTGCCTATATTGCCGCTGCCGTTTGTTGTTGCCTTTGTTGCCTAGATTGCATCATGAGATCGTTGCAAGCCTACCAACCTAACACGCACACGCACACACACACGCACACACACACGCACACACACACACACACTCATGCGAAAAAATAAGGATTTTCAATTCAACATTCAACGATGTCAAATGCATTATTAACAGTGGCCTCGCATTTTCCCGAGCCCCAACAATAGAATTATTGGACTAAAGTTATCCAAAATATATATATTTTATATTATCAATTAATTAGCAATTTAACAACGTCCTAAAACTTTTTTCTTGACTCTTACGTTCTAGAAATTATCGAAATAGTGAGAAATTATATAGAAAACACAAATTATACCATATAATAATTTAATTTTGTATTTAATTGAAAAGTAAAACAAACTAGAGCAAAGGATATAGATATTACCTTAATAAATATACATATAACATATTGTTAACTAAAACAAGGCAAAAACACATTTAATTTCAGAACCATTCAATATTTCAACATATTCCATTATTTTATTTGGAATTTTTAGTTAGTTCTAAACCAAATTTTTATAGTAAAAGAATATATTCAATATTCAATTTATTTTGAAGGTTTTATTTACATTTAATTTCAGAGCCCTTAATATAATTCGAGATTTTTTAACATATTCGATTATTTTTAGTTTGAACTTTTAGTTAGTTCTGAATTAAATCCTTATAGTCAATGAAAATATTTAATAGAGTGCCTAATCCATGTTTATTTTGAAGGTTTTAGTTACATTTAATTTCAGAGCCATTCAATATATGTAATATGATATTTCAACATACATATATATATATCTTTAATATAATAAGCTCCTAATTGAAATGTATTCGATTATTTTAGTTTGAACTTTTAGTTAGTTCTGAATTAAATCCTTATAGTCAATGAAAATATTTAATAGAGTGCCTAATCCATGTTTATTTTGAAGGTTCATCATTGATTTTGCCAAAGAATCTCAGCAAAATAAAGATAGTTTTAGTTTAAATAACGTTTTAATATGTAGGATAAAATATCTCATCCTATATCATTCCCCTGCCTCCTTTAATATTCTATGGCTTCTCAAAAATTCTATCATTCAATTGAATTTTCACTAATGAAATGATTTTATTTATGGTTTTGAGCGAACTTAAATTCATTTACATTTTGCCAGTCATAATTAGAGGAAAGTGAATATAATACATTTCAAAATTACCAATAAAAAAAACAGAAATAATTATTCAAAAAGCTTTGAAATATTGTATTTCCTTTAGGATAAACTTTTTATTTTACAATGTCAGTCATTAAAATTACTGAAAGCATTAACAATGAGCGAGAGAGGGAGATGGTTAAAGTCAAAAGGAAGTTCTTGTTGTTGTTGTTGTTGTCTTTTGCAGTAGATATAGGAAAAAGGCAGCCATTAATATTTCGTTTTACCATTGTTCCAATAGTGGGGTATGGCTCAAACCCTCCCCCCTCCCCCTTCCCAGTTGTGACCCCCTCTTTTGAATGTAGGCATATCAACAGTCGAGGCCAAAGTCAGCGCCGTCATCGATATGGCGGACTCGGAGTCGGACTCGAACTCGGGGCTTGGCATCCACCTCCACCTCCTCCTTTTTGTAGGGAGTTGAAATTGGATGCGTGTGCAAAATGCATTTTCTAACACACAAACGACGACGACGACGACGACGATGACTACGACGACGACGACTATGAGGATGATGATGATGATGACGATGACCAGCGCGAGATGCAGATGCACATGCACCGACCAGCCAACCAACCATATATGTACACACACACAAACATGAAGGAGGAGCGATGGAGGGGAAGAGGAGAAGACCAGCAGCCGGAGCCTGGCAACGTTTTTGTGATTTATTTTTAATTGAAATTCTAGAATGCGTGCAAAATACGCATGCAAAGTGTCTGTAGCTGGGCACCTAGAAAACTTTTATGGGTGCATACCTCCCCCCCTCCCCCTACATACACACACACACACAGAGTGAGAGCCAGTCGTCCTATGCATGCATCTATGTGGAGCAGGAGGAAGAGCACCCATTGATGGGTGGGATTGATGGGGTGGTGCGAGGGGAAAGCCAGGGAGAGCCAGCTCGAGGCCTGCAGGCGCAAATTGCATATGCGTAAACGTAGATGGCGAAATTTTTGATAAGAGGAGTGGAGGAGCGTAGAGTAGAGTAGAGTATAGAGGAAAGGATACAGAAATTGTGCGTATGTCGGTGTCGTAGAGAGAGTCCTGGCAAAGTCAACGTTCTCCCTCCTATAACTCTGTGTGTGTGTGCCTGTGAGTGCTCCTCCATATGTGTGTGTGTGTGTGTGTGTGTGTGTAATGTTGGCAACGCCAAAATTTTCTACAAAAACAAAAATTGGAATTAATTTTGTTTTAGAGAAAATTTTTGGTTGTAGGCGCGACAAACGCATGAAGAAGCAAACTGGAGGACGCTGAATTGGTTGTTGGTTGGTCGAATGGTTGGTCGGATGGTCGGATGGTTGGTTGGTTGGTTGGATGGTTGGCTGGTTGGTTGCCTGTTCTGCCTGCTGCATATTTGCTGATAATAATTAAGTGCAGGAAGGCGTACAAAGGCCGATTCGCCAGACTCGGGCTAAAAACCCATTTCAAATGGTCAGAGACGGGGATTCTGAGGGCCCCATCTATTGCAGTATTGATAATTGGCCAATGGGCTAGAGAATTTTTGCACCTTTTTTTTTTTTTGGGTTTTTTTGTGTCGATTTTTATTTTCTAGACGATAGTTTCTCTTAAGATCTAAACGTGAAGTTTTTCAATTTTATCTACTTGTGGGAATGGTGGCAACTTAATGAGGAGATGGGGGAAGGATGCGAGGGTGGTGGCCACTACCAACCAACCATCCAGGCACCATTGAGTCACCAACCAATCCAGCAAAATTTCGTTTCATCATTTCCGGCATTGAGGTAACGAAATTTTATGCATGGTAACCGTTGCTCTTGTTGTTGTTGCTGTTGTTGCAGTTGTTGGCTTCAGGCCAATGTCCACGTTGCCCGGTCCACATCCATGTCAACGTCGTAGTCATCCACATCGTCGTCGTAGTCGTTGTCGTCGTCGTCATCGATAACTGCGTCCAGCGACTTTGACCAGATGAGGGCGCCCTCAAGCCAGAGCCTACTGCATTCAGCTTAGGCCTCCAACTCACACACACACACACACACACACACACACACGCAGAACAATTTTTTGGTTTTAGTGAGGGTTTGGGTTGTTAGTTTGCTCCTCATGCTCATCCTGGGACTAGGCCTCATCCTCGTCCTCGTCCGTCGTTGTGCAAATGTGCAAGCTGGCATCCGTTTTCTCATTTTGAAAGATTTTTGTTTTTGTTTTCTCTATGTTCAGTTCAGTCGTTGCATAAAAGGGGGGGAGGATAGCGCAGGGTGGCAATGGAATGGAGGGTGAATACTGCAAAAATACACACACTCGCACACACACAGAGAGACATACAAGCACGCACGTTTGGGCCCAGGAAACGGAAACGAAAATTCTGCGAAAAACAACAACGAAAAACAAGCAGGAGCCCATGAGGCGGCAGGCGGCAGGAGGCATGAGGCAGAATGCAGGAGCCGCAGCTGGAGATGGAGTTGGAATTGGAGCTGGAGCTGGAGTTGGATCAAAAGCAGTTTGCCGCAGGAGAAGCAAAAATAACGGCGCAGCAAACATCGCTGATGACCAAAAACCCAGCGACAACGACAGCATCGAATGCAGGCAATTCAGGAGCCAAGTGACTGCAGAGACGAGAAAGGAGAAACGAGAAATGTCCAGAAAGGGGCACAGCACAGTGGTGCACAATCGACACACTAAGCGAATACAATGCAGCATTTAACCCAGTTTCAAAAAAAGATAAAATATGAATTTTAGAAATAGCTAAGATCGCAAGTTATGAAAATCCCTCGAATCTCCATCAAATGTTGGTATATAATTGGTTGATTTCTTTAGACTAGAGAAACAAGAAGAGGATCAACAAATTGAGGGGCTGTCTGTCCGTTAAGAGTCGCTGTTATGTGAGTTTGAAGGTAAAACTTAAAAGATAAATGTATACAATGAAAACTCGATTAAGTTCTAAAGGGTTTTCCCATGGATCCATGGAATAAAATGGTATATTAAAGTCGCCATAATGTCTGTAGCAGGCAGAAGGAAGCATTTCCGACCCTATAAATTATATATATTCTTGATAGCGGAGTCGATTAGGACTTGTCCGTCTTTGTGAACATAGAAATCTCAAAGACCATAAGAATTAGAGCTACCAAATTTCAAATGTAGACTTGTGTGGTGTCTATGCTAATCAAGATCAAGTAGGCTCAGGGAGTTAATTAATTTATTAAATTTTTATTTTTTAATCAGCATGTGTTAAATATCGGAGCATGCGAAGCTCAATTCATATAAGAATTTGGTTCTATTTGGTTTCTAAATTTACTTTATTTCATTTGATTTGAATTCAATTCAATATATGCTTTATTTCCATAGCATTATAATTAGCTTAAAGCTAGCTTATTTATTTTTACAGAGTTTAGACTTATTTTATGTCTGTGCAGCTGAGATTTTATATGTATACATAGAATTTAATTTGGATTTGTTGTTCAAAATTTAGGTAGTAAAGGAAAATTCATGAATTTTTTTTCATTTAAATTGATGAAGTTGTTGAAAAAAAAATACAATTTGATAGATAAATGCTATAAAACATAAAGTTTGAAATATAGTTTCAAGGAGTAATTGAAAACTAATAAGTTTCCGGGGTAAAAGTGAAAATGCGAGCGAAAGGAAAGCTAATATTGATCACATTTGATGGTCACTTTGAATGAAGTTGAATTGGGATCATAGGTTTTTAGCCACTGTGCATCTTTTGGTGCCACCTTGCCTATTTCCCAATTTAACCATCTTACGAACATCTATCTACGCGTAGCTTGAGCGCCTCTATTCAAAAAAGGCTTCCCGAAATTCATTCGCCGCCTTTTGTTGCTGCTGCTGCCGCAGCTGCAGCTGCAACCAGATGATGATGACGATGGTGGTGACGATAGTGATGGGTGGGTGGGAGGGGAGTGGGGGGTGATGGCAAGATGCAGCGTAGGTGGGTTGGCGATTTTTCAAGCCGCCATTTTGCGACTTTGGCGGAAACACGCACACGCACACACACACACACACACATACACGCATACACATACAGAGAAACTGAAGCGAGATGCAGGCTGAGAGTCGTGTCTATGAATCGTGATGTGGAAAGAGTCGCTGGATGCAGGGAGTAGAAGAAGAAGAAGAAGGAGTAGGCGAACGGATGTCGTCCATTCTGTGTGGGTGTAGAAAATCGTCGAACATAGGCCAAAATGCCATTACCGCCACCGTCAACTTTGGCCACCTTCAACGATGGCCAACAAGATGGAGTGCTCTGTCCACTCTGTGTGTGTGTGTGTGTGCGTGTGTGTGGGATGCGTCTCTGGCTGCGTGTGTGTGTGTGTGTGTGTGTGCGTGTTTGTTTTCTGCACATTTGCATTTTACGAATATCCTTGCGCATTAGATGCCGACCAGCTACCCAGAGCCAGAACCAGAACCAAAGCCAGCCAGTCTCTCTCTCTCTCGCTCGCTCGCCCATGTTGCTCTGTCTCTCTCTGTCTCCCACTACTTGCCCACATCCTTTTCCAGCCTCTTGCGAGTCCTGATGCTGCTGATGCTGGTGCTGCTTCTGCTTCTGCTCCTGCTGCTGCTCACTCGTTCTAGCTATGTAGCCATGAGGCGCGGCTCTTTCATTTCATTTGCCAGCTACGAAAAGTTGGGCCTTCTACTTTTTGGGGGGGTTGGGGGGTGTTGGCTACGGGGGCAGCAACAACTCCTCGGCGGCGTTTGGCTAACGCATTTTTCGCCAATGTCCAGCAGCAGGACATTGACGGACGACGACGACGACGACCACTAGCCCAGCCAGGATAAGAGTGTGTGTGTGTGAGTGTGTCCATGTACATGTGTGTGTGTGTGTGTGTGTGGGCTTTTTGAATTTCAAATTCAGCTAAAGCAACACCAACAACAAGCACTCTCTCTCTCATGTCGTTTGCTTTGGCTACGAGTCCTGGGCCGCGCCTTTTTGTGCGAAAATGTTCAACTTTTTCGCAACAGTAAAGATTTTTGGTTGGCTGACGCAGCCAATCTCCGACGAGAACCGGGTCCACACAGCCGGTTTTCGAGCCGTGGGTGGTAGTTGGTTTTCAGCTGGCTTAAGGAGGTAGTCACAGAATGAGAATGAGGATGTGGACATGGATGTGGATGGGAGTGGAATATGCATATGTATCGCTTGGTCAGTTTACCAAAAACCTAAGCAAAACTCCTGCTCCTGCTGCTGCTCCTGCTTCTTCTCCTGCTCCTGATTGCGGGGTAGATTTTTAGTATACGGCCATAGTATACACGGCGTATGCGTTATGCATGGCACAGTGCAGATTATTTTAAGCTTACTTATGCCAATATTGGTGAAAACAAAACAAGAATAAACAAAAACCAGCCAAAAAATCCTCAAAATTGAAAGCAAAAATAGGAAGAATGAGCAAAGCCCTAAGCTAAATTTCAACAAAATGCCAAAATGGCTTTTTCTTTTCTTCTCTCTTTTCTTTGGTTTTCTTGTTGTTGTTGTGGTTGCTGCGTTAATCGAATTTATTTCAATATGATGCATACATGACCACCAGGTTATCTTTCAATTATCAAAGTTAGGAAAATGTGAGAAAATTGAATTGAAAATTGCAGGTCAAAAACAAAAAGAAACATATAGTAGATCCGCCACTGAATGATCTCAATATTGAGAGTGATCAATGTAAAAGTAAAGTAGTTTACGATTTGGTAATCAAGGATACATTAATGCCACTTTAAATGTAATATTTTTCTAATGCAAATACCATAAATTTTGCCGACTTAGTGTTTAAATGCGAAATTTATGGACTAAAATTGTACAAAGAACCATTAATTCAACTCACTATATTAAAATATCGTGTAAATCCATTAAAATTTATGATTGTTTTACTCCCTTACAAGCATTTGATCTCACCATTTGCAAAAAAAAAATACCGTAGAAGAGAAACAAGTTTCTGAATGAATGGAATGGCTTTTTTTATTGCATGGCTAGAAGCTACTAACTCGTTTAATTACACTAGAACTACTACTACTACCAACTGCTAAGCCAATCTAAGTGTAAATCACATTGATATGTCCATAGGAAAACCGAATACTCAAAGTGATAGTCTTTTTCATGATCCAATAGGAATTAAAGATAACAAATGTTAAATTTTTTGCAACTAGCAATTTGCAATAGGCAAACAAGAATATCCCAAACCAAAACCTTATCCTAGTTCTATCTAACCCAACTCCAGAGAATCTAAGAGAAATTATAAAATACCTAAATCTAGCCAATATTATGAACCTTTTATAAGATAAGCTAACACACAAAATAATATAATCTATACTAAGCAAAAACTATATAACTTGTATCAAAAGAATTAATATCTAAAGATAAACCAGCCCAAAGCCTTAGCAGCTATAGATTTATCTATCAGCTTTTAGGTTAATAAATAAATAAAATAAATAAATTTATATATGAAAGGAAGACAAGGACAAAAACCTTTAAATCAAGAGCCTCTAACTTACCCAATTTTTTCTATCTATTAGTTTCTTTTTGGATAGAAATTTCCTTCTGCATTAAAATCTGAACAAACAAAAATATTCATCAACTTATTACAAATTTTCAGGATTTTTCATCATTAAAATCTGTTTAGTTTTTCAAGTCTTGAAAATTTTTTTTGTAGAAAAATGCCATTAATGAGATAACACTTATTAAATTAGGCAAATTTGCCGAATTAAAGTCTGAGAAATATAATAATTTAAATGTAAAAATTTGGAAATTCCCTAAAAATTCTAAGTTCTACATTTTTAGAATCTTTGCCTCAGTCAGTTTTTAAACGATTTGTAAAAAAATAAAGGTAGAGAATGGTCTTTGGTTTCTTTTATAAAAACTCTTTTGTTGCAATTAAAATCGGGAAGAGTGTAAAATTTTGGAGTAAATTTTGGCAAATATTTAAAAGTAGCAAAAGGTATTTATTATTTCCCCAAATTTTCAAGTTTTTGATTTAATATAAAAATATGTAATCTAGCAAGTAAATTAAGTTATAGGTTTTTGGCTGAAAAAATTGGAGTTTGAGTAAAGTTTCCCAAAAAATTCCCAATTTTTGAGTTTCTCTAGTGCTAATGGGAAAATATTGATGGGCATAAATTCATTTCATTCTTTTCCTAAGTTGGCTTTGTTTGATTGTCATCATTTTATTCTTGAATTAAGTTTCATGTACTCTAAAGACAGGGAAGGGGGAGGGAAAGGGCTTAGTCTTTGCAACTGCAGATTGCAACGGCTGCGTCACGCACAAAAATATAAATAATAAATGTATTCCTTTATTTTTTTGTTGTTTTTTTTTTTCTTTTTTTGCTTTTTTTTCTGGTGGTTGCTGTTGTTCTTCCATTGAACGAACATCGATTGGCATGCCACAGCAGGGCAGAGCAGAGCAGAGCACACGTTAAAAAGACCGCAAGTAAAGGCAATTAATTAATTTGTTTACATTTGCACAAAATGCCACGAAGAAGTAGGAAGTTGATGCAAGATCAGACGCAGATGGAACAGCAGCAGCAGCAGCAACAGCAACAGCAGCAACATGCATTGACCGACGAAGCGTGCAGTAAAACATTTTCAATGGAACTGCAAACAGGCAACTGGAACTCTAGACTGTCTCCGCACAACAACGCCCTCCCTCCCTCACCCTCACTTTCGCCTCTTACTATACCCCATACAGTTCGTCTTCATCTTTAGTCTTTAGTTTTTTATACCCTTGCAGAGGGTATTATAAAATTGGTCAGATGTTTGTAACGCAGAGAAGGGATCGTTTCCGACCCCATAAAGTATATATATTCTTGATCAGCAAGAGAAGACGAGTTGATATAGCCATGTCCGTCTGTCCGTCTGTCTGTCTGGTGCTGCGCGATCTAGTCCCACAGTTTTAGAGCTATCGCATTCAAAGTTCGTATATAAGCTTTTCTATACAGCCACATACACATCTGCGATTTTGAATAAGATCGGACAACTATATCATATAGCTGCCATACAAATACAATCGTTAAATGCGAATAACTTCTCTATTTTTTGAACAATCTTATCCAAACTGATTATGTACATAAATAAAAAGGGATTACGTCATATGCGTGAATTTCAAAACAATCGGATAAACATAACGCCTGATTTCGACGATATAAAATTTGCCTATATAGCGTGGACTGCTTATGGCAGCAGCAGTATGCAGCAGTACTGCTGCCATAAGCAGTGCACGCATAAGCAGTGAAGCACATATATGTGTCAAAATTGCGATTGTGTGTGTGTGAATATGAATATCAATCGCTACATTGTCTACTATTTGGCGATTGGCTGCCCCCGGCCAATGTATTTAAAATATTTATTTGTTGGATTAAGAAACAAAAAATTTTTTAGAAAATAAAATGTAATGGTCAAAAGCTGCAAGGGTATACAAACTTTGGCATAGCCGAAGTTAGCTTCTTTGATATTTTTTTTTTGTATTCCTTTGCTTCTTTTCTCTTTTTTTTTCCGCCCCCCTCCCCTTGCCGGGCCGCTCCTGGTCTGGTCTGGTCGGGTCTGGTCTGGCTGTGGGTCTGGGTCTGGTCGCTAGTCTGTTCGACGTTCAAATAATTAACTGCAAGAATGCAATACGAGCAATGCAAAATGGTAAAAATGGGCAGCTGTAGTTGCAAATGCAGTTGCAACGAATTGCTGCTGCCGTTGTTGTTGCTGCTGCTGCTGCTGCTGTTTGTTATTATTTTTAATATTAAATTGCAATTGCTGCGTTGATTTAATAAAAACATGAGCCACACAAAAACTCAAAGCTAAAGTCAGTGCAATAAATGTGGCAGCAACTACTCGTACAGCTCCAACTGCATCTTTAGCAGCCGCAGCCGCAGCAGCAGCAGCAGCAGCAACAAGAGTAAACAGCACGTTGCAATTTTAATGATCGAAAAACGTCGATCGATCGCAGATCCCAGATCCCAGATCGCTGATCGCAGATCCCAGATGTGGCCACAAGATATTTTTACAATGTTTAGCTTAAGCAAACACAAGTCTTGCTGGATCGCCTCCGATCCAAATCCAAATTGTGGCAATCAGTGAATGGGGTAAAAAGGGACAAACAAAGGGAAGGGCAACTTTGTAGGCGATAACTTTGAAGACTGCACAAAATAAACTAAACATTAAATAAAATATTTTATTATGTTGCAGAGAGAAAACCAGTTCGGCCAGACCCAAGGCCTGCCTGGCTGCCTGCCTTTCTGGCTGCCTGCCACACATTGTTGCATGTGACGACTTCAAGTCCAGTTGCTTTTGCAAATTCATAAACAACTCCTCAACTCTTCAGCTCTCCCCATTCATTCTCTACCCGATCAGCAAATCGTCGTCTCTTCTCGTCCCGTCTCCGTCTCTTCTTTCCTTTTCTTTTTATTTCAATTTGCAATTCAATAATTTTTACGCATTATTTGTCGTCGTATGTGTGTGTATGTGTGTGCGTGTGTTGGTGTGGTGTGTGTGTGGCTGTCAATATGCTTTTTATTGAAATTGATATAAGGAAGTTTACCGCTAGACTCTGCAGATCGTTGACTTTTCGCGTACAACGGAAATAATTTAGACGCGTAAAAAAAAAAAAAAAAAGAGTTTTGTTTATGCATATTGCAATATATTTGCAATACGACGCGTCGTTGCTGCAAGTCGTCTGAATTTTTGATTGGCTTTTAATTAAATGACAAAATATGTGGCGACTGTAAACAACTCTACCACCCCTCCCCCATCCCCCTCTCACTCTCTCTCCCTCTATCCGGCACTAATTGAGGGGCAACAAAAAAACAGCAAAACAAACTTTAAGATCTGTCGAATGATCGGAGATCGAGATGTGAACGTGAATGTGGGTTGGACAAGTGTCACACATAGAGACTAAAACTAACACCGAGTAGTCCGAGTAGTGCGAAATAAGAGATTTCGCTTTGACTTTTCAGACAACAGAGCCACCATAATAAAATCGATCAATCGATCGACTATATGACACACGATCTAAATGAATTGAAAAAACATTTCAACAAATCAGATTTAGCTAATAGAAATCGACGTCATTTATGATGACTTACTATAAACCATAGCTCCAATTGCCAAGACAAATATCATTTATCTTATATAGAAATTCATGAATTTAAGTATATTCAAGAAAAGAACATTTCAAGGCACTTGAGATTTAGAGTTATGGAATAAAGGAACCTACAATAGGTTTGACTTAGTATGGAAACGTTTCTATGTATGTCCATATACCCTTTGAATAAAGAGTATAGTAGTTGCTGTCAATAACTTATCGATCTATCCACAAAATACAAAACAAGGGCAACATTTCAACTTCGCAAGACTCTAACTCAGTATCTCAAAAGTATTTCGAATAAAATCTGTCAATTAAGATGTAAAAAAAAATTGCATTTTTGCAAATTCTTTTAAAAATCTATTGATGTTTGTGACCTAAATGTTCGTTTCGTAGGTAACTCAATTGGCTTGGGTTATTTCTATTTGTTAACATCTAAAGATAGCTCATTACTCTGGTATAAATGGTATATCAAAGTCATCGAAACGTATGTAACAGGCATGATCGGTATGAGAAGCCGAGTCAATTCACCTATCTGACCGTCTGTCCGTCTGTATTAACATTGAGATCTCAAAGACTATAAGAGCTAGATCTACGAAATTTGGAATGTACACTCGTGTGATGTGTATGCTAGTCAAGTTCAGGTCGACTTACTTGCTTTATTTTTTAAATTTACACTAATGCTTTTTTTTAAATTTGGTTTCTAAGAATTTGAAATAGTTTCTTCACTTGGTTGCGTGGTATATCCAAGTCGGCCCGGCGACTTACTTTTATATATATCATTTTTTTTCATAGAATTAACTTGTTATTGTTTTTTTTTTTTTTTGTTTGTATGAAATGTGAATGAAATTTATGTTTAAATTTTCTTATCATAAGGTAATTTATAAATTGTCTAATAGATTGTTATCGATACAGACAACATTTCAATAGAAAAACTATTTTTAACAAAATGTTTTACGCAGTTCGATGACAAATTTCAACAGAACTTCCCTTTGCTCTCTGGAATTCTCAGTGTTTTTTTGGCATTTTGTTTGCATAAGCATTTCATGTTTTATTTTTTTTTTGGGAAAAAAAAAATTCCCGCTCGTCATGGCATTCATATCATATCGCAGCAACTGCCTCACATCGGCAATTGGCAATTAAAAACAAGTTTATTTTACAACAATAAAATGACTAATTATTATTATTATCATCATTGAGTTCGTGGCGAGTTATCAAAATTATCAGCGTGGCAAATAAAACTTAACATAAAATATTGCTAAACAAAAAAAACGAATCATAGGCATCTAGGCAGAAGGGTGAGAGGTGAGACGAGGCAAGTCGAGACAAGGCATATGTGGGGTAGAGTGCCTATCAAACTCAACAAGTTTCAATTATGTGCTTGAGACAAAAAACAAAAAACTAACTAAACACTTTCGTAAGAAATGTTCATAGGTTCTAGTTGTTGTTGTTTTAGTTGTTGGAGTAATAATTAATTGACTATTTGTTGCTTTTGTTGTGCACCTCAAGTGCCGCCCCTCAATGTGAGTGCAAAGGTGTCAGCCGAGGGGGCATTGGTAGGTAGAATTTCTTGTCGTTATATTATTAAATTGTAATTTTATTTATTTTAAGTGAAAGATATGATAACACAATACACTCAAACACACACACACACACACACATGTACATTTGTCCATTCTTGATTGTCACTTGCTGCTATCAAAGGTTGCCGACAAGCCAAACGGTTGCGCCGGTTGCACAGTGGGCGGCAGAGGAGTAGCGGCAACTAGTGTGTGTGTGTGTGTGTGTGTGTGTGTGGAGTGCAACGGATTGGAGTGTGGACCACTCAACTCGAGTTGTTCAAACTAAATTAGCAACACATTTCTATAAAGCAGTCAACTTTATTAGGCAAAACTAAATGCAACAAAATTATGAAAGAACTCATTTAGCCATCATCCATTAAATACGAATATTTAATACCCTAATTGATCAAATAATACTAAGATATGTTAGAACATAATGAGATATGAAGATCGATTATTGTTCAATTTGATTTCATACAATAGAAATGCCATCAACTTCAATAGAATGTGATAGAATCTAATGGTATATGAACAGATATGATAAATTATGGTAAAATTCTATAGAACAGGATTCGTTAAATCAAATCTGTTTACTTAATCTTAGCATATTAATCTTGTGACATCAAAAATAGTTGGTCTATAATCTGGAAAAAAAAAGCTACGTGTTAGAATTTACTTACCAAAAATTTGCAATAAAAAATATAGCTCTAAAAAAGGATTCTCTCATCGAAACATAAGTTTTCAACTAGTCTCCAATGAGATGAATAGGAAATTACTGTAGTTTTAGTTTAGTATATTATAAAAAAAAGAAATATAAGTTTCAGTGGCCATATTTCTTTTGATTTCCATATAATACTCTGATGAGACATAAAAGATTAAAGATAACAGGATGTTGGTAGAAATAAATTTTAAAAAATTTCGTTAAATATTTTAAAAGATTGTGCTTTCGAATACATACAACATACTTATGTATGCTTAATGATCCAAATATCTCTTGGCTAACCTTGGGTCTCAAGCAATTCTCTTTTTCGCTGTAACGCATAATTTATAATGCATATAAATGCATAAATGGCAATCTGTTTGTGAATGCTAAGTGCCTGCACCCCCTGCTGTGTGTGTAGGGTATTAAAATGCATGCTAACTGTATTTTCATTTATATTAAACAAGTTGCTGCAACAATGTTGCCAGCACGAGCAGAAAGTAGAACACAGACTGAGACACCGATTTAGAGGCGAGACTCAAAGCTTATCTTGGACTTGTTCTTCGCGACACTGTTCACTGCATTAGTGTTTCTCGATTATTGGCCAGATAGATAGACAGACAGACAGACAGACAGACAGCGAGCAAGCGAGCGAGAGAGAGTGATTAAACATATTACATAATAGTGTCTAGGCAAAACATCTCCCAACACCTCTCCCTCTACCATGTTGGCATATACAACATTTTAATATAAGCTGCTTGTAAAAATGTTCAACTTGCTCGTTTAGGTTTTTTCAATTGCGTGTACTACACACAATTCGCCAAAGAGGAAAGAGAGAGAGAGCGCGCCGGAAATGACATCCATGTATAAAAATGTTCCCCACTCCAGTTGACCCCCAAACCTCTACCCCGCCTACCATCCGCATCATCCCGCATAATTTAGAAACTAGAAGCCAGTCGCGACCCACCCACATACGGAATAATTTTAATAGTTGCCCATAATGACCTCGCAGTGCACTTTTTTTTTCTATCTTTTCTTTCTCTGTTAGGTTTTTTATTTTTTTTTGTTTGCTGCCCAATTGGACACACTCTCCCCGCGCCCTATCTACGCCCAACCAACAAATCCGCCCCACCATACTTCCCAGGCCATAGTCGGGACGTCTTTTCTCACTCATCGCATAACACCAGCGAGTTTATTATGTCTGCACTTGGGTTTATTTGCTTTTACTGCCCTTTGCTGCGGCGATTTGTTCTTTCGATTTATGTATAGTTGGCGGGGATAAGAGCGAGGGGAGGGAGAGGGGGGAGAACGGAACAAAATAAGGGATAGGGATTGAATGGAGGAGTTAGCGGTAGGAAGAACATCAACATCGACTTCATCGTCTCCCCCTACACTCCACTCCACTCCCTCCCACTCACACTTCCTCCTCCTGCTTTCTGTCTCTTTCTGCCTTTGTGCAACATTGTTGCTTGGGAGACTCTGCAGAGCGTGCGCAAACGAGCGTATAAAACGTATAAATAAAAGAATTCAAATAAAATTTTTAATAAACGAGTTGCCATTAAATTTATACATTAACTATAATTTTTATAGTTGGCGACTTTGTTTTGTATACGATGGCAACGACAAACGAAGAAGACGACAAAGACGACGACGATGACGATGACTGTGACTGTGAGCGCGATTCTTCTAGGGAAACTTTAACGATTGCGAATTGGACATTGTTTTTTTGCATTGCACAAGTTCCTTAAACAACAATTCACAAACTATATAAATACTATCTCTCTCTCTCTCTCTCTATAAAAAGATAATAGCAATATACATATCTGCCCAAGTGAATGCAATCATTGTCACGTAATCGAAACCATATAACCCTTCCAGAACATAATTAAACGAAAGTTATACAGAAAATGAAAGGCGTTAAGGATTATGTAATCTGATTGGAATGTGCTCAACTTGCCCCCACCCTCTAGAATAATTAATAAAAATGACACTTAAAGAAGATAAATCGGTAGAAAAGTTGCGGCATATAGAATTTCAATCCCAAATACTTATTGTTGAATAATTATTCGATTAAAAAATCACCAATCTTATTTTTTGAAAAAAATCATTTTCTACCTGTTACATGATAAACAAAAAACTAACTTCAAAATAGAAAACAGCTGATTTCGGCAATAGGTCAATCTGCAGTTGCTTTGATCTCTCACTCTCTTTCCATGCACCATTCTACTCTCTCGCAATCTAAGCTCTCTCTCTCCCGCTCTCTATCTAGCACTCTCTTTTAGCTAATCTTAGTTGTAATTTGCCGGTTGCTGCGGTCGCCCGCAAATTAGTGCGTGTGCCCAATTTTTTCTTCACTTTTCATTCGCAAACAAAATCGTATAGTGCCTACAGTATATCAAATCGGTAAAGTGCATTCCGTTAGCTTTCTTTTGGTGTTAATATCATAAAAATCCGTTCAGTATTTATCGAGTTAATTGTTTTGCAAAATTTAGGCTTTTTTCCCTTCTTGTGTGTGTGTGTGAGTGTGGTGAATTAAGTGAGCCTCTGTTGTGTTGTTGTTGTTGGCATGGCCTGCCATTGTTCCCAACTGTTTTTTGTTGTTTTTTTTCAGTGAGTGAATTTGTGCATAGTGGGATAGTGAGAGAGAGTGGTGTGAGAGAGAGATGAAACGGGAGGTGAGTTATCTGTTACTTATTGTCCATTAATCTATGTAGATAAGACAAACTAACACTTAAGGCTTGATCGATAACATATCGATTTTTCGTTATTGGGTTATCGTTGAGGACTGGTTTGAAATTCTAACCAAGTTTATTTCAATTTATCTTGAATCAATCAAAATCTTATAAATTAATTAGTTAGAATAATTATTAATTCTTAGAACACAATAAGGATTAAGTTAATTGGTTATACATATTACTTCTTTTGATCCTGATACGAATCCTCTGGACTTGTCTTCCACCTTTATTTGCTTTCGATTCATAATCCTTAAATTGTGGATTAATTATAGAGATACTATCTGATTTGTTTCTTCTATAAATATATAATATAAAGTGGTTTTAGTAGTATTAACGTAGCTCTATGAAATGTTCTATTCTATTGTCTTAGTGTTTAAGTATTTATAAATATTAATTAGAAGGGATACAATGCCGACGAAAATCGGATAGCTTTTTAATGCTTGAATATTTCGATCGATTAAGGGAATTTTAGAATTCATTTGGAATGTTTTCCATACGCAAAAAAAAAAATTGAACTGGCTCAGCAGTTTATTTGTTTATCGCTTATTTATTATTGACAAATCGCCAGCGAGGCAAAAAGTTATATCCATACAGGCGATATAACATTGTATGTGAATGTGTATATAGTGAATATTTTGTGATATTTTGTAGGGCCCATAGCAGCTGCGCCTTGCAGCGTCCGTCTCTCCGGCCGTGGAGGCGGCGGGCAGCGGGGCGGCGCGGCGGTGGCGGCGCAACATTTGACAAGACATGCCTCTACCCTTTGATCTTCAATAAATTCTGAACAAACAAATCAAATCAAACGTGTTGCATTTTTTCCATCGACAAAAGCAACAAAAACAACAACAGAGAGAGAGAGAAGAAAAACAACTAACATCAAAAAAATGCAGCTACATACAACTAAACATTGGCAAATGCATCAAGAAGATGATGATGACCATGATGATGATGATGATGATGATGGTGATGGTGATGGCTGGGAGAGGGGCAATAGACAGGAGGAAAATGGAGGAGGGGCTGTGTAAGCGGAGTGGGAGGAGCAGCCCTCGGTAATTGTTTGTTTGTTTGCATTGTGTACATATATCTATCCTACCTCCCCCCCGCCCGCATCATTTCTTTCCCCTCCCGCTGACTGTGTACATGTGTGTGTTGGCGGCGCTTCTTTGAGCATCAAGAAAAAAAGAAAAATTGAAAGAAAGAAGGAGAAAAAAAATAACAGAATCTTGACAGAAATTTATAATTAAACAAATGCGGTGCGTTGAAAAAATATTTTTCCATTGCTTTTAACATGAGGCATTTCTTTTAAAACAAAAAAATTTTAATCATTCCCTCAGAATGGAGACCTTTGCATACCCTGTAGCAAAAAAAAAAACACACATACTAAGAGTGGGTAACGTTTCTGTGTGACTGCATAGAGTTATATCACCTAAATTTTAGGCTGGGGAACGCACAAGCAAGCCAAAAAAATGGTCGCTGCTGTTTGAGGAAGACACAAGGAACTTAGGGACGCACAAGTCAGTCAGGATACCGCTAAAGAGATCTCGAGAAGTAGTCAAATATGTCAAAATTTGTTGTCTGGGGACGCACAAGCAAGGATCGTGTGACTTCCTCAGTTACATGTGTCTTTCTAAGTCCACAAACTCCCTTTTTCGGTCCCGCCTAAGACCCAAGGCTCCTGTTGAGCACATGTGGACCTTAGTGGCTTAGTTTGTAGGCCCTTTAATATACCCTTCTTTACTCTATAGCTTATACAGGGTATAACAAGTCTCAACTGTCTTTTGCCTTTTCTTGTTCTGTGTGTGTGTGTGATGATGTCTATGGAAAATTTATATAAACAAAAGCAATTTAATTTTGTGGTGATGAATGTTTGGTTTCAGTTTCGGGTTCAGGTTCTTTCTCTTGCTCTTGCTCTTCTCTTTTGGTGGTAATTGAGTTGTAGTTGTTGTTGTGCTAGTTGCTGCATATGTTGTTGTTGTTGTTGTTGCTCTTGCTGTTGTTGCTTGTTTAAGGCGGCGCTGATTAAAGCGCAAGCGGCACATTGTTTAGTTATTTTTTTTTTTTTTTTCTTCTCATTCTATTCATTTTTTTGTTATTTTTTTTTTTTTGTTTATATAGAAATGTTTCCTCTCACCCGTCGATTTATTTTTGTGTTTATATTTATAATTTTGTATTTAAGAATTTTCTACTATTTTCCAGTTGATTTCAGTTGGAAAACTTGTCATTTGGGTTTTCCTTTTGATTCTCTCTCTTTAGGTATAATTTTTGTTTTGTTGTTTTTTTGTTTTTTTTATTTTTATTTTGGTTTTGTAGTTTGTTCCCAAAAATTGCATTTTGCATCATTAACAACACATTTGTCAAATGCATATGGATGATGACTGCCTGGACGCCTACATATTGTGCGTATATGTGAAAAGGGGGCGTGGCATCGTGTGTCCGTGTGTGTGTGTGTTAATGGCATGCTCACAAATTCAAATTAACATTTTGCAGCAATGCAGCAGCAGCCCCAAAATGATGCCATCACAGTGAGTGCAATATGTGCATGTACCACTGCAAATCTGACACAACCATATAATCAACAATGCTTTTCTCTGATTACATAATAGTAATTTCTCCTTTTTACCATGTTTCCATACCACAAAATTATCTTAATTTTCATTTCTTGTTTTTGTTGTTTTGCAGCTAAAACTAAACCTACAAATGCAAATGTAATGAAATGAACATTGATGGACATCAACACCAAACATCATTTAGACAAAGGTAAATATTTTGTTTCATCCTCTTTTGCTTTTGCCTTGTTAAGGTTTTGAGTTTCATTTCCTTATTGATAATAGAAATTACAGAATTTAATAATGTATTAGGCAAGTAACTTTAGCATTTCGAGATTCTCTTCTATTAAGGTTTCGAATATATGTAAGGTATAAGGAAATGATGAATATTTGTAGCTTAGACTTTTATTAGCAACTGTACCAGGGACATTTGTCATTTTTGATCGAGCATCAAGCAAACAATTTAACACTGGCACAATGAAGAACACATACAGGCCAACTCTCCATACGTGTGTGTGTGTGTGTGTGTGTGTGTGTGTGGGGGCACATGGAAAAATGCTTGGCACTCGTTGCACCCGTCACTGGACAATACTAAAAATCACATCAGAAATGCAACAATAAACGCAAAAACTACACAAACAGCAAACGACGACGACGACGTCGACGAGGATGACGATGATGATGACCACGACGAGGACGATGACGATGACGACGACAACCAGGACGAGAACGAGAATGATGATGATGATGATGATGACATTGTATACCAGTTACTCCCATCGAAACCCACCGCTCATCTCCCACAGACTCCCCCCCATCCGTCCGTTCCCCTGTCCGTCCATCCATCTACTCTCCACTTGATGCATTCGACATGCATGCGGAGCAACAACAACAAACTTTGTTGTACTTTAACCTTCCTTAATAGAATTTTTGAATACGCAAAAACACTTTCAAAGAATATAAATAATGACGATTCGAATTATCATGGTTGCACAGGACTCTATTGCCCTCTCCCTCTCTCTCTCTCTCTCTCTCTCTTTTTTGATGGCAGAGTGAGGTACGAAGATAGAGCCTGGCCAGGTCTGACAACGATAACAATAAAAACAAAAGAACGGCAAAGGGGGAAGGAGCGGGAGAGAGAGGGAGAGAGAGAGCTTTGTGTGCGTGGGGCAAGATGGAGTCTCGAGCTATAGGATACGCACACATTGCAGCTGTTCAGACGTTTGGGCTGTGTGGTGCCTGGGCACAAGACCCGAGGCTAAGTCTACTGAATAGAATGGAAGGAGTTCAAGCTGGCCAAGCTCTTGCACCTGGATCGAGCTACTCCTTATTGTGTCAGGCAGTTAACAATTTTTTGTTTTCGTTTCGGATGGGATTCGATGATAATACAACTGATGACAATTGTCGTTATGGGCGGCGCCTACACCTCCTGCGCCCCCCCATATGCAGGTGGACAGAAATAGAGACAATAAACGAGAAATGGACAGTAGAAGAGATTAATATTAATCAGTCTATTCGCTTTTCGGAAAATACTGCAATCAGACATCAGGCATGCCAATGTTTCTTTAATCCTACATGTTTGGGTATTAGCCAAGTCTTTGGCCAATCCTGAAAATCATTCAACTACGAGTCATCACTCTTGGCTCTTCCCTTTTGATGCTGACAAGCACTAGAATCTGATGCTGGAAGCTTTCTTCGCAAAGGTTTTTCTTCTTGTTCGATATGATAAATTTCTAAAGTGTTCTATGGAAGAGTTTTCTTCTAAGAAACAACCGAATTAAAATGGAGGGTATTCAAAACCATTAGAATCATAATAGATATGTTCGTTTCCCTGATAAAAAGGCTTCAATTTACTTTCAAAATAATATAGTAGAAGCTGCGAAATGAAAACTCTCTAAAACTAGAATCTATCAAAAACTAAAATTTAAATTACAAAGCTTAAAGCTTAAAGTTTCATTTAGTTAATTAAATAATTTTAATGCTATCAGCTGCTTCAATTTAAATAAGTAAATCAAATTAATCAACAGAAATTATTTTCTTTTTGGTTGTTTTAAGTTAAACATTTTCTTGTCAAATTTTCAGAAAAATGATTGTAAGCAAATGATCTTTCATTGAGAATAAAATTATAATTATATTAGGGAAATATTTTAGCGGCTAAAAAATAATTAGATACTTAAATTATGGATGTTAAATCTTCGCTTAAGATAGTATATATTTCCTAGATCTTAGATTCTTATATTAAAAATTGAAATCTTTTTTCATGGTTTGTCCAAAAGTGGAATCATGAAGGTTCACATAATCAATCGGCTAAGCAACATCTTTGTATTAGGAATGCAACTAACACACACACACACACACACACACACACACACACACACACACACACACACACACACACACACACACACACACACACACACACACACACACACACACATATAAATATGCACAACCAATGCATTTTCATTTCATCGACCATTGGCAACAACAACAACAACAAAACAAAAAAACCGAAAAAAATAAATCATAAATCGAGCGACAATGGGCACGAATGTTAAAACCAAACAATCCAAAGAGCCGGTCGGTCGGTTGTTCGGTCGCTTGGCCAGGCCATTTCTCCACATCCTCGACCCGCAAATATGCATTGACAATTACATGGTGCACATACACACACACACACACACACACTATTCCGCTGTGCCCCCCCCCCAAGCCAAACCGAAAACCAATCGTTGGCCCAACATTATTTTCAGTTAGAAGGTCTCCCACACATTGTCGAGTCCTTTTTGCATTTTGCAAACATACGCAAATTACGCATACCATAAAACAGAGAGAACGAGTGTGGGAGAGCAGGGGGGAGAGAGAGGGGGCGGTCAAGATGACCCCATGCGGTTGATGGGGACAATTTTTGGCGTAGAGAATTTTCAGCGAAGACAAGTATCTATTCGCCTTAATGAACTAACTTGTTTTATGACCAAAGCGAGAATTTCCTTCTCCCCTGTCTATGCATATGGAATGCAAATCACACAAAAACTAAGCAAGAATAACAATACACAAAAATACACAAAATACAAAATCTAAAAACTAACAATTTCTTGTTATACTACAATAGAATATAAAGACGAAACAAAAAAACAAAAAAAAAAAAAAAAAAAAAAAAAAACGAATTGCATAAGAAATCAAAATCAAATCAAAATTGTCATAATAAAAACTGCATAGTCAGGCAAATGCAATGCTTTATTCAACAGACAAGAGGCACAAGGATCGAGGATGTGTGTGTGTGTGTGTGCGAGTGTGTGTGTGTGTGTGTGTGTAGCCCACTGGTCCTGGCCATATATGAGAGAACAAAACAAATTAATAGAATTGTTAAATGTGACAGGCAAATGTGTGGCGACTGAGAGAACTGGGCCCAAAAAACAATACTAAAATACACTGAAAATAGAAGTTTTGCTGCATGGGTGGTGGGAGAGATGGATGGGTGATGGGGCAGTCGAGTGAAGTGGAATGAAGTAAGAGAATGCAATGGATTTCTCGTTTCTCGTTGCTCTGGTTCTCGTTTCTGTTTCTATTTTGCTGGTTGCTGCGTGTTGCACATACAAAAAGCGCAGACAATGCGATTAGTTATAGGCAGGAGAGTAGGGAAACGCACACACGCAAAAACCAAATGACGAATGACATTTTATTACGGCACCCAGGAGAGGGGGACGGGGAGTGGTGGTGGGGGCGGAGCTAAGGGAGGGCAGGAGTGCGAGTGTGTGTGCGTGTGTGTGTGTGTGTGGAGGCAGCCTCGGTAGGAAAACTCATCTTGTATGCAAACTCAAAACTCAAAAATTCGTAGACAAAAGAGTACACACACACACACACACACACACATACGAGCGAGGTGCAGGACCTGGGCCCATGACTAGGTCCTGACGGCTAATGCTTGGGCGGCTCTGTTGATGAATTGGTCCTAGGTCCTGCCTACACCTACCATCTATCCACACGTATGCCTCCTCCTGTTCGGGGCAAAACTCCAGGTTCTCGATTCTCGTTGCCTGTAACGTCGTTGCCATGCCAATTGCGAGGAGTCCAAGCCCAAGTTAAAATAAATATGAGTTCAATTTTCATTTTCGGCTTTCGTGGACGTGGAGAAGAACGAGAGTGAGTGAGTGAGTGCGAGAGGGAGAGAGAAAGAGGAGAATTCCTCTACCTGATGCATGGTGCATGGTTCATGGTGCCTGGTGCCTGGTCCTGCTACCTGAAACATGGTAACGTTGATTTTATTGGCGGTTTACTGACCTGCGCCAACGGCAAAGGCTACTCCACACATTGCGCATACGACACGTTGTAGGCTCTGGGTCCTCTGGATGCCTGGGTTCCAGCTTCCTACCTTCCTACATCCTTTCAACTAGAGGCTGTCAAAATGCGTGAATTCATTTCGATTTTCGATTTCCTCCTCTCTCTCTCTTTCGGTATGTGTGTGCTTAGGTGTGTGTGTGCGTGTGTGTGTGCGTGTGTGTGTTGGGCCAGTCTTTACCTCTCTAGCAAAAAGTTAATAACGAAAGCAACATTAGCAAATCTCCTCTGCAAATGTTTGCCTAACTTTTTGAAGCAAGTTTTTGTTTTGTATATTTTAAAGTAAGATCTCACGATTGATAGTAAGGGTCCAACAGCAGCAGCAGCAGCAACAGCAACAACAACAACGGCAGCAGCAGCAGCACCACCACCAGCATTTCCTGTTGCCGCCCCAAAAGACTTGGCAAAGATCTTGGCCAAAAAAAACAAAAAAAAATTACTACAGCGGCAAACAATTACCACACAGCAGCAGCAACAGCAACAGCAGCAAAAGCAACAACAGCAGCAGCAGCAGCAGCAACATCATTTCCTTGAACATATTTATTAAACCTGTCCCAATCCCAGGCGGCAGTCTCAACAATTGCAAATGAAGTCAATTGCTACCGCTAAAATGTTTAACTTTTGCTTTGCATCTCTCTTTGCCCACTCATGCTGTCTCTTTCACTCTCTCACCAGCACTCCCACTAGCAATCCAACTCTCCAACTCCCACTAACCAAGTCCGAGTCAAAGAAAAAGACATTATAAGCCGGGTCAAAATTTACAACAACATTTACAACAGCAATAATAACATGAAAATGCCAAAAAAATATTCAAGTCACACGAATTGCAAATACTCTGCTTACGATAGAAATATGAAACAATTAGAGTTTGAAGATTGAATAAGAAATTTAAGAATTAAAATTTAAAATTTAAGAAAGATTTTCTATAAGAAAAATCTTATATATCATTTCGTAAAGTCAGTTTTCTAAGAAGAAATTTCGAAATAATCGAAGCAATTTTTTTAGAAATAACTTCAATTTTAAAATATGTAAAACCATTTTATTTCAATAGATAGAACTCAAATAAATATATTGAAATAATTTTCAAGTAATTATTATTGTTATATTTTCAATATTTTAAGATAAATAAAGTCAGATGAATATACATATATATATAGATAGAAATAAGAGATATATAGAAACATTATCACTGAAACATTTCTAAACAGAAAACCCAATAAGAAATTTAGTTATATAAAATTTGAGAATGGTTTTTGAACGATTTATAGAAATCGAAAAAAAGGATATAAATTTGTCTAAGGGCATTTCAACAGGGAGCTATGGAAAAAATATTATCAGTAGTAGAAGAAGACGAAGATGCCGCTGCTGCTGCTGCTGTTGTTGTTTTTGTTGTTGTTGTTTCGCAATGCACGTTTTCCCTCATAGGAGGCACCGCCGATTCCGACGCCGATGCTGACGCGTCGTGCTTCTTCGTGGGCGATGTGGATAACCCTTCACCCACTCCCCACAAAATAAGAGAGAGACAGAGATAGAGAGAGAGAGTAATAGAAGCGGGCGGGCGGGGGGAGGTGTATTGAAGAAGAGACAACTATTTTGGCTGCTACTGTGCCACAGCTTCTTGGCATGCTTGGTTGGGCACGTTATGCCGACAACTTCTTCAGCTTATGTGAAGACGACCAAGACGAGCAAGACGAAGCCAACAACGATGCCCCCCAGTGAGGGGGGCGGGCAGGGAGTTTGGCTGAGGCGGGGTTTTGCGCCCGGTAAGTGAGTGAGTTACTTGGCATTGTGTGTGGTTGCTGCTGCTGCTGCTGCTACTGCTCAAGTGAGGGATGGGGGGACGGGGAAAGGATTTTTGCATATTACTACTACCGCAAGTTGCAACTGCAACAAGTTGTTGCAGTCAATCCAAGCAGAAGATGGAATTGGAGTTGGGAGTTGCAGAGGGAGAGTCTTTGGCAATTGTTCAAATTTCGAGCTACCGCAGCAGCATGCAAAATATGTGTAATTGTTTGATATAAGTTGTTGCAAGTCCAAAAACGACGACTTAAAAATGTGGCCCATTGTTTTGGGCATGATTTGTTGTTGTTTCCCCTGGCCACTGATCCAACTCACCTCCACTCACCTCTCACCGCCCCTCATCATCTTTGTTAATGTTATGCATATTATGGCAAAACGTATCGTAATACCCTCTATACATAAAATCAGACAAAAAAAGAGTCTTAAGATCTATGTAAGATTCAGTTGGCCACCTTTGTAGATGGAATCCTTTGACTTGGATACGAGAAGATCAATCGATCATTCATATTGGCCATATATACTTATTCTTTTCAACAATTGATCGATCCTAACATAAACCTTGATTACTTTTCAATGCCTCAAACGATTCGAGTGAGGAAAATATAACTTACAAAAAATTCTATGAAAAATTCATGGAAAGTTTCCTTATTTGATAAGGTTCTTTGTATTAGTTAGACAGACATTTAATGAATTTTTGTTGATTTGCTAAAGGGTATCTCAAAGGTCGTTGCTTTAACTTGCTGAGCGGTGGTTTTTTCGTTTTGTTGCAGTTGCAACATTCACTTAATCGCTTATAGTTATTATACTTTATTATTTCTTCTCTGCCAACGACATTTGCATGGCCTTTTGTTCTGTTTTTTTTTTTTTTTTTTGCTGTAGGTAGGTTTGGTTTTTTTTTGTATGATTTTTTATAACTTGCATCGATATTGTATTGAATTTTTCTGGCTTGAACTTATCTTGGGGGAGACGACCCTCACCCTGATTTTGACATGGAAATTATTTTTAATAAAACACAAAAACCAAAAAATTTGTTAGTCTGAGTTTTTTGATGTTCAATTTTATTTTTGTTTTTCGCATTTTCAACCCCCTTTTCAATGGACATTTCATTTGTTTGACTTGTTTTCGCATTTTTTGTCGCTGTTGTGTTAATTTTATTTGATTTATTTTTAATGTCCAATCTGAAAAGCATTCCCTTACCCCTCATTTGTGGACTTAAACTCAAGCAAAAAATGTTGTCCTTTTTGCTTAGGCGACAGAAAATCAAAACACAAAAACGCATATAACACACACACCACACACACACACACACACACACCGTCTAAGCCTTTTGCTACAGCCTGCTGCTTCTTCTCATCCCCCACACACACACAGATAACAGAGAGCATGTGCAGGTCCCCCTACTCCTGTGATGGTGGGAAGGGGTTTGGGGGAGCATCAACTAAAAATTCGCGAATTTTTCCTATGGAACTGCTGCTGCTGCTGCTGGACAACTTCTATGCCATCCACCGAACTCTTCGTTTAATTTTTTAACATTTTGCATATTATTTTGTTTGAAACGCAGCCTTCCCCCAACCCCCAGCCCCCCTCTCTACCTACCACCCCAGTTACCGCCCTTCTATGTGTCAAACATGCCATTTATATGCGAGGTTGCTGTTGCTGCTGCTGCTGCTGCAATGGCTTGGAGCTTGGGAGAGCTATGGAGTAAAGGATTTTTAGAAAGCATTTGGCCAAAAAAATTTTTATCAAAGCCTTCAGCAGCGGCATCAGCAGCAGCAGCAGCAGCAGCAGCATCAGTGGCAGTGGCAATGGCAATGGCAGTTGGTTGATAGTGGGAGGCATGATGGAGGCATTGTATGTCGGGAAATTTGAAACTCAATAGACAAAAAACCAAATAACAACACAAAAAAATTCTACAAAAAGTCGGACAAGCAATAGAAAAAGAAAACACACCCACATACAAACACACTCACACACACACACCCCTACTGCTGCCTTTTGGTCCTGTTACTGCTGCTGCTGTTCCTGGTATCAAGGCATTCGTGTTTCGTGTTGTTGTTTTTTTTTTTTTTTTTTTGGACATAGATTTCCGCTTGATTTTTACTGCACTCAGAGCCCAGAGAGCAGGAGATGGAGCTGGAGCTGGAACTGAAGCTAGAGCAGAGAAGAAGAGGCTTGGGAGCTGCGACTCTGTTGCTGTTCCTCTGTCTGCATTTTGAGGCTGTTTTATTTTTCCGGTGGATTGGGGATGAGTTTTGGATTGGCGGCGGGTGGATGGATAGAGGGGAGTGGAGGGAAGGGTGGTTAGAAAAACGCGCGTTACTTTTGCCTGTCGATTTTTCTATGCCCGACGCATTGGCAATAAAACTAAGCAAAAAACGCATTTCATATAAGGGTCCTGCTCCGCCATATGTGAGACTGTGTGGAGGAGGAGTAAGGCAACAATCTAACTCCATCTCTCTCTCTCTCTATGCTTGTCTCCCTGCAGATGGACTGATGCTTGCAGCAGTAGTCGAACTTGGTCTCGCTGCTGGTAAAACCTTTGCACGTTGAGCACAAACGACAGGCGACAGTCAGTGGGGGGAATGGGCGGCATATATATGTAGACCTGACTGCTTGCTGGTGGGGGTGTGGCTAGTTGGGTTTGAGTTTTGCACCAAAGGCGTATCGAAAATGGTTACAAAAAGATCCAAAAACGAGAACCCAGAAAAAAATTTTTGTTACCAGAAAAGAGCTTTTTGATACAAATTGTCATGGCAAAAGAGACTCTGTGTATCCCTCCCTCTCCCTATGTATGTGTGTGTGTGTGTCTATACAGATAAAATTGCATACTTCAGGGCTTCCAAAATGATGATGGGGGGGAAAAATAGAAAGAAACGTCGATCACTTTGACTAAGACAAAGTCAACAAAAGATATGTATATCCCCAGCCGTATTAACTTTGTGCAAAAAACAAAACTCAATGAAAGTTCCTCAACACTTCATTCAAAGGCAAAGCCAATGAACATGATTTCTGCTCAACTTTGGAAAAATAATAAAAAAAATTTGTCAAGAAAAATACATTTTCACAATGTATTTTACAAGTATTATACACAAACTTTTTTTTTAACAACAACTTGACATAGATAATGCAGAAAATATAATAAACATAATATAATAAACCCTTACACGATAACGATTAAGTTTAGGATGATAAGAAGTGGCTAATGAAAATATGAATTAATCATTACTCAATCGACACAGTTGCAACAATATTTTGTCAATTCGTTTCGAGATTTCTTCAATCATTCATGCAACATATTGTAGTAAACTTTATATACCCCTCACACGATAACGATTAAGTTTTTGGATGATATCGATTAATAGAAAACAACTCTGGTTGTAGCTTTCTTCATAGAAAATAAGAATGAAGGAATGGAAAATTCATTACTTAATGGACACAGTTGCAACAATATTTTGTTAATTTGTTTGGAGACTTCTTCAATCATTCTTTTTGGTTTTCTCTTGTTTCTCTAAATTCTTCTTAAATGCTAATATTCAAAAAATTTACCTCATTCTATTTTACACCTTTAAAATAAGTTCTGAAACTTGATTCTAAGGCTTAGAAAGTCTTTAAATGAGATGGGAAAACCTTCTAGATAAGTGTAATAATTTATTAAAAAGGTTTTGTTCATTTTGATAAAATAAATTTTGAGATTTTTTGTGAATTTCCCAGTTGTAATTTCAATTAATTAAATAATTTATGTACTAAATAATTTTGTAAGGACATCTCTTAGCATACAATTTGCTTACAGATTTATCTCCATTCTCAATAATTTGCTAGTTGACTTGAGTTCATTTTGTGATTGGCTCGATTCTCAATACAAATAAGATTAAATACACTTTGACTTTTTGGGGGGACGGGAAGAGGATGGGCAAATTTGAAATGTCTTCAGGTTTACCTTTTATCAATTTTGGGAATAATCAAAATTCAACTAAAATGTCAATAAATTTGACATTTAAGTATGCATTAGTGTGTGTGTAGGCTTCTGTGTGTGTGTGTGTGTGTTTTGTGGTTAACCACAATTTGTCAGCCATTTGCCATTGTTTATTTGTATAGATTTAATTTTGCACACAAACAGACACAGAGAGAGAGGGAAAGAGAGAGAGAGGAATAGAGAGATTGGATTGGATCATCATTGACAACCACATCCGCTGCTCATCTGTGGATAAATTAATTGCTAGTGAAAATACCAAAATTCCAAACAAAACACTACGCAAAAAAAAAAAAAAAAATAATGAAAAGGATGTCAATAGACAAATAAACAAATAAACAAACAGTTGGGTCAATTGACTGACTGCAACAATGAGTGAAGTGATAAACATGACCAGAAATGCGCTATCAATTACATAGTGATTTTTGTTCGCCACATTCCCGCCCTCACTTAATACCCACCTGCCCAGCCCCACAGCCCCACCGCCCACCTGCAGGCAGCTATAGATTTTTGTGTTGACACATGCAACATGCTGTTAACACCAACACGTCGCAGCAGCAGCAGCAACAACAGCAGCAACAGTTGCACTTGTGTGCATGTGTGTGGGTGTCAGCAACACTTTCGCTTTCAAACGCATTTCGCGTGAATTGCACAAAAAAAAAATACAAATTCTGCCCATGTGTGTGTATGTGTGTGTGTATTTTGTGCTGCAGCAAAACGCACTGTTGCATGCAACACCAGCAGCGGCAGCAGCAGCAGCCACACTTTTTACGTGTGCACTTTTTCACACACAATTTGTATGGCAGCAAATGGCAAACTTCAGCAGCATTAAATTGCCGATGTTGTTGTTGCTGCTGCTGCTGCTGTTGTGACATTTAATAGCCACAACTTGGCTAATAGTTGCCACGTGTTTGGGCCATTTGACCAAATTCCATTCATAAAATCAGCCAACTTAAAATGTGTGCGTTCAAATGTGGCAACATCTGGTTGCTGCCACCAAGATCATGAAGCCTTTAGCCATTGGAGTTTAGGGCATGAAAAGTGACAGCTTTAACTGGCGATTTGATAAATGCCTCAAAACTGTCCCAAAATCCACTCTAGCAACAGGTTGCTGCAAGTAGGACAACAACAACAAAAAAAAAGAGAAAAATAACAAACTCAACCGCGACATGCAACACAAACCCCGAGTAAAAGGCCAACAGGCTCGCGCTCCATATAGGTGTCATTGCCATGGGGCAAGAGTAAGAGGAGGCATAGGGGGAGGGGGCCGCCGACACGCTGCCTGCAATATCAATTGTTGCTGTTGCTTCTGCTGCTGGCGTTGTTGCACTTGCACATTGAATTCTGGGTGTGGGGATCGGGGTTTTGGGGGGCATGTTCGCTTCATGGTTTGACAGCCATTTGATGGCATTATGATTTATCAATTCCCATAAAAAAAATGCCCATAAAAATAACCATTCACTCTCTCTGTGTGTGTACGTGTGTCTGTGTGTGAGTGTGTGTAAACTAGGACTTGTCTAAAAAACATGGTCAACAAGGAAAAATAGTTGCAATCAGATGAGAGAAATATTAAACATGGGCTCCAAGAATATTTCTTTCAACAAAATGACTTTCAAACAAGTCAAATAATAAACCAAATACAGATTTTTAAGTCAAAAAATGAGAAAAAAAAGTTAAATCGGTCAAGTTATGCCCTCGAAAATGGTTAAACATTTTTTCAAAAGTATTTCTTTTAACAAAATCCGTTAAAACAAATCTAATAGTAAATCAAATACAGATTTTTAAGTCAAAAAATGACCAAAAATCGTTAAATCGGTTAAGTTATGCACTCGAAAATGTTAAACCATTATTAAATATTTTGTTTATGGAAATTTCCTGTTTATTTCAGAACTTTCATCAAGTTAAATCTAGCTATAAAAACATTATTGATAGCAGACTGATCTGCCTGACTCTAACAAGTTTTTAAATCTCTTAGAAATTCTTCTATTTCTTATTCTAAGGCTTTAGGATAGGGTCTTTCGATACATATGGTTTCTGGACATACAAAATATCTCAAAATATGAGCTTATATTCCTAAATATTTAGATATACTGAAGAAGAGAAAATGCTATAAAAACTGTCTCAAGTCTTCGTGCTAAACCAAAAAAAAAGATATATAATCAATATGAAGTGAAGTTGAATAAAAAACGGAAATTAAATTACCTCTCTAGGGATTCGTAATTTTTTTCAAAACACTTTTTTACCGCAGAGTTTAGCGAATTTCTTTATGTAAAAATTTCTAAAATGAATTTTCGAGACTTGAAATTGATATTCAGAGAGAAATTCGTTTCGAATGGCTTGCAAATAGTCAATTTCTTTATGAAAAATTTCTAAAATGAATTTTCGAGACTTGAAATTGATATTCAGAGAGGAATTCGTTTCGAATGGTTTGCAAATACTTCCTTTTAGTGCATTGCAAGGGTATAAAAAAAATATCAAAGAAGCTAACTTCGGCTATGCCAAAGTTTGTATACCCTTGCAGCTTTTGACCATTACATTTTATTTTCTAAAAAATTGTTTGTTTCTTAATCCAATAAAGAAATATTTTAAATACATTGGCCGGGGGCAGCCAATCGCCAAATAGTAGACAATGTAGCGATTGATATTCATATTCACACACACACAATCGCAATTTTGACACATATATGTGCTTCACTGCTTATGCGTGCACTGCTTATGGCAGCAGTACTGCTGCATACTGCTGCTGCCATAAGCAGTGCACGCTATATAGGCAAATTTTATATCGTCGAAATCAGGCGTTATGTTTATCCGATTGTTTTGAAATTCACGCATATGACGTAATCCCTTTTTATTTATGTACATAATCAGTTTGGATAAGATTGTTCAAAAAATAGAGAAGTTATTCGCATTTAACGATTGTATTTGTATGGCAGCTATATGATATAGTTGTCCGATCTTATTCAAAATCGCAGATGTGTATGTGGCTGTATAGAAAAGCTTATATACGAACTTTGAATGCGATAGCTCTAAAACTGTGGGACTAGATCGCGCAGCACCAGACAGACAGACGGACAGACGGACATGGCTATATCAACTCGTCTTCTCTTGCTGATCAAGATATATATACTTTATGGGGTCGGAAACGATCCCTTCTCTGCGTTACAAACATCTGACCAATTTTATAATACCCTCTGCAAGGGTATAAAAACTATAACTCTTTTTTAATTGTTACTCCTATCATCAAGTTAAAAAAAATGTTCACCTGTGGCTATTAACTGCATGGGGGCAATCATAGGTGTTTAATAGACACCGCGTTATGTGGTGTCAACTAGCCATTAACATCTGCACCATCATCATCATCATCATCATCATCATCATCATCTATGCAGCATTCATACATACATTCCGTGGCACCCCTCCATCCACCCCCTCCGCCATTGCCCACAAACTAACCAATTCACTCTGACACATCGCGATAAAAATCTGTTTGAAAAAGCCATGAGGTAAGCCACAAATTTGCGGTCAATTGGGTTTTCAGCCTGTTGCCGCAACAATGAACACACATACACACACATAGAGAGAGAGAGTGAGAGAGACACACAGTGGCACAACTGTGTTGCATGTTGCAACAAAAATGCATCAACGTTCATTGACCAAAAAGCCATCATCATCATCCTAAAACAGAAAGAACCTGGTGGAAAACCTTTTCACATATAAACACGTTGTTTTCCAATTTCCCCATTTTTGCTTTATATATTTTTTTTCTGTTGATGTTGTTGTTGCTGTTGTTGTTGCTTGTTCCGCCGCTGCATTTTCACACTTCAACAGCGCCAATATTCAGTGAGGTGGACTAGGAATGGGCATCCCACAATGTATACATCTATAAAACAAAAACCAAACCAAAAAAAAAAACCCCAACGACAGGGGGCTGTTGCATAAAAAGTGCAACAATTCAAATGACCCAAAACGAGGTGGAGCTGCAGCGGCAGCAGCAGCAGCGCTAGAAGAAGAATGGGGATGAGGCAGAGTGCCGCGCGGTTGCCTACTGTGAAAATTCATGCAAAAATCGGCGCGTGCGAAGAGTGAAAAATGGGATGACGAGGGGGTTGGCGGGGGGGAGTCTGATAAAAAAATGAAGCGAAACCCCTGAAAAATTGCAACACCAACCGCAAACAAGCGGCCAAACGGCGGGGGTCACTCATTCACTCACTCACTCAGTCACTCACTCAGTGCCCCGTGAGGAGAGTGCCATGGATGCGTGGAGGGAAGTGCAGCCTGGATTGAAATCCCTAATAATCGCGTTGCCCCAACGCGTTGAATGCATTTTCCCACCACTTACCACCCACCCACCCACCACACACACCAAAAAAAAAAAGAGGAAGAGGAAGGCAAACACCAACGTGAAATCGTTGCGAAAAAAATACAAAAATCTGTGTTTTTTGCGGGGGGAGGGAGTCATCGATAGGCTTGCATGGAAATGACCTTCACTGAATATGCTTCTCTTACTCATTCTTTTTTCTGTTTTTCTGGTGTGTTGTTGTTGTTGTTGTTGTGTGGAGAGGCTATAACAGGACATTGATATGCAGCACAGGATAATCGCGGCCAGTGCAATCAAAGTGCAATGCAAAAAAAAACAGGGTGCAAAAATCCAACAAAGAGGGAGGCAAATTTCACCTTTTTTTCACAGAATTTTCTCCTTTTTTTCGTTTTTTTTTTTTGGATGTATTGCCGCCGCCGCCTGTTGCATTGATGCAACATCAGTGTAGTGTGAAGAGAGGGAGGGAGGTTGATGGCGTGATGGGGTTTGAGCACGCATTCTGTGCATGACCTTGACGCGTGTGCCGCATGCTGAACAATCGAATGGACAGCAGCAGCAGCATGCAAGCAAATTGGTGGCATCATCATCATCATCATCATCGTTGACGTCAGCGTCATTTGGTTCCTTCTTTTTTTTTTTTTTTGGTGTTCTGTTGTTTTTTTTTTCGGTTAGGTCCGCTGACTGGCTGCACTTTTGTTAGACTGCAGACTGCTGCACCTCGCTGTGGCAGTGGTAATGGAATGGATGGCTGGCTGCAACACTTTTTTCCCTCTGTCATTGACAACATTTTGGGGTCGCGTGCGTGGCCCATTAAGCAAACGCCGCGCCATGTGGCAGTCAGAATTTGCTGCTGCTGCTGTTTTTTTTTTTTTTTTTTTTTTTTGTTTTGCATTCTTTTTTGTTGTTGCTCTCTCGCATGCAACGCGCAAATTTTCATTCATGCATTTTCTGGCATGTGTGTGTGTGTGTGTGCGTCGAGCAAATTCATTCAGTTTCAATGGCTCATTCATGGAAATGCAACAGCACGCCAGGCCCCTTGCCGAAGGGTGGGGAGGGGGTGAAGGGGAGGGGAGAGGAGAGCAGGCAGACTTGGGGGACTTGCAGCTTATCAGTTGAGAGTTTTTTATGCCATTGACATTATTTAGGCAGGTGGAATGTGCAATCAAGCAGCTGATTGATGGGGCCAGGGAGCTCCCCAGCATCATCATCTTCCCCCCACCCACTCCACTTATCACAGTTTACTATTAGCTTGAACCTCTTCACTAATTGCATTTTCTTTCTTAATTTCTTACAGGTAATATTCAAAATTTTCCTAATGCTCATTGAATAACTTAATAAATTGGTAAGTTTAAATATTGCATTTAGGAAAACTGCATTTTTTTTTTCAAAAATTAATTATTTATTTAAGAGATGCAAGAAAAGTATCTTAACAACACAATTAAATGATATAAAAAATAAACCAAACCTCTTTGGTATATCCAAGAGGACTATTTAGAAAACTGCACAAAAGAAAATTAAAATGGTGGGGAAAATATCTGGCTTTAGGCCAACTTCAATTGCTCCACACATCTTGCTTAGAAAAAAACAATCTCCAAGAGATCTTATATAATAAATAGAGACCAAACGAACCTAAAAAAACATTACTTTACATAGACTAAAAGATTCCTTCATTTTACAATTAGCTTTTGTTTTTTTTTCTCCTTATTTTCTTTAAATCGAAGCTCTAAGGAATTTAAATCTCTTCTTTGCTTGCACATGTTAGAGCCTCAACTCAATCCTCCCTCTCCTCCTCCCTCTTTGGCTCTCTGTCTCTGTGTGTCATTTGCTGTTACTTTAGTGGGCTGAGCAAAATGCATCCCCCCCCCCCATATCTCTCATGCCAGTCAACATCAAACAATTCCCTTGACAATAATAATTGTGACTTGGCTTTGCCTGACTGCTGCCGCCTGCCGCCTGCCAGTATCCTGCTGCTTCTCCATCATCATCCTCATCCTCATCGTCATCGTCGTCAATCTGCATTTGCCTTTTGCCATTCTTGATTTGCCTGCTTATAATAATTGTGCATTGTCAAACACCGTTGGCAATTATAAACAATCTAAATGACGCTCCAAAAAATTTCCTTAAAAGATTCTTAGCATTATCTTTTCTTCTTCTCGTTTGGTGGAGTTTTCTTTCGTTTGTTTTGTTTGGTTTTGTTTATAATTTGGAGTCATTGTGAATGTTTTTTTAATTAGTCTGCGGCCAAAAGGATCTTTTGAGCCTTTTGTCACAATGAGTTTCAATCAGTCAACTTACTTTTGCTTCTTGCATTGCGAAAAAGAAAAGAAATTCTCGTTTTCTGGCCATATCTTCATATAGATTAAACTTGACTGAGTCGAAATTTAAAGCATTTTGGGGCTTAAAGATGTTGTTGATGCTCTCCTCTGCTCTGCTCTGCTCTGGTGATGCCGTCTAATGCCGTTGATGGTCACATATGCGCCTGCTGACAACTAATCCCTGACAAAAGGATGCAGTGACCCCCTGCTCCCACCCCCCCCCATACTGTTTACCCCATTCCTTCTGCTGCTGCTGCTGACCACATGGCCTAACAACTAACAACAACAGACGTCGACATCGACAATCGCCGCAGCCTGTCGATGGGGGCCCAACAAATACAATAAAAAAAAAAAAACAACAAAAAAAAAAGAAACTGAAACAGAAATAGAAATAGAAAAAAGAATATTTGCCTGCGTCTGCACTTGACTAGGGAATGGGGCGTGGCAACGGAGGCGTTCATTTGTATATAAATGAATGCTAGCAAGGGGGTAAAGAGAATGTGCGCGGGGGCAGGGGGGAAGGGAAGGGCAGCCAAAGGAGCGACAATGGCCAAGTGGAAGCGGAAGCGACGCAATGCAATCAAATGGCGCAGCGCGCAAAATCTACAAAAACACACACACGCACACTCAACACACACACACACGCACACGCACACACATGACACAGCGGCGGAGGTGGAGGCAGTTGGACACACATGCAGCAGCAGCAACAACAGTTGGAGGCATGCAGGCAGAGCCATAGGACTCGGACTCGACCTCGCCTCCTCATCCGCATCCTCATTCTCGTTCTCGACTGGCAACTTGCAACGCACGCGAAAATCTTGCCAAAGGGGTGCCCGAATCCCCCGCAGAAACCGTCAAACCTGAACCTGAGCCTGGGTCCTGGACCTAGAACCAGAACCAGAGTACAGTTGCGTTGTCTAAGCCAGCAGCAAGAGCAGCAGCGGCAGCATCCAGAGAAACAGGCACAGGAGCATTGTGCCACCCTTTCTCTCTCTCTCTCTCTTTCTTCTCAAACCCCCCCCCCCGTCTCTTGCTTGTTTTCGCGTTCGTTTTGCCGCGTTAACTGTCCATCAATGCGGGCCTGAGGGGGACAGGACACTGAGAGAATTTTAAGGGAATTTCCTGGATTACAGGGAGAATTGATGGTGGTCGTCCGGGGAAGATCTCAACTAGAAGAAACTGCACTTGAAGATCGAAAATAATTTTTCGAACTACACCAAAGATCGTTTTGATCCTTGAGGATTAACAAATGCATTTATTTCGTCAAGTGTTTTCCCTTTTTGGAACTGGTCTAGGTCTCGTTCTCATTCTCATTCTCATACTCGATGCTCGATGCTGCTCCTGCTGCTGTTGCCTGTCTATCTGTTTGTGTCTGTGGCATGCACCCCTCTGCCTAAACCCCAACTGCTGTCTCCAAACGTCCTCCACTCTCCACCTCCAGCTCCAGCTCCATTGGCATTGGCATCGCCATCGTCATTGCCACCATCCACCCGTCCGAACCGCCGCCGCCTTTCCCAATCAGACAGCCAGCGGCATCGTTAGCAACGCAACGAAACGCAACGCAACGGCGGCAGCAACGACGGCGACGGCGACGACGACGTGGACCAGGACCAGGACCTTGCCTGCATTTCGAACTTCGTTTTAGGATTTGGTGCGGCCTGCAACCCCTCAATGGATGGTCAGCTAGCTAGTGGCTAGCTCCCCTGTTGGTAAGCCCTTTTTCATTGCCATCTCTGGCACCCACCATCCCATCATCTAACTGTTCTTTCACCCAAACCCATTTTTGGGTGGTTTCGTTTTATTGCGCTAGGCATTTTTGCATATTTGAGGCATCATCGCTCATCGCTTTTGTGTGTAAGCCAACTTTTAGACATGGGCTCTATGTAGGCAGTAGTAGAGTAGCAAGTAGAAGCAGCAGCAGCAGCCGCAGCAGCCACCAGTGAAAGAAGAATAACCTTTGCCCTCCCCAACGCTCTTTCCTTTTCTGCATTCTCTAAGCTGCAGTCGTCGACGTCGTTGTTGTTTGGTTGCACTCTTCTATTTGGCGTTTTAATATGCGCCATTTTTTCTCGCTAACCTCCCTCCCCCTTCCTTCCCACGCTAAACTGCCTATACTTGTGTACGTTTGGTCACCTTCATGGACACACACACACACACACACACACACCATGATGCACAGGGAAACTTGAAGCATTTTATTTGTTTGTTTGCTTGTTCGTTCACTCATGTGTGTGCCGCAGACACAGCATCAGCAGCACCACTCCCCCACCACCCGCCCACCTCCTTTTCACAAACTTTGTCTGTTTGGGCTCAAATGTTGTCATCTTTCCGCCCACCCTCTGCACTCCCTCCAAACACACAGGGGGAGAAACACTCACATCACATTACCCAGTCGCCGTTTGCCTTGTCGCAGAGCCTTTCGTCGCTTTTTTGGACATCATGCGTCGGCGTTCACATTCACATCTGCACATCTCGTTCTTCATCCTCTCACATCTAGATCCACATCCACATCCGTCTCATCCCCATCCCCATGCCCATCCCCCATGTCATCGTTTTGCTCGTCAGCGTCGTCGTCACCAGTTAAATGCATAAATTTTCGTATAAACGCGTTTTTGGGAGTCGCGTTCCTTCATTGGGATGGGGGTAAAAACTCCGCCCCCGCCCCCGCTCCCATGTCTACCAATTTTAATCAAAAAGGAGATATCTCCACTGTCCACTGCACTTTTAGTTGCAACAAATTGCGCAGTGAATGAATGGAAAATATCTAAGAACACAATGCAAAATATTGTTAGTATAAATCGATTTAAGAAATTGGATCAAATAATAATCCAAATAGATAGAATTCTCTTGTATTCAGAATTCTCAGTATTGTGTATGGGTCTAGAGAAAGTGAGCCCGAAGAGAGACACATTTCTGTGGCAGAAGAATCGATAAGTAAAAGTTGGAGATCTCGACATTTTATCCTTTTTAGCTTTATGAGCTCGTTTAGATCCTTGGTTAATTAATCTCTGGCTTAATATCCACTTATCCTTAACCTAATGGAGCCATTTCCCAATTGCAAAACTTAATCTACGCCTCTATGTTCTTTTAATGAACTTTTGAAGAACAACAAATGATAAATCATATGGTAAAGTGTGCTTCAAATAGGCAATAACTAAAATGAAGAGCCATTTACATTGTTTATTTTTATGAATCACTCAGAAGACGTGAGTGAAATTGGCAAATTTTAAAGACTCTATCTTAAGTGCGATTCAAGAAAAGATATATGACACCCCCGAAAACCGGTGGGAGAAACAATTAGCAGACTCTTTGAAACTTGCATCTAAATATTAATTTATTGACGAAATAAATTTCCTTATTCTAAAACTTAATCTATATACTAATTGAAACAATTCAACGTCTTTGGCTTTTATTTCTTTTTGGACATTTCAAGCTAATTATAGTTGAAATTAAGCTTATGGATATTAGATCAGATCCACGATAATAGATAAAATTATGAATAATTTCATTGAAATATATGAGAGTTTTTTTTGTTTTTGATCGCTTTCGCTGCACATGTTGATTATGCCTTGGCTTCCTCCGATTGTTCCCCGTAATTTGACGTCTCCTCTGCGCTTTTTGCATCGTCGTCGTCGTCGTCGACGTTGTCTTGCCTGCATTTTCAGCTGATGGCCAGCTGATGTTCATTATAATTTATCCCATCAGCCGCCATTTGCCAGTCACGAAAAAATTATGCATAATTTATGACTGGTTGAGCTCAGCTGAAGACTAGCTTGCTCTCTCTCTCCCTCTCGCTCTCTCTCTCTCTGGCTTGCTCTCTCCCTCCCTCCCTCTGGGTATGGGCACTGAAACTATATACTACTCCAGCCATCTCACTCGCTCGCAAAATTTTAGATTTGTTTTTGCTTTTAGTTAGTTTTTTGGTTTTATTGTATTTCTTTAGTTTATGCACATTTGTATTAAAAAATGCGCAAGGCAAAAACAATAAACCCAAATCGTGATGGACTTGCTCTGAGTGTCGAACGGTGAAGTGATGTGTGTGGGGGGGAGGGGGGACAGACGGAGGGACGAATGGATGGACGAGTGTGGGCAGTGCTACTGTGCCCCCCCACTAGAGCGAGAAGAAAAATTTGCGCAAAAAAAAAAAAAAAAAAAAAAATTGTGCAGGTGCAACTGTCTACAAAAGGCATCTAGAAATCCAAAGAGAGACTAAGAGCACAAGAGGAAGAGTTCCAGTTGAGTCGAGTCGTGTCTCTTAAAAGCTAAAGAGCGCACAGTCCGAAGATTGCGGCGAATTGAGAGCCCCCAAAAGGGGAACGGCGAGACAAGTTTTTCGCCTAAGCATTTGTTTACAATGCACACACGATGTTCATGACGCCGTCGTCGTCGTTGTCGTCGAACAGCGCTGCCAGCGTTGAGAGAGCCGAAGGTTCGCTAGTCCGAGAGAGTGTGTGTGTGTGTGTGTAGGGAGGATAGTGTGTAGTGGTGTTGGATGCCAGAGAGCTGGTGAGGGGCCACAGCAAACGGAACTAATTAATGAACAATCTTTTTGTCGACTTTTTCTTGCCCGAAGAGAGAGCGCGTAAATGAATGAGAGGGAGCCAGTTTAGTTGAAGGTCCAAATCCAAAGAGCAGCAGCAGGCCTAGGCATTAGATGAGCATTAGAATGCTGCGTGCGGAACCATCACCATCAACCATGGGGTAGGGGAAGATAAATGACTAAGCATTATACTTAACGAGGCTCATTCAATGCTTTCGATGATCGTTGACCATCAAAAACTTTGATTAATTATATGATAGATACTAAAATTATTGAAAATCGTCTTCGACTTCAACGAAGAATGTTCTACGGGGGAAAAATTGCATTCAAAAATAAATCACTAGAGCAGAGCAGAGCAGTGGCTTGGCGCTCCTCCTCCTCCTCTTGCGTACCTACAACGTTGTGCCGCTATGAGCGGCAAAAAAAAAAAAAAAAAATTTTTTTTTTTTTGGCTTAGGCCTAAACTCTACTCTACGCGCTCTCCCACGCAGTCGACGCCTGGCCAACTTCCGTTTCCTCACGCACACACACACATGCGAGTGGACATGGACGAAGAGTCTCTGTCTCCGTGTCGGTTGGGTGCCTTGCACTTGCATCTCTTGCCGCCGACGCTTACCTCAACTACAAATGTCCATATTTTCGGGGGTTGTCAGCCAGCCGAGTCGTACGAGGTGGTACATGTGTGTGGGAGAGCGCGTCGTCGTTGTCGATGTCGTCGTCGTCGTAGTCGTCGACGTCGTTGTTGTTTCGTTTTTCCGAGCAAAGGAATTTGCCGGTGTTTTTGGCGCCTGCTGCTGCTGCTGCTACTGCTACTGCTGCTGCTCTCCGCATAATTTTTGAAGGCAGCGCGCGCCACAACAGCGACGGCGACTAATCAACGCACGCGTCGTCGTCGTTGTCGTTGCTGTTGCTGGTGCTGTTGCTGCTGTTGACGTTGCCATCTCCTTTGCCTTGAAAGTGCAAACTGCAATTGAAACAGCGACGCTGGCAGAGAACGTTGCGCGAACTATTTGCGACTTCGTCGCGGCCTCAGCGAATTCGCATTCGCAACTCGAGAGTTTTGCAGGGAGGGGGATGGGGTATCCCCACATGTCTCTGCCCTCCCTACCTACTTCCCTCCCCCCACACAATAACAGGCAGCAGCAACAGACAAGAGTAGAGTTGTGTGTGGCTGGCTGGCTGGGCTGGCTGTGCCTGTGCCCCGTTTGGCTTCAGTTTTCCACAATGCCGTCGTCGTCGTCATCATCATCGTAGTCGTAGTCGTCGTGTGTGTTGTGTGCCCCGTTGCCGTTGCCGCTTGTGTTAAGTTTGTTTTGAGTTTTTCCGTATCAAAATGTGCAAAACGATTTCAGTCTAATTCAGACGCTCGTGCTGAGAAGACTTTTGGCCCTGTTTTGTTGGCCAATATTCAACCGAACGTAACGCAACACAACGCAACGGAACGGAACGCAACGAGGACGAGACGAACTGATTGTGTGCTGAGTATTCGAATACGAGCAAATGCAACTATACGTATACGTAGTGCGCGTAACGTAACTCACACATACATATGTACTTACCTATTCGTACACACGGACACACACGCATACTATAATGAAATAGAAACGCGCGTCGCGATAAACGATAACGATAGCAAGCACAATGGCGACCCTGGAGTCAACATCACAGCGTAATGATCGCAGCGAAACGGAAACGGGTAACGAAACGAATGTAGAACAGGCCCAATCAGCCCAAAGACAACGTAGTGGTGGAGGTGGAGGCAATGGCAGTGGTGGTGGTGGTGGTGGTGTTACTCCCACACCAGTGCACCACTCCAAGAGTCAACCAGATTCACCTTCAACGAAGGCAGATGATCAAAAATCGGAAAGTACACCCGAACAGCGTCGATCACCAGGGGGAACCGGAGTACGGGGAGCTGAGGGAGGTTCTTCGCCAGTGGCTTCACCACCGGCACGTAGTTCTTCGGCTGCCTCGCCCAATTCGAATTCGGCACAGCAATTCTGCTTGCGCTGGAACAATTATCAGACGAATCTCACCACAATCTTTGATCAGCTATTGCAAAACGAATGCTTTGTGGATGTGACCCTGGCCTGCGATGGCCGTTCAATGAAGGCTCACAAAATGGTCCTGTCCGCATGCTCTCCGTATTTTCAAACTCTTCTGGCCGAAACACCCTGCCAACATCCCATTGTGATCATGCGCGATGTCAATTGGTGTGATCTCAAGGCCATTGTAGAGTTCATGTATCGCGGCGAGATCAACGTGAGTCAAGATCAAATTGGTCCACTTCTGAGGATAGCAGAGATGCTCAAAGTACGGGGATTAGCGGATGTCACCCACATGGAGGCGGCTGCCACAGCGGCAGCAGCAGCAGCAGCTGCTGCAGCAGCGGCCGCTACGGCATCCGCTTCCTCGACCACGTCCGAGCAACAGCAGGTTTCATCACCCAAAGAGACGCAGCGCGAGGCTGCAGAGCGAGAGGCGGCCGAAGAGTTGTTGGCATTCATGCATCCGGAAAAGAAACTAAGATTGGGTGGCACCGATTGGGGGGACTACGGTGGCGGGGGTGAGTTGCGTCTATCCCCCCTCGAGCGGCCACAAGTTGCACGGAATGTGAGGAAACGTCGTTGGCCATCGGCCGATACGCCCTTGCCCATATTCAATCCGCCTTCGAGTAGTCCATTGAGCAGCCTCATTGCGGCCGAGCGATTGGAGCAAGAGCAAAAAGAGCGCGAACGTCAACGGGACTGTTCGCTAATGACGCCGCCACCGAAACCCAGTGGAGCTACAACACCGCGAAGACTAACCGAGATACATGGCCTAGATATGCCCTCACCTGCGACGACACCAGCTCCACCGATCCTAGGCCGATCGGCCAGGACATTGGCTCCTAGTCCCCAACAGCAGCAGCAGCAGCAACAACAACAACAGCAGCAGCATCAGCATTCCCTGCACTCGCATTCGCTCTCGCATCATCATCCACCGCCACCCCCTCCACACCCGTCATCACATCCACCGCCACATCATTCGCAACTAGGCCACTCATCGCCCGCTTCAAGTCAATCTGGAGCTTCCGCAGCAGTTCATCAGGCTGCCTCATCGGCAGCCAGCTCGCCAGCCGGTGGCGATGGTCGCTTCCCCCTGGGACCAGCGGCTGCCATGGCTGCTGCGGCCATGGAGCTGAGCGCATTGGGTCCGCCCGCCGAGCCACGCCTACCACCGCCACCGCCGCACCATCAAGGAGGATCGACAGCATCATCTTCATTAGCTGATGATATGGAGATCAAGCCCGGCATAGCCGAAATGATACGCGAAGAAGAGCGGGTAAGTCTATTTCAAAAACCCCCTCCCCCAACCCTCTACCTTCAGTTAAGAGCACAACAAGCGATCTCGCAAAACTCTCTTAAGAGAGTGGCAGAGAAAAAAAAGAGAGCGCGCGAGAGAGTGTGATCTCGCTGCCACTGCGACGTTGGCGTTGCCGCTAACAGCGCTGCTTGGCCAGCACGTACATCGTCTCGGTTTTTTGTTTTGATTCACATTTCGCGCGATCGGCTTCGGCTTTTGCTTTTGCTTCAGCTTCTGTTTCTGTTTACTGCCGTTTCTGCCGGCGGCATTTCGCTTGCTCACCTCGCCTCGTGACGTCATAAATTGTGGCCTGGGCTTTCTGATGATTGACAGCGTTCACGTGCTACACGTCGTAACCGTTGTCGTTGTTGTTGTTGCTGCCGTTGCTGTGTCTGCTGTTGCTGTTGCTCTTGCCGTTGACCATGTCCGCTTTTATGGAGTTCTCTCTGCGTTCCACATTCATTTTCGTCTTGTCATAGGTTCCGTTCTGGGCGTAAGCAGCCAAGGGGAAACATTCATTCTCAATTGTCTTTCGGCATTCTTGTGGTTTTGTGGTGGTTCCCCTTGATGTTCTGATATGCCCTAAGATACAAATACTTTTGGATATACATATATATGTGTATATATTGGATATTGAGGTTTATTGAACCTACATAATAAGTTTTACATTTTTCAATCTGTACTATTTTTCTGGAATTCATAATTAGGGTAAATCGGGAACTTCCTTAAAAAAAAAAAAAAATAGTTGGAAATTCTTTTGAAAACTATTCTGAATATGTATGTATGTATATGATTTATGACATTGTAGATGGGAGCACTTTAATAGATCTTTAAGTACTTTTTAAATTGTATCATCGTAATTTCATAATGCTATGAATTTTACATATGCATAGTTCTCTTGATCTTTTATATCTATCATGCATTTATAATGCCAAAATATCGCTTGATCTAATTTTAAACCAAGATATTTGTGTTGCATGCAGTTATTTCTACTACTGGATATTAAAATAATGGTCAGACCCCAAGAACATAAACTAAATCTGAGACAATTTTTGTATGCCTGGTTGTCCTTTGTTTAATGTAGCCAGATCGGCTTACTATATGATCAAATATAATAATAAATTCCTATATATCTGATAGTTCTAATAAGTAGATCTCTTATTTTTCTAAATTCGTTAGAACATTTTTCTAATATTATATGTTAATGAGATCAATTGAAATTGAAGTCTATATAATATTTTGAGCATTTCATTTAGAAAAGTTATTTGTTATCTCTCTAATATACTATACTCACACATTTTTACGGTTTTTATCCCAATATTAACTAATAAAAATTGATGACTATTAATTGGGGAACTACAGAAATATAAATTTTAGTTTTTAGCCTATATTTTGTTAAGTTTCTTTATTCTTAAGATGATCTTTTTATTTTAATTAAAAAGTGTACAATTTGCTAAATATGATACCTCTTTTTGATTTTACGTTAAAAACCCATCGATCTAAGTATTCATTTAACCGGTTCTTCGTTCCAATGTCTTTCAAAAAACATATTTTTTTCACTCACTAAAAGATCTTCAACGAAATGCATACATATTGTATGTATGTATGTATGTATGTATGTATGTACATCGTACACTGTTCAGTGATCTTAGTCTCCACAAGCCTACATCAACCGCACCGCAGAATTCGCACTTTAATAAAGAATTTTATTTATTTATCTAATAGACGTCGACGTCTTATACTCACCAACTCCATACCTATTCCATGGATGATATGGGGGGAAGGAGATGGTTGGGGGGAATGTCATATTTGTGTTTGTCTGGATTTTGTCAGGGCCCCAACGATCCAACGAAAGAAACGTTCCTGTCGATTGTCCAGTTGTCCGCATGTCCGTCTGTCCATTTGTGTTTATTGTCGCATTTGAGTGCATTAATCAAATAACCGAATGCATGAAGCAAGGGAGGGATGGAGGGAGGAGGAATGGTAGAGGTAGAAGAGGGTGGGGAGGATTGGGCTTACATTAGCGTGCTCATGTGTTCAATTCATTTTGAAGACATTTGTTTCTCACTCACATTTCATATTTCTTATTCATTCATTCCATTTTGCCTTTTCTTCCCCCTCCCCCGTCCCCGCCCCCCCATTCCTTTCGTTTGGTTTCGTTTCTTTTCTTCTCATCTCTTCTCGTTTGCTCGTTAGCGTGTCTTTTCAATAAATATTTTGTTTTTATGGTTTTTTAAATATTTTTCCTTTAACTGACCCAAGCCCGGCGTCGTTTGCTTTGCTTTTTATGTGCTTAGAAATTCTTTGGAAAATGCATCTCCTCCATGCATCCCGGGCCACATCGGGGGCATTGAGCATCTGTATCTGCATCTTGGCATTTGTTGTTTGTTTGCCTTGGTATTAGTAGTTGGATGTGTGCATGCATCACTCTGCATGTGTGTGTGCGAGTGTGTGTTGGCCATGTTTATGCTTTCCTGCTGTTTGCCTTTCCGATTGTGTGTGTGTGTGTGTGTGTGGTGTTTCCCTTCTCATTCCTCCGCCTCCTCTCTCGCCTTTTATTCACACATTTCATTTCATTTATTAAAAATTGAAGGCGATCGTTTCTCCATATATAAAAATCAAATATTGACAGCCGCCTCGGCCACCGCGCCGCGAGCAGCATCCGCGCAAAAGAATCAATTCTCATCCGAGGTGCATTCGGGCTATTTTTATACCCATTAGACCAAAAAGGGCTAAGAGGGCACATTAGAACAAAAAGATCTTGACTTGAGTCTATTAGTTTTTGGGACCTGATATCCGCTAGAGGGCGCCAACTGTTGCTTGCTAAAAGGATTCTTGGCTTACAGGGTAACCCAAAGTCGGCCTACCAGCTGGTGTGCGTGTTTCTTCTTCTTCTTTTTTTTAATATTTATAATGCTTCTTTTTCATTTATTTTATTTCGATTCTTTTTTTTTATTTTTTTAAGCAGATAAAGCCGATAAGTGTCAGTTCTGTTCTGTTCTGGTGCTGGTCTCTTGGCCTCAGAGTTCTCACCCTCTTTCCCTCTCGCTCTCGCTCAGTTCGGTTTCTGGTGATTAATTGCACTTTTATTTGTCTGCTGCGTTTTGCCTTTTGCCTTTTGTTCAATATAATTTTTGGTTCCTTTACGATATTTTTTTTTTTTTGTGTTTCGTCTCGTCTTTTTGTTTAATATTTTATTGCCCAGGCCTCATTAGAGGCATGGTTCAATGAACTTTTATTTTAGAGAGAGAGAGAGAGAAAAAAAATTAATTCCTACCATTTGTATAAATTATATTTATATCCAAAACCACTTTCAATTTTTTTGATGTTTTTTGGAGGGGACGCATAAAGAAAAACAGAAACTTTGCATCAGTCCCTCATTATCAAAGGGGAGGGGGGAACAAAAACAACTCCTACACATCTCCCCCTCCCTCTCTCTCTCTCGCCTCCTCTCTTCTAACACTCGTAATTAGTATGTGTCGTTTACCCAACAAATACAACAAAAAAGGAGAGAAAGAGCGAGAGGGGGAGAAAAAGTAAAAAGGGAAAATCGAAATCCTGTAGACAAATTACCGCATCTCGATAGGAGGGCAACACAAGAAGCCAGACAAAATACAGGCAACAAAAAAGGCCAAGCAAGAATATAAGAACAGCCAAACGTGCCACATTCAAACTACTTCAACACACAGCTCAACACACGAACAAAAAACCCAACAATCTTTCCTAAAAAAAAAAACAGTAACACAACACCTTCACATCAAGCGAAAGTCGAAAGGTAAATGCTCTGCCTCATTTGTGGTATCCTTCGTCCTTTCGCCCTCATTATATTTGAAGAAAGAACTCCATAAACTAATAGAAAACAAATTGTCTAAGGTCTTTATATTTGATGAAAATTGAGTTGCTTTTATTCGCATTAATATTTTTTTGTAAATTGGAATCTGTCACTTTTTCTCTTGAGATCATATAATTTTCAGAAATATTTTCATACTTTCCAAGTACTGAAAATGTTGGTTATTTAATTCTTAAATAATCTCGAAACTGAAGTAAGTGAATTCAAGACTCTCTAATATCCAAAAGTAACTCTAGTCTCCCAGTTTATTATTAACTATTTATTTCTTAGACTATTTAAGATATTCCCTAAGATAACAACAAATTCCTCTATTAAATAGTGATGAATTCATAGATTTTTGATTTGAGGACTACGAAAAAGTGAACTAGGATATTAAAATTAAATTCTATTTAAACGAAAATGTGTTAACTAGACTTCAATTGATGTGTATGATGAATGAAAAGTTACTTTGGGGAGCAATCAATTGCTTGAGACTTGTGTTCAGTGATAGAATCATTATAGCCTCCAATGTCTTCCTTATGGGAGAGGGTATGTGGCAAGAGGTGAAGAAAAAAGGGCAACAATCATATATAGTACAGAAGAGGGAGGGAGGCGCGCGGGGGGGTTAGAAGGTGGTGGAGCATGGGATGAGCAAAATGTGTGGCGTGCATAAAAATTGAAAAAGATGCAACTCACAAAAAAACAAGGAATCTCGCACGCTGCATTTGAAGAGTGTGTGTGTAAGTGTGTACATGTCTGTGTGTGTGTGTGTGTGTAGGTGAGCCAAAAAGGAAAGGAAGCCAACAAGCCACTTAACCCAATCGACAAAAGTCATTACACTCGTCACACGTCTCTCTCACCCGCAAAAACGCCCCGAGATTCCATCACCGCAATCGCCACTGACTTTGACTCCAACTTCGCCTCCTACTCCGATACCGACACCGACTCGAAGGAGCTCTGTGATGATGCTTCCGCTGTACGCGATGTGTCTTGTGTCTTCTTGTCTGATCTTTGCTTCAGGGATAAATTGGCCTCAAGTGTTGCCGTCTCTCTCACTCTCGCTATCTCTCTGACTTTGGAGAATAAAATAATATAAATAATACAATTTATTATGAGGCCGCAGCAGCAGCAGCCAGCAGCAGCATGTGTTCCCATCTAAAAGAGCACACACATTAGTGTATCTGCAACTGTGCAGCTGTTGCATCTGTTGGATACATTTTCCAGTTCAGTTTCCTTTTTTCTTTTCTTTTCTTTTTTTTGTTTTTAAGTAAATAAATAAAATAAAAATGAAGAAATATATTTTCAGTACTGAGAGAATAAACAGAAGAAAAAAAGAAAAAAAAAATCCCCAATGGCGAACAGCAAAAATAAATTGTATAATCCGCTTTGATGTATCGCCTTCTGTTTTATATTATTGAGGCATATTTTATATATACACACACACACACACACATACACAAAGATGAGTATATATATATGGATTCACATATGGCATTTGAAGTACTCTAGCAGTTACATACAATATCATCTGAATCAGATATAAAGAAACAGATCTTTTGCTTCATTTAGTTTATCTTTTGCCTTTTCTGCTTCTCTTCTCTTTTCTTTTTTTTTTTCATCTCATCTCATTTCATTTCATTTTTGTTTTTTTAATTAAAAACAAAAATGTGTAATAAAATTGGTGTGTGTATGTGTGTGTGTGTGTGTGTGTTTATTTTAATGTTTATAAATTTCAAATACTTTTGGCGGAAAATTTTCATTTTCATTTTAATTTTCATTTTTAATGGCTAAGCGCTAAATAAATTTGTATACGATGTGGAAATGGCAACGGCAGCTGCAGGAGCCAACTTGAAAACGTTGATTAATCTATAAAAATAAATTTGTATCTATATCTCCACCACCCCCCCTCCCATGCCTCCCTCCTTAGCCAACCCCTTCCATTATATCTCCTTCTCCATCAACATCTCGATCTCCTTCTCTCTCTCTCTCTCACTCTGTATCTTATGCTTTGGTCTTGGTCTTGGGATGCGGCGGCCTCTTCGGTATTTTCTAATCGGATTTAGTTGGCCAGGCTTCATTTATTTTATTTATTTTTATGCTTGTAATGCGGCATAAATAATTTATGCAGATAAATAACCCAAAACCAAACGAAACCAAACCAAACCAAAAGGCCACCTCTCCAAGGGGCGCCCCCGATGATGCCGGGAGTCTAGGCGATGTCGAGACCGAAGTAGTCATAAAGCAAAACAACAAACTGACAGGAAGACTTGATGGTAGGAAGGGGGTAGGAAGGGATGGGGGTGGGGGGAGAACAACTTAGAAGGGTTTACAGCGGCCACAATAAAAATAACAACAACAAATATCCTTCTAAAAATATTTATTTATTTATTTTCCAAGAGATCTACCCACACACGCACACACTGAGACACACACACACACGCACACAGCTACATTTATTTGTAACTTTGTATAAATTTATTATATTGCATTAGTTGTAAGTCAGAGTCGCAGTCGCAGAGTCGCGCGGCAACCCCGCACCAGCACCCCCGCACAAGCACCAACACCAGCCCAAACAACCTCAATTCTCAATTCTCAACCTCAACCTCAACTCTCTCATGCCAAGAATCTGTTTTCTGTCTTGTCTCTTTCGTTTTTGATGTGTGCGTGGGCCGTTACGGGGGGTAAAAAGGTGCGTAAAAAAAGAACAACAACAAAAAATAAAGAACTTATTATAAATTACTGTATAAAATATAACAAAGTATCGTCGAGAAAAACTCAACTTAAGCAACAGAGAACGAGACCTAAACCGGAGGTCTAAGGAGCGGCCTTTAAGGAAAGGAGAGATACCTGATTGAGTGCATGTGCGCTGGCAGGGGGAGGAGGAGAGTGAGCCCAGAGTGTTGCAGTTGGGATTAGTTTCTCTCCCTCTGTGTGTGTGTGTGTGTGTGAGTGGAGCAGAAGGGAATAAAGCTGTTGCTGATAGAAATGGAAGTGGAAGTAGAAGTGAATCAGCAGCAGGCTTAAAAATGCTTGCCAAAGAGTCGCGGAGTGGGAGTAGGAGTGGGGGAGTAGGAGTAGGAAGAACCAGCAGGAGCCTGATACCAGTTGAAATGGTATGAATGATGGCAAATGCATATCAAATTAGTGAATGATGCAGTAAGTGCCTTAAGGTCGAAGGAGTTGAGTTGTTTCGCTATGCAAATGGAATGACGTTTTAATATGAGGTGGCATCTTCATCTGATACAACAAACCACAAGAGAATAAATGAATCTATGCAGCATAGATGAATCGAACATTAGTTTTAACCATGCGTTTTTCTAAGATGGATGGATGAATCTACTCAAATTTTATACTAATGGATCGGTGGAACCCATGAATTTTTAATAGATATGATGTTTGAATTAATTGCAAAATATATATTATAAGGACAAAAAGCTTAACTTGGTTAAAAATTGACTAGATTGTGAGCAGATTTAACTTGGGTTTATGTACATATTATCGACATTTAATCCCAAAGTTAATCCATTCACTTGACAATAGTGTGAAGTTCCATTTTGGCTCTCCTCTCTCTCTCTCTCTACTGGGTGAACACTCTCAAAAGTTAAAAACTCTTCAAGCTTGACAATCTCAACTGCCGCCTTTTTATTATGAATACAAAGAACAAATCTTATGATGGAGAAGTGAATGAGTGAGAGAGTCTCCACCAGTCTCTGCCAGCAGGCCGCAGTCAGAGGATGAGCTTCAAGATGTCGTCGTCGTCGTCGTCGTCTCCGTTGTTGTTGTTGTTGTTGCCGTCGTCTTCTTCATCTTTGTTGCTGTTGCTGTTATTGTTGGAGTGCAACAAACTAAAGACAAATATTTACAATGAGCCAACGATTAATCACACGCACAGGCAACAAAAAATAAAACAACAACAACAGCAACAACATAAAAAAAAAGAAACGTATTAAATAAATAAATAAATGGCAGTGCCACAGAGCCAAGCATCATCATCATTATCATCATCATCGAGACAGCAAAAGAAGAATGATATGGATGGGGTGAGAGAAGGAGAGAGGGTGGAGGGGGGAAGAGCTAAAATGATTATGTGTATCTTGAAGATACAAGTTTGTGCCTTGGCTTTTGTCTTTGTGCATGTCGTTTTTGTTTCTTGGTTTCGAACGCAAAATAAATTAATTAAAAATGCAGTCGGGCAAGAGTCAATACGATCCCATTCAATGCAATTCACTTCTTTTTTTTTTTTTTTTTTGTTGCCTTATATTATTTATTTTTGCTGTACTGTTTTTTTGTGTTTCTTTTTCTCCTCTATAATTGCATTTATTTAATTATGATTTTTACAATTCACACACAATTTATTTATTTATACTTATAGTTACTTATATGTTATACAGTTTGCACGTGATTGCCATCAGAAATCAATTAAAAATTGTTTTCGGACTTTCGTCACACAATTTTTTTTCAGGTGTTTTTTCTTCTTTTTCTTGGTTTTATTGTTGCACCGATAAGATAGCGACATGATAACGAACATGAAATGCACAAATTAATGTAAAATAATAACAACAAAAGAATATATAGGGAAAAACAAGAAAAAAGCAAAAAAGAAACTTAACTTAAAATAGAAAATTCCTCAAATCGTTTGATTGATAGAAAATAGAAATGATATTGCACACGTTCGCGCTTATCGGTCTGGAATTTCAATGTCTATATACACTTATATATAGGGGGGAAAAAAAACTGCGAATGATTAATACAAAGTCAACATCAGCAGCAGCAACACCTAAAGATACTTTTAGCCGGCAACCAAAAAAAAAGATACTCAGATTTAGATTGAGATACAGATACAAATACTAGCCCTCTGTTGCTTTTGTTGTTGGTTGTTGTTGCTGTTGTTGTTGGTATTGTGGCTGTTCTGTCGTCATGCTCGTGTCAACGCCGTCATCATCGTCATCCTACTTCACCTACTCCTCCTCCCCCTTCTCCTCTTCCTCATCCACCTCCACCAACAGCTGTTGGCGACGCGCTTTTGGCTATTGTATGCGTGTGTGCGCCGGTTCTCTCTCTGTGTGTGTGTGTGTGTGTGTGTTCCGAGTCAGTCGAGGCCAGGCCAGGCCATAACCTGCCGCAACATGAAAAGCTCACAGACAGCAACCGCCAAAAGAAAAGATTCACTTAACTGTTAACAAAACGAAGAATAAACACTCTAACTTTGCACTTTTTTTCATTAAAATATTTACCTAATTACATTTATTAAATAACTATAACTCAAAAACTTAACTTTAATTACTCTAATTATTCAAAATCAAAGTCCTTCTACGAATATGCTGAGTGCTTTATTTTTTGTCAAGCAAAAACAATTTGCATCAATCTTTGTAATTAAATTAGTGGCTCTAACTAACTCAAAAATGATACATTTAAATTGATTAGAGATACATAGAGATACAAATCCATAGAGATAGATACAAATCTTAGAAAAATGGAAAAGAAATATTTGAGAACTCAAACTAGTCAGAATCTTTTTCACATTGAAGATCTAACCAATCTGCACTTCATGGATAAGTTTTGAAAAATTTTTAAAATTGTTTAAATGGAAATTGCAATTAATTAATCTTGGAAAGTGGATAGTTCTATTTAATGCCCTAGTAGATATACCCAACTTGAAGATATTTTTACAAAAATAAATTGATTAGAGATAAATAGAGATACAAATCCATAGAGATACAAATCCTAGAAAGATGAAAGAAAACTAAGCCAGGTATTAAAATTATTTGAGAAATCAAACTAGTCAGAATCTTTTTCACATTGAAGATCCAATCAATCTGCACTTCATGGATAAGTTTTGAAAAATGTTTAAATGGAAATTGTAATTAATTAATCTTGGAAAGTGAATACTTCTATTTAATGCACTAGTAGATATACCCACAACTTGAAGATACTTTTACAAAAAGGAAACAAAAAAAAAAAAAAATACTACCAAAAAGAAAAAGAAAACACAAGACAAACAAAAATTTGCCATGGCGTCGACTTTGACTTTGATGCGTTTGCCGCACGCTTTTCGTGTACGGACAGACATTCCGAGAGACAGACTCTCAGATTCCGTCGATTCATTCGCATGCTCCACTAACAACGGCGCCGAGTGGTGGTGGTGCTGCTGGTGGTGCTTGTGGGTTGAACATATGGTGGATGATGGGGGAAGGAGAGGGGAGTGGGGGGCGGGCGGTGGAGGCAGAGGTAGGGGGCGTGTGATGTTTTGGGGGTCTGCGTGTTTAGAGTAAATCGCTTGCTACGTCGCTTTCATTCAATTAGATACATTTGTATCTTATGACATGTATTTTCACACCTTTTGAGTTTTCTTTAATCGTTGTTGTTGTTGTTGTTGCTGTAGTTGTTATTGTGTATGTCCCCTGCATGTGCCTGTGTGCGATTGCGAGTGTGTGTGTGTGTGTGTGTATCTGTAAGATACTTTATGCTCGCTCAAGCCACAAATGTTGGCTGCATTGTGCAATAAAAGTAAATACGTTTTGGGATTTTTATAACAATTTGTGTGTGTGTGCGAGTGTGTGTTATTTATGAGCCAAGAAAAAGATGAAAAAGAAGCTGCTGCTGCTGCTGCCACCCTCTCTTCATTTCCCCGCTCCTTTCTCTCTCAGTCTCTCCTTCTCGTTTGCTGCTTCTCTGTCACTCTTTGTGTGTGTGTGTGTGTGTGTGTGTGTACCTCTACGTTGAAATTTTTTATGAGTTCGTAATAAAGTTTCAACATTTTTCATCATTAAAATAAAATATAAAGCCGAAATTATATTTTATCGTCTTTGCATCATTCTTTTTCCTTAAATACAAGACACACACACACACACATACAGCAAGAATGAAAAGATACAAAGATACAGATACAAAGTTGAAGTTATGTGTAGCAGCAGCAGCAACGTCTCGCAGCCGCCGCGGCAATAATAATGAATATATATGGAGAAAGACAAGAAACCGCACTTTAAATGAAGACCCCGCGACTTACACACACACACACACACACTCATACAGAGAGACAGACACACACAGCTTGCTGTTGCAACAAAGAATAATAATAAATAAAATAAAATAATAATAAGAAATGAATAAAAAGAAAACGAAAACGAAATGTATAAGACGAAGGCAAGGCCAGGACCAGGAACAGGCTGGGGCCAGAAAATATTCTTTAATTTAGACCGCGCCCCTGAGACTCTGACTCTGGCGATGGAATCGGAGTTGGAGCGAGTGAGAGAAAATAAAAATACAAAAAAAAAAAAAAAACGAGAAAAGAACAAAACAACACAACACAAAACACAACAAAAAAAAAAAACGTAATATAAAATAAATATTTCAAGAAACTCAACTTTGTTGTTGTTGTTGTTGCTGTTGCTGATGTTGCTGCCCGTTGCTGATGTTGCTAAGATGTTGTTGTAGTAATTTATAATATTCCTTAACGATGTGCAAAGGGCAAAAACTGAGTCGGCACAGTGGCCTGAAATTCGTCTCCATCTCTATGCAACAACAAAGAGTTACGGGTTATATCGGTTCATATTGCCACACCAAACCGATAAGAATCTAAGAATTCTCATCATAGTAATTTTTCCCATGTTAATTAACAAAACTTAAACCTCAATCCATATTTTTTTAGATATCAATAGATATAAATCTGAATATGTAATAAGTATATAGCAAAGACATATTACAATAGAATGTTGATCTAAAGGTTTTTCAATTCTAAATCGAAATGTTTCCTAATAGATAGATAGATAGATGGAGATACAATTTAGTTAGACAAATGTGAACATTTAGATAATAATCGAATATATTCGCAATCCATATTTTTTAGATATCAATAGACATAAAGCTGAATATATAATAAGTATGTATATAGCAAAGACATATTAGTATGTAGATCTAAAGCCTTTTTCAATTCTGAATCGAAATCTTTTATAATATATAGATGGAGATACAATTTAGTTAGACAAATGTGAACATATAGATAAAAATCGAATATATTTGCAAGTTTTTTGTTTTCGATATCAAGTGCTATGGGAATATTTATTAAATATAATGTAGCTACTACATATGAAAGTTTAATACAAAATAATAAGACTCTCCATATACAATGTTTAATAGCATTCCAATAAGTCAATTGGAATTGCAACAATCACTTCAATGTCATTAGCAAATGTTGATTACTTATGGATCATTAGTCGATCGCATTTCCATTTCATTAATAACATTAACTAAATGCGCAAAATATCAATTGAAAGTCCGACACAATGGCAACAAATCATGCCCCACTGTGCCACCTCTTAATTCATTTTATTCTTTTTTATTGTTGTAGGTTATTTTGTTGTTTTCTTGCTCTCATTGCTGCTGTTGTTGTTGTTGTTGTTTAATGCGCAGCTGCTAAGGAAATGATTTTCGAAAAATTGAAGTTTATGACGATGAATGGAATAATTTTTTATTATTATTATTTTTTTTTTTTTTTGTTTCTTTTTATATGTATGTATGTATATATCTGCCCCCCATACACTTTCACAGTGTGTATTTGTGTGTGTGTGTGTGTGCGTGTGTGTGTTAATACGCCACCATTTATATTAATATAAACAATAATTTTTAACGTTGTAAAACTTAAGTTCTTCTCTGACTCTTTTGTGAGATGATGGCAATGAACTCTCTCGATGAAGTTGTACAAAATCATTTGGTATGAATGAAAAGAAAATGTTCATATAAGCGGATATGGCGGTACATGATTTCGTAAATATATATACACAGATATATCTGTATAGTTTTATTTAACTGCAAGCAATTTCAAGTCCAAGTATATATAATTATTATTTCTTTTATTTAAGTCTTCAAATCAAGTAACTAGAATTTTTAAAATTATTATTTCAAATATTTTAATGCAACAAAATGAGACTAACTATATGAATTATAGAGTTATTAAGCATTTAGATTGCTAATATCACATTGCAATTTTAGGTGAGTAATTGAGATACATATTTTATTGTTGTATCTTGTAGTAGTTTATTTTTTATGAGCAATTTGCTAGTATGGTATTTTTTATGTAATTTTTAAAATACATTTTATAATGTGTACTAAATGAACTATCAACAAAGACTTTATTAAACATTAAAGTCACATTTAAATATCTCAAGAACACGTAATGCTCTTATTTCAATTTCAATTAGATGGGATCAGAATGTACAGAGTTTGAGGGAAATTGAAACTCTTGAAATATGTGACACAAAATTTGCTAGAAAAATGTTTAGTACAAGAAAAAAGAGAAGAGTTATTTATACATAGTAACAAATACATATAATAGAGTTATGGAATGTAAGGAATGGTCAGGAATGTAAGGATTGCGTACGGAAATGTGGGGACAAGATACTTTTCTCTAACAATTTGGCATAATTGTTGCAAGTTCTTGCTTTCGTAGTGACAATTCTCATTATCAGGCCGCAGTGAGTTGGCGTTAGCGGCGACGTTGGCGCTGCTGCTCGATTAATCAAATCAAATCAAACGAAATCAAATCAAAAGACGATTCACAAACACTCACACACACACACACACTTGCGAAATGTGAAGTATTTGTGTCTCTCTCTCTTTCTCACTCTCTCTCTCTCTCTGTCTTTCTCTATCCATTTGTGTTGGTTAAGTGAAGAACAAGCATACTCACTCGCACATACATAAACATATGTATATGTATGTATGTATGTGTATGGGCCCCCAGGCCTCTGGAGCTCCATGCTCTATGTACGAGAGTATGACAAAGCATTTTTAAGCCATTTGATTGACTGACGTTAAAATATTCACGTGCATAGCAGTGATTTTAATCGCAAGCTCGCCCCAATGCATTTTTCTACTCTTCAGCAAAATATGAAAAAATACAAAAAAACGAAAAAATAATAATTATTAAAAAACCATATGAACACGAGCTTAACATCAAAACGAGTGCAATGGAGGGACAGATGGCGATGCCGATGACGATGACGATGATGTTGATGTTGATGATGATGATGATGATGATGTTGTCGGGGGCCCTGCCTTTGGGCTGACTTTCTTGTATCTGTATCTGTATCTTTGACTATGCTCTGGGGCCTCCTTCTATATGAGTGCGAGTGTGTACCTATATTGTGGGGGATTAATGAATTTGATATAATGACATTTTAGATTGCATCTGCATAACATTTAATTGTGTTTGCTTGTCAGACACAAGTTGCAATGCACTCGCCCTCCCTCTCTCTCACCCTCACCCACTGCCTTCTCATTGGCGCTGAATTGCGCTAACACGCATTTTGTGCCTTGTCATTTAGAAAAATGAACAAGAACTCGAACAAATTTGTGGAAATGTGGGTGCAAGGCGTCCATACAAATATATATATATTTATATATATATATATAAACGTGCATCTATCGATTTTGTGGCCAAAAGTTTGCTCTCCCACCCATATGGAGAACGAACCGAACGAGGCAGGCGAATAATGATCGGCCTCATTAAAGTTTAATCTATGCAACAAATGGACAATCATTTTTTTCTCTCTCTCTCTCTTACTTTTTTTTTCTCTTTTTAGAGCATTTTTGTTAAATTAAAAATTGTTGTCCGCAGGCAGTTGCTGTGGCAGTTGCAGTTGGTTAGTTGTTGTTTGCCTAATTTGCCCAATTAACTTAATAGGCATTTATTATTTAGCAATAAAATATGCAAAGCAACTGCAACAGACAAAAAAAAAAAAACGCACACACACACACACACACTTGACTAACTGTACCTGTGGCCACAAACTAGCAGCAAAGAAAATGAACTAACAAAAAGAAAAAAGGCAACAACAACAACAACAAAACAGTTGGTATAATAACTTTTGCAAATGACAGCAAACAAAGGCAAAGAACAAAAAAACAAAATAAAATAAATTTCAATAAAGAAAGAACTGAGAAACGAACTTGCGATGCACTCGAAAAAAGAGAAGAAAACGAATTATTTTAGATGCGTAACGCTTGAAACAACAATTCATTATAAAATGTCACCAAACTTTGATAAACTTAGTTATATCAAAATACTTAAGGAACTTAGGATAATCTTAGTCCTTACTACAATTGAAATTCTCTTTAAGTGAATTTTTTGAAGCTTAATTTCTAGTTGAATATGAAAGTGATTATAAGATCTGACTTCCAACTATCTAGAGCTATTAAAGGAACAAGATAATGCACGAAATTCAATGCTAGAAAAGATGTTTTAAGTACCATAGATCAATATGATGATGTGTTATGTATTAAATGTTGCTATTTGCGTTTCTAAAAAAAAGAAAACAGTAGTAATATCTAAATTCTTGACACCAAAATACCTATTTAGAAGTGATATGGGATCTGGTTATCCAAAAACTTCAGATGCAGTTTGTATAGTACAAACCTAGCTGAAAAGTGTATAATACCCCGCGGTTTTTTTCTCGGCCAAATGCGACAAAATTGGCAACGTCTTTGGCTTGAGTTTTGTTTCAGTGCCCCCGATGCCGTCGTTCTCTGTTGCCGTTCTCCGATGCCGACGCCGCCGCCGCCACCGCCGCTGCCGATCCAAGACCGAAAACATAATTTACTTCTGGGGTCTGCATATAAACAATGCAATAAAATAAAAAAAATAAAGAACCAAATGCGAGCCGAAAGGCAAGGCAAGGCAAGGCGAACCGAGCCAGGCAGCAAAGAGGGCAGCAAATAAAATATATGGCATTGGAATAAAATATTTGTAACAATAATAACGCAGACGGCGTCATTGGAAAAGAAAAACAGTACTCTCATTTGGGAAAGAAGACGACTATTGAATGCCCTGCAACAAGATCGAACTATCTTGATGAAATGTGAGGATGAAGGAATACTTTAATATAGATAAAGACCTAGATACTGAGTGGAGAGTGAAAATTGTCAAATAGTTTCTAGGATATATATAGGAAATGATGTCCAATCTAGATCATATATATAAGTAAGGTACCCAATTTTAGAGGGTAAAAAAAGAAACTAAAAAAGGGAAAAAGCGAACTCGTTGCAAGAGACGCAGTCGTTGTTGGTTTCTTAGAGTTAGAGTTTGCACACACACACACACACACACACACACACATACACACACAAATTGGTCTCAGAAGTCATTGGAGTTGAAGTTGGAGTTCTGCCGGCAGAGGCGGCGGCAACACTACTCAGTTATTAGGGGCAATCAAAATGAGCAGGAATTCAGAAATTATTATCCATACGCCGCTGCCATCCGCAGCAGCCAAATGGAAGTCAGGACAAGACGACGACGATTCCAATGTTGGTCTGCACGTTTCGATTTTGTGCGATTTGTTTTGTGGATAAAATAAAATAACAAAAACCAACCAAAAAAAAAAAAAAAAAAGTTTCCAAATGTATCTCTGTATCTGTATCTCTGCTCTGCAAAAGTTTTCTACCTTATTTTATACAAACAAAACTACGTGGCCCAATAAATTTATTGACGAGCAAGAGTAGAGGGGGGCAAAGGGGGGGAGGGGGGCTAGTGGTGGAGTCAAGAAAGGGTGGCATAGAGTGGAGTTGCCTCAGTTTCAGCTTCAGAATTTTTCCATTTTATATTTCTAGTTTTTATGTTGTTTCGTTTCGTTTTCGTTTGCGTTTCGGTTTTTCTTTTTTTCTATATTTTTCATAAATTATTACCTATGAGCAATTGGTTTTTCTTCTACTTTGCTCATGTTGTTGTTGTTGTTGCTGGTGCTTATTTTAAATATGTATTCCGCATTTTTATTGCATTTGAAATTTTTATTTATGCGCTTTAGCAAATAAATTACGCATACGCAGCTACAAAAAAAACGAAAACGAAAACCAAAAAAAATGAAAACCAACAAAACTTGAACGTGAAATACTTTGAGACTTTACTTTGTACTATGAGTAGTCGTGGTGGTAAGGAGTGGGGCAAGGAGAGGGGATCGCAGAGGGGATGAATTTCTCAAAAATAGTTTGCGCATAATTTTCAAGAGCATTAAATTTTATGACTTATACTTTATACTTATATTTTATTTATTATGTTTTTGCAATGCAAAAATTATGAGCTCAATTTATTGAACGAGGGCCCCCAGACCCCAGGCCCCATGCCCCATGCCCCGTTGCCATAATACTAAAACAGCAATTTATATGTAGATAGTTGATTGAGAAATTCTTTTGGAATATACATACATATACATATATGTGCATATAAACAAATTGTATCGATACATTTAGAATATATAAACACACATTATATATGCGTGATTCATCTTGGACAATCCTTAAGAAGTGAAATATGCTCCAACGACTTTGATATACCTTTTCGATTTATTCTATATATGTATATCTCTTTCATTATTATTATTATTATTATTCAGTTAACACACTTCAAGTGACCCTATTGATTCATGTTATTTTTCCATTGCCAGTCATTATAGAAATAAAAATTTTCACATCGACAGCTAATATACCCTATAGAAAGGCTAACTGTGATAACATTTCATTTAAAATAGTATTTCACTTTATTTCGCATACTTATGACTATAAAATACTATGAAAAATATCTCTCATCTATGTGATTTTTTAAGGACATTCACAATCTATTTATTAACTGATTAAAAATTGGAAAATAGTCTCAAAATTTGCTTTCATCTTAATCCAATACATATAAAAAGACTATTAAATAAAAAATGAAATGGAAAAGTGTAAAGAATATATACTCAAGGATAGTATTAGGACATAATTTCTCACCTCATTGATATACCCATTTAACATCTTGACTAACTCGACAGGGTGTTTAAAGTAGTTAAAATTTTCCATTCACTTTAGCTAAATAAACAGCTAACAGAAAGCGTTAAAATAAATACATATAAATAAATAAGAAGTTTAAAAAAAAAAAACATACACACGCACACGCACACACACACGGGTAAATATTGTAAATGGCACAAACCCCCCAACACTCGGTCCCCAAACACCTGCCACACACGCACACACGCGCTTCTCCCCATCTAATTGTCTCTGCAACTAAAAACTCTCTCGTCTTAAAATATTTGCTGTTTGTCTAGCGACTTGATTAAATATTTAAATGCTATAGACTTTTTATTTATTTTTTTTGTTTTTGGTATTTTAAAAATTACTCAAATAAGAAAATTAAGAGGCGTTATGACAACCAGTGCCTCAATGTGTGTAATATTGACGACGTCTTCTCGGTGAGACTCTCTCTCTCTCTCTCTTAGTGTCTCTCAGTGGCACTCACGTTCGACCCATTAATAAAATGGCAAAAGTTACGAATTTCAAATTATTGTATTATAACGCAAAACATTTATTATCATTATTATTACCAACTATTACTACTGCCATTCGGGGCTAGACTTGGCAAAGCCAAACTCAAACTCGAACTCAGACGTAAAGGCAAATATTTAGATATCTCCCAATATACAACGCGGGGGGGGAGGGTGTTGGGGCAAAAACAACAACAACAACAACAAAACTGTGCAAGATAATTATTATTTATATTTATAACGAAATGCATAAAGTTTTATTGCCTTGCCATCCCATTCCCCTCGCCTGCCATCCCACCAACCCCACTTCTCTGGCACAACAAAGTCGTTGACAAAACGGCACATAAAACGAAATTACAAATATACATTCAAACCAATAAAAGCGATAAGCAATAAGATAGAAAAATATGTATATACATATATATATATATATAAGTATATATCTTCATATACATATCTCTATGGTGGGAATATCGATAGAACTAAAACAAAGCAAAAAATATTATGGCACAATATATTAGAAACATTTTATGAGAGGCATTATATGGTTTTTTTTTTTGTTGTTTTTTTACACTATAAAAGAATAAACCGATTGTTGTAAAAACATCTCAATAAACTAGCAAACACGAAACGTCGAATATTATATACTCTTTGCATTTATTTGTATTGATTATTTATTATAGTTATGAGTCATTAAAGTTCTGTCTATTATTTTTTCCGATTAAAAAATGCAGATAATCATTTGCAATATAGAATATAGTTTTTCGATCTGATGTAGTTGATATAAGACTGAAATCTAAAGATTTTGACCACACTTGTGTTTAAATTTAACCCAAAAATATTATATTCTGATTGAAAGTTATAATTTTGAAGCTTTAATGTCATATAATGATTGTTGTCCTTACTTAAGAGTCCTTTTTTAGGGCAGCAATTGTTTATTTAGCCCTTCTTGTAGGATAGACTTAGGGGTTCAGAATTATTCTATATAGAGATAAGTTTAAAGAGAAAGTTTTGCGGGATCTCCACCTTTATTTCGATGTCCTGGCTTGCCTACAAAGTGATTCATGAATATTCATTCGAGTTAGCGTCAAACACGCCCCTCTACGTGCAAGACTCAAAAACGTTACTCATGCACAACTTAGCAGAACAAGAATCGAAATTCACAGCATCCTCTATTTGAAATAGAGTTGCAAAAAACTCGAAGTGAAATTACTTCAAGAAGATCCCACTAAACAAAAACAAAAGAATGGAAAAGAAAAGAATACTTAAAATTTTTCATTTATTGCCGATGGCTCCGTGGAAGTTAAGAATGTTTGTCTTTTTAGTTTCGCTATTAAACGATGATTGCATAGTTAGTGCTCATTTGATGTCTCTATTTTTCATGGTGGCTACTTCTTGGCCATTTCTTGGCCGTAATTAGCAACCAAAAACGAAAAGGAACGATTTAGTCATTTCTCATTAAAATGATTTTAATATTTACACGCTACATACATACATATGTACATCCATCCCAATCCCCTGATCCACCGCCTTCGGTCTGTTTTGTAGAAATCTAAACATCTGCCCAATTGGCCACGCCCTTAATCAACTAAGTAAGCGATATAAAAAATACGTATAAAAAAGAAAAAAAGAAAAAAACAAAATGAAAAATAGTTGGCACAAAAAAAAAAACATGCCTCGTAAAAGTGCAGACGCCGGCAGCAGCAGCAACCTACAGCAGCAGCGACAGCAACAGCAGCGACAGCGGCAACAGCAATGGCAACGCCTGCAACATTGTTGTGAAATGTTGAGAAATGTGCAAAACTTGTGGTAAAATTGTAAAATGGCAAAATAGCAAATAACTACCACAATTAACTTGCTGTCCGTGGGGCGCCACAAACCGAAACCAACAAAACCGAAGAGCGAATCCTTCAATCTGACTGCCTGACAGCCTTCTGCTGCTGCTGCTGCTGCTGCCGCTGCCATTGCCGCATGTTGCATGTGTGTTGTGAGAGGAGAATGGGGAAAAAGGAAAGGATAGATTCTTTTTATTGGTTGCCATTTCATTTTCATGTCGCATATCATTAGAATTAATCATTAAATTGTAATAATAATTTTGGTATAAATGTTGCCACAATGTTGCAACACAAACCAAAAACGAACAATAAGAAGAAGCAGTCGCTTCAGCTCACCACCACCAACGACAGCAACAACAGCAGCAGCAGCAGCAACAGAGGCGAAAAAAATGGGATTGCAAGAAATTATTTTACGATGTTGCCAGCAACATCTCTCATGCCTCATGCCTCATGCCGCCTCTTGCTTGCTTGCCTGCCGCCTGCCTGCAACTTTTTATGACCGCGTGCATTTTTACAGCTCCTGCTCCCAATCCCAGCCAGCTTTTTTATATTAAAAGTAATAAAAGTTAAAATGGCAAGCAAGAGCAAGTGTGTGAGAAAGAGAGAGCGAGAGCGAGAGAGAGAGAGAGAGAGAAAGAGAGTGCCAGTGCGACTGAGAGGGAGCACAATTTATGGTCTTAAAACTAATTTAACTTTTATAAAATTACCAAACACGCATAAACACAATTTTTATGCCGGACGCAGCAACAGCAGCGAATGCTGCAACTTCTCTTCTACTTCTACTCTAGTTGCAACAAGCTGTTGCTGTTGTTGTTGCTGTTGCTGGTGTTGCATTCTCTCTCTTCTGAGCAGTAGTAAACTGTTTGTTGTTCCTGGTGTTTGCCTGCCTTTTTGTTATTCATATAAATTTTATTTCATGCCATTTTGTTTTTGTGCAATTTTTTTTATGAGGCGCAAGTTTGTTGCTGATTTTTATGTGTAAGTGTGTGCACTAGTATGGGTGTGTGTGTGTTGGGGTGTAGCTAGAAAGCCAAGCAAATTGGCCTACATAGTTGTTAAGGGGGGAAGCAAAGCTTACTCTCTTAGTTTGTCTAATTGTCTCATTTCTATGAAAATATTTATTAACTTAAACGAATTCACCTACATATAAATAAATTTATAGATAAAATTTATTCAATTTGTCATGTTTTCTTAAAAGAAAATTTATCATTCATTTATGAAATTCTCCAACGGTTTATGTCAATAATAGAGCTTTAATATAGATCGTTTAAAATTTATTCAATTTGTCATTTTTTCTTAAAAGAAAATTTTTCATGGAATTATTATGGAATTTTCCAACGATTTATGTCAATAATAGATAATTCGTTGAAGATTGTCATTAAAATGGGGTGAGAAACCCCTCCAAAAAATCTCAATATTTTAATTGGCATTAAATTTCATAGATTTGCAAATGCATTTTACAACCCTGTAACTCCCGGCATTGAAACGAAACAAGTTTCAGTTATAGTATTAACACTTAATTTATGACCGATCGTTTACATGGCAGCTTTATAACATAAATCCGGCCAATCACAAAAACTGTGGGAACCCAGCTAAGGGACTAGCAAACTAAACGAGATCAAGATCTTATATAAACCATAATAATCTGAATGAAATCAGTGTCAGATAAATGCATATTATGTAATATATTTACTTGTTTGCTGTTAATTAGGTATTGTCATCTAACTGAAATGCCATTAAAAAAAAAAATTCCATCTCATAGATACATACGTACAAACGTATCTCGATTTTTGCAGATATGTACATTTCGTAAACGGAAGCAATTAACATTTCCTTCACATAACAGAGCCACATGTAATTAAAATTATAATAAGATGCTTTGCCAATGATATAGAAAAGTAATACGAATACGCGCAATGATAACTACGTGAAATGAATGACTCTGACTCTGACTGTGAATATTTGTGTATCTGTAAAATTCAGAGAAATACATTTATCGAACTAGAGCAAAAAGAGACGAGACATACAACGAGATGGAGGTAAAGTGGGGTGGGTTCGAAGGGGGGGCAGGAATAGACACAAACAATTATTAGCGGCGATAAATTTCAATATCTTGACAGTCATACACGTACATAGAAATGGAAAAATAATAACAATAATAACTAAAAACTACTTGAGAGATACGTGGATGGAGGATGGCGGATGGATGGATGGATGGATGGATGGATGGATAGATAGATAGATAGATGGTTGCCTGGTTGGTTTGTTCGTTGGTTAGTTGGATGGTTGGATGGATGGATGGATGCAACAGATATGAAACGAAAAGAAAAAAAACGCTGTAATTAAATTCGTGTTGTTGTATTTAAACAAATATACAGCAAGCAAGATATAGATATGTGTGTGTACATACATCCATCAACTAAGTGCAGTGCCACTTGGTTCCCCTTTCTCCCCACTATTCATTTTTTTTTTTTTTTTTTTTTTTGTTTCGTCTTTTTCTTCTTCTTGTGCTTCTGCTCAATACCCTGCACTGTTAAATGGGGGGTATACTTATTATGATTGACTTATTGGTGATTTGATTTATTTAGCTTGCCTGAGGGGAGCATCTGTCACAGACAGACTGTCAATGGGTTAACTCCCCAAAAACAAAAGTTACAAATATGATGTAAACCTCTAAGTCTAAAAAAAAACCCCAATATATTTCTACCTAGATCTATATAACTTGACTTTGAAGACTAGATACCCTGCAGTATTAATCTTGTAGAAATCCTTAATAAATTCTCAAGGAACGTTCCTTGCTCCCTAGAGAATTCCCGAGGAACGTGTTTGAAATTTCTTAAAGATATTTGAAGGAAACGGGAACTCTCAAAGAGTTTTCGAATTAAATTTCTTAAAAGTTTCCCTAAAAATTGTTCACTTTGTGGGCACGATTTCTAGATAATAGACTAAATAGATAGAACTTTTTGGTTTCTGACTTTTTTTAAGTTGTTAAAATCTTCGAAAACTAAATTTTCGTTGCCGTATACGTCAAGGAAACGTCAGGGAAACATCAGGGAGAGCGTGCCTAAAGGAATTCTAGTAGTAACGAGGTTTAACATCTTCATTTTGATACCTAGAGCATCAAATTATTCCATTCTAACTTCTTTCAAAACACAATCCAGCTTTTGGCCATATAAAATTCTGAAAAAGAGACCAAAACTTGTATCCCTTTAAATATTTGATCAAAAAAAGCTAGCAAATCCATTTGGATTAGTGCTGCCAAAAAAATCGATATTTTGCACTATTTTGTATGAAAAAGATCGATAATATCGATACTCCTGGGATATTTTGGCAGCATTAATTTGGATCGTAATTTTCGAGTAGATTATGCTTAATAGTTAAACAAAAGTCATTTACAAGGGTTTTACAGGGTACTGCAAAGTCGAAACTTGTTTCATTTTATTAATGTTTTTTTTTTTTTTGTTTTGTGGCTATTTTGTTTTTGTATTTAATTTTATTTCCACTTGTAAGACAACAAACTAAAGTAGGCTAATTGTTTTTGTTGTAGGCAACCAGGAGAGAGAGGGAGAGAGAGAGAAAGAAAGATAGAGGGGGGGGGGAAAAAGAAAAGACAGAATGAAATTGTGGTGGGGAAGGGGGGGGGTGGAGAAGAAAATGAAGAGCTGAAGAGGGAAAAGCAGCATGTTCTTGCTCATTTATTTGCTTCATTTCTGTTTGCTGGCTTCATTATGGTTATTATTATTTGCTGTTGTTGCTCTTGTTGTTGTTGCTGTTGTTGTTGTTGTTGTTGTTGCTGCTGCCTTCTTAGAAATAATGTACAACGAAAATTAATATTATGCAGCATGTTGCCGCGCTGCAAAAGATATAAAAGCGAGATACATTTGCCCGGGCCTGGGTCTGGGTCTGGCCTATCTATCTCTTTGGCTGGGAGCGGAGTTTACATTTGGCGTAATTAATGTTGGAAAATGCACACACACACACAAACATACATATACATATATATAGTACTCAGTGAAATTGTTGTAATATCTAATTGAATTTTTCTTTTATCCGGTTCATTTCTATACCATGTGAGTGTGTGTGTGTGTGTGTGTATGTTTGTTGAGTCATTAGAAACTATAAAATTTAATAAAAATCATAAGTGCTCTGGCGGCTTCAATTTTGATGTTCAGTTTCAACTGTTGCATCTCTCAATGTTCATGCAATTAAGTAAAACATAAAAGTAAATTACAAACAAAATGCGGAAGATGCAACCAAAAAAAAAAAAATCCAAATCATATTACATAGAGTCAGAGAGAGAGAGAGAGACGGGTGGAGGGAGGGGGGATGAATATTTTCTCTCTGTCAGCCGTTAGAAAATGATTTACAAATTATGGCAGCTGCCTTTTGATTTAGTGGGGAGTGGCATTCACATCCCCACGGTGTACCCACACCAGACGCAATTGCAGACGCAACTTTATTATTTTTAGATAAATATCTTTCGATTTTCATTTCCTAGTTTGCCATCCATAGATGTTTGCGACTCTGTCTCTCTCTCCATATCGTCCGCGTTAGCTGCCTCAATTATTTATTTACTTTACTTTTAATACATTTTTAATGCAGTTGCTGCAGATGAGAGAAACCCTTTTTGGCATTTGCGCAACTCATCTGGCAGTCAATTTATTTTCCGCTAGGCATTTTCATAAGAGAAACAAAGATGGGAATGGAAATGGAGATAGAAATAGAGATGTAGATGGTGATGGAGACAGATGCATCATCAATTAAAAGATGTGTTTGATGTTGCTTCTCCTTGTGCCACATCGATGCAAATAATCAAGCGAAAAACCAATGCCAAGTTTATGAATGAAATTTAAACAAATATAAAAATAACAGTGAGAAATAAAAGTCTTCGAATTAGGTAAAATATAAAGAAACATTTAACAAATTTTGCCTTAAGCAATGGAAAATGTTATATTCTAATTAATTCGACGTAATCAGTGAGTAATGAAATATCTCGGAATACAAAGATATCCAAGAAATCGAGGATTTCCATCTCATTTGTGGAAAACATCCAAATTTCAATTGTTGCACTTGCCGCTCCATATATCTATTCCATTTCGATTAACACTCAATTCTCGAATCGAATTCGAATTGCAGCGAATATTTGCTCGATTGAATTGAATATGCAGGCTGGCAAAAATGCAACTAAACTAAAGTAAATTAGGCAATGGGCACATATTTGATTTACTTACTTACATTTAAAATGACCAACCTACCACCCACCCGCCCCCTTTTTGCCTCCCTCTTTTACCCGATGCTGTCCTTTAGTCTCTCAATTGCCTGGCTGGCCAATATGCCCATAAATGTCAAGCGACAAAAAAATTGGCTAAAAAATAGGACCAACAACAATTCAGTGCATTGGACGAAGAGAGCGAGAGAAGGGGGCGGGTGGATAATGGGAGGGGGGATGGAAGAGAGATGGAGTCAGAATGTCGACAAGTTGAAACGTCGAAAGCAATTAAAAATGTAGAAAATTCAATCGGAAAAATCTAATTCGATTTCTATGCCGCGTTTGGCCGGGTCCGGCGCAACGTTTGCTGGAATGTTCAACTCACACACACACACACACACACACACACACCGCTTGACAAGCAATAACTGCCAAGCCACACCCCATACCTAACCGCCCCCCTTGTCTCATCTCTTTTCTGTCTGCATAGGCTAAGGAAAAAATCTGAATTCTGGCTAGAGATTTTTTTTTTTAGAAATAAACTAATGTCATTATATGCCAACGGAAGGCATATATCCTGGTAGGTACTCTATAAAAAGAGAAGAAGAAGAAGAAGAAAAAAAAACTGCTAGACATTAGCTAAAGACAAAGTAAAAGTGACAATAATACAATTTCACATAAAGGGAAATGAGAATGAATAAAAAAGAGGAAAAAAAAAACTCGGAAAGAACTATGCAGAATTTGGACTATAGATTGTTAGAATCCTTTGGTTGTTGTTGCTGTTGCTGCTGCTTTATGGCTACACTCTCGAATGCATTTCATTAACACGTTGGCCAAAAGGTGCGTGAAAGCCTTCAACAGCAACAGCAGCCGGAGCAGCAGCTGGAGCAGCAGCACGACGAGGAGGAGCAGCACGAGGAGGAGTTGCTCCTTCTGCACCCAAGCGCAATCGCCCGCAGGCCATGTGCTTTAACTTTACAAATGAATGCGTCTGGGCAGGGACCAAAATAGGGTTATCGGGAGGAGAGGGGTTCGATGATGGGGAACCGTCCTGGTCGGACCCGTTGGTCAAAGAGGCAGCAGCAGCAGCAGCACCAACAAAAAAGAGAGAAAAAAAAAATGGTCTAAACATGGCGCCTGTTATTGGCAACTTCTGCTGTATCTGCAAGTGTCTGTTTGTGTGCGTAACTTTCCTCCCATATTCCTTCCCCCCTCATACCCCCTTCTCTGTGTGTGTGTGTGTGTGTGTGTTATATGGCGATTATTTGAACATGTCCAACAGCCATTGCTGCTGCTGCTGCATTGCTTTTTCTGCTGCTCTTCTGTAACTCTCTTCTCTACTCCTTTTGCGAAAAGCCTCGAGTTGCATATGCAAGTGGGCCTTGCCACCTAATGCAAGCACATGCACACACACACACACACACCCAGATAGAGAGAGCGAGAGAGAGAGAGAGAGGAGGGAAGGTTTTGGTGTGAGGGAGTTTGGAGAAGTCGGCCCTAAACCATATCGAGAGCCGTGTGTCTGCTGCGGTCGCCGTTAGCAACGCGTCGGTGCTGCGTTTGCCTTTACTAAATACAGTCGAAACTTCTCTTAATGAACCTCCAAAGTGAGATGACTGTTGAGATGCTCAAAAAATCGAATCTCAAGTAAAACTACAACAAAAGTTCACCCACAATTGTTAAACCCGCAAAAATCTTCAACACACTAGTTCAATCATTCCTTTGTCTTGCTTAGTTAATAACCACTGTACATATATTTTATAACGTACGTTACGAAAATGCATTTATCTCGGCCTATTGCCTGGTCTAGGTATTGTTGGTAGCAAGAGGGAGAGAGAGAGGGAGAGCGGGAGAGGGGCATCTGATGGGGGTGATGGGGACGACGATGGAATTGTAGAGATGTGGCTCGTTTTTGGCAGGCGCGCAACGAAAAATTTCGGGGATTTTGCCTATCCTCAAATGAGTGGAATGGGTGTAGACGCGAGCTTTCTATTGGGATTGGGATAAAGAGAGAGTGATGGTGGTCGAGGAGGTGGAGGTGGAGGAGGGAACAGCCTAGGCTCAAGCCGCAAAACGCCCCTAGACTGCAATCGTCGTCGACAACGTCATCGTCATCGTCGTATAGTCTGGAGTTTTATACATACAAAATAGTCTGGGTCCTGGCCTGGATGTTGTGGTGGTTATGGTATGGTCCAGCTCGGTCCAGTCCAGTCCGGTCCGGTCCGGATACAACAACAGTAGTTTTATATGCTTTGTAGTTGTGCATTGCGTATACGCAATATACACACACACTCACACAAACACACACACAGTAATACAAATGCATGTATCGAACGAAAATTACGCGCCCAAAAATTATTAAATTCTTTACCATTTGTTTCATTTCAGGTAAGTCAATCAGTTAGTTTGTCAGCCAGTTGTCATCGTCCCCCGCCCCCCCCTCAGACCGCCCCAGTTGTGTAAGTACAACCGACATTTCTCCCATTAATAACCTTTAATTCAGACGTGCAAATTGCTATATATGAAGAAGTCTTGCTGACGAAATGTGCAGGCAATTATGCAAAAAAAAAACATCCCAAGAAAAAAAATGGTAAAAAGCTAAAAAAAAAAGGACGTAGAAATGAAGGGCCTCGGTGAAAATTAATGAAGAAAACGGCGCCAAACAACAGCTAGAAGAACAATAATAACAAATCGTTGGCTCTGTTTAGTTCAGGTCGATAGAAAATGCAATAAGACCTGCATATATACAACACATATAGTATAAGGTGCAAGGTGGGAAGCCCTTCTCCCATTTACATACGTCTACTATGTATATATGTATGTACATATATATATATATGCTATATATTATATACATTGTGCAATATGTAAATGATTTCAATGGAAACCACAGTCAACGAGCGGGCAAATGCAAAGAGCTAGAACCGTCCGTCCCATCAACCGGGCCTCCCCCCTCCCCAATTCCACCACCCCGCGAACCAAGCAACCGTCTAACCGACCACCAACTACAAAAACTAAGTAATAACAAATTACAACAAGCGAACACAGAGAGTGGAGAACGGAGAAACGAATGAAAGCTAGGAAGAGGTACACATGTATGTATGTATATGTATGTGTACCGAATAGAACCTTGACGTCGTTCAAAATGGTCTTGCATAAGCGGCAAGCGAAGGGAATACTAAATAATGAGACTGAAAGAAGGTAGTCTATGGTGTACTTGATTTCAGAATTCAATATTGGGAGTTCGAAGAAACTATTTTTATATTTGAAGTACTTTCAAGCTGAAAATCGAACAAACTATTTCTATATTTGAAGTATTTTCAATTAGATTAAAGAAGAAAAACAGAAAACAAATTTAATTGCAAACAAATGAAGTATTTTTTTTTTTTATTGTTTTAATATGCTTTATTTCCTTATTATTAAATTTAGCTTAAAGCTAGCTATTTATAGCTATATATATAGCTAGCTATGCAGCTGGGATATTTTATATTTTTTCATTTTGTACAATTTCGATTTTAAATGATAAAGGAAATTGGACGAAAAACCTTTGTGAGGGAGAATGAAGTATTTTGAAGCTAAAATTACGAATTTTATGCTCGAAAAATACCAATTTATATATAACAAAAAAGAATTAACATTCTCAAATTTCGGATTCCACAAATGAAATTATTAACTCTAAATAAGAATCTCATTTTGGAACGATGCAGTGTCATATGTAAGACGGAAATTTCGCCACTCAAATGCAACATTTCTACTTGAACTTAAAATGCCGCACACTTTGACTTAATTTATTCTTCCCCCCTACACCCCATCACCTCCTTCTCTCTCTCACTCTGGTACCTTCAATTACGTTTCTCTCACAAAATGGGGCAAGTGCCACACACACAATTGGAAGAAGGGGAATAGAAAGAAAGAAAGAGAAAAAAAAATTAATTCATATCCGGTGCATGATGATTATGCACCAAAACTCTAAGAAATCTATATATAATTTCTACATTCGCAGCAAACTAATTACACGAAAAATACAACAAGAACAACAAAAAACACACACCCATAGAATGGAAAATGGAAAATATGGGAAAGGGTTGAAAAATGCAAATCATAAATAAGCCACATAAAGCATTTGGCTCAGTTGCAAAAGTTGACAGCAAGACACAACCCCTAAACACAACAACAGCGGCGCAAAAAAAAAAAAAAAAAATATATGAATTTATATAATAACATAAAAACCGCCACCCAAGTGAGCTGAAAAGCCCTTTGCAACATTTATACCCACTCACACACACACACGCACACAGACGCACAACCTTACATGTTTAGTTATAAAGTAAATAAAAAATATATATATATTTCAACAATCAAATAATCTCTGCGGCACAGGCATAGGGCATTGAAGAAGTAATACAGATGGCTGAGAGCAAGATACAGCAGATGAAGCAGGGACTCAGAGGGAAACCAAAGTGAGGGTCCAACCGAATTTAAGTCCTGCCGAATTTTCTATACTCTATTGTATTGCTACTTACTTGCTTTCAATACAAAGACACACAATGAAATAGCAAATGAGATTAACAATGAGTCCAACCATAAGACTGCCAATCAAACTAGCAATGAGACTAGCAAGAAGACTAACAATGAGATTTTAAATCATACTACCAATGAGGCTACAAATGATATATAATGAGACTACCAAATTCTATCAATGAGGCTACAAATGAGTATAGTAATGTGACTACAAATAAGACAGCCAATGACACTAGCAAGAATACTAACAATGAGACTAGCAATGAGTTTGCCAATCAAATTAAGCTACCAATGATTCTACCAATGATACTTCCAATCAGTCTACTAATGATTCTACCAATGATACTTCCAATGAGTTTAGTTATGATACTACCAATAAGTATATTAATAAGAAGACCAATAAAACAGCCAATGAGACTAGCGAGAAGACTAACAATGAGACTTCCAATGATACTATCAATTTGGCTACTCATGATACTACCAATAAAACCTTGCAAGTCATATATTAAAAGCTTCAAATTAAATTTTTCAATTTTCTTGCCTAGTAATGTGAAAATTTAAGGAAATTTTAGAATTTAGAACAACTTTAGAAAACTCTCAAAACCATAATCAATGGCAATGTTTCTGTATTATACTCTGATAACTATTAACATAAAGAAGGTCTCTATCAGGTCGCTGGCTGTACCAGCGCATTGCGAACATCTGGACAAAACAAATATGCCTCATGCTTTGTAAGGGTGTAAATGAGAGTGGAAAGGGTGTTTCCAACCCACACACACATACATTTCCATATACACACTTATTATAATATTTAAATGTATTTTTCATATTTCATCAAAAGCCATGCAATTCGAACAGTTGCGCAATCAGTTATTTTGATCACATATGCGGATTAGAGTTTATTTTCTTTTAAATCTAGATAAAGAAATCGCTGCGTTTTAGTTTTCTGTGCTGTTGTGTCCCTCCTCCTCCTCCTCTCATAATTCATAAGTAAAACTTTTACAAATCTAATAATTCAACTTATAAAAAAACAAAAGAGAAACAAAGTGAAAAATTGAAAACACAAAATACTTTATGCTGCATCTAAATTTTAACTTTCGGAACAACTTCTTCTAACACACATACATAGCTTACCTTACCCAACCCACCTGTCCGTTCGTCCCCACTCCCCCCAAACATAAATTTCGTGAAATTTCAACGGAATTTCGCAGTAAAAACGCAGCTCGGGCAGGCACCTTGCACTTGATAAAATCAATACGCATACGGGGCAAGACGACACCCGCCACCCCCCACGCCACACTCTCCACATCCTATCAATTTCAATAGAAAATAAAAGAAATTTCTATACTTGTATGTACATATGTATTTGTATGTATGTGTGTATTGTCCTTGGGCAGCAACCCCCCATGGCTTCTCTCTTGTCTTCTTAGGGGTTTCAAGTTGCATTTTTCCCCATTTGGATTTTGATTGCGTATGTATTTTGCTGCACATTTTTCGGCGAACACAAAATGCAGTCGAATGCACAGACTGCGTCCATGCCAGGCGCTCAGCAAAGTTAGCAAATGTCTGCAACATCTTTGTTGCACTCGCCGCCTTGCCGTCAAGTCCAAGTCCAAGTGATGCCACCAGCAGCAGTAGCAGCATCAGCAGCAGCAAGTCGAAGTCGCAAGTCTCCAACGAAGATGCTTCGCAGAAGAAAAAGCGCGCGCAAAATTCGCGTTAGTTTTTCTTCATGTGTGTGTGTGTGTGTGTGTGTGTGTGGCACCTTGCAATTGTAGTTGTGTGCATCTCTCTGTATATGTTTTGTTTGTATTGGTGTGGCGCCAACATCTCAAGTTTTTGTGGAGGTTTTTCTTGTGAATGATTTCACTTTTTCCTTTCGTTTCGTTTCCTTTCCTTTCCTTTCATTCACTTGTGTAGACAACAAAAACTACTGTAGCTAAGTGAATTTACTTTGAGTCGAGTTCGTGTCATAAGTTACATATATTTACTTGTCTATAATGTTGAAAGTTTATTGTCGACAGATATAGATACATATAGGATGAAATGGATTTTTGTAATCTCCCACAGATAGAAAATATTTAATTTGGTTTTACTTCTAATTAAAAAGAAAAATATAACCAATCTAGGTAAAGAAATAATATGCATTTTAGCTAATTTTTTGGTTTATATGATTATAATAAAAATTTATTTTATTTAAATTTATATTATATAATTTTCATTAAACAACTTTTAATTTATTCTATTGTTTTAATAATAGAATTGTTAAATTTATCTTCAACTTAATTATGTCCGTAGATTTCTGTGATCTCTTTAGATCTTTTAATTTTCCATTTAATCATTATCTGGGAATAATTGAAAAATGAAATTGAGTGCTAAATTTTTTGATGGATTTGTGCTGACCATTATTTAAGTAATTTATGGTTTACTTTGTCACAAAAGTTTCGATAAGTCAATCTATGAGATGGAAAAATCCTAAAGTTTCAGAATTGAAATCAATTTTAGCCCGCATTAGAAATATACATAGATGTATGTGAAGATATATAAATATGTATATATGTATATGGATATTTATTGCTATCATTTGATTTGATTGTGCTGACTTTCACTTCCACCCCGTGGTCGCCGGGTTGGGCGTTCTTTGCCCTGTGCGTGCCTTGGGGCCTTGGATTGAGTGTAGTTGTTGTTGTTGTTGCCTTGTACAAATAATCAATAAATCTAATTCAATTATTATTATAATTATATTTTGAACATTCATAGACATTTGTATAAGGCTGACTAAGCATTTTCTTGGTAAATAACATATAATATTATTATGTGGCATAATGTGCGTGCACACACACACACACACACACACAGAGAGACTAATACTAACACACTGGGGCACACTCGTACATGTGTAATGAGTGAGTGGCACCCTCGTTAATTATTCAAAAGCCAAGCACCCATAGTCCATATACTACTCTCACACACACACACACACACAACCTCCGAGTTTCCACTAATAGCAGGGCACTGTAGCAGCACCCCTCTGCGAGTACAGCCCCCCCCCTCCACCACCCCTCTATCTATGCTGTGTATATAAATGTATGTATATATAGATAGCGGTCATGTATTTTGGGTAGTAAAATTCATTAGTCTGCATAATGAATAAACATAAAGACAAATAAAATTATTCCAATTAAAATAAATTGCGCTTCAATATTAAAATCAACTTTCCATTACCTCCCTCGATACAAATGTACCCCCCGAACGAACACACACCGTCATCCCTCGATTCCCTCGATTCTCAATCAATGGTAATTAAGGGCATATATGTATGTATGTATGTATATATAAATATGTATATATTGTTGAATATATTTTGGTTTTGCTTGGGGTTTTAGTCTTGAATGACCGAAAAAAAGGTTTAAGTGCTTTTTCCTTTTTCACAGTCCCCGGACTGGGCATGGGGCATGCACCTGACTGACTGGGACTGCGGCTGCCAATCCTGTCCTTTGGACAATTAAACTTTTTTAAGGCAACTTCTTCTTGCTGGTGCTTCTAATGTTGCTGGCTGTGTTGCAACTATAAAACATACTTTGTTGCTGAATTATATTTAATCAATTTTTATTGCACGCCGTCTTCATTAAAGTATAAAAACTTGTGCCTCTCCCTCCCCTCCCTCCCTCCCTCTCTCTCGCTCCCGCTCTGTGTGGGTATTTCAATTTCTCTGTCTCTGTTTCCCACAGTGTGTGTGTGTGTGCTCTACACATGTTGCACTTGCAACAAAATTGTTGCCGCAGTTGTTGTTGTTGTTGTAAATGCAAGTGCCATAGCATGGGCATGCCAACGTCGCCGTCATCGTCATCGTAGTTCGGGTTCGGTTCGTCTTGGTGGCCATAAAAACATTTCTAGCTTGTTTAATGTTTATTTTATAGTTGAAGTTTGCATTTATTTGGTCTTTTAGTTTTTATTCGATGCCGCAAAAAAGGCTGGCCCCGAACCAGAGAATGAAATGCAACCAGAAGAGCCAAAGTGATTTAGAACTAACTCATTCACAACTTGCGAATAAATTTTGAGGATGGCATTACCATGCCGAGATCCATCATATACTGGAAAAGTGCTTCCTTATAAACGAAAAACTGATCTAGAATCAGATATAATCCTCGCTACGAACAGCAAGTGTCTCTTTTCTTAAGTCGCAAGTCGTAAAACCTATTCAGAAGAACTTCATTGTATTTAAGCTACAGTTTTAGTATCATTTACATCAGCCACCACGCCCTCTAACCCCCCACCCAATCCAAAGATAAATGCAACAATTTACCTTAACAGCAACAAGAACAACAAAAACAAGAGCAATCAATGCGTTGAGTAGACAAAATGACTTTTGGCTTCGACTTTGGCTTTGCCTATGGCTGGCAATTAACTATTTGCCTTTGAAACAAATCAACGGAAGCGCTTTATTTGCTCAGCCTTAATTACAACTAAACAAAATACACATACATATACAAAAACAACGAAAAAAAAACAAAATAGAATAAAGGAAATCAACATAAAGCACCCCTCCTCACCTCCTCACTCATACATCTACCATAAATAACAATAACTAAGAGAAATGACAAACAAAAACGAAGGAAAATGCCAGCAGTTTTTCCATGCATTTAGTTTAAATATGAAGGCAGACACACACACACACACACACACCCATAGATGGGGAAAGGTGGGTCGAGGGGGGTAGTTGTTTGAGACTAATTTACAATAAACATTATACACATATTTGAGTTAATTATATTGCAACAACAAGAACAAGTAAATGACAATAATAAAAAAAAAGAGACAGAGAGAGGGGGGAGGGAGAGGGAGAGAGGGAGAGGAAAACTCAACCAACAAATACAGACTAGAGGAAGACTTAATTTACAGGCGATTTTTACTACCTACAAACGACAAATTTCTCTTGCTCTCTCTCTCTCTGCCTCTTTCCACAAATTACAATAAATTATTAAACATGCCACATGGTCACATGGTTGTTGTTGTTGTTGTTGCTATTGTTATTTTTATTTATATTTGTATTGCAGTTCCTGCTGTTGCCTCTTTCATTTTTTGTTCCTTTCATTGGGTTTTTTTTTTCCATCGTATTTGTCCTGTCTGGTTTTCTGGTTCCATTGCCACTGCCACTGCCACATCCATAGCAAGTGCCACAGCTCGCTCATTTGGCTTAAATATTTCGTGTCAAACAGACATTTGACATAAATTTTATGTTTGCATTTAAATATATATATATATATATACTTATTCTATATATGTAGAGGTATGTATATTGTGTCTCTCGTATAGGCAGAGGCAAGCAGAAATTGTTGTTGTTGTCGTCGACAAGGCATTCAAATACAATGCAATAAAAAATAACTACACTACGACAACGAAAATAAAAACAAAAAAAAAAAAATCATATAATAAATAGTATAAAATTATGGAAGGTAAAAACCTGCAATTATGGCGACAGGCTGCATGACAGCTACAGACCAACGATCCAAAAAAAGAAAAACCACTGGGGAAAACCCATCAAGGAAAAAATTAGCAATGACAAAGCCTTTTCATTTGTGTGTGTGTTTGTTTTTTTTTTCCGAAATGTAAATCTTTTAAGCTGATTTTCAAGATTAACTTACATTAGCCTAAAGTAAATTCTGTAGAAGGATTGATTTTGAGTAGTTTTCATCCTTAATATGCTAAATGGATTTGCTTTCTGTTATAACTTATAAGTAAACTTGAAGAAGTTGAAATCTAATACAATTTTTCATAATAAGTGGGAGACTAATATTTTACCCATTGGAAAAATTCTTTTATTCTACTTAATGGATTAACTGCCAGGACCGAGATTTAACCGAGAGATACTTAGCTAGTTTGGTTAACTAAGGAATAGTTTGCTAGAAGACAAAAAAAAAACCAAAATCCCTTTAGAGCTATGCCAAAAGATTTTAACTTTAATTAATTTAATCGAAAAGTAGAGATTGAACAGGATCTCTGTATATGCCATAACACTACTTCAACGCTAAAACTAGTTGGGAATTACAACTAGATAAAGAGAAAACAGGAAACACAGCTTAAGTTCTGCCTTCATATTTGATTTATTTCTTAAATATTAATAGCTACACATATAATAATAACCCTAACATTGTTTTTTGATAGATTTCAATTTTAAATTTTTAACGAATTATTGCAAAATTGAACCGAAATTTAAGATTTTGCAAATTGTGATCCCTTAATATGAGGGAAAAAAATTAAATTTTACTCTATGCAACAAAAAGCAAAATGAAAAAAAAAGAAAGCAACTTTCTCAGCTCTGCCAAAGACTGAGACTGAGACGAAGACGGAGAAGTAGACTGTGGCTGTGGCTGCGGCTGCATATAAATTATTAGCAGTCATAAATATGCCATAATGTCATTTATTATATACGGTTTTTTTCACGCGCTCTCTTTCCGTTCACCCAGCCGGGTTGGCGAAAAACTTTTATTGCCAAGTTTAATGAAAAATTATAAAAGGCAACGTCGCCGTCGCCGTCGTCGTCGATGCGACAGCATCTCAGTCTGGCAGCACCATTTAATATTCAAATATATAAGCAGACATAGTTCCGTTCCGTTCAGTTTCATCTATAGCATTATAAGTATGTACTACTGTGAGGCGCCTCCATTTGGCCACACCTTTTGCCACAATTTCTGTAGTGGGTATTATTTAAATTATAAATTATATTGAATATTTGCCGCGTATTTTGGCAGACAAGTGGAAGTCCTTGGCAGGCATCATTATTATATTTTATATAACGCATATAAATATTAGATGATGGCCAACAACAGCCACATCGTTGGTAATTTTTCATAGCACGCCCTTGCTTGCGCCATATTTGTCAGGGCACTTTTTTGTCGATGCTACCTTACCTTACCCATAGGATGGGTATGCACAATCTTTGAGCACTGAGCTCTTGAAAACTTAAAAAAATTAAATAGACAAAGAAAAGGTAAGAATTTGTAGAATTTAATACCTAAATGTATCCTATAGTATTTGTAAATGCATTCTTAAAAGCAAGTCTTAAGAGTAAACATGGAAATAGGTAAATTTGCTTATTTTATACCTAAATGTATGCTATAGTATTTGTAAATACATCCTTAAAAGCAAATCTAAAGAGTAAACATGGAAATAGGTAAATTTGCTAATTTTATACCTAAATGTATGCTATAGTATTTGTAAATGCATCCTTAAAAGCAAGTCTAAAGAGTAAACATGGAAATAGATCAAATTGGCTACCTAAAAGTATGCTATATCATTTGAAAAAGCCTCCAAAACTGATCGATGATCCTTTTTTGCCATTCCATGTAGAGTATTAATCTAGTCGATGGTTTCCCATATAATTTCAATTGCAACCTTCTTTATTTTTTCTCATTTTTATTTTTATATTATTTTCATTTTTTTTATTTTTTTTTTTTCATATTTAAATAATAGATTAAGCCCAGGCAACTGGCGGCTGGCAGGGGCCCTCAACAAGAGCGACTCAATATCGCGACTGTCGGGTGGTAGATTCAAAACGAGAACGCTAGAGAGTGAGAGGTGAACAGTGAGTGAGTGAGTGAGTGAGTGAATGAGTGAGCAAGTGAGTGACTGGGTGTGTGGGTGGAGTGGGAGGACAAAACGCCCGCCCGCACCATTTGCCTAGGCTATACTATCTGTATAATCAGGGGTTGATTTTCTGTTTTTATGTATTTGCATTATTAATAAATTCCTTGTCTCGTGCATTTGGCTATAATTCTTTTCGTTTTTCATTTTTTTATATTTATTTTATAAATTGCATAAATTGATGGCAACATGAGGGTGGATAACGGTTTTCTGGCTTGCGCTGCTTTTCCGTTGAGTTTTACTTTGGTTTTGGTTTTCGTTTTCGTTTCATTTCGTTTCATTTCGTTTCGTTTGGTCACTCAAGTTTTTAATTAAAAGCTTTGGTCTGTACAAGAAATTGACATAAATTGATTTTATCGCTGCAGATTTAATGACAACAACAGCAACAGCAACCAAAACAGAAACAACTTATCCCCTCCTCACTCCATATCACACCGCACTACCCATACCCATGCCCCCATATCCATGGACGAATCATGATCCACCTAGCCGACACTCAATGCAATTTTTGTAATGAAAATGTTTAAACGCATAAAAATCGCCATCGTCTCTCGAAGGGGCACGAAGGATTTTTATGCACTGCTGTCGCATTTTCGCGTTTACATTGTAAACTGGCTGACAGGCGAATTGGTGGTAAGAAAACGGATGGAAGGGGGGACTGGCTGGGGGGGAGTCAAGCCTGAGTCATGGTTTGGTTACGTTTTCGCCTTCGAACCTCCCCCCGCCTCTGACCATTGGAGGGGCTTGTCCTGGGAACTACCAAAAGACTCGAGACGGAGAAGGTTTTCCTTACTTACTGGTCGATGGGTCGCTTGCGCTCGTACGTGTTGTGTCTATGTGTGTTCTCTCTGCATGTGTTTGTGTGTGTGTGTGTGTGTGTGTGTGCAAACGGCGAAAACGCAAATATTTTATTACGTTTTCAGACTTGAGTAGTTGCATTGTAAATTTTACAGTTTTACGGTGCTTAAGTTGTGCTTACACTTTACTATATAAGTTTATACATATATATATATATATATATCTACAGGGTGTCCTAAAATAAACTTAAGAAAAATAAGAAATCAATAGAAAGAGGCCAAGAACTTTTTACCAAACTGCAATTCGAATTTTTCCTCCCATACTTATTCCTGAAACTGAACTGAAAAACTAAATTGACAAACAAACAGAGCTAGAAAAACCCATCTTATATAGGGTTACTTTACAGCAAACACCCTGTATTTTACATTGCATTACATTTGTCAGAGAACCCTAAATATAACTATAATCTTGTATTTATTGATTTTAATTAAATGTGAAATAATTTCCCAACTCAACCTAATCTTGGCATTTAAGAAATTTATGTCAAAACTTGCACACACACATGAACACACGCACACACACACACACACACCGTTAAAGAGTGAAAGACTTTCGTGTAATAATCGACACGTGCTTGGACATAAATATTGGAAGACATTTTGAAAATTTAATACGCCACTTAGACACGAATTAGCATACACAAAGTGAATTAATTACGTGTGTTATACAATTAAGTAAATTTCATTATATTGAATTTTTAAATTTTTGGAACACACACACAGCCACACACATACACACAGACAGACAGTCACATGCACAGTCACACAGACACACAAGTCAATGTAATTAGAAACACAAATAGAATTATAGCGGACACACACTGAGACACACTGAGGTAAATGAAATGTGTATAAAGAGAAGGTCGTAAGCAGGCCAAAAAGGTGAACAGTTATATATTATATATAGATAGAGTCGACAGATATATATATATATAAACGTACATATACATATAGCTAAAGAGAATCAATTAAAAGGGAGCGAAGGGTAAATCTTACACGCCAAACACACAGCTATAATGGATATGAGAAACATCAAAGTTTCATTAGATGGCAAAAGGTCAACGATGGGAAAGAGATAGACATACACAGAGAGTGAGCGAGAGGGAAAGCGAGCGAGAACGAGCTAAAGTCTAAAGTCATCAACAGCAAATTCTTATCAATTAATATGCAAATTATATTTTGGAAAACTATTTTAATTAATAACACAACTAAAGCTGTTGCCAGAATGACAGTAAAATGCTAATTAAATTTTATAATTAATAAAAATGATCTCCATAAGAATCAGTTTGATTTTTTTTGTACAAGTAAATAAAGGAAGTCACATCGCCGAATTCGTCATACCCTGCAATCAAAAACTACTTAAAACTCATAAGAACAAATGTATCCTATATTTGCTTACTCCTAACAGCCCACTAACACTTTAGCGCACCTATCGGCTAACTGTGTTCTTTTTGTGTTTCAATGAAAAACGTTTTTACGGTCACTGTTTTCATTCAATTTCCAGTTCTGGGTCAATTTCGCTATACTTCTTGATCATATCTCAATAGACTCGGCTATTGTTATGGATCAGGAATAAATATATATATAAAGGGGTCGGTAAATGATTACTTTTGGTCTGCTAATATACCCTTTTTTCACCCAATGGCTGTAGGGTATAATGAAGCAATGTAATTTGAAAATCAAAAATGCAATTTCTAATTGCCTCTGTCCTCAGTGTCGAGGTCAACATTTTGAACCCTTTGCCCATATGCCTATGTACATAGATACCTTCAACCCTTGGCTTGATTATTTTAATGTGATTTCATTTAAATTGAAAAGAAAAGGAACAAGAGAGACAAAAAAAAACACACACACACACAGTACAGCAAGAACTTCAATTTCATTTGGTTGAACCTCTTGGCCGGCCTTCCATTGTCTTTATGTGTGTGTGTGTGTCTGTCCGTTCCCTGCCCATGTCCTGTGTGTCCTGTGTCTGAGGACTTTAATTCCTTTGGCGCCTTACCATTGACCTTTGCAGCCTTCTTTGTGCTGCGCTCTGTCGCTGTGCTGCACTGAGCACAAAGCTCAATTTATAATTTATATATATAAGTATATATATATAGATGTAAGAATATATATATATATATATAGATATATATTCCCCTGCCACGCCCACATAAATTATGCCTTGTATAGTAATTAATATGCCGTTGCCTTTGCCCGCTGTCCGCCGCTGCTGCTTCTAATTTTGCATTTTCTTTTCTGTTTTATTATTATTTCTTTTTCTTCTCCTCTTTTTTGTTCTAGAAATATAATTGTATTTATTTTACATTTAAGCGAATTTTAAGTCTCAAGAATGGGGTCAGGTGGGGCGCTAGAAAGGGGGGATGGAGGGGAGTGGAGTCAGGGGAGGACTGGGCAATTTAAATGACAAAATTATATATTTAGTGTCCGCTTCCCTCTCTATCACTCTCAGTATTCTCTCGCTCTATCTGTCTTTCTCTTTGTGTCTCTACCCACCGCCTCCCCCCCGCGCACGGTGACTTTGAGTCTAGGAGAAACCGGTACACTGTCTCTTTTTTATACCCTTTTTGCATTAAGGGTAAATAAATTTGATTGAACTATTTGACTAATATATATAGATTCTTGATCTCAATGGTATTAGCCACTGATCCTTGAGATGCAGAGCAATTACGCCTAAACTTTGGATCGAATGGAAGAATTAAAAATATATTCTTCCCCAATGACTTAAGGAAATCCACAAGAAATCCATTTAGTAAACTTTAAATGATCCTGCAGTATCCCAAAAATAATTATCTATAATAAATCCCATTTTGCTTTAATCGTAGAGCAACCAATTTCGAAAGAAAATCAAATTTAATAACGTTTCCATTTTATTTTTACAATTATTGAGTCATGTGATTCCTTAGTAGATCTTCCTTCAACCGATCTTCCTCGGCATAAGGGTATTAATTGCTTTGCTATAGCCAAATTTAGCTCGACCCTCTGGTTGGAATGTTTTTTTTTTCTTTCTATGTATTGTAAATGTAATCAAAAATATCGATCGGTTTTATGCAAATTGACTGCGTTGTCTCCCTTTTCGCCGACCTGCCCACCAATTGCCCCTCAAGACGCCACCAACACCAACACCGAAACCCACACCCCGCAACACACACACACACACACCTCTACCATTCGCATAGACTTAGCCAAGTAACTCTCCGTTTTGGCCTTTCCTTTAGCCAGTTTTCTTCTACTTGTTCTTTTATACATATATATTTATATATATAACTTTTTTTTCCTATTTCTATTTATGCTTTAATTTAGCAAGAAAATGGCGGCGAAATCATAAAATTACATTATAATAAAAAAAAAGAACACCAAGAGAGTGAGAGAGCGAGAGAGAGAGAGATGGAGAGATGGGGAAAAAATGGTAAAAGAACAAAAATACTTATTATGGCCATGGCGTCAGTTGGTCGCTTCGGTTCGACTTGGGTCGCCGTTTTTACTTACAATTAAATTGCTTTTGCCTTTTTACAATTTAATATTTTTTATTCCCTCCCCCACCCCCCCTTCACCCTTCAATCCTCTTCTGTGGCTAGACCCCACTCTATGGGTTTTTGTTTTTGTCGTCATTGCCGTCGTGCAATTTCTAGTTGATTGGAATTCAATTAATTTTATTTGCTTTACTCTGGCGCTGCAATTTCTTTTGCGCATTTTTTATTGTCCTGGCGAACAGAACAACACAAAATACAAACCACAAAATAGAAGAAAAGCGGCAACAAAACAAGAAAAGAAAATGCCATTAGAAAATCACTGAAACGACTTTGAGTTACCCAGTAACAAGGCAAAGCTTGACTTGACTTGTCTTTCATCCGAGCACCTTGGCGCCCCCTAACGGCTAATGTTTCCAAGTTCTATTTTAAATGATTTCCCAAACCACTTAAATTTGATGCTGATCAATAGGAATCGATTCTGGAATAGATATACCCCGTTTTGCCACATTGCTGCACAGGGTATAAAAGGGAAAATCTTAACTAAGCAACAAAACTGTAGTTTAATGGAGATTTTCCTTGGTCGTTTTGCTTTTTGCATTTGGCGCCAATTTAGTAAATAATAAAAATGGCAGTCAGAGCTTGCACTTCGCACTTCTCCCTCCATTCAATTCCATTCTCATTCGCATGCCCTGCTCCCACCCCCTCTCTCTCTCCCTGTCTCTCTCTCTCTCTGCTGCCCCTTTCTTCTGCTGGTTCGTTTTTGTGGTTGGACACTTTGTGGGTTTGCGGTGGCCTTTTGTTTGCTTCTGGTTGACTTATTGCCTAGCCAGGGTCTGGCATTAGCTCTGCGGTGTTGGACTGTTGGCTACCAGCAGGGTTTTGGTGGGCAGACGGACAACCAACCAGGCAACAACTTTGATTTTAACCAAGGCTCAACGCGGCGTATACGTAATCTGCATTTACACAACCACGCCTCCCTCCTCTACACCAACCTCTCCGCCAATCGGCACAGTCGACACCGCCAAGCACAATATTTAATTGTATTTCATTTATAACAATTTGTGTAATGAAAAAGTGTACACAAAACAAAATGCAAAAAAAAAACGAAGAACTTTTTCCTGAACCGCTCGCTAACCCTTTGCAAATGACATTAGCGACAAGAGCGAGAAAAAAAACAACTAGAGACACACTCAGAAAGTAACCGAATACACAAATTCTCTAGAAATCAATGAAATTTCTAAAAATTTTAGATCTAAATTTTATGTCTCAAACTCCTTATATCCAAAACTCTAAAAATCAATTGAATTTCTTAAAATTTTAGATATAAATTTGTTATGCTAAACTCTTTATATCCTAAACTCTAAATATCAATGAAATTTCTGAAAATTTAAGACCTAAATTTGATATCCTAAACTCCTTATATTCTAAACTCTATAAATTAATGAAATTTCAGATCTAAATTTTATATCCTAAACTCTAAAAATCAATGAAATTTCTTCAAATTTTAGATCTAAATTTATCCTAAATTTATCCTTATATCCTAAACTCTAGAAATCAATGAAATTTCTTCAAATTGTAGACCTAAATTTGTTATGCTAAACTCCTTATATCCTAAACTCTAGAATTTAATGAAATTTCCTTAAATCTTATATCCTAAACTCCTAACATACATGCTAAACTTAAAAGAATTCTATTTTAGGAAGAAATCCAACTTTATCATTTCCAAAGATTTATTATTCTTTTTTTTTAAACATTTCATACTCTTAATAAATTTATTAATTGTATTCTAAGAAAAAAAAACTTAGTCAAATTTGTTTTAAGGTTTCCTAAGAAAACATTTTGATCTGAATATTAATATTTACGGCATTAAACCTCTTTGATCACTTTCCAACATCTTTCTACTGCTTATTTACATTGTTGTTTCCTGTTTTAAGATAGTAAATCATTCGTTAAATGAATGGAGAAAATTAGTACGGATGCTAAAAACAATTCGTTGAAAAGTTTTACTCATCTCTTTGGTCACTTCTAAACAGTTTTTAACCTCTTTTTTTTTTTGTTCTCTCTCCCTCACTGTCATTCATGGTCGTTTTCTGTTTTTCGGTCTTTTTTTTTTTTGTGGAGAGGAGGGAAAGAGGGAGGTGATGATGGCCATTTAAGTACTTGTGAAATTAGTGTTGAACAAGAATGCAAAGTTTAGCTGGCTAACTAGCAGCTAGCTAGTTGTTGTCCTTGCCCCCAAAGTCGTCTTGTGTTGTGGCAGTAAAAGTAAATTAATTTAGTTGAAAGCTGTAAAGTTAAAGCTTTGTTCACGGCTTTTGTGCCATTTTTCGTTCGTTCGTTCGTTGGTGCTTGGTCCTTTGTGGCTTCCTTGCCGGTTAACTAACTACTCCTCCATCCTCTTTCCACCAAACTGTGGTTTCTTTTTTTCTCTCTGAACTTTTGTTGTCGCCGTGTCAGGTGACAAACTGGCATTAAAGGCGATAAAGTTGGATTTTGTTGATGGAGCAAAAACAATAAGCCAACGAAGCGATGACCAACAGACCGACTAACCAACTGAACAGGAAGTGGCCAATTAACTATCATTAAGTGCGATTTTAAATATATATATATATATATATATATATATATATATACGATATACATATATAGAAATAGAAATAGTAACTCCCCAGTCATTTATTGTGCGAAGAGATGGCAATCACATGTGAAATTTTTGTTGAAACATTTTGATTGTTTAGTCGCTCTCAGTGGCAGCGGAATTTGCATTTACACAAATGGCAAAACATTGTTGTGTTGTTTTGTTAGTGTATATTTTTTTTTCTTTTTTTTTTTAACAAAAAAAAATTAATTTGCATATAAATAAATTTCATGTACTATACAATACAATAAAATATGCCAAGTCAAAGGGGCAGCATTTAAAAGTGCAATTCATGGCATAAAAAAAAAAAAAACTAAAAACTAACACAAAACCTACAACTACTAATAACAATTTCCGGCGCTGCATTATGCAAATGTTACTTTTCATCAAACAACAACAAAACATTTTTCCTTTTTCGCATTGACTTACGGCCCAGAAAATAGCAACAACTGCCAAAGAGAGGGTGAGGGAAAGAGAGACAAAGTTAAAAAAAAAAAAAAGAAAAAACAATAATAATAAGTAATAATTGCATACAAAATGTATGCGATTTATTTGAGAAATAACAGAGCAGAGGGAAAATACTATAATGGAAAAATGCAAAATGAAAAATGAAATTAAAGCAAAGAGACTGACGGACGACCGAGACGACGACTCTCTGTTGCATCACATCCTCAGTTAGGCTAAGTAGAAATTAAAATGCAATAAAAGCAAAATGAAACAAAACGTACATACACAAAAACAAAAAGGAAATACTTTGAATGATCAAAAGACCGACGATCAAAATGCATAAAACCTATAATAAATACTTAGCTACCAAAGCCAAACTAGAGAAAATACCCTTACTCAAATGTCGATCAATGAAATCAATCAATTGGATATCCAATATAAATCAGTTATCAAATCATCTATCGATAGAATGATAATTATAATTAAAATATGTGATATATATTTTTTGTTTCTATATGATATTCCTTTGAGTAAAAACTAACTAAAAACAACTTTGATATCGACAAGTCGATAACTTTTGTCGATAAATCAATAATTGCCAAAGTTTTCCAAGGTTTTAAAGCAATTGTAAGGGTTCTTATCTATAACTACTTGCTAAATTTAATAACTGAACCAAACTATAAGTTATTACGATTTCAGTTCAATATTTCATTAAGGATTTTTAGAAATTTTATTGTTTGTGATCGTAATCGCCACTGCTTTTTGCATTTATCGACAATCGATTTGATGGTTAATGCTTTGTTAAACTAAATGAAAGTATTTGAAGAATATTTCAATTGATTAACCTTAAATATAACATATATAATTGACTAAATGAGGCTATTTACATATCCGAAACGTGTCGATTGTTTTAGAAAGTCAAATTGGCATTTCTGTGCTTTAATCAAATCTAAGTACCGATCGATATGCCCTCTTTCAGTTATTAGGTAAGAAAAACAATAAATAAATTTAAATATACAGCAGCTACAGAGATCAGCCAAAGACCTTCCCCATCATACTCCCCACTCCTCTACCGCACACACACACTCTCACGATGTCGATGACGAATGTTGGGGCTATATTTTTAGTATAATTATGGCAAGATATGAACAGGAACAACAACAACAAAAAATATGAAATCAAAATGGGCCACACCGATGGGAGGGGGGGAGGCAATCACACAGAGGTAAGTCGGTGCTTAGCAGAAGAGGGCAGAGGAGAGGCAACGGGAGGGATTGGGTAGCAAACTGAAAGCATTACACATATAATTTAAATTTAGTTTAATTGTTATTCTCCGGTTCGGTTGGGGCTGCTGTTGCTGTTGCTGTTGCGGCAAGAAATAATAAAGCAAAAAAATAAATGACAATTGCAATTCCAATTGCAATTGCAAATGAAAATGAAAACAAACGACGACGACGACGGCGGCGACGAAAACTGCATACGAAAATTAAATAGATACAATTAAACATCCGCTAAATAATAAAATTTTCAAATGCCAGCGGCCGACGACACATTGGCTGAACTCGATGTTGTTGCTGTTGTTGTTGTTGTTGCTGCTGCTGCTGCAATCGACAAACCAAAGCGGACGTTGCGTGGGGTTTGGGGATATACATAGGATGGTGATAGATGGAGGGGCGAGGGTCGGGTACGTGGGGTACCGGGTGCATAAGATAATTAAGTATGCAAAAAATAAACTAAAAGTGAGCCAAATGACAAAGCAATAAATTTCTACCCATACAATATTTGCGCTGAGAATTTCAAGGGGGGGAAGAGAGAGAGAGAGTGCAAGTGGGAATGCGAGGGAGGGAGAAGACGTGGTCGTGGGAAATGCTTTTTCAAATACGAATTTGAGGAATAAATCTATTTTTGCATTCGAAATTTAATCAAATTAACTTACTAAACAAATTCCATAAATTTTCAACAACAAAAAAAGGCATATAAAATTTGTCAGCAAATAAAAAACTATCCGACTAAAGGAAGTGTCCTGGGGATTGAGAGTGTTGTAAATTACAGAAGCTAATGTTGGAAACATTCAATTCAATCTTTAATCCAGCATATCGAACTCTTGTTTAGTTTGTATAACCAAGTTTAAAGAACGTTTTACGCTCTGTCTTACAAAGTACAGAGAGTGCAGCAAGTGCAGTCATCATAAGTAGTAAACAAAGCAAGTTAAGCATAAAAACACAAGCCAGAAATTTTACTATTTATTTACGCTTATACCCTGTAAAAACTAAGACGGCAAAAGATGCGCAACTTATCATCAAATTACATAGATATAGGGCATCTGGCGGTCGTTGCTGCTGTAACTTAACATATGCAATTTTTATTTGTATATTTAAGCATATTTGTATGTGTGTATGTTTCTCAACTTATACAATGTTTCAGCAAATGGCATTATTCGGTATGGCCAAGTGGAATTTGTTTTTGCGTCTTCTTTTTTTTTCGCACAAATTTGATTAAGTGGAAGGGGGGAGGGGGTGGGGGGAGCAAGTCAACGCCCACGACAACGATGAGGACTACGACGGCGACGACGACGACGATGCGAAGGATGAGGAGGACCACGAAGCGATGGCTGTTGAGAAGTCATCGATACTTTTGCGCAATCAGCGCAATTTCTGTTCACAGCCTGAGCCTGAGCCTGAGCTGAGGCAGGCAGCCAGGCTGGAAATCAAATTTAATATTATTATGATACACTTGTGAGCCAAACGAAGCAAGTGATGTGCCTTGTCCTCGTCCTCATCGCTTGTCGTTGTCGTTGTCGATGTTGCTACACCCCATTCCCATTCCCGTTCCCGTTCGCGGCGTCATCGTCTGGCGGTGATTGACTCGCATCGACTTGAGACTCAGAAGTTGAAACGAGTCCATAGGGCGGCAAAAAGGGAGAATGCTTCTTTATTTTTTATTCCAACCACCAACACCAACGCAAAGCAGACAAGGTCGTTGGTTTGAGGCGGGGAAGACCTCCACTTGATTATATATTCCAACATATTCACGGCTCAATAGAGGCCCAGAGTCGATTTCCTGTCCTGTTCCGTTCCTCTTTCTATTTTCTTTCGGTTTTTTTTTTTTTTTTTTGTATTTTCTATGTATGAAAATAATAAGTGAAAATATTCATGTTTGGTTTTAGCGCACAATTGCGCACGTAAATCGAGTAGGGGTTGCAATTGGATGGATGGATGTGTGTGTGTGTGTGTGTGTGTGTGTGTGTGCGTGCGGTTTGTTGAAGGGTTCGTCACTCAGTACTCGGGGTTGAGTGACTCTACTAACTCTGACTGACTTTGCATTATTTATTATCCTCACACTTTTGCAACTTGAAAGAACATTTAAACAGAATTTACAATTGCAAATGTTAATAAAATTTCCAAGTTTACGTGGCTAATTTATGACACAACTTTCTAGCAATAATTAAGACACATAAACCTACTCGCAAAAAGCCATCCAGATAAATATATCGACACCTATACTAAATCAAAATCCAATTTTCAACACTAACAACATAATTTGAGCTAAAAAAAAAAAATACGAAAACGAAATAAATTCATTTAGTTATTAAGGAACGAATTTGAGTAAATTATGGAAACAATTAACATGTGTTTTTGTGATAAATAAATTTGATTTCCCTTCGAAATTCTATCAAATTTATGCTGTAGGAGAAATATGTGTAAATATTTTAAATGAATTTACAGAATAAGTTCGAATTTCAATGAGGAAATTTGTTGTTGAAGAGGATGAGCGCCTATTTAGGTTACTTTCCCATCGAGATTGTATAATCAAATCATATCTAACATAGCAATTTTTTTTTTTTATTACTATCAGTTGCCAAAACCTTTTTTAAACTCTTTAAAATTATGCTGAAAAAAAACAGAAAATAATAGGCAACCGACTGCAACCAGGGAAAAAGTGTTTTCCGTTTTGATATTTCTTTTCTTTTTTGCTGCTTGTAATTTTTTGTGTTTTTTGCTAGTGTATTATAATAATAAAGTGGCAAAAGTAGCAAGTGGCATAAATTGCAACCTCATTCAAGCGATTCGACGAGCGACTCAAGACTCGGAGCAGAAGAAGAAACTGAGGCGGAAGTTGTCGTCAGGTTGTAGGCCAAAGTGAATTGCGTACATAGTGAGAGAGAGAGAGAGAGAGAGAGAGGGGGAGAGGGGAAGTCAGTTGTATGTATGTAATCTATGTGTATTTATAATAATTGTTTTTGTTGTGGCCTTTTCTATATTGTTGCAAAAAAAAAAAATTCAACGTCAAGAGCTTCTCTTCTGTCCCTGTCTCCCTCACCCCTCTCCCCTCTCTCTCTCTCTATCACTCTGATATTTATCTCTCAGACGAGTTTTATATGTAAGCAAGTGTATATGCCGTATGTAGATTTGCAATCAACAACAACAAAACCCAGAGCACAGTGAGGAAAGCAACATGGAAAGAAACAACCAAAAGCAACACCAGCAACAGCAGCAACAGCAACAACAACAACAAGTGTAATGCTCTGTGTTGCAAATAATCACTGCCTGTTGTTGTTGTGCCACATATGAATGAAACATTGTTGTTGGTGTTGTGTTGCTACACGCCACTATGTGTCGGCGTTTAACTTCTCAACTTTTTGCATTTGCCCCCGCATTTGTGGGCGTGGGAGGCGGCAGGTACCGGCCGCAGCAGCAGCACCAGCAGCGGCAGCAGAGGGGCCAAAGCAAGTGCAGGAAACTACTTTGCATTTAATTGTCTGTAATGACGTGCAATATAAAATGTTAAAATCTAAAGCAAAACAAAAACAACAAAAACCACAACCAAAAGAAACCTCAACAACAACCAGAAAAAAAACTGTTTAAAACTAGAAATAATGACAGAGATAGAAATGAAGAAAACCTACTCGAAAAGACGCTAGCAAGAAGCAAGCAGAGGAAAAGCTATTAGCAATTTATATAAGTAGTTCAAGTCAGATAAACTTATGAAATTTGAAATCTGAATTAAGTTTACCTAAACCTAACATCGATTCCACATCAGCAACGGTGGCCAAAATTTCCATACTTCCATTCATAAATGATAAATAAATATATTAAATTGCGTTTCAAAGTATAACAAAATTTCCCCCACTAAGCCACAAATTTTTCTTATAAAAGTTTATATTAACTCAGACAATTATTTATTGAAATTAAAATCATAAATGATAAAAAAAAAATAAAATTGCGTTTCAAAGGTTTACAAAATTTTCGCCCACTAAAGTACAAACTTTTCTTATAAGAAATTTATGTTATGTTTATGTTAAGTCAGACAATTATTTATTGAAATTAAATATCGATGACTAATTTTTTCTAAGACTTTCATAAATATTTTGTCAATGGAAAAAAAATTTTACCCCACTAAAGTACAAATTGCTCTTAGAGGAGTTAAACTTAAAAAGTTTATATTAAGTCAGACATATCATATTTGACAATCATTTATTAAAATTAAAAAATGACGACTAATTTTTACTAAGACTTTTAAGAATATTTTGTCAATGTGCTGCAGTCTTTTCCTGATTTTATTACATTTTTTAAAAGTTATCAAACTTTTGAAAACATAAAAAATGTTTAAAAAATTGATTCAAGGATAAGTTTTCCAAATAATAATGCATAATTGAAGACCGGATTGCAAAACAAAAATCAAGACTCAACATTTTAAAATCGTCTAAAAACTGACTGAATTAAAACTTGGCGAAATTGAGCTTTATTTGGGAACTTAATTAGCTTTCTAATGTCTTATTCTCATCTCCATCACTCTGAAACTAAAATCAAATACCCACGATCGATAACCGTTTTTGCACAATTATCCAATTATTAGGTTCAATCGAAGTTGACGAAGTCTTTTGCATTTATCAAATTAGTATCACTTAAAAGCAAACTAAATCAATGTTTTTCTCTTTTGTTTTTTCTTTTTTTTTTTTGCCACGATTTGTGTGTAATGACCGCAGAAATCTATGTCTATGTATAATAAATCATAATAAATTTAATAATTAATTACATTTGCAAAAAATGATCAACAAATTGCATTAAAAACCAAACACCCTAACAAACAATGAAAGTATCTACAAATAGCTATCAATAGAAGATGTAAAATTGATTGAATGTAATAACTTTTCAGATCAGAATCATATATACAACTCTATGATATAGCTTTAGGAGGTTTTATTTTTCTGCCCCCTTTTGTAACTTAACAATCAGAAGAAATGTTGTTAACTTGAATTAAAGTTAATAATTTATGATAAAAGTTTCCGGTTAATCAACTGATAAACCTTTTTTGAAATTATCAATAGATAAATGATTTGCCAAAAACAATTGCAACTGAAAGTATGAGTATAGAATCGTCGGCTTGCTTCCAATTAGGCTTAGTCCTTTCAAATTTCATTTACATTGATATGACAAATGGACCAACTAAACATTAAAAATCACACAACTGAATAATTCAACTGTCACATTAAGCCAAATATAATTGCCAACAATTAGACCAAAAATCATGAACAACAAGTAAGGTTTTTACGCCAGGATTACAAAAATGTATAATGAAAAAAATCAGCCAAAAAAAATAAAAACAAAAACAGAGAGAGAGATGCATGCAACAAATTATGTTATAGTGACAAATGGTCATGAAAAAAAAAATAAATACCAGGATTAAATATGCATTTGTGTGTGTGTGCAAGTGTGAGTGGGTGTGGCTAGAAACTGTCTATTTACAACTGACACTAAATCAACAAATTTAATTTTATAAAACAAGAAGCATACTTTCAGGCGTCGACTTTGAGATACCCTAAAACAAGCTGCAGTAGCTGCAATCAATATAGAACTGACGCAATTATCTTAAAGTTTTCAATTAATTTTCGTGAGAATTATGTAGTTAAAAAAAATGCAATCACCAATTTCGAAGAGCTTAATAAACTCTTTTGCTTGCGCCTCTAAGTACAGGGTATAAATACAAAGCGTAAAAATTAAATGCAACAAGTTGTTGGGCAACATGTTGCTGACAAATCATTTTACACACAAAAAGGACGAACCAAAGAAAAGAAAGAAAGAAAAAAACTACCCGGAAACCGCAAATATTTCGAAAGAGAGAGCGAGAGAGAGAGAGAGAGAGAGAGAGAGGGGGATAATGCGAGAGCAAGACGCAGACATTTGTGGTGCGTAATTGTGTAGGCCTGAAAATCGTTTGTAACAAAAATATGCCGAAATCAACGCAAACAGATTCTACCAAGTCAACAGCAAACGAGCAGAAGTTGCAGATGGCAAAAACCAAGCAGAAGATGAAGATGACGACAAAAATAATGCAGCATCCTTGCTGCTATCCTGGCACAATTTACAGTCACACAAACACACGCAAAATCAAGCCAGCATTTTGCTTTCGCTCGCTCTCTTTCACTCTCTCTCTGTCTGTGTGTGTGTGTGTGTGTATGGCTTCAAGGTCAAGTACAAGTTAAGCAGCAACAGGAGAGAAAAGCAAAAAAAAAAACACAAACCCAACCCTCACCCACACAGCTCAACCAAATAGAACGAAGCAGACAAAACGCAGGACACGAAAAGACGTCGCAGACATGGCTAACATTTCTCTACTTCTCCTCCGTCTACTTGCTGCTTGCTGCTTCCTTCCTTCCCCACATCCCAATATACGCCCCCTTTTTTTAAAGGACTTTGCCAGACATTTTTTGGGGCTAACCATTTTTGGCTGTTGCCTAAGAAGGGGCTTCTAATGTGTGTGTGTGTGTGTGTGTGTGTGTGTGTGTGTGTTTGGGTGTTTGTGTTTTTTGGGGTGACTACAAACAGGTTGACTTTTCGAGTGTCGACATGATTTTTCATGATATTTTTGCGCTTTTATTGTTTGCGCTTGACTTTTGTTACTTAGTCCACCTCTCACCGCCCCGCCCCGCCCCACCCTAGTTTGTGTGTCTGTCTGTGTGTGTGTGCACAATAACAACTTGTTGCATGCCAAGCTTTAAAACTCAAGCAGCAGAATGAGCAGAAGGAAGTGGAAGAAACGTAGCAGTTGCCATTGCTGCACTCAGCTCCTCCTTGTCTGTGAAAAAGTTTGTCTGGGCAAGCTAAAACATTTTCCATAGCATACTTTTGTGAGCTGCAGCTAAAATGCAGCAGGAGACTGGGCGGTCAGAGGCAAAGGCCAAGCAACATTCCTTGCCAGCTCCTTGTGTGTGTGGGTGTGTATCGATGTGTGTGTGTGGGTGTGTTTGTGTGTGTGTGTGTGCGGTTTCATGGTAAATGCACAAGAATTCCTTTAAGAATGAGATTATTGGTACTTGAACTAAGAAATTAACTTTGGTATCTACAACTTTTGCTTTAACTGTGAATAACCCAATTGAAATATGTATATTTATGTATTATTCACTTTAATCTTACTGATTTAGCTTTCTTCATGTCTTTGGAAGCTTTGAAAATATTTTCTAAATTGTTTGACGTATGTTTTTTCAAGGTGAAGAAACAAGTCATGGCAAATATATATTATTTTATATAAATAATTGAAAAGTTGCTTCATCGATTTCATTGGAATCCACGCCGTGTGATCCCTCTTTATGTTGCTACTTCAAAATACATACGCTTTGATATTATTTGCTGCGTTGCTGCGAGTCATTGTCCTTTATGATTATTATTTTTTCCTTTTCCAAGCATTCATTCCTTGTTTTCCCCGAAAAGAAAAGGAAAACTTCGCGCTAGCTCTCTCTCCCTCTCTCTCTCTCTCTCGCTCTCTCTTCGCTGGCGTCGTAGCGAACACAAGTATATTAAAAACTGCGAGAAGGTATGCAGAAGAAGTCAGAAACGAAGGCGGATAGAAAAACCTTTGGCACCTTTGTCTTGTTTGCATTTGTTTTTCACTTTTAATTTGGCACACAGTAGGACATGTGACACGCCTACACCCACGCCCACCTCCTGCTCCTACTGCTCCCTCCACCTGCTTCTTACACGCCCAACCAATGCTAAAAGAGCGAGACAAAGGCACAAAGTTTTGTTTGATTCCTTTTGTGTGTGCAGCCAACAAGGCGACGGGGCGGCGACAGGGCGACAGATGACGGCACCGAAGGTGACGAGAAAAATAATTATCATTGATACAAAAGCATAATGCATAGACAAAAACAAATATATACTCCTTCTCCTAGCCCCTCACTCATACACGTAGTCGGTACTCAGGATGCGTTAGCAGGTGCGCGCATATATGTTAATATACAAAAAAAAAAACAGAAAAACAGAAAAAACAAATACACACACATTTGCCTGATTAAAATGCAAGGGGAATCATTCAGGGGAAGGAAGGGAAGCAAAAATAAGTATAAGCAAAGAAGTTCAACTAGAAATGAAACTAAATCATAGTCGCAAAAAAATTAAAGATTCACCCATAAAAAAAAAACAGAACACACACAAGAGTAGTGTGGGTCCAGTCGAATCAGGATATATTTGAAATATCACAATAGTCCAATTTCGAATACATTTTTGGTAGAAAAGTTTACAGATCACCTGTAAAAAAGAACTTCAATTGAATAATTAAAATTCTCACCTATTTTCTTTGAGATCCAACTAGTCTTAGTTAACAATTTTTAAAGGGAAAAATACTAACAAAAAATACTATCGAAATAGTTTTATTTATAATGAAAAGATGCAGCAAAAATTTGGAAAAAACAAACCACAGAAAAAAGCGTTAGAAACTTTCTCAGCATATGTATATATAAATTCTTACCTATTTTCTCTGCGATCAACTTAGTCTTAGTTAACAATTTTGAAGATGAAAAATACTAACAAAAAATACTATCAAAATAGTTTTATTTATAATAAAATGGTGCAGCAAAAATTAAAGCAAAACAAACCACAGAAAAATGCGTTATGTATATATAAATTCTTACCTATTTTCTTTGAGATCCAACTAGTCTTAGTTAACAATTTTAATGGAGAAAATATTTAAAATAAAAATACTATCAAAATAGCAGCAAAAATTATGGAAAAAACCATAAACCACAGAAAAAAGGCGTTAGAAACTTTCTCAGCATATGTATCTATCAATTGTTATTTAAGTATTTTCTTTGAGATCAACTTAGTCTTAAGTAGTTAACAATTTTGAAGGAGAAAAATACTACCAAAAAATACTATCAAAATAGTTTTATTTATAATAAAATGGTGCAGGAAAAATTAAAGCAAAACAAACCACAGAAAAAGGCGTTAGAAACTTTCCTATCATTTGTATGTGTGTATGTACATCAATCTATAATAAATTAGTTTTGATTTATGCTCACCTATATTTATTTTTCCACTCCCCCTCCCCCCCTGCATCATTTTGTTGCAATGTTGCATTCAAATTGTGCAAAAGGTGGCATGTGGATGACCCAAACTGGTTTGGCTCTGATCTGGTCTGGTCTCTCTGGCCTGTTCAATATTTTATTAATCGCATGTTATCAATCAAAACACAAACAGCGACAAACTGTCACAACAGAGAGACAGATAGAGATAGATAGAGATAGATAGAGAGAGAGAGAGGGGTATAGTTATAGTTGAAGGGAAAGATACATTTTGTAGATGGATATTTAGATAGATAGACACGTGGCGGCATATGCGTAATGCGGGAAATCAAAATCAGACAATTTGTCTCCCAATCCGCTATCCCTTTCCCTCTGAGTCGCTCTCAGTCTCTCTCTCTCTATCTCTCAGTTATTCCGACTGCGGCTACTTAGCAGCAAATTCGATTTGTATGCCCATGTCCCATGGTTCGGACGGTTACCAAAACGCACACTTAAGACGTCCAAGCAGACGTGACACAAAGCGCCTTTGAGGCAGGATACACAGAGGATTCAATGGATATATCTGGGCAAGGATGGCAGCCGGCCGGTTGGCTGGCTGGCTGGCTGGCTGGTTGATTGGCTCGCTGGTTGCTGCATCCGTCCGAATGGCAGCTGCCTAGTGTCAGTTATTAACGCAATTAATTCAATCATTATTGAATCATGCAATGCGCAAATGCGAAACGGGTTTGTAGAGTCTAAACACACGATATAATCATTCCGGTAAGATAATGATAATGATGATGATGATAATCATGGACAAAAAGAGAGACAACGATAATGATGATGATGAGGAGGCGATTCGAACTGTGTTTATGTGTGTGTGTGTGTGTGTGTGTGCGTGTGTGTTTGTATCCCCAGTGTGTTTTCGTTGTTGCTGTTGCTGTTACGCACATATTTGTCATGTCAAATCGCATCCAAAGTGTTACGTCAAAATCATCATCCTTCTACCCCAAACCACACTTCATCTGCCACCCTGCCCCCCCCTCCTCCCCCACACACATTGGGCTGGGCAACCCATTTGGCAACATTTTCATTAAATATGCCCAAAGTGAAGTTGCCAGTTCCCTGGCAGTTTATCAAATGCATACTCTGGATATATACCCCCCCTTCCCCCACCACCCACTGCTCTCCTCTATATACGCTTATCCGCCTCCCCACCCCTCCCCCTCAACCACTACTAAGGGACATACAGGCCGCATAGCACAAATTAGCTAGCAAATTGTTGGGCTCATAGGAAGGGGTCGGAGAAACCAAATAACAAAACAGTTAAACGTACTGTGGCAATGTCGGGGGAAGTGGAGCGGAGGAGCAAAATCATTGAAGAATCAAACTTAAGCTAGTTAAAGTTGTATTTATTAATACAAATTACAAATATTACAACATTTAATGCATCAATTGAAACCCATTTTCACTCTTTCTTGCACCCATTTTGCTTTGTATTTAAATATGACGTGTTATTCGATCTAGTACTAAGGATATGAATTTGCCTCCAAGCAATATTTGCACTCAAACTCGATCATTTCATTCCAATATCAATCGATCTATCCGATAAAAGCTGCGAACTTCATTTGCCCTTATAAGTAGGCAACACATTGCCATCAATAATGTACGAGAAATATTTTGAATAATTGAAGAATCAAACTTAAGCTAGTTAAAGTTGTATTTATTAATACAAATTACAAATGTTACAACATTTAATGCATCAATTGAAACCTTCTTTCACTCCTTCTTGCACTCATTTTGTTTTGCATTTAAATATGACTTGTTATTCGATCTAAAATGTAGTTCTAAGAGTGTGAATATGCATCTTAAATTATATCCAAGCAATATTTGCAATCAAAATCGATCTTTTCATTCCGATATCAATCGATCTATCCCGATGATGAAAGCTGCAAGCAAACTTCATTTGCCCTTATAAGTAGGCAACACATTGCCATCAATAATGAATGAGAAATATTTTACATATGCACATTAATGAATTGTTAAATATTTTATTATGCCTTTCATATTCTCCAACCGAACGAATATGTTCAGAAATTTTTTAATAAGCAATTTGCCGCATATTTTGACACTTTCAAGCGACAACAACAACAGCAACAACAACAAACAACAGGCCAGAGAGAGCAAAAGTGCTACATTTGACGCCAGACAGAAGCCGGTAGATGAGTGCCAAAGCGGGGGGGACGGGGGGGTAGGTAGGTGGGCAGGTGACAGGTAGGGTTTACGTTATTTCAATAATTGCATTCCCCACCGACAGCCTGACACAGAGAACGAAAGAACAAGCGAGGGAGAGCGACTGAGAGAGAGAGAGAGAGAGCGCGAAGGAAGAGCAATGCAATTTTTCATTTTTGGGTAATCGATTTGTTGTTTACATAATTGTAAAAAATGCTTTTCAATAAACAAATTATTTGATTATTATGGCCGCCAATTAAAGACAAAAGACAACTTCGAACCACGAATAATAAAAAACGAACAAAAAAAAGAGAAAAAAGCAGAGTGAAAAAAAGCCCCCAACCAGAACAGAATCGAACCGAACAGAACAGAGAGATCAAGCGACAATCAGATGCAGATGCAGATGCAGATGCTGGTTGCCGGTTGCTGGTTGCAGGATGCAGATGTCCTGACCACCGCCAACAGCCACCAACTGGCAGCAGGATAAACTGTTTGCTGTGCTTGTTGTTGTTCCTGTGTGCATGTGTGTGTGTGTGTGTGTGTGTGAAAGGCGTCAGAGCTGGGCCGAGTTCGAGCTGCGGTTCGAAATATTTAATTGCCTTGTATTGCGGTTGAATGCGACGCGTATTAAAAAATATTTACCAACACACACACACGCACACGCACACACACAAAGTGAAAAAACGAAGGATGAATGGAACAACAAGCAAACAAACAAACAAACAAGCCGAAAAAAACCAAAAAAAAAAAAACTCAACTGAGGTGTTTGAGTGTTTCACTTTGGCATTTTTTTTTTTTGTTGCATTGCAGTCATTATCGTCATATGTCAGTTTAAGTCTCCAATTGTTATGGGACAAGCCAAAGATATCAAAAGGATATCAAGCAAAGGATATATGTCCACACATGCCAATATACATATGTAGCAAAATGTCGATTATATATGCACGATCAATGACCAATCTGATATCCATATATACAAGCAAAGGCAAACAAAAAATAGATTTCAATTCGATTTAAATAAAATTCCATGATCATATAAATTTTTAATTTAACATTTCATATATGCCATCTTTAATATTTAAGCAATATATTGTTGATGACTTTTTGTCGATTGATTTGGTGAAAGAAATTGCTCATTCATTAATTTTTTAAATCGAAGTTTAATTTTTATGAAGTCACAGCGATTATGGAAATACAGTGAACAGTTGCCCAGCATTTGCCCTTTCTTTACCTCATTTACTATTAAATTATTTTCGCTTTTTTCGTATTTCTTTTTTTTTTTTTGTAATATTTTTAATTTTTTTGTTTTTTTTTGCACACCGTTAATATTGAATTTTAATTTGTAAGCCCTGACCCGCGCGTGTGTTCGTGTGTGTGTGTGTGTGTGTGTATATCTTTGAGCTGTGACAGATTGCCCTGGCTGGCTGGTGTCTCACCTGCATGCCGCCTGCTCTCTGCCACCTGCCCTTTGCCCCTACCCCTCTGCCTGGCTGCCTGCCTGAATGCAACAGCAAGTTGTCAATTAAATTTGGCCAGCCGCATCAAGCAATCACCTCCCTTCAACTCATTCCCTTTCCCGCACCTCATCATCCTCATCCTCATGCTGCTGCTGCTGCTGCTGCTGGTCAGTTCATCTGATCTGCCGTTTGCTTAATTTATATGTATCGCCCGTGTAATTGTCAATATGCCAATAAGCTGCGTGTGGCAATATATGTATATACTCTACATACATATATATATATATATATATTTATCTATATATATGTATAAAAATAAAAGAAATTTATATATATACAGAGGGTCATCATTGGAAGAGATTGGCATGGTGGGTCGGTGGGTTGGTTGGTTGGTTGGTTGGTCTCTGTTTGTTTGTTTGTTTCAGTTTATTGAAAGCGGACAAATCAATTGGAAAACATTGTAGTGGGCCACCAGGGATGGCAAAAAGTAAATGTAATACTTGAAAAATTAATTTTTTCCATCAATTGAGATCGCTAGGCATGCGATTGCTTCCATTCCAAGACCTTAAAAACATTTTTTTACTAATAAATTTAAATGACAATAAAAAGTTAAGTAATTGAAACATTTTCGCTTTTTGTTAGCCCTGTAAAAATGCAAAAAAAAAAAGAGTTTAACATCACAATTACAATTCAGCAGGTTCAGACAGAGACAAACACACACAGAGATACAAAAACACACACACACACACACACACAACACACATTGACACACAGACACACACACATTCATATTCATACTTTGCAGCGTAATAATAACAAGTTACGCATATTGCAACGTGTTGGACGTAAGTAGCTCAAAAGTGTTAAGGATTCAATTAAAGCGATACAAACACACACACACACAGACACACACACACAGATACACAACCTACATGTATGTATATGATGATGATGATGATGATGATGATGGCAAACAAAAGAGCCGCAGAGCTATAATTCGATTATGGATTTTCCGCCATATTAATGCGAAATATTTGCATTGCAGTCAAAATGAAACAACAATGCAAAATGCCAAGCAGATGCCTTGCCTTGTCCTCGACTCTCGCCTCCACACACACTCAATACGATGCGATTCGATTCGATTCGATTCAACTCGATTCGACTCGAATCGAAACGTTTTGGGCTGTGGTGGATGCCTCGATGCCTTTGGCTGATGGTGGGGCAGGCAACCAATAATGGCAACACAAATTATAAATTACACGACAGATGAAATGTCAATGCCTTTTCTTACTTAATTCATTTATTTAATTAAATGCACTTTAAATCTTTAAGAGACGCCGCCACCCCCCCCATTCTCCCCACCTACCAACCCATTTTCTAAATACAAATAGAAATGCACTTGGCGGAAAGCAAAAACAATACTAAACTTAAAACTAAACTTAAATATGCAACAGGAAATATACGCCAATCAAGTGCCAATCTCAAATGTTGACGGCAACAACAACAACAGCAACAACAGCAACAACAGCAGCAGCAAGAAAACATGAAATGTCTTTAAAATAGAACGAAATGTTGAACGGCAAACGGGCTTTTGACCTGAAAAGCGAAAGCCAAACCAAAACCTACAACTTCAAGCCCCCGCCCCCCGCTTATGGCCATGTCTTCTAGTAGCCCATACCCATATAATCCATGGGCAAACCAAAGTAACTAACCAACTGACGGACGGACGACAGTCGACGGACGACGGACGAACAACCAAAAGCCAAAGAAAAAACAATAAACAGCAGCAGAAATAGAAGCAGAAGAAGCAGAAACATTCAAACAGCCATAAACTTTGGTCTAAATGCAAGTTACCAAAGCTAAAATGGCAACAGCCTAACCAAAACGTCTTCAACTTTTACTAGAGCAAAAATGCAAAACACTTTTTATGCATAGATTAACCAAATCAAAGTAAACAACAGCAACATCAAAATTATACCATACTAAACTCGGCCTAAATGTAGGTACATACATAGAGACACATACAAATATACTTACATGTATGTATATAAGAAGTTCAAAGAAAACTTAAATGACAGAACTTACTTATCGAAATCTAAAACTGTTTTATTTTTGCGCTTTTTAGAGAGCTGCATGAGTGACAAAAATATCAAATTCGAATTAACAATTGTCTAAATAAATTGAATGGATTGAGTGAGAAGCCGAACTAGTTGGAATGAATAGGACATCAGTCGCACAACATTTAAACGAAACTTTTTATTTTATTTAAATTATTATTAATTATTATACAAAAATAATATAATAACTAACGGGTAAAAAGTGCTAGCTACTAAGGCCATCGACTCATTAAACGAAACAAAAATGACTTGAATGAGTGAGAATGCGAATTTTTGACATGCTATGTTTCGAATACATTCGAAAGCCTAATTAAAAATAGAGAAAAACGAAAGTCAATGTAAAATGTTTTCATATTTATCCATAACATATATTTAATACATATTTTCATTCAATTTATTTTCATATTGTTGCTTCAGCTTCAGACAGCTTTTACAACGAAGTTAAAATTTAAATTCTTAAGGTTTTACAATTTATAATTGAACGTAATTATAAGAGTGGTGTACATTATTTTAGTTCATAATTCTTATGTGTTGAATTTATGCAGCATTTCGCGCACGAGATTGAGAATACATATTACACCGATAGGGGAAGATAGTCCTCCTGGATATACCAATGAGGTTTGGTTCTTTCTGTATTTTTGCATCTATGGATTCAGTGCTTAAATAAATAATTAATTTAAAAAAAAAGAACCGATAGGGGAAGTAACATTTATGCTTGACTAGATTAGATCTGCTTCCCGACAAATTGAAAGCAATAGAACACATCTTACAAGTTAGTAGCACTATTCGAATTATTCGAGTAACTCGAATGTATTCCTTTCTAAGTTTGTTGTGAGGGGAGTGGAGTGGAGTGAGTGGAGATCTCTAATATATATCCTAATATATGTATGTATCTCCTATATATCTAAGTTAGAGCTGGGAATCCATCGATGGTATATACCGCACTTTTTAATTTCCATCGATAGTATAGATGGATTCCCAGTTCTAATCTAAGTACATTTCCATGACTTTGACTTATTCCTCTTACATTTCGATCTTTGAAGAGTATTTTCTACTTTATATCTCCCATTCATCTGGGCAGAACGACTATATTATGTCAATCCTAAAGTCGAGATTTAAGTTTTGGATAAACAATTTCCTTAAAATTTAAGTTTCTTGAGTTTTCAAATGACTTTACCTATAGCAAAAGCTTTCCCAATAAACCTCAATTTTTCCAGACGATTTTAAAATGCTGTGTCTTTTTAGTTTTCTCAAAATTTCAAAATTTGTTGGTGGTAAAATACGTTTCTTAATCCAATTTGGGAAAATTTTCGACTTTGATTATTTGAAAATGAGAAAATAATCAATAAAATTAAGTTACAAGACACTTCAAAATTGGCAGACAAAATGAATAAGTTAGAGGAAATATTTACAGACAATTTGCAAGGGTATTCCAACTTCGTCTACAGTTAATTTGGATGTTTATTTTATATAGTTCTCCATATTTTGTCTCCTTTTTCTTAATGGGAACGAGTTAGAGACAATTTGGAAGGGTATTCAAACTTCGTCTAAAGTTAATTTGTTTCCTTATTTTGTCTCCTTTTTCTTAATGGAATTCGAATTGCATTTTCTTTAACCTGTTATTTCCTTCCTCAAATGACCATAAAGAATATTTTAATGAGGAAATTTGATAAATACTTTTCGCATACAAAAAGTGATAATCTCAAATTTTTGAATATGCAACTACAGAATCTTGGGCGAAATTGTTGTTGGCGTTTCTTACGAATATTTGTTGTTGGCGTTTCTTACGAATATTTTGCATGTAAATAAAAATAAAATATGTAAATTGCAAAAAAAAACAAAAAGAAGTAAAGAAGATACGAAAAACAAATGATGCAAATTAATGATGCCAATGAACCCAAGCGAAGTACGAGTACAAAATTTGCATTTAGCTATTTTAGCCGCTTGCAGCTGCTGGTTTTACTTTTTGTGGTCTTTGTCCTGATTAACTCCTTGCTGAAGCTACCTTTTTGCGGTCTGCTCTCTTACTCTTACTCTTACTCTCTCTCTTTCTCTCTCTCTGTTTCTGTCTCGCCATCTTAGTATTTGCCTCACTTTCTCTTATCTCAGCAAAAAATGGCGAATTGTGTCTGTCGTCTACCCCAAAATGATATGCCTTGAGCCTTAGCTAAATTTAATTTGGAAAATTTTATCTACTTGTACGCATCTAGCAACATTTTGCACTTCTCCATTCGAGAGTCTTACCCAAGCACTTCTCCTTCTCTCTCTCTCTCTCACACTCTCACTCTGTCTCTGTCTCTGCTTCTTAAAAAATATGCGAAAAACAATTAAGCTGATGTCTGGGTTGAAGAGTCTGGCAAAATGGCTGCTGACAGCAGTCCACCACCCTCCCTCCAACCCCCCTCTCACCAGTCACCTTCCCAGTTCTATAGTTCATTTTCATTTCCATTGCAACCATTTTTCGGGGAAATGTTGCAACAAAATGAGTATTATGTATTTCAATTCATAATGAATTATTCAGCATTCTGCTTGCATTTTTCATAAGACAGAAACGCGGTAGAAATTTCAACATTGCTCTACACACACACACAGACACACACACCTGAGTGGTAGCGAAATGACGCTGGAATCGAGGAAATGGTGGGAGTTGGGTTAAGGGGCATGGTTATGGCATAAGACACTGCTGCTGCAATTTGGCCATATAACAGCAATTTAGCCATGAAGGGCCAAACAACAACAAAAACAACAACAACAACTACCAAAATGATAAGAAGAGACAGAAGAAGAAGAAGAACTGACAACACGCTCTCGGTCTCGGTCTCAATTTTATGTTGATACACTTTAGCCAAACAGATGCCATGAAATTGTTAAGACAATTCGACATAAATCAGAATTCCATATAGCCAAAGTCATATCGAAATAAGTAGGAAGATGATTAGTTTTGAGGTCATGAAAAGGTGTTTTGAGTCCATAGTAGTACTCATCACGACCCAGTACCTCGTTTTTTTTCCATCACGTCAGGTTTTCGAATAAAATGTGTTTGAAAATACAATTAAACATTTTTTTGTTATCACTTTTTTATTATTTATTATACTAAAACTTAAATATTTAAACCTAATGATATCTTAGGGAGATAATTTCAAAGCAATTTACAAATAATCGGAGATAGATTGTAAAATATATGCTATAAAAACTTAATGAAAGAATAAGGAAAAATTTTGGGAAATCTTTTGCATCTAACAAATTGTTAATTTTTTTTTTTATTCATAAAAGAATTTTTGGAATCTCTTGCATCTAACAAATTGTTTATTGGCAAATTTTTGCAACAGGGATCATTTTTTTGATACAGGACATTCCAAAAACTGCTTAAAATGTAAATAAAAAATTCTTCGATTCTCTATAGCATACTTTTTGGGGCATATTTTACAACGTTTGACATATTGCCACCTCTCAAATTCAAGTCATCAAAAATCCGACATGGCTTGTGGTGTAATCCATTGAAGCAATCTACAATCCACATTTGTAAGGGTATTGACAGTTCGTTGTATCATCATTAATTTATTTGCGGCATCTTTTTAGGTCTTGTTGTCGCTGTCGACGTCATCGTCGTTGTCATTGCTCCTGCAATAAAATTTTATAAATTATTTAAACTGGCAAAATGCATATTTGTACTAGCGACAACAAAAACCAAAGACAGAGAAAGGCCAGAGCCAAGGATTTAAATAGAAGAAACCATGTGGCAAAGTTTTGAAAGGTTTCAGGTGGAAAAGTAGAACGAGAGATAGAAGGAGTAGCGAATTGTTAGATAATGTCAACAGAATATTCAAAATGGTTAAGAAATCACAAAACATAATAAAAAAAAAAAAAAACTGTCACAGGGAAGACTACACAAAAAATAAGAAATATCAGAAAAGTGCCAAAAGTTTGCCCAAAATAAATAATGTGAATGTGGAGGAGAAGGTCTGACTGGGAATGGGAAAAAAAAACTTTATTGCAAGTCTTCAAATAGTTCAAACCAAGTGATAATCAACTAAATATTTGCTAATCAAAACTTGAAATTGATTAAACTGAATGATAAATCAATCTATTTCCCTTGATTCGAAAAGACTTCAGGGAATGGAATGAATACTAATTGGAAGTATTTTTATTTTTTTTGTATTGAGCTTCAAATTTATTTGTTTTTTATTTCACGCTAAAAACATTTGCTTCACTATATGATAAGAAACACTTCAATTCGGAGTCTCACAACTTAATCATTTCATTTGGCAAATTGAATTCACATTTAATTGAGATTTACATTCACCGCAGCATTTGCCCCCTCTGCCCGCCCCCTTCAATGTATGAATAAACCATAAAATTGCAACTGTGTGTGTGTGTGTGTGTTTGTTGTAGGTTTTAGTTACTTTTTTACAGCTTTATTCAATATTTGCCCAGTTATAAATCACCGATTCTTTAATAGTCTCTGGGCACAAAAATTTTCCATGTTTACATATATATTTTCCCTTATTTTTGGTTACTTTTTTTTCTCCTCTTTTCTTTTTTTTTTTTTTTTTTGTGGGTGGGGGCCGCACAAATTGCAACAGATGCTGGGTTTTTGTTTTTTTTTCCCCCATACACACCTCCTTTTTTTTTTGGGTTTCCATGGGCATTACCCGTTAAAAGTGCAACAAGCACGTGCCAACAACAACAACAACAACAATGCAACTACATACATGCACGTAGAAAAAAACCAAAAAAAAAAAAAAAGTTGACCATGACCAGTCGCGCGGTTTATAATCTAATAAGCAATCAATGATGTGAAAAAATGACTGGCAAACCGTTTTAAACGCGCTGCGGTGCACCGCAACTCGACCACATCACAACCACCCCACCACCCACCCACCCACAATCACCCCCGCTATCATCATCATCAGCAGCAGCAGCAGGAGGAGCAGGAGGGGGACTGTGCACCAACAGTTGTTGCAAACAGGATACGAATGGAGGACTAGGGATGAGGCAAGAAGGTAGAAATTTTGCATTTTGTTTGTTGGCCACTTTTTCGCTTTCTGCTTCTGCTTTTGTTTTTTTTGGTTTTGTTTTTGTTTTTGTTTTGTATTATTTTGTTTTGGCATATTTTTTTCCAGATATTTGTGTGTGTGTGTGTGTGTGTTTTTTGTGTTGTCGGTTGCATGCAACAATTGTGTGCAGGAGGAGGATGCACTGTGCAGTTGGCACTTGTGTCCATCGCCTACTCCCATCTCTCATCTGATCCTATAACTCTCTCTCTCTCTCTCTCTCTCTCTGTGTGTGTGAATGTCCACAGGGAGGCGGGGCAGCGGTTTGCCTCGTGTCTGGCGGTCTGTTGCATATAAACTGTAAATGCCACACAATGACAGAGTGTCAATTTATTAGGTGCCGCAATTTATGATGTCCAAAATGCTGAAAATGCATTGCCCATACGGAAGGACATTTGGTTGCATGCACTTTCTCTTTCCGTTTTCCCTTTCCCCTTTCTCTTTTCATTTTTTTGCCATTTTTTTTTTTTTTTTTTGGTTTTGGGTTTTTGGTTTCATTTAATTGACCATAATTGAATATGTATTACATTTTTTTTTTTTTGTATTCTGCTGCTGCTGTTGCCTTGCCTGCTGGGTTTGGTTGTGTATTTAAATTAGTTCATGTATGATAAATGGCCAATTTGGTATTACCACAAACCAAACTAATTTGCCATTTAAGAATTACTCGCAAATAAACTTATTAACTTATTAAACTTATTAGCAGAACAGTTTTTGTCTGTACAATTTGGTTATAGAGTCGGAGGCTTCGATTTTTCCATTGTATTTAATTGATTAAGCTAATTGATCCAATTTCAATTAATAGATTTATCATCTCCACTCTTCAGATCAAACAAAAGTAGTGAAAATCATAGATTACCTAGTTTCTTCAGGATTTTTTTTTAGTATTAAAGTTTCTTATGAACATTTCTGATTCATCAAACATTCGAATGAGCAGTAGGCTCGAGTTTATTTATCTCTATATCGACAACTAACAAGCAGAACTAGGATTGTAATGTCATACCACTACGTCACTATGCTAAAACTAGTTGGGAATTACAACTACACTAATACCTCATTTTGCGTTCCAAAAATACACGATGCAAACTTAACTAAGATGTTATATATCAATCCATAGAATGATTGAAGAGAGATAGATAGATAGTTACGAAAATACTACTTTTTAAAAACGAAAATTCAACAAAGTACACATTTAAAAATCAAAAATAAAGTAAAATACTATGTCTGACAGTCCCTAAGAGGCTGTTCGGCTTTCTTTCACAAAGAAAAAAGATCCAATATTTACTTTAAACAACTTTTGTTTTCAACGTAAAATATATTTGTGATTTAAAAAAAAAAAAATTATAAAACATTGTTAGGTTGATAGTTTACAACTATATCCTATACTAAATAAATAAATAATATAAAATTTCTGATTTAGAAAAACTAGAAAAAACATTTAGAAATATAAAAAAAAAAAAAGAAAATTAAAGACTCGAACCCAAAACAAAGCAACCTCGAAAATCTAACGACGCACAGTGAAAATTAGTATTAATTAATTAATTGGTGTACATAGATAAAGTGAAAAAAAGGAAGCGTCAGCATATTAGTTTGGGAACATCATTAAAACTCTCTAATCATCAGAAATGGTCATAGTTAAATTGTATTTCTGGCATTAGTAGTTAGTCCCAAAAAAGTATGCAACGATCTACAAACAGAGTTCAGTTTCAGGGATTCCCCTTTTTTATTTAAGATAAACCAATTTAAATGACTGCTCATGGAGTGAGGTAAAGGGTTTTTAGATACGAGTCATACATAGAGTTAGGAGGTGCCACTCCCCTCTAACGTTTGTTAGTTCCTATCCATAACAATCCATAACAAAGTTGGCAAAAGCTACAATTTCCGTTGCGAAAAGTCAGATGCGTATATGTCTCTAGAATGTGTGTGTGTGTGCAAATTGCGAATATTTTAAACTTTTTTGTTTTGTTTCAACTGCGCGCCTAGGCATATGCAATAATTTTTTTCTAATCGCTTTTTTCCGCCTATTTTAAGTTAGAGGAAAAAACAAAAAACAGAAAAAAAAAAGTTGTTCCTGTTGTTGAAAGTTGCGTGTGGTTTGTTGTTTGCAAAAAGTTAACGCATTATTTTGTCGATTGATTGCGTTTCAAAGCGCTCTTTTTTTTTGCAAAAAAAAAAAGGAAAGTTTATATTTGTTTTGTTTTGTTTTAAATTACTGCAGAAAACAATGATAAAAAAAATGTTTTCCACAAAAATTAAAGTTTCCAACGGTTTGGCGATAAGCCAATTGCGATTGCGATGGCAATTAGTCTGGAAAGTCTGTGGACCAGGTAAAAAATAAAAACAACGACAAAAAAATGATGAAGGGAAGAGATGGAAATTAGAATAAAGGTGAAGTTAGAAGGGAGAGAGAGAGAGAGAGAGTTAAATTTGGAATTTGAAGCCAATTTCACATGCAAGCGCTGACGACTTTATTCAAACCTTATAGACCCTCCTGGGTGAATAACAAGAAGGTCCTTCGAGGACAAGATTCTCAGAAGATGCCTCCCTTATGTAAAGTCTTCTATTCTATCTTCTAATTGAAGACTTTAACTTTTTTTAAAGTTATTTAAATGAAAACTCTTTAATCATTCCACTCAATATGAAGTTATATCATTTATACTCTACCTTAAACTGATCCTAGATACTCTAACTGCTAATAATAATATTGCTCAACTATTTTTAAATATTTGTAAATTAAATAAAGCTTCAAACTGTATTGATAAATTTGAAATATATATATTGTCTTGCATTAGCTTTAGATTAAAGGTTAGATTTATTTTCTAATAAATCATTTGTGGAATAATTCTCTCCCTGCCATAAAACAGTTTAATTGAATTCTCAGTTAGCATCATTTGATTTCTAATTACAGCCACAAAATGCTCTCGAAAACTTTATTAAAAAATAGAAAATTCATTTTCATTTTCATTTTGTTTTTTTTTTTTTTGTTTTTAATAAAACTCTATGCTAATTTCCTCTGATTTCTCGTTACAATTAAAACAAGTTTAATGGCAAGAGAAAGAGTGAAGAACAAAAGGGGAAAAAGAGGAGAAAATTTATTGAACTGCAACAAACATATGAGGAAGCCGCCGACGCTCCCCTCCCCCCGTAACCCTTGTTGCTGTTGTGCCACCTTCTTTATCCCTCAATGAGTTGTAGATTTCTCATAATGTAGCCAACGATTTGTATTTTTTTTCGCTATTTGTTGTTATCCTTTCATATTACACACACACACACAGGAACACAAAACACACACACAAACACACACAGACACACACACCATGCAGACTGTTATGTATGAAATATAATAAAATTGTTCAGGAAATGACGAACAAGCGCAGGGAGTTGCCCGCTTTCTCCAACCACCACCATCCCAACCATCGAACCATCCTTCCATCCATCCATCCATCCATCCATCCATCCATCCACCTCGATGGATCCGGATCCTTCATACATTCGACACGAGTGGTGCTCGATATTGCTCGAGCAACATTTTAACCATCGAATGGTTTGATTATTAAATCCATGAAGTTTTTTCTACACACACACACACACACACATGAATATACTTATGTATGTATATGTATATATACATATCGAAATTCACTTGATTGCAGTTTTTGAAGTGAAATCCTAGCACACTTCAGCGTTGAACTCGCTGCCTAAGGGCTGAGGATTCAGTTGGAGGAGGACATACTGCCAGTCGATATATGTACTATATGTATATTTTCCGCCTGCCCCAGATTGTAATTGATGTTTCAAGTAGTGCCAGCGAAAGCCAAAAAACTTTCCCAAAACCCCCCATCCCCCCCTCTCGCCGCCCTCAACGCCCTTAGTCGAGGCCCAAGTTTATTTTGTTGTTGCAAAATTTTAATGAAGTATTGGCAAGTTTTGCGACTAAATCAAATTAAAACAGCTGTAGCTGGGAAAGACTGGAGCAGCCGCCTGCGCCGCCATGTGGAAGCTGAGGAAATGAGCTCGGCTCGACTTTTCCACATATGTATATGGAAAACTAATGCAAGTTTCTGTCCCTTTTGGCGTCTCGAATACCCCCCCAACCCCCAACCACCCCAGCTCTCAACCCTTCCTTTTTGCAAATGCTTTTGCTTTTTGACATTCAATAATGCTTTTCACGCTAATTAATTTTCGGTTTTACACAAATCTGAACCCAAACACTTGCACAAACCACCCAATCACACACACACACACACACACACACACTCAAATGACACTTGACAATTTCCTGAGCGGCAAAAGGCGTTAGGCCTTTTAGAGGAATACTCTCAAGACCTCTTTGAGCTGCTGCAGTCGACAAACATGCTGAAAATGTGATTCAAACTACATTTTCGAGTATATCCTTCATAGAATCATCAAAAATAATGCTTTAATTTTTGGAAAATTTCATCAACTCTAATATAATTTTTAGCTAAATCGATAGTTCTTAAATTAAGTTTGAATTTTTTACAAGTTTTTCAAAGTTTTTAAATATTATTATAGAATTTTTAGGCATTTTCTAACCAAATTCCCAAATTGTTATGAATTTTTTACAAGTTTTTCAAAGTTTTTAAATATTATTATAGAATTTTTAGGCATTTTCTAACCAAATTGTTCTCAACTACCTCTAATATAATTTTTAGCTAAATGGATAGATAGTTCTTAAATTAAGTTTGAGGTAATGAATTTTACAAGTTTTTAAAAGTTTTTCAAAATTACTATAGAATTTTAAGCATTTTCTAACCTGATGAAAATGTGATTCAAACTACATTTTCGAGTACATCCCTCATAGAATCATCAAAAATAATATAATTTTTAGCTAAATCGATAGTTCTTAAATTAAGTTTGAGGTTTTTAGCATTTTCTAACCAAATTATTTTGAAATCGAAAGAACCAACTAAAGAGTTGATTTAATATGATTTTTGCGGTGTAATTGGTTAATAATTTCATACCCAAAATTTTTATATAAATTATATGAAAAATATTTTCAACAACCATATAAACAGAATTTATAATTATAATGGCATAGATTATTGGATTTAACACTCATAACTCCAACTGCTTGCCAATAAGTGATTTTAGAAACTATCCAAGACAAAATATGTGATTAAAATGCAAGAAAATTATAACTTTTCGGCTTAAAATGTTCTATATCCCTTTGCTTTGCTTTTCCTTATTTAGTAGAGCATCAACTAGTCGGCTTGAGTTTATTAAAATCGCTCTCATATTATTATTATGTTCTTATTTCTCTATTTCGCTTCTTTTTTTCGAGTTGAGTTGAGTTTCGTTTCGTTTCTTACTCACTTACTTACTCCTCCTCCGCTGACATTAGAAAATTTGTTGCCCTTGCTCCTGCTGCTGCTGCTGCTCCTGCTGCTGGTTCCCGTTGGCGTTTCCTGCTGTGAATTTGGTTAAATTGCATTGAGCGTCGACGGCGGCGGCGGCGGCGGCGGCAAATCAGAAATTGTCGCTCAACCCCCCGCACAGTGAACACCACAAAAGTGCTGCCGCCAAGTGCTGCTTGTTGTTGGTTTACATTTATTTTTTTTTCTTTTAAGGGGTTTGGTTTGCCCTCCCTCTCCACCTGCGTTTCACTGCTCTCTCTCTCTGTCTTTTTTTACGCCCAATTGATGTGGGCTTAACGCTTGACTAGCTGGGCGATGTTTGTTGTTGTTGTTGTCGTCGTCGGAAGAACCTGTCTCAAAGTTTAGCTAAGGTTTCAATTGCGTTGACTGCAACGCCTTTTTCCTGGCTCTTTGACACATGGGGCGTGGCCAGACAGAAAATGGCGAGAAGAAGTAGAAGAAGACGGGAATGGTTTTTTGTCCTTCCTTCCTTTTTTTTTATTTTGATAATTTAATTTGCCCATGATTGAAGGGGAGCCCAAAAAATGATGATCTGCGGTTGGCGGCAAACCTAAACTAAGAATGCCTTAAAGATACAAGAAAAAAACCCCCGAAATTTCGGTATTTATTTGGTTGCGATTTTCTGGTTAAAAAAAAAAACCAATTACCCCCTAAAAGCATATTAAATCAACTCTTTAGTTGGTTCTTTCGATTTGAAAACAATTTGCTTAGAACATGCTTAAAATTTGAATATTTGAAAACTTTAAAAAACTTGTGAAATTCATAACCTTAAACTTAATTTAAGAACTTTCGAAATTATATTAGAGGTGATTAAATTTTCCAAAAATTAAAGCATTATTTTTGATGATTCTTTGTTTTGCTCGAAAATGTAGTTTGAATCACATTTTCAGCAGGTTATAAAATGCTTAAAATTCGTATACATATTTGAAAACTTTTAAAAACTTGTTGAACTCATAAACTCAAACTTAATTTAAGAACTATCATTTTTAGGGCACTTTCCCTAAGGATAGATCAGGGCAAAACTAAAGAAAAGTAATTTGTAAAAAGACTTGAATATGAAATTGCATTGGTCTTTTCTTAACTGTGGATTTATGTGGATTTCTATGGGCAATCGCTAACTGAATTCCCTTTAAACAGGAACAGGAACGACACATATACATACATATATATGTATTTGGCATAATCTCACGACTGTAGTTGGGAATTACTTTTGAAAGCTTGACTGCCCAGCGATGACTATTGAGACTAATCACGCTAATGCGCAAGTTTGTCTCAAAGACAGACGACAGATGGCGCTGCCGAATATGCCGGCATGTATGTATGTGTGTGTGCCAGTGTGTGTGTGTGTGTGTGTGCGGGTGTCCACCTGCAGTTGCCTTCAATAATACGCTACGCCAAATGCCAAATAATTTATTTATTATATGTATGGGCAGCTGACCAAAAGCTGACTAGCACACACACACGCACACCCAAATATATACACACACACACACACACACAGGCACACACGGGCATATTTGGACCTGCTGCCCTGAGTGAGATTTCATTACAACTCATTTGACAGTCTTGGTGCACTCGACGCTGCCAAAATGTCATAGCTGAGTGGCAGGAATCGAAAGGGGAATGGTAGAAGGGGGGGAGTTGAGGGGGGGGGGGGTTTATGTAGGAGAAGGCAAAGAGGGAATCTCCCACAGCGCCCCACCTGGCACACTCTCTCTCCCTGTCCCTGACTCTGTTTCTGTCGCTCTTGGTGGCTGCTCCTAGCCAGCGGATTAGCGGACACGCATCGCGCAACTCTCTTCTACTTTCGCTCCATCTCTCTCTCTCTCTCTTTCTCTCTCTCTCCACCTTTCGCTCTCTCTGTGTGTGTGTGTGTGTGTGTATGACGCGAAATTAAGCGAAATGAAGTTGACCACGTTTCGATTTTGCATCAAAGCGAAACGGTTACCGCTTAGTGCCTTCCCCCCGCCCGCCCCCATTCCAAACCAGCGTCATTCCAATGGCCATGCATTGTTAATACAGTTCGAGTCCAACGTCAATAACCAAGTGCCACGAATGGACCATTAGTTGAGTTGCAGTTTGAGATGCATTTCATGATGATGACGATGACGATGGAGATGATGGAGTATAGACTCCACTCCACTGCACGGGGGCTGTGGGGGGGAAGGGGTCGCAGCCAACATCCATATAAAGGCATCCACATAATGCCATAGATTGATATTAATACTTTAAAGATTCCACCAAATTGAGATATGCCTGGAAAACTCACAAATGACACCCCCAAAAGTATGCAAAAGTTTTATCCAAGACTTGAAACTAATCATTCATTCGCCTTCAGATTGTTGCCCAATTGTTGCTCCCTCTCAAAACAAATAAAGTAATTTGCCACAATAGAATAAAAACAGGGGGAAGGGGGGCGAAGGGGGAAATGTGAATTTAAAGAAGAAAAAAACTTGTTTAAATAATATATAATTTGTCGGTCATAATGAGCCGGGCGAGCGACCACAACGAGACTTGCATAATCCTTGCATGTCAGTGGCCCATAAAAGTAGGCAATAAAAATTTCAAAGAACAACACAAGATCCCATGCGCTTTGTCTGGCCACAAGTTGTTATTGTTTTTTTGTTATATTGTAGCACTTGATGCATTGTGCACTATGGGCTAGAATCACTTTTTTCTTAGCATAAACTACAAATTTTACAGGCTCATTAGCGGAACTAAAGTATAACTGGTTTTTACCTCTATCCTATTAAAAAACTATAATTTTTACCATTTTGTTGCATACTTTTAGGCTTCATTTTTTAAAACTTCAATTAATATCAACATTTATTTCAATTCAATGTGTGCTTCAAATATAATAAATGTTTCATTTTGTCGTAGTCAAATAAGTTTATGTAGGATGCCGTGATTATTATTTGACTCAGTTTTTATTCTCTAAAACACGTCTTTCACCTGCAGCTTTGTTGGAAGGAAGTGAGCTTCAGAGTTGTCTCTTTTATCGATATCAGCTTAAGCATAAGTGATATCGATATATCTTATTCATTCTTATATAAATGGTAGGGACTATTATAAACATTAGGCTTTTATATATGTACATTAGGGGTATTATATACATTAGGGGTATTATAAAGTGTAGAGGTATTTCATACTATGCATATCCTACTACAATTTAAAGCTTATAATTGAGTAGAAGGACAGTGTTTAGTCATATGCTTATGAATTATAAAGATAAAATGGAGAAAAACTGTTAACTTAATACTAGGATTAAGGTACTCTATAGAGAGCTAATTAAAAAGCTTGATTTAGAGTAATTCTGAGTGCAACTTGAGTGTGGCATCCATATAAGATTAGGGTCTTATGCAAAGCATTGTGAAGTTATAATTTAATTGGCTCTCAACCTAACGAATGGTTTAAGGAGCTATCAAACAATTATGAAATGACAATAGATAATCCAAAATTTGTTTGTTTTCCATATTTGGCTCTTGTGAATCACTACAGTTTGGTCTAGAAGTCGAAAAAACGAGTTACAAACTTTAAACTTCATAATTACAGAACTCTAAATTGCCTAAATATTATCAAATTACTGGAAAATGGTCCGAAACTGGGCAAAATTAATTAGTTTGCCATCAAAGACAACATTTATAAGTACAAAACTTTTGTCAGCAGGCTTCAGTTTGTTAGTTCTATTTCATTTAATTTAATTCTTTGTAAAACTACAGGTCAATTGGACAATACACAACTCTCAAATCCTAGGACAACACATAAAATTATTATTTACCTAAAAAACTTGAGGTTTATTTTGCCTTTTTTTAAATATTTTAATATATAATTTGCTGCTAATAATACTTTTATTTTTTCCCTTTTCCAAATGTAACTAAACATTTTTGAATTGTCGATAATTTATGGTAAAAACCACAAAAACTTTGCATTAAAAAAGGGGAATCTGGCCCAATGTGCATTGGTGAGTGTGAGTGTGTGTGTGTGTGGTGTGTGTTGCTCTCATCATGTGGCATATAACTAAGAAACTTACAAGTAATACTTAGGGGCCTAAATGGGCACAAGTGTGCAGCAGCAGGTACTCGAGAAATTCTTTCTTTCTTTTTTCTGTTTTTCTATTTTTTTTTTGTTTTTTGATGATGCGAAAATGGTTTGGTTGTAATGAAGTTATCGACAAGCTCCAATCAACTAAACCTGGTGTACTTGTCTATAAAAACTATACTACATATATGTATGAGTGTGTGTGTGGGTGTCTCTTTCTATCTCTCAGTCAGTCTGTCTGTCTGTCTCTTCGTCTATGTATGTAGAACAATATGCAAATGTTACTTTGTTATGCAATTAGTGAATCGAATACGAGGCACTCGGCAAACTCAAACTTGGTGCTCGGCAAACAGAGAAACCGACAGACAGACAGACATACGGACATCCCGATAGACATCCCGACAAACTGACAACGGGAAACTGAACCGTACTGAACTGAACTGAACTGAACTGAACTAACTGAGCGGAACTCGCAAGCGGTGCATCCACTCGAACGTTTAGCAATGCAGTTAAATGTTGCCTGTTGTTCGATTCGGGAAACAAGTCCTTCTCTTAAATACCCTGTAAAAAAATTAATCAAACATTAATTGCCAAAAGTATATATACGATATAAGAAAGATATATCCAACTACTCAAAGAAAGGAATCTTTCGATAAGTTCTTTATAGACAGCAACTATCCTTAATACCCATTAATAAGAAAACAATTGGAACAAGCAAAGAAAAGGAAAAATATCAGAAATTAAATGAAAATAGGTCGATTTTGCAAGTCAATGGGGGATGAGGATGATGAGGATGATGAGGATGAGGATGCGGATGGGGATGATGATGACGATGACAACAGACGGCGCATTGAGCACTAACCAAAGCGAGTTATGCAATTAATTGAAGAACCACTCAGACCACTTACCCCACCTATTTGATTCCATTCTTGCTCACTCTCTCACTCTCTCTCTCTCTCTCGCTCTCGTTGCAGGCCAAAATGATGGAGAATTCGCATGCCTGGATGGGAGCCACCGGATCCACGCTGGCAGGTTTGTATAGTCGGAACATTCCAAAAATTGTGACTTGTGGAAATCAGAGCTACATCTTTGTCTTTTTTTTCATCACCCCCAACCCCCCTTGGCGCCCCCCCTCCACCCTTTGGTTTTTTTGTTTTGTGTCGCCAATTTCCAGCAGATAGCTATCAATATCAATTGCAATCGATGTGGCAAAAATGCTGGAACACCAATCAGAATCTAATGCATCATATGCGTTTCCGTGAGCGTGGACCATTGAAATCGTGGCGTCCCGAGACCATGGCCGAGGCCATATTCAGTGTCCTCAAGGAGGGTCTATCGCTATCGCAGGCGGCACGTAAATACGATATACCATATCCCACCTTTGTTCTATATGCGAATCGTGTCCACAATATGCTGGGGCCATCCATCGATGGTGGTCCCGATCTGAGGCCCAAGGGCAGGGGCAGGCCGCAACGCATACTGCTCGGCATTTGGCCCGATGAGCATATCAAGGGTGTGATCAAGACTGTGGTATTCCGAGATGCCACCAAAGAGATGAAGGATGACAGCTCTCTGGGATTGGGTGGTCATATGCCGCCCTATGGTCGTCATTCGGTAGGTAGCGTTCTATAGAATTTCTTTCTCACAATTCGGTTGCAAAATTATCGTTTCGCTTTTCGTTTCGTTTTGATTTTCGGTTCTTTTGATTTACGCGCGAGTTAACCAAAATGTGAGTCCCAACTAAGCATACGAACGGGTTAGCCCGTATTTCCCTTGCAGGACATGAGCTTGAGCTATCCGGGAGCTGCTAGTGCCGCAGCATTAGCTTGTTCCAATGGCATGGGCGGCGGCGGAGCTGGCGTTGGTGTGGGAGTGGGTGTGGGAGGCGGTCCATCGGTTGTGGGCGGACCAGGGCCGGATCAGGGGCAAATGTCACAGGAGACGGCAGCTGCTGTCGCTGCTGTGGCCCACAATATACGGCAGCAGATGCAAATGGCCGCGGCAGTGCAGCAGCAGCAGCAACAGCAGCAGCATCAGCATGGGGAAGCGGGACCGCCACCAGGGCTCTTCAATTTGCCACCACATCTGGCTGGCAGTGGTCCGGTGTTGGGCAGAGGGAGCAGCATATCGCCAGCATTGAGCAGTGGCTCCGGCCCAAGGCATGCGCCACCCTCATCGCCCTGCGGTCCCGCCGGTCTTATGCCGAATCTGCCGCCCAGCATGGCCGTTGCACTGCATCGCGGTGATCCGGCGGCGGCCCAAGCTCTGATCAGTCAGCATCATCACCAACAGCAACAGCAGCAGCAACAGCAGCAACATCAGCATCATCTCCAGCAATTGCAGCAGCAGCATCATCAAGCCCTGCAGCAGCAGCAGCAGCAACAACATCAACAGCAACAACAACAACAACATCAACAGGCGGCAGCTCATCACGGGCTAACGCACAAATCGAGCGGTTTCGGTGCCAGTTCCATGCCAGCGGCCAATGTGGCCTCCTCCTCCTCCCAGCAGCAACAGCATCAGCAGCTCCACCAGCAGCTGGACAAGTCCAAGTCCAAAGGCAGTCCCATGCGGAGTGAAACGCCACGCCTCCATTCGCCTCTAACCGATTTGGGTCTCGAGATGAGCAGCTACAAGAGGGACTATTCCCCCTCGCGTCTCTTTGCCGATGATCTGGCCGAGCTAGTTGGCGCTGGAGGTGGTGGAGGAGCAGCTAGTGTTTCGTCATCATCGTCGGCCACAACCACAGCGGCAGCAGCAGCAGCAGCAGCGGCGGCGGCAGCAGCGGCAGTGGCAGCTGCAGCAGGAGGAACATCCGCATCCGGTGGCGATGCCAGCGGCATCAAAGTGGAACCCATAACCACCACCAGCGGCGAGTAGAATCAAAACTAATGGAAAAAAGAAAACAACAAAAAAAAAACACACTGGAAAACAGTTTTCTTATCCGAATTTTCTCTAGTTTCAACTTCCACAATAAATACAATTTTTTTTTTTTCAACAAATCAAAATAAATTTATGCAAAACATAAAAATTACAAAATAAAATAAAAAAGCAAGTATTATTATGTTATAGTTTATAATTTTAACCAGAAATAAAAAAAAATACATAGCGATCTCTTTAATTTTAAGAAAAACAAAAAGGAAAACACAAAAAAAAAAAAAAAAACAAACAAAAATATTTAACTAAAAATCCCAGAACATTCCAAGCCCAAAAAACCATAAAACTGAAAATTAAGCAATTTGTGTGCCCTAATTTTATTTATTAAACGGTAAAAAAAAAAATTTAATATGTACAAACAAAATTTTTGGAATGTTTATTGCAAAAAAAAAAAAAAACGAAAACGAAAAATTTAAATGGAAATGGAAAATTTAAGGTTTAGGTCTAAAAACGAAAAACTTAAAAAAAAAAACAAAATGCAACAACAACAAAAAACATTCACAAAAAAATGCCTTTCGGAATTAAATTCAAAAAAATCAAAAACACAAAAAAGCAAAAAAAAAAAAACCAAAAAAAAAATGAACAACAAAAAGAATGAAATGAAAAGAGAAACTACAAAAAATTTTTTAAACATATTTATACAAAATCGAAACAAAATTTTAGACAAAATTGAAACATTTAGAAGCGAAAATCTTCATCTTTTTTTTTTTTTTTTGATATAAACGAAAATTGTTGTAAAATTTACTGAAAAAGAAACCCAAAAAAAAGGAGGAAAAAAGGCTGATGTATGTACTTAATTTTTTAAATTAGAAAGCAAACAATTTCAGTTTCAATTTAATTCTGTATTTCTAATCTTAATCTTATAGATCTTGTTATTTATTTCTCTTCTAAAGTGCCTTTTCTAGACTTAATTTTTAACTAACTAACTAATTTTGAATGTTTACTTTTGATCGCTATTACTATTTTCCCTTAACCAGCCCAGCCAGGATCGGATTATGTAGGACTGAAGTGATGGGGCCTGCAAATGAGCGAAACGAGCATTTCGAAATAGTTTCGAAAAAGGTTTCATTATGTTTTAGAAGCAATTTATTCTGCGGCATATCGAAAATTTGTTCTTTTACTTAGAGTAATTATTAAATCTCCTCTCTATGTCCGATCGCCAACCTAACAGATGGACCCGTTTGAGATATTTGAGAACTGTCAGTAAACTCGGATCCGAAGTCATCCTTCAATCCGATCCTGAGCTTTAAGCTTCAAATTTGCAGCAACTTTCGTTTTGAAAAAAAAACCAAAAAAAAGAAATGATATATTAAAAAGTATTTTGTTTAAAAAATGAAAAACAAAAAAATTAATAAAACAACCAAGAAACCTTTAGGCGTACTTTTCGGCAAATCAAAATTTTGAAGCATTTTTTTTTTTTCTTTGTAAGCGCACAAAATATAAAATATATAATAATTAAAATAAACTCATTAATTTACTGCAAACAATAGCCATAGCCCAACAACATACAGCAGCATACAACATAAACCACATATTATAAATATATATATATATATATATGTATGTCTCCCCCCTCCATCCCACAATTCATGAAAACAAGCAACAAAAAAAAAAGAGGAAAAACGATAAAAAAAAAAAAATAAAAAACAAAAGGAAAATGAATAAGAAAAATATAGAATTTGATGTTCCACATATATAAAATAAAATAAAAACAACAAAAAAAATAAGTAAAACATGAAATCAAAACTTAACAAATAAACAAGAATTTCTGGTATAGCATGTAAAATATAAAATAAATGAGTTGGAAACTTTGTACGGATTTTTTGGCATGAATGGAATGGATATAACACTCAGCAACAACAACAACAACAAGAAACCAAAAAATAAATAAAAATAAAAAAAAAGAAATCATATAAATGTCCAACAAAAACAACTCGAATTTTTTTTTATCAAAACAAAAAAAACACTCACTTTAGTGCAAAACTTTATGTTCAAATTAACTTTAAATGTCGAAATGAATGTTCTAATTAACCCAACAACAAAACCAACAACAAAAAAATACAAAAACCAAAAAAAACAAAGTATTTTATAAAAACAATTGAAAAATAACCTAAAAATTTATTAAAACCTTTGTTTTTATCTTGGGGGAAAAGCGGGGGATAATTTATAAGACAATTATTATTCGGTAAACCGAATTTTATGTCTACTATAAGTATACCTAATTATTTAAATATTCGATTTGATTTATATGAAATTATATTGCTTTGATGTCCTGCTGATCCTAAATTGATAGGGAAACAGGATAATTCTGTATCTTACAAAGGCCTCGAATTTCTAAAAGACCTAATCGGATCTGTTCGATTGATATCTAAAAATCAGGACTTTTAAATGGTGTTGTAGGTCATTCTGTATTGATCTTAGATCATTGAGATTGCTTTATGATATGACAATTACTGAATCTGAGGGCTCCATAGGAGATTTGTTGATTAATCTAGCCAAGTTTCGGTTTGAAGGTTATCTTTTTCCAAAATGTTTGGCATTGATTATTGCCAATTTGATTTCTGATTTATTGCTGCTTAAATACATTTAACTTAAATCACAAAAATTCAACAAATACGCTGAATATGCGCTTAGAGCAAGACAGGAGCAATGGGAATGGTCTCATTTGTGGGCGGTGGCGGTTGGTTGATCTCCTGATGGCGTTGCAGCAGACTGAGGCACTGATGCAGGCATTGGGTGCTGGCCGTGGAGATGGCTTTGAGTAGCAGAAGATCGGGATCAGTGGGCGTAAAGGAAGCACAATCGATATTCTCAATTGCTCGAGCCAGCGACGCATTGCTAGAACGAATAAGGATAAGAGATTAAACTTGATGATCTGTAAGCGAGGGCAATTGAAATCACTAACCACTGCTCCGTGAGGAACAAGGCTTGACGTGCCGAGACCATGGCATCGGAGGCAGCCAGCAATTCACGCGGCGGCAATGGCGACGAGTTACTTATATCCATGGCCTTGGTATGGCTCTCGACCACGGCCCGGAGGCCATCGACCCACTCCTGACGAGCCCTTGCATCATTGGCCCGCAATTTAACCGTATCCCCGGAAGCACAGGCTATAGAAAAGGTGCGTGAATCCTCGTCACTGGGATAGACCACAGCGCCGGCCAATTGGACTTGACCCCTCGGAGCGCTAGCCAATACATGGGGCGATGGGGCAATGTCATCACCCACCGCTGCCGAATCGCACAGATAATAGCTTAGGAATCCAGTCTTGGGGTCCACAGTGAACCAGCGATATTGCCATCCTGCGACAGAGAGGGATACAGAGAATTATGCAGCTGTGACGTCACTGATAAGTGTGTTTATCAGCAATAAGAACTTACCTTTCATTACATTTGTGTATTTGCTCAATTGACCGCTCAGTTGATGGCGCAGCGATTGGTTAATCATGCGATTTATCTCCATCTTGCTAATCGTGTTTGAGTTTATTAAACTCTCTTTGTTAAATTATAGGAACAACGGAAACATAAATAAAAATTCCAAGTTTTTCTTGATACTGGCAGCTCTGAATTGAGTCACAGTGCTGCCAGATCGTTATACAAACAAAGTGGTATCGATACCGCCAAAAATTGATAGCTTTAGCGGGAAAAGGCTTATCCGCATGGTCCCACTATTTTTCCCACTATTTGCTATCGATAGATTTTTTTTCTGCTGTACATAGTGGCAGCACTGGCAGAATTTTGTGCTGCCAGTATTAGTGGAAAATCGATTTAGTTTCTGGCAACACTGATGGGATGCGAATGCGGAGTCGGAGTGAATATAGATATATACATATAGATGCGAATTGTGAACAAGATGTGATTGTAATAAATGAAGTTTTCGAATTGCAACAAGTCTAATATTATACAGAATGAATCAAACAAGTGAAATGCAAATAAATTGAGTCAAATGACAAACAGCAATACCAAGTGCAAGAGCGACAACAACAACAATACTATTTCCCATTTGTTTGGTTGCTCTACCAAATGCATGTGTGTGTGTGTGAGTGCGTGCGAGTGTGTGTATATATATGTTTGTTGTGTGTTTTAAAAATAAAGAATAAGAGCATTTGTATGTATATATAATGCAGAAGATTTTTATGTTTTTATGCGGTTGAGTCGCGTGACGCTCCGACAGTTGATTTATGACACAACTCGTCCCCCATTCCTATTCCCAGTTCTACACCTATAATGAACACCCCCCTCTCGGTCGTTCTATCCATCTCCCTCGCGCTTGCTGGCTCTCCCTCCGCATCGCCCACGCTCAAAGATCCTGTCTTTCCCTGTGACATGTGTGTGTGTGCATGTGTGTTTGTGTTGAGGGTTGACTAACAGAAAAATAACAAAAAAAAAGAAAGAAAGAAACAAATTCTATTACCAAAAATATATTATAAACTTTAACTCTCACCCCCGCGCACTTCTATCACGCTATCCCTCTCTCTCCCCCTCTTCACACTCTCTCTGTCTTTTTCAATTTTGCTAATTTGTTTTACTTTTTCTCTTCCATCTATCTAACCATCCATTCATCCATCCATCCACCCACCCAAACAGACACACTCACACATACATAGTGACCATGAAAATGCCAGCGAGAAATTTTCTGCGAAAATCAATGAAAACCTTTAATGCATGCAAAAGTGTAACAACAACAACAACATCAACAAATATTATTGTACATTAAGTGAAATTTTTACTGCAAGAGGAGCAAAAACAAAACAAAAAAAAATAGAAAATAAAAGCTACAACAACACCAACAACAAAATTCATCCGTTATGCTGCACTGCCTTCTGCATAGTTAAGTGGTTAGCCCAATCATCATCCTCATCTGCATCTGGCGATCAGCAGCTCCTCATCATCATCATCATCATTATTATCTGGCCATCATCAGACACCATTGGACACCAACATAATCACAATGGATGGCCAACGGGCTAGAGATCTACTCACTTTGCTCCAGGAGCGGGTAGTCCTCTTGACTGGCGGCCGGGACAGACGAGGCGGACCATTACTATGCTTTCCAGCCACACCGAAACGAGATCGATTGAAGCCCGAGGATTTGCGGCGTTTGCTCATTTATCTAATAAGCATACCAAGGTAAGTTAAATAAATATGATTTTTGAAACATCAATTCACATTTTCATCGAGATCAATCCAATAGGAACTTTTGACTATATCATACAGAAATAATAGACTGAAAAACAGATTTTCCTTTTAACTTGAGCATTTTTAAATTGAATAAAAATCAGTGTATTTCATATAGATTAGTAAATAATTTAAAAATAGGAAATTTGCTTTGTTTTTTTTTTATATATATACATACACCTCTAAGTGATGCTGTCAAATTTGATCAGTTGCGGCCTTCAGGTTTTTAAAAAAATATATTTAAAAATTATTGCAAAAAATTTTCATTGCCAATCAATGCACAGTGGGACAACAATTAGTTCGAAAGGTTTAATTTTAATAAACAAAATGAAATGTTCAAAAAACATAATTAAAGGGCGAGAAAATGAATAACCGATTCCTTAGATTTACAAATTGTATTGCTTACTTTTGACCCACTGTGCTAAGAAGAAACTGCTGCTGCACCTAAGGCGGCGTAGAAGTAGCTGGATAAGTTGGAGGGTGGGGCAAAGGGTGTAGTTCCTTTAGTGTTCAAAGTTCTTCAAGTAGTTGTTTCTCCGCTCCCCAGTCTCAGTCACAATATCCATTCGCACACACACACACACACACACAGAGACACACTCACACACACAATGGCTGCTCATTGTGTGTCAGCTGACGTTGGTGGCGCGTTCGCTGCGGCGCTACGCTACGTTTGCAATTTTGGCAGCATTTTCTGGCTGCGGCTTCGTCGCACCCAGCACCCACCACCCGCACCCGACTGCAGCAGCAGCTGCTGCAGCTGCATTGCATTCCACTTGATTTTCCTGTTATAGTCGTCATCGTCGTCGGCGTCGTCGTCGTCGTCCGACTGCAGTCGCATATTTTATGAATCATCGTCAAGAGAGACGCGCACACACATTGACATTGAGAGCAAACTGTGGATGAGGAGATGGTGGTAGTGGTGGGGCAGGAGGGGAAGCACATCACACAATTGGCAAAGAAAAGAAACACAGCAGAAGAACAAAAAACGCGCTCTCCATAAAAGTAAACATTATTAAAAATAAAACTAGCAGCATCGGCAGCAGAGAACAAAAAAGTTGCATAAATCTGTGCAACAAAAGAAAGCCAACCCAGCCACATAACACTGCAAAGCTGAGAGTAGGAGAGAGAAAGAGTAAGAGAGAGAAGTGAGAGAGTCGAAATCGGATTGGAATGGAATGGAAGCGCTAAAAACCGGCCCCGGCATCTCGACATTCTCGGCTTTGGCTTGAGCATCATCATCATCATCAACAAGAAATTGAAGCTTGAACGGGCCTGAAAAGAATGCGAAAGATTTTTAATGTGGATGCTGCCTCTGCTCTGCTCTGCTCTGCGGCCAAGAGTCAAAACAACATAAAAAAGAAAAACGAAATACAAAACTAATAATAATGTACAAAAGCAAAATGAAAGAAAGCTATGGAAAGTATAACTAATTAAATATTGTCGAATTGGAAATACTCTTTTAAAATCACTCGCAAACTGTAAGCGGATAGGCAAGAGTTCTTAGTTCCAGGATTCTCAACAAAAATGAACCAAGAGTTTATGGAACAATGCATTAAACTATGCATTGAACAATGCATTAAAACTATTTATTGAACTATCAAAGGCAGAACCCATTAAGGATTATGATATTTTTCAATAAAAGTAAACGATTGGGATTCCAAAGAAACATGTTCAAATATTTCGATGGACAAACGATATCTTTGTATTTGAAAAGCAAATGCAATCAAATGATTATTTAAATTTTGCATTTTATTATCTTTGGCATGCAGAAATCATTGTATTCATATCTATTCATTCAATCTGCCAACTATGAAGAGTATCTCTCTATACAAAGAAAAAGATTTCTTTGCGCCAATGGCAACAAACTCGAAATGATAAAGTTAATGTTGAAAACTTGACGATGATGCTGACCCGAAGATTGCGACACAGACCTAAACCACCAACTAAAGCCAAAAGGGAGCAAGTCAAAAGAAGAAGCTACCCAATCATAAAGAGAACTCACTGAACTCATTGGGGCAAAGTACTGCGGCTTGCAAGGGGGGTGGGGGGTTGGGGTATCGGACCACTCAACTCGATAGATAATTTGAATGCTAATGAGCCGCGCAACGGTTAAACGTGAATCACAGCAAATACGAGTTCAACGAAAGGGGCGATTCCAGGCATTCCCACGCGAACGCTTATCAGCCGAGTAACAAGAAACATTATTGTCATCGCACTATCTCTGTGGCCCACATATGTATACGCGTACATACTTATAGCTAGAGGTATGTGTAGCCTAGACACCTAAGCAAGCGGTTTGTTGACTGATAACAAAACACATCGACGACATCAACGACAGCAGCAGCAACATTGTCATTGCCCAAGTCCATTTCATTCCATTCCATACCCTTCTCTTATCTCTCATCGAAGTCAACCGACAAAAAGTAACAAGAAGAACAGTGTCTTTGCCGCTTGGCCCCAGTGTGATCACATTATTTTGGGCCCTATTAACTTGCTTTATGTATACCCTGCAATCAGACCAGATAAAAAATTAGATTGTTTACCTTTAGAGCACTTGAACATGGCACTCAATCATGAAAGATATCGGTCATATTGCCAAGAGAAGTCTGAAATGCAGCTATCTTCCTTAAAATCGATCAAATGACATTTTCATCCTCATAAACTTGCTCGAGAGAGCAATAATTGGGTCTTAAATCAATTTTCTATATTTTCAAGTATTAATTTGTTGAAATTTCGCAGGGGTATCGCATGTTGAAGTAGGACAACCTACGAATACCTACCTACCCTGGTGATGGGCATCTCGAAGTCGTCGCACCGAGTTAATGTATTTTTATTTATGCGAAACACTCTTTTTTTTTTTTTTTTTTAGTTTGTTGTTTCTTTCCTTTCTTGTGTGTGTGTTTTTTTTTTTTTTTTGTTTATATCTTGGTTTTCTTTGTCTTGGTCTGGCGACTCCGCCAATTTGGTAAACTGAAGTCACTCGACGTCAATGCAAATTCTGTGAAATTCGCTGCGTCTCCTTCCAATGGAGGAGCAAAAAGTTCTCAGCATTTTAGACACGTTCCTCCTCAGTTCCTCAGTCAGGCGGCCTCTGTGGATTCTCTCGTATACTTCGCTTGTTTAATTTTCAACAGATTTATGGGTTAAATAAACGATTTTTGATTATTGCTGTTTGTGTCTCAGGGTGTGTGTGCGAGTGTGCGTGTGTATTTGATGTGGTGTGGCATGGCTTTTGTTTTGGTTTCGTTTTTTTTTCTTCTGATTCTGATTTCGATTCGAAATGCGGGCGACATATTTCCCTTCTTTTTGTTATTATTGTTCTTGTTATTTTCCCTTCCCCCTTTTCATTCCCCTGGATTTTTCAGTCATTCTTTCTTTCGTTTGCTTCTTAAATAGCTTTGGCATAAACAAGAATAAATGTATAAAATTCTTTTCTTTCCCTTCAATATATGGACAGAATTTTTGATTAGTCATCCAAATATTTCACGGAAATGCCATTCCAATAGGAGATTCCGAACGGAAAACTTAACGAGTTTTTAAACCGAAGATCAGTTAATTGAACAGTTTCAGAAATGCAAAACAATCGAAGCAGATAGATTCGGTGCCTTTTCGAGGTTTCCTTCAAAAACTCATGTCGGCTTAAGAACTTTACCTTTTGCCTTAAATCGCTCGAATTGAAATCGTTTTAGACCGATTCACATAACGATTTTCACGATCTTTGCACTTATAATACCAAAAAGTTTATCTTTTGGATACGTGTGAGCCTTCTTTTCCGTCACTTTTGCATCCCTAGAAGAAATAGCGGCGTATGCAATAAAATAAAACAATTAAGCGTGAAGATATGAAAGAAACGAATATAATATATACATATATATAATTTTTTATTTTTTTGTATATGTATAAAAGCTAATCGGGTGATTAGAATTCAAATGGAATGCAAATCAGAGCGGCGGGCTAGGCACGAGCGAGCTAGACTATAGCCTAGCTGGCTAACTGGAAATGATGATGATGAACCGAAATTGGTGTCAAAGCCATAGAAAATGTCATAATTTATGCAAGAGACGTAAACAGACGGACGGAGCCCAAGCAGAGCAGAGCGATGGAGAGCAACGAACCAAAGACAGCTAGAGACACTCTCACTCACGTACATAGTAGTAGGGCCACGACAAAGCTCTCTTAGTCCATACAAAAGTCGTCAGTCTTCTAAGCCATATATTGTTCTATATCTACACTTGGAGAAATTGAATTGCTAAAAATTTCGAATCACTTTCCACATGATTTAAAATTGAATTCTAAAAATAAGAACTTTTTATGATTATATTAAATGCTGTGAGGTTTATTTTAAGAGTCTCAAAAAGGGGTCTAAATTGGGAAGAACCATTTATGTATTTGTTATTTTTAAGTTGTTAGAATACGTTTTTGCTTGCAGTGTATTCGAGTTGGTTTGTTCTCTCTTCGTTCTAACATTGTGTCTAACGGTTCACCTTTCACTTCGATTCTGATATTCTGTCTTTGCAGCGATGTGGCCAAGAATCTTGGCTTCACAGTCATTATTGACATGCGAGGTAATGGCAACTGTTCAACAAATGTGAAGACCATATTAAAAGTGCTGCAGGAGCACTTCAGTGCGAACATCCACAATGTGGTGATCATTAAGCCGGATAACTTTTGGCAAAAGCAACGTGCCTCGATTTCATCGCACAAATATAAATTTGAGACGACAACCATATCGATTGAGGCACTCCATAAAATAGCCGAATCGCATCAATTGACAAGCGATTTTGAGGGTCAACAGCAATACGATCATCAACAGTGGACCGAAGCCCGCATGGCCATTGAGGATTTCTTCTGGCTAGCGGGTGATATGGCCGATCGCATTGACGATCTGCAAGAGGATCTCAATCGTAATGACTTTGCCGAGGATGTAACGCAGGCTCGGCATGCCATCGATCATCACAACGAAATGCGCAAGAAGATTAACAAATTGCCAATTGGAGATTTGGATGTGCAGTGTACGAAGCTTATGCCCAAGATAAATATGGTGGCTGGTGGTGGAACTTGTCCAACGGGACAGGTGAGTCGAATCATTCAATTAATTATGATCAATTTTCTAAATTTCTTTTTTTGATTTGCAGAATACGGCCACAGGATCGGCCACTGCCTCTTCCAATGATACGGCCAGTGTGGATTCGGGTACTTCATCGGCTGGTCAGCAGCGTGTGGCCAATCCCGATATGGCGGCAGCCATTAATAAGGCACTACGTCAGATTGACCTCATCCACACGGGACAGGAGAGCCTTCTGATGCTGTGGCAACACAAGAAGGCCAAGCTCGATCAATGTTTTCAGTGGCGTCTGTTCGAGCAGGATTGCGAGAAAATGTTCGATTGGATATTACACAATCGTGATGTGTTCCAGATGAGCTATGTGGAAATTGGTCACAATTACTCAGTGGCCAAGTCACTGCAGGATGAGCATCAGAAATTTGCCGTTGCTTCTATGAATGTATCGGTGAATATCGATCGCATTTTGGCTGTGGCCGCCCGCCTTATCGAAAGTCAACATTATGCTGCACAGCATATAAAAACCTTGGCCCAACGTCTGGATCGCACCTGGAAGAATTTCGCTGCTGGTCTCGATGAGCGTACGGCTGTGCTGCAATTGAGCGTACTCTTCCATCACAAGGCCGAACAATATTGCAATAGTGTGGTCAGTTGGGCAGCTGCCTGTCAGGCCTCACAGCCCCTACCCTCGGACATTCAGAGCTTGGAGACGGCCATACGAACGCATCAGTCGCTGTATGAGGCCATGTGTCAGGCCTACACCGAGGTCCATTCGACGAGTAAGAAATTGCTCTATCAATTGGATCATTTGGTGCAGGTCTGTAATCAGCCGCCGCCTCCCGGAGTGCCCGATCACCGTAAGAATAGTGCGAATTTCAATAAATACGAACGGCAGAATCCAGCTGCCGATTATAGTGAGGGTGCCAGCCATGTATTGGCTGTGATCCATCAGATTCTGGGCCATCATCGTACGTTGGAGGCCAAGTGGCATCAGGAGAAGATACGCTTGCATCAGACTCTGGCACTTCGTCTCTTCCAGGAGGATGTGAAGCAAGTGCTCGATTGGCTTAAGAATCATGGTGAGGTATTCTTGCGCAAGAATACGGGAATCGGACGAAATTTGCACAAGGCGCAGGTCTATCAGAATTCCCATGAGCATTTCGAGAATGTGGCCCAAAATACTTATAGCAATGCAGAGAAATTACTTTCCGCCGCCGAGGAGTTGGCCCGCAGTGGCGAGGCAGATCCCAATGAGATATATTCGGTGGCACGAGAACTAGAAATGCAGGTGGCCAGCTTTGCGGAGCGGGTGGAGCAACGACGACGTCGTCTCGAAATGGCTGTGATCTTCTATACCCACGAGAAAGAGGAGTCGGCCTGGATCGATCAATTGCGTACGGATGTGAGTACGGATGAGACACGTCTCTCGCAGGAGAATCTCGAGGGCATAGAACGATTGCTACAACAATATAGAAATCAGCAGGAAAGCACTGTCAGTCGTTGCATGACCACCATAGCCCAGGGTGAAGCTCTCCTACAGGAGATGCGCTCCTTGGAGTATGCTGATAATACTGGCTCACTGGCCGCCTTAGAGGCCACATTAGAGAAATTGAGCAAACAGAAAATCGAACTGGAGGAACTCTGGTCTGCCCGCAAATTTCGTGCTGATCTCATTTTGCGTTTGCGTTACTTTGAACGCGATGCCATGGAGCTGTCGTCACAGCTGGAAATCTGGTCGGAGGAACTGCAGCATGAGGTACTATCGCGTGATTACCAAAAGGCTGAGTCGCTCATACGCTTGCACAACGAGTCCGTTACGGACATACAGAATGCCACCTATGAGGTGCTACAGCAGGGTCAGGATATATTGCAACTCTTCGAAAATGCCGGCTTCATCTCAATGGCCGATGCCACGCATACGGCCCAGGCACGTATTGAATACCTCTTGGACTTTTTGCGTGAACGTGAAATCGATCTGGAGGAGCTTTCCGAGGCGAAGCGAGCCAAGTTGGAGCAGGCAGTGCAGTTGTGTCAGTTCCAGAATGATGCCAATCAGGTAATATCCTGGATACGCAATGGTGAGGCCATGTTGGTGGCCAGTTTCGTGACTCCCACAAGTCTGCAGGAGGCCGAACAATTGCGCAAAGGTCACGAACAGTTTCAGGTGAGCATTATCCAGTCACGAGAGTGAGTGAGATAGCAGATATGAACAAAATTTACTCAATTTCCATTTCACAGATTGCAATCGAGAAGACGCACACATCGGCGGTGCAAGTGAAATATCGAGCCGATGCCTTAATCAATGCCAATCACTATGATCCGCAATCGATACGTGATATCAGCGATGATGTCACCAAGAAGTGGCAACAGCTGGTGACCTATGCCGAGGAGCGGCACAAACTCGTTACAGCCTCAATGAATTTCTTTAAGACGGCAGAACAAGTCTGCTCCGTACTGGACAGTCTGGAGCGGGAATATAAACGGGAGGAGGATTGGTGTGGCGGCGGCAGTGGCAGTGATAAGGTCCAAACCAGTGTGATTCAGCATATGTCAAAGCATCAGGAGCAGAAGGAAGCCTTCCTAAAGGCCTGCACACTGGCTCGACGCACTGCCGAGACATTCCTCAAATATGCGAATCGATCGCAGCAATATTATCAATATAAGGGCAATTGTGAGGCCCATGTGAAGAGCAAACTGGACAAATTGCTGACTCAGGAGAATCAGGTCCTCGACTATTGGACAATGCGCAAAAAGTGTCTGGACCAGTGCCAGCAATTTGTGCTGTTTGAGAAGAGTGCCAAAGAGGCCATCGAATGGATACACAATACAGGTGAGGGATATCTGCTATCTCGCTCGAATCTGGTGGGCATCACCAAGGAGGAGACGGAAGGTCTGCTCAGAGAGCACAACGAATTCCGCAGCACGGCCAAGGAGACGCGAGAGCGTGTAAAATTACTTATCCAACTGGCCGACACCCTGGTGGAGAAGGGTCACGCCCATGCCACGGATATTAAGCAATGGGTAGCATCGGTGGATCAGCGATATAAGGATTTCAGTAATCGCATGGACAGCTACTGTGAGCAGCTAGAGAAATCTCTGGGCATGAGCCAGCAGCAACTATTGCTCGGATCATCGGATGCCAACAGTTCGATTAGCTCCACTTCGGGTAGCACAAACTCAGCGGATCGCCATTCGGATCCAACTCTGGAGGCGAAGCTAACGGGCGCTTCGGTTAAATCAGCTGTGAGCAAGGAGATCAACGAAGAGAAACGCAAATCGGCCAGACGAAAAGAGTTCATTATGGCCGAGCTGATGCAAACGGAGCGTACCTATGTCAATGATCTGGCCACTTGCATCAAATCGTTTGCTGAGGAGTTTCGCAGCGGTCGCAACACTGTTCCCGCTGGTCTTGTGGGCCAAGAGAGTGTTATTTTTGGCAATATACGTGAAATTCATCATTTCCATCAGAAAATTTTCCTCAAAGAGCTCGAGAAATACGAAACAATGCCCGAGGATGTGGGCCATTGTTTTGTCACCTGGGCATCCAAATTTGATATGTATGTGCATTATTGCAAGAACAAGACGACATCGAATAATCTGCTAGTGCAACATGCGGGCACCTATTTCGAGGAGCTGCAACGGCGCCTCGAAGTGGAGCATCCACTGCCCGCCTATCTCATAAAGCCAGTGCAACGCATCACCAAATATCAGTTGCTGCTCAAGGATCTGCTGTCGTGCTGCGAGGAGAGCCATGGCGAGATCAAGGAGGGTCTCGAGGTTATGCTCAATGTACCCAAGAAGGCCAACGATGCCATGCATCTGTCTCTGCTCGAAAACTGTGATGTTTCGGTGGACAAACTGGGCGAAGTTGTGCTCCAGGATGCCTTCCAGGCTTGGGATACCAAGCAAATAATACGCAAGGGACGCGAACGACGCGTCTTTCTCTTCGAATTGTATATACTCTTTGCCAAGGAGGTCAAAGAATCGAATGCTGTCAAATATATATTCAAAAGTAAACTTCTGACCAACGATGTCGGCATTACCGAGCACATCGAAGGCGATGAAACGAAATTCGCCGTTTGGACTGGTCGTTCGCCCATGCTATCGGATTGCCGCATTGTCCTTAAGGCGAACAGTATGGAAACGAAACAGATTTGGGTTAAGAAACTGCGTGAAGTCATGCAGGAAACATTCTTCTCGGACACCTCGCTAACATTGCCAAAATCGCCGGCCAAACACTCGGGATCATCTCAACGATCCTCACGTGATCTGGATGAGCCACTCACCGAGAACGATCACGATCGTTGCTCATTGGCCAGTTTCGGATCCGGCAATACAACAGACAGTGATAATAAGGTGAGTCCACCCCATCCACCTATTGAATTAACTCTACATATACAAATATCTATATCTATTGAGATCAATTTGGTTTAGTCCTTGCCCTTGTTGTGTCCTGTCCTGTCTCTCTAAATGGTCTTTAGCGGGTTAAAAACCCTGTTAATTTGATGCTGTTAAGCTTAAGCTTTCGAAGCTCGCCTAAAGCTCTCTCTGTTTTCATGCTGTCCTACCTCACGCTAAACAAACTTATGCCAATAGCTCGTTCTATGCTCGCTCTCTCTCTCTGGGTCGGTCTATCTCGCTCTGTCTCTTTCCATGAAGGATGCTGGCACTGATGATGTTGGCCTGGCTATATATCGTTTGCTGTCCTACTATTGGCTGTTAGCCTGGGAACTAGTTTTGTCGGCTCGAATCGCTTTGCCTCGTAATACTCGCTTGTGGCAAAAAATATGTTTAAAATTCATAGCATGGCTTAATGAGATTTTCCTTGCTGCCGTAGCTTTACCGAGTGCGTAACTTGGTCTCTCTATCTCTCTCTCTCTCTCGCTCTCTATCTATCTTTCACTATCCCTCTCTCTTTCTCTGCGTATATCCTGGATTATATATGACTTGCTTTTAGCGTTTGTCTGACATTTGCTTAATGTAAATTTTATGTGACACTTTTTTATAGTTAACTTTTTTTTTTGCCTTTCGTCGGCTAAAAAGCACAAATATTTTTGTGTGAACAGATTTTATGGGTCAGAGATTTGCCATGAGAGAGAGAGAGAGAGCGTGGGAGAGAGCAAAGAATTTTTGGAAATCATCTAAAATTCCTTTTAAGCAATATTTTTATCAAGCTAAAACAAATTGCGCGCCTCTTTGCAAAAATGCTTCCGGCACTTCAACCCAGAGAGCGAGAGAGAGAGACAGTGAAAGCTTTTCGCTAATTGCCAGCTCCAATGCGGCTCTCTCTCTCTCTCTTTCTCCGGTGCTCTCTGAAAAGCTCGCCATCCCATATATTCCCCCCATCCTCCCTTTTTTTCGCTGTTGCCGTATTTTGGGGGCTATGTGTGTGTGGGGGGAGTGTGTGGAAGGAATCTGTTTGAAGCACATGGGTTAAGCTATTTGTTGTTGGTCTTTTGGCTCTATGCGATGCGTCGTGGCTGTCGCAGTCGTTGCCGCTGTCGCTGTCGGCATTGCGTAGCCGCAACCGTTGCCACTGCTCCAGTTGCTTCGTAGAGTTTAAGCCAAAAGGTTCTTCTGTCGCTGTCTCGTTGTCTCCGTCTCCGCTCCGTCTACGTCTACGTCTCCGTTAACGTCGTCGTCGTCGTCGTCTCCGCCGTGCTGCTGCTGGTGATGGTAGTCGTCGTCGTCGTCGGGCTCTGTCCTCTAGCTCTGTACTTCTTTTAACCTTCGTTTTGCTTGCTGACTTGACTGCTGCCTGCAGATGCCAGCCGATTGTCAGAGTTTCTGACTCGCCGCCCGGTCAAACGCAGCAGCAGCAGTAGCAACAGCAGCAGCAGCAGCAGTACCAGCAGCAACATCACCATCATCAGTTGTAACAGCAGCAACGGCAACGTCCAACGGCAGCAACATCATCTTATATTCGTCGTCTAGGCTAACTAACTAAAACATTGATGAGTGCCCTGCAATTGCTGCACTCTTCAACTCTTGACTCCAACTGTCAGTTTCCTTTTCTCGTCTTAAAACCAAACAACAAAAACAACAAAAACCAAGTGCAAATATTCAACATCGAGAGCAAGGAGAAACAACAGCGGGCCAGAGTTAATTTGTATGAAAATTTTTTTGTGTTTTGCCGCTTAGCTCAAGTAGCTAGAAAATTGACTTTAATCAGCTGATAAGCACATAAAAGATAACAGTCCAAGAAATAGATAGCGATATATATGTATGTACATATATATCAATCAAAAAAAACCACACAACAACTAAACGAATAAATATAAATAATAGAAAGAAAAAAAAACAAGAACTAAGATTACATAAACCTGGCAAAAGGCACTTTTGAAAATTACCCAAAAACAACGGCAGCAACAATAACAGAAAAAGTTTAATAAATAAATGTAAATATAAGTATGATAAAAAGCTGCTCTGCCAAACCCCACCGAAAGAAACGAAGCAGGGACACGCGGCAAAAATCCTTTTTCAGCATTTTTTGCTTGCCAAAAAAGAAAAGAAAAGAATGTGGGAGAGTCAAAAAAAAAAAAAAAGAAACAAAATTGTCTTTAACAGCTTCTTTCCCTCAGGCTGCCTTTGACCTTTTTCACGCCTTTCAGCCACTTGAATAGCAGTTTCATTTGCGGGTCATGTTCCCACCACTCGCCCTAACAAACAGCCTAGAGACCCCTCCTTGCATCCATTTCTCCCTCTCCCCCTGCCCCTGCCTCCTTGTCAAACTGCAAGACGATCGCAAATTGTGTGACAGGGAACCCCAAAAAGCAGAGACAGAAATACGAGACATGACTTTCCACACATATTAAAGTCAAATAGAGCTACCATTTTGGTTTCCTTGTTTTCTCTGACATTTCTTATCGAAAAAAAAAAATATAAACAAATCCATTTATACTTAAATATACATAAATATATATAGGTATTTTTCCACTCTTATCCAGACAGACAGACAGAGAGAGAGAGAGAGAGAGATAAAACTATTTAATTTTCATATACTATATATGGAAACAATTCTTTCCCCATAATAGCAATAATCTGTTTCATATTTAGAGTTGGTTTATTTTTGTTTATTTAATGTTTGATTTGCATTTGCAATTTTTGTGCATTTACTTTTAATTTTCCTTTTGGCTGGTTTTTCATTCATTCATTTTGTACCTGTCCCAACGGATTAAGGTGTACACACACGCGAATAGTTAATTTATTTATGCGAAACGAAACACATTGATTTGTGCAGCAGCAGCCAAAGTCAATTTCCATTCAGATCACAATCCAGTGGAAATTATGATAGTTGTTAAAAAAGAGCATTTCTATTTTTCCCCGTCCTCTCAACGTCCTCTCATATCCATTAAGCTAATCCACTTTTATAGTTTAACACCCAGAATGACTTCCTCCCCTCCCTCTCTCTCTCCCTCCACTCACTTAATCTCATTGAATTTTCCCAGAATTTTACTTAATTTTCCTTGTATTTTCCATGTAGTTGATGGTGTTGTTTGGAATTCCAAACACTTATCTATTGCAGTTTTAGTTTCGTTTGTTTTTTTTTTTTTTTTTTTTAATATTCAAAAAGCGTTTTGTGTGTTGGCTTAGCTAATGCCATGGCACGACATGTTTTGGTCATTATAATTATAGAGATTGCATTTGCAATTTCTCCCCCCACCGTTTATTAGAGAAGGATAGAGAATATTCACTCTCTCTCTCTCTCACTATAATCCAAACCGCAAACCACCAGAGTACCAGGGAGATAAACCTTATGAAAAATGTATACATTTAATTTAAACAAACAAAAGTTTTTTTTTGTTTTTGTTTTTTAATCTTTTGCTTTTGGGGTACCTACTCAATTAATTTAGTTTGAAATCTAAACCAACTTTAACTGACGGTCGTTCCCTACCCGCCCTCCCCCTCACCCCTCTCCCACTGTACTGCTGCTGCTGGTTCTGCCTTTCCCTCTCTTGTGTTTGTGTGCATTCATTTGCAAAAATTGAATTAAGTTGGCTTTTGAGTGAATGAAATGAAAGAGTATTAAGATGCAGGAGGAGGAGACGTAGTCGGGACAGCTGGTTCACTTTGGCTGGTGGCTGGTGCGGGTTTTAGAGGCATTAGGAAAAGGGAATTTCTGGCATTTTGTCAACGCCACAAAATGTCAACGAGAAGACAACGTAACGGCGGCGGGTATCATCATCATCATCATCATCATCATCATCATCATCATCATCATCATCATCATCATAGTCATCGCCATCGTTCATTCGTTCCAGTGTGGGTGTAAAACAAACTTTTTAATGCCAGTAACCAGTAAAAGAGAGAGAAACGAACGTAACACACACACACACACACAAAAAGAAAGAAAGAAAACATAATCCCCATCCCCTTAATTCTTGAAGGGATGGGCCCATCGCCACTTAGCAGCGAGCCAGCTGGCACACACAGAGAGACACCCACACACACACACACACACACACAGATAGGAAACATTTCTAAATGGCCATTGCAAATTTCCACAAACATATGTAAATTTTCACGCGTACATGGTACACTGCGAGAAAAACACTCTCCCCCCCCCACACACACATTTCCCCCTCAAACCAAAGGCCAATGCCAAAAACACATAAATTTGGCACCGTTTTACATACCCTAGAGATCATTAGCATTAAAGGGTATATTTAAATCGATTTCAGGATCAGGATTTCCTATTCACTTCCTGCTTCTTCTTTAACAATATTTTGTAGATCCTCTGTTCTCAGTGTAGAACTTTGTTAACTGTATTCTATATGGCCTTAAAATTGAATATTTTTGGGGACATTTTTGTAAGTGTGTTTTTCGCGCTTTCGAATTTGCAATGCTCAGAGATTTGCCATTAAAAACTATTTTAGAGGGCAACACACAGAACTTTGGTGGGGGTTTTTTTTTTTTCTTTCGTTTTCCTAACGAAAATTTTTAATCGGCCAAGTGGCGGACGTTATGGCGCACCTGCCACAAAACTGTGAGAAACATGCCCACCGAGCATCCCTCCCCCCCTTCCTAAATTCTGTTCGGCTACAAAATCGTCGTCAGCTGAGGCAACAACAACAAAATACTAAAGTGTAAAAATAACAAATATATAGGATGATAGAGGAGGAGCAGGAGGTGGCGGTGATGGTGGAAAGGGGTTTGGAAGATACATATATATATATATTTATAGGTAGATGTGTAAACAAAACGTGAGACTAGCAAAAATTCAAGATAAATTGTGGGTCCGGCAGCAGCTTTTTATCTGAAATGAAAACAACAAAAACTGAGAAAGCAAAAAAGCACCAAAAACCGAAACGAACAAAATTAATAATAATTCACAATTAAAACAATAAAGGGGCGAAACAAAAAAACAATATTGCATACAAAAATATCGAATATGAATATTTACCAATTTCGGTTTGATTTCGGATGAAATTTTTTTTCAAAAGAAAATTTGAAAGTAATTTAAAAGCAAAGAGATTACCTCCGGAACGGTGTTCGAGAACGATGTGGTGCCTGCTACCTAAAACCCCGTGTAAAATTCAATCAGCGTAAAAGTTTAAAAATAAAAACCGAAATCCTACCCCGAATACCCCCCTTCACCCCTCCCACGCTTCTCATGGGGTTTGGGTATTTTTTGTTTTGTTTTTTATTGATTTGTTCTTGTGTGTGTGTGCGTGTGTGTGTGTGTGTGTGTGTGTGTGTGCCTGGCATAAGCTACAGAGACCCGAAATTGTTATAAAAATAAAAAAACACAAAACATGGAGAGGGGCAATTCCCCTCTAAAGCCAAACTCACTCACTCACTCACTCATCGCTTTGCTTCATCCCTTTTTGCGGGCTCACACACACACACAGTATTGAAATGAATGACAAAATGAATTTAAAGTGAAATTAAAAATACCCAAAAATACCGAAACAACAAAACAAAACAACAAACAAAATAATATTAAATAAAATAAAGGAAAAGGAAAACCAAAACCAACATAATGAAAAGTGTAAAAAAATTCTTAAACGAACGCATGAATAGCGTGGACTCAGCTGATGGAGGAGGAGGAGGAGCAGGAGGTGGTGGCAGTGGCAGTGGCAAGAAAACCACATTGGATCGCCTGAAATGCTCCAGCGGAGATCAACAGCAGAGCCTGGATAGAAGTGCGGCGGATGCCAATCAATCGACCAGCGGCACCGGCGGCGTCTCTGGTTATGTATCTCTTCCCAATACTCCACTGCCCCTGAGTGCTCCCATTGCTGTGGGAGATCCCTCGCCCTCACCCTCATTGGCGGATTCGGCACAGAATACACCGCTCTGTACGCTCGATGAGGATGCCACAACATCACCGAAACCACCAGCCACTGCTCCAGCTAACCAAGAGCAGTCGCCCTTTACTTTTCCAACAACGGTGCAACAGCAGCAGCAGCCGCAGCCGGCGGTGCAGCAACCAGCTCAGCGTAAAAGTCGCCGCAAAATTTCGTTACCCTGGTTCCGTCAGTCCAGTGTGAGCAGTTCACATGGAGTTCTGTCGCGGCAGCATACCATCGATACGCCCAGCTCGTTTCGTTTCTTTCGCCAGCCGAGCAATAGTGGCTTTAAGGTAGGAGAAATGTTGGGTGGGTGTCCTTGCCTTGATAAGGGTTGGACAGGCCAAGGGACTCCGGCCCAACCGACCGACCCACCCACCAACCCACCGACCGACCGACCTACTGCCTGCCATGTGTGATTATCAAATATTTATGTTAAAACGTCAAAGCGATTGACTTGACCTTAACGAAAAACTTATTTCTTATTGATGCGTGGCAAAAGTTTTGGCCTCCTAACCCACCCAACGCCCCCCCAATTCCCCCCAATTCCCCCCAATTTTCTCTCTCTCTCTCTCTTCTGGAAAGTGCAAAGTTCAATCTCTGTTTTGTGCCTTTTCTTTTCTTTTGTGGTTATCATTATCATTTTGATTCTCGGATAATGACTTGACCTTTGATAAATGTGATTTGTAGGCCATTAGAAACGAGATTATCCTGGCCATGACGTGGCATCTTTGTCTCAAGTTGGAAATTTGTTTGATTCATATATAGATGGCAGATTCTCTCGTTCATCTCTATTTAAAGGAAATCTCTTAGTTTTTTAAGTGAAAAATGTGGTTGTTGACCCAAGCAGTTTAATAAGTTGCGGCATTGTGTATTAATTTATATCTAGTTAGCCATTCTCCTTCACTCAGTTCTCTCCTACAATCAAGCAACAATTTTCACACATATGCCTCACGGGGCAAGAAGAAGGTGGCTGGTTGGGTGGTTGGGTGGCTGGTTGCCTGCTTGTAGTTTCTTGCCTTACCATTCATAATGTATTTATCACTTCATCAGAGCATGTAAAAGCTTATTATCAACAGCATCATCATCATCATCATCAGCATCAGCATCGTTATCATCATTATCATTATCAGCGTGCCGCATTGTGTTGTGCTCTGTTGTGGGCTGCTGACCTTGCCTCATCTTGCCTCAACCAATGTCTTGCCTTATTCTTTATGCTTCACACTTCTCTCTCCCATTCTCTTGCTCACTTTCTTCCCTCTGACTGACATCTTTTGTCAATTTAGTGTTTGAGTGATGTCTCAACTACGTCCGCTTCTTGTGGGTGAAGGCGGATGGGGGGGAATGAGGATGAGCTTCCTGGTCTTGCCCTTTCTAGTCAATTTACTACTAGTCAACTCATTGTTGTGGTCTGTAGGGCAGATTAAAGTTCATGCCTCTGAAAAGCAATCTCTCTCTGTCTCTCCCTCTCTCTCTCTGTCTCCCTCTCTCTCTCTCTCTCTCTCTCTTTCTCTATAGATGGCTTACATATTTTAATTTAGTGTCGCAAAATATTTATGCGCTTGTTAAATATATATGTATGTATCACAAACAAACAAAAATTTCCATATGTGTATGTGTGAGTATGTGTGTGGGTGTGTGTGTGTATGTGTGTTTTCTTCTTCTTAATGCATCGCTGAGCTCGTTGCCTGAGCCATAGAAAGTTGCCTGAGTGGAATTCTCTGGCAACAGGGCGATGGATGATGGGGCGTATGCTTTATGCATTTTATTATAGCATACTTTTGCGCGCACAGGCAAAATAAATCCCCACAGCCAACAGCCAGAGCCCAGCATCATATGCAGAAAGCATCTCGAAAAGCAACAGCATCAGCATCAGCATGGAAAACGTGTCTTTCATCTTCCCAAAAAAGAAAATTTTGCGAAAAATAAAATAGGGAAAAATATAAGTAAAAAGAAAAAGTGTAGTAGGAAAAAAAAAACTATACCTCATATTGTTGCTGTCAGTTGCAAGTTGCGTGTTTTACATGCTTGTTGTCGCCCCACTTTTCCCCTCTCTCACCCACTCTCTTTCTCTCTCTGTCTTTCTCTAAGCAAAACCGCAATGACAAACGCAACGACAACTGGCACACAGCTGCCGACAACTTCCACAGCAATCTGAAACAGAATAGAACAATTGAAATTTACAGTCCAATCCTTTAAGCACATAAAACACAAAAGTCTCTTATTTTCACTTGCATACTAAAAAAAAGTGACAATTCTATATAGCCCAAAATGAAACTAATTTCAACTTTTCTCTCACAAGGACAACTGATTCACATTCATTCAGAATATTTAAACCATCTAAACTAAATGACTTGAGATCTTAAATCAAGATTTAATGGCTTAGAGATTTCGATTCTTTAAGAATTCTGTTGCAACTACTTGTATACATACATGAGTCTAGACATATACAGTATCTTTTGCAATTCGTTCCATTCATCTCGAATTTCATCTCGTTTAATGGCAAAGTTATATGCTCTCTCTCTCTCTCCGTCTCTCTCTTGGCTCTTGAAGTGAAAACTCTAGCTCTCGGAGATGTGCCATTCCAAGAGCACAATAAACAAAATCTCTCAAGGCAAAAAAGGAAAAGATACTTTAGCAAGCGTATAACTGCGGATTTTTCTGCTTTATTCACATTTCTCATGGATTCGTTGTTGTTGTTGTGTGTGTGTGTGTGTGTCAGCACTTGTCGTTGACAATGATATGCAAATTGCGCAAAAAGTGGACGAGAGCTGAGCACAAAAACACGAAGGAGGAAGGCCAAACAAAATTGTAACTAAATTGCTTGGCTCTGGTAGCAACGGCAACGGCAACGGCAACGGCAATAAAACTATGCAAGGGCAGACAAAACTTGAACAAGATACAAGATACAAATGCCCCAAAGCAGTGGCATGTATCAGCCAAGCATCAGCTTAAGCTTAAATGTCCGAGTTCAAGCAATCAAAATCATCATTTTATGCCTTTCATTCTGTCAACCAGCCATAAAATCAATAGCAGCAGCAGCAACGCCCACTATCCATGGGATGGACCGCACTTTTAAAACCACAGCAATTCACAATTGGTCCCTTGTTGACTCCCCTTCCCCCCTCCCCCCAAACAAACGAGATGGCAATGGCATTGTGAATGGGATGGGGATGGGATGTGGATTGCAAGCCATCCAACCAACCATCTATCATCTTCAGGCCCATTGGCATTTTTCAGACGACATGTGTGAAGCACTTTGGCACGCACAAATTGTTGTTGCTGCTGCTGGTGTTCTCCTATATTGATTGTCCGCCATCTACTCCTCCTACTCCTGCGTTGTGACATGAAGGCAAAAACTCCTTCCTTTCGTTTGTTTTGAAAACATCATTTGGGCTGGTCAAGGCTCGAGGTCTTCTGCCATTTGTTTGCTTTGTTAGCCGCCTTTTTCGAATTGCCATTGAGCAAAATATCCTGAATTAAGCTTTAAAATTGTCAAATCGTACGTTCACTCTCTCTCTCTCTATAATTTTTGAGCATTTTGCATAATCAAATTATGCCAAAAAAAAAAAAAGAAACATTTGAGCAAGAATTTACATTTGAAATCAAGGAGTTACATGACTTCAATTTGCATTTGTCTCTTGTCCTCAAGGACCTCATGTACTCTTGGCTCAACTATTTCATGGCCCTCGGGTTGTGTGCATTCCTTTACTGTCAGATCTTATTTCAGCAAGTGTGTCCGTCCTTCATCTTAAATTTAAACTATGAAAACGAAATTAGAAGCAGCTTAAGTTTATTATTAATCAAAGTCAAAGCAATGCAGATAATCCTGCTTTCATTTTCCATTATCAACTTTCACTTCTTTATGAATTAGTTTGCCCTTTTCCCTTTAAGTTTTTTTTTTTTTTTTGCTTCTTTTCATTTGCCATATTCATTTCGCCCAGTGAACTTGTAGCTACAAATTAAGTCTCATGTTCATATTGCCAGCCAGCCAGCCAGCCATCCATCCGAGCGTCCATCCAACCAACCAACCAACTCCCAAGTCTTTCATTAAAATAATGAAAGGATATTTCTTTTTTTTTTTTTTTATGGAGCACACAACAGAGAAGAGCAGAGGGTCAGCATGGCTAAAGACGTGTTACGTGAACGGAAGGGGGGCAGATACTGAGGGGGAGGAAATGCGCATTTTACTCTCCCCTCTCTCTCTCTCTCTGTTTGATGTTGCAAAATGCAATCAGCGCTCGCGCCTTGTTAAGCTTCCATCTTCATTTGCCCCTTTCACTTGAGTTTTCTTGGTCTCACCCGCCCCCTCCCTCTAGGCCACATCTTTGCATAAAATAATTAACGTGGCTTGCACACTTTCCGTTTCCCGTTGGCATTTGCATATTTAATGGATGGAAGGGAAATTTTACTTTTAACTGAAATGAAAACTTTATTTATGCGTCAAGTTCATTTTTTGTTTTTTCTTCCAACATTCTGTGGCCTAGCAATAACATTTCAAATTCAATTGCAAATCAAACCAAAACCAAACCAACTCAAGAAAATTTGCATATAGTCAAAGACACACACAGAGAGAGAGGGTGAGAGAGGGGGAGAGCGAGAGAGGGGAGGGGTTGATAGAGTGAATGATGGAAAATTGAAACCCCAATAGAGCGAGACTCTAACTAAGTAGATGCAATCGAAATTCAAAGTTTTTAAACTTGGCAGCAGCTTAAATTTCCATAGCCTTGAGAAGAAAAAGTTGACGCCCTGATGTCGACATGCGATGCGATGCGATGCGAGGCAAGGACAAAGTTTTTACCCAAAAAAAAAAAAAGGAGTACCGCCCTGTTCTCTTTCAGCCTCTGATTACAAGGCGATAACAATAATAGAACAAAAGGAAAAGCACAAAGCAAAAAAAAAAGGGATAACATCAACCTGGAAAATGCTTTTTATTATATACCTAAAAAATATATACATACATGAAGAAGGATCCTTCGATTTCTCTAAAGATCCTTTTTTGTTAGGAGAATTATCTATGATATCTTCTCTAGTTGATTCATCCACTAGAAATCCTCTATATATAAGTATTAGATGCCTTTTGCAGGGTATTTGAAAAGTCGTCACAACGATTTAATCTACAAAATTCGTTTTCTTGAGAAAATTGTAAAGCGATTTGGCAAAATGTTAAGGTTATTATTGATGGCAAATAAAAATGAGTGGGATGAGGGGAATGGAGTAGGGGTGGAGGGTGAGGGGGAGAGGCTAAGCTTATGTCTTTGCCTTGTTTTTTATGAGTGCGAAAGCATCGTAAAAACCCAATTGCTGACAAAGAAGAAGAAAAGAAAAAAGGCAAAGAAGAAAAACTCCATCAATTGTTAAGTCATTAAAATGAAAAACCCAAAAGCAAAAAGCTCCCAGTGGCCTATGAGAGGGGAGGGAGAGGGAGAAGGGGGGGGCCGTTTGATGGCTGTCAAGTGAAATTACAAACATCATTTAACTGATTCGAATTATAGCCAAGATTTTCATCCAAGTAGAGAGTCATTTGCTCTCTCTCTCTCTCTCTCTCAAGAGAATTTGCTTAAACATTTTGAAAAAAAAAAACAGCAACAAAAAATGTTGATAAAATTTCATTTTATACAGTTTTATTTGTGCTTACAATTTGCCAAATAGCCTCATGAGACACATAAATCATTTGTAGATAGGACAAATTTATATAAATGTGTGTGTGTGTGTGTGTGTGTGTGTGTGCGAGTACTACACATGTGTATTGCCTAGATACATAAAACATAAACGTCTATTATTCAATTAACTTGCACAGTGGTGGGTGCAGTTACTCCTGCGGGAGGCGGTTGGCCCTGTGGGAGGGGGGAGAGACCAGTGGGGGGAGAGGGCAGAAATTGAGTGTGGTGGGAAGGTTTCGACATCAATTACGTTGTAACCAACACAGTCAACAACATGATAAACAATAAACAGGCAGGGCCAACCGATGAACCAAACAACGGGAGGGAGGAGGGAGTGGTCTTTCATTCTCTGTCTCACCCCTCCACCTCTCCGCCTTTCTCTCTATGTGTGTCTCTTTGTGGTGTGGTAATTGTGCGACAACATGTTAACACCGAAAGCGACCACATTTGTGGGTCCCTCCCCAGCTCCCACTGCCCCTGCTGCTGCCCCCCCACCACCAGATAGGCTCATTGTCTGAATGTGAATGCCATGGGTGAAAAACTGAACCATGAGTGAAACAGAGGCAGAGGGCAGCGGCAGAGGGCAGAGACAGAGTGGGTGCTAAATGAAAGTCATTTTGAGTGCAAATCGAATAATATTCTAAATCAATTACGTGCAACTATGACACGATAGATAAAATATTAAAAGGGGGGACCTTCGGGTGGAAGCAGTTGCTTTTTGCACTTTGCAAAAGCAATTAAAGGATCAAGCGATTCATTTTAATGCCAATTGATTGTGAGTAAATTCTTTCTTACTTTTGTTGAACTTTGGCTAGAGAAAACTTTCTTGCTGCTCCATTGACTGACAAATATTGATGCAAAGTGATTCAAATATTGATTGACTATGGATTAAATTCAATAAATGGTCACTGAGAAGTGTTGGCCAAGTTAATCTCAGGTTTTCGCTTCCTAACTATTTTGTAATCAGTTTGGAATTAGTTTTCAAAGTATAAACCACAAAATGATTGTGTCCAAGACATCATTATTTATTTAAAAGTTATTTGAGTTTTACTTTAAAGCCATTAAATCAAGTTTTTAAGAGCCGTTCCATCTGTCACAGCTCTTGGGGTTCCTACTCCCATTTACTTAACCACACTGTACCCACTACCCACTACTCTACTCTCTGTGTGTATTCCCACTTGCCATTAAGCAATTTCCAATGCACACACTTCAGAAATCATCAACATCAGAAGGCAGCAGCAGCAGGAAGAGTAGAAAGTGCGCATACGCCATGTTGCCCTCTGATGACAGCTTATTAGTATATGTGTGTGTGCGTGACTGCAGCAATTTGCACCATACACTAAATGGCAGCGACAAATGATCATGATGTTGATGCTGATGATGATGTTGGCTCACATTGCGTATACGTAATGTGCCATGATGCATCCTCTTTATGTGCAATCAGTCTCTTCTTCTATGGCAGTTATTAGAAGAGTTTTTGTCACAGGGCAACATAAAATTTATACTTTACCGATTTATATTTCAAATGACAAATTATACAGAATAGAGAGAGAGGGAGAGAGCAAGAGGGAGTGAGTTTCTTGTGGGAATGGAAACGGAAGTTTTTAATAGCTTTCGTTTTGTTGCAGACAAGCAGCAGCGCGCGAGAGAAACAAAAATAATATCCCCTCAGGGGCCACATCTTGTCTTACACAAAAACTGGCATAAAAGTTCGCCGCTCTGTGCTCGGAACTTTTGCTGAGCGAAAACTTTTCAACTAATTGCATTACAAGCGGAAACGTGCAACACACTCATACACATACATACAACATATACACACACACATGCGCGCGGCACGTTTCCGTGTCAGTGAAGCTTAATTAACAGAGCTTGCCTCTGCCTCCTGCCTACTCCTCCAAAAAAAAGGAAGCTGGCCAACTTTTCCTCTCAAAGCAGGCATACAAAGGGAGACAGAGTGAGAGTGTGTGTGTGTGTGTGTGAGAGAGAGAGAGAGGCAGCCAGGCGTCCATAATACACTAAGCTGCTGCTGCTCGCTGATGAAGTTGATTTAATTGCGCTTATGAGCGGCCTTTGCCTCCCTCCATCTAACCATCTAACCATCCATCCATCCATCCATGCTCCTCCTCCTCCTCCTCCTGCTCCTCCTTGTTCTTCTTCTTCTCCCACACCGTCTTTTTGGTGACATGCTTGTTGCCAGTTGCCATGGCCAGGTGTTTATATTGCGGCCTGAGAGCTCTCACACATGTGTGCACGCGCGCTCTTTGCCCGCCCCCAGGTTTTTATGGCCCAACCGACTCGACTCAACTCGACTCTATATAAATATTGTATATAAAATAAATATTATAAACTCAACTCGCAGGCCATTGAAAACGCAGCCACAGCTGACGATGTGTAGCACTATGACAAAAGCGACAGTAAACCTTAATTATAACATGTCGGTGGGTTTATTTCGTTTTTTGCTTGTTCAAACTGGATTATCGCTGGCTAAATGTCTGCTTTTAAAGTTGAATTTAATATTACCTGGACACACTCACACACACAAAATCAATATGTTCAAAATGGAAAGGATAACGATTAAGATTAGGGATAAATGGAAACTGAATACGAAGATAATTAAAATGAATTCACTACCAATATCCAGCCAGACAATCCTTTAATCCATTTTAATAATAGAAATCTTAAAAAAAGGAGCAAAATGTTTTCTTTAAAGCCGTAACTTTGATATCCTCTAATTCAGTCAGTTTTTGGGAGATTTCGAATAGTAATTTTTTGTTTTTTAATTGTGGAATGAAGTCTAATAAGCTGCAAATTAAATTTTTGCATAAATTGCTGAAAAATTTGCACGAAAATTGCATACATTTTCTCCTGCAAACTTTTAATGAAAAAATCAAAAGAAGAAAATTTACGAAATCAATGAGATAAACCTCTTTGAAATAAGTAGAAAATTAGCCAAGTTAGAGTTAGTTGGGAAAAATGAGTTTTGATACACAATTTATGGAAATTGATTGAACTGCCTTGAAGGTATTACAAATTTCGGCGACTACTAGCTTAGTCTTTTATTTTTAGGGAAGATTTGGTTAAATGTTTCGACTGCTCCATAGAATTTAATTTAACATTTTTGTCTAAACATTTGTAAAAGTTTGTGAAAGCAAACAAAAAGTGAGCAGGTTGTCTGTATAGCTATTTACGATGTGCCTTCCTTTTTTCGCTTTATCTAGTTGTAATTCCCAACTAGTTTCAGCGTTGTAGTAGTGGTATGGCCTTGCAAATTCTAGGGTCGTTAGCGAAGTCTGTTGATGAGAGAACTTAATAGTGAACTCGAGCCTACTTTAATAAATTTTAAAAACAAATCATGGTCACATTTGTAAAAGTCTTTGCCAAAGCACTAAACACCAATAACACTAGTTAACAAATTTAATGGATGTTATTATTACTTGGTTTTAATTTAGAAAAAAGGGCATTTCATTTAAGCTTATAGATAAATCTATATCTACAGGAGGAGGGACAGCCATAGCTGCTAAGGCTTTCGGCTGGTTTATGTTTAGATATTAATTCTTTTAATACAATTCATATAGTTTTTGCTTAGTATAGATTATATTATTTTGTATGTTAGCTTATCTTATAAGAGGTTCATAATATTGGCTAACCCAACCCCTGAAAATATAAGAAATTATAAAATACCTCAAATTATAAAATACCTCAAATTTTATAATTTCTCTTAGATTTTCAGGGGTTGGGTTAGATAGAAATAGGATAAGGTTTTGGCTTCGAAAGACTTGAAACACCGTGCATGTGTTCATCATGTGTTCTACATTTATAATAGAGTTTGTGTTGCACAATTGACAGTGGTTGGTGGGATTATTGTGAAGGAATCGGTGTTTCGTGTGTTAGTCTCGTATGTCCTAGTCGTAGCCTTATAAGTTTTATTTGTTTTTTTCTAGGTATTTGGCATATTTCTAGTATTATAAGTATCTTTTGATTAAGGTGGATAACTTCGTTCATGAGATAGTGACAAATATCTGCTAAAAATAGCGAAAAGCATATTTTTTAACAATATCTCAAAGACTGTGTTTAACAATTGATGTCATTCTCGTGTCTCTTTAGCGAACTATTTAGTTTTAAAATTTATTAAAGCAGGCTCGAGGTCACTATTAAGTTCTCCCATCGACAAACTTCGCCAATGACCCAAGAATTGCAAGGTCATGCCTTTACTTTAATGCTAAAACTAGTTGGGAATTACAACTAAATAAAGCGTACGTGTTTCTCAACCCAAAATAACACTTTCATATATAGAGAGGTTTATTTTAAGTGCAACTAACAAACATATTAATAAGCAACAATAAGTAGCTACTATTTATTGAGCTAATCCAGGATAAAAGTGTATATAAATACCTTAATTTCCAATTATTCGAATAGAAAGTTCTCGAAACAAGTTGCAGAATTTGCCTTTGCCTTTGCCATTGTTGGATCCTTCTGTTCTCCTTTAGCATTTATGCCAATCGAATGGCTTTCCTTTCTCCTTCTCATTGTGTGTGGGTGTGAGATTCTTTTGAGGTTTTCTTTCATGGTGCGGCAATTAAGCATATTACACACACGCACACTCTCTCAATGGCAGGGGGGTGGGAATGAAAAGGGGTTTGGGGGGGTTGATATGTAAATTAATAAACTTATACATTATTAATGCACATAACGTTGCTTTGGCTGCCTTTGGTTGGTTGGTTGGCTTGTTGATTGGCCGTTGAAAGGCTTAAGGCTTTAGGCATCCTCTGCCTCTGCCGCTGCCTCTGCTTCTGCTTCCTCTCTGTTTCTATTCTCTGCTTCCTGCTTCCAGTGGTAACCTTTGCATATTTCATGAGACAATAGGCGTCTTGTATGGGACTTGAATGGCTTTCTAATTAGTTTGTTCATATTTGCCAATGAGGTGAGTGTGTGTGTGTGTGGGTGCACTTCAAGGCCTTGTGGTGGATGGATGGATGCATAGGGCGAGTCCTTGTCGACGGTCGCGGTCAATCAATAATGTCCACTCGACCACCGTGATATAATCATCTATGCTAACCACAATACCTTTATTATTCTCAATTCCGTTTTGCAGCTCGGCAATCAGGAAGCCACCTGGGTGGTTGCCGACTACACGGCCAGCTCGGGCAGCAACGAGCTGAGTGTTAGTAAGGGACAGCAAGTGGAGATTATTGAATTGCCGACAGCCAGTGAGCCGCACTTTTGTCTGGTGCGTCTCAATCTCCAGCATGCCGATGATGCCACGGTGCAGGAAGGACTTGTGCCTGTTGCAGTGCTCAAACCGCCGCCAGGCTCACACAAGCCAGCAAGTTCATCGTCGTCAGCCGTCGGGTCATCAGCTCAGAAGGCCAGCGACAACATGCAGCAGGATCAGGGTGAGTTTAATTCGTTTCTTGTACAAAATAATCTTCTCTAGTTTATGTGTTTATTTATTAAATGAATCCTTTTTTAATTTTTTTTTTTTTTTCGCAGGCAATCGCAGCGGCAAAACGGATGCCCTATCCTCATCCACCAAGCGTCGTGGCTTTAGTGGGTAAGTTTCTAGTAAAACGTTAATGAATTATGAGTGTTGAATAAGTAAAACCAAATTGCTTCAAAATTGCTCAAACTGAATAATGAAAGATAACCCTTTTACAAAAACACTCCAGAGTGCATTTCACAATGGGATTTCCAAATTTAAATTATTCATTACTATCCCCTTCGACTCAATTGTTTTTGTTATCATAAATTCCCTGCCCTCTGCCCTGCCCATGGGATACAATTTATATCAGCCAACAGGCAGGGTGATCGAGGGTGTTGTGGTTATAGTAGTAGTAGCATTCTCGTATTCGTCATCGAGATAAACCTACTAAAGACTTTCTCTCTCGACTTCAAATACTCTTCGATAGCATGAACAAGTGGCTCATGGTACGCTTATCCTCCTCCTCCATTTGCGTCATAATGATTAGATTTAAAGAATCGAGGTTACTCATACTCATATTGCTCGCTGGTATTATGCAAGAAGCGGATAAGGCATCGGTCAACAGTTCGCATTCGAAACCATAAACAATAAATAAACGAGTAAATAAATGGTTAAAGTTTGTATTAGAGGAGGAGTAGGGGTTGGACACTTAAAAAATTACAATTTTTAGAACTTAAACACATTATTTTTGAACTTCTTAACAATGGTATTTTGACAATTTTGTGACCTCGATTTGTTTCAAAATTAATTAAAGCAGGCTTTTAGGTCAATAACAATGTTTTTAACAATATATAAAGAAAAATTGCTTTATAAAATAATGAAAAATAAGCCGCTGAGAGAACATTTGAGTTGAAAATTTTTAAAAAGTTCTTTTACGGTATCCATCGCCTCTCAGCGTAAAATTATCTGAATTTAAAAAAGACAATTTTTTAAAATTTATTAAGAATCTGAATTCAAAAAAACAATTTTCTACAATTTATTAAGAATCTAAATTCAAAAAGGCAATTTTTAAAGCAGGTTCGAGCTCAATTATTGGATGCAAATAAAAAGTGATTTTTAGTTAAAGTAGCCCGCTTTAATAAATTATTATTAATAAAATAAGGTCATTAAAAATTGTCAAAAAGTTAAAGTAAAACTTTTACCAGCCCCCATTGATTTTTGTTGTTCTATTATTTTAATTTTTGAGTTTTTGGCGACTGTTTGAAGTCAAAAATTTAAATTTACGCGAAAAATTTCTAAGTTTTATAAGTAAAGCACCTTAATGTTAAAATTTTTCTAAAAAACACACTTGGTTGTTTATATAGAGTGTGTTTAAATTTTGAAATGGATCGGTTCAGTAGTTTCTTAGTTATGAGGGTTAGAAAAACACGTCAAAAGTTTTTAAAGTCGACGCTCCGCCCTCTAATTACCCTCCGGATCACTAATAGGCCTATAAATTTAAGAGCTTTGCTCCGATCGTTTTGATATTTTAATATCTTTAATCTTAAAATAAATTACTACAAGAAAAATCCTAATCCTTCCCTCAATTGTGCGAATGACATAAGCGACTGATAATAATTATAACTCATAGCTAGAAATTTGTTTTTCCGTTTTTGTTTTCAAGGTTTTGGTTGAGTGGGACGTTTAGTATGAACCTCTGGTCTGAAATTCTCATAGGTTTCTCACTTAATTAACATTTCCCCAATCGAATTGGCTTCTATACTTTATGTTTCCTGCTGCTGCTGCTGTCTACTAATGTTTTTTGTTTGGGTCTATAAGCAAGTAATCGCGTGCTTCACCCAACTCAGGTCGGGCACAAGCCATAAAGATATAAACTACAACTCAAAATTAACTCAAAAGCACAACAACAACAACAGCAACAAGAAAAACAAAAGTGTAAGCACTTACCATTTGCCTTTTGTGTTCTCTCGTAGTCGGTTGAGTCGAGTCGAGTTGAGTTTAGTTGAGTAAGTTTTGTTTTTTTTTTTTTTTGCCGTTCTGTTGATTCTCCAGAAATCGAAAGCCGCCTACAAAAACAAAAAGAAAAGAAACACACAGAGAGAGAGAGACAAGAGAAAGAGAATAATAATAATAATATATCGGTGGGAGAACAGAACAGTTTCATTTTGTCGGCCAGCTAGCTCAGTTTATGGTTTAACGCGTATACGCAACGTTGCTCGTCGCGGTTTCACACTAATCGGACTTTGGGCAGTCAACGAAAGTTGTTTTCTTCTTTTTTTTCGAGTTAAAGTTTTTCACCTTCGTCGTAGTCGTCGTCGCCGTCGTCGTCGGTTGTGTTTAGCTTTGGCTGGGCTTATCTCTCTGCAATGTGCAATAACAACAACAGCTCAGCGGTAGATAAGTATACCGAAAATGGTTTTCATTTTGAAAAAAGTGCCGCAGTTGCCGCCGCAGTTAACGATAATATGAATGATAACAACAATGTGACTTTTAATTCAAATTTGTTGAATTCCCAACAAATCAAACGTCGTTCGGCTCCAGCTCATCATCAGCAGCAGCAGCATGATGATCATGATGCTCATGATGATGGAGCGGGGGAGGATCAGAATCTAGAATATCGCACAAAGACCACACCACATTTGGTCAAATCGATATCATTGAATTTGAATGGCAATGGCAAACCGCATGCGGCACTCCATCATCAGCATACGTTGACTCCCGTTGTTGAGGGATTCGCTTGCTTCTGTTGTCAGCCAATTGATGGCCAGAAAACGGCCGCCGAGAAGCGAAAAACTTGGTAAATAAATAAAGTCTTTGGACAATGCTTGGGCTTTGTCTTGTCTCGTTTTTAGTTGTGACTAATTTTCGCATTTCCACTTGACAATTGAGGGAAAATTGAATTTTTAATTATTGTGGCACTCGGTTTTCGAGATACAAATTGATTATGCAGGTTCCCCTCCCCTTCCCTCTCAACCTCCACCTCCCTGTCCTTCTCGTATCTCACATATAAAATTTTTGAATTTCCAGTTCAGTTGTGGAAATTAGACAGACACGTTTCGCATTTGATTGTTTGTTTGCTCTTTCTGTTGTGCTTGCTTATTTATCTAACCTCCCAGATCCCCCCCAGCTCCCCCCACTAGCACCCCTCAAGTGGGATCTCACGTTAGGCATCAATTTAATTTAGGTCGGCAACTAAAGAACTTTTCCCGATAAAACACCAGACATAAAAAGGGGGAAAAACTATTAAATAAGGGTGTGACAAGAGAGGAAGGGGGGGGAGTGGAGGGGTAGCCCCAACACCATTTAAACAATCTAAATTTGTCTTTGGTCTTTCTCTGTGTGAAATGTTTAAAACTAGCTTTGTGATTGCAATTAAAACCCTCTCTTTGCATTTATTAAAAACACCGACTTTTAATTACTCTGCCCCAAGTAGTTTAGTAAAAGTTTATTGCATTCTCAAGCATAAAATCAATTAAATTTGATAGCAATTTCTATCCAAAGTAGATGAAAATATCAAAATACTTTGTTGAATCGTCTCTGGCGGCGCTACCAAATGATTGAAGGGTATATTAATTGTTTGGGTAATCCCATGTAAACATCTCTCCCCACCCCCCTCGCTGCCTGTCACTCACATAAATTAAGTCATGCCAAACCGGTTGCACATTTTTCCCGCTTAACAAATGTTCTCAAATATTCATTGAAAGCAAAAGCAAAAACCTGTTGCTATATGAGATCTATAATAATTATATATAATTTGTTATTGTTATTATTATATTATTATTTAAAAGATTGCCGTGTTGTTGGGAAATCCATCAGCATTAGAAACAAAAAGTTTGTTTTGCTTCAATTTGATGAAATTCTGCAAGGAAGTTGATAAGTTGGATCACTTCCTGCTAAACAGAATTTCGACCTTATCTTTGGTGTTTTTTCTCTCAAATTATTTGCCTAAAAAAATGTTTCAAACTGAATCCAAAATAAAGGAAGAATCGGATCAGAATGTTTTGAGTTTTGTTTTTGCATTAAACAATAATAAATATTGCTTATTGTTTGGCGCTTGAGGATTAGTCAGCAGCCTGAGTGAGAGAAAGAGAGAGACCTGTAAGCGACTTCGTCATTAGTTGATAAGAACAAATAAAATAAAAGAAAAAAAAGGCGAAAGAAAGAAAAAAACCAATAGCATGAAAAAGGAAAGCGATAAAAGGCTTCGAATGGTGGGCATTAATCATACACTGTCCGATAGATATGGCAAATGAAGCATAAATTAATGGACAATTCCATAATTTTGTGATCGGTAATTGCAATTTGGAATGAAATTCAAACAAAAAAAAAAAAACCACCTTTCCCCCACCCCCCGTGAAGTGTGTTCGCTCTTTATCAATTTTCTTATCAAGGTAAAAGGTTTCTGCTAGTTTTTCCGTCTTTTCTTTTTGCAATTTCGTTAGCGCCGCTTAGCATAGTTGGTCATAAATTGCACCCACACATTGACACAAAATATATATGTATAACTCTATATAGATATATATATATATACTTTTATACTGTATACAATACTTTCAATATTTGCACACTAATTGGGCTCACTTGGGTGAGCATTAAGGCAGAGCGAGCAACATGAATATAGATTATTGTCTCTGGGTAGATTTGCCCATCAGCCAACACACACACACACACCGCACACACAAACCAACACTCATTTGGTCGGTCTCTGTTCATTCTTTGTCTCAAGCATTGTGTCAATATGCGCGTGTGTTTGTTCGGGATATATAATAGTGAGAGTGCAGAGAGAGGGGTGCAGGGGGGTGTGGGGATAGATTGGTAGGCGGGGCAGCGCGTGCTGCCGCCTCCTCACTGCCAAGTCCAATGAACTAAAAGGAACCGAAGAGGAAACTGCAAACTTGCCAGCCTTTGTTGCATACTTTACGGCGACCTCATTAACACACACACACACACACACACACACATCCACACACTGAAACAGTGTGAGGGCAAATGAGACAGCGAAAGTGAGGATTGGGGAGGGGGAGGGAGGGGGGCTAAAGGAGAGTTTGCTTATTTGCCTAAAACATTACATCAGCCAAATGAATTTTGAGGCGACTGTTAATAAATTAAATACTATTCCAGGAACTGCTACCGAAACGAAAAAAAAAAAAACTGAACTGAACCGGACAGCACTTCCTACCCCCTCCCCCCCCACACACCTGCTCCTTCCTAGAAACTGAACCTGTTTATCACTCTTCGTCCTGGTTGTCCTTTGTCTATGTTAATGTTTATTTTTACTTTGAATTATGTTACAAGCCATTGAGTATTATAGTCATCCTATATATTCACGACGACTTTTATTTTAATTTAAATATGCCTGTTGTGTGTGTGAGTGTGTGTGTGTGTTGTGGTTTGTTTTCCCATTAATTAAGGTTTAATTAATAAACTTTTCGTTTTCCAATTTTGTTGCATTGTATTTTTGTTTGTTGCGGTTTTTCGCACGAAAAATGCACTGATAATGATGGCCACTAGAAAATGAGAAAAGTTGAATGCGGTTTATTAATTTAAACTTTAACTAAAATGTTGCAGTCCCTCTCTCCATCCCCCCTCTCTCTCTCTCTCTCTCTCAAGTGCCAGAATTGAATGAAAAATGAATCCTTTTCAATCATTATTCGCAGCACTTTCTCAGTTCATCAATTTTGTGGGTTGGACCATGTGATAAATGAGATGAAAAGCGGTACAGAAAGTCAAAAATCTACTCGACCCTTTAAACAAGCTTTTACAGCTTGATATTAATCAAAATACGTGAAGGATATATTTTTACGGTGTGCAAAAGTTGCAGCATAAAAACCAAAATAAAACTTGGAATACTTATTTCTCTTAAAAATCATAAAACCAATTGCCATGAATTATATGGCCAAGTACATTTTCCACTGTGTTGTTGTTGTTTTTTTATTTCGGCCACAAACCATGACTTTGAGAGAGGAGCATAAAATATTTGGCCATTTGCCATTTTTTTGTTTTTTTTTTTGGGAGCACCATGAACTTGGCCCCACTGTGCAATGGCGCCGGCGACAATGAAGCAGCGGGTGGGCAGAGAGCAGTGCCAAGTGGCTGGCGACAGTCTCATGTTGGCCACCCAGCTGGACAGCCAATTTTCCCAAGAGTTTTTCTTCCTTTTTTTTTTATTTATAATATTTTTTCGTTTATTTCGCTCGCTCTCTGGCCATATAGTACATACTTATATATGTATATAGATTTAACTACTTGATTTTTTGTCGTTTCGGGTTTTTTTTGTGGCCATAGCCATGTTAAAAGAACGGAGAGCATGAAATGGAAGAATTCGTTCAGCACACAACATCCATACGATTATTTCTGTAGGATTATTTACTTGGTAATCAACTTGAATTTTAATTAGCTAATCTCTTAATCCTTTGCAGGCGCAAATGGCTACCGCCACCGTTGAGGAAACTATCACAGAGCAAGGTGGAGAAGCCGCCAAATGACAAATCGCTCATCAAGAAGCCCTCAGAGAAGAATTTGAGAGTGAGTACAGAATTCTGCCACCTATAGAATATAATATACGTTGAATATTTTATGTTCGTTTATTTATAAAATTTATTTCACATATATATATGTATTTGTATTATCTATATATATACAATAACAATTTTACCTTTTTTTTTTTTTAGACACCGCAAAAGCATGCCGAAGAGCAGCTGGTTGAGGGTGCTGGAGGTGTTGGAGGTGTTGGAGGTGGAGGCACTGCGACGCCAGTCAATTTGTCGTCAACTCCACAGTTCACAACGCCGCAGACGCATCAAGCGGACTTTGAGCCCGATGAGGAGGCCGGCCTGGAAATGCCGCCGCCCATGAAGCCAATACAAGAGCCACATTTAATTGCCAATGGACCGCCCGCATATACAAAGGATCTCAAGGAGCCAGCCAATTTGGTAAGTCATCTCGATGTTAACTCATCGAATATGCAATGGAAAATCTGCTCATCCCTGGGAACCCTCGGAAAAAAGCATCAAGCAACCTTTATTTGACTTATCGCCTACACGGCAAAAGATAAAAAACATATTTGCTGCTAAATATAACTAAAGCAGCTTTGCAATCACTTTATTTCACTTTCATCTTGGAATAAGGCGATGGATACCTTGCCCAGCCCCAGACCCCAACCCAACCCAGTCGAATCTCTATTCTATCCTATCCAATCCAATTCAATTCAATCCACTGTATGCGCCACTCCACTCCACACAGCTCAACTCATTGCTATTTGTTTATTTGTTTGACGGTTTCTGTTTTTGTTTGTTTTTAACGCAACCTTCTTCTCTCTAATATGTGTGTTTCCCACACACAAATCAAAACAGTTTATTGTAACTTTGCTCTAGGCATCATCATCAACATCATCATCATCGTCGTCGTCATCCCATCCTCCACGTCATTGCCAATCCGAGCACGAGCTTTGCCTCAATTAGAAGAAAGCATAGCAAATAAAGCAGAAGAAAGCAACGTGAAGAGATGTGAAGAGAAATGCCAGGAAAATATACCACACGTCCGTCCGTCCGTCCGTCCGTCGTCCTATGCCTAAAAAAAGGTGTTGGGTGGTGGGTTAGAGGGTTAGAGGGGATCCGGAGAAGAAGGGCAGCCACCTTTTGCCATAAATGCGCCACTTTATTTTTTGTTTACACACAGCCAAAGAACGAAGCTGAAGCAAAAGAACGAAGCAAAAGGGAAGAACACTTGTGAATGAGTGGGTGGGTGGATGGGAGGAGGTCTTGGTGGTCAGACAGAATAGCCACCACACGCACCACACACACACACACACACACACACACACACACACAGCAGATAAAAGATAGAGGAAGAGAGAAGTCTTCTCTTCTCCCTCTTCCCTTCATCCATGCTCACAACGCATAAATTTTCGTAGTCAAATTAGCCGTAGACAAGAGGAGATGCTGCTGCTGCCTTTTTTTTTCTTCTCTTCTCTTCTTGTTGGATTTCTGTGCTGTGGAATGAATAAGTATGTCCGTCCAACTGTCTGACCCCCCACCACCCTCCGTCTGTCCGCCCGCCCGCCTGTCTGTCTGTCAGTCGGGTGAATTTGCTTGTGAATTGTGATGGGGTGTACATTTTCTTTTGTTTGCTGCAGAGATTGGTACTTTTTCTTTTGCTTTTATTTTATTTTCTTTTTTTTTTTTTTGATATAGTGAATCAGTGAAAGGAATTTTTGAAAAGAATTTCAAGCAATCATTTACTAAGAATACGGGAAATTTCAAAATTAATTTAGTTGAAGGAAAAGTTATACCCACCCCAGGCCCCCTAGGAAGGATCACAGTTTTCAGCTTTCGGTTTCGGTTTCAATCGGTTCAGACCGGTGAGAAGCAGCAAATTGTTAGTTAAATGCCGCCATATTGTCTTTCGATGCCGCTGTCCTGTCCTGTCCTGGTTTCCTCTTCCCCCTTCCCCCAATTGTATGTCCAATGACGCCAAAGTGACGCCAACTGTCGGTTGCCTTCATTTCCATCAATAAATTTAATGCTGTCTCGTCTCTCCTGCTTCACCTCACCTATCCCCCTCTCTCTCTCTCTCTCTCTCTCTCTCTGTCGCTCTCTCTTTCTTTGCGTCTTTTCTATTTTGATGATGATGGCTTATTAGTTGAATTTAATGTAAATTTTTGTTCTGCCTTGTAAAAAGTTTTTCATCTGTTGCCTTGGATTTTTATTATATTTTCATTTTTGTTTCTTTCCTGTTTTTCATTTTTGTTTTTTATTTTGTTTACTTGGTAGGTGCAAAAGTTTTTAACCCAGTTAGGTCTATCATTGTTGTCGCTGTTGTTGTTGTTGTTGTTCTCGTTAACTTTTTGGCACAATTGCCATTGGGGTCTCGGCCCGTTTAACTTACCTTTGTTTAGGTTCCTCATTTCATTTCGTTTCGTTTCGCTATATTTTTTTCTTTCTTTCTTTTTATTTTTGTTGTTGTTCTTTTTGTATTTACATTGTCATTAAATTTTAATAGTTCTCCTTGTGCGAATTTTCGCGCCCTTTGTGTATGTGTGTGTGTGTGTGTGTGTGTGTAGTGTGTGACATCAACGGACCGAACCATTCCACCTACTTTTCGACCACCTCCGCCTCCTCCTCCTCCTCCTCGTGGTGCTGGTGCTGCTGCTACTACTGTTGCATGGTATCCGTCATCCACTCCACCACTCCCTGTCGAGCAACCTAATTAAATGTCACACCATGTCATTGCGTGAGTTGCGAGCACTTGGTTTCCTTGCCTTCCAATGTAAATTTCAGGGTCTACTGATATCAGAAACCCAACAAGTAAATCACAATAAATTGAAGGAATAAATCATAGGAATTAGCTAGAATTCTTTACCGCATTAAACCCAATAATACTCGGCTTATCAGAAATTTTATACATCTTACAAGTTCTCTAGAAAATTATATCAATGCGATTGCATAAGGAGGAAATTCTTTTATATGCAATAAGCTCATTGAAGGACACATTTTTGAGAAAGTTGAGAGAGAAGAATTTATTCATTCAACAAGGAAGTAAAAGAAATGATCTTAGTCCATGGATCAATTGATAATCCTTGCCCTAAGGGGCAGGGCATTTGGTCTTCGTCTAAGTTACAATTTATTTATTCACACAATTATTTGTTTTGCTTTTGGTGCTTTTTGCGATGTTTCGATATATATTTTTTATATGCATTGTTGTAGAGCCGCAAAATGCGAATTAATTTATGTATTTAAGAATTTTATACACAATGCCAACTGCTCTCTGCACTCATCACCCTCCCACTCTCCCACTCTTCCACCCTCCCACTCTCTCTCTTTCTGTCTGTCGCCCTCTCTTACTCAATTTTCCTCAAGTGACGAAGGCGACACACAACGAAATGTTGTTAGCGAAGCGTTGATTGAGAGTTTCTTTTTGATTATTCTATAGTGTGAGTGCGTGTGTGTGTGTGAGTGGGTGGAGGCGGGTAACTTTGGTGAATGAGGTGTCTCCCCCTACACACACACACACACACACACACACCACACACATATTGAAATACATATGTAAAACATGCTGGGCAACAGGCAAACTATTAGGCCGTGCCACTCCGAGTCGGTTCAGTCAGTTGCTCAGCGTTCGCTCAGTCAGTTGCCGTTGCCGTTGCCATCGTCGTCGAGACATCTCAGGAATTGTTTATATACATATATCATCATTTCGTTCGTTTCAAAATGCGTCGTCGTCGCCGTCGTGATATAGCCAACATCCTTATAAAGATCAGATACAACAACAACAGCGGCAACAACAACAGCAACTGCAGCGGCAGCAGCAGCAGCATATTTTAATATTTCTGTCTCAAGTCAATTCTGAATGACTGCAAATCCAAAAAGAGATAAACAACAAAAACAATAACAACAACAACAACAACACTCACTCTGTGTGTGTGTGTGAATTGTGGTGTGCGGGTGTGTGTGCTGAGCATTTTAAGCATCCAACACGTGCCATTATGAGCTGTTTTTTTCGTTTATTTGTAAGCTTAAAAATGAATTAATACTAAATTGCATTCAACAAACAAACAAAAACTGTGAGCAATTTTTTTGATTGCCAAATGTGAGAAGCTACCGAAACTCAATGAATAAAACGCAACAGCTGACGCGACTCGGCAAATCTTATCGCAAAGGAATTAGAAAATCAAAGAAAAACAATCCAAGTAACTTTCGAATAGGTGCTATCTATGGTATCTATAAAAAAAAAAAACAAATACCCTAACAAGTCCTGTCCAGTAGTACTTTATGGCAAATGCCAAAATCTATTCCATTACCCCATCTCTTATCCAAGTGAATGTACTCTTTTCGTAGGGTATTGAATAAGAAATGTTGGCTAGTAGTTACACAATATTATCTTTGCTATTATCTTTGCTAACTGTTTGGCAAATTGGTTGCCACATTTGATTTTGGTTATAAATTTTCAGTCAGAAAAAACAAAAAAAGAATGGAAACAAAATTTCCACACAAGGTCGTACCGTGGGCTCCAACATCACCTCTCCCTCCTCCTCCCACTTTCATGTGATATGTTTGTGTTTTTGATTTTGTTTGCTTATTTATGCAAACGGCAACGAAAATAACTGAAATTAATTAGGGCTCTGTGTGTGTGCGTGTGTTTGTGTGTGTGTGTGTGTGTGTGGGGCCAAATAACCGTGTGTTACGAGTGCTCAAACTATAAATTATTTCCATTTTTAGCAATAGAGGAAAACTTATGAACTTCAAAGTGATTCAAACAACATCATTAATTTTCGCACAAAGGGAAACCTTTCCCAAAATTTATCCAGAACTTTTCGTATCCAAGAGTTACACACTCTAAATCACCTCTGAATCAGCTATATCGAAATCAGATCACAATGTTTATTTTAATCATGGTATCCAATTTTGAAATTACGTTTGAATCACTGTGTATGGTCAATCAAAGGGTGATGGGGCGGAGAGGGGGGGAGTATTGTATATACAGAAATAAGCGAATGATTCAATTAAACGAGAAACATGCAATCGAAATTGTGGTTTACCTACTCTAAGTACACTCCAAGTTTGCATTTGCTATGTTTCATCTAAAATTGTCTATTTAAACCAAACCACACTGCGCCCCACACACATGTTGTGTTTGGAAAAGTTTTTCAATTAGCCGCCTTCTGGCCAAACTGAGAGCAAACTTTATTCTAATCTTCTTTTGTCTCCAATTCTCATTTGCAGGCCAGCACCGGCAAAATAGATGACAAAAACTCACTATCGGAAATTGAACAAATTGTCCGAGAGAGAACGGTAAGTTGCATAAGACCAAATCTAATATGACAAATATCTAATAGAACGTTTATGAACTCTTTCAGGAGCAACATGAGTCCAACAGTCGTGTGGACGGCAGTGGTGGAGGTGGAGTGGGCGGAGGTGGTGGTGAGAATGCCAATACCAATGGCCATGGACGCTCACACGCCAGCGATAACAATGAGGAGGTAAGGAACAGGAAAGAGAACAGAAATCATCTTTGAAATGTTAAACTAAACTAAATTGCATTGCACAGAATCACACTTCAGCCATGGATAGCAAAGAAGCGGCTCAAAGGAAACGTCAGCATGTGCTTAATGAGTTGGTAACCACAGAGGAATCCTATGTCAAGGATCTAAATGACATTGTCAATGGGTAATAACGCACACACACACACACACACACATCGAATTGAAACTACATTTGCATCTCTTCGTTTAGTTATATGGCCGAAGTGTATAACAGCAGCAGTGATATACCCATGCCCGATGATTTGAAGGGCGGCAAAATACGTTTGGTCTTTAACAACATCAAAGATATCTATGATTGGCATAGAGAGTGAGTATAGCAACGAACTCAAAGGGGCGGAAGAGGAGGGAGACTTAACTTTCTCATTCATTTTAGATCGTTTGTGCGTGCTTTGCGCAATTGCCAGAAGACGCCCGCGGATTTGGGGCCATTGATTAAGCGTTCGACACCGAAATTCGCCATGTATTACTATTATTGCAGCAACAAGCCTTTGTCCGAATTCATAGTGAGTGCACATTATGATTATTTCGATTGCATACGTCAGAAGCTGGGACATCGCATGGATGTAAGTTGAATCAATTGATCTCCCATTCACATTCAGAGATTAATATTATTTTTTTCTTCTTGTCTAGTTGCGAAATCTGATTATTAAGCCAGTGCAACGCATTACCAAATATGAGCTATTGATCAAGGATCTGATCAAGGCCACTGAGGGGGCCGGCCTACACAAAGAGGTTACCATACTCCAGGAGGCCTATCAGCAGATGAAGGTGGTCGTTAATACAGTCAACGATATGATGATGATATTGCGCAGTCTGCAGGACTTTGATGGCGAGATAACCGCCCAGGGCAATCTGCTGTTGCAGGGTCCATTGAACTGTGTCACCGATGCAGCCAAGCAGCGTGAATTGCAAGTGTTTCTATTCCAGCAGATAATCATTTTCGCCGACATTGAGAAGGCACGAACACAATTCTGCGATCCCACATTCAAATATCGCTCACACATACAGGTGAGAAAGCAACCAGAAAAATGTGTAATTACGTTTCAAACAATAACAAATTCTTGAAATTCTCAAATGGCAGCTAAATCATATGCAAATGAAGGATCTTGGCGAATGTCGTTTTCAAATCAAATCAACGGATCCCAATAAACCCGAAGTGGTTGTGATTTGTCAGGCTGCTTCAAAGGAACGCTATGCCGAATGGTGGGGCATGCTGGAGCAGATTCTGGAGCAGCAGAACGAGCTGATCAACATACTCTCCAATCCCATACCATCGCTAATGTCCATTACCAAAAATAACAAATGAGCAGTGAGCCCAAAAAGCCACTAATTAAATTATAGCACTTTTGAATGCGTTTAGTTAAGTGAAATTGTGTGTGAATACCATGATCATCATGTGAGAAAGATACACACACACACACATAAACTTTTTGATCATGATGATGTTGATAACGATTATGATAATGATGATGATATTGTAAAGTGTTTTGGGCAAAGTTATTCCTCGCACTTGTCTGTTGTCTATCACACACACAACATACACACGCATAAACATACACACACACACACACACACACACACACCCATACTCAAGTCGTAATTGTAATTTATTTATTTAGTCTCCTATTTTTCGTCAGTTTTTAGTAATTTTTCCATTTGTTTTGTGTGTCGTTTCATTGTTCCCATCGATGTTCAGCAAACTTTTGAATAGTTTCTTTTTTTTCTGTTTCTGCATTTCTCTAGTTTTCTATTTTCGTATATATTTATTATTATTTTTTTGGTTTTCCTTAATTCATTTTATTGAAATTGTTCTATGTATATGAAAAGCAAAAAAGTATTATATGCTCAAGTATATATTTGTTTCTAATTGCCTATTATATTGTGCATTTCTCTATTTAAACTAATTTTATCTTTATCTTTGATTTAATTTTGTTGAACGGCAAAACAAGCAACCACGAGTACACTGAAATCAAAAGCAATTTACATTAAAAGTAAAAGATATAAACAAGAAACAAACATGCAGCACACAAAGTAAAACTTATATACCTTACTTTTACATCTAGTTTTTAATTTACAATTTACGTGAAATGTTTTTTTTTTTGTTATTTTTTTTTCGTAGTTCCTAATTTTTAATTTGCTAATTAAGTGTAATTCTAATTTATATATGTATGTATTTGTATGCTTATGTTTTATACAAAAACAAATTATGTTAGCTTTAACAATTTAAGAAATCAAATCAAAACAACAGAAAGATGAAACATGAGCACGCAAAGAAGTAAATCAGTTTTAAGTATAATATATATATATATATATATATATATATACGTATATACATATATGTATGTATATATATTCCGTTTTATTAAGTTAAACATTTTAGTAATAAAAAGCCCAAACCAATCGACAAATGAAACAAAATGTTTCTTTATATATATGTATATATATATGCATATATTTATATGTATTTATTTATATATAAATATATGTATGTATATGTATATATATATGCATTATTTAATTTTCCAACTAATTTATTATACATTGATTTCACTTGTCCAAATCGAGAGGCTTCAAATGTACAGTTTAGCATATTGGTTAAGAATCGTAAACAGTATCAGTATCAATCAGACAGTCAGTCAATCAATCAATCAGTTGGTCATCTCTCTCTCTCTCTCTCACTAATACAATGCAAAATGCAAAGAAACAAACAAAAAATGGACCAGGATTTGATTAAAATGTTTATTAACTAATTTAAACAGTAATGAAATGGAAGTTAACTAAACGTTACTAAACGCTGGTTGTTGTTCACATAGAAAATTTGATCAGATTTCCACACTCTACAGGCATTTATATATGTACATACATATATACATGTCTATCTATCTATCTCTCTCTCTTTAACTTTTTGCACTCAAATCGGAAGTAAAATGTGTTTTTTTTATATATATATACATATATATATCTATATATATATATATATCAATTTTAAACATACAAAAACAAGAAAGAAAAAACAATAATCATTTAGCATAGCTAAATGTTAGACGATGATGAAATGTTGAGGAGCAAGAAATGATGATGATAAATTGAATGAAATATGAAATGTATTTTTTTACATACATACACACAAACACACATACACACACACACACACTAACATGACTGCATACAAGCAAACATACATACAAACAAACATACATATATATAACATTGTGAAACGAACCGCCGGCATAATGAATATTTAAATGAAAAAGAAAATGAGGCAACGCAGCCACTCAAACAATGAAAAGTTGGATGAACAGGAAAAGCGAACTACAAAATGTGAAAACAAACTTTCCACATTTTTCTACATTTTTTGCACCACAAATGAAGAAGTCAAATGGGGGGGAAAACCAAAACAAAATGGCAATTGATATCTCTCAAAAATTGAAGAACAAAAACTTGATATAGTATATGTACAATATCCGAACAATTTTTTTTTCCGAATTATCGTACTTATATATACTTATATACATACATATATGTCAATATATATGTATACATCTATTATGGAACTAAACTAAAATAATTGTTGTACTTTAAACAAATGAAAAACTAAGCAAAAATCAACCAAAAACCTGTTACCAGCTGAGGAAATGAGCGGGGGCAAAGCAAGAAGCAAAATATATTCTAGATAATTGTGTGGTAATTTATCTGTGTGTGGTACTATATATATATATATATATTTTTTTTTTTTTAGTTTATCTAATTAATATACATAAATCAATATATACATCTATAAACAAAAAAAAATATATATATATATATACATATATATATATACAAATATGCATACAAATAAACGTGTTAATCTGTGTTTTAGCCGAGTAAGAAAAAGAGCTAGAAAAAAAGAAGAAGAAAACGGAACGTTTCTTGGAGCGCTCCAAGAAGATCCAGAAGAAACAGCATCTAAGGCATAATATGCATTATGAATATATGTACCCAAAATACAAACAAAAAGAAAACAAAACAAAACGAAAAAAAAAAAACAAAAAATAGAACAAAAATGAAAAACAACAAGAAACAAAGCATGTAATCTGAATTTAACAATTTTCAAAGTGAATAATAAATGCAAGAAAAACGTAGCTGACAAAAAATGATTCAAATGAGATGCAACATGGCATTTGATGTGGCCGCCCCCTAAAGAAGTAGGAAATACAAAAACTGGCAGCTCTGGAGTTGGTATTCACCATCGTTTTTATTTATAAAATGGTAATTATTTATTTGTTTAATTTTAATATGATTTATAACTAATTTGTGTAAAAATTCTATTGTGTTTGTATTTTTGTGTTTCTTTTCATTTATTTGTTTGAGCAAAAAACCTATTTATATGGAAAATCTACTCGGAACTGTTGGCCAATTAATCTATGTTCATCTGTCATCACTTGCTGCTGAGATTTATGGACTTCCATTTTGTTTTTGTTTTGGAGGAACTTCATTATCCACCTTATCGTTGCCTCCTCCTCCTACTCCTCCAGCCGCTGCCACAGTTTGCTGATGCAACTGTTTGATTTCATTGTAAAGCCTAACAGCTAATTGCATATTTGGCGCCTGTCGCCGACCCGGGACTTGCTGATCTTTGGATGGATCAATGCACATCTTAACCAGCTTCTGCAGGGGACGAGCCAAACGCACGCCACTCAGTAAACCCGGCTGAAAGGTGCCACTGCCCAGGAGTATGTGCTCGCAAAATATTTGAAAATTATTATTCTGCTGTATGTTCGTGCAGGCCTGACGCTCCTCATCGCACAGCCCACGACACGAATGGAAGTTACAGTCTTGATGCCGATGGCAGCGTATACCCCGAGACATGCGCTTGTCCAGTTGGCTCTCCACATAGACATGCTCGGCCGACTGGTATTTGAGTCTGCGTTCCGGCGTCAGGCCAAAGCGGTTCACTTGCATTTTACACATCTTCAATGGCTCCGGTTTCATTTCGTCCAGGCGGAACAAATACTCCATGATGTTGAGGGCGTGCTTAAGCCGCTGCTGGCGGTTGGAAGCTCTGAGAAAAATAAAATAGAGGTAAGAATTAATTACTTTCGATTAGTGTAAACTTCTGGTTAAGTGTCTTACAAATATTGCATAATACTGGGATTGGACTGAACAATTTGTAATCCTTCGGTGGCATAATAGGGACCGCAGGAACCCAGCACAGATGGAAAGATGGACTCCTCATCGAATAATTTGCCCATCATATAGTTGTTATCCTTGAACAAACGCCAAAAGCTGACCATTTGCTGCGAGTTATTATCAGATATCTCTTGATTGACCAAAGCACGAATCTGCAAAGGGAAATCCATCAAGATCCATGATGAAGCATTTTAGTCAACTGATTCTGCCTCACTCATATACATAAGTATAAGCACTTACCATATTATCATCTAGTGTAACATTATAGGCCAATATTATGTGCAGCTTGACAATCTCATGGAATTCCTCGATTTTGGGATAAATGGCTTCACCCTTGCTGTTCTTCCAGCTCAGTTCGTCATCGTTGTGCCTGGCCAGCTGTCGTATACAAATTGAAAACAATCATCAGGAACCCTTGGTATTCAATATCAAACGTTGACCTACCTTTACAGCATATACATCGCCGTTCTTTTCGGCCGTAAACAAAATGGTCTTCATGTCGTTCAATGGGCATTGGAAATTGTCGAAGTTTGTCTGCGAAGCGCAGAGTTCCTCGCACAGTGATCCACTATACTCATGCTGCTCGAATTTCTGGCACTGATTTATAAGAATATCGTATTGAGCTACTCCATTTTGTAATGGTTTCTCTTCACCGAAAACTCACCATCAAATTGAGGCTTCTGTGCGACATGAGTTTGAAACAGAATTTTAAATTGAGAAAGGCATAACTGAAGAGGCCCACCGCTAGGAGGACTGCAATGAGAACCGTTCGCTGCATTCCTAAACGAAATTTTCGTGGTAGGGCCGTCAACATGCTTTTCTCTATTTAATATCAATTGTCATTTTTAATGGCCCTTATTTAATAATTATGATAATTGTATCCATATCCAAAGGTGTATACACTCAGCAGATAATTTAACATTAGAACTGCGCATGCTCTCTAAAACGCATCATAGTGTGTCGCCAAGTGTGGCAGGACCTTAATAGAATGTTTATTTATCGATAGCAACGTGTGAGGCATTGGTACTTTTAAAACACTGATTTTTTTTTTTTGAAACCGAAGCCTTTGAGGAAGCTAAGAAATTAACCTTCTCGAAAAAGTACACATGTATTCTAAATTTTTAACTAACCCCTTCTTCATTTTCGAATGCCACCTTTTGCAGCAGACTTACGGGGTGCTATTGGAACTTAGTTGAAAACATGTTATTCTTAATTTGTATTTATATTTATGTACTTTTATATTAATTTGATTTATTTTGCATTTTTTAATTTCATTTCAGAGCCTAAAAACCGATTTTGGAAAGGTTTGTAATAATTTGTGTTAGACGACCCCTACCTCAAAGGACATTCGAACGCACCACGCCCTTTCGTCCTGCGGCAGGATTTGCGCATTTCAGAGCCTAAAAACAGATTTTGGTAAGATTTGTAATAAATTGTGTTGCAAACTTTTAGGGTTCAATAAAATAAACTAAACTGAGACTTGGAAAAAAAACACTAATTTCATTTTTTCCATCCCTAGATGACCCCTACTTTTTTTGATGCCAATCGACGCGGATCATCAAGGACATCCTAGCGAACCACGTCCTTTCGTCCTGCGGCAGGATTTACGGATTTTTGAGCTAAAAAACGAAAAAAGGATAATTGTCTTAAGGAAAAATTACAAGTCCAAAAAACACATAAGTGTTTATATCTCGGCCATTTTAAGGACGATTTGGATGTCCTTTGGCCAGATCAAGGACCTTGTTAATTCGCGTAAATTGACAATTTAAAAAGCTATAAAAAAGGACCCTTTCCAAAAAAATTTCGTCCTGCATCCTTAGATGACCCCTACTTTTTTTGATGCCAATCGACGCGGATCATCAAGGACATTCGAACGCACCATGTCCTTTCGTCCTGCGGCAGGATTTGTGGAAAAAAGGATCATTTTCTCGAGGCTATAACTCCGCAGGACATTAACCGATTTCGCCAGGACATGTTTTTCTAGGACCTCCAGGAGCAGGACTATCGATCTGCATTCAAGGATTCTAAATATCTTTCAAAAAATTTTGCAAAAATTTTTGCAAGGGGTAGGTCGAAAAAATGGCAAAAAATCACAAAAAATGTACAAATATCCTTTTTTCTCAGCCATTTCAAGGACTATCCGGATGTCCTTTGGCCAGATTGAAGTCCTTGATGATCCGCGTCGATTGACACTATTAGATCCTGGAAAGTCCTTCAGGGAGCTGAGATAAAAGGACCTTTTTCTGTTTACAAAAATAGCCTATATCTAGCGAGTCCTTTGAAGGATCAGGACGAAAATAGTGTCAAACGATTGCTTTCATCAAGGACTATCATCTGTAAAAGGACTTCCCAATAGTCCTGCCAGGAGCTGAGATATTACGGTATTTATGTGTTTTTTCTGTTTTCTTGCCCGCCCGGTGCAGCCTGGGACTTAGAAAAAATTCACTAATATCCTTTTTTCATCCTTAGATGACCCCTACTTTTTTGATGCCAATCGACGCGGATCATCAAGGACATCCTAGCGAACCACGTCCTTTCGTCCTGCGGCAGGATTTACGGATTTTTGAGCTAAAAAACGAAAAAAGGATAATTGTCTTAAGGAAAAATTACAAGTCCAAAAAACACATAAGTGTTTATATCTCGGCCATTTTAAGGACGATTTGGATGTCCTTTGGCCAGATCAAGGACCTTGTTAATTCGCATAAATTGACATATGCAGGTCCTCGAAAGTCCTTTGAAAAGCTATAAAAAAGGACCTTTTCCAAAAAAATTGTTGTGCTGCATCCTTAGATGACCCCTACTTTTTTGATGCCAATCGACGCGGATCATCAAGGACATTCGAACGCACCATGTCCTTTCGTCCTGCGGCAAGATTTGTGGATTTTGGAGCTAAAAAACGAAAAAAGGATCATTTTCTCGAGGCTATAACTCCGCAGGACATTAACCGATTTCGCCAGGACATGTTTTTTCTAGGACCTCCAGGAGCAGGACTATCGATCTGCATTCAAGGATTCTAAATATCTTTCAAAAAATTTTGCAAAAATTTTTGCAAGGGGGTAGGTCGAAAAAATGGCAAAAAATCACAAAAAATGTACAAATATCCTTTTTTCTCAGCCATTTCAAGGACTATCCGGATGTCCTTTGGCCAGATTGAAGTCCTTGATGATCCGCGTCGATTGACACTATTAGATCCTGGAAAGTCCTTCAGGGAGCTGAGATAAAAGGACCTTTTTCTGTTTACAAAAATAGCTAAAATCTCGCGAGTCCTTTGAAGGATCAGGACGAAAATAGTGTCAAACGATTGCTTTCATCAAGGACTATCATCTGTAAAAAGGACTTCCCAATAGTCCTGCCAGGAGCTGAGATATTACGGTATTTATGTGTTTTTTCTGTTTTCTTGCCCGCCCGGTGCAGCCTGGGACTTAGAAAAATTCACTAATATCCTTTTTTCATCCTTAGATGACCCCTACTTTTTTGATGCCAATCGACGCGGATCATCAAGGACATCCTAGCGAACCATGTCCTTTCGTCCTGCGGCAGGATATGCGTTTTTAAGAGCTAAAGAACGAAATAAGGATAATACTCCTGTGGAAAAATTACAAGTCCAAAAAACACTTAAGTGTTTATAACTCGGCCATTTTAAGGACGATTTGGATGTCCTTTGGCCAGATCAAGGACCTTGTTAATTCGCGTAAATTGACATATGCAGGTCCTCGAAAGTCCTTTGAAAAGCTATAAAAAAGGACCTTTTCCAAAAAATTGTTGTGCTGCATCCTTAGATGACCCCTACTTTTTTTGATGCCAATCGACGCGGATCATCAAGGACATTCGAACGCACCATGTCCTTTCGTCCTGCGGCAGGATTTGTGGATTTTGGAGCTAAAAAACGAAAAAAGGATCATTTTCTCGAGGCTATAACTCCGCAGGACATTAACCGATTTCGCCAGGACATGTTTTTCTAGGACCTCCAGGAGCAGGACTATCGATCTGCATTCAAGGATTCTAAATATCTTTCAAAAAATTTTGCAAAAATTTTTGCAAGAAAGTAGGGTCGAAAAAATGGCAAAAAATCACAAAAAATGTACAAATATCCTTTTTTCTCAGCCATTTCAAGGACTATCCGGATGTCCTTTGGCCAGATTGAAGTCCTTGATGATCCGCGTCGATTGACACTATTAGATCCTGGAAAGTCCTTCAGGAAGCTGAGATAAAAGGACCTTTTTCTGTTTACAAAAATAGCTAAAATCTCGCGAGTCCTTTGAAGGATCAGGACGAAAATAGTGTCAAACGATTGCTTTCATCAAGGACTATCATCTGTAAAAAGGACTTCCCAATAGTCCTGCCAGGAGCTGAGATATTACGGTATTTATGTGTTTTTTCTGTTTTCTTGCCCGCCCGGTGCAGCCTGGGACTTAGAAAAATTCACTAATATCCTTTTTTCATCCTTAGATGACCCCTACTTTTTTGATGCCAATCGACGCGGATCATCAAGGACATCCTAGCGAACCATGTCCTTTCGTCCTGCGGCAGGATATGCGTTTTTAAGAGCTAAAAAACGAAATAAGGATAATACTCCTGTGGAAAAATTACAAGTCCAAAAAACACTTAAGTGTTTATAACTCGGCCATTTTAAGGACGATTTGGATGTCCTTTGGCCAGATCAAGGACCTTGTTAATTCGCGTAAATTGACATATGCAGGTCCTCGAAAGTCCTTTGAAAAGCTATAAAAAAGGACCTTTTCCAAAAAATTGTTGTGCTGCATCCTTAGATGACCCCTACTTTTTTGATGCCAATCGACGCGGATCATCAAGGACATTCGAACGCACCATGTCCTTTCGTCCTGCGGCAGGATTTGTGGATTTTGGAGCTAAAAAACGAAAAAGGATCATTTTCTCGAGGCTATAACTCCGCAGGACATTAACCGATTTCGCCAGGACATGTTTTTCTAGGACCTCCAGGAGCAGGACTATCGATCTGCATTCAAGGATTCTAAATATCTTTCAAAAATTTTGCAAAAATTTTTGCAAGGGGTAGGTCGAAAAAATGGCAAAAAATCACAAAAAATGTACAAATATCCTTTTTTCTCAGCCATTTCAAGGACTATCCGGATGTCCTTTGGCCAGATTGAAGTCCTTGATGATCCGCGTCGATTGACACTATTAGATCCTGGAAAGTCCTTCAGGGAGCTGAGATAAAAGGACCTTTTTCTGTTTACAAAAATAGCTAAAATCTCGCGAGTCCTTTGAAGGATCAGGACGAAAATAGTGTCAAACGATTGCTTTCATCAAGGACTATCATCTGTAAAAAGGACTTCCCAATAGTCCTGCCAGGAGCTGAGATATTACGGTATTTATGTGTTTTTTCTGTTTTCTTGCCCGCCCGGTGCAGCCTGGGACTTAGAAAAAATTCACTAATATCCTTTTTTTCATCCTTAGATGACCCCTACTTTTTTTGATGCCAATCGACGCGGATCATCAAGGACATTCAAACGCACCATGTCCTTTCGTCCTGCGGCAGGATTTGCGCATTTTAGAGCCTAAAAACCATTTTTTAAAATTATTGTGATAAATTGTGCTGCATACTTTTAGGGTTCAATAAAATAAACTAAAATAAAAATTTTGTTGCATACTTTTTGGGGGTATTTGATTTCAAAAAATTTTCTGCTGCATACTTTTAGGTGTTCTAGCCCGATTTGGGGTCCCAAAAAATTTTTGAAGCATACTTTTAGGCTGTAGAACCCGATTTTGCAATAAAAATTTTTGTTGCATACTTTTAGGCGCTGGACCCCGAAAATTTTCTATTGCATACTTTTAGGTGTTTTAGCTCGATTTTGGGGCCCAAAAAATGTTGTAGCATACTTTTAGGCTGTAGAACCCGATTTTGCAATAAAAATTTTTGTTGCATACTTTTAGGCGCTGGACCCCGAAAATTTTCTATTGCATACTTTTAGGTGTTTTAGCTCGATTTTGGGGCCCAAAAAATTTTTGTAGCATACTTTTAGGCTGTAGAACCCGATTTTGCAATAAAAAATTTTTGTTGCATACTTTTAGGTGTTTTAGCCCGATTTTTCGGGGTCCAGCGCCTAAAAGTATGCAACAAAAATTTTTATTGCAAAATCGGGTTCTACAGCCTAAAAGTATGCTACAAAATTTTTTGGGCCCCCAAATCGGGCTAGAACACCTAAAAGTATGCAATAGAAAATTTTCGGGGTCCAGCGCCTAAAAGTATGCAACAAAAATTTTTTATTGCAAAATCGGGTTCTACAGCCTAAAAGTATGCTACAAAAATTTTTTGGGCCCCAAAATCGGGCTAAAACACCTAAAAGTATGCAATAGAAAATTTTCGGGGTCCAGCGCCTAAAAGTATGCAACAAAAATTTTTATTGCAAAATCGGGTTCTACTGCCTAAAAGTATGCCACAAAAATTTTTTGGGCCCCCAAATCGGGCTAGAACACCTAAAAGTATGCAACAGAAAATTTTTTGAAATCAAATACCCCCAAAAAGTATGCAACAAAATTTTTATTTTAGTTTATTTTATTGAACCCTAAAAGTATGCAACACAATTTATCACAATAATTTAAAAAAATGGTTTTTAGGCTCTAAAATGCGCAAATCCTGCCGCAGGACGAAAGGACATGGTGCGTTTGAATGTCCTTGATGATCCACGTCGATTGGCATCAAAAAAGTAGGGGTCATCTAAGGATGAAAAAAGGATATTAGTGAATTTTTCTAAGTCCCAGGCTGCACCGGGCGGGCAAGAAAACAGAAAAAACACATAAATACCGTAATATCTCAGCTCCTGGCAGGACTATTGGGAAGTCCTTTTTACAGATGATAGTCCTTGATGAAAGCAATCGTTTGACACTATTTTCGTCCTGATCCTTCAAAGGACTCGCGAGATTTTAGCTATTTTTGTAAACAGAAAAAGGTCCTTTTATCTCAGCTCCCTGAAGGACTTTCCAGGATCTAATAGTGTCAATCGACGCGGATCATCAAGGACTTCAATCTGGCCAAAGGACATCCGGATAGTCCTTGAAATGGCTGAGAGAAAAAGGATATTTGTACATTTTTTGTGATTTTTTGCCATTTTTTCGACCTCATCTCTTGCAAAAATTTTTGCAAAATTTTTTGAAAGATATTTAGAATCCTTGAATGCAGATCGATAGTCCTGCTCCTGGAGGTCCTAGAAAAACATGTCCTGGCGAAATCGGTTAATGTCCTGCGGAGTTATAGCCTCGAGAAAATGATCCTTTTTTCGTTTTTTAGCTCCAAAATCCACAAATCTTGCCGCAGGACGAAAGGACATGGTGCGTTCGAATGTCCTTGATGATCCGCGTCGATTGGCATCAAAAAAAGTAGGGGTCATCTAAGGATGCAGCACAACAATTTTTTGGAAAAGGTCCTTTTTTATAGCTTTTCAAAGGACTTTCGAGGACCTGCATATGTCAATTTATGCGAATTAACAAGGTCCTTGATCTGGCCAAAGGACATCCAAATCGTCCTTAAAATGGCCGAGATATAAACACTTATGTGTTTTTTGGACTTGTAATTTTTCCTTAAGACAATTATCCTTTTTTCGTTTTTTAGCTCAAAAATCCGTAAATCCTGCCGCAGGACGAAAGGACGTGGTTCGCTAGGATGTCCTTGATGATCCGCGTCGATTGGCATCAAAAAAAGTAGGGGTCATCTAAGGATGAAAAAAAGGATATTAGTGAATTTTTTCTAAGTCCCAGGCTGCACCGGGCGGGCAAGAAAACAGAAAAAACACATAAATACCGTAATATCTCAGCTCCTGGCAGGACTATTGGGAAGTCCTTTTTACAGATGATAGTCCTTGATGAAAGCAATCGTTTGACACTATTTTCGTCCTGATCCTTCAAAGGACTCGCTAGATATAGGCTATTTTTGTAAACAGAAAAAGGTCCTTTTATCTCAGCTCCCTGAAGGACTTTCCAGGATCTAATAGTGTCAATCGACGCGGATCATCAAGGACTTCAATCTGGCCAAAGGACATCCGGATAGTCCTTGAAATGGCTGGAAAAAAAGGATATTTGTACATTTTTTGTGATTTTTTGCCATTTTTTCGACCTACCCCTTGCAAAAATTTTTGCAAAATTTTTTGAAAGATATTTAGAATCCTTGAATGCAGATCGATAGTCCTGCTCCTGGAGGTCCTAGAAAAACATGTCCTGGCGAAATCGGTTAATGTCCTGCGGAGTTATAGCCTCGAGAAAATGATCCTTTTTCGTTTTTTAGCTCCAAAATCCACAAATCTTGCCGCAGGACGAAAGGACATGGTGCGTTCGAATGTCCTTGATGATCCGCGTCGATTGGCATCAAAAAAGTAGGGGTCATCTAAGGATGCAGCACAACAATTTTTTTGGAAAAGGTCCTTTTTTATAGCTTTTCAAAGGACTTTCGAGGACCTGCATATGTCAATTTATGCGAATTAACAAGGTCCTTGATCTGGCCAAAGGACATCCAAATCGTCCTTAAAATGGCCGAGTTATAAACACTTAAGTGTTTTTGGACTTGTAATTTTTCCACAGGAGTATTATCCTTATTTCGTTTTTTTAGCTCTTAAAAACGCATATCCTGCCGCAGGACGAAAGGACATGGTTCGCTAGGATGTCCTTGATGATCCGCGTCGATTGGCATCAAAAAAGTAGGGGTCATCTAAGGATGAAAAAAAGGATATTAGTGAATTTTTTCTAAGTCCCAGGCTGCACCGGGCGGGCAAGAAAACAGAAAAAACACATAAATACCGTAATATCTCAGCTCCTGGCAGGACTATTGGGAAGTCCTTTTTACAGATGATAGTCCTTGATGAAAGCAATCGTTTGACACTATTTTCGTCCTGATCCTTCAAAGGACTCGCTAGATATAGGCTATTTTTGTAAACAGAAAAAGGTCCTTTTATCTCAGCTCCCTGAAGGACTTTCCAGGATCTAATAGTGTCAATCGACGCGGATCATCAAGGACTTCAATCTGGCCAAAGGACATCCGGATAGTCCTTGAAATGGCTGAGAAAAAAGGATATTTGTACATTTTTTGTGATTTTTGCCATTTTTTCGACCTACCCCCTTGCAAAAATTTTTGCAAAATTTTTTTGAAAGATATTTAGAATCCTTGAATGCAGATCGATAGTCCTGCTCCTGGAGGTCCTAGAAAAACATGTCCTGGCGAAATCGGTTAATGTCCTGCGGAGTTATAGCCTCGAGAAAATGATCCTTTTTCGTTTTTTAGCTCCAAAATCCACAAATCCTGCCGCAGGACGAAAGGACATGGTGCGTTCGAATGTCCTTGATGATCCGCGTCGATTGGCATCAAAAAAGTAGGGGTCATCTAAGGATGCAGCACAACAATTTTTTGGAAAAGGTCCTTTTTTATAGCTTTTCAAAGGACTTTCGAGGACCTGCATATGTCAATTTACGCGAATTAACAAGGTCCTTGATCTGGCCAAAGGACATCCAAATCGTCCTTAAAATGGCCGAGTTATAAACACTTAAGTGTTTTTTGGACTTGTAATTTTTCCACAGGAGTATTATCCTTATTTCGTTTTTTAGCTCTTAAAAACGCATATCCTGCCGCAGGACGAAAGGACATGGTTCGCTAGGATGTCCTTGATGATCCGCGTCGATTGGCATCAAAAAAGTAGGGGTCATCTAAGGATGAAAAAAGGATATTAGTGAATTTTTTCTAAGTCCCAGGCTGCACCGGGCGGGCAAGAAAACAGAAAAAACACATAAATACCGTAATATCTCAGCTCCTGGCAGGACTATTGGGAAGTCCTTTTACAGATGATAGTCCTTGATGAAAGCAATCGTTTGACACTATTTTCGTCCTGATCCTTCAAAGGACTCGCTAGATATAGGCTATTTTTGTAAACAGAAAAAGGTCCTTTTATCTCAGCTCCCTGAAGGACTTTCCAGGATCTAATAGTGTCAATCGACGCGGATCATCAAGGACTTCAATCTGGCCAAAGGACATCCGGATAGTCCTTGAAATGGCTGAGAAAAAGGATATTTGTACATTTTTTGTGATTTTTTGCCATTTTTTCGACCTACCCCCTTGCAAAAATTTTTGCAAAATTTTTTGAAAGATATTTAGAATCCTTGAATGCAGATCGATAGTCCTGCTCCTGGAGGTCCTAGAAAAACATGTCCTGGCGAAATCGGTTAATGTCCTGCGGAGTTATAGCCTCGAGAAAATGATCCTTTTTTCGTTTTTTAGCTCCAAAATCCACAAATCCTGCCGCAGGACGAAAGGACATGGTGCGTTCGAATGTCCTTGATGATCCGCGTCGATTGGCATCAAAAAAAGTAGGGGTCATCTAAGGATGCAGCACAACAATTTTTTGGAAAAGGTCCTTTTTTATAGCTTTTCAAAGGACTTTCGAGGACCTGCATATGTCAATTTACGCGAATTAACAAGGTCCTTGATCTGGCCAAAGGACATCCAAATCGTCCTTAAAATGGCCGAGTTATAAACACTTAAGTGTTTTTTGGACTTGTAATTTTTCCACAGGAGTATTATCCTTATTTCGTTTTTTAGCTCTTAAAAACGCATATCCTGCCGCAGGACGAAAGGACATGGTTCGCTAGGATGTCCTTGATGATCCGCGTCGATTGGCATCAAAAAAGTAGGGGTCATCTAAGGATGAAAAAAAGGATATTAGTGAATTTTTCTAAGTCCCAGGCTGCACCGGGCGGGCAAGAAAACAGAAAAAACACATAAATACCGTAATATCTCAGCTCCTGGCAGGACTATTGGGAAGTCCTTTTTACAGATGATAGTCCTTGATGAAAGCAATCGTTTGACACTATTTTCGTCCTGATCCTTCAAAGGACTCGCTAGATATAGGCTATTTTTGTAAACAGAAAAAGGTCCTTTTATCTCAGCTCCCTGAAGGACTTTCCAGGATCTAATAGTGTCAATCGACGCGGATCATCAAGGACTTCAATCTGGCCAAAGGACATCCGGATAGTCCTTGAAATGGCTGAGAAAAAGGATATTTGTACATTTTTGTGATTTTTTGCCATTTTTTCGACCTACCCCCTTGCAAAAATTTTTGCAAAATTTTTTGAAAGATATTTAGAATCCTTGAATGCAGATCGATAGTCCTGCTCCTGGAGGTCCTAGAAAAACATGTCCTGGCGAAATCGGTTAATGTCCTGCGGAGTTATAGCCTCGAGAAAATGATCCTTTTTTCGTTTTTTAGCTCCAAAATCCACAAATCCTGCCGCAGGACGAAAGGACATGGTGCGTTCGAATGTCCTTGATGATCCGCGTCGATTGGCATCAAAAAAGTAGGGGTCATCTAAGGATGCAGCACAACAATTTTTTGGAAAAGGTCCTTTTTTATAGCTTTTCAAAGGACTTTCGAGGACCTGCATATGTCAATTTACGCGAATTAACAAGGTCCTTGATCTGGCCAAAGGACATCCAAATCGTCCTTAAAATGGCCGAGTTATAAACACTTAAGTGTTTTTTGGACTTGTAATTTTTCCACAGGAGTATTATCCTTATTTCGTTTTTTAGCTCTTAAAAACGCATATCCTGCCGCAGGACGAAAGGACATGGTTCGCTAGGATGTCCTTGATGATCCGCGTCGATTGGCATCAAAAAAGTAGGGGTCATCTAAGGATGAAAAAAAGGATATTAGTGAATTTTTTCTAAGTCCCAGGCTGCACCGGGCGGGCAAGAAAACAGAAAAAACACATAAATACCGTAATATCTCAGCTCCTGGCAGGACTATTGGGAAGTCCTTTTTACAGATGATAGTCCTTGATGAAAGCAATCGTTTGACACTATTTTCGTCCTGATCCTTCAAAGGACTCGCTAGATATAGGCTATTTTTGTAAACAGAAAAAGGTCCTTTTATCTCAGCTCCCTGAAGGACTTTCCAGGATCTAATAGTGTCAATCGACGCGGATCATCAAGGACTTCAATCTGGCCAAAGGACATCCGGATAGTCCTTGAAATGGCTGAGAAAAAAGGATATTTGTACATTTTTTGTGATTTTTTGCCATTTTTTCGACCTACCCCCTTGCAAAAATTTTTGCAAAATTTTTTGAAAGATATTTAGAATCCTTGAATGCAGATCGATAGTCCTGCTCCTGGAGGTCCTAGAAAAACATGTCCTGGCGAAATCGGTTAATGTCCTGCGGAGTTATAGCCTCGAGAAAATGATCCTTTTTTCGTTTTTTAGCTCCAAAATCCACAAATCTTGCCGCAGGACGAAAGGACATGGTGCGTTCGAATGTCCTTGATGATCCGCGTCGATTGGCATCAAAAAAGTAGGGGTCATCTAAGGATGCAGCACAACAATTTTTTGGAAAAGGTCCTTTTTATAGCTTTTCAAAGGACTTTCGAGGACCTGCATATGTCAATTTATGCGAATTAACAAGGTCCTTGATCTGGCCAAAGGACATCCAAATCGTCCTTAAAATGGCCGAGTTATAAACACTTAAGTGTTTTTTGGACTTGTAATTTTTCCACAGGAGTATTATCCTTATTTCGTTTTTTAGCTCTTAAAAACGCATATCCTGCCGCAGGACGAAAGGACATGGTTCGCTAGGATGTCCTTGATGATCCGCGTCGATTGGCATCAAAAAAGTAGGGGTCATCTAAGGATGAAAAAAAGGATATTAGTGAATTTTTTCTAAGTCCCAGGCTGCACCGGGCGGGCAAGAAAACAGAAAAAACACATAAATACCGTAATATCTCAGCTCCTGGCAGGACTATTGGGAAGTCCTTTTTACAGATGATAGTCCTTGATGAAAGCAATCGTTTGACACTATTTTCGTCCTGATCCTTCAAAGGACTCGCTAGATATAGGCTATTTTTGTAAACAGAAAAAGGTCCTTTTATCTCAGCTCCCTGAAGGACTTTCCAGGATCTAATAGTGTCAATCGACGCGGATCATCAAGGACTTCAATCTGGCCAAAGGACATCCGGATAGTCCTTGAAATGGCTGAGAAAAAAGGATATTTGTACATTTTTTGTGATTTTTTGCCATTTTTTCGACCTACCCCCTTGCAAAAATTTTTGCAAAATTTTTTGAAAGATATTTAGAATCCTTGAATGCAGATCGATAGTCCTGCTCCTGGAGGTCCTAGAAAAACATGTCCTGGCGAAATCGGTTAATGTCCTGCGGAGTTATAGCCTCGAGAAAATGATCCTTTTTTCGTTTTTTAGCTCCAAAATCCACAAATCCTGCCGCAGGACGAAAGGACATGGTGCGTTCGAATGTCCTTGATGATCCGCGTCGATTGGCATCAAAAAAGTAGGGGTCATCTAAGGATGCAGCACAACAATTTTTTGGAAAAGGTCCTTTTTATAGCTTTTCAAAGGACTTTCGAGGACCTGCATATGTCAATTTACGCGAATTAACAAGGTCCTTGATCTGGCCAAAGGACATCCAAATCGTCCTTAAAATGGCCGAGTTATAAACACTTAAGTGTTTTTTGGACTTGTAATTTTTCCACAGGAGTATTATCCTTATTTCGTTTTTTAGCTCTTAAAAACGCATATCCTGCCGCAGGACGAAAGGACATGGTTCGCTAGGATGTCCTTGATGATCCGCGTCGATTGGCATCAAAAAAAGTAGGGGTCATCTAAGGATGAAAAAAAGGATATTAGTGAATTTTTTCTAAGTCCCAGGCTGCACCGGGCGGGCAAGAAAACAGAAAAAACACATAAATACCGTAATATCTCAGCTCCTGGCAGGACTATTGGGAAGTCCTTTTTACAGATGATAGTCCTTGATGAAAGCAATCGTTTGACACTATTTTCGTCCTGATCCTTCAAAGGACTCGCGAGATTTTAGCTATTTTTGTAAACAGAAGAAGGTCCTTTTATCTCAGCTCCCTGAAGGACTTTCCAGGATCTAATAGTGTCAATCGACGCGGATCATCAAGGACTTCAATCTGGCCAAAGGACATCCGGATAGTCCTTGAAATGGCTGAGAAAAAAGGATATTTGTACATTTTTTGTGATTTTTTGCCATTTTTTCGACCTACCCCCTTGCAAAAATTTTTGCAAAATTTTTTGAAAGATATTTAGAATCCTTGAATGCAGATCGATAGTCCTGCTCCTGGAGGTCCTAGAAAAACATGTCCTGGCGAAATCGGTTAATGTCCTGCGGAGTTATAGCCTCGAGAAAATGATCCTTTTTTCGTTTTTTAGCTCCAAAATCCACAAATCCTGCCGCAGGACGAAAGGACATGGTGCGTTCGAATGTCCTTGATGATCCGCGTCGATTGGCATCAAAAAAAGTAGGGGTCATCTAAGGATGCAGCACAACAATTTTTTGGAAAAGGTCCTTTTTTATAGCTTTTCAAAGGACTTTCGAGGACCTGCATATGTCAATTTACGCGAATTAACAAGGTCCTTGATCTGGCCAAAGGACATCCAAATCGTCCTTAAAATGGCCGAGTTATAAACACTTAAGTGTTTTTTGGACTTGTAATTTTTCCACAGGAGTATTATCCTTATTTCGTTTTTTAGCTCTTAAAAACGCATATCCTGCCGCAGGACGAAAGGACATGGTTCGCTAGGATGTCCTTGATGATCCGCGTCGATTGGCATCAAAAAAAGTAGGGGTCATCTAAGGATGAAAAAAAGGATATTAGTGAATTTTTTCTAAGTCCCAGGCTGCACCGGGCGGGCAAGAAAACAGAAAAAACACATAAATACCGTAATATCTCAGCTCCTGGCAGGACTATTGGGAAGTCCTTTTTACAGATGATAGTCCTTGATGAAAGCAATCGTTTGACACTATTTTCGTCCTGATCCTTCAAAGGACTCGCTAGATATAGGCTATTTTTGTAAACAGAAAAAGGTCCTTTTATCTCAGCTCCCTGAAGGACTTTCCAGGATCTAATAGTGTCAATCGACGCGGATCATCAAGGACTTCAATCTGGCCAAAGGACATCCGGATAGTCCTTGAAATGGCTGAGAAAAAGGATATTTGTACATTTTTTGTGATTTTTGCCATTTTTTCGACCTACCCCCTTGCAAAAATTTTTGCAAAATTTTTGAAAGATATTTAGAATCCTTGAATGCAGATCGATAGTCCTGCTCCTGGAGGTCCTAGAAAAACATGTCCTGGCGAAATCGGTTAATGTCCTGCGGAGTTATAGCCTCGAGAAAATGATCCTTTTTTCGTTTTTTAGCTCCAAAATCCACAAATCCTGCCGCAGGACGAAAGGACATGGTGCGTTCGAATGTCCTTGATGATCCGCGTCGATTGGCATCAAAAAAGTAGGGGTCATCTAAGGATGCAGCACAACAATTTTTTGGAAAAGGTCCTTTTTATAGCTTTTCAAAGGACTTTCGAGGACCTGCATATGTCAATTTACGCGAATTAACAAGGTCCTTGATCTGGCCAAAGGACATCCAAATCGTCCTTAAAATGGCCGAGTTATAAACACTTAAGTGTTTTTTGGACTTGTAATTTTTCCACAGGAGTATTATCCTTATTTCGTTTTTTAGCTCTTAAAAACGCATATCCTGCCGCAGGACGAAAGGACATGGTTCGCTAGGATGTCCTTGATGATCCGCGTCGATTGGCATCAAAAAAGTAGGGGTCATCTAAGGATGAAAAAAAGGATATTAGTGAATTTTTTCTAAGTCCCAGGCTGCACCGGGCGGGCAAGAAAACAGAAAAAACACATAAATACCGTAATATCTCAGCTCCTGGCAGGACTATTGGGAAGTCCTTTTTACAGATGATAGTCCTTGATGAAAGCAATCGTTTGACACTATTTTCGTCCTGATCCTTCAAAGGACTCGCTAGATATAGGCTATTTTTGTAAACAGAAAAAGGTCCTTTTATCTCAGCTCCCTGAAGGACTTTCCAGGATCTAATAGTGTCAATCGACGCGGATCATCAAGGACTTCAATCTGGCCAAAGGACATCCGGATAGTCCTTGAAATGGCTGAGAAAAAGGATATTTGTACATTTTTTGTGATTTTTTGCCATTTTTTCGACCTACCCCCTTGCAAAAATTTTTGCAAAATTTTTTGAAAGATATTTAGAATCCTTGAATGCAGATCGATAGTCCTGCTCCTGGAGGTCCTAGAAAAACATGTCCTGGCGAAATCGGTTAATGTCCTGCGGAGTTATAGCCTCGAGAAAATGATCCTTTTTTCGTTTTTAGCTCCAAAATCCACAAATCTTGCCGCAGGACGAAAGGACATGGTGCGTTCGAATGTCCTTGATGATCCGCGTCGATTGGCATCAAAAAAAGTAGGGGTCATCTAAGGATGCAGCACAACAATTTTTTGGAAAAGGTCCTTTTTATAGCTTTTCAAAGGACTTTCGAGGACCTGCATATGTCAATTTATGCGAATTAACAAGGTCCTTGATCTGGCCAAAGGACATCCAAATCGTCCTTAAAATGGCCGAGTTATAAACACTTAAGTGTTTTTTGGACTTGTAATTTTTCCACAGGAGTATTATCCTTATTTCGTTTTTTAGCTCTTAAAAACGCATATCCTGCCGCAGGACGAAAGGACATGGTTCGCTAGGATGTCCTTGATGATCCGCGTCGATTGGCATCAAAAAAGTAGGGGTCATCTAAGGATGAAAAAAAGGATATTAGTGAATTTTTTCTAAGTCCCAGGCTGCACCGGGCGGGCAAGAAAACAGAAAAAACACATAAATACCGTAATATCTCAGCTCCTGGCAGGACTATTGGGAAGTCCTTTTTACAGATGATAGTCCTTGATGAAAGCAATCGTTTGACACTATTTTCGTCCTGATCCTTCAAAGGACTCGCTAGATATAGGCTATTTTTGTAAACAGAAAAAGGTCCTTTTATCTCAGCTCCCTGAAGGACTTTCCAGGATCTAATAGTGTCAATCGACGCGGATCATCAAGGACTTCAATCTGGCCAAAGGACATCCGGATAGTCCTTGAAATGGCTGAGAAAAAGGATATTTGTACATTTTTGTGATTTTTTGCCATTTTTTCGACCTACCCTCTTGCAAAAATTTTTGCAAAATTTTTTGAAAGATATTTAGAATCCTTGAATGCAGATCGATAGTCCTGCTCCTGGAGGTCCTAGAAAAACATGTCCTGGCGAAATCGGTTAATGTCCTGCGGAGTTATAGCCTCGAGAAAATGATCCTTTTTTCGTTTTTTAGCTCCAAAATCCACAAATCTTGCCGCAGGACGAAAGGACATGGTGCGTTCGAATGTCCTTGATGATCCGCGTCGATTGGCATCAAAAAAAGTAGGGGTCATCTAAGGATGCAGCACAACAATTTTTTGGAAAAGGTCCTTTTTTATAGCTTTTCAAAGGACTTTCGAGGACCTGCATATGTCAATTTACGCGAATTAACAAGGTCCTTGATCTGGCCAAAGGACATCCAAATCGTCCTTAAAATGGCCGAGTTATAAACACTTAAGTGTTTTTTGGACTTGTAATTTTTCCACAGGAGTATTATCCTTATTTCGTTTTTTAGCTCTTAAAAACGCATATCCTGCCGCAGGACGAAAGGACATGGTGCGTTTGAATGTCCTTGATGATCCGCGTCGATTGGCATCAAAAAAAGTAGGGGTCATCTAGGGATGAAAAAATTGTATTAGTGTTTTATTTCTAAGCCCCAGTTTAGTTTATTTTATTAAACCCTAAAAGTATGCAACACAATTTATTACAAATCTTACCAAAATCGGTTTTTAGGCTCTGAAATGCGCAAATCCTGCCGCTGGACGAAAGGACGTGGTTCGCTAGGATGTCCTTGTTGATCCGCATCGATTGGCATCAAAAAAAGTAGGGGTCATCTAAGGATGCAGCACAACAATTTTTTGGAAAAGGTCCTTTTTTATAGCTTTTTTAAGGACTTTCGAGGACCTGCATATGTCAATTTACGCGAATTAACAAGGTCCTTGATCTGGCCAAAGGACATCCAAATCGTCCTTAAAATGGCCGAGTTATAAACACTTATGTGTTTTTTGGACTTGTAATTTTTTCTTAAGAAAATTATCCTTTTTTCGTTTTTTTGCTCTTAAAGACGCATATCCTGCCGCAGGACGAAAGGACGTGGTTCGCTAGGATGTCCTTGATGATCCGCATCGATTGGCATCAAAAAAAGTAGGGGTCATCTAAGGATGCAGCACCACAATTTTTTGGAAAAGGTCCTTTTTTATAGCTTTTTTAAGGACTTTCGAGGACCTGCATATGTCAATTTACGCTAATTAACAAGGTCCTTGATCTGGCCAAAGGACATCCAAATCGTCCTTAAAATGGCCGAGTTGTAAACACTTATGTGTTTTTTGGACTTGTAATTTTTTCTTAAGAAAATTATCCTTTTTTCGTTTTTTAGCTCTTAAAGACGCATATCCTGCCGCAGGACGAAAGGACGTGGTTCGCTAGGATGTCCTTGATGATCCGCGTCGATTGGCATCAAAAAGTAGGGGTCATCTAGGGATGAAAAAATTGTATTAGTGATTTATTTCTAAGCCCCAGTTTAGTTTATTTTATTAAACCCTAAAAGTATGCAACACAATTTATTACAAATCTTACCAAAATCGGTTTTTAGCCTCTGAAATGCGTAAATCCTGCCGCTGGACGAAAGGACGTGGTTCGCTAGGATGTTCTTGATGATCCGCGTCGATTGGCATCAAAAAAAGTAGGGGTCATCTAAGGATGCAGTACAAAAACTTTTTGGAAAATGTCCTTTTTTATAGCTTTTCAAAGGACTTTCGAGGACCTGCATATGTCAATTTACTTATGTGTTTTTTGGACTTTTAATTTTTCCTTGAGAAAATTATCCTTAGGGATGTCCTTGATGATCCGAATCGATTGGCGTCAAAAAAATCAGGCGTCATCTACATATGTATGTACATACATACATATGTACATATATCCATTGAATAATTCAATTGTTTTGTCGTTGTCCAGAGGCTGAAAACCAACAGGTCAGATTTTTGGTAAGGCCAGGCTAATCTGTTAGGACGCCGCTTTTATTAATGTGCAAATTATGACTTACCAGTTGCGCCAATTGTTGCGGCCGTCTGGCCTATTTGTCTTTAGTATATAGATGGATTCGATGGGGGAAAACCGAGCCACTGGGGCGTTTAAGCTGTTCACTAAATCGTGTTCGTTCCTGTTTGGTGGTTGTGGTGGTGCTGACCAACCGCCGCCTACCAGCTGTGCTTTTTTATATATGAAGCTATCAACACCATCACCATGCGGCAGCCTCTGTTGCAACATTAATTGCTACTCTGCGCCTTTTCGACTTGCAAATAAATTTTCTGCCGTTTTTCCTTATTATTTAATATATGTACATATTTTTGTACATATCTTTTTTGTTAACATCCGAATCGTCAGAAAAAGACCACAGCAATATCTATAGCGCCAAATACGTTACAAATATAGAAATACTTGATATGTACATAGGTTAGATAATCATCACGTACAATAAACACAATCTTCATAATAAACGGTAAAAACATCGGTAACACCGCATAATTAGCTTTGCGCTACATCAGTAACACCGCATAATTAACTTCGCGCTACTTTTCAAACATTATTTTCGAATTGCAAATAAATTGTCTGCCGTTTCTTCTTATGCTTTAAGATATCTCTTTTGTTAACATCCGAATTGCCATTAATATATGTAAATATATTCCCGATATTCTAACAAAAATGTAGCTCGATATTCTGCAAGTGGATTAGTCGACAAAATAGCCAAAAAATGGCAAAAATACATAAATATCCTTATAACTTACCCAATTTAAGGACGATCCGGATATATTGGCATTATGAGATTCTGGAAGGGACTTCAGGGACCTTTGCATTTTTAGGCGCGAGTAGTCAAAGTAAACATTTACCACCGACTTAGTGATGGACATTTGAGAAATTAACGATGCAAGTGTGAAATCGATTAAGTATCGCCGAGTATTTTGCAACAACAACAAGTTACATTGTGCGCACTAACAATTTCAAAGCGATTTTATTCAAATTAAATAATTGAACATGAATTGAATGTTTAATTCAAAATCATTTACTGCAAATGCCTTTCCATTCCTGTTCCAGTTCCAACTCCAGTTTACGGAACTCGGCAAAAAAGTCTCGCGTCATACACTTCATGGTGGGAGTCAAGTATTTGGGAAAAATATCTGGAGGAGCAAATCAAATCAAATATTAACCATTACACTGGGATTTCAAAAGACATGTTCTCAATACTTACAATTAAATTCAATACATAAATCACCAAACTCATTAATATTTGTATTGGCCTCCTTGATAGCACTTGCAGCATCCAGATTGCGGCACTTGGGCAAACCCTCAAGAGGAATAACTTTAGTGTATCCTGGATAGACAACATCCGTGATGACAATCTTTAGTTTGCGTTTGTCCAACGTTTTGAGGAAGAAACTAAATCCAGTTAAGGCATGCGATATATCAATATCATAGCGATAGATCAGATCATGCATATTCCGACGCTCGAAATATGGATGAGGTTTGTCAGCCGTAATGAAGATAATATCACCCGGTATGCTGGTGGGATAGCGATCGCCCTCTTCCTTGAAGCAGTAGCGTGTGCCGGCTGTAGTACCCGGCTGTATGTGAATCTTAAGCGTGCGCTTACGTTTCTCCATCTTGCATGCTTTTTCATCAATAATCTCTTGCCGCCACACATGCATCAACTTCAGACAACCGGAGCGCACTTCTTCGAGGGATAGGGGCAGAACCCTCTCGGTGTTTGGGTCCTTGGTGCGCACGCCAATACCATGCTCTCGGGATGCAAATAAACTGGGTGGATTGGTAATGGCATCAATGACATTGGCATATGGCGAGTATGACGCAAAGACATTGGAGTAAACCTTCATGTGATCACCATGATATTGATAGGGATGGAAGTAGCCATTTGGCAACATTACACCCTCGAGAAGACCAGCTTCCCCATATCGATCATAAATGGCTTTGTAAAGCTCATTGCCCAGCACATCGTAGGCCATATTGATATAGGCCCATTGCTTGGCCTCACCCATGGGCGAAAGATGGGTAAGCCGTCTTTCCTGGGCCAGTGGTACCAAATTTTGTTCATGTTGCTTCTCTCGATGCGGACACAAACGCACAGCCAAACGTCGATAGGCCAGAGAAAGTTCCTCCTTAGTGGCCGATCTGGGCATGTCCAGAACGGCGTAGTAGTCTAGCTCTGGTCGATTCATTTCGGGGATTGTGGAGGGAACAACACACAATATTACTTGTAATATATACTTGTAATGGAACTAATATTTGTTTCGTTAGAATATTTATTTAAATTTTTGTATGATAGATGATGGCTGGGTAGGCACAGAGTACTGAGAATTTCGCTCTGATTTTGTTCAAAAATTATATATATACAAAACGACTGAACTCAAGCTTTATGGGAGTGGGACTGGGCAGGAGAGATAGAAAAGCAGATTAGAATTAAGCTTAAGATAGACCTGTTGATGGAGCTTGTAAGGAAGAAACGCTATAAGCTGTGCATGCAATCAATCAACATCTTCAGTGCTGACACCGGTATAAATGGGCTCCTTCGGTTCATCACCATCTTCCTCCTTTTCCTTGGCACTCTCCTTAGCGTCATCAGTTTTCTCTACCCCACCACCACCACCACCAGCAGCTGCCGCCTCAACATCAGCAGCATTTGGCACCCAGAGGCCCGAATCAACACAGCGTTTCATATGATATTTGGCCACATCCACTGGCATGGCCGCTATGGTCTTTTGCAGCAGTTCCACATCGCGCGACTCAAAGCAGGCCTTAAGCTCCTAAAATAGATACATCAATCAGATGTTAAATAACAATTAGAAGATAAAACTTACATCTGGCAGGGATTCAAATACATCAGCAGGATCCAAGCCACCAGGTCCCATGCGTTCTTGTCTTTCCTCCTCTTCTGCCTGGGCCATGGCCTCCTGAATCTTCTCTTGTGCTCTATTCTTAATTCTCTGCTTGAAGTCTTTAATTTCAGTTTCAAATTGCAGACGATATTCAGGTAGACAATTCTGAATTTTCGAGAAGAACGAACTGACACATGCTCTGGGATCCACATTCAATTGCTTGGCCAGTTCCAGAATGTATTGCATGCAAATGCTTTGATGCGCCACATGGGCCATCAGTTCATGCTTCTCCTCCATTTCCAGGTTAATGGACCAAATGACCAGATAGTTGACTGTGTCGTCACACACCAACATGGAGTGTTTCTGGAGAAACTCCTTGGAATCATCATATTTTCGGAACATGCCATATTGTTTGCACAATTTTTCGTTCTCCTTCACAAACTGCTTCATGCGTTGCTCGCGCTCCTCCTCGGACAGATTCTCATCAGGTTTACGCGGTGCCTTTTTATTAATGACAGTTTTCTCGAAACCGGGCTTACTAATTGTGTCCACATTCCAAGGGGTCTTGTTCTCTTTCTTTAGCATATCATTCTCAACGCGATCTAGTTCTTTGCCTTCGTTCTCGATCTTCTCCAGCTCCTTCTGCAATGAATGGTATGATGATTAATTTGTGAACCAAATCAGATAAGGTTTCTAGTTTCGTCTTAATCTCTGACTCACTTTAAGTGCGGCCTCATCGCCCTCCTTTTTCCCAATGCGCTCCTTTACATCTATGAGACGAGCCTGAAAGCTTTGCCGCTTCTTCTTCAGCTCATCCTTTTCCTTATCCATTTCGGCCATGCGCTCCACGCGTGCCTGATGCCGCCAGCGGAACAACGAAGGCGTATCAATGTTGGGATGTGTATCGTCCTCATCATCGGAAATCTGTGGGTACGACCGGCAGGTTTCTATTGATATATCTTTGATTTCATTCATCTCTCACTTACCTCTATGTTCTTCCATTTGCTGTAATCGACCATTTTGTTGAGTTCTTGTTTTCCTTTTTTTTTATTTTTTACCTATATTTAAGGTGCAAAAGTTTCTTTGCTTTCTAGAGATGCGCTAATTCCCGATAGTATCGCTTTCACCGCTATTAATGGGAGCAGAATACTAGTGGTAATACTGGTTTTCAGTATTTCTTAATGTTCTTTGTTTTACAGCACTCAAATTATTTGAACAGTGCTGTGTACTGTTTTTTTTTCCAGTGCAGAAAAATGTTGTACTGAACACATGCGCGCCATTGACATAAATTTTGAAAGTGGGACACCAGGCTAAGGTTAATGCATGCAAAAGACAAACAAGACCAATTCAACAGGAAACTAGGAAACTTTACCAGCAATGTCAATAGAAAACAAACAAAGAGGCGTTTATATGGCTATCAATTTTTAATTATCGATGTCTGGTAGCCAAAAAGGCCGAGGACAATGAAAAGTTCCTCACAGTTTTTGGAGAATGGCCAACTACTATAGACGTAAAAAACCAGATGCGGTGTTTTTGAATGCCAAGCCCATTAATAGTGCCAATGCCCAGGCGTATTTGTATGGGGTGCGAAAGTACTCCATAGGCTTGGCTGAGAGATTGGACAGTGACTATCAACCGCCGCCAATTGAAAGGAAAAAGAGTACGGCTAGTACTGGATCGAATAATCCGGAATTTACGCCAGTAAGATATTGTAACTTAATCATTTGAAATTAATATCACATATATGGATTTTCTTTAATATTTTTAGAGCGTTTTCTATAGGAACATAGCTCCGGTAAATTTGTTTCTACGCATTATAGGAGTCCTACCCATTGTGAGAAGGGGACCAGCCAGGGCCAAGTTTGAATTGAACTCGGCTGCGTTTTTTTATTCAGTTGTTTTCTTTATGCTATTGGCGGTGAGTAATCTCGGATCGGATTTTAACAAGAACAAATGTGATCATCACTTGGTTTTTCTTAGTGCTATGTGGGATATGTGGCGAACAATCGCATCCATGTTGTACGTTCCCTGAGCGGCCCCTTCGAGGAGGCTGTGATTGCTTATCTATTTCTGGTTAATATCCTGCCCATTATGATAATACCGATCCTGTGGTGGGAGGCCAAGAAAATAGCACGTCTATTCAACGATTGGGATGACTTTGAAGTCTTATACTATCAGATCTCTGGGCACAGTCTGCCTTTGCATCTGCGCCAGAAGGCCTTATATATTGCGATCATTTTGCCCATACTCTCAGTCCTCTCCGTTGTGATCACACATATCACCATGTCCGATTTGAATATTAATCAGGTGGTGCCCTATTGTATTCTGGACAATTTAACGGCCATGCTGGGTGCCTGGTGGTTTCTCATATGCGAGGCAATGAGTAATACCGCCCACTTGTTGGCAGAACGTTTCCAGAAGGCCTTGAAACATGTCGGTCCCGCTGCCATGGTGGCTGACTATCGCGTCTTGTGGCTACGTCTGAGCAAACTGACCCGTGATACTGGCAATGCCATGTGCTATACCTTCGTTTTCATGAGTCTATATCTGTTCTTTATCATCACGCTATCGATTTACGGCCTCATGTCACAGCTCTCGGAAGGATTTGGTATTAAGGACATCGGTCTGACCATTACAGCACTTTGGAATATAGGTTTGCTGTTCTACATCTGCGACGAGGCTCACTATGCCAGTGTGAATGTGCGTACGAATTTTCAAAAGAAACTACTAATGGTCGAACTGAACTGGATGAATTCCGATGCCCAGACGGAGATCAATATGTTCCTGCGGGCCACCGAAATGAATCCATCGAATATCAATTGCGGCGGCTTCTTCGATGTGAATAGAAGTCTATTCAAGGGTTTGCTTACCACCATGGTCACATATTTGGTAGTCTTGCTACAATTTCAGATCAGCATACCCACAGATAAGGGTGATGGTGAGGGCAATACGAATGTTACAGTGGTTGACATGTTAATGGATAGTTTGGATAATGATATGACCTTGCTGGGCCCGACTAGCACTGCAGGAACAACAACCACAATTCGAGCCACAACAACAACTACAATGTCATCGCCAACTGTCAAACAAGGACGGGCAGGACGAAGGGGTTGATCAGAGCGAGACAGAGAGAGAGAGAGAGAGAGAGAGAGAGAGAGAGGTAAAGAGAGAGAGAGAGAGAGTTAATAATAAACTTTTGTTGCTATCGTAAGAATTTAAAAAAAATAAACTGCTTGAAATCCCCTGCTAAATATTTGTTCAACACTTAAGCTTTAGGTTAGTCTCGCCTGCCGAGCTTTCTCGGGTAGTCTGATGCGTAGAGCTTTGAACTTTAAAACCATAAGGCCTTGGTTCTACTCCGGGGTTAGAAAAACGATTTGTTTTTTTCCCCCCTCTTTTATTATTATTATTTGTTTGTTTTTCGCAATCTTCTAATATTTTTGAACTTTATTTTGAATGTTGCAATTAACGTATTTTACAAACTACATAGTTTCAAGTTAAAGGCCCAAAGCACTACGTTAAAAAAAAGGTTGATGAATTACAATTTGCCTGATCTGATCTGATCTGATCCTGATCGTACCATCCACCATATTGGCTATCTAAAATAGTATCTCTCTTCGGTATTCCCGTTAATTATTATCACACAGACTCATACACATTCCAGTTAAATCATTCTTTTGTTGTTTTTAAGACACTTGATGGAAGTAGCCAGAAGCAGGATCGTATGCTGGGGGGTTTGGGGGTCCGGGGGCTTAAGATTGATCTAACACTGTCCATCGGGAGATTCGGTTAGTATATGCTTATAGCCATTGCTACCCAGATACATGTGCTCGCGTCGGAAATGATAGGGTATCTAAGATTCAGAAAATTTGTTCATGTTATAAATCAAGAGAGAATATTTGCATTTCACTCACAGCTCCTGGCGCTGGGCAGGGTATGGCCACAGTGGCTATCTCTCGCAGTTTGTTCATGGTACGCAAGCTCTGATAGAAACTATGCATCACGTACCACTTGAATCCATCCATACAGAGCAGAGTATAGCACACGATAACTGAAAGAGTGGACAACCGAACTAAACTGAGGATCCTCAATGGATATAGATCACGGCAAAACTTACAGTAAGCGCACTGTCCACCAAAAATCAATGGTAATTTGGTATCCTTCAGCATAAAGATGAGCACACCCACAGCGATTGCGCCAAGGAATTCAATCACCAGCCAGGGTATAATCAAACCCGGTATGTTCTTGTACACGCCAAAGAACAGGGCTATGGCACTCAGGGCATAGACTCCAGTGACCACAGCCAGAAAATAGAGGGCATTCTCTGTTGCATCGGCCAACTGGGCGGCTGTCTGGAGACGCAAATCGTTGTGAAACGGTGACATATTATAGAAGCCATTATCCTTTTGATCCAATATATCCAGATCGAGCAAATGGCGCATTTGCTCCGCATGGGCCAGGCAGAGCAGCACCAAAAACAGAATGCAATGGGCAATCAGCTGCAAAACAAAATAAAAACAACGAGAAAATGATCTTTAGCCCTTGTGGCAATGAATAATTTTTTGCACTGCTTGCCCTTGTAATTCCCAACTGGTTTTGGCCTGTGGCAGACCAACATTTTCCACTCCATGCCCTGAAAGTTCAGAAAAGGGTGCTCGTCCTGGCGCATTTCCTATCAAGGATTTTCAGTGCAGACGCATTGCACTGTTGGCCCATCCCATACGCTTCTCCCCCCTCTTGGGGGCGTTGGAGTGGGGGCGTGCGCTAAATTGCCGCCTTTGGATGGGCTTTTCTCTAAAAAAAACAGTCCAGTGGGGTATGGCTTTGCATATCCAGTGCATAATTTTTGTTCTTGGGGCTGGCGGCTGTACCTAGTTGGTACGCCTCGGATTGCGGGGGGGACATTCCCCCTTGCGTGCCAGGGCGTACTTGTGCGCTGCGCCCCGCCTGATTCATACTTATGTAAGTAGTGTCTTGGTTGTTGTCGTTGTTGTTGTTGTTGTTGGGGGTGATGTGGGTGGGTGGTGTTCTGTGTTATTTGTGTGGTGGAATTTCCCATTGTCACTCGCTCACTCACCAGTTGGTAGATGCTTGTCAGAAGAGCTGTTGTCCGTAGATTCCTTGGAGTTATTGGAGCCATTAGCATTTCATAGGTGCGCCGACAGCAGCCCCATTTGCCCGCCATTGCGCTGACCGTGGGCATCATCAGCAGCATAATGTTCCTTCCGCAGAAGTGTGTGTTTGTTTTTCCTCTTGTTTGACGCGACTCCCCACACCCTGTGGCCAATCTCGCTCAATCAATTTATGGATTTTTTGTCCGCGGCTCCACTCACACACAAGCTTGTGGCTGGTGTTACTTCTTGCAACTGACGACGCGACTGAATATACACAGCCAAGGCGGCTGTTTCGTCATGCAACGCGTTAAAGTTCTCTAGGGGATGATGAATTTGGAGGCGGGGGGGTTAATTTGGCCAAAGCTTTGCGCTAAGTCAAGTCAAATTGCACTCTTAAGAACTATGTGAAAAATTCGACTGCCAAGGTCTATGGGAGAACAAATGTTTTGACACTTGAAAAGCTTTTGCGTTTATGTTTTGGTTACACTCATCGCGCTCGAAGGGTATACGCACTATGTCGTCCTTGATTCAAGATTATAGTTTCGCTTCAGTTATATGTATTTGTGACTTCCGCTTAGAGCTATGGGTAACATTTAATCGTAATCGGTTTGCGGGTTTTCGTTTCTCTCTCTGAAGGGTATCTAAGATATAACTATGGTTTTTCCATTTTCCGCCACATTTCGGTTTTGAGGGTTGTATTTGTTGGTCGCGCAGCAGATGGTTATCGTTAGAGCTTTTGGCCACATAAAGCTTGGGCCAGAGTTGCCACTACTTCACTCTACCCTCGGTGGAAACCTACAAAAAGCAATTAAAGTTTGCTGCTGCCTCTTCTCCGTCCGTTGCTCGTTGCTATGATAAATTTTTGCATTTTAAAAGTCAATTTACACTGAACTATAAAAATGTAACATAAATTTTACCAAAGCAGGCCATAAAACTCCCGTCTGGTAGTCAGAATCTCAGGCAGAGCCGCGAGTCGGCTAAAAAGAGGGAATCAAAGTCGTGTCGTTGCCACTGGGCAACCATCCCAGCCCCAAAGATGATCATGATGACGACGATGATGATGATGATGGCGCTCCCGCTTCCTTTTCCCCCCCTTGTTTTTTTTTTTTTGTTTGTTGCTCTTTTAGCTGCTGCCAGCTACTTGTGCGCTTAATTGATTGTTTTTCTACGAGCTTGGAGGCTGTGCACGGCTCCTCCAAGACAGTCGAAGTTGGCTGGCGATCTGGCGAGGATCAGCCTAACTGCAGTATGGGCATGATGAAGACCTCAGGGGCAATATATGCGTTTTTGTTTGCGGCTTGTTATCATTGGGCGTGTTTTATTAACTTTTAAGCTGCCATGCACGCGAGGGGCCATAAAAAAGTGCAACTGCCAAACAACACAACACAACAAAAACAGAAGAGGAACCAAACCAAAAAAAAAAAAAAAGAATCCAAAAGTCAATTAAAAATTTTTTACATTTGTTTGCACACACAGAACGGAATGGAACGCAACTGCAATGGACTGCAGGAAGAACCTGGCGCGATAATCATAACTGCAAAAAAGTAAGAAAACTGCGCGCAGGCGTCGCCCGACGATAATTTATGGCCCCAACCAAGCAGAAAGGAGCTGTAGGGGGCTGCAAGGGGGGGCTGACTTTGCTCTTTTGCGGTTGAGAAAAAAAGGTGGAAGAGTATTGAAATATCATCTTGCAACCATTTGCCGTTCAATTTGCGTTCGCAACGCTCTTTTGATTGGTTTTTCGCAACCCCCCACCACCCTCCGCACTCACCTCCTCTCCACTCCTCCCTCACTCATACTCTCTCTCTCGCTCACTCTTACTCTGGACAACGAACGACTACAAATTGATTGCCTTAAAGTAACTTGTAAAGTGCATCTAAGAGATGAGGAGGAACACCACAGCTTGGAAGATGAAACTTCCGTCCGTCGCTCTGTTGAAACAGAAGCAACATTACAAATGTGTGGCGTTATTGCCATGGGGGAGGAGTGTGCGAACTGCAGCAGGAGCAGCAGCAGCAGCAGCAGCAAAGAAGCGAAACATCTTTTGATTAAAAACAGAGAAATAAAAAAAACGAAGGAAACCTTTTGCAGCAGTTGGGAGAAGAGTGGAATAGAGAGTGGCATTGGGCACTGGATGGCAGTCCGGATAGTGGTTATTCGATACTGGGATTCGATAGTGGAGTGGGGGATAGTGGGCAGAGTGGGCTTCCCAAAAGCAATCGCCGTTGTTAACAAGCATTTCAGCGCATGACAATTGGCATGCACACCTCCAGGCCATTAATATGCAACTCGATGCTGACACATTTGGAGTTGCTACACCAATTGCGGTTGGTAGTCGCTCCTCACTCCTCCTCGCCTGCTCCCTCTCTGACCAGACACTTGTGCCAGACTTTCGCGTCATTTTACCAGAAGTTCGTTCAATCTCAGAGCCGGGGGAGTTATTTAATCATGGAAAATCGTTTGACTATAAATAACATTTTCTCGACTTATTTGCACAATTTGTTTGCCTGTTTTGACAGTCAGGCTTGGAGGCTGTTTTCCTTTCCTTTTCTTTTTTTCTTTTCTGATAGCCTCTGATAGCCCCCATCACAGAATGAACTACCTATGAATTGAATTGAAATTTAAATTAGTTTCAGATCAAATATCTAGATTAAAGTTTTTGCCATGAAAAATCATCATCGATTTAATGTTGCCTCTCCCTTAATTGGAAAGGTTATCTTAATCGAAGTCACTTTAGGATTTTCGGACAAAATGCTCTTCTTGACATTTTCTTGGCAATTTCTATTTAATTTTCATATTTTGCAATGCGCTCAAAACTTCCAATGACCATGAAAAATTTTAGAAATTGGGTAAATAATTAGTTTTCAATGCTTGATTATTATTATATTATATCATATTAAGTTTATCTTTCTTTAACATATTTTTCAAAGGCATTAAAATTTTTAGAAATTTGTAGAAACTAAGTTGAACTCGATTAATAATGGTAACATTATGAAAACTTTCAAAAATTGTGTAAACAAATTAGTTTTCAAGACTTGATTAACAATATATTTTATTAAATTGAGTTTCCATAATTTTTTTAATGCCCTAAAAGACTTAGAAATGCAAGCTTCGAATTACTCATGCAAAATATGTAAAATTAGGTACAACATTTATTTACTGATTAGCATTAGTATCAATTTAATCAAATACTATCATTTCAAGCAATAAAATTAGACAAATTTTTCCGAATTTGTTTTAAAATTGACCAAGTTGTGGAAAGAAAAATCTTAATTCTATTTCGATTGACACAATTGAGAAGGGTTATCAGATGAATATGATTATAGGAACTCATCTGATGATGATGTTGATTAGGAAAATATATATTTTTTAGATAATCAGTAATGTTTCGAGCTAAAGTTTAGACAATCCTGAGGATTTTCTTGTCACTTATTGTTGATGCATTTTTTTTTGGTTTTCAAATATTGTTCATTCGTAGATGAAATTATGCAATGTTTCTCAATTGCTTTCTCGACCACACTTTGCATCGCTTACATAATTTGGATAAACATTTTGACACCTCGAAAGGAACTCCTTCAAATCAAGTCACGTTTTTCCGTGTGAGACGCATATTTACGTAAAATATCAATTGTTACACATATTTGCATGGGCCAAACAACAAGAGGCACATCCTCGCAATTCGCACTTCGCACCTCCCACCTCCCACCTTCTATGGATATGCTCCCATTATCAGGGACGCGATTTTTATGCGGCGTATGATGAAGATGTTAGCATTTCCGATTAAACATGCACCACCCTTCCTTCCCATCCTCGGCGCAATCGAGAGCAAGGACAACAACAGCAATAGCAATAGGAATAGCAATAGCAACAACAAACAAACGAGTGGAAAACCCTCGAGCATCATTCACACACAAATCTCAAGGGTGTGTTCAATTGTGTCAATTTAACGCCTTTTATGGCACGCCAGCATCCCTTCATCTAACTCACACCCACAGACGCATAACCACCCCGACCCCGACCCCGACCCCCACCCACAACTCACCCACTCGTTCATTGAGGTCCTGCACCACGTTGGGCATATTAATTATGACAGGACGAGGACGAGTTTGGTAAATGTTGTGCAGTTGCAGTTGGCAATTATTTAACCCACTCGATTTGCTTCACGGAACAGAAGTGTTAATTACGATTGAATGTGGGTCCCGGTACCCCTGTACCCCCGTTGCCCCTGTTTCCAGTATCATCATCTGTAGGTCCTCGACTAGATGGGCATGGGCATGGGCATGGGATATTTGCAAAATGCATGCTCGCTTTACGTTTATCAAACGTGATTATTAGTAGTAGTTGCCTCTGTCTAAATATTGAAAATTGACAATATGAAAGCGGTGCCCTATGACGATGCCAATGCCAATGCCGATGCCAGTGGCAATGGCAATGATGATGCCGATGCTCATGTGGATGTGGATGCGGATGCTAAATGGTTTATTGCAGAATGCGAATGAGATTACTTGTGGGTGTCAAAAGGCATGGCCTCTTGTTTGTCGTATCATAAATAGTGTAGTTGTCGGCAGGGATTCGGTGTTGATGTTGGATAATAGTTAGTTAGATATTTGTAATGAAATTCGAGCGCCTCGTCACTATATACACACATATGTATATCCTCTCCCCCCCTTACGACCTAAACAATGCTCTTGATTTGCTTTAAAAAAAAAAGAAGAGAGATAATCAAAATTCGCATATAGGCAAAACAATTAAATTGAAAAAGTGTTAAAGAAGGTAATGAGAAATATTAAAGAAAATAAAAATGAACCATAGAAACTATATTTAAAAGTGAAAAAGATAAGAAAGAATATGAAGAATTTTTGATTTAAACCAAATAAATAAACAACATTAGGAAAAACAAGAGAATTAATTGTGAAAATATAAAATATTAGAATGGGGAAGATAACTGTAAAATATCGGAATGGGATTGGCTCTTTATAGCTTAAGCCAGCTTAGAAAAAGTGGAACTTAATTTCCGTGCCCCAATAAGTATGCTATGGAAAATGCAAAAGACACAATGTTACACCATTTCTATGCAAATTAAATGTTGGCCATCTTATTTCTAATAAGAAACGGTAATTGTATTCTTTTTTTTAAATTTCCGGAAGTATTAGCTAGAATTTTAAATTTTAACGAACATTTTAAATACAACAGAATTTTTCTAATATACTGGAAATTTGAACCGCAATATTAAATTTTGGTTGTAAAATTTATTTTATCTTTTTTTTTAATTATTTATTATTTGTGTTGTATATTGTGTATTTTTTAGTTTGTTGTTTAAGGAAAATAATATTTTAAAACTTAAAAAAAAAGACTTAAAGCAAAAAGACTGAAACTTAGAAGCAATAATCACAATTTTGAAAGACTCCAAAATGCCATTTTCAGGAGAAATTGGAAATTTCTGGTGTGCAATTTCTCTTAGTTTTACTAGACCTACAATATAACTTCTTCATGTGGTTCATCGTTGTATCGTCCATATTAAATAATTTTCAAAAATTAGAATAGTATTTTCCTAATTAAATTTAAGCGTTTTGCATTCCAATGCACCTGGGAAGAAAACGCCTATAGCTTAGTTGACAACAATTACGGGGATTCATCTCAATATACTGACCCACACATTGCCAAATCAGAATTAAAGAACGACCCAAAAAAAATGCCTAATGCACCACTGTACAATAGTGGGCACGAATATAGCACACTTTCATTCTGATATTGACAATATGCATATTACCTACATATCTAAAGTAATTGTTGGTTTGAGGGGACTTACCTGTGTTCGTAGTCATCATTAATCATTCAGTGGATCTTTCTTCGATTCCAGAGTTACCTGGCGTTTATTTGTGTGTTTGGTTTGGATTTAGTTAATGTTGTTTGGACCTGCTAAATAAAAAAATATCTATTTAGGAAGAGCTACGAAATATTCTTTCAAAATATATAAGATTATTCTATATATAAGATAATTTTTTAAGAAGAAATACTATTTCTTACCTACTTCTTTGTCAATCAGTCAGCAGAAATGTCAATCGGGTGATTGTAATAGAATGTTATGGTAAAATGTACAGTTAACATTAACATTGATGGTAACATAAAAGTTTCAATTGTCAGTTACATTGATATCTTCTTACATTGATATCCTTTTATTAATCCTTCAGCTTAATGCAAATCCTATAAAAATTCTTTATAAATAAGTAAATAAGAATAATTTTCATATTTAGCTCTCGAAATTCAGATTTATCTTAATTTGTAAAAGAGAATCCGAAAGAAATTCATGGTGGGCTATATTCGTGGCCACAACTGTGCTCACTATTCTTCATTTTTTGGAAATTATGCAATATTGAGTTAATCCTCCAACTGCCCGCTGGCTATAATGTAATCAGCATTCCTACTGGAAAAGTATATACAATTGGACAACTAAAGGGCAAATCTTTTTCTGCTAGGCTTAAAGACACTTGTTCCCAGGAGTCGCGTAGTCCTGCCGCTGCTGCTGCTGCTTGCCAGTGGCCTGTGTCCTGACAAATATCCTTGATATCATTTAGTCAACTGGAAAAAATTCAATCAGCATACTTGGCAAATATTCCAACAACGATGTTCGAATGTCGACAGGCAGCCAGTGAGCCATCCATCCAGGAGGCCAGGCTGGCAGTCACTCAGGCAAGCAACGACGATTGTTAGCTAGCAGTGGGCTCAGTTGGTGGTGATGGGATGGGACGGGATGGGATGGGTTGGTGGGGCTTAAGGGAGGTGTATGAGGGCGTGTTCGTTGCATAAATCAACAGCAAATAAATGCTGATATGCTGAAAGTTCGTCTTGGGATGCTTTTGGCTGAAACAAAAAAACATGCGAAGCGGAATCGGAATCGGAATCGCAGGAGCACAAAAAAACAGGAAAAAAAAAATACCGAAAAGGGAAAGGAAAAGAGCAGAAAAAAAATTCATTCGCATTCGATAATTGAATTTCTATGGAGAGGAGAATAGGAATAGGAAAAAGGAGCACGAAACAAACACAAAAAAAAAAAAAAGGAAAAAAAGTAGCTAAAAGAGAGCAAAGCACATAGCCAGCATCTCGTGTCCAGCGATGCATGCGTCGCACGTAGCCCGGAGGAGCAAGCAAAGCCAGCCAAGAAGAGGGGAGGAGCATGCTGAAGTTGGAGCCGGATTTGAAGCTGTAGCTGTAGCTGTAGCTGTAGCTGTAGCTGTAGCTGGAGGCAAGGAGCATTGGCGCAAGGCAACTGTGCGCCCATATTATGTGCACAATAAATAGACGTGATCAGCATGAACAAGGTGGTGGGAGCATCGTTGTCCTTGCGCTTGGCTGAGCATTTTCACATTGCTCTGGCTCCGGCTCTGGCTGCATGCTGGGACAAAGTTGGGACGGAGCTGCTCCCAAAAAAGCGAAAAATGAAAGAAAAAAACTCGACGAGTGGAGGAAACACTTGAGAGGATGTTGACTGAGTTTTCTTCTTGCCGTCGACTGTTTCCGGCTTTTGTTGCCCGAAAAGTGCTCGAGAAAATCTTTTGTCCGTGTCTCCGTGTCTCACTGTTTTCTCTCCCGTTCTCTCTCTGTGTGTGTGTCTCTTCTTCTACTGCTTTTTTGCTAAGTATGCCAATCCCTCACCAGCACCATCACCACCCCCACCCCCCAGCTTATAAGAGATTCCAAAACTTGTGAAAAACAAGGCGCCGCTAAACTTTTTCTTTTCTTTTCCTTCTTTTTTTTTATGTTAACTTACTTTGTAGTTTCTTCTTATTTGCAACTTTGATTTTTGTTTATTTTTGCTTTCAACCCACCCTCGACACACACACACACACACACACACACACACACACACACACACACACACACACACACACACACACACACACACACACACACACACACACACACACACACACACACACACACACACACACACACACACACACACACACAGACGGACGGACGGACGGGTGGAGAGACAGCAAAGCTTCCTGTGGGGGTGGCACGCACCCTTAAGCCAGTAGAAAGAGAAAGAGCATGCCAAGAAAATGGCGGCAAGCAGCAGCAGTCGGCTTCAAGTTTGTTACAAAGCAAAGGCAACAAAAAAACACAAAAAAAAAACACGAAGAAAAAGGAATAATAAAAATTTCTTGACATGGAAAAATTTTCTTAGACTTTACTTTAAAATGCGCCATTTTTTGTTGTTTGCCAGCCATCCAGCCATCCTCTTTCCTGCCCCTCTCTTTGTCATGCCACCTACGTCACGCCTACTCAAGGACCAACCGAGCGGAAGTTTTATGAATTTTCTACAAAGCGACAAAGTCTTTTGCCTGATGTCCTTTGGGTTTCTCCTTATTTTTTTTTTTTTGCTCTTGTATCCTCTTTTTTTTCTATACATATATATTCCTTGTATTTTTTTTCTTTTTGGCTTGAAATCACTGCAGTGTGAATAATGACAATAGAGAAGACCGGCAGCAACAACAACAACAACAACCAAAGGCAGATAAAAAGAAAATGCGGAAAGAAAATCCTTCATTGTTGTTGTCGACTGCGTCAGGAAATATTCATAAAAATCATCAAGAACTTTTTTTCGGTTCATTTTTGTTTGAGTCTTTTTTTGTCCACAGATCTTCTAAGGGTTGTGCCATGCGGGCTCACAAATTATAATTTCTCGGTTTTGTTTTTTTTTTTTTTAACGTAATTTCTTTCGTATTTTTTAGACGTTAGAAGATGAATGAAAAAATGAAGCTAATTTCGAAATACTCTCTTCAAACTTACCTTTCGATATTCAACGATCTTCCTGGAGCCCTTCATCTGTCGTTGTCATTTGTTAAAATAACAGATTGAATTAATTTTTTCAACTCAAGCAATTTTTCCAACGATATAGTCGTCCGAAAAATAATACAAAACATGATCAGATAATTATCTCTTCTCTGTGAGTGTTACGAATATCTTTAATTGATTCGAATACCCTCCGGCTGTTAGGGTATGACAATGTGTCCAACCCTTTTAGCATTACCTAATGAAGTTATTAGAGGCGTCAATGAACGTCAACAAATTGACATTTAATGAAGTGCAGAGCAGCCCGCACATTGTACCAGAGCTCTGGATGCCAGGCATCACGCAATGATCTTTTAATTGCACCCAGAAAAAGACCAAAGAAACGAAACGAGAAACAAAACGAATACCAAACAAAAATGACACCTAACACAAAAATTAACTTTAATCATTTTGGGTGTTTGGATAATTATGATATTGCCTTTTGCAATTGACAGAGCATGAAGCGTAAAGTGTTAAGGTTGAGAGGGTTAAAAAGGTCATCAGCAAGGCAAAAAAAAAAACAAGATAATTAAAGGAAATATTCTCTTAAGGTTTAAGTTTTGGGAAAATAGTGAAATAAATAGCTTGAAAGTTGAACAACAATTAGGAATCTGCATTTCCACATTATTCATTTAGAAACATTCACCTGGAAACCACTGCAGGTTAGGATTCGGAATTCCTTTTTTTTCACCCCAGTTAACTCCATTTTAGATTTGACTGATCAGTGTCATCCTTATAAACATTTAGTATATATACTGATATATCAAATCAACGAACAACCCATACACTGATCTAAAATCGTTCAAAAATTACAATCAAAATTAAGTTTCGAAAGTTTGCTGAAACATTGAAAGTTTGTATAAAATAATATCAAATAAAAACAAACTTTACCATGCCTACAATGGTCGGTCTTATATGGAAATGACTGCCAGATATGCTTCCAGTCGAGATATCAAAGTGAAAATTGGGTCACAACTTTAAAGTATTGTAGAAAAAAGCTGGAGAGATTTGAGCAGCTCCAAACCCATCCTTAACCAGCCACTTCCTCTTGGCTTGGGAAAAAAGAGAGAACTTTGCTTTTAATTCGCGAAAACTCTCATAACTTCGCTTTTGGTATTCTGATCATTATCAAATTTAGTGGGGGGATTCACATAGTTAGGTCTAATTAGACATAGATAAAAATAAGTTATGGCTTACAAACTATACGAGTCTACATTAGAAATTTCGAGGCTGATTGATGGCTTTAATAGTTTCCTACGGATTCCAATTACTAGTGAAAAAAATAAGTATAGGAAAACATAGAAACTGCTAGAAAACGTAATGAATACTTTCTTTTTTCCAAATTCATTTTATTTTTCAGCGATAATTTTCAGCAATGATTCAATATTTTTATAAATTTTTTTGAATACGACTTGCGAGTGTCTTTCATTGTGAAATCAAAGTTAAACACTTTGTACATTTTTCAAAGCTATCAAGATGAAATTTAGAAACAGATATTTATTTTTTTTAATTGCTTGTTCTTTTGGAAAACAGTGTTGAAACATTTGATGGCCAAATTTTGACTTTGGCTCTTTATTTTTGGCCAATGAAATCGTCTTGCAAATTTGGGGCTTAGGTCATGTAGTTCCTGAGATCTCGGTGTTCACATTGATGATTTCTAGGGCCTGTTACATACATTTTTTGGAATTTAATTCGCTCTTTTGGGTGCAGGGTATAAAGAGAAGGAAATTGGAAGAGCTTAACGTAAACAATTTTATCAACAGATCTAATATATATCGATTAATAAACCTAAGCATTATCAAGGCTTAAAAGAACTTGTTTGAAATCCATGGAATTAGTTGGAATATGTTAAACTTATGACTTAATATTGGGTTTTTTGTATGTAGTTTAATTTGCCCTTCTATATTTGCTCATTAAAACTATATTTTGCACATATGTATGATGTACTCGTAGCCGACTTATTTTGTGTAAACATTTTGTCATCTTTAAAGTTGATGCCTTGAAAAGTTCTTGTTGGGCTTAGACGGCTTTTCGGTTGCGTTTCCCAAGAAAATTAACATAAATTATGCACGCCCACTTGCAAATGCAGTTCGTGCGTATGGTGCCTCCCCCTCCCCCCTCGTCATGGTGCACAGTGCATGGTGCACGTGCTATTCCAAGTCCACCTCATCCCGCCACACACACACCGAGAAAACAGGTGCGACATCAGGCAACGGGCAACGCACAATTAAGCGCCAAGCGCCAAGTGGTAAATGGTAAGTGGGAAGTGTGGCAAGTGGCAAGTGGCAGGACCAGCATCCCAAGAAGTTGATTGAATTTTCATATTTTATGCCGCTCTCTCTCTCTCTCTCTCTGTCTCACTCGCCTCAACTATGTAAAGTAAATTTGATAAACGAATTAGGCAGCTCGCGCTGCAAACTTTTCTGCCAAACAAACAAACAAATATAGAAAAATATATATACGTATGTATATGTAGGTATTAAAGAAATGGAAGGAAAGAAAAGAAAAAAACGTAACTCTAAACAAATACAAAAGTGCCACCCTGTGGTGGCCTGGCACGCCCCCTTTAACAGGAGGTGGGCCAGACGGCGACTGCTCACATAATCGAATTTATTTGACTGAGGGTTTTCTTTGGATAAAAGTTTTTGCAAGCTGGCAGCGGTTTTGAGTTCAACTTGAAGTCCCATACTCCTCCAGCCCTCGACCCCCCATTCCTCACCTCCTTTGCTACCCTAACCACATTTGCACACGCTCGTCCACACACGAGATTTGATTTTATTTTGTATCTCAACATTTTTGGGTTTCTATTCCAAGTTGATGCTGTAAAATTAGCAGCATAAGATTGGATTATCTTGTGTATGTGTATGTGTGTGTGTGTGTATGTGTATGTGTGTTGACTGGGTAGTAGCCCCTTTTTTCCACTTTCCCTCTATCTCTCCCTTTCTCTCTCACAAGTCGACCCCTTTTTTCTTGTTTTCTTTTTTTTTTTTTTTTTTGTATATTGTTGTAGTTGTATGTTGTATGTGCCCTGTGATTATGTATGTGGAAGCACGTGCCACGATTAGGCGAACGGCGTTGCGTTGAAGCGTGATGCAAAGCCAGCGAAGAAGAGGGGGCTACGGGCACTGGGCACTGGGACTGCCACTGGCTGAGGCAATGAATAGGATTTCAGAGTCTCGGAGCTGACGACACTTTTGTTGAATTGCTAATTTGCTTAAAGTTTGACTCCCATTGGTCCGAGTCAGTCACTCAGTCAGTCAGTCAGTCAGTCAGCGGTGGTCAGAAAAAGGGCCCCAAATCGTATATATGTATATTTCATTGGAAGTAATATTTAAGATTTTTCTTCAACCAGTTTGCTTGCTGACCGATTGGCTGGCATATGAATATTTGTAGAAATAATTCAATGATCAGAGAACATAATAATAATAAGAATTTTAAAAGTTTGAGTAAAAAAACGGAAGGGATCCTGATTTTATTGAGTCCTTATCGATTAAAATTTGTTACATATGAGTGGGTTGATAGTTCCTAGTGAGTCCTTTTGGCAGCCTCAAAGGTAAGATTTTTCAGGTTCCTAACAGTGAATTAAACTACAGTGGAATCTCGATTCGATTAAAAATTCATTTAAGTCATGTGATTTCAAGAAAAAACTTAAGGAAAATCTATAAGATTATCTTCCACATTTTGTTATTATTTAGACATTCATCTTTTATTATAACTCTACATACTTACTGGGCCAAAACTCGATTTTCTATTAAAAATTTTACTGAATATTGCAAGCGACACTATGCAAATTCGTAGCCTATTCCTGTTTGACAAATTACACTCTTTAATCGAAATTATTTTACTTTTTTCTTCCATCATAAGAGCTTTATCGAGCGCTACATTAGTTCTTATACAATTTCCAAATATTTGAAATTGTAATATCAATACAGAATCTGACTTAAAGGTCGCGGCTTTTCACTCAGAAAGAATATATCATATGTGTCCCTATTTAAGTGCTGCATAAAATGTTGTCCTATTTTTAAGTAATCGAATAAAAAACAATCTACAATAAAAACGCATTTTTTAAACAATGTTTCCTTTTTTGAAACATATTACTTATTAAAATGCTGAAAGTCAAAAAATTAGTGTGCTCTATTTAGCTTGTTCCAAGTTGATTGCAAATTCTTTTAGCTTTGTAGTTTGAATATTAATTTGCCCAGAGCTCGGTTTGTATTTGGAAATTATTAAATGAAAATTTATTATTCTCCATCTTATCTAAAATGAATATTAAGTCTTTATTTATTTTCCTTTATTTTATTTATTATTTTCCATCTTATCTAAAACGAAAATTAAGTCTTTATTTACAAACAAGTTGTTAATAAATAAAATAAATTAATTTCATGAGTGAATGTACTTTACTTTATTGAGATAGTTAAAGATTTTTTACTGAATAATAAGGATTACTGATATACTGATGGGAATTTAGAAATTTATTTCGAAAGAACAATTAGCTCGTGGTTTGGGTTTAGTTTCGCTTGTGCATTGAAACATTTTTTTTAACTGAAATATTATTTGAAAACTTTTGAAATCGAGCTACTTGATAGCTAAATATTGAAAAATATGGACAATTGAAAGGACTATTTGCATATGAAGTGAAAAATTGAGATATGTAGAATTGATTGTATCTTTTGGATATCAAATAGATAGATGAAGAGTCAATAAATAACACTTTCCTATGACTTTCTCAGCTGTTCGCCTGCGTTCTCTAATTGGAACCCCATTGCCTTTTCGTCTATACCTTTGCTCCCTCTCCCTCTCCACTCTTTCCACTCACTCGCTGTCTCAATGAAGAGATACTTAGGTGCGAGTATTTTCTCCACCCTTCGCATCCACTCTCTTATAACCATCTTGCGGCTTGGCCATAAAGTCAATTAATCGCCTAAAGTGCGCGGTAATAATTCAGAGTTCCAGAAACCGCGACAACCGCCAAAAGCGGCGTCAAAAATACGGGAGGAAACCCAAGTTGAAAGATTGGTATGAGTAGTTGTAGTAGTGTCTGTATGTCCAACTAGCCGCAGAATATGGTTATGGATGTAGGGCAGGGAGGGGCGGAGAGGGTATCTACCTACCTACCTACCTACCTACCTACATCCATAAGTCCACTTGATATTTGTGTGTTCGGTTGTTTGTTTGTATGTACGTAGTTGTTGTTGCTGTTGCTGTTGTTGGTCCGACTCGCGCCTTTTTGTTGATTTTTGATGTTGATGAATGTTGGCCACAACTTTGTGTTGTTGTTTTTAGTTGAATTTATACATGTTCATACATACGAGTATATATATTTTCTTCTTCGTTCGTTTTAATGTTATTATTTTTGTTTTTTTGTGAATTTCTTGCGTGCTGCTTGATGCATGTTCCGTCAAAATTTCATGTGCGCAAGAAGGAATATACAAGATAGAAAGAACAAGAGGGAGAAAAAGAGAGAGAGGGCTGTGGGAAGGGTGTGGGGTAACCACTTAACCTCGTGATTGATATGTTGCAATAATTCTTATCAAACAATGACCATAGCAGCAATGAAAAATTAACCACAGCGCCTTTCCCATAGATGGCTATATTACTCCGCCCACAAAACAAAGAGTACGTTGTTCAAATATGCTAGCGCCGACTTCGGAATGCCCTCTCTATGAAGTGGGTGATCAAAGGAACTTCCTCTCTCCCTCTCAAAAGATTTGGTTAAAAGCACGAACACACTTTTATCCCCAACAAATCCATGTGAAAAACTAAAGAATGAATTGAATATTGGCAACATATCATCGGATCAAATCTTACTGCAAAATGTATATACTGTTTCTATAGCTAACCTCTTGCCCTATAAGACCAGGGTATCAACCCGAAAAAAACCAAACAAAACAAAGAAAATGAAATAAATGAAAAGAAGAAAAGAAAAGAAAAAAAAAGCTTCATCCAATGAAACCAAGTTTCGTGCATATAATTCTCACTTTGTAAACAATATTAAGAAATATTAATTTTCATTTATCATTTTGATTGAGCGATCAAATCAAAAGAGGCAGAGACAGGAACAGGGACAGAGACTGGAACAGAGAGTTACACATACTTTTGCCTCGCTTTTGACTCTTTTCAGAGTTTGTTTTCTCGTGTGATTTCTTTATTATGATAGCCAGATTCGGTTTTAATGATCTTTCTCAGTGTTGATTTATGATGCATAACCTCAGCTTTGGCCGCAAGGTGTCGAAACTGCAACCGAAGTCTCATCTGAGACTCAAAATTGGGCCTGTGTGACTGGGAAAAAGGAAATTCAAATTGAGGTTAACTGCGAATAGGCGTTGATATAGAGTGGAATGAGTGGAGTATCCACATCGATTGGGGCCACAAGGCAACAAATATTTCAAATATTGCAGTTGCCCGTTTGCAGGACTACGAAGGAGCAAGAAGTTCTTTCGAATGTTGCTGTTGTACATTGACTTTTGGTGGCATTGCCACTTTGCTTTGAATGCTGTCGTCGAGCGTCGATTGTCGAGCACCCTCGCCCCGGCACTCGACTTTTGTTCTTTTTTCTTTCCATTGTCAAGATTTAACTGAATTATAACTTGTAAATAGGCGTTAAAGTTGTGCAATCCCCTTTGGACTTATTCTTTTTTTGGATGGATGGATGGATGGGGTGGGTTCAAATGATTTCCTGTTTCGACCTCTTTTTCCTTTCTTTCGTTTTTGCGGATGATTGTATGTAAGCCGCTTACAGAGCGGGGAGAGAGAGAGCGGGGTTCGGTTTGAGTTTGGGTTCGGTTTTGGTTGTCGACTAACAAATGTTGCAAGCGTGCAAATTAAAATTCGGTTTTTGTGGTTGCTACACTTGCATAACCAGCCCACTCCACATTGAAAACCGCTGGTGCCACCAAATGCTTTGTATGCCGAGAAGGCACCACCAGCAAACAGGCAAACACACACACACACACACACACACACACACACACAGACACACATAGAACCACACTTAACCACATAGACATGTGCTATATAATTTATTTTGACATGTTTGCCAACATATTTCAATTGATTTTATTGTACATGTAATAAAAATGAAATAAAATATATAAAGTGAAATGAAATGAAATGTATCACAATTATTGAAATATGAGAACTTTTATAGTAATAACAAGTTATGCAACATGGCATGGATTGTGGGAGTGGGAGGGGGAGGGAGAGGGCGAAATCTCCACTGTCGGTGCGGTGCGGAGTCCTGAATGAAAAACCACAAAGCAGACAGACGCCGATGCCGACAAGCCCTTCGCCCTCCTCCCGCCCTTTACTGACCCGGCAGCTCTTAGGTAACTCCCTCGCTGGCAAATAGTTTTGCGGATTTGTAAATTAACAAATTGAATTTAATGCGCGACTGAGCAACAAAATCCCGTAACCCCTGCCAACCCCCCTGTTCAAACACTTCAATCCACTCATCCATTCGCTTCTCCTTTGATCGGACAAAAAGAACTTTATGCCTGAATTGAATTTTTCATAATTCTATGAAAATTTTTGCATATTTGTTTACCGATAATCATCGCGCGATGATAATCGGTTATTTGTCAAATTGCGGCAATTGTTGCTAATGATTAGGCGGCCATAGAAAAAAAAAAAAAAAAGAGGAAATGAATAAAAATTATGCAGATCAATGGCCTCTGATTGCGGTCACACAGTTGTGGCAGCAAACTGCAGGTGCACATGGCCACGCCCTTTAAGCACTTGCAACAAAATCAAATAATAATGCTTAACTATATCTATCTATCTCTCTCTTTCGCCATATCAGGTTATATTCCATTCTAACAGATTTTTCTTCAGTTACATGTTTTGATTTTTGTTCTTTCTAAATTCGTTTTCTTTTTTTTTTTGGTTTTTGTTGTTTTTCATTTGTTCTTTCTTTGTATTTGTGCATATTTTAAAGCAAACAATTTGCATGTAAATATGTGCAAAAAGTTTCCTCCGTTGTGAGTGTGTGTGTGTGGGAGTATGTTTGCTATAGCGTATGTGTGTTTGTATTTGTGATGCCTTCGCCTGTCAAAATATTCGACCATATTTTCCAACAGCCAGGCAAATGTGTAGACTTAGCTTTTAGCGACCAAAACGAATTGGAAATGCCCTTATACCCAAATTTAAAATATGTGATATTAACTAAATTACTTTAAAGAACTGAAATAATTCATAAAAAGTATTGGAAATATTCGTAAAATAGCCAAAGTATCTAAAGATATTTTGAAGCATATGAGTGCGCCTAAAAGAATGCAACACAATTTGATAGTATCTAAAATATATGGATTGGTTGCAAGGACTAACAAAAAATCGACAAAAAGAGTATCAAAATATTATTTAAGTTATTATTTATAATATTCAAAATTTTAAAAAATATTTAGAGGTATTTTAGAGTATTTTAAAGCATATTATCTTGAGCAAAAGCAAATTTCGAAGACTTCAAAGAAATTTTTATGTTATTTGTTAATCTCATAATTTTGATTTCTTGTAATATCTAACTTAGATTATTATCAAGACCTTTTTTTCACATATCCTTTACAGGCAATACTCTACCATAACAAGGCAGTAAATATGCATTTTGTTCCATTTCCGTTTTCCCTTCTCCCCCCTCCAACTCTTTCATATTTTGCGCATTTTTATGTTGTTTATTTTTTGGTAGCTTTTTAAAAAACATCAGAACTTTTCATTTACATATTCGCTTTGTGCCAACACAGAGAGAGCAAGACAGAGAGATATAGAGAGTGAAAGAGATGGAGCTGCTGTGTATCCTTTGGAACGTTTGGCTACGTTTTTGCGCTTGGTGCCAAAAAATTTGCATAAAATGCAAATGATGCCAACGCACCAGCCGAAGGAGATGGAGATGGCAATGAATGGGAGGGGGGATGGGCTAAAGAGAAAGAGAGAGAGAGAGAGAGATGGAGAGAGACGAGAGCTTAACCCACACCGTTGTGGCTTTTTTGGTCCTTTGCGATATCATATTTATTAAAAGGATTATTGGTGCTTCACTGGCATATCCTGTTAGTGTTGCTGAAACACCCGCAGATCTTCCAATCCCAAAAACCCCACCCACCATCACCCTCCCTCCCACCCCTCCTACCCTGTCGCATTTATGCAAATGAATGTTGGCTGGCTTTTGTTTCAGGTTTCCAATTTTTCGCGCCCCAATCCAACCAAAAAAAAAAAAATAATAAAAACCCTTTGGAAAAATATGTTGAGTTACTCTTTTCATATTCTTTTTTTTTCTTCTTTACATTATTCTTTCACGACTGGCGCCATATTTGATTTAAAAGTTGACGCCAAATTGTTCAAAGCATTGTAAAAATGCACGAAATTACAAATACAATTAAACCCAAAAACCGAAACCCAAATGCGAAGAGTGAGAAGATCTTTTCCCTGTTTCACGGGAATCTCAATTTTGGCTTGTTTTTGGTAACAAAAAAAATAGAAGAAGAAAATTTCCATTTTTCTTTTTGTTGGGGCGTTTTCACACCTTGCACTTAGCGCCTGGCGGAAAAACGGCATATCGACCAAGGGGGCGGGGTCGGAGTGGAGCGGCGCTATCTTTTGACTTCACGCTTTGTTATTCTTCACTCTATTTGTTTAGCTTTTCTCACCTCCGAACTCGGTTTAGTTCTAATGAAGTTGAACATTGGATTTTATGATGTTTGGTTTTTTCTTTTCGTTGGAGGGGTGAGGGGGGGAGAAACGTTCAGGTGTGGATAGCGCCTTTGATTAGCTGGTGTTTGCTGGTCTTTTATTTGGTGGGAATGCCCAAGGATTGCGGGCAGCATCAAATTCCTCCATCTATTCCTCGAATAAGACAATACGGTTCACTTTTAATGATGTGTAATATAAAGTGAGTGGAAATTCTAGAATGTGTTGGGCAATAAAAACGAACTCCCCAAACTAAACTGAAGATTCTCTCTTTAGAGAGTCTTACCAGTAGATTATCGAGAGCTCTAATATTTTAGATATTACAGAATAAGTTTCTACCAACCACACAAGACAACAAAATCGATCTAAAGTTATCTACAGTTGGTTACAAATGAAAGTGAAATAGGATAGAGCAAATAGCGTCCTATCTGCCGATGTATTGCTCATTCTTCTAAAACCAAATCTCGCGAATTTGAAATCTCAATTTTTCTTTCTAATTTGTCGACTTTGATATCGTTCAACAACATTAATTCATATCATTGTTACATCATCCGAAATTATAGTCGATTGGAGATATTTTATGTAAATATCAAATATGAATTACATAGCTGAGCTATCTAGGATTTTACAAATATTTTTTGTTTGGCGTTTAAGTATTTTCACCGTTATTAATTTGAATTTGGAGATTTTAGGGTCTTGTTCATATTCATTCCGAGTTTCCCTTACAAAACTGTTTCAACATATTTAATTATAATTATACATCTGAAGAAAAAAAATATTTTAACTAAGTATTCCAATTCATAATTTCTCTACTTTGTGTAAGTTTTATTAATATTTCATAGTTACACAAATTAGATAAATTATGAATTGGAATAGTTTTATTAATGTTTCATAGTTATTTTTCGAAAATAAATTCATGGAAAGCTGTTGTATTTCTTTTAATTGCACGTATAAAGTTTAATTATCTAGCTTAAATTGTCTTTCAATATTTTTTAGAAATATCGCAGTCTTTTCCTCTCTTTTATCCCAACATTTTATCAGTTTAATAGCACTTCGAAATATTAGATATCAATTTATGTTGTGTGTTTTAAATAAATCTAAAAAATGTTAGATTATAATCGTAATATCATTAACATAATGTTGCTGAAAACTCACTTTTATCTAACAATCTATTTTTTTAGGCTTTAAATAGTTTTTTTTATTAACATGCCATGATATTATCATTAAAAAATCTATAAAATAATCGGCAATAACTTTTGAATATTATTACAAAACATTTTGCCTATTTCGTGTAAAAGCTTTAAAGAGCCTCTTAATAGATTTTTAGTATGTCAATTAAAGAGCCACACTCACACACATACACAACGTATTAAACACATTTTGCAGGAATTTAAAATTTGTTTTCAGCCTTCATTCAACATCCAACACATCCTCAATCTCCATCCCCATCCCCATCCCAATTTCCAGACTCCAACTCCATCTTATTCGTATCCTTATTCAGGCAATTCTGTTTTACTCCACTTGGAGACAACTCGCCACACACACACACACTCATACACACACACACACACTGGGATAACACCCACATATGGCACTAACACCGCCAATTTGACGCCAGGCAACATCACACAACACACTTCTCTCTCTCTGTGTATGTGTGTGTGTTGATCTCCCTCTCAAAAGGACCTCCCCAACATCCCCTCCGATACCCCCGCTTTCACTCTGGTATTTTACGAAAATGTTAAAGTATCAAAATCATTGGAATTGCGTTGAGAATGTTTGACAGTTCATAAATGCTTGACGCTTGACTTGCATAAATATTTCTGTATGGCCGTATGAACTGGAGGAAACTAGGCGGCACGGGGAGGGGCACAGGAGAGGGGGGATGGTGGGGGGCGGAGAATGGCATGTGTGCGGTAAGCACTTGAAAAGTTTCAGCCGCCTGGCAGCAAAATCAAAATGCGAAAAGTCAAACAAATGTCCGCGTACCGACAACGCGTTGCTGCTGCCTTTTTACACAGTTTCAGTTCAGTTCTTCTCACCTCTTATGACACTCCCCTCTTTGCCCCACATCCCTTTCTAACAGCTCCATCCCGTCACAGATCACATACACATAGCTCAACATTTTCTTTCATGGTTGCCATTTTGTTTTGAAAGCCAAACGAACAAAAAAAAAAAAAAAAACAACGAAGGAAAAAAGTAGAAAACCAACAAAGTTTCCCTTGTTATTTGCTTGTTGTTTTATTTTTTATGACCAGCAATGCGCGACTCTGTGTGTGCGAGTGTGTGTGTGTGTGTTTGGGTCTCAGTTGGCGTCGGCGCATAACGAATCCCACTCAAAGATCTCACTCAAATTTTGAGCTCACTCAATGATGTGGGCGTTACCTGGTCCCATAGTTATCCATAGTTGTTGGTGTCTCTCTCTTGGCTCGCTCTCTGATTCGGTGACAGGGTGTTTCTCCACAATCAACATGAAATTTCAGCTGCTAGTGCCAAAAAACAGCTGTTGGGCCCAACAAGAGAGACCCATGAGTTATGGTTAACTTCAATTCAAGTACATTCCGTCCATTTCGGTTATTATTGCTGTTGTTCTTGCTGAGCCCAAAGCGAGACCGAGAGAGAGAGATTGCCCGATTTTAGTTGAGTTCGTGGAATTTTGTTGACCAGGAGGCGTCGCACGTTCCATAGACAGCGCCGGCAAAACGCCAACTAAAGCGGCGGCAATTTCAAAAGTAGAATTTTTTTCAATCCCAGTGATTTCCAGAGGCACAATTACCAAACATTTATAAACATATATTTAACCAAATCTTTGTTTGATATCGGTGAATTAAATTCAACTAACAAGCAAAAGCAAAATAACCCTTCACTTGTCCTTTAATTTAATGGTAAACATTTCACAAATTAAGTACAAATTTTAAAGAAAAAATGCAAAATCAATTTTTCAAGTTTTTTTCGAGTTTACTATCACTTCAACATCAGCTTTAATTAAAAGTAAATCACATTTAAATATAAATGTTAATTAAATCATTGTCATGTCAGTTGGATAAAATACACGAATTCCACGATTTATTTAGTTGAAATTTATTTAAAAATGAAAAAAGTTTTCCCTCTGGTTTGACATAAGTAGTCTTTAACTTGAAATGAATTATTTTATAAAAAAAGGACATGCCTTCAAATGAATTTATAACAAGGATAAAAACAAGGATTTTTGTTTTTTTGCGCTTTGTTTAGTGACTTGATTTTAGTTAAATTTTGTTATGTTTTTTTATTACTTTTTCGGGGTTTTGTACCTAATATGTACTACAAATCTACATAAGATTTATACGGCTTTTCAATTAATTTCGATCGAAACCGTTTTCTCAGGAACGTATCTAGGGATAGGAGTATTTCATTTCCTAAAATGGAAATATAAACGATACGTATTTTATTATATACTTAATTACTTTGTGTATCGCTTGTCAGACTTGATCTTGTAATTTAGAAATGTTATTTATACATATATTTCTTGAATTATTGCCCCGATCAATTGACATACATATGTATATCTGTGGTAAATACTTTTTAAAAAATAACCTTTTGCTATGCTTTTTTTTTAAAATAATTTTGTAGGAAATTAGTTAAACTTTAAACTGAAATTAATATCTAAAGTGGGTGGCAACCGGGTGTATGTCATTTGTATAAATGTGACTGCAAAAATATTTGTATTGCAAATAATAATAGAAGAAAAGCATATTTGTATTTAAGCCACGCTTTAGCAGATGTTGCCATCGTTATCGTTAGTTCTAGCAATTAATTTGATAGCACACACACACACACACACACACACACACACAGATACTTGCCATAACTCCGTCATAACCGTCACTCCAACTTGCCCATTAGCCTTATTTACCTCCTTTTCTCACATATAAATTTTTGCGCGACTTGACTTAAACTACCACAACTTCAGGTACCGTTGGTTGGGCGGGGGGTAGGAGTGGAAGTGGGGGGGCAACATCATTCATCATAGTTCATCTTTTGAGTCGAAGGCGCCTAACAATTCACTTCCGCGTCTACAGCCATTTCCGTTGCACCATTCAACAAAAGAAATGGTACAAGCAAATAAATAATAACAACAAATAGAAACACCAAAAAAAAAGAGAATTGAAATGAAATATACACAAAACAGTAACATGAAAAAAAATACTAAAGGTGAAAAATGTATGTTGTGGTTGTTGAGGTTGTGCCACCTTTTCTCCTTTCTTAGTTCGTTTTTTTTTTTTGGGTACTCGGGGGAGCCGTGCAAAAGCTGGTGTTGGAATATTGATGGGCTGTGCACACGAAACGCACCTGAACGAAAAAAAAAATAGCAAAGGGAAGGAGCAGAGGAAGAAAAAGAAGGGCCCCAAGATGAGAAAAGAAAAAAAAAAAACAAAAACCGAGGTACGAGTATATGACGCGATTAGAATCTGTAATTAGTTTTCGTGTATCTGCAATTGTTGTTTGGCCGTTTGTTTGTTTCTTGTTTTTGTTGTTGCTGTTGCTGTTGCTGCTGGTGAGAATTGCACTTGTTTGGCGGCAAAACTTAAAAAGGCGTTAAAATGTGCGCCGGCTTCTGACACGCGATATAATACAATACACACACACACACACCACTCGCACACACACACTCATACATAGTATGTGCGGAAGCCTTCAGAGTTGGTAGCACTTTTATAAGGGGGCGGATTGTGGCTTGAGCTTGATGAATGGCAGAGAAGATGATGCAAAAAACGAGGCAATAACACAAAAAACAAAAAAACAAAAAGAAATATGAAAACAAAAACTGGTAAAAAAGGAAGCCGCTGTTTGCCCTCATGCTGAATGGCGAGCTAAGAAATTGAAAAGTCAACAACAAAGTTGCAATAGTCAAACATCATCAGCAGCAGCAACAGCAGCAGCAACTAACTAAAAGATGCAAAAAGTGTTGAGAGATAAATTTGCAGAGAAAGGATTTTCCAATTATGCCCTCTAACTGAGGGTGAGAGAGGTTGAGGAGGAAAAATAATTAAACGCTTGCTAAATTATTAAGAGAACATGAAGCAATTTGATCCATTTTTATGGCAAAAGCTTTAACAGTTCACTCAACTGGTGGTTTTGGCCATAAAGGATCTCATACCACATGTGTCTGATTATGCGATTTGTATTAAAAAAAAACAAGATCAAATGGAAGTTGTTTTTTTATAATCTCAGTTTATCATTCAATCTTTGTGCTTGATTCCTACATATGTATAAATGTGATGTCGTTTTATGAGGCTTTGAGAGAGTTCAATGAACTTGTTTATTAGCATTTTTGTAATTCAAAATCTCAAGATTGTGGTCCTTCAATTGGTTGCATTTGTCTAGTCTGTCAGATATCGTATATCCATTTGGCCATTTGGCCATTTGTCCAGCCTCTTTGGTCTTTTGGTCATCGTTTAAATTATATCGATTTCGTATTATAATCAAATGTTTGCTGCTTGCCGTTTGGCGGCATCATCATTCACAATAACAACTACAAAAACACCGACACCAACAACAATAATCAACGCACGACAACAGCAACAACAATGGCAAACAGTAGTGGCAACAAACAGGCTCATTTGCATATTTACCAAACACACACACACACACACACACAGAGTGAGAGAGAGAGAGATACATACATAGAGCTTGGGCTGGCCAAAATATACGATATCGTATGCTCATAATAAGTATCTGATAAGTAATGATATACAAACACATATACGGATACAGATACAGATACAGAAACAGATACAAACATACATACATTTACATATAGGGACAGAGATAAATGCATTCACAAAATGGCCGAACACCGCAGAACCAACACCAACACCAACACACAGAGAGAGAGAGAGAGAGAGAGTGGGACCGTTATGCAAAGTGCAATGGCTGCAATGGTTGTTGCAATAGCAAAAGGCAAACGAACGCCGCTTTCAACTTTGTTCAAGCTGTTGCACTTTGCATTTGACGCTCTCGTTTGGCTTTGTGGCGCATTTTTGGTATAACACAAAGTGAAACACACACACCCGGACACACACACACACACACACATTGAAGGAGACATGCAAATGGAGAGAGCCAGCAAAGTCAACGGGCAACCCACATCCATCTGTCCATCCATCCATCCATTTGTATTGTATGTACAAATCAGCAAAAACTTCATGGACAACATTTTAATCAATTTAAATTTACAGTTAGATTGCCCAACCCCTTCCCTCCCCCAGCACCTTCTTCTAAACGCTTCTTAAACGTTTTCAATTGGCATTTAAATGTTTAGTGCTTTAAGGTGAATACCTAAAATATGCATGAAATCATTGATGGATTGATTGATAGAGGCAAATTAATCTAGCAAGATTTTACATTATAGTCCGAGGACTCGCCCAAGTCTAATCTTTGAAGTAATATATTTATTGCATTATTCGAAATTCCCCTTCAATATGAACAGACATGCAAATTGACCAACATTTCATTAGAAAGAGTATTTTTTCTTAGATTAAAATTAGGTTTAGCTAACTTTTAAATTTTTCTGGTGATAATAAAACTTAAACAGATATTTTAATTTCACAGAATGCTATTTTAACTTTATGTAAACATTAACATAAATGCCATTCAACATATTTATCTTCCCTAAGCTCTCACTTAAATTTGAAAAAATCGGTAAATATGCCAATTAACTTAATCGAAAAGGACCTCAGGCTTTTGAAAATAGTTTTGAAATTGGTTTGGCAATCAAATCAATGAAGTAATTAATCAATGATTTATATGAAAATATATAGAATTTAGAAAACATATTTTATTCGCCCCAATGTGTGAAATATATAGAATTTAGAAAACATATTTAATTCTCCTCAATTGGGTGTGATTATGTATAAATCTATTTAATTCGCCCCAATTGGGTGTGATTATGTATAAATGTATATAATAAACAATTATACAATACAATTAAACATACAAAATCATAGTTAAATATTTGTTGAAAATTTATTTTTTATGTATTTTAGTTAAACCTTTTAACAATTTGTATATTAAACCATTTTTACTATTACTTTTCACCATAATCTAAAAAGAAATTTGTATAAGCTAGAATGGCTTTGTGGAAAATAAATAAATTGTTTTAAATAGGAAAATAAAATTTATAAATTCTGTGAATAGCTTTGAATTTTGACACCTGCTTTTTAATCGTATTGAAGTACCTTGAACTTCTGCTATTGGAATTTGAACATAAAACTCTTGTGATCTTGGACCTTAACCCTTTCTGTTTGAAGCTCCTCTTTTATTGATTCCCTTAATCCGTGGAACGTGCTATATATATGTAGGTATTCATATATATATATACACACAAGACCTTAACCGCAACAAACAACAAGAAAACCACTAAAAACCGCTTGACACTTTGTTTGATTTTTTATGACTTGTTTTACCAAATGCCTTCTCAAAGAAAAATAGAAGAAGTAATATTGTGCATAAATTGTGGTTAATACATCGTTTGGGGCTCCATAGTAGATCTTCGATAGATCGCTAGATCGTCCACCAAAACACACACTTAAAGACGCATAAAATTTTGGTTGGTTAACTCTGATTTTAATGGGACCACAAAAAATAAATATTTAAAATGAAATACCCACTAAGGACTGGGGAGGGGGGGATATATGGCAAAACCAGATGGATGCTGATGATGCTTTTGGTTAAAAGAAAATCAATTAAAAAACTATTTCAAACAGCGAACACAAGAGTCAATAAAAAAATGAAATTCCAAAGAATAGAGTCATATAAACAAAAACAAACCAAAAATTTCAATTTCTTATCATATGAAATTATAAGGTTTTGCTGGGATTAACTGTAATTTAAGTGGGTTGCTTTCGAGTGGAAATTGATTTCTGGTAACTAATTTTAAGGTGTCATAAAAACGAGAGCAGACCGACAGACAAATTGATGAGTTCAACTCATGATGCTGATGATGATGAGACCCAAAATCGAGAATTTATATATAAATGCATATGTTTGTTTGTGTGCATATAGACATTAGTTTAGGCGTGAATTATGTTTTATGGGAGAAACAGAGATGAGGGTGAAACACAACCTTTTACAGGTTTTTGTTGTTGTTCTTGTTGTTGTTGTTGGCACTAACAACCACAGATCTCACGCATCTAGAGATGAATCGAGACGAGACGAGTCCAGAGTCGAGTGCCCTCGAGCGTTTCATGCATTTCCCATTGACTTTTCATCTCGTACACACTCTCGTGGCATTGTCGCATAATTGCACAATGAACACTGAGCCCAGGGGCGGATTCCCACCACACACACACACGCATTTGTGTGTGTGTGTGGTGTCTCATTGTTAACTTGTTAATTTCATTTGATTGATTTTTAATGCTACAATACAAATTGTATTTGTGTTAGATAGGCATCAGGCATAGTTATGATTAAATCAGGAAGATTTCACATCCAATTGTCGCACGCGGCTTATGTATATTCACAAATTTGTCCAACTCCATTGAGTTGTGCCAACAAAAGATCCTGGGCAAGTGCACACCAAACAACAAAAAAAAAAAAACCGGAGAGACAAAGGGGGTAGAAGGGGGGGCGAAAAAAGGGCATTGAGTCAAAAGGAAGTCAACGGCACGTGTCCTTAATCCGGTAATTACTATGACTTCTCCTCACCCTCTCATCTACCTTCTCAGTCACACGAATTTATCCATGCATGTATATATATATATACATTATCTTTTATATAGTTGTATTTGCGCTCAAGAATTGTGGTTTGATTATTCAAGTGGATATATATGAGACTTTCATCTCGATAGTTGTTATCGTAGACAGAGATTTTCCCATAACAAGTTAATTTATGCCCTGATCCCGCTGCTTAGATAACCCAATCTAACCCTTTTTTTCTCCCTCTCTCTCTCTCTCTCTCTCTATGTGTGTCTCCTTACATTATAAATTTTTCTCCATTATCAATTTTTAGGTGGAAACTCTCGTATCGGGTAACCTGTTGACAAGTTGGCTGGCCGCCTGTTGCTCACCTTCAATAAATAAATTGCCTGGCTACAGAATATAGTTAAAATTTTTAAAACCAACGACTTCAAGTTACCGTGTATAAATAAAAAACTCATCTTTTAAACAATCATTTGTCTATAAAAATATTTAAACTATAAGCAAAAATCATAGCACTTAATTTATCAATTACCAAACTTTCATTTCTCACATCGGAAGACTTCACTAATGAGCCTAGAATTGTAGTACGACATCAATGCTAAAACTAGTTGGGAATTACAACTAGAAAAGGCGAAAAAAAGAATCTCAACTTACGAGTCTGGAAGTCACTCCTTTGTTTGCATACCCCAAGCTTTCACTTACTCACTTTTCTCTCATTAGGGGCACTCTGGTGAGCTTTAATTTTAAATGATTTACATTAGCTTTAATGAAACATTTATATTACTGGAAATAAAGCAAAGAAAGAATAAGAATGATTTACAATTTTTTTCTTTAGTATTTCAAAGGTTTTTAAGTTATGGATATAGAAAAAAAGTTTAAAACATTAAATTTGATATGACAAAATTATTAAAAAGAACAGCCTCAGTTAAATGGCTTAAATGGTGACGAAATCGGCCCAAATCCTCCTATTTCGGCAAAGATTATATACTTACAATTAGTTTGCCCAGTTCCTGTTTTGCATATTGTTTTATGGTACCCATATACCCCATCACCTTTTATATGCTTCTACTGGGTAGGTGAAAGAAATGGGTAAAAAAAAATCTAATCGCATTTATCTGGACAGAGAGAAAAATGTTAAATGCTTGTAAATCTGCTGCTAGTCGCTACTAAAATGACCGCTTCGTCTATTGTATAATAGAGTTATCATTGAGAAGACCCCCGAATAGAGAACCCCATAGAGAAATGAAGAATTTTGATTAATTGTCGCTGCCTGCGCTTTTAATTTTCTCCGCTTTTCGTCGTCGTTGTCGCCGTCGCCATAGTCCATAGCCTATAGAGTCGTCCCGTCCAGTCTGCGACCAATCCTCATCTATAAAAATAATAATTCTGCGGCTTTTGCGTTGAAAAATTTCTTTTGTATGCTTTATTGTTTAACATATCTACATATTTTGTGTGTTGCTGTTGGTTGGTCTTGGTTTTGGTTTTGATTTTTGTTGTTTTTTTTTTTTTTTTTATTATTATTAATTCCACCAAAATTGAGTCTGAGCTCAACTTTGGGGAGTTTAAGACAATAGAAGATGAAGAAGAACAAGAAAAAGGCGGCAGCGCCGCAAACAAAGTTAAATCGATTTTTTATGAAAATCTCTTATGGGCTTTTAAATGTTTAATCGCTTATGAATTTTGATAACGCTCAAATAAAATGATTTCTGTTCTTAGTTAATCGCCATAGAAAGATGTGCTCAAGATTGTGCGTCACACATAAGAAAAACCGAAAATATACACACACACACACACACACACAGTATATTAGCAGTCTATAGATCTTAGATAATGTTTAACCCATCATGATTAGAAATTTAGCATATACACAAGTTGATTTTCCCATAAATCAAAAGAATTATTCATCGAAGTTATTATCCAAAGTGAAGTTTGCCAAATTTGATTATTTTTGCGTTTTCTTTACGCACAAATCGCAGGGATAAAAAGGACTCTAAACTGATCACACGGTATACACGATTGTAATCAGTGCATAATACTCGAAAATGTTCTTTTTCTAGTAGGATATAGTTTCTAATAAATCTACTTGGTACGAAGAGATTAACCTGAGTCAATAGCTCGGGTGATTCTAACTCTACGGTTAATAAGAGAAGGAGGAAAGTAATTAAGAAAGTCTACTAGAGAACGAAGGCAGATTGACATTGCGATTTAATTTGAGATGCACAAAGAACAAGCCATTTACATATGAATATATTTATATATGTTTCAACAGATTTCTATATATTTCCATAGATTTCTATATAATCCCATAGATTTCTATAGTTCGATATATTCCTATTGATTTCTATATATTCCCATAGATTTCAATATATTCACATAGATTTCTATATACTCCCATAGATTTCTCTATATTCCCATAGATTTCTCTTTGTTTCCATAGATTTCTATATAGTCCCATAGATTTCTATATAATCCCATAGATTTCTATATAATCCCATTGATTTCTATATAATGCCATAGATTTCTATATATTCCCATAGATTTGGATATATTCCCATAGATTTCTATATATTCCTATAGATTTCTATATATTCCTATAGATTTCTATATAATCCCGTACATTTGGATATATTCCCATAGATTTCTATATATTCCTTTTGATTTCAGTATAATCCCATAGATTTCTATATATTCTTATTAATTTATATATATATATATTCCTATTAATTTCTATATATTTCAATTGATTTCAGCTTACCTGTATATCCAGCAGTGAATTACCAGTCGAATTCCAGAGGTCCGATCACGCCGAAACCCGCGCACTTACTGACCCAAAGGCCCCACGTAGCTCCTTTTATGTACCCTGGAGACATTAAATTTGGCGGGATGTTATATAACCCTATTTAATTTAAACCCTATTTAATTTTACCCCTATTTAGTGTGACCCTATTTTTTTTGAAATTACGAAACAGTCGTTAAAATTTAAAATTTTAAAAATTCAAATTTTAACGGAAATTTTATGTCTCAACTGAAATTTCAAATTTTAAAGGAAATTTTTAAAAATTCAAATTTTAACGGAAATTTTTAAAAATTCAAATTTTAACGGAAATTTTAAATCTCAACTGAAATTTCAAATTTTAACGTACGTTTCGAAATTTCAAAAAAATAGGGTTACATTAAATAGGGGTAAAATTAAATAAGGGTTAAATTAAATAGGGTTTAAATTAAACTTTTAATTAAGATCTAACCTTTCGAATTGGACAAGCAATTAGCTAAGGTATATCCCGACAATCACTAGAAATTGACTTTAAGTCTCGAATCTCGAAAAATTCGGGATATAACAAAAAATTGAATGAAAATAACAAAAGTAATTTAGATACATATATTGTTGCTGAGATAAAAAAGGGAATCATATTGTCACTTGATGGTAAAAATGTACAAATACTGTGTTAACTAGATTTTCATTGTGTGGTAATGCAAAAAAAAAAAAAAAAAGTCATTTAAAATGTTGCTGCTGAGTAATAATGATGCTCATAACACAGTTGCTAATGGCAGCTACTCTCCATAATCGTCATATTTATGAGTATTGCCCACCAATCTCAGTTAAGCAACACCCACATATCCAATGGGAGAACTGTGTGTGCGAGTGTGTGTGTGTGTGTGTATGGCGGCATTTTTCAAATCAGAAACTTGACGCTCTGAAATCCAAGCACACAAAGCAACAATGTGTGCGGCGCCTCGACCATTTGCCAATTTTATGGCCCATCTCGACACACAATTTTCCAGTCGAGTGCGGAATCGGAGCGCATCATTTGGACTCGATGGAGTCCAAAAATGCACCAGCACCATTACCATCATCGGCACCACCACCACCACCGAAATGCACCTTTCCAATGTCATAAAACGCAAGGAAAAAGTGCTCAACACTCGTGTTGATTTCGTCTTTTTTTTTTCCTGTTGTTTTTTTTTTTGTTTTTTATCAGCACCATGGCATCATTGTAATAGACTCTTCAGTGTGTGCGCATTTTTACGATGCTTACAAGCATTTCAACAAGTTTTACAGCTTTTCCACTAAAAGCCAGCACCCGAAACTTGTCAGCGCACCAAAATCTTCATGGCGCTCAAAGGCACCCCAAAGCGGGACGGTAGGGGGGGGAGCGACGTTTGTAGTTTGTCCAACTAGCGCATCCATCCTCTACTGCCAAGCAAAAGAAATCAATTCGAAATGAGCCATTAAATGCTGCTAAACACACGGGCATTTTCCACCGTTTCCACCACAGTGGCTCCCAACATCTCGATCTACTCCATACTTCATTTCCATTTCCAACCGACCGCGGGCCAAGTCATAAATTCTCAACAAAAGAATGTAACCTGAAGGGCCCCCGGACGACGACGACGACGACGAAGATGATGATGATCGGAGTGTCAGTGTCGGAGCCAACTGTCTTGGTCATCATTTTTGTTTTTGGGCAGGTTTCTTTTGGTTCAGTTTCCCGTTCGATTGCTGCATCCAGATTTCTTCTGAATAAATTAAAACTAAAATCGTTTTGCCGGTTTTTTTTTTCTGTTTTTTTTTTTTTTCTTTTTTTGGGGAAACGTGGGAAATGTGTTCATCAAATGGTTTAGTTTTTGATCTTCTTTTCTTGCTGTTGTATGGAAAACATTGGGCATAATATTTTTTGTTATTTTAATTTTATGAACTCTTAAAAGTGCAATAGAGTTAAAGCAGAACCATATAATTGGAGATGATGTCATCCGGAGTCAGAACCAAATTGGTCAAGTTGATTTGGCCAAATGATCCAATTGGTCCGCATTATGTCAGTTCTTGTATTAAGAATCAACCAAATATATGACGACAATCATTTGCAAAGACCGAAGAACCATTTACAACTTAATGACTTATGATACAAAAGATTTCTTTTGTGTGTCAACTTAATGAGATCAATCTCTGAGAATTATTTGGTTCATCACTATAAAGTTGGTGAAACGTTCATTTTATGGTATTTAGAATCAATATACCATGGATTTTGAATTTGCTTTTTGTTCTCACGACAACTGGGCACCATTTAGTATTAGATGAGTCTGGATAGAGTGAAGTTCTCAAATAAAGTTTAAAAAAAGGAAAGAATGTTGTTCTTCAGTTATCCTAAGAGTAATTCTATTTTGAAATAAGGTTCGATAAAAAGTATACAAATATTTTGCATGTTATGAATATCTATAATTTTTACAGAAACTGTATAAACATCGTGTTTGTGGGCTATCGTTTCGCTGTATATCTGAAGGATCAGGACAACTTTTACTCCAGTTATTGAAAATTGCCCAAATATCTGAGAAGAGGCTTGCATTAGCCGGTGGATCGCTTGAGACTTTTAACCTTTTAACATAAATTTCAAAATAATTCAACAAATTAAAATCACAAGACTTAGACTTGCCCACAACAACATCACCCACCAACACTACCTCAACCCAATATTAAATTCTTCAGGTCCATTCTGCAATAATACAGAAATAACATTACGCCATATCCTAATAATATAATATATATATAATATAATATTCAAAAATCTTGACCCAATTCAACTCCTATCCCAACCAACACCAAAGAATGTAAATATTATCCTTAAATTCCTCACCCAAACCAAAATTGGAAACCAAATATAATCACAACAAGAGAGTCGAAGGCCCCAGCAGCCAACACTCTATAATTAAGTTAACTATATAATTTTACAAGTTAACTGTACATAAATAAAATAAAAATTCAAATATTTTTACATAGAGTGAATTGTTTTATATCTATTTAGGTAAATTTTTCAAGCAATGATCTTTTTTGGTGTCCATACTAAAGTAGCAAAGTGTCACTTGAAAAGATTGCAGAGAGTCACTTTTCCATCATGCCACAACTATCGAGTCCTTTATGTCCTTGGGAGCGATCAGAGAGTAACCATCGGCTGTGGCACATGATTTCTAACAGCCTCTAACTAAACTGGAGTCTCCAGTAGATCCTTGATGAGCCCCCTCGCTTCTGGTGACTTCTGAGTCAACTTGAGGCATGGTCAGCAAGAAACTGATGACCAACTGGAGCTCTTTCAAACTCTCTGCACTTTCTCTTAGAGACCTAATATAATACTTCGCTTGCTTTCTTCCTTTTCAAGCTTGATTCTGTCAGCGATCTGCCATAAAGATTTATATATGAAATAGTCGGAGATGTTTCCTTAAAGGAAAGGCTTAGCAAAAGTAGTTGTCCCTTTCTTGGTAAAAACCTTTCGATTAGTTTAGGGAATCGTGTTTTTCCTCTCATTTTTTGATGGGTTTTGATGTAGCCCATCATACAATATTTTCTGCTTGACTCCCCGTCGAAATTAGACAATTTAACTTTCCCCTTCAGTAGCAAACAAAATTGTAGATAAAAAAAAAGGAAAAAAGAAAAGGACTAACCCCTCTGGGCCACTTGTACGCTATCGCAGGAACAACAACAACATTAATGAGGGTCAAAACGCTTGTAAATGCAATGCAAATGTATGTTAAAGTGATTAGCAGCCTTCAAAGCGAGAGAGAGCGACCAAGTCGTCACAATGTTGCAAAATCTGAGGGATCCCAAATACACTAGAGGCTTAATTTACATCAAATGCCATGAGAGACATAGAGCGAGAGCAAATCCACCCAACCTAAACAACCACCCACCCACCCATTGTTAAATCCCCGAGCACAGCAGCCGGCAATAAAAACAGTAACAGAAACAAATAAAATATATATGTAGGCACATCATCATCATCATCATGGGTATACAATATAAAATAAAAACCAAACCCAAAAATCATGACGGCAACTATTTCTGGTGATGATGAACTACTCTACCTACCATTCGACACTTCATTGAAATTGACAGATGGTGGGATGGTTGGTATATGCACCCCTCTCGACTCTCCTGGCTACTGGGACTCGGACTCGAACTCGAACTCAGAGTCGGGAGTCGGAATCGGAATCTATCTGGGCATACAAACAAAAACCCAAAGCCATTTCTCGGACTACTGCGGCGGCGGGGGCACGTGTGCCAAAAGGCATTGTGTGTGCGCTCTGTGATGGAACATTTTTCGAAGGAAACATTTACAAATGAAGTTGTAATCGGAAGTTGTTCGTTTGCTCATGCCTCACACCCCACCCCATCCCAGCCCACACTCTCCCCTCTCACACTCTCCCCTCTCACTCTGTCATCCACAAAAATCCCTTTTTCATATATAAATTGAGCGACAATTGTACAAATTGTCAAGGCGGAAACGCTGCCAGGGATAGTTTGGTTTGGTTTTGCTTGGTTTGGCTTCATTTGGTTTGGATTTAGATTTCGAATTCGAGTTCCACTGTGCATAGGAGATGCTGAGTGCGCGCTAGAGAGAGAAAGCAAGAGGATTAGGCTGCCAAAAGGGGTGTACTCCTTCCTGTCTTCCTTTCGCATATGTTCACTTTGTGTTCGCGCCTTGATCCTTTTTTTTTTTTTTTTTGTTTTTGGTGACCATTAAATGGAAACGATTATGGGTATGCCAGGTCAATCATAAAATAAAGGATTCGAGAATTAAACAATGTAACGTTCTGGTTAAAAATTTTTGGCATCTAGTTTTTAGCATTGTTCTGTGATATTTACGAATTCTTTTCATGTCTAATTAAATATTTCTCCTAAGAATTTCTGTTTTTCTCTCTTAGAGAACTTAATTAATATATGATTTCCCTTAAATAATTATGTCATCTTATATACCATGTCATATTCCTAAATAAATATCTAAGCAGAAAAGGCCTAGTTCTTAGTCTAAACTCTTTAATTATTGTAAGATGCCATTCACAAAAAAAGATTTTAACAAAGAGTGAAATAAATTGAATTGAATTACTATATGAAAATTTCATTTTAAATACTGAAATATAAGAGCAAATATTTTTAGGATATATTTTAGTCGATTCTTTTGAAATGTTAATCCACTTCCCATTTTTTTTTTTGTTTCTTTCATTGCCCACAAATATTTGTTTTTAATAGTCTCTGAATTGGCAATGTTTGAAATGCAAATAGGATTTCATTTCCTGTCTTTGCTCTCTCTCATTCTCTCTCTCCCTCTTTCTCTGTGTGTGTGTCTGACAGTTTGTCCGTCTGTGTCCCTTCCATTTGACAGTTGAATTGTTTTGATCCACAACATTTAGAGAAATAATAACACTTGTTCGTGTGTGTGTTTGCCTCAAAGATTAGCCAGTTAGTTGCCCAATTTGACATATGTTAAGATTGCCCCAAAGAAACAAAAAAAAAAAAAAAACAAAAAGATGATGATGAAGTCAGGAATGAAACCAGCGCAACGACACCTCCTCTCTCTCCCTCTCTCTCTGGCACTAATATAGTTGTTGTTGAGTCAGCCTCTGGTTTAATGTAGTTACCTGTGGGGACGATAATCTCTTTTTCGTCTCTTTGGGGCCCTCTCTGTGCCTCATCGTCATCGCCGCCGTCGCAGTCGTCGTCGTCCCTGTGCCTCTTCGTCGTCTTCCTCTTGTCTTATCTACAAAATTGATCGTTTTGAAAACGTTCAAAATGTGATGTGGTGGCATTTTCAACTTGTCTGCGTCTTAATATTTTTACTTTCTTTATGATCTCGCGCCAAGTCGAAGAACTGGTTCACATCATCCCCATTCCCATACCCATTCCCATTCGTACCGAGGTGCGTGTTGTTGTAATCGTGTCGTGTCCATTTCGATTATCACCAAAGTGAGTAATTTAATACCAATTTGGCGGTCCAGGCGGCATACAGTTGACAGAAATATGCGCACTTCCAAATGTCAAATGTGAGCACAAGATCGGGCATTGGGATTGAATGTATGTAAAGCGGAAAATCTTATCGTACCATGGCGCATTTAACTGGAATTGAGTCCGAGATCTCATTCTGCTTTACTCTTAACTCTGACAGCTTCTGCTTTAGAGGCTTTACCTTAGTACCCCTCCCTCCTCCCCCATCTAGTGGGTTGTGACATGACAGGGATTTTGTTATGTCACAAATATTATGAACAAGTAAATATTCATGATTTATCTGTTAGGAAAAACAATTTAAAGGGTTTCATCATTTAGTATATGGAATCGGTGGTTACTAGTTATGAAAATTTCTTAAATTCAATTAACTTAAATTATTAAATCACTTAAATTCTTTTCCACAATTTCTTTAAGTTCAGGACATAACATTTTAGTATGAATTGTTTGAAATTTTAATATTAAGATTACTATTTGGTTAATTTTTCTATGGAGAAAGAGTTAAGCTAAATCACAGAGCTAACTTTGGTCATGTAGAAGTTTAAATACCCTAAAAGGATCAGCCGATTTTCAAAAGTTATTATATAGTTTCCACATTATTCAGCTAATGCGAATCCTTTTTGTGTTTTCAATGGACTTGTCAAATTTCGCACTTTGTGTAGCTTAAACAATGTTTCTTTGGGTTAAGTATTCTTTGGCCAATATATAGACATCATTCTAAGAGTTTACCAGCTGCCTGAACACCCCGCATTGCCACCCCGCATTGGACCCATACATTTTTGGGATACGATATAAGTATTTTGTATGCGGGTTTTCTAGTGTTCGCTTGTTTCTTTCTATCATTTAGAGGATTTTCTCCTCGAATTATTTTTTGCGCCAGAAACTTTTTGTTTACAAGACAAATAAACTCAAACGCCCACACCCCCAAACCCCCACACCCCCACACACACACACACACAGACACACCCAACAGGCTTCTGGGTGCTGCTGCCAAAAACTAAGCGAATGTTTAGCTTCCATCTGCCTCATTCTCTTGGTTTTTCTTTGCCACTCGAAAGTTTTGTTGCATCAAAGTTTTTGTTATTCCACGTCGTTGTCATCTACAACGTCAACGTCATCGTTGTTGCTTGTGTTGTGTTTTGTGTTGTTGTTGCTGTTGTTGTTGTTTCTCGTTTTTTTTTTTTTGTTTTCTTCTATTTTCACAGTTGAATTCACAAAATTTGTCACGTTTGTTATTTTTGCGAGTCGAGTTTCGGTTTTATTTACTCAACTGATTTTGATAACATTTGTGTTACATGCAATGGCATCGAAATTAATTTCAAACTCAACTCGTTCAAATATCTGACCACGCCCCTAAGCCGTTACCTAAACCTAAACTCCTACCTCCCACCTACATTTAGCCGCCCCCCTCTCCCTCTCTCTCTCTCTGTGTCTCCCCCGCATTAAACACATAAATCCCAGACATGAGCATTTTGTCCTTTATAAAGTCTAATCCGCATTTATTTTATGCTCGGCTACAAATCGTCGCTTTAATAGTGTCACCATGAGTTATTGGAGCAGGAACCCAGACCCAGGACCCCAGAAAGATCTCCTATATCTTTCAAAAGATATTCTTTTTCACTCCATTTCTCCCTCTCTCTTTCTCTCTGTCTCTTTCTCTCTGTCTCTGTTAAGTTCTCCACACTCGAGCAACAAAAAAAATAAATGCATGCATTAGTTAATGTCCAGTCGTTGTCCAATGGCACACACAGGGGCAACGGCAACCGTTTGAGACGTTCCCAGCAGGATGCAGTTTATAAGCGAGCCGAATCGAGCATCCAGTTGTTGGACACTGGTGGCTAGTGGAGCTCATGGTGGTTGTGGTGGTGGTGGCGGCGGCGTCGCTTAAGCCAATTCAAAGTGGCGACCAAAACGGTGGCCGCCGCCGCCGCCACCGCTTGATCTGCTCTGCTCAGCTCAGAGTCCGGGTCCCTCGACTCCAAAACTCAACTGAAGCTTCCAACTGGGGAATGGGGACTGGGGAATGGGGACTGTGGACGTTGCTCGCGTATTACATTTCGCGCTCGATAAATCTCCGCTGCCTGCCGCCCCGACACATATTTCATATCAACGCAGATAGTCAGTTAGACAGTGGAACCAAAACGCACATTTCTGACCACGAATATAGTTCAAATTCCAAAAGGGGCTAAGTAAGAGATGGATTTTACGCCTAAACTTCATGTATATTAAATTAAATGTAGGGGAAGAATCGTATTATAATATCTATAATACACTTAAACTAAAGTCCTACCTAAAGTTAATATATAAAAGTTAGTCTCAATGGAGTTCCTGTTAAATGTGACATCTTCAAATTAAGTTATTGTCCAAATATAAATATGGAAAATGGGATACAAATATACATATATAGAGCTTCATTTAAAATGTAAGTTTAAAAAAATTACTTTTGATAGCTAGTTTTAACAATTTAATAAACTTTTCTAAATTGTTTCTGACACAAAGTTAGCCAAATCTGAATTTAAAGAGCATAAAAACAATAATTTATTATATTCCTAATTGATTAAAGGTCTTATAATGAAAATCTATCAATAGATATGTGTTTTATTTTATGTTTTATTTGAATTTATAAGTGTCAAAATGTAACTAAATGTTAGTAGTATAATCTAATCTGTAATCTGATATCTGTTATATATAAATAATTAAATCTTAAACAGTTTAGTGAAACTACTATAAACCATAGTTCCTAACCCTAAGAACGACTTTGATAACAAATAAAATGGGTTTCAAAATCAAAGCAAAAGAATTTGGAATCCTTTTATTCATATGGGAGTTTTGTGGAATGGCCAACTTAAGCCCATGGTGAGTAGAAACGTCGCGCGGTTGCGCATCATAAAGCAAATTTCATTTTGAATTATTTTCTTATATTTTCTTTACTTATTTTTTATTCTCTCTCCCTCACTCGCTCTCGTCTTTTTGTTGATTCCTTTTGCCATTCTGCTGTTGAGGCGTATTGTATGGATGTGTGTGTGTGTTTGTGTGTTGCTTGCAACGTTTTGCGATCGTGTGCGGCAAAAAAGGTGTTAATGATGATCATCATTATCGTCATCATCATCAGAGGGCACAGTCTCCATACACACACACACACACACACACACACTAGGTGGATGTCAGCTCCCCATTGATGGCGTTGAACGCACATATTCTTAAGTAAAATTTAGGAGCTTTTCGGTCGCCCCAACCCAAGAAAGAGTTGCTTGATTTGCTGTGGCGAGCATAATTCATGTTGTGCACTCCAGTGTGTGTGAATAGAAAGAAGGGCGATAACTTAGGGATTTCAATATGATCAACGTCGCGGCATTCGCACTTTGGAAATTGTCATAATTTATGAAATTAAACCATGAAAATATTTACGCATCGCTAAAGGAGCCAAAGAACGAGAGCACGAGTCCTTTTTACCTCATTAAATTTCAACAGCGAAAAAAAAGAAATGAAATACAAAACACAACAAGGCCAAAGTGTTGCTGTTGCTGTGTAGCTGTGTTGCTGTTGGTGTGTGTTGGTGTTGTGTGTGGCATGTGGATATGTTGCAGCCACCCGAAAGTGGCTAATAAAGCAAATCTTGTTGACAATGCTCAAGGCAACGGCCAGCAGCAACTTTTTGCTGCTCTTTTCGATTTTTATTTTGTATTTTGTTTTTACTCTTCGTTTTGGTTAAGCTCTACATGGAAATTTCGCCAATTAACACCTTTTTAGCATGTTGGCCAAAGTCAACAGCAACAGCAACAAGAACAAAAGCAACAGCAACATCAGCAGCAGCAGCAACAGCAGCAGGAGGCGACAACAACAGCAACAGCAACATCATCGGCTATGCGTTAATTAAAATTATAAAAAAATAAAAGACACAGCACCAGCAGCAACAACAGCAGCAGCAGCAGCTGCTGCTCGAAGTCGAACTTGATGTAGAATGCGTATAAGAAATGAGAAATGAGGCAACCCACGAGGCAAACATTTTTGTTTCATTTTTTTTTTTTTTTGGTTGCTGTTGCTGCTGTCTCTCAGCCTATTAATATATAAATAAAACCGCAAAAATACGATTAGCCAAGTTTTGTGTTCGCGTCTGCAACATGTTGCTCATGCCGAGAGGCGCATAGTAAATATTGACAAGCAGCATCAGCAGCAGCAGCAACATTGGTCCGAAACACCAACAGCAACAGCAACAGCAACAGCAACATGAATATCGCACCTTGTAAACTCATTTGCGCGTACGTGTTGAAACAAATGTTTGCGGGGGGTACAAAACAGCCAGAAAACACAAAAAAAAAAAAAGAAATACGTTCAACATACAACTGCAGCGGCAATCGATAGAGATGGTTCAAATGGGAGCAAACTGTGTGGATCAGAATATAATCGGCACGATTATAACCGTTAACCATGCTATCGGTAGCGATAACTTAATAATTTGATGCCACTTTCATCTGTAAAATTTTCAATGTTAATGGCTTAAAAATTGCTTAAAAATTTTAATAGATTTTTTATTTTTATTTTAAAACTTTTCCTTTAGAGCTTTAATTGCTGCTTGGGCGTGTATGTTGCGGACTTACTTAACATCCAAAATAAACACTAAAATTGATTAGGGTTTCGTTTTCTAAAAATAAAAAACAAAAAATTAATTTGTGTGTTGAAAAACAAATAAATTTTAAGTAAGCTTTAATAGCTTTAGGGTTTTCCTTTTTAATCACGCTTTCGTCGCTAACTGGCCATGTGCAACAACAATATGCCAGCAACAAATGTTGCATTGGCAATTGCCATAAGTCAGACTGGCAGCTCGGTAGCAACATGGCCACGCCACAGGAGCGAATTGCATTGCATGCAGTTTATGTGAGGCCTAATGGGCTTGTTGTTGTTGTTGCTGGTGTTGCTGGTGTTGCTGTTGTTGCTGTTGTTGCTGTTGTTGGCTGCTGCTGATGGGAAGCCACCAGCAACACGTCCATCTTCATCATGGACAAACGTTGAGTTTTTGCCTCCTCGTTTTTCTTACCCATTTGCCACTGCTGTGCACTTTGCGTTTGTCTGGTTTTTTCGGCACCATGACACCAGCAGAGCACCAAAACTCCCCCCTCTCTCTCTTACTGTCTCACCACCTTTATGCAAATTCGCTGCTGCTTCTGCTTCTGCTGTTGCTGCCGTTGCTGCCGTTGCTGCTGTTGCTGCTGCTGCGTGTCAATGCAAACTTTGCTGACTTGCATGCGAATGTTGCTTGCACAAACATTGAGGCGTACTGAGGTAAAGTTGTCGTCGTAGTCGGAGGAGTCGTTGTCGTCGTTGCCGTTGCTGTTGCCGTTGTTGTTGCCTTGTCTTTTGCCTGCAACACAAACAGCAACAGTACCAACAGCAGCCACCGCTTGGCTTGTTGGCCTGTGCGACCACAGCTGGGTGTCCTGTGCGCGCACAGTTAAACAAACTTTGAGGTAGAAAATAAAAAAAAAAAAAAAACAGGGCAAGGGATTTCAATGCCCGACATACAGACAGATCGGATGGACAGCAAAGTGACCAGTGTTGATTATTGAAATGTAGCTAAAAATCAAGTCCTTGGCCAACGAAAAATAGCTAAAAATTAATAGAAATTATTTGATATTCCAGGAATCATTTAGTGGAATCTTTTAAGCTTTCAAATATTTGTTGCAAAGTTTTTAAGAATATTCTCAATAAATCTGTTAAATTTGTTAAATTTTCAGCTATATTTGGCCATAAATCAAGTTTTATACTCAACACAGATGTGCGTAAGTGACCAGTTGCCTACAGATTTCAGTTGGTGTTACATTTTTACGTGCTCCAACGCCCCAATCCCAATCCCAATGATGATGATGATGGTACACACACGCACAGGCACACATAGATGGGGCGGGGGGTGGGGGGAACAGACAGACAGACAGTTGACCACCAGCCAACGCCTACGCAGTACAGGCCAATCCAAGTTCCAGTCAGATTCAGAGTCAGAAAGTCGACAAAGAGCATTGCAGCATGATAAATGTTCAATCCCTGACTTTAGTCTAGGTGAACACCGCCATGTGTACGTGCTTAGTGTAGGAGAAGAGCAGGAGAAGATGAAGAAGAAGGACTACAACGTCGTGTGCCCGTTTGTGAGTTATGTTTGCATATGAGAGGGAGCGGGGGGGGGAGCTTGAGAGGGTGTCGATTTGGCACAAGGAATTTTGCTCCCCCGAAAATCAATTAAAATGCCAAGCGGCGTGAGTCAGACGCACATCAACATCAAAATCAACGCTGAGGTTGGTCTTCATTCAGCAAAAAAAAGCAAAAAAAAAGGCAAAAAACCAACGTGTTGAAAGGAACGAACAGTCTTTTGTTGTAGGTGATCTGACGAGGATGATAAAGATGATAATGATGAGAATGATGATGAGTATGTGATGTGATGGGCCCAATAGCCAGAAATTACAATGTATAAATTTGCATACCCAATCATCGAAAGGCTCACACACACACACACACATACGAGAGATGGTATATCCTCACACTTGACCCCGATTTTCTTCAACTCTCTGGCACGTTCTGTAATCGATCATCAATGTGTGTTGTATGCTTAAAGTGGCCGCCGCCGCCGCCGCCTGGATGGTCACTTGGTCATGACCAACAAGAGAGGGTAGAGTGGGACAGCTTTATTGTCAGACAAAAGGGCGCATACCACAGATATCAATTAATTTCAACGCCTGAAATATGGACATGAAAAGACCAAATCGTAATAAGTCAATGCCTTTTTTTTTCTGAAGACCTTTAAGCAAAAGAGCAACAGCAACAACAGCAACAACATCTATTGATAAACACAAATAATTTTGTAGCAGGATGGGAATGAGATTGGTATTGATATTGGTATTGGTATTGGTATTCCTTCAAGTCTCTGTCTCAGTCACACAATCATCATCAATCGGTTAAGAAAATATTTAACAAGTGTTTGAATGATTTTGAAAAATGATGTGCAGCATGTGCATCGACGATGACGACGACGACGACAACAGCAACAGCAACGGCAACGACAACAAGCAGAACCATAACCAGAACCAGAACCAAGTTGGAGTCCAGCCAAAGTCGTCTACAAATTATTGCACGCGATCGCTCATTTCCAGCAGAAATAACACAAACACGGCAGCGGCAGCAGTATCAACAGCAACAGCAGCAGCAGCAACAGCAACAGCGGCAACAGCAACAGCAGCGGCACGAACCCGTTCCCGTTCCCGTTGCCATTCCAAGATGTGTAGATATAGCAAATAAGATATAGCCTGGGCACTGGAGACTGTGGACTGTGGACTGGAGACTGCTGACTCTGGGGCCCTGAACCTCGCTTGTGTCTGTGAAAACATCTCAATGGCAAAAGTATCACATCATTCATAATTTCATTTCGGTTTTGGTTTTGGGGATGGGGCATGCGTATGAGATGCTATATAGGAGGGCAGGTAGGAGGGCGGGGGGAATTGAGAATTGAGTTGTTGTACCTTGCCATGAAAATCTCTCGCTTCAAGTGTTGAATGTTTGCTCAAATAACAACAACAACAAGACAGAAAGATCTTCAACAGATATCTTACGATCTCATTCCCCGCTCTCCCACTCCCCATCCCCATCCCCATCCTCTCACTCTTTCTCTTTTTTTTTTCTTTTTCTCTGGAGGCACGGTGAAATTTGACAAATGAAGCCAGGAAAGGGAAGAAAAAAAAATCATCTGAACCTCAACCGATAGCAACTGTGTGTTTTCAAGTCTGTAGCCTGAAGTGATCATTATTAATGATGACGATTTGTTGATATTTTTGTTATTTTGCCTGCAATGCGATCACCACAATTTCTATATCAACAGTGATACATACATACATATAGATTTATGTATGTATTTGTGTATTACAAACAAGTGCAGTCCTTGTGTCCAAATGCCAAGTCACGCCACCCGCCTTCTCTTTCAATTTCTGAATGAGCATGATCATCATGATCTTTCTTTAACCACAAATTGCTTTTTTTTACCCCCTCTCTCTCTATCAGGTATATAGCTGTCTCTGTCTGTGTCCCAACATCTGTCCATCTACGTACGTACCCCGTCGTCACTGTGTGTTGCATCTGGAGGCAGGAAATCTTTGCATAATCTAGGCTTATAATTCAATTAATACGATCGCATCGCATCAGCTCTCTGTGCACTTAACAGCCAAACTTGAAGTGGCAACACTAGAATCTCAGCCACATGACTGGCAACTTGAGGGTCCCATCCATGGGGAAGGCAGAGAGAGATGATGATAGGTAATGCGTGTGCGCTTGAGATGATGGACCCCTATAGGTAAAATCGCTATAAAAGTCGTCACACTGTCTGCGGCAGATGCTGCTGATGCTGCTGCTCCTTGGCCAGAGTGATGTGCTTGGTGGCACAGGTGATGGAGATGGTGATGGTGATGTTGCACCGGAAATCGATTTCTTCGAGTGTTGCCCAAAGATCATTTGACATTAGTTAGCAATCCATTGCCAGACATTAGCGACAAAGATTCGTTTAAATGAAGTGAAGGCACTGAGAAGTTGGCACAGTACTTCTCCATAGACCGAAGTGATCAATTAATGATGTTTTACGAGAAAATTATGAACAAATAAAGTTGCAAAATACACAGAGAGAAAAATCTGTTAACCCCTTTAGAATAAATTTCATTGAAATGTAATTGATTGATTTTTCCCATGAATAAGCCAAAATATTAAGTAATTAAGTCTTGATTTGTTTTGTTTTTTTTTTTTTTAAGATTTGTTTTTTGTTGTTTTGTTTTTTTTTTTTGTTTCTTTTGTCATATTTTTCTTTTTAATTGATTTCGGTTCATTCATTAATTGTAATTGTTTATAATTTGTGTTAACTAAATTTTTATTTTTTTTTTTTGTTTCTTTTTTTTAGTTTTATTTTTCCATTTACGTTTGCTTATCGGTTTTTTTTTTTTTTTTTTTGGCTAACATCATTATCTATATACAAAATGTTTAGCCAAACTAGTTTTCAAGAAATTTCTTCATACATATATAGATACAAACAATATATATGTATGTATGTATGTGTATGTGTATATATATATTTATAGGTTTTTGTTTTATACATTTAAAAAACAGAAAAAAAAAAGTTTAAAAAAAAACAATAATAACAACATTTCCTTCTCATGATACTAACGATTAGATTTAGATTAGGCATATACATATATATAATGATAATAATAATAATATTATAAATATTTTACAAAAGCCTTGGCAAGCAGTTTTTTTGTTGTTGTTATTTTCGATCTTATAATAATGATAAGGACATGGTTAAGAATCGGCGAATGACAAGGAGCATGGAGAATGGAGATGATGGACATGGAGAAGGAAAAACACTTAACAACTATGTGAGGATAGCATTAAACTAAATTAAATTTAAATTTCATTTAAATTAAATTAACTAAAAAAAACTGAATCGCTTAGCCTATACAATGCAGGAGGAATGTGTCGTCGAGTGTGTGTGTGTATCTTTTGTCTTGAGATTGGATTGTAATGAGTTGCTTGGAATCGTTTGGAATGCTCAAAGCATAGACTGGGTGTGCTTTTGCTTTAATTTCTTTCTTCTTTTGATTTTTCGATATCATATTGATTTCATTTGATTCTTCTTCCGATGAGTGCTTGATTTGTTATTGTATCGTAGTTCTTGCGTTTTATTTGTGTGGTTTTTCGGTTTTTTTTTTGTTTTTTTACATCAAATTTTGACTAGGAAAGGACGTTTTGTTGTGGAGCAGAGCCAGCGAGCTAGCGATGAGCTCGTGCCGGCGATGACTGCTCTAGTCACACCTCGCTGGGCATGCAATGAACGCTGGAGTCTTGTGATAACTCATCCATGGAGGATTCTGCAAGTGAACAAATCAATTGGCTTAATAAAAATGGCAACTCAAAGCATAAAATATAAAGAAAGGATCTCCAAAATAACCCAGAGAAGAGATAGAGATAAGTTAATATGGTAAAGCTGGTCATGGACCTCTTTTTTAAATCGCAAATTTAAGTGCGATGTAAGAAATTTTAAGGCATAACCCAGATAGGAGCTAGAGATAAGTTTAACATCGTAAAGGACATCGTTTTTAAGGCACGGCACGGGAATACACGAGCAAATTTAAGTGCGATGCAAGAAATTTTAAGGCATTTTTATAAAAAGATAGTTTAGTAAATTTTTTTCATATTGTTAAGCAAAAATTTTATCTTATCTAAATTACTGTTTGTTCTAGAATATTTCGTTTTTAATTTAAAATGTTACCAGATGTACCAAAAACGCGTTAGATAGTTGTCATTCTTACGGAAATGTTTAAAATAGTTCTGGACAATGCTAGTAAACGTTTTAAACTATTATTTTCTTTCAAAAAATCCAAGACATTCGTTTCAGAAGATCGTCAGTCATTGCTTAATATTTTTCTACTTCTCCATCTTCAGGATTTTCTTTCAATTTTTCTCTTTTTAAATAAAGTGGATAACATGAAATTTAAAAAGGCACGGCACGAACACCATCTTTATCAAGGACTTGGGTTGGACTTCTCTTCAGCAGGAGATGCTAGGCTAAGGATAGGCTTAGTGAGGACAGACCCTGATCTCTAGGAGCATTTTCATTCACTTCTCGGCAGTTGGTTTAAGGGATTGAGGTGATCACAACGAAGCACTTATCTATCTAACCATTGTTTCTATTGAGGTTTCGTTTATTGCTCTGCTAAATTATACCTAACTCACAGAATATCTCATTTATTAGAGTGGATCACATAAAGTTTGTTTTGGAATTCACTTAAAATTCTGGTATTCTTGATGTGCTTACCGTGTGCTGGGTATAGACCCGTTTTACTGCCATTCAAATGCATGGGATTTTGTGCGTTATTCTGAAATGAATACGTTAACTGCAGGTTAATATGACGCGCAAATGAGCTTCCTTCCGGTTCGCGTACTGCAATCAAAAATCGTTTGTTGGGAGACAAGAGAAGAGAGAGGAAAAGAGAGAATAAATAAAAAAGAATTATTTGAGATTACATTGGTTAGCATCTTTTGAATGAAACACTTCTGAATACTGGCTACTGGGATATACATAACTACAGATTCTCTAGATACTCTACACTGGTTTTGTTTTTGGTTTTTATTATTATTATTATTATTTTTTTGGCATGCTGCACTAATCCACTACTTACTTTTATTCTTACCAGCATGTATGTGTTTTTTCTGCCTTGCACGCGAATTCTGAAACCAAACTTGCGTCACACGCTTGCTCAGACCGGTCACAGAGGCAATACGCTCCAAATCCTGACCATCCGGATTACTGTCAATCTGAAAGTTGGCCTGCAGCACTTGCAATTGCTCCTCGGTGAATGTGGTGCGTACACGTTTCGTTTTACTCTTATGATAACCATCACCATCACAGCCATCTGAAAGAGTGGAGAAGAAATACTTATTAAAGATGAGGTAAAAGAATCCAAGAGACTCATAGGGCAGTCTTCTGATGCTTAAAGGTCTTGGAGACTAAAAGCATTTTGACAGTCAACCAAATTGAAAATGTCAAAAAGTGTTTATAGTTTATGTGGTAAGTTGGTAGCAAGTTTGTTGTTGTTGTAGTAGTAGTAGTAGTAGTTGGTTGCATGTACATGTATGTTTGCTTTATGGCCAGATTCCTGGTGGTCTATCTCTATAGGAGGAGCATTCGACATTTTCAAGCCGATCACGTCGCCTGAACCACGGACCTGAGATTTGTTCGCTTAGGTAGAGTTTCTTTTCTTTCTTTTTTCAATCTCTTTTTTTTTTTGTATTTCTCTATGTGTGTGTGTGTTATGTTTTATTTTACGAGTATGACACGATTTCATCAAGTTCTTCAAGTTGTACAAAACTGGCGACTGCCTGGCGCTAACTCACACCACACCACACCACACCATCCAGCCAGCCAGCAAGCCATCAAGCAACAACCAACAACTACTACCTGAAGCGTTCCAAATTGGCAAAACCGATTCGGATTCGGGTTTCCTCTCAACCATGCAGCATGCAGCATGAAACATATTGTTGTTGTCGTTGTTGTCGTTGCTGCTGCCGTTTTATGTTATATTATATTATGTTCAATACGAATGTTTTGTATGGTTATGCTTACCGTCACTTGATGTGGTGCCACCCTCAACCGTTTCCAGATAATGAGCCTTGCAGAGCACCCGGTCATCCATCAATGCAAACTGTTCGCCAGTCGACAACTGTCGTCCACACTGATCGCAGGCAAAGCAGGCCAAATGAAAGACCAAATCACGAGCTCGTCTCACCCAGTCCGAGGCGGAGATGCCGCGACAGCATTTCGAGCACTTGGCGCCAAAATTTCTGTAATAAAAAAAATTCAAAACGGAAATTGTTATAATGCCTATATGAAGGTACCTTAAAATAATGTAAGCAAGTCGCCGGGACGACTTGGTTATACCGAAGTAAAAAAAACTACTTCAAATTTATAAAAATTAATTTCTTTTTGCATGTCGAACTAGTTTGCACATGCTTTTCGTTTACTTTTATGAGCATACGAGCACTTTGGCGCCCCCACTTGACAAGTATAAATGGTTTCTACGTATAACTCGGCCATTTTTATTCCGATTTTGATAGATATTCATATGTTGATATAATTTTATTTTGATCGAATAATGATAATTATTCCTGGGCAAATAATCTTTTATCAAAGGGGGCGTGGCAAAAAAACTCAACTAGCGTGCATAATACAGGAGTCTACCTTCTAAATTTGGTAGTTTTAGCTTTAATAGTTCCCGAGATCTAGGCGCTCGTACAGACGGACAAAGTTATATCAATTACTCTTCTCAGGCTAATCCAAAATATATATAATTTATAGGGTCGCAAATGCTTCCTTCTGCGTGTTACATACATTTTGGCGACTTTAATATATCATCTTATGGATGCATGGTGTAAATATAAATAGCTATATGTAAAATATATCTTGTGATTGTGTTCTCACAAAAGGTTTGAATGTATCTTAACTAGAAGTACTTGCAAATGAATGCTAAAAATTTGTTTTAACAAAGAAAAATCTAAGAAGAATTAGAGTTTTGGTCTTGGTTAAAAGAAACAATTAATATTTAATTGAAAACAAAATTAAAGGAAAATAATTAAAATGCCAAAATGATGGTAAATAAATTGATAACTAAAAAACTTTTGAGACTAAAAACTCAGATCAACTAGGATGAACTGGGAAGATCTCGAAATTTGATGAGAAATGAAATCAAGGTGAACAGTTAGAGAATACAAAATGACTGCAATATTATTATATCTAATCACCAGAAAACTAAAATGCTAAAGGAAGTTTTGGAAACACACACACACACACTTGCACACACACACATGCACATCTCGAGTGCGTTTTTCCCTTAACCATTGAGAGATTGATTTTCTAAGCGGAAGTTATTGCTCTATGTCACTCGACAGATCAGAGTTTTTCCAAATGAGTTGGCATCTTTGGCAGCTTATTGTTAGCTTTTAAGCTTATTTTTACAACCACAACAATGTACACTCAATACACATACTGATGATGATGGGGATCGAAATGGGGATAGAGAGAGCGACAGAGAGAGAGTGGGGGGGGGAGGGTTTGGGAGAGAGAGAAACCATGACTCGGATGTGGATGTGGATATGGATGTTGTGATGTAGACCTGAGTCTCGTTCGGTCTGGACCCGGCTACGTACATTGGGCATTGGATGATGTCTCCATCGGCCAATGCACACTTAAAATTCTTAACTTGAAAAATAAATATTTTTACAGCATCTCACGGCGCGTTTGTTTGTTTATTTTCATTTCGTTTCGTCGTCGACACCGTTTTCCGCCGTTTGGGGGCTGAGCTGAGCGAACGAACGTATGTATCTATGAGTATGAGTGTGTAAGTATGTATCTGTAAGATACTTTTGCCATGCAACTTGCATTTTAAAGTTTTCTTTCATACTCATACCCTTACCATTTCGTTTCGTTTCATTACGTTTCGTTTAGTTTGTGTTTCTTGGTCTGCAATCGGTTTGACTTTGTCTCTCTCTCTGTGTGTGTGTGTGTGTGTGTTTATCTAAGGGATTAAGTCACAAATATTGTCGAATTGTTACAATTAACCTTTTGGTGACTTTTATTGAGAGAGCCACCAAATGACATACTCATCTCGTCTGTGGGAAAATATTTTGAAAACACTTGTGTATACACTCGTCTACATAACTATGTATGAGGCGAGGAAATCCATCCATCCATCCATCCATCCATACATACAACACACAAAAACAACAACGAAAACTGAGAAAGTTAAACTAATATTATAACTAATTGATCAATCATAAATTCAATTGAATTTTCCAAATACTCACTTGCTATAATCGGCCTTACAGTAGACCTGCCTCTCCCGTATGTAGCATGACTGTTGACGATCCAGCGGACACATGCACATGCAACATCTCAGGCAATGGGCATGCCACGAGCAGCCTCCAACCTCAAGAAAAAATCTATCCGAGATTGGTTCGCCGCACGCTGCGCAGGAACGCAGCTCAGTCTGCAAAAAAAAAACACAACAAACAATGTAGAAAAATTTAAAATAAAATCTAAATTAATATTTAAAAGAATTCTTTAGGGTTTTTACGATCCTTAAGACTTTAGTTGTATAGAAATTAAATTGATTGAAATAAATGCATCTACTTATATTATAATAATCATTTAATTGAAACGTAATTCCATGATTAATCAGGCTTTGTTGTCCGATTTTCAAACTAGAAAGCGCAAATATCACAATAGGTAATTCTATTAGCCATAAATGGATTGATTTCACGATAGTTTGTCGCGATGAAGTATGGGAATAGGTCTGTTGAATTGCTGTGGTTAAGAAAGTAGTTTTTCTCCTATGGCCTATGACTATTTTCCCTCTATAAAATGCAAATTCCTTTACGCATATACATACTACCATGTAGACTCGTACATATATTAAAGAGCAAATGTTTAAAACGTTTGATCAAATACCGCTACGATTTGAGATTTTGAGAACCGGATCGACAATGACGACGGCGATACGACGACTATTTTACTCTATAATCGTTGCTTTGCTTCTTTTGTTATGCCTTCAATCGGAATCGTTCAATAAATCTACCAAATGTCCCGGCGGCTTCTGTTTTATTTCTTCGCTGCAACATTTAACTTATGTATATTAAACAAAATTCAATAGTAATACAAAAGACACACTCACACACACACACGTACAACAGAAAAAAAAGTAACTCGGAAATGTTATCAGAGACGAGTTTCTTTTGTTGTTTTCCAAAATTGAACCATAAATTTTAAAATGTTATGCTAATTGTTGTTGCTAAGATATTATTGTTATTGTTTTTTCTCTGTCTCTCGCTCTATCTCTGTCTATCTTATTCTGACGGCAACTGCTTCACTGACTTCTCTTCTTCGATTTGGTATTATTTTCGTTTTTGTTTTAGTCGTCGAACAAAGTTAAATTTATGAACTGACCCAGCGAATCGTTTGACTTATGAATATTCAAATGTCACTGCATGTTACGCCGTTTTAAAAGTGTTTCAAACAAATTTTATTGCGTTTCATAAAGTACCAAAAAAACAAAAAAAAATAAACCAAAACCAAAACGAAATCGGTTAATATATAGGCGTCGAAAACAAAAAAGAAATATTTTAAATTGATTTTTTTTAGTATTTCGAACAAAGCGACTCTGCATGCTAAGTGTCGAATTCAACAATTATTTTAACAGCTGCCAAATTATCAAATTGTATTTATTAAATTATCCATATAATTAGGAGAGTATATTAACCATATTTTAAAATCATAATATAAAAAGTAAACCGAAACGATGAACTCTCGAGATGTGATAAAAGTTTGATTAACTTTCAAGTAATCTCAAATATAATATATCTTGTATCTCAAATCCTTTGAAATTCTTCAGGAAATCAGCAAATATTTGTCAGCTTATGGAATCGATTTGCAAGATTATTGGCATTGATGATTAATCCTCAATTACCAAATTGACAATCGTTTGCATACTTTTTCTCGATCTCCTTTTCGTTTTTTTTTTTTTGCTTTAATCTCATTAAGTTTTCGTTTCATACATATTTGTACATACAAACATTTCAATTATAATCTTATTTTTCTTCGTTTTCTTTTTGGCATGACGTGCAATTTGCTTGCCCCTTTTTGTCGTTGGTTGGGATTACTTGAAACGTTTAATTAATGGCAAGCATTTTGCATATTTTCCATTCATTAATAAACAAAAATTAAAAGCGAAAGAGAAGAAATGAAAGAAGTCTGGACGTACATACAACATATGCGACGAATTCAAATTGTTTTCCCATTAATCAAAGTGAAAATAAATTTACCGTTTACATACCCTAACCAATAAAATAAAAGTATTTCCATTTCAATCTATTTTCTCCATAGTTTTTCTTAATTTTCCAATCACTTAAACATTGAAATTTAATTTCCATCATGAACTAAAAACTATTATAAAGCAAATCTATAAAATAAATCCTTCTAAATTGCTTTTCTATATTATAATAAGAAGATATCCAAGCACTATTATACCATGAAGGGCATCAGTTATTCGTTACTTGCAAATTAAGCATGGAACTCTGAATGTTGTTGTTGTTGTTGCTGTTTTTTATTTCCTTTCACAGAAAATTAATTGCTGTTGCTGTTGCAATTGTAGGCAACAAATAATTGTCGTTTAACTTTTAACGACTGGCAACTTGTTATTAACAAAAAAACACACACACACACTCACAAAAAAAAGTATATTTTATTTATTTGTTTGCCGACAAAAACAAAAAAAAAAAAAAAAAAAAACGCAAATACATATTTAAACAAAAACTTGGCCGTGACTAGGCCCAGAAGCGGCTAAGAGACATCAAAAGGGCCGACTAAAAACAGCAATTAATAAAACAATGCCGACAAATACCAATAGATAGTCAGACAGACAGACAGAGAGAGAGAGAGAGGGCGAGAGTGAGATGGGTAGAGTGTTGGGAAAAACAGAAGCAAATATCTATAGATATAATTTATGACAAGCCGCAAAACAATTGGCCCTTTGGGGGTTGTGAATATGCCCACAAACAACAAGAAAAATAACAAATGCAATATGGCCACCATCAGCAGCAGCAAGCAACATGTGAGTATGCGAGTGTGTGTGTGTGTGTGAGTATCTATGAGATAGACCAGGAGTAAGTTATAACTACATCCTAACATGGCTGCTGGCGGCTGTTCTACTCAATTTTTGGTTGCGCGCGCTGCCATTTAACTTTTCAACTGTGTGTGTTGCATGTGACACGTTTAATGCCAAAAAAGAACTCCCCTATACATACATAGTAGATACATGCCCTTACACCCTACCCCCTGGTATATGTATGCCCCTAACCCTACGAGCCTGCGCGTTGCCTGCTGCCTGTCACTTTCGTTTAACTTTTTCAAACAAAATGAACAACATAAAAATGAAGTGAAGTAAGCAAAATGCATTTGGTTAGGGGATACATTCGGGGTGTTTTGAGCAATTTGTTTTCCCAACGCCCGTTATGACAGAGACACACACACACACACACAGCCACACAGACAAGGCCAGACGCTTGACTTGGTTCTAGGACCAAGTTACACTAAAAGGACCGCAGCCTGCCACTGCTGATGCTTATTATTGTTGTTGTTGTTGCTGTTGTTGTTGTTGTTGTCATGTCTATGCCCACTTCTGAAAATATGTCAGTTGTCAGCCACACAAAAAGTGACAAAGAGACAGACAGAAACCAACGAACGAACGACCGACATACAGACATAGAGACAGACGGACAGACAGACCAACATTTCCAAGTGGCATTTTTGGCGAGCATGTCATTTGACTGTAATTTACTCGTACTCATAGATACATATCTGTGTGTGTGTGTGTGTGTATCGTGAGTTTTGTGTGCGGTTTTTTGGAGTGTGCATTGCATAAATCTGACTATGAATTTTAAATAGGCTAAAGGAGTTTAGATTTAAAGCTGCTGGTTGCCAACAAAATGCATTAAATACAAATTTCAATTGAAGATTGCTCACACACAGAATTCTAAGAGGGAATTTCTATCAAAAGGAAAGTAATCGAGCCGAAGAAGGACATTTTCTAGAAATATTTATTTTATATACACGTTATAATATAATATTTGAAACATCTATGATAAATCACTAGAGGTATGTAGCGAAAAAATTAAAATGTTTCTCGAAGTAAAGGAAAAACCAAAAATACATTATTTATTTATTTAGTTTAGGATATAGTTGTAAACTAAAAAACCAAAAATAATGAATAGATTAAGCTAGTAAATAAGGATAAAAGCTATATAGATTAGTTGTCGATGTTTGTTTAATCAAGCAAACAGTAGCAGCGAAATTTTCAAATTTTTCTATATGTATCAGATGGAAATGTATTTAGCTCAATTTAGCAATGTGTATATAGAAATGAATAAGTCATTATTATGAAATGAATTGAATGATATTCAAATGGCAATTTTATTTCGAAAAAAGTTCATCTAACTCTCATAAAAAAATATATTTAACCAAAATCAAAAGAATTTCAAATTCGTTGGGATAATCATAAAAAAACACACACACACACACAACAAAAAAATTGTTGAAAAAAGTCAAAGTCAATAAAAATATTTTAATAGATTCACTGATAAAATTGATTTGTATTCTTTTGTTAACGGGGATATGCGGGATGGGGCGGGAGGGGGTCGATTAGGGGGGGTTGATGGGTTTTTGGTAGTTTTGCAAAACTGAAGTAGCCGAAAGATCAAACATTTGGATAAAAAACTAACTAACTCATTTAAAACTCTGCGGGTTTTCCAATTCCCTAGATTCGATCGTATCAAAAAAAAAAAAAAACAAAGCAACAAAAAAATGCATATTTCTCAGATCTCTGCGGGTTTTATATATATCAATTTAGTTCTTCTTTTTTTTTTGCTAGTTTATATAGCTAGTTTTATTATTTTGCTTGGGTATTATATAAGCATTTTCCCCCCTCTACATATACATATCGGTCTGTCCGCCAGTCTGTCTATCTGTCTCTGTATCTATCTACCCTATCATAAAAATTCCACATTTCAAAAACTTGCACCTTGCAACTTTTGCTCGAAATGTCATAAATAATCCGGCTGGACGCAATATAAAACCAGAAAGAAGAGAAAACAACAAAAACAACAACCAAAATGAAAAGAGAAGAGAAGAAAAAAAAAGTAACAAAAAGCAAAAGATACTCGTAGAACTATAAAAACCAAGAAAGACGCTCAAGAGTATACAATAAAATTTACAAGCTGCCATTTAATGCCCCATACGAACCCGACCACCCCCGCTCCCCACCAACTACTTGCCGCCCTTCCTCCTAAGGGCTTCAATTAGAGGGGGAAAAGTGGTGTCCACATAGGTGGAGAACAGAAATAGAGAGTGATATTTTGAATGGAAGAAAAAAACACAGTAGCTCCCACAAAAAGAAAAAGAAAAAGAAAACCAACTAAACTAAATTAAAAACGAGAAGCAGCAGCAGCAGCAAATAAAGAAAACTATATCATCTTCCTAGAAGATCGATTACCAGACACAACAATTTTCACGTCATTGCGCAAATTGAGCGATCATCATGAACACTAGGGGATCGATCGGTAGGTACATACATAGATCGAGTCTCAACTTTTTTTTTCAATCGATCGATTGATGACAAAAGCCCTTGGCAGACCTCAGTCTGAATTGGTTTTGCTTTTCGGTTGTTCAGTTGTTCGGTTATTCGGTTGTGACTTGTCATCTCTTTGCCTTGGCCACAGAAAATCAACAAATGACAACACCGTGAGAATGTTGCGCGCTCCCAAAAAAAAAAAAAAAAAAAACAACATACATGACAAAGCCGCTTGATAACAACAGCAAACAGAAGAAAAGAAATAACAACAACAACAAAAAACCCCATAAACTATATATGTTTATATAGATATATATATCGGTGTATAGGTTAAGATCATAGCAACAACTTGACCACTTGACACTTGAAGGCATTTTGGCAAATGTTTTCTTAAGGCCTTTTTTCAGCGATCTATTTAAGCGGCTTTTGAAGAAATCAACACAAAATAATGAAAACTGCAACGCTCTAAGCGCCAGTCAAACAATGAAGGCTAAAACCTATTTATGAGCGATAGACGACTATGTGAATGCCCTTCAATTATGACAGATCCTTTTTCCACAGATAAATTAGATAATTTTGAAGAGAAATGGAATCTTTAGAGTGTTGACATTATCTGCCTCTGCTTTTATGTTAAATATATTTAACATATTTTCAACGATTTGGTCAATGGGCGTCTGTCAAAAAATAAATAATTCTTTGCTCCCCAACTTTCATATACGGCATATTGCTTTTTAATTAGAGCTACTCTTTATTTTCCTTTTTGACTTTTGACTTTTGAGTGGGCTTTCGTTTTGTGAAATAAATACTTATTTAAATGCAATATATTATAGACCGAAAATGTGTAGATGTCGTCGGCGTTTGTTGTTTTGTTTGTTGGCGTTAAGATCATCGCTCGTCGCTTGATTGTTATTTAATGACTTTAGTCGCCTGCCCATCTTTTCTCTTCTCTGGCCTGGCCTTATGAATGGGGTCGCCCACGCCCCAAATCGCCCCAACATACGTATGTATAATAGCCATACCACAATACTCGCACGCTCCATAAATTGGCTAAATGTTTACAAATATTTCATCAGGAAATGGTTTTTAGTTGAACTGTTGTGTTGAGGCTTCTCTTCTGTATGCGTTTGTGGCTGTTGGGTCCCATTGATCCAATCAAATTGATGGGCGGCTATAACAGAGCAACAACAACAGCAACCATCGAGTGAGTGTGAGAGAGATAGAGGAGGAGAAAGAGAACAAGAGCGAATGCGAATGGCCTGAAAGCTTTTCTATAGCCACACCACAGTGGTAACTAACTATAGGAGACTTAAGACAATCTGACAATCAAAAAAATAGAAAAAAATCTGGACTTACGAATTGATGTAGCTTCAAGCAAGAAACTGAACCTTTTCATTTTGATTTTCTCATTTCTTGAATGAGGGAAAATTTCTAGAGGAAAACTCCATCAACTCGATACTAATTGATAGAAGATAGTTTTTCAATTATAATGATTCGTGAGAAAACTTTCTTCATAGATCAAAGTATTTCATTTATTTTAGATTTTCTTTCAATAGGTTTTATCTTTGTGATATAGAAGCCAAAATTTCGAATAATAATTTTAAAACAAGTTCAATTTGAACTCTTATCTTCATTATAAGAAAATGTTAAAACACAGCTCAGAAAAATATTCTTTTGTCGTAAATGTGAAAATGGAAATCAACTTTATAGATTTAATTTATATAATTTAATTTATATAACTTTAATTTATTTTTGATATAGAAATCTTAATTCTTAGTAGCCAAAATTTCGAAAAGGAAAAGGAAATTTTAACTCTTATCTTTATTATAAGAAAAACTTACAACATCTCAGAAATATTATATTGTCTTAAATGTTAAAAATTGAAATCGTCTATCAAATTATTTCATTTATTTTAGATATTATTTCAATGGGTTTTATCTTGATTCAATCGTATTAACCAGATTTTTGGGTATTCTAAATTTGGAATCCAATCAATTCGAACTCTAATCTTCAGTTTAAGAAAAATGTAACACAGCTTAGAAATATTCTTTTGTCATCAATGTGAAAAATCTTTATAGATCAAAGTATTTCATTTATTTTGAAAAAAAAATTAAAATCATCTTTATAGATCAAAGTATTAAATTTATTTTAGATATTATTTCAATGGGTTTTATCATGATTCAATTGTATTAACCAGATTTTAGGGTATTCTAAATTTAGAGTACAATCAATTTACACTCTTATCTTTATTATAAGAAAAATATAACAAAGCTTAGAAATATTCTATTGCATTAAATGCTGAAATTTCTATTACCCAATTATAGTTATACAAAAATTCAAGTTAATATCCACTAGAAAGAGTAATCTCTTGGACTATAAAAAAGAGATACGGATACACAGAGAAAAGCCTAAGCGAAATCTATCATAATAAACATGAAAGAAGTGAGAGAAAAGTTAATAAAGACATTTAACAAAAGTAAATTGGTCCTAAAGATTGATAGATTTCTCAATGTAGTTTTCTGGTACTGCTTTCCACTGTAACTTTGCATATATTTGGCGTGGTGTCGGCCAATAACCATGCCCCCAACGTCCCCAGCTTCCACACCTCTCGGAACTCCTGGCTAGAACGAGTGGTGATGGTGGTGCATCTTCCAGCAAACTTAATTACCGCTTTATGTCAATGGTCCAACATGTTTTTGCTAAATTTATCAGCGTTATTAAATTTTATCACTGGCGACAAAATGTGCATATGCCATTCAATTTTTTTTGCACAACATATTCACACATCACACGAACACACACACACACACACGAACACACACACACTCACACACATACACAGCCTTTAGTTGGGAAGAGAAGACTCCTTTTGGCCTAGGCAAATATTATGATGGCAGACAACTTGTCGGTGATTCCACAAAGCGAAAGAGAGTGAGAGAGTGCATAAAGTGGGGGTTGAGTGGGGAGTTGAATTGTTTTTGTTGCTGTTGCTGTTGCTGATCCTCCTAACATTGGCGTATAGTCGTAAAATATTTTATAACCAAATGGAACCCCGAAAGCCAAGGTTTGGTAAAAGTTGGTTTTTTTTTTGTTTTCCTGATCTACAACTGGCAGTTAATATTTTTTCAATTGCTAAAAAGTAACTAATATGATTTAAAAATAAATTGCAAAGCAGCTACAAGCAACAAAGAGAAAGAAATAAATGAATAATTAAAGAAAAAAATGCCAAACCTTCATAAAAAGTTTTGGAGTGTGTTTTTTTTTTCTTTTTTTCTTCTTCTGCTGCGATGCGATGACAAAGATACTTTTGGGTGGGGGTAAATGGGTGGGGTGGAGTGGGGGTGGGGGGTCGATCCCAGTGTTGACAAGTTATTACCCCAAGAACGTCAACGACTTAAAATGTCGCACTTTATTACACTACAAAACACAAAACTGAACTCAAGACACAGGCACATCATCACATCATAAGTGTAAAGAGAGAGAGAGAGAGAGAGAGAGACTGAGACCGAGATGATCTCTGTTGGTTGGATCTCTGGTGGATCTTTGGGATCTTTTGGGACACAGAGACTGGTTGTGTTTTACAGCCATTGCTGTTGCTGTTGCTGCTGCTGTTGTTATTGTTGTTGTTGGCAAACATCGGCCTTTGTGTGCGCTCCCAGCCGAGTTTTATTATAACTGTTGACTGTTGGGTTAGCCATACAGAAATAAATTTCATTTTAATACTTTCTTCGTTTTAGTTTTTTTTTTGTATTTGTATTCTGCTTCTTTTTTTTTTCGTATATTTTATTGACGCCGGACTTGGTCTTGAAAGTGATTTGCATACACACACACACACACACACACACACTGAGATCGTTCTCACGTTTTTCCCACCGAACAGAAGAAAGAGATTATCCCAAGAACGAAACACAAGTTTCAGTATCCCGAATTCAAATTGATAGATAGTCAGTTAGATAGATCGTTTGCCTTATGCAGCAGCAGCAGCAGCAGCCGAACGGTATTAGCTGCTGCTGTCCATCCGTCCGTCCGTCCGTCCATAAACATAAACAGGTGGCAATGTTCATTTGCATAGACAACGTTTTGATATTAAATTTCAAAGCGAACGACACATAACGTCAACGACATTCCGACTAGTTGAGGCGGTGCTTTGGAGTTTTTGGCTAATGGTTTTAGAATATGCATACCCTGTAGCATATATGTAGGTTAAAAGTCCATCTACATCTTCAGCGGAGAATTTCAATTACATTTCATTTAGATTTCATCGATTAATCCATTCAATTAAACAATTTCTTTAGAAAATTACATAAACTTCAACTAAATTGCAGGGTAAGTTAAAGTCTATAGATTAATCGGATCATTTGGATCTCATTTCTCGATTTGGTTATGCCTATGTCTTTTCGGGTATATTTGCTTTAATTTGAATCAAATGATTTCGTTGTTGAACTTGTTTTCGTGTTTTAATCATTTGCGGCTTTCGGCAGCTGCCCCAAAAACCGAACTTATAAATTATTTTGTTGTCTGGTTCAGCTTTTGTTTTAAATAAGTTGATAAGCCTAAAATGTTTTATGTTTATGTTTTATTTTTAAACTTTTTTTTTATAAATCGGTCGGTGGGGGTAAAAGAAATGAAAAAGCAGAAGCTTTTAAGAGCTGCGAAAGTTTGGAGTTTGTTTTTTTATGGTGGCATGTGTGTTTTTTTTTTTTTTGGGGGGGATGGGAATTGAAATCGATATGGAAATTTGATTTCAGCCATAAATCACTGGAAACTGGAAACATCTTGCATTTTGATCAATCATCAAAATGCAATCAATTGCCGAATAGCTTTGTCCTGGCTCCAATTATTTTTTGCGAGGAATTTATTTGCTCCTCTCTGATGTTTCTCGAGGAACTATTAAGAATCCTTCGAAATTTGTAAGAAATATATCCATTTTAATTCCCTGATCTAAAATTAATCGATGAGTGCTATTTAATAATTTTTCAAAACTCAATTTGCATTTCTCATCTTGATTTTCGAACTAATTTGAACCGATCTATTTTCATTTGCGAGATAATATTCATGGATTTATCTAATCGGTTGTAACATTGTCAAATGGAATTATGTTTAGCCATTTGGTTTTTTTTTTTATATATATCTTGATTTTTGTAAATACATATATTATTTGTTAATTAAAGATAATCTTTTAGCTATTTATGCTTATTATGGATATGTATGTATATATAGTATATCTCTTGATCTTGAATAAACAAAACAAAGCAAAGTTATTGCGTTATTTTTGTATAATAGATCGGGCACCCTGTGGCTAACTGATATTTAGCCGAATTCGTATATATATATTTGCATTAGAATTAATATTGAAAAGTGGCAATTTTTAATGGCTAATAAGTTAATTTGTTGCAGTCTGCATTTATGGTACAATTTCTTCTCGTTTCTCTTTCTCTCTGTCCTCTAGAGAACTGAGCGTAACATTGAGGCAAACATTTAAATTGCCATTTTTTTTTTGTATTTATGCAAAACAACATTTTAGCCAGTTGTGCAAACAGCAAAAATACTTGAAGAGTTGTTGTCGCTGTTGCTGTAGGTATGAGGTAGGTGAGAAAATGATCCGTAACATCCGTCGCAAAGAGTCCAAAGTGTGTCTCTGTCGATATGAGTTCTGATCTGTCTCTGTCTCTGACTCTGGTAATAAATCGCTTATAAATCGCCCTCGACACGCGTTTTTCTTGTTTTGTTGTTGTTGTTGTTGTTATTTTGTTTCTCATTTCATGTTTCTCTTTCGCATTTTTAAGGCATTCATCATAAAGTCTCGAGTCTCAAGTCTCGAGTCTCTGTGTATCCGATGTGAATCCGAAACCGAATCTGAAATATCTTTGTCTTTTCGTCAACATGTCACAGCCACTAAACATCAATAAGTCCATGTTGAAGATCGTCTACTCTAACCGCTGAGAGAGGTACATCGGCTATATAGTATAGTATATATTTTAGATACTAGCATATCTTATAACACTGCTTGATTTTATATTGTAAATTTTCTTCTAAAAAGAGCAACAATTATGTAGATGGATAATTGTTGCTCTTGGTAAGTGTATAGAAACTTCAGTATACAAAATATTCAATGTACTCTTTTAGTTTATTGATGATTTGCATTGTGCAGAGTTTTTAGAGGGGATTGAACATTGACTACAATTAATTAGTTAAATCTGCATTTTGCATAAATTAATAATAATATTTTAATATTTGTTTCTTTTTTTCTTTTCACTCCTCTACTACTTCTACTCCCTACTACTTCCTCTCTCCTATATTTTTTTTTATGCAAATCTTCAACTCTGTTGTGTTTATGTTTGCAACAATAAATCAAGTCGTTTTAGTTTGATTTGTTTTGTTTTTTATGTTTGTCTATTGGCCGTTTTATTTATACATATATTTTTTTTTTTTTGTTTGGAGTTCTATAAAAATTGAGATAAATTTTAATTTTTATATTTTGTTCGATTTTGTGTTTTTTGATTTTGATTTTGACAGAGCAACAAGTTTCTGTTTGTTTAAAAATGCAAAGAGTGCGAGAGAAGAAAGTGATTTTTAGCTTTTAAGGCAATTTGCAATTGACAAACAATTAAATAACAATGAGGAAGATTTGTAAAGTTGTTGTAATGTGTGTGTAGATATTATTTTTAGTTTTTTTTTTTTTGCTTGTGTTGTGTCTTACCCCCAAATCGAATCGAATGGTTTGTCGTTACGGATTGTTAGACAGACAGATACAAGGGCTATGACTAGGGGCAGGGGCAGGGGCCAGGACCAGGGGCAACACACACACACACACAATCTCACATGCCTTTGGTTTTCAGGGGCGAGTTTTTCCCTTTTTTTGTTTCAGTGAAAACTTGTAACAATAGATCTGGGACAGAAGTTACAATGATTTGTGGCATTTTACAATTTTATTTGCTTGCCTTCTTCCCCTATGGCACAACTGGCATTGCATACCTACATATATACACCAAATACATGCATCATTTGTAAGCCAACTAAGCGTCCTTTAAGGACTATTTTGTGGATGCACTCCAAAAATGGTTAACAATGGCCAAAGACACTCGAGAGTCGAGAGTCGGAGTGCCGAGTGCCCAGAGTTGAGGCGATTTTCTTTTGTGCGGTTTTTGCCGGCTGGCGTCTCCTGACTCTCTGACTCTCTGTCTGAGTTGAATTTTTCAAATTTCTTCTTCTGGTTTTCTTTTTTAGGGGGAATTTTCACATTTACCTGCTAAAAATGCTGCTGTGATTTTGACACGTTTCTCCCTAGAGACAACCATAGAGAGCGAGAGAGAGAGAGAGAGAGATAGCGAATAGTTACTTCCCTTTTCCTCTCGCTGAGGATCGAAACTGACCAGGGCCCTTGTACCTTTTGTATCGGTTTTTGGCATAAACAAAGGTGTGATATTTGTTTCTCTTTTGTCCCTGATCGGGGCAATTGGCTCAAGTCAAGATGCATTTTTGCTTGCATTCCTATTCCTTCCCTATTGTCCTCCTCTATCTCCTCCTGCGGAGGCTCAAGGCGTAGACTTCTTGTCAGCATTGTCACGCCACAGTTTATATATATTTTTTTTTTGCTAGTTCTTGGGTTTCTGTCAATTAGGCATCTCTCTTTCTGAATACAAGAGAATAGGTTTCTTTTTGGTTTGGGTATTGTCAATTGCCAATTATGAGGACATGTGGGCAATGTGAGAAATATTTGTTGTATTGGTCAAGCAGCTGAAAAGATGTACTTGAAAAATGACCGACCACCAGAATGCAACTGGCACGCGTTTACCCATGAAGAGAGAATAAACACCTTGTGCTGGGAATTTCAATGCGACTTCTTCTGAAGCTAATAAGTAGATTGAGATAAGCGTTAAGATCAACTTCTTATACAACAATGCCAATGATGAAATTCCTCAACAATTACCACTCGGATTACTTTTGTTTGAGATGCCAAGATGTTTCCCATCTGATTATGTTCCAAAAATTAAAATCAAAATTTGTGGCCAGTTTCGAAGGAAGATCTAATGGAAACCAGAAGTGAAATAAATCTTTGGTAATCAATAATTCTTAAATCTTCTAATCATATTTACTTGAGACACAGAAATATATTCCATTTATTTTATCCAAGATCTAAATTAGTTATTATAGCTCCTATATTTTAGATATATATACTCTAAACAATCTAAAATCTAATCGAAAATCAAAGTATATCTACATGTACTTCAAAATATTTTAAACTTATGTATTTTGGGGACTTTGCTTCTTGTTTAGAAGTGATTTTCGAAACGTACCATGGCAAATCTTAGATATTTCCATAGCCAGCTAATCCTAATCTTATAGTCTTTCTCCACAATTAAAGAAGACAAGCGACCGCTTTTTTTTTTTTTGTTTTTCTATGCGGATTCCTTTTGGGAGGCGTTAACAGCTTAAGTTTTTTATTTTTATTTTTTGTCTATCTTTTTTGTTGAACTTTTCGCTTTGTTGTTGTTTTCAATTTTCTAGTGAATTATTAATGAAAAATCATTTATTGAAATATGTATATTTTTTATAGTTGCTTTGCAGGCATTCGACATTTAAACGCTTAAATATTTATGCCTTTTTTATATCTCTTTCTCCTACAACCCAAAAAAAAAAAAAAAACCGGAGAGAGAATAAAAATAAAAAAAAAAATACTTTGTTGAATATTCATAAGCAGCAGCGCCTCGTGGCGTCATTTTCAGTTTTGGGCAAATGGTGGGGAATGTCGGGAGAGATGGTTGTGGGGGGGGAACAACAACTGGGGCGGGTCAAGATCGATGATGTCAAGAAAAGGTCGCTAAGCCCGATTCGAACCGATGTTGTATTGTTGCTTAGCTGCGGCTTAGAACTGTTGACATTTGATTTTGAGGTTTTCGCCTGTTGTAATCTCGCCTGGGCTTGGGCTTTAGATTCTTTTAGATCTCCCGCTGTGCTTATTGACAGTTATTAAAAAGGTCGTCTACTTGGTCGTCTCTCACCCTCCAGGCAACTCTCTCAAGGCAGGCAGACTGATCATATACATACGTATTTTACATACGTTTTGGGTCAAACTAACTACCATCGATTCGCATCGAAAACGTTTAAATTTATAACACTTTTTCAATCTCCTGCCGCCCCCCCAGACTACCCAAAATCTCAATAAGCGTCAGCACCTTGTCTAATTTGCTATGGTAATGAAAATTATGTTTATGTATAAAGGCATGGCAAATCGTGAACTAAAAGCATAAATCATGTTCTCTCTCTCTCTCTCAAGCGATATATATATATATATGGAGAAATAAAAGCCAACTCATGGCAAATATTTAACATTTTACATAATCCTGTGGGTGGCTGACTCTGCGAACAACTCGTTTCACAGCGGGCTTTAAAATCGATTAAACGTTTCTCTACACAACACTTTTTGAATGAATCTGCTGTGCCAGTGTGTGTAAGTGCTGCATCATCATCATCTAGGCGACACGATCAGCGCAAAGATATAGAAATTAAAACAAAAAAAACAACAAAAAAATACTTTAGCTAATGGTTAAACGGAAATTCGACGGTTAGGGACGAGATTCATATGATTATTTGAGGGCATGGATTGGGGTCTGATAAGTAACTTAACGTGTGGGTTTTTTTTCTCTCTTCTTCTTCTTCTTTTGCGTTTCGACGTGGTCGTCGCCGTCGTCATTCCCCCATGTTGCACCCCCATGGTGCAATTTTTTGTTGTTTTTTTTTTTTTTTTTGGTGTGCCGACCAAGTGAGCTGGTGCTTCGCCATCTCCAACTCCAACTCCATCTCCAACTCTCTTTGTCATCTGTTTTGAAAACTCATCGTTTTTCAAAGTTATTAGTACGGTTTGTGATAGTGCTGGATCGATTTGGATTCGATCTGGATGTGGTTTTGTTTTAAATGCCGCCCTGTTGTGCGCCCCCAACTCTCGCAGCGGGTTTGAAACAATAACAACAACAGCAACAACAGAAACAACAACAACATTTACGAAAAATCTCTCTATTCAAAAATTTTTTTTGTGGGTCAGTGAGTTGATTTGTTCAGCAATTAAAAAGGAAAGGAAAGCAACATATCAAAAAATCAAAAGGTACGCACACATCGTGTGGGTGTGCAAAGGGCTTTAGAGAAATGATATTAAGAAATTTGATTCAATCAAATTACATTTTCAATTTCATTCACTTGGAATTGAAAACGAAAACTTTAACCATTACTAATAACTGCCAAATGGAGTGATCATCAGAAAAAGATTAGACATTGAGAATCTTATCTATGATCACTCTATTAAAGATCTATTGCGATCGCAATGAATTCCCAGAGAATTCCTATAATAAATTTCCAACAAAATTCTTCTAATCCTTATGAATGGCTTTGCGAAAAATTTCTACAATTAGTTTGCAACTTTTAGAAATATTTAATGATGATATATGTAATTCTATTGCAATTTTATGGCAATAGCTTGGAAAGATCAGTTAAAATATCATGAAATTCATTCTGATATTTAATTCTCAGTTTCGATTGATTATAAAATATTTCTGACTTAAAGTTGAGTTAACATATCGTTAAGAGATCGGTTAAAATATCATGAAATTCAGTTGGAATTATAATTGGATGACAATAAAATGAAATATCTTAAAGTTGAGGGAATATATCTTTGAGAGATCAGTTTAAAGATCCTACAATTCAGTAGTTACATTCTGATATTTAATATGGATTTTAATTGGATTACAATAAATTATCTCTGCCATGAAGTTGAGGGAATATATCTTTAAGAGATCGGTTAGAATATCCAGAAATTCATTTGTTGCACTCTGATATTTAATTCTCATTTTCGATTGATTGGATGACAATAATATGAAATATCTTTGACATAAAGTTAAGGAAATATATCTTTAAGAGATCAGTTTAAACATCCTGCAATTCAGTATTTTCACTCCCAGATTTAATTCCCAATTTGGATGGATTATAATTGGATGAGAACAAAATATCACTTTCATCAAATTGAGGGAATAAATCCTAAGAACTTAAAGAATAAGGCAATATCTTTGAGAGATCACTTAAAATATTGTGAAATTCAGTAATTGCACTCTATTATTAAATGGTTTTGGCAATTTTGTTCAGGGAATTAGTCTCAAGATTAAACTTTGCAATATTAAGTATACGACCTGTTAAACTTTTTTTCAATTGGTATAGGGAATTCCGTTTAAGATACTTTTAAAGTTCTCCTTTCGTTTTCGATTTCAAAAATGAAACCTTCTAACTATATGATACTTAAAGATTTACCCACTGTCATATTCCATTTTTAGATTGCAAAACGAAACTCACCTTCATTTTAATTGCCTCCACAATTTTGGCGGTTTTTATATCCAAGTCTTTTTCACAAAATTCTATTATAGTTGTCAGTTTTGATCAGAACTGACACAAACAATCCATATGTGTAGATTTATATAATTTTTAGAGGATATCTTTTTGACGACTTGATCGATGTGTCAAGCGTCCAACAGTTATCACCTTATGCATACGAAAAAAAAATATTATGTAAATGGGTTTCTTCTCCTATATGTATAATAGGTGTGTGTGTATGTTGATATATGTATAGATATATATATATATAAGATCAATTTGCAACGATTTGCAACATATTTTCATTGATTAGCACAATACAAATTGAATACGATTTCGGTTTCGGTTTCGTATATATCTGGTTTTCAGGTTTCTTATTTTTACCGACGCTAAATGCCTTATCAAAGCGATGCGATGCGATGCGATGCGAACGCGTGTCACGATAGCAACACGTTTTTAACGGTTATATTATGATTATAACCTCCGCGATGTATTAATGTCCAGAATCGGTATCTCTCTCCTCCTCTCTGTCTCTCTCTCTCTCTCTCTCTGTCTGTCTGTCCCCTCAGTGACTGTTATTTCGACGACTACAACAACAACAACAAAAAAAAAAGGTAACACCCGACGCAAGAGAGCGAAGCGATCAAGCGAGCGAGCGAACGTGCGACGCGACGTTGTTACAGCTTCGAGAGCACTGCGTAAACTGCCGGTGCTCTAGCCTCATGGATCTGACGACAACGACGGCAATGATATTGATGACGGCGGCCCGGTTTTTGAATGAGGTACAAAAGCAGAAGGCAAACACCACCAAACACAGTGCACACACACACGCATACACACACACACCTAAGTGAATACACTCAAACACCTATAGAGAGACAGAATCACCACCACTGGGTCTGGGTCCATCCATATCGTCCAACGAACACTAAAAACCCGCTCATCTGGTTTTCTGGCTCAGAGACTTAACTCGGAGTCTCGTTTCGGGGATGGTGGTGATTGGTTGCCATGGCTGCCAGCTCCGCCCCGCACTCAGACGAGCCGAGTAGAACGAGTTTTGCTTGTCGTCCCCCATTTTGAGTGAATTGATGGCCCATTGTGCCATCCATTCGCAGCCAATTGAGTGCGCCGGCGCGTGCCACTGTCTGGCGAGAATTTTTTTTGTTGTTTTCTTCAATTTGAAATGGAGTTGCGAGTGTCGGAGTTTTTGGAGTTGATATTTTGAGTTAAAGTTACCAAGTGGGTGGGTCGATTTCGACTTCTTGCCACGCTTCACTTGCCACTATGCAGTGGTTGCAAATGTGAGGCGGTGCGGCGCGGCGCGGCATGGCAGATGCCGCACTTGACTTTTTGGGGTCAAACCGCTTGACGGGCAAATGCTGCTGCTGCTGCTGCCGCTCCTGCTGCAAGTTGACAGTTTTTCCGACCATATTTTCCATCATGAGATGAGGACGACAATGCTGATGATGTGATGGAATGCTCGGAGAGCAACAGCAAGAGAGAGAGCGATAGAGAAAGAGAGAGAGAGGCATAGATATATACATATATATATATACCTAGGAGCGAGGAGAATGATACATAGTTATGATAGGGAGTTTGTTTTTTAGCGGAAGTTAAAGATTAGTTAGATTTAAGTGCTTAATTTGCTGCTAAAATTGTGTATCGAATAGAGTGATTTTTGAATCAGAATACATAATTCCAATATCCAACTCTATATACATTAGTTTTGACCACTACTATATACATTTATATAGCCTGTCTGGATTAATTCACGTTAATCTTTTAATAGCTATTGGAAATTTCGCACTATTGGAACTATATTTTTTATATAGCTCCAATAAACCAAAAAAACAAAAATAAAACCGAACAAATCAACTAAACAATCTAGAAGTCATTATCTAGAAACGATTATGTTCGAACGATTATCTCGTTCCCATAGAAGTAAATTGAACAATGTGCAAAATATGCTATCATTTGATAAGAACAACTAACAATTAACTGAAGTGCCAAAAGTTACTGAAACTAGATATATACATATGTATATAACCGATCTTATAAGCAATAAAAATTTACAATTTAGAAAGTCTTTGCCTCTTAACTCTTGCATTTTGGTACTTGAGATTATCCAATGTTATATCTTTATAATCTTATTGCTTTTCATATATCGTTTGATTCCTAGTTCATCAGCCATCAAATGAAATCATGTAGCCAAATGGCTTTTTCTTTTCTCGTTTTGTTTTTACAATTTTTTTTTGCATTTACCCCAAAGCACTTTAACGGAGTTTTTCCACTGACGATTTCTTTCAGCTTTAGCTTTAGCTTTTTTGTTAAAGCCGCTTGGCATTTCAATTGGCATTTTGCTGTCGCCATCATCAGACTCCCCAATCTGGAATGCCTCATCCTACATTCATTTGGCACCCCACCCCCACCCCCACATCGCTCATGGCTCCTTCCCCTGCCCCCCTTCTGCCTCGTGTGCTGTTCCTTTGCGTTATTTAAGGATTAACATCATTTTATGCTGCCTCGCAATGCCTTTTTTGCAGGATTAAATGCTGCCGTCTGCTGTTCCCCACTCTTTCACATCTCTCTCTCTTTCTCTCTTTCAATGCACCTCCCTCTTTGCATACCTTAATATCTAAAGGGTATTATCAACTTATTCAGACGTTTGCAATACCATTTTTTCGATTTCTTTATAGACATTTTTCATATTTGATATAAAAAACTACACAAATTGTTTGTAAATAAGTTATCAAATGTTTAATGGAGGTAAATAATAAATATTTTTAATTTTTCTTCGAAAAAATCCAAAACTTTATGATTATTATATTATTACTACAACTCAGTTGTAATTAAATGTTTAATGGAGGTAAATAATAAATGTTTTCAAATATTCTTTGAAAAAATCGAAAACTTTTTAATTATTATATACTAAACTCAGTTGTAATTATTATTTATTAATCTCATTATTGATTCTATAAAATAATAATTGAGTTTTAAGTTTTTAAATATGTATAACTCATAATTAGTACAGTTTCTTGTTGAATATGAAAAGCTTTTTCCTCATTTGATCTGGATCTCCAGAAAAGTTACTGGAATGTCCTGGAAGTCTCAATTGCCAAACATTCACTTGGAACTTATGTTTCTAGGACTATTAGGTCTGCGATCTTCCCAAGGGCTTAGCCAGGTTCTCACTTAAATAATACAACGTTGTTAAATCTATTGTGATAAACAATTTTCCAGAGTTATAGCAATTTCTTTTTAAATGGGATAGTTATACAAGTCGTTTGATGTGTAACAATACTTGTAACATGGCAAGGAAAACCTTTAATATATGCCTTAAATTCTAACTTAAGCTTAGAAGATTAGATTTAGCGGCTTAGAGCCAGTGATTACCCTTAGAAGATATTAATGGTTTTTGAGGAAAATATGCTCCAAATATGACTGAAAGAGTATTAAGTTTAAGAGTGCTGGTTTTTTTTACTATATGTCGTAATGTCATATAATAACCACATCAGTCGTAATACAACATCTGTTGAATGGTTTTGACATGATACTATGTCGATGTTTTGTTAATTAAATTTATAGGAAGTTTCAGTCGTACATAGTTTTAATATTTTATTTTCGCATACTTGCAATTTCTTGATCTCTTCCACTTCAACCAAAAATTAGTATAGGAAGAAAGATGCTTTTGAATATGATCATTTTGTTAGCTACAGAAAATAGAGATTTTCGGTTGATAATCGATAATAAAGTGCAAATAATTTTGTTAATCTTATTAATTTTGTTATTTATAATGAAACTTTAGTGTTCCATTAGAAATCTAGAGATACACAGAGGATGCTCGTCTTATCCCCATCCTCACTTGCTCTATTCCATTATGGTATATTAATTAATTATTTATTAAATATCATTACCTTAATAGATACTTGATCTAGGTTTATTCTTTCTAGTTTATATTTATTATTTTTGAGGTCGAAATGAACTGTAACAACATTGTTAAAATATATTTATCATTGTTAATTATTCTTTCTCAATGTATGAAGTCGCCTAAATTAAGTTGTATGAATCTTAAGTGTTTTTCACTTGGTGCATTACCTTATTCTACTTTTTTTATTTATTTATTAAGTATCTTCACTTGACTTATGTAAGGGTATAAACCGCTTCGGTATGGCAATGTTTCTCTCTCTTTTTTGAATTGATTGCATTGCACTTTTTTGCTGTTGCTGCTGCTGTTGCTGCTGTTGGTGTTGTTGTTGTATAGTTTGCGCTGATGCGCCGCCTCCATGAGGAGCTGTGGGGCTCAGAGGAGCCACATTCGCTTCTGGGTTACAAAGTGATTTTTATGGCTTTTGCATGGATGTATGCAACTGTTTGCGTGTGTGTGTAAGTGTGCGTGTGAGTGTGCGTGTGCGTGTGAGTGTGCGTGTGTGTGTGAGTGGTCTTTGATGTTTCCGCATTACAAAGGTGGTACTTTTAATCGCCAGGCCATATATCATCAAATGTGTCCAAAAGCTTAACTATCAGCTTTTTCATCACGCATACGCCCCAATGGACGATGCGAATAGATGATGATTCTTGTTCAAAATGCTCATCCTGTTTGTTAACCCATCTGCAGCCTCAAAAAAAAAATAACACAAATAACTTTATCGATCGCCAAGGCACTAAATTGATTAACAGTAGCCCCCACTTGACCAAGCAGCAGCAGCAGCAGCAGAAGAAGAAGAAGGTCTACAACTACATACATACTATGGGCCCCTGTCAACGCTCGCCAGTTTCCCGGAATGCGTTCCATTTACATGCCATAATTTTTAAATGTCACCAGTTAACAAAAGCCCATACCATTTGATTTTAACCGCCGAAACGCTGCCGCTGCCGGTGCCGCTGCTGCCGCCTCCTCTGTCAACCTAGCACAGGTTGAACAGGTTGAACACCGGTGAAGGTTGGTCATCGGTGAGCACGGTGAGCAGCAGTACAAGAAAAGGCTACCTGCCCCCGACCACCGACCACCGACCCCAGAGACCCCTTCTCCCCGATCTCTAAATGAACTCATCCTTTTTCCTCTCCTTTTGCCTATTTCTAACCAATAGATAGATAAATATTATATTTATTTGGCCTCTTTATTGAGCTGCAACCTGTCGCAGTTTGGTTTTTCGGTTTTCCCTTTTCTTTCTTTCGTTTTTCTTCTTTTTTTTGTTGGCAGATTTATGTATCGATGGCTCTTCCTAGATATGAAACCCTAAAACGGCTGCTTTAGTTGAAAAATTTCAGGGTAATTTGTTGGGCTGTTTCTCTTCTTTTTTTTTGGTTTTCGGGTCGCGGTTCGATTCTTTCAAACTGTTGGTGGGCATGTGAGTTTTTCTGTGTTTTTTGACTACCTTCTTGTTCTATTCTTTGTCCGTCATTCGCGCGTGTTATGAAGATGTTAAGATAGACATTTAGCCCCTGGTCAACCCCTGAGTTATAGCATATAATAATTTCGCCCCCTTCCTTTGCTATTTCCGTCTCTCTCCCACACACACACTCTCTATATATTTATATAGGAGTATTTGCTCAAATTGAATTTGTATGTGACCAGCAAATGTTAACATGTGCCAAAGGACAATATAACTTAAATGATGTCAAATGCGTTATACTATATCATAAATCATAGATAAAACCTACACACAGTTGGTAAATATTGAAGATATACTCCATTAACTTGGCCTACAGACACCTATTTGCTGCACATTATGCAGCTATATAATTTGTATCTGAAAGAAAGCACTTCATGCTTGTTCAACTAAGTAGATTATATATTTTGTTTAATCAATTATCCAATTTACATATTTATCATAATTATAATACTTTAAATTTGCTGCTTTCGAAATATGGAATTAATCTAAAGTTGTAATGAAGATGCAAAGATTTTGTAATAATTATATTAAAGATACTAAACATTGCCTATTAATTTAAAATAATTTTCTTTCCTTCATTTAGAAAATTTAGAAATGTTTTAGAATTATATGATTGCCATTTTTTAACAGCCTAGTAAAATATTTTGTACTTTATAAAATGATTTAAAATATATTACCAAGTTATGGGTTGGGACAATGGAATTATACAGAACAAATCAAACAGCAAAAAGCCAGGCTAACTTCAACGAAGTTTGTATACCCTTGCAAGTTCGCCTGTTACTCCATTTCCATACAGGTAGCAAAATAAAAACAACTTTTGTGTAAAAACTCTTATCTATCAATTTAACATACATATATGTTTGATATATTGATAAAATTGAAAAAATTATATTTTTTACGAAAATATGTTGATTACCAATTTTTAATAAAATTATAATTTATTACGAAAATATATTGATTACCAATTTGTAATATCATTTTAATATAAGAAATGAAAAACTTTTTGGAATGAAAACTATTTTTGGTCTGATCTTGATCAAATTGTCAAAAACTTCGGAATTCGTAATAAAGTTTTAAAGCAAAAAGTTTTATAAAATTCACAAAAATAACGAAATCTTTGATCTTAAACTCTATAAAATATATATATAATATAGTTGTCCGATCCAGATGAAGACGATACATGTAATATATGTATATAAAGAAGTCTACATGCAAAACCTAAGAACTGTAGCTTCAAAAGTCTAGAAGGAGATAGTGTTGAGCCAGACGGACAGAAAGACGAATATAAATTATCTTGTCGTGCTAATCAATATTATATATATTATTTTTGGTATACTGTAAAATTTCACAAGGGAATTTAGCCACATTAACGTATCAAAATGAAAAATAAACGAATAAGAATTGATTTTTCGCGAAACAAAAATGATATACATTAAGCGTTATCCGTTTTATCCGAGTTTCTCCATTTTAACGTTTTTTAATATTAAGTATTAATCGAATTAAATATACTTGCCATTCCTCTTCGGTCTGGAAATCTTTTTTTAGTCCATATGTATCTATAATATGAATCGCTGTGAAAAATGAAACGATCTTTGATAGTTTTTCGCCTTATATATTAAGTATATATATATATTTTGTAATAACTCTCTAGTGTATATATAAATTAAAATAAATAAATACATTTTTTATTTTTTTTTTTTTTCTTGTTCTTGTTCTTGTGTTTTTCTTTTTTCTCAATTATCATTATCATCATTATCATTATCATAATTTTCCTTGTCGGTAAAAACTCAGTTTTGTCTTTATCTCATTTTTATATATCGTAATGATTACGGATACATTGCATGCTGGTTGTTCTTGTTGTTGTTGTTGCTGTTTTTTGTTGTATGTTTTTTTTTTTTGGTTTTGTTGTTGTTCGAGCTTGGAATTATGATAGATCATTCATGATGTAATAATAATAATATTGTATAACATATTTTTTGTTGGTTGTTGTGGTTTGTTGGTTAGTTTTCCTCATTCATTTTCATTATCATTTGTTGTTGTTGTTTTCTTTATCTTTTTTGTTCATCTCTTTGAAGAGAAGAGAGGGACTTTTTTTTTTGTCCTGCACATTGGAACACTCTTCCTTCTAATGCTTACCACACACAATCTCATTTTGCCTTCATTTTATTGCACTTTCTCAACGTACTCCTCAAAACAGTATTCGGTCAACATTGTATTTTATTTTTTTGCATTTCGTTTAATATTATTATTATTATTATATTAACTTTTCATTGTTTTATAGTATATGTATTATTAGTTTTTTTTTTTTTTTGTTTTGGTTTTTATTTCATTTTGCAATAACAAACAGAGCAACAAACAAAGAAATGCACAACAGGAGCAAACTGTGGTTCGATACTTCCTCTCATACTTATTTTTCCATTTCCCCTATCCTAGCTAGCGTCACATCCATCTCACAATCCCTACCTATGTATGCGTTATGTATAGTAGATCCAACATGCCTCCTCCTAAGTATTTCTGTTTCGGTGACCTCTCCTAAATCTGTTGCTTGGGACTAGACAACAAAGCGTTTGGTTTTCTGATTTTTCTGTGTGGTACAATACGATTTGTGCTTATTAACTTGGTTTTTATTCTTGAGCAGTTTTATTTTTTTTTTGTTTTGTTTTGTTGGTTTTGTCACTAAACTTATTTGGTACATTTTGAAGATATATTGTAGTTAATGTTAATGTTTTAAGCTGATTTAGCGCACTTTTCAAAGCTATACTAGTGGTTTATGGTTCCATCTTCATATTCATCCTAATCATCTTAGATATTTCATAAAAATGGCAAACAATCTATGCATCACTCGTAATCTTACTTCTCATGAATGATGTGAATGTGGGTGTGGTTGTGGATGTGGGTGTGGATGTGGGTGTGTGTCTGATTTACTATAGCTTCAAGTGAATAATAATGACATACATCTTCAAGTTTGGACAAACAATATCTTCACAAATACATATACATACATATGTGTATATAGTTGTATTTTCTTTTTGTTTGTTTGTTTGTTTGTTTGTTTTAGTTTGTGGTAAAAGGAAGAGCCTTGCACAAATTTATTTGCCAAACATGGTGTAGTACTACAATATTAACCCCTAACCTACTTACAAACTATGTATATATATATATATATTTATTATATACCCACACACACACATATACATATATATACATATATGCGTATATGTATGTGTGTATATATATTACTCGTATGTTAGTTGCAATTAGGTTTAATTTTATTTAGTTGTAAATTATTGTTATGTACATTTAGACATACAGTTCTAGAAGTTGAGTTGAGAGAGAGAGAGAGAGAGGAGAGAGTGAAGAGGACACCAATGGACATAATGGGACAAATGGGATAATTTCCGTAATTTTTCGTTGTGTACAAAAAGCAAGAGATTAGAAAAGAAAAAAAAAAGGAAGAAAAATTAACAATTTCAAAGAAATCATACAGACGATACACTCCTCCACTGCAACACATATGTATTTGTTGGCTGGCAGGCGGCTCTATACCTTTAGAATTTAGACCACAGATCAGGTAAACTGATCTAGGAATTAAAAGCAAATTTACAGTCTCTTTTGTAACATTTTTGCAAAACCTGAAAACTTTTAAACTAAGCGGAAAACTAGAGAATTGCGAATAGGAAACTTGCAACATCTTTCAATGCTTGATTCGCTGTTTCTAAAATCAAATAAACGAGAAATCTATTCTTATAATTGATATATCGAATGCGCTGTGAAGAGAATTTTACGTATATATTGTAGAACAGGTCAACTGAGTTCATTTATGACAGACAATTTGAGGACAATTGACCTAAATAGGTCCCTTCGTAGGCGGATTACCAAAAACGAGCTCTAGAATGGGCTTTATCGTAATCAAATCAAATAACGAAAACGATGACCAAACAAAATACAATATTAAAAATAATATACATATAAGAAAAGGAAAGAAAACTAATTGTAGAGGCAACACAAGCTTTATAACTTTAACTAATAAATTTTTTTTTATTTTGGTTTTTTATTTGTTGGTTTTTTTTTTGTAGTTTTGTTTTTTTTGTTTGTTTTGTTTCGGTTTTTGTTTCTTTTTCACTTTCCTATATATTATTAGATGGTACATATACATATGTAGTTTTTTGTTTTTTTATATAGACGCTAAGCTAAATATTTTGTTTAACAATAAATGTATAGCTGCTTGGCTTTCTCGCTTTAACATACCACACACAATATTGATCTGATCTGATCGGATCGTATCTGACCTGATCGATCTCAGTTTTCTTCATGATTCTTTTTGTTTTTTTGTTTTTTTTTTTTTTTATTGAGAACTTGTTTCGTTTTTTGCGCTTAAATTTAAACAATTGAAAATTAATTAAGTTTTTGCAGCTTCTTTGCATATAAGGAACAGAATGAAATAAGAAATTCTATTTCGAAAGAACATAATATATAATATATATAAACATAATCAGAAATCAATGATAATATAATAATAATAATAATAAAGAAATTATAAATTTAACAAAAAATTTTCATTATATATGTATAGATGGATGTATACATAACATATATTCATATACATATATATAGTATATATGATGTGATAAACAGATCAAAAAGAGCGCTTTTTCAAATAGATTTGCAAAAGAAACAAAAGAAAAAAACACCACACAAAATTATAATATAAGACACGCCCAGATTTCATTCGATGAAGTTAAGAGTTGGTTTTTGCATTTCCGTTTCCGTTCGTTAGTTCATTTTTCAGATGTTTTCTTTACTATTTTCTTTTTGTTGTTGTTGTTGTTATTGTTTTTGTTGCCTTCGGTTGAGATTTCAAACATAATTAAAACGCATTCAATTAAACACACCAAAGCAAGACGACTTTATATAATGCATATATATAGAGAGAGAGAAAGATTGATGGAATAAAGATGCACATAATTTTCCATTTCTTTCATCTTTAATAATTGTTTGTTTTTCTGATTTCTTTTTCTTCTTTTTTTTTCGTTTTTGGTAGCAGCTTTAGTTTTAGAAATAATATTTATATATATATATAGATTATATAATGTTTCAAAATGATATGGATAGCGGGAACGTAAATGGGAGAGGTGGAGAAGGGGTCAACTAATGCTAGGAGATTCTCCGGACGCTGCTGCTCTTAGTGCGTGCTTGCTTACTTGTCTTGCTTTAGCGTGCAAAATGGCTTGACATATATATAGTTTCTTCTACTTCATGCTCTTTACTCTCATGTCTAAATGTCCATTTAGGAGAATTTGCTGAACTAAAAAAGCATTGTCCGAATTGTGTCCATTTGTCTCAGTCAGCCGTCGTTGTTTGTTTGTTTTGTTTTTGCTTCTGCGCTTCGGTCACTTCACTTTCTCATTACGAGTTACGAACTATTTTTAATAATGGCACGAAATATACTACACAGCATTCTCTCTTCCTTTCCCTTACTAATATTGTTGGTAATTCTTAACCATATACATATGTGTGTGCATATATGGAGAGTGACAAAGAAAGTTTATTCATTTATCGGTCGGTCGGCTATATGGATTCTATATCATGTCATGTTTGAGTGTGTGAATTTTCTGTTTTGACCAGTTTTGCGCAGTCCCTGTCCCACTTTGCCACGCCCCTAGTGCCACACTGCCACCAACTGCTGCTAACCAAAATGAGGGTAAAAAAAAAAAAAAAAAAAAAATTATGCCCAACAACTTTTGCGGTCATCATTGCGCGCGTCTTATGTGCTCCTCTTATGCTCTGTTTTTTCTTCTTATTTTGTGTTTTTTGTTTTGTCGCTATTCGCATCTGTTTTTCATTCTCATTTTCTTTTCTTTTCTTCTCTTTTTTTTTTTTTTTTTTTTCTTTGTTTTTTGTCAACTACTTTATGTTCCACTAGATTAGGTTGCTATTTATATTTATCTTAGGTATGCCGTTATGTTTATGTAGTTTGTTTTTTTTTTTTTTTTTTTTTCATTTTATTTTTGTTGTTTTGTTTTATATTATTTTTCTCCGTTTTTTTCTGTCGTATTTAGGAGGTTCATGAAGCATCCTTCAGATGGCTTTACCGCGGACGCGAACCTTTGTAATTCGGATTTGGATGACGACTGGGATGACGAGGTGGCGCTGAAATAAAAAGAATATAAGTTAATTTAAAGGACTACACTAAAGAACTACAACGATCATGGTTCGAACCCTTGGGGGAAACCATTGCCCCCTCTCCCAGAAGGATTGTAAGGACAATCTTACCTTGTATCATCATTGTGGCTGGATACATGCCGGCCACTTGAGCCATCTGCGGTCGTATATCGCTCGAGGGCGAGCGTCGACTGTTGGGCAAGGCCACCGATGGCTAAAGGAAGGCGAGTAGAGAAGAGAAGTGGTCAATTATCTCTCATATCAATTGGTAAGAGAAGATGATGAACTTACATGCGCATAGTACGTCTGGCCATACTTGAAGTACACACCGGACGCTGCATTCGGATTATATCCGCCGAGAGCAGCGGCTGCTGCCACACCACTAAGCACTGCTGCCGTGGTGGCTTGTTGCGAGCCGGCAGCGGCAGCCGCTGCTCCGGCTGCGGCAGCATTGTGATGCAGCTGAGCTGGAATGTGCGAAGCGCGCGGTCCGCCGGCGCCAGCAACTGTGTTACCGCCATTGGCACCTCCGCCCCCACCGCCTCCGCTCAAATAGATGGATGGTGGCGACGCGTTCATTGTGGCACCCGTGGCCTGATCCAAGACCACATATTGAGTGCCCAGGGCGGCAGCGGCTGTGGCTGGTGCGGCATTTGGAGTATTGGCGGCGCTATTATTATTGCTACCGCCGGAGCCTCCAGCACCTCCTCCTCCACCTCCGCCAACTCCAGGTCCTCCGGCAATACTGTTCGGCGAATTGTTGCTGCTTTCGTGGCTGCTGTTGCCATTGCCGCTGCCATTACCATTGGCAGCAGCTCCTCCTCCTCCTCCGCCGCCGCCGCCGCCACCATTGGCGCTTGGTGAGTTCCGCTGCGAGACGCTGCGCCGGAAATCGGCATTGATCGACTTCTGACTACGGAAACTTGCAGCGCCGGCATTCAGACGCACTGGCGGTTTGGCCTCGTAGGGATTACCCGGATTTGAGGGAGTGGCATAGCTGGGCGGAGGTCCGCTAATGAGTGGCAACTGATTGGGTTTGCCCTCGCGCTTGTTCAACGACGCATGTGGCGGTCCGCGATGATGATACGAGGATACCGAAGAGGACGATGGTCCTCCTCCACCACCACCACCCGATCCTCCCGATGTGACGCCACCACCAAGATTTATGCTGCTAGGCGAGGCACGTGGCGTTGGCTCATTGTTCGAATTGAGCAATGGGGTTTTCGCTCCCGATGGCATACCATTTAATGGCACTGAATGACGAGGATTGTAGCCACCTGGATGTTGATGATATGGCTTGCGTACTCCTCCTCCTCCTCCGCCCCCCGTTGATGAGGGACCGCCACTATTGTTGCGCTTCTCATAGGGCGTATATCCGCCCTCATTGCTGCTTTGGCTATGGTAGTAATGCGGGGTAGAGCTGTTGCTATGATAGCCACCACCACCGCCGCCACCACCACCACCGCCACCGCCGCCTCCACCACCAGAACCGCCTCCGCCGCCGCCGCCACTGCCAACGCCTCCACCACTGCTGCTGGCACTGCCACTGCTACCATTATTGGGAGCTGGTGGGGTACTGAACAAGGGAGCCTGACGTCCCGGAGCTGCTGGTGTGCTTGGAGCCGATTGTGAGGCGCCACCCGAATCGATGGAACTGCCACCTGTTGAATAGAAGGGCGCCGCTGTAATCAGAGCATGATGCGGTGCTGACTGGGCCGATGGGGGCGGTGGTCCCGGCTGGCCGGCAGCTGCTGTCGCTGCATAGGGAAAGATGTTCGTTGGGATCAAGGCCGTGGCATGCTGAGCCGGCAGGGCGTACACATGGGCACCAGCTGCTGCCGCGGCGGCGGCACTGAGATCAGAGTTGGTCGCCGCTCCGCCATGGGCTAGCGTCAGTGTGGGCAGCGCATGATATGTCGTTGTGCTGGCCGCCGGAGCAGCAATTAGCTGGGCCGAGCCGGCACCAGGATGATGGGCGGCCTGGGCATGTCCAGCCGATGTCGGCGGGTAACTGGGATTATAGTGTATGGAGCCGCCGCCAGGTGTACGCTTCATGCGTGCTCCACCGCCAGCAGCGCCGCCACCCATATAACCACTCGTTGTGATCAAGGATCCACCATTGCTGAGCTGCTGCTGCTGTTGTGTGTGCTGCTGTGACTGATGCTGGGACTGCTGCTGTGTGCTGTGGCCACCGCCACCAGAAACTGTGGGCGGACCAGCCGCTGAGGCAGTTGCCAGACCCGATGGGGCCTGGGCCGGCTGCGGCGGCGGTGCCTGGCCAGCTGAAGGAATGGGTGTGGCAGTCACCGCTTGCTGTGGAACATAGTACGGTATCGGATGATAGTACGGATAGGAGTAACTAATCGGATAAGTGGCCATTGGCAATTGTTGGATTTGAGCCCCACCAGTCGGTTCGCTGGAGTAGATTAACGGTCCCTGATAGATGGGTGCCCCATTTGGGGCAGCGGCAGCAAACTGGGCGGTCGGATAGGCAGCGGCCGCTGCCATGGGCATAACCGTTGTGGCCGGTCCACCCGGTGTCTGGTAAATGGCCTGGGCAGGTATAAGGCTCTCGCGTTGCTGCTGGGCCGGATCGAAGACAGGTATCATGTAGGTGCCACCGGACAGCTCACCGCCAGCATCTGGCGATGCGAAAATCGCCTGTGCCGGCTGATGAGTGCTCGTTGTCAGTTGGAAGAGCGGCTGGGAGGCGGCACCGGCGCTGCTAACACCAGGCTGTGGATAGGCGGCATAAACCATACCCTGGGGTACCGGATAGAAGCTGCCATCGGGCTATTAGAAACGTAAAAATACAATTAGTAATGATGATGGATGAACTAAATGCAGCTGTATCTTACCCCCTGCTGATATGTGGTGGCACAATAGGGTGGTGGCCCATTCGGAGTGGTCGTGGTATGAAAGACGGTGGAACCATCTGGGGCCTGATAGCTTTGCGTATAGGTCCAGGTTGTCTTTGGTTCTACCTCGGCGATTTGCCCTTGGCTCTGGCCCAGACTCAGACTATGACTGTGACTGTGATTGTGACTGTGATTGTGACTATGGCTGTGACTGTGATTCGGATTGATGGGCTTCACGACCACCTCACACTGGCTATATGGCGTCGAACTGGGCGACACCGACTGTAAATCACAATTCATCTGAGTGCTACTGCTGCTACTGGTGGCTCCAGCTGCCGCTCCCACTGCTACGACTGATGATGCTGATGCTGCTGCTGCTGTTGGTTGTGGCATCTCTCTGGTAGGAACCGATGACGCCACCACAACTACATCGGTCACTGATGAGTTGGATGGAGTTGCTGCTGCTACTGTTCGGCCCACCTGCTGCTGCTGCTGCTGCTGCTGGTCATCCAGCTGATCATCTTGGCCAGGCGTTAATATTTCCATATTGCTATCCTTATCAGCAGCAGCTGAACAGCAGGCTGGTATATTTGGACTAGTCGCTTGATTCTTATACTTTTGCACCTCAATGCGATCGTAGTTCTTGGTGGAAGTCGATGTGGTAATGCTCAAACAGGCTGTGGCACTGGCCAAACTATCACAATCATCGCCCTTAATGCTTCCGGCATCCACACTAGATGCCTGCTGATCATTCGAATAGCCCCCGCCGCCGCCGCCGCCATCATAACCTTCTGAACAATCTATACCCGGTGATTGTATCTCTTCGGCATAGCTTTCCGTTGAGCTGCAAGATTGCTCATTGGTGGTATAGGCTTGTTGTTGCAATTGAAGAGCAGGTTGTTGCTGCTGCTGTTGTTGTTGCTGCTGCTGTTGCTGTTGTTGCTGCTGCTGCTGCTGCTGTTGCTGTTGCTGATGAGGCGACGATTTGCGATAGTTAACATAATTGCCAGAGTTACCACCACTTGACTGATAATTGTTGCCTCCGTGTTGCTGTTGTAGCGCCTGATTGGGCGGCAAATTGGACGGGTCGTAGTGGTAGATGGAACTGCAAAAATATAACATTAAAAAGAAAAAGACAAACAAAAAGAAAACAAAGACATTAATATTCATTTTCATCAATGTAGGTTTTGTGTACTAAATCTATATATATTTTTGTTGTAAGTATCCTGTTTGGTGTGTGTTATAATTTAATTTTTCGCTCAGCTTCAGCATGCAAAAAAAAAAAATTAAATTAAAAAAAAATATATATATATATATATATAACGAAAAATAAGGATAATTATAAAAAGGAAAGAGAGTACAGTCAGGCTCAAGCAGCTAATTGCCGACAGACACACACAGAGTTGTCTCATAGTTGTTTGAATTCGTTTTTAGTTTCTTTTTTGTTTGTTTGTTGTTTGCGCACAAGTGAGGCGACGGCAGCGACAGACATTTGAGTATATATATATATAGGTATATATCTTATAAAAATTAATCGAAAAACAACAACAACAAATGGCGATGCAAAATGTAATTAGAACAAACCACAATTAGTTTAAGACGACAACACTGGCAGACGATAAATACATTGATTCATATGTATATATAATTTATGTTTTCTTTTTTGATCTGATTAAGACGCAGTTTGTTGTAGTTAGTAGTTTTATAGTTAATATAATTAGGCGATGCTAGGCGAGGCGAGACGATACATAGCAAGCTGAGTGATTTTTTGATAAAAAAAAAAAAAAAAAATTATGGACAAAAAACACAGTTCGGTGTGTGTGGTTGGGTGGGTGGTTGGTTGTGTGTGTGTGTAAGTGGTGTGTGTATATGTATGTGTGTGTAAATCCAGGAGAGAAGATGGGCAATGAGCATTTTAGAAATAGTGAAGCGTTCTGCAGCAATCAGCTACCGATTTGATATACAATAATATATATATATATAAATATTTTTTGATGTATGTATGTTCTCTCGTTTAGCTGCTGGCTGCTGCTGCTGTTGCTGCCGTTGGTGGATTTATTTTTTTTTTTTTTTGGTGGTGGTTGTTGGTGGATTGGATTGGTGTCGAGTAATTTAATTTGATTTATAGGCAGATAATTTACAAAAACAACATCAACAAGTTTTATTTATTTTTTTTTTTTTTTTTTTGGAAAATAAAATGTATATATATATATATAGCATATTCCCACATAGCACACATTGAAATGTACATATATATATAAAGATATATAAATATTATTGGTAGCAAAAAATTAAACATTATTATTATTTGTATTATTATTATTATTATTGAAATTTGCTCAATTTGTGTGAGAGGTTTTGTTTGTTATATAGCGGAAAGCAAACTTGCAAAGCGTTTGGTGTTTTGCTAGTAGTGGACAGACATAACGCTTTTAGAAAAATATGCAATTTTCTTTAGTTTTTTGTTTTTTAAGTTCTATGTGTTAAAAACTGAATGGTGAAATAATAATAAATTTAACTTTATGCTTTCAATTAACGTTAAAATACTTGAAACAGGGAATGCAATCGTACGAATATATTTCTGTTCCCGATTTAAAATCAATCGTTTCCTAAGATTAATTCAGAGAGCTTTTGAGTTTGTGTTTGAACCAAGAGAATCAAGTCCTCAAAGAATCGTATAACTTATAATGACCTGTTGAATAATTAATATTCACCGATTTATGATATATTTATCACATTCAATGTTTTTCGATAACGATTGCCAGGATATTCTTTTTAGAGCGTATCGAAATTAACTGACAAACCACTTAAAATGTGTGAGATGGAATGGAGTTGAGATGAAAAACCGATATACCAATGAGAGTATATATAATTAACAACCGTAACCGTAAGTGCAAAAATCTTATTCTAACCCTAACGCTCTAAGATTAATAATCCTAACGCTTGCATTCCCTGTGTATAAATTTCGAGTTATACATGTTTGTGTGTGTGTGTTTGTGTGTTGGTCTAGTAAATCAAAAAAAAAAAAAAAAAAAAACCATCACAGAAATCAAATGAAATTTGTTACAATTTTATAGAGTATATATATATATATATTTATAGAGAGAGAAAGATAGAGAGAGAGAGAGAGAGAGAGCAAGAGTAGAGAATCATCTTCTCTTTGCATTTCTATGAGAACCAAAGTTAAAGATTCGAAGAATCACTTTCAAAAAAAACAAAAAACCAAATTATAATAAAAGCATTTGTGAATAATAATAATAATTCTCAATTGAAATTTTGTGGCAATGTTTTTCTTTCAAATTTTGTATTGTTTTTTTTTTTTTTTTTTTTGATTTTGTTTTGTATTGTGGTTTTTTTTTTTTTTAGTTTTTGTAAATTACCCGTCTGCATTGACAATTGGTTGGAGGGTTTGCGGATCTATGAGGACGCTGCCAAGTGGCACATTGGAAATGTCTGTAACGGCCCAGACGAGTCCCGATGAGGCGGAGTTGTTGTTGTGGTTATTATTGTTGTTGTTGGACGTTGTTCTTGTTGTTGTTGTTGTTGTTGTATGGGCTCCTCCTAAACGATTGGAGGTGGGTTGATTGAGCTCCGGCGTCTGCCTGTCGCTGCCGTAGCCGGTGGGCGAAGGCGTGACGGAATCGGAGCGCACGGATTGGGTGCGTGTCTTGTAGCTGGGGAGTTGTTGTTGTTTTTTTTTTATTGTTGGATTTGGATTTTTAATGTTGTTCGTTGGTTGTTTTTGTTGTTGTTGTTGGGGTAGTTGGTGGTTGGTGGTGGTGGGGGGGAAGGTAGCATACGAAAAATGTTTTTGGCAATTTTATCAAACAGTTTTTTTTTTCTATTTTTCTATTTGTTTTTTTTTTTTTATGCTCTTTTCTTGTTTGAGCGAGCGAACGTCTTATGTGAATTGTATATATTAAATATACGCGTTTTATTATTGTTAACTTACCCGCTGCTGGAAGGTGAGAGACGCCATGGCGTGCTTGTGCTGCCAGTTGAGTCCTGCTTGGAGAATCCGCCACGTCCGCTTTTGTTCGAATTGGTTGAATCGCCGCGTGGCAAGGAATTACCGCCCGGTCCACCCGAACTGGGAGGTCCTGCATAGTTGCCAAAATTATGTGATTTTGGTACAGCTCCGCCCGATCTCATGCCATCCCGTGATTCCGTTGACTAGAATTCGAGATGAAATATTAATTAGATGAAACAAGGGAAATAGAAGGAAGTGGGGGAAGTCAGGTTCATCACATCATACATTTTGCATTTGCAGTATCTTGCCATTGGGTCGCTTGGGTCTGGGCGGTTGTTGTTGCTGTTGCTGCTGCTGCTGTTGTTGCTGCTGCTGCTGCTGTTGCTCCCAGCCACCATAGCATTCATCTTGGGGCCCATCACCGCCACCGCCGCCGCCACCATAGCCATCTTGATTAGCAGTACGACTAAAGATACGACTACGCGCTCGATCATAATCCTCTTCGCGCTCCTCAAAGCTTTTGGCCTTGCGATCCAACATAACACGCTCGGGACATAGATACGGAGACTGACGCACTTCATCGAAACTGTGCGTATCTCGCTTAAGAATTGACTTGCGTGCATCCTCACGATGATCGCCTCGAACCAGCGATTTGAAGCGTATCTGTAACAAAAGTGAGAAATTTAATTAATCCATCATGTAAGCTATCAATAATATTATACATTACCTCTGGTATACGTGTGCCCTTGGTAACAGCCACAATGACACACTGCTGCGTCTCTGTATCCACATTGTGTTCCATGCCAAAAAAGGCCGCTGTGCGATGAATCAACATACGATTGTATGAAGTAGCTGGCGGAAAACGATACTCACAACCGCGTCTGAGAAGGAGATTAAATTGGGATGAGATAAAGTATGCAAATACATTTAGAAAGGATATTAACATCATGAATCTGTCTGTCAGTTGTCTGTTACTTGAATAAAGTCTGTAAATCGAACCAAAAGTCCATCACTCGGACAAACATTATGTTCTAGTGATCTTAATACAATACAAATCAAAGTCGTATCGGTCCAAACGGAAAATAGAGCTTTGTTATATCAATTAAAATTACTTTCCTACATTACAACTTATAAAGAAAATCACAAATTGTATCTTTCTAAATCTGTGTCTTCTGTTGCCAAACTTACCCATTATCCTGGACAAATTCCATTAGATCCTTTTCGATTTTCAGCAATATGTGTCTATCCTTTGGATTCTTGTTTAGCGTATCACGAAAGAACATTAACAAATCGGTGCCACCATAATCCGTATACTGTTCACTCGAATTCTCTGATTGATGAAAGACTAGAATTAATTGGGGGAGTCGTGAGCCGTGTTGTTGTTGATGGCCACATTTCAAAATGGTTGCCTATATCGTTTTGTTTTACAACTTACCACGCGATATGAAGCCCGATGTATTGTTGCTTGAGTTATTTGAATTGTTCACATTGTTGTTTCCCATGATATTGGATTGGTTATTGACAATGAGATTGCTATTACCGCCATTACCGCCAGGACCAACACCGCTGCCGCCGCTGTTGCCGTTGCCGTTGCCATTGCCGCCGCCGCCTCCTCCTCCTCCTCCACCGCCGCCGCCAATATTAACTGCAACACCGCCATTGCCACCGCCATTACCGCCAACTCCATCAATACTGCCCGATGAACTGCCCCCAATATTCTTCAAGCGGGGTTTGGTACCTTTGGAGTTGGTATTGGTGCGATGCTTTTTACTGACATTATTGACACCGCCACCGCCATTACCACCTCTTTGATGGTAATCATAGGAATCTTCATCGTGATTATTGCTGAGATTGCTATTCTGACTGGACATCTCATGGCGATCATGACGCTCATGGCGATCGGCAGCCTTGTAGTTCATTCCCGAATTGTATATGAGAGCTGTGGAAGAGTTATTGTTGGTGTTGCTATTGGAATTGTTGCTCTGGTGATGCTGCTGCTGTTGCTGCTGCTGTTGTTGTTGCTGCTGCTGCTGTTGCTGTTTATTGTTGCTCTCCAATCCATTGGCTTTCAGTTCAACTACAAACTTCTTGCCATTGCCATTGTTGCTATTACTGCTGTTGGTGTTTGTGTTGTTGCTATTATTGTTATATTCCATGCCACTGCCATTGCTATTGGTGCGATTATGCTGACCACCGCCGCCACCGCCACCGCCAGATTTCTTGGGTGGCGTTAGCTTGGGAAATTCAGCCTCATTGCTTAGAGGAACATTCTGTGGAGGCTTTGATGATGGCGTCTGCAACTGTTGCTGCTGCTGCTGCTGTTGCTGTTGCTGCTGTTGACTAGTGACAATCACGGCGGGCGTCTCCATCAACGGTGAATTGCCGCGTCCAGTTGATTGTGCTTTGCTATTGTTATTATTATTGGTTATGGCATTATTATTGTTGTGCTCATGGGGGGCATCACCCTGGAGCTGTGGTGGCGGCTGTTGTTGCTGCTGCTGCTGCTGTTGTTGCTGCTGCTCGGAAGCAGCTCTTGGTGTTGGCGTGCGTGGCGGCGATGTGGACTCACGCATGGCATGGCTTCGTGTTAGATGTTTGCCCTTCATATTACCCTGCAATATTGGAAGAAGGAGTCAGAGCAATTAGTTTCAAATTAGTAACCAAACGATGAATGCCAAAGTTGACAAGCAAAAAAACACAAAAAAAACAACAAAAAAGGCAACAACAAAGGCAAAGGCTGATGCAATTGTTAGCTCATTAAAATGTAAAACAAACGAACCGCCTTCCCTCCTTTTTTTTCTGACTAACTTAACGATCCACAAACAACAACAACAACAACAGCAACAAGAGGGACACACACACATGCCAATATACATATAGGGGAAAAACCAACATTGGGCGGTAGGTATTTAGGTATGTAGAAGAACTCTCTGTGTCGTTGCCGTGCCAGCCACATAAAATTGTTTCACGCCGTCGCCTTTTGACATTTTCCTTTGAAGGACAATATTCAGGCGACAGGCAACAGTCAGTCAGCCAGTCAGTCAGTGAGCCAGCCAACCCAACCAGCCAATCATTCAATCAGTTTTAGTCAATGAGTCAGTTCATCAGTTAACCTGGCACATTAATTTCACTTGATGTTATTGTTGTTGTTGTTGTTTTTGTTATTGCTGTTTGTGTTCTTCATTGATTTTTTTTTTGTTGTTTGTTGGCCCCCACTGGATAAGGAGTTGGTTAACTGACATCATTAATCAGTCGAGTGTCCTGCTTGGCGCTCGCATTGTGCCAAATGCCAATAATGGGTCGAAAATTACCACATATTCAGAGAGAGATACAAACTAATCTATCTGACTGATTCTGACTCAGACACGGACTGACTAATAATGATTAAACAAATAAATGATACACTAACCATTAACTTAAATTAATCGATTTTAAGAGTTAACTATAAACCGAAACCCCAATAATAAAATAAAAGTGATTTTAATTGGGAAAAATATGAACTTTGTATATAACTTTTAGTCGAACATTAGATGGGATTTGGAATACTTGATTTCAGTTGGCTTTCAATAAGTTCAAATTTAAATTGTTTTTATTTTAATATTCAAAACAGATTTTCGATGGAAAGAAAGAAAACTTTTTAAAAGTGAACAAAATATTATTGCCACCAAAGAAAATGTAGCCTTAAATTAAAAGATTTTCGTAATGTTTTCAGCTATGTAAATTATTTACAATTAAAAAACAACAAAAATTCCACAGAATTAGAGTCCTGAATCGAAAGATCGCTAGTTTCCTTTTCGAAAGGTCAAAGATGACTGCAAATTGAAATAAATTTATTTCATACTCTCCCCTTAACTCTTTCTCTCTCTTTGTCTATCGCTCTCTCTCTCTCTCTCTCTACCTCTCAGGCTTTATTTCTCTTTTACTTTTGCAAGTAACAATTTGTTGCATACCCTCAAGGGCAAAATGGGGGCTTGCTTTAAAAGAAAATTCTATTAAATTATATATGCTTGATGCAATTTTGAACTTGGCGATTCAAATTGCTTTCCAAGAATCTCAAAACTCATTTAGCCTTTACAAATATACAAAGCATTAACAATGTGTGTGTGTGTGTGTGTGCAGCAGTTTGTGTGTGTGTTTGTGTTTGGGGCTGAGAATTACGATGGGAAAAATCAATAAATCGACCTTGGAGCGACAAACGCAGCCAGCAGCAGCAGCAGCAGCAACAACAACAGCAGCAGCAGCAATAGCAACTGGCAGAATGTGAATTTGTACCGAAAAAATGCTATCGCATTGGACATAAACTATGATGACGATAAATCCTGAATGAGCAGTTAACCTACCACCTACTACACACACCCACACACATACGCGCGCAGACACACACACACACACACACACACTGCACACACACATAAACCTTGAACTCTAGGTTTGGTGTCTGGGTCTGGGGGATTGTGTTTGTGTGCAATCAGAGACACGTTTAACCAATTTGGGTCGAAGAACACATCGGGAATTTCCAACAATTTCGATTCGCAGAATTGCAATAGAACAAATATCATCACACACACACACTCACACACACACATATACACCCCACATCCCATTACCAATACCGAACCATTCCCATTCGCACTCCCATGGCTCTTCTTGCCTGATGACCTGACCCAGTTTATATTACACATTTTGGGCGTGTATCTTTGGCTGCATTTTGCTGTCTCTGTGTGTGTGTGTGTGTGTGTGTGTGAGAGAACGGTGAGAGAACTGCTGAGAGCTGCTGGCGCTGCCATCGACTTGACCTGACCTATATATGTATATACACTCTGACATAAGATTGAACCATACACAAATTGTATACTACCGAAAGAGAGACGACATCGACTGGCCAACAGATGATAGAAAGAAAGCAAAAAAAAAAAAACAAAAATACGGAAAGGCAAACTTACGCGTCTATTGCCAAAACTATTTTGACGTCCCAGATTGACAGCTCCTCCTTGTCCGCCACCAACCAATGCGTTTGATTGAGACTCCTCGCTATTGTTGTGGCTGCTGCTGCTGCTGCTTGACACTGTGGTGGCTGTAACAATTGACGCTGATGACGTTGCTCCTGTCTGGGTGGTTGCTGCTGCTGCAGCTGCTGCGGGTGATGCCGCTGCTCCTGCTGATGCTGCTGCTGCTGCTGGTGCTGCTGTTACTACTCCTGGCGAACCTGACGACGATAATGATGATGCTGTCGATGATGTAGATGATGCTGATGACGATGTTGTTGATGACAAAGATGATGATGGTGATGATGATGATGTCGTTGCTGCTGCTGCTACTCCACTTCCACTACCAACACTTGCACCACCTCCTCCTCCTCCACCAGCAACGCCTCCGCCTCCTCCTCCTCCTCCGCCACCGACTCCTGAATTTGAAGAGACAACAGCTACGTTGGCACTGGCCACAACAACAACGGCGGCCGCAGCAGCCGCTGATGAGGCAGAAGCGGCAGAGGATAAATTGGTTGGAATATTTGTAGCAAGGGCTACTTGAGATTTTGTGGAACTCATAATCACAGTTTATGTAAAATGTACTGCAAAAGATAAGATGCAAAAACGAAATGAAAGACAAAACCAAGACAAGGAAAATTAATAAAAATGGGAGCGAAAAGGAATGAAACAAAGTTGAAGTTTCAAGTTCAATTTCGATATAATATAGAATGCAATATATACAAATTTACATATAATCTTAACCATCCATCAAACTTACAATTCGCTCTATATATATATATATATATATTATATGTATGTACTACTATATAGTAGTATACATTCTTATAGAATAAATGTTTTATAAAAATTGTTATTCATTTCGAATACATATTATAATCCCCGCATGCCGCTTTTCCCTATGTGAGTGTGTATGTGTGTGTGTGAGTGTGTTGATGTGTTTATGTATGTGTGTGTGTGTGTGTGTGTACGTTTTGCAACATCTTGAAGCTATTAGCCTTATACATACATATATTGCCAACTTATTCCCATCACGTACATCAACTTTAGTTTTATGTATCACTAAGAATATGAATTTCTAAAACGTTTTCCTACGATGCTTGTTAAAGATTGATGACTCAGAACGAGATGACGCTCACGCGATTTCTTTTGCTTCAATTTGATGGAGAAAAAGAACAGGACATAAGAGAGATCCCTGTTTATCCCCCCAGTATGAACAGAACTGAGACCAATCAGCTGTTTAATAAAGCCTTGCCAGATCATTTTAATTTAGAAGGACTTTTTGAGGTTAGACCATTTTCATATAATGCGAGTTCAAAGTCTAGACATCTAGACAATCTAGTTCTAGTCTAGCAAATCTAGTCTGGCAGTAAATTTTGTTCTCTCATATGTACAACTAAACAATTGATTCGCCTGGCGTTGCCAGACTGCATTTTAAGGTCCTTACACACATTGCAATAACAAAAAAAAAAAAAAAACATGCTTAATTCTAGATAATAAATATTGATTTCATATTTATCACAAATTTTACCTCAGTAAGTGTATGTGAGAAAAACTATTGCATTTTGTTTAAACATCTTAGATACGAAATCGTGTTTTTTTCTTTTTCAGTTGGTTGGCACAATAAAGACCAAAGAGCGTTGCCAGATCATTTTTATTTACAAGGACTTTTTGAGGTTAGACCTCTTCCACCTTGCCAGATCATTCTCATATGAAGAATTATAACAAAATACCTACTTAAGTGTTGCCAAAATCTAGTTTATTTATAGATAGCAATGCTAGATTGATTAAGGTAATTAAATAATTTGTTCTCTAAAGAATTGATTCCCCTGGCGTTGCCACACTGCATTATAAGGCCCTTACACACATTGCAATAACGAAAAAAAAAAAAAACATGCTTAATTCTAGATAATAAATATTGATTTCATATTTATCACAAATTTTACCTCAGTAAGTGTATGTGAGAAAAACTATTGCATTTTGTTTAAACATCTTAGATCCGAAATCGGGTTTTTTGTTTTTGGTTTCTTTGAAAATTCTTTTTCAGTTGGTTGGCAGAATAACTTTTCACGCTGACTTTTGACTTTTGTGGCGCTTTTTCCTTTCTCTCTCGCTTATTATCTCTTCCTTTTTTTACTGATCCTTTAGATGTTGTTGTACTGCGCTGCTATGTCTTTTTTTCGTTTTCTTTTTGGTTTGGTTTAGTTACTTATGTAGTTTGGTAGCTTTTTTTTTTATCTGATTCATAAGAATTATTGCGTACGAGTCGAGTTTTAGGAGTATTATTATTTTTGGTTGGTTTAGTTTAGAATAAAATCATTTTTTGTCAAAAATATGCGGCAGTGCATTTGAGAGAATTTGTAAAATATAAATACACTCGACGCATTTTCCGTTTTTTGTTTTTCCTTGATTCTGTTGGGTTTTTCCTTTGGTTTGTTTGTATTTTTTTTTTTTTTTTTTTTTTTGTTGGGAGGAGAGCTTGTTGTTGTTTTTTTGTTTTGTTTTTGTGCGACTTAATTTAGTAGATTTTTGAGTTTTATAGAGACAAGGCTTAGAGGTTGTTGTTTTTGTTTTTAGATATATGTATGTATATATTTATTGTTGTAGGTTGGTTTTTGGTTTCGTTTTGGTTTTTTGTAAAAAATGAGACACAAAAAAAAGTCAAGTCGAAAACACAAGTGTTCTTGTTTGTTTGTTTTATATTTTTTTTGCTTTAATTATTGTTATTTGTAGGTTGTTTTGTTTTGTTTTATTGTAATTTGTAATTTAATTAAAATTTTAGTTTTATTTATTTTTTGTTTTTTTATAACATTGTTTATCACATTTACACCATATCACCGAAAAATCACAAGCTGCACACACCACCCACACCGTCAGATGAAACAAACAAGCAAAAAAAAACTTTTCCTTCGTCCTTTTGCTGTCGTCTTTTTGTTTTTACGTTTCTCTTCGCTTTGAATTTGGTTGGTTGGTCTTTTGCACTTGCAAATTTTCTTAATTATTTTGTTTAAAATTAAGTTTTGTTTTTGTAGGTATTTCCTTTTTTACACTAAACACTTAGGTGGCTAAAATTTCTATAATTATTTTATATATATAAGTATATATATATATGTATATATATGTCGTATGTATATGTTGTATAGTTAAAAAAAAAAAAATTTAGTTAAAGCTTTTATTCTTTTCTTCTTGTTTTTTTGTGAAGATTTTTTTCTCTGTTTGTTGTTTGATGTTTTCTTTTATATATATATTGTGTATTATAATTATTATTATTTGTTCTTTCTTTAGTTTTTCTCCTTCTTGGTTTTTTTTTTATTTTTTTTTTGTTTGGTGATTCAGTTTTTGTTGTCTATAGAGTTCAGGTTATTTGAGGATTTCTTTGATTTGTTTGTTGTTTGTGGCACACATTTTTCTGCTGTTAAAAGATGAGTGGAGAATAAAGTTTCAGGGCTTTCCATACACACACACACACATTCAAACACACACATTCAAACACACACACACAAACACACATGCAAGGAGAGAGAAAGAGAGATACAGAGAGATAGAGCATGAGCATGACCAAAAGAGTGGGAAAAAGATATAGAATATATATGTATATATACACGCACGCACACTAATAAACAAAATGACCTTGTTTACGATTTATTTTGATATTCAAAACTGCACGAGAACTGTGGAACTCTGAGTGCTGAGAAATGAGATGAGACACGACTATAATTCCTAATGAGGAATTTGCCCTTAAGCAAAGAAGGGTGATTTTTTGATAGCTCTCTCTCTCCATCTCTCTCTCCCTCTCGCTCTCTCTGTATACCTCTTCCGCATATCACTCGTTGTCTCTCTTTCTCTCTATGTATATATATCTCTTGATATCCCTTCAGTGTATCCTTACTTGTCCTTGTTCACATTTCTTATAAATTTATGTATGTTATTATGTTAAACATCTTTGATTGCTACAATTTTAGGTAGAAAAATTCTTGTTCAACCAGTCAGTTTGATCGGTCAGCAAAGGATAACGACTTTTGGATACTCTGTACAAGCAAAATTTACCTAATATCGATCTGCATTTATGATTATTTTGCAAGTACGACAAAGTGTCGACACCTGACGATCAATGTATCGTCAAGTTATAGCTAAAGATACAAATTGTCTTCTCTAATATGATCTAACTCTAACTGATCATGATTGAGCGGTATAATGGTCCAGACAGTTTTTACGAGATAAATATTTATCCTTCTTTTACCCTTCAAAGGGCTCGGAGTATTTTTAAAAAAAGGGGTTGGCTCGAGAACACAAAAATTGCCTAGATCTTTGATATTTATCTAATCCTTTTGAGTTGAATGGACTTTGTAGGCGATTTTTATGCATTTTTAATTAAGAAAATGTAGAAAATATGTGGTAGGAAAGAAGGAAGCTGTTCTCCTTTATGTGTAGACAATAGAAATAGTTACTACTTGGAAAATATTTTCGTGCAAGGGGGAATGTTAATTCATTTCAATTCAAAGAGACCTAGGAAAAAGTGTTTGAAAAGGGAATGCAAACAAATATAATCTTAGTTAGATATTATAATAATATACAGAAATCTTTACAGAATGTTAAAAGAATTCTATACCTGTTGCTTTTGGAAAATTTATTCAATTTAGCCGAGTATTTTATACAGCAAAACTATATCGAACTTTGAATACTATCTGCTAATATGGAATATGGATAAAAACTTGTATGTTGTCTATACAATTATGGAAATAATGAATTATAAGACCCAAATCTATATCTTTTATGATTAAACTCCAAACTTCATAGAGTTTATCTAGCTGAAAATTGATCTAAACTTTTTTAATTTATTATAGAAAAACAAATTTCAATTATCTGATATGAATTCTCGCCCCCGTTCTTAATTCATTTATTAAATGTTGTTCTTTGCATTTCCATTTATTTAAATGTCATGACCATTCAGAGGTAGGCAGAACTGAGGAAAATCAACAAAGTTCTCTGCATGCCACCTGCCACTTGCCCCCTCGCCTAACCCCTAACACTCAGGCAAATGCCATGTCAATTGGCAGCTCTTTTAAATCAAATATATTTTCATTTCTGTCATTCTATTCTTTCAGTTTTTTTTTTTCTACCTTTCGTTTCTCTAATTTTTTTGGGAAATACCCGCGAAATATGCGGGTAAAATACATTCAAAATAAAATGTAAAAATCCCACAAATATGATTTGGAGAAACCGACCGAAACAGAGAGGGTGAGGGAAAATTTACGGGGCGGTGGGAAAGCATTGTGGGAGAGAGAACGAGAGCAAGAGCAGGCAGGCAAGCAGGGAGGCAGGTGATAGAGAGATGACGTAGCCGCTTGAAAAAGAAACACGCATACGACATGTGGCACACGACCAAAGACGATAAACGACAACGACGACGACAACAAACACGACACAACGACAACGACGACGACTTCTAAGAAAATGAGGCAAAGTTCGCCAAAAAAAAAAACAAAAAAACACGAATTTGGGACAACAGTCAGGCAATTGCATTTTCAACGACAAGAAAAAAATTTGCAAAAGGGAGTACAAAACTTTTTCCTTACAACAAATACAAGAACAACGATGACGACGACAACGACGACGACACATTGTGCATGTGCGCGCTTTCCTGGCTACCTCTAGTGTTTACAGCAGCGGTAAAGCAGCTGTAAAGGTCTCTAAGAATGAAAGAAAAGCTTCAACTACGCTAAACTATGGGGGCATAAAGTGTTGCGGCTAGCCAACAGAGAGCAGAAAACAAAAAAAAAAAAACAGAGAAAGAGAGCGTCATGCAGGATGGGACTGGGAGAGAGAAAAAGAAAGCGAGAGCGTGAGCAAGAGAAAGAGTAAAGCTCTCAAAGCGCTTGCGTGGGAGTAAAACAAAAAAAAAAACAAATTCGCGTGGCTGCACTTTTTTTTTTTTGCTATTGAAGCTTTGAACAGGAAGTTTGCCGCGATGCATTTGTGTAGAAAAGAAAATCGTAGAAAGAACTATATACTAGATATATATTAGTATGTAAAGGGGGATTATGATGAGATAAATGTAAGGGAGGGATGAACTGGGGCGCGCATGTAAGGAGAAGAAGAAGAACAACAACAACAACATGAGCGAGCAACAACAAGTATAATAATAATACTTGTAATTTGTTGACATGTTGTTTGTGTGCATATTTCACTATAGTTTGTTTTTTTTTTTTTAAAGAAAACTTTGCTTTGGTTTGCGTTTTTGTGTCAGTAAATTTTCTAAACGACACGATATAAATTGAAAAACGAAACGAAACGACACAACCAACACACACACACAACCAAAGTATAGGAAGAAACGACGAAACACTTCGTTCTACATATATGTGAGTGTGTGTGTGAAAAACGTGTATCACTCTGACTGTGTGTGTATGTATAATACACAAAAAAAAAAAAAAAAAAACAGCGAGGAAAATCGTTTCAAAGCGAAAATTCCCGATATATTAAAATAAAACATATTTTCAACTTTAATTTAAAACACTTTTTTCCGAAGAACTTTTTTAACATAGATAGAGAGGGACTGGGTGAGCGTGAGAGAGAGAGAGGGAGGCTGGGGAGAGCGAGGAAGATGATTGCAGAGATAAAAAAAAGTATCTTTAGCATTGGATTTTCCTTGATATCTATATATATATATATATATATACTAGTGTACATATATAGATATACATGTAAAAATTACAAATAATTTAATTTTTTTTTGGTTCTACACTCGTGCCATTTTCAGATACGTTTTTTGTCGATTGTACGTAGGTTCTAGGTACTAGAGGCACTAGGCATACCAGCTCGTCGTTCCGTTCCGTTTCGATCCGTATTCGTTCCCGTTTACATTCCCGTTACCTTCTTCCCTGGCCTAGCTCACTGCCTCTTTAGCGCGCTGCCCTCTCCTTTTGAATTCTTTTTTTCGTTATATATTTTTGTATTTTTTCACACACACTAAGGCTAACACACACATACACCACACACACACGCACACATACACACTGAGAGACATACACAACAAAAAAAAGAATAAGAAAAAAATTTAACTAGTAGAAGAAAACTATTAGTTCTTGTTGTGCGGTAGTGCCACTGAAGATGATGCCTTTTTCTTGCCTCCGTTCGTTTGCTTCATTGTGAAAATGTATTTTTAAGCTGCTGCTGATGATGTTCCGCTTCTTCTTCTGCTGCTGTTGCTGGTGGTGCTACTGGTAGTGCTGCTGCTGCTTCTGTTTGTGGTACGTATACGGATGATGACAATGACAACGTTAGCGACGGCTGCGACGTTAGCGACGACAACAACAAGAAGCGCTGCGCTCCGCTGGCAGACATTATGGGAACACGACCGAATGGATACTGGGCCATGGCATGCGAAAAGTCCATCAGTAAAAGCCTCACCACACAAGAGATATATATATATACGTATATATATATATATATATATATATATATATGTATATGAATGTATATATATTCCGATTCTGGTTCTGATTCCAATTTTCTCTCTCTCATACTTCCTCTCGCGCTCGCTCACTCTCTCAATCTTTCTCTCTCTCGCTCACGGTGTGTGCGTGCTTTTTCAGCAAACAAACAAAATTGAAAAAAGGGTGGCAAGGTAAGAGTAAGACGACAGAGAGAAGGTGGGGGGGAGGAGAGTGGTTAGCAAGAGAGAGAGAGAGAGCGTGTGCGTAAAAGCTTCGCGGAAAACAGGTTAAAGCGTATGGTATCCCCTTCCGATTTTTCTCTCACTCACTCTCTGCTTGTTCGCTCCTGTTTCTCTCTCCTCCTGCTTTCTCTCTCTCTCTCTCGATGTGTGTGTGTTCCTTGTGCTAATGTCCCGTGGCCCAGAGGTAAACTGCTCACGATTTCTTTCGTTTTCGTTTATTTTTTTTTCTTTTTTGGGGTGGCATTTCTTTGTCGTTTCTCCTGTCGTCTCCCCTTGACTTCTCTTTACTGCTCTTGCTTACTATCTCTCTCTCTCTCTCTCATCCTCTCTCTCGCTGTCAGTCTTTCTCTTGTTTTTATTGTTGTTGTCATTGTCCTTTCTGGTGCGTAAGTTCTGACTGCAGTTGGTTCCTATCCTTTTACCTATCTATCTACACATCGTTCTTTGGCTTCCTACTAAATACCAGGCCACAATAAGACCTTGGACATATGTATGTGCACACATACATCTATATCTATCTACTATGTATGTGTGTGCGTGAGTGTGTGTATGTTATAGTCAAACAGGAATAAAAACTTTGCTAAAAAGTTGATGAATTTCCTCTACTCCTACCTGGATTTGGGGGCAATAACAAATTCAATTTTAATTGTATGTAAATATCAAATAAATAAAAATAAAAACAAACCTAAAAATCCTCACTCCATGACAAGTAATTTCTTGGATTTGCCTTTAAAAATACTTTTCTCAGAAACTTACTATCTTAGCGTTCGGTCCTGGGTTCAAATTCCCTCTTATCTATATTTTAGTTCATTGTAAATTACGAACTGTCTGTCTACTAATTCCGGGTTGCAGTCCCCCCTCCCAAATAAAGGGCAGACAACCTCTTATCTTAGAAAAAAAATATATATGTATGAATCAATAATTCAATGGCAATTAACTGTTCGCTTCGGCTTATGCAGTGAAGAGGAAAAAAACCTTTATGGAGGTGGAGATCCCTCAAATTTTAATAGATTGAAAGAAGGTTTTCTTACAATAGCAAATAATTTCGCTATCCTTTGGTTTCATTGAGTTCGATTTAATAAATGTCATTAGCCAGTTATATTTGTTTTGTTTTACTATTTGTTCAAATTATATTTTGAATTAAAAACTATCGATTGCTTTTTATTTATATTCAAAGGAATGAATCCTGTTTTCGTTGAAACTATTTTTAAAAGTATGAGCAAAAAGTCCAAATGTAATTAAATTACAAATCATTTTACCCACCAATTGACCCAAAAAACAAAAACGAGAGAAAGAAAACTCTGAAATTCCTATCAATATAAAATTTATTGGCTCTTTTTCACTGTGTGCAAGAGCGCGTGCCTTTTCCCTCCCACCTCTAATCCTTCGGCCACATTCCGTTGCATATCTGTCAATTATGAAACTTGAAATTGCATTTTATTCCTGATGGGATATGCGAGTTTTCTTTTTGTGCCCTTTTCAGGCAGTTGATGATGAATGCATTCATCATCATGATTTTCGTAGCACATATAGGGGACGAGGAGGCAATAAAAATAATAATAAAAAAAAACAAAAAAAAAAAAGCTTTTAGCGTTTAACAGCTTAACTATGAAATAGCAGGATATGGCAGGATGTGTGTGGGAGTTAGGGCAGGGAATCGGAAAAGGGCAAGGATAAGCGTGCAACCAAAAATAGATCGAGCAAAACTAAAATAATATCTGTGGATAGAGTGTGTCCTAGTTACTAGACAACATTTTGTTTTTGCCTCAAAGTATGCAACTGAAAATATCAAATAGAATTGAATTAAACATTACAAAATTTGTGAATTCCGTAAACAGCAAATTAATTTACATCGATTAGGGCACAGCCTAAATGACTATCAGTCGTCTGTCTCTGTTACTTTCATTTCAAAGGAGGGTAAGGGGGGATTTCAACCAGAGAGTGAGAGAGGGTCAGGGGGGAGGTGGATGTAGATGTAGATGTGGAGTACCATCATTAAAGCTGAGAGGAAAATGCGTTTTCCCTTCTACTAAATGCGTCGCAATAAATTATTTATGCAAATGCCAAAATTGGGGGAATGTGTGGAAATGAAACAGGACAGGGCACAAGGCGCTACGATTTGAAGCTGTCAGCTTCACGAGAGAACAGAGCGAGCTAAAAGAGAGAGAGACAAATAGCTAGACACGAGAGAGTAAGCAAGAGAGAGACAGACAGAGAGAGAGAGAGAGTGAGAGCAACACTGACTGGGGACTGTTGCTATAACGGTTAATGTAATTGCATATTCGTGAATGTCGCGCCTTGTTGCAATTACGACATCTTATTTGGGTCAAATGCAGAACGAGAGAGTCTTACAGAAACACAGAGAGAGAGAGAGAGAGAACGAGTGTGTGGGAGAGTAATCTCTGTGAGAGAGAGAGAACGAGCAAGCTTGAGCCAAAGTACACACACGTGTGAGCTTAAAAGCGCAACGACAAAACGCATTTCGAGGCCAAGTACTCAAGCTAGCCTAGTGTAGTGCTCTACACTGCATCTATCTCGTCGCCTGTCACTTCCTGCATTTCGGTGATTCTGTTTCTTTTTTTTTCTCGTAAGGATATGCACGGGGATGGGGAGCAGTAAATGTCTCGAGTGGGTGTGGCCTAGCCTGACCTGTCCGTGTAAATGTCCTCATCTGCACACGGTGCACACCGTGTGTGGGTCTTGTCCTGGCCCAGTTAAGAGACCTCAAATCATAGTTAATGGCCAATATTATGCTCAGCTCTGGACTGCTCTGGTCTGGTCTGGTCTGCTCTAAGCTAATCTAATTAGGCGACAAATGTGTGTTTAAAGCAAAGCGAAGCTAACACTTTACACTCATTCTCTCTCCCTCTCACACACTATCTCTTTCTCTCTCTGACACACACACTTTGTCTGTGTCAGATTCCTTTGCTGGCGTCTTTTTTGTTTGTCGTGTTTTTGCTGTTTTGATGGCGCAATTAAAATGCTAAATGTTTTATGGTACGGCCTGTGGGGGTCCTTTAATTAATTCGTCCGTGTCGTGACGGCCATGAAAGGTGTTAACAACAATAACAAGAGCCAACAACAACAGCAGCAACCAAGTCAGTGAAAGCAAGGACACTTTGGCACTTCCTTTCACTTCTCACCGCTTGACCCAGAGACAAGAGACAAGTAGAAAGTCTTCATTTAAACGGCGCGTGTTGAGGCTAAAAATCTAAAGTCGTCTTGTTTTGCTTTTACTCCCCTCCCCCCTGCCTACATCCTTCTCTACATGCAGCTCTAGGATGCCATTGCCGATGCCTTTTACCCTCCTCCTCCTCCTAACCATTCCCCTTACCCCCACTGGTTAGCTTCGCAATCATGTTGGCTTGTGTTTTTTACGCTGACACATGAAGAAAAGTTTGAGGCCAAAAGCCTTAAGCTAACGCTAGGAGGCTAGGAGGTTGTTCCATGGTCCCCGAGACGAGTGTTGCCCTCCTCCAAACCAAAGAGCAGCATAAAACGCTAAGCTAAGCATAACAGACAAGCAAACGAATTGTGCAAAAAGCAAATAGAAATTTCCAACTCTAGACGACACAACTACGAGATGTCCTTTCTCTGTTTAACTAATGGAAAACAAGAATAGAGAACATTAATTGAATTTTCGTTTATTAAAAACACACTGAAAGCCTTTACTACTTTAAAAATTAATAAATATAATGGTATTATTCAATATATATGGTCCAAAAGGCTTTCTAAAATCAACATGCTCATTTTGCCCTCTCCTCTATGTGGACGGACACAGATGTATGCTTTTCTCTCTCTCATACATTTTCCATGCAGGTATGAAAATTCTTGTTGCATACACAAAGGGGCACATGGGAAAGGGTATCGTCGACAACACAACACAACATGCTTGTTAGAGACGACGAAGAGACCAGCAGCAGTAGCATCATCAGAGGAGTAAGGGGAACAGAAGGAAGAGGCAGTCCATTTGATTGTTGTCTACACGCCTTCAGTATATTGTAGTTACTGCTCCCGAGCGAGAGAGAAAGTGGATAGAGAAAGGTAGAAGGTAGAAGACACCTTGGGGGGCGGGACGGGGCGGTTCGGGGAGTTATGAAATATGCAAAAAGCATCTGCCAGCCTAGAGCCGCCAGCTCTCGTCTCTGTCATAGAATCGCATAGAGAATTCATTTGGCGGCACTGGGACAAGACCTAGGCAATGTGTTTCCTTCGAATTTATATTAAAATAAAAAGTCAAAATCACAATCTAAACGACCGTAACTGAACGAATCTGTCTCATGTCACCTCTTCTTATCAAAAGAAAAATGAAAAATGAAGCTACATACTACATACATACATATATACATTGTATTTTTGAAATGAAAATCGAAATGCCATGAAAAAAAGGCCATAAATTAATTTACACAAATTCTCTAGATTCCTCTTCAGCAATCCCAAAACTTAAATTTTTGCACACAAACTCACAGTGAGAAAAAAAAAATGCAAAAACCACAGAAAAAATAAGTTCTTTTTTCTTTGTTGCTTTCTTACTTTTCGTGTAAACAGAAACTTAAGGAACACAGACTCATAGAACAACAAAACAGAGCAGAAGAAATCGAACGAACGAAGCGAATCCGAGCGCAACAATAATAACTTAAAACAACGACGACGACATTTCGTTTATAGCATCATCATCTTCCACCTCGATCAATGTGAATATATAGATAGATATACATATATATACGTACAAGACCAACACGACACGACAACCACAATAAATGCATAGTGTCACATAGTTGCAGGCAGCACAGGCAGGGCAACTCAACGCGTGCTGTGGTTTTTATTTAGTTTTCAATTTTTAGTGTTTATTGTTAGTTTATTTCTTTGCAAACTAATTGTGGGTGCAGTTTAGTTAGTTAGTGTAAATATCGATGGGATGGTTGGTATATGCATAAGTGCAGTAGCCACTGGGTAAGAGAGAGAGAGAGACAATTAGTATAAGGCTTTTAATTACCAAACGTGACGCACAAAAATGTACTTTATGCTTCATGCTTTACTCAATCAATAAATTTAGTTCGTATTGGAGCTATGTATATGCGTTTTTTTTAGAGCAACGAATTGTTGCGAAATTTCTCATAGAGAAACGATAAAGAGTAAATTCTCAAGAAAGGAACTTGAACAGGCTGCTTTTTGTCAAATAACCAACGAATTTTTAGAAAATTTCGCATGATCGAAGGATGTAGCGTCGATTAAACCGATAACCGATAACTATGATCTCTCGAAAAAGGAATGCTTTTCATTTAAGCCAAGAAAAAAGGGATGATTTTACGTTAAATAAGCTAAGAATTGTTGTACAATTTAACTAAAACATGTAGCATTAATTAACTAATAACCGAAGGATTCTGCTTAAACGAAGAAGGAAAGTAGAAAAGAATACTTTTATGTCAAATAAGCAACGAATTGTTGTGAAATTTCACATTACCAAAGCAGATGTAGCACCGATTTACCGATAACTAATCGTGCTTTTCATCTAAGCCAAGAAATAAGGTTTAAAAGAAACGCTATTATTAAAGAATTGTTAAAATTATTGTTAATTAACCAATAACCATAATATTTTGACCTCTTGTTTAACGAATGCTTTTAAGAAGCTTTAAAAAAAAGAAGGTAATGTGGAAAAAGGATTACCGATAACCGCACAGATTTTGATCATATGATAAGAAAGTCTTGAGCTTGAGACTACAATTGAAGTTAGAATTTGTTGCATGCATGTGCAGAAATCAGAAAGTTAATGATGTAGAATCACCTCTAGATAGTTTTCACAGTGGCAAAGAAAAGACACAATGAAAATAAGTAATGCTCGCTCCAATTTGCCCGGGATGAATTTACTTTTGGGTTTCAAACAGCAAACAAACTGACGACATGATCACGACGCAACCAATGTAAAAGCAACAGACAAAGTCGAAGGAGATGGATGTGAGAATGTGGGTTGGGGTTGGGGTGGGGGCAACATTGCTGCTATCTTGGTGGCGGCCCGGCCTGGTCGGGTGATTCGCAAAATAGATTTTCAATAAAAACCCACTCGACAATGGCGGACACGGCGGACACAAAACACACACAACCACACACACACACACACACACACAGGGAGAGTAAGAGAGATAGAGAGAGCCATTTCGAATCTATTTTAAACACAAACAAAAGCAGCATTTTTATAAACCGAATAAACTCGCAGCACTAAAACAAAAAAAAAATCTGAAAACCAACAAAAAAAAAGAGAGCCACTAAAATAATAGACCAAGAGTTGCCATGGAAGAACCAAGAATGGGGTAAAAGGCAAAAAAGGAAACATGCTGGAGACTCTTTTTGACTCGGAAAATTGCAACATTTTCCAACTAGTTCAAAAAAAAAACAAAAAATCAACTGACTACTACTAAAACTTTACTTAAGTTGAGAATTTTTGCGTTAAAACCTGAAACGATATTTGTTTAAGGCTATATCCGAGATATGATCTCTCTTGGCAATGACAGATTATAAAACCAAATTTCAAACTCCGTTTTTTTTCCAACCCATCATAGATGCCTGGTCTAACTTGAATTTTTGATATTATTCAGTTTTTGTTTTTCCCCCACATAGTTTTGTGTTAAGAGTATTGGTTGTGTTTTTATACAATTATTATTTTTGTTTTGTTTACTGTTTATTTAGTTTTCTCCTTCTTTTTTTAAATTTTGGACCATACAAAAAGCGAAATCCTTAATAACCCTTCATAATGCTGCAGCAAATGAGCAATAAACAGCGTACAACGTATTTAAATGAGCGTCTCGTCACCCATACCTATGGAAAGCAGGTGCTTCTCAATAATTGGGAAGCCGAGCGTGCAGCAATTACCAAAATCAGTAATGGCATCTTGCCGGGATTGACCCGACTGGATAAGTGTGAACAATATGTTAGCGAAACGAAGGCAAATTTCACACCAGTCATTTTCCGGGGCGATGCAATCAAGAGGAAATATGTGCAAACTTTTTTCGATAGATATCGCAATAAGAAATTCAATCAGAATTCTCAATTGAATCTGATCGATAGTCCGACATTATATCAAAATAATTTCACATCAACCAATACGATATCATATGATTTGGAGCCGAAACGCTGGTTACTCGACCAACGTACAGCCGCATGCAATTCAAAGCCGAAGCATCCAAAGGATTTGGATATGGTTAAGGATTATGGCAGTCAAACTCGTACTGGTGCACGCCAACAAATCCAAAAACATACAGAGGAATCCAAAAAGATGGGTGGTGGTTGCATGGAGACCACCTATCAGAGTTTCCATGGTGGGATATCAGCTGGCAATGTATTAAGACGGAAATCTCCTGGTGCTGGAACTGGTACTGGTGGTAATCAGCCGGGTAATATGATGGCGCAATCGAATACGATTTGACATGTTAAATATTACATTACATATGTATGTATATGTTTATATGTACATATATGTACATACATATATAAATGTGTGTCGTCTAGCCGACACACACACACACATATATATATATCCACACTCGCGCCTGCACCGTTCTTTTTGTTCAAAGATTCTATAAGATGCGGCGGCAAGAGGGGAACCAGAAAAAAAAAACGCAAAAAAAAAACAGAAAAAAAAGAAAGATGGAACCGTAATGAAACGAAAAAGAAAAACTCACCATTTTCATTTTCAGTTCTGCTTGCTGGCGGGCGGTGCAATTGTTGTTGTTAGTAGTAATACGGTTGCAGTTGTTATTGGGGCTATTGCCTTTAGTTTATTTAGGTCTTAGTAACAGCAGCTGGTGCTGCATTTAACTCGCGGTCTTTGTATGTTTATAATTTCCACAAAGAAAATATATTTACCGAAGAAACCGATAAAATTCATCGAGAATGCAACTGCCGGTGTGACCGTTTGGTAGGCAACAACAAAATACCAAAACCTAAAAATACTGTCTGAACAAATACCAAATCATCGCTAATTGGAAATTTGGTATTACGTCAGAGTTGCCACCTAGTTGCTAAAACAAAAAGGCGCGAACTTCAAAGTTTCGCAGTCGCAGCATACAATCGCAATTTACTATTAGTTTTCATTGAAAATAGACATAAAATTTGCATATTTATTAAATTTAAATACAATTCGCTTTAATATTTCGAGTGAATATTTGAAAACCAACATTTAGCAAAATCCAATTATCTGGTGCAATTTTCAACAATTTGTTTTTTGAATCTTTGGTGCTTGTTATGTGAATCTTTATAGATTAGTTTTCTTGACTCTTGCATCATTTGTAGTTTTTTTTTTTTTTTGATTTAGTGGTTGTTTTCTGGGTGGTACGGCAGTTAGTTAACATTAAGATAATTCTTGGAATCATTTTCAATTCGTTTTCACTTTAGCGAATGCGAATTTTATTTCACATAATAATTTATTTAGGTTCTTTTCTTCTTCGATTTCGACAACAATTTTAGCATGTTTTCTTCACTTTTTGCTTAACTTTTAAATAGTTTTTATGTATGGTATATATATTTTTTTGTTTTGTTATATCTCCAAAAATGAGTTTTGCGTACTTTTTATCGGTACGTTGGCTTTTTGTCACACGTGTTCTTTTTCGTTTGTTCAAGATTGTTTTTTGCTTAATTTTTAATTTAGACTAGCTCCAAACGCTTCATCTCCTTGAACAGTTCGTGACCCATTTTAGCTGGACTTCTTGTCACAATGACGCCGGCCTTCTCCAAAGCGGCAATCTTATCATTGGCTCCACCCTTACCACCAGAGATAATGGCACCAGCATGTCCCATACGACGACCGGGTGGTGCAGATACGCCGGCAATGAACGATACCACAGGCTTGGCCTTGATACCCTACAAATAGATAATCGAACATCAATTATTGACCCATTATTCTAAATATATATATATACCGTGTTGAATTCAGTCAAATAGTCGGCAGCCTTCTCTTCGGCGACACCACCGATTTCACCAATCAGTATAATGCCCTTGGTATCGGGATCCTTGAGGAATACTTCCAGGCAATCAATGAAATCAGTTCCATTGAATGGATCACCACCAATGCCCACACATAGAGTCTGACCCAGACCCACTTCGGTGGTCTGATGCACTGCCTCATAGGTCAAGGTACCGGAACGAGAGACAACACCGATCTTGCCGCGCTTGTGTATATGGCCAGGCATAATGCCAATCTTGCACTATAAAAGATAATCAATTTTAGTTTATAAAATACAACTCTCAGAGTCATAGAGAGATTACAATTGTAAATGAGATAGATAGAAATAAACTAAAATTTGAAAGGTAAAAAGGTTCATTAAAATTCGTCCCTTTCGAATTTGTTTTTGGGGTGCAGCAAAGTGAGTGAGATAGCAATAGCAGATGCATTGCGCAAGGCAAAGGGCCAAAAAGGAAATAACAAAAATAGTAATATAAACTATCTCAACAGTCATAGAATTTTAAACTAATTTAGATGCAAATTTGAAATTTAGTCTTTTTGTTTTTATGGAATTTCGGCTATTTTTCAAAGAGTTTCATAAACAATTCATTATCAAGAGATCATAAAACTTATTTAGATATGGCATATCGAAAACTTATTTCAGTTCTAACAAAATTGCAAAGGAAAATAATTTAGAACTTTTAGAGTTAATGCAAATTTTTGTCGAATAATTTCATCTCAATATGCACGAAGATATAATTGAGATTGTGTTGTACTTTTTGAAATCAGGTCTTTTTGTGGTCAGAAGCAGGTCGGGGACCGGTTCATGCGTCAGCAGCACCGATAAGCCGAAATAAACAATAATAATCAATGGAGCGAATCGATCGATTCCCTCAACTGGACATCGAATGAACTTTGCACCCAAAATTTTTGCCGTTGCAGAGGGGGCTGGGCGGTGCTGCCCTGGGCTTATCTCTATCTTTCACTTTGCTCTCCCTCTTTGCGCTCTTTGTCTTCTCAGAGATTAGAAACAAACCTGTTCGGGAGCAATAATGCCCGGACAATTGGGTCCAACCAGGCGAGATTTATTCTGGCTTATCAAGGCATGCTTAACCTTGACCATATCATGCTGGGGCACACCCTCCGTAATGCAGACAATTAGAGGGATTTCCGCGTCGAGTGCCTCCAGAATGGCAGCCGCAGCACCAGGTGGTGGCACATAGATAACAGTGGCATGGGGATCGGTTGCCTTTTTCGCCTCGGCGACGGTGGCAAAAACGGGTAGACCCAAATGTTGGGTTCCACCCTTTTTGGGTGAGATGCCGCCAACCAATTTGGTGCCATATTCCAAGGCCTGTTGGCTGTGGAAGGTGCCCTGCTTGCCGGTGAATCCTTGGCAGATGACACGCGAGTCCCCATTTAGCTTGAGATTGCCGCGAGTTTGATTATATTGCGAATTGCAACGAATGCCGGCAACAAAACCATCTAAAATTAAAGGGGGAAAAAATCAGTGAGATATAAATTTGTGTATTAGCAATTAAATTAATGAGACATTTTTCGAATTCTCCCCCTCTCTCTCTCTCTCGCTCCCTCTCTCTCTGGGTCACATGCGAACCTTGAACAGTCAGAAGACTCCCTCCACACCCCCCACGCACGCCCGCACTCTATAGACACCCGCAGGCCGTCGTTCTTCTTCTTGCCACGTCGTTTTCACTTGTGAATTAAAGTGAATTTCCATCAAGTTTTTACCCACATTCAATTAGCATATTAAACATCTAACTAAGCGCAATTAGTCAATCTCATTAAATCCTTGATTTACTTGATTCTTGTGGCCCATTTGTTTGTATTCCATTGTTATATAATTTATCATCATTCCACCGATTATGTTTCGCAATAGATTTGCAGATATACAAAACTTACCTCGTACTTTGAGCAGCGCCCTCATTGAAGCAGCCATTTTATGTGTGTGAATGGATGACTATGTGTGGGTGCGAGTTGTGCTTAAAAACTGAGCAGAATATGCTTAGTTATTGTTTAAAATTTTAATTTAATGCGCGACCAAATGACCAAGGCGGCAGAGCTGACAAAACCATCGATTGACTTATCGATACATTCATGCTTCTGTATTTTATAAGATATCGATGTTCGGTCATCACTAGGACTAATTTGGAATTCGCCGGTAACAATTTTGAATTCGCCGGAACCATTTTAAATCGCGCGGGAACAAATTTGAATCGCGCGGGAACAATTTAGAACAACATTTTCGAATATCGAACATTATAAAAATCGAGAAACTCGTTTTAGTTCAAAATCGTCCTCATGTCTTCAATTCAATTTAAATTGTCACAGGTTTATTTAAATAATAAATCTATATCTACACGTTATAACATAAGTTATCCGATTTTGATCAAATTTATTACAATACAAATTGTTATGTATATAAGATATGTACTATTAAGTTGTTATTTATATTAAACTCTGTTTTGATCATGCATATGTATATGTATATACCTTATATGGTAGGAGATGCTTCTGACCAAATAATACACTCTTTTATATTATACAGTTTCCATATTATAAATATTCCATTTTATACATTGTACATTTTCAATCAATTTTCTGTATTTTTCATTTTATCTCGCAATCTGACTATATAAAGCCAAGAATCCTTCACCTCGAACAGGTTACCGATGTTGTGGATGAAATATCTACATATAATAAGTTTCGAGAAGCGTGTTTACATATTATTATAAATACATACAGATTTGATTGAAACTACATATTATATATTATACATATGCACATACATACATACATATGTATGTACATGCAAGGCAAACCCTACAATCAAGAACAGTTAAAATTGTTTGTTTATTTGGAATGGTACAAATGTATGTACATACATACATCAATACATATGCACATACATTTACAACTTCATGAACAACAGCTTAAAGAATGTGTATATGTATGTATATACATATTACATACATACATATGTACTGTTTATGGCGGGATCCTTTTCCATGTACAATACGTACATATATGTATGTATGTATATGCATGCATGAATAGAAATAAGAAAGCATTACATACATATGTAGGTATGTGTGTACTTTTGTGCATATGCACTGCCGAAAAGGTTTTGTTTTGTTCTCAATGACTTAAAACGTTTTTTACGTAACTTGTTTATGGATTTGCTGTCCAATACACATATGTACATATGTACATATCAATGTACACATGTACATATACAGATGTAAATACAAGCGTATAAAAAAGTTAGATACATACATATGTACATACATATGTAAAAGAATGTTTAGACACGAATTTCTTACACACAAACAAACATACATACATACATATGTACATACATACATTTACAGCTTCACGAACAGCAGTTTGAAATATGTATGTACATACCTACATACATACATATATGTACATTTGTATATACAAAGATATGTAAGGTTTTTGGCGGGCTTTCTTTATGTACATATGTATATACATATGTAAGTATGTACAAAGGTACAAAAACATTACATATTTTTTTTGCATTTGCAGTGCCGAAAAGGTTTTGTTTTGTTCTCAAGAACTTAATGCGTTATTTACATAACATGTTTATGGATTTGTTGTCCAATACACATACATATGTACTTACATATATGTAAATGTATAAATGTATGTATGTACATACATATATGTATATATATACAGATGTACAAATGTAAATACAAAAAATGAGATTAAATAATGTTTAGAACCTAAGTTCTAACACACAATATGTACATATGTACATACATATGTATGTATGTACAAAGTATGTGGTTGAAATAAGCTGTGACATTCTTTTTGGTTGATTTTTAGTTTTTAAGTTCTAAAAATGTTATAAATACTTTTTAAAAATAAATGAAGTCATATTTTATATTTTAAAACAGTAAATTATCTACTTGCATTTAAATTTTTTTGATATCGCTTTTAGTTTATATTTTACAGGAAGACAAACTTTTTTCAGGGTGCTGGTTGAAATAAGCTGTGAGCCACTGTATGTACATTTTTTTCCTTTTTAAAATTGCGTTTTAAATTTTTTGATGCTGTTTGTAATTTTTAAATTATGACAGCAGCAATTTTTAAAAGAGAGCTGTATCAAGTATGTACATACATATGTATGTACATACATACACGAAGTTGTAAATGTATCAATGGATGTATGTACATACATATGTACATTCCTCTTTTCGAAATCAAAGGGATTAAGTTTTAAAAAATTTACTGTATCAAATAAGCTGTGACCCACTGTAAGTGTACATATGTAGGTACGCATGTACTTACATATGTACATACATACACAAAACCATTTTTGGCTCATTTTGGACATCAAATACACACATATGTACATACATATGTAAGCTTTTCGGCAGTGCATATGCACATACATACATACATAAAGGAAGCCCGCGAAAAACATTACATACATATGTATGTACACATATGTGCATATTTCAAGCTGCTGTTCATGAAGCTGTAAATGTATGTATGTACATATGTAAGTACATATGTATGTGTGTAAATTTGCGCGCGTCACAAATACTGTTACTATACTTTAACTGTAAATGTATTCAAAGTTGCATTTGAATTGAAAATAAATATGTAAATATGAATTATAATGTCATTTTCCTTCAAACCCCGCATTTTCTATTTAGACTCTTTTACAGGACTGCGCAATCTTCAACTCCGCCGCTCGTCTAATTATAACACTCTGGAGCTGCTATGGGGAATTTGCAGCTCCACGAAGAAGGCGCTGTCGTGGATCTTCCAAACGAATCCTTCAATTGCCAGCTTCAACATGCAGCACCTTTTCAATGACAACTTGGAGGCATGTTGCAGGAGCGCCGTGAGCCAGATGCCCTTTATGGAGCAAGACCTGTGTTTCTAGGCTGGCATTGTCTATTTCCTGGCATACGAGGTGGCCAAAAATATGAATGCCATGTAGGTGGTTACTCTTTGTCGTCGTATAAGATTGATCACACATATGTATATACATATGTACATTCTATATCGACTTTTCCAATATTTCCATTTTCAATATATGTATAATAATGTATATTCCATATTGTATTTCAATAGATTTGTGGTTAACAATTTTGAACACGAACCTTATGGCAACATCTCCCCCAAATTCAAATGTAATTGTTTATGACATAATACATAGATGAGTTATTAGTTTAGATTTGAAACAAACTTATAAAAGCTGGATTTCATCATAGGTTACAACAACAAGTCTAATATTACAGATATTGTAAGATATAACATTCGAATTGAATGCAATTTTTAATTATTGATTTGGATCGAAGTAAAAGCAATTCTTTATACTGAATATAAAACTATTAGTTACCACATTCGAGTCCAAAATCCTGTGAATCTCTGTTGTTAGTGTAAAAATTAAACTGAATGAGAAGGCATGCATTAATTGAGAGTGAAAGTGAAAGAGAGAAGTAAAGTATGAGTTCATCCTGGGCACAGGATGTCTGGAAAATTAGCTAAATTTAAATTCAAATATAGTATATACTGATAAATTCATTGAACTGAACCTTTATTTGGACACATTTAAAGAAAGGACAGTACATATATAGATATATATATATATATTATAGTATGTTTGTTTAGACTTAAGAAATTATATTGCCTCACTCAAGACCTTTTGTTTTTATTTCTAATGGGATGGATGGGGGGATTTTTGGGGTAATGGTTGGGGGGGTGGATATAGCGTATATATATATATATTATATCAACTAGCACAAAGTACATAAATTACACACTTTTTAAAAGAACTTTCTTCACGCCAAGGCCAAAAGGGGTTTTGTTGTTTGTTTGTTTTTTTGTTTTCTCGTCTGATGAATACAAAACAAAATATTTTTCGATTTGTTAAATATTATAAATTGTTGTCATGCTTAAGTAATTTCATTTTGTGTTGCTTGTTGCTTTCTCTTGCGGAGGGCTAAGTTTGCTTATTTATTGAAGTCTTTGTTGATCGGTGGCTGTTCTAATTGAACTGATTTATCTGCTCTTCATCATCACCATTGTTGATATTGTCTGCGACATTTTGGTTCTCCTCCTGACCACGATTAAATGCATTCTCCTCACCCTTTTGCAGACGCTGATAGACCTGAATGGTCCGTCCAATACGCGATTGCAAATGCTGAAAATAGGTTTGAAGATCAGGTGACTTGGCGCCCACAGCACTGGACCATCTATCTAATAGGGCTTGAGACTCAAGAGTCAGTTGTGCTACCTCAACATGCTCAATGCTATGCAATAGCTTGTAATTGGTTAAAAATTCACTAATCTTATTCGTTAAAGAGTCAAATAGAACCACATGAGTGGGTCGAGCTGTTGGCGGATGCACTGGTATATGCGAGTTGAGCCAATGGACTGGTGAATCAAAGAAACGATCCGCTTCATCCTTGAAATTATCGGCATTATTTAGATTCGGTTCACACGTCAAGAAACGCATTGTCACATTCTCATGGATATGGCTGCGAATTAAAGCAGAAGGGATTTAGAATCAAATGAATATATTTACTTGATGTGAAAAACTCTTACCTATAATATGGTGTCGAATGGCAGGGCATCAAGAAGAGTATATTGGCACGATAATCTCTCTCATCACGATAGTCCTGGGCAATCTCTCTCAGCTTGGGCATCAGCTCAATAGGTCCCTTCTGATGGATAGTACTCAAATACCAGGCAGGCACCACATTGCCCAACAGTATAATCAAAGCAGTTGCCCACAGCTTCGTAAGCGAGGCATTGTAACTCCAGCGGGACAAACTATCGGATGCTACATACAGACACAAGGGCAGCAATATGGTAACAAAACGGAATTCCTTATGCTCCACTGTGCTGAGGACAATCAGAGTGAAGAGTGTGGTTATCAGGAGTTGCTTGCTCACTGGATATTTATATGATTTGCGCACAGTCTCCACGACGCCAAAGATGAAGGGGACAGTGTTGATGCCCAGCACAGTGGGCAATCCACAGGTGAAATACCAATGCCAGGGATGACTTCCGTAGAAGCTACCAATATTATGGAATATATTGTATTTGAGGAACTCGTACGGGGTCACAATTAGCTGGCCATGCCAATACGAATCGATAGCAATGCCCAAGGCGCCGACCACAACACCAATGACCACGAAACGCTTCAGAATTAGCTCGATGGTGGACAAACGGGTAGTACGTAAATGATATAGCGACAGGGGTAGCCATATAACCGCCGCAGTGGGACGCAGGAAGCAACAGATGGCTGCTGGCCAAAGATATGCCGTGCCCTCACCAAACCATGGGAAATAACTCAGCGCAATGGTGGTCAATGATGCCTCCAAGGTATTGGACAATGTACGTGAGCCCGTATAGAACCAAAACCATGGCACTAAGATCAGGAATAAGGCCCATTTTCGTCTTCCAGTCCACACATAGAAACGATAGTCCGAATAAGTGGTGAGCAAAGCTTGCAGAATCCTTGGCAATAGAACCAATAGCTGAACCGTATCCAATTGCAGGAGGGCTAACAATTTATAGATGGCAGCAATAATGACTGGATATACATAGCTCCGTATACCCTGTACCCACTCCCAGGTGAGATAGCCATAACTGAGGAGAGAGGCAACGCGAGATTAGGTAAAAGAAAAACAAGCACGAGCTCGACCAACTTACCCAAAGGTCAATTTGTGTGCCACCTCCAGACTTTGCCAGTACTCATCGGGCACATAGTAGGTCTTGACCACAAAGACGGATGCCAAACGAACAGCTAGTATCAATATGAACACATAGAGCAGCCTCATCACTGCAGGAGATGATCACTTCGGATCTATTTCGGAATTCTTTGGGATTTGAACGTTTCTAACCTGCAAACGAATGCGGTTAAAGGCAAGGCGAACTAACGCAATGGGCTGAACGCGTTTTTCTCGTTTTTGGATTTGGATTTGATGTTAACCAAAAGAACAAAAAAAACTATTTTGGCGGCCTAAAAATATAACACGAAATGCGGAGCAAAGCAAAAACGAAGAAAAGCGGTGTCGGTGGCAGCGACGTCGGCAGAATGACGCTCAAGAAGAAGCGACCAAAGTGAAGAGTGAAAAATGGCTAACGCGTTATGCCAGCTAGAGATGACATCAGAATGGAACACGAAGAATTCACGTCTGTGAAATCTATAAAACTATCAATAAAAATAAATAAATATACATACTTATTTACTGTTATGGTAGATTTTTTTTTACATAGTTTCCAAATAAATTCGAACAATTTAACAAGCTTAACATTGTTAAAACTACAAAAAACATTAAAATTATTTTGAAACAAAGAGGTCTCCGAATTTTATGTTCTATTCGAATTAGTAATATTTTTACCAGCGTTTTTTGATCAGATCATCAATTGTTTTAAACCAAAAACAATTTGCAACATAATGATTCTCTATATAAGTATATATCGCAATTCAAAAAAGCAATTTAGCAAAAATTGAATATATTTCGATATTTCGAAGTGTACTAGCAGTCATCTCCAAAGGATTTGAGGAAAGAGACAGCTCAAATCTATAGGATATTTCAAATTCTTAGCAAAAAGAATAGTTGAAGCAAATTACACAAAAATTTTTAACATGTGGGTGTGCAATTAACTGATATGAATTTCTTGATTTCTTTGCTGTTGCTGTCAAAAACACTTTATTTTTTGGATATCAGTTGTCTATTAAAATTTATCAATATCTTTTTTATTTGGATAGTGGCCAATACGAGCGCTAGTTCTATCGATATGAAACCGTTATCGATACTATCGTATCTTCGAGTATGATGCAAGCTGTTTCCACTACACTGCGTTTCGTTGCACGATCCCCACGCATGGAAACGCATGGAAGACCATTCTCTTCCATTAATAAGAGGCCAATAACGTTGCTACGTCAGTTGCCGCCTTTGTATTCTACTAGACCACCTACATTACCACCACCGCCATCAAATCCGAATTCAAATCCAAATTCACGACCTTCATTGTGGTCACATATGTTTGGAAAATATTTGATTGTTACCAATATTCTTGGTTCTGGTACTCTACTAGTTATCGGCGATATGGTGACCCAGCAATTGGAATATTTGGCTCAAAAGTATCCTTTTGATTATCAGCGCTCTGGACGCATGTTTATCACCGGTTTGATATTGGGTCCCATTCAGCATTTATTCTATAATTTGTTGGATCACATATTGCCACAAAATACGCGAATAGTCACATTAAGAAAAATTTTCTGGGATCAGCTACTTATGTCGCCGACATATCTATTTGGATTCTTTTATTTAACAAGTCTGCTAGAGGGTCGAACTATCGAGGAGTCAAACTTTGAAATTAAAGAGAAATTTCTGTACACCTGGATGATGGATTGTATAATTTGGCCAGCGGCGCAATATTTAAATTTTCGATATTTAAAACCTGTTTATCGTGTTGCATTCATTAACTTCTCCAATTGTCTATATATTGTGTTGCTTTCCTATATCAAACACGATATGGGTGAGAATCATCACAAGAAAACCATTAATAAGAAATCCAAAGAAAACGATAAGTAAGAGAGAATTACCAAATAAATTAAATAATATCGAATATTTCAGTTAAATTATTTGTCAAAAGTATTTGCGTTACCAAGAATGCGAATACGCTCATTTTGAGCAACTGCATGGCCGATAGTTAAAAAAAAGACACCCTGTATTCGAACGTCAAAATGTTGATAAGAACAAAAAGTAATACAAAAATTAGAAATAATACGATTACAACTAGGCCTAGTTAAGGTATTTTTAAAATTATCATAGTCTCAGGATGTTGGCGATGCGCCGAGGTGTCCGCCTGTTAACACAAACTAACCGCCCCCAAAATCAGAGCCAGCAGCTTCGTCCATTTGTGGCGCTTGCCAAATTGGAGGCTGATGTAACACCTGGAAAGACTTGGTCGCTGCTTATGAAGCGTCGTCACCTGCAGGGCAAGGGTGAGACCAAAGCGGGGAATGCTGCCACATTTGCCTTGGTGCGATGGACAAAACTCGCCTGGAATAAAGCATTTGGCAAATATTTGCTGGCCACCAATATCCTGGGCTCCGGTGGCCTTATGCTCGTCGGCGATGTCATTGCCCAGGAGTATGAGTATCGTCGGGGATTGCGTCAACAGGATCGTTATGATGGCGATCGTATGTATCGCATGTTTGTCGCTGGTGCCCTTCAAGGACCACTTCATCATTATGTCTACAATTGGATGGATCGCATAATGCCACAACGTACATTTCGCACAATTTTGAATAAGATCCTAATTGATCAGTTATTCATGTCACCTGCCTGCATTGCTATATTCTTTTATACCGTCTGCTATCTAGAGCAACAAACACTGCAGGCAACCCATAAGGAAATAATTGAGAAATTTCCCTACATCTATCTATTGGATTGGATGACCTGGCCGGCGGCACAATATTTCAATTTTCGTTATCTGGATACCAAATATCGTGTTGCCTTTGTTAATGTCTGCACAGCGGTATATAATGTCTTGATCTCCTATATGAAGCATGATTTTGGTGTACATTTGCCGCTCGAGCCATCATCGTCATCATTATCATCATCATCGTCGTCGTCTGAGACGCAGCAGACGGAAACAGCAACAAACCTCATGCAATCAGCCGGAGCCAGTCTAATCTCCAGCCAAACGCCCACAGCAACAACACCGAAGACGGCAACGACGACAGCGTCGACGACGGCGAAAGGTGCTAATTGATAGCATTTCTAATCCTCATTACGAATTGTAGCTGGTACAAGTGCCTACCCACAAGCACACGCTCTCTCACAAGCCTATTTAACATATGATCAAACGTGTTTATGTAGCGCCTTACCAATCCCCATACATATCAAAATCGAGAGGCTAACAAAGTTCAAATAGACAAAGTATTACTAAACAAAAAAAAAGCTCCTCCCTTATCAGCTTGTCTATAGTAGTGGTTGATCTAATTGGGACTATCCGAACTAAAGCTGATACTAACTTAGAGAAAGAGACGAACGAGCAGTGAGATAAGGAATCAAAAATATATATTCACAAATTGATTATTTGGTGTTAGGAACTGAAGCTTAAAAGAATGGTATTCCTTTCTCTCACAATTATTGTACATTTTTAAACTTGAATCGTAGCAAACGAATTGAGATTTCGTTTCGAAAAGACATTTGTTTGAGAAAAGACAAATATTTAATTAGAAATCCTGAAGGAATTTCAATGAAATTGTTCATAAATTCCGAAGAGAGTGTCCATTTGTCAGTGGAAATAAAAGAAATCTAAACAACAATCATTAAAATTGTTGGATTTTTATTAAGAGGCTATTTAGCAAATAAGAACTTATTGTTATTAGAAAGTTTATTTGTTATATTTTGTTAATAAAAAAGGGTCAAATGTCACGTGAGCTATTCTAGTCAAATTGAAAGTGCATTATTTATATTTTGTTTTCCTCATATGCAAACAAACTTCAAGTCACATTTTCTATTTGACTTAATGATTCTCTTTATGAAGTGGAGTCGATCCCTATATCAAGTGGATATACTCAATTCCGAGTTCTTAGCATTGCCATCTCACTCATTTTCATTTTAACCGATTTGTAAGCATTACGATTTCTTTCTCCTCATCAACCAAATGGCAAGATTAGAACCTACTTATATAAGCTCAATGAAATTACAGATGCTTTGCTGAAAGACCAAATGTTGGCAATATCTTATTATACATACATATATACTCTATATATCTATATACAAATTACTGGGACTACTTGATAACTATTGTCTCTATGGGCGGAGGCTGACGAATGCCAAAGATATACTGACCCAATGTCAAATGCTCTTGATTTATGAAATTAGCCAACAGGGTAATGACATTCTCATTGCATCTGGCAATCTGTTGACGGATTAACGCTTTAAATTCATCACGGGCTCCTTTATCAGCACCGCGTGTACCAATGCGTCGTGGCTGGGCGGGAACGCCACCAACAATTACTGGAGTTCCCGCAGCTACGGCGGCGGTGGCAGTGGCGGCAACGGCGGGCACTCCACTGGCACTAACTCCAGCTCCAGTATCAGTGGGTGAGCCAGTTAACTCAAAATTGGATTCATCTTGCTGTGAGTTCCACATGAAATTCAATTCCTCCATAATGTCTATTGTTATAATGTAGTTGGAAAGAGTGCGCAAATTGAAGGTTTTTCGCTGATTGATGAGATTGAAAATTTGCTGGATGAGGGGAACATCATCGAGTAGATTGATTTGAAGTAAAACTAACAGATCACCAAGCAGACGATCTGAACAAGGAGGTTCAAAGAGTTTTCGACTAATTCGACTGATTATCGCCCGAGTGCAATATTGGACAAGAGCACTGCGTGTCAGGGGCAGGAATATCATATGGCGATGTCCCTTCAGGGTCATATTATCCAATTGTTGGCCATGCGTAGGCGGCAATTCGGCGAGGATTTTGAGTACACATTGAAAACCTTGGACCTGAGCAAAAATTAAGATAACATTAATCGAAAGATAGGTTATTTAAAGGGCCAACTTACCGTCATGCTACCCTGCATGAGATTCAAGCTTAGGATCTGTAAACTTTGCACTAGCGATGACTCTGTGGTCATCTCGGCCATCAGTTTATTGGCCTCATCACGATGACCAAAATAAATGGCCAAATCGAAAAGAAAGCGGGAAATCCATGGAGCCAACGGTAGGGCCAACATCAGTTGACTGAAATCCCTTTGGAATTGATCGGTATTTAGCAGCTGCCAACATTGGGCGGCATGCAGAAAGGCTTTGGATAACTCCGGACTAATCGATGTGGTCAATGAGAATTTCGGTGGCTCCATAGTTTGAACTTCACTTGATCTATCCACTTCCTCGGCCGACCATTCCATAAAGCCCTCAACCAACACATGACTAATCTCTGTATCATCAATCTTTAGCCTACAATTGCGTATATAACCATGCAAGGAGTAAATGAACAATGTGGTGGCATAGAATAGAACTTGGGAGCTTCCTGCCGGACTGGCTGATAGTATATCGACTAGTTTCTCCCAATAGACATTCTGACTGACATGTTTACTGAACGGCAGGAATGGCTCCCAGCCCATCATTTGTCCACAGAGCATTAAAACTTTGAAAATATTCTTCCATGCATCGCTAGAATCGCTATTATCATCCATTATTTGTCTAAGATAATACTCCAGGGAGTTGGTGTACAGGCGGCATGCCAGCAAAGGAGACAATTCCGGTGGCTTGTGCTGAATCATGGGCAACACCTCCTCCACCAATATGCGTTGATATAGATCCGGATCTGTTTTCATGCCCTCCGCTAGCATTTCAAGTAATCGCGGCGCCTGTGTCGCTGCCGTCTTGGGAAACTTGTTGAACATCAAAATGTATATGTAGATGCATTGCTCCAGATTATCACCACAATTGTTTATCGTATGCATAAATATATTATGCTGCACCTCGGGTGTCAAATGCTTATACAGATTCACATAATACTCCTGTTCGGGACTATTCTCGTTCTCGTTCCTTAGGGCATTGGTCAGGAAGTTGATCTCCTGCCACAGTTCGGCATGCTGATTGGGAAAATTTGCGGCTCTGGGAAGAGGAGAATGAACATTAGATTTAGATAAATTCAATTTTCTAAAAGGATATCCTGGCAAGCGACTAACATGATACTAAAATACTTGGCCGCCTCTTCATAGTTTTTGCCATCACGTTCCAATAAATACGCCTCGTATTGTATATTGAATGCATTGGGATATAGCGTCTGAGCAGTTAGAATCCAGGCTTTGGCTCCGCATGGATCAATTTTGCGCAGACTTTGAGCCTGCTTGACCATATATAAACAATCCTCTTCGTTGGACATTTTAGATTTTTATTTTTTTTATTTACTACATTTAGAGAGGCCGGCAGTGATGAGCAGTGCGACCATATTTTGATTTTTAATTCATTTAACAACACTTAAAATTTAAATAAATCAATGAATTAAAATTTCTTAAAATCAAAGAAATAATTAACCAATTTATCACGTTTTTATATATATATATACACGATCTTGGTCTTGGTCAGATAAAGACAATATCCATATATTTAGTAGTATTAAATTTCATAAAACGTTATCGATAGGCTTGATAAACTACTAAACCGACAACAAAATAGTGACAAATGCTGAATCAGCTGATAACACAAAGCTAAAATAACTAGAATAAAAATATATTTTTGGAAGTTTGTTTGTTTTTTTTTTTGTTTTTGATTGTGTTTGTAAACAACCACTGAGAAATGCATTTCATTGGAAGTCGAAATGAATGCAATGTGATAAATATTCTAATCAATATGCGGCATCTGATATTGTGGTTTTAAAGTGCAAATTGAATGCAATTTGATGCCATGTCATTGAATGCGAATTAATACGCGAAATGTTTAGGGAAAATTAATAAGTACATAGAAGATTCGAGTAAGCTCCACTGTTATCACAACGCAATTTTGGATGTCTCTAAATGTGTGTGTTTTTTTTTCGAATTCGTATTGCTTTCAGTTTCATTTGTCCATGACAATGAGAACATTTTAATAAATTAAAAATACAATATTGGAAAAAGAAAAAACAAGGCGAAAAATTAGTACGTAAGCAAATATAATGTCTGAAGCGAAATTAAAGGATTGGCCAATGTCGCCACCACTAACACCAGAGATCGAAGTGCCAACAACATCTGCGAACGCGGCGGTGGCAACAAATGCCGGCAGCGAATCAGCAGCAACAGCAACAGGAGCGGAAGCTGCCGCAGGAGCAGAAGCTGTAGCTCCAAGCACAGTCAAAAAGATGGAGCTGGGTTAGTATTAACTTGGAAGTTTACCACAAAATACTTATTTCCATACATACAAAATAGTTCTGAAACTATTCACACTGAATATAAATGGTTTCTGCATCTGTTGGGATATCTTTACATTTCTGATTTAATCCATATTGAGTAAAGTCATTAAGAAAACTATAACTAACCAGAGAGGATCGAGGATCAAAAGATACTTTGCAAGTCGCCCTCTTGACTCCTATTTTTGCCTTCATCCAGCACAAATGTAGAAACTAACTAGAGAGCATCGAGGGCCAAAGGATCCTTTGCAAGTTGCTCTCTCGATTAATCTCTATCCTTTAAATTCTTGCCGTCATCCAACAAAAATGTAGAAACTAATCACAAAGCAGCGAAGACCAAATGATCCTATGCATGTTCCTCTTATAGATTTTCTTACTCCACCTTCTTGTAATGATATAAAAATGTCCGACGATCACAGGATCTTTTTTATGTTCTCCGCTTTGAAACTGACCAGAGAGGACAGAGCACCCTCTAGATCTAAATTGCTAGAAAAAATAGAAACGGATTAGAATTCCTTTTTCCAGCCGGTTAATCTTATACAAATTGTCCAATCTAGAAAGTTTCAACAGACGGTTATTTTCACAAGGAGTTCTTTTAAACAATGAAATGTGTTAGCTACATTTGTAAGACAGATTAGATACATATATAGATATACATATGTAGGTGTATACATATGTACATCTGTTTCTTCTTATATGATTCACTCGTTTACAAATCACAAAGGATGTATGTATGTTTGTAGAAATATATTTTTTTTTGTTCAGCACCCACAAACAGAGTTCACAAACCTGTTTAACCCGTTGGATTGATTAAAGTTCCATTCTCTGGTTACCGATTATATTATCTAAATATATATTCAAACATACATGCAGACATATTAACAAAATTTTTGGTCTCTTACCTTGAATATAAGGGGGAAACCCCATAAATGATAAATCTCGATTGGTTTAAAATTATTTACTATTCCTTAATTAGATTAGTCACATATACAAAACAAATATATACCTACCATATGTAGTAACCTAATTGAATGTGAAAATTATGAATATTTGATATTAACACACGTACACGTTAGATGTTTGAAATTTAATATTGTATCTTGCACTAACCGTTACTTAAACTTTAGTTCATGTCCGAGTGCGCGAATAAGCTAATCGATATTACTCAATTTCATATTTCATTCTAATTTATTAATAAAACCTTGCGAGAATATAACGTATTAAAAATGTAAAATGTTGTTTAAGCTAATAGATACTTGTTATCGATTTGTTATCGCTCTCAATTATTCGCTAGCGATATTTGATCGATAAGTCATTTGAAATCGAGATGTAGATATGTCACAGAATCCAGAAGTCCATTTGTTTAGTTGCATTTTAGTATAAATACCATTTCGTACCCTAAATAAACAGATATTTATATTTTAGTTTTCTTTTAAGTAACTGTACCTTGGGCTTGCATTAAACGGTTGCAACTGAGCACCAAACTTTTTGATTTCTTTATTAATTTGTGTTTAAATTGTTGTGTAGTGTAAAAAAAAGAAAGAAAGAAAAAAAAACAAAGAATAATTTGCAATCACTTTCACCTATCGCACGCAGGTTTGTGTTTTTTTTGTTATACTTATCTATATTTTTGTTTATTTCTTTTGTCAATTACGTCACGTACTAATATTTGTATATTTTGCCGTAGTTAAGCACACAATCCCAACTCCCACACCACCACCCAACAACAACTAAAACCAAATCTATCTATGCTACACATGATACCACCACAGTCATCACCCACCCAATCAATGAGAATGAAATTTTGCGCAACTGATTGCAAAAACAATTGCCTATTTGCAGCGGCGGCGAAGAATCAACGCAAACTGATGTGGAACCCCAAGCCAGAGAATCAGGAAATACCGTTAATTTTAGAGCAAACGAAACAGGAATCAGTGCCCGTGCATGTATCGCAATTGATGTCCCATTATGAACAACGGAAAATATCATCACCAGAATTACTCACATTACTCATCTATTTGGTGGCCCTGGAGTGTGGTTTTGTCGAGGAGCAAATCTTTTTGGAGAAACAGCATCAGTTGAAACCTGTGCCCACATTCAGTAGCTTCCATGCGGGCAATGTGCGTTTGCTAACCCAACAGCCAGTAGTCTATGCCATTCTATTTGAGGAGACCTTCTATAGCATGACCTTACGCACCCTATTGAGCGAAAAATTACCGCAGGGTTCCTCGGTTTTGCCCGCTTTGCGCACTCGTCTGATGATTGTCGTTATGGGCGATCATTTGGTGGTCACCCTTAGCCCCATTGGGCCATCGAAGGAGCCTGGTTATAGTATAAGTCTATCCATTGGACGGTATGTTCTACGTTTTCAACCCAAGGGCAAAGCGATCTATTCTCGCTTTACCAAATTGGATGAACTATCGCTGAAATTGAAGCAGGATGTCTTCCAACGTATGCGTTCGCAGCAATTCACTGAAATCGGTCACTATCTGCAGCCGTCACTTGTGGGAATGCCTGAAGTTGTTTACCAGGAAATCTTTCGGCATCTTAGTCATAATCAAATGAACATTGTTGCCAATGTGAATCAACATTTGAGTCTATTGAGCAAAGACCAAACGAAGCGGAGGGGTCAGCCAAAACGAGAAGATGTATATCTTTAGTTTTTATATCATTTCCTCCCCCTCGTTTTCTTTTTGGTCTCTGAGAAATCGACAATTGTTATTTGGAGAAAATTGATTGGTTGTTTTTTTTGGTTTTCATAAAATCTAATGGCGTTTTGGAATCTGATTACTCATATATGTATATGTACCTAACAATAAAAAATAAGAATAGTAATAATTATGATATAAATAATAAAATAAGTAATTAATAATACAAATTTTTCTGGGTGATTTGTTTTATTTCATCAAAGAATGTGATTCATGGGCTCGTCGCATAGATTTTCCCATATTTTAGTTTAATTGATACTCATCTCTTTATTTGCGTCATTCTAATTTTTTTTAAGTTTAACTTTATGTATACATTTGGTTGATAAATAGTGAAATCTAATGAATTTTGTGTATCATTACGTTTTCTAATATCGTACAGTCTCTCTTAATTATCGCCTCATTGCAGTCGATTAGAATTATTAATCGATATTTATCGACTCACCTCTAACAAAAGTTTGAACAGCCGAAAAGTGCAATGTCCGTTGCACTTTACCTCTTGTGCATTACAGTGGTCTTTTATTATTTCCATAATTTCTTTTAAACTAATGCTTGGGGGTTCCCCTTAATTTTGGGTTTAGCTGAGTGCTTTTTCTAGATCTGTAAAAGCTATTTGCCTATCTAAAACTTTTTTTCACATCTGCAATAAGCTTAATTTTGAAGCTTTACAATTTGAATAGAATATGAAACGATTTTGAATACAATTATGATGAGAAATATCAAGCTGGATTTTAATAATGCTGAGATAAGTTGGATGTAAGAAGGATTCCAATTTTAAGTTTATCTTAATTTATTTATTTTTAAGAATTGAATTTCTATTTGTTTTTTTGTTTATTTTAATTTGTTGTTTATACACTTGTCTGTGTTTGTAGTCATACCAGCAGTAGCGGCACCCAGCACACCATCAGCGGAATCATGTGATTCATATAATATATTTGAGCCGACACCAACGCCATTGGATTGCATTAGCATCAAAAGTAGTGCCAGCAGTTATTTCTACGATCGTGATACATTAATAGGTAAGTGCAGCACCAATCATTTACCGATTCCCACACCAATTGCCACACGGTGCACGCCCCTAAACTAGTCGGCCCTTAACCACAGCAGTGCAGAATTCGAAACAAGTTGCTCCAGCAGAAGCAGCAGCAGCAGCAACAGCAGCATCCAAACAAAAATACACGCACACACACACACACACACACACACACACAGAGACTGCTCCTCGCATCCGCACTTCTCCCGCCTTGACAACTTTGCCTTTCAATTTTTTATGCGCACGCAAAATCCACAGGAAAACCCACGCGAATCCTGCACCCCATCCACACTTGCCTTTTTTCGGTTAGCAGTAGCAGCATCCCATCGCATCGCATCGCATCCTCTTTGGTCGGTTATGGAGGCGGTGGTGGAAGTGGAAGAGGATGAGAAGGAGGAGGAGGTGGAGGTGGAGGATGAGGTAAATTCGTTGCCGGTTTGCTTGCTGCATTTTGCTGGGCGCCTATTACGTGTTTGTATTACGATATCGACTTTCTCTTTGGGTTCGTCTTATCATGAAATTGTTCCTATATATGTATATATATATATATGTGATACGCACTCTCTCGTTCCTTCTACTCTGGTTTATCCTTTGGGTCTTGTTTTTGGAAAATTATCCAGCAACAACTTTATCAAACAAAATATCAGAAAAACAAACCGCATACTCAAAACACTGAGTGACAAATGCATAAATAAATTATTATTATAATACAAAAACAAACACAAAAAAATGGAAAAGAAAGTTAAAATTCCTTTGGGTTATTTCGCTTGCCCGATCCCTGTCTATATATTCACAACCAAAACGAACGGAAAAACATACATGCCATGCCATGCCATAAAGGACTTGCTCCTTGCTCGTGAAAAGCTCTTGAGAGCGGGCCAAAAAAGAAAAAGCTTTACTCGAGTTATGCTCTTAGAACGCTTTACTTCTCCTTACTGTGTGTGGCCCAGGAGCAGCTGTTTTATGTGGTTGGGTGAATGAACCCCAGAGCCAGGTGGGCGGTTGAGTGCGGGGGCCATCCTGATGGCAGGATGCAACTCAAGGACCAATGCACAGTGACTTCGGCACATACCATTAAGCATTAGAAACTGGTTATTTCTGCTTTTCCAATTGATTAATTATCAAAATATAGAGCACCAATCAGTTTTTAAGTGCCGCCATTCTAATTAAACCAAAGATAATGCCTTCTGACTAAGCACGGGTTCTTGCTAACTATACAAGATCTACCGGTATCGGCGACTTTTGAACGCCAATTGATTTCTAATCTAATCTAATTGGAATTCTAAAAAAAACAAATTGATATTTAACAGAAAAACGAATAAAGTTAATCACATTCCATATTCATAAATAACGGTCAAAAACGACCTACTTACGTTTTATGGTCACACTTTGCTGCAGTATTGGTTAACTAAGGTTTTTTGTTGCATACTTTTTGGCAGTACATAAATAACGGTCAAAAATGTCAATCAATGCTGCCACCTAGTTACGTTTTATGGTCACACTTTGCTGAAGTGTTGGTTAACTAAGGTTTTTTGTTGCATACTTTTTGGCAGTACATAAATAACGGTCAAAAACGACAATCAATGCTGCCACCTAGTTACGTTTTATGGTCACACTTTGCTGCGGTGTTGGTTAACTAAGGTTTTTTGTTGCATACGCAGTAGAAATAGTAGAAAAACCAAAACTCATTACTGTATGCATTTCAGATCAGATAATTAACGTTTGACGAAGTGCTTTGTCGATCTCTTACACTTGCTGTCCTTTCAATCCAATTCAATTTCATTTCAATTTCAATTTTAAAATGAATAAATATTTATATTTTTTATTCTATTCTCTAGATTTGTGCCACTGTTTAGTGGGCATTTTGTAACAAAAACAGAAACGAACAAAAATCAAAAACTGTGCCACATTTTTCATAACTGTCCGCGGGTTTTCCCCTTTGTACACTTTGAACAGTTGGCAAAACATACGCTTAGGCATTGTGGAGTAGGGGATGATGGAGAGGGCAAGTGGAGGGGGGATTCATGTGCCAAAGGACTTTCATGAACAGAAGCAAAAACTGGTCCAAATTTGTTGTATTTTCTGTGTGTTTTTTTTTGGATATATAGTCTGGGTGCTTTTTTCCTTATTCTTGTCTCTCTTTATCTCTCACACGAAGTAACAACACTCTCACTCTCAACTCAAAGGTCTCGCACTCGCACTCGCACTCTCTCTCTCTCGCTCTCACTCGGTTAGGATTGCGCTTTTGGATGGAGGATGGCCAAGTACAAGCTTTTGCACAGGATAACAAAGCTTCGTACAATCAGTTGTCGTACTTTAGTTGAACGTTTCTGGTCGGTTAATGCGGTACATAAGATTCAAAAGTTAAAAAAAATAAATAAATATATTCCACCAAGAAGAGAAAAAGAAGCCAAATTTGAAACATTTTGAGAGTAGATGATGATGATGATGAGATGCCCGAACGAATACGTCGCGTTTATTAAGTAGGCCCTGTTTTTTTGTGTGTGTGTGTGTGTATGTGTGTCTGTGTGTGCTAGTGAGTATGTGCGTGTGTGTGTGACATACATACGATATAAATAAGTTAGTGAGTGAATCCTGAAATCAGAAATCAGCTGTTTTTTTTGAAAAAAAACTTGACCCATTCGGAGTACGTACAAATGATGCTGGGCTAATTCATTGCAATTTAGGAGAAAAGCCAACAAACTGGATTACAGCAGCGATAGCAACGGACCCTGGGAGAAGCAGACCGCCCAGTCACAGTCCCAATCCCAGTCCCAACAGAATACAACAAGTTTACAACAGGCAACGAGCAATGACAAAACGAAACATAATCATGAGCAACTGCAGCACGATCTGTTGCAGCAATTGCAGCAACAATTTCAAATGGCCGCCGTGCAACAGCAGCATCAACGTCAATTGCTGCAACATCAGCATTCCCATCCGCCATTCCAACAGCAACAGCTTCAGCTGCAGCAGCAGCAGCAACAGCAGCAGCAACAACAAACGCATCCGACACATGCCACGATGCCGCCAACATCAGGTCATCATCCGCCACTGCAGCATCATTTATCGTTAGGTGGTGCCCCAGTGTCCTATCAGCATATACAACTTCAGCAACTGCTGCAGCAGCAACAGCAGCAACAGCAGCAACAACCTTCCTCCAGCAGCAACACCAACACCACCCACCATTGTCAGCAGTACTCAACGCCGCAACATCATTATCGCACGAATCCTTCGGCTGCTGCTGCTGCTGCATCCAGTGCATCAAATATTGGACATGCTGCCACCATACGACGTCGCACACTTAGCCATGTGGCTCGTTCCTATTCGGTTGGTGCCCCAATGCCACCAACAGTTGCTGGCTTAGGTGCCATTACGACAACCAACAGCAACAGCAGCAGCAGCAGCCCCATCACAACCACTGTATTGGTGCCAACGTCATCCTCCATTGCATCAGCATCCGGCAATCAACTGAGTATCACTGGTCACCACAAGACGGGCATCATGGTGGCAGCCTCGCGATGTCGTTCACCGATTATGCTATGTCACAGTCACAGCGACGGCGAATTTCCCATGTACCGAGGTGAGTGAGTGACGCTACCGAGCGAGTGTGCGTGCGGGTGTGCGTGTGTGTGTGTGTGCGGCTTAACCGCAGGACATTTTGATAGCTTAATTAGCTAGGATGTTGCGGATGCGGCGCACTGTGTGGGCGCACGGGCATACGGGTGTACGGTCGTACGGTCGTCCGGGTGGCTAATGCAACAGTTGATGGAAATGTGGTAAACATAACCATAACTCATTTGATATCTGAACAGATTTTGCTCCCAGAAGATTTGTGACTTATAATTGAATAAACAATTGTCTAATTAAATCGTCTAAATGGCCACTAATATTTCATACAAGATCTGGCAACGCTCAACATACATAAGTGAATTTCGAAAATAAAGCAGGTTTTCGAGCTGCTGCATCAAATTTTTTTAATAAATTCATCACAAATTAAACTTTGGTTTTAAAAGCATACTAAATAATTTTATTTTTTAGAAATAAATTTCGATAAATAAGCGAGTTTCGCGCTTTGTCTTAAAAACCATACTAAATAATTTTATTTTTTAAAAATAAATTTCGATAAAAAAACGACTTTTACGCTGCTTTTAAAAGGTTTCATGCAAACGAAATGCTGAAACTCGAATTAAACTAAAAAGCTTTTATGCAATAGACTAGAATTTTTTTAAAAATATAAAAATTTAACAAACTGCAAACATATTTTTGTTTTTTCAAAAAGGGCTAACAAAATTATATGTTTTCTAATGGCAAACCTTAAATTTGCAAGCAATAAAAATGATCCTAATCTGTTGTATAGTTACAATATTTAAGATTCATATTGAAATATCAATCGATTAATAGTTCTTTGAGGTAGAGAATTGAGAAAATATTAACCACGAACGATTGCATCGTAGAGGACTGCGATTTAAAAAGTATTTAAAGATACGATCTTGAAATTATGCAGAATATTCTTAAAGGTATCGAATAAGACAAAATAGAGCCCCTTGACCTTTTCTATAATCAAATTCTGTTTGCTTTGATTCACAAAGCACCTTAAAATTTTATTTGCTTATAAAATTGTGAAATAATATTCCGGGGCCTCTCCCCAATTTCATTTTTTTATTGATGATTGTTGATAACTCAGTATCTCACATTCTTATGAACATTATCGGGAATTATTATATACTTACAAATGTCAAAACGTTATCTTGTCTTAAAGGTTCTTATGAATCGGCATTTCTATTGCAGACAAAGGGTATTATATTTTTTTGGGTTTGAATAGAAACCCTTTAAAAAAGATATATACGTATATGTAGCAAGATTATGAATATTCATATTCATATTATTTGATATGAACTTTCTAATTATGAATCTATCGTATGCCAAATTATTCGATTTGAACTTAACCAGTTTTTTGAGCTTAATTTGAATTCAAATAATTCTTAATTAAATAATGTCTTATTAATTATTTTAATTATGAAAATCTTAGGATTTTCGATCAATTTTATTTTGAATTTCTTTTCAACAACTTTTTTAATTGAAATAATAACCTTTACAAAACCCAAACCAAAACATAATAAACTTTAGGGAATTCGCTGATCGTAGAGACGGTTTTAGTTGAAAAATTTGAAAGTTATATTTTTTATTTTTCTCCTAAGGCAGCAACCACTGTGCTCTGGAGCAATTTGTAAATAATTTCACCCACTGAAACTATTTTCTGTTCGTGCAGTTTATCTGTATATATTTAATTAATATTCTACACTCATAAATTTATTAGATTTGATGTTTATTTTGATATTTATTTTGATGTTTATTTAATTTAAAGGTTGGTTTTTGTTAGTTTATTTGAATTAAAACCAGCGTGCAATTTTATCATATGTTTCCATGACAGCTATGTATATCATATAGTCATACGATTTTGATGAAAATTTAGCTGAACTATAACTTATTATGTATGAATGTTAATTATCGGTGATAATCACATAATGAAGCGAAGCATATATGATTTAGTACTCCGATCTTCATCATATTTGGCTCACTCGTTTAAATATATATTGTAAACTTTTACGTAAAAAGTGAAACTTTATTGATAGGTATTTGAAATATTACGTTTTATATGATTTTCTTGACCAACAACAAAAGTTATTGATCTAAAACTCTATTTGTACGGTCGGACATATAGACGGACATGGCTATATAAGCTTAAGAGCTCACTATTTCATTCTTACAATATCTTATTATGGGGTAATTATGGAAAAAAAAATAAATATAAATTGTACATTGTCCTACAAATTCTGTCCTATCGACATCGAAAAAGATTCGAATTTTGCCTTTGTCCTGCGAATTCCGCAATTGTATAAATGTCGTTCAAATTTTTTATTGGATGGAATGGATATTTTCATGAGGTTGTCTTGATCAAAAGGACTGAACAGAGTGCTCAACTAGACCCATGGAAATAATAGCCACAAAGAAGACATTCCTTAGATAAAACAATCTTTCCATCCATTATCAATTGGTATAGATATGCAAGAGTATTTCAAATGTCGGTTTAATTTGTTTGATGGCACAGGTAAGAGGTTTGTCTTCCCTCTTTAATATGATTATGACCCAGCCATAATTTCGTTAACAGCTTAAAAGCATGCTATGAATATTCATAATCATATTGAAATTTTCCAAGCTAATTTCTACACACACACATACATACACACATTTTCTGGGTGAAATTAAATATTGCATATATCTAAATTAACTTCCATGAATATGATAATTATCATTCTGCCAAATTTGTGCAATTTTGCACATCAGTGAAATTATGAAATCAAATGCATTCGGTTGCCCTCCTTTCGTCTGCTTTCAGCTCATTAAACATTTGATTGCAAAATGTTCCTTTTGCTTATTTTTTTTCTTGTTCCATTAGCTTGTCTCTGCTGCTTTTCTCTTTTTGGTGTTTTTTTCGATTTTTTTTGGCGCCCGTCTAGCGATTTTCCCTTCAGTCATGTCTTTTATGTGTGGCGCACAAGGATTTGCTTTCGATACCCTGTAAATGAAAGGGTATATTTAGAGACTTGCACTCTATGTTGTTCTTTTAGAGGGACACAGCTGGCAAAGGACATTTGATAACATATTTTTGACTTTCTTGCCATCGATTTGTGGCAGCAACTGAAAACTCATTCAGCTGGAACAGATTTGAGCTTCTAATTAGTGCTGGGTATGTGTAAGTCGTTCTACCATCTTTACGCATGTACTGAGATTTTTTTTTTTATTTTTTGGTTTTGTTTTGCTTAATTAAATTACAGCTCTCGCCCACCCACCCATCGCATCCTCGTTGCTTCCACCATATCTCGCTTTTCTACTGACAAGTTCAAAGCGCAATGTGTCGCACATCCTGCCCAGACTGGCACACACACACACACACACACACAAACACACACACACTTGGGCACACTTGGGCTAATATGCTTTAAATGGTGGAATCGATTTGGAAACATTTGATGAGGTTGTTTCCATGTTGCTACACCAGCCAAAAGGATTTTAGGCATGCGGGTGTTGATGCGAAATCAAATTACAAGAACGAACGAAAAACGCCGACACCAACAACAAGAACAAAAACGAAAAGACCATATAAAAGCGAAGGAAAACAAAACCAAAAAAGAATGGAAAAAAAAAAAAAAAAGTTTTCTTCTCTGTCATAAAAAAGAAATTGCTTGGCATTTATAGACGATGAGTTTTTCAAGTGGAAACACACACACACCGACACACATGTGTGTGTGTTCTTTATATATACAGATGTGTACACATATCGTATATATAGTTTTATTTTAATGAGCATATATGTATGTAGTAACGATTCATTGCATTCAATTGGCATTTTTATTGGTTTCTAATTGCAATTTTAATGGCAATTACGTTACATCTATTCCAAATATTGAGGGAAAACTAGTTAATGTAAAACAAATATTGAAAACTTCACTCGAAACTGCTTATATATCGCAACGATATCGATTGTTTGATGGTTTCTTTGTCTTTATCCTTTGTTCTCCTAAGCAATATATTTCTGTTGCGCTTTTTTAAACTCTTTAAGCTAATAAAATAATATCAAAAGCTTGAAAACTTGCAAAATTAATTTGCATCTTAATTTTTTTAAGTTTCAAATGATTTTTGATTAATCTTTCAATTTATGATTTATCATTTAACTTTGATCTTCTTAGCAATAAAATATTTTTAGCCATTTTCATGGATTTTCTGCAAGACTTAAGTACTTAAAAACTAATGAGTCTATCCTCTTTGGGCTAACAACAATTTTTTGATAGTTTATTTATCCGTCCCAGGCTGCCTTTGGCTCATTATTTTAGTCAATTTATCTCGCTCTTTCGCTCTTTCTCTCTCTTTCGCTTAGTTTTCTTTGTCGATTTTCAGTGATTCCCTTTTTGGTTTCCCTTTTTAGCTGTCAATATGGCGCCATTTATGACAAACTGTGCAATGATGGTGACGACAGCTTCTCCATGTTCCAACCTCCGACCTTCAGTTACCAGCTGCCCACGCTCTTTAATCAACCCACACACACACACCCACACCCACACACATACACACCCGCACATAAGAAGACTCTTTAAGTGAGATGAGGTGGTGGTCCCCAATGTGTCTGGGGCGGCAATCTAATGACTCCATGGCGTGTCTTTAGCGTTCGAGTTAATGTTTCGCGTATTGATTCCGCTCTTTCGCTACTTGGCATCTTTCCAACAGGCCAGACTGCATCCATTTCATGCTTGTGCTCCTTCTCCTGCTCCTGCTCCATGTTGTTGGCAAAGTAATTAAGGGGATTGTGCGGTGGTCTCTCTCTCTTTCTCTCTCTCTAGCTGGATGCCTACCAATTCCACCTACCATCTATTCTACCATCAGTTACGTGCATGAAATCTAAATTTAATTTTGCAACTTGTGCCAAAAATAAGAACAAAACCCAAAAAACAAAAGCAACATTAATTTGCCGCATAAGTTTCGTTTTCGTTTCGTTTCGTTTCGTTTTTTGGGTACGCTAAATATTGACGTCATTAAGACAACAGCAAAATAAAAATGTGATGAGAAATTGTGTTCCACATAATTGATGATGAATTGAACTCATCATTTGATATTTTCAATATGTATCCTATCATTGACACATTGATGAAATTGCTGGAAAGTTGACTTGAGATTTGTGGAAAATTAATGATTCTTTGATTGGTTTAAAACCAATAATGAAAGACTTAACAAATAATTGTCAACGATTTAATATTTGTCTCAAGTTGTAAATTAATTTGAACTGAATGCTCAATTAACAATATATAAAGCAAAAGGTGCTCGATTTATAAATCGAAATTATAATTATGAAAGTCTAAAAAAATAAAACAATTCAAAATTAAAATACATATTTAAAAGCACAAAATAATATAACTACTTTAGTTAAAATTAAATGCATTTCAAGTATTTCAAACCGCATTCAAAGAATATCTCAAAAAGGAGTGAAAACTTTCTTGATATTGACATAAATTTCAAATAGAGTACGAATACGAGGGATAGGTATATAGTATACAAAATAGTATATCTATTTCTATATTCTAATAAAAATTGTTGCCATTCCTTATTAGTAAAATATTAGATTTCAAATTCAATCAGCAAATTGAAATTGTGAATTTGCCTCCTATTTTTTCGTAAAGAGTAGATTGAATAACATAAATACATATATAGTATTTTTTTAAAGTTATAAAAAAATATTGTTGATTAAAATCGGATGCAAATTTTATATCAAATTAATTGAGAGTCGAGAAAATCAGAATTATACAATGAAACACACATAAAAATTATTTTCTCATTTAAGCTATATAAAAATATTCTTTCCATTAACTCAATTAAGTCAAAAGTAAATTACAGTTTCACTTTTCATTCGCTTTAATTTGCTAACTTTAGTTGTATTTTTAAGACCCAATTATTCTTCGAAATATCTCATTATATGGTCCTACTTATTGTGGGTAATTTTCAACCAAATTTGTCTAATTCTTTCGAAAAATAATGATTCAAATAGAACGATCTTTCCTTTATGTATCCAAAAATTATTAAAATCAGCTCAAAGATTTTCAAGTTATGTTCAAGTATTTAAAAAAATTGAGTTTTTCCTCTAAAAGCATATTTTTGAAGAGGGTCCTTACAGTTTTTCTTTAGTTTTATTATGCCTACAAGATGTGCTAGGTCTTGAGCCAAGTTAAAGTCATTAAATACTCATACTCTTCTATTTTAAAGCATTTATTATTAGTACTTAATTTTCCTATTACATTTCCGATACAATTATTTGTCAAAACGTTGCAGTTTTTAATTTGAGCAAAGAATTTAATTGCGAAAAGCTCTAGTTTCCTTATTAGTAAAATTACAGATGGTATTTTCCATTCGAAATCAACTTGTAATTATTATCTGAATAATTTTAACAAATTTTTTATATTTAGGAGAGTCGAAAACTTCGCCATATTGGATAGTAAAATTTGTGTGGCATCTTTTAGGCGCGCTCAACTGAATTTTAATTTGGAAATTCTGCGGCATTTTTTTTCTGTCTTGTCTTGGCATTGAATTAAAGTCTCTCTAGCCTAGTTGCAATGCGTTGTTCGTGCAAATTCACTTGAGAAAATTTCTCTTTGCCATATTCCAAGTGCCAATTCATTTTTGCTTTTATGGGCCGTTGAGGTTTTTGCCGTTTGGTGGGGGCTTTTTGTTTTTGTTAGGTTGTTTTTTTTTTTTTGCGGCTGCTCAACATGGGCAAATTACCATAAAAATGCGCACCACAAGAAAAAGATTATCTTTATTTGCACAAAAAAAGACACAGCGACACAGACATTGAGACAGGAGCAAATCAAATGTGAGTCCTTGAACCTTAAGGACTTTTGTGTGGCATTTTGTTGCTGGGTTTTTCCAATTGCCTCATCAGACGAAGGCACAAAAGTCAAAAAGCGCGACAAAAGGTAACCAAAAAACAAACAACACAAAAATAAATGGCCAACTTAGGACACAAGAGAGAAGGAGAAGGAGAGAGGAGGAGAAAGGAGGAGAAAAGGAACAGCAAAAAGAACTTGAGCTGAAACAAATGTGGGCATGGAAATTGCCTTGGCTTAAAAATTTAATGCCCTACGCTTATTTAAAACAATCAAAGTACCATTTTTGTTTGTCATTTCTTTTATTTATTTATTTATGCTGCCCTACTTACCTGACAGGCGGCAAAGCGGCTCTCCATCTGTTTCTGCTTCAGCTTCAGCATCAGCTTTTGCTCCAGCTTCTTCTTCTCCGCACTTTTTCTGTTCCATCTCCATCCGTCCGTCCATCATCAGCCCCATCGTTGGCAGCGATTCTGGTCATGTGCTGCACATAATTGCATTCAAAGCTTCCACCGTTGACGGCCTGCAGTTCACTTCAACTGATGAGCTTTTCCTTTTATTTTATTTTCCTTTTTGTATCCCAGGTCACTTATTTCAGTCCCAGACATCGCCCCTCCCCCCCTCTTGGTTTTGCCCCGCTTTTCCATTAGCTAACTATAGAGGGACAATAAAAGAATAGCCGCTACTCATACGCCCTGTTGTCCGGAGTGCAAAATTTACCTCTTGCCTACAACATATGTATTTTTTATGTATTTTATTGCAAATTACAAGCAATGCGATATGCAAAGTTTTCTTTCATAGTAACTAACTTTTAGTTCATGTACAAGTAGATATACTAGAGAGTAAGGCATATGCTAATGGACACCAAAGACAAAGTTTGTCTTAGTTTTTGTGGGGCGTTGTGCATAACTTTGCCAAAAAAGTTTTTACCCATACACAGACACACTCACAATGGTTTTCTTTCTTTCCGTTTTTGGTGAGTGACGAAAGCGAAATGAAATTGGATTATGGGTAAGCTAATTGACAGGTGAAGTGGAAGATAAAGAAGCTCTACAGAGAGGACAAAATGAAAGTCCTTCTCATTTGTTTAATTGAATTATTTCGAAATGTTTGAATCACTCAAAATGCTAATTTTCAAGGGATGATAAAGCAAGTTAGATATACATAGATGATGATGTTGAAATAGAACTCAATAACTTAGCCTAGAAGCCATTCTAGTACTTTGATTTATGTTTACAATATGTGGCTATCGCCGTTGGCTTATTGACAGCATTGTCATTTGCAGTAATTGCAAGTAATTAGATGCTAAAACAATTCAATTTGAACATTCAACCAGTTAGACGAAGCCATTTCCACAACATTCTAAAGCAAAGGTCCACAACTATCATTAAAATGCCCAATTTACTCTAGAATTAAGAACAAATTCAAACTAAATTAAGTTAACCTTAACAAAAGTATCGAAAACTTTTGAAAACACATTAAGAATGATTGTTAAATTAAAAAATACTATCTAAATGGTTAGATTGTATTGAGAAAACATAATTATTTTTGAAAAACAAACGAGAAACATGTAAAAATGACGCAAAATGTAGTGTCTCACAACTGCCAATTTTACAATTTTTATACATAATCATAATATAATTCAAAGTTTAATGTCAGTTGATGAATAAAAACATGAGCCAATAAAATGAAATAGATTAGATTCAAAGATTTCATTTTGATTTCAACAAAAATGTTGATTATTATTCCTTTAGCTCTTTTGTTTGTTTTCGCTTCTCTTCTGTGATAATTATCAGGCATTGCTTTCAGCACTTATCCTATCGATTTATGCGGTCTTATGTTTTGCCTCAGTTTTATTGTTCTTGTTGCTTTCGAGAAACCTTGGCGGCTTCTTTGCGTACATTGACCACATGCCGCATGCCACAAGCCACATGCAACACTCAATGACCATTGCATTTTCGTGTCACTTTTGTTCAGTTTTTAGTTTTGTAGTTTTGTTGCTCATCAAATTGATTTCAGTTGGACGACAACCGTATTGTCGATGGTTAAGCACGGCGGTTTTGTTGTTGTTGTTTCGTTTCCTTTCGTATTGTATTTTTTTTTTTTTGATTATTTTTTTTGAGGGAAATATTTATACATAAATCGAATAAAAATCGATTATACGCCACGTTGAGCGCAGTCAAAGGCAGAGTGAAAAGTGTTGCCTTATCTCAAGAGATTGTTGAACGTTGTTTGATGGTGGTTCGCGTTTCAATTTAACGCCAGACTTGACTCCAGGGTGACTCTCCCAGTCAGTGTGTGTGTGTGTGTGTGTATCTCTATCAGTGTGTGTGTGTGTGTGTGTGTGTTTGTTTGTCTACCCAAAAAGTTCCTTCCTATGGCTGGTGAATTTTTTGGCAATTGAGAAGCAGCCGCATCAACGTCACTAACAGGATAGAGATATATAGATAGAAGTCTAAACGGCATCATCATCTTTATCTTCATCAGGAGCATCAAAAGGAGCACCTTGATTTGTGTTGTTAATAGGCCAAACATTTATCACGACTCTTTGCTGTGATGATGTTTCGCAAGCGAAAGGAACAGCAATTGAAGCTAAAGCGGCATTCAGGCGAACGGAAACGGAAATTGTTGCTGTGCATTTTTAAAAGAGGTCTGTCCTTACATATAGTAGGCCCAAAGGTGTGCGAAAAAAGAAATAACAACAACAAAATTATACTGCTATTTTCCCATCACCCTTACCCTTTAACCCAAAAATGTTTATATGCATCGTATATTTAATCCAGTTCTCTCTGATCATCAGAGTGATGAACGAATCAAACGATAGTTAATCGATTTCAATCGAAATGAATCGAAATCGCATGAGGCAGTCTGTATATCATTATCGCTAGCATCATCAATGCTAAAACTAGTTGGGAATTACAACTAGATAAGGTGAAATAAGGAAACACAACTTTTTATGAATGTCTTTTAACAAATTTATTTATTTAACTAACAAAATATCACCAACATAAACCCAAATTAAATAGACTTCAAACATTTCATAAAATCTCCATAGTTATTTTTAGTGTATAGAAAGTGCGTTATGGTCATGGGATAAGCTGTTGCTTGGGGTTCGTAATTTTTCCTTTTTTTTCTGTTTTTGTTTTCTCTCATTCTCTCTCAACGGTGAATTAAGCAATGAATTTTTAATGAGTAGGCGGCCCGTTGCCGCAATTATGCCCTGTAAATAAATGACAGGACAAAGGAGCAGCAGAAAACAATGAGGGCAAACAGAGAAAAAAAAAAAGGGATAAAGCAAATGGCTTAAAACATGGCCAACATCCTTGCCATCCTTTGAAGTGGTTTGAATTACATGTTTCGTCTTCTACTTGTTGCTTGGACTAAATATGAGAGAAAAAAAAAAACCGAGAAACAGAAAGAAAGCCTGCTAATAGTCAGGCAATTAATTAAGATTGCTTTCACCTCCCATTTCGCAAGTGAAATTTGATAAGTGCCAATAATTGATGTAGTAAATCTAAATTGGGTATAGTTAAATATGAGGATGTATGAAAGAGCTCTTTAAATCTTAAATATATTTTTGTCTGAGATGATGTTGTTTCAGCTTCATCGATTTGAATTTGATTCAAGTTGACATTTGGGCTATGCATACTACGTATACCAAAAAAATATACAAAATGAGCACGCTTACTTAAGTTGATTGCCAAGACGAGGCTACCAAAAATAAATACCGTTCGACAACAATAACAAGAACATGGCGCAAAAGAGCAATGATGTGGCAATTGAATATACTCTATACTCACCTCATCATCAAGTTGTGGTCCTATGAAAAGTTTAATCAGCGAAGTATGGTCACACTGTTTAACAGTGTTGGTTAGCAATTACTTTACCTTATTCAATGAAATTAGATTTAAGTGCTTACTATATTTGTGATACTCAGTTAAACTTTTGATGTCATCCCACCAAAAGTACGGCCACACTTTTGTGCAGTGTTGGTTAACAAATCGTAGAGGATGAAACGTTATTTTTGCAAACTTTACGAAATTCAATTACCGCACTCAAGTGTTTACCCCAATCAATCAACTGTTTGCTTAATTTTCAGAGCATTTATCAATCGTCTTGAAATTGGTGGGCAAACATTTTCTCACTTGTTTTAGATTGTTATTTACACAAGAGGCGGCATATACAAACACTTAACTTTATTTAACCTTCTTTATTCATTCATTTTCCCCTCACACTCTACTTTTATCACTCACTCACTTTCTGTAACTTACTTTTTGCCTTTTTGCTCTCTCTCTTATTTTTGCAGGTAAGTTTCTGACATTGATGGACTGACTATACTTGAGACGATGGCAAAGACTTCACGCTGATAATGAGCTAAATTGTGGCTCCAGGAACGCGCGCTAATGTTTATACAAGTATGTGTATGTGTGTGTGTGAAAGTCCCAAAAAAATATGCAATGGAATTTTGGCATTTGCTGTTTTTGGCACCTACGCTGCTACAGCTACTGCTGCTTTTTGGTCGTGACTTTCGTTTCCATATACGATATTATTATTTAAGGTGCGTGGGTATTTTTTTTTTGTGTACGCCCGCCCCATGGGGGAGCGCCCACATCTTTTGCTCCTCGATTTCTCTACAATGTAAATTAGATTTAAATATTTGTACAATATTTTTTTCCCCAAAGGTTGTTGCGACAACATGAATTTATGAACAAGAATATAAAAACGAAAGAGAAAGGTTTTTGCTGTTCAAGTTTTGTGCAAAACTTTTAAAAAGCTGCTGCCACAACAAAAATGAGGGATGTGTTGATGAGGGACCAAAAGAGCAAAATCCAGCTTTAAGAATAAGCAAAATATTTCGTTCATGCAACAATCTATGGTTTGAAATCAAGTTTGTTTTTTTTAAGCAAATACCAAAGGTTTATTTTGAGTCCCAGTTGACAGGGAAAAAAGTTCAGAAAATGTTGAAAAAATTCAATATTTATGTATTTTAAAACTTAGACCAAAGATTTTAGAACACAGCAACTGACTCTGCTTTCAAGAGTGCGTAGAAAATTCCTCAATAGTTTTCTAGCACAGCAACTGACTCTGTTTTCAAGTGTGTCATTTCTTCATACTTTTTATCTTACTTGGCCTTTTAAATCAAAAGACTTTTATATGACATGTTGTCGCGCAGCAACTGACTTCGCCGCAGTCCTCTAGCACAGCAACTGACTTCGCTTTCGCTCTTTTATTCACTGCATGTTCATGGTAGCCAAATAAATAGTGTTTCCTATCGTTTATCTTCTATTACTTATCATCCATTATGTAGTTATATCTTGTGTCCCATTTCCTTCCCTTCTTTCTCTTTGGGGCTATTTGAGTGCATTATTCAAATTCTGAATTCCTATCATTTTTAAGTAAACGAATTTGTACAATTTTCATATGAATGTTGTTGGTAGGGGGATTTGTTTTTTTTATGGTTCTCTTTTCATTTTTTCTCTCACTTTTTTTTTTTATTTTTTATTATTTTCTTGTTTATGCACCACGGTGCACAATGCGCCTGAAAGCATGCCACACAAAATATGCAAATGGCGAGGCTGGATGTTGGGAGAAGTGCGACCGTTGCATAGTTGAATGCATATGTGCGGGTGTGCGAGGATAGAGATGGGTGCACCCTGCATCACCACTCCCTCCCTCCCCCCTCCGTCCCTTTTTGGGTCCGTCTCTGTGCGTGTTCACGACAACATCAAGCAACTTAGTTGCCATAATTTGCAAATTTTAGAAGCAAACGCATGCAAGCGACAGTTGACCCCAGATCTGCTCCTCCTCTCAACTGGTAGTGCTCTCTGCTGTATATGATATATGCACAAAAGTGAATGCTTTTGATAGCTAACGGAAATTGCACTAAACATTCAAATGCATGAGAAATTCGTAAATATTTTATCAAACAACGAATTTAGCACGGAGCCAAAAAAAGAAAAAACAGAAATTGCTCTAGCTCCTCCTCTTCCTCGTAACATTCACAGAGATAAAGTAAAATAGTGCAAAAGTCTGTTCGATTTTATACGATTTTTATTTGTTCATTAGTCGAAGGTTTGTGTCGTCAACAAGACTCGATTCGATTCGTTTCATTTTCAATTTGACTTCAAAGTGCGATGGTATATCATGGGGCGGCGTTTAACGTCTCAGGTAGAGGGAGCTGTAGGGACTGTAGGCGTATGGTGAGGCATAGACGCCGCTTGTGTAGGCAGCTGCTGTGTAGGGCGATGCGTAAATGCCGCTGGTGTAGGCGGTGGCATAGGGCGAGGCTGCCACAAAGGGAGCACCAGCAGCACTGTAGGTGGTCAGGAATTGAGGTTTGGCTGAAGCCAAAGCAACCACGGCGAACAGGCAGAGAGCGAACTAAAATTATATGACAAAATCCAGTGTGGAGGAGAGAGATGAGCGAGATGATAATAATAAAAGTGAAAGAAAACAAGTAAATTGGTAAGATGTCCTTGAATTAGATCAGCTAATCAGTTCGGTGATGATTGAAGTTGCTCAAGACTAGACCGGGTTAACGTTAGAGAGTTAGAAAAAGTTCTGTAACTATTTACTTTTCCCTAACTAAAAAGGATTTGATTCAATAAACTGGTTTCTGGGAACTGACTCTTCTATTTAGGAGAACTAGTTACTACTAGAAACACCATTAACTAATTTTAAGCACTTTTAAATGTCTCCATATTGAGTTTTTGAAGAATTTCATAAGCTAGTTCATCGAAGTATAACTTAATTTGAGAACTAAATCTTTCGATGAATATCTAAGTGAACTAGCTCTTCCGTTTAAGCGAACTTGTAAATACTAGAAGCACGATTAACTAGTTTGAAGCACTGTTGAATGGCTTAATATTGAATTTTTGAATTATTTTAGAAGTTAGTTCATCGAAATAATACTTGATTTAAGAACTAAATAGTTCGATGAATATTAAAATGAACTGGTTCTTCTATTTAAGCGAACTAGTAACTACTAGAAACACCATTAACTAATTTTAAGCACTTTTAAATGTCTCCATATTGAGTTTTTGAAGAATCTCATACGTTAGTTCATCGAAATAATACTTGATTTGAGAACTAAATTTTTCGATGAATATTTAAGTGGACTAGATCTTCTATTTAATAGATCTTGTAACTACTAGAAGCACTTTTAACTGGCTGAATATTGAATTGTTAAAAGATTTCATCTGAAAAATACTTTATTTGAGAACTAGGTCTTTCGATGAACATTTAAATGAACTGGCTCTTCGATTTAGAAGAACTAGTAACTTCTAGAAGCACCATCAACTAATTTTCAACGCTTTTAAATGTCTGAATATAGAATTTTAGAAGTTTGTTCATTGGAATAATACTTGGATTTGAACTAGAACTAGTATTCAAATGAACTAGTGGCTCCTTCAAGTGATTCTTTGCACTTTTTAATAAAGATTACTTTATTTCTTGACGGTTGATCTATAGAAAAACTTATTTCACTTCAATGGAAGACTGTAGAAACTGAATTTTTCGACGAAATATAAAGAAAACTCTATATTTTGATATATATTTAAGTGAACCAGTAGTTTGCATCAACTGATTCATTGATTGATTGAGAGTGGTGAATCTGAGAAACTGACTCAAACTGGTTCATTGAATATTCCAATTAGAATAACAACTTCTGAATGATCCTTTTTGCCTTTGATTATTATTATCCTTTGAAAGGATAATCCTTTTCGGGTTAGCTGATACTCACAAACTTGAACATCTTGAAAGGGTTTTGTTGTTGTTGAGTTGCGTTGATCTGCTGATAGAGAACACTAACTGGATATGATTTACAAACTGAAGTCGCTGTGGCTTATATAGTTAGTTGACAAAGACAACTAAAAATTGTTGTGGGGCTCGACTTGACCATGGCACGTTTTAATGTTGTATGTCTCACTCTCTCTCTCTCACACTGCCTTTGTCTCTTCTCCAGCTCTCTCTCTCTCTCCTCTGTCTGTGTGTGGTTGTTTGTTTATTTGTTTGTCCCTCTGCGTGTGCTTCTAGTTGTTCAGTTTCGGTTAGCCTGTCTTAATTTTGCTTTGGCCAAAAAGTCTTTATGGCCGTTTTGGGGCGTGCATTGCATTTGTAATAAAGGGCGTGCGTTTTTTTCTTGTTCATGTTGCTATATACCCTCTAAACATTTTTCTTAGATCATTCTATTTGGAAGAAACAAAAGTCGTTTAAGGTTTACTTTGCTAATAAATTTGATTTAATTACTAAATAATATTTTATTGACATTTAAATTAAAGTGGCTCAAAATCAATGCGTTTGTTATCGATATGTCATCGATTTTAGAGTTGCCTTGCCATCTTTTGAGAAAAGAATCAGCATTGGATCATCATTTGTAGGTGTTGAAAATGAATATGGAAGAGAGTAAATGTTTACAGGGTATCGCTAGATCGATTTTCATGTGAGCGTAACTAGTTTTTGCTTCGATTTGTTTGGTTTTACCTTGATAACAACAAAAATACAAAAACGGAAGCAATCAAAATTCCCAAGCAAATGCAATTTGACCTTTGGCAATGTTAATTTGACTTGGTCCGAAAAACTCTGGCATCCACCACCCACCCCTCAAATGCCAACCCTCCAGCCCACTGAGTCGCAATTATAATTGAAGGAAATACTCGTTGTCGTTTTCTTTTGGCTTCTTCTACAATTTTCGGTTAACTGCATCTTTTACTTAGTAGTTTTTCTTGACTTTACCCTGGCCCCCTGTCCATCCAACATCCATCGTTTGGCTGGTTGGCTGGTTGCTTGGTTGTCAAGACTGCTGCCAAGTCGAGGCTATTGTTGGGAGTCGGAATCCTTCCTCCTCCGTCTGCTCCTTGTCATTCTTATTCGCCTGCTACATTTCATTTATGCATTCAACGTTCCTTCTGCCTTTGTTTAGCTTCTTTTAGCTAGTCCTTCTTCTCCTCTCGTCTCTCACTCTCTCTCTTTAGAGAGAGTTTTCCATTTTCTTCTATAGCTTCAATTGCAGTTTGCTTCGCTTTGTCGAAAAACATTCAATTTGTCAAGTTGTAAAATTAAAGCAGCCTCCATTCCATTCATTGCATCCGCTTCTTCCTTCTTGGTGCATATTTTGCATTTTAAATACAATATAAATTAAGTTGGCAGCACTTGGCAATTGGCTCCATTCTTCCTATTGTCCCTTCCCTTCCTATCCCTTCACTCGCCCTTTTCTATCCCTTGGAAAGATAACTCAGTGTCCATAGAATGGATGAGTAGATGCTTTATCAAGATTCTGTTAGTTCATTTCACTTGAGAAATGATTCCGTCTCGAAGTTACTTTGCGAAATATTTTCAAGCATCAACCATATGGAAAGGAATTGCTTGAATCCCTAAAGATATGTGTGCAAGAGTCTCCCAAAAAAAAAACTCAAAACTCATAATTTAATGAGGGATAAAACAACTAGTCGAAGTTTTCACTATTTATCTTTTCTTTCGACTTTTTGCATTCGACTAGTCGAAAGGTTCCTTCGATCGAGAAGTTTTCTAAAATTATTTCTTTACTATAAATAATTGGTAACTATTTACCTGATTAACTTAGAGATGGAGTATGGCGTATTCACAAAAGTGAGATGCTTGATGAGAGTGATTTTTCTATATATTTATAAATCCAAAAATATTGAATACTTAACTAATTTTATAATTGATAACTGATTTATAATAAACGATGGTAACGCGTATGCAACATAATTCTCTTAAGTTGCATGTCTTAAGTACTGGGGCTTCTATATACTGCAGGCACAATTAATCTCGAATTCATCCGGATCGGACGACTATATCATATTGCTCCCCTAGGAAGAGTTTTACTCTATATACCTACTATAACTACATTATTTTTCACGAGGCTATTCTAAAACCTAATATTTGTGAGTTTTTCTTATATCCAAAACAATAATGCCTAATTTGATCACGATCGGACTACTATATCATATAGCTTCCATAGGAAAAATCGTTATAAAATTATTTTTGGTTTCTTTTGTGATTATTAATAAACTTGGCAATTGTAAAAATATATTATAATTCTCAAAAATTTGTTGAAAATCGGATGACTATATCATATAGCTGTCATATGAACAGGATAGTGTTCCACGAAATCGTTTAGTATAGATATTTGGACAATAATACTGTTCAAATATATCATATAGGAACGATCTGTTAAAAGTTGGAAAAAGAATCTTAGGCAATTCTCCGATTTTCATTACCATTCAACAGGTTTTTGTGAACTATATCACTTAAATAGATCTTAATTTTGTCGTATTATGCAGGGTATTAACTGTCTGATATTGTCTAGCTAATTAAATCAATTTTAGAAACAGTTTTCTTTGTCTAAATATACTCTAATAAACAGGCATCTCGTTCACCACAGTTTTACATGCCACAGTTTTAGAGTCATTGGAACACAATTTTCTCGCATGCTATAAAAATGTGTGTTTCGCAGTGCTGGTAAAACTGTAAGCATATTTTTCTCTCTCTATCTCTCACGCATGCGCTTTACATTTGCCGGCTTTTTCGATTGCCGCAAAACACAAACCCCCAGCAGCCCCCACCCCCCGATGTATGTACCCCCATTTCATACCAATGCCCCTAAGCGCCACCAACTAACCACATAGACTTCTCTCCCCCATCCCTTTGGCCTAGGCGAATATAGCAAGTGATGCTTCCGTTTCCTGTATACTATATGGAATCTGTCTGGCTATTTAGTCCTATATACATATGTACATACATATATATTTCTACATATGTATAACTTATGTGAGTGTATTTCTATGTACAGGGTCCTTTTTCTGTGATTTCTTTGGAGGATTTCTTTAATATTTCTTTGGACGTTAAGGAAAATGGCTTCAAAAAATATCCTATGGAAATTTAGACTGTTTCTGCTACTCGATATATTTCAATTTTAATTAAACAGTTTATTACTTTCATTATAAAGAAATGAAGTAACTTGGATATAAGATCAAATTCATATATTAAATTCCTTTCGCATGTCCCGATAGCTGACACATGCTATCTTGCTCACTCTTCGTCCTTGCGTCGCATAACTGAGCCATTTTTATTTCGATTTTTATTTTTATTGTTAATAGAATGAGAAAGATGTGTCTTTGAAATTAATTCATTATACGCAGAACTTCATTATATAGAAATTCATTATATAGAAATTCATTATACAGAAATTCATTATATAAAAATTTACTAAAGGAAAATTCGACTGCATATACATATGTATCATTTAATGCGAAATTGAATTTACTTATTTATGGGAGTTCAAAATTAATTTAAAAATATGATAAATATTAAGATTGCACCAGAAATATTTGCCTCAATTATTGATATTTGATTCCAATGATTTTCAAACAATCCAATCGATAAATTATTCTCTTGATTTCTTCTCTTATATTGGCTCTTTGAAATTAGAAATTGCAAATAATAGATTACAAAAAGTATAAAAAATAGAAATCTTGAATCAATGTTACTTTTCTGTGCTCGTATTTTAATTGATATTTTAATTCTTCTCTTCTAAAATTCGAATATTTATATAAAACGAAAGTATATTTAGGATTAGAAATTGATTGCCAACATTTGCAACACCCTGTATCTAGAGAGCTTAAAAATAAATGAGTCTTTCTTTTGGCTATCTAAATATAGTTAAACGAAAAGTCTATGGACAGCAAAAGAGCGACAGAGAGATAGAGAGAGAGGATTTTCTTTTGTTTATAATTGTGTGTTTTGTTGTGGAAAACAAGGTAAATTACTTTTAAAGTGGCCAAAAGAACAAAGAAAACTAAACTATATTTATGTTTGTATGTACTAGGAGATGGGAAAAATGGAGGAGTGGTGGGCGTTTTGTTAGTGGCATAGTTCGATTTGGGGGTCTGTGTTCTGTTCTGGTCTCGAAATTTGTGTGATTTCTGCATTTAATTGCCTAAAAGAACGAATAATTTACATATTATCTCTTGAATACTTATAAGAGAGTGGTTAAATAGTTTTTTCGTATAGAGCATCGAAAATTCGTTGTAAGTAAATATGGTTAAGCATCCCATTGCCAATTATTAGTTCAGTGGGTCGGATGGAATGTGGGATCAAGGGAGAACTGTTGTTAATGGATTTTCAATGATATTTTTTTTTTCGACATGTTCCAGAGATTCGACTAGACATCTCTCTATTTATGATAATCTATGTACATATATGCGTTTCTGTTTTCCATTCAAATTGGCAATTATTGTGGGCTATTTTTAATTAAATTTTGTTCACCCGAATTGTGGTTAAGTGGTTTAAGTAGTTGAAGCCCAAACAGAAATGCTAAGTGCATAAAAGATTTGATAAGAATATGGGAGAGGCATGTTCTTTGATCTGAATGAAATTTCTATTGAAAATATATAGAAAATTCAATGACTGCTCAAAAGCTTTATCCATTGAAACATTAAATAATCTGATAGCTAAGGCCCTTCCATTTTTCCATACATTGCAATAGATAAATTTATTATATACTATGTGCCTAATCCAATCGAAAATGTTTTATTACTTTTGTATAATACCGGAATCAACTGTAATCCTGCAAAATCAATAGAATAAATGTTGCAATTTTAGTTTGCTAACTTTTCATTTCATAATTACACATTGTATTTCCCCACGTCCCCTTTGCCCCACCTACCGTCCCCTACCTCAGGCAAATTCCCATGGGCCAGACTAGAATAATTTATAATTTCTGCTGTGATACCCTGTGTAAAAAATGGGCTAAAAGGGTATATAAGCACTAAGTAGTATTATCTAATGTTGATTTAATTCGCAGAGTTTGAATTCGACAAAAGATTCTTATTGTTCCATCTGTCTTAAGGTATTCTATCTTGCCATCCAAACTTTGTTAACATCAAATCAAGGATATCTCCAGGTCGAGACGTCAGCATTTTTTGTCGGCTTGCTTATGTTCTCTCGCTATTTACAGTTTTGCAAGCATTGTGTTTTTCTCGCATGCAATAAATTTTGTAGAAATTTTGTTTGGAAATTTTTGGCAATGAAAACAAAGAAAAGTTGAAACAAAATATGTATAAGATGAATTTTATGAAAGTTTTGTGGGATTTCTGAGGGATAAATTTTAGGTTTCCCTTATAGCACCTGTTGCCGATGTTAAATGTAACATTGGCTTCAGAAATACGGAGCAAAGGGGGAAAAGTGAGAAGTTCAATGAAAAACTTCTGAAATTAATAGAAAATAGAGCAAGAACATTGATTTTCTCATTCGTCAAAAATACCACTGAAATACTTATAACACTTATACTTATTAACAATGATTTTCAAGTCTTTGTATGGCAATTCTGTACAAATGAAAAACTAATATAATAATTACAAGAGACAGTATCTGTTACCTTGACATTTATCTCTCTCTCTATGAGTTTTTAAAATACTTGATCAAATATTTGAAAATATAACGGCCGGCTTAAAGTGTGCTATGAAATGGTCGCTGGGCTATGTTTTAATTCAAGAAAATGTTTGCTATGCTATTAAATAGTGGGCTGTTAAAAGAAGGATCACAATACTGGGGGCATGACTGCCACTATGTTGATCCTGTATTTGATGAACTGGTAACATTGAAATACTGGGAATGAGCATCAAATAACGGGTTTTGGGCATCAAATAGTGGTTTGAGCAAATTCGCCGAGTTCGCCGTTCATTCGTGATTTGTCGTCTTGTTTTCGCCCCGTTTTAGTTGTTGTTTCCATCTTGAACGCCGTCTCTTTTGCCCCGTTATTTGTTGTTGCTTTTTTCGCCGCATAGTTGTTTTTGTTTTCGTGGTGAGTGGATGCGTCGCGCGCGCTTGTCGGCAAAAAAAGTGAATAATAAAACAACAACGCGTATTGTTGTTGTTAATAAACAAACAATAAATTCGTTATTTTCTATAAATTACCATTTACAACAAGCAGAGAATTGCAGTTGTGTTTTTTTCTTGTTTTTGGGCCTACGTGCGTGTGTGTGTGCGCGTTTGTGCTTGCGCTTTTTTTTCTTGTGTGTGTGTGTGTTGGTGTGTATTTTAATATAAATTTTTATCCAAAACAAGCAAAACCAGAGAAAAACTTTGCGAAATTTGATTAGTTAAGCTAACCACAATAACAACAAACAAATGACAAGTGTAAGTGAGAGCAGGAATCCACAACAACAACAACAAATAACAAATGTGTTTTTGAAAAGAATGCAAAGGAGAAGCAGAAATGCAGGAGGAAGAAGCAAGAGAAACAGCAACAGCGCAGCAGCAGCGGCATTAGCAGCAGCTACAAGGGAGAGACAGAGAAAAGAGGCAGACGAGTGTTCAATAAATAAAATTTTCGGTTTTCAATGGGTTTTCATTAAATTGTTTTGCTGTTGTTGTTGTTTTTCTACATGCTACAAAAGTGAAACAAAGTGCAAAAGGCAACAACAGTAACGAATTAAAAACGAGACAAAAAGATCAGGCACGACCATGACGAACATCCTATACCCTACAGTGCAGTGCTTCGATATCCATGATTTTGAGATTTCATTTGCTTTTTAGTATAAATATCCCTTTCTAGTCTGATAAATTGGACTAAAGCTAAATATAATTTATAAATCTTCTAATTAGCTAATTCGATCAAAAAAGAAGACAGATCGAGAATATCTACAAAATAGTTAGCATAGTTTTAACTCTAAGCTGATATACTCTTTTTAACAGCAAAGGGTATCGAAAGGAAAATCCGGTTTTACAACTTCTGAGCAGAGCAGAGCGGTGTAGATCTGCTGACGTTAACGTCAGCATCGGCATTCTCAACGGCTGCTGGTGCTGTCGCTGCGATGCTGCTGCGCTGCTGCTGCGCTGCCTTCTCGTTCAAATTCCATCAAAAAAAAAAAAAAAAAGAAACAAAAAATTTAACAAAAGAAAATTGAGAGAAAAAAAAACTCACGACACACACAGGTGGCACACATGTTCATTTCCCCGTCTTTTGCCGTTTTGCCGCATGTTTCGGGGAAATGCATAAAAAATTCATAGAAAGAAAAGTGAAATCAATAATAATAATAACAACAACAGCAGCAACAATTTATATGAAATAACAATTTAATAAACATAAGGAAAGAGATTCCATAAAAATTAAGAAAACAAAATAACTTATAAAAATTAACAAACAAAATGCAACATTTAACAGCTGCTTTGTGAAATTTTAGTTTCATATACATATTATAAATACCCTATCACAAAAAAAGGTATATTCGTTGAGGGAATAAGGTTAAGTAGCTCATTGCGTGAAAAGACCCCTATTATAATTCTTTCTTTGATAGGATACATTGAATCCAATGGTTTAACAAACAGACCTCGAGCCGGCTTTTTAATTTAAAATTTATTGCTTTACTTAGCTAGCAATCACATCATTCATCTGATAACTAGCTTTCAAAGTGCTTTAGTCATCTCGTACAACTGTTTATGTTTTTCGACGACGACCGCACAATAATGCATTTAAGACACCTGCAGTCTGAAAAAAAGGGTATAGAAAAAACGGTTTCATATTTAAGCTAGTGCGGCCCTCCAGTTTCGTTTTCGTTAAATTGAATTTGAACACGCCAATATTATGCATGGAAATAACTTGCCTTATCTTATCCGTATCATACCATAACATGACTTTAATGATTGGGGCAATCCCGATCGTAGTCAGGCCCAAACCACACTAATTTCTTACACAACAATGGTTTCCTTATCAAAGAAGTTACGTATCAATGAGAGAAAGAGAGGGAGAGAAAGGTGGTGCAAAAGAGATCAATATATATTTGATTATTTCCTTTATAAGTATTCGATTTCTCGATTTTGGTTCCGTTTTCGTGTTGTGTTTTTTTTTTCGCTGTCTGAAGAGGAAAATATTTTTATCTACTTACAAACCATGTCTAGACAGAATCTTTTTTTTTCGTCTTCTGTGCTTTAGCTTAAATGAAATTGCATTGCAGAGGCAATACAGTGAGTGAGAAAAGTATATTCATAGTTGTGGTGCTGGTAAAACCACCATGGAGCACATTTAGAAAGGGGAAAGTTCCCATAACAGGGCGTTATTGCTTCCATCTAGTGTCCTGACAGTTATTTTTTGTTGAAATTATGAAATTTTTATTTAGTGATGGTCCGAATTGAGACATAACCGTTTTAGAGTCCAAATACTTTCATTGCGAACTGTAAACAGACTCCACAAAGGAGTGTACAATGTACCATACAGTACAAGAGAACGAGAGAGACAGAGTGAGAAGTGTTTGGGGTATGAGGGGGGTTTTTACACCCTCTTTTATACTATTTTTACAACATTTTGTTATGGGGTTTTTCTTTTGAACGAGCGACTTTCGACCTCCACACAGACACCAACAACCCCACCACCACGACCACCACCCACCCGAAAGCAAACAGCATCCCCCTAAGATGCGCCTCCCTTACCACCCGCACCCCCAACCCCATCACATCGTCAAAAGCAACCCCCAAAAAAAGAACGAAAACGCAGTTTCTCTCGTTTTATTGCCCTTTGCCCGCTTTCGTGGACGTTTTTGCGCGCAAATTTAAATTTATATACGAAACATTTTCAACGCACTAACTTAACTCCCCTGCTACCCCACACCCTCTGTTTCTGCCCATCCCCATACATCTCTCTCACTGTAAACCTACAAGCTTTACACTTGGCGAATAAAACTTTCTGCTGTCTTTGGACAATGCGAATGATGATGACGATTCTCTTATTTTTTTTTTTTTTTGCAGTCTCTGTGCCTCAGTGCATTGCAGACAGTGAGATGACAGAGATACAGAGATACAAAACGAAAGAGAGATATAGGGAGACACTGGGAGTACGAAAGAGATGGAAAACAACGACTTAGTACAATGCTTCCATTTGCAGCAGCAGCAGTCAGAGCCGTCCTGTAAATTGTGTTCCATTAGCAACAACCCCAACACTTGTACTTATGGTATTGTATTGTGTATAGTTTAGTTCCAAAAGCAGCACAGTGTCCAAAAAGTTAAAACTTTATTTAAGTTGGAGTCTAGGAACCGATATCTGTACTAATTGGGTTATAAAGAGAGCCTTAGAGGGATGCGTCAGTTATGTGTGGTTAATTTCTCTAAAACTGCACTTCCATGGACAATATTGCAAGGTTTTAATATGTTAAAAGTAGCTTAAATTTAGTGAATTTCATGGTCCAATTACCGAAGACCTTCGTAATTTGGAATATCGTTCTTTATAGATCATAGTTGGAGAATTGTTTGGTCGTACTACTGAAGACCTTCGTAATGTGTATCGTTTGAAACTTCCATGGTCGAATTACTGAGGACCTTCGTAAATATTTTCCCAATTTGTTGCTTGCAGCCCTGCTTGCTTCTCTCGTTTAGTTATGCCACAGAATAAGTTAAATTAGTTTTCAGGCAGGTCATTTGTTTGTAACACACGCACAGGCACACACACATACGCTCATTCATTCATTTCTCATTTTTCATTTTCATGTTCAGTATAATTACCTATTAGTTCTGCTTCTTGCAGTATGGGTGTAGTTGCAACCCACTGTGCGACAGCTGCTGGTCAAAGAGCTGATGGTTGTTTGTTGTTCCTGCTGCTGCTGTGGCTGCTGTTTGCGGCAGAGTTTTTTGCCATGTTTGCTTTTCTCTCTCCATCTCTCTCTCTCTTTCTTGCTTCCTCTTCCCCTTCCTTTTGCTGTGTTGCGTTTTGTATTTGGGTTTTTCTATACCCTCTATAACCTGTAGCAGTGCATAGAAAGTCTCTATCCTAGAACTTTGCATGAGTAACGATTTTGAGTGACGTAGGACAGGGAGCGAAAGGTCGCGATCTCAAGTTCATAAGGCTAACGTAGGCTAATGAACGCACAAGCAACTGAGTGACGCACAAGCAAGCCATCACACCGAGATATTTTCAATTTCGATCGCGATTATGGACTCACACAGTGCGCCACCACATATTCCATCTAATAGGGTAGTGTGCCTACAGTGGTATGGAGGCACGTCCTAAATGGCACTTGGGATGGAATCTATGTGATGGCATGCAGTAAGCACTTAATAGGGTATAAGCAAAGTGCGGATATTGCCGCAAATTGACGCATATGAAGAAATTCCTTTTACATATGCCAGACGATGCTTCGAAACAAAACGATGGTGAAACAAAGTTCTTGGGCCCTTTTTGTTGTTTGTGGTATTTTGCTCTTAATTGGATTTGATTGCTTTTGGGCTGGCGGCGCCAACGCAGAATATACATACATATACATATATGTTCATACATATGTAAATATACATACATAAGTTTATGAATCTGTGTTTTGCCTGCTACAACAAATCGCATTAGTTTTTCTCAACGCTTTCCCATTCGCATTGTTGTTTTTTTTTCTTCTGGCTTTTCCCAAAAGCCCAAACTGAAACGAAAAGGGAGAAAAATCGCTAAACTACTGAACTGTAAATAAGGTTCAATGAACTTGCCACAAATCGGAGTCGCCGCAAAAAGCGTGATGCCAGCCTACTGTCTGTTTAATATGCGCTTTATGCTGACGTTGCAAGAGAGTTGGAGAGTCAAACGTTATGTTCCACATGTGCAATATGCTTATGCTGCTACCTCCCCCTATCCCTACCCCTGCCACTCTTCCACTCCATCGTCACTCCTCTCTGCAGCATTTGTTAATTCAATCGTCTCTTGCTCTAGCCTCTGCAGTGTGTTTTGTGGATGGTCTGGTGGTCCGTAGTCCGTGGTGTGGGTCTGTTTGTCTGTCTGCCTCAATGGCTGGCTCGTTAAAACAAATGTCTAAAAGTTTTTCATATTGTTGTTGCTCTATTGTTATGCCTTTTTGCCTCAATTGCTCTACATTTCACTCTCCCATTCTCTCTCTCACACTCTGTCTCTATCTTTTGCTGTAATTCTCGCCTGGCCGCGTTTTTAATTCGCGTCGCGCGCCAAAAACCTAAACTAGGCAAAAGTCAGTGCTCTGGAACCACACCAAACTCTCTGTACGAACAAAAAACTAAAACCACACAACCCTCTCTTCTGGTAAACAGTTAGCCAACTTCTGTTTCTCCGTTCTTTGCTATAGTTTTTTTTCCACTCTTATTATAACGACTTATTGGCCCAGTGAACGAACGAAAGATTCTTTTTTTTCTTCTTCCAATTTTTATGAGTTACACTAACCGAAATAGAAGTGGTTTATTAACTTTCTTTGTTGAGTTACTTTCAAATTGGCTTTTAACACTACATAAAATGACTATGCTTAGGATGCCCTATTTTTAACGAAAATACATCGATGCGAAAAGGAACTCTAAGGATATTTGAAACACTAAAAACACAAGGTTTTTCGTATAGACTTCCCCAATATAAAAATCACATAATTTACAACTTGTTTCGAATGGTTTTCAAGATTTTCTACACTGAGATCTTATGATTTCCAATCAAGACTTAATCTTACATAGTATGAACATCCTGTATTATAGTTTTTCTTATTTCCTGTACCAGTTTTAGTTTAAAGTCCATTCAATTCGTGTCTTAAACACCTTGTGTACTCCTTTTTCTTTAGTCTTGTTTCAATTTTTGTTTGATTTCTATTCCCAAACATTTAATTGAATATTTGTGTATACATATTTGAATTCGTTTTCGATTTTCATGTAAAATAATTTCAATAGATTCGATTTTTCAATGCAAAGAAATTCATTTTTTCCAAGAGTCAAGCAACAACTACTATAACTCAAAAAGCCCCTGTCTAGGGTAAAGAACGCACATTGAATTTCAATTCGCCGCAGGTTTTTGGATGGTGCGTTCACTTTTCTCTTCTTGTGCCGGTCGGTCCCTATACTCATCTCCTCCCCGCCTCCCTTTAATACTCTGCCCTTTTTATCTGTCTGGAAGCAGCAGCTGTCGGTTGGTCGACCAGTCCCTGTGCAGGTTTCAGTTTCATATTCACTGTATTTCGGTTGATTCTCTTCTCTCTCGCTCTCTCTCGGTCGACTCTCGCCTTGTGTTTTGTAGTATCCTGTCATCGTCGGCGTCGTCATCATCTTCCTTTTATTTCGCTTACCTGTGCACTTTGCGTGTTCTTTTCTTTTCTTTATCTGTCTTTCAACTCAACGAACGAAGTTTTGTCTACCTGCTCCCAATATGCATTCTAATCAGATTTGTTCTTCTTCTCCTTCATATAGTATATACTTACATATCTGTGTTTTTTTACCTGTCTGAAAAAAGCTGCCAACTCGTTGCCATTTGACCTCTTGAGAGGGGCAATTGGCAATGGAGAGAGAGAGAGAGAGATAGAGAAGCATCTTTTAACCTTTCGCACACAAGAGGAAAGAGTGAATACGAGTGTGGAAGTGTGAGAAGTGAGATGAGAAGTGCGCTTAGTGCTTAGAAAGCAAACTTTTGAGGAAACTTGTTTTTTCGTTTTGGCTATTGTCTGTGGCAATGCATTTCGAATGCAAAGCAGGTGGATATCATATCACACACTCTCAGCAGTTCGTGTGTGTTATGTGTGTGTGTTTGGGGCAAAAGATTTGTTTCAAAGATTTCGAGAGTTTGCAAAAGGGCTTTACAGTAAGTGTATTTCAGTTGAGATTTCACACACACCAAAAAAAAAAGGTAAATTTATGTCTAGAAAACGGTTAATCCAATTTGAAATTCTTTGGTTTGTAAACAAGCATTTCAACCGCAAAAAGTTTGTGTTTTCTTTTATTTGCATAAATGTAGATTTAACTATTGGGATTGGGTCACTTTTAGAGCTCCACCGGGTTATCCATCATTTTAGTTAGGCCAATTCCAGGGACCCATTGATAGGGATCTCTTCTCAAGTAGGACAAGTGTCGAAAAATTGTTTCTATACCTTAATTAACTGAGTTAAATTTCGTTTCTTAGGTAAGAGTTTTTTTTAAAGAGAGTTTTGTCTGCACGCTCAAGTTTCCAAAACGACCCTAGGACCCTTGCGAGTGGCGTTTCCTTCTATCGTGCAGCACGAGCAGACAAACAGTTATAAATAGTGATTACAGCTAACTGCGAGCCAAGTAGAAAAGGATAAAGGTTGTTAGTAATGAAAGAGGGAACTCTAAGCAAAGGACTCCCAAGTTTCAAGAGTTCTAACTAAGAATAACAGTTATCGTTACGTTGCACTTATCGAAATCAAGTTGAAGTGCGTTGTTATAGGCCCTACAGCTACCTAGAGTTCCCCTTACACTTGCTGCAGTCCTTCTTCCTGGAGATTTTTCTGTTTCAGGCATTATCAGCAATCTTAATTTCCTTTGCTAAACGGATTTTCATTAAACCTTAAAGATTCTTCAACTTGAGCAACTTTCCCAATGGTTTCCACTCGATTTTCACGACAGACACTTCAATTTGTAACCCCTTCTTAACGCACTTCACCCACATTTACCCCCACTCGCTCGCTCTCTCTCACACTCTCTATCATTCTCAGACACCTGACATTGGCTACAATTTCCTTTTGTTATTGCCTTCAGGGAAGAGTCATTTTGCAGAGTCTGTTTTTCTGAATCTAACCACCGCCCACCACCTTTTGTTTCACTCAAGTGGCCGTCGGGCATTGCACATGTTGTTGATGATGATGATGATGCTCCATTTCCTTGCTTTATTCCTGCACTCCAGCTAACCACTCCATTCCATCCATTCATCCAGGCATCTCCTTCAATCTACAGCTGTTGGCAATTGCAACGTTTTTGATGATGACGACAACGACGACGACAAGTGGCCAACTTTTCTCATTGTTGTTGTTGCTGTTGTTGCCACGATGTCGTATGTGTGTTATGTTGTGTGGTTAGCTTTGTGGTGGGTTGTTTGTCCCCTCCTCCACACTCTTTCCACACATATGTACACTCCTTCTTTCCCCCTTGTTGCTGTTGTTGTTGTAATGCTTGCTTGAGCATTGCACACATTGCATTTTCAGTTAATTTTCATAAAATTGAAAACATTTTACTGAATGGCACTTGCAAGTGGTTTTGTTATTTCTACTTTGTGGTGTCTGTAGATTGAGTTGCTGCAATTAGAATTGAGTGTGCCAAGAGTGAAAAAGCAAAAAAAATGTGAAGAAACTCACATTTGGTTTAACCAAGTTTTGCAGTTTATTTATAACAGAAATCGTTTTAAAATTGCATTAACTGTTTAAACCATTGAAATTATAAATTCACTTCACAAGTCTCTAGCTTAGTCAATTTTTTAACGACCTTTTCTTTAAGATCTTTAAATTTAATTGACTGATAAAACTGCTAAAAACTAAGATATTAATATTATATTAGCAAACTTGGCTTAGTGGCTAAGATAAATGTTTTGAAAATAGACAAGAAATCGACCGAGTAATTTATAAAAATTTAGTCAAAAGTCCTTTGAAACATTATACGACAGGATAGGATAGCTATGGTTTCATAAACACGTCCATATCGAGATTTCTATACACTATCCTTTCTTTTACTTTATTTTTATTAATTTAAAGGATAAAAACGAGTTACATCTGTTAAATTGAACAATGGATCGATCATGTAGAGTCATTGTTATATATAAGTAGAAAGGAGATCCAACTAAACTTTGGATCTTTCTTGCGTATTAACTTGTTTTACACGGGTTTGATTTCACTCCCTTTTCTCACTCGAACAACACGTGTCTCTTCCCAACAATTTTACCATTATTGAATTACATTGTCACATGAGTAAATAATAGCAATTAATTCAATGAAACTTATTTGTTGATGAATTGATTCAATTTTCTTTACTTTTCTTGCAATTAAACGAAAGACTGCTATTTGTGTGATCAAAACAATTTATAGTAATTAGAGAATGCAGTAGAGAACTTATTAAACTTATTTGGTATTTAATATATTTTCTTCCCCATTTTTAAAAGAGATCAGGGGTTTAAAATATATTGTATAGTTTTAATTGAAACATTTACAATTTTTCAAAACAATATTGAGATATTGATATTAAGACATGCGCAAAGTCAATTTTTAATTGAAGTTTTAAATGCTATTGTTGTTTCTTTATATTTGAGAATCTAGAAGTCAGAATTGTGAAAATCTTTTAACAACTGTTCAATACGATTTGCTTGTGATTAGTGTTTTAGGATTTTCATAGCTCTTTTTATTATAAATTATTGCTTTAATCTTGCCATTAATTAATTTATGACAAGACGCAAAGCAAAAAGGGCGTCGAAATGAAGAGCTAACAAATTTGATGAAACAGAAATCATAGAGCAATTAAAGATATATAACGATCTAATATCTTTATTGTTGACATTGTTGTAGTTGTTAATGTTGTTGTTTGGTTAGTTGATTGGTGGTTGGTTTTATCTATTGCATGTCTAAGAAAAATGTCTAATTTAATTGCAGTAATTAAACCACTAAAGAAAGAAAGATAGAAGAAGAAACAAAAATACAAATACAAATATAATAAAAGTGAAACCACTGAAAAAATACAACGAGTGAATAAAAAAAGTGACACAGAAAGTGCGAGTGACGGTGCCAGATAGTTGTATTGGTAGTAGTGACATACTCACTGGAAAGAAAGAAAAATCAAGGTGAACAAAAGTGTGACAAAAAAAAAAAAAACTTAACGAGCTCCCCATCCACGGACACCGGGTGTGGGACGGGACGGTGTTCGGGCGCATGTTTGCTGCTAATTAGGCGATCAAACAAACTAGAAAAAAACGACAACAACAACAACACACACATCACGTGACAATGGCACGGCGATAGAAATTGCGTGACATTCATTTTGAAGTAGCCCACAGGATCCCTCCTCCTCCTTCGCCTTCTCTTCCACCACCTCCTTACACCATCATGTCTTTGAGGAGCAACAAGTTGCAGAGTCAACAATCGACGGCCAGCAATGGTAGCAACAACAGCAACAATAGTGCAAGTAATCAACAGCAGCAGCAACAGCAATTGCAACCACCGCCGCCGATGGTCTATCAGCAGCAGCAGCAACAACTTTTGGCTCAACTCCAGCAGCAGCATAAATTTCAAGCCCAACAGCTGCAATTGGCATCGGTAGTGGCAACATCACCAAATGCCAATGGCAAATATATCACAACTAATAATGGCAATGGCGGTGGCGGCAACACAAGTCGCAATAATTTGGCCACTCTAGTGGCAGCCATCAATGGCCATGAGCAGCAGCAGTCGCCATCATCTGGTGGTTATCAATTATCACCGGCAGCGGCTTCTCGTGTGGCTCATGCACCGCCGCATTCGCCCTTGGGTCCGCCATCGTATAGTGCTGCAACGGCATCACAACAGCCGGCCTTCTCATATTTTGCCCCACAGCCGTTGCATCATCCGTATCATCATCATCACCAGCAACAGCAGCAGCAGCAACAACAACAGCAGCAGCAGCAGCAACAATTGCAACTCCATCAGCAGCAGCAGCAACAGCTGCTGCAACAGTTACCACCACCCGATCTCACCGATGGCATTGATCAGCCAAATGCTACAAATACTGGTGGCTCCCCACCCGATTCGCCCAATGCAAATGCCCAAACGGCTGCCGAACTGGAGCAACAACTCTGTGTGGTGGCAAAAATGCAAAAATCGGTAACCATTACGGTAACACCGCAGCGCAGCAATTCGATGGATTTTCTCAATTTTGAAGAGAAACGACAATTGATAGCCTCATCGTTATCGTTGTCCGATATTCTGCATAGCAATAATCAGCAACAACAGGTCAAGGAGGCAGCTATCAATGGCAATCAGAGTGGTAAGTTTTCCCCCCAAAAACAAAAAATACAAATCAAATGGATCAATCGATAATCGAAACCCGTTCAGATTTCGCAAAATCGGAGCGGCACTCTGTTTAATCAGAAGCTATCGTCATCGAAATTTATGTAATATCATCAGAAATATTAATAATTGTCCAAAATATAGATCAATTGTTCAGAAATATTGTCTCATATTGATAGAGTAAAGATAATCTTTACCAATATCGATTGTTACAGTCACATTTTTAGATGAACTATCGATAGATACTTCTCTAAATCACTATTTAAATCTAATATGGTCGAAACGTATTCCTTTTTTGTTGTTTCGTTATAAAACAAAGTGATAATCTTTCTTAATTCTGTAATAATATTTGTACTTATAGTCATATATATCGATAAAACATCGAATGGTATCGTAACTTCAAAGGAGCAATTATATTTTACGTTAAATCAGTAATAATGTTTATAGTTACAGTTATAGGAATATCGATGCCATAATAATATCTTCAGATATAGTCAAATCGTTCGATAATTTATCGATAATATAAAAATAATCTTCACATCTATAGTTATGATTGATTTTTGTCAGTCACTTTATGAAAGGAAAGAGAATTTTCGTTTAAGTGTTGTCAAATTTCACACCAAAAGAACAATGTTTGAAGGGCTGCGACATTTTGTGTAATCTTTAGTCCTTTAAGTAAAGTTTTTAAAACTTTTCCATTTGGTTTTTGTTTTTACACTTAAAAGTCGGTAAAATAGTTCTGGTACAACTTTTTGTTGTTCTTCGCTTACGTTTTCGTTTTGGTTTTTTTTTTTTTTACTGGTGAACAATTTTTATTTGTTTTTTACACATGGTCGCAAAACGGAAATGTTGTTCTCTCGTTCCTCACTCCTCGCTGACTCTCTTTTCATTTCTGTTTGCCCAGCGACGTGCCCCAAAATGGTTCACTGCACTTGAATGTTTCGAGATTTTAAAATGCGACGGGGGATCGGGTGGCGATAGGCGGAAAGGGGAGTGTTAGTAGTAGTAGTAGGTATGACGGACAGACAGTCAGGCAGGCAGGCAGGCAGACAGACAGTCGGACGTATGGACGGGACATGGGGTGAACGGAACGGGTGTGCGTTATTTGGGTTCGGTTTGTTGGGCCTGAAAAGTTGTCAACGTTTTTATCTCTTGTCTATAGCAAACAATATGCTGCGTGTCAGGTAGAGGAAAATGAAAAACAAGAGGGACGCACAATCGAGCGGTGGCTGCCACATGGGATGCCGAGACATGGTGACATGTTTGGTGGAGCAGAGGGAGTAGATCGGACCAGAGGACAGCAAGCTTAATTCTTCTTTTGTGGGTGCTGTTGCTGCTGCTGCTGTGTATATCAGGTGCGGCTTTGTATCTGCGTGTGTGTGGGAAGTAGTAATACTAAAGAAAACGAAGAGAAAAATGCGGGATAAGTTGGAAAATTGATTAAATTTGCATAGTACGATGACAGGTAGAGGGGCAGCAGTGGAAGTGTTTCGTTTCGTTATGGTAAAGTGTCATTTTAACAGCAGAATCAAAAAAAAAAAAAACACCCAACAAAACAATCAAAATCTATTATATATATAGGAAAAAAGAGAATCTTGGTAAATATTTGAATTGGAAAATCGAGACAAGAATACGATAAACAAATCAGTAAATATATACTCAAGAAAAAAATCAATTTCGCTTAAAGATTTAATAGTAAAAGTGATATTTCTGAATAAACTTTGGTAATAAACATTAAGAAACATATAAAAAAAAATGCATTTCCCAACCAAAATTACCTTCTCAGTCTAAATTTCAATAATCAACTATATGCAGGACACCACCAAAGTTGGGAAATAATTTAAATATTTAAAAAACAAACCATTTTATATAAATTCTGGGTTTATTCTTTGCTGCACTTTGAATTCACCCTGTAAAACAGAACAGTCTTTAAACAAAACTTCTTCAAAGAAATGCCTTAATATTTTTCCATTTGGCTTGAATCTGTATTGTTCTTCAAATCTAAGTAAATATGTATGTGCGAAATTGTTTCTATTGCGATTCAATCTTTTTCTTGATACCTTTTTTGCCACTTCTGTTGATTTTAAAGTTTTTAATCCGATTTGCCATATGTCAGTCAGTCAGTTGGTCGGTCAATCATTCAACAAGTATGTGTCTCTATATCGTATTTCCATGACAAGGCAAAGTTAATAGACAGTTTTTTTTTCATTTTTACATCTAACCCACTTACCCACTGCTCTGCTTTGATCAGGGCCCTTCTCCGAGTCAACAGATTCAACTGACTCATAATCGGGCGTCATCAATCAAAATATATTTATATATATAAAGTGGAATACAAACCACAAAACTTACACACACACACACACACACACGCACTCATTTAGCAACAAATTGAATTTGAGCGGCAAGAAAGCAAAAGATGATAATGCAGATGATGATGATAAAGAAGTTTCCCGCATTGTTATTACAGGCACGAACAAAAACGAACAAAAAAAAAAACACACACAGAAAAACCGCAAAATCCATTTGACAGGGTGTCTATTTTTAGTTTATTAACAACTTTGGGAAGATTGCTTGTGTTTTTTCGGTGTTTTTTTTTTTTTGGCTGCTGCTCGCTGGTTTATGACCATTTAAAGATGCAATTAAAAATGTTGGCTGCTTTGCATTTTATTGTTTCTTCTTTTTTTTTTGTTTTTTTGAAATGGGTTTTCAAGTTCAAGTGTAGAATTGAAAGTACTTTTGAGAGTGTTGAGAGGGGCAAAGGCACGTGTCTGGGACGGCGGAGGTGGGGGGCGGTGAAGAGCTTAGCTAATTCCCTTAATAATTCAGTGTGTCAGAGTAAGACGATGAATCACATTTGTTATGGCTGCTAGCTGGTTGAAGTTGCTCATAAATGTTGAGATGCCGATGTCGTTGGATTGAATATTAGCTGTTTGACTACTTTTTTGTTTTTGCTTTGCATTTTGATTTTTGTGTAAACCGCATTCCTTGAATTGTTTTTACCTTTCGTATGGAATTTGTTACAAATTGCTCGCTATGTGTGATGAATACAGATAAATATGGATGTATGTGTATAGAAAGAGACAAGTGTTTGTAATTAGAGTTTTTGATTTAGAACAGAAAATTTATTATACTCGAATTTGAGAAATATAAAAATCTTGGATAAATACTGGTCGAATGTCTAAGAATTAAATTTAAAAGGTGCACCCAAAAAAATCTTGTAATCAAGCTGAATGAAGTCTTGGTGACCCCAACGCAAGAAACATAGATTTAATGCGGATTTTAGAATTTAATTTTGATCGAATCAACTTGTCCTTACATATATGTGAAATCTACAACTTTCACATCTTCATACATACATATATTCAATTGTCTGTGTGATTTCATTTTTCATAATACTGTGGGAACCTTTTTTCCGCCCCATGTTTTTCATCTTAACACAATAATATTGTTATTGTCATTTCCTTTGATAAACAAAAGAAGACCTCGCCCCATCAACTGTCTGCTTGTTGGTTGTATTTTTTCCCATGACTTTGCTAAAATAAATTGATACAAGAAAAAAAAAATGTTTGTAAAATCAATAGAAATCAATTTACGACTGGCAATTATTTTTTTGCCTTTTTTTTTTTTGCCACAACTAGACAAATATAGGAACAAATTGGCTTCTATTGAAGCATAAATCGAACTTGAGCGTTTTTCAATTTCAAACGTTCATTTCCCATGTCAAATAACTCTTCTCCTAAAATACTTTTAGTTTGCCAGCTGTGAATTTACCCCGTGTAGCACTCGACAACATGAAACCGTTGCTTACTGGCCTGGCCAGCTGTGCAAATTGTTGTCTCCGCTCTCTAGCCTATCGATAAGAAGTCCATAATACTAATAAAAAAAAAAAAACCTCCCCGAGACTTCTCAATGTCAGTTTGCTGTTTTTTTGTTTCCATACTAAAATTTCATTGGAGTCATTTCGTTTTTTGTTTTTCAATTCTTTTTCTCTTTTCATTTTTCCTTTTGTTTTTTGTTCAATTTGCACGCCAATTTCTGTGTCAGTTCTACAGTTGTTGCCTATTAGCTGTAAAAATACAGTAGCAATAAAAGTTGAAGCGATTTACGAGGAGAGCAGGCAGCAGATAGGCTCAGACAGTAGCCAAATTAGAGATGCGATTACTTGAGATGAGACTGCGAGAAGAAAATAATAAAAAAACGCCATGAAAAATTGTCCAAAAATGTGAGATAAATTAAATGGTGACCCCGATGTTGATGTCACTTTTTTTTTTTATTAATAAGCAGAAAACCAGATCAATGCCATTTGTTTAAGGTTAATAAATTTTCTCAAATAATAGAGTGTACTTTAATATATCTTACTGATTCTCGTATTTAATATATTTTCAACCCTGTTCTGTTTTAAACCAAGAAATGGTCTAAGATATATCTTTGGGTGACCCCGACGAGTCCTGTTAATTAATTATAAATGATTCTACTTTGGTACTTCTTACCGCATATCGTTTTTACATGCATTATGGGGATACAGTATTTTTCGATAATAGTTTTCAAAATCTTGAAGTTAATCGACTTGCAATTTGGAAATATGTGTGTGTTTTTTTGTTTTAATTTTATTAGGATTGAAATCTTACTTAAACTGACTTACGTATACGTAATATAAATACGTATACATAATATGAATACGTATACATAATATGAATACGTATACATAATATGAATACGTATACATAATATGAATACGTATACATAATATGAATACGTATACATAATATGAATACGTATACATAATATGAATACGTATATATAATATGAATACGTATACATAATATGAATACGTTTACATAATATGAATACGTATACATAATATGAATACGTATACATAATATAAATACGTATACACAATATGAATACGTATACATAATATGAATACGTATACATAATATGAATACGTATACATAATATGAATACGTATACGTAATAAAAATACGTATACGTAATAAAAATTACGTATACGTAATAAAAATACGTATACGTAATAAAAATACGTATACGTAATTTGCAAACCAAATTTTTTGATCACGTGAGTCACGTGGCCATCTCTAATAATATAAACCAACGCTTTGAAGAGAAGAAAAAGAAAATAACTTTAACATGATTGTGAAAACCTGGCATGTGGTATGGCATGGTGGTTCCTACTCGGCAAAAAGCCTTTGTGTCATCAGGTTGGTTGGTTGCTTTGGGGTAGGGAGATAATTTCCAAAATGGGAGTGGCACAGGGGTCGGTCTGTATTGGCTATTTATACATACATTGTACGTATGTATGTATGTATGTATGTATATCATAAATAAGAGCAGGCCCGAAAGCTGTGTCTACAAATGGGAGAGGGGAAACGGTAGTAGGGGAATGTGATGGGCCTCTTCTCAATCGGTTCTTTCCAAATATAGTTTCGATTGTTTTCTATGCAATACGCGTACACTTTTTGTGCTTCAGCGATGACGGTTCGATTGACAGGGTATGGAAAGCAAATTTGGACATATCCTCTCCTCCTCTGCTGACCGTCCCCACTCCTCACTTCCTCTTATACATTTATATGTATAATACAAGCACTTCAATGGGGCCTCTCTTGTTGTGCTAATCGAATGGCATTAATCAATAAATTGGCGTCAAAGTTGTTTGCTGATTAACTTTGCTATTTCTGGTATCGTCTGGCTCGTCGCCGCCGACTCGCAGGTTGACAAGGTGAGTAAGAGAGACAGAGAGAGTGGCAGAGAATTGGAATTTATACATTCATAATTTTGTTAAAGCCCACTTACGTAAGTTGACTTAACTTCTCTTCTCTTCACCTGCCTTGCCTCACCTTTGCCACAACAAACAACAACAAGTTGTTAACTTGGCACATTTGTTTACAACTATTTGTTGGTAATTTTTCAATGCTCATTCGTGGGAGTAGGAGGTGCTAATGAAGCTACATCTATGCGATGGATGGGTCTCATCATTATGAGGGGAACGAAGAGGATGGGGGTATTCTCATCATTATTATTTTTATTTTAATCAGTTGTATAATTCTTTGTAGTCACGATTTAAAAAAAAATTAACACAAAATGCAAAAAATGTATATATTCCATAAGTTTTTGCTTGCTTCTTCTCTTTGTTAGTCATTAATTGAATTATAGATATATATCTATGCATGTGTATATACTTGTATATCTACATGTATATTTGACATGTTCTTCGGCAAGCTTTAACAGATAAAAATTGTTTGCATAAAACGTGATTGATAAACATATTTGAAGAGGTTCACCAAAAGTACTCGCAAGATAACTGGAAATATGAACGGCCAACTTGTTTCGCGAATATCGTACAAAAAAATAGTGAATCAGGTTAGGTTTATGATCAGTTTGCATGTTAGATATCCAAATTGAGAATTATAAATGTCAACTGCTTATGTTAATCATTCGTTTAAGTAACGATCAAAATGGTGACCCCGATTGACGCAGTTGCTGTGTGGCCTAAAATATGCTTTGTATTTAAATTAGTTCTTTTATAGTAAATAAAACTTGCATTATCTTTATCTATGCATTTATCTACACATGTACTCAAGTCCTGAATGAAATTTGGTTAAAGTAACGATCAAAATGGTGACCCCGATCACCCTAGTACAGGCTGTTGCTGCGTGGTCTTATCTATGCATTAATCCACATATATATTCAAGTTCTGAGTGAAACTTGTTACATTTTATCCTTGTTTGCAATTTCAATTTTCGTTTAATTACTTTCGTTTTCTTTTCGTTATCTGCCGCCCATTTAAACAAAAGCTTATCTTCTCTCTCATAGATGAAAAACTTTCAAAACCAAAAAACTTCTAGCCAAATAACGAGGCAAAGAGTTTTTCATTTCATCTGGTGGAATTTCAAACTGTAAAGATAAACTTTAACTACAGTTAATTGATTTTGCCTTCTGAAAAGTGAAAAAAAAGAAAAAGCAAAATTGAAAACTTTATCCTAGGCAAACTTTTCAACTGTCAAATTGGCCAAGAGCCAGACGATGGGGAAACTCAAATAGCAAACAGCAGCACAAAAGACACCTGGACCTGGTCTTGTCTGGTCTCTCTGTCTGTCTGTCAGTCAGTCTGATGACGATTATGATTACTTTTATCATTATGCCTTTAAATGATGATAATGAAGATATTGTCTGGCAATTGTCAACGGACTCAGAAACTTTGATATATTTTGCATAGACTGTACTTACGTTTGCACTTACAAAAGACAGGCTTCTCCTCCTTCTCATCATCATCAGCATCATCCTCATTGACTGTGATTGTACATATGGCGACGTCAGTTCGTAACGCCTGAATTGATATCAATTCCAACTCTTGACCTGCATTGCAGTTTCCACCATCTGTGTGTTTGTCTGGCAATCATTTGCAGCTCTTTTTCTTTTTTTATTCATACTTGCACATTAATTAAAACTGACAGATACAACGGACATGCCTATATACGTATGTATGTATATATATAGTACCAACATATATTTGGAGCCAACTTACTCTCTCGCTTTCTTCTTCATCCATTAATAATAAAAAGTAAATTGCGAAAAAACAAACAAGGAGAAAAAAAATAAAATAAAGTTGATCCACGTGGGGATAGACTTATGTATGAGCTCATCATCATCGACAAAAGTTTGTTCTTATACCCAGTTTTATTTTAAATAGTGAAAGGGTATATTATGCTGTATGAAATGGGCAGGACTTTATAGCAAATCGGAGGACTAACTTTAGGTATATACCAAAGACTCATCTAGGAACATTTATTTAATGCAATATTTTATCAAAGAATTTTCTAATTGATCAGAAGGTAAAAAATCTATTCAAATTTCTGATTTACCATCTTAAAAGCTATATCAAATGATTGATAAATGTCGCGAGTGTTTGATTTGAACCATGAATAAAAGTTGTGTATATAGAACATATTAGATACTTTGCTTCTTTAATTGGGTATCTCATTAGTCGATAATCCATTTGTTGTTTATTTAAAAGTTTTGTGAACTCTGTGGATTGACCGATTACAAATCTTCTGATTAATGACTGTTGTTTGTGCATTTATGTTTGGGTGTGGCACATTTTTATTGGTTTTCTGATCGATCGATCGATTGCCTCGTTTTCGGTTTTTTGTGTTTTGTCTATGTCTAGACCAAATGTGACAAGTTTAGTGTCTAAACTCTGACTGGTTGTCGGGTCATTAGGAGCATTCGCTACATTAATCATCTATCTAAAGCAGATGGAATTGACTTTTAGTTCATCAGCGACGTTCAATAATATTCAAATGAGGGTCATGGTTAAGAGACATGCCTTTTTTTTTTCCATGTGTTCAGGTAGAAAGGTTAAACCTGCTTTCAAACCTGGTTAAACTGCTGATTGGCAAGAAAGCTGCAGGCAGAGGCAAGCCGAAGAACCTGTGAAATATGAAACTAGAGTAAATTTTTCGCTCTAGACAACTAGACATATTTATAAATATTAAGAAATTTTATTTTTTAATGAATATACAAGCTCACAAATGAAACATTCAAAATTCCACCTCTTCCAAATTTTTCCTCACGTTTCTGCAAATATTTTGTACAAACTAATAAAGAAAAACTCAAGCAAACAAGGCAAATAGCTTAAATTTCTATAAATAATTTGTGAAGAATACATTAAAAATGATACAAAAATATTCTCAATAATCTAGTAAATAGTTCTTAAAACTATTTGAATTAAAATAATTATATTCTCTCTGCTTATGGCAATAGATTTATACAAACAATATGCGCATAATATTTGCTTGATAAATTTTGCCACCATTTATTTAACAAACACACGAGAAAGAGCTTCTTCGTTTGCTAATTAATTAAATTAAGTTGAATAAATTGCTAAATAATTTAAGGCTTTTCAATTTTATGGTTTTGGCCAAGAAAATTCCAAGTATTTTATTGTGTATTTGATTAAATGCAAATTGCACACACATGCACACACACACGCACACTCGTATTGTTGTTATTGTGTAGGCCTGAAAGTTTAATTTTAATTTTTAGTTTCAACAAAATCTGGTTCTGTATCGTCGTCCCCTTCTCCCGCCTTTGCCCTTGTTTGATTTACACAAATTTTATGTTAATTAAAAATTGGGAATTTCTTTGTTTTATTTACATTCATGTAAGTTTTGTGCAAAAACAAAAAATAATACCAGATTCGATATTTTATTTTATTTTATTTTTTCTCTCCTTTATGTGGCTTACACAATAATCCTTTGTTGTTCCTGGACATTGAACTTTTTGCAATTTTAGCCTGAGGCTTTTGAATTATATAAATTGAAATGAATACAGAAATCAATGCATTTAATCATTCAGCCGAATATAAGATACACTCTTTATTTAGCAGATTATGATTTCCATTTAAAACTTTATGTAGTCATGATTGTCTGGGTTATCTATTTTATTGGAATTTTGAGACTTTTGTTTTGTACTCTTTTTGGCCACTCAATTACGTTGGCTATTTTTAAAACTCTTCTTTGATAATATGTCAAATGTCATTGCAATTAATTTTCATTAAACTTTTCTATAGTTGGAGCACTCACTCACTCACTCACTCATTTAGTCAGTCAGTCAAACAGGCGGACACGTGTCCTCCTCATCAGTTCGATTGTGTACAAATAGGAAAACTTTTACGTTTGTCAAGCATTTAATATGCTATTTGTTTTGTTTAATTTCGCTGTTGTGTGTGTGTTTTTTTTGTTTCTTTCTTTCAGATTTTTGATTGACTTTTTTTTTTTTGGTTTTCGTTGTTTTTGTGCGTGTGCCGTGTCGGTCGTATGATTCATTTTGTCATTCATTATTCATGGGAATTTCAGAAAGAGTGTTTCCAAGACTCTAGCTCTCGCTCCCTCTCTCTCTTTCCGTTTTGAGATTGTTATCGTTGCCAAAAAAATATATATTTACCGATAATTACGAGAGACACACGTTCATCGCTCTCAATAATGAATGGTTGTTGGTCTCTCTGTGTGTGTGTGTGTGTGTGTGTGTGTGGGGCGGGGCGGGAGGCGGTGGATCGCAAGTAGTCACAGTTCGTCGTAGTCATCGTAGCGAATAATTCGCTCTTTGCATCACACAAATCATAATTGAATTTGACATGTGCCCATCGCGCTCTAAACGAGTTGAGTTTGAAAATAAAAATTGAAACTGGGTTCTATTTGGATTTTTGTGTATAACTCAGACGACAAACGAATAATTACAATTTCGTTTCCATTAATTGGACATGTGTTTCAGTTTCAGTTTTTGATTTTAGCGTTGCGATTTCTGTCTGGGTTTTGATTTTCGATGTCACATGAAATGTGATAAATGGCCAACTAACCGAAAAAGCAAATGAGAGAGGCCGATACATACTACAAAGAAGAATGATGTGTCTTGTTTGTAGTCTATCTCATAATGTTGCATTTGATTTAGCTTCGTTTCGATTTTTGCTTTTATGAGGTTTCTATTAGTTAAGAGAATTTGAATGGCATTTGATATTGATTTCAATTTTATTATTTCATAGTCTCCAAAGTCGACAACTATCGACAAAATTTTGAAATGTTCTTGCAACATATACATATATATTTAAAACTTGTTTTTTATCGGCATTGGTTATGATCAATGAGACGACGCTTAATGCTCGAATGCAATTTGCATAGCCATCGAATAGCTCCATTCATTGGGCTGGGCAACATTGCGTATACGTAATATAATTTGAATTTTGTGCATGTGCAATTTTACTTTGAACGCTTTGCTGCGCTTTTGTGTGAGCGGTTTTTCATTTCCGAAAAACTACGTGCCGTAACTTTTAACTTCCCTACCACCTCTTCACCCGCTCCATCACTTTTGCGCTTTGCCTAACCATTTGCACATTGAAAGCATTTTATCGCAATGCGCTCAAGCAATTACAATTAATTTCAGGTTTCATATTGCAATCAAATCGACATTAGACCTACGAAAAAACCAAAAAAACAAATTTGAAACAATAAGACACGCCAAATTAGCTCATACGCGCGCTGGTCGGTTGGGGTTGCCATCAATTAACATGGTGACCTTCGGCCATGATTTTAATACCCTGTAATTAAGTGAGTGCGGAGAGAGTATAATAATGTAACTAATAGATTGATCACATGTCATTCTATTCGCTGAAAACACGAGAATAAAAGTTGAAGTCTAATTTCATTCGTTATTTAACTGAATCTATCAAATTTATTACTTGCTTATGGCTAATCTATACACACATCTGTCGTGGGAAGATCTGGAAGTATAGGGTAACTGCAAGTCGATGTTGATACCTCGGGATTTGGTTTTATTTTGGAAAGCTGTAAAAAAAAATGTTTTTCAGCAGCAAACGAAAATCTTTCTCATGATTTGCCACACTTTTTCTTTTCTTTTCACTTTCCGTGAACTGCCTTTTCTCATATCCCACTTGTAACAAAACTTAATCTCTTTCTATATCTCTGCCCCACCCCTCCCCTCTCCTCTCCACTCTCTTTCTCTCACTCTCTTGTTATGAATATAATTTATATCTTAATGTTAGGTGTTGAATTTTGTCGGTGATTTTTTTTTTTTTTTTTTTGGTTGTTGTCGTGCTCTTTGCTTAACAAATTGTTGAGCACATCACGTTGTGCAAATAAATTTGTTGCTGTTATTGTCTGCTGTCAATTTATCGTGTATGCGGTTTAGTTATTATCAGCAACGATTTTGTTTATTTATACCCGTGAGTAGTTTTTTTTTTTATTTCGTGCTATTGCTTTAAGTGGAACAACGCCAATTGTCAATTTACATAAGGCGTTGCTGTACATACATACATATATATCGTTGCTGTGTATATATTATCAAACTTGAGCTACTGCTTTGAAAATCAAAATCTATGAATTTTTGCCTACGCCTTCTATAAGGCTGACCTTCATTCAGTGCCACAGTTGACTCAAATTATAAATGTAAGCTAAAATTGAGAATTTGCAATAATAAATTGAGACGAATTTTAACTTAATTTTCGGCATGCTGAAATTTGTTTACCCTTACACAAGATTTTCGTAGATTTGATTTAGATTTTAAATATGTGAATACTTCAAAGTTCTGCAATTTCAATCATTTTTTAATATTTTTTTCTTATTAGTTATCAAGTTAAAAATGTTAAAAATGAAACGAATTTGACTTAAAAATGCAATTGCTTAAAGATCATTTTACGATTTTTCGAGATATTTCTTCTGACTGTTTGGGCAAAACCATTTTCTTAAGAGATTCAAGTTGAACAACCTTATAGTTCCTAAATGAATGATCAAACCAACAAAAAAACACAACATTTTCTTAATAGATTTAAATTGAACAACCTTATCATATGGTTCCTATAGAAATAATCAAACTATAAATAAATAAAATAAGCATAAAATGTTCCCAAAAAACCTCAAATTTGCGAGACTCTCAACTGGGTAAATTTTTGGATGATTTTGTCAAAAGTCATGTACATTTACTCTTGCGATAATTAATTGATTATTTAAGTATTTAAGTCTGAAAATCGTATAGATAGCAAATTTCCTAATTTTCAAGCATAAAAATTTATAAAAATCGTGTTGAAACTATAAAAACTTTAAAATATACCTATAGAATATAACTCATTAAAATCGGCGAGAACACGACTGACTAAGAGTCAGGAAAAGATGAGTAATGAGACATTTTAGTAGCCCAACAAATTGTATATTTACGTTCCCTTGCTAGGGTATTAATATAAAAGAATTCTCGAATGGAAACAGCTGTCGAAAGTAAATTCATTCATTCGCGTTGCGATTGGAATGCTCGAAGAATGCATTTGGCATTCAGATAATGAATCAGCATTAAAAGAAAAAGAAGGTGAATCAAATGGTTGGATATGCCCTGCTCATTTGGGGTAAGGGTATCCCAGAAATATATTCATACATTCTTGTTATCTGCATATACATACATATCTAATGGTAATTTTTCATACTTTTACTCTTCCTTGAGTTGACTTTCCTTTGCCCTGGACAAAAACCAAGAAAATTTTATGACTTGTTTTTTTTGTTCACCCAATCTGCGGCGGGGTCCCCAAAGACCAAATGTACAAGTATGTATGTATGTATATATGTATGTATGTACATACATATATGTATGTATATGTACAACAACTTTCGCGAAAACCCGTTTTCCACGCGTTCGCATAACATTACTTTGCTTGTTGTTGCCGCGCCCTTCACTCGCTTTTGTTGTCCGCCGTGTATTTCAAGCCCCTTCTCCCGCCCCGCCCCCCGTCACGTCTTATTGTCGCTTATTTAGAAGCCAAATCTTGAAGCTGCAACCAAACAGGTTTTTCTTTTTTGCCGTTTTTTGTTCAACTACTACTACTGCTGCTACTACTACTACTACCACAACATGGCTAAGAAAACAAAAAGCCAAATAAAATTATTATATGACGGCGACCCGACTATAAGGCAAGGCGGCGGCTGGCTGCTGTGGCGGCAGAGATAGACGCCAGCAGCGATGCCGCAGTCGATGCCGATGCCGATGCCAAAGCCAAAGACAACGCCAACATCGACGCTAAAAAACTGCGACGCCCGCTGTGAGTTGTTTATTTATATTTTGCATATATTTGGCGTTTTGCTTTTTGGCCAAAAGAAAAAAAAAACAAAACAAAATTCTCTCCACACCCTCGCCTTCGCCCTGGCCATGGCTCCGGTTCTGTCTCCGTCTCTGTCTCGGTCTCTGGCCCTCTTCATATCACACTCTCGCCTTCTCTCATTTTCGTTGTAAGAAGATATTCTTGGTTTTTGTTTTTTTAATTTTTCGTTTTTAAATTTTAGTCTCGTGCTGTTTTTTCAATTCTTGTTTTCATCTACCCTATAATTGGGTATATGGAGCTGGATTTAGGGCTGATCTACTGAAGATATCGACAAATAACATAAAATAACATCGACATAAAAGAAAAGAAAAATTTTGATAAGCAAATATTGAAAATAAAAACTTTTATTATTAAAATTTAAGTTTGCTAGTGTGTTAAACCTAAAAATATCTGAAATGCACTTTTAAATAGCGTAAACATTTTATAAATCAAACAAAAACACAATCTTTAAAAATCCTCAACAATTTTAAGAAGCCAAGTCTTGACCTCTTGAAGGGTATCTGCAGGTCGATGCCACAAATTCACTTGAGTTGATCTAAATTTGTGAATAAAGATTCATAATGAAATTTGAAAATTAGGTTTTCGATACATTTTAGAGAAACTTTTAAATTCGTTTCCATACTAATTGATTAATTATTGGATCCATTGTGAAATTTGATATAAAATGTAAAGTGATTTACAAACTTTTTAGCTTGATCGCTCTTTGATCTGTTTTGAGTGAGTGAAAGTGACTAAGTGAGGTTTTAGATTTGATAGAAAGGGTCAATAGATATTAATCTTTCCGGTTGGTGAGAGGTCCAATTTGAGGGTATTAGCCAGTCGTTTTAGTCTTTTGTATCCGTACCATAATGTGGCGCCATTTGAATGGAGGCAAGGCAGTACATACATACGTCTTCTTGTGTCAGCCTGCGGGTTGTCGTTTTTGCGAAAAAGTTTTTCTTTTCTTTAATTCTCTTCTAATACTTGTGCTGCTGCTGTAGCTGCTTCTGTTATTGTCGTTGTGTGTGTTGTCCCTTACATATTTGACATACATAAACCAAAAGAAAAACCAACTTAAAGTATTATGAAACTTAAACTCAAGACGGACACCAGCAAACGACCAGAAGAAGTAGCGGCAGTAGCAGCAGCAGCAGCGGTACAATTGACCACAATTGGAGCAGCCTCCGTCAAAGAATAAGAATAAAGAGGCAGAGGAGTAACTTGGTAAGAAGATGAAGCCAAATAGTTGTTGTTAGCCCATTTGCCGCAATTTTTTTTGCTCTTCTTGTATTTTTACAGTTTACTTTGCGTCTGTATTCCTCCTATTCGTAGGTAGTAGTAGTAGCCTAATTTCAACGCTTGAATGCAGACCTCAACTAAACATACATCCAAATAGTTGAGTGTGCGTGTGTTTGTGTGTGTGTGCGGGTGTAGTATGTATGCCAAAGCTTATCTGGAGGCAGCATCAACGTCAACAAAAAGAGAGAAAAAAAAACTCAGACAGAGATAGAAGCAAAAACCTCAGATATTTTTTTTTTTTTTTTTTACCCTAACCGTAGGAAAATGTGAGACCACAAAGCGACGACGGCAACATATTTGTGTCTCTTTTGCACTTTAACGAAGGAATTGCTTTCTCCCCCAAACAACTCCCCCTCTTCCCCTCTTTGTGTCCTATAAATTGTGTGGTTTAGTGATTTCCTAATGCAAACTGACATGAACTGCAAATATCAACGATTATAAATATTTGAAAGGATAAAACTGAGCTCGAAAGAAGAGCGTCGGGAGCGCAGTGGAGACTGGGGAGTGGGGGAGTGAGAATTGAATTCCCCTTGGGGGACATTATAGAATGTGTTTAAGGAATTGAGCCCTGAATTCAAAACCACAAATACAATTTTTCCTTCACCCCAATTTAATGTGAGCCAAATTGGAGAGCAAAAAAGGCTTTAAACCGATTTCTTGTCATTTGCATATACTGAAATCAATGTGCCTTTTCTTCGAGTGTACTTTATTAGTTTTTTTTTTTGACGAAATTTCTTTATTGACTGTGCAAGTGGAATATACTAAATTGAACTTGTAACCAACGACGACTGACTTTGAATTCCAAATGAAATGGTTAAAAACAAAGCATTACATAATGCGAACAACAACAACAACAACATCAATGAACAATCAAAAGACAGCGCCAACTTCTACCACGACATACATACATAAATACGTTTCCCGTACGTTGTGCCAATTTTTGGTTTTTCACTTTCAATATTTTCGCTCTTTGAACATTTTTCGAAATGATAAATGGATATCAAATATTGAGAGATTTATGCTAATTGCCATCATCTTTGGTTTTTTGTTTTCTTTTGCAGCTAAAAAACAAAATGGCGCCGCCATACGCACAAATAGTTTGGGCTCCGGCACACGAACTCCACCCCTGGAACGTAAAAGTAAATTGAGCGCTTTGGGTAGATTCTTTAAGCCCTGGAAATGGCGACGGAAAAAGAAGAGCGAAAAATTTGAGGCCACCTCCAAATGTAAGTCTATTGACAAATTTGTCCATTTAAATCTGATTGATTGTGTGATTGATTGTTTGTTTGATTGCTAAATTGTTTGACATTTCTGCAGCTTTGGAGCGTAAAATTTCTGTTCGTGCCAATCGTGATGAGTTAGTGCAAAAGGGCATTCTACTACCGGAAAGTCCTTTGGGCAATATACCAGAACCAGGTAAGTTAAAAATCACATAAAATCTATATAACATAATTAGGGGAAAAAGCCGATTAATATTGGAATCAGTTTAACAGAATTGTTCACAAATAGATAGATAAATAGATTCATTGCCAGATTTAAAATTGCGAACCGATTTTTTCTGAATTTAAATTTAATAATTACAAAAAATGTAGTAAAACAATTGTTTTTAATGGTTTCCTTAAATAAATTTTATTTAGTTAATTTTTATTCACAGAAATATGAATTTTCAAAAATCTTCTAAAAATAATTCCCGTTTAATGTCAAACAATTATCAATTATGTCAGACATCAATCGCGACGCCATGCAAGATCTAATTTGTTAGTTCGATTAGTTATTAGAAAGAAATATATGAAAAACTGCACTAAAAATTAAAAAATCAGTTTGATCAAAAAACTAATTGAATTTCTACATAGTTCAATTGAATATTTCTACCCTTGCAGAGGGCACAGAAGAAACTCGAGTAGATACATATATACAAGTCCGTCTGTTTCTATACGAACTAGTCTCTCAGTTTTTAATATTTATGTAAGAATTTCCACGAATTACATTCACAATGGCGCTCATATAGTATTGTTATTAAAGTTGCTTTGGTTTTAGTTACGTGGTTGAGCCAGAAAAGGATTAACCTTTGTGTGTGGGAAAACCTTCTCTAAGCATGCCGCAAAAAAGGAAACGAAAACAAAAAAGTAGGAGCATAGAAACAACAAGCTTATTAGCTGGCAATGCATGCGCGCAACACAAACTTCGGCAATTTGTAACTTTTGCAACTGTTTTAGTAGCTTGCATGCCTTCAACTTGGCCATGGCAAACAAAACGGAAATTGGCCATAAGCCACGCACGATTTAGCCAACTCCTCTCCTCCGTGTGTGTGTGTGTGTGTGCCGTGTCTGTTGGCTTAGTCAAGTCACTCAATCTGTAGGTTTTTGTTTTTTCCTCTTTTATTTTTTTGCCTGGGCACTTTGCTAAATTGTTTGGCCAAGCTATCCGTACATAGAGATTGTCATCGTCGTCGTCGTCGTCGTCGTCGTTGTCATTGTCGTCGTGGTCTCCACCTCCTTCCGCATGAGTTGAGCCGTGACGTGACATGAAGACGACGGGGAGACATTGTCAATCGGTCAGATTGCACACACAAATCGAGAGGCGGAGAGGCAGAGAGAGAGAGAAGCGAAGATGAGGCGCCTTGTCTCTTCGCTTGTCGCGACAACATTGCGAGACTTTTACTAAAATGACAATTAATCAGAGAGGCTAATTGTCGATGCCACGGCGTCACTCAAGAAGCCTTTCTACACAAATCGTGAACATGAACGTGAAGTGCATTCAAATTGCCAATAGCAGCAGGATAGAAAAGAAGATTCCAAAGAAGAAAGAAAGAAAGCCTCGTCATGGTGTGGGTGTGGGAGTAGGGGGTAAAAAAAGGCTATCATTTACGAACCTACCTCAATTTATAAAGACTTGTGCAAGGCAAAAGCTTTTTCCTTTTGGGGTTTCCTTCGCTGAACAACAGATGTCTCTCTTCAAAGTTATGTGAATATGAAAGCTTTCGCTTTATTGTTTGTTTGTTTGTAAGGGGAAAGCTATCCGCTTAGAGCTTTTATGAATGAAGTTTTTATAATCCCGGCCTTTAATTTCTTCTCATTCTCTTTTTTTTTTTTTTTATCTCCGTTTAGGCGAGGAGTCATACTATAATACCAACAATAGTGGAGCCACCGCCAATGGTTCCATACTCTCAGCCGTCCACAATAATTCCATAAATCAAGCCAACAATTCCATAAATGCCACAACCTATGGCACTGCCGGCAATCAGCTCATCTCCTCCCAGCAGCAACAGCAGCAGCAGCAACAAGGACTCCCAAGCTCCATATCTGTGCAACAGTTCAATGCAAATTCCATGCTCAATGGATCGAGCGGCAATGGTGTCGGTGTCGGAGTCGGTCACAACCAACAAAATTCCATGGCCAATGGCTGCATTGTTGGTGGCCATAATGCCAGCGGCAACGATGGCGCCTCGGATACATCATCCCTAAGCGGCGGAGTGCCCCATTCACAGTCAGCACCACAGCAATTGGGTGTGGGCCAACCGCCGCCACCTTTAACACCATTGGCCCAACATCATCAGGCTTTGGCCCAGCAGCTGCAACAGCGATTCGCCATCAGCAATAATAATGGTGAGTTCATTTTTTCAAAATATCACTCAAATTCAATTTAAATCGTCTTGTTGCTAGTTTTCTCTTTATACGTACATATATATATATATATATTTGTAAGTTGAGTTATTGTCAAAAGGTTTCTCTAGTCACTGCGGTTAGATGTGCTTTGTGGTAAGCTTCTTATCGTCGTCAATTTATTTAAAGAAAAGAGAGAGTAAATTGAAAAGATCTAATTTAAAGATTATTCCCATGCAATCGGGCACTAATTCAGCTCTAAAGAAGCTAAAATGAAGAAGGAATTAGTGGGAATCAGTCCAAAGTTAATTTAGAAAACTTGGCAAATAAATTTATATTAAGATTTATTTCTAATTGAGTTACAGAATTTTCTTCTCTCAATAAGACAATCCTAAACTCTTTTTCGCATCGATTACCCTAATATATCGAAAAAGCTTTGAGTTAAAGTAAAAGAGTATCAAAATAATGCTCATGATTTTTTGACTCGCCCTCGTAATATGTAATATTAACAAAATTAAATTTATAATGGTTTTCGCAATACTCCATTTTAAAAAAATGGTTCTTTCAACCGGAAGTGCTTTTTTTTTTTTCCATTTTGCAAATTTAGTATAGCATACTTTCTTGCTGCATCGATTCAATTGAAATGCAAAGCAGTTCAAAATCGTTGCCTACTTTGAAGCGTTCTTCGTAATGTTCACATTGCCTAACATCGAATCAATTACTAAAACTCATCAGCATTAGCCATAAATTAGACCCATTTTAGAGCACTTAACGCCTGGTTAAGACCCAACTTCCAACCAAAACATATTCACACCCACACACACACACACACATCAAACACATGTATGTATATTTGTTTTTCCACTTCTAGCATGGTTAAGTTTCATAATACTATATACCCTTTACAATTGAGGCATATTATTATTATGAAAGGGTCAAAAAAAAAATATATAATATATATCTTTAGATATATATAAATATCTAAAAGATCTAGTTGAAATGCCTGAACATTTGTGACTTAAAAAGAAAAACTAATTGAGGTGGAATTCTATTTTTTACGAGGTTCTTCTCCTGATTTTTCTTTCCTATTTTTGTTGGGATCTAAATAAAATAAAATCGTTCATAATCGGGTAACCAGTTGAGTTATATTCATATGAGATCTTAAAAGCTTTGCCTACCAGTTTTCGTATAGATTATAAATAATGATGTAATATTGACAGTAAATAATCGGAGATTTGGCAATGACGATTAGTTAACGATAACTGATAACGATAACTAAACAATAATTGATAACTGCTTAAGGTGACAACTGTAAAGAGAGAGAGAGTTAAAAAACTAGGGTATTCAGAGGTTGTCAAGCCGATTTACAAAAATCTATCCATGTGTATATTTGTATATATTTTTCAGTTAAGATACGAAAGAGATAAAAAGTTGTTTGTTTGGCGGGCGCGCGCGGCTAACATTTGGGGTGGGGCAATAAACAAATCTCTTCTCTGTTCTTGATTTTACAATCTTTTCTTTTCTTTGCTGTTTTGTTTTCTGTCTCTCTCGCTTTCTGTGTGTGTGTGGGTGTGTGTGTGTCGAAAGTTTCAGAGTTCTTTATGCTATCCTTCAGTCATAATAATTAGCACATGAAAAATTTGTTTCGTTTTGATGACTATTAAAATTTTCACACCGTCGTTTGCCGCTTTTGTTTACTTAAGTTGAAGCTTTTTTTTTTTTTGTTTTATTTGTTTTAATTTTTTGTTGTTGTTGTTGTTGCTGCTGATGCCGCCTCTTCAAATTGTGTGGAAGCTGCAACACAACCGGCATAATAATTTTTCTCTCTCTCTCTCTGTCTCTCGGGCATTTGAAACTGCGCACGTGAGTGAGAGAGCTTTGTAGTCTCTCTCTCTCTCTCTCTCTCTCTCTGTATGTTGTCTCTGGCTCTCTCTCTCTCTCTGTTCGTTTACTTTTTATCATGTTTTTTGTTGTTGCTTTTGCCGTCTTGTTCTTCTTCTTCATATTGTTGTTGTTGCTGGCTCAATTTTATAGGAAACTTCTATACGGTTCCGACTCGCGTCTGGCATTTCCATGTTCAGTTAACATTAAAACTCAGTCGGCAAGAGCAGCGCTTGTTTTTAGGTGTCTCGCAGAAAATACAAAAAAAAAAAAAAAAAACAAAAATAAATAAAATAAAAACAAGAAAAACAGAAATAAAAATAAAAACACCGAATATAATAAAAACAAAAGTAAATTTGAAAATGGAAAGAGAAATATGTAACTGGAAAAATTGAAAGCAAATAAATATTGCACAAAATATTAGTTTGTAATTTATCGTTTTTTTTGTTTGAGTGTGTGTCTCTCTGTGTCTGTGTGAGTGTGTGTGTGCGTGTGTGTGTGAGTGCTTTACATATGTAATCTGGCCTGTATATGCTAAGAATATACACATGTATATGTACATAGTACGTCGTCTAACAGTCTAATACAGTGCATAGTGAAATCGTGAACCTGCAACAACAACAAATCAAAGTAAATTTCAAATAAACAAAATAATTGCAAATTAAATATCAATTTTCCATACTTTTTATTTTTTGTGCATAATTTCAAGGCAAAAAGTTTTAAACAAATTAAGTCAAATCACATGTCGGAGTGTGTATTTTTTTTACCGGTTGAATATAATTTAGTTAGTAGTGCAGGGCAAAGTGATAGACTAAAGGGGGCGGGAGCCATATTGCTATAGGTAGATAAATGTGAGGAATTGTAGTGCCATATCAGCTCTCTATAGGGAAGTAATTGTTCAACTTGTTTAAACTGTCAATCATAATTAGTTTCAAGTGAGGTTTTTTTACTTTCAAAAGTTGTTCGCATTGATCATTATGCTTTTTGATATATGGAATGCCTTATATAGGTCTTACAATGACATGTTTGTTCAGTTATTATGGCATTAGTGTTAGATACTTTTGAATTCAGGGTCAAAGAAAAGTAAAGTTAACTCAATTTTAGTTTAAAAGAAAACGAATATTTCTAAAGAAAATAATACTAAAAGAATTTAAATGCAATACAATATACTTACTAAAAATAAAATCTCTGCACTAGATGATTTGGGAACTAAATTAAAAATTAGTCTAGCTAATGGATCGGAATTAAGAAATATATAAATGTGGCAATACGAGTTTTAAATCGGATCTTGTACTCCAAATATGAAAATTATGGAACCGATTAATATTAAAATTAATATTTATATTTCCATAACCGAACTGACTAACGTCAATAAGTCGAGAATATTTATAAAACTTTGTTTAATACATTTTGTATACCCTGAACCCAAATGTACAAACAGAACGAAGCATTTCCGATCGTAAAAAATATATATATTATTCATAAGCACAAAAGTGTAAAGATCTCGGGAACTACAAAAGCTAGAGCTACTAAATTTGGGATGTACACCAAAGGAATATGAACGCTGGTAACGCCCCCTCTTGCGCCCGCTGGGGGCGCTAAAGAGTTAGCGAGATAGTATTTAATATATTTGATGTAGTTTTTTTCCCTTGGTGTAGAGTACACCCAAGTCGGTGCGTCGACTTACCTAATTTTTCATTTCGTATAATGTCTGGAATGCAATTGAGGCAAATTTATTTCATATTAAGAAGTTTCTCTTGGAGTATTCCAGATGTATTGCATTCAAGTGTCAACCGGATGCAAGAATTAAAACATTCAGTCAACCGCTTTGCACAAAAATCTTAGTTTTCTCGTCATATTTTTGCCATATCAACGACTTTTGGTATGTCGAATTTCACTTGATATCGCGCCGCTCCCCCCGAATGGTGCATGATATCATGTTACTCTAACACAAAGATCTCTCTGTGTGCCTCCCCCGCTGTATGCCCTTCCATTTGAAATCGCTTTTAATTCCATCATACAATTCCAACCGCAAAAGTCTCAACGTCAACGAAATTTAAATAAATGCAATTTAAATTGAGTGAGCGCACCCAAAAAGAAAAAAAAAACAACAAGCAAAACAACAAAAATCTCAGAGAGCTTCGACAGAGCCACCCACAAAAGAGGGGATACGGAGAGAAAAATAAAAAAAACAACTTAAACATGTTGAAATTTGTATACCCTAACCGCATATTAGTGGAACTTCTGCCTATGGTTAACTGATACCCTACTCTTGTAAGGGTATTGAAAAGTGTACAAATAAACAACAACACAAAGTGCAACAACAACAACAACAAATGTTTTCCTACAATGAAATAAAGGAAATTTTTTGTGTAAATGCAATGCGAGCAACAGCGGCGAGCCTACTGGAGGGTGAGAGGGTGTCAGAGAGAGAGTGAGTGAGTGGGGGGAACACAGAGTTGCCGTTAAATTCACTCTTCTAGCGCCAACACCCCCGCGAAAGCCCTTTAATTTATGAATGTCCATCTGAGAGGGGTTGTGTGTTACCCTACCCCCGCTTCCCTCTCTCTCTGTCGCTGTTTCGCTCGCTCTCCCTCTTTCTTGCTCTCTCTGTGTCTACGCATTGCCCTGCCATAAATTGTTATGTCCTTTCTTTGTTGTTGTTCTTGGCTGCAAGTCAGGAAGTTCTCGTCGTTCTATGTCGTGGGCAGCTTTCAGTGGGAGAGGCGAGGGAGGCTAGGAGTATGTTTTGTTTGTGTTTTTGCAAGAGAGAGAGGGAGAGCGAGAGAGAGAGAGAGTGCAAAACAGTAAATTTTGCTTCTTCCCTTATGCTTTACGTTACGCATACGCAGCGTGGACAGGCAACTATAAAAAGTGTTGCCTACAATTGAGAGTCAAGCCGCTCTCTATGGCGCTCTCTCTCTCTCTCTCTCTTGTCGTGTCCTTTTTGCTTTTGATTTTCGTTGACTCTCTCATTGTTTTGCTTTCGATAAGAGAGAGAGAGAGAAGGAGAGACGGTGAAAGAGAGAGAGCGAGTGCACCAGACTGTGGCTAATTTGTGTGAAAAGTTTAAACAAATTTCGAGATGCAATGTTCATCTAAAAAATTCACAAATTGCAAATTTTAATATGAATATTCTTTCTTATTAAGGGGATTGCAAATTTTTAGCCTTCATTTTTCCCATTTCATTTTCGTGGTTCCTTTTGGCTAAACATTCGTTGCGGCATCTTGTTGGAGAGGTCGTCTACCTTTTGTTTTTTCTTTCCTTCTTTGGTTTCTTTTTTTTTTTGCCTGTTTCTGCTTTCGTCATTGTTGGGACTCAAGTGCATCTGTGTGTGTGTGTATCTTCTTCTTCCTCTGTAATTGTGTGTGAGCATAAATTGCATTCAAATTGAAATTCAGCGTTTTTCTTTGGTGTTTATCCCAATACTCAATGTACCCTGTAACACAAAAAAAGTATAATTAAATTTGATCAACTGTAAAAACATATATATTCATGATCTGTCAAGAAATGTTGAAGCCGAAAGAAGGATCTTCAATATCCATAAAGTCAAAGCTGTCAGAGGATATCGCGAAGTTGTTATTGCCATAGAAGGAGACTATTTAATTATGAATTGATGAGGAAAAATCGAGATGAATGACTGCTCGGGTGCAATGAAATTTCGCATTCAGCGTCACTCATTTAATGTGCGGAATTTATAATATTTTTTCATAATTTTCCGCCCCTCACTCCCTCCGCCACCTGCATGTTCTATCGCCTTGTGACTCATCTCATCTCACTCTCCTTCTCTGTCTCTGTCTCCCTCTCGCCTTTGACTCTTGTTTGTATGTTGTTTTTTTCCTTTTTTCCATTTTGTTTATTTATTGCTGGCTTGGCAAAGTTTCTTGACTTTTATTTGATATGGTGCAATCAACTTGATTGTAACCGGCATTTCTGTTGTTGTAGTAGGTCACGCACAGCAAAGCTACATAAGAATTCTCATTCAATTCTCTAGCTCCTCATCACCATCGCATCCTCTCTCTCTGCTGGCCAGCTTGGATGAGCTGTTCGCGCGCTTATCCATGGGGAGTCATTTGCCATTGTGTCCTGCATCAATTTAAAGAAAATGCTTTTTCACAGCAAGGTGCTGATGAAAAGCACATAAAAGAGACTACAAAGTAACATAGAGAGAGGGAGAGAGAGAGAGAGGGAGGGATTACCTTAAGTGAGCTAAAGGCATTAGCTTCATTTTTATGGCCATCAATCGGACTGAGCAAAAGATTACAATTTTAATGAGAATATTAGATATATTAGGGACTTGAAACAAAAGTTAGTTCTTTTCGATTCAGGGTTATTACTTTATTTGTCTACTTTCTGGTGACATGGTTTTTTGTTTTTTTTGTCGTTCTTCTCTTCTGATGTCTGATGGCAATTTCCTCCAAGTCGCCGCATTCTAATCTAATAACTTTTGCTATATTTGGTTTGTCACTTCTTCAACCTATTAAAAGATAAGCAAGACCTTCTTTACCTCTCTCTCTCTCTCTCTCTTTCGTATCATGTCTTCTCTCTATATATCTTATGTGTTTATATAACTAACTTAAATATATAATATATGTATATATCTCTCTTCATGGGAATGTACGTACATAATAGGTAATTGACTCAGACTGATAATGCAATTAGAGATGAGGCAAAGCAAAGCTAAGTAAAGTCATGATTGTTAGTTGCGGTTACTTATTACTTAAGAGAGGGCACTTGGCACGTAATCTCAAAATGAAATACCTATTTTTCTTTATCTCATATATACTATATGTACATATGGCGAGAAGATTTCTTGATGTTATAATCAATATTAGACAACGTTTGACAGTTATTAAAAAAAAAAGCATTCTTTGGAATGCTTTTAGAGAACATGAAAATATGTGTTTAATTAACACAGATACTGAAATGGAAATCTAATTTGTTTTCAGATCAAAACGATATCAAACGATTTTTTAAATATATTTTTTGTTTTGTTTGTGATAAATGTGAATTTTAATTCGAATTTTGTTTACAATTTTTCATTAAAATCTAATGGATATTGCTATAGTTGTTGTTCTTGACTCTGGATCGATTTTTGCTACCCCAAAAAGTTTAGTTTGCCTATGTGAAATTAATTTGCCTAATTAAAAACCAAAAACCTCACCTCACCTGGTGAGCACACACTGTTGGTGGTGGTGGTTAGTTAGGTGGGTGGTCATCAAAGTCAATAGCCAAATCGAGAGGCAACACACACACACACAAACAAAGCAACAACCATGACTGACAATGACCACTCCCCAAAAAATTTTTCCTAGGTAGCCAGACGATTGCATGCTATAGCCTCATAATGCTGACATTTTCGTTGGTTTTTTGTTGTTTTTTTTGGAAATAGATTTTCCATCCAAACACGCCGCGAAACACATGCAAATGAGTCAATGTCCACTTGGGCTAGCTAATTTGTTTAACAAATAAATATATTTCAATTACCCTTTCCTCCAACAACAAAAAATAAACGGCATACTCTTTTTTTGTGTCACTAATGAAATAAATTTCGATTTTCCAAAAATTATTCCATCTTTTCAAGAATTTTGAAGGATAAGAGAAATGACCTGGTTTATCCTCGCCCCCCAATTAATTGGAAATTCTTTTTATCGTTAAATTGTTAACATAAGGCTCATTCCAAAGAAATCTTCTCATCTCACATTTCGCAATCTGCTCCAGCAAAAGCAACAGCAAACAAATAATGAGTAACAAAGACAGAGAGATATAGATGTGCAAGATTGAATGAGATGGAGATACGTTTTTAAGACGCCATAAAAGTCGAAAAGATGACAATGTCAATGTCTTGCCTTGCCTTGTGCCCCTTGTGCCATCCAAACACACACACAGACAGACACACAGAGACTTCTTTTCCCCTTGTGCTACTGACCTCCAGCTGGGGCTATAAAACACACACATACTCATTGAACACACACAAAAATATCAGACGAAAATGTGGGCGCCATCAATTATAATTCGCACCAGATCCGAATGAACCGAATGAACGAAAAAAAAAAAAAAAACCAGCATATACTTTTATGGTGGCGTATACTTGATGTGGTCGCTCGGTCGTTCGTTCGTTTTGGTGTTTGCTTTTGTTGCTTTTTGATTTTAATTATGAACAATTGCCGCAAAATTGGTCGCCTGCAACTTCCGGTATTTCATTTCTCATTTCTCATTTGTCGCCAGACAAATTTTCTTTTGTCAAAATAATAAAGAAGAGAGTGAGAGAATGCTAGATACTTATAGAGATATTATATACATTGTATATACATATATCTACTTAAACGTCAAAGATAAAATGAAAGAGAGAATGGTGTGAAGGAGAAACAGCGAGCATTCCAATTCATTCTTTATGCCCAATTCATGATTCACAATTCAATAAATTAAATTTAAATTGAAATTTGTACGGCCTTTTGTCATCAACAACGATGCCACTACCAGCCTCCTCCACTACCCCTCCATTCACTCAGTCCACTGCCATCTCTATCTATATCTGTATATATATATGTATATAGAAATTCTGTAGTGTTGCTGTTTTTGGCGCCATCGTCAACGACTCGTGCCGTTCCATGGCGTGCCTGTCGCATTGCCTTTTGGATAATCTTTATCAATTTGGGCCAGTGACAGTCTTCATTTTCTCCATTCTATAGTCAGTTTTTTTTTTTTTTTTTTGTTAATTTTTTTGTATTCCCTCGACAAGTGTGTGTGCCGTAGAGGCACACTGCAAATGGACAATGAGGCGATTTAATGTACCCTGCAGTCATCGAAAAAACCAGCAAAACATTTCAGGGAATTTGTCTTCAGGGCTGATCTTCTTGACCCCGACAGACCTTCCGTTTTATTTAATAGTGTTTATGTTAAATATGCCTCATTACACGGTGACTCAAAGTCGAAATAGCGAAAAATGACTTTTACTTCTTAAGTAAAAGGGGAAGTAAAATGATTGATGTATTTTCTAATACATCATCCTATTCCAGCAGTTCCTAAGAAATTAGTCAGAGACTAAGCTTGAATCACTTTGTATTATTTGCTTTAAAATGGTTAATAATATTTTAAAGAAAATTGTTTTTTGTCGTGAAATAATTATATATAATAAGTCTGATCCTTATTCAGTTAAAAAAGTATGCAAAAACAAAGGGTGTTTCCTCTTTTCGCGATATCTAGTTGTAATTCCCAACTAGTTTTAGCGTTGAAGTAGTGGATTGATCCTGGAATTCTAGGGTCGTGAGAGAACTTGATTTTTGAAATATAAAGACGAGCTGCTCGCTTTGAGTCTCTTTCAATAATAGTTCGGTAAATAAAATGATAAAATTTTACTCGATATTATGGAGAAAAAAACATTAAGAAACTAAGACTAAACTAGACTAAAGATTTTTGTCTGTCTACCAGAGTATTCAATTTTTTTCAAGGTCGAAGTTAGCTCAATTATCTGAATTAATTTAGAAAGTAGTTGGAATTGACTGGGTTTCATATCTAATTCCATTCTGGTTGAAAATGAGAAAAGAACAAGTATAAAAAGGAGAGAAAAAAACTCTTTAAGTATGCATTATGGCGATAATTGATGGTTTCCATCAACTAGAAATTGAATCCTATAATTGATTGACCGATACAGAATATATAATTGCTTGCTCTTTTATCGATTTTGTCTGATCTCTTGGCCTTGTAACAAATTAGCCTCATGAAATATGCACAAGAAACAAAAACCATGCAACACGAATTGAAGAAGAAGAACTTTACAAAACTTGTTTCCATATATACATATATATACATGTATATATGTATATTATATATATTTATATATATATATATTAATTCTGTTGTGTGTTTCTATGATTAATTTCATGCATTAATTAAGAATTTAATTGTCTGTTCTGAGATGTCAGTGATGCTTTTGTGATATTGTAAATTAAATAAATAAAACAAGACAAACAAAATCCCTAAAAATAGGCACAATCAAAAATAATGTTTATAATATTAAAACAAATAAATTATACAAATAATTAAAAATATAAAAAAAAACCAACAAAATGGGAAAAACAACAACAACAACAATGAAATGAGCAACCTTTACCACAATTGCACAAAAACACATTGAAATGATAGATAATCAATAAGCGCAATGGTTAACGTGTAATCAAATATTAAAAAAAAAATGCTTTAATAGCCATAAACAAAAAGCAAACACAAACAACAACAACAACAGCAACTATAAAATGTGATAAAGTCAAATCAAAGTTGGCCAAAAAGCACAAAAAACAGAAAACAAAAGCAAAGTAATAAGGCAATAAATAAATGTTTCATCGGCCACGACGTTAACTGTTATAAGTGTGATAAGCTCAGACACGCTCGAAGGTATCATAAAGGCAGATTGCGTATTAAATAATACATGATACTTACATGCAAAACAACAACAACCATACCAGCAGCAACAACAACAATCAAGGAGAAACACACAACAACAACAACTACTGACTGCCACACAATCCATCGCAATGTCGTGTGCTTAGCCAAGACTTGAACCCAGAAGAAAACGCACGATAACGAGATAACAACCAACAGCAACAACAGCAGCAATAACAACAACAATTAACAACAACAACAAACCAACCAAGAAACAACTACTACAACAAGAAATCAACGGCAGCTTGGAGGCGACATCAAAGCCACGCTGATGATGGGCTACATCATGGGTTGTGCTTGTTTCAAAGGTACGCAAAACGAAAAATTCATCTCTCTGGGTGTGTAGAGTGTGTGTGTGCGAGTGAGTGTGTGTGATGTGTGTGTAGGCGAACAAAAAAATTCCGCCCGCAAGTATTCAAAACGAAATCTGAAACTCACATCGTTAGGACATTTTTGTTATGCACCTATGTACACTCTTACCCCCCAAACCCCCACAGAACACCCCCCTTCTTTCTTCTAACCTTAGCACCCAACTTCTACAGCTAGCCCCTATACCAAAAAGGGTAGCAAAGAGTATATATCCTTTTTATGTGAAGAACAAATAACATTTTCACCTAATTCCCTATTCGATTTCCATTAACTTTGACTTGTCGATAACAATTTGTTTAAACCATGCATATTTATTGAGCATAGATCAATAAAGTTAGTTGATTTGCATTCATTCCTACAGTTTCAGAGCAATGGCAAGAGTTCCTTGCAGTTTCTGGAGCAGATAAACTATCGATATATTGATTATTGACTGTCGATCTTTCGCCTATCCTCGCTTAGTATTCGTAAAATATTTGGAATTACATTTTCGTTCGTCAAATTAAAAGAAAAACCCCTCAATTAAATATTAAGCACTGGCAAAAACTGTAATTAGAGAGGATAAACTATTGACAGGCAGTTGCCATATCGGAAAGACTATCGATGCTTCGATTTTAGTTTGTAAAGTTAAACAAATGCAAGTCGATTACTTTACAAATACAAGTAGAGTAAGTAGAGTTAAAATACCAATTTCAGTAGAGTATTATTAAGCCTTTACGCGGCTTTCCGCTTTCCGACTTTCCGATCCATATAGTTATCGATAGTTTTAGGGAATTCAGCTCTGCTTCATATTATTAACAATATTGTAAGCTCCTTTTCATTTGTTTTCTAACGAATTTCAACTAAATTCCATATCTTTTTTTCTAAATTCCATTTCAACTCGAAGTTTTTCAATTGTTCATCGCTCTGTTATGACTTCGAATAGTTGTAAATTCATGTGGTAACTTCGTTTTAATAACTAAAAGGTGTGTGGCTAGTCAGTGCAACGCACTCTCCATGATTGCTTTCATGCTGACTTGTTCTCATCTGTCAAAGTGTCCAACAATCTCAACTGCCACCTAGGACACAGCCTCCATGAGCAGGGCGCGCGTCACCCATTCTACTTCCTTCCGCTCATTAGGCGGTCTCACATCGTTTCTCACATGCTGTAGAAGCGGCAGTGCCCTTTAGGCGTTTAGCTTTTTTCTCTCGCTCGCTCTCTCTCTCTCGATTGTCTTTTGTTTGCTTACGTTTTGTTTGTTCTCTTGCACACGCATTTTCGCATTTTTCTATGCAACGTCATTAAACAACGACGTCACAGAAAAACTATGGACATGATGGAGCATGCGCACCTGAAAAACGTGAAAAAGTGAGTGCGATTTTATGGCGTTTAACAGTTTTATGGCAAGAATTTATAGCAGAGCATCTTTGTTTGTGCATTTTGCATGAGATTTCCTTTTCCTATTTTGTGTTTTTTTTTCTTTTCTTCTTTTTCTCTCTGTGGGTGCAAGTCGTTTTGGTTTTTTGCCTTTTCCATTTTCCTCCTTTTTATTTATTTCACCTTAAAGCGTTAAAAGCTGCCTAGATTCGTTTTTTATTTTTATAGCGCTTGTGGGTGCGAGAGAGAGAGAGTGTGTGAGTTATTCGATAGCCTTTTGAGTGCAATGTGATTTTTTAGTTGACTTTCTTGCACTTTGTTTGTGATTATGGGGTATTATGATTTAGTCCTTCAGTTGGCTTCCCATTCTGGGAAACATTGTGAAAGTTTACATAGGATTTGCTTTATTCTTAAAGAAATTAAGCAACAGAGATTCGTTTTTTGGACATAGTGAAGTAAATAACTCAAAAATTAGTTCACTGATCTCAATAAATTGCTGGTAGACTTTAGGTATAATAGTCAATCGTCGGTTTAGGAACGTAAATTGATTCCAATTAAAATTCTAGTTTAATTAATTGTGGGTAAATTTTATCTAGTCAACGGATTCCTTAGTTAACATTAATTAACAGACGATTCGCTATAAAAGGTCATAAGTTAAGTGTTAATTGTTGAGCTAGAAATTACAGCTACTGTTGTGATGTGTCCCCAGGTGTACATAGATAATGCACTTTGGGGAAAAAAGGACTCTAATGTAATTACCGAAAAGAATGACTAGAAAAGAGAGACAAAAGTTCATTTTAAGTGAATACATTTGTTTATATTCTAATGCCACATGGAATTTGGGGGTTTTTGTGGTTTTGGTTGAAACTTGAACTGCATTCTTAAGATCCTTTTTAACTATCAACATTCAGAATTCCATAAACCACAAAGTCTTAAGTAACCTCTTCACCTAACCCTTTCACATACAGCTTCACTCTTTCTCTCTCTCTCTCTCTGTCTTTCAGTGGCACGCAATGTGCAGATTCTAACCTTTCACATTTATGCGTTAGCAGAGCAACCTATTGCCTAGTGGCACTACCTACATACCACCCAACTAGGCGCCCTTCTCTTTCTCTCTCTGTGTTGCTGTCTCTGTCCCTCTGCTTAGTTAGTTTTATTCAATTTTTGCGCTATTTTTACTGATGCAATTTTGTGCAGCATACACTTGCCACTGACAGTCGAGTTCTAGGGCAGAGAGAAGGATGAGGATGCATTGCCTAAGTGCTTGGCCCATTAAAGTATGCAATCATTTTGCGGTTAGTCCTATCTTCCATTTTCTTTTTCTTCCTACGTTCTTTTTTGCGTTTTTGCACTTCAACTGCATAAATTTGATGGCACTAATGCCTTATGGGCTTGCGCTACGCTAATTCTTGTGCCGCTTGCTACCCAAGATTAACGATTATGCCCCCAGGTTGCTTCCACATTTTCGTTTCCTTCCGTTTCTCCGCACTCTTTCAAGTCAAAATTCATCATCTTTTTGGACCCGCATAGAAAAAGACACGAATTTCAATAGGAAACTTTAATCTTTCATTTGAATTCATGGACAAGCAGTTCATTCATAAACGAATTAGTGCCATTTGCTTTTGCCCACAATTAAATAGAAAACACGTCGTCTTCCCCCACGGGTCTTCTTCTCTATCTGTGCTTTTTTTTTTTTTTTTTGCGCTGCCAAACCCCGTTCCCATCTTACCTCCCGCACCGCCTCCCTCCCCATATCGCCCATCCCTTTGTGAATAAATAAATAAATAAACAAGCGTTTAATTGAACCGGAAATTATTGTGTGTGGGTGTCGTCGTTTGCTGTTAGAGAGCAACTTTTCCATATAACTGAGTGTGTGTGTGTGTGTGTAGAGAGCAGCATGTGTTGTGTGTGTTGGTGTGTGTGTTTCTTATTGGAATTTGCTGTTCGGTTTGCGTTTTTGGCTCTTCAACTTGTTTGCTCGTTTGGTTTTATGTGCAACGCTGCTAATGATGCTGTTGTTCATCATCATCATGATGATGATAATGAGTGGAAGATGGTGGGGAGGGCGGGAGGGGCAAACGACAAGTGAATGTTCCCCGAATGGCAGCGCCATTACGTAGTGGCTGTTGACATGCTAGATTTGTTGCCACCGCGCCCCCAATCCCCTTGGGAATGGGAATGAAAGTTAATGCACTGTCCGTTAGACTAGAACAAATTATTCAACATTTATTTAAGCGCAATTGAACAAAAATTAATCTTAAGCTAGAAATTGTTAGTAAAAGTAAAAAAAGATATCGATATCGATAAATTTTACTATTTAAATGAAATTCGATTTTGATTTACTTAATTCATTAATCGACTTTAGCTAATTTATATAATGGACAATTTGGAGGTAGTATATACCCACCATTTTACACTATTCAGTGTTACGTAATTAAATCTTATAGTGGGTGGATACCAGACATGAATACGAGACTGTTTTTTAAGCCCCGGCCCAGCACGAAAAAAAAATCAGGGCTTGGTCCGTTTAAGTGTCTCGCCATCCGGTAATCATTTGCCGATTCCTGCATCAATAATATTGTTTTTAACTGCATATTTCGAATGAGAAATTGCTTTCGATAATATTATTTTCTCGATAATCTTGTGATATTTTTAGACCATCAGAGCCTTGGCATTTTTGCGCATTTCGGGCTTAAATATTAGGCTTGAGTCCGCACTACAAATGCCCATTTGCGACTCTGAAGAGCTAATTCTGTTACGGGTTGTATCCACCTTCAGTAGATACCAAATTTTTTTTAGTTCACGATGAACGAGCTCAAGAATCTAATATTAAAGCTTTAGAATCCTTCTTTTAAATCTTCAAGGACCTTTCAATACCTTACTTTAGGTTAGATTAAGCCAATGGATAGACATAGACCTGTTACTTATTTGAAGTCCATAAAATTGATCCTTTAAAATAATTCTTATACATTTTTCTAGAGTGAATTGTGGCTTCTGAATTCAAATATGTAGTCAAAAAATGAGTTTTCGTTTACCTGTGAGCTGATAAAAGGTGCAACTGGTTATCATTTACCCTCGAAAAAATAAATTTATTTTATTTATTTATTTATTTAATTGTAGCGAAGAATTAATTCTACTTTACAATGTTTATTTACAATGCCAGAGCAACAAAGGCCTTCAGGCTGACTTAATTATTAAATTTCTATACTTAGTTTAAAAAATAAATATATATATATATATATATTACATTAACATCTATCGAAAAAGTACCGTTAGAAGCTTCAGAGAGTTTTCAGATTTTTTTTTTAAAGTAACTTGATGATTCTTACTAACGTTTTTTTGCTAAAATTGGAATGGAATGATCTATCATCATAAGACTAAGGCTTAATTTTCTTACTGCCTTATTAAGCCACGTTTCGCCATTACATGCCCAGCTCGGTAAAGGGTATTTGTCAAGTCGTCTTTATAAAATAATTTAATGGTTTTTTTGTTTGCTATTAATATGCAATTGGTTGGATACAAATATTAGCGTTTTATGTAGTTGAATGTGTTCTTTATTTAAATTGACGTTCGTTGCATTGCATGTCTTTGTGTGTCTGTGTATCTGTGTGTTTGTGTGTGTGTGTTTGTGTGTGTGTGTCTTGCGTGTGTATGGCTAAGCCATTAGCTACCATTTGCAATTTAGGTTTGCATGAGCTGCTCACCAACTTAACCTAGACTTGCATTTCGTCATAAGTAGACTTTCAAGTTGTCAACGCCCACTTGTTGAATTGGTTAAATGTATATAATTGCGCAGATATATATATATATATATATATGTATTTCAAGACATTACACGCCATCAATCTACATTATAATCAATTCAATTGTAGCTTGTTCTCTTCCGAATTGCCTGCTTATCTTTATCTTTACACCATTAGGGCTATCCTTGGCCCGATTTTCGATTTGATTGGATATCCTGTTTCAACCTTTTCGTTTAGTTCCATTTCGAATGGCTCGAATGGTGTTTGTTGGAGTGGCTCTGCGGCGCACGCTTATTGAATACTTTCGCAAGACAAGTCTAAATGGCTTTGGTTTGCTCTATTTCATACGAAAACGTCGCATACAGCGTTTATTTTGGTTCGCTTTCATTAGCTTTGGCCTACTATTCGCTGGATTAAGTGTCCTGGCCATGATATTGCAATATCTGAATCATCCGATTATGACCTCACTTTCGGAGAATATATTCATTGAGGAGAATGTACAATTTCCAGCTCTAACCATTTGTCCTGGCTACAAATTGAGTCGACGCAAGGTCCTTAACTATGCAGATGAATTGAGCTCGGGAAAAGGCGAATCAAAGGACTATTGGTTGAGGCAATTAACATTGCTGGAAGGCTACATCGATTCATTTGCCATTACGCCCGAGGAGGCTAGAAATTTACAAAGTGCTCTGAATTCAACAAATTTGGCCAACGAATTGCATAAGTTATCACCATCATGTGGCACTCTAATTGTCCACTGTGAAGTGAATGATTCATATCGCAATTGCTCTGATATTTTCATCTCAACGAGAACTCTGCAAGGTTTCTGTTGTGCGCTACAACAGGAGAATCTAACTGGAGAGTTAACCATCTCATTGGACTCATCCCACGAAGATGCTTTCACAATGCCACAAAATGTTGAAGGTTTCACGCTCCATCTGCCCACTTGGTTGGGTCGTTTATCCATTCAGCCCGGTGAAATGGCCAATATAGAGTTTCAATTGTATGAACTTCAAGCGAATTCCCAATTGAGAGACTATTCTTTGGATGAACGTCGTTGTTATTTTCCCGATGAGGGTATAAATCAGGTCGATTGCCTTTTACAATGTCGTCTGACGGCCTACATAATCAATTGTCAGTGTATGCCGCCGTTTCCCTTTGCGGCCGATGCTGCCAACTCGTCTCATAAATATTGCAATCTCACAGATATCGATTGTATGCAATTGGTTGATTGTAAGTTAAGTCGATCTCTGAGATCGCATTCAGATTGTTACATATGTTTGTTACATACATATATTTTCAGTCAATTGGTCTCCTGCGCAATGTGAAAACTGTTTACCCCTTTGTCATGGTCTATTCTATAGAATGGTGAAAAATGTCTATGGCTATATGCATCCCTGGCGAAGTCAGATATCGATTTATTATACAAATAAGCATATACCAGTTTATCAACAAAACGAACTATATAATTGGTATCAAATGTTATGTGAGTTATCCCAATCAAGCCCATCATAGGTATACATAATGATGGTATCTCTAACTTAATAGCCTTTCTGCTTTAAAGTGTAAGGAATCGTTGTGAAATTTCACAGCAAACCTCTTGTTGATTGTTTTTCCTAGTAGAAGTAAAGAAAATGTATGAAATTCATTGCAAAGTTCGCTGAATAGTATTTAATTCTTGTTTTAATCGAGGTAAAAAAAAAATGTTTAAAAATTCAGAGAATTGTTGTGAAATTTCACAAAACATTAGGTTTTTTTTCATTCTTGTTTTAGGTGAAATGGCTTTAGCAATTTTTATATTAAACAAAATTCTCAGCATCTCTATTTAAGTTTATGAAAAGATGACAATAAATTTAGATAATCCATATTCTAGACGATATTGCAAGTTTTCGTATTAATTAAATAAAATTATTGTAGTGTCGTCTGAAATAGCAGGGAATTGTTGTGAAATTTCATTAACATCACAAATTACGACAATACACAATGTTTCTTATATATTACATGCTAGTTCTAGACAAGTTAGAAGTAAATGAGGTAAATTTCTCATGATGTCACTCGATATTTAAATGAAAAAGAATTTTTTTTAGGAAGCTTTACTGGAAAATTACATCAAGGAAATTTATGAAAAGATCGCGATTCGGTTCATAGCAATTATTTGTATTAGATTACAAGTTTATAGTAAAACAGAAATTACTTATGGAATGAAAATTGGAATTTTGCAAAAGAAAAAAGCAGAATAATGTGAATTATAAAGTAAAGTAAAGTTGCTGCTTATCATCTAATTACTTTATCGAAGTGCACTAATCGAAATACACTTTTTATAACTTCTCTTTTTTGCGTTTCGTTTCGTTTGTTTCGTTTAGCCAACATTGGAGGAGTGTTGAGTATTTGCATTGGTTGCTCCTTCATCAGTGGCTTTGAATTGTTATATTTTCTATTTTATCGCTTGTGGTTAAACTTTCGTCACATACAAATGCAATAATGAATTGTTGAATAACAGAATCAAAGTTAAATAAATATCAACTACAACTACTACTACTACTGTGTGTATGTGTGTGTTTGTGTCATCAAATGAAATTTATTTAAGCACACGCCTAAGTCATCATCGTCATCAGACAAAGTAAACATTAATCTTCCATGAAAACAACGCCCCTTAAATGGCCCGCAGGCTACTAGAGAAGCAACAAAAAAACAACAAAAAAATCATCTATGAAACGAAATGAAAATGCGTATAAGATTTATTTTCTGTTTACATTTCTCCGAGTGCGAAAATATGTTTGTAGCCATATATGTACGAATACCACATATGTTGTCGATCATCAAGGTTAAGTAGTAGGCAGTTAGTAGTAGTCGGCGGTCGGTCGGTCGGTCTGTCGTTCGGTTCGTCGGTCGATGTCTGGATGAGAAGAGCCTTCAATTCATAGTTGCCGCCTGGGGGCCACTTGACGACGACGACGACGACCCACATATGTCTCACACACACTCTCTCTTTCTTTCTTTCTCTTGACTCGTTCGTATTCCTTTAAGTGCACTTTAGTGTAAGGTTTAACTATTGATTTTCTTTTTTGAAATCTATTTTCATATGCCTTTCTTTTCTTCTTTCGTTGCAGGTGAGTTTTTTCCCCAACACACACGATTTTTAGCCAAGTAAGTTTTTCACGTTTAAAAAATTATTCAAAAAAACCAGACGACACAACTTTTGGTCGCCCACGAAAAGCTTTAAGCTGCGACGACAGCTTTTGTGCGTGAAAGTTTAAACAAGTTTGGTGGGGGGCTAAGCTCCAAAGAATAAAAGCTTTCCCAAAAAGCTTTTATTGAATGGCGCTGAAAATCAAAATTCACAAATCATTCAGCAAATCGATAAAATGTTAAAGAAATCGAAGAGAATTTTCTTCTGCCATCATCATACATTTATCACTTTTACTTTTCGCAACCTAAGCGGCTTACATTAATAGCCACGCCCACCCACCGCAATGGTACATCTCCATTAATTTTAAAAAGCAGCAACTTATAAGAGCAGCAGCTACGGACCACCATGTCATGCTCCTAAGTGATTTTCTTGCTTTGCTTCGTTGATTTACCAATATCATGACGATGCCGCCCCCTAGCCACCTTGTGGCGGGGGCGAAGGCGGTGGGTTGAGGGGCATGTGGTGGTAGACCACATAAATACTTATCCCCTATAATATACGATATATGTGTGTACACGTGTGTGTGTGTGTGTGTCGGGTCATATATAGGAGAACACACATTCTCCCGCGTTGCAAGGACATGCGGTGCGTATTTACATGTCCTTCACCTTCCTTCTCCAGCTGCTCATCCACCCAAAAAATACAAAAAAAAGAACAGGCGGAAAAAAATGAAATAAATAAAACAACAAAAACGGAAAAATATGTACATAAATATCTCCAAGAGAAGACAGGGAGAGAGAGAGACTGTGTGTTGGTGTGTGTGTGTGTGTGTGTGTAGAGGAGCCTGCCTCGGGCATGCCTTTAAAAGTATGCTACGTTTATGTGGCAATGTGGCTTGACATTATTTTTCGGTCCATAGAAGCGCGCTTTAATCAAAGGCATTCCCCTAGCATAATGCCTGACAACGTGGAGACACAACAGCAACAATACCAACAACACCAACAACAACAAAATCGAAGCAAATTGAGCTGCGAATTCTTTTTGCTTATTAGTTGTGCCACACTTCAAGTTGAGGTGCTAACTTTCAATGTCATGAACTAGTTCCCTCTAAAACAAAGCACAAATTATATTTACTATTCAGTGATCAAGAGGAATTTCTAAACTGCTCAAATTCAATAGAGCTAGTTCTCTTAATACCTTGAACCAATGAAACAAATGAACTTCAAGCTAACATAAAATGTTCCTTTCAAATGTTCTTTAGTAACTCCTTTAGAATTCCTCAATTAAATAAGTTTAGCTGCCGAAACAGTTCACTTATTTCAAAGGAGAAACAGCAGAACTATTTCAATATGTGTAAAAGTTTCTTTACTTTCATGAACTAGTTCAATTATTGTAAAACTTGCACTTAATTCGAAAAAGTGTAAAAGTTCCTCTACTTTTCAGTAGTAATTACTGTAGGACTTGCACTTATTTCGAAAAAGAACCAGCAGAACTAGTTCAATCTGTGTAAAAATTTCTCCTTATCTCTTTAGGGGAAAGTGTAGTGTAAAAGTTACTCTACTTTTCAAGGGAAAGCTATAAACAAGTTCAATTACTGTAAGACTTGCACTTATTTCAAAAAAGAACCATAAGAACTAGTTAAATCTGTGTAAAAGTTTCTCTTTATCTCTTTAGGGGAAAGCCATGAACTAGTTCAATCGATTAAATCATATCAATTGTTATCATAATGTTTCCAAAGTAAACTAAAGGCATTCGAAATAGTTTAATGGACTAGTAAATAAAATCTATTTAAGCTGGATGAAATCTACTATTCAATTTACTTAAAAAATGGAACTAGTTCATGTGAGGAAAAAAGCAAGCATCTCGCATTTATCTAACGATTGCATATGAGTTGAAGCACGCTTCGCTGATTATTTTGCCCTTCCTGTGTCGTCTATTATATGTATCTTGTCTGTCTCTCATCTATTTTATACTAATTCTGATCGCATGTTGCCAGGACCCAAAAGGGCGCACACACACGAACGCACCCCACACATGAGCCACCACGTAGTGTGTGTAGTGTAGAGGTAGTTCTGATGGCTCCTCCATGGTGCTCTGTCTCATTTGCATAATTCTAATATGGCATTTTTGGCCATCCCTGTGCTGTGTCTGTCCGCCTACACTCTTTAGTGTGTGTGTGTGTGTGTGTGTATGTGTGTGTGTGGTGGCCATGAAGTTGAGGTCTTGGGCCAGGAGATTTGCATAAATAAAATTGTAGTCTGTTGCTGTTGTCGTTGTCCTGTCAACGTAAATTACGGCCATTTGATTTCGGCAATTACAACGCATTTTTGTGCAACAATTTTTTTTTTTTTTTTTTTGTTGCCTTTCTCTCTATTCTTTGCCTTCTTTTGACCCCCCAACTGGCATGTTTTACCCAGTTTGATTTATAGTTTTTCTTTTTGCTCCCTCTCAAATTGTGTGTGTGTGTCGAGTCCTTGGCAATTTCAATTTCATTTTGGCAACATTGGCAGGCTTAAAGTTAATTATTAGCTTTGCCTTGGACTTGTCTGCATTGCCGACATATATTTTCTTCTACTCTGTTGTTATTGTGTATGTGTTGCATATCTTTAGGCTGTCTGCACGACTTCCTTTTTGGTGTCCTTTTGTCCTCTTGCTGTGTGTCGCCTGCGCTTTATTGTTCCTGTCCTGTTTATGACATTGCGAGCGCCTTCTTCTTCTTGTTGTTGTTTCTTTTGTGTCTAGGCGAAGGTTACTTTTGTTGCAGAGAGTCAAGTTTGTCTCCCATACTTAAGGTAGACAACCTTGACAAGATTTCTTTTTGGTGAAGTGCTTTAAAGAGAATTCCTTGAGTTGTCAAGGTTAAGAATTTCCCCAGTTTGAATTTACTTTTTCTCACCATTCTGCTCCATTTGCATTTTGCATGCCACGAGAAATGAAAATGCTTATCATTTGTTTTCGTTAGCCCGTTTTCCTTTCTTTGCGTTTTGGTTTTTGGTTTAGGTTTTGCCTTTTTCGCTGAATCTCTTAATGTTGAACAAAAGCCAACAACTTGTGGCAGCCCATAAAAATGAATTACGTGAGCACTTCGGACCACCACTAAATGAATGGATGTGGAATGGATGGATGGATGGATGGTTGCCTGGAGTTTTTACATAAGCTTTTCGCGTACTAATTTGTTTATCACGTGCGCCAGAGCACTGAATTTACCCGGATTATCCAGATGATAAATTTACATTACTCGCATCTTTATTTACGCAATTCTGTATTTCAATTACAAGTTTTAGCCACAACATTTCAGTCTCTTCTACTTTCTCATACAAAAATAAGTAAATGTGCATGAAAAACTATAACGAAATAGGTGAAAGAACTTTAAGGATAAGAATAGTAATACAAAATTATTAAAATCATATCCAATTTTATTAAACTTGTCAAATTAAGAAATGTATGAAATAAGTTTATGTTTATTAAGTTTCTTCGCACTTTTTTCAACTTTTCTATATCTTTTCGTCTTCTAATATTTAATAAGATTTGGATTGAGGCATGGATTATGTTAAGTTTTATTTCACTCTTCAAGTAAAGTACCTTTGCGGTGCTACGTAGTCTTATTTGGTTGAGCATTTTTTGAAAAATTGAGTCTGCAGTATTCTACAATTGGTATTAAGTCGGGGTACAGTTTTTCTTGAGGATAAAAACGTCTTTGTTGAACGTTCAGCTTGGATTGGCTGTTCTACTAAAGAAAAATCAAGTTCTCCTCGAAAAGCTTTCCTTTAAACTCAATGAGAATATCCTATTATAGTTGATTATAGATGTTTTCTTAAATTTTTCCCAAAACAAAACAGATCTGCAACTTATCCAAATACCCAAAAGCGCACCAAAATATTGCTCATCCGCCTGGTTGGTTTCGCTTATGTATGTAAAGCTTTTCGTGGTTGCCTAAAATCCAGCAAATATGCATGGCAATCAATGGAATAATTCGAATTTAAGATCTTTTGATCGGAAAAACTGCATTTCATGATCTTGGTGTTCAATATTTTTCTTTTCTTTCATAGAATTTTATAGATCTTAAAACTTAAACTTACTAAATCCGACTTTTGGTAACATTTAGACTTAATTGGAGTCTTATTTCATTTCTTTTTGAGCTGCTAGAGGGAAAATTTTCCATTGTCACTGCTAGTTGGTTTTTGGATAAATTTGATTTTATCATCAGTTTCAAGATTTTCAAGAAAGTTATTAATTTTCTTCACAAGCCGATTCACTCTACAAGCAAGGTTTCATCAGTACTCGAAATGCTGTCTGTTATCTCCACAAACACATTACGTAGCATTCTGGGGCTAAAACCATTAAAAACACATCAACTACTTCATGTAGAAAATACGTTTTCCACCTGAGTTATATATTGCTTTTTTTGTTATCAATTGAAAAGATACTAAAATGTCTACTAAATTGTTCTCAATATTGAAGCATATTGATGTCTGTTTGCTCATATACTTATTTCATATAAGTGTAAAGCAAATTTCGCTAATCAAATTTGTGATATAAGCAACTATTAATTTTGACCAAAGAAGAATGTTAGGAATGCAAAGTCGAATTGCACTGCAAATATAGATATTCGCATACCAAATAAAATTACAATTAGGAAAGATATCGTAAAAAAAAAACTTATTTATATAAAGCAAACTGAAAGGCACACTCAGATGCCATAACAATGATTAATTTCGAATTTGCATAACTTCTTCTTCTCATTTCTAAAATAAAATGAATAGTTTTATCGCAAATCGATGTTGATTTGATATAAAATATTAATTAAACTCTAAGCAAAGTCTTATTTTGGTTGGTAAAAACTTTGGTTTGATCTATAAACTTTCATTTTTTGCTTAAGTATAAAAATTGTAGCTTTAGAATAGCTGGAAATCAATCAAATTAATATTCTTAATCGATAAACTAACTTGCAATTAATTAATAGGTAATAACAAACAAAAAATTCGATAGTTTTTAGCTCATCAGTCGATAGTCAAGAGTTTCAATTATTAGTGCAAATTTATGTAGCATACATTTGTGCGTCTGTCTCTTTGATAGTTCTTTTCTGCTTCTGAGTTATTATTAATGTTTAATTAAATAGGTAATAACAAATACAAAATTGATTCTAATTTATGTTTTAAGTCTTGCTCCAAACAGTCGATAGTTTTTAGCTCATCAGTCGATAGTTTCAATTACTAGCGCAAATTTATGTAGCATACATTTGTGCGTCTGTTTCTTTATCAGTTGTTTTTTGTTACTGAGTTATTATTAATGTTTTGCGTTGACTTTAAAATATTTTCCTTGATTGTTTATTTAATTTATTTTCCAAACGAATGCTTGCTCAGCTTAAAAAAAGGCTCATTCGATTGAGGAAACTGCACATTAAAAACCAACCAAAAGGAAAATGTTCTCCCAACTTGTGATTTACATCATTTACTTTCCTCATTGACCATTGTACACATGTATGTATGTAAGTCTTTTGAGTCTTATGCAAATGCTGATTCACTGAACTTGGGCATTCAATCAAAGTCGATGGCGGCTTGCAGCATGCTCAACTCAACTCAACTCTACTCATCATCATCATCATCATCTTCAGCGTAATCATCATTGCCCATTGTCAAGGCATTGTATTTTAAAACGGTTTTATTTATGCAACGGCATGTTTCTGTAAAGCCGCCTTCAAGCTGTGTGTTCTTAACCGAATTTGGCATGCAAATTTGCACGTGCCACGTTTCCTTGGTATGTTTAAATGTGTGTGGGTATGTGGGTGTGGATGTGTGTGTAGGCGGTAGTAAGGTGAGAAGGAATCATGGCAGTTGACGTTGCCTTTTGCCGTTGCCTTGGCTTAGTCCCAGTGTATCTGTATTGTGCGCGCCTGCATTTAATTATTAAAATTTAATTTAGCCAATTCGCCTCTTTGTTATATTAGAAAGAAAGAGAAAGAGAGAGAGAAGCCCGCATAAAGCAGAAGAAAGAAAGAAGAAAACTGCAAGGATACTTGCATGTCCTGCAAGAATAATAAAGGGGGCAAAAAAAAAAAAACAACCTGTTTGCTCTCTACAGAAGACACAAAAATTTATGATCATCAAATAGTTTTAAGCAAGGGCACGGCATAAAGGGGGGAACTCGGGGAGAGGGCATGGGGGAATGGCAATTGTTGCTCCCTCTGTCTCCTAACATTGGTTATAAATATTTTATTACTTGCGTCACAGGACAAAGTAGAAAGTAAAGTAAGAGCACAAGAACCAAAAGAGCTTAAGAGAGAGAGAGTGAGAAAGAGAGAGAGAGAGAGAGCGATGCTCTTTTGGGGGAAAAAGCTTTTGGTTCGGCTTCGTTATTTGATTCGGCTTTGTTTCGGCTGTAGCACGTGCCAACCAATATCAAGTTCAAGACGAAAACATTGAAAACCAAGTTCAGGCTTCAAGGATATTATGGCGCTCTCTTTAACTCTCTCTCTCTCTCGCTCGCCCACTCCCTCTCGTTGGGGGAGTATTTTTGTGTGATTATGTAAGCAGTTTTTGGATTTTTGTTGAGCCATGTGTCCTTTTATTTTGTTATTTGTTATTTTGCTGTGGTTATCCTTTTTCACTCTCTCCCTATCGCTCACTCTCTCTTTCGTTTGGTCTCTCAAAATTTTCAATTGCATTTTCAGTTGATTTTTGTTGCTCTGTGTTTTTGTTTTTTACGCTTTACTGGTATTTATTTTTCATTTTCCTTGGAATTTTGAGCTTGCCAGTAGCTGGCGGCCATCCCTTTTTTTTTGTTTTTATTTTTTTTGCCATCAATGACAACAACAACAACAGCAGCAGCAGCAGCAGCACGAGCAACAGCGGCAAGGATGAGCGGAAGGAAGGAAGGAAGGAAGGACGGAAGGAAGGACGCGCCATTCTTTTTGGTCCTTTCTGGTTTTTTTTTCTTAGCCGCCGTTCCCATTCCTCTTGACCACATTCATGGCATGACTGGCTCACATATTTCAGTCGTGTGCCACCGTCGAGCAACCAACCAGCCAACCAACCAGCAAACCAACCGAAACGCCAAGCATTCACTATTGAAATCTCTTTACCATAAACTGTATAAACTTGTATACTTGGCATTGGGTTTTTGAGGTTTCTTATTGCTGCTTTGCTGCCAATTTTTTTTTCTTCTTTAACTTCTGACTTCCTAGCTCCTGGCCCTTGACTCCTACTCGCTGCTGTCTGTCCTGTCCTGTCCCGTCCTGTCCTTCATCCGTTTATTGTATGTATTTGTTGCGCATTCAGATGAAGCTTGAAATTGGTTTGAAGCATTGGGGAATGTGATTTTTCTCCCTTGACTTGCCTTTCTGCCATCCTTTCGTCATTCCAAGGTATCTCCATCTCTCTCGCTCTCTCTCGCTCTTTCTCTCTCTCTCTCTATTTACGTATATCTGACATTGATTGGCTTTGGGGTTTATTCTTGATATATTTTTTGTGGTTTTTTGATTTTTTTTTTTTGTATATTTAAATTGAATAACTTGAGGATACAATTCTCATTAGGGGCTTCCAGACAAAATCTGTTTCGAAGTAATGTCAAAAACTTCTTCGTGGAAAAAAAGAAAAGCTCAGAAGATTTCAGCATCTAAAGTATCTCGAAATATAAGAGGATGGAGGATTCCATGACCTAATATTTGAATGTTACGCAGTTCCTTTGATCTGCATTATTTTTATGTAACCGATCTTCGATTTTAAAATGTCTGTTCTAGTATTACAAGTCTCTATTTGACTACTTTTTCAAGGTTTTTGAACTTAATCTGTTTACATAAAAAACTATTTTCGAACTGTTGCAAAACATTTTCATATAAACAGTACTTTGGATTTGCCAAAAGATTTCAAATTCGAAACTAATTTCGTTTCAATTTTTTTAAAATAAATTTCCTAAGCCTCTGAAGCGTTAAAAATATTTCTCTAATTTTATAAATTAATAAATTTATCTCTTAAAAATCAGTACAATCTAGAAATATATTTATATATGTTTCGAATTAGAATTCATGAAAAAAATATCAAAGAAGCTTACTTCGGCTATGCCAAAGTTTGTATACCCTTGCAGCTTTTGACCATTACATTTTATTTTCTAAAAAATTTTTTGTTTCTTAATCCAATAAAGAAATATTTTAAATACATTGGCCGGGGGCAGCCAATCGCCAAATAGTAGACAATGTAGCGATTGATATTCATATTCACACACACACAATCGCAATTTTGACACATATATGTGCTTCACTGCTTATGCGTGCACTGCTTATGGCAGCAGTACTGCTGCATACTGCTGCTGCCATAAGCAGTGCACGCTATATAGGCAAATTTTATATCGTCGAAATCAGGCGTTATGTTTATCCGATTGTTTTGAAATTCACGCATATGACGTAATCCCTTTTTATTTATGTACATAATCAGTTTGGATAAGATTGTTCAAAAAATAGAGAAGTTATTCGCATTTAACGATTGTATTTGTATGGCAGCTATATGATATAGTTGTCCGATCTTATTCAAAATCGCAGATGTGTATGTGGCTGTATAGAAAAGCTTATATACGAACTTTGAATGCGATAGCTCTAAAACTGTGGGACTAGATCGCGCAGCACCAGACAGACAGACGGACAGACGGACATGGCTATATCAACTCGTCTTCTCTTGCTGATCAAGAATATATATACTTTATGGGGTCGGAAACGATCCCTTCTCTGCGTTACAAACATCTGACCAATTTTATAATACCCTCTGCAAGGGTATAAAAACTCTAATTTAATATTGAAAAGAAAATTGAAAAAAAAAAACAAGAAATATCTATAAGAAATGCATATTCTAAAATCATAATGAGGGGGGAGGATGAAAAAGGATAATGGATATACATATATAATATAATCTGGAAATATATTTATATATTTTTCGAATTAGAATTTATGAAAAAAAACTCTAATTTAATATTGAAAAGAAAAAACGAGAAATATCTATATGAAATGCATATTCTATAATCAAAGGAAGCTATGCAAGCTGTGTGTGTGTGGGAGAGAGGTGTGCGAGGGGGGGAAAATCTCAAAGTCAAGGGCAATAAAGGTCTAACCATTCCGTTTATATCGTTTATATATAGTCCCCTTTGACAAAAATGACCTTGGTGCCATGTGCACTTCCTTTTTGCTGCCTGTCATGATATTCTCCTGACTTTTTGTTGATTGCAAATGAAAAGCGGTTACACACACACACACACACACAGAGAGAAAGACACAGGGACAGAGACAAGGATACAACAAAAAAAAAAAGAGAGAGAAAACCGCAAATGAAGTGTTAACAATGGCGGAACTTGGCATTGAAATGGAAGAAGACACTCACACACACACACACACACATACACACACAATGGCAACAAGGACATGACGGAGTGACAAAGCAGGAAATAGATAGTGGTGCAAGGCGTTCAAGTTATGACTTTGAAGTGTTTTGCACGCTCATCATCATCATCATCATCATCATCATCATCCTCAACATATTTGTGGAGTGAATTGAATAAGAAAGACATTGAATTACAAGCGAATGGAAAGTGAAATTAACTCGAGCATAAGCAACAAAATGGAAGCTCAACAAGAAAAAAAAAATACCATAGCCTACTTACGGGCATCGCTAATGACTTGGCTGGCTCTCGACTAATTTGCTGCTTGTCTGCTTCATGGTTTTTTGGTATTAATTTGCTCTCCATTCTACACTCAACTTCTCTCTCTCTCTCTCTCTGAAAAAAGGAAAAACCGTTGTTGTTGTTTTGTTTGCTTCTTTTGTGGTCGCTTCTGTATTTCATTCGGCTCTGTTTTGCTTTGCTTTCACTTAATTACAATAATTTATCAAGTTGTTTTTTGCCTTTTGTGTTCGAATTGAATAGTAACAATTTGCCTTGGCTCTCAGGCCATTGCCACATTATCCACAAAAGGCGTGGCTATTTTCAGATTAAACTAAGACTTTCATTTCATTTCATTTGTTTGTGCTTCATTTTTGTTGTTTCGCTTTGAGCAAAATAATTATTTCTCCTGCTGCTGCTGCCGCTGCTCTATTTAGTTGATTTCATTTGAATTTTAATGCGATTCACCAACCAAGTGTGGGCGGGGACAGCAGAGCAGAGGAGTAAAGTGAAGTGAAGTGACGAGAAGAGAAGAGAAACATGTGCAACAGGCAAACAACGCACATTGACCATGACCATGACCACCATAGTTGCCATGACAATGGCATCGCCATCATCGTTGCATTGACGCACACACAATGTATCCCCTTCATAGCCCCCTCCCCATCAGTCTCCATCTTAGACCACCCACCCAGTTCTTTGATAATTTCAATCAGACTGTTTGCATAAACAGTAAAAAGGGCACGAACACAGGACATTGGGCAAAAACAACCACAACGGAAGCAAAAGGTAGGGAGCAGGAGTCACAGTTTGGACACGAGCCGGGGACAACAAACAGAGGCATGACATAAACAAAACACACACACACACAGAGAGCGAGGAAAAAGCACCCAACTTAATATAAACGAGCAAGGATACAAATGAAAGCTTTACTCTCTCTCTCTCTTATTTGCCTTAAGAGACAATAGATGGAAGCTTTTTGTTTGCTCTTTGCATTTGAGAAAATAATGCACAATTTCGTTTGATATGACAATATATCTAAAATAAATCTACATATTTAACCTTTTCGATAAATATATTAAACTTTGTAACCAGAAAAAACTATTTTCCAAATCTAGCAATTTTAGTATATCTATTGAAATCTTTACTTCCAAAACTTAAAGTTTTGCTTTCATTGCATATTCATCTGCTTTTATACATAAAATTACATTGTTTTCATCTCACAAAATTATCCATCATCTGATCCCATTAAGTAGGCTATAGTAATTGATGCTTTTCTCATTAAAAGTATTAAACAATTTGAATAGAGTTCCAATGCGTCCATATAAGATCAGTGATACAAAACACCATAGATATAACAAGGAAAACATTTAGATATAATAATTCTACTTTTTCCTGAGATAAAAGGTTTCGGTAATATTTAAATTCCTGTGTCAAAAGATTGGGATTTATTTTAGGATTTGTTTCTCATGCGATGCAATTGCCAAGGGGACTCAGTAATCTTGGGATCTGCATATCTAGATATTCTTATATCCATATCTGTATAGGTAAATAGAAGGATTATAAAGATGCATAGATATCAGAAGCAGTTAAAGTTAATGAGTTAAAGTTTAAAACTTGCTTTAAAAATTTGTATGCATATTCTTTAAAACTTAAAATAATATTGCACATCTATATTTATTTTACACATTTACTTTTTATTTATTAAATGACCTAAGGCCCGCTTTAATAAATTTTAAAACAAAAAATTGTCAAAGAGTTTACAAGTTATTATTATTATCAACATAATAATAAGTTTTTTTGGTAAGAGATACAAAAAATATTAAATATATAAATATATTGATAGTTAGCCAATTTAATCGTGTTTCGTGAATTCAATTGATTTCTGGTTTTTGAGCTCTTTCTTTCTTGCTTGAAAAAACACTCTTTAATATTCGAATATTTGCCAATATATCAGTATGAAATTTCAATACTTTTGCTCTTGATATGAATTTGAAATGTTATGGGGGAGGGGCACGACCTTCCCTTTTGTTCTGTAAAACAATTGTTCCAAGACGAACTTGATTTAATATTTATAATGGCTTTGTCTTAGTCCATTATGTGGCTAGTTTACATGAACAAAAGACAAATTCTAGCTAATACAAAGAGCCGCCTCCATCTCTTCAATGTAAAAGAGAATTTTCTTTGGCTATTTCTGTGTGGTTTTTCTCTTTACTCTGTCTCTGGCTCTCTCTCTCTCTCACTGATGAGTTTCCCGCGAGAAAGCTTTTCCTCGGCATGTGCTTATCAGCCGCTTCTGCTGCTGCTGCTGCTGTGTGGTTGCTGCTGATGATGTTGCTGCTGCTGCTGCTGTTGCTGTTGCTGTTGCTGCTGGCCGCGCCGCCCAGAATGTCATGAAAAACATTTGCACGGCTTCCGTTTGGCATCAGTTTGTTGGCAAATCTTGAACGTGTCGGCCGCACAGCTGAACAACACATCAAAAGAGCTAGAGCGAGCGAGAGAGCGAGACAGAGACAGAGAGACAAAGAGGGAGAGAGAGAGAAAGACAGCGAACAAACAACAATTGTTTAACAAAATTATTCAAACAACCAACAATTAATTATCAACAACAACCAACAACAACAAGAAAGTTGCCAACAAAACGCAAAGCAATTAAAAGACAAATGTTTATTAACAATTGGAAATGAAACAACAACAAAAAAGCAAAAGAAACATTTATGTGATGTGATACAAAAGACATTTGAACGTCTTATTTTCGGTTTTTCATTAGGTTTTCCTTACCTACTCTTACTCCCACAAACAACAAACCCAATCTCCAATATTTTGTTGTTTTTTGTTTCCCCCATTTTTTGGTAATTGTGTTTTCCAATTTCAATAATTTTTTTATATTCCAATTTTTATGAACTGTTAAATGTTACTTTTTTTTTTATTATCTGTGCGTGAACAAAAAACAAGAAAAAAAAAAACAAAGTGAAATTATTTTAAATTCTTTTTTTTTGTTGTGTGTTTGTGCGTGTGTTTGTGTGTGGAATTTATGTGCCAAATTTTTATGACACCCACGCCAAAAAAAACATAAATACCTATATATCCTATACAAAAAAAAAAAGAGAAAGAAAAAAAGATAGGCAACAAAAAAATCAAAAAATCAAATCGGTGAAAATTGTATGCTGTATTTTTTTCCGCTACTGGCCCTGGAATCCGTAATGTCAACTTGGCCCCACAAATTTGATCAACAAGAATATATATATAATAATTATAAACAATATTTTGAAGTGCATTGACCACTGACCACATCCAAGCGAAAGATCGAGCCCTTCCTTCGAGACCTACCTTGACGGCGCGCGCGAATAAATTTTTTGGTGTGCATTAGAGGAAAAGCAGCATCCCACGATCCCAAGCAAAGTCAAGGTGTTACCTTGTTGTTACCAGGAGACAAAACAAAAATATATACATACATACCTATATATACATATATATATATAAGAAAAGATAAAAATATATATATATATATTTGTTCGAGATAATGTTGAGAATTTATTGAATGACATGCATTGAATATGTGACTGTCGTCTGGCCAAGAAATAAACATTTGTAATTTAACTAAGTGGTTTTTGCTCTCTGTCTATGTAGTACAATTAATTTTGTGAACAAAATACGTAAGTGAATCATTAAACCAGACGAACACAACAAACGAATGACAGACCAAATAACTCAACATTCAAATTGGAAACAAGCTGATGAAAATTATCTTCAATTCATATTTTTGATAATAAATTTAGCTTCAAAAGTAAGAAATTGCATAAGAAAAAGGTGAAAGGTGAAGAATCTCTTAAAAGATAGTTGCCATTGATGCTGAATATCTTTTAGACCAGATTGTTTTTGACTATCACAATTTTTTATTTACTTTTTTCATGATTAGATAAATATTTTATATATGTTTTTCATTTATTCTACAATATATTAGGAATATTTCTCGAAAGATGACTTGGAAAGCAAAGATCTATATATATAAAATTTCTTTTCATTAAACAATTATTTAAATAGGAAATATTTTTAGTAAAATAAATTTCTTTTCATTATAGGAAAATATTTTTAGTAATTTGTAAAATAATTGTGAATGAAAAACAAAACTCCAACTGTTTCTCCAATAAACAATTTTTCTTCAATTTTCAATTCGAAATGATGCACAAATTGTAAACCATATTTCTAATCTATTCTAATCCAAGGGAAATTTAAACTCAGCAGACTCACAAAGTTTCATTCATTACTCCAAAGAAAGGATATATACCGCATCCTTTCACTCATTTTGGTTTAAACCACTTTTAATTTGATACCAAAAACTTTTCAAAAACAAATGAAATGAAATCATTATGATCATATAAATTAAAGTAATTTCTGAAAGTCGAAAATGTCTAAATTAAAGATTAAGATACATTTCGCTTCACATAATTTGCAAGACGCGAGGAAAATGTCTTTTCTACAATGGAGAAAGAGATTTTCAAAAGTTCTTACAAAACTTTTTAGCCCGAGAACAAATATTTAAGCTGGTAATACATTCAAATTACATAGAAATTATGCAAATAACAGATATTTGCACAGTTTGTGAGACATCTAGGGGGAGGGAGCAGGGGGGAGGGAGAAGTGAGTCAGTTATTCAGTAGTCAGCTTGTTTCCAAAAATTGAACTACAGAGATTTGTTTTAATGTGCAAACACTTACAGCACACACACACACACACACACACACAAACAAACACACTTAAGCTCATGTATAACTGCCACGCCCACGCACTAAGCACAATCCGCCTATTGAAATAGCTATTCAATTATAACTTTTAGTTATAGGCCAAATTTCAATTTGATGAGGCAAAGTAAATATATAAGAGAAAAATCTCCTCACATGAAATCCGATGGAAGAAAACTTTTGCAATTAGCGAAAGACGTCGTCCACAAAACCAAGCTCAAAGCCCAATCGTCAACAAAAATGTCCTTAGTAAAAGGACGAAAAAAAAATTAACCGAAACTTAAATGGAAATTGGAGAAAAATTTTTTTTTGTTTTTTGCCAACAACGAGGGAGATGTGATTATTTATAACTCTTGTTTGGGCATAAAGTTTCTTTGAAACACTTTTAGTTTAAAATGATGAAAAAAATTACGCACCTGAGAGCGAAACTTTTCCTCTTTGCGGGGGCCTGAACCATCGACACGTGTATCTTTAAGATACATAAATAATCGTAAGGCAAAACAGACATAGAGAAAGAGAGAGGGGAATTAAGGGAAAGTATGGGGAATAAACTGGCCATCGATATGGCTGTAGATGAAAGTGTTCTTAAGGAAAATAACAGAAGCAGCAGCAGCATCAGCAGCAAGCAAAATAAAGAAATAGCGTTAGCTAAGTAGGCTTATTTTTTTCTCTTCTCTTATTTTTTTTTTTGTTGGTTTTGTTCGTTTACCATCATCTCACTTTTAGCACTCACTCGTCCTTTAGGCTTACGTGACTTTTTGTGGCATGAGCCCATTGGGGGCGGGCATCAGAATTCCCGTTGGCTTGAACAACTTGGAGTTGAAATTAATGAAGCAGTTCATCTGACACTGAATTGATTGGCTTATTACATAGTACGCAACTTGAGAAGGATAGAAATAGAGAGTGAATAGCAGCAGCTGCAGAAAGAATTGGGATTTTTTTTTTCTCTTTTTTTTCACTCCACTTATTGTCAACGCTGCTGCTGGTTGCCACAGACAACTGACAGGCAGGGATATGAACAGACATCCTGGATGGGGGGACACATTTTTTTGCTTGATTGGTTAGATAGACAACAATTCAGTAGCATATGGTCTGGTATACCGCAAATAATTGCAGGGGAGAAAAACAAATACATCAAAATTACATTAAATATATATCCCCATGATCTGCTCTTCTCTTTTCCTAATTATATAACAGCGTTGCGTTTTGTGTTGTGGTTTTCTTTTTTCTTATGTCGTTTCTAATCAAATATTTCAGTCACGCCTCAATGGTATCAATATGCGGCGGTTGCCTGTCAAACATTTTCCATTGCGCCTTTTTTTGTTCTTTTCTTTACTTTTTCTTAAGCTCCTTCACTTCGTTTTCTTTTCTTTACTTTTCTTTCTTTCTCTCTCGCAAGTCATTAATTTTTGAAATGTTGAAAAATCAACGAAAAGAAACCTTATTGCAAGCGGTAGAAAGAGAGAATTTACGACTACCCTAGATACCCTTTTAATTGGTGAAAATAATTCAAGATAATTTGCAAAGGCATCCAACTTTATTAGCGCCCTCTAGAGGTCATAAAATGCACTAAGAAAATAATGTTAATGCTGAACAAGAATATATATCTTTAGTATACCCGTTTGACCTTTCCACTTTGTCGAGGGTATGACAGGAAGGCAAAACGAAAACAAGAAAAGAGAAATGGAGAGAGAGAGATAGATTGAAAGAGGAAGTGAAATAATTTGTTGCGACATTTCGTTTGATTAGCAATTTTAATAGGGCGTAATGCACAGTTGGCGTGTGGGCGTGGCAGTTCAGGGTGACTATAAAAATCAAATGAAAATTCATTTCACATTTTCACAGATAAAACAACAAAAGAAACAACAAAATAAAACAAAACAAAAAAAAAAACACAAAAAGTTACTAAAATAAAAACGAAGGTGTTTCCTGCTCTACAAATACTACGATTTTAAATGAAATATATATATATACACACACACAGTTATATATATATATAAATGGTTAACAAAACTCTCTCTCTATATACATACATATATATGAATAAAAGTTAAAAGTCAACTATTTAGACGGTTGTTCTATACAAATAACTACCAATTATTAACTAATTATTAAAAAATAAAAGACAAGCATTCAAAGAGGCTTTCACATCCAACAACAACCAAAAAAAAAAAACACTAAACAAAACGTAAATTTTTAAAAGAGTTACGCAAGAAAAAAAAGAAAAAGGCAAAAATCAATAAATAAGTAAATGTATATCAATATTTAACCAATCAACAAAAAGCCAAATAAAACTAACAATAAAGCCACAATAAGCAAACAAACATACAGAAAGAGAGAGAGAGAGAGAGAGACACCGATAGCGAGAGAGAGAGAGAGAGAAGGAGAGAAATTTAAACAAAATTAAACAAGTAAAACAAAGTTACAAAACGCCGCAATTGAAAGCTTCCATTTTAAAGTAAAACAGATAAATAAAAAAAAATACAGTTATACATATATATATATATATACAGATATATAAAGAAAATTATATATATCTATGACATAAACCAAATACAAAGAAAAAAAGTTACTATTTTCTATAAATTTTAAAACAACAAACACAAAACAACATATATTGATATATATATATATTTGAACAATTCAACTAAATGCTGCAATACGAAAGTAAGCAACCACAGCAACAACAACCACAACAACAACAACAACAACAACTACAACAACAATTAAAACTACAATTACCGCTGCTACATTTGCAACAGCCACGTAAACAAACCTACAAAGAATATTTGCAACAGCAGCAACAACAAAAGCAACAACAGCAGCAGCAACAGCAGCAACAACAACATCTGCAACATCAACCTGTACGCATCTTTCGTGTACACTATCTACGTCTCAATTCAAAAGACGGCGTACCATCAATTAATCGAACATCGGCAGCTGCAGCAGCAGCGGCGGCGGCTTCATCCACCGCCTCAACGAATGGCAATAAAATGAAAACAATTGCCCCAAATATACGTCGACGGCGACGCTGTGACAAGCATCATTTGGAGCTCTATTGCAATGAGAGTCACAGCGCCAGCAACACCACCACAACCACCGGCAGCAGCAGCAGCAGCAGCGGTGGCGGTGGTGCAACAACCGCACCAACAGCAACAACAACAACAAATACGTTGAAACCAATTGCAGGCGGTTTGCGTTTACGTGAATGCATCACAGCGCCCAGCACGGCGGCCAGTTCACCGGTGGATGAGCAAATGTGTATACCAGCACCACCGATAACACCGCCGCCTGCTTTCCTCACCGAAGGCTATAAACGATCGAGCACATCGGTATCGACATCGGCGCTGCCAAGTGCCAGTTCCAATCAGGAGCATCACCATCATCACCAGCAGCAGCAACATCAATATCGGCAACATCATCATCACTTGTTGCCAGCAGCAGCAGCATCAACAACATCAGCAGCAGCTGCAGCAGCAGCAACAACAACAACAACACTAAGACAACCGAAACCATTTCCTTTGATTTCAAGCAAAACGCCTGCAAACAAGCCAAGGACAACGGCCACCATTGCGGTAACTTTGAATAGCGGCAGCAATAAGCCACGTGCCACGGTCAAGAGAAGTTTAGGTATGTTTTACGAGGCGGTAATAAAGTGTTGTCTGTGGGGCGTATATTCGTATGTGGGTGTGTGTGTGTGTCGGTATTTAAAGGGCGTAGCCAGGCCATAAAAGCATCCAAATTGCAAACTGACCATGAGCATAAAATTTCATGTCATCCAGTCGGTCGGTCGGTCGCCCGCTCGCTCGCTCGTTGGTGATTAGGCTTAAGTCATCTCTCATCTGGCAACTTTATTGAAAATTTTATGCCTTCAAATTGACTACGTTGAGCATTTGTGTAAACTTTGGTTATTGGCTCGCGTGAGAAAGAGATGCCCTGATGGAAAGAGAGAGAGAGAGAGACTGAAACTCAATAAAAACAAAAAGAAATTTCTATAGCAGTTTCTCCTGTTTCAGTTGCACACTAAAAATCCTGAAAAAAAGTCACTTTAAATAAGTTCACATATTTAGTTGATTTTCTTATTTGAAAGCAAAATTCTCAAAATAAGAACGAATAATTTAAAATAGAGAAACGTATCAAACTATAATTTTAAACTACTTAAATCAAATTACAAATACTTCAAATAGGCAAAAACTAATTAATACTATTAAACTAATACTTTAAACTACTTAAATCAAATTACAAATATTTCAAATATCAAAATAAAAAGTCTCAATTAAGAGAACTTATTGAAAATTTTGGTTTTTAAATTGCTTGAATCAAATTTTAGGCATAAAGTTATCTACAAATAATTCCTTAAACTATATAAAATCGGGGTAACGACATAACTCCACCGACATATCTCCGCCGTTAGAAAAACGACATATCTCCGCGCGGAGATAAAATCAGCATTCTAAAAGCGTTTTTTCCATTTGGGCATTTTGTAATGAACTCAAGTTGGAAAACTAAATATTTTTCGAGTTTGGTTCCTTTTTTCATGGCTTTTAGCTTAGATTTAGATTATTTATTGTGTTTCAAAAAATTTTAATTACAATGGAGTTCTTCCTTTCAATGCCAAACAGATAAAATTTATACAAAAATTTAAGCTCTTAAATTAAAAATTAAAATGCAAACACATATACAGCCATTTATTGAAAATTGATTAGATCATTCAATTAAATATTTCGCATTGAGCCCAAAGCCATGTGATCTGTTATATAGCAGGATAAAAAATTCATTTATGAATTTTCTTTTCAATAATCATAATAATGCCTGAAAGCTTATTTCAACCATTTTAATGTTCCATCAAACTTTCGAATGTGCTAAAACTAGTTGGGAATTACAAAGCGAAAAAAGCAAGAACAGCTTTGAAGCCCAGAGATCATTTCTTGTTTGCATAGCCGAAGGACTTCAGCATCAAAATATCTTTCAAAATTAATTGATTCGTAAAGCACTGAAAAGTTTAGATTTGCGATTTTTTGGAAATAAATTTAGTTTAAATCCTAATTTTTCTTATTTCATCAGATAGTTTTTATTTTATTTAAGCTAAAAGTAAGAAAAATAATTTCCAATTGGCTTTAAATATAATTTCCAGATTACTTTGAGATATTGATTGTTGATTCTCTCGCCTTGTAATGCGGTTCCATTATTGTGGCCACTCGCACACACACACACACACACAGGCACACACACTTATTGATACACTCCTCTCCCCTCTTTAGCACCTTAATTTGTTTTGCAAACTATCTGCAAATGTTTAACATTGTATCCCCGCCCCGTCCCTCTTGCCCCAGCTACGAATGTCAATAAAAAGAAAGAAAAAAAAGTTTCATAGCAGAAGTTGCACATTCTTTTCTTCCTTTCCGTTTGCCTGCCACACCATAAAATTGATTGCATTTGCTTGCCTCCTGCTGCCGCTTGCTGCACTTGCAGCATATTGATGCAAATACTAAAATAGTTGAGTTGGTTTTTCGAAAATTCAAGCGAACAGAGAAGAATGAAGAAATTATCACTTCAATCAATTGCTAGATGGATTTGCATGACATACAAAAACTTGGTCTTTCAACTTCCCACTCTTCACTCCTCCCTCCCTCCCTCCCTCTCTCTTTGTCCCCCTCCTCTTTCCTTTCAGTCTGCCCCATTTTGGCATTTGGCAAGTGCCTTGTGCCTTATGCCGTTGTATAATGCAATTTGTAAATTGTCTATAGCATAATTTGGCCTTCTTTTCGTATGTGTGTGTGTGTGTGTGTGGTTGTGTGTGTGTGGGGAGCTCTTGCCAAATGGCCAAGAAAATGAAGCTTCATGCTCATGCAGTTCTCTATTATGAAATATTCAATCAAACTAAACCACAAATCCGACTAACAAGCACATGGACAGTTGTTGGTCAGTCCGTCAGTCCATCAGTCGAGTCAGTTGAGTAAGTTCATCAGGCATTCATTTTATTATTAAAATATTTTACTTTGAATTTTACCTGAGGGAGGGGGGACGGTGAGGGTAACTATTTTCTTGGCATGACAAGCCAAGGGACATTGCAGCAAAAGTTTTTCCTTTTTTTTTCCCCATACAAAAGATTGAAATTGATATATGTACACAAAATGGAATGGAAATGCAATTTTCCAGAAATTGTGGGAGAACATAAAATGCTCTTTGTACAATGGAATTTCATATGAACATTTTTCTTTTCAAATTCAATTTTTTTTTTTTTACTTTAGTTACTAGATTTAAAAATTTTTACAAGCATTCACAATATCGAATGTTTTTCATGCGAATTATTTCAGTTATGTTTTAATGAAATTCATTTAAACAATTTTAAAGTCTCTTTAAAGAAATCATAACAAAAAGTAAGGGGAAAGAGATTCATATAATGTGAATAAACTGAAGGAGTTTTCTGGTAAGAGCACACAAATTTTCACACAAACCTATTGATAGATGATCGATTGAAAGAGAGAGATGGAGAAAGGGAATCATCATCAGCTAAGTAAATAAAGTGATTCTTTTGATTTACTTGAACAAATTTACTTAGTTGAATTAAAGGATATTTGTCTGTCTATTGAATGAGCAATGAATGAATGAATGAAGATGGCAGGCAAAATGAATTCAATTCAATTCAATTTTGTGCACAATTTGTTAAGCATTTTTCAATACCCTCCCCTCCAATTGATTGATATTTGGCAAAACTGAGTTTCTAAATGGCTAAAGCCTGAAGTTTTGTATTGCCAGAAATTAATTGGCAATTAATTGAAAAGTTTTTCAGCTAAAGTTTTAAGTGCACTTGGAAGAAGAAGACGATGATGAGAGTCGAAGTCGATGTGTAAACAGCAAATAGCCTAAGCGAAGAGTTTGGTTGGGTTGGATTGGTAGGGCTAAGAAGTGCATTTAACTGGTTGCCACAATATGAGAATTGGCCCGCAAGGCGGCGGCTCTCTGGGTACGAAAAGTATGGCAAAAGAAATGCACAATCTTTCCACTTCCTTCATCCCCTTCTCGCTCTCCCTTTTTACTTATCCACTATGCTGCACTCGAGGCAATTGCTAATGTGGCGCAGAGAAAACTTTTAGACTTTTACATAACGAAGATGGAGAAGCCTTCACACACACACCGACACACCCACACACACACACACACACACACACACACACACACACACACACACACACACACACACCCACACACACACATAACGGTTAATAATTAAATGCAAATGCCAGCTGCGAAAGGCCTTGAATGCCTTTACTTGACTTGACTTGGTTTTGGGGTTTTTGGGTGTTTGGGTTTGAGTTTGAGTTTTGGTGTTATAATCCACAAACATTAACGCCCAAGTCCAAGTCCAGAGTCGCAGTAAAGTCGCAGCTTTTTAATTGAATGCGTGACTTGTTGAAACTTTTTGCGATTTGCCACCAACCCAATCCAACCCCAATCCAACCCCAATCCCACCCACAGAAATGAGATGAAAATGAAGGCTGCTTGCCACGTTGGCACTTTTTGATGTGCGTGTGTGTGTGTGTGTGTGTGTTGCGGGGGGGGGCGTGTCTATAAGTCGATTAAATGAAGCAGCAAGTGTGTTTTGCATTAATTTTGTGGTTAAGTTTTTGGGGTTAAGAGTGAGTGAGAGTGTGGCAAAAGCTTTTAATGCAAATAGGCAAATAGAGTTGCTGACGACGATGATGATGATGACGAGGCAGCAACATCATCCACAGCAGCAGCAACAGCAACGACAGCGATTAAATTAATTACTTAAATTGTGTTGATTAACGTTTAATCACATAATTATAAGAAGTGAACCACCAAGCCACCGCCAGAGCGCGGTTTCATTGAATTAACTTTTATTCAAAGTGATTATTTCAAAAAAATTAATTCATTTATTTCCATTTTCTTTTCTTCCATATATCGTTTCAGGTGAGTTTATCAAGAGTTCATCCGTGACGTTACATATAAATACATAAATATACATACGTAAGATAAGTATAAATTTAAATTTAATACTTACACTCTTTTAAAATGCAAAAAAAAAAAAATAGGAACTTTAAAGTCAAATATGGGAAAACTTAATATTTTCCCAAATTTTTAACTGAAATCTATCAAGGAAAGCCATTTAAAAAACCGTTTAAAATATAAAAAGTTTAAAAAACGAGAAGGCCGAGCTAACTTCGGCCATGCCGAAGTTTGTATACCCTTGCAAGCTCTTGTGTTACTAGATCCCTAAAACGAGTTTTCTAAATGTAAGGACCCTGATGTAAAAATCCGTTTTTACACGACATAGCACGGCACGCATACATATGCATGTTTGTAGACATGCAGCATGCAATTTTTTCATATGTTTGTATGACAGCTATATGATATAGTCATCCGATTTTGATCAAATTTACCAGAATTATAATTTTCAATGTGGAAATGCTATTTACCAAGTTTGACGATGATCGCATAAGAAACAACAATAAGTTTCTAGAAGAAAAACTATTTTTGGTCCGATCGTTCATATGGGAGCTATATGATATAGTAGTCCGATCTTGATCAAATTTGGCACGGATGTTTGGATGTATAATAAACTGCCAAATGTTAAGTTTCCTGATAATCAGGGGAAAAAGGAAGAAGTTATTGATCTAAAACTCATTTTTCGACCGATGGTTCCTATGGGAGCTATATGATATAGTTGTCCGATCCGGATGAATCCGAGATATACAATGCCTGCAGTATATACAAGACTTCGTGCAAAATTGCAGCTCTGTAGCTATAGCGGTTTCGGAGGAGAAGCTGTTGATCCAGACAGACAGACAGACGGACAGACGGACAGACGGACAGACGGACAGACAGACGGACAAACGGATTTGAACTCGTCTTGTCATGCTGATCAAGAATATATATACTTTATATGGTCGGAGATGACTCCTTCTATGCGTTGCACACTTCTGACCAAAATTAATATACCCTTTTTGCAAGGGTATAATAATTCCAACCCAACTAAAATTCAAAAATTCGCTCGAAATTATTTATTTGTAGCCCGGAAAATATAAAAAGTTCAACAAAAATTAAAAATTCAGTCGAAAATTTGTTATAATGGTCTATTTATTAGATATTCTCAAACAAAATCGTTTGAGGTCTGAATATTGTGACTGAGTTCTTTAAAATCCATTTTAATTAGGACCAAAGCTGAGCTAAACTCGTCCTGAATTAGGGAAACTTTTTTTGCACTTAAGTTGAACTTCAACGTTCCACTTCAATAAACTGCAATATGTTTAGATATATATAAACATTTAGTTTCTGATAAATTTTCTTTATGTTGGTCGCTTGTTGGTGTATATAATCAATCAGAAAAGTGTCCAAACTTCCATTGAGAGCTATCAATTTGTATGGCATAGTGTAATCAATTACGAGTATGTGTCACACAACAGCAACAACAAAGAATGAAAAAGTATTTGCAATTTTCGTTTTGCTTGTCGCTTCTTCGTTACGGTTTTTCTTTTCGCATCTTTTCTACCCCCCAGAAAATGCATTCGATACTTATCTTTGAGCGCGCCAATGCGCAATGTCAGAACAAAAAGTAAGAAATGCGCTTATTTTTATGATTTGCAATGGCAATTTGAGACCCTGCCTGGCAAGCAAAACGAAGAAAGGACAAAACAGAGAGAGTGGGAGATGTGGGGGGAGGGGCGGGCGATTTTTGTGGGTGAAACAACAAGTTATTTCAACTGGAATGCAATCTCCAGCTAAAGCAACAACAACAACACATTGCAATCATTTTGTAAAACAATTTCAATTGCATTATTTTACTTTTCTCACCCCCCACCCACACACATACCAAAAAAAAAAAAAAAAATGTAGCATACTTTTTAGGGCACACAGCATTCAAATTGCAATTTTTGTCAGTTTTCTATTTGGACTTTGGTTTTTACAGTTTTAGGTTTTCATACTATACCCTGTATACACCTAAAGTGATTGGGTATATTTATTCTGCTATTTTTTTTAATCCTTTTCTGGTTGATAAGAGTTGCGCTAGTTCATTAAGAGTTTCATTTTCCCTAAGCTTTACTTTGTCCGACTTCTTCTTAAGAATTTTGAGGTCGCTGACTTATAAGTTCGTTATTATACGGCTTCTAAGACAGCTTTCTGATTTAATTTTGAGTTCCTTTTGTATTTCATTATTGGGTAATTTTCAAGTCGATGCCTCTTACTCTAGTCTTTGTATAATATTACATAACATTTTGCATATTTCAATCCAAAAAGAAAAAAGAATACCAAATATGTATCTATGTAGATGTAATTAAAAAAAAAAAGAAAAAAAAAACCTCCAAACTTATACGCACTTTTCGATGCAATGCGGTGGCACGTGGATGCAGTCATGTGTCTCTTTGTTTATCAGCTCTTGCCGCGTCCTTGCACAGGGAGCAAAAACGAATAACGAAAAACGAAACGAAACGAAAAAAAAAGCGTAAAGGAAAAACGCAACCATGAAAATCAACATCCGGCGCGTGCAGTTGCAGGAAACTGACTGCAAAGAGTGTAGTGGCAGCAGCAGCAGCAGCAGCAAGTGGCAAGTGCAAGGTCAACTTTGTTGAAGGACAACAAGCTTGCCTGCCTGCCTGCCAGTAGCAGCAGCAGCAGCATCAACATCACTGCAAAACCCACAAACCTTACCACTCTGCCACATTTGCCCGCCTCTTTTATTGTGTCCACCATGCCCATTTAGTAAACACACACACAACACAATTGAGCGCATTTGTCGCCTTTCGGTTTTTGCGGATTTACTTTGTTCATGTTTCTCTTCTTTGTCATTGTCTCTCTCGGCGCTAAGCCACTGATTAGATGATAAATGGTGGCTTTAAATTAAAAAAAAAAAAAAAAAAAAACCAAACAAACAAAAATTCGCAGAATTTAATTATTTTATTTCCGACATTTCCGAACAATTGCTAAACCAACTCATCTGAACTGAACTGAACTCAAACCGCAAGCCGCAATTTCATTTGTTATCGAGAACATGCACAATCGAAATATTTCATTCAAAATTTTGTAGTTTATAATGAACCAAAAACAAAGGAAACAAAAAGTAATAATCATCAAATTCAAATGGAACCAATTATCAGTTACACTTGAGTTTGCGATACAAAATTAGTTCAGTTTGAACCCCGATTATACGGTCTCTCATTAGCCGAATACCCCTATTATCCTTCATGAAAATTGGCTTGTTCCCCGTGTCTCTATTATCCAGGATAGCAAACGAAACTCATGAGAGAAATTTCAAAAGTTAAACAGATGCAGCAAACAACAATGCATAAATTTTTTAACCGAATATTAAGCCATCAATAAAACTAAAAAATATTTGTTTGTGGATTGAAGAAATAAAATTTCCCTCTCGACTTACAAGGATTCCCCGATTTAACGGATAATCGAAGTCCAACTGCATTAAACATTCGCTTTGAATATCGTTTATCGTTCTGATATCTATTTTAAATTTTTAATGATTTGATAGGCTTCAATTAAGATTAAGTCGGCTGAAGATCTCCTGTATTTTATATCACAGCAAAGTTTAGTTAAAGGAAAACGCGAAACCTCAATAGGGAGAAACCTTTTAGGTTAATTTCATTAAAGATCTGTGTGTGGAACATTTCAAATATATTTAAACAATGTTTCACAAAACAAATATTTGGAAAAAAAGGCAGGGACTGTAATCATTAAGAGTTTATTTTTAAAATTTGAAAAATAACAATTATGTCTAATTTAATATTATTAATATTAATCATCGATTTAGGGCAAAAAAATAAAACTCACAAACCCAATATATATCATTTGACCGACATATTTTCCACATGTTTGGGTATAAATATTAAAATAAAACATTTTAATTTAAGCCCAAAAGATAAGAAAAAGAAAAGCCAGAAAATTATGTTTTTTTTTTAAAAAGGCAATTTGCGGTGGACACTGTTTCTCAGCATAAAAACAATTTAAGGGTTTTTATTAGTTCTTCAGTTGATAAGAGCCTGCCTTTATTCTTATTCATTAAAATGAATTTCGATACCTAAATTAATTTTCTAAATCTTTTGACATTAAAACTGTCAAATTATCATGTATATAGTATGGAATATGATGACTGACTTTAAGCCTTAAGTAATTTCACGTCTAGTCTGTTGTCAAGGCTGCTGCAACAAGTGAGCCACAATGATGACGCCATGTTGAACTAATTCCTAGCTCATTTATCAATGCTGTCAGGCATGTTTTTGAAGGGCTCCTCCTGGTTCCGGCTCCTCCTCATCATCCTCGGCACAGATCTATATAATTTTCTACGCCACATAATTCAAATTGTTTGCTCGCTTTTGGCCCTTAAATAATTCAATGCTAATCTTTAAATTAAAATCAGCTCTCCATTAGACGGACTCCCCCCTCGCCCTGCTCCCTTCTTCTCTCTTCTGCTTCCGGAGTGAGAGCAAACGAACGGGAACAGCTGGGCGCGAAAAATGTTTGCACTTGCCGAAAAATTTCAATTGTTGGTTGGTTTGCTTCAGCTGCTGCTGTTGTTGTTGTTGACAGTGATGTTGCTGGTGGGTATGTTGCTCTCGTTGCTTGTGGTATGGTGTTGTTGCTGCCGCTGCTGCTGCACATGCCAGTAAAAATTTTATTTACTAACGTTCACTCTGTTGTGGCTGGCTTTTTATGCATAACATTTTTTGTGTCCACAACAACAATAGTAAATGGGGTGGGGGGGAGGTGGAAATTCATGAAGCGGGGCCAGTTATATCCTCCCTCTCACTCTCACTCTGTCGCTATGTCTGCCTCTCTTTTTTCTGGTGTAGCTATCTCTTTTGTTCATTTATAAAATATGCATAGAGGCTGCTGCTGCTGCCTTCAACAATTTGCGCTGAAAATTTTGCACAATGTTTGCTTGTGCCTCCATTTTAGATCTCTCTGTGTGTGTGTGTGTGTGTGGCTCTGTGTGTGTGTGTGTGCAGATTATATAATGTGAAGGAAAAAGTTTTCACTCACTTAAATAGATGCCAGAGAACCATATCCTGGCTGGAATTCAGCTAGCTTCACGCTCCTCGCTCCTCCCGCTCGGCTTCGTGTGTTAAACTAATGCAAAAAGTGTCACCAGTGGGTGGTGGCTCTAAAAGAGGGATTTAAGTGGGTGTGTGGGCGTGTGGGGGGGGGGCGGTGTTAGAGGTATGATAAAGTACGTAGCAGAAGACTAGAAATTAAAAATTCAAATGAAAATACGACTAAAGGTGGAATATATAGTAGTAGTGGATAGTAAACGGTGGCAAGGGGGGAAGGGCCGGGAGAGACTACTTACTGTTGCCTGGCTGGAAACAAATTAAGGACTTCCTCTTAAAGCCCACGCTGCCATCTGTAGATCTACGTGTCCTACTACTCTCGCCCCACCTCCCTCTCTCACTCTCTTATATGGTGTTGATTTGAATTAGGGATGGAAACGTGATGAGAAATGTTAAAGTGGGCGATAATAATGATGATAAAGAGAAAGAGAGAGAGAGAGCGAGAACGAAACGAAAAATGAAATTATTAAAATGAAACGAAACGGAACGATATCAAAGAAAAGCAGAGAATGATAAATAGAACAAAAAATAGAAAGTGAATGGACAGTAGAAACTAATGAAAGAAAGACATGAAATAAGACATAATAAAGAGATAAGGAGAAAGTAGAATTTATATAGAGATAAGAAGAAAAGACGATATAAAGAGACAAGAAGATAAGAAAGTGAAAATCAAATTATTAAGGAGAAAATAGCACATAAAAGAGATAGGAAGATCGAAACTATTGGAAAAGCTAAAAAAATTAAATAGAAGATGATTTAAAAAAAAAACACATCTAAAAAAAGGCAAATAAATTGAGAATAATTTAAATTAAAAAAAAAAGGCTAACAAAAACTAAAGAGCAGAAAATGCAAATAAATTAGAATGTGTTAACAAAAAAATCATTTTGAAAGAATCGATAAACGATAGACAACAAAAGATAACTATAGAACTAAAATATATATTTAAAATTAGACCATCTCTATGTAAATCCTTCTGGAATCAACACTATTTGCTTTCTCTCTCTCAATCTCTGGTCTCTCTCTCTCTCTCTCTGTCTCACTTTCTGGACTTCATGCTTTGTCACTCTGTAATTCATTTTAATGCGCTGCCTGCCAAGTACAATAAACCTTTCAGGCCCCCCTCCCAACCCCCTGTCCCTCCATTAACTTGTGCTGATGACCCATGGTCGCAGTTGAGGCGTGGGTGTTTGAGGGGTGGGGTGGGGTGGGGCTCAGTGTTGTTTTGGGTTAAATTTTAATTTCCTGTCTCTCCAATGTAGACTTCCTACTGGACTTGACTTGACTGGAATAATAAGAGAGGGCCAAGAGAGAGAGAGAGAGAGAGAGAGACTCTGCGACACATCCTTTAAGTCGACGTCGACTGTCTGCCTCAATTAGATATATGTATAAATATATATGGCATATAACCATTTTTTCAATTTCGGTACTTTGCAAGCAAAAGCCAGCTGCATGTTTCCCCATCTCAGAGATGCTTTTAGCTGCCAGCCAAATAAATAAACAGAAAAGGGAGACAAAAAAGATGGCGAAAGCGAAAAGAAAAATCTGTTTAAGATGCCTTAAATTTCACTTGCTTGGAGGATAGTAGGCTAACGTTGACATTGGAGCTAGAAGCGAAAGTCCTCCAAAAACAAAAAACAAGAAAGAGACAAGAAAACGAAGGGCGGAAAAAATGGAGACCATAAAATAATTTATTGCCCATGACTATCTATCTACCATGCTCAGCTCCTTCCCCGTCCTTTCTCTCTCTCTGTGTGTGTGTGTGCGTGTTCACCTTGAGTGTGGGCGCAACTCAACTTTAATTAACCCTTTCTTTTTAATTTTTTTTTTTTTTTTTTTTGTCCCTCTGTCCCGTGTTCTTTACGCTTTGTTGAAACGAAACCAAGAAAAAGGAAACCAGATAAATGCTTTTCTTTGGAGATTTGGTATAATATTTATCTTTCGGGTTGCTTTTTATACCCAACTCCCATCCTCTCTCTCCCTCTCACTCCATCTTTGCACTCTTTTCTTTTTTATTATTTACTTTCTTTGGTTTTCCCTTTGTTGCATAATTTTATCCTTGTACTTCGTGCTTTATGCGCTTTTATAGTGCAATTATTCATTTGGGAGAGCCCCTGAGCTGAACTGTTGCCTGACTGATGCTAAAATGATGTCCTTTTTATCTATAAATTGGGTATACTCAACTAGGCTAGGCTCTTAGTGACTCAAAGGAGCGAAAATAACCTACGATTTAGAATTTTGGAATGAATTATGAAATAATCGTTGTTCTTGGCTTATAAGAATATTGAAAAGTTGCGCGAAGCTTCATTAGCCGAATACTTAGATAGTTGTGGAACGATATTTGTAACTTAGATATTTCAAAATCCTTTTAAAACGTTAATTTTTAACTATTTGAAACTTTTTGTTACTTTTTTTCAAACTGAAGGTCTCCCAGGTCTTTCCATTCCATAGAATTTCTAGAAATAAAGTACTTACATTTAAATAAATGCAAAGAAGAACAATATCTCATTTTTTCGCTTTATCTAGTTGTGATTCCCAACTAGTTTTAGCTTTGCAAATCTAGGGTCGTGAGAGAAATTGGTAGAACTCGACCCTGAGCCTGCTTTAATTAATTTTAAAACAAAATTGGTCGCTAAAATAGTAATTAAATAAATATCAATTTGAATTTTATGCAAAAGAACTATCTTAAAATTATAGAGAAGTCTCTTAACTTGTCTTTCGGGCTGTAGAGTATATAGAAATTGCATTAAAGCTGCAGAATTTTGTTTGTCCCGCGGCCACTGCGGTTATTATTATTCTTATTATATCCCTTGGCTATCTGTTGGCTTGGCTCCTGGTCAAGGCTTGAGGTATTTTTTTTTTTTTTTTTTTTGCTTTGATTTTGATGCCTGGTGCGCCCTTGATCTTGCTCCAAAGACCTTGACTATTTGCTTTAGTGTGCTCCCAGTCCCTGTCCCATGACCGTGTGTTGGTCTGTCATCATTATCATCAGCACACAATTTTTATGACTAATGACTGTCAAACGTTGACTTTGCCCCCCCCCCCCCCTGAAATGAAAATGAAATAGGAGAAAAAACAAAAAAAAAAACGACAAGCACAAGAAAGAACCGAAAATCGAGCAAGAACTTTTTCGTTTTATTTTTGTGGTTTTAGTTGCGTTTAGTTTTCGACTCACCATCAAGATAGACTGACTATTCCCATATGTCATGTCCAAGCACCAACTATGTCCTGCATGTCCTTTATATGGAGATATGTGAGTTTCTGTTTCTGTGTCTATGAAGATTGCTTTTTATGTTAATGTGTGTGTGTGTTTTTTTGTAGTTTTAGTTTTATTTGGTTTTGATTTATTTATTATAATTTATGTATAGCCTTGAGCCACAAAGAGAAGGTGAGAGAGAGAGAGAGAGAGAGTGAGAGAAATTGCTGTTATTATCGCAAAAGTATCATAATTACATTTACAAGCACACAGCGAAACAGTTAGAAACTTGTCTTGTAATTAAGATTGTTAGCCAAGTTGTCGAAAGTGTATGGCTCTTCTTGTTCAGAGAATTCAATTAAACGAAATAGATAAACTTGTAAATAAGTATATTTCGAGTTGTGTTTCTTCTTATTTGCTGATTGATTGTGGCTTAATTACACTTTGGCTAATTATGTAAAGGTTACGACATGAATACTAATCAATAAGGTGTTGTCTGTCTCGGTTTCTGTGTATCTCTGAGTAGGACGAAATCTCATTAAGTGCTAGATTATGGTTTGATTGCCTAGATAAACCAAGATTAATTGTCTTTTCTTATTGAAAAAGCAAAACTGACAGTTAACTTTTGCCCTAATCAAAAAAGCGGAATCCAAAAAACTTGTATTTCATTTCCGTTTTCATTGGCATTGTGTGTTGAAGTGCTAATCACTCGATTACAATGAGAAGTAGGGACTCGTTAGCTCGATAGTGTTTATCTTACAATCACCCACATATTTAGTTAGCAGTTAACTAGTGATTAACTTAGACTTTTAGCTATGGTTAACAAAATAAGCCATTAAAAGATATTTTTCCTAGCAAGAAGTTAGCTAAATTATTTTTCCTTCACCAAAAGTTAACTTACGGTTAGTTTTGACACTTTTGGCTAATGTTTTCCTTAACCAAAAGTTAACTTAGTGTTAGTTTTGACGATTTTGGGTAATATATTTCTTAACCCGAAGTTAGCAATATTTTTAAAAAATATTTTCCTTAACCAAAAGATAACTTAGGGTTAGTTTTAACACTTTTGGCTAATGTTTTCCTTAACCAAAAGTTAACTTAGTGTTAGTTTTGACGCTTTTGGGTAATGTTTTTCTTAACCCGAAGTTAGCTATATTTTTGAAAAATATTTACCTTAAACAGAAGTTAATTTGAGGTTAATTTAAATGCTACTTATCTTAACTAAAGGTTAATCTGGTTTTTAATGTTGTTCTTATGGGACTATTTATATCATTTATGTCCAAGTTATTTTTTGAGTTAACTAATCTCCAGTTAAATTCGGTTTTTACTTAATTTTCTGATGAAAGTTTTAAAAGTGCTCTCGTAATGTATAAAATAGTTGACATAACTCGAAGCTACCAAAGTGTATTTATTAAAAATTGCTTGAATATGCAATTGTACATACACAAACAAACAAACAGACACACACACACATCCATATACACTACTCTAATCCGATTTATTAACTGATTCTATACCTTAGTATTCCATCAACAAGCACTTCCGCTACAAATTTTCAAACCCCAAAATTTCGAATCTATTCTCATTCACTCATCAATGTTGTCTATACAGAATTTATAGAAGTGCGGTGTGTGTGTGTGTCTCGGTGTGTGTGTGTTAATCCCAAATGTTTGTGGACGCATTTCCGCACATTCGCAGCATCAGCAGCAGCAGCAGCGTCATCATCTAGAGACGCCTCCATCGGAGCAGAGCCAAGACAAACAGACAAACAAACAAACAAATTTCCAGTCTCACACATGTTTCTAATGATCATCATAACGATGATGCAGAAGCTTTAGGGAAGAAGAAGAATGGATGAGGCCAATGCCAAAGACAAATGGTGGTCGGTCCCGTGAATGGCGGGGGTGGCAAAATGTATTTGCTGTTGACCTTCACCCAATCGTTCTTGTGTTTTTCATTTTAGTTTTTGAGTGACGCGGAATTTAAATGAACTTCACCTTCAACAAGGCAAAATGTGTGTGCTTCATCTTCTACCTCATCTTTTTACATGTTAATGAACCATTTGCTCTCTCTCTCTCTCTCTCACTCTCTCTCTGCTCTCTTTCTCTATTATTTTCTCTGAGTTTTCTCTCGTTTAAATATTGATGATGTAGCCTATTGAAATATTTTTGGGTTCTATTTATAAAATATTTGTGCTGCAAAAAAATTTGAGATAATTATTATTATACATTTTGGTTTTTTGTTTTGTTGCATGTGACACATATTGACTCATTGAAAGAGCATTTGCTTTCTCATTATTACCCTTGCAAAAATGGGTATATTGCTTTTGTTGAGTCACTTGAACTAAAAAGTTTGTTTTTAACAAAATAAACGTAACATTCTGTTTGCTTGCCTAAATATAGTCATATTTTTGCAAATTCTAAAGGGTATTTATTTATTTCGCACACATTTTTCTGTGTTGTGATTCATTTTGTGCCTGCCTGGGCGCAAAAATATCTCACACACGAAAATCCTCAAACAAATCTTTCACATTTATTGGCGCTAGTGACGCCATTTGAAAGAAGAAATAGAAAAATTGAAATAAAAAATAAGTATATAAAAAATACAACAACCAAAAAATAAGTATATAAATTCTTGTTCGCTTTTATGTGTAGACATAATTCATATGTTTTATTTGTTTGGCTTAAACTAAAGAAAACAAAAAAAAAAAAAACCAGAAAGAAAGTGAGAATGACCGAAAATTGAATGTTCTTGTTGTTGATGGTCAATGGCAAACGGTCATAAAAGCTGTCAACTTAGTTGATTTAAGCCAATAATAAATATGCTCTTCCCGAATTTCACTAATCCTTTAGGGAAATTTACGTTAAAGCCCAAAATGCAAAAGTAATAACTCCACTTTATTATTTATTGGTAAATGTTGTTCAACAGTTTGGCAAAAAAAAAAAAAAACCAACATCCAACATCAATCATCTTTTCAGCTAGAACTTCATTAATTTTCTTCACATTGTAACATCAGCTGATGACATTTAATGCTAAAACACTCTGAAGAAATCGCTAAAGTTGTTTTGTGTTGAGTGGAGGCCACCACGATTACTAGATACCCTATACACAGAGGTGTCTATTAGACCCGAGTCGAATTAGATCTTTATTTTAACTTGCTTTTTGTCTCTTTCAAGTTGAGTTTCAATATTTTTTTATACCCTACTTTGGGGCATGTGCGTGTGTGTGTGGGAGAGAGAGGGCAGTGTATTAAAATAAAAAAAATAAAACTCTGCCTGGAGTTATATAACAAACAGCTTTCTGTCATCAATCATGGACCCCCAAACCTCTAGCTCCCTAGAGAAATTGTTGCTGCGGCTATATTTAAGGTTTAATTTATGTTTATTGCCCTCAGTACTCAGTGTAAAAATGTTGGAAACTTCAAAGCCAAACTACAAGTATTTACTTATGGCAGAGGACAACACTCAAATGTGAAGAGGGGAAATCCTGTTGTAAATTATATCATTTTAATTATGTCAATTTACCAAAAAAAAATTTGCCTGAAAAGCTTCGCTTTGCATTTATTTTGTTGTTTGTTCTGTTTGTCTCTGCAAAAGCAAAACAAATAACAAATCATCATCATTTAGTTGACCTTGTCAGCCACCCAAAAAGAAAGGAAAAAAATAGAAAAAAAATTATTGCTAATTTATTGCAAGAGTCTCTCTGATGATGATGATGCCTGAGAATGTTTTTCTTTGGCCACTTCCGCTGTCAATTAAAGCAATTTACTGCCCCAAAAGCTGATGATATTAGAGGCGTATCGAAATGATGATGGTGATGGTGATGGTGATGGCTATAGCAGGGCTCTTTCTTTGGTTCATTCTCTGTTGGCCTTGCCATCATGCATAATTCAAGTCCTAAAATGGCGAAACTAATTGCTGTGCGACAGCATCTCAGCAACAGCAACAGCAGCAGCAGCAGCCGTAGCACATGGCGTATGATTAATGTGCCAAGAAGTAGGCTCGCGCTTATCATTTTTTATATGTATACGCGTACGTGTGTGTGTGTATTGTGTTGTGACCTTCAGTTATTGATTGAAGCAACCACCACAAGGCAACGCCCTTAACTACATATACCCAAGAACAGAAAAAGGACCGAAAATGCGACTACAAATTCGTTCGAGTAGAAAAGTCCACAAGAAACCAAAATATGTGAGAGAGAAGGCAGGCAAGAAGACAATAAATATATGATAAGACAAAATTCCTAACAAGAAGAATCTGAGCATTTAGCTATGCGATATTTGCGATAGTTTGGAATGCTTTCAACTAGTCAGCCTCTCTCTGCGTGTGTATGTGTGTGTGTGTGTGTGTGTGGCATAAACTATGCGAAAACAAAATGCCGTTAAACAAGCGTTTAAGAACTCTTAACTCTTTTGTCACTTTATTAAATCGTTTCACATGAAATTCATTTAAATATTTCAAGTATTTTCCAAATGGAAATGGAAATGGCAAAATATTGCTTACAATAAAATGTAACAATTCGTTTGACATTGCCCAAAATATGAGGACACAGGACATTGTCTAATAGAAAAAGCATAGCATACAATCAGGCGCCGCTGTCACAGTGAATTTGTCTATGTACAGGGTGTTTAGAGAGATTTAACACCCCTTAAAATTTAAGTTCCTTAACTCATTCGAAAGAATTCATTTTGAAGTAGAGAAGAATTTTATGCTTTGTCTAACTTAACCGATATTGAGATTTATTAAAGTTAAACAAAACATTTGGGCTAAGGATCACCCTGTATGCCTTCAATTTTCGTTTTTCGGTCCTGGGCCAAATTGTAATCATAATTTGAGCTACGCGTTAAACATAACAAAAAATAGCTCAGAGCACGTAGCAAAAACACACACACACATACGCACACACCAACAAGGATTGAGAAAGATACATGTGTGTTTGTGTGTGTGTCTCTGTGTGTGCCATTGTTGTTGTTGTACTTTGGCTACAAAAGTTTTATGCCTGAAAAGCATTTAACTCGTGATGTTGTTGCTCTTGTTCTTGTTTTTCTTACATGCGTGTGCAAGCACACACACAATTGGGTGTGAAAAGCACTTTTGGCCTGTTTGCCTACCGTTACCATCTGTGTGTTGGTGTGTCGGTGTGTGTGCTCAAGTATTGCCAACGGGCCGCATCACCCGAAACAAAAAAATTAAACTCTCACCAAGGGAAAGTAGAAGATGGCAAAACGAGTGAATAAGAGTGGCAGCGTTAAAGTGACGTTTACTGTTTTCCACCGTCGTCGTCGTCGTCCTTTGGCATCCTCAGCATACTCGTACTCGTCCTCGTCATCTCGTCATCTCCTAGAACCCTAAAATCGAGTCAAGGCATTTAAGCCTTTAGGCAGTTTTTGCCAGCTCGTTAATGTCTTTTCCTTCTTTATTTTTTTTTTTTTTCATCTCTTTTTCCTTTTTGGTCTTTTTTTTTTTTGTTTGCTGTAGTAGTAGTAGTAGGTACAGGCTTAACGCACATTAGAGGCTTTCATTAAATTTAAACTTGAGACTAAAGTCTATGAATGAGTATGGGAAGAGACTGTGTAATCGGCTGAAACAGGTTATACGTCTGGATTGTGTGTGTGTTTATATGGGGTTGGGGGATTTGAGATTACGGATTGGGGGATTCAGTATCCTCTCCCCCCCTCTCTCTCTCTCCCTCTCTCTCTCTCTCTGTGTGTGAATTGGCCAAATACTCTCGTTAACCATGTTGCCCAGGAAACAAATCCAATTTGATGAGTTTCCTTTTTATTTTTTTTTGGTTTCGTTTCGTTTGGTTTGGTTTTCTGCCCTCTTATCACCTTGACGGGGGACGAGGTGAAGTGGGAAGTAGAACAGCTTTTCTCGTTATAAGTTCCTCCAAAAATTGTTTGGGTGAAAATATCTTTTTAAGTGGAAATGGTCATAAGAGATGGCCATTAGAAATGAGAAATGTATACGTGATACAGACACAAGCACAGAGAGTGGGAGAGAGAGAGAGAGGGAGGGAGTGAATGGGAGTGTGTGATGTGAAATAGAATCGTATGAAAAAGAAATCGTATCTCAGTAATATAATAGGCCAATAATAGCCAACGTTGTAAGGCCAATCAAAGAGAGACTCTTTTTTCCATTGCCAATTTAAAGGAAACCATGCATAACCCACTTCAATTTGTACAACATGAAGAGATATTCCCTTGATCAAACTAAATAAAAAATTTAAAGATGCAAAAGGACTTTTCGTTGAAATATTTATAAAGATTTATTAAACTATTTCTGTGCATTCTTTTCCTATTTTAAAATCACTTAGAATTGAAATCAATATAAAAACTGAACTAAGTTTTATTTTTAGAAAGTGTCTTCCAAGCGAAAAGGATGTGAATTGCTATTCCTTTTTGCGAACCCTTGGAATTCTCTTCCACTAAATCTGCAAATTGCGATTTCTATCATTTTGGATTATCTAAAGAAAAAATTAATCTCCAATATCTGAAAATGAAAATGTCAAAAATTATATATATGTATAAACAGATAATCAATTCCCGATTCGTTTAGTTTATATAATGTAGAAAAACCTCTTTGATTCAGTGGGGAACTGTTTATCCAATCTTTATCATATAATTTTTGTTAATTAATTGATATATATTTTTTTTATGTAATTTTTGTTAATTAATTGATATCTGTTTTTTTTTCTTTTGTGAAAAGTGTAAATGTATTTATTTTATAGTGTCAGTTTTCCCTAGAAAAACAGTGATTTTTCTTAATTTCAATTTGGAATATTTGTTTGACCATCTCTGACCCTCGCTTTCTGCTCATGTCCTCGCGCAATTTTATGTTGCCTACTTTCCAGCGTACATCTATAAATTTTACACCGCAATAGCGCGTGTGTGCCTAAGAGGTGTGTGAGTGTGTGTGTGTGCGTACGTGTAGATGGGTGTATGATGGTGTGGGTGGGCTTTCCATGTGTCGAGTGTGTGCGTGCATGTGTGTGTGTGTGGCTCGTAAAGTTTTTACCCTGATGTTGCCGCTGCTGCTGTAGCCTTTTGATTATGTTCGAAAAACCGCAGTTCAAGTTGGCGACCTTCCCATTTACAGTTTCGAACTTGCTTGCCAACTTTGCCACAACTTTTCTTCATTTTTTTTCTCTTCTCTCCGCTCCTCCCCTCTCCACCATCTTCTTCTACGTCTTTTTGCACTTGGCAGTGAGTTGTTGCTCGTTGTTGATTTTGATTTTTATGGCATTATTTTTGTTTCTTTTTTTTTCTTTGCCCCCCATCATCGTCATTTCGAAGAAAGCATAGGATGGTTAGAAGGTGGGGGGAGGGAGTGGTAGAAGGGGGCGTCTTCGAAACGGTTTTTCATCAACTTTTAGGCCGGCAAAATTAAATGTTATTTATGCTCAACCTCGTTTTTTACGATATGCAACAATTTTGTTGGCCATAAATCAGCAACAACATCGAGAAAGAGAGAGAGAGAGCGAGATAGCGTCAGAGAGTGGATATTTGAGAGAAAGAGAGATTTACGCACCTTCTTCTTTCATTTTGGCGACCTTTTAAGTAAATTTATTTAATGTTATTCTCATACTCAATTTGTATTTTCGTTTCGGTTCGTTTTGCTTTCTTTTTCTTTTTTCTTGCTCTTACTCGCCGCCTGCATAACTTGGCGCTGATTTCATCTATCAAATTAAGAAAGTAAAAGCTAAAAATTGTTGCTCGTAAATCTATGGCGGGGCGATGTATGTGCAAGAAAGAGACCAAAAGTATATATAATACAGATATTTCTGAATACATATCTATGCCTATATTTTTTTCCTTCTTCTTATTCGCCAAATACAACCACAATAAAATAAACCAAAATATTTTCAAAGCATTTCTTTATATTTTTTTTTTTTTTGTCATTTCTTTAGGAAGTATAAGAGGTAAGGAAGTGTTGAGAGGGATGGCTGGGAGGATGGGAGGGCTAGGTAGGTGAGGTGTCGTTAGGCGTAGTGTTAGGTGTATGGGGCGGGGGGGTTGTTTGATTCTTTTTGAGAGGGATGCGGTCTGGCGTCAAAGTGTCAACTGCCATTAAAAATTAATTTTAACGACCATCTTTTGCTTTTGCTTTTGACACTTTGTTGTCGTCGACAGAGAAGAGAACTCAATTAAGTTGATTCTTGTCGGTTTTTTTTGGTTGTTTCTTTTTTTCCAAAATTTTTAAATGTTGTTGTTATTTAGCATCCCACCAAAACAAAAAAAAAAAATATCAAAGAAGCTAACTTCGGCTATGCCAAAGTTTGTATACCCTTGCAGCCCTTGACCATTGCATTTTATTTCCTAAACAATTTTTTGTTTCTTTATCCAATAAAGAAATATTTTAAATACATTGGCCGGGGGCAGCCAATCGCCAAATAGTAAGCGTGATATTCATATTCACACACACACAATCGCAATTTTGACACATATATGTGCTTCACTGCTTATGCGTGCACTGCTTATGGCAGCAGTACTGCTGCATACTGCTGCTGCCATAAGCAGTGCACGCTATATAGGCAAATTTTATATCGTCGAAATCAGGCGTTATGTTTATCCGATTGTTTTGAAATTCACGCATATGGTGTAATCCCTTTTTATTTATGTACGTAATCAGTTTGGATAAGATTGTTCAAAAAATAGAGAAGTTATTCGCATTTAACGTTTGTATTTGTATGGCAGCTATATGATATAGTTGTCCGATCTTATTCAAAATCGCAGATGTGCATGTGGCTGTATAGAAAAGCTTATATACGAACTTTGAATGCCATAGCTCTAAAACTGTGGGACTAGATCGCGAAGCACCAGACAGACAGACGGACAGACGGACAGACGGACAGACGGACAGAAGGACAGACGGACAGACGGACATGGCTATATCAACTCGTCTTCTCTTGCTGATCAAGAATATATATACTTTATGGGGTCGGAAACGATTCCTTCTCTGCGTTACAAACATCTGACCAATTTTATAATACCCTCTGCAAGGGTATAAAAACAAATGCTTTGTTGAATAATTGCTTAAATTGTGAATAAAGTCAAGTCACCGGAAAAAAACAAGAAGGGATTTTCATCTTAATTGCTTGTTAATTAGGGATAAAAGGTTTAAGAAAATATTTAATTTTTCAACGGTTCTAAGATATACTTGAAAATTCATATTTAAATGTGTTAATACCCTTGCTGAAGGTATGCTAAAAAAAATGTTTTTAATATATATATTCTTGATCAGCATCACAATAGCCAAGTCGATAAATCAATGTCTATCTGTCCGTCGGTTGGCACGTAAACTTTTTCCTCAGTTTCTAAGCTACTTAAATAAAACTTCGTATTTAAGCTTTTTGGTGATATAAGCAGCACATTTGTCGGAATCAGCAAGATCTGACCACTATATTGTAGAGAAATCGTTCGAAAACCAAATGCATATGCTTAACTACAAACTAATTAAAAGGGTTTTGTCTTTTTCAAGAGTTTCGGTTCTTTCCCTGCCAAGGTTGCCACTAGGTTGTTCTATTCCAGGTCGCTTCATTGTATTATTTCATTCATAATACCAACAAATATCGTTTTTGAACTTTTGCCAAAACTATTGCTAATAGTATTTAACATATTTAATAGATTAATAATGTCCCCAATACAATTTTTATGGATCCTAGACAAATGTAGATATACAACAAATATATATGAATGTCTATGAATGTTGCCACCTTCAAATTTAAATTCAATTTTTCATTTTACATTCAAAAAAAAAAAAATGTTCAGATGTTCGTGTGTTGCCACGGCGACGGCGACAAATCTCTGGCTAATCGCATTAAATATGCCAACACACAGAATAAAAAAATGTTCTCCTCTATATAGAGATCTATTAATAGGTTCAATGGATCGGTCATCTGTCTCTCTCCCTCTCGCTGTGAGATTTGCTTATTCAATTAATGTGGGTGGCTTTTAGGCCGCTTCTGGTCGGCTGACTACACTTGACCTTCACCTTTATATTTCACATAACTTGAAGCAATTTCCAGTCACTGTGTTTCTGTTTGTTTGGCAACGAGAAAAAGAAAAAAAAAAAAGCAAGAAAGAAACCAAATCAGGAATTTATTTATTTATGCCGTTTGCCGTTGGATCTTTCTGGTTTGTGTTGTTGCTGTTGTTGTTTGCCATTTGGTTTATAACAATTGCGTAAACTTAATTTATTTTTAATCGCCTTTTAATTTGCTGCATTGTTTTGTTTATTTTGCACCGAATTGCCGCGTAAAAAGTTTTAATTGTACCATCATGCCCTACAAAAAAAATGGAAATATATACTTTCCTCAAGCGTTTGCCATCTTGTTTAGGTTGTAGGTAAACTTTATATGTAGAGAGTTATATATAAAGATATATTTGATTGATTTTCCACCTTATTTAAATCTCTATTTATCTATTTTAATATAATAAAAGAGAGAAAGATCATATATTTATTTATTTATCTGATCTAAGTGCTTTGTTAAGATCGCTAAACTTGTTCTTGATTTAGTTTCAGTTTAGTTTCTATCTGATAGTGTATTCAAATAGTTGTCATGGAGCCAGCAATTGTTTCTTTGTTGCCGCCTCCTGTTTGATGTGTTTATTTTTGCATTCCACCTGAGTTAAATGCCAAACGCATTTAACTTACTGCGTGGTGGTTGGTATCTCACTCGATTCCGTCCTGACCGACCAACCGGCTACATATAAATTGTGGGCCAATGTGTCGTCGACATTGTCTGATGTGTGGATGCTGATGATGATGATGATGGTGGGAGAAATGCGTGGTGGGAGGCGGCAACAGCAGCAGCGGGGGGCGGTGCTTGTAGGGAATTCTGTTTATATCATTTACCGCTGCCGCTGTTGCTCTGGTGCGCACTCGAGTCGAATAAAATATTGAAAGTAAACACACACACACGCAATTTCTGATGGGGCACCACAAAAAAAAAAAAAAGGGCAAAGTTCAAGATACTTTTTATGCTGGCTGCGGTAAACTTTTAAAGTTAAGCCGAGCGAAATGTGGGTCGTCTGGTGGATTGGTTAAGTAGCTGAATAAATGACATCAGGTACAGGCAGGCAGGCAGATAGAGAGATAAATGATGTTTTTAATGGAGTAATTTCTCCTCACGACTCATGCCGTTCCTATAGATCTTTCTCCTTTTTTTTTTGCCCAGCATCCTTCTGTTTTTTTTTTTGAATACACAGATGGACAGAAATATATCACAAGGCCTTAACAGGGAGTGAAACATTTTAATGATGTTGACCAAGTTCAAAAGACACAAAGTTCAGCATCATGTGTGTGAAGCTGGGGTGCGTTTAATTGGGGTGCATGAACTAGTTCATTTGTATCCAAGAATCATTAATCAGCATATAATACATGTTGAGATCCCAATCCTAATAGGAAACAGTTTTTGAAAGAAAATCTTGATAGGAAAAGGAAACTAATTTGGGGATTAAATAGATCCATAAAAAAATGGGTTCTTAGATAAACTGGTTCAGTTAACAAATAATTTCTAGAAGAGCAAGAAGAAGTTCTCTTTTTTAACGCACAAGCTTAACGTGAACCAGTTCAATGTATTATGAACTAGTTTAAACTAGATAGGCTCAAAATAAAGTCAGAACTAGTTCTCTTTTTTAACGCACAAGCTTAACGTGCATTATGAACTACTTTTAACTAGATTTAACCTCAAAATAAAGTCAGAACTAGTTCCCTTTATGAACAAATTAGCCCAACGTAAGCCACTTCAATGCACAATGAACTAGATCACTTTCAAGTAAATAAACTCCAACATAAAGTGGATTAATTAAGCCACTCAAATGCTTTTATATAGCCACTTTATCTAACGGAACTAGTTCAAACATCTTGTGCTGTTAAATATGGTATTTATATTATGTAAAAACCCAATAAGAAAGCAACTGTCAACAATTCTCAACCCTTTCATTCGCTCTCGCTATATCTCTATAGAGGAATGGTTTCCATTCAGTTTCAAATTTGTTGCACGCCCTCCAAGCATATTTATTTCGAGCTGCTCCGCCTGCTCAATCATCTGCCATCTCACTAAATGGAGAGGGTGGCAACGTTGGGGTTAGTTCGGGGAGCGCCCTCTATCCATCCATTCATCCATCCATCCATCCCTTTTAGCCATATTGTCAAGTGTGTTTGTCTAGCCATGTGGAAAACTTCAAGTACAAAACGTTGTTGAAAGAAAAAAGAGCTAAAACTGTAAAATGGCTGAAATAAAATGTGAATTGTTTTGTCGTCTTTCTCTCTCCGTCTCTCTGTATGTTTGTGTGTGCCCCAAAGCGCTTGGAGTTCACAAGAAAAAGAGCCACTCAACGAAATGTCAAATCGAAACATATGCAAATTGAGAATCAAGACACACACAAAATGAATTCAATTTTTCAGTTGAAAATTTTATTAAATTGTTACATGAATCATAACCCAAAAGGAAAAACTCTTGAGCATTAGATAGAGGGATATAAGGTTGAGGAGAAAGAGGAGAATGGTATGTTGGGTGGCAAGACTTTGCTTGCTTTTTCGTTGGCATTAATTAAATTTAATGAATTATGACAGGGCGTTGATTTAACGTTGGCACAGCCGGTTGCAAGTGCAAAGAAATGGCTTGTAATTTCTAAGTGCAAGAACTAATGCGGCAATTCGTATACGTGATATACATACAAGAACCAGAAGGCGAGGCTAGCTTCAGCCATGCCGAAGCTTAGATACCCTTGTAAGCTCTTGTGTTGTTACTCAATACCTAAATAAAGACAGTAAAATCTTGATCAAATGTGGCAGGAATATATAATAAACTTATACATATTAAGTTTCATGTGAATTCCATAAAAAACAACGAAATTATTGATGTAAAACTCAATTTGCCCTCGATGGTTCGTATGGGAGCTATGAGATATAGTCGTCCGATCCGAATCAATCCGAGATATTCAATCCCTGCATTATATAGAAGCATACATGCAAAATTGCAACACTGTAGATTGAGCGGTCTAGGATTAGATTGCATTGATCCAGACGGACAGACGACTCTCTGGTCATGCTGATCAAGAATATATAAACTCTAAATTCAATATACCCTTAATGCAAGAGTATAACAAATAAGAAAAAAAAAGAAACACACATAAGAAATGAGGGCAAAAGATGCAGCAGCAAGTAACGTGTGGGCGTGGCATGTCAGAGAGTGAGAGAAAGGGAGAGTGAAAGAGAGAGAGAGAGAGAGAGAGAAAGAGATGTCAAATGCACGTGTAACATTCTCTGGCACCATGGCCCACACGGCGTATGAGTAATGTAATTCTGCTGTTGTGTGTGCCTGCCTCTCTCTCTCTCTGAGTGACGTCAAAAGCATCCTCATTTTTAGGCTGTCAATGTTCCTAACCCATCCCCCCACCCCCCATCCCCCTATCTCCATTTGCCTTGAGAGTCATACCCATTTGGCCCTACACACACACACACACATACAGAAAAATTTTGGACGTGTATTTTGAGTATTCCCAAAGTCCTGAAAATGAACTATGAAATTTTTTTTTTTTTTTTTTTGTTGCCTGCAGCAGTAGTTGCCTTTCTGCCTTTTCGTCGTCGTTGTCGTCGTCGTCGTCGTCTTCATCAACTTCTTTGGCTGCCCTTTTGCCCTGCGTCGTTTTTGCCCAATATGTGGCTCATTGCTTATTTATCAAATATCCACACATTGCCGCAGCTTTTCACTTCCGAATAGCAGCAGCAGCAGCAACAACAATAACAAACAATTTTCCAGAGTTCTCCCACTCTCCCCCTGTGCGTGTGTGAGTGTGTGTGTGTGTGAGTGTGGGTTGCTGTTGGCCATCAGGAAAACATGTTCAGGCCGCACAATTAGTTTGCGGCCTCTTACCAAATTGTATATACATTGTATATGTCTCTGTGTGTGTGTCTCTGTGTGTGTATATGTGTGTGGGTGTGTGTGTGTTTTCCTCTTGTTTGGTTTGGTCTTTTGACGGCCGGGTGTAAGGTGGGGGTGGGGTGGGGAGGTATGAGCCCCAAAGGTGTGGGAGAAATTTGAATTATAAATAAATCTCTGCATTGCGAACCTGCGAATTCAAATCCCCAATGACGTCACATTATGGTGTCGCCCACACACACACGCACACACACACAGGTATTCACACATGAGCTCTGTATGTGTGTGTGTTTGCGTTTATGCAGTACAGATAATCACTCACAGTTCGCAATTAACTTGAGAAACTTTTTTATCCAATAAATTCTATATTTCTTCAAAATATATATCTTCCATATCAAATCTACAATCGCAAAATAAGTCAAACAGAGATTTTTTCGAACCGAATTTTAGTTTTAGATTTCTTTATTTAATATTATATAAATTGATTTGATAAATTGTTATCATAACATCTCTAAATGTTATTTCTTATTGATTTATTTACTAGATTATATGGATATATTCTAACCGAAAATCTTTCAAGAGATCATCAGTTTCTTACGATTTAGCGAGATTTCACTGTACTTATAAAGCTGAATGAATTCTTTCAAGCTATTATTTACGAGAACTGAAATTAAATAAATCAAAACGAAATTTGTGCAATGATCAATTGTTTATGCAAATATCGTATACAAAATGCTATAGAATTTTATGCAATAACAATAGCTAAACAATGCAAACAATTTTCGATATACGATTTTGGTAAATTTCACTAACTTTAATCCATTTGTACATTATCTTGAGTTTAGTCTAACGTATAAACGCATATTTCAATTAAGCATAGCCTACTTATTAGCTGACTTGAAATCTCTGGCTCAATCTTTTTCCTTTGCCTCTCTCATTCTCTCTCTCTCTCTCTGCTTTGCTTTCGCTTTCTTTGTAATTACACTAACGATAATTGATTAGAGTTTTGTTTTAAGTGGAAGGACAGAAGGCACGACGCACAGTCAGAGGCACAGTGCCAGTCCCAGACCCAATCCCAATCCCAGTGACAAGACGTGGCGATAATGATTTTAGTCATGTTTGTGTGTTGTCTGAGTTGCTGTTCCTGTTCCTTTGTGTGTGTGTGTGTGTGTGTGCGTGTATTTGCTAATTAGACACTAAACTTTCTGGTTAATTAATGTCATTAGTTTAGCTGCATATACAAGAAGAAGAAAAATAAGAAGAGAAATTAGGTTGGCCCAGTAGAGATTGACTTGGGAGTGGAAAAATGTCTGGAGATGTCTTTGCTTTAATGCTTTAACTGTCAGTTTCTCTTAGTTGATATATGGGTTCACTTTGCATAATTGATTATATTTACTTATACATCTTTAATTGGCTTTTAAATCACTTTGTTTACCAGAAAATTTATGAAATATTATTAATCAATTAAGCTTCTTTGCCCATCATTGATTCATTTCAAAATTACCTTCAATTGCAAACAAAAATTGCATTAATATATACGATAAGTAAACCAAAATTGCCTAGGGTATCGATGCTTCGAGTATCCAAATAGAATCTTTAGTCCTTTTTGTTAGTTACCTTTTGTTTGATATATATACACCCTTATCCCTTTAGCTTTACCTATGTCAAAGTCAAGGATTTTTCTTGTTCACATTTTCTTTTTGTTTCCTTTCTTTGTATTCTCTTTTTCTTTCTGTCTTGCTGTGGTCTTCGGTCAAGGCATAAATTTTAGTTAATACAAAGACATTTGTCGCCATAATTTGACAGGCCACCATAAATTTGTTACGTTCGAGGAGAGTGAAAGAAAAAAGAAAACAAAAATATGAACTTGATGCATGAAAATTATTTCATTTTCTTTCATTACTTCAACACTTTTTTGTCAAACAAAAAAAAAAAAAAACGCTCACAAATATTTTCTTTCCTTTTGTTTTTGTTTAAAAATATTCTAGCAAACACGTCAAGGCATGGTCGGGTCCCTGCCTCCCATCCGACTCTCTCTCTCTCTCTATTTCTTTTTGGCTTTGAGCCAATTGAATTTGTACTACGTATTTGTTTCAAATAGTTTGTACCGCCTTCCACCACCCCCTTCAGCCCCCCGCAAAAAAAACATCTTGCTCTGCATACGCCACAGTTTGCGGTAATTTGCGGTGTTGCGTATTTTGAACGAGCTTTGATATTTATTTACAAGCGATTAGCAAAAATTGTTAAACAATTTTTGTAAAAATATCTTTTGATTTGCAATTTTTGCCTAAGGCGATATACCCTGTAACCCAAGACATTCCATTTGGCTATGCGGACAGACAGACAGAGGCTTCTTCTCATTCCTCAATTCCCTTCATTTACTGGGAAATGCCGAAAGCCAACAGAAATCTGATTCTTCTTCTCGAACTTTATTTTTGAAGCGGAAGAATTTCAAATTTTTTAGGGTATATCAAAGTTTTCAGTTTAGTTTGCTGACTAACTTGTTTGTGGTTTGAAATTGAATCATAATTCACTCAATTTCTTTCATAGCGAATCTGTTTATATATATCTCTCACTTGTTGAGATCTGTTATTAATTTGTTTTCTTGATTTTTCTTGATATGCTCAACTTGCCAATTAATTGCTTTGCTCTGAAAGATATTTTCATTTGGCTAGACCATAAATTTGTGTGGTCGTCGTTGAGGGGACTGAGGAGGATGGATTCCTGTCTGTCAAGTGTAAAATTTAATGAGTTGACGGAAAGATGGAAAGAAAGAAAGAAAGTTAAGTGAAGGGAAATACATATTTTGTTGGGCTTTCTTTTTCTTGTGTGTGTGTGTTTTAAATGGCAATTGAAATTTTGCTTTAATTGCTTTTCGGTTTATTTCTATTTGGTAAATGATATTGGTTGGGTGGGTGTGCACACCGTGTGTGTGTGTGTGTGTCAGTTAAACTTGTGATGGATGTTTACTATAAAACGAAAGAGGAAATATTTGTGAAAAGAATTTTAATTGTGTTTGTGTGTGTGTGTGGGTTGGGGGAAAATGAATTCAAAAAATTCTTCGGTTATAGGGAAAAAGCATATGTTGCGTTGCTTTTCGTTTGGTAACCAACTAAATATAAATAGATAAATATAAATATAATGAGAGGAATGGGAATGGAAATGGTGTGGAAGAAGAAGAAGAAGAACTCTTTCACCGTATCCGGTCGAAAGAAATTACTTAATAAATGCGTATTTAAATATTTCTCTAATGACTTGGGGAAAATGATGAGAAAAATGCCTATTAAAAACCAAAACTAGGTCAAAGTGGTCAAAACATCTGAATAAATTGTAGGAATATTATTAGATAGTCGTTCTATAGAGCAAAGTAAAGTTTATTATAATATATCGAAACTTATCGATTGATTTACACCCCTGCTAAAATGCAATAACCATGTGAAGTCTCTTTAATTTTATTTGCATCTCTCTTTGTCATTGGTTTAATAGAAATTATGTTTTCGATGGATAAGTGATTATCCGATAGATTTATCAATAGATTTGATAGTCGTTTATAGATAAATTTATTTTAATGTCTTTAACTCTATTTGTATCTCTCTTTGTCCATGGGTTTAATAGAAATTATGCTTTCGATAAGTGATTAATCGATAGATTTGATAGTCGATTATAGATAAATTTATGTTATTGTCTTTAACTCTATTTGTATCTCCCTTTGATATTGGTTTAATAGAAATTATGTTTCCGATAAGTGATTAATCGATAAACTCGATAATCGATTATAGATCAACAACAAATCCTTTTTAATCGGTTTAACATAGTCTGTTCTGCTGCCTCTTGACTCATTCAAGAGAATTCTAATCTCATTTTACCTTATTTGCTCTTCATTTTGCACACTTTACGTAACTAGTTTCCTTTTGTGGTAATAAATTACTAGAAGAACCTGACATAAACATTAAACCAATAGAACAGTTGCTGTGCATGTAGAAACTGTCAGCCTTTTGGTAAAATGTCTCGTAACCACATACTATGGGCCCCAAATGCGACCAGGCCAGGCCAGGTCCCAGCAGAAACAATGCTTAACCCTTTAACAACAATTAAAAATATTACACTTGACCACTAAAGGACGGACAGACAGACAGACAGACGTACGGACGGACAGACTCTCACTCTCTGCTCTGACGGACAGGAAAGAGGCCCCAAGGCAGATGTAGGTTGAACAAAGACCCCCAAACAAAGGGTGTAACGAGAGATCTGTGTGTGTGTGTGTGTGTGAGTGTTTGGGCTAGTGTGCTAGTGCTTTGTGGCCACTCAAGTGGCCTGGCCAGACCAGCTGCCTGCCAGGCAATTTCCAGGACTCTCCGACCCCAACCATACAAACCACCAAAACCGAAAAAAAAGAAGAAAAAATGCAAGAGAAGAAGACGAGAAGAGCAAAGCGGAGCGGGTGAACATAGGACAATTAAAGTAAAAGCTCGTCAAGTGGGGACCCACATGAGCAGAAGAGCGTATGAGTTTGTTGAATAGTTTTAAATTAGTTTGCTCCACACACACACACACACACATTACATATTTACTAATTCCCTCTTTTACCCATTCTTACTCATTATCTCATTCTTTCCATTTATTCTCATTATATATATAGAACCAAGAAAAGACAAGACTGATGCACAACAACAACACGGTGGAAATGGCACAATATCAACGCCCAACATTGAGCAGCCTACATGTCAGGGCTCCATGCTGCCGCCACCTGGTGGCGGCGGCGTTAACGATTCCAATAATAAATTGGAAAGGCCCAACACATTGGGTGGTGCCAATAAGCTGACGCGACGCGGAGTCAACATTTGCTACCACAATGATCACTGTAAGTTGCAACACTGTCAAAAAACCACATCACCAGTAATCGTTAGTGTTGAGCAAGAGAAACTGTTATCGATATCGATACCAATGTTATCGCAATTGAAATCTACAATATTACAATATTAAAGAAACCATGCTTTGACTCTTGAAATATTAAATAGAAATTCGTTGAATTAATTGCCATAATGGAATGTCAAGTAGTTTCGATTATGGTCTTATCGATTATCGATATGATGTTCTTGTAATTAAACTGTAGATATTAGCAGAAATAGACTGTAGATTTAGCAGAAATAGACTCGTAAGCAAGTAAGTGCTGCTTTCAAGATCTACCTGTATACAAAATTTTATTGGGATTACATGAAAAATAACCGAGTTATCTGAAGAAACGTTTTTGCCCGATAGGTGCGCTAAAATCGGCGTATGCTGATCAAGCGAGATGGCATGTGGAGAAGTAATTTAGTTAATTTTCAGCAAATACAATCATAAAGTATACGCAGGGTGGGCCAGCTAGAAGATATCAAACTGTAGTTTCCTTCTAAAATGAAACTAATAAACACATTTTCTATTAATTAAGGTTAAGTTTAATGGTAATCGATCATTTCAAAAACGATATTTGCATATCGATAACATTTTGGAGAACAAAAAAAACGATAATTTACTACTTTACTTATCGACGATATCTTTACTATCGATATATCATTTGGCCCTCTATTGTGGCTCTTCACCATAAAGCTGAGCAAGAAGAATGATATCACAGTTTCTCTTACTCGTTGTAAATAAATCACACACACTAAACCACAACCACATATTCACACACCCAGAAAACACATTTACTCAAGCAACTCCATTGGCTAGATGAAGAATAAATAAAAGAATCACTTACTCTCTGTATCTCTCCTTCACTTTCCGCAAAAGGAAACACAAAAAGAAAGAAAAACCCATTAGAAAAATGAAATCGACAATCAAATCTCTTTATTCTTCTTTCCCCTCACCACTTCACGTTTACTACCTTCTGTTGCAGATGGCGATGATGGTAAAATGGTTGCCGGTCCACCGGGCAGTACACCTCCACCATATGGTGTAGGTAAATTGCCACCAGGCGTTATGCTTAGCGAGCTACCAGAGCCACCCATACCCGTATCCGAAATTGGACCGATCCCACCGCCGCCAATGTTCTCCACGCCGAGCCCCACGCTCATCGCTGGACGACCGCACGGGCCAGGCGCCATGAACGATCAGGATTATCAGCATCAGGATTATGATTATGATGGTAAACGTCTCGTTTCATCTACAATAACTAACTAACTAATCGAAAAGCAAGCTTCAGCTCATTACTCCAAATGCGCACTTCATAATTATGCTAGTGCTTGAAAATTCAATTATTATATTTGAAAAGATGATTTATTCCATTCCCGATAAATTGAATTGATAATTTTTCGCTTTACAGATCATGATCCCGATCAGGATGAACTCGATTCGGATGATGAGTATGCCCCATATGGTGGTGGGGGCAATCATGTACGTGTTATGGATACACAGCGCGTTGAGGAAATTCCAGCCAAAGAGCCAAAACCAAATGCAGTTCCTCTCAAATCGGCGCTGAAGAAGAAAGTTGGTATGCCAACATCGGCCTCAACACCCGTAACGCCCACCCAAGAGCATCACAATAATAGTGGCGGCGGCGGTGGCGCCACAAGTAATGCCACAGCTGCAGCAATTTCCAATAGTAATGGCGGCATTGGTTCTATGGCAGCGGCGGCTGCTGCTGCCGCCCAACAATCGGCAAGTCAACGTCCTTTGGTGGTGCGACAGGATGCCACAGGGAATAACTATTCGCTCAAGTAAGTGAAAGACAGAAAGTGTTTTGTTCGATTTCAATTTGATACTTTTGCAATTTACAATATGAAAAATATCGAGCTGTTTTGCGGTTAATGCGTTCGCCCCCTTAAAAAATTCTAAAAACTCAATTCTCAATGAGTTCTCAATCAGAGAAAACACTTAAATAAACTTTGGAAGTGGTTAAGAAGTCCACATTAGTGTTGTAAAGCACGTTAACTGATGATATATCCGTGCTAGTGTTGGAAATGGTTTTCCCATTCAATTCATTCGAATTAAGCAACAAAAGAATGAATGATATTTGACGCCTTGTGGCGATTCCGATTTAATTGCAACTCTTTTATCTTCGTGGCACTGTTAACACTGGAAAATTGTTCGCTTGAATCCCTTAAATTCATATCAAAATTCGAAATATCCAAAATTCTTTCACCTTTAACCGTAACAGCTCTGAATTTTGCATTGTAGATATTTTTATTATTTTTGTTCGTTGAGTTTTGTTTAATTACCCACCACCGCCGTCTTCCCCCCACCACTCCCTCTTACCACAGAAAATTTCTAATTTAAGTTTTCTGGTAGTTTTCAAGGGACACCGTGTTCAATGAATTTCCGTAGAGAACAACAACTTACACACACAGTTTGTTGTGTTTTTTCATTGACATTTACGTTTTTGATTTGCCCCCACCAACTCTCCCCCGCCCAATCACAAAACCTCAACCAATTTTTCCCCTCTTTATATAGAAAGTATTTATGTATTGTTTTTTTTTAATGCAATAATATCTATTGTTTAAATTGTTAATTACTACTATTTTTCTACTTCTTCTTCTTCTTATTCTTCTTACTGCCCTGACCACTCCCCAAAAACAAATAAATATATATATATATATATATATGTATATATATATTGTTCCGTTTACTTTATCATTTGTGTGTGTGCGTGTCGAACACGTTTTATGCCTCATACCTCTATACTTCTACTACTTCTACTACTACTACTACTACTACTACAACTACAACTACAACAACTACAATATATATCAATCCGATATATCCATATATGATATATATATCACGATAATCAGGCCTATACTACGACCACGGATTAGAATATGGTAAACCATCCATTTTTTAGCTAATTTATGTGAAACAAAACCAAGACAAAACCAAAACCAAAAAAAAGAAAACACAATAAAAACCACACCCCTTTCCTTAAAAAAAAACAACAAACTAAAAACGTATGCCACATGCTTTTATAGTGCACTCATAAAAAAACAACAACAACCAACTCTCAATACAACTGTTGTTATGTAACACACCACTGGTCCTTCTCCACCTACTGCCCACCTAACCATTCACATGATGCCCTCAAAGTAATGCCCATCCTTGCACACAGCTGCAGCACTTTTCTTCTCACTCTCTCTCTCTCTCCCTAACACATCATTCCAACCATTTTTGGTACTTCTTTTCTTGTGTTTTTGCCCCCCAACCCCATCCCGCCCCACTCCCTGTGTTCTTACAAAAGGAAACTTTGACATCACTCGAAACACAACCGACACTCTTCTTTATTAAATTACTAACTTTTTGTTTTTTGCTGCTGTTAAGTTTCATTCCTTCACTCACACAGATCGTCCTTTATACATATACACTCGTATGCTTGCTTGCCTGTGTGTGTGTGTGTGCGTGTGTAAAAGTTTTGATACCCTGTAACCAAAGTGTAAAATGAGGCGGACAAAATCGAAGATCGTTAGATTTAAGAGAGGCTTATAGGAATTCTAGAACTCTTTTAGTAGTACTTCAAAAAACTTCCTTATTAATGGTGATGGCAAAATTAATCATATAATCGATTATTTGAGATGTGATTCCAATTATGGAATCATTAATCGATTACTCGATCAAACAATCGCTTGGGTCAGTGACTTTTTTCGCGAAAAACTGTAAAGACAAGCCAACGATTATACTGATTTTGCTATAAAATGTGTTAGAAATTGTAAAATTCACAAAAAAGTAATATTATGGAAATAATCTCTAAATTAATAGATTGATTTCATTTGTTACGATTAATTGCGATTAATTATCGCAAGGAAAAAAATAATCATATGATATAATAATCGATTAATTTATCTTTTTTTTGCCATCACTACCTATTAAAAAGTGTCCTAATGACTAAATTTGGAGGCCAGACTCCTTAATTTAAATAGACCAGAAAAAGGACCAATCACCTTAGAAATTGCTCCCCGAAAGTATGCCATTGTTTCGCTAGAGTGATCACATGGTGAGTGATCAAAGTTACATTGGTACAGGGTATAGTTTAGTCGGTGTCCCGACTTAATATTTGCATTCTTATTTGTTTTTTCTTTGTCGTCTCTCCTGCACTCCATATCTAGCTGCTCTTTCGCTGTCTCTCTCTATTCCTCTCTCTGTCTGTTTGTCTGTCCTTTTCTTTCATTGTTAGCATGTTTCATTTCAAACAAGAATTTGTTTCAAATTACAAACCACCTCCCCTCCCTCCCGTACCAACAACTACCGCCCACCTCTGAATGTTTTTCGTGGCATATTTTTGTGCTTGTTTTTTAATTTGATGTGAAATGAAATGAAATGAGTTTTCTTCATCATTTTTATACATATATACAAGTTTTTTGCCCCGTCTCCCTGTCTCTCTCTCTCTCTCTCTCTCTCTGTCTGTCAAGTTTGTTCATTATTAAGTGGCCTTTGAGCCTCTGCAGAGGCGTTAAACCCAAAAACGAAAGAAAATTTAAAGTCAAAATTGTTTATGTATGCACTTGAGAAGAAATTGAAGCTAACGTGGCCGTGTGGAACATGTAAAAGATCTGCAACAAAGCGTAAAGCAGGAAGAACTGCTGCTGCTGCTGCTGCTGCTGCTGCCCGGTCAAACGTGCCCCAACAGTTTTCTACTTATTTATCATAAAGCCAAAATAAAATAAGAAAAACCCCAAAAATTGGTACAAAAAAAAGCTGTCAAGTGCAAAAGCGTGAAGAAAAAAAATGATGAAAAATAAGAAAGAAACAAAAATGTATTCTAAGAACGAAAACTGCACTAAAAAGCCAAAAAGAAAAGTGTTGCATACTGCTAGGCGGTGCTAGAAATGCAATCGATTAAATGGATTTCGTTTAAGTTCTTTAATAAAAGTTAAAAAGAATTAATTATAGAAATTAGTTAGACTACTTTTTGGGGTAATCCAACAATATTAATAATTTTTATTTAGAATTAAATTAGAAAAAAGATAAAAATTCCATGTAAATTTATCTAATTGAGCTAAACAAAAATTGGCTATAGACACTTGATTTTAATTTGATCTGCCAAGACTAATTAATTAGATAACAAAAAATATCCAATGATATTTAAGCTTGTATTTCCACTCAGTTTGTAGCAAGTCTTTATCAATTTTCATTTCAATTTTGATAAAATTTCATAACAATATGCTTGACTTGCCTTAACGTGATGTAGCAGTAGATGTAGTGGCAGAGGGAGGGGCAAAAGGGAAGAGCAATATCATCTTTCATTCAATATGTTTTAACGCTCTCCCAAAACAACCAACAAAAAAAAAAAGACGGGAAAGAAAATGTATGGCGGAAGAGCCCGCTTTATGCAGGATATGGAATTCAAGGCAAGCTTTAAGTACAAACTTAAACACACACACACACGCATACATATCCCTATATGTGTGCATGTGTGTGTGTTTTTTTTTGCATATGTGTTGCCAGCTGTGCGCGCTTTCTCCACGTGCCACTTTAAAAAACAACAGCAACCAACAAAAAAAAGGAATTGCCGCAACGCCAACAAAACAGAAAAGGGAAAATGGCGAGGAAAATGGAGGAAAATACCGTTTTTTTTTGGGTTGGCGACAAAACTTAAAGGAGTGACGACAAAAAAGTTAAGTGAGAGAGAGAGAGAGAGGGAAATGGGAGGTAGATTTTATGCAGGAAGATGAATAAATTTAACACACACTCACACACACATGCACACTGTAAGACTATACCTCTTACATGGTGTGTGTGTGTGTGTGTGTTGTGTAAGAGTGTGTTGTCTTGTGTTGTGCTGTGTATGGCTGGTAAATCTGGCAGATTGCCCTGACCAGATTGCAGAGATGAAAGGCTTAGGGATTGCATGAGTTTTCTTTCCCTTCTCTTACTCTTTTGCACTTTTCCCTTACACTCGGTGTGTGTGTGAGTGTGTGTGTGTGTGCCTGTGTATTACTACTATTTAATGTGACTGCTAATGATGCCTAGAATAACCAAAATACCCAACCCAAACACACACATACTTGAATATACACACATATAAGTATAGTAAAAATTGTATCTTGTATCTTGGACTATTTTTTTTTTTTTTTGTACTCTTGTTGTTGTTGATGCCACTGTTAGTGTTTGTTGTTTGTTGATGTTGTTACTGTTTCTAGCGACTAACTAAATATATATTTTCACATCTCTGTACTTCCTGACTCAACACAGCAGGCAACAAATGTTTAACATCCAACTGCCGTGCACTGTGGAAAACAAGGAGAACACACGACCCTTTGTGATACGGGAGAGTAGCAGCGATAGCGATGAGAGCGACGGTCATATTGTCTATCGCGACGATGACAATGATAATACACGATTGGCCAAATTGGCACGCAAGGAGTCACTATCGCTGAAATTGCAATTGCGACCCGATAAACAGGATTTGATCAATCGCAATATATTGCATCAGGTCACCGATAATGAGCTCAAAGAATCCAAGGAGGCAATCGGAGCACGACTCATACGACGTTTATCGATGCGACCCACAGCCGAGGAGCTCGTCGAGCGTAATATATTGAAAAGTGAGTAGAATTTGGATTTTAAATTATCTAAAATATGTAATCGATCCATTGTGTGTGTGCGTCCACAGCTCAATCACCCGCCGAGGAGAAGAAACAAAAGGAGGAAAAGAAATCGTATCTGTTGCGTAAGCTCAGTTTTCGGCCCACTGTCGAGGAGTTGAAAGAGAAGAAGATCATACGATTTAACGATTATATTGAGGTAACGCAGGCTCACGACTACGATCGGCGTGCGGATAAGCCATGGACAAGACTGACGCCAAAGGATAAGGCTGCCATACGAAAGGAGCTCAATGAATTCAAATCCTCGGAAATGGCAGTCCACGAGGGTAGTCGGCATTTGACGAGGTAAATTGCCATTCCGCCATTTCACAATTAAACCCAACCCAAACCCAAACCAACCACGACACTAAATTATGTAGACGGGCGTGTCCTTCTAGCCTCGATATATATATATACATATATCCCTGACAGAAACTAAAACTGAAACTAACCAAAAAAAAAAAAAAAAAAGGAAAAAAAAATGAAAGGGGGAGAAATAACCAAACCAAACCGAATTCGAATGGCCAAAAAGTGAACGAAGCAAAAAATTGCCAATGCCAATGTGCCCAATGATGTGTCACGAGCAATGTCCACTGCAGCAGCAGCAGCAGACCCTTCCCACCCACCCACTCTAGAGCCTGACATTGTTGGCCACGCGATATGTTGGCCACAAAGGACTTGATGGTGGTTTTCGTTCAACATTTCTATTTCCCATGCACTTTTTACTGCTGTCCGCCATTTGGATAAAGAAATCTGCGGACAGGGGCAAGTGTGCCCAGCCTGTTGAGAGGAGGTGCTGAGGTGCAGAAGCAGAAGGTTTTTGGCCCAGGCAACTTTTGTGTAATGGCTTTCGGATTTTCTATATATGTGTGTGTGTGTGTTTGTGTGTGTGCCTGTCTGGCTGTCGTTGCCTGCTTGACTGCATTTTAGTTGTCCTTAAAGTGCATGAAAACTTTCGTGACAGTGGGCGCGGGGGTGGGGTGGGGATTAGGTTGGGTCGCTGGCTTTAATTTGTAAAAAACCGATAGGTTTCTAGATTTTATGGACCCACCAAAAAACAGAACGGAAACCCAAATGAAAGTAGTAGATAAAACTCATTTGCAGACAGCAAACAGCTGTAGAAACTTATCAAGGACTTTACAAGAAGGACTATTACATTAAGGGAGAAACAGGAATGACAATGACATTGGAATAAAATAGCCAAAATTACTGGATGGGGGGAAGAAGTTGCTCTAAAGACAAGAAAAAGGATTCAATTTTGTCTTAATCTGCCTTCGACTATCTTCTAGTGAAAGAATCGAAACGGTTCGATAACGGTTAATGCTGAAACGATAACGGTTAATGGTAAAACGATACCGATTGGTCAATATTTTCGACCCAAATTGAAGAAAATAAGACGTTTCAAATAAATATTATAAAATTGAAAGGATTAAGGATTGCAAGTTAAACGTTTCGGTAACATAAAGGTTATGACAATGTACACCAGAAGATGATAAAGAAAGTTTAGACTCAAGGTAATTGGCTGACAGTCACAGAATTTTATGACAGAAAACAAATACTTTGGAGTTTCGGTTATATAACGGTTACACTAAAAAGGGATTTATCTTTATACAAACAACTGAACTGAACTAAACCAAATTGAAGGACAAATTTTGATCAACTCGACTGCGACTGGTAACATTTTACGCCATTTAACTTTTTCTCTTTTACACACACAAAACAAAGAAGAAAACCAAACAAAATAAAACAAAAAACAACTAAACAGAGAAAAAACTAATCTTAACTTTTGTAATTTTTTCCTTTCTCATTCCCATCTCTCTCTCTCTCTCTGTCTGCTACTCTTGGTCTCTTTTACTCCTAAACAGATTCCATAGGCCATGACGATTGCAATGGCAGCAACTTTCCAACAAATTACAACAGAAGCAACCGAAACAGCAAATGTATTTTTATGATGCAACATCAAATTGTCAACAAATATTTAAAGGCAAAGCATTAAGAAAAAACGCAAAAACTAAACTAAAACACAACAAAATAATAATATACAAGAAAAGAAAAAAGAAAAAAGAAGAAGAACAAGTTAAGTAAACAAAAAGATTTTTTTTTTTGCGTGAAAGCAAACGAAATAGTAATCGCGATAAAAGAGTAAACAAAAAAAAGTAAAATCTATAATTTAGAGCGAAGGCAAAAAAAAAAAAAATTGAAAAAATCACAAAAAAAAGGAAAGATAAAGGAATGGATTGCAAGTTTTTGAATCCTTTGAATTGAAATTTCTGTTATTTTCGAGTTGTGTTGATATCGTCGTCGTCCTACTCGGTTTTGCCTAATTTTAAGTATACTTTTTTAATCATGTGGTTTATTTTCCAATATTATCTACTATCACTCTCTTTCGCTTTCTCGTTATTTGTGTGTAAATAAAAACATTGTTTTTTTTTTTTTTGTTTTTTTGTTCAAAAGAACTTTCCAAGATTATTAATTAATTAAATATTAAATTTAATAACTGAAAATCAAAAAAAGGGAAAAGAAAAAGTAAACGAAAAACGAAAAAGAGGAGAAAGGAAAAGAAAAGAAATATCAATTCGTCTTATGTAGAAATATTAAGTCAATGTCTCGCCGCTCTGTTAAATCCTTTTTGAGTCAAGGCATATTATATGTATTATATTATATAATAAAAGATAACAATTATAAAATAATAATAATAATGAAAACTATAAAGAAAATCAACAACAATAACATACGCAAAGTAATACAAGTTGAAACGAAAAGAAAAGCAAAACTTAAACTACAAGAGTAAATCAATTAATTTTGTTAATTTTTTTTTTTTTTTTTTTTTTTTAATAAAGTTTAAGCTTAAATATAATTTTTACTGTTGCTTTCCATAAATTTTTAAATTTGCATTAAGAAAGAGTGAAGAAAAGAAACAAATTCAATACAATTCTTACAATTTAAATTTTAATATGTTTATTGTAAAAAGCTTAAACGTAAAAAAACACAACACTAAACACACAGAAAAACAAATGAAAAAATTAAAACATAAAATAGAGAAAACGCAAAACAACACGTAGAGCAAAAACAAAACAAAAAAAAAAAAAAAAACGAAAAAAAAATGAAAAAATAATAAATTAAAAATCAATTTTTTTGAAAGACATGAGGAAACCGTTATTTTTTTTCTTTTTCAAAACGAATTGATTCGAAATTTGTTCAGTAATTTCCCCATTTGAAATGCAATAGAAAAACCTTTTCAAATCGAACGAATTGATCAGATTTGCGAAAGTTTTTCCAAAACTTTTTGTGTGAAATTACTTAACGATATTTTGGTTAATAATCGTTTTGCATATTTGTATATGTATATTTAATTTTATTTTACTTTGTTTTTTCAGAAAATTCGTTGAGTTCGTTTCTTCCATTTGCACCTTTTGTTCGTTCATCTAAGTTGTATATAACATGTACATACATATCGCCAAAAATGATAAAGAAAACACCCAAAATGAAGAAAAAAGTAAAACGAAATATCGAGAAAAAAATCGAGAAATTCAAGAAAATGCTAAGGTAAATTAAATACATAACGGAAGCTAGCTTTGGCATGCCGAAGTTTGTATACCCTTGCAGCAGTTCAATTGACAATTGTATCTATAGATGATATTTGGGAGGTCTTTTTAAAAAATATGCATTCAAAATCATTACCAATATAGTTGTCTGATTTTAAGAATAATTGGTTACACAATTCCAAAAGCGAAAAAGGGACCCTTATAGTGGTCCGATCTGAGTGAAATCTGACTTAAAATATACATATACATACATGGTTGTCCGATCTATGTGAAATTTATAAATAAATTTGATTTATTTAATATAAAAACTGATTAAAATGATTTTGGTCCCAAAATGAGTCCGATCTGAATGTAATTTATTTAAAGTTATCGAGAAATATGTGAGGAATCTGTATAGATATAGAATAAAATGTATAAATTTTTTCTCTAAAAGTAGTCCGATCGGTATTGGGTTTAGAAAACTCACTTAAATATATATAAAATATCATTCATATCACAATTGATTGAGAAATATTTGAAAAACACAAACAATTTTGCTTATTTGAACTTTCTTCGATGGTCTAAATGAAATAATATATAGTGATTCGGTTGAACCGATTCATTTAGACAAAGAACCAGAACTTCTTTATTGATCGATCGAAATGGACTGCAATAAACTTGAATTTGATACTATTAATTCTGAACTGATCTGTGAGCATTTTCTCGTCCTCGTCCACCTGCTTCTCCTTGTTGTTCTCCTCCACGTTTGTCTCTTTTTGCAAGGGTATAAAATCAGCAGTAGTCAACACACTTGTCGTACGTACTATATATAGATAATGAAAGCTCAAAGTCGGGGGTTATACAATACATATATTGGAAGAGTAACAAAAACAAAAAAAAAGAAAGAAAGAATATTCGAATAATAAATGTGCAACAAAATATCAGGAATCACAAACTGAAGCAAGTTGGACCCAAAATGATGATAAAGAATTACGAGTAAATTGTGTGTGTGTTGTCCTTTTATATATTTTTTTTGTTCCTTTTTTTTCTCTCTCTATCGCATATACATACATACATATATCGAGATGAAACAGATTTAAGATATTGTACACCTTGACTTGTGTAACTTTTTAGAGACAGAGTTTGAAACCAGATGGAACCAGATCAACGTTTAATAACGATAACCACATAACGATAACGATAATGAAAATTTATTTTGTAAAATCAAATTGCAACGCAACCAAAAAAGAAGAAAAGAAAAAACTAAAACCAAAACAAAAAAAGAGCAAAAAATTTAGCAACAACAAACAAAAAACAAAAAAAGAGAAAAAGGAAAGAAACTGTAACTTTTACTCAAGCATTCCACACACACACACACACACACACAAATACATACACACCACGTACATATGTAGAATGAGAAGGATGATAAATGATGATGGGGATAAAAAAAAAAGAAAATATGATAGGAACAACCGAAATAGGAGAAAACTTATTGTAAATTTTTTGAAGAAAAATGCAAATTGAAAATGCTCGCGCGTGCTCGTGAATATTTAACAAAAGAAAAAGAAAACTTAACTAAAGCAAAAAAAACACAAACAAAAAAAAAACCAAAAAAAAAAAAAAAGAAAAGATGAAAAATTGCAAAAGAAAATGCATAAAGCATACAACAACCGTTTCAATGGATACTTAGTAACAAGAACAAAAACGATATATACAAAATATGATAAATTAAAACCAAGTTAAAGGAAAAAATACATGAATTAGTTTAAACGAAAAAAGAAAACATAAAATAATAAATTCAAGAACAAGTGGCGCTTCCTTTTTGCAAAAAGTTTCATATTTCTAAAACAACAACAACAACAATTAACAAAAACAAAATGTAATAGACTTGAGATCTGTTGATCGAAACGATCGGAATGAGTATCTATATACATTTACTATATATATATATATATATATATATATATATATATGTATGTGTTTGATGAGTTAAGCTTGGGTTTGTGTCTTGTGCTCTCTCGCTCTTGCTCTCTCTCTTGCACAATCACTGACTCACTCACTCACTCGCTCGCTGGCCTCTATCTTGCTCTAGCTCTTGCTTCAAAGCGCGTTGCATTGTCAAAAGAACAAACAGCAACAACAACAAACAGCAACAAACAGCAGAAACAACAACAAGCAGCAACAACAAGAACACACACAAAATTTAAGCAATATAAATTGCATATATAAATAAATTAATTATACATTAATTAACTAATACGTATACAAGAAAATGGATAAAACAAAAACCAAAAAAAAAAAAAAACCAAACAAAACAAAAACTATTTATATATGAGTAAGCCGAAGCTGAAGCTATACAACAACAACCAAAAAAACAAAAATGGAACAAAACAAAAAATGGATATTTCAATTCTATCAATATATATACGGATATGTATACGTACATACATATATATGTACATATACACATGGGTATATAGCATAATTTACACTTTTTCTATGGAGCGATTTATAGTGTACAATATAAATAAACAACACGGCGTCGTTGTCGGTTTCGACCCATCCAATACCAATCTCCCTTCTCACAACACACACACACATACACGCACACACACACACTCTCTTCTCCTCCACCACCGCGCCCCCTCACCCAAAACACTCACTAACTAATTAACTAACTAAAAACACACACACTCGGCCTATTCGAGCCATTTAGAGGAAACCAAAAAAACAAAACCAAAATACATTTCGATATTAGTTGGGAAAACTTTATCTATCTAACAAACTGCATTTTAACTGCCTATACGTATGTCTATATTCAAGCAGTTTTTACTGGCGATAACATTTAGACTATTCGGTTTCCAGTTGGCCGTGAAATATTCCCTTGAAATGTATCTATCGATCGACTAGTTACTTGCAGTCGGGATCATCCCTGTTTGATTTGTCAGTTATTCGTGTAGCATACTTTTTGGCGACTTTTACATTTGTTCTTAAGGACTATCTGTAGATATCCGATGGGTTAAGGGTTTGTTTCAATTTTTGCTGCATACTTTTTGGCGAGTCGTATGTGAAACGATTTAAATGATAGATAATGGTTAAAGGTTCGTCGAAAGCTTTCCTAGTCAACTCTTTTGTGTACAGCAAATAGTAAGAAAAAGAAGATTTTCCCCTCTACCGTATACCCTAACCCCCGCCCCACCCTCAAACACACACACACACACACACCAACTGATTTTTGTTTATGTAAAACGTATACTTAATATTTTTTTTTTTTTTTGAAATCTCTTTGCCAATTTTGCAGTTGCCGTTGCAATTAAGTATCAAATATGAGAATCTTTAGCAAGAACTAAAACCAAAAAACAGAAAAACAAACGAAAAAAAAAAAAAAAAAGAAAACCAAAAAAAAAAACCAGCAGAGATGAAGAAGAATTAAAGCCAAAAATGCAAAAGTATTGTAAAATGTTTAAAACTAAAAACATAAAATGGAGAAAAAGGAGATAATAAGAACTTGGTAATGTTGTGAAAATTTTGCAAAGGACGAAGAAAACAAAAATGAGGAGCGAATATGAAAAACCAAACATAAAATGAGAATAAAAAAAACGGCAATTAAAACGTATGTAGCGAACTAAGCTTATCGACAGATTTTTTGGCTAAATTGTGGTGGAAATGTGAAAAGGAAGAAGAAAACACACAGATACAGATACATTCATATACATACATATATATGTGTATGTATATATATATATAATAAAACCAAAAGAAAAAGAAAAACAAAAAAACAAATGGAGAAAGAAACAAACAGAAAAAATATTGAATAATAATCACCGACAAATTGAGATTTAATAAAGATTTAATTACTTACAAGAAAAATACGAGTAAATTATTTGAATTTAGGTTTTAGCTACATAATTTCAATCCTTTTGCATGTTCCATTTGCATTTCCATTCATTCCAATTAGAAATGTTCAAACCTTATCGAAAGATAGATTTTTTAAAGTTCTTCTTTAGCATCGTTATCTAAATATTATAATAATAATATGAGCAAATTACTTGAATTTTAGGTTTTAGCTACATAATTTCAATCCTTTTGCATGTTCCATTTGCATTTCCATTCATTCCAATTAGAAATTTTTAAAAATTTTCCAACCTTATTGAAAGATAGATTTTTTAACGTTTTTCTTTAGCATCGTTATCAAAATTTCTCATAATTCGACTGCCCATTCCATTATCCAAATCATTTTTCACATTCTTTCACTCGAGTTTGCTTAAATGGAATGATTTTCGATTCGTTTCTTAGTTAAGAATCGATGCATTATCCATTATTCAGTTTTCAGATTCAGGTGAGTTCTGAGCCAAAAAATTTTGAGAGCTCTTAGACTTAGATTTCTTCTAGCTTACCCTTAGCAGGTGAGTATATCGATCTGTTCTCTCGAGTCGGAAGACTTTAAATTCTTATTATTAAATTAAATTCTTATCACTAAACTAAATTCTTATCACTGAATTGAATATATATATATTTATCATTATTATATAATCCTATTCATCTAACTATTGGTTTTTAAAAACTGTTGCTATAAACTGTCGTAGTTTTGAAGTTAAGTATTTATCAATTCTCTTTATTTGGCAATAAATTTTCATCGAAATTTTAACTCATTTTTAATATAGATTAAAACTTAAAATTGGAACGATCTCAGCAAGGATAAAGGAAACAACATTATGTTTGCATCTCTTGTGTGGATAGAAAACTGGGTAAGTGCAAATTTCGCATAATTTATATAGTATTTTTAAGTGATTGTGGAAGCGGTTTTGGTTCGATCAATAGATCAGCCCCCAGTGTCAGGCAAAACAAAAATGGGGGAATATTTTCTCACTTACCCCTGAAAGCATGCTTGCACGATTTGGGTTTTTACATTTGGCAACTTGTGCTTCATTCATACTTGGGTCGTTGGTCGCCAGGAAACGCATTCATTCATAAATTCCGAGAGGGCATATTTCACATGCCACGTACCAGAGCAGAGCCAAGTGGCACCTCTCTCTCTCTCTCTCTCTCTGTCTGACACTCTTGGGGTATCTTTAGAAATGTATCTGTTGGTCTGCCAAAGGGTCGCAGGCGGCAAACGGTCTGTGTGCGTACGTGCTAGACGGTAAGCAGCATCAGGTGAGGCGACACCAATCACAATCATCATAAGACGGTCGCAGTTGATTATTATGATGAGAGCTCATCTTTGTTTTGCCTGCAAAAGGAGACGTGAAGAGATGTGTGGCAAGATGTATTCCAAAACTCCATCCCCATCCCCACCCCCCCTCCCTTTGCGAAAGTTTATCGCTGCGGCAAGATTCTAACATTTTTGTGTGCATTCCACTTTGGTGCGTTTGTCGGATTTCACAAGAGTCGCGTTTTTTGCTCATAAAACGTACTCGAACTCATTAAAACGCGCACTCTGATAACTGAAATGGCCAAAACACTGCGCAGAGATGAAGAAAAGATGGTGAAGACGACGACGACGACGACGACGACGAAAAGGAAGAAGAGGCTAAGCGACGTGTTTGCATGTGCGTCTTATGTCTGCTTTTTGTTGTTGTCTCTTCCATTTTGTTGCTGATTTATTTGATGGGCAGTTTGGTAGAACCATGTGAGGCACGTTGCAGGTTCCTTTGCCAGCTCTGTTGCTCTTGCTGGTTTTTCAAAATGGGGCAAGAAATAAAAATAAACAAAAAAGTAAAAAAAACAAGGAGGTAAAAGAGAAAGAGCTACAACAAAAAAAAAAAAAAAATGTGGGTCTGTTAATTAGGTAAATTCGTGTGGGAAAGCTAAAAGCAACTGAAATGCATTTGCTTAAAGAATTCGGGGAAATTTTCGAAATTTGGGTCTAAGCAATTCGCGGAAAAGCTACTTAAATGAAATATTTAGGATCTGCATTCCGGCAATATATGTTAAGTATATTTTGGGAGAACACAAAAACCATATAAAAAATGTTAAAATAGAGGAGATCATCATGAGTTCATTATTAATGCAGAAATCAATTCGTTCATTTTTTCTTTACTCTCATTGAACACCTCTTAACAATCATTCAATGAAAAGCTAAAAAGTTCACAATGTTTGACCAATATTTAGTTTCTGATTGGGCAATTATATGTGGCAAAGCGGTCATCGGTCATCGGTTTTAAAGCCAGTAAAAAAGTATGAAAGCCCTAAAGCATATAGGGTAGCATTTTTTTTCCGCCAGATTCGAAGGCAGTTTTATATTTTATAAATAATCAAATATAATTCTATAGAGTTTTATTTTAAGAGATATTAAGAACCGGAACACTACACATACATACAATAACGTATGCGCCAAAACGCAATTTTACAGGAGAGCGTTTTTATAAATTATTTTTGAATTCGTTAAGTAGATTTTATGTCGCTTACGTTATTATATCTCCGTAAATATATAAAATAAAAATGTAATAATTTAGGTGCAGATGGTGGGCGTAAGGCAAATCGGTGGGAGGAGCTGTAGAATGTTACGATGCGGTACAAGGGGGCGTGGTGGTGTTTATAAACATATTGGCATAAAAAAAAATAGGGCAAATAGAGCTCGATATGACAAGGAAATAATAGACCTAACGACTCCCAAGATTCGTTTCCTTCAGTTCAGGGATTTTTAACTTATAAGCAAAAGGTTATTCTGGAATATTGTCGAAGTATTTCAGACGTTTCAGATATATATTTAAAAAACAAGAACAGAATGACTGTCATAGTGTAAGGAGCCTTTCAAGGATAACGTAACGCAAATCGTAGGGAGGGGCTGTAAAGGGGCTACAAAGCTGTACAAGGGGAGAATTTGATGATTGAACGCATTATATAACTTTCCTTTCGCAGTGAAATTTCTTAAGAACTGTTGTAAATTCAAATTTTATGAAACGAAAATGAGAACGAAAATTAAAATAATTGTAATTTGTAGATAAAAGTTGTGACTTGCTTTTTAACAACCAAAAATCTTTCTCATTTGTTTTACGTAATACTGAAAAGGTCCCTAAAGGACCTGATTTTCTAAGCGGGTGAGTTTCTAAGAAACTTCAGATAGCTTTTAATTTTATTTTCAAGGAATGAAAAAAAAAGTCTAACGATATTAAGAACCAAAATCTAGATGGACCACTTGCACTTGCCATCCTTCCTTTTCAGAGTAGAGATCGTGTTCCATGGATTTGACCTTTTGGTTTAGAGATGGGGGGATAAGCAAACATTTTGCTTCCGGTATAAACGGTATTCGTACAATCGTAATCATTAACCTTATCACTTGCCTTGAAGCAGGCACACACACACACACAGTGCATATCACACCATTATCTCGTTGAAGTCAACATCTTTGTGTGCCGCCTCCCAGACAGCCCGCCTGCCCCTCTCTCAGGTAGTGTCCGTCCATTGTTTTCGGGTCATCTTTTGTAGTAGAGAGTCTCTCACACAAATCTAAAGCTCCAAAGGGGGCGGCGGAGGTGGGGATTTGGTGGTAAATTTGCATTTGGCCTGATCGGGGCGGGCAGGTACTGGCCGCCCGTGTGGATTGGAGTCACTCACTCCACGCTAGGATGGTTGGCTTGGTTGCTTGCTTGGTTGGTTGGTTGGTTGGTTGGTTGTCCCTGGGCTTTCTTTATGACCTCAGTATTTGCAGCAGTTTTGTGGCTTTTGCTGGCTGGCTAAAGTTTATTTGATTCTATTTTCATTTTATTTGAATTGTGGTTGGCTTTTATGGCTCTTCGACTCGCGACTGAGATTTGTTTGTGAAAGTTTCCACCGTTTGCCTTCGGAGTTTGTTTTTCTTCTCTCTCTCTCTCTGTTCCCTTTTTCTTTTTCATCTGCGAGCCTGACTTTTTTTTTTTGGTGGTGGTGGTGATTGTAAAACAATAAAAGCAACACCTGACTGCTGTTTGTCTCCTTTTTGGTATTGCCAACAGACAACAGGCAACAGGCAACAATGGCGACGACTTTGTTGGTGGCCCCGTCCAAGGAGATCTTATCATAGACCAAAAATGGCTAAAACAACACAAAGCCTCATCTCTATGCATTACTTATACAAACAAAGAAACATATATATACATATGTATATATATCTATTCATATACCAAACTTGCTTATTGTTTGGACAAAACGAAACATTTCAATTGCGTTGCGAGGATGCGTTTTCTTTTTCATTGCAAAAAGTATTGGGCAGCAGCAGCAGCAAAAAAAAAAAAAGAGAAAAAATTAGCAAAATAAAAATTAAATCTAAATCTGAATAAATAAAAATCGTGCACTCTTAAGTGAAAGGCATCGACGCGACGATCTAAGTTTCAGTTTGAGTATTGCAGTTGTTGTTGTTGTTGTTGTTATTTGGTTTGCCAAAGTATCTCAGTGCGCTGCAAATTTAATCAATTGATGAGGCAGCAGCAGCAGCAGCGCAAGTGCAGGCATCCAGACATCAGCCAGGTTGCAGGTTGCAAGTTGTTTGCCCCGTTGCATTTATTGTAGTTGCTGTTGCTGCTGCTGCTGCTTGTTGTCGATTGTCGATGGCTGCCAAGCAATTTGGATTTTGTGGCAACAGCAAAACCTGACCAAAAAGACATTTACATTCTACTGTTTACTGATTGTTGTTGCAAGTGTCGCTGCCACATGCAACAACAACAACAACAGCAACAGCAACAACAACCACAAGCACACTTTACACGCTAGAAACCGTGACTTTAATTTTCTTTACCACCAAAACCCCCCACACCACAAACATCTCCATCTCTCCCACCCCCTTAACATTTTATTTTCTTTTCTTTTGATTTGTTTTTCCTCTTTTTTTTTTTTTTCTTTAGCCGCCTGTCTTGTTTTTATATAATTTTCAAATTTATTTCCACTGGCCAAACCAAATGGTTGCGCTTTTCATTAAATCTGCTGTCTTTTGGCGACATTGGTGTAGTTTTTCCCTGGTTTCTTTCTTTCTTTCTTTTTTTTTTCGCCCCCCTTTATTTTTGTGTCTTTCTCGTTTTAATTTTGTAATTATCTGGCGCATTTTACTTTCGTTTGCTCTCTGAACATTTACTTTGATTTATGGCAAGCAAAACAAAAAAAAAAAACGTCCAACTTATTGTTAAATGGCGAATTGGAATCGTGAGGGAAGCATCCAAAATGCTTGTCAAACTAACTGGGAAAACTCATTAGGAAATCGTTGCTAGCAGATGGATAGACGAAGATTCATCTCTCTCTCTCTCTCTCTCTTAACATTTCTTTTTCTTTGTGTTTTCTAACTCTCTAAACTGAAACTAAAAGAAACTCTTTTGATTGGTGCTAACTATTTCTTTAAGTGAAAATTAACAAAAGTCATTACACAATCTAAATTCTACTCTTAGTAAATTATTTCAATTTAAATAGAAAGACTCATCAAACCCATGGTTTTAGATGGCTTGAGGTTTAGCTTTCGAGTAAGTAGCACAAAAATGTGAGCATCATTAGCAGACTTTGCTCAAGGCTAAAACTAGTTGGGAATTACAACTAAATGAAGCGAAAAAAGAAGGGCAAAGCTTACAATACCAGGATTTACTTCTTAATTTTAATTAGTTATTCTTACTATAATTTTTGTTCTTGAAAATAATTGTTTTCATCTAACTCATTGGTTTCCAAACTATTTTCAAAATTTTACTCTTTCTTATTTTTCTATCCAAATATAGACCCCTTTCAAGTTTACCTTGGACCACTCTTCTAATTAATTTGCCTATACCTCATTTTCTTTTAGAGGTTTAGGTTTCTTTTTATAGCCAAATAAAATTCTTAGTTATATATTTAGTTGAGTTTAAAATTTGGATATTATAGTCGAGAGATATTCACACAGAAGAAAATGTCTTACTCTCTTCTATCATTATTTTCATAGAAAATCTGCGATTTTCTTTGCCAATGATCGTATTATTATCTATAATTTCGATACATATTCTTGAATCATTCCAAGCTTCCCTCTTTCTTTCTTTATTTTCGTTTAGAATAAATGGAATTGAATTTCGAAATTTTAAGTTCTATTTATTTGCTTGGAATTGAATCGAAAGTAGTTAATTTTGGATGTTGGGCTAACCTGATGACCAGCAGTGTATATTATTGCAAATGTTATATGAGAGACTTAATTGGCATTCAAAAATTAAGCTCTATTATTATTATTTTTAAGTAGATTTATAAATCTATTGAATTTTTTTCTATTAGTATCAAATTTTGACGACTCAAGAGTATTTTTCATTTATGTTTTTTATTCAATATATATACATATATTCGGACTTTGTAATGTGTGGGTATATACACATTATTTAATTTTAGTATTATTATTACATTTTATTACGAGAAAACTTATTTAGTTATCCGAAGCAGCTCTTAGCCAGGTTTTACTGTACTTTATCGTTAATATGAAGGGCTTGTGATCTAGTGAAACTCTATGCGGATGTTTGCTTTGTTAGGTTCATGGCTTCTTTTTGTTGTTGTTGTTGTTGCAACTGTGTGTTTCCCTTTACTCATTGATATCTTCTGTCTGTAGGTTCTACCTCATACTTGTATCCTTTCTATGTTTCGCTTTCATTATTATTGGCCATTATTATCGTGATCATGATCAGGCCCAGGTTAGGCCACTTGCTCAACCTGCTCGTTGTTGCCTGGAGCTGTCAATAAATAAGCTCATTAACTTCATAGCAATGTTTGCCATCGTTGTCGTCGTCGTCGTCGTCGCACTTGACACTTGCCGTTGACATGTTGTTGCCGTAGCACAACAAACACGCAATAACAGCAACAGCAACAGCAACTCACTACAGCAACACCCACACAGCAGTTGAAGTTATAGTCAAGATCCAAGACAGACCAAAAAATGTGCAACAATTTCAAATCGCTTCTATCAACGAGCAGCAGCAGCAGCAACAGCAACAGCAACAACGGAAAGAAAGAGAGGGCGGGGAGTAAGAGTGAGAGAGAGGGAGACCCATTGATTAGGTGACCCTTGTAGCGGTCTGTAGAGGCTGTCAACTCTGTGTACTTCTTTCTACTCCTGGCCCCAATTGCCATTGACTTGTTGTTGCCGTTGCCGTTGTTGCAGTTGTTGCAGTTGTGTCTCGTTGCTGCTCGTTCAATTGATTGAATTACATACATGTATGTGTGTGTGTGTGTTGGGGGGACCCTTGGAGATTTTACCTTACCTTAACCAAGTGACTTTTGAGCCGACTCTAGCAACTCTAGGCCATGTTGCTGCTAGTTAATTAGCAGCTAGTGCAAGATGGCAAACTGTTGTTGTTGTTGCTGCCGCTGCTGCTGTCCTTGTGCCAGTTTGTGAGTGGGTGGCAAATGATGTGGGCGTTTATTGAAGATGAAAATGAAACGAAACGATCCAATGCTATGAGATCGGCTAGGCAGGAAATCGAAAATCAGCGATAAACTGTATTCGATATTTTATCTGGATCACATTTGTTATCCTTAAGGTCAGCAGCTACCATTTGACATGGGACACTATATATTAGCATTATAACATTATAAATGTATGTTGCTACCAATCACTCAATGTCCAATTGCATAAGACATCAACCTCTAAAAAACCCTCGACCGCCCTCTCCTCCCCCCTTTAGCTATCCACACCCTATTAACCCGTTGTTGACGGCACAAACCAACCACAAGCGACGAACTTGTCCTTAAAATGTCAGCCAAAGTGTTCATTAATTTGTGTCTCTCGGTTGTTGTTGTCTAGCTACTAGCAATTGTTGTTGTTCTATTTGTGTGTGTGTGTGTGTCTCTGTCTGTTTTTTAGTCATTGATCATGAATTCCATAAGCTTGGCACTCGCCGTTTGCCGTCATGCCGTTGCATGCGTCATGACCAGGTCTACACACACACACACCAAGCCAATTGGCGACACAATTTTGTCTTTGGCATGTGGCAAGTTTACCCCCCAACCTCACCTCCCCCTCTCTTCTCTCTCTTTACCTTTGCTCAACCTACGCAAATCAAAATCAAGCAAAAAAAAAAATACAAAAACACAAAAAACCAAAGTCAAAAAAATAAAAATAAAGTCTCTCTTGCCTGTTGCCAGTAGTTTGTAATTTTCATGTAAAAGTCGCGCCAAATGCAAAATGGCCCTGCACCAACAACAACAGCAACAACAACGATGACTGACTGGCATGCCACGCCCCTGGCCCCCCTATTACCCTTAGCCATAAAGCCCTGAGCCTGCCTGGAACTGAAACTGGGACTGGGTCTGGTCTGACTTGGCCAGCCATCAATCTCAATTGTTTCGCATTTTCATATGCGACTCTTCGATCATTTTGCAGCTTGACAACAGCAACAACGGCAACAACAGCGGCGGCAACAACAGCAACAGCAGCAGCAGCAAGACACAGCCAACAACGGTAATAAAAATTGCAGATTTGTCACAGCAATTGTTGTTGTTGTTGCTGTTGTTGGCCTGATTCTTCTGGCTTGTTGTTTTGCCTACGTCGTGTGCCTGTAATTACTTTTTATTATGTTGAATTTTGTAGGCCCCCCTCACTCCCCTCCTAGCCTTCTCTCACTCGTTTTCATCATTCCTTCCTTCGTTCTTCTTATTTTTTGTGGTTTTTCGGTTTTCTGGTTTCTCGTGTGTATTTTTCTCTCTCTCTCTCTCTCTGGATTTATCTCAAGCAAATGTCTACGCGTGATTAAACGTTTAAATTGCCTGATATGATATACATTCCGAAAAAAACAAAAAAAAAAAAACAGACCGAGACCCTGTCACCCTGCCATACGTATGTATATGTATGTTTTCTGTTTCTCTGACTGGCATATCTTATGGGAGCAGGCTATATAAAGTGCCTTTTTATACCATGCATCCATAGGATGAAATGGTATATTAAAGTCGCCAAAATGTATGTAACAGGGAGAAGGAAGCTTTTCCGACCCTATAAAGTATATATATTCTTGATCAGCATGAGAAGAGAAATTGATAGAGCCATGTCCGTCTGTCCGTCTGTCCGTCTGTCCGTCTGTCCGTCCGTCCGTCTGTCCGTCCGTAAGAGTGCAGAGATCTCAGCAACTATAAATGATAGAGCTACCAAATTTAGAATGTAGACTCGTGTAGTCTTGGCGCAGACCAAGTTTATGTTTTTTTTTGCCACGCCCCCTTCCGCCTCCGGAATTTAATAAAAAGTGATTTTCTCCCGTAATATTTATCGTATCGTAATTTAATTTGGCACACTCATAGATCTTATGAGTATCTATCATTCCACCAAATTTTTTTGCCACGCCCCCTTCCGCCTCCGGAATTTAATAAAAAGTGATTTTCTCCCGCAATATTTATCGTATCGGAATTTAATTCGGCACACATATATATGTTATGGACATCTATCATTCCACCAAATTTGATAAAAATCGGAATAAAAATGGCCGAGTTATGCATTGAAACGTTTTGCACTCAAAGCGGTGCAAGGGCGAATTTGGCCGGTGGGGCGCTAAAGTGCACACACATAAGAATGAGCGAGATAGCATATGTTAGAAATCGCGCATACGAAAGAAATTTAATATATGAAATAAGTTTTATAAACTCAAGGAAATTTGTTTTCCCCTGATGCATGGTATATCCAAGTCGGCCCGGCGACTTACTTACTTTATTATTTATGACAACACGAATTACCATTACCATTACCATTACCATATTCATTTCTGAAGACAATCTCAGATGGATGTGTGGATAAACGAACATTTGAAAGGATCTAACGACCTTAAGCCGCATCTAACCTTAGATGAAATGCACAATGATCGAAAATAGAACAACATATAAATGACTTCTAATTTAAAGCTGACCTGAAAAATCGCTTAAAGAAATTTCAAAAAGGAAATTAAGTACTAACAAATTTATTTTCCAAAAGTGTAGAACTAAAAAATCAATTTTAAGTTCATGTTGCTATGGCTTAAATCATAAAGTAATGAGCAATTTGCAATTAAGTATTAATATTGAAAGGAATGGAAAGTTGTTTTACTAAAAAATAGTTAATTCCTCATTGATTTTCATATATTGCCATGGAAAATTGCTTACAGAAATTTCTAAAAAAATTTATAAGTACATATATTAACAAATTTATTTTCCAAAAGTGTAGATCTAAAAATGCAATAAAAAATTGCTCACAGAAATTTTTAAACAAAAATTTGTACAATAACAAATTTATTTTAAATAGTGTTTAATTGAATTTTATGGTTGTGTTGCTGTGGCTGAAATCATTAAGAAATGAGAAATTTGCAATTTAGTGCTATTATTTAGAAGAAAAAATTGTTTTGTTCAAAAATTGAAAGAAAAAAATTAGCAAAAAACTTATTATCCATTTACATTCAAAAGAACTTGTGAGCTTAAAAAATTTAATTAAGGATAAGGGATTATTTCCATTTAAGGATTTAGATCCATTTCCATTGATTAAGATCCATTTAAAATCGTTTCTAAAATTCAGTAATGTTTAAACTATCTGAATATGCGATAAATAGGATTTTTTTAAAATCAAATTAGTTTATTTTTGACATTAAACTTTATTTTATGCTAGTTGGCTTTAAAATTTTTTTAACTCAATATATCTTAGACAGTTTTAAATTTTGTTTAGATATTTAAAGAAAAAAGATTAAAAAATTCCTTATTGATGTTTAATTTCTCAAAATATATAATTTACTATGTACATTTTTAACTCAATATACTCAGACTGAGACCGTCTTCAGCAAAAAGATTTCAAAATCCCCATTGAGATATAATATTGTATGTAAATTTCGATTGATCGGAATTTGATTCTTTATATATTTGCCCTCAGATGTTCCTAAGATCAATCAAACACATTTCTGTCATTTCATTATTGTCAATCAATCAATGTTTCGGTCTATACTGATTAAGTAGCTGTTGATGAAGACACTTTGAATCGTAAGATCTGCATTGTTAATTGACTAAATGAACTTAAACTGCATTTAACACCTGTGAAAATGTTGCGGGGGTTTCTATCTCTCTTCTAAATTGTGTTGTAGTATCTGATTACTATTAGGTTTGATGTCCATTTATTTAGATGGTGATATAAAGCAACTGTTTCACACGAATATTTAAATGAAATGAAGACTTTTCATCACCATCATCATCATCATCTACGAGAAGACTTGTGCGCCTACACAAGCGACGATTACGCCTACTTTTATAAGCCTCAACTTCACGCTTAATTAGTCGCATTGAGAGAAAAACTTTGTATATAACTTCATCTGCCATCTCTCATTTCTTGGCCTGGGACATGAACATGAACTGGCCACGCTTTAATAACAGACGACAGACGACAGACAGGGTTTTGTCACCATACCAAAATGGTCAAAACATGAAATCCTATTAGACAAATTGAAATTACAAATGAGACAAGAGACAACAGGCACCAAAATTCATTTATTAATTAGTCACACTCGATTATGGTCAGACAAAGAGAGGCGCAGGTAAGACAGCAAAAAAAAACCCAAACCAAAACGGTAGCCAATGGAATGAAAATGAAACCTCTCTGCCCACATGCCGAGAGGTTTTGTTTTGTTAAGTTTGGTGTGAAAATTGTTAAGACCAATGGGAAGAAAAAGAAAAAAACAACCAACACGCAAGGCAGAGAGTCGATGTGTGTGTGTGTGTGTGGGTTGACATAATCAATGATTGGTAATCGCTAATTAAAATTATTATTAACAATGAAAATAAAAATATGCCATTCTGGATTTAAGAGTATCCCTCTCTCCTATGATCTCTCTCTTTCTCTCTCTCTCCCTGTGTATGTTGGCGCTTTAACGATATCTTTCTGCAATCTAGAGTTCCATTTTGGCCAACCGCTTGGACAGGTTGTTGGCAAGACAATTGCACAAAAGCTGTAACTGTTTAAGAGTTATCATGGGAAACCAAGCCAGCCAGACAGTAAGTGAACCACCAAAACCACCAAACCACCATTTGTATCTCCACCTCCGCCTTAGGGGCATTTTTATTATTTCTATTTCTATTTTAAACTATATATATACTATATATGTATGTATGTATGTATGTATATATCGTATTATCAAGTCAGTGGCAGTCCTCAGATAGCCTTTAAAGGCTCCAACTGCAACTCTAAAGTGAATGTTGGAACGTTTTTAGTTAAGGCTAATTAAGACTTTTGCTCTGGCATCGGAAAACTACTTATATTGCTGTACCTGCTGAGCATAATTCATATATGTATAATACTATATCAAATAGTTATGAGTTATACAATCAAATCGCTAGAAGAGAAAGTTGCCGACCGACTAACTCTCAACTCTCCACTGTCGACTCTCTTTGCTGCTGCCTTCAGAGCACATTCAGAGGTGTATTTATTTATTTTTAGCGCCATAAATAAGCATTTTTATTAATGGCAGCCCATTAACCTCGACTAATTAATTAACAATATCAAAAGAAAAACAAATATGTTTGAGGCTTGAAAACATTTAAGCCAAAGCTGTCGAGCTGTCGCTCTGACTGACTGTCCGTCTGTCTGTCTGTCAGTCTGTCCATCTATATCGTTTAGCTGCTGGGATCTTCTCTGGCTCTGCTCTTTCACGTTGGTGATGAGTTTTCAAATGATGCGTATCAATTTTATTTGAATATTTCTTCGTTTTTTTTTTGTTTCTTTCATATCAAATATTTATGAGTTGCTCGTTAAATCATTCATAGTTCGTACTGACACGGAATTTGATATGGAATATGAAAAAAGAAAATATGAAGAGCAACATGGCCTAATTTTTTTAAGCCACTTTATTTAATAGTAAATTAGTTATTTTTTTTTTGTGATTTAATTTTTAACTTAAAACTAAAAATAATATTAAAAGAATAGATTATATAATAATACACGGACTGGTTTTGCATTTTGAAAACAAATTGACTTTGCTATCTATTTGCAATTAAATTTCGTTTTAAATTTAAATTGTTATTTCAATATTATTACTTTTTTATGCCTCAAAGTTTATTTCGATCTTTTTTAATGTTTGAGTGAGCAGCCTCGAAATCATTTATAAGGAGCAAACCAAATTCTTATATATTTGAAATTTATTTCAATAGTAAGAAAGTTTTCATTATTTTTTTTAAATATTCTTTGAATGAGGTGTACAAATTTGGGTTTAAAAGAAGAGTTAAGTTTTTAACGCCTTCTTACATAAGTGAATTGAATACTAATCTTGATTTTTAAATGTTTTTTATGATAATGATAATTTTGAATTGTATATCATTTTTTCGATTTACACGGTTTTCTAAATGTTATTCGATGAAATGTTTTGTTTATACAGCAGACGCTCCTAAATTAGAACCACTTTGTTTTATTTGACATTGATCTACCTGCACTTCTCTATAAAGAAGATGAAACTAACCAAAAAGTATAAAAATTAAAAATTTTCTTGTTTGAATTTACTTTGTTCAAACAAAATGCTACCAAAATATTTATTTTGCTCAAAGAAAATAAATAAAGTGTGTTATACAATCTCTAATTCTAAGGAAGGTTGTTCGAATATTTAAAATTTCTATTTTGTGAGCGTCACATAAAATTATTTATTAATAATATTTTTTGGCTTCGGTAGAAAATTTCACTTTCATACCAATTTGCCGAATATTGAGCAATTAAAATCACCTAAAGACTTTGCTTTAATTCCATCGAAATGAAATGCTTTTTCACTCGCTTTTATCAATGATATTCGAATGTGGAGTCTCGCCCAATCGTGGTAGGCCATGGTAGGTCTGTCGTTCCAACGGGATTTCATGTATTACTTGCTTGGTTTTTGTTTCGAATTCTCTCAACATAAATCTACAAACGCCCACGTTTGTCTAATTTCAAAGTTATTTCTAACCACCTCACTCCCAATCATTTTTTTGTTTTTTGGTTTTGTTATTTGTTGATTTGGTTTTGTCTCAAAGCAACTAATTTGCGGTGCGAGGAATTTCTTTTTTTTTTTTTTGTAAGTGTTTTTTCTCAACCTTGTATTTTTTTTTTTTTGTGTTGGAAAGCGCTTTATAAACGTTGTAATAAATATTTAAACACTGGCAAGTCGTCGGTTAATCAAATTCAAAGAGAGTTGAAAAGAAACAATGGAGAGAAACAGCAACAAAATTTATTTAAGTATACAAGTTTGTTGCTGTTGGTGTTGTTGTTGTTGCTGCTGCTGCTGCTTCTTCTTCTTCTTCTACTTGAATGGTTTATAAAAAATTCATTGAGGCAATTGTCTGCGTTTTGCAGATTATCTGCAATATGTTCACTCCCACAGGTCAAGCGTGCACATCAATTACTTTGGCACAGGCCCAAAAAAAAACTGCAAGCAAAAAAAAATGCAGAAAGAAGCACGCAGACATATAGACAGGAAATGCACACACACACACACACACATATATAGAGAGTGAGATACACGCATACAAATGCAGATGAAGATGCGCATAGAGTTGGGTTGACCTCTCAATTTAACGCTTATAATGCCAGGAAATGCCAACATCAACATCGCCAAAGACTCGCAGACTGAGCCACAGCCACACTCAGATGGGGGGGGCGTGGGGGCGTGGTGGGGGAGAACGGGCGGCGGCAGAGACTCTATCTCCAAGAGTCTGAGACAAAGACTAAGCTTTTGTTGTCTATGGAGAGTCACTTGATCTTGGCGTTGATTGTGCGTTGATTGTTTTATTATGAAGATGTTGATAGACCAAGGCAAGTTGTTGTTGCTGTTGCTTTTGGCTGGATGTTGTTATGGCTATATTATTAAGCCAATCAAATGCATTAATTTGAAATTGATCATCAGCTGTGTGTTTTGTCAACAAGAAAATACGAAAATACGAAAAAAATGGTAAAAGTCTTTTAACTGATGCCCAATCTTTCAGCTCTTAACCTAACCTTTTAACTTTTCTCAATAAGGCAAAAGTTTTGAGGAATTTCATGACTTCATGGGAAGGGTCTCAAAATGTGCCAAGTTCAATTAGATGTGTTGCCATGGCAACTGGTATCCTGTCATGCCAGAAAGTCGGCTATATTTGTTGCTTTAGGCATGAAGCAACAAGAAGCTATACAAATATTAAGTTGTCTTTATCCATAGTGTTGTTTAGCGATGAATTTATCAGTTATAATACTTTGCATTAGATCTATATATCTTTAAACAATTACTTAAGCAATTCCCTATGGAAAATATAACTTAAAAATATAACCAGTTCAGATTATTTACATCTACAATTGTTATACCCTTGCAGAGGTTATTATAAAAGGGGTCAGATGTTTGTAACGCAGAGGAGGAATCGTTTCCGACCCCCATGTCCGTCTGTCTGTCTGAACGTATGCTAACTAGTCCCTCAGTTTTGGACCTATGGCTTTCAAAAGTTCGTATATAAGTTTTTTTATACCCCAGGCACAAAATCTATGATTTTCAAAAGGATCGCAGCACTATATCATATAGCTGCCATATACAAAAAACCCGTAAAATACGAATAACACATTTTTTTTTCCAAGAATAAAATTCAAAATAATTTTTTACATAAATATATACACAATACATTATGTTCCTGGTTTTCAAGAGAATCGGAAAAACATAACGCCTGATTATGTCGATACAAAACTTACACTTGGCAGTTAGAGATCTTCCCTATGAAACCAAAGATGCGGGTTTGAATACCGTTCGTGGTATAAAGTTTTATTTTACATCTTTGTTTTTTTATTATTATTAAGCGAATTTGAGAATTTGTTTTAGTGTATTTAAACATTTGCGTTATTGTATTAATACAGAGAACCCGTTTTTTGTATTTAAACTTTTGCGTTATTGTATTACCACAGAGAAAGCGTTTTTTAAACAGCATAAAATGTAATGGTCAAGGACTGCAAACTTTGGCTGAAGTTATATTCTTTGATATTTTCTAATTAGAATTTAAATTCAAATTTTTGAGCTCATTTCAATTCGCATTATGTAACTTAAATTTCTATGTGTGTGTGTATGTGTGTGCTAGTTCTTAGAAAACTTTCCATTGGTGACTTTAGTTTTTCTAGCATTTAGTAGCCATTTCCATCTAATTAGCCAATCCATTAACGTGGCTTATGCCAATGTTGACACCAAGCAGCAGCGCCAACAGACGGCCATTAAGGCGACTGTCAATGCTTTTATTATAACTTTTTATAATTCTTGTTGCATTTTGCCCGCTTCTCTGGCTGGCGGTTTGCCTGTTGTTCGTTTGTTCGTTCGTTCGCTCGCCCGTTCGTTCGCCTGGCGACAGTGCAACATTTCATTAATCGAGTCACGACATTAGACATTCAACAGACCCCAGAGCCAGGCACTCACCACCAGCAACAGCAACAGCACCAGCACCACCAGCACCACTGAGCAGCACCACCACCACCTCGTCTCTGGTTGGAGCAGCCTTTTTCTCTTTGCCATGGCAGAAAGGCGTACATATAAAATTTTTCATAGCTAGCCGAAAAAATTGCTTTGACAACTTTATCGCTGCACAGCATCGACGGCAACAACTTCAACGACAACACCAAATAGCAACAACAACAACTGCAACTGCAACAACAATGACAGCATTTAGAAATATCATTTCCTAGCCCAACTGATAAACTGTCAACCGAAACCCTATGACAGCAAAAGAATCTAAATTAAATCAAATAATCGTATGACTGATTGTCTTTAAACGGTTTTGCTGATCTGAAAAAAAAAACAAAAGACTTAGGCAACGAACTTGCTGCTGTCAACTCTAAATAAACGATAGACAAAACTTTTCATTTAAGTTTGGCCACACACATGGTTATTTTTCTTTTTTTTTCATTCTGGTTTCTATCTTTTTTTTTTTTTGGCCAATGCTTGGGCTAAAACTCTGCAACTCATACTCATATATGGTTGCATATTAATTGCCATATCAATGGCCGACTACCGTTACCAATTGCTGTTGTTGCTGCTGCTGCTGCTGTTTGCTTATGCTATGTTGTTGTTGTTGCTGTTGTCGTCTATGCCTCGTTAGCGCATGACTTTAATTCAATTGTGGTGGAAAAGACAACGGTTTGCTACCCCAAGACGAAGATCAGATATGCTAGAAAATTGGATATAATTCAAGCTTTTTATCTTCCCTCAACTCGCTCGGAGATTTGTTTGCAGTGTCAGAGAGTTAGAAATGTATATTAAAATACCCAAATAATAAAAACTCTATTTATTTTTGGTATGTAGATCAAATTAATATTGTTTTGCCAATATTTATTGTAATCTTCTATTTTTTAAATTAAAGTTTAATATGAACAATTATTTAGAAATATCCTAGACAACCTAATTTTATAAACTCTTTTGCCCCTCTGTGGATACATGACAATTATCTCCAAAGTAAGGCACGATCAATTTCCTGCCGCTAGTGGCGCTAAAGTGCTTTTGAGATCTTCAATTGACCTTTTAATATTAACCAGCTTGGGACTTACAGGGTAGATACGTTTCTTCCAAGATCAAAAGCATGATATACAATTAAAAATTGAAGTAAAAAGTATTTCAAAATTATTTCAAGTATAAAAATTCACAAAATAAAACTTTTCTTTTGATTTAAATATCAAATTTTTTACAAGAAAATTTTAAATGCACAGTAAGCAGTTAAGCATGGTTCTGTATTTTACCTGATTTTACAAAATAAATAAATAAATCTGATTTTACTAGAAGTGAATGATTTCTTCGATTAGAAAATAAAACAAAATAATCATTATTTATCGTCCTTAAAATTAATCTCTCCTAATACTATTTTCTGTCAAAATATTTTTCAAAAGAACCCTGACTTTCTGTGCTCCAAAATTCTTTTGAAGCAGAGTAGTTCTTGATTAAACTAAAAATCTTTTTATTCATTCAAAAGTTAAAGTTACAATAGAAATAAGTAAAATTGAACCGCTGGCTGCTAAGGCCTTCAGGTTGGTGATTGTATAATAATTTAATTTAAATATTTACATACTTGTTTGTAATAATTTAGGTTTAATTTATAGGATGTGATTTTCAGAAACCTAATTTTTTTTTTTTTGGGATATGCTAGGATTTTGTGTGTCGTAATCTTATTATTATTCGGATAAGGATTCGGATAATTGTGGGTTAGGAGTTATTGCTATTAATATTACTTGTTAATGGACTTGAATCAATTTTTCCTTTGCTTTTTAAAACTAGTTTATTGCATCTAGGATGGCTATGGTTATTAATGAAAAGTGAGTCACACCACTTCATATAGTTGATATACTTTACATTTTTAAGTCTTCGCGTTAGAATTGCAATGCTGTGTGGGGGCGTTGCAATTGAACTTTCCCATACTCATAGATAAAAATGTATATTTAAGCCACACACTCGCATTAATTCAATTGGAAACTAAAGTCAGCCATTGCTTTGGTTAGTTAACATTTAGTTTGTTGGCTTCCTATTTGCTTTTGAGCACCTGAATGAATGTGTGGAGTTGTCTAACTGTAACTGTATTATGCATATTATTATTACATATTTCACACTTTTAATTTATGCACCTGCTGTGGCTTATTCGCCATTTTTTTTCTCTCTCTCTCTCTCATGGCCGCCTCTGGTTAGGCGCTGCCGTTTACCATTTTGCCTCTGTGGCCACACCCACTTAATAAACTAATCGATTTTGTCTAACAATTTATGAGCAATAAATTTCACTTTCAGTTGTATTGTACGTCGAATGGGAAGCTAAGAATTGGCGCCTTTTTTCCACAATTCTCTTATAATTCGAATTTAATTTTTTTCCCCCTCCCTTTGTAATTGAAAGTTAGTTTTGGGGGGAAGTGAGGGGTGTTTCTTTTATTTTGGAGATTTTTTTGCAAAAGGCCAAGCAGCAAACATACAATTAGTTTTAATTGTGTTTCTTGCCAGTGATTGAATCAAGCACCTGGTGGTCAACATGACCCCACCCCACTCCACCGTCGCTCCCCCCTCTTTTGCGCATTATGAACTTTAGCAAAACGATATCGAACAAAATAAAATAAAATAAATAGCCAGCCCGCAGTTTCCATAAAAATTGTTGAAAATGTTCTCTCTGGTTTTGTTTTTTCTGTTTTTTTGGCTATCACAAGTATCACAGGCAGCACAGGCAAACACGCTGCAAAAGGTCATAAAATGTGTTTTTTTTTTTTTGTCTTGGTCTATGAGAGATCTGAGCTAAGCTGAGTTGAGCTAAGTTGAGTTGAGTTGAGTTGAGCTGGTCGTGTAAATTTTTACACGCCGACAATTGTTCGACGGGTCTGCTGCTGCCGCTGCTGACATGCAACTCGACGACGCCGACGACGACGACGAGCATTCAACTGTCAACAGTTACTACCGAAAAGACAAGAGCCGCTAAATGCCGCCAAATAACTCAGAGCAAAAAGGAAATCCAACAGAATTCGAGACGAGAAGCGACGAGAAGAGAAGCGAAATACAACAAAGAAAAAACACGCTTTACCATTTCGGCAACTACAAATCACTTTTACTGGAAGTTGAGCGCCAGTCAACAGGCAGCAGGCAGCAGGGAGCAGCAGCAGCAGTAGTCAGCAGTTTATACACAGTTTGCCTTAAAGCCAAAAATGGCCAGGCCAAAAATTATTTAAAGTATAAATAAAATTCTCTAAATATTTGCGCGTCGATTTTCCATTTAGCCAGACAGACAGACAGACAGACCAGACCAACTTGAATCGCAGTTCGAGTTCGACTCTTTGGGGCAATTAAGGTGCAATAATTTCGGATCATTAGGTTAAATTTGTCACGACCCGCTGCACGATTGAGTGGACTAGTGGACGCGGGACAAGAGTCAGAGTCTGAGCCAGAGCCAGAGCCAGCCTCCCCCCTCAAGGCAATGGAGCTAGCTGGAGTCGCTGTAAAATGTAAAAGCTTAAGAGCTGTCCATTTGGTTAGTCCACGTCGACTTCCATGTCCATGTCCATGTCCATTTTCATGGATTGGCCTCTGGCAGGCATAATTTTTGTCCGTTTTTTTTTTTCTTCTCTCTTATATTTTTTTTTTCTCTTTCTTAGTTAAAGTCTTTCTGGCTAGGTGGCGCTTTTTACAAATTATGACACAATTCGCTGACCAAATTTGGTAAGCAAGTTGACATTTGGCCATGTTTGTTGTCGCGCTATCACACACACACACACACTGAGACTGGTGTAAGCCAGCGCTATCAACATGTGGCATGTTGACAACAAACGCCAGCCAGGAACATGTTGCCAAGCAACCGACCAACCAACCAACCAACCACTGAAACAGTCTGGGAAAGTCATTTTAGACGCGTGGGTGTTGCCAAAATGACCAAAAATTTACGTTTTTTTTTTAATATTTATTTTCGCTTTATATAACTAACTAACTAACTAACCGATTGCTATTAGCGTCAAGTTAAAATTGCTGCGACTACGACATTTCCACTCCACTCCGAACTCCATCTCCATCTCTCTCATGGTGGACTCTCTTTACATTCCTCAAATCGATTTCGCTGCGCACACGCATTGACCGCAATTTTGTGGTCTAGCCAATGAATCATCGAACATCGAACTGTTGCACGCATTTCACAATTAGTGATGACAATAAATAGAAATAAAAACCAAGGAAAATACAACGAAACTAGGAAATTCTTAGAGATTCTAGAATTTAAGTTTGGTGAAATTTTCAAGCGTTATGAAGTGGAGATTGTTATATATTTTAAATAGACTTTGTCAAATAGTCAAATAATTTTTTGTGCTCTATTAGACAGATTTATCTTTCTTCCTTTTTGTATGATCTGGGGTAAAACTATTTATTTCGACATAGAGAAATATTTTATTTTAGTATAAAAGACCAAAATGTCAATATCATCTTTAAAAAATTAAATTTTATATTGTTTCTAGACATAAAGAAATACTTTATTATATAACTGACAGGAAAATGCTTAACAATTGGCAAGCAAAAACTTATTATAAACAATTTATAAATATGTTCTCATAATTTTTGAATTTATTGATTTCAATTGTTAGCAAAGAAAATTGATTTTAAATTGGTAAAGCTTTAAATGTTTGTGAAAAACAATTTTCATTCAATTTTCAACTTTATTCATATAGATTTATTTCTCATGAATTTTCTATTTTTTAAATCAAGTTTCATTACTTTAAAATTAAAGTAAGACACGCTTAACTGAGAATTCCTTTTAAATAAATGGAGTATATTTATTTATTTAGTATAGGAAATAGTTGTTAACTATAATTTTTGTATAGTTTTCTTTTTCAAATCAAATGGAGTATATATATATATCTATTTATTTATTTAATTGTAGCGAAGAATTAATTCTACTTTACAATGTTTATTTACAATGCCAGAGCAACAACGGAGTATATATAACTTTTAAGTTAGGTTTCGAAAACTAATTTTTTTATCTAATTGCAAATTCGTACCTCAATTTCATTAAATACTTGGGAAATTATCTAAAATAAATAAAGTTAGAGCAAATGCGAATTATTGAGCCGAAACCCTTGGCAGATAATTTATTTTAGTAGGTTATAAATTTAATTTGTTAGCTTTCTTAATATTAATAGTACAAATAAATGATATATTATTATTTCAGTAATTTTTTTGACAGTCCTGCAAATTTTTTCACCCGAAAATTTAAGTACTTTTGAAATGGAAATTGTTTTTAGAACTTTTTTATACATTTTCCCATTAAAATATTGATTGAAAGAATTATGGAAATTAGTTTTAACTTGGAATATAAAATTATTTCATCATCTTTGTTCAATCTGGGAATTAGTTGCCAAATCTCTCTCTCTCTCTCTCTCTGTGGGTAATCTTCTTCGAAGCACTCACGCAGTCATAACTAATTTTATATGCTTGAAAACCCCCCAAACATATGTCTCCCTGTGCGAGTGTGTGTGTGTGTGTGTGCGAATGTATGTGTGTGGCATTTCTGTCACTTGACGCTGAATTATTTTCACGCCTTTTTACAAATGTTTGGCTTGAAAAGCGCAACCATAGCGGGGGCGACTGCAATGTGTTCCACTTATGGCTAACGCCATCATGGCCTCAACTTGGACTCGCGACTCTAGCTCTAGCTCTAGCTGGGACTCGGACTTGGACTCGGTCAGCGATGCAGATTTGTTCATAAATCTGACAAACTCAACGCTAATATTTGCAGACTTCGTTAGACACACTCAAATGAATTTGATATGCCTTAAACGGACCTGAGACAGAGACGGAGACAGAGATTGGGACTGACTGAGACAGAGATGGAGCGGCGGCGGTCGCTGGATGTGGAGCTGGAGAGGTTTACTTTTGCTATGCTACGCTGCGGCTGCGGCGGCGGCGGCGGTCTCTTTCGGACTTTTTGGACGTCGTCCAAACATCGTCAAAGAGTTGTGCCATGACAAGTGTAAAAGTTGACAAGGCACAAACCACACAGCTCTTATCAGATTATGTATGACTTTTAGTTACGTTTTTTTTTGACAGAGTGACCAACTGAACTGAATTGCAAAAAAAAAAAAACCAGGAGAAAAAACACAAAACAAAAAAGGAAAAGTGATTGGTTTGCTGCGAGAGACCAAAAACAAAAAAAAAAAACAATAGATTCAACTAGTAAGCAACTAATTGAAAATTCAATTAATCATAGCAACTAATTAATTGCCCGCTGAGCATTTCAATTTTGCAGACGGAGTTCTCAATAGAATAACAAGTAAATGCCTTTTGATTGCGCCCCGCACTCGACAATGGACATTTTAATTATTTAAATGCTGGCCGAAGGCTAAAGTTCTACAAAATCATAGCTCATAAATCCATCAACAAAAAAACAGAGAGAGAGAGACACAGTGAGAGAGGGGGAGAGAGAGAGACACGCAAAGAGGCCAAAGCCAAGTGCCAGGCAAAATGTTGTACAACATTAAAAACTTACAAGAACAATCAAAGAACAAGCATAGGCTTGTTGGTTCTTAAAAGAACAATTGTTTTTTAGTAGCAATTGTTGTAGAGCTACTCAATATTGGCTGCTGGTCTGCGGACTGGGGTCTTGGTCTTGGTCTGGTCACCCGGTTCTGTCTTTGGGGCGCTGCTGTAATTCACGATTTGCATTGAAATGTTCTCTCATATCGCCGTGACCGTGAATTGTTTGCAATAATTTTGCAATTGCCATAATATTTTGTATGATTTATTAAACGCATTCTCCTTCACTCCACTGGCCATTGGCCACTGGCCACAGTCAAAAGCCTGGCTAAAAGGGCACTTGACTTTGTTTCTCAGTTTGTTGTGCGGCCGCGCAAAGCAATTAAATTGTTTACTTTTGCTTGGCAATTTATTAAAAATGCATTAAATAAATAAATCGCTTGTCGTTAAATATTTCATAAATATCCAAGACACAAATCGAATGACTTAGGCAACGAACTTGCTATAGTATCCATTAAAAAGGGGTGGGGTGGGGTTGGTTTCTGGTGGTGTGAAGTGTTGTTCGAGTGGTGTAAGGAAAAAAAAAAACAAATGTCTCTCGCTATCAGAATTTGAAATATTGTTTGTCATTTCTATGTCTCAGACTTCAAAACGTTCCACGCTGTGTATGTGTGTGAGTGTGTTAGTGTGTGTGTGTGTGTGTGTGCAAGCTTTGACAGTTTACAGTTTTTAATTAGTTGCACGCAATGGAGCTAAAACGTATTACAGAAATAGCACAGTGGGGCAAGTTTAGAATTGATTCTCAATGGTCAACTAAGTTTGCTTGAGGCTAGTCAACGAATAATAATTCATTTTAGTTTTTAGTTTGTATTTTCTGCATTGCAAATGTTTATCTTATCATTAACACAAAACAAAGCACAACTTAAATTTGTCTTAGGGAATGAAGAGAACAAGAAAAAAGAATTGAGAGCAGATCAACCGACTAACGATCTTCTTAGCAGCTATGTATATATATATCTATCTGCCTAAAGGTAAATATATATTTGTATATCTGATTGTATCTTGTTAATTAATTGTGGATGCAACTTTTTTGCTTGAAAATCATTTCTGGAACGGTGCATTACTCGCATGCTTTCTTAAGGGGATATATACACCAAAACTTCACACTTTTTTTGCATTTTCGGAATGTATATGTATAACAGCAGATTTCCTGAAAGCAAATTCGATACATATTTTTCGAGATATAGCCGAATTTGCGAAACGTGTTCTTGAAACCATGTTTCTTCAATTCGGTACCCACGTTTCCTCGAAAACTAATAATCTGATTGTCTTAAAATTTTTTGTAGTTATTCTTTACTATTGTAAAGAATTAAATTGTTTACTTTTGCTTTGGCAATTTATTAAAAATGCATTAAATAAATAAATCGCTTATCGTTAAATATTTCATAAATATCCAAGACACAAATCGAATGACTTAGGCAACGAACTTGTTACAGTATCCATTAAAAGGGGTGGGGTGGGGTATGGTATCTAGTTGATGTCAGAGGTTTTTGTTGTTACTTTTTTGTTTAACTTTTTGTTTAAAAATCAAAACATTTTTTGTCATTTTGTCGGGAAATAAATATTTTCAAAATCAAAAATTTGTTCCCCTAAAAAGGGAGACCGCAAAGGTACGTTCTTTAGGAGCTCCAAAGATTTTACATTATCCTTTAAAATGTTCATTATTTTTTGTTAAAAAAAAAAGTTGAACACATTTTTAAATACGTACATTTAGATAAATAAAATCCCAATGATAAATTTCAAATAGTTGTCCTTGAAAAATGCTTAAAAATTAGCCTTTTTGCGGCTTCTATGTGTATGTATATATATATCCCTTTTAAAAGCTTTCATTCCGAGGTTCGTACATCTTGAAAATATTTGAGATTTTATGCCTATTAATACAGATACGATAGGTAGATAATATGACTGTGATTATGTGCTTTTTATAGGACTTATGTCTCTCATAAGCGCTGGGTTTGTCTTAATTTGCACAAAGCTTTTTTGAAAATTTTAATAATTTTAAATTTAAAAAAAAACAACGATATTCTTGATTTTTGTCTGAAAATCAGTGCGAATTATTTCAAAAGTAGATTAGTAAGTAAATATTGGGCTATGATACTTTCGACTGAAAAAGGACTTGAGGTTTTTTATGTTCAAACATCGGGTAGGTCGCTTGGTATGTCCTATCTACGACTACTTCGAAATATTTGAAATTATTCACACAATATTCTCAAATTGTTGCATTTTGAAGGTTAAAATTTTTGAGTTATCTATAAATTTGAACATCACTTGGCCTTTGGGTTTAGATTTTATCATTTGAAATGCATTTGTGCAGTCATGGATTCACAAGGAGCGAAGAGGGGAAAAGTTTTTTTCCCTCAAAAGGTTTCCAGTAGAGCTGGAAAAAAAATCGATTTTTTGCAGTATTTTGTATGAAAAAGATCGATAATATCAATATTTCTGCGATAATTTTGCAGCTCTAGTTTCCAGAATAAAACTAAAACATGAGATTACCATATTCAATTTTTTAAATGCATAAAAATATTCTAAAATCGGATGAATTTTAATTGATAAAATTGATAATGATTTGTGCATTCGGAATAAATATTTTTTCTATTGACGCCAATGCCCAGCCCCACAAAATGTGCTTCTAGATCCGCCCCTGCATTTCTCTATGATTTTTTGACTTTCATCCACTGTGCCGAGATCTGAGTTTTGTGTGCCTAAATGACTAATTACTCGGGCTTTTTGCAGACTGCAACTGATGGCGATGTCAGCACGCGATGCCAGCCAGAGAGCCAGCAAGTCGGAAGCAGAAGCTGCCCTCTGCATGTCCATATAAACGGGAGTTTGTTCACTGGCCCTGTCACTGGAGGCAAAGAGCAGCAGCCATCAATGTCGCCCCCGGCTGGCAGACTAATTAAAAAAGTGTCATCAAAGTGTGGCCAAGAGGAGCAGTCTTCTAAGCTGTGTGTGTGTGTGTGTGTGTGTGTGTGTGTGTGTTGCGTGTCAAAGGCAACATAAAACCGCCAAGTTTACGTATAATTTTCTACTCCTTTTTTATTAGTTTGGGTTTTCTCTTTGTTTTTTCTTTTTTTTTTTTGTTTGCCCGTTGTTCGTTTTCCTTGCTTGCCATAAAAGTTGGTCAAGTAGTTGGCCCACTGGGTGGCATTTTGGTCAGCATCTAACACAATATATAAACAAACACATGTCTCCATGGACCATGGTCCTCTGGTATGCAAAACTTTATTCCCATGAACATGGAAACCACTTGCTACAAATTGTTGAACAAGAGCTCTAAAAACTAAAGTAAAAAAAAAAAAAAACTGAAACATTTTTAAACGGATGCAGATAACGATCGTCGAACACAAATGGTGCAGAAATAAACACGAGTGTAGATGCAAATGATATGATAAGCGGTGAAGGGGGAGAGGTAGTCAGGCCACATCAGAGATAGAGAGAGAGGGGGGTAAGGGGCCTGCCTACCTGCCTGCCTCGTGTCCATCAAAAGAGTCAGCCATAAATTGGCACTATGCAAATTAAATTATCAACTTGCAAATACGAAACGAGTTTAACCATGGCTAGCAAATTACTGTCAACGACAAGTTGACTCAACTAAAATGCAATGAATGCGTCGCTTATTACCAGAATACCCCCGAACTAACCATCCTACCCCCAACCCCCTTATCCCCCATTCGAGCCAATTATGTGTAAGACGGGCAGCCAGATGGTTAAGCAAATGAACGATCCAGCTTTCGGTCGCATCATTATAATCACGTGTTGATTGCTTTTTAAACTCTGCCAGTAAATGAGCAGTTTGGCTAGGCTACTGGTCAACAGACACACACTCACACAACTGGTTGACCAGCTGGACTGGGCCAAGATCGGTGGATCGTTCGCCTTTTAATTTCCATTTTAGCGAACAAGGCGCCAGCAAGTTAGTTGGGCAAAGGAAGAGGAAAAACGCAAACATTTTTCATATTATCGTCGAGAGAGAGTGAGGAGAGACCATGAGACTTTTTTTTGCCTCCTATTCCCCCAACACCAAACCCCACCCCATCCCCACCGCAGCCATGTGAGGCTTGTTAAGCAAATGCTGATAATTAGGCAGACTTGTCGCCAGAGGGTACACAGAATAACAGAAGATAGTCAGAGAGAGAGGCTGAGAGGGGGGAACCGGAGGAATCTCAACTGACATAGAAACCCAAAACGGGGAAAAGGAATAACACACAATGAAAATGTGGACAATCATTGGGAAATTGCCTCAAGACTTGGTTTAACTTTAGTGTCAAGTAATCCAATCAAGATAAAGTAACCCAGAAAACTCTAGAGATTTTTAAGTTATTTGAAAATTCTTAAACAAAATCAATTAACATTTATTTCATAATTTTTTATTCCAAAGGATGGCATATTAAAATCGTTAAGATGTATGTAACATGCAGAAGGAAGCATTTTCGAACCTATAAAATATATATATTCTTAGTCAGTATCAATATCCGAGTCTATTGAGATAGGTATGTCCGTCTGTCTGTCCGTCTGTATCAACATCGAAATCTCAGGAACTATAAAAGCTAAAGCTACCAAATTTGTAATGTAAAAGCATGTGGTGTATACGTTATCAAGTTAATTTTTTTTGCCACGCCTTCTTCTGCCCACGATATTTTGAATACCTATTATACCTCGGGAACTATAAAACTAGAGCTATCGTAATTGGAGAGTAGATGAAGTTATTTTTTTTTAAAGTAGTTCATTTTAAATTTTTGCCACGCCCTCTTGAGCCTCCAAAAAATAAATAAATAAATTTGATTGTCACCCGCAATATTTATCATATCGTAAATGAATATCATTCTACCAAATTTCATTCAAATCGGAATAAAAATGGCCGAGGTATACGTACTCAAATGGCCTCATGGCGGAGTTGACCGGTGGAGGGCGCCAAAGTGCTCGTGTGCTTATAAATGAGAGCAAGATAGCATGTGTTACAAATTGCGGCATGCGAAAGAATTTTCACTTGATGCAGGGTACATCCAAGTCGGCCTGGTGACTTATTTACTTTATTTTTATTAACAAATATTAAGTTATTCTTTAAAATATTTTTGTCATTCTGTTAATTGCTTCATGATAATTCATTTTAGGTGATTTGAGATTTCTTTTCTAGAAATATTTCCGTTGGAATATTCTCTAATTTTTCTCTCTCTCTCTGAGAGAGAATCCTTGTCCCACTCTGTAACCAATTTTGGGTTTGGTTTGAGATTTCTTTTCTAGAAATATTTCGCTTGGAATAATCTCTCTTTCTCTCTCTGAAGTCTTGTGTACACCAATCCTTGTCCGACTCTGTAACCAATTGCCAAAATGTCTCAATTTGCGAAAAGAAAATAATAATAAATGAAGTGATAGGCAGAAAGAAAAAAAAAAGAAACCACCGCCCCAAGTGAAGAGCCCTTCAAATTGTTTTACATTATTTTTCGGTTTTTTTTTTTTTCGGGCTTAACCAATTTTCCAGCTGGCAACCCACGCAGGCAGCTGGCCAGTGAAATTATTTTGTATGAAACTGAGCCATAAGACAAGGCAACTTTACTTAACATATAAGTATATATATAAACGATATATATCTATATATGTACACGTATGAGAGCTGTGTGCATATAGAAATTATAATGAAGACATCAACAACCATGATGACAGGCAACAACAACAAATGAGCAAATAGCCAGCCAGCCCACTTTGATTTTTATGGCCAACTCACATGCAGCACAACAGCAAAAAAAAAACGAGTGAAGATGCCAGCAAGAGAGAGAGAGACACACACAGAAAGTGAGGGAGGAAGGGAGGAGAGGGAGGTCAAACGACCTCTCTTACCGCTTGTAGAGTATAGAGTAAAGATTTTGGTGGGCATCTTGGGGAAGGTAGGGCGGGAGGGGTGGGGCATAAGGGTATGGAGTAGTAGGTGGTGCCCAAAACAAATTGCAGGCAATTGCAACGTCGTAAGTATGCTAAATTATCAGGCGTCGTCTTCGTTGTTTGCCAAAAAACAACAACAACAACAAAATACTCTATAAAAATGCTAAAAGTTTGCCAAAATTAAGAAAAATTTTACTCTGGAAGAGTCTTTTGATTTCAAAATTCAATTAATAATACAAAAAGCGATAATCCCAAATCTTTGCCCACTTTTTACCAAAAAACAAAAGTTTGTGAAACTAAAACGAATCAAGAACGAATAAAGAAAGACTTAAATCGTATCTAGAATAAATTTACCTGTTTTGGATTCGATTTAGGTCTTCCTTTAATAAAATTCTATTTTAAATTGGTCCAAAGTCATCTTCAATAAGCTTGGAAAATTAGTTCAATCAGTCAAAAGAGATTTCAACATTAGTTGGTCATTATTAATGAAATGTTAATGAAAGTTAGATTCAATAAAGATGACTTAAATAGTATCCAGAATAAATTTACCTATTTTGGATTCGATTTAGGTCTTCCTTTAATAAAATCATATTATAAATTGATCAAAAGTCATCTCCGATAAGTTTTTACATTATTTATTTTATTATTAGCAAAGAATTCAATGAAAGAAATATATTTAAAAAATAGTTTAGTGCCTCAAAAACGTTTTAATTTATTTTTATGTTTTCAATATCGTATTTAGAATTCAATATTGCTCTATATAATTATTCTTAGTATAGTTATTGGGATAATAGGGCTAGATCAAGGTAGGCCAGAATGAACAATTGTCTGAGAACTAGAAGTTGTAAAGATAGTTTAATATTAATATTATTATAATTGATAATAATTTATTAAAGCGGGCTCTATTAAGGAGCGAACAAAAGGTGAGCAGGTTGTCTGTATAGCTACCAAGTTCTATCAAAAATGTTTAGAACAATTACTAATAATCTTATTAATAGTTAATAATATTATAATATTCTTAGTTGATCTTATTCAAAATTTTATTTTAATGTCGTTTTTATTAGTAGTTGTATTTGTGTAAGGCAAAAATAGATGACCATATATCTTTAAAGCTTAAAAACTTTGGCCATAAAATTTTGCATGAAACAAAAAAACCAAATTATTTGACAAACAAGAAACCTGAAATTAATATCATTTAGGTTTTCTTTTTTTGGGCTTTAATTTTCTTAGGGTAAATAGAATTCGTTTTGGTTTTGTTATTTGGCATTTTCTTTGTTAGATTTTTCATAGATTTTCGAGTACTTTCCAATAATGGACTTTTTACTTAGTTGCGCTAGAGGCCGAAATCAATTCCACCTCAGCCTCTCCTCTCTCCTCACTCCTCACCCCATCGCAGGCATCGTCGTTTGTTTTTGTTTTTTTTTTCGTTTGTTTGAATATTGTCTATATTATTATGATGAGAATTAACATTATTATTGGACTTTGGACAATTTCGGGGCAATAAAAGACCCAAATTGCTGCTAATAATGATGCTGAGTTTAGTTGTCTCCTGGCAGTCCTCAAGTCCTCCCCGTTCTCCTCTCTCCATCGACAAAGTTAACTCACATGCTCCAGAGGCAGAGAGCAAGTTCGTTGCCTAAGTCTTTTGTTTTTCTTTCCTCGTGTGTCCTTCTCTTCTGTGTGTGTGTGTGTGTGTGTGTGTGTGTGTGAGTCTTTGTTATAATTTTTGCATATTTTTATTTAATGCTACTCTATACATAGTTTCATGCTTGTCATGTTCTGCGCTAGAAATTGAACTTTTTTTTTGTTTTTTGTATGTGTTTTTTGCTGCTGCTGCTCCGGCTGCTGCTGCTGCTGCACTTTTTTTGGCCGCTGTGAAACATTTGTCATTTTTACCATTTTTAGCCAAGCGTGACAAGCGTTTGTAGCTGTGCTTGTAGTTGTTGTTGTTGTAGTTGGCTGCTGCTGCTAGTTTCACCCACTGGCATGCAAATGCAACAGCAGCAACAATGGCCAGTTGTTGTATGTGTGTTTCTGTGTGTATGTTGCTTTTCAATATGCGATAAAGATCTCAAATATTGTTAAAACAAACAAGAAATTTATTGAATATGCAATGTTTTGTTGTTGTTGCTGTTGTTGTTGCATTTGGCCAGGTGAACAACAACTCTGGTTTATTGTTTTATTTATTGTAGGTGAGAAGTCAAATATTTGTGGGTGGCAGACACAACAGCAGCAGCAGCAGCAGCAGCAACAGCAACAGCAGCAGCAGCAAAGCAATTCATAAATGGCACATCTCGGTGATCTTGGCAGGTTTGTTGCCTCCAGTCTGGTTTTGTGTGCTGTGACTGTCAAGCGGATATATATTATACTATATATGCTATGCTATGCCATTGCCATATAAGTCCAAGGCGGCATATAACGGTGCCGCACTTTAACAACTACAAATAGAAGTTGTATATAAATAGTTTTGGACCCGAGGTTAATTTCAACATTAAATATTGTACAAAAATGCAGACAAGCCTAAAACATTTCCTAGTCCCTCTCTCACTCACTCACTCACTCTTTCTCTGTCTATCGGATGATGCAATCTCAAATCAGAGATGAGAATGCAGATGAGTCTTATGCCATGAGTATGAATACATTGGTTAGAGTGAGTGAGTATGGTGGGTCATGTCTCGTTATGGGGTCGATTGGTTCAAATTCTTTGATATATCGAATTGGGAGTGTAGGCTCACTCACATACGAATTGCCGAAGCCATCCCATAGATGTCAATATTTGCATAAACAAAGCCAAAAAACCAACCAACGCCAATTTTAATGATTTAAATTGTTTTAGCACCCTTTTGATTGGTTGTCAATTTGAATTTATTCACTCAACTCAAATGAGCTTTAATCTTAGCTGTCTACTTTTTAATTGGATTAATATTTTCAAATAAATGTCAGTCATGAATTCATTTTTATGCAACTTGTTCTTGTTTCTATCATAAATTGGCTTAACTTTGCATTGCTTCCGTCTTGTACAACTTCAAACAATCATAATAGGGAAATTTAAACTCATATTCGATTCAAAAATAATTTAGAAAACTTACTCCGAGATGACGTGCTTAAACTTAATTTAGAACTCGAGAGAGAGAGATTTATTATTTCACTAGTTCAAAGCCAATTATTCAAACAATCATAATCTGTAATTTCAAAGTAATTTTCGATTCAAAAATAATTTAGACAATTTACTTCCCTTGATGGAAAGATTTATTTTTTCGCAAGTTCAAAACAAATTATTCAAAGAGTGGTTTAAAAATTGATTCTTTCATCAAAATTTAAACTCTAAAATTTTTCTTACATAGTTTTTGAAAGAAATTTCATATTTGAAAATGCTTAAGTCAAAGTTCTGAAGTTTTTAATGATTGAGATCTCTTCAAATTTACTGAAATTGGTAAATATCTATAAACTATTTCTTTTAATTTTCTATCTAAAATCTGTAAGCAAAGAAAAAATATATAAATATATAATATATAATTTTTGAAAACCCCAATATATTTTTAAAGTTAATTTTATGTTTCATCCTCAAAGTACTTATAAATTTAATGAAATTTGTCACTCGGTACTTATAAGTACTTATAAATCTAATGAACTTTGTCACTTGGTATTTATAAGTACTTATAAATCTAATGAAATTTGTCACTTGGCACTTATAAGTACTTAAAAATCTAATGAAATTTGTCACTCGACTTTGAAAACTGTTTGAAAATGATATGGAAATCCTCAAATAATTTTCGAAAACTTAAAGTAAATTTTATGTGTTATCCTCAAAATACTTATAAATCTAATGAAATTTGTCACTTTATAAAATTTTATATTACACTTATAAAGGCATTAAATATTATTTAACTACTTATTTTCAATTCTTTTGCTATTTTTGCTAGACTAAATCTTTACTCAAATTTGAAATATTAAATTGGCTTAATAGAAGTTCCTAGATCTATCTTCAAAAACTTTTTTGAATACCTTAAGTAAGACGTCCTATTAATTTTTACCTATAGCTTATTTCTATGCCTTTCGTTTGATTTACGATCTAAATTGTTGTCTAATTTTGCCTTTTATTGTGGCCATTTCTTACATTTTAATTGAAACAATTAATCAAAAAGGAAAAAGGACTTGCATGGCCCTTTTTTCGCCTGGCTTTGTATCAAACAAAGTATTCATTGAACATGAATAACACTCAATTTCAGCCCACGCAAGGCATCATCTCGATTTCCGGCCTCATGGCCTCAGTCTGCCACTTGTCTCCATATAATTTGCTGCACTTATTTAACGACCTACGCATCCCACAACAACAACAAAAGCAACAACAAACAACATACAAATTAGCCAAAAACCTCAAATTTGCCGCCAGAGCCTTTCACACATTTTCGGGCACACACAACACACACACACACAACACCATGAGGCACTGCAGCCAGAGGCGAGGTCAAACTTTGGAGCATGGGAGCGGGACATAAGAGAGATTACACAACACACAAAAAACTCGAATTTGCATATTGCGATTTAGTTTTTTTTTTCTTCTCCTTTTTGCGCTTTCTTATTAGTTAGTGTTTCTGTCGCCATGCCACCTGTTTGTGCAACAGCCGAAAGAAGGGGAGCGGGGGGGTGGAGGGGGGATTATATATATATTTTGCATATCAGTCAATGAAAATCGTTATCAACTACACATAAGGAGGCAGGGAAACAGCGAGCGAGAGAGAGATAGAGAGGGAGAGGAAAAGATCGTCTCATTTTTTGTGTGGTTTGTTTTTGTTTTTTCTTTCTTGGTCTCTAGTGGGCGTAGACCCAGAGAGATACAAGCCAAAGGAGAATATGTACCCAAGCGACGACGTGAGGCTCACCATTGTCTGGTGGAGATAATCTGTGATTCGTAAACTCCCACAGGTCAGGCGAGCACATCAATTACTTTGGCACAAGTCCAAGACAAATGCTCCACAGCGAGGAAAACTGATACACTGATGATTCTATACAATGAGAATCGTTGCCCTTTTCTGTCAGTGTAGTAGTAGTAGAGGCCATGCCCGGGCCGAGTCGAGGCATTCTCCAAAAAGGCCAGAGTTCCAGTCGTCTCTGGCCTGATCTTAGCTGGCGCTTCATCGTCGTGCCAAAGAATGACCTCTCAATTTATTGTGCAGCCTTTATCCTTTTGGCATATGCGATTTGTATCGACTTAAGCACACACACACACACACAGCCCTCCCTCCCTCTCCCCCCTTGCATCTCCCCCTCCATGTATGAAAATGCCTTACGTTGATTGTTTTATTATGATGATGTTAAATTATTGTAATCCAGGCGCGCAATCGCAATCGTTGTCGACATCATCATCATCATCTTCATCCACATCTCTAGAGATATACCCCCCCCCCCTTCCACCCTTCCTTGGCTCTTGCCATGGCTGTGCCATCATCATTATGCCAGCTTCCTCCCCCAATCTTTGTAGGCGTTGCTCCGGCATATCCTTTGCGCGTATGGGCAAAAACAAATAAATGCCTGGATTGCAAGAAGGAAGGAGTCACAGTCAGTCTCTCTCTCCCTCTCTCTCTCTCTGGGTACGTGTGCCGCTGCCAAAACACTTACAGATTACGATCGAATCGAGTCGAGAATCGAGTCGTCTTGGTCGTCGGACGACGCGTCGTCCCCATGGAGTGTGTGTGTGTGTGCTCCTTGGTCGGTTCGGTGGGCTCTGTGGGTCCGTTTTTTTTTTTTCTCTTTCTTTGGGTCTCTGTGCTGGTTTTTTTTTTTGCCTGGCGATGCCATGTCCGTGATAATTTTGGGTTGCACGCTTATTTAATATGCGAATTTTTACAGATAAATGGTGAGAAATAATTTGCGCTGGTTTTTTTTTTTTTTCATCGCTGTTCTTCTACCTTTTGACTTTGTCGACTTGCCATTGCATTATCTCTCTGTGGCGTGGGCGTTCTATTTGAAGAGGGGCGTGGCTGAATCAACGCACATACATACATATACATATACTTACATCCAAGCGCCTGTATCTGTGTGTGAGTGTGTGGCAATCAAAGTGCCACATATGATCATTTCATTTCCGTTGGGCTTACACTTTGTTTTTGTTTTCTGCTTTCAATTGGCCAAGAGAATTACAGTAAATTATCGATCATCGATCCATTGATTAGTGTCATAAAATGTGATTAGTAAAATAAAATATGTTGCTTTGATTCTATTAAAAAAATATTCATAAACAGAAGCTTACATATATGTATGTATATAGAAAGGTTGCATCTGAAATGGGATCTTTTTTGAACATTTTTAAGTGATTGGCTTTATATAGTGGCTCAAAATCAATCAAAAAAAAATCCTACAAATCGGATTTTAGGAAATTAAGTTAATAGAACGAGAAGTTTGGTTAAATTTGCCTAAAAAGCAAAAAAAATATTAGAAATTATTCGATTCAAATAATGTTTTATATAGCTTAACATCGTGGTAGTTATAGCTAGTAAAAATGGAATTAGCTCTTGGAAGGTTTTTGAAGAAAACTTCATAAATACAACTCACATTCATTTCGAATATTAATATTTAAAGAGTAACCGAAACTCACATGACATGATTATTCTTCCTTATTCATATAGAATATTAAATTGTGGCGAATCCGGTTCAATTTTCTTTCAATAGGATAATATTCGTTCGAACACTTTAATTTAGATTATAAATTAATAAAAAATCTATTGATTTTTTGGTACGTTAGTGAGAAACATTTTCTGCATTTTTTTAAGCACATTAGAGTTATAAAAACAAATGTACATATATGCATTTGTATATAAATTGTATTCATTTTCTTTTTAATCGTCTCTTGGTAGAAATAATAATTTGAAATTTACAACTGAATAATTTTTTCTACATTTAATTTAGGACAATAAAATTGGCTAGTTTTCTGTTAGGTTTTTTCATTTAAGGTTTTATATAGAAATAGAAATCAGAAGGAAGAAATCATACGTTAGCCTATTTTTTGCTAATTTTTTGAGTATTCGAATAATAAAAAAAGTTTCTAGAACAAAACCCTTTCCTTGTTTTGTATTATATTACTTATTGGAATACTGATTAATAAAAAATCTTTTTCTCATTTTTAACTTGTAAGTTTCGGTTAAAAAGTTCTAATTCGATTAAAAAAATCGAGTCCCTATACAATTTCATGGCAATTGACTGGAAAATATCTCCGTCTGTCTATTTTTGCCCTTTTACTATGTGGATCCAGAGATTAAAAATTAGTTTTTACTCGCATATTTATCTAATTTTTGCGGCTCACCTTCAGTGGAAGTCTATTTTTGCCTAGAAACAATTGAATATAAAATGCTTGATAAATATCTAGCAAAAAGTCACTCAAGGAAGAAGCGAAATTCCCCTAAAACAAACTTTAAAATTCTCTTCCCTATGTCAATAAAGTCATATTCAACCTTTTTGCGTTATTAACGCATAGAAATTTGCTCAGATTAATGAACTGTGTGCAACGATTTCAGGTGACAGGTTTGCCAATTCGTATAACCCAAATCTCTATTCAAGCTCATGTTATGTTCCATACGCTGCACTGAACTTGTCCTTAAAGTGTCATTAGCCGCACGCCTACGCCCACGCCCCAATTTGAATGCTACCTCAATTTTGTGGCAACCTTAAGCCACCTTAAGCCACCTTTCTTGGCTTTCCAGCTTCTCTCTATTGACTTGTCTGTCCACCCGGATTGGCCTTTGGCTTGACTTGTTACATTTCCAGTTGGCTGCCAATTGGGCTACTGGTTTTAATTTGTGTTTTGTTCCAGATCAAACTCAAATTGATTGCCCGGTTGGTTGCCCGGTTCGTTGGTTGGTTGGTTGCCTTGTGGCATTTGCCACATCTGACATTTATGTGAGGCGACAATCAGTGACAAACTCAAAGTGGCTGCTGGAACTACGCAACGCCCACGCCAGAGTCGAGTGTTGCGGTCTAAGGGAGAATGCCACAGAGGGAGAGAGAGAGAGATGGAAGGGGAGAGGGAGGGAGAGGGCAAAGTACTAAAGCCTTGACATTCCATTTGTTGCATCGGGAGGTGGAGGGGAGGCGCCTTCTCTAGAATTCATTTTAATTGTGAGAACTTTTTGCAGACAGCCATGACCAAATTACTTGTATTCTCTTTGTGTGTGTGTGTGTGTGTGTGTGTGTGTGTGTGTGTGTGTGTGGAGGGGCGCTTATCAAGAGATTAGAGTTGCATGCCACCACATAAGCAAATGTTCGATTCGTTTGGCAATAGATTTCCGATATGACGGCATTTTGTACACTGACAGAAATGCCTAACAGTAACTTATATATAATTGATGATTTGCCATAGTTTCTCTTGAGCTTAAGCTTAATGCTTTTTATTTGGAAATGTTTTTTTTTTTTTGGGGGTGTTTCGGTTTTTTTTTTTTTTTTTGGTTTGGCGCCATACCACCAAAAGAATCTTGCCACCACCCTACAGGCCAAACTCGATACTGCCAACCGATGCCAACTTCAACTTTGAATGCTAATCAAGATGCCGCCGCCATGGAGTTTCTGTTTCTTGTTCGGTTTTTTTTGTTTGTCTGCCGCTTCGATTATGCAAAAAGTCCGTTCGATCGACCTCAGAGAGCTTCATATGTGTGTGTGTGTGTGAGTGTGTGTGTGTGTCTTGGAGTCTTGGCCAAACGCTGCGGGGGCTGGCGCTTTTTTCTCTTCTCCTCCTTCTCCTCCTCCGCGTTTGCCTCATGCTGCTGCTGCTGCTCCTCTTTCCTTATGGTTTTCTTTTTGGGTTGTGTTTTTTCTCTTCTCTGTGTATGCATATAGATATATATATATATATTTTTTTTCTTTATGCCCAAATAATAGCACATAAAACTATAATAGTAATTTTCAAATGGAGAAAGAGCGATGCAATCGGCTCTGGCTATGGCCCCAAAACAGACAGCAGCAGCAGCAGCTGTGCGGTATTTTTTTGTTGTTTTTTTTTAGTCATAGAAAGGCTGACCACACAGCGAGCTGGATGAGCTGGATCTGCTGGGAGATGGAGCTGGCGTCCAGTTGAGAGTCAGAGTTGAGAGCTAAATTTATGGCCAGTCAATGGCACCAGCTCCACACACACACACACACACACACACACACAACCGCAAAGAGTCACCCACCAATATTCAAAACAAAAAAAGGAAACCAAAACGAAACACTTTCATTTTTCAAAAAAAAAGGAAAAAAAATGTTTCAATTTTTACTTTTCGTTTTTTGTATTTTTGTGGCATTTTTGGTAGTTTTTTCTCGCTTTTTTTGGCAAAGAGACCTCACCCCATGTTGTTAATTTATATGGCAGACCCCAAAAACTCAAGATCGCACCGATGTCAAGCCGTGAGTTCAGGTTCAAGTTCGGTTTTTGGTTTCAGGTGTAAATTAAATACACTTTTCTTCCCTCTCTCCCTCTCCTTTTCTGTGGACACACGCTACAGAGTCGACTTCATTAGAGTGAGAAAGTGAGAGAGTGAGAGAGAGAGAGAGAGAGACGAGTGAAACTGGTGGAACCTTGGAATGTTGCGATCCTCGAGATCATTTAAATAGCTATAAATTAATAAGCATCCATTAATTTGCCGTGAGGGCGTTGCGCATAAATTTCATGATTTTTCAAATGTTCGCCAAATATATATATATATATCTGTATCCAGTGACCAAGGATTGTGGAGGGAGCGAAGGCGGCTCAAAGTCCGACAAATTATGTGGTTTGCCATACACGCGCCATAAATTTGTCACTTAAGGCCAACCAACACTCACACAACCTCATACACACACTCACACACACACAAGTGAATTAAGAAAGAGGATCAGGCGAGGGTATTAAAAATTGCATATAAAGTGGAGAAAATGTCATAAGATCACATAATACAAATGCAAATAAATCATTGAAATATGTTAAAAAAAAAAAAAACAAACTCAACTTAAACTGTTTGGAGAACTTTAATTGCTACTAAAGTTGCTAAGGAATTTCAAATTGATGGGAAGAATAAATTATTTTTCAAAAATTTTCAACTTTAAATTGTGAAGAGTAAAGAAAATGTCTTGATATTTTTCAAAACAATTTTTAAGTGAAGAGTAAAGAAATTGTCTTGATATTTTTCAAACAATTTTAAAGATACAATTTTTAAATATAGTTTCGATAAGTGACTTTGACTAAAACTGTGCACTAAATATTATAAAATTTCATCTATTTGAAGTGGGAGAATAAAACGTTGAAGAAAATAAAAGCAAAACCAAGGGAAAACAGGGGAAACCGTTTGAGTTTGGTCATTTTTCCTGAACACATGGTTAAAGATAGAAAGATGAGACTTGTTATTTTACAATGCCTTTACCTCCTAGTTTGAACAAACATTTTTTTGTTTCTTTTTTCATTACATTTCCATAAAATGTCAGACTATATTTCTAGTCATCAATTTCCCTGATATCCGGGTAAAATGTGCCTTGCAACGATGCAATTTGTGACACTAAATTTTTTATTTATTTAATTGCAATTGGGTGTAAGTAGCTAGAATTACCAATTTTGATAGAAAAACCTTATTTATTTACTTATTTTTAGTTAATAATAGTAATTTTTGTGTTGATGATGTTTTAAATTACGCAAAAATAATGTTATCTTTGAAGAAAATCAAAAAAATCAGATATTTCAAGGACTTCATGAATAGATTGTGCAAAAACAATGATTTGGGTGTAAATCAGTATTTTCTATGTCCATTACAAGTTAGTAATGAAAATAATAATAATTATTTATGGTCCCTGGTTAATATAATTAATAGTTGTCTTTTTTTTGTCGTGTTTTTTTTTAGTTTTGCTATTGCATTCTCTTTAATAAAATAATCATCCTCCGTTTTCGTGCCATTAATTTTGACAATGACTACATTTTCCTATGAAATCCTACATAAATGTTATAGAAATTTTCCAACCCCGCTAATAACTTTTGAATTTTGAAAAATTAAACAAGACTGCATCAAATTTTTGCCTTATACCCGGCATAAAAATACAAATAACGATTTAAATTGATCAAATAAATTAGCCAAGGAAGAATTTGCACTTGGGAATAAAAAATTTATGTTTCTAAATCATGACTTTTAAGTGAAAAAAACATATTTGCGGGTCCCTGAAGACGCAATTCGTCAGAAACACATGTCGAATGAGGCAACATACTATAGATGGCCATTATCAACAGTGATTTTTTTCAAAATTCTAGTTCGACATGGACATTTTTTAAAACTTTCACATTGTCTCTCTTATTTATTTGTATTATATTTTAATGCAAACTGAAACCGTTTGAAAGTCCCCAAATTCGAAGCTTAAAATTGGCCACAAAGCAGCTCCTCCTCGGTTTAGACACAGCGGCGGTCCTATTTAGTGTGACTAAACTGACAAATTGAATGTTCAAATAGTTAAATCATACAAATTATAATTACAGCAGCAACCGCAACAACAACAACTGGGATGACATTTAAATAGCGACAGCGGGAAGTCAATTCTCCTCCCCCTTCCTCCAATTTGGCCATAGAAAACAAAAGGCCAGGCCAGCAAGGAGAAGGAGAAGGAGAAGGCTTTAGGCTGCAAAGAAACTTATTGTTCGATTGCATTTCCAAGCAATAATTCCCGCTGATTTTTTTTCTTTTTTTGGTCTTACCTACGACGCGACGGCGCCACCAAAATGCAGGTGTCAAGCTGTGCGTGTGCCGCCAACAGAAAAAAAAAAAAATAAAATAAAAAATAGTAGTAACTAATACTAAGTAAGCACAATTTTAGTTTTTGGTTTTACGCATTTTCCCACGAGCAATTAAAAAAAAATATATTTATGTATACATATATGGCCATGTAATTAGAACAATTAAAATGAATGTCACTTTGCAAATGTGCAATCTATCTGAGAGATAAGAGAAATACAACCAACATACACACACACTGAGGTAAACTCTCAGAAAAGTTGTCCACTGAGATGGATGCCAAAGCCATTTCATCATAGCCATAGCAATTCCATTCCGAAACTGAACAGTCTGAACTTAATTTGCATAATTGCTGCGTAAATATTGATATTTGAATTTTGATATTGACCGCAGCTCAGCTTAGCTCAGCTCAGTTCAATTCAGTTCAGTTCAGTTCAGTTCAGTTCAGATATCTCTAACTGAATGCCATTCGAGTGGTGTGTGTGCGAGTGGTGTGTGTGTGTGTGTGTGCCTCTGAGTCTCCTGAGTGTATCTGTTTGCATTGCCCAATCGACTGTCAATAATTTCACATATTAAATATTGAAATAAAACGAGGCGTTTAATCAAATGGCACAGCTGTGAGACGGAGTCGGATGGCCAGACATTGAGCATATACTGAGAGATAGCGCTTCCAATTCCCACGCTCTAAGCACCCGAAGGTAGAGACACCAGAGACAGAGACGATAGAGTCACCGACAGAGCGACCCTTTCAATTGTATGACAAAAGCTACTGGAGTTCCATCAAATACAACAACATGTATGAAGACATCAGCTCGATCACTCGGTCAATATGATGTTCGTTATACAAAACGTTTACGTTGGGGCTACTTTTTTTTTTTTTTTTGGTGCATAGACTTAATGAAATTTCAAACTGAAACAATGCAGAAGATTGATAGAGTGAGATGTAATAATAATCTTTATCCACAAAGGCAACTTTTCGTTGCCAACCTACACACATCATTTCTCTCAGTGAATAATTAATAAAAAATAATTTAAATCGCGGAATTACAAATTTCGCATAAATTATAAAGAAATTTAAGGTCTTAGCCTTCTCTTCGATTTAAGATGATTTAATTTTCATTCCTTTTGTTTTGCACTCCATCAAAAGCTTGAAAAAAATATAGAAAAACATTTCACAGAATTAAGACAAACATTTTTTCTTAATGTTAATTTATTTATTTATATTCCAATTCATTTCCAATGCTCATATAATTTCTCTCAATGAATAAATCAAATTTCTGTCTGTATTATCCTTGAGAAATTAAGGGAATTTAAGTCCCTACGCTTCTCTCGGTTTATTATTATACACACACATCATTTCTCTTAGTGAATAATTAATAAAAAATAATTTAAGTCGCGGAATTACAAATTTCGCATAAATTATAAAGGAATTTAAGGTCTTACGCTTCTCTCCATTTTAATATTTTATCAACACTTCTGATTGATTTAATTTTCTTTCCTTTTTTTTACATTCCATAAAAATTGTGAAGGATGTTCAAAACAAAATTGATAATTTTTTAAGAATGGTTAAGGAAAACATTTCACAGAAATAAGATAAAAATTGTTTTTTTTTAGTGTCGTTTTATTATACCCTTGCAAAAAGGGTATATTAATTTTGGTCAGAAGTGTGCAACGCATAGAAGGAGGCATCTCCGACCATATAAAGTATATATATTCTTGATCAGCATGACAAGACGAGTTCAAATCCGTTTGTCCGTCTGTCTGTCCGTCTGTCCGTCTGTCCGTCTGTCCGTCTGTCTGTCTGTCTGTCTGTCTGTCTGTCTGGATCAACAGCTTCTCCTCCGAAACCGCTAAAGCTACAGAGCTGCAACTTTGCACGAAGTCTTGTATATACTGCAGGCATTGTATATCTCGGATTCATCCGGATCGGACAACTATATCATATAGCTCCCATAGGAACCATCGGTCGAAAAATGAGTTTTAGATCAATAACTTCATTCTTTTTCACCCGATTATCATAAAACGTAACATTTGGCACTTTACTATACATCCAAACATCCGTGCGAAATTTGATCAAGATCGGACTACTATATCATATAGCTCCCATAGGAACAATCGGACCAAAAATAGTTTTTCTTCTAGAAACTTTTTTGTTTTTTTTAGCGATCATCGTCAAACTAAGTAAATAACATTTTCACATAGAAAGCTATAATTTGGGTAAATTTGATCAAAATCGGATGACTATATCATATAGCTGTCATACAAACATATGAAAACATACATGGATATGTATGCGTGCCGTGCTATGACGTGTAAAAACGGATTTTTACATCAGCGTCTTTACATTTAGATAACTCTTTTTAGAGATCTAGTAACACAAGAGCTTGCAAGGGTATACAAACTTCGGCATGGCCGAAGTTAGCCCGGCCTTCTGGTTTATTAAATTCTGTCAGTTAATAAGTAGTTGAGATTTTGACATAAAAAATAAGCAAATGGTTTTAAAAATTCGTTTGAAAACTGTGAGGCAAAGAGAAGATTTTTGGGTTTAGATTTCAAATTTTTCTTTTTCTTGATGCTTTAATTTTGGCATTTTTTGGGCGATTGGAAAAAGGAAAGACCAAAGAGTATTTGCAATGTCTTCCAAAACGTTTAGTTAAATGTTAACTTGACTTTCTATCAACCAAATGGAACTTAATATAGTTTACTTAACTTGCTCTTCTTCTTGTAGTTGTGGGTTTGTCCCCAATTTAGATTTTCTGTGCTGTTGTTGTGAAGGTCTGCAACATGTTTGTTATACTATGACTGAAAGCGGCAATAGTTGTTGCTTGCTCCCTGCTGCCTGCTGCTTTGTGGCAACAAAATATTTCAAGTGGCTGCTGCTGCTTTGTGGCACATGTCCAGCGCCTTGTAACGGGCAACCGAAAACACAACGTGTAAATTATGCTATAACACAATTAGCCACTTTAGACTGCTGACTGTACCTAGTTGTGCCTATGCCTGCTGGCCTCCTTGTTGTACAGTGTCGCTTTTTTTTTCCTATTTTTTTTTTTTTTTGGGGTCTTAGCCATTTGCCACTTACATGAATCGCAAAACATTTTGCAACATGAAACTTTGCTAAAAATTTGTAGTGCTTGCCTAATTAAAAACTAAAAACCAAGATAGTTGAGATAGAAACACTGAGGGGAAGGCAGAGAGAGGAAGGAAGGGAGGGAGGTAGGGAGGGAGAGCAAAAAAAAATCGACTTAAATCTGAGGCTGACAAACAGGATGCTACTGCCATCAAGTGGTAGGTAGGTTGGCAGTCAGGCAGGCAGGTGGGAAGGTGGGAAGGTGGCAAGGAGTACAGATGGTAGAGGGAGGGGGGGTGGCGGGGGTGTTAGGTGGCTGTCTCGTGTGCTGCCGACTAAAATTAAATCAAGCAAATTACTTTTATCGCTGGCACGCATCTCAAAACGCAAAAAGCTTAAGCCGCATTTAGAGATCGAGGCGAGAGAGGGGGAAGCGGGGAGGTGACTGGCTTCCAATGGTAAGCCAGTTCAGTATAGAGGGATGGGATGGAGGGAGGGAGGGGTGGTGGGGGGCGGTTGAGTATTCAAGCCAGAGTCTTGAAGCCTCAAGCGCACTGCATAAATTAAAGTCAACTGGCGGGGCTAAGTGGCGGGCTTTTATTATTAAGCCCGCTGAGCTTGCCAGAGCTGCCTGCCAACTGTGCAGCTGATCGATAGCTGTCTACCTTTTAGGCCAGAGAGACGCCGGCGACGAACAGCTTAGAGTTACATATATGTAGTATATCTAACTGAAGCTGACTTTGTCACACACAGGAGTGCAGAGAGTGCAGAAAAGGAGCAGTAAGATGGAGCTGGAAGTGGAGAGTGCTGCATTGTTCACTTATTTACAGTGGTTCACAAAACAATCGACTCTGATCAATCATATTCCATTCATTTTGCCATAGATAAGCAGCTATCAAAGGGGAGATCAAAGATATAATGTCTTAATGCCTTTAGCCAAACAATTTTTGTTACTAAACCAGAAAATGATTTTAGTTTGTATGATAATTTAAAAAAATTTTGTGCCTAAAAATAATCACACAATTTCAATTTTCCCCTTAAAAAAATGTGGTGAAAATCTGCAAGTTTTAGACTTTTTTATTGCACCTTAAAAAGGGATTCTAGAACATCATTTTACAGAAGGACCTTTTTGGGGGAGGGAACTGAAAAGTTTTAATGTTATATTTGTGATAATGCCTCAATAGAAATAATTTTTATTGGTCATGTAAATATAAACATATATTTTATACAGTGAAATTTATACAAAGTTAGCCCATTTGAGAAACTCGTAAAAATATTTTTGTGCTTTTAAAAAATTGGAAATATTATTCACACGTAAAATAATCTGCACATTTTTCCTGAAAACCTTTTGGGGGAAACTCTCTTTCTGTTCCTTCTCCCTGGAGCCGCCCCTGGGTCCTTATTATCAATTAGTGTTGTAAAATGACATTAAAGTGGGAAAAAACAAAATTTCCAATGCTTTTATCAGTCTAAATTTTAGAACTCTTGAATGGTATGATTTTTCCCACATCAAAACAAAATGGGATTCAACATTTTCAAGTCAAAATATTTGAATATTTACATATACCTAAAAAGAGAAGCAGCTTTGCCTTTGGAAAGGATATTTTTTGGGGTGTTCTGAATATTTCATAAGTAGATTTGTATATTTTATCCAGAATTACTTACAACTTGTCTTGGGTCTGAATCCAAGTTATTAGTTATTAGTTATTAATGTCAAAATTCAAAAGAAATAATGTATTTTTTTGAGAAGTTATGGTTAACTTAAGATGACACTCTTTATGGAAGGAGTAGAGTTTTGATTTGGCTTATGCTACTTTCATAGAAACTTTTACAACTTTTTTTTAAAAAAATGTCATTATAAAATATTGAAAAATTAGCCACTAAGATAAAGAATATTAAGAGAGCATAAAATACGTTAACGTTAACGTTAAAAATAGAAACAAAAATGTTAGGTGCGGATTTTGTTCAAATTTCGAAATGAAACCGATTCTTTAAAAAATAACGTTACCGACTTTCAAATATATATACTTTATGGGGTCGGAAACGATCCCTTCTCTGCGTTACAAACATCTGACCAATTTTATAATATATAAATATATAAAAAGGGGTTTCGACTCTCCGCTCTTGGAGGCCTTTCATTTTGAGAGTTTTCCTCCGATCGTTTTGAAATTTTAAAACAATATTCTTGAAATAATTTACTACAAAAAAACCCCCCTACTCCTCCCTCAACCAATTACTTACTAATTGCTTTAATTATGAAAATAGATGAGCTCTATGAAATTCGATTTGGATTAACGATGAACCACTGTGAGAAAGTCTAGATATGGTGGCTAAGCGCTGTCATCTCTCTCCTTCTACACTGCTCTGCATTATCAATTTATGTTGGCCATATCAATATACTCGCATATATAGTATGCAGTTTGCTTATATACATAGATATATATGGCAATGCACGACACTTTGTCAGTGGTTCGACAGAGTCCGCAACTCTCTGGAGGAGTGATTGCTTGCCATTGCTTGCCCGCCTGTCAAATTAGTGTGTGGCACCAACCAAAGCAACCGATCAACCAACCAACCGAACCAACCGAGCCATCGAGCTATTGAAAAGTGAAAAGCGTTTTGCAGACTTGGCCAGCTTCGTAATTGTATAGCTCTAGATCATGCCCATGCCTCACGCCAACAACTACTGAGCTCCTCTCTTCCTCCCCCCTGTCTTGTTTGGGGGGCTTTTCAAGATTCGTCACAGCTGTGTCGATGATTTTGAAATTCATGCGGACGCGGTCGTCGATCGTCGTCGATTGTCGACGTAATCTCGCATGCAGCAAACAAGTTTCAAGAATTTATTTTTATAATTTTTCCTTCTTTTTTTCTTTCTTGTTGTGATCGCATATAAAAGTGTTGCAGCAGCAGCAGCAGCCAACCGCCCCCTTGACGTAGTCCTTCTTTGTCTTTGTTGTTGCTTCTATATTTATGGCATATTGATTAAGTTATTAACATTTTATTAAGGCATTTCAGTATGAGCCCGAGCTGCCGAGCTGCCGTGCCGCAGGCTGTGGAGCAGCCAAAACTGATTTTTAATTGTCTTGATGGAAAAATTGTTCAAATGATTGTTAATTGGGTAAGGGGAGGGGGGGAGATATATGTAGATAGAGAAGGGGTAACACAGAAACTTTGTTGCAATTGTGTTCAATGGTTTAAATGCCAGGAATTTCTTTAATTAAACTCAATTTGTACAATTGCTAATTGTAACCCGCAATTCCCCTCCCTTCCCCCCACCTCAAAACCACCTTCCTCCTAACACTCTTACTTATTTAATTATTTATTTATTTATTTAATTATTTTGCTAGCATGTCAGGCGTCAGTATATTTATATATATATATATTGTAGTTGATTCTTTTGTTTTACTTGTTTTTTTGTTTTGTAAAGAAAAAATTGTTTTTTAATTTATGTTGTGTGTAAAATGTCAAGCACACCAAAAAGTGACAAGAAAAATGTCAAATTGCTGTTGACAAGAGCCAAGCTCTCTGGACAATGGTCAAAGCATACAAACAAAACAGATCCATATATATAGATATATATGTATATGATTGTACATGGCGGACATATCTCGAGCCTGCAATCGTTAATAAAAAAGTAGGTACAAACGCTATATATGAGGGGAAAAACAAAACAATGCCAACAAATTATATAAATCATTTCAAATGCCATGATCTTAATAGGGCAGCAGACATTTCAGACACTTTGGACATGGTCAACATGTCGGCTAAAGTCGAGACACTCGAGACACTCAAAACGGTTTAACCAGCTGCCAGGCTTACGCCCCTCTCCCTCTCCCGTTTCAAATGAGAGGCCAGTGAGAGGCCGAAACACATATGATGTAGTTCTTAATCCTATATATACGCTATAAGGATTACAATTTCCGTATATAAAGTATTCTTCCTCTCTTTAGAACTACATAATGCTTTATCAGATTGTTTTTGAAGTTGTTGCTCAAAAATTCTTATACTCGACGTCTCACATCCTTAGAATCTTCAGATCCCAGAGAATAAAACTTATTTAAAAGATATTTTTTAGTTGTATAATTTGACAAAGTCTGTTAAAATTTACATCTAACACAAACTCAAAAAATTTGCAGACCTATAAGTAAAAGTTAAAAAATGAGTTAATCGGTTTTTGAGTTTTATTTTCTAAGTAAATAGTTTTTATTTTTGAAGCAAATGTATAAAACTCAAAAACAATGCTTAAGATTTAGTCCAAAAATTCTCTTGATAATTTTTGAAAACGAGCTATGAAAATAATAATTAATCAAAGGTTTTCTATGAATCTCAAAATGACAAAGAGATACGAAAATCATAAAGAAAGTTTGTTGGTTCATTTTGTTCATTTGATTAATCTCAAAACTTTGTTTTACTCAAGAAAATACTTGAGTTTGACAAATTAAAGGACGAAAGCCCTTTCAGCTTACAGTGAACTTCAATATAATGAACTTTGTTATAAGGAAAAACCCAATATAACGTATTTTTTGTTAAGTTCCTTGAAAAAAACTCGTTTTTAGGTAGTTTTTCATACAAAATATAAAAAATATAAAATGTATTCGCCAAGAAGCTAAAAAAATGGTTGAAGAACTATAAACTTTTTTTGGCCACACCACAAAGTAAATTTTATGGAAGTCATTAATTCTTCTGCATTCGAAACTTGTGAAAACAAGTGAAAATAACCAAGTATTTTAATTAACTTTAATTAAACAAATTATATGTAACTGTTTGTTTTCACCCCACTTCAGTGCAATTTCAGCATTGTTTTTAAACAAATGAAAACAATATTTAAATTATATATTTCGTTATGCCAAAGTTTTACTTATAAGTAACCATAGCGAATCAATAGACATAATAAAGACTTTTGTGATTCCCCTCAGATAAGTTATATCAATGTTTCACTGTACTTTGTTAATAAGTTTATTTTGCCAAAGCTCTTCCATGGACAATAGTTGACATTTTATTTAATCTCTTTATTGTTTCATCGAAGTTTCGATTTCATTTATTTGTTGCAAATCAAAGGTGAGCAGGTTCTTCCATTTGCCAACGACTCCATAAATTATAAATACTATTTCATGTAGTTCAAATCAATATTTAAATTCGTTTTATTTACCACTTGTCTTTTCAAGTAAATAATAAAATGAATTTGACAATTTCAGCGAGCATAATTTATTTTAAAATTTATTAAAGCATGCTTTAGATTGTTTTTTTTAGCAAAGTCTGTCGATAAATGACTTAAAGCCTGCTTTAAAAAATTTTATAATTCAATTTTATAATTAAATAATTCAAATTAAATAATTTTAAATTCGACTTTCTTGACCATTGCATTCGTCTGCTTATGATATAACTAATTGCTCCAATTTATGTCCTGCCTAAGAGTTTGTGATCTTACTCGTTAGAGTGACCCAATATTTTTGTAATTCATGTTTACTCCGTTGCTAAAGATTGATTAAATATGAAGGACTCTTGGCTGTAAAGTCTGAGAACGGACATGGATCTAGTTTTATTTGCATAAATGAAGTATTAGTCAAGGTTACCAGTCACGACAGTTTTTTTCAGATCAAGATAAAGAGTTTTGTTGCAAGCCCTTGTGTGTTTTTGGTCCTTGGGCCAATATTATTATTATTATTATATATCTTTTGTTTGACTGAGATTGAACAGTTTTTTGTTTAGTTTTGGCGGCTTTAAGAAACAAAATGAGTTAGATCTTTATCCCCCAACCAAGTCCAAGTCACATTCGAAACTTGAGCATACGAGTTTAAGTCCAACAACAACAAAAAGTTTCTCTCCCCCCCTTCGCCCCTTCTCCCCATAAGCTGCTCTTGCCCTGGCTTTTGCTTTTGTGTGCCATTTGCCGACTCCCGTTAAAGAAACCGAAAGAAAAAACGTTCTAATCTAAACTCATTATAATTAAATAAGTCACGAGTTTTGAATTTTAATTTGGTCTCTCTGACAGACAAAATCAGCTACCAGTCAATGGCAATGGGTTGCTGTCTTTTAGCTGTTTATTCCTTGTTTTTTTTGTGTTTTTTTTGTGTTTGTTTTTTTTTTTGTTGGTTCGCTCGTTCGGTCAATTTTATCAAAATCGCACACAAGCCAAGGTCTAAGCCAAAAACTTAAAGTCGGAAACTTAATTATATTGCAGAGAGCTTAAGGCACGTAAATAGAATCTTTGCGCACAGCAGAGGCAGGCATTAAAATTTGCACTTTAAGATACGATAGAAAGAGGGCGAGGGTGAGGGCTGGGGCGAGGGTGAGGGCGAGAGAAAAGGAGGCAATGCCAATAGTAGGTAGTAGGTACAAATTACTTAAAAAAAAAAAACAAAATGAGCTAAATTAGCAGACTCACTCTTTTGTTTTGTGTTGCTGCTGCTGCTGCTATTTTCTTGGCTACTGATTCCGATTTCGATTTCTATAAAGAGTCAAAAAAAAAAAGAGTCAAGGTCTTAGCGAAGGTGTTGAAATGTTGTTGTGGCTCAAAGTTGTGTGTTGTGTGTATTTGATTTACGGCTGATGCTTGAAAATTGCTTTAAAATTGGCTTGTTTGCCACTACTAAACCAAAAGGAATGAGACGAAATCAAGAATTGCTGTCGCTTTAAGTGTTGCTGCCGTTGCCGTTAGTGTTGTTGCTGTTTGCCGTTGCATTGTTGTGTCGCTTGTGTCGATTTTGTTGCGGCATTATGCAACTCACGACAATGACAATTCACGGCAGGACCTTTGACGACCTACAAGCGTGTCGGTAAGCCAACCGACGAAGAGTTCAGTTCAGCAAAAGCAAGAGTGCTGCTCCTCACACACACACACACACACACACACTGACTGCCAAAGAAGAAGATGATGATGATGACGATGGCAGCAACAGCAACAACATGCCGCATGCAACATACAGTTTGCAGTGGGTCTTCGATTTCAAGTTTGGTCTGCCCCGTATGACAAATCGACAAATCGATTTACATAGTTTTGGCTTGTTTGGTGTTGGCGTTTTGGGCTTGCGGGTTCATTAGGTTTGGCTTTGGCTTTGGATTTGGATTTGTCTTGAATTTTGAGCCAATTAGGTTTGCTTTATATATATATAAAATACAAATCTATCTATCTTTCTAGCAGAAGTGGTAGTATATTAAAATGTCAATGACTTGCGGGGGGGGTGGACCAAGCAGGCTGGCCCCCAAGCTTAAGCCGTGACTCATTCTTCTCACTTCTCCAACGATAAACAACGAATTGCTGCATATTTACCATTTGATTTGCACCCAAAACATGAAATCAAATCAATTTCTTAAATATTTTCAAGGTGATTTTAAGTTTGTTTTTTTTTTTCACTTTTATAAGAACATTCTCCCAAGCCAAAGGGTGAAAAGGAGCGCCCAAATGTATGCAACAGTCAGATTATATAAATTCTTGATCAGGATAATTAAATGAGTTAAGATTGACAGTTGTCTGTCCTTTCGTATGAAATGCTAAATCTTGGGATTAAAGCGGCCAAGTTTTGTGTGTAGAATGCCTATTTAAAATTTATGCCACGCCCCCAATTTTTCGCACCGCCCATAATTTTAAAGGACTACACCGCTTTGAATGGTCAGTTACTATTTTTAGTAGCTTACTTGAAAAAACTTCATTAAAATCGATTAAAAAGTAGCGGAGATATATTAACAAAGGCTTGATGTTGCTCTTTTTGGCCGCTTGGTGCGCTAGAATGCTCGTGAGCTTTTAGGAGAGAGAAAGTAAAGGAAATTCAATACAGTTGGACCTATGTAGTGATGGCAAAAAAAAATCAAGTAATCGATTATTGTATCATATGATTATTTTTGTAATTAAACGCGATTAATCGAAAAGAAAGAAGCAAATCGATTAAGTACCAGGGACTGTAATCAATATGAGTTTTATTTTAAAACTTATAAAAATTATATTTGAGCAAAAAAAAAAATCAAAAACGATTATTTTCAAAATATTACATTAGTATGGTTTTTAAAATTTTTACATAATTTAAAGCTAACACAGTACATATACATAAGCGTTGGCTTGTGGTAACAGTTTTTTGCAGAAAAAAATCACTCACCCAAGCGATTACTTCATCGAATAATCATTTGTTGATTCGATTAATCGAATGCCATTTTTCGATTGAATTAAATCTTAAATTTAAGCAAAATAATCGATTATTGTATAGCATATGATTCATTTTGGCATCATATCCGGGCTCCCATTAGCCGGATACCTCTATTATCAGGCATGAAAATGCGTTTTTAGCTTGGTTCAGGGTATAGCGCAGTCGGTGTGACGTCTAGCTTACTTCCTCTTCCTATGCCCTAATGTCCATAATTGCTTATTAGCAAAAAAAAAAAAATCATAATTTAAATTGTGAAATATTTAAAGTGTATTTACAATTTAAATTGTGAAAAATTAAGATCGCATTTTTATTTTAAACAATGAAATATTTAACTCTAGACGTAACCCAGTAATTTGTTGTATAAAAGTTTATTCAAAAGATTGAAAAGTATTCTAAAAACTATTCAAAATTAATTCGTCTTTATCTTCTTTTAAAAGTCCCAATTAGATTTCAATTGTTAATGCTCCAAATTCACAAATTACATTATTTCGATGCCACTTCATTTCGAGGTCACAACTTGCAACATCTTCAATCAGAACGACGACGACAACAGCAGCAACAGCAATGTGCAACACCTACATGCCACAAGATGGCAATCATTTATATATCTATCTATCTATCTGTATGTTGTTGCTGTCGTTGTTGTTGTTGCTATTTTTATTTATTTGTTTTTGAAAAGTCATAAATCCAAATCCCATTTGTCAGCATTAGAAAATTATGCAGCCAAAGAAGTAACAACAAGAAAAGGAGAAGTTGCAAGACTCCCCCCCACCCCCACCCCCAACCCCTCTCACAAAAAGATATACTTACATATACATGTGTCTCTGTCCACAAGCTGGAGGCTTGTTTTGTACATTTAAAATTCATAAATTAAATTACACGACATGCACAATAATAAAAACGATTTGGGGCCCACACGCAGCAACACTAGCAACAACAACAGCAACAACAACATTGCACAAAGATTCATTAAAGATTTTGCTTAACCAAAAAAAGATCATAAATAAATAAGATGGAGAGTGGCGGCGAAGAGGGGTAGAGGGGGGGAAAGAACGACCAAGCGTCGTTTTTATTTATTTGATTGTTGTAATCTGCAAAGCCAACATGCACAATGTGTTCAGACGGACCCCAAGCCAAAGCCGAATTCACAATTAAAATAAAATAAATGATCATCATAATGATGATGACGATAATGATGATGATGATGACTATGATGCAGTGCAGCAGCAACAGCAGCAGCAGCAGCAGCCCCAACAGCTCCACGCATGCGCGGGCGCCATCATCAACTGCCATCAGCAGTAACCATCAAGTAATGGTTTTTTTTTTTTCTTTTTCTTCTTCCATTGCCAAATTTGGTCAGGCCTCGTAGCGGAAGCCGAGGAAGGCGCTCCACACACACACACACACAGAGAGACACACACACATACAGAGACACTTGCATGAATATTGCAGAAGTGTCATACTTGGTTGAGAGCCATGGGAATTTGTGACCAGCGAGTGGGTGCCAAAATGTTGATACTTAAATATTGTTAGCAGCAGTTAGTTGGGTAAGGTGTGTGTGTGTCCGTGTGTGTGTGTCTTTCCATAAAACCTCTAACAACAGTAAATGACAAAAGTTTCACAGCAACTCAACTCGAATTACAAAAATTATAGCATATGATTATCCATTAGTCAGCTGATGGATTTATTGTACTATGCCCCCAAAGAGCAACCAACTCGATTAAAAACTAACCTAGCTAGAAAATCCCCTACCAATCCTTGACAATGAGATCTTGCAGGATGCTGCAAAAGATTCTTATTTCTTATAGTATAAAGATTTTCCGCAGGACTTTCAACAGAAGTTATTTGGTCATTCCAAATGCAGTGAAAAGAATTTCTTCCTTTGATATTTAGAGACAATTTTATTAGCTTTTTTGGGATTAGCTATTAAAGGATTGCTTGATTTTCTTCTATTGCTTCTTTTCGGTTAGCTTAACAGATGGAAGTGAAGTTGTCTCCTTAAAAAGCGCCTCCAACCATATAAAATATATGGACAATTCCGCAAAAAGGTCAACCACGGGCCTCAAGCAACAGAACCCAGGATCTGGCTGGGTTTTTTTATTACATATTATTTCGAAGTATTGAAAGTTTGTATTTTTGAGTACAAATAGTGATTGAAAGTTCATAAAAAATTATTGTACATATGTATGTACCATAAACTGGGTACTACCAGGGGCGGATCCAGAGGGATGGGGGGTAACTGGACAATATACTATTGTATTTGTAATAATACGTCTATAGAAAAAATATTTATTCCGAATGTAGACATCAACATCAGCTTTATACATCAAAGTTCATAGAATTTATGCCCATTTTGGAATATTTTTCTGGAGTTTAAAAAGTTGGATTGGACATCAATTTTAAACATAAAAATTTAGGCCCATTTTGGAATATTTTTCTGAGTTTAAAAAGTTGAATTAGACGTCAATTTTATACATCAAAGTTCATACAATATATGCCCATTTTAGAATATTTTTTTGCGTTTAAAAAATTGGATGTGGTAATCATTGACGTTTTTTTTTTTTGTTAACTGGTTCGAGGATTACGATAATTTCATATTTGATAAAAATAAAAATTCATACGATTTATGCCCATTTTGTAAGATTTTTTGCGTTTAAAAAATTGGATGTGGTAATCATACGTAAAATATACGTTTTTTTTAGTCTAAAAACCTCTTCTTCCCACCCAATAGCGCAAACGAATTTCTTTGTGAAAAAGCCATTTCAAAATTTTTTTTTGACCCAATTTTATTGAAATTTTTTTTTGTTAACTCTTTCGAGGATTACGATAATTTCATATTAAATTTTATATGGCTGATTGGAAATCCGTCAATCAGGTCAAGAATTGTAAATATATTTTTCACTCTTTTAGCTCTCCAACTCGAAGCATGAAATATATTGAATAAAATTCAATTAAATGCATTAATTTGCAACAAAAAAAGAAACAAAAAATCGACACAAAAACACCATCAAGAAACAATGAGTTAAAATTTCTGACAAAAGGCGACGGCGACGCTTTGCCAAATCGATCAATGTCAGGAAATGATGGCAAGGTTATGACAATTATCAACGGGCCAGCAAAAACAAAAAAAAATAAAAAAATTAAACACAATGAGGAAAAAAAAAGAAGTGAGAAAAACAATATTAATTAGCAAAACATCATCATTATGATTGCTGCAATTGCTAATGGCAAATGGAAGTTGCCCAAGTGTATTAATTATACGCCACGTTGACCCATAAAATGTTCAGCAAAAGCAAAAGACTTTGACAATTGTTTTGCGCAGTAAGAAATATTCTGGCCAGCCCACAGTTTTGCGTCTCCATCTCCGTTCTCTTTATTCTCCATATCTTCCACACACACACACACACACACACACACACATTGTGTGTGTGTGTGACTCATTGACCGCAGTTGAGCCTCCTTTGCCACCGTGCCCACTCTATGCAACCTACCTATCTGCCTGCCTCCTACCCAAGCCCTCCTCCTCACTACTCCTCCTCCTCCTCCTTCTCACTACTCCCAATTACTTCTTTGCCCTCTCATTGTGTGCGTTGCCAATGCAGTTGCAACTAAGGTGCGTTTTTTGTTTCTTTATTTTTTTAGAACCTGAATCCGGGGCCCCGATTGCGGTTGCTGCGGCTGCGGCTGCTGCTGTTGCTGCTGCTGCTGCTGCTGCCATTTATTGCCTTCATGGCACTCAATTTGTTTGGCCGGCGGCTGCCTCAAGCTCTTTGCCGAACCAAACCCCTCACTTGCCTCAATAATAAAATGTTTTTTATTATACAATTTAGTTGCTTTAACTTGCGTGTAAATCGCCTTTTGCATATTGACACATAATCATTGTCTTTGGCTACGTTTTTTTTTGCTGTTGTTGTTGTTTTTCGGTTACAACTGTGAGAATAACAAAGGCCCAATAGGCACAACGACTCGCTAATACTCTAACGTAACTATGAATCGAATTTTGATGCCTTGTAAATTGACAAAACGTTGCAGTTAGTCAATGGATCGAGTTTTTAAATTGGCAGTGAAAAACTTATTACATGTTCCACTGAAAACCATTGCAAATCTAATGAACATTTTCATTTTCTCAGTCCGCATTGTGTGGGTGGACTTTGAGAGACTGAGACTGAGACTGGGACCGAGAGACTGGCTTTGTTACTTACTTATAGGTATGATTATAGCAAGCCTTGTTCCCGCTATAAAATGCCTGCCATAATTTAACAATTCTAATAAGCAAAATGGAAACACGCTTACACTTACACTTACACTGGGTCTATCTCACTTTTATCTCGCCCAAATTCTTGGCTAATAAGACACACAAAAAAACAAGCTACAAGCAACAGATACACCCAGTGTAAGGAGAGTGGAGAGAAAAAGCGAAAAGTGTATAGTCAGGAGACAGGCACTTAACATGGTTAAATGTGGCAGGAGGAGGACATGGGAGAGCTGCTAACTAGTTAGCAGATACCTCAGATTTAACTCCACAAAAGTGGGTCAGCTTAGGCCGGCTGTATATACATACATATGTACATAAATAATTGAAAAGAAGCTGAAAATGAAGATGAAGAAGAGGATGTATCAAATTAGAAGATAATCCCCAGCTACATACAAGAATTTCCATGCCTGACTTGATGGGAATGCCTTGACTTAGAGACACTGAGCAAAATAGTCCACATGATTGATCCAACTTCAAGTTCAGCATTGAAATATGAGAACTTAAGCACAAATAATTTATTTAATAGAAGATTGCAATTAACTCTTATCGATATCATTTCAGTTAAAGATCTTTTCGATAAATAGGGGCAAATCTGAACGAGATTGCAATTAAGTCTTACCGATATCATTTAAATTTAAGATATTATCGATAGAGGAAGCACTGAACTTCACTTAATACAAGATTGCAGTTAAGTCTTATCGATATCATTGAAGTTTAAGATGTTATCGATAAATAGAGGCAACTCTCAATTTCACTTAATACAAGATTGCAGTTAAGTCTTATCGTTATAATTTAATTTTAAGATGTTATCGATAAATGGACGCAACTCTGAACTTGACTTCCTTCCTGGCTAAAGATGTGTGAGAGCGAGATACTAAAAGCTAATCATAACTAAATCAAACCATCGAAAGCTAATCAACCTGACTACAATAATTAGTTAAACATTTGATTTATTTTTTAGAAATTATATTTTCAAAGTTTAGTTAACCTTTTATATTGAAATTAATTTCCCAGACAAGTCGAAAGCCCTGTCAGCTAATGGCTCTATTTAATAATAATAGGTTATCAATTTAATTTGTTAACTTTCCTAAAATATGGGGATGACCTATTTAGGTGGCGGGGAGTGTGTGCTATCTGCAAAAAATATTGTTCCAAAGGAAGTGGAGCTAAATTCGTTTGAGAGATGATTTAGGTAACTCTCAAAAAGCTTTGACCACTTTTGCTTCTATCAGATTCACCCCTTTTAAATGCCATGGGCAACCTGTCTTCACATTTTGCGCCTTCCTCCAGTCTTTGTCTACTGTAAATTGGATGCTGACCTTATAAAGGTGAGCAACGTGCGTCTCCAATGCTTCAATGCTTCTTACATGCTACTATATCTCTCCCAGCCCCATCCTCAACCACATGGCCATCGTCATTTTCATCCTCATCCTCATCCTCATTCACATGCACAGTTCATGTGTCGATTGTGTAAGTCGCCGTCGTCGCTTCCATGTTACTGACTGTGTTTTGTACCCTCCGTCCTTCGTCTCATAATGGCTAAAAGTCGGGATCAATGATTGAATTACATTTTGCGGCAGCCACATGAGCATCAGCAGCAGCAGCAGCAGCAACAGCAGCAACATGCAGCAATGTTGCCAACGGTAGCTAAACAAGAGACTCCTGACTCTGTTGCTGCTCCTCTCGGTTGCAGTTGCAGTTAAAGTTGCACATGCACGTGTGTGCCGTGTTGTGCCGTGCTGTGTGTGTGTTGCAGCATCTGGTTTGACTTGGGCTTAGTTCAACTAATTAGACGTCATTGTCTGGCCATATCCAAGCCTCCGCTTGTCTTGGCATTTTCGGGGCAATCCATGGTCCAGCTGGTCGACTGCCTGGTCTCCATTGTTATCTTAGCCATGCGCTAAAAGGGGTCATTATGTCAAGGATTTTTGTGTGAAACATTCAGTGCACAGTGTCACAACAACAATTGAGTAAGCTAGGAAAAAATTTCAGAAATAAAAAATCAATTTCCACAAATGTTTTTATAAAGAGTTAGAAAAAAAGAAAAAACAAAGAAATTTCTGTCCTTTTTCTTAGAAGCATTTAAATATTTTTAATTAAAAACTTTACTTTAAAAAGTTTATTATTCTAATTATTCAAAATTCAACAAACGTTTTCTCATTGGAAACATTTGCATACATATTTCAAACAATTTTATTTTAAATTGAAAGGAAAAATCCTAATCAACATTTTAAGATAGAAATTTGTGTCATTTTTCTTAAAAGTATTTAAATATTTTTAATTTACTCAAAAGTTTATTGGCTTTAATTAAAAACTTTACTTAAAAAAGTTTATTTTTCTCACTATTAATAACATTTTCTTATTTTTTCATTAACATATTTAAATGAATTTTATTTTAAATTGAAAGGAAAAATTCTAATCAGCATTTTAAGAAAGAAATTTGTGTTTTTTTTCTTCAAAGAAGTTAAATATTTTTAATTTTGTTGGTTTTAATTAAAAACTTTACTTAAAAAAGTGAATTTTTTTTAACTATTCAAAATTCAACAAACATTTCTTCTTTTTTTCATTTACATATTTAAATGAATTGTGATTTAAATTGAAAAGAAAATGCTGATTAACATCTTAAGATCAAAGAAAATATTTTCAGTAGTTTCTCAAGTGCATTTGGTACCACTGTGCCTTGGTCAATTGTTGGATTTGTTGCTGGTTTTGTTGTCATGTTTGCTGATAGGTTTCTTGGCTTCCTGAAATCAACAAAAGCCTGACTCATTCGCTCCATTCTGCCACAGCAGCAGATACAGATGCAGACGCCAACAGCGACGTCAACGCTGACGTTGACGTCGACGTTTCAGTGTCATTGTTTGGCTTTGGCTACCAGTTGCCATTTTTTTTTTCCTATTTTTTTCTATTTTTTGTTTGGGGCAAGTTTTCATTTGATTTTGTCCAATTGCCAGCTGCAATTAAGCGCCTGACAAAATGACTGACAATTCAACTCTCCTTCTCCCTTACCCTCTGCTCTCTGCTCTCTTGTTGGCCTGACTTTTTGGGTAATTGCTAATCCCGCTAACGAGATGTCGAGTGTCCAGTGGGCGTCGCATTAGTTTTCAATATCGCAACTGGCGACCAAAAGTGCCGAGTTAATGTGGCCAATGATTGCGTCTAATGATTGATTGCCAAAGATATGCAAACTCTTCGATTGATGAAAAACCAACCAAAGAAAAGAAAATCGGGGGGAAAATCGAGAGTAAAATTGCAAATGAAACTGAAAATTGGTACGAGAGGAAAAGAAGCAAAGTGGAAAACGTAGACAAAGACGAAGACGAAGTCATAGACAACTGGTTCCTTCGGACCAGAGTGTCTCGAACGTGACGCTGCTGACCCACTGAACCTACCACAACCACTGCAGCCAGTGAGCCAGCCATCCAGTTGCAGTGGGTGGCTGTGGTTGCTGCTGTTCCTTTGGTTTCGGGTGCAAATTGCACAAACAAAAAAACGACTGATATATATATATATATGTATATATTGAAATACAAAATAATGTTCGTGCATAAAAGTTTATTGATTTTAAGCGATATTAACTTGAAAGTTGCATAATTATTTTATGCTGCATATAAATTCATATTTATGGAATGAGGTCAACAAATTGTATTTGGCCTGGGTTCAATTGAGTAAGAAATGAATGGGAAAAAACCAAATACAACTGAAAGAGACACAGTCAATCATGTTGCAGTTAGATGAAACTAAACAAATTGAAGCACTTTTTTTTATGTATGTATATATGTCCTTTAGGTTGGTGAGGGTCTTAAATCTAATCACAGAGCACTTTGAATTCCTATCTGGAAGAAGAATTTCCATTTGGTCGGTTGTTGTTGCTGTCGTCGTCGTCGTCTCGCATTTACAACAACTTCATAAACTTCAATTCGAACGTCAACGCCAACAGCTAACAACACATTGCAATTTGGCCAAATTGCTTTGGCTAATTGGCACGTGTAAACCACAAACAAAAAAATAGTAGAAAAAAAAAAAAGGAAAAAGGAAACCTAAATACAAATGAAATGCAAATTTGTGTGTGTGTGTGAGTGAGTATGTGTGAGTGTGTGTGAGTGTGTCCCTGCTCTGTTTTAGCATTATGCCGCACGTGTGTGTGCAGCAGGCAGCCGCCTCCCGTAGAAGGTTGGCTCTCGATCGTAATTTGTTGCCAACTCAATTGGCCCGCAACATGTTTACGCAACATATGTATGTATACATACATATTAAGCGAGCAAGCGAGTGTGTGTGTGTGTGTGTGTGAGAGAGAGGAGGCAGCTCCAATTTAGATGAAGACATAAAATTGGCTTTAGCACCCAAGTTAGCTGTACTTTGTATGGGTTTTAAGTGCGTGTTTCCTTTTGCGGCATGTTAATGGCTTAATTTACAATTTGGGCGGCATAAGATGAAAATATACCAGGAAGACAGACTACGACAAAGAGAGAGAGTTATAGAGGGGGAGTGGAGGGGCAAGGCAAGGGCTATGGGAAAAGCGAAAGTCAGACAAACAAAAAAAAAATACAAAATAAATTTCCACTAAATAAATGCAATTTATGTTCAATACGTGTAAATAAACCAAATTGGTCACGTTTCGGCAATGGCAATTGAAATGATTCAAACACACTTACGACTACATGCTGAAAACCCATAAATACCACCAATTTATTTGCAACATGACCAACATGCAACCACCAAAAAAACACCACTAAAATTGTGGCTTCTTCTACTGCTGCTACTTCTGCTCTTGGTGGCTGTGGCCAAGTCAATGTACGGGGTCACCAGGCATCATAATTTAATGAAATTTAATACAAACCATTATGGATCCATGAACTTTGCAATATTCATTACACACACTTCGATAAAGAAATATATAAATAATGTTTTAACTACTCGTATAGCCATATCTATCTAGCATCAAAAAAAAGTTGAGCTCCATGCGAATTTCATGTTCATTTCTTTTTCTTTCTTTGCAGAGCGAATCATCAAAAGAAATTTAAGTTCATCTTTAATATGGTAAGTCCCAAAATATTTAATATCCTTATAAAAGTTACAAAAATAATTTCAATGATAGTTTGAAGTCCTTTCTTAACTTTACTTAAAGTTACACATCATTTAAATGATAGTTTGATAGTCCTTTATTTACTTTGACGAGTTCGTGAATTTTTGTGGGGAAAAATATAGAAAATTGAATTACGCCTTAAATGTCTAGAAAATTAAATCACATCTTAAATGTAAACTTAACTTAAATTTGCTTAATATTTCATTTATCGTAAGCCAAAGCAATATCAAAATTTTCCTTGCTTAGTTTTCATTTAGTGATTGATTTTATCTTATATGGAATAGCATTTATTATTTATTAGTGTATTAATTTTGAAAAATACGAAAAGTAAAACGAAGAAAAATCGGAAAAAAAAACTAAGAGACTCATTGTCAGGATGTCCGATTATCCTTTTATGGTATTCTTTAAATATAATTTTGAAAAAGTGTATGAGTTCCAATCCTTCTTGATGTTCTACTTTTTGATTTATATAATTTTGTATGTCAATTTTGAAAATTTGGAAAAGCCGTTCGCAATTATTTAGATCAAGATCGGAATTTTCATGTACTTAAAAGTTTGATTTAGCATTGGTCCTAGTACCTGTTATTAGTTAGATAATGATTGTTATTGTCAGAAACTGGTTGGATTTTAATCGAAAGCTGACCTTGTCCTTCATTGGATTGCCAAGTTTTGGAGGATAAGGGGAATTCCTTTCAGGATTAAGTAAAGCATTTATGCAATATGTTTGTGTGGTGTGTATAAAATGGATTGATTTTAATTCTCTTAACCCCAATTGACTTGATTTTGCGATTTAGTCAACGCGTTTGGTTTTTGAAGCGAGTCATGGGTAGTCGCGGAGAGTCGGGAAGTGGGGACGTGGGGGACCTACATTGATGCCTTATCTGTGTATTTGGCACGCATGCGTTAATTGTTGGCATGGTTCCCCCAAAACGCAACAAGAGCAACAACAGCAACAAGAGCAACATCCTGCGCGTGCCCCCAAAACATATAATATATCAAATCTAACACTGGCGCTGGATATCGCATTTGCCTGATTGCGGTTGCCTATAAATCACTCGGAACTGAGTGAGTTGGAGTCGGAGCCAGAGTCTGTGGTATTTGCCTTCTTTTTCTCCATTTTTTTTTTTTTTTTTTTTGGTCGATTGCAATCATCCAAGCAGACAGCACGCACGCGCGTGTAAAGGATAAGTAGGAGAAGGAGCAGGAGCAGGGGGCTAAGAAGTAGTAGAAGTAGTTGAAGGAGTTTTCTTGGGGCGTGTGGGGGGGAGCTGTGGGTTTAGGGAGACGCATGAGGAACAACTTCATTAGAGACTCAATAGAGATGGGAGAGGGAGAGCGAGAGGAGGATGGTATAGATTTGAGGGGAAACAAAAATGATTTACGCGAGGCGACAAGCGAACAAGTCTTTGCACTCATTTCAACAATTTGACAATTAATCAACTGCAACAACAGCAACAATAACACCAAACACAGCAACAACAATTGGGCATTAGTCAGCAATCAGCCAGCCAGCCAGCCAGCCAGCCAGGCCAATGGAAAATCAAGAAAAATGTGCAGAAAATAAGTAGGGGGAGGAGGGAGGCACTTTTACTTTTATTTCAACGAATTTGATGTACTCTTTCCCTCAAAAAAAAAAGGATTTACCTATCGAAAAGCCCCTTTCCCAATAAATACAAAATACTTTAACACAGTTGAATGGGAAAAACATCTGTTTAATCTAAACTAATCTTAGTTATATGAATATCTGATTTCTATATATACATAGATATAAGCTATATCGAAAAATGTTTAGTTTTCTATAGCGATTTAAATGTGCTATATAAATTTACGAGAGTAGCCGGTAAATTTTCTTCGAATTTTCCTTCAAAAATATTCTTCAAGGACGATGTAATAGCAACAAATTGATTTGCCAGATTCAAATATATCCCAAAATATATATATATTCAAATTTCAATTGGATTTGCTTCCTTTATTTAAATCGCAAATAAATCATTGAACAACCGATATTGACTTCTTGAATAACCGTTATAGAACATTACCAAATAATCATTAAACCATATTAGATATCTGATAGCTTCACTGTAACCTTTAGATTTATATTGAATTCTTTCTCCTAAAACACAAGTCAAGCTCTTGAATAACCGTTATAGAATATTCATTCAAAAATTTGTTGACATTTTCTAGACAGTAGTAACCGTTACCGTAATCGTAACCCTAATATTCATATTGCATATCTCTTTTAGAACATTAGAAAATAATCATTAAACCATATTAGATATCTGATAGCTTCGCCGTAACCTTTACATTTGTATTGCATTTTTTTCCTTTCTCCTAAAACACAAGTTAAGCTCTTGAATAACCGTTATAGAATAATCATTCAAAAATTTTTGGACATTTTCTAGACAGTTAGTAACCGTTACCGTAACACTAACCTTAATATTCATATTGCATATCTCCTTTTCTTTCATTTAATTACATCTTTATCTCCCGAATAACCATTATAAAAATTAAGCAAATTCAATTTGCGAAAGGGTATTTGAAAACTTAAATATCTTTCAATTGGCCAATACATTTCGTTGGCAATACATTTTGAGGTCAAACACTCGCTTCGGCGTCAGCTTCAGTTTCGACTTGGAGTTGAAGTTGGAGTTCGAGTTCAGAACGTGCGGGTGCTCTGGGCATATAAAAATCAATCTATCCTATCGATTCGAATTGTGCTTTTGTTTTTGTATCGTATCGTGTGTGTGTTAGTGTGTGTGTGTGTGTATTCTATGGCAATTGGCTGGGACTAAGTGACATGTGCATGTGACATATTGTCAACGCATTGCCTGACGATCATTTGCATAAATTCCAATTGGGTTTTGCATGGCGCAACAACAACATCACAATTGTTGTGAGTGTGTGTGTGTGTGTGTGTGTGTGTGTGCTGACAAACATTGTTGCTACACATGCAAGCTGCTGCTGCTGCTGTTGTTGCTGCTGCTGCTGCCAAACTGAGGCCGAGTGACAAAAATGTTGCTGGCTACAAAATGGCTAATTGTGTAAGCATGGTCAAAGTGTCTTTTTGCATATATTTGTCAATGGCCTGTGCTCAAAACTAATCAGAAACTGCTGTTCCTGTCACTCCGAGTGCGGGAGAAGGTAATTCTGATTGGAATAGAAAACCTACAACATTGTGTTTAGAATTTAGAGTGGCCTATGATACGGCGAAGCACTTTAGTTGCCATTACATTTAAATAGATTATAAACGAGACTCTGAAGATACATTTCTTTTTTTTTTTTGAATTTAAAATTATTTTTATTGATTTTTTTGAAGCAATTTATGAATTTATTCAATAACGTTTTAATATACAAATTGCTTTCTACTAGAGACTATTAAAATTTAGCTTGTTATCAACAGAAAAGTGTATCAAATGTTATGTATTTAAATTTTAGGAATAAGATGAGATAGTTCAAAATTTAAATTTCAATTTGAATATAAATAGTTCTCACTAATTTTGATAATATTTTAAAAGCAATTATTAACTTCAATTTTATGGAATTGCGGAAAAGTTAAAAAAAAGAGTATTATTATTAATAATTTGATACAAGAATTTCTGTTTATCTTTAAATATTTTTGAAGCTATTCTCTGAGTCATTTTACACCATTAATTTGCATGTAAATTTGGAGCAATGGCCCTTCTTCTCCCCTTTGCAAATTCTTCTCTTAAACTGCTAACGAGTTCATTCATATCATTAGCCCCCTCCGAGTGTGTACTCACACACACACACACACACAGAATGAAAAAGCAAAAACCTTGCGCCATTATAACACAAATATTTGCTAACAATAAATGCAAAGAAAACGCCATTAAAACTCAGGTCTTCGTCTTGGTCTAGGCACAGGTAAAGGTAAAGGCACACGAATTGGGTTGCTGGCGATCGTTCAAGACGTCAGTGTACCCCTGTGTGTATCTCGAGAGGGGTGGGGGGTAACTCTGCTGGAGTGAACTCTAACCCTCATTTGCGATCAATTCGTGGCGATTTTGCCAGCCCCGGCGTCTGAATATTTGCTTGCTAAGCTTTCGTGTGTTTTCAAACGTGCAAGAAATCGGCAACAAAAAAAAAGCGAAAATTTAGTTGCTCACTTTTATGTAATTTCCCTTTTCTTTGTAGACAAAAGGCCCAGACCCAGACTGAGAGACCCAGAGTCACAGTCAGAGTCAGAGCCAGAGCCAGGCGGGGGTCTCTATTTAAACGGGCATAAAAGTGATTGGCAATAATTGCATAATCAGTTCAGAGTCAGAAGAATCGCCTCAACAGGTTGCCAACACTTGCTCTCTCCCCCAAACACTTTTTTCCCCTTTCTTACACTTGACGAAAAGTGAAATTTGACATTGAGGGAGAGAGAAGGACACAAGAAGAAATTGTCTCTCTCTATCTTTGTCTCTGTGTCTCGGTCATTGTCGTGGGCGTCAATGACCAGTTGAGAAAAAGGAAGAAAAACAAAGAGGCCAATAAAATCGTATCCACGAATCGCAAATACATTTGCAACAACATTCGAAGTTCGAACACGGCACACAAAGAACATATTCAACACAATTTCTGTTTCTGTTGCTGTTTCTGTTCGGTTCGGTTCGGTTCGGGGGAAAAACATTCTCACACGAAAGACAAATAAAAGTGAATTTATCACGCACTCTGACTAATTCCTTCAACGAATTTACGACACCCGATAATACTCATATACATTAAAAAAAAATAAAATAAAATATAAAAAAAAAGCAAAGCAAAGCAAAATACAAAAATCATAAAAAAATACATATAAAAACGAAAGGAAAATTAATAATAAGTAATATAAAAAAGCAAAAGCTAAAGAAAAGCAAAGTCCAAGTTGCTCAGTTGAAACTCTTGGCAATGTGTGTATTTAGCTTTTTCTTGTTTTTTTTGCATTTTGCTTTATTTAATTTAAATTCAATAAATATTTTATATATTTTTATGAGCTCAACAATTTCTGCTAAATTATTGCACAATTTCCTTAAGAAAGAAATACTCAAAGGGGGAGGTGAACAGAGGGAAGTGTTTATGTGGTGTTTGCTTGAATATTTGAATGATGCAAGTTGAACATGCAAACAAGTAGGAGACACCAGGCAAAAACATAGATTGCATCGAATTGAATCACCGAATTACCACCGAACCCCCTAAATTGCATTTAAATATGTTTTATTTGATTATGAATTTGGGTATAATTCAATCATAAATTCAATTCAAATGAATGTAATATCGAAAGTGATTCAAATGATTGCCAAATAACTGATTAAGAAAATGAATAAGTGGCTCTTTGTATGCCTGTTTCTACTAAAATTCAAAATTTAGTAAACTTATTTTGTAGTAAGTCCCAATTAAAATAATAAAAATTAATGTTGGTTCCCAGTGTAGCTGAGAATGCATTTAATTTATAATTACAAGTTTGCTAGGTTTCGTTTATTATTTTGATATTAGTTATTAGTTTGTTTTGAATATGAATATGAATGTAATTGATCGTTGATCGACTGTTTGCGAGAGGTCTGGCCATGCTGCTTTACTATAACTTTCCCACATATATTCGATAACGATAACGACCCTGCAATTACAAGGCCATATCACTACTTCAACGCTAAAACTAGTTGGGAATTATAACTAGATAAAGCGAAAAAAGGAGACACCGCTTACAATTCGAGAGTTTACTTTTTGTTTGTTTGCTTTAATAAATTTTTAAAACAAAATAGGTCGCTAATTTATTTATTTATTTAAATAATTGTAAAAGAGAATTAATTCCAGAACGACAAAGACCTTCAGGTTAAATTCCTAATAAGTTCAAGTTTCGTTTACTTGAACTAAGCTATTTTAAAAGTTAGTTTATGATCATTAAAAAGAGTCCTAAGAGCTTTTATTCGATTGCTAATCAATGTGATTATTTATTTTGTTTATTTTTTATTGTGCATTGTGAATGCTAAATTGTTTTAATAAACAATTAGAATGGCTTAGTAAAGTTTAACTTTAATTTGTTATAGAAGAAATATTAATTTTGGGTAGCCCAAACTAAATTCCAGTATCACTTTTGAGTTTAAAATTAGATCGTCTAGACACAATTCAATCATTATATTAAACCATATATAGATTACCCAATAACCAAGACAAATAAATCTTCAAGGCGATGGAAAAAAAAAGAAACTAATTATGTACTAGTATCTAATGCCGAAATGTTGCAACGGCAACAACAAGCAAAAAAAAATTAGATATATATATATATAGATGGAGGGAAAAACAGCAGCAAATCAAGCTGGAAAATATGACCCATTGCAATTTCAACAGAGAACCCAAAACTGAACGAAGAAAACGAAAAAAAAAAAGAGCACAAAATATCTGTTCGAAATTGAACATGATAAATTCATAATTGTCCATTCAACGAACACGAACTATAATTCATGTTAGAATAATCGAATTGGACGCCATTCAGAGAGCGACTCACAGAGACAGCTACAGAGAGACAGTGGACAGTGGAGCAGCCAAGGCAATTGAGGACGGCGCGCCGACCAAAGCCCACCACCAACAACAACAACAACAGCAATAGCAACAACAACAACAACAAATGGCCAACATAGGTCAGGCGTAACGAGTCATTCATGTTGCAAATGTTGTAGTCAATGCTTGCAACTGGTATAATTTTTGTTTCTTTGCAATTGCCCATTTCATAGCTACAAGTCTTGTGGCACCCGCATAAGTCACACCGTTGTTCGTTCCTCTATGGTGCTCTGAGAATGAATGATCGCATAATGGAGGAGTAGATCGGCGGTGGAGATCGGTGGAGATTGGTGCAGGGAATTGGCAATAGGAAGCCTCGAAGCTAGTCCAAAGGGGCCATATCCAAAGGCGGATTCTAAATGCAAAATGCAAATCTTTACAACTTTCAGTTTCAGTTATACAAATACAGTTAGTTTTTGGAGTGGGAGAGATAAATAGATAGAATGAACGAGAGAGGGTTCGGGACGGCAGGTGGCGCCACCTCGATTGGCGTCACGTTCGTCGACTTGGCTGCTGGCGATTAATACGCAAAACGCTTTGGCATCTTAAATATTATGGCGTGAGGTATTTGCCTCATAGAGAACCAACTTGCCAACCAAACGATCGGCGGGACAATCGGAGGAGCGTTCGGTGGGTTCGGTTGGTTCGGTGGGTTGTGCGGGGGTGGGGGGTTAAGAGATTAATGTGAGTATTGGCATATCAACATTTATATTTTTGTGAAACTTGGCATTTGTTGAGTTATTTAAATAGAGGACTCGATGAGGCAAACCACAGACAGAGGCAAGAGACAGAGGCATGAGAGGGAGGTAAGCTTGATTGATATAGAAACATTAGAGTAATTTAATCGAAGATATGTAGATCGTTTTAAGATTGCAAAAAAAGGAATCCCAAAATTGAGTTCCACTAACTGTGAGTTCAATCTAATAGTAGATAATGCCACAGTGGAGATCGTAGCTATAGTAATATGGATGGTTCAGATAGATGTTTATATAAGTATCAAAATAAATATTGTAGATTTCTTGTCCATATATAGCAACTATGTAGATAGATATTTGGTTGCATGGCTCTACTCACAACATACTTTAAAATGAATACATTCGAATTGAATTCGAGTTAAATTGAGTTAAATAAATGTGTTCAAATACGAGAGTTTGTTAGCATATTTCACTTAGTAAAATGAATGAGAATAAATAAAATTTGAAAGCCAATGAATAATTTGACAAACATTCAAAATACTCGAATAATTTGAAGAGGGCTAAACTAGCCTGTAAGAGTTATGTGGGAAAGCACATATAACCTAGTCTCCTATCGATATAATATATATCAAATATATGGTATGAATAAATAGGGAAACATTTTACATTAAGTTTCGTTTATCTCTATTTCTGATTAGACATTCGAATATATTCGAAATATCTAATTTCGTCCCCTATTCATATAATAAGTATATATAAAATATATGGTATGGATAAATAGGGAAACATTTTACATTAAGTTTAGTTTTTTTTTCTACTTTTGATTGGACATTCGAATGTATTCTTAATGACTCGCGTTCTCACTTATTCAATTCGCTTTTGTACGATTTGAATCTAGTGCGGCTGACTTATTCATTCGAACTAGTTCCGCTTCTCAATCAATTCATTTTGAAAATTATTCCTTTGAATATAATATTTTTGTCATTCATGCAGCCCTCTAAGATAGATATATATTCATTCGAACTAGTTCCGCTCCTCAATCAATTCATTTTTAAAATTATTCATTTGAATATAATATTTTTCTCATTCATGCAGCCCTCTAATATAGATAGATACCAGATAGTAAATCTACTATCAATCGATGAATAGATATATCTGTACTGATAGATAGATAAATAAGTATATGTAAATTGATGAATATAAAGATATAAGTTAGATAACTTGATATACGAATGGTGAATATAGATATTCATATTGAGTGGATTGAAAAATAGATATGAAATTATAATGAGGGATAAATAGATAGATGGATGAGAAGTTAGACCGATTTGCCAGATGAATCGATGTAAAAGTGGATAGCATATAGAAAGGTTGAGTTATATTTGATTTGATTTATATTTTATACGATGAGATAGTGAATATTCATTTGATTTAGATAGTCTTTCAGATTGAGAGTTGCAAATTAACCTTTTTTTTTTTGTGCAATTTTAAGAGATACTTAATTTATTTAAACCTAAAAAGAAATCGAAAATGAAAGTTCTAAACCTAGAAATAGCATCCAAGTAACGCTTCGATTATGCAATAGACTTAAGCTGAATTGATTCACTAGTTTAATGTATACTCTTATAGTATATTCGAGTTATAAATAAGTGCGAGAATAGATTACTAAAATGATTGATTGTTTTGGCATAGAGAACTCGTTTTCCTAAATGCTATTCCAATATCTTGTGACCTATTTGTTGAGTGATTTTTCCCTTTGATTGTTAATCAATTTATTAGTTTGCTAACTTGCAATTAATTTAAATCGATTATAAACAATTGCGATAATATTTTTGCATGGCAAGCAATAGGTTAAATTAATCCCCCCTCTCACCTCTTCTCCCCATCCCACATAACTAATTAACGTTCAATATTTCTATCTTGTGGTGCTCCTTGCATATTCATAAAGTTGTCTTCGACGTCAAAAGAACAGACAACAAATTGCAAATTGCAATTACATACACAACGCAACCCCCACCCACCCCCGGACGCACCTCCTTCTCCCCCGCAAATTTATAAAGGTGATGATGATAATTATTGCTATGCACCATAACACATAACATACATAGATGTCTGAGACATGGAGGTGACTTGAAGATGATAGTTTTAATCGCTTGACATTACCCCCGCTCCATCCCCAACCCCAACCCCATCCCCATCACAATTGGCAATTGTCTGTCTCTGCAGGTTTGTGGCTCATAACTTGGCTTTAGCTACTGTCAAATCGACGTTAAGCCATTCCAAGACGAGACGAGACGAGACGCGAAACCAGACAAGACGAGACAAGACACAAGACGTAGTGTCTGTCATTAGAGGCGTAGGCGTTGTCAAGTCCTCAAAATCCGTAAATGGCCATCGATTAAATGATTTTCATGTGCCATAAACGAAGCGCGCGCGCAGCTTTAATAAGCTCCGACTTGTCTACCCTATATAAACATAAATAGCAAAGGGTATATTAGGGATGCTATCTGCCAATTACTGAGAATTATGCTTCGCAACTTTATCTATATTTTACTTATAGCATCAATAACTTTTTCTCGTTAAAAAATATCTAAACATCTTTCAAAAATTATTTTGACATCTTTCAATAACTTTTTCTCTTTAAAAAATATTTAGACATCGTTCAAAAAATATTTAGACATCTTTCAATAAATTTTCTCTTTAAAAAAATATCTAAACATCTTTCAAAAATTATTTTGACATCTTTCAATAACTTTTTCTCTTTAAAAAAATATTTAGACATTGTTTAAAAAATTATTTTGACTTCTTTCAATAACTTTTTCTCTTTAAAAAAATATTTAGACATCGTTCAAAAATATTTTGACATCTTTTAAAAGTGTTAAACTCCCAAATCTACCAAAAGTGGTGAAATCTTTTGAAATTTCTAAAATTTTCAAATAGAAAACTTATGCAAAACTTCTCAAAGTTCAAGTTCAATTCTGAAAAACTTTAAAATTTGCCCATTTAGGTGCTCCATTAAGACTCATTTACATTTACCTTACCTTTTACAGGGTATCTTTTAGTCGCTTCTGCCATATTTTCCACATTGTTGTTGTTTTGTTTTTTTGTCGATTTTTTAACGAGCTGCAACCGAAACAGAAATTGAAAAAGAAAAGCAGACAAAAAAAAAAAAACAAACGCCAAAGTCAAGCCAAAAATCGAATAGTTGCAGACGTTGAGGCTCCGGATAGATTCAGTTTTTTTTTTTAGTCTTTTTTTGTAGCTCCATCGAATCGATCGGCGACATTTTTTAGATATGCGTTCGAGTTGGGGCTTAATTGCAATTTTTATAGTCAATTTGGCTGCCGCATAGTGGCGGGGAGTGGGGGGCAGAGCTGGCTTAGAGATACATTATGGATTTCGTTTGGTGTAAACAGCATCATAAATGCAAAATGTATTTTATTTGCCGACTAATGAATGAAAGTCTTTCTGGGTGGCAAATTGTGCAGATTGTGGGGCCCAATAAAGTTTGATTTTGCCAAAGTGTGCAAAGTGTGGGAAATGAAAAATCTGAACTGAAATTGAGTTGTGTTATCTATTTAATGAATTTCATCGACTTCCTTGTTAAAAATAAATATCTACCTGCCCAATAACTGCATTTATTATATACATACATACATACATATGAAAATGCAAAACGTTTTGCAAAGCGCAAAATAAAAAATCCAAAAAATATATGTTAAAAGATTTTTCACAATTTATTAAAAATTGATTGTATTGCCACGCCAAACACTTTAACACAGTCCGCAACTGTTGTAGGCTGGGCCCCGTCCACTTGCTGATGTAGCAACAACAACAGCAACAACAACAACAACACTTCTGTGTAGTACAACAAATCGCCAAACATGCAACAAACACACACACTCACACTCGAACACACACACAACATGGCAATGTGAAAATTGCATTTTAATAAATTCAGATCGGGTCGCTTTATCGGCATCGCCTCGACTCTTTGCTGGCCATTGATATGCGTTCCATAAATGATTTTAATGCGTGAGTGTGTCAATAAATTTGCAATTGCTCTCAACTTGGACAACGATAAAAAATAAAGGCGCTGATAGCTTTAACCCACACCCCATCTTTCTGCCACTCCATTTTATGCCACCCTCCTCACCACCTCACCTTAATCTCCTCACCACTATCTCCCTTAGTATCGATCTATCTCTCCTTCTCTCTCTCTCTAGTACAGGTCCGTTTTTTGTATTTCTTAGTGGGGCCATTTCTAGCTATCGAAAATCGTTCTTCTTTCTCACTCCACTGAAAGTTAGTCCGTAAAAACTGATAAATTTCTTAAGTCGGATAACCGAAGCGATTGTCACTTCTATACTTTGCTGCATTTTGTAGATCCATTTTCTCTCCATTGATCTCATCTCGGCTCTTTTCCCGTTAGATCTGCCTTTTTTTAGTGTCTTAGCGGAAGTTAGCGGGAAAAATTCGAAAACAGCGGTCAGCGGGAATTCTGATTTTTTAAATTGGTTTTTTTGTTTTTCCGCTGTTTTCTAAATAAACGATTTTTTTCATGATTTGAAGCAAAGTTCCATAAAAGATCCAATTCAAAATCTTAAATCTCAGTGCCAAAATGAGGTGGCTTGGAAAATATTTCTCAGACTTATTCTGGATATTTTTGAAGCTTCTGCAAAAGCAAAATAGATAGCAAATTCCAAATCTTTGGCATTTCGTTTCGTAGAAACCTTTGCTCAGATAATACTAACTGACATGAACACTGGTCGTATGAGTAACGTCGCATTACGTATACGACTAGTATTAATTTTATGTAATGCTATTAGCTTTTTATATGGTTTTCACCAGTGGAAAGTAATAATATTCCGAAAAATAGTCTATTAATGGTATATAAAACCATTAAAAAACCTAAAATATTTGAATTTGAGCAAAGAACATTTTTTTCTGGTAGTTTTTAATCACAATTTATCCGGATATTATTCAATTTAATTCTGAGTAAAAGTCGTCTTTTTATTCATAATCAAATTTATTTATTAATTCGTTGTATACATTTTTCTTAAGTAATAAGTAAATTAAATATAGTTAATATCTTATAATAATAAATTTCAGTTCTCCGCGTATAAAAAAATAAATAATAATATTAAATCGAATGATATTATTATATCACCTTAAACTCGTGTTAATCGCAAAATACACAGATTCCAAGGTGCTGGATTCGGGGAATTTTTGCGAACTTCAAGGGCCAGGCCCCCGCATGACATTGAAAAGGCACTGTGATCCGTCCCTGAACTTCTAGGAGAGTTTTTTTTTTGTTGTTTTTTGTTGGTTTTAATTAAATCTCTGCACTTGACCCGCATCGGTGGCATTTATCAGAGGCGATTTATCTTTCGATTTATGCTCGAGCATAAGTTAATGTTTCTGCCTGTCACAACACAACACCTTGCGATTGCACAAATAATTTCTCACGTTTCCACACCGATTTCTATGTATGTATATAGCGAAATAAAACTGAAAAACACAAAATCAGACAAACTAGCCCCAAAATCGAAATGAAAATGAAAATGGAAATTATGACAAAATATTAATAAACATTTTAGTGTGCATTGCTGCTGCGGCGGCTCAAAGGCTCTGGCTTTTGATTTTTTGCTCTTGAATTTTATTTATTTATCGTTGACTCTATCGATTTGACCCGGTCTAGAAAAAAATGCATTTTAGTGTTTCTGTTTTTGGGTTTTTCGCCTTTTCGCCTTTATTTTTTCTTCTCTTATTTCCCCAAATTCGGTTTGCATGTACGAATTTAATTAAAAATTTTGTTTGCGTGCATATTTCATAAATAATTTGTATCGTTTGTTGTTGCTGTTGTTGTTGTGTTGCTTTGGTGTTGCTTTATATTATTTATGAGTTTGCTGTTACAAGTTGAAACTAAATCATGTTGTTCGCCACAAAGAGCGCGAGGAGAAGGCAAAAAAACACCAAGCGAGTTAAATTAATGAGAAACTGAAAGATTAAGGTTGTTAACATAGAACAAGATCCGAATTGTTGATTTCGAATTGGATATTTCACCCCAGTTTCCAAAGGTGTTGAGGTGTATGGAAAATTTTCAAATAATTCATACTCAGACGACTCTAATCTAATAGATTTTTAATAATCTGCATTGCCTAAAATTATCATTAAATTTGTCTCCGAATCGGCGAGTTCAATTTCATTCTATATAGATCTAGTAAATTATTGGGAATCGGTTATAACTCAGTGTGGAATTTATTTCGCTTTCATCTTCATCAATTGGTCAAAGTCATGGAATTTCTTTGGCATTTAATTAGCCATCAAAGTGTCTTCTGGTTATTTTCTGTGTGTTTGGTTATATCAGCTCAAAAGTTTTTGGCTGGCAAATAAAAATGCCTAACTTGTTCAATGCGGACGCCCGATTAATTATGAACAGCTGAAAGCGCGCCATTAACATGAAAAGTCAAATCTATCTAAATATTTGCTTTCGGGCAACACACAACCACACACACACACACACACTTAGAAATTCGCTTTGGACCATAAAGCTGTATAGAGAGAGACTCCTTTGGACTTGGTCTTGGCCAAATGTGCAAGTTGGCAAGTCATTTTTATCGCCCCGCAGTAATCTGAGCTGCACGAATATGCTTGGAAAAATATATATAACATGGCATCATTTGCTGCCAGGCGCGCGTTTGCTTGTTGTACAATAGTTGGTACTGAACCTTCCACCTCCTCCTCCTCCTCCTCCGCCTGCTCCCACTCCTTTGCGCCTCCTCCATCTGCTGCTCTGCCTCTTCCTTCTTCTTCTGCTTCTTTACAATGATGATGCAACTTGTCGGCCGGCAAGTGTTGACCCGACCAGTTTTTGTGTTTTTTTCTCCTCCTCCTCCTCCGTCTCATAGAACATGTTTTGGCCAACAACAAGTTGCCGGCCCAGTCCTTTAACTGGGTCACTAAGACAGCTTAGCCATGATACTGATACCAAACGATCACGATGATGATGCTGCCGCTGCTGCTAGTTGCCTAATTAAAACAAATAAAACTAATGAACTAAAGTGAGATCAGAAAACTATAATTATTATTATGTAGCGAGAGGAGAGAATAATATTTGGTTGATTCTCAAATTGTTTTTTTTTTTTCTTGTGACCATGTCGATCTGCAAGTATGATTGCCATTATATTTGCCCGAGGCACATCCTGCCTAGACTCGCGACGACTCCATTGGCATCGCACAAGTTGGCCCAACTGCATTTTAGCAACTCCCAAGCTCATGCTCAGGTTGGTCTCTAAGGCGGCTTGCAGCTTGTTGTCTTTATTAGTGCTGTGATCATAAATCAAAGCGCCAGCTCTCAGCGACTCACATGTGGCCCTGGCCAACAACAGAGTGTACCCCACACTTCCTTTGCACGGCCCCCCAGTACTACCCCCCTACCCCACCGCGTCTCCTTTCATGCCAGTGGTTTCGTTTACTTTACATGCGCATAAACGACGTTGACTGCCCCGGCAATATTTCAAAATTAATCCAACTGCCAACGATGACGAAGTGTGGCTCACTTTCCAAGCTTCAACTATTTGTCTAGTTTCAGTTAGTTCATAAAAAATAGAAAATAAAATAAATCAATTTGCCTAGGCCAGTTAGGAGGGACAGGGGCAGGAGGGTCGTTAGTGGTGAAAAGGCAAACCAATCCATGACCATGGATGGGTTCTCTTTTCTCTTTATGTCTCTCCCTTATATGGATCTGAAAAATTAATTGTTCAACTAATGAAGCATATGCAGTTCGTGTTCAGAGTTCGGAGTTGCAGTTCATGTGAGATGAGATCGTTGATAGCTGCGATACGAAACGGAGCTGTCAACTTGCTACCGAAATTTCAAGATAAAGATGGCGAGCAATTAAACGAGAATTGAAAGATCTATGAAGATCAGCAAATTAGTTCGAGAATTGCCAACTAAAAATGAGACAGTTAAGGAGAGATAGAGAGAGAGAGAGTACGAGATTAGGCCTAAAAGCATTATCAATTACCTTTTTCGAATCTTAATTAACAAACATTTAATGGGCATTGAAATTGCAATATTAATTACTCTACGCCAGAGTAATCCACGATTGGCATGGAAAGTGGTCATGAAGAGACATTTAATGGGCATTCCAACAAAGAATTTCCAAATGCAAATTTCAAATATCAATAACTTTGGCAATAATAATGAAAGTAGGCATTAAAAAAAAAAGAGGATTACACTGCATGAGTCTTAATTATTTAGTTACAATTCGAATACTTAGAACTAAGTGGGGGGAGGGGGGAATGTCTAGGATCGATCTACTTTGTATGCCGATCAGTCGATCGGTTGGATCTATCAGCATATTTCACATACTTCATACATCACAAATCTCAAACTAATTGCAAGCTTAGCTTCAACATCATGTGTCTTGGTTTAACTCAACAACTGCAGCAGCAGTCGATCGTTCGATCGATCGATCGATCGATACCTTTAACCAAAGAAGGAAATCTGGATGGTGAAGAGTGATGTTGTAAGGGTAAGAGGGGAGGCAGGAGGTGGGGGCACCCAACTGTGTTTTGGCCATGTCAATGCCTTCGTTGTCGTGTCTCGCAGACACTGTAAAAAGAAAGAGAGAGATAGAGAGAGAGAGAGAGAGAGAGAACGACTCAAATCCGAAAAGCAAACGCACGTGCCGCACAAGCGAAACAACTTCATTTCGGTTGATTAGAGCTCCGGTGCGGAGCGGAACGAAACGGAACGGAATGGAGTCGAATGTGAAGTTTTGTGTAGCACAATTTTTGACATTTTTGTGGCGCCAGCTGAACATCGACATCGAGAGAGAGACAGAGAGAGACCCAACTGACATGCGTCAAACAACAATCAAAATACATTCGTTTGTTTGGGTACCACAAAAACGTGAGTTTGCCTTGTTGGCCATTCATTATGAACTCGTTTGAGTTCGGTTAGGTTTTTTTTTTTGGGGATCGAGAAGCGTCCGCCAATTGACACACATGACAAAAAAAAAAAAACTCAAACCAAGATAGATAGATAACTAACTACAAAAAGAGAGAGATAGAGTTAGATATTGTAGAGTGAAAGATGTTGATATGTTGTTGGCTGCCAATTAACCGAAAAACCCGAGAACTCAAACCCCATATGGCATTTCAAATGTTAGTTATCATCCAAAGATCTCCTCCTCTCGTTCCTTTTCCTCTTATGAAATCCCAAGAAATCATTAGCGACCGTCGAACGCCGCCGCCGCTGCCGCTGCCCGTAATCAAAATACGTGACAATTTTTGCTAAGAAAAATCAACTCTAGTCTGGTTTATGAATTATTAAGTTGTTTTTTGTACCCCCCCTCCCCCCATTTCATTGCGACTTACAACTCCTAGCACCACCCATCCCCCACACCCTGGGGGGGTAAATTAATTAAAACATTTTTGCATTAAGTACGAGCTCTCCATTTTTGGTGAGTCGTCGGCGTCGTCGGCTTTGGCAAACACTTTGGTAAAAAATAATTTTTTAGCCAGTAATTTTCATTTGAAATCAACTCGAAGGAAAACTTGAATACTTTTGAATGCAAAGCAGGCAATTTTGCATACCCTATGGTACGCTCAGGGCATACCCCATTTTGGCAGTAACTTTGTTCATTCACAATTTGGATTAATCTCTTGGGAATAATTTGTCTATCTACTTTCTATAGATTTTTCAAATAAAAGTAAATCATATTTGGTTAGTTAGCTACCTTTTAGCAATTGCAATTGCAGTGGGTATATGCAGGACCTACATTGAGTTGTCATTCTCCAGGAGATGCCTGAAGTTCAGCTAAGTTAATGGGAAAATGTTTTGCAATTGTAATCAAATACTCAAATATTCTTCTAAGAAACGTTTCTACATTTTCTTTCTTTATTTTGACTTAAAACCAAATTTCAAATAAGTCAAAATTAAGGAACAAATTGTTTGTATCATATTTTTGGTATAGAACTTTCTCACATTTATCTCAAAGTTAACCCAGAAACTATATAAAATAAATTCTATTACATATCTATTCGCTGGGCCTAATCAGTGAGAAGGGTAACTGCAATTCGTTGGGCCCATTTTGACGCACTTGGAGTTTGGAAGTTCACTTTGGCTCTTTCTTATTTGGGTAATAGTTTTTTTTTTTGTCGTTGTTTCTGTTTGGTTTTTTTCTTTTTTTTTCGTTGTTGATTTCTTTTTCGACCAAAAGTTATTTGACTTTCAAATGAAGCACAAAGCAGGCCGCAGGCTGCAACCAAAGGCTGGAGGCTGCAATAGTTTTTTTTTTTTGTTGCCTCTTTTTCTTCTTGGTTTGTTTTTTTTGTTTTTTGGTTGATTTTTTTGGTTTTTTTTATGAGTTTTTCCGCAACATTTTCTACTGCTGCGATTTCTGCTGCAATTTGCAATGCAAAAATGCCGAAAACAAAGAAATGTTTGCTCTCCGGACGACAACGACAACGACGACAATAAAAACCGACAGTTGACTCGTGTTGCAAGATATATTGTTTGTCTATGTATTGTGCAGCAGCAGCAACAGTCTTTCTGACAATTTGATGTGGCACATAAAGCAGCCGATCTATGTATGGATAGATGGATGGATGGATGGATGCGCTGTGCTCAGTCTTTGGCCAAGATAATTCACTGGGTCAAAAAACGCATACCCCCTCACCATCGCTCTAACAAACTACAAAAAGAGACAACAAAAGGCGACCACAAAGATGAATAATTACGGCTAACGTCTGGGGCACATAATGGCCATATTTATGGTTCGAACAGCTATGAAGTTAAGTTGTCGGTAGCCAAAGCAGCAACAGCGGCAACCATCGCAAGTGGTAGCAAAAATATGTCCAAGTAATTTACCAAACATATTACCACAACAATGTTGAGAGCATTAACGGTGCTTTCGCATAGTCGACGCCGACGACCATTGAGACCATCGAGACCGAAGACCACAAAGAGCCTGAAAAATGCTCAACTAACTGAATCCGAGAGCCGAATTCGAATTCGAATCTGAATCTGAAGTGCAGTCGTTATATGAAATATTTGTAACACATTAGCGCAAAACGTTTTCTAATGGTTGCCACATTTATTACCACTACACAAACCCCAAAGGGGATGATGGCTTAAACAAGAGTGGGGGAAGGGGGGCGCTGGCATTATGGCCATTTCAATTGAATGCCATGTGATATTTCATTTGTAGTTTCTGCCTCTTTGTGATATGTAATTGGTGGCAGTTTCTAGGATGGATGCTGCGCTGCCGTTTCTGGGAAATCTGTAAATAAAATGAAAACTTACAATTTTTGGGAGTGTTTCTTCGTTTTGTGGTTGTGTCTCGAATGTGCAAAAAAAAAAACTTAAAATTAGATATTATTGTGCATGCATGTAAATCCCCCGTTTTAGAGGAAACAATTTGTGCCACTTGCCGCCACTTTTCTTACGAATCACACACAAATCTAACAAATATTTCGTGAATGGCTCAATTAAAGTTCATTAAAATGGGCCACTGGTGAAAGAGATCCTTAATCAAGCGTGACATCTTAATTATTGATGTACAATTTACATTAATTTTTTTTAATGCTAAAAATAACTAATTATTGATGAGGAAGGAAAACGAAAAGCAATAAAAGTAAAAGTCGTTATTAGAAATCTTGGAATTTTGGGGAGTGATCGTTGAATGAGTCAAGCAAGATGAGACGACATTAGATGAGAAAGATTTTATTATTACTATTATTATTAAGAAATTCGTGCGAAATTATAAATTATAAATAATTTTAAAGGCCTTAGGCTTATTGTGTGAATTAGTGTTGGGTCAAACGGCTCAATCGTTCACTTTTAATTGAGTGAACAACTTCACTTACTCACTCACAATGTTCACTTGACTAGTCACTTACTCACTTGATCACTCAATTCATAAAGGATATGTCTGTGGGTTAAATTCGTGTGTCCTACTCTTATTCTAGTCAATTTTATAGAGTCTGTTCGGAAGATGTTAGTAGTTGGTGTTTTGTCTTGGGAAACACTCTTATGGTATTGGAATGTATTGGTGAATGTTTCTTCTTTGTGTTTTCTTTTAGATATATGAGAGAGATCAGTGGAAGTGTTCCATAGAAAAGCTATATATAAAATAACTTTTTATTAGTTCATTATGAAATATATAAAAATGTTTAAAATCAATTAATTTTGAGCGAATGAGAATCGATCGAAACGGGTTAAGAAGCTTTTAAGTGATGTTTGTTTCTATATACTTATTCATATATATTCCTATTCCTACATATATAGTCGGTTAATGATTCCTCTTTCCTCAATGGTACAAGTCTTTCCACTACCCATTTTTAACAAATTAGCGGAAATTTAGTCTAAGCATTTGATAGCACTTTGCGATAAAATTGAGATACAAAACTGTAAGATAGATCTTGGTTTTCTTGAAAAAAATTGTTGAAAAGTCGTGAGCTTTTCGTAATAGAATTTTCAAGGATAGACAAGCTCAGTCCTTTTTGTATGATTTATTATGATTTATGTTATGATTTATTTGCTATGTCTTTTATTTGTATTATTTATCTGAAAGATGCTTCTCTCCCTCCTCTGACAATTCGACATTTAATAGTTGGCCCAATCTTGATTCGCATTTGAAATCACTTGACTTGACTTTACCTTGATTCAAAGTTGTCTCCAATTCGGTTGAATGCCTCGTGCACACACAGTCCACATTCCATTTCCATCTCCATCGCCATCTCCATCGCCATCTCCCATACCCATAGCTATAGATATAGCCATAGCAATCCACCATGCCGAGACCAAACATCTTTCAAACACTTTGAATGCTTTGCATAAACATGAGCATAATTAAACAAATATTTACACACTTTACTTACTTACTCACTGACTAGCTGCCGTTTTGCTGCACCCCTCCTCCTCCTCCTCCTCCCCAGCTTGGCTCCTTTAATTTCCATTTCCATTTCCATTGCCATCTCTTCTTGGCCAAATGTGACACTTGTTTTCGTTTGCCGGGTAAACGTGTGTGCTTGTTGTTGTTAGCCAGTTGACCAACTTGTGGCTAACGAAGCACCAACAACAACAACAACAGCAGCAGCGAGACTGGAACCAATAAAACACATTACTACTTTGGTTTTTTTTTTTTTTTTTTGGTTTTATCGAAAAATCTAGTGAAAATTTTCTTTGGAAAAATATGAAATATCAATATGCCACCGTGGTAAAAACAAACAAAATTCTTGTTTAACATTTCATTTCGATGAGAGTTTTGGAGTTTGTTTGTTGAACTGTTTGGAAAACCGTTTTCATCGAAGTTGATGCATTTTTATGGCAGGTTTTTTTTTATGGCATTTTATTGTCTCAATTAAAACGAGAAATTTGAAATAACTTTGCAATGACGGATGACAGTCAGGGGCTTCGGCTGCTGCTGTCTCCAGGTTCTCTTTTAATATTCATAACCACCAAAATTGACCCACTCTTAATTGGGGCAACGAATCGGAAATACCCTTTCAAATCAAACTCAAAAATTACTTCCTCCAGGGTTTATTAAAAGAACCTTTGGCATTTGTCCCCATTGATTCGATTGAGTTTGAGTTTTTTTTAGAGATTTAGCTTCAGATCAACTTGGTATATGCCCCTTTAGTTAGTTCACTTGGGCTATAGGGTATATAATAAATTCCAACACGCTTTATGACGTCGCCTGATTTTTTGTCAAGATTATTCATGGTTCCTCTGTAACATTTTTGGTTTTTTTGTCTCTTTTTGGAAATCAACTTTCAGCTTTAAATTTTTTTATTTTGTTTTTTTTTTGGATTTTCTTTACAAGTTTTTATGACTGAAAAATATTAAAAACAATTTCTGTTCCCCCCTTTTATTGTTATTATTTCTGCCGATGAAATCTTTATTGTAACTCCATATTTGGAGGGCGGAGAGGGGGCGGGGGGAGCTACTGTAAATATCATCCGAAATGCCTGACATTATTTCCGCCACAACGAGTGAAATGCACACACACACACACACACATTGTGTGCTCATTAAATTTGTCAATAATAATTCGTTATTCGAATGAATGAATGATGCAGATACAAAGATATCGATACTCGATATTCGATGTATATACATATGTATATAGGTAACTGGCAAGTCACAATCGATCAATTTGCCGTACATAAATTTTTGTTCGTTTTTTGTTTTGTTTGTGTTTTTTGTGTTTTTTTGCCGAGCTCTAAAAAGCATTCAGATTTGTTTTGTCTCTTATTTATGTGGCTTAAACATATTCCGCACGATCTCAAGTCGCTGCCGCCACGTCATGGCGTTTAGTTGGTAGTTGCTACAATTGTACAGTTGCTGCTGCCGCTGCTGCCTGCCCCATTCGCAAAACATTCAGTCCGAGAGGGAGAGAGAGAAAAAAAGTGGACTTTAATTAAAGTGTGCGTTTTAAATGTCGACATTTGAAATTTATTGGCTTTTTATGCCACAAAGCTCTTTCAGTCAGTTTAGTTGAGTCTCAGTCTCTCCGTCAGATACGAAGATATCGTCGCCATCTCCTCCTCCCTCTTCTTGCCCAGCAGCCACCCACCAATTGCAAATATCTAATTTTATGTGATCGGCAAAACAATTTGCATTGTCTGTGTTTATATATCATTAAGTTTGTTTGGCTCACTCACTCGTTCGTTCGTTTGGGTGAAATGGAAATTGGCAATTTTCTTTTGATTTCTGCAAAGTTTATGATATATTGTTTTACGATTTTGTTGTTGGGCTGCTGCTGCTGTTGCAGTTTTTGTTTTTTTTTTTTTTCTTCTGAGGCTTAATTGTCCCGATTGCTAAAGTTAAATTTACCAATTTGCTGCATTTGATATCTCTGTTGTCCAATTAGCAAAAGATTAAACTGCAAGGGGTCCGGCTCAGTGGGATGTCCAATTAACTAGCAGTTTGCTAACCAATTGCTGGGAATCCAATCGATCCCAATGTCGGTGCCAATGCCATTTGAATTTGGGTGAAAATAATATTATTTCCATTGGACACATGCATATAGCTTCTTTTTTTTCATTCAATTTATTTTTCATATTATTGCCTCAGCTGCAGCTTCATATAGCTAGAATATACTAGTATGAAGGAGGGTCAAGTAGAATTTATCTATTACCTCTTTTCTGTCCTTTTACTTTTCTGATCTTAGCTCGTAAGTCTTTATCTTGATTCTTATCTATTTTAAGGGAGGAAATGTTATCTTTTTTAAAGGGTTCTTTTAGTTTTTCTTTTGGATCTTTGATTTGTTTTTGCTTCTGAATTTTTCATTTTAGTCTATCATAAGTTATTAATTTTTCTTTCTCTTGTGTTCTCTCTTACTTTCTTCACCTACTCATCTTCCTTTATTTGTCATTTATTTACATTCTGTATTGCTTAAATCATTTAGTTGCTTTTTCCTTTCATTTTTCATTCCAATTTTTTTTATTTTAATCCTTTAGTTGCTATTTTTCCTTCTTTCTTTTGTTTCTTACCTATATCGTAGCTTCCTTTCTTAATTTCTCTCTAGTTTCCTTCTCTCTTTTGATCCTTCTTCCTCTCTGTGCTTCTTCCTTTTGCAATTTCCCTCTTTCCACTTTTGTTTTAATTATTTCTTCTGCCTGTTTATCATTCTTTCATATTGCATTTTTCCTTTTTAGTTCCCTTAATTAAAGTTCTCTAGAGTTTTTTCCAACACTGTTCCTTTTTTCATTCTCTCTAGCTTTCATCCTTTAGTCCTTCTTCCTTTCGCAATTCGTTTATATACTTTATGCTTTTTTTCTGAATTTCCCTTCTTCCACTTTAGTTTTGACTCTTTCTTCTGCCTGTTTATCATTCTTTTATATTACATTCTTCCTTGCTCCCTTCTCTAGAGTTTTTTCCAACACTTTCCCTTTTTGCACTTAACTTTCGATTTGTCTTCGCTTGCTCATTGACTAACTGACTGACTGACATCACAGTCTGTTCCATCGTAAGCCACCAAAACGTCATTCAGTTTGGCATTCATCTGGTCATTTCAGCTTGTATCTCAAATGTTTTTAATGGGCAACCATTTGCTCACAGTTTTTTTTGTTTTTGTTTTTTGTTTTATTTATTTTTCTTTTTCGATATGTTTACGAGTATTTCTCTGTTTTTGCCCCTTTGATTTATTGTGTGTGTAAAGTGTCACGCGGGCGACAACAGCCACCGCTGTGACTGTGACTGCGACTTTGACATGTCACACAATGCGAAACCGTAACGACACTGACACCAACAGCAACAGCAACACCGAGACCAACAGCCACAGCAACAGCAACAGTTGTTGCCGTAACCGTCAAGCAATCGGACTCCCCAATGACAGCTGAAAATGTCAAATTGTAATGCATATTAAATGTAAATTAATAAGAATTTAGCGCGACAACAACAATTATGACAGGCTGTCTGGATTGGATATAAAGGTTTGCCCAAAAACGTCTCCCAAAACGGTAATTTTCTTCTTCTGATGACAATCATCATTTGTAATAAAAACCAAAAAAAAAAGATGAAGTCAGATGCATCGAATTTGGTATCGCATTTGAAGTTTAAGTTGCCATTGCAATTGCAATTGGAGTTGGAGTCACTCCATCTTCAGTGTTGGCGGTTGTCTTTTATTCTTGTGCGGGTGTCTATGTATAAAATGTTACAAACAAACACACACTTAACGATTTCCCACGATTTGCACAAAATAGCCAAAAAAAAGAACGCTAATCCCAAAGTGTGAGTCATTTTTCATGAAACAATAACTTGTAAACTTTTTTGGCCCACAAAATATCCAGACGCAACAGTTTTTTTTTTGTTGTTTGCTGTAAAACTAAACCACAGAAATCAATAAAAGAAGCGGCCAACAAAATAAAGGAGCAACAATAACCCAAAAGCAACGACAGCAACAGCAACAACCAAACATTGCGCAGGCGTCACGATGGTAGACCAGGCCAAGAGCAATCTGTGGATGATAAGGGGGAGTGAGGCAGTTGTATGGGTGAGGGAGTCAGTCTGCTGGTACTCTACAATTGAGCAATTGAATTCGCACGCTTGCGCGCCTTTTTTTTCTGTTGCTGTTGCTGCAGCAGCGACGACGGCGGATGTCGCAGATACATCTCGGAAGTTTGCCCATGTTGTTGTTATGCTATGCTATGCGCTCTGTGTGTGTGTGTGTGTGTGTGTGTTTAAAGAAAAGGCAAACAAAAAGAGTGCCAGCAAAGATATTACAAAAATCAATTACCAACACCTCAAAATGTTGTTGTTGCCTTTGTAGATGTTGCTCACTAACTTCCACAAGAAGCAGCAACAACTGCAACAGCAGCAACATTAACAACGACGACGACGACAACAACAAATGCAACAGCAATGCTGAGCAAAATAGGCAACATAATAATTTCATTTAACGAAACATTGTATACCCTTTGCTCGGTAATGCTATCGTAACGGTATTTATAACGGTTAAGGGAGAAATATCTTGATATTCATTTAGATTTAATTTATTTGAATTTATTTTATCGTTTGGTATCTAAAGTCAAATTTACTGCTTCACTTTGAATTGTTTGCGCATCTCTTCATAACGGTATAACGGTTGTTCGTAAGGGTTATGTTACTGACAATGAATTTTAGTGTCGAGATGAGGTTAATACTTTAGTTTTGTTGGTTTCTACAGTAATATATTACTACAGTTGCGAAATTACTACAGTGACTATATATAACGACATAAAGGTATAACGGTATTACGGTTATTCATAAGTGTCAAGTGTCATTGAGTGTCAAGATGAGGTTAACAGCTTCCTTTTTCCTGTTACTATAGTAATTTATCACAGTTACTATATATAACGACATAACGGTATTACGGTTATTCATAACGGTTATGGTACTGACAATGAACTTGAGTGTCAAACTTGAGTTCTTTTTATTACCATAGTAATATATCACAGTTTTTAAGTATAACGACATAACGGTATCATTTCGGTTGTTCGAACATTGATGAAACTTGGATTTCTGTTAAAATGTGACTTGAGATAAGTTTCTTACCGTTTTCATCTATCAGTTAAAGGACTTTTTCTTGTTGTTTTAACCAACTTGTATACCCTGAACTCATTAGGGCAATCGAAATAAGGCAAACGTGCGTGGTTGTTGGTAATAGACACAATCATAAAAATGAAATATATCTGAGAATCTCTCATGACGTTTCTGCTCCGGCTAGGCGAGACTTGCGCAATGTAGTCAGTCGATGTCGTCTCCTCCAAACTCAGTTGCTGTTGCTGTTGCTGTTGCTGCTGCTGCCTCATCAGCTGTAGATGTTGCCGCAGAAGAGCAGGAGTGGTTGCGGTTCATTTCGGCTTGCTCACCCAAGCTGGAGGCTGGCCGCCAGCGCTCGTCGATGTCGATAGCCAAAAATGGTAAATGGGATAAGCCGAAAGCCACGCGTGGGCTGTCAACTAGCTGTGCAAAGTTTTTCCTCTGTTTTTCTTGCTTTTCTCTCTCTCTCTCTCTCTTTTACTCCCTCTCTTTCATTTTTTGGCCCCATTGCATAAGCCACGCTTGGGGGTGCTCACTGTAGTAGTTGTTGTTGTTGCTATTGTGGTAGTAGACCAAGCGACATGGCCAGGCTCCCGCTGCTGCCTACAAATATTTAAATTATTTCATCGCATAACCAAAATGGCCAATAGGCATGCAGAGACGAACCTGAAACCGAACCACGAAACCTATTGAGTTCCTTACTCTCTGTCCCCATAAGTATTAGTGAGGAGTGCGGCAATCATACAAATGGCGTGAATTCGATTTCAACTGAATCACGATGCCAGCACTTGATTTTTAGCCATCTCATAACTCATGCAAACGCCAAAAGCATTCGCCTGACTCTCTGACTTCCCACCAAGGAGTTGGCTCGGCGCGCGATTTGCGTTTAACAATTATTATTGGTGATTAACACGGCATGTACAAAGCCCCAACAAGGGGGGGGGAGGGGGGTTTGGTATGAAGGTGGGGTTGGAGAGGGCCGAACAGACAACCTTCGACACCTGCAGCCAGCAGCCAATACACACACACACACACACACACACTCACAGGCTAGAGCGGCATGTGGAGCTGTTGCTCTCTATGACTTCCAAACATGGACTCACGTTTGGCTTTTAATTAAAATATTAAACGAAAATGCAACTGCAAAGCAAAAAAAATAAAAAAATAAAAATGGAAAACTGCAAAAGGAAAACAACAACAACAACAACAAAATGGCATATTGTAATTGGAGCATTACGAGTGTGTATGTTGTGTGTGTGTGTGATGGTGGGGTAGGAGGCGGGGGGCGTCAGGTGAAGACTTACTTATAAGTATTACAATGTACGTGATCTTTGCTTAATGGTTTGATTTGAAGTTGATTGTTGCTTTCATATGACTTTAGATTGAGATTGATTTAGACCACAGAGAGAGGAGAGAGAGAGAGAGAGAGATAAAGAGAGGGGGGAAAGAGTGTGTCTGCAATCAATTATTATTTATTTAACTAAGGGGGAAAAAGAAGGTTCCTAGCATCCAATAGGAGAAATACAATTCTTCTCGCGAATTTCTTGACCTTTGAGCATTAGAAACCGAGAGGATTATCAGCAATAAATAAATCAGCATTTAATAAATATTCAAGCTAGTAATTTTTACCACTTAATGGGCTATACCAGTATGACATTTTTTTTTTTGTTGTATTATTCGGTAGTTTGCGTTTTATTTTTATTTGTTTTGTTGAACTATTTTTCAGCTTAGACTGATGCAAATTTTTGTTTCTATTAATTAACATTTTGAGTCTTTTTATTTTGCATTAAAAAAACGGCAGTCTCTTTGAGAATAAAAAGCTTAACAACTGACGAAAAACTACAGAATTATGTCAAATTTTTATATTTTTTAATAATTCTAGTCTTTTACATAGGAAAAGCTTTCTAGTGTTTGGTTTCAGCTAGTTCTTTGGCGTGAATTGGCACCTCATTTTGCCTTAGAGCCTCTAAAGACAGGGCAAAGGTCGCTTAATTTTCGAAATATTTTGCTCAGAAATCTAAAAATCTACAGCATTCTCCAAGATCTTCTTTAAATACTCACTGTCTGAGAAGTAATAGTTAAGTCTAGTAAAAGATTCCTATATGGACTTAGTTCTATAAAAATATTGGATGTTGAAATTATATATTACATTATAATTATTGTCCATTTCATTATTTCCATTTCCAACCCAAAAAAAATGTATTCTAAATGTTATCAAACGTTTTGTATTAGCCAGCTCGAGGTCAATGTTACGAGTTAGAACTTTAGAAGAAAGATTTTTAAATATTGATTAATATGTGCTTAAATTTTGAAAAAAATTATTTGTTCAATTTGAATGCACTTAAAAATCATCTAAATTTTTAATGCAATGGAAGAATAATTTCTCACTTAAAGTTATGCAATAGAAGAATAATTTCTCACTCAAAGTTTTGCAAAATAAACGAATTCTATCCTCAAATTATATTGCAAATTTTGAAATAATCCGCTTAAGTAGAAAACGCTTATATACTTAGTATGAACTCTTTATATATTTTATTATTATTGCTCACAGCAACAAATTTGCATGTTAAAATAATGTGAATACATGAGTAAATGAATGAATGAATGAATAGATATATTTCTATACCAAAACAAAATGCGACTACATTGAATTCTTCAACTATATAACTCAATGAGAAACAAATTCCTATGAGACATAAGCGGTTTGGTTTTTTTTTTTTTTTTTGTGGTTTGGTTTCATTAATTGATTAGCTTGCCATTTGGATCAAGTTTAGAGACAATAACCATAAGTTCTATCTGTCCCATTATTGGGGAAAAAAAAGAGAGAATTGACACCAAAAGATCATCTTCTAACAGCATATCGATATGTGTGTGTGTGTGTGTGTGTGTGTGTGATTAGGTGCTGCGATGCCCGTTCGATACTTTAAACATTTGCCGACAACAACTTGACAACAAATTGAAAAATCGGCATGAATAATGCAGTGATGTCAGCGGTGAAACGACAAGATCGTGCCAGATACATAGCTTTAGACCCTATTTGCTTGTCACCTGCTAGCGCAACAGCGAGAGAGAGAGAGAGAGAAAGAGACAGAGAGAGACCCCCAAAAAAGCATTATCTTAATTTCAATCATAATTTCGCTGGTTGTGTCAAACACTTGACAACGTTTTAACATGCATATTTAAATACCTTGTAGTCCCTACCTCCCTCCCTCCCTACCTTAAACTAAACACACACACTCAGATAGATAGATACATAGATAGACAGACGGATAGACAGACAGACTGACAGATACATAGACATAGCGATTAATGCCCACGCAAGAGACCTTTTGTCTGAAGTCTTTACAAAAAAAAAAAAAAAAAAAACTATGCCAGAGAAGAAGCGCTCGTTGTGGATGTGCGCATTATGCAAATCAGACGCGAGACCCGCAAAGAAGTTGAAAGAACTTGCCACAGCGACCCATCCACAGCTAGCTAGCGATCTCTTGTCTCTTCTGTTGTTTTTTTTTGTCTGTTTCCATATTATATTTTGTTGTATTTGTTGTCTTTTCTGAGTTTCAATCAATAAAAATTATGTTAATTAAATGCCATTTCATTGATGGAACATAAAAATCCACACGCCACGCATGTTCCACGAGAGAGAAACTCTTTTTCGAGTCTTGAGTTCATTCACAAAAATATCAACGCCCAGAGGTTCGCGTCCCTCCATTCGATCGACTCTATGTGTGTGTGTGTTGGGGGCCTCCGCTAAACATGCCCGTCAACAAATTCTTACGCAGCATACAAAACATAAAAAAAAAAAAAATAAAAGAGAAACAGAAACAGAGGAAAACGAAGACTACATTAAACGTGCCGGGTCTTCGGATCTCCAGCTGTGCCTGAACTTGGCCAACTTTTTTTTTTTTTTTTTCGCCAGTGACTCACTCACTCACTCACTCACCTGAGCTATGTATGCCTGAGCTTCGGTCCAGGAGGCAGGCAACGGCAGATGATGTCCAAGTAAAAGTGTGCCAAGTGGTCAATCTGCAACGGAAGTTTACTTGCCCGCATTTTTTCCCCCAATGTGAAGGCCAAATGGTGTGTGGTGGTGTCTGTGGTCATTTTTTCTCTACTCAATCAATCAGCCTGAAGAATGATGAGAAGCGAAGAGAAGTCAGCTACTTATTTCATGCAGTTAGCTTAGGAGTTTAGGCCAGGGATCATCTAAAGAATGAGCTTTCAGTTTCTTCTATCAATTGGAATTTGCTATGCCATGTGATTTATGCTCACTGAACTTAAGTGTTATCTTTGGTTATAAATCTTCAAAGGAAATATCTGGGTAATCAAAAATAAATATTTTCCAAGTGCCATAAAAAAGAAGCCTATTCTATTGAAATCTTTCTTCTCTAATTTGTTAATTCACATTGAGTTTTTTTTTATTATTCCATTGAAATGTCTATTAATTTGAAGAGAAAGTTGCATTCGCATAAAATTTACTCGATATTGTTTTAGCCTAGTATTTTGTATCCAAACCAGCATGAATAGTGAATAGTTAATATTTTTCAATCATATACAATGTCAACTGTTAATTAGGTTCATTTTTTCTGATTTCCTCGTTTATTAAACAACTTTATCAAGCAATGTTTTATGTTCATTATATCCATCATTATATTGAGATGATGCATCGTAAATTTAGTCAATTTGACTTTAGTCGTTTTTCCCCAATTTTTTTCCTCTTCTTTAGGCAATTAATATAAACGATACACCTAAGTACCCTTAGAAGAAGTTGTTGATCGAATAAGACTAAAAGAAATTGCATACCAGACATTTTCAAATTGTCCCCAAAATAACATTTTGGAGCCAATTGAAGATGTGATTTTTGCTCCTAGATTTGAGTCTTTTATCTTAGCACCGTTTTTAGGCACTAACTGCCTATAAAGTAGAATTTTCCTTAAACAACGTAATAAAGAATATAAAATTCCCCGTCTAATGAGGTATTTTGGGTTGAAATCGAATGAAAATTAGATATCATGATGTCACCTGGCAATAAGTGATATTTTTTAATGTAGAAAAAATAACTAGTTTAAAAAACGTTGCACTAAGTTATTCAAATTGTTTAAGGATCGATTAAATCAAAATTGAACAACGACCAAAAAAATGAGCCTAACAAACGCCCGCCACTGTATGTAAATATGTACAGTGGGAGCCACAAATTTAGAACTTCAGAACCTTTTTAATTATAACTCGAAAAGTTTTGCTTCGATTTTTATGAAATTTGGTTAAATGATAGATGTTTATAACAAATATAAATGTGCAAAATAGGATAAAATATTGATGGTGAAAGGGGGCGTGGCAAAAAATTAAACTTGATATATCTGCATAACACATGAGTCTACAATCCAAATTTGGTAGCTCTAGCGTTAATAGTCTCCTAGATCTCGATGACCATACAGACGGACAGTCGGACGGACGTACGGACATATCCCAATTGACTCGGAAATGCTTCCTTTTGCCTGTTGCATACCATTTCATCCTAGTGATGTATGGTATAAAACTGTTGAAAATCGAAAATATCCTTTTGCCTTTTTTACCTTTTCTTGGAAAGAGAAAACGATAATTAATGGCCATAGAGTGAGTGACAAAACACTTGAAATTGTAAGCTAAAATCAGATAGTTTATATACGATTCGATTGTCTGATGTCATGGAGTTTTAATGGTTGTTATACATATGTCATTTCATATCATTACTTGGACAACTAAAGCCCCCAAATGCTGCTGCTGCTGGTGGTGCTGCTGGTGCTTGATTCGCTAGTTTTCGCTTCAACTCATTAAATGTCTATCCACTTTTACACTTGCCTTGTCGCCAGATATTTATCTCGAAATCCCGTAAAATGCAACCGATGCCAACCCACACACCACACACCACACACAACACACACACACACACCACGGTCTCCTTCAAACAAATGGCCAAACAAAAGCGCGTCAAGGCAACACACACAAAACACACTCGTATCCCAGAGTCGAGAGGGAGACCTCACTCCATCGCTCAGCCTCGTTAATGTGTCGCCTTTAAATTTGTGTCTCCGCAATGTAGAGGAGAGGAAGGTGAGGTAGGAGGAGGAGTGCTTTGGAGGAAATCGGACATGCACTAGTTTTCCCTCTGTTGTTGATTTTTCCCTCTACCACCTCAACGTTTCTTTCTACTTATCTGACTCTGTGTCAACGACAAACAACAAACGGCAAAACGGCAAACGGCCGCCGACTGCCAAGTCAAGCGGCTCCTGGTGGCTACCCAGTAGTACATATACATATATACATACATACATCGTTGTAGTGGACTCTCCTCTCTCTCGCTGTCTCTGCTGACCACTGGGGTCTGTCTTGGCCATGGCTTGGTGTTGATCAAACGTAAATGTCAAACCAACTGACAGTTTGACAAATATTGACGACGCTTCGCGCAAAGCGAACTCACGACTTGCTGTTGCTCTAGTTGCCTGCCGCAGGTCCACCAGGTCCAAGAGGAGCTGGAGACAGCATAAGGAGTCGTCGATAAGCCTCCAGTGGAGTCGAGTTGAGTCGATTCGAATGGAGTGGTATGGAGTGGAGTGAAGCGGATCAGTGCAACAGTTGCTCCCCATAGGGTAATTAGTAGTAGTTGTAGTAGCTTTAACTTGAAGACTTTTGCCTCCACTTGCCACAAAATATACTCGTATATATCGTTAAGAGCTTTGATCTCACCCAGATAGCCGACGATGACAACGATTTACAGTGTTCCAAATGAGTTGAAAATTAAGGGAATATCTCTGCGAGAGGAGAACTTTCTAGTAATAATTCCCATTTAACTCTATCATATTCTCTTTCGTTAGTTATTGTTAATTCTAAATAAGAACTAATAAGAACTTCATCTAAGAACTTTTTAATCTGTAGATCAAATGCTAAATCAAACACTTTCTTTTGCCTATCACACTAAACGGGAAGAGGGGAAGATAATATTGGGTGCAGAAGAGGTTTTTCCCTTCAGAAAGATTTTCATAAGTTAATAAATGCTTAGTCCGATTTTTGTTTCGAATTTTTCAAACCAATTTCACATTTTTCACACCTCATTGATGCACTTTGCAATGCAAATCAATTCGATTGGTTCCTTAATGTCACCCACTGTGCCCAGTGCCAGTTTGGCCCACTTTTAGTTTGTCTGTAGTTTTTTTTTTTTTTTCGGCCAGACAAAATCCACTTTCGGCTTTCTGTTTTCTGTTTTCAGTTTTCTGTTTTTCTGATTTGTATCTGGCCCGATACGGACATGCTTTTAGCAGCATTATAAACATTTTGTTTCTCAACATTTTTGCTACTATTTGTCATCGCTGAAGCATTCCACGAAATGTATACCAAAATTTTTGTGTGTGAGAGAGGGATGGAGGGGTGGGGGATCTTTAATTGCTTTTGATAAATCGCCGCATAATCCGCTTAAACATTCTTTTTTTTTTGGCAAATCTTTTTTTTCGTTTTTAGTATTTTTTGTATACTAATTTTTCAGTGCACTAATTAAACAAAGGACACACACATTTTAAGCTCCGGAGACCTCATATAAATTTGAATATTTGTCTGAACGATCGTGATCGTGGCTAAGGCCAAGCGAAGCTGTGGCTAATTAGCGACGTGGGCCGGGCCATGCCCCTTCTTAACTGTAATTCATCATCGCTCACACCGCACACACACACACGCACAACAACAAAGTATCGCATCATCATTTCAACACTTCAAAACAAATTTTTCTATTAATTCGGCATTAAATTTCATTTTCAATTTGAAATTGAATTGGAATCGATTATTGGGCAATTTTGTACACCGAAACAACAACTAGAGGGCCATATAAATTTAAAGCAAACCGAAATTTCTATACCCTTGAACGATCGATTGCCTCTTTAGAGATGAGAAACTATTTTTCTTAGATGAAATTTATTTAAAACAACTTCAGAATACACAAATATTTCTTGCCAACTTGCTAACAATATTGATATGCCCATTCTGGGGCAAAGAGTATTAAAAATTACAACGTTGTCCATTAAATTATTAACTGGGAAAACCTGCTGAGTCCGTGCCCCATGTGTGTCTAACTTTGATTCCAAAGTTAACTCATTAAACCAAACCGAACTAATGCTGAGACAGAGAGACTGCAAATGGAGATGGAGATGGAGATGGCGATGGCGATGGAGTCTGTGTCTGGAGTTGGAGTTGGAGTTCGCTTCGCCTCCTTAGTTCAATTATAAAGCAATTGAATTAGTTTATGAATAGTTGAAGTGCCTCGTCTCGTCTGGGGTATGCTTTGATCTTAGGCCAATCCATCAATCAGCCAATCTATGCAGAGATTATGCAATAGTCGTAACTTACTTGTCTTGCCAATTTCAATTTCAATTTCTTTTTACTTGGTTTCTTTTTTTTTTTGGCAAACGCAGGGCGCGTGGTTAACTCGTGAGCTAATTATGGTTTGTGGAGTACGCGCCATGATGTGCAATTTTGTAAAACTATTTTTATGTAAATTGGGTTACTGGTTAAGTGGGTTAAATGAGGGCAGTTAACCCCAAAGGTCTTCCACACACACATCTAAGCAAAGTGAAAGTGGTAATTGCATAAGTTCATCATCATCATCATCCTTTAACTCGAAACATATTCATCATAGCCAATTATTTGGATTTGGCCAAGAGACACCAACACCTTGAAAGAACTTTGAATTTGTGGTTGAATTGCTTACATCCGCTGTTAAAGAGAGTTAAATAGCGCCATAATTTACAACGATATGGCTAAAGTAAACGCAAACAACACCAACAGCGGAGTTAGGCCATAAACAAAGAGCCAAGAGTAAGCGTAATTTGGCAAGAGATTTCCATACAAATGGCAGCGGCAAATCAGACCACAATGAAAGAACTCAGAAGATACAACAACAACAACAACAACAATAAATGGCAATTGCGTGTTGCACAATCATAGAGGCAAACACACACACACACAACATCAACCGAATCTTTTGGGCCAAAAACCAACCTGCAGCCTACACAAGAAACTACGCCAAAGAACATGACATCAAATGGCAAACAAAGACCAATTACATGGCCTACAGATAGAGAGAGAGAGAGAGAGGGGAGAGAGAGTGAGAGAGGGATAGAGAACTCTTGCGAATTGCACATGGGCGGGCAGAAAGCGAAAAAAAAAAAAACCCACGGACTTTACTTGACTCACCATCGCTAGAAGATGCGTTGGACGGCATCGAAATTGAAGTTGACTCTGTTGCATGTTAAATGTTGCTAAATTCATTTATCACACTAGAAATGTTTCGTCCTCCCCTCCATTCCAGTCACTAATTAATGATAATATGCAGAAGAGGGCAAACTAAACTAGTTCAACTTGGTTTACCTGGCCTTTTGCTCCCTTTTTGCCCTCTATACGTATTGGCCTGGCTGGCATATCATCATCATCAACATCAGTTAACGTTTTCATTAACTACTATTAACCATATGTCACACGCATGTGCCGCTAAAGCAACCACCTCCGCACACCTCCCCACACCCCTCTGTCATGGCACGCTTTCAGTCGATCCTAGAAAATTAAATTATGCGCCTAGTCGCGTGTCCTGCCACGATTTCACCATTCACCATTCACTTTTCCCGATGATGAGTCAAAATACATAAAAATGCCTAGATGCCGGGAGGCTCATAAATTTGTTCAAGAGGAACATTCGGACGGTCGCTTGGTCAGTTTGCAGACCGATCCAGGGAGAAAAAAACAACAACAAAAACAGCGAGTATAAAAAGGTGTTAAAATTGTGCCACAAAATGGTTTTGTGTTGTTGTTGTTGTTGCAGTGACCTCTGGGGTTGGTTTTTTGTTACCAAACATTTTATTACCAACTGACTTTGGTCTTCCTTTTATACCCTACACGTGAGGGTATTCCTAATAAGCAGAGAGTTAGAGTTAGATTGGAAGCAGATCGTTTTACTATATTCTATATACAGGGTGTGCACGTTATTTGAGGATAAAGTGAGAGTCAAACTAAAAAGATTATATTTCAAACAAAACTTTATGAATTTTTACACAACATTTTCTGATTATTCAATAAAATTTCCATTAGCTGCGATAACCTCCTCGAATATATGCAAATGCTCCTTATTCATATTGATTATAATGCTCAAAAGAGAGAGGAAATAGTGTTATAAGGATGCTTTTTGGCTTCACTATAATGTAAAAATCCAGGGAATTAAGGTCTAGGAAGCTATACGAAGCCAAAAGTTCAGCTACCATGGACTTTGAATGGTCCTTCTGAGTAATAGCTTAAAATTTATTGAATGAATTCTATAGATCGGATAGTATCAGATCGTTTCCTCATAAAACCGACTCTGCATCGCCGCCTAATGCTTCCAATTCACACCTTAAAAACGAGAATATATATATCTAAATCGATGTGATTTGCACATAATGCGATAATAACTGCATTTATCTTCATTTCTTCAGTTTATTTGTAGTCCGCCATATCTTATTTAAACAACAAAAAAACAGAATAATAGTTGTTTTAGGAAGCTATAGTAACATATATATATAGAGATCTCCTCTAAACTTCAAACTTACTTAAATATATAATTCTCAGATAATTAGAAAGTTTATTAACATTATATATGAATTTTGGTGCTTGTCTGGCTTAAGATTAATATATAAATTAAAAACAAAACACGTGCCGTGGTGCAATCGAAATATATCGGAAAGAAAATAAGATTAAAACTTTGTTTTTAATTTATATATTGACCTTAAGCCAGACAAACACCAAAATGTACAACACAAAGGTCGGAAAAACATTCACCATTATATATGAATTTTATTTACATTGTTTCACGTAGAGAGAGTTCTTTTTTAGATTTGTATGATTTAATGATTTTAATTATTTATATATTTAAATTATATAGATTGTTTCAAGTAGAGAGTATTTTCATGGAGAGTTTTTTTCAGATTTGTGTGATTTAATGCTTTAAGTTTCTTACCATTAATTCTATATAATTAACTGAACTATTCCAAACAGAAGCTAGTAATCCACAATGTTATAGGCAGATCAATAAAAATTCCAGAAGAGTATCCCAAGTGCGATATGCAAGTAAAACTCTAATCAGTCTTCCCCTTGTTTTCGCTTTTCGGCTCTGAAAATGATTACGCGCATTTTGTCGACACTGAAGTTTATGTTTTTTTATGAGGCGCGTGCCGGTCCACATGAAAGGTGAACTAACTTTTTCTTTTCCTAGTTGGTTTTTTATATACATATAGATACATATATATAACCGTAACACGCAACACTCCTGGGGGTTAAAACATTTTTATCTGGCTTTGGGCTGGTTGTTTTTATAAACTGTGAAGAGCTGGCTTAATTAGAGAAGAGGAAAGAAAACGGAAAAAAAAAACGTGAAGAGAAAAGAGTTTTCTTTGCTTCAATCCTTCAAAATTGCAGGTAAAACCTTTCCATCAAGGCTTCTCGATTTGATTGCCAGTGTGCCAGTGGCTTCTGGCCTCTGTGGCTCAAACCAGTTTACCAGTTCCAGTAGCTATCAATTTAATTGAGATTGATTGTGGCCAACTTCCGTTTCATTACACATTACATTCCGAAGAAGAATTGTCCCTTGACTTGCGATAGTTGGCAGTTGATAAGAGAGCAGCCAAACAACAAATATTTTGTAGCAACGACTTTGCCAATACCCTCTAATCTAGAGTAGTTTAAAATTTATTTTACATCTCAAAGTAAAGTTCTTTTTAGAGGCTGATGGAGAAAATATATGAATATAATTTTAATTTGCCCTTCAAGCCCTATTATCCCTTTTTGCCTGTGCAGGGTATCAGAGTCCCTTCTCTGTGTGGGCACACACACACATTGAAACACAATGACATCTCCGATCTTGGGGGCCCAAAAGGAGAAGATTTATGAGTGTTGTTCTCTTGGCTCTTGGCCTGGCCCTGGCCCTGGCCCGTTCACTTGCTGCTGCTGCTGCTCACACATTTGCAGTGCATTGATTTTTGTCACTTGGTCCCCAAATCGATTGGCATCGCTTCGTCGCGTGCCGCACAATTAATCAAAATAAAAGAAAAAAAAGATGAAGTCCACCCCCGCAGCGCCTCCTGCCCCGTCCCCTAGCCGCTACCTCAGTAGGTATCACATAAATGACAACCCATGTGACATATGAAGAGTAATGTGAACTATATACAGGAAACGCTCATTGCTCATTGTCTTTTAAAGAGAAGAAGGGGGGGAGGGAACAACAAAAATTGATAATTTAATACTTATTTATTCTATGAATTTATGTTCCTCTAGGTAAATATGCCATAAAGTGGGTAAGAAGTGTGTGCAAAGGTTGTCAAAGGGAATAGGAATTCATGTTAAAAATTCTATTAAATATAAAAGATGCATTTTAGTGTTTTTTTTTGTATGATATAGTGGTCCGATCGTTTCAAAATCGCAGATAATGTGCCTGGGGTATAAAAAAGTTTATATACTAACTTTGAAAGCCAAAGCTCCAAAACTGTGGGACTAGTTAGCATACGTTCAGACGGACAGATGGACAGCAAGATAGACGAACATGGGTATATCAACTCATATTCTTATGCTGATTAAGAATATATATACTTTAAAGTGTCGGAAACGATTCCTTCTCTGCGTTACAATTTTATAATACCCTCTGCAAGGCTATAAAATATCCAATGGATGCCAAGTGGAGCTAAAAATTGTGCAAAGGGTTTTCTATTAAGTGTGATCCATATGAAATTCAAGATATTTGAGGCATTTCACAGTCTTTTTAAATAAGTTCTTTCTGATTTATTGCATTAAAAATACACCATAAATCGAAAGATAGGTTGAAAACCCTCGAATTTAAGGCTAATGAGCAAAAGTTGACCTTTTGCTGAAAAGCGAAAATTACCACAAGGAGTAATAATAAATTAAAAGGTTTTAAATTTGATTAAAGTCCATGTGCGATATTTAATTGGCCCTTTTTTTATTATTATTATTTTGTAAATAATGTGACCTTTGGCGTCTTGTAACATTCTAAATGGGGCTTAACAGAGTGTCAGTGTGTGTGTGTGTGTGTGTGTGTCACTCCCACAAGTTTATGGTACCCTAGCCGAGAATGACTTAACCCCTAGGTCCATGTACTCGTATTTAATGAGACTCTGGCGTAGGTTCATGACGTCTAATAATGGTCATTTGGCTAAAAACCGTTTCCATAGTTTTCTGTGTTTTGTGTCCGGCACGACTCTTGACGCTTTGACAAAGTAACTGTATTTGCCCGGCAGCCATTTGGCCTATTGAGCCTTTTTGCGCCTGATTATTATTATGCTTATTATTATAGACACACAACATATATTGGCATAAATATATATATATAAGTACATATGTATATAAACTATTGTATTAAGCGGCAGCAGCTGCAGCTCATTTGTTGCCGTTGTTGTTGTTGTTTTTGTTGTTGTTGTAGGTGTTCAATTAAATATGCAAACAGTTTTCAAATGTGTCTCGACTTGACCGAGTTCAAAGTCACATAGGCACGGATTGGGTTTTTTATTTTACCTCTCTCCCTCTGCCACACACACACTGAGACAAACATTTCGATATCGAAAAGTTCATTGCCAAATGCAGCAGCAGCAACAGCAGCAACAGCCGCTTATTGCCATTATATTGGATTGCCATTGACTGCCATGGATTGATTTTGCGGGCCGACCAACCGATCGGTCGATCAACTGCCGCCGCTGCTGCTGGTGCTGCTGCAGCTGGGCACATTGAGTCACACGCCGTAGTCATGGACATACGGACGAAACTTGGCGAGTTCCCAACCTCCAAATCAACTTCCCAAGTGCCGGCTGCTGCTGCTGAAAACACCAACAACAACAACAGCAACAGCAAGCTGCATTTTGTGGGCGGCCACTGACCAAATGGTTTTTTTTCTTTCACTACCCTTTCTATGAAAAAGTTGCATAGTTCTTAAAGCAAATTAAACAGAATCTTCTTCCAACGATCTCTCAATAATCGTTTCATTATTTTTTTTATTATTCTTGCAGATCTAAAAAGTGGCCAGGCTAAAAGGGTAAGTGTTAATTATTTCTTATTAAATTTTTTAAGAAATTCCATCAAGATATATACCTTAAAAAAAAATACATCCTTAGGGAAGTTACATACATTTTCGTATTTATTTATTTTTGTTTATGACAACAATTTATTTCCTACTCTTTAGCAAACAGAAACTGTTAATAATTTGTTTGTAATTTATGCAAGTCTCTGCACACATTTGAATTAATTCATTTAAACATAAAATTTAAATATGGTATTTCCATTATGCATCTAATTTATTTGCTGTCTTATAAATTATTAATTTATGAATTATTATTGTTTGTCTTAGCCTTTTTGCTCTTATTTTCTATTGATGATTGTGTTTTTCGATTTTCGGTTAGAGTATTTATTTTTTCAATCAATTTGGATTTTTATTTTTGTTTTGTTTTGTGTTTTGTGTTTTTTTTTTGGTCGATTTCTATTCTCGTGAGCTCTTTTTATACCCTTGCAGAGGGTATTATAAAATTGGTCAGATGTTTGTAACGCAGAGAAGGGATCGTTTCCGACCCCATAAAGTATATATATTCTTGATCAGCAAGAGAAGACGAGTTGATATAGCCATGTCCGTCTGTCCGTCTGTCCGTCTGTCCGTCTGTCCGTCTGTCCGTCTGTCTGTCTGGTGCTGCGCGATCTAGTCCCACAGTTTTAGAGCTATCGCATTCAAAGTTCGTATATAAGCTTTTCTATATAGCCACATACACATCTGCGATTTTGAATAAGATCGGACAACTATATCATATAGCTGCCATACAAATACAATCGTTAAATGCAAATAACTTCTCTATTTTTGAACAATCTTATCCAAACTGATTATGTACATAAATAAAAAGGGATTACGTCATATGCGTGAATTTCAAAACAATCGGATAAACATAACGCCTGATTTCGACGATATAAAATTTGCCTATATAGCGTGCACTGCTTATGGCAGCAGCAGTATGCAGCAGTACTGCTGCCATAAGCAGTGCACGCATAAGCAGTGAAGCACATATATGTGTCAAAATTGCGATTGTGTGTGTGTGAATATGAATATCAATCGCTACATTGTCTACTATTTGGCGATTGGCTGCCCCCGGCCAATGTATTTAAAATATTTCTTTATTGGATTAAGAAACAAAAAATTTTTTAGAAAATAAAATGTAATGGTCAAAAGCTGCAAGGGTATACAAACTTTGGCATAGCCAAAGTTAGCTTCTTTGATATTTTTTTTCTGTTTTTGCCTTTTTGCTATGGAGTATTTTCGTTATAAATTCTAGGCATAAGACCATATCGTTTTCATTTTGATTTTGATTTTGATTTAATTTACGGTTCTCGGTCCGCTTGGACACTTTGAATAATGTTTGTCTATTTATAAATATGAATTATTTTCCAACAGATTAGAGGAACGTATCCAATCTATTGTTATATACCTCGACTCCACTCCGCTTCCCCCTCTGCGCGCCCCCTTTAGCCCGTTCGCAGCGAGTTGTGTCGACTGTGGCGACTTGTGGTTCGTTGGTGTGTTGCATTTTTAATTGCTAATTAATTTTCCCGACACACAAAAAACAATAATTTTCTAAGTGAGAGATAAGCAGAGTTTCAATTTTTTATATAGGATATCTATATATATGTGTGTGTGTGTGTGTGTGTTTGTGTGTGTGTGTGCAGTATATTTTTTCAATTAACCCAACACCTGGTTAAAATTTATTTATTGTGTTGATTTTCGCATTATAAATTTAATTTAATTATACGTGAAATGGTTCGTTTTGCCGTATTGAACGTTGCGTGGGTTCCCTCCTCTCGCCCCCTGGTCTGTGATGAAGGGGGGTGGAGGGTTGTGGGGATAGATGGTTACAAAAAGTTGTTCAGACTCACATTAAACAGCAATTAAGCTTAATTATAGTTGTCGCCCGTTTTTAGCCAACATGTTTGTTGTTGTCTGCTTTATTTGTTGTATGCAAAATAGACAACAACAGACTCTGACAGGGGGGCAGGAGGGCAGGCGGGACAGGGGGGCCAGGGGGCAGGTGGCTGGCAGCTGATGTCTGGTTAACCATAGTTATAGGCATAGGCTAGTTAGCATTTGTAAGAGATCTGGGCGCGTGGTTCCTGTTTTCTACAGTTTTCGATTTCGGTGGTGGTGGGTCCGCCCCACATACCCCCCCTCCACTCCTCCTTCTCCCTTGCATCACCGTAAACCGCCCACCCATCCCCTTCGTCTGCTGTCTGTCAGTCACACACACACACACAAACAAACACACACATATGGAATACGACACGATCACGACACGAGCACGAGTGATGGCAGTCTGCACTTTCCATATACCCTGTAAAAGCAAAGGATATAGTAATGTTGTCACAAGGACAAAAGAAGCATAGGAAATAATACATTACATATTTTTATATACACACTTCTCGCCATATGAATAGAACTCCGTTTTATTAATTAGTTTCTTTCAATTTTCAACCTTTTTGACTCCAAAAAAAAACTTGTATTTATTTTAATTTATATATCATCAATTAACAAATAATAGTTCAAGTTAATGACCAAAAAAAGAGCATATAGAAAAATACAATCCATATTTTTATATAGACACTCCACGTCACATGAATAGAACTGCGTCTTATTAATTAGTTTCTTTAAATTTCTTTAAAAAAAACTTAATTTTAATCTACATACAATAAATAAAAAAAAAAAAAAAGTAAAATTAAGAATTAATGTTCGCGCTTTTTAGAGCTACTCTAAAAGTTCTATTTAGGTTTAAATACTTAATCAACATCAGCAAAAGTCTCAAAGTAGATCTGTCTCTTTATAGAGATATATATTTATCTCTACTGATCGAACTCTTTTAAGTTAGAAAACCATCTAAAGAAATAAATTAATTAAAAAATTTATTTATATACGAACAGCAGCCGCTAGATGGCGCCAAGGTTTTTAAAAAAATAGGCAAAATATAAATTAAAAAGAAATCGAAGTCACCAATTATCTAATACAGGGTATCATCAAGTTGGAGCACCCGGACATAATGCACGGATAGTTTTGTTGTTGTTTTTATTGTTCGTTTCGTCTTTGACCCCCACCCCGCCCCCACCGTGTTCCCCTTTGCACATTTGCTAATGGGTGCTTTTATGTTATGGCCTGGCTTAAAATGGATGAGCCTGGCTAAGGAGTTGTTTGAGTTTCAATTTGTGTGTGGGTTAGCTTTGAGTTGTTGTTGTTGCTGTTGTTGTTGTTGCTGTGGGTGTAGAGTTGCAGCAACAGCTGGACTCTGTCTGAATGAAAGTAAAAGGTGTTGCAAAAGGCTTAAGAAGTATGTTCAAATTAATGGAAGTTGTAAAGGAAGCAGGTAATTGATTACCTAGCCAAAAAAAAAAAAAACCAAAAGAAAACTGGCGAAAAAAAACCTCCAAACGTGTAGGAAAATTTTCAGCGAAATTTTTAGAAATTGTTTTTTTTTTTGGGAGGAAAAACTGAAAGTGCAGTTTACATTTGAATGAACTGTTTGTTTAGCTTTTTCAAAGTTCCTGTTTCAATTTTATTTATATCAATCAATCAGTCTATTTGAAATCAAGTCATTTCCTAGGTACATAATGCTGCAATTGAGTTTTAACCTTGAAATTTCCATTTAGTTCATTATGTATACCTCCGCTTCAGATAGTTGTTATGATTCATTAGCCATATTAATTCATTAGAAACTTTTAAACAACAAAAATTCAATCAAAGATCGTTTACTTAACTCAATTAGCCATAAATTAAAACATATTCTTGCTAAATCATTATGAGCTCCATTGTCACATTAGCTAAATTGGCAGCGATTTTGAATCTCCCTCCATCCCCCACCCTAATCTAAGAGTTAACAATTCATCAAAAAATTTATTTGCCTCTCAAATGAGCAGCAACAAAAGCACACAAATTAATTGAAATAATGAGAAAGACAGCACAAACGCACACAATTGCATTGAAATCGAATCAATCTATATATATATATATATATATAGGAATATGTGAAGTATAAAGTGGGTGCTGCATGTAGAGGAAGGAGAGAGAGGAGGAGATGCCTTTTGTATGCATAATATCAATTTGTGCGGTCCTCATCATACCTACACGTACTTAACCGACTGAATGAGTTTTATATTAAGAGAAAGAAAAAAATATATATATAAACTTTATCTAGCAATCTTAAGCCAATTTAATAAGCGGGTTGCCCCGTTGTGGCCACAAAGTTGAGCTGTCAGTCGTAATATGATTAATCAGCGCCACAACGCACCAAAGCAAAGCAAAGCAAAACCGAAGCAAATGAAACCAGCCAACAATTGAAGATACTCGCAACAATGAGGCAAATCTGAACGATGTCGATGCCAATGGAATGGAGGACTGAACGAGTGAATGAATGACTGACTGACTGACTGACTGACTGACGGACTGAATGACTGAATGAATGGGGGCATGCCAATGTCGGTCTGCATCAGCAGAGACTTACATATGACTTTGTCTTAACGCCCACATAGAACATGCAAGATACATGGGAGCTACTTCAAAGGATGACTTTTTGAGAGGGGGGAAATTGATAGAAGTTCTCTTACAGGTCAGGAAAATCAACTTATTAATATTTGGCAGCTTGATTTATATCTCAATCTATTCTGTAGTTCAAATGAAAATCTTATTTAATTTAAAGGACATTTCCAAAAGTCTATATAGATAAATCGGAGTGGAGCTTGGCTCCATTTTGATCTACTGAAATGAAAATGAGTTCAGTTAACAGCAAAACTAAAAGAACTTGCTATGGTCTAGGAATTAAAGTAGTCTCGCCTTGGTGGAGGAATTTAATCCTATGTTGGTTGAGGTGTTGCACCGACTCTGCCTTCTCCTCCTCCTCCTCCTGTCCACAACTTTTCCAGTTCGCAGTTTTATTATAGGGAAGTCCTGTTTGGGTAGTGTGTATTAAGCCTGCTAAAAAGAATGTTTGATGAAAGAAAAATTGGTACATTTCTATATTATCTACTTTGATATATAATTTTGTATATTTTCAATTTGATTAAATTAATATATTAATTTTTACCCCTTTTTTATCCAACATACGAAGTCCATATATCAAATTCTAAAATATTTGGCAAATTTACTAAAATGTGAATGGGAACATACGAACAAGAAAAAGTCAATTCTAAAAAAAATGTTTAATGAGAGAAAAACCAAAAACAATAAATAATCAATATAGTGTACTAGATTCCTTCAAAATCTACTTTGATATTTAATTTTATCTGATTAAATTACTCTATTTTTATCAGGGACGTTAAATAATGTTAATTTTGTTTTTTCAATCGAAATAAAGTAAGTAAGTCGCCGGGCCGACTTGGATATACCATGCATCAGGGGAAAACAAATTTCCTTGAGTTTATAAAACTTATTTCATATATTAAATTTCTTTCGTATGCGCGATTTTTAACATATGCTATCTCGCTCACTCTTATGTGTGTGCACTTTAGCGCCCCACCGGCCAAATTCGCCCTTGCACCGCTTTGAGTGCAAAACGTTTCAATGCATAACTCGGCCATTTTTATTCCGATTTTTATGAAACTCGGTGGAATGATACATGTCCATAACATATATAAGTGTGCCGAATTAAATTCCGATACGATAAATATTGCGGGAGAAAATCACTTTTTATTAAATTCCGGAGGCGGAAGGGGGCGTGGCAAAAAAATTTGGTGGAATGATAGATGTTCATAAGATCTATGAGTGTGCCAAATTAAATTACGATACGATAAATATTACGGGAGAAAATCACTTTTTATTAAATTCCGGAGGCGGAAGGGGGCGTGGCAAAAAAAAACATAAACTTGGTCTGCGCCAAGACTACACGAGTCTACATTCTAAATTTGGTAGCTCTATCATTTATAGTTGCTGAGATCTCTGCACTCTTACGGACGGACAGACGGACGGACGGACAGACGGACAGACGGACAGACGGACAGACGGACAGACGGACATGGCTCTATCAATTTCTCTTCTCATGCTGATCAAGAATATATATACTTTATAGGGTCGGAAAAGCTTCCTTCTCCCTGTTACATACATTTTGGCGACTTTAATATACCATTTCATCCTATGGATGCATGGTATAAAAATCGAAAGATACCAATATACTTATGCATAAACTATGCACGTTCCCTATGATTTACAAATTCGTAATTTTTATTAAGTAAACAAAATAATTATTATGCCTTGAGTTTTATTTTTTTTGCTTTAACTCATAGACTTACGTCCTTTAGGCATTTTTGAGCATAAATAACATTTTTTTATTACTCGACATTTTTATTCATTATTATTTTATTTATTTTTTTTTAATACCATGCTCAAGTTGTTTATTTAATTTTAAAAACAGCGAGTCCCGCGATGGGTTGTGCCTCAGATCTGAAAATATCAATTTTAATGTCGAAAATGCCCGTTTTGTTAGTTTTATGTAAGCAAATGAATGAAAAATCGAAATAAATAATAATAAAATTAATTAATTTAATATGCATTCAAATTTTAAGAACTATATTCGAATCGATTACTTTTTCAACATGTCAAGTGCAACGTGGCGTATGGGTTATATACTTTTCCAGCCTCTTTTCTATGTGCATTTAGAGTCGATTGCACAGTGTTAGTTTTTTTGATAGCTTCTCAGATGAATCTACAAAAGTTGCGTGAGTTAATGCCAGAGCTTTAAATAGAGCCAATAACGAAAAATAACATTAGTTGCTTAACACGTTTCATAAATTTTTGACAAATTGAACTGGTTTTTATTTTTTGTTCTGAACTGACTGAGGTTGTGTATAGTTCAGTTCCTTTATCTAAAGTTCTCTCATGCCAACTCATAAATTAATGAGGCTCATAAAATCAAACTCCAAATTGTATCTACTGAATACAGTCATTTTTTGTTTTCTTTTTTTCGAATGAAATGAAATGAAACGAAATGAAGAATTTTATCGCTCTAATCAAAAGCAGCAAACATGACGCGTTTAAATTTCAAATGCAGTCAAACAATTGAAATTATTATTGTTATTTTTAACAATTTTCAAGCAGCAGCAACAACAACAACAGCAACAGCAACTACAATAACAAGCCACATTTGCTTGACATGTTTGTTTCGTGTACAAAATATTTTGATAATGATCGTGAAGCAATAATAACAACAAAAAGCAATTGACTGAGTTTCCAAGACATATAACTGAATGCTGATATATCTATATAAGTATATGTACATATATGACCGTGTTGGGGTCACACTTATCGGCTTTACATTCTCATCTAAATGAAATTATTGTCTCTCTCTCAATTTCGGTTTGTTTGTTTGCCAGGCACGTAATGGGGAAATGGGTTGTCGATAATAATTAAATACAAATATAATCAAATGAATTAGATATTTCTGGAATTTCAGGGATTGTAATAGAATGGAATTTGAATAGCATTTTAAATTATTGAAAACAAAAATTTATAATAAGAAACTAAAAGATGCCTTTATTTTCTCCCTCTATTTTCATTAGTTAAATCTTCATGGTTTCCACGATCATCTATTTATGAATAGAGCAATCTTTATCCCTTCATAGGGCATACCATCACCCGAAATCCACAATCCTACAATTATCCCAGATTCCCATCCTTCTAACTAACTTTAACTTAAATGCTTCCAACAATCATGTAATTGCCAGTTGTAAGAACTGGAAATCTATTAACCGAGGAAGAGAAATAAATATAGAGTTGATTTTTTTTTTTGAATTTTTCAAAAATTTTTATTGGATGGTTTTGTGCCAGCACTTTTTGGTGTTTAAAAACGATACATAGAGACACGCGTATATGGTAGAATACTATGAACTAATCATGTTTTTTTCGCTTTTAACTACAACTACAACTAAGACATATACAGAAAATAGATAAATTTATAGAAGAAGAAGTGTGTGTGTGTGTGTGTTGGGAAGGGAGGGGGAGTTGGGTATAGGCACTATACAACTATTGATGAAAATTTAAAAACTTCTTTTCGATAGATGCATACAGAACTAAGGGGCATAGCTATATAGGTTGCTTTTGTTTTTTTATTATTATACATAAAAGTTGTGCTTAAATGCATTTCACACAACTTATTTCGATTAATACAAAAAAAAAAAAAAAAACACTTGATTGTTTATGTGCAAAATGGAGTGAACATATTTTCTAAACTCGCTTTTTTCTTGTTCATTGAGTTAATGCTTAGAAATAAGATTTTTAAGTTCTTAAGCAGGTGGTTGTTTTAATTTTTACTTAGCTTTTAATTGAGAGACATAGAAAAGGGTGAGAAAAATGAGACAGAGAGAGAGAGAGAGAGAGAGAAAGAGAAGATATATTTTTTGTAGCTATAACTTTAGCTTTCATTTTCGAAAACTGGGCATAGGCACTTATTCTCTCTCTCTTTCTCTCGTGAGATCTCCTTTCCTTTTCTTTCTCTTTCTCTCCCTTTCACTCTCTCTCTCTCTCTCTCTCTATCTATCTAACTCATTGTGATAATTCATTCTCATAGTATGCAGTTTTTGTTGGTATGTATGTGTGTGTGTTTTTGATTAGTAAGTTACATTTTAAATACATTTAGTAGTTAACCTTTTTATTTTAACTATATGAAAAAGCAAAAAAAAAAAAAAAAAATTTCATTTAAGACACTAAACTAAAGTCCTTTGGATTGTGGTATAGTTGATGTTTGTTTGCTTCTCTGCGCGCACCTTCTTCTGCTACGTTTTGCTGCTTTCTCTTCGCCTCTCATTTATTTTTGGGTAAATGCCGTTTCATATGCAATGCCAAATGATCGCTTCGCGCAAAACTACGTTCGCATACGATGCACTTGAAGGGCTTGGCACCAGTGTGTTTGCGATAGTGTCGCGTCAATTCATCGGAACGAGCGAAACGCCATTCACACTCGGGCCACTGGCAGGTATACGGTTTTTCGCCTGTAAATATAGAGAAAAGATTGACGAAAATTAGATGAGGGACATGCAAAAGTATTACTAAAAAAAAACTAAATCCAATCCCCGCCAGAAAACATGTTTGACTAACCAGCCAACCGGCAGCTGTGTCCAAATGTTGGCATCCAATATTTTTGTCTTGTTTTTTTTTTTTTTTTTTTTTTGGTATTTTATGGCACACGACTTGAGTTCGTCGATGCTTCAGACAAAAGACATTTTCAAGTGAACCGGCAAATGCCGGCAACTCTATGACTAATTCAATTCAAAGACAAACAAATGTGGCCAGGAGAGGGGGGAGGGATGACTATTATTGTAGTGGTCCTACATAAACATTCATGTTCAAATTGAAATTGTACAAAATAATTATGTCGATTCGAGACATTTGTTAAAAGTGAACTTGACATTTTTCAGTTGAATGAGTGTATATCGAATGCGCTTTGCATATACACTGCGAAAAAAGGGGGCAAATATCAAGCAACACTCAAATTAAAAATTGTTATTTTCAATGATAATTATTTGGCTCAGTGTAGATTGAAAATGTTATTGAAGTTAAGACTTGAAATTGTTGAAAGAAATGAAAGGTTTACGAAATCATTGAAATCATTGGATTGTTCGATTCGATTTCCACTAGAAATTGGATATCTAAACTTCAACTTGTGCACATCTTTTTAGGGCCTTTTCACCTCACCACACTCCCCCTTCATCGCACTATTTGAACGATCTCAAGTGGCACTCAGCTGACACTTTTGTCGGATTTTCGTATAGAAACTCAATACGAATGCGACTCGTGGCGTGACTTATTGGTTTATTTAGATCTCTTTTAATGAATTTAAGTGTTTCGAGACGAGATGCCCGATCATAATCACATGGAAAAAAAACACACACACACACACACACACAAAAAGTTTACCTAGACCAACAAAAAAAGGTTTTTATTTTTTGGTGAGTCACAACAACATCGTACAGAATTAAAAACTATGTGGACCTCCCCGCGTGGGAACAACATTTATACATACTTTTGGAATTTGTTGTATTTGTGTTTTGGCAAAGATACAAAAAAAAAAAAAAAAAATTTGAAAACAACCACAGAAAGTTATGTAAGTGTTGTTTTGTAATGTGCGATGAACGCAATGCGATAAGCCGCAGCAGAATTACTTCATAATTTTACTTAGTAGTTGTTGTTGTTGTTGTTGCCGACGACAAGAAAACAAACCAAATCGCCGCCTCGGCAAATGGCAATATAAATAAATTGAAAAGGCAAACAAAAAGGCTCTTTTGGATCTTGGATCGGATTGGGTTGGACGGGCCTGGACGGGCCTGGACTGGACTGGACTGGATTGGATTGAATCGAATCTGAGTGAGACTGCCTAAGGCGAAAAGTTTTTAGCTGGACCATGGACCATGGACCACCTCCAGTCGCTGTCTGCCAGCTAAGACTCACTTGAAGTCTCTCCCGTCCCTCCCTGCAGTTCCACTCCATGGGCATAAAAATCAAATCAAACTAATTTATGGCAGTGCGAACATATTAGCAAACAAATCAGTACAAAATAAGCCAACAGACTCAAGATCTCTTTGCAGACAGCGATAGAGAGAGAGAGAGAGAGAGAGAGCGGAGAGGGGGGAGAGGAGTCTCAGAGAGACAGAAGATAGGGAAAATTTATGCGTTCGCTTGTAGCATAAAGATTAGTTACCCGGTGATTTTCTAATCCTCCTTCCCTATCATCAGTGTCATCATTGAAGAGATTAAAATGCAGAAAGCCCAAATAAAATTGAGAAATTTATGTGCCTAGGCAAAAAAGGGTTAATTCAACTTCGACTTTGATTAGAACCGATTGAAATGGTTAGAGTTGGGCTTAGGGTCAAGTTGCGCCATTTGGAATTAGAAATGAAATGAGCAAACAGAAAAGATGGAAGCAGCATAAGTATATCTATGACTATGACTATGACTTGCTCAAATATTTATATAAAATCTGAAAAGGCCTCTCGTCTAGGTACTAGCATCATTGCTAATCAGCAAAGACAACACTCGGAGCTGAGTGTTGGCGCCACAGCCACAAGATGCTGCAGCCACATTTAAATTGCATAAACAAAATAGATGATAGATAGATAGTTGGTTAGATGGATAGATGTAAGCTATGTATGAATGGAAGTAGATTTTAGGCTGGGTCTCGGTCGCGGTCTCCGACTCGCTCTCGTCTGGACGTTAACTAACTCAAAAGCCAAACAAACCGACAGCCATCAGACAGTAGCCCCACAAATGTTGACCACTCAAAGAAAAGAGGGGGAAAAAATATCAACTACTAAGGCAAAAATTGGCAAAGCTTAAAAACCAAAAGAGGTTTGAACTAAATGCAGAAAGACATGACCATTAGCCAGGTTAATTGATGGCGGCGGGTGAGAAACAGGCAGCTAGGAAGGTAGGAAGGAGGTAGGAGGTAGAAGATCGAACCGATCGTGTTTGGCTTTAGGCTAAGGTAAAGTCAATTAAAGCACTTTTACCGCACACATACCTTAAATCAGTTAAAGTGCCAGAAACCAACAAAAACAACAACAACAACGACCTAAAGGGTGAGATCACCCAAGGTTTTTCTATGGAATTTCCTAAAGTTTACTCTCGGCGACCTTTTGCATAACTCCTCCTCCTCCTCTTGCGCCTCCTACCGCCCCCTTCCAAAAGGCTGCGTGCGTTGACGGGGCGTTAAGTTTATCAGTTAAGTAAAAATCAGCGCAACGCAAAATCATAATAATAAAAATGTTTTTAATGCAGCATTTTAAGTTTGCGCATAAATCAGCTGGTCGGTCGCTCGGTCGCTCAGTCGCTCTGTCGGTCATGTGCGATTAATAAACCCAGCAAACCCCAGCAGTCCATTCGAGGGACAAAGTGAGAGAGAGAGAGAGGGAGAGACTTTAGGCAGGGCTCTGACTGTGGCTGGGGTCTGGGTCGGCAATCGGGAGGCATAAAACGTGTGGCCCATAAAACGAAGGCAGGTGATCAACATCAGCAGCAGCAGCAGCAGCAGCAACAACAGCAGCAGCAGCAGCAACATCCAACGGAGCGAAATATATCCAACGGAACGTCAAGTGTAATCTGAGCAAGAAGGAAATGCAGGCCAAACGTGCGCCCAGCTGATGGCGTTGGCGATTGGCGATTGTTTGCGATGTTGCAACTTGCTGACCACAAAACAGCAACAACAACAGCAACAGCAACAACAAACAAACCGTAGAAATCACGATTTTTGTGGTTTTTCTGTTGGTCTTGTGGCACAGAAATTGAAAAAACAACCGAAAAAACAACCCAAAAAAAAGAAATATAGGCAAAAGGCGCTCGAAGCTCTCTCATGGCAAATTATGTGCTGGCAACTACAAATATGAGCTCGCGAATTAATCAAAAGCCTTTTTCCATAGCTGGTCTCTCTCAGTCAGTCTGTCTGCCCACCGATTGCCCAACCAACCCAACCTAACCAAGCCGCCACAGCTGCCAGTGGCAGCTAACTTAACTCATCGGTGTCCAGTGTGCCCACATCGAATTCCCCTCCCATTCATTACCCAGTCTAGGATTGATCGGACAAATGTTGTGACAGTTGGCCAGCAGATGATGTAGGTGTACGTATGTGTGTGAGTGTGTGTGTGTGTGTGTGGGTGGATAATGACCGTCCAAAAAAAAACTTACCAGTATGAATCCTTTGATGAGCCTTCAAATGTGAGCTCTTCGTATAGACTTTTGAACAACCTGCAATTAAAAATAAATTTAGACAAAAAATTAGTTTTTGGGTAACAAAAAAAAACACTTAAATAATATTTAAAAGATGATTTCGATTAGACCACAGACAAAGGTAATTTCCAGAATTTATAAGCAAACAAAGAAAATTCCTCTCTCCTTTGATATTTTATGATTTTAAATTCGAGTATTACCTAAAGAAAATGATTGCAAATCCTTCTTAATGCTTTCAACTATCTTTATTAAATGGGAGTTATTACTAAACTAGAAAAAAAACTACTGAATATACCTCACTCAAAAAAATGGAGTAAGGTTTTTGCAAATTGAAAAAATCGTCAATCGGTTTAAAACTCACAAAGTTATAGGCTCTACCTCCAAGAGCAAAGCATCGACTTTAAAAACTTTAAACGCATTTTTCTCGAAACCTCTTTTTCAAGTTCGGTATCTAAGTATTAAAACTCAGAAACTATTGAAACGATTCGTTCAGTCAAAACTCAATCACACTTTCTTTATATAAAAAACCCGCCTCAACGTTTCTTTTATATGTTTTTAACATTAGGCTGCTTTTTAATTATACAATTTATACTTTTTTTACATAAACGTCGATTTTTGCCTTTAAACAAGCGACAAAAACTTAAAAATTAAAAAAAAATAGAAGAAAAAAAACGTTGGCGATGGGCAAAAGTTTTACCTTAACTAAAATTATCAAGGAAGCTAACAACTGCCTCCGTGCCTTCTATTCGCTTAATAAACAAAAACAAAAAAGAAAAATAATGCCACAGACAGGATTCGAACCCACATCTATCGTTCCATACCGAAAACCTCAATATCATTATAAGATAATGAAAAATAAGCGACTGAGAGGACATTTGCGATGACAATTTTGAAAAAGGCTTAGATATGCCATTTTTGGGCGGCAAACCCCATAAAAATTTTAAGATTGAGTGGAAATTGCAACTACTCAAATGATTAACTCAAATCTCTGTTTCACTTCGTCTTAATGCTAAAACTAATTAATCTGAACACCAAAATAATAGAGTTATAAGTCATTGGAGTATAATATGTTAATCTCTCATAATTTGATCGTAAAAATCCAGCATCGAATTCACTAATTCTAACATCAATCAATAGTTTGTAGTTAACTGTGGATTGGAATTTCCTGTATGGGCCATTTGTGATAGATTTATGACGTCATTTAATTAAAGCCACAAAAAGAAAAGAGTAGAAGTTAAAGTACGAAATCTTGATAAGTAAGGCCATCAAAATGAATACCATACATTCGCCAATTCCCCTCATTCTCCCCCCGCAACACCCAACCCAACATAGACTAGGTCAGTGGGCGTTGCCCCAAAATACCAAAGAGGAAGAGATGAAAATTTTACGGAGCCTTTTTTTTTCGTCGTTTTTTTTTTGTTTACTTTTAATTAATGCCCATGGTAGAACAGTTGGTGGGTTGGTTGGTGAAAGTCTTTTTTTTTTTTTTTTTTTGTTGCACGATATTCACTTGCCCAGGCAGACAGACAGTGTGACATTTATGAGGCAGTTAAAAAGGATGCCCCCAACACGTACGCTCTAATTGAAAGCCAAAATGGCAAACACACAAAAGCGAGGCCCAAAAAAAAAAAAGAAGGCGAATTAAATAGCTAAAGAGCGAGGCAAGAATGTTGTACGACTGCGGCTACGAGAAACGATTGTTAGACAGTTAGAGGCAGTTGATTGGCTTGCCAGATATCGGAGGATTGCTGAACTCCATGCGGACATAACTCACTTGGCAGCACCAACTGGCAGTTGCAGTTGCAGTTGCTAAAGTCTCTTGCTATTGCTATTGCTATTTCTATTGCTATTACTATTACTATTGCCTGATGTCTGATGCGTGCGTTTATGGCATAATAACTTCATTTGGACAGCATTGCTGTTGCCTGCCTGCCTGCCTGGCTGCCTGTGCATTCATTGGAGTTTTGTCTAATATTTGTGGTCTTGAGTTTTGCTGTCGTTTTTCGTTTTTCGTCTAACGTCGTCTAAAAATGGCCATGGCAAACGTGTCAGACAATTGTCAATTATTTATTAGTGGCAACGCACGTAGTCGTCTAAAGTCTAGACAATGTCGGAATACAGTTGGGCCACTTAAGTGCTTTTCGAAGATGGAGATGGCGATGGAGATCGATAGCTAATGTATAAAGATATATCTATATAGACAGAGCATAGAATTATCTATATATATAACCAATATTTTTTGATGAAGTGATCTCATCTTAACGTAAATTATAAATGTCTTTTTTTTTTCCTCTCTCCCTTTATGGTTTTTTTATTTGTTATATTGAAACTTTCTGAGAGTTAGGCAAAAAAACGAAAACGACTTATAAGTTTGACTAATAGAACATTATAAATGTAAAGTAGAATTTCTAATTCTTAGTTTTTTCCACGTTTTAAAATTCAGTTTTTCGTTTAGTTTTTAGATTAAAAATTTCAGCAGTTTTCTTAGGTGAGAAACGATTATTTATTAGCTCGAAGGCAAATTTAAGCTAAATGATTTTTTAAAATTTATTTAAGCTCGAGGTGATTTATTGCAAAGCAAATAAAAATTGAGCAGGTTGTCTTTAAAGCGCCAGAACTAAATTTACCATCAGTAGACTTCATTAACGAACCTAGAACTGACACTACTTTAAGGGTTAAACTAGTTGGGAATTACAACTCAATATTTAAAGCGAAAAAAGAAGCCACAGCTTACAACCAGTCATTTTATTTCTGTCTTTTTTTGTCTGTTTGCGAGAAAAATTCAAAAACATCTGGAAGCGGGAATTCTGACTTTTTTAAAAATCGATTTTTCGTTTTTCCGCTTTATTCCAAATAAACTATTTTCTATTCATGATTTTAAGTTTGATACTGAAAGTTGCAAATGTTCCATAAAAATAAAATTCCAAATCTTAAATCTCAATGCCTAAAAAGAAGTTCATAAACAAAAAGTTGGAATTGTGTCGCTTGGAAAAGATTTGTCAGATTTAACCTGAATATTTTTGAAGCTTTTGCAAAAGCAAAATAGATTTATTGCAAATTCCAATTTTTTGGCATTTCGTATCCCAGTGCAGCATTTTAGAAACCTTTGATAACATGAACACTAGTCGTATGGGTAATGTCGCATTACGTATACGACTAGTGTTACTGCTATTTAATGCTATGATTTATTGCAAATTCCAATTCTTTGGATACCAGTGGAGCATTTTAGAAACCTTTGATAACATGAACACTAGGCGTATGGGTAACGTCGCATTACGTATACGACTAGTATTAATTCTATGTAATGCTATTAGCAAATTATATGGATTTAGTCGGTGGAAAGTAATACTATTCCAAAAATAAGTCTCTTAATAGGATATAAACATATTAAAAATATCTAAATTATGTGAATTTGAGCCAACAAAAGAACATTGATTTTTTCTGGTGGTTTTTAATCACTATTCAGCTTTTTCTGCTTCCTTTTTTTGGTTGATCTGGCAACTCCAGATCATTCCCCAAAAAGACTTCAAAATAATTTTTTCTTTTCCTACTTTTGATGTAGTTTATTAAGTGAAGTTTCGAAAGTTTCTAATTCAATTCCTTAATGTTTTGTTGTTTTAATGGAATTCTTTTTGCATCTTCTTCGAACATACTTAAGCTTTGGCTTGAAGACCCAGTGAACTGTCGCTAAGTATTGCATTCACTGCTAATGACTCAACTCGGTTCCAAGTTTTGTGACATTGAAAACGCACTTGGCCATGCACAAGACATGCAACTGTAACAACAATAGAGACAACCCACATACAAAACAAAATACAGGCAAAATGGGGGGAGGGAAGAGAGAGAGAGAGAGAGATCTCTTACATAAATATATGGCAAATGCCTAATTAGAATTACAAAAAAGGTAATAGAAAAAGCGCCACAGCCAGCACCACCAATAATAATAATAACAACAACAACAACAGCAACAGCCACAAGCAACAAGCAACAATAAGCAGCGGGAACTGTCAGTGGCACAGCCAGAGGAGAGATGCGGACAAAAGTCAGAAAAAGATAATAAATAAATGTATAGATAAATGGAGAATAAATAAATGCCGATTGGAAAAACGCGCCACGCATGAGCAATGAGTCTCGCACGTGGAGTCAGCAAATGCCCCCAACAACAACAACAAGAAGGAGTGTTGGGGGGGGGGGGGTGTACCAACTGGTTGCTGGTGTTAGTTAGTCGACTTTGTTACGAAAAGTGTCGCAAAGCATGCGAAATGATAAACGAGACGCACATGCAACGAATGCCAACGAATCTTTTGGATGAAACTTCTACTCACCCACAAAATCACAGTGATGGATGCGACGCTTCTCCAGCTCGGGATTGTTGCGCCGATTATATCGCACCGTTCGCACACTCATCAGGCTGGCAATGTGTGCCGGAGTCCCTGGCTGATGATGCGAATGCCGACCACGTCGTCCCGTCGTCGTCGTCGTTGATGTTGATGATGTTGTTGGTGGTGGTGCTCCGGCTGTTGCTGGTGCAGATTGCTGTTGCTGTTGCACCAACGATGATGTCTGCTGTTGCACACCGGATGCTAGGCCAATCACTGCCGCTGATGTTGCTGATGTGGCGGATGTTAGATTGGTTAGCGTTGTTGTTGTGGTGCCAGCACCACCGCCACCAAGTAACTGCAATGTGGGTGCTGGATTCACGAGACTGGGACAGAGTCCCAGGCCAGCTAGACCGGCCAGACCAGCATGACCTTGCTGATATGGCGGCGGCGGTGTGGTTCGTCTTTGAGCCTGAGCGACAGCAGCGGCTGCTGCCACCATGGAGCTGCCGGGACTACCGGGATCTGAGCTGGGTGGCGTCAATGGTGGCACAAACATGTGACGTGTGCCTACCATACCCACCCCCGCACCCGCCGCTGCCGCCGACAATGATGATGATGACGAGGAGGAGGCGGCTGATGTGGCGGAGGGAGTACTGGGTGCGGCTGGTGGGCAAAGTTGTTGCAATTGTTGCTGTTGAGCACCAAGTTGAGCTGTGGGCGTGGCAGTTGTTGATGGTGTGACTGTCGCTGAGGCACTTAGTCCAGATGGCGGGTGTATTTGGTATTTGGTGTGAAAGGTCTGAGAGAGAGAGAGGGGAGAGGGAGAGCGAGTGTTAGGAGATGGAAAGTTCGGAAAGTAACGAATCGTTCTTGCCCCTGATCATTGCTCACCTGACTGCTGTGCCAGCTATAGCCGTAGCTGCTGCTGATGGCTGTTGAACTGCTGCTGCTGCTGCTGGTGGTGCTGTTGTTGTTGTTGTTGTTGTTGTTGCTACCGTTCAGATAGCCACCAGTTGATCCGCTGGTCAATTGAGATGCGTATTGTTGCTGATAGGAGGAGGTGGAGTTGCTGCTGTCGCTGGCGGTTAACAGCTTGGGGCTATTGCTGCCACTGTGTTGCTGGAGCTGTTGCTGCTGATGTTGCTGCTGGTGTTGCTGAAGTTGTTGTTGTTGCTGCTGCTGCTGCTGCTGCTGCAAATGCAATTCAACGACATCAGCAGCGGGTGGCAGACCAGACAACGCCAGACTTGGATGATGCTGGTACAAGTGTTGCTGTTGTTGTTGATAATGTTGCTGATAGTGTTGTTGCTGCTGCTGTTGCTGTTGCTGTTGCTGCTGCTGGTATTGCAATTGCTGATGCTGTTGCTGTTGTTGATGATGGTGTTGCTGTTGCTGGTGATGGTGTTGCTGCTGCTGCTGCTGCTGATGTTGGTGTTGGTGTTGTCGCTGCTGTTGCTTTTCCGTTTTTATCTCCAGGGGACTGAGCAATGGTGTCGAGAAAGTTTCCAGCAATGTTTCATCTATTGCTTCCATTTTGACCTGCGGCAACTGTGATGTGGCATTGTCCCCATTGTTGTTGTTGTTGTTGGCACTAGTGTTATTGTTGTTGTTGTTGTTGCTGCTAGCATTACTATTGCCATTACTGGCACTCAGCATGAGAGCATTCTCGGGATCAATATTTTGTATTGAGGTAGCAATATCATCCCACAAAACTGGCCGCTGATAGGGATCGTCCAATGGATCGGCGTAGAGAGCCTCTTTGTTTTTGGTTTCTGTTTCGATCAAATAGAGGAAATCGCTATATAATCGACTCACTAATATCTTATGTAAATTCACACACACACACAAACACACACACGCACACCAAGGGAATTATTAATGTACACACAACACAAAAAAATCTCGCATATGCATGAAATTTATAAACAGATGTCGATTTGTTTGACTATTTTTAGAGAGAGCTTCACACAAAAAGACGTCGCGACGGCCTAAACCACTCACTAACACTACCACAAAAGCTATCATAATATTATGAATGAACGAAGGGAATCGGAGGGTAAGTCGAAAGAAAAAAAAAAACTACTTTTATTAGGATTGTGCGAATTATTTGAGTTTATATTTAGCGCAAAAAAACAACGAAACGAAAAACGAAACTATTATTCCAGATTAACTTTAATGTTAAGTGAAAAGCTCATTGGCAGTTCGTCTATGCCCGTTCGATTTGCATCAGTCTCTGGTTGGGTCTCTGGTTCATTGCGATTTGTCTCTTGATGGTTTCAAATTTCACATTTTGGGCCATAGAAACGAGACGAGACGTAACGAAAACCTAAACAAGTTGCCAACGTTTTTTTTTCTATCTCTATTTTTTTTGCTATTGACTTGCGAGATTTCACCATGCGTGTAATTTTGTTTGGACCCTCTCCCCACCACGCCCACAAGTGTCTCCATCTCTCTTTACTTACCATACAAATATTCCTTGTCGCCGCTAGTGCTGCCCGTTGAGCCACCACCAGCACTAGCACCACCACCACCACCACCACCAGCAGCACCACCACCAGTTGAGGCACTATAAGCCAATGCCACATCGTAGGGCGCTCCATCGTATAACGGTGTACAGCCATAGGCGGAATTTGAGTTTGAATTGGGCGAGCCGGCGGGTTGTTGTTGCTGTTGTTGTTGCTGTTGCTGAGGCTGATCGCTGGCATAACTCGCCGATGATGGCAACTGCCACGACGAGTCGTTGTCACTCTCACCACTCTGCAAACTATGCGAATGCTGATGCAAATGCTGATGCTGATGATGATGCTGATGATGATGCTGATGCTGATGATGATGCGAATGATGATGCAGGTGTTGATGATATTGCTGATGATGATGCTGATGTTGCGGCTGCGGCTGCTGCTGCTGATGGGCTGAAACTACATTATTGCTGTTGCTGTTGCTGTTGCTGTTCGTGTTGGTGGTGGGTGTTGTGCTCGAGTTGCTATTACTATTGGTGGCCACAGTCGCAGCAGCAGCCAATACTTCCAGTTCAACATCGGCTGGTTCAATTTTATGGAGACGTCCCATCAGCTCATGCCGATAGTCCAGTTCCGGCGACTGCAGAAAAAAAACGAAAAGGGACAGAGAGAGAGAAGGAGAAAATTGTTAGTAAATCGTGTGTTATATGGCCCATCAGGTAATCAGAGACCACAGAGACTCGGACTCGAACTCGGACTCCGACTCGGACTGGTCTCTGTCCCCTGCTTTTGGCTTCTTCATAAATTTTGATTAAATTTTTATCGCTGAACAAAAAACACTTTGAGCATTATCTTTATGCTCTCGTCTCGCAGCAGAGATCTTCGAAGCTTCAACTTCAATTTCAACTTGAACTTTAAGTTTAACCATTTTCATTTTCCTTTTCTCTCTTTCGGTGTTATTTCTGTTTTATTTTTATTGCATTCTTCGCTTCAATTTAATTTGATTTTGCACCGAAATTTGTTTGTAGATTTGTCGCCTGATTATTGTTTGATTTTGATTTTTGTTTTATTTTTACTGCCCTCTCGCAAAGCAAATGGAAAAGGCATAAAGAGAGCGAGGGAGGGAGGGAGGTAGGGAGAGATGCAGTGGGGGTAACTGGGGCGGCTTGTGGTGCAAGTTCGTTGCTAGAGTCTTTTTCTCAACATCAATTTCCGTTTTCTGTCGCATCTCCAAATGCTGAATGTTGCTCATGTGCAAATGAGTACAAATAGAAACGCGCTAAAGTTGACGCTTTTGTTATGCTAAAAATCCGCTTATCGATTCTTTATTTGATCTTCATCTTTCTTCCCATCCTCTTCTGCTTTTGTGCATAAATCTGCTAAATGTTTGAACGACCTGGGCAGTAGTAGTAGTAGTAGGCTTGAAAGTTGCCTCTAAGACAAAACAACAAACTCTGATGTGTGAAAGATTTTGATTGGGATAAAAGTGTCAAAGTGACGGAAAGATCTACACTTGGAAAAATCCTCAAAAAAACAAATAAAAAACAAGTTATCTACAATATTTTATGTGAAAACTTAAGTGAAATGTTCTATGAGTTGTTTATATAATTTAAATAATTCTTTTTACTCTCTTCTCTCATATTAATACGAAAACATCTTCAAGAGATCCAAATAATTCGCAATATATCTAAAGAACTTCCTCATAATTCGATTAAACTTAATTTCCATTGAGTCTCAATTTAGATAATTTTAAAACTTAAATTAATTCAGTAGAAAATTGTTACTATTGTCTACTTTTATTTGGGCTAAAAATAAGAAAATTTCTGGCCCAAAAAATCTAAGTTAGATACAAATTAAATTTGTTTTTTGAACTTTATTGTATTGAGATGCATTTAGTGCTTCAATTTTGCACTATATTTCTCGATCTCCTTTTGCCAGATTTAGTTTCGAAATAATAAAATAAACTAAACGTAAAAAAAAACTCAATTTCAGTATGGCCTCATGTCGTACACTTTTCCATAATTAAATTGCTAAAAATTAGCAAATTAATTTGTTTATTTTTTCCAAGTGTAGACACAATATTTCACAAATTTGAACGCAAGAGCTGACTGAATTCATCAGTTCGCATTGAAAATCGACTTCTATATTTTTCTCGCAACATCTCAATTCCTTCTTTCTTTCTTTCTTTTTTTAGACCAAAATGAAATAAAACATTTTTTGTATATAAAATTTTGATAGTCTTTTGTTTGATTTTAGTTGTTGTGTTGCGTTGCGTTGGCTTGTTTTTTCTTCTAATTTATGACAACACTTAACGTTGTTTAGGCAAACATAATAATCATTTGGCAAATTAGTGAAATTTTTGTTGTCGCAGCAGCCAGCAAAATACGAACGAACGAGGCTTTTCACATGCAAATGATGTTCGTTCAGTTAGGAGGAGGAGGAGGAACTCAATATATCAAACAAAGTGTCGATCAATAAAATTCAAGCAACAACAGCGACAAATTTGATATACACGTAGGTATATATGTATATATATATATATATTGTATTGGCTGAACAAAACGAAAATCTGAGTCAATCCGAGAAATGCTCGACACTGAGTCATTCAGTCCTCCTTCAACATCGGCAACTCGTTTCTTTTTTATGAGCTGAAAATTTACGAGCGTGGCAAATTATTTTAGCTGCAATATTTTTGCGCCAGCATTTTTCATTTTATTTGGTTGTGGTTTGGTTTATATTTATTTATTTTTTTTTTTTCTTCTTATTTATTTATTTTTTTTCTTTTTTCGTTGCCATTTTTCTGTTTTGTTAGTATGAAAAATGTTTGCTCAACTTGGCGGAGGTCAACATGGCGTGTGATAATTTTAATAGATTTTCGTTTTTTTTTTCGGGTCGTATGAGTAATGTGTGCTGCTAAGGTTTTGTTATTTGTGTGTGTGTGTGTGTGAGAGAGTATTTTGGGCTCGTTTTCATTGAGGTTTCCACGAAATTCAATTGATTTTTCCAACGTTTATATTTTCGTCTTCGTCTTTTTCTTTGACTTCTTGGACTTCTTATTTTTTTTTTTTTATTTTCTGGTTTGGCAAAACGTTCTGTGGGGCAACTTCAGGGCACATTTAGTGGGCTTCACACGCAAATGACCTCATAAAAATGCGTAACGCATCGCGTTGAAGCGTTCCGGAATCTTTAAGTGGTCCCCGCAGATTGTATGGTCCCCCCCTCGCTCACCATAACTATCCTGCCACCTAGCCAGTTGTCTAAACTGTGAATGGGCATTAGTTCGATTGGACTTTGAGGTAACTTCACTCACTCACATACAACAACGGTAACTGGGTACCTCACTAAATGTCTGTCTGACACATTGACAGGCCCAGCAACAACAGCAACAGCAACAACAGCAACAGCAACAACGAACATGAATTTCAATTATGAACCTGTTCTTTTGGTTATTCTTGGGTGAAATTATGTTCAGGTACTTATTTTGTTTCTTCTGGCACGCCAAGTTATTTATTTATGTATTTATTATTATTATTATTATTCTGTGCTCTTTTTGTTGTTGTTGTTTCTTTTTCTTTAAAACATTAAAATGCCGTTGTCAATAATCGCGTCGAGTCAGACAGAAGCAATAAATGGTCAATATAACAATTTGCATATATTGAGTAGAGAGAAATGAAAATGTATTTAGTGGCATGGAGGGGGGGAGAGTAATGAAAAAGAGTCAGAGGGAGGGGGAGGAGAGTAGGTGGCTTCGTAACGGCTTGTTTGTCCCGATTTCTGTGAGTTATTGTATTTCTCTTCGTTTTATAATCATTTTTTTCGTTGTTTTTTTTTTTTTTACTGATTTGGCCTATTTAGTTTGTGTTTATGATGCGATTTAGGTAGCTAAATGCTATAAAATTGTAACCAGAAAACTGATTAATGCCTTGAATGCATCAAATATTCCAAATAGATAACTCTATGGAATATCTGATTGCCTTCAAGCCACAGAATGCTAATTGTAGAGAAAACTGAAATATTATATTTTATAGTCCCTCCGGGGGACGTTTAGTAATCACATTATTCAGAGTTTCAATTATTGGGATTACATAAAGTGCATGTGAAATTTTTTTTTAGTAATAAATTGTTATCGATTTTTATGGTACTACAACTTTCATTACATTCCCAAACCAAAAATGTCTGCTATAAAACCAACAGCAGCAACAACAACAACATATATAAACCAGATTGAATATCAAACAAATTGATTTGCATCCTCAATTTAACAAGAATTATAACCACCATTATTTGAACTTAAATTTTTTATCTTTTGCCATCAAAAATTTTGAAATTTATTTTGTTTGTGGGGCGCCCACCACAATCTCCTCAAACTTTAGAGATATATATGTATGTATATATGTATATATCGGCATTTGTTTGTGGTGAATTTTTATAACCCCATAGAAAACAAATTCTTGAACCATTTAGGCATTTAATTTATTATCTCCCGCACAGTTGAAATGCTTTTGCTTTTGCTTTTGTTATTGATATTATTCGGACTCATTTCTTACGAGTTTTATGGGGTAGTTGGTTGGATTCAGACTGAATCAGCTCTTGGCCTCTCTCTCTCTCTCTCTCTCTCTCTCTGTGTGTGTGGAGCTCCAGCATTGCGGGCAAATGGCGGGGGGGAACATTTATGATCAGCTTTATGCGCAGCTGTCAAAAATCTCGTAGACGAGAAAACGCAAAATGGCCAATTTTATGGCTCAATACGAAATCAAATGAGCGTCTATTTCTTTAGCTCTTTTTTTTGTTGTCCGTTTTTCTTTCGTTAAATTAATAATAATAAAAAAGACAGTTGGCAATTTGACATCTTTTTTTATACTATTTGGCTTATTGATGGCTGTTAATAGATAGTCAGCAGGCGGGGGGACGAATCACAAGAGACGGACGGAGAGAGAGACGTATCAAATTGAAAAGAAATGTCAGGCAATGTTGCCGCTTTGGTGGTGGTGGGCGGAGGGGCAGAGCAAGGCGGGGGAGACTCTTTAAAATGCAAAGCGGCAGCCACCGTTGTCAGAGGGGAGTACAATAAAAGTAACAGCAACAATACAGCCAGCAACAACAATAATGGAACATAAAATTTATTAATTTTTATAGGCATTATTTTCTGTTTGTCTCTGTGTGTGTGTGTGTGTGGCTTTATATTTCCCTGTTTGAACATTTTGTTGTTGTTGCTGCTGCTGCTGCTGCTGTCTTTTGTCCAAGTGCCAAATTTGGTTTGAGGTTCTTGACCAACGCACGTGTGTGTCTATATGAGAATGACCACAACTGTGCTCTGTGTACACACACACACACACACATACGCGCATATGTTGTGTGTGTGTGAGTTGTGCTTTATTTTGCATATTTTGTTCGATTTTAAATGAAGTCACGTTGCAATCGTAAAGTTGATATTTATGTTTGTCATTATTTTTTATGCTTTTTGCTTGTTTTTCATATAAATATAAATGTTGTTGTTGCTGTTGCTTGTGTTGCTCTTGCTGGTGTTGTTATTTCAGTTTCTTACAACAAGTACAACAATGTTTTTTGCGCCGTCTTGTGGCGTTAAACAATAGTTAACAACTTTATTTGTATGTTTATATGCACTTAACGCTCTCGACCATTAAAAAAAAAGAGTCAGAGGCAACTGCTCCTCACGTTTCTTATTTGCCATTCACCTGAGCTGTAGGAGCTGAGGAAATGCCAAAGTAACATGCAACATGCAACACATACACACACACACATCCAGACTTTTGCAGTTAACTTTGGCTGCAGCATCTGCAGCAGCAGGAGCAGAAGCTGCCACAAAACTCATCAGCAACTGTCAGAGTCTTAAAACAAAAAACACAACAAAAAAAAACACAAGATGAAAAACAAAAAAGGAAGAAACAAAAAAAAAAAAGTAACCGAAAGAAACGTTCGAAATGTCTATGAAAAATCACCAAAACGAATTGTTAAATAGCCGCAAAATGCACTGAAAAACGGGCCATGTCCAATTGAAGCGAGAAAATTTTGCAAAAAAAAGAAGAAGGAAAATAACAAGTAAAGTGAAATAATGTATACAAATATGGGGAAATGCAAATGGAAATAAACTAATGCATTTTCCTCACTGCTTTGTCATAAGCCGACAAAATAAAGCCATGGGAATATTGCGAACGGCAGCGACTAACAGTAGAATGATCAAATTAATAATACCCTTTAAAGTCTCTAAGGATCAAGGTCATTTATTCCTAGCGATCTCCTCTCACCTTTCGACTAACCAACTTCATTAACGGCACGTGCCAACTATCGCATCATCATTCGCTAACATTCCAATTGTAACCCCGAAAAACGAAAAAAAAAATGAGATTTCTACTTGATAAGACACGCTGCTTTAATAATCCCCAATTCATAGACCAACAGACAATGGCAACATATTTCAATGTATTCGCCGGATAAGAAGCCAAAACGAGACCCCAAAAAACAAACCTTCTCCTTCAATGCCACACGCCTGCCGATTAAATGCCACAAACAAAAGTAATTGCTTCGAGTGAAAATAAAAGAAAAGAAAAGAGAAGAAAGGAGAAGAGAGTGAGAGCAGACAAGAACGAGAGGGGGGGGGAGAAATGTTTGATAAATCGCAGAAACAACATCAACAACATTTCTTTTGCTTTTTTGTTAAATAATCGCTGAATATGGCTTATTGTTCATACACTGCCCGAGGGCAAACTTCAATTGAGATTTGAGTGCAAACACAAGAAACAAAAACAACAAAATATTACTATAGATTTTATATTTCCTGAAATTTGTTGTTGTGCAAAATGTTTGTTAAGGTGAAATAGTGAAAGTTTTCAACCTCATCCCCCCCCCCCACCACTCACCAGCCAGGAAATGAGCAGTTAGAACAAGTTCGTTGCCTAAGTCATTTGATTTGAGCAAGTTCGTTGCCTAAGTCATTTGATTGCCATATGCCAAAAGGAAAGTTCGTTGCCTAAGTCATTTGATTTGCCTTGTCGAATGCGACAAAAAATGATTAAAATTGATAAAAAAAAAAACACACAGAAAAATTATTTATGCCCATGACTCACACAGAGGCAAGAAAACAATTTGCATGAAACACACACACACACACACACACATAGAAAGATTGCTAGCAATCATTTTATTGGACTGCAAGTTGGCTCGTAAATCTTGGGACAACGAGTTTGGTCAACAAAAATAACAGAAAAGAAGCAAAGAAACCGAAAAAAAAAACCGAAAAAAAACTATGCCAAATATGTTTTCCGCATTTTCTTCTTTCTGCATACGCCCCAAAGTCGCAGATGGAAAGTCTGGCTCGGCCTTAGCCTGCTTGCCTTTAGCTTGTCGCCAAATCAGCATAGCAAATCAAATTTGGAACAGTAGTTGGTGCTTGGGAGGACTGGACCGTGGACTGTGGACTGGAGTGGAGCTCGAGAGCTCGAGAGCTTAGTCCAGCGAACAAGTGCAGCCCATGCTGAACATGCGTTTTGCATCGTTTCGGTTTTCCTTGGGCCCCGTTGAGTTCCTCTATTTAAATGTCACCTGGGACTGAAGTTGCAGCCAAGTCACAGGCCGAGGAGTTTTGTGTTGGCGATTTACAGTCAATTTCTTGGAATCGAGAGGGAGAGACCCACTTTGCGGTCTTTTTTTTTTTTTTTTTTGACAGGGCATATTCAATCGAACAAAATTGAAGATGTGATTCATTATTAGATGGCCAAATGAAGGGTATACTTAAAGTCGAAACGATTTGGTGGCACATATTATATGCCAAGTCATAGCTCAAGCTTGCCTCAACTCTGTGCGCTCAACATTTACTTTTATTTGGTTTTTTTCCTGCAGGCGTGTAGGTATTGACAGGCCAAGCGGCTACCTGTTGCATCTATGCAGCAAGCATTCAACAGGCAACTGCACAGACTCTCGACACAGCAGCAGACCAAAAAGTGCGCTGCCTTGTGCATGTTGCAACAACAACAACAACAACAGCAGCAGCAGCAACAACAGCCTAAACATGGACATGAAGAATCATTTACACGCGACTAGAGCAGAGAATTGTAAAGCAGAGAGGGGGGAAGGGGGGATGGCAAGTTGATTTTGTTTATTTGCTTGTCGCCAGTCTCATTTGTCGGCACAGCTGGATGTTGCCTTTGGCACCAACTACACAAAAATTGTTCAACGCAGAAGAACAAACTCACCTGTCTGCAACACCTAACACCCGCTCGTCAGTCCAACCCCTCCCACCCCCCTCCCTACAACCCTTTTTACACCTTTATCTCGAGAGTGAACTCATCAATTAGGCAAAAAGCCGAAGTAAGCTCATAAATATTTAATGTGTATTAGAGAGAAAATATCGTATAGAGGAAGAAGAATTGGAAATTTGAGAGAGAGAGAGAGAGAGGGAGGGAGGGAGGTAGAGAGAGAGGGGAGAGGTGTCAATTTGACATAAATGGGTTTCGGTTTAAGTTTTTTGGTTGGAAGTTATTCTTTTCGGGGCTCTCGATGCTCGTGTCGTTTACATAATTAAATGGGGTCTTCCCCCCGCCCCACTGCCACCGCCACCATCATCTCTCTCTCTCTCTCTATCTCTCTCCCTTTTCAAGCCTACACATTTTCTCTAATCTTTGCTGAGGCGCTAAGTGGCTGGGCAAACAAAACAAATCGCATGCACAAATCTCTCGAAAAGGTGTTAAAAGAAAAGCATGAAACGTTTATCTCTTCGCTTTCTCAACCTCACCTCAACCTCAGTCCTCAGTTCAGTCCATTAAAAAGTTGCCCGTCATCCAAACCTAAAAAGGGCAGCTGCAAAAAGAAACCAAAAACCAAAGAAGAAACCCAAATTCATCATTGAGTGACCAGTCTAAATCATCATCATAAATTAGTTAGTACGCCCCCATCATCATGAGACCCTCAACCCTCCAATGAAGTTCATTGAGTAGCGGCTTAACCTTGCCTGCCCTTCTTTTCCTTCCCTGCCCGACGATCCCTTTTGTGCACCAATTTGACGTCATTTCACATTTGTAGTTGTGTTGCCCCTTTTTCAGTGCCTTTTTCATTAGCGTTCGGGTTATTAACCACCTTTTTGTTAACTCGCCCTCTCTGCCTCTCTCCCTCTCTCTCTCTGTCGTCTGTCCTTTTTGGCTTATTGCCCTTTTGGTCTTAGTATATTTAACACCTTTGTGACTTGGCGTGTGCTCTGGGTCGACGCGTGCGCGTGTTTAAAAGTCAATGTTTTTAGTACTCGAACCATAAAAAATTCATGTGTGTGTGTGTGCAGGATGTTTAGTTGAGATAAATGGTTCTAAAAAAAAACCTTCAAGATAGCGCCTACACTGAAAGAAATATCTGAAACTCGTACCAAATTAATTGCAATTCAATACCGGATTGTAATTGCTAGTTTTCTGTTTCACTTTTGTGATTCATTCTGTGTTGCAATATATTGTATGTATGTATGTATGTGTTGCAATCTGTTTTAGCCCAATTCAGCCACCTCCACTCTATGCTATCCAGTGCAACATGCAATTCTTGCTGTTCAATGGACCTTTTCAACTGCCATTCATTATGCCACTAAACTTATTAGTTAGCTACAAATGTGTCTCCTCAATGTGTCAGTTAAAATCCCCCAAAGGCGGCATAAATCACTTGCCAAAACGGCAGCAGCTACCAAATAGCAACAATTGTTCAGGCCACAGCAACAGCAGCAACAACAACAACAATGCCCAAGACAGCCAAAGAAATGCGTTAATCAATGCAAGACCCAACAACGGCAACAACAACCACAACTACAAAAACCAATCCAAAAAAAAAAAAACAAAACAAAACAAAGTCAAACCAAAAATGGTCAAAGACCAGCCCACAAAAAAATACAAAAACCAAAAAACCAAAAACCCATTCAACGGCGACACGTGAATTTTAAGCGGGTGATGAGAGTTCGTGGGGGTCGAGGGGCTGTAGAGGGGAAGGGGGCTGGTCCCCAGCACTTGCTAAAAATTTTGTTCAACTTCCTCATTTAGCAAAAAATAAACTTTATACACATTTGTTAATACAATTTTTTTTTTGCTGCTTTCCCGTTTCGTTCCTCTCTTTCCTTTTCGTTGCGAGAAGCTGAATCGCACTTCATTAAGGCGTAAGAAAACCAACAACACAACACAACAACAAAAAATACGACAACAATGTTTTTTTTCTTTCTTTTTTTTTTTTTTTTTGTTTTATTTGTTGTAAAAATAAGAAAGAGAGAGAGAGAGACAGAAAAAAACAACAAAAATGTTAAAGCTTAAAATATTTGCGCTTTTGTTAACGAGCAGTAAAAAGGCAACAGCAACAACAACATTTTTTTTTTTGCGTTAATGATGCACATTGTTCAATGAAAATGAAAGCGACTCTTGAATGCAGTTGAATGCCAAACAGGATGGATCCCAGGGATGCAAAATGCAAAATGTATGTAAAGCGAAGCACAAACAGAGCCAGACAGAGATAGAAATGAGAAAGAACCTTAAACGAATGGAAAATGCATCCCTGCCAAAAAGAAACTAACAGCAAAAGATAGAGAGAGAGAGAGAGAGAAGAGAGAAGAGTTTAAAAAACAGTGAAAAGGCAGATAGAAAGATGAAAAGAAGTTCTTTAAGCAAAAGATAGACAGAGAGAGAGGAGGCAATAGGCATAAAAAAAGATGAGATGAGATTTTATGTTAGACATAAAATGTGTTCCATCCAAATAATTTGATAGAATTTAATCAATTTCTTCACTTTAAAAAACAAAGAGAGAGAGGAGGGAGAAGAGAAAGCAAATGAATTATTTAAACATTTTGTCAAATAGAATCCAAGTGAAAAGATGAAATTATTTAATGTACTTATTAACCAATTCCAATTCCACTCTTTAATTTAACGCATTAAATGTTCCAGATTTGATATAATTTGATAAATTTCTTCACTTTGATTTACAGAGACAAAGAGAGAGAAAGGAGGGAGAATTATTTCAACATTTTTCCAAATAGAATCCAAGTGAAAAGATAAAGTTCATCAATATATTAACCATTTCCAATTCCACTCTTTCATTTAAGCCATAAAATGTTCTACAACTAAGTTAATTTGATCAATTTTGTTCACTTTTATTCTTTTGATTTATATTATAGCATTTTGTTATGCAAATTGATTTCGATTTCTTTCTCTCTCGTATTCTTTTGGGTTCTCCCGAACGTTTCTTTCTCTGAGTGTATTGTTTGTTTGGTTGTTTTTCTGTCGCCCAATTACCTAATTTAGATCTAACCATACTTGTGCTCAAATTGTGCATCCCTCTAGTGTCTCTGTGTAGTTGCCATATTTCATGCCACATTTAGTTGTTGTTGTTTTGGGTTCTCTTGAAAGCCCACTGACGTCAATGTAATCCTCTCTTTCATCCTGCCCACCCTACCAAAGCGATGCGGCTGCAGCGGCTGCTCCTCCGTCTGTTCCTTTTGTGCAGGTGGGCGTCAATTGGAGCAGCTGCAGCGCACAATTCAAAATGATTGCCCGCTTCCTGTTCCAACCGGGCGCAACCACACTCGCACACACACACACACACACAAAAATATTGGTGACTTGAAGAGACGCTGCTCAGAATGAAACGAATTATGCACTAAGCGTTTGTCATTACAATAAATTTCGCATATTGTTCGCATAAATTTCGCAATGAGTTAAACTTCAAAGGAGTTCGCAGCTGCTGCTGGTTGGCTGGGACATCCAAAACTGGAGTCTGCAAATGAGTCATGGCTCATGGTTATTGTCTCAAACTGGGTCACATTGCGGCATGTTTGTTTTGTGTGTGTTTGCTGCTTGTCAGTTTGTTTAGAATGAGTCAACATTACGTATACGCAATGTGGGCCAAGCTGTAACTTCTTCGATATGACATTTTGGGCCATAACACACACACACACACACACACACACACACATACGAACAGAAATTGTCAAAATGTTTGCCTTATCGACATTTCAATTAGCTTCAATTTGAGCCTTGAGTGGAAGCTGCATCGCTTAGCATAACCAACCCAAAGACTAAGCAAAACGCTAACGATATAAATTGATAGTTGGTCTGTCAAAATGTTTTGGCATATATCCATTCTCGATGTCAATTGACTCTCCTTTGCCGGTTCATATGCAGATTGTGTGGCAAGTTGAAATGCCAGGCCAGGCCAGGCCAAGTCAAAGACGAAGACGAGGACGAAGACTTGATTTTTTTTTTGAGCCAGTTAGTTTGCATTCAAAAGTCTATCGGCTGTCCAATTAAGCATACTTTTAGCGTTTAATTAGGCAAGATAAAATCGTTTAATGTGTGACAATATTTGATTGAATGCAAATGGAATGAGAAGTGGTTTGAAATATGAAAAAGAAACGATAATTACATACAATCAATGCGAGATAAAAGCTGCAACAACACAACACAAACAAAAAAAGTCAACCGCATTCTTTTCATTGCATTAGTATAATTTAAAAAATATTATAATTAAAATATGTATCATTGACTTTCCACAAGGAACTAATTAATATCAGGAGGAAAAATGTTGGCAGAAGCAGAAAAAGGAAGAAGATTTCATACAATAGATTAAAAAACAGAATATTTGGCAGTTTCGAAACTTTACACAAATCGTTTAAAATGGTCTTAAAATTGTTCAAAAATTTCGAAAAATAAGTTGTATAATTTTTTTTCAAGCTAAACTTGGGTAACTAAAAATTTCCTCTACATTTAGTTAGTTCATTTGAATTTAAATAGTTGTTAGATACTTTAGATACCCCCCTCTCCGCCCCCTCTTTGCCGTCTACCTCTCACCACCTGCCAGCATCTTTAACACCCGCTCAAATAAAATGAAAAACATAAAAAATACATTCACAACTTTGATTTATTTTAATGATATTCTTTAATGAGTTCAATTAAAGTCTGAGTTATTTCTTTTGTATTTTGTGTTTTTTGTTTCTGTTTCTGTTTTTGTTGCTCTTTCTGCTATTTCTTTTTGCAATGAAATAAAATATTCCGCTACTTGTTGATTTTTTTCTTCCTTTTTTTGGTTTTTTTTCTCTTTGTTTTTGCTGTTTGCTTTTTTCTTAATTTTCGTGTTAAATGCATTTAATTTTACGAGTGACATATAAATTATCAACTGAGCGTGTGTCTGTGTGTGTGTGTGTTTGTGAAACAACCTTGAGCAATTTAAATTCTATGTAATTAAATGAATTACAAACAAATACTGCAAATACTGAATATAGCAAAAATAATGTTGTTGTATGGGGGAACCTCGGGCGACAAAATATGTTTTTTTTTTTTCGTATGTACAATTAATAAACGAAATATCGGAGGCATATAAATTATAAAGCTAACATATGTATGTCTGGACATTACAGACGTAGCACCACCCTCCCCTCTCCACTACCCCTGCCCCTGCCCCTGCCCCATCTGCACCTCCTGGCTGCCCCCGTCGATGGCCTGCCAATTGCAATCACGACTCAAAGCGAAAAGTAAAGCTAAAGCTCAGACATGGCTCTCTTGGTTGGGACAAATGCGGCATGATGGCCCAAGGGGACAGCAATAGCAATTACCCAACGAGTGGAAATTAAAAAAACACAAAATGCATATGTCCAAGCCACTGAAGGCGACTAAACGAGACACACAGTTCCAGTCACAGCTACAGCTACACAGAGTGAAAGATGCTGAAGGCGGCGGGGAGAAGGGGAGGGGAGGGGAGGGGACGGGAAATGCGTGAACTATTGAACCGAAAACCCCCAGACCCGCCAGAGTCATGAAATATGTGACAGCGTTGACACCAACAAACAAATAACCGCATCGGCCAAGTGAACTCTTCTTTTCCTTTTTGGCCAAACAGTAAAGTGGATGGCCAACAGGGTGGACAGGGGGCGGGCGGTAGGGGGGACGTTGTAACACATGATGTCCAACAAGATTTCCGTTTAAAATGTGAACAGGTTTTGCGCTCTTTCTTTTTGATTTTGCGAGCCGCCCAACAAAAAATATGTTAACACCAACCAACAGATTTAAGTCCATAAATTCAAAAAATTTAGATATTCCTAGTTCAAATCAAAAGCAGTTTCGTTCGAAATTGGTTTTCAAAATTAAGTAAATATCGAGAGAGATTTGATTTATTTTCTACCTTTATCCCCGATCTAAATACAACATTCATTACATATAATTTATAAATTCACTAGTTAAAACTAATAAGAAAATATTTTAACAAGATTGAGAAAATCGAAATCACATTTTCCAAATCGAAAACGAGATATTGTAAATTTTCCAAGTCTTACTTTAACCATGTTGCCTGCTTTAAGAGTTTTGCTAGACTTAAGTCTCAAATTTATGCTAGTTTTCGGTATTTCATTGAAGAAAAAGTTATCTCTAGGTGTGCGTGTGTGTGTGTGTGTGTGTGTGTGTATATTTCATTCAGCCCAAAAGTTATTTACGCAATCAGTTAACAGAGAAGAAAAAAACCGTTGAACAAAAAGTGAAACAAAACACTCTGCCGAATGGATGAAAGCTTGGAATTAAATAAATCAATGAGTAGACGACGACGACGAGAAGTAGGGAATAAACAATAATTTGGTTAAATTAGAAAATCGGTAACAAAAATCAATGATGCTGAAAATTTTCATAATAATAGCGTTAATGGTCATAATAACTAACAACGACGATCATGATGATGATGATGATGATGATAATGATGATGGGGCCCAAGTTGGCGATGGGAAAATTTAGCTCGAAAGATGTCTAAACAATGGTTCGATGGTTGGGGAAAGGCAGAGAGGCCAAAGAGACAGAGAGAGGGAGAGATACAGATAGATCGATTGTGAATGTAAGTAGTCGACTAAATGGCTAACAAATTGTTCAACGAATTCGATATGAAATCGAATTTAATGAAATTGAAAGTGATTTGTACTCTAGATTTTAATATAACCACGAAAATAATATGTGATACCTATTTTATTTTTGAATTTCATTTAAATTTTGATAATATAAGTCTAGGAATAGCATTTTTTGATTGTCCGACTACAATTGAACTAGCCTAAATCTCAGTTAAATTTTATAGAGACTTTAAAGGTTTTTTCTTGATTTTTAGCATTTGAAAATATTTTTGAAGTTTAAAACTTTACTTTCGTATATAAATAAATGTGATAATTTGTTTTTAAATTTCATTTTTTCAACAAAATGGCGAGGAAATAGTTTTTTTTTTATTTTGTTCGTTCTTATTTTTTTCACATAATTGTTTAAGCGCAATTGTCTTCCTATATACAGCGCAGCACTTAGATATATAGATACATAGCTATACCTATGTATCTGTGTGTGTGTGTCTCTGGGTGTGTGTGTGTGTGTTTGTTTGCGTTTATTCAGCTTTGGGACATGCGCACTTCACGCAGTCGACGGCAGTTAAGCACCATTAAGCAGCAGCAGCAAATAGTCAACGTCGCCATGTTGAGGCAACTGCTCCAACACTCCCCCGTGCTCCGTGCCCCGCCACCATCGACTACCTATCAGCAGCAATGCCACCCCTCCCTCTCCCACTAACAAAACACCCGCTGCTGTAAGCGTCCAACCAGCAGCCAGCAGCAACGTCAAAAGCTTTGCCAAGCACAGCAAATCAAAACACATTTCATAGTTAGGCGGTGCGACAGTGTGTGTCTCTCTCAGTGTGTGTGTGTGTGTGTATTATAGCCAGGGGTGTTTCCAAAAAAAAGGGGGTTGCAAAGCGGAAATTTTCGAGACATCAGACTATTTGAAGGGAAAGTGTAAAAAGTCACAAATAAGGAAAACAATCATATACAAATCGCTAAACATTTTTCTTTAGTTCAAAAATGACTAAATTAAAGTTTTTAATATTATTTTGTATTATTTTTTTAGATATTTATCCTAAGAGTTTCAGTATAGATGCTTAAACAGTCACAAGGATCTATTTTTCAAAGAGATCTCATATCCAAAACGCTTTAGTTTAGCTAAACTGACTAAATTTATTTTTATACCCTTGTTTTATTATTATTTTGAATTATTTTCTTAGATATTTATCTCAAGATTTTCAACATAAGTGCTTCAAGATTTTCAAATATCAATTCAAATACAATTCCTTACAGATAAATCTTTCTAGATTTTTAATAGGTTTCTTTTTTACTTGCTATTTAATTTTTCTCCACTTTTTAAATGGCTTTAAAGAACTTCATAAATAGAGGGTCAAAGTTATTAGATGTTTTTAGAGAAATGATAATAAGTATATAATTATAGTTATATTTCAAGTCCTATAACTTTATTAAGTATATAATTATAGTACTTGAAATATAAATTGTTCATGCTTCTAAAAAGTGTCTTTAGCATAGAATAACAAGCCATCTACTTTAAAAATTAGTTTGCAAACTGAAAATTCCAATATTCATTGAAGACTTATATGAACTCGTGCTCGATTTGGAAATATTAAAAAACTAAATTGATCAATTTGATTTATTGGCTATGGAAACGTTTTGGCTAAAATGTCAATGGAAATTTACCATTCTGATTCTTACCCTGTTTTGTTTTCTGTTTCTGTTTTCGATCGAACTACTTCCCTGAGCAACACACACACCAACACACACCTAGACAAAAGTATCTACATATATATATTTTTTTTTGCTGTTTTTTTGTTTTTTTCTCATCAGCAAAGATAACAACAAAAAAGCAAAGCGATAAAAGGCAGCTAGATTTTGTTAATTTTTTTTTTGTTGCTACTTTGTTGCTGAAACAGATTTCGAATGACGTTGTTGCTGCTGTTGCTGTTGTTGTCTCCAGCCAGGCAGCCCTGCAACAGCAGCAGCAGCAGCAACTGCCACCATCCACCTAACTATGGCTGGGGCTCCAAGTACAAGCGAACGAGCCTCCCCTCATTTGCCACGACGCCATTTGCTAAGCATTTGTTGTTGTTGCTGCTGCTGTTGTTGCTGTTGTTGTTGCTGCTGCCGTCGTTCTGCTCATGTGCGCATGACGAATGACCGCAATTTGCGACAGTTTTTTTTTTTTTTTTGTTCAGCTCTTTAGTTTACATGTCTCTCTGACTGATGTTGTTGACTATATCTATGTGTCTATCGATTGTTGCTGCTGCTTTTATTGTCTCTCTCTCTCTCACTCACTCACACACTCTCTCTCTCTCTTTCTCGCTCTCTCTGTGTATCTATTTTCATTATTGGCTGACTTTAAATGTATTTCTATCGTTTCTATTTGGGTTTATTTTTTATTTATTCTAATGACAAGCCACTCGAGACTGAATGATACTCAAACTATTATACTTATTGCTGTTTTTTATTGTTGTTGCTGATGTTGTTGTTGTTGTTGTCTGGGGCGCCATTTTATGCTGTGAATGGTATACGTTGAAATATTCAAGATTTTTGTATTAAATTCCCGAAAGTAATTCCTAAATGATGCATAAATTTCCTTAAATTTGTGGTTTACCATTAAATTTTTAGGGAATGCAACTCAAAAACGCAGAGATTACTTAATATTATTGAAGTATCGCTTAACATTTGTATGTATAAGTTAGTTTTTGAGGAAATTTGCCTCCTGAAAATCGAAGAAAAATAACATCCTAAATTTCAAAGGTTTTTCTAGCGAATCTATTACGAAAGTCAAAGCAGCAAACAAAATTCAAATCGAATCTGCTTAAAGATATATTCACAAACTTTTTCAAAATCGAAAAAAAAGGAAAACATCCTGAATTTCAGAGATTTTTCTAGCTTCAAGTGAAGTGAACTTGATTTGTTTGCCATTGTTTTAATTCTAACAATTTTAATTCAAACCGAATCTGCCTAAAGATATATTCAAAAGATTTAAGCGGAAACGAATGAAATGGGGAATGAAAATATCGCGTAAATAATTCAATTTCTCACCTCGATATCGTGTTATTTTCATCATTTTCTGCCATTGTCACCCCATTTACAATAGTTGTTTAGCCTTGCCGAAAGGGTGGCTAACTTCAATCGAATCGATTCTCGTCTCATCTGCATAAAAACCTTCGCACAGCTATTGCATATCATCATCAGGATATTGAATATCCTTTGGCAAACAAATAACACAAAAATAAATGCCTAATAAAACATAAATTGATGTTGACGAAGCGTCGCTAAAAGATATTTCTCACAATTTCACGCTACACAATCCATGATACGGATTGGGGTGTCCACTCAAGCTCTCCACTCAATTGAGTCAAATCGAGGGAGACTGGAAGAGGGTGACCTAGCCAGGAAACTAGGCATAAACGGTATATAAAACCAATTTCCGATCAAGTTGAAGAGCACAGAGGTGACCACTGAAGCCTGACAACGATGAGTTAGGAGAGGGTTGGGGGGAGGGGAGGGGTGACTTTACGCATGCGCAACATGTTGTCGAGTTTTCTGTTTCGTTTCTTTTTTTTTTTTTTTTTTTGTTTGTTGTGTTTAGTTCCCAATGCAAATCAATAAAAATTTGAAATGAAAACTGTTGAATAATGTGATCGGTGGTCGGTTCGGGTCGCTCACTCGTACAGGATTTGCGGGCAATTAATTTGTGTTTAAGCAACAGGAAATATGCATACCGAATTGATCTATAGTACGAGGCCTATCTCTGCCCATTGTGAGGGAAAATGGGAGGGGGGAGAGGAGAAGAGTTCAACGGCCAAACTTTTAACAATAACTCGGTCTCTCTCCCTATGTGTGTGTGTGTGTGTAAGCATTCTGTATTTCTCCCATTGATACCATCGATTAGTGGGTCAATTGCCCAAAAGAAAAAAAGTCTACGAATTTTCAACCTGGCCAAGTGAGTGTGTATTTTTAGGCCAAGTGTGTGCACAGTTGTTACCTGGTACCTGGCGCTACGAAGCCGCGTGCTAGCTTTCCGTCTGTCTCTTGTATTTTGGTTTTCGTTTTTGGATTTTTTGCGTACTCTGACAATTAGCGCAAACGATCGATCGATCGATCGATCAAATATGGAAACAACAATCAATAGACGCCTTTAATTGGTGATAAAAGTTAAATAAGCAAATAGTCCACAAAATATCAAAGTAATTTTAGGCGCATGTGTGTGGCATGGAGCCATTTGAGCTATAATTTGATTAAATCCAAAAACCGATTCTCGTCGCATTTGTGAACTACTGTCGGGGGGCAATTAATAAGACATAAACTAACTTGATGTTTGCCAATTATATCAATTACAAAATCAAGCTAGACTAAATCGAATCCAATAGCACAAAATCCAAATTGATTTAAAGCGATTTATTATTCAGTTTTCTATATGTTTACCATATCGAAAACAATTAACAAACTGTGTGTGACACTTACTCAACTTATTTTTTTAAATATTTAGTCATAGTTTCTTTTGATGATTAAACAATTTGTGTAAATGCCATTTCTAACCAGTTTGAATAATGCAACAAAAATGATTCTGTGTTCAATTTGTTGCTTTTTTTTTCTTTTACACTCAAAAAAAGCTGTAAAAATTGTAGATATTATTTTTACTGATTGTTTTGGGTGAAAACCAAAAAAAGAAACTGGTTTTCACTCCACTTTGTTGCGAAATGTTATCACATAAACCTAATTGGTTTGCCATTAAGGCAAATTTTAATTTAATTTTTTGTTTTTGCAACTTGAATTTGCTTTAGTTCGGTTTAGTTCAAGTCTAAGCCTTAGTTTTGTTGTCTTTTTTCCTTCTTCAATGCTGAAGCAACATAATGATGCGATGATGATATCAATAGCCACCGATCTAAGATCGGTTGTACATATATTATTCACTGTGTGTGTTGTTGTTGTTGCTTGTTTTTCTCACCTTCGCCTTGACAACGACAACGAGAATGACGAAAATAAATTTCATTTTCAACTAAAATTTACAGCTTTGGGTCACCTGGGGGACGACCTAAGCTGGACAACTATTTGAAGATTTTACGCAGATTTGATTTCATAATCAAATAATTGATCTTAATGCGGCATCAAATGAGATCTCCAAAGAGCTTTATTTTCAAAACGTGTCTGTGTCGTAGCTGAGATGAAGTCTCTATGTGTCTCTGTCTCTGTCTGTGTCTCTGTCAGCTGTTGAGCATTTTATATTTTAATTTTGAGATTTAATTTTGTTTTGTTTTCTGTGCTTTGCTTGATCCAATCAAACTTGAAACGAATTGCGCTTCAATGTTGAAATTATGTATAGAAAATCGCGCGATTTTAGCACCTCAATAAGCTTGAGGATCGGGGAATCTACCTACATATATATAATTCTACGAATTTAAAAATTGAACACAATTTTTGGGCCATGGCTGGCTGGCGCTTGGTCAGCGATCTATCAAAAATTTTTGGTTGATTCCCAAAAATGCGGATTAGCCAACTAAAAGGGTTCCCTTTGTTGTTGTTGTTCTCGATGCTGAGCTCACGTGCCATAAAAAGAACATTGGGCAAAATTAAGCAAATATTGAGTAGAAACTAAAATTTAAACCAAGAAACCCCAAAAATTTATTATAGTTTTCTTCAAACTTCAAACAAACTGAATTTAATTATTGCTAGACCACATTTTAAACATTCTTTAACGATTTGCTTTGATTTCGAACCACTGTAACCCTTGAAACTTCATCCTCCGCTCTCCAGCTTGCGCCAACTGTCTAGTCGTTTCTCCACATTTCGAATTTGGCGAATTCCTTTAAGATTTTCGATTCGGAATCCCGTTTTGGTGCGCATTCAATGGATTGTGAGTGATTGATTTTTCGTTTGGCAATTTTCGCCTGGCGATGTCTGATCCAAACTTGACCTCCAGCTTGGACAGGCGGCATATCAATCAAATTTGGCCAATAGATTTCAATACTCTATCTCACTCCTTTTTATATATCTGTGTGTGTGTGTGTGTGTGTGTGTGTGTGTGTGTGTGTGTGTGTGTGCCAGTTTTCGTTTTCGTTTTCATTTGCATGAATTGGCGAAAACCGAAAAAAAGAGCAATGTGATTTGAAACTATTGAGGAAATCGACAAGGGATTTGCATAGAATTGAACTGTGCTTTGGACAATGAATCGTTTCGCGATATCACACTGTGCACTGTGAGGCAATTTAATGAGATTTCATATTGGACTATTTCGACTCGGTTTAGTCAACGTTTCGAAATGGAAAGTGAACTTATTGACACTGAACTGAATTTGTTTCTCATTGTAATTATGTAGTATCTTATCGGGCAAACCAAAAAATAATATAAAAAGCCAAATACATTTTTGTTGTATCTAATTTCGCTTCAATTTCAATTGTGTTTATGGCCCAGATGAACGGAACGGAACGGAACGGAAAGTTATCATCGAGCTGCAATTCTGGTTAACCGAGCGTCTTTGAAGGCGGCCGCCTTCTCTGTGATTTGTGAATGCAAATATATTTTACGGTTATAGATAATGAAAACAATTTCATACAAGTATTTACTTTGCAATCATTTATAATAGAAATCATTTCATTTCATTTCGTTTCATTTCTTTGTTGTGCGACAAATCAAAATCAAAAAAAAAAAGAAAAATTACGCTTTATGTCTTTAGGTTTCGTTTGATTTCGAGCAATTAGCATAAATCTTATGCATAGTCCAGATTCTTATCCATTTTGCGACTCTGTGTGTGTGTGTCCATTAATCAGGCAAATGCAAAAGAACTAAAACTGTCTACGTGCCCGATTAGATCAATTATTCATTTCTCACTGAAATTCCATATAAGCGATCATAAAATCTAAGAAATGTCATAAAGAACAAACACACACGTAGTATATATATTTACGTCCGTGTCTATATCTAAGTCAATGAAAGTTTTTCGTCATAATCGTTGCTGAGTCGTGGGAATTACCGAAAGTTTGTCGTTACAAATCAGTGACAAAAGCGAGAGAGAGAGAAAAACGGAAGAAGTCATCTCCCCCCCGTCCCCTTTGCCCGTCCTGGTGGTGTCCCCTCTGCCACTTTTCCACTCTTTGCTCTTGGCTTTATCTATCAGGCAGGCAGTCATTCACTCAGACATACAGACGGACGGACGGACGGACAGGCATCGAGTGAGACACTGCTTTGTACTTTTGCGACCGTGTGTAAATATTTGACAACACATGCCTAATTAGTGCAGCTATTGATGGCGACAGGCGGAACACAGACGGAACACTTGTCGAACACCCAGGTGATGGTGATGGTGATGGTGATGGCGATGATGATGATATGACTTGGTCTTGGTCTTGGTTTGGGAAGAGAGGAAAGACTCCATGGTCGTCGCATCCCCACAACTCTTTTACGATGTTGTTTCCGGAGAATTGTTAGCTTTACGGTTACAGGGGGGTCCCATGCACTGTACCCCTCTCTCTATTCTTATCTATGGAACTTGTGGGGAAGGAAGTGGACTGAGACCCATTGTTGAGTAAGGCAACCTTATCAATATATGTACGGGGTAATACAGGTAGGCAGACGTGTCAAAATTATCGCTAAAATACAACTACATGAAATCGAAAGGAAATTTTTGATAAGACATGTGAAAAGTGATTTATATGGTCGGCGATAAACTGAAATTGACTCTTTGATTGATTCTAAACAAATGCAAAACAATTATATGTATTTAAGGAACTCCCGAACTGAGATAGAAATCACTTGAATTAATTTTGAAACGTTGGGTAATTAAGATCTTTAGATCCAAAACAACATTTTCAGATATGTTTTTCAAAGCATTCATATAAATATGACAAGAATTTTGCATACTAAACTAAATAAATGAATGTTATGTAGTGCAATCATATGAGGAGGATCAAGTGCTGCAATCGTTCAGTTCGATTGCTCATACTATATTGACTAGGATCGATAATTCTAAAGAAACGTAATATTAGTCATATTGTTGTGTGGTTCTTAAAGTTGGCCACCCATCTGGCAACTGTCTGGATAATGATGAAACAAACGGATCATCAGCTCAGCTACAACCGACTGACTGACGTAGTTTGTGTAGTATCCCCTTTGGAGGCAACAACACTTGGCACATTGGCAAAGTGTTGTGCACAAATATTGACCCAGAGCTTCGCAAGTAAGCGCGAGTCAAACAATGGACAAACAAACGACAAAACGACAGACAAAAGGGACAGACACAGTGACAGGGACAGAACAAGAGACACGGAAAGATCGAGAGAGAGAGCGACACGGGGATAGCATGTAAGGTCTCCCGCCCCATCGATTGCCTTCTACTTCAGCTGGCAAACATTTACAAGAAGGCAAACGCTACAATTTCCTTGCGTGAAAAGTGCGGCCAAACGATCAACGACAAATCGACTCTTCAAAAGAGTTTGACCGACTCTTACGCCGGCGATTCTGTTTAAGAACGGCTTAAAATAAGCCAACGACTGAGAGAAAGGGGACCGAGGGGAGCGGGACTCAATTTGCTTTTGCCCTGGGCAGGTGATAACAAGATTTACAAATCGATTGCAGCTAATGCCGACGGCGCTTTGACAAATAATCACTGGGCATGAGGATGATGATGATAATGAGACACCTGAACAACGACTTTGTGATACCCAGCAATACCAAGTCCTAGTTTCTTTTAGTTTAACTCTTGATGAAGATTTCTTTATATCCATATACCCTTCTCAGCCCTGCAATTGTAGGGTATAAAAAGGTGTTAATCTGCCCAAAAAAAAACATGGACAGAGGCAAAGGCAAAGGCAGAGAGAAAACCTTTCTCCCTCTCTCTCTCTCTGTCTGTCTGTCTGTCTGTCTCCCTTTCTGGGGCCTGTTCCCACTTTATTATCATCACAAATACAGCTATATATATGCACAATATATCCGCTATATCGATAATCAAGTTAATTTGTTTACCGCATGCATTTTATTTATAACAACAACAACAACAAAAAAAGAAGACAACAAATTAACAGAAATCTGACAGAAAATCCACACACACACACACACTCACAAAAAAAAACCCTTAAAAAGCATTTGCATTTTGATAAGCGGAAGCATTTAAATGTTGCTTTTGTTATTGTTGTTTTTTTGCAAAATTTAATTTGCCATTAAAATGTTTTAATTAGCACACTTTGTCAGATATATGAATAATAATTTCTTTTTTTAATAAATTCTCACAGGAAAGACAAAAGGAAATCTCTAATAAGAATTGCTCAATCTATTTTCTAAAAATCCTTAGGATTTTGATTTCCGTTTCCGGTTCGATTTGAAACTCACCTGCATCACCCAATAATTATTGTTGGCGGCAAATTGATCACCAATTATAATATCCGTATGCATTTAAGCAGAATTAATTTATTGGCATTAAATAAAATCGAAAAAATGCACTTAATTTTATTTAATTAATGCCACACACTCTCACATACACAAAAAACAATGCCACACACACATAAACAAAGGTGGCGTCTTGTGTTTGAATTTAGCAATTAATTAACAATTTTTTCTATTGATTTTAATTTTTATTGAATTTATTAAATGGATGCTGCTTCTGCTGCCGCTGCTGATGCTGCTGCTGCACGATGATGTTGCCGCTTTTCTTTTGTGAATTTATTTGCCAGTTTCTTAATTCTTCCTTGATCCACCAAGTCAAAAACGCAAAAAAATAGTTTCAAGGCACAAAATATCGAATACGTATATACGTAGGTAGATGGCGATTAAATTCTTTTTACATGGCACTCAAAAAATACTTGATTTTCCTTTTGATTGATTATGTGATTGGTTGATTGATTGATTGATTGATCAGATTGCCAGGATATACATATGTTTGCAATGCACTATGACAAAAAAAAAACTATAAAAAAAATATGATTTATATAGACATATAGATATCTCGATCGATATTGGTGTATATATAAATTTTAGGTAGCGTGCTTTTTGCTCTGGTTAACACAATTAATATTTATTTTTTTGTTGCTCTAGGCAGTCATCCTGTTAAAAGCCGCCGGCTTTTTGCACTTCCGCGTTTTGTTCGCCCAAGTTATTAACAAAATCCAAAGCGTTTTTCTATTTAATTATAGTTGTTGTTGGTTGCAGTTGTTGTTGTTGTTGTTTTGGCAGTTCCCTATTTTCTTTTTGTTTGTTTGCTTGAAGGTAGAAATTTTGTAAGGCACTTTTGGTGGGTTTATGTTTTTTTTTTTCTTAATTATTTAAATATATATTCTATATATTTCTTATGTTTTTTCAACGCGCAACGAACGAAAGGCAAATGCGAAGAGTTACTTCAAATTGTTGTTTGTAAAAAGTATTTTGTATCTTTTGCAGTGGAAATGTATCTGTAAGTTATATGTTCTTGTTGGCCGAGCGCTCGTCTCTGTCAGTCGTATCTTCGCTGGCGGGTACCGAGTTCATACTGATTGGACGAGCGAAGGTTTTGCGCAGACGAACCTCGCCAGTCAGCTAGCCTGGTCAATCCTCCCCTGCTCTCGCACACACTCGCTCTCGCTCTCTCTCTGTCTCTGCCTCCAAACCCAAAACCCAGACCCAACCATCACCTCAACCATCAGCCGACTCTGGCTCACCTTTTGCCGAATGCGAGTCGCAGTCGGAGACGGAGACGACGCGTCGTTTCGTGTTCATTGTCGTCGGTGTCACCGAGAGACTCTTCTCATGCTCCCTGGCCTGAGCTTCGATCTGGCTATACTGAAAATGGCTTTATGGATATTTTGCTCAGAGCCACAGTCACAACCAATGCCCAATATTCGCATTTACCAGGTGTTTTCCCAAGTCTCTGCCGCATGTGGGTGAGTGGCTCTCTCTCTCTCTCTCTCTCTCTCTCTCTCTCTCTATGTGGGTCTCTCTTCCATTTGGCTCTCTCTATTACTCTCTCCGTTGATCGGTAATCCGGCTTGCGGTCGATGTCTCTCTCTCTTATACAACTAAAACTCGTTCAGGTGTGCTTGGTCGAGCAGCTGATCTTATTGGATGGTATAAGAGTTTCTAAGACTCAACCGAATGGGGGGAGTTCGCCATTTTAGATTCGATCATTGTGGGATTTGGTTATGCGGTTTGCATGGCGGAAAGATGGACAATGTTAAGTTCAAAAGCAAAGTTACGAAACCGTCCAAGCCCCTTGCTGAGACAGCCAGAAAATAAATGGGTCATCAAGTCAAAATATTGAATATCTAGTTTGAGTTATTTGAATAACTTTTATCTGCTGGTTTTTTGAAAAGATATTCAATTCATTTTAGAAGACTAAACCTGCTAGAAACTCGCTTAGCTTTCATCACACTTATGTCCTTCAGACTAAAACAGTCCAAAGAAAGCACGTAAACATAATTTTTCAGTTCCTGATGATTATCTAAAATATTCTGCATATTGTATACCAATTTGGGTTAGATAGTTTGACTTCAGTTTTCTAATAATCCTTCACGAGTCTGATATAGCAATTGCTCATATAAAATAACAAATCAATCAATGATTGAATTATTATATTTACATTTAACAAGATAAGAAATCTAGTGCTATTTAATTAATTGCCTTTTTTCCATTTTATTAACCAATTTTATTATTTTATCTAAGTATTTAATTATCATGCTCCAGCCTGAATATAAAACATTTATTTTAAAGCAGATTTAAACTCCTTTCTTTCCAAATTAAAACATAAAATCCAAGTCGAAAATAATAAATATAATCGTATACCTTTTATGAAGTTCTTTTAATATGAATATAGTTTATATTTATCATAGAAATTATTCGCTTAAAATCCTTTTCCTTAATCTAAAAGTTATTGCAATTCTGGAAAACTTTTTTAAACTGTTTTTAACTAATTTTCAATTTTCGAACTTTAAAATAATAGTTCTAAAACTAAATTTGTGAGATGCCTTAATATATATTAAAATAGATCTACTTAAGGGTAATTTATTTGAATCGTGCTGAAAAATTTCAAAAGTAGTTTCAATATTTAAGTGCTGCGACCGTCTATTAAAAAAAATATAAAGATTCATTCACTTGAACACATATCAGATAATTCTGCAACCTAATTTCTAAATCCAAAAAAAAAAACACGCAAGACTTTTAATAGCTTCTCCGCCTAAGAGTCCTCCCCACTCTGCCCCTCTTTCACTCTAAATTCAACTAAATTTCATCATAAAAATGGATAAATTAAAGCATAAATTTAAGTCAGCTTATGACATTTTCCTTTTTATTCGCAGGCAAGAAAGAAAGAAAGAAATCAATATTTGAACAATTAAAACATATATCCCAACTTGGTGTATATATACCCCAGCCGATGTGTGTGTGCATGTGTGTGTGTGTGTATAATAATGGTTGTAGTTGTGTTTTTTTTCTCCCCCAAGTCTAATTCCCTGAATCCTGAATGTTGGCTATAAAATTACCCCAATGCACGCCAAATACATAAAAGCCATTTTCATTTTGACAACCAACCCCCAAGATGCCATCTTAAAGCCATTAGGTAGCCCCAGAGATGGACGACGAGCTTTATGCTGTTGACTCCCAACCACAAGTCAGGAGCGGATCTAATTGTGGGGGGGAGCAGTGGGAGGGGAGTGAGCAACACGCAAACGTCGCTTTGTCTGTGGATTTTGGGGGATATGTTTGTTGTGTGGGGGGGGTTAGTGGTGCTGGTGGGGTGCACTACAGTGGGGTGGGCAGTCTGGTGCGGGGGGAGGGGGGAGGTGGGGACAAACGAAATAGAGGTGTGGCCTAAATGACAGCAGCAGCGCAGACGATGAGAGGCCAGCCAATCCGCTGGCTAGCAAGAGTGAGAGACACACACAGAGAGAAAGAGAAAGATACACATATAGAGAGGCAGATAGAGAGAGAGCCCGCTCTAGACAGACATAGAGACAGAGAGAGAAAGAGAGAATGAGAGAGAGAGAGAGGGAGAGGGAGAGTAGCTATGTTGCGGTTAGTTTTGCGTGTGCAGTGGCCACCAACAATAACAAAATGAAATGAAAACCAAACTGAAATACATGACACGCAGGTGAAGTGGCACAGTCAGCAGCAACAACAGTTTAACTACAAATGTATCTATGTATCTCACACACACACACACACATCCAAAAGATACATGGCACTTGTATCCAGTAATAGCTGCGGTTCTCTGTCTATTGATAATTGACTGCCTGCCTGCCGTTTGTCTGTCTGTCTGTCTGTTTATATGTACATATATATTTTGTTTTTTTTTTTGTTTTGTTTTTGTTTTTGCTATTTACTTCGTGCAAATTTGCCATTAATGCCAAAGCAGACGCTTCGAGATACAAACTCACACACACACACACACGCACTCGTTTGGATACAATGTATCTTTCCCACTCAATGTTTACTTTGTTCTTGTTGTTGCTGTTGTATTTGCTCTGCTGACGCTCCTGCTGCTTGTCTTACTTATGTTTGAGATATGCAAAGATTATTGCCTGTACTTGACTTTATGCAGATTGCCAATGACTTGGTTATGGGCTCTCTGGCATATGGCTAAATTATGCAATTATTCTCGGATGAAAATTAATGATAAAAAGATTGCAAATTGATTGCATCAAATCATTCATGTCTAGTTGCTACGATTAAAACCAACTGAATGATGAATAAAATCTAATCGAGCACAAGAATTGAGTAGATCCGCTTTAAGTTTCATTTCAATTTTAGCAAAGAATTTGATTAAATTGTATCAAATTGTATTTGTTTTCTATTTAGGTGCTGCTTTTAGATGAGATTTCCTCTTATTTAGATGGTTGGAACAGTTGCAGCTCCAATGCATTGAGATTCATAAAATAATCGAATCGAATGGGTGAGTTTTCAAATATATTTCAATATTATATACAAATATTAAATGATTTTGTATCACATTATACAAAACTCTCCAACAAACCTCTGTTTCACGAGGCTCTAATTCGGTGAAAGATTTTGTATAACTAAGTCTCTATTTGATTCAATGATCCTATCATAAACATTTGCCAAAATCAATTAAAAATCGAGGATATTCGGGGCTGGTTCGTGAAATTTTTTATTGGTAAAAAAATAAATATTCATTTTGTTGGAAAACCTCAGAGAAATTACCAAGTTAGAGTCTTGGAAAACAGAAAGTTTTAACACCCAAGGGTGTCTTATTATATTATTCGAATTTGAGCAAATAAATTGGAACAATTTTTAACATTCTCATACTTTTGTCCTTAAGTAAGAAACACCAAATTCTTAAAAAAAACGGAAAGGTCTCAGAACCTGCTAACAGTACTTTTTATACACATGTAACCGTAAAATTTAACCAGCTGCATATTGTTACAAAAATTCAAGTTTGAAAAAAAAAATTCAATATCTGTTCCAAAATGTATGCAAAAACCGCAACTTTGCAAACCTCTAACTATGCCAATTTTTGACCGATTTCAAAATGCCATGTCTTTTTTTGCTGCTCTGAACGTAAATTATAAAATGGCATTCAAATCTCAAAAACTAATTTTGACCCGATTTTTGAAAAAAATTGCAGTGTATACACTGTAAAAATTTTCAAAAATCGAGTCGAAATTTTTTTTCCCAAAATTCCAAGCTTTTGATTGCATTTTAAAGTATGTAAAAATGTAATAAGAATTAGATGCAACATTTTGAAATCGGTTGAAAATTGTCTAAAGTACAGCTTAAGGAAAATCGATATTTTAACCAAAATTATACAATTTTTCGAAAAATTCTCAAAAATCCCAAGCTGTGGAATCTTTTAAAGTTTTCATTGCATATAATAATAGATAAAAATTCGATAAAAACTACCTTAAAACTTTGAAAATCGGTTGAAAATTGTCCTAAATACAGGTTTAAGAAAAATTCAAGTTTGACAAAAATAATTTCAATATCTGTTCCAAAATGTATGCAAAAACCTCAACTTTGCAAACCTCTAACTATGCCAATTTTTGTCCGATTTCAAAATGTCATGTCTTTTTTTGCTGCTCTGAATGCGAATAACAAATTGGCATTCAAATCTCAAGAACTAATTTTGACCCGATTTTTGAAAAAAATTGCAGTGTATACACTGTAAAAATTTTCAAAAATCGAGTCGAAATTTTTTTTCTTAAAATTCCAAGCTTTTGATTGCATTTTAAAGTATGTAAAAATATAATAAGAATTAGACACAACATTTTGAAATCGGTTGAAAATTGTCTAAAACACAGCCTAAGGAAAATCGAAATTATGCGCAAATTATACAATTTTTCGAAAAATTCTCAAAAATCCACAGCTGTGCAATCTTTTAAAGCGTTGATGGCATTTAATAGTAGATAAAAATTCGATAAAAACTACATCAAAACTTTGAAAATCGGTAGAAAATTGTCCTAAATACAGCTTTAGAAAAAATCAAGTTTGACAAAAAAAAATTTCAATATCTGTTCAAAAATGTATGCAGAAACTATGCCAATTTCTGGCCGATTTCAAAATGTCATGTCTTTGTTTTATTTAACAAAAAGTTACTTTATCTTATTACTTACTTATTAATGTTAAGGAAATATCTATGATGACCTTAAACCTTTCTTTCTCTTTTATTTACTTACTTCCTGCAAGTGGGGAACACACTTCATTTTCATTTAAGTGCCTTCATTTATCTTCTGGACACATTAATTTTTTATCCGTTTGCTTCCTCAATTGCAATGTATCAATATTGACGCATTTATGTCACAATCTTTTGGATTCTTCATAAATATTTAAATTTCATAACGACAAACCAGGGGAAAAAAGGACTTGTTCGATTATTGATTTACCCCAAATTGATATCTGGTTAGATTTATTGATGCTGCCTCCTCCCTCTCTCTACGCTGGCTTGAACTTTTTACCAATTACCTACACATGGTCCTCCCTGTCCTACCCCTTTGCTTGTCAAGCGGTACAACTACCTGTTGTACAATCCTGATCACCTCACAAAAAAAAAAAAACAACTTATCGTGCATTTCTACATGATTAATTACAGAAAGAGAGAGAGAGGGAGAGAGAGAAAAAAACCCTTGGCCCCTAAAGGCAACTGCTGGCAGACTCATCGTGATCATCATCATTGTGCCCCTTGAATCCCCTTGAGCTGATTTCATTTGAATTTGTGGCCAAAATATTGTCACGCTTCGAACACAAACGAACCAAATTCTCCAAGGAACTCTGAAGAACTCACACGACAATCACACAATCTTTGATTGATACCACACTTGGCGGCAGCGGCGGCACTTGTTGATAAACTCTCTCTCCCCCTCCCCCGCCTCTGTTTCCCTCTCCTCTGGTTACTGCTGCTGCTGCTGGGTACAAGAAAAGGACAAGTTTTCGATTTATTTCTCTCGCTCTCTCTACGTCTCTGAATTTTTTATGATTTGTCAACCTTCGAGACATCTAAAAAGATTACGATTACGCGGCAATTTGTTTTGTCTGTGCATTTTCTAAGAAATTCTTTTCGAATTTTCTTCAATCTTTTTTTTTTTGTATTTTATACTTTTTTTATTTGGTTTTTTGTTTGCATAAAAATAAGTTTTTTTCTTTTTTGGTTTCGGTTTCGGTTTAATTGAAATCTCACATGAGGGAATTGGAGCAAAGGAGGAGGCAATGCTGTAGGGGAAGGGGGCATTTAGATGGAATGGGGTGAGGGTTGGGGGGCTACTCAAATTGCTGCAGCAGCCACATAGCTTCAATGCACATTCTATGCAAATGTTTTGAGAGAGCTTTGCCAAGATGCAACCGGCTAAAATTTATGCGAATGCTAATCAAGTTAACACCGTCTGACAATTTTTAAGTGCGTATCTGTGTCGAGCCGAGCAACAGCGACAACAGCAACAACAATTATTAATGATTTTGCTAAATGTTACAGAAAATAATGACAGCAACCACAAGAAACAATTACAAATGCACACAAAATGCTTGCACCAAAACCGAAACTGAACAAAAAAAACAGAAAAAAAAACATTACCACCACCAGAGAGCAAAAGATGAGGAAAAAAAAAAAGGCAGCGTTTTCAACACCTTGAAGATTCAAGAGATGCGAGCCCACATTTTGTTGAATGAATGATTCGACATGTTCCAAGTGGGCGGCTGCGGCTGGAGGCGGGCCACAGAGCAACAGAAACAGCGGGCGGCAATTGGGTTTTGGGTTTTTTTTTCCAATACCCTCCCCAAAGAGAAGAGTATGTTCCTTCAATTAAGCATATCCCCAAATACTCTCAGTCATAATGATCCATACTAAAGAGTTATCAGTCTGTTCCTTGCATATAAAGCCTTAATCGGGGACTTTGAAAGACTCTACAAAACACTTTCCTCTATATTCACAAGCTATATATGGGCAATTCCACGGGAAACAAATCTCGATATTAATTTTATTGATACCAATGGAAAGAAGAAGTTTTAAATTTATTGAAAAATATAAATTTGTTTCTATTTTACCTAATGCTAATATTTTTGGAGAGCTTGAAAAGTTGACATATCATTTTTTGGTTTAACCTTCCAAGTTATATCTCGTCACACTTGGGCAGATCGATTGATCTTATATTTCACTAGTTAGCACGTGATAAGAACATTAATTTATCTTAATCTGCAAAAATATGTAAGTATTTCTTTGCATTTAGTGAGTATTTTGAGTTTTTTAGTAGCCGTTTTTTTATATATTGCATTTAAATGTAGATAAACAAGGTATAAAAGTTTGTTTTTTTTTAAAGAAATACATTTCTAGCGTTCTGAAACTTTTTAAAAGTAAGAACTAAAATAATGAGATATGTATCTTTGGAAACTCATTATCATTATCATTATCTCTATTGGTTATTAGATGGTTATTAGAAATGCTCATGAACATTGTCCTTATTGAGATTCTTCTTCGAGACCAAATCTAGATGCATTTCCTTGCATGTGTTAAAGGATAAAAAACAGCTTGCAAGAATCTTTAATCTTCTTACTTTTACTATAATAAATCTTTGCATTTATAGTATTTAAATGTATTTATCGATTTACTAGATTAATTCTAGAAATACTTCATCAAGAGAGAAAGAAATCTTCTTGGTTTGTTCATTTACATGTCTGGAAATTTCACTTCATGGACATATTTATAATCCATTTTAAAAGATAGACATTTAATTTATTAACCATTTTCCCGAACCTGTATTTAAAAGAGTATTTACACTTCGTTGTGTGACTCTTAGCAATGTAGATGTGCCAATGGATTTGGTTACGTCTTCTGCTCTTTTTTTGACATTTAGCGCGTGCGCAAATGAAGAAAGAAAGAGTCATGATCGCCCATAGATTCCCCACTTCAGGTGATCATCATTTCTATGATCGCGTTAATCACCTTTCAAGCCCACTCAAAAGAAAACGATAGACAAAAAAAAAAAAAAAAATTATTATTATTATATGGCACTTCAATGTGTCGATCGAGGATGAGCTAGAGGGAGATGGGGATGGGGGCCTCTGGTTACTTATGTACATATAACCGATATAATATATTGTGGGTACCGTTTTCTTGTCTCGTTTGCTTACTCAGCAGGTTTGCCCCACCATCCACCGCCCCCCTCTCATCCCTTGGAGTCTCTGTCTTTCTCCTTGGCTGGGCCTAATGATGCGACTGCACAATTGAAATGAAATTAATTTTACTTTGATAATTAATTAAAGCCCCATAACTGTGGGTGAAAGCTAATGCCACCTACACCCTGGATATCTGCCCAATATTAATTACTTGGGTTAGTTTTTTTTTTTTTCTTTTTTTTGGTTGTGAAATCTTTACCAAACCAACCAGCCAGCTAGCTCCGTCATAAACTGATAAATCATAAATGTGACTACGCACAGAATACAATAATAATTGCGACGACAACAACAACAATATACATATACATATATAAATTATAACAATAATGTAAACAAAATTTGTCTGCAATTAAATCATAAAATTTCGGTTTTTTGCCAAACCCAAAAAAAAAGAAGAAAACAGAAAAAACAAAAGCAGCAAGACAAAATTCAGACGCAACAATTGACACTGACACTAAAACAAAAGGCCAAGACAAAAGAAAAAAAATTTCCATAACATTTTCTATTGATTTTTTACGATCGGTTGGAAAATTTTATGCCTATATGATTGATAAAAGCCCATAAAATGCGGCAAAAAAGAAAACAAAATAAATAATAACAGCGAAATCAAAGCGAAAGTATTGTGAAATGTGAGATTAGAATCACAGGTAGGCTAACTTCCTATTGGATCGCCTTATATGGGCAAGTAGCATGGAAATTAGATAAGATTCACACTTTTCATGCGTTTTATCTTTTCCGATTTTCAAATTTCCATATAAGGGCAGGGATTCGTGTTAGATGGGTGAATTAGGCCCCGAAAAACCAACACCCTAAAAAAAGAAAGAAGACAACTTCAAAAACCACTCACAATTCGAAACTATGGAAACTAATATTCTTGGAAAGTTTTCTACTTTTTTTCTGTATCGTGAGAAGTTCCATTCGATAACCTAAATTTGATTGCATTAATTTCATTTTTATATATTCTTGGAAAGACTCTCATTTCTCTCAGTGGGAATCAAATGGGAATTGAATACGAAATTTTGCCATTTGTAAGCAATTTCTACATAATTTAATTACGAGCATTCGTCTAATCAGAAAAGTGATTTATTGGATATTAATTTATAGATTTATTTTTATTTCAGTTATATACATTTATAATATTTTTAGTTTGATTTCAATTTTGATTTCTGCAGAACTCATAAATTGGTTTAGGATATTGGAAGTCAGCATCGAATTGAGAATTACAGGGTATGCAAGAGTTGCTTTTTTATCTAGTCGCCTTTGATTTAGTTAACTCGTTTCCTCTCACAATAGTTTTTCTAAATTTTCAGTACAAAATTGTTAAAATTCCTTTTGAAAATGAGTCCAAATTCGCGGCGTTATTTGATGGCACTTTTGGTTGTTGTCTCGTTCTTTGCCTATCGCATGATTGAAGTCCACTTGAATCATAAGGGTCGTAAGTTCTTAAACAACCATCTGCTCCTCCTTCCCTCTCACCCACTCATGGTTCCTTTTTATAGCCTTTCTGCCGCGTTGCACCCGCCACGAGGTGGCAAGCAAGATTCAAGATGATTTCATCCATCAAGCGGATAGTGTAAGTTCTCCTATCGAATACATTTCCCTAGCTCTCACATGAGTCCTCCCCCCCTCATCTCTTCCCAGTGTGCCATAGAGGAATCGACTAACCCTGAAGAGGAGAAACAGACTTTGCAATACCTTAAGATCACTTGCATTGTTAATAACCTGCCACAGCGTCAAGCCAAACCTCATGGTCGAAACATTTTGTTGCATCAACGCATTCCAAATCCAAGAATCAAAAACCAATGGAATTTCCGTGTGCCCCAAGAGGCCGTGAGTGGACTCGGTCTTCTAATGGCATGATTGATTTTTCGATTCTCTCTTTCGCTTGGTACACACATTTTTGAGTTAATAGAAAAGCGATAACGAATATGTCAACGAAATGGCCACCAACAGATTTCAATTAAATTAAAGGTCAGCTACTGAATGATCTCCCAAGTTAAATCCTCCTCCCCTCACCACCTTCCTCTCCTCTCGTCGCATCAAGAGGAATCTTTTTGGGGTAAGCAACATTTGCTGCGGCTTCAGTTTAATGAGCTTATCCATCATCGCAGTCACAGCTCCCACAAAGGGAGGAGGGAGGAGGGTGTGCGGGGGTAGGAGCAACTCAAACGGACGACTTCTCATCTGTCACAGGGCTAATAGGTTTCATTAGTCATCTCCAATCGCTTCTGCCTCTTTATCAGCTGCTGCTGCTGCTGCTCTCTTCTCCTGTATTTTTTGGTCATTTTTCAAAGAGCCAACCGAAATAAGTAAAAACTTTAGTTTTGTTTTTTATGTATGTGTGTGTGTGTGTGTGTGTTACCTTTTTTCCGTTTGACTTTGCGTGTCGACAGCAATTTTCACCTTAATTATTTTCGGTGGGGGCCATATTTGGAGGGTTGAATGTGTTCAGCACGCGCTAATGTTTAATATCCGCCAAACGACGAGGACGAGAACGAGAACAGGACGAGGACAGGACACAGGACACCAGACCACAGGAGAGTAAACGACATATAGGTAGAGGGGCGATGAGAGGTTGCCGGCCATCAGGCAGACCAGACAGTTATGCAAATTTCCAACATTATTTGTATATTAAAAAAAAAAAAAAAGAAAAAGAACCCAAAAAAAATGAAAAGAATAACTAAAAAACAGACACACTAAAAGGAAGCAAAGTCCAAAGTGAAGCGTGTGCTCGTAAATTATTGAAGATAGACACACACAGAGAAAGAGAGAGAGAGAAAAGGACATAGAGATAGAGAGGGATAGAAACACATGCAGGATGTCAATTTATGTGAAATCAGAGGCGTAGCTAGAAAACTTTAAATAAAAGGATTTCCTCCTACTCTTTATGACCCTTTATTCTGATAAACTGATCTAAGGCAGATAAAATACTAAATAAGTTCCATTTGCTATCATTTTAAACCACTTTCGAAATGGACTGAGCCCACTTTTTCTTCTAGATTCATAGATTTCACCTATTCACATCTAAGAAGTTTGCATTTTTATTAGATTTCCATTCCCAAAGATCAGATCAGAACCACTAGATTTCAAAGGGCTAAAGATCTATTCAATTGTAATTAAATTTTTAGTTTGAAATTATTTATGATTGATATCAGTGGAAAGAAGATATATATCTATTAATTGAAGTAAGTTCTGAAAAGGTTTTTAAAAATAATAAATAATTAATAAAATACATATTGGTAATTCCACTGGAGACGAAATTAATTTTGATATCAGCGGAAAGAAGATTTATCTAATAATTGAAGAAAGTTCTGAAAAGGTTTCTAGAGCATTTGATATGGTAATTAGTCCTAAACGACCAACACTTTGCTAACCATTTTGTTGCCTTTTTTCATCCTCCAGAAACTACGACTCTGTGTGTAAATTGAGTGTGCGAGTGTGCGAGTGTGTGTGTGTGTTTACTTGTGTGCTTTGTCCATTTGGGCCAACGTCCTTTCGTGTCCGTGTCTGCGTCCGCATCCTGCCTGGACTGTCTTGGCTGACTTATGGTTAGTGGTAGGCGGGGTCTCTCTCTTTTTACGCTATTCTGTTTGCCATTCAATATTGGCGCCATTGTCGTTGTCTTTGTTGCTCTTTGTGGTTTACCCACACTCCACCACTCCTCCCATGTCTGTCCATAAAATGTTCAATTAGTTAATGAAAAACTTTCCAATTGGAAAACAACATTTGACTTTACCTGAACGTGACGAGGACATGGATGAGCAGGAGCACAGGCACAAGCACGAGGATAAGGATAAGGACGAGGACAAAGACAAGAATGCCTTTAGGTTGAGAAATTTATGCATGTGATTTATGTACAACAACGATTGCCAATTACAATATCATTTCTCTTCTCCGTCTTTGCCCCTTTGTTATGGCATTTCTGAATGAGGAACCTTGGATCCAATAAGTGTGAGTGTGTGTGTGTGTGTGTGCGGTTGTGTGTGACTGTCTGTGTGTGTGTGGTGCCATTAAGAAATGTGTCAAAATATGTGAGGAATCATATAATATACGCAAATGCCAAAATACAAACCAACAGCGGGGGGCTTAGGGGCAAAGAACTTACAGTTAATTGATTTTTTTTTCAAAGAAGGGGGATTTCCTGAAATGTTCTCCGATATTATCTTTGAGCATTTTAAATGTACATATTTTTATACCATGAAACTATAGAATTAAATGATATATTAATGTCCCTCCGACCCTATAAAGTATATATGTTCTTGATCAGTAACAATAGCCAAGTCGATTGGAACTTGTCCGTCTGTAGGATCATCGAGATCTCAAAGATTATAGGAGCTAAAGATACCAAATTTCGAATGTGGACGCGTGTGATATACCAAGTTTATTTAAATTTTTGCCACGCCCCTTGCGCCTCCAAAATTCGATAAATTCCATATCTCCAAGGGCATTAAGTTTATATATTTTTGATCCGCATCGGTAGAATTGCCTCGAGTAAGTTAATTATTTTTTGGTTCGTTCATAGAAGATGCAAAATTAGATCAAACGTTCATTTCCGGTCCACCCTTTCCCCATATTCCTATGATTGAGAAGCATTAGGGTGGATGGGGGGGGTTTTCAGTAACCTTTGCCTCGTTCTAGTTTCCCATAATTACTCATCATTTCAATATTGTTTACTCGATTCCCTTTAAACAATTACTTTGCTCTTAATAGACTTACAAAAACATTTCGAATTCGAGAGTGCCACGCCTCCCACACCCCCTCCCACTCACACTCACACTCTGATAAATATAAGAGGGAAAACCCTCCCTCAGACTAAATTCGATGCCAAAAAAAAAAAAACTAAAATAAAAGTCAACAATTCACTTTTTGTTTTACTTTCCCAGCAAACAGAAATTAAAGCCAAGCGAGACCAAAAAACGAAAAAAAAAAACTAGAAACTAGAAAAAAAAGTTATACAGGAAAAACCCAAAGCATGACACAAATTCACAAAAGAAAAAATATATATATATAAGCAACCGAGAACGACAAACATTTTTACATGGAAATGAGGAAAACTGAGTAAAGGGAAATGAGGGGAAAAATTGAGAGCGACGTGCGGCATTCAGTCAACAATGTGCGAGTGTGTGTGTGCGCGTGTGTGTGTGTGTGTGTATATCGAGTGTAGATTCATAGACGAATCGACGGTTGACCGAGCATAAAACATCATCAATAGAGCGACTAACTTGCCTAGTGAAATAAGTTAGCACACTGCCCACTAACTGACTGCCGGGGGGGTGGAGGGGGGCTTAAATTTTACGCATTTATTGTATTTGCATTGCAATCAATGGGGCGATTAGACATGTGAGAAAGGGGTCTTTACCATATAGAAAGAAAAAAAAGAAAACAAATACGTGCGGGAGTTTCCTGTACATATCTCGAGCTAATGAAGCCTGAAATCGATCGATTGTGGAATGAGTTGCTGCTGCTGCTGCTGTCTGTCAAGTGATGCAATGAATTAGAACGCCCCATGAGAGAGGTGGGGGGGGGGGGGGGAGCCACCCACACACTCACATGTAAACGAATTGTCAATTGGCAGCTGTTGCCATCTCGAAAATCCTTAAATTTACAACATTTTTTGCCTCCTTTAGTGGTTTGTTCATTCTTTCCTTCTTTCTTTCTGTTTTCGTTTTGTTGTAAAATTTACGATCGTTGCCTTTATTTGTCCTCTCTCTTACCCCATGCCCCTTCAGTTTTATTGTATGCTGCTGCTGCTGCTGGTTGCCTCAGGTGTCTCTCGTTCTTCTTGATCTTGCCTCACGCATTCCATACATTTGCCCGAAGGCCCAAGGTGTCAAGTGTTTTGTGTGTGCGAGAGTGTGTGTGTATGTGTGTGTGTGTTATCTTTGCGGTTTGGCTTCTTCTCTTCAGTTTTTGAGGCCACCATCAGAGCGAGACCAGACCAGACCAAGACCAGATCGGGACCTGTGTCCAGTGTGTCAGTGTGTGTGTGTGTGTGTGTGCGAGTGTGTGTGTTTGTCTGTTTCTCAAATTGCGTCAAAAATTATCGCCATTAAATGTAGATGAGCGTTTAGTTGTAAAGTTATTGGCCCATAAATAACTTCCACTTCCAGTCCAATGCAGAATGGAGCCGAGGCAACAGGCACGAGCAGGGTCAGGGGCAGATAGAGGCACGGCTGGGGGTAGGGGGGCGGTCTTTGGTTTTTCATTCATAAAACTAATTTTCTGATTTATGATTTAATGTTCTTGCGGAACTTTTGATACGCTTAACTTGAAAATTATTAACAAAAAATTAATATTAATTTATTAATTTAAATGAGGACTCCTCATAAATAAAATAAAACTAAGAGAAAAGCCATGGAAAATGCTGGGAAATGAACTTGATATCATGTACTTGAGTACTCCAAGCTGGAGCCGAAATTCCATTTAAGACAGGGAAACAGAAAGTTATGATTGGGAACTTGAGCCTCTACTACATCTCTCCGAGAAAGACAAACAAATTTTTCCTGGCAAATTGGTTTTTATTTGGCATATTTTAATATCTATTTGGACAACATTGTATATTTTTGTGGGGATATACATAGATTAAAATTTGGATTAGAATTATGACTTATATATGTATCTTGTTGTCTATTCTTCTTCTTTTTCTTCATCGAGAAAACTTGGAAGATTATTATTTGCTTGAAATGAAAATAAGTGCACATTCATATCTAGAAAATTTAATTTAATATATGCATAGAACATATCACATCTAGTGATATGTTAAAGAAAACTTATTCTTTTTTATGAAAACTGTATTTTCTTTTGAGAAAAAAATAAATTTTTCAACCAAGAAAAAAAGTTTTTTGCAAGTGGTGCAAAAGAATTTCGAAATTTAACAAAATTCACTTTCGTCAACCGATATAAGACGCTTGAACAAAACTAATAAAATCAAGAAATAAAGCAAGAAAACAAATTCTGCACACTGCATTCCAATAGAAAATAGAAGAGAATGGGAAATAACACTCGAATTCGCTTAAATACCGTTTTAGCTAAAATACAATTATTTAGAAATGAAAAGATATACATATATGTATATAGACGGTTAACTTTTAGACAAAGAAAATAAATGATTTTGTTGTTTAATTTTCAATATTACTATTAGCATCAGTTGAATTATATATAATTTGCATTGCTTCATAACAATTGATAATTGTTGTATCCTTGGAAATTCGAAAAAAAAACACATTTTTTTGGTTTGATATAAAAAATTCGATTTTTCGTTGTGTTTTAAGTAGAATCTTTTTATTAAATTCGTTAAAATTGCATCGTATGCAAATAATAAAACTACCCACATATATCTACAAGATATTTGTTTGTGAAAATCCACTAGAATATACTTGTTTAGTATTGTTATTATTAATAAGGCACCTAACAGTGAGGTTTTCAGCTTAAAAATAAATAATTGCAATGTGAAACGAATGAAATCAACTTAAAACTCAATGGTTATGCTAAATTTCAATTCACTATTCACGATTTTGTACAACATACGTAGAAATTTGTTTTTATTTAAAAGTAAAGTACCAAATAAACAAGATTTTCGATAAGTAATTCAAATCTACCACCTCTGTTAAAAGTAGCGGTCGTCTAACAGGCCTCTGTAATGTTAATGTAATGTTAGTCCAATGTGAGTCTGTTAGTTAAAGCTGCTGAGCACTGCTAACGCATTTTGAGTAGAGGTTTGTGTCACGGCTCACACGTTGTATGTAAGCACACCCTGGCCGAAAGGGGGCGCTGCATTGGTAACCAACACAAAATACGAGGTGGCGCTGTGAAAATACACAAATAGAGGGCAAATAGTAAATACAGTAAATAGAATTTTATACGGGGGACGCTTTATCACGCTTGTATTTTGGTAAATTACTTGGGAACGTTACGCAATTTGGCAGCTTTCAATTGCGCTGGTTTTTTAAACATACCTGCTGGAAACCTTCTCGCCCATGTAAATCAATTGAGATTCATCCATATCACTAACTGATACATTCTGATTCTGCAGGCAACTCCTTATATTGCGACTTTTGATGGCTTTGAGGGGGCAGCGAATAGCGGGAAAATTCTTTGGCAAACCAATTGACTCGGCATAGAAGAGGACAGCTCGATTGTGACTGCAACTATCTGGAAATTAGGTGAGTGAATCATAATGCGCATCCTCTTTGATGTATGTAGTTGGTGCCCTTACAAGCCTCCAGTATGAGCTTACTGGCAGTAAACAAATCCACATCATCGCATCCCGGCTGCGGGGCCAGGCCGAAATTCGGATAGAAATCAGCGGTTCCACGCGGCGTAAAGTCACCAAAGAGCGGATAGTCCGTGTGAATGATATCCACAAATGCTGCAGCATTCGCCTGCAAACTGTCATCGGAGCGGGGCGTGAACAAGGGCAGGGCCGGATCCAGGCCAGTGACGCGGCCCAATGTGCCATTGAAATAGTTGCCAATGCGTCCAGCTATATGGGCGCCCAGACTGTGACCAATCACATGGACTGCCTCGTTGGAGACATTGTGCTTACCGAGAAATTGCTGCAATAGTTTGGCCAAGCTGTGTGCCACCTTGCTAAGGGAACGCCTCGAACTGGGATAATCCAGATTGGCCACCGGCGACCAATCGGCCACGAGTACATTCTCATAGCCCTGGACGGCATAGGCTTCAGGTGAATCGCGACGTGATTATACAACTGCAGATGCATAGATAATGGCCAATGTAAACTTACCATTCCTCAAGGGCATAATGGAGCTGTGGGTGCGAGATCCCAGATATCCATGCACTATGAGCTTTATAGACTCCATCGACTCCAAATGGTCCACATTCTCCAATGCCATCTCGTAGGGTGGACCCAATTTGGCCGGCCTTTGATAGTAGATGCTACTCTGGGTCACCAGAGTGTCCAAACTCAAGGCATTTATGCCCCAAAAGTGGCAAAGAAACGGAACCAGGCAAAACGATGACAATGCCTTGGCCATAATAATTGATTTCAACTGAGAATACGCCTTGAAAGGGTCTCATATATATATGGAAATTTGGTTGCATGTTCCCTAATTGTTCGATTAGTCGACTGACGCACAATCTCTCGCTCTCTCTCTGTACACATACTTTATTATCTTAGGGTATTAAGTAATTTTCCATAAATATTACACACACAACATCATGAGATATAAGAGACACAGACACAGACACGCGACAAATGTTTTGAGAGTTAAAGCTTAAAAAAATGCATCGAAAATTGGAGATTCCCTGACTAAACGCAATTCTTCTTCTTCTTGATGATGATGGCAAATGGCAGTTATGTTCCATATCCAGAATACGATTACGCATATGAATACGAAAACCTAACGCTGTCCCAGATCCTCTGAGACAATGGGGCGTATGAGCATTCGTACCTTCCTCAACGAATACTCGAGTCCCTGGAATCTCTCCCAAAAGATGCCAGTTTGACCGGCATTCGCATAGTTGGTGGCATAGTATGTACCCATCAGATTGCTAGTGGCACAATTATTGAACCATCCGGCGCCCCTGTGCTTCTGGGCACAACTACAATCCACACAGTTATCGTTATCGTTGTCAATGGTGCTGAATTTGGCTCCAGCCTGATAGGACAATGAATCCCCAGCCGAGGGCACCTCACTTTGGAATTGGCCCAGCAAACTCAATGGATAGGCTTCCTTTTCACTGCCAATGGCAAAAGCTGAGTAGCCAGCGTATGCTACATTTCCCTCGTAATCCTGGAGCACAATGCGCAACTCGTGAAGCGCCGAGGATGTCAAAGCATGTAATTTGTCCAGGCCAATGAAGAAATCACCGGCCAAATTGCCGAAACCATCTCGATACTCTACCCAGCTTCGTTCGAAATTGATATCATCCTCTCCACGATTCATGATCACTGTCCAATCCTTGTCGCATGGCACATAAAACGATTCCGACTGAGGGGTTAGCTGGATCTTGAGAATTCCATTGACAGCCAGATACTCATCCAGGCAACTGGTCGAATGCTCCATAAATGCCGGTTTCGGCTGTTGTCCCGCCCTGTGACGCAACATATTACGCCTAAAAAAAGGGAAGAGGATTCACTATGGTTACCTGACATCGGGCTGGTGATTCCGTTTTTACCTATTGTTCTGCAATACTTTTTTCACACTTTGTTGCACATCCTTCACATTGATGGCCGTTGAGGCTAGCAACGAGGCTAAGGCATCCAAACGTTGGGGCACACTCAATGCGAGATCACTTTGATTTCTACCAAAATCCACTCCCTCCGGCCCCTGGCCCTGTGCCACTTGGCGTATGGGTCGCGAAAGATCTAAATTATGGGGAGAGATTAGAAATTATTCAGAGGGCGAAAAGCGATATTATGTATATATCTAGGCATTAGCACAACATCAATGACAAACAACAACAAGAAACAAACAACATCTACAACATTTGTGTAGCTACCATTTAACTTTTGACGATTTCTTCTCTTGTGCTTCAATTGCCTTACTAAACGAGATCCAAAAACTTGATCTGTTTCACCTTTCAGTTCGTCCAGAGTGTTGCGCGAAAGCCGCTGGATATGCTCGAAGCTGTCCAATCGCTGCTGGAAGTCCATTTGCTGAGCCTTCAGTGATTCCATGCGTGCCGAGTTGCTGCTTACCAAATCATCGATTCTGGAAACAACGTGGAAGCAAGAGGATATTCAAATGTAAGTTAATCAAACTTATTCCAAGTGCCTACTCATTGTTTAGTTGAGAAAAGCCTCAAATAGTTGAACAATTTGCTAAATCTATCTGTCTTCGCGACACTCCAGTTGTAACCTTGGCGAGAACAATGAGTTATTGTCTTTTTTTTGTCTAATAGATGACTTTAATATTTAAATGGAGATTTTTAAACAATCATCATCCATTTCGTCATGAATATATCTCAGAGTGCCTTGCGGTTACAAACAATTTAACATGCATTTAAGGCAATTTTGACGTCATTGTGTGATTCTGTATTCAGATCATCATATTAGGGTTGTCCCACAAGCCATTGATTGACATTGGAATTTAAATCACGGGTTTTCCTACTCAAGCGTCAAATTTGGCAAATGATTGCAGGCGGGGCAAGACGAGACTCAAGTCAAGTCAACTCATGCAATCCAGTGGTGGCTCATTATCAGCATTTAAAGAATTTATATATATATTCTTCAGCTCCACTTTGTTCGTTTAAAAGAAAAAACAATAAATAAATGTATGTACATATTATCAGCGAACCATTGCTACAAATGAGGCTCATACTTATAACCTAAATGCATTTCCCGAACATTTAGTTGATTAGCTTTAAATTTGAAATCTATTTCATTCTATAGTCTCTCTCTCTATTGTCTTTGTGTGTGTGTATACCTAACCCGAATCGGAATTTGGCATTTGCCTGTTTTCTATCAAGAAGAAAACGATCGCAAAGAGATCAACACAAAAGAAAACAAATTGCAAATATTAAAAAAATAAAACGAGCTGCCAAATGGAAGCTGCTTCTTAAACATCTTATAAACATTAACTGCGGGAGTGCCATGTCAAGTCGGTATGCCGACTTTTTAATACCCTATGAAAAGTCATAAGACTGGAAGTTTAAGATCGAGAGACAAGCTAAAATACCTGGACGGTCTAAGAGATGGATAGAATGAAGATTCTCTTTGACTTTTAATGTACTTGTCGAATAGATAAACTCAAACTTTTTCACATAGGGTATTTGGCAAATATTTTTGGCAAATTATTTTCGAAAACGCAGATGTTGCCTCATTCATGGATCATTAAAGAAAAAATTGCTTAACCATTTTACAATGTGTTCTGCTAGACAATCGTATAATCGAACAACAATTTAAAAAACAAAAAAAAAAATAAGAAGAAGATGTGTGAAGTGTTGTTTGTCTGCGTTTTTTTACCGGTTTTTTTTTTGTCCAAGAAGCAAAAAAAAAAAAAAATCTATATGTATATAGTATAATATATAAGTAGGTTTAGATAGTATATATCATGATGATGAGATGCGTATGAAGGGAAACTGGTTCCAGTCACCAATCTTCTCACTCACTTCTTATCGATGACTTCCAGCCGGTGGCGCTGGTCCTCATCCAAGGTCGCCAAGATGCCAACTCGATCGTGCAATTTCGTCATAAGTTCCTTGTACTCACAGTGGGGGGCAGCAGGCGGTGGCTGAATAATGATAATTCCAATTATGGAAAGAAAGAAAGAGAGAAAGACGGAGAGACGGGGTGGTGAGAGGTGGTGTAAGAGTAGGCGGAGCAGTGGGAGGCGAGTGACAAATAAAGCAAATCACATGCAAATACAAGGCCAAGCACAATGAACTTGCCCAGTCCAAAAACGAAACGAAACACGTTACACACATGTCACACAGCCTAAATGTATACCCTTTAAAATGTAATGTAACTTACTCGATAAGCTGAAGATCGACTTCTTGAAAACGGAAGCGGTTGTTGGCGTTGCTGCTGCTGGGGCTGTTGGGGCTGCTGCGGCTGCGGCTGCTGTTGGGGTGGTGACTCTGTGATTGCCGACGCCACGCCCCCCAACACTGCTAGCAGACCAAAAATTGTGGTCATTAACTTTAATTGAGGCTTCATCTTCATCATAATAAGTTGCTCACTAAACAAATTGTTTGTTTACTTTTGCTATATGCACAAAACACTTGGAACACAAAAAAAAAACAAAATAAAATAACAAATCATTCAAAAATTGGCATCTAGCCTTGAGAGAGAGCCAAAGCAAAAGCTACCGAACACTCAGAAGATTGCCGCCAAAGTAGTTGATCGTGGATATATTAGGGGTAGTCTCGCCAGTTAACCGCCAGTTAAAGACGTCCGTTCGTGGTGAGATTCGCGAAGCGACTAAACGCAAGATTTACAGGGTCTTACTCTGGTCTCTGGCTCTTTTGATCGTTGAATAAATCAAAGAGCTTTCAGCTGAGCGCAAAAAACAACAAAAATTAAATAAATAAATATAAAAGCTCTTGTGATGAATGGGGGAAAAATGGGGAGGAGAGCATCATGATTGTCGTCGCGTCTTTTTTTTTTTTTACTAAATATATACCCAATAACCCATATCATGTGGTATACCCACATGTGGTATAAACACATCTTTCTCTCTCGAAAAAGTCCAAATTTATTTTAAGCTGGGACTAAAATACATTCAATAACCATTTTAAAATAATTGTAGGGTATTGTCAAGTCGAAATTCACTTGTTTCAAGAGTGAGAAAAATCCCCCTTTAGTTCGTTGATTTCTTTTGACTTGTCAATCATCAATAAGAAGACTAATGTTAAGTAGGCTGGGGCATTATTTATTCAATATATCATTAAAGTAGGTGGATTTGCTTGCTCGTGTGTTCGGGGGAAATGCCTATTGAAATTCTTATCTCATTCATATCTGAAACGATATTAAGTGTTATATACTTATCTTTCAACGTGTTATGAGCGTATTAGTATTTAACAGAATTATGATCACATCAAATATTGAAAAAAATATTAAAAATTGAAATTGCATTTATATATACACCTGATTGATATATAGATGATATATACTTCGAATCCAACAGTTAAATTAAGACAGTTTCTTCAATTGCTTCTCATAGAAGTGTACGATTTGTCTTGAATCAAAGGCTATATATGACATTAGAAGTATTTTTACTTCAATTTTAATTGAAAGAAGCTGAAATTCTTTAGAAATTTAATTTCTATTCAATTTAATTTCGATTTATTTGCTTCATTATGTTGATATATATTGCTTTTCAAGCTACTGACATTTAACTTTCCCGTAACTATATTTAAATTTATTAGGGAATATAATTTTTGTTTGCTAGGGTATAGATATATCGACTGATCATATCTATTCTTTACTTCTGCCTGACTTTGCTCACTCTTACTTTTCAATTGTAATTCTCGACTGACCAGTTTTGCTTTGAGCAGAGTTCATTCCACTGTTTTTGTATAGTTTCCCGACAACACTCTCCTTCCAGTTGCCCTCGCCCCTCCATCGCTTGGTTAGGTGGTGGTGCTCCATTCCAAGCAGCTGAATGCATAACTTTTGGACTATCCCAAGGCAAGACTGTAAACCCTTATTGGCTGACTCATGTGGGACAGCGTGAAATGAATTTCTAAATATTTTCTGTATAGTTAGCCAAGAAATATCTGTATTCAAACGATTGGATTGTGTATTTTCCAATGCGATGACACTCTATTTATAGCAAGCCGTATTCTATTTACGTTTTTTATTTACTATAACTTTTGTAGTATGGCCTTTGCCGTCTGTCCGTCATCTCACGACTTCAATTGAGAATGCAATTTTTTAATGAGCCATCCATGCCCCCTCTTGGGTTTTGTTCCGCATTATGTCATTCATATATATGAAATTTGTCTTCTTTAGTTTTGTTTTGTTTTTCATCTAACATTTATTAGCTATTATTATAAGTTTTTGTTGTTGGTCATTCAATAAGGTGGAACCTTTACCTTTTGGTTTTTTTTTATTATTTATCTGCCAACTTGTCGACCAGCTGGCTGGTTCCGTTCGGTTCGGTTCGTTGTGGCTTGTCGGAATCGTGCAAAGATGCTCAACTCTTGATATGATTGCAAATTCAAAGGCCTGTCTGTGGTCCCATCTTCATTTCCACCGCCCCTCTACCGCCACCCGACACTTTTCCGCTCTCTCCCACGGTCGTTTTCTGGCCAAACTCTTACCAAGATGAATTGCTATGTTGATGACGCAAACCCTGATACGTAAATAGAGGAAAAAAAGTTTCTTAATGTCATGTAGCATGTACAAAAGCAGTATGCTATGTACCATATACATATATGTTTATATATTGTATATATTTACTTGTATTTGTCCAAAAAAAGAGTTGTGTCATTTGCATAATTAAGGCCTTTTTAGCTTTTGATGTTTTGTTGTCGCTGTTGTTGTTGTTATTGTGGAGGTGGTGGTGGGAGCTGCTGGGACCGGCCCGTCTGTGCCTGTGCCTGTTCTCTCTGCCCCCTACAATTTCCTCCATCTGCGATTTAATTAAGTTGAAGACACTTCAATTGAGAGCTCCAAATAAGCAAGATGAATTAATTTCCACAAAAAAAAAAAAACCAAGGAAAATATGATGACTAAAGTAACAATATAATAAATTTAAATGCAAAATTCCAAGCAATATCAATCATCAAGAAAATTATTAGTTTTGATTGTTATTTATGAGGCAATCAAACGGCCATCGGACCTTGGTTTTAGTTTCGCCAAAATAAAGACCAAACCGAATTCTGCTGTCGCTGGAAGAGTCCAGATGACAACTCTTTCGAATGGGTGTAAAAATAGACTCAATCTTACGAAAAATCTGTTCAAAAATCCCCAGCTTTGCACTTTTTTAAAGTTTCAAATCTTTGAAAATGTCCTGCAAAGTTATGGTCTTTGGAAAATTATCTTTTTTTAGTTTTTAGCCCTAAAATCCGTATATTCTGCCGCAGGGCGAAAGGACATGGTTTTCTATTATGTCCTTGATGATCCGCATCGATTGGCATGAAAACAATTAGGGGTCATCTAAGGATGCAAGACATGTCCTTATTCGAGATTATCCTTTTTCTTAGCTGTCTAAAGAACTTTTCAGGACCTACACATTCCAATCGATGGGAATCCACAAGGACTTAAATCTGCTCAAAGAAAATCCAAATCGTAATTGAAATGGCTGAGTTGTAAATACTTTTCTGTTTTTTGGACTTGTAATTTTTCCCAAATTGCTCTGGGCGGCCAAAATTTACAATTTTAAACCAAAAACTCTTTGTTTCAGCTGCCTGAAGGACCTTCCAGGATCCAGGACTGTCGATCTGCATTTAAGGATTCCAAAGGGGGTAAGTCGACAAAATGGCCAAAAATCGTAAAAAATTTACAAATATCCTTATTTCTCAGCCATTTCAAGGACTATCCGGATGTCCTTTGGCCAGATTGAAGTCCTTGATGACCCGCGTCGATTAGATCCTCGAAAGTCCTTAAAAAAGCTATGAAAAAGGACCTTTTCCAAAAAATTTTTGTCCTGCATCCTTAGATGACCCCTACTTTTTTGATGCCAATCGACGCGGATCATCAAGGACATTCGAACGCACTATGTCCTTTCGTCCTGCGGCAGGATTTGCGGATTTTGGAGCTAAAAAACGAAAAAAGGACAATTTTCTCGAGGCCATAACTCCGCAGGACATTAACCGATTTCGCCAGGACATGTTTTTCTAGGACCTCCAGGAGCAGGACTATCGATCTGCATTCAAGGATTCGAAATATCTTTCAAAAAATTTTGCAAAAATTTTTGCAAGGGGGTAGGTCGAAAAAATGGCAAAAAATCACAAAAAATGTACAAATATCCTTTTTTCTCAGCCATTTCAAGGACTATCCGGATGTCCTTTGGCCAGATTGAAGTCCTTGATGATCCGCGTCGATTGACACTATTAGATCCTGGAAAGTCCTTCAGGGAGCTGAGATAAAAGGACTTTTTTCTGTTTACAAAAATAGCTAAAATCTCGCGAGTCCTTTGAAGGATCAGGACGAAAATAGTGTCAAACAATTCCTTTCATCAAGGACTATCATCTGTGAAAAGGACTTCCCAATAGTCCTGCCAGGAGCTGAGATATAATGGTATTTATGTGTTTTTTCTGTTTTCTTGCCCGCCCGGTGCAGCCTGGGACTTAGAAAAATTCACTAATATCCTTTTTTTCATCCTTAGATGACCCCTACTTTTTTTGATGCCAATCGACGCGGATCATCAAGGACATCCTAGCGAACCATATCCTTTCGTCCTGCGGCAGGATATGCGTCTTTAAGAGCTAAAAAACGAAAAAAGGATAATTGACTTAAGGAAAAATTACAAGTCCAAAAAACACTCAAGTGTTTATAACTCGGCCATTTTAAGGACGATTTGGATGTCCTTTGGCCAGATCAAGGACCTTGTTAATTCGCGTAAATTGAAATATGCAGGTCCTCGAAAGTCCTTAAAAAAGCTATGAAAAAGGACCTTTTCCAAAAAATTTTTGTCCTGCATCCTTAGATGACCCCTACTTTTTTTGATGCCAATCGACGCGGATCATCAAGGACATTCGAACGCACTATGTCCTTTCCTCCTGCGGCAGGATTTGCGGATTTTGGAGCTAAAAAACGAAAAAAGGACAATTTTCTCGAGGCCATAACTCCGCAGGACATTAACCGATTTCGCCAGGACATGTTTTTCTAGGACCTCCAGGAGCAGGACTATCGATCTGCATTCAAGGATTCTAAATATCTTTCAAAAAATTTTGCAAAAATTTTTGCAAGGGGGTAGGTCGAAAAAATGGCAAAAAATCACAAAAAATGTACAAATATCCTTTTTTCTCAGCCATTTCAAGGACTATCCGGATGTCCTTTGGCCAGATTGAAGTCCTTGATGATCCGCGTCGATTGACACTATTAGATCCTGGAAAGTCCTTCAGGGAGCTGAGATAAAAGGACCTTTTTCTGTTTACAAAAATAGCTAAAATCTCGCGAGTCCTTTGAAGGATCAGGACGAAAATAGTGTCAAACAATTCCTTTCATCAAGGACTATCATCTGTGAAAAGGACTTCCCAATAGTCCTGCCAGGAGCTGAGATATTACGGTATTTATGTGTTTTTTCTGTTTTCTTGCCCGCCCGGTGCAGCCTGGGACTTAGAAAAATTCACTAATATCCTTTTTTTCATCCTTAGATGACCCCTACTTTTTTTGATGCCAATCGACGCGGATCATCAAGGACATCCTAGCGAACCATATCCTTTCGTCCTGCGGCAGGATATGCGTCTTTAAGAGCTAAAAAACGAAAAAAGGATAATTGACTTAAGGAAAAATTACAAGTCCAAAAAACACTCAAGTGTTAATAACTCGGCCATTTTAAGGACGATTTGGATGTCCTTTGGCCAGATCAAGGACCTTGTTAATTCGCGTAAATTGACATATGCAGGTCCTCGAAAGTCCTTAAAAAAGCTATGGAAAAGGACCTTTTCCAAAAAATTTTTGTCCTGCATCCTTAGATGACCCCTACTTTTTTTGATGCCAATCGACGCGGATCATCAAGGACATCCTAGCGAACCATATCCTTTCGTCCTGCGGCAGGATATGCGTCTTTAAGAGCTAAAAAACGAAAAAAGGATAATTGACTTAAGGAAAAATTACAAGTCCAAAAAACACTCAAGTGTTAATAACTCGGCCATTTTAAGGACGATTTGGATGTCCTTTGGCCAGATCAAGGACCTTGTTAATTCGCGTAAATTGACATATGCAGGTCCTCGAAAGTCCTTAAAAAAGCTATGAAAAAGGACCTTTTCCAAAAAATTTTTGTCTTGCATCCTTAGATGACCCCTACTTTTTTTGATGCCAATCGACGCGAATCATCAAGGACATTCGAACGCACCATGTCCTTTCGTCCTGCGGCAGGATTTGCGGATTTTGGAGCTAAAAAACGAAAAAAGGACAATTTTCTCGAGGCCATAACTCCGCAGGACATTAACCGATTTCGCCAGGACATGTTTTTCTAGGACCTCCAGGAGCAGGACTATCGATCTGCATTCAAGGATTCTAAATATCTTTCAAAAATTTTGCAAAAATTTTTGCAAGGGGGTAGGTCGAAAAAATGGCAAAAAATCACAAAAAATGTACAAATATCCTTTTTTCTCAGCCATTTCAAGGACTATCCGGATGTCCTTTGGCCAGATTGAAGTCCTTGATGATCCGCGTCGATTGACACTATTAGATCCTGGAAAGTCCTTCAGGGAGCTGAGATAAAAGGACCTTTTTCTGTTTACAAAAATAGCTAAAATCTCGCAAGTCCTTTGAAGGATCAGGACGAAAATAGTGTCAAACAATTCCTTTCATCAAGGACTATCATCTGTGAAAAGGACTTCCCAATAGTCCTGCCAGGAGCTGAGATATTACGGTATTTATGTGTTTTTTCTGTTTTCTTGCCCGCCCGGTGCAGCCTGGGACTTAGAAAAAATTCACTAATATCCTTTTTTTCATCCTTAGATGACCCCTACTTTTTTTGATGCCAATCGACGCGGATCATCAAGGACATCCTAGCGAACCATATCCTTTCGTCCTGCGGCAGGAAATGCGTCTTTAAGAGCTAAAAAACGAAAAAAGGATAATTGACTTGAGGAAAAATTACAAGTCCAAAAAACACTCAAGTGTTAATAACTCGGCCATTTTAAGGACGATTTGGATGTCCTTTGGCCAGATCAAGGACCTTGTTAATTCGCGTAAATTGACATATGCAGGTCCTCGAAAGTCCTTAAAAAAGCTATGGAAAAGGACCTTTTCCAAAAAATTTTTGTCCTGCATCCTTAGATGACCCCTACTTTTTTTGATGCCAATCGACGCGAATCATCAAGGACATTCGAACGCACCATGTCCTTTCGTCCTGCGGCAGGATTTGCGGATTTTGGAGCTAAAAAACGAAAAAAGGACAATTTTCTCGAGGCCATAACTCCGCAGGACATTAACCGATTTCGCCAGGACATGTTTTCCTAGGACCTCCAGGAGCAGGACTATCGATCTGCATTCAAGGATTCGAAATATCTTTCAAAAATTTTGCAAAAATTTTTGCAAGGGGGTAGGTCGAAAAAATGGCAAAAAATCACAAAAAATGTACAAATATCCTTTTTTCTCAGCCATTTCAAGGACTATCCGGATGTCCTTTGGCCAGATTGAAGTCCTTGATGATCCGCGTCGATTGACACTATTAGATCCTGGAAAGTCCTTCAGGGAGCTGAGATAAAAGGACCTTTTTCTGTTTACAAAAATAGCTAAAATCTCGCAAGTCCTTTGAAGGATCAGGACGAAAATAGTGTCAAACAATTCCTTTCATCAAGGACTATCATCTGTGAAAAGGACTTCCCAATAGTCCTGCCAGGAGCTGAGATATTACGGTATTTATGTGTTTTTTCTGTTTTCTTGCCCGCCCGGTGCAGCCTGGGACTTAGAAAAAATTCACTAATATCCTTTTTTTCATCCTTAGATGACCCCTACTTTTTTTGATGCCAATCGACGCGGATCATCAAGGACATCCTAGCGAACCATATCCTTTCGTCCTGCGGCAGGATATGCGTCTTTAAGAGCTAAAAAACGAAAAAAGGATAATTGACTTAAGGAAAAATTACAAGTCCAAAAAACACTCAAGTGTTAATAACTCGGCCATTTTAAGGACGATTTGGATGTCCTTTGGCCAGATCAAGGACCTTGTTAATTCGCGTAAATTGACATATGCAGGTCCTCGAAAGTCCTTAAAAAAGCTATGGAAAAGGACCTTTTCCAAAAAATTTTTGTCCTGCATCCTTAGATGACCCCTACTTTTTTTGATGCCAATCGACGCGGATCATCAAGGACATTCGAACGCACTATGTCCTTTCGTCCTGCGGCAGGATTTGCGGATTTTGGAGCTAAAAAACGAAAAAAGCACAATTTTGTCGAGGCCATAACTCCGCAGGACATTAACCGATTTCGCCAGGACATGTTTTTCTAGGACCTCCAGGAGCAGGACTATCGATCTGCATTCAAGGATTCGAAATATCTTTCAAAAAATTTTGCAAAAATTTTTGCAAGGGGGTAGGTCGAAAAAATGGCAAAAAATCACAAAAAATGTACAAATATCCTTTTTTCTCAGCCATTTCAAGGACTATCCGGATGTCCTTTGGCCAGATTGAAGTCCTTGATGATCCGCGTCGATTGACACTATTAGATCCTGGAAAGTCCTTCAGGGAGCTGAGATAAAAGGACCTTTTTCTGTTTACAAAAATAGCTAAAATCTCGCAAGTCCTTTGAAGGATCAGGACGAAAATAGTGTCAAACAATTCCTTTCATCAAGGACTATCATCTGTGAAAAGGACTTCCCAATAGTCCTGCCAGGAGCTGAGATATTACGGTATTTATGTGTTTTTTCTGTTTTCTTGCCCGCCCGGTGCAGCCTGGGACTTAGAAAAATTCACTAATATCCTTTTTTTCATCCTTAGATGACCCCTACTTTTTTTGATGCCAATCGACGCGGATCATCAAGGACATCCTAGCGAACCATATCCTTTCGTCCTGCGGCAGGATATGCGTCTTTAAGAGCTAAAAAACGAAAAAAGGATAATTGACTTAAGGAAAAATTACAAGTCCAAAAAACACTCAAGTGTTAATAACTCGGCCATTTTAAGGACGATTTGGATGTCCTTTGGCCAGATCAAGGACCTTGTTAATTCGCGTAAATTGACATATGCAGGTCCTCGAAAGTCCTTAAAAAAGCTATGGAAAAGGACCTTTTCCAAAAAATTTTTGTCCTGCATCCTTAGATGACCCCTACTTTTTTTGATGCCAATCGACGCGGATCATCAAGGACATTCGAACGCACTATGTCCTTTCGTCCTGCGGCAGGATTTGCGGATTTTGGAGCTAAAAAACGAAAAAAGGACAATTTTCTCGAGGCCATAACTCCGCAGGACATTAACCGATTTCGCCAGGACATGTTTTTCTAGGACCTCCAGGAGCAGGACTATCGATCTGCATTCAAGGATTCGAAATATCTTTCAAAAAATTTTGCAAAAATTTTTGCAAGGGGGTAGGTCGAAAAAATGGCAAAAAATCACAAAAAATGTACAAATATCCTTTTTTCTCAGCCATTTCAAGGACTATCCGGATGTCCTTTGGCCAGATTGAAGTCCTTGATGATCCGCGTCGATTGACACTATTAGATCCTGGAAAGTCCTTCAGGGAGCTGAGATAAAAGGACCTTTTTCTGTTTACAAAAATAGCTAAAATCTCGCAAGTCCTTTGAAGGATCAGGACGAAAATAGTGTCAAACAATTCCTTTCATCAAGGACTATCATCTGTGAAAAGGACTTCCCAATAGTCCTGCCAGGAGCTGAGATATTACGGTATTTATGTGTTTTTTCTGTTTTCTTGCCCGCCCGGTGCAGCCTGGGACTTAGAAAAAATTCACTAATATCCTTTTTTCATCCTTAGATGACCCCTACTTTTTTGATGCCAATCGACGCGGATCATCAAGGACATCCTAGCGAACCATATCCTTTCGTCCTGCGGCAGGATATGCGTCTTTAAGAGCTAAAAAACGAAAAAAGGATAATTGACTTAAGGAAAAATTACAAGTCCAAAAAACACTCAAGTGTTAATAACTCGGCCATTTTAAGGACGATTTGGATGTCCTTTGGCCAGATCAAGGACCTTGTTAATTCGCGTAAATTGACATATGCAGGTCCTCGAAAGTCCTTAAAAAAGCTATGGAAAAGGACCTTTTCCAAAAAATTTTTGTCCTGCATCCTTAGATGACCCCTACTTTTTTTGATGCCAATCGACGCGGATCATCAAGGACATTCGAACGCACTATGTCCTTTCGTCCTGCGGCAGGATTTGCGGATTTTGGAGCTAAAAAACGAAAAAAGGACAATTTTCTCGAGGCCATAACTCCGCAGGACATTAACCGATTTCGCCAGGACATGTTTTTCTAGGACCTCCAGGAGCAGGACTATCGATCTGCATTCAAGGATTCTAAATATCTTTCAAAAAATTTTGCAAAAATTTTTGCAAGGGGGTAGGTCGAAAAAAATGGCAAAAAATCACAAAAAATGTACAAATATCCTTTTTTCTCAGCCATTTCAAGGACTATCCGGATGTCCTTTGGCCAGATTGAAGTCCTTGATGATCCGCGTCGATTGACACTATTAGATCCTGGAAAGTCCTTCAGGGAGCTGAGATAAAAGGACCTTTTTCTGTTTACAAAAATAGCTAAAATCTCGCAAGTCCTTTGAAGGATCAGGACGAAAATAGTGTCAAACAATTCCTTTCATCAAGGACTATCATCTGTGAAAAGGACTTCCCAATAGTCCTGCCAGGAGCTGAGATATTACGGTATTTATGTGTTTTTTCTGTTTTCTTGCCCGCCCGGTGCAGCCTGGGACTTAGAAAAAATTCACTAATATCCTTTTTTCATCCTTAGATGACCCCTACTTTTTTTGATGCCAATTGACGCGGCTCATCAAGGACATTCGAACGCACCATGTCCTTTCGTCCTGCGGCAGGATTTGCGCATTTTAGAGCCTAAAAACCATTTTTTAAAATTATTGTGATAAATTGTGTTGCATACTTTTAGGGTTCAATAAAATAAACTAAAATAAAAATTTTGTTGCATACTTTTTGGGGGTATTTGATTTCAAAAAATTTCTGTTGCATACTTTTAGGTGTTCTACCCCGATTTTGGGGCCCAAAAAATTATTGTAGCATACTTTTAGGCTGTAGAACCCGATTTTGCAATAAAAAATTTTTGTTGCATACTTTTAGGCGCTGGACCCCGAAAATTTTGTATTGCATACTTTTAGGTGTTTTAGCCCGATTTTGGGGCCCAAAAAATTTTTGTAGCATACTTTTAGGCTGTAGAACCCGATTTTGCAATAAAAAATTTTTGTTGCATACTTTTAGGCGTTTCAGCCCGATTTTTCGGGGTCCAGCGCCTAAAAGTATGCAACAAAAATTTTTTATTGCAAAATCGGGTTCTACCGCCTAATAGTATGCTACAAAATTTTTTTGGGCCCCCAAATCGGGCTAGAACACCTAAAAGTATGCAATAGAAAATTTCCGGGTCCAGCGCCTAAAAGTATGCAACAAAAATTTTTTATTGCAAAATCGGGTTCTACAGCCTAAAAGTATGCTACAATAATTTTTTGGGCCCCAAAATCGGGGTAGAACACCTAAAAGTATGCAACAGAAATTTTTTGAAATCAAATACCCCCAAAAAGTATGCAACAAAATTTTTATTTTAGTTTATTTTATTGAACCCTAAAAGTATGCAACACAATTTATCACAATAATTTTAAAAAATGGTTTTTAGGCTCTAAAATGCGCAAATCCTGCCGCAGGACGAAAGGATATGGTGCGTTCGAATGTCCTTGATGAGCCGCGTCGATTGACATCAAAAAAAGTAGGGGTCATCTAAGGATGAAAAAAGGATATTAGTGAATTTTTTCTAAGTCCCAGGCCGCACCGGGCGGGCAAGAAAACAGAAAAAACACATAAATACCGTAATATCTCAGCTCCTGGCAGGACTATTGGGAAGTCCTTTTCACAGATGATAGTCCTTGATGAAAGGAATTGTTTGACACTATTTTCGTCCTGATCCTTCAAAGGACTCGCGAGATTTTAGCTATTTTTGTAAACACAAAAAGGTCCTTTTATCTCAGCTACCTGAAGGACTTTCCAGGATCTAATAGTGTCAATCGACGCGGATCATCAAGGACTTCAATCTGGCCAAAGGACATCCGGATAGTCCTTGAAATGGCTGAGAAATAAGGATATTTTTACATTTTTTGCGATTTTTTGCCATTTTTTCGACCTACCCCCTTGCAAAAATTTTTGCAAAATTTTTTGAAAGATATTTCGAATCCTTGAATGCAGATCGATAGTCCTGCTCCTGGAGGTCCTAGGAAAACATGTCCTGGCGAAATCGGTTAATGTCCTGCGGAGTTATGGCCTCGAGAAAATTGTCCTTTTTTCGTTTTTTAGCTCCAAAATCCGCAAATCCTGCCGCAGGACGAAAGGACATGGTGCGTTCGAATGTCCTTGATGATTCGCGTCGATTGGCATCAAAAAAAGTAGGGGTCATCTAAGGATGCAGGACAAAAATTTTTTGGAAAAGGTCCTTTTTCATAGCTTTTTTAAGGACTTTCGAGGACCTGCATATGTAAATTTACGCGAATTAACAAGGTCCTTGATCTGGCCAAAGGACATCCAAATCGTCCTTAAAATGGCCGAGTTATAAACACTTGAGTGTTTTTTGGACTTGTAATTTTTCCTTAAGTCAATTATCCTTTTTTCGTTTTTTAGCTCTTAAAGACGCATATCCTGACACAGGACAAAAGGATATGGTTCGCTAGGATGTCCTTGATGATCCGCGTCGATTGGCATCAAAAAAAGTAGGGGTCATCTAGGGATGGAAAAAATTATATTATTATTATATTATTCCTAATATCCTTCCAAAAATGTTGCTCGATTTTTTGTAAAAAGTGAAAAAAAAACCACAAATGTCCTTATAACTTACCCATTTTAAGGACGATTCTGATGCCACTTCGTCAGATTGTAGTCCTTGGTGATCGACGCATCGACTGGCATTATGAGATGCTGAAAGGTCCTTCAAAGAGCTGAAATAATGAGTTTTTTGCTCAAGAAAAAATAGTAGGTACAGTCGGGCATAAATTAGAATTTTTTGGGACTCCCAATGGCCCAAACGTCACTTAAAACCGTAAATGTCCTTATAACTCGCCCATTTCAAGGACTACTGGTATATACTTTGCAAAGAGTGAAGTCCTTGGTGATCCGCTTCGATCGCCAAAGTCCTCTAAAAAGCTAAGATAAACAGTTTTTTTTTTTTTGATAAAAAATAGCAAATATCTCCGGAGTCCTTAAAAGGATCAGGTTCGAAACGATAATTTTCTCGAGGCTACAACTTTGCACGACATCATCCGATGTGGCCAGGACATGGTGCAAATAATAAGTATTTTTTTAGAAGCCAATTTTTTTGGGCTGTATTTCGGACAATTTTCTAACGATTTAAAAAATTTGGATCTAATTTTTATCACGGTTTTACAACCTTTTAAATGCTAACAAAAGTCTGGAAACTTGGAAAACAGAAATTTCACCTCGATTTTTGAACATTTTTAAAGCTGCATTTTTCGATAATTGGGTAATTTGTTGACCAGATTTGAATGCCAATTGAATATTCATAGCAACAATGTATTTCTTAAAAACTGTTCGAACTGTGGTTTTAATCTTTGTTTTATTTCTATTAAGTAGAATTCTCCTTCAACTGATCAAAACTGATCGCCTGTAAAAAATCGATAATAAATGGATTTAACCGATTTCTTAGTTTTTTTGTGTTTTGTTAATTTTCCTTGTTCCACTTTTATTAAATATTAAATTATTGTACAGGTTGAACTTATTCAAATTGTATTTAGTTGCTTTTCATTTCGTGTTAAATCATAAACATTTCATAATTTTCTTTGCTGTTTTGCATCTTTTTCTTTGTTTTTGCTTTAGTTTGTTTAAGTTGTTTGTTGTTTTCTTTTATTTTCGTATGCTTTTCCCATTCTTTTCGAGTGTTTTTGTTTGTTGTTTTTGCTACTTAGAAATCAACTACAGTTATTTACAAAATGTTTAATTCTCGGTTTTACCCTTTACGTTTTCCTTCCTTTTTGTTTATTTTTGTTTTAATTTTCACTTTTATTATTTTATCTTTTCGACTTTTCTTTAAACTTTCTTTCAACTATACAAAAAAAAAAAAAAAAAAAAAAATTGTCTGCTCCTACAATTTGCATAGAGAATTCAATATTTTCCAATATTTTTTGTAGTTTTTTGGTTTTTATTTAATTTATTAATAGATTTATTTTGTTTTTAACAAAGGTACATTAAATATTTACGACAAATTCAATGCATTAAAAATATTGTTTGTTTTTTTTTGTAAGTTTTTGTTTTGTTTTTGTTTTTTTTTTTTTGCTCAAGATTTTTTGGTTGTTGTTGCTTTACGATTTGTTTTACCTTTCCGTTCCTCGAGGGGGGTTCCAAAGGTAGTGAACCCCAAAATCGGTGCCTAAATACTAGAATAGAATACAACTAGAGACACGGTTCAGCTAAAAACATTCTTACGACTTTATCGATTACTTTAAAGATTAGCTTAGTGGTTTTTTTTTTTTTTTTTTTTTTTTTGCTTTCATTTTTTTCTGGTTTTATCTTTCGAATGTTGTGCAAGTAACTGAAAATTGTCAGCCAATCGCTATAATCAAAATTAGGAAGAGAATGGCGTCGATAAAAAATTTGTCAATCTTTGCTCTGATTATTCGTTCGATTCGATTCGATTTGTTCCATTGTTGGCTCATTGGCTTATAAACTATGGACGTAACCTTCGGGATGGGAAAAGTGCATAAAAGTGCGTTGTTTTTCATTTTTCTTCTTCATTTTTCATATTCTTTCAATTTTTCCTTCATTTTTTTGGTTTTTGTTCTTACTTTTTGCTTTTGTTTGCTGTTATCTTTTTTTTATTACGTGAATCATTCGATTTTCTCGATCTGTTTCGAAAAGATCGTTTTTGCAAGTTTGTGTTTACCCAATTAATTGAGTTCATTTCTCAGAAAAACGCAAGGCTACTGAAAATAGCAAACAATTAAAGAGAAACACAATTCTATTATCTTATTATAATCCAAATGAAACAAACAAAAATTTTCAAATGTTTAGCTCGTGTGTGCAGAAATTTTTTGTGTGTTGGTTTAGCTCTATAGCCTTACATACGATATGGTTAACTAGTTTTGCTGAAATCAGCCAGATCGGACATCACTAACATATAGGAATGCCCTGAAAACCTGGCATTTTATAAATTTCCCCAATCAATTTCATCATTTTTTTCATTCCATATTTTTTATGGTGTAGAAGGGAGTTTAGGGTCGAACAAGAGTTTACTATATTTATCTGCAAGGGTGTAGAAAATTCGGCATGCCAAATTGTACTTAATATTTCATCATTTTTTTCTGTGCAATTTATGTTTTTTTTCTTTCTTTCTTTCTTCTTTTTTTTTTTAGCTAGCAAATAATTTTTAAACAATTTCGCTGGCCCAGCATCATCTACATTTCGATTTGAGTTTTAGTTTTGCTTTTGTTTCTACACTAAAGTGCCTAAAATTTTGTTTACTTTTCATGATGCATATTCTTTGTATTTTATTTTTTTTTTTAGTTATGTGTGTAAGTTGTTCATTCTTTTTTTTTTTTGCTTTTTTTTGCATACTTTTTTCATAAATCACAGAAAAAGTTTATTCATTTGAAATATTTTATGTTTACTTTTGGTTTTCCGTTTGTTTGTTTTTATTTTTTGTTTTTGTTGCTACAAAATATAATCTTGTTGCTCGAATTTTGCATACTAAAATTGTTAGCCACTGTCTATAGTTGGCACAGGGTGCTTCCATCTCAATGTTAGGCAAGGTGGAAAGTAAATCAAACAAATGTTCAAAGAGTTTCGAAAAACCTTTTTAAAGAATGAGAGTTTCTGTCATTTGTTCTCTGAGCTTGGCAAGCGTTAAAATGCTGAAGGAACTGTGTCATTCTGCTTTAGTCCTTACCAAGTCCTTACATTGAGATGGCATACCCTGTATACATGTGAGTGTGTATTAATATATAGCCTTGGCCTTGGCCTAACCAAGAACAAAAAAAAAAAAAAAAAAACTTTATATAGGCTTTATTATGCCTCTTTCTACTTCTTTGGGAGTATATCGTCCTCCCCCATCCACTACTCTGCTGCTGCACGTCCTTTGCTACTGCATATTCCATCGTCTTTATCTTGGGCAAATCAGATTTGCTTCTACAATATTCATAATATATTTTCTGCTACATTTTTAGTTTAATTTTAGTTAATTTCTTTACGCAAATCTTGTTGGTTTGTTTTAGTTTTTTGATTCCTTTTCCCTTCTTTCATTTTCCTTATTTTGTTAAAAACCATTTTTGGAGTTTGATTTCTTTGATTTCAAATTTGCACATTTGTGTTTGTTTCTCTCCTCTTTCTTATTTCCTTCTCTTGTCGTCGTCCATCTCTTTCTATTGTTCGTCCTTTCTATCTCTTTCGCTCTCAGTGTTTGGCTATCTCCTTCTGTTTCGTACATATATGTATGTTAGGATTAACGGGATATTTTTCATCTGATTTCTTTTTTTTTTGTTAAGTTTCTTCTCTACTCTAGGTAAATTTGTTGTTTTACTTTTTGGAATTTCACTTTGATTAGTTTATTTGTTTGACTATTTTTTCTTATTTTGTTTTGGGTTTTTACTTTGTTTTACTTTTGGTTTTTTTTTTTTTTTTTGCTTTAATTTCTAAAAAATGTCATTCTACTTTCATTGTTTTGGCTAAATTTTATTTTGTTAATTGTTTTTGTTTGTTTTACTATGTCGAAAAATGTTGATGTGGTTAGTTTTTCTTTCTTTAATATGCTTTGATCATAATCTCAAAATTTTGGTAGGCAGCGCAACCAACGAAAGAAGAAAAGAAAAGGATATGGGCAAGAGGTATAAGGACTTCAATTAGATGAGGAAAATTTAGAAAATTATATACATAACAGAAAGTAATGAACAGTAAGAATTTATCTGACATATTCTATTAAGTTCCCATGAAAAAAGAATACTCAAGAGAAAAGTAGCAAAATTCGTGTTCAATATGATAAAAAGAATTGGAATACAAAAATAAGACGAAATACACGAAAAAATTAATTGAAAGTAAATAAGTAAGAAATATAAAATCAATTTAATATTGTATAAATGATTTAAATTTATTTTCTTTTCTGATTATTATTATTATCATTATCATTGTTGCTTTTTACATAAATTCATTTAATAATTATATAAAAAAAAAAAAATTATAAAATTTATCACTTAAACAGCGCGGCAAATAGTGTATATATATTTATATCTATATATATAGGGATATAATTAAACAAAAAAAAAAAAAAAACACACGCACACATGATTTTAATTTGTTGTGTTAAATTTTTCTCTTTGAATTCTTCTTAAAATTGCACTCGAAATTTGTTAAAGCAATTCACAAAACGTTTTCCATTCACAGACAGCACACACAAAATAATTTGAGAGAACTTTACAAGAAAAAAAAAAATCATTTCATTTAATAACTAATTTAATTAAGAAATAGGAAAGGGACAAAAAAAAAAAAGCGGAAAAACTGCCAAATGTGTGTAAAAAAAAAAAACGTCAGAGGGGGGCGAAAAAAATTACTTGTCTCAAACAAAAATTTGACTAACTTGAGTATACCCTTTCTTTGACAAGGCTTAGTGTATATACTTGTAGAAGAGGACACATAGAAATGGCTAGCTTAAAATTGATAAACTCCTAAACTAAACTTTAATGTCCCAGGCACGAAAAAAATTTGACTTGAAAAAATGCCGCCGTTGGCGCTGCTGCTGCTGCGCTGCTGTTATAGTATATATATATATATATACATATACATATATCTTTTATATATCATCTACTCCCATTCATGATAAAATCGAACTAAAGACTATGAAGTATAATAGGATTATGGTACATCACCCATTATCATCATCATTGTGATTATCCTTTTTTCGGTTGCTCTTGCTGATCCTTCTTCGTTCCTTCCATATATGGCGCTATCGTGTGGTATATTTGATGTCTTCTTTTTTCATTTTTAGATTCATGGGATTATCATTTATGTGTTTGGGTAAGGGGATGTGGGGATGTTTGGGGGGAGGGATCGTTCATTCTTTCCGCTTCCTTCGGGTCTTGTTGTTGTTGTTGTTGTTTTTAAGTCCTAACAATAGAATCGTACGCCATCCACAGAGAGGACTTGCTTTAATTTTCATTTATTCTGCCTATTTGGCTCTGTATAAAGCTGAACGCCTTCCACAGTGAATATTGAGGTTTCTGTAGAGAGCAGGAGAGAGAGAGAGAGAGAAAGAGAGTGGAAAAAAATAATTAACAATTTATTTTCAGACAATTAGTTCACAATAATAATTTTAATTAAAACAGAAAGGGGAACAAAAACGATGGAAACACCGACTTTAAAGATACCCCACACACGGTCTTCTAATTATTATAGCTCATTCTCTATTATCAAGCTCTGTGGCGCCTCCTGGCTTACTATAATGTGTGCACTTTAATACGTTCTTAAATACTTTTAACCAATGAATAAAAACCACACTCAATTTGTTTGTTTTTAACCCTCTTCTCCCTTCCTTGTTGTTCTAGTGATCCTGATGCTGATTAGGAATATATATATATATACTTATATAGATAACTTACTGGGCTCTCTATAAAAAGATTATACAAGCACATATACCCCTTATATGGATAGTGTATAGGAAAACTTTAAATTATGACAAGTATATGACATAATTTCATTTTGGCAATTAAAATTGTCCAGGGAAAATTACATTTTGCAGCAACCAACAGCCACGCCCACTTACCCACTATGCCACCCACTCATACATGAACCGCAAAAAGTTGACATGGTATTGGGTGGGTGGGGGAGGTGGGGGAAGGGTCAGCGGCTGTTGTGGTTTTTTGACCCCCTCCCATCCTACCTTAACCAAGTGTTGACCTTTTGCCAGGCTCCCCTCTCCTCTCCCTTTTGTTGACCATGATAAATGAGGCGCATTAGTTGGATTTTAATTGATTTTATCTCTTGCATTGGCCCATAGAGGGCGCCACAGCGCCAAACCATTCACAACGCGGTTTCATTAGTAGGAGAAAAGGATTGAAGGCAAATTGCCTTTAATTTGCACTTAATCAATTTATAGCTAAAATATGTACTCCACCTTCCCCGCCCCCGGCCCGACCCTCTTGTGGAACGCCCCTGTCAAATGCAATATTTAATGGACAAACAAGAAAAATAAAAACCGAAAGCAGAAAAGCAAATGCAGCAAAATTTCCATCAACATTTGGCTGTGATTTCTATTTCTCTCCCCCTTTAACCGGAAATTAGCATACAATTTAGGTTTTGACTTAATGTGCCGCTTTTAAATCAAATTTAAATATAAATGCAATTTTAGTTAGTACACACAGACAGAGACAGCAAGCGAGCGAGTGAGAGAGAGAGAGAGACACATCTAAATCATGGGTTAATCGCATTTTAAGCACAGCTTCTCCCATATCCATTAAGAGGAGAACTTCAGTTCAGTTGATTCATTTGGTTTTTGGGTTTTGGCTTTGGCATTGCCCTTCTTTTTCCATAGACTTTTCAATTTTTCCCCCTCTCTTTTTCTCTCTCTCTGTTTATGACCCAGTTGCATTAAGGGTATTCCTAAAGGCTCGACCTCTGTGTGTGTGTATGTGTGTGTGTGGGTTTTGTGTGCATTTGGAATGCATTTGGCAAATTGCTGGCGAGTGGAAAACTCTTTCTTTTTTTTTCGTTTGGTTAAGGATGCAAAATGCTTGTAAATTGCTGCTTTATTTGCCCTAAGAGGCGGTTTACGTTAAACTCTAATTAATGCAAGGGCCAGAAGCAGAATCCAAAGGGCAAGGGGCCCAACAATTGGAAGAGTTTAAAGTCGATTTTCCCTCTTTTTCTAACGAAATATGTACAAAATGTATAATTTTCGAATTTGATATTCTAGTATCGATTATTGCTATCAGAGTTAACAATCGATTAATTACCGAAACGATGAAAACGATTTCCAAATTGATTTGCGGACCCTTTTATATGTTAAATCGCTCCTGGCAAACTGCACTTGACAGTGAAAAACTAAAGAGAGAGAAGTAGTAAATATGGTGAAAATTGTATTTTCCACTTCTACTCCCTCCCCCCGCACCACCGCCCCCAACTGTTTCTCATAGAAACAGAGAGAGAAAACAATTTGCATAGAGATTTTCTTGAGCTTTGCACTGATTAATGCATTTTCTATGCAGTTTTTGCATCGAATCAACGAGGGATTAAAGTGGCACAGAGAACCGATATATGCTTAGGATTTAGTTGGCTTTGCCAATTTAAATTATCAGTTTCTTTTAGATTGATCGAATGACCAAAAGGAATGGTCTAATTGGAATTCATTATCTTCTTGTTGAAGAAAACTTTGAACTGCTTTGAGCTAATTTAATGTCACTTGATTTTGTTGTTTGGCCATTGTTTCGTTTATTGTTAAGTAAAGTAAAGTAAAGTTATCTTGTTACCATTGAGCAAAAGTTGCTTAACTCTCATCGCTCTCATCTTTCTCTCATTGTGGTTGATCTAATTAATAACTCGACTTGTTTATCTGACTTTTCATTTGGTTTTCGGTTTTCCCTCTTGAAAGGAAACTTTTCAATGCCGGCGACGGCGACGAAGACGACAAAACCTTTTTATGTTGCAACTCATTATAAAAGCTGAGATGGAAAAGAAACTTTTCCTCTAGTTGGAAATACAAATTAAAACTGTGAAATGCAATTACTGTTAACTATATACCTCAGTAAAACATTAGTTAAGAACCGAAACCGTAACCGAAACAGAGAGAACAAACAAATTGTCGCGAAACTTAAATTGGCAACAAGAAAAGGACTTTGGCAATGAGGCAAAGCCTATCCCCCCACCCCGGTCCCCCCACGGCCTCGAATCACTGCTTTTGTTGTTGGGCAAAACACAAAAAAAACTTTAAGCAAACATTTCGTTATTTTAATTGGTTTTTCCCTGGCTTTTCCAACTACTCCACAATCTGTTTCTCTCGGTTTTTCCTCGCTTTTCTTTCCCTTTTTTTTTTTTTTTTAAATAGACAAAAGTTGGCCCCTGTTGCTTGGGCTTGTTTAATTTTTAATATATTAATTCAATTTCGTAGGACTCACCGTCTGGCAATTCGTAGAGTTTCTGTGGCAATTGCGCAAAGTAGGGATGCTGCAGTGCATCGTCGGCTCCAATGCGCTGCTCGGGATTCAATTGAAGGAAAGCGTTAGCTATCGTTTCGCCCTCAATGATGTCATACAGTCGTGGGAAATTGTGACCCAATTTGCGTGGCCGATAGAAACCTAAGAAAATAAGAAGATAATAATATACACGAACATGTATGTCAAATTAGTTGCCATCGGATTGGTTGGTCAGTTCAGTTCAGTTCAGTTCAGTTGGCTGGTTGGCTGGCTGGTTTTGTGGGCCACAATTACTTACCCAACTTGTGCGGTTTGTAGCCCGGAAAATGGGTTACCCCTTGCCACGTCTCCTCGGTGGGCGTGCCAAGCAATTTAAATATTTTATCCAACTGATCGTAGGTATCACGTATGCCGGGAAATGTTGGCATCCCAGTGACCATTTCAACAAATATGCAGCCAACGCCCCACATGTCCAACGATGTTGAATACTCTGTGCTGCCCAGCAGGACATCTAAAACGATAAAGGTTGAAGGGGGTTGGGGGTAAATAAGTGGAGGTCAGGAGAGCAGTTCGTTAAGTAAATGCAGTTTTTTGTATGAAAATAAATTGCAATTTTAAATAAATAAACAGTCTACATAGAAAGTAGAGGAGGAGGAGGAGGAGGAGGTGGAGCTGCAGTTGGAGCTGGACAAGAGTGAGCGGAAAATTGAGAGACTGGCAGATGACACACTCGACTCTGCTGACAGTTTTCCTGCGTTCTTGTCGTCCATGGCAACCTTTCACGCTTTTATCTCTCTCTCTCTCTGTGTGTGTGTGTGTGTGTGTGTGTGTGTATCGGACCAGCAGCTAACAAAGTTTTCCACACAAACACACAGAGATGAAAAACATTCACCAGGTGCAGCCAAGCCAACCGCATCCGCATCCTCATCCTCATCTTCATCCACATCCTCATCCGCCTGCTCTCTCTCTCTCCATTTCCTTCACCTTTACTCTAGTGGAGATTAAATTTGTTTAACATGGCTTTGAACTCTCTAGAGGAACTCTATGTCTCTCTCTCTCCCTTGCATCCTGTCCATCTTCATAGCTCTGCCCACTTGACTCCGCTTTTCACAAAGTGTTTATATCAGGGAATTCCATATTAAAAAAAATGAACTTTATTTCTCTTTCTTCTACCTAATTCTCTCCCCTCTCTCTCTCTCTCTCTCTTTCTTTCAGTCTCTATCTAATTTTCAATTTTACTTTGGCAAATTGATGGAAAATCTTGCATCTATCTCGTAGGAGAAAAATGAAAAATGTTTTTTCCCTTTTCAAATATTGCTATGGAGAGTGTTTAATTTAATCGCACGAAAACAAAGAAACATGAAAAAATACCCAGAGGGTCAAGCCAACTAAATGGATTTCTTCACAACGACACTTTGAATACTCTTTTTCCCCCACACACCTAACTAACTAGACTAAGAAAACTTCACTAATTTCCATAAGAAATGGAACTAGATAGTCGTATTATATTATATTGTGGTACTAGTCAACGAACAAGAGTTCAGATCACATTGTCCAACACTATTTTGGCAAAGAAGTGCGCACATTTATTAAAACTAGAATTGAGAGAACACAGACAGACGGACAGGCTGGAGAAAGATTCATTGGAACCGTGAAACAGAACAAATCGGAAGACAAAATTAAAGAAATTGTCGTAAAGCAAATTAAATAAAGAGAACATCTATACATATAATTAAACAAAGACAAAGCTTTACTACAGTCGAATTTCCCTATAATGATTCCTCATGCGATCAGGGGAAACCTCTCCTTTATAGATATTATGAATAAAATGAGAAAACTGTGCCTTTGAATTTAATCCAGCTTCAGTTTAAAGAAATTCACTCTAGAGAAGCGACTCAAATTTTTTAACACGCAAATTCACTAAAGTTCTGTTGAAGAGATAATCTCTTTTATTATAGCAGTTCCTATTTATTTATTGATTCGGACAGAAAGCATAGATGACTTAGATATTGTTAAAGAAATTTAATGAGAGATTTACTATTATATTTATATAGTAGTAAGCAAAATGGAAAAAAGGCATGTTTGCAATTTCTTTGCATTTATTTTTGTTTAATTTGTGTAGTCTTCTTTGGCAGCTAAGACTGGGATTAGGTTTACTTTTAACCAGAAGCTTTATTTAAGTTCTCTCCGTTGTATATTTAAAACATTTTTGAGTAAAATACTACTAATACGGATAGTTTTTGTGAAACCTTTTCTTTTAACCCATGTTTAGTTTTAGCGGAAAATTAGAAATACAGGTGCAAATTAGAAATACCATATTTAAAAAAAAAAATTTCCCTTGCATAGGAAGCGTGTTTTACCTTGAAAATGTTCAAATATATTATTCATATTTAATTTACTGCTTTGTAACTCAATACTTTTTAAAAATACCACCGCAAAGTTGAATTTTAGCTGCCCTCAACTAAGTGATCACAATATTTTTTTTCTAACAAATCTTCGAATAAATTTTTTATACAACATCTGAATCATCGATACTTATCATCTTTCAATTTGGAGTTATATATTATATGTATGTATATCTAGAGTCTAGTTAAATGATAAAAAAGTATATTCACTGATTTTGATTGAATTCTATATTTTTTTTAATATACAAACTATTTAGAGCAACTTATTCTAATTCTCAGTAGCCTCAAAATGTTTGCTACAAAAACTGTTAGTCTCTTTTTCTATTGAACATGAATATATATGTATGTATATAAACAAGCCCCTTATCGACTCGCTAAAAAAAAACCTATTTTATTCTCTCTATTTATGAAAGATAAAATATTAAAAAAAAAAGTCATTAAGGGACATTTTTGTCCTGTTTTATTTTGCCATTTTTTCTGGGTCGATCTGCACTGTCCAATAAAAACAAAACTATTTAAGCTTTAAAAAAATCCAAGAGATACATACGTCAGAATCATATTTAACTACGTCAGAATCATATTTATTTTGTGCAAAGTGAATATACCCTATAAATGCTGTTTTTTTCCCTAGTGTAGTGAGAGAACTTTTAAGCTCGACTCGTCAATTAGTAGTGGCAGAGCATTTGATGCTTTTAGTATTAAGTCATACGCTCGACTGACAGACCATGGGAAAAATAACAAAACTAAATGGATTTGGGATGGAGGATTAGTTTTTTTTATGAAAGGACTTTGAAAGGATTTCGCAAAACATCGACTAAATGAAAGTTAAAGGCTTTTGCCTAGCATTAAATATTAGGTTTGAACGCTCACCTGGTGGACGATACCACAACGTGACCACCTCATGCGAATATGTGTGACTGGGGACACTTTTGGCCCGGGCCAGACCAAAATCGGCAAGCTTCAGTTCACCGCAATCGCTGATGAGCAAATTTTGCGGCTTAACATCGCGATGAAGGACACGACGCTTGTGGCAGTAGGAGAGACCACGCAGCAGCTGGAAGAGGAACAGACGCACATTGCGATGATCCAGACCGCCGGGATGTTTCTCCATATATTGCGATAGATCCGTATTCTGCGAAAACCAAAACAAATTGAAGTGATTTATGATTGATTTCTGATGTGAGTGAGTGCAAATACTTACCACATACTCAAAGACAAAGGTCAGGGTTTCACGTGTGTGGACAATATCGTGCAGGGTCACAATATTGCTATGTTTCAGTTCTTTCAGTAGCGAGGCCTCACGAATTGCCGTAAACGGAGCGCCCTCCTCCTCCTGCAGTCTGATTTCTTTCAATGCAACCCGCTGGTAGGTTAATCTGAGATAAACAAAACAAAAAAAAGAAAATGGAAAGGGAAATTAATAAAATAAATACTTAAACACCAGGGTCAGGGGGGAGTAAACACAGGACACATGCCACTGGCAATTACACAGAAATGCGGAGAGAACCAACAAAGAATTAGGCGGACAATTTGTTACGAGATGCTGCCTCTGGCTGCCAATTCCATGCTCTTGCTTGGGCCATGTCCTTGCTGAAAGTCAGTCAGTGATAGGGAGCTGCTCCAGCTCCAGCTCCCGCTCCCGTATGTAGGTGTAGCTTAGAGTGGGTGGCTGGGTGGTTGTGTGGGTTGTTGTTTAGGGACAAGCAGCAGACATTGTATATTAAACAGACATAACGACCGACCAACCCCAACAACAGCCGAGATATCTTTGTATGTACAGCAAACACTTAAATTAGGATAAAGGACAGACACCAGAATGGTACCCAACAAAAATTCCACCCACACCCCCCCTCACCACCATGTTGCCGCACCACATTTGAAGTGTCAAATTAGGTTAAATTATTTGACACTGCCAGAAAGCAGCAGCAGACGACTTTTTCTTCACAATTTATGTGAATTTTCTCTTCTAACGAAATTCTAATTGGTAGGCTCTGCATACACACACGCACACCCACCCATACACACACACACACTAAAAAAAGAAAGAAGTAAATCTCGCTAAATGTTTGTTGGATTTTATTTTGTGGCCCATAAAATAGTTGGGCCAAAGTGCAGATGCAAAAATTGAGCAAAAGTTTTTCTCATTTTATGTGTCTGGTGGTCTTGGGTCCTGCTCCTGCTCAAGAAGCTGTGTCAAAGAGCTCGTCTGAGGTTTTGCACAAGGCTCAAGAGAGCGAGACAGAGAGAGAGAGAGAGAGAGAGAAGGATTCTGAGAGTTAATTTTCGTGGATTTTTATGGGAGATTTTTGTGCGACACCAGCTAATTGGCAGTTGATGTTCTGTGTGTTCGAAAGTGTTGAAGATAAAAGCGATGATGGTAAATGATGATGATGAGACAGGCATTCCATAATGAGAGCGGAGACGAGCCACTGATGACTCGTTGGTTGGATTGGGTTGGTTGATTGGCTGGCTTGGGGAAAAGCGAGCGATGCGAGAGAGTCGCAAATTAACCATTAAATAGACATTTTGTTTGGAATTTGAGTGGTGATTTTGATTTTTTATTGTAAACACTTTATAGAGGTTAGATATAACTCTCCTTTTAGCTATTAATGGTAATTAATTTAATATACTTGTGGAGGATTTAAGCGATGGGAATGCCTGAGTATCGATGACCGAGAAGGTTACAATTGATTCTGAATAGAATTTTCATTATTAATGTTCTTAATTTTTGGTATTGTTGCAGGATTTTATACTGAAAGGTCCTGCATCATTAGATGTGCCCTTGCATTTTTTTAATGCCCATTGATGTACCTCAACAAGGACATCCCGAAGCGGGAATTTAGAGCTATAGAAAAGCTCAAAAAGGACAATTTTGATTAACCTATTTTATCAAGTCATGCTACTTTAGATCTTTCAGAAGCAGGATTATTGATCTGCATTCAAGGTTTCTAAGGATGCAAGAATTCTTTGAAAGGACTTTCTGGGACGTAAATGAATTACTACTTTAATCTGGTCAAAAGACAACCTGATCGTTCCCGAACTGGGCGAGAAAGAAGTCTTAAATTGCATTAAAAATTGTAAATAAAAATTTCGAGAGTCGAAGGCCTTATAGAAAGTATATATATTTTTGTTTAGGTCTAGTATTAATACTTTATCTAAATAAAGTATAAAGTATAATAAAGTAAATAAATATATTAATAAAAATATTGAAAAATCAAAAGATTTACACTTTTTATTTGTGTTGGCTTTAATTTTAATATTGAAAAAAAAAAATGTTTAGTATTCTGCTTTTGGGCTGGTTGATTTTTGATTTTAACGGGCCGTGAATTTAATTTTTATGCGGTTGATTTTTAAATATTATCAAATGTAGTGAACATTTTGGTTAATCAAGAAGGACTTCAGTCCGGTTAAATGAATATTCGTTCTGAGTTCTAAGGATATTTGTGATTTTGTGGTGCTTTGTTGGGTTTACTTCACGTACAACTTGTTGTTTATTTATTTTTATATGGGCTAAACCTAAACTATTTGGTTTTATTTGTCTAATGTGAATATTGTACCAAGAAAAATATGAAATTGGGGAGTCTGGCAACTCTTATAAGTCAGCTGTTACAAGTCAGAAGAGATCACAGAGAAAAGAGCCAGAACTTCTATTCGGGAAGAAAGGCGAGACGTCAAAACCACGAATAAAATGATATCATTGGTTTCTTATTCACATTAAGAATCGAATTAATTAAAAACTGAATAAAACAACAAATAAACTTTATTCTTCGCATTTTCAGATTTGAGAAAACCTGCAAAAATCTCGCGCGATATCAATTAATATCCCATAAAGAGAGAATACACAAAATGACAACTCTGAAGGATGATATCAATTAATATCCCATAAAGAGAGATGACAACTCTGAAGGATGATGATCGATATCTATAGGATATATTTTTTATAATATCTTTTTTTGATCTATTCTCAATTTATGAGATTTTCCGACTACTACACTACAATCTGTTGGCTATATAAACTCCAAGTCATTGCGTTGTCTCTCCTATGTGTGTTTTTTGTTTTTATTTTTATCTCTCTCCTCCTTTAAACTTAACAAATTAAACCTTTTATGCGCAATATCAAAATGTACGTTTTGCCCGAGTCGTTAATAACCCAAGCGAAATACCATAAAAAGCTTATGTCTTTTACATATTCTCCTTCTGCTGCCTTGGGAGGGCATGTGGAAATTTTCATGTAACCAAAAACAGCTGGTGTCGTCTGGAGGACAAAATTTGTCTTCGCTAAGGCTATGAAAAATTTATCAAGAAGAAGCTTTAAAATTTGTAGATAATTTCTAACTGGGTCAATGGTAGACACGACAACGAAAGCGACGTGATGCGGTGCGTGCAGGGGGGGTGAAGTAATGGTTTGGGGATGCATATGACAAGGACATTATTGAAGGATTTGCTTTTCCCTGAGCTAGTTGGTAAAAAAGTTTGCCTGTGTTAATGTAAAAATAATACGATTTAGTTAAGCACAGGGAAAAGTGCGTGTAGCATCATTCAAAGTTTGCCATTTTTGTCTCGTTTTGGGGCAGCAAAAAGTTTTGTCCCCATTTGATGGCTCAATCAAAAGAACAAGCCAAGAGATGAAGACAAAAATGAAAAAGGAAGAAAGGAAGAAGTTTTGTTTTCACACCGCCAGATGACGATGACAAGAGTTGACCTACTAAATGCTAATCAGCAAGCAAAAGCAACTTGACTTCCAGTTCAAGTGCTCTCAAGCAGTTAGCTGCTATCCTTTTGGATTGGTCTTCTGTCTCCTGTGTTTGCACACCACCCCCCTCCCCAAAGGAAGGTTAAAAAAAATAAAATAGAAAAACCGAAAAGGAAGAGGAGGACAACTAAAAAAGCAAACCAAAAAAATGAAAGTCAAATAGAAGTGAAATCATTCATGAAATCTTTCACAATTGACAAACAGAAGGAATGAAAAGAGACTGAGCTAGGGACCAGAGGATGGAGGGTGGAGGAAGAGTCTTAAATAAACTTTCGAGTCAGAAATCTTGGAAAAATTAGGCAAACCAAAAAGGAACAGGAAAGGAAAGCAAAGGAAAGCAAAGCGAAAAAGCCAAAACCCAAATGGCAAGTGACCTACATTACCATATGAAAGGGCGCACACAGTGCGGAGCTCTGAAGGACTTCTCGAAACAAAGGAGGCTGTTCTGCTCTGTTCTCGCTTCTAAAGAAAGTAAAAGCTTAAAAATGAAGTAGACCCAGGCCAGGCTGGGGCCATGTCATTCATTCATTTCCATTTGGCAGATAAATTAGAGCGAATTAATTGCATTTCGCATAAACAAAAGCTAATTGGAACTCATTTCGCATGTAAGCGCTCTCGTGCATAGCAAATGAGAGTACGACGAAGGACGCTAGAGTGGAGAGTCAAGTGGAGTGGCTTGGGAGGAGAAGCAAACAAGTTTTTACCACGTAAAGCCCATTGTTGGAAGTAAAGTCCTGTCCCCCCCCTCCAAAGCAAAGTTAAGCAGAAGAAAGCAAATGATTGTCAAATAAATCAAAAGCAAAAGCGGACAGTGAGCAGGAGGGAATCGCAATGGTATGGAATGTTGAGGGGCATCTATCATAAGTCTGCTGCCTGTCAAAAAGGTGACGAAGCTGGAATTTTGTTTCCCCTCAGCTCATTTGTCAAATTATGTGGCGAAAAACTCGCAACTCCAACTCCAACTCGAACTCAAATCAAAGCCAGACGAGGAGCAAATGAGGCGGCATTTGTTTTTTTTTTTGAGTGACTGACGGGGCAAGGGGTTTGGGGTTTGGGTGTGGGGGTTTGAAAAAGAAGTCAACTCAATTGTGTGGCAGAACTTTTCTGAAAAGTGCGTGTTGGAGTCAGGCCAAAACAACAACAACAACAATAGAGAGAGAGAGAGAGAGAGAGAGAGAGAGAGAGAGATGGGAGAGATGGGGAAAAGGAGAGTGCAAAAGGGTTCCCTACAGTGATTTGTTATAGTTGTCCTTTTTTTTTTTTCTTTGGCCTTCTATTTTTCTTTTTGCTTCTGCTTCTGCTTGTTTGGCGACCCATTTCGCTCTCAACTTGATTGATAGCCACATTTGCATGAGTCTGACTATAATGAGTCCTGGCCAACAAAGATGCAAAATGAGCGCACACACAAACAGTTAGAGGGGGAGGGACGAGGGAAGAAGTCTAACTGGGTGAACTAGAAACCAGTAAAACAAACTAATTTCGAAAGTAACAAACTTTTGTATACCCTTCGCCAAAAACCAGTAACAAGATGATGATATAGTGAAGCAATTATCACGAATTGTGTATGTATATACCCTCTCTCTCTTGGTCTCTCTCTGTACATATATGAGTTGAAAGGATCGTAGAATGGCATATGCCACATTGGATTTGTAGGGTATTTTAAACGGATGCAGGACCATGGATATAAATCAAGGCGTACAAGAAAAAATTGCTTACAAAAGGAGCAGGACGAAATTTCAACTGGCAGTTGCTCAAACAATAATTTTTATTTAACCCACTGACATGGCAACCCAATTTGGAAACCATTTTCCCGGCCAGTTTTCACTCGCACCCCTCGAATTCAATTCGCTGCGTTTCACTTTTCCTCTTTTTCTTGTTTTTTTTTTTTTTTTGGGTGTGTTCTACTACTCACTTGCTAAATCCTTTGTAGACTGTCGCATAGGAGCCTTCACCCAGTGGTTCCAGTTTAACGTAGGCCTCCTGTTTGCCAAATGGTGAATCGCCCTGGGAAGGAAACACAAGTAACACAAAAATAATTAGAAAATGTTGCATGTTTTGTTTGTTAATTAATTAATCCGAAAGAGAAAGAGACAGGGAGAGGGAAGGAGAGAGTGGGAGTGGGAGATAATGATGTAATCTGTGAGAAAATTGAAAATGTTAGGCCCAAAAGTATACGAAAAAAGGGAATTCAATCTATGACAAGCACAAAAGTATGCTACAATAAATATATACGTATGATTAATGATGGTGTCGAAATAGGGTTCTGTGAAATTTTTGAATGCTAATTATTATAATTGAGAAAATCTTAGGAAATTGCGGTTTCATGACATATGGATAGCCTGTATTTAATTCTTTAATAAAATCGTTAAAATAAATGTTATTACCTAACAAAAATTGTATTAGCCAATATGCCCAACCTCAATCTCATCTGACAATTTATAGAAACAAATATATAAATTAGTAGAAAATTTTACATTTTGTTTCTCGAGCTACTTGTGTCTAATTAGAAAATTACAAAAAATATATCTAAATTTGCAATTGCATTTTTATCCCATTATATTTAAATAAAATATCCCATTCGACTTTACTATTTATTATGTTGTCCCTAATATGAATAAAATAGGTCCCTAATATGAATTAATGTTGCAAAACGACATAAATTGAGATGAAAAATTTAGATTTGAAGCTATTTGACTTGTCATTTCATTTGTTTTTTTGTTTTGGTTTCAAAAAAGAGTCTATACATTTTCCAACGATCCCTCCTATATCTAACCCTAAATATCTATTTATATCTAAAAAATATTGAAACTCGTTTTGAAGATTTTCAAGTTATGGCTAAGTATGAACCTTTTTAAATCAAGTTTCGCTTCTAAAATAATATTTAGGAGTGTTTTGGAACATTTTGTGTATCAGTTTTTTATAGTTTTACTGTACCTACATGATGTTACCCATTTTAATTTAAATTTTGTCTTCAATTTTTGGTATTATTTACATATATAAAAGATAATTTTGATAAATAAAACAATTAAAAAATAAATAAATCTTTTCCTATATGTTTCAATTCAAATCTTTAAATCAATCGAATATACGTTTTCATTTTTAACCCTCTCTTTAATTTATGATTAAATCCTTCGATTAACTCCACATGAAGCCAATGAATAGTTTCCTTGTTCAAATTCTACGTTCAGCTTTATGTACACTCTATTATGTAATGGGCTATTGTTTGCTATAAGGATTACAAATTGATTAATTATAGGGAACACTCAATGCCTAGACAAAGGGTCCCACCAGGACAAATTTCAAAGAGATTAAAAATTTTCAATGCTTTGCTGCTCGCGCAACTGCCACCTCAAGCAGGGACAACTAAAACCAGTTGGGAATTGTTGCGGTCACTGGGTGCAAAAATTCAGCTCACGCAAGTATGCTACAATTTATTGCGTGGCAAACGGTTGAAGTTGAAGGATGGATGGTTGTTTGATGGTGGTGGTTGGGTAGCAAAGGGATCAAGGGCAGGGCAGGGCGACAACATGGGCATAACAAGGAAAAATGTATGTAATTTAGGAAAGAAGAAAGAGCAAATGAATGTGAATGTGGTGAATATTTATTATACTTACACCAAATGCACTGAAACGTTTTCGTCGCGGATGTGAATCCTGTTTATTGAGAAAGACCTCAGATTTGGGTCTGGGCGGCTTCTTTGGACGCATCACAACATGCGAATGGTATTTCATTTCCTCCCTGATGTCATCATCTAGTAATTTGCTATCCGATGATACGGACAATTGTCTCTGAACGCGATCGTGATGGTCGGTGCTGTCCGTGCTGCGCCAGTCTGCAAAATATACAAAAAAAAAACAAAAAAAACAAAGCATGAGAAACCAAGTGAAACGTAGACAAAGAGCGGCTTAATGAGTGCACCGCCCCCTTTAGACTCGTCTTAAATTTCTAAATGAACAAGAACTTACCCACTTGCTTACAACCGACTGAGAGGAGTAAGACAAGTGGATAAGCTCTTCACAGCGAATTCTCAAAAGAAGCGAGAGAGAGAAAACATAAATTCCACTAAGCCGGCATAATGAGCGAGTCCAGTGGGAGATTGTGAAAAGTTTTTGGGCAAACTCATTATAAAATCCAAGTATACAAATATAAATATAAATATATTTATCAATATATGTATGTGCTAGAGGAAAGTCCAACTTGGCCAAGCCAAGATTCCGACAACCTTGAACCATCATCATTCACAGAATGAATGCAGGGCAGGTATCCGCAATGAGCCACAAAATAACAAATATCCCATGTTTACCTTTCGAAAGAGAATTAAATGTTTTGATGGTTGAATACCCTTCCAAATGGGATATTAATTTTCCAAGAAAATAAATTCATGGCTCTTGAAAATCGGGTAAAAGTGGAAGCACTTCGATCGATATATATATTTACTTCTATGCCTTGCAAACTTCAGACCAAAATAAGGTAAATTCATTTTAAAAAGGGTATACAAATCTACGAAAAATTGTTTCAAAAGAAAAACAGCAGTTGGCGAATGATGACGACGATGTTGCTGCTGTTGCCGCTGCTGCTGCGGCTGATGAGGGGCATAAAAGTTGGTCTAGGACAAAGTTTTACTCTGGCGATTGCATTGAAATGAATGAGTTAAGTTGGGTTCAGTTGCTCTGCCGCAAACAGAGGCGTCGCGCATTGTGGTGGAGCTGATATTCATAACTCTTTTGCAAATTTAATGCAATTTTCCAAAAGTTTTCAATCAAAAATTTGCTTCGATACGCGAGAAAGTTTTGGCAAAAGTTTGCAAATTTAAAGAAAATTCACCATCTTTTAGCCCCCCCTTTGGGCCAACTAATTGGCTACGCCAATGAAAGACCTGAGTAGAAAGGTGTCGATGCTGTTGGTGGTATCATGTCCAGGTCGGGACTGGGTCACCTAGTAACCTGATGATATTCATTGACTTGGGGATTCAGAGTCGTCCAACATCTGTGTTGCTTTACGGCACTATATACATATATATATATATGTATTTCGGTTTGTATGCAATTTGTTTGCATTGCCATTCACTGGGCGAGTTCAACAAAAACCCAACCAGCCACGCCCCCAATTCGGTTTGCCCCAATGCCAACAGACGACGAATGGGCGCTCTCTCCCTCACTTTCTGTGTTTGTTTGGTTTTCTATTTGAGCACTAATTACATTTTAAATTATGTTTGCTTTTGGCTGCAGTTTGCTAACCGTGACTGTTGCTCTGCAATAGCACTAGGAGCAGGTGCAAGCACTTGGCATAGTTGGATAGGGGGAGGGGGAGGTGGATGAGCACCTGGTGGGGAGACTGGGCTAATGGCAACATCTGTATGCTTTCATTTGAAATATTTATACAATAAAGTTGTGGCTCAGTTTCAGTTTTCTGTTCATCGTACAATGGCTTCAGACTTTCAACTTTAAGATTGAATTTCAGTTAACCCACAGACACACATAACAGTAAAACGAAAACCATATAAAATATAAAATAAAATGTTTTCCCAAACACACAAAAAAAAAATGAAAAAAGAAACAAGAAAAGTCCGAGGATGCGAACAATACTCCAACGTGTCGTTGTTTCTATACTCTCTCTCTCTCTCTCTCACGTGTGCCATTTGAATCTGCATAAATATAATTTCTGGTTAGACAAAACTTTCTGATATTGAGCTGGGATAGATATAGTTGAATAAATAGCTACATAAAAACTAAAGAGATTGGAAATCATTAGTTTTCCTTTGATGGAAATTCATTTCCAGTTTTTCTACTTCAACTTTGAATCAAATATTCTCTAAATTATATATTTTGCTTGAACGCTTTGGATTAAATAATGTTTTAATTATATAAAATTTAATTTCTTAGTATGACATGATCGAGTGAAAAATTATATTATTGATGGAACAATTGGACTGCTTTTCGAAAGTAAATATATCCATTTTTGGTAAGAGTATCCACCATATGGATGTATAAAAGTTCCACTTAAGAATTCGCAACATGTTCCATACTAAACTATATACATACAACTGGCATGGCCCTGCCATTCCATTTGCTACCTTCAACTTGATTTTCACGCCTCCCCGGCAACGTCATAAAAAAATTTAATATTCACTCGCAAGATGTTTCTCTTCCGGCAAGAGTTTTCAGCCACCTCCCAGCCCCCTCCTCCCCCGTTTGGTTGCTGAAAAATTACTAACATAAAAATTAAAAATTCAACAGCAGCTGATAGAAAAAAATGTAACAAAAAAAAAAAAAAAACGAGAGATGGCAAGCTTCTTTATTATTTTCTCGTTTTTGTTTTTTTTGGTAAAAGAAAAGAACAAAATGAACTTATGATTTTCACAGCGTTTGCTGAAAGATAATCCTCGAAATGTTATATACACGGGCATGTAAGGATATTTTCTATAAGTATATTTTATTTTTGGAGTTGCTGCTGCTGCTGGCTCGTTAAGTGGAATATGGAAAAATGTTGATGGCGATTAAATGCGCAATATGCGCCATAAATGAGCCAAATAAAACGAACCAACTTCAATAAAACGAGGAGAGCAAAAGAGGCACAAAGAAATGAATAAAAAATGCGAAAAAAGAGTGAACAACAAAAAAATCCACATCCTCATCAACATCAACATCTACGTCGTCATCCGCTCATTCTCGTTCCCATCCCCAGCCTCATCATCGTCGTCATCGTCATCATGTCTTGTCTAGCCGTTCAAGTGGAATGGCATTTGGCGTCGTATCCTACGACGTTGTCCTGGCAGCTCAAGGCAATCGAAAGAAGCAAAACAAACGTACGTATTCAGCACTTTGTGCTACCCTGTAACCCATTTAACTCTCCAATTGCCCAAATTGATGACCTCAATGGCGTTTATCTAGCGTTTTCTTCATTCAAACTTCTTGGAGACACATTCAGAATTTTGTAAAGTGAAATTCTTTTCTCTAATAACTTCTATATAGTATTATTTCGATCTTAACATACTCTTTTTCTATCTGATGATTTTATAGGGTAAGAAAAAAGAAAAAAAAAAAAACTCCTCGCCAGCGACGAACGAACGAAATGAAAGCATTTGATTTGCAAAATTGACTGAGCATTGGAAAAGTGGCTGTAAAATTGGAAAATGAGCGACAACAACAACAGCAGCAGCAGCAGCGAAAACAAAAAGAAGAAATGGGAAAAAGAAGCAGAGGATATATATTTATATTTCTATATACATACATACACACATACATATATATATATTTAGGTATATGTGTGCATTTTCTTCATGTTCTCTTGTGGTATATTAGAAAGTTCTAAAATTGAATTGGTTTGGTGTTTAATTTTTTTTTTTGTTGGACAAAACCAATAGACAATTTGGCAACAATAATGGAAAATGGGCAAGTGGTTTGGCAGTGGTTTTTCTTCTTTTTTTTTTTTTTGCGGGGTGTGGGGGTCATCGAAATTATTATTATTATATGAGAGGGAGAGAATTGTGTGGATGATGCCATAAAAGATATTGGGCCATTGTTTCGCATAAGAGAACTAAAGTTTAAGGCTAAAAATTAGTAATTCAATATTAAATATGTTCAATCTGAAGATTTCTTATGGACTTTTGAATATGTTGTAGAAAACTTTTCACTATTTATGAGACTCAATTCTTATAGTAGGGGGGAATGATAAGTATATTCTTCAAGTCTTTAAGTAACTTCACTTGACCCTTTTTTTCAAGTGCATCTTTGCTTTATCTGCAGCATAAACATTTGAAGAAACTATTTGGATGATCTAGCAAAATCAGCAAATTCGTTATAACATTTCTTTGTATTTTTATATTAATATAAAACTAGAAAGTTTAGTATTCTCTGGCGCTATCTTATTGACTCAGTTTGCTGTGCTTTGTTGCGTTCGAAGGGCTTCTTGGCAGTTTTGCGTTACAACCATAAAGTTATTTAGTGTCTTGCACATATTTTATGATCAATCCGGGAAGTGCCGCTACTCTTTGGCCCCACACACACACACACACACACACATTGTGCATAACACTCTTATCCTTTAACGCCTTTTATGTGTATGTTGTAAGTTTTATTACCAAAAAAAAAAGAAAAAGAAAACTGAAATTCCTTCAGGCGAACCAAAAGAATAACTTCAAGTGCAAACAGAAAATCAGAACGGGAAGACTAACAAAAAAAAAAAAAAAAAAACCAACCAAAGGAACAAATATACAACGAAAAAAAAAAACCCAAGAATTTCGCTTGTAAAATGAAAACAATGAAAATTATGCAAGCGCATCACGAAGGGAAATGATAAAAATAGCAAGTGACGGGAAGGAGTAGCGCGGCAGGAGTTGAAGGTGCAGATGGTCGCATGCCAAAGGGGGTGTGGGTAAGTCCGTGTTGGCTGTTGCTGATGTCTGGCCTGGTCCCTTGTTGATATAGTTATGCAAATGCTATGCAAGGATGTCACGTCCTGCTGTGACTTAAAGCCAACGCACACACACACACACACACACACGAGACTTCAAGTTTTTTGCACATATCCAATCCCAGCGATCGGATATGGCAACGACCGTCAAATACCCTTCATTATCAGCGATCTCTTTAAAGCGCGAAATTGCTTCCTCTAAAGAAATGTTTTCTGTGTTCTTTTTATCAAGACTCTAATTCAATTATTGCATTCGAATAGATTTCTTCACCAAATTACACGGTGAACTTTGAACTATGAAGAACTAAAGTAATCTATTAGCCACTTTGGGCACTAACCAAATTTCTGATGGCTCTAGAGTGATCAAGATCATGTTGATATATCATATAATCAATGTATCTAGATACGCCCCTTTCTATTAATGGGTATTAGAGACGACTAGAAGCGATGGCAACGATGATGAGCAATCAGTCTGCATATGTGTCTGCTTGTTGTTGTTTTTCTTGTTTGCTCGCCTCTGTGTTGGTCTTTTGCATTATTGCATATTATTGTAATTTCTGTTTACTATTTGTTTTTGGCTTTGTAACAATATTTATTATATGGTAGCAAGGTTCCTACACCCCACATTCCCAATGTGCGCGCCACTTGCTCTTCTTTGGGAAATGTCATAAAAAAAAGAAAGGAAAATGAAATCACAACAGCGGCTTGCTGAGTGGGTCAGCGCCACAGGCGGGGGCAGGCAGGCAGGTGGGAGGGGCAACAACTACAACATTTCACTATAAAAAAAAAGCAAGGAGCAAAAATTTCACATATAAAAAGTTTTTCACTTTTCATTTGCATAAGGACCATATTTTATTATGCCGAGAGGGAGATAGAGGAGAGAGAGAGAGGGGGAGGGGAGCACTACAATGTATTATTATTGTTGCTTCTTGTTCTTGTTATATTGCTATTCATATGCGCGTGTCGCGCATTTGCGTAAAAATTTAATAAAGCGACACTTTTGCCTCAACTCTAGTGGAAACTCCATCGTTCGACACTTTTGCCAAATGCCCATCCACCCCCGTCAGCAGCAGCGGGGTGGGGGGAGGAGGACCTCCACCAGTTGTTATCCTCTTGCCGAAAAAATATATATTTTTATGCAAAACAAACGAAGCGCAAGGCAAAGGCAGGAAATGCCATTTTGATAAATGCAATGGCTTGGCAACCCTGCCAAGCAGCGACGCTGCCGTCAGCGGTGCCGTCCATCGACAACGAATTTCAAATTGGCCAACAAAAATGTGTTTCCAGTTTCCCCAGTGCCACGAAACCCTTTGCCACCAGAAGAGAAGCCCACAGAAACTGTCACATATAAAAAGCGGCAACCCATTTTGGGGAGAGGTTTTATCTGGCAACATCTTCCTTGACTCCCCCCCCGCCCCACCTCAGATCTCTCACCACTCTCTCTCTGTGCGCTTGGACCGAAAGCATTTTGCCGCTGTTATGTTTTGTGATTTATTATTCAAGCAAGAAATTAAATTTTCTCTTTTTTACTGCAGCAGTTCCCCCCATCGAAATTTGAACTTGGACTGTCTGCACGTTCTCCTGCCTACACCCCCTCTACCCCCGCACCGTGTGTCCTTACCACCCCCATCCCCTGCTGTCCTATTGGCTGGTTTACTGCCTAAAATTTATTGTGTTGTTGTAGAATTCAATTACAAAGATGATGGCAGGAAGAAGAGAAGAGAAGAGAAGAGAAGAGAAGAGAGGAGAAAAGGAATGGCCAGAGCAACGGAGACGAAGAAGGTCGCAAAGTTAAGCAAACAACCACCAGGAAAAGTAAGTGCAATCAATTCCGGACTTAAGAATATACTTATATATAGATAACTATAGTATATATATTGCATCGATTGACATCTTTCAGTTATCTATATAGCGCATCTTGCCATGGCCATCAGTTTGGGCACGTTGGAACCAGATTGACGAGAAAATGGAGATGAAAATGGACAAATCCAGCATTCATTTCTACTAACTATAGTCTTATTCGCGTTGTGATTAATACAGGATCTCCTTTAGTGCGCCTTTTATAAATAAATACATTTGAGGATATTAAAATTCTCAAAAATAGATTTTAGATACCGTTTCTGCTTATATCGGTTACACATATGTAAGAAGAATATTTGAGGATATTAAAAAATAGATTTGTACACTTATTGGATCACCCAAAAATTTACAAATGAAATACAGAACTTTGCGTTCAATTAACAATATGTTCCAAATGTCTCAAAATGGTTTAAGACACGCCTACTCGTACTATATTCTTTATATTTTAAGTTGATAATAGAATAAAAAACATATATTGCCGTTTTGGCCATTTTAATGAACATCTAGAAATCTCATTTAGAAATGGACCATCGGATAACTTTGTTCTTTTTTGAAGGTTGAATATATGTGTATATGATATCGACCCAATTACAAATAAATATTATTTTAACAACTTAAAAATTTGGGACTTTGGTTTAAACTTTCTCGAATATGCCCATATCCATGATTTGGATGAAAAAGCTAAGCAAGTGTAAGGACTTTGTCGAAAACGAAAAACGGATAAATGGAATGAGATTTGTCATAGAGATTCCCAGCATCTCTCTGCATTTTCTATATCAACTAAGCCATATAATGCCCCTTTCTAGCTTAAGGCCCAGTCGCTATAGCAAGTATTGGTTTTAATTTCTAAATACCATAGAATAAATAAATAAATAATGCCCCTTTAAGCGGGGGGCAATCTCTTTTGATCTTTCTATACATATTTCTAGAATATTAATATGATCTTAACTTTTCTCATATCTACTTTATGTATATATAATTTTCCTCTTTCAATATCAATCATATAAATTGAATTTCATTTCGACTTTCTATAGTTCAACGAAGAAAAAAAAAAGAAATGCCAATCAAAAAGCTTGTGCCTTGCCGTTTGGCACTCGAAATTTATTGTTCTGAATGCTGAATTCAATTATGGCAAACGTTGACAAGCCTTCACCTTTTAGCAGCAGCGGCAAGGACTTAGACCCAACAACAACAACAACCAGAACTTTCAACTACTTCAAGGGATTGAATTTGCCACATTGCACATCCTTAAGGAGTTTTCGAGTTTTGGGTCTGAGGGTCTCAGAATGTCTCAATATTAAAATGATAGCCCGCTGCGTTTTGTCATTACTTTCGGCTGTCGGTTGCATTCTTCGGATTTAGTCCTGGATACGCTGCCGCCACAATGTGGGGGGGCGAGAACGAGGCCAACAAAGACCGACCGACCGACCGACCGACCGGGCTTCTTTCTATTTTAATGACATTTTGAAAGGTTTTGCGCATAAAATATGGCCATTTAAAATACTTGTCCAACAAAACTATTAAAAGTCTAGCGTATTTCCGGGTGTCGACGCAGCCAAACAAAATGACAAAATGACTAAAAGGGGACACATTCCAAGGAATTTAAATATATAAAAATAAAAACTAAATATAGGAAGAAAAAGCATTTATTACCTTGTGGTTTGTTATTATCATTTTTCGCAGATTCTTGTGCTAAAAAGAAAATGAAAGAAAAGGACAAAGAGAGCAAATAAATAAAAGGAAATTAAAAAAATTTGTTGTTGAGCAAACTAAATATGAGTGAGTGCTTAAAATTAAGAAAATTAATACTACTACAAGCTAACAATTAAATTGGTAAATCATATTGGTAACTTCTAATAATCGATATTAAATTTACAATCTACAAATATTTATCTTAAAGTTTTTGCCTGTTTTTTGGTGGCTTAAACACCGTTTCAGCTTATATCGGTTACACATACGTTTCCATGACAATTACCGCAATATAAAGTTTATGAAAAAATAAAACAACACACGGCGTAGTTAAGTAATTTTCTCTGATTTACAATCAATTAAAGGTATGTATATATATATTTTGATTTTGCTGTTGTTGTTTTTTGTCCTTTCGTTTCACACAACACATTACACGCTTGTTGACCAAAACAACACACACACACACACACATGCGGAGTCACACACACACATACACAATGATATCCTCTTTTCATTCCATTTTGCTCGTTCTCAACTTTGTTGACAAATAAAAGCATAAATCGCGCGTAATAATTGGCCCAGCCAGCGCACATTTAATGGCTTACACCGAAGGACTTTGGACATGGTCAGGGAGCAAAGTCAGCAGCCACCGGAATCACAATAAAAGCCAAAAACGAAAGCGCATAAAAGTCGTTAAAAGATTTAGTTCATGGTTATATATTTCTTTTCGCACGCCCGCACTCTATCAAGCGCGAAAGAGAGAGAGAGAGAGAGCGACCACAGTGGAGTTGACTTTTCTCTTTTCTAGACGAGTATAAATATTTTTTTATTTTTATTGAATAAGGAATTGACATTTGATTAGAGATTTTCTTTCGCTTTTCTCTCTTGGCTTTTCGTATTTTTCCCATATATATTGGTGGCTTGGTGGGCGATCAAGGGGGGTAAAGTAGGGAGGGGCTTGCCACTCCTAGAGATGTGTGGACTGTGGCATATCCTTTCGCTCATCACTTCCAATTACCGTTTATTTATTGCTTCATTATTGTGGCCAAAATACGGTAAAATGGAAAAGGTTATCCCTGAGGGCAGTAAATTGATTTGTGCGTGTGGATTAAGGATAAGGAACAGAGGACAACAAGAAAGAGAGAGAGAGACGAGGCAAACTCTAAGGATGTGTGCTCTAGCTTTTCATTAAACGCATCCAACCGACAAATGTGAATAGTTTGCTATACGTTTTGATGATAAATTGCAGCACAGAGCGAAAAGGATGATATTTCGATTGATCGGTATTTAAATCAATTGATTTGTGTGAACTGAATGGAAAAGTTACTTAAGATCAACACAAAGAACTCTGAAGTAGATCTCAATTCTATTTCGAAACAGTTTGTGCGGTGTACAGGAAGTGCAAAGTGATTGTATTATTTAGCCACTAGCACAATTTATTATGCTGCATACGGGGGGAGAAAAGGGGAAAGAATTCTCTTGTCACTTGATTGTGTTTAATTACTCAAACCAACTCAATCGATTTTAATTAGAGAAAAACAAGTGAAAAGGACCAAAGAAGACGAAAAACACGTACCAACAATTTGCCAAAAGGATCGTGAGTGTGTTTGTGTGTGTGTGTGCACCAAAAATTGGATTGCTTTTTTTTTGCAAATTATTAATTGCTGACATGGAGTTTTGTCTGGGCTTTGGGTTGACAGCACGCACACACACTAACACACACACACAGGTCCTTGAAATAATTACCCATACCCCTTTTGGTGTTGGTTGCTCTGACAGCAATTTAATAAGGATTTTTGCTTAAATCAACAGCACCAAAACCGAAACCGAAAGGACTCAATCAGCAGAGAGAAATGTGTAAACTTCAACACCTCGAACCAACAGAAGAGAACCAACAACAAACAAAATGAGAAAAATCAACGAGAAAAACCCCAAAGCCACCCAAAAAAACATAAGAAAAGAAAAACCAATTAGGAAACAAGGCACATCGATGGTCTAAGACGAGCACTTTGATGTTTTTGTAATTAACTTGCAGCAGCCACAACACACCAAGAAAACAACAACAACACTCACACACACACTCACACAATACAAATCCTTCAACGAAGCAAACCAAGCCTCAACATCCTAAACATCCTGGCCAGACAGCCAAGCAAACAAACAAACAAACAAAACAAGTATTCTCTGTATTACTTAACAAATTACATAAAATTACTTTACTTTACTTCCAGGACAAACACAATAGGAAAATCGCTTAACGTTTATAGAGAATCGACTCATATGCGAGGGTCACTCGATAAGTAATTGCAATTAAGAGTCAAATCAAATTTGAGGCATTTATTCAATCAAGAAAGGGTTGATTTTTCTATTTACAATATACTTTTCGATGAGACCTCGCTGCTCGTTTATAAATTTATATCCTCCTCTCGGCTGTCATGTCAAACTGTTTACTTTTGTTGCTTTGGGAGCAGCTTTTCTTCAATTTTTCGACATTTGTTTGTAATTCACAAACAAAAACAACGAATGGCGGCGGGGCATCATTCATCATGCAGGGAAGGGGGGAGGGCGATATGAAAAATAACATATGACAGGATATTTGTGTGAGTGTGTGTGTGTGTGGCAAGAAAGGGTTGTGCCCGCCACTAAAAGAAAACCCAAAGTTAGAAGCAAGAAAAACCAAAAAAGCGGAAATCTGAGGCCATAAGCCAGACAAATGACGTTGATGCTAATTAAAAGCGGCGTCAGAGAGCGAGAGAGAAGTTGTGTTGTCTCTGTCATATACAATTACCATTTCATATATATATTTAATATATGTAAGTATGGCATTTAGGCGGCGGCACCTCAAAATGAAATTACAAAACGGAAAATTAGTGCTGGGCATCACATGGCGTATGCTTAATTTCCTGACTAGTTGCCTGATGGTCTTCCTGCTGGTTCCTCTATGCTCTCGTTCCCTCTTTTGTCTTGGCTAAATTATGCTCATCATTGTGACACAATTATGAAGGAGCAGCAGCAGCAAAAGCGACGACCCTTTGCCACAAACGACTCCCATTTTAGCCAGCGCCATGTGGGCGGGGCCCTGCTGGCCTGCAATTTTCTCATTTTTCTATAAAAGTCATTTCATGCATGCGAAATTAGTTTATGTGTGCGCAATTTCAAAAGAAGTGTTGAAAAAGCATATAACAAAAAAAAAAAAAATGAATGGAGTGGGGGCAAAAAAGGAGCAAAAACAAAGTTGCACAAAAAACCGCAGAAAATTTCACACTAAACGTTGGCATTATATGCAAAACATTGTACCCAGAGCATGGTAAAGGAAAAGGAGCGGCATGAAGAGGTTTGGAGGCGGGTGGTTGGAGGCGTCAACGGCAACACCAGCGACAGGAACAGGAACAGCATGAACCGAAGGCAAGGGGGCACAAGCTTTGACTGGCAACATTTTGTGGTCAGATTAGAAGGAGGAGGAAATCATTTCAGCCTAGCTACTATGATGACGATGGGCAACCATGTCACTTACCATTAAGTATAGTCTACAGAAAAGTCCGGCAATTCAGTTTTAATTCAGTTTTCAAAGTGATTAATTTTGCTTTCCATCTGATCTGATCGAATGAACTGCATGCAAAAACCATAAATATAGTTTGATTCTCAGTTTAGTTTCGATCTTAAGCAATTTCATTTTGTTTAAGCCAGCCAAGACACCCGGCAGATTAGCCAGGAGGAGGTCTTTTGCAATTGATTTGCCACAAATGCACCATCAACTAGATTTACAACCACAATTTGTCGTCCATCTCCCGTTCTCTTGGCCAATTTGTTAGACGAATCGGAAATTACACAATAGAAATGAAATGAATTGATTTCTAATACGAGTTTGCTTCTATTTTTCATTCTTTACTTTTTGTGTTAACACACAGAGAGAGAGAAAAAAAAGAAAACAAAAATGAGAAAGAAGAATTTGACCAAGGGCCAACACAATGAGAAGGTGGAAAGGATAAAGTCAGCACACACACACACACACTCGGATAGATGGATGGCTGAAGAAGATGGAGCAGAAATTCAATTTACTTGTGGACATTGCAACCGACCGTTGGGATAAGGTAAGTAAAATCCTCTATAATAATAGTAATACATATTGATAATAAGCAATAAACTGGTTGAAATTTCATCAATAATATTTTAACAACTGTCTCGTAAAAGTCTGGCCAAATCTCAGTTATCTGTTTTTGCCTTCTCGTCTGCCTTCTGGTTTTTTTTAATTAAGTTCAAAAGGTTTGCTCGCTGCAAACAAACCGGGAGCAATGCATGGCGGGCCAATGTGCCCAGGTTCTAGCAGTTATTGCCCACTGATTTGCGGCAACTGTAAATAAAGCCCTTGGGCGTGGCATCCACTTGCAATATATCATCATCAGAAGCAGCGCCAGCAGCAACATTGTTGTGTGCCGCCGCTTCTCGGGAAAGGGCAGCAGAAAAAAAAGATGCGAAAACGAATGCACAATGTTTCCGTCAAGCGTTCGTCATACGTTGAAAGAACACCGTGGTTGGGAGCAACGCGACATTGTTTGCACAACAAAAAAACAAAAAAAAAAATGAATGGCGAATCGCACACCAAAACCAAATCTAGGCAATAACACACATGAAACAGAGTCCAACAGCAGCAGCAGCAACAGGAACAAAAAACGAAAGAAACAAAAGACACGCAGACAATTTCTGGACAGGATTCAACAACAACAATGACTCAGGAGAGAGAGAGAGAGAGAGAGAGGGGAAGGGAGAGAGAGCTTGTCCAGTCATTCAGAAGAGAGAAAGATGTTTGTTTGGTCAATAGGCTGGCTAGCTGACTGAAACTGAAAGAGGAGTCAAGTTAGAATGCCAACAGGATTAATGAACGAATCCTGGCACAAAGGCATTTGCCGTAGATGAGCTAAACTCTAGCCAATCGATGAAGCTATCGAATTGCATGGACAGCAATTAATCGATATAGTCGATAAAAACCAAAAAAAATTGCACAAAATGTGGCGAAAAGAGAATGAGATGATCCCAGTTAAAAACTTTAATCACAGTTGTTATTCAAAAATGGATCGATTATTTAATGATTTACCGATAAAGGCGAACAAAAGCGATAACAAGAATTTAGAAATCGTTAAATTTAAACAAGATGATCATTCAAAATAAATACTTTAATACAAACTGGGGCCACGAAGAGGAGTAAATTAAAAACTGATGTCCCCTTTCTATTGTTATCGCATCGATTAAAAATAATCGGTAAATAATCATGCAAACTAAGCCTGAGTAGCTGGAGTGGTCTAGACTTTTCTGGCCTTTTTATCGAATGAGAAATTGCAAAATCAACATTTCTGATTTTAAATTAAACAATTAAACTTTAATTACAGTTGTTATTATTAAATGATTTATCGATAAAAGTGAACATATGCGATAAAAGGAATGTAGAAATCGTTAAATTTTAAAGAAAATGGTCATTTAATTTATCTAAGAAAGGAGTAAATGGAAAGCTGATGTCCACTTTCTATTGTTATCGCATCGATAATTAATAATCGGTAAATAGTCACCCAAACTTAGCCTGAGTGGTCTGCTACTTTTTCTGATTTGTGCTAATTGATCGATATATGTGTGTGTTCGATGAATAAATTTTATGAGTCCTAGAACATTTATCGAATGACAAATTGCAAAATCAACAATCGTATCGAGAAAGAGTTGATTCCAGTTTAACTTTAATCACAGTTGTTATTAAAAAATTGATCGACTATTAAATGATTCATCGATAACGCGAACAAAGGCGATAACAGATCTCAATTTTATCTACATTAATAAAAATTGAAGCCACGAAGAGGAGTAAATTGAAAACTGATGTCCACTTTCTATTGTTATCGCATCGATAATTAATAATCGGTAAATCGGTAAACTTAGCCTGAGTGGTCTGCTACTTTTTCTGATAATAATTGGTGCTAATTGATCGATATATGTGTGTTTCGATGAATAAATTTCCTGAATTCTAGAACATTTATCGAATGACAAATTGCAAAATCAACATTTCAAATTTTAATTGGCAATGTAAGTTGATCGTCTCGTATCGTATCGATTTGTATGCCTTCGGGGCCTCTTGAAAACTCAATTCTGGCTGCATGGTTTCTGGTTGCTGCCTTTCCCTTCATCGAAATGTAAACGACAATCAACTTCAAAAAGCAGCCCCCCAAAAACGTAATGGGAATAATTTGCAGCAATTTCAAACGAAAAGCCTCTTACAGCCCCACCCACACACGCACGCACACACACGCACACACACACTTAAGCACACACATACATAGATAGATAGGCACACGGTCGCCCAGTCACGTAAATGACAATCAAAATTTGAAGTAGTCGAAGGAAGGAAACGGATGCGGACTGACCAAATCAAATGCGTAGCCTCTGACTGTCATATAGGTACATAGATAGGACAACAGACGGACCAACCATCCAACCACATGGCCCCAAGGCTGTCAGAGTCAACACATAACGAACGTTATCTGGATGGGCAGGCAAGGCAAGGCAAGGCAGTGGGAGGAGGCAAGTCGCCTCCCCATAGACCGATACACAAATTTGTGTAGACAACCGCAGTTTCGAGCTGCTTATAATTTACCCACACACGTATGTAATATCTATAAGTGTGTGTGTATCTGTGTGAGTGTGTGTGTGTGCTTAATGCGTTACAAGGATATCAGTCGACGGGCAGGGCAACCTTTAGTTACAATCAACCTCCCATCCTCTCTCTCTCTCTCACCACTCTCATCGTCATATTATGAATCCTAATTCTGCTCTTAGGCAACACAACAGAAAAACAGAAACCGAACTGAAGAAGCAGCGACCCCACGACCCCGCGTGGGTTCTAGCCCTGACCTGAGGGCTCTCGATGACGTTATGGATAATATACTTCACTTGTCACTCAAAATAAGAGACCGCGCGCGTTGATTGCATTTCATTTTCCTACCGCTGCCGCTGCCACTGCCCTTTAAGGCACTTAAAGTTCTATTTTTATTAGCATTACTTTTTGAATTTCCACAAAAAAATGTATAATGACAAGCGTGAATTTAAATATTTTGTCTTATTTTACTTCTTGGGGGGGAGGATAACCTGAACCTGGTTAGGTGGTGGGCGTAACTGTTGACCCACAGGGCATTGTCGGAACCAACACTAGCCGCTTGCAATAAAATAAAAATTCTCATCAAAGGAGAGAACCAAGGAAAATGGAAAATATTACGGCACTATTAAAAAGTTTTCTCTAGACCCGTCGTCGCGTTAAACCCATGCCCACGCCCCTTTGGTTAACATACACAAAAAAAAAAAAAAAAACAAGAAAGGAAATGAAATGAAATGAAAGCAAAGGGAAGGAAGAAAAGGCAAAGGAAAAATGCCAACGAGTTGTTCGTCTTTTCAGTCCTGGACTTTTTACCCATAATGAGCTTAGTATGCATAAAGCGGTGAATTGTCAAAAGATATTTTCTGGACAATTTTTTTCCCTTTCTTCTAGCTTTCTCTTGTTATACACCCTATACACCCTGTGGCCCCATCAGTTGGTTAAAGGGGTATATAAGACAGGACAGAAGCATGTGCTTTCCTCCATGGAGAAGAGATCATGATTTTTCAGAGATTTTCCATTAAGATCCTGATCTTATCTTGGCTCTAATTTAGCTCTTATTTAGCTCCAATTTACTGATTAAGAAACCCGCATCATTTAGAAAATTTTAATGACTTACGAAAAATTAGTTAGTTCAAATTTAAATGTCAATAAAATTTAAAGATTTTTAGAAACTTTTTTAAAACTTTTCAAAAACTGACTTAGTTAACGGCTCATGCAATTTAGGTAAACATTTTGATCTTCTTTCGAATTTTTTAAAGCTTGTGATTTAGTAATAAAGCTATCAAAATTAATCAGAATCCCATTCTGGGAACTTTATAGTATAAAACTGAGTAACTTAAAGTCTGTGCTCCAATTTATGCCATGTTTTTTTTATTTTCATTTTTTTTTTTTTTTGGACTTCAGTACAATGGTGAAAATTGGCCAAAGAAAGTTGCTGTTGTTGTCTGGTTGGGTTTTTTTTTATTTTTTTATTTAAAAAAAGAAGAAGAAAAATGTGGGTTGGTACATTTGGGATTATTATAGAGCTTTCACTTTGCTTAGTTGCGCAGACAAAGTTTGACAAAGAAATTTGATTACATTAGTTGCTAGAATGGGGATGGATGGACAACAATAGCTTCTGCATTTTTATGATCCCATTTATGGTCAAGTAAGGGAATTTTCGGATGGAACTTGCGGCAATTTGTTGTCTAACTTTTGAGGGAGTGCTTGAAAGAATGACAAGTTGGCAGCGCCATATAATCTAATCATATGTAAACGACATGGGAACATTTTGAAAATTTTCATTGAGAGGACCGGGACAAATTGTTGTAGTAAAATAAAATTTATTGCTTTTAATCATTGTTTCAAAATCGCTTTAATTTTTACTTTTTTGATTTGGTCGAACGTTTCGAATTGACTCAAGTGCATTAATTTATAAAGACTTTGACAAAAAAAAGTTTCGCAATCTTTTGAATCTCTCTCTTGGTTGGGGGACCTTGAAATAGGCATTTACTTTGCTTTTTTCATCATGTCCCATCAACCCGTACGTTTTGCTCGCTCGTTCGTTCATTTTTCCAGGCCAATTAGCAAAAAGTTTTCATTTATCAAATCCTGTGGAAAAGCTTTTGCCCCTCTTCAAATATCTTCATGCAAATGCTGTGCAGCAACCGTAAAGGCAACCCCCAAAATAATGAATCCCCCACAAAAAAAAGCAAGAAAAAACAAGAAAAAACCAAAGAAAAATCGGTAAAAAAGGATGAAGAAGAAAAACCACAGTAAGACCAACAAAAACTGAAAGGAAGAAACAAAGAGAAACGGGCCAAAAAATGGGGGAAAAAAAACGAACCGCAAATTTTCCATGTCATTGCATAAGTCGCTTCATTAGCCAAACCAAGCAAAAAAATGTCTCACGCCACGAAGATGACATCAAACAAACAACAAAAAAAAAACCAAATAAAACAAAACGGAAAACCAACCAAAAAACATCATTAAAAAAAGAAAAACGTTCCCGCAGAAAAAAAAGGAAATTTTGAAATCCTGCGGAAAAAACAAGTCAACGCAATGGCGACATGTTTTTATGCTTCGTTAATAAACTGCAACGCGACTTTAACTGGAGTTAGAGGGGTTCAAGAGCAGTGCAGGGGGTGGGGGTGAGGAAAGGGTTGCTACTCTGGAAGCCACAAGAAAGGCTGCTGCTGCTGTTGTTGTTGTTGTTGTCTAACCGCAAGGCGTCATGAATTCTGTCATCCCACCCTAGCTAGGTGGGAGATGGGGGATAGGAGGGGGATTGGGGGTTGCCACGTAGCATTTTAAAATGAACCACAAACGCCGAAAACGAGAAGGCAAGAAAAACCCCAGAGCTTAATAGACAACGCGAAAGGTTCGCACAAAAAAAAAACAAAAAAAAACTGTCAATGGCAATTGGAATGGGGTAAGGGCTAAGGATGAGGGTGAGTGTAAGGTGTTTGTGGGGGGTTAGAGGTACAGCTCACCCTTCAACCCACCGAAAATATAAAAACAACAACAACAACAACAAAATCACTTTAAGTATTTTGCCAATAAATTTAAATCACAGACAGCCACCAAGCAAACGAGGACGAAACGAGTCGAGACAAACGGCATAAGAAAAACAATAGACAGTCTGTCGGCAGACGGGCCAGAAGGAGCCAAGGAAAATGGGCGCATTGGGCATAAAAACAAGCGCGGAAAATACTTTTCTCGATTTTTTTTTTTTTTTTTTTGTGTGGTGCTAAAGTAAAATATATAAACAAAAGCCCCGCATAAGAAGATGTGGCGTCAAAAGCCAAGCCAAATAAAGCGTTAAAAAGGATTTATTTGCAGGTTAAGAACAAAACAGAATCCTTGGCAATAACAACGACTTGTGGCATACCCTGTGTCTGGAAACCAAGCAGAAAGGGGGCATCACGAAATACATATTACCTATCACTTCAATAGATTAATAGTTGGTCGGACTTACTCGTCAAAACTTATGCCCTAATATGCCCACCTACACGTCTATGAGTATAGGGTATACAAAATATACCTCCCCCTCTAAAGCAGCACTACATAAAAAAGGACTTACAGGTGGTGAGGCGCACACGGCAGGAACGAAAAAAAGCAAAAGACACGGAAGCAGCTGGCTTAGTTCTTGATCTTCTTCAAATGAGGCATGAAAATAAGCCTATCAAAATGATTCCCACCACATCACGCGAATTTTCACACACTTTATCATAATTTCCCCACTTTCTTGTGCAAATTAAATTTTCGGTTATTCATATATTTTCTTTTTATGTGTCACGCCTAATTGTTAAATATGATTTACAATCATTTTGCTGAAGGGGCCATGCGAAATGTTTTATGTGCAAATTTGCTTCGTTTCGCGGCAAATATGCTCTATAAAAGGGTTTCTTGACTATATGCTGAAGTTTAATAATGGGCAAAAGTGGGGAAATAGGAAAATTCAAACAATAGACATCATGTGCAAGAAATAAACAGAATTCTTTTAATAAACTATAAAGTGAAATTACACAACGATTTTCTATACTCTATAAAGGGTTTATTGACTATATGCAGCAGTTTAATAATGGGCAAACGTGTGGAAATAGAAAAATTCGTATGTACAATAGTCATCATGTGCAAGAAATAAACAGAGTTCTTTCAATAAACTATAAAGTGAAATTTCACAACAATTCGTTGCTGTTTTACCTGTTTTCAAACGTGTTTTTTAAAGTTTAACACTTTGCGCAGATGGCTAAAAATCATTAAATTAGAGTATAAAAACTTTGTCAGAGCTTAAACGAAATTTTAATTCTATTTGTTTCTTTCCTTATGCATTTTTGCATAATTTGCTTTTGGCAAGCATTTTTTTTTCAAAAGCGTATGAACAATATTGCGCTCGTATCCACATCTAATGGGGAGCAGTATTCCCCATTTTCTTATTGTTGTTGTTGCCGTTGAGTTGAAGATAACTTATAAATCATGTAATCAGAATCGAAACAACAACAACAACAAATATGGTAACGCCGCCATGAAAAGCTGAAATTGCTTTTTGTGAAGAAGGCAGCAGCGAACAACAAGAGAGAGAGTGAGAGAGAAAGAGGGGGAGAGCGGAGGGGGGGATTGGGGTTCAACTGGAGCTTGGGGCAGGCAACAGATCATGTCTGACGGCATTGGAATGTGCTTTCAAAGTGTATGTTATTTATTGTGCGTTATATAACAACTTTATGATAGCTGGAAAACTAACCATTTCGGTTTGCTTTTTTCCTAACTTTTATTGATGATGACACACACAAACACACACACACAGACACACACCCACAACGAAGCGATGTCCGGCGAGAGATAAAGAAATTAAAGAAACAATCAATAAAATAAAATAAGAAGATGAAAAAAACGAAAAGCACTTTTTGAATGGTGGTGCAAAAAAAAACAAAACTTTTATTGAAGCCAGCAATAAATAATGTTAAAATCAATGCGCTAAAAACAAACAACAACAAAAAGATAAGCCCGATGGCCAATTGCTTTGCTCTAGAAATTGTTTTATAAGAATCTTTAATTCATTGAATAGTTTCTCCATTAGATTTGCATGTTTGAATGAACTTTTCATATCAATAAACACAATTAGCGACCCTCGTAAGCAGCAACAAAGACGCCATCTAGCGTGCAGGAGTGTACACAATGTCCGGGGGGAGAATGCACTAAAACTCACGTGCCCCACCCCACCCCACCCCACTGGAGAAGTGCAAGTGGTTAAGAGCAAAGACAATGGCAATGGATGGCTTAAAACCCGGCAAAGATATATGGAGCATGGTAGAATTCCATTTGGTTATGAATAATTCCCCTTTTGCATTGTTGTTGCTGTTCTTGCTGTTGTTATTGTGCATTTGCTTGTTAATATTTTCATTTCCGTTGCTTTATGGGGCGATACCAAAATGCCTAGAGACAAGAAGAAGCACATGAAGAAGGGCGGAGGGAGGTTTGGTCGGGACGGGGACAAATGGACGGACGTACCAGTTGAGTGCCCCGCTTTTTGCCAAGGACAATAACGAATAAGCGAAGAGCAAAGGGAGCAGGCAAGAGCAACAGCTACCAGAATCAAGTACAGCTACAACAATGCGAGATGATGCCATTACATCTTCTCTCCATCTTATCGGCAATGTCAACGAGTCTGCTGCTCCATTTCACCCACCCACACACACACACACATACACCCGCACACTTTAGTATCATCCTTCTCTCGCTTATTGTTTGCATAAAATTGCAATTTACAATTATGACAAAACACAAGAAGCAGAAACAGAAGCAGAAGAAACAGAGTAGAAGCAGAAATGATGAGAAGACAAAAAACGCATTTGAAATTCTTAAGGATTTTAGAAGCATGGAGAAGCTGCCAAGTGGGGAGGGGGGGCTGAGTGGCAGTGGGAGTGGGAGTGGGAGAGGCGTTTAAATGGCAATATTATCAAAGAGATTTCCTCTATTATATGAAAATGTTGCAGATAAGCAGCAAGCGAAAATGTTTACGTTTGCTAAATGAGACAAAAATTTGATAAATTGCCGCAACAGCAAATAGAACAGAACAAAACTAAGACAAAAGACAGGAAAAAGAGAATTGAAGACCAAGCAAAGCGATGTTAGTTCAACGAATTTCATATACTCTCTGAAAATATATTCTTTTTCAATTATTAGAATTAAAATATATATTTAATTCCAGCAGGTCCTTAGATCATAGCCACCTAAGCAAGAGTATTAAATCGAGAGGAGCAAAACTCTTGAAACTCAACGAAAAATACCAAAGGGAAATTGTTTTTGTAGTGCATAAGGCTGAGATGGAGGATGGATGGATATGGGGGAGATAGTTGGGAATGGGGCAGATGAAGAAGAATCATCATCCCATTCCATAATTAGACACGCGGCAAGCAAAGATGGAGGCATAAATTATTTTGCCAGTCAGAGTGAGAGAGAGAGAGAGAATGGGCAAAAAGAGGAGAAGCCAGAGCATATATGTATGTATAGAGAGGCAGAGAAACATATCGTTAAATTAGTTTTTTTTTCCTTCCTTCCTTCCTTTTTTTTTTTTTTTTTTGGGTTGCAAGAAATGGCTGGGGAGAAATTCGCCGGCAGCTTAAATGAGAGATTATGGCAAAAGCGAGCGATAAATTACGCAAATCTTTATGAATGAGTTCAAGTGGAGCTTAAAGTGAGCAGAAAATTAAGTAGAACACACAAATTGAAAGAAATATTTCGTTTTCTTCTCCAAAATCGCCCTAATAAGTATGCTATGGAAAATGTAGTTGCATCGATTCTTCGTTGCCCTCATAAGCATGCTATGGAAATTTTAATTTCTCCTATTTATGAATTAATTAAGAATTTCATTTGACTTACCGCCATATCTGCAATTTGTTTTATCAGCGGGTATATTGCCATTCGGTTCCAAACGATCCAAATACTCTTCCGAATTGTAACCATTATAGGGAACTTTATTACCATGATTATGATGCCCGCCATGGCCGCCACGATGATGATGATGGTGATGATGATGTGTAGAGTCTTCGCCATCTTCGCGGGAAATAGCTGCAACAAATGAAACGAAACGAAATACAAATTAGTTTCATTCGGAAAATTCTCATGAAAGAAATACAAAATACAATTTGCATATAAGGTTCGTAGGGAAAACTTCACACAACAAACACACCCACACACCCACACACACACATATACACACTAAGAAAAGTTGAAGGCAATCAACACCAATGCCAAAGTTTTGTGTGGTTTGACTGTCTAACCTCAGAATTGCGGTTGGAAATTTTGGTTTGGGGTTTTCTCGCTTTTTGTTTTCTCTTTTCTGTTTTCCCCCATTTTGTATAGTCAAGTCAATTGATGGTCTCTGGTCAAGGCTTTGAATACAAATGTTTTCATTTTACACACAAAATTTGACAAATATTTGAAATTATTTGGAATAACCAAATTGTTGATCCCTTTAAAAGGCTTAAATGTGTCCCCAAAATAAAAAACAGAGAAAAAAAAAGGTATACCAACAAGAACAAGAACAACAAACATAACAGCTAATAAAATGGGAAAGGCAAAGGAGTGGCAAGTGGCAGTGGCAAGTGGCAAGTGGCAGTGGAAGTAACAAAGTAAACATCGACGATATTTTGTGAATGTGTGGAATATGCAAATGAGAACGGACTAAACCGGGCTAACTGGCCCGGCTCGGCCTAAGCTTTTAAACAAATTTATATGGGACGGCTGAGCGCTGTTGGTGGCTTCTAATTTCCAAAACGGAAATACAAAAGGCAGCGGCGCTTGGGTACGAAAAAAAAAAAAAAGCATGTTACCTGCTGGCAAAAGAAAGCAAAAGGAAAACGCGAAACGAAACGAGTCAAACGGAAATTGGTTGGGTATTAGCTTACACAGGACGAAAACACATCCTTGTAGAAGCCCTTTTTTTTCGTTCTTTCTGCTTGTTGTTTGCCTCCCCCCCAGCAAACCACTTTGCTCCACTCACTCTGTATTTTCGGTTAGAGCCTGCAATTTGCTAACGATATGCATACAAGTGGGCGTTGAGAAGTTTTGCATTCCAAAGGGGCAACGACGGAACGCGAATAACAAAAAAAAAAAGCAGAAGGTTTTCCAGAGATCGAGTGAGAGAGGGAGCATCAGCGTGGGGCAAAAAGTCAGTCAATAAATTGTAATCAGCCAGAGTAGAGGCAAAAGCAGGCAAGCAACAAAAAAAAAAAAAAATGTGTTCTACACTTGAGCAAATTGAAGCACAAGAAAAACACACTCAAAAGCTACCAAGGAAATCTTAGGATAAGCCAAATATTTTTTTTAAAGTATTCAATGAATTTCTCATTTGAATTGCTTCGCAACGAGACAACTATTTTTTGAATGTACTTGCAGATGCAGTGTTATGAGAGAATTGGTAATCCCTAAATTTAAGAAAGTTAAATACAAGTTGAGATTCCATAAGGCAAAACATTCCAGAAATTTATTCTATATATATCTATATTCTATAATGAAAATAATCGTATGAATGATATTCTATATATATCTTATAATGAAAATAAACGTATTGAATGCTTGGCATTTTTTTTCTTCTCGACCAAAACTATCATCGATTCGACTCTCTTGACTATTGAAAACCTTGTGATTTGCCCCAGTCAGTTTGTGGACCTTCATTTATTTCCGTGCAGTCCATCAACATGAATTATGGTTAGACATAAGGATACCATCAGGGTAGCAAATATGTTTAATTAATCGTCTACGACATATATTATACCCCAAGTCCAATTCAGTTCAGTTCAGTTGAGTTTTGTGTGTGTGTGGGGGCGGCACTCCCCATTTCTGCATAATGGTTTATATGAATGGATGATGTCACTCACCACCATTGCCATTGCCACCGCCACCGCTAACACAAATCACAAAATTACCGCAAATTGTCGCTACAAATAAGCAATTTATTTGCTTATATAAGTCATGTCTCATGTGGGTGTATGTGTGCAAATGTGTGTTACTACTATTTGATTTTTGGGGTTGGCTGGATGTTGCCGCAAAAACCGAAAAACGAGCAAAAGAAATCTCATAAACTTGTGCAAAAACACGCAGCAAAAAGAGGCCAGCTCCAGGCCAGGGCCAGAAAGATGGAACTTCAGTTTCGGTTGCTGCCCCAAAAATGTAATCAATAAAATATGTTCCATATCAACTTCTCTCCTGCCAGAACGAAGGGATGCGGCTAATGTCATTACTCTGCATTATATACATATGTATTATGCAACGAACCACACCACACACCACACCACGAACGAGACCCACAAAAAAAACCAACGAAAGATTACACAAAATGTGCAGAATGCTGCCGCTGCTGCTGCTGCTATGCGGCTATTTCCTGATTGAAAATCGTATATATTAAAGTTCCATAGAAGATAAGTTAAATTTAAAAAAAAAAAACAAAAAAGCTCACTCGACGAGTGATTTATTCAACGCAAAAAAAAAAAGACCCAAAACAACAAATTTTGCTGACGTATGAGTGACAGGAAGACAAGTGAAAAACAGGATCTAGAGAAGAGAAGACCAGAACAAAGCTCACAAATTGGCAAAGAGAGAGACAGAGAGAGAGAGAGAGAGAGAGAGAGAGAGGAAGGAAGGCTGTGGGGTGTTGCATGTGGCACCATGAAAAACACATGGAGTAAAAGCAAAATTAAATCAAAGCAAAGCCACAAGAAAGAACTAAAGAAAAAGAATAAAAAAGCATTGAACAAATGCTATAAATTTCTCTACAGCAGGGAGAGAGGGTTGCGGCGGGTTGAAAAAGGAGTGGTAAATTGACCAGTCCCAACTTTACCAGTCGACAGTTTAATGCGCTTTGGGCGCACATGAAATTTGGTTCCGCTTAAGCCTTGAAAAGGTCTTCTTAGCACGCTAGTTAACCGATAACCGAACATCGAACACCAAATCGAAACGAAACGAGAGAGAGAGAGAGAGAGAAAAAGAGAGTGAGACAGTGAGAAAGTGTTGAGTTGGCAAAGGATTTTCATAGATAAAACGGATAACTGGCAAAACGATGTGCGATTTGATGATTATGATAGCACGACAATCAAATGAAGGTTTTACGAGTTAAGTTTTTATTCGTTGCTCTCTGACATATGAGAGAGAGAGAGAGAGATGGAATAGATGGAAAAGTTATTTATGTTTTCTAACGAAAAGTTATCTAATATTCTCTTAAATACAGGGTGTCTGACCTATACAATGGCAATTCAATTGAAAATTTTTGCACCTCTTCAACTTCTCTCTAACAATAGAGTAAATCAGCAAAATTTTTTGTTGTGTTTAGTTTAGGTCCAGACCAGAAATTCAATTGTTGTTGGGGCCAAAAACTGATGATGCGACACTACCACCAAATGCTGACAAAATACATCGCATTAACTAACGAACAAAAGCAAATGCAATTTGGCCAAAAACTAGAGAGGGAGACAGCAGAGGGGGAGCAGAGGTAAAGGACAAGGCAAGGCAAATCCAAATGAAATGTTGAATTTCAAAAGGCGGAATGTGTCATGAGGCAGCATTGAACGGTTGCTCGCTCTGCAAGACTGGCTAGCAATTAAGGCTTTTTCGCAATTTAATCAATTTATCAATTAAGTCAAAAAGAGAGAGAGAAAAAAAAAAACAAAAAAGCAAACCAAAAAAAGGAAGAACGAACGTTGATGAGCACCCATCATCAGCAGCAGCAGCATCATCAAGAGCAGCAGCAGCAGCAGCAGCAGCAGCAACCGGTAGCAGCAAAAGAATGGAAAAATTTGTGTTCATTTCTGCACTTTAAAAGCCAATTTCATTAGCATTTCAAAGTGCCATTGCCGCCTGCCTGTCAGCCACTTCTCTTTGTCCTTCTTCTGACCCATTATCCATGTTGTCCAGTGCTGTCCACTGTGTCCACCGTGTCCACTTTCCACTGATTCAAATAAGAGCGCATGGGCGAGAGTCAATAATGTTGTTAATTGCCAGACCGCCCAGTATCGCGGTGGGCGTGACCCATCATCCTGATGGGTCGATGTTGCCCTCTCTGATGTTGTACAACAATGTTGTTGCGCGTCGGCAATTAACTTTTGTAAATATGCATAATTGTTGAGAGAAATGTGCAATACTACAACAAAGAAGCAGAGAGAACAGAACAGAAAAAAAAAAAGAATGAACCGGCCGATGGCAAAGTTGTTACAACAAGCAAACGAGCAATGAACTGTTTAACTAGTTTTAATAGGACCAAGCTGGAGGAGTGGCAGCAGCGGCGACTGCGGGGGCAGCGGCGGGGGTTTAGGTCCATGGACATCATGTCTGCCATTCAATTGAATCAGTTTGCCAGACAGGCCACCCATTGATGCCGCTTAATTGTTTAAATCATTTGCATATTTGTTAAAAGGATGTAAATAAAACAAAAAAAGACAGTTGCTTTTAAACTGTGCGAAAACTCTTGGAGTGACTGTAGTAGAGATTGATTGAATTCTATTAGAATGTCCCATCTTTAATCTATCATACTTAGCTTTATACCATAGATTGAAGAGACAATCAAAAATAAAATAAATTTTTAATACCAAATTCATATAATGAACTTCTTTCGCATATTGCGATAGCAACACCTGCTATCTCGCTCACTGGCGCCCCCACGGCCAATGCTGCCCTTGAAAACGTTATTTTATAGGATCGGAGATGCTTCCTTCTACCTGTTACATACATTTTGGTGACTTTAATATACCATTTCATCCTAAAGCTGCGGACTTTATATTGCAAGAGATTATTCTTGATAGAGAATAGACTAAAATGAATAAATAAACGAAGCAATGTTTGGAATATTATCTTATTTTCTACTGTGACCCCATCCCATCGAATGCATTTCGGGCTCTACCTGTTTTGGGTTATTTGTTTGGGTGTTTTTATCGCCTATTTCAGCGACCTTATCTGTTATCTTTTCACATCTTTTACGGCTCTTATCAATTTATGTGCACTTTATCTCGTTTGAAAGGTCATCATGGGTATTTCCACTGATAAAATGATTTATTGTGCCGGTTGAACTTTAAGGGAAACTTTCGCTTAATTACAATCTCATTAAAATCATCGATACGAAAACTTCTTGAGCTTCATTTTTGTTGTTACTAGTAATGATAAGTTACAGTGGCTGTCCAACTGTATGCAAGCCGTCAAAGTTTTATTCTTAGCGCAAGCATTTCGCTTGATAATTTTCATGCTTTTGCATAGTTTTCAACTGTTTAAGCAGCGAAGGGGGTGGAGGAGTCATCTCTAGACTTTGCCAGAGACAACGGTGACAACGATAACGCGACCATAGAAATGGGAGTAGGAGTCGGAGTTGGAGTCACTGCGTCTTTCCCGCTCGTTGACAACGATGGCTCTGAACTTTTTAATTTAATTAATAGACGCTGCCGCCGCCAACAGAACAGAACAGAAATAGGAGCAGGAGCAGGACCTAGAGCCACAACAACTACAAAAACGCATTGAATTACACAAAGTTCATAGGCAAAAGGAGAAATATAAAATAACATAGAGGAGGGGGGAATGGGAGCTGAAGTCAAGGTGTGTGTGTGTGTGTGTGTGTGTGTAATGCCAAACGCACTTAAAACTTATTATTAATTAAAAATAATTTTGCTTTGGGCTTACACGCCCCGCCCCGCCCGTCACCGCCACCGTACTCAATAGAAACAGCGGCATCAGTGGCACCACCACCATGTGGTAATTTATTTAAGCGACTAGGATTAAAGTTATTAAAATAACAAAAAAACTCAAGAAGCGAAGATAACTTCTGGTCGTAACGAAGATTGTATACCCTTGCGAAATCCACGACCAAATTTGTGTTGGTTTCTTATTCAATTATAATAAACTTGGGATTTCTCATATATTTCATGTGAAATTTCACAACCGATCTCTTCTCACTAGTTAAAAGAGACGCAAATTTGTGTTGGTTTCGCATTCAATTATAATAAACTTCAGATTTTTCATAAATTTTACGCTGTGGTCATGTGAAATTTCACAACCGATCACTTTTCACTAGTTAAAGGACGCAGAACTTAAGTCAAACTCTCATTTCAATATATTTGTTTTACAACTCATGCTATGTTCGTTTCGAAAGGACTCTCTCTGAGTAGCGTACAATGAATTTATAGAAACCAAAAAATCTTTTCAGACAACTGTAGGGGCATAGTTTTCAGCCAGTCATGAAGAAGGCCACAAGAATGTCAGCCGCAAAAACCAGTCAACGGTGCGATGCGATGCGGTGCGGTGCGGTTCAGTGTTTTGCCTCGAAATTGTCACCTTGATTTCCACACAATTTCTTCACGCACACAGAGAGAGAGAGAGAGAGAAACACACACACACACACAATTAACTTAAATGACTCTAAAAGGATCTAAGAGAAGAGCATGGGGCACAGTTGTCTACATTTTCGTTTTTTTCTTTTCGTTATTTGTGGGTGAATGGGTTTGGCTGGTGGATGGGAACGATGGGTGGGGTTGGGCGGTGGTTAAGTGGTTTTTCAAGGTGACAGAAATTGAAAGACACACACAACACAGCGAGGCGCAATCTTTTAGTCCATCAAAAAACTGTTGCCAAGTGCTGATGCCGCAAGGTATGCTATGATTTTCCTTTCAATGCTCTCTCTCTCTCTCTCTCTCTCTATGCCACATCAAAGTAAATATAAATCAGTGCAAGTCGAAGCCGATTTATGCTTTTGTCAAGTACAGTTGAGCTGTGACTTGAAGCAGCTCAAATTCAGTTATCAGCCTCAGGGCGGTGACAAAAAAACATATAAGAAAAACAGAAGCAAGGTAAGAAGCACAAGTAAAGGAAATCAACGACAAACTCTTAGATTCAGATTCAGACCCAGACATTTGACAGCTGTAAATCTTGGCCAAACAAGTTGACACTTCTGGCCGTGGCAAACCACGGAGCACGGAGGTGTCGGGGACCATCAAGTAGAAAGCCAGACAATCAGACAGGCCTGGCGGGCATATATTGAAGATAGACAGGTCCCGGGAACCCGGGGCCGACAGACAGACAGACAGACGGACGGACGGACAGACTAAGGTTAGCTGGGTTAAAGGAATTGAAGTGAATTGACAACGAAAAGGCGCAAATGTATCTTTTTGGATTTGATGCTCTATGATCAAATAAACGGGTTCACTGAATATTTTATGAAGGACCAACCGATGAAACAGCGCGTGATTCCTTACAAAACTAACATAATAGATAGTTGCCTGTTTGAAATGCTCTTAGAAGGATTTGTCAAAAAAATAGTGTGGCTGCATATTCTCAAATATTTAATATCTAATCATTTTCTTCACACTCAAAATAATTACATGCTTGGAGCACCAAATGTTTGCTAAGAATACAAATAGTTTCAAGTAAATCAAAATTGTGGCTGCATATTCCTATGCAAAAAATATCAATTTGTTTGCTATATGAATCTAATAAGTTATATGCACAATATATAAACTTTTTGTGACATTAGAAGCCCTTTCAATAGTGTGACTACATATATATACCAAAATTTATGCAGAATTTTTGATGATATGCAAATATTTTGGTTAGAGCATTTAATCTTCTTACTTTCCTCAAGCGATTTTCACACTTTTCTTTTTCTTTGCCCGAAAATTTGCAATGAAGTTGGGTAAATAGGATATCGAATGTTATATAAAATATTTAAGGCCAACATTGCGCCAGGACATGGCCAAAAATTGTTGAAGTTCAATAAAGGACAACTTTTTTGTTGGCTGAGCTGTGTTTGGGGGTGGAGGGGCAGAGGTAGAGACAGAGGGGACTACTACAACCTAAACAGCCACTAAAACGTTTTTCGCAACCGACAAAAACTTATCCTTTTCCATAAGAGCAACAAAATAAGCAAAGAAAGCAAATGAAGGCAAAGGCCCAACAGCCTTTTGGCGAAAATCAATAAATATTTAAGAAGCTGGCAGGAAGAAAAGCACCGAGATTGCATTTAATTTAAAACTCATAAATACGAAATTGCTCGACTGACAACAATCATAATAAAATTTGCTCGACAAAATATAAATTGCAAATGAGATTTTCTCGTACATTTTTCTTTCTTTTTCTTTTGTTTTGTGGGTGGGGGAAAGAAAGAAAACTCTTTTTGGTAACAGGCCAAAAAACAATTTATATAATTGCGAGTGAAATGTTATGGAAAATGGAATATCATTGAAATTATTTTCAAGTGCAATTATCAACGAAATCCAAATCCAAATGCTTTAGAAAATAATTAACAGTCTTTGGGGAAATACAGTGAGGGAGTGAACGAGAGAGGGGAGAGAGGGGTGCGAGGGGAGGTAGGTAAATGGTTGTTGACTTTGCAGAGCAAAAACTCATTCAACTGAGTTGACATTTACAAGACATTACCGAAATGGCAAATGCGAAATGCGAAATGGAAAATGCAAAATGGTAAATGGAAAATTTATTTTTGGGACAACTAACAAAGTGAACAACAACAACACCAACAAGAACACGAGAATAGAGAGTGAGTGGTGCAAAAGTTTGCAAAAAGGAGTTGAAGTTGCAAAGGGGCGGGGGCGGTGCGGGGCGTGGCGGTGGAAAAAGTGAATCGTAAAACGACAAACTAATTGAGCTCAAGTGAAATTTGCAAAATTTTCACTGACAATCTATTGTCTACAACAGCTACTATATTTTGTGTCACCACGAGGGCGGCTCCATCAGTTCAGTCCAAGTGGTTGAAAAGACCTTGACTAGATAAACTGTTTAGTTACTTATTGAATGACCCTCGTGCAGTAGTAGTTGCAGTACTTGAGACTACTACTTTTTGGGTTTTAACGCCTGATTTATGCACAAAAGGCAACTTAAAGATGCCACTCGAGGCGAGATGAGCAAACAACAAATTTGAACAGCATAGTTGTGTTAAAGGATTCTCTCCCTGTCTCTCTCTCTCTCACACTCTGTCTGTCTGTCTGTATTGTTCTTTCTCTGTCGCTCTCTGTCTCAATTTTGAAGTGTTGGCAAACATTTTTGCAGCATTTAATTTGCTTTGCTCTCCTCTTTTGCATAATAATCATCATTATTATCGTCATCTACATCTACATCTACATCTACATCTTGGCATCTCCCTAAGATAATCAACATTTTCTCTCTCTCATTATCATTAACAAGTCGCTGACTTCTGTATGCCTTGAAGTGGCCTCTAGGGTCTTAGCTAATGGCCCGCGGTGCCGGAAGTTTTTTTCCCTTCATTCCCCTCCCCCCCCACTATGGAAAAGTGCACACAAAAGCCTTCCACCACATTCAGTTTCCCCCAGTTGGGAGTCTGTAAATATGAAGTTTGATAAGTGGGTGGCTAAACGGACCTGGGTTTTGCCATGGTTTGACTTGACTTGGTTTCGTTTGCTTTGCTTTGCTTTGCGTTGGTTTGGTTTGGGCTTGAAACACTTGACTTGGTCCAGACGGCAGACGTCGCCGAAAAAGTTTCGAGGCGCGTAGTTCTTTATGAGATTTTTTGGCCAAAGAGTGCGCTGCTCTCCTCCACCTTTCCCATCTCTGTGACCCTCCTCTCTGCTTTTATATGATATGGGAGTTTTGTAACTGAACAGACTCGTCTCGTTTTTTTTTCCCCCTTTTTATCTTCTTTTTTTTTGTATTTTTGGCTGAAAAGTGCACTTATTTGCAGTAAAGTGCTTAGGGATAGACAAACAGTGGGCAACAGAATTAAAATTAAATTAAACTATATATATATGAGCTTTTGTTTTCAGCTAAAATATGTGCTATGGTTTTTTTCTTCTTCTAGAATAGAGTTTTGAGATATTAAAAATTGCGGTATATGCCAGTTGAGAGCTTCATCTATTGAGAAGACGTTTTTCGATTACTTGAAATGTTTTAAATATAAATGTCCCATTTCGGTCTTATTTTATGAACTTTTCATCCACTGTATTATGATGCTATCTCTACTCCCAGTCACGCATATTTACCACGTCGCACAGCCCCCCCCCCCCCACTCACATCTTTGTTGCTGCTCCTCATCTCAGTAAGAAGCGCAGCAAACGCTTTTGTTTATGTTCACTTAAAATGGCAATCGCTGCCTTTTTGACTGCCGCAAATGTCGTTACGTGCACAAGTTGCGCTTTTAAAATAATTACAAAAGAAGACAAGTGTGTGTGTGTTTCGGTGTGTGAGTGTGTGCGTGTGTGCTGCTCTGTGTATTGGTGCTGTGGGGTTGGGGGGAAAACTCAACTAAAAACATGGTCAAAGTTTTGATAGAGAAAACGAAAAAGTGAAGCATGCTTTTCGGCGCTGAGTTTGACAGCCACTGGCAAAAATCCCACAAGGCAGCTGTTACATAAGCTACACAGATAGATAGAGAAAGTTGCAGCAGCATATTGTCAATTTATGTGAAGATAAATCTATATACATATATATATATATAAAGATTACATAATGACATCAAGTTACCGGTTAGAGATAAAAAAAAAGGAGAAGGGGAACAACAACAGACAAGTCAAGTGTGCCTAATGCAAGGGAATGGCAGCAGCGGAATAAAGAGTTCAGCGTCTTGGAAAATCTACTCCTCGGTACCAAGAAGGACTAAAGGATGATGCTGCTGCTGCCTGCCTGCCTGCCACATGTCAAATATAACTTCATAACTACAAAAATTGCATGAAAAAACACACACAAAAAAATTGCTTGCAAAAGCAACAAAAGCTGGAACAAAAATTTATTATGCACAGACGATAAAACGTTTTGTGAAACAAGAAAAAAGCAGGACACATACAACAAAAAAAAAAAAAAAAAAAAAAACTGAAATGCAGGAAACAATAGACAAGGCAAAAGCAAAAAATCCACCCACAACCCTTAGGGTGGGATGGGCGGTGGGGGCTGGGGCAGTCAGTGAGGTGTTAATAGTAGTAGTTGTTGTTGTTGTTGCGAGGTAGAGACACCTCGAGGCTTGATGCGGGCTTACATTAAAATGCCGCAAACACAAGTTGACACTATTTCTTCTTTTACAGGAAGATGAAGAAGAAAAAGAAGCATCCATGGTAGATGGTAGAACTTTCAGCCACGTCATCAGCCAAACATTAAGCTCTGTGTGTGTGTGTCTGTGTGTGTGTGTGTGTGTGGGGGCGTTAATGGGTTAAAAGTGCGCTTAGAGAGCGAGAGAGAGCGTGTATAGATTTTATAATGTGTTTGCCTACGGTTGTTGGTCGTCTAATGCCTCCCCCTCCCCCTTCCCCTCCCCATCCCTGCCTCGCTCCCATCGTTTTCTACTACTCTCATGCTCTTAGGCAGTTGCATGAGTTGCAATTTTCTGCAGCTCTGCAGGAAGAAAACAAAAAAAAAAAAAGAAGGAAGAAAGGAAAGGATCCAGGCAAGAGCACTGGCACGAGGACAACACCTGCAAACACCTGATGACGACAATTTTTTCAGCTAGCTTTCACTTCCGCCTGCTGAGCTGGCAAACTTGTTCACACACCCACAAGAGTGTCATGTGTGTGTGGTGTGTGTGCATGTGCATGTGTGTGTGGGTTGATTACAAAATACAGTTTAATGTTGATTACATATGCAGAAGACACAAGCAACCAACCAACCAGCAAGCCAGCAGCAGGCCACAGAGACAACTGGAACTGGATCTACACTGGGAGAAAACTAAACAAACTTGCAGCTTGCACACAATTAAAAATTATTGCATAAGTTATTTAATATGTAAATGTCCACTCTATGTGCAATGTGAACGTCCACTCTATTCCCAAGTGTGCCCGCTCCACACCCTCATATGGGATCTCTAATCTTTGGGCACACAGCCTGTATGATCATGTTATCGATATATGGGCACACTTAGAATAAGAAAAGAAAGAAGCAAACGTGTTTTTAAAAATAAATGAACAATCCTTTAGGATTTTCCCAGAAAAATCCTCAAAGATTACAAATATATTTCTAGCAAGATGGTTTACCGATTTGGAAGAACCATCAAGCACATTTATGCCTATGTTTATATCGATTTCTTTTCATCATTTTGTATAATTAATTATAATAAATTTAATTATATTTCCATCGATCCAATAGTTTATACTCGTATTTCGATGAACAATTAGTTAGTTTAGCTTCATCTAAAGGTGTGAGAATTTTCTGCAAGTGTAGACTATCTCTCACACCTGAGATGCTGACTTGGGGCTTCTTATGACAAAAGTTTTCCATCGCTTTTTAACTTTCGCTCTCTCTCCCTCTCTCTCTCTATCTAGGTATATGTAAGGAGCCTCATTACGCATACAATGTTGACACTAAACTAGTTTGGGTCAAAGTTTGCCTTTAATACTAGGGGAATGGCATTTATTAATATGTATAAACATATATATAGGAGGAAAAAGTTAGCAAAACTTCTACAGTTTGGGAGCGAGTGTAACTCTCAAACTGTAACAGTAGCTGCCAATCAAGACACTTTGTGAGCATATGCAAATTGTATAATCAATTTGATTTTGCTTTTGTTGATTAACTGCTAACGATTTGGCGTTGTAGAGTAGTTGCCATTTTTGTTGTTGCTGTTGTTGTTCGTTATCGTTTCCTTTGTTTTTGTTGCTTTCGCTTTTCCACAGAATGATGTAAATTTGATTTGAGCAAATTTTTAACAATTGTCGTGACAATTTTCACCCAACACAACGTGATACGAACGTGATGGAGCATTCAAAACGAACGCTGATAATGATGATTACGATGATGATGATGATCAGCGAGAGTTGTGCAAATGTGCTAATAACAAAATTATATTAAATTTAATATGCCTTAGTTAGCGTGAACACACAACAGCAGCAACAAAATTGTTGAAAAGTGAATTTGAGCTCGCTCCTCGCCGCATGTCATCATGAAGTGAATGAAGTGTAGGGGATGCGGGGGAGGGGCAAAAGAAAATTTACGACGTGTATACATGAAAAGCGAAATTGAAAACCATTTTCTTGTAATTGAATATGACAGATGTGAAGTAGGAGTGTGGCATTGGATATGTTTGAGCCAACAAGGTGAAAGATAAACCAACAAATGAGCAATTATTTAAACAAACCAGAGCAACCAGAGCCCCCATAAGGGACATAATAAATAAATAAAATGCAACAACTATCTACTACGAAGTTTGTATGCTCTCCTAATTGAACTGGAGAATCACCATAAATATTTAAAATTATTGCGAAGAGATATCTAGAGAAAAAATAGTGTGAAAGTAAATAAATATAAATATAAATAAATTGTAATAGAACTTTCAGGGCAATACAATAATTTATTTTAGGGATCAAAGTACAAAATAATTGCATAAATTATGCGGATAAAAGTTATAGATCTGTTTTGAAAAATAAAAGATACATGCTCAAACCAAGGAAAACTTGAAAATGAAAAGAAAATGATAGAAATATCCTTTCTGAAATGAATAGATTTGCAGGAGAAATGGCAAAGAGTGAAAAATAAAAGATACACGATCAAACGAAGGAAAATTTGAAAAATGGAAAGAAAAGGATATAAATATCCTCTCCGAATTGAAGTTATATTTAGGAGAAATGGCAAAGAGTGAAAAGGGCATTGACATATAGTTTCTCTATAGTTTTAGAAAATAAAATTCTAAAAAGATTGATCATATTTTCTCTGGATTCTCTCTCCTCGAAACGGAGGAATGAGAAAGGAGTGACCAAGGGGTAGGTAAACTATGGCATCTGCTTATGATTGCACACAATTTTTCATATATAATTGAAATAGATTTTTCACATTTTTGCTGAAACTTGTGAATGTAAAGGAACTGGGTGGAGGAAAATCACTGCCCTGCCCCCCCCCCAACCGGGACCACCACCTCAGCAGGACAACTTGCTGCTACCCTTATCTATATGTGAATCTGATGAGAGCCTGAGCCTGGAAATTCAATTTCTACCCGCTTCCTGTTTTTATTTTCCTCTCTCATCCTCTCTCTCGCTCTCTCTCTCTCTATTTAACTTAATAAAATTTATAAAGAAAAACAAATTTGTGTGTTTTTCCTTCTTCGTTTTTTTTTTTTTGCTTAATGAAATTTAAAACTTTCGACAACTTTAATGAAAATAAATAGAAAATTTGCAAAAGAAAAAGAAGCACTGGAAAATGCTAAAGACGATGATGATGATGATGATGGAGAAGGAGAAAGACGAAGACCAAGACGAAGGAGCAGATGGCGAAGCAGTGGAAACCTTTTGGCCCGGGATTAGCTCGTCAGTGGCAAGTTTCGACAACTTTAATTGGTTTAAAATTAGAAGAGAAAACAGCAAAAGCAATAAGCAAATAATGCAAATGCAAAGAGTGTGCGAGTGCGAGTGAGACAGAGTTTTGTTAGACAGAGAAAAAGTGTGAAACAAATATTTTGTGACAATTTGAGTAGGAAAGAACACCCTCAACATCGACATCAAGGGCTGTCAGGAGCAACAACGTTTTTGTTTTCGTTTTTGTTTTCCTTTTTTTCTATATAAATCATAAAAAAAAACACCGCAACGAAGCGAGTTTTGTTTCGTTCGTTTTCTCTTATCAAGTGTTTAACTTTATGTTGTGGCAGGATGGGTAGGGGGGAGGATTGGAAGCTGGGATTAATGGGGGATCTCTACCTGTTTTTGGGTAAACAATTGTGTGACTACCACAAAGGCGCAAGGCAGGCAGGCAGAACGGCCTCATATCGATTGCAGGGGACCGACCGACCGAGGACCACCTAAGTTGCCCCCGTCTGAAGTTTGTATGCTAAACAACCCCCAAAACAAAAGTGGTTCCCGCTGATAAGCAACAAAATGTTGAATGTTGGAAACGCCAACGTGTGGCAGCTTGTGATAGCAACCCATAGAGGGTTGCTTGCTTCGTTGCCGTGCAATATTTTGAATGATGTATGGGTGGGTTGAGAATTCTCTTTGGGTGGGTTCTCTTCTCGTCCGCCATGCAAATTCGTCATGGTGCGTTTCGCCACCGACCATCGGTCGGTCCGTCCAATGAACCCCCGAAAAAAGCAACAGCAACAACCAACAAAAAAAAAAAATACGGTAAAGGCGACGACAGGAATCCCTGGTATATGGATATATGTCTGTCTGAATGGTTTGATGGCTCGCTGGCTGGCTGACTGGCTGGGGATCGCTTTGCTAAAGAGATGTATGTATGCAATATTTTTGCCCTCACTGTAATACTGTTAACCCATGTGTATGCTGCGAATGGCAAAAACCTGGCACGTGTCTGCACTTTGAGCTCAAACGAAGCAGCAGCCAACTCCATTAGCAGGCCAAAAGAAGTAAGCAGTTGAAGGAGGGGGGAGGAGGAGGCGAGTGGGAATAGGAACGGGTAACAAGAGCAGCAGGTAAAGCAGCAACCCTCAGCCAAGTCGTCAACGCTTTGCCATTTCACCTGGGGCCATCAGAAATAAAGCAAGGGGGAAGTAAGGATGCAAAGGGGAAGGGGGGGGAGGAAGAAAACCTAGTAGAAGCAAATGCGAAGGTGAACTGAAAACTCAGCTGAGCTCAGTCGGGGTGAGGTGAGGTGTGGGGATGGAGGTAAAAGGTAGAGCAAATCTCTGCCAATTTTTTTTTTTTTGGTTACCTACTGCACTTCAAATGCAGTGAACCATGCATGGAAGGCGGTTTACTGAACTGAGAACCAAAGAACATGGTGGTCATGGCAAAACTTCAAAACAGCTTTAAAATTTTCCAACAATTTACAAATTTTTCCCTATTCTCTGGGAACTTTAGAACTTGCCTTGGACCATATCGAATCATTGTGGAATTTTAGGTTTCTTCTTGAAAAATTTCGCTTTCGGCTTTAACTAATTTCGAATGCACAACCATTAGCCAGGTTCAATTGTTCGTATCGATTCTCAATTTTGTGAAGAGAAAATTCCCCTTATATATATATGTGACTGCTGCGATTTGCCCTGATTTTTTGCTCTTTGCTCTTCGTTTTATTTCCGTGCCTCATTATTTTTTATAGCCATCCCATTATCGCTTTACATATGTCCTCTCGCTATTCTCCTCGCTCTTCTCCTTGCTCTTCTCCAGTTGCTTTTTACCACTTGGCTTTTATTACATTTCTTTCCTCCCACCATCAACCATCAAGTTGATTGTGAATTGTTCAGCTATTCAGTGGCTCTCAAACTGTATGTATATGTCCCATTTAACGGACATTAAAAAATTGGCATTTCGCTGACATTCTCACACATTCTGTAGCCCCCCCCCCACACTTTTCTCCACTCCACATTGGAGTAACTCCCATAGCCTTCATTTGCTGCTGTTCTAAAACTCCCTTTTCGCATTTTGCTCTCAACAGATTTACATGCGATTTGCATAAATTGAAGGCTTCCTTTGAGGCCTTTGCCGACAACAAACATGTTGTTGATGACGAGACGAAGGGAGGTGGGTGGGGTGTGGGGAGTTCGAGTAAGCAGTAGATTGGATGCTTTTGAGTTGCTCATGTCATGTCCCCCAACTAAATGAATTTAAATCTTTTATGCCATACGAAAAAAAAAAAAAAAAGTTATAGGAAGCAAGTTAATGTTTCAATTAAAGAAGGCACAAGAAAAACGGAGAGAGAGAGAGCGAGAGAGTCGCAAACTCTGTCAAATTAGTTTAAGACCAAAGAGAAAAACTTTGTGACTTTTATTTGAGGGCTTCGGTGGCCACCCGTTGGGAATTTGCCTTTTCTTGTTTTCTTTTCTTTTGCTTTTTTTTTCTTCCTTCTGCTTCAGTTGTACACATTTCTCTCTACCCCTGAAAGGGTTAATAAAATTTGATTTTGATTTGTCATCGAATCGTTTTTATTTCCTCATATAATTGGCGTAAAGTCAAGCGGAAACGATTATATTTTCGTCAACTTTGAATTCAATTTGTGTGCACATTTTGGTTACGTGTTAAAATGCCCTTTTTTTGTGTTTTCTTTCAATTTCCTGTATACCCTATAACTAGTTGGTATGCATTGTGAAAATCACGTAGGCTCAAATTCGATTAACAAAATTTAATTAATATTTTAAAGTTTTCTACAATGCAAATTTTTAGAGGGTAATCTCCAATCGTAGCCCAAAATTGTATGCAACGAATTGTTTTTGCCTAGTTGAATTTTCTGTGTGTGTGTTGTTTTTTTTTTTTTTTTTTTGTAGTTTTTCCTGTCGCATTGCGTCAGCTTCAGCTTTTGACACGCGAAACACCCACTGAACGGAAAAAAATTCCTACCACCCTCTTTAAACTTTTCACCCCCTCCCCCCAACCACCCTGTTGTTAGTTTTAAGTTGTTTGCACTGGCCTTTGCATTAAAAATGCATACAAAAGTCGTTGTCGGCGTTGTCGTTAGCCTTTTGGCAAAACTTTTCTTCTTTACTTTACTTTGAAGGCCAAAAGGAGCGATTTGCGTGTGTGTGTGTGTCGCAAAAACTTTGCTGTAAGCAAGTTGACAGTTACATGCGGGTTAGACAAGATTGTCAAGAGAACAACACAGCAAAAAAAAAAAAAAAAGAAATAGAAAGAAAAGTGCCAAGGTGCGAAGGGTTTAAAGGGGTTGCCCTCTCTGCTGTGTCTTCTTCTATGACAGACAATCGATATATTGTATGATACTATACTATATATATACTCAATTATATACAGAGACGATGGCCATATGTCTCAACAAATTGAAATTCCCAAGCACACACACACACACACAGACACACACACTGAAAGGGAGAACTATTTCAGTCTATTAGTCAAGGCAAAAAGTACATATAATCATATTAAATTACCATGCGATCAAATATTCCAGTTATGTCAGTCAGTCACAAAATGAACCTTATCTATCCACATATATATATACATTATCTTCTAAATATGGGAAAAATGCTCATAAGGATATGAAAATGCTCAAGCAGAAAATGTCAGAGAAAATGTTGACATTGTTGAAATACAAGAAAAAAGAAAAAGCAGCAAAAAAAAGAGGCAAACGTTAGGTGAAGCATACATAGGAAAACGAACAGGGATTGTAGGAGCGAGGGGCGAGGGGGGGACAAGTTGACAAATCAAGTTTTTTGCATAACGAGCACAAAAATGTGCATTGCTGGGCATAGATACAAATGTATCTCTGGCTTTGTTGGATTGCTTTTGACATTGGCAACTTTAATTTACTATGAAAAATTAGTAAATTAACATTAGAAAGTTGGCAAAACTTTAAACAATCTATTGCCAAAACTTTACACTCTAGAAAATACCTCAAATGGAAAACAAATGCAGCACAATTATTGCTCTCTCGTTTTTTTGGAGTAGAAAAGAGCCAGAGGGCAGGCAAATATGACAGAATGCAGCACCATACACCAGACTGCACATCCTTTTATTCAAATTGTCAAACTAGAAGATTGCACAAGTATGTATGTGTGTGTGTGTGTGCAGAGAGCTAGCAAACTAACTGTAAAGTTCAACTGAGCGTATGTGTAATGTTTGCGGATGACAATTTACGAGTGCCGTCAGCAGGCTAGAGTGTGCCCCATCCATCCATCCAGCCATCCATGGGACCATGGGACATCACTATAGGAGGACACTCCCTAGTAGCATGTTCTCAGGCTTCTCCACTAATTGCCAACAAAGCAAACAAAAAAAAAACAAAAAAAAAACTCCATTCGCTCCATTCGCGCTGACTTTTTGTTTGCGTTTAGCTAACTATTTTTGAAGTGCGCCATAGCGCCAAAAAGTCGACTATACAATATTTTCGTTGGCTTTATTATTAATGGCTAAGCAAACGAATGGCCTCCCCCACTCTCAATGAGTCATATATGCTAATTTAACCACAACAAATAGGAACCGCCCGTCTCCCCCCCTGGACTAACCACACCTGTCTTGCTTCTCAGAGACCGATGACATTGAACGATATGGATACGAATACAAAAGGCAAGAGATGCTCCCCTTTTTCGCATTTGATTGATGTCTCTCTACAAAAGAAATTTTTTTGTGTGTTTTTACTTTCGAGCGGTTTTCACCTCTCTCCCCCTCCCCTCTATCAACTGAAGGCCCCTCAAGGACGTTTTGCAAGAGGTACAAGGAAAAGCACTCAGCCAAATGAGTTACGACCGCATGCCCAAAAAAAAAAGAAAAAAAAAACACAAACACTAAGGTGTAAGATATCTATAAGAATCTTTTTCTTTTGCCTCTTGTCAACTGAAGTTGGCACAATCAGTGCCACCTTTTTGGGTGAGTCTAATGATAAGAGAATTTACAGATTTAGGTTGGGCATAACCAAAAACTTTGGGTGCGGAGAGAATATAGAATGAATTTTCAATGAGAGTGTGTAGGTTAAAGCAATGTTTCAAGAAATAAATCAATCGAAAATCAACTCTGCTAATACTAGCTAAATTTGTTTACTCTCTTTTCCCGCTAAAAAAAAAAAAACATTTCAGCAATATTTTAAGACATATATCAATCGAAAATCAACTCTGCTTATACTAGCTATTTAAAGCTAAATATGTTTACTCTTTTTCCCGCTAAAACAAAAACATTTGAGCAATAAAATATTATGAAAGCTATTAAGCTTAACGACCAACTGGCTTATCCATAGACCAATTGCCACAATATTCGTCATCCTCAACACGATGCACTTCTCCACTATATAAAGTAAAGATTTTCCAAGCTAAGGACACACACAACCACCTAGTTTGGATACGTTCAGTATGGGAATCTTGAGAGCTTACGTAAAAGTAAATCTAATACTTTTTCTATGTCAATTTGGCAAGTGCCGTCAATACGATGATGAACTATCTTATAATAATAGTGTCACCATCAATCCGGAAAATGTATTGAATGTAAGTTATGCAAAATTACTTTACAATCAACATCGTTTTACCTTTGTACATTTCCAGCACGAGCACGAGATCAGCAATGAAACTTATGGACAACCGAATTATAATACAAAAAACCATAGAAAATCGGTAAGTATATATAATATGACATAGATTTTCACTTTAGGGTATTTGATTTCCAGCAAGCAGCTGTCCAATTGGAGACCCTGCAGGGCTATACCAAGGAAGCGATCAAGAAGCTGGAAGTGCAATTGGAAGAATTGGATAATCTAAAGAGCATGCTCAACAGTCACCAAGGCGGATCGAATCAAAATGCTGAGCGACCCTTTGCCACTTCCTGTCTGGACGCCAATGTGAATAACGATGGGGTTTATAAGATTCAAGTACCGGGATTGGATCCCTTCTTGGTCTCGTGCAATACCAATGTGGCTGGAGCCGGTTGGCTGGTCATTCAGCGTCGCATCGATGGCGGCTTGAATTTCTTTCGCAGTTGGTCAGAATATCGCGATGGTTTCGGTGATTTGATGGGGAATTTTTTTATCGGTTTGGAGAAACTGCGCGCCATAACGGCGGCCCAACCGAATGAGTTGTACATTCATTTGGAAGATTTCGATGGCGAGACACGTTTCGCCAAATACGAAGAGTTCGCCATTAGCCATGAGGCGCAGGCATATGCCTTGAATACCTTGGGCAAATACTCGGGCACAGCTGGTGATTCGTTGCGTCTGCATGAGAAAATGAAATTCACCACCTACGACAAGGACAACGATAAGGACAAACTGAAGAATTGTGCTGTGGCCGTCACCGGTGGCTGGTGGTATGAGAATTGCATTGACAGGTGAGTCAGGTGGGTGAAATTTGAAACATTTCTATACATTTTCTTTGATTTTAGCAATCTAAATGGTGTCTATTTGGCTGGTAGCTATGATGAAACACTTACTGGGCGTGGCATATGCTGGGAGGCATGGCGTGGCTTTGAATATTCATATAAATTTGTCATCATGATGATAAGACCCAGATTGCCCATACAAAGTTAAGCCCAATTCGTTCGCATTATGGCTATATATATATAATATTGAATATATTTTTATGTACTATAATCGAAACCAATAAATAACCCAATTAAAATACTCTTATTCACTTTACTTTTACCACAACTTTCAGGTTTAGTTTGACATGACATTTTAAGAGAAGAAAAATCAAAGAAAATTCTGAAAAATATCTAAAGATCGTAGGAGTAAATCCAGTTGAGACAATTTTCAGTTTATACAAATCTTTTCTAACTAACTTTGCTGTATTTTGCATTTGAAATCATTTGATTAACGCATTTGTAATTCTAAATTACGTGTGTTTTTTTTCTGCTAACTTGTATTTTAATTCAAAAGATTCTTTTTTTTTACAAAACTTTAGATTGCAAAAATTTTGATCGAAGCGAAACTTTTACAATTTGCACAAATCTTCTTTAGCTCTCAACTTTGACATGAAGCATCTATGGCAAGTCAAACTAAATAAGCCTCCTTCCATCTGACTCTGCGAAAACAAAAACAACTTCCTGCAACTTTTTCCGTACATTTTTTTTGTGTGTTTTATTTTTCTCTCGCTTCTTTTTTCATATTTTTTTTTTTGCAATTTATGACTTCATTGCGGTTTCCTAAAAACACAAAAAAAAAAAACATAGTATATAAATATATAAGTTGGAACCCAAGCAGAAACAGACAGAAAAAAAACCCACATACCGGAAGCTAAATTCTCCGCAACGAATTTGGAATGCCCTTTCGGGAATAAGTACAAATAAACCGATGGCATTTCTATATCATATAGTTCAATCTAGCTGAAGTCGAGACATAAAATCAAAGAGATTAATTTATAAAGCCTAGTGAAAATATGAGAAACGAATTTGGAATACCCTTTTGGGAATTCTATATAAATCGATGTGAAAATTCGGGAATTTCTATATGATATAGTCGTTCAATCTAGCTGAAGTCGAGACATAAGATCAAAAAGATTAATTTAAAAAGCCTAGTGAAAATATGAGAACGAATTTGATTTGCCCTTTTGGGAATTCTATATAAATCGATGTGAAAATTTGGGAATTTCTATATGATATAGTCGTTCAATCTAGCTGAAGTCGATGCATAAAATCACTCTAAATATCAAAGAGAGGAAAATATTAGAGTACCCCAAAATCCAAGGGTATAACTAGAAACGAAATGAACGTAAAGGAAATACATATATATATAAGACAAGTAAAATAAAAAGCAAAAACTTGTTTATGACTTGCAAATTTCCTGTAAATGCCAAAACGCGAGAACCTCCAACCGAGGTTTGCTACCTACAAAAGTGCAAAGAAAAAAAAAATGATGATGATGAGGATGAGGTGGAGGTGGAAATGGTCATGGAGTAGAAGGGGAAGAAGCAGAAGGTAAGGAGAAGAAGCAATGGCAATGCTAAAAGAAGAAATAAAGTCAAGAATTCCTCTGCTGCTCGTCTTAGACAGAATGACAAACGAACTAGAAATCCCCCACTTGAGTAAATAACTACCACAACGACGTCGACGACTACGATGAGGACGGAAGTGTAACTACTACGAAGGAGATGGTCGCTGGAGGAGGCGTGGCCCTAGGTAAGTAAATGAACTTTAAAATGGATACTCCCAAGAGAGAGAGGGGAGAGAGAGAGGAGAGAGAGAGGAAGGAAGGAAGGAGGATAGGGAATTGTAGATAGTAACCAACTAATGTAATCAAATCACTGCGAACCACAGCGAGAAGGAAATATTTTGTCATTGTGAATGCAAGTCCTGGCCTCCATAGGTCCTTTGACCAGGCCATGCAAATTGCGCGAACGAGACAACAGAGCAATTGTAATAAAAGTAATAATAATAATAATAATAATAATTTGCAACAAAAAGTCAGTCAAGTGGTTCACGGTTAACCGCAAAACACACTCTCTGTTGGTCGCTTGGTCGCTTGTTTGCTGCTGTGTCTCTGTCAACATTTGCCAACAACTGCGTGTCTCCGCGTCGGTCTCCGTCTCTGTCTCGGTCTCGGTCACCGCCTTCTCTTCATTCAATCATGCCCATCAATCTGATGACTTGTCTCTTCTTCTCATATCGATACAGTGGAGGGGTTGCAGGAGCCTGAGGTAAGAGAGGGCCGAGAGTGGGTGTGTGTGTGTGTGTCCACCGCAATCTTTTGGCCACAATCTTCTCCTCCTTCTCCTCTCTCCCTCCCTCTCTCTCTCTCTCTGGTCGCGTTTCTTCATTTGCATTTGCACATTCATTCAATCATTTGTTTATTTGCTGGTAAATAAACTGAAAATTGCAGGTAGAAATGGAGATGGAACAGACGGTAGAGCGGGCGCGGCAAGGGGTGGGTGAGGGGTGAGGGGTAAGCTGTGAAGTTCCAAGGCAAAATGTGCTAATGGAAATGAGAACTTTCTATACCCAGCATCTCGCGTTGGGTATAACAATTTCTGAGCTAAAATCTGACTGACTACAATAAACGCAATTCTTGGCAGGATATCTAAAATTCGTTATTGTGAATTTTTGTTTTTCTTTGGCCAAAACCAACAGACATCGGGATGACTATGAGTTCTCTCTCTCTCTCTCTTTCTATCTGTGTGCGAGAGGCGCTAATTGGTGTGAAGTGAATGAAAAACTGAAAATTGAGTCAGGCCATATGAAAAGCAAGTTGTTGTTTTTGTTGTTGTTTTTGCAGCGAATGGAAACGAAAGGATTATGGGGAAACAAACGAAACAAAAATATAATAATCAATATTTTTTCCATTTGGCATATTGTAATTAAAAGTGGATTTCCAATGCATAAAGAATTCTTATCAATATTATAACAAATAATATTTATGCATCAGTTGTTGAGTTAGTTTCCAATTGTTTTACACTTTCTCTAATCTTTGGCTAGGTCAAGACACACACACAGAGGTGCAAACAAAAAGGACAAAGTTTGCTCCATTAGAAGGAGGAGCATTGATTAAACATAGACAGTTTGAAAAGCCAAACAAAGGGCGACAAAATTGCCACAACAAATCCATTTGAAGGGCCAATTTGACAACCTTCAGGTGAGCGCACTTAATCAGTAGGTTTATCTAAGAACATTTCAAGGTTGGCAAATTGCAGCAACATTGAAAGGAAATTCTCTCTCTCTCTCACTTTTTCTAATTGTAGGGTAATCGGAATGTAACTCTCGCAACTTCTATCTATAAGTTCAATTATTATGTCTCTTTCATTTTATTCTCCATTTTTTTTAACCATATATTTCGCCATAACTGAACAATTCTGAATTCAAATGAACATTATTTCTACTTGGCAACATTTCCTCATCACCGAAAAAAAATGAAAATTCAAACTAAATGGAAAATAATTTTCAATTTTCGTTTTCCGGAGCAACCACTGAACCACCTTATCCACAGACGGAGCACAGGATGCTGGAAATATTGTTGAAATATATATGTATTTAAGTTGAGCCTTAGTTATTTCTGTTGTCCGTTTTGTTTTTTTTTTGTGGCCGGACCTTCCAAAAACCAAGAAGATGGCGACGAATTGAAGTAGGAGGAGGAGGTGAAGGAGAAGGAGAATATATACAACGGTAATTGTAGACGCTCGGTATGCGCAGCTTGTGGTTTAAGCAACCACCCATCCCCCACCCCCCTCTCTGACTGTATGTGTGTATGCTCCTCTTCTTGAGGAGCACTGGGCAGGCAGCCAAGCAAACATTTCCACCAGAGGAAACACACAACAATATGAGAAAATAAAGAATTGCTGGCCAAGCTTCTCTAACAAGCGAGACAATGGCCAAAGGCTGTAAATTGTTGCAAAGGTGGTGCGGGAGGGAGGGAGGGGCCGGTGGGCTGTGGGGTGTGGCTTGGTCTAAAGACAAAACACAACAACTGGAACAATGTAGATGTAATACAGACATACGACGACGCACCGACGCCTTGTCTAGAGGAATGTCTACTTAAAGCAATGCCTCTGCAACTGTAATTAAACCGCTGCAGCTCAAACTTTGCAACAATTTACATGATTTAGAGCCTACTGCAAGATACCCTGTAATAAGTTTTCAATGACCATCAATTGTCCTCTCGCCTGTTGCTGCCGATCAAAAACATATTTCGAAATACTTGAAAAGGTCACAACTTTCATGTTGTTGCCTTTTTCCTTAACCTCTGGGGTTTTACTTAGTATCTATCTAGGGTAAAAGAAAATGTGCAAAATGCAAAAGGCCCACCCGAGTCGAGAGTCAAGAGTGTCAAGTGCAAAGATATGCAAAAAGAAAACTCTATGAGTTGGGTTGGGGGTCAGTCAGTCCCGTTCCTAGCGAACGCAAAGGGATTGCAAAGGGAGCTGCTGCGAGGGAGGGAGCGAGGGAGGTAGGCAGGTGTGGTTGCCAGTGCAAGAAGGAAATCATTTTACGGGGCACATGTGACAGACAATAAATGAAAACATGCTTGTTAGATGGCTGAGATGAGTGAAAATACAAGGAAGCCATTACATTCTGCAGGTATGCACACACATACCATCACATAAAAAAGTATATATGTATGCATGTATGTTGTTTTCATATGTAGCCAGCAACAAAGTCAACACCTTGAACCAGTTTAGGAGAAAGAAGAAAATTATGACAGAGAGGAGTCGGAGGCAGAAAGCAGCAACTCAAAATAATGAAGTGCGAGGCAAGCAAAAGTCATTAGCGAAAAGACGCCCTCTACACACACACACGCACACACCTAGTCACACACCGACATTCACATGACACCTTCAACCTGTGGCACACTGATTAAAAACTTTGAAAACATTCTTGAAACACGTCGAAATTCAAAAGCTAAGATATTAAAATAATTACTATTAAATGGAGAAACATATTAACACCTTTTTGAGGATTTTCTTCATGCTTAATTAGAAACTCCTTTTAACTGCAAATGTTTGGAAATTCTTAACTAAATAAAGTTTCTAATCATTTCGCCTTAATATTACCGAAGGAAAATTAACTTATTGCTAGAAAATCTTATTAGAAAGGCAATTGAATAATGAAATAGATCAGAATTTAACTAATAAATGACCTCGAAACTGCAAAATAGTAAATTTTAAAACAGGTCGCTAAAACTGTAAACTAACAGAAAACGGAAGGCACGTCGTTTACACAAGGTATACAAAAAATATGGAAGAAGTTTTTAATTTTGTATTTATATAGTAATAATTATATCTCAATGTGGAATAAATTAAATTAATGCTAATGCTTTATGGTACAATAAATTAAAACGCGACGGTTGATGAGTTTGAACGAAATGAATTTTAGAGTTTTAAGCTGTGTCTCTTTTTTTCGCTTAATGTACTTAGTTGTAATTCCCAACTAGTTTTAGCGTTGAAGTAGTGGCCTTGCAATTCTAGAGTCGTTAGCGAAGTCTGCTGATGAGAGAACTTGGACTATCAAGGGAACTATCTCAAAATAGCGCTATACAGATAAACTGCTCACTTTTTGCTTGTTTTGATAAATATTAAAAATAATAAATACCAACAAAAAGTAGAATCAATTAGTATCATTTGAAATTTAAGAAAACAATGAAAAACTAAGTTTATTCAGTAACCAATTGTATGTCCATGGGAACGAACATCTAATTTTATAGCATTTTTGAACATGCTTAGAAGCAATGTGCTTAGAAAGACACAGGGTGGGCCTCTTGTCTACATTTTACTGGTGTTTTTTTGTTGTTTTTCTTGGCTGTCAGGAAATGCAGTTGCTGCAGAGAGTTGCTGCCACCAGCCTTAGGCCAAAGAAATTCTACACGAGATGCCTGTACTCCCCTTTGCCCCACACACACACTCACACTCACACACACACCACGTGTCCATGTCAAATATTTAACACTTGGTTTATTTTGCATTTGTTTCAACCTCCTGGCACATGGAAATTAAATGTTTACGCTTTTTGTGGCAGCAAGTGGGCGACGACGACGACAACGGAGATGGAGACTATGACATCGAGTCAAGTCGAGTTGCGTTGAGTCGAGTTGAGTGGCAACAAACCAACCAAGAAGAAGAAGAAGAAGAAGAAGAAGCAAAGCAAGCAAAATGGCAACCAATTTGCGGAGACGCGACATAGCCCAAAGCCTCAATCACATACAGAAACCCAAACCCAAGCCCAAGCCCAAGCTCAAGCTCAAATCCCAACTTATGGCCCACGCAATCAATGCGGCAAAAATATATTTCACAATTGTTGAAAATGCAATCAACAGTCATTCAAGCGACAAGCCAAATGCTGTACAAATCACGTAGCATAATATTTTGTTATTTTACTAGTGGTTGTTGTTGTTTGTTGTTGTTGTTGCTGCCGCCTCAAGGAAGGGCTGTGGCATCAGGAAAGGCAATAGAGAAATGGCAATGCGGAATGGACGCAAGTTGAGGGGGGGAAACGTTGCATTGACAAGCATAAGTCACTGAAATATATTCAGTGAAGAAAAGAAAAAATGGGTGGTGGGCAGAGAGGGAGAGAGAGAGAGCCCAAAGGAGGGCGCAAAAGTCGATGTATGAAAAGCGATTTTCAAAGTCACGCGCAGATAGCAGAAAAAATGAAAAAAAGGGGTGCCCCTATCTAAAGAGCTAAGGGAATGACAAGAAAAGTAGGGGAGGAAAGGCAGTTGTAGGGGACGTAGAAAATTTTCCAAAGCAATGTGCTTCAAATTTCAATACCCTATAACTATAGTTTCGATTCAAATCAGAGTGCAGTAATAAGAAATCGTTTAATTTCGATTATCCAAATAATTTAACTATCGATAGTCAATTGACAAATTTGATGGGGAATGTGAAGGACTCTGTGTAAGTTTATAGTGTATGCAGACGATAACAATAAGAGACATCAGTTGAGAAGGTTCTCCAAAACGAAAGACGGAAAACACATTTCTATTAAAATGCGAAAAGCCTTTTGTGGTCGCTCTTGATGTTGATGTTTGCGCTGTTGCTGCTGCTGCTGCTGCTTCATCTCCTGCCCCCGCCACAATTTTTTATTCATTTGCCTCCACCCCCCGGCAACCCACCTCCCTTTGGCACCGTTGTTCTCGTAAAGAAACCAACCTTTGCCTTGTTTATCGCTGACTATGGCGGCTGCTGCTGCTGTTGGCATTGCACTTTGCATGCAAAAAACATAATAATCGGGAAAGAAGAGTGTGCTACTGCAAGACAGAGGGAGGAGGGGTAGTGGGGTAGAGAGATAGTTGTTAACAGAGGGCGCCGATATAGAGTTACCGTGTATTAACTAAGACTAATCAATTTAAACTCCCCTGAACTCGACATCTATTTGGCGTCAAGCTTTCGGTTTTTGAAAGGCTTCCAGACAGTTCTCTTTCTAGTTCTAATTGCCATAAAAAAGACTTCTTGTGAGAGTGGTGGAGAAGGTCTTCCACCTTACCTAAAGATCAAAGATCATCTTAGCTTACTTAGCACAATATACCCAACAGGGTTTACAGGGTATGATGGAACAACAAAAAATGCAGAAGAAAACCATTCGACAAGTCGAATGCCTGACTCTGATCGCAAATGTCGTCGCCGCCGAAAATAAACAGAGGGAGCAGAGAAAAACCCCATAGATAAACAATAAATAAGCACAAGAAATTGCAATTGAAAACTGCATTAAAGAAATGAGGAAACAACCAAACACAAAAAAATAAAAATAAAAGACGCCAGAAGATAATTTCAAGTCATTGAGCGAGTTGGTTTCTGTTTTTTTTTTTTTTTTTTGCTGCTGCCCCAGCGAGACATTAAGGCGGCAGCTAATTGTAAAGACCCAATATACTATATATAGAAGTGACTCTCAAACTGTAAACTAATTGAATTCAAGAAACGTTTTTCCCTTGTTTCTTTTTGGTTTCGAATAACGAAAAAATAAAGAAACCAGCAAAAAGTCAACAAAACACACAAAAACAGAATTTTTACGATTTTACTTTGGAAGGTTGTGAATTTCACTTAAAATGCTTTTATTATGGGCTATGCGCGGCAGCAACAGCAAATACCTATATACGCCTCCACCTCCGCCTCCACTCGACGCCCTTCCAGTGACGATTCCGAGACTATGACTCCCGATTCCCGCTCTCTGCTCTGCTCTGCTCTTATTCAAGGCACGTTCCCGACAAACGTTGACGCTTCGTTGGACATGACCGAGCAGAGAGCACGGGGTGGCGGGAAAGGTAAGAGAAGACTGGTAGCTGGGCTATAAGAAGCGTAAAGGCAGAAAAAAACTTTGGTTTTTTCTTTATCCAACACACAACACATGTACCTGTAATGGGCCTTTCCATACACAACACACCACACACACACACACACACACATACCGTTTAAAAACAAATTATCGAACATGTACGAGACGCCTGTCATTGACAGAGAAAAGTAAAATAATAAAAAGAAAACAAAACGAGAGAGAGAGAAAGGGATAGAGAGGTAGGTAGAGTCAGATAACAAAAGTCAAAAGAAATGTTGTTGTTTATAGACAACACAGAGACCCAATGATAGCATGTGAGTAAGTGAAAAGAAGAATGCCACCGGAAGGCAACTTTAGTGCATCGGAATTATAGTTCATCTCATACACCTGCAGTTCTTTTTCATAAAAAAAGAGTATTTTGAGTGATTTCAGCAAATAAATGTATTTGCTGGGAACGTTTATCAATAAGAAAAGTAATTGAGAGACACTTGATTGCTTATAAGGGGAAAGAAGTGTGATTTTTGAACCTGTTTAAATCTGATTTCTATATAAATTCGACTTCCATAAACAGTTCACAACTCAAATTATATGTAAAAAGTGTTAATTGTGTTAATTTATAGGGAAAAACTTATTTTAATAAATTTTTTAATAATGAAGACAAAATATAAATTGGGAAAAACAAAAAGAAAACTGAAAAGTTTGATTAAAAACTTCAAATAATCATTGTCATCTATAGTTAATATCAGTTAATCTATATGTAAATGGACTTAAGACTTTTAATTTTTCCCCATCAGATTTGATGACTAAGAATAAGTATATACCTTGTAAGAGATAGGAAATTGTACTTTCTGCTGGTCCATTCAAGAAACCAATTAACTGACAGAAGTAGAACAATGAGATTTCATTTCCAACTGTTTTGAACTGATTTAAAATCTATATTTAAACTGCATTCAACTGTATTCTCCTTGAACTAAGGCCACAGGTCACTGCCTCCACTCTCAATGTCAAATAGCAACGCCCCTCCCCACCCCCTCCCCATTCGTCTTGTACGTATATACTTTTGCACTAAATTAGCCAAATTTATTATATCTAGTATGTACTAAAATAATCCTCACAAGTATTTCCTTTTAATGTGCACAGCGTGAAGAGCAGAAAAAATATAAAACTCTTTTTCGTTTGGTTTATGATTTTTTGCTGTTTTTAATGTTTGACTGAAGGAGACATTAAATGTGCTTAAGCAGGCGAAAGATCATGTGCGTGATTACTCCTACATATATGTATATATATATGTTTTTAGAGAATCTGTTGGCAGATTCTCTCGTCTCAATGGCATGGCACATATTGAAAACGGCCACCAAAAGCGGATTTAGCTTATATCTTTAGATGAGACGCTTTTTCTTTTCACAAATCAGAGCGTAAATACAATAAAGTCGACTCACATATGTATGTGCATAAGTATATACCACAAACATACTCATACACTATATACATACATACATATATACGATGAAAGGCAGAAAAAAGAAAGAAAATCGAGACGCAAGAAGCGAGAAGCGATGCGTGTTTTGATAGTGCAAAGGCGCTCTAAAGCATTTCCTATAACCCACAGTGGAGACTCTATTTACCATCCAACTCCAATCTATCTATCGCATGACTGTTTTCTGGCACTACCTTACAGACTAGAGAGCTGCATGGCACAAGAAACTTAAAATGAATGCATTCGAAGTGAGTTGAATTGAATGAGTGTCAGGCACCCAATGAAACGAATGTGTATGAGTATGTGAGTTTGTTACGTCTCATAACATATGTCACTTAGTGAAATGAATGAGAATAAATGAAATGTCAAACGCAATGAAAAGCCTATAACATTCGAGTTACTTGAATATTTCGAATATTTCGTAAATGTTACTGCCCGTATCGGTGTAATTTGTATTAAATATATGATATGGATAAATACGGACACATTTAACATTGATTTTCGTTTTTCTTTATTTTTGATTAGGTATTCGAATGCATTCGCAACAAAGCATCTCAATAATTCGCATTCTCACTCACTCAATTCACTTGTGTTCCGTTTAAATGTTGTGCGACTGAGTTTTACGTCAGCTCATTTATTCATTCAAACTAGTTCGGCTTTTCACTCAATCCATTTAATTTATTTTGACAATTGTTAATTCGAATTTGATATTTTTGGCTCTCATGCAGCTCTCTATTACAGACCCCTTCAATTTCAATGTTAAATGAGTAAAAGTTCTCTATTTGCGGCTTTTCACTGTAGTAACATATGCGGGCCATAGTCCACATTTGTCCAGTTGGGCATTGAAAAGACTTTCGTAGAGAGATTGAGGCGAACACAAAAGAGGAAGCATCAGCAGTCAGCGGCCATTAGCTGCTTATCGCGCATTTTTTGTCATTGAGTAGCACAGCAAATAGTAGGGAACTCAAACAGAAGAGATTGGGAGAGACAACAGGATGAGCGGGGAGGGGGGGCAGGGCCAAGTGGAATGTTCAAGTTGCAAGCAGTGAGCTCAAGTGTAAAGTTATCAAGTGGCTGCTGGACTCTGGTGCTGCTGCTGCTGCTGCTGCTGCTCCTGACTGGAACACATAGCCCAGCCCAGCCCAGTCAGACAGTAGTCAAGGGTTAAAGTCATAGACAACGTGGAGTGTGTTTGGCTATGGCGGCGGCTAGTGACATAAAATGTTATCAAAAGGGATTATGACAAGACCAACACACACACACACACACACACACACACAGAGAGAGAGAGCGAGAGAGAGAGCAGGATAAAATGGTTGGGATAGAGGGGAAAAGAACTGTATCAGTAGCACAAAAGAGGCAGACAACATCGACTCGACTCGACTCGACTTCTATATGAGAGTTGATGATATCGTTGACAGGCCGCCCTAAAGGCAAGGAACTTACCAACAAACAACGTTTGGTCATTGCCATGAAATACTTAGATACACTCCTTATACTTATATATTTTTGCACAAAAGAAGCAGAAAACGAAGGCAAGAAGAAGATGGAGTCCTCCGCCGTCGCCGCCGCTTCAAGAATTGCTTCAAAAGTGACTAAAAGAAAAACCTCTGTGCAGATAAGTGTCACAATGTTTGCTGATTCCTATAGGGTTAAGTGTCACAAAAGTATAAATAAAACAAAACTATTTAAAATATTGAAAGATCTATAGAGATTATATCGAACAATTTATTGGCGAATTCTTTAATTGACTTTAGACTGATAAACTGCTTTGTGTTAAAACATTTTATCTTTATTTGTAAGTTTTCTTTTTAGCTTACACAAAACTGCAATTGGCATTTTTTATGCCGTTTAAAAAGAAGGTTATCAACCGACACACACAGCAGGAAACAGTGTCTAATCATAATCTAACAATGTTTTCTTTCATTCTTCTTCTTTATTACCTTATAGTCAAAGTGAATCACTTGAAATTATCTATGGCAAGAGAAGAAAAACTGCTACAAGAATCAAAACCCCAAGTCGCTCCTTCTCTTTCTCTCTGGGGCTAAAACTTGTGAACGACACTTGGCAGCTTCACCAAAAAGCCGGAAAAGAAAGATAAAATAGCAAATAGATAGCAGCAAGAGGGAGAGAGGGAGAGAGAGTAAAAATGAAAGAAAGACAGCAAGGTTTCATATTTTTATATACCCTAACTAAATGGGTATAGATATATGAGTGATTTAATGAGTAGAAACATTTTCGAAGGCATTGCAATGAATATAAATATCAATGGGATAGATCAAATATCTTTAAAACACAGGTTCTAGTTGAAAATATTTAAAATTTGCCAAATTAAATATTTAATTTGTTAATTTCCCTAATAATAATGAGATTTAAAATGTTTTTGTAACATATCAATCAATAAAATATATCATAATTTTTGTATAGAGTATACTGAACATTAAAATTTGCCAAATTAAATATTTAATTTGCTAATTTCCCTAATAATAATAAGATTTTAAATGTTTTTGTAACATATCAATCAATAAAAGAGTGAAAAAGCTGCTTAAACTTCATAATTTTTGTATAGAGTATACAAAATGCATCATGGTCTAGCCCAGTGTTTCTTTTTTGTTATTATTTTTACTGAACATTCTCTAGTTAAATGCAATTTACTTAATGTCTTGTCTTGTCTTGCTGTTGCTTGTTTTCCTATATTACTTCATAACTTTTATTGCCGGCATAATTATAAAGAAACCCCGTTGAAATTAAAAAGCAGGCAAGAGAAGCAGCAGCAAGAGCAACTAGCAGCAGCAATTAACGATAGTTAGTTAAGCTTACTGCCTCCACACTGACAAGACAACTGACAAGTCTACAGTTAGGTTTTTGAGTAGTTTGAGTAGTTTCTAGCACCGCATAGTTGGTGCGACTAAAACTAGTATAAGTACCGGGAATGTATGTATGTAGGTATGTATGCATCTTAGCCTTGACAGCAAACTTGCCCGTATCAGTGGAAACATGTTGTTGAAACTGCTGTGACATTCTGTTGTTCTCTTCTTGTTTCATGTTGCAAGTTGCAACAACAGAGAAGCAGCAGCAGCAGCAGCAGCAGCAGCTGCTCAATAATGCAATGAAAACATTTAGACTTCAGTCTCTCGCTCCATTCATCTATCATCCATCAGCCAAAAAGGGAACTTTGTCTGCCAATGTTTTCATCCGAAATTCAAAAAAACAAGCACAAAATAAAAGAAAACAAAAACGAAACGAAATGAGAACCGAAATGGCAACCGAAATGCTTCTTCAATTGCAAAATTTATGTGCTTGTCATTCAATGGCGAAATTGTGTGGAGAACTGCATTGAGAAATTGTTTTCTTTGGCTCAAGGATTGCCCAATTCTGGTGATGAGCAATAGAGAGAAAAAGAGAAAAAAAAGTGTCGAATAGTTGGAAAAGTATTGCTGAAATTGATTGAATTTCTATATAAAATTTATGAGTTTACAGGTAGAAAACTAAACCTAACTCTAACTCAGTTTTGGGAATTTTTCAAACACTTTATTGCCATTTTGTTCTTTTTATGAATTTTTAATTGACATTTAAATCTTAGTAATCAATCAGCAGTAGATGAAAAATTAGGATGACCAAAGTTAGTTCAGTCCTTTAGTTAAATATTGCTTTAATATAAATAAGTACTTAAACGAATGAGCGCATAATTACTAAGTAAACGTATGTTTGTGGTTTTAACTACTAAACTTGAAAAGGTAAAAGGGAAATAACCCCATCAATACTTGAAGTTTTTTTAACGCTTTTTTTAGGCTAATAAAAAAAAACAATTAAATCGTAGATTTTTTAGATAATTTTGTGTTTTTACTACAGTTTTAAGTTTAAGTTTATTGAATGCAATTCAAGTGTTATTTTTTATTTAATTGATATCTCGTTTGGTAATAACAAAAATCTCAAGTATGACTTATGGAATCAAGTAGTTTAGGTTATTATTTTCGGTATTCATTTTCTTTGATGTAAATAAAAACAAAACAAATTATAATTGCGTTTAGAATGTTGAACGAAATTATAACAGAAATTATTTAATTTGGCAATTTTTTGCAAACTGTTGTTTATCAGTTTGTTTTTGGTTTTATTGGTTGCTATTTGAAAATTTGGTTATTTTGAAGTTGAAAGAAATATTTTCTTGATTTGTTGCCATATTTGGACGATATCTCTCTCTCGACTACCTAACACTTTGCTGCCCATTTCATATGTATGAATGAATGAGTGTACATATATCAATATACAAAACCCTACCAAATATGGTCGAATCATTATTACTGAACTATTATCCAAACTATCGCATTAGCCATGCTTCAGCTGGCTAACAGCCGACCAAAAAGACACAGATATATGTATATGTATATCGCTGACTCAAACCTAAAAGCTCCACTCGATATGGACAAAACAGCTGTTCCATTGCCGCACAGAAACAACCAAAGTGGTTTGGTTTGGTTTGGTTTTGGTATGGGTTTCGGTTTTGCTTTTCTGTTGTTTTTAGACGAAAAAACAAAAAAAAAAAACAACAAAACTTGTTTCTGGCATGAAGCATGAAAACAAACGATTGTGGGCGTTGAAAGACAATTAGCCGCATGCCGCAAAATCAAGCGGCCGAAACGGGTTTCAGCACATACACATGTACGTATGCATCTATGTGAGTCAACTAACTATAGATATTTGTATAGGGGAATGCGGGATCATATCATACTACATAGAATGTGAGATAATAAGCCGAGAGGCCTCCAGCTGAGAGCAGCAAAAATACGAAAAATCATAAATGCAAAATGTGAAATTTTCTACAGGAAGCCTGCAATCATTTGCCCTATAAAGCACACACACAGAATGCAGATACACTGCAAAACAAAATGCAATTACCAAAAATTACAAACAACAACAAAAAACTTGCTCGGGAATGTCTACAATAATCGTGTAATATGCATTCTCATCACTTTTACGTAACGTTCTCATCAACAACAAGAGCTCAGAAGAGACCTTGGGAAATATATGTCATATTTTGATGCAACAATTTCTCAACAATTTTTATTTTTCCCAAAAAACAAATTTCAATTCATCTTCATGTTGTTGTTGTTGTTCTCGTTGTTGTGATGGCACTCTGGCTCTCTGTATAAATTTGTTTTCCCCATCCGTTTGAAACTTCCCACTTGCAGCATGTCAGTCAATCAATTCTTCTCTGTTTTCAGTGACTACATTCAATTACCCACAAGTTGGGTAGGTCGCCCTCAATACTACTCAACTGAGGGGGCAATCTGACAACCCCAAAAACAAAAATGTGTTTTGGACCATTAAAAGCTTTTCCTAAATGACTCAACATTGACAGTGTCTCTTCTGTCGAATTGTCGGTTTTGTCTGTTTGGTCAGTCAGTCGCGAATATTTGTTTTTTGGTATTCTTTATTTGTGTCTGCAATTTTTGTATTTTTTTTTTTTGGTTTTTGTTGTTTTGAATGTGAATGAGAATGAAAAGTTGCGGGCAGCTGCAGCAAAAAAATGCATTCAGGCAGAAATTGAGGCAAGTGAAGAGTTTTTTTTTTTTTCTGTTGGTTGGAGTGGGGGATATGGCTTCCACTTATAATGTGGGGGAAACAAAAGGAAAACAAACGGAATGCAATGGAATTGAGGGAAGGAAAAGTTTCATACAAAAAAGCTAACCAAAAATCAAGTGCAGGAAACAAATGAGTTTATGGGTATTATGTGGCTCAAGGCTTAACTTTCAATGGATTTCTATAAGAAGATTAAAAATTCTATGGCATTATTATAAAACTGTCGAAATGTGAGATGTTTCTCCTAAAGAAGATGAGGGTTCTGACAATATTTTAGTCGTTTTAAATGATAAATTTCGCATTTGGCAAGTGCAAGTCAATTTAATTTAATAGTTTTAAGAGTGAACTAGAATTGTATGTTTTAAGTCTCAAAAATTTAAATGACAGTGTGAACCGTGATTAAGGGCTTTACGATGTCATTTGTGAGGACCTTTTTATTAGTAAGTAGTTGTTGTAGGTAAGACAGTAAAATAAAACCATTTGTTTATGTTTACATAAAGAGTTCATTTAAAACGTTTCATCACACAACACATTTTCCATTATTTGGTCTTAAAAAACCCAAGAAAATTTTCAATTTAATGAAGTTTACTTTATGATCCTGCCGTAGGAGCACTAAAAAGTTTATCACTTTTGGCAAAAAGGTTAAGCAACATTTTTAGAGATTGTTTAAAGTTTTTCCTGAAATACTAGAGGTTAATCAACTGTTGTCACAATAGTTCATAATATTTTGTGGAAACTTTCCCTTTGGCTTGCCTAATTTATCTAATTTCCTCAATAAATTTCATTGTCTGCGTATGAAAAAGAAAAGGCAAAAATGTTCAAATAACTATAACTAATTTCCACAAGGCGATGAATCATTTGTGATGACATTTTCCCATTGCTCAATGGCAATGGAAAACAAGTTTTAAAAGCCACAACTTTATATATGTATACATATAAATCTTATTGTATTACCATATTCACCAACAACTGCACCCACATAACCAACTTTATCTCTAACTTGGTCTTGTCTGTCTAGATGTCTGTCTGTCTCTCTGTCTCTCTGTCTGTACTATGTCGCAATCATATTCATGTAAAAATGGTCAGCTTTGTATTCGTAAATATTTGTATTATATAAAGATACCGATAGATATCAATTAATTATTTAAAAATTTCTACTTACTTAATCTGCCAAAGCTATGAGAAAGCCTCTTTTTAAGCTTTTGCAGGGCGCCTCCTTTTTTCTCGCGCATGGTGACGCCTGGAAAATAGAAAATGTAAAGTTAGAAAATAGATGCAATAAAACAAATCACTTAATTACCGAATTGTGTCATTTGACATGGGTTTTAAAAGTATTCGACATATGTATGTATATTTTTCAAATTGATTACAATGTTTTGTCTATACCACAATTATCAAACCAAATACACAACAGCAACAACAACAACAACACACAAAACACACGAACACAAGAACTGACATTATAAATTAACATAAATCAGTCGAGCGTGCTCAGCCATAATAAATATGCATATATATATATATATATATATAGAGAGTGCATATAGGACGACCCCAGAGATAAGATGAGCAGCAAGCGGAAGGAGGGCCATTTGTGATAGTCGGGAGCGGTGGGGGGTGTGGAGAAATGAAAAACCAATTTTCAACAACCAAACTTAAAATAGAAAATGCATTTTGTAGTTTCATTTTCGGTTCGATACGAATCGCTGAAAGTCCATCGACTTTTCTCTCCTCCTCCTCCTCCTCCTCCTACTTCTCTCCCACCGCCCATTTATGTATATAATTTGGTTATTATTGTTTTTCGTTCCGCCGATCAAATAATAACATTTAGCAAACTTATTTCAGTGTTCATTGAGGCATGAAAATTGTGTTTTCCTTACTATTCATCATACTTTTTTCCTCTTTTGGTGAACACTCTTCTTCCAGTTGAGGTATTCCGATTTCTTTAGAATTTTGGTTAAAACATATATATTTCTAATTCTTAATCGGTTATGTTAATATCATTTTATACCATTTTTTACCAGTATATATATTCTTGATCTCTTAAATGTAGTGCTCGGTTAAAGTTTTCAAGTATTTTTATAGATATATTCTTGATCTTTTAAATTTTTGTGCATCGTTAAAAATTTGAAGTATTTTGATAAGCAAATTTGATTCAGTCGGATCCGATAGATAAATCGAGAAGTTTGTCTTCTTTAAATGTATTTTAATTATTTTCTAAGACTTTTCCAAGTTGATTGTTCTATATTCTATCTTTCTAAGTATATTCTATATAATTATTAATTGGTTGTATTAATATCAGCATATATATTCTTGATCTCTTAAATTTTGTGCTTGGTTAAAATTTTCAAGTATTTTGATAAGCAAATTTTATATAGTCAGATCCGATAGAGATATCTATAAGTTCTTTAAATGTTTTGCAATTATTTTCTCAGATTTTTCCAAGTTGATTTTTCTATATTCTATATAACTCTTAATTGGTTATATTATCATATTAGCATATAACCTCTTAAATTTTGTTCTTGGTTAAAATGTTGTAGTACTTATTTTGATGAACAAATTTGTTTGATATCTTTAAGTTTGTCTTCTTTTAATGTATTAATTATTTCCTAAGCTTTTTCCAAGTCCATTTTCCTATAGAAATTGTATAAAATCTATGAAAAATAGCTTTATATTTTATTTTGTTTCATCTAATTTTGCATTGAATAATGAATTTATTGTCTTCTGTAGTGAACGGAATAATTAATGTTATTAAAATGATGTTGGGTAGGAAAGGGGCGGAAAGGGGAAATATACTTTGATGTCAGTACTTGATAATATTTTTGCTCTCAAAGTCATTTATTTACATTTCATAAAGTCTAATTAGATGTCAAAGGCAAATGACAAGAGTATTTTGTTCTCTCTCTTCAAGCTTTTTTCTCAGTCTTTTTTGCTATTTTTGCTTGTTGCATGCCTGACTGGCCACGCCCACACTTCAATACTATTAAGGCTATTGAACTCAATCACCTGTCTGCAGTTTCATCTGCGTCTCCCTCTGCTCCATCTGCTCTAGTTCTGTCTCTCACAATCATATTGAGTGAGGGAATTTGTCTGCCTTTGACATTGACTTTGATTGCAAAGTTGCATCTCATTAGAGAAAGAGAGAGATGGAGAGAGAGAGAGAGAGTGAGAGGGAGATAGGGAGAGAGACAGACTGAGGGACAAAAGTTTTGCTTGTCTATTTCTTTTTTGGTTTTAATTGAATAAGTTTTTTTCCTCCCAAAAATTGGCCACACACCAAAATGACTGAAAAATTGAATTTACATTTTTGTTGTTCTTGTTGTTGTTGTTGCTTGCATCAAACTATTAACATTTTAGTGCATTTTATGCAAATATTTTGTGTGTGTGTCTCTGAAATTTACATGCAATCAGAGGAGTTGTTTAGGGGTCTTGTCCGATGTCAACCCGCATCAGCATCATAATCACATTCACCCACCCACTCGTTCGTGCTGTTGTTCTTTGTCTACACCGACCCCACCACCACCCTCCCTGCCCCCTCTGGGGTTTCCTTCTTCTTTGGTTATGATTTTGAATAGCCATTTTAGAAGTCAACAACAGCTTACAGTTATGACTATGATGGCCTGTAATTGAGTTGGAGTGTTTTTTAGGGTAAGAGTCGTGTTGTCGTGGTGGGCGGGGTTGGTAAAGGTTAGAAATGCGGGGGATTGGGGCATAATATGCAAAGTACTTCATACCATAAATTGCTCTGCTCGACTTGTTCGTTTGCATTGTTTAAGCCAAATTGCTTTTGACAACAACAACCACAATAACTATAATACACAAAGGGGCCACAAACGATATCTTGACACTATAGAGAGAGACACTTATCAGATGATTTAGTGCTGGTAAAATGAGAAAAAAAAAAAACAAAACAAAAACAAAGAGCCAAGCTAACCATCAGACAAGGCGACATTTACATACCCTACTTATATTAAAACTTTAAGTAATTAAGCACCAGAGATAGGCCTATATGCATGGTTTACAGCAAATCGTATATACCCATTTTTAAATGGCGAAAGTGTATACACAAGAATTTATACATTTATTTATTTATATTTGTTTTTTTTTTATTATTTATACATATATTTAATTGTCCAAGTCAGTTTCAGAGTTCACTTCAGTTTGGTTAACTGGATTGGTGGGTTAGTGGGCAGCGCTCTGGCTAAGTGACTCCAGTCCAGTGCTGGAGGTCGCTCTATAGAGTGGGCACCATCACCATCAGCTCTGTACCAGCACCACCAGCATCTGTATAATCAGTGTCAGTTTTATGGTTCTGAAGAGCTTGACAAATGACTTTTCAAGTGCCAATTTCCTTGTTCGGTGAGGATTTGAAACACAACACAGACGAGACGGCACGAGAGGAGAGAGAAACTGACTTTATGGCGGAAATGTGTATGAATTATGATGAATGAAATATAGAAAATAAACAAATGACACTATTTGTATGTATGTATCTATTTTGCTATATAAATGCAATGTGTTGGTGGGACTCTAAAGTTATAAAAGTTTTTATTACTATATATGTATGTATATAGTTTAACAAGAGTAATAAAACTGTGAACTATAAAACTTAAGGTTCTGGGCCGATCTTTCATATAGAGTGTGGTATAGACAGCCGATTTTGAAGGCTTTTTGGGAGATTTTCTGGAATCTATATCACAATATGCTTTTCATCGCATTTCAATACTAGTTTGTGGCAAAACGTCGGGGTCACCAATGTGATTATTTAAACAAAAGGGTGTAAATTCGATATACCCACAAAACAACTTAATTTCCATCGCTCTTCCATATTATAGAATGGGATAAATAACACTTTAGTGTATAATTAAGTTGTCGTTTGGCTAATTACGAGACAATCTCGGTTTCTATATTGAATTCCGACAATTAGCCATAGCACTAAAAAGGAAAGAGGGACCATCAACAACCTCATCAGCATCATCATCATTATCATTAGAAATATCATTCACAATTCCTCCTGACATGACACATGGCGGGAAAATGAAAGAGACTGGGCCAACTAAATACAAGAGTAAAATTCTCGCACTCTCTGGCCCTCTCTCTTTCTCTCTCGCTGTCACCTTCTTTTTTCGCTCATTCTATTGCTGTCTTTCTTCGAAATTTTCTTGTTAATGACGTAATTACTAAGGCAACAATCACATAAAATGCCGGCAAAATGACAAACCAAGAGAAGGCGAGGCTACCAACCAAGCCATGTTCCGTTGTCATGGCGTGCCACACGACGTATACGTGACATTTTGGCCATGCCATGCAACAGCAGAAGCAGCACCAGCAGCAGTCCCCTCCACCATATTCCCATCTCTCATCCATCTATCCATCCATCCATCTATCCATTCCTCTTCATCTCAGAATCGTTTCTGTCATTTTTGGGCTCTTGGCCAAAGTAAAAAATTCGATGCAAAAATTCAATTGCCAATTTCCTGTTACCCTATAGCCAAATAATGATAAGCGAATGTGAACCAAAAATTGAGACTTCTCAAAATGCCTAAACTACCCGTTTATCAGATGAAAAAACTACTGGGTATACAGATTCTGATTGTATGCAAGTGAAAATAGAAATGGTGAGTAAAATTTTTGCACACCGAAAATATTTTGACACTTTTCTTTTGCCACCATGCGGGTGGGAGGTGGAGTGGAGTGGAGTGGGGTGGTGTGTTTTAGTTGACAAGCAGCTGACTAATTGTAAGAGGGGCCCCAGTGTAAAAGAGTTTAAGTGCTGCAACATTAGGAGGCCGCTGACGGAACTGAAGAACCGCAACTCAATGATTAAATGGCTTATAAATGGGATGGGATGGGGGTGAAATGGCCGAGGGGAAACCAAAAACTAAATTCCAGTGGCTAAAAATAGTCGAGTGCGAGACAAACGCACGGAGAGGAGAAAACTCGGACACATTGGACTTGAAATGAGGAGGAGGAGGGAGGGGGTTAGTCGATGCTATGGGCGATCAATCGATTGGAAGCCGACAGCCTATGTCTGGTCATCTTCTTTCTCTCTCTCCTCCCCCATGGCTCACTTTTTTTTTCCTATTCTGTTGTGCGTTTTGACCTCGCTGAACTCGCCTGAGTGTGCAGTGTGAAAGGTTATAATTGATAAGCCCGAAGGGGGTGGCCGCCAGGCAACCAAATGAGCGCGGGTTCAACTCAAATGAAATTCAATCTATGTTCACTATTCCCCCACCCCACCCCTCTCGCTCTCTGCAAACCAATCTATCTATATTAAATTGTATTTTGTTTCGCCGTTTTAAATGCATAAAAAGATTAGCACACTCACACAGGTTGGCAACGAAAAGCGAAAGGCGATTAAACATTAATTAAAATGTGTTTTAAAACCAATTGAATTAAATCTGGCCAAGAGCGTGAAGAATGAAACATTAAAGTGCTCGAATGCACTGAATTTGATATACTCTTTCTCGCTCTCGATTTACAACTTTCTAAACTGAAAAAATTACTCATTAGAAGTCGTATTTTGTGTGATTATTCTACGTCAATTTTAACCAATCTTTCCTCTATGCTTGCTTTTTGTATAATAAGCCCATTAAAGTTGATCACTTTCAATTAGACAGACAGAGAGAGAGAGAGAGATTGAGAGACCAGTTCGCCTAGGTGCAAGTCCGATGTTCGTGGAGGTCGCAAAGCTTCCGAAAATCCAAAAAGCAAATGCAAAACTCGTTTGGCATTAAGCGAATGCAAATGCATTTGTTGCAAGTGATTGTTTTTCTATGGGAAATAATTAATAGCTGCTTATCTTGATTATGATAATAGGTTTAGTCAGCATATATCACGATCTTTGCCTGAAATTCCATTACACACAGTTCAGAGAAGGGGAATCTTAACTATTATCAATTATATAAATAAATAGCAATAATATTTTCGTAACAAAAAGATTTCGAAATGCACAATAATTATATAGAATGCTTAACTCAAGTATACTGTTCAGAGTTCAGATCTTTGATTGAATATCAAGTTGAGTCATACATCTTAGGGAAACACAAAGAAAATTGCTGTGGCAAGGTTTAAGTGGAGGTCATAACCTTACTACAAACTTAATCGATCTAACTTTAGGGGAATATTTCTCTTTATTTATTCAACTTATACCGATCTATCAGCATTTCCATTAGTACACACACACACACACACACACACACACACACACACACACACACACGAAGAGTAATAAAATTAAAAAACCATCAAAAATTATACCAAAATATAAATAATTCCCTCCCGGGAAAAACACACACACAAACTAACACTCGCTCCCTCCATCTTTCCGCTCCACTCCTCCTCCCCTCACATCGATGGGATGGATGCCTTCACGCCTTCGGGGTCGTTTCGGTTTTTGGTGGGTCCGGGGATCCGTCGATCCGTCCGTCGGACAATGTCGTTCATTCAAACTCATTTAACATATTTTATTATATATGATTTTTATGCTAAACACGCTTTTCAAGGCAACTAGTTTTTTTTTTTTTTCTTTTTCTTTTTCTTTATTACCATATAGAACTATTTTTCTTTTATCGGTAAAATCGAAGGCAAAGATGGGGCGTGTCCGATAAGACGCATGTGCTGGTTCTAGTTGTTATTATTATTGTTGTTGTTGTTGTGTTGTTGTTGTTGTTGTTGAGAAACACAACCGAAAAGGAACACAAATTAGTCAACCAGTTGCATGAAGTTGACGTATTATTGCCCACCTGTTTTAATAGTTTTTGCACACGGCAGTCGTCGTCGAAACTTTTTGACTAACTTTGCGTGTTTGCCACTCGTTTATCAGAGTTGCCAAATCGCCATAAGATGTCTGCTAACGCAAGCGGAGCTTGGAGGTGGAGCCAAAAAAAAAAACACAAACCTAATTAAAATTAAAATATTTTCTTTCGTTTTTTTTTTTTGTGTCGGGGGCGAAACGAAACGAAATGAAATGGAAGACGAAAAGAAAAAACTCCCCAACCAGCAACTGGAAAATCTTAATTACCTTTGTGGGACCTATACCTTTTCCCTTCTCCTCCCTTCACCTCACCCTCACCCGTAGCTAACCAAACTGATTTAGTCATCAGAAATGATCCAATTTGGTAATACATATATCAGATTGGGCGAGGCAAAACTTTGGGTAGAATTCTTTCTACTTCTTCCGTGAAGAGGAAGAGGAAAAAGTGTGATTAGTCTTTAGCCTTAACAAATGAATGAACTTTTGCGTAAAAGTATTAAATCACTTATTTTAAGTTATTATAAGTTTTGCTTTCCATTTGGTTTAGTTTTTCTTTGAGTTCTACACGAATTCTTTCAATAAAACTATGTTAAGTCCGGAAATCGCTTTGCCAAAACCATAAGTTCATAAGATTGACTGACCTAGATGACCTAGACAGACTGTAAGTTTGCATAGATTTTGTTACAACGTTGTTGGATCCTTCAACTGACTTGTAATTGATTTAGCCATCAAAAATGATGCTCAAACTTGTTCTAAGGCGGCATTAATTACTCTAAAACAACATCAATTTATAATTAAATTGCACTAATCACATAACCGATATGGAAAGTCGACACTGACAAATAAATCAATCACAAAAAAAAATTGCTTCTATCTTTGACTAGTTTCGGCTTATTCCCTCTCTCTCTCTCTCTCTCTTTGTCTATCTGTCTGTCTCGACTGCTATCTGTGTTTGTTTCTCTGGTAATGAGTTTTGGATACCTTGTTGATATTTGCTATATATGTATATATATAGACAAATATCAGATAAGAGTAAAGTGCTTCCATACAGCATAATGCCTGATTAAACATATGATTAGAGAGAGAGAGAGAGAGAGAGATAGAGAGGGAGAGGGAGTGGAGGATTTAAGCGGCAGTTATATACATTGTGGAGATATATTTTTTTTTCGATACGATTTGATTTCCTTATCGTACGTAGAGTGCCCTGGGGCTACTTGAGGAATGACGTCCGCGACACGACACGACCGCCGCCGCTTGGGTCAATGTTCTAATAAAACAAGTTCAATTCAACTTGAATTAATTTCAATTGCACACACTGTGAATAATGCTGCCACATACTACATGACGATGATGATGATGAGGGCTCAATTCTTGACTCTCTTCACTTCTCTCTTTTGGGGCGGCGGAGCTGCTGCCTGAAACTGGTTTTTCAACTACTCTACTGACCATTTATACATATATAAAGCAGATATTATATACATTTAACTATATATGTATACAGATTCTGTTTTTTTTTTTTGATTTAAAATAAATTTAGCCACTGCACAATTTTTCAATTAAATGCATTTATTTATGCTTTTCCTTTGCTTCCTTCGTTTATTTCCTTTTTGCGTCTGTCAAAATATTTACGCTTAATTTTAATAAAATTTACTTTGATGCTTTCTCTCTCTATCTCTCGCTTCACCACATACACACTGGGCATTTCATTACGTTTTCGGGTTTCATGTTTCAATATTTGCATAGCATTTTCAATGGATTTTTTATGCATATTTTAAAATATATACAAAATACAGGGTGACCATCAAGCGTTTATAATTAAGCATAATTGACCAAGTCATCGTTTAAGTTAAATTTTCTTTTACAAATTTACCCACTTTACAAAGGATGAAATTTGGGATGAATTCAGGCTTAGGAAGAGAGGAAGTCTCCACCCAAAATACCTGATCGGTGCGAAAATAAACGCTTTTTTGACACAAGGCTTCATATTCATATTCATATCATATCATGCAACGATATCACCCTGTATAGTGCTTGCACATAAATTTATATATTTTATTTATATTGTATTTTATATTGTATATGGAATGTATATGGAATGTGTGCGTGTTAAATCTTTGTCTGATTGGGTAGAAGTTTGTTAACGCGTGAATCATTGAAAAGGAAGTTCAATATTTCAGTCCGTCCACACATTCATTTCCTTAATGAGTGGGTTTACTTAGCATTGATAACGATGATGGTTAAAGAACGTTTTATCTCTGTACTTTAATCACCAAGTAAATTTCATTGAACTGTGCAAATAGAATGTCTCCATAGAGAACATCAAGAGCACTTTGCCTGGGAAATAACTAATGAATCTATGGAAAAATACGCCCTTTCTAGAGGTAGGTTTATTTTATATTTAGATATCTGGACTGATTAACGAGTCTTAGCAAGATAACTATAATGATATGGATTTCCTTCTTCATCAGAAACCAACAGAGACTCATAACATCGTTGTGATGATGATAACAATATATTTTAAAATTATAATAGAACTTTAACAAGAGGGTATAAAGTTTTTACGATATCAATAGTGAAGCAAATTATGTTGTCTAGTGTTTTGTTTTTTCGGTATCGTTTTTCTTCGCCTTTATGGAAACTTTCCATTTTCCCTCTTACTCATATCGTTTCGCACAATTTAATTGTTTATATATTTTAATTACCAACAAATAATAAACAAAATTAAAACAAGAAATATAATTTTATTACAAACACACAAACAGAGCGAAAGAGACAGGCAGAGAGAGAGAGAGAGAGACAGAGGGAGAGAGAATTCCGTTGAAATTATAAATAAACTCACAATAAATTCTTGTACAAAAATAAAAAGGTGAGAAACCAACAAAATTGAATGAAAAATATCAAATTTGTTTATTTGCGAGAGAAGGCACTACCACTGGGCCCCCTCTCAGTCTCTCTCTATCTCTCGCACTTAAATTAAACTACATAATTTAATGTTTATACGCACCGGCACCAAAATTGTTGTTGTTAATTTTTGTTGGTTGATTTATTAATTCGGCAATTTTGAGGCTGTTTCTTTTCTCGTTTTAGAAGGGAAAATAATTAAAGACACAACTGAGAGAGTTCAGTTGGGTCGTCGTTCGGTCGGTCGATTGGGCGGGGAATGAAGTTTTTACACACACGCCCGCAAAAAAACACACACGCACACACGTTAAAAAAATATATATTTAGTTAAGATGTTTAATATTTATTTATTTTCTCTTCTTTTTTTTTTTGGCCAAATGGAAACTTTCATTTATGGCACGCCAGACAACATCTTGATGGATTTTCCTTGCAGTTTTCTTTCGGGGTTTTCCGTGGATTTCTTTGTATTTTCTTATTTTGCTTGTTTTTTTTCTTTTTTCTTTAATCAATTTCACTTTATATGGATAGCCGAGATATCGGGTGGTGTAAAGAGTATTTAGATATATATAACACTCGGCGCCCCGTTATCGCTTGACGCTCTAACGACGAAGTTATGCATAAAAAAAAACGAGGTCAAATATTATCTGCAGACAAAACACAACAATAAATAGAAGTCAGAATGAAAGATACTCGATGGACGAGACGACTACTACACTACGAGTACGTCGACGACCACAGACAACAGTAGCAACAACGGCAACAACAGCAACAACAGCCACAAAGAGCAGATGCCGCCGCTCTTTCACAGAATTTTTTGCTTGATTTTCTTTGGGGTGGTTGTTGCTGTTGCCATTATTGCGAAGGGTGGTGGTGGCTCTCCTAAGTTAAACAAAAACAAACAACAGCAAAAAAAAAAAAAAAAAAAAAACTATAAACTTAAAAAAATTTGTTCTACTAATATTGTACTTTAATTTTTTTTTTTGAAGAATTTCTCGTCAACTGTTCATTTGACACTTAATATTTTTGATAAGGATTTGCCAAAGTCTTGTGATTTTACTGTTTTTTTTTTTTGCCGGAACACACAACCTGCCGCTTTGAGTTTCGCACACGAAATGAGGTCAACGAGATACACGGGACATAACAGGACGTCGACATCAACAGCAACAGCGACGCTTTTACTACAGCGCGCGAAGACTACGTCGACAATTTTACGTTACACGAATGAATCGACGAAGTAGTCGAAGCCTGCCGCCTCCCTGCGTGTTCCTGCCTGCCTGCCCGCCATGAAAGTAGCGCAAGGGCGCCCACCACCTGATTGAAGAAGCTGACTATTGAGAGGGTGGTGGGCCGCCACCACCACCACCATAAAAGAGAGAGAGCTCTCTCTTTATCTCTACTCTCCCTATTGCTTGCTTTCTCTTTTTAGTTGTGTGCGTGTGAGTGTGTGTCTCTTACGCTGTTGCCGGCTTGTGGAACGTAAGCAAAAAGGCTCTCTTTACAAACGCCCGCCCGGGCATCTTAGTTTATTACGTATACGCAATGTTGATTACATGATTTGAACGTGAGTAGGTCGTGGGCGGACTGGCTTAAAAGAGGAACATCACCACCACCCAAAAAAAACATGGACCATCATCAGCCAGGTGACTGTGAGTACAAATGGGTCAAAGGCATACACCACAGTCAATTGATAAGAGATCAAAAATATATAAAAGTCTAGTCTAAATAGTTGAGTCGCACAATGCATACGAGCCAAAGATATATTGTCTCCTCCTTCTAGTGTTTGTCATTCTTACAGTTTGAGAGTAATTGTTTGTAATGGAAGTCAGTATTTGCGTCACAGGCAGGTCACTCTGGTCTGATGCATGCAAATTGTGCACGAGAGCACAAAATGTTTTTTAGTCAGCTGACTAAGCTCTGACTGGAATTACCTCTCCCCCACTATCATCAACCCTTACAACATTCTGGCGTAGCACTGAGTGCGGAAATATTTGGTGGTTTGACTAATGGTATTTATATGTGGACACTTCTGACATACTTAGTTTTATTTGGAAAGTGCAATACAGCTGATTGCACTAATTTATCAATATAGATTCATTGTAGAATTCTTTGAAGAGATTTCAAAACAAATTGAAATGAAATTTATACTAGATCAGTGATTTCATCTTCTGAATCTTCGTAGACGATTTCCCTTTCCGATATTAATGGCGCAACTTAATCCCACCATTTGATTACTCAAAAAATTGTTCAACTATAACAAAACAAATAACTAAAATCAACTGTTTACACTGCAAAGTCACGCACCGCCTTGAACTTCTTGAATTATATACACATTTATTTAACTATCTTCTATGTTTCATAGCAAATTGAGCATCATAAAAAATGCGAGAGTCATAATTGCCAAAAATAAATAAAATATTAAAGAAAGAGAAGAGATAAATAAATTTGTGTTTCCGTATAACCTTCAGAGCACTTCGAACGCACTTCAACCCGGTTGTGGCCAGCAAGTGGCAAATGGGTTAGCTAAACAGGGGAACGTAATTACTTCCCTTGAATTGTATATAGTTTGTATAGCTACGATCAATATTACTATATAGTCATCTGATTTTATATATAGTTTGTTGTAATATTTATCAAACAAAAAGGGTTCTAATTGAAGAACTGGAAACTATCATTTTGCAACTCGGTTCGAGATCTAAGGGAACTTTAGGCGCTCTGGGGTCCAGCTGGACAAATAAACGACTAAACTAACAAACTAAACTAAACTAGACACACACACAAACACACACAGGCACAACGAGCAGAATAAACAGAGAGTGAAATTATTATTAAGTATGATTATGATTATTTTATTTATTCATTTGTTGTTACTCTTGGTCTTTTGTTGTTTGTTGTGTTTTTTTTTTTTTTTTGTGTTTTAAATTTTGATTTATGATGCTGCGGCAAAACGGAACGGAAGCAGCACGTAACTGACTCTGAGCGCTTCTATGACGTACAAAACACACGAATTAGGTTTGAGAGTCACTGGCAAAAAAAAACAAAATTTATAAAGAGCAGAGATACGAGAGATAACGAGAACACGAGCGTACCAAGAGACACTTTTGTTGGGGAACAGAGTGGGGATACGTGTGTGTGAGACACACACACACACAGCGAGAGAGAGACAGTGAGAGAGAAGCGTCAGCCACGGCGAACGTTCAATTGTGAACTGAAACGAATGCCAAAGCAGCAGCACCAAATTGCAGCAACTGCTGCTGCTGCTGCTGCTGTCGTCGCTGCTGTTGCTGTTGCTGCTGTTGCTGTGGTGAATTTGTTTTAAGCTACGAAATTTCATTCAAGCAAACCGCCGGCAAATACGAAAGAGAAAGAGAGAGAGAGAGAGCGCCAAAGCTTTGTTTAACTTACATACGTCACAGATAGCAACAACAACAACAATAATAATAATAGCGTAAGCAAGTAAACAAAAGACAGCAACTACAAGACTGTTTGTTGTTGTTGATTTTGCATTTTGTTTTTTTTTCGTTTCCATTTTGTTACAAGGAAGTGGGGGATAAAAATAAATTATACTACACAGCAACAGCAGCGGGCAATGGGCAAACGCTGCTACTAGCCATTGTTTTATGCACGCGGCACGAGTGGCAGAGGGCAGAGAGTGGAGGCAGAGGCAGAGGTAGAAACAGAGACAGAGAGATCCACGGCGTGGCAGCAGCGTCAGTCAGAAAGCATGAATCATCCAATCAGCAAGACCAGGAGCGGATTTGCTAATCAAATGAGAAACATAAATAGCTGTCATATGTGGTTATGATCCAGGCACACGTGAAATTCCCCATGAGGTCTTGGGTGCGAGTGTTTACCTTTGAAACAGCTGTTTCATAGTAGGTATATCTGCTCTTTTGCTTTTTAAACTAATCAATTTAACTAAACGATAGAATCTAGGTGTCACAATCGACTACCAAGACTGAATCCTACTCCAAAATCTAGCAATAAGTGGATTTCATTAATCAACAGAGCCCCAAAGACTTTCATTAATCAAGATAACAAAGAAATATAATTTCAAAACGAATTTACATAACTACAGCACAATGGTGATTATTTTCTTATTTTAGATCAACGATTCTCAAAATGGTCTAGATGGACTCCCAAGGGTCCACGAAAAACTCATCTGGGATCGGTGAGGATCCACCAAAGATTCCAGTAAAACTTTGAAAGAGGTTCACGAAACAAAAAGTTTGGGATCTATGGTTTGAGATGGTTGCAAAATTATTATCTTATTTAGAAGTGACAAAAATGAAGCCATCTTAAATTCAAGACCAAATCCGCCTCTGATCCCCAAGTGTAAAGGCATGCCACAACACCCATATCCACACACACACACGCACGCCGAGACACAGAACGAGAGAGAGCGACCCCAACAATGAAGGAATGTTAGTGAATCGAAAGAGACTCCAAGTGGCAAGCACCAAAACTAAGCAACTCTCTTAACTTCCACAGCAGCAAAACAAAAGCGAATTCACCACACGAAGAGCAACGCAACGTGCCACAGCATGTTGCCACAAAACAACGTGTCATTTGCCTCTCTCTCGCTTGGGCTTTCTATCTCTCTTTCTCTTTCTCTCCCTCTCTCTCTCTCTCTCTTGGGGGCACACAAAAATATTGCATATTTTTGCTCTATTTTAAATTATTAATGAGCGGCTTGTTCAGTTATTAAAAGCCTGGGAATATCGAGTGCGGGAATATCCTTCCAAAAAAAAAAAATAACACAAAAAATATTTGGGAAGCGTGCAGGTGAGTTGGCGTCCCGTTTCTCCATCTCCATCTCCATTTCCATCGCCATCACCACCCCAAGGGTTTGCAACAGGAGACCAGCAAAACGAATCGTATTCCCAAATTTGATTAGGTTTACCCTCTGGTTTACGTTTTTATTTTATTTTTTCGCTGTTGCCGCTTTTGGTATTTAGGTTTCGTTTTTTTTTTCCTGTTTTTTGGACAGTTTGATTGTGGGTTGGCAATAAAAAGGTAAGACTTGTAAATACTGTTACAGACCGAGTGAAAAGAAGAAGAATAGAAGGGCGATACTTAAACATTTGAAGAGGGCTAGGTTAGGGTCGAGTCGAGGTTTATTGTTTGATATTTAAGTGCGATAATAAAAAAGTGAGACATAAAGTAGAAGAAAATAGCCAGCACAAGTTCGTGATTAGCTAAAAAAAAAACTCTCAATGATAAAACCAAGAAACAAAATTGCACTAAATTTAAAGGAACCTGTTTATTTATTTGCTTAAAAAAACCAAAAAAAACAAATGGCAATAAATCTCTTATTAAACTTACAATTTTATAAAGGATAATTAAAGGATTTCCCAGAGATTATACAGGAACTACATTCGAAGACTATGCCTACGGCATCTATGGAACCATTCAAACAGATCTTTAACTATTCTTGATAAAATGGGAATTCTTTTTTGTGTGATTTATCCAACTTATCTTCTGTTAACAAATCAAACGACTCTTCGAAAACAAAACGAAATTCCTTTCCGATAGTTCTTGAAACTAATTATCACTTTGCATTTGGTTGTTGGAAAAACTCTTAGTTCTTAAGACAAATAGAACCGGTTCAAAATTAACACTAATATGAAAAATACCAGAGAGTAAACTAGTTTAAACTGGGTTCAAATTAGGGAAAGAAAATAATTGAATAAATGTAGAAACGAAGAAATAAGTATTTGCCTATTTCTTTGTTTCAATAATTTATTCAATTATTTTCTTTCCTTTTAACATTTCAACTAGCCATTATCTCAGAGTCTTTCAGACAACGTGTACATATATTCCCTTACGCTTAGCTAATTTACATTTTAAACGCCCCGAGTAATATATGTAGATACAGTCACTGCATTACCAACGAACCGCCCCTGCCCCTGCCTTCTCAAAAAAGAAATATAGTAAGTAAGTCGTCGAGCCGACTTGGATATACCGTGCACCAAGTAAAACAAAAACTTCCAATTTTTAAAACCAAATTCATATAATATAATAAAAGAAATGCTACCTCGCCCACTTTAATGAGCACTTTGGCGCCCCCACCGGTCAAACCAGGCCTTGCTTCGATTTAAGTACAACACGTTTCTACGTTTTTCGATTTGCATGAAATTTGGTAGAATGATAGTTATTTATAACATGTAGTAATGTGCTAAATTAAATTGCAATCCGATAAATATTGCGCGAGAAAATCACCTTTTATCGAATTCCAGAGCGGAAGGGGGCGTGGCAAAAAAAAAAAAAAAACAACTTGATCAGCGTCTATACTACAAGAGTCTAGATTTTATGTTTGGTAGCTTCAGCTTTTATAGTTCCAGAGATCTAGACGCAGATACAGACGGGCAGGACTATATTAATTTATCTTCTCATGCTAATCAAGACTATATATACTTTATAGGTTCGCAGATGCTACCTTCTGCCTGTTACATACATATTGGGCGACTTTAATATACCATTTCATCCTATAGATGCATGGTATAAAAAGAAAACTTTCGTATTTGTTGTTTCGTGCCTACTCGTACATACTATATACGAAAATAAATTTTGTATTCCCCTAAAAGTGTTGCATTTGTTTAGGCTTTGCAGCTCAGGTGAGTTGAAAGAACACGAAGGAGCAACAGCAGGCAGCAACAACAAGGAGCTGGAGTAGCTCAGCTTCTGCCTTTCCCCCAGTGACCAGAGAGCAGAAGCAGCAGCAGCAACAAACAGTAGGCTAAAAATTGCGTGTGAAATGGTTTTAACTTTTGCTTTTTATCTTCAATGTTGCAACAACACGAAACAGGTAAACAAAAATAAAGTAAGAAACAAAAAGGGACTTTGAGAGTCCTTATGGGTTACGCATACGCCATGTGTGCTTGTGTGTATTATGTATGGATGATGGGGAGAGGGGTAGAGGGGAAGTAGTTCCAGTTTTCTCTGGATTCAGCACTGGGAAAAGAAATTGAAACGATACATCCAACTTTCGTTCAAGTTTAGAAAACACAAAGAGCCAGAGATTTCACAACGACTTTGAAATACTCTGCAATGGATTTCTAATGCGTTTATCTATTTGATAATAAACGATTTCAATGCTTAATTTTAAACTAATTTCAATTTGGAATCGATTCACAATAGAAATGTCTCTTTAGATTCCTTAATTATGTTTCCAGAGATTTCCTGAATAAGCCAACATCTTAGATTTATTCATCAGAGTAACAAAATCTGGTGCAAAGTGAACAGATCTCGCCTAGAACTTTTCTTTTCTCAGTGTAAGTAAGAATATGCGTGTCGTATTCCCTTTTACCTTTACCTTTTTATACCCTTGCGAAAAGGGTATATTAATTTTGGTCAGAAGTGTGCAACGCATAGAAGGAGGCATCTCCGACCATATAAAGTATATATATTCTTGATCAGCATGACAAGGCGAGTTCAAATCCGTTTGTCCGTCTGTCTGTCCGTCTGTCCGTCTGTCCGTCCGTCCGTCTGTCTGGATCAACAGCTTCTCCTCCGAAGCCGCTCAAGCTACAGAGCTGCAATTTTGCACGAAGTCTTGTATATACTGCAGGCATTGTATATCTCGGATTCATCCCGATCGGACGACTATATCATATAGCTCCCATAGGAACCATCGGTCGAAAAATGAGTTTTAGATCAATAACTTCTTTCTTTTTCACCCGATTATCAAAAAACTTAACATTTGGCAGTTTATTATACATCCAAACATCCATGCCAAATTTGATCAAGATCGGATTACTATATCATATAGCTCCCATATGAACGATCGGACCAAAAATAATTTTTCTTCTAAAAACTTTTTTGTTTTTTGAGTGATCATCGTCAAACTTGGTAAATAACATTTCCACATTAAAAGTTATAATTCTGGTAAATTTGATCAAAATCGGATGACTATATCATATAGCTGTCATATAAACATATGAAAAAATTGCATGCTGCATGTCTACATACATGCATATGTATGCGTGCCGTGCTATGGCGTGTAAAAACGGATTTTTACACCAGGGTCTTTACATTTCAATAACTCTTTTTAGGGATCTAGTAACACAAGAGCTTGCAAGGGTATACAAACTTCGGCATGGTCGAAGTTAGCCCGGCCTTCTGGTTTTTCTTCATCTCTTTTTGGTTTTTTATTTAGCTGTTTGTTGTTTTGTAAGTCAACTTTCCGAGAGGTAGAAATGCAAAAGTAAAAATCTCATATGAAACTTCTTGGCTTGACATTTCTTTTCCTTTATATAGGCAAATTTAATGGAAAACGACGTGTCTCTCTATGTACTATGTGTGTGTGTGCGTGCGTGTGTGTGTTGAGTGAAAAAGGAAAAGCCACAAGCCTAACTTAAGGGAGAGTGGGAAAACTTTCAGCATACGAAATGTGGAAAATAAACAAAATGAATTTATTTGAAATCGAAACGGATTAGACACAAGCCCTATGAATAAGAGAAGGAGGGCGACGATAGCGATATATACATATGCAAGAGGGAGAGTAAGAGTAGCAGGGGTGGTGGAAGGAATATCCCCACAGATAAGGCGTGAAAATGTAACAGGCAATCAATGTGTGTGTGTGTGTGTGTGTGTATGGGGCGTGGCCTCGTAAACCCAACTGTCCAACTTAATTGACTTTTGAAGTGATGCTGCTGCTGCTAAAACCCAAAAACCAAAAAAGCAAACGCTGTTTTGTCCTCCCCTATCCATAAGCGATATATATATCTCCTAAACACACTCACACACAAACACACATGTGTGTATGTGTGTATGTGGAACACATAAAATCATTTAAATAATAAATGCCCCTGGTCTTTTTTCTCCAAACTTTATTACACATGGAAACAGAGGGCGAAACGATGGAGACGGAGATAGAGATGGAGAGCTTAGCATGTAATCAAAGTTGGTCTAATGAAAACATTTACAAAATGTTCTGCCCATCTTCCATCCTAACCTGCCTTCCCTTCTCCCTTCACCCGTATTATGTATATGTATCTCCGGTCATAAAATCAATAAACTTAAATAACTACAAATAACTGAAATTGGAGCACGAAGTGAACCTAATTGCACATCACAAAGACATTAACTGAAACTTGTAATGGATCCCCCAACCCCAACCCCAAACCACTTCTATGTGTCCTTTGTGTAAAGCAGATGCAATTCTCTATACTCACCCAATTACCCACTCGATGTCGGATCGGATTAAGGGCTTCAAAAGTTTAGCCTGTGTCCTGGCCTAAGGGCATCACCATGATGATGTTAACATCATTTCAGTTTTGCTCGTTTTGCCGCAATAATAATAATTCATTTGCCCAAATAAATATGCTAAATTATGTGTTAGATGGTGGCACAGTGCCGGTCAAAAATCCATTTACCGCATTTTCAAAATTTCATATTTCAAGCAGGTGAAATGTGGTTCAAGGGTAATTATTATATATTATCGGAGATTTCTTTCTACAGGTAGACAAACTTTTGGTCCATACTGTAGAATATTTGCAGGTACTGTATGTGTATGTGTGTCTGCCTATGCGTAAATCATTTTGTTTGCTTTTGTGGTTGACTTTTGTACCAACACGAAAATGTTATGCGGTTTCTATGGTCAAAATTTTCAACATATTCTCTTGATACTTAGTTTGGGAAGGATTTGGGACATTTAATGAGATTTACCAAAATATGCAACATTTATTTACAAATAGAACAAATAAAAACGCAGCTAATGCGCTTAGTAATTAAATATATTTGCAATTTAATTGACCACAATTTCTTTTATCGCCTCGAGCGATAAGTCCGATTTTCTCCAATTAGATACTTACGATTTTTAGTTAATTTCTAAAGAGTTTATCATTCCACTAGATTGACTTTTGATCTCTGGATAAATATTTTATAATCCACCTAGTTTGGAATGACTTTCAAATCGACTTCCCTCCGTTTTCTACGTTGATTTAAGACTCACAGTTCAAAAACTAAATATTCCCATGATGAAACAATAACAAGGCATCGGCCATGAATTGAAAGAGCTGTAGTGCCTCTACCCTACTGGTCGCGACGTATGTATGGATGTATGTATATGAACATCAGAGAGCCACTTGGGTATACTATGCGCTCCTCTAGCCGGCAATCACAATCAGAAGCACACACTTCCGGTCTCACTTTCATTCAATTTTGCTACTGCACTTTATTGCTATTCAAAAAGTAACAAAAAGAAGAGGAAACAACCAAAACCAAAACGACGAGAAAAAAAAAAAAGAACGCATAAAATGCAAAACGTTCTCGTTTCAACTAAAATGGTCTATAAACATTTTGAGTCATTGCCATGAGCAGCTCGCGACTCGCTGGACGACGACTTCATGTGCCGTGAGAGTGAGAATCAATTTACAGCTAGCAACATAGCGTTGCACATACACACATGGATACACACACACACACACAAAAACAAAAAAGAAAAAATTAAATCAAACAAACAAAACTGGCACGCACAAGCATTTAATGGAAACGAAAAAGCCAAAGGGATCGCTTCCTCTCCGCATCTCGCATCCCTATCGAAACTGATGATGTGGGGCACGCGGGGAAGGTCCACCACATGTGTGTGGCAGCTTCGAAATGAATTTGAATGAATTGCGAAAAACAAAAAATACACCACAAAAAAAAAAGAAGAGAGTCCACATCGTTAAATTGGTCTCTGTGAAACTTGGAATACCCAGTAACCAACCATCATGATCCATCCGCTCTATGCGTCACTCAAACACTCGTTCTCCATGGACTCCCCCTAAGTAGAATTTAGTCCCATCTGAAGCTCATTTAACTGCACAAACTATATAAGTATATTATATACCCCAATTAGGCTACAGTTATAGGGTATTAAGACAGATAGAACAAAAAGAGACAGAGAGGTAAAAGTCGCCAAAAAAGACGGAAATCATTTGCCAAATTTTTGGACAGGAAGCTGAATGAATCGAAATGCTGTGTCTCAAGTGCTTTAATTGGAAGCTTGAACACAAACTAAGTAAATCAAATTGAAGACAAACAAATTTGACAGGAAACTTGCTCAAAAATTTAATACAAAATTGAAGACAAACTTCTTCATGGCAAAAACTAGAGGACCGACCACACAGTAGTAGTCGTCAGTTCATGAATTTTGCATAATTAGACAATTAACCAAGTTGAGGATGGCGAGAGAGAGAGAGAGAGAGAGAGAGAGGGAGGAAGTTGAAGTTTGAAATAGAAGAAGAAACAGCTGATAAACGAACTTTGATAGTCATAAGAAAATAAACTTTCAGCCTCTCTCTCTCTCCCTCTGTTTCTCTCTCCCTCTCTATCTATCTCGCTCTCGTTTCCACTTACTGGCAACTATTTACTAGTTATATTTTTCATTTTCCATTTTGCATTTTGTTTATTTTGTGCTTGAAGATGCAACTTTTACAACCACAAATCTTTTATTCTATGGAGGCGAGGAAAAACTGTTTCAAAAGCCGAGAAGAGAAGCTGCAACAACTCGGCAACTTGTTATTTATATGATTTCGCCTCTTACTTGGCTTGGTTGCAAATATATGTACATACATATAAATATAATATATACATACATATACATATATAAATGTATATATGTACGTATGTGAGTGAATACAGTTGAGTTATTATATCTTTACATAGGAGAAATCAAAAGATCTTGTGAAATTTATAGGAAATCTCGATATTTCTATGGTATCTATATGGGAACAGCAAAAATCTTATCAATAATTTCGATAATTTCATAATATTTTATAGATATTTTGGAAGTCATCGAACTCAGATTTCATTTAATTTAATTTCAAATACAAGAAACTTAATTGCAATTACTTCACTTCAAACACAAATATTGACTCTTGTGTACACAACTATTTGTGGTTGACTGTATGCATATTCCTTCTGTGAGTTTCAAGTTATGAAATTTATTAGCTTCAAATGCTGTTTGTTTATTATCGTTGTTGTTGTTGTTGTTGCTGCTGCTGCTGCTGTTGGCGTTGCCGGAGCCAAGGCATTCACTCAGCTTTTAATGGGAAGTGTTGCACATTAAAAAATTTATGCAAGAAAATTCCTAGAATTTCTTTTCATTTGTATTTGTATTTTATTTTTTTTTTTTCATCTTTATGTCGTTTGTTTGATTAATGGAGTCGAGTCGGGTTGAGTTGCGTTGAATGGAGAAAGAAGTTGCGCATAGTATTCGTATTGAATCTGAAATGTTTGATTTAATTGAGCTAATTGAGCGTCTGGGCGACCAATTAATTATTATTTTGCATTCGACGAATCGATCCAAGAAAATGCGGGGGAGCGAAGTGAAGGATAAAGAAACTTAAGAGTTATGTGAGATTACTTATTTGCCAGTGTTACCGTATTCCCTCTTCTAGCGATTTATCGATAAATCCACCCAGCCTGATTTGTAGCCTGATTTGCCATTTTTGTGAGCAGATTTGCTTAATTTACAATAATTAATTCAATTGTTCTCATAGAAATGTTGTTGCACCTGGCTTTATTGGCTTAACAAAACATATATATTTATTTTTTGTGTTGAGGCTTTTAATTTGCCATTTCTTCCGTTGGCCCCTTTTACCCAAATGGACCCCAAATTGAGCCCATATGACAAGGCAAATTGCAAACAGCTCAATTATGTTGGAAAATTTACTGAACCAAGCTGTTGCCTTGGCTGCCGCCACCGCCGCCGTCGTTGTCGCCACCGCTACCGACAACCACCCCCCCTCCCCCTCAACTCAAATGGAATGCAATGGACAAGAACAATATGAATGGGTAGGCAAAGGGCAAGGGAAGCAGGAGTAGAATGAAGAGTAAGAAGCACCAGTCAAGCAAACTCCCTCCAGAGAGAAGAAAATTAAAAAGCATATAGTACAAAGGGGTTAAATGGGTTTTTGACCAGAATGAAAAGGCGTGGCGCATCCGCCATGGAGCCGCTGGAGTCAGCAGTGTGGGAGATGAAGTCGGAGACGGAGTCGCCGGGGCATCATATTGGCCAATAAAAATACGTGAATAATGTGTAAAATGGGGGCAGTTCCACCATTCGAGGTAATAAATTGATTGTGCAAACAAAATGCAGAGGAAGAGAGAAAAGAATGAAAGCAAAACAATTGCCACATGCAACAGCACACAAGCACGCGAAATGAAACCAACACCAAACACTTTCAACTCAACTGAACTGAACTGAACAGAACTGAAACTCAAAATCACTTTTATGCAATCCGCGCGTCCCACGTGGCGTATGAGTGACGCGAATTTATGTAAGCTGTCCAAGACAGGAAGAGGACGGGAGGGGGGAGAAACGTACGTAGTAAAGGAAATTTAACTTGCCACGTTCTAATCAGTGAATGCAACTCAACTTCAATCCAGCAAGTTTTGTTAGAAAACTTACTAAAAACCAAAAGCACAAGAGAAACAGAGACAGAGGACAAGAGAGAACAGAACCAGTTCCAGGCAGTTGTTGTTCAGTTGTTCACCTTCAGCGTCCTTAAAGCAAAGAAAAAAATAAATAAATAAAGGGGAGTGGTTGCCGGCGATAGTGAACACATAGAGCGAGAGGCAGAGAGAGAGAGAGAGTGGGCACAATAGCCAACCAATGTAGCATGCCACACAAAAACCAAAGAACCAAACCGAAACACCAACAACAGCGACAACAAGCGAACGGAATGTATAGTAATAATAGAAAAACGCTGCAAATAGACTTAATGATAGCCTATAAAATGGCTAAAATGTGGCCAAATGGGTGAGCGAATATTTTAAACTGCATTCAATCGTTGCTTTTATTTTGATGCCAAGCAGCCTGATAGTTAGGAATATCAATTAGATCAAGCGACTTTATCCCTAAATATTATACATGATTTTTAAACTGAATGTGGCAAATAATAACTTTTTTCTTTTAATGGTTAAATTCCATTTATACTTCTATTTATGTAGTTTAAATAAAACTTTACATTTTCATTGTAAACATAAAATATTCTTTTTTATAAATTACTAAAAATTATTCATTATATTCAAAGATTATTAATCGAATATATTTGAAATCTTTTGCAAATCTAAAAAGTTCAAAATTAACTCAATTAATGGTATTCATTTGTAACGGTATTTCGGTTATGAGAAACATTTAATTAATTCGATATATTAAAGGATTTCAGAGAATGTTTCTGCGCTTTAACACAAAATTAAAGTAAAGAAAATGCAATTCTATATTTTATTGAGATGATGTTATCTGTAACGGTATTTCGGTTATGAGAAAACCAAATTTTATTCGCCAATTTAAAGCATTTCAGAGTGCATATCCCGAAACCTAACACAAAATGCAAGTGTAGAAAACATAAATCAATGCCTAATTTAGATGGTATTATTTGTAATGATATTTCGGTTATGAGAAAAATAAATTGTAGTTTTTTTTTAAAGAGGAACCACGTAATTTTACATAAACCCCAACACATCATACCTGTTTGTGTTACCCTTTAGATAAACCTAACAACAGAACACAAATCAGCGACTACATTGGCAAAATGCTTGGCATGCTGCATACAGCTTGGAAAACTCACAAAAGGCAGAAGGGGGGAGGGAAAAAGGGAGAGGGTATGTGGAAAACCAGTTGACTGGCAGGCTGAAAAGGCATGCAAGAGGCAACAACTCTCGACATCAACTCCACTAAACTCCCAACTCCAATTCCGACTTCGTCTCCGTCTCTAAATCGTCGACACATGGCAGCGGCAGAGGCGACGGCAGCGGCAGGAACAACAACAACAAAATGCCAAGACATAAAAACACTTTACAAAGAGACGACGTCGGCAATTACAATTCAATTAATGCGCTCAGTGCAATTCTTCCGTTTCTTTCCTACTTTTTGCCACCCATTTCGGTTTTTACAGTGTAGTAAACACATGATAAGAAGCAGAAAAATGAATAAGAAATTTTCAGAGAAATGATGAAGGTTGTATACAAGGAGAAGGAGAAGCAATAGAAAGAGACGAAATGAGGGCGGGCGGGGGGTGAAGAGTCCAAGAAGTTGGAAATTTAATCGCCACCACAAAAGTTAAACGACCGCGCAAGTTGCACAAGGAACACACTGCAAAAGGCTAAAAGCAAGGGATGACGGCTAGTGCGGTAGTGGGGAAGGCTCGGAGGAAGGCGTGTAATCAGCTCATGTGTGAGCGAGTTGAAGTCTTAAGGTTTAAGTCTTCGTCATCGTCAAGAGGAAGGAAAATGCCAGAGAGCCGACCCTTGCATCCTTATAAACTGCATACACGCACACTCAAACCCACACACACACACACACACCCCACCGTTGGTGTCGCTTTTCAGGTTGTTGGCGGAATTGCGAGAGTTTGGGTTTATTTTTTTTTTTTTTTTTGCTTGGGAGTGGCAACAGCAATTGTGCCATACACAATGAACGGTTTTAAATTGCATTTTATTTAATTAAGCCATATAGAAGAACTTCAAATATTGTTCAAAACTTTTTCCACATAACGAACAAAAGACTTTTAAGACATGACGTATACTTATAAACGATTAATTAAATATCAAATAAGGAAAAACGTTTTGGAATAAAAAAAAAATGGTCAAAGCTAATAATCAGGACTGATACAAATAATTTGATAGCCAATTTTCTAATGAACACTCCAAACTTTTAAATTAAATTTTATTTAATTAAGCCATATACATAGAAGAACTTTAAATATTGTTCAAAACTTTTTCCACATAATGAACAAAAGACTTTATACACATGACTTACTTATAAACGATAAATTAAATATCCAATAAGGAAAACCCTTTTGGAATAAAAAAAAAAATGGTTAAAGCTAATAATCAGGCCTGATGCAAATCATTTGCCTTTTAGTGAAATGCAAAGTAATTGCCAATTTTCTCATGAACACTCCAAACTTTTAAATTGCATTTTATTTAATTAAGCCATATAGAAGAACTTCAAAATATTGTTCAAAATTTTTTCAACATAATGAACAAAAGACTTTATAGACATGACGTATACTTATAAACGATTAATTAAATATCCAATAAGGAAAACCCTTTTGGAATAAAAAAAAAAAATGGTTAAAGCTAATAATCAGGACTGATTCAAATCATTTGCCTTTTAGTAAAATACAAAGTAATTGCCAATTTTCTCATGAACACTCCAAACTTTTAAATTAAGCTTTATTAAGCTATATAGAAGAACTTCAAATATTGTTCAAAACTTTTTCAACATAATGAACAAAAGACTTTATAGACATGACGTATACTTACAAACGATTAATTAAATATGAAATAAGGAAAAACGTTTTGGAATAAAAAAAAAAAATGGTCAAAGGTAAGGACTGATTCAAATCATCTGCCTATTATTTAAATGGAAAGTGATTACCAATTTTCTCATGAACACACCACAACTTGGATCATTTTAATTTGTTGAGGACAATTCTAAATATTAATGAATAAATTCGATGTAGATAACCAGAAAATGTAAATTAAGAAATACATGACAGCACGGAAGAAATTACATTTAGAGCTTTCAGTAAGCAACAAATAAATCGAAAGTCAAATTTATGTTTAAAGTAAAATTTAAGTAAGTTTAAATAAGAAATTTGAAATGCTTTTTGATAAGAACAAGGAAACACTAATCCATGAACGCAAAAAGTTAAAGTCAATTAAAAAAATAAGGAAAAATCAAATAAATATGTATATTAATAAGAAAGAAAGATGACTGCTGCGGCCAAGAGGCGAACGAGAAGTGAAGCTGTAGGGATTGACTTCAGCTATTTATATAGTTCTGAAAGTATAACGATTGGCGATAACGGTTGTCGATAAGTGCGTATCGTAGCAGAGTCGCACGAAAGGATAAATCGATTATACTGTGTGACAATAATCTGACAACTTTAGTTGCTCTAGTTTGATTTGTCTATCTATTTCAGCATTGCTTCTTTTTTCAGTATGACCAATTATTCATAATTTGGCTCATTTTCTAGACGCCAGAGCTAAAAGTATTTCAAATTTAAGTGCATAAAAATAATTCATTATTTCCACATTTTCCTGCGCGTATAATTGAATTTGTGATATAATTGTTCTTCTTTCTTGTCTAATTATCAAACAATTCATTTGTGCTTAACATCCTGGGAAAAAAAAACCCAGCAGACACATACAAGATGATGGAAAATATAGTGTTTCAATTTTCCACTCACAAGGGGGGATGGGGGGGAAAGCATTTCACATTGTACGCCTGTCGCCTGCCTCCACCATCAAATAAAAACAAGGAAAGTGACACAAAGCCCATGTAAACAGGAGCCGCAAAGCAGTAGCAGCAACACAGGACACAAAAGTTACATAATAAAACTAATAATAATTATCAACGCTATTGCCCCAAAAAAGAAGAGACAGATGAAAAAAAAAAAAACCGAAAAGCCAAACAAACCCCGAGAACCGAGGGGTGGCATAAAACTTTACTGTTGACTAGAGAACACACACACACACACAGAGACACACACAGTTACACCATTTGCTTGTTGTGATGTCCCTCAGCTGTTGCCGTTGTAGGAAATCACTCCCACACATCCGCCCTCGCCCCCCCACACACACACACAAACATCGAGCAGAAACTAGAAACATTTCTCGTGATGACAGCGGGCAGCAAAATGCGCGTTTGACATAGCGTTTTGGATACCATCAGGATGCCTGATCCTGCAAATGTCTGATGGTGGTCTCGTGGTCGTCATTGTCATTGTCATTGTCTATGCCATAGCAACACAGACACGAACAGCAACATCAGAAGCAGCTGGAACTGGAGCTACATATAGTTGAAGCGTGGCTATATGGTAGAGATATATGTAGTAGTAGGAGGAACCAAATGGTCGCCAGGACAATAAAATGCCATAATGAAAGTTTTGCCAGCCATTTTTGAGAGCCAAGCGTCGGCATTTTTCACATTCGGGGAGTTATAAATGCTGGCTTAATGGGTTTGTTGACTGGTTATGCTACTCGGTTATGGCCATTTTGTTTGCGTGTGTGTGTGTGTGTGTGTGTATCTGTATCTGTGAGCGAATGTGGATTGTGTGAAACAATCAAGTAGCAAAAACCAGAAAGAAAAAACAAACAAAACAGAGAGACACATAGAGACAGACACTCCTGCCTGTTGGCTGCCATTTGGGCCTTCATTTATGCATATGATGAATGTATGTCCTTGACAATGGGGGCCCCCTCCCCCTCCCCCCCGCACCCGGACCCGGTCTTCAATGTGTAAAAGGCTTTAAATCGTTGCCATCTGTTTTTAATGACATCACTTACCTGAAATGAGAACAAACAAAAAAGTAATTACATTAGTAAGGATCGAAAAAATAACAGTACATATACATATGTAGACAAAAATATGAAATTTCAGAAACTAGTTTATTATTTTATGAATTTAATATTTAATGCTTTGGTAATTATATCATTCATTCATAGGATGAAATGGTATATAAATATCGCCCAAAATGTAATGTATAAATTTGAAGAAGATTTTTTTTTCATTCGATACATGGTATATTTTGAAAAACATGAAAAGTTAGGAAGAAAAACAAAATTCCGCTCCTTTTTTTCAAAATATGATTGAATATTTTAGAAAATTGGGCCACAAATCAGTTCCCTGAATTATAATTTAAATTTAAATACGATGGCATTAGCCAAAAAAAATTACAAATTTTACGACTTTTTTTCTTTTAAATATTTTTATAATTTGGTTGGATCTCTCAGTGAGCAATCTTGTCTTAGTTTTAAAAACTAAACTATATTTTGTTATTTTTGAACATGAATTTAACATACATCCTAATTAAGGTCTAAGATCTCGAGGATCCTACAGACTCATTCGACTATAAATGTATCTTGTAGGGTCGAAAATAACTGCCTTCAGCCTGTTACATACATTTTGGCGACTTTGATATAATACCATAATATCCTATAATATTTTCGATATGATATTTTTGTTGATATCGATATCGTAGGCAGAGTCGCGCGCAAGGATATATCGATTATGCTGTGTGACAATAATCTGACAACTTTCACTTGATTTAGTTGGTAAGTTTATAATTTGGCTATTAATTTTGTTCGTATTTTAGCTTTAAAAAAATTGCCAAAATTTATAAACATAATTAAATTTATAAAAATAATTCAAAAACGACCATAAATTTATAGAAATTAGTTGATTACTTTTTGCTCTTGTTTTGATTTTCTTTTAAGCTTTTGTTTCTCTTGCACTAATTAAATTATTTGGTATTACGCTTTAAAGCTAAAACAACACATGAACTCGCCTGAGATTTGTCAATTAGAAATATACGTTCACACTAATTCGAAAATGTGCCTGTCATCATTGAGACCTTTTAGAGCACATTGAGTGCTTGAAATAGATTTGAATTGGATTTTTTTCCGTAAGTTTAGACGACATATTGCTGCAGGTAAGCACTATTTTAATCCATCTCACTTTACGTTGCTGTCAAATTCAATCAACAAATTATACACAAATCACGTTCAAACATTTGCCTTTCAATTTATGCCGGAGAAAAGTTCAAGGCTCGGCTTTCGGTCGGCATTACACTCTCTCTCTCTCTCTCTCTGTGTGTGTGTGTGTTGTTGTAGGAAATCTTTTGGCAGACAATTTATAACAATAAATTGACTGCAATGCAGCCGAGGCGTCGCTTATATATTGTACGTAATATTGTGCAATAATTTATAAATGAGTGTATGAGCCTCCATTTGAAATTTGCATAACATAATTGTGAATTGCAATATGTTTCCTCTTTGTCTCTCTCTCTCTTTCCCTATCAAACTCTGAGCATCTTTTGTCATTGACATTTTATTTATGTGTGTGTGTATGTGTGTGTGTGTGTGTTGTTTAGGTATGTAAGTACATATACAATTTGAATGGCATGCCTCTTCCTGGCTGACTGACTGACTGACTGATAGACAGACAAAGAATGTGTGTGTGTATGTGTGTGTGTGTCTCTCGACAGTGTGTGACTCAGTCAGTTAGACTTTGTTTGCCTTGGAGCAAGGCTAATGTCAAGGTTGGCGGCCTTCTCTTCTCCAGCATCATCATCATCAACTGAGTTTTGTGTTGCATTTCAAATGGATTATAATTGAGTCTATGTTGGAGGTCTTTTGTGTTGGCTCCCTCAATCTCTAATTCTTCAAGATACAAAGTAAGCAGAAGGGAGGAAGGAAGGTCTTTAAAAAAGTGACTTGTTAACCCCAATTAGTATGCATTTGTGTCTGGAAGAAGAAACTTGGCAAATTATATGTAAGTCTGGGATCGGATCTGGATCGAGTGTGGGTTTCAGGTCTGGGTCTGGGTCTGGCTCTGGTCTGGTCTGGTCTGCCTTGACTTAATTAAAACTCAGCTTGGGCTTACTCATGCATTCTTTTCTTATCAGCAGAAGCAGCAGCAGCAGCAGCAGCAGCAGCTTTAACACAAAACTTCCAAGCAGCAGAAGCAGTTGCACTTCTTCTTCTTCTTGTTGTTGTTGTCTTCCGTCTGTCTGTCTGTCTGTTTCTTTCACTTCAATTAGTGGTTTCATGTTGTGTTTGTGTACGTATATGTATGTTGCATGCTCTCTGGATTTATATCAAGACACATATGTTGTATCCCCCTCCCCCTCCCATTTCAGGCAATTGCATGTCTGTTGGCTGCATGTTGGCTTTGCACTTAAGGATTAAATTGTATGCCTTTGCGCGCTTCCCAGACAGAGAGTTACTTCGTCGTTCATCAACGTCTTACTACCGCACAACGTTCGTCTTCGTCTTCGTCGAGTCTTTGGGTTTTTGTTTTTGTTTGATTCTTTTGTGGACCGAGGTTTTTCGGTGGCTCCAGGTGGTTCCCCATCTTTCCTCTCACTCTCTCTCTCTCGTTCTCTGTTTTCTACCTGATAGACAAAGTGTCAAATGAGTAATGCAAATTGCAAACACCAGTGTGGATGGAGAAGACCCAAGAAGGAGCATTCAACAGCAGTCACTGACATTTGCATACGAGTAAAAGGAAGTCAGTTTCGGCTGCTTTTCTTATGACAGGCAATTTGGTTGGGGAGCAGAGAGAGTGGGGGCTGGGACGATTCCCTAGCTTCAGTTTTCGGTTCAGGTTTTGGTTCTGGTTAGTTAGTCAGTCAGTCAGTCACTTTTGGAGCATTTTGCAGCTGTCATGCATATAAAAGTAGGTCGTAAATCTTTGCCACTTTATTGTTGTTGTTGTTGTTGTTGTTGTTGTTCTTGTTGTAGTTCTAGTTGCTGCTTTTGCATATTTGATGAATGACAAGACTAGAGGGGAAAGAAGGGGGAAGGATGGCAGGCAGGCAGGCAGGCATATTACTTGACGCCCCTTTGATTAATAACTGCGAATTTTGGTGTAATAGATCGTATGATTTTTGAATGCATTTAACTTTTGATGTTCTTCTTCTTCTTCTTCTTGTCTGTCACTCACATTTATGTGTGCATTTTCAACAAATTTTACGACATGTTTACATTATGTAATGATTTATGCTGCGTTTCACTCGAGATATCCCTAATTAATTTAAGTTATTTTGTCATTTCGGTTGCCTACAAATGTCTTGCTGAAAAATAAACCATTTTTTTTGGGTTTCTTCCTATCGATAGTCATTAAATCATAGCAATAAATTGGCAAAAACTATTGCCATAACCTTGTTTCTTGGCTGATTTGGCTTTCTTGTTTATTATCAAACACAGTTTCTTATTATTGTGAATTTCTTACAATATTCTACATTAAATTTAAATTGTTTCTGAGCTGATGTTATCTGTTATAATATTAATTAAGCTCGGACCTGCTGCTTTCTCATTTAAATACTCATTTGTTTTTTATGTTGCCTGTCAAAAGCAATAAGATAAATTTTTAAATCGTTTTGATTTATTTTCGTAGTGAGTGTGAGTGTGTGTGGCCACATTTTGTAATTGATTTCATTTCTCAATTCATTGAGCTTAAATTTTCCTTTAAAAATGTTCACCGCAAACGAAAAAGGAAAACTATGTCAGTTGCAGTCATCCAACAAAATTAACCCAATCGACCCACTATCCGCATAACCTTTAGCATTCACCTACAACCTCTTTATCGCCATTACCCTCTCTCGCTCTCCCTCTCCCTCCTTCTGTCTCTCTCTCTCGGTGGCTGTCTCTTTCATTTTAGCCCCAATCATAATTGGTTCTCCTTTTCTGTTTCTTTTTTTTTTTTTTGCGCAGCTGTCACACAATTTGCCTTTCGGCCAGCATTTACAACATTTTACATGTTGTACGACTAGCAGCAGTGCTAGGCGCCTCCTCTCTGTGTCCCTGTGTCCACAGTTTTTTAATTGAATAAAGTGCACTTTGAACCGAAACCCTCCCAGGGGCTGACACCACACACACACACACACACACACACACACACACACACAGTGCCTCCCACTTTTGGTCTTGAAACCCTCAACTTGTCACACTTTTATTGTGAAAATGTGCCCCGAAAAGGAGAGGACCAAAGGCGGCGAAGGCGAGAGAATCGTGCGACAAGCATTTTCCGGTCATAAAAGTGCGCCAATAACCCACTGCACTTTGCACCCCTCACCCTCTACCCCGCAATCCCTTTTCCCCCCTCTCTCTCTCTCTCTCCAACTATCTCTCTTTTTGCCAGGCCTACTCTACTTACTTACATACAACACATAAAAAGGCAAGACACACGAGTTGGCATATAGAGATGAGGGTAAAACGCTGAAGGGGCGGGGAGGGGGGGTGAGGGTCTAAGAAGAAAAGGAGTAGGAGATTGAGTTGTGTTGGAGGCCACTCGAATGATGCCCCCATTCATTTTTGTTAATTTATTGCCCTGTGATAGCCCAAGTAAGGATAAGAGAGAGAGAAAGAGAGAAACGGGGGGACAACAGTATGAGTGGCAGGCAGGCAGACAGGAGAGAGAGAGAGAGAGAGGGGGAGGGGTGGTGGGGGGACAACCATTGCACGTCGCAAGTGCCTATGCTTAAAACTTTTTGCTACGTGACTCGACAAGTGGGCTGAGTAGACCTCTGAGCCAGCCCAGGCAAGAAACAGCGCCAAATGAGTGGGCAAAAAAGGGAAGCGGGGGCTAGCTGCTCAATACGTGGCTCAATATGCGCGCACGCACACCATCAACCATACACAGAAAGAAAAAACAAGCAAACAAACAACAACAAAAAAAACCCCCAAATAATTAAACTTTCAGTTCCCAAATAGTCGAACACCAAAACAAAAGAAAATTTACAAGAACCAACGAACTGAGCTAACTTTTACTTGAACTTTCAGTTTAAGTTTGAATGTCCTTGGCACTTGGATTACCCCCACAACGGAGGGCAAGATGACGATTTAAGCTTTTAAAATTTAAATCATCATTTTATTTCTTATTTCCCTAAATCCTGAAAACCTACCAAATTATTTTCAACTCGACTTTTGCACGATCCAAACCTATGAAAACGTGCAAAAATTGGGCCAAATTGTTTTTCAGATTTAAATTACATATCACTTAAAAGATAACAGTTCGATACGAATCTAAAGATAAGACTCATCAAAATTCTCAATAAAAAAAAAATTGACTGAGTTTTGGGAAATTATTTTCCCTTAATTACTTTCTGAAACCGATTAACAATTTACGATGAAAACTTAAGATAAATTTTAAGACTTTATCAATTTTCCAACAATTAACGAAATGTAGTTAAGATCAATAGGAATTAAATTGCACACTAAATATAATTTAAGTAGGGGGGAAAACTGAATGGAATTGAGAATATTCTAAGCCATTCGTAATTATTTCTCTCAGTGTTGAATCACAGTGATATAGAGAGAGTCAAAAGATGGAGTATGGTCTGCTATGGAGAGGTGCCCATTTCCGGCAGTCTAACCAGACTGTTGCCATCATCATTTCTTGTCTTTGGTCTGCCTAATTTCCTTCCCGCAGCATCTTCTCACCCACACATACATCAGAGACATACACACACACACACACACACAAACACACACGCATATATGTATATAAAAATCAGGTCATGTTCGCTGCTCAAAGTAATGGAATTTGTAATGCGTTTCGTACCGCACCACCCATACCTCCCTCCCGCCCTTCCTGCCTCCCACTCATTCCGCTCATCAAGACTTCTTGCCGCGGAATGTCGTTTTGTGTGCTCGTCTCTGTCTTAACGTTGTCCCGCCCTCCCATCTCCATCTCCAAACCACCCATCCGTTCCAGCCCTTTTTGCGTGCCCGTCGTTGCAAATTAACTTCGTCTTCTTCTTGTTCTTCTCCTGATGGTGGTACCGCTTTCAACATCATCTTCTACCCCCCACCCCCTTCAACTTCACCTTCACATCGTTGTCGTATTCTTCGTCTTCTGCTGTCAATGCTCAAGTGGCAAGGCGAAAAGAGGAAAAACTTCAGTAGCATCGCTTGTTTGCCATTATTAACAATCTTTGTTGCCATTTTCTCCCTCTCTCTCTCAGTGTGTGTGTGTGTGCGTGTGTGTTTCCCCCTCCCCATCCTTCTCATTCTCATCCTCTTTCTGCTCCTCGTCTCTCTTCTCTCTTTTTAGCAAATGTATTCAATTAGTTAACTGAGAAAAATTATATCATTAGCTATAAAGGGGAGGACGAATGGGAGGTGGAGAACCAGGAGGAGGAGAAGGTGGAGGGGAGTAAACAACGGCCAAATGGGGGGGATGGTCTCTAGTGAAGTTTATTAAAATTAATAATTGCTTTGGCCTGACGTTCAAATTGGGTGTGAGGACAGGTTTCGTTTTACCTTCTTTTTCCTTTTGCTTCCAAAGTCAACTTAATTTTTATTTATTTTGTTTTTTTTTTTTTTTTTTGTTTTGCAAGAAAAAGGTGGGCTAAAAGGATGTCGGCGATTGGAAGTGGCGCCTTCGGGCATTTCGCACAATGTTGGCATAGGTTTCATCAGCGCTTACTATGTAGTTTTTTAGTGCCAGAGTGAAAGAGACACCAGGAGAGAGAGAGACAGAGAAAAGAGCACTTTAAGTGGGTTGAAAAGCAACAAGCAAAAAAGCATCAAAATGAATTTAATGCAAAAGTTGTATACTTTTTCAATAATTATGAGAAATTAAGAAACACTTTATACCCTTTCTTATCGTAAAGGACGAAAAGTAGTCCCAACGTTATCACAATCTTCCAAATGAAGCTATCTTAGATGACTTCAGTTTGTTCTTCTGCTCAAAAACCTTACTCATGAAGCTAAAATTAATTAAAAAGTGCTTTGGAAAAGTTTTAGATGAAAAATATTTGGTATAGACAAGGCAAAAAGAAATCTTTGGTGTGATAGAAACTCATAAGCTAAACCTCAATCTAAACCAACAAACAATCACTCGAATTAATTTACAATAGTTAATTTAATTCCCAAAGCAAATTTATACGAATCTTTGCATATTCTTTCAATTTGTGTTCAATAATTCTTGGCTAAAAACTCCTCTTGAGAATTCTCTTGCAATCGATTCGAACTAATACCCTCAACAAACAAACGAAATGCATTATGAAAAAGAATGCCATTAGATTTCTACAAAAAAAAAAAAAAAAAGAAATGAAAAAAAAACAAAAAAGGAAAAGGCAAAAGCTAGTTTCAATGTGCAATTGAAGAACTCTCTTCATCTCTTCTTCTCTGTTTGCACAGTTTGAAGTTTGAACCCAATTAAATTCAATTGAGCATATTTTCGCTTGCGACACAATCTTCAACTTATATATGCATACATATACATTTATATAGGTCATATCGGAGCAAAAGTTTTCAAGTGGTCTAATGACGAGGCAAAGAGAAGAGAAACTTTTCTGGCAAATTGGCAAGCAAAAGTCGATATTTGTACCCCCAACCGCCCCCCTACCCCCTACCACCAACAAGGCACCTCTTACCCTTTCGTTTACTTAGCACACAACTCCCCCATACTTACAACCCATTCCCCACCCACCCACCCGACAAGGCACAAAGTTTTTTAAGTAACTATAACATTTTGCAAATTGTTTAAAAAACACAACAAATGAAATGAAAAAAGGAAAGAAACCAAGAGACTCTGCGGCGGCAACGTGGTGTGGTGAGGTGGGAAGGAGGGTGGCTTAGGTTGGGTAGGAGGGGGGCGCAAAGTATGCAAATAGCAACAAACAAATAAACGTACAAAACGAACATGGCACATTCCAATGCGGAGAAAAAATTCTATTTTCACACATTATACGTTGGCCAAAATCCAAGAAATATAACCAGAATATGCAACTATATGTATTACATATACACACACACACACACACACACACGAAAAAACACGCATGGGAAAAGAGAAGTGCGAAAAGTGCTAGGGAAATCCGTGGAAATAGCTGGCAAAATCAAAATAATAATAATATCATTCCTAAGTCTGCATGCGGCAGACAGAGAAACACACGCGGCGTATGAGTAATGTTCAAGCAATGTGTTTTCAATTACGTAGAGAGCAGAGCAAAGCAAACCGAGCAACGGCAAGGTGGCAGAGAGAATCAGATGGTATCACATGGCGTAGTTTTTGTGGTTACAGGTAAAAATTATATTTAATTTGAAATCTTTCGACTGCAGAAATAAATAAATAATTAATATAATCTGTAGTAGGATTGCCCTTGCAGAGGGCAGAGTGTCCGTCTGTCTGTTTCTATGAATAAAACTACGTAAATAAAGCCCAATCAAACCACTCTAATTTGGAATTCGTTAGAAAATAAGACTAAACGAGCTGTAATGTGCGAGTGAATACACTATATGTCAAGAACTAATGTGTAAAAGAGATGGTGCAATGAATTAAAAAATCCTTGATCCAATTCAATGTTACTATTCGGAATAAATATCAGACTTTCGACCTTTTTAAATGCAATTTAATATTTTACAACCTCACAAGTAAGATTTAAAATAACAAAAAGTGTGGCTCTTGATCAACTAACTAAAAGTATAAATCAAAAGAAAATAAAGAATTCTATGTATTATACTAGTTATTCACAAGAATTTATTTAATTTAATGGGGATATCACTGATACTTTCAATAAACTTTAAATATTAGTAATTTTCGTAAGATAATTAAGTACCCATTTATATATTTTTTGTTTGTGTAAGTGTAAAATTCTAAAATATTGTCCATAAAAAATGTTAGGCGAAAGTCTTTGCAAGAAAATCAATTGATTTTGGCCACTTGAATCAACAAAGTCAAATGAAAGTGTGAGTAAAATACATAGGTAAATACTTGAATAAAGTTTGCGATTCTCATTATAATTCCATTTAGTTAATAATTCTTTATAATTCTTTTTACGTATAATAAAGTTTGTTTAGTCCTCGTTTGCATTCGTTTAAGCACTTGAATTGAAGTTCTGAAATGATGTTTTTGTTTAGCAACTTAATTTCCATAACTAAGTAAATAGTTTTTCTCGCTCTCTCTGAACTGAAAGTTTTGAACTCGGTAGTTTTACGCAGTTTTATCTCGTTGAAGAAGCGAATAAAATACAAATTGAAAGCAAATACATTTATGACAAATACGTGAACAACATGTAACTTAAGTACATTGTTATAAACTCAATACAATGATATTGCAACATGACAACGGCAACGCGTTGCATGGCAATATAAAATTTCAACAGATTTAAGTGTCAAGTTTATCCATTTTGGCTACTATTTTTTGGCGACACATGTAGCAGGATTTGTTATGGAGAGAAAAACATGTAAGCCATAAAAATAGTTACTCTTTGAGGCAACTAATTGATAGACAAGACGTAAGCTCTCTCTATCTCTCTCTGGTCTTTGTCACCGCCAACAAGTGAAAGGGATTTGTAGCGAAACTATTTAATAAACAAGAGACCAAGCCAAACCAAGTTGGGTCAGAGGGGTGAGTGGCGAGTGGAAAAGTGGCAACCCTTTGACTTTTGCCCTATTTGTGTGTTGTGTGTGTGTTATGTGTGTGTCCAAACGTTAGTTGCTAAAGTGCAACGATTTGTAGCACCATGTCCACAACAACACATGTGGTGACACCACCATGGGGCGTCGTCATGTTGACACGAAGGCAAACTTTTTGGCCAAAACAGGGAGAGAAGAACCAAGTAAATTCAAAGAGGGCATTTGCATAAAATATGTAATTCAATTTATATATTTTACTATACTTTGGTTTTTAGTTTTATTTTGTTTTGTTTTGTGGTGTTTGTCTACTTGGCAATTAGAATTTCTGATAAGTCCGTTAAACCGGCTGCCTGTCACTGTCTGAGTGACCCGACCAACCAACCAACCAACCACTCCACACCATTATCCCTTCCCTACCACTTCAGATTGTGGTGTGTGTGCTTTTAGGGGGCAAGAAACAAAAAACTTTTCCCCTCTCCAAAATCCAAAATCGTGTATACGGGAATTAGTGCAAACAGACGCATAAATAACACCTAAGACTTTGATGCCACCACCAAAAATGATGGCAAAAGAGGTGTCTGCTAATATCCATAGAGAGTGTTGTGTGTGTGTGTGAGTGAGACGAGGTGGCAGCTTTAAATGCAAATATTTTACATTGATATGCTAAGCAGATGCGTCTATCGGCGTCTGTGTGACTCTGTCTGGCTGAAAAGGTGGCACACAAACTGATTTAGTTGAAGATTTTCGCCTTATACTCTCTTGTTTTCCTTTTCTACTCAATTTATCCGTCGTTTTATTTATAATGCACATTGCATTTGCAGTAAACATTTTATAATGAGCATATAATAGCGTCCGATATTTAGCGAATAATGATGTTAAATGAGCTGAATATTGGAAAGCCATGATCCATCCTCGAAAAATCAGAAAAAAATCAGAGAAGTCATTTGTCTCCCATGTAAGGTTGAGCACAGTTGGATAATAATACGTAAAATTATGTTATGTTTACGGGAGATAAGGTTAAGTAAAGTAAGATTAGGTTAGGGTTACATAAGGTTAGGTTAAGTAAGGTTTTCCTGTTGTAGGTTAGGTTAGAGTAAGAGTTTTGGTAGGTAAAGACCTCTCCAGGTAAGGTTAAGTAAACTTGGGTTAAGGTAAGGTTAAGTAAAGTTAGGTTAGGGTTATCAAATGAAAGGAAAAATATAGGAAAGAGCTGAATAAAGTAAACTAAATAATTGTAGTTAATTTTGATAATATTGCAATCGATGAATTGCGCTTACAGATTGTTTATTATGATATGGAATTACTTATGGTATTTTTTAGCTGCTCAAAATCATTCACAAACTTATCACAGTCTAATTAACTTTGCGAAACCACAGAACGCAAAGTAAAAGTCTTCTTTTGAAAGTAATCTTCTCAGTCCAATGACCGCCAGATGCCAATTCGAATTTCAATTTTTTTGGTTAAGCAAAAAAGAAAAAAAGAAGACACCGTTATCTCCCCCTCGACCAGCTCGATAACATGAATCAATCTTTTTATCTTTTTTGATGTCGCTTCTTGATATCATCTCAGTCTCATTGTCACCTTAACTCACTTCAATTATGCATGAGTTTGTTGTTGTGGTTCGTTCACGCCTCACACACAATGTTATTTTGTTATTTGACTGAAGAAACAAAAACAACAACAACAAAAAGAAGTAAAATCGAATAAATTAAATTAAAATCAGAAAATGTCTGCATAATTTTCAAAAAAAACAGTGAGAGATAAAACCGCAACGTGAATACAAAAAAAAAGAAACATGTATAGAGGACGCAACAAATGAAATTTTGTATATAATCAAATCAAATCAAATCAAATAAAATAAAATTCATATATAAAATAGAGTACAAAATTAAATTAAATTTGTTGTAGTTGCACAACTAAATCAATTAACACAATGCAGAAAAGGCCACACACACACACACGCGCGCACACAAAGGGATCCCAAAAGGGTAAAGAAAAAAAGGAAATAGAAAGGATATTCCTTTTGTGTTGAGGTTGAGGCCAAGTCAAAAGACGAACGGCGGGTCCTTGCACTCTTCAATATACAATAGTTGAGAGGAGAAACGAGAGGGGGGGCAACAGGCAGGCAGGCAGCAGCAGCAGCAGACAAAGCAACATTCCTAACCGGACCAAGGCAAAATTTGTATACACAACACGCGCCGGGAATTGAGTATGAGTATGTGTGTGTGTGTGTTGGTGTGTGTGTATGGAGGCCAACATGTGAGATGCCTAGGTAACTGCTGCAGCTAGGTAGGTAGCGTCAGGAAGCTTCGCTCAGGACCTTTGGCTGGCTCAAGGCTCAAGTGCGCTAAAATGCAAGCGGCAACATCCGTTTCATAAACGCAAACGACGACTCCGCAAGCTCTGACAGTGGTTTTGCAGCTTCTTTAGATATTAGCCCACCAAGCAGGCGACGAACCAACGAACCAATGTGCCAACTTCTTTTCATTCAAAGCGCACGACAATCCCGGACTCCTCCGTCTGCCCCTCTTGTCCCGGCGAAGTCTATGAACTCTTTTGCTTCAAACTGCCAGCATCCAGGAGGGCATTCGGAGTGGGGCTCCTAATATTAAGGGAAACTATTTCTAGTTTCTGTGCAACTTCAATCCGCTCCTGAATTCAGGATTCAAAAGTTCCTGTGTGGCAATTTTTCTATAGGCCAACCCCCATCGCCCCCGCCCCCGCCTCCGCCTACCTGTCTCCTACCTAAAGTCATGGCTTTTGTGTGTGTGATATTTTCGCACGCTTTTAAGCCGCAATTGTATGATGTGTGTTTGTGTGGGTCGGGGGCCGAGGCCAGGGCCAGAAACTTTCCATTGAAATATGACTTTAAAACTAACCCAAACAATTTCACTTTGTATTTCACAGTTTGACAGTTACTAAATGGAAGCCAAAGGAAGTCTATTTAGGCCGGCGTCTATTGTGTGTGTGTTTTAGCTCAGGTCACTGAAATTACTTGCCAAAGTTCATGAACTCCAATCACAGAAGAGAAACAGAGAGCGAGAGAGGGCCAAAAACTTCAAGTGCAAACTCTTGGCCAATCAGTGAGTGTCAAACTGTATACACCAAATTCACAATTGTTAGAGAAACTCATTAACAAATTGCAGAAAGTGTTGCCCCACTCTCCCATCCCCTACCCTCCACTCCCCTTCCCATCCCTACTTCACCCAACAGTTGACTGTGGCAATTGTCAACCTGTCAGGCCAATCTTCTTCACCTGACCATGACGTAAACGAAGTTGGACGGTTGGTTGGTTGGTTGGTTGCCTGGCTGGTTGGTTGGACATTCGGTTGGGTGTTGTGTTCAGGGGCACGGCGGGGGGGAGGCGCACAACACATGCTCTACATTTGTCTGAGGCTGAGGCCAGCCAACATGTCACAAAGTCGCCACGTCACGACTATGACAATGTTGATGGAGCAAACGAATTAGACAGCAAAAGCAAAAGAAAGAATATTAGGTGCGGGGGGATGGAGCAGGGTCGAGGGACTGACAGATAGACCGAAGCGTGATGGAACACTTAGAAACCATTAATAACTGGGTTATGTAATCGAGACGGGAATTGAAGAGCTTTCAAGAGAGAGAGAGAGAGAAAGGTGTGGCGTGTGGTTCGTGTGCTCTGATGCGCGCTATGTTTTCTATATAAATGAATGTAGGACAAATAACTGAATATCAAATATGAGACAACAAGAAATTACAGTTTTGTAATTTAATACAGTTATTATCATTATACGCAGACTCCCACTTGCCTCCCTCCCTCCATCCATAGCCTTTAAGTGCTCCATTTTGAGGGCGAAAACCATTAATTCAAATGTTTTCATTCCAAAAATGGCAATTTCATTTCTCTAACGAGAGACCATTAAGATTTTAGCATATTGGTAATAGAATTTATAGTTCCGACTAGTATGAAAGTTTGTAAGTATTAAATAAAAAAATTATCTAATATTTTTCTCACTTTTTTATCACCTTAAAACTTTTTCCCTTTCCAAAGCTTTCATTTCACCACTCATCTAATGCTAATTATGCAGAGATTCTGTAACTTAGACAGATTGTTGTCAATCAATCAAAATCATATTAATAATTCTTTGAGTCTTTGAGTTTGACTCTAACAAAGTTTTCTCAGCACAGATTTCTTTTAACCTGTTAGACCAGGTGAGACAAAAGCCATTCGGCAAAATGAAACGATTTGCTATTTGAGCAGCAAACTGCTGCTGCTGCTGCTGCTGCTGCTACTGTTACTGCTACAATTTCAATTTAATTGCCATGGCAAGTGACAAGTGTCAACAATTATCAAGTATACGCCACCTGGCGGCGCTTCGACGCGATGCGGCGCGTTGCTCACGTGCGTCAATTGCCAGCAAATTAATTGAGCTCACTCATGAGACTGTCAATTAGCAGAACTGGGCGAATTTATGGCCAATCAAATGAACCGAATAGTCAAACACAAAAACTAACAAAATACCAGAATAAGAAAATTAAAAAAAAATAAATATCAAAGACGATTATTTCTTTTTTCACGAAGTTTATATACACTTACAGTTTCTTAACCCAACTCTCACTCAAAGGAATTTGGGAGGAAATTCGTTAGTTGATGATATAGTAGTCCGATCCGACAAATGTTATGTCCTGCGTACATAAAAAGAAGCCCAAATACGAGAATATGTATATTCAAATTGCTTAAGAACTGAGAGACTAGTTTGCATAGAAACAGACGGACATTGGTATTGATGCTGATTTTTTTTTGCAGTCGAAATCGCTCTATATTCCAAACATGTGACTAATATAATAATACTCTCTTCAAAGGGTATAAGAAAAATTAAACTCAACCATCAAACCGCCTGTCAATTTGTGTTGTATAGCTCAGAAAACGCGTGTCCAGCCCCATAAAGCAAAAGAATAACAAAATGAGACAACACAAGAGAAAAAAAAAAGAAATAGTAAAGTGACGCTAATAAAAAATCTAAAGAATCTAAAGAATATTTTCTGAAACGAAAATAAGCAGAAACACGAGCAGAGAGAAGAGGAGGCGAGCTACAAATGTGAGAGAAAATGTCAGAAATTAGCAACGAAAATAAATGAGCAAAAAAAGAAAACGAGAAAGATAGCAAATTAACTATGGCACATAAGAAACCGACTATGACTATACTCTATAAGAAATTAAGATTTAAATCCCTTTTTTTCTAGCTCTTCCAAACTTTTTGTCTAATGTTACATACAACTCTACGTTCTTGATATACCCTCAAAACCTATGATTATAGAGTATACGAAAAAAAAACTAAAAAGTTTCTATAAAACTGATTTTTTTACTTTTTGCAACTCTTCTCTCTATTGTACAAAAATTGTTGTTATCTTTTCTTCAACGTTGACAACAATAAAAAGTAAGTTAAAAAAAAACTCAAAGGGAAACGAAACAGATACAAAAAAATTGACGCTTATTTTGACAACAATTTGCAATTTTCTTTCCCCTTTCGTCACACGCGCGCGCTGCCCCTTGTGGGCAGGGCCACCTCCTCCATCCCCCTGCGCGCTGCGTCATTCATGGAAACTTTGTTAAAGCATCTTAATGATGGCTAATTAAAAAATCTCAACTTTATCTACTTTGTCAAGTCATGGCAGAAGAGAGATAAGTCCTCCGACATGGCAATTAAACAATTCCCCCACCCCCCCCCACTCCTAGTGTGTGTGTGTGTGTGTGTTGTATTTTTTGTGTCTGTTTGTTTGGAAAACAAAAACAATCTGGTTTTTTTGTTTGAATGTTTTAAAAATAGCCTAGAAAAGATAGCCAAAAATATCTGAAAAGTGCTTCTGTTCTTCAAGCAAACACAAAATGGGAAAGCAGCAGCATCAGCATCAGCAGCTGAAAGTAAAAGTGGGAGGAGAAGGAGGAGGAGGAGGATGATGAGGCCTCTTCTAAGCATCAGTTGAATAGACACAAGAGAGTGAAAGAAAGAGTACATAGATGAAATGGTGGCAATGGGGGGGGTTTTGGGAGGCGGGTGGGGGGGAATTGGGATAAGTTGGCGCAAACAAATTACAGCCGCCAAATGACAGCTGAAACCCAACAACAAGAACTATAACAATGCCAATGACAAGCTGGCACAATAACACTTTGCCTGTCCAGTGGCAAAGAAGAATAGCGACAAAGAGAGATACAGAGTGAAAGATAATCAATAATAATAATTCTCACCTAAAAGATACCCTACAAAATTCGCAGAAGGCTGACATTGATATTACAAACAAATTGAAGGTGATTCTCAACCCCTCGAAAGATAAACCAATTTGCTTTTTAATATCAATTATTTGCTTCAACATGTTAAAATTTCATTTTGGAATCACATTTGTTTTTAAATCGGTTTCGAAGCACTGTTTAAGATTTGAAAATACATTTCAACTGATTTGGCAGATACTTTGAAGCTTATCGAAGTAGCTCTCAAAGGATTTCTTAAAGTTCTATTAACTGATATAAAACGTTATAGCCAAGTTTTTTTGTTGTAAAGATCATAATCAGATTGAAGTTAAAGAAGAATAGAAATAAATGCAAATTACAGCACCTAGCTTACTTTGGCTGAGGCCGAAATTATAATACCCTTGCAAATTATGTTCACTTTAGCTTAGGCGATTTATTGCATTCTAATTTTAGCGCTAATTAGAAAACAAAACAATTAGTCCTCAAATTTCACTTAAATTTCTTTGTTTTTTCGACAAAAGTACTCGACCAATTTCCAGCCAATCTTTGAAAAATGTTAATAAGCAATTTTCATTGTTTTATTTCTACTCGACCAATTTCCAAACAATTTTGAAAGAATTTGTCAATTGATTAGCAATTTTCATTATTTTATTTCTATAAAAATTTAAAAATAATATTTTTCAATTGAATTTTTGCATTTATTAATAATGGAAAGTAGCAAACTAATGGCTAAGAAAAAATAAATTAATTTTTCAAGTTTTGAGTATTAAAAAAGGATCAGTTTAATAGAATTCCTTCCTGAAGAATCTAAGAATTTAGGTTTCTGCATTTGACTAAGTTACAGCTCCATAAAATTGAGGCATTTTGTTTTAATATTTAACATTATTTTTTACAAAGGAATAAGAAATTATAGTACTAATATCTACATACTATATATAATTCTTACTGATTGCTATCAATCATTTTACAGCAAGTGTTTCGAAAACCTAGTCAAATAGTTGCCAATCAAGATAAAGGTTATCGTAATTGAGTAAAATTTCTTTGATTTCCCAATACCAATATGCTCTATCTGTATCTCTCTCTCTCTCTATCTCGTTCTCTCTGTCAATTACAGTGAATTTTACACAGCAACAATAAGCAGACAAGGACTTCTTCTTAAACTAAAAATATAGCGCCAAGAACGCAACAACAAAGAGAATACAACACACGGACACTCCAATCTACACACACACGCACAGTTGGCCAAATACAATAACAAAAAGCACACACACACACACACATTGAAGAGAACTGAGAAAAATGTTATAATAGGCTTGGGCTTGGGTGTATAGGCGTATGGGCGTGGCACCTCTGAAAACAGAGAAAAGCGCAATCAAGCGTAGGAAATACTCGTAGTTTTTGTGTATAAAAAAAGGGAATTTTACAGGCCCCCTAACACAACCGAACCCAACCCAACCTAACCCCCTTCCCCCAAAAACTACCTCCAACTGGCCGAACAAACAAACAACGAAACAACAACAAAAAAGGTAAAAAATCATAAAAATGCTTGCAAAAAAAAAAGAAAAGGAAAACGCAATACTCATAAAAATTTTTACGCACATTGAGCAAAGAAAAGCGCAGAAAGCGCGTGTAGGATCCAACCACCTGACAGTCGACGGCAACACAACGGCCCAAGGACACAGCTGGTAATGGGTGAGAGCAAACAGAGAAATGGGCGGGGGGTGGGGGTAGCAACAAATTGAAAAAAATATACAAATTTACCCACATAACATTTTCGTTGATGTTTTTTTTTGTTTTTTTTGTCTCGTCAACCGTTTGCTGCAACTGGCAGTAAAATTAAATGGAAAATTGTGTTTCATATACACATATATATGTATATATATATCTATATATAGATATGATAAAGGATATGTATGCGGAGGAGTGGTTAGGGTCGGACAGATAGCTGGATAGAGAGTTCTTCAAGCCTGCCAATTGTATTACGTAGAACAGAGAGATGCCAACACATTTGCATTTAATTAATGTTCATTAAATATTTACTAATTTGCGGTAATTTAACACACACACGCAGAGAGGGAGAACGAGAGAGAGAGAGAGAGGTGGACAGCGGTTCTTCGCTCACAGATGTTCTGGCCATCATCGGAATCGGAAATTGAAGGTGAATCACAGGCTGATTTTGATTCAGTTGCATTGTTTGCAGTTGCCCGCCCCCTTTGGCCCCTTACTCACCTCACCTGACCACACCGCATATATGCAAATTTGTCTCTAGGTGTGGGCGGCATATAGTATCTCTACCTCCCCTCCCCTCTACCACCCTCCTCTCTTCACATTGTCCGGCATTTTACATTTTGCGGTGAATTTCGGTTCACAGCGTGAGAATTTTCGGTTCGATTTGATGCGTGTGCCGCTGCGGTTAGACACTTGAACTGCAGAAGAGGGGGGTGGGGGACGGTAAGGGGTTTTTGCACTTACACTAAAAAGAGAGTGCAGCAGCACAGTGGTTTCAAAACGTTGACAAACAATGTGGCATATTGATTGATAAGAGATTCAATTTGGTTACAATTTTATGCCTCATTTCATTTTCAATGCAACTCGCTGCGGCTTGTGTGCGGTTTTTACCATAAATTTAAAGCAAAATAAGTAAAACATTTCTACCAGTGAGTAAACACTTTGATTTTAATTTAATAAGCCGATTTAGATAGGAGACAACATTCGATTTCATTATTTCTCATTTTGCCTATGATTTTGTTTGGAATAATAACTGGTTTTGGTTTATATCCATTGATATGCTGGAAGCCGTTTAACCTTTAACTTTTAAAGATCTTAAGCTTTACCTTTACCTGCTTGTATTTTCGGTTAAAAATATCTCAAGGAGTTTTCGAATTTTGTTTATATAATATATAGTTTTGGAATTATAAATATTTTTTAAAATTGTATTCTTTTGCGATCAAGTTTATTTGTGGTTTTGTTTATTGAAGAAACTTGAGTTTTGATCACTTTTCTATGAATAAATTCATTCAAAAGTGATCTCTCTTTAAGCCCACTGTATAATTAAACGAAATTGCGTTGTGTGTGGGTGTGTGTGTGTGTGTGTGCACAGTTTTGTTGGGATTTTGGCGTAATTCCGACATGCCTTCGAAATGCAAGTTTAATTAGTTTGAGATGCTCGAGGAAATTACATGAATTTGGCAATTGGAAACTGTTGCGTTTGCGGCTATTGGCATTTTGAATGAGATTCTGATTAAATGAGACTATTCATGAATAGTAGTCAACAAGGGAGATGTCGGGACGAGGCGTCGGCAAAAAAGAGGAAAATCAATGTTAAAGTGCTAATGTGTATGCATATTGAGGAATTTTCTCCAAAAACCAAGTATAATTGCAATGACTGAGCACATTTTCCAGCCCATTTGGCTGTTGTGCGTCAGTGAAGTTTGGCCCCAAAATCCAATGGCTGCGGCTTAATAAAGACATATCTATAAAAACCTATCTATATATCTATGTGCATAATCGCATATTGAGGATGCTCGATGCAAAAAAGCGACAAAATAATTGCGAGACGCCCATTTTGGAATACAATTTTTCGATGACATCCAAAACAAGCCAGCCGACAATTAAAAGCTAAATAATAAAGAAGAAAAAAAAAATTGTGAACAAGAGGGGGGGAGAGGGCGAAATTGTTTGGCGATTGCATCGAGAATGTCGATGGCGATGATTCCGCACGATACGTCACAGAACATTCAATGGCATTCGAGTGGAAATTGTGCGCCTAATGAGAGAGAGGAAACAAGGAAAGGGGAAAAGGGGGATTTGGCGCGGGTAAAGCGCAAGAATGCTGCAGCTGGGCGAGATTTCCTGTGATGGGGCGTAAAATATCGTTAAAATAAACCAAATCCATATATAATATTATTCCATTGTTCTACCTAAAACTATGTGCAAAAGCTTCTTCCATCAATTCATGTAGATCGCGTGACGCTTTCTCTTAGTTACTTTGGATTAGATTTTGCCTTAGATAAGATAGGTTTGGAACTGACACATTCTCTGATGGATTCTCCCTTTTATTTATGAAACTTAAAACTCCAGAATTCAATTAACAGCTAAAAACGCCAAGTGAAATTTCACAACAGCTCATTGGCTTCAAAACAAAACAATTTTGACACCTAAAGTCACTGTCAATCATTGCTTTTCTTCTTTATAAATAGCTATCCTGAGATGCATCATTTTTGTTAGAGGTTTCCGTGAAATTTCACAACGATTCGTTGGTCTTTTAGAGAAAACTTTCACTGTTCATCACTGGAAAAATCGACACCACTAATAATTTGTGTGGAAATAGCAAATCTTGGATATATACTTTTCTATAATATTTCACAACAGTTCCTAGGGTTTCCATCACTAAACACATAGTTGATCCACAATTTTTGTAGGATTATTTGTCACGATTTCATCACTAAAATCATCTAAGGACCATCGACCATACAAACCAACTAACTTGGAACCAGTTTTCGTCATGATGACGATGGCGATGTCTCGACCACGCGCCATTTGATTTATGCATAAAGGTAAAGAGAAAAATGAAAACCTGCGGGCAGCAGGTGGATCTCGCCCACTTTATCAAAAAAAAAAACGCTAGGAGATGCTGCTCTTGAAGATATTTCCATTTTCCCCATATTTTTCCTTCCATTGCAGCAATGTTTTAATGAACTTTCTTCTTTTTCCATCCATTTCACCCAGCTCACTCACTTTGAAGCAATAAAATTTTGTAATGAAGCAAGCAACATAAAACAGAACGCCAGAATGGACATTAAAGGCTGCGCCCATCGCAGCCGGACCGACGGGCGGACGGACATGGGCATTTGATGCGCGTAATTAGCGGCAATTACGAAAAAGTGTGGGCTAAAGATATCCAATATTCGGTAAACAGAGCTTAACATAGGTGGTAAAGAGTGCTCATTCATTAAATCCCACTACGTAAATTACAAATTGCAAATGTGTAATTTTTGTTTCGCTTTTGTGTTTTGTTTGTTTGCTTCTTAGTTTTCTTGGTATTATTATTCACACGCCTGGCGAATGGCATTTTGCAGAATGCAAATTACGCTAAACAAATTAGCGCGGAAGCGCCAAAGTGCAAAACGACACAAGACAACAAAAAAATAAAAACTACAAAAAATAAAGAGGGTAAAAAAAGGTGAAGTCAGGTTGAAATGTAAGACAAATTAGTTGAGAAGTTGCCTGAATGGATAGCTAGCTATCTGCGTGGTTGGTTGGTTGGTTCCTTGGTTGGTTGGGTGGGCGCAATCAAATTGCCATGCATTTGCTCGAATGGAAAATGCAGTTGAAATAAGTTCAACCTGTATGCGGGAGAAACGTGATACAGCTTAGGCGAACGAAAGTACATAAGTACCTACAATATATGTACTTCCCACTTCCCAGTGCGTTCAAATGTACTTGCACTTGTAGGTACATACATATGTACATACGTATCGACAATATTTTGTGACAAAGTTATGACTCACTGATTGGAGAAGAGGGAGGAAGTAACAACTTGTACTTCTATGGAGAATTTCACACATTTCTTTCATTGAACTATAGGGGAAACGGACAGAATAGTTCGACTTGGTTTAACGAGATTACGCGAAAGTTCAAATTCACGCAAAATAAAAATTTAATATTGGTTGTCTTTTGCCTTAACGCATAAGAAAATGCTCCAAAAAGATTTATATATTTATTGAAACCAATTTTGGTCCTTATTAACAGCTGAAATTATTCTTCTAGATTCTAGATTTATTTAGAGTATGAAGAAAAATTCTTTAAGGTGATATGTACACATAGAAGGTTGGACAAAATTGTATTTTTTCGGAGAGTATGTATATTTTCGTAGGCGTAATTCGAAGCGAAACAAATTTTGAAACGTTTTTTTCTGATTTGTGGGGAAAAGCTGGTTTTTTAAGGAGTTTCAAGATTTTAATTTTAAAGAAATATTTTTAAATATAAATAAATTAGATAAATGAAATCCCTTTCCTTGAAAAAACTCTCAAAAATACCCTTTTTCTAGGCTTCTAGCTGTATAGATATGTATATCCCCTTTAAAAAGATTGTCTTAAGAATAACTAGGTTCTAAAAAAACTACTTTATTATGTGATCAGTGATCACTTACAGTGAAAACTCTCCTGGACGACCGTTGACGAATTTTAGTTCGCTCATGTTCCATGTAGGAAAAGTTAATTTTATAAATAAATACATCAAATATTTTGTAAAATTCATGTAAGTACTTTTAAATCTGTCATTTTAAGTCACTTGATTTGACTTTATGCGGAGATGGAAAGCAGCAAAGTTATTCACGGTCTGGCTAAGCGAGTTTTTTATATCGAAATTCAAAAATATTATTCAAAATAAATTCCTTTTAAGTATTTTGTGGTTTAAGTTAAATATGTAGAGTAATTTAATAATAGTTACTCCAATGGGGGCCAACAGTAACCATGGCGAAAATTTCATGCTACTGGATTCATCAATTATTTAGATATCCAAACACTTGCAAAATTATAAAATTTTAATTGATTGATTGGCAAATTGCTGTCTTATATTTATAAATATGAAACGCACCTTATTTCTGGTATCATTAAAATGTTTCATTTGCTTGCTGCTGAACTGTTGTTGGTTGGTTTTGGGTTGTTCGTGTTGTTGAGGTTTGTTTTTTTCGTTTCGTTTTTTTGCCTCTTTTTTATCAGTTGTGATTTCGTGCTTATCAGAGGGAAAAGCAAATGCAACGTTAACCATTTGGGTAAATAATAATAATAATATAAAGAAACATTTTTCCCATCTTGTTGTTGTCTTTTTCAATTAGTGCACAGAATGAAAATATTTAAATCGCAAAATCAGATAAATGTTGTTCTTTTTTTTGCTATTTTTTTTTTATATAATATTTAATGATCACACGCTCCGAGAGATTTCTATCCTTTATTTGAACAGAAAATACAGAGCACACAGACAGGCAGAGGCAAAAAAAAAAAAAAAAATATTGCAATTAGTGGCGTGAAAAGGTAAGCAAATATTCACAAATACAGATATAGTTATGTATATTGGCATATCGGTGGAGTGGTGGAGTGGTGGAATGAGTGGGGGCAAGGGGATGTGTGTGTGTTTGTGTGCTCCACCCATTTAGCATTGGTTACAAGTGGAATTGAGAGAGTTGGCAAACAGAATTTCAACCATTTTTGCCCCAGCTGTTCCACACGTTCCACATTCTCCCTTTTTTGTGTTTGCACTTCACGTGGCAAATGCATTTCCAACGGCTGTGCATCATTTATCATATGTGTGTGTGTGAGTCTGTGGATATGTGTGTTGCATCTCTCTCTCTTTCAATTTGATTTGTGGGCGCGGTCTGTGGGCAAAACTTAAACATAATTGCCATGAGACTAGGCTAGACTTATTTATTAAATCTGCAGCGATTAATCGACTTTTAGTATACCCTATAACATGCTTTATTTAGTCGTAGATCGATCGTTAGTCGAGGAACTTTTGAAATCGGAATCGATCTAGAGAACATTTTACCGTAAAATAATTCCCCTAAACCTCAACTTTGACATCTAAAGGATCTAAATGATCCATAGATCAATAATACAAATTGCAAGAGTATCAAAACTTCAAGTACTGCGAATAGGCTTGGAGCAGTGGGTCAAGATTTCGTTGGTTTGTAAGTTTTAAATATTCCTAGGTAGGGCTAGAACAAAACAAAGTTATTGGATGGCCCTAGTAGGAATATTATGGCTTGGCGAACATCATCACAATGCTAGATTGTCCAGGGTATATCTCTAAAATTCAGGCAACTCAACCGAGTTAAAGTTCGAGGGGGCTTTAATTGTGGGAGTTGTTGGCAAGTTGACAGTCTGAACTGACATTTTCACACATTAGTATGGGAAATATGATGTTCGTATTAGTTGGATGGGAATTCTCACACTTGGCAAAAAAAAAAAAAAAACCAACAAAAACGACGCACACAAAAGCATTTTCCAACAAATATTAATTTGTAGTGCAAAATGCACAACGAAGTCTTTAACGATTTTTAATTTTAGGTCTTTTGCTTGGATAATTTAAAATTAGTTTAATTTGCATAATTAATCTGTATAACAGATTTTTCGTTTACCTACACAAAGTTGGGTATTATAGTTTTAGTTTTGCATTTCTCTGGGCCCCCTGCCACAGGCGAGGGAAAGAATCTCTTTAATCCTAATCCATCAAAGCTTAATCTTTCAGTTTTTTTTTTTTTTTCTTCTCTGAAACAAACAAAATAAAATCCCCCAGAAACACATGCTACGTCTCCTCTATCCACCCAGCTCTTTGACTGACGTAACTTGTTGAGCAATCATTTTGGATTATTATACATAAACCCAATGTGTAGATGAAGAGGGAAGTGGGGTGGCCTAGCCAACAACAAGAAAGCGAAACAAAACAAAAGCAAAGAGCAAAAAGTTTATAACAAAACAAAAACCCATAGCACACACACACACGCACACAAATAAGGCAACGATAATTAAGAAGAGAAGTGTAAAAAAAAAGTCATAATTATATATATATATATATATAAGTAAAGTATAAATTTAATTGCTTGGGCCAAGGCGAAACTGAGCAGCGAAGGTCGCTAGCACTTCGACGTTGTCGTCACCTTTTGAACCCGCTCGAATTTATTGATTTTACACGCAACAAAAACAAAACAACCGAAAAAAGAATGAGTAACGAACACAAAAAAAAAACACCAGAGGCCATCAACAGCCATTCATGACGGCTTTTTAATACCCTACCCCATTTTCTTTTTATGGGGAATTTTCTATGCGCATTTTTAACGCATTTCCGGTTCGAGCTGAACTTAAAAACCTTCTCAGAATTGCAGCGTCTTTTATATTCCTTTCGAGTATTTTTTCAGCCTTCATGGAACAATAAAGTAAATTAGTAGTAGGTAAGCAGACTTTATTCGGTATTTTGAAAAGTTTCTTAAAAACATTTTGAAAATTGTGAGTAAATTATACATCAATTAAATGTTGAGGTGGATATTTGTTAGCCCTAAATATGTATTATGAAAAATATGCATGCATATAAACATAGTATTAGCTTCAAATTAAAAACCATTTAACTCCAAATGTGAAATAGAAATTTAGTCAGGTAATTAAGAAGGCTTTAGCTTAAGAAAATATTTGATTTTTTATTCGTTTTTTTAATTTTTGATACCAATTTGCTAATAGATTCAACCAACTTTAAAAATGATTCAAATATTACAATATGAAATAAATCCTACTACTTAAGAAGGCTTTAGCTTAAGAAAATATTAGATTTTTTATGCATTTATTTAATTTTTGATACCAATTTGCTAATAGATTCAACCAACTTTAAAAATTATTTAAATATTATAAAATATAATAAATGCTACTAAAACATGATAATATTCGAAGACACCCGATTCGATGCGTTTGGCGAGGGAAGAAAGAAGGGCGGAGAAACGGCAGCTAATTTTAGAGCTCAGGTGAGAATTTTAGAGTTTCCGAGCTTCTCTATTTCTATTTTACCAAATTATCTATATACAGAGCTCAATAGGGACAATGGTGAATGGTAGAACCATTTCCTTTCTTTCTCTATGGAAGCTATTGCAAACTTCTTAACAAAATCAATGTACCCCCAATATGTATGTTGTTTTTTTTTCCTTTTTGTTTGGCGAAAAAGTTTTCTACATATTTCGCTGACTGGTTAAAGGTTTTATTTACATACACACACACATGTGTTTTTTTTTTTGCATGGCAAAAAACCTGATTTGTTTTTTTTGGAAAGGTAAAACCGTAAGAAATAAGCCATCTCCCAATCATGGCCAAATGTTTCGATTTTCGGCCAAGAAAGTCTCTCAGGGCTAACGGTTCAACAAGTCGTCCAACAGACCAAATTAATGTCGCGATGAATTTCGTTAGTAATAGTAGATAAAATAGAAAACAAACTCTGTGTTGCGTGACGTTGATAATTTGTTGGTGCTAAGATAACATACTAAATGTATGTATGTACGTATGTGGGTATATATTTTTATTAAATGCAATTTTATAAGTCTTACGAGTACATTCCGTTTGCTCGAATCGCTTATCAGTCAGGAAATTGAATCATATGTACAATACAGTTTTAGAGCCATCGGGCAATTCATCTTCAATAATTAACAAAATATCGTATCGAACCAGTTTAAAGTTGGCTTTCAAACACATACAAGAAATAAGTTTTGAAAAAAGAAATGTTCTCTGAAATCAGTTATAAGAATTCACTTTATTATGGAAAATTTCAGACAAACTCTTGAAAGTCCTTTTAAAATTAAGATAGTTTATGAGGGACTGTCCAGTATTATCTCTCTCCCTTTCTCACTCGCGCCACTTGTTCAAATGCATAGTTTAAGAGTCACTTGAAACTCTTATCAATGAAAGGTTCGTCTATCCCTCTTACACACACACACACACACACATACACACACCACACACCACACACACACATTCACACGACACTTATGTCAAGCCTAGCTCAATACAGTTGGCGAGCCACTGTAAACTCCTTTTGCCTTGAACTCTAACCGGAAAATTTAGAGTTTTGTTTTTGGGTCAATGGGAATTGGATTTCGACTTACCATCTTTAGGAGCAGCGGCTGATGCTGTTGTCGCTGTTGTTGTTGCCATTGTTGTTTTGGGCAATGTTGGCGTGGGTGTTGTTGCAGTACTGCTGCCCGCCGCCGCTGCCGCTGCACTAAAAAATGTTGTTGTATCCGACGTGACGCCAGCAGCAGCAGAGAGGCTACGCGAACAATGCATTTAGCAGTTCAAAGACAATTCCAAAGGATCGAAAATTGTTGCTCTTGCCACATAAGAGAAAGATGCGGCAACATGCGGCATGCGACGAAACAGAAAAAAAAAAAAAGAAAACCAAAAAAAAAAAAACAAAAAAAAACACACACGCACACTTATAAAACGCGCACACAAACACAAACACGAGGGCGCAAGAATGGCCGCTGTCGCTTGTTGGTGGGAGCGGGGGACGACAACGAGGAGCGGGCGGGGGACTGGGCCTCGGTATTTATTTTAATTAATTATAATTTATTTAAAACAATATTCGGCCTCATTTTGCACTTGAACAAAAAAGGAAATTCGTTAACTATTATTTTGTTGGTTACTGGTTTCTTTTATTATATTATTTTTAGTTTAATTTTTGATATTTCTTTTGTTATTATTTTATTTGGCACGTTGTTGTTGGTGCTGATGCTGCTGCTCTGCTTAGCTGCTTGGTGTTGTTATCTTGTTGCTGGCGATTTCAAAGACTGCCGTTGCACAACAACAACTTGGGCACTTCGCACATGTTTTAAACAATTTACGCGAATATTAATTAACGTATATTATTTATTGTTGTTGTTTTTGTTGATCATTTTTACGGGGGCCGCTCGTCGTCGTGTTTTTCTAATAATGCCCAGCAAACATTTGTTGCTCACGTTTCTGTTGCTTAACATTCTGTTAAGAAAAGTGGTTTTCACGCTGTCAACATAGTGGGAATGCGGCCCTAGTATTTTCTGATTCCCCCCTTTTCGCTCCACTATTTTAACAGAGTCTGCTAATTAACAGTGCGCGCGAACGCCACCTACCTTGCTCACTGGCGCCCTCACCACTGCTCACTGGCGCCAACGGCGCTGCCATTTCTTTGAGAGTTGCCACCCTAATTGAATGAGAAACCGCGCTTTTATCATTGGCGGTCTTTTTTGAATATAAACAAACTGCAAGTGAAAGTAAATTGTAAAGTTAAGCCGACGCTCTGGGTTTAATATGATTTTGGGTAAATTGTGGCAAAACAAACACAATTCGAAAACTCCTATTAAATTATTTGTGTTGCGCAAGAATGTTGCCATTTTTCATGATAAAAGTAGCTTTTAATTAACTAATGAAAATGAAAATATAAACATCTGATAGCTTTCAAATGCAAGCACAATGAATTAATTTAATATTATTAAACAAAAATTAACTAAACCAAATCAATTAATTAGTTAGCAATCATTTGAATTACTGACTTCAAACGAATTTTGTGTCAGGAATCAATAGAAATCGATAACTGGCATTTGCCATTTAGCAAGAAATTGGGTAAAATGAATGGTTGACAATCTCTACAAAGGATCCAAGAGAAAGTGAAAACGACCTTCCCTCGCATAGTAAAAAGTACTTTATGTCTCAGTTGACACCTTCTGGAATTTCAGACAATTTGACACCAAAAGTTGTGCCCGATTTGTTTTGTTTTGTGCAGATTTTTCGGCTTGACCTTGAGCAGAAAATATGAATACAATAATATATTACGACAGCCAACAATTAAGTGGAATCCGTACAAACATACATATGTGTGGTAATTTATGATGACAGTGACGAAGATCACCCACTAGCTGCTACGGCAGCCACCCACCTGTCTCCATTCCCAGACCCCCAATCGCCCCATTGGCTGGTCACCCACTTTACATGTGCTTTAGCTTGTATATTTTTTTGTTTTTTTTTATTTTTTTATTTTGTGTTTGTTTTATTATTCCGCACGATTGTTGAGTGAAAGTTGCCACCGTTTTTGACTGGTAAGAAGTAAAGTGGGAGGAAGATGCGGAGGGGAGGGGATATACGGTTGGTGGTGGGGGGCACTTGACATGCCACGCCCCATTCACTCATTTACCTAAAGCGCCCACTTGCTATGTGAGCAAGGTGTTAATTCGATTTGCGATATTTTATGTGATAACAAGAAACACACAAAAAAAAAAGGCAAAAACAAAAATATAAAGAGCAACGAATTGAGATTACATAAGACAAAAAATAAAAAAGGTTAAATGAATTGAAAACTGAAGACTATAAAAATAATTATAGAAATCCAAGAAAACCCCATAAAAACACCAAAGAAAAAATAAAAAGCATTCAAAACGAATTCTGATTAAGAAACTTGTTCTCTTCCGACAATCAAACTGAAAGAAAACGATATAAACCTGGCGAAAAAAAAAACCAAACGTTTGGAGAACTTTTGCCCCAACGAAAATTGTATGCCCTTTCTAACCTATTTATATATACATGTGTATATAGTAGATTGATCTTAAGGAACAAATGGCAAAGTATGAGTTCAATCTAAAAGAAAGATATGTTGATCTAGTGTAATACATATGAAGCGTAAAAAATTATGGAGAAACAACTAGTGATTTGATTCGTAGACTTCTACAACTAGAGATTCCAAGAGAATGAGAAAAAGAAACGAGAAAAATGAACTAGAATAAGGATGAGTAAGAATGAACTAGAAATATAAACGAGAACAAGTAACCAGAAGACTGAACGAGAAGATTAAACAAGAGGAATAACAGAAAATAATAAATGAGAGGAATGAACGAATAGAACAAACAAGAAGATTTCACGAGAAGAATCAACGAGAAAAATTAACGAGAAGAATAAACGAGAATACGGAATGAGAAGAATGAACGAGAAAAATAAACGAAAAGAATGAACATAAAGAATAAACGATAAGAATCTACGAGAAGAATAAACGATAAGAATAAACGAGAAGAATCAACGAGAAAAATGAGTGAGGAGAATGAACGGGAAGAAACAACTATACGACTGATTGGGACAAAATGAAAGAATGAAAGACAAAAAGAGTCAACGAGAAGATAATTCGATTCTAGAAATGTGAAGGAGAAAAATAATGAACGAGCAACATTAACTAGCTAAATTAACTAGGACAAAGTTGAGTTCAAAAAAGGAACGAGAATGAACGATTGAGAAAAAGAAACGAAAATAATGAACTAGAAGAAGGCTGGAGTAGAAAAAGAGAGAAGAATCAGCAGGGAACGAGGCAAATGAAGCTGATGAAGGAACGAGTAGACTGAGTTTAAATAATGAACGAATGCTCATACAATTTTTGCTCGTCGTTCATTTGGATATAGAGAGTGCACGATGTTTCGATCAGAGTTGGAATTAGACTCATTCCTTTCCCTTGTGCTTTAGCGTAGTTAACTTTGCCGACCTTTGAAGTACATTTGTCTAGGCCCCCGTTTGGAGTTTTCCAGTTCTCTATGTGGAAGCGATCAAATGCCATCATGATGATGATGATGATGATGTTGGTAAATTACTCTAGGAAAGGGTATGGAAAATAATCAAAGCTGCTGAAAGTCAATGTCCTTTTGGCAGACAACTTGTGGTTTGGCCTGTTTGTGGAGCTCTTGAAAAGGAAGGGCCCCAAAACGTCTTCACTTTGGCTCTCTTTGCTGTCGGTAAGACCACAAAACAAGTTCTGCAACTTCTGCAATGACTGCCCAGCGGCAGTAGCCATATGTATGTGTCTGTGTATGTGTGCGTGTGCGTGTGTGTGTGATTGCCATTTAGGTTTGGTTTTTTCTATCATTTATTGCTCTGCTTTTGCTTTTGGGACCAATTTTCCATGTCAAGTTCAATAACAATGGGCGAAAATCCTCGCACATTTCCCCCCAAACCGAATCGTTTTTGAGAAGGGAAATCTAAAAAGAGTTTCTCTAATTCTCGTTCTCGCAGTCTCATAGTTTTAGTTCCAGACGCAGTCTCTCAGTCCTAACCTGTCTAATCCAATGCATGTGACCCATTTAACTACATTTGCATAACATATTCTTCTCCCTCGAAAAGATTTGTCGTCGTTGTCGTCGTCGTTGGTTTTTCTTTTCTTTTTCTTTTTTTTTTTTTTTTGTGGGCGTTGTTGCATTTCTAATGAATTATTAACCCAGAATAAGAGGAAAAACGCATCTCTGGGATGCGATGGCTGCATCGGTTGCATCTGTTTCTGTGGTCAGAGACACTGGTGTCCGGCCAAAAGGCTAATTAACTTTAAAAATAAACCAAAGCTGGTTTCCAAACGCAGATGGGGGGAGGCGGGCAAAGTGGGAGGCATGGGTGGGGACCATTGGTAGATAAAACAGAGATGCGAGAGGATGGGGGAGGAAACGTGTTTTCAAGAACTAAACGAACAAAAGACCAAAACAAGAAAAATCTGCTCTGATCAAATTGTCTCTTAGGCCAATCCCAGGAACATGGAATGAGAGTGAAAAACAAACTAAATGACTAAAAAAAAAAAGGGAGAACTTGCTGTGTGATGGTCATGGAGAGGGGGAGAGGGTGGGGTTGTGGAGCGAGGGGAGAGGGCTAAGTGCTGCTGCTGGTCAAAGATCGATTGCCATCACGTTTTCAAAACTAAAATCAAAAACTTTCAATTCTGTTGCCTTTAGTAAGTGCCATGTGGCTTAAAAATATAAGTGATTTATATAGATTCGTAATACTATCATGGAGAAAAATAGGTCCCTCTATTTTAGTGGGTCAACTCAAAAATCGCGGAATTATATATTTGAAAAAGGAATTCTTGTTTAAAATACATAATCTTAATTGTATGGTGAAAATGTTGTATTACAATATTTAAATCAAATCGGAAGACTTGTAATTTAACTGTGGAAAAAAGGCTAGAAAAGGCTAGAAAAGGCTAGAAAAGGGCTAGAAAATGCTAGTTGTCGTCTGACAACTTTGCTACGAAATTAAAACCATTAAGTGCATTGGTTGACAAATGCGACTCTAAAAATATTGATTTACAAATGTTTTCTTAGACTCACAGACAATTAAAATGTTAAGGGACACCCAAAAAAAAAAAACGATTTTCCAATTGCAATCCTTGTTAATGGGTGTTAATGGGTGATAATCACAAACTTCTAGCCAAATCTATCAAAAAAAAAAGATGATTCTTTATTTCGTAATGCAATTTTTTTTTTTTCGAGGAAGATGATAATCAGTGAGGGAGAGAGGAAAAACTTTTGAACCTTTTCTTCACTCTTCAAACATTTATATTTTCCTATTTTTCCTGTTAATGTTTCATTTGCTCAAAATCTGTGTGTTTCATTTAAGAAGTCATGAAATTTTTGACCATTCCTCGTTTTAGTCTTAATGGATTTTATTTGATAGTTTATATATAATAGAGACACTTCAAAATAAAAACTTCTCTATTTTTATAGTGGGTCAACTCAAAAATCGAGGATTTAGTTCAAAAGAAATCTGAAAGATTTTCTCATTTAGTTCCTAACTTTTCATGAATAGAAAGTAATTTAAATTGTTTTTTCTTTTCATAAATAGAAAGTAATTTAAACTGTTTTTTTTCTTTTTCTAAAGCGTTAAAGTCCTTATTATTGTATCCTGCACTTATAGATTTGACATATCTTCTTCCTTTGGGGCAGGGTATACCGAATTCAGAGCGAAGACTTGCTTACTTCATTCTATATTTCAATTCCTTCCTTATTTTTATTATTTTCGTTTGCAATGCCATTTACTTTTCTATTTAATAGAACATAAGCTAGAAAATTTCTATAAATTTCGCTTGTCTCCCTCTTGTAAAATTGTGTTATTATCAGATGACATATATTTGATAATATTTGATAGTAAAAAGTGAAAAATCTTTTAGTAAATCGCACCAAAACTCAACTAAAACTCAGATATAGTTCGAGCACAAAAAACTTTAATTAAAAATTGAACATCATTTTTAAACATAGTAAATTGAGATTCTTCCTACTTAAGTAGAAAAAAAGGGTGAAAAAGCTGCATAGACTCTTTTTTCTTACAAGTTTTCTAGATTTAGTTCAATCAAATCAATCGCAATTACACGAGGGGAGAACCCTCTGCCGATTTGGCTTCGAAATCTCATCTTGGATGCAGACAGACCCTTTTTCGAATATTACTTGCTTGGCCACTTGTGAACCTGGACGTGGACCTGGACCTGGACCTGTAGCTGCAGCAGCCACTTCATGCTTAGTTGTCTCTCCCCAATATCAGTTCAATGACATTTTACACGAATTGGCCAAGTCGTAAGAGAGCTGCTTCTTTATCTTTGGTTGGCCACTTCTTCGTCTTGATTTTCTTCTTGCTGAGCCCTGGGCTGCTGGCTATTTGTCTTTCCAGTCAACGTCTCAGCCGGCTTTCGACTGAGACGTCACCGTCACCGTCACCGTCAACGTCAACGTCGACGCCAACGTAAGCGACCCCGGGAGCGGCGGGTGTATAAAATGCGTCGAGGCTAAAGAAATTTCAAACAGTTGCGGCCGTGAGGCGCTAGTGAACGTAGCTCGCGAGTGAAATCAAACAATTCAAATCTTAAAATGAAATTAATCAGCTTGATTTTAGTTTGCCTGGCTGTGGCCAGTCAGGGGCGTGTGCTGCCCAATGAGGAGGAGCTGCAAGCCATTCCCGTTACCATTGTCGAGTACAAGCCGGAGCAGGAGCAGCAGCCACAGGCTTTGCCTCTGATCAAAGAAGAGCCAGCCAAGCTGGAGGAGAAGCCTGCGGAAGAGCCACTAAAAGCAGACGCAGCCTCTGCCTCTGCCCCTGTCCCCGTTCCCGCTGAGCCAGTCGAAGAGAAGAAGATTGAGGCAGTGAAGCCAGCGGAGCAGCTTGAGGAGACGGCACAACCCATTGTGAAAGCTTTGCCAGCAGCTGAAAGCATCGATGACAGCGACAAAGAAAAGGATCCAAATGTTGGTTCTGTTGTCGCAGAGAATGCTGAAGTTCAGGATGTGGCCGCTGGTCATGTGCCTCATGTGCGTCAAGTTACCCAGGCCACGCCCACAGGCGGCCAACAGAGTACCACACAGCAGAATTTTGTACAACAATTGATACAAAATTCACCCATTGGCCAATTTTTGAATCAATTCCAAGGACAACAGCAACAGCAGCAGCAACAATTGTCTGATTCGCCAGCGACTCCGGCTCCCACAGTGCCAGGATTCTTGAATCCTGCTGCAGCCATTACCTCTGCCCAGCAAGCCGTACAGAATGCTGCCCAATCTGTGGTGAATTCGACCACTCAGGCCTTCCAGGGTATTCAGCAGTTCGCCAGCAATCTGGGCAATCAATTCCAGAATACTCTCTCCGGCCTAACCAATCCCAATCAGGCCAATGCGGAGGCAACCACACCACGTCCCCCGGGACCGATTCAATCGTTTGTCAATAATGTATTTGGTGGCGGCAACAATGCCACCGCTGCCAATCCTGGCCAGCAACAACAGCAGCAGCAGCAACAACAGCAGCAAGGTCCTCTGCAGGGCATCATCAATTTCCTTGGCGGCAATCGTCCACAGAACTCACCTAGTCCAGTGCCGGCTGCCCCCATTACCGAAGCCCCCGCTGAGAAGCCAGCCGTCGATGACAAGATTGATCCGGCCAACGATGAGATTGCCGAGCAATCTGCCGCCTACTCGGATGCCGATTTCAATGAGGTGCGCAGCAGTGCCGAAACCGGCACAGACGATTCCTTCGAGGAGGCTGTGCCCTCCAATGAGGTTATTGTGGTCAATGATGATCCCAGCGGCGACACCGTTCCCATTCCCGATGCCGTCAACCAGCAGCAGCAGCAGCCACTAGTCGCCGCCGTCGCCCTCTAAGCAAAAGAAGATTAACCGCAGCGAGAGAGACTTCTGAGACAGACAGACTGAAGCCCCATTTTATCGCCGTCCAAATCGTGTGGAAACGGAAGAGACAAAAAGAGAGAGAGAGAAAAATTTATGGAAAAACACATATATATTTTTTTTTTCATTATGCCCTTTTATTCTCTTCTCTTCGTAAATTTTTTTTTTTTTAATTTAGATGTCTAAGTGCATGCAACAACAAATTATTTATTTCATTTTTGCAGGAATTTACACAAGCAACAAAAAGCAACACACACCCACAAGAAACACTCACGAAAACGAATCATAAAATAAAAAAACATCAACAAAATCATAATTACAATTTGAGTTTTATTTACATATTTCGCTCTAGGTGATGAGGAAACATTGGAAGATTAATATACATAAATAGCAGAATTCAACAATGAAAATTTATACAAATTCTCTCAAAAATGAAAAAGATTTTTTAGTGAATGAAAACTTGTACCAATTGTCTCAAAAATTAAAAAGGTTTTTTAATGTTAGATAAAAGTTACGGATTTTCAAAAGTAACGAATCGTAACGCAAATCGACAGCAAGCGAATATAGTTTAAATCATTTTACATTCGCTTACTCTTTCAGTTTTTGAGGTTTCATAAACAATTCGGAATCGATTTAAATTATTGGAGCAATTCTACATAAATAAACCATGAACCAAGTGGAAAAAATTACTGAAAAGTCATGAGATCAGATTCATATACATATATAAAATTACTTTCCTAACACCGGCTATCTCGCTCACCCTTATGAGCACACGAGCACTTTGGCGCTCCCACTGGACAAATTCACTCTTGCCATCATTTAACTTTCTAATTTTTCTTCCTATTTTATAAAAAATTTGGGCGATTAATAGAATAATCTAGAATTAAATTGCGATAGGTTTAATAATACAGGAGAAAATCACCTTTTAACGAATTATCTGGTAGCTATAGCTTTTATAGTTGCGAGATTTCGATGCTCATTCTCTTTCGGTCTCATACTGATCACGAATATATACTTTTATAAGGTGGTGAATGCTTCTTTTTGCCTGTTTAATTTTAAAGACTTAAATATACCATTTTATCCTATGTAAAAATGGTATAATAATACATAATTCGAAATATTTAATTGGTTACAAATTCTAATTTTTCGGAATGAAATGAATTTTTACATAAATTTGTATATCGAATTTAATTGTCGCTTATGGTCGCATTTCGATTGAGAACGTTTGGCAGCAAAAACAGGTTGATTTCATTTGCACTTCTATGATTTAATGCTGAGTATAATTCTTGTAAATAAAAGGCTGTACCGAATAAATTCACTAATATTTAAAATTGTCCTCATTATATTAAAGATTAATAGAAAATTGTGAAAATTAAATACATAAAATTGGGAATCGCTTTTCATCCCACTGACTTAAAGGCAAATGACCTAATAATATGGCTCGGAATCGTAAATGAAAATAGGTCTCAAGTGGAAAAAGGGGGAAAAACAGGGCTGCTGATTTTTTGAAAATTCTGAAAAATGTGTCTTGAATTACTTGTGCCGATATTTAATCCTATTTCGAACAGAAATAAAATATTGTTAATTCAGTACAACGAATAAACAAAGGAAAAGTCAAAAGTAAAATCTAATTAAAAACACTTCAGTTCATTTCGGCAGCGATTGCATATGAAAATTCACAACACTTCGTTGCTTGATTTCAATTTCAACAATTGTTCAGTATTACTTCACTTAATTTCTTGATATATTCGACGATTGAAACACAAAGTTTATTCAAAAGTTATTATTTCATATTTATTTTTAATTGTTTCTTTTTTTTTGTTGTTGTTGCTTTCATTTGTCTTATTTGTTTGTTTTTTTTCTTGTTCTTTTTTTTTGGTTTTTCTTCTTGTTTCACATTAAGGTGGTTCAATAGCTCAAAAATGGTTACATCAACCTAGGCGCGCAAAATGTACACACATTTATATATTATTCATATATATACACATATATATGTATGTATGTATGTATGTATATATGTATATATAAGGCTAAAGATATAAGTATTACCGCTTTCGTTGGCGGCGAAAAAAAAAATGTCCCTTAAATCTATATTGTATAAGATGCAGCTGTCGAAATATTTGCTCTAACATTAGTTTAATTTGATGTTGTATTTTTTGGTTTTTTTTTTTTGCGAAATTCCATTTCAGATTTTGTATTTTATTTGTATTTGTGTTTTTGTTTTTTTCTTGTTTTCTTGTTCTTGGTATTATTCGCTAAATATCGGTTTTATAAGCTGCCTTATATATACTATACTATATACTGTACGATTTTGAGCGGGTGGTGAGGGTTTTCGGGGGTTGGGGGAGGAGGTGTGGTTAATGATTCTACTTAAGATTAAATGAAATGACTGAGAGAGCAAGGATGTGGAGGACTGGAACTGGCTAGGGGCCTGGCAGGGCGGGGCGGGGCAGTGTTTCATAGTTTTGCTTGCAAATGGGAGTTTATTCATTGATATATCCAATATACATATATATTTATATATATATTTCTTTGATATTTCAGTTATTGGTTAAGTGGAAAACGTTTTTTATTCCTCTTGATTTTTTCTTGTTTTTTATTTTTCTTTTTTTTTTGAGCACTGAGTTACAAGTGAGAGTGGGAGGTGAGAGGATTGAGAGGAGTAAATTGTTGGATACTCTTGAAGGGGATACTATATATATAAATATGAAGATTTAGTTTTAGTATTACAGTAAAACCTCCAAAATAATGTGTGGAAGGAATTCCTCGAAAAAAAACGTAAAATATGAAAAATTTTAAAATTTTCACAGTTCGGATAACCCGCAATACTCTGATAAGTTCCATGGTTTGGATAAAGCGGATAACTCAATTAATCAAAGGTCGGATAAACGATGTTTTACTGTGTTTATTCTTTTGATCGGATAACTATATAGCATAGAGAGATTTATGTAGTTGAAAAACTCCAAAAAGATATATCCAAAAATTCGGTAAACCGAATTGGAGTTTTGAGTGTGATTTTCATTTGTTTTTTTCTGATTTTCTTTTCTTTTTTCATTTTTGTTTCTTTGTTATTTTCGTTTAAGTCTTTAAGTTTTGTGTTGATTTATTTGGTTGAGTTTGCATTAACGAACTTAGAAGAGATAATTGATTAGATTAAATAGGATTTTTTAGTTCTTAGATAGACAGAGAAGACTGACTGATCGACTGACTGACTGACTGAATAAGATCTCATACATATACAGATCGATTGCGATTTGATTTTACATTATTTATGCTAATTAAACGTTTACAAATGGGCCAAACATAACAGAGTTTAAAGCATTTTTATGAAGCATTCACATTGCTCAGTGTATACAGTGGTAAAGTAATTGAGATTTTCCATATACTCATATATATACTATATGTGTATGTATGTATGTATATGTATGTACGTATGTATGTACTTGTATATGTAATCATAATCAGCATGTAAATAGTCGAGAGTAAATAGGCATTTCATATGCATTTTTTTCAGAGTTTTACGGTAGGAATGGATTATATATAGAAATATGATTTTTGAAGCCGTTTATAATAATTAATATATTGGAGGGGGGTGTAGGGAGAAGGAGGAGAATTTCATGCAAACATTCGCACACACACTCACACATACACTCACTCACACTCGTTCACTCACACACGCACACATTTACCTTGATGTGAATATGAATATAGTTGTAAATAGTGTTGTGGGTTGTCGGATATTACAATCATATGTCTGTTCAGATACGTTTATAATGTGTGTATATATATATGTATATATATTCGTGTATGTATGTATGTGTATATATAGCAATGCATATGCCTTGATTTTTGTTTTGTTTTCTTTCCAAATGTATATATGTAGGTATATAGCAATTATAGCAGAGGATTATAGGCTCGATCTGTATGAAGGTCATCTAATGGGCAGGAGTTGAGTACAGTTTTGCTGCAAATTTTTACTAAGAAGGTACAGTACTTGTATATATATATATATATATGTATATATACTTATATATGTTTTTGCTATAGTTTTTTTGTTTTCCTCTTCGTCATTCTCATTATCTTTTTCTCTTCTTTTTACCTTTGTATATGTAAGCTGGAGAGTTATCAAACTGAAATCAATAAAAATAAAATCAAAATAGTAAACATTTAAAAAAAAAAAACATATACAATTTTTGGTCGCATTTTATAAAAATAAAAATTAGTTGTTTTTTGTTTTTCTTTTTTTGGTTTTGGGGTTTTGTTTTTTTGCTAAAAAATATTGCACAATTTTATTTTCTTTTTGCCTTTTGAACTCTATCAAATATCAAATTTTCATTATAATATATAGCATAATTATCATATGTATATATATATATATGTATATAGCCTAGTCGTACATCGTATATATGTTTTGGAAAATTGTGGTATATATATATATGTATGTATACTTATTAACATTCAGACACCAAAAAAAAAAAAAAAATAATTATATATCGAATATCATATGTGTAAGTATTATCCATTATCGTTTATCGTTAATCGTAATCATTAATCGCTTATCGTTAGCTGCTTTGCTGAAGAGAAACAATCTCTGCTCCTCTTCCTGTGACGTTGGTGGCTAAGTGAAATTGTAGAAAACAAAAAACCAATTGGGAAGACTCTCGAAAAGTAAGTGGTATTTGATTGATTGCATTGAAAATTATTTGGAAGACTTGAAATGGTCTAAGTTATAGGGTAAGGTAGTGCTAGAGCTTTAAATATTCACTATTAAATAACGAGAAAGAAGCTAACCTAAAAAAAAGTCGATAACTATCGCAAATTGCATTTTCTAGCACTGAAGTTCTAATTCTTGGGGTTTTGGTGAATGCTTTGAAGTGAACTTTCACAACAGTTCACTTTTCTATACAATGCGAACAGTCTCGTTACCTAATATACAGTTTATAGAACATTTGTAATGGAGAATCGTACATTTTGTGTTTTCTAGCACTGGAGTTTCAATTTTTGGTGAATAATTTCTACTTTGAATCATGTTCAAAAGAAACTTTGATGTGAAATTTCGCAACAGTTCACTTTTCTATACAATGCGAACAGTCTCGTTATATAATATACAGTTTGTAGAGAACATTTGTGATGGAGAATCATACATTTTGTATTTTCTAGCACTGGAGTCTCAATTTTTGGAATTTACTTTGAATCAAGTTTAAGTGACCTTTGATGTGAAATTTCGCAACAGTTCACTTGCGAACAGTCTCGTTATCTAATATGCAGTTTATAGAGAACATTTGTGATGGGGAATCCCACATTTTGTTGATGAGAGAGAAAGCAGTGTTGGAAAATCTAATGGAATACATATGAATGGAAATGTAAGATTATATTTTTACGTAGATATAGTGCATATAGTGGGTGTGTGTGTGTTTAAGCAGGGAGAACCAACGTCACATGCATATTTTCTCTTCGGTTGACTATATGCTTAGCTGCCTAATTATTGTGGCGCATGAAGCATTCTGGGCTAGCTTATGTAGGTGTGTGTGTGTGTTCAAGTATTACACACATATATTTATATATAAATATATATCGTACGCATAGTGAATCATTGCTATTAGCATACATTTATATTAATCATATTTTTTTTGTATGTATATAAGATAATCCCCAACTTAAATAACATCTAGTGCATTGCTTAGCCATATCCAATGTATATATGTATCTATCAATATTGGTTAATACAAACTAAAATTTCCCCTTGACCCCAATTTTCTTTCTTTGCTCTAAACTTGATTTAAACTAGAATACAATTTGGTTTACTGTTTTTTTCTTTCGGTTGTTTTGGTTTGTTCTTTGGATTGGATTTTGAGAGAGATTAGCATTACCATATTTTCTTTGCTTATAAATTCGTTTCAGTTCTATGCGGCGCCAGGACGCCAGGTTGATTGGCCACAGCTCCGCCGGGCGTGGCCATGCGCACACGTTCACCCACCCCAGGACCCAGGAGACGCGTGTGCCGCACAAGACGAGAAGCTGCCGCCGATCCGGCCACCGCAGAGCCGCCGGCCATGTCATCTGGGGGGGCAGCACCAGCCGATCGCATGGACCATTCGTTTTGCTTAAGCAGAAATTGCTTGACATTATATTCCATTTGGGCAATGTCCACATGCTGTGTGGTCGTATGCAATTCCGCTTGAATCGAGCGTGTCTTGTCCGTGTCGTTTGGATAATATTTATAGTTCAGTATATCACACGTGGGCTGTTCGGGACAGATGAGAGACGGTGAGCCGGATGATGCCGAGCAATGCTGAGAGTCGCCAGCAGCATTTGGATTTGGATTCGGATTTAGATTGGTTGGTTGGGTCATTGTGGTGGTGGTATAGGCCACTGGTAGACCCGAACGTGTGGTTCTTCTGTAGTAGGTTGTGCAGAGTTCGGCTTTCTTTGCAATTTGTTGTTGCTGCTGTTGTTGTTGCTGTTGTTGCTGCTGTTGCTGTTGCTGCTGTTGTTGCTGCTGCTCTGGCAAGGAGTTGCTGGTTATATCGGTTTTGGGCGATAGAGAATCCTCTGTTGATTTACCAGCATCTGGATAACCATTTGTTATCTGCTGCGGTGTCGTCTTATAACCCGAATCCATTGATAGTTTCTCTATTGATATGGAATCCATGCGATCCAATGTCGAATACGAACTCTGCCTTTCCGTTCCCGAATTCGAATCACTCGCTATGGTCGGCTGTTGCAGGGATCTCTGCTCCAATTGCTGTGTATTATGTTGCACCCATTCGGCCACACGACTCAATTGCTGGCGACGTAGCAGCACACTCTCCTGATAGTCGATGGCATCGCTCAACGAACTGGAATTGGCCGAATGTTTGGGTGAGTTAACGGCCACTGGCAAACCAGCAACACCAGCACCATTAACTCCTCCACCCACAACAGGAATCTCTGCTGTGGCAACAACAATTGCATCCAATTTGCTATCCATTTTCTCAGTCTCTTGTTGGGGCTCCACTTGCGGTTCGAGCACCGGTTGCAGGGCCACTGTTTCGTGTGGTGTGGCCGATCCCTGCCAGGCCTCGACAGCAGATGCCGCATTGCTCTCCTTGGAGGTGATGATATCCTTGCCATCGTTCAATTCCTCATCGAGCAGACGTTCACGCCGCTTATAGATGACCGGCGTGTAGGTCTCAATCGATTCGAGATTGTCCAGCAAAATGTTACTCTGACCATTCTGTTGAATGCGCATTGCACAGAGACGTGGTCCACGATATTTGGGATTCTCCGCCTGCCACAAAGACCAAGAAGATCAATTAATCAGAGATTCGCAATAGAGATGTGTGTGTGTGTTTACTCACCTTAATCGTTTTGATTAGATTCCTATTGAAATTTTCAAACATCTTGGCTCCCTCACAGCTGCTCGTCTTGTTGCTCCACAAACTTTGCACGCTGCCCGAATTGGCAGACGATTTCATCTGATTGCCATTGGCTGCCATTGGCTTGGCCATTGGCAATGGCTCGCATACATCCTCTAGCTTTGGATCACCCTCACCGCCACCGTCACCGCCCAGCAGATGACCCTGTGTGGCGGCCAACAATGGTTTACTCGCTTCATCCTCGACGACGAGCAACTCCTCGGTAATGGCAGCAGCCACCACAGCGGCCACAGTTGTGGGACCCACAGCAATCGCTGAACTGGTTACCGTTGCATTCTCGAATTTATTCAATAGCTGCAATGCTGTGCCGCCGCCATCGAGAAATCTACGCTGATATCCGTTCCTCAATTGGCCAAGATTACTTGTCTCCAGCAGATATTTCTCGGCAGCATAGGCACCCAAATGGGTGGTCGGATACATCATGGTGGAGGCTGTTAGCTTGCCAACACCATAATCACCGACGCCGCCTCCAGCTGGTCCTCCAGTTGTTGTTGTTGTTGTCCTCTCGCATAGCCTATGATGACCCAGTATGGGATTAACCATTAGATCATCCTTTTTGGCCGGCGTAAAGAGCTTGTCCATGTCATTGAGATCGGAGACGGAACTTTTCGTTTCGGAAATCACAGAATCACTGGATTTAACCAATTTCATTAGATATGGACTGTTCGTGCGTGAGGGTGAATTCAGATTGCTATGACATCGCAGGCAGAGCTGGGCTCCCATTGGTGGTGGTGGTTCATTGGCCAGAGTGGTGCCCGGCTGGTGCTGCTGCTGGTGCTGCTGGTGATGGTGCTGATTTGGCGTTTGTGTGGCCACCGTATAGGAACGTGAGACATCGGCCAGGACTTGTAGATCCTGTTTATTGCATTGGCATGTATCGCAATGTTTTATCTCATTTGCTTTTAGCTCATCTTCCAGAAATTTGGCCATTATAGTTGGTGATATCATATCGGGATCTGTGTTTGCCCCCCCTTGGCCCATTCCCCCTCCACCACCGCCGCCATTCATCGATTGGTTCGAGCAATTGAATTTGTTGTTTATGTTGTTTATGTTGTTCTTGTTGCTTGGTGTGCTATTGTTGTTGTTGTTGTTGTTAATGTTGCTTGTGCTATTATTATTGTTGTTGTTGTTATTATTGATGAGTGTATCCTTTGTGGCATTGTTGTTGTTGTTGTTGCAGTTGATATTATTATTGCTTGCCGCTTGTGGCAATTGCTGGGAACCATTCGCCACATTGCCATCTAAAGAGAAAGAGCGAAAGTGATTGTTAAATTAGTTAACTTAATTATATTAATTACAAACTAGTATTCAGTTGAAATTGTTAAACATTTTGGCCAAGGAATTGCATTGCCTTCTTCTTTTCTTTGATATTCAATAAATTGTATATTTAAACAAAAAATAATTCGAATTTTCTTTTACTTCTTTTTTTGATTTAATGCAATTTGCCTAATAGAAATTATTACACAATTTATATTATTTCATAATTAACTGGCATTTTAAACTGCAATTCATTTTCTATTCAAGCTTAAAATTAATTAAATTTCATTTTATTCACATAACATCGTATCATTTTTCATTTCAAAACATTTTCCAATATCAAATGTGTAAAATTTCATCATCAAATATTTAACTGGAAACATATTTCAATTACGAAAAATTCATCAGGTAAATGTTTTTGCCGTAGCACAAAAACTAAACATTCCTTAGCCAAATTTAACACACACACACACACAGTAGATACACACACACACACGGGACAGCATAATAGATTGCATACAATAAAATCAACAAATATGTAAATATTTCATAACAAGTTGAATTAAAAAAAAGGGGAAAATAGCAACAAAAATGTAGCAGAAAAAAATAACCAAACAAAATTGTAATATAATAAATATACAGGGTAAAAATGTTGTACAAGTTATTTACAGCAAATTGAAAGTGCAATTAAGGTTACATAACGAAGCAGCAAACAAAAAGAAAAAAAAAGAACAAAAAAATAGTAACACAAATTAAATAAAAATGCTGGCAATTAATAAAGAAAGAAAAAAAGAAATTGAATAACAACAATAAAGAAATAATAATTGCAATTGTAATTTAAATATAGTGCTAGAGGAGAGGGGAATGGGGAAAAGTAACAAGATGGATTGATGCATTTTATATCTGGCAGGAGCCGAGTTGAGCTTCTCTCTCTCTCTCCAGATACACACAGATGAATTTTGTATTTCGGGTGTGCGCCTAAAAGATGCAACACTAAATTTGAAAATCATAAAGAAGCAAAAATAAAAATGTTCAATAAATCAATCAAAAATAACTTCGGTCCTCCGATGTTTCTATATTCTTGCAAGCAGATTTAGTTTAACTAAATTAATGTTATCAAAGTGATATATCTATACTGATAAATGTCTCCAAATTGGTTTGCTTTTCTTTATTTAAAGACAACCTAGTATGTAATAGCCCCAGCTAAATATCTTGCAGTCGATTATTGAGTTAGAAAAGTTATAAGACATATTAGATCTTGTAGAGCATTTTAGATAAATTTTCTACTGTTTCTTTAGACCATCAAAATATGGCAAAATCCTTTGTGCAACTAGTCATGTAGTTTTTAATACATATTATTCTTCTTATGTGTTATATGCGTTAGAATTTGAGCGTTGTATTATGTCCAATTCATGTTTATTTTTATAGAGAATTAAATTGTGTCCCCTGTGTTTCGAATGTTTGGAATATAACTAATCAACTGAGACCTGCTAACAAAAGTTATTTGCATCAGTTTTTTACCTATAAATGTTTTCTTCAATCGCAATGTAATAACTTTTGCCCCTTTTCCAGTAATTTTATAATATTCAGGCAAGTTAGAGTTCTGTCATTGCAAAGTTTGAAGTTTTTAACTCGTTTTTCGACTTTACGCTAAAAAATAAAGTCTTCTGACCATATTGCAGTGATGCAGAAGAAAACAGTGATGCAAATATGGACCAAAATAAATTTTAGATTATCTATTATCATTTTATTAATGTTGATAATAATTGAAATTGTAAAAAGCTTTCGAACACTTAAAAATTAAGACTTAATGGTCAAAACTGTCTCGTTTTTTTCGGATCGGGATAAAAACGTGATTCAATTGCGCAAAAAAAACATTGAAATTCTTTTTAAGATATTCAAGAAATTTAAGTAAATATTGAAACATTTTTTTAAGATGCAATTGCGCAAAAAAAAATAGTGAAATTCTATTTAAGTCCCTCCAATGAGCCTGCAAAATCCTCTAGCATTAAAAAAAAGCGATTCTTCAATTTCGTTAGCTCAATCTATTCGACTTTTGCATACAATAACAGGCAGACAGATTCTAGAATCTAAACAACAGATGCAAGAATATATTTTTCGATATGCAAAAAATAAAAAAAAATGATGGAAATAAAAATTTAAATAAAATTTAAAAAACAATAATTGAAAATAATTATAAAGAAAATCATAAGAAATCATGGTCTACTAACACTTACCGAGTCCTCGCATGGAATATACCATGGCTGTGGGCGGAAATGGGCATGCCGCTGGCGGTGGTGAATCGGAGGCCGGAAGCACTTTATAGGAAGCTGTTGTGACCACGCCCACACCGCTATTACTGCACTCGGAATCGGAATGGGAATTTGTCTCCAATCTCATATAGGCCGACACTTTTGACTGTATGTCAATGGGTAACTAAATGAACCACAACAAACAATAGATCAAACACACATTATAAATGGTTAGATGGATAGATGGATGGATGGATGGCTGGCTACTTACCGAGGACACCTTTTGGGGCACAAAACTGTCCGGTTTGCATTGCAGCAATTGTATGGCAAGACTAATGTCGGCCTTGTAGCGTTCCTGCAACAAGGAAAAACGGATGAGAGTCTCAGATAAGAATGTGACGGAAGTTAAGAAAGGTTGTGCGAGCGACCGAGCCAAAGAGCGGCCGTATTGGTTAGTTTATTTAGCTTCTTTTGACACTTTTTGTTTCGTATGCAAATGTCAAATATGTTTGCCGTTGCCCTTTTACCTCTCGCTCTCTCTCTCTCTCTACTTCTTCTCTTTTGTTGGTCTCGGTCTCTCCCTGACTCTCACACTCGATGGATTCCCTAAAAACCCTCTTCTATATTGTTAAACTAACTTTTTTCTTCATACTGGGTAATCTTTGCGGTCAATGGGGTATATGCGTTTTCTGGTAATCTTCATACTTCTGCATATAATTAAATTTTGTGAATACATAAAATATTCATTTCATAAGTTAAGGTTGAGTTTATTTTATTTATTATTATTATAAGAGGTAAGCAGAGGTAAGAACCAACTAATAAGTAAACTATAGGGAAGCTGCGTTTGCTGTCTATTTGATTGAAACGATGTGAAATTTCACGTGGCATAATGAATAAATTAACAATAGGAATCGAAAATTCGTAATCTTTCCCAACTACTGCTGGGTATCTGATAGTCGAGGCTTTTAGATCATGGTTAAACAGTCTTAACTTGTTTTTTTTTCCTTTCGTTCGTTCGTTCGTACGTTTCGTTACTGTTGTCGCTTTTGTGTTTTGGTGTCAGCGACAGCCTCAAAAGTTTGTTCTTATTTTGCTTTGTTGTTGCTGTTGGAGTTGTGTGTGTGTGTTGGTTTGTGTGTGTGTGTGTGTGTGTGTGTGATTTTTCCCTCTCGCTGAGAACTTTTAGATGCCTTTTTAAATTTTTACAAATGCGCCTGCACTCGAACTTGTTAAACAAGGAGCAACAGCTACAACAACTGCAACAACAACATGCAACTCAGTTGCATTGGTGACCCAAATACAAATAGAACCAGAGAGAGCACACAGATTAACTTTGCCCTTCACATAGAAGTTTCTATACCCTTTCTCGCTTAACAAATGCATTTTTTCTGTAACTTTTTCGAAAGGAAATCAGTTTTATCTGCTGAAAAGTAAGCTTTTTATCCTGCCAATCAATTATATAGTTGAACTAAGTGTCGCCTTCTGGCCAATTTTCATTGATACGCCCTTTGGCTGGGTTAGAGTAAGCAGGCAACGTCAGTTCGCACAACGTTTACCAACACTTACACACGCCAGCATGTCCTGGCCCCATCATTTGTTGCCCCCTTCTTTGGTTTCGTTACGTTTCGTTTCGGTTTTCACGCTGCATTTTCACGCTGCATAGCATTGCAGTGGCACATAAAAAAAAAGAAAAAAATGGAGAAGGATCAAGCAACTGCAAAATGCCTCCGCTTGCATTTTATGTGCTCTGCTTTTCGTTATTCCCTTCCTTATTTTTTTTTTTATTTTTTTTTTTAGTTTCTCCCTAGTTAGCCAGGCATTTTTATTATTTTCTGCTCACGGCATTGGCAAGCGCACAGAAAAAAGAGGAAAAATGCATAAAAATAGCATGAAATAGAAATGAAATAAATTGTAACGAGCGGAGAATGGGGCGAAAAGGGCCAGCCCTTGGGGCGCTGCAAGTGACGGGATCTGGTGGCAAGTGGATTGAAAGTGGCATCTAAATAAGCTGAGGCATTGATTGAACGGCCACTGTGTGTGTGTGTGTGTGTGTGTGTGTGCTTTGAGTACCCTGTTTCCATTTTAAAATCAGCTAAATGAATCCAACTGGCTCTAGTACATATATACATATATATTCCTGATCTACACCGAGTCCCAATTGATAGAGTAGAGTGATCGATAGGTAGATCACTTTTTATTTCATTGAAATCGTTTAAAAGTCCACTGAAAAAACCTACCGATAGGTGCGCCAAAGGGCTAAGCGAGATGTTGGGTATCTTAGGAGTCTATCTAACCGAATTGCTTACACCATTTATTTCGATTGCCATTTTGTGGAATTAAGTTTTAAGTCCACTGAAAAATCTACCGATAGGTGCGCTAAAGAGCTAAGCGAGATGTAGGGTATCTTACGAGTCTATCTCACCCAATTGCTTACACCATTTATTTCCAAGTCCGCTTGTTGATTCCCATTTTGTGGAATTAAGTTTTATAATCGACCAAAGCCATGAATTTTGATCAAAATACCAAAGCAATAACAGGAAATAATGCAGTTAGTAATTGTTATAGATTGAGATCGAAAAGTTATACAAGTTGGTTCAATGATTTTTAATCAAACATGTTTTCAAAAACCTTTCAATTTGATTTCCAGCCTGAGCTATGCTCTTGATAGATTGATTTATCGATCAAAAGAAGCATCGAAGATTGGATATATATGCATATGGCTTCTGATATGTGATGGCAAGTATTTACTGTATCCATTTTATAGTTAAGCGTAAAGGCTTTTGCAAGTTTATTTCACATTGAATCGAATTGAGAACCAATCGAAATCGTGATCTATCAGCCACACAATTTTTATGGACACTCAACTCTCTGGCTGGGCAAATGGTTAGTGCATTTTCTTCACCCCTCCCCTCTACAAACCCTTTTTTTTTTGCCTGTAGGTCATCATCAAGCACTGCAGAGGCTCTTGAAAGAGCGGGACAGAGTGTGAGAGAACGAGAAAAGGAAAACAAAAAAATGTCCCACGTTTTGTGGCATGAAAATGCAAATAAATTTTCAACTTTACAGGCTTTAATGAAGTGTCCGTTTGGATGGGGGATGGAGATGGCGATGGTGATGGAGATGGGGTTGAGTTCAGGCATTTGCCAAAGTAATTCAAGGACCACCAACCTGAATCCTTGCACATATTCTCTCTCTCTCTCTCTCTCATGGTCGCTGTCCCTAGGTTGCTTTTATTGTAAATAGGAAAAGCTAAATTTAAAACGTGCCAGCAGAGCGAGCGGCCATCGATTCGAATCGCTTTTAATTAAAACAAGCGCAAAATGCAATGTGCAAGCTGATTGACGTGTGGGCGTGGCCAGAGATTGCCTGAGCCACATATTTAACATAGCAAGTGTGTATTGCATATTCTCTCTCTCTCTGTGTGTGTGTGTGTGTGTTATAGGGATAATTGAATCATTAGCGCGTGTTGCAATTTGTATGCATTTAATTAAAAAGTTCCCCCCGCCACATCCCATGGCCAGAAATGTCATTGTTCCTACTCCAGCTCCTGCTCCTGCTCCTGCTCCTGCTCCTGCTCCTAATCAAACATCATCAATAGAGCATTAATTGCTACGATGACAACAACAGCGGCAGCAGCGTAAAGTAGAAGTAGGAGAAGTGTGCGTGTGTGTGTCTGTGTGTGTGTGAGAGCAAAGAATGCTCATTGCATGTCAATTCATTGCATACTTTGTGGCTGCATGCGAGAAATATGGCGAGGACATTCATAGGCCGCAAGTTTGATTGCCATTTGTTTTGCTTCCGTCGTTCTCTGTCGTTTTTTTTTTTTTTTTCTTTTTTAGAAAGCCAGTGAGAGGGAGCCACTGAGAGTGAGTGAGAAAAAAAAGGTCGTGTTCTCGTCATGGCTTTTGTGCAATTTCACGCTTGTTTGCTGACCAACCGGCGACCAACTGACCGCAAGCCAAAAGCGGAACCAAGGCAATGAAGACCAACAAATGGAAAGAGAGAGAGAGAGAGAGAGGGAGAGCGGGAGAGAGTGAGGTAGAGTTGGGGGCATGAAGCTGAAAAAAAATGCTCTCATTGAGTGTGTGTGCTCGTGTGTGTTCGTGTGCATGTGTGTGTGTGTGTGTGTGTGGGCCATTTGTGGCGGCTTTTGATTTGCTAATAAAAACGCGTTGACATGCAAAGGCCAAGTTTATGCGATGTGTAAAGTTTGTGAATAAATTTATTATTGAAAAGCTGCCAACTCATGTGAAATCCTAACACGACGACTATCATCATCTATCATCCTCTTAGCTATATTAATAGAATTTATTGATCCTCATTTCAAGCATTTTCTGCTTGAAATATTTTACACAATTACGAAGCTGGAGTCTGGACTCTGACTCACTTTGCAAAAGAGCTGCCAACCTGACTTACAATAACGACAATTATAAGAGTTCTTTAATTTAACTCTTTGAAATAATATCATAGTGACTTTATATGAAATAATTATAAAAGTTTGCGAAACAAACAAAGCTCAAGTTCAGTTTGACTGCTGTCAATTAATCGTGCTGCCAATCTGATGAAGAAAGTTACAAAAGGTGTTAATTATATGAACACGGTCCCCCCCCACCTCCCCCCACAACCCATAGTTGTTAATAAATACATATTCACTATATGCATTATGTGACTATACGAAACTGATGGAAAAAGAAAGAATGTGTGCTGTCAACTCGTTTTGTGCTAAAGTGTCAGGCGAACAATTAAAGCAATTTGGAAACTTTTTAATTTGTTTTTCAAGTATATTATTAATGACTTTTCCTGGTGCTTTTGGAAAGCAATTGTTGTAAAGTTAAGTGTTTACCACTTGTTCACGCTAAAAACGCGGAAAAAAACTCATTTGAAGTAAGTGGTAAGTGCTGCCAATTTGCTTCAAAAATGCATTATTAGGCAGAATATTATTTCTTTGAAGTAATTTTGCAAAGACGGGTTTCAATTTAAAGTTTTAATATGGTGACTAGGGCTGTCCACTTGCTATTGCCTATTATAAGTATAGGTTCTTATGAATTTCTATTGGCCTTAACTAGAGCTGGCCACTTGCCACTGCCTATTGTGACTATAAATGGAACTTTTATAGATTTCTATTGATATTAACTAGGGCTGCCCAATTGCTATTGCCTACTGTTAGGGTAAATCAATCTGTTTTAGATTTCTACTGACATTAACTAGGGCTGTCCACTTGCCCTAAGTTCTTATGGATTTCTATTGACCTTAACTAGGGCTGCCCATCTGCTATTGTTATATTTTATGTATTTCCATTGACAGTGACTAGGGCTGCCCACTTGCTATTGGCTATTATGTCTATAAATTAAACTTTTCTCGATTTATATTGATATTGGCTAGGGCTGCCCACTTGCTATTGCTTAATGTTAGGGTAAATCAATCTTTTATAGATTTTCATTGACTTTAACTAGGGCTGTCCACTTGCCCTAACTTCTTATGGATTTCTATTGACCTTAACTAGGGCTGCCCATCTGCTATTGTTATATTTTATGTATTTCTTGTCGTGTTAACCTTGATATAGTATCATCGCTTGATTGCTAAACTTAACTCAACTGAAGAGCTGCCACTTTTGTATAAATATCAATTCAGAATATTTTTTTGCCACGCATAAACGTGTAAATGTTAATTACCACAAATCTCTCATGTACGTTAAATAACTAGCTTGTAGTCCGTATTTATGTCATTTGGTATCCCCAGCGTGTCGGTAGGGCTCCTGCTACTGCTGCTGATGCCGCAGCTATTGCTCTCTGGCGAAGCATGTGCACAAATATTATGGTAAAATTATGTATATGGCACAGTTACCTACTCTCCACATGCCCCACGAATCGTATTTAGTATATATCTGTGTGTGTGTGTGTGTGGGTGTGGGTTGGGAAAATATGCTTTTTCCTCTGTGCTAATTAAGGTTTTTAGTGCCTTAAAGGTCGACCAACCGCAAAATCAAAACCGCAAATGCAAAATGCCAACTAAATTATGAGAAAATTAATTTTCACAAATGACAAGAGCAACAACAACAGCTCCAGATAGATAAAGCGAGAGAGAGAGAGAGATAGAGAATTGCATAGTAAATTAAGTTAAGTTAAAGGGGAGCAGGGTTGAGGGAAGAAAAGAAAAAGGGGAGAAGGAAATCTAATTAGTTACTCAAAAGCTTGGTAAATGCATCAGGCATGCTAGATACAAGATACAACTACATCTACAACTATAACTAAAGAGCCAGAGACAGAGACAGAGACAGCAACACAAGACACAGAGTTGAGTAAAGTGAATCTGCATGTCATTCATGTCAGGACATTTAATGCGAAAGGATGCTGACTATGCTTCAGGGGGACATACGTAGAGACATATCTATTTATACATAACTGCCTAGTCCTCCCAAGCAATAGCCCCTCCCTCTATCTGTCTCGCTCTCTCAGATACAGGGTGTCCTCTAAATTTCGAAATTTATCAAATGTTTTCGAATATTTTCTTCTGTCATCAAAAAGCTATTTAAAATGATTCGAATTTCAAATTTTATTTATTAAAAACTTCTTTAAACAGATTTAATGATTCGAATTTCAAATTTTATTTGTTAAAAACTTCATTAAACAGATTTAATATAAAAAGTAGTTCAGAAACTTGGAAAAACTAGATGTGAAAAATGACTTTGCACTATTTCAAAAATGTTCATAATTTTTACAGGTCATAATTCAGACAATTTCTAGCCCTTTCCGATAGAATTAATTATATATTTATCACCATTTACGAGATTTGTTTCTATGTTTCTTGTTTCAGGGAACACCCTGTATGTTAAGCACTATTTTACCCATTAGTATTTAGCTTAGTGCAATTTGATTTAAAGATTTATGGATGAACGATGGATGAATGGATGGGGCAAACGGGTTGAATGGAATATGGAGTTTGTGGGGTAAAAGGTTTTAAACGTCCACCTTGCCTGCCTTAATCGACATTTCGAATGACTCTTATGGGCCCAGGGTAAAAGGCCAAACAATTTTATTGCATATGTTTTGGGCAAATGTCAATGCAAACACACATCCAGAATGGACTTGAAGTTGCCCACTGAAATTAGCATAAGCGTAAACATTGCCAAGTGTTTCTTCCTCCTTCTGATCTCCTTCTCAGAGTCAAAACATTTGTGTTTTTTTTTTTTTTTTGACTTTCATTCTTTTGGCAGGGGATAAACATTGCCTAATGCCAAAAGCAAATAAAAGTGGTCAACCCACAGGATTGAGAATTGAGGGTTGCCAAGCTGGGTGGGTTGAAGGACCAACTGAATTTGAGTATCTTCTCTTTTCTGATGGTTCTTTTTTTTTTTCGTTTTTTTGATGGAACGGGGTAATGTGCGCTTGTGCGTGGAAAATGTAGAATTTACATTTTTATTTCACACAAATAATATGCGACACATGGGCAATGGCAATGGAAGGACTATCAAGCGAGAACCAAAAAAAAAAAAAAAATGGAGGCCATAGCACATTTTCTATCTAGCTAAATAAAACAAAAAACATTTGATGACAGCTAGCAAATACTCTTTCAACCAATCGAAAAACTATCTATTAATTTAATTTTAATCCCTTTTATGTGTTAATTGGCGGTTTTATTCTTTTAATGTTTTATTTTTAAGTATATCAAAGTATTTCACAATATTTATTTTGAAATAAGAATTTGGATGTTAAATTTTACATCTCGCTCTCTTAAACGAAACATGATTTTAGTACCGTTTCAAAGTCTTAACCGTTTCGACTTCTTTTCATATGAATAAATTACGAAAAGTAAAGTAATAGATGATATTCTAAGAACTTTAATTGTGATGTCATTTTCAGGATGCAAGAACCGTCATACAAACTATCGATAACAGACATTTTGCAGCACTATAAATGATTTATTCTACCGATATTAAATTGATTTCTGCTAAATGAAATGAATTAACATATTTTTTATGAAGAATGTTTTGTCAATAATTGAAATTAGTTGGAAATTTTAGGATACATTTTTCTAAAAACATTTCATTTTTATGGAGAATGTTTTATCGAGTATTCGAAAATTTAAAATTTCATTTTTAGAATACATTTTTCTAAAACCATTTCATCTTTCATTTCTAAAACAGATTTTAATGGATAATGATTAATCAAGAATTCGAATTAGTTGGAAATTCGGTATTCCATTTTTAGGATACATTTTTCTAAAACTATTTCATCTTTCATTTCTAAAACAGATTTTTATGAAGAATGTTTTATCAAGAATTCGAGTTAGTTGGAAATTTTAGGATACATTTTTCTAAACCCATTTCATCTTTTATTTCTAAAACAGATTTTTATGGGGACTGTTTTATCAAGAATTTGAATTAGTTTGATTTTCAGTATTTCACTTTTAGGATACATTTTTCTGAAAACCATTTTATCTTGATCATCTTACAAAGTGCATATGCCCTGGGTTTGAGTTTTTTTTGTTTTGGACTTCGCATTTCTTTTGGTAGTATGTACAAAAGCAAAGCCAAAAACTAAAGCAAATCATTGGAACTTGACTTGGTCGCATCATTTATTCATCACACACTCACAGACACATACACAGGCACAGAGACAAAGACAAAGTATACACACTTGAAATGACAGAAAGACATGGGCCATACATTATTATATGGGGGGCGGACCCACCCATCCACACATGCCTACTATATATCCATATCCCATGTTGAGACATTTGAAATTGTGTGCACAAGTCGGTCAATCATGAAAATGGTCATAAATATACATACATATGTATATACATATAACTTATAAGTGTGTGTCTGTGTGTGTGTGTGTGTGTACTTAGTTGTGTGTTTTATGTTTTGCTTCGATTTCAAAGTGAATGAATGTCTAGAACCCATGTGCTAAAGTGCTACCCGAAAACCAAACCGAAAGTCATCCCCAAAATATATGTTAGTTTCCCTTTCTCCCTCTCACTCTCCCCTCTCTCTGTATGTGTGTGTGTGAGATGTTTTGATTTATTTGTTGTGTTAATATTTGAGGTGGAAAAGTTTTACAGTTGAAACTTGTTCAAAATCATTTCAGTGAAAGATAATCAATGGAGTTAGCTAAATTTACCTTAAAAATTTTTTACTTAAATTTTCACCATTTTTTTCCGTATGCCTGTGATGCCTTGCGGCTTGTTCTCTCTCTTCATTTCAATTTGGATTTACATTTTCATTTTCTTTCTTTCGTTTGTGGTTTATTTTTTTTTTTTGAATTTTTCTTCACCTGTTTTTGAGACCAGTGCGCTGCCTTTTCTTTATTTACATTTATACATATATATGTATATGTATATATTTTTTTTATTAAATTTTTTTTCTTTTTGCCCATTTCTTAGCAAAAAGCAGATGTAATTATTTTTAATGAGCGACTTGCAAACATTACACATCAAACAGTCTCGAGAGGGGGTAAAGTTTGTAGGTAGAGGGTGGGGTGGTTGGTAAGGGGGCATCTTGTTTATGTGGGTCGAAAAGTTAGCAACAAAATAAAAAACAAGCATTAAACAAAAACAAAAGAAGCAACAACAAAAAAGAAATAAAGTCAAAATAACAAAACACAAAATGCCATCATCAAATCTTTTCAATCTGAAAATCTAAATATTGTAATATCATCAGCTAAGTGACTTCATTTACCTCGCACACATACTCACAAAGACACACACATACATACAAAAACCAATTTAAGTTTAAGGTCAGTCATAAAAAAAGCCAAGAAATTTATATCAAGAAAAGACAAACATACTTTCTTTCACTCTTTCTCGCTCCATGTACTTTTTATATGTATGTGTGTGTGTGTGTGTTATGTGCACTAATTTGAGGCTTGTGTTTTAATTAAAAAGGACAATATATTTGCATAACAAGAATGCCTTGCCTTAAGGTAGAAAACACAGCTGACATCAGGTCATCAAACAGGACAGCCCATGGCCAACATCTAAATATATTTCTATACGTACATCGAAATACTCTCTATCTACCTATACATGTGCGTTAGAATGCAATAAAAGCAAAGGGTTCCATTTAATTTAAGGTACACTAGATTGCCCTGAAATGTAGGCCACACTTTTTGTTTTTAGCAAATTAAGCAAGGAATTTTTTTGCTTTTTCTATTATAATCTTAGCAAAATGCGTTTTAATTGAGGCATTATTGACTTCATTTGTTGCTAACATCTAATTGGCTTATTAAGAGACTTTTTAGCATTTACTTATGATGATTATCATCTAAGTGTTTTTTTAAAATTATTTATTTAAGCGCTGAATCCATACGTGCAAAAATAGTACAATATCTTAATAACACAAGTAAATGATATACAAAAAAAAACCAAACCTCATTGGTATATCCAAGAAGACTATTATCATCTAAGTAAGCTCGAAAATTCCTCAAAATTATCTAGTGAAACATTCTGCATTTTAGTTTTCAATTTCCAGACCCTCATTTAATTTTACTTCATTTAACTTGGAGTTTAATTTAAGTTTAAGCACTTTACTGGTTTCTCCTCTAGTTTCTGACAAACTTTCTTTATTCAATTATTTCTATTAACTATGGTATTTATTTAGCTTTCAGCCCATTGCCACTAAAACTATTGAATTTCTTGCTAATACTATTTAAATAATATCTAATAGAGAATAACTTGTGAGTTATTCAATTGCTAAACCATTGCTTTAGTTCGCTTCACTATTTCTAATGACAAGGATTTGGAGCTAAATTTATCTTTTTGGATATAGTATTGGCTCAATTTGGTTTATATTAAAAAAGAATATTCAATGCTGAAAATTTGAGTAAGTAGTTAAGCTTCTTTCTGCTTTGGGTTATAGTGCTATATATATTGCTTTATATTATCCTTTTAAATGTACAAAAATCACGACTATGAGAAAAAAGAAATATATATATAAGTAATAAATTAAATTGACGGATCGATAAAAAACAGATTTTCATAAAAATGCGCTTCAATCAAAAAGGAAGCAGAGCAGACATCACGCACAGCACACACACACACACACACACACACACAGCACAGCACACCACATACACCCGGTCGACCCATCACATTGCGTAAGCGATACGTGCAAAAAGAAAGGGACCCTAAAAAAGGAATCACAACCGACAAGAACAATGATGATGACAACGGCGAGGAGAAGGACCAAGGACCAAGGACGATGACGATGAATCATGCAGCCAGTTGGCGCCGAATGTCAAAAACAATGCAATGCAAAAATTATGATTTACAATAACAAACTCCCAAGCCCAACAACAACAACAATACCAACAATACCAACAATAATGCGTAGCAGTAATTACAAATGTCGAAAATAAGTATATACATACATATATATATACAATGTACATATGTTTCATTTAACCAAGTCGAGATGCAAAATAACAAAAGGAATAAACAATAAAAGTTGAAAAAGAAAATTTATTTTGCGTGTCAGGCCAAAAATGCGAAGCATGAGGAGGGAAGGAGGGGGGTGAGGAGGAGAAAAAACAATAAAATGAAGAACGAAGAACCAAACGAAACCAAAATGAAGATGAGAAAACCCAGGAGTCTCACTCTGTGTGTGGGTTTGAAACCACAAGAAACCCAACGGACCACCCACACACACACACACACACACACACACACACACACACACACACACACATGGATGTGGAGCGGAGAAGCGTTAAGCAGTTGCAATTAGTGTGGAGCCTCGACTAGTGGTAGGAAAACACATACACACAAAAGGTTTCTGGAATTTTTCTCGTAACTTATGTAAATGGTTGGGAGTTGGGTAATAAATCTAATAGAAAGGTAAGAGATTGATTGAAATAATGAATAGTCAAAGGTGGTGCTGGTGGTGGTGGTGGTTTAGTCGTGTGTGTGTGGGTGAGTGGACTGCCAATATCAATTAGTCAATTCTATTTGGGTTTATCCCCATACATAAAACACAATGTGCCCGCCCAATCCTAGTCCTCTCTCTCTCTCTCTCAGTCAATCTACAGACAATATTCTTTTAGCTCAGTTGAGCCAAATGACACCGCAATACACCAATTTCCATTGAAGCGAATTCAGGCAACGCCAGCCAATAAAAGCGGTTTGCTAATTGCCACACGGCGCTTTGCGCATCCCAAATAACCGCAAGGCGACAATGTTCCTTATGTTTGCATGCATCTTGCATCTACATACCTATCGGCAGCTAATTAACTATCACTTAACACACTCACACTACAACAAATTGCCAAACAATTTAAGCGCAACTTAAATTTAAAACAAAATCCATCTAAAGCATTTTTAAATTGAAACAATTAATTTGCAATTGCAACAGGGCAACAACTTGGCAACGTCTCAAACAGTGAGCTAGTTAGTTCACTGAACTTATACACTTCTCTTCTTCTTTTTTTTGGCAAGCTAACAAAACAAAAGCTATGGAAAGTCCTTGAAAAGAGGACTAAGCTATACCCTTGTAAATTATATTTATTATCTTCAATAAAACGTTTTAAAATTTAATAAACAATTACGATTCCATTCTTAATGATTCCTAATTCATAACATATCAATATTAACCATAAAAGGTTTTCTAAAATTGTCTTTAAAAGTATAAAAACAAATTAAAAATCTTTCAACAATTTTCAGAGTTAGAGTTGAAGTTGATTATTTCTAAAGTTCCAACGATTTTTCATTAATTTATCTTCAAAACTCTTATTTATTTTCAATTTTCAAGGACTTTTCATTTATTTATCTGGAAAGCTCTCGATTATTTCCCATTTTCAAGCCAAACTTCAATAGCTTTTCATTAATTCCTCATAAAAGCTATAATTTTTTCCAATTTCTAGCATAAGATTTATCACAATTTGGCAATCGAAACCTTGAAAAATACTTTTCGAGTCGATTTCTGTAGATTTCGACAAGCAATATGATCTAAATTTTCATATTTAACTTTCATACATAACTAACTAGCATACATAACTTTCATTACAATCTTCTAAAGACTCTTCCAACTATACGTCTCAAAGTTCAGACCAAATTGATATGCCCTTTCGTTGGCAAGGGTATGAATACCCAAAAATTATTTATTCATAACCATAAATTACGCAAATTATAGTTATGGATGGTCAAAGATATTTGGCTTGGCTAGCTGCTTTACATACACACTCAGAACTAGTTAAAGGTTTGACATCAAAAGCGAATTGATTCTGGAGTGAAGAAAATAGCTTTAAATATATACAATATATAAATATATATAATATATAAATGAAATGCAGTTAAAAGGTTTTCAAACAAATTGAATGATTTTTCTCCAACTAACTAGTGTCAACTATATAAGAATTCGATCTTTCAGTGCGGTCCATTACCGCGAGGGTGAGCAGGGACCCATAAAGAGGCTTAACTCTTGGATTCATAACTCCTTTTTAGTTGACTGCCTTCGGGGTCCTTTTTTTTTTTTTTGGTTTTTTCTTGGCATATTACTCTTTACCCACGCACCTTCTAAAAGCAGCTTCTGTTTTGGGGAAAAACTTAACTTTTGCCATGCTGTCGCCTTTCTTTTCGCTCTATTTATTTAATATTTATTTCAATTTTATTTATTTACAAAGCCGCCGCCACGCACGAAAGAAAGAATAGCAACAACTGAACACAGCTGCCAAAAGCAGCAGCAAGGAAAAGCATTTTCCTCATTTTTTTGTTGCCACTTTTTTGGTTGGTTTGGTTGGTTTGGTTGGTAGGAAAAACTTTGCCATCTTTAGCCAGCCGCAAAAGCCTACAGCTGCTGCCCAGGAACAAGGGGTGGAGGGCTTAGGTTCGAGGGGGGAGTGGGAAGGGGTAGGGGGCGTTAGTTTAGCAAAAGACCAACTAAAGGTGTTTCAAATGGGTGTTTCTAAAGTGCTTAAAGTGCTCGACCAAACTATTTGTTGTGAATTTGTTTTACTAGATATTTTGTTGGCTCTCTGTATGTGTGTGTGTGTTTGAGTGTGAGCGTGTGGCAAAAGATCGAAGAAAGTTTCTATTTTTACGCTTTTTCTTGTTGCTTTTGTTTTTTTTTTTATACTTTTTGCTCAATGGGTGATAATGTGCACAAAGTAAAAGTAACGCAAAAGAACCTACAGCAACGGCAAGAACGAGTTGTAAAGCTTTTACACTAAACAACAAAGTTAAGCTGCTTTTTTGCTCGATGCCAAGTTTTATGGCAACAAAGCACTCTCAATGTTTCAAAATGTTTTACAACACGCACGTGCACAGTGAAAAAAAAAAACCGAACAACAAAGCAACAAACAACCAACACAACAACAAAAAAGCAACAAATTTACACAGAGACTCTGAGAGAGACAGAGGGAGACAGAGAGAGACAGAGAGAGGATGAGAGAAAAAGCATCTTATGGCCTCTGAATGATTGTAAATATAAAATACAAAAGGGATAAACTGTGTATCTGTGTGTAAATGTAACGATAAAATCCTTAAAAATATATATGTTTGTATATATAACAAGCTTATGCATTTCATAAAGAGCGAAAGAGAGAATGTGATAAACCTTATAAAGAAACAAAAGATTTTATGGCACCAAATAATTCGCCTTCCTTCCACTCACTCACTCACTCAAAATCCAAGCATCTTAAATTAGCGAATAGTAATCTCAGGGATCACAAGGCAAACACTTGTCCCCCTCCCCGCCCCCCTCATCGCTTCGCAGTGGCGAAAAGGAAGTTGTCGAAACTCCATGCAGCTGTCTCCAGAGTTGCTCTCAACTGTAAAATACTTGGGACCACTGCAGCATCGAAGCTGCAACAGCTAACCATTGGATACAGTTGCCGGAAGTTGTCCAGTAAACGTAGTCGATCCAATGGAACAGCAAATAACTTTAATCTCCTCCTAAACAACAGTTTAAATGTCGTCACACTCCATTTTTCTTTGTCGATACAAGCAATTTAACGGGTTATCGATATTTCAACGATTATTGTCCTCTTCTTCACTGCATTTAGTTGGAGAAAATGTTGCCTCTCTTTCTTGTGGTGGGAAGAAATTGCATTGGAATTGAAAGCTAGTTTATTGCTAAATTTTTTTAGCGGTTTTTTGCTTTCATATCGTCAAGTGATCATCGCTAAGAAAAGGAAAATGTCACATTATTGAACGAGATGACATTTTCTGTCTCTTAAGAAGAGAAGCAATCTTAAAATTTTGCATTAATTTTTATTTTATAATAATTTTTATGCATTTCTTTCAATTCGCTTTAGCTATTAGTCATCTGCTTCTGTGGTGGGTAACTAACTAACTAATTTATGTGGTCTCTTCTATTTATTTTCCATTTCATTTGCTTTAATTTTGTATCTTTAATCATAGTTGTTTGCTTTAATAACTAACTCTTTAATTTATGGTATTTAATTTTATTCATTTAAAAGTGTTTTCCCATTTGCAGTCGGTTAATTATAATTTCCATAGCAAACACGGCTTAAGGGGATTTCAATTAACTTAAAGCTTTTTCACTAAATTTGATTTTCGATTAATCTGTTTGATTTTGCTTCTTCTACGTTAATGGAAACACCTTGGATGCAGTTGCTTTGTCCTCTATGATTGGCATTTTCCTGCAGTTTCCTACCCCATCTCCGCCTCCCAAGCATCTTGAGTTATGCTTTAGGTGTCTTTTTTCTTGTGGAACTATTCGACCGATTTAGGAGTCTGAAGTGAATGTATGCCATATGAGAATATTTCATATGAATATTAATTAGAGCTACACACTTAAAGTGTACTCAAACTATGTTTATTATGTAGCAAAAAAAATAATATATATAAGCCGAGTTATTATTTCAATTAAAATCCGTTGCTAAACTGATGGTAAATTTCCCCCAGGTAATCCTGTTGAAGTTAAATCCTTGAAACACCTTTTTAATGAATCATAAAATAATCATTAAGCATAAAAAAAAAAACACAAACAAACTAAAAACCATGCGAACTGTTGGCTATGGGCAAGCCTAAAAGCAGGCAATGAATTTTTTCTTGTAGATATTTGACGGGGACACGGGGCGTATGGAGCTCACACACACACACACATGGAGAGAGACTGATGGTCAGCCACACAGATGGTAAAACATCAAATTTTACAACGAAAACGTAACGTAATGTAACGTAACGAAATGAAACGAAACGAACAATTTTTAGATGCGAAAAATCTGTGAACCAAACAAAATGTACAAAATAAAAAAATAAGCAAAAACTTTCTAGATAAAAAAAGTATCTAGATACATGCATACATATGCATATGCATATGTGGTTGTGTATTTATGTATGTATGGGTGTGATCTACATGTACGTGAAGCTAACAACGCATCGCATCGCATAAAACTTTAATACGTCCGTCGAGTCGAGTTCAAAAATCGCAAAAAGCGTCAAGTGTGTGTCTGTGACTGTGTGTGTGTGTATGTGTGTGTGTGTATGCTCCATACGGCCCGTGTCCCCGTCAAGTCCCTTTCTCGTCACATGTCCGTCCCCTTGCACTTGTGTCTGAGTGCCATGGAGAGAGAGAATGGTTGTGCAGTGTGCAAACGATAATGCCCAACTTGGAGTTATGCAATTTTCATTTTGAAGTTTTCGCTTCGCTCGACCATAAAAAAAAAAAAAGCTGAAAAAAAGAAGGGCAAATGCACATACGAGTGGAGCGAGTGGAAGCCATGTGTGTCCAAATGAGTTTCGTGCGGGCCATTAGCTGGCTGGGTTTTTAATTTGCTCAAAGCCAGTTATAAAAATCCAAGTGTCAACTATTGTTATAACAATTGCAAGTGCATAAAGTGAATTGGGTTATTCTCCTAAAACACCTTTAGCAAAGCGATTTACCTGTGGAGATTTCGTTTGGACATTGATAAATCGCTTTTTAAATTCTCATCACATCATTGCGTCGACTAAAAATGAAATTTACTTATGACTGCATTTGACATCGTCTTCAACGTGCAAGGAAGCCTTTTCCGATTTTCCATTTTGCGATTTATGTAAACAAATTCATGTTCACATAAGAGAGTTGAGCAACAGAAATATCATCACAATGCAATCACATGGAGAAGAAGTCCATTTGCATCATCACAGGAAATTAATTTAATTCCAATTAATCTCTCTCTCTCTCTCTGTGATATTATCAATGACTCGTGTAACACTTGAGATTCCTTTTCACACAGATCCTTAAAAGACATTCACTCAGTCAGTCAGTCAGTCAGTCAGTCACTCACTTACTTACTGGTCTTAAGGTCATCTCTTTGGATTGATTTATGTAAATGATGGCCATACTTTGTTTTACATAATAAATAACACACAATGGCCAGTAAAGGAAACTAATCAAGAACTAAAAGACAAACAAAAGTGATAAAAACAACAACAACAGCAACAAAAGAAGAAGCAAATAGCCAAGCTGAAGGGAAGGAAGGAAAAAGAAGTCGAAAGGGCAAAAATCCAACTGCAGCAGTTTGACTGAATGTGAGACAAAGAGTGAAAGAGACTGACTGACGTTGAATTTTTGCATGCCACTTAAGTAAGGCTCCCGTTCTTAGTTTTGTTTTACCTTCTTCCAGCTCGAAGTAGACACAATGATATATTGCTGATTTGCGTGCCATCACCATTCACCATTCAGCCATCTCTCTATCCACAAGGATGAGCGAAGAACTTCTTTTTCTCTCTCTCTCTCTCTCTCTCTCTCTCTGTCATGCTAAGGGCAATTCAATATGCATACATCAAGTGCAAGAAGGAATAAAACGATATATATATCTATCTATGTATGTATCTATGTATGTTTGTTGGGGTAAAAACCCTAAAAACCCCGTTACGAGCTACGTTCAAAGTTGTTACATGGCAAATATAACACGCATTGAGCTTGACAAATGGAAAAGTGGCCAAAGTGGCAGAAAGTTGCAAAATTAATGCTTTTTTCAAGTAAATTTTTCTTTCATCCCCATCCAAAAAGTTGAGAGGCAAAAGCGTTTTCTCTGTCAAAAAATTGAACATTGATCTTCAGAAGAGTTATCGTCTCTCGATATACCAAAACAACAATAAATAAATTCATCTTAAGTAGATCTGATACATTTGCTTAGCCAGTTGTGAAAACTTTCTCTGTTATTATAAAAGAAAACAAAGCTAAGAAAAAGTAATTGAAAGATTAATAGAGAGAGAGCAAACTTTAATGGATTGAAAAGTTATCGTATATCGTTAAACAAAATAAGAGCAAATATCTGAACTAGTTGGAAAAACTTTATGCCTTATTAACCATTTGAAAAAAAGTAAAACAAACACTAAAATAAACTTAAGACTAGACTAAAAAAATTAATTAATAATCTGTGAGAAAATTAATCGAATTATCGATAGAAAAGTAAGTCTTAAACGGTGATTACGGCGATTTTTACCAATTAGTCACAATTAGTCGTTCCTGTTCCTGTATCTATGACAACTGAAGGGTTTACTCTACAGATTCATTTGATTAAACTTATGAATATAAATTTTAATAAGTAATCTGTGAGAAATGTAATCGAATTATCGATAAAAAAAAGGCAACTCTTAAAGGATTAGTCCTTCCTGTTCCTGTACCTATGACAACTGAAGGGTTTACCCTACAGATTCATTTGATTAAACTTTTGAATATATATAAATTTCTCGAAAAAGAACAAAGACCAAAAATCTACTTCAGCCTAATAAATATACTCAACATAATTTCCCCTATTTCTTTTTGTTTTTAATGAAAATAGAAAATTTCTAGCCCCAAAAATTGGAATGCTGTGTCTCTATGGCTATGCCAATTATCCCATTCCTTTTTATGTATGAAGAGTAAAAACCTTAAAAAATTGGCAACATTTAGATAAAGTATGCTTCAGCATTTCCTTTTCACCTGCCCATTAATTTATCTAGCTCTTCAATTTGCTCTGTTTTTGGCATGCAAATCGCCAGCCGCAACCACCCACAACCACCCACAGCCACAGCTAACCTCTCGTTTATGAACACTCTTTATTCAAAATCAACCCACTTCAGCTTAAATGCTCTTAAAACTAAAACTCTCTCACACACACACACACACATTTGTAGATGGACTTTTGTGTGTGTGTGTGGGTTTTTTTTTAGCCTATCTCTCTAGTCGAGTTCCGGCTAAATATAAACCACAGTTTTAATGGGAAAAATCGCTTTACTAAAAATAAAAATAAAAAATAAACGTCCAGGTTAAGTCAAGGCATCTATTACGGGTAAGCTCAGACTAAAACCGGCATCGTTGGCGGCGGCGGCGGCTCTTGTTATTTTTTTGTTTTTTTTCATTCTATCGTTTTTCGTTTTTATCATGATTGATTTAGTAAATTAAGGCTAATTGCATAAAAATATGAGTTGCACATGCTTTCAGCATTAGGGTTGAAGCTCAATTACGGAACCAGAACTGAGAACTGAGAACAGGAATGGCATTAGCAGCGACGGCGCCACAATCATGAACATGAACGCGGACATGGGACACGGACACGGGACACGGGACACAAGTTACTCAACCCTGGCCTCAGAGGAGGTGAATGGGGGGGAGGGGGGTGAGGTGGGGAAACCCAACGAAACTTGGCGTTGGCGCCAACATTTTGCGCTTGACGCAGACATTAAAATGCTTAAAATATCGATTTGTTAGAACGAGGCGCAAATGAAATGCCGACATTTGGGTCTCGGCTGCCCAACGCCAAACAAAAGGGGCCAACAGAAAAAAAAAAAAAAAACCCCAAGCAACAGTCTGCCACTTAAATAGGCAGAGCAACATGAGTGGCAGAAACAAACACAAAGAGCCCAAGAAACACACACAGAAAGAGGAAAACAGAGAGAGGGAGAGAGAGTAGGAGGGCGAAAGGAAAAAAAAGGACAGAAACTGTAAGAGGATGAAACCAGAAAGAAACAAAAAAAAAAAGGTAAAAAGGTATATAAAAAAATCGAAGCAAATGTTTGTTTGAGACACCGCACATCACTTTTCATTCATAATTTTCATACTCTACACCGATTTCCGTTTTGTGTTCTCTGTTTTCGCTTTACTTCCGCTCTTTTAGCTTTTATCTATGTTTATTTTTTTTTCGTTTTCTGAAGTTCACTTTACTTTTTTTTCCTCTATTCTTCCAATTTTCTTTTCGGTCTCTTTTGTATTGAATATTTCATTATTTATTAGTTACGTGTTTTCTCTTCAATTTGTCTTTGGATCTGTTTTTTTTTTCTTTCATCGTCCTTTGTTTCTTCGATTTGTTTCCTTTCTCTTTATCATTTACTTTCTTTCCATCACTCTTTACGATATTTCTTGAATTTTTAGCATTTTTTTTTAATGTACTTTGCAGTAGAAAAGGTTTAGCTAATTAAATGACTTTAAATGTTAATAATGAAGCTAATATAGATAAAACTGGACGATATAGCTTTCTCTGATCCTACTATTAAAGTTTCCAACTAACTCTTATCATTGAAAAATTTTGAATATAAATTTCTGAAATTTCTTTCCACTATTTAACCAAAATCAAGTTATGCAATCCGTTTGCCAAAATTGCCAACTGAAACAATGGCTGCTTTTTACCGTTACATGTGTCTGTTTTGTTTGTGTGTGTGTGGGTGTGTGTGTGTGTGTGTGTGTGTTTGCCATATGTAAATGTAAGTATGCGTATGGGTAGACATTTATAGACCAGAAGTTTGGTCGAATGTACGTCACGGTTGCCTTGGTTTTATTTAGTTGGGCGGCTTCCGAATTTTTTGTTTGGCTCTTTTCTCTTTTACTTCTCTTTCACCTGAGATGGGTGGCAATATCTGTTGTTGTTTTAGGTTATGCAGAGTTTTTGGTTCTCTGACAAACGGTTTTTTTTTTCCTGTCGCAGCATTTGTATACCCTTACCCTTTGTTGAAGGCATTATTGAAAACCCTCAAGTGCGAAATAGTTATGGGAAATAAACGAATTTGGTTAATGTTTTGTATTCTTCAGAAATCAGAAGGAAAAAGGCTTCCATAGTTTCGGAAGATTAAGCTGAGGATATTTATTTAAACAAATATATTTTGTTTGCTAATAATATTGAGCCTGCCCATTCAAAAGGTGAATGAAACATTAAAAAGGACGAAATAAACTGTCAAAAATATATGAATTATCGAAGTGTTATATTCAAATTATATTAGAAAATATGAATTAACGAAGAGTTACATTTGAATCGACTAGTTTCGACATATTAACTATGGATATCGAATATTTTGGGATATATTGCAGTAAGAAAATGACAAAAATAATAGCAGAAAATGGTTCGATGCTTAAAATCGCTGTGAATCCATTGGAAAATATTGAGAGTGCTCGAAGGATAACTTGAAAGGATTATTTTCGATACATTAACTGTGTTTATCGAATATTTTGCGATATATCGCAGTTAGATTTTCTAATACAAATAATTGCAAAATATGATTCGATACCTATTATCCTTGTTGCATTCGAAAATCTCTCAAGGGTTCGATATATCGAAATACATATCGATATGTTTTGCAGTTATGGCACTTTTAACATCGGGAAAACTATTTGTCTCAGTTTAAAACACTTTTATTTGACCAAACTGTTGGAATTTCTTATTTACTTTCTACGATTAATTTCTAAGGGTATAGAAACTTCGATTAACAATGTGACGCTCGATTTTTCATTTGTTAGCTGCTGAAAGCACCAAAGAACCAGCAAAAAAAAAAAAAGAGAAGAGAAAAGAGGATATGAGGATATGAGAGTTGTAGTTGTTGGAGTCGAAGTGGGATATACATTGCAGACTACTACCCATCGGCTGAATTCAGATCTGATTTTGCTGCAATGTTATTGCTGTAATATGAAACACATTTTTTCACCGATTCCTGTGCATTCTACGTGCATTTTGGCCGCATATTTTCCGGCAGTGTTACTTGTTATTGTTGTTGCTGTTTTGGTTCATTTGACATGCAACCGGAACAATTTTCATTGTTTGTGCAGGGAAATTAAAAACAAAAGAAGAGAATAACGAGAAACGAAAAATGCAACAAAAAAAAAAAGAAGTTATATGTGTATCATGATGGGCGAAGTAGGAAAACAGAGGAAAATGTGAATGGTCAGGTTGTTTACTTTGGGGGATTTCGATTTTTTATTCGTCAGTGAGAAAGGGAAAGAGAGATAACGGGATAGTTATGGGTGTTATGGAGTATGAACTGGGATTTAAGAAAAATGCCTGACTGAGTGAATACAGGGATTTTCGAATAATTTATTTTTGTTTTCGCTAGCCAAGTGTGAAATGAATTGTGAGTGTGTATATACAAACGAATATACATCCAATTCATATACATAGGCACACATGGATTATTCGTTTCGGGTCACAAAAGGGCTGAAATTAACATCTTTTTTTTTGTTTTTGCTAGTCTCAACAGAAGTCTATAATTACGAATAACAATTGAAAACATATTAAAGTTACCACAATAAATTAAACAATGTTTATAATGCAATCAATCGAGCAAACCATCCCAATCTAATCAAGAGATTTATTCGAAGTTTTTGTAAAGAAAGTTAAATTCGATTTTTTGTAATCTACATTTTCTATTTTAAAATTTTCCCTACATTTCGATTAGAAAGAAATTTTCAATCCATGCGGCATTTTAAAAAGGATTTAGTTTTTTGTTTTCCAATTTTTTTTTTGTGTTGAATTCAATTTCAATATTGTTTTAGTTCAATGTTTTCTTGGATTACATGTCGATTGGAAAGAAATTCTCAATTTTTGCTGTATTTTGAAAAGAATTTAATTTCAATTTTAATATTGTTTTAGTTCAATGTTTTCTTGGACTACATTTCGATTGGAATGAAAATTCTCAATCCTTGCTCTATTTTAAAATGGATTTAGTTTTTGTTTTTCAATTTCGTTTTTGTGTTGAATTTAATTTCAATATTGTTTTAGTTCAATGTGTTCTAGGATTACATATCGATTGGAAAGAAATTCTCAATTTTTGCTGTATTTTAAAAAGAATTTAATCTTTCGTGTTGAATTCAATTTCAATATTGTTTTAGTTCAATGTTTACTTGAATTACATATCGATTAGAAAGAAATTCTCAATCCTTGCGACATTTTAAAAAGGATTTAATTTTTTGTTTGCCTTTTTCCAATTTCGTTTTTGTGTTAAATTGAATTTCAATATTATTTCAGTTGAATGTTCTCTTGGATTACCATTTGAATCAATTCATATAACTTGATCTCACAGACCATTCAAGTGCAAGTGGAAGGCAGCATCCATCTTTGTTGCCAAATCCATTTAAAACATTTCATAATTGAATCATTTTCAAATTGATTGCATAAATTCCAACATTATTATTTTGTGCGCTTCCAAAATACATACAGCAAAAGCGAAAGAAAAAGAACGGAAACAAAAAACTCAACAGAAGCCAAAAAGCAATTTCATTCCAAAAATCCCAAATAGCCTAGGCCCATTTGTTGATGCTGCCTGCCTAAGCTGCTGGCTTTGGCTTTAACTTGGCTCGACAGTGGTGCTGCGGTGACGGTGGTGATGGTGGTGGTGGTGGCAGCGGTGGTGGTGGCGGTGCCTGTTGGTTGTTGGTGGTGCTGTGCTGTGCTGTGCTTAGTGGCAAGCCACATTAGGCAAATATGTAAATAACTTTTAAGGAATTAAGCACACGCACACAGACAATACCTACACACACACACAGACAGATGTTGTCTTCTGGTCTTTGGGGGGTTTTATGTATCATCAGCTTACCAACAGAACAGAACAGAAGAGAACAGAATATGGAAGAAGTAGGAACTAGAAAAAGACCACGATGAGATAAGGTGGAAGGTGGAAATGATTGTGAAGATGAAGAAGATGGGCCTACACAATGCAATCACTTATACGCCATGTTGCACAAGGCGTTTCTTGATATGGGAACAGGGGAATCCAAATAGTAAACGAACGAACAGAGAAAACAAAAAACACTCAACAGAGTATAGAGAATACATACATATGATGTATACAGTGAGACAAATTTGCTGCCATTTTAATGCAGAGATCTCTATTCTATATCAGTAAAATAAGGAAATGATTCTACTTTGGATAGACTCAAAAATCGAAATAGAATTTATTTCAATTAGTTTTTGCTATTTTCAGTAAGTCATTTATGACATATTAGAACAATTTATTTCAGTTCAGCTAAATGACAAAATAAAATGGCATATTAAAAGGCAGTTTTGATATCAACAAGAGCAAAGCTATGGTTTTGACACAATTTCTGTAGTTTTTCTATATATTTTATAATAAAATGTTAACAATTTTCAGTCGAGAGAGAAACTTAAGAGACTTAATAACATCTAATAGTAGAGACGTAATGTGATGCCAAGTAAATGCTTTAATGGGTCACACTACACTGCAGTGTTGATCAATTAACAGATATAAACCGAATGTCAGTGTTAATCAACAGTTTTGTTTTTAAATAAATGCCTTATAGGGTCAGTCTACTTTTCGTTGTTGTTCTTTTTGAAGCGATTAACAGTTTCGATAGTTTCAGTGTTGCTCAATTTAATGTTATTAAGCTATGTTAAGGGATCAGCCTACGCTTTAGTGTTGGTCAATTAAAAGTTATTAAGCGATTGACAGCTTCGGTTTGCTGTTTCCTTCAACTCCATTTCTATTCGAGAGTTCCAGTGTTGATCAATTTAATGTTATTAAGCTAAAGGCAGTATTGGTGAACAGTAAATATCTTAATATATCACCCTACGCTTTAGTGTTGGTCAATTAAAAGTTATTAAGCGATTGACAGCTTCGATTTGCAGTTTCCTTCAATTCCATTTCTATCTAACAATCATTTTATCTCATCAATAAAAGGTTTTGCGGGGATTGGAATAAAGGCAATTTCTATCTGATGTTTTGGCTCAGTGCATTGCAGGTACAAAACATTAATTACACACACATTTGCTGGCAACAGAAGGACATCAAGCAGGCCAGTAGCAGGAGCAGGAGCTGGAGCAGGACCAGAACACCGGGACACAAGGCAAAACCACAAACGCGTCATTACAAACTGGTAGAGCAACAACAATAACAACGTATGTAATGGGAATTGGGAATCGTCCATTGCTTGCCACGTGAACTGCGAGACCTGCCGCTTGCATTTTATCTGCTCCAATTGCAGTCGCTTCAACAGGGCAGAGGCAGAGGCAGGGAGCAAGATGGAGAGAGAGAGAGAGAGTGAGAGAAATGAGTTGGGTGGCTTGCGGTGGGTTTTGGCCAGGACCCTCAGCATATTTACAGTTACTCGGCATTTAATGCAAGTGGGAATTACAAAAAAAAAGAACTGGGAAAAAAAAACAACTGGGTAGAAAATAAAAAGGGCGTGTCCTGTGCCTGGAAGGCGATTTAAAACATTCGAATCATGCCCAGAATGAGCAAGAGAATGCAATGAAAACATAAACGGAAGCGGCGTAATATGCATTTTGTCCTCCTCCACCTCCTCCTCCACCTCCTCCTCCCCCACCGCCGCGTACCACCTGCTGCTACTCCTCCTGCGTCATCTTGCACTCCAGCCCAACGTGGAGTATCTCGGCTCCTGTTTGCGCTCCTCCTTCTACTGCTTCCTGCTTGCGTTTTGTTGTATAAGAGCAGTAAACAATAATAACAGACAACAACAACGTAGCTGGAGGATTACAGGACAACAGACCAGACCAGGCCAGACCAGAGCGGAGGAGCAGAGGTAGATGGGTGGTTGATTGAGAGATGAGTCGCAAGGGGCGGGGAGGGGGGACTACAATGGTTCTACGGTTAGCATAGCGAGTGGGATTCAGTGGGAGAGGGGGGAGGGGTTGGGGAGAGCATGCGACTAAGTGTTTTGCAACGGAAATGCCAAGCTATCATGCAAAAAGCCACTGGCAGATTAACGAACCATGGCCAAGGCATGCCAAAAAGGTAGTGATGAAGGAGCAGAGGAGGAGTTCTCCTGTCCTGGGTGCGGAAGAACGACAAATGAATGAATGGGGAAGGAGACATTGGCGGTTTGTCCGTAGCCAGAAGGTAACTGGCTATAGAAGATCCGACCTCGGCACGTGACGCAGCGACAGTCCATGACCAAGTGCTGATTTTTTATCTGCCACAATTGGAAAGGCGGATGAGCTGGCGAGGTAAATGAGAGAGGGAGGAGGTAGCTTGGCCGGGTGTGTGGGCGGGTGGGGGTTGGAGTCCCCTGTTTGGAACTGAGTCAACGAAAAACGACAAAAGGTTATTGACATTGTGTTGTATTTTGCTCCATCTATCTATCCATCTCTCTCTCTATCGCTCTCTTCCATTTTCTTTGCATTCGAACAGTCAGCACAGACAACAAAAGGTTAACAGATACATAACATCAAATGAATATGATGAATCCCATAATGCACTAACTTTAACACAATTTGTATATAAAAAATGATAATTTTATCGAAATATATATAGCTCAAAAATATCTCAAAAGTAGAGTATTTAATATGGAAAAAGAGGCACCTTAAAACCAATGCGAAGCTTAAGATATTCTTTTTTCATAAAGAGAGATATTATATTTCACATTAATATTAATTGAAAATTGTAGTATTCTATCTGGAACTGAACTCTTTCAATATGTTCTCATAAGTGTTTGATCCTGGCCTTCTCAACTGTGACCCATTGATATTTGAACTCTATCCTTCTTTTATATTTTGAAAAACTCAACAGGAAAACCTCGCAGATCATCAGTTAGTTACACTCTAATCTACATTATTAATAAAAATATATATACACATATTTTAGTTCTTTTACCATGTATCCAAAGGATGGAATGGTATATTAAAGTTGCCAAAATGTATGTAACAGGCAGAAGGAAGCAACTGTGCCTTTACCCTATAAAGTAGGTATATACATGTATTTTTGATCAGTATTCAAGTAAAGCGGAATCAATTGAGACCTGTCCGTCTGTATTAACATCGAGATCTCGGGATCTATAAGAGCTAGAGCTACCAAATTTTAAATGTAGAATTGTGTAGAGCGTGCGCTAGTCAAATTCATTCGCATCATATTTTAATATGGCATGTGCTCATAAAAGTGAGCGATATAGCATGTGTTAGCTATCGCGCCATGCGAATGGAATTAAATACACGTAATTGGTTTTATAAATGTCCTGTGGTTCTTTCAATTGGTGTATGAAAAAACATCCAAGTTACTTTATTTGTCAAGCATATTAAAAATATGTAAGCACCTTAAATAATTCTAACAAAATCAATCTCAAGTCTACTAAGTAACCCTATTTATTTTGTTTTGCGATTTTAAAATTTTTTAAATTGGGAAAATTGACAAAGAAATCTCGCTCGAAAAGGCCTTTAACACAAATCATATAAAGGACAGTTCTTTCAATTGTCTTTCTATAATGTAGTCAATAGATCTTCATATTTTAAAGGAATTTCATAAAGAAGTGAAAGAACCAAGCTCTTACAAACAGCTAATCAGGAACAAGATAACCCAGACACACGAGAAGAAGTTGAGTTATAATAAAACGAACGACAAAAAAAAAAATCGAAGCTATAGAAGCTGCAACAACAAGTGGCAGAAACGAAGCCACAACATTAACTACAAAGGACTAAAGATCATTACATTAATTAATGCTATATAAAGTCACAAAGATCTAACATAAATAATAATAATAATAAGACCTCATCAAACTGAACTATTTTTACATATTTCTAACGAATATAGAGAATCTAATTCCACATATATATATATAGGATTTGTCATTTGTATTAATTTTGATGTTCAATAATTGTAGATAGCCCAACCTTATATACCTTTAAACAAAAGCCCGGAAAAAGGGTAACCAAAACCGCTTAAAAAGCATTGCATACTTAAAAGGGCGCCTTCTTGAGAGCAAGAAGAAGACTAGAAATAAAAAGACAAAGCAAAGTAAGGAAGGGCAGCAAAAGCAAAGCAAAGAAAGAAACAGAAACTGCACAACTTTTTAAAAGGTGGAAATGCTTTTTAAGTATTAATTTGCGCAAACACTCGACAGCAAAGCAAGCAGAAAGCAGTACAGCAAAAACAGCAGAAACAACAAAAGGAGGAAGAAAAAACAAAAAAAAAAAACAAGTTAATAAAACAGTTGCAGCTGCCGCTGCCACTGCCGCTGCCACTGCAGCCATTGCTGGTCTTTTCCTCTTTGGCTCTCGTTATCCCTTCCCTGGGCAAGCCATTTTGGTGACCAACTTGCAACAGCTAGACGCCACCCCCTACCATCAGCAGCTTAAACACCTTGTGTCCCCCTCCTCCGCCATCCAGTCAACCCATTCGTTTGCCTTCTTTCTTTGCATTCTCTTTGGCCATTTGGCCCACTAATTGTTCACAACATGGGCTATCGCTTTGCGCAAACACCTAGGACAACAGCCACAGGACACCTACGTTAAAAGGCTTCCCACCTCTCCTTCGACCCACTTGAGACCCCCACCCCACACCCCCACTCAATGCCAAGCTCAAGTGCATTTTGGGCCAAAGGCATTTTTGCTGTTTTGCGTTAATTGAAAACTTTTGAGTAGATATATTTGCCTTCTTCGACGCATAGACGGCAAAAAAAACAAAGTGAATTGGAAAAGTTTTGCCAATTTTTTTTCCGCTAGTTTTTTGTTTTCGACCAACAAGGAGTTTTTAACGCTATGCCGCCTTGCATTTGTTTAGAGAGAGTTTTGCCACCGCGTTAAGGGGCTTTTCAACAGCTTAAAGTTACCCCCCACCCCCTTCCACCCCCATCCCCGACACTCCACCGAACACTGCTACCAAAAGTTGGAGGCCAATTAACTAGTTAGAATGACACTGAAAAGGGGGAGGGGGTGGAGGCAAAAAACACTGTAAAAACGAATACCGAATCCTAAAGAGTATTTCAGTTTTTGGCCAGCCAAGTTGACAACGTAGCGGATTTAATTGAAAAAAAAAAAATGAAACCCCAAAACTACAGCAAAGAAAAGCGAAGTAAAAACTTGGAAAATTTGTTATGTCTGGGGATTGCAGTTTGACTAGATTGGAAATCCACTCTAAGCTGCCAAGGACTACATATGTACCAAATGCTGTGTATGCTGTGGACAGGATGCTATATGGGAGTGGGGGGGGGTGGGTGATATAGCGGGGTAGCGCGGTCTAGTGGGTGGTTTTATTGTCAGCTACATGAACAGGCAGCAGGCAGAAAGATTTTCATGGATTTCGCCATAAGACTTTAAGTGGGGAATCGATTTTGGTTGTGTGTGAATTGCGAATTCTCATTGTGCGGTTAACTCAATTATATGCCACACTGAAGGAACCAAACTACATACGACCGACCATAGTCACATTAGAGAAGACTTCCTGATTAAGGCCTATTTACAGTTATTGGCATGGGATCTAACTCCCATTTGAAATAACAAATAGAATAGAATCGAATCGAATCGAATAGAGATTACAAGCCAATTTCAAACGAGTTTAAACCAAAATCAAATCATTTCAAAATTTCACAATTGGAACTATAAGATAAAGTTGCGTGATTTGTGAAAAGAATTGATGCCAAATTCGGTTGGTTGAAAAATTTACTCAATGACAATAATCGAAAACTCTTTTATCTTCCAATCGAGAAGGTATATTTAGAAGTGAATCATAAATAGATATAAATATGGATTTTTATATGTTTAGAAATGAACAAGTCTTCGAAATTTCACCCACCAATTCAAGAGATATATAAAAGTGGATCAGAAATCAAAATGAAATAAATTAGAAATTTCGCTTTCCACATACATATGTACATAGATCACAAATTCATCCACAAATATGCCCCTGCCCCACCGCATATTTGGGCGTATAAAATATTCTGGCCACACACACTATTTGACTTTTTCTGAAATCATTGTCAATAAACCTAAATATAATCTGAATTGAAATGTTTTTCTTTTTCTGTAGCTAACAACATATATTGATATTTTTCCGTAGCTAATCGATAGTTCATTTTGAGCTTAAATTTTTTGATATTGTTCTATAAATATATCAATTGACGAAATCCAATAATTATACCCTTAGAGAGGGTATTATAAAATTGAGTAGATGTTTGTAACGCAGAGAAAGAATCGTTTCCGACCCCATGATCGGCATGAGATATACCCATGTCCGTCTGAACGTATGCTAACTAGACCCACAGTTTTAAAGCTATGGCTTTAAAAGTTTGTATATAAGATTTTTTCTACCCCTGATACATTATCTGAGATTTATATCATACAAAAAAAGACGTTAAATGCGAATAACTTCTCTTTATCTTGAAGAATCTTATCCAAACTGATTATATGCATAAATATTTACACAATACATCATATTCCTGGATTTCCAGAAAATCGAATAAGGCTTGATTTTGACAATACAAAATTTGCCTGAATACACACACACATAAACAGTAAGGCACATGCATCAAAATATGTATGTGTGTGTGTGAATATGTTCTATTAAACGAGAGATAAGGGTTCAAATCCAGTTCATGGCAAAGCTTTTTTTTTAGCAGTTAGTTTCTTTGATATTTTTCCTATTTATGTCTATTTTTATTAATTTTAATTGGCTAAAAAATGTAATGAATATTTTTGAACCTCTTTTTTGATTAGAAAATTTTCACTTTCAACTAAAAGAAGTGGGGGGCAGCTAATTGACTGTCTGGTAGTGTATGGAGCTATGCTCCCTTCTGCTTATTCGATTTAGCTTTTGCAGATATAGAATATAATATATATATTTCGATTTATCTCTATTTATAAACAGATGATTTATATCTACATATCTGCCTTTGAACACACTTAAACAAATCATTTCTGATTTCTTTTATGAATTATTTCGAAAATAAAACTTTTAGACTTATTTAAAGTAAGCCAAAGTCTTGTAATTATTTATGTAGGTTATGCTGATTAGATTACTTACGATTTCCCTTTGCAATTTGGCTATATTGAAATTGGCCTGGGCCAAACGGACACTGAGCGTTGCCACATCGCTAGTTAGTTGGGCCCTTTCGCTGGTATTCCGATCGACCAGCTTCAACATTTTATCCTCAAGACTTTGATTGACCTTCTGGACACGCTTATGCGACTCGTACAGTCGATCGTATTTGTCCTGCCAGGCAATGACACTGTCCTCCAATTCCACTTGACGTTCGGTTTCCCTTAGACAGGCTGTCTCAAGGGCATACAATTGGGTCTGCTTTTCGATTAATGCCTGTTGCAATTGTTCAATTTCCGCTACAGACGCCAGAGCACTAACAGGGCCAGAATCTGAATCTGGAGCCACTGCAACTGATGTCGGCCCTGTATTGCCAGCTGTTGGGGCTGCTGCTGCTTCTGATGTTGTTGTTGTTGCTGCTGCTGTTGTTGTTGCTGCTGCTTTTGTTGTTGCTGATATTGTTGTGCCCGCTGTGGACGCTGTTGCTGACGCCGCCGCCGCCGTCGCCTGGAAAAGAAGGAGAAAAAATGAAATTATGAGAAGAAAATATTTTGTAATTAATTTTACTTCCGTTCCGTGGGTGCGCAACCGGACGCAAAGTGTCACACTGTTTCGACTGCAAAAACGTTACTTAAAACAACAACCAGAAAAAAAACAACACAACACAACATGAAATGTCAAAAAAAAAAAAAAAAATGAAATGAAATTAAGCGAGGGAGAACACCACACACAGAGACACAGAAGAGACGGAGCAGAGACTGAGAGAGATTGGAGAAGAGTATGCGTTGGACAGCAGCAGCAGCAGCAGCAGCTACATGACATTAAATTACACAGCGGATCTTCTTTTTTGTTATATATATTTTTGAAACGTTTCATGTCATAAAAATGCACGTCATGCTTATAAATGTGGCGAAAGAGTCAGTCAGATATATGTATGTATGTATGAACGTATAGTAAAGAGATACGTGTGCTGTGTGCTTAACCCGAAACAGCATCCAATAGAGATAAGATTAACCGATGATCGGCCATAGAGAATGCTTTGATGCCCTAATGGCATCAACATGTATCAAGGCCATCCAAAGGCTTATCTAAACGATGTGTGCATTAAATGGAAGGGTATATACATACACTGTATACACTACATTGCCCAGCGCACTGATAAGCGACAAACGAAAGAGTCGGCCTATGGGTGTGTTGTTTGTGTTTTAAACGAAAAAAAAACACAAAAAAACTCTCTCAAGTGTGAGTGAGAAGTCAAATCGGAGAGTGGGTCCCGCATATGTAATAAACAGATTAGCCAGAGGTTTTCTGTTCTTCTAGTTTTTTTCCTGTTATTTGTGAAACAAAACAAAGCAACAATTACAAAAAAAAAATAGACAATGAGTTGATGTTATCAGGGAAGGAGTCAGATTTTTGCAGACTTAAAAGGGGGCTCAAAATACGAAAGTCTAGCTAGACTTTAGCTATGATTTCTTAGATCAAGTTGGGATCAAGTCCGCCCTGCTTTAAGGGGGGGCTGTTCTACCAGTTATAATTCTTCTATATAAACTAAGTAATAGAGATAACAATAGCAAAACGCTGCATGAATAAAGTAAGTAAATCGCCGGGCCGTCTTGGATATACCTATCTCGCTCACTCTTATGTGGACACGAGCAATTTGCGCATTTGCACCGCTTTGAGTACAAAATGTTTCTACCTATAACTCGGTTATTGAGCAAGAAAATCTCCTTTTATCGAATTGCGGGGCGAAACTTCATCAGCGTATATACTACACGAGCCTACATTCCAAGTTTGGTAGCTTTAGCTCCTAGAGATCCCGAGATCTCGATGTTTATACAGACGGACAAGCGAACAGATGGACGGACATGTCTCAATCGACACTGATCAGCTTTTGACTTCTTTAACTTTTATGGCATTTTATAACAGATTTTCACATGAGAACATGAAACAGAAGTTAAGAGAAAGGATGATCTTTTGATCCATATTTACAGGAAAAAAGGATTTCATATTTTGACAACAGTTACTTAATTAATATGTATTAATGCTAAACTTTATAGGATATGGAAAAATAGAGAAAGCACGGAAGATAAAGGATGCAGTTTTATTTAAATTAAAAAAAAAAAAAACATTTAATCCAGCATTTAATACAGGTATAAGTCAAGGCGCCGCCCACATAAAACAAATCTATGTCAATTTTAATTTAAGGATATAAAAATAAAAATGTTGCTAACAAATCTTGTTCCCTTCATCAATAATAATAAATACCACTGCGCCTATTAATAAATTATTATTTCCGTAATTTTATTCAGATGTTATTAAACATTTTTTTACGATTTGTTGGTCATTTAAATAATGCATCACCCCCAAAATCGTTAATATACTTTATCAAAAATGTTAGAATTTCACGATTCACCTGTGAATCATTTGAATTGCATACCAAAAATTTCGAATATATCCCCAAAATTCGTTTGGAGCCATTGGAAGTTGTAATTTTTACTCCTAAACTTGAGTCTATCGGCTTGGCGTCTAAAGCAAACTACAAATGTATATTAAAATTTGCGATTAAAATCGAATAAATAATGTATCATTTTAATTATATTAATTAAGAATATATCATATGTATGAAAGAGATAGAAAATGTCCCATTATTTTGACTAATAATACTTTCTGATGCTTATCTGTTAAATGCATTATTATTATACCCAATTGTTTGAGCCATGTTGCAGGGTATGAAAAGTCAAACCGCATTTCGAGAGTCTCGAAATCAAAGTGCAAACTACATTCTCATACATGTAATTGGATTAACTTGACAAAAACAAAAACAAGAAGAACTGAAAATAAGAAGAAGAAGAAGAAGGAAGAGGCAACTAGAAGGAAGAGAGCAACGCAGAACAGAACGTCGCCATTTGAAACTTTGTCTTTTGGTTACCCCAACGAAACTCACTCAGCTCCAAGGAGACACACACACACTCAAACCTAAAAACTGCACAATGTACAGAAAATTTAATTAAAAAAGGATTTTCGGGCTGGAAAGTTGTATGGCTTCGCTGACTTGGCCTCTTCTACAAGTTGCCGTTTAAATTCAGAAGAGCAAAAAAAAAAACAAAAAAAACAAATGAGAAAATAATTTTTCTTCATTTTTGGTTCGTAATTTTTTTTTTCTCAGCTTTTTCTCTTGATTATTTTTTGCCAACGCCATAAGAAAATTCAATTTATAGTTTCCAAAAGGCAAAACGAGACGAAATCAGGACAGCAAAAACCATCAGAAAACGACAGGCGGCGGCTACCGAGGAGGGTAGGAGGGGGGTGGATGGTAAATTGCCAAAGACAGACAATGCTATTAATTAATTTAGCAAAGGCGGCAACAGTTAAAACGGTTCTCTGTCTCCTCCTTAAGGGACATGAGAAAACAAACTGAGAGTGTGACCGAGAGGGTAGAAAACTATGCCTTTCCCATGTGTGTGTATCAAAGTTTTTCATAGGGTAAAATGGGCTATATCCCCTCCATCTATTCGATCTCTAGTCTCTTCAATTATTACAAATTTTCTGAATCCTTTAATTTGATTAAAGGATATCTCAAAAGTCGACCCCCTCAAATTAAATTACGATGCTTGTTTGCTTTTGTGTTTTAGGCCATAAAATGGTTTTCATGTTGCAAAATATACGTTTTATTTTTGCTTGCTCAATGCTGTTTTTAAATAATTTAATAAACGCTTTTGGTGTCCTGATAATAATGAGTATGGCTAAAACATATTCACCGAATCGAATATTTCTTGCTATTGTTGTTTTTTTTTTGGTATATTTAAGCTGTTTTTGTTTATTCAATTATTTCATTATTTTTGTGTTGACGCTTTAAACGCTTTTCATACATATCCAATATGTTTTGCATTGTGCTATTTGGTGTGTGCCTCAGTAAAATATCAAATATTCCGCATCAACTCAAACAAGGTATTTAATTTTATTTCCACTTTAAATTTGCTATCTAGAAATATATGGAAATCAATGTTTGTTTGTTCCTTATAGACTCCGAAATGGTCAGAGATTAAGTACTGATATCTTTAGGAACTTTGTACCAAAATTATACCCATAATTAGTTGGAAAATGTTGATACTTTAACCATAACAACAAAACAAACAACAATTCTTCTTAAATAGTGTTCGTTGATATTATTAACAACATTATATTCAGTTAAACTTATTAAATTTGGTGGAATGATAGATTTTTATAATAAAATAAATAATGCGGGAGAAAATCGCTTTTTATGGAATTCCGGGGGCGAAAGTGGGCGTGGCAAAAAAATAAATAAACTTGATCTGCGTACACACTACACGAGTCTACTTTCCAAATTTAGTAGCTCTAGCTCTTATAGATCACGAGATCTCTATGTTTGTACAGACGGACATGTCCCAATTGACTCGGCTATTGACACTGGTCAAAAATAGGGTCGGAAATACTTCCTTTCGCCTGTTGCATACATTTTGGAGACTTTAATATGCCATTTCATCCTATTGATGCCGGGTATAAAAATTTTAAAAGCTTCTGAATCACAAGAACAATGAGAGAAGACTCTAAACTCCACGTTTATGAACAGCTCAAACCCGCTCGTTTGGAAACCTGAGAAAGAACTCAAAGTTTGTTCATAAAAGTGAGTATATTTAATTTTCTCTTATCTTAATGTTACTTTTCTTGTAAAGTTTAGCACCTTTTTGGTCATTATTATTATTATGAACTATAAATAGATTTTAATTGCTCAAGTCATTTCCGCATGCAATTTTGCACTCGATATTGTTAATGAAAGCGTGACTTCTTTGTTCTTCGTTTGTTAAGTATTTGTTTTGCTTATTAACTTTTACTTTGTCTGCTTAATGAGAGTATTGCAAGGAAGAACTTTGTCATCAAAGTTGACACAAAAGTTACTCATCAATTTCAATTTCAATTTCCATAAAAATCTTCGTCACACTTCACTTTGTTTTGTACGACTTTGTGTGAACTTCGTTCTTTCTTTCTGAAGCTCAGCTCATTTTTCATGGCTTATTTTCTGTGGTCTTGCCCCTTTTTTTTTTTTTTTTTTTTTTGCAGCTTCTGCGTCGCTTTCTTCACGGAGACATTTTCTAATTGTCATCTTGGAGGATTAGTTTCCCCAGAAATGGAAAACCATTGATGGTAGGGTAGGGTAAGGTTTTTGGCGGAGAGAGTAGAGTATATGGGGGTGTAGTGGGGGGTGGGGTGTGGGGGGTTGGGTGTATGTGAAACTTGCCATTATTTATTATGTTGCTCAAGTCTTTCATTACAGCAACATTTTTGCTGCCTTTCATTTGTTGGCTCGACTTTACTTTACTTTTGCCTCCGTTCGTTTTGTGTCACATTCCTGCTTTTGCCTTATGCCTCCTCTTATTTACAGTTATTTGGCTGCTCTGAGATGCAAAAGGCTTAAAAAAAAAAAAACGGAAGTGGGTGCCAGAAAAAAAGAAAAGAGTGAAAAGCGAAAAGAAAAGAAACAAACCATTCCCATCATTATCTGGCCGTAGCTAGAGAAATGCTTACAAGCCTGATTAAACCTTAGTGAAAGTTATCATCAGCCTCGACGTCGTCCTCGTCGTCGTTCTGGCTCATTTGAAGGGATAATTACATGAAGGAAACGCAATGGAATTTTTCCGGGGTTTTTTTTTTTTTCTTATGTTATTTTAGTAACCGAAACTTATTTATTTCGCCAGTTCAGTTGAGTTCAGTTCAGTTGAGTTAAGTTCGGTTTGCTTCGCTTTTCGGTAATCAATAAATAAATTTTGTAAACATCAATAGATTGCTTTGAAGAAAGGAAGAGAACGCAGCAACTTGCCATTAAGACTGAAAATGCTTTTGTAAACAATATTTATGCCCCCCCTTCACAACCCTCTCTTCCCTTCATTTAACCCCCCTCTGTTTAGTGATGAATGGAAGGTCAATTGCTATGACCCCAAGAGCGATGTCCTGAAAGCGCGTCTATATGTATTTAATATATATATATATATATATAAATGTTTGTTCTCTTCAACCATAGCTCTGACATTTAACACAAAACGACGCGAGCCTGTCAATGCCAATGTGTCCTGGTCTCAGCCAAGAAGGCATAAGGAATGGGTGGAAAATGCTTCGCTTCTTTTTTTTTTTTTTTTTTGGTGGGATGAGGCAAGAAATGGTGTGCCCCCTGCTAGATGGTGGAATGTTTATGCGAATGCTTGAGCACAAACATACGTGACATGCCTCAGTGTGTGTGTGTGTGAGTGTGTGTGTGTGTTGCTTAAGCGGCGGAAGCAATGTGCACCAACTGACAGCTGGTAGAGAGGAAGCAAAACCCAAGTTGATAGCTGAAAGAGTCGCAGATCCTTCACTTGGAAAAAAAAAGAGGAAAAAAATGCCACAACTTGGCTGACAGTTGGCTGCTATTGCTCCTGCTCCTGCTCCTGCTTCTGCCACTGCCACTGAGGCTGCTGAGTTAAGTTCAGTTCAGTTCAGTTGTTGTCATATTTTTCACAAATTTTTTCTTCTCTATGACTTTTAACACAAGTTAAGAAGATATTAAATGCACAGTGTGTCAAAAGCAATTCATAGGCAATTAGTGTCATAATCAATTTACTATTCATTAATCATTTGGATAGTTTATTATCCTATAGAGTTATGCAATTCTAATTGGCCTCATCTACCTCGCCAATTTATTGGTTGTCTGCCATTTAAATGAGATTTTTTTTTTTTTTTCTTTTTAATTTAATGACCCTTATCTCTGGAGGGGTGGTGGCTCGGCAGGCTCGTTAATTGGCCTTTAAAAACCAATTCACAATAAATCAGCATAAATAAAGCTTCAACGATTTAAATTTAAGCACCTGTTTTTTCTTTATTTTTTTTTATTAAAAAATGATTTGATTAGCATGGCTTATCATCGTTGAGCACGTTGAGCACTAAAGTATCTTGGCGCAAGAAGCAGGGACGGATCCAATCACAAAAGAAAAAATATAAGTTTGTCTATTTCATTATTATAAACTTTTTGATTGGACCACCTCGGAAATTCTTTTGAATAAATTTTTAAGAGTCTCTGGCCACGCTCTTCTTTCCATTAGTTTTACTTTCACTTTATTTTAAATTAATATATATATTTTCCAAGCATCTTTTATTATTTGCCTTTCAAAGTAGAATGGGCAAATTCGACATTTTCCAATTTATTTCCTTATTTCAGTGCATATTAAATTTTCAATTGTAAACATAAAGCAGGATCAAAATACGACATGGCACTTCCATTCCTATCATGTTGCTTGCTCACGTTGATTCTGTAGACGATTCCTGTGAATCGGTGTTGTTAGCAATTCTGCTTAGTCCTACACAAAGATGCATTTGAGGACCTTCGTACAAGATTTTCATATGTATCCAATTATCGCACTTATCCTGTTGCAATTTGTTCAAATCTTTTCCATATGTTTTGCGGTCCATTACCCTCTTAGCCCCCCTTTATCTATGTATACTAGTTTTTGCGTTTGTCTTTGTTTTTTCTATCAAACATAACCAAATTCAAGCTATGTACAAAAGATGAAATGCAAATTTAGCTAGCATTCTGCAATACTTATATATTTATATATTGATTGACTACCCTATCTATACCTACATATATCGATACTACTTAATATAATTTACTCGTCACATTTAGAGTTTGAACTTTCTGCCCATGGAGCTCATTTGGCAACTCTGTCGATATCGATTACTATTACCAATCGATTCTAAGAATTTCACATCAAAGTAAGCCTTGACCACACATAAAAACCATTGTGTAAGGAAGTTGGGTGAGACTTCATTAGTTGCTTCTTTGCTTCTGAGAAGAGAAGAGGCAATTCATATTTCTTTATTATTTTTAAATACCTTTTTTATATTTTTTCCTTATTACTTTTTTAATATTTGGACTGCTGCCGAAATGGATGATTTTTCTTAAAAACATTCATTACAATATTTGATTTTATATTTCGAAAAACGCAAATGGATTGTAATTAATCAATATGTATAACTGTTGCTTCTTGGCTTCTGAGAAGAGAAGAGGCAATTCATATTTCTTTATTATTTTTAAATACCTTTTTATATTTTTTCATTATTACTTGTTTTAATATTGAACTGCTGCCGAAATGGATGATTTTTCTTAAAAACATTCTTTACAATATTTGATTTTATATTTCGAAAAACGCAAATGGATTATAATTAATAAATATGTATAAATGTTGCTTCTTGGCTTCTGAGAAGAGAAGAGGCAATTCATATTTCTTTATTATTTTTAAATACCTTTTATATTTTTTTTCATTATTACTTGTTTTAATATTGAACTGCTGCCGAAATGGATGATAATTTTCTTAAAAACATTCATTACAATATTTGATTTTATATTTCGAAAAACGCAAATGGATTATAATTAATAAATATGTATAAATGTTGCTTCTTGGCTTCTGAGAAGAGAAGAGGCAATTCATATTTCTTTATTATTTTTAAATACCTTTTTATATTTTTTCATTATTAGTTGTTTTAATATTGAACTGCTGCCGAAATGGATGATAATTTTCTTAAAAACATTTATTACAATATTTGATTTTATATTTCGAAAAACGCAAATGGATTATAATTAATAAATATGTATAAATGTTGATCTAAAACGCTATTTTGAATCGATGGTTCCTATGGGAGCTATATGATATAGTAGATATGTACTTATATGTATAATGCCTGCAGTATGTAAAAAATGTGAGCACTGTCGCCTTAGCGATCTAGGAGGAGAATATGTTGATCCAGACGGACAGATAGACCGATTTGAACTCTTCTTGTTATGCCGATCAAAAAAAGAAATATAAATATATATATATATTATGAAAAATAATATATGTATAGTATATATATTATGGAAAATAAAATATATTCATTGCTGCTATCCAGGGGGTACGATATTTCCAAAAATTGAGAAAAAAATAAGCATAGAACTCAAACTCATGAAAAGATTGTACGATTAGACTTTTAAGTAATACTTTTGCGTTGGTTTTTCAAAGGAGAAACATGTTCTTTTTGCTAATGAAATGAAGTTTTTGGAAATGTATTTATTGTTTTTCCCAAAATTCTTAAGATAAAATTTTTGTTAGTTTGACTATTTCCTTTTATTCACATCATTGGTATATACGCACTCGTAATCGGGAAACTATCAATTGTGGTATCAAAACTATCGATACTATCGATAGTTTGCCAGCTCTCCTTTCATTCCTGTCCCTCTCATCTCAAACGATGAAGATTAAAGTTAAAATTTTGAAAGAATCCAAAAATAAATATGAAAAATCTTATTAAAAAAATTACTTGTACATGGTTTTGTTTATTTTACTAGTTCTACATATTTCTAAGTATATTCGGGTCTACAAATTTTGTGGTACTGTCATTCAAAGCCAAAAAATTGGCCGCTTAAAGACCCAAAGGAATTGACAAGCAAAAAAAAAAGGCCAAAAGAAAATAGACAATATCAAGTTTGAAAACTTGGTCCCACTGTGCATTAAACACACACATATATTTGGTCCACAAACCAAAACCAAGTGAGGCCCATCAATGTGTGTGTGTGTGTGTGTGTGTATACGAGTGAGTTTGTCTTTGTGTGCTTTTTGCGCCTGACACATTATGTTAATACATCTACAGTTTAACACGGGCAAATATTGAACTTCATGTGGCAGTTGCCCATGTTCCAGGGGGCAATGTAAGTGTACACAACAACAACAGCAACTACACACACTCGCACACACGCACAGTCAGTGTATATATACATAACACAAAATTTATGCATATTTTGATGACATTTTGAACGCATAACGTAAAATGTCAAATACATAAAAACGAACAACAACAACAAAAAAAGAGGAAAATATAACATGAAAACGAGAAACGCAAGAATAACGAAGTGAAAGAGTAAACCAAATGGCGAAATCATTTCATCAATACCCATACACACACACCATGCATACACACACACAGCATGCATACACATACACACACATACGCACATTTCAATTCTTTTTGCCGGAAATCGATGACAGCCATTTTGCTGTAAATTGAGGCATTTTGCCAAAGCGTTTTTGTAATTGTATTAGCGGACCGTTCTCTCTCTCTCTCTCACTCTCTGTGTGTGTATGAAAAGTTGGTTTAGGGGGGAGGGGAGTCGGGAAGGCTGTTCGCTTCATCTCTTACTGGCGACATATTTGCTTCTCTGCTATTTTTAGCGCCATTTTCATTTAATTTGCTGCCCATGCTGCATAACTAAAATGGCGAACGGTAGCCAAAAGATGAGCATAGATTGCGATGAGAGTGGGGGGAGGAAAGGAAGTGCTTGTGGGGTGGAGGGGGTGCGTGCGATACAAGACCAGTTTATGTTTTTCAATTACCCAGACCGCAAAATTTGCAATTTAGATAGCTAAATTTGAGTTTTTATACCCTAAAAACGGCACAGCATACGCATCAATAACCGATTGAAACGAAACCCGCTAATCTGCAGATCTTGGTTTAGGGTTTGATCATCGAAATGATCAAACAAATGAATCTCCATCGACTGTTCTTCATATTTATAAAGAACACACACGGCCCATAGGGGGCGCCAGGGTGTGATAAAAAAATGCAAAATCTTAGGGCATCTCGAAGTCGGCGACCCTCTTTTTATCCTTAACATATTTTTTTTTATTATGCATCTTTTTTTTGGGAGGTAAGTTGTGTGGCAACAAGAAAGAAACGAGGAGGAATATAAAGTGAGTCAGCGGCTTTGTTCTTGGTGACAATTTCGGAGTCAATTATTTAAATTTTAAATAGTTATATTCGGAGAGTTAATTTTAGATTGAAATTGCAAATGCAAGCGATTTGCTTTGCATTCAAACTTGTTACAAGCATAATTAAATAAGATTCATGGATGACAGTATGTGATAAATGAAGACTGACAGTTCAAAATATTCAACATTGGTCTGCTGTAAAAAATATATTGAGCGTTAAATATTAAATAAGTTTATAATGGAAAATTTTGTACCAGTTCATTCATGAAATTTTTCAAACTTAACATTGTGAACTCAGTCAACTTTTGGGCAATTTTAAGAAGATATCCTTTATCATTTCTAGATTTCGACCTCCTTGAAATATATGAAACCTTTGCCTGGCAAAAATTGCATAAGTAACTCCAATTACCAAATAAGCTCAGTCTTTTGGTTATAAAAGATTTCAGCTTAAATCGTATTGCATGCAAATTGTATACAAGTTGTTTGCTTATTGTTCGATTCTTGGAAATTGATGTCTTAAATATTAACGAATTCACTCATTAGTCGCCCAAGAGTATGCCGGAAGAAAACTAAACATAATTAAGTGAGAATTTGTGAAGTTTGATTGACATTTGAATCATTTGTCATGCAAAATGTGTGCTTACTTAGCTCTCTCTCTCTCTTTCTCCCTCTCCCTTATTCTACACCCAATTACTTGCTCTGCCTTTTTCCTTTTGGTTGCCTACATGTCAGTTGCCTTGCATTTTACTTCAATTTTCTTCTTTTTAGTTTTTTTCTTGCAATTTTGCATGTGCAGGAACTTGGAAAATCCGTGTGCAAGAACTAACTATTTTATGTGCGGGCAACGTGGCGTATGATTAATGAAAATGAAATATTGCGCATGCATAAGGACAAAGTTGAAAAGGCAAAAGTGGAATTGTATTTCCATCTTTGGCCAACTGTCTGTGTGTGTGTGTGTGTGTGTGTGTGTGTGTGTGTGTGTGTGTGTGTGTGTGTGCATAGACAGATAACAAACAATGGGGGGAAAAACGAGTGAGAAAAGAAATAACTAAACTGAACAGAAGTCAAAGCCAAGGACTCAGATTCGCAAAAGGAATCGATTATAAACGAAACGTTGATTGAATTTGCCAACAACAACAACAATAAGAACAAAACGCGTTATGGCGTCTCTCATACGAACGATAGCGAAAAGGTCAGAGACAAAAACAAAAAACCGAAATAGAGAATGAGAGAAATAGTGAGAGGTGATGAGAGACAGAGAAAGAGAGCGAGCTGCACACAAAGAAACAATGCAGAACGAATAATAACGGTAGCGCAGCAACAGTCCCCCCATTCCCACCTCCCGCCACGATTTCCATCAAGCAGCTATCACTACCTCTCCCCCGTCTTGCCCACACCCACCAAAAAAAAAAAAAAAACAAAAAGAAAAAGAAAAGGGAAATAAGCAATTTCAGCAAATAAATCGTAAAAAGTAAAAGTAATAAAATCAAGAAAATGAGAAAACAAACCACACACGCACACACACACAGTCCCACACACATACGCTTCGTGTCCTGTGTCTTTTGCCAAAAAGAAGAAGTAGCGCAAAAAAAGAAGAAAAGGAAAAAAAGATAGCGTTAACAAATTGGAATAACGACACAAGATCCACCCTCTACTGCCGCCCCCTTGGCGGCTAGATTTTTAAGAACTATATATTCAATCTAATTGTAGCAAACAAGGGAATCCTCCAGCGATCATTACTTAGATCCAGATCAAGAATATACATAATCATGTCTGATTAATAACAAAAACCAAATAACCCATGATGCATACAGGGTATAAAAAATTGATGAGAAAATGAAAATATCGCAGCTATCAAAAACAGACAGCAAACACACAATCAGAAACGCACTGGCAAGTACCTTACTTACGTGCAAGGCAGAGGAGTACAGAGACGGTACATACATACATCGATTCGAAAATAATAATAAAAAAGCCCAAACAAAAAAAAAAAAACGAAAGGAAACGCGAAAGCAAGAATCGCATTGGAACAATAAGAAAGCAAGAGAGATAATGCTTAATGCGGTGCCAACAGTGGGCCAAATTTTGCTTAATATTTCTTATCCTAAAAATAAATATTTAATCCCTTGGTGTATCATTGTGGTATAGTTCCAAAAACTCTGCAATCTCTCTGCAATTCAATTATTATTAGATAATTCTTTTAATTGAGTTTTCAGTTTCGTTGAATGAGTCTTATTTAATTTGAAATTAAGTTTGAAAGATTGTTTTTTTAAGGATATGCCGATTCGGAACACTAAAATCAACTAGAAAACACTCTTAATTTGGTTTCAAGGCAGCTTGAAATCGTTTTTTTGAATAGAATGAATATAAAATCTGTATTTAACCAAAAATAAGAACTATCTGAAAACTAGTTTTCAGCTCTTATTACAATTAGCCTGAATTGAGTTGTAAAATAATATTAGTTTGCTTAAATCAACCTTAAAACAGTAAAATTTTGTTACTTTTTTACTCTATTTGCATAAAAAATTATATTTTGCAACACTTTCAAAGAAAAATAATAATAAAATAAACCCCAAGAATTGATAAATAAATTCGTAAACTATTCATTCAACTGTAAAAGTTAAATAAGAAATTTACAAATCTACACATATGTATAAAATCGTATATTTCAACTATTTGCATTGAAAATTAATCGAAATTTGTTCAGTTCGTTATGACATAATCACTGAACTTATTCAATTAGGTTTGCAGATACATTGTTTGTCTTTTATGAAAGTTTTCTCTTTACATTTGAAATCGATATTGATTTGGCCACACAAATAGAAAAGAGTTTGCAAGCTAATCGCTTTATCCATATCAATTGCCAAATGAGAGACCAGACATGGAGATGGAGAGAAAAACGAAATGTTAATTCATTTCATAGACAAAACGAAAACCAAATTAAAGAAACTGACAAACTGCCAAAGGAAAACGTTTTCTCCATATGAAGTCATACACTTATAACTTTTTCTTATCCACACACACACACACATAGAGTGAGACAGGCAAAACAAACCACTTTCATTTTGACAAAGAAAACCCAATTCACCAAAACTCCAACCAACAAATGTCCTGGCTAATATCAAACCACCCCTTAACCACTGTGCAGAAGCAGATAAAGAAACTGAACATAGTTTTTTTTTCCTTCTTTTTTTTTTTTTTGGTCTATACGAAAGGAAATGAGCAAGACATTGAGTCACCTCCTCAATGGAATGGAAAGGGAATGTGGGGCTGGAGAGATGTGTGAGAGATGCGAGTGTGGAAAAGCAATCAAAATACGAAACAGAGACAAAAGAAGAAGATAAACAGAGGCAGACAAGCAAAAATATTGCCTTTTAGTGGCAGAACAAGACGAAATGAGAGGCAGAAGAAGACGAGTCAAAGGATGAGCAGGTGTTTAGGCGTTTGAATTTTTTATGCAACAATAAATTAAATCAAAACAGTTAAATTTGACCTTGGTCAGCAGCCACAGCAGCCAGCAGCCAGAAGCCAGAGTGGTGGCAGCATCATCATCAAGGATATATGCATTAGGGTCTCCATATATATATATATATATATATATATGTAGTTGGCAATCCCCTTTTTGGTACGAGGCCATGAACCTTGACGTGGTGTGTGTGTGTGTGTGTCAGGACCCCAGTGGCTATGCTGCTTCCTCTTTCACTCTCTGCGCAAATAAGCATAACGAGACAAAACTAGAGAGAACCATTATCCTTGGGGATGCAGGATGCACTTTTGCATTACGCATACGCCATGTGACACTCACACGCACACACACAAAGTGTGTGACAAGGGATCCTTTTGATTATGTCGCCCAAGTTGAAATAATATGCAGGGTCAGCACACACATGAGCACATGAGCATAAATATCAAATATATAAAATAGTTATGAACAGTGGAATGAAAAAAAATATAAATACATATAACCCTTCCAGGATTTCATCAATATATATCATACAATCAGTGATCAGAATCTTTACATATGACTAGATATGAATTTTCAACACTGTAATACCTTAACACTGCTTTAAAGTGTGACCATACATTTCAATTGCAAAACAAATAAATAAGCAGCCACACTGTTGACTGATCTGCTGATATTTAAGCTCTTGTTAACTCTATTCGTTCAGTTTTCTGATGCTAAGTTTCGAAAAGTGTGCAAAATGTGGAAGAACAAGAACAAAGAGTACAAAAACAGGATGCATAACCATGTGAACGAGCCAAGGGGAGATCCCAGTACACACAGAATGGGGGAAGGCGAGTAAAGGGGAGAAGTTACACACTGTTGTTGCAAACAACGCGAGTTTTTCCGCGTTGACTTTTGTTTTGGCAAACAGTATGAAATGAGTGCTGCTGCTGCTCCCTGTACCTCCCCACCGCTGTACTATCCGCTTTCTAGGCCGGCATGGACAGCATGGCATCATTAACATTATGTAAGCAACAACCGGCGACAGTGACAGCAAAAGCAACAGCAACAGCAACAGCAATGGCAACAGACGTTCACAACGCGCACCACCCTTCCCGCTCTCCCTTTTCTTTTTTTTTTTTTGTTTTTGTTACCCTTAACTCCCCTCATTGCCTTGTCCGCCCACCATCACCATCGCCACCACCACCACACTTCAGGTAAGTAGCCCTGAAGTTGTAATTTATGCTCTGACAAAATGGCGCACCAAAAAAGAAAGAAAGACAGAAGAAGCCTCTCACGTAACAGCGACATAGCAAACTATGCGGGTTGGAGCTGAATGAGACGAGGATGCCGCATAGTTAGCCTATGTATTGCAGTTGATGGGGTATATATATATATGTATATAAATATGTATACATGTATATGTACATATCTATCTATCTTTGCGTTATGTATATCAGGTGTTTGGCCTTTATGGGCTACATAAATTAAAGTACCAACCATTGAAATCTTTCATTATGAGTTCTGTTCTGTGTGGTTTGAGGGCGACTCTGAAATAAAGCTAAGCTGGTGTAATAATATTACAAGAGGTGTGGGTAAACAGAAGAACGAGAGACCGCTGTGATAAGAATTAAGTTCAGATTATGTTAAAGAACGTTTATAATAGAATTAATTATAACAATATTCAACTATTTACGAATCGCGCTCTCGTTAAATCTAAGCAACTGTGTAACAAACTGAATATATACATCTTTGGGGACTTCCTTTTGGGTTTTAGCCTGTGAGTTTCGTTAATGAAACTGAAACGTTTAGCATCAAGAATTTATAATTGAACTAAGATTTGATTTATTAGGTTATCTCGAAAACACAAGAACAGTTTTAAAAAACTCTGAAGTTTTCTACAGGTTATTAGCTAGGAAACTGAATCCCATTCGCCAAAAAGGTATATACATACATACGTAGGCTATATGTAGCCCATAGAATTGAATAAGAAGTTGGCTTAAAGATTGCTCAATGAAAGCCAAACTTTTAAAGAAATTGACTGTGTATATACATACTTAGGTAAACTCCTTTAGAAATCCTTGTCCTTATACAACTAAACTAACTAAATTAAAAATTTCCTTTTTTACAACTTTTCCAATGCTTCTAAGCCGTATACATAATAAGCCACAGTGAAAAGATTTTAATGGCATTATCCTCGATAATCTTCATGTAATTTGAGTACAATAAAAAATTATAGGTAACATTTTGCTTATTGTCAATGTCTTTCCACCATAAAAAACAAAAACAAGGATACCGCAAAATGTTTATCTTACCGCCGCAACTTTAAGATGCTGAACAAAAACGAAAACTTCCTCATGTATAACAAAGATACACAGCTAAACTTATAAGAAGTACATATTTGTGAGTGTGTTCACTTATACATACGTATATATAAAGATATATCTATATATATATATGTATGCATGTCGGTATGTACATGGCATTTCACCTAGCAAAAACTTTTGCTGGCAAACTGCATAAAACGAACTTCTTATAAAGTCTATAAAACGTAATGACTCGCGCTACATGCGCACACCCCTGAAAGTATGCAACAAAAGTTTCGCATTGACTTTGACAACCCAAAGGAACATTCCTGACTCAAAAAAAAATATAAGTAAGAGAAATCCTCACACACACTCACATACAGTCTCAGCTGGGCAGGATTTCCATACACACATACATATGTATATGTGTATGTAAGTCCATGAAATTCAAATACAATTAGAAAGCTTGAATTATAAAAATAACGACAAAGTTAAAGTTGCAACAAAATAAATGTTAAATCACTGTTACTAGACCAAAAGTAAACGTAATTTTGCATGCTATAATGCGTGTGTGTGTGTCAATTTACACGAGTGTGTGTGTGTGTGTGTGAAATGGGAATTGAAATTCATTTGCAAAATGGCAGCTATTTATATTTGTCAATGGGTGAGAGTGTACACATATATGTGCGTATGTGTGCGTGTGTGTGTGTGTGTGCTCGTCGTCTGCACTTGTCACACTGATTTGGCAGATTAGAAATTAATCGAATTTTACTGTCAAATCGAAAGCAATGCTAACGGCGGGCGGAAGTGCCGTTAGTCGTTGTCATGGCAATGCAAAAACAACACACACACAGATACAAAGAGTCACACATACATACAAACAAATTGACAGACACTGAATGTTACGCAGTCGGCGGGCGGTCTTTGAAACACACAATCAAACAAAAAAAAATACACGAAAAAAAATGGAAGAAAAAATAAGAAAATACCGTAACACAACATTGAATGCCGTTATTTTACTTTAACGTATCGCCCCCCAACAACCCCAACCTCCAACTGTTCAAAGAAACCAAAGATAAATTTCCCGCTTCAATTTTAATTTCCTTTTATAAGTAAATTAACTGTTATTTACAATGCCTCCTTATCTTGGACCCTTCCCCCTCACCTGTTCCACAATTGTCGTCGACATTTTTGTGCACGCCTTTTTGCACTAAGGATTGGAATTCAATATAAATCTCTTTCACTCTCTCACTCTCTCTCCTTCTTGATCACTTTAGTTGCTGCTATTTTATTTATTGGTTAATGTAAATTTTCATTTGTCCCCACTGCACATTGTTGTTTTTAAGGATTTGTTGTTGTTTCTTTTTGATATTTTTGCTTTGATTTATGAGATTTGATTAAAGTTTGCAACTTAAAACAATGCGCGGCTTGGTCGCGACGAGTTTGTCCTGCTAAAATCAACTAAAAAGGATGGCAGCACAGCAAGGATACGCAGGATACGCACCAGTGTGAACGTATCACCTTAAATTAAAAATCTTGCACAATTACCACAGACACATATGAATTGACAAAATATACTAGAAAAAATACCAAAAATGCCAAAAAAAAAACATTAGTTGGTATTTATTGAAAAATAATTGAATATTGACTTAGAAATCCAAAAGAAAATCACTGGTTTTTGAGGAATAATATTTAACGAAAATTGTGGAAAAATTTTCAAATGGAGAACAACCGCTCTTTATCATACATTTAAATTTCGATTAAATTAATAGCTGCATATCGAAATACCAAAATTCTACAGCTACGGTCACACCAAGAGTTGTCGATAGAGTTAGCTGGGATATCGATTCTAATTTAACCAACACTAAATCAGGTGATAGAAAGAAAACACGCGGTGTTTTTGTTGTTAAATTTACATCGTATTATTATTAAAGCCGCCCACCTGCCAAACAACAAATATGTTCCGTTTGCAACAAGCTCAACCCGATCCCGCTGAGGAACAGAAGCGTGTGTCTTCTGAAGTGCGCTTTAATTTCATCATATTCGGCACACTTTGTGCAGCAATCCGATTAGGTAAAAAAGAACCTTATGTAAAATTGCCGCAGAACACTGTTAAGCAAAACTATGTACTAAAACCGGCATATATCATCGCCAGTTAGTTTCCAATGAAACAGTCACTTGATCTACACCACATATTGCTTCCAAAATGTAAAATAAGTGAATTAAGAATTAAGTAAATGAAGTTTAAAAATTGTGCTTGTTCTATTGATAAAGAGTACAGTGCATTTCCAATCGGAATACGTTCAATGCCAATTAAAAAGTGGCAATTACAATCAAATTAGCAAAGGAACTTGATACAAAGTGCTTGATAAGGATTGTGAAGTATTATCAAGTGCCTGAAATCAGTGTTGAGTAGTCTAATTAACAGATTTTTGTTACTCTTTCTTTTCAGCTCCGATAGTGTTGCAACAACTAAATACTGCCTAAATTGAAGCAAGCACATCGAGATATGCATTTATTATTGTAAAACGCACAGCCAGACGAAAAACAAAAATCCAATAAATAATTAAAAATTTAAAATGCATTTTTATTCAGAGTTTTGAACAGGTTTTAGTATCTCCCCCGCTACCAACAAGGCCGCAAATACCGGGCGATAGTTGCGCAAATCTTATCGATATTTTTTTAACGACGTTTATCAACACACACACACTCAAATAAATATATAAAAAAAAGAAGTCAAGAAACGGCAGCAGCAGCAACAACAACAACAACTGTATAAACAGTTGGCAAGGCAAACGGAAGACTAAGACGAAGCCAACACCAAAAAAAAAAAGAAGAAGAAAAATGGAAACGTAAAAACAAATTCAATTTTTTGCCGATACTGCCAAACTCTGTTAGCTGAATCACAAATACCTTACCAACTTCCTAAACACCACCCCCTTCCTCCTTACACACGGTGACATATACACGAAGATAACGGGCAAACAAAATAACTACAAACATATGGATCGTTGTTCTCACCTCCCCTCCAGTTGTCGTAGTTCCCATAAAGATTCAAAGATAAAAAACTAAAGGTAAGCAATGTGTTGCAGTTGTTGTTATTGGGTATTTCTGTTGCGTAGCAATATATACATATGTTGACTTCCAACTCAGCAATTTCTATATATTCCAGAGATACTGAGGAAGGCTAGAGAGGAAGAGGGGCATACACAGACGACTCAGCCAGAGAGACAGTTAGTGACTGAGCGAGCTAGAGAAAGAGGGAGGAGAGATAATGGTAGCAGCAAAATATGAACGTCTTAGCACTGGGAGCGGTGGTGAAGGTGGTGGCATCGGTACCGGTGGTGGTGGCGGCGGCAGTGGAGGAGGAGGAAACAGCATTGGCACTGGTATTGGTAGTGGTGGCGAAGACGATGACTGTGAGGAAGTTGAACTTAGTTTAGATCAAAAACTGGCCAACTTCAAATATATCAATACGCGCAGCGGTGAAGGAATCTCGATCGGTGGCACTGCATCAGGTATTGCCACGTCATTAAACAAAGGGAATCCCACAATGATGATGACTCGTCATGCCGATGCACGTTTCATGCAAATGGCCATTGGAACATTGGCCACAATTCTGCTCTACCTAACGCTATCAATCACCTTGACCTTCTATCAAACGGATATCAATCGAGAGATGCCATTCCCATTGACCATTGTTACTTATCATTTGGTATTGAAATTCATATTGGCTGCCCTTATCCGACATATCTATCAGATGCGTGTGGGCAAGACCCGGGTGCAGTTGGATTGGCGTGTGGCCATACGCAAAATGGCACCAACTGGTGTGGCCAGTGGCATTGATATTGGTTTTTCCAATTGGGGCCTGGCATTGGTACCCATATCTCTCTACACCATGACCAAATCATCGACTATAGTCTTTATTCTACTATTTGCCATAATTTTGGGTCTGGAGCGTAAGGTAAGTAAAATATGTATATATATTTTACAATTTTAAATTTTAATATTCTTCATTCTTGGTTTTATTTTAGAGCTGGTCTTTGGTCTTCATTGTAGGCCTCATTGGCACTGGCCTCTTCATGTTCACCTATAAGTCGACACAATTTAATGCCTTGGGCTTCTTTTTCATACTATTCGCCTCACTGAGCAGCGGTGTTCGTTGGAGTTTTGCCCAATTTATAATGCAAAAATCGAAATTGGGTCTACATAATCCCATTGATATGATTTATCATATGCAACCATGGATGATAGCGTCTCTTTTGCCATTGGTACTTGGCATTGAAGGTATGTAAATAAGGGTCCATATATACCTTAGTTAGAGAGCACTAATCCTAGTCGTTCAATTGAGAAACTTGATTCACGTAAACATAAGAAACGGATTGAACTTCTTGGGGTTAACCTGAATGATTATTTAGCATAAGAGCTGGCTAAGAGAGTTGTTTTTTTTTTATGTAGCATAGCCAATTAGAACCTTTTGGTTACTATGCACATATGTATACTATCTCTCCTGCTCTAGTTCAAACTCTTTTTTCCTCTCTTTTTTTCTCTCTTGTCACTTATTAAAATCATGTTATCTCTGTCATTTTCAGGTAAAAGCCTTTACGATGTTCTGGAGAATTTGAAAAACGTTTCGGAGGACATTATTATTTGGACTATAGCCCGTATAACATTGGGCGCCCTCATTGCATTCCTTATGGAGGTTAGCGAATTTATGGTGCTATGTAAAACCTCCAGCTTAACGCTATCGATAGCTGGCATCTTTAAGGATATATGTCAATTGGTATTGGCTGTCACAATTAAAGGGGATCAATTAAGCGCCATTAATATAGTTGGATTGGCTGTTTGTTTAGCCGGCATTGTTTGCCATCTGGTGCATAAATATTCCAGTATGGCGCAAGCGGAGAAGCATCAACAAGCTTTGCATTTAGATAATGATAATGATGATTTAACAGCTGAATATAATTTCCATGGTGGCGTCGGCGGGGGAGGCCCCAATGGAGGAGTTGGTAGTGGTGGTGGTGCTATCGGCGGCAATGGTGGCAATATAATTGTTGGTGTCCATAGTGGTGCACATTCAGCATTGACTGTACCTTTGTTAGAGCAAACCGATTCGGATGATGATGAGTCTGGCAATGACAAACAAAACTCATCCGATGTTATATTTGATGTATTAAAACGTCGCGATATGCAACGATGAGAGACAATCTTGCCCGCCATTTAATCCAATCAAATAACCAAGCAAACATCTAACAATTGTCATCCCACACCCCACCTGGCTCCACCTGGGCAGCTCTTGTAAATGTTGTAAATTCTAATTGATAAAGAGGAGTTTATACTTGGATAGTAGCAAATCAATTAAAATCAAACTTAATGAATGAAATGAAATACATTCCCCCCATCCCCCAAACCCAGACTTATGATATCCCAGTATAAATGCCTCTTTATAATCCTAGCATAGATATATAATTTAGTATATTTTCTATTTTCAAATTTGTTCCTAGTTATACATATGTTTTCTTTCTATCTCTATCTTCCTCCCCCAATCATTCCGGACAACAATTTGTTTTTCGACTAAACACAAATCGGTAATCCTTTATTTTTAGTTTGTAATCATCGTTTTTGTTGTTGACTTTTATTTGAGGAAATTCCAATTAAATATAACATAATATATATATATATCTGCACTATATGTATATATATATGTAGATAATGATTATATACTAAATTCAATGTGATTTTTCAAAAGCTCTTATTAAAATATATGGAAAAAACTAAAGAAAATAAGGGAAGTTAATAATTGTGCATTTTTTTGAATAGGTGCAAGCGCAAAGGCCTATAAATTCATTTTTATTATAGAGCGCCAATTCGATCAGGTACTAATAATGTACATATAGATTTACCTAGATCTAAATGAAATGTTTGCGCTTTTCAAAAGCGTTTACACAAATACTGTATATAAAAGTTATATTTGAATACATTTTGGGAATGATATGGTATGGCAAAGGCAAGTTTTCGGCTATGAACAATTAACAAGAGATACATAGCATTTCCGGGCATATCTATTGATGTATATGTCAGAAATATTTTTTCTGTAAACGATGGCCTAAACGTCAGATTTTATATAAGTACATTCCAGTGTGCTCATTTAAACTGAAACTCCCGAAGGCATAATTTTTCGGTCTTAACCGAAATATTGCTTTGCTTCTCATTCCCTTTTGTGTGTAATATTGTGTTTGTTTGTTAATTTTAATTGTAACGAAGTTTTTTAGGAGTTGACACGTCTTCATATTCGTCCTTTTCCTTGTAGCGTCTACGCTTCGTGGATGTCTTGATTAGTATTGGTGTTGGTGACATGTCGCTTTCATCGTCGCGTCTACTCTTTGTGGATGATATGTTGCTGATTATTGTTGGTTTTGGTGGCATGTCGCCCAATGGATCAACATCCGGTTTTCTTATTTGCTTCACACTGATTATGTTGACCGTTTCGACGGCAACTGCAACACCGCCATCCAGTAGATTTAATATGTCATTATTCAGTGATTCAGATGATTCTTCAGATAACCCGTTTGGCAATGTCATATCATAGCCAGAATCTGGACTGGACGTGAAGTTGGGATATTCCATACAAGTGGTTGGATAATTATGTCCCTCTTCTAACTCTGCAATCAACGAACTCAACCGTTCCGCCGATGTGTCCTTATAATAATTATAACGTGTTAATATCTCTATATATGGATCAATTATACTTTCCGGATACGTTGTCAACTGCTCGAGATATGGTGTCCAACGTGTGGGCACAAAGCTAATCTGACGAACTGCCCCAATACAAACGGCGGCCATCAGGGATGGCGGTTCGTTGCCAAAACGATGAATACTCAGCGTATGATCCGCCATGCGAAGCAATAGATGGAGCAAAACATCTAGCATTTCTTCGAAACTGTCGTATAAAGTATATTTGTTTTCTTTGTCTTCGCGACAGAGCGCCTCATAGTCCAAATAGTCGGAACGGGTAAGAAAACTGCAGGCGAAGAGCTCTACAAAATTTGCTGTGGTTGGACGTATCAGTTCGAAATCGAAATGGATTAATACTTCGCGCTCGAGAACCTTATATTCAATTGGTGTATAAGCATTTTCCACCAGGCGATTCATTTCCTGATAACGTGGCACATTGGCATCAGTACTCTCGATCTGTGAGGCAATATGGATACAGACCAGAACCGCTAAAGATAATTTATCTGAACGAATTTGATAAAAGTCCACAAAGCGATCCATATAGTAAATAGCTGCGTGTATTGAGAAGAGACCGATGATTAGGTTACGAGACTGATGCATCATCCTCTAGGAGGATCTCACCCAGGTGGAAGGCGCAGCGGCTCAGTTTGTAGGTGCTTGCCACAAGCTGGCATAATTGCAACATTTTCTCTCGCTCATTCAATTGACTGGATGTGAAGTGCATGGGACGCCGGCGTTTCTCCACCTCCTTCATGCCCTCAAAGATATCCGCCGCATAGTCACTGAGCCAATGGGTTCTCCCAAGGCGCTAAGAAAGCCACAAGGAAACAATTAACCCACGAAAAGTCCGAAACGTTTCGGCAAATCTTACATAAATTTCGTCTTGGTCCTTTTTCCGATTCACCGTAAAGAAATTATCCTCCAGTTCAAAATTTGGCATTATGCTGTCATAGGAGTCGAAATTATTGTGCAAAAAGTATATGTATCTATTACAATGTCCAAAAAATTAAGAAGTGCGAAAACTTATTGCGAATGTCAGCACAAAACAAATAACAAAACAACAATGGCTGCCCCAACAAAACTATAACGGTTCACTTGTATATGTATGTACACACTGGGCGCGCGCAATACGCTTAAAGGAATATCGATGGCGCGGTAGCAACTCTGTAATTCAATTTAACTGAAATCAGCAAAATTTAATTGTAACGAAGTTTTTTAGGAGTTGACACGTCTTCATATTCGTCCTTTTCCTTGTAGCGTCTACGCTTCGTGGATGTCTTGATTAGTATTGGTGTTGGTGACATGTCGCTTTCATCGTCGCGTCTACTCTTTGTGGATGATATGTTGCTGATTATTGTTGGTTTTGGTGGCATGTCGCCCAATGGATCAACATCCGGTTTTCTTATTTCTCCTTCTTTGACTCCTAAATTGGTCTCCTTCTTTTCCTATTGAAATTTGGTTAGATAAACTTGCTATTGTTCAATGTCTTTTTATTAACGTAATTTAATGCCAGAATATGAGATCGATAATTTGTAATACATTCGAGGAACTATTTATTTATACTTACAAATATATATTACAAGGCACGCTATGATTAATAAATCTTGACCAGGGTGATATTGTTCAGTTGAGAGACAACCTAAGGTAGCATGGAAGTCCATCAAACAGGCTTTAATTAATAATCCCTGATATAGCTAACCGAATAAATAGTCAACTAACTTATTATTTAATGCAACATTTAAGTCAAAGACTGCAAAACGTCGTTTATGTGATGATATAAAGTTCACTGTTGAGGCTTCTTCTCCAAGCTGTCGTACATCCAGTCTGTCTCACTGATGTAATTAAGCTCCTTGCGCAGTTCCTGTAGTCGCATCAAATGACTCCCAGCGTTCTTGAGAGCCCTGTCGCTCTCTAGCACTGCCTCAGCCTCTACGGGAATTTCGGCTTTCTTTGTCTGACCAACGATGACAGGAGAAATTGAGTATTAATATCAAATAAACATATACTTATTAAAACTGAATCAAACCTCGGCGGGAGAGGCGGCAATGTTGATGCTTGAGCCGGTATCCGACATGTTGGAGCGGCTGGTGGATGCCTCTTCCGTGGACATTGTAAAATTGAGATAAACCAATGGGCTTGGTAGATGCCTTGGCGGCGGCTCGTTTAGGATAAGTTTATATTTAATTAATTAATTTAAAAATCTTTAAGAACACGAATTTCAGCAAACGCTAAGCTTTATAATTTCGCTTCTCTTTTTGACCAATTCGCCTGACACAAAATATCGGACTATCGCTCATCTCTAAGCTTGTGTAATTATTAACATATCGTACATATGTAAACATATGATTGGTGATGAGCGCAATTCGTAGTCACGATGCCAGTACATATAAATATATTTTGGTTAAATTAAAATATCTTAATTGTTCATATACTCAAACTAAATTTATATCACGAAAGGTTTTTAAATTGAATTTTACCATGATTAAACAGAAAGCCATATATATTTGTTAAATGATTTTGTTTGTGAAGCTCAAGTGATCACTGCAATTTCTGATCGCTGGCAGTCACAGTTCATGACTGAAATTTACCCATCTCTAATACCTAACCTCAACCTCAGCTGTGCAACAACAAAAACATTTTTGTGTGTTGTCTGCAACTTTGTGAAGAATTTTGCATGAAATTTGTGATAAAAAGGTATTTTGTGAATCGAATTGTTGCGCCAAACTGAAAGGAGGAGCTGTCAACGGAAAAGTCACACATTAGTTTCCTTAAACCCATTCGCCAAACAAATTGCTGGTCGTTACCGCAAGCAGGACAAGTAGACGAAACAAAAGCAGGAGCGGAGCGGCGCGGAGCAGAGCAAAGAGACTTGACAACAGCATAGGAGAGTGAGAGGGGACGTAGGGTAGTCGCAGACGCGTGCACACTTCACTTTCAGCAGTGAATTTCATACGGCATTTTGTGGGTGTTCAGCGGAGGAGCGTATTGGGACTACGCCAGGAAAGATGGTTAAAGCTAAAAAGGGCAAGAAAGAGATATTGACCACAGCGGAAGGAGGTGGTTCCTCAGGGGATGAGATGTGAGTGCAAGATGATGGTCAAATTGTCGTGTTGGCAACTTTCTAAAACTTTTCTCTTTGTTTATAGCATCAACTCTGACATGGACAGCGACCAGGTGAGCGCCAACAACAAGAAGAATCAGCAGCAACAGCAGCAGTCCTCGAAGGGCAAGAAGAAGAACAAGAAAGCCGTATCCGAGGATGAGGAGAGCGCAACCGAAGAGCTATCCAAGGCTGTAAAGAAACTTAATGTCCAGGATAAGGGTAAAAAGAAGGCCCGAGCAAATTTGGGGGATTCTGATGATGAAGAGACAGCCGCTGCACCCAAAAGCAAAGGTAGCAAGACGTCGAAGAAATCCGCCTTTGAATTGTTAATGGATGATGATGATGACGATGATGACGCGTCGCCGCCGCCAGCAGTGCAAAGCGATGATCAAGAAGAAGATGAAGTTGTGACAAAGGCCCAAAAGAAAAATGACAAAAAGGCCAAAAAGTCCAAACGCAAGGGTAAGGGTGATGATGATGAGGATTTGGATAAAGTATTGGCAGAACTCCAGGCAGAATATGCTGGTGAAGCACCACCTCCTACTACTACTGTTGTCTCTCCCGACGATCTGGACGACGAGGAGTTTAGCAAGAAACGAAAGAATAAGAAGCCGTCAAAAGAGAAACCAGAGGATAATGACGCCGCTGGAATCGATGATGACGATGGTTTGGAAGAGGGCGGCATGAAGACGGCTGCTCAGAAGAAAAAAGAGAAAAAGGAGCGTCAAAAACGTGAAGCAGCCTTGGCCAAGCAGCGAGGACCATCCGAGGCTAAACCAAAGCCAGCTGAGAAGCCACCACCAGAGCCACCAGTAGAAGAAGTCACAGAGGAGATCAAGCCAGAGACTGAGGCTGATGCCGCCGATGAAGGCGGAAAAGCCGCCAAGAACAAGAAGAAGGGTAAAAAAGATAAGAAAGCCGAGCCGGCCGAAGAGGAGAGTAAGGGCAAGAAAAAGGGCATGTCCGCTGCCATGGTGGCAGCCATGCAGGAGCAGCTAAAGAAGCGGAAAGAGGAGGAAGAGCGCTTGCAGCAGTTGGAGGAGGAACGCATTAGGCTCCACGATGAGCGCGAAGAGGCTCGTTTGGAGGCGGTTCGTTTGGAGGCGGAAAGAAAGGAGAAGAAAAAGCAGCGTGAAGCAGAACGCAAGGCTCGGCTAAAGGCCGAGGGCAAGTTGCTGACCAAGAAGCAAAAGGAAGATCGTGCCCGTGCGCAAGCTCTGTTGGAATCGCTCAAGGCACAGGGTTTGGAAATACCGGATCCCAATGAGAGAAGGGCACCTCGACCAGGTGGGATTTGCATTACAGTTCGCTAACGTTTCGAGAATCCTTTAATATAACTTTTTCATGTATTTCGCAGGCACTCGTATACGACCCAATAAGAAGAAGGGGCCCAAAGATGAGGCTGCCGAAGGAGAAGAGGCCAAAGCCGCTGCCGAAGAGAAGGCCAAGGCAGCAGCTGCTGCTGCAGCCGCTGCCGCTGAAACAACACCCAAGGAAGAGGTGGTTAAGGATAGCTGGGATGCCACCGATAGTGAGGTGGAACCGGATGCCGAAGATGAATCTTCGCAAGCAACCACAAACAATGGCAAGGCTGATGAGGAGACAGGCGATGACGATGAGGACGACGATGATGAGAATGATGACGATGATGATAGCGATGACGACGATGATAGTGATGCCTCATCTTCATCGGCTGAAGAGAAAGAAGATGTCAATCTGGCTAATGATCCCGAATCTCGACGCTTAAGAGCCGAGGCACGCATTATAAAACGTCAAAACGATGCCGAGAAGAAACGCACCACAGATGAACTTCGCGCCGGTGTCGTCTGTGTTCTTGGTCATGTCGATACGGGTAAAACCAAAATTCTCGATAAATTGCGTCGCACCCATGTCCAGGATTCGGAGGCAGGTGGAATTACCCAACAGATAGGAGCCACCAATGTGCCGATTGATGCTATCAAGGAGCAAACGAAATATGTTAAATCCGCTGTTGGGTTTGAGCATCGACTGCCTGGTCTGCTCATTATCGATACACCCGGACACGAGTCGTTTAGTAATTTGCGCAATCGTGGCTCATCTCTATGTGATATAGCTATCCTGGTGGTGGACATTATGCATGGCCTGGAGCCCCAAACCCTTGAATCCATCATGTTGTTGAAGAAAAAGAAATGTCCCTTCATTGTTGCCCTGAACAAAATCGATCGTCTGTATGACTGGCAGGTCTTGCCACGTCGCGATGTCCGAGATGTGGTCAAAGAGCAACAGAGTAATACACAATTGGAGTTCCAACAGCGCACCAAGGATGTAATCCTTCAGTTTGCCGAGCAGGGTCTCAATGCCGCCCTATACTATGAGAATACAGATCCCAAGACCTACATCTCCCTAGTGCCCACAAGTGCCATCACTGGCGAGGGTATGGGCAATCTTCTCTTCATGATTGCCGATTTCTGTCAGAATATGCTGACCAAACGACTGATGTACTCCGAGGAGTTGCAGGCCACCGTTCTCGAAGTAAAGGCTCTGCCTGGTCTGGGCACTACCATTGATGCCATTCTCATCAATGGCAAGCTTCGCGAGGGCCAAACTATGGTTGTTGCCGGCACAGATGGTCCCATAGTCACACAAATTCGTTCCCTCCTTATGCCCCAACCCATGAGAGAGCTGCGCGTTAAGAATGCCTATGTAGAGCACAAGGAGGTGAAGGCGGCTCAGGGTGTGAAAATTGCTGCCAAAGATCTGGAGAAGGCTATTGCTGGCATCAATCTGTTGATTGCCCATAAACCAGATGAGGTTGAAATCTGCAAGTGAGTGAAATTATTCAAACTTATATATTTAGTATTTGAATTATTAATTCAAAATAACTTTAATTTGTATTTTCCAGGGAGGAAGTGGCCCGCGAACTAAAAAGCGCCTTGAGTCACATCAAATTGGCCCCGTCGGGTGTCTATGTACAGGCTTCCACTTTGGGTTCCTTGGAGGCTCTGCTAGAGTTTCTGCGTACCTCGAAAATTCCGGTAAGTTCCAGCCATATTAGACCAAACCATCTACATTTGTATATGCCCCAATTTGTTTTTCTTATGGCATCTTCTGATGAAACTGATTTACTTTACTTCCAATTTTTTTTGAATCCTTTATGAAATAGATACGTTATTTGATGTGGTTCAATTTTTTTGTGAATTCTGTCTAATAGATAAAACATTTCTTTCTTCACATACGATAAAGTATTTTCGGTATATTCAATAATATATGGCCAAAATCATGTTACACAACCAGTCCTATAATATCGTCTTAAAGTCGTTTATAGATTAGTTTTTATATTATAAATAATTTTCCCTAATTGAATATACTCGTATGTAATTATGTGCTTTGAAATTTATATCTTAGCGAAAGGTATTATAAATATTGTTCTTAAAATGAAACTTCAAAAGGTTGCCTCATTGGAAACTAGTTTCAGATATCAATATGTTTATAGATTTCTTCGATTTTTACACACTTTCTGGTTTTCCAAGATTTATCTAAAGTATCGCGAACAGTTTTCCATTTAATTCTAGTTTTTGAAAAGATATCTGAACTATTTGATAACAATGCAATTGATATTCTTTCGATAAAGAAAGGTTTTAACCAGAGTTCTCTCCGCTTATCTGCCAAAACTTAATTGGCTATTTCTATACCCTTTAAAGAAATAGCTCTACATGCAAAAATAATAATAATAATCAGCGATAATAGAGAAAAATCCCCGCCACAGCACCTACTTAAATTTTAAAGCAATTTTCATTTTGCACATTTCTCAATCATGTTTGTTTAGACAATTAACCAAAAGCCTTCGATGGCTAAGGGGGGTTGTTAGTATGGGGCGGGGAAGGGTATGATGAGGAATTTACCTTTTAATTGTTCAACTTTCTGCAATTTATGTACAAACATATTATTAATTTGTGCTCTTAAGAAATATATTTCTTTAGCAGCTCGTATTATATATGATTATGATAAACAAAATTTCCCAAAACCGACAAAAATTACGCAGTTCGAAAAACGAAAAGAAATTTCGCTTTTCATTTATTTTGTATTATTATTTATTTAATTTTTTTGTTTTTGTCGATTTCCTTTGCAAATTGAAATCTAGTACGTGACAAAGTTGTAAATTTCTACAAATTTTTTTTTTGTAAAGAGAAATTATGGGAGCATGGTGTGGATCATGAGAAGGTGGGGGAGCACTGTCTTCTTCTTCTTCTTTTAGTTTGCCGGAGACGGCGTAGACATAAATGCGTATTTTTGGTAAAATGCAAGGCAAATAGTTGCAAAACCCGGCCATGTCGCACAAAATCATGACGATCATGATGATAATGATGATCATGCTGTTTGCTGCTAATGCTGATGTAGCGGATGATTCATGCCAGAGGCAGCTAAACGACGACGGGCGCATAGCCAACGCGACGCACTATCCCCCCATAGACCTGCTCATCCGTTCACCCCTAGCGTCCCTCCCGTCGATCTGCATAACATTTCATTTACTGTCTGCCCCCCAGTCTCGGTTGAGATTGAAAATCCAACTAAAAATACTGAGCGCGCTCTATATAACATTTAGATATAGAAATATTTATATACATGCATAGATATATTCAGGGACGGATTTCTGATTCCATCTCTTTTAAAAATCATTTGGCTTGGTTGCCATACATGTTTGAGTTCGGATTCAATCAAAAGTTTAGACAAAATTTATTCATTCAACGACATCAATATCGAGTTGCATGTCCTAGAGATAGCATGAAAAGATCAGGACTCATAATGCTACTAAAGACTTGAAGGATTAACGAATGAAAAATCCCTGGACTAGTATTGATAGATTTAAAAAGAATTCTTTTGACCAGATGAAGTAAATTGTCTGGGTCATACTCCATTATTATTAAAAATCCTTTTTAAAGAGAAGCCCTAATGTAGGCGCCGAATTGCTCCTGCAATTCTTAAACGGATGTGCCAACTCAAATTGCAAAATTCCAATTTCATATTCGATTTTCGTTCGAATCAATTTCACGCGCCTTAAACGTATCAATTGATTTTGGCCAATTTAATAAACATCGTAATTATAATAACATTTTTCGCTTAGCTCAGTTTATCAATACAAAAACAACCGCAGAATATAAACATATGTACATATTTGCATAGATTCTATATAGATCCATTCGTACATACATATGTATATAGCATTTCATTTGAGATCTTGTTGTTTCCTTTTCTGCACTAGCAGCAATTTTCTATTTTCAAAGTAAACAATTTGTGTTTTGAGGGTCGTCGTTGGTTTTCTGTGTTTTCTGTGTTTTCTGTTTTTTTTTTGTTTCTTTCTTTTCTTTTGTTTGTATTAAAATTTTTTATGCTGACACTACAAGCTCATTAGTAGCACACAGCCCACATTTGCTAAGGTTTCCCACAGTGTCATCATTGCCGCCATCATCATCATCATCATCGTGATTATCATCATCATCATCAAGCCGCAACACTTTCCCAAGCAAATGCTAAGGTTCCAAATCGAAAACGCCAACGCCAAAGACCACAAGAGAGGCGAAAAAAAAAAAAAACTATGCAAATTAGCTACCAAATGCAGTCACAGGCGCGTGGTTGTAAACTGAATGAATGGGTGAATGAATGAATGACTGACTGAATGAATGAGTGACCTGTGCAAATGATGAGCTCCGCCCAGGAGCGAATTCACCTTTTCAAATGATTATCTTCCATTCAATTGAAAACACACAACTTTAAAGAATTTTAAATGTTTTGCAAATTTTTATATCGAAAAGCTGCTTGTCTGATGAATAATCCATTCCGGCGATTAAATTGAGGGATTACTTGTCGTATACGTAATGCGACATAACGTATACGACATAACGTATACGACATGTCGTACAAGAAAAAACCCAAATCTGACGGGAAAACAGCTGATTTATCTTACACATGTTATAAGACTAAAAACTAGAACAAGTTTCACAGTGGTCAGTCATCTTGACATAGAGATTCTCTGAATCTGAGCTTAAAATATTATGCCTCAATGACCTAAAATTGCATCATTAACTGATTTCAGTATAATAAATTCTAGAATTATCTTAATAGGAAACCCCACCCTGACATTTTGAAGAATTTATTTAAAAGTATTTTAAGATATTTCCCGTGAAATTTTAGAGGTAAACAATATTTTCTAAAAAACCATGTGCCGGATAATTTCATTCAATTCTTAACTGATCCGCTTGGTATAAATATTATTCTCTTTTTTGAACAATTATAATAGTTATTCTTGGTCTGCCCGTCAATGCTGACTATGCAGTTTATAACTGATTTCTTTGGCTTTTAAGCGCTGAATCCGCTCCTGATATCAGAGTCACTAGATTTACTTCCACCGACCCACTGGTAAAACTAAACTAATCTTCAAAGCGTTTTCTCAGACTCGGCAACTCATTAGATTTAGTTTTGCTCTACTCCCCCCCCCACACACACACACACCGCCCACCCCCCACTCTCTTCTGTTTAGGAATTAATAAGTGTTGCTTATGTTTTTTGTTGTTGCCGTCTGCAATTCTATGCACATGTTGTCCATATGGATATTTAAGCCTATGCTTTTGCTTTTTGATTTTTTTTTTTTTTGTCACATATTAGACAAACAAAATTTGTCGCCGTCATGTTTGCTGCCGTTTATGTTGTTGTTGTTGTGCTCAATTTTGTTTTTTTTTTTTGAAAATCAATTATGGCCAAGAGAGTTGAATGTGTGACTGACAAACTGGCAAACTGACAGACAGCAGCAGGCTGCCTGCTGTTGGCTAGTTGCTAGTGGCTAGTGGCTAGATATGGATACATACATATATCTCATTCATTCATTCATTCATGATTTTTTTTTTAAGTTTTTGAGCTGCGCTGAGAGATGACCATGTGGGTAGCCGGCCCCACCGGCCGGCTGGTTACGGCTACGTAACAAGTTTCGCCTTCATTTAAACCAAATTTAGTAACTAGCTCTAGGAGGCATTTGGACCGGGCTCTAATGCCATGTAAAATGCCATAAAATTTTATAGTTATCGCTATTATAGCCTAGAGTCATATATTTATTTATTTTTTTTTCTCTCTAGCCACCCACATGACCACATACTCTGCTTTTAATTTTAGTTAATTTTTGCTTGAATTTTTTTTCTTCTCGGTTTTTTTTTTTTTTTGCTTTTTGGCTTGGGTTTTGGCTGCTGGCTGGCTGGCTGCTGATGGCTGCGTGGCCGTTGAAATACGAGCAGGGTTGCCAATTTATTGGCACTGCCAAACTGATGGCCGGAAATTGTCATTTGAGTTGTTAGTCAGTCGCGTTGGATGTGCCACTGTGTATGTGTGTGTGTGTGTGTGTATTTCGACTGTGTGGTGAATGCCGCCGTCACCGCCTGCTTTTGGTAGATACAAAATTTTTTTGCGTAGCCCATTAATTTCTGACACGTTGCGTTTTTTTTTTTTTTTTTTTTGTGTTTTCTTTCCAAAACAGCTCACCTGGCTACTCTTTTTTGCTTTGATACTTTTAGAGTAATCAAAAAATGTGAATAAAGAAAGTATTCTAGATATACTTTTGATCGGCAGTTTCTTAGTTTCAAAAATCTTTAATAGTAATCCCAATTAGTGTAAAGAAAAACCATTTAAATGTCACTGAAATTGACTCTTCCTTCCGTTGATATTGGAGAACAATTTTACCAGATTCTTTTGACGTTTTGCTGATTTGCAGTTTTTACTTACTACGGAGATTTTTGATTTGTGGAGAAGGTTGTTTTTTTCTTAAAGTTTTTGATTTAGCTGGTGAACCAACTATTTTGATTTGACTTTATATTGCAACTGCTTGTTTTAATTCAAGCTTAGTATTCTAATTCGCTAATTGGACTTTAAAATATGACATTAGATACAACTAAACGTAAAAATGTTTGAATTAGTTCTGTAAAATTTTCGTTACCAATTTTTGGTAAATTAACTAGTCAACGTTAAAATTAGTTAAGAACTACAATGTGCAAAATCTGCTGATCAATTGCAAATTTTTAATTGACATTTTTAAAGAAGGATTTTTAATTTAGTTTATAAGTATTGACTGGAGATTAAAGAAACTTAGCTTTTCCTTTCAAATTTCGATATTTTGGATAACTTTTTTTAAATAAATTTTTTTTTATTAAATAGTACTTTATCAAAATTAAGAAAGAATCTGAATAATGGTGGGAGAAGATGTCTGGGTGTGGGGGAGCCTCATTTATGTCTGCAAAAGTGAGTAGAGATAGGTTAATTTGTCAGACAGACAACAAACGCGTATCCCATACATCATTTCATTTCGTTTTCGAGTTTAATTAATTGACAATACCACAAAAAAAAATAAAACAGCGAATAACAACACGAAAACCCCCGCCAAAATAACCAAAAATAAACTAAACACACACACACACACACACAATAAATTGTATGGAAAACAAATCAATTACCAATGTGCGATGTGTTGTTGTCACACAGAGCTACAGCTACAGGTCTTTACCATCGCCGCTGCCTCCGACTCCGACTCCGCCTCCGCTTTTGCCACATGGAACAGGCCGAGGCACACAGTCACAGTAACAGGCGCTTTCTGCTCTTTTTATGGAAGTTACCAGAGACAAGATAGTGGTGGGGAGTGGGGAATGGGGTTGGTTTGGTATGGAAGACAGAGACAGACACTTGCTTGTACAATAATTCATTTCATTGATCAAATAAACATTTGCTACACATTTCGATAAATTAAACACGATGCGCGGCAGGGCGTAACGACGGCGGCAAACAGAGAGGGAAAGAGAGAGCTAGAGCAGCGTCAGCCGATCAGCGCGGCTCGTTTTTCCATTCATAAAAATTGATTGCACTTGTTGAGGGTCTTGCTTGCTCTCTACCTCTTCCTCCCTCTCTTTAGATGGCCATGTGGCGGCCAGTTTTTGTGCGTCACAATTGAGATTATCCCCTCCACCTCCACATCCCCACTCACCCAAAAACACCCACCCAGACGAGCCGATCAACCCATCCTCCTATCCACTTCCATCTGTCCATCTTGCTGGCTGCTCGATTTTTGAAGATTTTCATTGGTATTAGGCACTACGAGGCTATTGATTTCTATTTTCTGACAGGGGCCTGTTGCTGCATTCCTTTCGCCATCCATATTACGTCATGTGGCAGATTTATGGTCCGTTGGTTGCACATTTTTATGATTGGCCTGCCGGAACACTACCACCGAAAAGAAAAACCAAACCAAAAGAAAAGACAAGCAACAACATGAATGAATGAATGGAACCAACGGGAACGGGTTGTACATACATACATACTTACCTATCCTTCTCTCCCCCACCTCACTCCTCTCCATCATTCATATTTCGCTCTCTCTCACAGTCATTCAGTCTGTGCCTGTCGGTCTGTCTTTCTTTCACTGTATTGCAAACACCGTTATGCATTTGGCCTGCAATTTCGTTCGGTTGCGTTGACTTCATTAACATTTGCACCTCGTAGACAGCCCCCCGCTCAGCTCCGCCACCACGTCCACCCCTCGCCAACAGCCAAATATAGCGGTTGTGTCTGCTGCCATTCATAAAAAAGCAACAACTACAACGACGAAAAAAAAAATCCATCGAAAAACCAACTGCAACCAGCTCCTTCTTCTTTTCGCCCCTTCATCTCTCTCTCTCGGTCTTTCTTTTCTTTTTTTTTTTTTTTGCTTTTGCCTCTGTATGTTTGCTTATACAACAAGAGCTTAGTTGTTGTTGCCACATTGGGTTTTAGGTTGGTTGATAGCTACACCCGCAACATCATTGTTACTTGTTGTTTGGTTCATTCATACATTTTGCAACTAACTTACCAATCAGACCCAGAGGCTCACTGCAATTGTAAAGGGGGGATGGGGGGATTAATATTTCCAGACAAAGGAATACATATCTATTATTCCATCCTTTTAGTAAGAACACATAAGTTATATGTGTCTAATCAGAGAAATTGCTTGATTCGGCCTCGATTCGACCTTGATTTGCTTTATTCCTGAAACTCTGACTTGGTCTAATTAAAATAACGTAAAAGACATATGTACATACATAGTAGGAAACATGAACTACAAGATTGAAAACGGAAACAAATGAAATGAAATTATGAACATTCGAATTAGAATATTAGTCGTCGGTCTTTAACACTTTTGGGAAGGATTTTGAGTTTTCTAATTCCGATTTTAACTTACATAGCTCGTTAAAAATTACCTTATCGGTAAAAATAAAAGCATCGTTTATAATTTCGTTCATTATTTAGAAGTAGCAATTTTAAATGTAAATTACTTACCACTCGCTCCTCAGAGGGATAGAGAGGTGAGGAAGTGAGTCACTCAGAATTATCTCTTAGTTCAGCTGTGGTTTCTTCTAATCTGCTAGGATATATGTATATAAGTACGTTTCATTATTGGCTAGTTCTAATCATTTATTAAATGGTTGGATGTAAAAATTAATTGAAGTTTTTCTGCAATACCGCGGACATAGCATTTTAATTGAAATTCATTAAATTACTTCAAAGGCGGAAAGAAAGCAAGAAGAGGAGGTCGTCGTTGAGATGGAAAACCTTTGTTTTTCGATGATTGCTTATAATGGCAGTTGTTGCCTATAATCTATCTAATCCCATTGTCTACGCTCCTAAAATATATATAAATGTATGTATTTGCACAACAAATTTTCCCGCAACTCTGTTGTTTTGAATGAAAAGTTGGACACACACACACACATAGAGAGAGAGAGAGAGAGAGAGAGAGAGAGACACAGGGACAGAGACATAGAGTCGTCTAGATAACGTGTTGGTACTTCTCCAACCTCTCAGTTCGTCTTTGTTGCCATCTGCGAGGTTTTCCAGCTGCTGCTGCTGCCTGCCTGCTTTTGGCTTTTTGGGCTAAAATGTAATTATGTAGCCATCAACCATTTCTATACATTGTTGGGTTACCTGCTGTTACTGCCGCTGCTGCTGCTGCTAGTGCGGTTGGTTTTTGCCATAATTGTCTGTGCCACTTTGGGTGGGTAGGTAGGTAGGTCGGTTGGCTGGTTGGTTTTGGTTACCTCGGTTAGCTTGGTTTGCTTGGTGGGTAGGCTGGCTGGCTGCTGCTGCTGCTTCTACGTACGTACGTAATTTGATTCCCACATGCATTTTAATTAAAAGTAAACAACAGAGAGTTTCGCAAGCCATCATGTAGTTGTAGTTATAGTTGTTGTTGTAGCTGCTCACCCCGACTACGTTTTGCCATTTGTAATCGAGACGTATTTGTATATACTGCAAATACACATACCTGTATATACATATATATATATATACACATATATACTTATATATCTATATGGTTGCATGCAAAATAATGCGAGCGTTAGGCAACGTCACTCGCCAGTCACAGTGCCAGAGTGCCATAGTGCCGCCCCCGCAGCAATTTATGTAGGTATCTCAACATGGACTTGGCCAGAAGAAGCGCTGGCAAAAATAATTGGCCATTTCGGTCAACCGAAACAAAAATATTTAGATACTACGCAGAAGAGAAAAAAAACCGAAATAACAACAACGACAACAGCAAAAAACAACCTGTCAAATGTCAGCTTACAGAGCAGAGCAGATGCCATTGTCCATTGTCCATTGACGTCCTTCAGTTGTCGCTCCCAAAAGCGAGTTGCTGGACAATGAGAAACCAAAATTTAAATAGACCTTAATATGGCACCACACAAAAAAAAAAAAAACAAAAATAATTTATCAAAGGTAGAAAATTAATTTAATATAGTTACCTTCCTCTACATGCATTCATACATACATACATACATACATATGCATATCAAATATTCTCGGTTAATAAAGCTTACAGAGAAACAAGCAAAATTATTTGATTCATATTTCCACAAACACGCATGTAATTTGAGCTTCTCTTTCTCTGGTCTGTTAGAAGTCAATTTGCAGTTTGAAAGCATTTTGCTTTAGTCCACATAAATTTCAATTATTTAAAGCTAATGCATGAATTTTATGAATAAGAAATTCATGCAAATTAAACACAAATTAAGCCAATACTTAAACAAGAACAAGCTTAAAGATTATCTCCTAGCCCTGATTATAAGTATCTGTCGAGCCTGTTGAAATAAGTTTATAAATGCTAACCAAAAATTTGGAAATTTTCAAATCGAAACTCCTTTATTTTTAAATTGGTATACAAATATTATTAAACCTATCGACATTGGCAAGAATTGGATAATTTTCACTAAAAGTGTTGTCCTCTTTCTTGCAAGGGAATACAAATGTGGAGACTTTGTCCTTACAATTTAGTTATCTGAATATTACAATTTGATTAAAGTTATCATCCATCTTTTAGTTATTTGGATCACCAGATTGTTTATTTTTTTCATATTTTATATTTATTTTGATTTCAAAAGAATTGAGTACCACATTTTAATTAATATTGAGATCTGTTTTTGTCTGATATCTTTGTGGAAATTCAATATCTCCACGATTTCCATATTTGGCTTTCGAAAAGTCGTATTTTTCTAAGAAGTTTTGGTGTGCCAATACTCTTTAGATGATACTATTAGTGATCACTACTTGAGTGAATGAAGTTACATCAAAAAGTTTTGATTAGCCCTCGTTACGTATACGTAATTTGTAGAAATCCTGAGATGGGCTAAGACTTGGTCCACTTTAATATGGGGTAAATATATGTATGAAGAGTTTGTATTCAAGATACAAACAACATCACACACACACACACACACACACACACACACACGTACACACACACACGCGCACACACTTAGGCTTATAAGGCCTTGCTTGGCGTTGTAGCGTGACGCCTCGTTTCATTCATGAGTCGAGACCAAAAGCAATCCAACGAACCAAACAACCCAACCAACCAAATAAACCTAACCTTACCAACAGCAACAGCAACACCACCCGCCCCTTTTTCCCTCCCCCACACACACTCTCGCTCGCTCTCTCTCTCTCTCTCTGTCTATCCATGGGCTGATTTTCATGAATGAATTTAATTTTGTGTGCCTTCGGTCGTTGTTGTTGTCGTTGGGGGGATTTTTTTTTTGTTTTTTAGAAAGGAAGGAAGTGAGGGAAGAACAAGAAGGCAGCAACAGAAGTAGAATAAGACGAAGAAGCGGAGGCAGACAATGCCAACGTTTTCATTAATGCGCGGCGTAGTTGCCAAGAACAACAACAACAACAACAACAAAGGGGCAAAGAAAGAAAGACAAAAAAAAAAAAACAATGAATGACTGAACCAAAGCAAGCGAATGAGTAAATGAATGAATGTATAAATGAGATACGAAAACAACAACAACAATAACATCAACGGAAGCAATTCTTCCTGCCCTCACACACACACACACACACACACACACACACACACACACACAAACAGAGCAACCAACACTCACACACATCGTAAGAGCTTATTGCTTAATTTTCATTCATAAACACGTCGCATTTTCAATGAAATCAAATGCCCAACGCGACCACGACCACGATGACGACGTCGACGACGACAGTTAAAGGAAGTCCATAGATATATATATATATATACATACATATAAAACCCTATATGTGTGTGTGTAAGAATGAAAACCGAAACGGAAGTTCTCTAGTAAAAATAAGCGTAATTTTCGAAAATTTCTCAAAAAAAAAAAAACAACTACACACACACAATGTTTCCGCACATTTTTCTTATACCCTTTCGACCAAAAACTTGCTATGGAGAATATTTAAAATTTGCCTATAGCAAATCAGAGATATTATGTTCGTCCAATATTTTCTTTCAATTGCCAATTGAAAAGTGTTCTAAAACCCAGCACCAAGTTGGCTTAAAGAATCTATCTATCCATAAAAGCCGTTGAAGATAGATTCTACGAAGTTTATTTACTATCAAATGGTAGCCTATATATAGATAAAGGAGGAATCGATTGGTATTCATATCTCTTATGCTAGGATACACACTAGTCAAATTGAACAAAGTGCTGGAGTTTAAAATTATTTGGTTAGGAAATTTAGGTTGGACCAAAGTGTAAAACAATCTTTCTTCTAATGCATATCTTTAAATTTGAATATTAAATTTCCTTTTGCATTGCAAATATTTCGATTAAACCTTTTGCCTGTCACATTATACCTTTGAATAAAAAGCAAAAAGTTGTATGAATCACATAAGTAGTACTTCCCGTTTGTTTGTAAGAGTATAGCATCGCAAAGTTAGCCCGATTCGGTGATCTAATGGCTAGTGAGGGGGAGGTAGGAGGAGGGAGGGGCCCTATTCTTATTTTCAATTTGACATTAATCAGCTGTTTTGGGTTAAGATTGACGCGCTTCAATGCCTAGAGTGAGAGAAAGAAAGAATGTGTGTGTGTGTATGGGGGGGTGGGGAGAGGGTGGGCCGGCATTGATTGCTATTAATTTTAGTTGGTTGGCATCGCTTTTCAATGATTTGTTGACGTCAGCAGCAGCAACAGCAGCTAAAGCAAAAGCAGGCATCACCTGTGCCATTTACCTCGTTTGTTGCTAATTAGCTTTCAGTTTGCTTCGCCTTTTACGCATTTTCATCATCGTCAGACAATATCTCCATCCGCCCACGAAATTTCCGGAAAATCTTCTTATGTGGTCACTTAGAAAAGGAAGCAAGGGTGCGGGTGGGGGAAGAATTTCTTTTTTAGTTTAAAATTCGATTACATTTGATTGCGAATGAGATGATGATGATGATGATATTCAAAACCCCTCGACTCCCCGTCCCCATCCAACTTGCTCCACTCCACTCCACACCTCCCCCTTTTGCACTTCCTCCAAGTGTAAGTATCTACATTCAAACGCTTCTAACCCATAAAATGAGCATTTTTCGCTATCACTTCCGTTTGCCAGTTCAACCAACCAAACGACTACAATTACCCGACTTTTTCTCTTTCTCTCTTTTGTCTGTGTGCGTGTGTGTGTGAGTGTGCGCTACAATTGCATACAACAATAAACTTCCGATTTCATTCATTGTTTTGTCGATTGCAAAACTCTTTTTTTTCCTCTTTCTTTCTTTTCATGAGAGTGTGTTGTATTTGTATTTACTTTTCCCGTTAGTTACACAGACAACAGTTTCTTTCATACGAATCCAATAACAACTACAACAACAACGCTGACGGTGTCGATCAACGACGGCTGCTTTCAAAATACATAATGAATGAATTTTCATGAATGAACTGAATATAAAAAAAAAATTAAATCATGTCGGTTTCCTATGAACATGACAAAAAAAACACAAATATTTATTCATTCTACTTAACTTACTGATCAATCTGCTATTATCGACTAATGAATACTTCTTATTTTCCTCCTACGACTGTCGCCTTCTTCTTCTTCTAAGAACTCAATAACTTTTCACATTCAATGTTCAGTTCAAAATCATTTTGTTTCTCATATATAGTAGTAGTTCGTTTTACATGACTAAAAATTAAAATATGTAGATCGATCGAAAAGAGGAAAAAAGAAGAGAGATCAATCGATAACAAAGATCTATCGTTAAGAGAGATCTACCGATAAGAGAGTTCTATCGATAAGAAAGATCTGCAACTCTTATTCTTTAATTGGCATTTTAGGATTGGAAAAATGCCTCAATTTCGAAACATTTTCGAAAGGACAAGAGTCCAAAAATGACAGTTCTGAATGACAGGAGACACTAGCTTGAAGGCCTTTTATTTGATTCCTTATATACATATGCTTAAGAGAGAAAGATCCTATAGTACTTTACCCATTTTAAAGAGTATTATGTAAAGAATTAATTTATATAATTTAATTCAATTTAAAAATACTTTGCATAGAGTAAGCAAGAGAGAAAACGAAAATGCATTTAATTTGTTTGGTTTTTCTTATTGTATCTAATTAACAAGCATTCCTATTATACGCTGAACAAAATCTCGGTAGTAAAGCTAACTACTTGGCCACCGTCTTTAGCCTCTGTGGCATGAATTATGTTTATTATATACATTTAATTGGCACATGCGTATAGTTTTATTTTATTTTTTTTTATTATTGCTACGACCGCTTGGAAATATGTCCATCTTTGTAGTTTTTCTCTGCCAATTACGCGACTAAATTCCCGCGACTAAAATAGTTCATGAATGCAATCTTTTATTCACAAAAGTATAAGCTTTTTGCTTGTGTGGGCGGAAAAATGTGCTTTGAAAGGATGCTGGAAAAGGAGATGCAGATGCAAAAGGACAAGTGTGTGGCAATGAAGAAATGTTCACCTTTGTATGCAGTTTCTTTTTTGTTTTGTTAAAGTAATCCTATTTGATGGTCATTCTAATGAGGAAATATCAAAGCAAAATATTACCTTTTGTGCCTCTCTGTTTTGGGTAATAAACCAAATCTCTTTTGAAAAAAAAACTAGTTAACTGCGTAATTTGGTTCGAATTTATTTTTAAACACGTTGACGACAATTACAAATCAATTTCTTTTTTTTGTAATTATCGAACTGTGTACCTCTGTGTTACCTGTTACCTGTTTGTGTTTGTTAATGGATGGGCTAAAATGTCAAATGGACGGGGAAATAATTAACTAGCCGACCATCAGAGCAGAGCAGATGCAGATGCAGACCACAGTAGAGTCGATTAGAGAGTAGACCAGCAGCATCATCAGCAAAGTGAAGTAGTTTCGTTAGCTTATCAGTAATTTTGGTTACAGAGAGCTCCGCGAGCTAGCGAGCTCTCGTCGTGCATATCCGGTGGCGCAATTAAGTTGCTATCGAAAGTAAATTTTCCCCCCTTATTTTATTTCATTGAAGCAACGGCCCATCCATCTGACCATTCATTCATGTCAGACACTAATACACACACACACAGAAACACACGCAACACACACTTGTACACTCACTCAGCAACGTCTCTCGGTGTGCTGTTATTTTTATCAATGATCATTTGTAATCATCTGGCGGACTGATGCCACTAGTGCCTTGTGCCTAGTGCCTAGTGCCGCTACCTCTGCGCTCCTCCGCATCGTCGTTCCGTTCGACATTCGAGTTCGAGTCGACGAAATTGAACATCTTCGATGTGAATGAACTCGTGTTGGGGCCTGTGGTGGAGGTCTTCCTTCTTCTACTATCCCCCCTCATCTCCCCTCCCCACCATTTCATCCCTTACTCATGCTCACTTTCGGGCCGTTTAGTTTAGATTTTGTTGTTTTTTGTGTTTCAATTTTTTTTTTTCTTCTTTCGTTTTTATGGCCATGTTCCTAAAAATATCGTCTAAACGTCTCTTTGGGTCAGACGTGCGTCTAACAGAAAAGAAAAACACAAATCACAGGGACGAACTTACTGTTTATTTGTCCACACACACACACTATGAATTTCCTTCTATCGACCACTAAACTAAAAGATTTCTATCTCTCTCTCTCTCTCTCTCACAGTATTCGGCAATACGCATTGGTCCTGTGGTCAAACGTGATGTTATGAAGGCTTCCACCATGCTGGAGCATGAGGCACAGTAAGTAAACCCTTTTTTTTTTTTTTTAACAGAATTCGCTGAATTTCCAATTTCAATTCCTCATTGTTTCTAACTATCAAATTCACATTGCCTTTTTTCCCTCGTTTTTTATTGAATTGGTATTGCGAAAACCAGAAATTTATGTTGACTACTCAGAAATTGTAAACCATTATCGTTTCGGAGCAGGAGGACGAAGAGGGGGGAGACTAACTGTATTGCATAAACATCATTTATTTTTTTGTTGTTATTTTTTTTTTCTGTGAATGAAATGGTTAATAGAGAATTCTGCTGATACGTATCGACATAGCTTTAAAATAATAAATGAATGAAACTCATTCGTTTATTTTTTATAAGTATGATGACTGAATGTCAGATTTCAATTATACTTTCTGGCACCACCGCCACCAGAATTTGTTTATTGATTTTTTTTTTTTTGCACAGTTTGCAAAAATTACTCTGTTATAGATCATTGCAAAACTGTTTGCAAGAAATATCCAAATCAGCATTTCATTTGTCGTTCATATGAAAAAACTTTCTTCTATGTTTACAGTGAGGAGGGAGTGAGGGCCAAAAATCGATATTAGATAGATAAATATTTCGAAATCATCATCAACTCTGAGGGTTCTCTGAGTTTAAAGAGGTTTCTAAGAATATTTCAATATAAAGCTGATTCGCGATATATTCTCTCACACAATGTAGAAATAAGGAAATAAAGCGTTAATTTCTTAAAAGTTTTGGTGGAATTTTGATACATTATTTCTCTGTTCAATGCGGTTTTTAACTGCAGATGAAAACTTCTTTGCAATAAGTATCTTCTCGATCAGACCAAAATGATTTTCAATTTGAAAAAACTTCTTGGTTTGATATTTCAATAATAAATTTTATAGATCAGCTAGAGCTGATTTAGTAAAAATTTCTTTATATCCAAGAATGGGCAAAACTACAAAAAAAATAGCAAGAAAAAGGAAATAATTAAATGTTCTGGAACGTAAGGAATAGAATGCGGTACAAAGATGCCGTGAGATTGGATGTCGGAGGTTATAAATTCAGATTTTTCAGTGAAATGGAACAAGGACGAATGCAAAGTTTAGTTTCCTTAATATAATATCCTTTAATTTTTTATTAGAAATGGGTAAACACATTAATGGCTCAATCGTCAGCTTTTATATGTTGAAAAAATGCTGAAAATGATATTCATATTCGTTCAGAATCGTATTTCAAGCATTGGATTGTCGCTCTCTGCGGCAATTTTTTTTTGAATATAAATTTTCTCAAAATGTTCGTACTCAAAAAGTAACGAATCGATGATCTTTAAATTTTGTGCCAATAATTTGTGTAATATTGTATTTTTAAGGAAGAAAAAAGAAAAACAATTACTAATTTTGTAATTTTTATTATTTTCAACTTTATTAGAGTTATTATTGTACGTAATGGATGTCAAATTTCCATACTGCGTGGTCTCAAATAGAAATTTCAATTGGCTACAATCCTCAGCAATCGACAATTTAAAAAGTCTTTAGTTATTTTTTTTTGAAATTTCTTTTAGAAGTTGTTATAATATATATATTGTATATAATATGAACTCAAAACTTTATTGAATTCCAATTAATAATCACGAAAAACAGTAAAAAATCCTTTAATGGCTTTTCCTTACGTAACGAAATAATCTGTGGTTATCGAAAGTGAAATTCGAATACCCAGCGTGATATATCTTCAGTTCCGTCATAACATTTTTGCCAATATGTTAATTGATATTCTATTTAGTATCTTGGTTAAACGTTTCGTCGTTATTTTATATACTTATGAATTATGGTAAGAGCTAAAAGACAGTTCAATCGAATGCTGAACAAAGATGGCTGGTTTTTTTTTACGGTTGCATTGCAATAAACTTTTAATTGCAAATTGAAAATCCATTAGAGATGGAAACTCAACTCAACTCAACTCAGCATTTGCATTAGCATTCAAAATCAAATTCATTTCAATGATTTCCAAATCTGTATCATCATTAAAATTTATGGCGATCATTTGCGATCATATTTAATTACTCTCGCCCTGAATCCACTCAAACCACCACTCACTGCGGTTCTGCGCCACTCTTTGTGATATTCGAAAAAAAAAACGAAACGAAACAGAATTGTCGATGCATAAAAAGTTCACATAAAAACAGTTAAACATTTTATGGGTGACGAGCAATGGAGAAAGATAAATGCGACAAGCCCCGGACCCATACTTATACCCAACTCACCTCCCACCCCCCCATACTTTACCATATTCAAGGAGTTCTCCTCCTCGTTCATCCACAAAAGGCAAGCCACTCAGACAATTTTTTTCTTGTTTTTTTTTTTTTTTTTTTTATGATCGCTCAGCGTAAAATGCAAAATTTTATGGTTAAAAAATTCCACACGCGTAAAAATCATAAATAAATGAAGAGCAGCCAACACATAGTTAAAATACAACAACAAGAAAGAAAAACTGAGTGTTGCTAAGTGAATAAGTGTGTGTGTGTGTGTGTGTGTGTGAGATGGAGGGAGAAGTGGGAGAGGGTCTTAGCATAGTTTTTTTTAAAGGACGCATTATTCAAATGACTGTCTGTGTTTGTGTGTGTGTGGTGGAAAGGGCCGCCGGAAATGTATGCAAAACGAACGGAAATGCTGCATCTATCACTTGCACAGTACAAGATATAAAATGTATTTGTATCTCCAAGATACCTTCGTTACGTTTTTAGTTGCAATCTGAGTGGGCCGCTGCCGTTTACTTTCCTGTGTAGGCTAGGTTGTTGGTTGATGCTTTTTGTTTTGTTTTTGCCAAGCAGAGCGGTCTTTTTTTTGCAATTGGAAACTAGTCACAGATAGAAACAAATACAGAGTAAGAGTAAAGGGGCGGGGCGGGGTGGTGATGGGGCGTGGGGAGAGTGGCAATGGATACCACTTAACGTACACTCTGAGACGCTAATGAGACAAAGCTGCCGTCATTGTCGGGCAAATATTTAAAGGTTCGCTCTCTATAATAAATCATGAGGATCGCTTTCCACTCCATTCCACACACACATCACACCCGCTGACCATACCCCACCTCACCCCACCCCACCGCACCGCAGTGCATTGTAAAGTGCATTTTGTGATTGCCGCTAAATGAATCACTTAACCCGACCCACAAGCTACTCCTTAACTTATGTATTTCTTGTCGGCTATATCACACAATCTTCAAAGATCCGTCTTTGTTCTCTGCCCCCATTGTGATAAAAGGGGTGGAGGGAGGAGGGGGGCGAGGGGCTGGTGATGGTAGAAGGTGGGGGGTGAATTGTGTTAATGAAGTTAAGCGGCAATAAAATTGCATTGTACATTGTCATATATCAAAAAGTCGTTTAGCCTCTCTCTCTCTCTCTCTCTCCCCTTTGGACCGGGACTCTGGGACAGGGACTGAGACTCAGGCGAGGCCTCTTGCTGGGTTTTTTAAGTGTTCGAATATGGCGCATTTAAATTGGGTACAATGTTGCTGACCAGTTAGGCCAACTGGAGGACGTTTTGTCATAATGATGAAATGTTACTCTCGCATTTTAAATGACTTGATGGATAGCGGTCGCATCGCAAGAAGAATTCCTTTCTCTGTCTTACCATTGGAGATCCGTTGGTTGTAACTTAATAAAATATGGAAAAGTATATTTTTTTAAGCCATATAAAAGTCAAAACAATCATAAAGAAGATTCAAATTTTAATACAAAATTAGTTAAATTGAATGTTTTAAGTTTCCCGCAAACATTACAAATAGTTAGATCAGGTCTAATCCCTCAAAGCCTTCAGATTTTCACATTGAATTTGGTTGTAACTTAATAAAATATGGAGAAGTATATTTTATTAGTTCGATTGCAAAAAAAAAAATGTTTTAATTTTCCCGCAAACATTACAAATAGTTAGATTAGGTATAAACCCTCAAAGCCTTAAGAAAGTTGATAGTCTTGAAACACTCCGATTCAGATCCACAATAGTTGGCGGTACACAGAAACTATAATTCGTATACAAATTGTCCATATGTATCATAGATCGTTAGTCTCTTTGATTGTTTAAAAGGCATTAAATTGCCAACATTTTGCCTTTTCCTGTATACAAAATCAGAAAAATGCCGCTCATTAAGTCACCGTCGTCACCATCACCATCTCACCAGTCGTCGTCATCATTTCAAAGACTATCAAAAGCAGCCAGCACATAATTTGTAGACCCTTCCTGTTGGCGGCGCCACCACCACCACCAGCAGCAAACCAAACCACCAAATGCCTTCCACTCTGTTGCCGTGTGCATGAGTCAAAGAGTCGAGAGAGTCTTGAATCTTGAATCTTGAAATGCCAACCGTATGTCTGTCTCTCTGTCTATCCGTCTGTCGTTTCCTGTCATTGAAAGCGCGCCGAGCGCAAGTTGACCAAGCTAAAATCAACAATAATAATAATAAAAGAAACACCGGACAAGACCCGAATCGAACCCGAGGTTTTCTACTAGCTTGTTCTTGTTTGTCTTGTTGTTGTTGTTGTTCTTGTGATTTCAATTATTAACGCTTCCTGGCCGGGGGAATGTCGACGCCATGTGGCAAGATCATTAACATCCAACAGACGGACGGACAGACAGACCGACCGACAAACAAACCGACCCAACGACATCTAAGTTGAATTCAAGATTTATCCATTATCATTATCATTATGCTTATTATATTCGTATGTTTTTAATCATATTTACTTTTCCCCTTGTCTCGTTTGCCCTTTTAGATATGCAACAATTTTGGCCTTCGATGTGAAAGTGGAACGCGAGGCTCAGGAAATGGCCGATACGTTGGGCGTTAAGATATTCCAAGCGGACATTATCTATCATCTGTTCGATAAATTCACCGCATATCGTGAGGAGCTGAAGAACAAGAAACGTGAAGAGTTCCGTTCCATAGCAGTCTTTCCATGCAAACTAAAGGTAAGACGAAAACCAAAAAGAAAAAACCAACTCGAACTCTTATTTCCCTTCGCAAAAAAAAGGGGATAACTACTTAGATACTAGAAAAGCAAAACATTTCTTGTGAAGCTCATTCGTGATTAGAAAATATGAACTCGAATTGATGATTAACATGAATTAGAACATTAAACATTTTCTTTGTATGATTGTGGAAGAACATATTCAAATTTCATATATAAAGTATATTGATAGATATATAGAAATATACAGAAAATAGTTTGATTTAGTATAAAAAGAAGATTGATAGATATATCTATATAAACGAAATAGATAGACATATTTAAATAAAGGACATTGATAGATATATATATAGATATACATACAATATATAGAGGAATTAAAAATATATGTGAGATAGAAGATGAATGGAAAATATAATAAATAGAAAATTAACATATAGAGGAGAACAGCAAATAAATCAAAAATTCAGTACACCGATTTTGATATATATTTTACTTTTTACAAGGTAACTTTATCGAAAATTTTAACATTGTTCTAATTTTTAAAGATTTTTTAAATGTTACTAAATTTTTGAAAACTTATTAAATTTTTGAAAACTTATTAAATTTTTGAAAACTTATTAAATTTTTTTTTTTTTTTTTTTTTTTTTTTGCAATTTTTGTTTGCATTACTTATTCGAATGGTAATGAAAAAGAAATGAAGATGCTTAAAGATACGAATCTTATATATAGAGAACACATAGATATATGTAGGAGGCAGATATTTGGGAAGATAGTACAGAAATTTAAAGGATATAGATATTTTATTTATTTATTTAGTTGTAGACTTAACTTAAGCTTATAAAGTTTAAGCCAACATTTTGTAGTCATATAATTAAGTCACTTATATGAAATTCGATACTTTTGCATACATATATATATGTAGAACAGGTTTATAACAGGAGGACATACTTATATGGGGGAAATATAAATATATATTATATTTTGGAAATGAATAGATTTACTACATACAACAAATAAGATAGATATATAGAAGATAGAAGAAGCTTAACTAGACTAGACATTCCTTTTTTTTAATCTTATCAATAGCAGCAGTTAGTTGAGCCCCCTTTTCGATAGTTGGCTACATGATGCGCCTATGCTTGGTGTCATTTTGGGCATTATTTTAATGTGGCCAGCCTGCAATTACCCCCAAAAGAAGCTACAGGTGTAAAATGCAATCTGCTCTGACTTCAAAACACCAAGTGGAACTTCAACTTGAACACCACCAACACCAACAAGATCAACTGGGCAACAACATACATACATATATAGAGAGATATATACATACATACATCCACCTATATACAGGCGATGGTAATGGCGATCTCCAGCTGTGCCTTGTCTAGTCTTGGCCTGTCTTAATGATGCTGCTGCCCCAAGAATAACTAACCAAGAGCCAAGAGCCACAACTCTAAAGCCAGCCACTCAACAAGCGATTAAAGCTCTTGAGTTGCCCCTCATCACAGACATACATACATACATATATACTAGACGCCTGCATCACGTCCACACTTCCTGCTCAAATAATGTTTAAACAGCGTATTTGATTTATAGGCAATCATTAGATTATGGTCGTATGCAATGTTGCGACTCTCTCGCCTCTCGACTCTACTCTAGACTTTAGGCTAGCTAGCTATATAGATAGCTAGCTAGATATCCCCACTAGAGCTCCCACTGTGCTGGTAATTGGACACATAGCGCACAGCTGTTAGGCCTCTTCTCCCAGTGGCTGTTGCTCTTGGTGTTCTTATTATTGCTGTTCTTCTCTAAGTCCAACATCTTCTTGTAATAACAATGACGTTGTTTAGCTTGAGTTATTAACTCGCCTTGCCTGATCCCCCCCATCACCCCATCCCCCTGATTTCCCTCTTTAGTTATAACTCGTAAGAGTTGGGGATTCTCTCTTCTGGGCTACTTTTTATTTTTTGCTACGTGCGATCGTTTTCTATGATGCGATGCAATTCCTCCTCCTCCTCCCACTCCTACTCTCCGCCAGCTCCAACTCCAACTCCGTCTGCTGCAGGCGGCAAACCATTTGAGGCCTTCTTCACCATCAGTTGACGCAACGGAAATTGAGTTGTTCTTGGGTAGTCCAATTTATTTTTTCCCCATTTTTTTTTCTTCCACATTTCTTTCGTCTCGACCATAACGAAAACGAAATGCTCTGGAACGATCAACTTTTGGAAAATCCTTTTATCAAATTCCTTAATTCATATGAATTAGTCTTCGAAATTTTGTAATATTACCTCTGGCCCTAGAAATAATTTGCTTTTCTTTTGATCTATAATCTATTTTACTTTTTTACCTTAGAAAATAATTAGATCTCTTCTCTTTAAGGCAGTCTGATAAGTCTAAGAGGTGTGAACCATTAGGTATAAGGTTTTGTTTATCTTCCAAACACTTTTATAATTATACTTTGACTCGAGAGAAATTTCAGGAATAATAAAATAGAAATAATTCGAAATATAATAATAGTTCTATATGGGAATAAGTTTTGCCGCATGTCTGCTAGTTTTGGTAGAAAGAAATCCTAAAATAGATATATTTAGGAATATAATAATAATACTAAATGGGAATAAGTTTTGCCGTACTTGTTTTAGTACTTAATATTTCTGTCTACGATAAATCTGATATTTTAAAACAATTTTCCGAAGTTTTTCAAATAGAAGTAACTTTCTCTCTCTCTTCATTTCCATGGATAACTTTGCAATACTTTGTCCTAAATTCCTAATATTCTAAGTTTATGTCTAGGATTCCTGTCTATGATAAATCTGATATTTCAAAAGAATTTTCTTAATTTTTTCGAATAGAAGTGACTACTTTCTCTCTCTCCACCGAGCACTTTCTAAGCCTTTGTTCATGATAATGTAAATTCGTAATATTCAAAGTTTATCTTTAGGATTCCTGAATATTTGTAGACTTTTAATTGAAATTCTTAAGTTTTATGTGTGAGCCAACTAACTTCTTTGGGCATTGTAGGGTACACACACACACACACACACACGGGAGGGAAAGACTCTGGTCAATTGCAGCATTTGGGATGGCTCTTGAAACTGTTGTTAGTATCGCCGCCTTAGCCGCTGCCGCTGGTATATAATTATGCAGTGTTATTTAAAAAGTAGTTAAGAGATCTCCATTGTTATCGATCGTTCTAGATTAAGCCGCTTATTAGTAGTTAAGGCCATCATTGATCTAATTTCATTTGATGTTTTATTAACCATTAACCATCTCTCTCTCTCTCTCACTCTCTTTTTTCCTCTTAGATACTGCCACAGTTCATATTCAATAGTCGTGATCCAATTGTCATGGGTGTTATGGTGGAGAATGGCATTGTAAAAGTGGGAACACCAATGTGTGTGCCCAGCAAGGAGGTAAGTTATCATTATTATCACTAACTAACTAACTAAGTAACTTTCTATTATTGCTTTTTGCATATTTTTGCATTGAATGGCAATGCTTTGATTAACATACACTCACGCGTAGATACTTCAGTGGGGATTTTCAATTGCGTCTCGGATAAACGATAATGATGATAAAACGTAACAATGAAAGTCCTTGTCGTTTTCTATACACACATACACACATACATATATAATAATAATGAAAGGAAAAACGTGTCAAGTATCTAGATATTGTAATGAGCTTATTTGTATTTGATTTGCGTTCGTTTGTACCTACTCCTATCGAGTTCGGTAGGTACCTACCTACCTACCTACCTTCCTACCTACCTTCGTTCGTTCCTTGGTACCTCTATCAAACAATCAAACCATCGTATCTGTATCTTTGACTAGGGGTAGCTTTTGCCATTGTTGACACAGGTGCGTGATGTCTTTGTTGTTATTGCTGTTATTGTTATTCGTGATGCAATTGAGTTGAAGAACTTAACAAATAATTATTAGCTCATCGCCTTAACAAAAAAAAAAAAAAACGCAAAGAAAAAAATTGCGTCGCAATGTTCGTTTTTTATGAAATTCTTTCATAATAACTTGAACTCAACTCAATTCGATTCGTCCGGCTTACTGACTGACGATTCTTGCTGCAGTTCCTCCGCTCAATTATGGTAGTTGCCATGGTTATCCTGCTGCTGGGTGCTATTCGAGTGGTGCTTCGTGACAATGATGATGACGATGTTGATAATAAAGGGTAAAGCAGGAGGCAGGCGGCAGGAGATTGGAGGTGGTCATGGTGGATGGATGGATGGACAAACGGACGGAGGCAGCACTCATTTCAATTTATGCGCTGACATGTCCTGTTTCCCGTTTGCCAACAACAACAACAACAACAACTGTTTCCTCTTGGCAAAACAACAAAAGACAACGACAACGACACCATCGTTGGCTACTACTACTACTACTACTACTTTTGCCTCGATCTTGGCAAGGGTTCGCCTTATTCTTCCCTCTCTCTCCCTCCCCTCTTCTCTCTTTGTCATTATCTATCTATCTCGCTTTTTTTGTGTCGTCTCCCTTGTTGTGCTCTTGACTTTTGCCAGCTGGTGGACAATCAGTTTGGTCGGTAAGTCGTCGTCGTCGTCGTCGTCGTCCCAGCCGGCTGGCAGGCATTCATTGGCAATTATAACTTCCTCAATTATCCAGCAGAGCGCAGCTAAGCTGTTCGCTTCCCGTCATTCATCGTCATTCTTTCTTTCTTCTTTTCTTTTCTGTGTGTGTGTTTTTTTTTTTTTGCAACTCAAAACAGATTTTTCGTTCACTCTTTCTCTTAATGCTCTTTTTATACCCTTTTACCAACCATTCAGATTTCGATAACCTTTGAAATGTTGCAAAATACATAAAACATGATATGTTAAGAGCTCCATTAGCCATCTACTTATGATTTGATTTGATTTATCATTGTCAGTGCTGAAACTTTTAAGGATTAACATTTTAACACATATTAAGCAAAGTGTGTTGTATAATTTTCTGGAAAACAATTGTGAAAATCCAGAGACTAATTTACATATGAAATTGAATCGTTTATGAAGTTTGAAAATTGTTCTTTTATTTTAAGTCAGTTTTCAACCAATCAAGTTCATATATTCAAGAATACTGAGTTCAATTGGATAATTGCTCGAATGTTAAAATTCATCTAATGTATGTAATGTGGTGGAAACACCATTCAAAATTCATTATCTCATTTAAAAAGTATCTCAAGATGTTTTTTTAATACCTTTTTATACAATTTTGGCATTTTCCTAGCCATTTTTACTCAATATTGAAGTAAAGTCCACATTCAAGTTTTTAATTCACTGTAGAAGAAGCTAAAAAATACTTACAATTAGATGTGAAAAATTTAAATCTAATATTAACTTTCTGAATTGTTTCACTACTGTGTTTAAGGGGATATATACACCTAGAAGCCTAAAAAAAGGATATTTTGGGGAATTTTTATTTATCTAGAAGTAAATATATTTAAATTAATTATATTATATTAAATTAACATTTTAAAGGATAATGTAAAATCCCTGTAAATCCTAAAAAAAAGTACAGTCTTTGCGTTACCCAACGGTGTTTTCCCAAAAATCATCAGAAATTAAGAAACCAAGAAGTTTATTAAATCTTCTAGGTGTATGTATCCCTCTAAAAAACGACTTTTGTTTAACCTTAAGTCGCTACTTCTATATGTTGAATTTGGTTAAAAACGGAAGTGCCTTCCATATTACTTAAATTACTTTTAAATCTCTATTTCTACTCTTGATTTAGATTAGTTTTTCGTTTTTAGTTAACTTTTGATAGCTCATTTAACAAGTCACTATGATTGTTTCAATCCAAATCACATGTGTGTTAGTTTCGTCTCCCCTCTCAAATCAAACTCTACTTTAGAACTGGACACATTATTTCTGACGAAGAGTACCGCGTTCCCAGTCGTTGTTTCTACAATTTCCGTTGAGTTCTCTCTCGCTTCCTCTCTGATTTTTATACCCTTGCTGAAAGGGCTTCACAGACCTTTATTTTCTACAGATCGACTCCAAAAATGCTGTTAAAAAATTAGATGTAAATTATGTTATTCGACAGGATATAAAGGGAAGACTAAACTGACAGAAACTTTGATATTTCAATAATTATAAAGTAGAACATCTAATCGTAGTCTTAAATCAGACTTGAAGTCCTGAAAGATTAATCAAACCAAAGAAAATTTTCTAGAATAGAGTATACAAATTTCTGCAAGCTTCTGATAGTCTCTCTCTGTCTCGCCAGCGACAACTTCCTTTCGCGTATCGTTTGATGGGCATGCGTGCCAGAGTCCAGAGTGCCCAGTGCCAGGCCATTTAGCCCAGAGAGACCGAGAGTCCAGTGCAGAGTTTTGTCTGCCAGTTGGTTGATTACATTTATTAATTATATAATTAAATCTGTAATATCAGCAATTGCTTTTGTTTTCGCATAGTATTTTGTAGGCACTTCCCCCACGCCCCAAAAACTTCCGTTCTCACAAGTGGTTTTTGTTGTTCTTTCGTTCTTTTTTGAACAGAAAAGCAAAACCACTTCCACTTCCCGTTTTTTGGTTAGTTTTGAAAGTTGGGGTTTAACAGGTGATATATATATATAATTGTGAGTACTTCAACCCTTAACCTAAACACAAATTGAGTTCACATGGGAAGGAGGAGGAGAAGGAGGTTGATGAGTAGTGGTGTAAGAAAGGTGTAAAATGATATTGACCAACTGTCGAGGATAAAAAAAATAAAGGAAAAGGCAAAAGGGCCAGTTCATTTGGGGTTAATCATTGGGTTAGCCAACAATTTGGGGTTAAGCAGCTCTGATTGTAATATATTCATTTCAGGCCCAAATCGATTCGTTAACAATTTGGCAGCTACTCGGGTTCGTGTTGTTTCCTCTCTCTTTGTCGTTTCCTTCTTCTTGAAGCTAATTAAGAGGCCTCTTTTTTTAATCTTTTATCCTCGCCTCGATCGCTTGCGCGCTCCCTCATACATCAAACAGTTTCGCTTTATCGCATCACAATCTAACTTAAACACGCCCCACTCACTCACACACTCGTTCATTCATTCACTCACTCACTGGAACACATACATATCTATGCATATCCCCCATTCAAATCTCCCACTGACATCACCCAACCGCACAACAGACTTTCGGTAGTTGATGATCATCATCATGATCTCTACCAAGGAATACTACGTTTCCATTTTTTTCTCTTTCCTTCTTCTCTCCATCTCCTCTTGCTCTCCCTCTCTCTCTCTCTCTGTGTGTATTTCATTCTTCACACAATACCAAAACGGCAAACGGAAGTTGGAGGCGTTACCCAGCGCCAAATCCGTCAGATCGACAATATATATGTATGTAGATACATATATTTGTGTCTACAGACAAAAATTGTATACATATCTACTGGTGGCTATAGCCAAAAGATCCATGGATGATTATTGCCCGCACTTAAAGACGGTCTTTAAAAAACGAGAGCGAAAGACAATTTTTTATATACGAGTACCCTGTATGGTCAAACTTGGCGATAAAAGGTTTTTTGACAACGCAAATCGATTTACATTCAAATTTTCAAATCTTCCAGAAAGTAGATTTACAATTTAAGAAATTCATAAATTACAAACGACTAAAATCGAAAATATACAAGGAATATTCATACCAAATTGCAAGCTAATCAACCGATTTGAACTAGATATTTTTTATATATTTTGATATTTTATTATAACTTTTAAAATAATTGGAATTTGGCAAAAGGGGGGAGGAATTTTTTTAGGAACTTAATATTGAATATATCGAACTATTGAAATAAGGAAAATCTCAATTTTTTTATTTCTATAGATTTAAATTATTGTTTTTATTTTGTTTACCAAAAATACTTATTTCCATCTTCTTTAAAGTTTGCTCTTTAGTAGATATTTTTGGGATAAAGTTCATTTAATATCATATAAATCATAATCGAGTCCTTCTTCACATTTGGGATAAAGTTAATTTAATATTATATAAATCGGAATCTAGTCCTTCTTCACATTTATCTTAATGAACTTGAAACATTATCTTAGCAAAATGAATATCTTTTGGGGATCTTATTAGGTCAAACTTCAGGGAAAACCAAAGTGTATCCTTAGTTGGACAAAAAGGTATCTTGCTAACGATGCCTTGATCTCTAATATGCGGAGCATATACTTATGATGCGAATCGTTTCGGGATGGCAAAGAGTTTTGCATTTTTTTTTTTAGAGAGATCTCGATGAGCGGGTTCCTTCCAAAAACCACAAAGAAAAAGAAAACAAGAAATCTGTGGGCAAAAGTGTTTTTTTTTTTCTTTTTTTTGTTGTTTTCTTTCTCTCTTTTTCGGTTGCAACACTTGAGTGAGATCGAGCACAAGCAGCAGCAGCAGCAGTAGGCAGGCAGGCAGATCGATATCTTTTAATATTTTCATTCATGCCTCAACCATGTTGTTGTTATTGTTGTTGTTGCTGTGGCAAGTGTTTGCTGCTGCTGCTGCTGCTGTAGCGGAAATGAAAGCTCATTCAATGTGCTGCTACTGCTGGTTTTTGTTAATTAAATGCCTTTGGGGGCCATGCAATTTTTCGATTTATACAATATACATATATATATATGTATATACTATATTGAGGTGTACTTGTAGCCAGTTTGCCTTGCCCTGCCCCAGTCTCAGCCCCAGCCCTACTCTTCTCTCTCTGTCTCTTTATACCGCCGCAGACATCGTGTTGATCTTGCTTAATTTATGGTCTGTGTGAGTTGAATTTTTTTTTCTTTTGCTGTTGGGTAAGGTTTTTTTTTTTTAGGGTAAGGGAGAGTCGTCTGGTTTTTGTGGTTATGCCCTGACATTTTTAGCAAAAGATTTCAATTTCTGGTTACCTTCATGGCTTATGATTTCCGTTGTGACTTCTCAATGATGTTGTTGTTCTTGCTGTTGTTGTTGTTGCTGTTAGTGGTAGTGGGGTAATAACAATAACTGAAATGAATAACGTTGTTGTTTTTATGCAGGTGATAATTATAAAGCCTTCGTCTTTTTATTGGGCAACAGGTAGTATCGGTATCGCTGGTTGTAAAAGAACCTTATACTCGTATTTTTGTATGGGATATGATAGAGAGACAGAATGAATACCTTTCATTTAATTATTCTAGCATCACCTGTTATTCAATTCAAATAACACTAATTTCTTAATTTCGATCAGAGTAAAACATTAAAAATAAAAATTTTAATTGGCAGAAAAAATACATACATATATAAAAACGATGAATAATTTTATATTAAAGATAAATTTGATATAACTAATTTTCAAAATCGGATCACATAATTACTTTTTAATTCGTGTTTGAACATTTCCAATAATCGTATACTTAATCCTAAGTGATCGTTCAATGTCAACATATTTTTTATATATATTTAAAATATTAGGTTTATAAAATATCGTATTTACTTGAATAATTTTCAAATAGGAATTGAATGAGAAGCCAAACTACTTCAAATAAATGAGTGTACTGACTTCAAACTCATTTGCACAACAGATTCAGAACTCAAAGTTCATTGGCTTTGTCAAATTATTCATTTGGATTAACATTTTATTTATTCTCATTCATAAACACTCATATTCATACACATTCACATACAATTTAACTGAATTAAAGGTGATTAGGTTGTCTGTATAGCTATTTTAGGAACCACCATGTTCTATCACCAGCAGATTTAGCTAAAGAAAAGCTAAAACTAGTTGAGAATTACAATTAAATGAAAAAATGAGTGAAAATTTAATTTAATAATCTTACGTATAATCGACCTCGAGTGTAATACCTAAGCTTTGGTAAAATTCAAACCTTTGGGTAGAAATTACTTTCTGACTAAATTGTTAACTACTCAAAAAAAGTATTTTCTGAGTCTTGGTAAGGTTTGGCCTCCACGAAAAGATTTTATTTGGAGTTTTGCATAAAGTGAAAATACACCAAAACAATTTTCACAATATTAAGACTATATAAAGAAAAAGGAATAGTCCCTCTACTGCATATACTAATTCACCATCATTCTCGTACAAGCCATCCTGTGCTGATCCTGTGACCCTTCTTTCATACATATTTCCAACGTATTTCAATTTTGAAAAATCCTCGATTTAATCCGACATTTAATAGGGCATTTACATTAATTTCTCAGCATAAGTCATGAAGAGTTCCTCTTTTAGGGTATCCTTCCCTACTTACTTACTTACTGACTTCCTTCCGTTTTGTATTATGAAAAGGATGGAGTGGAGGGGGCGGGGTACTGCGTCATATCTTCTTAAAAGGCCGAACCCTTATGTGTGTGTGTGTTAAACAACCAAATCGGATAGACTTTGCTACGTGTGATGACAAAAGAGCAAATTTGTTTTTTTTTTTTTTTTTCTTCTTTTGAAAAACAAGAAGCGATAAGAAGAAGGCGATGGAAACAGCGTTAAGAACCGGAACAAGTAATTAAATACAAAAGAAATTGCAGCTGTAAAACGAGTGTGAGAGAAGCGCGGCGGTCATGGAAGCAGGCCAAAAAGGCAGCTGTAGTCCCGCATCTGGCTGATGGCAGAACGGAAGCAGCAGCGCCAACGTCAGCAGCGGCAGAACGGAAGTGAATACTTCCGCACGTAGCAAAACGTATGAATGAATGACTGAAATGAATGAAATTTTTGTGAGTGAGTGTGTGTGTGTAAGTACTTCAAAAGTGCTCCTAACATCGGAAGTAACCAGGCAGTAAAAGCAACCCCTAAGAGACTCTCTCTCTACCTACTCACATAACACACACATCTCATCAAAAAAAAAAAAAAAAAACGCACAGAAAATACAGAAAATCGAAAGAAAAGAAGGGCAGGTGTTCCTCATGCCGTTGACTCGAAGAATTTATGAATGAAAATTTATGAATCTCGTTTGGCTGTCGTCAGCAGCGGCGAACATTTCATAATCATAGAAAATTTATTGTCAAGTGTGTGGGCGCGTTCGCTCACTTTGTCTGATGTATCCATAAGATACACACACACACACACAAGCGATAGAAGTAGTATAATAAAAGCTTCTAATGGTAAAATCACAGAACAAACAAAGAGACTATAACGATCATAAAATTATATGATATAAGTATTTGAAAAAAAATATCTCTATATTTGAATTCTCTGGCTGGTTTTAGAATCAAGAGTTTTGCTTTGAAAATAAGTATTTGTACTTGCAGTTACACAGGATAGAGAGATTTTTGATGGGATATAACCGATAGCCGAGTTCTTTCTGTCTATATTTTGATTTAAAGTAATTTATCTTGTTAATTGTTTTACTGCGTCGCTCTCTCTCTTCTATCACTTCTATCACTATCACTATCTATTCACTGTGCTTAACCACATATTACTCTATTGGAATGATATAGCCAACTAATCGAGGTAGATGTTAATCGATAATATATCTTGATGCATTTATGCTGACTAACTAACTAATAGATAACTAATAGAAATTAAGGAGAGTTTGTTACAGAAGCAATGCACAAGTTTCGCTTTGTTTGTAATTAATTGGACTACAAATCGATTTGCAATCGACAGTAATCGACCATCGTCTATCGACTACTGAAACATTTTTCATTTCTCACAAATTTCCCATCGATTTAGGTGTGATCTTTTGTAACATCTCGAGATGGAATGTTTGCTCTTGGTTCTTTTCGATATATATTGCTTAATCGAAATCGAAAAGAAGGACGAAAAAAGGGTTAACAGTTTTACATTGCCCTGATTTGCATTTCACCGTTGTAATGTTAACTAACATTTAGTTTGTTTCTCTCTCCTCCCCGCCCCGCCTTACCCCACACTCCATACAAGATATTTGGAACTAAACATTTTGCCAATAACTGTAACTGTAACTGCTGCGCCTCTTTACTATCTATCTGTAAATGTATGTGTCACTTTTTCAATATGGTTGTGTGTGTGTGTGTGTGTGTGTGTGTGTGTATCTTGCTTTCGTTTCATTCATAAAAATGCTTATTTCCTGTTGTTGTCTAGGCTAGGCGGGCTTCATGTTTCGTCTGTTAGTTTGCACAGTCATAAAATACATACTTTGACACACACACACACACAGAAAGTCATTCAAGCTAACGATAAGATAATAAAATCCGCTTAGATACGCGTTTTTTTTTTTTGCGCCTTCCGCGTCTTGCCGGCTCTCTGTGTCTCTCTGTGTGGCAAATGTATCTGTATCTATGAGTGCTTTATATTTACTATGAAAATAAACAGCAGCAGCAACAATAACAACAACAACAATGGCTGGCGATTACAAATGGCAATTGCAATAAAAGCGGGCAAAAGCAACAACAAAAGAAATTAGCGTAATTAGCAAATTACTCAAAGTTTTTTTTTTTTTTTTTTTTTGTTTTTCTCTCTCTTTTTCTCTCTCTGGGGCTTGGAAATTGACGTCGTCGTTTTGGTGGGTTTCAATGTATGTGTGTGTGTGTGTGTGTGTGGGGGGGGCTCAGTCTGGGGAGGGGGGAGCTGTATTTTGCTTGCTTGCTCTCTGGTTCGTTTGGTCAGTTGGTCGCCTTCGTCACATTTCAGTTTTTCTTGGCCGGAAATGCTGAATTTGCACAAAACGACGGAAAAGTGGCATAAAAATGTTTAGTATATTTTATTTCTCTCTCTCTCTCTCTCTCTTCTTCTTATTCTTTTCTTCTTCTTCGTCTTCATGGGGTCTATTTTTTGGTTACACGCGCGCCCAAAATAAATATACTTAATTGACGTTTGTTTAATCGCAACCGAAACAGCAACAAAATAGAGTGGGCTAAAGGGAGGAAGAGTGCGGGTAGAAGAAAGGGGGTGAGGAAGGGGCAGATCGCGGGGGAGGTGCCTGCATGCCATGAAGCTTGTGTGGACTTAGACTAAAAACAAAAACAGCAATAATACATGGCAAAAAAAATAAAAATAAAAATAAAAGAAAGAACCAAACCAAACAGCAAATATGAGCAGACGATGGCAACAGACAGCGACGCCAACGCCGACGCCCCAACAAAAACATTGATGATGACGCCTACGCAAAATTTTCCTAAGTAGAACAATAAACCAAAAAGGGCTGACAATTTGTCTGGTGTGGTTGCTATATCTGTTTTTTTTTCTTTCTTTTTTTTTTTTGCTGGCTAAGAGAGATGAATTGTGGATGAGAGGTGTGTGTAGTGGAGGTAAAGAAAGAAAGAAAGGTGTAGGAGGGGGTGGGGTAAATTTGTTATGGTTTTTTTTTTTCAGTTTCTGTTTCGGTTGCCATGTGACCGTCAATTAGTCAAAGCCATCAGCCAGTTGTTTCGGTGCTATGATCTCTGTGTGTGTGTGGGGCACGTGCTCCAAAAAAAAAACAAGAGAAATCTCAGCAAAAGTGCTACAAGAATGGGAGTTTGAAATTTATGTCTTAGTAGCTCATTAATATGTAGGTTTATCTCTATCTCTGAGGCCACAGCACTCACTACAATAGATTTTTCGATGTTTAACTTGATTTTAATTCAATTAAAAGTTGCATAATGTTAACTAATCCTAATCTTCATTCCAAGCCAATCAGATGCCTAACCTTACCAAACTTAAAGCCCGTGTAGGACCGATCTCACTTAGCTTAACCTTACTAGATACTAACGAGTCCAACTTTAAAATCCCTTAACAAGTTAGAGAGCTGTTTATGCTCTATGCCTAACCTTACCAAAATTTAAGCTCACTTTTTTGGCTTAACCTTACCATAATTTAATTTCTCAAGCTTTAAAATCTCTTAACAAGTTAGAGAGCTGTTCATGTTCGATGCCTAACCTTACCAAACTTTATGCTCATGTAGGAACTAACGTGGCTTAACCTTACTATAAACTAACTAGCCAAACTTTAAAATCCCTTAACTCGTTAGAGAGGTGCTTTTGTCCTCCTAACCTTATCCATTTCACTATTCTTTCTGTCCATTCAATCTGAGGCCTAACCTTACCAAACTATATGCTCTCATAGATCCAATCTGACTTGGTCTAACCTTACTTTAAGTCTTCTATCTTATCATGGATGCCTAACCTGCCTTAACTTTATCCCCCTAATTACCTTTCATTCATTGTTTTTAACAGCATTTCACACGGCTTTCCGATAATAGTTGGTTACCCTTTATGCTCAAGTGCTTAGATGTCTGTAGATAATAATGAAATGGAAATTTACCAATTTTATTCAGAAATTTCCTATAAACCGAAGGGAGTAAAAATCCCCTACCATGCCCTACAACAATCATAATTCATTTAACTTAACTTAAACACTTGCCAGACCCGCCGCCTGCCGCCTGCCGCCTGCCGCCTGCCTTCCTGATAAACAAAACCATATTGGTGGAAACCTTATACAACAACATTTACGAAGGTTAAACGTCGAAAAAAAAACCCCCAACCTTGGTCTCTATGCTATTGTGGAACAATAAAAGCAATGCAGGCATTGAACTTGATACCAGAATGATTACCAAAAGAACAAAACAGAATAGCGCACGGTTTGGTATGGTATGGTATGGTATGGCACGGCACGCCACGGCACTACCACCCAACTACCTCACCTTGTGTTGCAATTTGTGCGCACTCACTTCCTTTGGGGTTTAGAGTCCATCTCTCTGCTCCCTTCCTCCCTCCCACTCTCTCTCTCTCTCTCTTCATCCATCCATCTAATGATTGCAATTGTGACGGTCAAATACACGGCCAGCCCTATCGTTCGCAGTTCGATTATCATTATCAAAAAAAAAAAAAAAAACGCCACCCGCAGTTCTTCTCCTCTCTCTCTCTCTCTCTCTGGTGTGTGTGGTGTGTGTGTGTGTTTGTATAGTGTGCGCCTTCCCTCTTATCAGCGAGTGCTGTGCGATCGTTGTGCGTGTGTATTTCATTCATTCACTCTCGTAATTGATTGTTTTGCACTTGGATTAATTTATGTGGGCATACATACGTTTCCAATATTATTGATTACTGATTAATGGCAATAAACAATGAAACTCTTTGGAGTGAAGTGGAGTGGAATTGGGTGAGTAGTGGGTGAGGGGTTGGGTGCGGGCGGGGGAGGGATTGAGAGTTTCTATAAGTATTTCCGATTTACTGATATCAAACAACGAAAATGAATTAAACAATATATTTTGCCAGACGCTAATTAAAAAACAAAAAACAACAACTAAAATCTCTCTCCCTCTCGCTCTCGTGATAGTGAGTGAAGTGAGTTTTTAATCAATGAAGGGAAAATGTTGGCTCAACAACACCCACCACACTAGATAGATAGATAGATAGATAGATAGATAGATGATAATAGAGTGAGAGAGATAGAGAGCTCTGCTTACCATATGAACTCAAATGGAATTGTTGGTTTATGTAACTGAATAGTTTTTTTTTTTTTTCGGTTTGCCCACTAACTTCCTGTGAGTGAAAGACTTTTGTTTTGGGCCTCCTACAAGCTCTGATTTTTCTCTTTATTGTTGTTGTTGTTGTTAGTGGTGTAGGCGTTGTGGGCGTTGTTACTGTTGCATTCACTGATGCGGATGCTAATGAGCATGACTAGACATATGGCCCTATGACCATGATGATGATGATAATGCTGTTGCTGCTGCTGCTGATGAAGATGATGATGATGATGATGGTTCGTTGGTTGGCTCATTTAGTAGGTGTTGTTGGCATTGTTATTACCGTTGAAAGCCTCGTCAATTCTCTTATGGAGAACTGCGGGAGGCAGCGGTTTGCCATTGCCCGTTGCCTGGTGGCCGGGTTTTGCCATTGCCGTTGCCGTTGCCTTTGCCGGTTATGTCGGTTGTCGGTTGTCGGTTGTCGGTTGTCGGTTGCTGGTTGCTGGTTGCCCGGTTGTTTTTGGGTACTTGAAATTGCTCAAAATGAAGTGTTTTCGCTGAAGCATATTGCGTTGTGGTGGGCAGCAGCTAGAATTGTGTGCATTGTCCAGTGATGCAGGGTTGCTGGAACCTAACGAACTCGAAAATGCATTTCAGTAATCGAGTTAGTTAAGCATTTTTCTCTTTCCAGCAAACAGTGTAGCAGCATAAATTCTTTGGCCAACCGACCAACCGAACAACCGACTGAATTTTTGAATTAAAGGCACGAGTTCGAGTGCATATACGTGTGTATGTATGTGTGTTGCGCTTCAAAAGTCCTTGAAATTTTTGGTTGGGCAAATCATTATTGGCCATGAAAAATCTCACCAAATTACAGAATGCCTCTCAATTTCAGTTATTAAATTGAGTACAGTCTCGAAGGGGAATCACAATGTTGGTGATCTGCATCTGATCAGTTATAAACACGTTTTACAACACTGTTCGACTTTGTTAAACGGTTTTAAAGTAATCAAATTGATTTAAAATTGATTTTCAACATAAATTTTAGTAAAATATTCTTTGAGCATTTTCAAACTACATTTTTTAGGATTATTTCTCTTAAATTATTGATAGCACCAACAACAAATTTAAGATTAATTTCATAATATTTAGAATAGGGAATCATAATAGTGGTGATCCAGATCTGATCAGTTATAAAAACGTTATACAACTCTGTTCAATTTTGTTATGGGTTTTCATATTGATTTAAAATATAATATAAATCTTACTAAAATATTCTTTGAGCATTTTATTGGAAAACGAAAACAGATCGTTTTTCAAACTACAATTTCTAAGATTAATTCTGGTAAATTATTAATAGCATCAAAAACGAATTAAAGATTAATAGAACAATATTTAGAATGTGTAACCTTAAAATATATTTAAGAGAAAAATGTCAATTCTTTAATTCAACTCCACTGACTAATAGGAAAACGATTTGAATTCGAGTAGATCTGAAATAAGAACAGACCTGAAACTTTTCGAGAAACTTTTCTTGTGGATCCCTCCCTGGAGATCCCTCTTTTGGAGTTCTTGTGGAAATGTTTTTGTAGGCAGATGACGAGTGTATTGCGTGTGCGTGTGTGTGTGTGAGTGTGTGCTCTGGGCTGAGTGGGGTTATCTGATTGGTTGCTGATCATAATGATCATGATGATGATGACGGCTATATAACTGCGCTTCCTCAATATGTGGGCCCTGACTGATTGTCTGTCTGTCTGATTGTCTGATTGTCTGTGCGGCTTGTTGGCGTTGCAAGTAACACTCGAATCAGCGACAAGTTCTTCATCTCTCAAACACATGACGTAGGCAACTTTTTTGATTGTTGTTGGTCGCCGCCGCTTTTGTTTGTTGTTTGTGCTCGCCTCTTCGATTCGTTTGAAAAATATATACATATGTTTATACATACATATACATATATATAGAAATATATGTATATATATTTATATAGTAGACATTGATGTTGCCACTGGCTACTGGTTTGTGTCGTTGTCGTTGAATGGAAACGAAGTTGCAGCTGCTAATATCATTCTGATGACGTTGCCAAATCTTTTTGTATACAAACGACCGAGAGAAAGAGAGAGAGAGCAACAGAGAGAGAGAGAGAGATCAGCAAGCGACGGATGTTGCGAATTTCTGTAGCTTTTTTTCGGCACTCTGATTTATCATATATATATATATATATATTTGTATGTATACTACCTATATGTATACATATATGCCGTAATTCTCTCTGCCGTCAACTAATTTAGTGTTTCCTGCTGACAACAGCAGTTTAAGCTTTTTTCAATAAAGTGTGAGAGCGAGAGAGAGAAAGAAATTACGGAACTGTGTCAAAAATGTTTGTACTATATACCATATACATACATACATACATATATATCTTATATATAGATATGTTTGCTTTGTCTCAAACATTTTACAAAAGCAAATATAAAGATGCAGTCCAAGTTTTTCGATACCCTTGACTCAAATTTTTCCAATTCCCCCATTCGAAAATCATTGAAAAAACACAAAACCATTTCATCAAGTGAAATATGGTTCAAAATTGCATATAAAACTAATCAGAGTAGCAAAATTCATCGATTTTTCTAATGAAATAGTCTGATTTTTTTGAAATTATGTGATTTATTCGAATAGTCAAACCAGATACAATATCCAATAGGCAAGATTTTATCTAAAATGCTGACCGAAATCAATATACCTCGATTTTTTTTGGTCGACACCCTAATAAAAAATAAAACTAAATAAAATTGATTTTGATTTTGTTTTTGTGTTGCCTCATTCATTCATACAACAAACGATGATGTTGTTGTTGTTGTTGTTGTTGTTGTATGAAAATAGACGACATCCGGTCTGCACGAAATATATAAATCATATTTTTAGATAAACGTTGATACACACACGCAGCGCAGTCGCTGCCACTGCCTCTGCCGCTGCCAGCAAGAAAAAGTTGTAGTAGAAAATCAAACACACACACACACAAAAAAAACGAAGAAAGAAGAATAGAAACACAAATTTGTATGTTTTTTTTATTATTTCTCAATCCTAAATTATCGATATGGCATAAAATCCAGAAGAAATAAAAACAAAAATCTAATTATCCGACAAATGATTATTGAAAATATAAAATTAATTATTAATTGGAAACGAAATTATAGTTTTCTTGTCTATACCCTTCATAAATGTTGAAAGTAAAAGTTGTAAAAGACATGCAATTAATCTGGCATATTTAGAGGTTTGCAAAGTTGAGGTTTTTGCATCAATTTTAGAACCGTTTTTGGAAAAGGTTTGGTCGAAATTGAAATTTTCCTAAGGCTGTATTTAGGACCATTTTCTACCGATTTTCAAAGAAATAAAATATATAGATATAAATGATTTCGATGACTAAATGGAATATCCCTATGCTAGATATAGAATTTAGAATATTTTTTATTTAGTTATTTGACGATTTCTCTTCACTCATTGAGAATCATTATGTATATGTATATGTATTTGTCTACCATCAGACGATCAGACGATATGCCTTGACTATAATAACTTCCTCGATCATAAATATCACTCGCTGGGATGGGATGCTTTCATTTTTCGGTTTCACATTGGGCTCCTATCCACTCAGTCATTCACTAGAGCAAACAGAGAAATGAAATGAAAGAAAAAAAAAAAAAAAATTGTGTGGAAATGGAAATAAATTAACACATTTTATGAAAATTTTTGAGCTGAAAAAAGAGCAGCAAAGCAATGCAAAGCAAAGCAAAGAAAGCAAAACCGAACGAAATACAGAGCGTATGAGTAATCAACGACAGGAAATAGTGACAAATATCCCCCTGACCATCCCATCCCTACTATTCCTAACATGTGTGTGTGTGTGTGTGTGTGAGTGTGTTTTTGGTGTGTAAATGTGTTGTAGCTATTTGCACCGATAGCAACAAGCCAAAAAAAACAAAAAAACGAAAAAAATTTCAATAATTTATTTGGTTTGAATGAAATACGAACGACGAATACGACTACGACTACGACAACGTCGGCGACGACGACGACGACGATGTGGCCGCCATTGGGGCGCCCACAGGAAACGCTGAGTGAGGCGTCACTAGCACCAGCACCAGCAGCAGCAGCAACAGTCCGACGACGTCAACGTTTTGGCTTGGCAACAGTTTCCTGTATTGTTGTTGTCGCTGAGTGCAAACGGGTTACGACAACAAACATGTTACAATTTGGTTCAATGACTTTGGCCAGGCCATAGAGATAGAAATAAGTACACTTGGCGAAATTCGAAACGCAAAACTATCAATCGATACCCCCGAATATCTAAGGTTCTTTGGTGGTTATGTATACTTAATCGATATGCTAGCATGATTCATCGACATTACTAGATCTAAATCTGTTCACATCTATTAAAATTTATAACAATAAATATCATCTAACTAATATTAATCGATAAACTTATATTCCAGACAGATTAACAGCAATCTGTGTTGGTTCAAGGTTATCGAAATCTATTAGAATATATGATATCGATAAATTTAAAACCGTTAGAGATGGTGGATCAACCGTAAACTTCACTACTTATTTCGATAGATCGTTAATTTCGATTACCCTAAAACGAGTTCAATTAGGTAAATCTTAATTATTTCTTAATTAACAATTAAATTTACACAAATTCCTTAATGGATTTCGTTGTTATCGAATTTTTCTGTCAGTGTAAGTGGCGAGTTGATTTAGCGAGTGGTGGGGTAATGGGGGGGGAAATGAATGTTGGTTGCGTTATCTAACCTCCCACTCCTAATTGTGGCACCACCCACAAGTTTTTCTATTTTTTTTTTATCAGTTTGGCGGCAATATTGAGGAAGTGGTCGCCGCCACACATGGAACTTGGGCCAGATGCGGTGATAAGCCCAACATTTACCCCATTTCCATGCCGCTGCTGCTGCTGCTGCTTCTTCTCCTTTTGGCAAACCTTTTTTGTTGTGCGTGTGTGTGTGTGTGTGTTGTGTGTTGGTTTAACGTGAAGTTATTTTATGGCTGATCCCCCTCCCTGCCTTCCTCACTCATTCCCCCGTTGGCATACAAAATGAGCTTGTGAAACTTATCAGTGATTCAGTCAATGGCATACGAAAGTTCCCCCTGCCCACCTACAACGAACCACCCACCCACCCTCTTCTCTCTCTCTCTCTCTCTCTCTCTCTCTCTTTCGCTAAAAAAAAAATAATGTGCCATATTACACATACGCCACATTAGCCAGGCATATGCTAATTAACAAAACTCTCTTTTCTCTCTCTGTAATTGTCTTTCTAATTTTTCTAATTTTCTTTTCGTAATTTTGTGCATTTTTCTTTTGCAGTTTGTGGACATCGGCATTGTCACATCGATTGAATCGAATCACAAGAATATTGAATTTGCACGCAAAGGTCAAGAGATTTGTATTAAAATCGAGCCAATTCCTGGTGAATCACCTAAAATGTTTGGACGACACTTTGAGGCGGATGATATGCTTGTCAGTAAGGTAAGTTAATCAACAACAAAAATATTTAATTAACCGGAAAAACCGTAAACAAGAACAAGAACACCAGAACAGCAGAACCACAGCAAGAAGCACTTGTGTGTGCGTCTCTGAAGTGGCACTTGGCCCACTTCACCAGTATCCATCATGGCGCGAATCCACTTCTGCTGGGCGTTGTGCGCAGAAACTAACTAAAACCAATGTAGCGGAACAATCTACTTGGAAATTTTCGCTCTTGTTATTTAATAATAATAATAATAATAATCGTAGTCGACGTCGTCGTCGTCGTTGTCCTCAGGTGGTTTTCCTGTTGTTCGTCGAGCATACTTTGCTTACTCATTAAGATAGTCTTTATTAATCTTTTCATTGCAGTAAAATTTCTTGTCAAATCATTGTCTATGTCTGAAAAGTTTTTAAGCTTTAAGTTGTCTAAGAATTTTATAGTTTTGGTTATTGTGACTTTAAATTGAAGGCGTCCATTATTATTTTCTATGCCAAAAAAAGAAACTATGCTACAAGCAAACATGATTTGCAGTTGTTGTAATCTCAACGTTTTCTATTTCCTCTTCACTTTCGGTGCTTAATTAATCTTCAAATTACTAGTTCAATTTACTAGACATTAATATATATATATAGAAGATTTACTAATTGGAACTCTTAAATTTACTTGCATCCGAGTATATAGAGGATCTACTAATTCTGTTTCTGCTCTATAACAAGGATCGTATCAAATAAATGCCAAACCAGAGCCATTTATTATTGACTTACTCAACTTTTTTGAGTAAAGTCTCTGGAAAACAAATTTTTGTCCCAATTTTTCAATGAAATTAAAAAAAAAAATTGCGAAAATGAAATTTTACAACTTTTCAAGTTTTTAATGGCAGAAATAAGAGATGCAATTAAGACTTCACTTTTTGAAATTTTCAAGCAATCGTCTAAATTCTTGATCAGTATCAATAGCCGCGTCGATTGAGACATGTCCGTCTGTATGATGATTGATATCTCGGCGACTATAAGAGCTGGAGCCACCGGATTTGGAATGTAGACTCGTGTGGTGTGTACGTTAGTCAAGTTTATGTCCCCAGGACAAGTGTAATAAAACAGGACAACAGCTTTAAAACTTATCAAATCTAAATTACTTTGACCCCGGTTATCGATCTTGGTCTTTGGCTTGGTCTGCCAATTCTCCTTATCAGCTGATTGGTTAATTTTATAATTAATATTGCACTTGCAATACCAGCAATGACCATTTGCTTTAAGTATTTTTCTGGCCCCTCGTAAATGTCTCAAGTGCAATGCGAGCTCTTTTTTAACTGTTTAGTCATTTTTTAGAATTAATTAAATTGCACCTGTAGTAAGATCTGTGCGGATCCTTTGGATATACTGCGAAACGATAAACTAATAATACGATTCATTGCATTTCATTACGAAGATTAGAATCTATAATGATTAATGTTTAATACCCGAAAATCTCATTTTCAAAGCAATTGCATATAATGTGGGTGTTTCTAATGTTCCTAAATCGTTAAGCAGCCTCTCCTTTTCCGATTTGGTAAAAACATTAAATAGAATTTATACTTGTCGTATACGTAATGCGAGTAACCCATACGACCCGTGTTCATGTCATCAAATATTATCTGAGTAAAGGTTTCTAAAATGATCGAATGAGTAGTATGCTGGGGTTACGAAATACCAAAGTGCATTTTCGAACTAGTGTTGGGCTTCTCATTTAATTCATTCAATTCATTTTGAAAACTATTCATTCGAATATGATATTTTTGTTTCATTACTAAGATTATAAACTATAATGATTAATGTTTAATTAATCGTTTTAAAAATTTGATTTTTAAAAAAAATTAAATCTGTCCGAAAAAAGGCTGAAATAGCAACCAGTGAACTGCCATTTTTTAGAGCAAAAAAAACCAGATCGAAAAAAAAACTGAATGGTGATTAAAAAACACCCGAAAAATCTAATTTTCAAAGCAAATGCATATAATGTGGGTGTTTCTAATGTTCCAAAATCCTTATGAGTGGCTGCTTTTCCGATTTGGTAAAAGCATTAAATAGAATTAATACTAGTCGTATACGTAATGCGACTACCCATACGACCCGTGTTCATGTCATCAAATATTATCTGAGTAAAGGTTTATAAAATGATCCAATGAGACTAATCGCAGGATGCTGGGGCAAAATGCATCTTCGAACTAGTTGGGATTCTCATTTAATTCATTCAATCCATTTTGAAAACTATTCATTCGAATATGATATTTTTGCTATTCATGCAGACGTCTATTGGTTCACCAAATTGAATAAACGAAGCGAGTGTGTTACTTATTTATAAACCTACATATTTACAAAAGAAAAATTCCATTCAATATCCAAAGTTTGACTCGCACAAACTTCCGATTGTTAGACTTCAGAGTTTTTGACCGTTGAAACAGAGTCAATTATTCGGTGAGGTTTTAATTCAAAGTGAAGTTTTGAATGGATTCATGTACATACTTGACCATAATTACTTATCAATTAGGCCATAAAATAATAATAACGTCCTGTCACTTAAGTTTTATGCTCTAGAAACAATCAGCTGCCAGAAAGCTGTCAATTGCTAATAGTTTGACGCTAAAGCGAGCGACTGTAGTGCTGCACTAGATGGGGGGGGTATAGATGGGTGGCATCCAACACCCCCAAAATATTTGCACCTATTCCACCATTTGTTCTACCTTGAGCACTTAAACCAGTTGCCAGTTGCCTTATCAAATTACATGGCCAAGTTGTTGCTGCTGCTGCTGCTGCTGTCTATAAAGTGTTTGTGTGTGAGTGAACTTAAGTGGCGTTAAAAGGTCGCTTCCTCATCGATTCCTGCTCCTGCACCACCGTACCTTGGGCCTTACTGTAGGGTTCTATCATTTGATTAACAATTACTTAAAAACCACGCTGACGTCAAATGGTGGAGTGGATGTTGTTGTTGTTGCTGTTGCTGTTGTTGTTGCTATTGCTGATGATGTAGGCGGTGGGAAAATTGACGGCGAAAAACCAAAATCGATAATAAACTTAATTTTTCACATTATTTTAGTTTGTTATCTCTTCTCTCTCTATCTCTCTCTCTCTCTCTCTAGAGCTCTCTTGTGTGTGACGTCAGCAATTTGTTAAGAGAAAATAAGTGGAAGGGTCGAAGGGTTGGTGGGGGGTTGAGTGGGGGGAAGGTTCTATAATTGTTCATTGAGTTCACATTTTGTGTGTGCTGTCAGTTTGATTCAATTAATTTTCATGTATTTTTAGGCCTACGAAAAATTGAATAATAATAATATTGAGAACATCAAAAAAGCTGTCAAGGATGAAGGCGACAGTTGGTTGGTTGGTTGATGATAATTTTTCTCTAAGGTTACGACCAAAAGCGACCTTCCCATCTATTTACAGATGTTTTTGTCTATTTTTAGGACTCAATGTCTTTGAGTATACACGACAACGACGACGACGCGAACGACGATAGTAGGAGCCATGAAAGAGTATTATGTCATGGCTGACCTGTTGGATCGACAAAAGTCCTTCCATTCAGAGAGTCTCTCTCTCGGTACCACACAAAACCTTTGTCACTCTGACGTCACATGTTACCTTCCACGACAATGCACTTTTTGCTGGCATTGCAGCATCCACACCCGGCAGAGCGAGCGTTCATTGACTTTTTAACATCTCTCAACGTCGCCGCCCGTCATAGTCGTCGTCGTCGTCGTCGTCGTCATCGAGTAACCCAGTTTTTTGCCCCATCGTTGTTGCAGCTTTTTCTGAGTGCGAGTGTGAGTGTTTTCGGGCACTCACTCACTTGACCCAGTTGCCTTTGCTCTGGGTACTACTCTACCATTTGCAAAACTGCTGGATTCGGGGATTCTCTCTATCGGGTTTTCTTCTCTGCGTTTCACTTTTCAGTTTTCGCCATTGTGCAAAATTGTGTTGCGGCTTTGGCTTTAACATTATTTATGCTATGACGCATTTGTCGACCCGGGCGGACGACTGAACCTCCGACCCTCCGATGGCAACATATATGTATGTATATAACCCAGTTTTGTTCTGGCCTTGCCTTAACTTGCCGCCAGTTCAACCAAATTGGGCAAGGCCTTTCGACTATTATTATTATTATTATTTTGATGTAACTATAAATAGCTGCAAATTAGTTATGACTGAGTGGACTGAAAAGACGAGAGAGGATGAGGAGAGACAGAGTCAATTAAACATAAATTCAATTATCTTCCATCATTTAATATGAATCATCAATTTATGCTAGCTGAAATGAATATGAAAATATATCCAATCGAAAGAGAGTATTCATTCATGATTAGTAGTCGAAATTTAAAAGTGCCATTGATAATTTTTCATATTCCCATTCAAATGCTTGACTTAAAAGGGAAATTCATAGAAAAATGCATTTATAAGGCCACTTAAAGTGAAAATTCAGAGATTTTCCTCACACAAAAACCAAAATAGATCGTTACTATTACTCAAATATTTCCATCTTTGAACAAAATGTTTATTCTAAATTAGTAATATGTTAAATGCTTTTTATCAACTGTTTTATATAATCTAAAATTGTGTATTATTATTAAATTCTCATGGATTTCTACTTATGAATTGTGTTTATGAATTCTATTTATGAATTCTTTTTATGAATTCTTTTTACGAATTGTATTTATGAATTTATTCCATGAGTGAAATCTAATGAGTAAAGCAAGTGAGTTATTTATTTTTAAAAGAATTTACAAATGAAATCGATGACTCTAACAAACTTCAGAGTAATTCTCAATAATGCCATGAATATTCAGAGTACTCACTCTCATACATTCTCAGTAATGCCAGTAATGCTATTCAAAGTACTCAGAGTCTCTCATTCATTCAACTAACCACAAAGATTCATTCATTCAGTGAAGTTTGTTTGAATCAGTTTGCGTTTAAGTCTATGTATTCGAATACACTTTGACGAGTACTTAGAGTAACCGAAGTTTTTAATTCATTCATTCAGTCCTCCAATATAAATATTTGTGTATATTTTATTTATACAATTTGTTTAAACAATTTAATGTATGCAAATATTCTTATTTTTGATATTTGTAAACTTAGTTTTAGCGAATGGAATTCCAAGCAATTCTCATATATTATATATATATATCTTAGCAATAGTTTTTGAATCGTTTTTTCCAATTTTTTTTACTAGAGAGAAACTAAAGTATGAGAACACTTTGAATGGAAATTTATAGATTTCTCATATAAATAAGTCTCAGTCCCTTAGTCTCATCTGATTCTCAATGGACAAATGGTATTTTTCCTCCTTTATATTTTTTTCTCTCTCTTGAATGATCTCAAAAATATCTGTATATATAGATTATAGAAGTTATCTGTCCCAACTTTCGTCCTGATCCTTCAAAGAACTCTCTAAATAGTCGCTGTATTTTCTAGGCAAATGTGTCCTGAAGGACTTTTTAAAGCTTTTTTCGATTATTTATGCTGCACAACCAAATTCTTTTATGTTAGATAGATCTCAATCATTTTTTTTAGGGAATTTCGACTACTATTGGAATGATGATCGATTGAAAAGCAGGTCCAGCAATCACTTCTCTTTCACCTTCCACCCTTTCCCTTTTAGAAACATCATAAATTATTTAGCCCACAAAAATTATTTAATAGTCATTTTATAGTAATTTATTCGTGAAACATGATCTGATTGTCGATGGCTTTTAGAATTTTAATAACTGGCGGCGGCGGCGGCGGCGGCAGCAAATGGCAAAAATCATTAAAACAAAAAAAAAAAAAAAAGATTCAATATTCTTTTTTATCTACAATACTTAATTTCCAGCTTCGTCTTAATGGCAAACTACTAACTACTCTGCATATCTGCCGTCTATATTTATATATATATATATAGTAGATATCTGTAGTATTTATCCTTAAGATTTGTCTTGACAATTTTAGTATGCAAAAGTCATAAAGGCGGCAAATCGAACGAGAGCCAGCAGCAGCGATTTTGTTTCTGATTCCGGGCCTCTTATCGTATAAACGCATCTTTTGTCTGGGCCCCAGGGCTTAAATGAGAGAGGAAGGAGAAGGGTGGGGAGGGAGGGCGTCGGGTGAAGTAGGAGAAACCTATTCAATAAATATGTTGAAAATATAATCAAAACCATTGATCCGGCCTCAAAAGGCTAATTAATATGCCAGTCGCCAAAAATAATAATTAAACGTGAAAAATAAAGTCGCCGCCGAAGTCCAAGGGCAAAGAGACTCACTTCGACTCTGACTCTGACTCTGACTCTGACTCTGGGAGACTCGGTCTCTGTAATCAGACCGAGAAGATCCAAGAGTCAGTCTTCCCATAAATGTGAAACATTAAAAAACGCATTAAAAAAAACGCCGTAAAAAATGGCGACACTAAAATATCTACGATAAAGCTTCAATAAAATGTTGAAAAATCGAAAGATATATATATAGAGAAACTGAGAGAAGAGAGACAGGGAATGGGAATGGGAAGAGAAAACAAAAACAAAATCAAAAAAAAAAAAAGGTATTATTAAAAATCATTTTAATTATTATGCGACAGATGTGTCCGGGGTAAGGGCAGGGGAAGAGGCGGTGGCAGGGGGTAGACACACACACGTGCCGCACCGCTCTGTTGTTTGATTGATGGAGCAGCCGCCAATATGCGCATCCTGAGAGGAGGAGGTCTCTGAAACTTATGACAATTGGCACGTTCCAATTATACAAAAAAAAAAAAAAAAAAAAGAGAGAGGGGCGCACACACAAAAGTTGATAATGTGAATAATGAAAACTGAACTGAATGATTTATGTGCATATATATATATGTATACTTGGCTGTGTAATAATTCATATCTGATGATTTTTTTTTGTTTTTTTTTTTTTTTTTTTTTTTTTTGCAGATATCTCGACAGAGTATCGATGCCTGCAAGGATTACTTCCGTGATGATCTGATTAAGGCCGATTGGGCATTGATGGTGGAACTGAAGAAACTCTTTGAGATTTTATAAATCATCACCTAACTCTCTCGCTGTCTCACTCTCTCCTCTCTCTCTCTCCCTTAAAATGTAAAATGCGTCTATTATCCTAGAGATCATTTATTGCCAAAATTATCAGAAGAAACGAAAACGAAAAAAAAAAGGAACGTACAACAACAACAACATGAAGAAGAAGAAAGAAATCTATTAACTATTTGAAACTTGCAGACTGTGTGCACTTTTCTCAATGATGATCAATGACATGGCCAAGTTCATTCCTTTACTACTACTACTATTTTTTTTTTATCACTCTCCTTCTCTTCCCTTCCCTTCTGTCTCTCCATCTGCTTTTATATGAACACTTGTGTCAATCGATCTATCGATCGATCGATCGATCAGTCAATCAGTCGTGATCATTGTCGCTTAAAATAATTGTGTTAAATGGTTTTTAAAATCAAAATTTTGTAAAACGCTTTTTCAACGCAACATTTTTTGCCTGCGCCTTTTTTTATGTTACGCCTATATAGAGAATAAAAAAAAAAAAAAAAGAAAGAAAACTAAATGAAACAAGAAACAATTTGCTGCGTATACGTAATATGTGTGACTGGGTGACTAGACGAGAGCGAGAGAAAAACAAACTGTGGTGGGGAAAAACTGTGTCACCGATGACGTCATGACGTCGCATAGTGAGTGCTGGTGCATGACGTGGGCGTTGGTAACCTCCATAAAGGATATTGACCCACTTGGCATGCGCATACCCCAAAAAAAAAAAACAGAGACCGCCGCTGCCAACGTTGCCGCTGCTGCCTTTCATTCATAGTCCGCCGCTGCCGCTGCCGCTGCTGCTGCTGATGTTGCAGTTGCAGCTGCAGCTGGTTTGGGCTGTGTCATTGAACGCCACAAGGATGCCTATGAATGGAGGATGCCTGGCAACTGGCAAACTAAACAAAAAAAAGAACAGCAAAGAAGAAAAAAAGAAAGAAAACTGGGTCAGACCGGGTCTCGGGTTCGTTCAACCTGCCGCAACGACGACAACATCCATGGGCATGGTCTCTGTTTCTCTCTCTCTCTCTCTGTCTCTCTGTCTCTCTTTGCTCTTTCGAAAAGGACATTTGTGTCGTTCATAGTTATGAGTTCCATTCTGACGATGAGAATAGTGTCGGTATGTACATGGTGTTCCCGTTTTTTGCTTTTTGTGAATGACGCAAATGCAGGCAACAGCAGCAGCAGCAGTCCACTCGAATGCTCTACACGTAAGTCCTTGAAACATATGTATATACCTCTACCAACCCATTTCCCCCCCCACCGCAATGTGTCCTCCATTTAAGGTTCTGTTCATTCATCCTCTTGAACTCTTTTGGATGGGGGGTGGGGGGGTTGGCCAAATGAGCTCAAGTGCTTCTTGCTTGAATTGGCTTTGGCGTTGGCTTTGGCTCTGGCTTTGGCTTTGGCTCTGGCTTTGGCTCTGTTGTCCATGTGGTTCGAGTGCATCAATTAATGGACTGTCAACACGCCTCAGCTAGATTTCCACAGAAAAGATGACAATTAAACAAGGATTAAAATATTATTGCAAAAGTCTCTTGACATTTGAAGTGAAAATATTATGTATTCAGTTTTACGTAACCATATGGCAAATAATGACATCATAATTTCAGCTACAAATTAGTAAATATGTTGAATGAAAATCTCTAGAAATCGATAAGTAATTTTAATCAAGTGTATTTTAAGATTAGGCAACTTGGAATTCATCATACAATTGGAGTTTCCATTTACTATTCAATACCCATTATATTCTTTATGTTGTCCGATTTCTTAAACGATTCTTATCATACTATATATCTAATTAAAGATTACCATATCTCATATTTTTTACATAAACAAAGAAGATTACTCCAAAAAAACAATAGAAAACAAGTTTAAAATATTTCCAAATATTTCCAGTAATTTTCTTAAATTGGCGAGTTTTTAAATTGGTTTTTGGACCATTTCGAAAAAGATTTTAACATTAAATCTCATTTTAATACAATATTAGTTGCGTATATCATATTCATATTTAAAATTTATTCAAATCGAGTTGATCCTTTTTTTTAGGGTTTTTGCTAGCATTAGAAATTATGAAAACTAAGTTATTAATTTTTTTAGAATCGTCCTGAAAATCATGAAGTTTAGAGAAACAATAATTTATGACAATTCATCACCTAGGAAAATTTCGCTAAATCTTCTGGCATCGAAATGAACTATGATCAAAGAAGCTAACTTGAACTCTACCAAATCTTATTTATATATGTACATATAGGGTGAAAAATGGTTAATTAAAGTCTTCGAAACATTTATTCTTCTGTAGAAACACTGAGATATTCGATATGATAAAAGACCTAGAGCTAGTAAATTTGTGATGAAATTTATTAAGAAATAGTATCTCCCAGATAATATCAATATCTATCGCTCCACTAAATTTCATAAAAATCTGCTTAAAAATGATCGAATTATACGTAGAAATGTTTGTTACCCAAACGATCGCAAAACCTGAATTGACCGCTAGGTGCGCTAAAGTGCTCGTAAGCTCTCGCTCGCTAATTTAATAATTTGGTGCCCTATTTTTGCAAGTCGGCGCTAGAATTTACTTACTTTAATTTTAATTTTGCATATTCTTATTTAATTTTAATGGGAAAACGCCATTATTGTCCATTATTCCATTCGGCCAATATTATTTTATGATTTTTTCTCCTTTAATTTTTTCTTTTTCTAGGACTTTTAATAAAATTATGCTTAATACTACATTTTAAAAACTCATCACAAATAGTCCTTGCTTTAATGTACAAAGTATTTTGAAAATCCGATTTTTAGACATCGAAATTATTAGCAAAAAGTTACATTCAATGGCATAAGTATGGTAGAAAGATTTAAAGCGATCAACAGTGATCTTAAGCAAGAAGTAAACAATCAAGAGAGCTAGAGATCCCTTTGAAGATCTTCAGAAGGGAAGGCACTTCATTGTCCTTGACTCAATAAATAGATTTTTGATATGGCCTATGAATGAATCGTTTAGAATGCAATATTTGCTGGACCTAAGCTCAATTTAATGATGGAATACCACTGAAAACCTTAGCTAGAAGTTAGTGGAGAACCAAAGCCAAATGAGAAGTGATCGAAAATCGATAAATGCATATCTAGAATCAGAATATCCAATATGTTTGGCCATTTTTTTTTGTTGTTGTTGTTTTTGTTTGTTTCTTCTCCAACTAAGCATTGAATAAATGAATGAATGGTTGTTGAATGCTTTAAGTGTCATAAAGTTTTAAAGTGTCTACCCAAAAGTGCAATAATATTGTGAATTGTGCAATAAATATCAGCATTTATGATACACACACACACACACACACACACAGGCACACACACACAGAGTGATATTGAACGTTGTGGAATGTCCCCGTATGGGTTTTAGTATCATATTACGTTGATTCTGGCACGTAGCGAAAATCAACTGCACCTATGGGGGATATATCGACACATACTTACACCACACACCACACATACCACACACACACACACACACACACATACAGATGAGAATTTATTATATTAAAGAAAATGGTGGAGTTTCCTTCATTTCTTTTGGCCATAAAAATCATAAATAAGCGTTATACGTTTTTGTCCCTGTCCCGGTTCCTGTGTCTCTTTCTCTCTTGCTCTCTCTCTATCTGTGTGTGTGTGTGTGTGTGTGTGTGTGTGTGATTTCATTGACTAAAATGTACATACATACATAGAGACGACACAGGGCTACGTGTTTTCATGTTCATTCATTGATTTTTTCTTGGCCAACGCCAAGCCAAGCCAAGTCAACGCCAAACCAGGCCAAGCTATTGCCTTGGGGCAGGCGCAGAGGTAACAATGACATGTGGCACCCAAGCTAAACCACCACCAACAACAACAACCGACCAAAAAAAAAAACCAAAAACTCAAGCAAAGGAAAACCTCGAGGATAAAATCCAACAAACATTCAGCAAACTGTATTCAATGACGCCACAAATCCAAATGGATGAGCGAGGGGGAGGGATGGGGCGAGGAGAGGATGGGGGGGGGAAGGCGTGAGATTTTCATTCACAAGGCAAACCCCCGAAATGGCATCCACAAAAAAAAAAAGGGCTCACTGGGCTGACTCGCCTGGCCTGGCCTGGCCTGGTCTGGTCTGAATGATGCAAACCATTAAGAAGAAGAGGAACACGACAATGTGGAACTAGGGCAACACTGGCGCTGTTTGGCTATGTATATCAAATAACACACACACACACACATCTATATATATATATATGTACATATATCGTATGTATTGTGTGGGCGGTGGTCGTTTTGCTGGGCGCTTTCAATTCATTGAGAAAAACGAAACGACTGGCGAAGGACTCACATGGCCACTTGAGCGTGCCAGCTTAAAATGCTTAGCGAATAAATTCTTTGGTATACCCCTCCTCTCTCCTCACTCAACCCTCCCCACACCATCATTCGCTGTGTGTTTGTGTTTGTGTTGGCGCTGCATGAATGAAAAGGAGAAATAAAAGTCAAATGGAAATTTCTCACTTTCTTTCGACTATCAATAATAATCAAAATCAGAATCATAATCATTAGAATTTGTTTAGAAAATTAAGTTAGAAGTTAGATTAGGATAATTTTGTTAGATATTTTTTTAGAATGTCGATCTTTAGTCTTTCCCAGCACACAGGGCGTATGAACTAAAGATAAATAAGTTATCACAAGAATTTTATTCTAGTTATAGTATAGAATTTTTTTTTAGATAATTATTAAGGTTTTCCACATTTTGTTAGATATTTGCCTCATCTATTTATCAGAAGAATTTTATTCTAGTTATATTATAGAATTTTTTTTGTTTTTAGATATTTGTTAAGGTTTTCCAAATTTTGTTAGATATGTGCTTCATCTTTTTATATTCAAAAGCCTAAAGTTTGCAATTTAATATCAAAAGAAAAAGTCATATGTATCCATCTATCCATATATACTTATGTACACATAATACCCATTATTGATCTATAGTTGCAAAGGAGACGAACAGATCAGATAAATATATCTAAAGGGGCGAGCAAAAAAATTAAAGAATCATTTTGCCAAAGTTATATGCTACTTTTCCACTAGGCGATACATATGTATACATACATATGTAGATAACATTTTAAATATTCAATTTGTTGTTTATTGTTTTTATTTAAGAGAAATTTTAATTTGTCTTTTTTCTTCTAACACTCGTCGTAGTGTCCAAACACTTTTAGGCATTATAAGATTCCTTGCAAACTCTACAACAGATGCGAAAGGATGAGTATTTAAGGCTCGAAATATTCTTTTTTCTGAATTTCGCAGAAATTTTACGATTTTGAATTTTTTACCATCTTTTTTCTAAGTTTTGCCCTCGAACATGAGGTTTCTGATCTTATCCTTCAAATCAAGAGGTTGTCCTCTCCAACCCATTATAGCTTCTAAATGTTAATATTATAATGGATTTCTATTATTTCTAATGATTTTTTTTCAATCGGCATTTAAATCAAAGTCAAAATCAAACTCAGTAAATTTTTCAACAATTTTTAGAAGTTGATATCTTGTTAATTCTACTTATAAATATCTAAACTGATTTTTTACACATTTTTCCTAACAATTTGTATTGTTTAAATATGGGTACAATTTATAACAAATTTTAAATGGCATTTCAAAATGTGGAAAATTATAATAAAATTGGAATATAAATTTTTAAAGTTAAGCGCAGTCGAGAGATATACAGGATAGGTGAAAAGTATTGACACAATTATGTTTCTTAAAATTTTACGTTTATTTTTTATTATTGTTGGAAGAAATAAAAGAAAGTGGAAAAAGAATGTTTATTCTTGCAAAGGAAGAAAAAAAAAACCTTTTATTAATTTAGATAAAATTTATATTGCTTTTATCCAATTACACTTGATTCTTTGATTTTCTGATTTTAAGATCGTTTTTATAATTTCATCCCAATTATGCGAAACGAAATCTCTAAAAATCTGACCAAGACTTTACGTTTTTCGTGGCATCCAAAAAGAATGTCCACAGTGAAAAGGAACTGAAGCTTTAGATGGTCCAACAAAGGGGAAAGTGTTCGATATTCAAAAGCCTTTTAAATGCAAAATTGAAATCAATTTAATTTGAATTTGATTGAACTCACACTCGCACACACACACAACCATTTTACACGTGCGTTTTGTGTCTCTCAAATTGCCATGAGATTGTTCATGTTTATACATTTCACCTCGCCAAAGCAGACAAAGATTATCTAGGACACTTGTGACGTCAGAGGGCACAGAACGAAATTTATACATATTGCAAATTGAATGCACACACACACACACACACAGAAAGAGATAGATAGAGAGAGGGAAACCAACAACTCAGTCATAAAAAATAAAATTAAATTTAAAGACAGAGAAGTGCAAAAAAAAAAATTAAATTTCTTTTTTGCATCCCGTTTTGTTCAATGAAATTCAATTTAAATTTTATAGTTTATTCACTTATCTATCCTATCCTACATATACATATATACTCTTTGATTGGGCAAAGGATTACTCTGCTAAATAGCATGTGGAAAGGATGAAGATGAGTTTAGTCAATCAATAGAATATTGTATCAATGCAATGCAGTTGTCATTAGCTTCGTTTTTTCAGGGTATAAACGGGAATTTTTCGGTAGTTGAAATGAAACAAATTTACAGATCAGAACTGATCCTTCTAGGGTAACTTTACACACACAGTTAAAGAGGAAATCCTTTGAAAATCCTCAACAAGTGTTAGGCAGTTATTTATTGAATGCCCCTCGTCTCTTTCTCTCTCTCTCTCTCTATATATATATATATATATATTTAGATATTTATATATGTATAATTTTGGTTTTTGTTGTTGTTTTTATATGCCTCCCATATGTGGCGGTCGCGAAGTGGCTGCTTCGACTTGTATGTATGGGGGAAACGTCGCCTCGCGTCTCCTCCACCAAATTTGGTGCCGCATTCGACCGGATGTCGTTGAAAATTATATTGAAATCTTTATTGTTTTCACTGATTAATTTATGGGGCAGTAAACGAAATGAGTTTTTGCTGGTCCCGCCAATAAGCCAACAACAACAACAGCAACAACATCAAGACGGACACCAACACTAGCAACACCAACAACAACAACAAGTCAATTCAATTTAATTAAAAAGCCAAAATAAAACTAAGAAGAAAAAAAAAAAAAAAAGAAACCAAATAAATAAACCGAAAAATAATAACCTGAGAATAACTAAAAAAGAGAAGAGAAAAACCAAAAAAACCAACAAAAAAAAACCGAAAACCGAAAACCGAAATTTCGCCATCCGATATTCATGTTCATTTTTCGATAATTTTATGTTGACGCCGCGCAATCGAATGCGGTGGCAACTCTGGCCCAACAGCTGCTCCACAAAAAACGCATAGGGTGGGAGTTTCAATGTCGAGGTCACGCCCACCGAAGGACGTAGCCAAGGCAACCCTGCGAGAAGCTCATTGGGCAGGAAATGCAATGTGTATGTGGGCGGATGGGCGGTCATTGAACGTTACAGTGCATTTAAAATGGCCGCCAAATTGAATGACCTTGAAAGCTGCACAGCCATTGGCTAAGCCATTTCAGTCAGTTGCACCATACGAGCGCATATACACTGCATATGCGGGGGGGACCTAGAGGGAGGTGAGGGTGAGAGAGGATGCGTAAGGCGGCAACCAAACTCAATTAAGAGCCCAAATATAAGCGAGCAGTAGGGAGAAATGCATGCAACAAATTATTGTGGGTGGTGGGCGATGAGTGAGTGTTGGGAGGGGGGTGGTCTTAGGCGCTGCCAAGGTAGTCGGTATTTGCCATCGGAGTGGCAAACTTGAAAACTTAATGCCCACGCACTTTTCCCTCTGACCATACAGAAGGCATCGTCGTTTTTTTTTTTTTTTTTTTTTGGCAACAACAACGATTGCAACCACAACTCGGGCCTAGATAGAGATGCAAGCCAGTCAGTCAGTCATCCTGGCAGCAGCAGCAGCGACATCCTTTCGGCATCCAAAAATGGCAACGATTCGTCTTCGTTGTCGGGTCCGTGTTTCGTGCCCCCATTTGTGGCTCGGAATGCAGCTGCGATGCAAATGCCGTGCAACGTTGTCTCAGTTACTGGACGAACGTCAACAAGCATTCAACGTGCAAGCTCTCTACCACAACATCAACTAACTAACAACCAACTAACTAACAAACTAACTAACAAACTAACTACCAACTAACTACTAACTAACTAACCAATAGCAAAGCCAACCAAAAAAAAAAAAAAAACTCTCAAACGCCATTGAAAACATTTACAATTTTTTTATTGTGCTTAAAAAACAGATAATCCAGTGACAAGGAAAAAGAAAGAACAAAAACTACAAATAACATTAATCATATTATTTAACTATTAAGCCAAAAAAAAAAAAAAATAGAAATAATCCAAAATAAATGTGTCTACATTCCTATTAACATTAACTATTAAAAATTTGTGTGTAAATATATTTGTCTAACAAAAATATCCTATTAACATTAACCAAAACAAAAAAAAAAAAAAAAAACATAAAAAAACATTTACAAGTACCGTTAGTTAAGTCTAGTTAAGTTTTGTCAGTGTCATTAATCAAATTGAAGGCTCCATTAAGTGGTAAGTAACTAACTTGTAGCTTGCCAATCTCTCTATCAATTCGTTTTCCTCTTGTATTATGTGTTTTCTATTTTTGAATTTGAATTCACACTCTCGAATCCTTTTAGGTTAGTGAAGTGGAAATGTCCTGCCAATGTGACCAATGACCATTATTGGCATTATTGACAATGACAACTGAAATTGGCTAATGTCAAAAGTCATCCGATGCACACAAAACAAAAAAAAAAAACCAAACAAACAGAAACAAACAAACAGAGAGCGTCGAGGCAGATGCAGCTACAGATTTTGCACTTTATTTCATTTCATTTTGACATCTGAATAAATTGTAGAATTGATTAAAAAATCATTATGCCAATCTCTTACATAAAACTCAGATATAGTGCGATAATTTCCGGATTTCATAAATTTCGGTACACCATCCTTATCCGGTAATATGGCCCAATAATAATTACCCTAAAACAAACAATGAATCAGCTATTGAAAATCAAATGATGGTGTCACTTACCATTTTAATTGGACAACCCTTGGGTAAATTGCTATACCTATAGAAATTATCAATCCAAAAGTGTATCAAACTTAGACCTTTGCCGGCTCTCATCAATTGGCAGGCATTCACATTATAGGAGAACATTGTCTTATACACATGCGATGTGGCATCCCGTTGAGCCATACTACATTTGAACCACACATCCGAAGTTAGATTTTTCATGATGCTAACTGTATTGTTAAGTATCAGACGATCCTCACTGATTTCAGCCGAATAGTTCCATATATATTTGGGTGAGAATTCGGTCACGATCTTGTTATACACCACATGACTAACGGTCTACGATAAAAATCAATAGAGATCACTCACTTCTCACACTATTCTCACACCCTTACCTTACGTCCGTCAGTGTATATGATTAAGGTGCAGCAAACAATATATATAAGACAAAGGATCATCGGTTTAGATAGATCCATATTGTACACTTTTCAATTCACTTGACAAAATGAAACAAAATTCGATTGAATTTATGGTTTTATATCATTAGAGTATCATTAACATGACAATCGTAATGCTAATGATTGCCATGTGGCATTGTTTTTCCGGGGCGATGAGGGGGGGGCGATCATCAGTGGAAATTCAAATTATTGAAATTTTTCACCAGACATCTGAAAGAGACATCAGAGTGCTTATCAGATAAATGACTAAATAGTTTTTTTTTTTTGACAATTATGATCATGAGACAAAAAAATAATTTCATTAATTCAAATATTTCGGAGATTTTATGTAGAAACATTTTCTGCTGAAATCTTGTAATTTCTAAATCAATTTGAACTTCACTTCCGAACAATTTTTATGTGAAATTTATTTTAGAGAAATTTTCTGCTGAGATTCTTAAGCACAAAATTAATTCTGAAATTTTTGTTTCTTAAGCACAAAATTGATTCTGAAATTTATATGAACTGCAATTAAAATTATTATAGAAATATTCCGCTAAAATTTTTGTAATTTCTAAAACATAAAATTGATTTTTATATTGACTTTAATTAAGTTCCGAAATCCAAACTCCACCAAATTTTTTGTGAATTTTTTTTTTGGATATTTTCTGCTGAAATTTTGCTATCTCTTAAGCATAATATTGATTCCGATATCCGTACTCAAAACCAATTTTTACTATACTTATATGAAATTTATTTTACACAAATTGTTTTTTTTTTTTAAATCAATTTTAATGCTGATTTTGTCTTTTAATATAGACCCCCAACAAGTTTTTATGTAAAATTGATTTCTGATATATTTTTGAAGATTTTCTGCTGAGATTTAAAGGTTTCTTAAGCATCGAAGTGATTTCTAATGAACTTCAAAGCTGAAATTTTTGTCATTTTTTAAGCATGAAATTGTTTCTGATATTAAGATGCGGTATCCGAAGTCAAAACAAATTTTTATGTGAAATTTATTTGTACAAAATCGATCTTGCTAGCTGTTGCCGCTGCTTTCAAAAGGAAATTTTTATGCTTTTACCTTTTTAAATTGAACTGTAACTTCTTGACTGCACTTTATTTATTTATCTTTATTGCACTCATATTCGCATTTTTAAAATCCAAAAAATGTATTTTATTGTATTAGCAAAGCATTCCAGTGACTAATTTAGCTATTGTAGTCAATCAAAGCTAAAAATTCGTTTAAAATTTTATTCATACATTCAAGTTTAAAAATTAAAATAAAATACAAAAAGAGGTCGTAACACAAGACCAAGATTATTCTTGTAATATTTGTAATGTAAAGAACCCAAAATCTTGTTCGAAGTACACGAAAATAGTTTTTGAAAACGTTTTTATTCACTCAACAACCTAACCTGCTTAGAGGCCAATTCGAAAAAAAAAATTTATTCGTGATTTTAACGTACATTTTAAAAGATTTACAAACCTAATCGATTTTTTAATAGATATGAAAGGGTATTTAAACCATAAATGATCATATATTAATGTTGAAAAGATTGCAAAATTGAATAATTGGTTATTATTGAGTTTTCCGGATTTTGATAGTGCTGAAAACTGAAAGTATTGTCCAGTTTGTAAGGAAGTAAGTTTTAATATAGTTTATACATATATTAAAACGTATTCAACACAACAATAATTTTTTTTCCATACAAAAATTTGAACACTAGAGGGTTAATTTCTGAAGAATTCAGCTTGATCAAATTCAAATTAAATTAATGAAATTTTTGTAGTTAAAGTTTGTTCAAATTTTCTAATTAAATAATGTTTCTTAGAAACCGGAAGTAGATGGCTTTTATCCCAAAAACTAGGCTATGAAAAATGTTGCGAAATATACATTCTTTGAAAGCATTGAATTATGTTTTTTGTTTTGCTTAAAATTAATTAACAAAATAGATATATGATTTTTTGCCAGGATTTGCAGTCAATCTCTATGGTTTGTTTTTTCAAAAGCTTTTTTGCCTTCAAATGCAAAATCAGAATCTGTCGCTTTAGCTTAGACCTTCTTTTCAGGAATGCCATAAATCATTATAAAGTCCCAAAACGAAAAAGAAAAAAAAGAAACACAACTTCAGCTCGAGACAAGGCTCTTAAGTTAATTTACTACTTTGTCTGTGTGTGTGTGTGTGTGTGTGTGTGTGTTTGTGTGCCTGTGTGTATGTGTGTGTGTGTGTGCAAGATCATTAAAATTATTTGGCGACTTTGAAAAATTCGAAACAGTAGCCCACAAATACCGACAGCTGAACGAATCATAAAATGAAATTGGTTTGTTCATCGTGAGGATGAAGATCGTGTCTGATGATGATAATGATGATGGTGAATAAGTATACATACTCATACATACATATTTTTGAAACCCGCTGGGTTGTCTGCAGATGTCTCATAAACATAAAACTCAAGCAGAGGCACACACACACAGTCCAGACAACGAAATTTGTATAATCTGAACGCGAATCATAATGACGCAAAATCTAGATCAGCTTAGGGGTCGGGTCCATCGGCGAGACAGTAGACTGAGTTGAGACACGCTTTTGCTTTTTCGGGATGTGCAGATCGCATAATATTGAAAACTCTAACCCATTTTTGGACGGAAGGTCGTAGAAGACACGGACAGTCCAGTAAATTAAAATAAACTATTTGGTTTTTTGGTAGATCCAAATTTATTATTTTATTTTTTAATTAATCAAAAAACGATTCATCTAACATAATATCTATTAGAAACTAAGAGAGTTTTCAAAATCCTTCAGTTTAAAAATATTTCGTAATCTGAGATTCAAAGTCCAAATAATGAAATATATACATAAATCTAAAAAAACATGAAATTCAATGTCCATATAACGAAATACATACACAAATTTAAAATAATACCTGAAACTCAATGTCCATATAATGAAATATACACATATATCTTAATAAATACCTGAAATTTATAGATAATGCATTAATTCCATATATAATATGTAATTTCAAAAATAACATATAAATAGGAAATCAATTTTCGGAAACTCATTCAATATTTCTATCAATATTTATGAAATCTTATTATCATATTAAATATTGAATATTATAAAAAACACGGGAAAAAACATACAGATTAAAAGATTAAAAAAACGTTTATACAAAATTAAAAAATTTTAGAAGTCAGGTATTTAAAAAATAAGGAGGGATCTGTTTTAAAAAAGGTTTTCTTCTATAAATTTCTTTCCTATTTTGATCGTTAAAAGTTTAATAAGTTTTCTTCATTTAGTTATATAATTAATTAAACTGATTTGAGTTAAAAATAGATTCGCGTTAAAGACCATCGAACTCATAAGATCAAATTATGTATGCTGAGGTTCTAAATTCCAATTTTTGACTTCTGGATTTTATCTAATTATTTATGTAAATTATTAACTTGCCAATATTATTGAATTAATATGGGGTTCATCTCTTTATATTTTCTTTATACAAAGATATTTGCCCATGAATGGGTTAAAAGATATCACTCATGTTTGTTTGTTTGATTCGCGGACAATTGGCTCAGTTGAGCGCAACTAATGCCATCAGCATTTCATGCTGATCGTCAAAGGAATTTGTGGCCCCTGATCCCATGCCCAGATTCGGGTTGGGCCCTCAACTTAATCTTCCTTCCAAGCATAATTGCGTAAATAACTTTGTTAATTTTGCAAGTTGACAGCGGATGTGGCTACTGGTCGATCGGTTGACCGTTCGATCCTTCTGTCCCCGTCCCCCACCCGCTCCCCACCTCTCTGATTCGGTGGTCAGTTGGTTACCTGAAGGCGATGAATGTGTGTGTGTGTGTGTTCCCATTTATGGTTTTGGTTTTGAGGTGGCCACCCAATGTAATTATGTATGCCCATGTGGGCAACACCCCCGCCGCCTTTATACTACTACTACTACTAATAAATATATATAGCTCTCTGTACTCTCCACCGACTCTACGAATATATGAATAATGCGTTCCACTTTTGAGGTGGGCTGTTTGTGTTTTTTCCACTCGGTTGCGAGTATGCGACGGAAGCGAGTTGGCGTTGCGATTGTCACAATTTGTTTAGCTAAAATATTGAAAAGTTAAATAGTTTTTAGATATCTGTGTGTGTGTGTGAGGGGGCTTGGAGTGCCTTCCCCTGATACCGCTATAACCACTAGCACCACTAGCACCACCATCAGCAGCAGCAGGCAGCACTCTGCTTATTTATGATATGCAAAGCCGCGGGGAAAGCTTCAGCTTCAGTTTGAAGCTCTTTGAGCCTACTCTTTTTTTTTTTTTTTTTTTTTTAGCCAAGTCGGCGTGTCCAAATTTGGTTGTAATTTAAATATGCATTTTTTATGGCTCTGGTTGCCAAATGAAAGGCATAAAATTTCCAGTTTTATGGTGACATTTTTTATCATTTTTAGTGCATAATATATGTATGTACATATGTGTGTTTGTGTGTGTGTGTATGTGTGTGCTTGTAGTAAGTCTGTTTATGCATAATTTTCAACTCAACTGAGGGATATACATTTAAGTAGCTCATTAACGCTTTGGGTAAAATCAAAACATGCCATTCTTGTGCTTTGATTCGTTTTCGGCTTGTGTTCGTTCATAAATATGTCACAGCACTTCGCTTCGATGAGCATCGAATCGGTAGAAGATATCTTTTATAAGCCCTCAATGGCTTTGACCCTATATTGGGAAATGAAGAATAAAGTAAAATCCTTGAGTAACCTCTAAAGATCACTCAAGTAAAGTGTTCGAACCGCAAAATGTTTGATTAATTAATTTTAGCCTGAGCTCTAGACGGAAAATTCTCACGGGCCTTCATCCCGCTTGTAAAGTCGCTTGTTTCCTAAACTTTTAAAACATACAGCAAATAATACTCATTTTGTATAGAATATTTTACACTAGTACCATTCCCAACTAATTAATTACAAAAATCATCTCTGACAAATTGTTTCCACCTTTAACTAAACTAAAGCCAAATAATCGATAGCTTAATATAGTCTTATCGATATTTATCGTTGGATATTTTCGATTAGATTCATCAACTCATATATTCAATAAAAATCGATTAGAGTAGGCCTTGACTTCTGAAAATGGCAAAAATTACTTTTCGTGGCCAACAGTAAATCTCATTGATGTTAGTTTCACTTGGGCTCTGGCCCGGAACAGTTCTATTTTTCCTTAATATTTATTTTATTATTTTATTTATTAAATTATTATTTATACATATAAAGAAAAGATGTGGCAAATTATTTTCATCCATGGCTGCATTATCAATATCATCACCATCGTTTTATTATTCTACTTAGTTTCACTTTGGCTCTGGCCCGGAACAGTTACATTTTTCCTTAATATTTATTTGTACTTTATTCAATTTATTTTATTATTTTATTTATTAAATTATTATTTATACATATAAAGAAAAGATGTGGCAAATTATTTTCATCCATTGCTGCATTATCAATATCATCACCATCGTTTTATTATTCTACTTAGTTTCACTTTGGCTCTGGCCCGGAACAGTTACATTTTTCCTTAATATTTATTTGTACTTTATTCAATTTATTTTATTATTTTATTTATTAAATTATTATTTATACATATAAAGAAAAGATGTGGCAAATTATTTTCATCCATGGCTGCATTATCAATATCATCACCATCGTTTTATTATTCTACTTAGTTTCACTTTGGCTCTGGCCCGGAACAGTTCTATTTTTCCTTAATATTTATTTTATTATTTTATTTATTAAATTATTTTTTATACATATAAAGAAAAGATGTGGCAAATTATTTTCATCCATTGCTGCATTATCAATATCATCACCATCGTTTTATTATTCTACTTAGTTTCACTTTGGCTCTGGCCCGGAACAGTTCTATTTTTCCTTAATATTTATTTGTACTTTATTAAATTTATTTTATTATTTTATTTATTAAATTATTATTTATACATATAAAGAAAAGATGTGGCAAATTATTTTCATCCATGGCTGCATTATCAATATCATCACCATCGTTTTATTATTCTACTTAGTTTCACTTTGGCTCTGGCCCGGAACAGTTACATTTTTCCTTAATATTTATTTGTACTTTATTCAATTTATTTTATTATTTTATTTATTAAATTATTATTTATACATATAAAGAAAAGATGTGGCAAATTATTTTCATCCATGGCTGCATTATCAATATCATCACCATCGTTTCATTATTCTCCTTAGTTTCACTTTGGCTCTGGCCCGGAACAGTTCTATTTTTCCTTAATATTTATTTTATTATTTTATTTATTAAATTATTTTTTATACATATAAAGAAAAGATGTGGCAAATTATTTTCATCCATTGCTGCATTATCAATATCATCACCATCGTTTCATTATTCTACTTAGTTTCACTTTGGCTCTGGCCCGGAACAGTTACATTTTTCCTTAATATTTATTTTATTATTTTATTTAGTAAATTATTATTTATACATATAAAGAAAAGATGTGGCAAATTATTTTCATCCATGGTTGCTGGATTATCATTATCATCATAATCTTCTCATTATTCTACTTCAATAGAATGCGTTTTTTAAATTTTAAACTTATTAGTTGTTATTCTCGTTTAATTTTCACATGTCATTTATTTAAAATATAAGGACATATCAAGGTTTTATGGTTGAAAGATCAAATGGTATATATGTATAGCGTATGTAACAGGCAGGAGGATATTTCTCTGACCATTTAAAGTATGTTTATATTATTTATATTCTTGTTTTGTACGACTATCAATCTAATAAGGAAATCAAAAATTCTATTCTATTTAACAAATTTCTTTAATATTTATTTGTACTTATTAATTGATTTATTTAAATCTTATTTATATAAACAAAAGATATCAAATAATGTAGTCTAATACACAAAGATTCGCGGGGCAAGTGAAATAAAAGAGCGATAACCTCTAAGGAAGAGTATCATTTAGCCACCAGAACCGATTGTTCTGAAACTTGAAAGTGCCCCAAAATATTCCTTAATTTTAATGCATTTACTTTGAATTTACATAAAATGTGGTATTTTGTACACATTGAGCATACCAAATTGAAATCACAATTTAATAGTTTAGTTTCCTTATTGATGTCATAAATTTTGGGGTTATCATCTCTGGGTTGGTGCAAGATGGACCAATGAAAACACAACAAACAGTTTTTATCAACAATTGGTGATAATTACATATCAAAAATTGTATATAATCAATTTGAAAACATTTCTATTTGGTTTAAAAATTATAAAATAATTAATAAAAATGTTTTTTTAAATACATTTTTTTCGCAACTTATTGTTAAAAATAAATTTTCTACTTGTTGAAAAGTCAAAAACTGTTTAAAAGTTTATCTAAAGTGTTTTTTTTTGTTCCGCTCAGAAAAGAGAGCAAGTGGAAGAGTGGCTAAATATTTTCATTTGTATTGTTTCATATGCCTCTGAATTCAGGTGAATACAAAAGTTAGCAGCTGTCTGTTCAGGAAAACGTTTTGCTTTCAGCGACTGTTCGTTTGTTGCCTGCAGGAAAATGAAAGGTTCATGCTAAATTGCAATTCTCAAGCTTTTTCAATTGAGCGATTAGCTTTGGGACTAAGGCAAATAGACAGAGGTTGCCATATCAACTCTGGCTTAACCATGCTGTTCATGAATATATACATATATATATGTGCATCAGCTGCTGGTACAAATTCTTAAGAGTTATTATTTGCTCCTCGATAAATAGTCAAAGCAGAAAAAAGGCGGCATAAAATACCCTTTCAAGTTTTTCTCATTAAAAAACGAACGAACTTTATATATTGTAAAAGTTGCTCATCAAAATATTTCTATATCTTAATTATGAATATTTCGTTCAAACGTCCCAGTGAACTTTTAATAAAGTAAAGTATTCGCTCATTTACCACCCAATCTTCTGGTTTCTTTTTTTTTTTTTTTTTTAATCAAAATGTGCGTGAGTTCATTTTGAATATTCTTGTGAAATTGAGAAAATATATGTAGCGAAAAAGAAAAACTTATATTTCCGGCACATTAATAAAGTAACATTCAAAAGAATCTGTTTCTGATGACCCTCTCTCTTTTAGCAATCAAAAAATAATCTGTTTCAGATGGTCGCTCTCTCTCTCGCAAATCATTGACAATTTTTGATAGAAACTGTCATGGAATATTTTGGTGATGATAAAGATGATGATGTTGATAATATTGGGTTGTTTTTAGACCAACGCATCATTAAATTTACTACCTTCATATTTCTATATGACTAAAATTATGCGTAACACTTTATTTTGGCCAAAATTTGCTTGTCAAAAGCCTCGAAAATGTGCTAGAGAAAGACTATGACAATGAAAATCACATTGAAACCATAATTCAACAAAGGCGATTTAATTTGCAAAAACAACCATTTAAAAACCATCAAACAATTCCATTTTCGACTTTTCAACGTGTGTGTAACTTGATGTATCTTTGACAAGCTTCTCGAACATCAGTCATTGGTGTCAGATTTAGATACATATGTTTTTGCATTAGTGCTGTCAAAAACTCGATATTTTGCAGTATTTTTTTTTATAAAAAAATCGATAATATCGATACAGCTGCGATATATTGTTTAGCACTATTTTGCACTTATTTTGTGGACTACTTTAATTTTACTTAATTATTTGTGCTTCAATCAGAGTTATCAATTATTTGCCAAATACATTAATTTATGTTTCCAGAATGCAACAGAAATCATAATCGAAATTTGTTAAATTTTTTTAAACAGTTTTTGACTTTTCAACAAGTAGAAAATTTATTTTTAACAATAAGTTGCGAAAAAAATGTATTTAAAAAAACATTTTTATTAATTATTTTTTATTATTATTCAAAAACAATAGTCAATTCCGTTTTATAATATTCAAACCAAATATAAATGTTTTCAAATTGATTTTATACAATTTTTGATATGTAATTATCACCAATTGATGACAAAAACTGTTTGTTGTGTTTTCATTGGTCCATCTTGCACCAACCCAGAGATGATATCCCCAAAATTTATGACATCAATAAGGAAACTAAACTATTAAATTGTGATTTCAATTTGGTATGCTCAATGTGTACAAAATACCACATTTTATGTAAATTCAAAGTAAATGCATTAAAATTAAGGAATATTTTGGGGCACTTTCAAGTTTCAGAACAATCTGTTCTGGTGGCTAAATGATACTCTTCCTTAGAGGTTATCGCTCTTTTATTTCACTTGCCCCGCGAATCTTTGTGTATTAGACTACATTATTTGATATCTTTTGTTTATATAAATAAGATTTAAATAAATCAATTAATAAGTACAAATAAATATTAAAGAAATTTGTTAAATAGAATAGAAATTTTTGATTTCCTTATTGGATTGATAGTCGTACAAAACAAGAATATAAATAATATAAACATACTTTAAATGGTCAGAGAAATATCCTCCTGCCTGTTACATACGCTATACATATATACCATTTGATCTTTCAACCATAAAACCTTGATATGTCCTTATATTTTAAATAAATGACATGTGAAAATTAAACGAGAATAACAACTAATAAGTTTAAAATTTTAAAAACGCATTCTATTGACGTAGAATAATGAGAAGATTATGATGATAATGATAATCCAGCAACCATGGATGAAAATAATTTGCCACATCTTTTCTTTTTATGTATAAATAATAATTTAATAAATAAAATAATAAAATAAATTGAATAAAGTACAAATAAATATTAAGGAAAAATGTAACTGTTCCGGGCCAGAGCCAAAGTGAAACTAAGGAGAATAATGAAACGATGGTGATGATATTGATAATGCAGCCATGGATGAAAATAATTTGCCACATCTTTTCTTTATATGTATAAATAATAATTTAATAAATAAAATAATAAAATAAATATTAAGGAAAAATAGAACTGTTCCGGGCCAGAGCCCAAGTGAAACTAACATCAGTGAGATTTACTGTTGGCCACGAAAAGTAATTTTTGCCATTTTCAGAAGTCAAGGCCTACTCTAATCGATATTTATTGAATATATGAGTTGATGAATCTAATCGAAAATATCCAACGATAAAAATCGATAGGACGACAATACACACAAATTGTAGCTATCGATTATTTATGAATCTGTTCGCCAAATAGCTTGGCCAATCTCATCTAAAACTATTTGAATATATCTGTAATCAATATATGTAAATAGATTTGTGTTCATATTTTGTGGTATATTATTTGGTAGTGAATCAATCTTATTATATTTGATGGAAAAAGTGAGTCTCATAGGTATAAACTCATAATTTGCGACCATTTATAAGTTAATTTCCGTTAAAATGCAAAATGTTTAAATAAAACTTCTAGTATAATTATAAAAAAAAAGTTTATTTTCCGTTTTTGCCAAAGTCACGAGTGAGGCAAAGTCACGAGTCGCTGATAAAATGACAAATATTTGTACAAGTATCGGATGGAATTTGCTTATCTAAAGTGTTGGACCCACCATAAAAGATATTGTCCATATTTCAGGTAGAATTCTAGGCAATTTTTTGTTTTTTTTATCATGTCGCGGGTGAAAGTTATATCGGCAGATAAGGGGTATATAGAATTCCAGATACTTATGTGGAGTGCATGTATGCTGGGATGTTTGGATGTTTGGGATTTGCATGTGTGTTAACCCAATTCATCAAACTAGGCCCAGATACCATGTTTGTAAAAAAAAAAAAAAAAAAAACTGAAATTGGAAAAACCTGAGTAGAACTTGTTGTAGACATATTGGGGAGAGAGCCTCACTAAAAGTCGAGAAACTTGCTTTAAATGAGGCGTTATGTAAATGCCTCTGCTGCTGATGCTGCTGCTGCTGCTGCTGCTGCCGTTGCTGATGCTGCTGATGTTATTGTTGTAGTTGTAAATAGTAGATCTAACCAAATGTGGAACACCCACGCCCATTAGGAAGACGATGTAGGCAAGTTTTACTTACAGTATACTCGAAACACACACAAAAATGAAAAAAAGAAACTGTTGAAAATTCATTATACGCCACAAAGTCTGCAGAGTTGAAAAAGTATTGCCTTATAGGAAACCGACGAAAAAAAAAATAACCAAAACCAAAAAATGACAAACAACCAACAGTCTTAAATGAATTTACAAATGCCCTTCTATAGAGTCAAACGATTTGAAATTAAATTCAAATAGTATTTTTAATTTTTTTTCTGCCACAAACTGACATTTAGCTTTGCCGGTTGAAGATTCCTCTACATCTTCCAAAAGTATTTATTGAATTTGGCTTAGAAATTCGGTTGTTTTGCAAGCTAAAATTAACTGATTCTTACTAAAACTAATTAACTAAACTAAACTACCTATACGTAAGTATTAAGGGATTAAGATTGACGTCTTCTGATTCCTATCGCATTGGGAACAGTGTATGTCAAAGTTTGAATACAAATTTTCTTTACAAAAGAAAACTTTATTTTCGTAAATGTATTGGCAAAATGTATTGTTTAAACTTTTGTCTAAATATAGGGTATGTATATACATACATACATACATACAAATAGGGTATCAACAAGCTTAAAGAAAGAAAAAAAAGGGCAAAAACTTGAATCACAATTGTGAAACGTAGGCATTAAACTGATGGATTGTTACTTTTTGTTTGTTGTGTTTTTTTTTTTTTTTTGTGTTCATATCTTTTAGGTTGAATTATGGCGACGACAAGTCTGACATCTAGAGTTCTGAAAAATTTCGGAACTTCTCATAAGAATGATACATACAAAAAATGCAAGCTATTGAATAAAATCAATATAAACAAATTGCTTAACAAAACCCACCGACAACAACATCAGAAAAAAAAGAATTTCATAAAAAAAAAAAAAAAACAAAGTACTTAAATATATACTTATTACATATATACATACATACATACAAATGTATATGTATTCGTCTAGCAAAAAAAAGAAAAGACAAAAAAACGAGGCAAAAACACAAAATTTGCTTTGCGAGGCCGAGAAGCGTTTGTTGTTGGTATTTTTCATTCATTTCATAAATGCCATTCATAAAAAAACCGAAGCGAAGGCGAAGTAGAGAGAAAGAGCGCACAGCAAAAGATGGAGAGAGAGAGAGAGAGAGAGTGAGAGAGCGTGAGTGAGCGGAACTTGCTTGAATTCGCTTGAGTTTATTTTGAGATAATTTGTATCTGCAACAGAGAGAGAAAGAGAGAGAGAGCGTGCCTGTGTCGGTGTGTGTAGGTATGAGAGTGTATGTTACTATGCCTGCCCCACATCATACCACAGTCTTAGCGTTCCCCCCCCTTACCACATTAGTTTGCTTCATATGCAGGCGGCTTACAGAGGGTTTCTTTTTATTTTTTATTTAAGCTAATCCTAATCTTATCTAACCGCCAACACCCTCCCAATCCCCACCTTCCAAATCCTTGGCCAATTTTTTTCCATTGGTTTTGAGGTTTTGTTTTTTATATCTGCATTTGGGTTTTATAGTTTACGTTTATCTTTTTTGCCCCCCATTTTGAGGCTGGGCTTATTAGACAAAAGTCTCGACTGCAGCTGCTCTGCAACGCATGCCGTCGTCGTCGCTTTTATTTTGTTGTATTTTTTTTTGTTTTTGTCTTGTCGAACCTAAGAAAAGTGCTACTGGTTTTAAGATTTCATTCGAGAGAGTCAGAGTTGGCCCGCACGCGCCTCGCCGTATCTTTTTTTATGTATGGTTTTCTGCTGGGCGACTCTATTCTGTTTCTTTCTCTGGCTGTGTTTGTGTTTCTGCTCTCTGCTGTTAGTGCTGCTGTGAAAAAGCAAAAACAACAGCGGCATTTTGCTTCTTTTTTTTCTGCGTTCAAATATCATTCACATTTGTGCCCGTTAATTTGATGGATTTTTAGATCAGTTTATCGATGTTTTGCAATTAATGCTACTCTTTATGATGTTTATTCGACTTTGCACTCTGATTATTTGATATTACAATCGTTGTTAGAAAGCAAAAGCCCTAAAATTCAACTGATACATACATACATTTGTATGTACCTACATATGTACATTTGTATGAATGTACATTAATTTATGAATTTATGAAAATAATTGCGTTTTTTTGTTTATTGAACTAGTTGTAAAAATAATAACTAAATCATATTGAATTAAAATTTTTCGTTATATATTAATGAACCAAAATACTTTAGAATTTCTACTGTACGAATAAATGTTGTGCTGACTGTATGTACATACATACATACATATGTACATAAGTAAATACTATTTAATGCTTGCCGTTCATACGCAGGAAGTACATAAATATGTATGTATGTATGTACATACATATGTTTGTATGTATGTACATATATACAATATATATGGGATATGTATTAATGAATTTGTAATGAATTCATTCTTAGTTATTGGCTTAGTTATTTGTCCTTGACAATGACATTATATTTAATAATAATAATTATAAATATAGTTATAATAAGTTAAAGTGAGAAATGCATGCAAAATTAATAAATGTTCACATCTACATACATACATATGTATTTACATACATACATACGTATTAGAGAGTATTGGGTTAACCGAATTTTATGTACTCATTGATTAGTACTTAGAGTAACGGAAGTTTTTAATGCATTCACGCAGGCCTCTAGTACAAATGTATCTATTTAAGTACATATGTACATACATAAGTATGCATGTATGTGTGTACATACATATGTATGTGTGTATGTGTGTACATACATATGTATGTGTGTATGTCTAAATTAGACGTAGTGACTAAAATGATCACTTTGCTTCCTAAGACAGAGGTTGGGTTAAACTCGACGCGCATATTTTCGCACATAAAATAGCGAATAATCATCGTCCCAAAAATACAAAAAACACAGGCTACAACAAGCTACAAGAATCATGCATTTTCTTTCGCGGATGAGCTTTATAGCGGATCATAAATGTTTCGTCACGAGGATACAACCAAAACAAAATAAAAGAATAAAATAAGGGTTGTTTTTGCTTGGTGCTGGCAGGCGAGGTTTTATTGCTCTGCGTCGCGATCGCCAGAATGGCTTTTTTCTTTGCCCGAAAATTTGTTTTTGTTGTTTCTGCTCGCTGGTGAAATTTTCGTGCTCACCTCTGGTCTAAATGAAAACAAATGAAACACTGGTTTTTTGCCAAACATCATTTTATTTCCACAAAAAATTACATATTTTTCTCATATTAATAAGTATTTATATCAACTAAGTACCATGAACAAATATCGCAGTGTTTGATGTAAACTGTTTGTCCAGTGATTCAAGGAAAATGATAACAAAGTCAAAAGCTGTTTAAAATGGACATTGTCAGGATCTTAATTATGACACTACGCCCATGCTATTCGATGTACAGCTTGAGTTCTTTTCGCGTCATCATATTTATCTTTATGAATGATTTTGCAGCTAGTTCCCACCTGATGCCAATTATTCTACACATACATGTATGTATGTATACAAGTAGGCACAGCATTTTATGTTTACCTCATGCACAGATAATCACATACACACGTACATACATACAAACATATATAGACACACGCACACAGGCAAGCATACAGAGTTATCCACGCATAGACAAAGTCCTCAGCAGCTGCGACTGCCGATGCCTCTGTGTGTGTAAATTTCATTCATATTGGCAGCCAACGCGACGCTGCAGAGGCGAGATGTGAAAAGAGAGAGAGAGAGATGAGATATTTTTCTGCTTTGACATTTTATGGTTGGGGTCCGTTGTCGTCGCTGCCGCTGTTGCCACCGCCGCCGCTGCTGCTCAAATTTGGTGAAAATATGCTAAAGAAAAAATTTCATTGAGAAAAACCAAAGAAATACAATTATCGTTGTCAGAGCGAAAGAGATACAGATACAGAGAGTGAGAGAGAGACAGAGCAATCCCATAGGTAATGTACATACATACATACACATACATGTACATAGGTGGGTGGGATGGTTGGTGGCGGGGGTGTCGGGATAGGTGATTGGCAAATTGACGAGAAAAAAAATTACCAAGTTTATGCACGCAACGGCCGGAAAAGCGACGAGCAGCAGCGTCAGCGCCCGCAGTGCACACCCATTCGTGGAAAACTTGTTCGGATTCGCCGCTGTTGACGCCGCCGCCGCCGTCGCGTAGGCATGCCAGTTGTATCTCTGTATCTATGGGCTAAATAGGCGCGGGGGGGTCAGTCGGCCGTTGCGGGGGGTCGCCATCGGTAGTGTTGTTGCTTGTTTGTTTGTTTGTGCGCTGTTTGTATTTAAATTTAAATGAATGAAAAAGAAACTAGCATGAATTCGCCTCGACATACCCCCCACATTACCGTTCGCACACTCCACCCATCCCACCATAGCACAACCACTCTGAAACCCCTCTAGACATCCCCCGCCTCACCTTCCTCGTCCCCCCACCACAACCCCCACTCCCCTGCGCTGCTAAACGACAAGCGAGCGCGCCTACAAGTTGGCATATTTTCAATTTCCGTTTTTTTACACAAACACACCAACACACGCACACAATGCTCACACCGACACACAGAGCTCTCCACTGACAAAGCTCATGTTAGCGCCCATGTTGGGGCCACAACGGGGCTGAGGCGGTAGTCGCGGCGGGGAAAAGGAGCGCGGTAACGTCCGGTTGGTTTTTAGTCGCCGTCGTTTGTCTCTCTTTCCCCGTCTCCACAACGCCCCCCGCGCGACTCTGCATCATGGAGTTGATTAGCTAGCGCTGAAGAAGTAGAAGAAGGGGGTGCTGTGTGGAGGCTGATGTTGGCCACGTGGTGTAGTTGTGCAGGTAGTGGTAAAGGGGGTGCAAATAGAAGGTTTTACAATATAATATTCATTTTGTAGTTGTAAATTTTAGTATGTAAAATAATCAATTCGCCCCATACTCTCTCACTCGATCTCTCTCGCTCTCTCTCTCGCTCTCACTCTTTTGAATTCGCTTTATTGATACAGCCGCATTGTGTGTGAGCGAGTATTGCCGTTTGTGTCTTTAGTTATCAGTTAAATAAAATGAAATTTTTGTGAAATTTTTGCATATTTTCAATATGTTTAAGTTGAAATCTACACAAGTTGACTGAATTTTAAAACTAAACGATTAGAGATAGCTCAAAAATAGCCTGTAAAATGCCCATTCAGCAATAGATCAGCACACCGACGCACACACACACACACACACACGCACGCATACAACAATAATTTGCTCAATTAAAATTTGCGGCGAAGATCGCAGCCGGAATTCGCTTCGCTTGCTCTCGCGCGCTATCTCCCTCTCTTGAGTCATGTTAACTTAAAAGTATCTTTCAATATAACAGATGTCTCATTTTACTTAACAGCCGAATTTCATCTATACAGAGACACAACAGTCTCATTTCAATGTAACATAAGCGTAACAGGCTCATTTCGGCATAACATCCACTCGAAATGGCCTAACATCACTCGAAACAGCCTAACATTGAGAAATTTCAAACTTTGTTGTTGCTAGTGTTGTTTGCCATTAACATTAACTTAACATTAACATTAACTTAACAGTCTCATTTCGCTTCAAAACCTCGTGCTGAGCGGTTGCCGCGTATATTTCGGATTAATTTTTTTTTTTAAATAATAAAGTATCTAAACATTAAACATCTACTAAACAAAATATATAATTTCATTTATATATTTGCTTGTATACATATATATATTTATATATATTGATATATATGTGAACGTGTGCGTTGTTCTTTTTTTTCAATTCTGAATACAATATTGTTGTTGGTCCGCAGCCGCAGCCTGGCATAAAAAAACTTCACACAATTGTTGGAAATTGTTGTTCGCTTTTTTTTTAAATTATTTTTTTTTGCAAGAGAAAGAAAGTACGACAGAGAGCAAGAGAGAGAGAGAGAGTGAATTGTGAAAAATTATTATAAATAAATAAATTGCTTCCAATGGAAATCATGTGCCTAAATATGCAAATTGCGCAAAGAAAATCAACGTCTATTTAAAAGTCCAACAACCACAACAACACCAACAACAAAATTCAAATACAAAACGTGTTGAGAGGAAAAAGATACAACAACAAAAGTTTAACACAAAACAAAACAACAAAAATAAAAACAACAACAACACATCAAACAACAACAACTACAACAGTCGCAGCAGCAGCAGTAGCAGCAGCAACAGCAACAACATACATATAGAAAAATTGCATAAAAATATTTTTTTACTCAAGCCGCCGCTTACACAGATACAAAATTCACACACACATATATACACACATATGTATATGTATATACCATTAGGCGACGACGTGGCTTTTGCATGTGTTGTGTCGTGTGTGTGTATAAGCAGCGCGCCTTGTGTGTGTAACAACAACAACAACAACAACAAAATCTAAAAGAAACGCTGTCGCCGTTAACGCAGTCGCACTCGCAGTCGCAGCAGCAACAGCAGCAGCAGCAGGCGTTCGTTCCGTTCATCTTTCTCATATTATTATTATTTTTTTGGCACGCAAACCTAAAAAAGGAAAAAAAGTATATGTAAAAACGAAAAGAAATAAAACAACAACAAATTCTTCAGCAAATCAAATAAATACAACAACAACAAACAACATACATAGAGGTTCTGCTGCCAACGTCCACGTCTACGTCGGCTTCAACGTCAACGTCAGTGTCTCGCATCGTTTTTGTGTTAATTAAATTTACTTTTGTGAATGAAATGCGAAAAAAAAACGCAAAAGCGAAAAATCATTTTTAATAAATGCTAAATAAATACAAGCAAAATACACACACACCAAAACCACACACACACATACACCATACACACCAAACACACACACACAAACACCTGAATATATCTATATATTCGTTTGTTGCGATCGATCGCGTAGCCCTCGTATCAGACAAAGTGCCAAATCGCGCGACCCCTTCACGCCCACCAACGCCGACGTCGCTGCCACCCCTCAACACCCCTCATCACCCACACAAAAACTACTACTTACTACTACTGCTGCTCCACGTCCTGCTTCTCCTCGTGCATCAATAACTGGATACAACAATTGTGGATATATATATATATAAACATATACACCCCATAAACCAGCACTAGATCAACTCTCGAATCAAAGCATTTGATATATATATATATATATTTATATATATGCACAAATATATATATATATATATATATGTATATGCATATGCATAACTTTCCGGATTGCTTTTGAAAATCAATGTAAGTTATTTGTTTTATTTTTGTTTGCGACACGTTTTTCTCTATGCTAAATTAAACCTTCAACCGATATACATAGCTATATACTATATGTATATGTATATACATATGTATGTATATAGTGTCAGGAAATGTATGTACATACATATTTCCATATGGCATATTTATTTCAATTAATTTATGACACTTTTTGTTGTCATTTTGTTGATTCATTAATTAGTGGGGCTCTCTCGTCTCGACTTTTGGAGGTTAAAGGAAATGTAAATATCAGGAAACTATATTTGATTAGAACAAGGAAATTACACTATACAAATTGTTAGTTATTATTATCGATCGAATTGTCTACAATTTCCATCAATTCAACTATTACTTTGTGAGCCAAGACGACCCTTCTGTATATTACTATTATTGAGTCTTGTAATCTGTAGTAATCAATTCATTGCACATTTATATTTCCAAGGATATGATAAATATTTTCATTCGATGTCTATGAATCTACGTTTTTGATATCTCAAAATTTGAATAAGTTTTGAAATGTTTAAAGGCATTCGCGGGGCGTCTAAAGTGTGTTTCTAGCTGAAAAAACGCTACAAATTTATTGCCCTGATGTTCCTTTAGGTTTCTCCAAGAAGGTGCCGATACTTATCTATAAAAGAACTAACAGGATATCATTTAAATTTATTATGAACAAATGAAATATTATTCCAAATATCTCTATAACTAATTCATCATTCATCCCTCTTGCCCTCGATAATATTCTCTCTTTGATCTGCTAAAAATAAATTAAATGAAAAGTGAATAAATTTTGCTTTTCGAAAAATGTTTTTTAACTGACATTTTTGAGTTGTTTGTTTGTTATTTGTCTGCGTCGAAGGCAGCGGCAGCGGCAGCAACAGAGGCAGAGGCGTCGGGGTCGCTGCTCTTATTTACTGATCGCAGAACCAGACACAGATAATCCTGCCTATATAAAATATATACATATATATTCAATATTTGTATACGTTTTTTATACTACAGCCACAAATTGAAAATGATTATACAGATACACATTATATATATTTGTGAAGGTATATGTACGTATGTAGTATATATATATGTAGGTTCTTTCTATATAGTTGCCATATGCAATTGATTTCATTGTTGCTCAGATCTTCTCACTCACTCACTCAATCAGTCAATATGTGATAAGGGAGCTAACATTTGCTCCATTACCCCGTCCATATCCCTTCCCACCACCCCCCGTTTACCATACACATATCACATTCCATTTTCCATTCAGTAAAATCAGCAAACGATTGGACTTACATATATACACACATATATTAGCTGATCTGATCTGATCTGATCGATCGTTGGAACAGTTCCCGGTGTTTTTTGTTGTCATATACTTTATTTTGTTTTCGGCGTGATTTTGCAAACCTTTGGACATATCACTTGGAGCACCTGAATCCCAACGGATCGTGCTCGCGCGCTGGTTGTGTATGGGGCACTTAAAATTGAATCTATTTTTAAGTCATATACTTACTTTAATCTAAACTAAAAAAAAATGTTTCTCTAGATGGTATGTGGTTAGTTGTTTGTTGTTGTTTCTTTTTCCCCATTTCTTTTCCTCTTCGTCCCATTTCGTCATCGATACTTTTTGAATGATAAGCCCAAGAACACCATAAGAAACTATGATCGGTCGGTCTTGGCGACTTCAAAGATACTCTACTTACAACTCAAATCATTAAAAATTTATCTAATTTTGATCAAATTGACATAGTAGCTTAGGGGCTCAAAAACCAACCATCTTAAAAAAATGCAATATATTTTCTATTAAAAGGACCATACTCCTCCGCCCATTCACAGGGTATCAAGTGTTTGTTGGCTTTGGCTTTTGCTTTCTCTGACGACGACAAACGAAACAAAAAAAATGTGATTAAAATATCAGACCCCACCAGGCCCCATCAGACCCTACCAACATGTATGTATATATATATATATATATGTATATACTACATACCCCAGAGAGCTCTCTGCACCAAATTGATAAAAAAAAAAAAAACAAAATAATAATGTTCGACAACAACAAGAAAAGACGAAGAAATATTAAAGTTTATTTACTTTTTGCTCGTTGTTGTTAATTTTTTGTTGAGAGGGGGCGGGCGGTCGGTGGGTTAACGGAAACGCCTCACCGAGGTAAGAGAATAAATAAAGAGGCGTAAAAAAAGAAAAGAAAAGAAAAAAAAAAGACTTTTCAACCGATAAGTCCGAAGTGGGCATGTTAACATTTTTTTGTTTGATCGATGGTCTTGGTGTTCCACATACGATTCCTAAAAAAAAAACCCAACTCTCCTATCCCCTATTCCCCTGGGCCCCAACACCATCACCTAACCACCCCCATCAGCAATTGTTAAGTTTCGGTATCCGTAGCGGTTCTTGTTCAAATTTCTGATAATTATGACATTTTTTCAATGGAATCGTGAATTTGCAAATACATCCATATACATATATAAGCATATATGTATGTATGTATGTATGTATACCGATTTATATATATATTTTTTGAATAGTTTTTATCAAGCACATTTAGCGATTAAATTTAATTAAGTGGCCTCCGCCTCTCGGCCAAAATTAACAAAAATAACAACTTTGTATTTATGTCATAGCCAAAAATACGTTTCTGATTTTTTGGCCACAAACGAAAATTCATTCATAAAGAGAGAGACAGACAGACAGAGAGAGAGTGGGAGAGAGAGAGAATGGTTCTCATTCTCTTGTTGTTTAATGAATATAAATAAATAAATTAAATGCTTAATTTTTATTAGCAAAATAAACCAAAGGAAACGTAAGCAAAAGAAAAATCTACAATGACGTTGATGACGTCAGGCAAATACGTTGAATCGACCATCAGAAGCATAATAAAAACAACAACAACAAATTGTTTTAATACAACTAAGCGCTAAGAGACAGATTAACAAAAACTCTTTCGAATATTTAGAAGACAAAAAAAAAAACTCATTTTATATTGGCAAAGAAAAGTGGCAAATGGGCAAATATTTTTTGTTTTTGTTGTTCTTCAGCCAAATCTAATTTTCCAATAATCATTCTTTTGGGCAGATCAATTTTCTTTTAATTATCTATTACAAAGGGTAAGAAAATTAGCTTAGAAGATTTATTTATTTTCCTCTCAACTATCTCTTGATTTTCTTTTTATGTACATTTACCCTTGCTTAGAGAGTACATTCATTTTGGTCAGAAGTTGGCATTTTCGATCCTTCAAATTATATATATATTCAGCCAAATTTTCCAATGGGAACAATCGTTCCCAAAAACAGTTGCCATTATAGAAACGTTTTTGTTTTTCAAGCCATTGGAAACTGTTAAATATTATCAAATTGGATCCATGTAATTATTTATGGGTTTTTGATTACAATCAATTGACTTTATTATGTACCAGACTTAGAAACATTTTGCATTAGAGATCCAAGAATGTATTTGAAGTCATTCCAAGTTCTTGTAGACTCTAAAAGTGTGATTATTCAATAGATCTGAAAGCATTTGGATTAAGTTTTACAATTAAACAATAGGTTTTTGTTTTACGACTTGAGTGTGATCGGATTTTGTTTATATACTTATGTCTCTCTCTCTCTCTGCGTAGTTCAAGAATAAACCCAACAAGAGCAACAACAAAATGACAGCAAATTAATTGCATACGCTAACTATAAATAGGATATAGATAGATATATATATATATTTATATATGCATCATACATACATATGTATGTACTCTAACACATAGAGCAGGTAAAATGTGACGCCAACAACCGAAACAAAGACGTCGTCGACAATAATAACAACAACAAGACTTGCTTCAATTTTGTTTATAAAATTGCATAAAAATATCAGGAAAAAAACCAAAAATAATAAAAATGGAAACACAAAAAAAATTGGCCAAGTGGTGGCAAAGAATTTTCTTTTAGCCATGTGACATTTACTGTGTGAGTGTGGACCAGAGTGGGATCAGATCAGGTGGGGCAGTGTAAGGGGTTGGAGAGGATGGGGGGGCGTGGGGGTGAACTATGGCGCACGCTTGAATGGGATTGTTTGGCAAAAGATTCAGAAGAAGAATCAACATAGATTTTCGAGATACATTTGTATATATAAAAGATGCCAGCGAAGCAATACGCCAAAATGACAACCAACCAACAGTAACAACAACAACAACAACAACAATAATAATAATAAGCAAAGCAAAATCGAAACCACCCCTTGCCAGCCCCTCTCCCCTCCCCAACCTTCTCCCCAACACCCCACACCCATTCCAACAAAAACTAAAACGAACGAAAGAAAAATGTAAAAAAAAAAAAAAAACAGACAACAAGCATTTTATGATGCCGCAAGCAAACATGTGATTTTCATTATTTTTGTCGTCGCAAAATTTTTATTTTTGAAAATTATAATTTTTAAAAATAAACTTTAAGAACAACAACAGCAACAAGAAGAAGAAGAAGAAGAAAAAGGCAAACGAGAACAACAACAACAACAGCCACGCAATGACTTGAGCATATACTTAAAGACACATATGTATATAGATGGGGCAACTCTGTATTGAGGTATTGCAATCGATAGAGATCGATCAAAAAAAGGCCAGTTAGCTGCGGCCCTTCTCAAGTAACGCAAGTGATAACTGATAACCTTAGAAAGAAATTTCTCTTATCGTTAAAATTTACAAAATTTAACATAAACATTTGCTTAGGATTTTGCTGCTATCAGTTTCTACTAACTATCTATAAACTACATCATTCCATGAGTTTCCCAAGAGATACAAAAGATATATCTCTCTCTCTTCTGTGTGCTTTGTGTCCAGTTAAAATGTAAGCTAAGCTCACGTTAAGACGCACTTCATTTATTTTGTTTTGTATTTTCAAAAGCTGTCCATTAGAAGCTAAATAAGACAACACGCCGCTGCTGCTACTGCTGCTGTTGTTGCTGTTGGTGCTATTGGTGCCACACCCACATCCACAACACGCCTCAAGTTCACTTCCGTTTGTTAGTTTTTGCATGCCTAGTAGACCACCCAAGAAGTAGCTTCTCTGACTCTGACTTTGGTCGAGCAACGCATACAAAAATGCTCATTAAACACGCACACACACATGTCTATAGCTATCTCTCTCTCTCTCAGTGTGTGTGTGTGAGTGTATTTGGTGGGGGGGGACCATAGAATTGTCGCCAATGAATAGACTATAGGCCAGACTTTACACATACAAAATGAAGTGAGCAAATTTCTCTCTTTGAATTGAGATTTCTAATGCAATTGGCCTGAGTCTCAGTCTGAAACTGAGTCTCTGTCTGGGCGTGACCTTTTGGCACCTGCTTCGAAAGACACATAATATTCCCGTTAAAGATATGCAGCCAAAGAGGAAGAAGAAAAACGAGAAGAAAACTTGGTCAAAAAAAAAAAACGAAGTAACTGACAAGGGCGCGCTCCATTCGCTTCTTTTTACCCGCCTTTTTTTGCGTGGGCAGACAGCAAACAGAAACTCTGCCTCAGTCAGCAGGACCCACCCCCAATCCCGCTTAGCTTGGGTGGTGGTAGGTCTCTTGGGTATGCGTAGGTGACCTCAAGACGAGCCCACGCAATCCTTGTGGGCGGTATGCTGTACTATGCCTCTAGCCAGACATACACACACAAACAGACTCACTCACTCACTCACTTTAAGCGTCAGTTTCAGATATATACGTACGTATATATATACATATATATATTTTAGTATAAGAATATGGCGATGTTTTTGTAGGTTTTGGCAATGGATGTGGCTTTCCGCTTCTTTTCAGTCGCAAAAATTTTCGTTTCTTTTTCCCCCCCGTTCTAAAAATAGATTTACACCCAAAGTAGAAAAACATAACGAGACAGACAGTTAAATAACTGTGTGAGTGTGTAAGTGTGTGAGAGTGTTAGTGTGTGAGTGTATTTGTATTAGATTTAGAGATGACAGAAGCAAAAGGTGTCATTTCACATACACCGCATAATGCCAACTGATTCTGGGCTTTGTACTTTTTTTTTAAAGCAATTCTAAGTACCTTAGAAAATTTTCTAAATATTATAAACGGTTAGTAATTAAAAGTATTTATCATAGAGTTAATTATGCAAACAAAATGCATATTAAGTCAATTGGAGTAACGATCATGAAGTTAAGTAATTTAAAATATTAAATCTAGTATGTATTCATATGATAAATTCTCCCAAATATATATGTGATAGTAAAAGTTTTGATGGAGGCGGATCACTTTCTTACAACATTTTTAATAATTTGAATATAACTTAATATGTATGGTAACAATACTTTGATTTGATTGAATCTGAATTAATATGTTTTGGGCGTCATCTCTAATATCCTTTGTATTTGTGTGTGTGTGTGTGTGTATTGAAGCATCAAACAGCTGCCAGTGAAGTCACGCGCCTTAGTCTATGCTTTGATAAACTTTTCGTATCTTTGCTTCTGCTGCGGAGGGAAGGGTGGCGGTTGGAATGAGGGCTGGGTCCTGTACATTAGGGCGGGTCAGGTTGTTTACATTGCTTCTGCCATGCAGCAGGGCAAGGGGAGGGTGAGGATTGGGTGGGTAGGGGGTGAAACTTTTCTTCTTTTTCCCAAGCCAAAAAGGAGGCCGTTGTCGTTATTCTTGTTGTCGTCTCTTCAATTGTTGTTGCTATTTTGGGTAAAGGCTCTATAAATAGGCTATCTTTTAGTATTTGTGTGTCTCTGTGTGTGTGTGTTTGTGTCGGAAAATTTATGTATATAACAGACAGAGCAGACAGACGTGTTCGTTCGTGTGTGTGTGAAATTTCATTGACGTCATCACCAGCATGTCATGAATTTTTGGGCAAGCCAATGAACATTGTCTATGCTCGCGCTCCCTCAGTCTCTCCCACTCTCACTCTCTCTCTCTCTCTCCTCTCAACACTCTCTATCTGATTGCCAGCTGTCGCCTCTGCCTATTGAGCCCGTTGCCGCTATCACTGTCGACGTTAACGTCTCTGTCTCTGCCTCGGTTGGCGTCGCTGCCACTGCTTCTGTGTGGGCGTTTGCGCGTGTAAGGATGTGAGCGGAATTTTTGAATAGCAAACGCAAATTAGATATAGAAAATTATGTGTATTCTATGCTATGGGTCGGCTATGATGGGTCTATGGCTCTATTAGTGTGTTCTTCTTTCTTTCCTTCATCATCTTCTTCAAAGCTCTTATTATCTCTCTCTCTTTGTTCTATATTTCTTTTGGGAATGGATTTTGGAAGACAATTGTAGGATAAAATTATACACACACATACTTAAGTATATATGTAAATATGTATGTATGATTGTGTCAATAATGATAATGTAGGGCTATAAGTGGTGACAATGACTATGACTAAGATTGTAAGGGGATAGAGAAATGTAGGCAAATAGTTTTTGAACTTGCCAGCACTACCAAAGCACTATCCAACACTAAAAAGTGATGTGAATACTACAAATGTATTTCGAAATTGGAAACAAGTGAGGGGAAAACTTTCTTGAACTCTAGAAAACTTTGCAAATATACAGATACTATACTTAGAACAGGCTTTAACTTTCTAAAGAACTTTCAAACAAAATACAAATACTCCAAAACAGTGTTGAAAGTTATTTGGTAAAAATCATTTGCACGCTGAATATGGATAATATCAAGAAATAAATTTCGTAGCTGCCTCAATTTGTTCTACTTTAATTTCTTAAAAATTATATATGTATGTATAAAGATAATATTGTACTATTTCATCGACTTTTCATTCGTTGAACTAAACATAATTCATTTGATTCAGTTTTTCTTTCGACAACAATTTCTTTCGAATCATTCAGTTTCTGTTTATTATTCTTTTTGCTTCCTCACAAAAGCAGGCAGGGGGAGGAAAAAGAGAAGGAAAAAAAAACTATTTTGCTTTTGTTCTCAATTCAAGAATGAAGCAATGCAATGAACGATTGAGTTTTAGAATAACAACAACAAATAAAAGGAGAGCCATACATAAATACACACAAACATGCACACACACACACACACATAGAAAAAGGAAAACTAAGAAACTAAAAGAAAGAGGCAAAGAGAAGAATGAAACATAGAAAACATCTGTTGGATGTGTCTATGAAACGGATGAACGAAAATTTCATGTTGTTGTTGTTGTTGCTGCGCACCTTTTGTCTGCAGCAACAACAACAATGAAACAGCACTTACGCACACCACCACCAGCAGCAGCAGCGGCAGCAACACATGTTGCAGCTTCCTTTTTGGCTGCCACTTAACTGCAACTCACTTTAGTCATTTTGAAAAGCGAGAAGCCGAACCGAATGGGCAAAGAAAGAAGTTGAGATTTTTCTACCTGAAATCTACCTACTTTACACTCACACACACACTCTGGCACACTTACGCAGCTGACGCGACTAGAGGGAAAATTGTTGTTTAGGCGAAGAGACGATGATAATCAGCCCAAGAAAATCTTAAGGTCGATCACTTGTAGTTTATGGGGCTTCTTCTTTCACTTCTTCTTCAGCGTTCACTTCTTCCACTATTTCTAGCAATAGCAGCAACTTCTAGTGTTGAGCAATCATTTAAGAACTAGTTCTCTTTATTTTTTTTTTATATTTTCGATCAAGTCTACTAAACGAGCCCAAATTTCTTGGCTTCTTAACGCTAATCCAACCCACAACCTCTTTGTTTATTATCAGTCCGAAATGCTAAGTAACCCATTCAGCTCTGGGACAACGCACTTCATGTAGTGTCCTGAAGGATTAATTTTCAGGGTCTCTGCTTTCTTTCACTTAATGTAGAGATGAGATCATTTAACTTCCTTTTGGATCTAGTTCGCTCTTTAGATCTTCTTACATCTCTGGTGAGATGAACCCAAACAAATAGTTAAATAGTTGAGTTTTGCTTTGTTTCCAGTTTTATATGCTACACACCCTACCCACCTTCCCCTACTCTACCCTCCCCCCACCAATCTTGTCGTCATCATATCTGTAACGTTGTATGCTGCTCTGGGCCTCAGCACATTTGTTGATGATTTGATCTTTTGCTGTTTAGCTTCTTCTACTTATTCTTCTTCTACCTACTCCCATCATCTTCATTTCCCTTTTGCTTTATCTTCTTCTTCTTCTTTTGGCCAGTTAGCTTCAATGATTTCTATAAAAGTAAAGATGGCCCAGAGAAAGAGAAAGAGAGGGGAACATAATCATCATTATGATAATTATCATTAAAAAAAAAAACCAAGACTTCTTTCATTAACACATGAGCCCTTTGCCCAGACGGTGTGTGTGTGTGTGTGTGTGTGTGCCACATGTGCTGTTCATTTGCTTTGAAAACTATTAGCTGCCCTTTTGCTGTCGCAGTGCATCCAACATATGGTCGGTTCGGTTCGGTTCGGGACCGCTTCTCTTTCCATCTCCATTTCCATTCTCCTCCATCTGCCTTTTGGCTGGGCATTTAAATAGTTTAATGATCTGTGGCTCTGGCTCTTGGCTCTGGGCTCTGGGCTCTCTGGGGCTTTGGTGGGGCGCTGCCAAACTGACGGGGTTCCAGTTCCCGTTTTGCGTTCTCGTTTTCTTATATATGCGGGCCTCATCATCATCATCACCATAACAAGCAGCATCAACTGAGCCTAGCATCATCATCATCATCATCATCATCATCATCATCTTCGTCGTCGTCAACGTCGCTTGCAGTCATTAGCGTTTCCTGTGTAGGTTTTTCATCTGTCGCTCTTCTTTTCTCTCTCTCTCTCACTTGACTTTTACGTTCCGCACATGTTTTCTGTTTTTTGATTTTTTGGCCAACGCATTTTTCAAAAAAACAAAAAATAAAACTTTCATTTTCCATTTCCAGAACTTGACACAAAAATCAAAAAAAAAAAAAAAAAAACCAAATTAAGGTGTTGATTGCAAACAGGGCAATAATTTGTTAAAACAATAATTGGCTATTTTTCAATAAATATTTATTAAGGCATGAATTCCAGGCATGACCAACTGCATCATATGCATTGCCATGCCACTCCCCTCACCCTCTCTCCTGCTCTCTCTCTCTCTGTCGGTGTCGAAACAAAAGACAAATTTTTAGTATTGAATCAGCATTAAATTGAAAATCAACATTGGAATTTTGGATTTTTGGCTTTTAGCATATTAAACCATTTTGCCTATCCCTATGTACGAAGGCGGGAGGAGGCGTTACACAAATATGTTTACGATTTATTAAAATTGAAATAAATTGTTTTATAGAAGTATTAAGGTAATTGGCTAAAGACTTTCTTTGATAGTTTCCTTTGGATTTCTTTATAAAATGAATTATATAGTTAGAAATCTAAGAAGAGTTTTGAGTTTAACTTATGATCAATTGATAATTAACAAACGGTAAAAATTAAAAAAAACCCCTCCCCCCATTTTTGATACTCCACCTACCCCTTCTTCTCCTCCAGTTCATGTTGCAGGTTAACAATGAACCAAAAATACAAAAAATATACATATAAGTATAAGCAAAGAAAGAGCAAGAAAAAAAAAAGTAAAACCTGTTTGCATTTGATTTTGCCAAAGTTTATTTTTATATTATTAATTTATATATATATATACATATATACATATATGTATATATATATATATATAAATGCTACGTTTTGTTGTCGGTCGGTCAGTCGGTCGCTGGTCTGCCCCATCCTCAGATCTGCCCCTCCTTTCCCCAGTCACTGGTCGTTTTGTCGGTTGTTGGCTTGGGTTTGGCCTTAAATAATTTTATTTAAATCGCAACTGGCAGTGACACTTGTTTGTGCAAACAAACAAACAAACAAACAAACAGCAACAAAAGGCAAAATCATTGAATTGGTTTTGTCGAATACCCTGTAAAGTGTGGGCATATTGAGAGAAGCTCTCCGATGAGAGAGACATTCGATTTAGTAGATAAATTAAATTTCTTGCTCTCAGCTAATGGGTATCTCAAAAGTCGACTTGGATCCGCTTTGTTCTGATCTTTTTTTGGTTTATGTGTGTTTGAATGAATTAAGTGTAGTCAGTCGTCGCCTTGTCTTCCATCTCTTTCACTTGCATCTTTCTTTCTCTGCCTCAGGTCTGTCTCTTTCTTGTTGGGATCACTTATTAATGAAAACGTTTCGAATGGCACATTTCTTTTTTTTTATTTTTATTTTATTTTTTTTGTGCGCCATTGAATGACTTCTATAAAATCAAGAAAGAGAGAGAGAGCGAGAAAAAAAAATTAGAAAAATTGGCAGCTTTTTTTTGCCTGCCGCTGTGCGTTCCAAGGTCAAAGTTTGCCTTGGCAAGAGAATTCTAGCGCAATTAAAAATAAGCAAAGTGAAAAAAACAAGAAAAATCCATTTTTTTCATTCGTCTTTTTTTAATTTACGTGTTCCCATGGCTTTTGTTGCTATTTGTGGCCAATTAATTTAAGAATGAAATCGAAATCTTGGCATTACTATACTTTATATCTTATTTGTACACTGTTAGAAAAAATGGCAGGGGTATGTGGATTTCAATCAGCAGTTTGTTGGCAATCGGTTGTCTAAATTATGATTATTGAAAATAGATTATCAACTAATTAGGACATAGTGAACAGGCTACCAAGGTGAGCTCTATCTTTATCACTTCATTCAGCTAATAATTCCCAACTGGTTTTGGCCCTTGCAATTCTTGAGCCAATTATTGAGCCTGCTCACTTGTAATCAAATTTCTGACTTATATAATTTAAAACTTGATCCAAATCGTTAGCTTATATGCTTAAAAACGATCAAATAAGGAAAACTTATTAATACTAATTTAATGGAAAGCCCAGTTTATATCAGCTTGTATCAAATAAAGGAAAGTTTTAATTTTCTGATATTAAATTCGTCAGATTCAATATCTTTTATACACATCTAACGTACATCAAAGCATTTGCAATTAGTTAAATATGCATTAACAAAAATCCCCCAAAAACAAATTTATAATTTACAACTTGAAAATCAAAAAAATGCTAAAAATGATTTCACAAAACGTATTTCGAAAATTAAATGACGTTCTTCACGTTCTCGTTTTTGTTCTTCTTGTTCTTGTTGTTGTTTATTAGAGATTTTTCTTATTGGCCATCAGTTGCCTCACCCTCAATGTCCTCCTCCTCCCCACCACTTGCCTTGTCTGTGTGTGTGTGTGTGTGTTTTCGTTTATTTCTATTTTGTTTTTCTCAATTGTGGTCATTCTCGAAAATTGTTTTTGAGTACCGGACATGACGTCAATAAGTGGGCGTTTTGTGTTAATTTCTTCAGCGCGTTGCCCCCCATAGACCCCACCACCACCCAACCAAAACCAATCCCTGCCACCCCCACAAATACACACAACACAATATCCTATAAATATATAGGTGTATATATATGTATATACATATATATATTATATATAGATATAATATATAATATATGAAAGATCTGTTGTTGGCGTTTTTCTATGGTTTTGGCAAGTGAAATGAACATTTTCGTAGGCGCTAAAAGCAATTTTTATGCGGCATAATAATAATTCTTGAAGCTTTTTATCGGGCAATGGTCATGCCTACGATACGATATATATATACATATATCAGTAATTACATATGGACAAAATGCATGGGCGTAGTGGGGGATAACTGTTTGAATGCCAAAAGAAATGTACTTTAATATTTATCCTATCAGAAATGACTAACTAACTACAAAATATAATCAGCTTTAAAAGTAATGAGTAACTTTAAAACATAAATAAATTGCATGAATTTTATGACGAACTGATGAACGAAAATTAGTCATTGAAAGAGACCGCAAATCATCAAATATTTCTTCCAGTGGACTTCCTTCTACATATGTACACATGTATGTATGTAGTTCATTTTATTATTATTATTAATTTTTATGAACCTGCCCACCCCTTCCGTCCTCCCCCCCATAGCACCCTGTTATCCCTCATCCAGTGTCGCATCCGCCAGTTATTAATTTCCTGTATTTCCTTATTTGTCTTATGACATGAATGTGGGGTGTGGTGTGGTGCGTGGGAGGGGTGTCAAGCTTAGGCGGCGGGTTGGGGGATTTGGAACTTTTTAATTATGTGTAAACAAATATTTATCTAAATGCGATGCGACGCAAACTTCTCTCTTTCTCTCTCTCTCTCTCTCTCTTTCTGTCTGGCTATCTCCATCTCAGTTCTTTTCTCTATTGCTGTCTCTGTCTCTCTGTCCGATCGCATTACTCATACAATGTGTTGTCCAGGAGGGACCAGAGCAAAAGAGATTAACACAATTTGCCATAAATCTACAAAAAAAAAAAAAAAAAAAAAAAAAAAAACACAAAACATGCCATAAAAATACAGTTGTTTTGCCATAAAAATGTTTTATATGCCTCGATCTTGTGCCACCACCCTCCTAAATCTCCCCCGCCCCCACCAACAACTTGGTCGTCTCTTCCATACAAACATACATACATCAACTTGGACAATCGATCGTGCCATATCATCAACAAAATATGCTCATTCGCCCAGTCAAAGTTCAATTAGCAGCAGCAGCAGTTTCTGTTTCTGTTTTTTTTTGATTATTATTTTATATACGATTATTTGTATGTATATATGTATATGTATTTATTTTTTTTTTCATCTTCTTAATATATGCAAATTGGATATCGTCTTAGGCGCCTTTTAAACTGCTGCTAGCTGGTTTTCTTTACGCTAAATTTTTGTTTCTTTTTTTTTTTTGCCAAATAAAAATCCCAACAAAAAACACAACAACAACAAAAAGAAAAAAAAAGAATTATTAAAGTTTCTTTTTATTGCTTAGACGTAATAACGAGTTTATCAGCAACAGAGCGGAAATACACAATTTGTACAAATACAAATAAAAATATATATTAAACATCACACACACACACACTGGCTAGAGGGGGGTTAGAGGTGGAGGGGGTATGGGATGGGATGGGGGACGGAGGTGTGTGGGGATTGAATACAATTTGAAAGGCTTTGGTTTTTTTTTTTTTCGTTGAAGAAAGTGAGAGGAAATTGAATGAAATTTTTTTTTGTTTTTTTTTTTTTTTGATTTATTTTTGTTGTTTCACAAAATTATAAGTACGAGATAATCGTGGGTTATAAATGTCGAGGACGGCCGCTTGGAAACATGAAAAATTAAATTTATTTTGTGATATTTCATATTTCGAAAACACATTTCGAAATTAAATGTTATTTAGAAGCCAAGTCCAGCTATGGGAAAACCCTTTCGGAAGCCTCTACATATTAACTACGTGATCCAAAATGATTCTATCTAGTATAATATCGTAACCCCAACTTAAGCTGAACTAATTCCTTTGGCTATCTTCCACGATTTGATCCTAGAGCTGTTAACCAAGAGTTTATCTAGTGCAAACCTTGGAAAGTCATGCTGGAAAACAGAGTTCTCGTAGTGCTTTGACCTCGCTTCACGTAGCTAAGATGACCACCAAAATGGCTGAAACAACAACGAAATTAATTACAAGCATTCAAATAGTTGGGGTACATTAAGTCGTCTCGATGGTGGATTGCTGATGCCGACTTTGAGATACCCTATATACAAGTTTTTAGAGTGAATTCTCACTCACGGGAAAGATGAATGCTGAGTGTTGGGTATGAAAATGTTTGGTTCTTTCGTTATAAGCATTATTTCTACAAGTTCATCTAGCTATTCTAATCCAAACACATTGCCCAGCGTCCAGCATCATCATCAACATTGTCGACATGGTGCCATGTACTTTGGACTTGATTTGAGATGACCCTGGGCGGCGGCACGCCTCGGCTCACCTCACCTCGTCTTAAGATTGTTTATACCCCCCATAAACATGGTTTCCCATCTCCCAATGTACGTGCCATTTTGCCTTGGCCACTTTTATTCTTATTTCTCTCTCTCTCTCTTTCTTGTTTTCTCTTGTGTTGCTATTTGGCGGAAGTACGAGGTGTGAAAATTTATTCATTCGATTGAGGAATTTCTTAAAAATAAATCTCTATATATAGAGATGGATTTATACAGATACTAAGTATGTAATGCAATTGAAGAAACACACACACACACACATGTTGATCATTTACAATTGAAAACTATAGCATACTTTTGTGGGCAATAATTTTAATTGATTTTCTTTTTCTTTTTTTGTATTTACAGAAAGCAATCACAGTGAAATTTTCGAACCTGCGAGCAGCCACTGCAAAAGGATGAAGGCACATAGAGCTGATTCCGTTCGCAGAAATTACCGAAGACATTGAGGAGAGGATAAACAGTTAAATTCGATCGATCGAGAGAGAGAGAGAGAGGGAGGAATTGAGGTAGAGAAAGATAAAAAACACTTACGACACAAAGAATAAGTGAAGAGAGAGAGAAAGAGAGAGAGATAGAGTGAGTGAGTGAGATAAAGAGAGAGATAGAGAGAGAAGCAGCTGGAGCTGGACGCTAGCTAGACCAGCCAGGTGGAAGAAGAAAGGGCGAAGAATTGGTCACAACAACGCTACATGGATCGCAGAAATGGCGGCGATCCCTTGGCGCCACCCCGGCCCCCTAAGCTATTACCGCGCGTGCATCGACCAAGGGCGCCGGAGCCGACGTTAAGTGGGGAGCAACAACAACTACAGATACAGATTAATAATAATCCACAGCAGCAACTTAGTATTACCAACTCGACAGCAGGAGCAGGAACAGGAGCAACAACAACAACAACAACGACGACGACGACGGCGAATAATAATACGATATCAATCATACCCGCATCGGCCGATTTTGACGATTATCAAATTCATCATTTGACATTTCTGCCTCAGCGACCAAGTAGTTTGAGTCGCAATAGCAGTAACGCATCCTCATCAACAGCCACGGCGAATAGTAGTTCAGCTGGTTCTGGTATTGTGGGTATTGGTGGCATTGGTGGCTCTGGAACGGGATCAAGTTTTACACGTCGTCGACCGCCAGCACCGACACCATTGCTGGATATACATAGCAGCAGCAGCAACAACAACAACAACAACAACTTCCTTAGTCATTTCCAAAGCGCTGATCCAGTGTCAACACTGGGACAGCCGCCCGCCTCACCAGTCACACTGGCTCAACCGCGACCCGAATCCGAAAGGCTAACCAATGAGTATGTGGATACGCCGCTGCAGCATGCGACGCGTTCCCAGCACCCGGCCGGCCAGCAGGATAATGGTCAAACAACGACGCATCATCTATTGCTCCTGCCACAGCGACAACAGCACCAGCATCAGCACCAACATCAGCACCAGCATCAACACCAACATCCACACCCACACCCACACCAACACCAGCATCATCATCAATCCACGCAGTCGCATGTCCGATTGGCGGCGACGACGACCACGACGACAGCGGCGGCGACGACGACGCTCGGTCAGGATCACACCGATGGCTTATTACATTCGCACACGCATATGCCTCATCTAAATGGTCATGGCAAGGCCTCAACAACAACAGCAACACCCGCCTCAAAGCTTCCACCAGCTCCACCACGAACTGCAGGCGTTGGCGGTGGAGGAGGAGGCATCAGCGGATTGGGTTTGGGTTTGATTACATCACAACCCATCACACAACCCATTACCAAGCAACCGACACCCGCCTCGCAGATAAGTAAAGAACACATGCATGCCCTCGAGGAGCTACTGCAGCAGCCATTGGCCGGCGGTGTTGGTCAATTGGGCAGCGGTGGAGGTGGTGGTGTCGGCGGTGGTATTGGTGGACCCATTGTCATGGGTGGCGATCCCTCGCTCCTGAATCCGATAGTATGTCCACGCTGCGGACGCTGTCGCTGCGAGCAGTGCCAAAGTCCGCGTCCATTACCCCAGACCTGGGTATGCAACAAGACCTGTCTGTGCAGCGCCGAATCCATCATCGATTACGCCTCCTGTCTGTGCTGCGCCAAGGCTCTGTTCTATCACTGTGCGCGGGATAACGATATGGATTGCGATGATGGCACCGGCACACCCTGCGTGGACAATCCCTGCTCATGCGGACCCTATAAGCGCACACAGCGCTGGGGCTGGCTGGGCGCTCTGTCCATTGTGTTGCCCTGCCTGTGGTTCTACTGGCCAATGCGGGGATGCATGAAACTCTGCGAGAAATGCTATGGCCGTTTCGCTGGACGCGGCTGCCGCTGTCAGGGCGGTGCCGGGGGCATTGGTTCCACCAGCAGTATGCTGCCCATTGTGCCCCTTGGCGTTAATGGCGCCGGCGGAGCAACGGCCATTAATGGTGCCATCACTGGCAATGGCAGTCAGAACGGTGGTGGCGTCACCCTCAGTCAGGGCAATGGCAAGGCCATGGATCATGGCTGCAGTGCAGCCAGCCGGATTCTACGCAAAGGCGACCTGACGCCCGAGAAGCGACTCCTAGACTCCAGTCCGGATTATTAAGCAAATGCAACAAAAACAAAAAAAAAGAAAAACCTAAAATCCCATTAACTATCATTATCCACGACCACGCCCCATAACCCCCCCCCCCAAAATCCCACCATCCCACCATAGCCACTTCTGCCCTTGTGGGCGTCTTTTTTCCTGCACCGGAAAAATAGGCCACACAGAGAGAGAGAGAGAGAGAGGGCGGCGCACATCCAATCCATTCAATCCATTGCAGAAAAACGCTGGAGAAAATCTGTGGAAATTGCAAAAACAAAAACAAAAAAGAAGAACCCATTGAAAACACATGCACACACACACGTACACACGCACACACAAAAGAAAACAAAAACAATTTATATATATATTTTAAACAGAATATTTAATATGATTTAAAAACAAAAAATAAGAAAATAAAAAAACAAAAGAAAAAAAAAAACAAATAAAAACAAGAAAGGAAAAAATTAAATAACCAAAGACTGCAAACAGATAATTATTAATTATTAGAAATGTTATTTAAAAAATAATTTCGCTTAATTTAAAACACACACACACACACACAAACATAAAAACCAACTGAAAAATGTTAGTAAGAGCAAAACGACAAGCGACAAAATAAATACACTATTTTTTTTTTTTTTTTTTTATATAATTGCTATTCGAACGATTAATTAATTAATTATTATTATTTTTGCGCTATAAAATTATTGTTTAACATTTTGATTTTTGTTCAATTTCTAAGTCAATTTTTACTTTAAAATATGAAAAACAAAACAAAAAAGAAACAAGAATATAATAATTAAATAAATAATTCCAATGAATTTTCCACAAAAGAGAAAAAGCAAACGAGACAGAAATATAATATAATATAATATAATATATACATATATATATATATAATATATACATATATATATATATATATATATATGTGTATATGTATATATATAGAGAGAGAGAAAGAAAGAGAGAGTGAAAGAGAGAGTAAGAAAGTGAGAAAGAGAAAGTCAAGTAAAGTAACCAGAGGGTTAAGACAGAGAAAAACTGAACAAACATAACAAAACACCAGATTATACAAATACATATATACAGACACGGCAAACAAAAGAGAAAGAAGTGAAAAAATTGAAGGCAAACCATTTTTTTTTTTTTTTTTAGATATATACAAGCATTTATATACATATATATGTATATATATATTTATCAATATTTACATACCATACATATGTATATACATATATGTGTATATTTGTGTGTGTGAAGGAAAACTTTTAGAAAAATATTCAAACAAAAAAAAAACGGAAAGAAAAACGTATATTAGTCAAATATTATAAACAAAAACAAAAGAATAAAAGTAATGAAAATTATATAGACAAGAAAATACCAGTCCATTTTTGATGTTGTAGTAAATGTAACATTTTAGTAGAGAACAAAATATTAGAGAAACAAACAAGAAAACTAAGATATTAACACCGATCCCAAACACACTTCGGCATACCGAAGATTTTATACCCTTCGAATGACTCACATTGATCGATGTATCTGATTCGAGATTAAGATATTTATTTGGAAACATGAACAAATTTTTACGATTTATAGTTGTCAGATCTATGGGTTTATTGTCTATAAATCTGCTTGATCAGCATTGAGACTGACGACATTGTTCTTATTGAGGCTATATGACTGATTGGAACATACTAGACCAAGACTCCCAACTTAACAATGAATCAGAAATTTGGTTTAGGCAAAAAAAACGTTGCGAAAACGAAGGAATAGATTCTTCATGGAGTGTGGTTCTTATTGACACTTTTTATATATATGTATACATATAGTTACCTGATCTGAGACTGATGAATGCCGCCGCATGGCTAATGAATATGATCGATGATAGTATATGATATATGACTTTAAAATATCAGTAAATTAGTTTGAATAATCTTCCAAAGCCAAAGAATACTTAACTTGCATATGATACATATAGACAGAAGAATCTGTATCTTATAGTTCCACGATTTGTCCGATTTCAGAAGAAGTTGAAGAGTCTTTTTTGAATGTTGATCAGGAATATTAGCATTGCAAGGGTATAAATATTTATCAATAGAAACACACACACACACACAGTACGAATTTAAACCTTTAAAAAAAAATCGGTAATTGAGAATTTTGTTTTTTACTCTTCCTTTTTAAATGCTTTTGGTTGTATTTTTGCTTTTGAGTTTTTATTTATTAATAAATTAAGGAAAAAGCAAACCTATAGACCAGTCTAAATGTGCTTATATATGTATGTATGTGTATGTGGTTAAAAAAAATGTTTACTTTACCAAACGAAGAAGTGAAGTGTTTTGAGCAAAAGCAAAATTGAATTCTTACATATATATATATATATTTTTTGTATGGAAATTGTCACTATATATACCTATATACATATATATATATATATATATATATATATATACATATGTGTATATATACACACTTTTTTTTAATAATTTTTTTGTATATAACAGAAAAAGAAGAATATGAAGCAGAGAAAAAGCAGCAGGCAAAACTTTTATAAAAATGAACAGAAAAATATGCAAGCAAATTCCAAAAACTACAAAAACAAAAAAAATACAAATGAATAAAAAATAATATAAAGCATCAAAAATATTTACATATTAGCGAAAGAAAAGTAAAAACAAAAAAAAAAACTAAAAAAAAATCCAAAACTCTATATGCAGCAACAACAAATACAGCAAAAACAACACTCACAAAAAACAAAAAGAGCGAGAAGAGAGAATGGAATAAAAATAATTTTTTTTTTTTTATAAAGAAATATTCTATATGAGAAACAGCTTAAAAGAAAATGCAAAAGAAAAAGAAAAAACACAAAAAAATGTATACACTAATTAAATTAATATATGTATATATATATATATGTATATATATATATACATATGTATATATATATATATATATATATATATACTATATATGTATGCCTAGCTATAAAGAAAAACAAAACACAAGATGAAAAAAACTATGCTTAAATCCTAACCTTACAAAACAATTCAAGAAAATCCCTCTAAAAAGCAACCAACAAACAAACAAACCAACAAACACAACAAACAAACAAACATAAACTGAAAATGCAGACGAGATATCCTTAAAGTTAGACCTACAAACATAAAAAATCTACAACAAATGCAAAAGAGAAGAAAAAAACACATAAGAAATTGAATATATGGAAGGAAAATATGCTAAATATATAAAAACATTTAAAGATTTAAGGCACACTCTATACATACAAGCTCTATACATAATGAATATTTATTTTATTTGTACATTTTATTATAATAAAATAAACTGAATGGATGAAAGAATGATGAAAGGAGTTGATGATGATGTTGATGATCAAAAGAAATGAGATGAGATGTTGATGTAGATGATGTAGAAGATTGATGATCATGATGAAGAAGAGAGTTGAGATGATGATGATGATGGGAAATGATGAAGAACTTTATGTAATGTTTTTAGAATGTATGTTCCGTTAAAAACTACAAAATAAACAACAAAAAACAAAAAAAAAAAACAAATAAAAAAATCATATAATACTAAAATATGAAATGGTGTTTTTATTTTAGCTTCTACCGCACTAGCTATTCTTCCATTTAGACACCACCTCCTTCTCCTCCACCTCAAAAAACCCTAAAGCAACTCTGGCGCTGTCTCTCTCTCTCTCTGTATCTCTGTCTGTGTGTGTGAGTGCCAAATGGCTATGGCAAAATAAAACTAAAGCAGCTGTTTCCGGTATTTGATTGATAGTGAACTGACAGTTTGTTTATCTCGCGCGCGCACACACACGGAGCCGAGAAACACACTATTCGGACTTGGATTCGGTTTTGGGATTGGTAGTAATAATAATGCCTAGTGCCTCGATTCTCGATTGGGGCTGCACACGCATGCGTTCCCATGTATGTACTCACACATGAATGTATGTACATATGGCGATCCAGCAACGGCTGCATTTTGATGCTATTTGGGGCCGCCGTCGGCGCACTTATTTTTAAATTACTGACAAAAAAAGCAACAAAAAAAAAGAAGAAAAACCAAAGTAAGTAAGCCGACTTAGATATACCCTGCACAATATACCAAACACAATGAATAGTTCACTATTTTTCTAAAACGGGGGCGAGGCACAAAGCTTATATATATCATAAGTGTGCCTACCAAATTTGGTATCTCTAGCTCTCATAATTCCTGAGATTTGGGTGGCGATCAAGAATATATATAGCGAACATCCTTGCGACCGAGGAGGAGGTCCCTAAAAAATGCAAAAGACCGTTCGCTTATTGAAGGTGTTCGAAAAGAAGAGGTTTAACTGTAGTTTATAGAATCGGAAATGTTCCTTCCGTCTGCCTATTCCTAAATGTATGTAAGTGCAGGGTATGTAAAAAAAAACATACAGAAAAAAGCGAAATGAAGGAAAAACATGAATACTGTGTTGTCGACGTCGTCGTCGTCGGCATTGCGGGCGGACTATGGCACAGCAACAACAACAACAACAACAACAGCAACACAACGATGAAAATTTACAACGGAAGACGCGCATCAAATGTTGCAAGCATACACATACTTAATTTAAATTTAACTGCAAAATATTTCACTCTCGCAACTGGAAAGGGAAGTGCTCGTGGTCGTGGTCGTAGTTGTGGTTGTGGGCCGGTGGTATAAGGGGGGCATGGGGCATCCATTTCACATTAGCCATTTAAGTATGACTAGGAACGACAAACTCTCTTCGTTTGCTACGTTGTCAACTAAACGTGTTAAACCGTCACTTTAGCTTTTGTAAGCTTAAGCCCCCGGTTGATGGTCAACCTCGAGATTAGCACGTGCGAAACTACATATGTATGTCAGCTGTTTGTGACTATGCCTCTGTGTGTGTGTTTGTGTTGTTGCAGTTTCTATCTTACATACATATGTACATATATTTTTTTACGTTCATTTTATATTTGTTAATTAATGCAAAGTGCAGTAACCGTTTTGCATAATTGACTCTCTCTCTCTGTCTCTCTTTGTCGTGTGTGTTTTTGGGTGTATTATGGGCATTGGGGCATTTCATTATTCAATCATAATTCGCGCGCTCAAACGCAAATTACAAACAGTTTGTGGCCGCCAGCGATAACCTTATGATGATGGTGCGGCCTAGGCCTGGGGTCTGGTTGGGGTCACCTTTGGGCTATGCAAAAAATAAATAGAAACAATAATAAAAACAACAAAAAGAAAATACTTGAATGTGTACTTACCCGTATGTAATCAGCAAATGACTTTTGCGGCACACTACAGACAGTCTCAGAGATTCAGAGACTCAGTCTCAAACCTCCTTCCGAAAAACTCGCTCTTCTTGATTGACACACTTTATAAGGCGCGCGGGTTCACTTTGGGTTCCCTTATATATATATACATATGTATATATATTTTTTTTTTTTTATTATTTGGTTTTTATTTTTTTTTTTTTTTTTTGATTTCATCTTCGATTTGATGAATGGAACAAAGTGCCAGGAGAGAGATGACGATGACGATTATATACGATTGTATACGGTGCGGTATTTCATCTGTTGCTTCTACATTAACTTCTGCTTCCTCTTCTACTGATTGAAGTGTGCTATATTTAACAAATGAGTACATTGCATGCAAGTTTGCCAATTCAAATAACTGTTCTATGATGATCGTGAAAGGGGATGGGGATGGAGATGGAGAAGATGGACGGGATTCTAGTGCGAACGATCGATGCAACAGATGCAGTGACAGCTCTAATGAATGAAGTTGATAAGAGTGCAAAAGACGGACAAAACGGGAACAGAAGTTCCCAATAATGAATGCACCCAGTTGGAAAATGGTACCAAAATGTTATAATGCAACAATAATAAACATGAAATCACAATTAACACATTATTAATATTACAATGACCTACCTACAAAAGAATTGCATTATAATGCTGACATTCTAAATTTAAAAAAAAAAAAAAAAAAATTTTCATATTGTTTCTTTCCTTTTCCAAATAAGTATAATGGGTAATACCTACACATATTTAGTAAAGGAAAATTAGATTACAATAACATGTTTTTAGATTACTTATTTAGTATTAATAGTATTTTTATTTATATTGATCTTAAATATTTAATATCCTTGCTTAGACTGCTATTGATGGTACCACTAGTTATAGGAAAATGTCCTGAAATAAGTTTCATTGTCTCAATTGGATTAATATGCTTTTGATGGTGATAGGGGACGCTATATTCTATTTTTTTTTAAGGCATCATTTTTTGAGCGTTTTTTATAATTATTTTTGAAGCTTTCATTTCGCAAAAGATACTATATCATCTGAAGAAATTTTTTTTTTTTTTTTTACAGATTTTATACATTTGATTTGTTATGCATTTATATTTTGATTCGATTCAATTCGGAATATATGGTTTTAGTGTGATATTTTATTTCCACATGGTTGTGCTTAGCCCAGTGCATTTCCATTTCGATTTTCCTTCACACACACACACACACACACACATATAGCAAGGCAAGGCAATGGTGATAACTAACTGCACGTTGATGGGTGTGCCCGCATAAAATTACCGTTGAACTGAAAGAGAGTCAGTCGTCGCGGTCGGCCCCCACCCTCCCTATACACTCCCCCCTTACCATTCTCGTCATCAGTGCACACACACACACACACAGCTACCCTCTAACCCCCACCCCTCTGTGCCCGTCTCTATCATGGCTAATGCCTATCCGGCTGTCACTTGTCTCTGGCTGAAGGTGAATCTCTCTATGTATGTATGTATGCGAGTGAAGATTGCCTTTTCTAATGAGCAAGGAAGCATTGATAAGGCCATATCAGTCTATACATACATACATATGTATGTATCTACACACATACATATATTCACCGGCATAATCTGTAAAAATATGTGTACACACATACAAACATACAAATGTATGTACATATGTGTGTATGTATGCACATGTAGAGCGAATGCAAGATACGCTTCTCGTTGCAGACATACTGGAAGCTCCTGAATGACAGATCAATGAAATCATTATGAATTCGCCGAAATCGAAGCGCAAAAACAAAAAGGAGAACGATCTACATACATACATACATACATATGTACATATAAAAATGCCAACTCACGAACAGGTTTCATCTTGCTGCTCTCCCTGCTCTCTCTCTCTCTCGCTCCTTCTTTCTCCCTCTCTCTTGTGATCCTGCGGCGGAAGTTGGTTGTGGTTTGTTTTTGCTTTTGCTTTGCTTTGCTTTAGTTTTGTATGCAATGCTTGTCGCCTGCTTGATACCCCACCTCCTCCCCCATCTCTTTACTCCTTCTCCCCCTCCTCTTCCTGCGCATCACAACGTTTCTTCCTTCGTTCCTTCGGTTGGCAGCCCGAATGTTCCTTCGTTCGTTTTTTCATTCTTTTCGCTCTTTTGATGTCTGGACGTGTTTGCTCCTGCTTCTTCCTCTCTGTCTCTCTCTCCTTCCTTCTCCGGCCGTTCGTTTTTAATGGCAACAGGTGCAAATGCTTCACGAAAAATCTCAACAAATATTCACATCCGCTTTTGCCTTTTTGCTGTGTGTGAGTGGGGGGATGGGGGGAACGGAAGCACCTGTACATGGGACGTAGATCGCACGTGATTGTTTGATTGCCCACAACTCTCAGTCACTCGCTCCCTCTCTCTTTCTCTCCCTCGAGGGTCCTTCCTCTTGGCGCAACAATTAAATTTGTTTTTATTGTCAGGCCCAAAAAAAAAAAAAAATGGTGAAAAAATTGCCCCAAAGTGCTGTACATGTCCAAGAGTTGAGTTTGATCCGAGCTCAACCCCTCACCACTCCTACTCCTACCTCCCTCCCCCTTCCCAGTCTTGAGTCTGACAAATTCATTTGACACTTTGTATGGTTGCGTTATCGTAGTTGTTGGTGTTGTTGTTGTTGCTGTTGAGAGCTATGGAAACTTGTTTCGGCTTTCGGGCTAAGCTTGGGCTGGGACGCACTCAGTTTCTGTTGCTGGTTGAAGCACATAATTACCGCAGCGCGTATTTAATCCGACAAATGGTTTCAACCTTAGTTGAACTTTGGCTATGGGCCACCACTCGAATCCATGTTGTTGTAGTTGTTGTTATTTGGCATTTCTAATATTTCATGACAGCCGCTTCAAGTCGAAGCATTCTTAGTAATTTTTTTTTTAGTTTTTTTTTCCTCTCAGTTTTTTGTGGTTACGATGTAATAAACCTTGACAAGCCTCGAATGGAACAACAACAGCAACAAAATCAGTGCGTACACCAAGTGGGGTGGGGTAGGGTGGAGTGATGCTAATTGGTGTCGAATGGGAGATACCATGTAATACCATGTCGCACCACAATCTTTAAATTTTAATTTGAAACCTATAGAAAAATTTCCTTGTCTATAATCTTAAGAGTCTGCAAGATTTAGGGGATAACCCGATAATCAACAATGATATACCCATCTTTTTTCGCTCCTATAGCTACAGGGTAGCAGTAGACAACGTTAATGTTGATGATGTCAAGTGGTTTCTTTTTTTTTTTTGTCTAATGAAAATCATTTTATAAACGATAAGAAGAAAAACTGCAAATTGTAATTGTTGCAATTATTTATTATTATAAACAAAGCAAGTACTTACGTCATATGGATATCAATAATTTTAAATATTTTTAACTTCATCAATTACACTAGCTTCCATTAAAAATTAACCTCCCTAAAAATGTGTTTATAAGGATATTTTGGGGTTTTTTGTTCTAAATTCGAGATATTTTCCGATTTCGAGATATTGTCAAAAAACCATTTTTCCGGTACTTCCTTTAGATATTTGCGAATATCTCGTGAACGAAGTTATCCACCAACAGAAAAGTCAGATAATCCGAATGCTCTTTACGATGCTAAACAATATGTGTATACTCAGTCCAAACTAAACTAAAGTTACATTTGTACAATTTTGTTTAAGCTTTGAGGTGATACAAATTTTGAACATTTCAAGTCTAAGATCATCAAGATCGGGTTCAAAGTCGATAAAAGCCAGAACTTCAAGACTCAAATTGGTACTTTTTGGTAAAAAAAAAATTGTATTTTTGGTTGTTCTAGGTTTTTGGGACAAAGGCATGAAGGTGATTACTGTTGAAGACAAATTCGTAAAGACGTAATTCAAAATAAACGAAAAACGTTGACTGAAAATATTTTTTCGTCTTTCTAGACCCAATTTTTTTTTCAAAAAGTCCTTATTTTCAAGTTTTGAATAGACGCTAACTTAAGATACATCTTTTCAAAATCAGAGGGAAAATGTTAATAGGTTTGGTCAACAATTTTTGAACAAATACCTACGAAAAAAGATTTGTTTGGTTATTTTTCTTCTTTAAATTTGTTTTTTTATTTATCATTTGAAATTTGATAAACTTATTTTTCTCTAGTTTTAAAAATTTTCATCGATGTATCGTTGAAATTTTTTCAAAATTAAGTTGAAATTTTGTTTTGCAAATATGTATGCAAAATATTAAGAATATAAAAGTGAAGATTGTTGTGAGGAAAGATTCGTGTATTTGGCACTGATCTCCTTTTTGGGGAACTCTCTCAAAGTTGGCAAAAATCTTGGAATTGTTAACTATGTTAAGATGAAATAATTGTCAACAAGGGGTAAACCGAAAGGAACCGCTAATCGAAAAAATGCTCTGCCTTTAGCATAGGTGTTGAATACCACAAAAACAAAAACAAACCGATCTTGCTTTGAACTGCCAGACTCCGCACCTGTCAACCCTCATAAGACACACCAACACAGATACTACACACACACACACACACACACACACTTACGAGTATATATATATATGTACCTCATCTTCAAGCAGCAGCGGCAGCAACAACATTTGCCAAAGATCCCCCCATCAACATAATCTTCATCATAGTATTTTGCACTCTTTCTTTCCTGCTTTCGCCCCACCCCAGTCGATGCTTTATCTTTTCCGCCCATCTATCTGCATAAATATACAAACACACACACACACACGCACAGAGAGAGAAAAACACATACACATAAACAGATGCTCCCTCTCCACATGTTGCTTCATTCATCCCAAACCCAATCCCCCAAACTGACGGACTATGATAAATAAAGTAAAGTGCATTTCCGTCAAAACAAGTTTGTTCTATTAATATTTTCAATACTTCGAATTCAGACTGAGGACGTTGGCAGACAGCGGTCGCCGGCAGTTGGCGGCAGTCGCCGTTGCCGCTGCCGCTGCTGTTGCCGTTTGCAGAGCAAACTTTCACTGCAGGCGACTTGAGAGAAGATCACTAGAATTATTATACCCATGAAATCGAAGTGTCAATTGGGTATATCAGGCTCAGTGCGGCTCATTCGAAGTATTTGTGTGTGAGACGATGCACTTGTTGTTGCTAACCTGCGGTTAAGTTTTCTCTACACTTGTCAACAGGGTATCCGGAAGTCGATGCATTAACTTAACATGAGTAATGTTTTGTTTTTGTGGTTATTTCTTCTTTCTTTCTGGTTGTGTGTTGGCTGTGTTGTAGGGGGTGACCAGAGGGGGTAGAGTGGAGGGAGGGGCAGAGCGAGGGTATGGGGGTAGTGTAGGCATAATTTTAATTTGGCTGCTGTGTTGGCTCTGTGCGATCTCCCCTAGAAATCTACAAAAAAAAAAAAAAAAAAAACCCAACACAGAAGAGACCCCCGAGAGCATTTACAGTTATTTTTATTGGAGCCAAGCAGCGCGACAATTCATCCATCATTTTCTGTTATGATTTTGAATCTACATATGTATGTATGTATGTGTATGTGTGTTCCTCCTCCCCTTTAAACGTTTGCTCTGTTTTTGGCATGTGCGTTGGGGGCACTTGAAGTCTCCTTCTTTCCCTGCATTACCCTCCCCCTCCCCCACCACCACACACATACACACACACACACACCACCATCATGTCTACATACGTCTCTCTCTCACTCTCGGCACTTTTTTTTTTAGTCAGCATCCGGTAATTATGCGACACGCTGATTAAAATGCGTTAAACGCACACCAACACACACACGCACACACACACACACACACATGTATAGACATGGACCCGGGTCTTAGGTGGGTCTGGCGACCGGGTCGTACGTCTGCCAAGTGAAATCTTCGCCTGCATTAACGAGTTTTCCGTGACGCGTCGTTGTTGTTGTTTTTCTTCTTCTGCTTCTTCTTTTTCTTCTTCCTCTGCTGCTGCTGCTTCTTCTTCTTCTTTTTCTTGGTTGTTTTCTTTAAGCCCGCTGCTCTTATTCTTTTGCCTCCACTTTGCTTTGCTACACTTGATTTCCACACACACACACACAGGGAGAGAGAGAGTGAGAGAGGGAGAGAGATTGGTAAGGAGGGGAGGGAGGGCAAAGACTGCATTGGGAACGTCTCCTGATATGCTGGCTATGTTTCTGTAGTGATCAGGTTACCTGCTTTGGGGCATACGGGGCTGCAGAGGGAACGAACAGCGGCAGGGGCAGGTTAAGGGGCAGGGGCAGGGGCAGGGGCAGAGGCAGGTGGCCAACCAGCCAAAGGTTCTTGGTTCGTTGTTACCTTGCAGGTTGCATGGTTTTATCTGCAGTCGTCGTCGTCTGCATTGGTATATCCTATGGAAAATGAAGAAAAACAACTGCCCAGTTGTAGGGTATATAAATTGTTCATAGAATCCTTACAAAAATTTCCTTGAATGTTTGAACATTCTCATTCTGGGAACCCCTCGAAATATTCGTTGCATACTTTCAGGTAGTCAAACTGGGATACAATTTCAAATACTGGGCATACAATTAGTCGACTTCTTTTTCGATTTGACATTGGTCGACTACTGTTGTTGTTGTTGTCATTGTACTTTAGCCTTTTTCTTTCACTTTTGTTGTTGTTGTTGTTGCTGCTGGTGCTGCTATTTTTTCTGGCATTGCATTGCACACGGCATTCGTCCTCCAACAAAAAGCAAGGCAAAGTCGTAAACGCAACAGCAGCAGCAACAACAACAACAGTCAAAGTTACACCCCGATCCCGTCTTGAAGCAGCAGCAACCGCCCACCGTTCCCTCATACACGCTCACTCACTCACTCACTCACTCACTGGAGCTCTGGTAATATAAAAGTTCTTGTTGGTTGCCTCGTTTTTTTTTTTTTATCGTATTTTTTCTAACTCGCCGTCGTTGTTGTGCGTGGCTCTGGTTGCTGTTGTTGTTGTTGGCTTGTCTCGTTTATTGATCGTGTTGCTGTGCACACACACACACACACACACACACACACACACACACAGTTGCAGTTCCATACGCAATTCAATGAAGAAATGCCCCAAGTCAATGACCCGGAAATTGTGTCTAAAAAAGCAACAACAACAACAACAACACATTGACGACTGCAACATAGAACTTTTACCTAGACGATACAAACCAACGGCGCATGCGGTCTCGGAGCGTCGACTGAGACTGAGACTGTAACAGAGACCGGGACAGAGACCGAGACAGAGACAGAGACGTTGACGTTGTCGTTGAATGCAGTCCAATGAACTGCAGTATTCGCAACCCGCAGCTTTTGCTACGAGCTGCTGGAGCTGCGATTGCAACAATTGCACACTGAGCACACAGCAACAACAGCAACAACAACAACAACAACATCATCCAACCAACAGCAACAGCAGCAGCAACAACGATGACAATCAACGCAATTAATGCTCATCCGGCCTCCAGAGTGATTCTGCTTGGACTTCCTCCCCCTTTTCACCCATCCTCCCCCAACCCACCTCACAACTCCCCTCCCTTAACCCCTAACCTACCCATTGTAGAAAGAAGAAGAAAAAAAAACCCTTGGGGGGCAGATTTTATGAAATAATTTTCAACATTGTCGTTGGTCTGCCTTATAGGTCATTCTATCCAATATACTACATAGTACATTCATCCCTCCCTACCTCCCTCCCTCCCACCTCTGAACCCCTTTGGCCATATTCAATTTATTGCATATCGAAAAAAATTAAGCACAAAAGTTCAGTGCCATAGGCCAAGTTGTTGTCGCTGCTGCTGCTGTTGCCGTTGCTGTTGCTGCTGTCGTCGTCGTTGTCGTTGCCGTCGTCTTCCACTTGTAATGAGAATTTATGTACTGCACACAAGATGTGCATAAGTTCTTAAACTAGAAAACCCGTACAGAAAGTGCCGGCAAACATGCCACATATATTATATGTATGTACATGTATGTGCCCCCAATCTACTTGCCCCCTACACCACCAACCAGCTCAACCTCATCACCCATTCCCATACCCATCCAATATATGTACATATATCTATCTATCTATCTGTATATAACTGCAATTAAATGGGTAATATGTATAATGACTTCTTCCAAATTCCATTCAAAAATTATTAGTTACTAAGAATAGATTTCAGAAATTTTTAATCGTTTGAAATAATTAGATGGGCCCTCTCTTAACACGGGAAAAATAATTTTCAAATTGATTCGATTTGTGCCCTTTTTATACTAAACTTTGAAAAATATTTTCAGAATAAAATAAAGGTGACTTTATTTGTTGAATTCAACTTAAATATTGTACAATAATCTTAAAGAATATTTTGTAATATAAAATGTGAAATATGTTTTATAACATCTATAATCGAAGAAGTTTTTCAACGACGCTTTCCTTGTTCTGAAAAGAATTTTATTGTAAATAGTCGTTCGATGATCGGGTCAGAATTCACAGCAATCGATTGCGAATCGAATGAATTTCTTGAATTCTTCAATATTAAAAACAAAATTCTATTATTTGAAAAAGAGTTTACATTGTGTCAATTGTTTTAGTTTTTTTTTCAATTTTTTGAACGAAAATTTATTTATTTATTTAAGAAGTTAGATATAATTAAAATTAAGTCTAACTTAAGATTAAAGCGCTGGCGTCGAGGGCCTTCGGCTTGATTTTATAACCAAAATTTATAGTTTGCATAGTTTTTTGGCAAGTTAAATGAGATCGATCTTGAAGAAGGCGAGAACCAGGTAGATATAGCTACCTAGACTTAATTGCCTGTTAATAGATTTAATAATGAGTTTGAAACAAGCTCGAAATTTATGAAGATTTTCCTAGAATCTATGTGGACATTTTGAGTGGAGAAGTCTCTATTGAAATTGGTTAATTTTACCAATTTTAAATATACTTGTTAAATAAGAATCAAATATTGGCACGTAGAATTTAAATTGGTGTCGATTCCAATCGCCACTAATTAATAAATTAGTTAATCTTAATGATTCTCTTTGTCAACATCAACTTGATATATTCTCCAGGGATTCATATTAGTTTTAGGACTTTTGTTATTGTGCCTTCCAATTTATTTTTCCTTCATTCGTTGCGTGTAGCTCAAAGACATTGTCAGAGCTATTCCCAGACTTTGAATTGGCATGCAATATTGAATCACTTGCATATATGCAAGTGCTGGTAAGTATGTATATATATATATAATATATTGAAAGGGGTCAAAGTTGTTGCACAGTCTCACGACACAATTCGCAGGCATCGCCTTAACATGCTTAGTGGAAAAGGAAAACTGAAACTGGGACTTGGATTGGTAATGGGACAGGGAATGGGACTGTGACTTGGACAGCGGCTGCGACTGAAACGGGAGTTGTGCCCCTGAACATTATTCAACGTTTGGATGCTGCAATTGCTCTACATTTCAAACAAAAACAAAAGGAAAACAAAAACAAAAACAAAAAAAAAAAAAGAAAAAACTCAAACGATGAGATGATGCGTGTGCTTGGCTTTTAGGTTTTTTGTTTTTGTTTCTTTTTTTTCGCATTTAATGCAATTAACCTCAAACTAAATGGCAATCACTTTAATTTGCTTTAATTAAGCTTTATATGCCTATGAAGAGAGATGATGATTATGGGGAGGATGAGGAGGTGAAGGAGGAGGAGGTCGAGGAGGTGTTGGCGGAGGCAGAGGTGGAGGTGGAGGTGGGTGGAGGTAGCCAAAAACGACGCCTATATGGCATGACTGACGGTTCTTTAATTAATTACAAAGTGACAGGGCAAAGGGAATGATGAACTGAGGGACGAGAGGGAAATGCTCTTGATGATCATGATGAAGATGACGATGATGAAGAAGAGAAGTTCCTCATCATCAGTTCTTGGTCTCGGCACTCAACGCCCACTTTTCGATTGGTAACTAGGCATGTTTCCTGTTCATGTTCTGTTCGTTCGTTCATCTTTCATTTTCATATTTCAAGTGCAAGTGCCTTTCAGGATGCACATGGTCGGTCTCTGCATCTCCGGCATCTACTTCTTTGAATTGGAATCGACACTCACACACACACACACACACACACACACTGACAAAAGAGAGCGATCCACGCATGCGCACACTTAATGAACGCTTAACGGATGTTTCCATCCATCTCGCTCTGGCATTGTGGGCTGACACTTGTAACATAAGCATGGGGCATGGGCATGAGTCTGAAAACCTCAGCCCAGAGAGCCTGACATTTGTTTCCCTGCTGTTGCTGCTGCTGCTGCTGCTACTCTTCCTCCTACTCATCCTCCTCCACCTCCTCCACCACTTGAGTAGAGTCTCGTACGTGCCCAGATGCGTGGGAATGACGAGACGTCTGGAGGACTCTGCGAGGCGCTGGAGCAAGTTGCTCATAACTCAAAGCCAGGCGAAATTCGAGACTTGTTAATGCGGCAAATTATATGCGGCGACAGCGCGCATGCCTGCCATCCACAGAGACAGAGAGAGCGAGAAACACAGATAGTTAGAGAAACAGAGATAGAATATATCTGCCAAATATACCACATCGTTTATACATATTTATATATCTACATAGACGAGGATCAATAATAAGTCTGTGACTATTTCAAACTCAAGTTAACCCAAGAAGAAGGTTCTTTCCCACCTCCAAGAAGACGTCGACAAATCTATCGTTTGAGAAATAAAATGATTTTTTCCACAAACAAAATTGATACGCCCTTGCATCGATAAACCATCACATTGCTTAAACCTGAACTCCATGAATTGAGGTCCAACGAACTCAAGATACTCTCTACAATCTACAAAATAGATATCAATACTCAGAGGGAGAGAGAGAGTCCTCTTTCATATAAATTAAGACTGCGTGTGAAATTATTTATTAATTTTCTATTTCACTTCTTCGAAATTTGCCGTTTTAAATTACTTCCGGTAACGTTCAGGTCCGCCAATTTAGCCTTTTTCACGACAGATCTTTCCTAGACTTAGCTAAACGAACTCCTAACTCCCCTAAAGGACGCAATTCTTAGAAAGAGGGGAGGGGTGTCCTGTTAATGGGGGTTTAACTTAAGGAAGAATCGTTGTGAATTGAAATCCCATGAAACGAAAACCAAATGATGTTTTGTAACGTTTAGTAAAGGGGCTAAAAGGACAAAAATGCGATAAGTTATGCTTAAACGACCCCCTATACAGAAATCTATTCGCTTTTTATTTCAAATTATAGTTATTAATCTCACTTATTTCCTTTGATAGCTTTAAAAGTATCTTCCTCTCGGGTTTTTTTTTTTTTTTTTTTTTTTGTGTTGTGGAATTTATCTTTCTAAGAAAATCATTGGTTTTTGATGACTTTGATCGGATGTAAGGTGTATGGAGATAGTTTCTGAATATGTATTTAAGTGTATTCCTTAAACCTCTGCAGGTTAGTGAACGAGGGTCAAAAAGCAAATTGAAAACTTCAAGCAAATTGACAGAGATGCTCCATAAGAAATACGCAATGATCACGCCACAGCAGTCAAAAGGAAACGAACATCCCCAAAGCCAAAAAAAAAAAAAGAAGAATTAAAAACGAAGAAAGAGAAAAAAATATATACGAGTATATGAAGAGGCAACCTCCAGTCTCGATTTTTTTTTTTTTTTTTTGCTTTTTCTTTCTCAATTCTTGTTGCGAATTTATGAATGTATCTTTTCAGTTTCTTTCACGAGAACGTGAAACGGGGCGAACTGCAAAGCCAATGGCGAAGCCAACATGCAATGCAATCTCTGAAGGATCGCGTCTGGAATGTGGCTTAAATTATGACTTAAATGGCGTTGGCAGTTTATGCGGCTGCCGTGTGGTTTGGCATTGCTTGACGATCACGATGACGATGACGGCGACGGCAATGCTGATGATGATGATGATGATGATGATGGAGATGATGATGATGATGATGACTCTGTGTGGACTGGTCAGCATAGTCAGCGGAAACGCCGCTCTCGAGAGATCTTTGGGCTCTTGAGCTTCTCAAGACTCGCAAGTCTCTGGCTTTAATGCCGTTTCGCTGGCTTTCTTTTTCTTCTTTACCTCCTCCCATCTATCCCCCACCTCCCTCTTCTAAATCTCTCCCTGTCTCCCCAATGTATCTGTCTGTCTGTCTGTGTGTGTGTGTGTATGTTTCTCAATGCTGTTTCGCCCATTCTTAAGTGTCTCGAGTCGAGTCTAAAGTTGTTTGCTTTATTTGGTTAGTTTGCTTGACGTTAAGTTTTTGTTTTTCTTCTTTTATTCTTTGCTTTTGCTTTTTTTTTTTTTTTTTTTTTTTTGTCTCTCATTTCTTTTCTGTTTCGTTTCTTTCGCTGTTTTTGGTTGTGGCTCGCATTCTTGGCCACATCCTTCACAAGGTCATGCCAGTGGAGACGAGCCAGTCAGTTAGTCAGCCAGCCAGCCAGCCAGCCAGCCAGCCAACTCAGTTCAGCTCAGCTCAGCTCAGTGGAGTAATGATAAAAGACAACAGACAGAGAAGAAAAATTCTAGCTAGCAGAGAAAAGAGAGAAGACTTGTATTTAAGCAAAGTAATCTTTAAGCAAATAATTGTATGTAGACGGTGTATACACCCAAAAACCATGCCCATGCCCATGGCCTGGTCAGATCCAGCGTCATCATTATCATCATCATCGTTCTCGTTGTCGTTGTCCATGTTTGCACAAATTGTTAGCGACTGCCACAGAGATACAGTTTGTTTTGGCTCATTTTTTTGTTTTGTTTTTTTTTTTTTTTTTCTTTATGGCTTGCCCCGGGGCATGTTCATATGTTCGAGTATATACATATATACAGACAGACAGACATACTTACATACAACAGTTAAAAAAAAAAAAAAGACGCAGGGCTGGAGACCCGAATCGAGAATTAAGCCAAAGTTAAAGTTCACAAGATGAGGTGAGAAAAAAATTCAAAAGAATTTTTTAATCCAATCCAATCTATCTAGAATCTGTCTATCATTCTTCAGCCCTGTGTCTTATCCGTTCGATTATCTGAACTATTCCACATATGATGCGATACCGATACTGATCCCGATCCCGATACAACACCCCAACCAAAACCGAAAAACGACATTTTCGAAGCGTTGCCTGTCGCCGGTCGCCTGTCGTCCGTCCGTCTGTGTGTATGTGTGTGTACCCCTCCATACTATATGTAGATATATTCTGTTTGTGCGGTGATTTCGAGTTGTGTGTTGGGGTGTTAATAAGATATCAAATATGCATGTGGCCAGACCCAGACCCAGTCCCAGTCCCAAACTGAATGCCCAAAGACCAGACTTCGTCTCTCACTCACTCTCACACTCTCTGTGTACGCTAACGAGGCGCGTTTGAAAATGCAGCATACCACAACAACAACAACAGCAGCAGCAACAAATAACAACCAAAATAAATATATACTAAAATTCACCATAATCATTATGAAATATTATATACCCTTTTTCCCACTCAATATTGAATCCATGGACAACAACTTCCTCGTAATCATTTAAAAAGAAATTCTTCTTTAACAAAAAAGAGGTGAGCTCTCTAAGCTTAATCTAGTTGTAATTCCCAACTAGTTTTGGCGTTGAAGTGGTATTGCATTACAATTCTAGGCTACTTAGCGAATGCTGCTGATGAGGGAACTTGGTAGTACAACCTGCTCACCATCTCGAGTCAGTTTTAGAAAAAGTTTGTTCAAAAACAAAAAAATATCTTAATATATTGATGGTATTCCATGTTTAACAATGATGTTCCAAGCATTCGAGGTACCCCTTCCCATCCTTAACCTTTAGTTTCAGTTTTACGGAATCTCAACTCGCAACAATTCCACAGATGCTTTAAAAGTAAATGTTACATAACGCGTTGTAATTACGAATTGCGTTACATAATATTCTTAATCATCATATTATATTTGCAGGTTTCTAAACAAAGGGATATTTCTTTTTATAATTTATCAATTTCTAGACTCTACAATTTGGTGAATTGTTAATATGCCTTTTCCTTGACATTTCAAATGTTTTCGAATTTAAGCGAGTTAACGATGTATCGAAAAATATATGTGTGTTCAATTCTATAAAGATAAAATCTTTCTAAAATCAAATCAAATGATACCTTGGATTGAAGCTAAATGCCATAATACCCTGTGTAAGAGTAGAGAACAAAAAACCAAAAAAAATTAAGACTGGACAAAAAAAAAAAATAACCCAAACGGCAGCAGCCAAAAAGCGCGACAGCCGGCGCGTTGAATGTGGCTTGGTTCAGTGTTGTGTTTTTTTTTTTCGCTTTTTGTTTATTTTTTAAAGATTAAAAAATAAAAAACGAGACAGCTCCAGCTCCAACTCCAGCCTCAGTCGACCGACCCCTGCTCCCCTCCCATCGCGCATGCCGACTCCAAAACTTCAACTCCATCTCCATACCCGAGACTCAGCACCAGCACCAGGTCCATAACAAATGCCCCCAAGCACTCAAAAGCTTTTCTTATTTATTTTATTTTCAGATTTCTTTATTATTCCATTCAAATTAATTTTGGTTTTTTTTTTCTTTTTTTTTTTTTATCATTTATTTATTTATTTTTTGTTTTTTTTTTGTGCGCAGGCGCAACTTGATGAGGATTTTTGTTCAGTGTAGCTGCTCGTAAAGCTAAAGCGTAGCACGGTAGCCGGGAATATACTGTGAGTGTGTGTGTTTGTGTGTGTGTGTGTGTGAACGATGACGCTGGTGGAAAAAAAAATAATGAATAAAAGAAAACCTGTACACAAAAAAAAAAAAAAAGAAAAGGAAAGAAAAGAAAAAAAAAACACGACAGACAAATAAACCAAATACAAAAGCCTTCTTCTCCTTCTTCTGCTCCGTCGTCGTATGGTCGGTCGGTCGGTCATTTGGGTTTAGTGCGTGCGGCTTAACTGCAGCAAACTGGTCGAAGACTTGAGGATCCCCAACCTCCAACCAGAGCATGAGCAGAGCAGTAGAAGCAGTAGAGTTGAGGTAATGCACAGTAGCCGCGCGCATGCTGGCAAAATTCTCTTCAGCATCCATCGATGCTCGACTTGCCTTCACGGCCAGACCACATTATGGCTAATAGTCTCTCTTTGCCCTCGCTCCCTCTGTCTCTGTCTCTGTCGCTGTCTCTTTTCGACTGTGCCTGATTCTTGTGGAAAAGGCTGACTGGGCGTGGCAGCAGCAACAGCAGCTTTATTATTATGCACTGTGTTGTTTGTGTATGGATTGCCCCGCAGCTTTCGTTCCTTCACCAGCGTTCAATGTTTCGCCAAAAGTGCCTTCATTCTGGAGTCTCTCTTTCTCTCTTTTTGGAGCGACTGTTTTGCGTTTTCTACAGAAATCTCTAAGCACTTTTTCTTACGTCCTTTAAGGTCATTAAACGTGCATTGTTGTTGTTGTTTTGTTGTTGCTGCTGCTGCTGTTGCTGTTGCTGTATATTTGTTTTTCCGTTTTGTTGGTGTTTGGTTAGATTCGCTTGAAATTGGCAAAGAACACCCTGAAAATTGGCTACAACATCGTAATATTCGAATCTGCAATTTGAATGTTTAAAACAATGAAGTAAATTGAAGATTTCGCCTATAGTATATCATCAAAAAGGTTCACTAATCGATTACAATTAGGTCCCCCAAAAGTATGCTAAGAAAACTTAACGCTTAAGTTAAAGATCCTTCACTGAGATGAAAACTGAATTTTTTCCAAATTTTCCAAATAAAATCAAAAGAATTGAAAAAAAAGGGAAAAAACTATATCAGGATCCTTTTATTCACACAAAATTCAATGAATGAATGAATGAAAATCCATATCTAAAACTCTCTTGATTTCTACGTAACGAATATACATACATACATTCTAAGACCTAATAGATCACGGGAAAGTTAAACACTCTATAATTAAATATGCCCTCTTATTTAAAGTCAACGATTAAAGTGAATATATTTTAAATTAACCGTCTTATTTTTAGTTAAATATAAAAAAGAATATAGGAGGTAGCTTTAACTTGAGATAAAATCATGTAAGATCAAGGCTCTATTTAAAATAGTAATTTCGAAAAATCTCTTCTACTGTAGGATGTGCAAAAGATCCTTTCAAAATCCACAAATTTCTTCGCATCAATGAATGAATGGCATTCCATTTTTCTGAATAATGTGAGTCATAGCATTATGAGTGTATGGTTTTTCATTGGCTTAATCATCATTCATTCAAGTTCAACATCAGAGGTCGGGGGCGATTATTACTGTAATGACATATTTCTTAAAAGTGCCAAATGCCGACACTTAAGATGAGCGTGACACAAAAGGGTTGAGCTTTAATTAATTAATCAAATCGACAAGGAATTTTTATGGTTTTACTGTTAAAAATTTTATATAGATATTGCTGATCTGTGTGTGTGTATGTGCGTGTGTGTGTGTGAGTCAGAGAAGATTTCTCTGGTTCTTCCTTAAGTAGGTTCCCCGTTTTCTGGTCACTCTGGGGTCAATTCTTGAGGTACAAAGTACATTAATCGTTTTTTTTTTCTCTTTTTTTTTTTTTTTGTCGAATATTAACTTAATTAGCTGTTAACTGTAAAAAATAAAAAAAATAACCAAACGAAGAAAAAACACAATAACAACGAAAAATGGGCACCAACGGAAATGATTGCGTATGGGCATCGGAGAGTGCCTAGAGTAAGTAAGTAAATGCCAAGTTGTAAGTAATAATTATGTTGATGGAATATTCATAACAGGAAATCCCTTTTACAACAGCTTTGGGCATGTGTGTGTGTGTGTGTGTGTGTGCGAGTGTGTGTGCGAGTGTGAGTTGTGATTAAAATTACATAGAGTCATGCACAATCAATGCAAATGGGAATGTAAATGTAAATGTACAACAAAAACAACAACAAAAATATTGTACGCAGCCCATTCACAATGGTTTTTGTTGCCGTGCAGTTGCTCACTGAATATCAAATTACTTTCGGTTTGGATTCAAATTGAGTGTGCGTGTGTGTGTGTGTGGGGTGCACTACACTCAAAATGAATGGATAGATGAATAGCTTGGCGCACATGAGCTGAAACTAAGTATTTTCTCTCTCTCTCTCTACCCCAACAATATACAATTATCGATTTAAATATGATCGATTTTTGGGTCAATATTGATGAGGGGAAACATTGAAGTGCTACTTCAAAATAGTTTTTTTAAATTTCAACAAAATAATCATTTAACACTTAGGGCAAAGCAATTATCAAATTTGATCTCGTTTTAGTTTTCATTTTGTCTGCAAATCATCGTCATTTCCTATGAATATCCTATTTAGGATACCAAGATTTGCAAAAGGAAAATTATTATTTACAATTACTTAGGAAAGATCAACCTGAATCCAGGAATTTTAGATATATATTAATTCATCTGTTCGATATGTGATATATATTATCTCTTCTTATATCATTTTTCAGACTGATAAGATACATATATATTTTAATTTGTGTAACAATTCGAGAGAATGTACATAATGTACTTATATTTTAATTGATTTTCATAGTTTGGGAATCAAATTTCAATTATTGATTGTGTAGGCTCTTGAAAATTGACTAATATCGATTTGTAGCGCCCTTCAAGAGTCGTTGTGATCGTACATTGAAAAGGTTTTTGTGTTCCCCGATTCGATTCGAGGTGAAACTATAGTATCTGCTTACATATTTAGATAGCTAAACCAACTCTGCCTTGCACAGTAGTTATCGCATATTTGTATGTATGTATGTGTGTGTGTGTAAGTATGTATGTGCACACATTTGCACATCCACATCAAATGCGATTTATTTATTAGCACCCCACAGCAGTCAGCAGCGGCAGTTGAGCAGTTGTTACTTTATACAATGCCGCAGCTTATTTGGATAAACATAAACCCTACGCGACATGAGGCCCGATCCAACGATCCAGCGATCCAGCGATTCAACGATCCAACGATCCGCCGATCCATGTGAGGAGGCCACACACACAATCAGTCATTCATCCAAGCCAAAGCGACCATCCATCCATCCATCCATCGGCTCGGCTCTCTGTTTCCCTCTTGACGATGCCTCCAACTGACGCCGCCGCCGATGCCGCCACCGTTTTGCCTATTTCTGTATGCGTAAAGCAATCTATTCATAAAATAATATTAAATAAAATAAAAAAAAAAAAAAAAATAGACAACAACAGCAGCAGCACCAGCAACAACAACAACAACAAGAAAATACATATTTTCATTTACATCATTTTCAAGACCGGAAGAGCACTTCCTCTCTAATGTGTGCTGGGCTATACATATGTACATACATGCATATGCTGATATGTACATACATACGTACATATATGTATGCATATACATATATGTAGATACATACATTCGTTCCATCAATCGCAGCACCCGCACCAAGCCATAGACCCACAATTGAGGTTGCAGCTTGTTGATTTTTCCATGCGTCAAAATAGCCAAAACAGAAAGCGACAGAAAAAAACCATTTCCATTCATAAAACCCAAGCCACGCCCCCTTTTTTTACTGTCCAACAAACACACACACACACACACACACACACAATAATCCCGAATTGAGCCCCATAAAAACTTTCCAATTAAAATGATCGATTTACATGATTTTCACAGGAAACTCGTTTACCTGCAAATGCAAAAAAGGTTTAAAAAAGAATTAACAAGATTGCTGGACAAGTAATTGATTAAAATTATGATAGTTTACTCTCTATATTGTCGGCAGTGGATCAAGTTCTGACTTTGAAGGAACTCTACGGAGCCGATTTGAATAAAATATCATAGCTTATGCCCTTTATTTTATCAAGGACCTTTTTATACCCTTGCTAAAAAGGGTATGTTAAGTTCATTCAAAGATGTTTTACGAATTTCTGCCCGTTCTTATAAATATTGAAATCAACCAAATGCATAAAATTACGTCAGTAGCAATTGAGGTTATGTCCGATTTACTGTTGCTGTCAAATGTGGTACAGTTGAATGGCGTTGCCATATCCCGGACACATCTCAAACATCTTCCTCTCGTTCTCTCTTCCTCTTGTGTTGTATTTTTGGATAGGCCAAACATTTTTTTTCGAATGCAAAATTTTCCGCAAATAAAACACAAAGAAAAATATTTCAAATAACATTTAGCGAAAAACTGGCGCCAGCAATTGCTGCTGGCCTCTATCCCCCAACACCCTCCTCCTTCGCCTCTTGGAAACCCCGACACCTGGGCTACCACCTGAAGTGCTCATTAAATTTAAAGCGTAAAAATTGGAAAATTTAAATGAAAATCTTCATCAGAGTGAAAGCGATCGAGCAAACGATTGAGGGTGGTGGCTAGAGTGAGACACCCAAAGATACAATGTGTGAGGGGGATGTTGGTGGGGGTTGGTGGGGGCAACTGTTAGGATGAGGAAATAAATTTTCAATTCGAACCATGGCCATGGGTATACTTATTTACGGCATGGATATTTATAGTTTTAACCTCAAACAGGTGTAAACCGTAAAATGGCAAAACATTGTTTAAATCATTTAATTGTAAACTTTTTGCCGCAAACGTCAGCAGTGACTTCAAACAGAGCCAGAGAGGGGGAGGCAGAATGGGGCCGGGGGGTGGGGGGGGGTCTAGGCGGCATCCACTGACGGGTCAAACAAATTGCTTAGCAGAACAAAAAAATAAATAAAACGAATTGTATTCAAACCCACATTTCTATACCCTTTCAAAAAAATTGAACTGGGGAACATATTCGCCATCTTAAATGAAACACAATTAATCTTAAAGATTTTCTAAATAAATAATTTGTAAAACGGAAGATTCATGCAAGTTTTGTCTATTGAAATATATTTTGGTTTCTTTTTATTTTAATTTATTTACAGAATATATGTTTATTTATTCTTAAATAAAACAAGATTTCGAGCTCTCTATTCCTTTTTTTAATTTTAACATTCATTTTACAATACTCTTTACTTTATTAAGGGGGATATGACAAAGAATAATTAATATAAAATAATAATATAAAACTCTGCTTAATAACTTAAATTTAAGAGGGGAGAACAATAAAATATATTTAGAAATAATTCAACTAGTCCCCATTATATATTTGACCTATCTAAGATGAAGTTTAAAATGAATCAAACGATCCCAAATTAGTTGTCTTACAGAGAATAGCTTCAAAACCCATTTAAGCATTAAACTAAATGAATATAACCTTTTTCTTTTGTTATTTCTGCAAAAAGGGTATAATATGAAAACAAAAAATATTTAGCTAGAGGCTAAGAAAGATCTCTTCCAGGAAACCCGGTGAACAATTCGGCTGAGGTCGAGCTCTTGTTCTTTTTCTGTTTTTTTGTTTAATGTAGTTCATCAAAATTGTATTATTATATTTTATTTTGGCACGCGGCCCCTTGCCGGGCCATTGTCATCCACACACACACACACACACACACACAGAGAGTTGGTGTTGAGATACAGATACAGATACAGATACTTCTTGTTCATCTAGTGAAGAGATCGATCGGGCTTAATTTGAATTATTTGGCCGTAAATAAGGCACAATGGTAGCAGAAGCGGGCGGGAACTGAATCGGAATCAGAATCTCAATCAGAATCTGGATGTGGATCTCTGATCTCTCTTCCCTTCTTCTTGCCTGTCCAAATGGGATTTTTATTTCATTTCGTTTCGTTTTCAGTCACCGATTTCATTTCGGTAGTAGTATATAGTACAGAGAGATACCAGAACCAAGAAAAGCATAAATATTTATTATCATAAAATGCGGCAGTAGAAAGAAGCTGATCCAGCATTCAACATCAGCAGCCGCCCCACTGAAAAGGAAAACAATTTCTCAATGTCTTTTATATCGCAGCAAAAAAAAAAAACAAAACAAAACAAAAAAGAAAATACGAACCCGAAGAAAGAGCCCAGCTTCAGTTCTTGATGTCGCACCCCTCCGCCCTCATCGCCCAGCAGCCCAGGTTATACCTTTTGTGCTGCGACCATCAAAAAACCAAGTAAAACTGTACTAGATCCCATGGGTTCGACTAGATGATGATCAGTTTTTACTTGAAATCAATCCAATTCCACCCTTTCCACTATAAGAGTTTAAAGCTTGAGCTAAGATATGTATTTCTGATCCGATTTCATCTGAAGTAAAGTAATTCGCAATTGCCCCAAGATAAATAAAATACAACAATTCGCAAAAGTTTTCTTAAGCTAAACTTATTTCTAAGATTTTTTCCATTAAGACGTTACAATGTTAGATAAAGATATAGAGTATTACCTACCCATAGGAAATTTCATTTAAGTCAAGTCAAATGGAAGTCCTCTAACCAAGGACTCGTCGAAATACGATCATATTGGGTAAAAATCAAGCCAAGGACTCGTCGAAATACGATTATATTGGGTAAAAATCCAAATTTGGACCTAGATAACCTTTAATAACATTATTGAAAGATTTTCTATCTATTCTGAAGTGATAAATTATTGGCTAGTAAAGTATTTTCACTCTCATTTCAATTGGAAATAGCTTTTGTTATAGTAAGTTTTTCTTGGGAGTTTATTTCAGATCGCCTTTGAATGCAATCCAATAACCCCCAATTGAAGTATTGCCCCCAAATGGGGCAGGGTATCAAAAACAACAAGCAAGACAAGACACAAGACAAGACACAAAAGACAAAGACGCGCTCTGCTCTGCTCTGGTCGTCGTCGTCGTCGGAACCGATCGAGAAACTTGTTTAGCACGCGTTACAACGGCTGCCTGTATTCGGGAGGCCTCTCAAAATGTTTGCGGTCGGTCACTCTTCACCCCCAACTCCATACATACATATATCTACCTTATTTTCAGCCTCTCACCACTGCCGACGCCTGCCGCGCCCACTTGGAACGGAGCTTATACCTTAAATGTATATATATATATATATATATACATATATATATATTTGTTTATTCCACATGTAACAAACGCAGTCAGCAAAAAAGTCTCTTGCCTTAATCCGTTCAGCTAAACGTTGATTATACAGATTCCCCCTCTCCATTCCATGTTACCTTACCTTTCCTAACCTTACCTTACCTTACCTTACCTTAGCATACCTTATATCCATGCCCATGCCCAGCTACAACAACAGTCACTGCGTGGGCTCATTGTGGAATTTCTACACTCATTCTTGATTGTTTCGTTTCGTTTTACGCTCTGGGCCATATGTGTTTTTGTTTGCTGCATTCCAGTTGAATTGGTTTTGGGTTGAGAAAACGAAACGAAAACCAAAAGCCAAAAAAAAAAAAAACCCAAAACCCAAAAACAGAAAGAAAAAAAAAAAAAATAAATACAACAAAAATCCAGAATCGAGAAAGAAGCCAAGCCCGAATGAAAACGAGGAACATCTTCAGATAATAAATTTGAATTTCAATAAATTATTTTGTTGCTACAAGACAGACGACGTCCAAAGGGGCCGGGTTCGGTACGGTTTTTTTTTTTTTTTTTTTTTTTGGATCCTCTTCCACTTCATTGTTCCCCCATCTGAATGGTCAACGTTGATCTTCTTTTTATATATATGATTTTTGGTCTTTTTTTTTTTTGTTGCCTCGCGTGAATTTCATTCAACAGTTTTTTTCTTTCTGACTTAAGCAATTTCTTTTTGGCCTTGTTGTTGTTGTTGGATGTTTTATATATACCTATATATATATATATATATATTTTGCAGTCATTGTTGGCCAAGGCTGAAGATCGATCGTAACTGTGTGTGTGTGCAAATACCAAAAGTTGTTTGTAGTAGTTATGGATCTGATGAAGTGATCAGGCCTTGACATTGATCAAATGCCAGAATGTCAGAGAGATGAAGATCATCATCATCATCATCATCATCATCATCGTGTGCTGGTGGTAGAACCTATCGTTTCCCGATCTCTTTAATCTATTAAAAACAACAAGTCATCTTGAAACTTGTCATAAAATACGTTTCTATGAAGGGAAACAATTGATTAATATAATAAACCGAATGTTTAGGTTAATAACCAATAGAATTGGATAAAGATTTTACATTCTCGATTTTGCTCGATAAATGGCTTAAATCTTATATCAAATTTAGCAATGATTATAAACTTTAGAAGAAACACTTCCTTAAGTCTCTCTCTCTCTCGCTCTATTGCCCTGATGCTCCTCCTTTCCAACTAATCTATAATCATTTAAACACAAATTTCCAGCTTTGACGCAGCTTGACATCTGTTTGGGTATAAAAATCGTCGAATATACCATACTACTACATAGTATAATGCATATAAATTGACAGACACCTGAGGAGAAGCAGGCATCCCAACATCCCAATAACCGATCTTGCTGATGATGATTGTTGGTGGACATAATCCGGCAGCAACATTAATTCATGGAAATTCCATCAAAAGAAATTTTTGTTGTGTGTAAGCTCCGACTCCGAGTCCGACTACCACAACAACTACTACTACTACTACTACTACGACTACTAACATTTGCCACTGACACATTGGCAACCAGTTTATACCCTAACCAAAGGGGTAGATCGACAGATGTAAGCCAAAACATGAATGGATTCCCCCCATCTCTCTTTACTCTTTAGTATAGAGTATATTAGAAGTCGTTGTTTTGCATTTAATATGTGAGTTGTGTTTGGTTTTTTTTTTTTTTTTTTGTATTTTTGGCAACGGCGTCAACTCAACTGACAAAGCTAACAAACAACCTTCGTCATTAGCCAAACTATGGCATGTCAACGAAAATTAGCATTTTTTTTTTTTTTTACAGCGGGAGGCCGACCAACCGAGCGACCGGGCGACCGGAGACAACTCGATTTACACTCTTTCGAGCTTGAAGCTGGGAGCTTGGAGCTTTGGAGCCGGGCGGGCATCTCGTCAGTTCAGTTACTTGAAAACTGTGCGTAGGTAAAATCAGCTAGAGTCTCTTGATGAACTATATCCCACTTCATACACACACACACACCTAGACCCGGTCTCGGTCGCGGTCTGCCGGCCTGCCTCTCAGTCTGCCTACGCATCTTTTGCAATTTCGTTTGAGACGCCCACGCAAATTCGAGTTTGCTTAGAAATAAAACGGCAAAACGGGCAACCTACAAATTCAAATTAAAGTTGTGTATTCGCATTATTTTTTTTCGTGGGCTTTTCGTATGTGATTTTTAGAGCCAGCCTGTCTAACATTTATTAACAATTTTTTAAACTCTAACAATCTATCTATCGGGCTAAACCTCTAAAGTGCCATTGGATTATTATTATAACATACGCGCTTTGACTATTCCTGCGGTTAGCCGCAACAAACTAACTCAAAACCGAAACAGACACGCCATAAATACACACACACACACACACACCTACAAAGTCCCTAGAGAGAGAGAGATTGAATGCACCGGGGTGGGCGGGAAGGTGGGAGAGACCTTGGCTTGCCTTGCCTTCGTACCTCACCTTATGAGCAAATTAGAAAAGCGCTGTCAACAATGTAACGGTAAAGAAAATGAATTACATAGGGAAAACCCAAACAAACGGAAATGGTATGACAGCATAAGGTGAGGTAAGGTAAGCCCAGGTAAGCTAAGGTAAGCTAAGGTGAGGTTAGCTTGCTTTTCTTTGCCTTCTATGATCTAACCAGCCAACCAACCAACCAACCAACTGGGTGGGAATTCTGGAATTCTAGAGCAACAAAGTTGGAAATATTTCACTAATGACTACATATGTATGCAACAAATCTCAAAGTCAGCTTTTGATTATCAAATAACTAATATTCCATTGGCAAAATGTTGCAAGTAATTAGTAGAGAGAAAAGCAAATTTAAATCAACTTGCCGAAAGTAATAATAATTTAAGTCATTATGCGCATGCATATGCAATTGGAATAGATATACAAACATATATACATATATCCAATTTCAATTGATTTCGATGTTCCTAATTTTAATAATTTACTCCTACTCCAGCTCATTACGCATACGCCGTGTGTTGCACACACACACACACAGCCCTCATTACGAGCAGTTTTGCAATGCGTGCAGTGAAATGCATCTCCCATAAAATGAAATTTAATCACTTGCAAAGACTTGCAAACTGCCCCAGAGGGGGTTGGGAATGGCAAGAATGCCAACCCTTAGGCATCCGCCTCGCATCGATGGGCAATCGGAGATTGTTGTGTTGCCTATGTACATACTTATGTATGTATTTTGATGGAGCATTTTTTGCAGCATTTTCACTTGCTGCCTGGCAACAACACTCTGTAAATGGAAAGCCAGTTTTTAGTTTGGGGGTTTTAGTGTTGGTTTTTTTCTGTCACCAAAAACTCCAATTTTGGGCGTCGGCGTCGACGTGAACGTGAACGTCAACGCCAACGCAACGCCGCCAACGTTGAATGAAATTTCATTCACAAAAATTCACAAAAAACGAAAAACGAAAAAAAAAAAATATAAAATAAAATAAAACGAACGAGCGAACAAAACCAAAAAGGCAATGGACACAAGTCACGCATGCGCGCAGCGTCTGAGGTTTGCTGCTGAATGGACTAGGGGTGCTGCGATGGAGGATGGCAGAAGGAGGAGAAGGGGGTGGAAGGAGGGATTGGAGGGGAGGGGTACTGCTGCTGTTGTCAGCGAATTACAGCGAAAAATATGCAGGCAGGCAGGCAATGTGCCTTTCATGTCGCTGTGCAGCATTTAAACCGGAAGTATTAAATTCCAATTATGGCGACCAGATTTTTGCTTCGTCTCCACCTACTCCACCTCCCAGCTCCCCGTTCTCCTTCTCCAGAGAGAGAGAGAGAGAGAGAGAGAGAGACGACATTGTTGTTTGTTGTTGTTCTGTTGCTGCTGCTGCTTTTATTATAAATTTATTCATAAGAAAATCAAGAGAATTGAGATACCTCCTAGCTGCTGCCTACGGCCTCGATCAGACGCCGTCGAAGTCGTTGACGTACATCATCAAATTCGGGCATTGGCACCAGATTCAATTCCTCACCAGAATCCAGACGATGATCATACAATTCCTCGCCATAAATATCATTCCAATCTGCAAACGAAATGTATGTATAATTTGCAATTACTTTGGCGAAAATTCTCAAACTCACCTCGACTAAAGTTATGGGCATGAAATCGTATCCATGATGTATAACGATATAAATCGGTACGCAAACTATAGCCCATTATTTTGATATTACGCAATTTGGGTTTGTCACTATTTGGATGCTTTGTGGGCAACATGCCAGGACGTGGATACTGACTGAGGGCCATATAGTTCTCACCTGGGAATATAGTATCAATGCATTCACTTAGCTTCCGTACAAGAGATCAATTGGCTTACTTACCCAAATGCAAGCCCTGTAATTGGGGATACAAGCTTTTGCCCTCGCCACAGGTAAGATCTTCTTCTCTGTTACCACCTTTGCAATGGGGCAGCTTAGGCAAATGGGCCAAGTCCACCAGAGTGGGAAACACATCCAATAATTCGGTAATGCCATGATAAAGCTTCGTCTTGCTCAACGGAAACTCCGGAGTGCGTAGGATGAGGGGAACTCGCAGAGCTACCTCAAAATTACTATATTTGGCCCACTCTGCATGCTCGCCAAGTGACCAGCCATGATCACCCAGAACTATGACCACAGTGTGCTCCAAATCAAGACCTCCGATCAATTTGCCAAACAAATCGTCTACATAGGATACAGATGCATAGTACGCTTGTCGTATCTGGGCGGATTGATGCCGGGAAATGGGTCCATAGGGAAACGATATGTTCGTGTGCTTAAAATCATCCCTGGCCCTGACATCTGTATAGGGATTCCAGGCAACTGGTGGCATATCGGGTGGTTTCAGGGCATCTTCCGTATAGTTAAAGAACTCCGAGATTGAAAATCTCTCGAGAAATTGACGGGGAAAACGAAAATTGATATGCGGCTTATGGAAACCCACGGCCAAGAAATACGGCTGTCGCACATTTCTTCGCGATTCCACAAATTGTAAAGCCTCCGTGACGGATTCAATGTCCGGTAGCGTTTTGTAGGGCTGTGTTTGCAACTGCACCGGACATATGAGATTCTTACGGAGTATCCCATTGCCGTCCGGGCATACGGGTGAGTTCATAAACTGCTCGGTACGTGGCCGAAATGGCGGCACTGACCAACTTAATGGATAATCGTCACTATTATTGGACGATAGACCCGGATGAAAGACCTTGCCGCAGCTGTACGTATGATAGCCATGATTCTTAAAGTATTGTGGCAATGTGGTGAAATTGCCAACGAAATTGCGCCAATAACTATAAAAGTCATACAGATGCAAAGTGTCCGGACGACGGCCAGTGAGCAGAGAATTTCGACTGGGAGCGCAAAGAGCTTGCTTGAATTGAGAGAACCAAATCAATTGTAATTGTATTATAATACCCAGCGGAAACCACCTGGCCACTCTCACCTGGCTGTAGGCACGGGTAAACAGATGACTTCCCCTGGCAAAGGCGTCTATATACGGTGTACTGGCCAAGGCATCGCCATAGGCGCCCAGCACTGGTCGCAGATCATCAAAGATTACCATCACCACATTGTAGCGGGCAATTTGGGCTGCCGCCGATCCCAGGTCGGAGAGGACCAGCAACCAAAGCGGTAAACAAATTGTGGACATGATGTCGATAAAGCGAGACATTTGCGACTGCCTGCGCATCTCAAAGATGCTGACACGGCGGATGCTGCGGATGCCGGCGAATTATTTGTTATTTTACCCTATGACCATGAAATCCACCAGGTGGGCATATCAGTTAACCCAATATATAGAAATATATGTATGTACAATAGCAACCCGATATAACAATTTTATACAGGGATTATAAGAATTTATCCATCTATTGATTGAAGGAACATTTCATTTTACAAACTGGTGCTATTTTGTCGTCCAGATCTAACATAGAGAGTATTCATTTCGATTTTTTGTATTTATTTATTATACATATATTAAGTTTCACTTGCCTTAACATCAATATCTCAATAATTTATATTGCTCTATTTCAAATTAGTTTGCGATACAGGTAAAAACTTGTGTTTCTTTAAAACACATTCCAATTTTATTTCAATTTTTGAAAAAAGTCTGTGATTTTGCTAATTCATTTTATGATAATTCAATTTCCATGGCAAATGTTAATATGTTTGGTAGGACTAACACTTGGATAATATTTTGTAAGAGTTTTGTATTCCAAAATATATATAGGAGGAATGTGTATGACAAGAGGGTTAGAGATATATGTACATACATCTCAATCTATTTTTGATATTCCTTCGAAAGCTATTGCTGCCAAAGCAATTAAGATTGATTCACTTGGTTTCCTTCTTTTCTTTTTTTGATATAGCAAGATAGTACTCTCTGCTATAGAGTATAACAATTTTTCATTTTATACATACATAATCCCAATTTCTGATTCTCCTGCTGCATTCTGCATTTGTCACATGACTTTCTCCCATTCTCAGTTCAATCTTACAGGGTGTGTCTTAGTCGTTCGCAACAATTTGAACAAGTAAACGTTGTCGTAATTTAAAACCTCCCCCATTATATTTCAATTAAATTTAACGGAAGCGCGGCTCGACAACAATGCTGGACGGACATATGTATGATTGTACATATGTACATCCTATATATATAAACATATATATATATATGTATATAAAGAGAATGAGGGAGAATATTTCTGTAGAAACAATCCATAGAGAGAAAGAGGGAGAGAGAGAGACTTGACATAACTCTGCTTACATATTTACAGATAATGTTTAATGATTAATAAGCTAACGATTTTAACAAGAATAATAATTTGTAAGTCTCCCGATGTAAAACAAAAATTAGTCACTATGAAAAAGCTATTCTCTATATTTGCATGTAGCATTTTGAATGCCAAATTTAATTGCCTTTCCCGACCCTTTCTTCGCCTTCTCCTCCGACTCCGACTCCTCCATCTCCACCTTCACTTCCGTCTCCAACAACATCATATTGCTCTTTGCTTTAAAAAGTCGTTCCACAATTACTGCAGCGTTTCTCCCGCATCGCTAGACAGCACAGCAAACCCACGGGAAAAAAGAAGATGGCACAGCAAACGCCCAATGCTGAGTAGGTGTCTTGCAGGTAACCAATTCGACAAGCTGGACACCCGCCTATGACAATAATTTCTGTGGGCATGGCCATGGGTGGTTGCTGCACAATCACACTCACTGGTGTCGTCTCGAATGCTCCATAGGTGGGCACATGCATATTTGGAGGCAATGCCGACGGTTCTCCATGATGCACACCTTCTATAAGACCTACATATGTATGTACATATATAGAATCGCAAATGAAAGTTTTCTTTATCTGGAACTTTGAACGTTATCTACAGACCTTGCGAAGTATTATTCATGACCTCGTCATAGCTGGGCGGCGCTGCATCTTTCCTGGGATCAGTTGCCATTGCGGCGTTGTTTCCTATTGCCGGTGAGTCACCAATATCGGTTTGTGTTTATTATTATTATTAATTATGTTCTTAACAGTATTTGTTGTTCTTGTCAAATTAATCGACAAATTAACAAAGAAATATCGAAATTCAGCACTGCTAGTGCTGAGCAAAATTTGAAAACACGCTAGCTTAGCTCTAAACTGGCCAGATAACTGTCATTAAATCATCACTGAAAAAATAGCAGTTATTTTTCAAAAATTCGAATTGCAATTTTCTAAAATTTGAAATTTTGGGACATTTATTTAAAGTTTACAGTTCGCAATAAAATTTTCAAGAGTTTTTTCAAACAGATTGCCGCCTAGAACATAGAGAACAAAAATGATGGCATTAAAAAGAAAGAGATGGCATACACAAAAACATTATTGTGAAAGAGAACCGTATAGCACCATGAAACAGGGTGCCTCAAGTACATTCTACGTGTCACTCAACTAATGTCAAAAACAAATGAATTTCTGTTTTTTAAAATATAAATTTATTACAGAAATTTATAAGCAAACTTATAATAACCATCAATTTGAGTTTGAGTCAGCGAAGATTTTTGTCGATTGAGAACTTTCTCAAAGTCCTGCCACTCAATCTCCTTAGCCTCAAAATCTCTTTGGATAGACTCAATGGCTGCCTCATTGCAGAGATTGCACAAATCGGCTCCAGAATAACGTTCTGATAGTTGAGCTATACTATTTAGGTTCACTTCGTGATGGAAAGGCATACGTTTGGATTGCAATTCAAGCAAAGCTAGACGAGATTCCATATCTGGAGCGGGAACATGAATGAGCTTATCAAAACGTCCAGGGCGCATCAAAGCATCATCTATCATATCTGGACGATTAGTGGCGGCCACTACCAGAATATGATGCTGACTTTGACCACCCACAATCCCATCCATTTCTGTAAGTAACGTTGAGAGAATTCTCATTTGAACTTGGCCACTGCCCCCAGATCGGCCACCAGTAACAGAACGACGGCCAACAAGGGAGTCTGCAGAGATTTAAATTCATTTATAGTTACGTTTCGGTTTATCAAGGAAACCTAACTTACCAATTTCATCCAGAAATATCAAACAAGGAGCATTCTTTCTGGCCGTATCGAAGATTCTAGATATAAATCTCTCTGCACAACCCACATAAGGTGAATATACTTCTGCCGCTGAGGTGGCTATAAAGGTCATATTTGCCTCCTTGGCTAAGCACTTGGCCACAGTGGTCTTGGCACATCCAGGTGGACCATAAAGCAAAACACCCTTAGGCAAGCTCAAGCCGAAACGGGCAAAGGCAGCGGATTGATTTAGACCGGCTAAAACAGAGGCTCTTAGAGTCTTCTTAAGGGACTCCATTCCACCTATAATCTCAAATCCTTCGGACATCTTCAATACCCGGACATCAGTGGATCGAGAGGCACTTGGTTGATGTGTCAGAAGTAATTCCCTCACAGTATGTTCCAATTCGGAGGATTTCCTCTTAACCATTTGCTGACGAACCTGACGAGCCAGCAAGCTCATATCGGCCAGTACATAGCCTTGGGTATTTGTAGTTAAATGCTCCAGTACCCTGGCAGTCAATTCCAAATCGTCGAAGAGAGCCTGAAAGAGTTTTCTTCGTTGTGCTTCATTGGGCATTTGTATGGAGATCTCCTGACCAAATCTTCCAGCCCGACGGGCTTGCTCATGTAAGGAATCTGGATGGCTTGTGCTAGCCAAGCACAATATACCAGGTGGGAGATCATCCACTAACCTGTAAAGTTCGGCAGAGATGCGTAGTGAGTTGTTGGAATCTTTGGCAGTAGCTGGACAAAGCAGCTCTAGATCCTCAAGGACCAAGACAATGGGCACTGAAATAGAAACGAGAAAGTTAAATCCCAATTTGCTATTGATATTGTAACTGGGTTACATAGCGGATGCAGTTTCTTGTAAAATCTCTTAGCTGCATGGAAAATTCTTCTCAATTCCTCTTCTGTTTCGCCAGGATACGAACGTAGCACTTGGGATGCTGTGATGTAGAAACAATTGGCTTGATGGCGACCCAGAAATTCGGTCAATACACTGCTCTTGCCACAGCCCATAGGACCAACTAGAAGCGTTTTCGATGAATACTTTCTCTTGGCTAAATCTAATTGCTCCTCCAAAGCCTCCATGACCGACTCAAAACTATAGGTTAGATACTTGGTCTGTTCTCTTAAAGCCAGCGGCATTTCCAACTTGATATCCACTATAAGCAGTGGAGTCTTCTCTTCTATTTGAAAGATTTCTCCGCCCTGCAGGCCGGGAACATCGAATATTTCCACACTGGCTATGCCCATCTTAAGTAACCGTTCGTGCTGTACATGACAACTTTTGGTCAGCTTTAGATGACGCAGAAATATGCGAACATTCTCAAGCAAATCGTCCAAAGAAATTTGAGTATTTTGGAGGAATCTTTCGTTAACAGTCAGCACACAGGCAACTTTCTCCATCGCGATGGCAGGGTTCAGTATAAGCGGTTCTAGTTTAGTCAATTGCTTATTGCTCACAACTAGCTGAGGCTTGGAGCTGACCATGCTGTCCAATAAGCAACAGGTTTCACTGCCCCCTCGAGTTTGACTGACCCAACAAATTGAATAAGTGCCATCGGAAAGCCAGCATCGGCACCAGCCCTCAACGTCCGCCTCCGACTCCAACTGTGGTAAATAGCAACGTTGCGGCTCCAGATCAATGTTGTCCACCAAATGTAGAGGCAACGTTAATAAATTCACATCGCACATGTTGCACGCAGCAAAGTAAACAAAAACAAAAATCGACAACAATTAATCATGGTACAAACACACACAAGATAACACAAGGAAACGTTACGTCATTAATGCATTCATCCACGATACCAACTATGTATGGTACGTCGATGACGTCACAAAACTCCACGTATCTTCGCAAAGTGTTATCTTTCGTTCAAGCAACAAATCGGTTTCTGTAAATGTTATCAATGCCCATCCCTGTTGACTTAACGACAAGCCGCTGCCAATCGATTACTCAGCAAATGCAGCTCTGCAACTGCATTTTTCTGAGCGACGCAAAAGTTAATTTGACAAAAATTTAAAATTTAATTAATTTATCAAATTAGTTAAGGCTAAAAAGTTTTTTAAAGGTTACTCTAGTATTGGATGTACCCAATTGCCCACCCCATAGGCGAGTGAGTGATGTTTATTTAGAGTTTAAAGACTATATTTTACTCACTGGCTAAATCGATCGGCTTTTTTCTCTACATTTTCTGTATGTGTGTGTATGTGTACATACATATATAATATATATATTTATATGTATATATATACGTATGTGTGGGTGTGTGTGTGTGTATGCCTCATTCTCATCTTATTCAGTAGACGACGAAGGTAAACAAATGCGCGACATGGCCGACTTAGACGCAGTGCATCTTGGTCTGGACGAGAATGAAGCAGATATAGCTGAAGAGCTGCAGGATTTTGAATTTAATACGCGAAGTGAGGCATCCGAATCGAATGGCGGCGCCAGCTCGGATGATTCTGAGCCGAGCATAAGCTCGGTGAGTACAGCACCATCATCTAGTGGTAAGCGAAAGACCTTGAAGGCAAAGGCCTCTAAGGTCAAGGAATTGCCGCAAAAGAAATCAAAACGGGAGGCCTCGCCCCAAGAGGAGGAGATGAACGGTGCCAAGAAGAAGAAGCAACGCGAATCCAAAACGAAAAAGGCAACAACGACAACAACACCAATGGGTAATGATACAACCAAATCGACGCCACCTGCAGAATTCGAGACGAAGAAATCTCGTCACAAAAAGTCCTCGGCATCCACAACAAATCCTCCCACTGAATCCCAAAGGAAAAGCGATGTCAGCGATGTAGAAGATGAAAAGCCACCAGCTCCACCAGCTCTTGAGTCAGACAGTGAGTCCTCCGACTCGGATTCAGGGACCCAGCATAAAAGAAATGGCGCTGGCAGTGGACGTGGCAAAACTAGCTCCAAGAGCTCAACGCCGGAGAAAGAAGATGGCAACCAGGGCGTCGCCTCCGGCGGCAACTCACAGAAAGCCTACGATTATATGACCAAATTGAACTACCTATTTCGGGATACGCGATTTTTCCTGATCAAGTCCAATAATAGCGACAATGTCCAATTGTCAAAGAGCAAGAATGTCTGGGCCACCTTACCCCAGAACGATGCCAATTTGAATCAGGCATTCAAAGAGGCCAGGAATGTTTTGCTGATATTTTCCGTCAATGAGAGCGGTAAGCCATCGATTCCATTCTAATCCGTTGTGAATTCAATAATTTAATTCAGGCTTTTTGTTGCCCCGTATCCCTTCTATTCAACTTATACCACAGGTAAATTTGCCGGTTTTGCCCGCATGGCAGCTCCGTCGCGCCGAGACATCCCTCAGGTTGCCTGGGTTCTGCCACCCAGCATTTCACCCAAGGCTCTGGGTGGTGTTATTGAGCTGGACTGGATCTGCCGCAAGGAACTGTCGTTTAATGCCACCTTGCATCTGCACAATTCCTGGAATGAGGGCAAACCGGTGAAGATTGGCCGAGACGGTCAGGAAATTGAGCCCAAGATCGGCGGAGAACTTTGTCGGCTGTTCCCGGAAGATGAGCAAATTGAATTGACGCCGATTTTGAGAAAATCTAAGGAGACGGCTCGCGTAATGAGGGAAAAGGGCATCCATGTAATTTATAAAGCGCCAAGGAGTCTCTCCTCGCGGGGACATGGCGTGCGGGGAGGCGGCAGTCAACTTGGTCCCATGCGCCACAAGAGGAGCTACCATGGCGGTGGCGGCGGCGGAGGAGGAGGAGGACCACCACCACATCACCATCATCGTCCTTATCGTCATCATCACAATTATCCACCAGGCGGTGGTTTCAAGAGAAACGGATCTCCTTATCGGCAAATGGGAGGAGCAGCTCCTGGTGGCGGCGCAGCTGGCGACATGACCTTGCCCTCGTGGGAGCGTTACATGTCCTCGGCTGCTGCAGCCGAAGCCTATGTGGCGGATTACATGAGGAACATGCATGGCCAGCTGCCGCCGCTGCCATTTGTTCCACCATTCGCCCAGTTGCCACTGCCCGGGGCAGGGGCTGGGGGAGCAGCCGGCTCAGTGCCTCCAGGTGCAAATGCATCGATGTATGAACAGTTACCGCCTCCGGTGCGCTATTATGATGGTCCCGGACCACCACCGCTGCCGGATTACCCACCACCGCAACCGATGCGGCCACCTCCGCCAGGATTCGACAAGGCTCCAAGCTACGAGGACTTTGCCGCGTGGAAAAATGCCGGCTTGCCCACAGTTCCGCCACCAGGATTTCCAAGTGTGTACGGAGCGGCAGCCAATGGCGGCAGCAACGGAGCTGCTGGAGTTGCAGCCGCTGCCGGAGTGGGTGGCGTTAGTGGTGGATCCTCAGGATCTGGTGATCGCAGCGGTGGCGGTCCGGGTTCCTATCGCAGTCGGGATAATAATGGCTCGGCCGGCAGTCGACGACGCGACTACGGCGGCGGCGGCAATCGGAGTGGAGTCGGCGGTGGATCTTCGCGAGATTCGCGTCCGTTTCGTGGTGGCCAGCGGAGTTATCGGGATACCAGACGTTGAGATCGGTTGTTGTTAATCCGGCTAATTGTGTAATCCTCACCAGAAATTGTGTGCGCGCGTGTGAAATGAAGCAGCATAGAGCCTCCTTTATATCGATATACACAACACTCCAACTCTCTATCTTCCCCGCCCCTTCCCCTATCTCTCTCTCTCTCTCTCACTCACTCTCACTGTCTGTCTGTCTTGCTTATTGCCTACCCCCCACCCTCTCGACCCCCCATTAAACTCCGACCCATACCCCCCCTCACCACCCCCTTTATAAGATTTAAACAAAACTTACGAAATAAGCAAATTTCAAATTCAAGCAGAAAAATCAATCTAATTAAAAATATTTTAAACGAAAAAAGAAAAAAAATGAGAAGAATGAAATAAGAGAGAATTATGTAAAATGTGGAACTTTATTTGAAAATGCAACAACAAAAAGACTGAAATCAAGAGACGCCCAACAACAACAATAGCAACAAACAACTGCAACAACAAACTAACCCTACAACAACAATAGCAACAACAACGTACCGTTCAAACTGTGCAAATCCAAAGCAGTGCAATTTTATGTGTGTGTGTGTGTCCCGCCCCTTTTTTGGTCCCTGTGCTTCGCCCCTTTTCCCCCCACCATTCCCCCCACAACAAAAACGATGAGAGTTGGACAAACTTTTTATCGCAATGGAAAGAGAAAAACAAACCAAATCAAATATGGAAAGAAATATCCAAAATCGAATCGAAATCCAAGACTTTCTTATACCAAATTTATTTTTGGTATAAACCAAAAACCAAAAGAAATCGAAAACAAATTTTTACAACAAATTTTTCGCCAAAACCATTTGTTAACTATTTTTATATATCATATATACATACATATATATGTATCTAGATGCATATGTACATATCTATATCTATATGTGACACTTAATCGAGAAAAAAAAAAAACAGAAGACACACAACAGCCAGCCTCAATCTCAACTGTACCACCTGCTGTACCTCAAATGATTCCAGCCATTACTTATTTCCGAGTCATTCTCACTCACACTTAATAGTAGTAGAAGTAATAGACGTCCTTCTAGTCATTAGATTTCCTTTCCGTACTGTTTGACGACCAAAAGAGAAACCAAATCAAAAACTTCCAGTTAACATTTCCACACTCAACAAGAAAACGAACAAACAAAACACGACTCCTCCCCCAACCCTCCTCAAAAAGAGAGCTCAGTTCAGGACTTGTCAATACACAAAGTAGTAGATATTTTTTGGACAATTTCGGACGGAGGCTAGGAACGTGGCCTTTTTTTTTTTTTTTGTCTTTTTGTTCTCTTTTTTCGTTACAGAAATCCTGATTAAAAACTGTTCAGAGATGAATTCACAAAAGGCATGCAAAAGGACACCCTAGGATTCGTGACCCAGAGAGAAAGACTTGGAAGCGGATGATATGACTTCGATAAAAGGAACTTGACTTGGCTTATGTAAAATATCTCAACCGAATTACATAGGTTTTTTTTTATTATTTTTTTTTTTTGTTTCAAATCGTATGTGATTGAAGAGTTGTGTGTTTCCTATATAAATGCGATATTAAAAAAAAAAAATTCTTGAGCTAAACCACTAAACTTTCATCTCAAAATTTTTCATTCAATCTTAAATTGAGTTTAACGAGAATCGTTAGGAAAGAAGCTATAATGTATAATGTGATTTAGATAGATGCTATAGTGGACCGGACCATGTTTTATCGGGACATAATCGGAAATGATAAGCGGGTTATTCGAGTATTAAGACCATTCAGATATTGGTCCGAGGGCTTTGCATGGATCGGTCGTATGAATTTGTATCAAAAAATCACACATCATAGAATTATTCATATCATAACAATCGGAATCAAATGAGACAATGATCACAGGTAAGCCACCACATTTCAATAATTCTTTTTTTTTTTTGTTGGCCACTTAAGTAGTAAAAATCCACTGGATAAGCATGATGTGCTAAATTCGTGGCTAGCACTGTATTTGTCAGCTGAGGAATTTCATATATCTGTCTGTGTTCCTTCGATTCTGTTGTGCTTTCAAAAAATTAGTTTGGGCTTTGGAGGTAAAAAATATTTTATTTGATTATCACATAATATTAACGCATCTAACGTTTCAATATTCGAAGAGAGTAAGAGTAAAGAAATGGCGTATTCCTCGTCAAAAGCGACTAAAACCATCAAGTTTTATTTTTCCCTGTAATTAATGGCTCATCATCGCTAGAAATATCACTGTCCGATCTATGATGCACCAGCAGAGAGGCAATTTTTTCATTTTGTGCTTCAATTTCTGGAGTTGCCTCTTGGGGTGTGGATAAGATGGCAGCAGTTATTAGTGCCGATGTCGATGGGACAGAATCCTCCAGTTCAGGTGCTTGATGATTGATGATACCATGATCGGCCTCACGTCGTTTTGTCAATACAACAGCTGTGCTGTAGAATATTAAAATGGGCAGGACCACGACCAGGACAACAGTGATAAGGAATATCGTCCTTTTAACCTCGCGTTGACAACATTTCAGTTCATCGGACCATCTCAGTCGAGTACGATTCATCTGCAAGAAATCTATATATTTTCAAGACTGTCACTAAAGTGGAGTACTCAGCTTACGCTGTCCTGCAAGTCAAAGCACACATGTCCCTTATTTGCCTTATCCATTTGCAGGTAGAAATCATTTAGCGCAAGATAATCTAATTTGCAATTAGTGCACTCGGTCTTAGGGTGCTGGGCCAGGCAACCATCAAAAATATTCCACAATGTTTCATAGTTCGTCGAATGGTTTCCATTGAAGCAATCTGAAAGCAAGCAAAAGAGTCATTATTTTGTGATTTCAAAAAGCAAAGTAGCAAGAACGACATCTAACCATCGCAATTCGCCTTTTGCCAGACACTTGTCAGCACTCCCTCAACGGTCGACACTATGTTTATACGATCTGTGTTTAAATATTTTTTCGAACAGTTCTCGATCTCCATCAGGGCATTGTAAGCGGAGGTCATAATGGTATAGGGACGTTTGCAACCAACACAAAGGCCTACAGGAACCGAGTGATTTGTCGCACAGTACACGAAATGCATTTGGGAATCGCCCAGTTCGGACAGCAGTGTTTTGCATGTCTTGTTTTTGGCCAGCGAAAAGTTAATGCAGCCGATTAATATGAAAAGACTCAAAAGTTTTGCAAACATTTTACCAGCATAAAACACATATAAACAAACTTGCGCGAAAATGCCCTACAACGATTTCCAATGTGACCAACAGTGCTGCCAAAAAAGGAGCTGAAATGTTGGGCAAAAAAAGCTAAAAAAAAGCTGATGTTTATAATCTAATTTTTTAACTTTATTTTTAAAATACATAATTATAAAAGTTGTTTAGCACATCATCTATATCGTCCTCTGGTCATTGTTATACGCCTGCATTGTTCCGATCATTTTGAAAAGCTTTGCGGAACTCCATATTTTTTTTGGTATTTTTCGAGTCGCCGCAAACCAAATCTGTTAATAAAAAGTTTTATTAGTGATCTAAATCTACTTGACTAAAAACTCGCTCCACCCCTGCGTTTGCAAAAATGGCGGATTCCATAATTTTAAATTTGATGCCCAGAATTTCCGCTCGAAATGGCTGTCTACAAAAAAAAACGGAAAAATCCACAATTCCCCTTGTTTTTAAATTTTCCCGCCATTGTATTTTACAAACCTAATTTGAAAAAACACAATCTGGCAACACTCTTAGTAGCACTGTGGCGCCATCTAGCAATTTACTTTTGACATTTTCAGCTGCTGAGTTGGTCACACTAACTGTGCTAGATATAGCCTTTTTTAAGCTCCCATGAGTTGGTCACGTTGCAGCAGCTAACACAACAACAACAACATTCGTGACGAGACGTGGGTGGAAATGAGCGCGCAACGCGAAGTGAAAATTTGACCGAAAGAAGTGCCAAACGTAAAAAAAGAAGCAAATTAATTCATAATTTAATCCGATTGTAATACCAAAATTGCCACTACCGTATTAATATACAGAAATACGTCAAAACGTCAACGGAATAGGTTTCGCGTGTTTGTGTGTGTATTTTTTTTTCTCTTTTTAAAACTTGCTTTTACCTGTTACTCTATTTCTTGTTGTTGTTGCTGCTGCTAGTGTTGCCGCTGTTGCGCCGGCGTTTTGAAACGCGGCTAATTCTAATTGTTAACCCAAAAAGAAAAAGAAAATATAGCTCCAAATCTGGTTTTACGCTTGTTATTAAGGTCAGGGCCCAAAGCTCTAAGCGCAACAAGTGACAAAAATTCTTTAGCATAAATTAAAACAGCATCTCAAAAAACAAAAAAGAGAACTGGAATTTCTTTTGTAAATACACAATTCTCTTTTCAAGATTTCATCTTTGCGCCTTTAACATTTTTTTTCTTCCCTGTTTTTATACTCTTATTGGGAAAAAGTGTATATTGAGTTTGGTCAGTTGTGTGCGCAGAGCAACGAGTGACTCTTGGCTAAATGCTATATCGTATATACATTCCGAATCAGCTGAAAATTGTGTGAAAAAAAATAAACGATTGTGGTCAGTTTTCAATGACATCTCTGAAGATCGGAAAGCGTATAGAGTTGTCGTTGCGGCCCTAAGGTTTTCCTTTCATATTTTTGTGTTTTTTTGTGTTCTTTCTCTTCATCAACTTCAAACCAACAACAACAAGAATAACAACAGCAACAACTTTCCGGTTTTTCCACCAACTTCTTCATCTTGGTTATTTTTTTTCCTTTTTTTTTACTACATCTTCGTGGCTTACGCGTCTTGGTCTTTCAGCATCATTTGCGGAGGGAAAGGAAGAGAAAGATCGTAAACAAGCAAATAGAGTGAAAAATAAATAAATATTCAATTCACGGCGAGTGTGTGTAACAGAGAGAACGAGAGAGAGATAAACATACACACATCGATAGTTTTGTGTGCCCAAGGATATTAACATAAATCATTCACGCTGGATTTGGGATACTACGAGGCTGTCAAAGGTAAAACCAATTAAATACTAATAAGAATAAAACCAACCTTTGAGTTTTATAGCCAATATATACATACATACACCCATATATACGCCCACTCTCAAGATCTTACATAATCTTGTCTTGGCCCAGTACAATTCAAACTGTAAAAGGGCATTCCTTTGCGTGCCAGATCGTTAAACAAAAAAAAAATGGCAAAACTGTTCTCAAATAGCGGGGAAAATTTGCATAAAATATTAAGAGAGTGATATACTGAGGGAGGGTAAGAGAGAGAGGGAGATGGTTAGGGGCTCCATTGTAACATACTTTTTTAATACAGGGTACAAGTTAAGTCGGTTCTACAATGAAGTTTCTCTCTTTACAGGTGCGACGTGATTAAAGCCTGACTTTTGCTCTCTCTCTCTCTGGTCGTAAACTAGGCTAAATAGGGTCTTAGGCAAAGCACGTTTTAGTCTCTCTCGCTCTCTATCTCTATCTAGATATCTGTCTCTCTTTCGCTCGCTCGTTTGCTGGCTTAAAACCGCATTCCGCATTTTGAGTTTGCTCATTAGGCAACCCGTTAGGTCGGCACAGTTGGAGAGCCATTGCACATAAAAAACCATAATAATAATAACAACAACTACAATCACAATTATTTCTACAAAAACAATTGCTAGTACGTTTAAATTAAATTACGCTTAAACGCTGAAAGAGATAGCTCAACAGACACACAGAGAGTGAGAAAGAGAGAGAGTGAGTGTGAGATGCCATTGCCCTTCTCCACCCCTTCCCCACCCCACCAATAAATTTAAACAGATGCAACAGATGCCCTGATGGCAAATATACAGATGAAAACAAAACAAAAAAGTGCAGCATCAACAGATTAAACAGACACATCCAGCTAGTCAGTGATTGTCAAACCAATATAGACCGAAAATACAATTTGCTTACTTTTATGCATTGAATATAATCAATGTGTGTACATATGTATGTACATATGTATGTACTTACATAAATTTGTACCTATTTTTAGGGCATAAATAATATCAAAGAAAAATCTGAATTCGATTATAGCGACAGTTTGAACTTCGAACGATCGTTGACAGTTATAGTAAACGGTTAATAAATACCGTTTTTATTTCAATACACTCCTTATAGAGAGACAGAGAGATATATAGAGGCATATAAGCGAAATATAATTCCTATTTGCCAAACCAAGTTGGTCCATTTTTGGTTTCTTTTTTACATTCCCCCCCACACACACACTAACACTGACAGACACATGTATGTATGTACATACGTACATACATACATATATGCGTTCTGTCTGCACATTGTTGTTTGTTCTCCCTTTCATGGCAATTAGAAGTCGTTGCTGCGGCTGCTGCAGCTGGCCCATGGTCTGGTCTGGCCGGGACTGGCATTCTTAAGCATATTTTGCTCAATTTGTGTGCTGTACTTTTCTTCATGCATATGCATGTACATATGTACATACATACATACATACATACATACATACATACATACAATATACATATGTATCTCTTATGATATTGTCTTTTGGCTTTTAAGCAACCTTGCCTAATCCCCTTCCGCTAAATCAATCAATCAATCAAACATTGCCTTTATACATACATACATACATACATAAGTAAGTCAAAATCGCTTACCAATCAATCAAAGCCAATCTATAAAATAAAATTAGTACAATTTGTTTTCGGGTGATTTTCCAACACACACAAACACACAACCAAGTTTTATCACAAGCATTTCGTAAATCAAAGAAGTATTTCATTCGGCATTGTAAAGATAAAGTTTCATAATTGCTATAATTGCAATAAAAAAAAAACCAGGGTAATTGTTGGGGTTGAAGTTGTTGCACTTAATTAAGTGAAAGAGAGTAAATGGTTCAACCATCCCGACCAATTGACTGATGAACTTGCACTGAAAATTATAATTATGAATTAAAGTTGTCTTCATTGAGTGAATAAACTTAATTATTTGCTTCTGATAACTCTTCAAATGTTTGAATAATTAAGTTACGCAGCGATCTAAGTGATAGTTACTAAGTAGTAAAAATTAAAATCTGTGGATTGACAACATTGCAGGGATTATCAATTAGATCCAGGGCCAATAAATCGATTGAGATTCTAGTTCAGTTGACTACGTCTAACATATTTTGCATTTATGTAGTTTATTTCAATCTTTGACAAATAGATCATTTTCTAAAACCCATTATTATTATTTATTATTGAATGGCATTTGTTGTTATCAGCATTTGTTTTTTTCTATATTTATAGTATATAACTAAGTCCATATTAGAAATATTTAAACCATTTAAACATACATATGTATATGTATGTATAGTATATATAATTAATATATTTAAATATAGCTTATGTCATGCGACATTGAAAGGCTTTGACAATGATAAGAAATCACTAGGCACTAGGCGGTTTGGCGGCACTTGACACGTTGATTTTGAATGATGATGACAATTGGGGGAAAGTGCAAAATGGGCGTGGGAAAGATACAAAATAAAAAAAAAGCAAGCAAAAAAGTATTGACAGATATCAATATACTTATCGGCTTGTCTTTGTTTTTGCAACTGTGTCATATATACATAGATAGATAGATAGTTTAGTCAGGGTAATTTGCATTCCTAACCTCCATTCAACACACACACACAGAGAGAGATACAGATACATTCACAATTCTATAATAGAATAGATAAGTTCCAATTGGTTGACTGGCGATTTGTTTGCCAAGTGTGTCAGAGCTCCCATGCAAATTGCTGAAAAGGCAATTAGAAAAAAAAAAAAACTATACAGTCATACATATATATATATAAATAACCGTAAGCAAAGTGCAAAACCGCTAGGAGAATGAGTGAATGAGAAGGCACCAACAGTCATTTATACATAGACAGGTTAATTCTGTCTCTCTCACTCTAGCTCTCTCATTTCACTTGTCTATCAAACAATTTTTTTTTGGCTAAAACTTGGTTAAAACTTCAACTCGTTTTTATTAAATTTTTGTTGTTGTACGAGTAGTTTTTAAGCTCGCCGCCAAAAAAAAAACAAAACCTCACACAGAAATGCACATTCAAGGCTACAACAACAACAACAACAACTGCAACAACAACCAAGTTTCTCGGAAAACTGGTTCTCGTCTCTTGTCCGCCCTGCCCCCTAGCTCCTGCTCGCCCTCCTGTCTCTCTCTCGCTCACTCTTTTTGGGTTGGTTAATCGTGGTTTGCTTTCTTTTTTTCTGTTTTTGCCAGTCTTAACTGCAGTGTGGCCAAAAATATGCTAAGAGCTTATCAACAACAACAACAACAAGCAGAAAATTTTGCAGGAAATGCCCACACAACACACACTTGAGATACACAAACTAAAAGATACAAAATGTTTACATTTCGGTTTTGTAATTTTACTGAAATTCAATTTATAATTGAGGTTATGTGAAAGATCAAACACTCGACACTCGTTCGATGAGTGAGGGGAAATAACTTACAACAGTTAGCAAAAAAAAAAAAAAAACCCCGGATGCACTGAAAGAAATTAATAACTTTGGTCTTTGCGATCGAGAAAATTGCCTCTAACTAACCAGGAGGCGAATAGGATATCGAATAATCCTATTTTAGATCATGAAGATTCAATTGCAGAAAATGTTTATCTTTCGAGTTCCCTTCATAGATGGTAATAATGAAACGGTATAACGGTTAACCTATGGAAAAAAATCGTTTAATTTAGCTGTTTCATTGGGAACCCATTTAATTTCCGTTTGTTATGTCATGGATTATCTTCTGACAATGATTATATTGATACGGTATAACGGTTAACTTATAGAAGAAACTTCGATTTAGCTGTTTTAGTTGAATATCTATTACTAGGTCGACTTATGACAATGTTAGATTGTTTATACCTCATCAAATGGCACCTCTCTTTCTATGCCCCTCTCTTTCTATGCCCCTCTATTTAAATGTACCTAAAAACAAAATAATAAATAAAATCTATTCCACCTCACATCTCTTAGCAGTTCTCAGCTAGGCTTTCATTATCATAGAAACCAAAATCAAAACGACAATAAAAAAAAAATAAAGTAAGTAAGTCGCCGGGCCGACTTGGATATACCATGCATCTGGGGAAAAAAACTACATCGAGTTTATAACACTAAATTCATATATTAAATTTCTTTCGTATGCGTGATTTCTAACACGACGGACATGGCTATATCAATTTCTCTTCTCATGCTGATCAAGCTAATATATACTTTATAGGGTCGGAAAAGCTTCCTTTTGCCTGTTACATACATTTTGGCGACTTTAATACACCATTTCATCCTATGGATGCATGGTATAATAAAAACAAGCCAACGCAATCAGTCAGTAGTCTGAGCAACCTTGAAACTTGCTTTAGCTGCCTTCCTTTTTGTTTTCTTTAGCGCCGAGTGAAATTTCTCAGGCAATCTTTGGGGTTGCACATACCGCCCCCGCCGCACCGCTTACTCCACCACTCTCCCTCTAAATCTTTACCCGATTTTCAAGTTTCAGACATTTGAAACTTGCTTTTAGACTTCTCTTCTCGCTATGTCACGGAATTTTTGGTTAATCAAGTTCAACCTTTTTTTTTTTTTGGATATGAAACGGAAGTGGTTAAAATTATGTCTAAGCTTATCAGTATTATTTCAGTTGAGGCGTAGTCTCTGCCCGCCACTCCATTCCACTCCCCTGCACCACTCGCGCTCCACAAACATTTTAACCTTGATTTATGTTTGCTTTGTTTTTAATTTGAGCAAATTGGCAATCATCTTTAACGAAAAAAATAATTTAATGATCTCTGTGTGACAAGAACAGCAGCAGAAGCAGCAACAAATTGTGTTTCCTCTTCTTCGTTTTGTTATTTTCGCATGGCGTCCAATCAAAATATTTAGTTTATTAGTTGCACAAAGTCAACAAACAAACAGCAAATAAACGAAACGAAACTAAGAGGGGGCAACATTGAAATGGAGATGAAAGAAAGGATGCCATCTGATCTTGGTCTTTCGCTCAAGGAGTTGGAGAATTGGAGATTCTCGTTCTTTTGCTCGCTCTTTCGTTCGTTTTGTTGCTTCGAAAGGGCAATTAATTACATTTTGCGCACTTTATTTCCGTTTTACACCGACAGCGGTTGAATTTCGTAATTATTTCTTTGTTATTTTTATACCCTGCATATAGAAGAAAAGTGGGTATATTAGCACTTTAAAAATCCCTTCTAGGAATCAACTGTATTCCTCCAGAAAGGGGGAATAGATCTTTTCGTAGTTCGGCGATCTTCAGTATTTGGGAACCGTTTTTCAACAATTTTTACAGAGAAATTTGGTGTCCATATGCTCATTCGCTACACTTTTTCAGTCAAGTCAAAACAGTTTAAAACAAAAGGGCTAAGAACCGAGAAGAAAGATATGAAGCCATAAAAGTGCCGCTTGTTCTGGGTTTCTGGCTTTTGTATATGTGCATCGAAGGAGACCGTTGGGAACCAAGGGGGTGAAGACAAGAAGGTGTTGATGATAGCCATGTCCCCACACACACACACACACACACACAGGGTGTGGAGGGTGTGTGTGTGTGTGTGGGGCATTGATTTTAATGCCTTAATGCCAGCAGGCTAGCAAGCCAGAGCCAAAGCCAGCACACACGGCTATGAAGAACAATGCGCATGTGCTGTACTCGTAAATTGTTTTCTTTTTTTTTTTTTTTTGTTGTACTTTGCATACGTGCTGCTGACGACCGACCGACCGACCATCGGCATCGATCGAAATCAAAAAGCGTAACAGAGACAGAGAGAGAGAGAGAGGAGAGCAAAGCAGAAAATGCCAAATATTCAAAGCAGCCCCAAACAACGGTCTCAGCTCAGCTGTGAAGACCAAGTTTTACACTTAAAGAAATGACATAGAAATTCTTGGAAAAAATTACGATCGTTCGCCAACGTTGACTCCCACATTCGGTTAATGAAAAGATGTTTTGGTAATTGAGTAAATGGTTTTTTTTTCTTTCGCAAATGAAATACAGCTAATGTTGGTAATACATTCCAATTCACATAACGCGTTTTGCATATGTTCTTCAAGTGTATGTCAAGAAACCCATGGTTGAGCCCTCTTTTAAGGCTTACCTTGCTGGAGGCTTTTGTTTTTGTTGCCGCTTTGCTTGGCGGCTCCCTACACTACCCTACATCCATCCATCCCATGCGATCCGATACAAAATGTAGTGGGTACCTACATTTTGGCATACTTTGGCGTACTTTTCTCTCCGTGTGTGTGTGTGAGTGTGTTTTGGTTTATGTTATTGGCATTATGCGTTCCACTTCTTTCACATGGGCCAGACTTTTACCTTGAATTCCAATATTGCCCGCCCTACACTTCAGTGGGGAGATCGGTGAAAACGTTTTAGCCAAATTCTCATGGATAAACATGATGATGATGATGACAAAGAAAGAAATGAATTGTCTTGGTCTTGGTGTATTCCAGGTACCTCATACCTACCTACATACATACTTCCATTTCTTTTTGTTTATTTTATTTTAGTAAATTACTCAGAAATTCGCAATGTTATCTCTGGCTAATGAGACTAGGGTTCTGTTTCGGTTTATGTTTATTTTTTTTTTTTTAGCCTAGCGGAAAAGGTGACTTAGCTCAAAAGCTAAATTTTACAAGCAATTTATGACTTTCTTTCGGTTTGACTTAGTGGACTTTACCGGTATCTTTCTACATACCTACATATATGTATATACATATAGATCTATCTTTTTCTAAAGATAGTGCCCAGTGACTGAATCTTATCAATATTTTTAGAAATGCGATAAACTTTAAAGTATTGCAAGAAAAAGTATTGATGTGGCCAACTGCAAAATGCAGAATTGATAGGAAAAATGACGGCTCAAAATGATGTCAGCATTGAAAAAAAAAAACCCCATTGAAGTATTCTATTCATATATGAGTATGACTCAGCTTGAATAGAATACAAACTAAGTTGATTAATTAGCTGGGAATGCGAACGACACAAGAGCCACCAGAATCGTCGATCTTATGATTCTCTAGTCGAACATCAAACTCTCTCTTTTCCCTCTCGTGACTCACAAGCAATTTGCATTTAACCTTGAAACCAACTGCAACTACTGCATTAACAAATACTACTACTATATTGATCTAGTATTATAGTATAGCCTTTTTTTTAATATTAAAAGTCACTTGGTTGCATAAAATTTAACGTAAAAAGTTCAACTATAAATTTGTTATATGTTCCTTTTTTTTTTTTTTTTTGTTTTGCTCCATCTCAAAATAAAATTACACGCTTAAATAACAAAATATTTGCTTAAATGCTGACATCAGACAATTACTATATAGAAATATATAAATATATATATATGTGTGTGTGTTTGTAAGAGAGAGGAGAGACAGCTACGTGGAGCTGAAATTCTTTTGGGACTGGAGTTGTTTTTCTTTTTTTTTTTTTAATTTTTGTGTTTGGTTTTTTTTTTACCGGTTTTCATAAAACTGTTGCGTCTGTTTAGCATTGTAGCGTGAAGTCTTGGACTATGTATATACATATGTACATATAGTATGTATATTGGTTTGTTTGTCTTATTTACGATTACGATTTTTATTATGACGAAGTCGTCGTCTTCTTCATCGACAACAATTTCAGACTAGTGACTTTTTTTTTTGGAGGCGGCAAAAACTCTGTCTCAAAAACGAAGAAAAAATTCAAAAACAAACAACAAAAAATTTGCATATGCCGCAAGGCAAAACAAAAATTGTATATTCTGTCTACATACCCTGGTAAGAAAAGAAATGAAGGTTGTATTCAGTTTAGCAAGGCAATTGCAACTCGGAGATGTACATAGATAAATATAACAGAATCGAATAAAATGTCGATCAATGTCGATGAAATTACCAAATGATTGCGAATTGATTGAAATCTATAGCGAGGGTATGCAAAAGTTCGACGCAATCGATATCCATATTTAGATGAATATTTGGCGTCGGGCCACCTGGTAGGGCTTCAAAGGAGACTTGAAATGTTCATAACTGAAATTCTAAGAGGCTTATCATTTTACGAAATAATTTGAAATGTTTGTGTTTGTTTTTTTTATTTCTGGTCCCGCATATGAGAAATTTCAAAGTTGCCCTACCCAATCAATCGATTCAAAGTATTGCTTAGTTTTGTTATTTTTTTAATTTTTAAAATTTTTTTTTTTATGGCATTGGAAGAGGAGCGACTTTCTCTTTAGCTCTCATAATGAAGATTATTGTAAAGCCCTTCCAATAGACATGCCTGACTGCATGTACATACATATGAAATGAAATCATCTGTCATAGCATTCATATTTAGGTTCTCTAATTAATAACCATTGTCTAAGATAAGCTCCTACCACCCACTTAACCATTTCCTCAAAGTCTCTCTCTCTCTTTCTCTATGTCTTTCTCCCCTGGCGAATTCATGACTTAATCTCAGATCATTTGCATATACGATTGAAAAAATCAACCAACACGTGTGAAACCGAAACCAAAAAGTGACTCAGACTTTCCGTTAATGTTAATGACAAATACACATACACACATACACAAATATTCAACTCATGGTTAAAGTTTAAATATTTGTACAATAATCTAACACTTTTTTAAGCCTACATATGTGCTCATTGGGTTGGGGTTACCAAGTATTCTGAGATATTTCCGTTCCGTTATGCCCAGGAAGTTACGAAAAAAAAAACTACATACACCGAAAATATTGTTATCGAGAAACTTCCAACTGGGTAACTAGGGGAAGGTCTTTCAAATGGAGTAGAGAGCGACCTATGTATGTACATGCATACATACGTACGTACTTCCTATCAGCAGCTGCTTTAGTTTTAATTAAAATGTACCAAAACGAAACACAACAAAAAAAAAAAAAAGAACAAAACGGCGTAGAAACAAAATACCGACAATCAAAAAGATCTTCGTCTACAAGTTGACATAATATGGGAAACATTTCAATTTCATTTCCAATTCCATTTCAATTTTTTTTTGACAGCTAAAAAAAAAGAATAGATCAAAGTGTCCCCCCTCTCTATTTCTCTCTCACTCACTCTCCATCTCTGACTATTTCAATATCGGTCTGTGTTAATTGAAATCATGTGATGACAAATATACATACATACATATATATTCATAGGGTAACCCTATGAATTTTTAATTGGGCTTAGCCTGAGAAAATAAAAAAAAAAATGAAAATCCACGTAAACAAGTCAATAAAACGACTACGAAATACCCTATGATAAATGGGAATATGTCCAGCAGAACATGCCCAGAACAAGAGTCGATTTCTTCTTTTCCGTAGGCCCTTTGCCCTTTTTCAATAGAGGGTATAAAAATGTTTACTTAAGTGGGCAATAATAATCATAATTTTTTATTTCTTTTTAACAGCTCGTAAAAAAATTGAAAAACAATTTTCTCAACTTCTTTCGGCAATCGATTTGTTTATAATGTTTTATGGTTCTTTTTTTTTTTTGTTACTTTAATGAATTTCAAACGATTTTCAATGCGTTTTTTATGAGACACTGAAATAATGAACTTAACTGAACTGAAACCACGGTTTGTTATTACAGAAGACCCATTAAGACGATCAACGAAGTATTGAATTTGCATTTCGAAATCAAACACCAAAAAGTTTACAATTACATGAACAGCACATTCATTTTAGGTGTACATCATCAACAAATCAAAAGAATTTTATTCTGCTTTCGTTCTTCTACGCCATTTCTTTTTTTTTTTTTTGAGTTTTTTTTTTAGTTATGAATAAATTATACTTATTAAGTTGATTTCTCAAGCGCCCATTTGATGAGACAATCAACATATGTCGAAAACACCAACGGGCCGGACTTATTTTTGACCCCACCGAAGTTTGGATACCCTTGCTAATTAAAGAAATGGGTCAAAAACAGTGGGGAAAATTCCTTAACAAGTTGTCTTGCCAATCTATCTTCATATATCTTTTTCCAGGCTCTAAGTTTGCCATCTTTTGACTGATTCCGAAAAGGATTCTCCTTACCCCCAGAGAAATAGACAAATAGTTTTCTTAGATATTTTCGAAACGCTAAGTACTATCGTTTCTTTCACTACATCTCTTCGATGGTGATTGCTTATGTAGCTCTGACTATAATTAATCAACTTAATTTTAGATACAGTTCCAGTTCGAACTGCTAATTCTTTGATAACTCTAATTGCCTGGCACTTCCCCTCTACATATAATACAATTTACTAACGACTGCCGATCGACTGGACTGACTGACTGACTGACAAATAAAAGGAAATCAATCAAAGATGTGCAAACCAGTTTTCCACACCTGAAGTGATGCGGCAATCTCTGGAGCCTAGCGCCTCATCTGTTACAGAAACCATTCAATTTAATAGGCCTATATCCGCCATAACGAATCTTAATTACACTTTGAGGCGCGTGCTCTTAGGGGAGAGACTAGATATAATTAATGAATCGTTGTTGTCTATAACTTTTGGCATCGATTAAAATTCATAATCTTTAACAACGCCCCATTATACATATTGTAAAGGAAAAACTTCAATTCAATTTTTTTTTTTTGCTTAATTGATTTTTATTATTGTGCGAAAAAGAAAAAAAAAATAAGAAAGAAGCGAAAAACGTTGAGTGAAATTTTGAATGACGATTCAAACCAAGCATGCGACCGATCCGCGACCTCCTGTTGTTAAATGGCACAAGCTTAAGCACAAAAACCGGCAGCTGCTGTGCTGCAAACCATTCTTTGTCTATATAACACAGAGATTTCTATTTGCTAAATGATGTCATCAGTGAGACTTTCGACCCCCCTACCCCTCCCCTGCCATTGACGCGACTGTTTCTGCCCCTCCCTTTGGGACTTTGGGTCAAAACTATACAAACTTTATTCCCACAGAAAACAGTTAATTGGGATTGGTATTGTAATTAGGAACAACAACCAAATTTCACGGACAAATTTTTAAAGCAAAGGCATTCAATTCATCTGGAAACATTTGCATGCCAAGAGTAACAAACAAAATGAACTAACAAACAAAATGAACGAACAAATTCAGTAGCCAAAAATAAATTATTTCATCGAGGGCTGTGGCGCATGCGCAAAGAACGTACGTTTGAGGCAGCTGCTTGTGCCCACCCGCCCGATGATGTCATGGGCAAATATGTTTATCTATAGAGTGCGGGTGTTTTATATGCGATATACAAATATATATACATACATAGATATGTATATATATATGCTCGACCGCCCCTTTGCGCTTTAAGGTAGGCGTGACAAATGCCAAAATCACACACATACACACACACTAAGACACTCAGACACTTAGTTCGATAGAAAAAATAACTTCAGAAGCATTAATAATGGCCAATGAATGATGATGGTTAGAGAAGATGAAGAAGAAGTTGATGATGATGAGGATGATGGTAGTGTGGAGTGCGGTGAGGTGAGGGAAACTGAGAAGCGGGTAGAGAGACAAGAAATTGACTAATTTTCGCAAATAACTTTTGGGGCACAATATAATAATAAAGCACGAATGAGCGTACAAAGCGCAATAAACACAATTTCGATTTCAACAAAACTCCAACTATAAGTATATATGATACATAATCGTATATACATACACGATACAATACATTTTTGTGTGTTTGTATATGTATGGACGTGTCGAAGAAGACATGTCGAAGAAGTATTACGAATATTGTAGTTATGAGTTAATAATAATGATACTCGAAAAATGTTTGGTAATCATTTTTGCAAATTGTAGACATAAAGGAATGCAATGGAGTAGATTGATTGAGATTAATACTTGATAGTAAAGGTATTTGCCTATATCTATCAATTGTAACATGCTCCACTATCCACTTATCTGCAATGAATGTCATTATCTTTTTTCCCCCTCCCTCATTTGCGCATTCCAATTAAACTTGTTACAGATCACAGATTAATTAGTACACAATTACCAATACTTCATCCATTTCTTATATGTATATATCGGTTAGATACATATACTCAGTTTCTTCAGATATTTGCCGTCAAAACTATATATGCATATCGGAGTGATAATTCTATTCTATTAAGTCTGCCTTGCCGCCCTCCTCTTCATATCTCCAACAGGCATTTCGTTTTTTTTTTTTTTTTTGACGTTTTCTCTTTTTTGAAAATTGTTTTAACATGCCAAGCACAGACAAAAGAATTTATATCATTGTTTTCTGACTCGGATTCTCTGAGGCTTATTTGTTGTTGTTCAAAGTCAAAACTGAATTTTAATTTGAGTTGTTGTTGTTTGTTTTTTTTTTTTTAGATATATTTTAGCGACTGATGAGGTAATTTTATGTATGAAATTTCAAACAACAAACAACAAGTTCCCAAAATAGGCAAAAACCAAAAACAAAAAGAACAAAAATGGTTGTCGTTCCCCCTACAGGTCTTATTATTTAATGTTAGAAACAACAACAACAACGAAGTGTATTCTAAAGAAATGTCAGTGAAATTAGGTTTTTTTTGTTTTTGTAGTTGTTGTTCCTTTTATCTTTGTTCATCAGAATTGTAATTTGAATTCGAGGCTTAAAAGAAGAAATTGTTAACGCTAAACGCCTGGCGCATGTAAATGATTTGGCATTTTTTTTTTTTTTGCTTCTCTTCTTCGCCCCACTAAAATTTCCAAAAATATATATATTTTTTTGGCATTAAATGTTTATTGATTTATGTAAATTGATTAAAGTTTTTTTTTTTTTTTTTTTTTGAGGTTATTGCACGAATTATTCATTAAGTTTATCGATGTAGAACATTTATGTAGATATGTAGAAACATGAAGCTACTGAAGTTTCGATCGAAGCGGGATAACAAGAGAAAGATTCAAAAAAGAAGCCCAAGAGAAATAGACTCTCTTAACAGTGGCGTGGCCTAGTCAAAGGGGGGCAGTCCATGTGATCAGACACTCTGCAGTAAGTGCTCAAAAGACTAATTAAATTCTTAAAAATTTTGCTAATTTAATTAACTACCGCTATCACTTATTAGCACATTAGATAGCGCCCAAGCTCTAGCTCCTGTTATACTAGAGAGATCGTTAAGGGTATTCTTTCCCTCGTAATCGCCTTAATATTTGTGGCAGCTGCTACCTTACTATCTGACACAGTCACACACATGTGGACTCCTTATGTTTTAACGCCTGCGCCTTGAGTCTTGAATATATTTAGTTTTTATTTATATTTAACTATTTGCCTGGAGAGGAGTGTCGTTGCTTCTGTATGTGTGTGTGTGTGTGTGTTTATTTTCGTGTAGCCTGTAAACAGGATGCTTTACGACTTTGTTTCCTCAAACAGAGAGAAGAAAGAAAGAAAGAAAGCAACTAAAAATACATTTTTAATGCAGCTGCATGCGTATTTAGTTTGCTCAAAATTTAAGAGGGGCAAAATAGAGAAGTTTACACTTTTCCATTGATTTTTACTTATACTTAGGCCATTTTAGAGCGCGTCTCCAGCAGCTTCAAGATAAGACGCAAGGACAGTCAATTGAAAAATGTTGAGTTGGAATTCCTCGAATGCCGCCTCATTCTGTTTTCTGAATTTGAAAACCAGACGTTACAATTTATTCATAGTTTTAACGACACATGACTAGCGATGATTGTTTCTAGCTCTTATATGCATATATGTACATATGTATAGGTAGGCCGTAAGCCTAAAGGTATGCCGCACTTCCTTTCATAACGCATTCTTTCCCTTTCGTAACCAAAATTGATAACAGAAATTATCGCGGGTATGGTAAAGTTTTATTGCCACAGTTTGCCCTGGGGCTATTTGGTTGTTGCTTTTGCTGTTATTTGTATTGCCATTTTTTTTTATGTATTGTTTAGTTTTCACCTCTATATTTTTTAATTGATTTCTGTTTCTACTTTTTGTGCCCAAGCACCCCCCACATCCAACCTTCGCCCCCACCAACACCGTATTGCTGTTGATATTTGCTTGAAGCAAAGTGTTTTGTTTGGCTGGCTCTTTAGAATCGAAAAGAGATTGGAAGGGAATGCCTTCTAGATGACCTCAAACTAGGGTTGGGCGTGTGTGAATGAATGATCTTTTTTTTTTTTTTCTGAGAATTATGACAGTTGGAGAGAGAGAGAACAGAGTAAGCAATATAAGATTAGAAATGTGATATCATAGAGCGAATTGATTGAATAGTTGAATTTACGACCAGTTGCTAAAATAACTCTTTCCCCGTAACACATCTATAAATAATATAGTGCTCATCGCACACCACACATAATCGTTAACCACAACAACAGCAACAGCAACAACATATGCTCCAAGGTTTATATCATAAGATAAGATAAACCTCCTGTCCAAACTGTTGTTGGAATGCCAATTCAAGGGATTTTCGTGCTAGAGATCGAGGAGAACCATACATATGTGGTCGGATTGGGTCTCCTCGTTCTTCTGCCTTGCTACATTACTACCTTCTCATATCAGTTTAGCTTTAATACACTAAACCACTCGGGCGATAACGATAAAAGGAATTCACCATAGACCCCCACCGTTTGCCACCACCCAACTGCCATAAAGAAGAATTTTCTGCCACTTTCGGTTTTTTTTTTTTGCGTCTGACATCTGATAAAATAGCTTTACCAGTGTCCAAACTGCCTTCGAGACTAAACGACAAGAAAAGCGAAACGAAAAACAAATAAAAAATTCGAGCAAAGTGTGCTTTGATATTAATAAATAGTTAAAATCTCCAACTACCCCCAAGCTTCAGGAACATTTTAACATAACTTACAACTTGAATTTTTCAAATTATCAGTTTTGTCTGTTGGTGGTTCTCTGGTAGTGGTGGTGGTGGTGCTCATGGTCGTGGGTGAAGCTCTCTAAAAAAAAAAAAAGGCCACAATTATGGAATATAACAGCATATTGCGTTCAAATTTCACACGAAATGAATACAAGAGATATATATCGTTTGATCGCCAATCTTTGGGTACGTTTTATTTTGTTTTTTTTTTTTTGTGTCACTCTACATGAACTTGAACTTTTCAATGTAGCGTCATGAGATTACATATTATTATACAATTTCACCCAAAAAAGCAATTCGAAAGAAAGAATGAAGAAGCTCAAAAAAAAAGTGAAATTCTTATCGGTTTTGTGATAAGGTTGCTTCTAGCAAATATTTGACAAATGAGTGTCGACTCATAGCTAATTCACTCATTCTTTTATTTTCTATTTGATATCATAGCTCTTTTTTTTTTGGTTCTACTTATTTAATTATTACGTAAGCTCTTAAACGTGTTTGTATATGAGAGAATTGTGTGCATTTTTTGTGATAAGGTACATTCCTTTTTTAAGGCCATTAAGGGGGGAATTAAGACCCTGAATAAAAGGAAATATCTGGTTAATCAGAGCATGTTAAAATAGTCTCTTAAACTATATCAATTTGATATGAATTTAGTGTGATTTACCCTTTTAGTATTAGTATGGCTTGATAAATTTAGACATTACGTGTCAAATAATCGCATCTAAAACTATACAACAGGTCTAAGTTTAGTCACAAAATGGAATTTTATAGGCGATTGCGATAATTTCTTATCATTAACCAATACAGTGCTAGAAAACTTAATTGCCAATGCCATACACACACACACACACACACACACACACACTGAGAGAGAGAGAGAGAGAGAAAAGGTGTTGTATGTGCCGCCCATCCCACTATTGATTTAGGGCTGCTTAAAGCCAAAATCAAAACAAATAACTAAACGTTTTTGTTTGCCTTTTACCACTATGTACTTACATTTCTATGTATTCACTTTTAAACTAATCCTTGTTTTATTTCTTTCTCTCTTTTCACTTGCCGTATAGCATCACAATATGAGCCCGGTGGCTATGGAACGCTGCAAGGTTCATCGAATCGAAATTCTGCCAATATGACCCAACGTGATGGCATTATTAAATTCGAAAATGAACGGATCAAGACACTGCAGGAGGAACGTTTACACATACAGAAGAAAACATTTACAAAATGGATGAATTCGTTTCTGATCAAGGTAAGAAAAGCGGAAAATTATTACAGAGAGAGACTTTCTTTCTTTCTATCTTTCATTCAATAAGCATTTGTTTTTTTTTTTTTTTTTTGTATTATAGGCCAAAATGGAGGTCGAAGACCTATTTACAGATCTAGCCGATGGCATCAAGTTACTTAAATTGCTTGAGATAATATCATCGGAGAAACTGGGAAAACCGAATAGCGGACGCATGCGTGTACATAAAATCGAAAATGTCAACAAGAGTCTGGCATTCTTGCACACCAAGGTAAGTTGAAATAGAAAGAGATGGACACATATGGAGGTAGAGAGAGAGAGGGATAGGTATAGGCCTACGCATTTGTAGAAAGTGCAAGTCGCGCCTGCGCAGCTGCGCGTGGCCATGGCCATTGCGTGCTTTGCTTGTCTTATGAGATTGAGACGAGGAGGAGTCGGAATTGAAGGTGGTACGACAACTGCAAGCCAAGAGAAACACATACATACATACCTATACGTACAATAAGTATATTGTATATATTTAATTACTTTAGCTTTTCTTTTCTTTCTTTCTTGTTGTGTTGTGTGGCAATTTTAGTGAAAAGTATTTGCATACTTTCTAATGCATTTTCCTAAAATTTACTTTCATTGCACTCCATGAATTTGGAATGAAAGATATGTACATATATATACTTATATATGTATATGCATATGGAAGCCAGTGCCATGCAATCGACAAACATAGTTTCATTGTCTAGCTTTGGGGGATACCAACTAATCTAATTAGAAACAAAGACAAAAGACTGTGCTAATGCCTATTAAATACCAGTAAACTCTTTTTTTTTTTTTTACATTATCTCCACACACACAAACACACACGAAGTGTATGTATGTACATGTGTGTGCCTATTTCACTTGGTTCAGTGAAAGTTTTTTTACTTTTAGTTTTTTTTTTTGGGTTTGTCTGGCTTTTCTGTGACAACAGCAGCAGCATTCATTGCATTTTAATTGGTTTTTTTATTTCAACGTTTTAAAGGCTTAAAGAAGCATTTCTCGTTTACGCCCAAGTGAACAACATATTCGTTTTGTTGGAAGGATTTTGGCCGCTTCATTGAAGCATGCCCTCAAACACACACAGCTCTTGGAATCACTTAAAAAAAATCTAAGTATATACACATAAGTATATGCGAGTATATTTTCTCCTCTGCACCTCCAACAACGACTTCTACTTCTATTTTCTGCGTTTGTTTCGAAATCCCATTAATCAGGTTCTGAGCATGCGCCACCTATTCATACATATACTTATCGTTTGTTACGATTTGTCCATATCTTTCCATATATCTTCGTGTGTCTTTCTCTTTCTTCATATAACTTATGCTTTCTTCGCCCATGTTTATCATGTTGTTGTCTACCTGTTTGCTTTGAATCCATGCCCTGACCCACTATAAATAAATTCAAATGTCGACCCATATGAACCCCAGCTAAAAAAAACCAACAACGCAACACAGAGAGAGAGAGAGAGAGAGGGCGGAGAGGGGAAGAGAGAGAGAGAGAGAAAGACGGGTCAAACACCTCGGCGTGAGGCTACACCTGATAATGCGTGACTTTGGACAGACCCAGTTCAGTTCGTAACTTGATACGCGTTGTATTCAGCTTATGTCTTTTCCTTTCCATTGCTCTCACTCTCCACCTCTCCTCACCTCACCTTACCCAACCCCCCACCCCCTGCTCGACATTAAAAAAAAGAAGAAAGAATAATGCAAATGTGTTTCTATTTGTTTTACCTAATAACAGGTGCGCTTGGAGTCAATTGGTGCTGAGGACATTGTCGATGGTAATCCCAGATTGATTTTAGGTCTTATATGGACAATCATTTTGCGATTTCAAATTCAGGAAATTGAAATCGATGTTGTAAGTAAATTGAAATTGAAATTTTGTGTTAATTCAAATCATTTGTATCTATGTGTGTGTGTGTGACAGGATGAGGAAAACGAATCCAGTGAGAAACGTTCAGCCAAAGATGCTCTACTATTGTGGTGCCAACGGAGAACGCATGGCTATCAGGGTGTTAATATCACGGACTTTACATCATCATGGCGTTCCGGTTTGGGTTTCAATGCGCTCATCCATTCACATCGTCCCGATCTGTTTGAATACAGTACGATTGTCAATTCGAAAAATTCCAACTTGGATAATCTAAATCATGCCTTCGATACGGCGGCCAATGAATTGGGCATACCAAGGTGAGAGTGTTTATTTAACCTCCTCCATTTGTGAATCCATATTTATGTATATATTTTTTTTTGCCAGTCTGCTCGATGCGGAGGACGTTGACTCTGTACGGCCCGATGAGAAATCGATCTTGACCTATGTGGCCTCATACTATCACACCTTTGCACGCATGAAGAACGAACAGAAGAGCGGCAAGCGTATAGCGAATGTAAGTTTTCGAATGGGAATGGGATTGGGACCTGAGACTACTGGGTCGGGTGGCATCAATGCAGCGTAACGCCATGACGTTTCCATAGTTAACGCTCTACTTCACTTGGGATTGGTCGATCTACCTACCATTGACCCTTTCTCTTTTTTTTTTCTCTATGTTTCTGTAGATTGTGGGGCAACTTATGGACGCGGATCGCAAGAAAATGCAGTATGAACGTCTTACCACAAATCTATTGAGCTGGATACGACAAAAGACAATGGAACTGGAGCAGCGCAATTTACCCAATTCATTGGAAGGCATTCAGCGTGAACTATTGGCCTTTAAGGAATATCGCACCATTGAGAAACCACCAAAGTAATTGCCAGAATATGCATAAATAGATTGAATTTATTCATTAATCAATTGTCTTTTTTGTATAGATATAAAGAGCGCAGCGAAATCGAGGCTCTTTACTTTACGGTGAACACTCTGCTGAAGGCTTTGAATCAACCACCCTACAATCCTCAAGAGGGTCAACTGGTTAATGACATTGAGAAGGCCTGGCAAATTCTCGAGTATGCCGAACACAATCGAGAGGTGGCCCTGCGTGAGGAGCTCTTGCGCCAGGAGAAATTGGAACAACTTAACTATAAGTTCGAAAAGAAATCTGTGCTGCGTGAAGGTTATCTCAAGGAGATGATTCAAGTTCTATCCGATCCGCGGTATTTGCGTCAAGTCGATGCCACATTGAAGAAGCATGAGGCCATCTCTGCGGATATTTTGGCCCGTGTGGAGCGTTTCAATGATCTAACTGCCATGGCCAATGAGTTGGAGAGGGAGAACTATCATGGCAAGGAGCGTGTGAAGAAACGTGAACAGGAGGTGATGGAAAAATGGCGCAAGTTATTGGAGCTTTTGGAGAATCAGCGTTTGAATCTGTCCCAGATGAGTAATCTAATGAATTTACTGCGAGAAATTGCCAGTACCACGGAGTTGGTTAGGGAGCTGCAACAGCAATTCGCCTCGGAGGATGTGGGTCCACATTTGTTGGGTGTCGAGGAGCTGCTGCAGGCGCACTCCCTGCAAGAATTGCAGGTGAACACCTATGGCGAGACTCTGAAACGTTTCAATCGCCAGGCTCTGCCCTACAAGAGTTCGGAGCACAAAGATGCTGCTTTGCTGGCCACCCGATTGGCTGAACTGGAGGAAGCATATTCGGAGCTGCTTAAGCGTTCGGCTGACCGCCGTGCCCGTCTGGAGGAGGCTCGTAATTTCCATCATTTCATGGAGGATTATGACAATGAGGAGAGCTGGCTGGTGGACAAACAACGCATCTGCAAGACAGGCATCACTGCCAAGGATTTGAGGGCTGTGCTCTCCTTGCAACAAAAGCACAAAGCTCTGGAGGATGAGATCAAGTCACGTAAACCGAAATCATCGCAGATGTCCGATGCTGGTAAGCGTCTGATCGGCGAGAAACATCCACGAGCAAGCGAGATCCAAAGTCGCATTGATTCTCTCGCTGAGCACTGGCAAGCCCTGGAGGCTTTGGTAGAGTTGAGACGACGCCAGCTGGAAGATGCCGCTGAGGCCTATCAGTTCTACACAGATGCCAATGAGGCCGAGTCGTGGTTGAATGAGAAAATGGCATTGGTCAATTCCAGGGACTATGGCAACGATGAGCCCTCGGCTCAGGCTCTGCTCCAGCGTCATCGGGATATGCAGGGCGAGCTGAATGCCTATTCGGGAGATATTCTCAATTTGAATCAGCAGGCGGATAAACTCATCAAGGCTGGCATATGCACGCTGGAGCTATCGGCCGTAGAGCCAGATCTGCCCGATGTGGAGCAGGAAGAGTGGGTGAATGAGACGAGATTGGTGCCCAAAGAAGTCTGGGAGGATGAATGGGTGGAAAAGTTGGAGCACAAGAAAGTCACTGAAACCAAAATGTTGCCCCATGTTCGTTCGCTGTTTCCATTCGAGGGTCAGGGCATGAAGATGGACAAGGGTGAGGTGATGTTACTCAAAAACAAGACCAACGATGATTGGTGGTGTGTTCGCAAGGATAACAACCACGAGGGCTTTGTGCCGGCCAACTATGTGCGAGAGATTGAGCCACGGCCAGTGGCCTGCATTGTGCCCAAGGCGGAGAAGGTCAAATCCTTGCAGAAGGTGAAGAAAACGATTCTGGTGCGTCAAGTGGTGCCAGTGAAGAGGATCAAGCCGGTTAGTGTGGCCCCCAAACCACTTGTACAGCGCCGAACCTCCAATCAGAGTATCAACGAGAATGCGGATAGCGTGGAGAAGCGCCAGCAGAGAATCAATGCCACCTACGACGAACTGCAGGAGATGGCCCAAAAGCGACATGCCCTGCTCGAGGATTCGATCCATCTGTTTGGATTCTATCGCGAATGCGATGACTTCGAGAAATGGATGAAGGAGAAGGAACGCATGATCAAGTCGGACGATGGTGAAGGCGTCGAAAATGCTAAACGTAAATTTGAGAAATTCATCACCGACCTCTCGGCGGCCTCCAAGCGTGTGGAGGAAATTGATGGAGCCGTCGACACTTTCCGCCGTCAGGGGCACTCACAGCTGGACAAGATCATTGCGCGCCAGCGTCAAATCCATCAGATCTGGCAGCGTCTCAATCATGCCAAGGCGCAGCGGGAAAAGAGTCTGGAAGGTGCCTCCAGTGTGGAGCTGTTCAATCGAACCTGCGACGAGGCCAAGGTCTGGATGAGCGAGAAGATGCTGCAGCTGGACACAGCTGTGATCACTCCTGATCTGAAAACCGTTCAGGCTCTGCAACGCCGTCATCAGAATTTGGAACGTGAACTCGCTCCCGTCGAGGATAAGGTCAACCGGGTCATATATTTGGGTAACTCTGTGAAGAATGCTTATCCCGCCGAGCGGGATAATGTCAATGCCAGGCAGCAGGAGGTCCAGGATATGTGGCAACAGGTCCAACAGCGTGGCAATGACTTGCGTGCCCGCATCGAAAGCGAGGTGGGACAACAGATCTTCAATAACAGTGCCAAGACTCTGCTCGCCTGGATCGATTCGGTCAAGGATCAACTTAATGCCGACGAATCTGCCCGCGATGTGGAGACAGCCAACAATCTACTGAAGAAGCACAACGATCTGGGCGACGACATCCGAGCCCATGACACCGAATTCGTTGAAGTCATCCAGCTGGGCAAGCAGCTATCCGATGGCAAACCCTACATGGCCGAAACCGTTGTCCTAATCGAACGCCTCAAGGCCGAACAGGATGCCATTCATCGTGGCTGGGCGGAAAAACAGAAATGGTTGCTCCAATGCGTCGAATTGCAAGTTTTCAATCGTGAGGCAGACAAAATAGATGCCACCACCAAGAGTCATGAGGCCTTCTTGGAGTACAACAATTTGGGCGTAAGTAGTGAGAAAATAAATGAAATCGAAAACCAAATTCTAATCATTCCCTTCACCTGCTCAGTCCTCGCTTGACGAAGTGGAAGCCATTTTGAAGCGTCACCTCGACTTTGAGAAGAGCCTGATGGCTCAGGATAAAATCCTGAAAGGCTTTTCCGACAATGCGGACAAATTGATTGCCAATGATCACTACGATGCCAAGTAGTAAGTAGAGCAAAGAAATTCGCAAATTGTGAAATTGGATTAACCAATCCCTTACTCTTTTCTCTTCCTCAGCATTGCCGAACGCCGCAATCAGGTATTGGGGAAACGCAAGGCTGTCAAGGATCGGGCTTTCGAACGCAAACGCCTGCTGCAGGCATCCAAGGACTATCACAAATTCGCCGCCGAGGCTGATGACCTCAAGGTCTGGCTAATGGACAAGACCAAAATTGCTGGAGATGAGAATTATCGGGATCTAACCAATCTGCCACGCAAGCTTCAAAAGCACAAAGCATTCGAGCGTGAACTGAGAGCCAATGAGGGTCAGTTGCGTAATGTGAATAAAGATGGCGAGGATCTAATCCAGTCCGGCAATCGGGTGCCCGAAGTGGAGTCGCGTGTGACGGATTTGAATAAGAAATGGAAAGATTTACTAACCCTTTCCGAGGACAAGGGACGCAAACTGGAGCAGGCTGCCTCACAGCGCGAACACAATCGCGCCATTGAGGATGCCAAGAAGAAGGTAGATGAACTGGATGTGGCCCTCAAGAGCAAGGATGTGGGCAACGATTTGCGTAGTTGCAAGGATCTGATCAATAAGCAACAGATTCTCGAATCGGAAATTACCATTTGGGATCAAAAGGTGGCGGAGCTGGTCTCCACGGGCGACGACATGGCCCATGAGGGTCACTTCAATGCCAAGAACATCAAGGATGAGACCAAGGAGTTGCAGCAGCGCTTCAAAGATCTACGCGATCCCACCCAGAAGCGCCGCGACAAGCTAGAGGAGAGCTTGAACTATCACAAATTTGTCTTTGAATTGGATGCTGAATTCCAATGGATCAACGATCATCTGCCGGCAGCCAAGTCCAACGAACTGGGTCAGAATCTGCATCAAGCGCAGTCACTGCACAAGAAGCACAAGAAACTGGAGGCCGAGATCAAGGGGCATACGTCCATGATTAACAAGGCGCTGCAGTCTGGCAATGCCCTGGTCTCTCAGCATCATCCCGAGAGGCAGGCAGTGGAGGCTTTGTGCCAACAACTGGAGCAGGCCTGGCAGGATCTGGAACTGCATTGTGGTGAACGCACGCGCAAACTGGAAATGTCCCTGAAGGCCCAACAATATCTGTTCGACGCCGGTGAGATCGAGTCCTGGTTGGGTGAACGCAACAATGTCCTCCGATCCACCGAATACGGACGTGATCGTGACTCAGCGGCTAAGTTGCTGACCAAACACAAGACCATCGAACTGGAGTTGGACACATATTCGGGTATTGTCACCGAAATGGGACACACTTGCGCCGCCATGGTGGCGCAACATCATCCGGACAGCAAGGTTCTATCTGCCAAGCAGCAATTGATTGAGAAGATGCTGAAATCCCTGCACAAGTTGGCCTCGCAGCGTCAAGTGCGACTAATGGAGAGCTTGTACAAGCATGAATACTTCCTCGAATCGGATGAGGTGGAACAATGGATTCGGGAGCAAGAGCAGACCGCTTCTTCGGAGGATTATGGTCAAGATTTTGAGCATTTGCAGCTGTTGCAAAACAAATTTGATGATCTGAAACATCGCGTTGAGGTAGGAGCAGATCGCGTTGATCAGTGTGAAATGCTGGCCAAGAAACTGATCGACTCGGAGAGTCCCTATGCCAATGAGGTAGAGAAGAGACAGGAACAACTAAGGTAAGGAAATCAATTCAATTTTTATCGTTAACTCTACTAAGTGTCCCATGTCTATTGCTGTCTCTTTCTCTTTAGAACGTCTTGGGAAACTCTTCTGGAACTGCTCAATCAGCGTGAACAGAAACTTCATGCAGCCGGCGAAATCCATAGGTTCCATCGCGATGTGGCTGAGGCTCTATTCCGCATACAGGACAAGAATGCCGCCCTCTCCTCGGAGCTGGGCAGGGATCTGAACTCCGCTTTGGCCTTGCTGCGCAAACACGAAGGATTCGAGAACGATCTGGTTGCCCTGGAAGCTCAGTTGCAGGTCCTGGTCGAAGATTCAGTGCGCCTGCAAGCCAAATATCCATCGAATGCCACAGCCATTGTCCAGCAGCAGGAAAAAGTGGTGGCTGCCTGGAATGATCTGAAAGAGCGTTCCACTGCACGTGGAGATCGTTTGGCTGCCAGTTCCGATCTGCAGACATTCCTCACCGATGTCAGGGACATTGTTTCCTGGTCGTCGAATCTACGTGCCGCTCTTCAAGCGGAGGAACATGTCAGCGATGCTGCCGGTGCCACCGCCTTGAAGATCCAACACGATGCCATCTATGGCGAGATTGAAGCCAGAGAGGATAAATTCCGCTATTTGAATGAGCTAAGCGACTCCATGGTCCAGACAGGTCATTATGCAGCCGCCGATGTGGAAGAGAAGTGTGCCGCCATGTTGGACGAACGTCAGAAGTTGCATGCCGCCTGGAACAAAAAGAAGATCATGCTGGAGCAAAAGATCGATTTGTTCTGCTTCCTGCGTGATGCCAAACAAATCGACAATTTGTCCAGCTCCCAGCAGGCAGCCCTAACCAGCTCCGATTTTGGCCAGACCGTGGAGGATGTGCAGAATCAGATCAAGAAACATGACGAATTCGAGCGTGTGATCCAGACCCAAGAGGAGAAGGTGGCCCTCCTGCAGGAGCATGGCCGTAAGCTGATCGAACAGCGTCATTACGACTCTGCCAACATTCAGACCATTCTCCAGGGTGTGTTAGCCCGCCGCCAGAAGGTCAAGGATTTGTGTGCCATGCGCAGATATAAGCTGGAGGATGCTCTGCTCTATGCCAAGTTTGTCAGAGATTGCGCCGAGGCTGAATCATGGATAAATGAGAAGCAAAAGAAATTGGAGGCGGATGCCGTGAGCTATGCCGAGGTTACCAATCTGGATGAGAAGATCAAGAAACTGCAGAAACATCAAGCCTTCCAAGCCGAGGTGGCTGCAAATCAAGGACGCATCAAGGAAATCCAGGACACTGGTGTCATTCTCCTCAGCAAGCAGCATGAATCGTCGCCAGAAATCAAGCAAGCCATCGAACGGGTTCTCAACGCCTGGCAGGGTCTGCTCGACGAATTGGATCAGCGGGGACGTGGCCTGGAGGAGGCCCAAGACATTCTGGAGTTCAACAATCAATTGGATAAGATCGAAGCCTGGATTCGCGATAAGGAAATGATGGTCCAGGCCAGCGATACCGGCAGAGATCTGGAGCATTGCAGCGCATTGATGCGCAAGCTGGACGATGTCGACTCTGATATGCGTGTGGATGATCAGCGGGTTAAGCATATCAATCAATTGGCCGATAAACTGATCAACCAGGCCCAACTTCCCGAGGACACGCAGAGTGTGGACAAGCGAAGACACGATTTCAATCACAACTGGCGTCAGCTCCAGGGAGCTTTGAATGCCTATCGTGCCCTACTGGGTGGCGCCCATGAGATTCATGTGTTCAACCGGGATGTGGATGACACAGCGGAGAGAATTGCCGAAAAGGCGTTGGCCATGAGCTCAGCCGACACTGGCCGAGATCTGGCTGCCGTCGAGGCATTGATTCGTCGCGAGGAAGCTCTGGAGCGTGACATGTCGGCGGTTAAGCAGAAGATCGATGAACATGAAACAGCCGCCGAATTTTTGATCCGCAAGTATCCCGAACGTGGGGCCCAGCACATTGAGAGGAAACTCGAGGAGTTGCACAAATCCTGGGGTAATCTACAAGATTTGTCCGTCAAGCGACAGAGTGTGCTCAACGAGGCCTATCTGGTGCACAAGTTCGTCTCGGATGTAAAGGAACTGGAGCTCTGGGTGAACGATATGGTCAAGAAAATGAACAATACCCAGGCTCCTTCCACCATCAATGACTGTGAGACCCAATTGGAGCTGCATCAGGAACGTAAGGTTGAAATCGAGGGCAGAGATCCAGCATTTGCCGGACTCAAGCAACATGGTGAACAACTCTCGGGCAAGGACAAGCAGCCAGAGAATGTGAAGAGATATATGCTGGTTCTTGAGGAGCTCCATCAAACTCTTCACGAGGCTTGGAGTGAGCGTGCCAGGGACTTGACCGAAGCCCATCAACTCCAATTGTTCAAGGCTCAAGTCGAACAGGTCGAGATTTGGCTAGCCAACAAAGAGGCCTTCCTCAACAATGATGATCTGGGCGATTCCTATACGGCTGTCGAGCGTCTGCTCAAGAAGCACGATGCCTTTGAGAAGCTACTGGATGCCGATCATGTGGATGCCCTGCAAAAGTTTGCCAATAGTATTTTGGAGAGTGAGCCCAAGGACGAGGATCTGATCAGAGAGAAGTTGTCCTACATTCTGAGGCGAAAACAGAAACTCTTGGATCTGTCGGCGGAGAGGAAACAGCGGCTACAGCAATCCTTGCAGCTGCAGGAATTCTTGCGCAGTCTCTATGAGATCGATCGCTGGCTGGTGCAGAAGCTTCAAGTGGCCCTGGACGAGAACTATCGGGAGCCCAGCAATTTGCAAAGTAAAATCCAGAAGCATTCGGCTTTCGATGCCGAACTCTTGAGTAACTCGCCACGTGTCCAGGAGGTGATTAGTGAGGGCGAGCGTCTGATTAAAGGTTCGCACTTTGCCAAGGATGAGATTGCCCAGCAGGTGCAGCTCCTGGAGAGCGACTGGTTGAAACTGAAGGGAGCCTCCCAGGCCAAGAAGGAGAAATTGCAGCAGGCCTACGATGCCCTGGCCTTCAATCGCAGCGTGGATGAGTTCAACAACTGGATGGATGACATCGAACAGCAATTGTCCAGCGAAGACTATGGCAAGGATCTGACAACGGTCAGTAATCTACTGAAGAAGCACGAACGCTTGGAGGCCGATGTGGCCCATCACAATGAGCTGGCCGATCAACTTAAGCTCAAGGATGAGCACTTCTTCCAGGTGGATCATTTCCTAAAGCACGAAATTCACGAGCGAGCCATGGCCAGCATCAAGAGATACAATACGCTGCACGAGCCCATTGCCATACGACGGGAGAATCTGGAGGATTCGCTCAGTTTGCAGCAATTCTTGCGCGATGCCGAGGATGAACTGCAATGGTTGGGTGAGAAGCAACTGGTGGCCGGCTCTCAGGACTTGGGTAGCAGTCTGCTGGCCGTCCAAGGTCTGCAGAAGAAACATAATGCCCTCGAGGCGGAATTGACCTCCCAGGAGCCATTGATTCAGGCCCTACTGCAGCGTGGCCAACAGATGATACGCGACAATCACTTTGCCAGCGAACAAGTCCAATACAAGTCGGAACTGTTGCAGAAGCAGCTGGTCCAGCTGAGGGATCTGGCGGCCATCAGACGATTGCGTCTCCTCGATGCCGTCGAGAGTCAGCTCTTCTATGTGGAGGCCAATGAGGCAGATGCCTGGATGAGGGAGAAGCGACCCATTTTGGCCAGCAGCGACTATGGACGCGATGAGACGTCCGTGCAGGCGCATCAAAAGAAACTGGAGGTCCTCCAGCGTGAATTGGCCGCCTTTAAGCCATCGATTGACAAGGTGAACAAGCTGGCCACCGGACTCATTGAGCGCCATCACTTTGACAGCGCCAACATCCAGGAGAAGAACGGTGCGGTGGCCCAACAGTATGCCGATCTGCTCCGTCTGGCCAAGGAGCGTGAGTTGCGTTTGAGTGAGTGCAAGAAACTCTTTGAGTATCTGCGCGAAACTGAGGATCTGCACGAATGGATCGGAGATCAGATGACGGTTACGGCTAGTGAGGACTATGGCGAGGATGTGGAGCATGTTGAACAACTGATGGTTGCCTTTGAGTCTTTCGTTTCGAATCTAAACGCCAACGAGGCCAGAGTGGATGCCTGCCTGGAACGTGGTGATCGGTTGATCCAGGAGAATAATCCCTATCGCAGTTCCATCAAGACGAAACGCGACGATACCAAACAATTGTGGGACGAGCTCAAGGATCTGGTGAATGCCCGTCAAGATGCGCTGGCTGGTGCCAAGCAGGTGCACGTCTACGATCGGGTGGCCGATGAGACCATCACATTGATCAACGAGAAGGACGCTTCGCTCATCTCTGAGGACTACGGACAGGATTTGGAGAGTATTCAGGCCTTGGGACGCAAACATTTGGTATTCGAGTCCGAATTGATGGCCATCAAGGGACAAGTGGACTCCGTTCTGGCCGAAGCCGTCAAGTTGGGCGAAATCTATCCCGATGCCAAGGAGCACATTGAGGTGAAGCGAGATGAAACTGTGGAGGCCTGGACAGACCTAAAGGACAAGACGAAAGCTCGCAAGAGCAAACTCAGTCAGGCGGAGCAATTGCAATCTTACTTCGATGAGTATCGTGATCTGATTGCCTGGATCAATGAGATGTTGGCCAAGATAACGGCCCCAGAGCTGGCGAACAGTGTGGCTGGAGCTGAACTTCTATTGGCCAGCATCAAGGATCATTACGCCGAAATTCGGGCACGCGATGAGACCTTTGCCAATTTCACGGCCAATGGCCAGAAGCTAATCAAGGAGAAGCATTTCCTGGCCCACGAGGTGGAGGATAAGATCAAGGTTTTGCAGTCGCGTCACGAACTCTTGGAGCACACCCTGCAGCAGCGCAAGGAGATCTATGAACTGAACCTGGACACCCAATTGTTCCTCAAGGATGCTGAAATTTTAGAGCAATGGATCAGTAGCCGCGAGCCCCAACTGAAGGACTCCAAATTGGGCGACTCAATTCCACAAGTTGAGGATCTGTTGAGACGGCACGAGGACTTTGAGAAGACAGTGGCCGCCCAAGAGGAGAAATTCCAAGCCATCAAGCGTATCACGCTGCTCGAGCAGCGTTTCCGCAAGCAGCAAGAGCACGAAAAGTTGGCCAAACTCAAGGAAAAGGAGCGTCTGGAGAAGGAACGCCTCGAGCAACTGAAGCAAAAGGAGTTGCAGCGTCTCAACGACGAACGCCGGCGAGCTGAGAAGCAACAGGAACATCGCCAGAATGCCGCTGCCCAGGAGAAGACTCCGATTTTCTCCACACCCATGGTCACCATCTCGGGCAGCTCCGTAGCCGGTTCGGCCAGTGTGCCGCAATCGCCAGCTGTTGGCCCCACAGCTCTGCGACCTCCATTCCAGGATGATCAGGAGCAATTGAGCCTGCAGAAGAGCAGCTCCAGTGGCATGTTCGGTGATCGCCTGCGACGCGGCTCCGCCGATGCCAATGTGAAGCGGGCCGAGAGCATGAAGGTGCAACCGAAGCAGCCGAAGCGCACGCCATCGTTCACCACCCGACGTCGGGCTCAATCATTCCGAAAGAATCAGAAGGGCGAAGGATTCGATCTGCCGCCTGTTGAGATTCAGGGTATGCTGGAGCGTAAGCATGGCCTGCAATCCGGTGGCAAGAAGGCACCGGTCCGATCATGGAAACAATTCCATACGGTACTCTGCGGCCAATTGGTTTGTTTCTTTAAGGATGAGAACGATTTCCTGCAACAGAAGACAGCGACGGCTCCAGTCAACATCCTGGGAGCGAAATGCGAACGTGCCGACGATTACACCAAGAAGAAGTACGTCTTCCGGCTGAGATTGCCCGACGGTTCAGAATTCCTGTTCGAAGCTCCATCGCTAGACATCATGAACGATTGGGTACGCAAGATATCCTTCCACGCTAGTCTGCCACCAAATCTACAGCTGCTCAGCTACGATGAGTCCATGAAGGTAATTGAGTTTTGTCCCAAACCACTCCTCAAAGTCCTAACCCATCCATCTCCAATCCATTGTCCAAATTTACAGCAACAGTCGAGTAGCTCGCCGGACATCAAGGTGACCAGCAGCGTTGAGTCGCCTGTCAGTTCACGCAACTCCTCACCCGATTCCCAGCGTCGTTCCAGCAGTGGTCAAACTTTGGATAGCACTGCCACGCCCCAGATGGCCTTCCTGCAACGACAAATGCAACAGCAGCAGCAGCAACAGCAACAATCGCAACCCAGTTCGCCTAGTTCACCCACAGCAGGAGGTGGTTTCGATCAAAAGCCACCAATTCCGCCACGTGGTGGTCCACCAGTAGCCAGCAATCGTCAGAGCCAGGAGAATCTAGTTGTTCTACGCAATCGCCAAAGTTCAAGCAATGGTAAGCAGGAAATATTTGCCGCAAAGCGAAAGTAATTACGAAATTTGTCTCTTCCTTTATTTAAGATCTGTCCGAGGGCCGCCTACAACAATCCGCCACTTTACCCGCTGGCCTGACTGGAGTACAACAGAATGGCAACAGCAGCAGCAGCAAGGATGACAGCGTTGTACTGCAGCGCAATAGCGAAGCCCGACAATCGGGTAAGTAGTAGTTGGAAAGGGATTATTACATTCGGCTAGACTTTTGTGTTCCCCCCCGTCAACACCGACCCAACCATCCAACCACCCCAACCCCTATCACATTACTCTCCATACATTATTCCTTTACACACACACACACATACATAAATACATACATACTTTATGTATATACATATATATAAATTGTAAAAAACGAAAATTGTCCCCGTTCGTTACTTGAACATCGATCGAATCGATTAGATAATCCGCCGCCATTGCCAACAACGATGCCGCCTTTAGGCAGTCAACAACATCACCATCAGCATAGTCATCCGCCACATCAACAGCATCAACATCAGGCACAGGTGCAGCAGCGCATCAATGCATTCAATGCAGTGGCCAATCAGCAACAGCAACAGCCGGATTACTACAACAACAATGTGATCAGACAACAGCAGCAACAGCAGCAACAGCAGCAGCAGCAGCAACATCATCATCATTTGGCATCATCACCACAACGTGTACCATCCGGACGTATTGATAGTACACGGAAATTCATTGAAATGGAGGCTCATTCATCGGGTACCAATGGCAACTCGAATAACACCAGCAACATCAATACGACAAAGCGGACCATTAGTTATTCCAGTAGCGGGGCAAGCAGCAATGGTAATGGTAATATCTCAGCATCATCAACAACAACAACCACTACCACAACAACAACGACACAACAACAAGTGTCATCAAGCAGCAGTCGCACAGTTTGGCATCTAACATCAACTGCAACGGGGTCACCAACATCATCGACAAAATCATCATCAATCGGCTCGGGCGAGCCTAACAATGCCATCAGTAATCCAAGCTATATGGGTCTGCATTTGAATAACAATAATGAAACAATTGGAATTGGTGGTTAGAATGAATGAAACTTGCATTAATCCTCTTAACCTCCTAGACCCTCACCCCCTCTCTTCTCCCGTTAACCGCCACCAACCACTTACCTACATATGTATGTACATATGGATAGCATGTTAGATATTAAGAATAATTGAATTGTGTGCGGTGGATATGGTTCTCGATTCCTTTTGTATCTTTTTTTGGCTTGTTATTTCTTTAAGAGTTCTTTTTCTATTCTACTCTACTCTTCTCCTTTTTCTTTTCTATTTTCCAATCAAATTGTTGCATGTGAAAAGGTTCAACTGTCAAATCGGTGAAACTAACACGCCGATCTTATCTGCGCACCAGTTTGCAAAGTATTCCAATTCTTATCTAATTCTAAAACTCTTCTCTAGGCTAAGACAACATCTAATTTGCTTGATTATTAGTATTATTTCTTTTTTCTACATTACATACAAAACATTTATTTTACACTCACCACACTCACACTCAAACTTTTTGTGCTACACTGTCATGCATGATTGCTTTTTACACACACTCTGGATAAACTGGATTTTTGTTCAATAATTCTATCGTATATGTCCGTTGTATTCTCAATTATTCTCAGGCTGGGGCAACACACGCTTTGAGAGCAATCGACCCGTCTCCCTGCAACCCGATTCCATCAGCTTCTCGCGCGTCTCCGCCGAGAGTTCCAGCGAAAGTGAAGCTCAATCCATTTCCTCCGTATCCGGCATCAAGGGTAGTAAAAATAAAGAAGAGCGCCGCAGCGGCATGTTCCGCATCTTTGGACGCAAGGGCGACAAGGAGAAGGAAAAGGAGAAGGATAAACGTCGCTCCAGTCAAACTCCCCCACAGTGAAAACAAACGAAACAAAACAAAACAAATAATAATAATTAATACAGATAAAATGTGAAGCTGCAAATTTATGTCAAAACAAAACTATTTTGGACCTTTTTTAAAAAGCCGCCAACATCAAAAAGGAAACACACCGTGTTTACCGTGTCTGTCCCAATTTTTTTTTCTTTTCTATATTTATACAAAGGTATATAAAAAAGCGTATTTAATTTTTACTCCACATACACACACAACCCACAACCAATCAACCTTTCCCCGCCCCCCACTCTAAATTCGAAACAAAAACGAGCTAAATTTCAAAAAACAACAATTCTTAATATACATATATACCTACCTATTTTTAAAATTAAATGTGTCTACTTAAAGAGGTATAAATCAAATATATATATATACGTATATATATATATATATATATATATATATATGAAGTCAATGTTTTAATTGCATTAAAAAATAATAAAGAAAAATATATAAACAAAAGAAGAAAAAAAAAAGAAAACAGAAGAAATATAACTTTAAGTTTGTTCGTTGTATAATTACATTTAATTTTCGTAAAACAAAACAAAAAAGAAAATACAATAAATACATATATAAAAATATATACACTAAAAATTCAAAGATTATTCATGTTCAAATTGATATTAATCTATATGTGACTTATGGACACCATGAATCACATTTACCATAGCTGATTAGGCGAAACGTAATCTATGTATCAATAGAATTTATATTAGCCATTGGAATGTTTGACTTTGTGCTCTGTCTGGACAGGCAGGTGGCCACATTTTACCCTAATAACACTTAGACTTAAAGACCTTTGACTAGTTATAGTTAGTCATAGCTTTTTTGGAGAATGTTTACATATATATATATATGTATATTTTTGAATGTAGAGCTAGTTTGGGTAGTTTTCATGGCATTTCATCGATATTTTTCCATTACAGGTCTCAGAATCTCCCAGAACGAGAATCTCAGTAATTTTAAACGGATCGCCATTGCTTTTCAGAAGGGTGAGTGTTTTTTTGAAATCATGAATAGTAGGCATTGAATCAGATGAAAGTCCTTTGAATATTTTTCACTGAACGCATTTTGTATGCAATATTTATTTAATGGCAAGTAAAACTGCAGACCTAAATACGAATTACAAATAAGATGAAGATCAACCATGGAAAGGGCCCTTCCACCGATACTTTTTATCCATTTTGTGGGAAGGGGGATGTGGGGGATTCGTAATAGCTAAGCTATATACTTATATTAAAATAAGCTAAATGCAAAAAAAAAAAAACAGAATAATAATTATAAACACGAGAGTCCAAGTTTCCAAGCATTCGTCCGGGTCCGGGTCCGTGATATACGTGTATGTACATGGATATGAATATGGATGGTCTGGATGTGACCTAGCCATAGTTGGCATAGAGATTGCCGTGCGAGGAGCTCGATCGGAATTGCACGAGATTGCCATGGGTCTGCACGGGTTGTTGCTGGTAATAGGCAGCCTGATGATACAGGGCTGGCGAAGCCGGCTCATTCACCTGAATCTGATGATAGTTGGTAATGGGTTCATGCTCAACGACTTCGCGCACCGTCTGGAACGGATGGTTGACCACAATGCGTCGCGTGTGGAAGGTCTCCGAGGTGGCAGCGGCATCTGTTGGCGCCGGCGTTGCAGCTATGACACGTTCATTGGGCTGCAAGTGGCCGGCGGCTCCATTGAGTGACACATCGACATCGGGTTGGGATTGAGCGGGCGTGGGTGTGGCCTGGGTGGCGGGCACCTCCGAGGCTGGGGTTTCGATTAGTCGCTGCGATTGTTGTTGTTGTTGCTGCTGGAGTCGAGAGGAGCGCTGTTGCTGCCTATCGCAGTCCGCCGGACTTATGGTAGAGGCAACTACCACAGATTTATCACCATCATGTCGATTGGGTATTTGGATTTGAATGTGAGCTTGGCCAGAGGACTCTTTGGGAGGCGCCTGATCCACCAGTCTGGCTGATTGCTCCACATCGGGAGCGTAACGCATCTGCGAATAGGGAGCACTATATTCCAGCTCCTCGGCCAGAGGACTGCGCTGGCGCGACGATACCTGGGGATAGTAAGTCCGCGAAACAGGAGCTGGTCTGGCCGCAGCCTTGGCATAGACTACAGTGGGTCCATTGTGGTTACGCAGATATGGCTTCAATTCGGCCACATGGGCGGGCACCTCCGTTATCCTGCGCTCCTTGGGCGGCGACTGGGCCTGACGACCCAAATAGATGTTGTGCTGCGATGGCGGCAGATGAATCTTGTGCTCATGCTTGATAATCTGTTGCCGTGTACGCGGCTCCTCCTGCACCTGCACCTTGGCCTGCTCTAGTTCCAGGCGAGCTGGCTTCGCTTCCACATTGCCAAGGTTCGCATTGGGCAGGAACTCGCCAGAGAAGTAGTCGTCGGTGTTGTAGACGGGACGATTGTAGTTGGTTCTCTGCTGATAGCCACGCTGCGGAGATGGTGGCGGTGGTGGTGGTGGTGGTGGTGGTGGAGCTGATGGTGCCTGTCGCTCGTAGTTGGCCTCATTTGGTGGTATACGCGGTACATAATCCTGCTCGGCTTCTGGTCGTAAAATCATATTGGGTGACAGATTCTTGGTATTGATCTTAAATGAGTTGCCATTGCCATCGACGGCAGAGACGGAGGATGGCAGACGACCATCGGTGGCATCGCTACCGCCAGCGGGCTGCTGCTGCTGCAGCTGAGATTCCACAAACTCATCCTTGGGCGCCTGGTCGTAAGAGGGCATGGTTGTCACACTGGAGCCAATTGTTGTCGACTGCTGATCCTTGGCAGCTGGAGCTACTTCGTACGATGGCCGATACTCGTTGGCATTGTTGTTGTAGCTTTGGGTCTGGATGTTTCCATTGTTATTGTAGGCAGAGGCAACAGCCGGATGCGGATGACCCAATGGTAGAAGGGTTTCACCCCTGGGAATCTTGGCAACCGGGTGATCCAGTTCGACAACAAGAGTTCCCGCCGGTTTGATCACCACTCGCTCCTCTATGTCATAGAATTCCTTTTGGATAGCCGGATGGCGCACTTCATATTTCTTGGCCTTGAGGGCAGGCTGGACAATCTGTATCGTCTTGGTCACAAGCGGACGTTGGGGCAATGGAGGCGGGGCATATGCTCGCGATGGTGGAGGTGGCAAGTAACCCGATCCGGATCCAGATCCAGATCCACCAGCATAATACGATTGATCATTGTAGTCATCGTATCCTTGGCCATCATCCACATCAGGAGGATATTGATCTTGATAGTCCACATCCTGGCCATCGTCGTAATTGAAATTGGCATAGCTGGTGGCGGGCTCCACAGGCTGTGGAGCAGCTGCAGCAGCTGGAGAAGCACTGCTGCCCGAGGAGCTGCCAGAGGAGCTGCCAGATGCGGAACTGGCACTTACAGCTGGAGCAGGTTGTGCTGGTGCTGGCGCAGGTGCTGGTGCCTCGTAGATGGGTTTACTATCCTGTGCCTGCTCTGGCACACTTTGCGAGGACACTTGAGCAGCCACTTGACGCTCGAACATGCGCAGCTGTTGGGATCTTGAACCACCACCAATTGCCACAATCTTCTGTGGTGCACTATCATCCGAGGAGCTCAAACTGCTTTGCGATTGCGACTGGGTATAACGTTGTGGCGAAGGACTCGATGACTCAAATACCTAAAGGGGCAAGTGGTGGTTAGTCTACTTCTCGCTTTTTGCTGGAAAAGATTCTCACTCACTGTTTCTACGGTGGGTCCATGGCTGTGATACGATTGGATATACCGCTCGAACTCCTGATTCTGGCGCAATTGCTGATTACGCTGACGGAACTGGCCGCTATGTGGACTGGCTGGTTGCTGGTGTGGCAAAGGACGACGGCTGTGACCACGTCGCCGTGGCAGACGTCCGTTATGGGGAGCTGCCGGCGGCTGAAGGCCCAAACCCTGGCGTGGAGACAAGGATTGCTGTGATTGTGGCATTGCTTGAGGTGTTTGGACCTGTTGTTGCTGCTGCTGCTGCTGTTGCTGCTGTTGGGAACGCTCCTGCAAACGTTCAAAACGCTGCTCCTGGTCTGATTCGTCACCCCTGAATGGACCTGCTCGCAATTCTGCTGGTGCCCGTCCATCCACATAGCTAACATCGGCGGGATTCGTAGCCGGCTGTTGAGCTATTGTTATATTTACATGTGTGGCTGCCGTCGTCCATCCCACCAACAGGAGCATCACCAACGCCCGTCTCATTGTTAATTTTTGTAAAGCAAATCCTGTCCAGAAATCCAATCCTAAATGCAATTCACAGACACAATTCTCTCTTCACCTGCCAATTCGAATAGCTCACTGGGACTGAACAATCATGGAACATGCCTCGCATATTTATACGAAAAATTCAAAAAAAAAAAAAAACACAAATCGAATTCCAAAGCCAGCGAAGATTCGTTCGTTCGAAATGGAAATGGGGGAGCGATCGCGATCAGTGTCAAAGTCAACCACAATGACCCGAGCAAACACCCTGTTTAGGGATGATTCTCATAGCGGAGATGTTTGCCCCAGTTCTCCTCGATTGGTGTGTTTGCCATGTACCCCCGCCCCCCATGAAATGCTCCCGCTCTCGCTCCCGGCCCCCATATACTGCAGCGATCGATGATCGATGATGCATTCAACAAATTGTTGTCATCGCTTTGACACTTGTGTGGCACGCGAGTGCGAATGCGAGTCCGAATCCAAAACCAAATCGAAATCCGAAACAAAAACCGAATTTTAATTGCCCAAAAACAAACTGAAAAAAGAATCTCAGCATCCGTAATTGGCTAATGCCCGATTTTGATGTAATTGTCGGAAGGTCGACACTGGCGACTAGTTTGAACTTGAATTTCGCTCTGAGACTGGCTCCTCTAGCTTGGGATTTGAGGATTGGGACAGACACTCTTTTGACGCTAGGCGAAGGAGTGGGGGGATGTCTATGGGTATGGGTATGTCAATTGCTAGTCAGGCAAATTTACGCAATTGAAGTTGGTGAAGAATTTGCAAAACGATTCCAAATTCAAAATCAAGCCCAAAACCAAACCAAACGAAACAAAAAAAGAAGGTAAAGGTTAATGTGAAGTTTTTTTGTTTGTTTGTTTTTTTTTTATTTTATGTGGAATAAATTGAAAATAAATAAAATCAAAGCCAAGTGGGAATTGGTCGTGAATGGTTAAGCTAAGTAACTGAATGTTCACTCATTCATTAATTTGAAAGCATATACTTACATATATGTATATATGTAGGTACAGATTCTTATACTACATGACACAATTTATTGTTGTTGTTGGCAGTAGCAACTGTTGCTGTTGGGCGGAGCAACGATCGCAGGATTTTTATTCATTTATTGTTTCTTTTCTTAATTTTAGCGATAATTTTAATATTTTTAAATACCATCAAATGCTTAGGATCTTAATTAATGATTAAACTTTTTGAAAACTGGGCCATTAGATGTCCTTTCTAAAAGCGCCTCACAAAAAATTATTGAGGCTGGATAGATTTAGATTAATTTGAATTATTCTCTATTTGAAAAAGATTTCAGAAATATTATCAGCACAACGAATTGGATTTCAGTTTTTATTTCTAATGCACAAGTCCTAAGCGTAATAAAGCAGAAAACTATTTAAAATTTAAAAAACCAGATATATACATGTACGTATAGCTCGTCCAATTTTATTATAAAATACAAAATATATAAAAAATTATAGATATTCATTACATGTATTAGTGATAAAGATTAAATTTGGTTATGATAAATATTGCGGGAGGAAATAACCTTTTAAGGGTTTCTTTATGTATGTTATACTTTGTATTAAATTTAAGGTTCCCGAGATTTCTGGTCTCTTGCGGACGGACAGACAGACGGACATGTCACAATCGACTCGGCATCATGCTGATAAAGAATATATATACTTTATGGGATTGAAAATGCTTCCTTTTGCCTGTTACATACATTTTGGCCACTATGAAATACCATTTCATCCCATGGGGGGAATGTATATACATGCACATGTAGCTGCCTTCAAAAAAAATCTTTTTATAATCCGCATTAGATCCAAATCAAGGAATTGGTCACATTCCAATTCATCAATGAGCCTTTCTCAATTCTGTCAAAATCGGTCATAAATAAATAAATGCCAAGAGCAACACATAATTTTTTATAGATATATACAGAATATATTAGTCATGACAAAGAAACAGCTATGGGATCCTCCCTACAAGTGGGAACAAATGCAGGGTATTGAAGGATTGCAAATGATCGTGAAAGTTGTTGGCCTGGCCAATCGTTATCGTCAGACCATCTTAGAGGTAAGTGACAGTCATTCACATGCGTGTATACCCGTGTAATGAGTGTGTGTGTGTGTGTGTGTGTGTGTGTGTGTGTGTGTCTGTGTGCCCTGCATTTGAATTAGACCCTCAAAGTCTCACAAATTAGTAATTGTTGTTGTTTATTTATATCTCGATTGTGGTGTGAACAGTGAATATATTAAATACGATAAAATATGTAAACATGCTCTGCATGTGCTGCCCATTACAAGCTACAGTCTAAAAAGGTGTGAAGGATCTACAATAATGCCTCAATATCCTTGCTTATGTCCATTGGATCGGTGGTAGGGGCATAACGATTGACTGGAATGCCCTCCTTGTTGACTAGAAATTTGGTGAAATTCCATTTGATGCCACTTCCAAGGGTTCCGGTCTGTTTGGACTTCAAATACTTGTATAGAGGATCCGCATTGTCACCATTGACATCGATCTAAATATATATGTTTGGATATATGGATTAGATAATTAAAATTGTTAGCACCGCCATGATTCATTACCTTGGCAAACAATTCGCCTATGTCAGCCTTGGAGTCACGCAAGTGGCAGACCATTGCCTCGCCATCTGCCTCAGGCATTTGTGAGTTAAACTGATTGCATGGGAAATTCAATATGGTCAGGCCACGTTCACCATATTTCTCCTTAAGATCGGTCAACTTTTTGTAATTGTTCTTTGTCAAGCCACACTTGGAGGCGATGTTTACAACCAGCACGACTTTGCCCTTGTACTTCTCCAGAGAAACATCATTGCCATGAGTATCTTTCACGGAGAACTCATAGATCGAGTTAGCGTTCTTATAATCACCACTGGACGACATGTCTAGCTGGAAAATGGAAAAACGAGTGGGGTGGAAAAAAAAAAAAATAATCGTGAATACAAATTAGTGGATTGTGGAGTTGGGGTTATTACGTAAAAGGCGAAAAGATGTTAGATTTCAGTTTGGCAGACAAAGCAGGCGAGAAGAGATTAGTCTAACTGGTCAACTACACACAACAAACTACTCACGGCAGCTGCTGTGGCTGTGGTTGAGTACTGGGACGTGGATGCCGCACAACTAACTGGCAAGATTAAGGCACAGTAGCGAAGATTCTGCCTCTGAGTTTGAGTCAACTCTATTGCTGGAGCAAGAATGCGGGCGCGAGATGTATAGCACCTGAATGCCTGCTTCGTAATGCCTTGAAACTGACGGAGATTCATTATTTTAAGGGCTGCAAATAGTCATACGGGGGTTAAGTTAATGGTTGGACAAATTGTCATCTGTCGTGAAATACATATGAATGAAGGTCAAAAGTCATACGAGAAATTACCAATGAGTCAGAGTGTAAAATTGCGTGCGGTCAACTCAAGATTACTTCCTCCCCCACCCCCCGCCCCCCCTACACCACTTTCATGGACGTACTCTTTTGATTCGTCCGAGGGATTATTATTCTTGAGAAATTGAAGATCTAGCAAGGGAAATTGTGGTGTATTTGTGGTGGATCATTGGATCACATATAAATTCTAACTATCTACCCCTCCAATACGCCCTTGATCACGAGCCCCCACTAATTGGTCATGCAAGCGATATATGTATGTATATAATTGTTGTTGGATTGGTTCTATGTAATTACTTGCATGGTTAAGTAGATGTACGAGCCTAAGGCTATGGCCAAGGCTCCGAACACAAAGTGAATTATCGAACGACCAGACATTTCACAATCTATACGATATGCTGGATGGTGGATGACGATGTTATATGTATATACATATATATGTTTTATATATATATGTATATATATTTTTTTTTTGCAACCTCACGCTGATATGTCACTCTATATGAAAGTCAATAAGAGTTCAAAGTTCAGTTAGCTTATTTGGCCCAGGTGTTGTTTTCTGTTTTTGGTTTAATCTCTATGTTCTTTCTTTATTGTTTGTGTTGATTTTGCTTACTTATTTATTTCGTAATCGTTTAGTTAGCTTGTCTAAATTAAACTGCGGCAAATATTAGCGCAAATAATAAATAAATAACAACAACCCCGGTCGAATTCGCCTAGCCACTGTGAATTCGCTTAGCTTTTGCGAATTTCGCTTTGTTGAATAAATTCGTCTAAGTCTGAATTCGCTTATCCACAGTGAATGAATTCGCCTAGCCAGTTACGCGCGTTATTGTGAAAAAAACAACTAAAACTAGCTTCTTGCACGCTCATTGCATGATTAAATGTCTTTCTAATAAATCGTGTTTTTAATTTAATCAATGGTAAACAACCGGAAATTCTATTGTTTATTTTGTCTGGTATAGCTTGACCGATCTACTATTGCGTACTTAAACATTCTCAAAGCAAACATATAAAAGAATGCCAAAATCACAATTTTTAGATATAAATGATATAGAACTCATAGATCGAGTTAGCGTCGGGTTTTGAATACCGCTAGAAATTAAAGCAAGCCGAATTGGCTGTATAAATTTAACGGCGCTGCCAACTTTTGCGTAAAACGTTCACACTGACACTTTCGTTAGCATCACTACTTTTACTCAATTTGTGCGTGTGTGCGTGTGTTTTTTTTTTTTTTTGCAAAATTGTTAGTGAAATGCAACAAAATAAAATTTGTATTATTATGCGAGGATTTAGACAGGCGTAGAAACGCAGATCTTTGGCTAGGCCAATTCACACATGCCACAGAAGAGAACGGATACGAACGAATATACGAATACACACACAACCACACAGTCATTCACATTCATCCGCCCACACATACATTCACACACACACAGAGGGGTCGGATTTGTATTTGCATTTGTGTGAGAGTTTTTTTTTGGGTAAAAACAGCCTCCAAATGATGCTCTCATCTATAAACAACTCCTTCGAGCAGGATACGCACGATGCAGATGCCAATTGCGATGGGCCCGATCTAGATTTCATCTATGCGGATGTCGATACGTATCAGAATGAAATCGCCGAGCTTTATAGCTACACGGAATACAGTGAATTCCAAATGAATGTCAAGGCATTCGAGGATCAAATGGAATTGTACAATCTACCGCCCAATTGGCAGAAGCAGGATGCTAAGTCCCAAAGGAGCATCGTGATGAAGCTAATCGATCAGCTGGAGGTGTCAAATCGTGATTTTCGTATGCAGGCAGCGAGATGTATTTTATATTTGGCTCAGGGCTGTTGGGCAGAAGTGCAATCAGATGAGGAGCAGCACCAGAATACCAGGGACAATGTGCTTTCCCTTTATCAACTGGGCGTGTTCGCATCGTTCATAGATTTGCTCAATATGGAGATTGAGTCGGCCTGCTCGCCAGATATTGTGGCCGTAAAGATCACAAATGTCACTCTGGTCGATTCCACAGATATTCGTGTGATCCTATCGGTCCTGTACATTATTACGGAGACAATACGCGATGAGCGAGAGAAGAGCAGCGAGGATTATAGGGAAGTAGCAGAGTCATTCGTACAAGAGATTAATGCTCCATTGGCCGATGGTGAACTGTTGGCCGTCAAGCTGCTGGGCATGATAACCCGATTCTGTAGTGGGGCAGCCCCGCAGTTTCCCATGAAGAAGGTTGTGCTTCTGTTGTGGAAAGTTTCGCTACTGGGTCTTGGTGGCATGGATGTTCTGAAGAATTTAAAAAACGAGTATAGGCTTAAGGTGGGGCTTGAACTAATCACGGAAGACACTTTGGAGGTGACCAAGAGTATGAGAGCCAGTTCACCGCCAGCTACGGCTACAGATATACTGGAGAACCAGTATCCAAAACGGAATTTCAAGTAAGTTGTCAGCCGGTGATAAGTTATTCACATTTTCACTTGCGCCCCCTCTCCCTATTAGGCGGTCTCTAATGAAGCAGCGTTTTCTTGATGAGCCCGAACAAATTGACATGGAACTAAGTGGAAACGAGACTGGATCCGCTCCAAATGCCAACAACTCGAATGCTAACAATGGTAGCGGCAATGGCGAAGATGAGCTCTCGCAATACTATCGGCCCTTTGATGATCCCTCATCGGGAACTTCCTCCTCCAGCACTGCCACTGCTAATCCCAATAATCAGCCCAGTCTTACGCAACCTCCTACTGCTGTGCCTCCCATACAGATGACAGCTCGCCTGCCCTGGACACCGAAAGTGCGACAAAAGGACATCGATCAGTTTTTAGATATTTCCAGGAACAAATTCATTGGTTATTCATTGATAGGTGACCATGAAAGTCTTGCTGGTCTCCCCCAGCCCATACACGAGGGTTTCAAGACCCTGCAGCGGCACATGTATATCAGCCTAGCCGATATGCAAATTAAAAAAGAGGAGGACATAGCACGAAATCCCATTTCCACGCATGAGGACGAGATCAGAATGACACCGGCAGAGACTCTGTATCAGGCCATATTGCCCAATCTACCGCAATATATGATAGCCCTGCTGAAGGTATTGCTGGCCGCATCGCCCACATCTAAATCGAAGACGGAAAGCATTAACATAATGGCCGATGTCTTGCCGAAGAAAATGCCATTGACGACCACCCAATCCACCAAGCTGACTGTAGACATGGGTCGACACAAGGAGATCATTGTGAAGGCCGTGTCGGCCATTATTTTACTATATCTTAAGCACTTTAAAATTAATCATGTCTATCAGTTCGAGTTCATGTCCCAGCACTTGGTTTTTGCCAATTGCATTCCGTTAGTCCTGAAGTTCTTCAATCAAACCATCACCGAGTATGTGAACACCAAGAATTCCATTCCTCTGCTGGATTTCCCATCGTGTGTGATCGGCGAGCAGCCGGACTTGAGTGGCGATAGCTTTGTCTACGGTGGAGAAATGTCGGACAAGCCCTACTCGTGGCGTAATGTATTCTCCTGTATTAATCTTCTTCGGATTCTCAATAAGCTCATCAAATGGAAGCATTCGAGGGTTATGATGTTGGTCGTTTTCAAATCGGCTCCCATTTTAAAGAAGACCCTCAAAGTCCGCCACGCCATGATGCAGTTATATGTGCTTAAGCTGCTCAAAATGCAGACCAAGTATTTGGGCCGACAGTGGCGCAAATCTAATATGAAAACCATGAGCGCCATATATGCCAAGGTGCGGCATCGTCTTAACGATGATTGGGCATTTGGCAATGATCTCGAGTCAAGGCCCTGGGATTTCCAGGCTGAAGAATGCACACTCCGGGCCTGTGTTGATCGCTTTAATCTAAGGAGATATCCCGAGGCGACACAAAAGTGTGGATCGGGAGGAGCTGGTGGCGGCGGAAGTGGCGGCGGTGGTAGTGGCAACAATGGCACTGCCGCCCAAAATGCTGAAAATGCTCAGCAATCAAATATGAATGCCGGCAATGGTCACAATGGTAGCGATTCCAATGGTTATGGCAACAATGGAGGAAGCGGTGGTGGCGGCGTCGGCGGCGGAGGAAACATTGTTGGCCACCAGCAGCAGCAGCAGCAACTCCATGATTATGGTGTGGAGGGTGGCTTTCCAAGCGATGAGATTTTAACACATTCGGATTTCGCCTTCTTTGGCCATTCGGGCTGGTGGGATCGTAAAGTGGAGCTAACGGATTACTTTAAGGCCAACTATGCTGTGTGGCTCGAGGAGGAGGTATATAACAATCAAACCGATTGGGATGCCCTCTAGATAAGACACAAGCACCTGTCGCGTGGCTCCAAAGGTAACAACAACGCAGACAGTTAATCAAATCCATCACTAGCAAATTGCTGTTTCTATTTACAGATCATCGCCCCACATTTGATTCACCCTACGCATATATAAGCAAAAAGTTATTACCTACCATAAAGTCTAAGCTTAAACATAATAAAACAAAAAAGAACCTAATACATTGATATAATCCATGTAGCAGCCGATCTGGATCGTGCCTGGAAGTAAATAAATTGGCTATTGGCAGTTCTTCTCACTTCACTCAAACATACTCTAATCGATGATGACAACAAATGCCTGTACATTTAATCATATATATTTAATAATTAATGTATTTATTATTTTCTGTTCAACAAACAAAAAGAACAACTACAAACAACAACAAAAAGAGCAACAAAAAAATTAGAGAAACCGTCTCCTAAGCGGAATAAAAAAAACCTTTTACTAATGCAAAACAAAATATGTAACAGTAAAAAAAAAGAAGATTCTGATTCCAATCATTATTCAGTTTGTGGTTAAATGTGTGTTTTATTTCGCACAAGAAAAAAATAGAGTTCTATTAGTTAATAGTCTTATGTCTAGTTGAAATTACAATATTTACAAGGTGCATACGTATATATATATATATATAAATATATATATAGTACAATAATAATAATAATAATATTAACAGTTCCCTTTAAACCGAGAACTAATTTCTAGCAGATACCTTCACAAATGGGTGTTACAAGTTAATCTTATTTATTTCGTGTGTTTTCTTTTCTATACAGAATACCAATTAACAATAGTTAGCACAGCTAATACAATATATATATTTTATTTATAAATATATTTAAAATTCCTGAATCTGATTTCCCTTTCCCATCGTTATGCATGAGGCTACAAGAATAAACTCCAATGTCTAGGGCGAGCGAGACTATATCCACCCAAACAAAAACCTAACTTAAAATGTATTAAATAAAAGTGAATTCATAAAGAAATTATATATATTATATATGTACATATATATTTATAAATATATATATATATGTTTTATATATAAGATTGAATGAACATTGGTCTTGGGTGAAAGCAGCCAGAGCGGAAAAAGATTCGAGGCATAGCGACATATCTCCGCCCAGTACATTTTTATGGCGGAGATATGTCGTTTTTCTAACGGCGGAGATATGACGTTTTGAAACGACATACTATCAACGCCGGTGATCTGCGCGGAGATATGTCGTTTCAAAACGACATATCTCCGCCGTATGTCGATACCCCCTATTAATACGTAGTTTGGAGTTTGTAATTCAGAACTCAATTCATTCTCTTTTGAAAATAACAAATTCTTATCAGATGTGCTGATGTATTTCGGGACCTTGGCGTTGACCTTTTCAATATATGTATATATATACACACAATCGTTATTATATAGTTGGATGCTTTTACATTCAATTTGGTTTCCCCATACTTTATTATACACTTGTTCACTTTATAAATTAGTCAAATAAGTATATCAGAAAACAATATATTATTTGAGATTGTTCTGAACTAAAATGGATAATGACAAAATTTCTTTTTTAAATTTCCACTTAAATATTGTATGTACATATTTTGTATGATTAGAAAACAAGAAAACGTGTTGGTTAAACCCATTGAAATTCAGAACAATCAAGATTTCAATATCTTTCATTTGAATTCATTTTCACTTCATATTTACAAACTTATGTAGGTACTCATTATTATGTGCGGACCCAACTGCACTTAAACAACAAGAAGGATGATTTAGTATGTTATATTACAATATTTTCTATGTAATTGGGTATTGCTGCTACTCCTATTGCTCCATGGGCAATGCCGTGGACAATATATTGTTATTACTGGCTGCCGCTCTGGGACCCACATAGAGCATTCCACCGAATCGTTTTTGTTGCGGTGTACAAGCTATTTGTAAAGGCAGCGCTGAGGTAACCTCACAACGTTCTTCAAAATAGTGCACAATACGCTGCAGGACATATTTGAAGATCTTTTCTTTGGAGATCTCACCATTTAGAAAGGTTATATCTTTGCAATCCCGATAATCGCTGAAGTTTTTTTCGTAGTAGGGCCACACGCAGAGCTCAAAATAGCCGGTGACATCTGGAGGATCGTAGGTTCGATTACTGCGCCGCTCAAAGCATTTTTCATAGGGCAAATGGAAGTGATATTTGAGATTGCACAACCCCAATAGTTCGGGTTGATTGAAAATCATAAAGCCCTCAATAAGTAAGACATTGATTTTTTTGTCTTGCAAATGAGCGGCTAGCCTCATGAGTTGCTGTTGTTGCTGTTGATGTTGCTGCTGTTGTTGTTGCAGTTGTGCCTGATGCTGACGATGTTGCTGGTGGATGGCATGCATATTTTGATATTGATAAATTCCACCCGCAGTTTGCTTATAGTAATTCGCATTATATTGCTGCTGTTGCTGATATTGCTGTTGAAATTGGAGAGCGTAATGCTCGAAATTGGCATAGGTTACTGCTGCCACCAATTGATCGGCAGGAACCGTCGTCGTTGTCGTCGTGTCATGGTGAGCCTTCAGAATTCGCGCTATATCATTTAACATTTTCTTCATATCTAACGATGTGATGAGCTCAAAATTAATAACATTTAGCTTCTCATTTCGCTTATGTCGTCTATCCTCCACAGGCAGGAAGTAATCATCTTGCGATATTAGCTGAACCTCACCAATAGTGTACGGTGTATTCCATAAAGGTGCTCCGCATAATCCTTTGAAGTAATCATGCAAACCATGAGCCAATGTGGTTTTACCGCCACAAGTAACTCCTGATATGCCAATGACCAGCCACTGGGGCATGATTAGGCAACGTCACTTTTTGTCTTCAGGATCCAAATATGGTAGAACGAAAATATGGCAATGCCGCCAAGGATGATAACACCAAATACAGTGGGCACTATGAAAGCGTATTTCAATGATGGAAAGAAGAAGCGTATTGGATTGCCTGCAATGTGAGAGAGATAGAGAAAGAGCAATAGAGAAAGAGATAGACAGGCAGAGAAAGAGATAGACAGGCAGAGAAAGACAGATGATTAGTTGACCTTGACAAGAGCTTAACTCTTAGAATGTATTACAAAGTGTCAGGTAACACAGTTCACGTATGTATGTATGTATGTAGATATATGGATGTGCCTACGTATAGGTGTATATAGAATAATGTACATGTACATATGTACATGTCACAGCTGTCCACTTTAAGTCCGGCTTTAATTACCACACAAAAGCGGGAATTATTCAATCAGCAGATGATGCCACTGACTCTTCAACTGTTTCTGAACTGATATGGCTATGGCGATGGGTACTCACCTTCATCGATCAGCATGAACGGCAATATAGCCACCCAAAAGAAATAGTAGAAAAACACTGCGATTGCGGTTATCAATATGATTTTTCCGAGTTGCGCATTTGAAGCCATAAATAAATGATTAAAACGGCAGCAACACCAACAACTAGTGACGACGACAACTGGTTTTATTATCACTAATATGACACATGCATACGCACTTCAGGCTGTTAACTATTTTAGTCATAAACAAACAGGTGGTGTGCTATGCAGCGGCCAATGTCAATTGTCTGTAGTATTAGTAGTAGTTATAGTTCTTTCTCCTCTTTGCAATCGTCGCGCGCCCCACTGCTTCTATACCACCTTCTTCTATTGTAATTGCAATTGCTGTTTCTTACGTAAAACACCGACTGTGCTCTAATTGCTGGCAATTTTTGAGTTACTACTTGGCTAAAGTTGTGTCACTTTTAATTTAAAACTGGATATATCTATCAAATAAGGGCCCGGTAGGGGTTCGGGGATCTATTCATTACATCTAAATTTGTTATAAACAAAATGTGGCCCAACATAATCGATAGCCGATATCGATATTAGGGAAGAGCGCGTGATATGACAGCACAATCGGAAACTAATATTTACATTGTTTATGAAATATATCATCCATTAACTATCTACTTGAGCGTCGTGTTATTATGATGTGTGTATTTTATCTAGTCCAGTGGATCAATGTTTTGGATACAATTGTACTGAGATATACATTATTTATATAGTTGGTGATTCTTCTACAGGGAAGATGTTGACTGTTGCAACACATCACTAATAGCATTGTCAAAACTCGTCCAATATCGTCTCATCTCTAAATCAAAATATAAACAAACCGCACGAGTTGAAGACAATAAATGAGTAAAAGATGACTAAAAACACTCAAACGAAACGCAAACCATGGATCAAAAATCTCTATTCGAATCGTGAATATCCGGACAACTACACAGATGCAAGTTTCCTTAAGGATCTGCGGACAAATCTGCACGTGCGAATCTATACTTACCGCGAGGCTGTGGCCGGCATCACTGTCCTGAACAATCAGATTTCCTGCATAGCCGGCTTTCTGGTACTATATCAGATGATGCTTAGTGATACGGCCTCGCCCACTACCATACTCCTGCCCAGCTGTACGATCACTAGTTTGGGTTATCTCTGCTATCGTGGAAGGTGTTTGAGCATGCCGCTTCTGGGAGAGGACTCCAAAACCTTGGTCACTGTCTTTCTATTCGGCTATATCTTTTCACCTATGCTGCACACCCTGACGCAGGCTATCAGCACGGATACCATCTACACCATGACCTTCTTTGTGTTCCTGGCAAACCTTATGTTTACGGATTATGGTTTGGAGGTGGCCATGGTCTCGAAGGCCATTTCATTGAATGCTGCCATTTTTGGAGCCATTTGTTTGGCATCACGTTTGTCCACATCGTATCATGCCTTTGTACTGCTTGTGGAGGCAGCTATTTTCTTCGTCTTGTATCCCATAATGACTTCTGGTATTTGGAATCCCGTGTTTATGTTGCCCATTTTTATTACTTGCTGTGCTGCTCTTTATTGGATTTCACGCCCTGTCGTCTGGCTCTATGCTACCACAACAATTTTTATTAACTTTGTGTGCCCATTTATATTTGTGCAACACCAAAAATACAAATTTAATATCCATGGACCCTGGGATGAGGCCATTGTGGAGGAGAACACCGACAAGAATCTCGATAAAAATTTATAGCGGCAACTTAGCTTCCTACAGCAGCAGCAGCAAGAAGCCAGCAACGTTGGGAAGCATATCATCAATTAAGTTTTTTAATATAATATATACTCGACACATTCCATATGGGCATTTAAGTTCCTTATTTAAAATGCAAATGCCCTTAAATGTATTTATTTGTTTTTATATTCATGCCAATGTTAAAATTATTAATAAGTTTGTAAATAAACTGTTTGTTGTTTCTTAGCTCTAAAATCCGTATATCCTGCCGAAGAACGAAAGGATGTTATTGATGTTATATCATCTCAGGAGTCATCTAAATGTGCAGGACATGAGCTTTAACATAAGACATTTTTCTTACTTTCGTAAAGGACTTTCCAGGACTTGCCAATGTCAAAAGACGATAATAAATCAGGACTTTCACCTGGCCAATGGACATCCAATCGGCCAAAAAAAATCACTAAATCCTCGATATCTCAGATCCCCGTAGAACTATAGGGATGTCCTTTTGACAGAAAATAGCCCTTTTCATACTGATCTTTCAAAGGACTCACTAGGTAATCGCCAATTTTTTTCATAAGCAGAAGTCCTTTTCTCTCAGCTCCCTGAAGTCCTTTAATATCAGCTTCCTGAAGGACTTTCCAGGATCTAATAGTGTCAATTAACGCGGATTATCAAGGACTTCAATCTGGCTGAAGAACATCCGGATAGTCATCGAAATGGCTGAGAAAAAAGGATATTTGTATTTTTTTTTTTTTTTTTTGGCCATTTTGTCGACTTACGAGCAAATGTGGCCGACATTTTTTGAAAGATATTTGGATATACATATATATTTGATTTATATATATTCCTATAGATTTATATATTTATTTTATTTAGTTTAGCATATATGTAGTTATAAACTATCAACCTAATAATTTTTACAAGCACTAGCAACTATGGCCATCGGATTTCTATATATACCCATAGATCTCTTTATATTCCTATTGATTTGTATATATTCCTATTGATTTCTACATGTTCCCATAGATTCCTATATATATATGTATATATATATATGAATTGATTTCAGCTCATCAGTAAGTCCAAAAGTGAATTAGCATTAAACGAAAATTTCAAATTTAAACGGATATTTTACATTTTTATGGATAACGGATAGCGGATAAGTGAAACAAAATTTAGTGTAACCAGAGCAGAGAGTTGGCAGCACTGTTGACGAGGCTCGATCAAACAGTTCGAGTTCGCATCATTGGCTCGATGTTCGAATCATTCGCTCGATGTTCCAATCATTCCCTCGATGTTCGAATCAATGGTATGAGTTGGAAGGTGGTTTGTCTAGGTTCGGGCTGGCTTAATGAAGTTCGTTCTGGCTTAATGAGGTTTGATTGTGGTTCGTGGTGGTTTAATCAGGTGGTGTCGGCGTGATCGGACCTCTGAAATTCGACTGGTAATTCACTTCTGGACTTACAGGTAAGCTGAAATTAATTTAAATATATACATATGTAGAAATCAATATAAATTCTTATATAGAATTCTATGGGGCTATACATGAATCTATGGGATTATTTACAAATCGCTAGGAATATAATTAAATTTAATTGATTCCGATTTTCATTTCATTTCGCGTGTTTTTGTTTTCTGTAATTGTACAAACACAAAATCAAAACTGTAAATGCAGTTTTCAATTTTTTTAATAAACAACAACACCTTTCTTAGTGGTGTTGTTGTTTTTGTCGATTCTTTCGCTTTTGCGATTTTACATCTTCCCGTTGTAATTTACTCTCGCGCCTATGCGTACACATTGTTGTTGCATGTGTTAAATTTGACGCCCTCTCTCTTCCTCTCTCATCCTCTCCTATTTATTTTTTGCAGTTGTTCTAGAAAAGAGTAAGGAACACGATGCTGCCGGCATGCAAAAAACTTTCGAAAGATGAGAAAAGTGTAATCCGAATTTAGTGTATCCAGAGTATATAAAATGGGTAGCACGGTCAGTTAGCGTGCGACTGGTAATTCACTTCTGGACTTACAGGTAAGCTGAAATTTAAATATATTGTACATACATATGTAGAAATCAATATAAATATATAGAACTCTATGGGACTATACATGAATCTATGGGATTATTTACAAATCGCTAGATATATAATTAAATTTAATTGATTCCGATTTTCATTTCATTTCGCGTGTTTTTGTTTTCTGTAATTGTACAAACACAAAATCAAAACTGTAAATGCAGTTTTCAATTTTTATTAATAAACAACAACACCTTTCTTAGTGGTGTTGTTGTTTTTGTCGATTCTTTCGCTTTTGCGATTTTACATCTTCCCGTTGTAATTTACTCTCGCGCCTATGCGTACACATTGTTGTTGCATGTGTTAAATTTGACGCCCTCTCTCTTCCTCTCTCATCCTCTCCTATTTATTTTTTGCAGTTGTTCTAGAAAAGAGTAAGGAACACGATGCTGCCGGCATGCAAAAAAACTTTCGAAAGATGAGAAAAGTGTAATCCGAATTTAGTGTATCCAGAGTATATAAAATGGGTAGCACGGTCAGTTAGCGTGCGACTGGTAATTCACTTCTGGACTTACAGGTAAGCTGAAATTTAAATATATTGTACATACATATGTAGAAATCAATATAAATATATAGAACTCTATTGGACTATACATGAATCTATGGGATTATTTACAATAATAATTACAAGTCCAAAAAACACATAAGTGTTTAAAACTCGGCCATTTTAAGGACGATTTGGATGTCCTTTGGCCAGATCAAGGACCATGTTGATTCGCGTAAATGGACATATGCAGGTCCTCGAAAGTCCTTTAAGAAGCTATAAAAATGGGACCTTTCCAAAAAATTGTTGTCCTGCATCCTTAGATGACCCCAACTTTTTTTGATGCCAATCAATGCGGATCATCAAGGACATTCAAACGCACCATGTCCTTTTGTCCTGCGGCAAGATTTGCGGATTTTGGAGCATGTTATGTACCGCAGCAACTGTTGCTCCGGGACAATATGTTGCTTCATGTTATGTACCGCAGCAACTGTTGCTGCGGGACAATCTGTTGCTTCATCTGCTGCGGGACAATCTGTTGCTTCATGTTATGTACCGCAGCAACTGTTTCATGGATTGCACCGCAGCAACTGTTGCTGCGGTACATGACATGAAGCAACTGATTGTCCCGCAGCAACAATTGCTGCGGTACATAACATGAAGCAACAGATTGTCCCGAAGCAACAGTTGCTGCGGTAAATAACATGAAGCAACTGTTTCATGGATTGTCCCGCAACAACAGTTGCTGCGGTATACATAACATGAAACTGTTGCTTCATGTTATGTACCGCAGCAACAGTTGCTGCGGTGCAATCCATGAAACTGTTGCTTGTTTCATGTTATGTCCCGCAGCAACTGTTGCTTCGGGACAATCTGTTGCTTCATGTTATGTACCTCAGCAACTGTTGCTGCGGTGCAATCCATGAAACAGTTGCTGCGGTACATAACATGAAGCAACAGATTGTCCCGCAGCAACTGTTGCTGCGGTACATAACATAAAGCAACAGATTGTCCCGCAGCAAACGTTGCTGCGGGACATACATTACATGCAGCAACAGTTTCATGGTTTGCACCGCAGCAACAGTTGCTGCGGGACAATCTGTTGCTTTATGTTATGTATGCTGCGGGACAATCTGTTGCTTTATGTTATGTATACCGCAGCAACTGTTGTTGCGGGACAATCCATGAAACAGTTGCTTCATGTTATTTACCGCAGCAACTGTTGCTGCGGGACAATCTGTTGCTTCATGTTATGTACCGCAGCAACTGTTGCTGCGGGACAATCCATGAATCTGTTGCTTCATGTTATGTACCGCAACAACTGTTGCTGCGGGACAATCTGTTGCTTCATGTTATTTACCGCAGCAACTGTTGCTGCGGAACAATCTGTTGCTTCATGTTATGTACCGCAGTTTCATGGATTGCACCGCAGCAACTGTTGCTGCGGTACATAACATGAAGCAACAGTTTCATGGATTGTCCCGCAGCAACAGTTGCTGCGGTACATAACATGAAGCAACAGATTGTCCCGCAGCAACAGTTGCTGCGGTAAATAACATGAAGCAACTGTTTCATGGATTGTCCCGCAACAACAGTTGCTGCGGTATACATAACATGAAACTGTTGCTTCATGTTATGTACCGCAGCAACAGTTGCTGCGGTGCAATCCATGAAACTGTTGCTTGTTTCATGTTATGTCCCGCAGCAACTGTTGCTTCGGGACAATCTGTTGCTTCATGTTATGTACCGCAGCAACTGTTGCTGCGGTGCAATCCATGAAACAGATTGTCCCGCAGCAACAGTTGCTGCGGGACATACATTACATGCAGCAACAGTTTCATGGTTTGTACCGCAGCAACAGTTGCTGCGGGACAATCTGTTGCTACATGTTATGTACCGCAGCAACTGTTGTTGCGGTGCAAACCATGAAACTGTTGCTTCATGTTATGTACCGCAGCAACTGTTGCTGCGGGACAATCCATAAAACTGTTGCTTCATGTTATGTACCGCAGCAACTGTTGCTGCGGGACAATCAGTTGCTTCATGTTATGTACCGCAGCAACAGTTGCTGCGGGACAATCCATGAATCTGTTGCTTGTTTCATGTTATGTACCGCAGCAACTGTTGCTGCGGGACAATCTGTTGCTTCATGTTATGTACCGCAGCAACAGTTGCTGCGGTGCAATCCATGAAACTGTTGCTTGTTTCATGTTATGTCCCGCAGCAACTGTTGCTTCGGGACAATCTGTTGCTTCATGTTATGTACCGCAGCAACTGTTGCTGCGGTGCAATCCATGAAACAGATTGTCCCGCAGCAACAGTTGCTGCGGGACATACATTACATGCAGCAACAGTTTCATGGTTTGTACCGCAGCAACAGTTGCTGCGGGACAATCTGTTGCTTCATGTTATGTACCGCAGCAACTGTTGTTGCGGTGCAAACCATGAAACTGTTGCTTCATGTTATGTACCGCAGCAACTGTTGCTGCGGGACAATCAGTTGCTTCATGTTATGTACCGCAGCAACAGTTGCTGCGGGACAATCCATGAATCTGTTGCTTGTTTCATGTTATGTACCGCAGCAACTGTTGCTGCGGGACAATCTGTTGCTTCATGTTATGTACCGCAGCAACAGTTGCTGCGGTGCAATCCATGAAACTGTTGCTTGCTTCATGTTATGTACCGCAGCAACTGTTGCTGCGGGACAATCAGTTGCTTCATGTCATGAAACTGTTGCTTGTTTCATGTTATGTACCGCTGCAACTGTTGCTGCGGAACAATCTGTTGCTTCATGTTATGTACCGCAGCAACTGTTTCATGGATTGCACCGCAGCAACTGTTGCTGCGGTACATGACATGAAGCAACTGATTGTCCCGCAGCAACAGTTGCTGCAGTACATAACATGAAGCAACAGATTGTCCCGAAGCAACAGTTGCTGCGGGACATAACATGAAACAAGCAACAGTTTCATGAATTGCACCGCAGCAACTGTTGCTGCGGTACATAACATGAAGCAGCAGTTTCATGGATTGTCCCGCAGCAACAGTTGCTGCGGTACATAACATAAAGCAACAGATTGTCCCGCAGCAACAGTTGCTGCGGGTTATACATTACATGCAGCAACAGTTTCATGGTTTGCACCGCAGCAACAGTTGCTGCGGGACAATCTGTTGCTTTATGTTATATATACCGCAGCAACTGTTGTTGCGGGACAATCCATGAAACAGTTGCTTCATGTTATGTACCGCAGCAACAGTTGCTGCGGTGCAATCCATGAAACTGTTGCTTGTTTTATGTTATGTCCCGCAGCAACTGTTGCTTCGGGACAATCTGTTGCTTCATCTTATGTACCGCAGCAACTGTTGCTGCGGTGCAATCCATGAAACAGATTGTCCCGCAGCAACAGTTGCTGCGGGACATACATTACATGCAGCAACAGTTTCATGGTTTGTACCGCAGCAACAGTTGCTGCGGGACAATCTGTTGCTTCATGTTATGTACCGCAGCAACTGTTGCTGCGGGACAATCCATTAAACTGTTCCTTCATGTTATGTACCGCAGCAACTGTTGCTGCGGGACAATCCATGAAACTGTTGCTTGCTTCATGTTATGTACCGCAGCAACTGTTGCTGCGGCACAATCAGTTGCTTCATGTTATGTACCGCAGCAACAGTTGCTGCGGGACAATCCATGAAACAGATTGTCCCGCAGCAACAGTTGCTACGGGACATACATTACATGCAGCAACAGTTGCTGCGGGACATACATTACATGCAGCAACAGTTTCATGGTTTGTACCGCAGCAACAGTTGCTGCGGGACAATCTGTTGCTTCATGTTATGTACCGCAGCAACTGTTGTTGCGGTGCAAACCATGAAACTGTTGCTTCATGTTATGTACCGCAGCAACTGTTGCTGCGGGACAATCCATGAAACTGTTGCTACATGTTATGTACCGCAGCAACTGTTACTGCGGGACAATCAGTTGCTTCATGTTATGTACCGCAGCAACAGTTGCTGCGGGACAATCCATGAATCTGTTGCTTGTTTCATGTTATGTACCGCAGCAACTGTTGCTTCGGGACAATCTGTTGCTTCATGTTATGTACCGCAGCAACTGTTGCTGCGGGACAATCCATTAAACTGTTCCTTCATGTTATGTACCGCAGCAACTGTTGCTGCGGGACAATCCATGAAACTGTTGCTTGCTTCATGTTATGTACCGCAGCAACTGTTGCTGCGGCACAATCAGTTGCTTCATGTTATGTACCGCAGCAACAGTTGCTGCGGGACAATCCATGAATCTGTTGCTTGTTTCATGTTATGTACCGCAGCAACTGTTGCTTCGGGACAATCTGTTGCTTCATGTTATGTACCGCAGCAACTGTTGCTGCGGTGCAATCCATGAAACAGATTGTCCCGCAGCAACAGTTGCTGCGGGACATACATTACATGCAGCAACAGTTGCTGCGGGACATACATTACATGCAGCAACAGTTTCATGGTTTGTACCGCAGCAACAGTTGCTGCGGGACAATCTGTTGCTTCATGTTATGTACCGCAGCAACTGTTGTTGCGGTGCAAACCATGAAACTGTTCCTTCATGTTATGTACCGCAGCAACTGTTGCTGCGGGACAATCCATGAAACTGTTGCTACATGTTATGTACCGCAGCAACTGTTACTGCGGGACAATCAGTTGCTTCATGTTATGTACCGCAGCAACAGTTGCTGCGGGACAATCCATGAATCTGTTGCTTGTTTCATGTTATGTACCGCAGCAACTGTTGCTTCGGGACAATCTGTTGCTTCATGTTATGTACCGCAGCAACAGTTGCTGCGGGACATAACATGAAACAAGCAACAGTTTCATGGATTGCACCGCAGCAACTGTTGCTGCGGTACATGACATGAAGCAACTGATTGTCCCGCAGCAACAATTGCTGCGGTACATAACATGAAGCAACAGATTGTCCCGAAGCAACAGTTGCTGCGGGACATAACATGAAACAAGCAACAGTTTCATGGATTGCACCGCAGCAACTGTTGCTGCGGTACATAACATGAAGCAATTGTTTCATGGATTGTCCCGCAGCAACAGTTGCTGCGGTACATAACATAAAGCAACAGATTGTCCCGCAGCAACTGTTGTTGCGGTGCAAACCATGAAACAGTTGCTTCATGTTATGTACCGCAGCAACTGTTGCTGCGGTGCAATCCATGAAACTGTTGCTTGTTTCTTGTTATGTACCGCAGCAACTGTTGCTTCGGGACAATCTGTTGCTTTATGTTATGTACCGCAGCAACTGTTGCTGCGGGACAATCCATGAAACTGTTGCTTCATGTTATGTACCGCAGCAACAGTTGCTGCGGTGCAATCCATGAAACTGTTGCTTGTTTCATGTTATGTCCCGCAGCAACTGTTGCTTCGGGACAATCTGTTGCTTCATGTTATGAACCGCAGCAACTGTTGCTGCGGTGCAATCCATGAAACTGTTGCTTCATGTTATGTACCGCAGCAACTGTTGCTGCGGGACAATCCATTAAACTGTTGCTTCATGTTATGTACCGCAGCAACAGTTGCTGCGGTGCAATCCATGAAACTGTTGCTTGCTTCATGTTATGTACCGCAGCAACTGTTGCTGCGGGACAATCTGTTGCTTCATGTTATGTACCGCAGCAACTGTTGCTGCTTGACAATCTGTTGCTTCATGTTATGTACCGCAGCAACAGTTGCTGCGGTGCAATCCATGAAACTGTTGCTTGTTTCATGTTATGTACCGCAGCAACTGTTGCTGCGGGACAATCTGTTGCTTCATGTTATGTACCGCAGCAACTGTTACTGCTTGACAATCTGTTGCTTCATGTTATGAACCGCAGCAACTGTTGCTGCGGTGCAATCCATGAAACTGTTGCTTCATGTTATGTACCGCAGCAACTGTTGCTGCGGGACAATCCATTAAACTGTTGCTTCATGTTATGTACCGCAGCAACAGTTGCTGCGGTGCAATCCATGAAACTGTTGCTTGCTTCATGTTATGTACCGCAGCAACTGTTGCTGCGGGACAATCTGTTGCTTCATGTTATGTACCGCAGCAACTGTTGCTGCTTGACAATCTGTTGCTTCATGTTATGTACCGCAGCAACAGTTGCTGCGGTGGAATCCATGAAACTGTTGCTTGTTTCATGTTATGTACCGCAGCAACTGTTGCTGCGGGACAATCAGTTGCTTCATGTTATGTACCGCAGCAACAGTTGCTGCGGGACAATCCATGAATCTGTTGCTTGTTTCATGTTATGTACCGCAGCAACTGTTGCTGCGGGACAATCTGTTGCTTCATGTTATGTACCGCAGCAACTGTTGCTGCTTGACAATCTGTTGCTTCATGTTATGTACCGCAGCAACAGTTGCTGCGGTGCAATCCATGAAACTGTTGCTTGTTTCATGTTATGTACCGCAGCAACTGTTGCTGCGGGACAATCTGTTGCTTCATGTTATGTACCGCAGCAACTGTTTCATGGATTGCACCGCAGCAACTGTTGCTGCGGTACATGACATGAAGCAACTGATTGTCCCGCAGCAACAGTTGCTGCGGTACATAACATGAAGCAACAGATTGTCCCGCAGCAACAGTTGCTGCGGGACATAACATGAAACCAGCAACAGTTTCATGGATTGCACCGCAGCAACTGTTGCTGCGGTACATAACATGAAGCAACAGTTTCATGGATTGTCCCGCAGCAACAGTTGCTGCGGTACATAACATGAAGCAACAGTTTCATGGTTTGCACCGCAACAACAGTTGCTGCGGTACATAACATGAAGCAACAGATTGTCCCGCCCGGTGCAGCCTGGGACTTAGAAAAAATTCACTAATATCCTTTTTTTCATCCTTAGATGACCCCTACTTTTTTTGATGCCAATCGACGCGGATCATCAAGGACATCCTAGCGAACCATGTCCTTTCGTCCTGCGGCAGGATATGCGTCTTTAAGAGCTAAAAAACGAAAAGAGGATAATTGTCTTGTGGAAAAATTACAAGTCCAAAAAACACATAAGTGTTTATAACTCGGCCATTTTAAGGACGATTTGGATGTCCTTTGGCCAGATCAAGGACCTTGTTAATTGGCGTAAATTGACATATACAGGTCCTCGAAAGTCCTTTAAAAAGCTATAAAAAAGGACCTTTTCCAAAAAAATTTCGTCCTGCATCCTTAGATGACCCCTACTTTTTTTGATGCCAATCGACGCGGATCATCAAGGACATTCGAACGCACCATGTCCTTTCGTCCTGCGGCAGGATTTGTGGATTTTGGAGCTAAAAAACGAAAAAAGGATCATTTTCCCGAGGCTATAACTCCGCAGGACATTAACCGATTTTGCCAGGACATGTTTTTCTAGGACCTCCAGGAGCAGGACTATCGATCTGCATTCAAAAAATTTTGCAAAAATTTTTGCAAGGGGGTAGGTCGAAAAAATGGCAAAAAATCACAAAAAATTTACAAATATCCTTTTTTCTCAGCCATTTCAAGGACTATCCGGATGTCCTTTGGCCAGATTGAAGTCCTTGATGACCCGCGTCGATTGACACTATTAGATCCTGGAAAGTCCTTCAAGGAGCTGAGATAAAAGGACCTTTTTGTGTTTACGAAAATAGCTAAAAATCTCGCGAGTCCTTTGAAGGATCAGGACGAAAATAGTGTCAAACAATTCCTTTCATCAAGGACTATCATCTGTAAAAAGGACTTCCCAATAGTCCTGCCAGGAGCTGAGATATTACGGTATTTATGTGTTTTTTCTGTTTTCTTGCCCGCCCGGTGCAGCCTGGGACTTAGAAAAAATTCACTAATATCCTTTTTTCATCCTTAGATGACCCCTACTTTTTTTGATGCCAATCGACGCGGATCATCAAGGACATCCTAGCGAACCATGTCCTTTCGTCCTGCGGCAGGATATGCGTCTTTAAGAGCTAAAAAACGAAAAGAGGATAATTGTCTTGTGGAAAAATTACAAGTCCAAAAAACACATAAGTGTTTATAACTCGGCCATTTTAAGGACGATTTGGATGTCCTTTGGCCAGATCAAGGACCTTGTTAATTGGCGTAAATTGACATATACAGGTCCTCGAAAGTCCTTTAAAAAGCTATAAAAAAGGACCTTTTCCAAAAAATTTCGTCCTGCATCCTTAGATGACCCCTACTTTTTTGATGCCAATCGACGCGGATCATCAAGGACATTCGAACGCACCATGTCCTTTCGTCCTGCGGCAGGATTTGTGGATTTTGGAGCTAAAAAAACGAAAAAAGGATCATTTTCCCGAGGCTATAACTCCGCAGGACATTAACCGATTTTGCCAGGACATGTTTTTCTAGGACCTCCAGGAGCAGGACTATCGATCTGCATTCAAGGATTCTAAATATCTTTCAAAAAAATTTTGCAAAAATTTTTGCAAGGGGGTAGGTCGAAAAATGGCAAAAAATCACAAAAAATTTACAAATATCCTTTTTCTCAGCCATTTCAAGGACTATCCGGATGTCCTTTGGCCAGATTGAAGTCCTTGATGACCCGCGTCGATTGACACTATTAGATCCTGGAAATTCCTTCAAGGAGCTGAGATAAAAGGACCTTTTTGTGTTTACGAAAATAGCTAAAAATCTCGCGAGTCCTTTGAAGGATCAGGACGAAAATAGTGTCAAACAATTCCTTTCATCAAGGACTATCATCTGTAAAAAGGACTTCCCAATAGTCCTGCCAGGAGCTGAGATATTACGGTATTTATGTGTTTTTTCTGTTTTCTTGCCCGCCCGGTGCAGCCTGGGACTTAGAAAAAATTCACTAATATCCTTTTTTTCATCCTTAGATGACCCCTACTTTTTTTGATGCCAATCGACGCGGATCATCAAGGACATCCTAGCGAACCATGTCCTTTCGTCCTGCGGCAGGATATGCGTCTTTAAGAGCTAAAAAAACGAAAAGAGGATAATTGTCTTGTGGAAAAATTACAAGTCCAAAAAACACATAAGTGTTTATAACTCGGCCATTTTAAGGACGATTTGGATGTCCTTTGGCCAGATCAAGGACCTTGTTAATTGGCGTAAATTGACATATACAGGTCCTCGAAAGTCCTTTAAAAAGCTATAAAAAAGGACCTTTTCCAAAAAAATTTCGTCCTGCATCCTTAGATGACCCCTACTTTTTTTGATGCCAATCGACGCGGATCATCAAGGACATTCGAACGCACCATGTCCTTTCGTCCTGCGGCAGGATTTGTGGATTTTGGAGCTAAAAAACGAAAAAAGGATCATTTTCCCGAGGCTATAACTCCGCAGGACATTAACCGATTTTGCCAGGACATGTTTTTCTAGGACCTCCAGGAGCAGGACTATCGATCTGCATTCAAGGATTCTAAATATCTTTCAAAAAATTTTGCAAAAATTTTTGCAAGGGGGTAGGTCGAAAAAATGGCAAAAAATCACAAAAAAATTTACAAATATCCTTTTTCTCAGCCATTTCAAGGACTATCCGGATGTCCTTTGGCCAGATTGAAGTCCTTGATGACCCGCGTCAATTGACACTATTAGATCCTGGAAAGTCCTTCAAGGAGCTGAGATAAAAGGACCTTTTGTGTTTACGAAAATAGCTAAAATCTCGCGAGTCCTTTGAAGGATCAGGACGAAAATAGTGTCAAACAATTCCTTTCATCAAGGACTATCATCTGTAAAAAGGACTTCCCAATAGTCCTGCCAGGAGCTGAGATATTACGGTATTTATGTGTTTTTTCTGTTTTCTTGCCCGCCCGGTGCAGCCTGGGACTTAGAAAAATTCACTAATATCCTTTTTTTCATCCTTAGATGACCCCTACTTTTTTGATGCCAATCGACGCGGATCATCAAGGACATCCTAGCGAACCATGTCCTTTCGTCCTGCGGCAGGATATGCGTCTTTAAGAGCTAAAAAACGAAAAGAGGATAATTGTCTTGTGGAAAAATTACAAGTCCAAAAAACACATAAGTGTTTATAACTCGGCCATTTTAAGGACGATTTGGATGTCCTTTGGCCAGATCAAGGACCTTGTTAATTGGCGTAAATTGACATATACAGGTCCTCGAAAGTCCTTTAAAAAGCTATAAAAAAGGACCTTTTCCAAAAAAATTTCGTCCTGCATCCTTAGATGACCCCTACTTTTTTTGATGCCAATCGACGCGGATCATTAAGGACATTCGAACGCACCATGTCCTTTCGTCCTGCGGCAGGATTTGTGGATTTTGGAGCTAAAAAACGAAAAAAGGATAATTTTCCCGAGGCTATAACTCCGCAGGACATTAACCGATTTTGCCAGGACATGTTTTTCTAGGACCTCCAGGAGCAGGACTATCGATCTGCATTCAAGGATTCTAAATATCTTTCAAAAAATTTTGCAAAAATTTTTGCAAGGGGGTAGGTCGAAAAAATGGCAAAAAATCACAAAAAAATTTACAAATATCCTTTTTTCTCAGCCATTTCAAGGACTATCCGGATGTCCTTTGGCCAGATTGAAGTCCTTGATGACCCGCGTCGATTGACACTATTAGATCCTGGAAAGTCCTTCAAGGAGCTGAGATAAAAGGACCTTTTTGTGTTTACGAAAATAGCTAAAAATCTCGCGAGTCCTTTGAAGGATCAGGACGAAAATAGTGTCAAACAATTCCTTTCATCAAGGACTATCATCTGTAAAAAGGACTTCCCAATAGTCCTGCCAGGAGCTGAGATATTACGGTATTTATGTGTTTTTTCTGTTTTCTTGCCCGCCCGGTGCAGCCTGGGACTTAGAAAAATTCACTAATATCCTTTTTTTCATCCTTAGATGACCCCTACTTTTTTTGATGCCAATCGACGCGGATCATCAAGGACATCCTAGCGAACCATGTCCTTTCGTCCTGCGGCAGGATATGCGTCTTTAAGAGCTAAAAAACGAAAAGAGGATAATTGTCTTGTGGAAAAATTACAAGTCCAAAAACACATAAGTGTTTATAACTCGGCCATTTTAAGGACGATTTGGATGTCCTTTGGCCAGATCAAGGACCTTGTTAATTGGCGTAAATTGACATATACAGGTCCTCGAAAGTCCTTTAAAAAGCTATAAAAAAGGACCTTTTCCAAAAAAATTTCGTCCTGCATCCTTAGATGACCCCTACTTTTTTGATGCCAATCGACGCGGATCATCAAGGACATTCGAACGCACCATGTCCTTTCGTCCTGCGGCAGGATTTGTGGATTTTGGAGCTAAAAAACGAAAAAAGGATCATTTTCCCGAGGCTATAACTCCGCAGGACATTAACCGATTTTGCCAGGACATGTTTTTCTAGGACCTCCAGGAGCAGGACTATCGATCTGCATTCAAGGATTCTAAATATCTTTCAAAAAATTTTGCAAAAATTTTTGCAAGGGGGGTAGGTCGAAAAAATGGCAAAAAATCACAAAAAATTTACAAATATCCTTTTTTCTCAGCCATTTCAAGGACTATCCGGATGTCCTTTGGCCAGATTGAAGTCCTTGATGACCCGCGTCAATTGACACTATTAGATCCTGGAAAGTCCTTCAAGGAGCTGAGATAAAAGGACCTTTTTGTGTTTACGAAAATAGCTAAAATCTCGCGAGTCCTTTGAAGGATCAGGACGAAAATAGTGTCAAACAATTCCTTTCATCAAGGACTATCATCTGTAAAAAGGACTTCCCAATAGTCCTGCCAGGAGCTGAGATATTACGGTATTTATGTGTTTTTTCTGTTTTCTTGCCCGCCCGGTGCAGCCTGGGACTTAGAAAAATTCACTAATATCCTTTTTTTCATCCTTAGATGACCCCTACTTTTTTGATGCCAATCGACGCGGATCATCAAGGACATCCTAGCGAACCATGTCCTTTCGTCCTGCGGCAGGATATGCGTCTTTAAGAGCTAAAAAACGAAAAGAGGATAATTGTCTTGTGGAAAAATTACAAGTCCAAAAAACACATAAGTGTTTATAACTCGGCCATTTTAAGGACGATTTGGATGTCCTTTGGCCAGATCAAGGACCTTGTTAATTGGCGTAAATTGACATATACAGGTCCTCGAAAGTCCTTTAAAAAGCTATAAAAAGGACCTTTTTCAAAAAAATTTCGTCCTGCATCCTTAGATGACCCCTACTTTTTTTGATGCCAATCGACGCGGATCATCAAGGACATTCGAACGCACCATGTCCTTTCGTCCTGCGGCAGGATTTGTGGATTTTGGAGCTAAAAAACGAAAAAAGGATCATTTTCCCGAGGCTATAACTCCGCAGGACATTAACCGATTTTGCCAGGACATGTTTTTCTAGGACCTCCAGGAGCAGGACTATCGATCTGCATTCAAAAAATTTTGCAAAAATTTTTGCAAGGGGGTAGGTCGAAAAAATGGCAAAAAATCACAAAAAATTTACAAATATCCTTTTTTTCAGCCATTTCAAGGACTATCCGGATGTCCTTTGGCCAGATTGAAGTCCTTGATGACCCGCGTCGATTGACACTATTAGATCCTGGAAAGTCCTTCAAGGAGCTGAGATAAAAGGACCTTTTTGTGTTTACGAAAATAGCTAAAAATCTCGCGAGTCCTTTGAAGGATCAGGACGAAAATAGTGTCAAACAATTCCTTTCATCAAGGACTATCATCTGTAAAAAGGACTTCCCAATAGTCCTGCCAGGAGCTGAGATATTACGGTATTTATGTGTTTTTTCTGTTTTCTTGCCCGCCCGGTGCAGCCTGGGACTTAGAAAAAATTCACTAATATCCTTTTTTTCATCCTTAGATGACCCCTACTTTTTTGATGCCAATCGACGCGGATCATCAAGGACATCCTAGCGAACCATGTCCTTTCGTCCTGCGGCAGGATATGCGTCTTTAAGAGCTAAAAAACGAAAAGAGGATAATTGTCTTGTGGAAAAATTACAAGTCCAAAAACACATAAGTGTTTATAACTCGGCCATTTTAAGGACGATTTGGATGTCCTTTGGCCAGATCAAGGACCTTGTTAATTGGCGTAAATTGACATATACAGGTCCTCGAAAGTCCTTTAAAAAGCTATAAAAAAGGACCTTTTCCAAAAAAATTTCGTCCTGCATCCTTAGATGACCCCTACTTTTTTTGATGCCAATCGACGCGGATCATCAAGGACATTCGAACGCACCATGTCCTTTCGTCCTGCGGCAGGATTTGTGGATTTTGGAGCTAAAAAACGAAAAAAGGATCATTTTCCCGAGGCTATAACTCCGCAGGACATTAACCGATTTTGCCAGGACATGTTTTTCTAGGACCTCCAGGAGCAGGACTATCGATCTGCATTCAAGGATTCTAAATATCTTTCAAAAAATTTTGCAAAAATTTTTGCAAGGGGGTAGGTCGAAAAAATGGCAAAAAATCACAAAAAATTTACAAATATCCTTTTTCTCAGCCATTTCAAGGACTATCCGGATGTCCTTTGGCCAGATTGAAGTCCTTGATGACCCGCGTCGATTGACACTATTAGATCCTGGAAAGTCCTTCAAGGAGCTGAGATAAAAGGACCTTTTTGTGTTTACGAAAATAGCTAAAAATCTCGCGAGTCCTTTGAAGGATCAGGACGAAAATAGTGTCAAACAATTCCTTTCATCAAGGACTATCATCTGTAAAAAGGACTTCCCAATAGTCCTGCCAGGAGCTGAGATATTACGGTATTTATGTGTTTTTTCTGTTTTCTTGCCCGCCCGGTGCAGCCTGGGACTTAGAAAAATTCACTAATATCCTTTTTTTCATCCTTAGATGACCCCTACTTTTTTGATGCCAATCGACGCGGATCATCAAGGACATCCTAGCGAACCATGTCCTTTCGTCCTGCGGCAGGATATGCGTCTTTAAGAGCTAAAAAACGAAAAGAGGATAATTGTCTTGTGGAAAAATTACAAGTCCAAAAAACACATAAGTGTTTATAACTCGGCCATTTTAAGGACGATTTGGATGTCCTTTGGCCAGATCAAGGACCTTGTTAATTGGCGTAAATTGACATATACAGGTCCTCGAAAGTCCTTTAAAAAGCTATAAAAAAGGACCTTTTCCAAAAAAATTTCGTCCTGCATCCTTAGATGACCCCTACTTTTTTGATGCCAATCGACGCGGATCATCAAGGACATTCGAACGCACCATGTCCTTTCGTCCTGCGGCAGGATTTGTGGATTTTGGAGCTAAAAAAACGAAAAAAGGATCATTTTCCCGAGGCTATAACTCCGCAGGACATTAACCGATTTTGCCAGGACATGTTTTTCTAGGACCTCCAGGAGCAGGACTATCGATCTGCATTCAAGGATTCTAAATATCTTTCAAAAAATTTTGCAAAAATTTTTGCAAGGGGGTAGGTCGAAAAAATGGCAAAAATCACAAAAAATTTACAAATATCCTTTTTTCTCAGCCATTTCAAGGACTATCCGGATGTCCTTTGGCCAGATTGAAGTCCTTGATGACCCGCGTCGATTGACACTATTAGATCCTGGAAAGTCCTTCAAGGAGCTGAGATAAAAGGACCTTTTTGTGTTTACGAAAATAGCTAAAATCTCGCGAGTCCTTTGAAGGATCAGGACGAAAATAGTGTCAAACAATTCCTTTCATCAAGGACTATCATCTGTAAAAAGGACTTCCCAATAGTCCTGCCAGGAGCTGAGATATTACGGTATTTATGTGTTTTTTCTGTTTTCTTGCCCGCCCGGTGCAGCCTGGGACTTAGAAAAAATTCACTAATATCCTTTTTTTCATCCTTAGATGACCCCTACTTTTTTGATGCCAATCGACGCGGATCATCAAGGACATCCTAGCGAACCATGTCCTTTCGTCCTGCGGCAGGATATGCGTCTTTAAGAGCTAAAAAACGAAAAGAGGATAATTGTCTTGTGGAAAAATTACAAGTCCAAAAAACACATAAGTGTTTATAACTCGGCCATTTTAAGGACGATTTGGATGTCCTTTGGCCAGATCAAGGACCTTGTTAATTGGCGTAAATTGACATATACAGGTCCTCGAAAGTCCTTTAAAAAGCTATAAAAAAGGACCTTTTCCAAAAAAATTTCGTCCTGCATCCTTAGATGACCCCTACTTTTTTTGATGCCAATCGACGCGGATCATCAAGGACATTCGAACGCACCATGTCCTTTCGTCCTGCGGCAGGATTTGTGGATTTTGGAGCTAAAAAACGAAAAAAGGATCATTTTCCCGAGGCTATAACTCCGCAGGACATTAACCGATTTTGCCAGGACATGTTTTTCTAGGACCTCCAGGAGCAGGACTATCGATCTGCATTCAAGGATTCTAAATATCTTTCAAAAAATTTTGCAAAAATTTTTGCAAGGGGGTAGGTCGAAAAAATGGCAAAAAATCACAAAAAATTTACAAATATCCTTTTTCTCAGCCATTTCAAGGACTATCCGGATGTCCTTTGGCCAGATTGAAGTCCTTGATGACCCGCGTCGATTGACACTATTAGATCCTGGAAAGTCCTTCAAGGAGCTGAGATAAAAGGACCTTTTTGTGTTTACGAAAATAGCTAAAATCTCGCGAGTCCTTTGAAGGATCAGGACGAAAATAGTGTCAAACAATTCCTTTCATCAAGGACTATCATCTGTAAAAAGGACTTCCCAATAGTCCTGCCAGGAGCTGAGATATTACGGTATTTATGTGTTTTTTTCTGTTTTCTTGCCCGCCCGGTGCAGCCTGGGACTTAGAAAAAATTCACTAATATCCTTTTTTTCATCCTTAGATGACCCCTACTTTTTTGATGCCAATCGACGCGGATCATCAAGGACATCCTAGCGAACCATGTCCTTTCGTCCTGCGGCAGGATATGCGTCTTTAAGAGCTAAAAAACGAAAAGAGGATAATTGTCTTGTGGAAAAATTACAAGTCCAAAAAACACATAAGTGTTTATAACTCGGCCATTTTAAGGACGATTTGGATGTCCTTTGGCCAGATCAAGGACCTTGTTAATTGGCGTAAATTGACATATACAGGTCCTCGAAAGTCCTTTAAAAAGCTATAAAAAAGGACCTTTTCAAAAAAATTTCGTCCTGCATCCTTAGATGACCCCTACTTTTTTTTGATGCCAATCGACGCGGATCATCAAGGACATTCGAACGCACCATGTCCTTTCGTCCTGCGGCAGGATTTGTGGATTTTGGAGCTAAAAAACGAAAAAAGGATCATTTTCCCGAGGCTATAACTCCGCAGGACATTAACCGATTTTGCCAGGACATGTTTTTCTAGGACCTCCAGGAGCAGGACTATCGATCTGCATTCAAGGATTCTAAATATCTTTCAAAAAATTTTGCAAAAATTTTTGCAAGGGGGTAGGTCGAAAAAATGGCAAAAAATCACAAAAAAATTTACAAATATCCTTTTTTCTCAGCCATTTCAAGGACTATCCGGATGTCCTTTGGCCAGATTGAAGTCCTTGATGACCCGCGTCGATTGACACTATTAGATCCTGGAAAGTCCTTCAAGGAGCTGAGATAAAAGGACCTTTTTGTGTTTACGAAAATAGCTAAAAATCTCGCGAGTCCTTTGAAGGATCAGGACGAAAATAGTGTCAAACAATTCCTTTCATCAAGGACTATCATCTGTAAAAAGGACTTCCCAATAGTCCTGCCAGGAGCTGAGATATTACGGTATTTATGTGTTTTTTCTGTTTTCTTGCCCGCCCGGTGCAGCCTGGGACTTAGAAAAATTCACTAATATCCTTTTTTCATCCTTAGATGACCCCTACTTTTTTGATGCCAATCGACGCGGATCATCAAGGACATCCTAGCGAACCATGTCCTTTCGTCCTGCGGCAGGATATGCGTCTTTAAGAGCTAAAAAACGAAAAGAGGATAATTGCCTTGTGGAAAAATTACAAGTCCAAAAAACACATAAGTGTTTATAACTCGGCCATTTTAAGGACGATTTGGATGTCCTTTGGCCAGATCAAGGACCTTGTTAATTGGCGTAAATTGACATATACAGGTCCTCGAAAGTCCTTTAAAAGCTATAAAAAGGACCTTTTCCAAAAAAATTTCGTCCTGCATCCTTAGATGACCCCTACTTTTTTTGATGCCAATCGACGCGGATCATCAAGGACATTCGAACGCACCATGTCCTTTCGTCCTGCGGCAGGATTTGTGGATTTTGGAGCTAAAAAACGAAAAAAGGATCATTTTCCCGAGGCTATAACTCCGCAGGACATTAACCGATTTTGCCAGGACATGTTTTTCTAGGACCTCCAGGAGCAGGACTATCGATCTGCATTCAAGGATTCTAAATATCTTTCAAAAATTTTGCAAAAATTTTTGCAAGGGGGTAGGTCGAAAAAATGGCAAAAAATCACAAAAAATTTACAAATATCCTTTTTCTCAGCCATTTCAAGGACTATCCGGATGTCCTTTGGCCAGACTGAAGTCCTTGATGGTCCGCGTCGATTGACACTATTAGATCCTGGAAAGTCCTTCAGGGAGCTGAGATAAAAGGACCTTTTTGTGTTTACGAAAATAGCTAAAATCTCGCGAGTCCTTTGAAGGATCAGGACGAAAATAGTGTCAAACAATTCCTTTCATCAAGGACTATCATCTGTAAAAAGGACTTCCCAATAGTCCTGCCAGGAGCTGAGATATTACGGTATTTATGTGTTTTTTCTGTTTTCTTGCCCGCCCGGTGCAGCCTGGGACTTAGAAAAAATTCACTAATATCCTTTTTTCATCCCTAGATGACCCCTACTTTTTTGATGCCAATCGACGCGGATCATCAAGGACATCCTAGCGAACCATGTCCTTTCGTCCTGCGGCAGGATATGCGTCTTTAAGAGCTAAAAAACGAAAAGAGGATAATTGTCTTGTGGAAAAATTACAAGTCCAAAAAACACATAAGTGTTTATAACTCGGCCATTTTAAGAACGATTTGGATGTCCTTTGGCCAGATCAAGGACCTTGTTAATTGGCGTAAATTGACATATACAGGTCCTCGAAAGTCCTTTAAAAAGCTATAAAAAAGGACCTTTTCCAAAAAAATTTCGTCCTGCATCCTTAGATGACCCCTACTTTTTTTGATGCCAATCGACGCGGATCATCAAGGACATTCGAACGCACCATGTCCTTTCGTCCTGCGGCAGGATTTGTGGATTTTGGAGCTAAAAAACGAAAAAGGATCATTTTCCCGAGGCTATAACTCCGCAGGACATTAACCGATTTTGCCAGGACATGTTTTTCTAGGACCTCCAGGAGCAGGACTATCGATCTGCATTCAAGGATTCTAAATATCTTTCAAAAAATTTTGCAAAAATTTTTGCAAGGGGGTAGGTCGAAAAAATGGCAAAAAATCACAAAAAATTTACAAATATCCTTTTTTCTCAGCCATTTCAAGGACTATCCGGATGTCCTTTGGCCAGATTGAAGTCCTTGATGACCCGCGTCGATTGACACTATTAGATCCTGGAAAGTCCTTCAAGGAGCTGAGATAAAAGGACCTTTTTGTGTTTACGAAAATAGCTAAAATCTCGCGAGTCCTTTGAAGGATCAGGACGAAAATAGTGTCAAACAATTCCTTTCATCAAGGACTATCATCTGTAAAAAGGACTTCCCAATAGTCCTGCCAGGAGCTGAGATATTACGGTATTTATGTGTTTTTTCTGTTTTCTTGCCCGCCCGGTGCAGCCTGGGACTTAGAAAAAATTCACTAATATCCTTTTTTCATCCTTAGATGACCCCCTACTTTTTTGATGCCAATCGACGCGGATCATCAAGGACATCCTAGCGAACCATGTCCTTTCGTCCTGCGGCAGGATATGCGTCTTTAAGAGCTAAAAAACGAAAAGAGGATAATTGTCTTGTGGAAAAATTACAAGTCCAAAAAACACATAAGTGTTTATAACTCGGCCATTTTAAGGACGATTTGGATGTCCTTTGGCCAGATCAAGGACCTTGTTAATTGGCGTAAATTGACATATACAGGTCCTCGAAAGTCCTTTAAAAAGCTATAAAAAAGGACCTTTTCCAAAAAAATTTCGTCCTGCATCCTTAGATGACCCCTACTTTTTTTGATGCCAATCGACGCGGATCATCAAGGACATTCGAACGCACCATGTCCTTTCGTCCTGCGGCAGGATTTGTGGATTTTGGAGCTAAAAAACGAAAAAAGGATCATTTTCCCGAGGCTATAACTCCGCAGGACATTAACCGATTTTGCCAGGACATGTTTTTCTAGGACCTCCAGGAGCAGGACTATCGATCTGCATTCAAGGATTCTAAATATCTTTCAAAAAATTTTGCAAAAATTTTTGCAAGGGGGTAGGTCGAAAAATGGCAAAAAATCACAAAAAATTTACAAATATCCTTTTTTCTCAGCCATTTCAAGGACTATCCGGATGTCCTTTGGCCAGATTGAAGTCCTTGATGACCCGCGTCGATTGACACTATTAGATCCTGGAAAGTCCTTCAAGGAGCTGAGATAAAAGGACCTTTTTGTGTTTACGAAAATAGCTAAAAATCTCGCGAGTCCTTTGAAGGATCAGGACGAAAATAGTGTCAAACAATTCCTTTCATCAAGGACTATCATCTGTAAAAAGGACTTCCCAATAGTCCTGCCAGGAGCTGAGATATTACGGTATTTATGTGTTTTTTCTGTTTTCTTGCCCGCCCGGTGCAGCCTGGGACTTAGAAAAATTCACTAATATCCTTTTTTTCATCCTTAGATGACCCCTACTTTTTTTGATGCCAATCGACGCGGATCATCAAGGACATCCTAGCGAACCATGTCCTTTCGTCCTGCGGCAGGATATGCGTCTTTAAGAGCTAAAAAACGAAAAGAGGATAATTGCCTTGTGGAAAAATTACAAGTCCAAAAAACACATAAGTGTTTATAACTCGGCCATTTTAAGGACGATTTGGATGTCCTTTGGCCAGATCAAGGACCTTGTTAATTGGCGTAAATTGACATATACAGGTCCTCGAAAGTCCTTTAAAAAGCTATAAAAAAGGACCTTTTCCAAAAAAAATTTCGTCCTGCATCCTTAGATGACCCCTACTTTTTTTGATGCCAATCGACGCGGATCATCAAGGACATTCGAACGCACCATGTCCTTTCGTCCTGCGGCAGGATTTGTGGATTTTGGAGCTAAAAAACGAAAAAAGGATCATTTTCCCGAGGCTATAACTCCGCAGGACATTAACCGATTTTGCCAGGACATGTTTTTCTAGGACCTCCAGGAGCAGGACTATCGATCTGCATTCAAGGATTCTAAATATCTTTCAAAAAATTTTGCAAAAATTTTTGCAAGGGGGTAGGTCGAAAAAATGGCAAAAAATCACAAAAAATTTACAAATATCCTTTTTTCTCAGCCATTTCAAGGACTATCCGGATGTCCTTTGGCCAGACTGAAGTCCTTGATGGTCCGCGTCGATTGACACTATTAGATCCTGGAAAGTCCTTCAGGGAGCTGAGATAAAAGGACCTTTTGTGTTTACGAAAATAGCTAAAATCTCGCGAGTCCTTTGAAGGATCAGGACGAAAATAGTGTCAAACAATTCCTTTCATCAAGGACTATCATCTGTAAAAAGGACTTCCCAATAGTCCTGCCAGGAGCTGAGATATTACGGTATTTATGTGTTTTTTCTGTTTTCTTGCCCGCCCGGTGCAGCCTGGGACTTAGAAAAAATTCACTAATATCCTTTTTTTCATCCCTAGATGACCCCTACTTTTTTTGATGCCAATCGACGCGGATCATCAAGGACATCCTAGCGAACCATGTCCTTTCGTCCTGCGGCAGGATATGCGTCTTTAAGAGCTAAAAAACGAAAAGAGGATAATTGTCTTGTGGAAAAATTACAAGTCCAAAAAACACATAAGTGTTTATAACTCGGCCATTTTAAGAACGATTTGGATGTCCTTTTGGCCAGATCAAGGACCTTGTTAATTGGCGTAAATTGACATATACAGGTCCTCGAAAGTCCTTTAAAAAGCTATAAAAAAGGACCTTTTCCAAAAAAATTTCGTCCTGCATCCTTAGATGACCCCTACTTTTTTGATGCCAATCGACGCGGATCATCAAGGACATTCGAACGCACCATGTCCTTTCGTCCTGCGGCAGGATTTGTGGATTTTGGAGCTAAAAAACGAAAAAAGGATCATTTTCCCGAGGCTATAACTCCGCAGGACATTAACCGATTTTGCCAGGACATGTTTTTCTAGGACCTCCAGGAGCAGGACTATCGATCTGCATTCAAGGATTCTAAATATCTTTCAAAAAATTTTGCAAAAATTTTTGCAAGGGGGTAGGTCGAAAAAATGGCAAAAAATCACAAAAAATTTACAAATATCCTTTTTTCTCAGCCATTTCAAGGACTATCCGGATGTCCTTTGGCCAGATTGAAGTCCTTGATGACCCGCGTCGATTGACACTATTAGATCCTGGAAAGTCCTTCAAGGAGCTGAGATAAAAGGACCTTTTTGTGTTTACGAAAATAGCTAAAATCTCGCGAGTCCTTTGAAGGATCAGGACGAAAATAGTGTCAAACAATTCCTTTCATCAAGGACTATCATCTGTAAAAAGGACTTCCCAATAGTCCTGCCAGGAGCTGAGATATTACGGTATTTATGTGTTTTTTCTGTTTTCTTGCCCGCCCGGTGCAGCCTGGGACTTAGAAAAATTCACTAATATCCTTTTTTCATCCTTAGATGACCCCTACTTTTTTTGATGCCAATCGACGCGGATCATCAAGGACATCCTAGCGAACCATGTCCTTTCGTCCTGCGGCAGGATATGCGTCTTTAAGAGCTAAAAAACGAAAAGAGGATAATTGTCTTGTGGAAAAATTACAAGTCCAAAAAACACATAAGTGTTTATAACTCGGCCATTTTAAGGACGATTTGGATGTCCTTTGGCCAGATCAAGGACCTTGTTAATTGGCGTAAATTGACATATACAGGTCCTCGAAAGTCCTTTAAAAAGCTATAAAAAAGGACCTTTTCCAAAAAAATTTCGTCCTGCATCCTTAGATGACCCCTACTTTTTTTGATGCCAATCGACGCGGATCATCAAGGACATTCGAACGCACCATGTCCTTTCGTCCTGCGGCAGGATTTGTGGATTTTGGAGCTAAAAAACGAAAAAAGGATCATTTTCCCGAGGCTATAACTCCGCAGGACATTAACCGATTTTGCCAGGACATGTTTTTCTAGGACCTCCAGGAGCAGGACTATCGATCTGCATTCAAGGATTCTAAATATCTTTCAAAAAATTTTGCAAAAATTTTTGCAAGGGGGTAGGTCGAAAAAATGGCAAAAAATCACAAAAAATTTACAAATATCCTTTTTTCTCAGCCATTTCAAGGACTATCCGGATGTCCTTTGGCCAGATTGAAGTCCTTGATGACCCGCGTCGATTGACACTATTAGATCCTGGAAAGTCCTTCAAGGAGCTGAGATAAAAGGACCTTTTTGTGTTTACGAAAATAGCTAAAATCTCGCGAGTCCTTTGAAGGATCAGGACGAAAATAGTGTCAAACAATTCCTTTCATCAAGGACTATAATCTGTAAAAAGGACTTCCCAATAGTCCTGCCAGGAGCTGAGATATTACGGTATTTATGTGTTTTTTCTGTTTTCTTGCCCGCCCGGTGCAGCCTGGGACTTAGAAAAAATTCACTAATATCCTTTTTTTCATCCTTAGATGACCCCTACTTTTTTTGATGCCAATCGACGCGGATCATCAAGGACATCCTAGCGAACCATGTCCTTTCGTCCTGCGGCAGGATATGCGTCTTTAAGAGCTAAAAAACGAAAAGAGGATAATTGTCTTGTGGAAAAATTACAAGTCCAAAAAACACATAAGTGTTTATAACTCGGCCATTTTAAGGACGATTTGGATGTCCTTTGGCCAGATCAAGGACCTTGTTAATTGGCGTAAATTGACATATACAGGTCCTCGAAAGTCCTTTAAAAAGCTATAAAAAAGGACCTTTTCCAAAAAAATTTCGTCCTGCATCCTTAGATGACCCCTACTTTTTTGATGCCAATCGACGCGGATCATCAAGGACATTCGAACGCACCATGTCCTTTCGTCCTGCGGCAGGATTTGTGGATTTTGGAGCTAAAAAACGAAAAAAGGATCATTTTCCCGAGGCTATAACTCCGCAGGACATTAACCGATTTTGCCAGGACATGTTTTTCTAGGACCTCCAGGAGCAGGACTATCGATCTGCATTCAAGGATTCTAAATATCTTTCGAAAAATTTTGCAAAAATTTTTGCAAGGGGGTAGGTCGAAAAAATGGCAAAAAATCACAAAAATTTACAAATATCCTTTTTTCTCAGCCATTTCAAGGACTATCCGGATGTCCTTTGGCCAGATTGAAGTCCTTGATGACCCGCGTCGATTGACACTATTAGATCCTGGAAAGTCCTTCAAGGAGCTGAGATAAAAGGACCTTTTTGTGTTTACGAAAATAGCTAAAATCTCGCGAGTCCTTTGAAGGATCAGGACGAAAATAGTGTCAAACAATTCCTTTCATCAAGGACTATCATCTGTAAAAAGGACTTCCCAATAGTCCTGCCAGGAGCTGAGATATTACGGTATTTATGTGTTTTTTCTGTTTTCTTGCCCGCCCGGTGCAGCCTGGGACTTAGAAAAATTCACTAATATCCTTTTTTTCATCCTTAGATGACCCCTACTTTTTTGATGCCAATCGACGCGGATCATCAAGGACATCCTAGCGAACCATGTCCTTTCGTCCTGCGGCAGGATATGCGTCTTTAAGAGCTAAAAAACGAAAAGAGGATAATTGCCTTGTGGAAAAATTACAAGTCCAAAAAACACATAAGTGTTTATAACTCGGCCATTTTAAGGACGATTTGGATGTCCTTTGGCCAGATCAAGGACCTTGTTAATTGGCGTAAATTGACATATACAGGTCCTCGAAAGTCCTTTAAAAAGCTATAAAAAGGACCTTTTCCAAAAAAATTTCGTCCTGCATCCTTAGATGACCCCTACTTTTTTGATGCCAATCGACGCGGATCATCAAGGACATCCTAGCGAATCATGTCCTTTCGTCCTGCGGCAGGCTTTGCGGATTTCTGAGCTAAAAAACGAAAACAGGATCATTTTCTCGAGGCCATAACTCTGGAGGACATTAACCGATTTCGGCAGGACATGTTTTTCTAGGACCTCCAGGAGCAGGACTATCGATCTGCATTCAAGGATTCTAAATATCTTTCGAAAAATTTTGCAAAAATTTTTGCAAGGGGGTAGGTCGAAAAAATGGCAAAAAATCACAAAAAATTTACAAATATCCTTTTTTCTCAGCCATTTCAAGGACTATCCGGATGTCCTTTGGCCAGATTGAAGTCCTTGATGACCCGCGTCGATTGACACTATTAGATCCTGGAAAGTCCTTCAAGGAGCTGAGATAAAAGGACCTTTTTGTGTTTACGAAAATAGCTAAAATCTCGCGAGTCCTTTGAAGGATCAGGACGAAAATAGTGTCAAACAATTCCTTTCATCAAGGACTATCATCTGTAAAAAGGACTTCCCAATAGTCCTGCCAGGAGCTGAGATATTACGGTATTTATGTGTTTTTTCTGTTTTCTTGCCCGCCCGGTGCAGCCTGGGACTTAGAAAAATTCACTAATATCCTTTTTTTCATCCTTAGATGACCCCTACTTTTTTGATGCCAATCGACGCGGATCATCAAGGACATCCTAGCGAACCATGTCCTTTCGTCCTGCGGCAGGATATGCGTCTTTAAGAGCTAAAAAACGAAAAGAGGATAATTGCCTTGTGGAAAAATTACAAGTCCAAAAAACACATAAGTGTTTATAACTCGGCCATTTTAAGGACGATTTGGATGTCCTTTGGCCAGATCAAGGACCTTGTTAATTGGCGTAAATTGACATATACAGGTCCTCGAAAGTCCTTTAAAAAGCTATAAAAAAGGACCTTTTCCAAAAAAATTTCGTCCTGCATCCTTAGATGACCCCTACTTTTTTTGATGCCAATCGACGCGGATCATCAAGGACATCCTAGCGAATCATGTCCTTTCGTCCTGCGGCAGGCTTTGCGGATTTCTGAGCTAAAAAACGAAAACAGGATCATTTTCTCGAGGCCATAACTCTGGAGGACATTAACCGATTTCGGCAGGACATATTTTTCTAGGACCTCCAGGAGCATGACTATCGATCTGCATTCAAGGATTCCAAATATCTTTCAAAAATTTTTGTAAAGGGGTAAGTCGACAAAATGGCCAAAAATCGCAAAAAATTTACTAATATCCTTATTTCTCAGCCACTTCAAGGACGTTTTTTGATGCCAATCGACGCGGCTGATCAAGGACATCCTAGCGAACTATGTCCTTTCGTCCTGCGGCAGGATTTGCAGATTTTAGAGCTAAAAACCCATTTCATATAATTTTAGTGAATAAACTTAAGTAAAACAACAAAAATATCATGTTTTTTTGATGCCAATCGATGCGGCTCATCAAGGGCATTCGAACGCACCATTTCCTGTCGTCCTGCGACAGGATTTACGGATTTTAGAGCTAAAAAACCATTTCATATCATTTTAGTGAATAAATTATGTGTAGCATACTTTTAGGGCTCAATAAATTTAACTAAAAAAAATTGTGTAGCATAATTTTAGGGGGGGTTTGAAATAAAAAAAATCAGCCACCTACTATGCATTTCTGTTCGCCTGGTATTTCATTTTGTCCCCAGTACAAAATTTGAATTTTCGCCGGCGGAAATTTCCGCTGGGGGACAAAGTGAAATACCAGGCGAACAGAAATGCATAGTAGGTGGCTGATTTTTAATTTATGAATTTTAAGGCCAGCTACCTACTATGCATTTCTGTTCGCCTGGTATTTCACTTTGTCCCCCAGTGGAAATTTCCGCCGGCAAAAATTCAAATTTTGTACTGGGGACAAAATGAAATACCAGGCGAACAGAAATGCATAGTAGGTGGCTGATTTTTAATTTATGAATTTTAAGGCCAGCTACCTACTACGCATTTCTGTTCGCCTGGTATTTCACTTTGTCCCCCAGCGGAAATTTCCGCCGGCAAAAATTCAAATTTTGTACTGGGGACAAAATGAAATACCAGGCGAACAGAAATGCATAGTAGGTGGCTGATTTTTTTTCGGCGCTGATTTTCGACGTCGACGTCGGCAGAAGCAGCAAAACGGGCTTCATACTACATTTTTTATCTCGGCTCCTGGCTGGACTATCAGGATGTCCTTTACATGGATGATAGTCCTTGATGAAACAAATTGATTGACACTATCAGATCCTTGAAGGTCCTTCAGGGAGCTGAGATAAAAAGACTTTTATGCTAAAACGAAAATTGCTTATATCTCGAGAGTCCTTTCAAGGATCAGGAGGAAAATAGTGTCAATCGCTTCGATTCATCAAGGACTATCGATTGACACTACCAGATCCTTGAAGGTCCTTCAGGGAGCTGAGATAAAAGGACTTTTACGCTAAAACAAAAATTGCTTATATCTCGAGAGTCCTTTGAAAAATCAGGACGAAAATAGTGTCAATCGCTTCGACTCATCAGGGACTAACGATTGACACTACCAGATCCTTGAAGGTCCTTCGGGGAGCTAAGATAAAAGGACTTTTATGCTAAAACAAAAATTGCTTATATCTTGAGAGTCCTTTGAAGGATCAGGACGAAAATAGTGTCAATCGATTTATTTCATCACGGACTATCATCTGTGTGAAGGACATCCTGATAGTCCTGCCAGGAGCCGAGAAAAAAATACAGCGCCGAAAATGACAAATCGGCGTCGATTATTGATTATTATGTGTAGCATACTTTTAGGGCTCCATAAACTTAAATAAAACAACTTTTGAACATCAAATGAACAGAACATTGATTGATATTTATTGATATTTTGGGCAAAATAGAATTAAATTATATTAAAATTTGGATTAAATTATATTGAAATTACGATTAAATTGCTTAACCGACATCTTTGGAGCCGTCTTCTACCTTTACAAACTGGATGTCACCTGCTCCTCTTCCAGCTCGTGATCGCCTGCTCCTGCTGTATAACCAAGATAACCAACTCCTACACCTTGTAAATGTTAAATGCTGCTTCGTCGTCTGCTTCGTTAACGCTAATTCGTGGTCGGCCACATGATACATGGCAACTGCATCGACCAGCGATAATCGCCCGGGATTCCTACAAAAATTCCCTCTAGATATTATATTAAATGATTGTCAGTTAGACTTTCATTTACTTACAAAACTAGTTTGCTGAAGAGCCAAGTTTCACATCGATGCAGCGCCTATTTCATAAGGGTTCTACCCAAATGCATCATCTGCAAGGCATATTGAAGGGGACACGAGTTAATTGCAATTTTAAAAACTTTATAAACATTGCGACCCGCACCGCGTGGTCAAACTTTTATTGATAACGATTTAGAGCTGGGAAATTGTGCGTCTAACAGCTGTCTTTAGCGTATTTATCGATGGCGATTTATCGCTGTCAAATTTTGCGCCGAACAGCACGCTGTTAACTTATTTACCGATAACTGTTAATTTTTACTGAACTGCTTAGGAGTAACGGCTATTCAAAAATTATTCAACACTTTTGGTCTTCCACTAAAACGAAAAAAAGAATAGGAAAAATAGTTTTTTGAATCTTCAAAAACGACTGAATTTGTCGGGTGATAGCAACAATTGGTCAAAATCAGTAGACATAAAAGAGTAAAGTCCGTGAATGCAGATTTTTAATAAATCATCCTGAAAAATAAAATGTACCTTTAATAAAAAGAGTCACCAGACATAAAACAGGCAATATGAATGAATGCGTTTGCCCATTTTGTTTTCTTACAGAAAATCAATTTGTCTTTTATTGATTCAGAAAGAGTTCAGTTTGTTTTTTTTTTACTTTTGGTTTTTGTTTTTTTTTTGTTTTTGGTTTTTTTTTTTTTGGATGACAGCATTTGTTGCTCTTTAGTTTTGTTTAAAGAGACCTTTTGTTGATGTTATTTTTCATTCATTTGTTGTTTATTTTTATTTTTTTGCTATGTTTTCTCTGGTTTTACTGCTTCCATTTTTTTACTGGGCAGAAGAAGAGAGTATTCTATTTCTTTGCCTGGTGCTTAACTTCCATTTCTTCTGCTTTTCTTCTACCTCTGATGTTTCAGTTACTTAGAATTAAGATTTAATGTTTTATTTATTTTATTTTCCGTTTTTTTTTTTCAACTAGTCTTACTTTTTTCTTAAGCGAAATAAGCACAAAAGCTGCAAAATGTTTTTTGCTTAAACTATATCTTTTTTCTGTTCATTTATTACTTTTCCATCTTGTTTGTTTTTGTTGTGGTTTTATTTTTTAATTTAAACTTCATCTCCTTAGCTCCAAATTGTGGGGTTGTGTTTTTGTTATGTTTTAATTTTGGTATTTTTGTCAAGATTTTCGTTTTTTAATGTATGATTTTTTGCATTAAAGTTGAGAGGGCACAAAACGTACGCGTATAAATTTGAAAGTTGTAGCAAAGTTTATGCATTTTTTTTTTTGTTTGTTCTTGTTGGTTTGTTTTTCTTTTTTTGGGTGTTTTGTGTGGCGTTTGTTGTTGTTTTTGGGTTTTTTTTTTGTTAGCTTTTTACTAGAGTTTTATTTGTTAATACAAAAATGCTTAAAAGCTTCACATTGATGCAAAAAATAATACCTTAAAAAATACACAGAGAAGTGGAAAATGGAGTTTTTTTTTTTTTTTTTTTGGAGAGTTACAAAGAGAGATATAGTTTTTTTTCGATTTTGTTATAGGTTTGTGTTTATTCATCAGTTATCAGGCATGATATAAAGACCAGTGGCATACCTAGCGAAAACTTCTGCAGAAAGCACCAACTTGCTTTAATTTTTTAAATTCCTTTTGGAGTATTAAAACTTGCTTTGGAGGAAAGTTTACTTAACTCTCCCAGGAACAAATTTAAAATAAAGTCAGGTGACCATCCCATGAGTAAGAGGTGGCTACTTGGAATTTTTAATGAAATTCAGAGATTTCTCAGATACCTCAGATACCATCTTTCTGACACTTTGTTCATTTTGCACATACTTGAAAGTTATTCGAAGAAGACATGGCAGATTTGGTTACTTTAGCTCTCATAAATATATATAAGTGCTGGATTAAGCAAATTTGGTATATAGACAGATCAAATAGATTTCAAAATAATGGCACGCCCGCATCGAATAAGTGTCGCAAATCTGGGTGGCAGAATAGACGACACGGACAAAACTAGACTAGAAAGTGCACAGCCTCAGTCGGTCTGTCCCTGTTGTTCTATGCTCTGAGGGGACGCAAGAAATAGATGAAAGGGAAAAGCCTCTGATAAAGACACTGAAAACAATATCAGCTCAAAAAACCTTTGAACAAAGATTTTCTGGAAAATTACTGCTCTTCGAGGAAGTCTTATCAGGAAATCTATATAGAATCAGATGGCGCCATGGGCCACTGTCTTTTTGCATGATGATCATTATCATTTGTTTGTTTCATAAGACAAAAAATGAATTAAGTTCTTTAAAAGACTTTGATTTTAAAACTTAAAAATAGCAACAAGCAAAATTTACATTATTCTTCATTTAAGATTTTTCGGTTTCTCTTTTTTTCTAAGTTAAATTAGCTGCTTGCCGGTTTTTTTTCCTTTTTATTTTACTTAAACTTAGTTTCTTCTGCATTTTTTTCAGTTTTTTTTTTGTTTGTCGTCGTTAAATTTAATGAGCTTTGTTTTTTCATTACCATTTTTAATTATTTAATTTTCTTTCATTTTTTGTGGATTTTCTTAGCGTCGTCTGCTTGTTGGGTTTTTTAGTGTTTTTGGTTTTGTTGTCCCTTTCTTTATTCCTCTTTTGACTTTTTTATGTTTAATATTTTAGTTTCTTTCTCTTGGTTTTCTTTCTCTTTTATTTTTTTGTCATCAAAAAAGTTGTCAAAAAAATATATATATTCATCATTTGGTTTTTGTGTGTTTTCTTTTTTCTTGTCTTAAATTGGCTTAATTAAAAAAATGTTTCTCTCATTATCTAGCCCATCTTCATCATCAGCTGCTGCTGCTGCAGCTGCTGAATTCTTTGTCATTTTTTATGCCTTCTTTTTATTATTCAATTATTTCGCGACGACTCATTTTCTCAATTTTCAAACACAAAATAATCAAAACCCAACAAAAACTCGTTTAACAAGGGGCGTGACGGTAGGGGGAGGACAAGGAGCATGGGGTTAATCAACTGATTTTTATCATTTAAGCACACAATTTTAACTACAAATTGAGATACGAGACAATTGACAACAAAAAAATGAACACAATAAATCAATACACAATCAATAATAAAAACGAAAAATGTGAAAAAAAAATATTTTTTCATTTTGCTTTATCATTTTTTGTTGTTTTAGTTTTAATTATTTTTAGTTTTTTTTTGTCATAATTTTTTTTTAAGTTTTTCTATTTCTTTTTTTGGTAAATTTTTATTCAAAATTTTCTCATATTTTTCAAATTTATTTTACGTTCTAAGGACATAAAAATTACTTCATTTGCCATTTTTTCCATTTTCCTTGCCAAAAAAAAAAATCAATTATATACATATATAGATATATATGTATATATATATATATTTCAAACTTATGCGGAAATCTTGGTAAAGATTTGCTTTTATTTTATAATTTATTTTTTGTTTCTTTTGTTTAGTTCGCTTTGTTGTAAATAAATTAACTACTTAAAATTAGTTAAAAAACTAAAGGTAAAACGTTTGCTTTTTTTTTCTTCTTCTTCTGCTTTAGCTTCATCTCATTTTAACTTTTAAATTATAAAACAAATTACAGAACAAAAAAAAAAAAAAAAAAATACAACAGAAAAAGTAGAACAAAAATAAATTGTTTATCAGAAACAAAAAAAAGTAGAAAATAGAAAACATAATATTTAATACATTATATAAACCTAAGAAGCTCAGTGGAAAAAAAAAACAAAAATAAACACTGCAAAATCGTTTACCAACACTGATTTTTCGCTCTTGCCTTGCCTTCGCTTCATCGTCATCTTCTCTAACTACACAAAATCCTCTAAACTTGCTACATTATCTTTTCTCATGTATTCAAAAAAAAAAAAAAGAGAAACACTAATTTTTAACGCTTTTTTCCTAGGCGTTAGCTTAATTGTTTAATTTACTTTTCTGTTTTTCTTGTATTCCTACCAACTAAAACTACTTCATTACTTCTCCTTCTTCGTCTTCTGCTTTTTCAACAATGTTTTTACGCTTATGCTGCTTCTGCTACTCCATCCTCTTCATATCTCCCCTTCTCCTCCGTCGTCTTCTCTTATAATTCATTGTCAAAACTCTAGGGTCTAAAGAGACCAACGTTCACGCCATTTGCTTTTCTTTGCTGCTATTCATCTTTTCCTGCTTTGTTTACAATGCTTTTTTATATGTTGTCTGTCCTTTCTTTCTCTCTGTATTCTCTCGTTTTTAACTCTTTCTTCTTCTTTGTTTCTTACTTAGATTTACTAAACTTACTTGACTAAAGCTTTGATCTTATTAACTAAGTTCTCTCCTCCTTCTCTTACATCTTCACTAAGTTCCTTTTTCTTTGCTTCTTTTTCTTCCACTTGTCCTCTTCTTGCTTCGCGCGAAACTTTCTTCGCGTTCTCCCTCTTTTATTTTATGCTTTACTAAACTCTCCTTTCCATACTTTCTTTTTTTTTTTGTCTATATATATAAATTACTTAGATAAGAGAATTTTTATTTTCTTCAAAAAGAAAAACGATTCATAAATTTCGAAAACGAACAAAAGGAAGAAGAAAATTGCACATTGTGTGGTGAGATTTGTTTAAACAAAATTAGGGAAAGGAAACATTTTTTTGTTAATGTTATGTTGTTTGTTTGTTGTTTTTGTTCTTGTTGTTGTATTTGTGATTTTTCGTGATGATTTTTTCTTTTTGTGTTTCTTCTTTTCTTTTGGAATGTTGGCAAACAGTTTTCATTTTATTTCTATTCTATCCCATATCGCCCCCCAATTGCCCGGCCATTTCGAGAGAGAAAGGAACAGAGAGCTAGAGAGGGTTTTCTTTCAACAGTTTCCCCCCTTTTGGCTTTGTCTTATCTTTTCCGTTTGAACTGTTTTCCTTAGCTGTCAGTTTGAAGCAATCAAATTTGTTTAATAGGAAAATGAAAATTCCTAAACTAAAGAAAAACTTCTATCATCTCGTTTTTTTGTTGATTTTTTTTTGTTTATAATTTTTTTTGTTTTTTTTTAAGTTTGGTTTATAAATTTATCAATTTTGTTACGGTTTTTTGTTTGTGTTCTTTACTTTGTCTTTGTTTTTTTTTTTTTAGAGGCTTAGGAAGACTTTTGGCTTTGCTTTTGTGTGAGTGTGTGTGTTCGTTTCTTTTCTTTTCTTTAATTTCATTTAAGAATATATATATATATATATATAAATATATATATATCTGTGTTCAAATTCAAAATCAAGGAATGTTCTTCTACTACTTCATTTTCGTCGTTCTATTAAGAGATTCACACGTTGCTTTTTTACTTCTTTTTTTTTTGGATGATATAACAAATTTAAAATCACAAATACAATAAGTGTGTATGTGAGTGGGTGTAGGTGTGTGTGTGTGTTGGTGTGTGTGCGTGTAAAGTACAATTTAAAAAAAAAAAACAATAAATATGTATTGGTTTTAGTAAAGAAATCGTCTTCTCTTTCCGTCTACATTCTATTCTCTTCTTTTCATTCTCACTTTCTTTATGCTAATTTCTTTTTCATTTTCACTTCACTTTCTTTATGCCCTCCTCTTTTGCCTTACTTTTTGTCTATAATCTAATTCTTTTGTCTCTTCCTCTTTCGTTCTTTATTTCACTTTCCTTCTCTCTTCTCACCCTTGAGACTTACAGGACTAAAAAGAAAATGTTTTTTTGTTGTTTTTTTTTTTGTTGCTTTTGCTAGGCAACTTCTCTTCTTCAGTTTCTTTCATGTCTTACAGCCTAAGAAAAAAAAAATTACTAATCTTAGATTTTCTTGTTTTTTTTTTATTAATTTTAACATTAAATTTTGCAACAACAACTCTAAACTTTTTTTGTGTTGCTTTGCTTTTTCCTTTTTCTTTGCTTTTTGTTTTGTTTCTGCCTACTTTCTTCTCTTCTTCTACTTCCCATCTAAATTTTTTTTCTTTCTGCTTTGCTTTTTAAAAAAAATTCTTGGTTTTTACTTCTGCTTTACTGTTTGTTTTTGTATTATCATTTCTACTTTACTACTCTCTTTCTTATGTTGGTTTTTTTTCTGGCTACAAGTTTTTCTTTTATTTTGGTTTTCACTACTTTTTGTTTTTTTCTTTTTCTATTTCGGTTTTGTTTGTGGTTTTTTGTTATGGGGGGGGAGTGTTGTTGTCTTACTCCATAATTCTTTCCTTTTATAAAGTGTTTTGTTTGCCTCTTCCGTTTTACTGCGACTTTTCGCTCGCGTTTGTTTTCTTTATCGTTTCTTAAGTCTAGCAAAAAAAAAAAAAACGTACAGTTAAACGTAAAAAACTGTAGACAGCTACAAAAAATTCATTAAATCGACTGATGAGCACAAAAAATATGCTAAAAACTAGTACAAGATTTTCCTTTACTCTGTTTTTTTCTTTTACTCGCTACTACTTCTCTTCTTCTTCCTTCTTTATCTTCATCTTCTTCTGCTACATTTTATCGTCTCTTTTCTTCATGGTTTTTTTATTTTCTACTACTAAATCTTCTGCTTTTCTTCTTTCTTTTGTTTTGTATTTTATTTTTTACTAAGATCTTAAATCTAAATTTTTCTTCTGTTTCTTTTATTCTCTCCTACTTTTTCTTTCGCTCTCTTTCTTTCTCTTGCTTCGTTCATCGTTTACTTTCTTTTTGTTCATTTTAGAGTTCTTTTAAGTTGACAAAATGAATATTAGTTAAAAGTTTTTTTTTCAGTTTTCATTTTTTTTTTAGAACAGAGAAACAATTTTAGTTTTATTTTGTTGGTTTGTTTTTTTTTAGTTTTTTTTTTGTTGCTTTTTACAAAACAATTTATTTTCTTTTCGCGTTCTTCTTGCACTCTTTCTTTCTATTTTCCGCATGCTTTCCATTTTGTTTTTCTAACTACGTTTCCGTTTTACTTTTTATTTATGGTTTTTTCTGTTTGTTTTCTGCTAAGCTTTTTGTGCTTACATTTCCTTTCTTTTTCTCTCGAACTGAAAATGAAAATCATAGTTTTCCCTCTAAGGTAAAAAAAGTTACATGATCATTTTCCTCCACGCTTGCTTTTTTCTTCATTCCGTTCTTCTTCTTGTTCTTCTTCTTGTTTTTCTTTTTGTTTTTTTTTTTTTTTTGACTTAAGTTAAAGATTTCTCATCAAAATGTTTTCTGTTGTTGTTTGTTGTTGGCTTTCTTTTTAATTATTTCATTCTCCTTGCGCTCGTTTTGCTAAGCTTTCTTCTGCCACAGAACAAAGTGTTGTTCTTTCATTTTCTCCGTTTTCTTTTGACTGTGTGTTTCATAATCAACTAGTTTCCTCATTCATCGTCGCGTCACTCTTCTTTTTCTCTGCACTTCGTCTTTCACGTCACTTTCTCCTCGCATTTGCAGCAGTTTTGTGTAAATATTATCCACTGCTTTTCCTCCTCTTTCGCTACTCTCATTCTCTGCTTAGTTTCTTCTTCTCGTCGTCTCTTTTCTCTCTGCTCTTTCGTTATGGTTTTTTCTTCTTTCTATTTATTTTCTTTAATCTTTCTGCTGTTTATGTTTTTATGTTGTTGTTTTCCTCTTTTTCATTTATGTTTTATGTTTTGTTTTATTCTTTATTTAGGTGTATAAACTATTTTCTATTATTTTAAGTTTAGTCTTTGCTTTTCTTCACTTTTTTACGCTCATGTTCTTAACTCTTTTTCTCTTATCCTCTCTACACATGCGTCAACGTCTCCTCTCTCTCGTCTCATCTCGTCTGCTCTCTTGCTCTTACATTTTAGTTATGTATCCTTCTTTTTTCTCTCATCTCATTTGCTTAATTTTATACATATTTACTCGTTCACATCTTTCATATACTACTTCTTCTTTCGCTTTTTCTTCACATTTCTTTCATTTTCAGTTTTTGCGTTTTTATTTTCATCTTCTTTATCATGATTTAGTGAACAGCATTGTCTTGTTGTTGTTGTTGTTGTTGTTGCTGCTGCTGCTTTTCCTTCTCCTCCTGAAGGTTGATGGTGGCTTGCTTGGTTGTTGTTCTTTCTTTCTTTCATTCCATCTCCTCTTCTTTCCACTCCTGCTGATCTCTTTCGCTTTATCCTTCGTCCATGCACTCGATCGCTCGCCCAACTCTTATTCTCTCTTTCTCTTCGTCGCAACGTGTCTTATATAGTACTCAAATCGGGTACTAATATATTATATCTGCAAGAATTGAAAATTAGTATTAGGATCAGGATCATCAATGAATGAGTCGTCCTCGTCGATAGTTAATCGACATTGTTTATAAATGACGTATTCTCTTTGAACAACTCTCCGATGTGCCAGGATCATTTGGATGATGATTTTGTGGTATGATTTGTTCAGATATTTACCTAGTATGGTATTACCAGTGGTGTTTTGACTGCTTAGTAACTATACTAAGTATGAGAAATGTTGTTGTTGTTGTTGTTGATTTTGTTGTTATAGGTGGTTGTTGGTTGTGGCACAAGCATTCAATAAGAAAGAGAAAGTTGATAGTAAATGATAAGTTGAATTATTTCGTTTTAGTTTTTCTTTTCCATTCGTGTTTTGGCACTTCGTTTATTGGTTTGGTTTTTGGTTTTTTTTTGTTTAGAGGAAAATTAAATGATTAACAAAAAAATTTGTGTACAAAACAAAAAAAATTTGTTTCTATAATGAACAGATTTTTGGTAGCAAACAGGCAAGCAACAACAAAGCAGCGCACAAAAACCACAAAAAACAAGGTGAATATAGAAAACCAAGGGAAGCAGGAAGCGTATGACTACTACAAATTAAACAGATAGACCAGAACACTTTGTACTAGGAATATTACGATCAGCTTTTCTATCTGGCAGTCAGATTAATTTACATGTGGCTAAATGATCTTTTATGGCTAAATCATTAGCTGATTATTCAATCGAATATATCCTCATGATATTTTATCTAATAGTATTACGGTGATAATTGTCACATAACTCATATATTTTGCCAATTGGTAAACGATTTCTGATTCGATTTTGGTTTCTTACTTGAACAAATATCATTAGATTAGAGATCGAAGAATCAATATCTTAATATCTAGTCATTGAAAAGAGATTCTTCTTCAATTGTTGTATTTTGTAATATTTTTTGATATCCTATTCATATATCCTGTGTTTTACTGGTTGATCTATTCGATTATTGTAGTCATCAGTCATAAGTGTAGAGAGCGAAATAAGTGTTGAATAGAGTGAGAGTGAGTAAAGTTGGTAAATGTGGAGACGAAGGAGAGAGAGAGAGAGAGCATTGAGAAAAACTGCGAAAATTGGCAAATGAATGAGTAAAGTGAGGCAAGTGAGAAAGAACGAGAAAGAGAGAGTGATGAAAATGTTAGTTTTTTTTTTTTTAGTGATGATAAATAATACGAAAGAATTGGTGAGTAGTAAGGGTTAAAACAGCGTTTAATTTAATTAACACAGCGCACATGCAGAATAAACCAGTGTTGGTAAATGTCTCATCTCTCTATTGATTTGTGTGAGTGAGTGTGCAAAAATGTCAAAAGAAAAAGAAGAATGAAATATTAACTTATCTCTCCCCACTCAAACGAAGGAGAGCGGAGAGAAAGCAGAGACAGAGTGTGAGAAAGAGAGTGAAATAGATGGTGAAACAGACAGAGACAGACAGAGAGAGAGAGAGAGAGAGAGAGAGAGAGTGACAAAGAGATCGAGAGCATTTCACTCACCTCGCGAAGAAGACCTATTTGGGAGCGGCTTGATGTGGATACTGTGTGTATGCCTCGTCGGGTGATGCAGCTGTGCTAGCCTGTTCGGAATCTGTCATTGGCATTGTTGGTATAATAGTTGGTGGTGGTGCATAATATGGATAAGTTGGACTAATATACTGTAACGATGGAGAAAAGTTCTATAAAAGAAAACGAAATGAAACGAAAAACCGAAGAAACAAAAGAGAAAAAAAAAAAATAATAAACGAAGAAAAAAATAATAAAAACAACAAAAATAATATCAACGAAATAAGAAATATACAAAACGAAAAAAGGTTCCAAATATATATATATATATTATATATCACAAAACAAGTAGAGAGAAAAAGAGAGAGAGAGAGAAGAGAATGGAGAGGAAAAAGGATAAGAGATATAAGAAATGTATACACAAATTATATACGGAGATTTCTTTCGCTGTTTTACTTCAATCGATCTCCTGCCCAAACCCCCAACCAACCCTTTGGATTGAGAAAGAGTGGGAGGGCAAGAGATCGAAGAGCATCGGCAATTCATTTTCTTTTCTTTCTTGGAATTCAACTCTTCTTTTTTTTTTTTGCAGTTTAGGGTTCTGTCTCTATCTACTATATTTTATATACTGAAGAGAGGATTATCTAACTCGATTTTTGCTTACAGAGTTGCCAATTTGCAGAGTGGCCAACTGGGGCATCATTGTTCCATATGGCACACCTGTGTCACCACTGACCATCATTGAAATGCCGCGTGGTTGCACCTGATTAACAGCCTCCGGTTTGTATGAGGTGACGCCCAATTGTGGAGCAGCTGCCATTTGCATGTACTAAGATTTAACAGGAGAGAGAGAGAGAGGCATGTTAGATAAATCACAATGATCTTAAATTGATCTTTCGCTCAATTTTGTGATAATTGGCACTTACCTGATCATCTACCTGAGTGATCGGTTGGGTCATCATATAGCCGGGTATCCATTGAGAGCCAGCCACTGGATAACTACCCACCGGGGGTGCACTGAATCGGGAATATGGCACTCCAATTGGTGTGCCCACATTCACACTGACACCATTCTGCTGCAGTGTGGGATCATAGGCAACGGGTATACCCTCGGCGGATACATCACGCCACGCACGAGCATTCGGATCGGGAGTCTTGAAGAGATTCTTCTTTTTTGGTCCACCATCGGCGAATTTCACCAAAAGTGGATCTTTGGCACCCGGTATTGTGTTACCATTGAACATCTGAATGATTTGTTCGCATTTCTCGCGGCTCTCCATGCGGGCAAAGCCAACACCTAGACAAGAAATACAACAACAACAACAAAAACAGTTAGCGATAAGTTCATCTAATTTTCATTAATATTACCCTTTGAATTCATTTGCTGATCACGCAATATTCTGGTCGAAACAACTTGTCCATATTTCGATAGCATTGCCTCCAGATCAGTTTCCTTGAAATGTGGCGGCAAATTTGCAATATACAAATTTGTGGGATCCTGTTCCTGTTGCTGTGTAGTTTGGGGTGGGGCGGGAGTTGATTGGTAGGTAGGTTGGTTGGTTGGTTGGTAGGACGTTGTGGGTGTGGGGGGTTGAGGTTTTGGAGGGACGATAGATTTGTTTTTGTTGGTCAGATTTGTTTGTTTGTTTTTTGGTTTGTTTTTGGTTGGTTTTTGATTGGTTTTCACATTCGTTTTGTTTGTTGGTTAAACAAAATGTTTGGTTGGTTACACAAACAAAAGCATTTTTGGCGATAAGCACAAGAGTTGGTTGGTTGGTTGGTGTGTGTGTGTTGTTGATGCATGGATGGGTGGTTGGTTCAGTGGGTGGTATGTTGTGTGGGTGGGTGGTTGGTTGGTGTGCGTTTTGGGTGAGGCGAGCAACATATACGACGACGACACAACGACGAGAGCAGCGATAAGTAGTAGTTGAGTTTGGTTTTTTTTTTTTTTTTTTTTTTTTGTGATAAAAGGAGGAGAAATTAAAAAATGGAAAAAAATTTTGTCATTAGTAAAACATTTCAGTTAAAAAACTTTCCGCAAAAATTGTTGTGGTCTCCTTTTCTTTTAATTGAATTTTTCTTGTATTATTTTTTTGATCTGATTTTGTGTTTGTGTGTGTGTTAGTGTGCGTGTGTATGAGTTTGAGTGTGTGTGTGTGTATAAGTGTGCCTGACTCTATGATCAATGTTCAATTGTGTAGAGTGTTTTTGTGTGTGATAATAGCCTCAAGACTTAATTTTCCTTTTTCAATATTCTTTTTTTTAGACCTAATTATATGTATATATATAGATATATGATTATAAGGATATACCTAACCCTACTTATCAGGATTGTTCAATATCCAATTTGCCAATTTTCAGTTACGAAATGGAAAACATTTCCAAAAGAAGTCTGTCTTTAAGTTTTATTTTTGATATTTCTCAAGCCAGATTTTTAAAGTTTAAAAACTTCTATGAAGAGGAATGATAAGGTATATATCTAAAAGATATTAAGAGAATAACAAATTACTTTTTGAATTAAATATTTTAATAAGAAATTTCTTTCATTTAAGCGCTATTAAGAGACAAAACTGAGATGGCATATTAGTTTGAACAATCCGTTATAGACGCATGATCCCCCGCATTGGCTCTAACTCTTTTCTCGATTCTTTGTGTGATTTGGTTTGAGTTGTGATGATGTTTTTTATACCCCTCCCCTGCCCCCAACAAAAAACTTAGAGATTAAGACAGTTTTTGTTATACTTAGATTATAGTTTTCTTTGGTTAGGTAGTTTTTTGGCCGGCACAGGTAGCATTGTAGCATTTTTTTGCGTACTCAAAAGGAATTACAAACAGTTTTGTTTGGTGGAGATTGATTGATTGATTATACGCTGGCTATAACTTCAAAATACAGTTTATACAGAGTTGTTGTTTTCGAAATATATATGTATGTATATATAGTTGTAGTAGATAGAATTCTATTCTAGTCTATACTATTTGAGAGATTATTACTATTATTATTAATTTGTTAACTAACGTTGACTATGATTTGGATTTTATACAAGCTAAAAACAAAATGGTACTAGGAGAACCAACAACGAACACAAAATGATGATAACAAAAAAACTTTTTTGGCTCTTAATGACTCATTTTTAATGCTATCGGATTATAACGATGAATAACTAGATAACAGGAGAGATAATGAGAGGGGGCGGGGGTGGGATGGTTGAAAAGTTGTCGATGGGGGAACGGGGAATGTGGGTTGGTGGTTAAGGGACTAAAAAGTTACTAAGCCGCTCAAAATGTTTGTTGTTTGATTTGGATTTTCATGTTTTTTTTTTGTGCTTCTCTTTATTTATACCATGCATCCATAGGATGAAATGGCATATTAAAGTCGACAAAATGTATGTAACAGGAAGGAGGAAGCATCTCCGCATGAGAAGAGAAATTGATATAGCCATGTCCATGTCAATCAATAGGAATATATAGAAATCTATGGGAATGCATAGAAGTCTATAGGAATATAAGGTAATATATAGAAATATATAGGAGAAGTCTTTATATATATAAAGAAATTAACATAAAAATGTCAGGCGAAAGAAATTTAATAAATTCATAAATTTGGTTTTATAAATTTGAATTAGTTTTTCACTTGGTGCATGGTATATCCAAGTTGGCCTGACGACTTATTTGCTTCATTTTCTATTAACTATTTATCCATGGTACAAGGATTTATGATTTAAGCCTCTTGTCAATAGCTCTGGCTAATTAACAGTTTCTCTTCCTTTTTTTTTTTGTAAATACAAAAGGATTAAATGATATACTAATGTAATGAAAAGAGAGAGAAAGAGATGTTGTACATATAGAGAGGATCACGCATATAATCAAATAAAGTCTTTCAGTACGCAGGTTAACTAAATTTATACACCCAATTTTCCCTTGGTTTTTGTTTTAATACTAAACTACAAACTAATTTACTTATAAGTACATGAATACTGTATACAACTGATTTAGGTTCGGATTATATTATAGTTCAACAAAAATAGCTACGAATGGAAAGAAAATCTGATAACCCTTAGAACAGTAGCGACGCCATGATATGGTGGCAACTCTGTGCAATAGTGTGACCATAGATTTACCGAGGTCACAAAAGTATTCATGTTTCTGTACATTATTGAGATAATGCATACGATTTTGGATCCACCAAATGATATTCTAGAATCATTTCAAATGATTCTCTAGAGTCTACAAAATGATACATACAAAATAAATTAAAAGTATTTAGAGAATGTTGATTTTTCTTAAGTGTTTTTAAAAATTTATATATTTTTGCAGATGATGTAGGTGGATTAAGGCAGGTCGGACAACATTTGATCAGACAACTTCAATATTATAATGAGTTTGCTACTTGTAGGGTATCTGAACTTCGACTTTGCCGAAGCAATTTTTCGTTAAATTGAACGTTAATTCCTAAAATGTTTGGTAAAATCAAAATCAGTATCTAGATTATATATGTATGTAGTATATATGTTTGTATGTTCGCTTACAATTAGATCTTAGTTACGTTTTCTTTTAAGATACAACTCAAATGTTCTATTGTGATTCGATTTCATGATGAAATATATATGTATGTATATATAATCTAAACTAGAATGGATCTCTTGTAGAGATATCTCTTTACTGTTTTTGTTTTTTTTTTTTTTAATGGGTTTCTATTCTAACTATATGTATTTTTTACACTAGTTAATAAATTGTGTCCTCATGACTAGTTGGACTATGATTATTGGTTTAAATGGTTTTTCGCAATTAATTTACCAACGCAAAATCCGCTAAATAGTCATTTACGTTTTCGATATATATAAATATATATATATATATTTATATGTATGTATATATACGTGTATATTTGGGAGATTAAAGAGAGAAGGATTAACACTTTTGGTTCAATAAATATATATATAAATATTAACTAATGAGAAATGTCATTAACAAAATTTCCAATGTATTTTGCATTATATTTTGCCAGTTGTTTTACTAAAATATATATTGAGCTACGGTTTTCTGTTTAAATTTAAGCTACGCCAAGTGAAAATTTAATATATGATGAAGATGATGATGTATTTCTTTATATATGTATATACATATATAAATATATATATATATATATATATATAGCGACTTATGTGTGTGAGTAGTACAAACGGTTATACAAGAAAGACTACAGACTAAAAGGGCGGGGGGCGTGGGCGGAATGGGAGGTTTTGGGTGGTACGTTGGGTTTTGAGTTTGGATTTGGAGGGCTTCGAAATTTAAAAGGAAAAAAAAACACAAGAGAACGGCAATAAAAAAAGGTTGAAATCTTTATTTATCCACGCGTAGGTGTTAAGGAAGAGCTTTCTGGTTGCTTTGGAGTGGGTGGTCGGCTGCTTGGGGGCGGTAAAGAGCTTGGAAGAAGATTGGGGCTAAAGTTCAGTCAGCCGAGCAAATCAAATAAATTTTCGTTCTCTGCTGCTGCTCTCTGTTTTCGTTCCTGCCCCTTCTGTCATTTTGACAGAGTGAAACATTTGCCAAATGTAAAAAGGCTACAGTCAGAGAAATTGAGAGCAAAATATATAGAGAAGCGAACTTAAAGAAATAATTCAGCTTAAGGGATATAACTTCGCATGGAAGATCTAATAAATAAATGGAGAAGCTTGACTGAAAACTTTTTCAAGACTACAGAAACTGATAAAATATCAGAGAATCGATTTTTCATGTCAATTTTTGATCGATATGCTTGTCTCTTTGCCAAGCTCTAATTTGGCCATTTTTGGGCCGATTTCAAAAAGATTTATCTTTATTTTATCGCTGATTTTCATAGAGAAAAACTCCATCAAAACCTTGCAAATTAAAAAAAAAAAATTTCGACCCGATTTTTCAAAATTTTGACAGTGTATACACTGTAATTTTTTCGAAAATCGGGTCAAAAATTAGTTTCCTAGATTTGAATGCCAATGGATAATGGATATTTAGAGCAGCAAAAAAAGACATGAACTTTTAAAATCGGTGAAAAATTGACAGAGTTAGAGGATCACAAAGGTGAGGTTTTTGAAAATTATTATGTCCTTAATTTGAGTTTTTTTGGTAATCCGATTTTTAACATATCTTTCTAGGGGAAATGCTCATCAGAAAATAAAACGGAAGAAGGTGTTACAAAGTTATATAAATTATCAAGCGTGGATCAGGAGAAGAAGTGCTACTTAAAAGAATCTTGAAATTAAAATAAGTATAGATGTATGTATATAGATAATCAATCGCTTAAAACTGTTAAACTAGAATATATGTATGTTGTATAACTTAACTAAATAAAATAAAAGGAACTTAAGAGGCGAGAGATTTGAAGAGTAAACACGAAATGAATAAATGATAAAAGGAGACACCACTAAAGAAGGAACTTGGGGATGCTTCTTTTAGGGGTAGGAGGAAGAAGGTTCGTTGGTTGAATGGATATTGGATGGGGTTTGGGGGTGGGGGTGTTGGTTGGGGTTGGGGTTGGGAGAGAGATTCTTTGCGGTTGTGTGTGAGGGGGTGAGTATTACTTGCATGCAAACAAACGTACAATGGCCGGCCTATGAAGCACCCAGATACCCACTTTGGCCATCTGAGCTTGAACGCCCTTCGCCTGAAGTCCCTTGACGGCGTTCTCCGCGTATGCTGGCTGCTCGAAGTCAACGAAGCCATAACCTGTAACAAAATATATTTTGTTTTTGTTTTTTGGTTTTGTTTTTTTGGTTTTTTTTGTTTGTGTGAGGGATATTTTTTTTTTTTAATTGCATTTATAAATATATATATATATATATTCATATAAAGAGAGAGAGAGAGAGAGTGAGACAGTAAGAGAGAAATCGGAATAAAAATATTTTTTTTTTTTTTTTTTTTATCACACACATTGAAAAATTTAAATGAAATTAAAAAACCAAAATAACGGAATTAGGTAAAATTAAGATTGATTTTTGGCATCATTCCGAAAGAGAAGATAGTGGGAATACAGGGGAAGAGAAAGTGAGAGTAAGGCGGGGGTAAAACAAAAACAAAATATAATATTTTTTGCCAATGCAGAAAAAGAGAAAAACGGGGGAAAAAAAGAATGAAAAGTGAAAATTTAATTAATAAAAATACATACGTACATCTATCAACACACACACACGCACACACACATACATACAGAGGCACACAGAAGGAAAGCTTCTCTTCAATATTTTCATTTTCTTTTTACATCCTCTGATGGGTTCAGAGTTATCACAAGTATATATATATATTTATAGGTTTCATTTATTATTATCACAAAGAGATATAGAGAAATATATATAGAGAGATCGAGTGCAAGAGTAGAGAGAGTACAGAAGGAGAGAGAGAAAGAGACAGTCGCAATCGCAGTCACAGTCTCTCTCGCTTTCTCTCTCTATCACTCTCTCACTAGTGAATGCATAAAAAATGGGATGAGTTGCGATTGCGAAATGAAAATTGGAAATAAACAGAAGAACTAAAGACTCGTAACATAAGAAGAAAAAAGAGGTAACTAAAAAAGAAATTCGCCAATCAATTGGAAACACATATTTTGATGTATATGTATATACATTATAAACGATATACATATATATATATATATACTCATATTGAATTAAACACACACAATTATAACTAACGAGCAATAAGATTTATAGCGCACACAAAAACTAAACATCAAAAAAAGTTTCAGTAAAAATTCATAAAACTCAGTAAACAGAAGTCGACCAAGGAATAGAAAAAGAGAATGCTCTTGGCTCACACTGAGGTTCGTATACCCTTCAAATTGCGTTTCCTTCTGCCATTCTGCTTTGTCGGCTAGGAGTTATAGCAAAGAGTATATAAAGTTCGGTGTGCCAATGTTTTTGCTCTCATCTTACTTGGTTCTCTTCTTTAATGCTGAGTCAAAAGAAAATTCAATTGAAAAGAAACTGAAGAAATAAAAAATTGTTGATTGGAAAATATATATAAAAGAAATACGAAAAAAATACAAAAAAAAAAGTTTTCAATTTCATTTTCCATTAAATTTGTTGTCCATGTTTTTCGCATTTTTTTTGTTTGTTTTGTTTTTCATTTTCTTTTGGATATTTTACAGAAAAGACACCGAAACTAATTAGACATTAATACAGATAAATACAGAAGAAACACAACACACATAATATAATAAAAATAATGATGAGAAATGGTGAAGAAAAAAATACCTTTACATTTGTTTGTTGTTTTGTCTAAGATAGCCTTGGTTGATATAATGGTTCCATATCTGTGAAAAAAAGATATAGAGAGGGGAATACATTGGGTGAGTTGTTGTATGGGACAGAGAGATAAAAAGTCAAATTGAATATGTACTGTGGTCGGGGGCGGAGGCGGAGGGAGGCACGGCACGTGTGTGTGAGATTGGCACATAATCTGATTATGTCCTGCTCTCTACCGTTTCCCCCCTCCTCCTCCCCCATATACCCTGTATCCCTAGCGTAAATAGGGTATATTATATTTATATTAAACTTCTGTTTCCATGTATCCTAATAACAACTTTCCACTTAAACAACATTTGATATATCGGGAGAAGGAAGGCAGGGGGAACAGTCTTTTGCCACACGTGCTACAGGGTACAACAAAGTCGGCTAGTCAGTTAGTTTTTTGTTTGTTGTCATATATGTATTTGCAATTAAAGTGTCATTAAAATTACATTTTTTTCTTCCTGCCTGCCTTCTGTTTTTTTGTGATTTCTTTCACTGAGCCCTGAAAAGTAGGCAATGGAATACGGAACAGAAACAGAGAGAGCGAGAGAGAGACAAGAAAAATGGAGGGAGGGGGGAGGAGATAGAAAAATGTCATAAGCGAACATTTAAATGGCTCATAATTGACTTAGTCTCCCCTCTGCCCTTGTCCCCCTCCTCACCCTATTCCTCGTGTGTGTCCTGAAGGGAAAATTAAATCAATATCATTATAGTTACTTGTAGAGTAGGGGAATGGGGGGGGGGAGACGGTGTGGGGTAGTTAGTTTGCGGATGGATGGATGAGCAGAGGTGAAGGGAAGGTGGAGTTACGTTTCATGTTATAGTTATAATAACATTAAATCCGCTTATTTTGATTGCCTTCAAAAGAGGGATCGCGCGCAGGGCGGGAGCAACAACAAATTAACCTTCAATTTAATTACCTGGCTTGACTTTCCACTCGCAGTTCTCTCCCCCCACCCACTGACCGCCGTATTCAGTTTCATTTCTATTACCATTTCTATATCGTATTATATTTTATTTTTGTTGTTTTTTTTTATGTTCATGGAGTGTGACCAACTAATAACTTATTTCTCTCGTGTTCTCTGTGTTCCATTTTTGTTGATTTTTTATATGCATTTTGTTTGCTTTTTGGCTGATATAATGAAGTGGCTAACATGGCGTATGCGTAATATACACATAATAACTAAGAATAATTTAGTTTTAGTTCGGAACCCCGCCCACCACTTGCTGCTCCCGCTACTCACTCACTAATTAGTGGTGGAATTTTGTACGTTTATGTTTAGTTTGCAGAAACTTGATTACGATGGAGATGGGGTTGTGGGGGGGTTGGGGGTGGTTATGGGTAAGAAGTAGTAGTAGTAGTAGTAGTAGGAGGTTTATTTTTTTAGGGGTTGGCTTTTTGTTTAGTAGAAACTCAGCCAAGCGTAAACGGACTTAGGCCTGCTGCCTCATTAGCAGCAGCAACGAATGAAGGCAAACGATTTGGGGTTGACCCACAGAAACAGAGTAAGTGTGTCTGTGTATGTGGGGGTGGGGTCTATATATGAGATAAATGTGGTCCATCAGTAGTCTGGTGAGCTGCAGAGGAGTAGTGGAAGGAGACAAATCGATATGGTCCCACACACACTAAATATTCATTTCGGATTAGTTTGGTTTGGTTTTTCCCTCATTTTGTTTTTTTTTTTTTTTTAGGTGACGGGGCGGTGGGGGTAAGGAGAAAGGGATGGATGGATGCCAGGGATAAAACGTGCGCTCATTTATAAGAATCCTTGGGTTTAGCCTATTAAAAATTTAACCAAATTAAGGATTTTACTTCCCTCATTGAGGACCGACCTCTTACCGCCCCACTCCAGCCCCTCAAATGGATGAAATGTAAAACGATTTCAACTTAATGTTTAGCCTATCAGTAATAGTAGACCATAAATTTGAATATTTAGCTCAAAAAAGCGTTGGCAAATTGGGTAAGAAGCGAGTTTAGGTTCAGAAGTAATCAAAGTCTTTAAATATGAAGGAAAAATTAATCGATAACACCATGGATTAATTTTAAAAGATTTTCTTCTTGTGCCCAGATTACTAACTATCAAGACTAATCATCAATATCGCAGTTTAATGTTTGAAACTCGATTGTGCAATTGTAAAGTGGTCATTAGAGCGTGCCGATTAAGTTATCGATAAGTCTAGCAATAATCGTTCACTAAATTTTCCTTTTTCTCCTAATTTGCTAGATTTAACTAATTAATTCCAGCAATTAAAATTTGTTTGATACTGAAAATTATTCAAAATCACACGTTCTGTGAGATTAATTCCCCAAAATAAGTAGATTCGATATACATATATCGTTCTATGTTTTTTTTTTGGTTACTTACTGTGCACACATATTAACTAGATCCTTGTCAGTTGTGCCTTGCTGGAGTCCGCGTATATAGAGATTTGTCTTTGACAATTGCTCACCGCCGCCGCCCTGTTGATTTTGATTCTGTGCGGTGCCGTTGGGACCCATGTTGGTATTTGTATTTGTTGTATGACTCAAACTGGTGCTCAATGTGCCGCTCTGTGAACCGGTATTCGATGAGCTGCTCGAGTTGGTGTTGCTCGGTGAGGCAGCAGTTGGTACACGCTGGCCGTACTGCAAGTAGAGAGAGAGAGAGAGGAAAGGAAAGTTGGCTTAAGTTAAGTTGGTGGTACAAAAATGGTGCGAAAATATTTCAATGAAGAAATGTAAGTAAAATATGTGGCATAATATTAAGCGATGATCTTTTCTGATTCTCACTCCGCCTTCAGCTGCTACTGCTGCTGCTGCTGAGGAAAGTATTTTTATTGCAAATTCCAATTCAAATAGCTTTACCGAGAGACACTCACATTCGAGAAGTTATTGAATGGGCATAAGGTAAAGGACAAGAGAGAGAGAGAGAGAGAGAGAGAGAGAGGGAGATAGAGAGAGACAGAGAGGCAACGAGATGCTGTGGCATTCTGACATTTTTCACTTTGCAGGATATTTTCCATCTTCTCTTTTTTTTTTGCTTTGTTGCTTTCGTTTTGGCAGGCGTTGAAAATCCATAAAACTTGTATGCAACAAACAAATGCTCACACGTCCGCACACTCACACAACACACAAACAAACACACACACACACTGAGAGAGAGATTGGGAATGTTTTTCTGTTGAAAATTTGCCAACAAAAAAAAATTGCGAGAAGGAAAATTTAAGCTCTAAAAACCAAAACAAAAAAGAATACATAAAAGAAAGCCAACCAACTTTCAGCCAGAAAAATCAAGCGACACATTTTTGCTTGTTCTAGCTTCGTTTTTCTTATTCATTTGAATTCACATTTTTGTTATTGTTTTTAGGCAGAAAAACCACAAATCCATTTGCATAGGTTTAAGAATAAGCGTTTCACGGCGGCTTAAAAGTCGGCCGCTCATCAAATCGAAATTCCGATTGATATACCTAATGCAGGTCGAGTGTGTCTAATACTTCTACTTAACTGTTAAACAAATGTAATGTAATGTAAATGAAATGAAAACTGTTATATGTTTATAGACAAATTTATAGACAAAGTATTAATATTAACAGAGGCAACAATTTGTCCAAGGGATATCTGTTATACAAGAGTCTTTGATACTATTATAAAGCTCTTATGGGTATTTAAGGTGGTTCTGCATATATTTTAAGCGAACAATGATTCGATTTAGTTCAGTCAACCAAAAATGATGCTGAGAAATATTTGTCCACCCACTCTACCCCCCATATCTCTTCTCTCACTCACACCCTCTGCCGTCTCTCCTCATAAATTATGCAAATTAAATCCACACACATACACACACAAATTGAAGAATGGAAAAATAGCTAAAGGCATTTTGGTGAAACAACAGTTTCTATACAATTTCATTTAAACACACACATACATAAATGATGTACATACATTTGTATTTATTATTTCAATAATGACAAAAACACTGAAGAAGCAACAACAAAAACCAACATTTTCCGTGTGTGTCATCAATATAAACTTGCAACATGTGCAAAACAACAACAGCGACAACAACTAAATTCAAATTAAAAACGCAAAATTTAATTGCTGGAAAAAATACAATAAAAATGTTTAACAGAAAAAATATTATTTTTATTATTTATTTATTTTTTAATAATAATTTCATAGTCAATTGAGCTTAAAAATAAATGAAGAATTCGCAATAAAATTTCATAAAACTGTGAACTTTGGTCTAAACGAAGTTGAAATACCCAACATGGCGGATACTTGATTTTTTTTCTGCATTACCTCACACCCATTTACTTCAAAGCATCCCCCCCCCACAATGTTTGGCATTCTTTTACCTTTCGGATAGAGAAGCCACAATGTTGATGATTATTATTATAGAGTATATTGTACATATATGTGCATATGTATACACATATTTCTTCAATATTTTTGCAATCTCATCTTCAGGTCACGTGCCAGAAATTTATTTATACATACATATTGTATATGTACCTACAACTGTGTGATTTATGGTATGATATGGAACTGCCCCCGGACTATATAATTCATTTAAAGTCATCTTTGTCGTCGTCATCATCATCTCTCGAGAGCTTCTAATGTTTTAAGAAATAAATCAAAGCAGTTTGTTTGGCTCTCCACCTTTCTCTCTCTCTCTCTCTCTGCCTCTTTATTCTTCTACTTTTATTCTTTTGGCCATTTCATAAATCCACTCAATCACGATTAGTGACAGTTATTATTATTTGTCCAACTGTACTTAAAGTGCCAAATGTCAGGATTTCAAGAAAATCAAGCTAAAAGGCGGATGAATTTTATTTTATGACTTTCCAAAAATAAATAAAAATATAAAAAGAAAGGAGCAAAAGGGGAGAAGGAAGGAAGGCAAAAGCCGAAAATCCATATCCAAAATCCGGTCATGTACATAAAAAGAAATTCCCCTCACGTGACTTATATAAATTAAATGCGTATGCGTATGCGGGTGGGGTGGAGAGTGCAGAGTCAGTCAGAGGAAAGTCAGTCAGTCTGTCTGTCAGTCTGTCTGGGCAAAAACGTTAACAGTCAGATAACCGTCAAGAATAAACCGGGGGGAAGAAAAAGGAAATTCAGCTAGCAACTCAAGCAAAATGCATAATTGACGCAAGTCATGTGCAAACCGGAAACACGATGGAGAAAACCAGAGAGAGGGTGCAAAATATTTACTAAGAACAAACTCACACATTTTCAATCTTCGAACAAAAACCGTAAGAAAATCCTTTCAATCTCAGAGGATTGGTAATAGTTAAAAGGGAGGCACCACCAAGCAACTGGAAACAGTTCCAGACATTCTTTAGTTGATCACGAAACTTCACATAAAGAACAAAGACTTTTTTCTTCACTACATTTTATTCCCCTAATAACTTTGGTTGCATTCGTTGGTTTTGTTCTTTTATGACCAATTAATTGTACTTTCACTCTGTGGTGATTATGAAAAATTTGAAAGAGTTCATTAAACTTGACCTTGAGAATAAGTGGTGGTTATTGTAAAATTCAAATTTACGAGCCCCATCACCACATCAGGTGGCCGAGGGAGAGGCGGAAAAAAGGTGTGATAAGAAAATACAGTTCATTTTATATGATTTTCTTTTGTTTGGATTGGGTGGATGGTTCGTTGTTTGGTTTTGGTTTATTAACCGATATCTAATCGTAATTTGACTTTCCAAGAATTTCGCTTGCATTTTGTATTTATAAAATAATAATTTCCAACTTTTTTCTGTGTGTCTTTTATGTGTTGCGTGTTGTTTTGTCATTGCCATTTTGTTCACATTTTGATTTTCCATATACATATATATACATACATAAATACGTAAACAACTAAAGGTTAACACACATAAACTTCTCGAGAGAGAGACAGACAGACAGAAAACAGAGAGAATGAGAAGAAATTTGTGACTTCAGTTTCTTAAAGAAAAACGCGTGAAATTTTTTGCAAATGACGCAATTTTGCAAATAAAACGGCAAAGCCAAAGAATTAAACAACCAAAAGAAAAAAAGAAAAGAGGAGAAAAAAAAGTCAGCCAGTCAGCCAGCCAGCCAAGTTGTCGTTTGCCCATTTTGGCTTTGGCATGACACACATTAAGAACACGAGTTTGTGTCTCTCTCTCTTTCCCTCTTGCTGTCTCTCTCTCTCTCTCTCGCTCTAGTCTCTATCCGCTGTCTCTATGATCTCTTCCCGTCTACCCGCACCGCACCGCTCGCACGCTCTCCCTTTCTTTCACTTTGAGTTGTAGTTTATGCCATTGTCGTGGTCGTTTTCGTTGCTGTGCGCATAAAATTATTAGAACGATATAATTTCATTATCAGACGACAAGCCAAAAGCAAAAACCAGCAGGCAGCAGCAACAACAACAACAATGGCAGCAGAAAACACACACAGCGAGAAATCGCATAAAGTTCATTGGCATATGGGGCGTATGAGTATGCGCTGCCTTCCATTTTAGCTTTCAAGTATTTTTCATCTTTCCCCACCACCATTCCCACCATCATTCCATTCTCTATTCCTTCTCTTTTGCACTGGATATTTATTTAAAAACCGGAAGGTCGCCGCCGTTCTGTTGCGTTGCGAATTCTCCATTATTTTTCACCGAAGTTGCTCCAAAAGTCAATAGAAATTTCACAACAATTCAATTCACACTCTATCTAATGTGAACGGAAGTTTGAAGGAATGTGGTGTTGTTTGTGGTTTTGTGAAGACTTCCGTCAAAATTTAACAAGTGGAATTGTTAAACAGGAACGCGACCCGATCATAGGAAAAGATCAATCAAGAAAGTTGTAGCTCAGCTATTTGCTAGGCAAGGGTATTTAAAATTCAGCTTTATGCAACTTTTGCTCTGTCCCCTGATTACCTTTACCTCTAACACAGCTCTAACACACATTCAAGGGCTTGGCTTTTGGCATAGATTCCACTTAAAATGACGAGCCGAATTTCATTTCACATTGTATTCGTATTCACATTTGGCAAAAGTGTTAAGACAAAGTTCAATCCCTCCTCTCTCTCTCTCAGTCAATTAGATACTTTTAAGTAACTTAAATGATCAATTGAAAAATCTTGAAATTCCCAGCTAACTAATAACAAATTGGATAAAGAGTTTTGATGTTCATTTATTTACTGCAGTAGCACCACTAGCAGCAGCATCATCTTATGGCCAATTTGAATTGTTTTTCTCAACAAGAATTTAAACTTTTGTGCTTTAATCTTTTACCTGCCGCCCCGCCCCGCCCTGTCCCGGCCCTCTCTGTGCTTGGATGCGAAATTGCTCTCTCGAGTAAAATTTGCACTTGGAATTTATTATTTAATTATTTTCTGCATGCGAGAGAAGGGAACAAAAATTGTATATGTGACTAAAGTATCTTTGAGATACTAAAGTATCTACACACATCTTTCTCTCTCTCGCTCTATCTGTGTGTCTGCTCAAGCGTTTATATCTTCTTGTCTTTTCATGTGTTTATATATATACATTCAAAATATTTTATCAGCATTTCAATGTTTACTCTTTACATTTACTCGAAAAATTTCTTAAGCCACACTAGCTAGTGGGGGGAAGTGGGGGAGGGGGAGTGGTGACTGTTGTGATGTGAAAGAAGGAGACAAGATAGTAAAATGAAGCACAAGTAGAAAAAAAAGTAGAAATGGTTTCTTCATTTTAGAATTTTTGTGTCTGTTTTCTTGAGGGGGAAAAACCACGCTAAAGTGGCGCCAATCAACTCTTCCTCTTCTCTTTTAAATAAAATCTTTTTGATAGTTCATTTGAATACCCTGCATCTCCGGAATGTATGTAACTTCATGAGTATATCGTCGCGTCAGTGCGCAATATCAATTCATCTATCATATTTCAAATCGAAATATGATTTGCAAAAAAAAAAAAAACCGGTGAAGTACAGGGACCATTCGCTTTATGCGACAAAGAAAGTTCGTCTAATAAAACGATGATTTGAAATGGAAGGCTGCCCATTGGGCATCATTACAGTGCCTCCCCCCTCTCTGTAGTGTCATTAAATTTCAATAAAATCCCCAAATTAAACAATTTAAAATCTATCTAAAATTAGAGACAAAATTATAGAAATTTACTATACTCATTTTGTGTTTTTTTCTCTTTTTGCTTATCACTTTTGCTTTTTGTGGTCACATCCGCAACAAAAGCGAACAAAAAAAAAAAAACTGGAAAAAAAACTCTCACACACAATAGCCAATAAAACAAAAACAAAAGCGCAAAAATATTAAATGTAATCTCTTCTCTCAAAAGTTTCGTGTGTGAAAAATAATAATTAAATAAGTACACATTTTAGTTTTGCTATACATATATGTATGTATGTAGGCAGCCACAACAATAGCAGCCAACACAGAATAGAGAAACCTCAAAACAAAAACTCAACAATTTTAATCATTATAAATTCCACAATTCTAGAATTTCAATTTGTGAAAGTGAGCACAAAAAAAAAAAAACACAAAGCTGCCACACATGGTAGAATGGAATGGAATGACGGCACAATCACACACTGGAGCACTATCAATTTACTATCAATGAAGGAAAATTACTCAGAAAAGTCGACCATTGATGTGTGGAGGAAGGGAAGAGAGAAAGGGTTGAAAAAGAAGTTATGCCAATTACTCTAAACTGTTATAGATCTGCTGTGTTATACGCAAATTTTATTAGAATGTAAAGTAAAAGCTGTTTTATGTAGTTCTTATCATTCTCCACGTATGATGACATTTCCACTGAGTATTACCAATACAACAGATAGATTAGAAACGTATATATCTAGGTATACACCTATTTTGATTGCAAAATGTTTATCTTTATCCACCATTCGATTTCTAGTAAATATTTGCATTTAAATGAGCTTCAAATTGACAATGTTTTTGCCTCCTCTTCTCCTTCTCCTCCTTTTGCTCTATAACTGCAAAATTATCTCCATATACACACAATCACAATCAGAATCAGAATCACACAATGACAATGACAATGATGATGATGATGATAACACGAGCAACAGCAGCGACAACAAAAGCCACAAAATGTTAGCTACGCACAACAACCAACCTATACACACTTAACCCCTTAGCAGCTCCACCACCACCACCACCCCGAAACCACCTGTGCTCCCCCAATCCCCCCGTTTTTTTTGTAGCCACAATTCGAAGTAACCGCAACATTTTGTATACAGAGCAAAATGTATCTATGAGTTTTGATATTGGAAAAAAAAAAACAGGAACAATTTCAAAAAGGTAAAGAAAAAAACAACCTACACGGGGGGAAGGGGGAATGTGGTATATATTCAATGGCATTTAAAAAGATGTAAGCCGAGCTATATACATTTTCATGTCAATTGCAGATACACAAAACGAAAGAAGAAACAGATTGAGATACAAATAATACGGAAGCCGAGTACTTGAAGAATTCACTATGAGGAGGAAGCAGCAATGTAGGGGTGGGGATGCTGGTGGTGGAGGCAGGGGGGACACAGACGGCGGCACGGACAGTCAGACAGACAGAGAGAAGAGACCGAAAATAAAATGCTATAATTTTTTATTAAATTAAGCAAAAGAGAGAGGATAACTCAATTGAGTGGGCGTATATTTTCATTTTCTTTCTTTTTGGCTTTCTCCTCCTTCTGCTCATGCTGAAAATGAGCGAAAAAAAATTTCACAGATTCTACCGCCCACCCCCACCCACATCCACTCCTTCATTTTTTTTTTTTTTTGTGCTATCGTTGCTTATCATTTTGTGCGTCACTAAACATATTTTTTCCGGCACCAGAAGAGAGAGAAAAAAGAAGATAAGAGAATTATTTCTTCTTTTTTTTTTTGTTGGTTGTTCTTGTTGTTGTGATAAAACGACAAAAAACAAGAAGAAGAAGAAGAACAACACTAAAAACATTTTAGTGCAATTAAAGTAATAAACTTTTCAAGAACTACGCTTGGAGGGAGGAAGGAAGTGTCTCAAAACCAGTTTCATGTGAAGTTTCACAACAATTTAACGAATTGAAACACCAATTCGAGTGTTTCTTTTGGAGGTTAGAGGTTAAGGTTAGCAATGGAGCTACACAAACCACTTCAACTATTATGTATACCAAAATTTCTTTTCTTTTCATCTTATTTGCTGTTGTCCCTTCTTTATCTTGCATAAATTTCCCTATTAATCGATGATGATGATGATGATGATGACCAGTAAAATAAGAGAATGAGGAGCAGTCTGGTGGGGGGGAGAAAGGGGAGGAGAAGATTGAAAACAATCTCATCCAAGAACTGCAAGTAAATAAGATTTTAATTGAAACCTTTTAGCAGGAAATGGAATATTAATAGAACTTTCTGCTTTTGCTCCTGCTGCTCTCAATTATGATGATGATGATGATGATAATAACGAACGATAATGATTCAGTTTCCGAATCAGACGATGATGAAACATTATTCCTCAGGTATAAGTTTCCATCAATCGTTTGGCAACTAATTTTCCAGACATTTTACTTTCCCTATTTACCCCCTTCTAACGTTTTTATGTGATTGGCAAATGGTAAATGGCATTTGGCATTTTGGCAGAAACAGAGAAAGCTAAAAGTAGGGAGGAAGATGGGTGGTGGTGGTGGGCGTGGTGTTGGTGGTGGGGCAGGTATAATGTTAGTTAGTTATGTCAATCAAAATGTTTCGGCTAATTCAATTGGGCAAATAGAGTCAATATACTACGAAATATTTTGGCCATAAAATATTCGAATGGCGTCAATTTTAGTTTTGCTGGAAAAGAGCAAACAACAACAAAAAACGAAAAAAACATTACTCTAATTGGACTTTAATTAAAATGAAACTTTGCTTGTTCTATTTTTGTATCTCAAATGGAAATTCATTATATTTTCTGTCTGCCTTTCTCTTTTTGGTTTGTTTCTTTATTTGATCGCATTTTTCGATCTTTTTCTTCTTCCAATTTCTAGCTCTTCAGAATCGGATATCAATTTCAACAAATTTTTTGTATTTTTTTTCGCAAATTTTTTTTTTTTTTTTTGGTTTACTTTGCTGTTCGCAATCTTTCTTTCTCTCTTTCCCATTTGAATCATAAATTTTTACCGGCATCTGTATTTAGTCTTTTACATTCTTATTAAAATAAGTATTTGATTTCATTTTATTTTCTAAATATTTCATGACAACTTTTGTGTGTGTCTCGACATCTTTTTGGATTTTTCCTTGAACAATTCAATTAAAATCATAAAACGAGTGAGTGAGGAGTACGGGGTGAAAGTAGGTAAAATGCTTTTAACCAAAAGGTTAAATCCTCTTCTAATGCTGACTAATTCGGGGCAGAAGAGGGCGGGGAAGCCCTAGTGAACCCATGCTGAAGCTGCCCCCGTAACCCCACCGCTCCTCTTTCAGGGTTAAAGTTGAACATACTATCTAAGTTGGCCATTCCTCAATCCCCCCACTCCTGGCACCAATACTACAAACTTTTACCGTCTCCCCTCAAATCCATATATCTCTCTCTCGCTCTTTGGAGAAAGAAAAACCACTTAGAGGAGAGCCAGCAGCATTTTAGGTTTTGTGCTTGACTTGACTTGCTTTTCAACTAAGTTTTCCTTTTTACCCATATGGTTGGGTTGCTGCTTGCTTGACTGAGTGCCAAACAGGGACTGACGGAGGGGGAAGGAGGGAGGGAGGGAGGTAGGTATGGAATGAAATGGAGTGGAGGGTGATGGAAGTGGGCACACTTCCTGTCTGACACATACTCAAAGCCAGAGAGCTGCTGCTGCTGCTGCTACTGAAGAGGGAGGTGTGGGTGGTAGTATTGGGTGGAGATGTCAAGAAACCGCTTTGCTTTCTTTTTTGTCAGCTTGCAAATTAAATTTAAATACCCGCATAGAGAGAGAGAGAGAGAGAGAGAGAGAGAGACAGAGAGATGGAGGAGTAAGAGACAATTGTGTGAAAGAGATAGGGAGAGATTTAAGAGGCTACTGTATAACATTTTGTGAGTGTGTGTGCCATGTGCGTGCATGTGTGTGATTGACACTTGTGTGTCTATGTGCTGAGTGCTTGTCCGCCGCCATCCCCCATACAACCCCCTTCTCTCTGCCCCACGTACTCTCAAACTCTATCCCTCTCTCGCTCTCTTTTGCCCTCTTCACTTTGAGTTGGTCGTGTGTTTGAGTTAAGTGTTACTTCCGCTATACACACGCAGTTCCTCTTCCCCACCATCCTCCTACTCCAACCTCTCCCCCCACCCCCTAGCTATTTTGCTTTTGGATTCTTTCTTGAATTCTTTCTTTTTTTTTATAATACATATACAATATTTCGTTTCACTTAAAATAAACTTTAAGCATAATTAAATTTAAATCTTGTTTAATTGTCAAAGAGAAACCACTTTGGCTTGTGCTCCCCCACCTCCTCGCCATTCCCGACCACTCACCCCTCTCCCCACCCACCTTTTTCGGTCATTCTTCACATGGTTTACCCCCATCGCCGCCGCCGCCTTGGTTTCCGATCACGTTCAGCAGCTTTAGTTGATTTATATCTTTCTCCTTCCCCCGTCCCACCACCTCCTCCTCTTCTTCTTCTTCTCCCTTCTCTATGGGTCGAGTTTTGCACGTTGTCACATAAATTATTTCACTCGGTGTGTTATGTTTTTCTTTCTTCTTCGTTTTTCGTCTTTGCTGTTTTGTGCAGCGAAAATTTTCATGTGATTAGTGGTCATTGCTAATGTGGCAATGCTGTTAAATATCACGCACCATATATCATCATGTAATAAATACCAAACCCAATCCCCACACCCCCGCCACACCGCCAACAACACACCACACCATGGCACACAACCACCATCATCCGAAGCACAGCACAGCATACTACACGGCACGCTATTCCATTCCATTACCGCCCCACTGCCCACCCATCAGCTAGTCATCTCCTCCATCTCCATCATCATCATGGTGCATGGTCAGTTTGGAATAAGTTAAAGTGGAGGGTACATACATAGGTTTGTGTTATATATCTTATGTTCGTTACCAGATGGGTTATACTACCATCACATCACATTAATTTAAATTTAAATGCAGAAAACACTATGTCCTTACGTCATTCGGCCAGGAAATCTGTGAATGAGATCAATAGATCTACTTCCCATTCAAATCGGTGGGAATTCTAGATTACAGATTGGCCAAAAAGTTATCGATGACAGTTATCAATTGAAATATCGGTCTAAAAATCTGTTTTCTGGAATCAAGTTCACCAAAAGAATATCGATGACAATCATTGGTTGAAATAAGCTGAGTTTTAATAAACAGATACTGATAATGGTTGAACTATCGATGGAAAGGGCAAAATTTTGGAAAACAGATTCAAGAAACGGTTAAAATATCGTTGGAATAAGTTAAATTCTGCGAAATAGATTCGCTAAACACTTGTTTATCGCTTGAAATATCGTTAGAAAAAGCAGAACTCTGGAAAACAGATTCAAGAAACACTTAACGATAACAGTTATAGGTTGAAATATCGTCCAACAACTCACAAGTTCTATTTGAAGTGATTACTCTTCCAAAAGATTGACAAATAGTCCGAGGAACTTTGACTTCTTCAAATAAGTATATAAAATGGACTGAGTGATGTATTCCAACCTAAATAAGCTGATATCTGTGGTGTATATCGCTATATACATATACCGAAGGAAGAAATCCCTTAAAAATTTAAACGATCGAACCATTGGATAAGGATATATGTACATATATGTATTACGACTAACTGGTCGCTGGCTATGTAAGGAGTTGGGTAAAAACCATTTAACAATTAGGCAAATGTAAATGGACATTTCTCTCTATCTCTTTCTCGCTCACACATCTCACTCAGCCACAATAACCTGACCCACACACAGTACACATGGGGAGAGAAAACACTCTAGAAAATCAACAACACGCTAAATGCAACTGCTGCTCGCTTGCCGGAGGAGATTGGAAAGATTGCTTAGGTCTACTTCTACTTTGGTGTTAGTTCTGCGGACGATTAATGTATGTGTGTGTGTGTGTGTGCGAGGATGAATAAGGGAGGTGGGGCAGTGGGTGGTTTGTAGGCAGGTAAAACAACACACACAAAATTGTTTATCACTCATACGACACATGTGTTGCAGGCGAAAAGAGAGAATGAGAATGAAAGAGAGAGAGAGAGAGAGAGGAAGGGGCAGCTGGCGTTGCCACGAGACAAATGTGTCCCCTGAGCAACGATGTTGCCGGCGAGTGCAAACAAAACGCCTACGTTAATTATACTAAACAACAAAAACAACAACAAATGAAATTTAACAACTATGGTAAACTAAAGCCGCAAGCTTAATCTGCATGTGTGTGTGTGTGCAGAGTGAGTGTGCGTGCGTGCGTGTGTGTGTGTCTAAGTTTGAATGGAAAATGAGTCATTTGAATACAAAACCTAACCGAATACAACAAAGCAAACCAAATTGACCTTTAGATTTTTTGCGGTTAAAAAAAACAAAGAGTAATAGAAAGAGAGAGAGCGAGAGAGAAAGATGTGGAAATTCAATCATAATTCAATAAACAGAGAGAGATAAAATATTTGCATAAATTCACAAAAAAGTAAACATAGACAAAGAGAAAATATTTTGAAAGATTTGGTTTTTATGAGTATCCCATACACACACACACACACACACACACATATGGGGTAGGCACACACATCAATTTGCTTACAGGGTATTCGCAAAGTCGTTGTATGTGCTCCACTGCTTATCTCTCTGTAGTTTCAATTGATAAGTTTTTGTTTCAAAATATAGATATACATGTTATAAGTATATTAGTCATTCTTTAAACTACATAATAGTGCAATTCGAGTTCGCTTGAGGTATGCAGGCAATGAAATGCGGCTGGGCATTGGACAGGTTAATCAGGTCAGTGACTGTGGCAGGTGAAACAATATTTTACTTTTAATAATTATTTCTATTTCACTTTGATCGTAGTGGAATTGGCCAATCAGTATAAAGAACTTGCAAATATACTATAATCAAACTGATTGAGTGAGTCACTCTTAAATTTCATTGTTGACTGCGCGCCGCCGCCGGCTGGTCACGTCACTTGATCGCGGCCCGAACCGGATCCATCCAGAGGTAGAAGGGAGTAGAGGGGGGCGACAATGGTCGCAAGTGTTTCGATTCCAGTTGACATAATATTTTTCTGTTCTTTTGTTTTTGTTTCTGTCAGCTGATAAAACTTGTTCGCGTTTCAGCGCTTATCGGGAGAAATATGAACGTGCCTTGTTGTGGGTCTATGGGTCGACTACCGAGAACACTGTGCCGCCTGCTGCCTGCCGCCGCTTTCCAACTAGTGCTACGAGAATCTATAGATATAGTGGCGCAGTGATTACACATTTCCCGGCAACTCTCTCTCTCTCTCACCCTCCTCTGATGAATTCTGGGAATTCCAACATTTCCAATAGGTGAATTTGTGCAAATAAATGCATTATGAACAAGTAGTTCCAACGAATTTTGGTAATGGAAACTTAAGTGAGATTAAACCGATTTTAGCTTGAATTATTTATAGCACATATTAGCTTCGTTTTATGTATTATCAAAATGAAAATATATATTTATATATATATATATAGGCCGTATCTTTAAAACCTTAAATAGAATGAAAAACCCAGGAAATTTGACACTCAACGGTCAAGAAGCAAAAAAAAACCTTTTTTGTTAAAAAATAAATAAACAAACATTAAGATAAATAAGTAAAATTTGATACTTTCTATTCGGATTTCCCTCAAAATTTTCAATTTTCAATTTTTCTTGCCAAATACAAAAAAAGATACAATTACACACAGAAAAGCTAAGGAAAATGCGAATCTTTTTGGGCTATTTGTTTGTATATTTTGTTGAATTTTTGTATATTTATTTGACATGTGTGTGCGAGTATTTTTATTATTTTTTTGTTGGCTTGGCAGATTTTTTTTTTTTTTTTTTGCGGCGCAAAATATGTAAATCCAAAGGCATAAAACAGAAGAAAATTTCCGACTCAAAAAATGCTAAAAAGATAAAGATGAGAGAGCAAAAAAAAAAAAAAAATTAGGAAAAGCAGCAAGAGGAAAACCCAAGTAAGGTGAGGGTTCACATTTACGGTTTTTTATATCTTTTACAACTTTTACTTTGTTACAGAAATAAAACAAAGACTCAGCAGAAGTGGCAGAAGAAGACGAGGCAGGAAAAGCGCGAGAGAGAGAGAGAGAGGGATTGGGGGAGGTATAAACCCCTAAGGGTTTTTCGCCAGGTTAACGATGTGGAGTGTTGAGGGCGTGGGGTGGGTGGGCAGAAGGTGGGTGAATGATGGTGAGGTGGTTCCTTATTCTCTGCCAAAGACACAGAGAGAGATAGACAGAGATAGAGAGCGTGAGCCTGAGAGAGAACCAAGTTGAGAGGGTGCAATGACTTTGTTTCCCAGAGAAAGTTTTACACTTTGTGTAAAGAAATTTTCATTGTTGCCCATTTCTTCTCCTGTTTTTTTTCTTTGCTTGGGGTTGATTGCCAGACAAAAGCAACCCCTCCCCACCCTCTCTTGCTTCCCAAAAACAAAGGGTGCAACAATAACCAACAAATTTTTCAGCGTCAAAAAATAAGTTGCCCTCTTTTTTATCGTGCAACACACACACACACACACACACACAGAGAAAAAATGAAGAGCAAAGGCTTAACCTTGGACTTCACATTTAACGCCAAAAAGTGCACTGGCCATGGGCGTGGAGTGGGTTGCTTTCGGGTGGGGTGTGTCGGTTCACGGGGGAGGAGGGTAAAACCAAGCTAATCAGTTGTTGTTCTGTCACGCGTCAGGCGTCCCGGCGTCGGCGGCATCTGTCTGTGCGGGGGTGTACACAAATGCGATCCAGAGAACAGACTTCGCATATAATCAGTTCCCGAGGCAGCAGCAGCGGAGACAGCGCTCTTTTCGTGCTAGGCACGGCACTGCCCGTCGCTCACTCACACACTAAAACAACACACACACACACACTCGAACCCATATGCAATCTGGCAACTGACTCATGATACCATGTTTTATTTTATACCCAACGACCAAAACGTTTACCCAGCGTACTGGTCCGATAACGTTCTCGTTTTCCTTTTCTTTTTTTGACATATAATAAAAAAAAAACCAAAATACTGTTTCATCTATTCACCGCCCAGAAGTCCTTCAAACTGACACCGAACCCCTTAAAAAGTCTGACAAATTCTACGATAAACTAAAAAAGTTTGGACCTTTCTTTAAATTTCCGTCGCAAACATTCAGTCAATTTAGGATTTATGTATTAACCAATTGTTTCGTTGCTCTGGCAACTCTACAAATCACTGCTTGTCGCCAAACTAACAAGCAGTGCACTTTTTTGCAGGTGGTTCCACCTGCATTCTGGCTCTCAGCTTCTTAGGTGCGCTGCTGTAAGTTAAAGTTATCATTAAGGCAGTCATCTCATTCATACAAAAGTTCAACAAATTCCTTAAAGAATTTATCCAAATATTTCATAGCAATTTTTTTTTTTAACTTACAAAAAAAAAAGTATAATTTCTTCTATTATTATTGCATTATGTTTTGTGTATTTTTTAATTTATTTTTTGTTTTTTACTAACCTCAATGGTGCTGAGCTGATTAACCCACTGGTAAGCCTAAAAACAAACAAAATGACAGAAAAAGTCGAAACATGTGAGTTGGTTGACAAATTTTCGGTTTAGAGGTTAGCTAAACTAACCAAAAAAAATAACAAAAACAAGAGAAAAACAGAACGAATTAAGATAAAAGAAGTATGAACAAAAAAATAGAACTCCGGAAGCTGCTAACTTTGGCGCGCCGAAGTTTGCATACTCTAACAGTTAATCGGAGATCGTTATATAGAATAGAGAAGTAACAAATTTTTCAGAGTTATCAATCGTTCTAAAAATTGGGCGTATATAATAGTTTTTGACAATGTATTCAGGTTTCTTAATTTTTTTGTTAAAACCTTTGTTATACCCTGCTTTTGGGTATTCCAAAATCGAACATTCAAAAGCAATTAAGCAAATGGGTGACGACTTCTCCTAGGATAGATAAGGAAACAATAGCAATTAGCGGTACTTTCCAGCTGTAAAAGAAATCAGCTGATGATTAGCTCTTTAACACAGAAAAAAAAACCACTTATCCCCCCTCAGCCTAACCACCACTCCCCTCTTTCAAACACAATCTTTTTCTCTTTGTTGCGTCTGTTTTCTACTCACATTTACTCTTTAAACTTTTTGTGTTTTGTTGTTGTTTCGGCTGCTAAATAGCTTGAAATTCAACAAATTTGTAGTAAACTTTTTTTTTCCTTTTTTTGTTATAAGTTGATGCTTTGGCATTTTGTCATTTTTATTTTATTTCTTTCTAGCCCCCGCCGAAAAGTGGCTAACCTTTAAACGTCTGAAGAAACAAACACACACAGAACGCGAACGCAAAAATGAAAATTCAACAAAAATTTTAACCAGGCAAAGTTTACAACAACAAAGTCGACTCGCAGATACCCTCCTAGATTTTTGTGTAGACTTTATACTAAACAAACAATTCAAATAAAAATAATAAGATATTAAGTTACCCCAATCAAATTAAATGTGAGTGTATATACATATTTATTTTATTTAACTCTTGCCCCTCAACTTAACTATCCTTTAAGAGATAATATTAGATATTAGATTTTTTTGTACAGACAGACGAACAGATAATAATAAAATTAATTCTCCACAGGATCTGGAGTACATGTCTTCAATTTATGTATGTACCCATCCTTATTTGCAGGGTATATATAAGCAAATCAAGAAATACATTTATATATGTACATAATATGTTTATATTATATACAATATGAGTAGAAATAACACAAAAAAAGGAAGAAAAAGAAATAAATAAATATATATTTCTCTACAGACATTGAACTTTATATATGTATGTATGTATATATGGGGTGTGGGCGAAACAGACGAAAAGCAAGAGAGTGGGAGAGCTAAGAATTAAGAGAATTTCATCTATTTCATTAGAAATATTTTCTTAATTATTAATAACCTTTTTTCGTTTTTTGTTTGATTATTTTTCTTTTTTATTTACTTTTTGCTTGATGTTTGACAGCTGCTCTGGAGCTTCTTATTTTTGCTGCTGCTGTTGCTTAATCTTCTTCTTGCCTTATTCGTTCTTCAGTTGGCGGTGTTTCACTCACTCACTCACATATACACGGAGAGACAGTGGATAGCGGCGGGGGTGGGGGTAGAGAAACACTCACTCACAGCCACAGAGAGGAACACAAACACACACACACATAGAAAGCTTTCGGGCTGTTTACAAACTTTTGCGACGTTTTCAAGTGCGACGCTAGCGGCGACTGAGATGTCTCTAAGAGAGCGAGATAGAGCGGCGACTGCGACTGAGACAGTGACTGCGAAAACAGCGGCGAGAAGCTTTAACTATTTTTTTATGTGTGTGGTGTTGTTGTTGCTTTAATAACTTTCTATTGCTATTTTTATACAATAATTTTTTTTCTATACACACACAAATGTTGTTGCATGAATGTGTGTTGCTTGCTTTTAATTTTTTTTTTAAGTAAATTTATATGAAATTTCTTCTTTTTTTTATAATTTTGTTGATGACGACAGCTTTAAGCTCACTCACACATGCATAAAGACAGGACACACACACGCGCGGCGCAGCACACAGGCGGATAGAGAGACGGAGAGAGAGGGAGACAGTTTGACAACAATTACAGTTAGAAACTTCAGGTGATCTCTCTTTAACAAGAACAAACAAAAAAAAATACCAATTCTATCTATATAATACACATATATATTTATAATATAAATTTATATTAAATTTTTACTTTTTGCTACTACACTCTTCCTTTTGCCTATTTAATTTCTTTTGCCGCTTACGAACTTTGAAAAACGCAAACAACCGACGCACGTCCGCTTACTTCGAAATCCAAAAAAAAACTGCGCGCAAAAAAACGAAATTGTACGAAAGAGAATAGAAAAACAGAAGTGGTACAATTGACATTTTGAATTTTCCTTCCTGCCTCGTTCGCTCGTTTCTCTTTCGTTCTCACCATCGTGGCTCTCTCGAACATCATACAACTCATACAAAACGGTACCAACATCGAACGAATGAGAGAGAAACGCCGAGAGAGAGAACGAAGGCGGCCGGCAGAAGTATCGCTCTCCCTCTCTATCTCAAGCTGTTGGCATGCGCAGAGAGCGCTTTTGCAAAATGAATGAATGGGCGGCTGCCGAGAATGAGCGAGAGGGGTGGAGTGTGAGCGAAAGAGAGTGAGAGCGGGGGAGCAGTATTAGAAAAAGCGCCGGCTCTCTCTTTCTTTCTCTTCGGCTTAGAACAGTGGCCGGAAAAACGAAAGAGGCGGGAGGGCGGTGTGATATATAGACATACAAATATATATATATATATATATATATATATATATATATATATACATAGGTATATCTATGTGTATTTTCTTTTTGTTAATTTTATAGCGAGAGGCAGAGAGCGAGTCGACGGCTGACTCAGTCGCTGAGCAAGCGCCACCACCCAAAAAAAACACGCACGCACACACACATAATTTGCACAGTGGTTCGTAAACCATTCGCCACAAGGCGGCCATTCATCAATGTTGCTCTCACTTACTCGCTCGCTCTCTCTCGCGCTCCCTCTTATTTGCACATTCTCTCTTTCCCCTTCTCTTTCGGGTAAAAAAAACAAGTGGTTTTTATTTTGTTTCTAATTTAAAATTTTGCAACTTTTTTTGTTTTCGGTTTTTTGTGTGTTGTCTTTGTGTTTTTACAGTGTTCGCCGCCGCCGTCCGTCTCCACCGTGAGAAACAATTTTTGCATCTCTCGCTCTCTCTGACTCGCCATCTTTAACGACGTCGACGTCGACGACGACGACGCTTTTCTCATCTTCTCAGCCTCATCAGCTGAGCCGCTTGGCCGGTTTTTTATTTTGTTTAAGCCAATTTTTCGCTTCTCATTTCTTGGTGTTTTTTCTTCATCATTTTGTTGTTGCTGCTGCTGTTTTTGTTGTAGTTCGTGTGAAATTTTTGTTGCAAGCTCGTAAAAATAAATCATAAATATGTTGCCCTCCCCCCCTATCCGCGCCACCTCTCTCCTCGCATCACTGACGAAAAAAAAACCACCCACCTGACGACTGACCACCTGCCAAGCATGCATGCCTGTCGCTCCCTCCCCCCTTACACACCTTTACAAATTTTATGGGCGGTGGGTGGAGGGAAGGGAATGGGAGTGGAGGGTCGACTGGTTGGTATCCATTTGATGGCATTTACTGTAGTATGTGTGGCACAACTTTGAAATGTAAAATAGAAGAAAAAGAATGCCGAAAAGGAAGCGGAAGACGAAGAAAGTAGCCCAAAAGAAAGCAAAGAAAAGCAGAGAAGGAAGACGATACATACAAAAGGACATTATCGAGAAAGAAGAACAAGACACGATGACAATGAATCAGAGAAGACGTTGAAAAAGAATAGGGATAGGAATAGAAAGATGAAGAATAGACAAAGAAAATGGGTGAAAACCAAGACTTGGGTAAACATTTTGAAAGCTTTTAGGATAATGAATGAAAGTCAAAGTATCCCATACTTATTTTCGGTTACTCGGAATCGATATACCAAAGAAACAAATCTTATTTACTGCTTAAACTTCGTTTTAAATTAACTTTTTAATAGACATACATAAATACATAATTGGGGGGTTTTTTTTATATCGAAACTGAATCTGATAATATTGATACGAAGTAAAAAGACGACTTGTCTATAATATTGTGTAATTAATGAATTTCGTTACTAGGCAATTAAAGAACCCACAATTATTGCAAGTGCTTCTTAGAATTTAAATACATTATTGTTTTTGTTGTAGTTGCTGCTGTTAAATACTTATGACATTTCCTATTTAAAATGCATTGTGTCGTAAAGCATTATAGAAATATTGCATAACTCACCTTTTCGTTTTAAAGTTTTAAAAGTCTTAACCCACTTCTCTACTGCGGATGTTTCTGCTGACGTATGTATTTGGCTTTTAGTTTACCCAGCATTAAGATGCTAGCTAGGAGAGGGTATATTAAGATATACAAACTTTTCGATAAAACAACTGAGATGCTATCGGAGAATAACAGTTTAGAACTAGAGGAAATTGTGAAAATTTGTCTGCTAGATGGTTGACAATTTTTAATTAAGTTTTTCCCCCTTTTCCCCCCATACTTGGGCACTAAAGAGTCACTCAAAGTCGGACCAAAGTATTACGCTGTACGACGTTAGAAATAAAACCTGTTCAGATGGTTTTTAATGCCAATATCAACTGGAATTTCCCATAAATCATAAAAAAAACACACAACACTTCGGTTTAGTTGAGGCAAAAAATGATTTCTAATAAAAACAAAAAACTAAATGTATAAATGTGTTTATAGGTGGTGCTTAATTGTTTGATTAATTGATGAAATGATTAGTAATTAATATTTTATAAAGAGATTTTTACAATAAATGGGGGGAGTTACTCCGACCAAAAACAAACAAGCAAACATTAGGCCGACATTTGATAGACTTGGAAATAACAAAAAAAACAAATTTTTAATTGAAAAAAATTGGCAAAAAAAAACATACGAAAAGAAAAAATAAGGGCAAGAAATTTCTATGGCTTACATTTTATCTGGGGAAAGACTGACAGAGACAGAGAGAGAAAGAGATAGAGATAGAGCGGGCCATATAATCAGCTGATAAAAACAAGAATCACATGTGTGGGTGTGCGACAGAGAGAGGGGAGAGCGAGAGAGAAAGGCGGAATTTTTCAATTGAAAACGAATGCGTATAAATGCGCCCATATGGAAAATACACAACAAGAACAAGAAGAAAAAGCAATCGCAGAGAATGGGATGTGATGGTAGGGATGGGGCGGGGTAGGGCAGGGCCAGGCCAGGCAGGGAGATGAGGGTAAAGGAAAATTGCGACTTTTTATCGAGTTTTTGCGGCATCTCATCTTCTGCATTTATATGCGGGAGATATGTATGGCAGGGGCAGGGGTAGGGGGAATCATTAGGCGGCTGGCTATGCTAGGGGCGGGGTGTGAATGAGACGACAGAAGCAGCAGAGAGTCGATAATGATGACGCACTTTAAATGCCCTGGGAAATTTAATCATGTGACCGATTAAATGTACTCTACATACATATGTACGTACATATGTCTGTAGATAGTCGGCCGAGTTGGTTGGAAGTATCTGAGAATTTCTTTGTTTTGGCAATTGTCAAATTTCTTAACATACCGCATATACCCTTACTTTCTTCCTTTAATCCATTTTGGCAAGGGTATTGGAAAAAAATTATCAGCCAAACGAAGTCAGAGTGAGTCTCTGTCGTTGCGATTACAGTAATAGGCAGAGCAGCAGCAGCGGCAGCGTTAACGTCAGCAGAGCCACCCTCGCTCTCATTCTCTCTTTCTCTTTCCCCAACACATTTTCTGGCTTATATCTGACGTATGTAGTTAGAGCAGCGACGCAGCATCTTTTGCTTACGGTGTTTGTTCAACTGTTAAACGGAATGGTTGTGAAACGGTGGGATGGGGGAGGGGGAGAGGAGAGTTGTGTTGAATAAAGTGGGGAAGTAGACGCGAGACTGTTGCTTGACCATTACCACCAACTCGCCGCCCCCACCCTCCCTGCCCCACCCACTGTATGTGTGTACTTGTTTTTTTTTGCCCCATTTCATTCCATTTTCATTTGGTTTGCAAGAAATTAAATGCTCATTATTAACATTTGTTTTCCCCCCTCGCTCTCTCACTCTCTCGCTCTTATTCTTGCTGCTCGTTTTTCTTATCAGTCTAACTACTACTTTTTGCTCTCTCTTTATCCTCTCTCGCTCTGTCACTCATCAATTTGTGAGGCATTGTGTGCCCATACACCACCCCCATTATCCCCTGCCCCCCCCACCCATTATGTTTCTCTTTGGCGTTGACCCGCAGCAGCCCACATGTGAAACATTTTTATTGCATGTCACCCTGTCAATCGGCAATTGTTGTTGTTGTTGTCAACGCCATCGAAAATTATCGGCAGAGCAGCAGAAAAAGTAAAAAAAAAAAAAAAATAGGGAAATAAATATATATAAATGTGTATCCAAATAAATAAGCAAGAGAGCGGCAGTATGAACGGGATCGGAGAGGGGAAAGACTACGTGTTTGCGATTTTTTTCTTCTGTTTTTTCTTTTTTCGGTGGGCGGTGTGTGGAGTTAAAAGATAAAACTGTAACTGTTAATGACAACACACACTTTTCGTAATTTGTATACCCTTTTTGGTTCTTGTCCTTTGGGCATATCAACAACTCCAATAAGTATGCAACAGAATTTTAGAAAACATATTTGTAGGGAAAATTAATATTTGCGCCACGCCCTTGCCCCTCCCTTTTCGATTAGTCAGTGTGTCTGATATAGGGGATCAGGAAGTCGTTGTTACGATTTAAACATATGGCCATATCTTGCTTTCTTTTGCGCAAACATTAAATGGCTAGAGCGAGAAAGAGAGAGAGAGAGAGAAAGAACGAGGGGAGGATGTAATAAATTGGTTTATAATATGACCGCACGGAAACTGATTCATATGTTGAATATGTATGATGACCATAAATAGAATGATTATTGATAGGTTCCTATGTATGTACATATTTAGGGGAGATATTAAACTAACAAACAAACGGGAAAAAACAGACGTTTTATTTCTAAGAATCTATTTGATATCTCGCTTTACTGACTGATTTTCGATTACGTTGGATTTTCTTCGTAAACTACTGAAACTAAATATTTACTGAAAGTCTCTCAACAATTTACGATGAAAAATCGTTGGATAATGTTGTCCAAATGTCCATTTTGCTTCTCTTTTGCCATTTTGAAAAGCAAAGCTTCAATTTTAATGAGGAACTTTTATATCACTGCATATGGGAAAGGTGGTGGAGAAGGGATTTAACTGGGAACTGACTGGCTAGCTAACTAATGCTTTCACCTGACGTCAGTCGATGTACCGGGGCGATGTCAACATTTGCATTAAATGCGAACAAAAATCGTCTAAAAATAAATACACGTAAGTCGTTATCATGCACGAGTCTCTAGAGCAAACACAACGAACAGAAAAAAAACGCCAAACGGTGAAAAAAAAGAAACAGAAAAATACCAATAACAAAACAACAACAATATGGAAATCAGAGACATATAGATGAGTAATTTGTGTTCGACTTTGATATGTTAGAGGAGGACTGGGGCGGGGGGAAGCAACAAATTTGTTGGTTTTTGACATGTGTAAAAAAAAAAGAAATAAAACAAAAATAAACCGTAAAATTTAAGGGGCGGGTTGCTTATCAACATTTTGGCTTTAGCTTCGTTGTGATAAACGAAATATCACAGAAATTTGAATAGATAAGAGACCGTTATGTTTCGTTTTCTTTTTCCAGTGTCATTTTGTCCAAAGGGAATCTAAGTACATATGTATGTAACATACATTGTATAAATATTTAGAATCAAAATTTAAATGGAAAAAAGGAGGATTTTAAAAGACTAGGAGAAATACAAGGTGAATGGTTTGCGCTCCTGCCGTCCACCAGCCGCAAGGAACACCTTGAAAATCCCAAGAAAATACAAAGTAAACGACGGAATTGCATTACACACTTGCACCAAATGGCCGACAAGGCCAGGAAAGAAGGGGGAAATGCAGAAAGGGCTGAGACTCTGGCTTATAAGTAGTAGGGAGAACAATCAAGGTTAAATACTAAAATCTGGGCTTAGTTTTGCTTGACTTTTGTCGTTCACACACGATTATATTAACGAGCATTAGAAATCTCTCCGCTCAGCTGTGATATCCTGCTTGACTGTGTGTGGAAGGGAAGGAGGCAGGGACGTGAAACTCCTCTCTAGAATAGAGCGAATCGAGGAGTAGTTGGGGTAAAGCCAGGGAGGGGGGCGGAACGGCATCGACGTCGGCATACAATTCATGTTAAATTAGGCATTTCTATCTCTGTCTGTCGGTCCGTCTCTCTCTCCTCCTCTTCAGCTCCATGTGTATAATAATGGTATATAATTTTCTATACCAAATTGTGGGCATGCATAAAATTGATAACTTAATGGGGGGCTGGATGGGGAGGGGGGACGGAAGAGATGTATGGACGGATGGGATTATGGTTGGGCTTCGGGTCAGTTGGGTTAAGTTTGTGCGTGTTTAATTTCAAATTTTGAGAGTTAATTTTAATTGTCATATAGTAGGAATGAAAAGTAATTGAGACTGGTAATGGTTATTGAATTGGGGGCGAAGAGCGGATGGAAGGGAGTGAGGATATGTCCTATTTACTAAACCAAAACTCCAATAGAAATCATATTTATCTGTTTATTTGCTATAATTTATATGAAATGGTTCGAAAAATCAAGTTAATAATCTATTTCAGATGCGCAAAATTAAAAAGTAAATTTCTTTATCCAACCAAATTGTCGAAAAACGTTTTAAAACAATCGAATATATACTTTCAATTAACAAATAGGTAGATAACAAGATGTTTAAGTGCCCAAAAGTATGCAGCAAACAAACATAAATTGATTATAAATGAAACAATTGGATATGATTAGATATTTATATATAGAAAAACTATATTACTTCCCTTGTAAATTGCTTAAGAAATCATTTTCAATACCATTAAAATTCCCTTTAATTTTAAGCTCATTAAAATTGATTTGCTTTTTGTTGGTTCGGGGTTTCGGTTCTCGAAAGTCAAACCTCTGCGACATAGAGCAGATCATAAATCATTTTCCTGTATTTTCCATAAATTTAATGAACATTAAGTGTGGACCAGCCAAGCAACACTCTCCCACTTTCCACCCACCCTCACGACAGAGTAGAAGAAGAAACAATTGCTACAATATCTGGACAGGAGAAGAGGCGGAGGCGAAGGCGTGGTGGTGGAGCTGTAGCTGGAGCTGGAGGTGAGGCAAAGTGGAGGCGATGCCCAAGCAAGTGGCGAATTCAATACTCAGTCATCAGTCAAGCGTAATTCAATGTAAAGCGATACTGGCCACACACACACCCACACCCACTTCTTCACACCACACATGTGTGTGTGTGCATACAGGGTGCGATGAGGCGCAACTTGAGGCCAGGCGAGGCAAGGGACTGACTGTCTGTCTGTGTGTTTTGGGGCCCAGTTTCGGTTGACAGCAAATCTGAATTTGATCACACACCAAGCAAACATTAAAAAGCGCAATTTAAAAAAAAAAACAGAGAGAGGGAGAGGAAAAAAAATCACACAAAAGTGATTTATGAACGTCCGCTGTGACCATATCTGCCCTGCGCTCCACCCGCGCGACGACCGCCCCTTCTCTCGGTATGTGTGGCATGTTTAATTTTTGCCTAGCTAAAATTACACGATAAACCATATGTGTGTGTGTGTGTGTGCTTGGAGCAAGAGATGCAGACACAGAAGAGGCACGCGGAGACCAGACCAGACCCAGAGTAAAGGCAAGCAGCTCTGGCTTATTGACTTTTGTACCCTGGAACAAGGCTATAAGAGGGAATATCAATACACATCAAATGCAAAGGAGAAAAGGCCAGGAGAAAACAGGAACAGCCGTTCTTAATACTTGCAAAGTCTCTCAAATGACTCTACCAAAATTTCACATAAGTATCTCATATAGTCTTCATAGAACTAATTGATCTAGAAAACAGAAAATATACTTGAGCGCCTTTAACTATGGGAATCATTTTCCAATTTAAACCATCATCTTGTGTAATAATTTGATTAATTAATCAACAGCTAGTTTCCTTTTCCTATAACCTTACAAAAAAGGTTCCTCTCATAAGGACAATCAATCGCGAATTGGAATCAGGATCAGTGAAATTAACCTACCCACAAGTTCTGTCAGAAAAATTTGATAATTATTGGGCCACACTTTGAATTTTGACCTCTGCGATGAAACAAATATTCCTCTAACGAGTTTCTTTCTTTGGGGGCACCCTCTTTGGTGCCCATTTACAGGGTATACGCTAACAAAAACGCGGCGAAAAACACACCTTTATCAACAGTTAAATTGGCCAAATCGTCCCTAACATCATAGATCGAAAGAAAAGTTTGTCGATGCCAACAAAGAGGAGGAAGGAGCTGGGGAGCAGGAGTAGGAACTGGCGGCGGTGGCGGCGGCGGCTGGTAGCTGCCTTTTGTTTGGCTTTTGACTAACAGGAATGCCACTTAACGGATCTGCCACTTCAACAAGCGCCTCCGTCTCCATCTCCATCTGCTCGTGCTCCTGCTCCTGCTCCTGGCCCACCTCTTTTCTCGTCATTTTGCTACCAGTTACCCTATGGTTCGCACCACTTCCTCCTCCTCCTACTCCTTCCACCTCTCAACTTTTCTTTCGTTTCATTTTTTTTTTTTTTCAAATTTTTTTCGGGTTAAGCCCTCGACAAATTTTTCGTCTCTTTTTTTTCTGCTCTCTTTTATTTTTTTCTCAACTTGTTAAAAGTGTCAATTTTCGCTTTACGAGAAAAAGAGATGGAGAGACACCGAGAGAGGGAGAGGGGGAGAGAGAGAGATGGAAAAAAATGCGACAAGCGACAACAGCACGCGTGGGTGATCTGCCTCCATCCCCCTGGCTTCACTCCTACGCTCCACGCAGCGTTGTTTCTTTATGCCAGAAGGATGGCTGGTCGTAGAGTTTGTGGGGAAGGGGAGGGGAGGGGGAGAAGCAGCCCAGCTGGGACATGTCGCGGCTTATTGTGTTACACAGGAGCCTGGCTCCTGTCTCCTGGTTGACTCCTGCCTGCCTCGTACCTTCTGCCTGCCTGCTGCTGCTGCTGCCTGTCAGCCTCCTTTTTCTCTGTAGACGAAAATTGCCAATTAAAATGTGCGACGACAACGAGGACGAAGGACTAAAGGGGAGCTCGGCGCTGGGGCAGGATGTGAAGGACTCGTTCGCCTCTGTTAACTGTGCTTTTTAGTTAACTTTGAGCCGATTATTTTGGCTGCCGCATTAAGTGCTAGGCAAACAAAGTGATTTACTTTACGCTCGGTGTGGGTGAGTGTGTGTGTGTGTGTGTGTGTGTGTGTGTGTGTAGGTGTGTAGGTGTATCCTGTCCCGTCCTTTGTTCAATTCTAAAACGCAGCCTAGTGCCCCCCCTCTGCTTCTTTCCTTTCCCTAACCCTTGCGTGTTTCCTTTTTTTTTTTGTTTTAATAATTAAACAGAAAATTGCAACGACTTACCCTTGGGTTACTCTTTATCTTGTGTGTATGTTTTTTTTTTGTATTTTTTTTTCAGTTTAGGATTATCAAACTTACCTGTAAAGAGAAAAGTAAAAGTAGAAGGTGTTTAGAGATTAGTTTTAAGTGCTTATTGGTCAAGTTTATGTGTCAAGGAGACAGAGTAATGGGTTTCCCCGCCCCCCCTCCCCCAAGGGCATTTGCCGGCCCCCATGTGAATAGAGTGAATGAAAGTGGCAAGTTTTTCGTTTTCTTTTTTTTTTTTTTGGGCCAAAAAACGAAAGAAAGTTTTCGGTGTGTCTTAACCCTGCGAGTTGATCTCTATCCCCCACGAGTATTGAAAGTGCTAATCATTAGTTTATTTGTAAATTGAGAAGATGGACATTTGGATAGGAAAGGTAGTAGGAAAATGTTAGAAGAACACTATATCACAATCTTCTAAAAAAAGATACCGGTGGAATCGATTAAACCTAAAAGGTAACAAATCAAATCGCGTTAATCTCTGTATGATCCTGGATTATACTAAATCTCAAGCCTCAAGTCTCACTTCAAATTTTCAATTTCCAAAAGTTCAAGCAATTCATTTTGGTTAATATCTTCCAACATCCATGCTCCTCTTCATCAGTCATCAGTCATCAGGACGTGACTTTAAGAGATTTGGCTCATTGAGATGGAATGGATTGCGATGGAGGCCTTGAAAAGCCAGAAGAAGAAGAATTCCTTCCTACACTCGCGCGCTTTTGCGATTTTCAAAATATTTCTCAAGTTGTTGTGTCTGTTATTGAACTGTTCGTGGTGCGAGAGCTTGAGAATAAGATGATGATGATGTTTGTCTTCTTGCCCCTCTCACCATCATCATCATCATCATCATCACGTATTTTCATTCCATTTCCATGCCATCATTATTATTATATAGTTCAGAATCAGCTGCCACTGCATTCTGTCCGCCCCCCCCCGCAACTCTCTCTCGTTTCTCTCTCTCTCTCTCTGACTTTAGGAACATCTCAATCATACGTCTCGTTTTCAATTTTCTGCAAATTCCCAATCGACTCGCTTTAGCTAAGGAAAATTCCCCATTGAGGGAGGTGATGGGAGGTTGAAAATGATAGGAAGATTCAGCGATAGAAATTCAAAACTTGAGAGAGTAAGAGATAGATGGAGAAAAGGAAGACATATTCAATTATGCCAGAAGCAGCAGGAGTCGGTCGAGAGACGGTCGGAGGGGGAGGAGCCCAGAGCGAACACTTCATCAAACGAAGTGTCAACAAAGTTAAACGAGAAACTGCAGAAAAATAAAAAGAAAACGAAGGAAATGTTAAAACCCCTGGCACACGCAATCCCAACTTCTGCCAGTTGGAAGAAAGGAGGAAAAAGGCAAAAAAAAAAAGAAAAAAAACACACATAATTCCAAAACAAATATGAATGTCAAACGTGACTGGAGAAATGCAAGTGGAGAACAAAGAAAGGCGAAGCAAGGAAGAAACATCCTCTGTCTCTCCACCGACTCAGTCATCCATCCAAATAGGCAAAAGTTTCAATTTCAGGTTGAAAGATCTGTCTCCCCTCTCTCTCTTTTTCAATTTTTTTTCTGTGCGTGTGTGTGTGTTTGTTTTGCATTTAACACTCTATTGTGCTCAGGATGAGGTGGAAGAGGCTGCTGCTGCATCATAGTCTCATGATTGTATGCAACGCGTTGGTTGCAATATTTTCCAACAATTTTTCGGGTCCACCTTTTGTCCAGTGAGTCGTCGTCGTCTGTATGTTCCGTTCTGTCCTCGCCTATTTATGCATCCACGCACTTGCCCATTGTTTGCTTTGATTTGGTTTTATTCAGAAGCTGGTGACAGCTCAGCACAGAGAGGTGGGTTGGGTGGTTCGGCGACGGGAGCGGGGAGTTGGGGTGGAGCTGAGGGTGGGGCATTGTCACCTCCGATTTGTAGCTTCATTAATATTCCATGACTTTTTGCGTGAGAAAGCAGAAGCTAAAGTTGTTTTGCATACCCTGTATTTGCCCTTAGGGTGAATAGTTGGGTATATTAGTTCATTGAAATCCAGATTATATATAAAGTCAAGTAATATTAGCAATTAGATGCTTTAATTTTACTAAAATCATAAGCTAGAACGCAAATATTATCGATTTTGGTTCAGATCAGTTAAGTCATATGGCGCTAGGTGGCGCTAGTGGACAACAAAAAAGGTATTTTAGGACAAACAAAGTCTTAAGAAGAAAAATCCATTCTTTAGTTAGCCGATTGTCGATTTTGGTTCAGATCCGTTGAGTTTATGACGCTAGGTGGCGCTAGTAGACAACAAATATGCAATTTGAGGACAAAATTTAGAAAATTTTATTCTTTAGATCGTTCTACATAATAAAGGGTATCTGATAAGTCGATGTAATCTATAAAAAGATTGGCGTACGTTGGCGGAATTGTTGGTTTTTGCACATTTTCTCCTATAGTCATCGAAAAGTCTTTGGCCCGAAACTTGTGCGTCATGAATTGTTAATATTTATGTGACACTATCAATCATCGAATCTTCATTTCTCTACTTCTATGTATATCTCTAGAGTTCCTCACCCCTCCACACACACATCCCATCCCATCTCATCTCTCTCTCTCTCTCTCTCTATCTATGTATCTATCTCTTGTGTGCCTTAGTTTGTGGTCGACATCAATCAATATTTTTGCATTTTCTAGTCATCTTGATGCCCATTCACGTATTTGCTCTGATTCTTTTTTGTTTTGTTCTTTCTTTTCAACGCCTTTAACTCTGAGATTTGTTTTTTTCGGGGTTTTTGTTTTTCGATGTTGCCTCTACCATTTTGACAAATTGTCGTTTTGAAAGTGACTGAAATGTATGAACTTGTCATTTGCTCTTCGAAAGCAAATCAAGATAGATGATGGGGGGCGAGAATATGTATTCTCTTTGCATATGGTTATTAATATGGCATGGTGGCCAGAGCTGGGTCAGAAAACTTGAAGAAACTTTAACAAATCAAGAGATTACCCGATGTGACACGAGATGCCAAGAAAAAGCTTCAAAAAATGAATGAATTCTTATGATTTTTTTTTCCCCCAACAATGTTCAAAGTCCAAGAGATGGAGAATTAAAAGAATAAAATGCTAACCACAAGATCGAGCTAAGTTTGCCCATAACGAAGTTTGGATACTCTTTCAAGTTGAAGAAAACCCCAATCTTTTCCAGGCTCTAACTCAGTTGTGATATAATGTATTTTCTAATATTCATATGCCTTTAAAAACTTCGACAAAATGCTGTTCAAAATAGTAATTTTCCTAAGGCTGTAGATGTGATTTTTAAAAATTTTTTTATCAATTGGGAAATTTTGGTCAAAGGTCTGATTTTCTATAGGCTGTATTTCGGATAATTCTCAACCGATTTCAAAATGGTTTATCTATTTCTTATCACATTTTTACATACTTTTGAATGTTACTAAAAGTTTGGAAGTTTAAAAAAAAAATTTTGACTCGATTTTTGAAATTTTTGACAGTGTATACACTGTAATTTTTTCGAAAATCGGGTCAAAAATTAGTTTGCCAGATTTTAATGGGGATAAAAAGTTCTTAATCCACGAAGAAAAAAAAGACATGACTTTTGAGAATCGTCCAAAAAATGGCCGAGTTAGAGGTTCGCAAAGTTAACGGATTTGGGAACATTAATCCCATTCATAGGATCGATTGAAGAGAAATAATAGAATAACTGCCTTATTTTTATGAAATTTGGTATTGATTTTAAGATATGTATATACCAGACTCTCCCATAGAAAATTTTATAATAGTCTTTTGATCTAAATATAAATTTTTGACTCAATGTTCTTATGATATATTCGTCCGAATCAAAGTTTCACTATGAACAATTTTCTTTAATACTCATTTATGCATATTTGTTTTTTTATTAATGTATTTTTTCTCCTCTCCATCTAATCAAGTTGTCAAACAAAATTTTCTCGAAATTTTTCTTTCTTTTTAGGGGAGCCAACAAAAAAGATTTAAAAAAGAAGGTAAAAGAAAATGAAGTTGATTGCCAAACTTTATGTCTTAGAGACAGCTTTTGCCGTCTGTCTCTCTGTTGGTCCGTCTGTTCTCTCTCCCCTTGTCTCTCTCTCTATCTCCCTCTTGGTGCCATGTTCTACTATTTTTTTTTTTGTCCATTGCTTCATTAACTTTACTCTAATAACTCACACGTTCGTTTACCTACAATCCGCCCGCCAAACTTCGCCCCACCCCTCCGGGCCAGGCTCATTAAAACTCAGCCAAGCGAAAATTTTCGTTGGAGAAGTTCATCGCGCGGATGTTTTCATATACCCTGCATTTCTCCACTAATATCTAGAGGGTATATTGAATACAGCAAAGTACATGTTCGCTAGATTATGGGTTTGATTTAGGGTAATTGTGAGTTCGGTGTTGCCTATGCAAGTGCAAGTTTCTTTTTAGTTTCGCAAATTTTTAATGTTATTTCTATTTTAATTGCAAATACTCCTACTCTAGCTAGCTCCCTCTCACTATCTCTCACTATCTCGCTATCGTTTTTCTCTTTCTCTAGCGCGGCACTCTGAACTCAACTTTCCGTAGAGTTTTTCTTTCTTTCTTTTTGTGTTTTTTAGATATATAATTAAACTGCCATTTGGCACGTACGCGAAGAACTTAATGATATTTACAACAAAAAGAAGAAGGAAAAAAAAAAACACGAGGCTGCTGACACGTCCTGCACGAGAACGACGGCGAGGACAAGAAAAGGTCCTGACTGTCTGTCTGTCTGTCTGTCCATCTGGGCATTAGCCTCTCTCTCTCTCTGTCTTTGGAGTTGCCAAAGTCATTTTTGCCTTTAAAAAAGCAAAACAGGGAGAGACCGAGGGCGAAGGCGAAGGAGCGAGAAGGACGCAGGAGGCCTTACCTAAAATTAAGAAATTCCTTAAGGATAATTGCTTGGCGTGTGCCTGGCATACACATACATGGCGAAAAGGAGCGTACATGTTGCTCGGTTGGCCAGGAGAACTATGTTTGTTAGTCCTGCGCCCAAAACCTCCTTGATGTGCCTTCATTTTCATTATTCCTGGCAAATATTTTACTCCTTACTAATATTCGAGTTGCGTGCTCCTCCATCTACTTCTTCTGGGAAGGAGTAGGCAAACTTTAACTTCCAACTTCAACTTGAAGTTTTCTCCAAGTTCTCTCCCTCTCTTTCTGAGTGTGTGTATGGGTGTGTGTGTGTGTAGCAGGTGTAAAAACATCCTGAGGCTTCTTTTGGGTTAGGTTTTTCCTCTTTTTTTTTCTTTTTTGGGTTCGCTTGGCTGAGTTGTTGGCACCACATGCCTTGCTGCCGCTGCTTCTCCAGAGTTGCCAACTTTTCCACATGTGTTTAGAGTGGGGAGGGAGCGGTGCGGTAGGGGATGGGAGGAGGGGGGGGTTTTGGTTGCGGTTCGCTTCTGAACACGATTTTTGAATTAATGCATAAACTGCAAGTTGCTGTCGTTTTTTTTCCTCTTGTACTTTTTGTTGTTCTCTCTGCTCGTCGTTTGCTGCTGCATTTGCGTTTTAGGCCAAATTGAAATTAAATGTTTTTTGGTATGCACCCAAAAAACATTCCACTTCCAACCCAGAGAGAGAGAGAGAGAGAGGGAGAGAAAGAGAGGGAAGTAGAGAAGCTTCTCTGCAAAATTGTCAAGAAGTTTGGCAGTGGCAAAACTTTGGCAAATAGTTATAGAGAGAAAGCGAGGAAAATGTATTAGTGAGTTTATTTACTTTTAAGAGAAGTTTGTCGAAGACTTAATTCTCATGTATTTAGTCGATAGCAACAAAAAAAAAAAAACAAAAATAGGTAGTTATAATTAATTTCATTTTAATCACAATTACTTTATCAAATACTTTAAACCGACCCCCCCCCACTTTGTTGATCTCCCCCTTTACCTCTTAAAGGAAAAGTTTCTCAACTATTATCAAACTGGTATTATTTTGTCCTAGTTAGTTTAACTTGTTTACCCAAAAAGAAAGAGAGGGAAGATAAAAAGAGCTTAAGTAATAATGGCACCTCATATAAAATACTCTAGAGTAGGGACATGCACTTGGCACCTTCACACACACACACACACACAGAGCTCCTCCAATCCTGCTCTGCTGCTGTTGCTCTCTTCCGGCAAGAATATGCAATTTGCGTAAACATTTATTACGCACTCAAAAAGTGGGAGAAAAGATGAAACTTTTGTCTGCGACACGCAGGCAGGCAGGGAGCGGGTGAAGTGGGAGTGAAGTGAATATTTTGTTGCAACTTTTTTCCCTCTTTTACTTGAGGTAAAGTTGGGTTGGGTTGTGGTTTGGATGATACTCTGCATAATTTTATGATGATAATTAATTTGATGTTTCCAGCGTTTGAATGAGTTCTGCAAATGATGATCCTCCTCTTTCCCCACATCCTCCCTCATCGCTTCACCCCATTTTTTGAATGTCTTAATCATTTGCGGAAATTTGTGCAAATTACTTTGAAGAGAAGCAACAAAAAAAAAAAAAAAAAAACAAAAAACAGACTTGCAAACAAATGGAAAGAAAAACTAGTCACGCCCACTTCTCCCATTTTGGCTCAAGGGGTTTGCCGCCTCTGCCATTTGGCATCACAGAAGTTTCTCTTCTCGCGCGAAGTTTTTAACCCTTCACTCACACACACACACACACAAAATAGAGGAAATAATTGGAACGAGGACTTTTAAGTTACCCTGTAAACCCCCTGATTTTCGCTCACGTACTTTTTTGTATTTCCAAGGCAACGTATCCGGATCATCATCTAGCCAGCAACGCTTCATTCCCTTTTTTTTATTTTTGGTTTTTTTCTTTTTTAATTTCCCAAAAGTATCTCAAACTATTTATTAGTCTTTCAAACACGAACTACACTTTGTAAGAAGCTGGATCTGATTGAATAATTATAGAAAAGAAATTACAAAGCCTTTGATTAAATGTAATTCGCCAACTGTGATGTGATTTTTCACAAAGACATCTGTCAGATACTTTAAGTAAGAGAGAGAGAGATAGAGAGAGCGAGCGAGGGAGTGCCTAGAGGCACTACATTTCATTTTAAACTGTACATACCCACAGTTTCGTACCCTTTCGTCTATAGGGTACAGTTGAAAACGTTTTCCAAATGGGCATAACCTTCTTGTCTATCCCCCAAACACTCCAACCGCCTCCCCCCAGCCCTGTCGTGCTCCCCATGGAGTTTTGCTCTTGCTTTCCATTTTTATCGCTCAATGCTCATTATTTGTGTGAGTTTTTCTGTCTTCTTTTTTGAGCTTTGTTGCAACTATTTGCAAAGTAATTTCATGAGTTTTTGGTTGTTCGATTCCCTTTTCATTTTTGTGTTGTTTTTTCTTCTCACTTTTTGTTTTTTCTTTTTTTTTTCTTTTTGATTCCTTTTGCTCGTCCTTATTATTGCTTATTCTTCGAGCATTTTGTTAGCGAGTTGTGTCCCTGCTTTTTGGCAATTTTTATTGTTATGGTTATTGTGTTTGAAGTTTTCCTGTCTCTCTGCCTTTTGCCTTTTGCGGTTTTGCCATTTTCTTGCCCTTTTCGAGAGAATAGCATAATAATGTGAAAATGTTTCAGCGGAAGCGAGAGAGAGACATAGTGATTTTTCTCTTCTTTTCTCTAATTATTATGATTTCGATTTTTACTTTAACCGCAGCAGCAACTTGTGTGTGGTTAGCTTGAGAATATTCTGTGGCCAAGCGAATAGATCAAAAAGAAAAATGCCATTAAATGAAAATTTAATACAGACTGAAATCATAGTTGAATTGCTTTGATCTGGCAACCTTCTACAGTCTGGTATTTGAAAGCTTAGGACAGTGACCGTGATCTGGCAACCTTGTTTAAATTTAAAATATTCCAAAGGCACAGAGAATGTGATGAAAGTCTTGGATTAAATTAAATTAAATTATATCAATAATAAGTATTAAGATATATCTTCCTTCATTGATCTGGCAACCTTCTAAATCTATAATTTAATAGCTGTAAAAACTGACATTGATCTGGAAATTTTGTCAAATGATTAATGACATAAAATTCCATTTTCTTATACAAAATTTCAAAACTCTTCGAGCTGGCAACCTTTTAAAATGCCTAATGCCTGATAAACATAACCTAAAATATTTTTGCTTAACTATTTTGATAACTTACCATCAAAGGATTGTCAAAAGATTGTAATGCTATGGCACTTACCTGAAATAAATAAAGAGAAAATTATATTATTTAGAGCGTGACAAACTAAATGAGAATTAGTGTTCAATAAAGTCAATAAATTTCGAAATTCAAAGAGCATTAAGGATGTCCACAGCTATGTCAAACGGAAGTAATCAAAATAACGCATTGCTAAAAGACTTTTTCATAGAACCGGCGGGTTTAACACTTAATTTGTGTACAAAATAATGGCTAGGGTTCCGATGCGATTGCTGGGTACGCGGTTCCCTTGCCAACAGACAGAAGGAAGCTTCTATGTAGAGATCACGATCATGATTTACCATTATATATATATAGTCAAAACCTTCTTTGTAAGTTCATCTCAAAATTCACCTCGTTTATCTTAATGTGCTGCCATTTCGATTATTCTCGATGTGTGTTTCTATTTTTAGTTGTAGCGGAAGTAAATGTTAAATAACACAAAATAACAATCTAAGGAGCAAGCAGCAATCAGCCAAGCTAAGCCACGCCCACATATAGCCTTCAATCAAGCTGGTTAGCTAAACAGCTGTTGTGACAGCTCTCTCTCTCTCTACCCTTGAATGAATGACAAAACATATGGCAAATGTATGGCAAGAACAACAACAATCTTTGTGTCCATTCTGTCGACGCTTTAAAAATTACAAACAATCATCTATCACAAAGGGGGTGGGAGTGGGGGAAGGGGGGAAAAAAATACAGCATCAGAGCGGAGATTGGAATGAAAAATAAATAACAATCACACAAAAATCAATATTGACAAAAACGCCGACCGACCGCTCGACCGACCAGTTGAAAGGATAAACCGGGATTGCTTATGGAATGGATGGAGGGAGGGAAGGAAGGTTGGGCGTAGGGGTTTTGTAGGTGTGGCCATACGTTGCCTATGGATGGATACACGACAACAACAACAACAACAACAACTTACCGAAAAAACCGAAACGAAACTTTTTTAATCAAGTGTCAAGCCCCGACAAACAAAAACAAGAAAAGAATCACTCAAAAAAACAACAAAATTTGTTTAATGACAACTTTCCGTTTTATTTTCTTGGCCAAAAAGGCAAACAGCTGTTACACACACACACACACACACACAACAGCCGGCGGTAGAGTGAGTGAGTGGGTGAATGGTTGTATGGATGGATGGATGGATGGATGGGTGGGTGGGTGGTTTGGTGGTTGTCTGTATGTGGGTGGGATATGTTTCGGTTTTTCAATTGGATTGGTCCTCTTCTGTTTTTCTACTTATTGCGCGCACGCAGCTCTACACTAACAGCACATTATGCTCGAAACGTTGTCCGATGCTGACTGAAACAGAACAGGAAACATGGCGAAACACATTCATCGGCCTTGCAACGTCGCTGCCTCTGTCTCTGCCTCAGCCTCAGCTTCAGCCTCAGCCGCCACACAGGACGAAGGACACACACACACGCATAGAGAGAGCGCAAAAAAAAAAGCAGAAATAGGAAAGGAAAAACGACAAAGGAGACTAGAGAGAGAGGGAGGGAGATGATGATGAAGAAACACAACCACGAAGCGTCGCCATGATTGAAAAGCGGCCGAACATAACAACAACAACAGCGAGAACAACGAGAAAATGGTGTACCTTGTGGGTGGTTGGGTGGTTAGGTTGTTGGTATTAGAAGGGTGTTGGGCGGGTGGGTCTACAACTGCTGGCCAGTCGTCTCTGCAACCTGTTGAGCAAGGAGAATTCCTTCGGTTTCTATTTTTTTTTTTTCTCTCTTCCTTTGGCCCTGACAATGTCATTGAAAAAGGACTTTGCCTTTTTTTTTTTGTGTTTTTTTGATAGCCCCTACTGACCGCTAGAGGGAGCCTACTACTCTCTGACTTTGCCATTTGGCATTAATTTTTATTTTTTTTTTTTTTTTTTGCGTGGGTTTTGTGCTCCTTTTTGCTCCTCTGCCAAAGTGCGTCATGGTTTCCGGCGTGGGTTGATTCAAGTGGATTCAGCTTTGGCTTTCTGCTTCAACCTAATTAACATTGCTAGGCGTATGAAAGAAAAGTTTGTTATGCAAAAAAAAAAAAGAGGAAAAAACGAACGGAAAGAGGAAAAAAAAATGGCCTACAAGTGAGTTGGCATTTAAAATAAAAAGGAATTTATTTCCTCTCATATAAAAATAATAATCCAAGGATGGGGAATCAGAGGCATCAGTTGTGCATATTAAGTAGGCTTTTTTCTTTTTTTTTTGCCACGGGTTAGCAGCAAGAAGGAGCAGGAGCAGAAGCATCAGGTGCAGGTGGCGGGATTGCAAATTTTTGCCTCCATTTTTTCATTTGATGGATGATGAGCAAAGTTCAAGCAGTTTTAAAAATAGATTCCGATCCCTTTTTTGTTCGAGTTTTTTTCGAAAGATGATGGATGGTTTAATTCGATGCTTTACAATACCTCCAAAAGGTGAAACTATTGAGAACTTTAAAACAAATTTTGAGATTTACTCTGATTTTAAATTAAGGGTTCGATCTACATACTTTCGAAAAGAGTTTAACTCCGAAACGTGTTACACAGCTCAATTTGCTCAACAATTGTTGTTAAAATGTTCTCAATACATTTTTGTATATTTTTCAAGTAGATTTCGCGATGTTTTTTAGGTTTTTACTATTTGAATTAGTTTTGATCTCGGTTCAAATTGATTTCTCAAGTCCAATTCATGGATAAACATAAAAGTACAGTCCCGTTTTCATTTTGTTTTTCATAACTTTGACTACAAAAGTAATTACAAAGTGATTTCTAAGCTAACTATAAATGAAACATTTGGACCCTTTTTGTCCTTGTACAGGTAATTCGAAAATATGTCAAACTACTGAAATCTTACTTAAAACTTTGCGTAAAACGAAAACTATTTGAAACAAAATGTTTCTTGAAGTTTGCGCAAAAGTATGCTACACATTTTGTTGTACTTCAACTAGAACATATTGAGAATTGCAATGGAACTAACGGCAATTAGATTGCAATATTCTCTCTCCTTTGACAAAATTATTTCACAATTTTGTGCAAAATTCTGTTGTGGCATTTTCAATAATTGAATATAAACCAATTTGGCAGCAGCTTTCAAAGTTCCAGCATGTCACATTCATCATTTTGCAGCTTAATTTTGCTACATTTGTCACACATTTTAATCTAATTAGGGTCGGTCTCTAGATCCCCAAAATCTCTCTCTCTCTCTCCCACCCAAAACCTACACAAGCCTCCACCTCCGAATCCCCATATACCCGGGCCTATTCACTAGACTCTGCATAGCCCTAGGCGACCATTATCATTAGCTCACACACACACACACACACGGTGGGTGGGTGGAGGGGGAAACAAACTATTCCCAAAACATATGCCAAAATAATAAAATAAAAACCAATCAGCAACAGCTGCGACGCATTAACAGAGAAACAAAAAAAAAAAACAGCAACAGCAACAGCAAAATAGTGAATTAGAGAGATAGAGAATAATGGTGGAATCCACAAAAGAGAGAGAGATATAGAGAGGAAGAGAGAAAAGAACAACACGAAGCAGAAGAAGAAGTAGGGAGCAAAATGCAAAATTAGTTTGTACCAAAATGAGCAAAATCAAATTCCGTTTCTAGTCGCAAGAAATGTAACCACTGTGCCAAGGCATACAAGGTGGGTGGGGGTGTAGGAGTAGGAGGGCAGTGGGTGGTGGGTTGGTGGATAGTGGGAGAAACAAATGAAGCTACATAACTAGAAAATCTCTAACCACTTCTCCCCCTAAGGCATTTTACGCTCTTGCCAAATAAAGTTCTCTGCTCTCTCTTTTAGTTTTCTTTTTTTTTCTTTTTGGTTTTGGTTTTTGGCGTGGGCTTTGCCCCACCTCCTTTTCCTCTGGAGCGTCGCCTTAGGCAGGGGGGGAGGGAAACATTTTTGTCACCACAGAAAAGAGCGAGAAAATACCGCAAAAAACGAAGTGTTCTCGTTCTCATCGTTGTTGTCGTCGTCCCACTCAAATTCACTTCCGGTTGGACGCATGGAGGAGCTAACAACGAGCATTGCACGACAACGACAACGCCAGCGACAACGACAGCGACGACGAAGCATTTGCCTTTTTCTTCTTTTTGCTTTTGCTTTTTTGCTAAATGTCAAGGATACAACAATTTTCAACAGCAGCAGCAGCAGCAGCAAGGACAACAACAAAGTTCTCGTTGTTGCCGCTGCCATTGAGAATGCTGTAATTAATTATTTTGCAGCATACATTGCGGCGTTGAGAAGAATACAAAATGGCTACTTTGTTGACAGGACGAACGGGCACAGGATGTTGGGCTGCTCAAGAAGAGTGAGTAAGAGAGAGAGAGAGAGAGAGAGAGAGCGGCGGCAGGGGGCAGACAAAAGAAGGAAGAGAACAGCAAGCGGACAGCTAAGTGCAAATACACTTAAATACTCGATTCCGGTACAAAATGAATGTGACAACTTTTCATGCAACTAACCAAGAACAAAAAATAAATACTGCATGAACGAGAGAAGTTTCTAGAGAGCGAGAGAGAGACAGAGACTGAGATCATTGAATTGATTTTCAGTCAGCAATTATTGAAGTTTTCTTATATTATTTAGAAAGCAGAATTCGCTCATTTTTTCAATGTTTCCCCTCGATTTGGTTCTCTCAACTCTAGCTAGTTTAAGTCAAAGGGATATCTTAAGAGAATTCGATTTCAAAAATGAAGGCTCAAAAAGTTTCAAAATGCTACATAATATATCTAATCTCATAGATTTTGAGATAAAAAGTCAATGGCAAAGGTGATTTAAAGGCTGATTAATTGAAAACTAAACTGTATTTTACATCAAAGTTCTTTTCTTTTTCACTTGTGCAGATCTCAAATAATAAGAATGAAATTTTGAAAGATTTTTAGTATAATTTTGAGTTATAAGGATAGTTGATAGCCATTTCATTCCATTGTGAAGTTGTCAGTCGACTCACTGAGATAGTTTTGTGGTAAAACACTATTAAAGGATATTTGTGCTTGGGATTAGTTCAGAATCCTGAATAACAGTATTTGCCACTTTATTCAGATAATAGCCTCAAGAGGACAATAGCGAAACCGAATTCTATGTATAGAGTCCAAACGAAGGCTTTCAGACTCTTCTTTCATTCTGTCTTAACGCACTTTAGTTTTAAGCCAAGAAACTTTATGAAAATATGTTGTCAAAGAATTATCCCAGAATATATGCGAGCGTCTGCGATGCACGAACAAAAATAGTATGAAATAAAAATTTATCATGTTCTTGAGTTGTTCTCCTTTTATTGAAGTTGTATGTGGGGGATGGTGGGTCGGTGGTGGTAGAGAGTTGGGGGTCGGTACTACAAAAACAATTTCCGTGTCATAATTTAGCCTAGAACTTTGCTTTTTTTATAGGTTTTCTTTTTGATTATTATATAAGGAGCTGGCGGCGGGTGTGTGTGTGTTTTTTCTGCATATAATAAAGCACTTTAAGTGCCGCGTCACGAGTGTTTTGCGTGTGTGTGGGTGTGTGGGTGGGCGAAGCTAAAAGCCTTTTCACCTCCCACACACACACACACACACACACACATACAGAGAGAGACTTTTCTCCATCCACCTCCACTTTCTTATTCCTGGATATGTCAGAGAAGGAGAGGGAGAGAGAGAGAGAGAGTAAAGGGGGGGAAAACAACTTTATGACTTTGCCCATATAAACTTAAACTACAAGGAATTCAATTAACTCAAAGCTGCTGCTATGCTCAGAGAGAAGGAGAAAGAGAGGGAGAGGGAGAGGGGGAGAGAGAGGGAGAGCTCCAGCTCAGCCCTGGCCCCATGGACCAAACATAGCATACAACTGTGGTTTTCAGGATGTGACAACTTAAGCAGACACACACACACTCGCACACCCATTTATATATATGTACATACATATGTATATACTCATGTCCTGTACTCTCTGGTGTGTGTGTGTGTGTGTGTGTGAGCTCCTCTGGCTGCTCTGCTGGCTTAATGAGCAACGCCTGCTGTCAGATTTCCTTTTTGTTTTTTTTTTTTTTCGTTTCTGCTCCTTTCTCCTGACTTTAGTTTAACTTTTCCTTCATTTAGAGTGGCGGCAAAGATGCTTAACGAAACGTACTGAACCGAAGCGTAACATAACGTAACGAAACGAATGAGAAATATGAAAAAAAAACCCAAGAAAGATGAGGAGGAAGAGGAGTAAGAGTATTAGAAGACGAAAAACTTTGCCGCCTACATGAGTTAAAAATTTGTTGCCGCTGCCACATGTTGCCCATCCATCCATCCATCCAACAGGACGGGGTAAAGTTACTTTGAGAACAAGCTAGGACCACTACTCATTGGAATTCTTCAATTTAAAACGACTACGAGATACCCTAAGCCAGTAGAAGTAAGCAAGCGAAGGATATTTTTACTATTTTTACTAGCATACTTTTTGGGGGTATAGAGAGTGAGAATTAGGGGAATTCTTTCATTTAAAACGACTACGAGATACTCTTAGCTAGGAGGGATAAGCAAATGAAAGCTTAGCATACTTTTTAGCGACCATAGTGCATCCTTTTATGCGTTAAAGGGTATCCAGAAGCCCTGTACTGTAAGTAATTAAAATTTTTCGAGGGTAGCAGTGAGAACAAGTAAATCATTTCATTTCAAATCTATACAGTAACTTGAAGGAGTAAATAAGTAAAGTCTACTTTTACTATAGCATACTTTTTGGGGACTATCGTTTGTCTTTCTATGCTTCAGAGAGTATCAAAAACTTCTGTATTACGAATGATGAAACTTTTTCAAAAGGATAACAATAAGAATAAGCATACATTTTCATTCTGAAACCACTACGGGACACCCTATAACTACCAGAAGTAAGTAAGTGAAGTCTATGCATACTATAGCATACTTTTAAGGGACGATGTTGAAAAAGGGTATCACAAAAAACGTCTGTACGACTGAAAGAGTAAAAACTACGAATTTAATTTAATCTATTTACGTAGAGAACAGCCAAAAGAAGTCCTTGTCAGACCAGACGACTGAGAGACCTCTCCCCGTTCATTTACTTCATTTTTTTTCTTGTTCCCTCGTTGTCATGCAATTCGTTAAGGGTTTCCCTTGTATTTCATTTTTATAGGTATTTGCATTCTCCCCCCCCCCATCACCCTGCCTTAGCCCTTCTCTATTTCAGATTCCAGTTTTCTTAATATTTTTTTTTTTCGGAAGGTTTGATTGATGGCATTTTGGCTTCACGCAGCGAATGTCGGGCGTTTGTCATTTATAAATAGAACAGAAAAAACGAAAAGTAAAATAAATAAAATAAAGGAATTCCTACAGTTACTCCCCTCCCCCCGCCAGTCACACTCCTCTAACTCGAAATATGAGTTAACGATTACACGAAAAAGTGGAAAAGAATTAGAGGAATTTTTTTTTCCTTTTCGTCCGTGTGTTGGCGCGCAGTTCCCCGTCTTAATCTTTCACCCGCTGTGAATGAGTAAGGCCAACGAATTCCTTTTGCTGGATTATCTATGACTTTTACTTTTTTGTGAATTACACTAGGAAAGGTATAAGGAAAAATTCAATGTTGAATTTTGTTTAAATTTTAAAGGGAAATTCTTAAACTTTTTTCTAAATAGTTCTTTACCCTCTGGGAACCCTCTCTTTGTTTTACTTCCAAAAATTAGAGGGTATCTCATGGTCTTTGCAATAAAAAACTTCTACTTCTAGTCGTGGGAGAGAGAGAGTATTTACTGTCGTAGAAAGAATTTTGTTATTTTAGTTGCCGCTTGTTATGACTGCATATGACTTACATATATGGAAGAGCAGACACTTCCGTTCAAGAGTCGAGTGACTGCTGACTGCTCCCTCCTCTCCCCTCGCCACCCCTCTTCACTCCTGTCTTGGAGAACAACTTAATACCACTTTAAATTACTTTCATTTCCGTTTTTGTTATTCCAAGCGCATCGTCGTCGCCATCGTTGTAGTTCGTCGTCGTCGTTGTAGCTCGCACTTTTTTGCCTCCGCTCCCCCTACCCCCTACCCCCTCCACTTCTGCGCCCCTCTTCAGCCACCCACACAGTGTCTTCTTTAGTTAGTACACTCTTTTCATCTACACGTCGACTGTGGCATTTTCATTTTGTGTTTTTGAAGAGTTTGCTTATTCTTAATTAAGTTGCGCGCCAGCGAGAAAAATATATATATATTTTTCTTCTTCAAGAAGAAGCAATTTGTCTGCCTATGCACTGAGAGAAAAAGTTGCCGACCCTCCAATAAGTTGACTTGCACGTTTAGTATATAGTTTTTCAGCTTTTTCTTCAAGTGTAAGTGGTTTTGTGTGCTCACCCTCGGCGCCCCCCCAAATGTATGCTCTAAAAAATGTATGAAATATACATATAAATAAGAAGAAGGCCCTCGACTAGATAAGGCCAGATAGCCGCCGGAAGCAAATCATTTGGCCAGCATAACATTGCTTGATTGGTGGTGATAGTGACAACACTACCAACACTACGTCACACACACACACACACATCTCCCTCACTGTCTCCCCTCTCTTCAGAGTCGCGTCTTTAGTATAGTTAACTTAATTATAAAATTAATGGCAGTTAATTAAATTATAATATCTTTTCTTCTATCTCTCTAGTCGTCGTCGTCGTCGTCGTTGTGAGAGACTTCGTTTTCGCCTACGCCCTTGCGTCGAGGCTTACTTGGGATACCTAGCAGAAGCATTTCGAGGTTAACATTCTGCCGGCAATTAACTTTTTGTATACATCGCAGCACACCAGGCGAAAACTCAATTTACGCAAAAGTCGAGTAACAGATTGGCAGATTGCATTTTAAATCCGCTTAACCAGTGACCGGAGAGACTGTGTGTGTTTGGGGGTGATGGCGGGGGGGGGGGGAGCAGCAGGGCATTAAGGTGTTAAGAGGGTGGTAAAGGTAAAGGTAAACCTATATTCTTCTTGGTGGCGGTCAGCCAATTAAAAAAATATATACAAACATATAAATCTATTTGATTTCTTCAACACAAACATTTTTTTTTTTGGTTGTCGTTTTACAAGGATTTTGTTGTTGTTGTTGTTGTTGTTGAGGCAGAGAAAGAGGGTAGTGAGGGGTCAGATGAATACACTTTAACAAACAAATATCACTATGGTTTGGTCTTTAGTCAATTTCATTTCTATTTTCATAATTTCTCTGACATTCGCCCAGTCGGGCAATCTATTAATTTAAGATATTTCTAAGCTCACCCAGTCTGGCAACTCTTAAACTTTAAAACTTTCCAACGTAATTCTTTATTATGGGTTAAATTAAAGTGAAATCACTTGGGAAGAACCTAAACTTTATGTTCAAAACTTTTTGCAGAGTTGCCAGACTTTTTGGTCTCTCGCAGTGCATTGAAATGCAATGTTTGGTGTTTATAGTTTTTTGTTTATTTTTTTTTTTTTGCTTTCTGTAGAGTAAGCATAAATACTTTTAGATATTTAAATGCCTTTGGGGGATTTGTTTTGCTATTGTATGTATGTAGATTTCCTTATTGGACAAGAGTTTCGAATTACCAGACGTAATTGAAAACTTTTGCTAGACTGTCATGTCTTTATCCTCCTCTCCCACTCTCCACCTCCCTTCTCTCTCTCTCTGTGTGTTTGTCCCTCTCTCTTAGGATTTATATAGATAAATAGTTATATATAAAACAATTGTCTAGGCAAGTTAAAGTTTGCATTTGACCAAGTTTAAGTTGACAACAAACAGGAAGAAGGCAAAGGCCAGGCGAAATGAAGAGAGGGAGAGAGAGGTTGCTTGGTTAAAGAAGGGAATTTAGTTTCTTTGATGATGGGGTATGATATGAAATTTATAGTTTTGGTTTTCTGCAAGTTTCCTCTGGCATTTTGAATTTGCATTGCAGGGAAAGAGCGGGAGGTGGGAGTGAAATAACCACCACATGAAAGCGGAAGGGCAGTGATAATATATATATATATATATATATATATATATATATATATATGAATTGCCAGGCGATATGCTTCGTTGCACTAAGATTTTAGTTTGTCAATGTAATACACAAGACAAAGTAAAGTTAAGAGATACAAAGAGAGAGAGAGAGAGAGAGAAATACTATCAAAAACTTCTTCGAAATTGGTTGAACAAATATTTGTATACATATACATAAAGAGTAACACATCTGTTAAAGCTTACCGATTTCGGAAAGGAATTATTTATGGAATATGGCACAAAGCTTACCTAAAATTAGAGAAAGAATACATTTTGTTGGATTAGTTAAAGAGAATTTAAAATAAATAAATAATATCTGTGTATACATATGTTTGAATATTTTGGTCATTAGTCTCTCTGGTTTTTAATTGCATTTTGTTTAAGTCCTATTGTTAAATGTTGTGTTCATACATACATACATATATAAATTTCCATTTAAAAAATTGTCACAGAATGATGAGGAAAATTCATCATATGCAGCATTAAACTTTTGCCCATCAGTCACTCACTGAGTCACTCATTCATTCATACAGTCAGTCAGTCAGTCATGCATATGACGATGCATTCAATACACACATGTGTGTGTGTGTATGTGCGTGTGTGTGTGTGTGTGTGTGTGTGTGTGTGTGTGTTTGTGTGTGTATGGGCAAACGGAATCCATTCATTTTTGTTCGCTTTTGGCCTGCCATTTTATGTGCATTCACAAGGAAATGAACATCAGAGCGCGCGAGAAAAGAGAGCGAAAATTATAGAAAAATTGCAGAGACGACGACGACAAGGACAACGCCAACGACAGGACTAGAGCAGGATGGACTTGTGACGGGGGGAGGAGGGGTGTGGCATTGTTAAAAAGAAGGATGCCTCCGCAAGGATGGTGCAAAATAATGCCACACTGAAAATTAATTTCCGTTAATATGACAGACGGAAGTGAAAATTTCTTAATTGCCATAGCGGCGGCGGTTATCCATCTATCTCTCTTTTATTCTCTCTATCTTTCTCTGTCTCTCCTTATATACATACGTATACACGTATGTGAAAAGATTTTAGCCCACCTCGGGCAACTATTTTATTATGCAAATTGGAATCGAAATCTCTAGTTTTTCGTTGGTCTTTTTTTTCGCCATTCGCCAGTGTGTCTCTCTCTCTCTCCCCCCTTCTCTGTGTCGCTCTCTTTCTCACTACTTTCCAATTATTCAATATCCATTAGAATCTCTGGCACCAAACTTCACACAATTCCCCATTGAATACTTCAGTTTTCATGGCAACAATGTTGTACCTAGAGTAGTGAATATTCACTTCCCATTCACATTCATATTCACATCACCAAAACCAATTTGCCTGCTCATTGGGGAGCACACACAAAATTTCATGGCATTTGAATTAGGAAGAACACAAAAAGAAGAAACAAAAAAAAAAAAAAAAAATAGAAGAGAAGAGAAGCGAGCTCAATGGATGGGGGTGGGGGGAAAAAACAAAAAAGTCGAGCTAACAAACCAGAAAATCCGTGATTATTTATTAATTTGGCAAATTATTCATGCGACGCGCCATCACAAATCTGCTTAGTTGGGTGTTAGTTAGAGATAGCAGCAGCGTGACAATGAGCGGGGGGAGGCAGAGAGAGAGAGAGGGTGGTGGGTGATAAGGACATGGAACATGGCTTCGGGGCACATTGCCCCAATGTGTTTGGTGAAAATCCATCCAGCATTGTTCCTGTGGCTTTTGCCAAAGTTTTGTGAATATGAAATGTATGTTTGGCACAGTGGAATAAACAATTGAATTCACTTTTCAAATCACAATGCTCAAAATGAAAACTTTCTATCCACTAGAAGCAAATGAAGTGTCTAAAACCGAAATGGTATTGAATTTTGAAACAAAAAACTACTTTGGGATAATAATTGCTGTAAAAGAAAAGTAGATCTGCAATTTCTTTGCATTTTGCAGCTAAAAATTAACTCAAATAATTTTAGATAACAATCATCTTCAACTTGTTGTCTATATTGCGTACCACTGTGCAATTTGATGCATTGCTAAATTTTAAATAGATAAATGTAGCGTACAAAAAAAGTTATGATTTTGGTGAGTTTTCGTTTTTCACATGGAAGTTGAGGGGCAGGGGGCAGGACAGGGCGTGGCCCTTGCCTGCCCGCCTTCTCCCCGTCTCTCTCTCTCTCTCTCTCTCTCTGTTTCTCTGTCTGCAAAAGTTTTATTTGCAATTTGATTGTTGTCAGTGATTTATCACAACGGCTTTAATTTACTACAAACAAAGAGAAAGAAATACAACAACAACCAAACCAAAAAAAAAAAAAACTATATATAAAAGTAAATATAGTATATTGATGTATAAAAATCATATTAAATGTCCATAATCTATATCTATAAAGCTCACGTATGAAATGAGGCAATTAAAATAAATGGGCTTAATTAATTTCTATATGTATGTATGAAAAGGATATAAACAAACAGACGTAGTCGTATATACAGACTACGAAATACACTTTAAACTGTAGAGAAATAATATTTAGAAGACCGTTTTTACAAATTGAGAGATTCATTTGGGAATATATATTTACATACATATATGTATATGTATCATCTGCTTGGCTAAACCTCAAGAGCAATTACAAAAGTGTAGGAGAAAATTGAAATTAAATCAAATCAAAGTAGCAAAATATTTTTCATTCACACATGCCATGTGTGTGTATGTGTGTGTGTGCATTTTTTCAAGTAGATTATAATATTTGCTAATCTGATTTAATTGCGACACTAATTAAATAAAATTTCTGTAAGTGGTTAACACACATACCGCACGCACACACACAAACACACACACATCCACATAAATGGGCAAATATTTGTAAACTATTTTACAATTTGCAGTTTTTCGCAAATGGCAACTTGTAAATAAATAGACCGAAATGCAATTTGGCATAAATTCATACAGAATGCTAATGTTTAGCTGCATCTCTTTTCCACTCACTACTACTATCTCTCTCTCTTGCTATATATTTGTTTGGGTTATTAAAATAAAATTTTTGGTATGATTTTCTAAGCCAATTTTGCAGAGTTTTGGCATTAATATGCATTTTACACATAAATCAATAAGCAGTTCAACAAAGAGTGATAGAGCGGCGAAGAGGGGGGTGGGGGGAGTGAGGCAGCAGCTCAGCAATTAAATTGTTGCATAGCTTCAGGCGCTACCACTACCACCACCATGCCCCTCTTTATCCATGCGCCTTTTCAGTAGAGCATAAATCAAATTTAACAGCTGCCAGAGCTAAAGAAGGAGCTAGAGGGTGTTGGCCGGTGGGGGGTGGTGGGGTTCCAGATAGTAGCATGTTGCCTTGGGGTTATATATATATATAGAGAGAGAGAGAGAGAAAGAGAGATGGGGGATTGGGGCTTGGACGTGAGGATTGTTCAAATACCAAAATCCAAAACTAAATTCTCCTTCCTTCCATTGTTGTTGTTTTCCATTTACATACATGAATTTCATTTTGTAACTGTTTTCAGTTGTTGCAAGCAAGCTTCTTCTAACCCCTCCCGCCCCATACCCTATAACCCCCATCTATCATCCCTTCCCCCCCTCACCACCACCACCACCACCACCACAATGCATCTTGCCATCACTCGAAAATTTCCATAAGCTTGGAGAATTTTAGGTTATCATTTTGTGCATGCTGATTATACGAATACGAATATATAAATGGGATTTAGTTTTCCTATTCCTATTCTAATTTGCTCCTAAGACAAAGAGACAGCGACAGAGAGACAAAAAAAAAAAAAATGCCAGCCCTTTTTGTTCGCTTAATTAAGTTGTAATTCTCAACTAGTTTTAGCCTTTTTTTTATGGAAAAATGTTAACTTAGTGCAAAAGTTATGGTAAAGCTAAAGCGACTGGCAGAAGACACACATCATTAGAGAGCCTAGAGGTTTTTGATCAGTTCAAGACATCTTGAATCCATTAACTTGGTGCAGGGTTTAGACATATCAAAGTCAATCAATGTCAATTGGAAGTTACCTAAATGAAGTTCATAATTGAAACAATTTTCCACCAGCTGAGTCTTTTACACTAGAAACCGCTTTGTACATTCTTTTATAAAATCGCTGCCATTTACAATTTGAGTTGAGTGCAGCTGCAAAACTGTTACGCAACTATTAGGAGAAGGGAAAACGTTTAAAATGCATTTTTAAATCATTGCAATTTGATTCTAAGAAAGAAAGCTGCAATTTCTTAACCACATGCTACCACATCCGCATATCCGCAGAACCGCACACATGGCTCCCCCTCTATCGGTCTTTCGTTTGCTCCTCTCTTTCCCCCCCCATTATATTGTTCGTTATCTGGATGTGCCAAATCCAATATAAGGCATTTATATTTGCCCTGGTTGGGTTTGGTTTTTATTTTTTTTTCTTCTTTTTAATTTTTAATCGAATGCCAAGAGCAACAGCGGCGGCAATGGCAACAGCCGGCTGCTCCTGCAGCTGCTGTGGGTGCTCCTACCGACCTTCCACCCGTCCGTCCGTACGACTCCGTCTATGGCCACGTTGGCTCCGTCTGCTGTTGTTATAAATTGTCTGAAAGTCGCTTTACAGGGTTTTTTCGGTATCATATTTTATTATTACGCGGTTTTTTGTTCGCTACGATAGCCCCGGATGTGAGCAGGAGGAGGAGGAGGAGGGGGAGGAGAAGGGGTCGGTCTGGGTACTCGGACATCGATGCGTTTGCGTTAATAACCAACAACAACAACTACAAGAAGAACAATATTTTATGAGTGCTTGCAGATTTTCCACGAGCAATTCTTGCCTCCTCGTCCCTCTTTCTCCCTCCCTCCCTTCCTTCCTTTCTCTCTCTCTTTCGTTCACCCACACCATGATGCTTCACTCTTCGCTTTGGCCAAGAGTTATTACAAAAGTTTCGTTTCAAAAAGAAAGCAACAGAAACAAGAAAAAAAGCAACTGCCACCAGTTCGCTTTTCTTATATTAAATTCTCCTTTTTTTTCCCTCCCAGTTTTTAATGGCAATTTCAAAATAGTTTTTATAATCAAAATTAAATCTTGACCTTTGAGAAGAAGAGTTGCTCAAAGAGCGGAAACTAACTATGTAACTAACCACAACTAACTGGATTCTCTCTCTCTCTTTCTCGTTTGGTTACTAATTAAGTTAGATAGATCTTTGTTGCATTACCACCCAGACAAACCGAATCAAGTGTGTTACCTTACCGCAAAGTGTAAAGCCTTCTGCCTGTCCCTCTCTTTGTGGGTGAGTGTGTGTGTGCGACGTCGGGGTCACCTTTTGTATAACATTAATTATTGGCCTCCATTTCAACTAGAGCTTTAATTGCCAGACAAGAGACAGAGACAGAGAGACAGAAGGACGACGACCATCTAACAAACAATTGTATAGACGAAGCATAAATCAGTTGCCTCTCAACACCTGGTGAAGATGGAGAGAGGTGAGATGGTGGTAGCAACTGGTCAGTTTCAAGGGTGGTTTCTGTACAGGTACAGTCTCGGGTCTCGGGTCTCGGGTCTCCAGCTCCATCTCTCCAGCTCTCTCTCCGCCAGTATGTCTGTTTGTTGTGGTCATTTGTGGCATTGGCCTGCAATTTGCATGAACACTGCTTCTGGGTCCTTATGCCATTTGGAAGGATTCACCCTCTTTTGTGTTCTGTCCATGTGTGTGTGTGTTGTAATGAGTGAAAATTGTCTGGCCTTTGACAGGTCGTTCTACAAAATAGACATTCTTTTTTTTTTTTTTTCATTTTTCTTTCTATTTTTGGTATGGCAAAAGAATTGCTGATGGGGCGTATGCGTAATATTGGCAAAATGAAGTTTTCCTCCTCCTCCATAGACACCGACAACTCATTTCAGTTATGCAAATTGCTTTTTCATCGGAATCGTTGGGTAATTGATAAAAATGTTCAACCAATTTATAGCAATTTTCTACTTAACAGCAGCGCAGAGAGAGAGAGAGAGAGAGAGAAAGAGAGGGAGAGCAAGAGCGAGCGAAAGGGTTGAAAGAACTTTGATTACCAATTGTCTAATAACAGAGTCAGCCATTAAGAGAACTTTGTAATTTCAGTTTAGAGAAAATTGCCGTGAAGTAACTAGAAATTTATGTTGAATTCGCCACGTAAACAAATTAACTAAGAGACCCCCATCGCATTTTTACTGGAAATCTCGTTCATTGGGTTCAAAGTTCGTAAACGCGGCTCCCATCGCAAGCAAAATTTATATCGGCTACCTCAGAAATCAGTTTACACATTTCCTAGACTCAAAAGTTCTCAAGTTATTGCCTAGAAGCGGCTCCCATCGTACGGCAAAGTTCCCAAGTTATTAGCTAAGCGCGGCTCCCATCTGCCAGAAATTTATCAAGTTATTATCTAAACGCGGCTCCCATCTGCTGGAAAATTCCTTGAAATCCTTTTCTCATGCTTTATCTTAAGTTTGATTTAACACTTTCTTAAATTGTATTTGGAAATTTGAATATACTTATTTTCGTAATTTAGTTAATCAAAGTTGAAATATTTGAATTTAAGCTTTCTCTTGGCATTTTTACAAAACTATTTTTTGCATATTTTCTTAACCATTTTACAGACATTTTTAGCCTATCTTGAGCACTGTGTGTGGGTGTGTTGGGTCTTGTCAAGATTTTGTATGCCATGGCGAAATGCATCCATTGCAATCAAATTTATTGCGCTTCGAAATGCTGCCAACAGCAAAAAAAAAAAAAAAAAAAAAAAGAAAAGACGAGAAAAAATATGAAAAACAACAGAAGAGAAGTTGCTGGGTGTTGGGTGCTAGTGCAGCAGCCACAACAATCGACGAACGAATCAACTGAGGAACAGAGCGGAAGTAAAGAGCCAACAGCAGGCAGGCAGCAGCAACAGGAAGACTAAAGTGGATAATATTACACACACACACACACAGAGAGAGAGAGAGAGAGAGAACGAGAGAAGGATGCTGCTTCTGATGATGATGATGATGAGTGGGTAGCTGATGCTGCTGGCTAAGCATTTGGGTCAGGAGGCGGCAACAGCAAAGGCACAAGGCACACAAGGCACACAAGACACACTAGGAGCAAGGGGCAAGGAGAAAAGGAAGTGTTGGCCTGGCCATGTCCATGTCCGGGCATTCCGCCATTGTGGCCTGCATTTTTATTGAAATATGAGCCAGCTGCTGCTGCTGTTGCTGCACTTTGAACTTCAGATGATATGCCCCCACTGGATTCTACTGCATCCTCAACATCCGCTTTCGTCTCTCTCCCCCTCTCTCTCTCTCTCTCTCTCACTCTCTTCTCTGTGGGGTGTGTGTGTGTGTGTGTGTGTATGTGGGCAAATGTCAAGTGTCAGGACATTGGCCAGTTTTTTGTCAGCATTGCGTAGAACCAGCCACGCGCCGCCAACGCGTCACTTGCAGTTATAATTCATAATTTGCCACACTCACACACACACCCAACGAGTGGGTGAGTGGGTGAGTAGGTGAGGGGGGCATCGCCAGAGGCACTACCAGTTAAGTAAACCGAATTAATTCTCTTTAAACCATTAATGACAGCTGCAGAGACCATCCATTGGGTTTACTTAAAGCCAAATATGCTAAAGTTCTTAACTTGCAGTCGAGTGAAAATCCGTTCAATCATCTAGAAATGTTCTAATCGATCGATTTATTCCTAAGTCTAAGTTGAATCTGATTTATGTTCTCAATACGTTTAAGAGGTAAAAAAGTGGTTAATATCAGGGAATTTTGAGAGCTGGTCAATTCTTGAACGATTTAAACAAGTTTTTGGTGACATTTCAATCATGAGAAAATTCGATAACTCGAATTTCGAAAATCGGCAAGACAAAAGGCCGAGTTAGAGGAAAAAAGATGAGCTCAAAAGGTGATAACACAATCTATTCCCCATGTTGGTAATTATTCCAAACTCTTTACGTCTAAAGTTAACTCATTATTTTGATTTTAGATTTATTTTAACTAAATCGATTATTTTGGCTATCGAATAAAATACGTTATCGATGGGAATTGATTGTGGCAACACTGTTTTTGTGAGTATCTTAAATTGGACTCGTTTTGGTGCGCAACGAATGGATTGAATTATAAATTTTCCGCTCTCTATTTCGAATGTTAGTTAAATATTTCGAAACCCAAGAGAATGAACATCGACAATTGTTCTAGATATATTTTCTATAATAGGTCGCCATGTCCATCCTTCGAATATTGCTGGTCGTCATGGTCATGTTCACAAGGAGTGCGCCAAAAATTCATCACCGAATAATAGGAGGCATTGAGGTGCGCGGTCGAGATTGGTATCCATATCAGGTGTCAATACAAATCAACCAGGTGCATTTATGTGGCGGAGCCATAGTGGATAAACGTTGGATTATCACAGCGGCGCATTGTGTGGCGCGTCACAAATTCAATATAATAGCTGGCACTCATGATTTGACCGATCTAACGACTGCCTCGCACTACACGGCCCAAGAAGTGATTGTCCATTGCAATTACAATTATCCGGAATTCACAAATGACATTGCCATGGTGCGAACCGTCGAGACAATTGTCCTATCGACTGGTCTGAAGGCCATTCCCTTGGGTATGAGATTTCCCTTCAAGAATGGCAAATTGCATCTAACTGGTTGGGGTTCAACAAAACATAGTGAAAGCATCTACGATGAGGAATTTCCCGAACTCTTGAATTCGTTGGCATACAAGGCCGTAAGCCATAAGTTTTGCAACGAGGCATGGAAAAAATCGGGTGGCATCGATGTGGGCAATGTGTGTGCCTACAATAGTATTGGAAAAGGTGCTTGCAACGGCGATTCGGGTGGTCCATTGGTTTTTCGTGGTGAGTTGGTTGCCATAGCCAGTTATGTTATGGCCTGCGCTCAAGGAATGCCGGTAAGTGCGGCGTTAATGTCCTGTCATATTTTTAACTAAAACCTATCCTTTTTCTAGGATGTCTTTGCTAGGTAAGTTTTGCTCATATTTTCCACACACTATTCAAGTCTTTTTTTCACTGCTATTTAGCATTCCATTTCATTTGGATTTCATACGTACTACGATGCGGACATGTGACAAGGACAAGAACAAGGATAAGGATTTCCTAGCTGCAGAAGTGCCGAAAAGAAAGAGTATGTTCATATTATTGTCTCTCTTTTTCTCGATATTCAATTCATTTTCGGGTTTTCTATGATAGTCAAGAAAAACCGTTCAAATTCTGGCACATCATTTTTAGCAGGACAACAACAGCAACAACAACAACGTACTAAATATCATATCACACCGATTAAACACCGCAAAGAATTTGAAGTTCGTACAGTTCGAGCCTGGAAGCCGCAACCGAAGAATATGCATATGGCCAGATATGGACGTGATGTCACATGGGGTCAAAGAATACGTTAATTAAATATATGGAAAATACTCGAAATAAATTATTGTACAAATTATTATTGAAAACGACGTTTGAACGATTGAAGGAAGAGTGCAAACAGTATTTCAGAACTGAAGTTAAATGATTTTTAATTATATCACGATATTTTGTGCTTTATCTACAGGCTAACGATAATGAGAAAAACCCCAAATTAGAAGCTCTCTATCAATCTCGATTGTGCTCATCTTTTGCTCTATAAAAGATAAAGTTCGTTAACTCAGTCTAAAAATATGTAACTGACTCCACCATCTTGATATCTGTTTTTATCTTGGCATTTCTAGTATTTAACTCGTACTTCCTTCTAAGAGTTGGCTTTGTACAATTTCACATAGTTTAAGTTGAGTTACCATTAAAACTGTTTATTGTTGGTTACAGTGATTTGGTATTTAATGGTTCATTATATTGCGCTCATGTCTAAAATGTATGGGGGATTTTTTTTTGGTTTATTTTTTTGGCCAGCTGCATTGCGGCAGCATTGGGTGAAACGCTTTTAGCGCTTAAATGCTGGACATAAAGAACGATAGGTTTTAAGTTGGTTCACAGTATGCCAATAGCGTTCACACACACACACACATACACACAGCTTTTGGAGTTTTCTCGTGTTCCTTGTGTTCCTTTTCCTGCTTGTCCTCTGACCTCTCTGATCGCTCTGTCTGTGTTTCGGCACTCATTTGGTCATTTTAGCTGTCCTTTTTCTTGTCGTTCGCGGACCAACCAACCAAAGAGGGGACAACCCACAGCTTTTCCTTTGTGTGTATGTGTGTGAATGAATGTTTTCACTCTTGTTGCTGGTGTTGGGTGTTTATTTACATTGTGTTCGCGTCTGCCACATACACACACACACACACAGGGAGAGAGAGAGAGAGAGAGGGAGACACACACACTTTGTCACTTTTGTTTTTACGCTTACGCTTTATTGAGTTAATCGCTTTATGTCCTGTTTTTCACCCTTTGCTCTTTGTCCTTTTTGGCCCCCCCCTTCTTTGGTCCTGCACCTCTTACTCTAGCGCATCCCACCTAGCATCCTACCACCATTCCACCATATTTGCCTTTCTGCACTTTTGCCAGCTCAACACTTTTAATTAATCTGCATGGGCGATAGTTTTTTTCTCGGTCGCTTTTTTTGTTTCTTTTTTGGTTTTTTTGGTACCTGCATTTGCTTTTGCAGCTGTTTCCACTTAATTTTTGTGTGTGCGATTCTTTTTTATTTTATTTTATGTTGTTGTTGTTGTTGTTGTTATTATTGTTCCTTTTAAGCAAATAAAGTTTAATGTATTTTTATTGATTATTTCGCCACGCGTCCTTCTCCTCACTCCCTCTTCAGAGCTCCTCGATCTCTATACTTTACTTTACTTTACTCTACTCTACTATACTCTACTCTCTGACCCGTCCGTCCGTCTGTTCGTCTCGTTCGTTCGTTTGTTGGTTCTTTCCGTTTTTGCGCTCACAGTTGGAATTTTGATTGAGCATGCTTGTTGATTTATTGCATGCACCAGTTGTGGAATTTATGTGCGGTCATTGGGAAAATGCAGCACAACAACAAAAACAACAACAACAACAACAGCAGCAAAAAAAAGGGAAATAAAATTATTATTATTATTGCAAAAACAACACTCGCAGCAGCAGCAGTAGCAGCAACAGCGGAAGCATCGGCAGCAAAATAAACAGCTTGGAATTTAATATGCACAAGCGAAAAAATGTTTAATTTCATATTATAAAATATGGCAAATTCATTGAACGATTGAAATAAATTCAGAAAAATAACCCGGCGCCCGCATAAGTATGCTATAGTTTTTTTTTTGCGCCCGATAAAGGCTTTGTCCCATAACTTTAGTTGGATTGTGTTTCATTTAATTGAGAGTTTGTGTGCGTGTGTGTGTGTGTGTGTGTGTGTGTGTGTGTGTGTGTCATATTGTCCTCTTCTTTTTTTAAGTATTTCATTAAATTCCATTTCATTTAGCAGAAACAATTTCTTTGCCTTTAATTAAATATTTTATTTGATCTTTTTGGCAAATATTTTATTTTACGTGTTTCATTTCAATGAAATTTCTTTGCCCATTCGTTTTATTGCATTAGATCATGTTTTTTGAGGATCTTTTTCTAGTTTTTTTTTTCAACTAGTTGCTCTTTTTGTGCCATTATTTAGTTTTTCATGCAGTTAATTACATTTCATTTATTGCATTGTACCTATTCCATTTCATTTCATGCAAAATTTTTTAATTTCTTTTTATAGAGTTTTATATGTAAGTATGTATGTATATTCTCTGCCATTTCCCCAAAGAGAATTTGTTTCACAAAATTTTCAAGCTTCATTTAAATTTCATAACTCTCTCTCTCTCTCTCTGTCTTTCTCCTTTGCTGTTGCTGGTGCTGCTGTTGCACTTAGTTAAGGATTCTCCAGAGTTGAGGCCACATTAAGTTGCATTATCTGGCAAAATGCATTTGCATAACACTCATACGCCCCATGAGCATTGCCAGGGAATAGAGTGAGAGTGCGAGTGCGAGTGAGAGAGGGAAGAAAAGAGCGCGTGACGAAGAGGGAGATGGAGGATATGGTAGATATGCAGACCAGCTAAATATGTAAATAATATTTCAACAATAATTGCTTTTGAAACTCCATGACCGTCGACTCTCTTACTCTCTCACCCACTCACTCAGCTCGCGCCGCCCCAAGAGCTTTCACTCTATACAAATTCAATTTTCTCATGAGAGAGAGAGAGGAGAGTGAGATAGAGAGTGGGAGGGAGCTGGAAGAACTTTGCCTTCGCCTTTTGCTCAAGAGAAGAGAACAAAAAATAATTAAAATTTAAAACAGAAATAAAATGCACAAGAATAACATTTACATTTATGCGTTTTGTCTACTCTCTACCTCTCTACCTCACCCCTCTGCCACTCTTCACGTCGTCCTCGTCGTCGCCATCATCACATTTTCTGTGCGTTTTTCCTTTCCATTTTATCATTATTATAAATTCAAATTCATTCAACAAGTTGAGGCAAAAAGCAAAGAGAAAACACACAAAACACAAAACAGAAAACAGAAAGAAAGAAGTCAACTGTGAAAATAAACTTATTTAAAATTTAACTAATGTTTCTAGTTTCTATATAAGAGGACAACAGAACTAAACCAACTGACAACCAACAGCAGAAGATGGGGCAAGAGTTTGAGGTGGAGTTGTTGTTATTGTTCCAGGGAAAATGTTATTGCACATTCGAATTGCAATGAATAAAGGGGCAGAGAATGAATGTTGACGACGATTGAAATTGTCACACAGGAAATGGACAAGACGACGATGAACAAAATGATGATGATGATGATGATGATGATGATGATGATGATGACGACGATGTCAAGAGAACCAGTTGATGATTATATCTGTTCGCTCCTAATGGAATAGTCAAAGTTGTGGGCGTGGCCAACAAAAGGGTGGCAAGTGGCATGAGAGATTGGGGTAGTAGAGCAAGAGCATAGCCTAGAGACAATTGGAATTGGATTTTGTTCTCATGACGAAGACGTCGACGACGACGATGACGACGATGACGACGATGATTTGCTTGATGCTATGTACAAGCCAAAAATGAATTTTGTATATTTCTATTTAATGTTTGTCTAAGATATTGGTTTTGTGTGCGTGGGTGGAGGGGTGGGGGGCAGAGTCAGTGAAAGGGGTGTGGCATAAATGGAAACTTGCTGACCCTTTGGCTAGTAATTAAATATGAATCAAATTTACTTGGGGATATGCTATAAAACTTAAGTATATACTCCTTTATATATATATATATTATATACTTATGTATATTGTTTCGTCTGAAATATGAAAATGGAATAAAGTAAACGAGAGGTGTGACCAAGAGTTAATCGATCTTTGAAAGTAGTTGAATGGAAGCCAACAAAATATCATAAAATATGCCCAACTTTTTATGTGATCTACTTATTCAAGCGATTTTTGCTAGATTTAAGCCAACGAATTGCGATAGAATTTATTCTGAATTGATACTGAACTGGAAAAAAATTATGAAAAATGCCTAAAGAACTAAAATGAAAATAAAAACAGAAAAGACAATAAATTAAAGCAGAGTTAAATGAATATTAGGTCTGAATTGTCAAATTAATTGAAACTAAATCGAACTGAAACGCAATTAAAATTTGATTTTGCAATTAAGACATTTTTCTTCTTTGTGTTTTTCGAGGTAATAAGAATCAAGCAAGCTGATTAAAAATATATACATCGGAATAGTCGAAAAGGAAATGCTTTCATGCATTAACAAGCTATGGCAAAAACAAAATTGACAACTTTTTCATCAGGCTTTCATGATTTCACCATTCAGTCGTCGTTCTTTGAAGAGTTTATGGGGCGAGAGAGAGAGAGGGAGGGGGCAGCTAACCTCGACACTTGAAATCCCAAAAAGCCATAATCTATGACCCACCAAATAGAGAACATCCAAAGCAGTGGAAGGATATTTTTTGTGTGTCCTGTTTTCATAAATGGAATCAGAAGAGAAAAAAATTGTAAGTGGCCAGGACATTCAGCAGGCACTTTTAATGGCCAACAAAGTGAAGAGATAGGAGAAAAGGGGGAAAAAGGAAAGGAAACTCAAGCAAAAGAGGAATGTCAAGACGACGCCCACAAAAATACATTTTCGATGAATGAATGAATGAATGAAAATGGGGGCGACGACTAAGCAGGAGGAGAGACAAGCCAACGAATAAAAAAAAAAAAAAACAGTGGGGGAGAAAAATGACAAGAAAAAGGCACCTTGAGGGCACCACCACACGAAAACCACGAAAAATGCAAAAGAAATTGAACAAAGAAGAGTTGGCGGAAGGAGGAGGAGGATAAGAAGAAGAATAAGATGATAAAACAGCCTTAGGACACTCCAACTCTCTCTCTCTCTGTCTTTCTCTCTCTCGCACTCTCAGTCTCTACCTCATTTTCTCCTTTATGTCTATCTCTGTCTGTTTGTCCTTTATCTTACTTTTGATTCGTGGGGTTTGTGTGTGTTTTTTTTTCTGCTTGTGTGTGGGTTTGGTGTAGAAAATTTTGAATTAAAGTTGTCAGCAGCAGGAAAAATCATTTGGAGCATGGAAATCATTTACCACCAAATCATTCGTCATGATGCTGATTCCAATCGGAGAAAATTTGTCTGTCTCTCTTCGCTCTCTGCTCTGTCTGTTGGGAAAGTTTTCTTAATTGTTGTGTTATTAATGATGCTGCCTGCCGTTTGCCGACTGCCAACGACTTTTCAAATTGAAAATGACAACAAGAGTCGAAAGTCAAAGCTGAAAGCCCTTGGCTTCTCAACTGACTTTGATGGACTGTCTGTCTGTCTGTTGGTTGCTTCGGGTCGCTTCAGATTGGGCAAAAAAAGAAACCAAAACCAAAAAAAAAAAAGGGAAAAACGAGTGAAGGAGGAACCACAAAACAGACTAATTGATTGTCTATCCATCCTGCCACCCTCTGCTCTACTCCTCCTACTGCCACTAAAAGCAAGTCACTCAAGTCAATTCAAGGCAAATTAATTTCAGCACTTTTCACGCCAATCAAACAGGGCCAGCAGCAGCAGCAGAAGCAGAAGAAGAAGTATCCAAAAACCAAAACGAGTCAAAGTTAGAGCCTTGTCCTATAAATAAAATTGCTGCTTGAGCAATTTTCAATCAAATGGCCATCATACTACTACAACAGTTTTCTTCTTTTCTTCTCTCTTCTCTCCCCTTCTTTTACTTTTGAATTTGATTTTTTTTTTGTATCATAAATTCATAGATTGAAAATTGATGAAAAGTAAAGTTTGGCAAGCCCGAAAGTATGCTAGGAAAATTAATGATCCTATATATAAATGAGAACGTACAAATTTCTAGGAAAATGAGAAAAGTTGCGAAAAACCAATTCAAAATACAATTATGTCCCAAGGACTTTATCTTTAGCGAATAAGCCTGGCCTATACAGGGTGCTTCTGTTGGGGAGATTAATGAAAGGAATTTTTTGTATACTGAATGTCTGAAATCTCTTTTGAGAAACATTAGAAATGGTGACAACTCTAAAACTGAAATCCCTACGATAACATTGGAAATGTTGGCAACGCTGATTTAAAGATTTGTTCCCTTGAAAGAAAGCTAAATGTCCTTTTTGAAAGTTTGGAGGAAAAGTTCATGAAAAACATCCAATTAGAGGTTAAAGAGCTAATAGATCTAGCTTTTCCTGGTCTTTGTGTACAGTTAATCGAAACAAAGACACACACACAAACACCAGACATTGAATGCAATTTAATTAACTAGAATTGAAGAAATTTGAATCCAAATTCACAGAGAGAGAGAGAGAGAGAGAGAGAGAGTTGGAATCAACAGATTTAAAACCGAAAGGGATATAAGCAGCAGCAGCAGCAGCAACGTAATGTAACTTGATATGAAAAGCAATTGTGCTGCATGTTGCAGGTGTTGCAGCACACAGACAGACACATTGTGCGGCTTAATTTCGTTTAAATCGAAACACTATAGAAGCAATCAATTAAAATGATTGCATCATCAAGTGATTCGATTTCAATGCAAATCGTTGAGAGATCGCTTTATGAGAAACGATTTGTGGCCTGAAGATGGTGGAGAGAGTGGTGTAGTGTGCCCGGTTACCGATTTATTGTATATATACATACATATGATGATATTTAATTGAAATGCACTTAACATTGGTTATCAATTTTTCAAAATAAAATTTGCAATGCAAATTTTCTAAACTGCAAATGCAAAAACGTAAACCGAAACAGAGAATATGAGTGAATGTGAGTGTGAGTATGAGTATGAGTGTTAGTTAGTTAGTTAGTTTATATGTAAGTAGTACATATTCAATGAGGGAAGGGGGAAGTGAAGGGGGTGGAGTGGGTTAGAAAGAGACTACTCACCGTGGTTGTGGCCGGTGTGGTGGCCGTATGCGGTGTATAGGCCGCATATGCTGGCTGTGGCAATGGGGCCGTATAGCGATAAGCGGCTGCCTGTTGGGCAACCGCAGCAGCGGCAGCAGCAGCTGCCGGGGCATAACCCTGCGGAGTCCAACTGGTTGCACCACGATATGGAGCACCGGCAGCCAAAGCGGCGCCAGCAGCAGCAGCAGCTGGACTAGTCATGGCTGGTGGACGTTGTTGTTGTTGTTGCTGTTGGTGGTGGTGTTGTTGTTGTTGTTGCTGTTGATGCGACGACGACGATGAACCTTTTAGGGCAACGGCTGAAGCGGTTAATGGAGCAACGGGAAATGCGCTGCGCGGTGTTGATGGAGCGGCGGTAACAGCAGAGGCTGCAGCGGCACTAGACGAACTGCCCTGTTAAGCGATACACAGCGTAAGAGAGAGAGAGAGATAGAGAGAGAGAAACAGAGAGAGAGAGAGAGAGAGATAGAGATAGAGAAAGGGATAGAGAGAGAGAGAGAGAGAGAGAGAAAGAAAGAGAGGATGAGAATCGAATAAATAAATGAAAACCGCAAAAAAGCGTCAGCTGTAAACTATTTTTCGTTTGTTTGTTGCCTGCCTGGATAAAACCGCCATGACATCCGGTTTTTAGAACCAACACACACACACACACACGTTAGAACAAAAACAAAAACAAGAAAATAAATCACATATTCACCTACACACAACTGTACCTGTTTTGCCATTTTTCTATTTTCTATTTTCTACTATTTTTGTTGTTTTTTTTTCGTTTTCTGTGGTTTTCACGTTTTTTGAGTGCGAGCATGGCATAAATAAATTCTTTTTCGGGGTCTACCGAGATGCAACAGTCGTCGGTTTCGCTTCCTGTTCTACTTTATGTACTTTCTACTCTTCAAATTTGAAAATGGGTACATTTGGCCTAGCAATCTCAGCTAATATCGTTCGATTTAGGCAGCCCATTGGAAAAATCTGTAACAAGTTAACCGATTCGTTTTGAAACAAGAGTCACAATTACACAATCGTTCGGTCTAGAAAGTGAGAATTTTAAACAGAGTCTCGGTTATATTCGGTTTAACCGAAACCAATTGGAGTCACTCTCGTTTGCCATATACGTACATATCTTATATGATGGAGTCTTACTGTTGCTCCCAGAGATGCAATACAATTCATGGGAAAAGCAGTATTTCGATTCTCTACAGATTAACCGATTTGATCCATCATTTTAAAGGCCCAATCGGTTGACTGCCCTTACGATGTGTGCTTTACTAGTGTTTCTTTAGCTACCCTCGGGCTCTACATAGCATCTAGAGGCCCTACGTTTGGCATAGGGTATAGAAACTTCAGAGCGGCATTTGCTGTTAGGCCGTATTTCGTTGGTTTCGCTTCGTTTTTTATGTTTTCTCCCAAAGCCTAAAGGTGCAAAAAAGTTTTCCTGCTTTTACTTCGTCGTTTTTTCCCCCCTTTTTTTTTGGGTTGGTTTTGTAGGTAGAAATTTTCGGGCATTTTTATTTGTGAGTTACTCATGCATTTGCGTGTCGTTTGTTTGAATTTTATTTTTGGAATTGCCAAAGCGGAATATGGCAGGCAAATATTTGATTTGTGTGTTGCGTTTCGCCGTTTTCGTCTTTTTTTTAAGATCCTTTTTGGTGGTTTCACATTGCTAGTTAATTTTTATGTGCATGCAATTTTTGTGTGCCTTTTTTCGGGTGGGAGGAAGGATTTGGTTCTATAATTTGGCAGGCAAATGGCTTCCAATTTGGTGGCGCCCAAACGAACGAATCAAGTTAAGTGTGCGTGTGTGTGTGTGTATGGGTGGGTATGGGTGTGTGTACTTTATGGCATTGAAATTATGTTTCGGGGTGTGTGTGTGTGTGTGTGTGTGGGTGTATGGAGAATATTAGTGGAGCAGTCGGCAGTCGGTAACAAACGAGTTTCAATGATGGGCAAATAAATATTTCATTTGAGACGTTGTAATTTCCAACTGGTTTAAGGCCCCTCCCCTTCGTCTTCATTATGGATAATCAGATTTAAAGCTAGTTTTTAATCAATACTGAATCAATTTTGATTGATGCAGATAAACAGAATTTTAACTACTAGAAAAGCAATTATGAGAGAACATAAATATGCAACTAGAAATGACTTTGTATTGGGCATAAAGATATCAAGATTTATGTGCTTAATAAATGTTAAATGGAAAGCCATTACATTTATAAAATAAATTTTGAAGTCTTTTTCGATTGAATAGCTAGCTAAAAACTTGTTTAACCAGAGGCACTTTAAATATTGAGTTGAATTTATTTTCAAATTGAAAAGAAAAGTTTGTTAAATTTTTGATTATCTTTGGAGTCTTTTAGAACTGAGATGAAGATTAAGTTTCATTTGCATTTTAGCCTTCAGTTTTAGTTCATTAAGTCGATAGACTGACTGATCTTTAATGTTCGACATTTTTGGGTACATTCGGTAAAGTCTTTATTTAAATTTTTCCCAATTGGAATTTCGACAATTTTCTCAATGGCCCAACATAAAAATTATACCAACTCACGTAGTCAATGTCTCCGCCTCTCTCCCTTTCTCCTTTGCGGCACATTCCTTTGACAAAATCGAATTTTGCACATAAATTTTCAGCAACAACAACAACAACAAAAATGTCACATAGACTAAAGGCAACAACAACATCAATAACAACAACAACAACAACAAAAACGTCGGCAAAAGTTCCGCTAATCGCTAAACGTTTATCGGTGCGGTGTGCGCGGTGGTATGCCAAGAAGCCCTCAAGGGATGGCATTTTCGCCGTACACCGTGCCGTAATCTAACCTTCCTAAATGCCCCCCCATCCCTGCCCCCACCTCACCGCACACACACAAACACACACACATTCGCATTCACCTGTCAGTTGATAATAAATTATTATCATTAATATTTTGCGCTTGATTTTGCCACCACCAAAGGACCAAAAAAAAAAAACACACAAAAAATGGCAGACAGACGGATGGACGTATAGACAGCAAGAGAAGGAGGCAGCGGGTGACAGAAGGCAGGAGAGGCAAAAACGTTCTTTGCATAAAAAGTGGCCAGAAATAATGTAATAGAATATAGAACAAAAGCGTCAAACAATATTACTAGAAGAAGTAAAAGGACATTCTCTCACTCGTCCTCTCTCTCTCTCTATTTCTCTCTATGTGCGTGAGCCAAAAAAAAAAAAAACTTTACAACACCCACACGAAAACTGCACGCGATAATGGCTCCCAATTTGGTAATTAATCACGTCCTCGTTCTCTTTCAGGCCACAGCTGCCCTGCAGGCCACACACACACACACAGAGAGAGAGAGTGACTTGGGGAGGTGGGGGGAGAGTGAGGGGGTCGCTTCATATTTTCCATTAGCGTTACGTTACGTTACGTTATATGTTTGTGGTCCTGGGGCCTTTTTTCGGCGTTCATTGCCATCGTCGTCGTCGTCGTTGGGAAATTAAGCGAATTTGAAGCGAACGATAAAATAATTACCTTTATGATTATTTTTCGCCTAGAACGACGCGCCTGAATACTGGGACGGGTGGGCGTGGTCATAACAATTGTGTTGGTGTGCGTGTGTGTGTGTGTGTGTGTGTGTGTGAGTGTTTGCCTCAATGTGCCAAACGTGTCTAATTTAGCGGCTTAAATTTATAGCAGTTTGTGCAGCTTAAAATGTTTGCCTATTCGTTTTTATGACCGCCTCTCCTTCCACCTACACCCACCGCCCCACCCTCACACCTTAGCACAAACCTACCAAGAATTTCTATATATATACTTATGTGAGGAGTAAATAGGTTGAAACATAAATTAAACTCTAGAGAATTTCATTTCATTTGCCCCTTCAAAAATTCTCTTTTTTGCTAAAATTTCTTTGATAGCAAAAATAATGAGAATATATTTCAATTGATTTAGGATTTCGGCAAAATTTACTTTGAAAATTGATAAAGATTGTTTAAAGAGATCGTTCTTTGCGAGAACTACTTTGGAAAATTATTGGTCATTCCATAAAAACAAAAAAATTCAAGGAGATTGCAGAAATTGAATTTAAATTCGAATGAATAGAAGATTTTTGTTCCTGGAAATTAAGAACAAGAACTTTCACTCTCTTGGTAGAAATATTTCTTTACTTCTCTCCTCTGTTTCCCCCCGTTTACAGTTTATAGGGTATGCAAATAGTTTTAAAGGCTCTCGTTCTGTTTTGGGGTTTTTCTGTTTGTTTGTTGGTTGGTGCTTGGTGGTTGGGTGGTGCAGGAATTCGTTAGTTTATTTTTCTCACATGACAGAATCTTTTTCCACTTAAAAAAATTCAAATTACTTAATGCAAAAAGGCAAAAAAAAAACAAAAAACTAGAGGATAAAAAGAAAGGAAACTAGGACTGACTGTAAGCAAAGTTGCTGAGTTTTCTCTCTGTCTCTCACTTGGCCATGCAAAGCCGCCCAAAACAACAATAAGGAGATGAAAAGAGAGAAAGCACAAAAAATACAAAAAAACTGGCAAAAAAAAAAAGAAAGTAGAAAGCAAAATATTTGCATTTGCCTTAAGAACTGTCTGAACACACTCACACACACATATACTCACACAGTGACACACACACACACACACACACACACATAGATCGAGAGACTTTACTCAGCCTTTTGTATAATTCATATTTTCCAACCACTTATTGTTTAAACTAAATAAAGCAAAAAACTTTTTCCATAATTAAAACCGACAGCGCAGCGTCCTTTTGGGACGGGGGGCTGCTGACTTGGGGATGGTACGAGTCAGTGGCGGGGGGTGGCACGAGTGGGGGCGTGGTGCGGATGACGTTTGGCGTAACGACGACACACACATAGAGCAAGGCAAGGCGCAAGAGCAGAAAACAAAAGTTTATTTTTTTTGTTCCGGTTTTTCCTTCTTCTTCTTTTTTCCATATATATGTACATTTTTTTTTTTTGTTTTTTATATTTTCCTCTCGTAATTCTATGCGGTAAATTAAATTTTTCCAGTATTGTCCTTGCATTTGGACAACAACAACAATTTTCACGAGTGAAAACATCCGCGCGGCCTAAAAATAGCAGCAACAAACAAAAATCGGCAGAACAAAAGACGAAAATAATCAGAGGAACAAACCGAAAAAACTTTATCTTGAACGATTTTTCTATACTCTATTTTATTGTAAACTGAACAATCGATTTGAATACGTCTGATTTATATTATAAAGCTGCCTCATCAGTTGTTAAAGTAGCAAACCTTTTGACATAATGTAAAATACTTACTCACTGAAAGAGTATTTCAAAAAGCGGCTAAAAATGAAAATGAGGCGCGTGTTGAAGGCAGAGGTAGCGGAGAGGTAAAGCGGAGAGGGGTGGTTAGGTGGAGAATGCTTTATGAAAATTCATATGTGAAAGATGCAATGGACTTTATTCATTTTTGTTTTTTGCTGCCTATTTTGCATATTTTTTGTATGGTGACTTTTTTTTTGCATTTTTATTTTTTGTTTTGTATTCCTTTCATGCCCAGCGGCTGTTGGAGCAAAAGGGAAAGCATTCGCAATTATTTTATTTATATATACGTAGATATATGTATGTATCTAGGTATATACTATATACTAGTTGTTGTTGTTGTTGTTGCTGTTGGCAGATGGAAATGAAGAAAATTGTATGGAATAATTGTAGGTTTTTTCCGTTTTCACTTATTTCTATGAAATTCTTGGTAGGAATTCCCTTGAGTTTTCTATAAATTGTATGAAAAATCTATAACGCAAAAATCCCATTTTCAACTAGCTAAAATAAGAAATTTAATTTGAAAAGCATTTTGCAACACTGAAGTGACTTCTTTGGTGGTGTAACCAAAATTTTAACTGGTTTGTGAATTGAAAGCACACAAATCTATTCCTATCTAATGAACTAGTTTCTAAACAAATGTTTAATTTTGTCATTGGAACTAGTTTTTTGTAGTTTGGTTCTAAAAGTTAATTTATTTGAATTTGGTTCAGAAACTAGTTCTTGGTACACTAGTTTGTAGCTCTTTGAATCAGATTTTAATCGAAAGTTCGTGACCGTAAAATGGAGCCCGGTTCTTTGGGGGTAAAACATCTGTTTATATGGAGAAACGCTTAATGTGTGCGTAAAGGTCTGGTGTGTGTGTGTGTGGAGTCAGTTTCAGTCTTCAGTCGAAGTTTTCCATATAATTTGTATATATGTAAGTTTACATCATAATTTTCTTCTTGATTTTTATTTTTCTGCCAGGCCTCATTTTCCCCGGCCAAGCAAAGCAAAGCAAGAAACATAAATAACTGAAACATCTGTTTTTAGTTTTCGATGGCGCACTGAAATCACTTAGCAGGCAAAAGTTTTTTTCCCCCGCCGCACCAAGCACCCACCGCTGTTCTCTGCTAAGGCGTTAAAGGCTTACTACAGTAACGTTCGACCTCCGCTCACTCCCATTTTTGCGCTTTTCCCGCATGCCATTTCATGCCAAACATCAACTGAAATCGCACCAACATGCTCCCACCTCACCTCACACCACCCCCACATTACCCCACCCCACCCACAGTCCCATAGTACCGTTAGAAATGTAATTTTGTCGTAAATGTCATTTTTTATGTTTTTCTTTTTTTTTTTTTTTTTTTTGTTGTTTCGGCTGTCGTCTGCAATTGTTATTGTTGTTATGTGTTACCAAAAAATAAAAATAAAAAAAAAATACAAAAACCGAAAAGAAAAGAAAACGAGAGAAGAAAAAAAAAGAAAAGAAAAATGTCTTCAAATCACAAAACGTAAGCCCTACTCCTGTACCCTTTCCCCATTTCCCCAATTTTCCCCGTCGTTCTAGAGCGCGTCATTTTTTCTTTCTCACAACTCGTTCATTTTATTGGATTTTCTGTATTACTTTCCTCTTTCTGTGTACTTCTCCGCCTTGTGTTGCCTTTTTTTTCTTGCTTTCTTTCTTATTCTTTTGCTGTTTTGGTTGTTAGATTTAATGAAAATTTGTTGAATGTTCTGACAGGCAGGCAAAGAAAAGGCGTGCAAAATTTTAAATTGATTATTGTGAAACAACAACACACGAGAAAAAGAAGTATATCCTAAATTTGACTTTTGGGATGACGATTGCCAAATACCCTGTACTAAATGGAAGGGTAGTAGACGTTTTAGGTAACCAACAATAAATTGAATAAGGATTAGAATTATATGTGTAACTTTTATAGAGTAGCCACCATATGATACATTTTGTATCATTTTAGATCCAATTTCCACTATAGCACTAACAATATGGAATAGGAAAAAGACAGTTTCAATTTATATTTCATTTCCAGTTTCGAGAAATACAAGAACATCTCGAAATTGTCAAATGATGATATCGAAAAGCGATAATATCGTGCTGCTTCGATATAAACAATCAAACAAGTTGATTTTGATTAGGATCACATAGGTGATCATAACGCACTATCAGGAATAGGATCACCTCCTTCTTCAGGTTTCTTACCCATTCTACCCGTTCTCCCCCAAAACTAATATTCCCTTTTCTAAGATTTAAGATTGCGACCCTTTCTACTCGCTTTGCCTTTCTTCTATCTTGATTCATGCCCAGCTCCAGTTGATATGCTCTTATGGCTTTACTGAAACTGGGATACAGGGTATATATATGTACATACAGAACAAAAAGGCTTGTGTTTTGTAGGAGATGTCCTGTAGTTCTTCTTTTTGTTGTTAAGCAAATGTTTCGCTGTTGCTTTTACTGTTGTCGTCGTTTTTGTTGTTGTTGCTGTTGTTGTTGCTGTGTTCATTCTGTGTAATATATTAACGTTTATGATGAAAACATAAAACTTGCACGCGTCGTTTGCCGCTGCTATGTTTTTGGTGGAGCTCTGCTTACTTTTAGGTGCGTGTGTTGGATTTGGTTTTGAGTCCTGGCACTGCCAGGACCATCCACTTTTATGCCTCACTTGGTTTTAACAGCACAGGCAAAGAGTAGGTTTTGGGGGCGGGGGGCGTGGGGCGGAGGGCAACGAAAACGTCCTCATAAAATAAATAAACGGCAGCCAACACACAAAACGAATGAACGAACGAACGAACAAACGATTCGTCCTGGAGAGAGATGGATTGCAGCAAAATCGGGCAATCTTTTTTTTTTTTGCTTGTCTTTTATCTTTATCTTTTTGCATAATGGAAATTGTTAGGATCATTTTTTCCACCTCCATATCCTGCTGCTCCTCCTCTTTATTCTTCTTGCCTGGTTCTTGCCTCCTTTAAGCCCTTTTTTATAGTCATTTTTAGTTCGGTTGGTAGTCGAAAATTTTTATTGCTATGCATTTTCCGAAATGAATTATGTTATTGGATTTGGCGTGTGTTTTAAATGGGGCTTACAAATTAATGAGTAACGCAACTGAAGCGCAAATTATTTGATTTAAGGACGATATATACCAAATATATATATATTTATGTATTTATAGTATATAATGTGCTGCAGTGGCTATTAAAATTTTTGGCGAAATTTTATTTTTATGACCACAAAGTGGGTTTCTTTTGAAAATCTTGAATTTAAGAATTTCCGAACTCACAATTGTCCCGTTCTCAATCAACAACCAAGTATGAAACTGTTATACAAACAATAAATTATCATAGAACACTTCCCTAAAAACTCAACGTTAATTTTGATCATGTTTTTCAATCTAAATGTTTGAATAACAATTGAAAAACATTTAACCATTGCCCTTAAATAATATTTATAATAGTTCAACAGTTATATAACCATTGAAAATACAATTTTCACTCGAATTTGATTGCATTTTTCAACCTTTTTGTAGCTTAGCTAAAACATTTTCCGGCAATTACCTTCCATAAATGAGATAATTTTTTGCCCCAGCTCTATGCAATAAATTTCCATGCTAACCCGAAAAAAGGCAACAACAATAATAACAGAGAAAGAAAATCCAATTGCAAAAACCAAGCATGCCCAAAAAATAAATAAAAAAAGAAGAACAAGAACAAGAAAAATGTGGAATGGGAAAACCAAAGTACAAGGGGGAAAACCAAAGAACCAGAGCCCGAACCCGAGCCCGAGCTAGAAAGACAGAGCTAGAGCATGAACCAGAACCAGAAAATTATAATTAAATTTTGCGTTTTGTATTAGCCTCGAGATGGGCCGCTAAGCTGGCCCCAACTAACCTCTACCCCTCCATCACATTCCCCCCTTCTCCTCCGTATCCCGCCACTCGTCAGTTATCTGCGGCCTGCTGCACCCTCACATCTTTCTGTCTGCGGTTTGAATGTTGAGCTATGGAAAGACAAAAGACCAACCAAGCCAAAAGGAAAAACCAGCAAAGAAGAAAATACTGGGTAACAACAACAACAACAGCAACAAGAGTAAATGGGCAAAAGAAAAGCTTGCAGCTGGTTTCCGTTTGCCGAGCGAAGATTTATTGCCTTGCATGGAGGGATTATATTGTATATACATAAGGAGTATGAGTGAGAGCAACTGGGCGTGGCTCGAGGGGGCGATGGAGGTAGCAAGTGAAGAGACGGCGGCACGACAGAAAAAAAAAAAAAAAGCAACCGATGGATCTCTTCTTAGTTACCATAAAGCCGCTTAAAGATTTTAATTTAAGAACCGCAACGAAAAATAATTATTTTACCCTCTTTCTCACTTCCTTTCCCTACCCTATCCTACCCGCCATCCCTTCAGCACCCTCTCTCTGACTTTCCATGGCATCGACATCGGCTCATTCATGCGTTGCTCATCATCAATGCGAGGACACGACAGTCGACGGTCTGAATCTGATTTAATTTGTTCTACTCATTAATTTATTTAGTTAGTGACTCTCTCTCTCTCCCACACTTTCTCTTTCTCCCTCTCTCTCTCTATCGCTTGCTGGCTCTACCAATAATTATCATTTAATTGTTGTCCATAAAATTTCATTGCCTACTTTTTTGGGCCGTTATGGGCGAAAAATTCGTTTTGTAATTTTCATTAAAAATTCAATAAAAATTTCAGAGCAAGAGAACAAAAATTTTTCATTAAAACTAAAATTGCACATTTTGGCGAAAGAGAGGAGAGGCGAGGCGATGAGAGGAGGAGCTGCTGTACCATTTGGGTGGAGGGAACAGAAATTTATGATGCCAGCACGTGACCCAGGCAACACTTAAATGATGGCTTAAATGAGTCCGTGACGGGCCCATGCAACAGAAGTTGCACTTTGCAGTTGCATTTGAATTTATTAACACAGCCCAAAAGAACAGAAACAAAAAAAAAAAAAAAACGTAAAACAATATTTTTATACAATTTGGCAAGTGAAATTTAATTTTCTTTTACAAAGCCCGCGAGAGAGAAGCCTATAAAATAAATATGCGGCATATAAATAACTTTCATTTAACTGATATTCAAAAGGGGTAAGCAGTTGAATTGAGAATTGAAAAACATATTGTTAAACTGTTTTTAAGGACAACTATCGTAGTCGTAATAGAAAAATTTTAAAATGGAAATAGAGAACATATTTTTAAAAAGTTTTGATAATTGTTTAAAACAAATTATGAATCACTTTACTCCAAAATTAATACGATATGATATTAAATCTATTCTTCGAAAGGATTTCTCCAGCTTCTACTCTAATGTTGACTGATCAAAACGATGGAATTTGATTATTTTTGGCAAATGTGAGAAATCTAAATATATCATGGAGTTGGGGAAGGAGAAGATGAAGATGGGAGTGGGTTGGGCTGGGCTATCATATACAGTCGATAACAAAATTCTCATGTTCTAAAAGCTTGCATGCTATTTCGTTAATGCCTCCGTCGTTTCGGTTCGTTTCGTTTCGTTACGTTCCGTTACTGTAGGATTTGTAGAAGAATTCCGGACACGTTTGACGTATGTATATGGTATGTATTTGATGAAACTCGAACCACGAGCCACACGGCACACGGCACACGGCATACGACGGCACAGAGTGCGGTGGTTATGGGGTGATGGTGGTAACAGTCTAAACAAATGGTTTCCGTTTAATGTAAATAAATCGATGTAGAAATCGAAGAAGAGTTTCGTGTTTGTTTTTGCCATCATCAAATTTAATACGCCAAGAGTTTTGGGGGAGTGGGGGGTTTGGATTTGTATTTAGATGATGAGTCAAATGAATCAGATTTCATCAGGGAAAAGACTTAACGAACGAAGAAGAAAAAATTGAGTAAAAGAAGAGTTTTCTTTTTTGTTTCTTCGTTTCGGTTTTTGTCCTCAACAACTTACGGTCTGATGAACGAAATCAAAGCAAAACCAAGAAGAGGTTTCATTCTGTAAAAGTGAAGGATAGAGGACAGTGGAGAAAGGGAAAAAGGCCTCCTCCAGGTTAAGTTGAAAATTTTCTTAGTTTTTCGCTCATTTTTGTCGAGTTTTGTGTTCATTTTTTGTGTGTGTGTGTTTGTTCTTTTAGTTTTTATGTTTGCCTTAATTCCGTGTCAATGTTGTTTTAATTAAAAATAATCGAGTTTTCTTTTTATTTTATTTTTTTCTGTTCTCATTTTTTTTGTGCAAATTGCAACAAAATGAGTTGGCTGAAAACAAACTTTGTGTCGCTGCCTCCGCTCCTCTCGCCCCTCCAAAAACCTCTCTATACATTTGACTCTTTCTGCCATTTTGTAACATGTCCTTGTGTGTGTGTGTGTGTGTGTGTGTAAGTGTGTGACTGTGTGTGTGTTAGTCAACAAAATGAAAATGTCATTGCACATAAAGGCAGGAAGGAGCGTACGTGACTCGCATTGCCGGAAATTAAGTGGTGTCCCAACACGTCCAAAGCGCACGAAGACGGAAAAAGCCACAGACAAGTGAGGTGAAGCGAGAGGGGGAAGAGGAACGGAAGGAGAGAGGTGAATAAGGTGGTAGCAGTCAGGCAGCGACAATATGCGGTGCACACACACACACACACACACACACAGCCAGTGAGAGAGAGACACATACGTGAAACATACGTGTGTGCCAGAAGCTAGCCAGGATTCCAGAACGACAATCAAAGCCGCACAATTTCGCTTGTTTGTCAATAACAATGAAAATTGCACAAATCCCCCGCCTGCCACCACACCGCACTCTCCCCCTCCCCTACCATATCAACCCACCCACCCACCAATCCACTCCACCTTCTCGATCCCCAAAGACTGAAAACTGCACAAAAATATGTGTTTGTATGTATGTATACTTATGTATATCCAAGGCATACAGGTAGAAGATACACACACAGAGACAGAAAGTGACAAAAGCAAAGGGAAAGGGAGATCAAATTGATAGGCATCGACAGCTTTCTAATAGGTATCTCGGATACGAACAGCAGTGTAAACCTTTCCATCAGCTTACAGATTACTAACCAAGAATTTGCAGTCATCGAACTCCAATTGAATTCGATTCGAATTCCAATCGATACTGTATACAGGGATACAGGGAATATTTAACGAACTTAAATTGAACTCATAAACTGTTATACTAACGTTTTAGAACTGTTACGTAATTGGTATAAGACTGCCATACTGCTATTCGTATGTAAAGTGTTTCACAAATCGTTAAATAACTGTTACAAAACTGTTATACAACTGCCAAGTATTAAACTGTTATACAAATGTTATATTTTACAATGGCTGACAACTGTTATAGTGCTAAAATGATGCATTTGAACTAATAAACCATTATAGAATTGTTATAAAACTGTTATGATTTAAATTCTATGCATTAAGTTAGACAAATTGGACACTTTGACCCCAATATTACAAGTTGAAACAAGTCTGTTATGTTATAACTCTGTTATACAACGATTCATTCACCTAGAAAACAACATTTAAATGATTTAATAGATCCTTTCTAATTCCTCTCATGGGCATTTCTTTAATAGAAATCTGAAGAGTAGCAGCAAAAGAGTTTAACATATGATATGCATATCTGAATAAGTTTTGGCATTCCGTTAAAATTCTGATTTAATACCATTTACCCTATCCCACATTAAGATATACATTATTCATTGTAAAACACAAAGTCACAAAGAGTAGAGGAATAGAAAGAGAGAGAGAGAGGAGCTGAGGGAGTGAGGGAGGAGGCAGGCACACACGGGATGCCATAGAGAATGCATCTCATCTCTTCTCCGCTTTTCTCTTGTTCGTCGTCGTCGCCAAACAATTTTGTGAAAACTATGCAAAGTGTTTAACACTCATTTGCCGAAATGTAAACCAAAAAAGCAAGGCAGACCGACCAGTCAGACCGTTCCACCGACCCACACGGACCCACACACCATTCCAACCGACGAGCCAACCAACCAGCTTCAGAGTGTGGTTTCGTCTGCTTTTGTTGTGTGTTTTGCCTGTCATGTTGTCTGTCTCCTGACACATGGTCACGACCTCTCTCTCCTCCCTCTCTTCTTCCCTCAATCCATTCCATCTACCGCTTACCGCCGCCGCCAACTCTTTGCCATCCTCTTTCATCTAAAGCAGCAGCAGCAGCAGCATCAGCCACAAAACGTCAGTGGCAGTAAAAATGTTGTTTTCTTTTTGTTGGCAATTAGCAAATAACTCACATTATGTTCGCGCATCGTTGTTGCAACCAAATCCTGGCCATGAAAACGCATTGGTAATGGTGGAGGGGAAATGGAAATTCGAGTGGCACGAGAAGAGTGGAGTGAGGCATGTCGCCGTTGCTGCCAGAGCTGCCGTTGCTGCTGTCCAAATTGATTGGTTTGGCGTTGCTGATGATCGCCCATGGCATGAAAATTGAAATGCCATCGCAGTAATGACAAGCGACACAAACGCTCGTGTACGTCATTGAAATCCATGCGAGTAGAACCAGTTGTATATGGCATTATATGTCAATGTACACACACACACACACACACACACACACACATACTCGTATATCCCTTTCAGTGATTTCGCCAAGTAATGTCCACGACAGCCAATTGGAAGCTGACTTTTACGTTCTCAATGTATGCATTGAGGCGAGTCATCCACATAGAGATGAAGAAGCAAGGAGAGGGAAGGGCGGTTGGGTAAGCGGGGACCTTTTGGCGACTCTAAACAATGGAGCATGAAATATGAGATCGATTCGTTGCAATTCTTTGGCATTTTTTTACGCCAACTAAGCAGAAAATGTTGAACAAATATTGATTTAGCGCAGGAAATGACAAGCTTTGAGTTTTCAGATAAGATTGTAGAACTTGAAACTGACAAAAAGGTTTCTCTCCATGGAAAAATTATATATATGGATAATATTTTTCGATTATTAACTGTTTTACAATATAAACAACACATTAGATATGATACGATTGGCTTATAAAATGATTAAATATGCCAAACAATTGGCATAGAACTTCATAATCACACTTGCCAGACTGTTATACTAACTACTAACGGTAAATTGACCAACTTGGAATCAAATAATGGCATTTGACAATCGATTAACTGATTGTTCATGAAAATTTCTTTTCGATTTAAAGCGGTTTTGTTTTCAGCCGCATCGAAACCCAGCACAAAGTGTATTAGATCGTTTGTAAAATCGGAGAATCTAAAAGTTAAGGCATGAAACTTTGTCTAGCCCCTACAAAAAATTAGACAATTTTGTAAATAAATTTACAAATTTACATTTATTTTAATAAAACTGACAAGTTTAATAGAAATGAAATACATTTTTCCAACATTTATGGTATTTTCGGTTTTACTGTTTGATGCAAATAATTTTATTAATTCAAAGCATATTTCATTTTTGCATATTTTATGCTCCTCAAACCGAAAACCAAGAGAGGGAGACAGAGAGAGAGAGAGAGAGTGAGAGAGAGTAACTAAAATAGAGAGTGTGAGCAAGACAGATGTTGTATGATGTTGCCCTTTCTTCTCGCATGTGCATAATATAATAAATGTATATATGTATGTATGGTAAGGTTGGGTTGGCATTGGGTTTGAGGAGAATGCGACGGGGGGCCGGCGGTGGGTAAAGGGAAGGACTTAAAAAGCACTTAACCAACCATAATTCATGCGCATTTATTTTTGTCCACCCCAAAACTAATTTAGATTTATATACACACACACACACACACACGCACACACATACAAATATATATCTATATACATACATATATAGAATAAATCTAGCCTCAGTTCCCTTTGCAAACATTTTTGGAAAATAAGTGAATCAAAATGTGAATATGAGAAGCTGATCAAATGTTTTCATAAAATGTCGCCTGCTTCTTTTTTTTTCTTCGAGTGTAATCAAAAAGTGGGCAATTATTTAGGCTTTTAACATGTCAGCCACGTGGCAGCTACAACAACAAGAATCAACCATAAACGGAAACGGAAAAAGAACCAGAGCCAACGGAACACACACACACACACATGAACACACACAGACAGTATATATGAATTGAATTTTGATTTGGGTTCTAAAGTTGTCCAGGCAAAATGTTTTTAGGCTTCATTTAAAGGGTACATATGTTCGAGGAAAGAGAAGGAAACCAACAAAAAGACACAAAAAAAAGGTCTCTTTTATCATTTTGTATTTTTAGCCAATGGATAAAAGGCAGGAAATTGTCAAGGTAAGTGACACACAAGCAATAAGAAATGTCTTTGCCAAAAAAAAAAACAGGATCTCATATAAGAAAACGCTTTCAATTTCAGATATGTATGAAAAATCTCCCATCACTAAGGCTCGCTCTACATACTACCGGAGATCGCTTCAGCTCATTTTGAATAAGGTAAAGGGACACTGTAATCATAGGTAATCATAGAAAGAAGTATTTTTAATTCTAAAGAATCATCTGATCGTGGTAATCCTCCAATTCTATTTTCTTTCTTGTGGAAATTTGAAGTTTAATTTTTGAAAATCAATGAAAATCTTTCCCCACCATATATACATACATATTTGTTGTTGTTTGGTTCATTATACACCTTAATTTGCTGAAATTGAAGTCAAAAGCTATTGCTGCTGCTGCTTTTTGTGTGTTCTCTGATGTACACTCAAAGTTAATTATCATAATGAAGCTAATTTAGTTAAGGGGGCCAAAAAGGAAAACCACAAATTAGTCCAAGAACAAACAGAAAAGGACATTTCAGAGCAGAGAACAGAACACAGAAATAAAGGCGCGGCGCGCAGTGGTGAAGGAACTTCTGGGTTTATGGGAAAGGATGCTTGCTTGGGGCTTGGGGGCTAACTTATCTCAATTTGAGACGCATTTTTCAACGTAGTTCTTCTTCTGCTCTTTGTCAACAAAGAGACACAAAGACAAAGATGGTGAAAAAGTAGGCGAAAATGAAAATGATGGAAAAAAGAGATGGGGGGAGGGAGGCGGGGGTCGACGAGTTTTTGCGGTCAACTAAAAATAATTTATAGCAAAAGGTTTTTCCCTCCACTTTAGATTTAATTAGTGCGTGCGGTTTTTGAGAGTTAATGCCACGCCCCCATTACATTTCACTGCCACCCTAACCCTCTGACTACTTGATTTATTTTACTCTCTCTCTCTCTCTCTCTCTCTTTCTCTCTATATATATATGTATTTTTCTGGTGCGTGAGAGGAAAAGTTATTAACTGCCACTAATTACACATTTTTTCAAGCGATATTTATATTCATGCCCAGTAACTGTTTTTCCTTTTCTTTTTCCTTGTTTTTTATTCCGCCAAGATGGAGCAGTGCAAGGCAGGGGCAAGGCAAGGCAAGCGAGAAGTCCTGCCAACGATACGGCGAAAACGTAAAAGCTCTCCTGTTAATTATTATAGCCACCGTCGACGCCGCCTCGACTCTCCGACTCTTTGGCTCTCGTCTTAATTACACTGGATTATAAATATTAAAAACGGAAGCAGTTGCCAGTAGTAATCAGGACATCAGACAGAAATAAAAGTGGAGAAATAAAATATAAAAAAAAAAAAATGATTATGGTACAGGAAGCCATTTTGTTCGGTTCTTTCATTCTTTTTTTTTTTTTTTTGTACAGAGAATTGAGAAAAACTAAAGCTTCATAAATGGCGAAAAGCATAAAAGAAATGCACACACAGGTAACGATTGAAAAGACTCAAATATCAAAAGAAAATCCAAGCTTTGAGCTGATTCTGATGATTGAAATTAATACAGAAATCTCGCCGAGCCCTTTTATGTAATTAGCTTAAAGATTTTTCGTTTCGAATCTCAGTAGGAAGTAGAGTAGAGTAGATAGTTAATTGAGAGAAGATCAGCAGAAGTGTTGTGAAATCATAATTTTTTAATTGTAATTCCCAACTGGTTTAAGCTTTGAAAAGAAGACTTTTTCTAGAAGATTTTCTGTAGTCTGAAGTTTAGTTTAAATGTTTTATATTTCTTTCTAAGCCATCAAAGCAAATTTGAAACGATTTTAGTCAGTTAACTTAATGTTTGACAAAGTTTAAGCAAAAGATCAATTTTATTTGAATTACTTTTGTTGGGTTATAAAACTCATAAATTTGCCATCCATAGTTTTCTCCATTTTTTTTTTGTTTTTTGTTGGAGTGGGGTAAAAGTTTTTCTCCCTTACATTACATCTCAACTCCAAAGCGATCCAACAACATATGGCGAGCGTACGTCAAGCGTTTACATCAAAATCTCATGTTGCCAAATAGAAAACCATTTTCCACCCCAACCCTAACTAACCCCACACCCCAAAACACTCCCATATCAACCCAAGTAACAGCTGCTGTGCTCGGTTAGAGAAAGAAATTTTACACCAGGCTAAACTGGGAGCTGTGTGAGCGACCCTCTTAACTTGAGTAGACCAGAGCTGAGCAAGGAAGAAAACTACAGCCAAATGCAATATAGAAAAATCAAGTTCTAAAAATAACAAGATATATTAAGTATAAGGAAGTAAGTACAACTACTAACACTACAAGTGCAACTACAATAGTGAAAGCGTGAACACAATGCGGCGTATACGTAATGTGAGTAGGACTTGAAGAAAGCACCAAAAGGTGGAAAGAGAAAGGGCCCAGGAAAATGGGTAACGAAAGGACAATGCAACGCGGCAAAAGGAATGTGTTGAATGGGGGCCAAGAAATGCATTGTTGAGGTCACTTGCGGCAGTCACAGCTTGATGATTGAGAAATAAAATAATAATAATGCATGACAATAAAAACGGAAACGGAATAGACCAGACCAGAACCGAGAACCGAGAACCGAGTACCGAAAGCCAAGAAACCCGACCAGGTGGACAAAAAAAGTACAAAACAACTTCCAAACCCACTTGGAAAATGTGTGTTTGGAATGGAAAAATAAAGTAAGTAAGTCGCCGGGCCGACTTGGATATACCATGCATTAGGTGAAGAGATATATATTAAATTTCTTTCAAATGCTATCTCTCTTATGTGGAAACGAGCACTTTAGCGCCCCCCGACCAAATCGGTGATTTGCAGCATATGCTATCTCGCTCTTTTTCGCGTGCATCTGCCTTGCACCGCTATGAGTGAAAAACGTTTCTATGTATAACTCGGCCATTTTTATTCCGGTTCTTGTGATATTTGGTGGAATGATAGATATACGTGACATGTATTAGTGTGCCAAATTAAATTACGATACGATAAATATTTCGGCTAAAAATCGAATTTTTCGAATTTCGGGGGCGGAAGGGGGCGTGGCCAAAATTTGAAACAAACTTGGTCTGCGTGCACACTGCACGCATCTGATGTCCAAATCCGAAAGCTCAATCTTTTATAGTTCCCGAGATATGGAGGCTCAAAATATTGTTTTTCAAATAGCGGGGGCGGAAGGGGGCGGGGCGAAAAAAAAAAATAAACTCGATCTGCCTGCAGAGCAAACGGGTCTACATGCCAAGTTTGGTAGCTCTAGCTCTTATAGTCTCCGAGATCTCGATGATTCTTCAGACGGACAGACGGACAGACGGACAGACGGACAGACGGACAGACAGACGGACATGTCTCAATCGACTCGGCTATTGATACTGATCAAGAATATATATACTTTATAGGGTCGGAGAAGCTTCCTTCTCCCTGTTACATACATTTTGGCGACTTTAATATACCATTTCATTCTACGAATGCATGGTATAATAAAAAAAGGAAGTTGAAGAGTGGACTTTAAGATATCCTGTACAGTTAGTTTAGTTATTCCTTATGCCTTTTCAGAAACCTAATATACCCATTTGAGGCTCGGACAGCTTACAGGATATGGATAGGGAAAAGAATGGAATTTTGCTGAGCATGTTCTTTAAGGATGGACATGATGGGCGTGTGTGTGTGTGTGTGTGTGTGTGTGTGAGAGTGTGTGAGTGTGTTTTCCGGGAAAATGATTTATGGACAAGCAGCAGCAGCTGTCAATGACAAAAACTCCTCTTGAGGCAATGGGCCCATTGACAGCGTCGTCTATTAAAATGATACGAATGAACTCAACTGAACTGAACGGAGTCGAGTCGAGTCGAGCTGAGCTGTGCAACTTTTCACCTCCAACTCCAACAACATTCTACTCCCTTTCCTGTTCTCTCTCTCTCTGTCTCTGTCTCTCACTCTCAGTCTCTCTCTTCATCATCATCAAAATCATCATCATCATGCTTCATGCTTCCATCCTTCATCTCATGATACATAACTGATTTTCAATTTGTTTAAAGTGAGGACCAACAACAAGAACATCGATATGCTTTTCCTTTAGGCCAAATTGGCTATTGGAAGAGAAGTGGCAAGTGGCAATGTGTGAAAGAGAGGAAATGGACGTAGTAGTAGCAGTAGTCTTTTGCCTTGGCTCACGTCTCTCATATTGCCACAAGACGTTGCACATACTCACACGCTGACATTAATGTCCGCAAAATGTTACTCGAGCTGTCGCACAACCACCCACCCACACCTGTGCGTGTGAGTGTCTGTGTGTGCCCACCCTCTCCGCCCCTATTCATTGGTCGTATTTGTCTTATGAACTGTCAAACTGACATTCATTGACGCTTGACATGTAATAAACGAAACGAAACGAAATGTTACGAAATGAAATGAATGAAAATGTGAATGTGCATGCGAGTGTGTGTGTGTGTGTGTGAGTGTGAGTGTGAGTGCGAGAGTGAATGTGAATGCGAATCCTGCACGAAAATGAAACAATTTCTCTTCCTTCTATTTTTAGTATCGGGCATCGGAAATATGATTTTTTCGAACCATTTATTTTTTCTCTTCTCTTATTTTCCTTCTTTTTTTTTTTTTTTTTTGATATAAATTGATTGCATTTATTAAAGGGCGCTAATTTAATTTACCAAGGGGAGTAAAAGGCTGCCCCCCCTCGCCCATCCTCCTCCTAAAAAAAAAGATGAAAAAAACAGCAAAAAGGAAAATCAAAATAGCCCAGCCGGAATATATAATTCAATCAATTTTCTGTTGAATTGTTGTTGAGAGGATGCGATGAAAAGTAGAATGGAATTAAAAAACAAAAAAAAAAAAACGGGGGAAAAAACAAACTGTACTTTATAGCCCCCTTTGACAGAAATTATATTAGAAACCATTCGGAAAAATAGTATCCTATAACAAGTATTTTAAATAGTTTGTCAAATTGTTAACCGTATAACAGTTTCTGCAACAGTTTATTAATCATTATAACAGTTTATAGAACACTTTCTTAGTCTCAGAACTGTTTAAGCAATAGTTTCTTTCAGTCGTGTGAGGACTACAATAGTTTTGAAGTCACTAAAGACCGTATGCCAGTTTATATAACAGTTTAAAGTAGGTTTTTAGCCCCTTTTACTGGTAAAATAAATAGGACTTTCCGCAGTTAAAAGTTAACTTTAATTAACCGTATAACATTTATATATATCGGTTATCCAAGTTATTTGTTTTAGTTCTGTTCAAACAATTATCGATTAGGTTTCGTTATCATAGCAGCTACGATTAATAGATTTTCTATCTCTCATTTTTACTCTCCATTTTAAATAACTTAATCTGTAAGAATTGAAATAACATTAGAATGCCATTAGAAATCCTAAAGCGATATACCAAACAACTGACAGCAAGAATGCCTTTGTTGTAGTTTCTTTTTTTTCTGTGTCTTGTTGCTTTTCCAAGTTCTTCTGCTATTTTGCAGGTGCCAAAGGTTCGGAGAGCCAAAATAGACGGAAAAAAAAGAAAGAAAGAAAGAAAATTCCACAATGTAAACATAATGAGTTTGGGGAAATGCAAATAATTCGCAATGGAAATCATTATTGAGCACTGAACCAGACAGGATGACAGGCTCTCAACCTCTGATAGAGAGGTGGTGGGATGGGGAGGGGTTTTAGGAAGTGAAGTACATAAGACCAAGGGATGGATGGAGATGCATTTGGTCCTCGAACAAACACAATTCACAATGGTCATCATGATGGTTCGTTGGTTTGGCTCGCTGGCTCTTGGTGTAAGCCAAAAATTCATGGCCAAAAATTGTATTTTGCTACCCAAGAGCAGCGGCAGCGGTCCCCGAGAGGTCCGAAATGAAAATCACACGAAAATCAAGGCGGGGCCGGGGGCCCGATAATCGTTAAGCGATTTCTTCTCTCTCTCTATCCCGCCCTCGTTCTTTCTACATTTTTCTCGGCATCTTTCTCCAACCACTCTTGTTGTTAAATGAAGTGTTTAAAATTTACGATTTCGAAGGCAAAATTTATAGCTTAAGCTTGAGGATGGTTAAGCGAACACGAAAAGCAAAAAAAAAAAAAAAAAAGAAGAAGAGGGGTGAGGAGGTGGGAGAGAATCAACCCTCGAAACAACGAAAATTCCTTTTGATGGCAGCTAAGGGAATCAATCTCACATGTGACTGGGAAAACTGGGCAAAACTCTGATCCTGTTGATTGGATGACACCGAAATAAAAACGGAACAAAATTGTTAATGGAATGAACGACGAATGGTGAGCTGCAGTAGCAGTAGCAGTAGTCACTAAGCCAATTACACGGATAACAGTACAGTACAGTACAAAACAGAGAGAGAGAGAGAGAGAGAGAGAGATAGAGAGAGGAGAGAAAAAAAATACCAAAAGTACAATAAAGGGAATGCTCGTAAAAGTCAGTGAAATCAGCTTAGCTAAGCAGAGAGCATTTCAGGTTTTCAATAAACCAACCACAACAAAAACGCTTTGCATACTTTTCTGCGTTCAGTCAAGTGGCAAACTCCGAACAGGACGACTATGACGACGACGAGTGCTCACTTGATGAGCTTTCCAATTACATTTAGCTTGCTCGCTCCATCTCTCGTTTACACACTCTCAGTCTTCCCCCCCCAGTTCCCGCCCCATCAGTCGGTGTCTCAGTGTCTCAGAGAGAAATTAACTGCTGCTGCCTCGTAAAAGCCTCAACATCAACATCATTTTCATAGCTAGTTTGAGCTTTGGCTCTTTAGTTTCATCGTCTGCCCACATAAAAATTATCATAAATGAAATTCTTTTTCTTCCTTTTCTTACTTTTTCTTCATTCATTTGCTGGTTCTTCAGTTCAGTTCAGTTCAGGTTCAGTTCTATGGCAATTTGTGTAATGAAAGTGAGTGCTACTACAACTACAACTAGTGTTCACTATGTCTGTGTGTGTGTGTGTGGCATGCGGCACGTTGTATACAATGAGATGCCCCGCCCTTCAGCCCACGCCAGCGTCCCCCATCAGGTAGCCTGTCATCAACAGGAGAGAACACGCCAGGTGCAGGCTATGGTCGCTGCTTACTAATAAAAATTCTCTTACTTTGGTTGTGGTTAATGAAATGGTTTATAAATTAAAAACAATGTGTGATATAGATAATGAAGAGCAGATTTGTATGCACATTCAAGCGATTTCAAGAATTCAATCGTTTCCCTTGGAAAAACAGGAAAACTTTAAGGATATTTAGCTGTCCATGAGTAACGTTTTTGAGTAACTTAATTATACTGGGTTATAAATCTATCAGTTTATAGGTTAAAGATCGAGCAAGCAACTAAGAGACGCACAAGCAACTGACCGACGCACAAGTAACTGAGTAAGGCACAAGCAACTCACCGACACACAAGCATCGGAGTGACGCAAAAGCAACTGAAAGACGCACAAGCAAGTCCACGATAGCCTTTTTCGGTATTCTTGTTCGTGATTCCATCAGTTGCTGGTGCGTCTCTCCACATACTTCGTCTCGGACTCGATATTGCAACTTGCTAGCGATTCTTGCTCCCATTAGTACTTATATTTTTGATGATCCAACCCTATAATCTATCTCAAAAGTTAAAAAAATGATTCCCCTGGGATTAACAGATAATTAATAGTTGAGATGAAATTTCTGCGGAAATATTTAAGACCACGTTCAATTTCTACAACGTAAAATATTCCTTACAAAAATCTCTCCACCTTAAAGGAATAAATATTTTAGATTTCAACAATCGCAGCAATCTGAATTTTAGATATCAACCAAGTAAACCCAATGTTTCATTTCATTTGAAATAGTTTTTTCACATGTAGTTTGGAGTGTAACAAAAGTGAATAAAGTTCATTTTGTTTCAAATAATTTTCGTTAATTTTTTTGTGTGAAAATTTTGAAGTGCAAAAGTCGCAGCAAAGAAGGGAAGAGATGTCCACAAATCGCGTGAAACGCTCAAAAGGCGGTGGCTGTTGCGAATCGCCTTGCTGTGCCGAGAGTCAGAATGCAAATTATGCGACTCAAGCTGCCGAAGGACCCGACCCAGAGTGAGTTCTATTGCCTATTTCTATTTCTATTCTATTTCTACCTCCCTATATCTATCCTCCAGAGATGTGGCACGCCAGACTTGCAATGATCCTTGTTCACCAGACAATTGCAAGATTTTTGGTGGCCTCGATGAACCCTATAATCCTAGCTTCGATCCCAAAGAATGTTTGCGTTCACGTCGTGGTAACGTGGACAAATCACTGGGATATCCCATTGGCATTATGGCGGCCAGTAAACCCGTTCAGGGTGCAGTACCCAATGTGGAGAGCATACGTTTCGCAGGGAATTTGAAGGGATTCGCTCACAGTTATTACACGCGACGTGATGAATGGACACCAGAGACAATCGATATGCTCGTGGTGGAGGGTCAAATTCTATTTAGTGACTCGGAAAATATGAGTCCACCCAATCATAATCTGTATCCCGAGGTCTACGATGAGAATGAACAGAAGGTCACGCGACACTTTAAGCTCAATGACATTGAATTCGCCATGGAATTGGAGACGCCGTTCGAATTGAATGGATATCCGAATATCATTCGCAATATTCGTCGAGTGCTGAAAGAGTTTTTCAAGAAATCACAATATGGAGTCTTCTGGACACCCGACTGGTATCTCTTGATATGGAAAGAGAAGGGCATTTGGATGGTATTGGATCTGAATGGTCGTGATAAGGAGACAATGAAATCGAATCATGATAGCGGCTATCCCATGATGTTGGCCCTCAAGTCAATGGACAATGTCGTCTGGTTGATTAAGAACGAATCGAATCTGGAGAAAACTGATCCATTTACATTGAGAGAGATTTTGGTTGTCCGAATGGTAACACCCGGGCCCGAGGGTCAGAGTTGGGAGAGAGAATTCGGTATGCGTTTGAGTCAATTTGATGTTATTGCCTCGGACTATGCCTATTTGAAATCGAATTTACATCTCACCCTAAATCCAAAGGATGCCCTACGCAACCGTAGTGCATTGCCCGTGGCAGTGGCCACTGCATTGGCCACGAAAATCGATCATCCCGCAACATGGGATGAGAAAATGTACGATAAAGTAATGTGCTATGGCGTCAATATGTGTAAGAACTGTTGGGAGCCATGCGTCGATATTAATCAACCCATGGATTTGGATACATTTCCACGACAAATACGTATGGGACAATTTGTCGCCGAGGTTCTACTAACGCCCAATGTCTTTGAGGGATGGTGGAAATGTGTGCCCATGTATAAATTCAATGATTTCCATTTAATGTTGGAGAAGGCATTGAATGAGAACGATTATGTCATCTTTCAGATCAATAATCAAATGTATTCGCTGTGGAAGAAGGGTGAATTTATCTATCTAATGGATCCATATCGTCATCATATTGTCGGACGTATACTGGAGGAGGGTGAGGATCCGAAAAGTGCCACAGTTCGCATGTTTGCCAATATCGATCGGATGTTGAGTGTCTTTCATCAGATATTGCTTGAATCGAATCGTTCAGCGGTTTTTCATATTCATACATTGAAAATTCGCAATATTACGGAATGCCCACCGGGTACGGCTCCGGCTTTGTTGCCGCCGGATGAAGAGATTGAAGTGCGTTCACTCAATGAGAATATTCGCTTCGATGAGAACTATGACAAGTGTCTGGAGGAATTGGGTGAGATTAGTGATTATGAGGAGGATTTGGCCTCTGAAATTGAACCCATCGAGGAGGTTAGCTCATCGGAGGAGATGGTCGAAGAGGAGGAAGGCGGTGAAGCAGGACCAGCTGAGGGCGGCGATGAAGAGGACGAGGAGGATTAGGTTTTTAGTAGTGCAAAACAAAAATTATTACATATGTGTAGGTGTGTGTGTGTGCGTTTGCGAAATATTTACTTGAATAATTGTTTTCCGCTCTTAAACTCTTTTGTTTCACCTCCTCATTCCACCAGCCCCATTAGACGGCAAACACGACGGGGCACTCCATTCATCGCTATTTAAAGCATCATTCTCACCTAAGACACACACATCCTCTAACCAGTTTTGGTATTTTTGCATCGCCCTCCTTCTCCGCCCTTTGTGGTTTCTCGCATATACAACATTTCTTGTCGTCATCTTCTTGTTTTATATTTTTGTTGTTGTTAACAAGGGTCTGTGGGGTTGGAGGGTTTGGGGGGGAGATGAGAAAACAACACCCATTTTGAATTAAATGTCACGTTATTCTCGTGTAAAGTCGCTTGTTCAGCAACAAAACGAAAGAAGTGCATAAAGGCACAAGAAGAACAACAAGAAGAAGGTGGCTAAAATAGTCTGCTCCTTGACAAGATGCGCGAACGAGTACTCTCCTATGATAGCAGAAGAGGAGGCGTGTGTGTTGTGTGTGGTGGAAGGGCGTGGTCCATGTATGTCATTAAAAATACAACAACAACAACAACAACAACAACAAAAAAAAGAAGCGACGAATATCGTTTGTTAGTTGCTTCTGCTTCTGCTGCTGCTGCTGTTTTGCCTGGAGGCACTTCCCTCTCTCCCTCTCCTGCTGAACTGCTGCTGTCTGCCAGGTGAGAAGAGGCGAATGAATCTCTTTCACGGGTGTGATGCCATGCGGGAGGGAAGTGAAGGGGGGCCCGCATCCAATTCTCAGCCACTCAGTCACTTAGACAGGACCATTGTTGTTGTTGTTGTTGCTGTTGGTTGGTTGGTTGGCTGGCTGGATGGCTGGCTGGCTGGATGGCTGACTCGGTTGTTCCTTGCATTTCTTGTGAGTGAGGGAAACCGTTTTGAATTCACAAGTGACATTTTACCCAAAAAGTCGACAGCGCGAAATTAATGGAAATTTAAAAATTGCATTTTTTTCACATCCAACAAAATGACACACAAGTAGAAAGACCAAGAGAGAGAGAGAGAAAACGAACGAACGAAAGTGGAGGAGCCTTACGACAATGTGGTCTTCAGATAATGGAGACAACAACAAGAACAAACAGCAGCAAACAGTTGAGCGCGACATGTGGCAAAACGCAGAATACCTGGCGACGTCGTCGTTGTCGTTGTTGTGCTCCTCTGTCGCTCAACTTGAGGTTTGTTGGGCGTGAAATTTGCATGCACAAAGCGACAACTTTACAAGTTTCACAAAATGGTTTGTTTAAATATTAATTTGAGACTATTGATGGGGTTGTGCTTGCAGCAGTTGGCTCAAGTTCCACACAGATATAAAGCCACATTCCAATTTATCTGCATAAAGTTTTCATCAGTGTGTCGTAATACACGAGTCGAAAACGTTTCTTTTATAGCAATTTTTGTAAGCCGATTAACCAGGCAGGCAGGCTGACTGACTCTTAGTTTTCCCCTTGCGTATTGAACTCTACGTGAGTAGTAGTTGCCCGTTAAATGATAGTTTCCTGTACCGAACGATTTGACTGTGCCTCAACCTAACCTAACTTAGCATTTTGAGTTAAATAAATAGAACTAGTTCTGATTTCGTTTTTACTTTATGGTCATACTCTCTGGGGGAACTATTTTCTTTAGTCATGGCGGTTAACTCAGTTGTAAAATTAAGGGAAATAGTTTCTTTTTCATTCGGTTTATGGCCTTACTATGAAAATGAACTACTTTCAGCGGGAGTACCGTTATATTGGTGAACTATTTCCTGCACTTAATGGTCACACTATCAAAAAGAACTAGTTTCTGGGGTAACTGGTTCTAAAGATTTACTTTGCTTACCCGCACGAAAAATTGAATTTAACTCTTCAATATTATATAATTTTCCATTCATTGCCACAAATCAAAACTTACCTAGAACGAGAAAGAGAGAGAGAAAAGAGAAATTAATATATGCGAATTTTTATGAATAAATTAATTATTTTATTTACAATAAACAATTAAAATTGCATTTGTGCAAAAAGAAATGCTGCTCCGCCACCGCCCCCTCTATCCCTTTCAGTTTTGTTTCGCCTTCTGTTTACTGCTCTATTAATTTTTAATTTTTTATGCAAATGTGGTGCAACCAAAGCGCAATCAATTTGTAGAAACGAACCAATAACCACGCCCACGCCGCTGCCGCCGCCGCCACCACTTAGTGGGCGGGGCTGGGACAGGACAGTGCGGTAATTACGCTTGTGGCTGCCACGCCTCTTCGCCTAGGACAAACATGTCAACAGCAGCAGTGGCAGCCAACCGACCGTCCGACCGACCACCAAGGCAGAAACCAAACTGCAAAACCTAGAAAAATAAACAGAAAGGAATAAAGGAAGAGTGGGCTGGGCTAGGACACACTGCAGGACTCTGCACCTGCCACACACATTCACACACACACACACACCCAATTGTGTGTGGAGCTGGGATAGGGATATATTTGGCGCAATTTTCGTGCTAAGTGCACATGATAAATTAATGATTGGCGGTGGGCGGTGAGCCAGCGGTATCAGGAGGGAAGCGACCAGCACCAGCAGCAGGCACAAAGTGATTAATTGTCAGTAGAAGGAGGGCGATGGAGGGGGTGTGGGTGTGGGTGTAACTGAAACTAGAGCAACTGCAGCCTATCGAATGACACTCACTCACTTTATGAGTAATGGCCATATTTTTGATGCCCCAACTAATCCCACCTCTCGACTCTCTGCCTTCCGTTTCTTGCCTTTCCGCTCTCTCTCTCTCTCTCTCTCTCTCTGTCTCTCACTCTCTCTCTGTATCACACATTTTCGATTTAAGTAGCCAAATTAGTTTACTTCGACCTTATTCTATATGCATATGGGCAAAATTTTGACTAATTGATTGAATGGCTTTTACGCCCTACATTCCTCCTGGGCTAATATGCAATTCAATATCCGAGTATTCAAAGAAGAGTGTCAGAAAATCAATTAAAATTGACTTGCAATTGAATTGACTAAAAACCAAATGGAATTATCTCTTTAGGCTAATTGAAATATCAACCACATAAGACACAAGATTTTACCTCAACTTAAAGATATCATAATTTCGGAAATTTATTGTATAGAAAGTTGTTTTTCGTAGACATTCCCAAGAAGTTATCGGTAACGACTTTTGAACTTTGAGCAATGCCAGCAAATTAATTTCAAAAACTGCTTAAAAAACATAATGAGTTTTGAGAATTATTTCTTTTTAATGAAACTGAACATAAAATTCACACTGATTAGCCGTTAAATTTTATTATTAACTAGTTAAGCAATGACAATTTACTCCTCCTACTAACTAACTTGTGGAACTACTTTTAATGATTTGAAACTACTTTGACACCTTCGACCTTTCGACTGGTAGTCTATCTTCATTGCTGCATAATTCCCTTTAATATTGCGTTAAAGCCGGGATACAAAATCAAAAAATCCGCAAACAATGTGTAAACACAAAAAGAGATAGCAATAGTCGGTGGAGTGAGTGAGAGAGAGAGAGGGGGAAGAGGCTGAAGGAGTTTCCAGCCAAATGCAAATCCCCCTGGGAAGCCACAAAACAACTTTTTGTTGCTGCTGCCGCCGCCAGTCGAAATCAAAAAGTGCAGCCGAAAAAGTTTTAGCTAAAATTTTAACTGTCGACCGCCCCATGATCCCCAGTCACAGCTACGACCCACACACACACAGAGACAGAGAGAGAGAGAGAGAAACTGCTCCATCCTCTTCAGTAGAATTTGCGGTGACCATTTTAGGCACTCAACCAAATTGAGCGAGCGTAGGGCCAAAAATTTTAAACAAAAACTGAAGGACTTTTTGACTATGACGCAGTTTTTATACACTAACCAACTAGATCTGCTTGATGAGTCCTGCAAAAAAAAAAAATACCACTAATTGGGTTTTTCAGCTCAACTTTTATTCAATTGTCAAAATAGTTAGTCGGAAGACTAAAGTGTGGTTAGTTTTTTGCTAAAAAATTTGTATACTCTTTCATTATGTAAGGGTATAGAGAGCGGAGAGAGAGAGAGAGAGAAATTGAAATAGGAATGTAATTGGAAAAATTCTATTTAAAGCTGTTAAAATGAAAATGCTTGCAACTTGCTTTCTTTCATTCATTTTGTTTAGCAGTTGGGTTTTTTGTTGGTAAAGCTAATATGCAAATATTTGTGTTTATGCTGAACAAATATTCAAAGGAAAGATATAGAAGAAAAACGAACGAAGAATGGGCAAAAAAAAAAAAAAAGCGAGGGAAAAACAGGAAAAATAAACAAGAGGGAATAATAACCAGACATATGTGGGTGCAAGGAAAAACAAAAGCAAGTCTCCCCGTTCTCTGCATCTTCTCTACCCTTAAAATACTAGTAACAATAACAGAGAGAGAGAAAGAGAGAGACAACATTCAGCATTGTCCTAGCTTATCCCTAGAGAGTTTTGTCTCTGTCTCCCTCGCTTTGTCTCGCTATTTCTTGTTTTTTTGTGTTTCCTTCTCAGTTAACGGTATTTGCATGTAATTAAATTTTCCACTTGGCAACTGAAAACTGCAGCCTTGTCTCGGTATTTGCACACAGCGCCAACTTCATTCGCAGCTTTGGTCATTCAACTGGACAAAAGGGGGACTGACTGACTGCCTGGCAAGACACTACTGCAACAGAAACGGAACACAGAAAACACACACAGGACACACTGTATGATGCCCTGTATTCCTATCCCTCCTGCATTGTCCTCTGTTCATCAAACAGTCGTCATAGTCATAGTCATCGTTCTCAACCTCAACCTCATCGTCCATCCTCATCGCCGTCGTCGTCGTCGTAGTCGTTGTCAGTTGCCAGTTGTCACTAGGTTTTGGGTTTGGGTTATCCCCATCCCCATGCCAATCCCCCCACCCTCCCTTCCTGCCTGCATTGGTTTTTGGTCAATCATTCGCCGTGATGCACTCGGAAAGCGCAGAGAATATCGTCATCTAGGCACACACTCAACCTAACCAACTAACCACCCACACCCACACCCACACACACACACACACACACACACACAAGTTTTGTCATTAACTTTGTAATGACCACAAAACGATGCAAATGAGTAAGAACAGTGCACACACACACACATACACACATACACGAATGGAGACACAGGATGTGCAGGCTGGGCCATAGGATTAAGCTGTGGTTAATGCGGGACAGTTGAACGCAAGCGGAAATAAGTGAAGTGCCGGCTGAAGGAGGGTGGAGGGTGAGGGGAGGCAGCCTGGGGGACTCGGAAGGATCGGATATCGTCTGCATGATGCATGTTAAGTCTATACACATGCATAATTTGTGTAAAGTGTGAGTGAGTGGCATCATAATGATTTATATGCATATGCACCGAATCCGATGGAACTAGTTCCCCCAATGCGAACTACTTACGATGAGACATTTCAATGAATCAACTGATTGCACTGCCTTTTTAATTTAATTAAGAACTAGTTTTAATTGGATTACAAGCCAGTTCAAATTATTGTAAAACCAAAACAAATGGAAAAACAATTTTAAAATCCTAAACAAAAATTTGTTCATCATTTGCAGCGCCAAAACTTGGAAAATCAAGCCCAAATTAAATTACAATGAAACCTTTAAAAAATAAAAATCGCAGCCTATCTTGCAAGAGTATTGAAAGCTCGGTAGGGTTAAAATAAGCTTTTTAATCTGGCTTAGAGAAAGTGAGTGTGGAGTTTTCATTAAATTTCTGTCAGCCAAGTGCCTAAAAGTAGGCAACATATTTGAAATCTTCTACGTCGACAACATTCACCCTTTAGCAATATAGCCAGCAATTTTGTGATATCTCGAGATTCTCATCTTATTCTTTGGTCAAATTACCTCTTATATCAAACCCCCCCTCCCCCGCTCCGCATATAATCATAAAAGCAATCCAATATTTGCGGGGGCGTGTGTGTTGGTGGAGGAAAGTGACTTCTGACCCTGCAATTGTGATTTGCAAAGAAAAGTATTTTAGCGTAGACGACGAAATCACCAACCGGGACGACCGAGTTACCCGATGCTAGCCAAGAAATACAATTTTCAATTATCGTCCAAGATCTGCAGCAAATGCAAATCAATTCGTAGATATAGTCAGAAAGAGAAAGGAATAAACACAGAGAGCGACCGAGAGAGACAGAGATAGAGAGAGACCAAGAAGGACCAAAAGCAATCGAAAACGAAACAATGCCAAAAACGAGGGTAAGAGAGAAAGAAAAAAAAGAAAGAAGCAAGAGCCAATAAAAATAAGCCAAAATATAAACAAAATTGGAAATGGCAACCGCAAATAACAACCCATACGAGTGGGTGTATCTCTCTTTCTCTCTCTCTCGTTGTTGTTCTCGGCCATTTAGCGAATGAACTTTTTATGACAGAGAAAAGAAAGTAGTAGTAGTAGTAGTAGGAGCAAAGAAAAAGGAGCAAATAAGCAAACGCCAAAGCTAATATAAGCAGGCAGGCAAGCAAGCAGCAGGCAGCTAAACCATTTTCTTCGTCAACGAATCGAATTCAATTCAAACTGCTCCTGGCCAAAAGTCATTGAAATAAACCAACAACGAAACAAAACGAACACACACAAAGCTAAATTGTGCTAGCACAAAAAAAAAAAACAGAAAAGAAAAACTCATCACTACCGAAAGAGACGCCAAAATACTGCAAGCAAACTACTAAATTATATATCAACATCATCCTCTCAAAAAACAAATATTTCAAGTCCTTCGACTTCTCTCAACTACAAATTCACGATCGTTTCTTATAAACCAAAAGAGAGTTTAATTGGTTGACTAAATATTTAAATAGGGTTAAAGCTGTTTCTTATGAATAGAAATGGAACTTATGAATGGATAATGATCCAAAGAACACAAGAAAGATGGCAAAGAATAGCTTTTCAGACCTGAATTCGATTTAAACAAACAATTATTTCCATAAAATAGCGTCTTTTTTTGTTTCATCTGTAGTCAAGTTCAAGACTCAGTAGTTTAAATATCCTTAAAAAGAGCTAATAGCTTCGTCTAATCTTTTAAATATTTAGCAATTAAAATAGTTGAAAGGAAAGTTGCAAATTATGATTATTCGTTTTGTTGATCGTTCCGACTAATTTGATTCTCGAATAAAATAATTGTGTAGCATAAACTTTATATAAATGTATATTTTATCTGATTTTCTGTGTTTATTTGCAATTAATTTTTATTTTTATTTGCATATAAGCGGAATGGTGGGGACGGGGGAGGGGAAAAAAGAAAGCCAAAGAAGTTTAATCAAATGAAATTCTTATGTTTGCCTTTGAACTGGTATTTAATTTTCAATGAATTTATCCTTTGTGCTTGTGTGTGTGTGTGTGGGTGTGTGTACATTGCGCATACGCCATGTGGACCACAGCAAATGAATGTTAATTAACTGTACTTTTGTTTTACTTGTTGTTCTTGTTTTTTTTCCCCCTCTCTCTCTCTCTCTCATTTGCTGGTTGTATTTTGTATTCTTTCTGTTTTATTAAATAATCTTAAATAGAATTACGTGACTTTGTTCCAGCTTGCCACAGACACTTAATTATACATATATATATGTATATACACCTGCCTGACTGAGAACGACTACGATGGGCAGAAGGAGGGGGCGTTTGGGGGCTAGGAAAAGCGCTTAGCTGTTTTTCTTTTTATTATTTGCTTACATTTTCTTTTTATTTGGCTTACTTTTGCCCCTTCCTTCCTCATACAACCTCTGAACATACATATTCAGTTTGTTCTACAACCACCCAACCCCCTCTCTTTCCCACACCTTTCTATTTCTCTCTCTCTCTAGTTGTATATATTTCAGCCACTTGTGTGTTGATTTTTATTTCATTTGCTGCTGCTGCTGTTGCCCCTTTTCTTATTGCGTTGGAGGTTAAGTATCTGTTTACATTTCTTTCTACACCTCATTCATTAAGTGTGTGAGTTTATGTGTGCCTGTGACTGTGCCTGTGTGTATGTGTGTGTGTGTGTGTGTCCTTGTGTGTGCGTGTTTGCCTTTGTGTGGATTCTCTCAACTCAAGGCAAGTCCGTCCATTCCAGACCAGTCCCGTCCCGTCCCGTCCAGTTCAGGCTACGCCAGGCCAGGCCACAAAATCACAAAACCACATGCAAGGAGCGTTGGCGAATAAACTCTCCAAATAAACCGCTTATGTCCGTCCGCCCTCGCTCTATCTCTCTGTCCTCCCCCGCCCCACATCGTTCAATCAAATTGAATATGCTTTCCTTAAAGTCGAAGACTTCAAAGTCATAGCAAAATTTGCAATTTAATGGCCAGCTCATGAAATATTTCTTCAGACATTTCGCTTGAAATTCTTAAAATTCTCAGCGATTTTTCTTGGCATTTTGGTTAAAATTCTTATTTTAGAATGATGAAAGATTATGATCTTATTATGTTCTTAATATTGCCTCGTATTGAATTATTTCTAAAGTGCAAAAATAAATGATTTCAAGCTTATGAACTAAAAAAAAAAATGTTTAAAAAACAAATTGAAAATTCTACGTTTATTTCATATTTCAAGAGAATAAGTATCTCATTCGTCTGGAAAATACATTAACTTTCGTTTGTTATAGCAAATTACAAAGTTCTGAATATTAAATAGTGTTGTAAAGCGACATTTACATCGCCTAATGAACCAGTCAAAGATAAAATACGAATTTGAAACCACTATAAAGTTCACAAAGCCTGAAATGATGACTAGGAATAATAATTTATTATACTTAGATTGCTCATACTTTGAGCGTAGTTGGCTCTACAAATAATTTAAATAAACTTATTGAACCGAAAGAAAAAATTATTTCATAGTTATTTTGCAGTACTGATAACACAAGTGAAACATATTCAAATCATAAACGGAATAAACTGTCGTTTAAAACTATAATCCTAATACCAATACTAAGGGAAAAAAACACACATAAAGGGAATAAACCAACTAAGTTAAATATACAGAAATGTAAAATGTATAGATTTAAATTTTTTGTCAACTAATATCAACATGAACAAATCTTTTTTGCGCATAATTTATGCTTACATGAAAAAACGGAAGAATGAGAAAAAAAGCAGTTAAAAAATAGTTATATAAAAACACAGAAATCATATTATTTTCTCTCTATGGCTATTTCCTGGCGGGCAATTACACACTCACAACAAACACACACACACACACACGTGTGGGGGGAAAAAAATAAATAAATAAATGAAAAATATGAAAATAAAGCATACAAAAAAAAAATTGCGTTTGTTTGTTGCGGCCACAAAACGGCAAATGGCAATTTTTATGCATAAAATATGTTTGACGCGAGGGAGGGGAGTGGGGGGCAATTGAGCAGGGCAAATATAAAATTTTTAATGGCTAAGCTTTAAGTCAAATTAAGTCATTTTTGATACAACATGAGGATACCCTTCCTTTGTATGAGTTACAATGAGTTCATTTGTTATCATAAAGCTTTAATTAAACCAAATCGCAAAGGTAAGGTGTAAGGAGAAGACGGAAGAGGAAAAGAGAGTATTCAATATGTGTGCTATACCCTCTCAAAGTGAAAATTCCATTTCAACAATTTATTTATTAATAATCCAAAGCACTAAAAAAAAGTGTCAATAAGAGAAGCCATTGAAATGCCAACTTGGCCAACTTAAGGCTGTTTAGAAAATGTGGGCGTGGTCTGTCGGTTGTCTGTCAACAACAAATTGAAGAAAATTGTACTATATCTCTTTCTATCGCTCCCTCCTCTCTTTCTCTCTGTCTGTCTCTGTTTTCTGTCTTATTCCCTGCCTGACTCTTTGACGGAATCTTCTATGTTTGATTGGCAAATTTCTAAAAATAAAACAACAACAAAAAAGCAACAAAGCAAAAAAATGCTCTCTTCATGTGGTTGGACTTTTGCCACTTGATTGCGGTTTTAGTAGACTTTTCCACTTGTTAAGTTTCATTCCATCGCAGACGAGTTTTTTTTTTACGTTTTGCGTTTTGGGCCCCTCAGACGTCGACGACGACGACGACGCAGGAGGAGAAAGAGGGGGGAGGCATCGAGGGAAGGCAGGGGCAACGAGTCGAGAGAGTTGAAGTTTGAAGTCCAACAGCCAACAAACCTCTTCAGGCTTTAATTTAGAACGCCATGAGGTGGGACGTGAGGAGATGAGGTAGTATAAGTAGTAGTTGCAGGGGGTTCCAGGGGTGGGGGGAGGTTTCGGCCAGAAGGGTACAGAAATCAAGTGGCTCTCTTTTGAAAGTAATAAGGCCGAACATGGCACAAGCCACATGCCACATAGCCACATTATAAAGACTCCAGCTATACCCACTAATCGAATTGTATAACTAAATCATAAAGTACAGTTTCTTAATGGCAACAAAATATATGACAGCTGTTTCCACCCTATTTGCAAGGTGGAAACTTTAAACCTGTATTATGAGGCTATATTCTTCAAGTTTCCGATAGTTCCGAATAATAAAATGGAGAAGCAATATGATCAGATCGAAAAGGTTTATCGAATATTAGTAAACATCTTTAGTTTCTAGCAATATGAACTGTATATATCTAAAGAACTTCTTGTCTTCCAATTAATCGAGAAACGATATCGAAATTCGTATAAACACTTTGAGAACATAATCAAAAATTCTTTACTAAACTGAAAGCTTTTGTAATAGCTAAACAAAGTTATTCCTCTCCAATTTCGCAACTATTGGATATCGAATGTACAATAGTTTATATTCGCAACGAATTCTTAAACATTTCATTAGAAATTTCCTCTACTTGCAGTTAATAGATTTCAAGTTTTTATACCATTTCGGACATAGGGTAAACATAGGTTTAACAATCAAAAGTTGTGGCATGTATTACATGCGAGTTGATTTCTATTTGAATTGAAGAAAGTAACTGAAATAACTCAATTGAACAGTTAAATCACAGTTAATGCAATTTTAGAATTCCTTCTATGGCAGTTAGACCTACCGCACTACAGTCGTATACACCACATACCACATTTACCCCCTACCCCAACCAACCCCACCACACCTAAAACCCTAGAAAGAACTTTGTTTATAGAGGACAGTGAAAGAACGTGAAAGAAATGAAAGAAAGAAAGATAGATAGGCTAGGCTAGGCCAGACCAGACAGACAGACAGATAGAAAATGGGGGAGAAACATTGGGTATGATCGGGGGGGGGGAGTAGGGGCAATGAGCGTATAAAACAAATTGCATATCGTTGCAGAGGCCCCGACAACAAGAGAAACAACAACAACCTGCAATAAAATAAATGAAAATGCGCTTGGCAAAAAGCATTTCAAGTGCATTTCCAAGGGGCAAATAGCAAGAGTGAATGGGGGGGGCTACAACGCATTAAAGCACGACCAGACTCAAAGAGAAGGAGAGAGAGAGAGAGAGAGGGGAGACCGAGACCCAGACCCAGACAGTTGTCTATTTAAACAGTCTGCCGAATAGTTGAATAATGGGCGAGAAAAAGACAGAGAGAGAGAAGGATTGGGGTAAATGGCAAGGGGGAATAAGGGTGAGGTGAGGGGAGGTTAGGGGGGGGTTTTGAACCCGAAAAGCCAACCAGGCATGCAATTGTTTTAGGCCTTAAATAACTGTATTTTCTGTGCAGTTTTTTACGCCACTTATTTTTTTTTTTCGGTGGGCGCCAATTTGATCGAGTGAGAGAGGAGGTGAGGGAGGTGGAGGCGCGGGGCGGGTGGAGAGGAGTTTACCATTTGCCTCGTTAGTGATGGTGGGTGGAGTCAGAGGTGGATGGGTGGAGTTGTTGCAGTTTGCATGCGAAAATTGATGTCATTGCATCAACAACAATAGACAGAAAATTGTTCGCATTGATTGTGCTTGTGATTTATGGTTGGTCGATGGTAGAAGGGGTGCGGTGGGGGGATACTCCATCGAAACAAAAATTATACACTTATCATAAACTCTGCGTGCAACCCTCGCGCTCCTACTTCATGGACAATAAAAGGTGACAATGCCATAAGTGATGGGTGGGGTTTCGTTTTGGATGACGATGATGATGATGATGATGATGGTGGCATGTTGGCCGATTGTAACGGAAATTGATGAGGGCTATTATGATAATAATTAAGGGGTGGGGGAGAGATGGAAACGGATAGAGTGGGAGGGATGTAAAAGGCATGCTTAATGCGTCAAGTTTTGCCATAAACTATATATGTATGTATGTATATATATACTTTTTGAAGAGTGACCATAAATGGAGGAGAGAAAACCCCCTTTGAAATATATTGATTGTATATTTTACAATTGCTAAAGACGAGAACAATGGCGAATCGTGGGCCAAGGGCGTAGCCAGGATCTCATTTAGCAAGGGGCGGATCTCAATTAGAGAGGGAGGCGTTCAGTTTAGTTCGAAATCGTAGAGCCCTCTCGCTAAGCTCTATTGAAACTCAATTTATATGCTTTTATCCAGGGTTGTCACTCAAATTGTGAGTCTTTTACCAGGGTTGACACCCATTTCTTTAGTCAATTGAAAAAATTATAAACTGACTTTCATTCGTAGAACTGATATTCGATCATCTAGATATATTTGCAAGCAGCTGGAGGAGCAAAATAAAAAATGCATACCTCAATTATAAATTCTCAACTGCACTGCACTGCACAATGCAAGCGTTTTCCAAAAAAGGTCATAAAAAATAAAACCAAACAAACAAAAAAACAAACAAACTTCAGAGAGCAAAATACTTTGAATGATTATTGCAGGAAAAATGATTCACGCGTTCGGAATGTGAAATCAATTAAATGGAAATCAGCTGCAGCAGCAGTAGAATGGAGGTCCACATAAAGTGCATAGCAAGCAAGCGATATGGAGGAGATAGAACGAGAGAGAGACCGAGAGCGAGCCATAAAATATCCCACAGACAATGACAATTCTACAGATAGACCGAGAGAGAAAAAGAGAGATAGAGAAGAGCACAGATGGCAGACAAAGAAATGCCAAAGCTAAGAAGTATAAAGGAAACGTACAAGAGCCAGGAAGAGACAGAGACAGCAGCACAGAGGGAGAAGAAGAGGCACAGAATGTTGAGGTTAGAGAGAAGGAATTGCGTCCGTGAGCCAAGAGCGCTAGCAGCAGGTGCATTGACTGACTAGCCCAGTCAGTGGTCGTCCCCCGTCCCAGTCCCCGCTTTCCTCCCTTCTCACCTTACCACAGCACTATCTCTCGACTTGCGTTAACTGGCTTAGCAATCCCATTCAGAGGCTAAGCGGATGCATTACGACTAGTAGAAGAAGAAGAAGAAGCGGAATAACAACAACAAGACATTGCAATGAAAAATGCAGAAAAGTGAAAATGTTAGGAAAAACTCGTTGTAAAAAAAAAAACCAGAGGAGAGAAAAACCATCACCATAGAAAACGTACGTACACACACATAGAGAAGAACATCTTCCGACCAGACTAAACTGAACCTACAAAAAGAAGAAGACCAAGAGCAGATAGAGGAGTAGGAGGAGTTGGATAGAAAAAAAGCAGCAGCAAATGCAGCCAATGGAGCGCAGCAGCAAAGTCGTTTGTGGCTGGCAGAACGTATAACGGTTTAACTGACTCCGTGTGCACGAGTATGCATGCACTGAGAAAAATTCGGAAGCACAGATCGGCCAAAACCAGACGTGTAGTTGCTTATTTTCTCGTCGAGTTTATCTCCGGGACGAGATCCATACATCAAATTCGTTGAAATTTCACGAAACGCATGAGAACAAATTAAGGGTATTGCTTTCAATCTAATCCAGACTTGCGTCACTTGGAGGTTTGCCATGTTGTGTGACTCAATGAGTTCAGTGAAAAAATACTTTTCTTGCAGTGCATCTATGCGCTGTTATTGGTTTGCAAGAGCTTTGACCAAGCACAAACCATTTGGTTGTTGTTGTTGGATGAGATGCTGTGCTGTTGCTCCTCTGTTGCTAGTTTGCCCAGTCGTCAGACCGCAAAAACAAGATTCCCTAACAATTGCCATTAGCAATCTTTGGACTGTTGCAGAGAGATGCGGATAGAAGCAGCAGCAGCAGCAGTAGCAGCAACAGCAACAGCAATAGAAACAGGCGACAAAAAGTTGCTGGCTAAAGTCATTGAAAATTGCAGACGTCTGAAATGTTGGTCGTATTGTTGTTTTTGTTGCTTGTCTGTCGCAGTTGACGTCGCTCCACGGGGCGTATGAGTATGTGTGTTTCTGTGTGTATGAACGCGTGTGTTGTATGAGCTTATTAGCCTTGCCTTTTTGTTGTTAACAAAGAAGCACAGAGAGAGATGGAGAGAGAGAGAGAGAGAGAGAGTGAAAGAGATCGACATAGAAGGAGGTGGAGAAGTAAAGACACTTCTGGGCGCGGCTTTGGCAATTACATTTGATTTGATGCGTAAGCGAATGTTAGCTAAAGTTCTGTTTTTATTATTTTCAAATCGAGGTTGTTGGGTCAACGTCGTGTCGTCAAGTAAATATATTAGAGTCCAATCACTGATAAGGATCAGAAGGAGCGAAGTGAAAAGAGAGTCGTTTGTAATCGTGTTCGAAAGTGAAATTCATGGGAATAAGTAGAAAAACTTTCCGATTTCGTTTCAATCCCTCAAAATCCTTAACGAAAACTTTGGCAAAAACCCTGTAAAGGATCGCAAAGCATGCATTTTAAGACAGTCCCTTCTGTACAATACCCCAGGTTAGGATCATAAGGAGTTTCATTATTTTTGTCATTTTTTATGGTTATTATGTCCCCACTTTGATAGGACAGATTTGGATGATGCAGAGTATTTTTTTTTTTTTTAGTATTTTTGGTATTAAGTTTATCCATTTCTTTATAAAAACAAAAAAATCTTTTCATTTAATTAACTTTACACAAAAGGCATAATGAAAAGCCGAATGAATTTTCGTTTTCATTTTCATTCAATTAAAAATTTAACAATTATTAAATTAACGAACTTAATTAGCAACAAATTCACGAAAAATATTTAATGGGATTTGTGAAAAGGGAAAATTTAATTTTAATCAGGACAGAAAAGCTCAGCTCCATCTCTCCATCCACCCATTGCCCCCCCTTACCACCCTGTCAAATCTTTGGCGTAAAAATAGAAGCAAACAGCAGCAACAAAAGTGATAAAATTGGGGGCGTTATTTAGAAACAACAACAAATCGCTGGAGGGCGCTAGAAAGAGAGAGCGAGAGACAGTCACTGACTGGCAGGAGTTAGAGTGTTGGAGTGATGGGGGGAATGGGGGCGACAGACAAATTATGAAGCTGGCAATAAACTTCCGCACAAAATTAGCGCAACTTCCTGGCAAGCCCAAGATTCGCCCACGACACTTTGACGACGAGCGACGACGTTGACGTGCAAAGCAGCAAGCAGTAGGCGATGACGATGATGATGATGAGGTTGGTTTTTGTGCGGCATGAAGGGGAAATGAGAAGATGTGCTTAAGCATTAAACCTTGTGTTCATTCATAAACTACTAAGACTTTTAAAGATTTCACTGATCCTCCTTCATTTACAAGTTTCTTTCTAAAACATTGTTTAACGTTTTTCCCCTCCCTTAAACTCTTCGATTTCTAAGCATGAGTGCAGTAAATATCGGAAGTGCCCTAGTGGTTGCAAACGTTATTTCTGTTATTACTTATACAAAATGTCATTTTATAAGGCACTGAGACATAATGTTTGTAGCATTTTTTCCATAATTTTAGTCCTCAAATTGTAGTTTAAAAAAATTACTATACATATGGGAATTCTTTACTACTTCAAGAAAAAGAAGATGGTCGAAAAACGCAATGGTTATCCTCTTTTAAACAGTTTCAGTTATTTGAGAGAAGAATCAGAGTCTCGCGACCGACTTTACATAGAAACGAATACTTGAAAAGGAAAAAAGCTAAGGTTAATCTACGTATATGATCTGGTTCGGTTATTTGTAATCGATTAACGATTGTCTTGGATAAAATAAGGCTCAGAGAGACAATAGATCGTCTTTATATAGAGAGGAATACTTGCCAAGGGTATTCAGAGGTTGACCTAGAGCTATTAGATCTGTTTTCAATAAGAACTTTTGTCTTAGGTAAGGTTAGGTTCAAATATATTGTTTCATATCAGAATAATCGTTTTGGATAAATTTTCTCACCTTTTTTGGTTCAAGAACTTTGTAAAAAGAAAGTTCCAAAATATTTTCCAACCGCCTTTTCTTTTGTTTCTTAACCTTTCTTATTTTTTTTTTTTGTTTGTTTCTGTTTTTGTGTTTTTGTTTTGGGGAGTGGCCACCGACAGAACACAAGAGAAAATGTTGCCTGAGTTTTTGTAGCGTTCTTCTTCTTCTTTACATACACACACACTTATGACACGACACACACACAGACAAAAAACACACACACAAACAGATGTTTCAATAAATATATATAAAATATATAATATTTGCTCTTCTTGTATACTGCTGAGAATAAAAAAATATACAAAATATGGAGAAGAAGAAATTTGTTGATATTTAATCAGATTTTTAAATTTTGTTAACTTTTGTTGATGTAGTAGTAGTTTTTTTTTGCAAATAAGAGTGAGAGCAGCAGCAACAACAACAATAATAACAACAAATGGCAAAAGCAAAGGCAAAGCACCAGCAGTAGCAGCAAAAGGCGGCTGAAAAAATCGATAAATTTGTCGACAACGGCGACAGCACAGCGGGCAGAGGGAGGTAGGACAGACAGCGGGAAAGGGGGTGTTGGGCTATGGCGGGTGAGGGGGGGCATCAGGGGCGTCGTCAACGAGAATGGGTGAAAGAGCGAAAGAGAGCTGGCTATAGCGGGGGTTGGCGGCATCGGCGAGGGTTGTTTCAAACAGGCCCAGACATGAAGACAAATGACATTTGTTGTTATTGTTGCGGTTATTGTTGCTGTTGTTGTTGTTATTATTGTTGCTGCTGCTTTCGATGTTCAAAGTTCAACAAAGTTTAACATTAACAACAAAAAAACAAAACCCAAAAAAAAGTTCAATTCACTTGTAATTTGTTGTTGGTTGTTTGTAATAATTTTTTGTTAAACAAATTCTTTTTTTATATATATTTTAGATCACTACACGCGTCAAGAGAGCACAAGCAAGAGCGAGAGGGCGGTTTAGGGGGAGGTGTAGCGCGCCCGTTTAGAATTTGTTTCTTCTTTGCTGCTGTCTCTCGTGTAGTCTCGTCCGGCACGAGCAACGAAGTTCAACTAATTGCCGAACGGTAAATTTTGCCGGCTCTGGCACTGGCTCCAGCTCCGAAGCTCCAACTCTGACGTTGACGCTGACGTCAGCGTCGTCGTCGTCGTTCGACGTCGACGTCAGCTACAGCTTTAGCGTCCTCTCAATTGCTACGGGCGTTGCATGTGAGACTTTGGGCTTACATTTTTTTTATATTTATTCTTTTTTTTTTCTTCTACTGTTATCGTCGTTTGCTCTCTCACATGCAATTTTATGTTGATGCAAACGAGACAGAGACAGAGAGAGAGAGAGAGAGCGAGAGAGAGGGAGGGACAGTGACTAAGTGAGAAAGGAGAGGGTGGCGGAGAGGGCAACGTGATATAGCAGGTTTTCCCGGCTAGACATTCGCTTTTTGTTTTGGTTGTTGATTTTTTTTTTGGGATAGAGTTGCCAGACCAAGCCGCTTTCGGCTTTTGCTTCTATTGCCGGTTGCAAATATTTTTGCCGGCTGCGACGTCAACTGCAATGACAGAGGCATCGACGACGACAGTTGCAGCAGTTGTAACTCCAATGCCGACTTGTCTTCCTCTTCTGCTTCTTGTTTTCTCTCTCTCTTTTTGCATTACTGTTGTTGCCTGCATGGTTATTGCTTTGTCTGTCCTAGCCGAAAAAGAGGAAGAGCAACATTTCGCCATGTGGTTAGCGAATTCTCTCTGTCTCTCACCGTCTCGCTCTCTCAGTCTGTTTAGTTCTATGGTTTTAACGGATTTATGGCTAGTATGATCAACATTACAACTACAACCAAATGAAGTAATTCCCCCTTTGCCTGCTTGCTACATTTGTAAGCTGATTTTGCAGCTGCAGAAGTGACTAGTCCTTTTTAAAATGTTGCGAACTAGTTCATATTTATATTCAAGCCAAAGAGGAATTGTTGTTAAAACTACTAGTTCCGCATAATACTTTACTACTTCTGAAATTATGAATCACTAGTTCACTATACGAGTTCTGCATAAAAGTAATAGAAATAAACATAAAATCACAAGTTCCCAAGTTCCGCAGGATATATAGAATGGACGTTTACTATATATATATGATATTTCTGAAAATATGTTCCAAATTAATTAGACATATTCACAAGTTAGTAAAAGTTATTTTTTTAGGAATCAGAAACAGTTTTTATTTTCAAATCGGTTGCTATATATGTACATATGTATGTAGAACAACTATTGAGCATATCTTAAGACATCTCAAGTATCAAATTCGTCAATTAAGTCAATTTCTGTAATCCCCTTACATTTTGAGGGCCAATCAAAGGTGACAAGTTTATGATATGTTTTTAGTTCGACGGCAGAAAAAGTTTGCCAACAGTTTTATTGTGGCACTCAATGCGAAATGAACAACCATAAAATGGTCGAAAGAACTTTTCGTTGGCCATTAGTTATTAACAACTGTTAAGAGGGTCCCCAGGCCACTGGTAGGTGAGTAGGAGTTGTAGTGGGACAGGAGGAGATGGGCGAATGGAACCACAGAAAATTGGTAGAACCTTTTTAGAGGGTGATGATGTCTGCAAAGTTGAAGGGCAAAAGTTTCGAGAGTTCCTTGCTTGCTTGTTGGCGGTTTAATTAAAGATACACGATTTTTGGCCATTATTAATTGGGCTTGACCAAAATGTACATATACTCCCATACATATAAATATAAGTATAAATGGTTGGATCAAGTAGTCAAAAGATAAAGCCTAAACAAGCCCAAAAAGTTGACAAGACAAAAAATGAAACTGAAACCTAACTTGGACTTTAAGAGACGGCGTTTGGTTTATCTGATAAAGAAGGCCAACAACTTTTTTTTTTGTTTTGTCTTCATTTTAGCCAAAATGCCAGCGAAGGCCGTTTCAACTAGCTGAAAAACTAGACAAAAAGTACCGTAAACAGAGGGATAGCAGAAACACTTGGACGCGAGAAGTAGAGAGTAAAGAAGAGAACTTACAGAGATAGAGAGAGAAAATAGTTTCATCCTGAAATACCAAAAGACCGGCTACAATTGACTGAGTCGAACATTCTATACTCTTTCCGATTTTTCAATCAAGTTTCCTTTAAAAAAAATGAAATCTTTTCCAGTAAAACAAAATTTCAAATAAAAAGTAAACTAAAATTACACCAAATTGACCAGTTTTTTCCCTAAAATACTTTTGTTATACAAATCGTTAGAATCAAATGGTTACTATTATTTAAAAGCGATTTTTTTTAAACATCAAGGACATCATTAGCTCCATTAACCAAAGATAAATCTACAAAGCAAACGACTTTAATGGAAAATCAAACTATTCCACTGACTACAACTTCTTTTTATAGACAACTCGTTGAATTTGAATAGAAAACTTTACTTTTGGTTAGATGGAAGATCTCAAATTGATTGAATTAGTTCAGAAGACATTCAGAAATGAATGTGACTGAATGGGCCAAAAAGGGTATTCAGAAAAAAATGAAACAAAACAAAACTAAAATAAATTGGAATGTGGCTTGACAAGTGCCGAGTAGTTAGAAGAGGGCATCCAAGCAGAGAAAAAGTTCTCTTCCTCTTTGTTGCTGGCTCCCTCTCGCCGCTCTCGCTCTCTGAAAAATCTGGCTTTGTCGTTTGATTTCTCGGCAAAAAAAAAAAACACACACACACAACAAAAAAGAACAAAGCAAAAAAAAAAAAAACGCAAACGCAAAAGTTTTACAGATACACAAAGATACTTTTATGCACTTTGCAGTTTTTAGCCATGTTTATGGTCAGCTGAAAGTGGCATCATGCGGGTACCTAGCCTAACCTTTACCCAGCTAGCCCCCATCAAGCCATCTACTCTCCCCCAATTGACACACAAATTCACCCATTTCCTTCTACCCTCCACCCACCACTTTTCTCCCGATGCGGCTCTTCGACTTGACAAGTAGCTGGATCTAATCCACAGCCAAAAGCCTACCACCAGCCACCAGTCAGCCCCCATGTACAATACGACGCGTTTTATGAGCCTACGCCAACTTACTCATCAAGGTTACACACACTCACACACTAAGAAAACCTTTGTTATTACCTCCGGAGGAGGCATTCTTTCTTTCTTTCGTTTTTTGGCCTACGCTTAAAGCCATAAGCCCAGTGGCTTAGCTTAGATAGAGGGGCCCGGCGGGGTCGGGCGGTGCGGTGCGGAGGTGGTAGTCAGTGGTGAGGTGAGAAATTCAAGATAAAAAGTTGAAAAGTTTTCCATTTATGTGTGTGTGTGTGCCAGAGAAAAATGATGATAAATTATTTAGTAAGCTGTAAAAGGTGGAAAGTTTGGGAATGAAGAGGAAGAGAGAGTAAAAAAAAATCATGGGGGGGAACAAAATTGGTATATGGTAGCAAAAAAAGAAAAAAAAATTGTTTAAAAACAAAGAAATGATAGAAACATGACTTTTTTACTTCAAATGTTTAAAAAGAAACACAAAGTTTTACAATAAAGTTAAACGAAGCAAAGGCAATATGCCCAAAACATGAAAAAATTATAAAAAAAAAAAAATAACAAGAAAAAAAAGTTTCAACGTTTTTAAATAGATGATGGGTGTTTTAGGAACCAGTAATATTCCTTAAAACCAAAGGATATGAAGTTATTGGATGGAATTGAAGACATTTGGTAGTAATATTTTTATTAGTATAGAACTTGGATTAATCAACCAAAGGATTGACAAGTTTTTGAACATAGATTTGAAAATCTGTAAACTATTTTGTAATGTTTGATTATCAGTCAAGTTATTAACTTTATGAGCTTTTTTAGTTGCAATTCTCAACTTTTTCTTTGCTTGACTCGTCCTTTCCTTTGCTCCTCTTTAAGCTCCTTCTTTAATATTAATTTGATCTACTATACCTTCTGTAAGTTTAGTCATATTTATATAGTAAAATTTTAAATACTAAATGCAACTGTTTGTTAGAATTTTGAAATGAAAAATTTAATTTAGCCTTTCCCCCCTTGGATTTTTTGTTTTCTTGGCCACCCCACTGCCTCGTTTCGGATTGCCCTGTGGCTTGCCATGCCATGCCATGCCATGCCTAGGTGATGGTGTATCCCTCACCCAAATGGCCATTATACCTGCCAGGCTGCCACATACCAACACATGGTAGGCTAGAACGACATGTAAATATGGTTTTGTCCCTTGTACACACGCATCTACACTCTGCAAGGGCCTAGAGCCTACGACAGCCTTCTCAGCCCATTTCCATTCTGGCCCTAAACTCATTTCGTGCAATTTCACCTTCTCTAATTTTCATGTTTAGTGGTTTTGCTTAGCAGTCACAGTGGTGCAGAGTGAAGTGGTGCTGCTGCAGCAGGGAAAGTCCTGCAAATGGTGACATTGTTGAGGCTGACGAAGGCATTGCCTAGGTATGCTCAATCATTTGCTCTTCCGCAAGCTGAAATGGAGACCCGAAAAGTAGCCAATGGCACAAAAAAAAAGAAGAGGGAAAGCAGGCAAAATCGCACTCCAAGGTATGAGGGAGAGAAAGAAAACAAGGAAAACTATTAGTCGTGTCCTGGCCTGGTTCATGCGTCGTCTGTGGTTTTCCGTTCCCACTTTTCACTTGCACTCAACTCTACTCTACTCTCAACTCTTCCAGCTATAGTTAGCCTCCTAAATAAATGGATTTTTGGGTCTTAGTAGCTCAAGCAGAAGGCTATGTTATGCGATGCTATGTCCTGCAACATCCTGTCTCCGTTCCTACGCAGAAGTTTAAACATGATTAATATCCACATCGTCAGAGACTGAGACAGGAAGCTGGGTATAGACGCCTTGATATATTTTCATGGTTTTTACATTAAAAATACATGAAATTACACATGCAGGTAAAAAGGATTTGCCTTTCTCCGCACACTGAGAGAAAGTTTCTCATTAGCTCATTATGGAAAGTGCGAATACCTCAATCGCCCCCCTCGAGGAAGTCCTTTCTTTTGGATGTCATACAAAAATAATAGACGAATGTCGAGCAACGTATTTGGTCGAAAAACTTCCACAAGTCATTGTTCTCTTTGGTTTGCTATCACAAGCTGTTTAAGGAACTACTAGTTCCAAAGCATTAAAACTAGTTCCCCATATTTAAGGGTATTCAAATTGCAATTTCTCTTCAACTCTTTTAATCTGATTAAAACTGCTCTCAATTTGATTTTGTGTACTTTCCCGTAATGTACTTGAAGAACTACTAGTTCCAAAGCGCTAGAACTAGTTTTAAAGCTCTTTATGCAACTTCCTTCCAACTGGTCTCAATTCGATTCCGTGTTAGTTCTCTAATGGTCAATCATCAAACTGGTTCCTTTGGCGATTTGCCAAAATGAGTAGCTTGACTTAGTCGGTTAGTCTCGTCTTGATCTTGATGGCCAGAAATGGAGTGCGAAAGTGTTAACTGTTATGGTATGAAATTCAATTGGAACTAGTTGGGAATGTTGGTATGGGGCAAAAAAAGAAACACCAGCAGAAAGCAATCTATTTACAACTGAACCGATTGGAACTGATTTTGATTTGTAATTCTTTCAGTGTATTCGGTGTCGGTCGGGCTCAATCTCAACAAGTTTCATGTACGTATGTAGCCATCGATTTTCTGTGTTGCTGTTGCTGTTGATGTTGTCTGTGGCAAAAGTTATGAGAATGAACGAAACGAACGTGTGTATAGCCCGAAAAAAATCCTTGTGCAAAAATATTTTCTCGATAGGCTCGGTCGGTCGGTTGGTCGCTCGGTCGGTCGGTTGGTGGGTTTGGTGGATTGGTTGCCTTATTGGGTGGGTGTCTGAATGAGAGATGAAGGGGCTACCCATTAAAAATCCAAGCATGCCATTGAAACGAGAGAAGAAACATCCACACCAGCTAGTCGCAAGCCAACCCACCCAACAGCCCAGTCACTATGCGTGTCTGTATCCTGCTGAGCCTTGGTTCTGTTGCTGTTGTGGTTCTTCTTCTCCACGTTGTTGTTGTTGCTGTTATTGTTGTTGTTGTTGGATAGGTGTATGCTGCGTGTCAGCTCCAAGGGTGACTGGCAATTAGCTTTGACAAATGTGCGGTTGGCAGTTGGTTTAATGGATAATGGACCCGAGATCCAAGCACGAGAGAAAGAGAGAGAGCGGGAAAGAGGGAGAGTGAGTGAGATATGTATGGGGATGTGGGATATGAATTGAGGAATGTGAATGAGATGATTTTGAAGTTTTGTGTCTTCTTCGGGTTTTTAAGCATTTTTCAACCATTTTGAAGATACGACACAACAACAACTTACCCCCAAACCACAATAGTCAAGAAAATGCTTCAAGAACAATTTCATTGGATTAACTTACCTGAAATGAAACAAAATAAATTTAATTAGAAAATATTTAAATAGAAAATATATTCTAGAAATTTAATAATTATTGTTTACCTAAAAACTTTTCATTTGGGATACTTCCCAAACTATTTATTGAGGTTTATATTTATTTTAAGCTTCTTATGTCTTAATGTATTTCAAAAATAATTCCAATAACGCAGATTTTCTAAAAAATTTTCTTCAAAACCCATATTTTCAAACATTTTCTGTCTGATTCGAACGGTAAGTTTATATTTTTCAGATTTGAAATTTTAGTTATTTATAGTTATAAATTGGGAACTGGTTCCAGTATCAAACGTCTCTTTGTTTGGCAGCTCCCAAAAGTATGCTAAGATTTTTGTGAATTTGTTTCAGCTTGAAGATTTGATTTAAAGGATAAAAGCGAAAAAACCGCAAGTTAAAAAGGCGAAGCATTAAAAAAATCAACGAAATCAGCAACAAATTTCGGCTCATAAGCGACAACATTAAGAGGTTTTCCTCTCACCCTCGCTTCATCTCTCGTTCACTCCCTTTGTGGAGTTTATGGCTCTGACAGGCATCAGTTGGACTCATTAAACTTTCATGACCAGCAGAAAAAAAAAAAAATGGAGAACGTATGGAAAGAAGTTAAAGCGAATTGTCATATAACTCAACCAAAACCAAAAACCAAGCAAAAGCGGCGACGGCTGCGGCGGCGTCAACGACAAGCGAACCAGGAAGAGGACATCTTTCCATCCTTTTTTTTGTGGGGTTTTTTCTGTGTTGTTGTTGTTGGTTGCTTGCTGCTGCTTCTTGCAAATGTCAATCGAAGGACGACAACGCATTTCCCCGGAAAAGTATGTAAGTAAAAACGGCTCACAATTTTTATGACCCAACTGGCGCCTTTAAGTCTTTTTTGAACGAGACGATTTTATTACCAGTGTAGTAGCAGCAGCAGCGGCAGTAGTAGTACTAGTAGCTGAGGGATGATTCTTTTCTTTATCCTTCCACTCCCCTCTCTCTATCGTTCAAGTTTTGGCTGGCGAGAGAAACTTTAAAAATCAAGCAAAACGAAACTTTCGACTGAAATCCTTTTTAAGCCTTAGTTTAGGGTAAAAGGGTATCCTAAAGTCGTTCTAAATCCAATCAGAATACAAGTTCCAGGCTCTAAAAAAATTCTTCTAAAATACCAGGGAGTTGGATTGAGTTCCGATAGGGTACTTTGAGGTCGTCGTGCAACCTTTTTTAATTGATTTGTACACCAAACTTTTCGCATCAGTATGAAAGAAAGTTTTCTTCTGTATTTTATTGAATTTTTAATCACTAGTTAGTAAAATTCCAATGCCATCATCATCGTCAAAGCCACCATAATCATGATCATCATCATCATCATCATCATTATCAAAAAGTCTCTTCATCTCAACCCAACTCATCTCATCAAGTGGCCCATAAAAAGTTTCCCATTACTTTGGTCCTCCTTGGCCTTCTAACTCATCGTCTTCGCCGTCGTCTTCTTCTCATCATCAAAGTGACAAGTGTAAATTTTATTATATCTCCTAACTATGTACAATGACAATTGTCAAAATGTGTGTTCAGTTGAAGAATTTTAACGACTCTAAATGCAATTTGGTTGCTTTCAATTGATGCTACTGAGCAGAGCGCGAGTCATAAAGATAATGCCTTCGGAATTAGACAAGAAAAAGAGTGGCCGTGGAAAGGGGCAATTTTATATGCACATAAAACCCTAATTCTGCTGGGCTTAACCCTAAAAATATAGAAAACTAATAAAACTTATGTACATATATAATATTACAATAAAATTATTTAGTCCTTTAAAAAAGTCCTCCCCCATTTATTATTTCGGTTTCTCTTTTTCAAAAAACATTTACAACCAGAGGATATTATCTAACTCAACATTTCAAATATTTTTGTTTAAAACTCTCAACATTTCCATGAAAATTAGCAAATGTCTGATGCTCCGATTCTTATTTCTTTCATAAATGAATAACTTTACAAAAATTGGGCAATTTTCGTATCCAAAAAAGAATTGTTTGGAATATTTTAGTTCTAATTGAAAACTGATGATCACAAGTTACACATGATTTTTAAAAATCGTTTAAAAATTATCAGAGTTATATGTAGGTTTCTTAGGTTGAGGTAGTCGGTCCTCCAATTCTAAGGACTCAATGAATTGGAGTGTTTTTGGCAGTCTCTGTTCGTAAAAAGTTTTATATATGACCTTTTTAATATTTTTCTCCTATTTTAAATACTTATTATCATATAATTCGTTTGTTTGTGAAGGGAAAAGTATCGAATTGTTAATTTTGTTTCGCCAAGTTTTGGACTGTCGACAAATTGTTGAACAAATTTGTTGTGAAATTTCAACAAATCGCAACACACACAAAAAAAAGTTGTGGAATGTTAAATATTCCACATGCCCCTTTAGTCTCCTATTCCCCTACCCTCCACCACCTTTTTGTTTTGGTTTTGAGGGCATGTCAAAAAATAATTGCAAGACCATTTTTGCCCTCCCCGCTCAACTGTCATTAGCCAGGATTTGTTGGAGAAAGTAAACCAACCAAGTGCAGTCAGGGCCAAATGCATTATCCCAGGGCTGCTTTCTCGGCCGCTGCCGCTGCCGCTGTTGCTGCTGCTGTCTCTCTGCTATTCAAATATTGTTAGTTTAACCGACTTGTCAATTCCAAGCCAATGCATTTTTTGCCACGTACGAGAACACGAAAGACAAACATCAGAGAGGCGGTGGCCACGCCCAACTCCCTACTCCCATCTCCCTCTGATGTGTGTGTAATTTGAGGTTTTCCTTTTTTTTTTTTTTTTTTTTTTTTGCGTTTTGTACTTTGACAATGTTTATCTATGAAAGAAAGGAGAAAGGAATCGAGGTTCTGTTTGTTGTAGGTTTGCTCTGGCCACAGAAAAAAAAAAAAGAAAAAGCAAACCAGAAAGTACTAACTGAACAGAACAAACAAGAGTATTTCAATTGAATAATTTTCCAACACACAGAGATAGAAAGAGAGAGAGAATGAGAGAGAGAGAAAGAGAGAGATGGAGTCAGAAATCAGCCAGGAGACTAGAGGCGGGGAAGAGACATAGTCATCATCATCATTGTTGGTTATAAAGTGCAAGAAGTGCATAAACTTTGCAAACAGTTCATTCCTTTTTTTTCCTCACCCCCGTTTTTCTCATTTGTTTACCCTTTGCAATAGAAAGAGTATATTCATTTTGATTTGCGATTTGCAAACGGCCTTCTTTCCATCACTTCAGAAAGCTACAAATCAAACTGCCATCGAATCTCCGGATGATAAGAGCCTTTCAAACACATCTTGCGGCCTTCAATTGAAGCAATCTGTCATCAGTCTTGATCAACGCAATGTTAGTAGAATGTCACTTGAACTATCCTTTTTTTTTTTGGGGTTTCCTTTTAGTAAGAAAGAGATTGATTCTCAGATGCACTTCGCTGCAATCAACAATCTTTTCACTTGGCAATAAGATATATTGTAATAGTCAATTATTGTTACTTTGAGAACTTCAATGACCCAACACATGCTTCAATTCTTAGCATGCAACTAAATTTGGGAGTTGTGAGACAGTCCAATTACTCAAAAGGTGGCTTGTAGATAAATGTGGTTAAAGTGCATACAGAATTCGGCATGTTTGAATTTAGTTTTGCATCCTTTGGTTTAGCTTTTTTCTCATTCATTTTTTTTTTTATATGCGCTCTCTATAACATGTGTCATTTGGCGATAAGGCAAAGTAAAGGACAAAAAGCTAGAGGAGAATAGGTTTCGAAATGTGTGTGTGTGTGTGTGTGTGTGTGAAATGAAATGTGGAGTTAACCTGAAAAACCTCTAACGATAATTGTCAACGTCATCTACATTGTCATCGTCATTGTCATCATCATTGTCGTTGTTGGGTCGGACGCTTGAATCTCGTTGGTTCTGCTCTTCCTCTGTCCTGTCCTGTCAATAATATTAAAACTTGATGAGTTTGTCGTTTGTTAAGGGCGTGAACTGATTATAAACGGGTGCCCGACCGATCCTTTATCCTCATCCAACTCCTCCTCCCCCTTTTCCAAAGCGAACCATGCTCTGCAATCATCTTCCACCCAACTCATAGCCATGCCCATTCTTCTTCCATGTCTCTCTCTCTCTCTGGTCATTTGGCCACGTTCAGGAAACATTTTGTGTGTTCTGCCATATGTGAAGTTGGTTTTTCTTTTTGCCTTTGTGACTCTTTTATCAACACTTCCGTCATTTTGTGTTGATTTTTCGTTTGTCTGTGTGTGTGTGTGCCCAGACCAGCTGTTGAGGTTTTTCTTTCATTTCTCTATTTTGCTTGTATTTTTTTTTGTATTTTCTCACAGCTTTAGCTTCTTTTTAGAATTTTGATGTCAGGGAAGGTGTGTGGGGGATGAAGGGGCCAGAAGTAAGCTAATGGTATTGAAATTGAAAATTTTTTTTCTTTTTTTTTTTTGGTATTTACTTATCGCCAAAAAAGAGGGAAAAAAGCCAACTTCAAAGTTGAAATTGTGACAAATATTTGAATGCGATTTTCCGGGCGCTAGACCAGATAGATACGAGAATTTAAAAGAAATGGGAAATCACATTCATTTCTGTTTTCTTCACAATTCCGCATTGTTCGATTATTTGATTACTTTTTTACACTTTCAATGATGCAATTTTTATTCAATTTTAATTCATAAATTTGAAAAAAAAAAACTTAATTCAAACTGGATAAGTCAGGATATTTCGTTAATATAATTCTCGATTTGATTGTAAACCATTTTGCCAAAATTGGATAAATATTAAGGAGTTCTTTTTCATTTTTCCTGTGGTACTTTAATTTCAATTCTATCGAAATACAGCTCAACTCCTTTCGAACCTTTCCATCACCCAACACAGTCATTCTGTTGGTTTACCTCAGTGCTATCCCTCTCTCTCTCCTCTACCCCTTGGAGTTGTTAACCAATTCTGATGGAACAGAATGGAAATAATTTCATATTTCCAAGAATTTTAATCAGTAAGTCGAGGCAAGGGAAAAAAAAGAAGGAAAATGCATAATACATAAAGTGAAAAGTCACTGAGAAAAGTATATATATATATATATTTTTTTTTTGTATGTAATTCGGGAAAAAATTATTTGCAGCCAACGTGTGCACAGAATGCGAAGGAGAAGGGAGGGAGAGCGGGAAACGGGAATGATGGAAATGGATGAGCGACATTTGCGCAATGCTGCTCGGATTTTGATTTAATAATTCAGAATTTTTATAAGCAACAGCAGCAGCAGCTGCAATTGATTGAAGGCTATAAAAATCAAATGCAAAAAAAAATTGAAAAACAGAAAAACAATAAGAAAGAAGGCGGAGGAGCGAAACGGAAAATCTGGAACAAAATTATACAACTTGTGAACGGATGTTCAATTTGGCATTAAAAATTAACGTTTATTTAAAAAGGACACTGAGCGACGACTGACTCTGACTGAACGTAAATCGGCTTTTGGTCGACCAACTGTCAACGAGCTAAAAAAAAAAAGAAACAACAAAATACAAAAAAGCACAACCGAGTCAAAAGCAAAGAACCAAAAAGACAAAACACGACTAAAAAAAAATACAAAAAAAAAGGTAAGCAGCTTTTGACAAATGAAGAGGAATCCTCATCCTTTCTCCACCCCCCTCATCGTCAACATCTTCAGGTCACTAGGCAAAAGGTCAAACCAGAAATTAATTAGAGTAAGAAGAGCGAAATAACATGAGAGGGGAGAGGAGGAAACCAGAACCGACTACATGATACCCACCACATTAAGTGAAATGTAAGAAAATATCATCAAAAATCGAATACTAAAAGAATTCCTAAACAAAACTTTTCTTGTTTCGGATGTTCCAATATGCTTAACCCCCGTTCCAATATGTAGGGTACCAAAAAAAGGGTAAATCTTGTTCGCGGGTTTTTTGTTTTGCATTAATTTTTTAAACAAATTTACATTTCATTAACAAACTAAAAAAACGACAGAGGCAAAAAAAAAAAAAAAAATCAAAAACGAACCAGCAGAAAAAGTGGAAGAAAGAAAATCGAGAGAAGCGAAACAAAAAAAAATGGCAAGAGGAGGCAAAGCATTGTGCCTCATAAGCAGAATGAAAAGTAAATTTACAAAACGTGTGAGCAGCAGCAAAAAAAAAAATCATAAAAAAAGAAAAGAAAGGAACATAAAGACAAACGAACAAGAAAAGGGGTGGAAAAACAAAAGTAACAGACGTCGACACACAAACACAAAGAAAATTAAAGAGCCAAGAGGAGGAAGGGGAGGGATAAGTAGTAGAGGGGAAGGAAAATGACACAACGCACAATTCGCGCCTCCGTCCTCGGTCTCCATTTTCCATTCTACATTTTTACTTCTATTTTTTTCCTCTTGTACATCTTCGTGTGCGCACAAAAGCTCGCTTCATTATTTTGTTTCCGCTGCACACACACATAAACACACACACATATGTATGTACATGTGTGTGTGAGAGCTTTGTACTTGTGCTCGCATGTAATTTAGTGTAAATTACTTTGAAGAAACCCCTCGCAATTTTAGTTTTGACAGTAATAGAGGCAACCGCACACCAAGCACACATACACAAACACAAACACACACACACAAACACACAGAGACATACATACATGTGTGTATGTACATATTCGTGGCATGTAGCATAATTTTTAATTGTATTTGCTCGTGTCGCGTTCCTTCTCCATCTCCAACTTCTTAGAATCACAAATACATTTTGGGTTCCCTCCCTTCCTTCCCTTCCCTTTCCTTTCCCTTTCAGTTTTCCCTTTTTATTTGCTTTTCCTCTTGCTTTTTGTCGCCTCGAAGCAAAAATTTCATGAACCGGAAACCAGACAAAACCTGCAAACTGGCTGACATTTTCCTCTCTCTCTAATTATGATGATGCGAGAAAAAAAAAACAAAAAATTAATTGGAATTTTTTTTTTTGGAAATCTTCAAACGAACCCAAAAAAGTAGGCTAAGGATTTTTATGTTGTGCATTTTGAGTGATGCCCAAAAATTGAGGTCTGCAAGGACCCTCAAGAAATACGCGAAAAATTTACGAGACTTAAATTTTGCCAACATTGTCAGGCAAAGCGTTTCTCGAGTTATTTCACGAGTGAAAGGTAACTATGTATGTATGTATGTCGATGCAAAAGTCCATAAAAAAGATGGTGAAGAAAAATTTTAAATGTTAGAGGTTGCACTAACAAGAAAAAGGTACAAAAAATATAATAATAATCCCGAAAATACGTTCAATTTTTGTTAAACAACATTTGAAAAAATATTTTTTTTTTTTTTTTTTTTGACAACCAAAAAAGTAGGCTATGAAAAATTTGTTGGATTTTAAGCGCCAAAAAAAATTGTCTCTTTTTATAAGTAGTTTTCACTAAATGCAAACTAAACCTGCAGATGAAAAACGAATAGAGATTTCAACACACAACAATGGAGCAGCAGCAGCTGCACAATGGTAAAACTCTAGCCGAAAATAATCCATTAATGCATCTAAAAATTGGAACATTTAAGGCTTTTTTTTTTTGCTTGCAGTTCTTTTTTTTTTTGGTTTTTTTGCTTTTGTTAAGCATGCATGTAGAGATATGCCCAGTTATGGGTTAATAACCCCATGGCCCAGGCACTTAATATTACTAGGCGGCGGCAGGCAGCACTCGATGGGAGAATGGAGGATGATGCAGCTGCTAACCGAAAAGCGGGGAGGCTGCAATGGCGGCGGCAAAATGCAAAATGGCGGCACAGGACGAGAGAGGGAGGACGGGCAGAGAGAGAGAGAGAGAGCATAAGAGCACGAGGCATTGCATGCATATTAATAACACTAAAAACTTGCCCCGGCCACCTTCTGTCTCCTCTCACTTAGAGACAGAGGGACAGTTTGAGCAGCAGCAGCAGACCGACCATTCACTTTTATATGTGCCACACGAAAACGTTTATTCGAGTGTATGCGAGTGTGCGAGTGTGTGTATGTGAGAATTGAATTGCTTCAAGTGCCCTTAAATTGCCCTCATTACATAGACAAACACGCACACACACAGAGAGAGAGAGAGAGAGAGAGACAGACATAGACACCGACACATGGACAAAGTGTTTGCTGCAGCTGTGCAACCTTCTGCCTTATGCCTCCTTTGGACAGCCTCCCTCCGCCCGCCCACCCCTCTCTCTCTCTCTCTCTCTCTCCTGTACTCGCCACCGTTCTCAGCTGCCACTTTTCATTTCCGGTTTTGGATTCCATTTTTTTTTTTTTTCTAAACTACAGCAGCCAGCAGCCACTCATCTATCTACTTATGTTTTATACTTTATCTTCTTGCAATTGCTGCAGCTGCTTCTTCTCCTCCTCTTTTTTTGCGCCTTTTTTTGCCTTCGTCGTCTTTAGAGATATATATATACATATATCTATATTAAGCATACGCCCCATTGTCGCCTGTCTGACCTATGATACTTAAGAAGTCAGCCAGATAAGTCAGTTTTCCAGGGTATAACCAATTCGCTGTATTCGAAACATCTTCAAAGACTTCACCAAATCGAAGTCTAAGCTAATTCTTTAAATTGATCTCACTCGAAGAGTTGAAGGCTTCCAAGGCTCTCTAATGGAAACTTGCGTTGCTTTGCCCTTTATCTCGAGTGATCTCGAGTCTGGTGAATCAAAAGTTTGATGACAATATCTCTATGATAGATCTCTTAGTTCCTATTCACATTACTTTATATTAAAGACAGTGGCAGAAAGCGAGTTTTTATAAGCTAATGGACGTGGAGAATGGCATAGAAGAGTCAAGCAGATCGTCTACAGTTCTAGTTACTACGAAAGGTTTATAAAAATTCAATTCTACGTGTTTTAACTTTTCTCATTAAACTATTTTCGAGTCGTTTTTATGGTTTTTTAACTCCAATTATTATATTTCTTAGTTCCTCTTCGTAGAGTCTTGCATATTCGCATTACCTTCGCATTATAGAGTTCATCTCTAGACTTCTCTTAGAGTATATAATATTATTAAGTTCTCTTCTTTATGTTTTACTCATTAGAGTATTTTCGATTCGTTTTGAAAAATGTTGTGCGCGTCTTTTTGCTAGTTTTGTGTTTCGTTTCCTATGCTTTTAAAGTAATTTATTTCTTGTCCTTTTCTTGTGTTTCCACTTTATGCAACATTAACTTCTGTCCAAAGATTGCGACCCTTCATCTCCCTCTCTCTCTCTCGCTGCTCTGCTCTACTATGGCTTGGCATTTTAATGTTGATTTGCTGAAAATTAAAAAGCCAAAAACCACACAGAGCGCGCGAATATCTATATCTTTATCTGACTGCTTTTAATTTGCTTAAGAATGCGGTGTGAAAAAATTGTGTTGTTGTTTTTGCTGTTGTTGGTGGTGGTAGGAAAATTATACAATTTCTCTTCCGTTCAAGGAATTCAAATAAAAATAGCTTTGGCCTCTCTATTGCCCGCTAGCTGACTCCTGCTGCTGACTGAAAGTGTCAACAATTTTATTCTATTCACTAGATAATGCAGAGACAAAGCCGCAAAATGGAAAAGAAGTAGCGAGAGAGAGAGAGAGAGAGAGCATAAGGCATGAAATTGTGGGGAAGGAGAAGAAAGAAGCCAAAAATTTCAAACACCAAAGTTCAATTTAACGTAAATACTTTTGATGTGAAGTGGCAGAAAACGGAAAGATAGGAAAAAAGGGATTCCCATTCACAGGAGCAGCAGCTGGTTGGAAAGTAGCTGCCACTGCCGTTGCTCCTGCCGCACAGTTCAACTATCAATAGTGCTTAAAACGGAAAATGGGCACACAAAAAATACTCTCTAAACCGAAATTCTATCTCAACAGAAGAAAAAACTACTTAAGGGAGGCGCCAAAAAATAAAAGAAAAAGGATAGAAACACAGGACGACAGGAAACGAGGCTTGGGAGATGCTACAGCTGACAGTCAGGCAGAGGCAGAGAAATGCCAACCAACCAGCCAGTCAGCCAGCAAAGCTAGGAATGTCGAATATGAAATGTGGCCAGATGATGCAAAAGAAAAAAAAAACCTAGAGAAAAACATAGCATTCGACCATAAAGATTGAAACGAAGTTTTTATACCCTTTAAACTCAAACGAAGAAAATTCTTAAAAGTCTCTAAGAAATTTGGTTAAGTTGAATTCTAAAAATTTTGCAAGCTACTTTAGAAACTCCATATGCCCATCTGTTATCGCAGGGTATCATCCAAGTGAGGGAGGCAAAAATGTGAGGAACAGCATCTGCTGCAGTCGGCAAAGTGCAATTGGCGCAAAGGAAATGCACAAGTGGATATAAAGCAATTGAAAAGTGTCTTTGGAAAATATGAAAATTTATGGGCAAAGCCAAGCAGCAAGCGCAGCAGCTGTGCTTCTCTTTGCGAAATCTGTAAAAATTTAATATTTTATTATTAACTAAACCAATGCCACTCGCCTCTACTTTAAATCGATGGGCGTGGCAATGAACATTTCGCCCATTCAATACAATAAGTCGATAAAGTGTAAAACGAACGAAAAACAGAAGAAAAAAAAACTATTTTCCAATTTTGCCGAAAAAATGTTACAGAAAGCATTGCATACTTACAGGGGCCACCACCATCTTGCCCCCCACACACACACACACACACATGACTCAGAGTTAGATGGGAAAAAATGCTGCACAAACACAGATATGCAAAACGTTGAGAGAAACTACAACAAAATTGGTAATGGCAGCTGAGCTAAGCGCATCGCAAAAGTTGCAACAACAACAAGGAGAAAAGGAAAAAAACGAAGAGAGATAGACAGAAAGAAAGCAAGCAAGCAAGATACTGTTACAAAGAAAATGCGAAAATGGGAGCCAAGTAAAAAAAAAAAGAAAAAAATAAGCACCAGCAAAACATGAAGATGAATTATTAGAAACGTATGCAAAATGGGCATCGTGTGTGTGGGCGTGGCATCAATTCAATTTTCCGTAACGAAAAGTGGCTGGAAAAAATCCAAAATCTCTAGAATTTTACCTGCTTAATTTTTTTTGCAAATCAAAATTCATTGAATTCGAAGAGAATTATTTTCGGGCATTTTTCAACACTATTTTGAAAAATTAGAAGCCATAAAAATTCCAGCATTGAAAACAGTGAAAACTTTTGCATTTCTTCTTCTCTCTTCGCAGAAAAAGTCAATAAATAAATGATAATATTCTTATCAAATATTCTTTCTATCGTATTTATGCTTCGTTACGTTTGTTTTACGATTTCTATCCAACTCACGTAGCAGCCAGCTACCCTTTGCCAGTAGATTTTGCATACAAGAGAAACTTCACTTCAATGTTCAACTGTGTCATAATCAGGAGGAGTTGCAATTTGTGTGTTCGAACTGGCGACTGGCGACTGGAGAGCTGAAGTTACTCCGAGAGTTGGAGTCGAAGTCAGGTCACATCTTTTGGCATTTCTACTTCATTGACATTTTTCGCAATGCACTTAGCAGTTGCAGCTGCATTTGGAGTGGCTCAAAGTGGATTTTCCTTCCTTTCCCCTTTCCCCCTTCCCCCATCACCCCATTCCGCGTCACCATGTTTCCTATGTATTATTAACTCTCGGCAACGTTTTTTGACACATCTATTGATATGCACATTTGTGACTTGTCGCAATATTGACTGTCAGCCACACATACACGCAGAGACAGAGATGACACACGAGCAGAACACACAAAGAGCTAGGGGGAGAGAGAGACACATTTGATAGTGTTGTAAAATGCATAAAAAAGTGCTTAGCATATTAAAAACATAGCCAAAGTGCAGCTGTGACGACTGTACGTGCTTGGCTGAAAGGCAAATGCATTCTGACACACACTAACACACGCACGCACACACACACACACACACTCATATATTTTATGTGCCCTACCCCACGCTCTCTTTGTCATTCACATTCTCACTGATATTTTATCTGATGGCGTGTTTTCTTCTCTCTTTCTCTTTTGGTCAGGAAACGAAACGAAACGAAAGGAAAGCAAAGGAAAGGCAGCGCAACAAAAAATGTCTAAAGAATGCAACATTTTCAACATTTTGCAACAGTTTTTTGATTTATACACACATACACACACACATGGATTCGAGGTGTGGCTTTATGTGCCTTCAATTTTTAAAATGGATTTTGTAGAAGGTTCTTTTTTATGTCCTCATGATTGGAAAACATAATTCATATGCAAAAGCAAAGTACATAGTAAAGCGCGCAAAGTTGAAAAAAAAAATGAAGGTCCTAGTTTAGTGCGTTACTACATAGTTGAAAGGGTTTCTCTTACACTCATGAGTCATGAGTTATTAGTCATTAGTCCGAATAAGAATATATCCCCCTTCAGCTGAAGGTTTTTCTTCTTTTCTACTAAGGAAAGAAAAGTTTATTTATCTTATGACTTCCCCCACACACACACATACACACACACACACATACACACACACAGACATACACACACACACACATACAGGGTTTCACATTGCCATATCACACAAATCACTCAGATTATGAGCAAACCGGAATTAAATGGATGGAATCTCACCACAAATATCATATATATGTATATAAAAATCCTTCTAAAATGAGCTGAGTAACTTTTATTTCGCTCAAGTAAAGTAAAAATAGAGAGAGAGACCGAGAGGGGGAAGAGGGTGAAAAAAAAAACTTAACTAAACTAAGGCATAATCAACATTCTGTGTTTTGCTAGAGGGGTCAAACGATACGATACATATACGGGAAGGAAGGATGCTTCTTTCTTACCTACCCGACGAACCAACCAACCAACCAACCACCCACCCATCCTTCCACCCGCCGACTAACCAACCACCTTATCCCGCCACTCTCCTAAACGATTTATGCCAAGCACGTTTCATGTGAAAGTCGTCAGGAAAATCAGCTTAGAGTTTTTTTTTTCTCTCTTTTTTTTTGGTCTCGTCGTCGTTGTACATACAACAACACTGACAACAAGAAAACAGTGTTGTTAAACGCCAAATGCAATAATAGCAAACTTCCGTTTTAGCCGGAGGGGCAACATACAACACAACAAAAACAGGAATAAGTACAACATTGAGAACGCAACAAAGGGAAGCACTTAGCGGTTTTTAGGTTGGCGGTTTTCAAAGGCACGAGCAGGAGGAGCAGCAGCAGCCAACCACTAACTGTGGCTATGCTTGGACGCCGATGCCGATGCCGATGCCGTTTACCGTGTGCTCATGTGTTAGGAGCGTGTGTGTATGCGTGTGTGAAAGGACGCGGCAAGGACAGGCATAGGGATAGGGACAGGGACAGGAACAAGGGATTATGCAGCTTTCCGCACACACGTGTGCCGAACGTGACAATTTTCGGACAAAGCTAATGATGCGAGCTCTGCAATTTGTATAGACCAAAAGCCGATGACAAGACTTCCAACGCGCCGAAATCGACTGAGGGTCATACATATACTGGCCATGAGAGAATGCTTTAACTATGACGGATATTGAAATTTAATTAAACGTCGGGGTCACCAAAGTTGGTCAACTATGGAATTTGATTAAACGTCGGGGTCACCCAAATTGATTAAATATGTTTTAGCTCTAATTGTTAAGCACACACACACACACACACATTCCAATACATATAATCGATTTGAATGATGCCTCCTCCACCAGCATCGGGGTCACCAAATCGAACAAATATGCTTTCACTTGCTTCTTACCCGAGAATTTCGTTTTCAAGATATATATATTCTTCGTTGTGACCAAAAACTTACCTGGAATGAGAAAAGAAAGTTGAGAAGAAAAAGAAAAAAAATGATTAGTAGTCTTCAAAAGTACAGCAGACAGAAGAAAGAAAATGTCAAAGTTCATTGGGCAAAAGGAAAACTTATAATTTTTGTCGGTTTGTTGTTGTTTGTGTTTTTGATTCTGGTTTCTTTCTTTTTTTTTTCGTTTTCCTACATAAACATTGATTGGAAACAAGTGCAAAGAGAAATCGAAGAGCAACAACAACATTTGAACGAAACGGAAAACAAAAATTACAATGATTATCAAAAGACAAGCCCAGACAAAGGTCGACAAGGACAACAAGGGGCAACTTTGTAACGTGGGGGGAGGAAGGTAGCTGTAGGAGGCGGCACAAACACACACAGGGTGTAATAAATTAATGAAAAGTTGATGGAGCCCTGTGCATGAGCTTCCTGTCAAAGGCGTTGTCCTAGCCTAGAATAAACTTTTTTCATTAACAGAAAACAGAGAGAAATCGAGAAAAAGTCAAAGCGACAAACAAATCTCCCTTTTCTGGCAGTTTTTATGATGATTTTTCGTTGTCGGGTTTGCTTCATTTTTTTTTTTTTTTTTTTGCCACACATACATCGAGAAAAAGGAAAAAATGTCACCGAGTGTTGAAAGTTGTTTTAATGTTAATGACATTTCATTAGAATGAGTGTGATAGAGACGGCGTGGGAGTGGGAGTGGGAAAGGGAAGGAAAAAGGGACAGAGGAAATGATTTTGTTGACAAATTGCTGGACAATATTTTATCCCAACGCTCGGACCTAATGGTCATGTCACGCTTTCGCTCTCCACATCTCTCACTCTCTCTTTCTCTGTCTAAATAAAATACGCCGAGAATTTAACATTTCAGAAAGCAAAAAAAAAAAGACAGATAGAAATGGAGAAAGAGATGAAGGAAGGGAGGATACGAAGGAGGTGTTGGAGGGTAAGAAGAGAGGCTACATGTGACGTATTTCTCTAGAGCCTCCACTTGAAGTCTTCTCGGTTCGTTCAAGTAGAAATGAAGGCGCCTTGGCGTGCTATTTTTAACAAAAATTTTTTTTAGGTTAAAATACTTTAGCCCAAGTGGCAGGCAGACACAACAGTGCCAGCAACACCAACGGCACCAACAGCAGCAGCAGCAACAACAACAGCAATAGCGACGGTAGCGGCAGCGGCAACAAGGAGATGTCAGTTGACTGAAGGCAAGGATGAAGGAACACACAAGCAGCAGAAAAATCTCAAAAGGCTGCTTGATGCCAAAAATAATGTATGTGTGTGAGTATGTGAGAATTGTATGTATGTATGTACATGTTTGTGTGCGTGTGCGTGAGAGCAAAAATTAAACCAAAATGCTAAGAAAAATCTCCAAACAATTCATTGATCTGTAGAAATTCACAAAAATCCATAGCATACTTTTAAGATTGCTTAGTTAAATCATGAGACCAACACATTTAGTTAAGAAAAACATTATAAAAGTGGATTTAAAATGTGCATATACACTTTGGGCTTTTTTTTTTCAATCTAAAAGACGTTAGATAGACGCCAAATCAATTAATATTTCGATTGCTTTTTCATTTTTCGTTACAACTCGAAGTCAAATGATTTTAAGAAGCCGCCAAAGATAGTGGCGTACAGCAAAATTTAAAATAAAATTGTTTTTATTCTATGTGAAGTATTAAGATTTTAAAAATTAGAACATAAATGCAAACAGAGATCAAACATAATTTCCTTTTACACCAAACACAAATCGACCTTTTTACCCATAGTCCCAAGATGATATTCCATCAAAAATATATAGCATACTTTTAAGGATAAGGATTCACAAAGATCAATTCGCATAGCGAAGCATTAAAAAATGTATAGCATACTTTTATGGATAGGATTTTATGCGATTTCACGCGCATTAGCTTGAATACATGTAATTGACTTAAACGAATAAATGTTGATGATAGATCGCCCTATATATAATATGTATGTATGCCAGCCGACTTAAGAAACTGCTTGCACTGCTTGCCTCATTGGAAATTCAAGTTCATTTGGTCGATGTGGTCAGAAATATGATACTCACTCAAACTCAGTCAAGTCAAAATTGCATTGCCAATTAAAAAGCAAGTGCAAGGAAAATTTGTTGTTGTTGTTGTTGGGCGCAAAACGTTTACATAACTTGAAAAGTTATTAACGCTAGGCGGTTAATCTATCGAGGAGGAGGAGAAGGCAAAAGTTATTCGACAGTTCTGACAGCCTTTCGTGCCAAGGTAAATGTGAGAAGAAATGTGATGTAAATGCTGACGGGTCACCCTGTATCGAGACAATAAACTCATTACATTTCGCACTCTTTCAAAACATGGAAACTATATAAAAATAGGCCTCTTTTCCCCTCTCTCTCTCTCTCCCTCTATCTTCAAAGCAGGACATTTCCTCTTAAGAGTCACTCAGCCTGACAACCCCCAAGAGCGACAGTGTCAGCAGCAGCAGCAGCAACCATCATGCTCCAAAAAACGCAACCAACTAACCAACTAAGCCAAGTGGCACACACACACACACACAAACAAATATACTAATTAACAAGGGACACTAGCTTTTTACACAACAAAATAAGTGAAAAATGTGTGAAAAGCCTTCGCAAAGTAGAGCAAAGAAATTAAGTTAAAACTATGCAAATTACACACACACACACACACGCACACGCACATAAAATGTTCATTAAATCGTAAATTGTTTAATTGATAGAAAATTCTAATTTCATTTCATGGCAAATTATTGCTTGGAATTTTTGTTGTTGAAAAATACAAGAGAGAGAGAGAGAGTTCGAGTAGGAGAAAATCTCTGATATTTTAACAGAGACACTTAAAGAGAAAGATAGGGAGAGAGAGAAAGGTTCATTGCATATTTATGCGAGACTTGTAGCTTAAATTCTCTTGATATACATCCAGAAATTCCAAAATTTCTTTCAACACTCATGGAACCAAATGGTTCGATCTACTTGTGTTTAACTTTATCAATATGAATAATCTTTTTCGATCTATCTAAACGTGAACATATTCTTTATAATATAAGAAAGAGATTTCTACTTTCATTTATTTTATCTTTGTATAGAGTATATAAATTTCTATGTGTACGTTATGCCATTTTCCGGGTATCCTTTTTAATTAAATTTGAATTGAAATTTCTTTGCTTGATGCAGTTTAGTTTTACCTTTTCAACTTTGACATTTTGTCGAAATAACCTTTGCCCCACCACTCCCACCCCAATCCCAATCCCATCCCTCTGTGTAGCTCTTTCCCCTCTCACTCGTCACCTCTTTTGCTTCATTGACTGGTAGTTGATTAGTTGTACAACAGCAGCACACTGTGCGACATATGTATATGTACATATACACACATATATACTACATCGTTTTATTTTCTTATTTTTTTTGGACTACAAAATAATTACAGAGCCATGAAATTGGAATTGAAATGAATAGAAATGAAATGAAATGGCATGAAAATAGTTTTCGTTATCTTGCTTTTTTTTCGTATCTCTTCTATATATATATTTATATGGGCGAAAAGAGTTTTCCGGCATTTTCTCGTTCAGTTTTTTTTTTTCTCTCTCTAAAATACAACATTAATTAAATGTTTCAGGGGACCGACCGTCCAGCAGTAGGAGCAGCAGCAGAGAAAATGCTGAAAATTGCCCGCCCCTAAAATCACTTTTTATGTTAAATTTGCTGGAAAACTCTCAAACACACACACACACAGAGTGAAAGAGTGTGCTTGGGTCAACATTTCAAATTGCAAATGATCAAAAACTTTGCCCATCATAAACGCCATTTTGTATATGTTAGCCAATATGGCGTCCCTGTACTTTTCCTTCTTCCCCCCTCACTCTCTCTCTCTCTCTCTCTGTTTCTCACCACTTTCCGCATAAATTTTCACTTTTTTAGTGAAAACTTTTCTCTTTTCTGCTGGGCTTTTTTTTATTATTATTTTCGTTGGGTTTTCAGAGCAGCCCAGCTAATCGCAATATTTCCACATCAATAACAATTACCCAACAACAACAACAACAACAAGCAACAAGCAAGCAGCAGCAGTAGCAAAAGGAAAGCCAAGCAAGATTTTTCCTCTCAATTTGCTGGGCAAAGTTTTGTTGTTGTTGTCGAAAAGTTGAAATTTAAAATTAAAATTTTAGACACTTAAAAAACAAACAACACACACACACACACAACAACAACAACAAAAACCAAAATGTATGTCATGTATGTCACTTGCTTAATTAGGCCCCTTTTCCCCTCATATAATAATGCATATTCATAGGCATAACAGGCAACAACAACAACAACTATAACACGATTCTACACTATATAACCATGTCACGCATATGCCACACACACACAGTACACACACCACTCATAGAGAAAGAGAGGGAGATGGAGCGAGTCCTTGAAAAAAAAAAACAAAAACAAAAAGAAAGGAAACCAAAATACAAAAAGAAAATTCATTTTCAGGCTCTTTGAAAAGTTCACATTCGTGTTGCTAAATTAATGGATATTTTGTGCTAACAATCAGTTATGGATCTAGATCTAGATCATATACATATATAATAGATGAATGGTGAACAGAGAAATCAAACAAGATCTACTATGTAGTAGGCCGCAATCTTTTAAAGTTATTGGATTTGTGGGCTAAACAGAAAATATTCATAATACACAAATCATCAAGAATAATCTCAAAACCAAGTATCTCAGTGACCTTCTACAAGTCAGCTCATATATTTTACGAATACTCAAAGTAAAGCGACGATAGTTTCGATTTGAACTTGACTTTCTAAAGTTCTGCCGGAAAAACTACTAATAAATTTCATTTTAGTCCTGATATGATAACCGAAACTGTTTAATATAGAAATTCTGAAGAAGGACGACTGAACGATTATTGAATACAATTGCAAAATAATTGCACTTAGAAAATACCTTTAATTAAGAGTATAGTTAATTCTTCTCCGGGACAATTTGCGACTAGAGAGAAGCCGAACTCCTAGATTTTGTGGTTCGAAAAAGATTACTTGATTTGACTTACTTACTTCAAGTAATTACATGTCTAGGCTATAATTTTTCAAGTATTTAGACAGAAAAAAGAAAGATCTTTCTATCCTTCCCAATGCTAAGTTCTTGCAACATCTATTTGAATTTTTCATTAATTTTCTGATTTCTTCAAGCATCTCAATATAATTCCTTCTACCGCCGTCTTCCATTTTAATTATCTTAAAAGTAACAAATCAGCACGAAAAAAAAACCCAACAAAATTGCACAATACACAAATTGCAAAAAAGCAAAAAAAAAAAAAAATAATATATAAATAAAGAACGAAGCGGAAGGAAAAAAAAAATTCGAAATGTAAGGAAATCTCTTAAGGGTCTGTGTTTTCTTGATGTTTTCATGTTTTGTGTCTGTATGGGTTTTCGTCCTCTACTCCTCTGCCTGCTCTTCCTCTCTTTTGTTGGGGCATTTTGCCAATTCATTTTCACTTCCAAGTAAAATTAATTAGAAATCAACAAAATGAGCATAGAATAGAAAGAGAGAAAGAAGGAAACCCCAGAGAAAAAGCCCATACATAAATCCCAGAAAGGACTAAGTAAAAGAAGAGACAACGTAAGCAATGAAAAAAAGAACCCAAACTAAGTAAATACCCTTGAAAAATTGGCTTGATATTTAAGCAGTGAAAATTACGAATTCTCAAATTAAAGAATGATACAAAATATTTGGGGAAGTGACATTAGTTTTACATTTCAAGTATATTAATTATGAAATGGAAATAAGAACTTTATTTTTGGTTTTTTTTTCAAAAACGATTCGAAATTTCTTTCATATCATTTAATGGATATACCCTCTCCTGTGTGTGTATACCCTTTCGTTTCAAAACATTTTTCATTCTCGCCATGGCCAAGAAAAACCCTTGAAAAAAAAAAAAACAAAAAACAAGAAAAAACTCGAAACAATGAAAATGAATGAATAATATGAAAGGATTTTTCCAGCTGCCATTTTGTTGTTGTTGCTCATTTGATGGTTAATTGAAAATATTTTCGAGCAACAACAATAATCATTATTTTCTGATTTATTTCCATATACAGCGGGGGAAATTGAGTGTCATTATCATTTATACCAAGTCGAAAATCAACTTGCCCCAACTGCCACAACCAAAGTTCTTCCCCACCTTCCCTCCCTCATCCCTGTTCGCTTAGTCAAATATTTGTATAATTTGTCTTTATTGTTCCAGTGTTTCAGTGCCCCCACCCTCGCCCCCATACCCCCCGTTCCCCTTCCACTTACCGTCTCTATGTTACCCCAAACCAAATTGACATTAGGCACATTTGTTGCGGCGATTATCTGGGCAATCTTTAAGTGGACAAACAGCTGACGCTGCAATCTTTCTATCACACCCCCGCACCGCTACCACCCCCTTCCCCTCGCTCTCTTCTAATGGGCTGGTGGATGGGAGGCCATGGGTACTTATGGTGGGGCAACAGGAAATATGATGGAGGCCTGACATTTTCTGTTTCGTGTCATGTAATTTTCTCGCTCGCTCTCTCTCTCTCTCCCTCCATCTCCCTTTCTCTTCAGGTTTTCACTCATTCCTTTGGCTCTCTGTGAGCAACAAATGTCTGGACAAACAAACAAGCAAAGCGCAAAATGTGGGGCAAACTAATTTGACAAATTATTCTGAGCGGACGAAGAGTCGGAGAGGGTGAGGGTGAGGGAGCCAGTGAGAGATACAAGAAATGCAAATAAGATTTGCGCAAAAGGGAACTTTCCCAAAGAGTCAAACATTTGCTTTTGAAGAATGCGCAGTATTCTCTTCTCTAAGTGATGGCCAAATTTGTCTATTAACCGCCAAGCAATTGAGCAATTTAGAATTTAAGGAAATAATCTTCAGATCGCCCGTTCTCTCTCTCTCTCTGTGTCTTAAAACACTATATTCAGTCTGATCTGAACGCAATTCCAACTCCAGATTATAATTGGTATTTGATTTCGAATACAGAGCGAAAAGAACTTCGCCACAATGAATCGCAAATATTCATTATTTTCTTCGCAAATGATCTTCAAACACTGCTTAATGCTATTAGAGATTGTGAAAGAGTTGCCAGATTGGCTTTCTTTCACCTGTTACGAAGAAATTTAGAAGAGTTGCCAGATTTAGTATTGATTTCCATAATAACTAAACAAATTTAGCATTGAGTATTCAGAAGAAACGAATTTAAGACGCTATAAGTTCGGAAAAAAAGGAAGCTGCCAGATTGCTTGTAGCATTCAATTTGCGAAGCAAGCTGCCAGATTTTCATAATAGTAAAGAAATTTTTAGTATGTATTCAGATTGCTGCAACTTACTACTTCAGTTTCGACTCAAACCCAGAGCTAGTTAATTATAAATATCCAAAAATATATAAATTAACGAGATTTATTCGTTAATCTTCAAGTAAATCCCCTTGAAAAGGAAATAAAATCAAAAAAAAAAAAAAAGGAAGAAAGTTGTTGACTGACTTTTTTGCCTTAATTTAAATTCAGGTAAAAATCCAAGACCATTAACAACAGGATAATCAATGATAATGAGATACAAGATACAAGAGATAAAATTTAAAGGAAGGGACGAGATGAAGGTGGAGAATGGAAGCAGCAGGAGGAGCAGGGGGAGGAGGACAAGTTCTATCATCAAAAGCTAAACAAAACCAAAGACATGCCCCATATCCAGACACCCACCCACTCCCCAAACTTCCCCTTAGAGCTGATGACACGCGTAATTATTTTAATATTTAATGACTTGGAAAAGCAAAAAAAAGAAGCGAGAGAATATCTCTCTCTCTCTCTCTCGTTCTCTCTCCCTCTCTCTATCTCCCTGACTTAAAAAAAAAAAAAAGAAAGAAGGAAAATAGGCAACAGGCGGCATTTGGCACTCGGAAAGGAAAATTGTATGCAAATGAGACTACAGGGAAAAGGAGAAGGCCGAGGAGTCTGGCTAAAAGGAGAGTCGAAGGTACGGAGAAGTGGGACTCACCACTGGCACTGGTATCACACAGTAGACACAAGGATGCCCAACAGCAGCAGCGGCGGCGGCAGCAGCGGCAGTTGTTGGTTGCAGACCGTAAGCGGCGGCAGCAGCGGCAGCGGCGGCGTTAACGCACAGATGATCCGTTTTAAAGATTTTCGTTGGTGGCGGTTGGGCAATCAATGAGGCAGAGGCACTCGAGCAAGTATACAGCGACGTCGTGGTGGTGGTGGTATTTAAGGGACGATTCAATGTTGTTGACTTGGCAACGCCTAAATTTAGTGTTGCTGATGTTGTTGCTGTCGCGGTTGCTGTTGATGTTGCTGTTGGTGTTGCTGTTGATGATGTTGTCGCAGTTGTTGTTGCTACTGCTGCTACTGATTGTGATGATGGTTGTGGTTGTTGTGGTGCTGCTGCTGGTGCTGGTGGTGGTGGTGGTGGTGGCGGTTGTAGATTGAGGTTTGTTAAGGATTTGGAGTTGGTGTCTGAACTGACCGAGGCGTTAGCCTTAGAATTTGTTATGGCCGCTGCTGCTGTTATTGTTGCTGCTGCTGCTAATGCTAGTGTCGCCGGTGTGCTTGTTGCTGCTGTTCCTGTTGCTGATGTCAATTCTTTTTGCTCAATTAGGGTTGTTGTTGTTGTTGTTGTAAAGACTTCTTCTGTGTCCTCTTGCTGCTGTTGTTGTTGTTGTGGTTCCTTGGGCCCAACTGTTGCCAATTCTATAGCAAGTTGCTGTTGCTGTTGCTGTTGCTGCTGCTGCTGTTGCTGTTGCTGTTGCTGTTGCTGCTCTTCGTACTCTTTGTTATTGAAATTATTTAGTTTCAATGTTGTTGCAGGCAACGGTGAAGTTTTTCTCTTGATTGACGCAATTTTAATGGCTTTTCTTCTAAGCAAGGTTGAATGAATTTATAATTCTCAAGAAACAACGCCTTGTCTTCTAGTATTAATTTCTTCTTGGTATTTTCCTTTCTGTATATGTTGTTTTATTATAATTTATACTAAACACTGATTTTTAATTATTTTGTATTTTTTCTTTTGTTTTTGTTTTTTTTTTTTAAGGAAAATTAGAGTTTGACTAAAGCACACAGAGATCGTAGTATATATGTTTTTGGTTTTTTGGTATTTTTATTTTCAAGAAGCTAAGCTTTTCTTTTTAGTTTATTTTGCTAAATTTGGTATTTTTAAATTGTGTTTTTGTTTTTGGTTTAATCTTCAGAATTGGTTTATTTGAAATATTTATTTTATTGTCTACTTTTTAGTTTAATATTAAAATAATACTGCAGTTTTTATCTTGGTGTTATCTTTTTTTTTGGTTTTTTTATGAGTTTTAAACTCCAAATTTATAATAATCTTTCAACTATTTTTAGTATTTTCCAATTCAGTATATTTCAACTATTTATAGTAATTTTTAAAGTTAGTTCTCAAGTTCTAATCTTTTTCAAACTTTGTTCTTAGTATTTTTTACACTATGCAAGTTTTTGAGATGTTTTTTTTCTAATACTCTTACTCTTTCAGTATTTTTGTAGCTAAATTTTTTTTCTAAATTTCTTAAAACCTTTTTATTGGCTTGTAGTTTTTATTTAGCAATTTTTTTCGTTTTAAAAACTTTTCATACAATCGTTTTAAGATTTCTGGTTTAAGTATTTTTTTTTTTTAAGTATTATCAGTGTTTAATGTTGTAGTCCTCTTTTTTCTTTGAGAAGATTTTTGTTTGTTCTTGTTGGTATGGTTTTGTTTGGTTTTGTTTTACAATTTCGTTTTGAGTTTATGGTTGTTGTTTACTTTTGAGCACAGAATTTACTTTCTACAATATATTTGACTGTTTTCTTCGTGTTTAGGTAAATAATACTGCTTCGATCTTTTGTTTTAGATAACTTTCCCCTTCGTTTTTCCTTTCTTTTGGTTGGACAGAATATTACTGAAATCTCTCGCTTCAAACTCTAGCAAAACCACTCACTGATTAAAATTCGACAACTTTTCGAAAATATTTCAAAAAAAAAAAATATTTAAAAAAAATGTTGCTTATTTTTGTGTAGTAAATCTTTTGGTTTTACTATTTATAATATGATGAAATTTGTTAGCACTTTTTTTCGGTTTTGGTTTTAATTTAATTTTTTTTTTTTTTTTTTTTTTTTTATGGCGGACTTCAAAAATTGTGTTGCTTGGGATATTTTATTTTGAATTTGACTTTTTCTTACTTCTTATTTTGCGTAAAATGAAGGGAAAAGAGGCAGGCGTTTTCTCTAAACTTAACTTGACAATCGTCGAATGGATTCTGAATTTCTCATTGAGTAAGGTTTGCCATTGGACTGGCCGGCAAAAAGATTCGGTTTCGTTTCGTTTCGTTGGGTTTCGGTTACGATTCGGTTTCGGTTTCACACACTTACAGATTCCACAAGCCAACGCATGCGCCCAAATGGCTATTCAGCGAACAACATCCTGCAATACAATTGTCCTCGCAATGGATGGTGGATGGTGGATGGCGAGCTGTCTGTTGTAGGTTGCATGTTGTGTGTTTTGGTTAGTTGTCGTCCTCCAATTGAAATGCATCTCAAAGCCTATGCCGAGTAGCCGCAATTACCTTAACAACTTTGCGTTGTTGTTGGTAATTGTCAACATTGAATTTAATCAGAAATTTGTACGTGCCCAAGTCAGTCCTTCGTACTATATTCCGGCCCTTTCCCTCCTCCATCATCTTCATCACCATCTCAATATAAATATTTTGTTAAAGGAAACTTTTGTATGGTCAAAAAAGAAAAGTCAAATACTCGCAAATGAAGTATTTCAATTTGGGTCTTGGTGCATTCGTTTACCAAAAACTTCAACTACAAATAGTTGAATGAATGGGAATCACAGTTTCTGCAGATAGTTTTAATGATTGTAAAAGAATTCAGTACGAAAAAACCACGCCGCCAATGTCACTTTTGAGTTTCCTTCCCACGGTGCAATGAAAACAAATTGATTTCAAAAACTTAACACTATCTGAGTTTTGAGTCTATATACATATATGACATTATTTATGGATGTAGCATTTGCGCACTTCTAAGAGAATGTAGAAGAGTACCCGAAAGATTATTATGCGAGTTCTACATTCAAAATTTGTGATGGACCGTAAGTAACCAATTGATTCAAACAATTAATAAAGTAAGTAAGTCGCCGGGCCGACTCGGATATACCATGCATCAAGGGATAAAAACTACATCGAGTTTATAAAACTAAATTATAAAACTATAAATTTATAAAACTAGAAATAAAAATTTCTACTATAGTTGAAATTTCCATATTTCCACTATAGTTGAAATTACCATATTTCCCCTATAGTTGAAATTTCCATATTTCCACTGTAGTTGAAATTTCCATATTTCCACTATAGTTGAAATTTCAATAATTGCACTATAGTTGAAATTTCATAATTTCCATTATGAAATGGGATTAAGCAAGTGGATTGGAAGATTTAACAATCTGATAGAAAAGGTATCCAACGGAGAGATTAGTTTCTTAGTTTACATGTTACAGGGTATTCTAGAAAACGGTGAGTTGTTGTTCCCGTTGTTGTTGTTGTATGTTTTGATGTGGTCTGCATTCCTTGAAAGCTGTTTAAATGGAACATCGCAAACCTAAACCAGAGAGAAAAAGCTACAGCAACAGCAATGCCTAGGCGCGCCTGTTGGCCATTAAAAAGTAGAGAAGTAGGAGATGATGGTTTCCTACACAAAGCGAACAAAAAACGAGGAGAAGAAGCAACATGGCTGGAAGAAGGAGGAAGAAGTAGGTTGCCTAAAAACCTACCTAACTACCGCACCAACGCCACATTGTGCGACTTTGAATAGTTTATTACGAGTACATACTTATATATATTTATATATATATATACATGGTGGGATGCGAGGGGGCAAAAAAAACCCCAAAATAATATATAGAATCCCTCTCCCTCTCTCTTTTTCTCTCACTCTCTCTGGCGGCTTTGTATAAAGCAAATGCATAAAATATGACAACAAACAAGCAGAAAAAAATACCCGAATGTAATTCTATTGAAATCACCATAGAGAAATTAGCTAGATGTAGTAAGCCTTTTGCTTTTTGTGAATAATGATTTGTCAGATCTAAAGCGAAAAGGTAGCTCAGTAGTGAGTGGGTAGAGATCTCGTCTCTACTCTTGCAATTGTCAGCAATTGATGGGAGCGTCGAAGGTGGAGCCACCCCCCCCCTTGGCTAGAAAAACGAAATGAAATCCATATCATTGCCAGAATAGAAATAGCAGCAGCAATTTTCCACTCAAATGATTTCTGCCTGGCTTTGCCTGCGTATGACACATGTCGATTGCAGTTACCAGTGGCGCCTCCCATTGGCACTAGCACCACCACACCACTATGGTGGCATACCGCCGCCGCCCTATCAGAAATCATCAGCGATTTGAATGAATTTGACTGAGTGTGAGATGAGTGTGAGTGAGTGCAAGTGAGTGCGAGTGAGCGGGAGTCGATGTTAGTGAGTTGCTGCTTGATTGCTTGATTGATGCATTGAGCATTTGATTGATTGACTGAGGCTTTGTTGGCCATTGCCGAATTGCCCGAACAGAAAGAATTTGGCACATAAATATACATATATACAAGTAGATAGGATTAGAAATCAAAAACTTTTCAATAAAATAAGATTTTCAAGTAAATTAAATCTTTGCTGCAAATTGATCGTTTTTAATTCTAGAGCGGATCATTTGAATCAATTTCAAACTCAAATAACAAACTGCTAAAAAGTGTTTTTTTTTTTTTTGGTTTTCAGATGATAACTAAATATTAAAGAAGTTAATTTTCTTTTATGTATACCATACAGGCAAATAATTATTTCTTTGTTTTCAATTTTTAATATCAGATCAGATTAACCAAAAAAAATATCAAACAGCGTGACATTAAAATATGGAAGATAGAAAAAGGCTTTCATATATTCAATCAAAATGCCCATTTTGACCTATGAACTATTTGCAATGCACGTTATCACCTTAAAATGCCAAATGATTCGCGCTCGATGATCGCACTTCACGTGAAATTCACGTTAAATGCTTATGTAGAAATTTCCTAGAATTAATATAGTGATTTGAATGCAATTTTTCTTTTTCACTTACATTTGCATAATTCTGTGATCGCGGCATTTGCGGTGGCAATTGTTGAGAATTGTTAGGTGGTCCTCTCAAAAGGCCTCCTGATCCTCCTCCTCCACCGCCTCCGCTCATTTGCTGATGTTGTTGCTGTTGCAAAGGAGGAGCTGGACTGTAACGTGGATGCATTTTTCTTACTTTGCTTCTTTTTTTTTACTTATTTATATATAATTTTAAACAGAAAAAAACACTCGCGACGTTTAAGAACTGAAAAAAAAACAAAACAAAACAGAAAATTGTTTACTCGTGATAAGAGAGTGTGACTTAGAGCATCGAATAATACATAAACAGAGCTACATACATACGTCATCCAGTTAACTAATATTTGGAATTTAATTGATTATATTACTATATGTTCTTCCTATCTTATAATATATAAAGTCCTTCATGAAAAGGATTCAGAAAAGCTCCACTGCTTACCGGGTTCCAGCCCTGGTATAACTCACACTGCTTGCTTGGGCTGTACTTGTAGATCACAAAAATCATCCCTACAAGCAGTTCAACAGAGTAGCAAGCAAGCAGTGCTTAATTACCCAGCCCATTTGGATCGCACATTTCCAGTTGTTGGTAGTTTTTTTTTTTCGTTCAACTAATTTGCAATTAATATATGTAAAACACTTGTATCCATTTATTTGCAACTTTGTGGCACATTTTCGTTTAGTCGTGCGCTCCTCGAGTTATTTTAGCTTCCCCCTATTCCACCTTCCCCGCCATCCTGCACCCCCCACCCCTCTGTCCATCCCTAGCACACTCGTACACTGGTTGCAACATGTCTTATTGCATGATGCATTAAAAATAGCTCATAGCCAAGTTTTTTTCTTTGCTTTTTTGGTTTATTTTTACGTTGCCAGACATGCAAAATTTATTAATGTAAAAATTGGGACAACAGAATTGTTGACGTTTTTTTCTTTCTCGATTTTCGTCTTCCCCGATTTTTGTTAATTTTGTAAAATCTCGATGTTTTTTTTTTGTTTATTTATAATTACATTAATTGTTAAATGATTTTACACTTGTTGTTTATCATTAAAAAAGAAAACACACAAAATTTGTTGCATTGCGCCAAAAAAGGACAATGACAACTGAAGAGAGAGCGCGAGTGAGAGAGCGAAAGGAGAGGCTAACTGACAGCTGAGAGCGAGCGTACGTGAAGGAGAGAAGAGTGCAACCGCCCGGCATATGCAAAAACAATACAACAAGTGAGCAAAGCGAAACTTTAATTTAAAAATTAAAAACAAAAATTTCAATTAAATTAAATTAGAAATAGATAAAAAAGAGGAAATTTACATATCGAAATTAGAGTTTACACAAACAGTGCACACTACTAGTGTGACACTAGGCAAATATACAGAAAGAGATAGCATGAGAGAGAGCAAGGTCTTACTTTAGCATACCGTGTAGAATTCAGGGTATGCACAGTTAGTCAAAAGAAAAGTGAAAGCATGATGGCACAAATTAATTATTTTGAATGAGTTTTTGATAAATGAAGGACTTTCCCAATGAAATATTTTTACCATATATATAAAGTATGTACTTTCTTTTTGGCCCCATTAGAGGTAATTTTAGTTTTAATTATACCAGGGTATCGGCAATTCGTTGCAAAATGCTGTTATCTCGTCTCGTCTCTATCTCTCTCTCTCACAATGTGTCTTTTGGTTTTGTTTTCCGTTTTGTTTTTGTCGCATCTGTGTTTGCGCTCTTTCGCTCTCTTTTTCATTTCACTCTCAATTGTTCTTTCTTTTCTCTCTTTCGCTCTCTCTCGACTGCTACTTTTGGCCTCAAGTTTTTGCGTTTGCTTAGCTTATTTATGTAGTTGTTGTTTTTTTTTGTCTTTTGTGATTTTTGTTTTATGCAATTTGAAATTCGCACCTACAACCAGAAGAGGGCGAATTCAAATAAGAAGAAGAAGAAGCAGTAACAGCAATAGCACTAGCAGATGATGAAGAAGAAGAGTTAAATTGTTTTCTATATCGAGTGCAATGACACTGCAATAACAATAACAACAACAACTTCACTTCGCTTTCAATTAGCTGAAAGCTGCAAATTTTTGTTACGACAGAGGAGCAATATCATAGAAGAATGATTGCGGCGGTGGAAAGAAGAGAGGGAAAGCGAGAGATGCGAGGCTATGACGGACGTAGGGGTCGTTGGTGGGGGGAGGTACATAGGTGGTTTCAGCGACAGCGGCAATGTTTGTGAGGGGCTTCCAAAGGTTGTTTAATTGTTGCTTTTTGCCAACATTTGTTATTTTATTGGAATTCACACACACACACACACTCACACACACTTATGCATAGACAGTGGTTTCACCTGTAGAAAATGTTGTTCGGTTTGCCTTTTGCTTTTTCCTTTCGCTTCGGAATTTCGACTAGCAGCAACAATCACGCAAACGGCGACGATGATGATGATGCAGATGCAGATGTAGAAGTAGAAGAACAACAACAACAGGAACAACAATAATAGTAACAACAACAACCAAAAAAACAGCAAAAAAAATATAGTTTGCGTCTCCCGTTCTTGTTTTTCGTTCTTTTTGGTTTATTCTTTTTTTTTTTTTGGCGAATTTGTTGCAGGTAAATTTTTTATTTATTTTTTGTTCTGTTCTACAAAACAACGGCACAATAACAACAAAAAGTGGGAAAATATTATTAAAAAACGTTTGCGCGCAGCCCAATAAAAATTATAAACCAAAACCGACAACGGACGACGACAAAACGACGATGAGAAGAATTGCGCGATGAGAATGAGAAGTGAAAAGCAAAGGCAAAAGCAAAATCAAAGAGAGCGAGAGAGAGAGAGAGCAGCAATTAACTCTTGCTCTCGTTCGTTCGCATGCTGCTTTTGAGGCTTGCCGGCTTTGCACTCTCTCTTTCTCTCTCTCTGGCTCATTTGTTGAAATATATAAATTTAAATAATTAACTAAAATGCAAATAGCAAATCTGCTTCCTTTTCTTATTTCTATATGTTGTTTTGTCGAAATTTAATTGCAGCGCAAGAAGCAGAAGAGCAACAACAAAAAAAAACAAGAACAACAACAACAGCATTTCCTACACTGTGAACCGAAGTGACGTAGCAGTGAGCTTTTTGACAAGCTTTCACGGTTAATCAGACAGCAAGCAGGCATCAGCTGTTTTTGCAGTTTGCATACCCTGTGACGTATGCACGCACAGTGGCACAAAAACGTAAATATATATGTATGTATCAACATTACAAATCGATCGCTATATAATAATTGTATGTAGAATTTCTGTTGCTCGATTGTTTCTGATCAAATTGTTATTACATTATTTTTTTTTAATTGTGTATTGTGTTAGTTAGCTTCTTATCTATATATGTATGTATGAAAGACAATGTATTCATTTAATTATTTCTTTCTTTACCTTTTTAACTATTCTAAAATAAAACTCAGTTTATTTCTAAAAAAAAAAGTATATTTGAATTTAAGTGAATTAAAAAATAAAGTTTAATTTGTTATACTTTTTTTATTATCTAGAATTGCTCACCCCTTTATAATTTTAATAAGCTTCAACAAACGAAACAATTTAGAATATGTTTAAGTTTTGTCAGAATTTCATCCGCCCTGTTATCCTTCATATTTTCCATCCTCCCAAATATTTCTTTAAAGATTGACGAAGTATCTAAGAATAGGTAGATGATGTAGCTGAATATTGCTCAGAGAATTTTAACCTTTTATTGGATAATTCTAACATTCATACGCCCTGTTGTACCTCAAATTATCCATTTGTCCGTAGGTTTCTTTGGTTTGTGCTAGATAATTGCTAACTAGTAGTATTATGTAGTCAGATGAAATTCTTTATCTTTATCTCTTTACACAATTTACAAATTAATAGATTTTTATAGCTATTAATATTCTGTAGCATCCTAGAAAGCTAAATGATCTATAGTTTCTGGCATACCTGAAAACAGGGAGAAGCAGCTTTCGATTGACCAAAATGGTATCGGCAGAACTCCCGTTTATTTTTTTCTCCCCCCTTTCTTTTCCTGGCCTTAATTTATTTTGAATTCAACTCTTCGCATTTTCATATCAGTTCCTAAAAAATCTCTCATTTTGGTTCATTACACAAAAATGAGCTGAGCTAAGCGAAGATATTTTTTTTGGTTTTGTTTTTTTGCGTGATATTTTTTTTGAAATGTTTCTATGTATGTATGTACATACATGCATATATAATTTAAATAAAATTAATATTCTCAACAAGTGCGGCAAATAAAAGTGCGACACCCACACCCATACGCACACACACAATCATGTGCATATGAGTAAATACATAGACCCGTATTATCCTCGAACCAAGTTTGTCACATAACAAAGGACTAAAAGGACTAAACAAATGATGCATGATGACGACTACGCAAACCAAAGTTCCGCATTCAATCACGGCTATAACGTATTTTCAATACCCTTTCGCAATGTCCAATAACCGAAATACAATGAGGTACAATTGAAGTTTATGTGGTCGAGGAAGAGTGGAGTTTGGAATGGTTATACCCGTTTGTGCAAGTGTATAAATAAATATATATAAAGAGAATAAAATAAAATAATACCAAACTCCCACACATTGTAGAAATCTACTACCGACCACCGACCCCGCTCTTTATGCAAACATATATATAGATATAGGGAAGACAGTCTGTAAACAATGTTCCTTTGCCCCGCCTCCCCTCCGCCCTTAGCAATGTCTTGCCATATGCCTACAACAAATAAATTACAATAACAACAAACGAAATTTGAAGAATGAGCAGAAGCAACAGCAAAAAAAAAAGGACACCAAATGAAATGGAACGCAGCCTGGGAACGAAACGAAGAGAAAAAAAACATGCAAAGAATTTAAATTTATCTTAAATATGCAAATTTAATGACACTATCGAGATATGCAAATTGCGTAGCAGTAGCAACAAAAATAAAAGAAAAATTGGCAAAGAAAAGAAGCAGAAGCCAGAGAAGAAGAAGAAGGCGGACAAAGACGAGGACGAAACGGCAAAAAAGAAAAATGAAGCAAGAAATCAAAAATGCCAATACTCTCGAACACATCTCTAGAATTGCGATACTAGAGGTGACAGCGTGAAGTGTGGAGTGGAGTGCGGAGTGTTGTGTTATGATAACGCCAATCACTTTTTTCTCAGTAAACAAAACCCCTCCTCAATGATTAAATATATTCAAAGGACTGACAAGACTTTAGTGGATTCAAAATTGCAGTTCTTATGAATTTATCTCGAAAGTTCCTCAAAACGGATATTCCAGGAACAATTGCTTTATTCTAAGATACATTTTTTGAAGATTTTAAAAGAAATTTATCTAGAAACTCGAATAAGGGAATTTATTTTTCGAATATTTTTGTTTACTGTTTTGTTTTTATGTTTTATTTTCAGGTATACATTTTTGGAATCAAAATTGTCTTTTTGTTGGTGAAAAATTCTATTAAATACCATCTCTAGTGCGTCGACTTCCTCTCTTCCCCTGGTGCTTTCTACACCCCATATGCAGTGTTTCCACTTTTGCCTAAAACGCATGAAAAATAACATATTACGAAATGCTGGTCGAGAGGAGGCGACTCACAACATCCAACATCCAACACACACACACACACGCACACAGAGAGCATCTCTGCGGCCAAAATGACGACGCGTTGGTATTTTCATTAAGTTTGGCACCATTTTGCCCTCCTTACACCACCATTTTCCCCCCTTCTGCCCACAATGCCCGGCATTGAGCAACAAACTCCTCACTTGGGTGGTTTTTTTTTTTGCTTCTCGCCGCTGGAAGCAAAAATTCTTGTCGCGCACAATGTGAAGCACACACAGAACAGAATAGGGGGAGGACGACGGGGTGGGGAGTAGCCTGCTACGTGACCGTAAGCAATTTGCAGTATGAGAAGGGGGGGGAGGCGGTATGGAAGAGAAAAAGATGATGGTACGAGACTATGGTATTGCCTCCACTGCGTAATCGCATCAAGAAAGTGAAATGTCAGCTGTTTCCATCATCTTTTTAGCCGAGGAGGCAGCAAGTCACTCTTTGGCGCTAGGCTTGGGATGGGCTGAGCTGAGCTCCCTGGCATGTGACTGCCAGGAATTCAGGCTAGTTAAAAAAGAAAATATCTGTATATATGTATGTATATAGACACGAAGTTTTCCTAACGGAATGCATTGTATAGGTCACTGCGTAAGGCAACCAGCTGGACTTAAAACGTTGCTACGAGGATTCTCCTCCTTTCTCTGTCTTTTTTTTTTTCTTGTTTTTGTTTTTGCCTTGGCGCGTGATCTAAGCATAATTTATGACTTATGCTCCAAGCTGAGCTGAGGCTAAAGGGTGAGGCGAGAGAGAGAGAGAGAGAGACAGTGATACAGTGATAACTTGACTTCACTTGCTCTTTACTTCCATTTCTATTTAATAATTATCACGAAAATTCTTGTCAGAGATCAAAAATTTATTTTATTTTACAAAATCTCGTTCAATTCCTGCCGTCTAAATGCAAAATTTGACGCATCTCGGCGGTAGTTTTGCCCTTGAGTAAGTTGGCCAGACTGCAGCAGCTAGCTTCAAGAAGTTCGTCGATATCTAAATATTCGGCAGCCTCCATTATTTGGAGAAGCGTATTCAAATCGACATTGAAAAATTCCTTATCCCATGGACTGAGATACACCGAATTTTTCTCATTGCCATTCTCATCCGCCTCCTGCCTGGCGACATCATTTTTGTGGTGTTCGGTCCAGTCAAGAACTTTGGCCAATATCGATGAACGTACTTTCGGCAACGGGACGATGGCAGCTCCATTTTCCATTTTGCATTCTTTTAGTAGCTTCTGTATTGTCTGCGAACATTTGACTGCATCCAGGCTCACATCGAAGCTGACATCATCCAAAGTTTTTAGTTTTATTTGCTGCATGATTTGATGGAGAGAAATTGACTTCCGTTTCGAACAAGGTTTGCAGGTAAAGTGAATGAGAGTTAGTTAAGCATTGCCAGATATTTTTTCCAGACAGATGCAGACCCGGAACCAGTTCGACAATCACTATCGAAACGAAACCCTGAAGCCATATCGATAGATTAAATCAATAAGTTGGCATCACATCTCAATTATGAATTTCGTTTGTTCGACTACTATTTGCCAAAAGTAAATCAAGCAATCAAAATTTAATTTATTTCATCTATCTATAAAGAGCCCATAAACTCACACACACACACAGACACATTTATTATATAGTCGTTCTCCTCCTCCCACCACGCCCTCTTCAGTCGTTTACTCGCCCACTCGTTGTCTCTCATATTCAATTAAAACTATATTTTATGCTTGGCAAAGACAAACAAGCATTCAAATGCGAAATTTTACTCCTTCGAGCAACAAACGAACCAAAAACTCTTCAAACTTATTAAACTTCCCCCGAAAACAGCTCACCTACCGTATAACCTCACCCCTCCACCGGCTCGCACTCGTTACCCATTTAGAAGAAAGTTGAGGCAAATCATTTTGACTCAAGGAAACTTGACAACAAATAAGTTTTAGTACATTTAACTTTTGGGCCGCAGAAAGAGATACAACTTGCTGCAGGAGAATGAGTTAAGCCAAGCCAAGGAAAGCAAAGCAAAGCACAGAGAGAGGCTAGAGGGTAAGAGCGTTGGAAAAGGGCATCAAGTAGTCATTAAAAATCAAGCAAAACTACGACGAAAACAAAGAAAAAAAAAAGAACTTTACTTGGCAATTGCATTAAAGATCTATTTGGTTTCATTATGATGGGGGGAGGGGGGCCAAAAACTTTTCGCATACATATTAATTAAGCAACAACTTTTCCTTGCATATCGTAGTCATTATCATCATCATCGTCATCATCATCATCGTCGTCGTCGTCGTCGTCGCTGCTGTCGTCAGGTAAAAGACAAAAAATACATGTCCACAAATTAGTGAGCAGGTGAAAAATTGAGCAACTTTTCTTGTCATTTGCTAAATGTTTGACACAAACAAAATACCGAAATCCAAAAAATTGAAATGAGAAAAAATGGAACAAAACTTATTAATTTTGTTCGCCAAAGTTGTCACCCCTCCCCCCACCCCTGATACCCTGTAAAGGTGAACAGTTGATCTGTATATATTCAATTTATCATAGAAATTTTTGTAGAATTTTTTGGTCGTTAATATGACCTTTCACCCCATGGCTGCAGGAGAAATACTGACCTAAAAATTACCTGCCAAAAAAACAACAACTTAAATCGCATTAAACAACAAATCAAACCTTATCTAAAATCACGCCAATGGCCGAGAATGAGGCTATACAATCAAATGAATATTTGGGAATTAAAATCATTGTCCTCTAAAACATTATCATAGGCGAACGTGTAAAGCAGAATGATACTTGGTTTATATAAGAAACTCTCAACATTTGATCATAACAATGGTCATAACAATGGTCGTAGTTCGATAATTGTTATGGAGTGTAAGTAACCAATTGATTCATATTTTCAACAATTAAAAATAAATAATTGTTATATGTATATCTTCTTTTTATTAGCTCTCTCAATGGCATATATGTATTATAAGAGTGCAGCTCACAAAGCAGGCAGCATGAGTTGAAATCAGGTGGATTCTGTTAAATCAATACAAATGCTCATTCAACCAAAATATCGAGTTAAATAACATTATCCGCAAATTAACGAATACCCTGCAAAAATACCCAATCTAAAGAGTTTCTTATTTTATATAAATATTTCAAATAAAGCCTTATAATTTGTGCAATTTCCATTCAATGGATTTCAATTAAAATCATATCGAAAGAAATAATAATAATCTCTAGCGATTGACGAGTAACGCCCAACTGTCCAAGGGATGTTGTCACACCTATGGGGTAAATGGACACATTGAAGCCGCCCAAAAAGGATGTAACATACAGAAGGATGGACGACATTGAAACATTTGCTAATTTGGCTCAAAAGTTTATTCAAAAAATGTATTTATAAAATTATTACAACAGAAATTTTTTGAATCAGGTTGGAGGTTAATGAAGTTCAGGTAATTGGTCATCCACTTCCAAAGTCTTTTTACTAATTTTATGCTTAAAACTCAGTAGTTTTTTCTCGAAAATGGCCTTAAAACATTTTTTATATTGTGCATTTATTAATTTCTGTAATAAAAATTGTTCTATGCTGCATTTATCGTTAGGTTAAGAAGAGATACATATTTGTTACTGGGTAATTTAAAGTCGTAGCCTTAATTTGTTGATTGGCCTACTATATAAGGTAAATTGGTTGCTTCAACTGAGGCTGAGAGACAGAGAGAAAGTTGAGACTATAAACAAATGACAGACAGACAGAAAGACAACGCCATGTGTCACTCCATCATTTTATGTGTGTGTGTGTGTGTGTGTGTGTGTGTGAAAGGCTCGTTAATTAGGGTGTGAAAATAAATTTGCTTGTTGACGCAGAAAACAGGACAACAATTTTTTTGTTCGAGTTCACATTTTTTCCATTTTTATGGGAAATTACGTAAATGAGAAATGATAAATTATGCGAGTTGTTGTTCTCGTTGAATTCTCAAGTAAATTGCCGTTGAATTAAAGTCAATTTTGCTTGGCCATAAGTATTAGTCTATAACTAATTACTTTCATTACTCGAGAGATCATCAATTGAGGCAAGTACAAGAGAATAATTACAGGTAAATATTTGTATATATTTAAGTATGTTCGTTATCAAATTAAGCCTTTGGCCTACAATTACTTGGATAATTTAATTAGTATTTTCTGTTCTGTTTCTCTGATGCAATAATAATAATGAATTACTTTAAGTACTTGATACTTAGCGACTTGTTTTGCAGGTTACAGAGTTTGCCGACGATTTGCCCATAAATATTCTGCACACAGCAAAACTTTGGCAATTCCTTCAGAGCGAACGAACGAAAATGTAACTAAATTTCATCTCTCTCTCTCTCGCTCTCTGGTTTTCTTTGCTACTTCATTTCAGAAATTTATCATTTCGCATTCACACCTTTTTCCCAACCAAGTAGAATCGTGCTTTTTAATTACCATCTGGCAAACTGACAAAAGTTCATTAGTATTCCAAAGTACTTTTATTTCCAACCGAACCGAACCGAACTGAACAGAACCACCCACCCATCCAACAAGCAAGTCCAACAACTGGCAAACATCTAACTAGCAATTATCTATATAGAATGCCGAACACGAACGAACAAATGCCGAAAGAAATTAAATAAAGCATAAAACAAAAAAAAAAAACCAAAAAAAAGCACACACACTCCTCCTCCCCAGCCGCCCCGCCTCTCCCCACTCATACATATCATATAAATCAGCTTATAAAACTTTCATCGTATATCAACACACTAATTATGGTAATTTTATAATTTTTCTAAAAAAAAAAAAAAAAAAACGAAAGAAGAAAACTCAAGACCGCAACAACAAAAGCTAAACTGAAACTCAAACTCGAAAACCGAACCGAAGTGAACCAAAAGCCATTCCCGGAGGCGTTTTGCTGTTGATGTTTAATAAGCCAAATATTCCCAAAAAGGAAGAAAAAAGGACGAACGGCGAACTGTGTGGGGGGGATCCTAGGCAGCTAGGCAGGAAAACAAGTTCTTTTCATGAAATTTGAACATAAATTCCAATGAACGAAACAAAACCATAGTTCTGCCCACACACACACACACTCTGAGTCTTCTTTTTGTTGTATTTTTGTAGTTTGCTTTTTGGCGCTGCCTTTTAGGCAATGTCCCCCTACATTCCATCTCTCTCTCGCGCTCTCTCTCTCTCTTGCTGTCTCTTTCCCATCGCCCTTGCATGCAGTTTAGTTTTACTAGGCTCTCTAGGGAGGTCGGACAGACGCATGAAAGAAACTGCCCGCTTGCCAGTAAGAAAACGCCATTTCCACCAAAAAGCCAAAAAATAGAAAATAAAATAGATTATAACATTGAAGATGATCGACAATGTTGCATACCCTAGCCGTCCGTCTCTCACCTAAAGTTAGATTATTTGTGGAAAATTGTAAGCAGTTTAGGTTTATTACATTCATACGAAAAGTACTTAAAAGATCTTCGTAATTTTAAGTAAATTTTGCAAATATCAATCCGTAAAGTATTTAAGTGATGAATTGTTTAAATAATAAGTACATTGTATTTGAAACAATTTCAAAAGCGTTTTTCTCGAAAACCCACGATTTATCAAAACCTAATGATCCGATTCCCTTGAAACTTTTTGGAGTTATTCTTTAGAATATTATCTAGTAGATGTTACAGGATTCTCAAAAATAACCTACCAGCTTCTAGGTGTATAATATATACTTATCATACCTATCTCTTTAAGCTATAAAGTATTAACATTCTCAGATAATAAGTACCACTTTCTTTCTATGTAATAATTAAATATAATGGTGAGATTTTCTTTTTAGATGGTGTTGATTTGATTTCATTATTTTTGGAGTAGAAAAATCGTGAAAAGTTCTTGTTGAAATCAAATTTTCGAATAGCCTTCACAGATACCGCGTTATAAAAAGAAAACCTATAGTAAAACTTACTTGCTAGAGAGGATGGATGGATGGATGGTAAGGGGGATTATAGTGGCGTAGGTGGTGGGCGTTTTGTAACATAAAGTTTTGTGTGTGCCGACTATAGGACACTAGGGGGAAGTGAGCTAGCGACCGACCCACCACTGGCAAATCAACTTTGCAACTTGAGACTGTTGCAGTCTATTAAAATTACGCCAATGGGCAACAGCAGTGGGCGAAGGGCAGTGTGTATATGTGTGTGTGTGTGTGTGTCTGTGTATATATGTGGGCGTGTCAAGCGCAAGCACTAGCCATGGGCGCTAAATTAAAGGCAACTGCAGCAGCGTTCTTCTTCATCATCATCTGCTGCTGCTGCTGGTGCTGCTGCTGCTATTTCTTCTTCTTTTGCTTCTTCCTCATGCAGAGCTATGTTTCCGGCCGCCTCTGGCAGTTAGCAAACCCAAGGAGCGAGTCTCAAAAGAACAACTAACAATGGCATCGTGAGTCACGCGTTGCGATATAAACAATTTGTGAGAGTAATTTCAGCTAAAACCAGTTGGGAATTGTAAGAGTTATTCGCGATTTTGCTTTATACCGATAGTTACATCTCTAGCTTGACAATTTCTCTCTCTCTCTGTCTGTCTCTCTCCCAACCCATATCCTGTCCTGCCTGAGACCCAGACCCGTCCCCATCCCAATCCCCATTGCCTCTGTGTAGTTTCTCAGTTACGCTTCGCCTGGGCCTTTTACTTCTTCTGGCGTTCCTTCATCGTATTCTTCTTCCATTTAGTTTGGGCTTCTGTTTCGTTCGGAGGCCGGCCGCAGTGCATCGTAAATTTAAAGACTATCAGAACGACCAGGCTACTTGAGAACTTTTGCTGCAAGCAGCAACCAAGGAAACACACACACACACACCCACACACACACACAAGAGCAAAGGCAGCAGTCATAGGCGTTGCCATGTAGTTTATGGATTCGAGAAAAAGATTTTTGCATACAACACAGCAGCAGGAGCAGGAGCAGGAGGAGCAATAGCAACAGCAACAGAAGCAGCCGCACCCGCAACCACAATCCTCCCCCTCGCCACACCCCACACTCATCCAACATGAAACTTTGATTGAGCAGTTTTAGTTCCCTTTTCTTTTTTTTTTTTTGTTGATGGGGTCGCCGTGCGCCCATCGTCAGAGGCCTTATGATCATTATTATTATTATGATTATTATTCAGAGATTGAGGTGGCAGGAGATTGTGATTTCTTTCGATATAAAATAGATATTTTATATTTCGTTGGCGTTGGTACTTTCAAGTGCAAAATTATGGCCCTTGATTGGCTGGGCAAATCAACAACCGAAAAGATATCGAAAGCCTGTGCGCCATGCAGCTATCGTTATTGGTGTGCACACAAGGAGTAAGTTTTTCTCTCTCTCTCTCTCTCCCAACTTACTCTCGAGTTAATTGAAATGCAAAACTTCAATATAATTAGCTAAGTATGTACTTATGGGCTAGACATGTAATTACTTATCAAGTGTTGAGAGCGAATAAATTAATTGCCAGAGTACCTCAAATAGTAACTTTTAATTACTTCACTCCAGCTTCCCAACTGTGACGTTTCAAATCAAGGAATCTCTTTCAAACACACACACACACACACACACACACAGAAGCAGCTATCAATCTAGGATACGCGAAAAAAAATTAACTATACTCTAAATTAAAGGCATTTTCGAAGTGCTGGTTCTTTGTATGTTTATTCATCGCTCAGTGATCCTTCTTGGAAATCATTTTCAGGATTATCTCTTGTAAGATCTCTTCGCTTTGCATCTTTCGTCCTTTCGCTCAGTGAGCGGTATAAATGCCAAAACCCGAAGAACAGTTATTAACTGCAGCTTGACTGTTGTTGACTGCTCTTGCTTAATATTTGTTTAGGGAAAAAAAATTTCAAATAATTACGGAATAATCATGCCAATGATTTTAAAACTTACTTGCAGGATTGAACCCGAGGCTTGATTAATACAATCCCCATTTCGTTTGATTTACGTTCTAAAACGTCGGAATTAAAATCAGAAAAATGTAGACAAAAAAAAGGAATAAAAACTTTGGAAAGAACTTTCCTCTTCGAATGTTGCTTTTACACTGAGCATACATAACTTTGAGCTGGACGAACGAATCTTCAATCAATTTGACAGTTAACATCCTGGCCTACTAAAGCATGAGAGAGTTCAGTTGGAATCGAAACGAATGAAATGGAAACAAGCGTCGCTATACTCTGGAAACGAATGAAAACGAAACGAAATAGCTTCGCTTCACTTTTGAAACGAATGAAAGCGAAACTAGCGTCGCTATGCCTTCTATTGAGAGGTTCTTCAGATTCTTGGTTTCGAGATCATTCTTGAGGCTTTATTTGTTGTGAATTTTTTCTGCTTATTTTAATGCATCAGATAGTTAGATCATCCAATAAGTAAAGTGTCACAAAAGATCTTTTGATTCACAACCTTCACCGGATCAAAATATAATAATACAAAATCGGTTTCATCTTTGAGCCCAAAATCCTTTCTCTAAGCAACCGATCTGAATGGTTTATCAACTGTTCTAATGAAACTAGGTCCACGAAATCCACCTAGAGCAGTAAAAAGCACTTGTTTAAATGTTTTTTCCCTGTCATACGTTCATACAACTTCCAGGATGCGAATTTTGTTAAAATTTCATTTCTGGGGAAACAGATTTTGGGTGAACTGGTCGCCTCTTTAACACTTCATTCTAATCTGTTAACTTTTGGCAGCCACCAAAAGTCGAAAGGGAGGCGGCAACAAAAAATCGTCGTTTTTCACATCGATTAGGCTGCCGTTGCTTTTGCTGCTGCTGTGCCAAGAGGCATCAACAAATTTGGATTACCTACATATTGACTTCCCACACACAGACACACACACAGACACACACACAAACACACACTCATGTAGATGCCAATAGCTGCCCACACACCACGCATGGCATCAACTCTCTTGGCCTCGTACTCCCACGCACACACACACACACACACACACACTCATGACTGTGATATAACCTACTCAATGACCTTTTATTGACCTTTCCCGCACAGACAGAAAAGGCGGAACATAAACGCCAACACATAACAGTAAACATATTTCATGCACTTTTTTTCTTGCGTTTTTCTGGTGTTCCCTCGCTGGCTCGCTCGCTCGCTCGCTCGCTCATGCATTCGTTCGTTCGTTGTTCCTTGTTGTATACAATTCGAACGTGAAGCGTAAAGGCAAAGAGCGGGGAGGGGGAGGAGAGAACTGCAGCGGATATATGTACATATACATATGTCCGATATGGAACTTGAAGTTGCCTTCCCTTTTGTGTTTTACGAAAATTTTCAGTTACAATTTTTGCATATGCAATTCTGATCTCCGCTTTGCGGTTGGCCTGCGGTTTGCTTCTGCTGCACTTGTAAATGACAAAAGCAGGGAACGTACCGCAGCAGCAGCAGCAGCAACAAGAACAATACGAGGAGCAGGAGCACGAGGGGGAGCAGCAGCAGCAAATAAAATGTTAAAGGGCAGCCAATTGGCAGCATCGGGCAATATCCTCTTTGCAACAAAACGCATTGAGCGAAGGCAGCTCAATGAAAACGCAGTGAAGGGCAGCGAATGCCAATGAGACTGCCGACTTCCAAATTCCATCAGCTAAGTCCATCGGCGAGATAGGTCAGCAAAACATTTCGTTTTAGAGGCACTTCCTGGTTCTAAACGTTCGCATCGCGCAGCAACTGGCTGACTGAAACAGTTGAGGAGCGAAAGTTTACGATTTTTGCCAAAATCGTGGGACTTTTAGGAAAACTGATCCCTTACGTAAAGACACCACGCAGCAACTGGCCTTAGAACTTTTGTCAGAAAGATCGTTAAGATAAGATCGCCACGCAGCAACTGGCCGACTTTAGGATGAAGCTGAGAAAAGGAAGTTTGTCACTTTCCAGGTTTACACAAAGAATTCAGACATCTTAGATTAGAATGATCGTTAAGATAAGAACGCCACGCAGCAAATGGCTGAATTTGGCGATGAAACAGTTGGGGATGGGAAATTTAAGATTTTTGGTTTCACGCTTGCTTCATACAAACTTTTGTGACTTTTCTTAAGACTGACCACTACGCAGCAAATGGCTGCTTTTCAGACAGTGGGTTAAGGAGCCGTAAAGAAGAGTTGAAATCTGCATATTTTTAGAGGTAAAGCACAACACTAGACGAGGCGAGGCCAGTTGCTGTCTAGGGATTACCTTCTCTCCGTTCTTTCTAGTCGGTTGCTGCCTTTGATAGCTGATGGGACAACTACATATGTAGAGTATGTTAAACAATTTAAATGTATTTTCTAAATACTTATAAAGCTTGTCTTTCGTTTTAGTGGATCAGAATTTCTTTTTAGAGTTTTGAGATCAATAAGAGTATTTCGATTTTTTCATTGAAATTGTTTTATCACCTTCATGTTGTTGCTACTTGTTGTACTTGTGGTTACTGCTGCTGCTGTTGCTGCTGCTGTTAGTGTTGCTGGTGTTGCTTGCTGGCTCTTGTCTCGCTGTCTGTCTATCTGCCTTTGGCAGTGGCAGTGGCAGTGGCAGCCAGCTCCTTTTTACAGTAGCAAAAACTGCAGTGTAATGTAATGTATGTCCTACACCCACACACTGGCACACACACACACACACACACACACACAGATGCAGATACAGATATAGATGTGCATGTATGTGTAGTATATCGTTTGCTTGTTCCCCGCCCATATCCTGTTTGTTTTTGTTCATCGAGTTCAGTTCGCCATGCAGTTGTTGCCGGTTGCATTGCATTTCGCAGTTGGCTTGTCCTGCGCAACTTGTTAGCCATGGGATGATGGCATCTAACACATTGAGCATTTGTAGTTGCTGTTGCAGTTGTTGTTGTTGTTGTTGTTGTTATTGTTGTTGCTGTTGTTGTTGTTGTAGTTGTTATCAAGTGCAGCATTTAACTGCAGCAATTTTTACAGTTGCAATTGCAATTTAGATTTCAATCGAAACGATACGAAACGAAACGTTACGAGAATGTGTTTTAACATTCACAAAATTTATGCTGCCAGACACAAAGCACACACATACATACATACATACATACAGACTATATACTTAGTTACTTGGTATCTCTGGTTCGATCTGTCTGAAACTCGTCAATCATGTTAATTATAACAAATCTGTCACGTACTAGACATTTTGCTATGGACACACGAAAAAAACCAAAAAAACGAAAATGGAAACAAAGATAAAAATAGAAGAACAGCAGGAAGAGAGTTTCGAGTCAAAGTGGAGTAAAGTAAAGTAAGCAAAAATGCACAAAACGACACAAAAAAGTAAGCGTCAGGTACAACATCTTCAGGTACAGATTGACCAAATGACAGAGCCCGAAAAGGGCCATTGCAATTTCCGAACATTAACTTAGTCCATTAAAAATAGTTCAATTTAAATCTCATAATTTTTACCAACATTATATGGAGTTTTAATAAAACCAAACATTTTAAATGTAGAAAAAATGGTGGATTACATTAAGTTTAAACGTATAAAGATGTAGACGGCTTTGCTTCAGAATTCAGACCATTTTTTGTATGAAATTTTATTTCACTAATGAAAATATTTTGTTTAAGCTAATGGAATCCACAAAAAACTTGTAAAAAAATCGAAACGAAATATATGGACTACAAATGTGAGCTTTCCATAAACAAATTAAAAATTTTTCTTCAGTATTCGTTAAATTTTCTTTCGATTTCGACAAAATTTGTCACAAATCTCTCAACAATTTGAAAACGTTTGCTTAAGATTTCTTTTTGGAATTTTTCTTGAAGCTCGAGGCAATTCAAAAGTAGGAAATTCTTTAAGAATCTTTCTTAAGCCGTTTGTTAAACCGCTCCTGGACAATTTTTAAGCTGATGATGAGGTTTTTTGGTTTTAAACAGATGATGATGATAATGATGATGATGATGCTTGATTTTATGGCAGTGGCGTGCCCGTAAGCGATTTTTAAATTGCTCTTCTGCATAGGCGAAGGACATGGACCAGCCAAACACACACACACACACAAACCAAGTCCAAGCGAAAGGGGAAAAGGAATGGGGAAAGAAGCAAGAACATTGTTAGGGGCAGCGAAATTCCTAAGATTCAGGTGGAACGTGTTGCACTGGACAACAAGAAGGACGACAACGACGACGACGATGACGATAAAATGTTATCCCTTAACCATTATCCTTGGAAGCTGTCCTTTTGTTCGAGAAATTGCTCACAAATTGAGTTTGTTAATAGGGCAAAATGCTTCAAGCATTTGCAAAACAGAAACAAAAAAAAACAGAGAAAAAGCGGAAAAAACAGTAAAGAAAATACAAGAAGAGAGATATACGATATATAAGAAACCGAAAAATGGGCAAAAATGCAGCTTTATGAGAAATTATTCATGGCTAAAAGTGGAGGCTATTGGGTGGGGACTCTCTCTCTCTCTCACTCGCTCTCTCTGGTAGTTTTGGATGGAGGTGGGGAACAACTTAGTTGCCAAAAGCGTAACATGTGCGTGTCTATTGCAAAAAGCCAAAGTCCAGTCGAGTTCAGTTCAGTCCAGTCGAGTCCAGACTATAGAAATAAAACAGCAAATGCATTCAAACGGAAATGCAAATAAATCTTAGTCACTGAGTAAAGAAAAGGCAATTGGCTTTGGTCAGTTTGGATTTGGATTGCCAAAGGGTTGGTTAGGGGGGTGGTGGGTGTGATAGGCACTGAGTGTAGTGTACTGAGTGGGCGTAAAATGGATAAAGAATTGGAGGGGATGGCAGCCCAGCGCATTTCGTGCGTATTTATATAATACAATCTACACAAAAGTTGGTTAGATACATGGCCATATAAAATACAGATATCCATTTCCCCCTTCTCTCCCTCTCTCTCTCTCTCTCTCTATTGTCCCTCTACTTTTTGTCTTATGTGTCTCTCTTTCTGTGTGTGTGTGTGTAAAAGAAATTTTCTTTTCTATTTGACTTTTTATATGGTTGGATAACTGCCTTTTTCCGAAAATTTATTTTAGAAAATTTGCCATTTTCCATAGTAGATGGGGGATGAGGAAGTGAATTGAAGATGAGAACAAAAGATAGAAACAAAGAGAGAGAGAGAGAGGGAGTGAGAGTGAGAGAGAGAGACTGATAGAATTCTTCAACCATTTATCTTAGAAAATGCATCAAGGAAAGATCCACATTTTCCCCCTTATGATATCAAAATTGTAGATTAATGTCCAGAGTTGCCGCCGTTGTAGACGATAAACTAAAATTTTGGTTTCAAATGATTTTCCTTTATGTCGGTGAAATCAAAAGAAAATGTTTTTGAAATGCTTTTTTTTTTTAATATTTGATGATAAAATACGTATCGATTACTATTCTATAGTAAAACTTGTCAACCCTAAGGGCGATAGTCGATAATAATCACCTTGGAGCCGGTGAAATCAAAAGAAAATGTATTTTTTCTTTGTTTAAAGATAATAGTTATATCGATTACTTTACTGTTGTAAAACTTGGCAACCCTGAAGCCGATATTCGACGACAAAACAGCAAAAAAAGGAAAGATTCCATGCACAAATAAAATGTTTGTGGAATAAAATTCAATAAAATTATATACTAACAAAGAGAGAGAGCAACATTTTTATCATAAAAGTAATAAGTCTTATTTGTAAGCTCTCAGACGCCAAAAAGTGCATGGAAAACGCTCAATCGAAAAATTTGAACATATATTGAAAAATACCAAACATAAAACTATTCAAAATACTTTGCCAAGCAGAGAATATTTGGCTGAAATATTTCAGTTGCTGGCAACTTTGTACATGCATTACGACGGGTATATGTGTATTTGATGATGATGACGATGGAAAAAAGGTGGGAGCACTGAAGAAGCTGATAGAGAGGGAGGAGAGGAACGGATAGAGAGAAAGACGAGACGAGACCATAGTTCCATATACCATAAACAAGAGTCAAATAAATCAACCTTGTCGTCGTCGTCGTCATCATCATCATCATTATTATCATCATCAGCAGCAGCAACAGCAGCAGCAGGAGCAAGAGCACGAGTGCCCACACGGTTCCGATGACTTCCATGTGCGCTGGGCCAACCCAGGCCAGTGGGAGAATGAACGAAAAGCCAAACACCACCAACAAAGTAAAGAGAAAATCTCCAACAGAGCAAAACCATAAAGCAGCCAGCGAAATATAAATGCAATAAAATATTTTTAATGGCTCGTAAATGTAAAAATTACGCAAAATATACAAAAGAAGCAGAGCAGAGCAACAAAAACAAAACAAAAAAAAAAACCCCTAGACCATATGAATGGCCTGCAAATTGTCGCAGAGCAAGTAAAATGCATGTAAAATACATTTTTTTTTTTGTGGTAAAGTGGGCATGGAGAAGATGGAGAGAATGGGCGGGGAGGGGCGGAGCGGAGCGAATGACAGTTGGCTGAGGGGCAAAAAATTGTAATACAATTGAGTGAAATTTACAGATTAGTTAGGTAACAATGCCAAACATTGCCGCAGGATTCAAACTTTTCCTAATTGAATGCACCAGCAACAAAAACAACATCGACAACAACAACAACAGCAGCAACAAGTTGCAAGAGGAAATTGCAACTGCATATTGAATCTCTTGACAAACATTGTGTAAGGGCAATTAAGGCAAATGCCAAAGTGACAAGCCGAAAAAGCCAAGCAACACAGCACAACACAAAACTATACAAAACTACAACTCAAACATGAAGCTAAAAGCCAAAGGATGAAAGGACCTTTTCCCAGGGCCAAGACATTGTTGCCAGCTAGCTGTGCAGCTTGGACATGACTGACGTAGGTAGGTAGAGAGAAAATTTCGTAAAAAGTTTACCAGAGTAACGAATATGTTGATATTCTTCAATGGCAAACACTAACTGGAATGAATTGAATCTACAGTTTGAACAGACGGACAAAACTGGTGAGCTAAAATTACTAATAATTGGCATAAACTGTTTCTCAATAGGCAAACTGATTCGACTCAACTTTTGCCAAGAAGAAACTGAGAAAACTGAGTGTTAGTGTTAGTCTCTAAATTGGCATAAGTCTGACAAATTGGTAGGCAAACCCCACATATGAATATGAATGAGGGCTTCAATGTTTTACAAATGATAGAAATAATACTGAAAATGATTTTGCCAAGAACGGAAATGGCTTTGATGAAGCTGATGAAAAAACTTTCTCGAAATTTATATCAAAGCTCTGCTTAACTTGCCTTAACCTAAGGAAAAGCAAATAGTTAACATTTAAGCCTTATGCTTATAATTCTCAACTGGTTTTGGGCTAAGGCGAAAGTCATTTTAGATCCCTTTGGCAGCAAAACTGTGTGGAACGGGTGTAGTTAAGCTGATAAATTGGCACTATTCTAAGAAAACATTTTTGATAAACTGATAAAAAAAAACGCATAAGTAGAAGATAAATTTCACCTTTTAATTCTCAATCGGTTTGGTTTAGTCTCTTGATCCTTTTCTTTTGATAGAAATAATACTGAAAATGAACTTATTAAAAAGGGAATCGAAATGATTTTGCTTATAATTCTCAACTGGTTAGAGTTAGTCTAAAAATCGATTTCTTTTGCTAGCTAGAATCTCGAGATTCACATCAAAGCTTTTGTTAACTTGCCTAAAGCTGAGAAAAAACAAGTAGTAGAGCATTTTTGGCTTATAATTCTCAATCAGTTTAAGTTAGGAGCCTTTGTCATTATTTAAATTTGCTTTTTTGCCAAAATGCTATTTTTTTCCATATAATTCTCATTCAGTTAAAGCCAATTTGCCAAAAAAAAAATTTGAGCCCAAAATGTGTGCAAGTAAATGTAGATAAAATTAAACTGCATTGTTGAAAATCACAGCAAATGGCGTTAGAGATAATAAAACAAAGGCCACAACAAGCACACACACAAACACAGAGAGAGAGAGGCAGGATGGCAGGATACAAGGAAAATGTTGTTGTGGTTGAAATAGATTTAAATATTTAAAAATATTTATTGTTCAAAATGTGCAAATATTTATAAGCAAAACTATGCAAAAATGAAAAAAGGAATAAAGGAAAAGGAAACGATTGGCAAAGGAAACACAAGGCAAGGCAGGAGCAGAAGGGAATGGAAGGGAAAGGCAAGGAATATGGCCAAGACAAAGCACCCAAAGGGCTTTAAAGCAAATGGTGAAATGTCCATATGCATTTATGCATGCCACAGGACACACACACATACACACACACACACACATAAGCACACAGGAGATTGCAGGTGCAGGATGATTGTAAAGGTGGCAGTGTTAGATACATATAAGGGGAGTGGGTGGGGGAGATGGGGGGAGGGATGTAGCATTTTAAATATGCAGATCAGGCAAAAAAGTAGATGAGAGAAAGAGAAAGAAAGGAAAAGAAAAGAAAAGGTTAGGTAGGTTAAGACAAATAGCTCACAGCAGCATGTCCTGACTGGATGATGTTCTTTCCCCTCTGGAAAGTATACACTTCCCACACCCAGTCTATCTATCTATCTCTAAGCCTAACACAAGACATAAATACTAACTAGCATCCTGGGGCCAGGCTCTACTCTACTCTACCCTCCGTCGTTTGTGTCTATCTTTGTGTAAAGAATTTGCACATTATTAGCATTAGGTTAAATTTTATTTTTATTTGGTATTTTCCATTTTCTATTTTCCATTTCACCAACAGATTGAGTTGGGTGCAAATCCGTAACAAATCTTCTCAAATTGTTTTCAATGAAATTCATTTTGTGATTTTTATATGCAAAAACGAATCGAAATGGGCAGCAGTGGCAAAGGAATTTCCATTCCTTTTAGTTTTACAAATTGAATTAAATGTTTAGACATATAAATATATACATATGTATGTATATCTATTTATACATATATTGTAAAAGTTAGCATAACTCTCTCTCTCGCCCTCTCTCTCTCTCTCTCTCTCTGTCTTTCACTCTACATCTCGAACTTTATGCCAAACACAACAAATGGCCAAAATGGCAATAAATAAACTATGTATGTATAAATAAATGCAGTAAAGTGTTCAGTTTAGTTCGATTATATGTTCAATTGAGCAATTTATATTGATATAATTGCTGACACAAATATTTCTTTGGCATGCAATTATTTGATTATTATTTATGCAAAGAAAAATTCATCACAATCAGAATTGGGTTGAAGAAACAACTAAACCGTATATCAGAAATTTTTTAAAGAGAGAAAAATGATTTTGTACTTAAAATCAATAGAATACTTATATTAAAAAAGCTATTAAGTCTCAAAAAGGTTCTAACTCTTTTTCTGACGTAAGGCAAAAATTATTTATCTTGCTCAACTGAATCATTTTTTATCTTGTTATGAGCGGTGTTCTTTTGAGATACGGCTAAGCAGTTGAGCGATTTATTTTGATTATTAAACGATTTCTATATGATATAGAGGTTTGATCTGTCTGATTTTGATAAATGTGTTGCGTATGTCAAGAAGAAACTTAAATACGAAGTTTCATTTAGAAAGTTCAAGAAACGAAGAGCCCAGTTTCCATAGAAACAGACGGACATTGGTATATCGACTCGGTTGTTGATGCTGATCTAGAATATATAACTTAACGGGTATAAAGATGATTTTTTGAGATGATGACATTCAAAACGAATTAATCGGTTGTCGAACCATTTTAATGAAAATTTAAGCAAAAGCGAACACATTTTAATGCAAACAAAAGTTCTTTTCCATCAAGGTCAACAAGAATTTGGCACAGAAATCAGAATAATTTTCAAAAAGACTCAGATTTTAGACTTATTGATTGTTTAACTAAGAATATAAGATTTAACCCACTAAAATTTGCGGAATTAAGCTTTAAAATGGCTTTAAATACTTTTAACATTGTACAATAACCAAGGAAACATTAAACAAGCTACAAACAAAATACCAGATACCCCCTCAAACACACACATACACAACACCCAGAAGTGCTGGGGGGGATGGGAATGGGAAGGGCCACGCACATTTCTAACAAATTAAGGCATACCTAGTCTAACCTTACCTAGTCGTAATTTTACAAAAATTATTTCTATAAAAGCGCGCAGGCAGTAGCATCAGTTTTTTTTTTAAGTGGGTGTGCGTGTGTTTGTGTGTGTGTGTGTGTGTGTGTGTGTGCGTGTGTGGAAGGGGTTTGCCTTGTGTCTTCCCGCAATCCACATTTTTGAAAGAAACACATACACGCACACACACCTAGCAGAAGTAACTGTAAGCTTAGAGCCGTGCATCTATTTTTGTGTGTGTGTGTGTGTGTGTGTGTGTGTGTGTGTGTGTGAGTTTGGCTCACTTGTTTATGGGTATTTGGGTTAGAAGCTCAAGTGTTTTGTTATTGAGTAAACATGTAATAAATACCGTTATACAAAATACGTGAGTCTGAACAAAAAAAAAAAAAAAAACCGCCCCCTTGCCCCCGTCTCTCTATGTTTGCATAGAAGAAAAACCGCATTTGTGTGTGTGTGAGGGTGTGTGTGTATGTGTGTGTGTGTATGTGTGCGTGTGCGTGGGTGGAAAATCCTTTTACTAAATACAAACTACACGGCTTGCCATGGCATGTCTCATATTTCACCATCATAAAAATGGATAAAAGAGAGCGAAAGGTGTATGAGTGTATGAGTGTGTGTGTGTGTGTGGGTAAGTGTGTCTGTGTCCCTGTGTGAATGTATTTAAAAATGCCCGAAAGGCAAAGCGAGAAACATTTTTAAATGTTAAGATTCGGTTTTTTTTCCCACCCCCCTCCCCTTCTTTTTTTATCCATTCACTTTTATTTGGTTAGGGAATTTGCAGTTTTCAGTTTGTATGAAGCTCAAAACGGTGAAAGTTGAAAAAGGAAAACGTAAACAAAAAGGTCTCTATATCCTAGCTAACCGCAGACTTATACCTACATACATATATACTATATAGAATCATACGATTTCAAACGAGATATGATGAGTGACTAAAAATCCTTAACTTGGCTTGCCTTGGCTTGATTTATGTAAGTTGAGGTGACAAAAAATGTATTTCTAACAGTTTTAATTCAGTTTCTTTCTTCAAAAATTTATATAAAAAATACATGCTTGATTAGTTTGTTTCCCGGGTACAAGGACGTTTTTGGTCTAAGGAACTGTGTTAATAACAGATTTCCAGATTTTAATATTTAATGTGATTTGCTTAAAGAATTTTGAGAACATTGGGAATCGGTTTAACCCTTAATTGGTTCATTGAAACCTCTCTCATTATAAAAGGATAGAAAACTAATTTGGAGTTTTCAATTTTCATTAAATTTATTAATGCATATTTAAATAGTTGATAAATTTTTGCCATTTAATTTGCAATTATACTTCTGGCGACTGTCGACTGTGTGTGTGTGTGTGTGTATTTTAAATAATGTAGTTTAATTACTGTTTACAAAATTAGTCGATTTATTAGCCAAACAAACGACATGATAGAACACGACACGACTCGACTCGACTCGACACTCGACAAAAACGTAGATAGTTATAGTTAGAATATAATTCCTGACACGTATGTCAAATGTTGTAGTTAGGCGAATGTCCTTTTGTTTGCTTAAAACGCGCTCGAGAGAGAGAGAGAGAGAGAGGAAGAGAGAGAAAGAGGTCGGGTTAAGAGGACGGTCGGGCGGGCGGGCGTTCGTGCACATAACATAAATTAATTATACGCAAAATTTATTAATTGTCAGAAACAATTGAATGTGCTAGAGCTTCCCCTGCACCCACACTCACACCAACAACGACAACAAAAGCAACAACGAACATCAATTTGAATGGTAATACAATACAGAAAGAGATTGAGGGAAAAAGGGATGACGCGGGGCTATGGTGACACAGGGGGCAATAGGCAAAATCAAATGAAATCAATTATGCACAAAGTCAATTTCAACTAAATGACAAATTGAATTTAATTGCCAGGACACGTGGCAGAGTTGGATATGAGTGTGTGTATCGTGTGTGTGTGCGTGTGTGTGTGTGTTTTGCCTTGTTTATATCCAAATTACGCATAAATTTAGAAAGCAACTTTTTTGCATGTGTCTGTGTGTTTGTTTGTTTGTTTGTGTGCATGTGCGTATTTGCCCCTTGGGGGTATGCAATACATTTTGGAATTTAGAATTTAATGCCAAAACATAAATGAAAATGGAACCTACTCTGTAGCAGGCACCTCTGGCGGCATCATTGACTCTAAGAGTTAATGAAAACTGGCATAAATTGCCAACATCACAAACTAAAAATAAAACAACCCCAATTATCATTAGCCAATAAATGTCGCTTATGCAAACTGATGTTTGTTCTATCTGAAATGAAACCAGCTAAGTGAATGTTCAGAAAATCACTCTAATTTCAATACGAATTGGAACGAACCAATATAGAGAATATATATGTAAAATTAATCGCCTAGCAGGTTGTGATCCTTTTTTCTCTTGTTCTTTCTGTTTTACATCCCCGTGCAACTCTCTATCACTTTTTGCGATGTGATTTATGTTATCTAATTTTCTTTATATTTCTATACAAAATATCTCTTCATTTAATCTACTTTATTTTATTGTTAAACAAAATAGTACTATGCAATCAATTAGAAGAAACTCAAAAAAATCACATACAACTTCTTCTAAGTTTTTTCTTTTTTCTTATTAAAATTTAATGAGTAAATGTCTCTAATATTCAATCAAATTGGTAAATTTTTGGATAATTTCCAACAATGAATATAACCATTTGCTGCTTTGAATATACATTTTCAATTGGCATTTAAATCTGGTCTCAAATTTCGTAAAGTTTTCATGGTTTTAAACGTTCAAATTTACAAAAATTAAATCGAAATATTTTTATAATATTTTTTATAATATTTTAATATTTATTAAATCGGGCTTAAGGTCATTTATTGGAAGCAAACAAAAAGTGAGCAGGTTGTCTGTATAGCTATTTCAAGAACCACCAAGTTCTATCATCAGCAGACTTCGCTAACGACCCTAGAATTGCAAAAAAAAAAAAAAAAAAAAAAAAAAAAAAAAACAATAGTCAATTTTTTATAATATATTGAATAAAAAATTCCTGTTACCATATTGCAAGAAGAAAATGAAAAATGGAAAAAGAATGAGAGACAGAAATGCCTCATTATCTGCAATTGCCATTCGAGTTTATTTCTTTTTGTTAATGATAATTATCGGTATTGTGTCGATTTTGTATATTATGCGTTGGCTGCTTTTGGCTTGGCGTCCTTTCGTTTTACGATTCAGCACACTTCTTTTTCGCCATCGCCTTCATCTAGCTAAACCACCTGAGAAAGCAATAATGAAATGCAAATGAGCTGCCGCTGTTGCTGCTGCTGCTAAAAAGCCAACTAGAGCAAAAGAAGAAGAATAGACACACATTCTACTTAGCCAATTCTTAGTCATAGAGTCAAATGAACTCATTAGAGAGTGGGCGAAGTAAGTAGCTCTCTCTCTGCTGCGTAAGCGACTGTTTGTATAGCATACTTAAAAGGGTCCCATAAAAAATTTGCTGGAAAATCACTTTCAATAATTGAATTGCATTGACTGACTTGTAGAATGAATGAGGTAAGACGGAATGGGATGGGACGGGTAGATGCAAAGCCGATGTGTGTGTGTGTGTGTGTGTGCGTGTGCGTGTGTGTGTGGATGGTAGGAAACAATGTGCAATTCCCGCATAGCTGGAAGGCATCTACCGACACACTTTCCATTTTGTATATATATTTCCTTTGCTTTTTTTTTTCTCTCAATGCATTGCACATTCTCGACATCGTCATCATCGTTGTCGTCGTCTCTAGTATGTAGAATGGGAGAGTTAACAGCAATTTGTAACGATAATTGTGTGTATTTTTCAGTGACAATAACGTTGAATGTTGATGAGTTTGCCCTTATGTGAGGCATCAGAAGCTGCAAAACCGAATAGAACCCAGGCTAAGGCTAAGAGTCTAAATGCTTTTGACCTAAACGACAAGAACAAAAAACCAGAAAAAGAAACACACAAACACACGCACACACACACACACTTTTTCGCACACGGTTTTTTCTATTTTCCTTTTCGGGTGACTTTGAGTGCTGCGCCAAACGCCAAAACGAAAGACAGAAATGGGCAAAAAAAAAAAAACTGAAGAGAAATTGCTGGCCCCAAAAAGCGTATCGTATGTGAGATGGAGTCATTGTCAAGGCTTAAATGCCAAATACTCAACCTCGATAGACGGGGCCAAGGAATTTTTCGACTATAATGCGAGATAGAAAGAGAGAGAGAGCGCTAGAAACGACGTTAAACTGGGAAGTGGAATGTTCTGTTTGTTTTAATCTAGATCATTGCGTTTACTTTTTATGCATTTCGACCACCACCAGCACCACTCTAAAATCAATACTGTAACTGCAATCTAGGAACAGGCCCCTAAACATTCTGCCCTCAATAGATTGCAAATCAAAAGTATTTAGTTTATATATTTTGGACATTTCTTTTTAAAATAAAATCATGCTAATTCTTGTTTATACTTTGCAATCTCAATTTTAAATATTAATTTAGCTTTAATATCCACCTAGACTAGATAATAGATTCACAAGAAACAAGTATAGGCCCGGTTAAGTTTGGATTATAATTGTTAAAAATAATTATGTTTTCGTTTGCGAAAATTAAAAGTTTAAAGATCACAATCAGAGACACATTAACTGGTATATCGCGATAGATTGAAGCTTTTAACTATCGATAGAACCAAATCGTATTTTAAAAAACAATTTAGAGAGCTGAAAAACTTATTTGGGATTTGGAAAATTTTCTATAGATCTTTAATTATTAAAAATCAAATCTCTCTCTCTCTCCATTCTCTCTCTCCATTCCCTTTATATAATTTGACAATTTGTTTATAACCAATTCTAGGTTAATGTCACTAATAGTCTCATAAGAGAGAACTCATTGTTTGTGGTCTGTGAAATGAGCAAAAGACAAATTTAACAAGCGATCCAACTAATTGTTAACACTTTGCTGTTCCAATTTTTCATATATTAATTTTGGCATTTACTGAAACATTTTTTACTTTCATCTTATTTTTCGCTTTCTTCCTTTCCTTTCCTTTCATTATTTTTTTTTTTTTTGTCTTTTTCCCCTCTGTCACAATGGCCTCAACCGCAACAAAGGAGAATCTACTTTAAAACACTTTGCCAAGTGCATGAAAACTGACAAAGGGACAGCAAACAGTGGCAAGGAAGAGAGAGAGAGAGAGAGAGAGAGCGACTGAGAAGGAGGGAAGGAGGAGGAGGAGGAGGAGGGAATGAAGCAAGAACAAGAACAATGATAATGATGATGGGCATGCTGAGGGCTGCTGATGAGTGAATAATGCGGCACACGTTGAGTGCCAGGCTAACATATGAGCATCATATATTTTGACAAAAGCACCGACTACATATATGTATGTGTCTCTCTCTCTCTCTTTGTGTGTGTATGCAGACTAGCAAGGACTCAACTCAACTCGACTCGACTCGACTCTGGTTCCATGTGTCTTTGTCGCAGCTGCTGGCGGCTGTCAGTACAAACAACACACACACACACACACACACACCACCTACCGACCTACCAACCGCCCACTCACCCCTCTCCATCACCCTTTACACCAGTGAACACTCTCTGGACTCACCTTCTGGTTTTTACCTGCACATAAATATAAATAAATTTATAATAAGGGTTGCCAGGCTTATTAAATTTTCTAAAGTAGCCCCAAAACTTTGTTTATACAAAAACCAGAGACAGCAACAGCAGAAGACAGAAAGAGATACCACCACACAAAGAGAGAGAGAGAGTGAGAGAGACAGAAAGCCAAATGCCCGCAGTCCTTTCTATTTTTTGTTTTTTCTTCTTTGCATTTTTATTCTGTGTGACAACCTGACGTATGTGTAATATTTACTTTATGTCGCGGTGGCAGTTTCGGGAGCGGAGCGGTGCGGAGAAGTGGCGGTGCGTAGTCGTCAAAAAAAGTGGGAAAAAATTAAGTGCCACAGGTGCATTTGCATTTTCATTTGCAATTGTTTGAATCGTTTTGTGCGTGTGTGTGTGTGTGTGTGTGTGTGTGTGTGCAACTCAAAAATTGATTTTAAATTGATTGCGTGTTAACATTTGGAAAAATAAAACACCAATTGAAAACGTAAAAAAAAAAATCCTTCTGCAAACAAAAATATTTAATCGTTTTTTTCCTCTTGCATTTTTTCGCTTCAATGGACGAGTAAACAAAATGCACAACAAAGCGCAAAAAAAATACTTGTGTGTGTATGTGTGTGTGTGTGCGCTAAATTGCCATATAAAATGTGTTTTATTTTAAGTGAATTATTAACATTTTTTTGTGAAACAACTTTTCGAGGGCGTCAAACTATGCGTATGCATTTTGTGGAGCCGCTTTTGATGCTATTAACTACTTGCCACAACAAATTTACTAGAACTTATTGTCATGCTCCTGAGGCTCGAATTAAAATGGCCCACAAAAAGGCATACAAATCGATCAATTAAATGCTTAAAATTTTGACTTTAATTTCAACATTTTTGAATTCAAGTTAGGTTAGAGAAAATTATAGGCAAAACAAAACAGGCTAACTGTATCAACAGATTTTGCTGGAGACTCCAGAATTGCAATGGTCCTACCATATCTTTAACACTAAAACTAGTTGGGAACTACAACTAAATGAAGCGAAAAGTGACAATACCAGAGTTCAACTTTTTGTGCATACTTTTTAATGCCAAGCAGATCAATCATAGAAAGATTCCAAGACAAATTACTATTTGGTGCGGTTTTCATTAATATTTGAATTGGGCATCCGTCTTTTCTTTTGAAAATTCGCATTAGTATGAGAGATAATATCACATTATCTAGAAGGTTATGATTTGAATCATTCTCAACATTTTTTTCTATTTCTTTTGCCAGCCTAAACACAATCCGAATATTTCTTTTCTCGTTTCTAAGGTATTTTGCAAATTTGTCTAATGTTTTAAATTGATTTAATGGGAACTAAATGATATAGTCATTCGATTCGTACGAGTGTAGTAAACAGGAAAAATCTGACTACATTTACGTCAGTCAGTCAAAAGTTAGAAACCAAAACTAACAAATTTCAAGAATTTTTGGTCACAAAAACTTTTCGATTTTAGTTAGATATACTTATGAACATATCTTAGTTAACTGTGAAAAATTAATGTCAGATAGTAAATTAAGTATTGAACCTGCTATGTAAAGCGACTTCATTTCGAACGAAAAATTGTACAATTCGGGTTATTCGGATATTATTTACTATAATAATCTGTGGTAAGCATCCAAAAGAAATAATAAGAGAGAGAGAGAAGTTTGATCCTGTATCCTGTTTTGATAGCAACAACATCATCTTCGACACACACCATAATCCGCCAAAATATCAAAAAATGGGCTTCGATATAGCATGCATTATTGGTCACGTTGATGAGGAGCTCATCTGTCCGATTTGCACTGACGTTCTAGAAGATCCAATGCAATCGGCCAGCTGCGAGCATGCCTATTGTCGGGCGTGCATCAGAAGGTGGATAATTGAGAAACAAATCTGCCCGGTGGATCGCACAGAACTCCCGTTCAGTCAATTGGTGCCGGCGTCCCGGCTAATGCGCAACATGCTCTCACGCTTAAGGATCCAATGCTGTTTCGCCGAGAACGGTTGCTCCCAGCTGTTGCAGCTGGACGAGTTTCGCCGGCATGTGGATGGCTGTGAGCATAATCCCAAAGTGGTTGTCGAATGCACCAAAGGTTGCGGCATGAGGATACCCAAAGATGAGCTGGCCACACATAATTGTGTGTTCGAGTTGCGTGAAATGTTGACCAAACAAAGGGGCGAGATAGCCGAACTGAAGGACACACAGAAGGCCTGTCAGCAGCGCATTGACAACAATCGTCGTGAATTGGAATTACTTCAATATTATATACTCGCCATGCGCTCCACCAGTCCAGTGATGCGTAATATTGGGGATCAACTCGATCGCTATTCGCTACTACAATGGGGCAGTGGCCTGCCAAGTGCCACCATAAGCAACTGGGGTAGTCTCATCTCGACACCCGATATATTTATGCACATGCGGGTCCGAGATGGTCTCATTGGCTGCAATTGTCCCTTGCATTTGATTAACAAGATAGCTGATCATTGTCACGAGGATCGTTGGCCCGATGGCTTGATCACCCTGGAAGCTCGTCGCGAGAATCAAGATAATTTCGTTGAGTTTAGCATGAGATATTTGCCATTCCAAGTGACCGGGAAATCGTGTGTACTTCTTATCGGTGGCGAAAACATGCATATGCCCGAGAGTTTGCGTCCAGAACTCGGTGTGATCATGATCTTTGTTGATGGAGTCAATCAATTTATTGATCTCTAACGAGATACACATTTGGAAAAGACGCAGTTGGAACTGGAGATGGAGGTGCTGATGCTGTACATTTCTTTTTTCTATTTATATTTACATTATCTATATATCCAAAGTCCAAATTAAACTAGGTAAAAATTGATTCAGTTCCAAAAACTCCTCCCTTACCTATAAAGTGTGTGTGTGTGTGTGTGGGTGTGCACACCTTCAGCCCCGCGTATCTCTATATATAGACACGTGTAAACAAAATTTTGAGAATGTTAAAATAATAAGAAAAGGCGAAAACGCTTACGATCGAATTTCTAATAAAGAGAGACAATATTTAAGGTTTATCCATAAAACATAATTTTCCAAGCGATTCTATAGAGTGGGAATTCGTGTCAATGCACCAATCCATTTGTGTTTATAGTTTTATTAGTAGAAAGTAGTTCTATACCTATATTATATACCCTTGCAGAATGATGTTCCAATTTCACTATAGATCTCTCTGTTTTTCTAATATTATTCAAACATAATCACTTTGAAAACTATTTCTCTGTTGCACTAGTAAGTATCTTAAAGAAACAATTGCTTTCCATCCCGCTTACACGATAGAACTCCAAGACCAATTAATTAAGAGTTATCGATATCACTGAGCTGTTCGATAATATCGATGTATACTAAACAGACAACTCTGAAGCTTTCTGATATCTAAAAAAGTAACGAAAACAAACCAAATCTAATCGTTAAATAATTAAGCCATTATTTTAAATGAAGTTTACTTCAATCTTGTGCTTTACTTTGTAAGTAGTTCGATTTCTTTAATTTTAGTTAAAATGGCTTGATTTTTGCCATTTAAATGGGGGGTACTTCTTTTTCCAGTAACCAATATACCCTTTTTTTTATAAGAGTAAGGGTGGGGGGGGGTGGAATAGAGAGTCGAAATGTTATAGCTTAAGCTCCTTCACCTGACGGAGTTTCCACATTCTCTCTCTCATTCTTGAATGTCTTTTTGCTCAATTTCTATAGTTTTACACTTTTGCGCAGTGATTTACAAGCGTGTGTGTGTGTGTGTTTCGAGTCCTTTCTTCATACGTCAGTTGACCTTTAATTCTTATAAAAGAAGCTTATCAGCTTGCAGCATTCTTTTCGTTGCGTTGCCTTTTGGTTTTCATTTTGATTTCGATTTCGTTTAGGTCCCTGTGTTCCCTTAATGGTCAAATGTTGAGTAGTTGTTCGTCGTCGTAGCTGTAGCTGTAGTCGTCGTCTCGTCATTCTTCTGTTAGTCAATTGGTTTGGGGCGCTTTTCACTTCACTTCAATTGGAATGAAAAGCCACTTCCACTTGTGGCGTCAATCGTTGTTCAATAAATCACGAAAACTCATCGTTTTGGTCTCTGCTGCTATGTATGTGTGTCTGTGTGTGTGTGTGTGTGTGTTGTGTATGTGAAATTCTTGGTTTGTTTGTTTGTTTGTATTACACTTCCGTTTCCGGCTCAAGTCAAATGCCAGGCAGCAGCTCAGCTAGCACGCAAATTGAGAGGTTCGAGTGTGGTGCCGGCTCTTCGACTTGTGTTGATTGTGATACGAAAAATTACTCGTTTATGTTGACTGCCGCCTCCTCTTGCCACATCCTTCATGTATATGTATGTGTGTGTGTGTGTGTGTGTTTCTTCTCATTTTTTTTTATTGCCAGCTGGCGGCATAGTTTTGCTTTATTGCGGCAACCAAAAACAACAAGCAAAAACTTTGCTTTGATAAGCAAAAAGTGTGCCTGTATCTGGTGATTGGCCATTCGACAACGACAAAACGACAAGACGACAAGGACGTGGACGTGGACGAGACCCAAAACCGAGGATGAGGGCGAGGACGATGACTGAGATTCACACTGAGAGTAGGAAATCTAAATGTTACACGATATTGCACTTAAGATACAAGACTCTAAGGAGGTCAGCCTCTAATATCGATAAATATATATATATTTTTTTGTGTTTTTTTTTTAGTGAATTTCTGTTACACTTGCTCTGACGTTTCTTTTTCGGGGCGAGAATTTGTAGATGAAAGTTATTCCTTCGTTTTCTCTGCTAAATTAACTGTATGAAAATTGAATTATTGTTGTTAACAGACGAGGAAGAAGATGAGAAAATCAATTGTTTAGCATAAAACGCTTACATCATAAAGAATATTACAAGTTTTTACTTCTTTTTTTTTTTTTTGAATATCAATTTCAGTAAATGGCAAATGACGTTAGAAATAAGTTTGACTAAAATTTAAGCTCATGAAAGAAATTTAACAGTAGAAACTTGCCTATTAATTAAACGATAAGAATCTTATTAGCTGAGCGCTACCTAATGACATACAAACTTTTAGTTGTCCCTCTATTCTTAGATGGTCGCTCTATAAACCTCTTTTCAAACGCAGCAAATGACTTAGCTTGGCACAATTGTTTCGCCTATCTTCCATAGGTTTCATTATTTAATTTAATTTCGTAAATATTTGCACTGCTTTACCAAACTGTATTTGTTTTAATATCAAGCGAAAAGGTTTAGATCTTTCATAATTATTATATTGAATCAACTAAAGGAAAACTACTTAAAGACATCTGAGACTCCACTTCACAAAAACCTCGAGTAGTCGTAGTCGAGAAGATGGAAAATTTGCAACAAAAAAAAAACTTTAACTGCCTGCGAAAGAAGCAAGATTGAGCATGGAGAAAGGACAAGAAGCGAGGAAATGGAAAGAGTGTAGACCAAAACTCTCAAATATTTGCCAAGGCCAAAGCATGTTTCTAATTTCAACTGTTACTCCAATACATCTTTTGCCTCCATTTCCATTTCCACTTCAAGTTTCTGCATTCCCCTTCAGCTATCTGCTTTAATTTTATTATTTGCTCTTGCCAAATATTTAACTTTTGAATTTCAAAGCAACGAATCGTTGTCGTTCTTCGTATATACACACACACACACACACCGACGCACACCCACACACATATATACATACCGCTGGGCTACATACGATATTAATTTAATATTTTACAGCGAACCAAAAAATCGTTTTGCCTCAGTCGAAATCAAATTTGTCATCTAACTCTCCCCAGACCCCCACCAAAAAAAAAAAAAAGAAACCCCCCAAAAAAAATTCAGGGACACTCGAGTGGTATGAGGGACAGGCGGGGAGGGCATATTTTCAAGCGGGCAGAGGCGAATTGGCTCGGTGGGTGTTGCTTTCTGGGATGGTAAAGTACATAAACTTTTGGCCTGGTCGCTCATGTGTTGCCGAACCGCAATTTGTTTACTTTGTCGGTTTTTGTGCACGCAGTCGAGTGTCCAAAATTGAATTTTAACTTGGTTAACAGGGCTGGGTATGGGGGGGGTGGCTGGCTTGCCTTCCAGCTCAGCTCTCTACCAGCCATGGGCTATAGGTCTCTGGGCTCATCCTCGAGTTTTGTTTTCTGGTTTGGCGTTCCGCGATGGCGTTGATAACGTTATCCATTAGTTGGGCCACTTTTTGGGCATCCCCCCACCCCCCTTCCACCCCTCCATAGGCAGAAAACCAAAATGAAATATAACAAAAAAAAAAAAAAAAAAAAAAAAAATCGGCTAACCGATTTGGCTTTCGAAGTTTCTATACTCTTGCACAAAGGTCAAGCCTCAAGAGGAAGTCATACTCATTGGTCATTTTGTGCAGAAATATAACTCCTAATTCCGAACGCATACATTCCCACATAGTGCGAATTTAGTGTTAGAGAGAGAATATCTGGGCGAACCACTAACTTACAGCGAGAACCAGTCACAAGCAATGCCAATAAAATATTTGGAGCCAGTATTAAGTTAGTATATACTAGAAGAAACAGTCAATGAACCAGTATCAAGCAAGTACAGTCAATAAGAACTAGTCCCGAGCCTGCTAAGAACCAATTCGAACCAGTAACAAACAGGAAATGCTAAGAGCCAGTCAAAAGAATTGAGAACTATTCACAAGCATGCAAGGAACTAGTTTGAATCAGTATCACGCAAGTAAAAGTACTGTAAGAACCAGCCACAGTTCGAACCAGTTACAAACAGGAAGTGCTAAGAACGAACCACTCGAACAGCTTTGTGTAGATTCCCAAAAATCATAGTCAAATGACACAACTAGAGAAACCTTTTTCGTGTATGTAGGGTATGCGCGAGGTGGTTTAAAGTTTTCGCTGGTGCAATCTCTTAAGTGCTTTTTAGTTTTGCAACTTTTTTAATGGCTGCAGTTTAACAAAAACCATGAACAAAAAAAAAAGGAAACAAGAAAACGCACCCTAAAATCCCCCCTCCGCCCCAAAACAAGAACGCTCCTACACGAGAAGTTGGAAAAAAAAAAAAAAGAATGACGAATTGATTCGGTCGTTCTACAAATGAAAAGCCAATTTTCTTTACACGATTAATTGAAAATTCTTTTACTCCCCTCGTGGGAAGACTCCTTTGCTCCGCACTCTTACTGTTTACGCTGCCTCCCACTTGGCACTTGAAGAAATGTAATAAATACAATTTTATTGCCATATTTTCCTTCATTGGGCCCCTGTTGTTCGAGTCTTTTGTTTGCTGCTGCTGCTGCTGCTGCTACTGCTGCACTTTTTACTGCACAGTCAAGATTCGATGCAACGAAATGAAATTTTTCGCCTCTGTTTTTTTGCTTTTGTTTGGCCACTAATAAATTGTCGACGAAAAATATTTTGCAACGACAACTTTTACTTACAATTTCCTTTACACTTTTTGGTTTTTTGTTGGTTGGTTGGTTCGTTGGTTCGTTGGCTGTTTGCGCAAAATTTATTTATATTTGTTTGGCAAACATGTTTGTTAAATATAATAAATTTTGCAAGTTTTATTTGTTTCGATATTTGTTTGCATTGCGGGTTGTAAATTCTATCCATTGGCTATGTGCGTATGGTGTAATGCGATTATATTTTACTATAGCTAAAGAGAGAGAGATGCTGCTGCGGGTTCGATGAAATATATATGTGTATATATGCAGGTTGTACATACATATATATACTTATATTCTGTATATTTGAACTAGATTATTTGACAGAGTACAGCTAGATAACTCGAATCCAATCCAATCCTATCCTATGCTATCGTATCGCATAGAATTCCCAAATAAATCTCATCATCTCACAAGATTAAAAGACGGGACTATAGTCGACAATGAGATACCCCCCCTCCTATACCCACCATAATATGAGAAGAACATTTAACTTCATTTCCGATGGGTGTATTTATTGATTGAATTCCATTTTTAAGCATTCATCCATCAAGTCCATCTCAATCCATATCGAAAAAATTCATGAGGCATGCGATATATAGACTCTTGATTTTCAAATATTCAGCACCCTTGAATATGTCAAAAACCAAGTCTTCATTGGCTTCAAAGTACTCAATTTCCCATGGATCGTAAGTGAATTCCTCATTCCCCTTAGGTGGGACATCGTCCTTGTGATAATTGACCCACATTAGAATCTTGGCCAATATCCATGAATGTATTTCGGGCAATGAGACGATAGCAGCTCCATTTTCCATTTCGCAGTCGTGCAGCAATTTCTGTATGAGTGGCGATAAGTTCACAATTTCCAGACTCGCCTCCACATTTTTGGCATCCAAAGTTTTCAGTTTTAGTTGCTGCATGATAAGTCAGTTCCGTTTCGCTTCTTTCAGAATAATAATGATAGTGCCTCAAAATTGATGCAAATTGTTACACCTACTTTGATTGAATATTTGATTTGACACACGGATGAGAGAAATGTCAAATTAACTTTGTGACATTCGAAGTTTAGGTAACTCTAAAAAGTCAAAAAACTAGTTCTAGATGGCATTTTGATAAAAATGTAGATAAAATGATCAAATTACTATTACATGATAGGAAAGAACGATTAGAGATTAAGAACTTGTCCGGAATCGATAACAAATTCTCTTATTTTCGATAGGCAATAGTTTGAGAGTGACTTGCAGCAAGCTAGTGCCAATATTCCCGCTGTTTATAGGGTGATCTAATACATATGTACATACAAGTACAGTAAAAAGGAAAAAAATGCCGTGAAAACCCGGCAAAACCAAATGTGGCTATAAAAAAGAAACGAACAAACGAAACGAAACCAAAGAAAGAGAAAAAAACGCAATAGCAAACGTTGCCTCGTTTTCTTCTATACGCTTCTTTTTTGTTTTTCGGTTTTTTTTGGTCAAAGAACGGTAAAACTATTGAACGTAGAATTTGGGTCGCTAGGTAACAACGGCGAGAACAAAAGTCTATAAAACAAAGTTATCAACGGCAGCAACAGCAGCCAAAGAAACAAACAACAAGTAAAACAGCAGCACCAGAAAGCAAAAAAAAAAAAAAAAGGAACGAGGGAGCGAGGGAGAGAGAGAAAAAGAGAAACACGTGCTGGAAAAATGTGGAAAAACTAAGAGGAACGGTGGCAGTGTGGCAGGGATGCGGTGGCGGTGGCAGTAGCGGAAAAAAACCTGGCAGATACTTCGAACGAAGGCTAAAAATTGCAGCAATTCAACTGCTTGAACATGAAACTAACGAAGCAACCGGCAACAAAGGCGAGGAAAATCGAACAAAAAAAAAAAAACATACACACACACACACAAGAAAAATGTCCGCAACGGATAATAAACGAAAAACTTGTTTGGGGTATTAATTATTGGTTTCAGCTTCAGTTCGTTTGTGGACAAACCCACCACAAAAAAAAAAATTACAAAAAAAAAACACACAAAAAATGGAATCCAGAATGAAAGCAAAATGGCAAAATGGGGAAACGAAAGGATAAGACAAGGCGAAGAGGAATGAGGCTGAAGCTAAAGCTGAGGAGGAGCAAAGCAAATCTAAAAGAAAAGACTGCCAAATGGCTGAGAGATTTGTTCAAGTTTTCCTTGTACTGAAATTCAAAACTTATTAAAAGCACAAAAGGCGTCTCTAAAAATAGTCCTGTCGTTTGTGTCCCCAGTTCCCACCAGTTCCCCTGTCTGTATATCCGTGTCCATGTCCTGCAGCGACGTCAACGGCGACGGCGATGGCAGCATCAGGCGTTAGTGCCTTTTGTTCTTCTCAAGAGATTTTCCCCTTCCCCCCGTCCACCCCAGCAGTTTTCGTTTTCGCAATGCAATTGTTGTCAGCTGCACTTAGCCCGGAAAAGAACAGAAGAAAAACCCGAAAATTTTCGGTCTTTTAGTTTTAATTATGGGCTGCAAAAGTTTTTCTGACGGCATCGGCGGCGGTGGATGCCGCCGCCTAATACCAAATATAATTATGAATGAAGGAAGGGAAGGCATTTTTCTTTTTCGTTGTGGGGGACAATTGCTGGAAATTGAATTAGAATTGCAGAAATACTTATTCATAGGCCATATGCCGCACCACAGAGACCAGGGATGCCAGACATTGCTATTTGAAGTGCTTTCGATTTTATAGCTAATTTTTATTGAGATATTGAGACACGATATTCAGAATGCTCATCTCCATTATATTGGAGTTTCGATGATTTTAAAATTAAAAAAAAAAGAAAGATAAGTTAAACTGGATTTTAGTGTTGCGAATTCAGTGTGAAACAATTAAACAATTTATTTCGATAGTGTATATACTATTTAAGAATATTTCCCTTAAATTCGCATTATCTTCAAAGTGAATCATAAACTTTATAAGCGTTTTACTCAAGACTTTAGGCATGAAATCTTAATCGGTCGATTAAATTTTAAATATCACTCGGAAGTTGTAAATATATTCTTTATATATTTCTCTTGAACATAAATTATCAAAAACTCTAAATTTAAATTTTTTACTATTTTTAAAAAATAGTTTAAGTCCAAAAAATTAGTGTAAAAATCAAACCAAGATAGTGAAAATGCTACATTAGATTATCGCCGATCCCAATCGATTCGTTAAAAATGTACAAACATTTTCTTGATATGGCCATCAATTCATTCTTCACTTTGTTGGCAATTAGTTTCCAATATCCGAGTTTTTAGTCTCGGTATTAAAGTACTTAAGTTTGCCATTGCGTTTGCGTCTCTTAATTGTGGTTGTTTGCTTGGCTGGGTACGCATCCCTGGACTAATTCTCATTCGAGTTGAATTTATTGTTTAATTAAAACCACATTTAAAGTTTCGGTTTTTTGGACTAGACACGTATGGCTTTAATTGCTTTCATGGCTTGGATACTTCTTTCACTTTGGTTTGTATGAGGATGAGGAGAGGAAGAGGAGCTTTCATCTTGGAATTCTGTGTGTGTTTTTTTTTTTTTGCTCGTTTTGCTTGGCAGCTGTCACAAGTTGACATCATACTCGGAGAATCAACCGCAGCAGCAGCAGGAGCTTCGGCAGCGGGAGCAGCAGGAGAAATGACAAGAAAATTTTAACCGGCTGAGCTGAAGGCTAACCAAAAGGACATCTTCATACATACCCAAGGCTAACAAAAACCAACAACCAACATTTATTTCTGACATTGACAAGCTTCTCTACAGATAGATGGAGCGAGTAAGAGAGAAAGAGAGAGTCAGTCCGTCCGTCTGTCTCTTGTTCTTCTTCAGCCTTTCTCTCTGTCTCTGTCCTATATCTGTGTGTGTGATAATTAAATTTTCCAGTTGTACTTCCTGGTTTGGCATTTTCGGCCTCCATTTTTTTCATTCTCTTTTTTTTTTTGTGCCTTTCTGATTGCTTGTGGTTGAACTTTTCACTGGACTGACTGGTCTTGGGGCTACACATGATTTGCTTTTCAACCAACCAGCCAACCAACTAGCCAAACCAACTCGAAAGCGCAAAAAGTGCCAAAATGGTCAATTGATGAACATTTCCGTTAGTTCTGGTAGGAAATTGTATTTGGTCAGACGACGAGCAATATATCCATGGAATAGTTGAAGCTCTCAGCTCTCTCTCTCTGCATCTCTTTCTCTCGCTATCTCTCTAAATGCGGTTAAGTGCTACAGGAAACTAGATAAAAGGATATGGCAAGAAGGCATATTCAATCAAAAGCATAAACAATTTTTTTCTTTCTTAAGAAATCTTGATTTACTTTGGTGAATGGGTTAAGAAAACTGTCCCCCCAAAGGTCCTTTCGATGTCACTAGAAAATGATCTTTAAGATGGTCTATTAGTTGAACTCAATACTTGATTGATCGATGTCTTGATATCTATTTAATGATATCTATCTATTTGATAATTGTAAAATTGTTTTTTGAAGCAACGAATTGTTGTGAATTTTCCCTGCAACATTCTGAAATCAACTTGACCCAGCCAATGTGCCGACTCAGCAGTTAAGATGCGTTTCGAGGCAACGAATTGTTGTGAAATTTCACAAGAAACTGGTGCAATCTATCGTGCATCTGTTTATTTAAGATTATACCCAACACAGTGAAGTCTATTGATCTAATAGGATGACAATTTCAATGTTTTTAATAACCTTCCATTGTTTGAATCATTCGATGGCAATGGCTGCATAGAAAAATGCAATACAAATACAAAATATTTCCATCAGGCAGTGTCCTGTGTTGTTTTGATTTCCCATTCTTTTGAATCATTCGCATAGCTTTTGACCTCCTGTTGATGTCAGCTAATTATTTCTAATGCCTTCGCTTATGGGTAAAATCTAAGTAAAAATCTTTACATGTCATCTTTTTAATTAGGTGGGAGAGACGACAATGAGAATGAATGAGAGCCATGAGCAAATTTGATGGTGTCTTTTTATTTTCTCTATCTCTCTAGTTCTCTGTTTCTTTTCATTTACTTTGCATTATCCGTTGTTGGCCCTATTAAATGCTACTCGAAATCATAATTTCTTTACATTCTGTTGGCGGCCGTTCTTTCTCTCGCTATCGCGCTTTCTCTCTCTGCTTCTTTCTCTCATTCACTTTGGCAGGAAAAACTAATTTCTGTTGCTGACAAGCATTTAAATCCAATTTTTCTTTGCTAAAATGAGAAACGAGAAGTGGAGAGATTTAGAGAGGGCACGAACCAAACACAAGTTTTATCTAAATCTAAGACAAGAAAGAGGCTACTACTATGAGAAGGAGCCACGGCAAGGACCAAAAGCGAAACGAGGCGGTGGGGGAGGGGGGCAGGGAGTGGGCCATATATGATTATTTATGCTGGCCTTTTTGGTTTTATTTAATTTTTTTTGTTTCGTTCACATGCCCTTACAGAGGATATTTGCAATTTGTTTAAATGTTTTGTCTCTAGTTTTTTTTTGTGAAATGAAAGGACTTTGTATGCTGCTTCTTTCTACGTTTATTTTTAGTGTCCTTCTTGTTCGCTAAACAAGTCGGCGAGCCCCAGATCTCCGTCATCGTCATCTTCCAAATCGGCCTTATCAATTATCTCTTGTAATTCCTTGTCGCTTAAATTCAATCCCACCTCTTTGGCCACATGTTTGAAATTGTCAAATGATATTTTGCCATTCTTATAACTAAAGAGGCACCCCACATAGTCGCAGTCGCCGTACTCTTCGGCCATTTTGACGCGAATCAATTGCAGGAATGTGTTGAACGATATGCGACCCGTATTACTCTTGTCGAAAATCTCCATTAGGCATTTGATTTCCTCCGTTTGGGGCTCAAAGCCCAAATGGAGCATGGCCAGTCGCATCTTTCTGAACTCGATGGAGCCAGCTTGCTCGTAGTCGTATATTTCGAACGCCTTCTTAATACTGACGATCTGCTCTGGCATCAGTTCGAATGGTGTCCATTCCCATTGTAGTTCCTCCGCATCCAACTGAATTGTGCTGCCGGAAATACCGTTTTCACATGACAAGTTCTTCGATTCTTCCATCGTTCTGTCTTTCTTTTTTTTCTCTGATATAATTTTTATAGATGTTCTCCTTCCAGTTAATTTCTCTAGACTGAGCATTTACATTCGAAACTCTCTGATAGTCTCAATCTCGGCATACTTGATATTGAGTATTTTGAAATTCAATAGAAGGGTATCTAAACTTTGTCACTACCAAAGATGTTAGCATCTTGGATATTTTCTTTTTTGTTGTTGTTTTTTTTTTTTTTACCTTAGAGGGCAACAGCTGTGTGGTTTTCCCTGTTTTTATACCCTCTAGTCTATTTGCGATACAAGGGTATATTGTGTGTTGTGCAAAAGTGAGACAGACAATGAGTTATATGAGTAAAATTATTCCTCGTTTATTATCTATAATTTCATCTGGATAAAATTGAAGTAGTTCATTGAAATTTGTTATTGGTGAGTGCAGGGTATCATAGTATTCGATGTCATCGGTTTGTTTACAGAACTTTTCCTTTTGTTGTTTGTGATTTTTCCGCGTGTGTGGCGCATTATTAAAAACTACTTAAAAAAGGCTTAGGCCAAAAATACCGAGAAAAAACGACACAAGAAAAGAAGTGAAGTGGAGAGAAGAGATGAATTTAAAGGGGTGGAGAAGGGGGGGGGGGGGGGGGTTATGGGGTTTGGGGTTTTGGGCGAGAAGAGAGGTTAAACTAGAAAATGAAAAACAAACACATTTTGTTTTAAACCAGCTGCCGTCAATGTTTGTTTGAATGAATGAATGATGGAACGAATGACAGGCGACCGACCAGTGGCTGCTTCTACTGCTGCTGCTGCTGCTGCTGCTTTTGCTGTTGCTGCCAAATTGCGTTGCGTTGTTTGAGAGCCAAAATGAGCCAAAAAGCTGCGGGTTGGCTGCCATATTTGCTTAAAACAACAGCAACAACAAAGGACAGCAGCAGCCGCCGCGGCCTCTATCTATCTATCCATCTCTCTCGCTCACTCTCAATGTCCCTGAGCCTTTTCCACACATGGAAAATATTTACAAAATGTCCGCTGCCTTCTCTCAATTCCTTTTTTTTTTTTTGTTTTGTATTCTCTTCTTCTTTTGGCAAACAATTCGGCGCCATTAGCTGAGGGTAAAGTAGTAGGTAGTGTGAGGAAGCCAAAGGGAGGGATGGCGCTTTGAGGGGGTGAGGGGGATGGTGGGACAAGAGATTAGAGGGAAGAAAGATGAGGACACTAGAGGCGCATTTCAAAGTTTAACACGTTTTGGTAATTTCATCAAGGACAGTGAGCATAAAATTCAATACACACACACACAAAGAGTAAAAGAGAGAGCGCGAGAGACAAAGATAGATATAGAAAGAGAGCAAAAGGCAATTCTACTATAAACTAAAGCCGATATTGTCTTAGACATATGTTTCGATTGAACGTTTTGCCAAACCGTTTGATTTTTATTTTTAATTTTTATGAAATTAAATGAATTTTTTTTATCCATTTCATTATGTGAAAGGATTCTCAATTTTACTTTAAGACGAGTTAATTATCAGTATCCAAATATGCCCAATAGAGTCCAATTTTAATGAAACAATAAGAGATGAGTACTTACCGAAATCTCATTGACATCGTAAAGTGTAAAGATTTATCTAAAAGAAAACAAGTTTTTCCAAATTTAATACCAAACTTTTTTAACAAAATTCTATTCTATTCTTGGAACCCATCTAATTATCTATCTGTTATGATCAAACCTCAGTTTTAAAGATTTGTTTTTCAAACATCAAATTAAATATTAGATCTATGTAGTTCTAAGGATCAATCAAATGACTTTCACAGGAAGGAACCTATTTAAGAGCAAAACTTTCTAATATCTGTGAGACTCAGTCATAACTCAATTTTGATTATGTAAATTTTAAAACATTCATTGGTAAAAAAAAAAAAATTTTAAACCAATTTTAACATACAATTTTCGATTTTATTTATTTCAAATTGTGAAAAATGATTATAAAATTTTGTGCGATAGAGAACTGATAAGATTTATGTATAATTTATTGGTATTCGGTATCGGTTTATGAGGTATTCGGTTTGCGAAATAAAAGTTAGATAATTTTTCTAGTTTTTCCAAACTTTTTTTTTGTTTCAAAATTCATCTTTAAGAAGTTAAGTGTTTTGGGGCAAATATAAGGTACTATTAGGGAAAAGTAAGTAAGTAATTTTTCACCTCTTTTTGGGCAGTTTTTATTACGTAACTGAAGCGATATCACTTTCCATTGAAGTACTCACATCTCTTTGTCTATTTTCTTTTTGCTGATTTTCTGCCCAATTTGACTTTGCTCTTTGTTGAAATCAATAACTTGTTACTTAAAAACTTTATTACCGCCAAATTAGGTTTTTGTAAAAGTAAGTAAATAAGTAGAAGTAAAGTTAAGTTAAGTACTTGAACTTGTCCTACTCATAATTAAGGAAATTTAATAGATAATTCTTTGAATTCTTTTGTTTTTGCTTGACTTAAAGTTTGGCTTATCCAAACTTATGACAAGAGTTGCTTATACAAATACATATGTGTAAGTGTACGAGAAATGGGTAGAAATATATGAAATTTTTATAAATTTATCTTTCGTCTCTTTATCCTTCTAAAGAGAAAGAGCTGCCAATAATAATGAGCAAAGATTTCTGACGCCAAAAATAAAATAATACCAGAAATTATGCACAGAGCGAGAGGATACAAAAAATATATATAGAAAGAGAGATAGAGAGAGAGAGAGAGAGAGTGAGAAGGAGTGAGATGTCAGAATATAGTAAATTGTTTTTGTTGGCTTGTCCTTTTAGGCCATGCGGGATGTACATAAGTGCAAATTGTGTGTGTGTGTGTGTGTGTGTGTGTGTGTGTGTGTGTGTGTGTGTGTGTGTGTGTGCTATTGGGGGTTCATTGTTACAATTTCATTTCAAGCATATTGGGTTTCAGTCCTTGACAACAAGTCTGTCAGTTAGTCAGTGAGTGAGTTACATTTTTCCCTCTTAGACAAGAATTTAGAGCAAAGGTCACGTACCAAGAAGACGAAGACGAAGACCAAGAAGACGAAGTTAAAATAGAAATAGAAAGAAGTCAAAAGGCATGGAGGGTAAAACAGAATAATGGAGAATGACTTTAAGAGAATGATGGGATGAGATATGTGATTTCATCAGCAAAACTCTTAGTAAAATGAAGATGAAAGCGGAACATTGATAAATCTCTACGAAATATCCTCCTATCGAATCGATTAAAATAACACAAAAAAACAAACTGACTAGAAAGTGTAATAAAACTAAAACTAAAGAAAGATTTCCGATTTTGAGATTTCTTATAGCTTCCTGAACAAAACCAAAAGATTAGGATAAACCGTCATACAAAGGAATTAACTTTATTTTATTTGAATGAAGAAATATCGTTAAATTTGAATAGAAATCACATCATTTTGTCCATCTCTAGATGGAAAGAAAATTGACGGTTTCCCTTATATTTTTTTTTTTTTATTTTGATTATGTCCTTTTTGTGGGTGCTGTTGCTGCTGCTGATGATGATGCTTAAGCTTGTTGGTCAAAGCATTTAAAGTTTTAGTTAATCGCCATTCGACTTGAAGACGCCTTTCGCCTTGAAAGCGAACGAAAATGCGGTCAGTTTTGTTTTATAGCCCCAGCCCAGCCCGACAGCGAAGTCCTTCGTTGTTTTGTTCTCTTCTTTTTTGCTTTTTTGTGTGTCCTTCAGTGTTCGTCAGTGGTTTTGGTTCGTCGTTTCCAATATGCCATGTTTAGTCGTCACTAATCCATCGCGTAAACAATAAATGTACCCCAGGATATGCAGATTTACTGTGTGCCATTGTGTAGCTCACGCCCAGACCCAAACAGAGAGAGACAGAGACAGATAGAAAGAGAGAGAGAGAGCGCAAGAGACCCTCTCTCTTGTCCCTTCAATGGGGCACCACCACTACCCCTTCAACCGACTCCTTTTGTTTAACTAAAGGATTTAAAGTTTTTGTTTTGCTTTTTCCATCCGACCCCTTTCCCCGTCTCATCGTCCTATTCATTTCAACGGGCGTTCGTCATTCATGATGCCGCCATATTGAAATCAATGTTACTCCCTGCTCCTGCCTCTGTCCCTGCCACCTGCCCCAACATGCTCCCATCCCCATTCCTCCCGTTTTCCTGCCTTTGCCTTTCCGCTTTGCATTGTTCGCATATTTTTATTAATAGTCGCGCGTTGTCTGCAATTTTACTTCTATACCGTCCATGTCCCCCATCCACCCAGCCATTCATTGCAGGCCTGCAAAAACTTCGTCATGGATTGGGAATCTCGCTCGCACACGCTCTCCCTCTATCCCACTCTCTCTCTCTCGCTCTGTCTCATTCTATCTATCTCTCTGTGTGTGTGTTTCTGTTGGATTTTATGAATTGCAAATGGTTTTCATTTTTTTCCTTCTGTTTTTCTTTATTTTTTTTTTGTTCAATGCTTCCTTTTTTGCCTTCTGCGCTTAGCAATCATTTAATATGCCGACGTCCTGAGAAAATGAGTTGTTTATAAAGCGAGAGGATTGCAAAATGCAGCTCCCTTTCGGTTAGGACAAGGACAAAAGATCCCATACAAGCACCAATGCCGCCGCCACCGCCGCTGCCACCACACCCATCCGGTAGAGTCGATGGAGTCGTAGTAACGTTGAAGCGTTATTGTAGAGATGTAAATTGGAGGTACTCTTTGGCAGCAGGTCAATGTGCAATCTCCATTGTCTGTCTCTGCGGTGGCCCGGAGGTGGTGGTGGGGATTTGCAATGAACCGGCTTCTTTCTCTAGTATCACAATTAGTATAACAGTGAGCCATTAAAGAGTTGATTTAGTTGACCCGTTTCGGTTCAGATTTCGATTAATTTCAAGAATCTCAATCGATCGAAACTGTTCACCGTTGGATAACAGATGTATAACAGTTTTATGTTAGATCAACACAGTAAATATCACATATCTTCCTATAACAACCATTTAGTCCCACAAAATATAGCCGATTTAACCAATTTCACCATTAACTACATATAACAGTAATATTTATATAACAGATACAATTGAAGATTATATTATGCTTAATATACTACTGTATATCCACACTTAATACCCTTATAATCACTGTAAACTTAACCAATTCCTTCATAATGCTCATCATAATTAACTTTTCCACAAACTTTCACTCCAAGTTAGCCCCCCCTTAATTAAAGCTATCTCAATAATTACCCACTCTGGCACACACACACACACTCTGACATTCTGCCATTTCTCTGTGACGACGACATTCATAAACATTTGCCAAAACTTCCTTTTTTTTGCTGGTCAAAACTTATGCAGAAATTGCTGTTGCCTGTTCGCCCAATTTTAAATTTCACACGCCCTAAAGCCAAAAATGTTAATGAATGACGCACAAAATCCCTAACATTTGCCCAGCCCCTTATCTCCTCTCCTCTTGAACAAGATTTCCGCACTTTTCGCCAAGAGGTCGCAGGGGTTGGCCGTTTTTTGAATACCCTATAAACCACAACAAAAAAGGGGTGCCCGAGCTCTCCTATTGAAAAGGGAATCTTTTAAAATCATCTCATTGCTAACTTTTTGTTAGATAAACCAACAGATCGAACAGATATATATGTATATACATATATAGGCTTAATGCGTTCACTTTGTATAAATAGAATATACCCAATTGGTGTTCAATTACTGGGTATAGACATTTTGTGCGTTGGCGGCAGCAGCAAAGTATGCAATGAAAATTTTACAATTTACGCGTGCAAAAGTTTATGAGAAGATGAAGATGAAAAACGAAAAAGAAAGAGGAAAGAAAATGCGAGAGAAGATGAGACAAGTCTCGAGGCGACATTAAAAAGTGGGCACGGCCAGATGGAAGAGAGAGAGAGAGAGACGGCAAGAAAATGACAAGCAATTAATGTGGCAGAAAATTTGTGACCCGCACACACACACACACACAGTATCAAAATCGTGTTGTAACAGAGAAAATCCACTAAACTGTATTTCTTTTCTCTCTCCCCTTCATCCCCTTCACCTTCATTTCGTTTCGTCATAAGTTTTTGCATAGCTCAAAGCCATGTGCATGTGTTTATACAGGTGTTTGCTCTGTTTGTTGCACTTTTCCTCTTAGTTTTTCTCCCGTTTTTCCTGTGTTTTTCCTTTCTCGCTTTTCGTGTTTTGTTTTGTTACCACAATTTATTATGCCATGTCAAAAAATCTTTGGTAAAACGAAAAAAAATAAAACACACGAAGAAAAACTTTCCTTTTTGCAAAAATGTTTTGGCTGGGATTTTCCAAAGGGTGTATGAGTGTGTGTATGTGTGTGCGAATGTGTGTGTGTGTGGAGGTTTAGTAGAAGGCGGTAAGTAGAAATAAAATATATTTGTAGCTAAAGTAGCTGGGAAAAATGTCACTTTAGGCAAGTAAGTAAAGTTTCCCCTTGTCGTCGTCGTAGTTCTCCTTCTTCTTCTCGTTCTCGTCTGGGTGATGAGAAATAGTTGCAGCTGCTGTGACATACGCGTTGCAGCATTAAAGGATTACCCCACAGAAAGTAGAGGGTGAAAATGTCTCTGTGTATGTGTGTGTGCGTGTGTGCACAGATCCAACTTCTTTGAAAGTTAAGTTTTTAATCATTTTTCAGTCAACATATAGAAAAACACATTTTTCGTCGTAGTCTTCGGTTCCCTCCTTTCTTCCTTTCTCCCCTTTTCTCGTTTTTCTTGTGGGCGGAAAAAAAAGGTAGGGGCAAAATGGGGGGAAAGATTAATCATGCCTAACGCATCAAATAAGTTGAATATGCTTAGAAATTGCTTAGAGAATGTGTGTGGGAGAAAGCGCCAACTTTGGGTAGAGAAATTCGAAATGATTAATACGTAAAGTGAATATTCAAGCTGAATAGTTTTGTAAGCCAACTGTTATACGATATGTGAATCGATCCAATATTGGTTTTTAATAAAAAGTTACACATATCGTTAGGTCAAAAAGGTCATAGAAATGCAAATTCTTCTAAGAAACCTAGTTATATGTGTTTATAAACTGTTATACAAACTCTCATACAGAACATTTATAAAGAGTGTTATATAAGAGTGTTACAAACTGTTTACACAAACTGCTATAAAGACTGTAATCCAAGCTTTAATACAGACTGGTATACATGTAATACATACTGTTTTGGAAACAGTTATACAAGCTGTTATACAGACTATTTAACTAGCTTTAATAACAACTGTTAAACAAACTATTATACAAACTGTTATGCAAATTGTTATACAGACTGTATTACAAAATCAAGTACTAACTGTTGTACAGACTACTGTGAAGACTGTTATACAATCAACAATACAGAACGGTACAGAAACTGTAATAGAAACTGGTATACGAAAGCATGTCAGCTTTCTTTTCTTTCCAATACCAAACAGTTTAGTTAAGTTCCACAGACAAAATTACCTAAAATTTTATAGCATCCATTTGAAGAAAGTCCATTATTTCTACGTAATGAACTAAAGCAAAACGACTTCCATTGGGGGTTTTTTTTTTTTTTTTTACCAACAATTAGCACGAAACTATTTGGGAACAAAAAAAGGAAAGAGCCAACAACATTAATGTTGATATATTTAAGAGAAATGCTTCACAACAAATGCAGTTCAACAAAAATAAATTGCAACCAAAATGTTCTCTGTTCGATAACGCAGACACACAGAAACACAAACACACACACACACATAGTGACACACTTGTACTTGTAATGCCACACCGGCAACAGCAACAGCAGCAACAGCAACATCAGCAGCCGAAAAACGAAATGTTGACGTCAATTTCATTTGTTTGGGGGCTACATTTTCCGCCATTTGGTTAGTGCCGATAACAACCTTTCCTCTTCGCTTCGTTTGGCAAACAGTATTTAGGCGGTTAAATATATATGAACTACAATTGTAACAACAACAACAACAACAAATTTTATACACGAGGCCAACAAATTGAAACTTTTGCTACTTAAGAGTCGGTTGCACATTCGTTACCCCAGACCCACAAAAAAAAAAAAAAAAAAAAGGCCCACAAAAACCCAAAAAAAAAAATTATATATTAAATGAATTGCACAATTTTGTGCAACGTTGCTCACTCGAGGGTAATGGAGGAGATGCAGAGGAATGGTGGGGTGGGTGGGGTGTGGGGTGTATGGGCTGGTTGGCGCGGTGGTTTCGGTTATGGGGTGCATGAAACATTTGAAACAGAAACCGGAAATTGGAACTGCAATTTATGCTCATCGCGTTGTGTGTAGGCTTCATGTAATTTCAAGTTTTTGCCTGCAAGGATTTTACGATTTGCAGTTTCAGAGAATCAACTGCATAATCTATTTTGGGGTCATTTACAAAAGGTCAACACATGCCATTATTTTCGATCTGTCTCTCTCTCTCTCCCTGTCTCTCTCTCTCTCTCTGTCTCTTTGTTGTAATTAGATGCGTTGGCTGCTGTTGCTGGTGGATTACAAACATATATTACAACAATAATAAATAGGTCAGAGGCAAAATGTTGGAGAATTTTATTTATTCCGAGTCTAGTGAAATTTATGTTTCGACAGGGGGTGTGGGAGGGGGGGTCTATCACACATACATAAAGGATTTCTCTAGGATATTAATGCGCATAGTTGAAATTTTCCATTCTCGACAGCAAACGAAGAGCAAAAAAAACACACATACACAACACTAGAGCTTTGTTTAATGGAGAAAATTATATGCCCTTGATTTCTATTTATATAGGATTACTTTAAATAAATTACAAAATACATTTCTCTCGTTTGAATCATTCGAAAATATGATTTAGTTTTCTTTTCCTTGGAAAAGTTCATATGTATGTTGATATACCCTTTTGGCAAGGGTATCGCAAAGGGAAATTGAATTGTGCGGGCGGCTGGTGTATGTGCTGCCGCCGCCTCGTTGTGCCTTGTGTGTGTCAGTGTGTGTGTGTGTGTGAAATGTTACAATAATGAAAATTTCTATCAATGAAAATTAATAGATGCAAACTTGTGTTCGACGAGAGTTCAATGTGCGTAAATTTTGCAACAATTTTTATACTCAATATAATTGAAATTGCAGGCAGAGCACATATGCATAAGAATTTGTTGAATAAATTATTTCATACGAATATTATACTTAACACAATTGATCTTTGGTCAACTAATTACAGTTATAGTTAATATTTTGGTGACCCCGATGTGACCCATTTGATCTTTGAAATTTCTCAAGATGAGATTAGCTAGTTTTATCGTGAATCTCTCTTTAATTAGTTAATCTTCAAATGCTTTAAATATGGTATTTATTTTCCTGCCATTTTCAAGCTCAATGAACGTTCATCGAAATTAGTTTAAGCCCTAAGCCAATCAATTCTTACACACATAGCGTTAAGGGGAGGGGATGCCAGACTGCTCTGCTCTAATTCAATTTCAAGACAAAGCAGTAAAAAAAATGAAAATAGAAATACAAAACAAAATACATTCCATATGACAGGATCGAAAATGACAAAGTTTAGATACCCTTCTATTGAATTTCAAAATACACAATATCAAGTATGCCGAGATTCAGACTATCAGAGAGTTTCGAATGTAAATGCTCAGTCTAGAGAAATTAACTGGAAGGAGAACATCTATAAAAATTATATCAGTGAAGAAAAAAGAGAGAAAGAACGATGGAAGAATCGAAGAACTTATCATCTGAAAACTGTATCTCTGGCAGCACAATTCAGTTGGATGCGGAGGAACTACAATGTGAACGGACACCACTCGAACTCGAGCAGATCGTCAATATTAAGAAGGCATTCGAAATATACGACGACGAGCAAGCTGGCTCCATCGAGTTCGGGAAGATGCGACTGGCCATGCTCCATTTGGGCTTTGAGCCCCAAACGGAGGAGATTAAATGCCTAATGGAGATTTTCGACAAGAGTAATACGGGTCGCATATCGTTCAACACATTCCTACAATTGATTCGCGTCAAAATGGGCGAAGAGTACGGCGACTGCGACTATGTGGGGTGCCTCTTTAGTTATAAGAATGGCAAAATATCATTTGACAATTTCAAACATGTGGCCAAAGAGGTGGGATTGAATTTAAGCGACAAGGAACTACAAGAGATAATTGATAAGGCCGATTCGTTAAGCGCTAACTTGTTTAGCGAACAAACTAACTTGTTTAGCGATTTAGTATTAAAAAAAGACTAAAAATAAACGTAGAAAGAAGCAGCATATGATGTATTTCAGCGAATTTAGACAAAGGATCAGGATCCTTAATCCCATAAGTAAAGAAAACTGAAATAGAAGCAATCATTGGAGCAATTCTATAATACTTTCTGCAAGGGTATAAAAGAAATCTTTAACAAGGACAAATGAAATCCACTTGAGATACAATTTGCGCTTGTTCACGTATTTGTCCTTTTTTTCTTGCTGCTGCTTTTTTTTTTTTTTTTTTGGTATTTGTAGTAAAAAGGGTTTTCTCATTGCTTATCTATATCGAGACAGGCAATTGCAACTCTGTTCGCACAGCTGTTTACGCGGTTTAAAGCTCGTTAGCAAGCAGTTGGCAATGGGGCAAAGGGTTGAAGGGTTGCAGGGAGGGGTGCGACTCTGCGGCCAGCTTGTTGAAACATTTTGGGTGAAGTCGTTGCGGCTCGCACTCGGACTTGAGAAGATAATAGAAGTACGACCGCAAATATTGCCTACGCCAAGTTTGAATGTAGATGGTACGTGGGGTGAGTTCTGTGGATTGAGCGAATTATTGCGGTTGATGCGGGGTGGTTGACGGGGGAAAAGGGGGAAGAAGTATGGCGTGTTGGCTTGGGTGGCCAAGGGGTCGCAGCGGTGGCGGTGGCGGTGGCGGTGGCGGTGGCGGTTGTCGGTCTCTGTGGCAAAGGATTAATACCAAAGCAGATTAGATTGTCAAAATTGCGACAGCTTGGCGCTGTATGGGAATTTCATTCCACCATTTCTCCATCTTCTCTGTTATACACTGGCTTTTACTTACATTGAGAGCATTGGAATGAAAAGAGGATTATTAGAGAAGATGCGGTTGAGGTTGAGGCGACCGGGGAGCAAAAGAAAACTGGAACTGAGTTATCATAAATTTGGACAGCCTGAAAATTTTTTTTGTCTTAACGGAATTATTCTACAAAGCAAAAAAAAAAAAAAAAATAAGAAATAATAAGCCGATTGTCATGGCATATTAAATGCTTTAGAAAAGCTTCATTAAGTTCATGATAAACAATTGAAAGATTGTTGTTGCATATTATTGAAGATGTATTTCGCGAAAATCATGTTTATATCAAATTTAACATGAATTCGAAGTGAATAACTACAATCTATGTCACTAGCATTCATTGCTAATTTCTAAAGACCACGTCGGGGTCACCAAAATAATGATTTCTAGGTTATGTTAAGCACACTGTGCCTTATTTGATTCATTTTTTGCATTTATTCAATTACTTGAAATGTTTAGCTCACCTAAACTCTGATTTTTGAGTTCTTTTTAACTTTGCAGCCACCACCATACGTCGGGGTCACCAAATTATTCATCTTTACTTAATACTCGAGCTCGAGTATACAAGATATGCAAAATCATTGTTAAATTTGATCAATATCACAGAGTTCTCATGCTGCTTTAATCGGTCTCTTTTTTTTTGTATTTTGTTGGCTGGCATTTGAACACAACCCGCAGCTTAATCGCATTATTAATAAGCATTCATTAGCCAGAAGGCAAGGCCATAAATAAAATGCCATCTATTATATACAAACGATTGCATTTCATTCTCTCAATTCTCCTCTTTCTCTCTGCCTTGCCATGAACCAATCGAATGATTTATTAAATTTATCAAAAAAAGAAAAAAATAGAAATAAATAAATAAAACGTGAAGCGAAAAAGGAAAAAGAAAACGATGAGCAGAAGAAGAGGCTAGGGGAAGTGGGGGAAAAGTTGAGCCACTTAGCTTGCGTTCATGAGGCATATTTAAAAGGCTAAAAACTGCGTTTATCACGCGCCACAGGACATTGCCCATTCACCTTGGAGTTGTCCCCGCCAACTTGGCCATCACTACCCCCGGTTCGATAATAAGACTTCGTGTAAGTTGAAGCAAGCTCGCTTGGCTAAGCAGCAAATGTTCCATGCCCAAAAAAGAAAAAACGAAAAAAAAAAAAAAAAAACCAAACCAAACCAAAAATGGAAATGGAGGAGCTCAAAAAATAAGAAGGGAAACCAGGGAAGACAGGATGAGGACATCAATGTACCAATGTGTCTAGGTAATAAATAACGACAATTTAAAGTGTATGAGTGAGTCGGTAAGTAAGTGAGCGAGTGAGTGAGTGCGTCTGAAAGTGGGACTACATTTTGGGCTTTTATATGTATCTTGGTGCCTGTCATTGGCAATCCTCTATCCCTTAGGTCTAGCAGCTACTTTTTGGTGTTAAGTATTTTTGACAGGACATTCGTGTAATTCAAAGCCTTTCACAGACAGACACACACCAGGAGGCAGAGACAGAGGGCGAGAGTGGGTGTGGGTGTGGGAGAATGGAAGAGAGAAAGGATGCCATGGTGGGCGTTGTGTAAGCTCTGCGTATTCCCTAAACATTTAGTTGTCGGCTTTGTCCAGTGGTTTTACTTGGGAATTGTCCTTGTTGTTGGTGGTGATGGTCCTGCTGCTGCTGCTGCTGTTGCTGCTCTTGTCCTGTGACATTCTAAGGCCAGTCTTTAGTTACAGCAAATTAAAGATTACATTGACAAGGATGCGGCAATGAAAAAAAAAAAGAGACGCCTGCGAGCTAGAGTTGGCTTCAAACTGCAGTTGATTAGTCTATCTCATTTAAGACTTCAAATCTAATTAGTTTTAGATAAGCAATAAGGTAAATTTACGCTTAGATCAAATTCACTTTTCACCTTTCACTCCTACTTCGTTAAGGTCCTTTTCATTACAAGATTTGTGTGTCTGTGCAGAAAGCGGAAAAAATGAAGTAAGTGGATCGTTTAGCCGCCTTAAGTATACCCTGCACCAGGAGTAAAAGCACAGCAAAGTCCTTACACTCATTATCCTGCAAGTAATAATTTAGCAACGAATAACCAAGAAGTGAGTGCAAAAGTGAATAGTGTAAAGTTTATAGAACAACGGTCGATCTCTGCATCCAATTGTGGATGGAATTATCGATTTTTCTAAGCATGATAATTTTGCTCAAACTAGCAATATCTTTAAGGGAAATATACTGGAACAATCGGTGATATTATGGCGATGAATTTCAATGCAAAATCCTCAACTTTTGATCATGACAATGATTAATGGGATATATATATATATATATATATATATATAAAGTTCATGTTGACTGTGAGTTAATATATAGTAGTTTGTCGTGGATTCTAAATAAAAAATTAAAAGCTAACAATTGTAATACATTTTTTTCTAGCATATAACTCTCTTAAATCAGTACAAATTCTCATTCGACTAAAATATTAAGTTTAATAAGATTATGTGAAAACCAAAGCATTCTCCCTAACAAAAATGTTTGCCACTTTTCAAATAAAAGTTTATATATATGTGCAACTGATCGAGGGAGAAATTCGATTTAAATTTTAGCCTGCACTCATAGGGTAATGAAGGAATGACAAGATAAAACTGCCCTCTGCCTTTCACATACATTTCGGCGACCTTAATATATCGAGTTCTACCCTAATGAAGGCAGGGTATTAAAAAAAAAAATTATATTGCCTTCACATACATTTCGTTATGCTCGAGAATCCTTTTAATCTTTAGTCAATTGACAGATTCCTTGCTCATATTAAAAGTTAACGTTGTATTGGGTATATCTACTTACAACTTATACATTTCCCTGCTTATTAACATAGATTTGATGGCATTTAATACTCGTTATATTTAAGATGTCACCCTATTCTACAGGGAAAGCATTATACAATAAGCTAGACATTGATTGTCATTGGCAAAAATTAATTTATATAAAATGACATGGATTTAATACTCATAGAGAAGAAGGAGGAATATAGATGTGGGATGTTGATGTTTCATATGCCAATGATTTCCTCCCACACAAACACACAAACACACAGACACATGCACACACACACACACACATACATATACACTTACGCGTAATTACCTCAAAAACAGGAACGGGGTGACAGAGAGACAGAAGAGTGTATGTAGGAAGGAAAGGAGCTTGGTAAGCATGGGAGCAAAGCCAAAATGGCGTTGCCAACGTTGTCCTGGTTCTTGTCCTTCTCCACCTCGCCGTCGTCGTCGTCGTTCTCGCCGTCATCGTCATCATTATCGTCATCGTCGCCAAGACATCGTTAAATTAAATCTATTGTCGACGCATTCAATGTGCATATAAATCATTTATGGCTTTTCAGACCACCATCATCCACATGGAGGGGGAGACGGCATTGGTAAGACGGTGGGGTTGAGGAGCGGGTGTGAACCAAATGGTAGACATTACATTTATTTATTATTTAATTATCTATGCCGCAAAATTTTCATTCACATGGCCGCAATTCTAACCAAAAAATCCCCGTTTAACCACCCCCACACCTCCCCAAAAAAGAAAACCCCCCTAAGAAACAGACATTAAAGATACCTTCCTCCCTTGTAGTCGCAACCCAACCCTCGCTTGTCTTATTCACCCACTCACATTCCCATACTCATACTCATTCCAGTCCACTCCACTCCACTCCACTCTGTGTGAGCATTTTCATAAAATTTGATTACAGTGAATGCGTAAAGTTTACGACCCAAGTAAAGGGAATTAACTGAAAGTGCGAAAACCAGAGCCAGGGCCAGAGACAAACCCAAAAGAGCCCCATACCCCATACCCCACTCCCCATCCATATTCATGCCACATATCATCTCACATATGTGCGGCGCATCTGTATTTCTGTGGTTTCTCCTCTCATTTCAACATATACAAATATATCAAGGGAATACCCCAGATACCCAGTGTCTCTTTCGCTCATACTTCGCGCCCTTGTGCCCATTAACTTCCATTAGAGAAGGCGGTTTCGTTATTTTATTCCCCCCTCTCATCGTAATTTTTGCTTATTAATTCCACAAAAAAAAAAAAAAATCGTAACTAATTTTTATGTGCAGGCGAAAGGGAAATCTGTTGCTATTTGATGATTGATTGCTTAGTTTTAAAGAAGGAAAATATATTTCAACAAGAAAGTGAGATTGCAAGGGGGAACATTTTGCATAGTTTATTTTGAGCAGTATATTAAATCTTCCATAAGGATCAATCACTTGGCGATTACAAGGAAGCAAAAAAAAAAAAAAGGAAAAGCAATGTGAAAAACTGAATAAATTTTACGAAACTTCATTCATCATTTTGGAGAGATTGGAAACAGAGGGAATATGTATATTGATTAAGCAGGATGATAACAAGAGAGTAACATCACAGTCCTTTAGGTTCTTTCGTTGTTTTGTCAGCTCTGTCTAAATGCAACACTATTGAGAATAAGGTTGAGTAGTCATTGGGATTAGTTATTTGAAAAACGTCGGGGTCACCATTCATTAAACACTGTGAGATTAGTTATATGAAATACGTCGGGGTCACCATTCATTAAACACTGTGAGATTAGTTATATGAAATACGTCGGGGTCACCATTCAGTAAATGCAATGAAATTAGCTGTGCGAGACATCAAATATTATTAGGTTGGGTACACTTATGAAAAAACGTCGGGGTCACCAGAATGCAATATATGTACTGTCATTTGGCAATACATTTTCGTTTTTCGTTACGTGAAGTCGGTGGAAATTTGAATGATGTCCAAGACTTTTATAAGAAAACTCTTTAGAGCTCCAAGCTAATTTTTTGAGCCCTTTCATAAGAAACTTTCTACCATTAAAATCAGATCTGCTTGTTGAGGTTTTTTTTTATGTTTGTTCTATTCGATGGCTTTATTTCTTGAATCTTAACTAAACTGTAAAGTGCAGTGATTTTCTGCTCTCGGTCTCCCCAAATACCCTGTTTCTCTTTGATTTTTCCTAATTTCTTTTCTACTGTCATTTAATTAATTTCCTTCATTCAATTTACCGTTGCTCTTCTACCTAAATGTGTGTGTGTGTGTAAGTAGTGTGTGTAATCTTTACTGCATATTCAAAGATCCACTCACTCAGGCACTTCCATTACAATTGAGGAAACAACTAAAACAAAAAAAAAACGAAGAAGGTACCAGAAGGAGCAGAAGAAAATCTGTTCAACTATATAAAAACAACTGAAAGAGATGGAGAGAGAGAGAGAGGGAGAGAGAGAGAGAGAGGGACAAATGCTTGTCTTGATTTTTCTTAGTTTTCAGTTGGCTTTTCTCTTTCTCCTTTTCCTTTCCCTTTTTTCTTTCATTTTCTTTTCTTTTTTTTTTTAACACTTTGTAGTGCATTTTTTCGGAACATTAACTGCTGTCTGTTGCCATTAAACCCTAACTAGAAGAGCGAACCAATAGACAGAGAAAGACACAGAGAGAAAGAGTTGCTGAGTGAGAGGAGTGTGGTGATGGTGCGGATGGAGGGGAGGGGAGGGAAACGTTTGTAGCTGTCGTTTGGCAAATGGCAACTAAAGTGGCAGGTCAGGCAAAGTCAAGGAGATGGCAAGAGGAAAAGGTGGATAGTGGGGATGTGGGAGGATTGAAGGATTGGGTAGTTAGGTAGGGTTGGCAGGGGTAGGGAACTAGTCTTTCAAATGTTAAATGATGCAGTTACAACAAATTACGCAGAGAAGGAAGAAGAGGTATGCTAGCATCTTCACTACGTTCCGTTCCGTTCCGTTCCTCTACTCTACTCTACTCTACTCGATTTTGGTCTTCCGCTCTTTCGTCGCGTTGCGTTCCGTTGCGTTGCGTTCCATTCGGTTTCTTCTTGAGATTGCAGCTGCAAATATTTGGTATTTTTGGTATTTTAGCGGGTATGTGGAGGAGGAGGAGCAATTGGGTGGGGGGATGCGAGGAGAGGAGGGGGCTTTTTTGAATAGTTAGCAAACTGTGAGCTGAAAATGAAGCGAAGTGAAGTGAAGTTGTTTGCAGTTTCAATTTTGCTCTCAATTGTATGTATGGGTGGGTGTGTGTGTGTGTGTGTGTGCTCTTTCAATATCCGTTGTCCTGGTTGTTAGTGCTGCTGTTGTTGTTGTTGTTGTTCTCTGCTAGTTGTTGGTGACGCGCAATTAGGAAATGTCAGCTAGGATGAGAGTTAAAGGGGTCGATGGGTGGAAGAAGCTACAGGAGTGGCGAGGAGAGGAGGAGTTGTGGCCAGGTGCTGCAAACATAAACCGTAGAAATGACTGCACATAAAGTTGCTTTAATTGAGTTTTATGCTTTCAATTTTGGGCGCGCTATTATGGCGCCCTGCTATTCCCCTTCCATTTCTCACATGCACATCAAGATGAGTCTCTCTCTCTCTCTCTCTATCGCTCTCCCTCTCTCTCTCTCTCTCTGTTTCTCTCAGAGGCTGACAAGCGCAAAAACCCATAAAACTCATCTGTCAAACACTGTGAAACGTTGCCTATCAACATTCATGTTCACTAATCCTTGGCATATATGTGCGCAAACGGATATAACCCAGGCATCCTGCCCTGCTCTTACTTTCCTCTCTCTCTCTCTCTCTCTCTCGCTGTGTGTATGTGTGTGCTGCCATTATCAAGGTTTTTTGTTCTGAGCGAGAGACAGAGCCCAGAGTGTGCATAAAGGATTAAGAGCAAACGAAATGTATGACGACACACAAAATGAAAGGTAAAAGGCCGAGCAGTCAGTGCACGGAAGCAGATTCAGAGTCAGAGCCACGGCAGTGGCAGAACCAGAGACCAGACAGAGACAGAGCCAAGCCTCAACTTCACTTAAAATGAAAATATGAAAGAAAATGAGATAAATGATATTCCCTTTTTAATTTTTTGCCCAAAACTCCTGAAACGATGATCTATCAAAAGGTATTAACACTATCAAAAAACAACTTCCGACAAGGCCAACAAGAAGTTTCAATTTTGAGCATTTATTTCTCCTTGAAATGTTCAAGGTATTTTTTTATTTTTCAATTTTCATGGGACTTTTCTTCATCATGTCATCAAGATAATTTTCAAAAATTTAAATCTGACTTTTCAGCTAAAGTTGATATTCATCAAAACAAATCGTAGAAAATTAACTGAGTTGGAGCTTGGTAAAGTTAAGTTTTTCGAAAATATTTCATTACCTTTTGTTGTTTTTGTTGCTAGAAATTGTTCCGAAATTTTTGGTCAACAGACTCTCGTTTGACTATTTTTTTTCTCCGATGATGGCGATAACTTTTACGTTGAAAACAATTTTCTATATTGTGGTAAGTTGGAAAAATATAGAAATTATTTTCAAGTTGATATGAAAAGGTGATTGACTAATAAAAAAATACAAAAATTGTAACATGGAAAGTTTGAAAAAGTCTGCATACTTTTTGAACACACCTCGTATGCCCACACAATATGGTAATGTAATTTTGCGTGAGTTTATTATTTGGATTATCGGATTTCGGTTTTATTTTCTCTTAATTCACTTATCACATTCCATGAAAATCAAGTTCTTAGCAGCACTTTCAATGGGGCATTTTCATAGGCCGAACAAATTCATGTTTTTGTCCATTTTTTGTTTTGCTTGTTTTGCTTTGGATAAAAGTTTTTGTGATCATTTTTTTTTTGGTTGTTGGTTGTTGGTAGGTGAGTGAGCCATAGAGTCTTGACTTGATTAAGTCTCAAACAGCTGCGGCACGACAGATTTAATTAAATGCTTGTCAGTTGAATTAATTGATGGATTATGCATACTTTTCTGCCATTTCTTGATATACAAGTTTCTTCTACTTTACTATGGGAGACTACAACGATTTTCTTGATATTTTTTTTTTTTATGTTTTGAGCAGCTTTGGCTAACCGAGAAGACAACATGAGCATGGTCATAATCTTGTTGTTGACATTTGTGCCCGCACACAAACACGCAGAGCTGTCAAGCCAGAGATGGTTATACCCAACCACCCACTAGCACCCACACTATTCTCCATCCTCTAGCTCGTCTCCCTCTCTCTCTCTCTCTCTCTCACTCTTTGTGGCGACACCCACAATATGGAACACACACTGACAGAGAGAGAGAGAGAGAGACTGAGACCGAGACCAAGGAAATTTGACAAACAGATTCACCACAGAAACCCAAGCGACTTCTTCTTCTCCTTGTTGTCGCTCCATTCCACTCTCGGTTTACCTTCATTCTGATATCTAGACCATTTCAGACATTTTTGGCCACAGACGCAAAAATTTTAATGCATTTTGCCTTGATTTTGGCGCATAATAAATTATATTCATGTGTATGTACATTTGTATGTGTATGTGTGTGTGTAAAAACACCTGACGGATTTAAATTTTATCATGAGCTCAACTGCCATTCACTGACTGACTTCCTCTGCTGCTATACCACATCCTCTTCTAGCCACCTCCCGTCATGTCCCGTCCCCTTCCGTTCCTATCCTTTATCATGTCGTTTTCCTCCTTTGTCCTTCTAAAATAGTTTTGTTTGGCTATGCTCAGGCATGTCTCTCTATATATGTCTCACTAAACATGTGTGTATGAGTGTGTGTGTGTGTGTGTGTGTGTGTGTTAATGTTTTAAGTCTTTAAGCTTTTAATGCTTTACATTCTTTGCTATGACTGTCGCATCTGTCGTATGTGTCTTTCCTTTCCCACATTTTCCTCTTCATCTTCATCTACTTCTGCATCCTCCTCCTCCTTTCTTCCTTCCTTCCTTCCTTTCTCTCTGCAGGAGCTTCTCTCATATCTCTTTATAATTTTCTAGTTATATATTTTTGTGCTTACATTTAGAATTATGCTGAAAATTTCATTTAGTACTGTGTTCCTCCGCCCGCCCCCACGACACAAAATATATATTTATAACTAAAATATAAGCTAACCATCAACGGAATTTGTCTAATTTCAGAAAAGGAGATTCATTCTGAAAATTTCACCACATCTTCTCCGTATCGAGTACAGATTCTTTTCTCCATTTTAATTCAAATTTCATACGTGTCCTAGAGAAAATGGATTTTTGTCCTTTTTTCGATAGGCCCAAGATTAAGTCACTAAGTCTCATTTAACTCAGCTTGGATAAACCGTTTGAGGTAAGTGTCTGTTGGGGTCAGGATTGATGTTTTTTGATTGAAATTTTGACTGAGGATTACTGGTTTTATGATGTGAAGAAAATTACGAGAATTGGGAAATAATTTTAAAGCATTTTAGCAAGTATCAATAAGGTAAATTTTGACGTGACAGTAAAACAAACGTTTAGTTATATGTATGTAGGTGGAGATATTCCAAGCCAAATTATTCGGTTTCAAATCGTTTTCTCAGAAATACTTCTAATGAAAGTTTTTCCAAATATTAAACATTATTGGATACATTCGATGCAGCTTTTAATTTAGACAAAAAGAAATCGACATTCGAAAACAAAGCGGAATTGCTATCGATTCACGTTGGAGAAACAATTCGGAGTATTGTTTTCCGCTAGTCTTTAAAATAGAAATAACATTTACTGACTGAATTGAATTGACCTTCTGTTAGATGGGCGAGACTTTTGCTTATGTCGTGAACCTTGAATCAGACAATTGTCCGAGTGACTAATTGCGATCCTTCATATTGTTGACCTGTAAAGAAGTCACTGCAGCATCGCAGTTTTGTGCATAATTTGTAGTTTACAAAAACTCACAAAAACGAGATGGTGATGGTGGTGTGTACTATGTGGCCTCAAAATTGTGCGACAAAAAAAACAAAAAAAGAAAGGAAAAAAAACTTGGATTTTGTTTGTTTGACCGGAAAAGAGAAGTTGCATCTGTGTGTTTGGGCCGCACCGCCGCATTGCGTCAGGTTCAACTCGGCTTCAACTTAATTGCCATTGACTTTTGTTAAGAATAATAAAAATAACACAAGAAAAGAAAAAACCCCAAAAAAAAAAAAGAAAAAAAAATATGCAGGAGTCGACGACTGGCGAATAAGAAAAGGCCAAAGCCAACGCCAAAGCCAAAGCCAGAAAGAAGTCAAACAAATGGCAACGAACGACGACGACATCATCCTTTTTTAAATACATATATATTTGCAGCCTTGAATGAAGGATGGATGCGAATGGCCAGGCCAAAATGGTCGGTTGGACTATTCTGTCAGTCGCGTAGCCTGGGTAGCTCTCGCTTGGATCTCTATGCCATTTTTAGTGAGACAAATAGTGACTGAAACTGGGCAGCAAAATGATGGTGCGGGGTGTTAGGGTTAGTGGGTGGTGGGGGGTGGTGTTTGGGCAAAAGTCTGAGTCTGAATCCGAAACTGAGTTTGAATTTGGCTCGCCTCTTTTTAAGAGCGAAATTTATTTGACTGCGGCAAGCACAAGGAAGGAGTTTGAAGAACGACAATGAGAAGGACGACCTCAACCATCCAGCCAGCAGGCCAGCGAGCCAACCGACCGACAGACCGACAGAACGACCGACCAGCAACAACGAAAAAAAAAAAAAAAGAGCAACGGAAACGCTGCAACGGAAGTGCAGCCAGTTTTTTTCTTTCTTTCGCTCTCTCTCTCTCTCGCTTTCTTTGTCATTTTGTTGCCCATCTCTTCATCTCTCTGTATATATACATATATATCTTTCTCGTTCGGTTTTATTTCTTATTTGGCCCGAATTTTATTTGTTGTCTGGCTGGAGGTTTTTTTTTTTTTTTGTAATTTTATTTTTTTTTTTTTTTTTTTTTTTGTATTTTTGGGAAAGAAATGTGACTTTTACTGCGACAATTTGTGTATCCGCAAATTGTGATTAATTACTTTAGCGACAGAGAGCGAGCAAGAGAGAGGGAAAAGCGAATAAAATTTGAGTTGAAATGGTCAACAAATTTGCCTTAATTACATAGAATGACGCAGCCAATATTATCAATTAGTATTATCATGTAGAAGATGGTTATGATCCTTCCTCCTCCTAGTAGAGGAGATTCTCTAAAATTTGTTGCCCTAAAACTCATCTTGGCCTAGTTGCCTTTAAATTCTTGATTGCCGTTGAATCTACTGTGAAAGAAATCGCTCAAAATTTCATTTCATTGTGACTTTCACTGTGTTATTAAGTATGTTTCTAATATGTTTAAAATAGGTATTTAATTTGATCAAAAATAACATTTTTTAATGCTAAAACGATCGAAATAAACTTTTTCCTAACAAGTACAATATTTTTCAAAATATTTCATCAAACTTTCGAATAAGTTTGGCTGCGATTTGTCTTTAACCTTATTTGTATTAATTCTTTAATCGAATCTATTGAAATTTTATAATGTATTATGAAATGAATTATTTCTTTCAGTTTCTTAAACATTTTTTGACGTTTATCCCTATTATATTAGACCGAAAGTTCTCCATGGAGTTGAGATCCTGGCTATTTGCAGGCTATAATAAGGACTTAATCCCTAAAATCCAAAGAAATTATGTTAATCGAAATAAATAAATTGGCCCACGATTCCTTAATTCTGTTGATCATAAATGTAGACTATAGATTTTATTTTCTGTGCCAAATTTTATAGCATACTTTTTGGGCAAAAATGTGAAATTAAAGTATGTAGAAAGAATTGGATGGAAAACTGTTCAATCGACTCTCGTAGATTGCGTAAATTGGCTTTTCGATTTCAACAAGTTATGAGAGAACCAAACTAATGCTGAAATTTAACATATTTACTTTGCTATTCAGTCCATTTGTTCCCTTAGAGACTCTTTTGTTGCTATTGCTATTGTTGCTGCTGAGTTGTGGTTGGGTTTGGGGTTGAGGTTGGGGGTGGAGTGGGTGGTTTTTGGTCTAGCTACCTTTTGCCAACATTTATAACTAATCATTGTAGATTATATATGCTAGAGCCCACATGTAAATCCCCAAATGGTTAGGCTCCATTCTGCGCTCCTACACACACACACACACACACACACACACACAGACAGCAAAATGTAAAAGCGATTTGAAATGCAAACGAGTCAAGAAGAGCGAAAGCGACTGAGAGAACGTTGTCCTGCTGGACAGCTGGAGTTCAGTTCAGTTCAGTTTGCTTCTATTTAGTTCCCTTGGTTCGGTTGTTATCGGTTTCATAAAGGCGAACTGAATACATATATTCATTTTGTTGCGTTGCGTTTTGTCTGTTTGTTCTTTTTTTGAAAAAGTCACCCAAGAGACTATTAAAACTATTATCTAGGACCTTTAGCCCGTCCTCCTGCTCCTGCTCTTGCTCCTGGTCCTCCACCTTCTTTAAGCACTCTTTCTCTCTGACACGCCATACGTTTTTTTCTCCCTCTTTCGTTTTCTTTTTTTTTTTTTTTTGTATTTTGGCACTAGAAATTAGCCAAGTGCGCAAAATTTAAATTAATTTCATGCTTCTGCAAGCCGAGAGCCAACACAAACAGTTCATACAGCAGGAAGAAAAGGCAGGGGGTTGGGTGGGGAGAGTGGACACACACACACACACATGTACAATGAAATTTTTACCACAAACATTAGCAATTCTAATTTTTCGTGCCATGGCTGAGGGGTTTTTTTTTTGCCTTTTGTCCAGCGATTTTTCTTTCCTTTTTTTTTTTTTTTTTGAGTGGGGTGGAGAGGGGGTTGGGTTGGATTTTCGGCTGGGTCAGTCATAAAAAGGTTAAGGATACACACAAACACACACACACACACATGTGCAATATTCATTGTTTAAAATGAAACCACAACATAAACTCTACAACTCGCCCTCGCCCCTCGCCACATTCCCGATGCCCACACATCCGGTTTCAAGGGAAACATTTAGCCAGTGAAAAGAAAAAGAGAGCAAAAGAACGAGCAAAAATTCTAAACAAAATCTCTTCGTCGTCTTGCATGCTCTTTGTCATTTGAAATCATTAATATTTAAATGCTTATTACGATTATTTATTTAAACAAAAATTTGTCAGCCGACAATGAAAAGCAACAACAAGAATTTAAATCACATTGAAAAACAAAAGAAAACAAAGTAGATAGATGGCATGGCAAATACCCTTACTTTGGTCGCACCATCTCTCAGATCAACTAGATCGACTGGGCATTTAATGTGAAGGCAGGAATGCTTTCTGCTACCTGTTACATACGTTTTGGCGACTTTAATATGAATATAGGGTATATATATTAAGTAAGAGAATGAAATTAAATAGAAAGAAATGCGTTCGCACTTATTTTTTTAAGAGATAACAATTGAATTTTGCAAAATTTTTATTGCAAACCTTATCTCAACTCACGCCAATGGCAGAATATTAGGGAATTCAAATCATTGCTCTCTAAAACATTATCAAAAGCGAACGTGTCAAGCAGAAACCAAACTTAGAAATATATTTTTATACTTGAATGATTGCGAAATAGTTATAAAAATGAATTCTAAAAGTGTTCTTCCACTTTGTGTCCTCGTTCTCCTTTCTGGACTCCAACAAGTGACTCTTGCAGCACTGGATGATGAGCAAGAGGTGAGTGGAAGAGTGAAAGGTGTCAAGTCAACTCATAAATCTGTTTATAGATTCTCTATAATGACTCAGGTTCCGAGGAGAATTCGCACGTATTTGCACACATATTGGAATTAAAAGAACAGGAACTAAACCAGCTTAGAAATAGATTAGTAGAGATGGACTATCTTAGGGGTCAAATCGATGCCAAAGATGAACAGATTGATGAGCTACGGCAGACAGTTCAAAGTTTACGTAACACAAATGAAGATTTGCACAAAACTCTTAGAGAACATATTTCACAACAAAATATTATTGCAAAACTTTATGAATTGAAGGCAGACTTAAAAGAAGCAAAATTGAAGCAGGATAATTTTATAAAAGAAATTAAATTCGAACAGAATATGGCTTTGCATGATACGCAGCAGATAGAAGAGACCAAAGAACACAAAATCGAGATAGAAAAGAAGCATGAAAAGGATTTAAAAGTTCTAAGAGAAAATTTGAAAAACGAGAAGGAGAAGGCAATTAAAGAACTGGAGTCCAAAGAGAAAAATCAAAGAGATAATTTAAACAATGAAATTAATAAGTTAAAATCTCAAGTCTCATCCTATGAGAATCAATTGAAAGGAAGTCACTTAGTTGAAAATAGTTCTTTGAAATTAAATGAAATGGAAGGACTTTTAGTTGAGATTAAGGAGAGAATACAGAGATCCAGTTGCAAAGGACTCACATCGGGAATTCATAGCATTCAAATTTCTGGACTTTATCCATTTTCTGTTCTCTGCAACGCGAATATTTCAGATGGTGGGTGGATAGTTATTCATAATCGATTTAACGGTAGCGAAAGCTTTTACAAAACTTGGACTGAATATAGCAATGGTTTCGGTTATTTAAATGGGGAATTCTTTATTGGGCTTGAACAATTGCATCGCATTACCGACTCGAAACAACAATACGAACTGTATATACAAATCGGTCATTACAATGGAACTTTCGACTTTGCTAGGTATGATAATTTTAGGATTGGTAATGAAACTGAGAAATATGAGCTCAAATCGTTGGGAGAATATTCTGGAACAGCTGGTGATAGAATGACACTTGGTTTATATAAGAAATTCTCAACGTTTGATCATGATAATGATAAATTGGAATCATTGAATTGTGCGTTATTTTATGGTGCCTGGTGGTACGATTATTGTTATGGAGCGTAAGTAAACAATTGTTTCATGACTTTAAAAATTTAAAATTAAGATTTTTAATATGTATATCTCCTTTTTATTAGCTCGCTCAATGGCAGATATTTTGAAAATGCAACACACGAAAGCAGCAGCATGAGTTGGAATAGCATGGATTCTCTTAAATCAGTACAAATGCTCATTCGGCCAAAATAATAAGTTAAATAACAATATATGAAAAATAAGAAATACCCTGTAAATAGATCAAATCGAAAATGTTTCCTATTTAATATGATAATTTCAAATAAAATCTTTTATATTGTGCAATTTAAATGAAATAGTTTAGATTTATTGCTAATCCAATCGTATTTGAATTTAAATCAGAATAAATGGATATATTAAAGTATGTAACAGACAGAAGGAAAGAATGGAAACTCAAAAACTTTCTCAAAAAAAGTATTTCTCATGTATTGACATCCAATTCTTGATGTTTTCATAAATCAAACTCTGCAAATGTTACGATTTTAGCACTTTAACTAAACTCTCGTTCGGTTGGATAAATTCAAACGTTAAAAAAAAAGCCTTTGGTAATTAATCAAAAGCCAAGCATAACGTACACTGCCTGCAACACACGAACACACACACACAGACAAGCATATACACACACACACACACACACACACACACAAACACACAGACACACACATGACATAATCATATGGGAATTGAGCTAGCTCTGGAATGGTCAGCCTATGGAACGCATTAAGTATGCGTTTTAATTAACTTTTGATGCCGATGTCGAGATGCCTATGAGAACAAGAGATGGCGACACTGAGCAGCAACAGGAGAAAACCATCTCCCAGCACACATACAGCACACACAACACACACACACACACACCCGAAAAAAAGAGAAAAAACACTAAAAGACAAACAGAAACTTTTTTAAACATTTAACCAAAAATGCCGGCTCCACATATAAAGAGAAGGCGGAAAAGACCGAGCGAGCGAGCGAGTGAGAAAGGGAGAAAGAAAGAGAGAGAGAAAGAGAGAGAGAAACTGAGAGTTGTGCAGATTCCGCAAAAAGTGGAAGCCAAACGTAGAACGCATGCCTGAGAAAAGGACTTGCGCTTAGCCAAAAGCCGGGGAGAAGAAGTCTGAGCCCACTATTATCATCAAGGCTCAACAACTGAGTATACACACATAACAAACACACACACACACACATACATCCAGCACACACACACCCAATATACCGCACACACAGTCGAAAGACCGCTTGGAGTATGAGATAATTTTTTGGGTGGGCCTGCATTTTGGAACAGCTGTTGCCCAAAAAATTCGCTCTCTCTCTCGCTCTCTCTCTTTTTCTCTCCCTCTTCTGCTGACTTTCTCTCTTTTTGCCTTCCTCTATATCTCACTGTCTCTCTCTTGCTGCTTATGACGTCAAGTGTTGCTGTTGCTGCTCGGCCTTAGTTTAATTAGTCATGAGGAAACATCATCATTGCAATTTGAGTTGGTCATTAATAAGCCTAGGCCAGAAATCGGGTAGCAATATTTATCTATTCATGGCTGAAATCATGATTTCCTAGGGCGCGTAACCATTATATTGAAATTGAAATCAGAATCAGAAACCGTAGATCCGACGCTTGGCCACAACGACAGCAAGAGCGAGAGCGAGCGAAAGAGAAAGAGAGAGAAATTTCAGCAATGGTTCGATTTCAATTAAATGAGGTTTGCCCATTTAACATAAATCACGTATACGCCACGTGCTCCACATGGAGAGAGAGAACACACACACACACGCACACACTCATAAAGATGGAAAGTAGTGGGCGATTTCGGGGTTGTTGGAGACCGGTAGGGGGGAAAAAGCAACCTAGGTAGCTCTATTAATTTTAACTCTGTCAATTGCCACAACTGCTGCCGCTGCCACCGCTGCTGCTGCTTCAGCTCATTCTGGCTCTGATTCCACCACGGTTCGAGTACTTTATTAATGGTTATGAACTATGGGCTCATGCCATATGCCAGACAAACACAACTGATAGACAGAGATAGAGAGAAAACGAGAGAGAGAGAGAGAGAGAGAGAGCAAATATACTCAATGTTTATGAATAAGAAATCGAAATTTAAAACATTATATAGCAAAGTTAAGCTAGAAAGAATATCTAAATTCTAATCTTTGCTACGCAGAATAAAACTTAGTTTAATCGATTTTCAGTTTCAGTTTATTTCGAACTTTTGAATGGACAACTCAATCGACTAATTCACGACAACTTTAAGCCATTTAAAGCAAAACCATTCTATCTGCGGTCTTCGGTTCGCAGCTTTCGCATTATTTTTTAACACTTTTTCTTTGCAGTCGTTAGTCAAAATTTTATCTTTGAACTGATTTAAATCAAAACTTTGCACACATTTTTTAACATGCAGACTTAAACGAAGAACACTTGTTTTTGTTTATTGTTTATGGTAATTTTTAAAAGTGTAAATTTTTGGAAATTTTTTCATTGTAACCACAACAAAGAAAAATCAAAATTCCGTTGTTCAAATTTAAGCTAAACATATGTAAACTTAAAAAACGAATTAGGAAATTTTTAAAATTTATTTATTTATTTAATAAACTAAAGAATTTTATAGAAAATTATTTTAATATGTATAAAAAATGTCAAAGTATCGTGGCACAAACCTTTTTATCCTTGCCCGCTTGTTAAAAGTGATAGTTTTTAAATAAAAACAAACAAATAATTTAAACTATTTTACAGGCATTTTGAATTAGTTGAACCTGTTGTCTCTTTAAGAATTTCGACTGGAATTTAGCTCTGGGCTAAGCGCATATGCTGGCATAATTATGACGGGCCAATAAGCAAATGAAAGTGCTGCTGGGCCATGCATGAGTCTGCATGAGTGATCCCTTTATAAGGATTGTCCTCGAATGGTCCAAATCAAATGTCTTTGGACAAACTCAATCAAACTGAAAACTTGCTTCAATTGAGCTAAATTCTAAAGTGAAAAGATGCAGACGCCGAGACTCGTTGACTTCATTTGAAGAAGATATTTTCCATACATTTATCCGTATGTATATTATTTGTATATGCATTTGACATATTTAAAAATACGCAAACAAATCAAATCTCTAAACTAAAGCTATTAGTGCAAATTGAGAGACAGACGGAGAGATAGAGGGAGAGGAGGGAGAGCTATCAAATATTTAACTCTAAATGGTTATATACATAGACAACATATACATACATATGTATGTACATATGTGAGATTGGTTAGGCAAATGATTTATAGACAAACTCTAATTAAACTGTTGACTCAGGCAAATGAAACATGCGATGCGATGATATGATGATGATGATGTGTGTGAGTGTGTGTATGTGTGTGAGTGTGTGTGTGTGTGTGTGTTATTAACACCCAAAAAGCACTTAAAATGTTTAAATTGCTGAAGAAAGACCAAGACGATAAACTTGTCATAATTACAAACTCTTTTAGCAAAATCAAATAGAAAAAGGATTTAAAAGTAAAATTATTTTAAGCCAACTCAATTTGCAACAAGAGAAAAAAAAAAGGCAAAGGCAAGAAGGAGAGATGGAGCAGACAAAGAGATGAGGTGCGGCGGGGGAGGAATGCAGGCAAAATGATGCTGCTGCTTCTGCCTGCAAATATTACGTATACGACTATATATGTATTTATATTACGTATACGTCATGTTGTAATGCATTTTGGTCCTTCATCATCATCATCTCTATCTCCATCTCTCTCGCTCTCTCTCACTCTCCTGCTCCTTTCACTGGACTCGCAGGACTTATATTGAATGGCGAGCAAATTGCAGGATCCAGTCTCTCCCACTCTCATTTCTCTGCCCCCATCTCGTATACAACTTATTCATGAACAAAATGAAATGAAATTAATTGCAAATATGAAAACTTTATTAAGCGACTTGATGCGCCGAGACTCAAAGACTGACAGTGCCCAGGCCCAAGACCGAAGCAACAGCAGCAGCAACAACAAAAAAAAAGCTTAAACGGTTTAAATTATTAAAAAACAAAAAAGGAACGCAACAAAATTTAACTTGCTCATAAACTGCAAAGCTTTAAAAACTAATAATCTTTTCACGTTTTTTATTTTGGTGAGGGGGGCGGAAGGGGTCTGCCAAAATCTTCTTATCTTCTGACAATGAAATTTTTAATGACACCAAATGAAGCTGTAGGGTTTTTTTTTTTTTTACTTTTAAAGCTTATAAAGATAATGTTTAATGGTTAACACACAAACAAAAAAAAGACAACAACAACTATACAATGTACATACATTAATGGAAAAGGTCAAATGGAACAAAAGATGGCTTCATCTCAATCTTCAGCAAAATACATTCCAATTTTCAACAACTCAAAGATGTCCTTTTTGTTCAACAAATAACAATCGGCATAAGAAGGGCGGAAGGGGGCGTGGCAAAACAAAAACTACACCTGCGTAGAGACTAAACGAGTCTACAATTTAAATTTGGTAGCTCTAGCTTTTATAGTTACCTAAATTTCGATGTTCACACAGACGGACATGTGTCATTCGACTCGGCTTCTCACACTAATCAAGAATGAATGATATGGTCGGAGATGCTTTCTTCTAGAGTTGAGCGAATAAGGATCCAGGAGTCATAACCAAAGTGTTTTCTTTTCGATTTAATTTTATTTTTAAGATTTACTTTAAGATTTGCTATTCCAATTCATTTTTCTTTAGCTGCAGCAAGGCGAGATTAAGTGTTCCATGTACTTTCTTTTATATGTATAAGTAACATTTTATTTGCTGATAAACTAAAACTAAAAGTTGCAACTTTCATGACAAATTATACCGGGAAAATGTCCTCATAAAAACAAGCAATTAAGCCATACAAAAATCAGTTAAGTTGAGAGCAAAGAGACAAAAAAAAAACGAAAAAAGTGGAAGCAAGGGGAGTTTGACTGAAATCTTTAGCATCTTCTCCAAGTAGCCGCTGTAATACTGTGATATATATAAGTTATATATATATATATATATATATCAAGTATATACATATATATAATGCAGAAAATGTTCTTCTGTCTCTTCTGTGTGGTGGTGGCCCAGTTGCCAAAAATAAAAAAAAAGAGAGCAAAAAAAATTAGAACCACAGACATGGCCAAGAGACACCAACACAAGGAAACAAGAAGAGGAACTAAGGGGTGGCATGCCACACTCTTAAGTGGCAGCATCAAGTTGCAGTTGACTTCTGTTGACCTTAATTACACTCAGAATGTATGCAGGCGAGAATCAGATTCAGAATCAGAATCCGAAACCGAATCAGATGCATTGCCATTTGCCATGACATGCGAAAAATGCAGTTAATTAGCCATGAAGGACACCCGCACCCTGCCCCACTCGCACCCGCACCCGCACCCCTTGTTGACCATAAAATTGCAAAATTTATGTGCATTCCAATTCAATTGCAAAAACATTTTGGGAACCATAAAAATTCACTCAATGGCAATTAAGTTCGACTATCGTTTGGACGCTTTTGATCAACCAACCAACCAACCAACCCACCGACCTGTCTGCCCATCCAGCCAACCGGCCATCGCTTTTGATGACAACAATGTCCATGACTTTTGGCCTTTAGCCAGTAAAAACTCACGGAGCACAGAGGCCAATAGTGCAACTAAACCGCAGAAATCATTCAAGCAAATATTTTTCCCTTTTTTTTGTCTCTCTCTCCAAACACATAATGAACCAAAACGTTAGCCGCGGCAATGGCTGCACAATAAGTGAGCTAAAACATAACTGCAATGAACCTGCACAGACTTGGATATATCCAGTATACCTCTCACCTTTTTGCCACTTATTTGAGTTTTAAAAACGGCAAAATTTGCTTTGCTCTATCAGGTCTAGTTTAGCAACTAGTTTAGCCGTCAGACATTCCAGGTAGTCTAAGTAAAACTTGCCAAATGGCTTACTAATACATAGTCAACATTTTTTTTTGGCCACATGGTCAACGTTTGTTCGCTTTCGCTTTTGCTTTGCGGCGATAAAACATAAAAAATCTATAAAGTGCCTTGGTTTCTGCTCTAGAACTATCTTCTCTTTGCTTCTCGTTGGCTCTCTGTCTCTCTGTGCTTTTGGGCCACTTGTGAAAATGAAATTGAATTGAATAGAATGGAGCAAAAAGAAAAAAAAAACACAAATTGCATTGACGCACATAAATCAAACGTTTATGTGTCAAAGTACCGCACATTGTAGTGCTTTTTGGTGTATCGATGTAGAGTGAGAGTGAGAAATATTTGATTTATGAAAGAAATGAAGGTCCCTCTTCACTACTTTAGCGAAATGATCATATAAACAAAAAGTAAAGGCTACTCATCCCTCTCTCTCTCTCTCTCTCTCTGTTTCTTGTGTGTGTGTGTGTGTGTGTGTGTTATCTTAGCTATAAGAACACAAATGAACCCACTTAACTATAAAAATATAAAAAAGGACTTTAACTAAAACTCACAACTCGAATAATACAAAATGACAGTTGCGCCTCTTAAGTGACCTTTTTATCTACCACCCACCTATCCACCACACACTTCACTGTCCCTTCCAACGCATAAACGTAATCTTCGTCAATTGTGATAACAACAATCAGCTGCAGCAGCAAGTAGACCATAAAAGAGCAAAGCCAACAACAGTAGTAACAACAACTGAAGATTGCACAAGAAGTTGACAGTGAAAGAGAGAGAGAGAGAGAGAGACTCTGAAATAAAAAAGGAAATTTTAAATGAAGCGCATTGCATTTATCCTCGACAAGATGCTTAAAGGATTACAATTGCCATGAACAAAATAAAAACCTACCGCCCCTCAACCACTCCCCCACCACCCATCCTTCCCTGTTCCATTCACCCCAAAAAGAACAACTGACTGACTGACTAACTAACTAGGACTGAGAACTGAGTTGAGCAGTTTCATGCACAAAAGAAAACTTTCATCGTGATCATCATCATCATCAGGAGCAACAAAAACGAAACGAAAAGCCGAAACATAGAGTTGTTTTAATCGTTCGACAAATTAACTTTAGTTCCAATCAAAATGGAAGAAAAAAAAACCAACAAATTTAAAAACTAAATGAATTGAAATTTATTTTTGGGAAATTCATTCGATTTACTTGGCTTTGATTCGGTTTGCTGATCGATGACTTTTTCTCCATCCAATCCAAACAAAAATAATAAAAATAGAGTAAAAGACAGTAGAAAACCTCCATACAACATGAACATTCATTTAAATATTTAGTTTAAAGTATAACAAAATATATTTACAGGTATTCACACTCAAATTAAACCGTAATATCGTAATGTATAACGGTTATTAATACGATTAATGGCACTATGCAGTCAATCAGGCTAATCAATATTAAATGACCCCAAATGGAAATGGAAGAGAGCAAAAAAAAAAAAAAGTATAGCATACTTAATTGGGCATTCAATGGAAAACAATAATTTCAAATGAAATGAATTTTGATTTTTAAATAAAAACTCATTATGTTTTTAGCCTAATTACTACAATTCCCCCTCACCACCAATCTCTTCCCGCTATCTGTAATTGTTGCATATTGCTCATTTCTATGGCTCATCCTCCCACGCCCGCCCTCTTTCTCTACCCTTCTAGCCACCACGTTAGCCAAGCTAATTCATCAGCTGCATTACAATTTGAACTGACTGCAATTTTGATGCATTTCCAACAATTCTCATTGTAGTTGCTGTTGCTGTTGCTGACTGGGCATTAGTTGCTCTGGTATTGCATTGCTGTTAAATGTTAACAAATTAGTGATGGCGGTTTAAGCCAACAGCTACACAGAGAGATTGAGAGAGAGAGAGAGAGAGATAGAGAGAGAGATAGAGAGAGAGATAGAGAGGGAGAAGGAGAAGAGGTGCGGATGGTATAAAAGGGAGAACCTTGGTCATTGCCATGTGGTTGTCGCTTGTCGTTTTGTTGGTTGTCATGGTTGTGCGTGTGCGTATGTGTGTGTGTGTGTGTGTGGCCATGTGTGTGGGTATGTAATGCCCGCTTCTAGTTTTTGATTAGTTGGCTGCAGTTGTGCAATTACACTTAGAGCAAAAGCTACCCAAATTTAGCCCAAATTTAAAGATTATAAACATTTTAAATGAAAAGTAACTTTGGATATTATAAACAAAATACCAATACCAGAGCAGGGGCAACAAACTGTATTTAATTTAATTCTATGATACCATATCAAGCTTTAAAAGCGAGCCTAGAGACATCATTCAACAGGAAAAATGGAAATGGCAATGATTATGGATGAATTAAGTCCAAAGAAACGGGAATAAACTTCAACTTTATATCTAAAATTTTCTTTGTTTATTGTACTAGAGAGAAAGATATATAAATGGATATATATTAAATCCCCCAAAAAGCAAGTAATACACAAAAGAATGGACTAACGACTCGAAAGAAATTATTTATATAAAGTTGTAATTAATTTTCAATCCATTTTCGAAAATAACTCATATTGGCATTAGAATATTTTTCTGGCTAGTGATTGACATTAATGTGGTTAATGTTAATTGAATTTGAAACGCATTTTTCACTTGGTGCTCGATATATTAAAAGTCTTTGTGATGACTTACTTGTTGTTTCTTATTGTTATTTTGTATTGTTTCTTTTCACCATAGATTGGTATTGAATTAATTGATTTATTTAATCAGATAACATAATTTAGGTAATTTGTGAATGTAGCTAAACAAACAACAACTTTCAACCAAAATGAGAAAAAATGCAAATGCTGAAAACTTAAACGTGTGTCAAGCAAACAGAGTTTTATGTCACAAAACTTTCTCAAATGGCCCATAAATACATTTATACTAAACCTACATATACATACATATGTATGTACTATGTACATACATAGTTCTATTTAATCAAGCAAATTTTTGATGTTAAAGATCGTAAACATTTTCCTTTTTTAAGCTCACAAGAATATTTAGCAAGTGAAATTCCTTAGGTTACTTTCTATCAATTTTATAGCGTCACAAAAGAATGCTAAATATTTTTCCAACTTTTCTCAGCTTAAGTGTCAATTGTGTAATGAAAATAGGCAAAAATACGAGTGGGGCAAGGGGGCTGGGGTGGTTTAAAAGAAGAAAAAAAAACCCCAGAAGAGAAAAAAAAAAAAAAGATGTCCGCTTTGCAACATTTTGGAAAGTTATGTTCTCGAAAAACCGCAAGGTAATTAAATTCCTTAACCTTAGCCTCCGGCATTATGGGAATCACCGGCTGGGACAAGTCCTTGGAAGTCCACACACACACACGCGAGAGTATACCAAGGCACACACACACACACACTTACGAAAAACGCACAATGAATGTGTCTGTGGTTGAGGCAGCACTTGAGCATTTAATTGAATTTTTTGTTGTTGTTCGTGGTAATGTTGGTGGTTAATGGGGGAAGATGAGGGGAAGGAGGTGGGTGGGAGGATGATGCCACCAAAGATGTTCTTACCTTTTCTTAGTTTTCCCTTGAGGCCATTGTAGCCGCCGCCGCCTTATGTCATAAATTATCAAATAAATTTTTCTTTTCTTTTTTTTTTTTTGTTTTTTGTTTTTGGTTTTTGTCTTGGATTTAAGGAAATGGTAAAAATAAGGCAAATAAGAAATCTCCCTGCTCCTTGCCCAAATTCCCGGCCCACTGCCCATTTTACAAATTTTAATTACTTTTTATAAAAATTTGTTGAAAATTACAATCGAACAAAAACAAACAAAGAAATATTGCAGCTAGAGGAAAAAGAGTCAAAGGGAAGAGGGAGTGGCCCCAGCTAACGCAACTTTCTGTGCAATTAATGAAATTGGAAATGTCATCAAATAACTTCCGAAAATTACAACTAATAATTCGCTTTTGGAATAATGAAACAATTGAATTCAACACTGCAATCAACGAAACGATTTTTAGATTCTTGTACTTTTGAGTCAAAAAATTTCAATATTATTGTAAAAGTGTTAGTTCAAAAATTAACTTTTAAAGCTATTGGTAGATTGTCGAGTTGATTGTTTATATTCAGTAAATAAAACAGATACATTCGATTTTTATTTCAATTTTATCAGCTATTCGAATTAGTTTTTATAGGCATTTTAATAACATTTATTTTGGACTATCAAATCAAGTGAATCCAGTGGATTATCAGTAGTTTAAATGGTGATTTTTTATGTATGTATGTATGTATGTACATATTCCATTGAACAATAAGGAAAATCAAGTTTCGTATTTGTAGAAAATTTGCATAATTTCATTTTACATGCACAGCGGCTAGGTTCATTTAAACAGAGACTGCAAAACTGAACTTGGACCTTTATTACACTGTTGTATGTATTTCGATTGTCATTCAGACAGACAGACAGACACAGACAGAATTGTGATGGACCGACCATTGGAGGGTGCTGGTGGGTGGGGTCTGTGTACGTTGATATATAATTGTGTAACCTGAAATCGAAACAAAACAGCTGTGTATTTCATACAATTGGGTCAACACAAAATTTCCATAATGAAAACAGAGAGAATCTTGACAGAGAAGAAAATAGAGAGAGGGATGACGACGACTCTAGATTACCCTATATAAACTGCAAAACTTTTGCTTAATGGTCAACAAATTAACAAAGTAGAGAGGATCGTGATCTCTAGTCCAAGAAAGAGGTCTTAAAAAATGGTTAGAGTACTTGCTTGAGCGTCGTTTAGTTGCTTGTGCGTCATTCGGTTGCTTCTGCGTCTCTATGTTGCTTAGGCGTCTTTTAGTCTTTCAGTTGATTGAGCGTCTTGGTGTTGCTTGTGCGTCTCTAAGTTGCTTATGCGTCTTTTAGTCTCTCAGTTGCTTGTGCGTACAATTTGTAAAGCTTTTTTCTGCAAGATTTGGCATGGATTTATATTTTCTTTTGCATACTAATATGCCCGTGAAAGTTATTTTCGAAAGGGTATAGAAAACACTTGCATACAAAAGTCAACAGCATAAACAAGGCTTGACACAAAGGGCATATTCCCATGGGGAAGGGGAAGGTATGGGCAAGGGGGATGGGCTTGCATTGTGGGGTGGATGGAAGGTTAACAAAGAGTCAGCTAAGGGTTTAAATCTCAAGCGCACTTAACACTTTTTAAGTGAGAGAAAGAAAGTTAAATGCACTTACTTCAAAGCAACAGCAACAACAATAAAATAAAAACCAGCCAACGAACGAGTTGGGCCAAAAAAGTGTGGCCAACTCACACACACACACACACACACCGAGAGAGAGGGAGCGAGAGAGAGAGAGACATTTGCACACTCACTCATACAAATGGCAACAAGGGAAACCACTTAAAAGTAAAGGCAAAAAGCAGCCATGTAAATTTTTCTTTAACTTACTTAACCCCATACTACCCCATCCTCTGCCTCTGCCTCTACCTCTACCTCCTTACTCACCGTCTCTTTCTGGCTTTCTTCATATTTATTTAACATATTTTGTGTGTGTGCAAGTGCCACGCCCTTAAATTAAATGCCGCCTTTTGCATGTGCCTTAGTGTCGTCCTTGTGCTTTCTTTCTTTCTTTTGCAATTGGATTACATGGCACTGCTTTATTTTTTCTTGCTGCTTTCTTTCTTGTTTTCTTATTTTTTTGCTTTCATTCTTTCTCTCATTCATTCATTCATTCATTTATTCTTCTTCTTCGTATTCTTCTTCCAGCGGGCATAAATGTTCCACTGCATTTTTTGCTACTCGTTAAAAAAATTAAAATCATAATTTTTAATACGTAAGCCAAAGCCTTTTCATATTTCACGACAATGGCTAAAGATGGGGCTGCTTGGTGACTGGCGGGGCGCGAAGGCTGGGTGGATGGGTAAAAATATTTCATAAAGTTGCCCCAAACAACTAAAATGAAGAGAGGCGAGAGGTGGCAAAACCTTTAGAAAATTGAAACTCATTCTGTTAACTAAAAGAAACTAAACAAGTATTCTCAGTTTAAGTAACTTCCCTTCTAACGAGTGTTTGCATTCATTCATTTATTCATTCAATTTATGTAAGTCAACTAACACAAAGAAGAGAATTGAACGTGATTTCTGGTTAAAGAATTTCTAGCTTTTGACTTACGCTTTTCTTTTGATTATGATTTCGATTAGAAAACATTAATTTGGAATTAATTACGATCGGTGAAATTCGATTAATTTGTGATCAGAAATAGTTTTTAGATAAACTAAAATATTTTGAATTCTAAATATCGTAGAATGATCATCTTTAATGAGTGTAGTTAATCATGCTGTCATACCCTGCGTATACGTTATTAATTGATATTAAATGAAACTTCTCATTTGGCCAAATTAAATGCCATTTCGAATGTTTATTACATTATTACATTATTGGTTATTTTCTTTTTTCCCTCATTACATTTAACAATAACCAAAGTCTACTTGACAATGGTTTTTAGTTTAATTTCAATTGGGTTCCCTAGATCAAGTTGATCACCGCAAACAAACTAGTCTCTTTATGCCATTTGATCCGTTTAAGTGAAAGCGAAAACTCAAATAAAAACTTGTTCTCTAAAAAATTTCAATAACTTGATATGACAAAGATGAACTTGCAGGCAGTCGCAGCAAAAAAGTGCCACAAAAGCCATCACCAACAGAATAAGTCATTTTGTAGGGACTTTCAAACCACCACCAACTGCAGCAGGCTGGGGCATCCTAATGCGTTTTTGGCAATCGCTCAAAATGCTGTTTGCAAATCTCCACCACAAAAAAAAGGAAAAACGAAAAAGGGAATGATAGTTGGGTGGAAACTAAAACTATTCTAAACGCCAACGCAACTATTTCTATACTATGGCAAATTGCTGGCTGTGGATAACAATGAAGCAAACCCAAACCTAAACCGAAACCAACCAAACAAACCAGTCAAAATCAAACTAACTAAGTTTTAAGTGGGTGGTGGTGGATGATGATGATGATGATGGTGGCGGCGGGTTAGAGGTGGCAGGGGGGGATAGGGAGCACGTGCCAAAAGTGGCATCAAAGTGCCAAAGTCGTTTGCTCAAGAAGCTTCACTACTTTTTTTCTTCTTTTTTTCGCCTTTTTCTGCATGTCAAACATTTGCATCCATCCAGCATGATGATGATGATGATCATTATAATGATGATGATGATGATGAAATGTAAACGCTTGAAAATGTTTAAAGTTTGTTATTTTGTTGTAGTTAGTTTCTCATGAACTAAATCCACGAGCTTTGAACTTTTTTTTTTTTTTTTTGTTAAAAAGTTGTTAATAACAATTCGACTAAAAAGCAAAACTTTTTTCCACTTTTTTGCATTATTTTTTTCGGTTTTCCATTTCTCTTTTTTTTTGGTTTGAAAATGTGCATCAATTTTTTGTCGAGTCCTCAACGTGTTGTTCCAAAAAGCTCATTTATCACAATGATGAAGTTTCCCATGTCATGCCACACACACAAAGACCAAAAGTGAAAAGAGATCATGAAAATGCGCCGTACCTTATATACCCTATATCCTTTTCTTAAATTTAGGACACCCGATTTTTTGTTGATTCTTCAATAATAAAAAAATACCCTTAGAAATATAATAATAAACCAAGAGTTATTGATTCATATTCTTCGTAAATTAATTCTCATTTCTATAATCTAAATCGTACAAGTCTACCTTGAGAAATTTCACAACCGTTCACTTATCGCAATCGATGGTTTACTAGGAAGTTTATCAACCTTTATATATCGATCATTTTAAGAATTGGAGAGTTGTTTATTTTTATGTTTATTTATTTTTAACATTTCAAAGTGCTTTTTGTAATATCATAACCTTCGTTTAAGGTTTGGAACACACAGAAAAGTCGCAGAATGCGTTCGATAAGCAAGTAATTTGGCCATCGCTGAGTCGTTTTCTTCCTTTATGTAGGTGAATCGATGGAAAAGGCCATAACCTTTACGAATTTAGCCATTGTTTGCTTGAATTTTGCAGGGTATTTAGATCTAATCTTTTGAATTATGGAAAGGGTATTGCAAAGAAACCGAAATATCGATTCGATATTCATGCAATGCTTTTACTTTAATCATAAACCAGAACACGGTCGCATGCAAAATAAGGCCCCACATCCACACCCACTCTCTACCCTTTTTCCCCCCATTCGAAATCCACAATTCTATCCAATAGCTAGAGCTAGCTAGCTAGAGCTCCTCCAACAATTTTCATTGCAATTGTTCTCAACTTCGTTGATGACTTTGTTTTTGTCATTGTCATGTTTTGTAACAGATTTTCTAATGTTTTTTTTTTCGCCATTTTTTGTTTTTTCATTCCTTTTCTTTGGGATTGTTGTTATGCTTTTTCATCTTGAAAGTAGCAGCAACAGCACCAGCAGCTGGAGTAGAAGCAGGAGCAGGACGAGTAACAAAAGGAGTTGGCAGTGCCAACTTTGAGTGCGATTCAATGGGTTTTGGGTTGTAGGCTATATTTATTGTTTTCTCCAAATAATCTGTAAAGTAAGTAAGCACACAAGAGCGATAGAGAGAGAGAGAGAGAGGGAGAGAGAGTGGGAGAGAGGAAAAGTCTGTTTTCGAGTGATTGGCATTGGGAAGTTTCACTCTGTTTGAGTTATTGAGTATGGAATTGGTATTGGAGTTGAGCTAAGTCAAATAGCAATAGCATTAAAGTTATTGCTTCCAAACTTTACTCAGAACTTCATCCAGTTCAAATGGATTACTTTTAAGTAGCAAAAATATACTAATAGCAAATTCTTGGAACCTGTCGTTTAATGCGAATTAAAGGTGATACGATTGTCAATGTCCTTTTTGTTTAAAAGTATATATCTTTGTTTTAACAGTATCATTAAAAAGTAGTCACTCACCTTATGAGGATAGATTTATCTCCGCTACAATCCAAAATAATTATTTTTCTCAAATATATATTAAAACCAAAGTCAAATGGTATTCCCAATGAATGACTCATTAATCGGATGATTGATAAGAAATTTTGTTAACGAAAACTATTTTTGAACTCAAGTCCCTAATATAAATTTAACTATGCAATTTTTTCTCTAACTTTTAACTACTACTTCACTGTCACCCTTTGTCTCTCCCTCTCTCTCTCTCTAGTGGAAATCTTTCTCCATTCAACTATCCGCAGCATTCACAAATCATTTATCAACCATCAACTATTTTGTCATTTTCAAAAATATGCAAACAAAAACAACGACAATCCTACATATAAGCGAAACGCAGGACAATAACTTTGTGATACCCTGTAATATGAAAAGTATATTGTTATCACATGAATTTGAATACAACTTTGCACACAGAGAAATATCTCATTCTCAATTAACTTTTGGCTACAGGGCATCAAGAGATTTCTTTTCCGCGCGCCATTAATAAACTACAATTAGAAGCTGACTGCAGCAAATGTCACATTGATGATATACGACCACCCACACCGACCATCCACATGCCCTTCATCTGCCCATCTCCACATCTTCCTCCAGTTGACCAATTCACAATCATGTATTAATCCGCAGCCACATGCCGCAAAAGTCAAACAAAATAAAAAGCAAACAAAATCTGCTCCAGTTTCTTTTTTAAATTGATGACCCAATGACCTCGCACAAAAATTTAGCCAAAATGGTGTGGGCATGGCCAGGGGGGATAAGGGGACAGCTCATTGTTTGCGCCACAAAATAAGAGAAATTCTTTAAAGTCAACGTGGGAGGGTGGAAGGCTTATCGTAAAGGATATATGCCAGCTGAGAGCATCCTGCCCATTGGCTCCTTTGTGTGAGTGTGTGTGTGTGTGTGTGCCTGCTAACCTAAGCCTTACAAATTTCGTTTCGAAAATGAAAATTGCCGCAAATAAATGAGCAAATAAATAACCAACTTGCCCAGCCGTAACCGATAAACACAGCGAATCAGACAATACCTTTCATACACATATACTTATAAGTACTACCTATTTATATATGTAGGTATGTATGTATTTCTATGCATGTGTGTATTTGTACATAGTATATTCTTAATAAATCCAACTGCGACTCTATGTAAGCTACGAAATCACTTCTATTCCTATCAGTCACGGGATTCGATCTCATCCTGGTTATTCTCATCTGATCATCCTGACATCCCATAGAAATAAAGGAAGTTCACAAGCTCAAAGTGACAAAGGTACTTTAACTTGATAAGATAAATTTCGTCTGGTAAATTCGCTCCCCAAACGTCCACTTAAGAGCACCTAGCGGTCAACTTTAACCTTGAAAAGGACTATTCGTATAACTCATCGAGTTTTACTTCGACTATTATGCCTAAAACATTTCTGCAATTTCCTTTTCTATTTAGTGTCTTTCATCTACTATGTATGTACATATGTACATAGACATCTACATACATATGTACATACATATCTACATATATATCTACATATATACATACATATTTACATACATATGTACATACATACAATTACATAATAGTCTTTTGAAAAAAAAAATTATTGAATTTTCCGTTACGGAATATTTAGCTTTTGCATGGAGATGGAGTAACAAAGAATCAATCAAAATGAATCCCCGAATACCCTTTCATGTTGCAGTTGGGAGGCCGCCTTTATATACCTTAACATAGTTTATTTAAATTTAACGAGCACCTAGGAAGAACAAAAAATGAATTTAGCGCAATTCACTTACCTTGTTTTCAGAATTATTTCGCTTTACAATATTTATCTCTCATTTCTCTTTCATCCTTTTCGCGCACTTTTCACTTTTCATACACAAAACACCAACACAGAAAAAAAACAAAAAAAAAACGCAAAGATCACATACACGCACGCACACACATATGTATGTGCATGCACGCTTATATGTATTTTGCTTTTACCGCTTTTTTTGGCAGCGGCCGCCGAAGTCTCAATTTTTTTTTTCTTTCACATATTTGTGAAAACTTAGAAAAGCATTGAACCATTGCACTCCATGAACTCCATGGATTACCAATTACACTAACTTAATGCCGAACTAATTAATTAACACTTTTATGCACAAAAAACAACGAAAACACAAGAGCAGAAAACAGCACAAGCAAACAATTTATTCAAACGGTAAAAGTGAGCAGGGTGACCAGATGACCAGACCTGATCGAGCTTAACATGCTCGGATATTGGCAATGCTCGCTGTTAACAATTAACAGTGCTCGTGCAAAAAGAGTTAACATTAAATTTGAATTTGAAAAATAAATGTAACGTTTCTTTCGTAATAACGAAATAATGAAGTTTAGTAAATGTTTATTTGCTGTGTTAAAGATGAAATAAGGGTATTTATTGTAGGCAAAACTCTTACTCACCTAATTAAAACGCGATATTTACACACACACACACACACACACAAAGAGAGAGACTAGGTGTGTTGTGTTTGTGGTTAAAGGGACAAAAGGAAAGGATTGAATGGGACTCCCCGTTGGTTGTTTGTATGGAGCTGGGGGGCGCCTGTAACGCGACTAAAAATGCTGGTGGGGCCATAAATCAAAATTTTACTCCACAACACCTGGTCATAAAACTAAAGGGGGAGGGATTGGGGGGAACTGAATTCTGTGTTGCACTAATTTCATACAAACATGTCGCTCTCTCCCCCACCGTTGGGGCCATGATTATTGATATATCAACATAAAACTGTCTAATCTAATTCAATGAGGATGACAATCCGCATGTTTGTGTCCATTTGTTTGTTTGTCTGTTTGCCAATAGCATTAGCGTCATTAGCATCAAGGTAAATTTACGTTTTGAAATTAAATTTGGAACCCCCGTCCCCAAAGGGGTTTTCGAAGAAGTCGAAGAGCATCCGACTTTATCGCTCTCTCTCTTTCTTTCTCTGTCTTTGGTCTGATGTATGCAAAATACTTCGGCGTAATTCCTTTTTCTCGCTGCACTACAATTTATGCAAATTTTTTGGGCTCCTTCTCCTTTCCTTCTAGCCAACCCATCCAACCCACCAGCCCCTCAGCCGCCCCCTTTCTTTAACTTTGCCATTGTCATGGGAAGTGAATACGTATCTCAAAAGTTGCCTGCAAAGTAGGGAAAATTGCATGTTTCACTGCAATGAAAACAAATCGCAAAATTACCATAATCAAAGCATAAAAGGGATTTCTCTACACCCCCCGCAGGCCCACCCTCTCCCTTTGTCTTGCCCAGCACACTTGCAGCTTCTCGTGTCCAATAGACAAAAGGGAAGAAATTTTTCTTTTTTTTTTTGGTCTAAAGTTTTCAAACCAAACGAGAAAATATTTGAAAAGTAATTGGCCTCGTTTGTTTGGCGGCTAAAAAGCAAATTGAATTACAAAATAGATCTATTTGAATTTGGTAATTGGCGTTGAGCTTGCGGATAGGTGGTCGAACGGTCAGAAGAGGGCTGCGGGAAAGGGTTGGTTAGGGCCAAATTGTCATTAAAGTTGGACTATGCAATTAAAAAGAGATCTAAGGATGGAGAAATTATGCAGACCTCTCAGATTCGTCAGTATGCTAGAAGAAATTCCATTATAAGTAGTGTCCTTTCCCTGTCAAAAGGGTGAAGGTTTCCTTTGAACGTATCCTTAAATATACGAAATGCCTCATTCGATTGATTAGAGTTCGGTTTGGTTGAGTTTCCTTGGTTTTTATTGCAACGGAATCTAGTTCTATCATCGTTTTTGAATATTAAAGCATCCGACAAACTTCACAAAAAATGTCAACCAACAAAATGTCTTTGAATTAAGATTTCAAGTTTCAATTTAGTTCAAAACTTCTTTACAGTTTCCTTTTCCTCCACACAAAAATTTACAACACGTTCCTCGGTAAATTCTTACAGAACAAGGAATGTTCCTTGAGGATTTAGAAGAGATTCCTACAGGATTGGTCCTTCATTTGACAGGACTCTTCTATTTAACCAAATGTTCTTATTCGCCTGAATCTCTCGTAAAGCTCATTTTTATCACAGAGAAATCATATTTGTGGCCATATACCGATCGCATCCTTTTTACAATTTAACGGTAAAAGGTTTCCAACAAACAGAAAAGCTTCAGCCAAAGCTTTACCTTGGTTCTTGTTACAGCTAAATTAAAGCTTTTTTAACCAAATTTTGAGGACAATAAAAATTCAATTTGTTTTTCTGTTTTGAGTTTTATATATTTTTGTTTTTATAAAATTTCTAAAAATTTGCGACTACGTAAAAAAAAACAAACATTTTATATAGAATATATTACAATTTTCGTTTGACATTTCTAAAGAAACAAAAAATAATAAAAATTGGAAGACAAGCAATTTGACAAAGTTGAGATATATCTAAAATCTATGGACGATGACAAAAAAAAATATATGTCCTAGGAACACACACACAAACGCAAACACATACAGAGAATAGACGAGAACGAGAACGGGAAACGGGGACAGAGACAGGAACGTGACAGTTTTCACCAGGCCCATTTGGGTGAGACTTGATCGAAATTCCATTCATTTGGATGACCTTCGTGATCTTGGTCGAGTGGACTCATATCGGACCATTTGAAGGGACCGCTGCCAATTTTACGCATCGCAATGGCCCTCATATCATTGCGGACCGGTCGTCGTTCGGTGATCAATTCCAATTCGGCCAAATCGGATTGAGAATCCTCATCGATGACAACACTTAAACGCTCATCGCCAATGGCCGATGCCTGCTGATCCAGTTGATCGCCACCGTCCAACGAACGGGCCAGATTCGTATGCTGAAGACGCAGGAAAATGGGCCCGGCAAAGGCATGATAATCACTCATGCCCAAACGAGCATTATACGAGAATAATTTCAAATCAATATTGCCATAAGCAATGGACTCTTCGCCCAGCAAATCGCCACGAAAACCATGGGAACGCAAATACTTATCGACCGCCTCGAGATTTGTCAATTGGGCTTCATCGGCTGGCGTTAATTGTGTGTCCATGGGATCCATGGGATATTGACTTGCTTCGCGTATCTCCTGGAAATATGGACGACCCGTGGCCAACCATGTGGATGATCGATTCGAGAGCAGAAAATGTTCGGTCACATCCTTGATGTGCATGCGTCCCGGCAATTGTTCGGCTATCCAAATCATGCCCTGTAATTGATCGTGCCGAGCCTGAATGGCAGCCTTATCCTTATCACTCAATTGCACAGCGGCATCATCGTGCTTCTCATCGGTATCCAAGGTATTATAGAGATTATCCTGTTCGCCCAGCTTATTCAAATCGACGGTGATCCATTGTTTGGCCCCCGTAAACGGATGCCGCGTCATTGCCCTGGCCCAAGTGCGTCGATTTTGTGATATACGATTGGCGGCCATTACCCGAGCGACCAATGGCACAATATCCTTTGTGTCGACCGTCTGCCATAATTGTAGATTCTCATTCTTGATCTGAACACCGCCGACAATCGATTGAACTTGTCTGCCCTTGACCACATAGAAATCATCTGTCGATCCCAATATGCCAGGATATCCTGTGAATGTTATATCCACACCAGGTACAGTCTGACTTCGTTGATTTGGCGAGAAATGATAATGGAATTTATATCTCTTCTGTATGCGCAACATCGATGAATAGCTTCCGGCTGTACTATGGCCAAAGAGCAATTGCAATGTCGTCTTTGGTTCATTACCGCGCAGTATTTTCGTTAACATAGTGGCGCTAGGCAAAAAGAAATTCTTCGGTTCGCCACCATCTGCCACAGTTAGATTGCCATTTAGCACATAGTTCTCATAGTAGATTTTCAAATCCTGTATATCGGCTGCTGCATTCATTAAAAGGAAATCACTTAGTGGTATCTCTTCCTCCAAATCGGAACGTGCTCGCGATGCGCCACGTATATAACCGGTCTCGAGACCCTCCAATTGATTGAAAAACAAATGCAATTGATGCCAATAATGATCGTGTTCCGCCCGTATTTCCGCTTGTTTCTTTAATCTCTCAAAATTCGTGGTCAACAATTCGCGCAGCCATTCGCAAAATTTCTGTGAGCTTTCATCGCGTTCACAGGACGATGATATGGTGCTAAAAGAGAAAAGAGAACACAAAAAACAAATGAAACAATTTAGTTGTGTTTTTTATTTGAATATTTGGCTCAAATTATAGAGACATACTTTGCCCACTGATTGTAGATGTTCTTCCAGGTCAATGAACCTTCTAAAATTCCTGCGGCATAGGCCTGAACCCAATCGGGATAGGTCCGCTGCGTTTCCACCTCAATTTGCGCCCAGCTAAAAAAACCGAAGAATGAAAAGAAAGTCAAAACAAGCCTAAAAGCTTTCTGTGCTTGTGCGTCTCGACTAAGTGCAAGGACGAACATTTAAGATCGCAAAAACATAATCGATAATCGATTGTACATACATCTGTAAGTATATCGAAACTTACCCATTCTCGTAGACGGAATCCTTATAGCATATTCTCGCAACACCTTTGGGAATGTTAACCAAATCATTTTGCTGTTTCCAATTCTCAATTTGAAATCCAACCTTTTGATTCCACAATGCTGTTGCACAATAAGTACCATCATATTCCGGTCGCTCCATATAGCCAATGAAGAAGGCTCCAATGACCAATAAACCGGCACCGATCAGTATATAGGTACCTATCCGCGTTTTTTGCCATGATGCACCAACAACTTTCAGCATTGTGCCGGCCGTTTTGATTTAAAGGATATTCCAGAAAAAAAAAATTACCAAATTTTTTGTCGATCAATCACACTGTGGTTTGTTTTTGTTTCTCTTTCTTCTCGATTGTTTTTTTTAGTATATCTAATCAGTTCTTTTTCTTTTTTGTAGTTTGTCGGAGGGGCTTATTTGATTGGCGTCAGGATTAAGGGGCGCTATACAATATAATTAAGATCGGCTCGTGCCGCATAGGAGTGGGCAAATCTCAGGGCGAATAGATGGCCAGTGTGATGATGGATGATGGTAATCTGATGGTCGTCAGTGATCACGGTGGCCGCGCTATCAAGCGTTACGGCCAGGTGGTTCATTGGATATAAAGTTTCAATATATTCGACTTTCTGTAGTTTTGATCAAACTATAATTCAGGATGCTGTTGCGGTTGCGGTTGCAGATGTTTTGGCGGATGTTAATGCGAACGCTGGACTCGCTTGCTGCTCGCTGTTTTCGAGATCCAAATTTTTATTATTTCCCTGTAATTGAAATAGAAAATGATCAATTGGTCAATAAATTCTTTTATTCATTTCACTTGTACAATAAATCTTCATAAAAAAAATATAAAAATTTTCCCCATCTCTTTGTAATAGTACACATACATATCCCTTGATATATATATATATATATTTACTTGATCTAAGTACATTTCCCATGTTTACCTTTTCTCATGTTTGCCAAAAAAAAAGAAATGAGAGCGAATAGCCAAAAAAAAATACCAAGATAAACAAATTTTTAAGCATTTGTAAAACTAATAAATTAATTTTATTGCCTTGCAAGTGTTACCGAAGTGAGGAAAATTTTTATTTTTATGGTCGAATGTTTTGAAGATAAGCAGCCTACACCTGTTCAACCACACACATATCCCTAAGGAATTTCATTCGTATCTTTAAAAACAAAAAAAAACCAGACCACTAAATCATTATAGAGATAATATAATATTCTAGTTCTTAGCTCTGTATCGGAGTTTTCAGTATATTTTACAGATTTTATATATGCAATGGAAAAATCCAAGTTAAAAAGTTAAGGATTCTTTAAACTGAATTCCCATTTGAAATCATTATCGGCCGAAGTTGAGGTTTATTCAAAACATTGGCGGTTTTTTTTTCAATTTTAGAAAATAAGTAGTTGCAAATAGTTTTTTCATCCTATCTAAACATTGTGAATGATATAGAAACGAAAATTATTCACGATTCGAGGAAACTCAATGAAACTAAATAAAAAAAATTCTTCGACAAAAGTTTATGAATGAATCAGTATATTCCATATAAATTGATTTGCAAGCTTATTTTAACCACTTTTTATGATCCCAGACAAATACTTCATTAATCTATTTTACAGGGTCAAACTTGAACTTATTTTTGAGTTTTTCGCTTTTGATTTACCTTGCCTTGAAATATGATTTTAAGGTATTTACAAAACCAGATGGCTATATCTTACATACATATGTATATGTAAGTATAAATAATCTCTTTAAGAATTTCAAAGCCAATGCCAAAATGGTATTTCTGTAATCTGGGAGAACTCCACATATGTGGAACTAAAAGTTCTTTCAATTGAATGTAATTACAAATTTCAAAATTGAATCAAAAAGAAAACTTTTCAATTATTATGCCCGAATAAATATTGTGTTTGTGTTAATTTTGCTGGCACGTGGAAATGAGCCACAAATACGGAGAGAGAGGAGAGAGAGAGAGAGAGGGGGGAAAATGTTTAAATTGCTAAACAATTGCAAATATGCAAAAATCCGATCATCTCTAGCCATCAATCAGTCAACAGATTAATACAATTAAACGTGGGAAATAATGTGTGTGTGTTAGGTTTTTGTCTATTCGACCGGAAATCTGTTTCAAAATCCAAATATTTACGCAATAGAAACTGATTTGTAAACTCTTACCTTTTGTTTCCCGGGTCCAGGAAGCTGTAATGTCACAAATCAACCCATTTGAAGAACTGCAAGAATAAGAAATAAAATATATTAATAAGTCTCCAAAAAGATAAGTCTTAAGTAAAGCTCATTGGAAAATGATCTATCATGTTCTTATGTTTAGTCTGAGGCGACCCACATTTGGGTACGCTAATGTTTATTTTCATTTTCATCTTGTTTTTATTATTATTCGTCTCATGTTTGCCGACAATTTTTTTTTTGTTAGCTATTTTGTTTATTTAGTGCTGGGCGCACGCGCTGACAAGTGACTTTTCGTTTGGTTTTCCACTTATTTGACACAACTCATTCTAGATGGTGAATCCACAAACAGACTGAGAGTCAGACACATGTCTCTGTTTGGTGCTAAATTGTGGAATTGGGTTGCATGTGAAGGCGTTTCAATTAAAGTGCAAATAGGGCAAATAACGATGTGAAAGCTCACAAGAAATAGCAAAAAAGAACAAAGACAAGACTAATTGTTGATTCATCAAAAAAATAGTAGTAGTTCTCTTTATTTTGTAATATCAAGAAGTTAGTTGAGATTTGCTTCGACAGGTTTAAGGACTTGCTTTTAACAATTTTTGAATGTTAACTGACTAACGTCGGGGTCACCAATAGGACAAGCTGATTCTTCTTCTTAATTTTTTCATTTCAATTTACTTTATTTCAAAGAGAACAACAACAAAGGAATATCGTATCGTGCATATCAACCCTAAGAGTTTTAACGCATCGGGGTCACCTTTTTAGTTGATTGCTAATTAGTTGCTAAAAAAAAATACCGATTATATTTAGCACATTTTTGCTATTAACTTCTAGTTAATATCAATCATGCCGACATATCGTGATTTTGTCATGATCTCTTAGATGGCAAGTTGAACTTACGCTCTGGAAATGCCACTCAAAAGTAATATCAATTTATTGACCAGGCTAGACATAACTGACAACATGCATACTAAATATTTACCACTAAAATATTCCACAATCTTATCAATATGCCGAGCGGTTGGAAACAAAGTCTAAGTAAGGAAAATATTTGTTGATTGATTAACTGACAAAAACGAGTCATAAAATTTGATCAAATATCCATATCTAAACTCTGTTTAGCTCTCCCTATTATGTAGCTACTCACATGAGTCCCCAACTTATATTACCATCGTACTATATAATACTATATAATGTGGAAAGCCAAGTGAAAACAATTCTGTTTGCTTTGATAATAATGTCAATTAACTTACTTAACTGACGAAGAAGGCAACAAAAAGACGTCAGTCGGTTAGTTATTTTTACCTTTTCAAAAACAGTTTGTTTAGTTTTTTTTTTTTTTTTGTGCTTTTCTGTTTTTAGCTAATTTCTGTTTGACGTCAGTCATCATCATCTAAGAAGATACACGCTTTTTATTGACAGATCGGCTTCTGGTATTCATACGTTCCTAAGTTGTTTTTTTTTTTTTTGTATGTGTTTTACAATGATGCAAATCAATTAAGCGCTTTAATATGTTTAAACTTTTTTTTTATATACTTTTTATCCAAATAAGATGATGATCATTCCTGCCAAATTGTGGGAGAAGCTATTCAAAGGGAAGGTTTTCACTTTTTAGCCTCGTTGGGCTGCCTGTTTATTTTCATAGCGAAAATCGAAATGAAATCGAAAATGAAAATGAACAATTGCAATTGAACTTGTTTACTTTTCTGTATTGTACTTCAACATCTGCGCCTTGAAATACATTTATGTATATATGTACATATTTAAAATAACAAAATACAAAAAAATGCTATAATATTTTCAATATGAGTCAATTGAGATTTTGTTTAGGGAATTACTTCATATTGGTTATTACATTAACAGGTTGACTATATATAAACCTGATTGTGAAACGAATTGCAAGTAAACACAAAACGGAATTGAATCGAATGGAATTGAAATGAACTGATCAGCTCGTGTCGGGTATTAGGTATATAATAATTTGAGTATGATTACTAATGATGGCATGACAAGTGCAAAAAAAAAACACAATATGCAAAACCCATACAAAACTAACAACTAAAAGTGAAAATAAACGTATGTGAAATATTAATTATCATTTAAGTCGCAAATCGAATGTGACAAAAAAAAATATGGTGACCCCGACGCATATCAATCTATGATGATGAATCTCTTCATAGGAAATTAAAAATACTCCAAGCTCATTAAAAACTACGTCAATGACATTAACAATTGTTAAAATTTTACAATTCAATTAAATTCTTTTATTTTTGCTTTGAAAAACATTAACATTTTTTATGAAGTTTACTTAAGAGCAGAAATAAAAGAGATTCGAATGTCATTAACCTCTCTTTAATGAAGAAATAAGAATGAAATCAATCAATAATGACCTCGGCGGCTTAATGTTAACAAATGAAAGGTAAATTAATGAAAAAACTTTAGTTTATTTGAAAAAAAAGGTTACAAAGAGTTCATCCATGGTGACCCCCGACGTGTGCAAATGTATTTGAAGTAGGTGAATTATCTCATTCCACATTTCTCATTATCATTTAGTTATGTATCTCTTTAATACCAACAAGAAATTGGAAAATTTCCACTGATTTCACCGCACTAAAAACAAGCAATCAATAAAATATTATTCTCTTTAAATAATATATAATATTTGGGTTAAACAAAGCATAAAAAATGTGAGAAAAAAACCTATATAAATTTAAAATTTATGAACTAAACACAGAAGTAATACGTAATAACTACATATACGAGAAGAACGTGTTTTTCCTCGAAAGCCCCATTGGAGCGGTTTCTTTTGGCGCCACATGTGGAGAGCCAAGAATCTTTTAAATTTTGTGAAAATATCATAAGTTAAACACGTGAACAGAAATTAATAAGTCATTCACTCAAAATCAAAAAGATGTGGGAACCTTTCGACAAGTTTTTTTTTTTTTGTTTATATTTTCTTTCCTCGCATTTTGTGCTGAATGTGAATGGAAAACAAATCGATGAATTGACAATATAATTTTGTTAACTTATACGCTGTGCCACGCGCCTGGATATCTCTCTATATACCTACATATAGAAATGTAAACTGAACCATTCGCAACAACAACAATGTTACACATTCTAAGCAAAGAGTTGCTCCGGCCTGGTTACTGCGGACGTTTTCGTAATATCAGACAACGATCTTATGTATATATTTAGGTAATGTCAGAACAAAAGGGGGGCAGGCGCGAAGGGGACGAACGGTAGACAGACTGCAATATCTTGTCATTTATTTAGACATCGTCGCGACGTCTGCGAAAACATCGCTAAAATGAGTAGCGAAATGAAGCGAAGTGAAGTGAAGTGAAGGCAAAATTTCTAATGTATGGAGAGGCACGTGGAGAACCCCGAGATATCGGACACCACTTCTACTACTCACATTCTGTTGCTAAATGGCTGGGCATGCGCATATTAACATGCCATATTCCAACTGATTAATTCATGATTTACATTATCTATTGCCTGGGGTATACCCACTGAGAGACTGCGACGGCGACGGCGACTTCCATTTGAATATTGAACTTCATCCCACAAATTTGAATGCAAATCGAATGATAGCCCCTGCTGATTATAGGGCGACACTACGTTACTTACATATACACTATGTTTGTACAGTAATTTTGTTATTTTTGCGATTAGAAATGTTAATTGTTATAGTCAAGAAAATAAAACAAAAAAGGGCTTGTCGTGGAAAATTTATAAATTACATTTACTGGGAACTTGATTATAAATGGAAAATGTCGAGGTTAAACTGAGAGATCGCTAACAATGTTATTTATCAATTAAATGCACACTTTTCTATCTCTACTCTAATCACTTTAAGAAGTTCCGTATTGAATTGCTTTTGGACGGAAGTACATATTGAATTCCGTTCCACTTGTCTGTCTGACTAATGCTCACCCCATCAGAACGAACTGCCATATTATCAAATGAAGATAAGAAAATAATTTTGAAAACTATAATCAATCAAAATCGATTATTGGCAGCTTTTTACGACTTTAATTTAAAAACTATGATTAAATAATTATTCTACTTTTCAGCAATTTTTGAATAAGAATTGGTGCTTCATTTTTTGATATCAATCATTTACAAACGAGTCTCATCTTTTCAGATATTGATATTATATCTTTATTATTAAACTAGTTCCTCGCTCTTCTTGGAAATGATTTTTTCATGGTTCTGAAATGGTTTTGCAAAAGGTATAATAATATTAATGGGACAATGTTCCTTTGAAATATGAAGCTAGAATTTCCACAAACTTCAAAGCTACTTTTAGAATAAATCTAAAAAACAAAATCCCAACACGAATTTCAATGTTTTACCATTGGGTTTTTTTTTCCTTTCGTAAACCTAAATGCCAATTCTAGTGTCGTAACATTTTCACATAAGATTTGCGATATATTTACGTTTTCTTTTTAAATGTTATTTTGTAAGAGTTTTTCAAATTGCAAACACCGGATGATAATCATTGGAAATTACAAGTTCACACGTTTTTTGAGTCTATAATAATTTCATGATTTTATTAGTCATTTGAAATAGTATCAAAGTTTTCTGCTGATGTAACTTATCAATTTCCTTATCTATACTTTTTGGTTCATTTACCTTTTTTTTACAAGACTTTTATTAAAGACACACACACACACAGGCTTTATGTATATATTTATCGGATATATAAATATAGATTGAATTCGATGTAAAATTCGTTTTTTTCAGTTATTAGATATATTTCTTGTTATTTTTATATATTATTGTGTTCATAAAACTGGCCATAAACCGGAAAAATCTTGTCTACAAATTCAAATATATTTTATATATCTTAAAGATAAAGAACGACGTCAATTGTGGTGTGGTGAGGTTTGGGGGCGGGGGCCGGGTTGTTGGTTTTTGACTGACTATATTTTCTTTGCTTAAGCGAGAATTTTTGTCTGTTCTATTATATTATATGCAGTATATGTGCTACGTTCTGTTCCGTTCCGGTCCCGATCCGTATGCCTTGACGTTGCCAACGAAACTGTTCGGCAATGTCGTCTTTCCGTAAGAATCGTTGCGTTTTGTGCTTTCGTGTTGGGATCGCTGGGATCGGTAAATTTGCGAATTTGCGTTGTTGAAGAAATGATTCGGGTTGGTTGGCTACTTATGTTCTTTTTTGTGGTTTTTCTTTTTCTTTTGGTTTTTTTTTTTTTTTTTGGCGCGATCATCACCCAAAAGTTTGTTCTATTGAACTTGGCCATCAGATGCAGAAGGCAAAAGCATACAAAAAAAAAAAAAGAAGTCTATGAAGAACAAATTGTTCGTCGGTTTTGAGCAGGTGTTTTATAAGTATGTATGTCATGCCAACAGTAGTTATCTTTCGAGGTGAAGACCCACGGAAACGTGATCAAGTTCGGTTTTCAAGTTGGCTATGGTTAACCTGATCAAATTGCCATATATTCGCAAATACATATGAATGTATGCTTGTATCTCCCGAACGTATGTAGGTCTACTACTTATATAACCAATTGGTGTCATGGCCGAACGAAACAATGGTTTGTCATCCCTATACTCACTAATAAACATTTAAATTTGTTGACTACAAGGGAAAAAAGGTGTTCTATGATACTATAAAATGCTATTCATCATATTTAGATACACTAAACTTATTGAACGTTCAATTCTCTTTACTAAATTACATTAATATCGATTTATTAATAGAAAATATTGTCAATTTTTAAACAAAATAATTATTTTAATAGGTTTTTAAAGGATTTAATGAGTTTTTATAAAGTCTTACATAAAATTTGTTTAATATTATTAACGTTCTACGAATGATTGAGATGTATTCGAATGTATTCGAAAATAGAGAAAGCAAACAATTCCTCTAGTATATCCGATTCTGTAGTATTGAGCTCTACAATATTCCCTAGTTTCATTATGGTGCATGGTTTTTTTTCTTTTTTAGTGTCATGTGGCATCAAAACTGCCTTCAACTATGTGAATGGAAAATGATTTGTTTGAAACAATTGATATTGACAATTGTCAATGAATTTTCCCATGAGAGAGCATTACTCATTGCACTTTCATGTCACATTTTAATTGTCTGAAAATTTCTTTCAATTAAACGACGGAGAATTGAATAATTAAAATCCCACAAACAGACATTTACATAAGGAAAAAAAAATAATAATATTAATCTTGAGACAATTGATTTTTGTTGAGCGTGATCTTTATTCTTTGGCGATTGTCTGTTCCTTCTATACATTCCTGTTTCAACTAATCCCCAACCCCGCCCCGCCCAGCAGTCATTTCAAAAGGACAAGAACCTCTGCTTCAAGGATTTTGACCTCATTTGCTTTGGTCTTCTTGGAAAAGACCTGTCTGCCTCTCTCACTCACTCTCCCTCTACTCTACTATACCCCTTCTATATCACGTCTGATGTTTTAATAGTTTTTATTGCCTTTTATTTGTTTGCTTGGCCAGACACAAAAAAAAAATAAAGAAGACGCAGTAGGATGAGACAAAGAGAAGGACAGCCCAGACACAGAGAAAGAGAGAGAGAGAGAGAGAGACAGAATCAAGAACCTCGTGAGCCAGCCCCAGTCTCTGCCCCTGCCTCTAGTGGGAACCAAAAAGAAGTTATCTGTCTGTTGCTAAGCAAGTTTCATAAACCCACAAGATCGGCTTGCCCTTTGAGGTTATTCGAGACGTGTTTCATTCTTCTTTTTCCCCCTCACTAAGTCTTTGTCTCTCTATACCTCTCGGATGCTTATTCTAGGCCATTGGCTTTGTTTTTTTTTTGTCGTTGAACTTTTACTTTTAACTTAATATATTTTAATGTTTTTTTTTTCTTTGAGTCAGCACCTTTATTCAGCTATATAACCATAAAATTGCTAGTTCAAATTTTCCAGAAAATTGGAATTTTACTTAACAAGAGTAATGGAATTTTTTGTACAAAAAAAAGCTTTTTCTAGAATCTTGTGGATTTTATAGATCTTTTTGTTGACCAAAGTTTTTGCTGTTTCAAATTTTCCAGAAAATTTCAATTTTACTTAACAATTTTTTTACAAAAAGCCTTTTGTAGAATATTGCATATTTTTTTCGTTTTTTTTTTGCTGATTCAAGTTTGGGTTTATTTCTATTCTAAATGTATTCGATCAGCGTAATGTATTACCTTAGTAAAGCCATATCTATCTGTCTATTGGTCCTTTAAAAACAAACGAATAAAATTTTAAACTTTAATAAAAATAAAGATTTTGACATTACATAAGCCCATCGATTTTAAGTGCTCTTGAGTTAATATTTAAAAGTTCAAACTTAAAAACTTTTTCATTTTGATTTATTTAATAATGAGAAAACTCTTTAAGAATTTAAATTCTTTAACATTTACCTCAACTTTCTTAAAAACTAAATATCAAAGACATATTTAGATTCAGTTTGAGTTAAAAAAAAAACGTTACTATACTATATGGATATGTTTTGCAGATTTTGGCAATTGTGCAATTTATTATTTTGATTTTATATTTATTTTGCACTTTTTAGGATTGAAACTCTTTTTTCTTATGAGGTTCGTTTGCAACTAACTTGCAAACTAATTTGTTATGTTTGGTCAACTCTTCTCAGTCTCTTTGCAAAATAAAAAGATTTCTTATCTCTGATATAGATATGATGATAACGAGTTCCAGGTAGAACAAAAAAAAAAGACAGTTGGCAGCCTACCTACGTAAATACATCACGTATTATTTTGGATAAGTTTTATTTGCCAAACACACTGTGAGATCTTGTCTCCTAGCCTTGTCTTGTATATATTTGCCAGATCAGCTATAGAGTGACACTCATGTGACCCTTAAAACACTTGCTGTGAGTCTGTTAACTTTATATGTGTCACTTGATGGGTTGCATGAATCACAAGTGATAATAAGTATATGTATTTGTATGTTTGCTCGGCTATTTTATGGCAATCGGAAATGACTTATAGTCGAGCCAGTAACTGAATTGAACGACAAAGGCAACTGAATTCCATGGAATTTCCTTAACATTCTTTTCATTGAACAAAACTCACGAAATTATACTTTCTTGCATAATAATCTGAAATTATAAATGAAAGGATGGGCTTACACACCTGTTCTCAACCCGGAAGTCACAAGAATGCTTTCAGATTACAGAAGAAGAAAGCACTTTTGGGACTTTGAAAGTATTGAATTGGTTTGAAAGTTTGTCACAAGTTTATCTATGCATACATAAAGCCGAAAGCAGTTGCTTATTATATCTAGAATAAACATTGTGACCAATACTATGAAACCATCTGCAAAATACTTGCTTATCAGTAAGTAGCAACAAGAAAGAACCAACATGGAATGGTTGAAATGGTGAAACTCACTCTAGAGTCTAGACTATAATACTTTCAACAGACATTTCTTTGATCGAAGTGAGAAGACTATCAGAATCCTTAGATTAATCAATGCAATAACATTTAATTGATATAGTAGATTAAGTGAAGTCAAAACTACTTATATCTATAGTAAATATACATACATACATATGTACCCCACACATGATATACACATAGTAAATGTATGTACATATATATGTAAGTAGTTAAAATCGTTTCAGGATGAAACATCCCTGTTGGATTTTTTGTTTTCCCCCATTTATACTTATTACGTCTTATCAGTTCATTGGCAAAACGATTTGCGTTTCGAAAAAAGAAACAGTTCAATAAATGACCTAAATATAATTCGTTTCCCCAGTTCATTCTTCTGAATAATGAAAAAGACCCAATTAACACTTAAGTGCAATGAAAATATTGACAAAAACTGTTACAAAACCAAAAAAAAAAATACTCACCGGAAAATTTTAATTTTTTTCTGATAGTAGTGACTCACACAAAATTCCCCACGTCTTTGAGAGTGAAATTTAAATTGTATTTTAGTTAATATATATTTACTATTTTCTCAATTTTTATGTTGTTATTGTTAACACGAAATCTGCTGGTGGTTTTTAATATAGTCACGAGTTCGTGTTAATTAACCATGAAGGGCTACATTGGAAACGCACTTGATGAATTTGTTTTTAAACTATTTTGTGCTCTTAAATCATGGGAAAGTGTTGTTGTTGCCAAGCGGTATTTACTATATAATTATATATATATATATATATATAGTATATTTGTATTTTTATATGTATGTCGTATAAGAGACACGAGAGTAAATATATGTATATTGACGAACACAAGAACGTGGCGTTTCTTTTCACGCCTTTAAATAACAACAAAAACAGAAAGAAAAAAAACACAAAACGTTTAGTTTGTTAATGTTGTATTTTTAGTATCGGGAGACGGGGGCGGCAGGCAATTGCACATTCAAGTGAAATTGAAATAAAAACGTATTACAAAATTTACACGATTTTCACGATTTTACGAAAGAAATTATCAAAAATAGGCGCACACACACAGAGAGAGTTTGAATTATCTGCCGTTCCGCAGAGTTGGTGGAGGAGACTGAACCGTTTTACGATCGGCGTCAACGAATATCAACTAAAACCGAGTGGAAGAGTCGAGAGAGAGGGCATTCATTCTCGTATCAGTAGTGAGAGTCAAAACTCAGGGTCTGTCTGCAGAATGTGCGAGAGACAACGAACATGACGCGCTGACTCAAATACACAAGGCTTCAAAATAACGAAGTAAACTATATAAGAATCGGATTTCCGATCACATTTCGGAACTGTTATTCAAAATTTCAGATGTGTCTCTTACCGTTCTCACAAATAAATTATATGTCAGTTCATAGTTCATAAGAAACCTCAACTAAAACCATTCATAAACAGTTAGTTCAGAAGTATCTCTGCTTGGGTATAAAAGTATCAACGATAGATCTGAAATTCATAAGCTGAGTTCATTATTTAAAACAGTGCTTCAATATTTTAGAAGTATCTCAAAAAAATCTTGTCCGTTTTATCATTGTTCATAAGAAATCTAAGCTAAAACCATTCTTAAACAGTTTAGAAGTATCTCTGCTTTAGTATAATACGAATTTAGTAACGATATAGAGCATATACATTTTCGAGAAAGTCGAAACACGTTATCAGGGATATGGAAAAACATAAAAAGATTACTGGTATTTGGTAAAATATTTTTTGTACTTTTCTTGGGTAGTCCAGTGTAATTCACTCACATTTTGAGATACTTTCCAACTGTAGCTCTGGCTATTGAAATTTTACTCTCTATTTTGCTGTTCCTCCCCTCACAGGTATCTCTCTTTGTACCACTATGTGATCTAAGTTCAAGCATAGCAACTGCTCTCTTTCTCCCTCCCTCTCTCGATCCGTGTCTCTGTCCCCTGAATAATACATATAGAAATTAAATACATATATTTCTTCGAGTATCGGTAGTATGTAAATTGAACAGTTATTCCGTGACGTCAACTCAATTGTCTGATAAATTCACATGTCACATTTGAGTGATTTTTGATTTTTAAACAAAACGCCCCATGTACTCCCCCTATACTGGAAAGCCAATCCAAATCCATATCGTGTGCAAAACGTGTCAGCCGATAAGAGTTTGGGGTGGGGACAGGGAGGTGTGCCGGCGCTACGGATAAAATAGGAAACAAACGAAAAAGAAAAGTACAGTTTTTGTTATCTGGATTTTGCTACCTGTGAAATACCTTTTCGTACATGTGAACGAACGAACCTACTCTGATTATGAGTAACGCGTTACCGAAATAGAAAAAAGAAAAAAAAAAAAACAAATAAGGCAACACCTGAGCGGAAGAAGAAATTAAATGAAAATGTATGGCTTGGGGCAGCAAATAATAATACTTTATCGTAAATTTGCGAATTATTTCAAATTATTTTCAAAAATACAAATGGAAATTAAAGTGCGCTCACAACCACATACTCACACGCCTGTATCATTGGCTTGAATAGACACTTTGTCAGAGGACATCCATCTGGTTCCATAGTGTAGCGGTTATCACGTCTGCTTTACACGCAGAAGGTCTCCGGTTCGATCCCGGATGGAACCATGTGGTTTATTTTTTTCTCTAGTTCTATTATTTAAAACAACAAAATGTTATTGTTAAATAATATTTTTTTTATATTAAAGTTAAAGAAAAGAAGAGACCAAGTGATGTGCCCAAGTTGTATCATCTTTTTCCACCATTTTCTTTTTTTTCCAGGTTCGATCCCTGGCATGGAAACATGTATTATTTTTGTTGTTTTTCTACAAATTTTGATTAATAAATTTGTTTTTCCAATTATGCAAACACTATTATTTTTTTATTAACATTTACTAAGCACGCAGAAAACCAGCGGTTTGAAGAAGGGTGAAAACAAGTGCAACAATTTCTTTTTAAATTACATAGTTTTTATTTAGTGAGTTTATTTATTAATAATAATACGTACATAAATGTAAAAGCACGGTTTTTTGTTCGATTGTTTGTTAAAAATTAAATTGCACCTGGTATAATTGTTTAAAAATAAATTAACAAAATGAATATACAACTAAAATTCGCTGAGCAAATTAAAACAAAACAAATTGGGTATAAATAAAACAACACAGGGGGATAAATGGATGGATGGAATGGGATGGGAGCTTGTTAATATCGTCTAGCGGTAGTTGGCCTAGGCACACCAGAGGTCCTGGGTCTGGCCGCCGATTTCGAACGCAATGGATTCGAAACGCTATCGGTGTTATAGCTTAGATAGACATGCGATAGATCGACAAAATCTGGTTCTTTGCCATTTGACTTATGGGCGGATATATGTTTACGCATATTATTTCCCGTATATGCCACACATTTTAATTGCCATTCACCGATATCTTCATTCCAATGGGTATACTGATTGATCATTGATTGATATTCCTTGGGTACATAGGAATTGAGAACGAGTTCACATAGCGCTAATTCACGCGATAGACTGCGTATATTCTCATAGATGCCCTCCTTTTCGCGTTGATGTTCTTGCTGCTGATCCTGAAGTTCGGATTTAACACCCATCAACATTTGCATGACACGATGGATTTTCTTGGTTATGCCAGTGCTAGCATCCTGAAGCGATGAATAACGCTCCTCAATGTCGATGCGTTCGGTGGCCTTCTGTTGGAGGGTTTGACGTAGAGCCTCTTCCGATTTTTCACGTTCCTCGAGCTCTGCTATGGATTGCTCTAGTAACTTCTCTTGCGTTTGGGCTTTCTCTAACAGATTCTCGCCGCCCACCAGGATTTTGCCCTCGAGATTGACCAGTTTATTGCGCAATTGCTCCTGTTCGGTTTTCGCATGCTCAATTTCACGCAAATGTTCATTTTTACGTTGAGTTATCTCCTCCTTCTCTTCGTCGGTCTTCTCACGCTTTTTCTTTTGCGACTTTTGCAGAGTATTCGATGATGGTGTCAATTCCAGATCCAAAGGCTCCTCCAAAGCTTCATCCTCATCGTCTTCGTCATCTTCCTCGGTCGAACGGAGATCCTCCTCAAAGCTACCCTCCTCCAATTGCTTTCGTAGACGGGCGATTTCCTCTTGAAAGTGCCGCAATAGAGCATCTTTGGGCTCCTCATTGATGTGCATGCGATTTTGAATGTTCTTGGCGCGACTAGCATAACGTAGAGTTGATATAGTTTCCATATAATTCGAATCGGACGGTGATATAGTAGCACACATCACTGTCTTTGAATTTCCGCCCAGTGAATCCTGCAGCAGGCGTGTCAATTTCGAATTGCGATAAGGAATATGCGTGGATTTGCCATCAACCAGAGCACTGATCACATTACCCAATACCGATAGCGATAAATTGATTTTCGTTGCCTCCTTCAAACGTTGTCCGGTTGCCTGGGTTTTCGACTGACGCTCCGATCCCGCCAGATCGACCAACTGTAGCTTGCCCATGCGTACATGCTGTACACCATTTTCCACCAGTTCACTGCGTTCCACAGTTATCGAAAATATGGCATGAGATCTTGATGATTCCTGATTCATTTTGGTGGCACCGACCGCACGATTCTTATTACCCAAACGCATTATATTCTCCAAATCATCGGCATTATGTACCACATAACCGCTCAGATCCTTAACAAAGACACCAATATCCGGTCGCTCTTTCACCTCAAGACTTTTGCTCACATCTTTGCCCAGCAAATCTCGTACTTCCTCATTATAGATCTCCATATAACTGACACGTACGAGAAATTTCTGATTCTCCTTAGCCTTGGCTATATGACCGAAAATATGTGCAAATGCATTCGGTATAATGCCTTTAGTTTGCGGTGAATCTGGATTCCCAGACATGGTATACGTTTTCCCTGTGCCCGTCTGGCCATAGGCCAATATGGTGCCATTGTAGCCCTCCAATACCTTATCGACAATCGGTCTGGCTGTGTCCACATAGAGATCCAATTGATTTGAGCTACCATCGAAAACATTATCAAAATAATACGTTTTCGGTGGCTCATTTGCTGTGGAATTCGGTTTCGTTACGGTTATTGCACGATTGATTTTATCCACCGTTATGGCACACTCTGAACTACTGCTGCCCGTTGAGGATGAGGACAATTCCATCTTGTCCATCGGTCGGGCTCGCACCACCACACGAACATTTTCGATTTCGTCATCGAGTTGCTGTTGCTGCTGCTGCTGTGTTCCTGCTGTTGGCGTTGATGTTGGTGAATTTGCTTTTGGTTGTCCCTGTGGCATCTTATCTAATTTTCCCCAAATAGTTTTTCCTCTGGCTATCGATTTGGTCTCGTTTGTTTGCTGCAAATGTTTGGGGCACCCCGTTGCTATGAGGTTTTCTTTATTTTTCTTTCTTTCGTTTTGTTTGTGTGCAAATTTCCACACACACTAAACGCAACGGTTAGTTGGAAAATACCACAAATTGAAGCGGGTGGTGGAAATCTAGTATGACCATACAATCAAGAAAAATACTAAATTGACACAGAGACAAATAAATTGCAAGAGTTTTTATATATGTTTATTGGACTAAATTTTGTATTAGATACATTGGATACATTGGACAGAGTTTTTGGGGGCAAGTTTGTAATTTCTTCTTTGCTTTCGTTTAACATCTGTTGCTCATAAAATCTATAAAACTTACTTGTTATCAGCAAATTTAGTATTAAGCAGAATTGTAGAAATTTATGTAACAGTTTTTCAAAATTTGAATTTAAACACTAAAACTCAAAGGAAACACTGCCTTATTTTCTTTTTGTTGACTTGTGTTATTAACAAAAGAATAGAACATTTCGTTTTTAAATTTTGTAAAGTACATTTGCAGCAAATAACAAACAAATCATACATAAAAACAAAACAGGAAAATGAAGTGAAATTCATTTGTATCATGAAGATATATGACAAAGTTTGGGCGGGGATATGGAATTATGCATTTGATAGTAAAAGATATATAAATATCTATCAAAATGTATCTCAACGATACACTAAAATACTAGATACATAGTAGAAGTATTTTCTCACGCCAACGCAATCAACGAATTGGCCATCAAGTGGTCGACTGGGGTATCTTTAGCGAGCTCCGGCGAGTAAACATCTGCAAAACGAACAGCGTTGAGAAGAGAGCGAGAGCCAGTGCCAGTGGTTTTGCACTGCCCTTAGAAAATCTTTTGATTTACCTTTTGAGATCGAACCCAGACGACGCATAAAAAACTCATTTTCCGGCCACAATGGCAGCGACATTGCGAAGATTCCATGGCTTAAGATTGCTGAAATCGACGCCGGCCTTGAATCTGCAGCAGGTAATGATTAAAAACGCGTAACACGAAAATTTCCAGTTGCCCTCTCATCATCCCCGATCAAATATGTAGAAATTCACATAAATTGACAATGGGTCGGAGACATTTAACTGATAATGTTAATGTTACATGATGACAGAGTGCTGGGCATGCCGATCAAGTTTGTTTTTCAAGTTTCCTGGAGTCGAAGAGTCTCCCATTGGGTCCCTGTTCCTCTAAATTATGTAACCACCTTTGACTTGGCCTATTGCAGATTGTTGTTATTGAATTGCTTTTTCGATTACTTTCAGGCCAAGCAGCTCTCCTCGACCGGCAGTTGGGCCAGCAATAATAAGAAAGTAAGTCAGACAATATTGTTGGAAAACCGAAAATCCATTTCATAATAGCAAAAAAAAAAATTCGTATATAACCTCAATATACATATCTCTCTCGCTCACACAAACTCTCACCCTCTCGCTTACTTTCGCCCTCTCTCTATCTGACTATGTGTGTGTGCTTGCGTGTGTTCCAAACGAACAGCTGATCGGCACCGTTGGAGCTATAACCGGCGGCGTTGGTGCATTATTGTTTGCATTGGAGCAATCGGTTCAGGCATCCGGCTCTGAGGTCCATTCACCCGCCCAACCCTGGAATCATAAGGGTTTGTTCTCCTCGCTGGATCACCAAAGGTATATGGCTCAAAAGTATATCGAAAAACTGAATTCCAATGTTTGTCCTTTTGTTTTTTAGTGTGCGTCGTGGCTATGAGGTCTACAAGCAGGTCTGCTCCGCCTGCCACTCGATGCAATACATTGCCTACCGTAATTTGGTTGGCGTTAGCCATACCGAAGCTGAGGCTAAAGCGGAAGCCGAGCAGATTACGGTGAGTTAGCCCGAACGAAGGAAATAGTCAGTCAGGAAGTGCAATCAACTGAAAAGAAACTAGTGACAATTTTTACGTTAAAAATGTAATCTTTAAGCTGGACAGAGTTATTTTTTTTTATTGACAGTGTCCTGAATTCTGTATTCTTGAATTCTTATACAATTCCCAACGCGTGAGCCGCTAGTGGTCCAAGATAACAAGCTAAAACTACTTAAATTCCTAAATGCAGCATTTAAAAAGGTTAATTCAATTGCGTAACCTTATCGTATCGCCTTGTTTAATCTAAAATTAGCGGATTTCTAAATTTTTCTTTGGGATTGAAACTCAATGTTAATCCTCTTCAATTATCGTTTTCATTTTATTTGCAGGTCAAGGATGGTCCCGATGATACTGGCAACTATTTCGATCGTCCCGGCAAGCTGTCGGACTATTTCCCATCGCCGTATCCAAATGAGGAGGCGGCCCGTGCTGCCAACAATGGCGCCTATCCACCGGATTTGAGTTACATTGTATCGGCCCGTAAGGGTGGTGAAGATTACATCTTCTCGCTGTTGACCGGCTATCATGATGCGCCAGCCGGTGTGGTGCTACGCGAGGGCCAGTACTTTAATCCGTACTTCCCGGGTGGTGCCATTTCCATGGCCCAAGTGCTGTACAATGAGGTAAGCCAACTAACTAACTTGCAAACCAAATTCATAACACTTTCATTGACATTATTATTATCCTCTCGCATAGGTAATTGAGTACGAGGATGGCACATCGCCAACACAGAGTCAACTTGCCAAGGATGTGGCCACTTTCCTTAAGTGGACCTCCGAGCCGGAGCACGATGATCGCAAACGTATGCTGATCAAAGTAATTGGCGTTCTTGGCTTCCTCACGGTCATCTCGTATTACATTAAGCGACACAAGTGGTCGTCCCTTAAGTCGCGAAAGATTGTTTTCACGCCCAAGGAGAAGTAGACCAAATGACGATGGATGGATGGAAAGCACTTTGTTTAAAAATTGAAGAAGCTAAAGTAATGCCGTGTTAATGCAAATAAATCAATTTTAAGCAAAATACAAAGAAAACAACAAAAAAAAACCAACCAATAAACAAACAAAAAAAATGAAACAACAAATTTCAATTATCAAAGATCAGACAGAGATTGGAGAGAGAGAGCTGCCATTATAGAGTTGGGGTAGTGACAATGACGGATGAATCCTAGCTAAATGAATTATGGATAATAAATACAACTATTGCATATTGATTGTGTGTATAAATTAAACAAAAAAGAAAAACAATTAAACAAAATCTATAATTCAATTAATGTATTTAAAATAAATAATTGACAAATAATTGAAATCGCTTTTTCACTCTGCATCGTTTTTACTATATTATGATTCAGTTCAATTTCTGAAAGAACATTTTGATAAAAGCTTTCTGATTCTCTTTAAATAGTAATGTTGTCCGAATGCTGCAATGCACGAAAGTGACAGAGATACATGTCACCCCAATGCAATCTTAAAGATAAATATTAACTATGGTGTTTGGATAATTTGAATAAATTAGTAATTAAATTTTAACTTATATAAGACTATTTCGAAGCCTTTTCCAAAGTAACTAAGGTTCGTGGCATTAGAAACCTGTGAGTATATCTTCTAAAGCTCTTTCCAATCCTGCTCCCAATTGGCTAACAGCCTTTAAGGATGATGTTTGGAAGCGTTTTACTCTGTTCTGTTTATCTCAAGACGTGGAACTATCTTTGAAGAAATAAATTAAACTAAATTCGTTATGGGATCCAACTTTTTGGAATTTACCTGTTTTTTTTTGTAGTTTAAAATCTCAGTGAAAGAAAGAATGAATAGAAATTAATATGTCCTTAGGAAGGAGTGATGGCTATGGCTTTTGGAACGGGGAAACTGAGCCACACTTAGCCATTATTTATAGGCCCTAAAGAGGTTATACATTGTATTATTTTGGATATAGCAAACATGATAAGAAAAACGTTAATAGGCAAACCTTTGCAGGCACACGAAAGAGATAAAGAGAGAGATTGTCTAATGCCTAATCTTAGTAACTAAAGGATCTAATCTAATGCAGACTTTTTCGAAGCTTCTCATTCAGTTGCTGTTTCTGTTCTTGTATTTGTTTTCAGTTTTATTGGATTATTAATTGTTTCTTTTCTTTTATTCAGAAGCTTAAATTAAAGTAAAGTAAAATTGTTATTTCCTTTTTGTTTTTACTTTTGTTATATCGTCGTTTTTCGGTACGTTGTTCATAGTATGCGATATATATATATATATATATATAGATTATCGCATAATGGTTCGTATTAAGAATATATATAAATCGCGTCGTCTCTTCAATCCGTTTGCTTCGCTTTGCTACAAAAATTCTTTTAGATTTAGTTTGTTGTTGTTTATTTTTTTCTTTCTTTAATTTCTTTTCTCTTTTTATTTAAATTAATATTTATATATTTGTTTTTTTTTTTTTTTTGTTGTTTTTATGTATATAATTAATAAATTTTTTAGTTTAGGCAGAAAACAAAACAAACAATAATTACGCTTCCGATTGCCTTTACTGAATTTGGAGCTTTGGGGGGCGGGGCGTGGCCATGGGTATATTTATGGGGAGGGAGGAGGGCGGTCAGGATGAGGAACGGGTGGTCGGGGGCAAAACATAAGCCTTTTTGCATTTTCTTACTTTCTTACTTAGTTCATTTTGTTTCGGTTTTCTGATTGATTTCATTTGTTGTGTTTGAAATGTGGTTTTATTTCTTAGAGAAGAAAATTTGAGTTGTTTATATTTTTGTTTAATCTTTCTTTTTTAGTTTTTTCTTGGAGGGGGAAAGGGGGAAACATAAAAGAAAGTGATAGAAAATTAAGGAAAAAATATCAAAGAAGCTAACTTCGGCTATGCCGAAGTTTATATACCCTTGCAGTTCATTTTTGTTATATTTTCGTATCCTTGGTGAATTTCAGTTGGAAAATGCACCATCAATTCGTTCTTCTATATTCTCTCTAAAGTGACCAGGACTTTTGACAAAAATACGAGACAGTCAAATATGTGTATGTCTGATTTTATGTGATTTCTGATTTTATATGGCAGGTGTGTGTTATTCCAGTCTGATCGCCACGGCTCAAGAACTTAACTTACCTATGACAAAAAAAAGCTTCAATACCAATATTTTTCAAAAATTTCTAAAGCTGCGAGTGTTAAAGTGATTGAAACGGACGGACAAACGCACGGATGGACATGGCTATATAGACTCGGCTTCTTATGTACTTTGTGGGGACGCAAACGTTTCCATTTGACCAATTTTATAATACCATCTGCTGCAAGGGTATAAAAACAATGATAAAAATCTGGATCTTTCTTTAGTTGTTTTTATATATATATATATGATGACGGAAGGGACGACGATCATTTTAGTGACGTTGTTTTTTTTTTGCTGGTTTTGTTGTTGTTGGTTGTTTTACTTATAGTATAACATGGTTTTTCATTTCATGGATGTTTCATATACATATATTTCTAGAACATTATGCATGCTGCACTGCATCCATCCATATATCCATTCGATCATCCATCTTTCTAATCCTTCTTCTTATCTTCCAGCTCTCTCTCTCTATTCTCCAGCATTTCCGCATCAGCTTCTCCTTTTTCCTTGTTCTTTACACTCTTAGCTTATATTATGTGTGTTTGTGGGTGTGTGTGTGTGTGTGTATTGTGTTTCTCCGCTCTTGCTGGTTGTTGGTTCCGCTTCTGTTTCTTGTTTCATCATCATCATTTCATCATCATCATCATCTACGGGCTGATCTTGACTAAAAACAGCTACCTTCTGGCGGCTGTGCCAATTTCAAATTCTCTTTCATGGTCATAATTCTACGTATTTCATGAAGCATCGTTTTTATGGTGTACTCGCGACTCCATCTGGCCAACATTGGAACTGATCTATGATCAACCTGCAATCAATTAATTAATTAATTATACATTTATTTAGCAATCATCTATTTCGCTTTCTCTCTGTCTGTACTTACCACTCCATTATTCTGATTAATGCAATTAATATTTACTTTAGTTAAAAATCTGAGCGTTGGTGGCTCATCCGGATAACGTTCGCCGCATTCAATTTTTAATGAATACATCCGATTCTCGAAGGGTGTCTGCGAAAGGAAAATACAAAATTAGTTTTTACGATACTAAGTACAATCTCTTTCTTTACAATTTTTAAGAAATTGTCTTCCCTTTTTTGAGGTCTACCCTGTACCAATATTCTGGGGCTGATCCTAACTGTATTTATTTCAAAAGATGCTTAAGATCAATCGAAACCAACTTGCAAATTTAAAAAAGAATACGTTTGAATTTTTCTTTAATTTATACAAATTTCCCTCACTCGCGCTAAGCCAAGTGTCGATGAGTCATTTTGTGCAGTTGGTTGAATGGTTCTGTTGCAACTACTACTAAAACTCCCTCCCTTACTCCCCCACTCCCTAATTTAAAATAGAAAATTTGTGATTCATGCAACACAACGCGGCGCGCGCATTGCGAAACTAGTAGAAAGCAAAAAAAGAAGTAATCACAATAATTTTTAAAGCAAAAATATATAATCAAATCTCTTAGCTCTATCTCAAGGTGACTTTCATTTTACACATGTATATTTCTTGATCAATTTGGGACAAAATCAAACATAGATTTAATCATTTGTGAACAGTAAAAGATCAAGGTCAAAGTGAAGTCTCCACTTCCCTGTAAGTAACTAGCTACTTATTTCTTAAGAAGTGGAATTACTAGAAATAGAAAGAGAGAGACAGGGCAGCACGTGTGTCCCTTTGTGACTTGATGATTGTAAAGATTATTCCATTAGTCATGAGTGATAGGGTGATTTGGAATCGGTACATCATGCCCTAATGATCTTATCATTCTTTCTCTCTTAAACTATAACTATATAAATGCAGAGGATCCTGTGTGCAAGCCTACCAAGGATCACTTTGATTGAAAATCCGTCGACTTGTCGGCCATTGCCACCTGATCCACCATACGGTGGTGACGTAAACAAACATCTAATCTATCGCCGATCGAAATTCAAGAGAACTCGTATTGGGTAAAACTCCATTGTTTACAATGATGAAGGGAAAAAGGGTTGGGGATCGTTTTATGCTATATCTCATTACAATTTCATTACATGCGGCAGGCAGGCACACCGAAAACCTTTTACGCAATCTAAAAATGATAAAATTATCAACAAAATCATATCAAAAGTCAGTTACGAACGACTATGCGATACCTCGTAACGATTTCATTCACATTTCATTTCGTGAGACAAAGATATGATAACGCCTGATCTAACTACAATTTTTGATGGCCCTCGATTAAGAATATGTATAGTTTTAACATCCTGTCCTCTGATAATCCGTAAATGGGGCAACTAAATGTGGTATTACAGGGTATACCAGGCAAAACTGATAAAATGTTGTTGCCTCGTCACGGAACACGGGGGAGCCAGGTGCTCCTCGATGAAGAGGGGCCACGGTAGTTACTTACTCGTGGCGGACCAATGATCATGCCAATCCAATAGGTTAGCGTCATGTCATCATCGTTCTCAAGACCCCAGGAGATGGTGCCATCGCCCACACCCTTTTGGCCCTGATCCAGCTCCTCCAGTAAGCGGAAATTTCGTGGAACCACTGCAAAAGACGAACAAAAAAATACATATATGAAAAATAAATCCTTAATTTGAACAAAAAAAATTAATCAAGAAATTGTTTTTTGTTATTGTTTTTCTCCTACTTCTTTGCTCTCTCTGGTTTCGTAGGAAGGGGAGCGGCCGCCGCCGCAGCAGACATGATTTTTTTATTTCTTTTTCTTGTGCATGCTTTTTTTTTTGTCTTTTGCTTTTGCAAAGACACAAGAAATTGTTAATTTAATTAGAAAATTTTTGCAACAAAAAATTGAATTGCGGACAACAATAAAAGAGAGAGAGAGTAGGGCCAAAAGAAACTCGCTAAAGTTGCAGAGAGGAGCCCAAAATTGTCAAGTCACGAAGCATAAACCAAAAGAAAAAACGGCAAAAGCAAATGCAAAAAAACTGCTGCTGCGAAGGAAAGAGAGAGAGAGAAGCAAAAAAAGGAAAAAAACGTTTGCTGTTGCAATTTCTTTTACGGCCAGATTGAAGTTTTTCCTGAAAATGGAAAATTGTTAACACACACGGACGAACACACACACACACACTCACACACATTGACGCTAGCACACATACGAGCAAATTTTATCGGCTTTTGTGTGTGTCGTTTCTTTCTTTTTTTGGTTCTTTTTTTGCCTTTGCCTTCTTTTCAATTTTCACATCTACCGCAGCGACAGCGAAGCTGACTGCGACGCCTTGCTCTCTTAATCACATTTTTTTCCATTTCGTTTCGTTTGGCTTCGAAGGCGCAGTGATTGGGGCCAGCAATGCATTTGCATAATTCGATTGGCCATTGGCTAGCACGTGCTTAAGCCATTCGGGCAGAGACATTTGGCAAAATTGTTTGCAAAATTGACAGAAAAATTATTAATTCTTACCAACGCCGGTACTATTCGCCGATGTATTCGCCATTGTGGTATAAAATAGTGTGACCAACGAATAGGTTGGACACACTGGAATGACATGATCTGGCTACACTGAAAATAGTGTGACCAGTGGAACTCACTTAAATGACAAGATCTGGCAACCCTGAAACGATATTAACAGACTCAAATTGGATCTGTTAGTTAACAGGCATAGCAACAGCTGTCACTGTAAATTAACATTACGACGCGTCAGCACTCAAATTAATAATAATAAATTAATGAAATTCAAGTAAATGGACTCGCTATATCATCAGACAAATCAAACGGTCAAAGAGATCGAACAGGCTTTTCAGCGCCTTAGCAAGCTAACGACCACAGAAGAGACCCTGGCCGAGGAGAATAACATTAAATTGAAAATCACACAAGCCAATAGGTAAATTGCAGTTCCTGATTACACTGAATTTCCTATTAACTAATGTGTCATGCAATTTGTAGCAACTGCGACCGCCTCGATGTCTTGCTTTTCAAAGTGCCCCCCTCACAGCGACAAAGCTCCAAGTTGCGAGTGGATCAATTAAAATATGATTTGAGGCATTTGCAAACTTCTCTTCAACATGCCAAAGACCGGCGACAGCGGCGTCAGCAAGAGATCTCGGAGAGGGAACAATTGCTGCAACATCGCTTCTCCGCGAATAGCCAGCAACCGGCGGCGGGAGCGGGCGAAACCTCCATACAATTGGATTATGATCTACAGCATCACACACAATTGGGCAATGCCCATCGCGGTGTAGATGATATGATTGCCTCCGGGAGTGGCATTTTAGAGAGCCTGATATCGCAGCGCATGACGTTGGGTGGGGCACACAAACGAATCCTTGCCATTGGCAGTACATTGGGTCTATCCAACCATACAATGAAATTGATTGAGCGGCGCTTGGTCGAGGATCGTCGCATTTTTTGGGGTGGAATAGTCGTCACGCTGCTAATCATAGGATTAATTGTATACTATTTAGTCTGATATATCAAATAAATTGTCTGTAAATGTGTAATAAGAGCCCGAAAAGCCCTTAAATGTTTTCACTTCATAGGGATTGGCTCCAGATGGAAATGGTTAGGCAATTCTATTATCTAAGTATGTTTACAGATCGAAAACAAATGAATTTGGCTCACTATGTCTAAGGATTCTTAGATTGACTTTTGGATAGAAGGAAAACTCGTGGATTTTTACATTCGAACAAGTAAATCAAACAAATCTATTTAATCATCGTTTTCCAGGGAAATATTGCTACCAAAACGTTGATATAGATGCGCCTTCAGTTCATCCATTTCCGATTTGATGCCTTTAGCTTTAGCCTCAACACTGGCGATTTCCTTCAAGACCTGCTCTTTGGTCTCCGCCAGCAGTTGTTGGGTTTTGCTCAGCTTATGCAAAAGGAAAACCTCGCCAATAAGGAAGGATATATCCTCATCCTCATCAAATAGCTCAATCTCATCGAGAGCCTCCTCCACGCTTTTCAGCTCATTTTTCTTTATGTCCAGTTCAATCTTCAGGTCATCCATGCGGGCATTATGCTTGGCAAAACGATTGATTCGCTGCTGATCCTCGAAAGAAATGTGGACATCATCGTGCTATAGAAGAGAGGAGCGGAAAGAGGGTAACTATTAGAGGCGCGGCGGCACACAGAAAGTGAGGTTGAGTTTTGGCTTTTCCTATTTTGCTCCCGGTGTGAGTCATTTGCCAAATTACTTACATTCTGAAATACTTTATTTGTGCTGCTTGCCACCTTTGCTGCCATTTTATTGTTGTTTTGTGTAATAAATATTAATTATTTTATAAATTTCGCAAACAGTTGTTGCTTTTTTTTGGTGATGAGAATCTTTTATTTTAGGATTTTGCTGTTGTTGTTTCTGCTTTGCTCATCGTTTCGTAGTGACGGGATCAAATTGAGTCAAGCCAGAGTGACACTACCCAAGCTCACTATGAGTAATATGCTGTTATCACACTATTAATTTTTTGGTATATTTTCACAAAATTTTTGAGACTGTAACATATTACTTATAAATCAGAGATACAAATTTGGAAGCATTTTAGCATTTTTTGAAGTTTAGGTATTAGTAGAATTTAGGTTCTCTATCCGTAAAACTTAATATAGATCCATCTCTCCAACCAAATCGAAAATAATATAAATATGTTAGTATACATTTTACTGTTCGCGCGAAACCTTATCCTGTAACATTTGGTTTTTTGACATACGATACTTTCGCGGAAATGCGTCAATTTTATTAATCCATGATTTATAATTATATAACAACTATCGATGGCACCTATCGATATGGAAGGATCAAAATATCGATCACATTTCCCACCTTTATCACTTGATCAAGCGGTTCTTTCTTTCTTGCCGCCATACTTTATTTGCAAAGTTTTTTTTTCGATTGTGTTATGTATTCCGCCTAAATAAACTTAATATAGATGCTCTCCGACCAAATCAAAAATAATATAAATATTGTATCTTAATAAACGAAGTCACGATATATTAAACTCTAACTTAATATTCGAATGTATATATTATTAATCTGTGATAGATAATGATTATATAAAAATTTACTTATTAATTGTCATATCGATGGCACCTATCGATATGGAAGGATCAAAATATCGATCCCGTTTCCCACCACTATCACTTGATCAAGCGGTTCTTTCTCTCTTGCCGCCAGACATTTTTCGCAAAGTTTTTTTTCAATTGTGTTATGTATAGTATATAGCCTACCAAATGGCAAGTGTGATCGTTATTGTAATATCATTATATGTATATAGTTTATAAAGTATATTAATTGTTAATGCAGCCTGTGCACAATTAATAGTGAAAAAAATTTAAGTTAACGGACTCTTTTTTTGCTTGTGCTTTTGTTTTTGTGTGTGATGCAATAAGAGAAAAAGAGATGGCCATCTAGTGTATGTGTTTCGTTTTTTTGTTTTTGTTTTGTTTTTTTTTTTTGTTTGTGGAAGTATGTCTTACATCGTAAGAGAAAAAGAGATGGCGATCAAGTGTAAGCTTGCGTTTCTTTATGTGTAATGTGTGAAAGTGTTGTTGGAAGCCCTGAAAGAAAATAAAAATGGCGAGTTATGTAATTTATGTAAGCAAATAAGGTAAGTAAATGAACATATATATGTATGTATAACATATTTTCGAAAAGGTAACATGAAATAAATAAATTGTATTACACCTACTGTTGATCTGATATTAACTTATACATATGTACAAACAATTCACTTATAAGACATAAACACATTTATACATATGTGTGTAAGTATGTAAGTACATATGTATGTATGTACATATGTACATTTATATTATTTCCTTTTTGCATTTGAATTCTTTCGTTTGCTTATTAATTTCTAATTATTTCATTTTTGGCCAAAAATATTGAATAGAAAATTAATATTCCATTCATTGTTTGATTAGCCCACATAGTAGTTAGTTATGGCTAATTTTGATATCTAATTATACGCACATGTCACATAATTAGTTAGGAATTTCCTTTTTAGCCGCCCCCTCTACCCCAGTTCCTTCTCCCACCGCACGCACACAGAGAAACCATTTTGAATGGCTGCAATTAAATTTCCGTTTGGTTATAGCAAAGGAAATTTCCTTTTCTTGAATTTCGTTATATTAACCCTCCTCCTCTTCAATTCCCCTCCCCAACCTCCTCACGTTTGGATTATGATCAAAATATGCAAATGCAATTAAATGAAAATGAAATTGCAGTGTTAACTATGCACGGAAAATCTCTGTCTCTCTCTCTCTCGCTCTTGGAATGCTTCTTCTCCTCGAAAAACAATGTCATTTTCTTAGGGAAATGTGCAAATTTGCCAAAATTGAAAATAGAAATTATTAAAGTGCAGAGAGAGAGCGAGAGAGAGAGGGAGAGAGAGAGAAAGAATGCAAATTGGGAAAATATTTCACAGTTGGTTAATCTTTAATCAAGTTAAATTTGTATCAAACGTAGATCCTCCTGCTCCTTTGTTGATTCTCTATCTCTCTCCCTTGGTCTTGTCTTGTGTGTGTAAATTTGACCCAAATTTGGCTCATAAAACCAACGATATGTCCCACCTATGGCAAGCTGGAGGCAAAAAGGATTTTGTAGTGCGTCATCACAAACAACACCATGGGAAATCAAAAGAAAAGACATGGGCGTCAATCAGTAGTCAGAGTCGGAGTCAGAGTCAGAGTCGGTGTTGTTTGGCAACAGTAGAAGATTTGCCATTTGCCATTTTCCGATTTCCAATTGCCAAAATGTGCAATTGGCCACTAAAAAGACACTAAGACCCGCAGCAAGAAACATTTCTCATAGATTTTTCCTCAGTTTCTTTGTTCTTTATTTACAAATTGCTCAACGTATTTTTACGAGGGTCGGCTCTGAAATTGAGTGAAGTTTGATTTGGAAAAAGAACCTAGTGAAACTAAGGAATTTAGTCACTTTAAATTCCTATTCGGAGACTTATTCGTAGTATTTCCAAATTTTTTGACTTTTCCAAGACCATATTTGCGGTTAGAAATTGAAACCCTATTATAAACGATTAGTTGACAGAACAAATGGCGAACTTTCGTTGAAACCCCCAAGTAGAGAACCTTATCCTTTGATTTCACACTAGTTGCAAGACGAGCAAAAAAAAAATCTATCTCTAGGATGTTTGATTAAGGCAAACTAAGGCTGGATATTTGTGTATCCGTTTGTTGTACATTTTCTTTGTATTTACTTTTGTTTCTACTGTCAATTTCCCATTTAGTCACTCACACTCAATTTTGTATCGAATGTTGATGTTGTCATGGACTTCTCAATAATTTAATCTTTAAGCTAATTTTTCGTTTCGCTGTTTCGCTTTTGCTACAAATTGAGTTAACATTAACATTATGCCATACTCCTTTTTTCGGTATTTGGCTGGCTCATTTCTTATTCCATTTTCGTATCATTTTTGCTCCTCCCCCTTTTGTTGTTGGTGCGCATCTTTCGATTGCAATTTGTGTTATTAAATGCAAAGACATGGGCTTCTTTCTGCCATTTTTGTTTGTGTGTGTGTGTGTGTTTTAAATGCTATAATTTATCACTCTACGAAAATCTACTGAAAATGTATACACTCATGTAACGTATCGTATCGTATCGTATATGTTAGTCACGTTTACGCAAAAAGGTCTCTCAGCAGACATACGTAAGTACGTACATATGTTAAGGCCTAAAGATTTATTGACCCACTTAAATTTTTGCGGGACCTGACTACGTCTCAGTTTCTGTAAAAGTCATTTTTATCGTTCCGTCTAGAAATGAATAATAATCATAAACCACTTTCACCTGTAGCAGTAGACAACTAATGGCATTTTAATGAGAGAAAGTGAAGAAAGTTGATATATGTATGTATAATGTCTTATAAACTGGACCAACGAGATGAATTAAAAGGATCTTTGAAAAGTTTTTATAGATATCTTCTTAAATTGAGACTTAACTTGAATTTAATAATTATATATAGTTACATTTTCATCCTTTTATAAACGTCGCTCAAAATTAGAATTGATATCTGCATTTGATTGCTTGTAATAAATAATTCTATTGTAAATTAAATACAAAAACCTCGAAAATACAAAAGATAAAATATTGAGTGAAAAAAAGGCAATGGATCTGAAAGGAGGGAGATTGGTGATGGGGATGGAGATTAGGGATAAATTAATGTCATGTCTTTAGACACACGCAAATTGTCTGTATTGAATTATTCAAATAAACAAAAAAAAATAAGGACTAAGTAGAAGAAGAAATTCTTCATTACGATGATGGACTCATAAATAAGAAAGACTGAATAAGGATCAGACTTTGATGGGCAACAATTTTGAGTGGGAGTAGAAGTGCTCAATCGAAATTGACACCAAAAATCTAATTAAATTACCTTTGCCCGAACGAATTTGTTAGAATTTTACGTTATGGAATATGTAAGCTGTTACGTAAATTTAGACAATCCTTTGAAGCTAGGGGAAAGGTTTCCTACTTTGCATTTACAATGTTAAAAGAAAATGTAGATGATTGCATATTGCTTGTCGATTAGAAGAGAAATTTAATAATGGAAATTGATTATCGATTGATGAACTTCCAAGTATTATCAAGAATTATAGAGTGATTTTGCAGTAAAGATTGTTTTGACGTGTATTTTTGAATTAATTTTCATTGCTGTTGATAAATTTTGGCTTAAAATTATTATTTTTTAACGTTCGGATGAAGGGCATAAAAATGCATTGAAAATAAATATAAATATTATGATTTTTTGCAAAAAACTTATTCAAGATGTGTTAAAGGTCAATTACCTAAAGTTTCAAAGGCAAGTTCATTACATGGACACATACACAAACACACACAATTGGAGCGGTAGGCGTGTCTTAGCCCACCTTTACTTCATAAATTACACAAACACATTTACAGCAAATCGATTTGCATTTAATTGCATTCGGCTGTTGGGTAGAATGTGTGTGTGTGCGTGTGTGTGTGTATAGGGTAAGATGAGATGAGGTGAGGTAAATTCTGTAATGGAAATTATTGTTCATATTGTCGTAGATGTTTATCCAATTTGTTTGTTTGGTTTAATTTTGGGGGCATACTCAAATTGGTGTGTGAGTGTGTGTATGTGTGTTGAGAACTTAGCAAGCGTGTTGTGTGCGCCTGTGTGTGTGTGTTTTATGTGTGTTTAATCCCCATAAGAGTGTCGAGTGTTAAGTGTTTTTGCCATAGTTGACAGCACAACACACAATAAAACAACACACACATACACACACTAACACACACCTTTTTGTTTATTGCGTAATTATTGAGGTAAATATTCGTGTGTGCGTTGTATGTGTGTGTAAAAGATTTGCGGATAAACTAAAATGATGAATTAGAAAATGAACTGAAAATTGAAGTAAATTTTATTCATTTTCAAGTGCATTTTCTTATTTTACCCTTGAAAATGAAAATGAAAAAGTGAGTGTCAAGTAAATGAATGAAAAATGAATAAAATTTTCTTCTATTTTGCAATTTGAATAGATTTTAAATTATTCAATTGGCATTTAGTTTTTCGAGTTAATCTCAGGTAAGGCCACCCGATTGATGACTTGAGTCCAGGCATCGATAGCCATATCAAATTTCCATTTTTCCCCACAGCATACTCTGTGATTGGGCATCGCTCCAGTTGATTCTTCTCTCCTGCTTCTATGCTAGATCCATGCTCTGGGCTTCCGCATCCGTTATGCATTCGTTTGTCGGCACTTTTTTTCTATCAACTAACTCCAACGACAGAACATTTTTGCTGACAACGTCGTTATCTATTCAAGTTTGTCAATTAAAAACATAATCCCCAATCAGAAGCCAATAATACCAGAATATCAGAAGGAAGGGCACACACCAAGGACCACATCGCGTGGGGAGAACAACCGTTGCCAGTTATTCAGTCAGTCAGCCTTCTTTCCCTTGTCTCCCTTTTGCTTTGCACATTGTCATGGCAAAAGTAAATATTATTTTTTCTTTTCTTTTCGCTGCCGTACAACGTTTGTTGGATTTTAGTTTTTTGCTTTTTTTTTTTTTTTTTTTTTTTTTAACAGGCATCACACACAGGAGCAGAGAGGATGGAAATCCTTGTCGGTTTGTTGGGGGCTGGATAATTGCTGCTGCGATTTCCATGACTTTTTCGTTCTTCTTTTGGTTTTCTTTTTTTTTTTTTTTTGATTGCATTGAAGATAGTCAATAACAACGACTTTGGCCAGAGAGCAGACAAAACTCAGAGCAGGGCAAGAACGAGACTATCAAAAGTTTTTGATTGAATTTGAAATGGCTTATCATGTAATTCAGAAATTGTCTATAAAAAGAAAGTATAAATTTCCCTAAAAAAGTCAAGCAAGTTTTTTTAATTACCAGAGATTAAATGATTTTTACTAAGCTGTTTGGAAGTTAATTGAGCTCTCTTATTCATCTCCAAATCATCAATGAGTTCACCAATGCGTTCCACACAGAACATTAGACAAAGTTGAGGTAGACTTTTTGTATGTTTATTGCGTTGTCTTTCTCAGTCTTGGACAACTCCAAATTATCAATAAGATCTCACATTGGTTTATCAATAAGTTCACCAATGTGTTCCACACGAGATCAAGTCATCAAAGAGATTGAAGTCAATTGATTTCCTTCCATAAAGAAATTAATGCAAAAACAAAGAATAAACATTATATAAAATCAATGTCCGAGTTTGTGTGTTTGACTTTGCTAGAATTGCATTAATGTTTGAATTGGTTTTGATTTTGTTTGTTTTTAATTTAAGCTCTGGCAAATATATGTATGTAAAATGTACAATATATACATATTTTAGATGATGATACCAAAAGCTGATGGATAAACAAAGGAGCCAAGTAATGATAGCTCTATGCATAAAATATTGCAACTGAAAGTCGAGGAAAGCTTCTTCATCATCATCATCATCTTCTACTCAGTAGTTTCCAGGGGTGGATGTGGGGAGTTAAAGACTCTTAAATGAAAACAATTCAAGGCAAAATATCAAAGAAAATAAAGAAGGACATTGCAAAATTTAGATCGAGTGAACCAGAAGATGATGACTTGATCTCAGCAAAAAGTTCTACCTGCTTTTTTCACAATTAAATTCTATATAATCCCGACCTCTCACTCTCTCTCTCTCTCGGTTTCTGTGCCTGTGTGCCTCTCATTCCAGCCCAGCCCAGTCCAGTCCAATGCAGTCCACTGTATGAGGTTCTTCTACATTAAAGTCAACCGCACATTTGTAATGTTGTCCATTTTGAGGGCTTAGCCCTTTAGTTTTTGGGGTCTAGTGCAGACAGAAATGGGTAGCACAAAGCTTTTACTTTTGTGCCACTTCGACCGCATCTACAAAATGCTTTTGCGGTTCAGCTTTTTGGTTGCATTTCATAGGGGCGGGCAAGGGTAGTGGCAGTACGTGTAGGTGGGGCGGCCAACTCATTACTCAAGTGTTTGTTGGATTTTTGTTGGATTTGGGGGGGGCAAGAGATTTTTTTTTGTTTTTTTTTTCGGTATTATTTTGTTGCTCCATTTAACATTTATTTAACGTTTTGTCAGCTGACAAAACAATTATAATTTTAGTGCCAACTAACGCACAAAATAATCAGATTTTCTCGTTGCACACACAAGTGAAATGGTGAAATAAGGGGAAAATGTGGAAAAGTGAAAAGCTTTTAATGGCATTTCGCCTTAAAATTAAATGTCATTAAAATTATTTTCATTTGCCTGGCAACAAACTTCAAGGCAAAAAGGCAAAGGAGGAGCAGCAGCAGCAGCAAATAAGCACACTGAGCCCCAAAACTATATGTACAATGTACATCCCATTCACATTTTATGCCATCATCATCATCTTTTTTGGCTTGGCATTTAAATTAAACTGCCTAAACAAGCCAACATCAGCGGGAAATGTGGATGATAATGATTTCATTGCGTCCAGCGCAAAGGTGTGGTTGAAGAGGGTAGAAGTGAAATCTACTTTAGTTGCTCATTGAAATAAATGTTTTCCATTTAGATATCATCTAACTGAAACTGAAACAGAAGATCATATTTCTAAAATTCCTCAAAATATGATATGAAAGGCAAACTTTATCGTTCTAAAACAGTTTGATTTCGATTCTTTCATCAAAGCTTTAGCTTTTTCCTTTCGGATCCATCAAAAAGTTGGCTAAAATAAAAAACTTTCCTCTCGGATGTTAAATTGCTTTTTGAACATTTTAATGAAATCAATTTAAATACATTTCACAATTGCACGAACAGACGACGACAGGTGGCCATTAAATATCATCATCAACATCATGATTTTGTTTAAATCAAATGATTAAATTTTTAATTTCTGCAATAAATATTTTAATTGAAATGAAACCTAACGAAACACACAACAAACAAAAAAAAGGTAAGTAAATAATGTTTTATAATAGTTTAATGTGGGGCCATGGATTTCACACTGTTTTTATTTAGCATTTGCCTGCATTTAATCACAAAATTCAACTGTAAACAACAAATGCGTGAAAAAACCGAAATCAACGAAGTAAATCAATAAACTCGACTTCTCCAATGACCTGTATCGAGTAAGATAATTCACGGAAAATTTCTATGAATTTGCCTTTATCACTATTTCATTTTAACGAATTGAATATTTTGAGATAATGTTCGTTCTCTTTCTTTTTTTGAATCTTTGTAGATAATGTTTGCAAAATTATTAATAACATTTTAAACTGTTCCATAACATAGTAGGATTTGTATTTTTTTTTTGTAAAAAATGAAGAGAATATATAAGATATTTTTTTTTAATAAGCAGTTTTTGGTATATTTGATATGGAAATGTTATCAAAAAAGGGCACTACTAAATGGCTTTAATGCTTGACCTAATCCTTAGATACCCCACCATTCAATCCTTGGTTTTATAGGGTATAAGGTAAACACAACAACTTAATTAAAATTGCATTTTTACAAATTCCATAAAAATGAAATGCATAACTTTTCAACTTCAATGTATCTCAAACCATTGAGATTGAGGATTAAGATTTTGGGGATAATGGTCTGAATAACTTTAAGTTACTTTAACAATAACTCACAACAACACACACACACACACGCACACGTTTACACACTGCGGGGGGAAAAAAAACCGCAGAAAATCATCTCTATTAAATATTTACACTTTAATCTACTCAATGGGTAAAGGAGGCAAAGTGAAGGCAAGCGAGTCAGTTGAAAGCTGGCGTCACAACCCTGCAACAACAACAACAACAAAGCAGAAGAAGAAGAGTCAAGTGTGGCAAGTAAGGGCAATAAAAAATAGCAAAATATCTACCAAATCAGACATTCGGACAGACAGAAAGAGAAACGCGTTTTGGCATTTCCCAGCAGACGACGGCGACGGAGATGAGAGAAGAGAAGGAAAGAGAATGGGATATAGAATAGATTGGAATGGAATGACATGGTTATGGTTGCGAAAGTTTCAAGTGTTTGACTATGAGATGAATGCAAAAACATTTTCTACTACGTACCTAAAAAACAAAAAGTGAAAAGGTTTTGAAAAAAAATTATTAAGACTCGTTTGCAAACGATGATGTTGCCTACACTTGCCTATATATAGATTATTAATAAATTAAGATAATTGCAGAAATTAATATTAAGAAAGATCTGAAAAAAACGTTAAAAACTGTAAGACCAATCAAAATTAAGCTAAACTTCTGTGAGTTCTCCATACACATTCCCTACATCTACCTACTTTTGCCCTCGTGATTCAAAGAAGAATTTACGGTCCTCCAAATTCTTGAAATTTCATAAAATGTGATTATTTGAATAAACGTTTTCAACTTTTTCGCTAATAAGGGCAGACTTCGCCAATAGGTGCGCCTTAGTGCTTGAAAGAGTGAGCGAGATGGCTTGTGTTTGTTGTGGATTTTGATTTGAGTTTATAGAAATTTCTACTTTAATTCCAAATCTCATCTTATAATTTTGCTTTGAAAATTAAAAATAATTATCTGATGTAAATAAAATGTTGCAGCTTGTTTAATTTGATATATATATATATATATGTTTGTTTAGGGGGAAATCAACAAGCGATGCGCCCCCGCAGAATATTAGTTAAAAGCTACGCGAGGGGGTGTGTGTAGGGGGGGGGGGGGTGAATTTGCTTTTTGCAACGCTGAAAATAAAATATGAGGCATTAATATTCACACCCACCACATGAATAGAATGGCAGCAGATGGGCAGCGATGGGCGTGTCCATTCAGCAAGATACACTGAAAGAGAAACATGGAGCGAGCGACGGGCGTTGGGGGGTTGGGGGGCGCACTGAGGCACTGACCTTTTGGCTTGGCCGCAACTTCCTGACGCCTCAAATTATGCCATAAAATGTTGCCCAAGGGATGAATTCATTTACAAACACACAACACAAACTGAAAGGGGGAAAGGAGGTGGAGCTATACAAACACATAACACACACCCACACACCCATACACCCACACATCATGCCATTAAATCACCCAAAACAATGAGCTGAGCCTGTCCTGCTGCGGCTGCTATTCCTGTTGCTGTTGCTGCTGCTGCTGCTGTTGCTCCTCACGAACTTTACCTTTACCGAAATTAATTTCATTTGAATTAAGCACCAGGCAATAATGCTGAAATTATTCACAGACACCCCAGCCAAGGATCCATACACAATCAACGCTCAATTCCCAGGCAGAAAAGGACCCCACCCAAAATTTACCACTCGTCCCCCCGAAAATCCGAATACCGTATACCGAATTGTGTTTACCAGAACGATGCTAAAGGAAGAAGGGAAAGGAGGGGGCGGGGACGGGGACGGGATGGTGAAGTGCCCACTGGATAGACGGGGGGCGGGTTGTAAAAGTTTTTTGCGGGACGAGGTTTCAATGGAATTGAGTAGAACGATTTCTGACAGCTAATTGAAAACATTAAATTTTGCGTTCAACTTTTTGTGACTTTACGTTTAAGTAGATTTTCCGGTTAGATTTTGTGGCCATAATATCTAACCGTATTCCAACCATCACCCCCCCCCCCATCCGCCATTTGAAGATGTGATTTTTATTGCAAAGAGTTGAAAAAGCTTTTGAAGCATTTAACAATTTTCCCTTTTGATAACTTTTCTACTATTTACTTTTACACAATTTTTGTTAATGAATTGTTTGTATTACAATTTTTTTCATTTAGATTTTCTTATTTGAATAGTATAGTATATTTTTTCGATCTAGTTTAAATGATAGCGGTTCCAGGGAATTGGGAATTTGGTTGAATTGATCAAAGCAATTGCAAGTGTGTATCGGTATTCGGTGGATCTGGTCTGGTCGTGGTTTTCATTCCATTGCTGATGAAACATTTTGCAGATTTGGTTTGAAATATTTTTTGGGGCCGTCTGTCAGTCAGTTGGTCAGTCGTTTGAATAAATCGCTTGCCTTTGCATATTTAATGCCAACAAACAGACAATCGAGAGACAGGCAGAGAGACGGCGTCGGATGTCTGCCCAAGGGATAAATAATATGAAATATTTACACGCCCCTCTCTGCCCTCACCCATGGCCCACATCTACATGAACATAATAACAATAATATTACATTATTGTTGCTCTTCGCAGGGGGGCGGGGAGAGTGGGTCCCCAATGGCATTTTGTTTCGACAGTTGTTACGATTTTGTTCTTTTTATGACACTTGGCAAGAGATTGGGCCCAAAGAAGTGTCAGACTAATGAATAGGTAAAAAAAAAAAACACACACACACACACAAATTAAATGAAACTTAAGCGGAAATGAGCTAAATGATCTAAACGTAGAGAAAGATCTAAATAAAAAGTGAGGGCTATAGATGTATAGAGTAAAGACAATTTTACTTCTGACAATGCAGATTATATTCCATTTTGTGGGGGGGAAATAACCAGTGAGAGGCCAGGCAAGCACTTGACCTCCTCTTTCACCTCTCAAACAGTTCAGCTTTTCGCGGTTTTTTTTTTCCTTTCGCCCATTTAAGATGCTTAACCCGCACAGGTGGAGTTTGCCCGGTTTGGTTCCGCTTCCCTAGCTACACTCATTCATAGTCTTTGCCCCATTCTCCTGGTCGTTGTCCTCGTCGTCGTTTACATGTGAAATTTTTTCGCCTCAAGTTGATTGCATTTTTACCAGCTGCTGTAAGAACTACCGCACACACACACACACACACACATGGACATGGACATGGGACATGCACACACTCCCTAGAACACCCTATAAGAAAACAATCCGTTTTCTCTCTTTGGCTGCTGCTGCTTCAGCCTTTTGTATGCATCGCACGTTCGTTTTTGGTTGATTTCTTGCATTTCTCATGGCGGTAGAGAAGGATTGACTGACTCTATGGATAGCAGTAGCAGTAGTCGATAGGTTGGTAGTGCATACCAACATACATACATATATATGTATAAGTATAAATCCTGGCATTGCGGGTCAATTTCATGCAACAGCGAAACGAATGAACCTGGACGACCTGGACAACGTCACGTATACGCGATTTTTTTCCTTCTTTCTTTTCCTTTTGCCTTTACCTTTACCTTTGCCTTTTGCCAGTTTGTCGTCGTCGTCGTCGTCGTGGGTTAAAGTGAAGTATGAGGTAATGGTGTTTGGTGTGGAAAAATTTCATGGATGTTGGGCTAGTGTGGGCGTGTCTAGCTGCCAGTAATTGATTGTTCAATCTGTTCCAGATCAGCTAGAAAAAAAGAACAAAAAATCGCAACCCAAAAAATTGCTTACAATAGCGTCAATCAAATGAACTGTAAGTTGTTTTGGTATTGACCCGCGCACTCTAACAGCCAACCCCTTGAACTCTTTACGCACAAACGATTTTTAAGGAGTGCAAATGAATGTTCTTGCAATTGAAATTTTTACTCCTAATGAAGTTGCCTGTGTGCCTCATTTGTATTCCGGCAATTGTTCCTATCTATCTATCTATATATCTATGTGTATGTATGTATATATGTATATACTCTTCCTTTTATGCAGAGTAGTATGTCCAAATTACAAATGGCTCGAAATAGTTAAATGTCCATTCAAAACAGAGTCGTTGCAGCTGTCACTGATTGCCTTGTATACTAAATCAGCATTTTCTATGACTTGACATTTGTTGTATGCAAATTGAACTTTGAGAGCGGGCCAAAATGGCATTCAGTTTTATTGCTGCCAAATCACTTTAGAAAACTGGGCAAAAGTTCAACAAAAATTCAAATGACAATCATTGGGTAAAGCCGGGGCCAGGCCAGGCCAGACCATCCCAACCCACCCCAGGCCTGGCCAGGCATTTAGCTCATCAATAAACCAAGTCAACAGAAAAGACAGATATAGAACATCTGCTTAATAACGAAAATTCTATAGGAATCGATTTGATTTGAAGATGCATTTTCCATCAACTCGTTTATATGTATGTATGTCTGTCTGTACACACACTTTTCAATCGTTTTTCAGTTGATGTTCAATTTCCATAATCTGTAAGTTTCGCTTTATTTTCATGTTCAGATTTCAACTATCTGAACAATGCATATTCATTTATGCTCAATGGACTTAACTGTGTCTGTATACAGTCTGTTTCCATTTTTAGGTAATTTAGGGGTATATACATTTCACACAAAAGTAGGCAATTCATATATTAATAACCACTTAATACCACTTGATAAAATTCTTAAAGCCCATATTTATAGAGAAACTAAAGCATAATCATAATATTTTTTACTTAATCTTAATCTACACAGTAAAAGGGTAAATCCATTTCGCCCAAAAGTATGCAATTCTATTTTAAAAACCCCATTAAACTTAAAGAAAGAGTTAAGTCGCCTAACTATGTATGTATTAAGGAACTAGAGCGAAATCATAACAGAACAGTTGAATTGAATTCAAAAAACTATGTTTTACATTAAAATATAATTCGTCTGGACACTCTCATCTTTACATTTCAATAATTGCTATTCTTAGGGTAGAAACACTTCCATCAGCACCTTAAATTATAGGTTATACCTCGATTCTTTTTGGTTTTTTTCACTTTCTGGCACAGATTGTCCACTGAGCATTCATTTGGAGATTTTGGGCTCTGCACTGATTTCTGTATTTCGTTCTTGCTGCTGCTGGTTGCTGCTCCCCATGTCAAAAATTTGGACAGTTTGTCACTTTAATTGAATTTCCATGGCCCTCGAAATAAAAAAAAAAGGACTATTGTTTAATACTAAAACAAAAGTAAAAAAGTTCTGCATAAATTTTGCACAAAACAAAATGAAAAAAAAAATATCAAAGAAGCTAACTTCGGCTATGCCAAAGTTTGTATACCCTTGCAGCTTTTGACCATTACATTTTATTTTCTAAAAATTTTTTGTTTCTTAATCCAATAAAGAAATATTTTAAATACATTGGCCGGGGGCAGCCAATCGCCAAATAGTAGACAATGTAGCGATTGATATTCATATTCACACACACACAATCGCAATTTTGACACATATATGTGCTTCACTGCTTATGCTTATGGCAGCAGCAGTATGCAGCAGTACTGCTGCCATAAGCAGTGCACGCTATATGGGCAAATTTTATATCGTCGAAATCAGGCGTTATGTTTATCCGATTGTTTTGAAATTCACGCATATGACGTAATCCCTTTTTATTTATGTACATAATCAGTTTGGATAAGATTGTTCAAAAAATAGAGAAGTTATTCGCATTTAACGATTGTATTTGTATGGCAGCTATATGATATAGTTGTCCGATCTTATTCAAAATCGCAGATGTGTATGTGGCTGTATAGAAAAGCTTATATACGAACTTTGAATGCGATAGCTCTAAAACTGTGGGACTAGATCGCGCAGCACCAGACAGACAGACGGACAGACGGACAGACGGACAGACGGACATGGCTATATCAACTCGTCTTCTCTTGCTGATCAAGAATATATATACTTTATGGGGTCGGAAACGATCCCTTCTCTGCGTTACAAACATCTGACCAATTTTATAATACCCTCTGCAAGGGTATAAAAATAAGAAAAACACAAAAACTTGGGTTAATTCCTGGCCATATGTTTATGTGACTCTCTCTTTCTCTATTTCTGCCTCGAAATGCAAAACATGCTTTTGCCTGCCTTGCCATCTGGCAGATGTTGCCTGACAAATTTACGCTTCTTAGGCATTTGTGGTGACGATTTCCGGTTTTCATTTAAACTAAAGACCCAACCCAACCCGACCCAACAACTACCTATCGACCCCGTCACCGACTCATGGTCTCAAGCCTACATAACCTCAAATGCTTTAGAAAATGTCTGAGAAAATTCTTGTTACCGCTTGCGCGCGGTATATTGTCTACCTTCCGGTTGCCATGTTATGTTTGTGGAATGCAAAATATCTAACGCCCTGGCAAAAGTTGCTTAGGCAACAATGCCAAACAATGCCAAACAGCAGCAACATTCACAAGTACAACAATATGTGGATACAACTACAATAACATTGACAACATTTTGATTGCAAATATCTTGAGGGTTTGAGTTCATGTTAATTAATCAGACAATAAAAATTTATGAAAATTCAATTCGAATGGAATCTTGAATTGAAGAGAAGTTAAATGCAAAATCTTATGTTCCAAAGCAGATTGCTTATTGATAATCGCAACTCTAGTATTTTAAGAACAATATATTAAACATATAACAGATAAAAGACACAACAAAAGATATATAACTTTTGAAAAATATCAATATATTTCTGGATATATTGAAAAATAAATTTAGAATTTCAACTAAATAAAGTTCTCCATAGTAAAAGTGGTTTCTATAAAAATATTTCTATTCAATCTTTATCTACCAATTATTTTGTGTTTTTAGTGTGTGAAAAGGTCAACCAAAATTTGTGTCTAAAAGGGGACATATATAGATAATCCATCATCATGGAGTTAAATATGGAAAAAGGAAATACTATATACATATACATATGTACATATACATATATCTATCATGAATATAAATGATTGTGCATTGTATAAGCCTCTCAAAATGAATCCTAAAAGAATAATTGGCGAACAATTCCTTTTTGCCATTTTCATTTTCACCATGCCACACAAATTGTCGTCTTAACACCTTGTAAAATATGGCCAGGATAAAGCTCAAGCTGTGTATGTGTGTGTGTGCGTGTGTGAGAGAGAAAATAAAAGGAATTTAGCCACACATAGAGACAAAAACAGAGAGAGAGAGAGAGGGAGAGTAAAGAGAAGGAGGAAGACAGCAAAAAGGACACCACATAAACACTTTATATGACGTAGTTGGGGAGAACCTAAGGGGTTACTCGAGGGAAATCAAATGTCCAGCAACAAAGTGTCAATGAAATCAAACTGAGAAAGAGAAGGCAAAACGATATGAACGGAACAGAACAGAACAGCACAGAATGAATGAACGGGTCTGCGGGTCCAAAAAACTGAAAGCAAAAATGTGAGGAATAGTTTAGTAGTGTTGCGCCCTACTACCAAAGGAAACCAAAAAAAAAAAGAAGGAAAACCGCAATTCTCATCGACTCACGCAGCACTTGGGCGGGCCAATTTCTGTGACTCTCTGTGTGTGTGTGTGTCACTGTGTGCGAGAAATTTTCCAATTTCCGAAATGTTCAATTGGCCGAACAAAACGGCCCGCAGCCACAGAGAGTCGACGTCGACGACGACGACGATGACACCAAAGCGACAAGCAGAGGCAATAAGAGGTCCTTGTTGTTAGGTCCTTAGGCAAATTTATTTTCTCTATTTAAGATGAACAGGTATAGATACATATATATTTGTCTATACCCACCTACCCACCTACCTACATACATATATACATAAATAAATATCTTTCAACAACTTTTCCGATTTTCGCTTTGGTCGACACAAAAATTTCGCCCTCCGCCCTTACCCTCCACCAGCCCTTCCCCATCCCCATATCCATTCAGTTTTGTTTAGCTTTTTAATTGGTTCCAATTTTCTTGAGAACTTTTTGACCTTAGACTGGGAAATGAAATGCAAATTGTTTTTGGCTTAATTTGATGTGTTTTAGCTTGGCGGTAGGGGAAAAGCTGGAAAATTGTCGCATAAATTTTCCTGGTCTCATTTGAATAATTGCCGAAAATTAGACATAGAGAGTCAAACAGAGCGAGAAAGAGAGAGAGAGAGAGAATGGGAGATATGGGCTAAAATATATTCATAGGCAACTTTTAGTTTAGATTAATGGGCATTAATATACTTGATCCTGATCGAATTGGACCAATTGTCATTACCACCTACCTGCCTTGCCGCTCACTCTGCTTGTATGTCCCAACCAATTGACCTCACTACCTGGCCATTACGTTTGAGTATTTGTTGTTGTTGGTTTTCTCCATAAACTTTTACGCATTCATTATGACCAAAACGTAAAATGGCGTTTTTCCTTTGTGGTGCTGGGCATTTTCCCCGCTTTTCTCTTGCCCAGCATTAAATGGACGCCACGTAAATCGCTTGACTCGGCTTGTGGGTTGTGGATTGTTGAAAAGGACTCTGTTGCTTCACAACCAACCCGCCCTCGCACCGCCAACGCCCCATCGCCCCACCGCTCCCCACACTCCCCCATCTCATGCACGCTCTCTTTTCAGTTTTTCGAGGTAATGTCAATAAAAATAAATACTATTTGACGTCGCTTGCTTATTTTCTTTTACTGGGTCATTGACTTGGCTTGTGGTGGGTAGATTTTCACTTTTCCCCACTGTGTGTGTGTTTGTATCTGACAGATATTTTACAGTTGATGCTATTCTCGATGATGATGATGATGATAATTGCCATTGAGTCAAGCATTGACGAAATATGAGACTAAATTTAAGATTTTCTAAATGAAAATACCTACCAATTGTGAGATTAAAGAGCAGAAAGTCCTTTTATTCCAATGTGATAAAGCTAAAGCTACCTAAAAGCTGCTAAGGCTCGTTGCATTTTGATTATTATATTATAATATATTACTATTTCTAAATAGAAAACTAGAATTGTATTGCCATTTGACTACTTCAAGGCTAAAACTAGTTGGGTATTACAACTAGGTAAAGCGAAAGCTGAACTATGTATATAATTATCAACTGGCTCGTGACATTACTTACATTTAGTTCAATGTGTATTTAAGAAGTACTAGAAATTACTTTTTACTTCTTATTTCGAGCCATATTGTTATGTTGTTCGTCTGATGATAAAACGCTGAAAAGTATGCTATAAATAAAAGCAGACATATGATGCACATGCACTTTTGATTAATATCAATTAAGAAACATAGAAATAGTCATTTAAAGAACTTTTCTTTTGCCCTAAAAAGTATGCTATATATCAAAGCAACTGTTTGTTATGACTACTGAATAAAAAACCGAACAGAAATACATTCAAGTCATTCAAATTGCTCCAAACATTCAATGTGTTATGCGTATGGGTAATATATTTGGATTAACAAAGGATTTGCTTGTCATAGAAGTGATATCCAACAATTAATTGTAAACTTGCCTGTGATTTTAATTGAATGAAAAAGGGCAATGCAAGTCCAAATAAAAATCCCCATAGAGAAAGGAGTATGAGCAAAAAAAAAGGAGCAATGAATGGATGGGAAAGGGACAGCAAAAAGAAGCTCAAACTGAGTCTGACATTTGTAGGTTGTAAGTGCTTGTAAAAAAAAAAGAAGTGGAAACCGAGAGTTGGTAGTCCGAGTTGGAGCGTCGGAGTCCATTGTCTTGTCTGCAGATGGTCTATCTATCTATCTATCGATGCTGCAATTGCTGCAGCAGCATCAGCATCACCACCCCAACTCCCCATCTCTCAATCTCTCTTTCTCCCTCCCTGCCTCTCCTTTACTCTCTGTGTTGATTTAATTTATGGCCACATTGCATTGGTTGGTTGGTTTGGGGGTTTGGGGGTTTGGGACCGCCATATCAGATAAATGCGTCTGTTCTTTGGACAATAAGAGCGTGCCGGGGAGCGATGAAGAGTGTGTGTCGTCTCATGTGTGGTGTGGTGCATTCCTACTCGTTTACTCCACCCCCCGCCTTACCCCCTTATGCACTTCTTCACTCTCACATTCTCTCACTTGCTAGCCCATAAAAGTTTTGCGGTTAAATTTCCACATGCTGCCGGCTGCTGCTGCTTCTGCTGACCACCGCCACGACAAGGTAAACTCTCCGCAGTCCCGATGACGAAGTAGATAAGAATAATTTATGGTGATGCCACTTGAATTGTGTATGTGAGTGTGTGTGTGTGTGTGTGTATGTGTGAGTGTGTATGTTTGAGTGTATGTGTGTGTGTGTGTGTGTGTTCAACATGCGAAAATTAGACATGCAGACAAATTTATTGGTCTCAACAAATCTTCATTTTTCATGAGCTCTGAGCTCTATTAAATTATTGTTTATACCAAAAAGGCATTAACTTAATATGGAAAACGAATTGAAAATTAAGTTTTCTATATTACAAAACTTTTTTTAAGCAAAAAGCCAATATGAAATTTTTTTAATATCATGTTTAATATGTTCATTAAAAGTTCTCAAAAGAAATTTCACTCATATTCTCTTTGGCAACTTTTGTAATAAGTAATAAATGTGTGTTAATAATAGTTAGTTAATAAGTTTTGCAACTCTCTCAGAGTGAAGTGCAGCAAAAAGTTAATTAAAATTTATTAAAAATCAGCAAATTTATTTCAATATTTTACAAGTATGTAGTTTGTTTAAATTGTGCAAATAATTTTATCATGATATGTACACATTTAGAGACGAAGAGTCATGTATCTTTGACAGCATAAACTACATTCTTAATCAAGACCACGAACTAAGGTCATGTAGCCATCTATTTCCAAAGTCTTAAAGCAGAATTCTTCATTCAGATCGTACAAAACCTCGGAAAATCCAACAAAAACCTAATTTTTGATGCAATTTTATGGAAAAAATGGTGAAGAGTTGGCCGCTAGGTGCGCTAAAGTGCTTATTTGCTCAGAAGAGTGAGCGAGATGGCATGTGTTTGCACTGAATTTAATTGAATTTGGTGCAGGGTATACAAAAGTCACTGCGACGACTTATTTAGTTAATTTTTGGGGTTTTTTTCAAATATATTTTCAAATACAGCAAATTACATGGTCGTCTCCGACTGTCTATAGCCCCTACCCCTAGCCTGGGAGTAATTTCAATCGCCTAGCCTTGTTCCGCCTTCAACTAATTAACTTTGAACGTGTGTTTAACGACGTTGAAATGAACTACCAAAAACAGACACGAGGCTAACTACATGGAAAAGATAACGACGACGACGACACACATACACACACAGATACACGGAAACAGTCATTATCATTCCTCACACACACATACACACACAAATTGAAGGATATAAAGACACGTGACATAGTCGAGTGGTATAGCAAAGATTGACATAATGACTATGAAACGCCCAAATGATTGGGCCATAGCCGAAAAACACGCAAAAGCAGGATCTGGCAATTATGCGGAAATCTAAAAAGGATAATTCGAAACAGAAACAGGCACCCTACAAACCAGAAAGGGGATGTGGAGGTGGGAATAGGGGAGGCAATAGACTAGCAGGGGAGGCTTTAAAGAGGAAAAGAAAATTTCATTAAAGTTCATAATCGTAATCATTATAATCTCCTGCTGTGCCATTGACTTGACTCATATGTGTGTGTGTGTGGGTGCTAGTGCGTGTGTGTGTGTGCCAATGTCCTGTGTGTAAGTCTCCTGCAGACAATTCCTAGGAAACTTTGTTTTTTTGGTAGGTCGTCGGCAGCGGCTTAATGAGGCTTTCAAAACAATTATGTGTCCGTAATGGTGTCAGAATATGGGAATTTGTGTGTGCATGTGGGTGTGCCTGTGTGTGTGTTCGTGTGTGTGACATTATTAATATTTAAGACCTTTAGATATTTATGTTAGTTCCTTCTTCATCGTCGTCGTCGTCGTCGTCGCCTTCTTCTCTTTGTTTGCTTAAATCAATTTGAATAAATTTACTCTCTCCTTGGTTTTTATATAATTTAATGAAACATTTCTCTTTTTGTTTCTCGGTTATTTTTTTTTGGTTTAGTTTGTGTCTTCCAAAATGGAAACCAAGCAAATGTGTCACAAGATTTCCATGGCAGTGGACGTAGACGGGGGCGGAGGGTGGTAGTGGTTGTGGGGACACTGCAACTATGTACATATGTATTTGTTCTGCCATTTAATATGAATTAAATTTAGAATTCTTATACGGTCAGCATCAACTAAAAACTGTTTTTTTCTTCCCCCATTGTCCTGCACACACACACAAATGCCATATCCCTGCATCCTTTTGTCTGGTCAGAAACGAATGAAAGCAAAAATACTAGAGACTCAACTATATAAAATTGCATCCTAGTCTTTTGTTTAATTTTTATGAAAAGGATATTTGATACATATTTTCATTGTGCTTTTTATACCCTATCAAATGAGAGTAAAATCATATTGTAAAAACAGTTTGTAAAGGCAAAAGGAGTAAACACAAAAAAGTGATTAAAGTGAATGAAAACTAAAGAGGAAAGTAAAGAAGAGACTCAAGTAAAGATTAGAAAAGAGACTAACATAGAGACTAAAGTAGAGACTAACATAGAGACTTAAGCAAAGATTTTTGAAAGTGTTTCGATTTGTTTAAGAGGTTAACCAATAATTAAATTAAATTAATGAAACGATCAAAATTAGAGCTAGCCTGAAGGATCAATGAATCAAATTTGACTGACAAAAATATTTCAGCACTAAGGTAGAAACACAAATGGGCAAAAGAGTATGTAAACTTTTCTATAGTCATAAATAAGACTTGGTTCCTTACCTGTTTTTTTTCGTTGTGTTGGTTTTTCGGTTTGTTAAAGTTTATTTAAAGCCAAAAACAATTCATCATGAAGTTTTTTCAAGTTATTCCTCGTACTTATCCAAAAATTTATTATTTATTTACGAAAAAGATTTTTGTCTCTCACCCCAAACAAAAATTAAATATGCAAAATGTTGTTCTTAAAGTTTGCTTAAGTTCGGGTGATATTCTAACCCTTTCACTCACTTACTCTCCCTCTCTCTCGCTCGCTCTCTGCTCTTGTGTGTGTGTGTGTATTAAAACCCTTTTTGGTTTGTGTTTTTGTAAGGATTTAGCCAACGATTTGAGGCTTGGCCCAGTCATTTAAAGTCTTTTTGGGTTAAAAGTGTTTTAGGGTTTTTCTTGGCTAACCGAAAATGAGATAGACAGAGAAGGAGACAGGAAAAAAAAGGGAAACGGAGGAGACACAGAGAGCGAGTGAGAGAAAGAGAGCAAATCGTTTGAGTTGAGTGTCAAAGTTGTGTTTTCTCTTTGTGGTGGTATTAGTGTTAGTGTTTGTTGTTGGTGCTTAATGTGAAAACATTTTAATCATAGCTAAAGGAGCGATTAGAGGGTTGTGGGGGAATGGGAAGTTTTACTTTTATTAAAATGCTCATATCAATGATATACAAAGCGGAAACTTTGTTGCCAAGAAAATAAATATTTCAACTAATAAAACATTAAAATGTTTTGCCCAAGGATTTGTTATTGTCAAGATACTTTTGTTGGATGTCCTTTTATAGATATTCTTCATAGCTAATTGTTTAGTTGAACTAAAAATTCTCCTGATTGACCATTGCTTCAGAGGGAATTTTAAAGAGCCTGCTCTTCTCTTTTCATACATTTACTTAGGGTGAAAAGCGTATATTAAAATTGCCTTAAAGTTGATAAATTCTTGATATAGACGAGCTTAGTTTATAGCGTCATGTCTGTCCAAAGTTAATAGACTCGCTTGTTTAAAATCTTGGCCACTCCCAATTCCATCCGTTGATCCTCCAAAATTCATAACAATCGAAGTAAAATTACACGAAGAATCCAAGGTTAAAGTTGACCGTTAGCTGCGCCTTTGTGCTTGTTTGCTTATGTTTTCTGTTGCGAATTTACGATATGAATTTGATCTTATAAAGTTTAAGTATCTTTTCCCTTAGTGTAGGGTATTGCCAAGTCGGCACGACGACTTAGTTGCTTAATTTTTGGTGTAAGTTTTCCAAATTCATTTCCAATATCATAGGGTTTTCGCTTATGTATGTAGTCTGGGCTTAAGTCTATTGTATAACTTTAATTTTCCACTTATATTGAGCATTCATTGAGTTTCATTGAGCTTTTCCTTTTCTTCTTTTATTCATTCGTGCAGGGGAAAAGCAAACATTTTGGGATAACCATAAAAAGGGGCTTTCCCCTACTTTGTGTGCGGTTGTTTGCGTGTGTGTATGTGTGTGTGTGTGTGTGCGTGTGTGTGTAAAGGGTGTAAGTATTTCTTCATTCCCTGCTGATTTTCATACTGTCTGTGCCCTGGAGGGTAATTCGGGTATACTCGGCATATCAGACGCTATGATTTGCCACCTTTAAAGCTTAGATGCATTCACAGGAGCGAGATCACAGCGTATCTCAAAGTCGTTCACTTGATATGCTTAAGGGATTTTTTCTTTTCTTTTTTATTTTTATTGTTGTTTGATTTGAAAGATGGGGGAATGGGGGAAAGGCATAAAAAAGGGCTAAGGATTTGGTATTAGTAGGGGATTTTTGGTATACCCAAACCAACAATTGTTGTTATGTTTATTGGTGAAAGGCAGGGCGTCCCCTCCCCGCCCCGCCCCGCCCCCTTGATTTGCATGAAAAAGTATTAGGCGACAAATGCTTGCACTTTATGTGTGTGTGTGTTTGTGTATTGAAGATTACGTATACGCCATGTTTATACATTTGTTTGTTCTGTTTGTTGGTTTTTGGGTGACAAATTATGCAAATGATATGGGTGTGGGGTGTGAGGGAGAGGGAGAGAGGGATGTAGAGGGGAACAAATACAACAATTTTTGGGCCAGATGTCTGTGTCCATTTCACCCACAATTTCATTCTCTTTGCTTTTTGTGACTTAATTTGGTTTGCGTGTCGAGGCCATAAACAGCTTCACACAATAAACTTGTTGACATTTTTTGTTTTTTTGTTGGTGTTTTTTTTTTTTTTTTTTTTTTTTTGGTGGTTGCCGAAAGTCAAACAACACTTCATTAGTAGCCCTCCTTCCTGGCACAACGCATTTCGGGTATTTGTTTATAACTTAATCTACACGAAATTAGAATTGTAGCTGGTCACGCACAGCACGACCTCACGAGGCGAGGAGGACGAGGAGCAGCAGCTGGAGTAGGGTGAAAGGAAGGGACTTAATTTGTTTACAAAGAAGAAGTTTTAGTATTGTTTTAAAAAGAGATTCTCTCTCTCCCCCTCTCTCTCTCTCTCTCTCACTCTCTGACTTGTCTCACACTCATCATCCGATCCCGTCTTTCTCCCTCTCTCCCTCTCTCTCCTTTTCGCCATAAAACGCAGCTCCTGAGTTTATTGCAGGTACGTGCCATGAATTATTGTCAACACTCGCCGCCAAGTTGAGATTAACAAACATTCAAACGTCTGACATTTGACTGCCTTTTTGCTGCTGCTATTGCAATGCCTCCTCTCGAATACACACCACCCATCCGCCCTCCGTTCACACATTTTCCTATACACACTTTTCCCTGAGCATTTCTTCTTCTATTTCTACTACTACTTTTGCGTGCAAAATTGATGAGCTTGTAGAACATGTGTCTGTGCGCTTTTATTTATGGTTTTCCATAACAATTCAGCGTAACATATGTGTCTGAGCTTTGTTGATTGAAGCCAAACGTAGGGCACAACGGGGGCGTCGTGTGTGAGTGTGGGGGGCGGTGGATAAATTGGATGAAGTATGTCTAGCAGCAAGCGAGTGAGTACATTTAACTCTCTAAAGTATATATATATGTACATATATGCATATTAGGTAAGTAGGTCACAGTCACACGAAAAGTTCATTTAAATTTCACTTGCTTTAAGCAAGAACGAAAATCTGTTTTCTGCTACTTCACGAATGCAATGAACTTCTTCAAGACGAATTGGTTCTAGATTTTCTCTTTTTCACATTTATATTAAATGAAATTTCACATTTAATGTTCTTTCAAAATTTGCCACAAGATGATCTCTTTAATTTTCAATCTTTTTTTAAAAAAACCCCGATCTATCGGTCATAAAGAAATTGCTTAATTTAGATTCTCTCTTTCTCTCTCTCTCTTGTTTGGGATTGCTCGTAATTTGTAAATCTTTGGTTATCTTGGATTTATTTAATTTTCATTCTTCGTAAGGAACTAAAAGTTTCATTTATTTGCCTCATTGAACTAGTTAGCTAAAAGAAGGGGAAAAAGACGCCGCTTTTGGTCTAGTAAGTGCACTTAATTTCCCTTTAGATGGCGTGACAAACTTTTCTAATGAACGCCCATTGCAAACTAGACAAATTTTCACTTTTTCGCTGCTCAGCACTTACTTTCACTTTTCTTTCTTCTTTTGCACTTTCCGCTTCTGGTTTTTTTTCCCCTCGCATATTAATAAGAAGAATGACATGAACCACAAAACACAAGAAACAAAAAAAAAAAAAAAAAAAATTAAAAAAAAGGAAAAGTTGGATAGGAAATAAGAAAAATTCCTTCACAACTTGCAACTGTCTTGTGGCATTTTTCATCATTATGCAAAGACAAATTTCGCTGACATTTTCTTGGCTTGTCGCTCAAAAACAAAAAAAACAGAAGGAAGATAAGGGATCTGCGAAAACTTGGCCAGGATGCTGCTCGGTTATCCTTGAAACAAACAAGAAATGCAACTGACTGACTGACAGCTGTGTGACATTTGTTAAGCACAGAAGGGAAAAGAAACTTTCCAATTTCCTTTCCCACTTTTTTTTTTGCTCACTTTTTTTGCTCACTAATTAGCAACCTTGCAATAAAAATATTAACCAATGAAAAAGAATAATAACAAGAACAACTTTCATTCTCCCTTAACTAAATAAAGTAACTTCTTTTTTTGTTCTGTTTCTTTTTTCTTCGTCCTCTTCTTCTTCTTTCACTTTCAAGCTATAATAGCATTAAATAAATCACAAAAGTCCAATCTTTATGGCACTTTTCTTCTTTAACCTTTTCACGCGTTTTACTACTGCAACTGGGTGGGGGGAGGAAATGGCGCGGGAGGATGAGGTAAAAGTTGCCACGTCAACTGAGACAGAGAGCGAGAGAAGGAGAGAGGAAGAGAACACACTGAGTGCATTTTGTTGATTTATAATACAACAAAAAAGAAATATATATATAATGTTTTAAAACATATTACATCATAATGAATGCGCGACGAAAGGGCAAACGTAGAGAGACGTAGGAGAGATGGAGGAGGAGGATGGTAAGGGTAAGGGTGAGGATGAGGGTGGGGGGAATTTGGGGTTGTTGAATAAAACGCTTCGTAAACAAGTTTCGAGTGAAATAATAAAATGCGCTCTTTATGCATTTGCGCTCACCTTACCATTGCCCCGCACCGCCATAGCACTCATCTGTCCTCTACCTTTTGCCTTCCTTTGTATAATGCGTGTTATGTAATAGTTTTCCAGCTTGGCATTTTCCAAAAGGCAAGCTGTCGTCAGCGGGCGAAAGAGGTTCTTTGCCAACTTTTACCCAGCGCGTTAAAAATTTTCAGCATATTTTTCTACTCCTGTGTGTGTGTACAAGACGGAGAAGGAGTCGAAGGCAACAAGAACAACAACAACAACAGCAGCAGCAAAAAAAAAGGAAACTTTCCATCCGTCTGCACTTGAACAGCGCAAAAAACACTGGCGGCACACTGGGCAAAACTGGAAGAATATTCTTAACTCCCACCCTACCAGCCACGCCTCCCTCAACTGCCCCGTAAAAGCAGCCACAAAACTTTCAACCAAACAATTTTGACACCTGAACCATTTGCCGCGCGAGTGTTGACAACGGACCCCTGGACCGACCGACCGTCCGACCGACCAACCAATCCTCTAGACCAACAGAAAAGAACAACAACAAAAAGCAAAAAAGTGGCATAACTTTAAAGAAACCGCTTGGCATGTGGTGTGGCATGAAATATAAATGTTTGGTTAACATTCATTTCCATTCTTTTCCTTCGCCCTCTCTCTCCCTCTCTATCTCTTTTGCTTTTCAAATTGAAAAATAAAAAAGCTATAACAGAATTTGGAATTGAAATTGGATTGAGAAGATTCAAAGGCAAGGAAAATGTGAAGCATAGGTGTATGTGCAGGCTAAGCCAGTTGCTGCGTAAGCAAATTTGTACGGTTGGTCTTAAAATGCATACCCAAAATACATATACATTCTCTACATATATATTCTTGATCAGCAAGGGGAGACGAGTTGATATAACCATGTTCGTCTGTTCGTCTATCCGTCTGTCTGTCTGTTGCTATGCAAATAAGTCCCATAGTCTTAAAGCTATGGCTTTCAAAATTCGTATATACATTTTTCTATACCTCATGGACTATATATATCTCCCATAGGAATCATCGTTAGAGTTTTAGATCAATAACTTCGTTTATTTTTCAACCAAAGAAATGGATTAAGAGAGGTTCATTGGTATTTAAATATAAAATAAATGTAATGTTTACTGCATTAGCATTAGTTTACTGATAGATCTTTCAATATCACATCAGATTTCACATGAATTGAAAAACTTTCTCTTTAAGAAACCAAATTGATATGTATAAATCTTTCTGATCAACAGGAACTTGTTCGTCGATTGGGCTTCACGTGGCCGATTCCTTATATTAAGGTTTTTTGGTTGAGAAGTCGACTTTAAATTATATGTTTTGGTTTTTGTTTTTGTTCCGTTTTCATTTGCAAATGTCAAGCTTAGTTTGGCTCTTCTCCCTATTGGCTTCCCATTTGACCCATATAATTTTCCATTTACACATGAAAATGCTCTTTTCTGTTGTGTCGTCGTGTCGGAATCGCTCAAATGGAAAAAATTCAGAAATTCTTGGGTGCGAAATGTTGGTTGGCATAGGAGGGCAGGGCAGGACAGGGCAGGGCAAGGCAGGGTGAGGTGAGGTAGTTGAACGAGCGGGAAGTTCAGTGAGTTGAATTGAAAATCATCAGCATCAGCATCAGCATCTGAGCATCTGGAATTGAGTGGCAAAGCTGTAGCTCTGTATGTAGTCAGTGTCGGGTTGATTAATGCGTCTTGTCATAATATTCCTGTTGATTGTGTGATGAATATACTACGCTCTCTCTCTCTCTCCCACTCCGGCAGCACTCCTTTTTGGCCCAAGGAAAAGGAAACTGAGAAAGGAAGTTGCTGGCGTTGCTGGCTGCTCCGTGCTCTATGTAAGTGGGCTAGGCCATTATGCTTACTCTTCATTGCAATTTCCTGTCCTTAGTTGGCGATTTGCATGCTGATCTCATTAGCACAAAACAAGTTCATCTGCGTCTGCCCTCCCCCTTGCCCACGCCCACGCCCACGCTCTACACGCTCTCTTCACGTGCCGTGGCAAGTTGCAAGCTGCATCATTTGCATGCAAATGCCGTTGACATTTTCCAGCAGCAGCGGCAGCAGCAGCAGCAGCAACAGCAGCTTTTGTGTAGCGCTTTTGTTGTGGTTTTGTCCGAAGGGACTTGAAGTTGGCTTTGGCTATGGCTTTTGGATTTTTCACTGGTCACTGGCCACAGTTGGCAACTGTCGTTGACACTTTTGGCCAATATTCACTGCACGCGCGCGCGCTCCCGCCCAACACCACCAAGAAAAAAAAAAAAAAAAAAGTAAAAGGGGAAAAAGCCAAGTGTCCTGGTCGTTTTTATGAAAACTTCATCTTCTTCTTTTTGTTGTTTGTTGGGCGGTGAGGAGAGAGTGAGGGTGGCAAATTGTCGTTTGAGTTGTTAATTTTTATTGAGGCTTCTTTGGACAGTCATTAGAGAGCTCTTAAGCAAGATAGTAAATATTTTGTTCTTAACTTTTCGTATTGCTACGCGCGCGAGGTTTAACTGAAAAGTTTGCAGAACATTCAAATTTCATGGGTTTCTGTTTCTGGTATATTTAAATTTCAATGCTTTTCAATTAAGTTTTTAGCTAGACTTTTGATATATTTGTTTGCAAACCTATTTTTTGTCGATTTTTTTGATTATCTATGGTTAAGTGAATTTTGAAAAAATTTAAATGTAGGAAAGAATACTTCATATAGACAAGATGACGAACATTTACGTGTCATCATTCATTTGGGATTTTTTCAAGTCTTCAATTTTGTTAGTAAACATTTCTTTAAAGTATTTGGCCTCCCATTACCTGCCTCTCATTTTGTCTACAGATTTTTCAATAAACCCCCCGCAGAAAAAATAGGAGCAAAATTTATCACGCTTGATTTTTACCTTATTTTTTCCCCCTTAATTTCAATTTAAGCCTTCTTATGGGGTTAAAGCGTATCTAATTGAATTACAAAAAACAAAAAAAAGGAAGAAGTTCACCAGAGAAAAAAGCAAGCAATCCGCTTAACTAAAATATTACTCATACGCTCTGTTGCTGTTGTCGAAGAAAACTCTCAACATTTTCCTTCCTCTTTTGCCGAGAGCAAAAAAAGGTGAAAGCCCATTAAAGTTCTACACTTCAGCGCGCTGGGCGCAATTAAGCCATATATATATATTTGTGGCTTGGCAAAAACGCAAAACAATAAAGAATAAAAAGAGGGACACAGCCACCACACACACACACAAAACCCCCCTGTCTCCTCCTCATGTATAAGGCCCCAAGGCCAAGAAACCAAAAAGTCAAGTCAAAAAGCAACAAGAGAAATAGGAAAAATAAACAAAAAATGTAATTTGCGCCACTTAACAACAAAATGGACAGTGGCCATTAATAATTCCATTTTCCGGGCGATGTCATGAGGGGGTGGGTGAGGGGGATGAGATAATAAGGAAATATGACTTTAAAGGGAAGACCCTCCCTCCCACACACCTTACCGTTTGGAGAGCTCTGCGCGTTGACCACGAAATGGGAAATTAAAAGAAAAGAAAACGAAGAAAATTTGAAAAACAAAAATATGTAAGACTTAACACGAATGAAGGAACAAAAATAGAGAGGGGAACAATGGCCAAAAAGGTAGAGAGAGAGAGAGAGAGAGAGAGATGAGAGAGGCAAAGAGTAAGGCAAATTAAATATATTTTCTTGCTTCTTAGATCAACTGACTTAAAGAAAAATCTCTTTCTTTGACTTACGTATGGGTTTTTGCCTTGAAATAGTTTTCAAATTGAACACATTTGACAAAGTCATCACATCGACTTGTATATACCCTGCACCACCAAGTGAAAAAGCTACTAAAACTTGATAAGATCAACTTGATAACGTAAATTCACAACAGCAAACAAAAGCACTTAAGCGCAACTTCAACCTCGTGTAGTTTTACTTCGATTTTTATGTATTTTGGAGGATCGGAAAGCAATTAATATGCTTGAAAATTCTTTAAGCTTTCGATATTGCACTTTGCTTTAATATTTCTCTCATTTTGTGAGCTCACTTCAGTTCGAGGACAGTTTAAATTGGCTTTTGATGTCATTGCAATGAAGTGACCTGACCTATATCCTTATTTCATATACTAGTTGTTGACCCGGTGTCATTCCAATGGATCTTGAAATCATTGGCTTTCGCTTTGCCGGACAAAATTGTTCACTTAGTATGTCCTGCGTTTCCTGTGCCATGATGTTTCGTTCTCCTTGCGAGTTTTTCCTGTTCCATTTTCTTTTTATTGCACTTTTCTCACATTGTTTACGATGATGCGGAACATCTATTTTGCTCTTCTCCTATATTATATATATATATATATATATATATATATCCTTGTGTCACTAATGAGCAAGGACATTAAATAAAATGTTTTGCAGCTTTGGCCAATGTACAGTGTACAAGTTTTCAGATTTTCCCCTGGCCACCCGCAGCCGCCCCCATTTCAAGCATCTAATGCTTTAGCAACTTGAAGCTAGTGGCGACTTGTAATTGATTTCTAGGCTTGTTGCGGTTGTCTTGCTTAATGTTTCAACAAGGACTCGCGAGGCACTTTCCACCACTACAACACAGGAATAACAACAACAACAGCAGCAGCAGCAGCAGGGATGGAATGATGGGGAGATGGTTGAGGTTGGGGTTGGGGTTGGGGGACGGGCGAGAAAAAAGTCTTTTCAAATTTAAAAATGCCTAAGAGCGTCACTTTGGCACTGAGCCAGGCAACCAAGGCAACAAACCAACCAACCAACGAACCAACCAACAGGCAGCCAATGCTAGGACAAGACCAGGACAAGGACCAAGGCAAGAAAGCCTTTTGGTTAAAAGGCAGAAAAACGAGGAAAAGCAAAGGATAGTCAGGGAGAGAGAGAGGGTGGCGACGGAGAGATGGAGAAGTGTTTGAGAGGAAAAAGAAATGGCAACTGTGTTACAAACTACTGAAAAACTTGTTATCTTAATGGATATTTTGTACTTCGTTTGTGGTATAGAAATTGACTCACTCTGTTCGTGCCGCCGGCCCAAGGCACTTCTCGTTGCGATGCGATGCGATGGTGAAAGATAGGCAGACAGAGACGGTGGCCGGAAGAAGGCGGCAAGACGGCAAGTGAAGGAAAATACCAAAAATGTAGCTACACAGGTGAAAGGTGGGTAGGAAGGTAGGAAACGAAGATAAATCTATCATCGGCCAGGCCAACCTGCTGCTGGCTGCTGTCTGCTGGAAGCTGCTTAGATGATGCCTTGAATTCTAATCAACAGCTAATTAAGTGACAAATTAAATATAAATTAAAAACAATTCGAATCAAGTGGATTAGATAGTCAATAACAACAACAACAACAACAACAACAGCAACACGATGGAGCACGATGAGGAAATAGCAATGCCTTTACTTTTAATTAAATTAAACTTTTACAAGACAACTTTTCGAGGCGATCCCTTTGTGCATACCAAATGAATTGGAAATTGTGTTTAGTGTAAAGTGCAAAAGACTCTCTCTGCCTCCCTCTCTCTGGCTCTCTCTCTTTATAATATTAATTAAGTTTAATAACTATGCGATACTGCCATTTGGAATAGAGTATTTCTATGGCCAATATTAATAGAGTGATGCCATAGCTAAATACCAATATCAATAAAGCAGAGCTCACTGTATCCATGTCCACCTGTAGACAACAAAATAGTTAGATTACATGCGGGTGGATTAACAATTCGTACATCAAACTTACATGCAAATCGGAGGTCTCAATCTTTTTAACACATGGCGGCTTACGGGAATGCCACACATTGAAATGATATTTCAAAATACCCGTCTCTGTAACGCGTCGTAACCTTGTCGAAATCCTGGATTAGTCTCTGTTCAAAATCAAATAGAATAGCCAATTTTATATTTACCCATAGGCTATAGCCTTGCGCATGGGTGAATTCTTTTGCATTATGTTCACTGTCTTTTGAGGTGGAAACATGCTCACTTCGGTCAAATCACAAATTTCACGCTCATTGAAGGTCTCCGCAATGATTCGATAGGCAGCAGCCACATCTACATGAAAAGCGAAACCTGAAATTGAGATTAGGATATCAAACGTCAATAAACATGTACGATTAGAAGGGGAAACAACGACTATTACGTAACAAACTTTTTAAAGAATGACTTTATGAAGTTTTTGGGCACATAATTCCATTTCAAAAGTGCTTTTAAAAATGCGAAAGACTTGTTATGAAGTGCAATGATCATACCACATATTCACCGCTTAAACTAGTTGAAAATCACAACAAAAGTAAAACGAAAAACAGGGAAAAGGCACATATAAATTTATAATATACTTTAAATATATTAATTCTCATTTTTTGAGACTTTTGAGAAAAAGTGAAAAGAAAAGTGCTCGATTCGGACTTTATCGGATTGATCAGGAGTTCTTTTGGCTCTAAAGAAACAACTCACGTTCATGCTTAACCCTTAGCAGTCCTGTATCAGGATCCAACCAATTGCTAGCCGCATTATCCTTGGCATGTGCCCCAGTCTCATGACTATGGACAATATCGCGATAAGATTTAGCCGAATCGCCAGCTCCAGTTTGAGGTGGTTCCGGTTCATCATCACCGCCGCCGCCAGCTGGACTACCCGCAGAACCAGTGGCTGCTTCATTATCCTTGCTGGGAGGCAAACTGGTAATTTTCTTGGCATATAACTCCATGGAAACAGGATCTTTAGTGTGCTTAAATAAAATCTTAAAATTAAATAGAATTTTTTTTTTGGAGCCATTTTTGCTTACCAAAAAGTAATCACGATTATAGAGTATATCCTCCACGCCCACTTTCAAGGAGCTATGAACCAAATCACTTAGAGTCTTAATTGTTTTCGGTTTCTCCATAAGTAATGTGCCAACAATGCTGGCCGAATAGAATTGATAGATGGAAAAGGAGAAGAGTAAACTGGTGATAACGATGCAACGGCCCGAAATGAAACTGGTTGAGAAGCCTAAACCCTGTTGACAAATTATGCCGACAAAAAATAGCACCGACTCCAAGAAGAGGCCCACACGTTCGGGTGACGATTTGCCGCTGTTATGCTGTGAGCGACGCAAATTGACATAGTTCCGGAAACGTATGTGTAAACGTTGAAAAAATGTTCCAGTGATTGGTAAAATCTCTACAGAAATTCTCGATAAATTGTCGTCTTCTTCTGGCTTAACCACAACAGCACTAACAGGATGAGTTTGCTGCTGTTGCTGCTGCTGGTGCTGCTGCTGCTGATGATGATGGTGATGGTGATGCATTTGCGGTGCTCCACCCTTTGGTTTAATCAATGCAGCACCATCGTGGGGCACTAATTTCCATTCAATTGTCGTTAATAACCACAAAATGAATACTGTGAATACACCACAAATGACAATCAGTATCCAAACATCATTGGTAAATGGTTGCAAAAATACAATGCGATCCTTTTGTGTATTAGGTGGATGTCGAAAGATGAAACATGGACGGCTCGACCAGCTACGGCCGGCAACATCGATCCATTTATGCCTTTCTAGCCAATAGAAAATTGGCGCTCCACCAATGTCCGTCTCGTTGCGTATGAGTGCCCCAATCATGCCATCGTAACGGCCATTCTTCACATAACCCCATGAGGATGTGCGGGATAGGACAAATGTCCAGTTGAACATGTCACGGACGGCCATCAGCAGATTGAAATTGAAACGATTCATCGTATCGATGTGACCCGATACCGGGTGCGTTAGGTAGTACATCAAAGTGCCCGTCATGTTCTTGTTGGTCACCTGCCAGGATGGAAATGGAAACAGAAACAGAAACACGGACAGAGACGGAGGTGAAAAATTTGCTTCAAATGGCTCCATGGACCCTTACCACAACCATGCAACGAACTCTCGCATGCTGCATATTCTGGCGACGCAACACCGTCGATGTGGTACGAAACCAACTCTGTAGCAAAAGTCCATGTGTTGGCGTAAAGCTGCCAATTTCCGTTAGATTGACATGACCGCCATAGTTCAGGCCGGGATTCCTAAAAGCATTGCCGACGACGCCGCCGCCACCAGACGAAGGAGAAGAATATAAAAAGTTCATCTATGATGCTTTCGGAAAGGGATATGGTTGGCGTTGCACTTCCACTCGGTCCCTGTGTGTGTGTGTTTGTGTGTGTGTGTGCGTGCGTGTGCGTTAGAGGAGCCATCTCTCAGTTAGTTATGTATGTCTCTCCGGTGTCAATGTGAGTTAGGGTTAAGATTGAGTTGGCTTACGAGTCATTAATTGTGACCTTTTCGGAGTGACTAAAGCTCTAAAGTGTTCAACTCTAAGTACAGTCGAACTTCCATATAATGAATTCTCATAAAATTGGGTGAAAACTTTATTATATAGAAAATTAAAGTGCAATGAGAATTCATTATGCGAGGACTTTTATTCTATAGCAGATAAATCAGTTGATGTTTAATCTATTTTCGCTTTTTTAATGAAAAAACTTTCAATGTGTTGAAATAAATATTCATGAGTAAACTGTGTCTAAATGAATTCTATCGCTTTACTCAATTTTTGTGAAGATCTTCAAATTAAAGACAAATCGATTACGATAGTATTGTGATCCTTGGCAACCCTAAAGTCGATAATCACTAGGGAAACGGACAAAACGCATTGAAAATTATGTTTAATTTGTAGTGATTTATCTTTTGAAAAGTAATCGAAAGAAGAGAATCCGTCCCAAATATTTATTTAATAAGATTAAGTCGAGTAGTAAGTTCTCTAAGTAATCTTTTTGTTGACTAACAAATACATAAACCTTTTAATCAGCCAGCTAGTTAGAATGTTTTCTCTTACCACACATCATAGAGAGTAAAACCAACTCCGATGCTTGATGGCATCCTTTTGGCCAAAGTTAATTCAGTGTTGATATAGAAATTTAGTCCCTCCATAAAAGTTTCAATGGAAACAAGGCCATCAGTCTGTTGCAGTAGATCCGTCTCAATTTGTGAGAAATTCGCTTTCATATGCAGCGCATAATCCTCCATCAATAGCCAGTGAAATTTGTCATTAAAGTACATCTTGGCGGAAGCCTTTGCAAAAATGTTCACTGAGTTGAGTACTTAATATTCATAGAAAATTCCCTTCACTCACTCACTCACTCACCCAGTCACTCAGTTACTGACTAACTTACCAGCTCGAGAAAGCGACGACTTAACGGTCCACAAGCCAAATCCACGACCACAAACTGTTTTAGGGCTTCGAGCTTGAGGACATCATTCAGCCAGTCGACATAACTGAAAGTGGAACCACGAGCCTTTGGCCTACCCTTGACATTGCTGTTGCGTTTCGTGGCAGCGGTCGCTGCTTGCCGTAGCACATCCATTTGCACAATCCTGACAAAGGGTTTACCTTCATATAGCAGCAGAAGCTTAATCAGTTCCACATTCTTTGCTTGATAGGAATCCTGTAGTAGATGCTGCTGCTGCTGCTGCTGCTGCTCCTGAATCGCTTCCCCATTTTGGCCGTTGGTCGTTGCCGTTGCCGCCTCATTGTTGTTGTTGATGGGATTGCGGCGGTGGCAGGTGAAGTAAGTTAACCTTGGTATGTGCTTGTGTTCCTCGGCAAATTGTCGAATCAAACTGCTTTGCATTAAAGCAGTCAGATGAGGCTCTTCCTCCATTGCCATGGCGGCAGCTCCACTTTCATGGCACAGTAGCTGGATTAGGGCAATGGAGAAAACCAATGTCTGCATTGTCAATGTATGAATTGTGAAATGCATACGAAATCGTTGCGACTTGGCATATTTATATATGTATATGTACATATGTATCAGGGGAGGCGGCCGGGTATGTGGCAGTGTGTTGGAAAGGAATCCATTCAATTATTCATCTCTTCTCGATGTCTTTGACATTTGGTGGCTGTCAAATATTTTTGTTGAATTGGCTCCATAAATCGCTCATTGGTATTTTCACTTTTCCACATGGTCATTATTCAATTTTCATTCAATTACAATTTCATAATTCATGAGATTTGCCCTCCGCCCACATCCACACCCACACCCACAGCAAATTGCATTTGTATATGAATATGCATGAGAGATGAGGGTTTTCTTCCTATCTCTGTCTCTCATTCTCTGTCTCCTTCTCTTTCCCTGTGTGTGTGTTTGCCTGTCCTATGGGTATTCATTTGGGTTTTTGTGTTTTATTGTATCGCCCCCATGTCATAAATTTTGACAGTTTGTCACTTTAATTGAATTTCCATGCCAAAAAAAAAAAAAATAATATAACGAAAACTTTTTGTTCAACTGGGGAATTCTAGAGTTTTTTCCCCAACAATTAAATTAGCCTTTTGCTAAATAAAATGATATATAAGTATATATATACTATCACAAAAACAAATTCTAATGTCATGGTCAACATTTTATTTTCACATAACTCAAAGTTATGTCAGAGTTAGATATAGGTTTCCTTCTGGCTTACGAACTAGCTTAAAGTCTCAGGCACACACAAAAATGTGCAAAGGTGTTCTAATTGAATGAACCAAATATTGAGACTTAAGGACATCCTCTTAGATATGTTTTGCATTTCCTTACATAATTATTCATCAATTTGTAAGGCCATGGGAGCTCTAAAAATAATAATAATTATAACTTTAGAAGTAACATTTAATGATTTATAATTTAAAATTGTTCTATTTCTCAAAACTAAAAGTTTTTAATACTGTTTAAAATACACGCAACATTTTAGAAAATATTTTTCAAACTATTCTTACTACATTTATTAAACAATAAGTATTAACCAAAGTCCAACCGAATGAGGTGTCTTTTATCTTCTAAGATCACATTCTTAAGGACTTTTAATCTAGTTCTAAAACTGTTTACAAAATATAGAAATAATCAAATGGTTAGAAATAATAAAGTTAAAGAGGAATAATTTGAAAATTCAAGGTTCAAGATCAAAGAGAATTGGATATAGGGATTTTAAATTAAATTTTACTTAAGTGAACTTCAATTCGAATTATAATTGCGTTTTTCTCTCCATCGTTTGATTGAAACACAGTCGACTAGGTAGGTCCTTATGCTAATCTAGAGCAGACAATTTAACTAACCATAATCTAGTGCATCTTGGCATGGAAAAGGCTCTAGCACTTTTTGTCGACTGTGACAATTAAATTGTTTTTCGCGCTTTGTTAAAAAGGCAAATTGTGCAACAAAAACAAAAAAAAAAAACCATTTTCCTTAACAGTTTTTTGTTTTGTTTTTGTTGGTTTTCTTTTGCGGTAGCCAAGAGAATAACGAAAACGAAAACAAAACACAACAGCAAGAGTAAGGAGCAGGAGCAGAAGCAGAAGCAGTAACAGCAAGAGCAACATCCTACAGCAAGGAAGACCTGCAGGAGCTTTGGCATAATTAACAAAGAGCTCAGCAGGGCGCATAATTTTGTGCCCGCTACCAGCGTCAAATTATGCTACACTCGACGGGTCTGGGCTCTGGGTCCACGCCTGGTGACTGGTTGAAACTTTTTCCCAAGCCAAGCCAAACCAAAGCAAACCAAACCGGCGAGTGTACAGTAAAGTAACGTCAAGTAAAAGTATGTAGAAGCCCCCAAGGAATGGAGAGCGCAGCCAGATCGGTTCCTAGCAGATTGGCCAGTGTGCATATGCTGCATTTTCCAGCTCCATATTCAGCTCTAGCTCCTCTCTCTCTCTCTCTCTGCGCGTTTATGTCAAAGTGTGAAAAACTTTCATGCGTCTTAATTAAATTTTATACATATATAAGTAGCGAGAGAGAGCCAAGCCAAAAAATTTCCAGACACGGTAAGGGGGCAACTCTTCAACAACTTTTCAAAAGTGGCAGCTGCAAAAGGGCCAAGAAAATGGGGACGAGTGGTGAGATGGTAGTGGGGTGCGGCATGCACTTGACTTTAAGCTTACCAATTAGCGTATAAGCTGGTTGATAATTGAGTGGTTTGCTTTTACTTATCAAAAGGAAAAAAAAAAACCCCGTCTTACGCATATTAAATAGATTTCAAAATTGATCAGAGAAAAATACTCAAACAAAACTCAGGCTCGTTCAACAGGTGTGTTAGCCTCATATATTTGAGCAGATTCTTCTAACCTATTGATTTTTTTGTTCACATATTTCTTTCTGCTTGCTCCTTCTTAATAAGTAGTTAATTAACTTTAAGCGTTTGGTTTCTTACCTGACCTGAACCAAATGTTGTCTACTGCCATAACAACATGAAGGTAGTTAACCATGTGGCTCATTATCATTCCAAGCAGGTTGAGCTCACATTTGTGACACGCGACAGAGCCAAACAATGTGACATACTCACACACACACACATAATTCAGGAGCGCATCTCTACGTAAAGCAGGACAACAGAAAAATGTTAGAAAATCAGAGGAATTTATTGTCAAAGGAAGTTATTGTCATAGAAACTTCAAGTCAGCGGAACATATTGTCAGTGGAACTTATTGTGAGAGGAACTTATTATCAGAGGAAGTCATTGTCAGAAAAATTTCAAGTATTCCTTATGATTAGTTGTCCTACACGTTACCACTTTTCTGCTAAACCGTCCCTGCTAACAAAATTTGTGTACAGATTTTTGGCATCACATACATGCAGATTGCCACATACTCGCCTTCTGTCAAGCTGCCTCCACACACACACACACACACACACACACACACACACACATACACCGAGTTTGAGATGACATAATTTGGGTGTTGGTTTGGGTGTTGGTTTTCCACTTGGTTTGTGTTAAACGCCTAAGAAGGTAAACATTTTTGAATGGGTTAATTATGGGAGTTGAATTCTTTTCCTCCTCACATCAGCATCATAATTTTGGGGTGGGACACATGACGTATGAGTAACATTTAGTTTGTATCTAAATGGTTAATTCCACTGGCCATTTAATAAGGCTTTTGGCCATAATGAATAATTCACATCTATCCCATCGATTATTCATACATAATTGAGTTAGCTAAAGTGTTGATAGTTTATGGATAATTTAAACTTTATATGTATATGCAAACGCACACATACACACATAGTACATACATACATAGAGACAGACAACATTTAATGATTTTATTTTGCACATTTTTTACATGTTGTAAACATACAATTTAATGGCATCTCTTTTCCTTTTACCCTTTCTCTCTCTCTCTCTCTCAGAATAATAGTTTTGTGCAACTGTAATTTATGATTATAGTTTTGCGTTTTGGCCTAGAGCCAACTTTTTATTATCAACAAATATTTTTTTTGTACAGGTAAAAAAAATGCAAAAATGCATTAGAGGCAGTCATACAAAACGACACCTACACACACACAAGCAGACACACACACACGCAAACTTAAATAATTTAACAAATAACAAATAGCTGAAAAAAGAAGAATAATCGGATTGTATTGTAAACGTGTTTTGAAATCATTCAACTTTAAATAACAAAAGTCACAATCAGAGTAAAAAAAAAAAACAAAACTCTGACAAAAGTATGAAAAAACATCATTAATGCGTATTATAGATTCTTGCTTGAGCAGAAAATCGATCAATTGTCGGCGTACTTCACCGGCATATCGTTCTCTTTCTTTATTTAACATTTAGTTCGAGGAAAGGAAAAGTTTCCATCCATTTTGATATGTTTGCAGTTTTCTGTCTAGCCGATTGGCAGGCGGAACTCGAGACAAAAAACTAAGCAAAAGCAAAACCATTGCAAAGTTTTGACTTATACAAACCGAAAAGAGAAAAACTTTTTTATCTGTCAGTTGAAAAGAAGATTTAAATAACACTCAGTTTACACTTCAGTTAATAATCGTTTTAATATGAATAATAAATAATCCATACAAAGTGTCCTTTTGACAGTCATTTAACGGCAACAACAACAAACAGTATGAACAATTTCAATTAAAATGTCAGTCTACCAAAAAAAAAAAAAGAACTTTGGTTGACTTTTCTATATCCTGGACGTAGAACAGAAACCAGAAAATGTCTTAGAAAAGAAACAGAAAAATGGATATATATTTTTTTCTTGTATTTATTTTCATCTCATTTGATTGTTGAAGATTTATGGCAAGCATTTTGCTTATTGACAGCTGAGCGGTAAAGTGAGCGTGACAAGGTAATCAAATGGAGAGCCAGCAATACACATTGAAGGACTGAAAGTCCTTTAGGTAATTCATCATAAAAGGATGTGCTAGGCGAAAAGTGTTTCACACCTGTGGCTATGCCATGGAGCGTCGGGCGCCCGCACCGCCTCCAACTTGATATATTCATTCATTGAGAGAGTCATTCATCAATCTTCTAGCATCGAACAAGGGGAAAAAGCCATTTTCATGCCTTTTCTTTCCGCTTTGGCTATTGGCTATTTAAATAATGAATAAATTTTCTGGCAAAAATATTAAGCAAATTGTTGTCAGAACAATATGAAATATGTTAAATAAATGATCAGTGAGAATGTGAAAGTCCAACCAACAAAATCACAAAAAAAAAAGAAAAACTGACTACTCAAAGGTGTATCTACAATTTGTCTATCACTCACACTCTCACTATCTCTTTGTCGCTTTGCACTCATCCTTAAAAGAGCTGAAAAAGGGTTTTTAAAAGCTTCGATAAAAGCAAAATCCAAAACCAAACTACATAGCGTAAAATGCTCTAAATTGAAAGTGCGCTTTTTGGGCTCAAAGCGCTTTCTAGCTTAGTTGCCTGCCAGCCTGATGGTCGGTCTGCTCTGCTTTGCGTGGCCCTTGATTTTGATTGCTGGCAAATTGTTCTGCAAGTGAAACGAAACTTAATGACACCAAAAAAAAAAAAAAAAAAGAAAAAATAGAAAAAACCAAAAGACACACTGACTGGCACTAACACTAATTCAGCGGGCACTTTACCTTACCCCACAGCCAAAGCGAATTATTGTAATCGACTTAAAAATCAATCAGCAAGAAAAAGAAGAAATCAGTGGAGAAAAAACCACAGAAAAAATGTTCTCTATGTCATTGAGGTAACGACTTCTAGATACCCTTCCGAAAACCTTTATATTCATTTATTTATTTACTAGTTTTAAGAGAAAACTCTTTCAAGTACACTTGGAGAAATTGATTCTATATTTCTTTTTATAACTTACAAGTTCTATTTATTTTGAATTTAATTTCTATTTCTATTGAAAAAGTTTATAATTAATTTTCTTTTTATTTTTCTAGGTAAGTTTTCTACTTTTGTATTGCCTACTTATTGGGGCAACTTGTCTTATTCAATATTTCTTTGGTTTTTCACTCAAGAAACGAGGCTTTATCTGTAAGTACTTGATACAATTGATTTTAGTATTATTTGAAACTATTTTTTGTTGTTTATTCTTATTTAAAATTTTGTAAGTAAATTTTCCAATTTATAATTGCCTACTTATTGGGGCAAGCATGAGCGATTTGATGTAAACTTGCAAAGTGGCATGTCTAATCTGATGATCTGATGTACCCTATTTTTTTTTTCTTCTTTCGAGTGCTTCAATAATTGTCGTTTTTTTTGTGATTGGCTTAAGAGATAAAAAGCATAAGAGAGACAAAAAGAGAAAAATCATGGGAGAGCGACAGAGATTTTTCTCTCTGTCTCAGAATATGAAATGCAATTGGCAAATGAATGAAGGATTACGCTTTTCTCCATTGACTAGAACATTAAAAAAAAAGAGGTGGAGGTGGAGGAGGAGGAGAAGGAGGAAAAAAAATGGTCAACTTAATCCACTGAGCATCAAAAGAAAACTTATTCATAAATGTGTCTTGGCCAGGGCGAAATGGTTGGTTGATGGGGTCCAAGCATTAAGATTATATTTTTGGCCTCAATTCAAATATGCAACACAATAACAAAATAACTAACTTGAAGAACAAAATAACAAAGTAAACTTTTCTGACAATGCGTAATGCGTCTCTAGAGCATTCAGCCACAATATGTAACGGAAAAGACGAAAACTTTAGATGTTTTGTCATGACCAATGGGAATATGTATATATATACATATATATGCAGTAAATGCAAAGGAATCTGTATAATAATAATAACAATAATAATAGTAGTAATAATAATAAGTGAGACGATTACAAGAGTGAGCGAGAGAGAGAGAGCAAAACTTTCAATGCCCACAGAGACAATGATGATGATGATGTAGATGATGATGATGATGATGATGATGAAGATGCGTGCAAATATTTGCCTTTGCTCTTGGGGCACTGATTCAGAGATTCGGATTGTGTGATTCTGGTTTCTGGTTTTGTTTCTCGTTTGCTATTTAACACGTAACACGCCCCCATGATAATTGCTGCATAATAAACATACAACAATTTGAATTCACTCGTATTCTCTTCACTCTTCTATTCGTTTACGTATTTGCATTGTCATTTTGTTGAACAAAAGCAATGCCTGAAAAGCATTCTCTGTCTGTGGGTTTGACTAATAAATACACCCACACACACACACACATACACACACAGAATATGCACGCACACATTCAGCAGCATTATCAGCAGGAGGAGTAGGGGAAAGAGGAGGGTAAAATGTGTTTATGAGGCTGGTGTTGTCACATGGACAGGCAGTAAAATTGGTCATCACACACACACACACACACACACTCACCATGTAAAGTGTGTAAACAACAACACCAACACAAAATTGGCAGACAATAAGTAGGCAAAAACCCATTCAAACAGGCGAGAAATGTCAATTCGATTTTGGGTTTTGGTTTACGGCCCATGAAATGAGAGCCTACAATTGACTAAAACGAATCTTCTAACCAGCTTCAATCTTAATCGATTTCGATAAGCCATAATTACTGGTCTTACTAGACGAATAATCTAAATATCTATATATATATATATATATATATATATATATATATATGGAAGTTTGTTTCATTAATAGCTCAATTACATACATTGCACTCTTGAGTTGCCTATCGAAATTGTTATCGAATCTAAGTCAAGTGACTTAGATTATCGTTGAAATATTCTAAATTCTTATAATGATTCATTAGACAGATTTTCATTAATCAAAAACAAATTTTCCTTTGCCCTTTACATGCCGCAACTCTTATTGGTTTATCAGCACCTTAGCGCCCCTAGCGGACAACTATCTACAAAACGTTTCTATGCATATTTCGTATATTTTTATTCCGATTTTATTGAAGTTAGGCCAACTGATAAATGTTTTTGACATAATTAAAATGTATACTACAGGGCAGAGCTGCCCGCTAGGTGCGCTAAAGTGCTCGTGTGATCTAACATTAATAAAAATATCAATTTATACTTCATTTCCACGTATTTCGTATTTCTTTGGCTAAATAAACATTTTCCTTCTTTTATTATTCATTCTGTCTCTCTTTCTGTCTCCATCCTATTCACAGTCCGCCTTAATTGTCATTTAGAATTCATTTAGATTCTTTCACCTTTTATCTTTGCCCAGGCACACGATGAGTAAAATTAAAATAATCCGCGGCGGGTGTTGATAATACATACATACGTACTATATATATGTATATTTCTTTTTTTTTTTTTTCTTACACTACCAACTTTTGGTTCATTTGAATAAATGAAGTGGCGGCGACTGACTGACTCTCTGACTGATGGAGTAACCAAGCTAAAAAAGTTAAGCTTTTTAATTAAATTTAATTACAAAGAGTTGACTTTGATGAAGTCAACTAAGAAATGAAACAGAGAATTTGCATACCAATTGAAGGAAGAAAACGGAAAAACTCATGGACAGAAAAGCTTTTTGCTATTTCGAATAATATTTTCATGCACACATGACTAGAGAAGACAGAGAAAAGGAGAAAGAGAGATAGAGAGAGAGAGCAACTCAGGGGCACGTTCAAAAAAACGAAATAAGAGAAGAGAAAATGTTAAGCTGAAGATTTATTGAAGCTACTTAAGTTGCTAGTGATGATGCTGTTCTCTCTAGCCTTTTCTGCAAGGCCATCAGCTACTTACTCAAAGGACGACACCACCACGACCACCCATATCGCCCCCCACAAGCAAAATCAAAAAAGAAACAATCCAATTCAATATGCCAAGCCCTACACTGTCGACTAGAAAATACCCTTCATCTTTTGCTCCATTTTGGGGTCAAATTCGAAATGAAATGACCTTGTTCTTTTACAGTTTAAATTAAGTGGGTTTCAACTACTTAAGGATCTTTGACATTTAAACAGCTTGACGTATGACTTCATAAAGAAAATCCATTGCATACTTTGGGGATCTATTCGATAGTTTTTAAACCAATTCAAGCACACTGAAAACGATCTTTGACAAATAAAGTAGCTTAAAATTAAAGCACGTTCACTTCATTAATGGATTAAAACAATTGCCTACTTTTAGGTGACTTGGTCATACCCTTTCGACCGACTATAGGGTACAAAAAAAAAGGTTAACATTCAGTCGTCTGTGAAAATATTTTACAAGTAAAGCAATATTTTGCTCTCTCATTTTTTTTTCTCTCTCTCTCTCTCTATAATTTTTTTTGTACTGTGCTCATTTTGCTTTTGAAGTGACTGCCGCCAGACGACATAATAGATTCGAAAAAAAAACAAGAAGACGAGGAAAAAAGGAGCAAAAAATGAAATAATAATAAATATATGTATATAAATATTTCTATTGAATGGCTGCAGGCATTTTAACCTAAGTCTAAGCTGCTTTAATGAGAGAGGAACCCATCTTAAAGATCATAGATCATTATAATAGCAACAACAACAACAGCAGCAGCAACAGCAAATACACGGACACACGGTCGACCACCCCTCATAAATAAAACATTTATACAAAATCATAAAAAAAAGATGCCTTCAAAGAGAAAAAAAGGTAAGAACAAAAAAAAAAAAAAAGGAAATACCAAAAAACCTGAAAAATTGCCATTACATTTAAAATGAGCTTTAAAAAATAAAGGCAACAAATGGTGGCGCAAAGGAAGGAAGGAAAGCGAAGAAAATGATACGTGGGAGGGGGCTAAATCGTAAACACATGGCGTATGAGCAATATGCAACATATTTTTCCAATTGAAATTGTTGTAGACAAAACTCAGGAAAACCGAAATGACTGAGAGAGAAAGAGAGAGAGAGAGGGGGAAAAATTTGATACGTTTTATTCTTATTTTTGGCTTGAAGCAAATTTGAATTGTCAAAAATTGTAACGAGCTTTTCTCTTGCTCGCTGTTGTCCCTGTTCCTGTTCCTGCTGCTGTTGCTGTTGCTGCTGGCCACTTTCAAACCCGTTTCGCTGACATAAACTGCATTGAAATGTCATAAAAATTGAAACACGTTTCGAGGTTCCTTGCTTCTGCTTTTGCTCCAACTCCGCCAATGCTCCCTTTTCGCCCCGCTTTTTGGCTCTGACTTTGACTGGCAGTTCAGTTGTTGGCCGGGTTCTGGCCTGGTCCTGGCCTGGCCTGGCCTGGGCTTTGGCCTGCAGAGTGTCGCATCATGTTTCCCAGTTTACTCCCAGCCATCACCTCGTCCCTCAGCAGTTATTGCTGTTGCCGTTCCTGCTGTTGTTGTTGTTGTTGTTGCTGGTCTGATGCTGCTTTGCATACAAATAACGGTAATCTTTTTGGTCCTGGTCCTGGATCCCTCTTCATCTGCATTTTGGCCTCGCAATTCGCTGATGCCTGCACTTTTTGCACTTTACACGTGAAAAGCGACATGTGTGTGTGTGTGTGTGTGTGTGTGTGTGTGTGTGTGTGTGTGTGTGTGTGTGTGTGGCTATCTCTTTCTCTATCCCCCTCACTCTCGATGGGTGTGCGCGCGTGTGTGTAGGTGAGTGTAGGATCTAGTCCTGCTTGGCTATTATGAAAATTTATTGTTTTACGTGTGAATAATTTTGGGCAATTTTTAGATATAAGGTCTAAATCAAAAAATTGGATAAAAGAAGTAGAAAGAGAAGAGACTACGGGGACAAGAGAACGTATCCAGTGTCAAGAGTTCGTGGCAAGTGCAAAATTTTGTGGATTCTCCAGCACAAAAAAAAAGAAAAGAAGTGAACTCAAAGAAACTCGATTTGAATTATTTTTTCTATCAATCAATGATCTAAAATTGGGAGAAACAAATGTCTCAAAATTTTCTATGAGGTCTAAACTCTTGCTGAATTATTTAAGTTCGCCAATTAATTTGTCTCATATTAATTTTTCCAACCATTTATTAATGGTTTTTTTAAGATTCTTGAAATTAACTAGATCAGACTACTAATACTTGAGAAATGCTGAAAATCCAGTTTAAATTTGAAATTAATTTTAGTATTTAGAAGATCTTGACAGAGTGGTTCGGGGAGATTCTTAAGAAACAGCAAATTATGATTAAAAGCTTGGCCTCTTCTGTATTCTTCGAGTTAAAGATGTGATTTAGGAAATGGAAGCTGATTGGAAAGTTATTTTAGAATATTCGATCACTTTTAATTGCTTTCAACCTTCCAAAAAGTTTTCGTAACATATTTTGCATTATATTCTCTAGAGCATAACAAGAATGAATATAAAAGAAATTAATTGCATTAATATTTCTTGCTTCCTTGTTGTCGTTCTGGTCGTCCTGGCTGTGTTTAATAGATTCCGATTTCAATCAGGTTTCGTCGGCCGTCGGCCATGTTTCCTTTAATTTGTTCCATGCTCCTTCCTTTTTGGCCAGTTTCCTTTTTCAATTTAAATTCCGATATAAACTCTTAACTAATTGATAGGACACATGCAAACAGCAAATCTCTGGCCACAAATAGCCAGCCATCCCCATCCCCATCCCTAGACAGCACCAGCACCACCCAATCCGTTCCTCCACCCGCATGACTTATGGGCTAGTTAAATAAATTTATGCTCTGTGATTTTCACATAAAATTGATTTATCACATTAACCACGACAAAACGAGAATTGGACTACAGATTTCAGTTTCAAGTTTCATTTCATGCTTGTTGGCTTTGTGGCTCATCAATTTGCAAAGGAAATGTGGAAATTGCATTAGAGAAGATAGAGACACCGCCAAAAAACACAAAAAAAAAAAAGGGGGCAAGACCATAAATCCGACTGGGCCACCAAGATTTGCCCACAAAAACCAACAAGACAAAAAAAAAAACAACCAAAAGGGTCACTTGCTCAGCTCAAAGAGTGGCTCGCATCGTCTGTAAAGTTATCCTATACCACACTACACACTGGCGCCCCTAACGACCAAAAGGTTTTCAGTCAATACATTATTATTTTCACCATCTAATTTTTGGGATGATACGAAAATTCTAGATCATCGTGGTTGATTTTCATTCTCATTCGATTAACTAACCTTAATATACCCAATTTACTTTCGGTTTAGAGGGTATAAAAATGAAATGACAGAACAAGCCACCATAAAGAAGGGTTAATGGTGCGGTTTTATTTTTTTGTGTGCTAGTTTTCTATTGTATATTTTGTTATTTTCTAGTTGCCTTTTGTTTTTTTTTTTTTGTGTCTCACAATATTTATTACATTTCTAATGAAGAAAGTAGTCGTAGTCGTTGTCAAAGGAGCTTCTCAGTAAGCGCATTTATTTCAATTCATATTTCTTTTCGCAGTTTAGTTTAGTTTAGTTGTTTTTTGTTGAGCTTTTGCCGCTTGGGATAATCAACATAATGAGTGAGCGAGCGAGCGAGCGAGGCGCATTCGGGCGGAAATTTGCTCCTTCACTCACTCACTCAGCTAGCTCTCTACGGCTCTCAGGACTACTTCGGCCTTTTCTATTTATGTAGAGGTACGTTGGTTGGTTGGTAGCTTGGTAGGTAGAAAGAACAGAGGCGAAGACGAGTTGTGTCAGAAACAAATGCTTTTCATTTCAAATGCAGCTGTTGCTTGGTTACCCCCTAGAGGGATTCCCATGTTCGTTTCCCCCCTTTGCTCCAACAGCCAGCAGCAGCAACAGCGGCAACAGTAACAACAACAACAACAACTTGAAGGACAACAGATGTTTCAGTGCGGCAGCAGCTTGTGTCACTCAACGTTGTATAAGATAATGTATATAGATTCATCTTCTTGTTGGGGAATTCTGGCCATTTTCTTAGGGTTGGATGCATAGATGGATGAATGGATGGATGTGGGATGAGATAGCTGCCGGGGTAGACGGGCCTTTGGCAAAGGAAATGTTGAGCTTGGACTTGGTTTTGCGGTTGGTTAGCAGCAATGGAATGTCTTGAGATATTTAGTTGACCTAGTTGGTAAAAAGAAAACACAAAAAAAAAAAAATACATAAACAAAAATCTAAGCACCACACAAATTGGAGAATTTTTCGTTAGATTTTCATGTGTTTTTATTTTATTTTTGTGTAAAAGAATTTTTCACTTTAGATGCAATAATCTCAACTAAGTGTTAGCTCGAGCAGTGTCTTCTACTAATCTGTCAGTTCCATTTGAACTGATATTGAATAAAACTGTCTACTAAATGGGATAATTCCATGTTTCTCAAATCCATTCTATTCCAAATCTAGTTGAATCTGAGTTGATCAATTATCTTATGATAGGTGTTGGAATATCCTTCATTATTTGTTTTTATTCTGAATTAATGATTATCATTATTTGTATTGTATGTTTTTGTTGATTGTTCTCTTTCAGTTTATATTTTTTTCTGCATTTACCGAATTTTGCTTATTATTTTTTTCTTTGTCTTTTTTCCGACTTATAGGGCATTGAAAATTCTCTATGATTATGAGCGGCAAAGTTTACAAGATTTGCCAACTAATTTTTGAGGATAACAATTTTGTCATAGCATACTTTTTAGGGCCCACTAAAACCACATTGAGTTGGAGGGGAAAAGCAGCAAGAAAGAGAGTCGAACTGTTAAATAAGCAACGATAGTAAGTAGATATGGCAACCTGCTGAAAGAAGCTTACATTCTTTCCCCAAACTCGGACGCAGACCGAACCCAAAAAAAAAGGAGAAGAAAACCTGTAAAAGGTTAGATTTTGAATTCAGAGTTTTTTTTCTTTGTTGCTTTTTGGTTTCCATTTTTTTTTCTCGTTTTTCGCATTGTTTTATTTTTCTGTTTGATTTGTGCATAAAAAGCGGATTTACTCTGGAGGGAAGAAAATAGAAAAAAACGAAGAAAAAAAAAAGATGGAAGTAAAGAAAACACGAAATGGAAAGAAAAATGAGCATAGAATGCGTACGCATACGCATTGGGGCATTAGTAGGATTTTCTTTTCCCACACACATGCACACACACACACAGACAGCCATCTCGCCCATAAAATGGCATAAATTGTATGGGAAAAGAACCTTAGGGAGCAGCAGCTTGCCTCAAGGCGTTTATCGTTTGTAAAAATTCGAGATTTGCATGCATTTGCTTGTCATAAAAAGAGAGTGAGAGAGACACACGAAAGAAGAAAGCAGCGAAGTAGGGGGAAAGCGAAGTGAAGAAAACGCAAATGTGTTTACATGTTTATATGCCAAATGGCAGGAGTGTCAGATTACGCATACGCAATGTGGTCATAGCCACTTTGTATTACAATAAGTTTCTTTTACTTCCAATATGTTGCTATTTTCATACATACAAACATGCGATAATACATACATTCATACATACACGAGAGTCACTCAATAAATAACAAGATAACGATAAACGGGTTGCCCGTAACCCCCACACCCCTGGCTACCTCAAGTAGTTGATATCTAATCAAGTTTTCAATTTTTATTTTGCTTCTCTTGAATATATGTATGGAAAAATCTGGCGTAATTTTGTTTTAGAATTTTTATTCCCCGCTTTTCGTTTTATTTTTGTGATTTTCTTTTCTTCTAGTTAGTTTGCGTGATTAAAGCAATTAGTCAACAGCTCATAAAACACTCAACGCATTAGCGAAACATTCATCAGATTTGGAGAAAATTTTTATTAATAGTCAACTCATATTTAACGGGACAAAAGCATGCAAGCAGCATAAACTCATAACGAAACTCTCGCAACAAAATGTGCTTTTGGTATCTTTATCTATGAAAAATGGGAAAATATGTTTGCTCTTCTCTATCAAAATGATATGCAATGCAGAAAGAAAAAAAAAACAAAGTCAAGAGTTAAGTTTTGGTTTAGTTTATCCAGTTTAAAGTTTCTCGTAATCAGTTAGTTGGCCTTTGGCTAAATATATTTCTGTTTTTGTCTTGTGGAAAATAATTTTCTTTTCTAAATTTTTAGTTTATTTATTGCAAAAACACCAAAACGGATTATTTATTTGATCATTTGAATGCTCTAGACCATTAAATTTCAAGTTTGTTACGTACAATCATCTAAGAGACGCACAAGCACATGAAGGGCGCACAAGCAAGTTGCGATCTGGAGTTATAAAAGAGAATTTGTGGGTGTGATCCATTATGATCCTTGCTGCAGATAGATATCTGATCGTTTAGCGTTACAATTGATACTTAGTAGGGGTTGGATAACTATGCTTGGACGATGATAATAATTTTTAAAGTCCCTGCTAAAGAGCTGCAGCAGTAGCAGCATCTGAATTTTGCCTCATCGCCAGTGATGTGAACCGGAAATTATGTAAATTTAAGTGTTTTTTCCGTTCGCTGAATATTTTTTCCTTCTTTGCTTCATTTTTTTTGTTTTTTGCTTCATTTTTTTTTTTTTTTTTTGTTTGTTTTGTTCTTAGTGGCTCGAGCAGTTTTGCTCATGGCACTGGAAAACATGATGAGCTGTAGAGAAAAGGTTTGAGTGTGGAGCAGAGCGCAGAGTTTGTAGTCAAAAGCAACAAGCTTGCTCCTTTTTATTTTGCTTATTTTTTGCTGGTTTTCTTTTGCCTTTTTGTTGCTGCTGTTGTTGTTGTTGTTCTAGACTTTAACAAATAAGCCATAAACTTGCATTTGTTGTAGTCTGAATGAAATTCTCGACAGAAATGAAGTTGTAAAGCAAAGTTTTTATCTTTTTGGGGCAATTGTTTTGTAAGCTATGCTTTCGACTTAAAAATTGTATACGAAATTTATAGATGTAGATTCCTGTAGGTAAAATTGATTTAATTGAAGTCACAAATTGTCTGTATGATTTCAAGTGCATTCGAGAGGGCTACCAATTAGGAAAAGTGTATGGAAAATGTTTCAAGACTTTTCTTTGCTGCTTTAAAGAGAAAGGGGATAAATGTTGTCATTTTTCATATATGAAATTTAGCCCTGCTGCCATAATTAGTTTACTTTATGGAAATTTCAGGTGGAAAAACACACACTCAGAGTGTGACACCTGACAAAATTTGCTTGCCAAGTTGCCACTTATGTTCAAAATGGCAGAAAAACTCAAGCAGCGGAATGCATTCTAGAAAACGATGCGAAACGAACGAACCAACGAACGAACGAAAGATGATGATGATGAGGACGATGCATACAAGATTTAAAAAGGAAATGCAGAGAAACAGATAGAAGCAAAGATGAAGATGGTGAAATAATTAATTTTTCTTTTAGCGATGTCAAGAAAATAAAGAAGAAAGATTTGTAAGCCTTAGGCCATGAGTAAAGGGAAAAGCAAAAACTTTATCAAAGGTAGCACCAAAATTAAGGCCGGAAGCCTGCCTCTGTGCATGCAGACAAAAGATAATAATGATGAAGATGATGACGATGATCCACAATTTCAATTGCATTTTACTAAAAAAAAAAAAAAGAAAGTAATTCAAGTGTGTGGTAGGAGGAAAAGGGAATGCACCTGAGCAGACCATAAACCAATCCACACTCGGCTAAATGGCACATCATTTAATGTTTGGGGTTTGAGAAATTTTCAAGCATTTATATGCTTCTCTCTTGCAGCACGCCATCAATACAAAAAAAAAATATATATATATATATATATATAAAGGTAGAATAAAGTCTTGAATTGAGCTGCTGCTTCTTTCTTTCCTCTCCCTCTCCTCCCTTTGGTGCATGCCTTTCGAGTGAAATGTATGAATTATAAATTGCAGTAAATATATTTTGCGGTTGGGATTACTTTATACCATATTTTGGCACACACACTCACACTCGCACTCACAATTGTTTTCAATGAGAGGGGCGAGAAGGGAGTGAGTGGTTTGAAAATTATGGCACAAAAATTTCTATTGCACTTTTAGTCACGTTCGAACCATTTTGAAGTGCAGATAAAGGTGGGAAATATCTTTTCTAATGTGAAGCACTTTTGTAGTCAGGCAGAGCAATTGAATGCATCCAAAAGTTTTTCAAATTTCTATACAAAAAAAAGTTCAGTGAAAAAATATCAATATTTTAAAAGTTCAATGATTAGATGACTTTTGTAATTATTTAATTAATTTAATTAATATACACTGCCATTGAGACATGTGTAAATCGACACGACGAGTGCTGCTGATGCTAATACCGCAAATAAAGTCTGTTTATAACAGATAAGAAATAAATATTGCATTGTTTTTGTAGCAAAAACCTTATCACAAAAGGTCTATACATATATAATCCAATGAATATTTTCAAATTTAAATCATTGCTCTCTAAAACATTGTCACGGTCGAACGTGTCAAGTGGAAACTACTTTTAAAAATCTATTCGGAATACTTTCCTCAATGAATCTACAAAGTTTTCTTACACTTTGTGTACTCATTTGCATTCCTAGATTCTTAGAAGCAACACCAACAAAGGGTAACCAAGCGGTGAGTGGAAAAGTGAAGAGTGTAACATGAACTTCATGCTGATTGATAAATCTGCTTATAGGATCCCGATGGCTCAGTTGCCACTAAGAATCTCTGCACATCGATAACCGAACAAAATCAGATACATAGGGATCAGGAACTAAATGAGCTTAGAAATAGATTAGATGAGCTAAGATCTCAAGTCACATCTCTTGAGAATCAATTAAAAGAAACTCAAAATCAATTAACAGTTAAAAGTCGCTTAGTTGAAAACAATTCTCTCAAATTGAATGAAATCGAAGGACTCTTAATCAAGATCAAGAAAAAACTGCCGAAAACTGGTTGCCAAGGCCTCTCATCGGGAATTCATAGAATTGAAATCGCTGGGCTTGATCCATTTTCGGCTCTCTGCAACGCAGATATTCCAGGTCGTGGATGGATAGTTATTCATAAACGATTTGACGGTAGCGAAGACTTCAATAGAACTTGGAGTGACTTTAGCAAAGGTTTCGGTAATTTAGCTGGAGAGTTCTTTATTGGTCTAGAGCAATTGCATCGCATTACCGACTCTCAACGCTATGAACTGTACATACAAATGGGTCATTACGATGGAAGTCTCGATTTTTCTAGGTATGACAATTTTACGATTGGTAATGAAAGCGAAGATTATAAGCTCAAATCGTTGGGAGAATATTCTGGGTCAGTGAAAGGACATTTCAAAGGGTCAAGTTTAGGTATGAAATTTTCAACATTTGATCATGACAATGACAAATGGATGGAAACAAATTGTGCGTTAAAATTTGGTGCCTGGTGGTATAGTTTTTGTATGGGATCGTAAGTAACAAATTAATTCTAGTTCTATACATCTGTAATATGTATATCTTCTTTTTACCTATTAGCAAAGCCAATGGCAGGTATTCTAAAATTGCAGTCAATGATTGGAACAGTATGAGCTGGGATGAAGAGAATTCTCTCAAGTCATTACAATTGCTCATTCGACCAAAATCTGACGAGTAGAAATATTTTTTAAGAAAACAACGTATACATGGTAGAAATATGCTATCAAAAATGTTTCTTATTTTATACAAATATATTTAAATTTATTGTGCAATTTATGTTAATTGATTTTGATTCATTTCAAATCCACAAAATGATTTTTTTTTGGCAAGGAAAGATTTATTAATCATCTTCCACCCAACTGACCAAATCAGAATATATAAATATTTGCATATATATCCAGTTGTGATAACTTATGCTCACATTATGACTGAACTAAAATCTCCATTATCAAATTGAGAAAATAACAACAAAAGCATAATAACAAAAATCAAACCAATTAAATGAAAATATGAAACTGATTCGAAAATCGTATCACCCATCACCCATTTTAAATGATCTTAGTTGAAACGTATTTCCTTCTCCTCCCACACATTTTCTCTCTTCGCTAATCGCCATAATTGCATAACAATTTTGTAGCGACTAACTTTAAATCTAGGTGGCATTTTGTTGGTGCTCTTTTGGTTATTATTTATGCGCATTGCATAAATTGCACTAATCGTTCAGGCGAAATGTTGGTTGTTGTTGTTGCTTATGTTTTTTTTTTTCTCATTTTCCTGTTTTGTTTTGTTTTCTGTGTCAATCAACTTTGGAAAATTGCAATGGGACAAAAACTCGACCAAATTGTCACTCATAAAAGTTTAATGGCAAACAATTACGTATACGCAGTGTGGATTCTCGTGTGTGTCCGTGCGTGTGTGTGTGTGTGTCTTATGTCTCGTGTATATTTTGTAGTATTTTTAGTCAAATGCAAAATGCAATTGTCCATTTTGTTTGTGGGTTGGGTGAGTGGCCATTGAAAAGTTTTCCATTCCATGCATTTCATAGCGTTATGTTTCGTTTCGTTTCGTTTTGGTTTTGTCATCATCATCTTTACGAATTATCATTATGCTGAACTGACAACTGCCAAAATTAATTTTTTGTTTTGTTTTTTGCCAAGTAAAGCTGGCATCCATCCATCCATTCTCACACCCTTTTTTTTGGGGAAAGTTTTTCTGGCTTTTACCTGCAATTAGACGCAATTAAAATCGCAAAATGTAATTTATTTTAATTGCTGTTTGTGAACACAGAAAACACAAGAACAACAACAACAACAAACCTCAAAATTGTCTGTGATGGCTGCTAAGAGGTGGTTGAGATGAATGACGGGGGGTGCGGGTAACGGGGGGTGGTAGGGGTAGAGTTTGGGTTGTGGGACTGCATGTTTAGATGAAGTTTGTTCAAGTGCTTTTTGCCCAAAATAATAAAATTATGCACACAATTTTGGCTTGTGAATTTGATGAAATTAGAAAGTTTTCACAGCAACAACAACTAGTTAAAAAACAAGGCAAAGCTTTTAAGTTGTTTGTTGCTCTACGACAAAAAAAACAAAAAAGACGGAAAAGAAGCAGAACTGCCAAGTCAAATGGAAGGAAAGCAAATCAGACAAATTACTAAACTTCATTAGCCATTTAAGAATCAGTCAACAAGTTGAGTCCATTAAATAAATAGTTGATTCTTATTTCTATTTTAGTTCATTAAATAAAAAGTGAATTCATGTTTCTATATATTTTTTTCTGCCCAAAAGAGATTGAATTATAATTGAAAAATAATTTCTAAAAGGATTTCACACAACATTTTGGTGTCATCTGCCTCAGAAGCGACTGCATGGTTCTTCTTTGAATAATAAATATTGATAAATGATTGACAATTAATCAATTTCAATTTTACATTAGCTAAATTATGTGTCTTTTGTGTTTTATTGAGAGTAATTACCAACCAAGCTGTCTGTGTTTTATTTAACCGATCAATTATATTACCAATTTAGTTCCTCCATCTCTTAGAAAGGAGAAAAAAAAAACTTGTTGCAAATTTATGAGTTTGTCTTGGGTCAGATAAACACCAGAATTTAAGCTTTTGGCTATAACAAACAACAACAATCCCTTTTTAATGTTCCCAAACTTTGTACACAAAAAACAATACACACAGCGATGAAAAAGAAAATGCGAGTGGGAAAAAACACCTTTAGGGTATAAAGTTCGAAACAATAAAAATCACAACTCAATGGCTAAATGTGTGTGTGTGTGTGTGTGTGAGTGTGGTTCTAAAGCCAAAACTTCTCTCTACACCTTTTTTTTTGGCCGCTAAAAACTTCCAGTCAACAAGTGTGAATTTTTATGATTTCAATTAGCTAGCAAAAGGTGTGGGAAAAAACCTTGAATCAATAAATAATTTCAAAGCCAAACATAATAAAAAAGAATAGAAAACCTTAAATAAAACGATTTTAGTTATGTGTATATCGACTCTGCTGATCAAGAATATATATACTTAATGGGTTTACAACAAAAAACAAATCTCCAATGGCATACATACAATGTAAGTGTTTATTTCAACCTTTGTGTGTGTGTGTCTGTAATGAATGTCCTTTCTGCAGTTCATTAGGATTCCTTTGGCTATAGTTCGCTTTATCCTTTTCTTCTGAGTTTTTCTTTTTCGTATTTTGATGGGAGTTTGTGGGAGTTGAAATTACATTTTGTGTGGTTAATAAATTGCATTACCTGATTCTAAATCATTTCCTATTGTAAGCTTAGGCGTTTCCAGTTCAACACTTTTCTTCGTCCCTCCCTCGCACTCTCTCTCTCTTTCACACTCCCTTTGTAGCTTTCAATTGTCTTTGCGCCTTGGTGATTTAATGGCCTCTTCCTAGTCTAAATTATATGCAACATTTTGTGTAGCATAATTTTAGGCGGAGCCAGCCGGAAGTGTTGGCACAGCCACGCCTATTTATGTGCTTTTAACGTGGGCGTGAATGTTAATGCCTTTTTCATATTTTTGCAAACAGAACGAGAACAAACCAACAACAAAAAAAAATGAAAACAAAAAATAAGTAGAAGACGAAGCGAGAACTATGAAAATTTTCCCTGTGGGCGTTTGCTCAGTTGCTTGTTGATTTAATTTGTGGTCGTTGTTCGGTCTTTTGGTTTTTAGGCATATAATTATTGTGTGTGTGTGTGTGTGTGTGTGTGTGTGTGTGAATGTGTTGCAGTGTGTGTGTGTGTGTTTATGTTAGCCATGTTTCTTTTTAGCGAAATTTATGGTCTACGGACTGGCTGCGGCTTCGCGTGTTTGCCTCAGTTTTAGTTTTATGTCTTGTGTTTGGCTTTGGGTTTTACTTATTTTTCAATTGCCCGAGAGCTGAAAAACTGTTTAACATGCAGCTCACAAAAGTCTGTTGAGAAGTCGCTTGGATATTTGTATAGGATAACTTGCCATTTTTATGGCGGAAGCTAACCCACACTCACACACACACACACACACATACACACACACCTACACACAACAAAACCCACACAACCATCGAGTAGATTAAAGTGTTAATATTTAATAAGCGCGTCGCTTTGAATTATTTTTGGCTGTCTCTCTCTCTCTTTCTCTGACTGTCTAGCTCTCTCCCGTTTCCTCTTTCTATATAGATATATGTGTGTGTGTGTGTGTGTGTCTGTGTTATGCTGAATGGTTTTTCAATATTTTAAAGTCTCCAATTCACACAATCTATATAAATATTGACTGACTGGATGAAAGAAGAGCAAGCGAGACAGAGAGAGAGAGAGATAGAGAAAGATGTTGCAGCATTTTCGTGAATGCATTAGTATAACAAGTTTTTACAGCCAACTGAATCTATCTTCTCTACTTCCCCTCTCTCGTATTCTCCTGTTCTCTATTGGCTCTTTGCCAAGTCGCGAAAACTTTTCATACAACCTGACTGAAAGCTTAAGCCAGAGCAAGCGAAAGAGAGCACGAAAGTTTTAGAGAGAGTGTATCATGATTTTGTAAGAACTTTTATTAATTTAATTACAATTAACTACTGATCCTACTTAAAAATATACCAACAATTATTGACTATGAATTTTGCTATTGTAAATCAGCTTGAAACTATTCTTTACAAAGCGTTTTTAATCATTTCTTTAAGTACTTTCGTCATGAGTAACCAACGCAACATGGTTTCCGATGGCCTGACCCATCAATTGCCATTTTGAGTGCCCAAATTGTTGATTGCAAGCTGAAATATTGTCAAGATTGATGTGTAGACATTTCATAAGATTTTTAAAATACTCAACAAGAACAATACACTGGGATTTTGAAAATTTTCTATGTGGATTTTCTTAAATTTCCACTAGTTGATTTTTTTAAAATTTCCATTAGTTGATTTTTTTAAATTCGGTTTTACTTACTTACTTTATTTTGTTAAAAGGGCATCCAATATTTTCATTTGCTTTTCCCTCTTGCAGTTAACTAAGACTTTTAGCTTGTTGCTCATACCAAAACCAACAAGTTTGTAGTTTTTTTTTGTTTTTTTTTTTTTTGTGCTGGTTCTTAAACATTAACAAGTGCATCAAAGCCGCCAGAAAGTTTTGCCCAAAGTTTGCTACACACACACACACACACACAGAGTGAGAGGAGATGGAGAGGGGGGAGGGGGAGCAAAAAAAAAGTAGGATAAATCTTTTACAAAATCAATTACCACACGCATAGCTCAAACTGGCTCGAATGCATCCTTAGCCCGTCTTTGGGGCCAATGTTCAATGATCGAAAGCCGCAAGGACAATTGACCGACATTTTATTTAATGCCGCCGTTCATTAGGCAGAAACCATGAAAGGACCGCAAAAGCATTTAGTCTCATGCCAAACGACGACGAGACAGTCGAGAGACGTCGATTGTAGACCGCAAAATTAGAGAATGGCTGACTGGTTAGCAAGCTGCTGCTCCTGCTGCTCCTCCTCCTTGTGCTCCTTCTCCTCTCTTCGTACTCGTTTTTGTTTTTCCTTTTTGTATTTTGGCTCATGGATCATGTGCCTTGTATCTTCTATCTGATAAACATATGGCCAGGGGCTAGACGCTCTTGCTTCTGCTGTGTTTGTGTTTAAAGTTCCTCCGTGTTCTTTAGTTATTGATGACTGACCCTAGTTGCTGTTATTGTTGTTGTTGTTGCAGGTTTCCGTTGGCAGGGATTTTCCGCTAGAGATACGAGCTTTCTAGCATGCTTCCGTGTGCTTTAAACAACAAATTGCAATTTCTCCGCCTGTTTGCCTGTTGTTTGGTTGTTTACATTTTCCTCTTCTCCCTCTCTCTCTCTCTCTCTGCCCCCCTTTGTATACTTTTATTTTGCACTTCGTTTTATACATTTTACTTTACTCTCGTCTCTCGATCAATAAATCCAATCGATTTAAATAGCTTTAAGTCCACACATTAAATGCTATTAAAAATAAAAGCAAAAAAAAAAAACTACTACACAAATTAATATTCACTTAAAATGTTTTGTGGTTAAATTGACATAAATACAATACGTGTCAGTGTGTGTGTGTGTGTGAGAGAGAAAAGTCTGCAAAATGGCATTTATAATGCATACTTATTACTATGCAAACAGCAGAGACCGGAAACTGGAGACTGGAGACGCAGGCAGACAGCGACAGCTACAGCTACAGCTACGGAATGTGGAGTGGACCCGGATATTGTGTGTACACATGTGGCCGATATTGAACATTTATTTATACTCACAAACATACTTATAGTATGTATGTATGTATGTATATACAGATTTCATTAAATCAGCCATTAACGCTGGTCACGGAGGGGAAAACGAGGCAGGTTAAAAGCATAAAGCATAACGAAATGATTTGCAAATACGAGGGTAGATTGAGAGTTGGCCTGAACATCCATCCAAGATAAGGATTTCAAAGAGAATGGTGAATAAATTCTGATCATATGAATTAATTTTAGAGACAATTTCATTTTAAAAATAATTTTATTTGCTTCCCTCGAACAGAATGATTGAAAACTTGCACAAAAAAGAGAAGGAAAATATTTTCTTCCGATCAAACAAATTGACATTCCTTCAAAATATTGAATTTACGGTGCATGGGAATATAGAAAATTCATTTATATATATAGATTTTGAACTGAAATGTTCAATTAAGTTTTTTGGTTTTTTGGTTTTGTTGTAGCCAGAAGAAAATTTTCACTTAATTAAAATTTTAAATGAAAATTCCTTGAAGCCTTTTTGTGTAGTGGGGCAAAAGAGAAAGATTTACGAGCTGCTTGAGGCTTTGTGGCCAGATTTGAAAATGAAATATATTTGCTTTCATTTGACCGGAAAAGTTTGGCCCCCAAAAAAAAACCGAAGAAAATGGAAAGCGTAAACGCAAGAGGGAAAAATGCTTTTCACTTTGTCTCTAGTCTCACTTACTTACACACAATTGTCACTGGCAATTTTTTGTTTTTTTGGTAAGCTTTTAGGCAAATGCAAAGTAAAAGTTGAATCAAACAACACACAAAAAGCGGGGGCGGGGGCGGTGGAAAGAAAAAAGAAATTGAAGCAAAAATTCATAAACCTGAGAAAATGTTGATTTATCATTCTCAACCTTGGAAGGGAAAAGTTTTTCACTTAGTTAACCTTCAGCATGTACTCATACTCAGAAGAAGATGAAGAAGAATTGATTTAACGACTTTTCACTTGCAAGAGTTCTTCCTGAGTAATGACTTGTGCCAGGCATGTGTCTGAAAGGGTTTGAGAGTATGTGTACATATGTATATATAAATATCTACATACATACATACATACATACATACATACATATATGTATGTATTCCCAGACATTAATGTACAAAAGTTGCAAAGTAAAGTGTGTAGTTTAGTGTAGGATGAGGGCGGGCCGAAGGCTAAGCTGTTGTCATAAAACTTTCGACCAAGAAGAGTATAGAAGTTCGAGCGGAGCGGCGGAGTAAAAGTCAACACAGTTTTGCAAAGACAAATTATGTAATTTGTGTGTTCTGAGAGAGACTTGGAGAAATTTGATTTGCCTAAGTAATAAATCAATTTTGAATATATGTATATATGCTTCAAATCTAAATATTTGCTTACATCAACTGTAATCAATTCAAAACCAGATGGCATAATAATTGTCATTTGCCGCCTAAAGGCCAACAAAATTTTACCACATACAATATATTAAATTGTCTTGAAATTTAAAGAACCCAAAACAAGCAAAAACATCAACAATTTACATAGCATGAGCATATCAGAAATGAACACAGCCAGCAGAAAGGATGAAGGATGAAAAAGGATGTCAGTTCCTTGCTGCTCCTGCTGCTCCTGCTGCTGCTGCCAGGTGCTTGGCAATCATTCATTTTGTTAATGAATTGCCCAAGAAGCAGTAGCTGCAGCAGCAGCAGCAGCAAAAGATGGGAGGGTATAAAGCGGTGCAGGAGAAGAAGGGAGAAGAGGGGCGAGATACCAGTTAAGAAATGAGAAAACAATAATTCATACCATTGAGAGGAAAATATTAATTAACATTACTCATACGCCCAATGGGCCGGCCAACATTGCCATTTAAGCATGATTTTTCACATCAAGATTATCTCTCTCTCTCTCTCTCTGTCACTTCTCTGTCTCTCTTTCTCTTAAATTATAATAAAATATTTTCATTTCTCTGCTCAAATTAAAAACATATTCCTCTTGAGTTATCTCACTTGACAGGATTGAGCCAGGATTTAGATTCAATTAAACTGTCCTCATTGCTGCCACCTGCCCCATCACCTGCCCCTCCACCTGCCTCTTCTTGTTCTTATTCTTGTCCTTGTCCTTGTCTTGGCATTATATTCGCATTACCTTTGGCCCGAACTCACTGATTATGCTAAACACTTGACGAAAAATTCGATTTTAAATGTCACCTGGATTTATCGCCTTCGATGTGGCCGCCGCCTGTCAACGCCCAACCGCAGAAAGTTCCCATTGAAGGACAACAAACAAAGGACAAAGTGAAAATTAGGCCGCAAGGATTCGCCGCAGATGGCGACCGCAAGTGAGTGAGTGAGTGAGTGTCGTGAATGGGGGGGTGGACATGGTCTTGGGACATGCCATGTCCTAGCACATGAAACATGGAACATGGACACCTGTGGCTTTTGCCGTGGCAATAAATCAATTTCCCTTGACGTCTTGACATTGTCTCTAATCGAAGGGGAGGGACACCAGACCAGACCAGACCAGACCCCGACCACACCGCATCAAAGGAGACGACTGTGACTGAGACTGAGACTGAGTCCGAGACGGAGACTGAGAGTGGAAGTTAATACACCGAGTTCGTGATGTTTGTCCAAGGGAATTTCGTGAATGATGATTCAACATTTGCATAAGTCATGGAAGAATCTGTTGGAGCGTGGGAGGGAGGGGAGTGCAGAGTGGAGGAAATTTAATTGTGAAAATGATGAAAATGGCCAGCAAAATGAACGAAGTAAGCAGATAAAAGCAGATAAACTTTTTCTGGCCACTGAAATCGAGTCGCTCCACTCGCTCAATCTCGAATCTCAGCAAGCTGCCAATTTCAATGACCATAGATACACACACTTGAGTGTGTGTGTGTGGGTGTGGGTGTGGGTGTGAGGGGGCGTGCCATTGTATCCGAGTTGCCTTCAACTTGAATCAGGGCAAGTCAAGCAAAGCGATGCCAAACTCAGACAAAAGTGTAGAAAGAAAAGTTGCAGGAGAAGGATAAAATGTTTGTTTGGTTGACTTGACCCCTCGAAATTAATAAAACGTTTTAAAAAGTTCTTCTTCACTTGTTGGAGCTTGATGGCAAGTCGATGGGCTCATCTCCCGATCCCCCAATCCCCCGATCGCCCTCTTATTGCCCACTCGCAGTCTCCGTGGGGTTAAATAGATCATCATTGGGTTTTGCCAATGGCAGCCGGCAAAATGAAGTGGCCACTTTGGCATTAGCCAGCAGCAGCCGCCGATTTATGAGCCCCACTTGGCCTGGCCTGGTGTGTCCTGGTGTGGCCATTGTTTGCTGCTCCACCTCCTCCCCTCTGGGCGAGGCGAGTTTGCATTTTGGGCAAGTAATGAGTTGAGTCGAGGTCTGGAACTTTGACTCAATGGACGAATCTGGCATGGTCATGCCATGGAATTGTGCAATTGACATTTATCGCTGTTGAATGGCAGAGCACCAGACAATGCTCAATGGGAAGGGGATGATGGGGGCGGGGGCGGGGGAAGTGGCCTCTTAACAACTCATTAACACGCTCCAAGGACAACAATTGCTGTCATTGCCAATTGGCAATTGAAGCGATTAAAAATGTTGTAATGTCGCTTGTATTGCGCAATTATTCACTCATTTTGGTTGCGAAGCTTCGATTTGGATCCCGACCTGGACCTGGATCTGGACCCTTGTCAAATTCAATTGAAATGGAATGAATAAATCGTCTAAAGGATAATTTCAGCCATTGTCTTGGCCTAGCTACGCCTCCGCAAGCGCACCCCGTAAATGCTTCTATCAAATTATGCCAAAATGTGTAACAGAAAATTTCCATTTAAAGGACATGACTTCACACGTGGACTTCATCAGTCATTTATGTCTGCAAGAGGCGAGAGGGAGGGGGAGACAGGGACAGGATCACCATATGCCTTTCCCTCTCGGCCTAAGACATTTGCAACCATTTGGACACAATTCCAGTTGATGCTCCTCCACATCCTTCTGCTCCTGCTCCTGCTTCAGCATTTGCAACTCGACCTCGACAATTTTTGAATAACTAATGAAGGTGTCACTCAGTCAGTCAGTCAGTCAGTCGGTTGGCAACAACTAAAACAATAACAACGACGACACAAGAAGAAGAAGAAGAAGGTGGAGATGGAGCAGGAGCAGCAGAACAACATCAGCAAAAGGACGAAGGATGAAGGACGAGCAATGTTTCCAGTGTTCAGTGTTGAGTGTTGAATGTTGAGCCTGGCCTGAATATGAAATTTTGGATTTGCCATCCAAACTGTCGGCATTCATCTTGGGCCACTCTCTGTCCCCCTCTCTCTCCCGCTCTCTCTCTCAATGTCTTCCTTTCTTTGTCTGTCTGTCTGTCCGTTGCGTCTGGCATTAGTCCTCCTCTGTCCAGTCTCTGTCCAGGTCCAGGTCGAGGACTTATGCATCATTGTCAAAATATTAACAGCTGGCACATTGCCCATCCCTCTCCTTGATATGTTCTTCTAACCCTTCCCCCTCCCATCCCTGCACCTGCTCCTCATCCTCACCCTCATCATCATGTGAGCTGCTCTTAAGCTAATGCTGATGATGATGATGAAAAATAGAAATAGAAATTTAAGTTCTTTTGAGATTTATTTCTGGGTCGCACAGTGTATCCCGAATCCTTTTCTAGAGTGAGAGAGAGAGAGAGAGAGAGGGAAGAAAGTGTCAGAGAATATGTTTTCACTTTAACCTTTTACGAAATGTAAAGCAGTTCTTTAAGAGGGAAAACCATCCATGGAAAACTCATTCAGGATTCATCCTTTCAAATGGAGCACCTCGACTTAAAAACAAAGCAGACTAAGCCCCTCTCTCTCTCTCTCTCTCTCTCTTCCTGCTGCATATCGATTTACTCCTCCCCCCTTCGCCCCGTTGAATGCATTTGATTTGACTTTTCGTCTGCTTTCCCCGATCGCTCGAATCGAAATAAATTTGCTTTTGAGTAAATTAAAAACAAACAAACAAAATCAAATATTAATGTCCTGTAACGCGGATTCCAACGATATTCAATTGAATGAGTAAGAGCGGGGTGGGAAGTGGGGAGGCGGACGCGGATGCGATTTCCATTCGGCAATTTAGAAAAATCCTAGGGAATAGGACAAGTGAGTCTGCAGGTTTATTTGTCTGTCAAAAGAGTCGGGGAGTCGGTGGTGGGGGTGGGGGAGAGAGAACAAGCGACAAAAAGTGTCATTTAGTCAGAGCGACAAATGAAGGGAAATAAAAATAGTCAAAATAACTGGAATTTATCCTTCCCCCCACACATCCCTCCCTCCCTGTGCCTTTTCAATTGAGTCATCTCCATGGCCATGGCCAATTCCCCAGTCTCAGCCTTGTTAGTCCTGCCATTTTTGGGGTATTCAAATGTTATTTTTGGCACAACATGGAATGCGAAGCGTGGGTGAGTGGGTGTGGCACGGAGGAGGGGGCGGGCGGTGGTGGAAGGAGTGTGTGAAATGCGGAAGTGTTTTTTGGTTGTCGCCGAGAGCAACAAATGCAAAAAAAAAACAAAAAATGAAGCAAAGCGACCACAGGAAAACGCCTTCAAACTTTTGTTTGGGTTCGTTCCTTTTCTTTTCTTTCATTCTGTTGTTGTATTTATAGCCGGAAAAGGAAAAGGATTAAGAGAAAGAAGGAAAAAGAAAAAAAGGGAATTTGAAAAGCGGAAAACATGCGTGTTGATTTGGCCTTTGGCTATTAAGTACGTTGAGTGCCTCTTCCCTGATTGATGCCGGTGCCAAGTTAGAGAACTGGATTTCAGTTGGTCCTGGGATGTCCTCTTCCGTCCGGCGGGGGACATCGGCAAGCCAAACAAATATTTCCTCTGCCTGCTCAACAATAATTTCGATTACCTGCTGAATTTGTGGAACAGCTGCTGTACCTATTGCAGATGCAATTAAATGTTAATCGATTGTGTTTGCAATGTGGGCGTGGCCACGTCCACATACAGCCCACAATTCAAGTGGTGTGTGAGTGTGTGTGTGAGTGAGAATAATCAACTGCCAGGTGAGACACAAGCCAGCACAGAGAGAGAGAGAGAGAGAGGGGGGGAGGTGAGGCTCATGCCAGTGACCTCTTCCCTGCAAAGAAGCCTTTTAGGCATTTTGGTTAGGTTATGGGTATTTCGATGAATGGAGCTCCTGCTAAAGCAGTCGAGTGGGATGTAATGGTATGCGGTGAGGGGGGAGGGGGGAAGGGGCTTTTTGTGTGTCACTGGCATAATTAATTGTAAATAATTGTTCAAATGTCATTTGCAAAATTTATTTCTAATGTCGAAATGCCAACTTAAATGACCTAAGTTTGGCTAGAAAAGATTTGCATTTTAAAGTAAAAAGATTTTTGAGTCAACTCGAGAGACTTCTAAAATGAAATGTTTGTGCATATTAAAATATTAATGAGCTAACAATCTATCCCAATATAATTGAAATTGTTTTTAGCTTACCTAGAAACATATCAGATCAAAAATAAAGGAAACTTCCTTATACCAGAAAAGCAACAATGTAATTTTTAATATTTCTACTCATTTATTTTCAACTGATTTTTGGTAATATAAATTATTTTTTTCACTACCATCCAAGGATTGGAAAGAGCTTAGAATGATATCGTATCATTAAATATCTCTTCTAGGTAGATTTTGAATTTAAATTGATTTAGACAAGAAGTCGCTGGCCTTTAGTTGAGATGATTTATTTGGTTTCGCATATCTCACGCGATATTCTACTTTATCTTTTCTGTTTTTCTTATAACAAATGACAAAATTACTTCAGAAAGGTTATTCAAATTGATTTTTGTTTAAGAATCAAACTAATTCAGAAACTATTTTCTCCTTGCAAAAAGGAGTGAATAAATTTTTTGGAAAACGATGATAAGCAATACACTCTGCGTAATGGGATGACTCAATGCGAAGTGAGAATAAGACATCGGTTTTTGAGTGTGTCAAACTTAAAGCAATTTGAAAGAAAACTTTGCCCCTAACTAATTGGTATGCCAAGCAGAGAAAAAGAGCGAAAGAGAGGGAGAGAAAAAGGTTGCAGAAGATACATTCTAACCACATGTCACTTTTTAGTTTCTTGCTTTTTATTCTGACAAAAAATCTGTATGGCATACAGATTTGGTTTGCTCATATTAATCATACGCCATGTTGTTGTCGCATCCGGCCATTCAGCAAACGGGTTTAAGTTTATTTAGCTCGATATTTGCATGTCAAACGCGTGCTAATTTTAAAATTACTGCGACACTACCTTTTTTTTTTCTTTTCCTATGGTTTTCTTTTTGCTTTTCGCCCACAAGTCGAAGGCATTATTTATGACTTGCGTCATTCTATAAACATTTTTCAAAATATGTTTGCAGCATCATAAAAACACAAAAAAAAAACAGAAAAAGAAGAAAACTCAACGAGAAGAGTAAAGCGACGACTTTATGTATTATTTATGAGACACGAACACAAACAGCAAAAATAAGTTAACTGACTTCACAATGTGCTGTAAAGGGTGTGGGTTGAGGGGGGAGGATGGACTTGTTTTTTTTTTTATGGCGGTAATTATGGTTTTAAGTTTTGTCGAGATGAGAAATCGTCAACACTCAAATCGATATGCAAATGTCTGGCCATATGTTAGCAGCGAAAGGGTCAAAGGTTTCTACATCGGTTTCTGTTTCTGTTTCAGTTCAAGTGAACGCCAGCAAATCCTTCTTTAAATATTAATACATCAATCCACTTAATATGCGAGTTTATAACATTGAATGATGCAATAAATATAAAAGAAGGAAAAAAAGAAAACTCCACCAGACACGATGACGAAGAAAATGGGAATGGGAATGCGAATGATGGTGTGTCCCCCATATGGGGGGACATACTTATTCATGAGTAAATCCCTAAACCACTTGAGTTCTTACCTCTTCTCTTCTCAAAAAATATTAAAATTCGAAATGCAACTAAAAAAATATGATTGCAATTTGATTATCTAATTTTCTGTAGGTCCTATCTCAATTCACTAAAGGCAGACGACTTCGTTTCGAGTTTTTTTTTTCTTGTCTTTTTTCTCCTTTCTAATTTGTGACACATGTGCCAGCCAATGAAATGTTAGTTTTTATTTGCCAAAGTAAATTTTTGTTTAGATTTGAAATAGTCGCCTCCGAGTACAAGTTATTGCTTTCCACGCAGACGCAAAGAGAGCGATAAGAGAGAGAGAGATAGAGGGAGAGAGAGAGAATACGCGTATCTCTGCTCTTATATTCGAACCAAAACGAAATTACTTCAGTTGCCTGCCGACAACCAAAGACATGGGTAATTGTTGGATTGGCTTACTTATGACCCCATATTCACACATTTTTCAGAAATTTTTCAATTCTTTTGCAAGAACTTTTCAAGCACTTTTGATTCGAAATTAAATAAACGAGTCATACAATTAGATAAGAAATAAATCTCGCAATATTTTTGTAGGAAACTCCAAAAACATCGGGGGAAGATCACTTTTATAATAAATGGGAAACACCAGCTGGAAATAAGTGCTCTAGAAGCATTAGTACAGAATTAGCTCAAAAGTTTATAAAGAAATAAACTTAATCATTGGGTTTTTGGAATTTTCGTAACCACAAAACTCTGAAAACGCACAAAAGAAACAGCGCAGAAATTTGTATAAATAACTTTTATTTAGAAATGCTGAAGATAAATGAATCATTTCCTACAAACAGCAGATGACAAATACATAATGCAATGTTTTCCTAGGAAACCTAATCACAAACGCACAATGGCAGAGTAAAACCATATAATCCAATGGATATTTTGAAATTTTGGTCATTGCTCTTTAAAACATTGTCGCAGTCGAAGGTTTCATGTAGAAACTAATTGGAAAATTATATTTTAAAAAAATTTGAACCGTTTCGGAATACTTTACAAAATGATTTTACACAAAGTTCTTCCAATTTGTGTGCTTTTTCTCCTTCCTGGATTTCAACCAGTGACCCCAATAAATCCTTCAACAAAGGATGACCAAGGGGTGAGTGGAAAAGTGAATAGTGATAGTGAAATTCATTGTGATTGATAAATCTGTTTATAGATTCCCCAATTAACATTTGCCGAGGAGAATCTGTGTGCTTCCAACTGCTACAAGACCACAAAGCCGATACTTGAATATGTAATCGGGTTAAATGCAAAACTAATACATAAAGATCAAGAACTAAATAAGATCAGAAAAAAATTGGAAGACATGGAGTACCTTAGGGCTCAAGACAGTGTCAAAAGTGAACTGATTGTTGAGCTACGTAAGACAGTGGAAACCATACGAAATCTTACGTTAGAAGAGGAGAAATCGAAGCAGAATATTTTACTAAATGAAATTGAACTTCTAAAAAATAAGGCTTTGAATGATACGAAGCAGATAGAAGAGGCTAGAAAATACCAAATTCAGATAGAGAAGAACCATGCAATAGATTTGAAAAAGTTAAGAGAACGCTTGACAGAGGAGAAAATACAGGCGATAAAAGAGCTAGAGAAAGAGAAAAATAGAGAATTGGAAGATCAGAAAGTTCAAAAAGATAATTTAAGTAATAAAATAAAGTCTCATGTCTCTAAAATTGAACTTCTTACAAGTGAAGCTGTGAGTGTCATGAATCAAGCTAAAGAAAACCAAATTCAGCATGAAAAGATCTAAAAACCTTGAGAGAAAACTTAGAAAAGGAAAAGGAGAAGGCAATAAAAGAGCTAGAGAAAGAGAAAAATAGAGAATTGGAAGATCAGAAAGCTCAAAAAGATAATTTAAGCAATGAAATTAAGTCTCATGTCTCTAAAATTGAACTTCTTACAAGTGAAGCTGTGAGTGTCGCGAATCAAGCTAAAGAAAACCAAATTCAGCATGAAAAAGATCTAAAAACCTTGAGAGAAAACTTAGAAAAGGAAAAGGAGAAGGCGGTAAAAGAGCTAGAGAAAGAGAAAAATAGAGAATTGGAAGTTCAGAAAGCTCAAAAAGATAATTTAAGCAATGAAATAAAGTCTCATGTCTCTAAAATTGAACTTCTTACAAGTGAAGCTGTGAGTGTCATCGAATCAAGCTAAAGAAAACCAAATTCAGCATGAAAAGATCTAAAAACCTTGAGAGAAAACTTAGAAAAGGAAAAGGAGAAGGCGGTAAAAGAGCTAGAGAAAGAGAAAAATAGAGAATTGGAAGTTCAGAAAGCTCAAAAGATAATTTAAGCAATGAAATTAAGTCTCATGTCTCTAAAATTGAACTTCTTACAAGTAAAGCTGTGAGTGTCATGAATCAAGCTAAAGAAAACCAAATTCAGCATGAAAAGATCTAAAAACCTTGAGAGAAAACTTAGAAAAGGAAAAGGAGAAGGCAATAAAAGAGCTAGAGAAAGAGAAAAATAGAGAATTGGAAGATCAGAAAGCTCAAAAAGATAATTTAAGTAATAAAATAAAGTCTCATGTCTCTAAAATTGAACTTCTTACAAGTGAAGCTGTGAGTGTCGCGAATCAAGCTAAGGAAAACCAAATTCAGCATGAAAAAAATCTAAAAACCTTGAAAGAAAACTTAGAAAATGAAAAGGAGAAGGCGATGAAAGAGCTAGAGAAAGAGAAAAATAGAGAATTGGAAGTTCAGAAAGCTCAAAAAGATAATTTAAGCAATGAAATAAAGTCTCATGTCTCTAAAATTGAACTTCTTACAAGTGAAGCTGTGAGTGTCGCGAATCAAGCTAAAGAAAACCAAATTCAGCATGAAAAAGATCTAAAAACCTTGAGAGAAAACTTAGAAAAGGAAAAGGAGAAGGCGGTAAAAGAGCTAGAGAAAGAGAAAAATAGAGAATTGGAAGTTCAGAAAGCTCAAAAAGATAATTTAAGCAATGAAATAAAGTCTCATGTCTCTAAAATTGAACTTCTTACAAGTAAAGCTGTGAGTGTCGCGAATCAAGCTAAAGAAAACCAAATTCAGCATGAAAAAGATCTAAAAACCTTGAGAGAAAACTTAGAAAAGGAAAAGGAGAAGGCGGTAAAAGAGCTAGAGAAAGAGAAAAATAGAGAATTGGAAGTTCAGAAAGCTCAAAAAGATAATTTAAGCAATGAAATAACGAAGTTGAAGTCTCAAGTTATATCTTTTGAAAATCAGTTAAAAGAAACTCTGAATAATTTAGGAGTTCAGAAAAGTTTGGTAGAAAGCAGTTTGGTAAAATTAAACCAGGCAGAAGGAGATCTATTCAAATGCAAAGATAAACTACCGAAATCCAGTTGCAAAGGACTCTCATCGGGAATTCATGAATTAAAAATTCCGGGACTTGATCCATTTTCTGCTCTCTGCAACGCAGATATTTCAGATGGTGGGTGGATGGTTGTTCATAAGCGATTTGACGCTTCGGTAAGCTTTGAGAGGGATTGGGATGAGTTCAGCGATGGTTTCGGAAATCTCAATGGAAATTTCTTTATTGGGCTCGAGCAATTGCATAGCATTACCAACTTAGGCCGCTATGAACTGTATATACAAATGGGTAAATTTGATGGAAGTTTCGACTATGCTACGTATGACGATTTTAAAGTTGGTAAAAAATGCCAGAAATATGTGCTCAATAGGTTGGGAAAATATTCTGGGACAGTCGAAGATAGACTAACTAAGTATAGTTTAAATAAGAGGTTTTCAACATATGACAGATCAAATTGTGCGAACAACTATGGTGCCGGGTGGTATGGCAATTGTTATGCACCGTAAGTAACCAAATGATTCATGTTCTAAGCGATTTAAAATTAACAATATATATATATGTATCTTCTTTTTGCCCATTAGCCAGCTCAATGGCGAATATTATAGAAGGCCAGCTCACGAAACAGACAGCATGAGTTGGAATGGATGGGACGCTCTCAAATCTGTACAAATGCTCATTCGACCAAAACAATAGGTTTAATAACATTATCTAAAAGTCCACAAATACGTGGAAATACAAATATGTTTCTTATATCATTATTCCAAATAAAATTTTATATATTGTGCAATGATTTAGATGCTTTGTTCTATTTTGCATGAAAGCACATTGAATAACCTTTTTGCAGTTGTTGCGAAATACATTTTGTATACTAATTTTAAATACAGAATTAGCGTTTTTTTATCAGCTCAATAGTTTATTAAGAAAAGAAGAAAAAAGCTCTACTCTGATGTAGATTTGTACTCAGCAACACAGAATACATATTTGGAACCACAAAACTCTGATAACGCGCAATTAACAGCAAACAAAAAAATTCGTATAAATAAATGTGCCAATGTTTTCCTAGGAAACCTTATCACAATAGCGAAAATCTGGAGAACTGGAATCGAAAAATATAGAATTAGAAGTTCAGAAAGATAATTTAAACACTGTAGTCTCCAAGTTTCGTCTTACGAGAATCGACTGAAAGAAACTCTTAATCAATTAACAGATAAATGTCGCTAATTGAAAACAATTCACTTAAATAAAATAAAATCTAAGAGTTCTCAACTGTGTATAAGATTGGCTTTCTAATTTATCCGAAAATCAACGAATTCTATGTACAAATATTCAATCTAAAATGTTTTTTATTTTATATGAATATTCCCAATATAAATTCTTATATAATTCCTATAAATATAAACTCATATATTAATAAGTCTTCAGAAGAAAATATACTTTAAATCATTATTTGTGGCGTCAGAAAGTGATTATATAGTAAACGAAGCCAAAATAAATTTCAAATCATTTCTTAGGGTATCTGGATGTCAGTGTAGTCAATATCTATTCGTACGATTTTTATATTAAATTTGTTTCTAGTCACATTTTGCTTTTGACATTTTCCACTGTTTCAATTTCCTCAATACAAACTTGAATTGAAGATTTTTCCATCGTTTTTTCATTGCTCTTCCTCTCTCTCTCTCTCTCTCTCTGGTTTCTTTTCTTTTTTTTTTTAAGTTGTTCAACTAGAAAATTTAAATTGCCAGCAAAGAAGTAAAAAAATTTCCACACTTTGGCTTCATAAAAATTTCAACAGACCAACAGGCCAGACTTCGTCTCCGGCAGCGTCTCCGTCTCTGTCTTCGTCTCCGTCTCCGATTCTGAGTATGGGTATGGCCATGACGATGGCTCTGGCTACGTTTCTGGCTCTTTCGTTTGGCAGTTTTGGCGACTCGTCGCCATAATTTACTCAACTGTTGTCTCAGTTGCAGGAAAACTGAATTTAATGCATTTGGCCAAGGAAGGCACTTTTCAGCCAGTTACGCCCACGCCCCCACATCTACACTCCTTCAGTTTTTTTCTCTCTCTCTCTCTCTTTCTCTCTTTTTGCTCAAACAATTCTGCAGCATTCGCAATTTCGAAATGTAGACGTATCCATCGCGTTTTATACGTATATATATATATATATATATATATATATTCAGTCTACCTTTTGAATAATTCACATTGCCTGCTTGCGCTGCTGTTGGCCATTGTCTAGGGATATTCAGCATCTTTTTGGCATTCCTTCTTCAATTTCAATACCTTTTAGTCATGGTGAAGAAGAGTATAATAGGTCCCCCAATCCAAGAGATATCAATTTCATCATTTACATATGCATTTTCTATAATTTCAATAATCATTTACATTTTTTAGATAACCCCAAAAGTATGCTACAGATGCCATCTGGGCTCTCAATAAGCGAAAATAACTGAACATTTAAGTTTTCCTTGGTGTGAACGTGAAGAGTTTTATTTTACTGAATATTTAAAGAGGTTTATCCCTTACAGGATATACCGCCAGTCGATACCATGAACATTTTGTGGGATTTTCTTTCCTCTCTTTAGTTTTTTTGTACCATTTTTCTGTGGTTTCATCTTGAGAGTTCAGCGAAAAGGAATGAAAATGGTGGAAACGAATAAGAGAAAATGATAGGTTAATTGTAATTCCGTTGCTCGTTACCCAATTTGCTATCATAATCCTCGACTCAAAATTTTGGTCACTCAGAAAGTGGAAACTGCATAGCTAATTATTGGTTTATGTCCGTATTTGGCTTCTGCCACCTGCCTCTGGCTTTACCAATTTGTCTGATTTTCAATCTAATTACTCTCTGGGCCTTAAACAGCAGCAGAGAACATGTCAGGTGGGGATTGTTGTTATTTTACATGGGCAAACTAGACACACTATTTTCGGATTTATTGAAATTATATTTTTTGGTCTGATTAAAATAACATTAACAAACACACCCCCCACACCTCCGACGGATAAGGAGTGGAGGCGTATGAATTGTGACATGAGAGCGATTTGTTTGTGTTATTTTTTTTTCGGGGCCAGGCTATTGAATTTATTATGAGTGTGTGTCTATTTACGTGTGTGTGTGGGTGTTTCGGTAGTTCGGACAGCCGGTCGGTCGGTCGGTCGATTGGTATATACATAATCAAATTGCTTCTTAATTGGCAGTTGATATTTTCAATCAGCCCAAATATTGAAAGGGATCAGCTGCAAATGTGAACTAAATTATGGGTTTAAGGCAGACAGAAATTTTAAATATTTACGTCACTAAAAATAGTTACCGGTCTCGGTGTTTTATTTAAGCCAAAAAAAAAAAATCAAGAATAAAAAAATAGTTAATAATACAGTGTGAATTTCTACACTTAAATTGGTCACGATTTCTTTAATTCTACCTTTTTTTTGCTTTTGTAATATAAGTAGAGAAAGTTGAGTTTAGTTAAAGCCAGCTAGTTTCAGTTAGTTGGACACATTAACGAAATTATCCTGAACAGACAGATTATTAAACAAAACTCTAGATTACCCACTCATCATTTTAGCTCTCAGATAGATTTCACCTTACTTCCAGCTCACAATATCCCTTCAAATGTCTTTTAAATAAGCTATCTGTAAGCCGTAAACTATTTTTGAAGTGTCCTTTTAACATATTGTATATGAGCTTAAAATATTCTTTCAATAAGATTCAATAAAAAGAACGTTTTTCCGCGTTTGGTTTTATCGAAATGCCATTGAACTAAACAAAAATTCAATAAATGCCGGCTTAGTTTTAAAATAAGTTAAGTGGAGTCATTGGGCCGACATAGTCTATTTCTAATATAATTCGAATTCTGCTCCCTTTTCACCTGTCACATAAGAAAATGACGTCATGAGTCTCTAACTGAAGTAAGCTTTAATTCAAGCAAACATTCTTAGTGAAGATTGAGAACCCTTTTCACACAGAACACATTTGAGTAACGCACACACACACACACACACACACACACACACACACACACACAAAACTCCCCGTAACATCATCAATGGTGTTCAATCAAGCATATGCAGTACATATGAAAAAGAAGGGCACAAAAAAACAACGAAAGAACACACACTGCTGTGTGTTGCCTGTTCAGGCATAAAAACAAACAGAAAACTGGAAAAAAAAAAAACTGAAAACAAAGTCATCTCATCAATCTTGCCAGCATCCCAAAAAAAAAAAAAAAAACAACAACAACAAAAAATCGTCTACTGCATCAGCAGAAATTAAATGAATGCATTCATTTAGTCGAAACCTTTTATGGTAAAAGCCAAAAGCAAAAAAAAAATGGAGAAAAAATAATGAAAGTAATAACAAATTATATGTAGGGAAAAATGTTTAAAGCTGACAAAGTTTGAAGTTCATTTTCGATGTAAAACAGTCAAATCATATGCAAAAATCATTTGCATATATTTACCAATGATGATGATGATGATGATGGAACTTCTCACGATGTGCTGCTTCTGCGACTGCTGCTGCTTCATCTACAACTTATTGGCAATCTATATGCAAGACTTTGGGTCCTAGACACGGCCTCAGTTTTGGACTGTGTCCTTTTTGCCTCAGTTACCCTTTTATATATATATATATATGTATCTAGATGTATGTATATATGTATGTGTGCATTTTTTTTTTTTTTTGCGTTTTGACTTTTAGTGCTTTTTATATTTTTTGATAAAGTGTTGCCAATTTAACCGGCAGCCATTTGCAGACACATTCAGGCAGGAAACAGGCAGCAGGCAGCAGTCAGCAGTCAGCAGTCGGCAGTCGGTAGCCGCCTTTCTGTTTGATTGCCTAGTGCCTTCAACTGCCATTTATGGTTTTTATTTTAGTTGAACAAAAACCGAACGAAAAACACGAAAAGAAAAAAGGCCAGTCAAAGGAAAAAAACCTTCATTGAGTTTGCCTTTTATTTCCATTGAATCGTTTGCGGCTTTAAATAAAGAAAATGAGAAATAAGAAAAGCAACCACAACGAGCAGAATAAACCAAAAAATGGGCTAAAATATAATCATCATCAATAATTGACTTGCAGCTTTAATAAGTAAGTTGTGTTTAGGCCAATTCGCCGCTGTGTTGTGCGGCCTAATCTTAATTTGAGTTTTATCATTCGTGAAATTGAACACGTTGAAATTTGGACAGGTGTAATTATTATGGTGAATATCCTTTCAATTAAACTTACGCTTCAGCGCAATTAATTGAAGGCTGGCTGGTTGGTTTCCATCTTATCTACGTCTTTAAGGTGGTGCGGCAAAGTGAAAAGTGAAAGATGGGATGATTCCTGTTAAAAGATTCTTGAACTCTTCTTGGCCGACAAAATCAATTTGTACGGTTTTTTAATTAAATTCAATTAAACTTTCTTCTTGTAGGCTTTTGAAGTTACGTGAGCGCAGGCAGGTTGAGTTGCCGCCTGCCTAATCTGGAGAAATATGTATTAACTTATGCAAATGAGACTTAAAGTCGCAAAAAGGATTAGTGGAAAGTGAACTTGAACTTCAATTGAGAGCTGAGAGCTGAGAATACCTTAAAAGTTTAACCTCAGCACAAACTTGAGGTCAAACATTGCGTTGTTTACATTGAAACTTAATATTTTTGCAGCTAAATTGTTCCCAAAAGTATACTATAGATTTCAATCGTTTGAATCTTTATTGTCTGTGAGTTGATTTTCTTTTAAATTTGCACTCTTTTCGCCATCGTGCTTTTCTATTAACCTTAAACATTGCAATTTTCTTATACAAATTAGGAGAATACAAACTAAGTGCGAAATATCCCCGAAATTATGCTCCTAGTCTCTTAATAAGCTATTTTGGAGTGCCATTTGAATTAAACATCATCTTAAGTAACTGCAAATTAAACTCTATTCATTTATAAACCTTCTTTATATTCGAAATCGAAACCCAAAAGTATGCTAAGAAAACTTTTTAGTCTTTTAAAACTTTAATTGACAAGTTGACTCGATCACTTGTTTTGATTAAGTGCTTTTAGTTTTGGAATATTCCCTAAATAATGGTACCCTTTGAAAATTAAACTCTCTTCATTTAAAAGTCCTTGTTTACATTGAAGAATACCCACAAATGTATGCTATGGAAATTTTGTTGCCCGTGTTAAATTGTTAAAGACTTCAATTTGACCTTTTTACTCGATTTATTCAATAGATATTTATTATTTCGATCACCAGTTCCATTTTGGACTCTGTTTGCATATTACTCCAATGTGTTTTATTTGGGGTTCCGAAACAGAAATTTCGCTCTTTTCTCCGAAAGCCAAACAAAGATCATGGTTTCAAACTCAAACTAAATTTATATTGCACAAACAGCAAGTGGAAAACGATGCAGTTTGATTTGAATGCAACCTAGCAGGGGGGGTTGGGGTATGTTTTAGATTTAGGTCTGTGAGAGGAGAGAGAGAGAGAGTGAGGATGAGGATGAGCCGATGCGGGAGGGAGAGACAATACGGAAATTGGAAATTTCACACTTGATGATGGTCTACAAATTGGTCAATAGCCATAGCAAAGGCAAACAACAAAATGCCCCATCCCATCTCCTCCCTCCACGCACACACACAGAAATACACACACACAGACACAGTGGGACAGCGGTGGGTGGTCGATCACAGGGCAACCTGTCAGCTATAGAGAGAATGGGGGGGAATTGTGGGTAACGTCGCTAACTGTACAAAAGAAAATAAAATTGGTTGAGAACGAACGAACGTAGAAATGGACGAACAATTGGGTGAGCCTGAACTAGGTAGCATGACATTTTGTGGTTTCTGATTTTGATTCGGATTCCGATACTGATTTCGATTCTCTGTGTGAGAGAGACTTAGAGCCCCAACGGCTATGGCAATCAAATAACACAAACGATGGGAAAACTAAGGCCCATTGTTCGATTTGATTTCCCAATTGAACGAGGTGATGGCGCCACAGCAGGGGATGAGGTAAGCTTCCAAAAGGAATGACAATAGTTTTTGGTTAAAAAATATTTAAGTGTTTAATTGAAAGATGACAAAAGCAAGCAACAACCAAGAACAATTTTTCACTCGTTGTTCTACATATATATATATGTATGTATAGATGTCGCGTCGCTAATTTTTAAATATTTGATAGGACATTTTTTTTTGCTCTTTTTCTTTGTTCAAGGTCTCTCATAAATTATATAATTTAACCTCAACCTAGCGAGACAAAAACAGAGATAGACAAAGAGAGAGAGAGAGAGAGAGTGAACCGAAACCTCAGTCTGGGACAGCAAATAAATATTTATAGGCGTTTTAAAATGCCATCTATATTGAAAGCTGGGTCGCAGACTTTTCTTCCTAATTTACTTAAAATAGATTTTTACATGGGATAGAGACTGGAAAAGAAATATATATAAAAGGGAAGAGAGGACAGTGGGTAAAGCAGATAAAGATAGAGAGAGAGAGAGCAAAAGCTTGGGAAGGCCTGTAGCAAATTCTTTTTCAATTTTATTTCAATTCAACTTTTAAATTCAATTTAACACACACACATACAAAGTGAATAAAAGAAAAGGCAGACAGAGAGAGAGAGATAGAGAGAGAGAGAAGGAGAGCAAAACATGCATATGGCGGCTTTAACTTAATCTGATTGTAATGCGATACACTTTACAGTTTCCAGATACAAATCAGCACCCACAGACACACCCTTACCACACCCCCCCTACACTCTGCTCATTCAACTCTTAGCCATATCCCACATCATCATCCTAGCCAAAAGGCAGCTGTTGCTTCTCCTTATTGTTGTTGTTTGTCTATGTGTGTGTGTGTGGGTATGTGGGTGTTGCCTCTCTGTGGCTGTAAGAGCAGCTTGAAACACTCCGTAGGACTCTCGCGTACAAATCAAATAAATTATCTAAGGATTTACAGTAATAAAGTAGTAGATAAACCAACAGCCAAAGTTCTTTGGCCAGAATGTGGGGTTACAAGTGAAAATTACTTAAAAGAGAGAGAGGGAGGGGTGGGTGTTTGAGGGTAAATGGAAATTTAGTTCAGGGTCTAGTCGCTTAATTGAAATACATAAGTTTCCGAATTGAAAAGGGTAAAAGTTTCATTCGAAATATATATGGCCGATAGGTGGCAAGTAAAAGTTATTTATTTAAATGCCAAATACCGAAATGTGTGGATAAAAGTCTTAAGACTCGGATACTTTGCCTAAACTTCAATATATTATAAATAAAAATTAAGCTCTTTGAACATTGAAATATTGGTTTAAAGGATAAGCAATGGATTTTTGCAGGAAAAGCTTCTTAACATGAATACAAAATGATTAAAGTTTTTGATTCTTAAGTCGGATATATTGAAAAGTAAACCCTTTAATATCTAAAGTCTATAATTAGCTTAGGAAACAAAGATTCTAACAAGATATTGGTTCAAAAACATACAATCTAAAACTAAGTAAAAATGTTCCCAACAAACCTCATCTTTGTAAACATTTTACTTCAATTTTGTGACGATTTTTAAATAACTTTGCGAAGTTTAGATAGCGATTCGGAAAATTACGTTATAAATATGATAAATCGTATCGCAAGCGGCACGTAATTAGACGAGTTATAGACTGCCAAGAAAAGTTAATGAAAATTTGTTAATTTTTAACTCAGACAATTTTTGGGCGATTTTAAAAAGTCATAACTCTTTTAGTTCCTATAAATATTAATTCACAATTGGCATTAAAACCTGAAAAGTATTTTTTCTTTCAAAATTTCATCCCAAAAATTTATTTGAACTAAGTAATATATAAACTTTTTTCTTTTGGTTATTAATTCGAGGTCTGATGTTTGTTTTTTATGTTTTTAATCGAAATTAAATGAAAATGTTAATGCAACGTTTGACCTATTGCCACATCGATTGCCAGAGTTTTACGTTTTAATCATAAGAAACCATTTTATATTCCATTAATTTCTTCTCTGTCGTCAATTTTTGTTGAACGGCTTCCTCATTTTCGGACTGTGCAATTTTGATAAGCGTACTTTAGTTGGTTTTTTTTTCTGTTTCTGCCTTATCATACCTTTTGCTGGACCATAAGGGCAAATGAACTAAAGGACAAGCAAAGCGTGACGGAAGGGAGAAAACGAGAAGAAAAAAAAAACCAAGCAAGCAGTGTACAGAGTACATACCTACGCAATACAAGTGCAAATAAAAAAAAAAGAAGAAAACAGAAAAAAAAAGAAGCAAGCGAAAAACTCATCTTCATTCGGAGCCCAACTTAATGACAATGACCGTCAATTGTCGTTGTATCAAGGCAAAGACAGGAGCAGGAGCAGAAGCAGCAGCAAGGACTCACACCAATTCTGTCTGGCTTCAAATGTCTTTATCTTTTGTCGGCGTTGCCCGTTAACGCCGCTTAAAGTCAAATACAGCCACTCAGAGTGTAAGAGAGAGTGGGAGAGAGGGAGGGAGGTGAAGTGTCGTCACACACACACACACACACACACATTGAAATGTAAATGCCGTAATGGAGATTGTGTTGGAAATAACCGCGCTGCGTCAACAGTATTTATTTTATTGACATTTGTATGCCCCAAACCCAAACCCAAAACCCCCGACCCTCTCGTCAAACGGCATACCCAAAAACCAACCCTCCCCGCCCCCTCTCTCCACCTTTCTCACCCAGCTGGCCCCCGCCCCGTTGAACAATGAAAAGCTATTTTCTGTTTTTGGCGACAAACCAACCTGACAAAGTCAACAGCAGCAACACCAAACGGAAACGCAACAATCAGGGAAAAATATCCTCCTTCCTTCTGCACCACCCGCTACTCCACCACCTTTCACCCTCCTCACTCTTGGCTTGTGGAAAGTGTGCGCGTAAAAGTTTACGAGGCATCCTGTTTTGCGGCTGAGGCATAAAGTGATTTGCTTTTGCCTTTTGCCATGCTTTTGTTTTTTCTGAATTCTTCTTTTTTTGGCTATCAAAAAGTTTTGAAAACTTGCATTTAGAAAAGCACAAGAAAAAAAACTTCCGCCGCCCCAGTTCATTTGAAATCTATGACCACCCACCCACGTACCGGCCCCATCGTTGATCCCCCTGTGACCAGAACAAGAAAGCAGAACCAGAGTAAAAGATTAACACAAACTAATGTCAGAAGGAGCAGCCAACTTGTCAAAGTCAATGCCAAGCGAGGGAAATAATACAATAAAGAGCAACAGCAACGGCATGAAGCAACAGCTGCTGGCCATCAGAAGATTAAGACACGAAATAGAAGTGGAAATGGAAGTGGCACTCACTAGGCACTCCCAGGACAACAAAGGCAGCAACAGCAACAGCAACATCAGCATCAGCAGCAACGGAGGCCAGAGACGTGCAGCCCGGCATAGGAAATGAATGGCATTTGTTACTGACACCCGGCTTCAACTCTTGGGAGTAACCCAATCCAAATCCGAATCCGCATTCTTCATGCTGCGTGGGCCAATTCTCAAGTGGCAACTGAAATGCCTACAACAATTCTTTAGCTAATCAATGAACCAGCAGTAGCAGCAGCAGCAGCACCAGCATCACAATTCAGACTGAAGAGAATTAAGCAAAACCACAGGCAGGCCTCTGGCATTTCTGATATAAATGAGCTTAAGCGATTAAAAAATTGCCTTGCCCTCCAATAGGTGGGGCAAAGAGTTTGTGGCTCTTTCTCTGAGTGTGTGTGTGTGTGTAAATCATAAATGATTATTCATTTCATAAAGTAGTTTCATTAAGATTAAGTATACGCAGGGGTTGTCGGCACATTGCGATTTCTATTGCCTACCTATGAGGGCGCATGGGAATGACATACTTTAGCAACATTTGTATTGCCTACTTATTAGGGCAATTGACGACATTTTCATAGCGGTTAAAAGAATTCTCAATTATAAAGATCAAGAAGTTCGAAAATTTAAAAAAAAAAATCCATCTATTTCGATTGGTTCTTCTTCCATCATTTAAATTAAGTATACGCAGGGGTCTGCGCGTTGCGTTTTGTATTGCCTACATATAAGGGCAAATGAAGATATTTTAGTAGAAATGAATAAAATATAAAAAAGTTATCATTTTTGATTGTCTTCTTCTTTTATTAAGACTAAGTATACGCAGGGGTCGCCAGCACTACTTAGCAACATTTGTATTGCCTACTTATAAGGGCAATAATGACGACATTTTCATAGCGGTTAAAAGAATTCCCAATTATAAAGATCAAGAAGTTCGAAAATTTAACAAAAATCCATCTATTTCGATTGGTTCTTCTTCCGTTATTAAAATTAAGTATACGCAGGGGTCTACGCGTTTAGTTTTGTATTGCCTACTTATAAGGGCAATTGACGACATTTTAGTAGAAAGTAGAAAAATCTAAAAAATCCATCAATTCTAATTGATTTCGAATGAATCTTTCATTTATATTAAGTATACGCACTATTATGTGGGAGTATGGAAGTATATTCTATCAGCATTTATATTACCTGCTTATAAGGCCAAAATATGATATTGCCAATTGTTAAAATTCTTAATTATAAAGATCAAGAAGATCTTCCATCATTTAGATCAAGTATACGCAGGGGTTTGCGCGTTGCGTTTTGTGTTGCCTACTTATAAGGGCAAATGAAGATATTTTAGTAGAAAGTAGTAAAATATAAAAAATGATCATTTTTGATTGTCGTCTTCTTTTATTTAGATGAAGTATACGCACGGGTCACCCACACTACATTTTTATTGCCTACTTATAAGGGCAAAATATGATAATTTAGTAGCAAATGCTTCCAGCATCGTTCAGAGCCAGGCTAAGGAGATAATTCTTGCCGCAATTGTTATCAACGTGTCGAAATTTCACACACATTCAGTTTAGTTATTCTTCCTTGTGAAAATATGATGCAACATGTAAAAAGTTTAATTTGTCAGGCAAGTGAACTTGACTTAATTTGTGTTTACTTTGACTACGACTAAGTTAATTAACTTCATAAACGCAATCAATTTGTATTACTATGCTATGCATGTAGTCAATCAACTCGCTTTCACCACACAAAAGTAGAAAAATTAAGAAAAACTAAAAGCAATTTGATAGCTCTAACTAACTTTGCTTTGAGGTAAATCAAATTCCTAACTAATTCGAGAAACATGCACACACGCACACACACAGAAGAAAAGGGATAGGAGCATTTAAAAATGTAAAACACACAAAATCTAGGAATTAGACAGAGACAGTTGACAAACAGAGACAGAGAAAGAGAAGAGTGAAGGGAATATAAATATATACCATATATATATTTATATATATATGTGTGTGTGTGGGAGTGTGTGTAAGAAACGCTGTCAAAACAATTTTTGGGACATAAACTAAAAGATATTTACGCACAACAGGCTTTTGTCGCCTACAGGTCCTTAGTAGGACTTCTCAGCTTATTTGTCTGTCTATGTCTATGTGTGTGTGAATGTGTGTGTGTGTGTGTGTGTGTGTGCATGCATCTCTCACTCACTCATGTTTATTCCATGCAATATCCTGTTGAATATTTAAATTTGTGTACACAATTTCCGGAGCAATGGCTTTGACAATAGAATCATTAAGAAAAGATAACCCAAAATGTCTGGGCCTGATTCTGGGTACTCACAGTCTGTGAGACTCAGATTCTCATGCTTGAGGCTGGAAGCTCCTGCTGCTGCTGTTGCTGCTGCTGCCAAGGTGGCGATAAGAATGCTTCAGTGGACTTAGGGCAATGGGCAATGGGCAAGTGGCAAGTGGTAGATATAGTCAGCCAGTTACCCAAAATTCACCGCAAAATGCTTAAAGCCAAAACAAATAAATCTCGGTTCCTGGTTGTTGCTGCTGCTGCTGCTGCCTGGTCAAAAACAAAATTGTGCATTGTCTGTTACGATGATTAAATCAAGTTTATTGCATTTTATTTTGGCCTTTTACTTTTGGCTTCGGCTCGAATATAATTTATCAGGCTGGCAGGCAGGCAGGCAGCCAGACAGTGCAGACCGACTATGGACAGACAGAGACACACGCGTCGAGCAAATTGACAATTAAATAGAGACACAAAAGAGGGAAAGAGCGGCAAGTGAGGGGGTAGTAAGGAGGAGAGGAACAGGCGAGAAAACTTGATTAAAATTTACCATGACAACAGTTTGGATGGTGGGTCGAGGGGTCAAGGGGTTGGGTGGTATGGCACGTGCGTCAAAGGCAGCTGCTGCTGCTGCTGCACTGTGGTCAGTCCAGCTTCCACCTCTCTCTCTCTCTCTCACACACACTCACGTTTCACTAGCAGCCAATATATGACAGACATGGGCATGGGTTTCACTTCCACTTCTTCTTCTCCTTCTACTTTTACTCCTTTTGGCTTCTGCGTTCTTGCCCTTGCTCCTTCTACCGTACGTGACCAACTGCAAAGCTGTCAAAAAGTTGTGAAAATTAAAAAATAAAGTCCCACAAATATGCGAGCAGCAAAAGAAATTACAAAATATATAGCAAATATATATGTATGTAGCAGCAGCAGCAGCAGCCAAATGGCCAAGAAGGAGTTGAACCAAAATACATATATAAACTAGTCTTGGATCTCATAAGTAAGTGGGTGGAAAAGCCATACAAAGGCCAAAGGCAGATTGAAAACATTTTATGGTCTAAGATATTTTTTTCTTCACAAACTTTAATTACCATTAAATTCATCAGATGAACAAAATACTTTTGGAATTTATGGAAATCAAATTGCTTACAAAAATTTCCCTGGAGAAAGTAGATCGAATTGCTGGAAATTAAGTTAAAATTGATTAAATATTATCTTTAAATATGATTACATCAAATTAGATGCCTGTTAGAGTGTTCATTTGTGGATCGAATGTATATTAATTCGAAATATCCTTTAAAAATCGAAATCCACAAAAAAGAACGATAAGTTTCGAAAGACAAAGTTCAAATTAATGTTAGATTATACTACATTTATGGCTACCAAAATTAAAATGCATTCTTATATGTCATTTAACATTTTTTTATGACAAAATCTGATCTTAAAATTACACATTTTTGCACATTTTTTAAAGCATTAAATTAAAACGAGAATTTCATTTATTTTCCATGCTGATTAACATTTTGTTTGATGATTAAATTAAGTAGAAATGCTGTTGAAAATAATTTAACAAAGAAAATTGTGGAAAAAAAGAGTTTAAATTAAAAACTTTATTTATGGCAAATTTATATTTTTAGTGGTTAGAGGAAAAGAATTAGTTTTATCACGGAATTACTTACCTAATAATGGCATCATGCGAACCTTGTAATGGCATCACTTCACTAAATAAAAAACTTTTTTGAAATTAAAAGTTTTATTAAAAATTTGAATGGTTTATTTCAAAGATCTGCTGCAAATCTTGTGTAATTTTTCGACCAGGATTATGGGCCTATGCTCATCGTATAAACATTTTGTTGGATATTAAAGCGAAATGAATTCTTGACACTTTTTTTGGGCGTTGCAGAAATTTTGGTTTCATTTCGTTTTTTTGTTGCGCTTGTTTGTTGTGGCTAACCGCAACAACAAAAAGAAGAAATGAGTAAAAAGTATAAAAATATGCAGTATACAAAGAAAAAAAAAAGCAGCAATAATGTCATTGCACCCCAAAATGACAGCAAAGTTTCAACGTCGCGTCTGTTGCACCATCAGCAAACACATCAATGAGTCCCCGTGGTGACTTTGGTGGTAGTGCTGCTGCCGCTGTTGCTGCTGCTGCTGCTGCTTCATATGCTGCGACATTTTTAGAAATGCCAAAAACAGAGCAACACTCAGACGCACTAGACTCTCATCTCCATCTCTCTATCTCTCTCACACACTCTCTCTCTCTCTCTCTCTCTGTCTCTCTGTCATTTGCCATCATCAAAGTCCGTTCGCGAACAATGCTTGTCGTTGTAATTTTTATGCAACAAACACACAAAATTTCTCTAGAGGGCACTATGTAAAACTGACAGATGAGTTTCGACAGCAGCAACAATAAAGGCGTTGACAACAACACCAACAACAACTCCTCTCCATGTGTGTCTGTGTGTGTGTGTGTGTGTGTGTGTGTGTGTGTGTTGCCGGGGTCCAACAAATTTAACTGCAAGACAAGTTTTGTTGTTATTCCTTCCTTCTTTTTATTTTGTTCGAGAATATGTGTGTGTTATAACCATTTTCAGCTGCAATTTGCGGGCAACTGTTTAAAAATGCACAACAAAGTTTTACGTAAATCTAAAGGGAGTTGATATTTTTCAACGATTTATACATATATATAGAGAAGTTTGATGAAAAGTTTCGCTATAATCAAATTGGCAGTGAACAAGAAGCAACGAGGGCGAGATGAGAAGAATTTCTCTCTCGTTCTCTCTCGTTCTCTCTCTTCTCTCTCTCTCTCTCTCTCTCTTCTCTCTTCTCTTCTCTTTTTAAATGTGTGTGGAAATTTGAAACTGAATAAGCTACCTTCTCGTGAAATTGAAAGAGTTTAGCCCTGATGGCAGGTCTCTTATCGGGTTTAATCTAAATTCAACACCCTTTGAAGATGAAATTTCAATTCAATTTAGTTTACAGTGCAAAGACGAGAAGAAAAAAAAACCAAACACACTGCACACACTTGACGAAATTTAAATAGAAACTAGCAGGAAACAAGCCTCCAGATTTGATTATGAGTATTACGTAGTGAATTGAAAAATTTTGAAGTTTCTTTAAGTAAAGGATTCCAACTGGCTTAAATAGAATTTTTTCCTACTATTTATGGATAACTAAAAATGGTTTTCAATCGAATTTCATAAGAGATTTTCTGAATTTTCAATGTGATCTTCTAGTTATCTGCAAAAGAGGATTCACTTAAAGCTCTTAGCCAATCGTAACTAGTTACTATCAATTTGCTTTCAGTGTAGTAACCTAGCCATTGCAATGTTTGCAGCCTTCTTCCATTCATGTCAAAGGAGAGCCACTAATCATCATTATCACTTTGCCAACTCTACATTTTTGCTACTTTTCTTATGCAAAATCCCTATCTCCAAACACTCTTTCAATGCTCTACTAACCAAGCCCGCACAAATGTAAACCAGAAAAAGAAAAGCTGAAAGTTGCAAGGGTGGGACGGGAAGGGACGGGAAAGGGGGGGAAAGGAAAGTAAAAAGTAAGGGGGTGCCAGATTTTCGACTAACCAAAGTGCTGCACTTTACAACATTTAAATGAAATTAAACATATTTCCTGCAGCGACACAAACGAAACGCACAGCATTACATGAGGTAGCGAAATGGTAAGAGGTGAGGAGATGAGAGGAGAGGATGGTGAAAGTGGGGGGGGGGGGTGGGAAATGAGAACAGACATTGGCACAGAATTAATTTGTTGAATGCAAGTCGCCGGGATTTGCAGGACGAGATGGGTTACTACAGCGTTATAGTGGCAAGGCGAGGCAAGGTGAGGCGAGGAGAATATTTGTAAGATGAAAGTTTTGCGCTTGAAGCTTATCTTAAGTGTGCGCCACGCTTTGGCACTCAACTATGTGCGTTTGCATGGAGGAATGGAATGGAGGTGGCAGCATAATGGTAGCAAGGAGAGAGACAGCAGGCTTTACTGTAGGCAAAAACTTTGCCGACAAATGTGGTTTCCGGTTGTGTTTGTCTCTACGGCTCGCTCTCGCTCTCTCTCTTTCTCTCTCAGTCTCTGTCGCACACGCTGTGTGAATATGTGTGTTGGCTGAAAAGTGCCGCAGACATCGTGCCTCCTGTGCCCCGTTGTCTTGTCTTGGTGTGGCATAATTTTCGCGCTTTTGTGCACATAATTTAAATGACTTTTGAAAAGTTGCTCAAGAGCCCACAGATAAGAGCCTCCTGCTGCCGGCTCCCTGCTGCTTGCTGCCGTCTCTTTCTCCACCTGCATCCTCCCTGCTCCTGCTACGACATCTCTTTTTACCTAATAATTATGATAATGTTTAGTAACAGGCCCAAGTGGCCCCACCGCTCCGTGCTGCCGCTGCTCATTCATATTAAATTATTAAATATATTTCATTTTCTTACCAGCAAAGTGTTTAGCATATTTTAGTCCAAAAATTTGTTTGCGTGATTCAAACAATTAGCACACATGTGTGTGTGTGTGTGTGTGCGCTAGTGTGCTGGTGTGTGTGTGTTGGTGTTGGTGTAAATAAACGCGCTCATTAACGTTTTTCGGGCAAACTGCCAAATGTCAAACCAAACCTCGAACGAACCTACAAAATGAGAAGCATTTGCATAAAATGCAAAAAGCCAAAAACTCAACTAACCAAACTGCTAAAACGGGGCAACAACGGGGCAGCAGCAAAGGGCTAAGGGGTCGGCAAACAGAGGGAAGGGTGGGGCTAGGGCGGGTACACAGGGCAGGCAGGACCGCTGAGGCGTTGCTGCGTGTAATTGAGCTTTGAAAATTAGATGCAAATTTTCTTTTTAATACCCTTACATCAAAAAATAAAAATCAAGAGTTATTTAACTCTGATGAACATGACTTAGATTCGGTTAAAAAAACTTTGCATAAATATTATTTCTAGCTGTAATATTTTGGAGATCAATCCTTCGATTTCTCATAGTTTTGAAAGTTCTTGAAAAGAAAGATCGTTAAAACAAATTTGTTTATATTTGCAATTGTCATCTAAAAACTACAAAGAAAACTCAAATATTTCTTGTATTATCTTTGCCAGCAATTGATTTAAATTAGTTATCAGCTTTTGGTATTTTTGGCGATCTCTTGAAATGTATATCAAACCTTTGATTATTGCCATCTTGAGATTAATTTAATTTTTAACCCGACATATTACAAAATCCATTGGCGATCATTTTAATTTTTTGTTTTCAATTTTTCTTAAATCCTTCGTTTTTATGTGGTAAGTTGCATGAATAAAGTTCTTTCCCAGATGATATTGGTTTATAGTATAAATCAATATGAATTGAAACGAAATTAAAACCAAAATTAAAGTGAGCTAAATCATGAATTGGCTTCGCTTTCCATAACACAAGAGATTGATAACGCAAAATAGTTTTTTCCATCGGACAAAGAGTATAGAAATTTCGATAATTAATCCATGCCCTTCCACTTAGATGCCTTGTGTATTTTTATTGGCTGCGATGAATAAAAACAAGCAGTTATTTATGTTCATTACTTTGTTTGTTCAGAATTTTCTCACATTTCGGCCCCTGATTTGCATTTTTTGTTGACCGACCGACCAATCGAATTAAGTTGAAATTTTTATTCATACGTTTTGTTTGTTTGTTTTTTTTTTTTTTTTATATTTTTATTGTTGCTTATTATCGCGTAATAATAACTGCTTACAATTTAATCTCAATCTTAATTATACATTTCGTTATTTGTTGACTGTGTGTTTGTGTGTGTGTAGGAGTGTTTGTGTGGGTGTATGAGTGTATTTTACAATACTTAGGCAAAAAAAAAAAAAAAAAACACACACTATTTGATATTTATTTTTTTTGTTTGCAAGCAACATGGGAACTTCTTTTCGAAAGAAGTTAAGCCTAAAGTTAAGTTTTCTTTTGGTTTGTTCTTATATTAATTTTAATATATATTTATATATATGTATATATATATTTGTATGTATGTGTATGTATATTTAATTTAATTTGCTCAAAACACATTTATTTTACATATTTTTTTTGTTAAGTTTCTTTTGTTGAATAGGAAAACATTTTTTTGGTTTATTTTTTTTTTTGTGTTATTTGCTGCAAAAAGCTTAATTCATACTCGTATTCATTCATTCATTTGATATTCGTCTAAATTGTTTTTTTCTTTCTGGGGTTCATTTGCAACAAACATCATAAATATTATATATATATATATATACGATATATGATTATGTAGGTAGACCTAATTTATATGTAATTATTGTTTTATTTTTTTGGATTTGTTTAGGTTTTTTCTTTCTGGTATTTCAATTAAATTAAGTTAGATTCTAGTTTATTTAGCATATACATTTGACCTTTACATGGGTTGTTTTTTTTTTTTGTTTTCTCTCGTTTTCGTTTTCGTCGTTATTCATTTTTCCTGACCTATGTAGTATATACAGGGTGCCACAAAATCAATGGGATGCGATTTAACTAAACAAAAATGGAAACGGCAAGAAAAATTTCAAATCTTCAAATCTAGAGACTAGAACTATAATTAATTAAATTATATGGCTTCAAAAATTCTCAGAGTACTAGACAAATTGCATTTCTGAAGTAACACGAGAAGTTTGTACAGAAACTTTATGCGGTTAAGTTAGAATAGTTAGCAACATTAAAGCAAATCGGATCTACATACAATTTGGAACACCCTGTATACATATATATATATATATATCTATTTATATTTTATGTATGTGGAAATTGTTGTTATATGCGTTGGTCTCTCATATTTACACAAAAAGTTCATTAAAACATATGGAAAAACAACAAAAATTATTTTCTCCAAATGGAACAACAGTTTTTTTTTTCCATATATATATATTTTTTCTTTTTATTTACAACTAGTTAAATAATTAAAACTAAAATTATAATTATTATGACAAAAACCAAAACTCAACAATTAAATGGAAACAAAAAGTTTGGTTTTCATATTTTCCTGTTTTCGTTTTCGTTTATTTACATATCAAATGACTAATTAAGCAATTAGAAAGCTGGTGGAACGCATAAAAATAAAAAAAAAAAACAGAAGCGTCAATGTGCGGTTAAATTAATTAGAATTTTTATGGAGAAATTAAATAAAGCATACAAAACACATTTGCAAAAATTTTTGTCGAAATAAAATGCCATGAAATTTAGAACAGAAATAATACAAAATTGATGTGGAACTATTTGTATACCCTTAATATTAAATTAAAAGCTGGAGGTGTCTAGGTTTGCACTTTCTCCAAGAGCTTCTTGTATGCCCCAAATAAAACGAGAAAATAAATATGAATATTAAGATGATGAATGCATGAAATATTCAATATACTTGATTTTTTGCTTCAGGGTATATCTCGCACGTATATATATAGCGTATAATTTCAGCTTGTTGTCCTTGCCATGTGCCATGTCCTTCGAAAATACTTAATTAGCTGGCATTGTTCGAGATAAACTGCGTCAGTTCAGGTCACAGGACCAAAGGCAAGTCAACTGCGAGGCCAAAAAAAAAAACGAGACGAAAATTTGCACCAAAAAAAAAAAAAAAAAGGACCCAACAAAAAATGAAAAGAGATTAAATAAAAATGCATTAATTTTGTTATTGTATACACATGAACAGTCAACAGGACCAACAACGTACCCAGGACGTACAGCAACGGCAACGGCAACAGCAACAGCAACACAGGAGCAACAGCCAATAATGTTGATTATCAACATTTTCAACGCTCATTTTTCTTTGCATAACCTCGTTAATAAATGGCAAGTGTACAATGAGGAGTAGGAGCGGGTAAAAGGGTAAAAGGATCGCATCGAATCGAGTTGAGTCGAGTCGAATCGAATGGAATCTTCATGTACATGTTGTGGCGAAATTTTCCATTGCGGTAGGCAACAAAGTTGAATTATTAAAATCAGGCAAGAACATGGCATATATATATATATAGTAGATATATATGGTAAATTGGCAGGCCTTTAACCTCCGACGATGACTGTTGCTTCACTGTCGCGCCAAATGTGCCATATATCTTTCTGGGCCTTAATGTCATTTTTCTTTGGCCGTCGATGGCATCGTCGTCATCAGACTGTCTGCCTATCTGACTGTCTGTCTGCTCTCCCCTCTCCCCCCTCTCACTCTCTCACTCTGCAGCCATGTCATGAGTTATGACCAATAAATTGGACATGTTAACTGTGTGTCATTGTATATGCAGAAGACCCCAGACCCAGGCCAAGCCGCAGGAGACCGCAGGCCATGCAATTTTATGCTGAAATTAATTGCAAGTATTTCGAGAGAAAGAGAAGCCAAGATATAGCGAATAAAGTGCAGGAGCAGGAGCAGCAGCAAGAGCGAGACCGAGAAAGATGTATGTTGGATGCCATCCACTGGGTCGTATGAGTAATAATATAATTAGCATGCACATTTATTAAAAAATGATGAAAGCGCACAAAGTGACGACATGGTCCCGACACGACGACGAAATCAACGAAGAATCAGCCATATTATTATGACACAAGTGAGCAGCAGCAGCAGCAGGAAGGATGCGAAAAAGAAGATGGAGAAGGATAGGAAAAGGAAGCATGATAATATGCATAACGACCGGACATGATGAAGTTTATACATATATAGAAAATATTCCCTATATATATAGTTGATTATTCAATTAATACAAAATGTTGAAAATGAGAAACTCTCTCTGGCTAAGCAACTACATAAGTATCTAATAATAATGAGACATATAGCTTGTCCGATCTAGACTAGAAATCTATGCAACAGATTATAAAGTTTTTTCGCTATGGAACGCCTAAACAATAATTTGAATAGAAACAAAAACACAAAAGTTGTATATTCCTTTCTTCTATAATATTTTCCAAGTCTGAGAGATAAATTCGTTTTGAAAATACTTCCATCCAGCTGCTATAGATGGTAGAGGATTGAGTATAAGCAAAGACTGATGGGAAATTTTTATAGTTTTCCTTTTGCTATTGAATGAAATCTGCAGCTGCGGCAAATCGAATGCTTGTGAAAGTAAATTAATTTTATTTCAATAAATTTTAAAGAGAAAAAGAAAATGAAGACAAGCGCCAAAGAAATTACATTGAAAAATATATAATTAAATATTATGCAAACCAAATTAAATTAATTTATACTTGGCCTGTCAAGGCTGCATCCGAAATTCATGTGGACCCATTCAAATGATCTTGAACAAGACTTTTTTCCCAAACTATATCGAGTGCATTAAAAACTGAGTGACAAAATCCATTAAACGATTGAAATCATAATTCGAATGAAAATTGAAATGCATTTGAGTGGTTTGCGTTCTTATCTGTTGTTTGTTGTCATTTGTTAGTTGCAAGGTGTTGTCTTTGTTGATGTTGTTGTTGTTGTTGATATGAAAATTGTTTTTTGGGTTTACCGTCTTTTCTTTGATATGTCCAAAAAGGCTTAAGGATAAAGCAAAAAGCACACATACATATGTAGGTATATACATACGAAAATGATGACAGCTGTCTTAAACATTGAAATGAATTTAATATTATTATTATTATTATTATTATTGCATTGCATAATTATTGTTATAGTTGTAGTTGTTGTTTTGTTGTTGTAGTTAGGTTGAACAAATATGTCGAACAAATCTCTCAATTTGTGTCCTGTGTGTTTTTGTGTCTTTTAAAGTAAAATTTCATATGAGCAGTTTTTTTGTTCTTATTGTTTGATGAATTTTTTTTGTTTTATTTATTTAACCTAAACGCTAACCCCCGATTTGTATATATGATTTTTTGTTTTAATCCTTTTTTTTTTTTTTGTGGTTTTTTACTATTTTATTTTACCCCCTTTGGCTGCATTTTGTAAATGCGTTTTCTTTATTTTTTTGTTTGGATTCGTTTACCTTAAATTGATTGATTTATTGATTTCAAAGCCAAGTCCATATGAATAAATAGAGTAAACCATGAAATTTGTAGAGCTTATTATGATAAGAGCCAGCTATGGGAGGGAAAAAAAAATGTAACGAAACGAAAATATTTGGCTATAAAGATCAAACGGATCTCGATGATATTGAGAGAAAGGATGGGGGTAGGGGAAAACTTACCATTCTTGCCGGCATATTCATTTGGTGGTCTTTCCGTATAGAACATACTTTTGCCTATCGCCAAGGAACCTTTTGTGCCACCATTGCCATTTAGCGATGACAAACTATTACCCATGGCACCAACTCCACCGGGTAGTATCGAAGTTTGCATCGATGTGGCCGATGATGATGATGAGGAGGCTGCCGATGCTGATCCGCCAGGCGATAAATCGTTTTTCATGGCATAGACATCCGTTTGTAGGGATTTCGTTGAATCGTTGCGTGATGAGGGTATGATATTGTCTGAGAACACAAAAATGGAAAACCATCAAGTTGAACATTACTAAACAAAAAACTTGCAAAATTTAACCCACTGCCGTCGGCTGCTATCCGCTGCTATCCCCACCAACCAACTCTAAGTGACATGTTATTCTGGTGGCGAGTTAAATTGCCTGGAAATCTTATGCTCTTTCTTGGAGTTTTGACCAGACAGACATAGATACACACATAGACATACTCCCGCATCAGTGTGTTGCCACACGAAACCCATTCTTTGTTGTTTCTAGAGGCCAGGATTAGGTCTCGTTTTGTTCCTCTACGTTTGCCAGTCACTTTAAATAAAATATGTTGGTCTTTTCTCTCCATCGTCGACAGCAGCAGCAGCAGCAGCAGGAGCAGCAGCGGCGACGGCGGCGGCGGCAGTGTTTCAAATGTTTGTGTGTTTCCAACCTAATGCCCCCGAAAATCCCCAGCATAATCCTCTAGCATATTGCTTTGCCCACAACCAGGACACACACACATAGAGAAAGAGAGAAGGAGAGGGAGAGACAAAGACACAGGACCATGGAGGAGAGAGAGACACAAACTTGAAAGTGTGTGTACTTTTCTGCTCGACTTGAATTTCTCGTAAAACAAAAAAAAAAAAAAAAAAATAGGGAGACACAAATGAAACAAAAAATGGCAAAAACCCCGTCGCTGAAATAGTCAAAAGTGCTTTACTTTATCTCTTTTGTGGGCGTGTCCGACCCACCGACTCACTCCTTTTACCTAACCCCCCCCCCAGACCCCAAGCACCCCCAGCCCACTGGCAACCCTTGGTGTGTGTTTGTGGATCTGTCTGGCTTAGCTGCTACTTTCGCAGTTTTGTTTGTGGCTCGCCGTATCCTGTATCCTTCTGCTACAGCTAGAAGAGCTACATCCACTGCTCTTGCTTTTGGTGTGACTTTCACAGTTTATGCAATGCTCGCAAGCTGAATGCCAAACCTCATCCACCCACTCTCTCTCTCTCATGCTCTCCCCCCCCGTTCTTTGCTCGTCCTGATACTATACTTACTCTCCCTGGTTTCCACAGTGGTGTGTGTTACTTGTTTGGATGGTGTTGATGGCAAAGGTATTTCTGCAAATGGATTTGAATAACAACATGCAGCCATAATTAATTATTAGAAAAATATGTATTCACCGCTGAGTTGAGCTGGGGGGAACGTTGGTGGACTCTATAGGTGTATAGTATAAATACGTATATATAAAATGGTTTTGCATTTCAGTCTTCTTCTTTGCTTGGGAAAATTTATGTACGAGTGTTTAGGTGTTGTGCTTGGCCTGATGCTTCCTTGTGGTTTAGTATGTCAAGAAGCAGTGTGTGTGTGTGTGTGTGTGCGTATGTGTGTGTGTAAGTCTGAGCAAATCACTTTAAAGTTGCCTTTAAATTAACTGAAATATTCAAATTGATGAAAACTATATAGTCTTACTATAAATATGTTTATAATTGAAATTTAATATTATTTAATAGTTGAAAACATTTTAATTAATTTTGCTCCTAATAAGAAATTAATCTTGGAAGGAAAAAGCATCTCAAAGTTGCTTTAAATTGTCTGGAATAATGAAATTTATGAAAAATATAGCATACTTTTTTGGGCCTCACTTGAAAACGAAATTTAATATTGTTTAATAATTGAAAACATTCAAAATAATAAGAAATCAATCTGGAGATGAAGTAATAACCGAGTCAAGCCAAAAGGCAAGTAGATTATAAAGAGCAAACGAACTTCATTTCAATTTCTATAATTTTTCATATACTTTCTATAACAAATGACAGTCAGAAAGAGATCTGTGAGAAAAAGCAACTTAAAATTGACTGGAATAATGAAATTCATCAAAAATATAGCATACTTTTTTGGGTCATATATCAACAAACGCTACTTGAAGCATTTGAAGTAAAGTATAGCATACTTTTTTGAGCCCTACTCACAAAACTTAACTTTGTTCGACATTTAAAAATTGAAGAGTTCAATTGGTTATTTACCAGGTCAATTACCATCCATGCAGAGGACTCCCACATCAACTTCAATTTCATTTCTATCGGTGATGATCCATTACATAAACTTCTTTATAGAACAAATTGGATTCCTCTTTTATTTGACTTTTAATTTCTCTGCTCACACTTTAACCACTTGACCTCAACTTTTTGCCACTCAACTAAGTACAAAACTAACCCAAAAAAAAAAGAAGAAAAACCCCAACATCAAATATCAATAAATTTCAGTTATTTCTAGTTATGCCTTAAAGGCCACAATAACAACCAACTAGTAAACACAACATGAAACTTTCACAAAACTGCAAAGCCAACTAGAACTAAATACATATACACATATACATATACATATACACATACATATGTATGTACATATATAAAATGCAAGGCAAGCCACTTTTGAAATAAACGAAAACTGGAAACGTAATGTGTACGTACACGTGGCCATAGGCTGCTCCCGCTCCCAGACCGAGCCGGTGAGCTAGTGAGCAGCAGGCTAGCAGGTAAACGATACAAAGTCAAACAACAATTCCGAAATTCACCTTTTTATTTTACGTTTACGTTTACGTTTATGGTGAATGTGTCTCCCGTCTCCCAGTTGCAATAAGCTGGAGCGCAAGAGCCTGGGATAAGGCGCGGTGGGATGACGACGAGCAACTGAAAGAGAGCACTTGTTGTTGTTGGGTGGAACGGGGAGACGGTAGTGAAGAAGCAGGCCAGACACATAGCCTCCGCTCGTTTAGTTTTACGCTTCGGAGCACACACGGCACACATATCGAAGCTAGACGGAGAGATGCTGCTGCATTTGCTGTAGTTGTTGGTCGCTGGAGCAGAGCCTCGGCTTCAGCTCTAGCTCCTTTCCACTTTAGCGTCAGCGCCAGCTCCAGCACCAGCACCAGCTCCAGCTCCCACTACCCGGCTATGGCTATGGCTCTGGCTCATAGGTAAAAGCTTTTGGCAAAATTGTGCCACAAAGGGCACACGATATTGCATTGCTATGGTTGAGTATCTCTATCTGAATTTGTTTGTGTTTGTGTGCTAGTGTGTGAGTGTATCTATATTATGGGTGTGGGTGTGGGTGTTTGTGTGGGTGTTTGCATCTGCACATGTATGTGTGTTTGCTGTAACTAGTGCACTTAAGTTACCAATACAAATGCACTTACCATAAACACGGATAGAGCCTTCCGTTTCCCCCAGAGAATTCTTTGAGATGCATCGATAGTTGCCAAAGTCACCATATTGTAGGTTTCTTATCGTCAGTTTCATGTGGGCGCTTTAGAAAAATGGAACACAGATACAAAATGGCATGAGAAGGAAGTTGTTGTTGGGGGGTGTGTGTGTGTGTGTATGGGTTAGGGGAAGCAGAAGGGGAATGCTATGTGGTTAAACTTAATTTTAAATGTTTGTTCTTGAAAAAGAACTCAGAGAGTGGATAGAGAGAGAGAGAGAGAATTTTACGAAGGAACGTTTTCAAGAACACTTGTCTTCAGGGTTGACTATCGGCATCGCAAAATATCGATTTTTTAGATTGTAAAACACAGACATTAGCATAACATATCAACATTTCAAGTGCACAACAAAGTCTATGCATTAAAGATTGAATACCTGGCAAATACACCCATGTGAATCTATTGGAAAAGTAAAAAATTAAATCCTTTTTGTAACTTCTTCAGAGAAATATCAATTAAAAGTTAAACAAGATAAATATATCAGAAAATTGGGACATATAGCTTGCCTAACCACTTCGCATTTATAGTAAATAATATTATGTTCATCAAACTATTAAGAATTGATTCAAAAATAAATTAAACTATTCCTCCAAATAATTAATCTAAATAATGTTTTTATCTTTAATCTGCAATGGTTTTTATTTTAATTATAGTAAAGCGAATGCCCAGTTTTTTGTAAAGATTAAATTAAAAATAAAATTTCCTAATGAAGCACATTCGAAGCTCAATTATGAATGAGATCATTATTTGTTGTTTAATTCAAAATCAATTTCTAATCATAAAATATTGGATTATTATTTATCATATCCTTTCATTAAATTTTCCTGCATTGTCCTTATGCCATATTTTGGTCCATCTCTAGCTGTTGCATGGAGTTGGTAGGCTTTCTGGCCAGTGGCGAATGCCTATTAAATATTTAACAATACACAAGAGTTAAGGTAGTATCTCCCTCCCTCTCTCTCTTTGTCCTTCTCTCTCTACTATTACTTGATTGATTTGATGACTTACCGATAGGAATTCTCAGTGTAGTCGGTTTTATACTTTTTGCTAGGCAAAACCATCACCGAATTGTATACCCAATAGATGATGGCCCTGAAAAATGCAAAAAAGATAGCAAATTTTTAGAGATAAATATACCGAAAAACTAAAAATATGTAATTTGATTTTCAACCAATGAAAAACCAAAAAGAAGAGAAACGAAAGAGAGAAAACTAATCAAATGCTCTCGAAATGAAAGTAAATATTTTTACAAAATCAAAAAAAAGGGGGGGCGGTGGATGGAGGTACCGTAATAGATACACTGCAATCACAACATGAAAAAGAAAAAGAGAAAAAAAAAAGAAAATCAAGGGGTGGAGTGGGGGATGGGGGCGGGGAAGTGTAAAGAACTTACTTGGGATGTGCCTCGGTGTGGCAATCGATGGTTACATCTGTGCCAGCTGGAGCGCCAACAAGTTGATTCGGTACCCAAATCATGGGAGAAACTGCAAAGTAAAGAAAGGGATAGAGAAGAGAAGAGAAAAAGAGATAGAAAGTTTGATATGAAATGTTTGCAATGTAAATGGAGAAGAGGAGAGATACAAGATCCGGATTGGGGGTTGAATTGAATGGTGTGCGATGGTGGGCAAAAGGGAGGGGAAGGTATCCATGACAAGGTGTCGCTGCATTTTAAGCGTTTGGCTAAAGCACGCATAAGCTCCTGCATTACGCCTGTTCAATGTCTTTCTTTCTCTCTCTCTCTCTCCTGTCTCACCATTCACCCTTCTGTCTGTCTGTCTGTCTGTATGTCTCTCTGTCTGCCTCTCTATCTGTGTGTAATGGTGTCTGACTGCCAGCTTAAAATGAAAGTGCAATGACAAAGCTAGAAAAAAACTTAGACGAGACGTGGTTGGGTAAGCAGGTGGGATAGCAGGTGGGAGAGCAGGTGGGAGAGCAGGTGGGGTGGCAGGTTCGTAGTGCTGCCTGCCAATATGCGACACGGTTAAGGCAAATACACTAGACCAAATAGTAGAACAACTAGAAAAATGAAGTTTAGCACGAAGTACGTGCTGTGTGTGTGTGTGTGTGCGCCTGTTCTTTTGGTTGAGTTAACTTTATGTAGAGGTTTATGCATGTAACTGCATGAAATTGCCAAAGCACATGCTGAAAGGCAAATGTAATTTGTCATTACAATTCTCCAAAATTAACAGAAAACAATATACGTGAAGCGAATGATTACAGAAACCTATTTATGACTAAACAATTTTTCAACTTTTTCCCATTGCAGTTCACAACATTTCACGGTGATTGATTTCTGGTAAGTTGTCTCGATATTTATTACATCTCTCATTACAAATTTCAAGTAAAGAGAAAACAGTTTCGATTATTAAATAATTTTTAATTGAAAATTTAACCAAGTTGGCATGGAAAATCACAATTCCTAATATTTCCACTTCGAGGTCTAGAATTTAAATAAATAATAAAACGAATCCTTTCAAATATTTTTAAAATTTCATTAATTTCAAAGAATTCTCGAAATAGTTCTTTTCACCCAATGTTAAGAGACATTTGAAGTATCAGAAAAGTTTGATTATTTCAAAATTCAGAAGAAATTATTTAGGCTCATTGCCAAAAATATCCAAGACTGATTAAAGTCCGATTTGCTATATTCTAAAGAGAACTTAAGAGAGTAAAAGGGATTCGCAAAATTTTCAAACATTGTAGGCAATGACTTAGTTTAATTTGAAATAGAAATTGAAAATCAATTTTCAATTATTTCGATTTTCTATTCCCTGAATTCAAAAGTTGTTTTTCTTTCCTTTTTTTTCTGTTGCAAATTTCAAATAATTTGATTGTCACTTAGACTTGTTAGCACACACTTTGTATGATATATTTGTCCTTAACAATATACCACACACACACACACACACACCGAGAGACTACACATACATCTTTTGTCAAGTATTTTCATTTTCAATTCCAAATAAGATGGTAGGGAGAGTGGGAGGGGGATAGGGAAATTGAAACAGCGAACGGGGCTTGTTTGCAAGAGAAATTTAAATGTGCCGCCATCCTACTGATGACAATGCCCAAAAAACTGTAATACGAAACATGGTTGCCACGCCCCCGCCCATCTCTCAGCCTCTCCCACTTGCCAAGCCTCCTGTTTTTTTTTTTTTTTGCACAGTGCCAACTAACTCCAACCACGCACAAAACCGTTCATAATAAAATAGGACGACGACAACGGCAAAGAAAAAAAAAAAAAGAGAAAAAGAGGAGAAAAACGAAGGGGAAAAAAAAGCGAACTGAGTGAAGAGAAAAACGCCGTCAAAGTCATACGTGCAATGCCGGCAAGTGACTTTATTGCAGGTACGTGACGTGAATTATTGTCAATAGGTGAGTGGAATGAGCAGACGAGTGAGGTAGGGAGAGGGGCAGAGCGGGGAAACGGTAGAAACTCGTTAGGATTAACAAGCGTTTACTGGCGCACACGGCATGCAACAGCCGCGCAACTTTTACGCCCAGAACCAGGACAGAAGACCCACCCATCTCACCCGGTCCATATATCAGCTGCATTAGACAACGACCAACGACGGCGGACAGTCAGCAGAAGTGGGGGGAATGAGAAGGATGCTAAAGGCATTGGAGCCTGCGTTTGTCACTCATTGCGGGACGCCAACGAGCGTGCAGTTAAAATTGATGAGCAGCAGGTACGCGACGACGACGACGACGACGACGCCGACGAAGAGGACTACAGCCGTTGCCGTTGCCGATGCCGATACGTTACTCCCTGGATAGATAGATGGATGGCTGGGCTGAGCTTGTGCTGTGCTGTGCTGCGTTGTGCTGAGCTGAATGAATGGATGGATGGATGGATGGATGGATATCCGCGTATACTAAAGCTGGGCCGGCTGGGTAAGTGCTCGCGCGTGTTACAACTAAAATGGCATCGAGTCTCTCTGACTAATATAATACCTAAAATCCCCCTCCAACATTACCATTAAGTTGTGCTCTCTCACCATCTGGCCTATACTTACATTCCACATCCAATATGATGCGCTTGGACACTGAGGGCGGTACACCATTGGTGGCTATGCATAGATATGCTCCCATCTCATTGCGGCTGACTTTGGTCAGTGGCAGGACATCGCCATCATAGACCAGAACTGCTCCATAGATAGATGATGATGTTTTTGATGATGATGTTTGCCCAGTGTCCGTGTCCGGAAAGTGTCCCCAGCCAGCGAAATAAACGTGCCGAGCATCAGTAATATGCACAGCAAAAGAAGACATTAAAATTGAAAAAGAGGGTTGAATTTAAAAAAAAAAAAAAAGAAAACCAAAAGCAAAACGAACTACGACAAATGTTTCGTACACAAGAGCTAAACAAATTAATAAACATTTAAAGGGTTAAAGTGAAGAACGAAGGCAATCGTATGTAGGAGATGTATTCACAATTCATTCAAATTTATTCCAAGCTCTCGAAGTTCGAAATTTTTCTATCTCTTTCTTTAATGTTTGTTAAACGAATCACTGTAAGTTCTATTTGAGCATTTAAAGAGACATTCGAAACATTCATTCACAAAATGAATGCAGGTGAAAACTTAAAAAAACTCATTCATTTAGAGATATAGAACCGAATAAAATGAGTGAGACGAGTGAGTCGAGCGAGTTAATCATATTGAATAGAACTAATCAAATAAAGTGAAATTCCTATGAATATTCCGAGTAATCTGAATTTTTTTTGAATGCTTACACAAATTCATTCATTCTGTGACTTTTTTCTGGAATTTTCTAAAGACGGTTACTCATTAAATCAAATATGTGTACTCATTGACGAGTAATCGAAGTATTCAAAGCATTCATGCAGACCTTTAATTGAGTTGAAGAAGCTTTGTGATAAATGATTCATTGCTAAACTATTGAACTATGTAGTAGTAATAGTCGAATTCATTCATTCATTTGGTGCTCGACTAAATTAAATGAATAGAGAATCGATTGAAATGAGAAATTAGGCTTTCAAAAAATATATTAAATAAACTAATTCCTCAATAAATAATTAATTTAAAATACACTTTTTCACTTTGCTGGACGCACCTTTCTTTTTCTTTTCGACCGCAATTTCCTCACCGTCCTCCCGACGCCAAATGATTTTGGGTGTCGGGAAACCATCGGCCCGACAAGTCATATTTATATTTTGATTCTCACGCACAGCAACCGACGAGGGAGTGCTCTCAATGTCCAGGATATTGGGTGGCACTAGAATGAATGTCAGCAATTAGGCTGAAAAAGTCGAAGAAGGGGGAGGGGGGAGTATACTTACCGACCACCTGAAGATAGCCCACTTGACTGATCATGGGATTCGTGTTGACCTGACACATATAATAGCCACGATCATCCTGATGGGCCTGATTGACATGAAGTAGCCAGGTGTTATCTGTGTAGGTGATGCTATAGCGTGGAATACGCGAAATGACATGACGATGAATGGTTAATATCATTTGCCGATCGATGTGGATCCAGGCCACCTAAAATAAGCCAGAGAGAACGAATCGATTTTTAGTTTGACCAATGTCAAATCCACTTACACAAACACCCACACACACACACACACACACCCACACACCTACACACACATGGATGTATGTATAATAAATGAATGTCATGAGAGTTCAAGAAAGCCAACTTGACAGCTGTTTCCGCTTTTTTAATACGCTTTTTTTTTTTGCTGTTGCTGTTGCTGCTGCTGCTGCTGTTGGCACTTGCCTTGGCGTTGCTTCGTTTACATTGCGTGTGACACAAGGACATCTCTGGCCTTTGCTTAGCTTTGCCTTAGCTCCTGCCTGCCCGACTGCCTGCCGGCTGCCCGAATGCCTGGCTTTGCCGCCTTTGGCTGAAGGGAAACTTTTCAAATTTACTCACTTTCATTCTCTCTCACACTCACAATCTTCCCATCGTTTTTGCCTTCGTTGACAGCAATGAGTTTCTCGTTGAACTGAACGAACAACCATGAAGCCCAAGAAAGGACACTACTACTACTACTACAATGGCTGGCAGTGTCCAGGCTTCTTCTTCTACTTCTACTTCCTCCCTCTCGCTCTCTCGCAATGTTGACAAAAGTCCAATAAGAGCCAGCAATAGAGTGGAGCCTTTACTTGGACCTTGGTTAGTGTTTTATATGAAGTTGATATGGCGAGTAAATATTTGTGATTTGTTATGAGCTGCACTGTGCCAGCAACATCAGCAGCAGCAGCAGCAGCTGAGAGGAGATAAATGATAAGTGATTTTCTAGTCAGGGATGGGGGAGGGGGGAGGGGAAAGCACATGCCAAGGCAAACAGTTTTCACAATTTAACTTTGGCCTGAATAGCTCAACTCGAACATACTTGAATGTGAAATCTTTTTGACTTTCTGCAAACACACACAGTTCATAAATTATATTCACCAAAATGACAACTATTGGCATTAGCTTTAAGCATAAATTTCTTCTTGTTGCTGCATTTAAAAGGCAATTGATTTTCATTTCTTTCTTTCTTTTCCTTTCTGTCGTTATCTTTCAACTGTCAATTGACTGACTGGCCACGCCTCTAATACGCCCATCGGCGTGTCTATATGCTTTCTTTATTGGCCTTTGTGGGCAATTTATAAAATTGATTTTTGACAGTCTACTGCGTCTGGGTTTTTCTGTGTGTGTGTGTGTGTGTGTGTGTGGAAAAAGAAAAAAAGAAACTCCTTCATCAACTTGGCCGGCCGGCTGGTCATGCTGTTCATTTTCCGCACCATTTTCTTCAGTCATTCACTCGACTCACTCATTCACTCACTCACTCACTACTCACCTTATAGCCACCCAAATGCTCAACAACACAGGGCAGATTGGCATCACGGCCCACAGCCACTGTCACATTTGGTATAGGTTGGGCGAAACGTGGCTCATCCATCATAACTGAAAATTGCACAAGCAGATACAATAGAACAAAGTTAGTCATTTAGTTTAGTTAGTTATCCAGTTAGTTAGTTAGTTAGTTAATGAGCCAAACCATAAATAAATATTCAAATATGAGGAACAAGTTTCTTCATCGACTCGAAAAGCAATTAACTCAATTTCCATTTAGAATTCCCAACTGGTTTTGGCAATCAACTACTCAATACTCTATACCATATATTTATTTGCATCTAATTTAAGCAATGGGAATTCATCAAGAAAGTGTAGTTTAATTAGAGAGTAAGAGCGAACAAAAGTATCTATTATTGGTATTCCTAGAAGACTATCTTGACAATCTTAAAACACCATTACGGAACTACACAGAGAAATTTCATCGAATATGAGCAAAAAGTACTTTAAAAATGCAAAAAAAAAAAAGTTGAAAACGTTTTTTATCTAAGAAACATATTAAATATTTGTTAAAATAAAATACATGAGTATTTTTTGATGAGTTTCTAGGAAATATAGATTCATAATCTGCAAATTGAATGCCTCTTTGAATAAATTTATTTTATGCGACTTTGGTGATGAAGTTTAAGTGAAGTTTAGTTTAGTTGGAAACTAAGAAATTCAATCTAAATCCAAGGAATGTGAGAGAAAAACTTAAATTTAGCTCTGGTCTCTTAAAAGAATTCTGCAAATTAAACAAATTTTATTTATTTTTTTTTATTTATAGATTCATAATCTGCAAATTAATATTTTTGAATTTCAGACACTATAAAAAATATATTTTATGCAACTTTTGTGGTGAAGTTTAAGTAAAGTTTAGTTCGAAATTACGAAATTCAATCTAAATCCAAGGAATATGAGAGAAAAACTTAAGTTTAGCTCTGGTCTCTTAAAAAGAATTCTTCAAATTAAACCAATTTTTATTTGAAATTAACAAAATCATTATCTTTTGGTGGTTGGGCACTCCATTCATTCTGCTAGCCCACCCTAGCTAGCTCTATAGGGTAATAAAAATAAAGAAGTGCAAATGATGATGGAGCTGGCAGGCAGCAGCTGTTGTCCGGATATCCCTGACCTGACCCTCGGGCCAAATATAATCAACATCAGTAGCAGCAGTTGCACTGGCGGCGATGGCAGGCCGCAGCGTCATTATGAAATAATTAAACAAAGCAATTTTTTATCTGGCTGCAATGGCAGCAACAACAACAACAACAACAACGATAGCGACAACGACAACGACTCTGACTCCGGCTAGGACTACGACTACGACTACGGAGGACTACTCCAGGCAGCTGGCACGTAGCAGAGTCGAGGCAGCCTGTTGAGGAGCTTCTCACCATCGTCCTTGGTGGTTGGTTGCCAATGCTATGGACTTTTGTTTTTCTATGCATTTTGCATTTTGGTGTGCCGTGTTCGTGTTCTGCTTTTTCCCTCCGTATTCTATTTTTTTTTTTTTTTTTGCCGCGGAAACACCTCTTCCGTTTTAGCCCTGGCCTGCACTCCGCTCTCCTCCACCCTGCTCTGGTCGACGAGTTAGTTTGCTTCGGGGTAACACGGGTACGTGTGCTTGTTATCTGCGCCACGCAGTCAGCGTGCCCGCATGCCAACACACTGCACCTGTCCCTGGGTTGGGGGGGAGAGAGTGTGGCGAATTGTGTGGATTGTGGGAATGGATGGGTAACTGGAGTAGAAATTGTAGGAATGTTGCAAGGTATGCGGTATAGACGGTGGGCAACTGAAGTACAGGACATGGACATTGAATGCAAGCCGCCGCCTGTTTTGAGGTCTCATTTTCCTAATTAAATTATGACCCGGCAGAACAAGAACAAGAACAACAACAACAGAAGCAGCAGCAGCAGCAACCTATCTCCTCTACCTTTTGCTGCTGCTGCTGCTGCTGCTCTGCGGTGTGTCGAAAAAGGCTTCAACAGCGCAACATCAGCAATTTGAACAATATATACTACATACACTACTCTATAGTAAAGTTATGGGGGTACGAGCACAAGAGCAATACGTTTAAATGGGATTTTGTTAACTGAATAATTGGATTTCCACCACTACTACTACTGAGAAAGACTTGAACAGAATTCATTTAAATTGATACTAAAATGCTTTAACAATTGAGAATCTTTCACTAAAAACGTTGAAAACATTTATTTAACAAATTTGTTAACATGAACAAGTGCACATTTTATGTACAAATATATTTATATAATCGACTATTAAATGGTAAATACATTGAGCCAACTTCCCAAGCCACCTTTACTTGCAATATTTTAGTTTCTAGCTTCGTTTAATATCAATTTATTTGTAAATTAATATAAACCTTCCTGCTCAATTTATAGTCAAAATCAATCAAAAGTCTAGGATATCCACTTGCTTGATAACGATTCTTTCAAAAAATAAATAAAACTGAGTATTTCAAACTCTTCAGGCATTGCCTTTTTAAATAAAAATAAAAAATATCTGGTTCATGGTTTCATTTCATATATCTTCAATCCATATATATATATATATAAGCTTCGATTCTTTATTTGATTTCCTCAATATAAAAAGTTCGTTTTAAATATTTAGCTGAACATAAAAATATATACAAACAAATTTCCCCTAAGTAAAATACTATATAAAGAAGTTGTCTATAAAAGAATTTATTTTACAGCAATTTCACTCTATTCATGATATCATCATTTCTGTATAATGAGATTTTTTTCCACTCATGGGAGTTTAAAAAAGTTTGACTGCATTTTCAGGCAGATCTCTATCTCTTCTCATATCTTCATTTAATTTCTAAATTGATTCGTAGCTATATCTTGATTCATGACTATATTTTGACTGAAAACTATTAATGTATTTGTATTTTTATCACTGTAGAAAATGACTTATCGCTTGAGAATATTATAACAAACCATTCTTCACTACTCTAATTCAATTTACATTTCCGATTCATATATTTAGTTCAATTTTATAGAGATATGTAGAGAGACAGAGAGATGTCTTTTTATTTGTATATTTCTCTACATTTCTCTATCTCTCTGTCTCTATTTAACTCTCTATATTTCTATATCTCTCTATATCTCTGTATTTTTCTGTATATTTTTCGATATCTCTATATCTCTCTGTACCTCTGTTTCTCTCTATATATTTCTATATTTCCCTATAATTGTCTATCTCTTCATCTCTTTATCCCTCTATCAGTTTATTTAAATTTTAATCTCTATTAAAACTGACCAAAAACCAAAAATTTAACTGTTTGTAAACAAAATTTGCTTAATTTATGAACTTTTTATTGATCGCAGATTATAAATTTATTCAAATTGAGTGAATCAAACAACTATATGTCCTTCTCAATCCATTTCTTTAATTCCTTTCATGTCATATAAGTGAATTTAGAGCTCAATTCATTTCTTTATCTGTATTTCTATATCCCTATCGTTGGCTCTATCCCGATTCATTTGAAATGTATCTATTAAATTTTGAATTATGCTAAATCAATTTGTTCATGCTCTTCGATTACTTACCATGTGTAACCAAATTCGTCATATAGATGAGGAACATTATCCGACGATTTGTGAATCGGCTTGGAAATATGTTAAGTGCCAATAGGAGCAATTTAATTACCGTTATGATGAACATTTTGTGTATTTATCTTGTTTATCTGTCTGACTGTGTGTGTGTGTGCGTGTGCGTTGATTTTGTTGATTTTTGGTTGTTGATTGAGTTGATTTAAATCCGTTGAAAATTCGTTGAATTATTTAGATGAAGCGGCGACACGTTATATTTACAGGTATATATATATATACATATATATATATATAGATTGGATTATTTGTTGTAGATACTTGTTGTTAGTACTGCTTCTGTTGTTGTCGTTGTTGTTTTGTTATTTTTTGGGAACACAGCGCGCGCGAGACGGAGAGAGAGAGAGAGTGAGAGTGAGTGTGAGAGAGAGAGGGGGGAAAATTGAGGGGAAACGTCGAGTTGAAAAACATTTATTTGATTTTGCTTAATTTAATTTGCACACACAAGTGAACACTTTGGCAATTCAAATTTCATTTAGCGTAAAGCTTTAAAAAATCGCTTAATTCACTTGACGCGTCGATGGCATTGCGGTTGTTGCTGTTGTTCCTGTTGTTACTGTTGCTGCAGACGAAACAATGAAATTGAAAATAAAAATTGCACACACAAAGAGAGAGCGAGAGAGAGAGAGAGAGAGGGGTCAAATAGGGATATACAGAGGCCGTTGCAGAGTATCGCCGATTCAAAGGGGATTATGGCATTTATTATTATTATGGCACTTTTATTATTGTTGCTACTGTTGTTGTTGTTGTTGCTCTTTCTGTTGGGCTTTACAATGTTGTAAGCAACAGCAAGAACAACAACAACAACAACAACAACAGCAACAGCTACAATGGGTCATACGCATTGCCTTGTTCTGGCCTTTGAACCTTTTCTCTCGCTTCTCTTTATGTGTATTTTGCCAGTTGCCTTTGGTTGTTGGTTTATTTCGCTTGTTTTCGGTTTTTGCCAAGTTCATTTGCCGCCCCGTCCCATCCCATCCCATCCCATCCACATGGTAGGTACTGGGCCAACATTTATTATTAATAGCACTTTATTCCGGTCAGAGTCGGCGAGAGAAAGAGAAGTACTATATGACTATACATACATATACATTCATATGCGCATATACATATGAGTGCATTGCATTGATGTTGGCTATTTTATATAGCGGAACGATTCATTGTTGCTACTGAGCTGTTGCTTGTTGTTGTTGCTGTTACTTGGTTTCTTTTTTTTTTTGTTGGTATTGTCATAACATGGCCACAGAAATTCATTGCGCATGAATTGCATTGCCATTGCCATTGATGTTGCTGTTGCAATTTTGTGTTGTCCTTGTTTTCATATGAGAAATATGTGGAAATACCATCAATTGGCATAGTTATAGTGGCATTCGAGTCAAGTTTGTCATCTCAGACAATGAATGAATTAATTAATGAACAACATTTAACATTCATTTGCTCAAACATTTGTTCAATTGTTAAGAAATTTTCAAAATTCTATATTTAGAAAGATTCAAAAGAATAATAACTATGCTGAAAATGTTTATCCTTAACCCTTATTTCACCTCTCTTTGTAATCTTTATATATATATTCATTTGAATCATTAAAAAATTATTGAACAAATTATTTGTCTTTCTAATTAGCTCATAAAACGATTAAAAACTCAGATGAGATTCTAGGTGATGGATAGAATGATTCTTTTTACCAAGAATTGAGTATATGGAGCTTGAATTTTGAGTGAATGGCATGTGTGTGAGTGTATTCATAATTCGTGGCTTTAATGTTTTGACCACTTGATTTCTTGTTTTCATTTAAATGCACTTTAACTGAGTGATATGCTTGGGGCGGGGTTGGAAGGAGGAGGAGAATTGGGATTTTGTGTGTGCGTTGTGCACTGTTGGACGACGACTTGGCCAGGGCAATTTTGTCAAATGATTTATGAATGCACATGCCATATCAGCTTCCTGCTGCTGCTGCTGCTTTTGCTGGTGTTCACCCGCACTGCCCCTTGTCCACTTGCTTTCACAATCCTCACTCAGTCGCAGCTCAGTTGTCGCATCAAGACATTAATATTTGAAATGGCTAGCATTTTTTTTTTTTTTTTTGTGGATGATGATGATTGCCAGTTTTTTCTCCCCTCCTCTCTCCTGTCCCCCCTACATTCCTCTGTCACTCTCTGACATGGCTTAAATATTTATGCGTATGCATTTAATAATAAAAACGAATAGTTAAATATATACCAACATTTCTTTTTTTCTGTGCAAAGTATTTAAACATTCGATAAAAAAAAAACAGAGAGAAAGAAGGCAGCAACTAGCGAATAAACAAAAAGTTGGGTCATGTGTCACAGTTGAGTTTATGAGGCTTTTTATTGTTAAAGTTTTCGAAAGGATTACACTGGCCAACACACAACAAAATCTGGCTTAGCTTCTGCGAGAGAGAGTTTTGCACTATAAAATCATGAATTCCAGCATTTAAATGTATAAAACTAAGAAAGTCCGACCCAAAAAGTATGCTACAATTTTCTCAACATCAGTTATAGTTATTTCTACCTCAAAATTGGTAAATAAAAGTTGATATATAAACTGGTCCTCCCATAAACCACTATTTGTAGACATCGGGGGAAACTTTATCGGTTGGAATGAATCGAATTGAGGGCTGTTTGAATCTGTTTCTAAGGATTAATGAACAACATAAAATTGTCGTTATTTTGATGGCTTGTGTGTGTTATGCATTAATGAGAAGGCATTTAATAAATTTTATTGTCATTTTAATGAGAAATTGTTCAAGCTGATGAAAAGTAATTAAATGTATAATTATACCCTTACCAAGTGGATACTATTAAATCTTAGAATCCAAATATTCTTTAGTATACAGCTTCAAAATAAATTATCCTATTTGTATTATTATTTTTTTGGTTGAATTATTATCTTATTCATTCTGTGTTGTTGGCTTACCCATCAAATGAGAAAATTCATTTAAATATGGTTGACAAATTAGCAAAGATATATATTATTTACCCATTTCTTTTTGTTTCAAGTTCAAGGATTTTCATCATTTACAAATACAAAATGTGTGTATATTTTAAGAGTTTACTTTTGACATTAAATAATGAATCACAAATTATTATAAATTCTAAATTATATTTTATGCACTTTATACCAAATGTTATTTCTACTTTCTCTATATAATTTTACAATTTAACACACATTGTAAATAAATAATATACAAAAATGAAGCTTAAAATGCAAAACTTCTCAAATAAAAAATCAATTTAAATGACCTCCAAAAATTTACATATGTCGCAATACAAAAATATCATCAGAGACACAGACGTTTTGTACATTGCCAGCGCCATATCTCTCTAACATACTGAGGAGGCGTGTCTCCACAGAAATGGGCGTTTTGTGTATGTGAATGTGTGTGGGTGTGTGTGTGTATGATGCCTGTGCCAGTTTCAGTGACATTTTATTGCTGACGACAATGTTTTTACTCTGCACCCGGTTACGCCCATTAGCCCCTCCCACTGCCACACTTCTTGCCTCGTTCCTCCCTCCCTCCCTCCATCCCTGCCTTTCTCACTCACACTAATTAGGTTGAAATTACAAATTATGGCTTCATGTACTAGATTATTACCACAAAAATCACAGAAAATTGTATAGAAAACAAGAATTACGACATTTGTATTTTCGAAAGCAAAAACCAAAAAAAAAAAAAACAACGAAAAAAAAACCTTAAAAAGGATTTCTGAACTAGGCAGCAGCTCGTTAAAAAGCACTTAGCAGGACCAAAGCGGAAAAAAGGTTTGTTCACTAAAAAGGAGGTAATTATGATGCAATCAGTGAGAGGTCGGACGGTTGGTCAAAAGCAAAGGGCGGTAGTGTGGGGCTGGTCTTGGGGGAAGGGGCAAGGACTGAAACAAATGATTTAGACTAGAAATCACAACTTAACAGGCAACTTGACATGTTGTATAAATTGAAGTTAACTTTCATTTCCGTTTAACAAAAACAAAAATTGTCCAGCAAATTCATGGCGACAAGTGAAAAGACAACTTCAATTGCACTCAAAAAGAAAGAGAAAGACAGAGACAAAGAGCGAGAGAGATAGAGCGACAGTGAGACAGCGTGAGATGTAAATTATGCTGGAGGTAGTGGCAAAAAAAAGCAAAAAAAAAAACAGAAGAAATGTAGAATGGAATGGTTTTCGCGGCGGCTGTCATTTCACTTGGCTCACTTGGCTCAGTTGCATCCGCATCCAGCCACTGTGTGCCACCCCTCCACACCCACACCCACACCCATTAGGTTCCCTCGAGAGACAGACAGAGATAGAAGAAAGGCATGCGGCCAGGCAGCTGAGCAATGCAAGTGGCAAATGGAATTGTTTGTCAGGCATGGGGAAGAATGGGTATGAGATTGGAATTGAAATTGGTATGAATATCTGGCAAGCAAGCATGAAATGCATTATATTCGCATGGATATATTTATTTAATCTATACACAAATATTTACACAAATATTCAAACAAACATAAAATGAACGCCCGAAGTGGCTAATTAGTTTCAGTTCTACCATAAAATTTGCTTTCTTTTTAAGCTCTAGAAAAAACAGAGAAGAAGGACAATCCCTCTTAGAAAGAAGGAAAAAAAAAAAGCAAATAGAAACGAACAATACAAAAGAACGCTAAGCCCTTTGGCGGTTTTGTTTATTTTTGTGTGAAAATGGCAGGAAAAACAGACTTAATGAGCTTAAAAACAGAGCGCAGCAGCAGCAACAAGAACAACAATAAGTATTCACGAATACGAATAACACCCAAGAAACAAATGAGTCCGGGAATAGTACTTTTGCGGTCCATTATGAGAAACCAAATATACTTATGGTTAGTTTCGGGGAATTTCAACTTGCTTGACTTCGTTATCCTTTCCGCCCCCCTCCATACAACGTTGGGGTAGAACGGGGGGCGAAACGGGGGGGTTGGTGGTGTGATGGGGTTGGCGGTTATTTAAGCAATCGAGGGTGAATTAATAGTCTTGTGAATTTCTTTGATTAAACTATAAAACGACAATGAAATTAAATATAAATTCCGGTTTATTTTTAATGAAACCTCAGGAACCTGGAAATTTTATTAGGACCATTGGGAAAGTACATTTTGGTAAGCAAAGCGGAGAATCATGGCAGAAGCAGAATTGAAACCATTAGAATATATAAGTATATCAAATAATGTCTACTGAAGAATTAGTAGCTTAAAAGCGTATTTTATTAATCCTGCAAATGGAAATGGAAAAGCCTTATATTGCAGTTCATTCCTAGGCTCATGTTTATGTCAAAGATCTAGTAAGCAATATCTTTATCTGCCTAATCGCAATTTGATTTAAAAAATATTTTATTTTCAGTCTTCATCTAACACAAGTCCCACCCATTAAATATCCAAAAAATATATTCAACTTGTAGATCATTATGTTGAAAGATAAATTGATATTAAAGGGAAGTTACACGGGCTTAATAAAATTCTAAAAAACCCAGAAATAAAAAAAAATCTCTGTAAAAATATATATTTCATTTGAAAATTTAAAAAAAATTTAACAGTTTTTTATGAAGCTTAATAGTAATTGGATTTTGCATTTTTATCGGAACCTACAAATAATTCAAAGAACTTCAGTTGGTTTTGTAAGATTCAAAAGTTCAAACCGAAAGCGGTTATAAGATCGATTAATTTGCAATTCTTCTTAATTCATGATGGCCATTAAATATTTATGATTAGTTTTTAAAGATCAAAATTTTAATTTGAAAAACAAATGATATATAATTCATATATGATATATAATTTTTCAAGGCGATCGTTTGTCATGTTGAAAAGTTTTCCAATTTAATCGATGGCTCAAATAATTGTACATATTGTAGATTCATTTAGAGTCATTCACATTGTAAATGAAAATTTTTGCTTTTGCCTTGTCACTTTTTGTTCACTAGTTTTGTTTGCATCTCAGTTTCATCTGTCTGCCACTTGGGGGCACTACATAAACAAAGTTCATTCAGTCATTCAATGAATCGGCTTCGATTACAGCATTGAGTATCTAATATTTATCGTTTGTACAAGTATTTCTTCAATCCCGGTGGCTAAACAAGCTCTTTGAAATGCAAACAATTGATTTATTAATGCACTTTGCTATCAATATCCCATCCCCATCCCCGTCCCCCAACACATCTCTCGCGATACTGGTTGAGAGTATGGAACTCAAGTGCATCGAACCAAAAGATGATGATGTTGTCTGGCATCTGGCTTCGCCTAGAGGGTACTGCAATAACGAGGCAAATGATAGAAAAATGAAGATGAAAAACAAAAGGGAGTCGAAGAAGACGAAGACGCAAAAGATATAGAAGAGGATAATGCCCAGAGAATGAAAGAGACAGAGAGATAGAGAGAGAAAGAGAGAGAGGGCTGAGACTCAAACTCAAATGCCGCGAGTCTTCAGAAGTAATTCCTTTACAAGCTGAAGGATATTAAAAACAAGTGCAGCAGCCGGAGCAGCAGGAAAAGTGGAAGCATCAGCAGGATGGAAGAGAAAATGTTGCATAAACTTAACATAAATAATGGAAGCAATATTTCAGGAGCAGGAGCACCACCACCACCACCACCAAGCCAAGCGCAAGTGCAGCCTCTGACTATGATTCTGACTCTGAGCGGCAACAGCAGCAGCAGCAGCAGCAGCAGTAGCAGGAGCAACAAATGAAGTTTGGATGACTTGCAGTCCTGGCTGATTGCCGTGAAATTTATGTGGCAGGAGTAGAAACGAACGAGCACAAGCAACGCACACAACTAGCTGGAGCAGCGAGTGAGTGAATGAGTGTTGGAGGAAGAAGTAGAGTGGCAGCACTTGCACTTGCACCGGCATCGGCATCGGCATCGGCACTGGCACCGGCAGCAGCAACTGTATTTTTAATGAGAATTTGCTAGCATGCAAATTGCAAGGGTTCTTTCTTTTAAGCCTTTTACGATCCCTCCACCCCCCCCGAAAACCCCCACCAAACAGCTCCAAAAAAAGAAAAAAGAAAAAGCCCTTTTAACATTGACATGTCATTGTCTGCGGTGGCATTTAGTCATTTGTTCTCTTCTTTTGTTTACGATCGTCGCAACACAAAATCATATTTAATCACTTTGTATTTAATTGAATTTGACTTTACAATTTTTATATTTATTTATTTTTATTTTTTATATAGCTCACTTTAGTTTTGATTAATTAGAAGACACTGGACACTCGATTCTTTTGGTTTTTATTTTCTTTTTTTTTTTGTTGGGAAGTTACTTTATTCTTCTTGGTACGACGAGACAACAGTGAAAACACAGGAAAAAAACAGCACACACAACTTGGCGCTAGTTGGCGTCCACTTCCGGAGCAGGTTCGAGTTAAACTGAAACTGAATTTGCTCCAAAAAATGCTTCGCTTCATTGGCAAGACCATGGCCAATGGACGAGCCAGTCGCTCGACACGACAGCCAAAACGACGACAACATGCCGATGCCGAAGTCCTACAGCTTCGGTTCGATTCGTTTCTATTTCGTATCGTGTCGTTTCGTGTTGTGGTTCGTCGTTCCGTCCTTTCGTTGAGTTCGAAAAAACCTTTCACAGAAACAGAGAGAGAGAGAGAGAGGGAGAGAGAGAGCGAGAGTCCTTTGTAGGCTTTTCGAACGAAACACGTGCTTGGGTGCTTAGGAGTCAACAAAATAAACAAAACAATATTTTTGTTTGCATTTTTTTCGAAACACACTCACAGCTCTCTTCTGCTGAGGGAGACAACGACAACAAAAAAAAGAAAAAAAAATGAAAAGAAAAGGGAACCAAATAAGGCAAAAAAAAAAAAAAAAAGGAAGCATGTAATACGAAACTGAACGCATAAATCTCATTGGCCAAGATTGTAAGCACAAATTAATTCAAAGAGCGAAGTCCTAAAGCGGTTCTGGGTTGTCGTTCCCTCTTGGATATTTGCGGCTTTGTTGGGCCTATACGAGACACACACGCACACACAAGGGGGTGACTTTTGACATGAACTTGAATTCGATTTGTAAATCCAAAAAAAGGAGGCAGATAACAAACCAGAAACCAGCAGAGAATACAATGATAAACTTATAAATGAGAGTTGTTAAATTAATTGGGGGAATCAAAGAATTATAGTTAATTTAGAGAGTTATAGAGTTTATTTAATTAACTAGATTTTGCCGAAGAAACCACTAACAATATGAACAACATCGTCTCTGACGTGTTTAGCATGACAACTTCAACTGGTGCATCATTAGTATTTGATTCTCTTCTCATTAGCCACATAACTACATTGACAGCACGTTCTTAGACTTAACTAGTAATGCTCTATTACGTAAGCAATCTAGTCTTTCCTCATATTAAGCCATCAGTAAGTGATGCTACAACCATGATACATAGGATAGATTGTTCAGATATATTGCTAAATGTAAGCAAAATATTTAAGAATATCAGCTAATTGCATTCGCTTTCACTCTTAACTGTCAGCTAAACACTTAAACAGAAGCAAATTGTCTCATTATAATTATTGAAACTACATATTTTCGGCTTACAAAAATTTATATTTCACGAAATCCTAAAGAAACTACAATAAAATAGCTTCAATCTAATTTTTTTTATTTTCAAGAATATCTTATAATGTATCGATCAACTCTATTCTCAAGAAGAAGTTACATGTATTGCAACATAATTTTGTGTGTCGGCCACGTGTTCAACTTATGTGTGAAGGAAATCAAAGCGGCTTGTTGTGCAAGCTCGAAAGATTTAAAGGAAGTCGAATGGCTGACCAATTTACTATAGAATATAATGCTAACCTACTTAAGTGACTTAAGTACGATCGACCGCATAGTGAATAAGTTTCTATTTACTGCCACCTGTTGAACAGTTTTTTCAAACTGTGGGGAAAAGAGAGACATGTTTATATAAATTAGTACAAACCTTTAGTGAGTGAGAGTTTTGCCAACAATAACCTTATTTCATCTTCATTGCAATAAATAAACATTTACTAAACTCCATTATTTAGCTATTACGAAGGAAACGTTACATTTATTTTTCAAATTCAAATTTAATGTTAACTCTTTTTGCACGAGCACTGTTAATTGTTAACAGCGAGCAGTGCCAATATCCGAGCATGTTAAGCTCGATCAGGTCTGGTCATCTGGTCACCCTGCTCACTTTTACCGTTTGAATAAATTGTTTGCTTGTGCTGTTTTCTGCTCTTGTGTTTTCGTTGTTTTTTGTGCATAAAAGTGTTAATTAATTAGTTCGGCATTAAGTTAGTGTAATTGGTAATCCATGGAGTTCATGGAGTGCAATGGTTCAATGCTTTTCTAAGTTTTCACAAATATGTGAAAGAAAAAAAAAATTGAGACTTCGGCGGCCGCTGCCGAAAAAAGCGGTAGCAGCAAAATACATATGTATAGGCATGCATGCACATTCATATGTATGTGCGTGTGTGTATGTGATCTTTGCGTTTTTTTTTTTTTGTTTTTTCTGTGTTGGTGTTTTGTGTTTGAAAAGTGAAAAGTGCACGAAAAGGAAGAAAGAGAAATGAGAGATAAATATTGTAAAACTAAATAATTCTGTTTGTAAATGAAAACAAGGTAAGTGAATTGCGCTAAATTCATTCTTTGTTCTACCTAGGTGTTCGTTAAATTTAAATAAATTATGTTTGGGTATATAAAGGCGGCCATCCAGCAGCAACGTGAAAGGGTATTCGGGGATTCATTTTGTTCGATTCTTTGTTACTCTATCTGCATGCAAAAGCTAAATATTCCATAACGGAAAATTCAATGTCTTGGGTTTTTTTCAAAAGTCTATTATGTAATTGTATGTATGTACATATGTAGATATGTATATACATATGTACCTACATATGTAGATATTTATGTATATATATATGTAGAATTGTATGTAAATATGTATGTACATATGTAGATATGTATGTACATATATATGTAGATGCGTATGTACATATGTACATATGTACATACATAGTAGATGAAAGACACTAAAGAGAAATGTAAGTTGCAGAAATATTTTAGGTAGAGGATCCATTTTGATGATGATACTATATAGGGTGAATTAATATTTTAGTTTTATTTGGATTATTGATATCAAATAAGACACATTTTTTACAGGTGGGCGATTAATTCAAGATTTTGGTCGAATGATCATTTGTAATTATGGCTGGCAATCATGGCTTGTGTTTTTTGGGCATATTCAAGCCGGCATATCGACTCAATTACTTGAATAATTTTTTAAACTTGATATTTTTAAACGCGACTTTTGTTATTCAATTGCATTTGAAGCGTTTTGTAAAGTTCATTCATTTGTCAGAGAGACAAAGAAACAATTGCAACTGGAGCAACAACTTGAATATATTCTGCATGCGTAATTATGTCAGTTGCAGGGTTTCCTCGCCCCTCGAACAGATGGGCGTGACCCACCCTCCTCCCGCTCAACGGTTCACCCAGTGTTAACCGCATTCCCCGAGTTTGTGCCGTTTCCTTGCCATTTCTCCGTTTTCATTTCTCTTTAGCATTTGCGCAATATGTAAGTTTTGTTTCTTGTTGTGCAATCATAACGCACAAGCGCACCCAAAAAATGTTATACAAAATATTTTATTTTATTTTATTTTGGTTTTATATATATTTGTGTTCGTTTTGCTTTTGTTTTTGGGCAAGCTAAATTTCCTATTCCCGTCGTTGCCGCCAGCTACCACCACCCACAGATGCCGCTTTTTTGGCCGCACTGTGTCTCCAGTGTCTACCCAAGCAACAATCTCTCTGTGGTCCGATGATTTCTTAAGTTTTAATGCAAATTCCACTTTGATATTTTCTCTGGGTGTGTGTGTGTGTGTCTATCTGAGTTCTGTTTTCGGTTTGCTGTTTGTTTATTGTTTTTGTTGCTCTTTGTCGGAAATCCAAGTTGATGTTTTCTTTATAAGTTGTGCGAGTAAACAAGCAGGGCACTTCCTTTGTAACAAGGACCTCATCCTGTCCAAAAAGAAGAAGGAGGAAGTGCGCGCTTATGCCAAAATTTGTTTTGTCTTCAGAGAGACAGAGAATGAGTGAGAGCGTTAGCGAAAAGAATATTACAATCAACATGATTTTCTCTGACTTTTGTGATCTTTTGACTTGTTTTTTTTTTGGGCCAAGAAAATTGAAAAGAAATGAGAACTGCTTCTGCATCAGTTCCTTCACATTTTGTTTTGCGGTTAAGATGTTACTTTAATGGACATCATCAGGAGTCGAGGAGGCGCATCCTTTGTGTTTTTGTGTGGTCCCTTTACGAGGTGCTCATATCAGCGAAGCGACAAGAGACTGAAACTCATCATCAACTCAAGTGGTTGAGGGATTTATAACCCCCGCCGCCTAACCACTCCCCCTTCTCCCCTCGTCCCCCACCATCACAATCATCATCATCATCGTCGTGTGTGTTTTTTTTTATATTTATTGCATCATTCAATGTTATAAACTCGCATATTAAGTGGATTGATGTATTAATATTTAAAACGAGGATTTTTCTTCTTTCGTGTTTTTTTTTTCTTATTTTTTTTTTTTTGCATGCTGCACTGCCAAACCCTTTGACCCTTTCATCGCTAACATATGGCCAGACATTTGCATATCGATTTCGGTTAAACTTTACCATAATTACCGTCATAAAAAGTTGCCAATATTTAACATACTAAAAGGTGATTCCCCCCTCTCGCTAGCTCTGACTTCTTCTTACCCAATATGCGGTGTAACTTCCCTCACTTTCCCCCGTTCTTTCTCCCTCTCTCTCTCTCTCGCACATTAAAAGGCATGCTGCATTATGGAAAAGGTATGAGTTTTGTGTTCGTGTCTCATAAATAAAACATAAAGGCGTCTCCTCGACTTCATCTTCTCTCGTTGTGTGTGTTGTTTTTTACGATGCTCTGGCAACATATTTTGAAAAATGTTTATAAAATGACGCAGAAAGCGTACAAGTCATAAATAATGCCTTCGACTTGTGTGGGAGAGAAGCTAAATTGCGGGGGAAGCAGCATATGCAGAGAGAGTGAGAGAGCGAGAGGGAGAGAGAGAGAGAGGTGGGAAGGAGTAAGCTAAGGTAAGAAAAGTGTCGCAGTAATTTGAAATTATTACGCGTTTGACATGCAAATATCGAAAGAAAATATATATGTATATAAGTATATATAAAGTTTGCCCCTAGACATAACTGCTTGCGAATTATAAATAGCATTTTGACACAAGCATTTAACTAGCAAAATGGGGAAGGAAAATTCCATTGGTTTTATCACTTGCCTTCTGTGCATACATACATACATACATACAAACATACATATACTTGTGCATACTTTTAGGGGCGGTCATTTAAGTAGTTGGCATTTCGACATTAGAAATAAATTTTGCAAATGACATTTGAACAATTATTTACAATTAATTATGCCAGTGACACACAAAAAGCCCCTTCCCTCCCCCCTCACCGCCTACTATTACATCCCACTCGACTGCTTCAGCAGGAGCTCCATTCATCGAAATACCCATAACCTAACCAAAATGCCTAAAAGGCTTCTTTGCAGGGAAGAGGTCACTGGCATGAGCCTCTCCTCCCCCCCTCTCTCTCTCTCTCTCTGTGCTGGCTTGTGTCTCACCTGGCAGTTGATTATTCTCACTCACACACACCACTTGAATTGTGGGCTGTATGTGGACGTGGCCACGCCCACATTGCAAACACAATCGATTAACATTTAATTGCATCTGCAATAGGTACAGCAGCTGCCCCACAAATTCAGCAGGTAATCGAAATTATTGTTGAGCAGGCAGAGGAAATATTTGTTTGGCTTGCCGATGTCCCCCGCCGGACGGAAGAGGACATCCCAGGACCAACTGAAATCCAGTTCTCTAACTTGGCACCGGCATCAATCAGGGAAGAGGCACTCAACGTACTTAATAGCCAAAGGCCAAATCAACACGCATGTTTTCCGCTTTTCAAATTCCCTTTTTTTCTTTTTCCTTCTTTCTCTTAATCCTTTTCCGGCTATAAATACAACAACAGAATGAAAGAAAAGAAAAGGAACGAACCCAAACAAAAGTTTGAAGGCGTTTTCCTGTGGTCGCTTTGCTTCATTTTTTGTTATTTTTTTGCATTTGTTGCTCTCGGCGATAACCAAAAAACACTTCCGCATTTCACACACTCCTTCCACCACCGCCCGCCCCCTCCTCCATGCCACACCCACTCACCCACGCTTCGCATTCCATGTTGTGCCAAAAATAACATTTGAATACCCCAAAAATGGCAGGACTAACAAGGCTGAGACTGGGGAATTGGCCATGGCCATGGAGATGACTCAATTGAAAAGGCACAGGGAGGGTGGGATGTTTGGGGGGAAGGATAAATTCCAGTTATTTTGACTATTTTTATTTCCCTTCATTTGTCGCTCTGACTAAATGACACTTTTTGTCGCTTGTTCTCTCTCCCCCACACCCCCCACACCCCCGACTCCCCGACTCTTTTGACAGACAAATAAACCTGCAGACTCACTTGTCCTATTCCCTAGGATTTTTCTAAATTGCCGAATGGAAATCGCATCCGCGTCCGCCTCCCCACTTCCCACCCCGCTCTTACTCATTCAATTGAATATCGTTGGAATCCGCGTTACAGGACATTAATATTTGATTTTGTTTGTTTGTTTTTAATTTACTCAAAAGCAAATTTATTTCGATTCGAGCGATCGGGGAAAGCAGACGAAAAGTCAAATCAAATGCATTCAACGGGGCGAAGGGGGAGGAGTAAATCGATATGCAGCAGGAAGAGAGAGAGAGAGAGAGAGAGAGGGGCTTAGTCTGCTTTGTTTTTAAGTCGAGGTGCTCCATTTGAAAGGATGAATCCTGAATGAGTTTTCCATGGATGGTTTTCCCTCTTAAAGAACTGCTTTCCATTTCGTAAAAGGTTAAAGTGAAAACATATTCTCTGACACTTTCTTCCCTCTCTCTCTCTCTCTCACTCTAGAAAAGGATTCGGGATACACTGTGCGACCCAGAAATAAATCTCAAAAGAACTTAAATTTCTATTTCTATTTTTCATCATCATCATCAGCATTAGCTTAAGAGCAGCTCACATGATGATGAGGGTGAGGATGAGGATGAGGATGAGGAGCAGGTGCAGGGATGGGAGGGGGAAGGGGTAGAAGAACATATCAGAGAGAGGGATGGGCAATGTGCCAGCTGTTAATATTTTGACAATGATGCATAAGTCCTCGACCTGGACCTGGACAGAGACTGGACAGAGGAGGACTAATGCCAGACGCAATGGACAGACAGACAGACAAAGAAAGGAAGACATTGAGAGAGAGAGCGGGAGAGAGAGGGGGACAAAGAGTGGCCCAAGATGAATGCCGACAGTTTGGATGGCAAATCCAAAATTTCATATTCAGGCCAGGCTCAACATTCAACACTAAACACTGAACACTGGAAACATTGCTCGTCCTTCATCCTTCGTCCTTTTGCTGATGTTGTTCTGCTGCTCCTGCTCCATCTCCACCTTCTTCTTCTTCTTGCGTCGTCGTTGTTATTGTTTTAGTTGTTGCCAACCGACTGACTGACTGACTGACTGAGTGACACCTTCATTAGTTATTCAAAAATTGTCGAGGTCGAGTTGCAAATGCTGAAGCAGGAGCAGGAGCAGAAGGATGTGGAGGAGCATCAACTGGAATTGTGTCCAAATGGTTGCAAATGTCTTAGGCCGAGAGGGAAAGGCATATGGTGATCCTGTCCCTGTCTCCCCCTTCCCCTTCCCCTCCCTCTCGCCTCTTGCAGACATAAATGACTGATGAAGTCCACGTGTGAAGTCATGTCCTTTAAATGGAAATTTTCTGTTACACATTTTGGCATAATTTGATAGAAGCATTTAAAGGGTGCGCTTGCGGAGGCGTAGCTAGGCCAAGACAATGGCTGAAATTATCCTTTAGACGATTTATTCATTCCATTTCAATTGAATTTGACAAGGGTCCAGATCCAGGTCCAGGTCGGGATCCAAATCGAAGCTTCGCAACCAAAATGAGTGAATAATTGCGCAATACAAGCGACATTACAACATTTTTAATCGCTTCAATTGCCAATTGGCAATGACAGCAATTGTTGTCCTTGGAGCGTGTTAATGAGTTGTTAAGAGGCCACTTCCCCCTCCCAGCCCCGCCCCCATCATCCCCTTCCCATTGAGCATTGTCTGGTGCTCTGCCATTCAACAGCGATAAATGTCAATTGCACAATTCCATGGCATGACCATGCCAGATTCGTCCATTGAGTCAAAGTTCCAGACCTCGACTCAACTCATTACTTGCCCAAAATGCAAACTCGCCTCGCCCAGAGGGGAGGAGGTGGAGCAGCAAACAATGGCCACACCAGGACACACCAGGCCAGGCCAAGTGGGGCTCATAAATCGGCGGCTGCTGCTGGCTAATGCCAAAGTGGCCACTTCATTTTGCCGGCTGCCATTGGCAAAACCCAATGATGATCTATTTAACCCCACGGAGACTGCGAGTGGGCAATAAGAGGGCGATCGGGGGATTGGGGGATCGGGAGATGAGCCCATCGACTTGCCATCAAGCTCCAACAAGTGAAGAAGAACTTTTTAAAACGTTTTATTAATTTCGAGGGGTCAAGTCAACCAAACAAACATTTTATCCTTCTCCTGCAACTTTTCTTTCTCCACTTTTGTCTGAGTTTGGCATCGCTTTGCTTGACTTGCCCTGATTCAAGTTGAAGGCAACTCGGATACAATGGCACGCCCCCTCACACCCACACCCACACACACACACTCAAGTGTGTGTATCTATGGTCATTGAAATTGGCAGCTTGCTGAGATTCGAGATTGAGCGAGTGGAGCGACTCGATTTCAGTGGCCAGAAAAAGTTTATCTGCTTTTATCTGCTTACTTCGTTCATTTTGCTGGCCATTTTCATCATTTTCACAATTAAATTGCACTCCCCTTCCTCCCACGCTCCAACAGATTCTTCCATGACTTATGCAAATGTTGAATCATCATTCACGAAATTCCCTTGGACAAACATCACGAACTCGGTGTATTAACTTCCACTCTCAGTCTCCGTCTCGGACTCAGTCTCAGTCACAGTCGTCTCCTTTGATGCGGTGTGGTCGGGGTCTGGTCTGGTCTGGTGTCCCTCCCCTTCGATTAGAGACAATGTCAAGACGTCAAGGGAAATTGATTTATTGCCACGGCAAAAGCCACAGGTGTCCATGTTCCATGTTCCATGTGCTAGGACATGGCATGTCCCAAGACCATGTCCTCCCCCCCATTCACGACACTCACTCACTCACTCACTCACTCACTCACTTGCGGTCGCCATCTGCGGCGAATCCTTGCGGCCTAATTTTCACTTTGTCCTTTGTTTGTTGTCCTTCAATGGGAACTTTCTGCGGTTGGGCGTTGACAGGCGGCGGCCACATCGAAGGCGATAAATCCAGGTGACATTTAAAATCGAATTTTTCGTCAAGTGTTTAGCATAATCAGTGAGTTCGGGCCAAAGGTAATGCGAATATAATGCCAAGACAAGGACAAGGACAGGGACAAGAATAAGAACAAGAAGAGGCAGGTGGAGGGGCAGGTGGTGGGGCAGATGGCAGCAATGAGGACAGTTTAATTGAATCTAAATCCTGGCTGAGACCTGACAGGAGGAATTTGAGGCAAAATATGTTTTTAATTTCAAGCTAGAAATGGGAATTTAGTTTTGTTTCTTTTATTTTTTGTGGTGGCAAGGGGAAGGGGGAGGGAGCAGCCATAAGCCACATGAAAATGTTAAACAAATGTGAAAGAGTTCAGGCTGCAGGTTTTCCCACACATAAACTAAATGAAAGGGGGTCTTGGTGATGGGGGAAATGGAAAAACTAGAAATTTCCTCTTAAGCAGCCCATAGAGTACTCGACTTTATTTGCTGAAAAATTTCAACTTTAGTTTTGTGGTTAATTTTTTTATTATATTTTTTTCCTCGTTTTCTGTTCATTGTGTTGGTTATATTATTTTGTTGTTATTTTGCGTTTACATTTCTGCATAGCAAAATGATTTATTATCTTTGCTAAAAACAAAAAAAAAAAAAAGAAGAAGAATAGCTAACAAAATGTTGACCCTCCCATGCCTCTCTCCACGCCCCCTTCCCCTTTGTTTGTCCTGACAATGCAAACCGAAGATAACCCAAAACAAAACTTGACATCAACTACAAATAAACTGACATTTTACATGAATTTACGCTTTTTGTTTCTATATGAAGATACACAGAGAGCGTAAGAGAGAGAGACAGAAGGGAGAGAGAGACAGAGAGAGATATAGACAAATACAGTGGGTCATTCTTTTTGTTGTTTGTGTGAGATATTGATATTAAAAGAGCATTTGTCTTTTCCTATGGTTGAAATATGTCAAAAAAGTTTTTTCCTATTTGCAAGATGAAATAAATCTAAAAACAAAAAAAAAAAAAAAAAAACACGTACAAAACAAAATATATATACCCACATATCCCATATATATATATATATCTGTCCAACAAAAAAAAAAAAAAAAAGGTTAGCACATGTGTGAAATCAGTGAAAAAAAGATTTATCGCTGGCCAAATCAAAGGGAACAGCTGAACATACAGCGGAAAATATCTAAATAATCATAGAGGCAAATGTGAAAAGGGAAAATGCAATTTCATCATGCATAGAAAAAAAGAGCCAAATTCAGCTGTGCCGAAACTTTTTCATCACATACCCTTACCTTGCCCAAAAAGTCAAATGATAATACAGAAGATTATTTTATTCAACACGAGCGATGTAAAGGTGTTTCCTGCTCGTTTTTTGAAACTTCTATAAATAATATAACAAGAAGATTCTAGACCACGGCCGAATGCAATATTCTTTATGCTAAAACATTGAAATAATTGCGAGTATGCCAAAATACCAGGCCAAAATATTTTTTCATTTTAAAATATAAAGAATTTGCTATAAAAATCATCAAAAAGATGGCCAAGTTAGTATTTGAGAAAACTTAGGGTTCTCAAATATTGAAAATGATTGAAAAATGAATTATTGAAAATTATTGTAAAATTTCACTATATAAATTCCCATACTCTAAATCAGTCAAAGATATTGACTTTATTTTCTTCTTAAATTCTCAACTTTTCATTGGTATTTAAATAGGAAAAACTAATTTTTCACAATATTTTTTCCATATTTTCATGGTTTTTATAGCCAAACTTTTGAAAAATCTAGCTCAGAATTATATTTTGAGAAAGCTAAATTTTAAATTGCACCAGGAAATAGATTTTCTGCTTTGATTAATTGAATTTGTTTTGAAATATCGAAATTTTGGCAAGGTATTCAGACATCGACACAGTAAATGTTTGAATATGTTTTAGTTTAGGTTTGATTGTCATATTTCAAAATTTAAATAAATATTTTTGGATATGTATTAAATTTATAGTATAATTTCGTATAGTTGCGATAAGAAAACTTTTTACTATCAATTCATGATAAAAGAAATAAAAAAAATCGATTGATGTGATTAATTGCTAAAGGGAGTGATTGAATTCTCTCAGGCAAAACAATTGAATTTCTAAACTGAAGCTTTGCTCTCTATCTCTCTCTCTCAGTCTCTCTCTCAGTCTCTGTCTCATTATGCATTAGTTTCTTGCCACTTTAATTTTCCATCGCTTATGCTGCTGTGCATTTCCCTATGATTTTCCCTATGATTTATAATATATGCAAAATAATGAGCCTTCCATTTGATGTCAAATCTATCGATTTTCTGACATCAACTCCGAAGCGAAGGAAAATAGAAACTGCCAACGTCAGGAGCAACAGAACAGCAGACAGCAGCAGCAGAAGCATCAGAACATGAGCTGGAAAAGGAGATGGAGGGTGGAGGATGGAGATGGAGACGAAGCTGTAGCCGGTGCAGGAAGGAGCAGACAGTGCACAATAGATGCGATGCGTTGGGCATCGAATGACAACCAATAATACACCACTACCACCCCCTAACCACTATTATCAACCCATCTTCACCATCATCGTCATCGTCGGCGTCGTCATGCTCATCCTCATCCTCAATCTCATCCTTCCACATTTGGTACTGTCTGCTTCAGGCTGTAGGCACTTAAAGCTGCCATTGAAGATGTCTTCTATTTATGGCGGGAAACGTTCACAAAAAAAAAAAGAAGATGAAAATGAAAATGAAGAAAAACCAAGCCAACCCATCCCAGAAGCCAAACCAGGAAACTTTCAAGTCATAAATATGAATTCAGAGGAACTTTGCGGATAGTTTTCCTGCCTTGTTGCCGTTAGCAATTATTAAAAATTTATTGATTGACCATTTCACCCAACTACTCCCTGTCTCTCCCCCACCCCCCTTTTCACCCTGACTCCTGCCATTTGCTGACATGGATTCGCGCCCAAAATGCTTTTAATCTGATTGCAACGGCGGTCATAAAGTTTGTCCTGCAAAAAAGCGAGACAGAGAAAGAGAGATAAAGAAAGAGAGAGAAAGAGCGAGAGAGAGGAGAGAAGAAAAAAAAAAACGTTGCCATTGAATGAAAAATATTTATGCACTTGAATGGGCGTTAGATAGATGGTAAAAGAGAGCGGGAGTAAGCGAGACAGATAGAAGCATAGAGAAGAAACGAGTGGGAAAAACTTGCCAGATTATAAATCAAAACTTTCAATTTTCTTCAGTTTTCTTCTTTAGTTTTCTTTTGGCCGTTTTTCTTGAGTTTTTTCACTTTTTTTTTTTTTGGGTTTTCACTGACGGCAAACTTCTTGGACATAGTGAAAGAAAAAGTTTGTCTAACATTGTAAGTGGAGGACAATTTTGATTGATTGACTGACAAGGCATGCGACATCATTGAAACTTTATACAACAATAAATATGTTATAGCAAAATGTAATTACGCTTACAATATTTTACTCCCAACAGACAAACACACGCACACACACACACAAACACCTTTTCACAGTTCTTAACTGGGTTAGTAATGCTAACTGGCAATATCCTGTAAGAGCCTGTGATTTGGGGAATGATGAATCAGGTCAAGATATTTAGCTTGATTGTTATTTTAAACACAAATTGTGAATTGAAAACTAGGATATAGTTTCGTGATCATCCTAAGAGTGTGAGTCATAAACATGGGAATATTCGGGGTATACTTTTAGGGGCAAGCGTTTCTTAGAGTTTTTCGGAATATTTCTGAGACTGTTCATAGAGCTTTTCTACACAATTTTAGGGACTAATAAGTTGTATTATCAAATATTACCTTATACTAATTATATTAAAATTTTATTTTTTTGTTCACATAAAAATGATCGAAATGATTGAAACTTTTAACTCAAAACGTTATTTTAGCTGACATTATTATAACCTGAATCATAAAGATCTATCAAAGTTAATACGACTTCATTTCTAGAATTTCTAGATTATTTTTAAGAATTCTCTTATCCAAAGCCTTCGTTGTGTTGATGGATTGGGGTTTCATTTTGTGTACTTGCCATATTTTTAAGGGCTAATTTATAGTCCATCACAATATGTTTATTTGCGATATTTTAATTTATTTGTCTGCTTTTTGGGTTTTCTCATTTGGCCAACCTCAAGGCAAAAGCATTGCTGCTCATTTAAACGCATCCTTACAACTTAACCGCACACATACACACACACGCACACACACACACATGTAAACACACATACAGAAGTATTAACACAGTGAAGACAAGACAATGAAAATGTTTTCATGAAATTATTTCTGAGCCTTTTGTAACTCTTCCTCTTGTTGCATTTGCCTCCCATTTTCATTCCTCCTCGCTGCTTGCTGATCTTCTATTTGTTGTTGTTGTTGCTGTTTTTGTTTGTGGTGGGCACAAAATGTAATCAAGAAAACATTTAAATGAATGGCAAATTCAAAATTGCATGCATATTTCATATGTGCAGGCCACAAAATGCTCATGTAATTGGCGCACAAGTTGCCCAAAAAGAGAAGCTCAAGGAGCAGCAGCAAAAGTATGAGTAAGTATATGAGGACACATATACGCACACACACACACCCATCGAGGAGGAGAGGCAGAGGAAAAGTGTGTGTGAGAAAATGCCGTGCATAAATTTGTGCATCTCGGGCAAAAGTTTTGCTTGAGGATGGAAAAGCTGTTTTCGAATGCCCAGGCATGCTTGGAAAATTTGCACATTGATTACTTGTGCCGGAAGTCATAATTAAACAACATCAAAAGGACATTTTCAAGTGGAGCGCAGAGAGAGAGCAACAACAACAGCATCACAAAAAAAGACCTGAACAGAGAATATGAAACTTTTGCATAAGCAAAATTAACACGTAATTTGTTTACCAAACACGTTTCTAGCCCAAGACTTTGACTTGGACTTGGAGTTGAGACCAAGCAACTTTGTACTTGACCAAAAAGAGATCTCTCGCAAGTCGAAGAGGCCTTTTGACTTTTGTTGACTAATTGAAAATTCCAAGCTTGCAACCTCTGATACAGAGATGAAAGCAATAGGGGGAAGGTTGAGGGGCCGGGGGGTTAAACCTATTTAGATCGTCAACTTTCGTGTTGACTTTGTTTCGCTTAACACACACACACACAGTTTGGTCGCCTTTAGTAGTGTCGAGCTGTCTAAATGAGTCTAACATATGCATGGGCGTAACCATGCCCATTAGCCACAGAGAGAAACACCCAACACTTCTCCCTCACCGCACTGGAAAAGTCGTTAAAAAGTAAAAATCAATTTATGAGTAGAAACGTTAAGTGAAAAAGTTTTGCCATTAAAAGGCACACCGTTGTCGAGTGGGTGGACTCGGTGACTTGGCGAGTAAGTGAGTGAGTGAGTGAGTGAGTGGTTGAGCCGTAGGTAAACTTCTTCATCACAACTCAGGAGCACAGGAGTCAAGGTGTTGAGAAGATAAATCAATTTGCTTGTTGCACAGTTGCCTTAGCTCAACACCAACAACAACACTAACAGTCAAGAGCCAACAACAAAAAGGTTTAATTAACGAACAAATGTCAACTCGGAGCAACAGCAACAGCAGCAACACTTAAGCAGCAACTTTTGTCCGCAATTAAGGTCTTGAATGAATGACAGACTGAATGAATTACGAACTGAAACTGAACTCAGTTCAACTGACTTGACTGACTCAGGCAAAGGAATCGGAAAGGAATGGAAATGGCAATGGGGAAATTTCAATGAATGCTGTTAAGCATGGATTTTTCTCTTCCTATGTGTCTGTGTGTGTGTGTGTGTGTGTGTGTGTGTGTGTGTGTGGCTACAAAGTACTCAATTTTGTGTCTCTATCTATCTATCTGTCTCCTAAGGGGTTTTCCTACTGTGCCTACTGAAATTTAACTAGAACTTGAAATGTTTTATGATTTTTTGTTTTATATTTATTTGGGTTCAATTTGTTTTGCAGTCGGCAATTGAATTTTCATTTTCATTGTTTTCTTGGTTTTCCATATCTCTATATACATATATGTAAGAAAATTCAATTTAGTTAGCAAATTTTTTTTTGCGGTATTTGAATTTCCATTCATGAATTCACATTTCTATGCAATTGATTAATCCTGATCATCAATTGTTGTTCATTTAATATTACCATATTTTATTTGCACGGATTTGTAGCAGCAATGTCACAAAAATAATACCCTACATTTACAAGAGAAAAACAGAGTTTATTCATCCTAAAGTTTGTGGGGCTTGAATAGAAATAGGTGAGAATGAGCCAAATGTTAGATAATTGGAATAAAAAAGACTTCCAATTCGATAGCTAAAACAAATATTAAATAATATTTTATCTATTGGATTCGACTTGGACTTCTTTGAATTTTTTAAAACATTTTTGGCTAAGTTCTCTTTCTGAATCATTTGTATTAAAAATGGGGTAAAGGGATTATTTTAATGTAATTATTTAAATTTTTTAATTACAATACTACAATACTAGTTTTTAGTTATGGGTAAAGGGTATTTAAATGTCGACTTCTATTTAAAAACGGCTGTCTATTGGGGGATATGTTTTTGTTGGTCAAGTCAATTAAAATCTGTTTCCTTATGTAAACAACTGACAGAAAACACTTGTAAGCAATTTCCCCGGATTTTTTTTGCGTTTTTTTTATGCTGTTGCTTTTTTTATTATTGCGAAAATATATAAAAAAATTTTAATTAAATATGTATTTGAGTCAAACGCATTGAATTTTAATCACATTCCATTTGGCCATTGCCATTTTTGTGTGTTGTTGAATTAATACTTGTAAAAACGAAACCAATTCGTTTCACACACACAGACAGAGAGAAAGAGAGAGAAAGGGAGACGGAGTGAGAGAGAGAGCTACATTCCGGCCGGACACGCTTCAATTAAATATTGTGAAATTTCTGTAGAATTTTATGACACAATTTCAAAAATGTTGAATTTGTATAAATTTTACTACTGCTGCTGCTGCTGCTGTTGATTGTGGACCAGAATCTGATGATGATGATGATAATTTAACATTTAATGACATGTTTTTTGGGGGTGAATATAATTTTAATTTCAATATTGAACACACACAGACAGTGAGTGTGTGAGTGAGACAGAGACAGAGCAATTTATAGCATCAAAAACTGGTATTAAATTTTATTTCTCATAGCCATAGCCATAGCCACGGTCATTTTAATTGATTTTAATGGTTCAGACTCGTCGTCGGATGTCATTAATCGGCTTAAAGTTGACATAAATATATGTACATACATACATATATATATGTATGTACCTATACCTATACAAATATATATGTATGTGTGTACATACAAATATATCAACCAATTGAAATTTATGCCACTTTATATGGCGGCATTGGCTCTACGTTACGGTGTCAATTGGAATGCGGGCCGGGCTGTTCCGGGTCCCAGGCACCTGTTAAATAAATAATTCATTCATTTGAATTTGTAATTTTTTGTACAAATATATAAATGTATATGTATGTATGTATCTGTATCTCTAGCAGGGACATTTCAAATTTACTTTGGCAAGCAAAACGAGCAAAAAGCAAATGCAATTTTTGCTTAATTGAAATGAAAATGTACAAGCAATATACATTTGATGGTAATTATATGGGGTTGGGGCTAGGGTAAAATCATAAAATTTATATATATGTACATATGTATATATAATAATCACCCCAAAAATGTAATGTTCACCATTCATTCACTCACTCACTCACTCACTCCTCACTCACTCACTGACTGACTCGTTCATTCATTTATTTATTCTCTTTGGCAATTCAGCAGATTTTGTATCTCTCCCCGTCTCTGCTTGCAACTCATTATGCAGTTAATTGAATTAATTTTCATATCAATTTTCGAGTTTCGAAACCCCCCTGAAAATATTTTGTACATTTGCCTAATTGGCCTTTAAACCTGATTAAATTATAATGAATATGAAATCTTGATGCTTAAATCCTGCTGCTGCTGCTGCTGCTGGGGCAAAGGCGTTAAAAGGTTAACACTTTATATTACACAAGTTTTTCAAACACACATTAATTATTTATAATGCTAACATTAGCAACCCAAAAAGAATACAAAAAAATTTAAAAAAAAGTGCCCAAAAGAACAAGTAATTAAAATCTCACAGCGAAGTCGGAATACTCTACTTAAATTGAAGGGGAACTCCAACTTTGTTTGATTGAATACCCCTCTCACCCCTCTAAATTAAGAGCTTCTCTCCATTTAATGACTTAGCCAGAAAGTCCTTGCAGGATCTATTTCTCTTACAAAGCTTTTTACCTTACGTATATTCTAGATGCCTTATTCTAAGATCGCAGCGAATGCTTCCTGTTAGGCTGGAAACCCCATTTTCAATAGGGTATGTAAAAACACACATTTTGCTAAACGACTCATTAAAAACTCATATGTCGAGAGTTTTGGTGAAGTGACTCAAAATTTTAAGTACTTCAGCATCATCAGGGATTAAGTCTCTAATGAGTATAAAGATTATGCTTAAGCATTTCCATAGCCATTAACATATGTCCATTCGAAGCAGTTAACAGAACAACATGAGTTGGCCATTTGCCACTTTGCATGTTTACTCTACAGTTTTGCCTCTCCATTATCCATTATTTTGACCTGACCAAGAGAAACAACAAGTTTGTAATTCGATTATAGACACACAGGTCCCCCAGCTCAGTGTCAACAAATTTTAAATACGTGAGTGTGAGCGAGAGAGAGCGAGAGAGAGAGAAATACAGAGCCAGTTGGAATTGGAGTTTGGCTTAGTTCAAATATTATTTGATATCCTGCGGTGCTTGGATTTTCGTGTTCGTATTCATTGTTTGCCTTTGCTTTTGCTAGATTTCTACTTTTGATTTTGTGAGCTCTGTCAAACATCTGACTACAGTTGCAGCCCACAAGGAGGTGAAGTGGTGGGGAATCCGAATGTGAGACTGTCGTCGTGTATGTACGTCTTGTCACTTACATTGTCACTTGGGCATTGTTGGTTTGCCGTTGCCGTTGTCGTTGTCGTTGCCTAACGACTGACACTGTCAGAGGACATTGCTCAAATACATCTATATATATATCCATGAGTTATATATATATATATATATATCTATATTCTACAAGTGTGCATTTTGTTTTGAATGTTAATATTTGCACTTTCAATTCAAGCACTTGCCAAGTGACAATTTATACGCTTTTTAAAAATTTTGTGTGCTCTTTTTGTTGGTAACTTAAGTGGGGCAAACTCTAAACGACGTTTTTCGACGTAGCTTAAAGAGCTGCAAATATGTCGAGTTGTGGACTGTCAGTTTCAGGACACAACATTTTAAGTCCATCCTCCCATTATCCTACATTTTTATAAAATGTGCAAACCCAAAAAAAAAAAAAAAAAAAAAAACCAACAAAATAGAAATAAAACCAACCAAAAGACCACCGACCATTACGAAGTTTTAATATCCTACGTAAATTTACGGTTTGAGATTAGTGTGAAAGTTTTTACTCATACAAATCTGGTATAAAGATTGACATGGAATTTGTTTTATATATGCAGAGCATTTTAGTCCTTTCATCCTTGTTTAGAGAAGGTGTTTTCGGGTGAAATGAGGTTAGGATTCAAGTTTAGAACTAGGTACAGATCATACCTACTTATTAAAGTTTAATAAAAATGTAATTATTACAATATTTCGTAAAAAATCTTCAATTTTTTGCTTAACAAATCTCTATGAAAAATCTGTTTTTGGTACTAAAAATTCATAGCATACTTTTTTGGGCAAACATGGAATTTACTAAAAACTCCCCGAATGGACTCTGCTTTTGGGCGGAGATGAGATCGATTCCTCCTTTAACTGATGGAGCCGTTCTTTTTCGAGGGTATTGTGCTAAAGGCTCATCTAAAACAGAATTTCTAAGGACTATCAGTGAAAGCTTAAATGTGACAGAAAAATAAAAACAAAATTGTCATTCACGGCCTCAAAACTATTTTTAGATATTTTATTTGTAGATTGTTCGATTTTGTACTTACAATTTCTTTCTCTTTTGGCAACAACAATATTGTAATTGTGCGATGCTTTGGCTTTTGTGATCAAGTAAAAGCGCTTCGTTTTCAGTTCATAAAACTGGACTGAACTGGCTGAAATGGATAAACGCACTCAACTTAAGCGTAACAAATTGCCCTTGGAGCATAAAGTAAAAACTAAAAACCATGAAGTGGAGAAAATTTAGAAAATATTAAGCATTAATATTCACGCCCGAGACCTCTTAACCTCTCTCACACAACCTTTCGCCATCGCCATCTCTCTCTCGACCTTTTTTGGTTTTGTGTGTTGGTTATTTTTTGTTTTTTTTTTTTTTATTTTTTGGTTGGTTCGTTGGTTGGTGTGGCAGCAATAAAAGTTTAAATAGAAGTGCCAACAAACCACAACAACAGCAGTAGCACTCATCACGCTCCAACGCCCTGCCCCAAACCCTGTTTAAATGGCGGCGGCGGCAGCGGCCCAAAAAATGGCAAAAAGGCAGAGCCCAGACCCAGACTAGAGACAAGAGATTGGAGAGGTTAAAGGCAGCTGTAGGTAGCTGGTCATTTACGAGATGGACAGGCCAACAAGGATTAGGTGAAAGGTGCAAACATGGCAAACAAGTTTTTTGCTTTTTTTGGGGAGGGGGCGAAAAGGGGGGGAAAAATACTTTTCATTTTCATTTGTTCTGACCTAATTTAATTGATGGCTTGGGACAGATCAAAATAAAAATCTCTTATTTTGCTACTAAAAATTCATAGCATACATTTTCGGGCGCCGCAAAATGCACATTCAATGTAAAATGCAAAATAATAATAATAATGATAATATTCTTGCATTTCAATTAATTTACTCCACTCGTTCTATCGTATTTCACACTCTCTTCTGCTCCACTCGCTTTTTGTTTTGTTTTTGTTCAGTGAAACGTAAGTGTTAATAAACATTATTATAAGCTCATAATTTATAATTGAAATGTTTTTCATTTTCGGTCGAATTTTGGAAATTTTGTGTGCGCTTTGTTTGTTCCAGTTTTTGATTTGGTTGAGGATTTTTGTTTTTTTTTTGTTTTTTTCTGTTTTGTTTTTTCGCCCTTCCATGTTTGGCTAATTAGCATAATTGAATTCCGCTTGAAATGCCACCAAAACCAATATAAAGTAAATGATAAATGAAATAATCTTTCAAATGAAAACCAAACTAAGCATGTAAAATGATTTCAAATTGGTTAGTTTAACTCTTCATTTGGGGATATGCACGATTTCCTACTTGAGGCGGATTTAAATCTATTAAATACAGATTTCTTCTATCACATTGTTATTATTTAATTTATTAATCACCCTTCGCCAAGCCATTGTCAAGTGGTGGAAAACCCTTTTGAAACTCAACCTTTATAGCCAGCCGCCTTTTGTACTTGAAGTTCCCCCCACACACACACACATACACAGAAAGAGAGAGGGAGAAAAACACTCAGGCTAAAGAGTAGAAGTAATAATACTCAAATAAAACATTTACAGGCACAGACGGCGAAAAACTGTAAATGACATGCTGAGAAGGGCCACAAAGTTGGGGGCAAGAGGTTGCAAAAGAAGGGCATAAGTATTGTATCTGTGTGTGTGAGTGAGTGTGTTTGTGGTTAAGCGACTCATCCTCGTCCTCGTTGCTGTCGTTGTTTGGAGTCAAGTGGAGTTTTGGAGTAGATGCAAGTGCACTTCATTTCAGTTTCCCCTTTCTCATAAATTCCAAACCTAGAACAAAACAAGAAAAAAAACGAAACTAAACCAAAAAAAAAAAAAATAGACGAGGCCTCGGCGGCACTTGGTAACAGGCTGCCTACAGCAAGACAACTGACAACACACACAGCACCAGCAGCAGCAGCAACAGCAACAACAAAAGCAGCCAAGCCAGATAAAGACCCTTGCCAGGTAGGTAGGAAAATTTAGCTGTTATTTTTTTTTCCTTCTTTTTTTTTCTTCGCCTATCCCCCTTCATTTTCCTTTTGGTAAGAAGAGTTGGGGAGGCGGAGTAACAAAACCACAAATGCGACAAAAGCAGAATGCAATTCGCACTTGAAACTGAGGGCAACAACAGAGAAACAGAGACAGAGAGAGAGAGAGTGAGAGAGCAGGAGCAAGTGAGATGGGTGAGCGAAATGCTTTGTGGTAAAAAACAGAAAACTTTTTCACTGGCAACTTTAACGCGTCGAGGCCGTTGAATCCTTTTTTATACCCTTACATCGCGGGTATACTCGTTCATAGGAAAAACTGTTAAGTTAGAAGAAAGAAAATTTCCTTTGAGCTTGGCTGTCTCTCAATTTAGCCCGGACCTCAAGTTATCCTTGACCAAACATTGAGCTTGACTTCTCTTTGAACTTCACTTTGTCCTGAGTCCAATCCTAACTCTAAGCTTTACCTAACTTTAAGTTTAGCATAATTTTTATTTAAATTTAGCTATGAGATTGATTTAGTTTTAAATTTGAGCTTGACTTAACCCTAAGTTTGACTTAGCTTTGAGTTTGCCTTGACTTAACTGTGAGCTTGACGTAACTGTGAGCTTGACTTAACTGTGAGCTTGACTTAGCTTTAAACTTGACTTCATTTTGAGCTTGAATAAGCCTTAAGTTTGACTTAGATTTCAGCTTAGCCTAGGTTTGAAGTTGACTCAACTTTTGAGCTTGACTTAACTTTGACCTTGACTTAGCTTAAAATTTTATATAGATTTGAGCTTGAATCAGCCATAAGATTAGTTGCGAGCTTGACTTAACCTTCAGCTTAACTTAGCTTTAAACTTGACTTAACTTTAAGCTTGACTTAGCCATAAGTTTGACTTAGATTTTGGCTTAACCTAGATTTAAAATAGATTTAGTTTTGGGCTTGACTTAATCTTGAGCTTAGCTTTAAATCTGCAGTCTTAAATTTGGCTTTCAGAAATTGGTAAAGTAAAACAAAAGTTCTGTCTTAAGCCCATCAAAATCATGAAAATCGGAGGATAAGGAACTAAAACAAAAGGGTATAAACTGTTTCGCTGTAACCGAATACAGTTTGATGCTCTCTGGTTTCTTTTGCCAATTTGCTAGAGAAAATGAAAATTTAAATTTTTAACCAACGCAGACGAGACGAGGAAGTTTTCACTAGTTTTTCCTGCTGTAGTTGCCGCTGCCGCTGTTGCTGTTGCTGCAGCTGGCAAATTTCACACATTTCCCACAGCGAATTTTGCCAACGTTTTTCCGTATGTTTTTTTGCATTTGCCTTTCCTTTTTGGTGTTTTCTTTTTTTTTTTTTTTTTTTTTTTTGCATTTGGTTTTTTGTTGTTGTGTTTTTTTTTTTTTTTTTTGTTTGGTGCTTTCCTCGATTTGGTGTCAACGAAGAAAACTTCCGGTTTTTCTGAGGTTTCTGACGAGCAGCAGCAGCAGCAACAGCAGCCCCTGAGTGATGAATTGGAATGGTGAATGGGAATGAGGGGGTAATGGAGAGTGGGAATGGTGGTAGGAATATGGAGGAAGCCCTAGGTAGGAAGCTCGTTGTCTTGCCGGTTTAATTTAACATAATGAAAAGGAAAAAGAATAAAGTGTGATTGAAGGCACACGCTGAGGTTCGTTTTGCATCTAACAAAAGAATGCATATCCGACACGATGTTTCCTGACACTCTAGTTCCAGCGCCAGCTCCAGCAACCGCCATACCCATGCACATTCACTTCCAACCTTCCCCACCCACCCCCCTAGCCACTACATCCCGTACTCGTGCTCTTGGGCTTCCGATTCCCTCTTGCTGTTTGTCCTCTCAGCATGCAACAAATGCCTCAAGTGCATAACTGCCTGGCAGGCGGCTAGCTAGCTGGTTTGGAAGGTCCTTTTGCATGGCTCTGGCATAAATCACTGCATTTGCATGTCCCACTACCCTACCTACATCCCCTCCACCACCAAATCCCATCACATCCCATCCCATCGCTTAACCAATGCTGGCTAATCTCTGCGTGTGTTTGTTTGCCTTTGTTTGCCTTTCATGTACTTGCTCAATTAAAAAATAGCTAAAGGGAACTTGGTTTTTGGTTTCCCTTTTTCGGTCCCATTAATCTATAGGCTCTCTGCTTGGACAAAAAACAAAAAAAATAGAATATTTTAATTGCTTTTTAGCACGAAATGGCGCAATTTTCCGCTGACGCTTTTAACACCTATAAATATGTAGACGGGCAGAGTTTCGTTCTTTATTTTTTGTTTTCTTTTTTTTTTTAAGGTTAATTACAACTGCAATTCCCACATAGTAGTATGTCAAAATCTCATCTTCAGTTATCAACAATTAAACAGAAAACAAAGCAGCAAGCAAATCAGATAATTGGGCTAATAGAGCTCTTTATGCGTGGCTTTTGCTTTCTTCTAGAGCCCCCAAAAGCAACTGTTTCCTACCAAAAATTCATTTCAACTTCGCTTTCACTTTCACACATTGGGAGCCGAAGTGCCGCAGCAATTTCGAAAATACGAGGAGACCAAGAGAGAGAGAGAGTGGAAGCGATTCCTTTCGATGAACATTGACGCAGTCGCAAATGCTGAAATTTGTTGTGAGAAGGCAAAACGCATTTCGTATAAGACTTGAAAACTTCAAACGAAATCTTTTGAATATAAAGAGAGAACTAGAAATAATCGAGACGCTTCCACTCTTATAAAGATCTTTCTTTGACAATTATTAGTTGTTCTGTTTTAGAATTATTGCAAAGGAAGTCTAATTCAAAAAGTAAAATAAATCGAATTGCCATTAAACTTATCACTCAGACTCTTTTTATAATAAATACTAAGAAAAAGAAGTATTCTCAAGACTGATTATAGAAACGTTATGATATTTCTTTACCCAAAGAATATTGTTTTATTCTGCTCTATCATATTGTTCCTATTTTTCTCGGTTTCACTTCTATTTTTCATTTTATTAATTTTGATTTTTGACTACTAAATTAAAACTTTCATCTTGATCGTGCACTAAGGACGGACAGATCATTTTACCAATGATTACAAATCAAACCTCATATCATTGTATCACAGTACAGGCCAAAAAACACGAATTTTTGAATCTTGAGTTGCGAAAACTCACAAATTTCTACATATGCAAATTTTCTAAATTTCTCATAAATTCAATTTAGTTTAGTTGCAATCTAAGAACCTAAGAAAAAGTTGTTGTATGCCATTAAATCAAGAGTCTTAAACTAATTTCTAGGCCAAAAGTTTATGTTTGGTTTATTGCCATCGGAATTTAAAATAATCAAGTCTAAATATTGCCAGCAAATAAAATAAATTGACAAAAATATTTCTCGATTTTCAAAATGCAATTGAAAGTTGATTTTTCTTATTCATCACAAACACGAAAAAAACAAAAAAATACGCAAAAATCTCGAACCGAATAAAATCTGTAACAATTTAGGAAAATATTTTAATAAACTTTTGTACATATTGGTGATGGGAGGGGGGCGGGTGTGTAGGATGAAATATTCAACATTTTAAAGAATTTTTTATGCCACTAACATGGCTCTTCCTGCCCATTCTCCTCGAGAGCCCTCTCTCTCTCCTTCTTCGTATATGTATCTCTCATTCGACCATGTTCAAATATTTTCATTAGAAAAATGGGGTAAAAATCTCAGGCTTAAAAATAGTTTAAACTGGGCTAAGGACGGCAGAAATAACTACAAGAAAACAAAAAAAAAAAAAGAAACCGGAATATTTTTAATTTGGGAGATTGTAACACAAAGTGAAAGACACAGAAACAACTAAAGGTAAACGCAAAAATTCTTATCAAGGTACAACAACAAAAATGTAAGCAATTAAAAACTTTTAGCAAGAGAAATCACAGAGAGACAGAGAAATAGACAGAGAGAGAGACAGAGACAAATGGAAATAGGGAGACAGAGAAAAAAAAAATGTAAATTCAACCAAAAACCAAAGGTTGTAGTATTCATTACGCAGCACCGCACTCTCTATACCCTGACAAATTATTAATATCAATTTATAATTCAAAGAAAAAATACTTTCAAAACAGAAGAGTTGATTTATATCTTTGCTATATATTTATATGAATATATTCTTGCAATTTTAAGCATGTGGAAAATAAGAAACCCAAAAACCAAATGAGTAGGGATCAGCTATATATATATTTTTTAAAGATACAGATTTTTTGCTGTGTATTTGGCAAATATTTGACTAAAATTAAAATACTTTTTTGTTTTGGTTTTTTTTTTTTTGACTGCCCAGAGGGTATAGGAAAGAAACATGAAAGAAAGCCGAAAAGAGAATCATTGGATTTTAATTAACAGAAATTGCAAAAGAACAGCAAGCAACAAACAAACAAACAAACAAACAGACATACAGACAGACAAACAAACGGAACGAACACACAAAAAGATGCACAATCAAAGGACTTTCCGGCAGGATCTATGCACATGCAAAAGCGAACATTATGGCAATGACTAGGACAAAGTATCTACTGAATACTGTTTGACTCTTATGGCCTGCTGCTTTTTGACTCTTATTAATGCTGACTTTACGTTTGGATTTGATTGCATTGCATCTCTCTCTCTCTCTCGCTCTATCTCTCTTGCGCTTTGTATGGATATATGTAGTATGTACTCATTGTAGTAGCACTCGATCTAAATATGTGATGTTCGATTTTGTGGCTGTCTTAACTCTCATTCACTCACTCTCTGTCTGACTGGCTGCCTGGGTGACTGACTGACGCCACACGCATTGGGGTCAATTTCATGCCAGCACAAACAAAACCACCAGCAGAAACAGCAGAAGCGGCAACATAAGGCGAATCTTCTCTCAGTAGTATCTCTTCTACCTTACCTTTACATTGCTTTCCATTCCATTCCTTGCCTTGCCGTGGCTAACTGCCTGACTGACTGCTTGCCTGCCTGCCTGCCTGCTGCCTGCATGTAGGACACGTTTTCCCCAGGCCCGCACATGGCGCACAGTATGGCAGGTGCTCAACTGTAACTAAACGTTCGTTTTAACATGGCCACCTGACGGCCAGCCCGGCTCTGTCCTCTGTCTTCTGCCCTCTGCTTCACCTACTTCTTTTTATCCTCCTATCCCGCGTGTGTGTGTGTGTGTTTGTGTGTGTGGCACATGGCAGTTTCGTTGGCTGGTTGGTTCCTTGCTTGCTTGGTTGTTGGTCACGTCTGCTGGGGCATAATTGATAGTTCAATCTGTTGCAGATCAAACGCTTGACAGCAGCCAACAGATCAAGCTGAAAAATTGTTTGTCCCTAAGACACATTTGAGTATGCGTGTGTGTGTGTTCTCTCTGGCCTTGAATAGCTAAAATCTGACCAAAAGAAGCAAACGAAAAAAAAGCACCAACAAAAAATGTATATATTACCTTTCTCCTCTCTCCACACACACACACACACGACATTCGTATTCATTTAATCTGTCTTTTAGCTTGGCTCCCCATGTCTCGTATTACAAGTAAATCATTGAATGAATCATTTGGGAGCAACCTCAAACCTCAATGGATATCAAGACCTTTTGCAATGCGTTTATATTAAATTACTGCCAAATCCTACAAGCCATACAATATTGATAAAGAAATGGACCATTTATTGGAAGTGTTTAAACTGATAAATGAACTACGTGTTCATAGAAGTCTAATTGCCTTGGATTTATTAATGATAATCTCTATGGATGAGTATTAAACGCATGACAACAAAATTACCTTCGCTTTCCTTAATTAATTCCTATTAGTGTGACCATATCACAATGGCAAACAATTGGGAATTCCAACGTTGAGTGGGGCACACTTAGAATAGGAAAATTTCAACGAAGAAGATATGAAACTGATATCAAGCCAATTTCATGCTGATTTCAAGCCGATTTTAAGCCGAGTTTTAATAGGAAACCTTCTACTATTTATAGAGGTGGCTCAATGACTTTAAAATGAAACAAAGTTTGTCATACAGAAGTTCTCTATTTTGAGCTTAATCGAGCTTATCTCCTCTGATTCAATGAGATCATTATAAAGGTATTATTTTCATCTCTAAACTCCTATTTCTTAACGCCAAACTATAACTTTAGAAATGAAGAGAAGAAAAAGTTCTTAGACAAGTCATGACAAACTTATTAAACAACCCTCGCAAATAAATATGGAGCTCTTTAATTGTGAAGCATTTGAATTGAATTGATTGAATTTTTAAAGTGATTAGAAACAGATTTTAATTGCATCTTTTTATTTTTTTCGAGAGAATGAAAAGCAAAAGTGAGATCCTTTTTCGGAAAAGCCTACTTTAAGCTTCACATTCAACATTTAACGACTAAGAGGACTAAACTGAAAGCCTGCTGAATGATTTCATAGAAATTTTTGCCAAGAATTGCATTAAGTTTCATCGTTCTTTTGGCCATTTTGCTATTCTATTTCTTATATTTAATTTAATGTTTGTTTTTAATGGCCTGGTCTGGTCTGGTCTGGGCTGGGCTCTTGAGCACTTTTCTTCAGCCATTTGTCGCTGGTATTTTTGCTGCAGTCATAGGGAAATGCTGGGAAAAGTGGGGCGTGGTGGAGGTCGAAAACTCTCTTTCAGCAAATAGATTTATGCTTTTAAGTAATTTGGTAAATAAATTGAAAATTTCAATGCACAACAGGCAGCTGTAGATGCAGCTGCAGTTTGCAGTTTTCTCTCTCTCTCTCTTTCACACGCTCTCAGTTAGTCTGAGCTTAAGGCTCTGCTGCGACGAAAGCAGCAACCGGGAAAATTGTTCCTTGTGTTGTTCCTTTATGTCATTTTTGTTTGCAGCTCATGTTTTGTCGCTTAATTTTAATGGCTCTCGAGCATTAAAGTTGCTTCTTCTCAACCTCTCCATCTCTCTCCATCCTATGTTTATGCTTTTGCCCTGTTTGGATGATTTTTTTTCCTTGTTTTTTTTTGTTCTGCTCTTTTATTTGCTGTAATTTACGCGTCGAGTGCTGCTCATAAATTTCTGAAACATTCAGCGAGGTCACGTTGTCTCATTAAAACAACAACAGCAATAAGTGTAATAACGACAAGCAATAACGAGAGGCATGCACACGCACACACACACACACACACACACACATGTCAGCCAAGGATATCAAATGTTTTGGTTTAAGCAAATTTTAAAGAAATACCCATATAAGAAACCAAAGTGCTTTAGGCTAAATAAACTTGATTAGATTCATTCACAGGTAATCGAATTGTAACCAAGAGTGTTACCTAGATCCAGTCGTTTATATTGCCAATAAACCTTTGCCATTAAGTCTCCAAATAAAGTCTCTCTTAGTACTTTGTACCCAGAGATTTCTGCCTCAAATATGAAGAACCTATTGAGTTAGTGGCTAGTTCTAATCATTACTAATTCAATCTGATCAACTTTCGTAGTCTCAATTGATAATAAGCTCACTCTACAAACACTTCCTCTTAAAATAAGTTAAAATTTCTTATTTTGAATTGTCTTATCGAACAATCACATGATTTATTTTAAAAAGCACCTGGCTCTCTCCTTGATAGACTTTGCTGTCGCATTGTCTAGAATTGCATTGCCATACCATTCGTTCAAGGCTAAAACTAGTTGAGAATTACAACCTAAGACGTCAGAATCACTGATATTAATTGTAGAAAACCACGCAATTCGAGACACAGTTCTTCTTGTAGTTAAAAATAGCAGAGTTCATCTAAAACGATTTATCTAATCTCTTACGCTTACAACATTATCTCTCGAAACGCTCAGAAAAAGATTGTGGGAATAATTTCGTATTTTTAACTGAAACTTAAATGGAAAAGTTCGTGTGAACGCAATTGGGTAATGAGCCTATTCATAACCATTTGATAGTCTTGCTCTGTAGATTAACTAATGCTTTACTATAGTAAATATTTAACAAATTAACAAACTATTGACGAAAAAAATACTGCGCGTGTTGTGGTGCTGCGGTGAATCAATCAATCAATCATTAACTGATAACAAATATATGGGATAGTTAATGACAATTAATAATTGATTTTAAAGAATTTCTTGGAAAATCTAATCTAAACACTTTCAATGCAATGTGATATCATACTTCAACAAAAGAGACAACCGGGGAAATAAATTTACGTTTGAACGATGAATGAGTTTAGTGTTTAGTCTGACCTTTAAGAGTTTAGTTGGCTAGCATAATGAAAGGTAAATTGTTCAATTAAGTGTTTCAAGATGTTGTTTGTTAACTTAATGCTTGGAATTTAGTTAGCATTCTTCAATGGCCGTCGCTTTGGCCCTGGCTATGGGTGACTATGGCGATGATCTGTGTAGGAGTTCAGGGTTATCCTCCAATCGAACCGCGTCACAATACTTGCGAAAATGAAGAACGATATGAGAATCAGGCCATGTGTGCCGGCAAGGAATATGGCCTACTGGTTCCCTATCCTGATAATTGCTCACAATATTTGGTCTGTGATTGTCTGTATCCGACGGTGATGAGATGTCCAGCCAGTTTGTGGTTTGATAATAGTACCAAAAATTGCAATTATCCCCAAGGAATGGAATGCATATTCTATACATTTGAGAATGCGGAAAGTTCAACTCAAATAGTTACCGCAAGTACAACACCACCATCTTTATCCACTCTAACCACGCAATTGACCACAATAAGCACTCCCAAATGGGGGTTCACAACAACCCCTCAGGACTCAATCTCAAGCACTAGTAGCAATTGGGATCCATCGTCACCACCGCCGGGTATTTCCGAGGACTTTTGTCGTGACTTACCCAAAGATCCGCTCGTTCATCGTTATCCCTATGACTGTAGTGCGTATGTCAATTGCACCACTGGTTATCCAGTGCTAAATTATTGTGAGGAAAAGAAATATTTCAATGAGATCTTAGCGATATGCGATACACCCGACTCCGTGGATTGTGAGGAATCACCTCTACCGAGTAGCACAACGCCTATTCCAACAACCACAACGAAGCCAATCTCTACCACAACTGAGAAGATCTCTACAACAACTGAGACGATCTCTACCACAACTGAAGATGATGGGGTATGTGGACCTTCTCCGGAATATATAGCCGATGATTATTGTCAATCCTTGGGCAATGGTTTCTATGAATATGAGTACGATTGTCAGGGTTATCTTACCTGTAAAAACGGTTGCACCACATTGGATTACTGCATAGCTGATAAACTGTTCAATTCATGGCTTCACATATGCGATACACCGAATGCCGTGGACTGTAAACCTTTGCCTTATCCCACAACGCCGACAACCGGCCAGACGACAGAATCAACCTCAACTCTGAGCACATCCACATCGACAGAGAGTACATCGATTTCGACTACTGAGGAGGCTTCTACGACAACCACATTGGCGCCGGTTACTCTGCCACCTGATGTCAATGCCGACGACTGCAAGGACCTGAGCGATGGCTCACTTATACCCTATGCGGGAAATTGTTCACAATATTTGTATTGCGAGAATCATGAAGTGAAATTGGGTGATTGTCCTGGCACGATGCTTTTTAATCCGGATTTCATGTGTTGCGATGAGCCAGATGATGTTTATTGTTATGGCGATCGCACCACTACACCGAAAACAACGCCCACCACCACGACTCCTAGTACCACCACCATCACCACCACGGTGGCAACCACGCCAACTCCCACGACCACGACAACAAAGGCAACCACATTGGGGCCAGATGAATTGTGTGCTGATGCCGAGCAATCGACCTTTTTCCCATACCCCGAGGACTGTACAAAATACTATATTTGTTTGGGTGAAGGTCGTTGGTATTTGGCCAGATGTTTGTCGGGTTACTTTGATCCAAAGACGGGAGAATGTGGCCCAGATGTATCGCCCACAGCTTGCAGGGAGGAAGCAGCACCAGCAACAACAACAACAACGACGACGAGTCCTACAACTACGAGTCCTGTGACAACCACAGAGGCAACAACTAGAACAACCACCACTCCTAGCACCACCACTGAGCTGGCAACAACAACTACCTCAGAGCCATCTAGTGGTGGCATATGCTCCAATCACGATCTAGACGATTTGGTGGCCTATCCCAATAATTGCAAGAAATATATCGTCTGCCGGACACCCATACCCATTGCCTTCTATTGCCCAGATGACACCTATTATAGTTCGGAGCTGCAGCAGTGCGCCTCGTGGGAGGATAGCGATTGCGATAAGGGGGAATCGACCACAACACTTTCACCTGGATATACACCAGCGCCGACCATGTGCACGAATAGCAGTCGTGGGACCTTCCCTTATCCGGAGAATTGCCAGTGGTTCATACGCTGTGTCGATGATTATATCTATATGATGGATGTCTGTAATTGTGGCGAATATTATGATCCAATAACGGAAGTATGTGGTCCCGATGTACCCTCGGATGCTTGTCGATGGGATTACACATCGACGACCACTGCATCAACACCACCAACAACAACAACCACAGAGAGCACAACAGTTGTCACTAGACCGCCACCGCAGAAGGGTCCGTGTGATGATGCCGATGACGGTCAATTGGTGCCCTATCCCAATGACTGCACGAAATATATTAAATGTGATCGACCCATAGCTATCTCCGGCGAATGTGATCCAGGTGATGAGTTCAGTGTGGAGCTTGGCAAATGTGTTGACGCTGAGCTAGCCGGTTGTAGTGTGACCACAACTAGAAAGCCATCTACAACACCAGGAGCGAGTACCACAGAAGAATCTTCCACGCCAAAGACAACAGAAAGCACTACGGAGAAGACTACAGAGAAGACAACAGAAAAGACTACAGAGAAGACCACAGAGAGCTCCACAGAGAGCACTACAGAGAAGACCACTGAGAGAACTACAGAGAGCTCCACAGAGAGCACTACAGAAAGCACTACAGAGAGCACTTCGACAAGTGTTCCTGATTCAACAACAGATAGCTCAACATCAACCACCAAGGAACCCTCAGGTGGCGGCGTTTGCTATGGCAAACCCGATAATAGTTGGGTCCCATATCCAAATAATTGTAGCAAGTACATCGAATGCCAGTTCCCCATACCCATTGGTTATGATTGTCCCGAAGGATTGGAGTTCAGTCCTTCCGAATTAGAGTGCATGTCTCCGGAATTGGCCAATTGTAGTCCCAAAGTAACGACACCCGGATTAACAACTGGAAATACAGATGAGTCTTCTACCACTGAGTCTTCTACCACAACAGAGTCTACAACTCCTGGAACTTCTTGCAACACCGAAATTCCTACCACTGAATCAACGACTTCGATACCTTCTTCCACCACAGAATCAACAACTTTAGAGCCTTCTTCAACTACTGAATCTTCTACTACAGAATCAACCACTAAGACTTCTACTACTGAATCAACTACTCCCGAACCTTCTTCTACCACAGAATCTACGACTCCGGAACCTTCTTCGACTACTTCTACCACAGAATCAGCGACTCCCGAACCTTCTTCTACCACTAAGACTTCTACTACCGAATCAACGACTCCAGAACCTTCTTCTACCACAGAATCCACGACTCCGGAACCTTCGTCGACTACTTCTACCACAGAATCAACGACACCCGAACCTTCTTCTACTACAGAAACCTCCACTACAGAGTCATCTACTACGTCCGAACCGACTTCAACCACCTTAGATCCCAATACACCCAATATATGTTGTGGTTATTCCTTGGGCACATTTTTAGCCTATCCTAATGATTGTAGTCGTTATGTGATATGCGATTATCCCATTCCCTATGCTGTATATTGCATTGAGGGAACCTTTTTCGATGAGCAACTGCAGCAATGTACCGAAACAGCTAATGAGCAATGCCTCAAATAAATAGAGAAATGAGATGGTGATTATCACAAAAATGAGTTACAACATATTCCCATTCTATGAACTGCAAGCCAAAGAGTTTTATTATTTTAAAAAGTGCCTTCCGACTGAGGGGAAATCTCTCAAGAAAGTGGCAAACTGAAGGGGAGGGGATGTAAAACATTTTAGTGGTTTTCGATTAGGTTTCTTCCCTCCCCGCCCTAAACCAATGTCTCGTTTTTCACTTGCCAAATCAATTGTCTAAATGCACAAAATGCGTAACTCAGTTACACTTTTAAGGCTTTTCAATCACTTGGGTGTGTGTGTGTGTACCTGAGGAGTATCAATTACAAGTAAATCCTTTCTTTCTGTGTGTGTGTGTTTTTTTTTTTCTTTTTGGTCGAAATCCCAAAGATAATTTACCACTTAACTGTTTTGTCCCTCGACAAGGCGAAGAAGACCCACAAGAACCATGCGCCAGATTGAGGACATTTGGATGTTTTAGCAACAGGCTAAAAGCAATTTCCCCCACACCCAATACATAACACAACAAATGCTTATATCTTGCTTACAAGTTTCCTAACAATTTATTGTAGTTGGAGAAGGGAAGGGAGGACTCTGCTCCTCCGCCTAATCAGATTTCGGGGTTGGCCACATGACAAACACACACAATTGCCAAAGGAATTAGGTTTGGTTTCGTCGACTGAGGGGGTGGGCAAGTAGGGGGCGGGGCGGCATGGGAAACATAACAAGGACAAGAAAGAACGAAAGAAAAAAAAAACGAAACGAAAGGAAATAATGGCGATACACCAAGAAGAAGAAGAGGGGCGAGAGGGAGAGATGGAGAGAGAACACAGCACAAAATGAACAACCATACAACAATTCTCGAGCAAATTGTTTGGCAATAATGTTAACTTAATGTGTTCCATTTGTCGCACTTCGGTATCGATAGACATGCTCCTCAGCACGACGATTGAAGTGATTTGTCGCCCCGGACTACCCCTCAGTCCATAGCCGCCGCGCAATTCTCACCCCATAGCTTCATAGCCAGCACACTTCCGTCTTGAACTTGGAGCTGTGGCAGATTATCAGCGGCTTTTTAATAAGCCCTCAACAAGTTATTAAAGTAAGCCAAATTAATGAATTGAATTAAATGGCTCTTAAGCATCAGCAGCAGCAGCAGTTCAAGTGATTTTGTACAAGTTGATTTGAAGGGGCTTTTTGACTTTAAATTGTATCCATTTCTAGTTCACTTCATTTCGGTGTAAAGTTTATGCAATTAGTTGTTGGAGAACTTCTTGAACTCTTCGTCCACTAGTTCAAAGCTTTCAGTTAATATAGAGTGAACTAGTTCTATTTTACTACCATTAAGAGTGAACTAGTTACACTTTCAGTCTAAGCTCTATTGGTTTACTCTAAAATGCATCTAAACGTGAACTAGTTTAGAAGAAAAATTCAACTGGTTCACGCACAAAACGATCTTAGCGTGAACTAGTGGGACATCAAAAAATTGATCTGAGAGTAAAATAGTTCCTAAAACCGATCTAAGAGTAAATTAGTTTCACTTTACAGCCATCTATCCTTTTATTTTGCCATCTACAAATTGATCTTACACTGAACTAGTTCCACTTTACTTAGCTGCATTGAAGCGCATGCAGAATTCAAAGCTAAAGCTAGAAATATTCCATATTTAAATGCTTTTCGAATCCATATCCTTAAGGGATAAATATTTATTACAGGATATTAAATAAATTCTGGATAAATTTTTGTATTTATTTAGTATGAAAAATTAATACTATTGAAGAAACTATATCTTTAGCATGACCATGGGGAAAATTGCTGAAAATGTTGTTAAAATATCAAAAATATACATTTTTGTTTTTGCTTTTTTTGTTTGCTACGAATTGCTGATGTCTTCTGCTTGTCAAAGTTCTTGCTTACATGTGTATCTTTGGCCAATTGAATATCTCAGAGATACTTTTTGTCACTTTTGCATGCAACAGACAGAACTCGTTTCCTTTTTAGTTACAATTCACTTGGAAGAGATGATGATGATGATGATGAAGTGTATGAAGAGGATGAGGAGAATGCGAATGGAGATGAAGATGACGATGGCAACTTTTGGCTCTGTTCTGACAACTCTGATTCGCTGTTTTTCAGCTACGACTTCGACATGGAATGGAACTGTGTGTGTGCGTACGTGTGTGTGTGTGTGTGTGTACTTAAAACTCAATTTGCCTAAGTAAATAAACAGGAATATGAATGTTTAATTTATTTTATAGATATTAAATAAACACACACGAGACTGAGACTGAGACTGAATCTGCAGAAGAAAAAACTTTTTTACTTCCTTCTGCAGATGTTGGGGCAAAAAAAAAAAAAAAAACGAAAAAAAATAAAGATGCAAACTTTCGTAGAGTCGTCTGGTTGGGGTAGGGGTATTCTTGTGAAATGTATTCTGAATAAATGTAGAGGCAATTTTGCGGGCTATGGTGTTTGTGATAACAAAATTTGCAATTCGAAAAGTTTTTCATATGAACGAGAGAGAGAGAGAGTCAAAGAAAAAAAGAAACCCCAAACAAAAAGAAAATCCAAGGCAATAAAACGCAATGAAAGCCAATGGATAAATGTGCAATTATTTTCATTTTCGTGGTTGTTAAATCTATGCAAAAAGTTAAATTAAATAATTTTTGTCGGTAAATGAGTCAAGTGTGCAGGAGAACCGAGAGAGAGAGTGAGAGAGAGACAAAAAAATCTTTATTGCATTTAATGTTAATTAAATTCACAATCAACTCTCATTTTCACTTGCCACTTTCACTTATACAAAGAAAATTGTAAACACACACAGAAAGAACCAAACACAGAGAGAAAGAGAGAGAGATAGGAGATAGAGAAAGGTAGAGAGAGGTGGAGAGGGGAAGAGAAAACCACCTGCGGACAATTCGCATTTGTATTTCTCATTTAATTAAAAATGTCGTTTCAATATTTTGCCCCAGCACCGCATTTTAATTAAGCCACACACCAGCTCACACACACACACACACACACCGAAACACACACAGTTTTGTGGCTCATGCTGCGTATACGCAATGTCGGCTTAAATCTTCCTTCAGCCGCCCAGCCAGTCCATAAAATTTATGCATGACTCAGGCAATTTTTTTTTTCTTTTTTGGTGTGTTTTCTTTTTTTTTTTTTATTTTTGTTAACTTTTTTGTTGACTTGTTTACATGGATCCCTGACAAATAATGATGCGCGTCTTTTATGAATATGAATGATATCCCATGCTGTGGCTGTGGCTGAGGCTGAGGCTGGAGCAGCTCCTTGTGTCCCATATAGACACGGGGGCGTGTCCATAAAAACCTAAACGCCCTGCTCAGAAAGCATTAAATTTTGTGAGCATTTTTATATGGCCAGATCGTGTTATGACAAACGCTTACAAGTTGTTATCGCTAAGGGATGGGTGACAGAACGGAAGAGGAAAATGCGAGAGAAGGCAAAAGAGAAACAGGAGACAAGTGGATGGGATGGATGGGGTGGATGAGGAGGGGCCGCTGTTGCGGCAAGATGTCAAGCCGGATAAGTGGATGGATTTGTGTTACAATAAAGGCAGTTGGCAGATGAGTTCCTTCTCGGCAGGTAAAAACGGAATAAGATTATTAAGAAAAGTTACCAAAGATTTTTATGGGTTTTTTATTATAATTGAATTGAGTGAGATTGATGCATTCCTCCACGAAATATATCATTTCACTTAGGCAAATGAAATCAGCTGCCACCAAAGAATCCAAAATGAAGCAGTTAAAAGTAATCAACGTAGAGGAACTACAGGAAAACGAATAAGAGTTAGTTCCAAATTAACTAAAACTAAATTTGCGAGGCATTTTTAGTCCGATCAAATCACTTTTCTTATGTTTGAGCTATGTTTAAGATGAATTCATATTACATTCGATATGCAAAGCGAACTAGGTCTTTTCATAACATTACAATCCGCTCACTGTGAACCAGTGTGGTTCAATATTTAATCCTCGTTTAGTTCCAGCGATTATAAAGCTAAGTTACCCACAAAATAGTCTTCGATTAATTAAACAACTTCAAAAGGAAATTTTCTGCAAAAAAGAACTAGTTCGGAAAGGAGAACTAATTGATAATGTATTATCTAAATGATATGCGATCTAGTTCCCTCTTCAGCCCAATCTAACTGCAATCATATTTGCAATCAAACATTTTTCCTTAAAAGCACACTCATGAAAAATATATGAACTAAAAACTTTCTCCTACAATGTAGAACACATTTGCCCCATGATAAAAAAGAACTTTATATATGTATATAGTTTACAGTTCGCTGAACCTTAACAAAATGAAATCACAAAATAATTTCCAACCCTCTTCCCAGCAAAACTGAATACCCCCGGAGGTGCCGGGGGTAAAACAGAGTTAGAATTCGAAGTTTACCTCTAACGGGCCATAACATTTGATTTAATTTTCATAAATTTATAAACCAGTTTTCCAGTTTGTTTGCTATTTTTGCATAAGCATTTTTCATCGGAAAAAATAACACAACAACACACCGAAAATTTTCTTCTTCTTTTTTTTTTTTTGTTGTCGGCTACTCTCTAGCTACTCTACATACATACATATATATATATATTTCTCGCCAAAGCTCTTTTTGGTACAAAAATGTAAATGTTACTGGCCAACAGTTTTTGCCCATGAATTTTTATTTGCAACTGCCATTTAATATACAATACATTTCATAACCATCAACAAAAATAATAACAAAAGCGATCCCCAAAAATTAAATGCACAACAGCAAAGATTTGATGCCCTTTTCTGTTTTGCAAGTGTTGGTTAACATTAAGTTTTTGGAGATACGATTTTTATAATTGATCACATCTGGTCAGAAATATATCAGATATATGTGATATGTTCTTCTTCTCTATGGAAACTATATGTAGAACAATTAAGGGGGAAAGTAAGGCTTAGGAATTGTATCGGGTTCTGTCATATTTTGAGAAGATTTTGCAAAAATTTCCAATTAATCAAAGCAAAACCAATGAATTTATAGCTAGGTGAGAGAGCATAGAAAGCTTCAACAAATAATATAGTTATCTGATCCTAGTTATAGAAAATGGATACGAAATTTACTCATTGATAGATACTTAGATATGACTAGTTGGATTTGCCAATAGAAGGAATTGCATACTGCATTGCGATAGCGAAATACTCTTTTTGTAGGGTATACAAAATATGGGTTAAAAAGGGTAAAAAGTTCTCCGGTGCTGCTGCCTCTGCAGTCTGCTGTCTGCCTGCCACTGATGTTGAATGTTGGCTGTGTTGGATGTTGGCTGTTGGCTGTTGCCTGTTGGCCTGGGCTGTCTATCTGTTTGCGAAACATGCGAAATTCTCGCGGGAAGCATAAAATACATTTTACATTTTACATAAATGGATGGAATTGCACATTAATATGCGCCAGCAAAAGTTTCCCATAAACTATGCTGAAGCCAGGAAAACTCTACACTCACACACTACATATATCTCCCCTCCACAACCCTCTTCAAATTGGGTGAAATGGGAAATGGGGAATTCGAAATAGCAGCTGCAGTGAAAGGATGTGGAGATGGAGTAAGAGTAGGAGATAGAGGAGTGGAAGACACTCACACGTCGAGTGCTCTGGCGCAATGTTTTCATTGCAATTTTCTAATTGTTAGTTATGTGATATAAACAAAAGTCCTAGAGAGTTGGTTTCCTCCCTCCACCTGCACTCCAAATCCTCCCACACAACTCCTATCTTTGCCACACAGGTGACTCTCTCGGAATGCAAATGCAATTTAACCCAAGCAAAAACCTGCAATTAGTTAGACAACAATTTTGGTTTTGCGCTTTCTCAATAATTAGTTTTAATTGCTGTTTATGACATGGCAAAAGTTAAACAATAAAATTTGAGAACATCATATTGGCAACAGGCGACAGCTGGCAGAATGCTAAGAAAACACTTAAACCATCTAAGCCTAGTTAAGGGGTTTTCTCTCTGTTTGTTGGCCCGAAGCCCATATCACCAGAGATTTGGCAGCACTTTTGGCTGCAGTTCAGCCCAAATAAAGGCTAATGTCATACCAAATTGTTTTTTTATGGCCATGTAAATGTGGATAGTTGAATACAAGAAAGCACAAAAGCAAGAAGGCTGAAGGAAACGATTTGGCAAACGATTTCCATAGCTTTTCTTCAACAATTTATTGGCTTATTTACGAAAATCACAAGAAAAATGTATTTAAATTTAATTTTAGTTATCAAATTTCGATGTCGATCCCTTGTGGATCTTCTTTCTTCTGGGTGGATTATTTTGGGTTAATGAAACCAGTTAACTTTAGCTTTAAATTAATTATCATGGATCAACTTAAAGCTTAAGTTTAGTAAATGATCCAAGAGTTGTTCCTTCCACTCAGTTTTTAAGACACTAATCTCTCTCAGGGATTTTTACTCTTCACATTGACAAATTTGTAAAAATTGAATGATCTAAAAAGGTTTAATTAAAGTGCTGCCCATTTGCAATAATTTAATTGGTCACACTGGTCGTGGCAGTGTTGGTCAATGAGTGTGAGCATACAGCTTGTTAGGGAGGGGAGAAAAAGAGTCTTACACACAGTCTACACACTACTTATTCCTTAGCACTCAACTCAAATCAACTCATTCTCATTCAGTTTACATTTCCATTACTCAGCAAATGCAGTTAACTCCAATTACAAAATTGAGCAGCCCCAAACAATTGTACTTCCATCTACAGTTTACATCTCTCTCTCTCTCTCTCTATTTCTCTCTCCATCTATACCAACTCATAGTTAAATTGATGGCACCCTCTAGACAACAATTACGTTCATTTAAAACACACACACACAGAAAGAGTAGAGCGAGAGAGAGAGCGATGGGGCCAGAGGGGAGATGAAAACAAAAAACCCTTAAAAACCCTTAAAAGGGTCATAATTGGCAATTGAGTATAGAATATAGAATTACCCTCCCCGCCCCTTTACTACGAAAAATATATATGTACTACAGGTCATACAAAACATTATAAATCATAAATCAAACGCTCTAAGCTACAACAAAAAGCTATGTGTACATATACATATATATGGAACAGAAGGATGGAGCCACACAACAAACACTCATAAAAAATTCTCCATACAAAAAGCAGGAAGAACAGGAAACAGAAAAAAAAAAATAAACGTAAGAGAAGAAAAACCAAACAGGAAAATGCTTCGTTTTCATTGTGTAAATATTTAAGCACACAATAAAATGCCAAGGAAAATGGAGAAATTGGTAAGAGAGAGAGAGGGAGAGAGGATGGGAGGGTAGAGGGGTGGCGACCAAAAACAAAAGCGTAGCAGGTGTCAAATGTTGCGGCCCAAAAAAGAAAAGTAAAGGGAAACAGAGCCAAAGAAATTTATGACAAACTGTAGCAGACATACTGAAAGAGACAGCAATACAAAGTCAGAAAGAGCGAGAGAGAGAGAGAGACCGAACGAGCAAAGTGATGATGATGATGATGGAGGAGAGGGGAAAGAAAATCGTTTGATTTGCACATATGTTCTCAAAAAAAAAAAAAAAAAGAAAAGAAAACCTAAGAAGAAAAAACTCAAAAATTGCTTTGCGGAACTTTTGCTACGTGCCACAATGTTGGGGCACGAAATACTCTATGCCACACACACACAGACGCACACAAACACACTGCAGCTGCCACGGTCCACAACGTTTTGTCGGTTCTCAGTTCTCAATTCTCTCTCTCTGTGTCTGTCTCCGTCTCTCTCCAATTCTCAGTCAGTCAGTCAGAGTCCTCTTGGTCCAACATTTTCCAACATTAGTTGTGAGCACATAAAAAACAAATAAATTTTATATACGTCATTGGTTTTTATTACTGCAGCAGAGAATGGTGAATGATTTAAAATCGAGTCCTTTTGTTGCTGTTGCTGCTATCGTTGTCGTTGTCGTTGTCCTTTCATCCGCCCGCTCGTCAATTGAGCTTTATCCTTCCCCTCCCCCCCCTCCTTGGCCTACCATTCATTCAACTTCATTCCAATCAATTCGTTTAGGTTTCAATCAGCGTCAATAAGGAAGAAAACTTCAAGCGGATTTTAATTAGACAAGCAGACGTTGTACCTGTAATCTCTTCCCACCACCTCCTCCCCTCCCCTCCCCTCCCCACCATCACCAACTGCAATACCTACCCCTCTCATCGTTTCTCAAGCAGCGACGGCCCACTAAAAGTTGTCAAGAGTGGGTGGAAAAAAGTTTGTAATCGCATTGCACACGCAACTTTTCACTCGTTGACTCTTCGCCCAATCAGTTTGCTTGGCAGCTTGCGAAATATTTTTGCGAAACGAATTATTGACAATTGCAATTCAATTTCACACACAATTTGGCCAAAAATGTCATCATCGTCGTCGCACTCGTCGCAGTCGTCGTCGTCATCATCATCGTCGTCCGTTGTTCGACGTTGTCGCTGTTGTCGGCAGCGGAAACGGCGAAAACTTTTCCAACGGAGTGCAGAAAGTTTTCCACTTGCTGCTGGCTGTCAAAAAAAAAAAAAAACGAAGGAAATTCTCCCTTCTCTCCCCCGGCTTTCTGCCATGAAAATGTAACTAAAAATATATAAATGTTTGTGCGTGTTTTGACAGTTTTCGAGAGAGCACAAGAAGAAAATATCAAAGAAGCTAACTTTGGCTATGCCAAAGTTTGTATACCCTTGCAGCTTTTGACCATTACATTTTATTTTCTAAAAAATTTTTTGTTTCTTAATCCAATAAAGAAATATTTTAAATACATTGGCCGGGGGCAGCCAATCGCCAAATAGTAGACAATGTAGCGATTGATATTCATATTCACACACACACAATCGCAATTTTGACACATATATGTGCTTCACTGCTTATGCGTGCACTGCTTATGGCAGCAGTACTGCTGCATACTGCTGCTGCCATAAGCAGTGCACGCTATATAGGCAAATTTTATATCGTCGAAATCAGGCGTTATGTTTATCCGATTGTTTTGAAATTCACGCATATGACGTAATCCCTTTTTATTTATGTACATAATCAGTTTGGATAAGATTGTTCAAAAAATAGAGAAGTTATTTGCATTTAACGATTGTATTTGTATGGCAGCTATATGATATAGTTGTCCGATCTTATTCAAAATCGCAGATGTGTATGTGGCTATATAGAAAAGCTTATATACGAACTTTGAATGCGATAGCTCTAAAACTGTGGGACTAGATCGCGCAGCACCAGACAGACAGACGGACAGACGGACAGACGGACAGACGGACAGACGGACAGACGGACATGGCTATATCAACTCGTCTTCTCTTGCTGATCAAGAATATATATACTTTATGGGGTCGGAAACGATCCCTTCTCTGCGTTACAAACATCTGACCAATTTTATAATACCCTCTGCAAGGGTATAAAAAAATAAAAATCACACGAATAAAAGTGTCAGGAAGCCGCACTTACTTTCACTCTACCCAAATCTGTTGATCCTAGAAATCTTATACCTGGGATCGTACAACAACTGCCACTAATCAATGATTCTATTATATCTTTTCGCAAGAAAAAGTTCAATTTGTTTCAAAGAAATGTTATTTTTTAATGAATCCTTCTTGCTAATCTCTCATCGCTTGATCAATGCTTAAACTAGTTGCGAATTGCAACAAATTTATATGAAATATTTATAGCAAAGTTAGTAAATTGAAACTATCAATTCTTTATCTAACTGTCTCTGACCATTTTAATTTGATTTGTGATAAGACAAAAATTCTTTCTCCCTTACATATTGGACTTGTCTTTTTGCATTTGCCAAGTTCTTGCCTAAAATTGATGTACTCCATGTTCGGCGATGGTGTAAAAACCGTTGGGACAATCACAAATATGTTTGTTGTATGTAGTTTCGAGTATTTGATTGAATGTCATGCTGATTGAGTTGTTGCAACAGCAGAAGAAACTTTCATTTCTCTTATTTTTTTTGTTGTTTGCTGCTGCTGCTGCTGTGTTACTTTGTGGCATATTGTGTCAATTGGTTGCATTGACAGACAGAGAACAGAATGTTGAGAGAATGTTGCTTGTCAACGGGAGATCATGTGATTACGGATAGCCATAACTCATAGTTTCGATTTTCTTCAGTGCAGTTTGTTTTTTTTCGTCAATTTTTCTATGAATAACAAATTATTTGAGTAGTTTTGGTTTGCTCAAGGGAATTGTTTAGATAAATTGGAAAGCAATTACATAAATTGGCAAATGTTGATGACTTGGTTGATCATTCAAAGACGACTTCGATATCAAGTAAAGTGTTATCGATTAGTCTTAGTCCTATCGTTTCTAGTATTGGTAACTATGGTTATTTGTCAATCGTTCGATTTCCAACACTACAAATCAAACTTCTACCTAGAGAAAGACTAAGAATCAGATGGCTTTAATTTTACTTTTTAAATTTGTGGAAATTTAGCTTTAGCCGATATATGTACAAATACATATATAAATCATAATTACTAGGAATAGCATGAACAAAAAATTGCTGGAATGTTTTCTTGAAATTTAGCTTAGGGCGTTTTGTTGTTGTTGTTGTCGCTGCTGTTGCTGTTGCGCCCCTTCAAGCGTCATTAACAGTTGCTGGTTGAACGCGCCCCATAAGCCGGTTGTGCTATTGCTCCAAATTGCCAGACCAAAGCAATTGCAGTTAAAGATTTCTGGGGGAAAATGAAAAGGAAAAACAGGCTTTCCCGCCACCCACCCCACCCAATCCGCTCTGCCACTGAAAAGGAAAGGCAACACAGCAAACGGCAACGGCATTTAAAGACTTTAAGACTTTTACTTTGGCCCTGGCCAAATGATATAAACAAACACACAATTTGCGCCACTTAGCAGCAAATGGACGAGGCTATTAATAATTCCATTTTTTTTGTGGTTCTCTCTCGGTCAGCCGCAAAAACACAAAAAACGAAGGGCCCTACACTCTCCACCCCGCCCAGATAATAAGGAAATATGACTTAAGGCCACAAGACGTTAAAGACGGCGGAACAAGGAAGAGAGAAGGTAAATGGCGACCGCAAATGGCAAAGCTGAGAAAGGAGTGGGAGCGAGGAAGGCATGGTGGTGATGGTGGTGGAGGAGGAGTGAAGGGAGGGAGTGCTATACACAAGTAAACATGGCGAGACGAGGTTGTAAAACAAGAAGCCAAGAAGCAGCCACAGCCACAACACAAACAATAAATTGAGAACAACCGAGCAGAAGGACTCATAAACAATGTAATAATAAGGCCAACTTAAGACGACGACGACGGAGAAGGCAAAAGCGAAGGCGCCGCCTAGCGGCCATCCAATAGCCAGCCAACTAGTTGTTGCCCCTCCAGCCTTCTGGCGTTACTTATATAAATCTTACTTAAAGCCGGCCTCAAGCCTCTGGGTCTCTCTCTCTCTCTCTCTCTCTCACACACACTCTCTGTCTGTCTGTTTGTCGTTCCATCTCCATCTAATTGCACTCCATTAGAAAAATCTTAATTGTCATTAAGTAGAGCAGCAGAATATCCAGCTAAGATATTGAAATACCCTATAACTAAACCACTTGAAGTTCATCAAAGTGAAGTCTCTTGAATATGTTACTCAACGAGCGAAGAAATAATGGTGACAAAAATAAGAAAAATTTGCAACAAAGTGGAAAATAAAGATCGCGACTAAGTAGTTGATGAAAGTAGAAAAGAATTTCCTAATAAGTTTCAAAGAAAAGCTAAAAATACTTGAAAAAATGAAAAAAAGATGTCTTAAGTTTTCAAAAAAACCATAGCATACATTTTGGGATCTTCAATAGACCCCTTAGAATACAGGGTAAGCAAACGGAAAAAAAGCGAACAGAGCGAGTGAGCGAGAGAGAGAGAGAGAGAGAGCGAGCGAGCTCGAGAAAGACAAACGAAAATTCCTTCAGCTATCGCTCATTGTTTAGCCAAGTTCCGATTCGATTTATGAATTTAATTAACTTGCAAATTTAATTTCCATTTTCATTTCCATTTGCCGACGCCGTCGCCTCTGACAAACAGCAAACGAGATGAATGAATTGTTCATAGGGCTCTTGGCTTGGGCTTGGGTCTTTGACTCTGTGCTGTGGCTCTAAGGATCTGGGATCAAACTGAAAACTGGAATTGGGTGACAATTTTTAATTAAATTCATTTTCGCCCCCGTTTGTTCGTTTGCCATTTTCTTCTTTTGTTTCTGTATTTGTCTTTCTATATCGAAGGAGCAAAAATGCAATGGCAAATATGAAAATGATGGCAAATAATTGCATAGAGATTATTATAATGAGAATTTTTCATTTACCAAACCAAACCGACTATAACCATTCTCATTCTCTCTCTCTTCGTTGGGCGCTTTTTTTTCGTAAATTTTTGCAATTTTCCACTTTACCAAATTGTATTTTTGCTTTTGGCAGCAAAAAAAAAAAACCAACAAAATGGAAATTGAAAATTCGAAATTAAAACCAAAATTGATGACAGGAATATAAATATGACTATGATATGGAAATGTAGTCGATATGTATCGAAAGTTAAGGCTTCAAGTTCACTTTTATAGATATAATTTTTAGGGATTTTCTGAAAAGAAAAGCTTCGTTATAGCTTTCAATTTCCTGGGGTTTCTACTACTTCTCAGCTGTTGCTGCATTTTCTAGGTGTGTTCCCTTATTTAATTCATTTATTCTTTTTCCTGCTCACTAATTTACAATTTGTTAGTTCTTTAGTTCCCTCTTTGTTATTGCATGTGCTGCAATGCTATTTTAAAGAGATATTCCCTTGGTCATTAGCTTAAAGTAACAGGTGACTGACTCACCTGCTTTACTCTCATTCTCTGCACTCTTGTTGTAACACTTGCACTTGATTCTGGTCAATCTCTCAAAAGTTTTTGCCACATCTTTCATCTATCTACAGCACACACACACACACACACACCTACACACATCTAGCATTAATTACCGCACACTTGAAAAACATCTGGAGGGCAAGAGAAAGAGAAATATAAGAGGCGAGAGTAAGTGGGGGAGAAGTTGGGGGTGGAAGCTATGAGAAAAATCTGTGGCATCACAAAATTGCACTTCAAACTGCTGCTCATCCTTCCTAACATCATCTTCACCACTCCGCCGCCCCGCTCCACTTACCTGCCATCTACTCTCATCGTAAAGTGTTTGCACGTGAGTTTTGTGGGTGCCAACGTGCGCTGATTGAGTTCTCACACACACACCGGCACACCCACCCACCCACACTATTCCTGCAAAGGATAAATGAAGGACGACGCTTAGAGATATGACGTTGTTGAACAAAATACAAAAAAAAAAAAAAAGAAAGACAGAAAGAGAGCAACGAGCTGAAACATTTTTATTCGTTCTACTCTTCTTTTTGGCTTACCGCCCCGCTGAAGTGTTGTTAAAGCGCTTTGGCAAATATTTGATTTTAATTTTTCCAATTAATTGGTTTTCCATCACAAAAATGTAACATGCCGCCGCCTGTTTGCCTGCCTGCCTGCCTGCCACATGCCACCTGCCAACTGACTCCTATTTTTAGCATTTTTTTTTTGTTTTCTGCATCATCTCATGCAACCCTTCACCTGGCATCATCATCAGCGCTTTAAAAACGAAAAGTCAAAAACGACAAAAACAGAATACAGCAACAAAAGGGCGGACAAAAAACAGCACAAAAAAAAAAGGAAACTGGACAAGAGGAAAAACCAACTTTGTCCTATGCAGTTTGTCCAACCGCAGAGAGCGAAAAAGGACCAACTAGGGCGGCAGAGAGGCGGTGGGGCAAGGGGCAAGGGGGTGGAGCAAATGTCAACTACAAGAAAATTGTCACTAATGAGTGGTAAAAAGGCCGAGCCGAGTCGAGTCGAGTCGAGCCGTTGTCGAGCTGAGCTGAGTTGAGTCCACTGACCAAACAGTTTGTTTGCATAGGCTCAAGGGCCGGAAATGAGCAACGTAACTCAAGAGGGATGGCGGCGGCAAGAGGCAAAGGGGGGGAAATTCTATAAAAGAAACTTTAGAATGGTGTAGAGAGAGAGAGAAAGAGAGTGGTGATGGGGGATGGGTGCTGGAGCAGTAACTAGTGGCTCTCTGTGTAGTCAATATTGGCAAATGTGTCAGTTGCAGTCTCTCCTCGGATGCTGCTGCGGCTTATGAGCTGGTCGAGAGGCAGCAGCAACAAAAACTGAGAGGGGGGGAGGGGCGAAAAAAAAAAAAAAGAAAAACAGGCAAACGGAAGGGATAATGAAAACCACGACAAAAGCACAAAAGTTCCACAACAGACACCGTCAGGGCAAGAAGGCAAAGGCAAAGCCATGAGGACAACAAGAGTCAAGGCAGATGGCGAACCGAGGCCACATATTCAACACACACCCACCAACACATACACACACACAAACACACACAGACACACTGGCGACATTTACATGCAAATTATGTAGAAACAGTGAAAAGCTGGAAAAAAGTACTGCGAAAAAAAATAAAAGAGTTCTAAGAAAAATTTCTGCGCCAGCTCTCAAATACCCTAAAAAGCATTCAAATCCAAAACTTAATAAGTCAAGGAAATTATTCACAAGCAAAATTCTTTGTTATTTAATAAGAATAAAACAATATTAGATCGGCTAAAGACTGAAATAAATACTTGAGAGAATACTTAATTGATAGATTGACTTAAACTTCATGAAAAATTTAAAAGACTTCATTCAATACTGGATAGAATGCTTGAATGATCGATTGAATAATGTAGATACTTCATTAAATACTACATTGAATACATGATTGAATACTTCATTAAATACTTGATTGGATATTTCATTAAATAATTAATTCAATGCTTTATTAAATGTTTCTTGATTAAATAAATAATCAAATACTTAGTTGAAATACTTCATTAAATTCTTTATTGACTACTGCTTTAAATACTAGATTGAAAACTTGATTAAATACTTCATTGAATACTTCATTGAATACTTGATTTAATACTTTAATGAATACTTTATTAAACACTTAAAGAAATAATTTGTTGAATACTTTTTCGCACTTGGTTTGTAATCAACTTTAGTAAATTTATAGAGAATCGAATTGACTGCTGTCTTCTGTTTCAGAATCATTATATATTGCTGGGGTGCTGCTGGAAATATATATGACTTTATTTGCACTCAACCGCATATAGAAACTCAATTAGTTAATATTTAGAAAGTGTATACAGATAGGGCGGCAACAACAATGGCAAGAATATGAACGAACAACAAATGCGAAGTTCATCTGAAACTCTTGTGTTTCGTGTTAATGAGATAAGCATGCAAATGCGCTAATAGAATGGGCTGCTGTTCGCCTGTGCAGGAGATCAGAGACAGGACTAAGACCAAGAACGAGAACCAGAATCAGTACCAGGACCTGGACCAGTAGCAGAACCAGGGACAGTCAGGGCAGGACAGTCAATTAACAGAGCCAAGCAAGTGGAGCAGGTTGGTTGGTTGGTTGGTTGGCTGGTTGCCTGGTTGGTTGTTGGAAGTGGAATTATTTTTTCCACCGTTCATCATCGTTTATCTTAATAAACCGCGTACTCAGTCAGACATTAAGCCAGCGAAACCAAAAAAAAAAAAAAAAGGAAAAAGCGAAAGGAAAAAGCAACCAAAAGTCCTTTGCAAAATTGCTTAATTTGCAGTTGGCACTCACCAGAGTAAGAGAAAGAGCGCGAGGAGACACACAGAGCAGAGAGTACAGAAATCAGATTTTCTAGGTAATGGGGGAAACGGCAAGAAGTGGTGGCTTGGTACAGACACCTACACACACACACACACACACTGAGAGGGAGATAGAGAGGGAGTGGAGTGGAAGTCAGTGCAGCGTTAAGGCTAAAGCTAACGTTAAAACGCGGCACGTAAAAATGTTGATAAAACGCACAAAGCCAGTTGATGATTTCAATTTATATTTCCAAGTGGGAACTCATCTTCAGTTGGAGCCAGGTTGTAACTGTTTCTCTCCACACACACACACCCGCACAGCTCAGTTACTTTCCCATGCTAGCTAGCTCCATCTCCATTCGTTACACGTTACACACGCAGCGAAATTTGCTGAAGCATATCACGTGCAACATAATTTTTCCAAGCGACTTGGCGACTGACATCCTTTTTACCTGCCTGCCCTCCCACACAGCTACCTACCTACCTTCTTGAAGCTAGAAGGATACAAGGATATGTGCGGCATTATGAGCGTGAAGTAGACTAAATAAATTACATTTAAGCGCTAAAGGTGTTATACGCATTGCAAACGAAGACAACGACCAGGACGAGGACGAGACAAAGGCTAAAAGACTAAAACGGCATCAGCATCAGAAAGTGGAAACAAAAAAGAGATGAGAGGGGATGGAAATGTAAAGTGAAGGACCTACTTACTTAACTGATCTTTTAATGGTATCACAAATGCTGCGCTGCGTTGCAGCAAAACAACAAAATTATTCTCATTAGAATCGAAGAAAACAAAATTCAAAAAACAAAGAAACAAAACACACAACATTAACACTTTTTTGCCACTCTTCGTGAACTATAAAACTTGATTTTTAAAGACCAGGGAAAAAGTTTCAAACTGCTGCTACCTGGCCATGTCCTGGTCATCGTAAATAGCTGCAAGTTAACTGCTAATAACCATAAAATGTGTCGTCAGCAGCAAAACTTGAAAAGAAAGAAATCTATGGCAAATAGATATTTAAAGTCTCCCCCCGCTCTCCGCTCTCTCTCTCTCTCTCTTCTGCCATTTACTTCAGTTTCAGATTCAACTTCAGCTTCAGCAACGGCTTCTTCAACTTCAACTTGCAAAATGCATTTTGGTTTTCTTCTTGTAAAAGTTTTTGGCAAGCAAATGGAGCAGGAAACAGCTGTCCCTTCATATCTTTTGCATATCAAAAGTATCGACAAAGGATGAGAAGGACTCTCTACATATTGCCATGAGTTCGTTCGTTGGTTGGTTTTTTTTTTTTTTTTGTGTCCTTCTTCTAGTGAAATATATGCAAAGTTTGCGTATTCTAAGAGGCGGGGCAGAGACACACACACACACACACAGTCCCCAAAAACTGCCTGAAATTGCATTTGGTTTGCCCCCCCGCCCAACCCCCTCGCCCTTGCCACACTCTTTCACTGCTGAGGCTGGCTGCATGTTTGCATAGATGAGTGCAAAGTTACATTCAATTTATATGCACTTGCCCGAAAAAGTTTACACCCAGAGCTAAAGCGAGAGAGAAAGAGAGAAAAAACAGGACTATAAGGAGAAAGAAAGTTTCTTCTGCTCCAACGAAAACTAAACATTTTGTTATCGCCATGATAATGGACCCAGAAACTGGTGTCTCAAACTCAGACTCATACTTGCTGCGATTGCTGCACTCATATAACCATAGCGTGTGAGTGTGCGTGTGTGTGTGTGCGTGTGTGTGTCTGTGTGTATGTCCTTGCTATTCCTTTCCTTCGGTAGTTAAACTTTATTGCATTGGCAACAATTGAATTGCTAGCGTAAATTTCTTTCCTTTATTCCCGTTTTCTTTTTTTTCTGCAAACAAAATTGCTTAACATTGGAAAACCAATTTTGCAAAACTTAAAAACACACACAACATTTTGTTAAAATATGTATATATAAATAATGAGAACTATAAATGTATTTTTATAAATGAATATATTGATAGAAACTCATTCAAAAATTATCCAAGAAAATGAAAGAGAAGTTTAGCTTTCTTCTTTATTAAGATGTAGAACGTTTTCTGGAAATCTTAAAATATGAAAATCTTTGGCAATACCTAAAACTATCTGTAATTCCCGTGGAGCGATTTGATTGAGTTGAGATTTCAAAAATTGTTTTTTTTCTAGGATCAAATTGCAGCTTAATTTTCTTTCTTGATTTCCATAGATCGGTTTGATCCAATGAACAGTTCGATGAACTTATTAAACCTTAGTAAGGTAAACCTATAAAATATGAAAGGGAGGAAAGAATAGAACACACATTCATTTGGGTTGAATAATTATAAGCTTAATTTAGGTAATTCCATATCAAAGGATGATTTTGTATAGCTAATTTGTTGTGATTTTAGCTTTGGCTATATTTTACTTTGCAGTGTTAACTGCTGTTGATTGCTAAAGAGAGAGAGAGCGCGAGGGAGAGAGAGGGTGAGAGGAGCAGTGCATGACAGGGGAAAAGGCAAACAAGAATTTATCTGAACATAAACATGATTGATTAACAAAATGTGTGTTTTAACGTATAGGTAAATAGAGAAGATCACAGTGGGAAAGTTGAAGAAAGGAAGGAGGAGGACAAGAAGAAAGAGGAACCTGCCACTTGCAGTTAATTTAAGACTTTTCACACACACACACATGCACACAGTGAGTTTCCACAGAGACATGAAGAGTATAGCGGTAGGGAGCGAGGTAGGGGGGAGGGTTAGAGTCATCGGACTGGTGCAATCGCCTTAAGAACTTCTCTTAACAAATGTGCAAAACGTGACTTAAGCATGAATACAAAATTCTAAAGTGCATACAAAAGCACACATGGAAATCATACGAAGGAAGAGTAGAGACGGGAAAGCGGGAAAGGGGCACGGGAACCACACACTTGGGGCATGGGCAAATATACAAAAAATAAAAAAAAAAAATGAGGAAAACGAAACGAAACTAAAAGAACAGAAAATAGATGAAGAACAAGTAGAAACTTGCGAAATGCAAACAAGCGTGTTGCTGCTGCTGTCGAGTGGGCGGTGTGGAGGCAAAGGGGGACAAGGGGGCGGGCCTGGGTAGTGGGATAAATGTAATCCCGGCGCTGCAAATATATTTGCAGCAATTTATAATTTATTAAAAAAAAAAAAAAAGAAAATAAAGAAAAAAAATGTGTAGCATAAGCCATGGGGCAGCCAAAGGACGGGAGGGGAATGTCTGACGTTTGGATGGAAGGTGGTGGTAGGATGTGGGAAGAACAAAAGCACGTCCAACATGGCCCCCGGGCACACATGAGTAAAATATTGTAAGCAAGCAAGAGGTTGGGCTTTATACACACACCTACCTCCCTCCCCCTCCCACCAAGAGAGTAACGGGATGGCAGCGGGTGGCGGTTGCATCTTCATCTGCATCTGCTTTTGTTTTCTTTGTGCAAACGAAACGCAGTCAGTGAAGAACCACATCGAGTCAGAGTAAAAGAACATGCATTTACAGTGCACTTTGTTTGCCATGCTCTTTGCGGTCTGATGTTGCTGCCATGCCCCCAAACCCTATAGCCACCCACTCTAGGCACTATTCGTAACAGGTATTAGTTTTTAGTTTGGTCAAATGGTTATTAAGCTTGGCAAAAGAAAGCCAACAAAGGAACATTAGGGGCAGGGAAAAAAAAACAAACAGTCAAAAAACGAAACCGCACTCAAGTCCGGTTCAAGACATCATGAGGGGAGGAAGGGGCTCCAAACCAAATGGGTGCCATTTGAATTTCTGCATTTATGCTTATCCTGCTGCAGCCTTGTAGTATGTGAAAACATTTTTAAATATAATTTAGAATTTTACTTGGACGCTTTGGCGATTTTTGAAGACTTTCACTCTGCCACTCTATAGATTTCTCAGTATTTTTAATAACCCTCGTCTTTTGGTAATCTAGTCCTGCGCCTGTTATTCTATTTTTTCGGTTTTTTTTTTTTTTTGTTCTTCATTTTTATTACTTAAATTGCATTCTCTCTGTGATTTCTTGTACTAGCCCCAAGCGTACCACCAACTCAGCTCAACTCATCTCATCTCGAGTCATCTCTCCTCTCAACTCAGCTCAACTCAACCCAACCCGACTCATTTCTGGCATTGATGAAGCAAACGCTAGTCAAGTTGATGTTCCGCTGATGCCTGCTATCTCTCCTGTTGCTGCTCCTGCTCCTGCTCCTCCTGCTCATGATGATGATGATGATGACGAGGAGAACGATGATAAGGAGCATTTTGCTGATTTTTCTTCTTGTTGCTCCTTTTGCATTCAGTTTGTTGTTGTTATTTATTTTTTTTTTTGTTGTTTTTTGTTTTCTTTTGTTTCGCCTTGAGCCAAGTCTGTTGCTTGCTTGCAGTTGAAACTTCAAAGTAACTCTCTGCATCAAATCAGTTCTCCTTCTTTTACTTATAGTAAGAATTTTTTATTGCATAGCTTTCTCTTTTTATCTATCTATCTTTCTTTTCCCCCTCTCTCCTCTCTCTCTCACTCTGTGTGTGTGTGTATGTGTGTATCCATCTCCAACTGACTGAGGATTATTAATTTTGATGTTGTTGATGTCTGCTGCTATTGCTGCTGCTGCATTGCACTGACTTGTTATAATCGATGCAAAATGCCTTTGGCCAAGTTAATAAGTCAAGGGTAAAAGCAGATAAAACAAAAGCCAAAAAGACTTTGATCGCTCAAGTTAATTGCAAAAATCTCCCTCTCTCTCTCTCTCTCTCTACAACAAAAAAAAAGGGACACATCAAAAAGTCAACAACAATATGAAGATTTTGTTTAATGTTTTGTAATAATTTCGAATATTCATCTCACATACACATACAAAATGGGATAAAATGGAATAATTTACCATCAATCGAAGGAAAGAGTTGAGTGAGAGAAATCAGGATTTTCCAGGACATTGGAGTCATATCATACATATCGTCAAAATGTTGTGGGAGATTTAATTCAGTTTAATTTTATCTCGAGCACTTAATGCAGGGTGTGCCAAAGTCGGTACGACGAATTACTAACTTCATTTTTTTTCAATTCATTTGCACAACGATTTTGTTGAATATTTTTTCACTTTGGTTGTGTAATAAATCAATTTCGAAATACATACTTTCATTTCGTATGCATAACTCGAAATTGGAAATAGGTAAACTACATATATATACAGGTTAGCCACGCCCACACTGTGTACCGCCTATAACTTGTTCGACTTGTTCATCGAGGTGCAGACTTTTGCCCCCTGTCCCCTGTCCCCTCTCCCCAGGCCCACTGTCTTCAGGTCCGCTGCTTTGTGCCTTCTGTCTCTCACTTCTTGCATAGCAAAAGTCAAAAATATGAAAACTGTCAGCCTTTTGAGAAAATTTATGACTTTGTTAATGCAAAGTACAAATTTTTTCCCGTTCCCTCTGTATGCGTGTGCGTGTGTGTGTGCGTGTGTGTGAATATGTATGGGCGAGCGCGCTGAAAAGTATGCTACAAATTTAAAATTAATATGCAGTCGGCAACAAGAAAAAGTTCTCCTCTCGTTCTCCAGAAAAACGTTACGTCGAGCCTCCGACCCTCTTCACTTATTCACCATCATCGCTATGGAATATGCTTCATTCTCAACGAATTATCGAAAATTCCTTTGCCTTTGCGCGTTTTTCTTCGTTTTCAGTTCAAGTTTTCCGTACGTGATTTTCTAGGTATAAAACTTGAGCAACATTTTTGATACATACATAATTTTCCATATATCATTTTGCGAAATGACATTTTTATTGTTTGCCATACGAACGAGTATGTTAGGGAAATGCTTCAAGAATTTAATGAATTTTCTTTTAGCTATTTTTAAGCGTGTTTTCCAAGTGGTTGCCTAAATTTCAAGAATTTTTTTTTGGAAAGAAGAAAAATTAGATACATTGGATATACAAACTAGAATTGGCAAAAGTTTTCATTATTCATTTTCGCACAATTTTATTTACATTTCTTATTAGAGTTGCAAAAATTTTCAAAAGTCTTTAAACAAAGTTTGAATTTTAGAAGAAACTTTACTTTAACTTTACTTTACTTTAACTTATTTAATTGAAAACTTAATATGAAGTGACCTAGATCCCTTTTGGGATCCCTGGCCTAGTCCTAATTTATTGTTGGCCACAACTCAAATTCACTTTCAATTTTGAAATTATGTTCACGTATTTAGTTCATCCTCTTTGTTTGGCCACTTGCGCTCGTCACTCGGTTTCACTTCTGTGTGGCGATATTGATCTATGGTTTTATTTTTATTTACTGTATCCCTTCATGGCTTTGCCCCACCCCCACCCTCGCCCGCATCCACGCAAGCAACCCTTCTTCCTTGCATTGGGCATTTTGCCAATAAAAATTCCTATTTGCCATAATTGCTAAGCGTCTGTAAAAGTTGGCGCTTTGGTGTATGCAACCACAACAAGTTAGCAGTTAGTAGGATGCAGCCGGCAGCCAACAACACAGTTGTTGCATGGCAAAACAAAGGCACACACACACACACACACACACACTTGACTATGTGCGTTGGTCTACCACAGAAGCAACAACGGGGAAAAAAAATTCAACTAAAAATGGTGAAGCGTTAAAAATATTGCCAACCATTTCCCACCCCACCCACACGACCCCCTCCAATACACACTAAAAACAAAACAACAACAAAAAAAAAAAAAGTTTTTCCACGGCCGCTGCCCCAGCTGATCCAGCTACTGCTGGGCTGGGCTGTTGCTCTAGGAGAAGGTCCTGGTTCTGGTCCTGGCCTAGGTGATGTGGACCGGAAATTATGTAAATTTAAGTGTTTCAGCATTTTTCAGCGTGATGGAGGTGGAGATGGGAGGGGGTGGGCAGGGGATGCCTGCTTGCTTCCTCCTAATGCTTTGGCCTGAGCTCATTTTTTGCCACTTTTAACATGGCAATGAAAACATGAAAGCAAAAGCAACAACAATAACAACTAAAAAAGAAAAGCAAAAAGACACCAACAAATAACCAATAAAAAGCAACAAGCAACGAGCCACAAACAAAACACTGAGACAGAGAGAGAGAGAGCGCAGAGAGCAGAAAAAATAAAAAAGAAAGAAAATTTATAAAAGGAAAATAAAGAAAGCAGCATAAAGTTGTGAGCTCGGCAAATTTCCCCACACATTTGGTTTGACTTTTTGTTGTTTTCATATACATACATACATATAGATGCCTGCCTCTTGTTTTTGTTGTTATTGTTGTTGTTGCTATTGTTGTTGAACGTTGAAAGTTTTGGTAATTGTTTTTGCATTTTGCGACGAGCCTCACGTTGGCCAAGTTTGAGGGCCCAAATGTGTCCTTTGGTGTATTAAAAAGTTTGTTGGGCTCTTTCTTTTTTTTTTTGCCTCAATGTTTGTTGTTGTTTTTATACCCTTGCAGAGGGTATTATAAAATTGGTCAGATGTTTGTAACGCACAGAAGGGATCGTTTCCGACCCCATAAAGTATATATATTCTTGATCAGCAAGAGAAGACGAGTTGATATAGCCATGTCCGTCTGTCCGTCTGTCCGTCTGTCCGTCTGTCCGTCTGTCCGTCTGTCTGTCTGGTGCTGCGCGATCTAGTCCCACAGTTTTAGAGCTATCGCATTCAAAGTTCGTATATAAGCTTTTCTATACAGCCACATACACATCTGCGATTTTGAATAAGATCGGACAACTATATCATATAGCTGCCATACAAATACAATCGTTAAATGCGAATAACTTCTCTATTTTTTGAACAATCTTATCCAAACTGATTATGTACATAAATAAAAAGGGATTACGTCATATGCGTGAATTTCAAAACAATCGGATAAACATAACGCCTGATTTCGACGATATAAAATTTGCCTATATAGCGTGCACTGCTTATGGCAGCAACAGTATGCAGCAGTACTGCTGCCATAAGCAGTGCACGCATAAGCAGTGAAGCACATATATGTGTCAAAATTGCGATTGTGTGTGTGTGAATATGAATATCAATCGCTACATTGTCTACTATTTGGCGATTGGCTGCCCCCGGCCAATGTATTTAAAATATTTCTTTATTGGATTAAGAAACAAAAAATTTTTAGAAAATAAAATGTAATGGTCAAAAGCTGCAAGGGTATACAAACTTTGGCATAGCCAAAGTTAGCTTCTTTGATATTTTTTTTGTTCTTGCTGGCTCTGCTCCATTGCCCATTAACATTTTATATGCAATTATGATTATTTTACCATTGTGCATTTTGCGGTAATCTTTGGGGAGCAACCGTTGAAAGTTGAACCAACAAACAGCAAGCACACTTACACACACACACACATACAAAGAGGGGCGGAAAAAAAAAGAGAAAACCAAAAATTTAATGTGCCCCAGACTTGGCATTGAAAGCTCAACCAAATGTTGCCCAGTAAAACGGATCGATAATGGAAATTAAACTGAGGTAAACTAAGCGAGTGGCGGGGGTGTGTGGGGGGAAAACGTAAAATGCAGCTCTCTGCCAAATAATTGTCCATTTTGAGGCATTAGCCACATGTTGCGGTAGCGTATCCCCTCGCCCTCCGCCCCCCCCCCTACGGGACCAATTGCTCCCCATGAAAATTGAAGTGAAAATATCTCTGAATGTTAATTAAGCGTGGAAAATACTTGAAGTTAACACAGACGAGCGATAAAGGGTTCAATTTTGTCTCTGATTTTGGGGGTGTTTGGTCCTCAAAATTTTTGCCTGAGACTTTATCCACTATCTTCCTTTTTCTGAGAACTTAACTCTAACTGAAAATGTCATATGGAAACGTGATTTGCCCATGAGATTAAACAACTTCTTGAGTACTTAGTTCTATAGCTCTTTGTGTAGATGGCATTACAACCAATACTTTTTATATAAAACTCATGTTCTTGGAAGAAAATTAATTAAATATCATACTTCTCTTTTAACAATTATTTTATATTATTTTTAACACCTTTAATGTCGCGGTTTTCAATACAATTCAAGTTAATTCTTAAAGTTAATCGTTTAAAATTCTAACAATTTTGGTTGACAAAAGAAGGTAGCAAATTTTGAATCGTGTTAAGTCTATTTACTTAAAAACTATTCTATAACTAAATACATGCCATTAATTTAATTTAACCTATCTCGTTCTCTCATTTCAGATCAAGCAACAACATGTAAGTGAAACTAATGAAGACTCACTGTAAAATTCTAGAAGTATATCCTTTCTCTTTCTTTAATATGTTTTTCTTTTTGTTTGTTGTTTTTTTTGTTTTGTTTTTAAATGAACCCAATCATTCATTTCATTTTTGCAATCTGTCCGGCAGGTCTTGTCATCACCTGCAATATATGCCAACATCGTTCATTCTTTCTACCATGAAAAGGACACACACACACACACAGAAACAGGTTGACCCTCTATATCTGTCCTCTGTTCTCCTCTGTGTGTGTGTGTGTCCTGGATGACTGCAATATCTTGTGGCTGAGACAGCAGCCATTCTGTGGTCATTAGCCTAAACCAAACTTGACTTGACTCTCTGCCAGGCTGAGATTTTCTGCAGATTTTGCAGGAAAAAAAAACCAAAAAGAGAAAAGCAAAAAAAAACGAACAATTTTTTTTTTGTTGTATCCACAAAATGCTAGAGCCACACAAATCTTCTTTATTGCTGCTACGTTTTTGCATGTCCAGAGACAGGACACACACATACACACACCCAGGTAAGGACACTGCGTCGTCTATGTGTGGTAGTGTGTGTGTGTGTGTGTGTGTACATGGGTGTTCCTGTGTGTGTTTGGATTTTGACAAGAGCACATTAGGCAGCCCTAGACAAACAACTAATGGCCTTTTAAGGCATTTTGTTGCCAAGGTCTCCAGGTGCTGCTTCGATCCCATCCGGCATGTTGTTTTAAATTAAAAATCTACACACACACACACGCAAAATGAGTTTACCTAGTAAATATTTTGTTCCATGTTTGCAGTTTTAGTTGGCAAAAATCGTTTTGATTTATGCCTTCTGTGTGTCGTCTTGGCTTATTCTTCATGTTCTACACACACTCTCTCTCTCAAATATGTGTATGCAGACAGAAATGTGTTGCCTACTTTTTTGGGCAAATATTGCTCATACGCCGCCGCTGCCAGCTGAGTGCTACATGGCATTGCTTCTTGCTTCTTCTTGTTCGCTGCACAGCGTAACGTTAGAAAATCGGGGTGAGCTTTCGGGGGGTGGGGTTGTTGGCTCATGACTTGATTATCACCGCTGACTGCACTTGCACTTGCACACACACACACACTCACCCATACAGAGACAAGTACACACAGCTGATGGCTATGCATTTGCATTTGGCAGCTGATGAAGTTGCACGCAAGCCCCATGACCAAGAAAGAAATTTTAGCGAATTTCGCCTTTCCTTTTCACATCCGGCCACCACAACCCCCGCCCCCCTCACATGTATCTCTGTCGTCGCTCTGTGTATTTTAGAAGTGCTTGACTGCACTCAAAATAGCCGTCAGATGTCAGGAGCAAACTAATTAGGCAAAATTTCGGTTGAGTTGTAGCTACACCTAAGGATATGTATGCATGAACAAGACAGCTTTCAGTCAAAAGTTTATACCATTGAAAACTTTGTTGTTATCATTTTTCTCTTCTCTCTCTCTCTCTCCCTCTCTCCCTCTTGGTAATTGCAAACGAATTGCTAAATACCCAAAGGCTAGAGATAGAAATGAAGAGAGAGCAAATAAACAAAGTAAATTGCAACTATTGCAGTTAATGTGATGAAAATATTGTTAATAATTGTGGCTTATTAATTTTAATTAGCCCATCTAAAAGAGCCGCTTTATTAATTGTCATGGCTAATTTTAATTAGATGAGAAATCCTTCGTATTAATCCTTCAAATTTAATAATCATATAAATTTCTTCATTTGCTTTTACTCTTGACTCATTACATTTGTATGTAGGATAAGGACAGTAATTAAAACGAATACTTTTATTCATTTCCGGCTTGGAACATGTGAATATACAATTTTCTCCATTAAAATGTTCACTTAATTTAACCAATCATAAATAGTGTTTATTTATTCACCAGGTCATTCGTTTATTCATTTATTTATCCATTCATTTATTCATTCATTGATTAATTTATTTATTAATTAGTTTATTTATCATTTTTTCATTCCTTTATTTATTCAAGTATTCATTCATTTATTCCTTCGTTAGTTTATTGTCGCTTTAAGAGGCAAATAAAATGGTTATTATATGGCGAGAAAAATTCCGAATTGGAATAATAGAGTAATTTGAAAGTAGTTCCTTAAAAATGTATTCAGGCAAGTCTCTAAATAAGAATGAATCTTACCTCTCGCATATATTTTTGAAAAAAGGAAAAATTTGTACATTTTGAGTTTTTCTGTTTTTATTTTGGGAACCTTTTGAGACTTGCAAATATTTTGATGAGAATTTGTCTTGCATCGTTTGCTTTGGCACGCAGCATCTTCTTCTTTTGCGCTGCTCCACACTTGGTTGGGCACACAACCTGCTCACACACAGGTAGCACCCACTATAATGCACTTATGATAATTTTTTGAAAGTAATTTTTGTACGCCAGGCTATGACGTCGCTTATCACATACACAAAGAGCGTTTTGCAATGGCTCTGACGATAGAGAGAGAGGGAGAAGGGAGGTAGAGGTTCGTTTTGCTATCAGGTAACGGGCCAACTGTGCAACCAAGTGCAAGCAGGAGGATGGCGAGGAGGAGAAAGAAGAAAGAAAAAAAAGTGTGCACATTAATTCAAGCAAAAATAAATTATGAAAGCAAAAAGGATACCCACCGGCGGCAGCAGGCAGGCAGCATCATCATTTCCCCACACCCACCCTTCCCAACCCCAACCCCAGCCCACCCCTCGCATTGCCCTTTTGCGATGAAGACTTTTTCGCTGTTCGTGCATTTTATGACGTTTAATGTGTTTCTGCTGTCAGCGGCAGAAGTTGCTGTTGCCGTTGCCGTTGCTGCCGGCTGCGCAGTCGCCGTTGTAGCCGTTGCAACTTTTGTGTGTGCTGAGTGCATTTTGTTGATTTATAATAAAATAATGTAAAAATATTACACAATAATGAATGCCCAGCCTCGCCAGCTTCTTCTCGTTCCAGTTTCCCTTTCTCTCCCTCTTATTCTCTGTTTGTGTGTGTGTGTGTGTGTCTGTCTCTGTCTCTTTCTTGCTTTTACTCATGAAATATGGAAACAACATGGCAAAAGTTTCAAGCAAAGTACAAAAAAAAAAGCAACAACAAAAAAGTATATGAAATATGCGAAAAATAAAACTTTTAACTAAAATTATATATGTAATACGGTATGTATATGGCATATATCTTCCCTCTCTCTTCCCACCTCCATCCCTCCCGAGATGTGTGTGTGTGTGTGTTTGTCACGATGTTTACGTTGGCTTTCGGAAGCATTTTTCTTTTGGGGTACTTGAAAAAAAATATTCTACATCTTATGGACCATGGTAAATGCTCTACATTTTGTAGATAACAAGAAATTTCACTTGTTATCGATTACATGTTCAGAGGTATCGATTACTTTTTTTTGAACATCTCTGTAAGAGACGAAAATGCGTTGAGTCTGCCTCAATAATAATATGATCTCTATATTGGGCTTATTATCTTATATATTTTTAGTCTCTATATTTAAAATACACTCAAGGTAACTTGCCTCTTGCCCAATCGAAATCACAATAGAAATTGATCGATAAATGAAAAACTTCTGTAATGCAATCCGAGTTATTGACTTCTTTTACTTGACATCCAAAGAGGGTTTCGTTTACTTCTTTTCTTTCACTCAATCACTGAGTCAGTCCTGTCTTGTCTTTGGGCAATCGAAGATAAATTCCAGCTTCAATCTGTGTGATAATCAGTGCTTCGAATTGTTACGCGTGTAAATTAACCACAATATGCATTTGGGTTAGTGTTTTCGATAGAGTATATCAAACACCCTCATCCCCCACCCCCACCCTTTTCTCATTGTTGCCTCCCCTTGGCCATACCAAAGTAAAGCAGAAGTTTCTACTCATATTTGATGCGCTGCTAGTCGCTAGTCCTTGGCATCCTTGCAACTTTATCGCACCAGAAATTGCATCATATTTCAAAGACCTTAGCGTGACAACAAAATGTATAAAAAAAAAAAAAACAAGAACAAGAAAGGAGAAAAAATGGGCAAAAACCAAAACCACACAAAGTTCAGGTAGACATACGCCAAGTCTGTCAACAAAAAAATAAAGTTAGAAACAACTTGGTTGGTTTTGTTTTGTTTCAGCACACATTGCGTATGAGTAATGCGAAAATACTTTAAGAATTGACTCGACTTTATTATTAAAAAACATTTTGCTCTACGTTCTCTTCCATCTCGTTTCGTTTGGTTTTGGTTTTTTTTTTGTTTTTTGTTTTTGTGTTTGATTATAATTTATAATGATGAGCAGCTACTTGGGCTTATAAGGCAATCTTTGGCATAATTTTGAAAATCCTTAGATAAACTTTGAGTATGCACATAATTAATGAAAGACCAAATGTCGTCTTCAGCAACGAGTGCAGGAAGAGCATCCTGTGGAGGAGGAAAGGGAGGGGAGGAGAGCAGCAGCAGCAGTTGTCCAAGGACCAAGTCCAGTTGCAGAAGCAGCAGTCAGCCAACAGCCAGGAGCCAGCAGTAAGCGAAGAGGAATATGGAAAGAGCCAAACAAAGTGTAATTAAAAAGTACTTAGTGAGAAGTCTCACTCTATCTCTCTCACTCTCTCTCTCTCTCTCTGTCTCTTTCTACATCTTATTCATCTTGTGTTGTTGGGTCTCTGACTCACCTGCGATAAATAGTTTTGCGCTGCTGTAATTTATTATCGTTAGCATTATCCTTAAAGAAATAACGCCTGATCCCACTGAGATATGAGTGAAAATATTCTTTCCAATTAATCGTTGCTATGTTAAATTGCAATTTCGCTCGCTCCGCGCTAGGCAACAGCTCGTTCAATTCATCAATGTTGCGATGGGCAAATTGCCATTCCTTCAATCCAAACCAGGACATCATATTGATTATGCGAGAGATTTTACTATAAGCCTTTACATATCTACAAGAAGAGAAACAGAATCAGGTGAATGTACGTGTAAGTAGCTACATATCTCTCTCTCTCCGTGTGTGTGTGTGTGTGTGTGTGTGTGTGTGGTGGGGGTGTATCGATTACGCACCCCTTCCCTTACACTCCCCTACCCACCCCACCCCACACCTTTTCGGTCAATCGCTTTGGGTTTGGGTTTGGGTTGAGTTTGAGTTTGTGTAGTTAGTCCATAAATAAATGGCAAATGTTGAAGTTAATGCGCTCTAATTGCAATTTGTTAAATATAATGCATGTGCTCAGTGCTCAGTCTCAGTTGTGTATCGGTCTACGAACAAAAGGAGCTTCACAAGGAATTACAATTGTAACAATTACAACGAATTGCAAGTGCGCTCTCTTACTCTATTCTCACTCACAGTCTCAATAAACTAAACTCAACTCTAACTGGAAGGAATATTTTTCATATTTCTTCAAAGCAATTTTCAATTTTCGAGCACCTCAATATATGACCATCTCCGCTGAGTTGCCTTTAGTTAATTTTTTTTCGGTGCAAACCTGATGAGAAATTCTCCATTCTCGATTATTCGATCAATAGTAATACATTTAACAACCAATTCAATTGCCTTTCCATGTACCATTTAAAATCCATTCAATGTAGCAAACCTAAAACCCACACACAACAACACACACACACACCCATACACCCGTACACCGAGTAGAGCAACAACATCTACCTTAGAGAGGATATATTCAACCTGTATTTTGCAAGAGGGCTGCTCAAAAACTTAACCAATAGAAATTTCTGAAAAGGTCATTTGTTTATTGTTTTTTTCTTCTTCTTATAGTGATTGTTTTTTTTATGAAATCTCATTTTAAAGAATCGGTTCAACAATTTCTTTCGTAACTGAATTCTTTTCGAATGAAAGAAGTTTAATTAGATTCATCTACTTAATACTATAAAGAGGAAAATACTCCTAAAAATAGATCAGAAGAAATAGTTACAAAAACAGAAGTTCAGTAGGAACTGGTAAATCTTAATACCCGTTTTCAGAACAACTACTTTAAACGGTTATTCTAAAGAACTTTTTAGGAATAATTTGCAAGTCCTTATTTCCGAAATAGAATTGACTGAATAAACGAAATGCTAAGATTTCTAAAAGGTAAATTATAGTTATTACAACTAACTTTAATTCAGAACCAGTTGAAATCAAATAACTAGTTTAAAGAACCAGTTCAAAGATCCAGTTGAAAAACTGTTTTACTGGGAAACCAATTAAATAGAAGAATGAACAACTATTGAGAAATAAATTCCAGTCCAGTTGGGAATATGTGAACCCAAACATCAAATGGATTAAATAACTTTTGTAGCAACCCTCGCCATTTGCTTGTGCACGGATAAATGTGTGGGTGTATACTTACATGCGCTTTTGTCCGGTGACCATGGCAATTAAATCTAAAATATAAGCTGGGATATTGTGCAAGAAAAATGCAATTGCACAATGCAGAGGCTTCGATGGTATTATAACGTACGAGAAGCACCTGTGACAATAATGCGGCGGACATACGCCAGCGTGAAAGAGAGAAGAAAACGGGGCAGGATAGACAGAGAGACGCAGCGGGAGAAGGGGAGAGTGAGGAATAAAAGAAGGATGGAAGAGGTTGAATGGCAAACGTAGAACGTAAAACGTTTCCATGTGGCATTTTTGGTTCGATTTTGGTTTAGTTGCCATTTTTCGTTTTTGCGTGTGTGTGTGTATGAGTGTGTATGAGTGTGTATTTCGGGGTTTTTTTGGTTTACGTTGTTTGAATCGGTTTGTCGATTCCATTTTTTTTGGTGTTGTTGTTTTTCGGTTTTTTTTTTTTTTTTTTGGTATATTCATTCAGGTTTTCGTTTCGTATCGTTGTTTCAAGGTATTAGCCAAAAGCGTAGATAAATCGTTTCCCGTTCCCGCAGAAATTTTTTGGCAATATTTAAGCATTGGATTAGACATGTGCCCCAATCCACATCCACATAGTAGCACAATATGCGAATGGTTCGTGTTTTGTCCGTTGAACGTTGAGCATTTGGTTTGGTTTGGTTTCGTTTCATTTGGATTTTCCACCCAAAATGAAAAGAAAAAAAAAAGTAGCAAATATGTTCATATTTTAGATTAAATCAAGATGTGGCTAGGAGGAGCAAACCACGATTGTTTGATCTACTCACCAAAGCGCCTTGTCGAAAGGCTCATGGAAGCCTTGACGCGACAGTTGCATATATTGACCCCAGGTTATATTGTTTTTATCGGACACATAATTGTAAACGGGCAACTCGGGCTTGATTTCGCCTTGTGTTTGATGAAGATTGTATCTGCAATAAACGAAAAAAAATGTTGATAGAATGAATCAAAGAATACAATACAATTTTATCTTATATCAACTCGTTACTCTATATTCTCAGAAAAGGACCTTTTCTATTTAGTTCTTATGTTAGTTGTTAAACAAATTTTGTGTTTGTTCCCTCTAAAATTTGAATTTTAGGTTTCAATTCGATTCTGATGCTAATTTAGAAGGTTTTGGTGTACAAAAAATGAATGCCAGAGCATAGAGATGAAGAAAAAAGAACAACAATTAGAATTGAAATTGTAACTTGATACTTTTGTTATAAGCAGCTATTGTTGGCCCCCAAACAACTCTTTTTTTCTAACTATAATGTGCTCCATCAACCTTAACAATTTAATTTCTCTCAGGCATAGACAGACACACACAAACACACAAAGGTTAAAATTCCTTTACAACTTTTAAAGGCAAACACACACACAGACACAGACGGACATGGATATGGACATGGACATGGATATCGAAATTGAAGCAGCAGATACATACGTAGCTAAGGCAAACATCTTTCGTTTGCTTCAGCTTCGCACCATCTGGTGATGGTGCTGCTGGTGGTCTTCTCCTCTTTTGCTACATGGTAGAAACTAACCTTCTGGCTATGTCCCAGGCGGTTGCTATCATTGCATTCACCACATAATCGGCTGGCACCATATTCGCTTTGCAGCTGGCCGTACCGTAAATGCAACGTACGAGTCCCCGGGCCGACCAAGTGCATAAACCTGATGGCCCGTACAAATTATCAGTCCAGCCGGGAAATGGATCCTTGTACGTTGACATTACTGCAAATAAATAAGAATTAATGGTTGCTTTGGTGGATCAGGACTCACTTGGAGTCGCAGTCGGAGTCGTTTGTTGATTTTTCACCATAGCCAAAAGCGATAATGGTTCTGGCGTTCTTTCCTTCCTTACTTCCTTCCTTCCCCCACCTCTCGTTCTTTTCCTTTTATCTGTCATGGCACTAACTGATATGCCCGAGTCCCCATGGCAAGTTTTGCTCTTGAATTTTCCATCACCCTCGCTCTCTCGATCCCCCTCAATCTGGTTCTATTCTATTCTATCGTATTTTCTTTTCTTTTTTATTTTTTGTGTGTTAGAGTATAAATGAAAATTTGTTTGTACTTTGTTCTGGAACTAACTCCGACTCCGTCTGTCTCTCTGAATCTGATTTTTTTTCTGTCTCCTTTTTGTTGTTTTTTCGGTCTCCATCCGAAGGAAAAAAAACTTTTTCCACATGCATTTTATCTGCTGCTACTTCTTTTTTTTTTTTTTTTTGGTTTTCTAAGGGATTCGTAGGTGGCTGGGGGTTGGCTTTGGATGCAACACTGTTTTCCATTTTTCACGAAAATTTTTCGAAATATTTCTATACACTTACACCATAAAGGGCACATGTACTTGGCAGTCGTTTCTCTCTGGTTTTGATGGAAGAAATTTACTCTTTTAGATGGTAAACTGATTTCAATTTTTCCCACTTTATTACGATGCTTTGATGCACAATCCAAGTTAGAGTAAATAAAGTTCGGTTCGATCCAGATACGTTGAGTTTTCTAGCTTTCTATATTTTTTGCTTTGCTTTGCTTACGGGGAATAACCTTTTGGGAAATCCGCATTGAGAATGGAGCTAGCATTTTCTTGTTTTCCATTTTCCTTTTTGCATGCCCCAGAGCATTTTTGGCTAATTATCTGACAATTAGTTGGTTAAGTCAAGTTTGAAACCGCAATAAATTGTAGCTCCACCCCCAGCCCCCCCCCCCTATCACTCTACCACTCTCTCCGACTCACCTATGGGTGGTCGAAATATTCCTGCGGGTAAATGGAATGCACGATGATTCACCAAATTCTCAGCACACTTTTTGGTCATGGTATACGTATTGGGCATTTGGCCAATTAGACATGGTCTCAGCTTCTCTAGAGTTTCATCATCGAATGTGCGATAGATCTGTCGTATACATATGTACATATAATAATAATAATATTCATGAGAGAAAAATGCGCTGATTTTCTTTTTTCGTGGTGGCATTTTACCTGCATGATTTTTTCGTAGCCAATTTCATTCTCATACACTTGCTCTTTGATGAATTTGCGATTGCAATTGCAATACAGTGTCGATATGTGGACGAAGGACTGCCCGTAGGATATACAGAAGGCAGGACGTATGAATGGACGAGGGGCGGAGTGCGGTATGGTAAAACGCATGTCGAATGTTGATTGAATTGTGTTGAAATTGTTTGCCCGCCAACGCCATAAAATATGCACAGTGTAGCAAAGAGAAAGAGAGTGAAAGAGAAAGAGAGTGAATGAGAGAAAGAGAGATGGAATATGCATTGCTGTAAATATTAAAATTCATACACAAATATTTTCCATCCATCCATAACACAGACAGGGGAATTATGTATTTTGGTTACTTAAATGCGCGATATGTGAATATTTAACTTTTTATATGTTTATTTGTTTGTTTGTTCCCTCCCTCTTCCACCCCCACATGGGGTGGGGGAAGGGGGAGAGAATGTGGCATACTTTTTGGCGCTGTTGGAATAAGGAGAGAAAAATTGTAATCCACACAAGATTTACCTTCAATTGTTTCATTTCCATGACCAAATCTAGAATCTTTTTGGTACCCAGAACATTAATGTCAATGGCATCACTTAGTTTTTCATTGAATTTCACCGATGCCACAACATTGAAGACAATCTAAAGAACGAAAGAAACAAAAAACAAGAGCACCACGACGATGCATAGAAATGCATATTAAAAATTGAAAAAAACAACAACAACAAAAATGCACAAATACCTATGGACAAAAAAAGAAGAAAAATGTAGGGACATAAGGGAAGAGAAAATTCAACACGAACAAACAGCAAGAAGCACATGCAAAATGCACAAGAGCTGCATACAAAACAGAAGCGACTAACAGTTGTACATAGTCATAGTGTGCCTAGTACAGGACCGGGAGCCTCCACTCTACTCCACTTCACCTAGCCACTCTCGGCTGTCGTTGGTTGCGTTTTGCTGCTGCTGCCGCTGCTGCTGATGATAACCCCCAAAGTCAGCAACTGCGAAACATGCGACTGACTACTCCATGGGCGCCGACAGAGCGTGCATTGAACATTGACAACAAAGCAATTTTAGTTTTAAAACAGTGCAAGGACTAAGCAGACACAATCCCAATCCTTTCTCTTTTCTTTATTTTCTATTTTTTTGCGCATGGTCATGGGTTGTGAGTGACTGAGTGAGTGACTTGTATGCAAAATGTTTTGCACACAAAAAAACAAGAAATAACCCAAAAAAAAAAAAAAAAAAACAACGAAAAAACGAAAGAATAAGGCAAAGAACGAGGGAAATAAAAATAAAAGCGGCGGATGCGGCTGGCAGGACAATGGCTCGCGCGCATGCCAAACACTTGAAGCATGCACAGGAATTTTCATTTATTTATATATTGTGTTTTATAACCAACAGCAGCCAGGAGCAGCCGCGAGAGAACAGGAGGAGCTGCAGTAACTGTAGGAGCAACTCTACACGTGGCGGGATTTCAATTTTTGTCTGAAAAGTAGAAAATATATTTTGTGCCGCAACAGCCAAGTGCAAAAAAAAAAAAACTCAAAACAAAAAACCCACTAACAACAACAAAAATACTCACACACACTGACACACCAAACAGACACTACCAAATAACGACACATAGAGTGAGATCTTCTCAAAAAGAAGACAAAAGGACGAATATTGCATACTCTTCAGACTGCTCAAAACTTTGCGAAAGATCGTTCTCTTTTCCTCACTTTTTTCTTAGGACTTTGCTTTTCTATCTTCTAGAGTAACTATATCCTTTCTACTTGTTCATTCGTTCTGCTCATCTTTTCCTATTCTTCTTAAATTCCTTTAGTTCTTTTAGTCTTTTTACTTGATTCTAGCAGCTAACTTAACTCTCCCCTCTTTCTTTGTAGCCTTATCATTCTTTTGCTCTTTCATTTTTTCTCCTCCTTATTTTCTCTTTCACTACTTGAATACGTTTTCTTACTTTATATTCTTCTTTCTTCTCCTTCTTTCCTTTTCCATTTGTTTTTATTCATTATTCTTGATCCTAGCAACTAGTTCTCTTTCTTTTTTTTCATTCTTCTATGCTCTTTCTTCGTTCTTTGTTTGGGTTTTCCTCCCCTTTCGGAATCTTTCTCTACTTTACTACCTTTTCTCTTTATTTCTTAACCTCCTTTACTTTTCTTAGTCTTCTTTTTTTAGCGTTTGTCCTTCTTCTTGATTCCATCAACTAGTTTTCTCTCTTCATTTTCTCTAGTTCTTTCTTGTGATTTTATGGTCTCTCTCATCTATACAAATCGTTCTTTCCGCTTTTTATATAGTTTTTTATCTGATCTTTAGTGTTATTGTATTGATGCGAAATTGGTTTTTGTTACTATTTCTATATATATAAAAAACAGATCGTTAGTAATCAAGACACTTTTTATACATATAATTATATCTGGGATGTGATCGTAAATGTCCCGAGTCTCGGTGTAAGGGTATATAAAAAAATCATAAAAAGGAAATAAAACGACGTCGTTTTACCTACCCGATGTTGTTGTCGTAAACATTGGCGCCTGCCTTTGGCATGCAACATTTACGTATATCGGAGGCAGCTCCGACATTCAGACTATAGACAGAGGGACAGACACATTGAAGATAGGCAAACACAAAAGTTTCCACACACACACACACACACACACACACAAACACACACACAGAGACCGACAAAAGTCCATTGATTGAACAACAAACTGTTCAAAATGAGGGGGCTTTGGGGGTATATATGTTTGTACATACAAATATATTTATACGGGGTTGTGGGAACTCACCTGGACCTCAGCCGAGAGCATTGCTCGGTCGGTGGCATCAATGTCCAGGTCGATGGCACTGTAATCAGCGCGTATCGGATGCACCTTCTCCAACAACTCTGGCCACTCCTCGCGCATTGTATTGAATATCTGGTTGAGAGACAAGCAAACAAAACAGTTCGTCATCGGGTTCTACTGCGGCTTCTGCTTCTGCTGCTGCAACTGCTAGTGTCATTGTCGTTTAAGGATTGACAGCATAGGATAGTTACAGTCAGTCACAGTCAGTTGTCCTCTTACCGATTCATTGAAAAACCCCTGTAAACGCTCTTGCACGCTCATGTTGTCCTTGCTGCGTATCAACATGTAGATTTTACGCAACCCAAAGGACCGTAACAATTTCTCTGTTAACACTTTGCCCACGAATCCAGTGCCGCCTGTAATGAGCACCGTCGCATTGCTATAGAAATCCGTAACGGGTGTTGAACTGACACTAGCAATGGGCGTTCTCTCTCTTCTGCATGTGGATGTAGATGTAGATGTGGGCGTGGGCGTGGTGTCGTCATCACTGTTTGCTGCTGCTGCTGCTGTCACTGCTGCCTCGAAGAGTGGTGCCTCCTCATTCCCACTGTTGTAGTCGCTGCTACTGCGACGCGATGAACTTGTCGAGGAGAAGGCCTTACGAGACACAACAACACCAGCAGCAGGAGCAGCAGCAGGACTCGCAACAGGAGCAACAACTAGAGAGTAAAAGAGATTAAACAGATGTTTTCAAAAAAAAAAAAAAAAAACATTCATTATAAATAGGGGTAAATAAGTGGAAAGGAAATTGAGACAAAGGAGTACCAAAGGAGTGCACTGCCAATTGGCTTAAACAAAGCTAAAACTTATATTTATTTTAATTAAAGTCCACGAATGCATTTTTTATTGACTAAGCAGAAGGCTAGTTGGATGAATATTCATACATTAATTGCGTTTGGAACTGTGCTTAAGATTAAAACGAAAGACTTACAATTAGATCTTATACCAATTGACAAGTAATTAAATCAAAGAATGTAGTTTTTATTCCCTTGCAGTCATTGTGCATTAAATCTCATAATGTTTAAAACACTCCTTCTTTGTCAGACATTACAAATAGTTGTTGCTGTACTTTTTAAATCAGTGCAAGGCAGATGGTCATTTTCCATATATTTCCATATGACATAATGGTGTGATCCTTCTAATTCCCACAAATAGGCTGCGTTTATCAGTGAGAAGCTTAAATACAAAGTTTGATTCTAATAACTGAAAAACTAAGAGACTAGTTGTTATAGAAACCGACGGATATTGAATATTTATATACTTCTCTGATCCTCTACAAAGGTTATAATAATGACTCAGTTAATCTTTCTTCTTCACACAAGTCGTTTTGGTTTAATGTCTCTTTATTTTTAGTCCTTTCCTTCTTTTGATCTCATTTCGTCTATCTTCAAAGTTACTGCTCATTCTTTTATTCTGTGTTGGAAACTTTTCAATTGAATCGCTTTATTCTTATTTTTCTCATTCATAGAACTTATCTTTCTACTTTGGAAAACCCAAAAAACGACAGTTAAATATAATGAAAATAAATTAATAATCAAAAAAATCGTATTACCTAAGTTAATTAATTCGTAAATTTAGTCGCGACCTAATTTTAAATTACCTTAAATTCCTTAATATTGTTTTTAGTAAATCGATTTTGTTTAATTAACTCACCTGGCTTGGGACTTGTTTGAGGCATGACAGAATTATTGTATATTTAACTATTTAGAAAAAAAAAAACTGAACCGTTCACTTCCAAGGCTAGAGACACATTGAAAATTTTACAGTTTATTTTTTTTTTTTTGTTGTTGTGTTGAACTGTAAGAAATAAATACAACTTGTCCGCTAGATACTAATCAATAAAGGACAGTCATACAGCTAGAAAGATTTTCCCACCAAATGTCAATTATATATATATATATATATATATCGTACATATTATTACAAAAAGTAGAAAGAAGGTGGAGAAGGTGAAGAACAACCCTAATCCAATTACTCTATGGACTTTTCTATATATACATACAATGTATGTATGTATATGTAGTTATGTGTGTGTGTGTGTATGGGTGTGTATTCCAATTCAATGTCCGATTGCCTGTTGCGGTTTTGCTGCTGGCCTGACATTGCGGTTGCATTTGACCTGCTGACCTGAGTTTCAGTGCAGTTACTCACTCACTCAGTCAGTCACTCAGTTGGCCAGTTAGTAATAGGAAGGTAGGTAGGTGGGTAGGTATACATATATGTAGGTAGGTAGGTAGAACCATGTCTGGACAACGACGAACACGCTAACAAAACTAGCTCAATCAGCCACACACCAACCAATCTCTCTTCACCCCCTCCTCTCACTCACTCACTCTCACTCTCTCTCTCTCACCATCAGTCTCTGTCTCTCTCTTTTAGCCATTTTAAACATTGTTAATTATTCAATTATCAACAGCCAATGTGTGGCCCCTAAAGCGAGGACATGGCGACCGTGTCTAGCTAAATGTGTGTGTGTGTATGTGTGTGTGATGATGTCCATGTCCTGGTCAGCTCTATCTCTAAAGCGTGTGTGTATATGCGTCTCACTAAAGTGCAGCATATGTTGTTTGATTGCATGCAGAAAAATGAGGCATAAGAACAACATTCACACACACACACACCCTGTCAGACTGAGTGTGTAAGCTAGAAAAAGATAGCACTAGACGATTGCGTGACATTGTTGTTGCCTGCTGCTGTCATATATATGAATTTTGTTCCATCCTGCTAGGTCTGCCGCCTTTGTTTGCTCAGCTATTAGACAAAGTTTAATGATTGAATAAAAGTGAGAAAGCAAAATCCAATTTATACAAAAAAAAAAAAAAAAAAATTAAAAAAAACAGACATTTTTAAAGCTTTGAAAATTTAAAACCACATTTCAAGAGAGAGCTGCTTCCCTTTAGGAATGATCTGGTAATGCCTTTACGATTTTTTCTAAGAGCCTTTGCTTTTGAATTAGAGAACTGTTGCTAATTTTTAAACATGGTTTAAGGCACCAAAATGCGGTTTTTGTTCTACATCTTAGAACTACCTGAAGATATACTTAAATAAATATAAATTTAATTAAATATTGCTTTGAAATTTAAATAGATATATGTATAATATAGAAGTGAAGTCATTCTCTGATGAAAATCTTTCCCCAATTAATGCTGGTCTCCATTTTGATCTACTAGCTAGATAAGATGTCCTTGCAATTCAATAAGTCTGCTAATTTCCTCTAGCAAAATGAATTTATTTACTACTTTTTTACTCTTTCAAGTTTTGTATTTATTTCAAACTAAATTTCATTTTATTACATCTCATTCTTATCAAATTCTATCTGATTTACACTTCCGACATTGCACTCATGATGTTTTTGGTACCAAAGAAACGTTTTTTCCACATTTAATAGAAGATTAAAGCTTATCGGTGGTTGCTAATGAACAAGAATAGTTAAATATATTATGTATAGTCTATTAACGCCTCTCAATCGACATGCTCAGCCAAATTAGAACCAAATAGATAAAGCTAAACCCAGTTCCCCTTGCAAAACTAAGTCATGTTCTGAACATTTGCGAACTTTTGAGAACTTTTCAGGAAATGAATTTACTTCAAAATACACTTTCTTATTTAGCTTCACGAACTTTCGGATTGGGTTTGCGTTCTTGGCATACATCTTTCAAGGTTTGGAGCCAAAGAAAAACTTGGAAGCTTTTACACTGGTTTCCTGTTTCCGGTTTGCGTATATGCTAAGCTCATCGAATTTCTACGAAAGCTTTGTACGCGCTACGAAAGGATGTTTTCTTCTAAACCAAATGAAAAGGAGTTGCTAACAATTTGAAAGCTTTAGATGTCTTTTGGGTTGGGATAGCTCAAGAAAGTTTTCTTGATCGAGCCACACAACCTGGCAAATTTAAAGCTTCCGTTGACAGTTAATTTTAAACGCAACGAACCAACGAATATGTTGAAAATGCTATTATAATTTGAGCTCCCTCCATTTATATGCATGTATTTGGGACAATAAAAAATAATAATTATAATTGTCTAGTAATTAACAAGCCAAAAACCATTGAAAAAGCGTTTTATATCATTTTTCTTTTATATTATTATTATGCAATTTTTTGTTGTTTTTTTTCTGTTCGCATTTTTGTTTAATGACTCGAAATGTTTATTCATTCATTGGTAATTTAATACAATAATTACATTAATTAGCCTTTTTTAATGACACACGCCCACAAACAGACATACACACACACTGACACGCACACACACACACACAAAGATGGAACATGCACTCGCATTGTTATTTTACATATAGATAAATATAGAATAAATATATAATTATGGTTCTTTCTTTTTTTTGTTGCATTTTTGTTGGTTTTTTTTCTTTTCTTTTGTTCTTGTTCTTTTTTGTTGTTTTGTAACTATTTCAATAATTTAATATAATGCTTAGTTAATTGATTTTATGTGCTTATAATTAGAGAGGGACACCAACTGGAAAAAAAAATTTGTTCACATCAATTAATAATAATTTTTTCGTCATTCCAAATGAAATTCTTAGAGAATTTTTTTGTTTCTTCGGACGGCCGCAAAAAGTATGCTATGAAAAATTTCTAGAGAATACATAGATGCAATTTTTTTGTTTCTTTCATTTTTGCGACAAATTTGAATTACTTATAATTGTAAAGAGTTTCGATTTAATTTGTTTGTGTAGTTAATTTTAATAATACTGTACAATTGGCTCTTAGCCCTTGCCCGTTTGGTTTTTGACCAGCTTTTGCACACTCAAATTTCTATCATTCGCCCATTTCCATTTTTCTTTTCTTTTCGTTTCGTTTTTTTTTTTGTAATCACAATTCAATTAACATCAGAAATCACAGTTATTACACTACATTTTTTTTTTGTTGTTGTTTTTTCGTTTCGTTTTTGTTCTTGTTGTTGTTGCTTCTTTGTTGTGTGTCGTTACTTAGAGTGGTTGCCATAGAGGTTGACCTTCCGCTTCATCTTCTCCGCCTGGTCCTCCTCCTGCTCCAGCTCCAGCTCCAGTCCTAGCCGGTTTATTGGTAATTGGCATTTGTACACGCGATACTTCGCTCAATATGCAGGTGCCATCACATTCTGTTCGACTGCCAAACTCTTGTTCACAAATGCAGCTGGAACTTTCACGTAATTCCGCTTTAAGCAATGCCAACTGTACTCCTGCTCCGGCATTGCCGCCCACACCGACACCGCTCGAAGATGGCTCCTCACTAGGTGGCGTTGTCGAACTGGGCAACTCCATCAATGCCAAATCATCCTCACATTCAATGACATTCGGATGCAATGGCTTAAAATTATTTCGTCGCCATGGCGGCAATGCTGTAGGACCAAACGTTACCACACTCTGATGATGATGATGATGTTGCTGATGCTGATGATTATGATTGCCATTGCCATTGGCATTGGCATTGGAGCTGCCTTTACCTTGGCTAATGACCGGATTGCTGTTACCATTGCCGTTGCCATTGCCATTGGCATTGCCATGCCCATTGCTGCTATGGCCATTTCTATGCCATTGTATGCCTGGCATACCTGTCTTCCCATTGACAGGATAGCGTCCGCCACCGCCGACGCCGCCAAAGAGATTACTGCGTATCCGCATTGACGAATTTGCGTAGGTGGAGCGTATGGAACTGGCACGTGTATGCATGGAGAAAGTGCGCTCGGTGTGCGGCTCCAGGCTTGTTTGAAACTTGCAGAAACAGGCGGCGAAACGTTTGTTAAATTCCCGTTTGAACTTTTCCTGGAAAGAGATACAAGCACACAAAAGAATGCACATAATTATGACGAAAATACGCAAAGATACTTCTTAAATGACTGTTACGCACACACACACACAGTTAGCTAATGAAGGAGATTCCCTTTGGCTTTGCCTTCTTTTCAGTGTAAACACAGATGACAATTTGATCTCTTCGTTCCATCGGGAAACCAATATTACGTTCGAGAGACGAACTCAAATGGTCTACATTTCAACTCTTGCCTGGAATACACTTTTAAATATAAGGAAATTTCCTTGGAAGCTCGATTTCACTTTCATTTCTTAGGATTTCAGTGTTGAAAAGCATTTAAAAAGGCTAGATTTGATACATCAGTGTTGGTAAATGCGGAGAAACCTTTCGCTAAACAAAACTAAATCATCTTTAAATGTAAGCAAGTGTTACTTATCACTAGATCACTGTTGAAACATTGTAAATTTGACCAGTATTGGTAAACGCATTAATTAGTTTTCATTGTTGATTCTACTACTTATTTAAGGACTTGGCTTTCCCTATTGATACTCAGCCAAGACTTACTCTTCGATTAAAGAATAGCAATTATGCACATAAATCTCGTTAGTTATGTGGAATGACTTGAGAGCACCAACTGTGGATGGTTACTCACACCTAATCAAGAGACAATCAATAATTAGTCCCATATCAAAGTCTTTCATTGTTAAAAACCAAGCTAGCTAGAAAAGTTTGCAGCTGCTAGATATTAGATTTTCTGTCATCAAGGCAATGTGTGTTGCCTCAAACACCTCTTACCACATAATTGACAATATTTAGAGAGCTATTTATCTTCTTTTGTTTCTTTTATATGTATCTCTGTCTCCTCTGAGTGTGTCTTTGACAGTAAAACAAAATACTTGTAGACGGTGAAAAGTTTTTGGCCCCCAAACATTTTTTGGTTGGTATTTTAAGAGAAACATATCAACACTCCCCCCACACACACACACACACACACACACATACACATACAAAGGAACATAACAAATAGAGGCGTGAAGAAGGAAAAATGTCTAGGAATGTCTTTTGTTGAACAGAATGGGAGAGAAAACTTTACTACCATTTGACGCCTTTTATCGATTCTCAACAATCATCATTATTATCATCATCTCCTCGCTATGTGCCTCTGTGTGTTGAAAGTGTCAAACAAACAGCCACAGGCAATTTGTCCAAGTTTTATGCCTACGATTTGTGGATTTCTCAAGAGTAAAACGAATCTTGCTGCCTCTGTCTGTCTGACTGTCTCTTTGCTTTGATTTTAATTAACTTTGCTTTTTGTTTGGAGAAACCAAACTTTTCTCTTCTGTGCCAAGTTATTTATAAACAAAAATAAAAAGTTTCTTATTTTTTTTTTTTCTTTTGGCTATAGGTAAATTTGATGATTCACATTTTACATTTCTAATTGGCAAATCGAAATTGTCTTCACACTGATCGAATTCTTTAATTTAAGTATTTCTATTGTATATTTCGGATGCGTTTGGGGGGGGGGGGTGTGGAGGGTACGGAAAGGGGAGAGTGCAGTAAATCAAGTAGACACTCACATTATAGATGCCATAAATAAAGGGATTGTAGCAGCTATTGCTCATGGCCAGCCAATCGGCGCAGAACCAAACGATGCTAATGAAATGATAGTCGTTGATTTCCGGTATGGTCACATACAGAACATTATACAATTGCAATGGCAGCCAGCACAGGCCAAAGATAATCACAACAATAATCAGCATTTTGATGACCTGAGGAGAAGAAGAAAGAGAGGAAATTAAAGTGCATTCAAAGTTAATAATAGGACACGCGTCATATGCCATAGGACCCAGAGAGCCCGAGCCCGAGCCCGAGCTATAGCTCCGACACCCAACCACTGGATTTCGCTGGCTTTTTGATTGGTTTTACCCTTTCATTCTCCCATATATACGTATGTATGTATGTATGTATGTACCTTCTTCTTGTTTTTCAACAGTGTTATGTCCCGTGAATCCTGCGCATTTCCAGGCGCCCGTGTGCCCCACAATCTGACGGCCATTTGTATATATACAAAACTGATGACACAAAATGGCACCAGATATTGAACAAATACCAGCGAATATCTATACGTTTGCAATTGATCTTCGGAGAGATTTTTATTTGTGCAAAATGGTCGTGTAACATTCGAGATGACATCGTTTTCTGTAATCAAATCAAATCAAAATGATTAATAACATTTATTCAATTAAATTGATCGTAAAGGCCAAAGATTCATTTCAAACTGTTCATTCTACTATTCCGCATTTTATATGGTTTTTCACAAACATTAGACTACTAGAAAAAGGTTCTGTATCTCCGAAGAACCGAAAAGGAATCAATGCAAAAGTTTTGACTAAAAATCCAAAGATTTTATTGAAACTTTTGTTTAGATAACTGAATTTGAGGAAAAAGGAAACCAAATTAAAGAGATTTTGGTTTCGGTTTTAGTTTCGGTTCTTAGCAGCTCTAGTTTTTTCAATGAATTTGTACTTTTCAATAATAAAATTTTAAAACTTTTACAAATTGGAGTCAATGGAAAGAATATTTTTAGTGTATTAGCGAAATAAGACCTTTAATTCGAAAAACTTTGGTGACTATCGGTTTTTTGACTATTGGCAACACATTTTAGCGCATATTATGATTCTTGCATTTAAATTAAACGATTTAATTCGGTAATTGTTTCGGTACACAAATATGTAGGCATGCATTAATTAAGCAATAGAATATAACTATCAGAGTATTTAATTATTTGAATAGGTAAGGTAAACCCGATTTAAGTATTTACCAATTACGCTTCTTACCCTTAATTCGTTCACTTATTTCCTCCACACGAAACGCTATGGCAAAGGGGATGGCAAAGAGTACGGCCAATAGCCAAATTCCAGCAATTATGAACTTCGATATGAACTTGGTTGGACGTGCCCTGGGAATTAAATGAGAAAATTTCAATATGACAAGAACCAAATAATTACCAAAACCAAAATGCAGAGAGAGACAGAGAGAGAGAGAGAGAGAGAGGTGTATAGCAATTTACCTTAAGGGATTTATGATGGCCCGATGTCGATCGATTGCAATTGCGGTCAATGTAAATACAGAGACATTCACGCTCAATGCCTGGACAAATGGGCAAAAGCTGCACATAAACCAAGGCAGATTCCAACTTTGCAATAAAGCAGCCTGAAACTGAAAGGGGGATGGAACGCAAAAGGGTATCAATTGTTTTGGCCAGTTCTGATTGTGTGTGTGTGTGTGTGTGGGTGGGTGGGTGTTGAATATTAAATCATGGCAATCTATAGTACATACTTCCGGGCCAGCCCAAAGGCAAACATCATTAACGTAGTGACAGAGGACAATTGCTCTATCTACCCTACCCTCCCTCCGACCAACCGAAAAACGAATGACCAAATGTGGACTATTGCTTGTTGTGATTTACTGCTGTTCTTTCGTCCTCACATCTGTTGATTGAGTGGGTGGGTGGGTGCATTTGGTTTGGTTGAAATGCTGCTGATGCCTGTCAGCTGGCATGCGACATTTAGTTTCATTTAATTGTCAATTTAATGAAAATTAATTGCTCTTAATATATGTAGGAAATGAATTTGAAGAGAGAAATGTGATTGGAGGAGGAAGACTGCTAAAGGTCAAGTGTGTATTTTCCATTTAATCCGGTTAAATGATTTCTTTCCATCCATCCCATCCCATCATCTCCCATAGATATCAATAATTGTTGGTAATTAAAAACGCTTACAAAACTTTGGCTATATGCAACTGAATCTTTCTAAAGTTCTCTTTCAATTAAGTAAATTGGTCCCAAAACATTTTCACTCGTGCAACGAGCATATAAAAACTTAATTTGCTTTTGCTCTTCTGCGGTTTTTGCCTTTTAGCACCATAAGACCATTAACACACAAACCAAAAAAATCACATTAAACTTGCAAGTGGGTAATATTCCATTATTTAAACTCATTCCATTCCATTCCGACCGACCGCCGACAATAATGCCATTGACAGTAACAGGAAGAGAGTGCCGAAAGAAAGAGCGCGGAGTGGTGATCGGGGGGGGGGACTACATACATACATATGATACTAATTTCCAAAAATTTTCGCCACGTTGTGTTTAAGAGCCGGAAATTAAATTGATGCTTGCATGTGTTTGCCTGCGGTTTATTTGGATCGGTGTAGGGGGCGGGCGGAGGGACGGGGTGCGTCTGGTTTTTGAAATTGAAATTGAAACTGTATGAAAAGTGGGCTAATGCCATTTACAAACATAACAAGCAACCAAGTTAGTCAGCGAGTCAACCACCCACTAAACTGATTTGTATGCCTAAATTGTTAACACACCCACGAAAAAAACTCAATTTTTTTTTTTTTTTGCCACGCTCAATGCAAATTGTCAGGGCCAACATGGCGCATACGCAATATTTAATTAATGTTCAAAACAAATAGAAGAAATGATATGAAATGATGATTATAATAACAACAACAACTCACCTGAAATGGTATACAGAATAGTCCAATAATGACATCAGCAAAGGCTAAATTAGCTATATACATATTGGTCACAGTCCGCATTTGTCTGGTGGTTGCCACAACCCAAATGACCAGAGTATTACCAATGACGGCCACTATGCTAATGCCGCCATAGAAAATGGATAGAAGTGCCACAATCTCAGCGGGTGCTGCATACAAACGCTCTACAGACGACGACAACGACGAGCAAAGAAGAAAAATCAAACAAAAAGTAAATAAGTTAGATTGAAATAACTGAAGAGAGAGGGAGAGAGACAATGAGGAGGGGAAAAGTGACAGCCACAGATTAATACAAGTCAAGAACCGAGAACAAGTCACAGACAAGTAAGTCACTTGTCACCATTTTGGATGGGCCATGTCAAAAACGCAAGAAATGGAAGTTCTGAAAATTAAATTAATTTCCCAAATAGAGTCATGGCAAATTTTGAGGGTGAATGCTAAATGGATTTGCCATTAGAGAAATACTGCGACTGTTCCATCAAGTTTGCTTTAGCACTATAAATATTTCATATTTTTTGTATCTGTTTCGAAATTTTCAATTGATTTATGCTTTACGCCAGCAAAAAAAAAAAAAAAAAGAAAAAAAACTTTTTCTGTTGCCAACTTCAATTTGTAATTGGAATTGCTGATGGGATAAGGTCAAGTTAATCGCTGTCAAATCAACTGTCCAATTATTATAACTTTAGGCCAAAAAAGGACAACGACAAGCAAAAAAACAAAAAAATCATAAATAATATGAAAGCCAGCACATCAAAGTTGCACAACCAAAAACTACTTTAATCTCTATAGAGTGAAGTATCTCAAGGGATGAGGAGGGAGTGATGCCAAAACATCCCACAAAAACATGAAAAACAAAACTTGTCAACTTTTGATGGATGAACAGAGACAAAGAGAGAGAGAGAGAGAGAGAGAGAGAAAGGGAGTGAGTGAGAGCGAAACAAATGGGCAAAAGTCAATCAACTACTTCTAGGATAAGGATTAAAGCACTTACCAAATTCTGCCTCCTCCTCGGCTCCTGGCAACAAATCCTCGCGCACTTGTTCCATCATTTCCATGGTGAATTTTCTGGTTGTTGTTTGTTTTTCTATTGTTGCTTTTAGCTCTCGCTCTCGCTTCGTTCTATTTTTTTCGGGTAGTTGTTGAATACTTAATGACAAAATGTCAGCTATTTGTTAATGTTGAAGCAAACTTCCGGTTAGAAGCAAGCAACCGAGCAAGAAAGAGCTTCACTCAATGCATTTTAATGGCCATCTCATGGCTGCAAGCCAGCCAACAAGCAACACGGTGAAAATCAACGGCGAGGGGATCAAATTTAATTGAAATTTCACTAGAAAAACAAAGAAAAAAGAAAGAGAAGAGAATTTAGTTTGCATAATTTCTGGAAAACTTCATTCTAATTTCTTTTATAGAATCATCAATCTTTAATATTTATGTGAAACAGAATAAATGAAAACACACAACTCAGGTGAAAGAAAAAAGAGAGAGAAAACTTTTACACCATCATCCACAGCTATTTGTGGAACATTGAAGCCATGGACATGACTTATGGTCAGCTGTCAGCTTTCGCATGGCAAAAGTTTGCTTTACATAATTGAAAAACGCACTCGATTTTAAGGGGTTTCGGGTTCAATTCATTGGCTTTCAGTGATTCTCCAAGTTTCTGTTACGTTTGAATTTCCCATACGACGGTCAGTGTGTGTGTGGCCTGTCCAGACAAGAATTCCAAGGTGGAGAGCAAGTTTTATATGTGTCGTCCGACTTTATGTTATTATTGCCTCTAAAGCATGTTGTAATATTTGCTTTTACGATACCTTATAATAATATTTTCTTGTTTTTATTGAGAAGTGGCGTTGACATACACACGCACGCACACACACACACACACACATTTACACAATGTGTGTGACCTGGTCCTTAAAATGCAAAAGACACAAACATTTTCTGAATTGATTAAATTTTATGCAAATGATTGTGAGAGGGTCGACATAAAATGCATATGTATTTGCAGATCAAAGCCATTCTGTCTGTCCCATTTGCTGCATTGTATCACAAGAGATGTTCTAAACATTCCAGCCATTCCCCCATTCCCCCTCACCCTTCTCATTATATATTCGGAATATTTTGTCAACCTCTTGTCTTTATCTTGTTACAATTTTTGCTCTCTATTTCGGTCCTAAGAAACTATAATTAAATTATTCAAATTCAATTTGCTAATAACTAAAATTATCTAGATATTTTTAAAATCCTTGCAACTATTTCTGATCACAATCTCAAACTTTTAAACTATAATTAAATTATTCAAATTGAATTTAGACATAGCTTACATTATCTGGCTGTTTTTGTAATGGTTTCTGATAAACTAATAAGTTAATTAAATTATGTAAATAAAATTTGCAATTTACTAAAATTCTCTAGATATTTTTATATGATGTCTGGTTGAAATTTTACTCCTAAGGATCTGAACTTATTTTATCTGTTTTTTTCTGAATCACTTTCATTCGTTTAATAACTATTTTTGTTCTCAAATTGACTCTTAAGTAAATAACTTTAAATCTTGTATTAACTGTGATATTTTTCAACCCCTTTTTCTAATATTTTCCTGTACCAATTTGAGTCTTTAAAAACTTAATTGAATTTAACTAACAATTTTTAAGCAGTGTTCATTTCTGTTTCAATTCTCTCCAATTGATTTAAAAGTCATTTCGGCTTTAAACTAATATTTAAGAGGCGGCTCACACACACAAGTCCCCGCTTTGTCCCAACCATTTCGATGGTGAGAACCAACCACTCTAAGAGCCTTTTTTGCATTTATCGAAATGCAAACACACTTTGCCCATTATATAGTTTCATCGAAGATTTATTTGGATATGCATAAATTTTCATTTCGGTTGTTGTAATAGGACTAAGCCGACACTTTAATTTCATTTGTCTGAATTTGTAGACCTTTGTGCGTAAAACCACTTCCCATTTGGTGAGTGGTGAAAATCCCCAAAAATTAGATCCAGTTTTCTAGGGCTTAAGGTAGAATGGATAATAGGCCAGCTTAAGAGGGGAAGGGGAGGTAACTTTTGAAGTGTTACCCGGAATAAATCAGGCATAATGCGTTTTTCCAAGAATAAAACCAAAAACAAAAAAGGGAAACTGTGTGTCAAGAGAGAGAGAGAGAGAGGGAGCAAGACTCTCGATAAATGGACAATGGGTATGAATGGAAAAAGTAAATTGTAGTTGTCATAAAGACCCATTAAATTTCATTGCTTGTCCTTGTCATCATCATCATCATCATCATCATCATCGTGACCTGTGTAGAAAGCTGTGGCAAAGTGTGTCAATGAAAAAGCCAAAGTAAAGAAATTATGTGCCAGTGTTGTTCAAGGCTGCCATCTATTAAGGTACAAAAATTCAATTAGTCCGACTACAAAATTATTTTTATTGCTCTCTTTTCATTTTTTGGTTGTGTTGTGGGTTTTTTTCTTTTCTTCTATTTTTTGGCAATTTCTTCATCATTTCATTTCTTTAGAATTTAATGGACCATTGAATAGGGGGCTGCCCAGATAAGTATGCTATAGAAACTGGGCATGAAAAGAGCTTCGTGTGAACTGAGTGAAAAAAGTTGCATGAAAAGTCACTTGAGAATAGGGCCAAGTAACTTTTCATTTTCTTGTTGTCTTGTTTTTTTGTTGAACAACCTAAAACCAAAAACCTAACAAAAAATGCTACGCACACACACACAAACACAAACACACGCACACACATGTACATGTAGGTATGTTTTGGGCGTGTTACAATTAATTTGCACAATTTACAGGCTTTTGACTTTAGAAGCATGACACGTGCAGCTTGTTTAACATAAAAATAAATAAAATCAAGGGAGTGAAAAATGCCTAATACATATACATACATATACTTGAAGTTTGAATACATCTATATGTACATATGTATATGAAGAAAGAGATGTATGCGTAATATGAAAGAAATTCTTATTTCTTGAGTAGCGAAAAATGTATTAATAAAAATCACTTTCTACCTGAACATCCTTTCAGATGTCGCTTCTCATTCAAGCAGAAGACATCAAAGTGAAAATACTTATTAAATGGCTGGGCCAGGCCTAGCTAGCTATAGCTGGGCTATAAACTCACACACACAAATGCAGAGAAAATACATTGTCATACCACTTTTAAATAAGCAACAGAATATTAAGTATACGACACATGAGCCCAAAAACTCCGCTTATTCACCTACGCACTCACTCTCACTTAGAGAAAAGTGTCTCTCGCTCTTTCTCTCTCGCTCACTCTCTCTCTCTCCATTTATCTCTTAGGCTTAACGCCAAAGGAAAAATCTCAATACAAAAGATTTTCGCTTGGAATGAAGAACAGTAGAGAGAAGAGAAGAAAGACAAATATCTTTTCGGTTGTGTGTGTGTATGTGTGTGTGTGTGTGTGTGTGTGCAATAAAAGAGCAACAGAGGCAAACCAGAGAAAAGGGCAAACCAGCTTAGGAATTGAGCGTGTAATTTTCTTGTCTCGCTTCATTTTTTCCGATTTTTTCTTGTCTTTTTCTTTTTTTTTTTTTGTGTTGTGTGTTGTTGTTGTTGTATTGTGTTTACAATGCCAATGGACTTTAGGCTTCAGCTTAAGCTTTGACGACTTTACTTATACTCATGTATCTTGTGTGTGTGTGTGTGTGTGTGTCTTTGGGGATCGCCATTTATGTGTATGGCCTGGCCCAAAGGGGGAAATGCTATCAGTTTATTGTTTGCCTATTTTTAGGCCCCCCCAAATGAAGTGATTGCAATTTCCATTGTCACTATCAGATGATGATGACCATGAGACGATGATAAAATAAACTTCTTGACTTTTATCCGTCAACATAATAAATTGGCCAAACAGATTTCCTACTCGAGTATTTTTTAATCAATATTCTTGATACGTTTTAATCTGACCAAGTACAACATTCTTTCTCTCTTTGGTCTTTATTAATCAATTCGTTCATCTATAAACTTTTATTCGACTTTTGCATGTTTGGTGGCAATTTTTGTTCAAAAAAAAAAATTGTTTAATAAAATTTACAGCTTAGAGTTGCGATTTTATGACCCATTGACCCATTACTTTTTTTACTACCCATCAGCGACTATTTGATTATCATTCAGAGGTTCTTTATTAAAAATTACACTGAAAGCAATTAAGGGACAACTGAGCTACAATTTCAGCATGATAACTATTAGATACATGTCAAAACAGTTTTAGGTATTTAAATGTAACCTTTACTTTAGTTGATTGACATATAAAGTTCATCAAATTATAGATTTATTATTGGTTTGATTCCATTTAAACTTAAGACTAAGTAGGTTGATGGAAAAGAAGGAAGTTGCTTCGTGAATTTAAATTCATTGGTCAGATATAAGTGTTCGAATCGAAGTGTTGGAAATATCATAAGTGATCTTTCTTTTTAGTTATTGGTTATCATTTTTAATTGACTCTGGAAAGCTGCATTCCAAGTTGCTATTGTGTTTTTATCTTGATAAGGAGAGTCCAGTGAAGGGATTACTCCATAGCCAAGAGGTTTTTACTTGGTTCTTTTATAGATCCCACTTTAATTATGAAATATTTCTACTCTCTTTCTCTCCCTCTATAGATTTTTAAAAACTTCATTCTATCTACTTCATAAGATCTTTCGATCCATTCCACATTAACTTCTTCATACTCTTCAAATCTTTAAGCTACTATCTCAAGTCTGTTCTCAATTATAATTTTAGGGAGTGAAACTACCCAGATCCCTTCTCAATATTGTCATCTTCGAATTCGCTTTTGAGTTTCTTCATAATCATACTCCCAGTAGAATTTTGTTTCGTTTTATTACTTGCTAATTGTCTGTCATTTTACCCCCTCTCTCTCCCTCTCTCCAGCTTTTTTTATAGACGATTTTCATAGTTAACTCGTTGAAACAAATTCATTATCTTATCGCTGCTGAAGCATAAATTTTCCATTATTGAATTAACGGCCATTTGAGAACTTTATCAAGACCCTCTGTTCCAGTTAAAATTGCAAGAAGAAGCTCATTAAATAATGTTTTTCTTTTCTTCTTGCCAAATAAAGGTACGGAGGGGGTAAATAAATTATAAGAAAATTTTATGCTAATTTCAAAATGAACTTGACCTTGAAAGATTGATGGAGAGAAAATTAATTTTCCAAAAAATAGCTAAAGCAAAGATTGCTGAAGCTCGGAAAACTTTTTTTTTTTACTCTGGCGAAAAACTTGAGAATAACTTTGGTGCCAAAGTTAAAGGCAGAGACAAAGTTCTTGTTCTTGTTGTCGCTTTCTCATATTCATTTTCAATTTTCATTAATTTTTTTTGTACTCTCATTAACCAAAAATAGGGCAAGCCATTGGACACTTTTTTTTCTATACAAAGAGAGATAGCAGAAAAGAAAAGGTCCAAAGAGGGAAGGGAAGGGAAGGGAAGGAAAGGGAAGGCAAGGAAATTGTGGTAAATTAGCAAGGAGCTGGCATTATTACAAATTAATAATATCCTTTTCTCCATGGGCTCCTATTTACAGGACACGTGTGCACACAAATGAAAAAAATGCCCCCGCACACACCGCACACACACACACACTTGCACACACACAATAAAAGAAAAATTTGGGAACCGCAAAAAAAAAAAAAAAGAAGGAAAGCGAATCCACACATTTCGCCGAATTAAATGTAATTGTAATAAATGTTTATGGTTTGCCCTTAGGTGACATTTACCGTTTTAAGTAAAAGGGAAGAGAGAAGGTGTTTTTCTTTTTTTGTTGCCTACCTTCCCCCCTCCTTATTTCAAAAAAAAAAAAAAAACACGTATTTAATTTCGTTTGATTTTTCTCTTTTGGTAATTATATTTTAAGGGGTTTCCCTTTTTTATGCTTCTCAAATCGCCTTATCAGTTTTTCTTTTTGAAAATACTTTTTGATTCTGATCTGTGTTGGACCGTTTGAGTCCAGGGGGGACCGAGCAGCCTAGCCGTTTGAGTTCGCGTTATCAACTAAAGGACGAAGGTTCGTCTTCGGCAAAGAAAGTGCCACCGCATTTTGAAGCCAAAGTTAACTTGAGGCGGCCAAAACACAACACGTTCGAATCGAACATGTTGGCCTGGCCAGAATGGGCACGAGATAAAAAGTCACAAGGAAGCATGGAAATTTATGTTTATGAGCGAAATGAAAAATTAGCCAAACACTCTTGTTTCGAGCCATAAGCAATTAAGACATTTTATGCCTTTAAATTAAAAATTAATTTGCTAACAAAAATTTACACTTTCGGAATTCGGAGGCCAAAGAAATGAAAATGTTAACCTAAAAGGAAGACGACTTTTAGATACCCTAAATTGAATGAATGTTAGTGGCAAGCTTTTAGTCCTTGAGCACTAAGGGGTGGGGTGGGTGGTGGGGAAGGACATATGTATCTTCTGAATGCTCACCTTAACCAAAGTTGACGTCAAGCTATCTTCAAAGGCCAGACTGCAGTGAACATTTCACCTTTCTCGCATAATAGACTCGAAAGCATAGCCCAAAAATGAACTGCAACTGCAGAAATACCAGCATATCTGCAGATGAGAGAAGGAAAGGAATGTCCAGAAAAGACCACTAATAAACTAGTCAGCACTGCACAGGTCGGAGGTCGAGGCCAACAAAAGGTAGACAAAAGTGCATTCCATCGAAGGAAGAAAGGCAAGAAACCATTCGAATAGATACTCCCCAATATGATCTCCCTTTTGGCAGGGTATCACATTGTACGGCGACCATTGAAGTAACTTTTTTTTTTTGCTTATCATGTCACTTCCAAGTCATAAACTTTAAAAGGCTTCCCGGAAGTCTGTTTACGCCTTGCTTTTTTGTATACAAAATTGATTGAGTTAAAAATGGATGGGCAGGCGAGGGGGAGGACAGGAGGGCAAAGACGGCGAAACTGTCAGAAAAATGAGAAAAAAGCAGCCGCACCGAATTTCCTCACATAAGTCATAAATAACATATTGTCAAATCAAAAAAGAAGAAAAATTCTCACTACATATATGAAATCTGTTAAGTGCTTGACAATTTTTAAGACTTCTCAGATCTCTCACCCCACTCACTCTTACCACTCCCAACTCCCCATTCGCTGCTGTCAACGTCTCTTTTTCTGGTTTTGGTTGAGTTAGTTTCGTTTGGGCAAAAGGAATTAACTGTGCAAAACAGGTTAACTCCCTTTTGGGGTCTCAATTATAAAATATTCCAACACGTGTGAGCATACATTAACATTGTTTTGTGGTAAGACCCTTTTTCCAATTTTCTCTCGTTTTCAGCCTAGTAGACGACGCGCAGCAGCACGTAAGCCTTAACAAAAAAAAAAAAAAAAAAAAACCCCAGAAGAAGTAAAAAAAGAATGAAACAAGGGAAAAAGGGACAAGTTTCTTTGATTACTTGGGGGAGTTTCGATGGGATGTTACCCGAAAATTGCTTTCATTCTATTCAAATGAAATATTAAATGTCGTCTGTCTGGGCCCCTATACATATATATATATATAAACGTATAATATTTCTATATAGAGGCACATTATTCTATATTCAAGGGCTGTCAATAAAAATTGGCAACTGTAATGCCACCTGTTGACCAGCCAAAATGATATCGTGAAAAGGTGACAAGATTCTCTCTCGTTGTGTTGTTGCTTCGTTTTTTAATAGGTATTGCCATGGGGATGATAAATTTACTGCTTGAAATGTCTCGATTTTAAGAAAAATTAAAGTAATTTTAACTCATTATAAATAGGATAAAAGTTTTAATTTAATCATCTATAGCCCCATTAAAAATTTTCATATTAGGTTAAGTGATCGCATTTCCACCACAGCAAATGGAGAAAATAGTGTGACCCTGCTAGTATACATTTTGGCGTCTTTAGTTTCGATCACTTGAAAAATGTTGCATACATTTTGGCGTCTTTAGCTTCGATCACCTGCTGGATCATCTTTAGTTATCTGATCGCATTTCCATTGCAGTAAACTAAGAAATTACATTTTGGCGTTTTCTAATTGAGGATATTTTAGGGTATGCGTTAGGTCGCTAGCTCCTAGTTAGCTTTGATTATGGCCGACACTTGTTTATGCCACAGCATTTGACATTCAGTAAAATGAAAAAGACGAGAAAGATTTCAAGTGGCAATCGGTGATGTTGATGGTTTTGGCGTGTCTGGCATGTCTCGCCTCTCATCTACGTCTTCATTTTGGTTCTGTTTTCTTTTTTGTTGGGTATTCCAGGTAAGAGCAGCCTCATCGCACCGCTTAAAATTGCGCATAATAATTTGTGTGTTTTTTTTTTTTTTTTACTTTTATTTTGACGTGCTGGGAGATGGAGATGACGGGATGGTCTGTCGGTCGGTGGGTCGGTGGGTGGGTGGGTCGGCTGGCTGGCAGGTGTAAAATGGTATCGGTGGGTCTCAAGCTCCTTCAAAAAAGCACGAGCAGCTTGTGTTTATTAGATTGAAACATTTTCTGTATTTTTATGTGTGTGTGTGCGTAAGTAGATATATGTATATAAAAATTGATTTTGTTTTCATTACAATGTGTATGAGTAGGCAAAATATGTAATGCTGCTTGTGGCATTTAGCATTAAGTATTTCATTTCAAATGAATGCCAAGTGGTAGAAAATATATTAAATTACAAAACACACACCCACGCAAACATACACGCACACTCACACACACACACACACACACACACACACGCATATAAAGGTGAACAAAAATGTAATTAAAGCAGTGGTAAAATATTTGTGTTAGCCAAATAAAAATCCTTTTAGATTACATTTCTATTTCTACGAAATAGAAATAGTTTTCGTTTATTTTTTTTCCTTCTTTGTTTCTTCTCTATTTTTGGCCACAAGCACCAAACCACAACAATAAAAGACTCTAGCTTATGGTTCTTTTGTGTGGCTTAATTTTGGTCACAAGGCAGGCAGGCAGGTTGGCTGGCTGGCTGGCTGGAAGGCTGACTGGCTGGCTGGCTGGCAGTTGGGCACCTTTAATCTCGTCAATATGTATATGCAAGAGCAATCTTTCATCCATAAATCACATGTACATAGACGTTTCTCTGCTCTCTTATCAAAGACCACATTACTTGCATCACTAAGCAATTGTTGAAGCAATTCAAGTGCATACAGTTCATGGAACTTTCTTTGGCTTTAACTTTGACGCCCCCAGACGATACTTTTGCTCTCACACAATGCGATGCGATATTCTCGCTCACCATGATACGACCTATATCAGCAGTTAATCAGCATATTTAAATGCACAGAAAGGGACACAAGCACCAGCAAAAATCATTTACACGTGCTTCATGCACACCAACAAAAAAAAAAAAGAAAAAAAAGGGACAAATGCTGTTACAGGACATCAACATCAGCAGCATCAGCATCGTCATCATCATCTTCTCCAGCATGACCATCGTTTTGGTATCTAATTTATTGGCATTCGTCGGCTCAAATAGATACAGATATATAGAGAATATTAATAAATATTCAATGTGAGCAACAACTAATTGTTGGCCAAGCTTGTTGGACTAGTAAATAGTAGATACATTAATATTTATAGGGTGAGTGAGTGTTAGACCTATGTCAATGTCTACAGTTTGCTTAATTGAACAACTAATGATGATTGTTTTAGTGCTCTCTCGATTGACTAATGATTCGGTCAAACTAAACTGATGTCATGGGTCAGCCAAAATACATTTATTCATCACTTAATAGCTCTCTCTCTCTCTCTCTCTGTCTCTCACTCAAATTTATGTATAAATTGATTCAAGTCTAATATAAATAACATTATCTTCGATTTGGTTTAGTTGGTTGCCCCCAGAAACCTGCACCTTGTAATCGCATAGATGGAAACTAATACTAAACGAATTCATATTCATTTCATTGGCGAATCCTTGACTATGAGTACTATATTACGCGAATGTGAAATTTAATTCAAATACGCAGACAATGTAATAGGGGGGAACTATTAATTAAATAGGAAAAGTTTAATTACGAAGTGAAATCAAATATCTCAATAGAATGTTGCTATCGTAATTGGCTGGCATCGTCATTTAGCTACCCTGTATCTATCGTTAGTTTAATAAATTAATTCTTTCCTTGCAAGCGTAGGGAATTTTCAGTTACTCTGAGTTACTCTCTTAAAAAGGATCACAAGTATCCTGTTCGCCCCTTGAAATCGAGATTTCTATTTAAAGTTTCTTGTTTATGCCCTGTCAGAAGCTTAAATAAATCAACATAAACCCACCCACAAAGGCAATGAAAGGCATCCTACCTACCTTCCTTGATTTAAACAAAAATTTGATGGTCATATCTATGTAAAAATCTACCTTGCGCAATTGTCCTGTCTATCATTTATTTTGCTGTCCAAACAATGTCCTTGACAAAATGTCTCTCCAGCATCTTTCTCCAGTGTCTTCTCGCTTATCACAAAAGTTTACAATTCGTTGAGCAAAGACTCTAATGTCAGTCATTAGTTATGCCAATGTATCAGCTTGCCCATTTAACCATTTACCCATTTCCCCATTCAATCAATATAAATGCCAAAGTGCATTATATAATGGGATTATGTTGCTTGAAGTAGTTTTAATTAAAACATGACCAAAAAGGGGGGCGGCAAAGGCTTTGGCAGTGGCCATGGCAGTGGCTGGCGTCCATCAGTGAAAATCAAAGTGTAATTCAATCTATTAGCACAATTTCTGCAAGCATCTGCCAAATGGCAAAGTAAGAAATTCGAAACTTTGACAAGCAAATAACATAAACACAAAGCTAAAAAACGAAAAATAAAGACCAAATAACCAGAAAAAAAGAAAACTTTACTCCAGACAAACAGACAAAACATTTGCATTAACTAAAAATAGAAACAAAAAAAAACAACCGAAACTTTTGCAAGAAGTCAGTTAAAAACAAAAGAAACAAACCCAAAATCAATCGGATCGAAGGTATTATACCCTTGAGAGAATTTCTATAAGATATTAAAAAACATCATGAAGATCAACGAGAGCTTTGCCTCTATTTGCCCATATAAGTAGACTATGATTTCACTTTACTTTGTTATAATTCACAACTAGTTTAAGCGTTGATTACATAGAGTCTTTATAGATTTTATTGATTTGAAAACGAAAGTTTGCTCACCTTCTGAAACCTTTTTCCCAACTCTTTGTCGAAATCTATTTTAATACCATTTCTATATGCACAAGAAAGATGTTTTGCGGCATCAAACGCGATGTCTAAATATAAACTGAGATAAAATATTTATAATCCTTCCTTTAGAATAATGTGTACAAATATCCCCTCGTTTGATCCCAGGGTAGACAACAAAAATGTCACAGAATTGCAAATAATTGGTGTTTATTGTCTTTTGTCTTACTCCACTCCACTCTCGCTCCCTCTCTCTCTCTCTCTCTCTCTCTCTCGCACCCCAAGCCACCCCTCAACCGAACCCTATCTCGTCCCTCTTTTGGAAAATTTTGTGCGTTCAGACATTTTCAAGGGTTGGATAAAAAAAAATTTGCATAGTCTCTGCAAATATCTTGTTGAAAATTTGCAATTTTTCAATAAAAGTCACTAAGAAGAGGAAAACAAGTGGAAATGTTTACGCGGTTGAGTGCCTGTTTGACATGTTGCAAAAATAAAGAGCGCGAGCCAAAGATGGCATGAGTTATTTGGTTGGAGAGGGAGAGGTGAGGGTGGGGGTGGGTGTTGGCTATAAGCGATGATATGGAATCTGAAACCTGTTGAAAGTGAAAAGAAAAGAAAAGAAATCTCTATATAATTACAGTCAGTGAACTTCCATTTTAAATTCTATCTGTTCCTTGAACTTTTACTCCAGCAGCGGCAGCAAACAAATGACTAAAGTTGAACAAAAGCCAATTCAATGTCAGTCTCAGTCTCAGCCTCAGCCGCTTGCGCCCCCGCCTACAGTTTCCCACAGGCTTCCCCCCTGCGGACCAATTTAAGGTCGATGTTGTTGATGCTTAGCCGCTTCATTTTGCTGGGTTTTTTTCTTCTTCTTTGCTTTTTTTGTTGTTTTTTAAGTTCCATGTTTCCATTGGACAGGACCAACATCAAAAGGCCAACTAATTGAATATGTCTTTTTCTCTCTCTCTCTCTCTCGCTCTCTCATTCTTTGATCCGGAAATGAGACATAGAAGACAAAAAATGAGTAGGAAGTTAATCATATGATTAAATCTAAGCCAATCAATGGAATTTCTCAATTTTTTGCTCATTTACTCACATAAGTAGGCTATGTTTATTTTTAGAAGAAAAAAAAAAACGAAAAATTTACAAACAAATTAATTGCCTGTAAAATGAAAGTAAAAGTGAAAAAAAAACTTGAAAGATCTTAACAACTGAATTGACTGAGTTTTTTTTATTTTGTCTTTTGTATTATTTTGTGTTAATTCCCCATATATCAATTGGATGTCTAGACTAATCTCCCCCTAAGTGTAACACTTGGCAAATGTAATTAAAGTAAGACACACACACAGAGAGAGAAGGGGGAGGGGAAAAACGCCACTAACCTTAAGGCCATCTCTGTGAAAGAAAGAATTCTCGCACAATTCTCTTAGCTGCTGCTCAAAATATAAAATTCATTTCAGTTTTCATACTCACTCGCTCGCTCTGGCACTTTCAGGTAAACAAAAGGTAATTAGCAGCTGGGCAATTAATGTAGCTTAGTGGCAAGGTAAATGAAATTCACATTTAAACGCAACTTGAACTAAACCAACCCAACCAACCACCCAACCAGTCAACCAACCAACCATTCAACTTTGTCTAAGTCGCATAAACTAAGTAAATAAAAATGAACTTCGACAGAACTAAATAACTGCAGCTGGCATGTGAATCTACATATATATATATATATATATATATATATATATATATTACAGATAACCCTTTTGGCATTTCATATATATATGTATGTACATATATTGTCAATGTAGCAGCAACAAGAAAAACGCATTTGAAATGCTTGTTCCAGCGGGTCACATAAATAGGTAGAACCATTTTTACCCCAGCAGCCTCCTCTTCTTGCACGCGACTCGAAAATATGACTTTCATTCATGTAATTTGTGGCTGCTTCTAGCAACAGTGAACACCAACTAAATGAGCTACGCAAATTAGGCATATAAATCTAGGGAAATTGCTAAAGCAGAAGGTAGAAAAATGTCAAAGTAGAAAAATACATAAATTAATCTGACAACCTGAAAATGCTTCCTTTTTGAATATTATTTATACCATTTATATTCTGTCGTTCGAAAATTATTCCAAAATCTTCTGAGTTTGATTGGCTTGCTCGGTTAAAGTTGCAAAACCTCTTGAAAAACAATCTTTTCCCCTCTTTTTATAGCAACGATTAAAGCTGAATAATAGTACTAATCAAAAACTGTTTATAATTCGATAAATTGTTGCTGTTCCTATGAAATATCTCATTAAGAATTTCCGTTTACTAATTGAGTGTTGGGGGTCAACCCCAATGTTAAGTAAATGAACTTTGTATTAAGTTCTTACTGTGGGCATTTCCTTTATTTCTGCTTTTAACTAGGTTCCGGAGGTGTAACGTTTTCCAGACATTGCGACCTTTGAAACGCATGTAAAATTACCGTAACACATTTTCTCTGTGTATGCGTGTGTGTGTGTGTGTGTGTGTGTGTGTATGGAAAGGTAAGAGTTGTCGGTTGTTGCGCTCCTTTGCTTTTGGCTTTGCTTTTGCCTTTTACCAAGGATAATTAAGGTTTCTTTAAGGCGACAACAAGTACCAAGAAAGTAAATATATGTAAGTGTGTGTTTGTGTGTGTGTGTGTGTGTAAGTTATAACTAGTGAATGGATGAGAATGTTGGCGAGTCAACTGCTTTTTGTGGGTGTTTCAAAGCCCCGTTTGCTCATTGTTTGTTTCTTTATTCGTATAATTTCCTGGTTAGGGCGAGGCAGCTGTAATAATGCCAAAAGAACACCCATTTAAGTGGCCACCTTACGCGACTTTAGGCACAAAAAGGTGTTGACGTAAGACCCTTTGCAAAATACGAAAAAAGATAGACATAGAAAATGCCTTTGCCAAGTGGCAAGTGGAAAATTTTCGGGTGAAAAACTCAAGTACTTAAGATTGTTATTATTTATAAACTTTACATAAAATTGCTTGCTATTAATCGACAACATCGCAAATTATGTTTCCACCACAAACACCCAACCCCTTCCCACCGCCATACACACACACACAAGAGTAAATAAATGAACCAAATAGGCAAACCTCTCATAAAGATGCTAAAAAAAAATAATAATAATGAAATAAAATTAAACAAACAAATTCATTGATAATTTTTTTCCATATAGACTCAATAAATTGCTCAATTGCCAAACAAATAATACACAACAAGAGAAAGAAAATTATATAAAATTCTGTTGAATTAACGATAATGATTTCTCTTTCTCTTTTTTTTTGTTATATATTTTTTATATTTATATAGCTGAATGAGCGCTAAAAGATTTCGATTTAATGTGAAAATTTGAATTATTTCAAATTAATAAAATTAAATGATGGCAAAATTCAGAGTAAATACTTCAAAACGAAATCATTAACGCAACTTGAATAGGAATTACGGAAACAATTTGGTGTTTGAAGTGATAGCAGAAAAAATATCTCACTGAACTTCCCATTGAATGTGGTTTATCTTTCTCTTCCAGTTATTGTTATTTAAAATTTCCAGCTCTCTATGGTCTCTCATATATGTATATATATATACATATATACACCGATCGAGTGTATATATTTGATATATTGCTGCAAAAGCAGTATTAACAAAGGTTTAAAATAATCCAGATCGTGTCTAAAAGCAACATCACATGAAGTGAACTCAGAAGTTGTAATTCCCAACTAGTTTTAGCGTTAGGCAACACTGCTAATACTAAGACAACTTGATCGCTTTTTGTTTGCTCCTTATAAGTGACTTTGATCCTATTTAATGAGGCACAAAACTTTAAATAACCTTTATATTGTATGATGAAAAAAAGTCGAGATCTAAAAATTTTAAATTAAAACTTAGTCCCACAAAGTTCTAATATATATACATTTATATTTTAGATTAAAAGTTTCAAGATTAATATACTTTGCAACACTGGTACTTAGCGCTCTCTTGACTTACCTTAAAATTCCTAAGAAACACCAATTATTGCGGAAAAAAAATATTGCCATAAAAAAATAAACATCAACAACTGCAAAAAAATTTTTCAAAAAAAATTTTAAAATAAATTTCAGTTTTTTTTATTATTTTGCTTGCACTGCAAAATTTTTGTTCCTTTTAATTAAACACTTTTTCGGTGGTTCGAAACGTTTTTTGGGGATTTTTTGATTATTTTTCGAAAATCTTTTTGTTTGTATAGTTTTTGTTATATTTTTGTTGGTTCATTTGGATCGCGAGCAACCGCACATTGAAAGCGCACAGAGGCAACTAACTGATGTTCCGCAGGTCTATGAAAAAAAGCTGAACGCAAAAAAATGTTTTTGCTTTCGGTTGTTGCGGCGTCTATTGATTCCATACACAAACAGGCGGGCAGGCAGGCGTGCGCACACACACACACACACACACACACATACACATACACATGAGAGTGAGAAACAGAGAGGCAGAGACAAAGACAGAGCAAGAGCTCCCAGCTCCAGTTCCAGTTTTTGCCCCTCGCACAGATACTTTATCTTTAATGCCCGCTAAGAACACGCATACGTCATGTTGTACGTTTCGTTTTTGCGCGAACGAAAGAAAAAGCAACATTTTTCAGGTGCAGCACAGAAAAGAATATATGTACGTGAACGTAAATATTCTTAATCAATTTCTCGTAATAAAAACCAATAAAATCACACCACAATGTGATTCTAACAACAACAAGAAAACAAATCGTTCAAATTGACTATGGGAGAAGTTGTAGGTGGATGGTAGACAAGGTGGGGAAGTGGGGAGGGAGCGCATTTTAGGGGTTCTGGTGGAGGTAATGGAGGTGGAGGTGGGGGTGAGAAGGTGGAGGCTGGGCGTGTCTGCTCCCACCCACCTAGCTAGATTTTGTTTCGTATATTCGGTTTTATGAACTTGTGATAAGTGAAATTTGTTGCTGTTGCTGTCTGTTTATTTTATCCACTTGTGCGATAAAATATTTATCACTTGCAAAATAATGTTTCGCTTTTGTTCTCCTCTCTATCACTAATTGTATTAGAACTGTTGGTAGTTTGTTTAAGAAACAATTAGAATTCGATTAGTTGTCGGTAGTTGGACTGTAAATGCCATAAAATGAGGCAGTAATTTTCCCCTCCTTAATTTAGAGATTGCGAAATATTTGAGGGGGAGAAGCAAAGAAAATTATTTCTTGAGTGAAATGTGTTCGAAATACATAATATTTTAGGCAGAATTTATTGTAAACGTATAACTCAACTGAGTAAACATAAGTATTCCAAAATATTTCCGTGGCCTCTGATAACTAATTTCCATTTTAATATTTATAGAACTCTCTGATTGATTGAAATGTTTTATGAATGTTTTCTTCGAGTGTATTTCATCGAATCTCACAGCTAGTTCAATTGTCTGCCTGGTTGTCTAGTCAATCGCCAATCAAGTTTCCACCAATTGCGGCCAGTTCATCATTACGTATTTTCATTAATAGAATGCTTCAACAATTGATTACAATGCAGCAGAATCGGCAGCAGCCCAAATTGAGTTGTTAAATGTTTACACAAACGAAACGAATAAATAAACGAAAGCAGCAGCAACAACGACACCAAAACGAAGACGAAGAAACGAGGGGCTATAGGGGAGGTAAAACAAGGCGGAAAAACAAAAACAAACAAAATATCAAATAATAATAAAGTAGAAGAGGGGGTCTGTCAATTAGTTTTGCTCTCACTCTTCACTCTCTCCCTCCCGCTCTATCTCTCCATTGAGTTTCAATAATATCGGTGGCGCCTTCAATCAATTAACATTAATATATATATATATATATATTTAGACAACTCTGAAGATTACACAAATGATGAAAGTTCTTACTAATAGTATGTAGAACTCTTCCATACTTAAGTGAACCTTGCGAAAAAAAAAAACGCAACGATGGGCCGGCCGTTGGACCGTTGGGCCGAGGTGGCATCAGGGCGACTATTAACATTCGATTGTAAATTGAATTAAATACCAACTAATTGAAACTAAATTCGTGCCATCAGCCCGGACGACTATCTATCTATCTATAATAAACGACAAAAAAATAATATATACACAATTTATATTCTCTGATTGTATATTTTATTGACTTTTGTCTGGCAAAATGAAAACTGGTATACCAAAGAGCTGTCGCGGGGGTTGTGATATATAGTATTAGCCATATGAAATTCTTTTTTCCACTTTTAATACTCTTACCCTTAAAGGGGTTTTGACTCAAATTAGTCTAGTCAGAATCCCGTTACAAAAAAAAAAGGAGTGATTGCTTTTACTATTCATATTTTAATCATTTGTTTATTGATTTTTTAAGAATAGAACTTTCGCATAAACCACAAGTTTTTTAACTTTAAAAACTTGTTTTTTAAATAGAAGGCTTTAGACTTTAGTCTAATTACGAGAAAAACTAGAATTTTTATGCTTTTTAAAATAACTCGATTTTCGAAAAATCTTTCAGGGAGTTATTCCTTAATATATAAACAGTCAAAATAAATTGTGTTACCCATTTTTCTAAACTAGAATACCCCCATTAAATGATTCAAAATTATCTAATGATATGCTTCCATTTGGGTTCTCTTCTCTTTGCCTCTCTTTTTTTACATCTGCCTCTCCCCTCTACGCTAACAATTTAATAATCTACATTTTTAATCAGGCTGACTAAAAGCTAGCATATTTCGCCTACAAAATAATTGGTCAGAAACGAAGTAATCACTAGGGTATTCCATTTTCTGGACGACCCAATTATTAACCCTGTCCTCTTGGGTTTCAACTTCTCTCATTCTCTCTTTGTCGATCTTTTTGTTAATTGTCTAAATTAATTCAATTCGCGAAAACGAATAGCAGAAATATATATACATATATATACACAAAAATACAAATAATTTCGCCATATTTGCGAAAAATACATGGAAGATGAAATTTAATCTTTATACAAAAGCAGCCAGATAAATATTGATTGATTTACCTTCTTGTTCATCTTGAATAAATGTTTGGAATTGAAATTGGTATTGGTATCTCTGTTGTGCGATTATTTATTGATATCCAAAGAGCCTCATTTTCTTCTGCACCATTTTTCTTGATTCATTTTCCAAAATCATTTTCATTTGGCTTGCATATAATTAAATGCATTTATGCATAAATTCCGCTTCGTTTCTCCCCGCAAATGTTAACAAGCAATTTATTTTGATTTATCTCTCACCCACAACACCGCACCCCCCGCCCCCACCCTCCACTTCACTGGTGCTCCCCTGTTTGGATTCAATCATAAATTACTTTGCTCTTGATATTATAATGCTGCACGTGCTGGAACTTTATCTGTCATTAAATATCGATCGATTTACTCCTCAACTGAACTTCCACGTTTTGTTTTTTTTTTTGTTTGTTTGCTGTTGTTGTTGTTGTTAATACTTAGTTACTTAATTGCTTAATCAAAAAATGTTTTCTGCCTCCTTGCTTTCCCTCATCGTTTTATTTTCAGTATCAATGTCAGGTTTATTTTTTTTTTTTGGTCTTTGTACCCAAAAATATATATAATATATACGTAAAAAAAATCTAAAGCACGTGGCTCTTTATATAGGTGATAATTGGGTAAGCATGCCATAAAGAATATGTATAGCACCCCAAAAACAAAAACAAAAACAAAAAACATAAGCGCAAACAAAAAAAAAGGGGAGTATACCTCTATGTATTCCACACAAAGCAAAGACCAATTGAAAGCGAGAGTTTTGCTTTTCTTCTCAGCCCATCTTGAATTCTTAATGCATCTCCCCATTTTCGCATTGCAGATGCTATTTATTTTCATGGTAAACAAAGAAGTTTTCATCATTCACAGCACAGTGGCTCGTTTCCTCGTCATAACTTTTGATCCACTTAAGATAACGACTTGATGGGATAGAACACGAATATTCTTAACAAATGTCAAGTCAATTGACCGATTATAACCTGAGATTTAATGGCTACAATCTTGAAAAAAAAACTAGTTTCAAGTTTTTCTAAATAAACTTGACTATCCAAGGAATAAAAATGCATGGCAACTAAAACAAAAATGGCAAAAATTAAAAAAGTTTCATCATTTGGTAACATTTGCTTGAACATTGTAAAATTTATTAAATTTTCAAATAGATTTCAATTGTCCCAATCCCAACTGAATGTGATTTCCTCTTTAAATTGAGACTTCAAGGAGAAAAAAAGGCTTAAGAAAAGTAACTAATCGAAAATGAAAAATGTCACTTCATTTCATAATGGAATGTCACATTTAATGTAAAAATTTCTGATATTAACGATGATGGTTGTTGGTGGGAGTGCCCCTCCCTCTCCTAGATAAGCACCTGCCGCCTTTCCACCTTTTCAAGTTGCCACTCAGTCAAAAAAGAGAAGAAAAAAAATGAAAGAAGAATAATAACCAAGAAAAAGGGGTGATAAATGAATTTAGCTGCCACTGACAAGTGTCTGTTGGTGGGTCTGGACCCTCATTTTCCCGTCCTGTCAAACGTCCTTCAAACGTCAAAATGCAGAAAATATGTGGGTAATTTTGCAGCTTAAATTGAAATATGATTTGGCCTGTTTAATTTGAAACCACTTTTTCTCTCTCGCTCTCTCTCTCTCTCTTTTACTTACCGGAAATCACAACCAAAATGTAAAGAAACTTCACGATACGAAACGAAAGCAATTTGATATGTGTGTTTGCCTTAAGTTTGTCTTCGCTTTTCTGGCCAGAAACACAAGCAATACCAAAAGTAGAAGCAATAGCAACAGCTGCAGCAAATTATGAAGTGCCATGAAAAGTTTCCTTTTGGCCATTTTGTAGCCGGAGCAAAGTTACTGGGTGAATCTCTTAAAAACAGTTGGCAGTTGTGTGTTGAAGCTGTGAAGATAAGTACGTGATAAGTTGGCACTCCAAAAGTTTGACCTCCTTGCCCTCACACCGCCTCTTCCTCGTCCATTACATCGTCTCGTCTCTTTGGTTAAATTTACAAATTTGTACAAAATGTTTTTTTTTTTTTTTCTGATTCTCCTTCTTCTGTCAACAAGTTGCTGCCGCTCGAGTAAGAATGTTGGAGCCAAATTTGACCCGTTTGGCTTTGGATTTTATTTGCACAAGTTTTGTATTTTATTACATTCACTTGACACCAAGAATGTAAGATGGCCAGGGAAAGTGTGTCGGAATGTTGTCAGTGTATGAGAGAAATGTGCACGTGCAAAAGGACTTTATTAGTGTCATATTGTAGCTTTTCTCCAAATGTTGGGGATAAATTTAAGAATCCTAATCATACAAGCTAGCCATTAAAAGTGGGAAAAGGATAAATAAAGTTTTGTCATTTGGATTTCAATAACATTTCCGAAACCTTCAAAGTAGGAACGCTAAAACGGGAAAGCTTTTCCCATGCAATCTTCTGAAAAAGAAGTTAAGAAGTTAAAATTATGACAGGATTTTTTCTGAAAGCATAAACTATCGTTTGATTTGTTGAAAATGTCCTAAAATGTAAACATTTTGTATAAGGTGAATCATTTTCTATATATATATAGATCACGCTTTTATTTCTGGAAAAAGAATGTCATTAGCCGATATTTCTCTTGCTTTCAGCTCAGCACTCCTCTCCGCCCCTCTCTGGCCTTCTCTGTTGCCCTTGCCTTTGCTTGTATTTATGGTCGTGTCGTGTAAATATTTGCTTGAAGTAAACTTGTGGCGATATATGTATATATATCCCAATATCCATTTCTTTATATACATATATGTATATGCATTTCGTTGTTGTTGTTGTTGGTGTTGGATTCGTTAATTAAAACATTGTTAACATTAGATTTCAACGCGTGACCGGCATTTAAGCCGATCGGCAAATAAATAATTCCATTTCCCTTTTGTGTTTTTCTGGTTCTCTTTTTTTTATTGGTTTATTTATTGTAGTTGCAATGTTTTAATTATTTTTATTTGCCTTGAATGTGGAGCAGAGACTCGCACACTCGTACGCATTTTTTTTCTTTTCATACTCTCAATTCAACAATTTTTTAATGACCCCCCCTCCCCCCCCAAACACACATAAATACATAAATAGATACATATGTGTATACATATATCTCAACATTCATTAAATGAATTTGCTTTATGCTTTTTGTATCTTCATTGAAAGGAAACAGCAGCAGCAGCAGCAAAAAACAAGAAAAGATACAAATGAATGAACATTTTAGATATGAGCGAAAACAACAAAAAAAAAAAAACAAACGAATAAAAATCCAAATGTGGAAAATTTCCTTCTTTTTTTTGTGGGTTTAATTGTTGTCATATGTATTGTATTTAAAATTTTGTTTTTGCATTCTTCTTCACCAAAAATTGATTGTATTTTAAAGATGTGGAAATTTTTTTGGAGGAAGTAAAAAGCAGAATAAATTTTGGTGTGTGTGAATTTGATTTTCTTTAAATTGATGAATGTACATATGTAAATTTGATTGATCTTTGTTGTTATTTCAATTGGCACGCGTTTGGCCCAAAGGAAAATTTGTGGAATGTACGGCAGAGGATAATACAGGTGCAGGTGCAGATACAGATAGAAGAGTATTTTTCCAGCTATAAATCTTGGCCAATTAATTTGCTTTCATCTTCGCTTGTTCGACATTCCTATGATAAATCGAGGCAAATTTATTTTGCAGGATGCAGCTTCAATCAATAAATTGTTATTACAAAGTCTTAAAGTTTAATATAAGTTCTTTTGATCTACATTCAATATATAATTCATAACATTCTAGAAGGACTCTAAATAAATAGCAAGATTCATCGGAGCAGACGTAAATAGGTACTTTGGAAAACCAAAAGTCAAAATGAATATACTTATATGTATTTGGCAGAAAATTTGGTAAAACTGTGCAAATCGATAAAAACAACATACGGCAATGTTCACATAACCGTTTTAATATGCAAAATGTGTAAGTAAATGGCCCTTAAGTTCTTCTGAAATAGGTGGGAGGACTTTCATAGACTTTCAGAACTATTTCGAAGGCATACTCAATGCGAAACTAATAATAATTGACTACGTTTAATGACAAATAAAATATTTAAGAGCCTCAACCGGGTGTTCGATATCACGAGGGGTTAGCATTGAAAGTTGTAACATTTAATATAACTTAATAGGTTTTTGCGTATAGTCCGTCTATGACCTTGGACGTGGAATGTTTCCTAAGCAGGGCTAAGGTCTAAGTAGAGTGCTTACTTTTTTGCAAAAAGAGAGAGAGAGGGGGTATTCTGAGTTAAGGGGCTGCTCAACTATTACCTGGGAATGTTACGATGCGAAAGGTAGGAGGGTGGTTCAAAGCACGCCTTCCGTAACATTCCTTTTGAAGTGAATCTTCTTTTGAAGCGTTGTGAATTGAAAGATCATGCAACGAAATTGAGAACGCCAACGAAAATTATTGTAACTTTTGACTTGGCTGTCACGTTGCTTTTAGCAATGTAAAAACGTTATCATAAATCGTTCAGTTTGTAATCTGAGGTCCTCACAAAGTAGTAGAATTCAGAGAGCAACCCTCGCAGTCCACGATCGACTTGAATCACTGCAGAGAGAAAGAGTATTATGAGCTACGACGAAAGATTACTCATGCAAAGGATCACATATCAACTAAAAGTTGAGAAGCAACCCTCGCAGCCCAATTTACAAAATAATTGATTGCTTGATTGGTTTTTCGTTCGCATTGAATCGTATATTTGTATTTCCTTGGTTTTATAATCTTAAAATAAATGTTAAAATTCATTTTTGTAGAATTCCTAATAGCAAATCCATTTAACTTGACTTGGCAAAATGCACACCCGCAGCTTAAACAAGTAACCAAGAATAGAAAAAAAAAAAACATAACAAAAAAAAAAATGAAACGATTACAGAAACAGAAAAAAAAGAAAACATAAACGAACAACAAAATAAGGAAAAGCCAACAAGCAACAAACAAAAGATAACAAAAAACGCTTCAATGCATTTACGAGCCATATATGGTTTATACTATATGATGTTGAAGAGGCTAAGAGGGGAGTTCTTGTTGTTGTTGTTGTGATGGTGGTGCTGAAGAAAGAGTTTCTAGACAAGAGGAAAACGGAGATGGAGAGAATGAAACATAAACATGAGTTGGCTTAAAAGTTCCCTCAAAAGTATGACAAGAGAAGACATTTTGCATGTATTCTTGTATGTGTGTGTGAGTGTGTGTGCGTGTGTGTGTGTGTGTGCGTGTATGTGTGTTTGTGTCTGTTGTGGTTTATGTATGGTCTTGCGGGTTGCGGTAAGGATGATGGATGCAGTTAAACTTGAAATTGCAGTTCTTCCTTTTTGTCATTTTTTTTTTTCTGTTTGTTTGTTTGGCCAAAATGTGAAAAGGGGGAAAACGTCAAGCAAAGTGCGTAGAGTGCTTAAAGTTCGTCTCGATGTAATAAATTGCATAAGAGCCCATATCTGTATAAGTTTAACGAGTTGAGTTGGCTTTTGTGTTGTTGTTTTTGGTGTTGTTGTTGTTGTTGCTGTTGCTGTTGCGTGACGATGCGTAACATTTGTTCAAGTTCTTTTAGCCATAAGTTGGTCGTACTAAGCCTGCAATAAACGAGAAAGAGAGACAAAAGAAACGAGAGAAAGAGAGAGAGAGAGAGAGCGAGAGTAAGATGGTTAGATATATTCGCTTTATATTAATTTGTGGCATACTTTACGGCGGCTGGTTGGCAAACTTTTTTCATTGTTGCTGCCGCCGCTGCTGCTGCTGATGTGTATTATAAATGTGTGTGTGTGTGTGTGTGTCACAGCAATTTACAACAAATTACTAAATTATATTGTCTGAGAATTTATATGACCCCTCAAAATTTATATGACAGACAATTTCCCTCCCCGCACGTTCTACAAAGCAACTTAAATTTAAATTAGTAGCAGTTAGTTTAGCTTTCAATTTTATTAGTGATTAAGCATTATACAAAGCACATCACATTATACACATTAACAGAATAAAAAAAAAAAAGTATCATTCTATAAAAAGAACCAACAAATAGTAATAACATCTAATGGAAAGTCGTTTCACACAATTTCACAAAAATGAGAATCATTCAAAATGAATTCGAGTGTTTAAATGAATTCGAGTTTTTGGCCAACAGACCATGGAAGAGAACATTTTGAAGGTTTCTGTTTTAAAGCATTTTAACTAAGTGAAGTTGGAACTGAGATTTTAATTAGATTTGGCATATCAAGAGTTAACTTTTGATCAGAGGAAATTACACTGTTGCCTTCAAATCTTTTCAGTAAGACAATATAGAGTCTATATACATAGGTATAACACATTGCACGATTTAAAAAAAAAATTAGGCAAATATTTGCTGCTCTTTATCAATTTTGTTTTGTTTGCACTTGAAATAATTCGTAATTTCAACTTGAATTGCATTTAATTTGACACTTAATTCTCACACACTTTTAAAGCAGTTTGTTTTTAAAATTTTGAATCAAACTCAATTTTTCCTCTTCTGAAATGGAAGAACATAGTAGTTAGTAGAAACTCCAAATAGATTCATAGGGATTCTCTTGTTGGAAATGCTGTGAAACAACTTTACCCAATACTTAATCATAACCACGTCGATAGCCACCATTATTATATCCGGATGCTGCTGATGATGATGATGATGAACCCGATGATCCACTATAATAATAATCACGATCTCTGGCCGATGATGGCAAACCGAAACGATCGGTATTCTCATAATAACCATAACCACGATTACGTTGACCCGCATAATTGGGTTGCCAATAACCAGAATATTGTCTCAAACCGCCATTACCTCCATAGCCACCATATCCGCCATAGCCGACGCCGCTGCCTCCGTAGCCACCTTGTGTGCCCAGAATATTTGTCGATGGATAATAGCTGCCCGAACTGGGATAGTAGCTGCCCGAGCTGGGATAATAGTTGCCCGAACTGCCGGGATAGTAGCCCCCCGAATTGCTGCCATAATAGCCAGAAGTGCTACCATAGTAGCCCGTTACAGAGCCAGGATAGTAACCAGAGTTGGGATTATATCCCGGGTAATATCCCGTATTGGGTCGATAGTTATTATTATAACTAGGATAACCATAGCCTGAACCTGTGCCAAATAGATTTAAAACTGTTTCGAAACAGTTAGCGAGAGCCTTTGAGTAAATGGTTAGCCACAATCCTTACATTTGGCTGAAGTCTCCGCCGTGGCCAGATCACTCGAAGCCGCCTTAGTATTCTGAACATTTGATCCTAATGAAGCACTCCATGTGCCTCCACAAATGCCCAACTAATAAGATTGAAGAAGTTATTTATGAGGTTTCTATTTTTGCATTTGCATTGACAAACTCACCAATAACAAAACTAGCTTAAGATACATGTTATTTCGTTTCTAAGAGACACAAGAGACAACTGCTTGATCCGACTGTTGTATGTTAAATAATTCTGTTTCCCACACATCAGGCCAATTTATATTTTTCATTTTACGGCTGAGTTGTTGCGAGACACAACGCTTCGCAGCAGCAAAGACAACGAAACAAACAAACCGAAACAAAATTACAAACTAAACAAAGACAACAACGAAAAAAAAAACAAAAAAAAAACTCTATCTTTCCACCTCGCACTTGTCGCGCGCTTATTTAGAAGCTGCATTACTCATACGCCACCGACACCGACAGCCGACAACCGTCGCCACCGTCACCCCCACCCGTCCGCCTGCCTGCCTGCCACCTTTAAACCTCGCTCAAAACTTAAGATCAGGGTTGGCAAACCAAGCCCAAAAATGGGCTAGAACATTTTCTTCTATTCAAGTGAAAACTTTCAGTCTGAGGGAACAACAAAAGGAAAAGTGCTGAATAAATTCTGCCCCTTTTTTTCTCCATTTCAAGTGAAATGGAATTTCAACGAAAATGCAAAACTTTGGCGGCTGCCGAAGCCAGTTATGTTTGCACTTTTGTTCTTACACTTTTCTTTAGCTTATATTTATATTCTATTTTGGGTGAAATGAAATTTTCATTGAAATTTAATTGAGCAAAAGTCTAGTAAAATGCAAAAATTAAATATTCGATTCTGAAACGTTTACTTACTTTACATTGCACCCCAAAAGCCGTATTAAACTTTAACCCTTTATGCACACTGCAAAAAAGTTTATCTTTAGTGAATATTTAATAAGAATAATGGGCAAAATGCAAGCTAAAGATGTTTAAGAGCTTCCAAGAGGGTTGAATTGGCCAAGAATGTAAAATTAGAGCACAAGAAGACTTAAAGAAGACTTTGTCTCTTTGTAAATATTAAGAAATTCATTGAAAAATTAAACATTGATGAGGAATGTTAAATAGAAGTAACTAAGGATAGCTTTAAATTTACTTAACCTTATCTAACCCACTGATTGTACATAGCTCAACAATCTTATGATTAGTTACCACCCAACCTTAGCCAGTCGATTTAGAAAACATTTCACTAACCTTGATACTTGAGAGTCCTGCTTAAAAAAGAAGTTTTATCATTAAGTTTCCTTACCTAAATAAACCCTCATTTTAGAAAATTGAACTCTGACCTTATCCAAAAAGTAATTCTCTTCTACTCATAACAATAGAGCTAAAAATACTTAACTTTATCTCTAGCCAAGTGACTTGCTTTCCATGCCTAACCTTACCCAATCTAAATAGAAAACATAACACATTGACCTTATTGTTGAAACTTTTTATCAGAAGTAATAAGATGTATTTGCATCCCTGGTGGATATTCAATTTATTTGTCTGGGGGACTTCTAACAATGTTTAACCTTAAATCAAATAGCTCTTTAGACCTTTTCTTGGCAAGTGATTATGTGATTATTATTTATTATTATTATTTGCGCAAGGCAGGTGACAAAATAAATGCCTCATTTTAGCCCAATGCGTTGAGTTTTTTTTTCTATCTTTTTTTGTCTTTTTTTTTTGTTGAGTTGAGTTAATTTTGGCTTTGAGAACTTTAACAAACACAAATAAACCAACCGCAAACAAACAAATAAGAGTCAACCAACCAACCAACCAATCGTGTTATCATATCGTTTCTTCTGTTTGGCCAAGTTCACAGATCGTTTCCGATATTGTTGTTGTTGCCACTTTCATCTTGGCCGATCCGATATTTTATGGGCGCAACAAAAAAAAAAAGTTAAAAATACTACAAAACTGTTGATTTAGTATATCTTTAATTCCAATTATCCAACACTCACAGATACATACGCATTCGCATACACGGAAAGAGAGACAAACATAGAGAAACTTTTGGGCAAATATTTGCCGGCAGCTCTGGGTCTCCGTGTATCTTTTTCTCTTTGCCGGCTTAACGTTTTGTTTATACGGCCCGGCCTATGGGCCATATGCCACTACCACCCCCACCCCCATTCCCCACCATCAACTACAGCTCCGTCGTTTTAGCCAGTTTTCTGTTGATTTTAGGCTTACATAACACACCAAGCAACCAGCAAGAGCAAAATCGAGAGAGAGGGAGCGAGAGCTAGAGAGCTAGAGAAATGCAAAGCAACAACTTTTTGTTTTAATTGACGCCCTTGAGGCAAAGTACTGAAATTTTTTCATTCATAAAACTTGAAAATGTGTGACTCTCTCTCTCCCTCTCCCTCTCTCCCTCTCTCACTCTCTCTTGGCGTAGGTGTGCCTGCAAATGACAACTGCCAAGGGACATATATTCATTAAGTGGGTGTTGTTGGGTAGGCAAGTGGATTACTTGGATATAGTTTTGTCAAATTTTCATTATATATTAATTTATAACCGTGATATATAAGCACCTTAGTCAGACATAAACCAGATTAAACCAAACATGATTTATCATTTGCGAATTATCACAGTTGGCAACGCATTTAGCTTAAGAATCAGTTCTTAATCTACTTAAGATTCAGATTTAGTATATGTGTATCTGCAAACAATATATGTATATTTGAGGGAAGGGTATACACCATTGACAATGTATTCGAAATTAATTGCCAAAGATTTAGAATCTAAAAGTGAAAAGGATCTAAAAAAGTTTTCAATTATAAAAAATCCATATGTTTTTCAAGAGTATAAAATGCCTGAATATATTTTACATTCTAAAAAAACTATAATCAATCTATATAAGTATATATGTATTATATATTTCTATTTCTATATATTATGTATTTTTGAAAATGGGTTTTCCTTTTTTAAACATATTTTCTAAGCGCAAGCAATATTTAATGAATATTGTTTCGAAATCGACTCTCTAATTATAGACTTCTTCTATTTTTTTCTTAAAATCAGATATGTTGATAATGAAAATGTTTGATTTTCAACTTATAAGAAATATTAATACCTCAGTTCACCTTTATTATTTCAATTTTATTAACATAATACCTCAGTTCAAAAAAGAAAACCTCTAAAATTGCCTCCCTTTTTTTTTTGGCTTTATTCAATTGTAATTCTCAACTAGTTTAAGCGTTGAATGTGTGATATGGACGAATTGCCTTTACCAAAGAACTTTACAAGAATCTAAGCAGACTTAACTACTAAAAAATATCTAGGAGCGATCAATCCATTTAAATTTTGTAAAAATTCAACTTGTCTTAACATATACTAGCTACTGAGGAATGTTTGAAATTGTTGGTAAAAGCGAGAAGATAAAGTGAAATTTGGAATAATTTCGGTATTGGCCATCTTTCGACGCATTCCTAAGTTCATTTATGTAAATGTCCGTGGATATGTGTAGTGACGCACTTTTGAACCAACTGTTCAAATCTTACTTCACCCACTTGCAGCCAATATGTTATTTTAGCATTAAAACCACAATATCGCTTTGTCTCGTCTCGTCTTCTTTAAATGTGTGAAAACTATTAGGTTAGACATTGTTGTGTAAGTAAAAATTGTCACAACATGCGGGCATTACACCTTCTTTTGTTGCCATTTGTTGTATTTGTTTCTTTGTTTTGTTGTGTGGATCGTAAAATCAACAGAAAAAGAAAAGAAAAAACTGGGTTATCTATATTGTTAAGGCTGATTTGAGAGCTATTCGAATTTGAATTCAAGGTGAAACTAGGTAAAAGTAACTGAGCACTTTAAGTAAAACTTGTTCACGAAAATTAAGAGGAATTCAACATTAACAATAATGTGAAACAAATTCCTTTTGCAACAGGGCCAAGAAGAAAAAAACACAAAATAAACAACAACAGTTTCCACTTTCGCTCTCTCTCTCAGCCCAGCTCGTCCCTTGCAATCGATTTTAATTGTTGCTGCTCCTGTTGATGCTGTTGCTGCTGCTGCTGTGCGAAAAACTCGTTAAAAGGTCCTTTGTACATAACAACAACCTCGAACTCCGCCATCCGCAAGTCTCTACCGCCCCTCCCGCTCCGCCCGTTTAGTGGGGTTCAAGAGCTTTTTGGGTAATTTCATGCATAACGAGTCGCAAATCATTATTAACATAATTTTTGGTTAAATTTTTCGTATATAAAGATTTAATTTCCAAATTGGGTTCTTAGCCTTAGCCATATCACTTCATGTAATGTGAAACTTCCGTCATCGAAATATTTTAGCTTGAGTTAGGCAAACAAAATTTTAGAAATAGAAAAAGAACAAAACCATTGTCTACTTTTGAGCAGTTTTTTAAAATTAACAGAGTTACCGGACCGTGTAACGAAAAGGCAAGCGACAAATCAGGGTTGTATGCCGTTAAATAATTTTAAATTGTTAATGTTTATTTTGACCTTGCATTAAAGATTTATACCCTGCTCCCATCGGGAGGGAAAGGGTATAATAAAAAAAGTCAAAAAAAGTGGGGCAGAGCTGGTGCTCACTTGCTAAACTGGCAAGCAAATTTCTCCTTCCAAATTTGAAGTGACCTTTGCATTTAGTACAGGGTACTCTCAATTCGGCGTGACAATTACTCCATTGTGGTAACCACAATGTGGTTTGCAAAAAATCAAAACTTTATGGTGCATCCGATAGTGAATTCGAATTCAAAAATTGTATAGCTTTCGGGTTTTCATTCATATTTTCAATGGCACTTCTTGAAATACCAATGAGGTTTGGTTTTTTTTGTAAATAATTTAATTGTGTTGTTAAGATACTATTTTTGTATGTATGGATTCAGCGCTTAAATAAATAATTAATTAAATAAAAAAAAAAAAAAAAAACTTCTTGAATTGCTGACGAGTTCAATAAAGAAGCTTCAATCCGTAGTAACGTTGCGGCTTACCCCCTTTTGCCTAATACAATGGAAAATTCAGTGCTTTTCTTTTTTTTCTTACATTTTATTTTATTTCAATATAATTTCATTTCTCATTTTCTTGACATATGTATAACAATTCATTTAGACCGTCTCAATTATGCATTAGAGTAAGACATTAAATAAACTAAGAACTAAAATTTATATAAAAAAAAGAAAATTAAAAAAGTAGCAAAAAAATAAAAAGCAAAATAAAAACGGGGGAAGGGGGAAGGAAACAATGCATAATAAACAACATGTCACAAAACATAAAAAAAAACTTTTTTCAAAAACAAAATACAAAAAAACGAAATAATAAAACAAAAATACGAGACAGGAAACTAGGAGTGCATTTTTTTTTTTTTTAACAAAAATTAGATGAAAAAAAAAATGTTTTATCGTTTATCGCGTTTTCTTTTCTCGTTATCTTCTTAGCTCTCTAGATTGACTGGAAAACACTTCTGGAGTTAGTTGGGATTTTGTCGGGAATTTCGGGATCAGGATGTAAACGGGATCTGGGATGGTGGGATGGGGATGATCATTCGAAAAGAAAACGTCGTTCCGTGCCATTTAATTGTCTAGTTCGTTGATTCGCTTTTGATTTTGTCGTCAGATGCCGCCGCCGAAGTGTTGGGTGCAACTATTGCTTGAATCTCTTCGGAAGGTGCTGCCACAATGGGATCGCTTAGGACTTCAGCCTTGACTTCAACTGGCGTTGAGGCGGCAGCGACAGGGGCCACTTCCGCAGGTACCTCGGCTTTCACTTCGACTGGCGTCGAGGCGGCTGCCTCGGGTTCTGCTGCCTTCTGGACTTGTTCATCGCTCGCGGAGTCGCTTGTCTCACGTTTCTTGTGCAATCGTTGGGGTAGATTTTGTGTACAAGAGCATGGACACATGCATTGATCCTTGGGTGCGCCACCCGTGAATACGGAATGCAAACTGAAGGCATTTGGTATCGCCGATGGTTGTACGCCCAATGGGAAGGGATCTACATTTTGATACTTTTCGTTCGAATAGATTGAGTTTTCTTCACAATTGGCATAGTATTCCTGTGGCAATATGACCACCGGCATGAAGGCAATAACCGCACCCTTTGGTATCTTATCGGGCGGATAGAAGGCTGGCTGACCAGGCGCTTGTGGTATGACTGGCAATTGGGTTAGTGACATGGCGTTCATTATGCTGCCAAAATTGGCAAATTGATTTCCATTGAAGCCGGTGAATTGTTTATTAAAATCAACCGAGGCTGGATTTGGATTGATTTGTTTGTTATTAGGATAGGTGCTAGAGGTGGAAGAGTGGTAGGAGGTGCTGGAGGTGGTGGAGGATTTCGATGAGTGCTGCTGCTTATCGGCATTACAAACACAGGCATCTTGTCGGCTAGGGATGGGAGGATTAGATGTTGTATAGGGGCGTGGTGTTACTTTCGGTTCATTATAAATTGGAATTGATGGTGGAGAGGGAGGTCGTGAGGTCACCGTTACGGTAGCTGGCACCTGTGGTGTGTGATACTGTATGTTTGGTGTAACGTTCGTTTTCTCAAATGGTCGTGGAGTCGATGGCTCATAGTGGTGTGGCTGTCCGGTAATGAATGGTACGTAAGATGATGGTGGTTGTGGTGGTGCACTGGTCACTGGTTGTGCTGGTGGTAAATACGGTCTACTGGGTACGACTGGGGTCTTATTTATATTAATATTACCCGTTGTTAGAATTGGTGTTGTAATGCTTTTAACTGGCTTATCCTTCTCAATAATGATAGCCGGGACCTTTGGCTGTACGAACGTTGTGAACGGTTTTTGTGTTGTCGGTTGTTGTGGGCGAACGGGAACGGGAACGGGAACATGGACAGGAACGGGAACAGGAGTTGGAGCGGGAGCGGGAACGGGTATTTTGGGAAGAGAGGTGGAAGTTTTAATATATGTTAGTACTGGTTTTGGTGTTGTTTCTATTGGTTGTGGTTTTGGTGTTGCTATTGCGATTGGTGTTGGTGTTTTAACAATTGGCGGCTGCTTAATAACATAATCATTTTGTTTATCGTAATTTGGCTTGTACACTGACTTCGAGGGTGGCTCGAAACCAATGACTTGTGACTGAGATGGTGGTGCTATGGAGATTTTACCAGGTTGATCCGGTGGCAAATAGCCAGGGGTCTCCTTATCGGAATGCCTTGGATCGGTTGGCGGTGGAGCTGGTCCTGGTGGGCCTGGACGAGTTGGTCCTACAAAAGCAAACGAAAATTTTGATTAATTCTTTGTTCGTAAACCACTTCAAGATAAAAATCTTACCGGGTGGTCCTGGATAGGTTGGTCCTGCAGAGAGAGAGAGAGAGAGAAAGGGAATAGAGAATAATGCGATTAGAAAAATCTTGCAAGCTTTTTGAACTATAATCTCTTATTACCTGGAGGTCCTGGTGGGCCGGGACGAGTTGGTCCTATTTAGGGAATACAAAAATATTGTTATTTTAAAAGAAAATCAAAAGGAAATGCAACCGTAATCGGTTTTCTTCTCCTTCCACGAAAGATTTATACCTGGTGGTCCTGGAGGGCCTGGGCGAGTTGGTCCTAAAATTGCGATTGCGAAGGATTAAGATAAAGAAATCCAAGAGAGATCGTGCAGAATGCTTACCGGGTGGTCCTGGTGGTCCGTATGGGCCTGGCTTAGTGGGTCCTTGAGGTCCCGGTGGGCCGGGTGGGCCGAAAGGTCCCTTGGGTCCTGGTTTGGTTGGTCCCTTTGGTCCGGGTGGTCCAGGAGGTCCTGGTGGTCCGGGAGGTCCGGGCGGGCCATTGGGTCCCTTGGGTCCACCGGGACCGCCGGGTCCCTTTGGGCCACCTGGACCGCCTGGTCCCACACCGCCGCCATCACCATTGCCGCCTTCGCCGCCGAAACCGCCTTCGGGTCCTACAATATGAACGTAGGGTGGTGCCGGTGGTCCTGTGGGTCCTTCAACGTGCACATATTTGCCCGAATCATCGTGATAATATTTGCCATCGTTAATACCTAAACAATCGATTGACAATTAGATTGAATTGCTCGGATCGTTTCGGGAGATCATTATTATTGCACTTACCTTTATAACGCCCATCATCACCACCGCTATATTTACCGTTGCCTATATCGGTTGAGAGAATATAGTAATGAAGCAAAGAATGTTACGATTAGCAATGAAGTCACAAATCAATCAGATTTTCAGTTATACAAATAATTCATTTCAAATTCTACTAAAAAAAAAAAACTCAAAACTCTAAGGACTAAACTAAATACATACTATATAACGGGGGACTACAACAATACGATAATACAGTTAAGGATTACAGACTACATACATACATCCATATACAGATATACGATATACATATACAGGAGGAGGGTTTTTGCTAGTCAATAATCAAATGTACCAACACCAAATCATAACAACAAAGCAGACAAAAAAAGGTTTTCAATGGATAGATAGATTAGTAGATCAAATCAATATGGAACAGTTAGTAGGCTCCAATGATCAGAAGTCATTGGATATATATATATATATATAAATAATAAAAAAAAAAACAAAATAATAATTTATCCCTTAACCGTTGATTAGTAATCAATTTGCTCAAGCATATAAACCATATGTGGGCGTGGCAATGTGCAGTGTCAATATTGTACAATAGATGATGGAGACGTGTGTGTGTGTGAGTGTGGTGTGTGGTGTGTGGTGTGTGTGGGGTGTGGGTGTGTTGATGTGTTTTGATGTGTGTCGGTACATATTTCTCTGGGTTTTTTTTTTTTTTTTTTTTGGTGCAAGCATGAGTGATTTTTGATTGTTTTTTTGGTAACATTAAATGTGCAAATTTGAATAAACAAAAAATTTTGTAATAAGAAAAAAGGGTAGAGAATAAAAAAAACAGGATACCCTAACATAAATAGGTCCCTAACTTGTGTGTGTTTGTGCCTAAGAGGAGGAAAATTTGTTTTGTGGTTGCAAAAGGATAAAAAATTGATATGTGCGCATTTTGTTTTGTTTTGTTTTTTTTTTTTAGCTGAAAATAGAACAAAACTTGCTTAGAGTATAAATTAAAATTATCATAAGAAATATAAAAAAAAAAAAAAATAATGACAGAGAGAGAGAGAGAAAGAGAGAGAGGAAAAGACATATCTTACACAACTAAAAAGAAAAACTAAAAAAACACAATGAAAACACGAAAATTTGGATTTTGGGAGTCAACTAAATTTTCCCTCACAAATTTTGGCATTTCTCATGCGAAATGAAAAGGAGAGGAAAAAAAAAAAAAAAAAAAACAAAATAGGAGAATTGGTCAATATTTTGAGTTTTGTGTGTGGTCTAACCTGGTACGTAGACTATGGCCCCAGGAAAACCGGTATCTGTCTGTGTGTAGGTCTCAGTGTAGGTTCCCTCATTGCCAGGACGATAGGGTCCGGCGCCATTACCATTGCCATTGGCATTACCCTGACCCTTGCCATTGGCATCGCCTAGGCCATGGTAATGACCCGCCCCACTACCGGTGCGATCGCCATCCCTATATACCGGTTTTCCTGGGCCTCCTCCTCCCGCGCCGTTCGGTCCAAAGGGTCCAAAGGGTCCAGGAGGTCCGGGCGGTCCAGGTGGTCCATTGGGGCCAAATCCTCCGGGTCCGCCGTTGGGACCGAAACCTCCGTTGCCGCCATTGCCGCCTTTACCGCCGCCATCGCCGTTTCCACCATTGCCGCCATTGCCGCCATTGGGGCCGACAACATGGTTATACGGATTACTATCGGCATGGTAGCGCCCATCACCTAGAAACACACACACACACACACACACATACACATTTATAGAATTTGAGAGTAGATAAAGGTCGCGAGACTGCGCTCGTTTTCATTTTCTGTTATCTCACTGTTATCGCCCGGCAACAAAGCATTGACCGACTGGAATGACGGTGCTTGAACTCCCGGTGATCCCTCATACGTGTGTCCGGCACCTGTATTAAAGAGCCCACCACTGTGACTATGGCCGTGGATGGGTTCACTCTTTATGGCCGCACCCTTGATCGCTGGTATATTCAATGAGAACGATGGTATCGCATCTTTGCCATCATCTTTGTTCTTGTACTAAGGTAGAAAGATGCATAGTCATGTACTTTACTGCGAACCATTTATGTATGTGGACCATTCATTTGCTTACATCATCTCCAATGAAATATGGCACACCCTGTTGGGCGCCATTCGCGAATTTGCCACAACCGATGGGGAAATAGAGCTCATGCCATTGCAGCAGAATGCCGGCTGGCGAGGGACCGCCATCGGTCTCGTTATACAAATGTGGGGGGAAGGTCTCCACCGGTTTCTCTGGCTCAACCGTGCGGTAGCCATGGGCATCGGCCACATAGTGTGTTGCGCGTAACAAGTGATAGGGATCGATGAGGCCATAACAGCCGTAGGTCACACCATCAGGACCGCGAGTCTCGTGATGGAAATTGCCGGTCTTACCGACATCATAACCATATCGGTATGCATCTTGGGTTTGGTTGGTTGTTGTTGTTGTTCGTGTGTGTGCGTGTGTGGTTGATTGTTTGGGGTTTTTGGTTTTGGGGGGAAGTTGGTTTTTTTTTTTTTTTTTTTTGGTTTGAAAAAAGTAATGTTTAGATTTGTTTGCTTTTTGGTTTTTGGGCTTTTGTGTGTGTGTGTGTTTTTGTGTTTATTTGTTTAAAGGACCTATAATTTAAGGGGGCGTTGTTGGAGTTGGGGTGGAGGGACGGAGAGGGTTGATAGGAAATACCTGACTGTTTCTTCTGCTAACCTCAAACACCTAATCTTGAAAAAACTTGCCTGAAAACTGTGGAAACTGAAACTTATTGAACATATATTTTCGTTATACATTTTTTTTGGTATGAAATTTGAACGATATAGAAAATGTTGGTGTTTTGGTGTAATTGTTGTTGTTGTTGTTTGAAGGGAGGGAGGTTTATTGTTTTTTTTTTGTTGGTTGGTTGTTTTTTGGGTTTGGTTGTTTTTGGGTTTGACATTTTTGGGAGGGAGGTGGATGAGTATGCAAAGCTTTTTTTTTTGTTTTGGTTTTTCAGTTTTTTTATGTTTTTTTTTTTGTTTTATGTATAAACAAATTTAAATACATAAAACTATTGAGAAAATAGATATATATATATATGATAAAGATAGAGCATAGATTGTGTGTGAGAAAGAGATAGATAGAGAGAGAGAGAGATAGATAGAGCATATTTACAGTATCTTTTTTTTGGTTTTTTGATTGGTTTTTAATGGTTTGATTGGAAAAACGATTTTCTACAATTTCTACTGGTGAGTTTTAGTGTTAAAGCTGCTACAAAAAACAAGGACTAGAAAAGAGGGGGGCGGTGGGTTTGGTTGGGTGGCAGTTTTTTTTTTTTTTTTTGAGGGTGGGTTTTGGGGGTGGAAGAAATAATACTTAAAAACTACTTCTACAAAATTATAAAAATACAGTGTTTTTTTTTTAAACAAATACAAACAAAACTAACTAACTAAATGATATTACAATGAGATATGAAAACAAAACACAAAAAATAATAAAAATTACGAAAAAAATAATATAAATTACGAGAATTTCAACGAATTTCTACTATTTGGTTTAATGGGAGAGGAAGTTGTTTTTGGATTTTTGTTTTTTTTAATCGAATTGTATTTCTTGTGATATGTGAATTTTTTTTTATGTATTGTATATAGAGATAGGGTATATATAATTTTTGGTTCTACTTACTTGTGTCAAAGTTTGAGGAATAATATTGCTGATTCGTTGTCTTTTGATCATTGATATCAAGAATAAGACGACGATTCTCTGCATCAAATTTGGCAGAGTAAACGCATTGCATTAAAATGCAAGCGACGGCCTGGAAAACGAAAAAGAAAAATAACAAAAATTAATTTAAATACCAAAATGATTAATGATCATGTCTAAACAGAAACGAAAACATTTGTCGACAGTTTTGTCACGCCCCCACATACACACACACACACACACAACATACCACACACACCACACACCTGCGCTCATTTATGGTAAACTAGCTAAGGTAACTTGGGTGTCTAAACTACGAGGTGTGCATTAATGGACGGAAATTCCCTCGAAAATATTTTTGAAATAGTCAAAATCTCAATGTAGGATTGAAACTCTATTGATTAATCGATGCCCGCACACAAAACCTTGAAAAACTAACAAATCATTTCTCTTTCTTTTCAGATATATTCTTAAGGCAATCAATATTTGACCATAGGTGAGTCGAAACAATGAAATATTATTGGTTTTTTTATGCTCATACCAAAGTAAAGAACTTATTTTCAAAGCGTAACCAAAATGCGTTATGTAAAATGCGAAGCTTATTTGAATTTTAGTTATGGTTAGTTTCGTTTAAACCGATATTTCTAACTCACTAACTAACCAAAAGTAGTTTATGTCCAGTTCGTTTCAAATTCATTTGCATATATGTCTAAATATGCCAAAAATATAAAAAAGAGAAGAAAAAGATGACTCAAAAAGACGACTGACTACAAATAAGCAAAAGTTTTTTTTTTTTTTTTGCACTCATTTAGTTAGCTATCTAGATCCGGTTCGATACGTTTGGCTAAGCAAAATGTCAAAGGCATTAACATATATACATACAGACAGCTTTATATATGTATAAGTAAATTCTTTTCTACTAACCAAATGATGACAGAGTCTTTTTTCCATTTTTTTTTCCTTTTTGGTTTGTCGAAAAAAAAAAAGAAGAAAAAAAACTGGATTGAAGTTGCACCTTTTATGCTAATTTGTTAGATGTAAATTAAAAATCAAAAAGATGAAGTAGACAAAAAACTAGTTACTAATAGCTAAAAAAAAAACCAAACTTCTGCTTTATGACAGTTATGGCCAATTAGCTTAGATCTCGCAATGAGAATTATTGATTGGGTAACCGTTAAGAATCTTAACTCTTGAATAACTGGGCCGAGCAATTGTCTGGCGGCATATCGGCATGAACATTATGATCGTATACATTTTAATATTCCGTTTTTAATAATAATACAAAGCAAACAAATTAACATAAATCTATACAAGGTCCGTTGACTTCCTTATTCGAAACAAGTTACGAACAGATAAATCACATAAATTCATATCCTAATAAGTAGAATCTAAATTTTTAAAGAATTCCTATTAGTTCTCTTAGTTGGTTAGTTTTGAAAGAGAAAAAGAAAAACCTTTAACCTTCACGCTATGCCAAATAAAAACAAAGAACTTTTTACGAAAACTTAAAATATTGATTGCTTTTTGAGTTATCGATGGTAGCTAAGTATAGACTAGACGTGGTTTTGTGCCTTTTTTCCGACTCTTGTGGGGGTGTCTTTGGGTTAAGGTTGAAAAAGATACATTTGTCAATAAATATAAATATAAATACTATATACTATATATTTAATTTCAAATGCCAGACAATAGCCTTTAATTTGGCAGCTCCCTCAAAAAAACCTAATGACAGGTTTTGTTTTTATTTTATGTTGTTTTTGGTGTTTTTTTTTTTTTCTTTGTTAAGGTCAATAATTTTTATTACTCCTCTTTTCATCCACGAAATTTATTGGTTATCAATATGAGAAAATGACACTTTGTGTTTAACATTTTCCTCTTCCTCTTTGATGCTGGCTACCATGATGATGAGAAATCTCATTAATGCAAATTGATTTAATGACCAAGACAATATATTGTATCTTTTGATTGGCATAACTCAAGTTGAAATTGTTGCAAAATCCCAAGGTATTGCTCCAAAATCTTCACTAAATAATCAATAAAACAATACATGAAAAATATGAAAAAAAAAAAAACACAAATATATACATATGTATATAGTATAATTTTTCTTCGTCTATTTTTGTATGGTTTTTGTTTTATTATTGATTGTCAGTCAGTCGACTACCGGGTGGAGGTCGGTCGCTAGCATTATAACGGTTATTCGAGTTTTCGAGCATAAGTTTTCAATTTTCGCTATGGGAATGTGTCAGTTGGCTGGCTACGCATAAAGTGGAAGTTTTTGCCTGTTATCTTTGTCGATGAAAGCCAAGTTTTTGTTTGGGAAAAGTTTCAGTTGACAAAGAAACCGAAAAAAAAATTGATTGATTGCTGCCAACTAGTGGCAGGAAGAAGTTCAGGTCAGGAAAATGAGTACAAGAGATTGCGAGGGTGTGATTAGATTGGGTTGGGTTAACCTAACACTTGGGGCCAGGCTTCAATCAAGCCTAATCCATCATAGTAGTTGCAACATTTTTTTAGTCATTTCTATATTGAACTAGCCTTAAAGGCAATTAACTTTCTTTAGGTTGAGTGTGCTTTGAATGCTTAAATAGATTTTTATCTTGTTTTCAGCCACCTCACCTATCTATCAATCCATCTATCTATCAATCTAAAACTATGCTTCACTTCACGTTGGTCTTTTTTATGATGGATAAAGCAAAAGATTCAGAAAATTCTGAAACAATGTTCATAACCCGCATTTTTCATTCGATTACAATTGTTTCTCCGATAGATTGAATGCAATTTTTGAGGCATGTCATCTGGAGTTTATTGTTCAAATATTTTCAAACTCATTTTTCAAGCAAAAAGCAATTTAAGTAGGTGAGGTCTAACAGACGAACAAGCAAAAATCATTCCAGCATTCATTTGATTCATTTATTATAACATAATTAGTAATTGCGATCACAGCTTGAAACTGACTGACTGGATAGATGGATGGACGCGCCCCGATTTGTGGATATATGTATATGTATATAGTATATATTTATTGCTCAATCAAAACCAATCGACATGTGGGCCATGAGCTAAACAATGTCGACCGTCGGCTGTCGACTGTCGGCCCGATGTTGGCTGCATTCAACAAGTTAACTTTTTGGCATGGTGATGCTTCAAAGATGCGTGCAACAGGCAGGCAGGCCGGCAAGCAGGCAGACAGACGACACAGTAAATCATTGAAGTCAAGTCTAGTGACCCAAAATGCCAATGCCCATACCATACCACCACGAGAGAACCATACTCCACCCGACTTCACTTCACTTCACTCCATACTCCACCTTAAGCATTCAAGTGTGTACAATAGAGCCATGAATCTTCTTCTTGTTGTTTTTTTTTTCTACATATTTATTTTTGCATAGTTTTTGCATACTAAACTAAACAAAAATGACAGCAACAACTATGTACAACTACAACTACAACTGCAAACTGTGATATACAGAGGCAACTACTGCAGATTAATCGACTTATTCGCACGCATAGGCAACTTTGTTGTTGCTGTTGTAGTTGTTGTTGTTGTTATTGTTTTACATGGCACATGAACACATCTTCTCCACGATCATCATCATCATCTCCAGTCATCATGATGATCTTCAGTCGGGGTATCCAAAACCATGCCCGTTATGGATTTTCGTTCAACAAAAAAAAACTGGTTTCTGATTGCTTTTGCCCTTTGGCGTCAACGAAATTTTTATGTTGGCTCTTTTTTTTATTTTTCTTATTTTCTTGTCTCTTCTTACATTTCAAGGTCATGTATAAAAAATATATATTCATACATATACCAATATTTATGTAGAAAAATATGCAACTTGCTTTCTGTATCTGACCTTAATCGATGAGACAAGATTCCCCCGAAAACAACAAAACGAAAAACCCCAAAAACACACACAAAATGCAGTTGCAGATGGTGAAATTATTCGAGGAAGGTGCAGGGTGGGGGGGGGAGGTTTAGCAAACAAATTAATTTATACAAAATAACTGTAAAATTTGTTCAAACATTTTTATTGAGGCGAAGCGACACGCTCGAATCAGTAGTCTGTACCAGGCCCGAAAGGTACTGGATGTATTTTGTTTTCTAGAACAAGTCTTACCAGATCTGCTCAGACTGGTGTATTTTTTTTTTTTTTAATTAACTTGCAAAACATTCTTGCTAATGAGTTCATCGCATAGTCAAAGATCGCACTCGCAGCAAAATCCGAAAATCATCTGTTTTCTGTATCTAATTGAACTCCAACTGTCATCGAACTTTCATGACTTCGGTTTGGAGAAGTTATCTTATTTATTAGATCATTTCAATCATTTTTTAAATGACATCACTTTGCAGACACAAAAAACTTTTACTTTCTTTCCGTTTGAACATTTGGCATTTCATGCAAAACGTTTTTTTTTTTGTGTATCATTTTTCGTTTTTTTTTTCGATTTCAGTTTCGGTTTCGGTTTCTGCAGCTGTTCTTCATTTGCATTTCTAGATTTGCCATTATAGATAAAGCAACAACAATAACAATGTATAATAGATATTCGCTTGGAATATCTTTTGAAGCTTATTTTAAGGCATAAAGGCAAATGAAGAGAGGTGGGATGAGGTGGTGCGGGGCAGTCTCATTTTGTAGTCAGACAAAATGTATTTATATAATAGTATAAAAGTGAAAATGATGAAATTCAATATAGAGATAAATAGCTTCTCTGTGTGAATGGCCTAAACTTTCATATGGAAAGACAGGTAGATTAATGTAGGAGCTATTTCTATTTGGGAGAAGGGTTTTAGGAAAAAACGTTCTTCGTTTCTCTCTTCTTAAAGCAAACTTCAAACCACATTTAAGTGACGATGAAATGCTTTCATCTGGGGAATCTCAATTATTTTGTAAAACTTGCAACGTGCTTGGGAAATTTTTGCAATTTCTTTTGATTGGCTTAGATTTTAAAGCCTCCTCATGTATGTATGTATGTAGTTATAGCCCTAATTGAGTGACGCTTTAGGGCAAAATGGCAAACTATTTATTATGCCAAACAGTTCTCTGGCTCTTTCTCTCGATTTGCTTTTATGATTCACTCTCAAAGATAATGCTAGAATTTGTAATCCAAAGCAAAGCAAGAAACTGCATTACCAGCAGCAAAAACTCTTTAAAATTCCACAGAGGAAATGGACATGAAACACAACGAACTCTGTCCGAAAAATACTAGGCCAAAAAAGGCGATGCCGCCAAGCCAAGTGCCTAGCTGACTGCCTGCCAGGCATAAAATTTGACATTTTTTTCCTGTCTCTTGTGGTACGTGTCTGTTGAGAGGCTTAGACAGAGAACAGACAGACAGAACAGAACAGAAGGCGTCTGAAGATAAATTCATGATAAATTCTAAACCAAAACGCTTGTCGGGGCGGCGGCACGCTTAAACCCACAAGTTGTAGAAAGGGGGACAAGGAGATGGAGATGGTGATGGAGAAGCGCAAAAGGGTCAGAGAACTCAAAAGGCACGTGCAACGCAGATGAAACTATGTACAAATGAGCCACCGACCAACATTTTGACAGGTGACAAAAGACATCAAATAACCACAAAGACGACGAAACACACAAATGAAATTTTGTTTATACGATTTGTCTACCAGGCCAGGCGGCACATCACCCAAGAGGCAGATGATATCAAATCTCATTATGACACCTTTTTCTCTCCTGTTTCTGCTTTTTTTTTTTTTGGCGTTTGCCTTTGCTTTCATGGTTTGCTGGGAAGTCCAAGAATAATTTATTAAAGTCACAAGTCACAAAAAAATTAGCAGCTTCTGTTGCCAAAAAAATTAACACTAAATTTTATATGAAGCAAAAATTATTAAAGGCATTAACAAATGCAACGAAATGCTTAATACCCTCTCATGATAATATCCTAAAGAACTTCTATAGAAGATCGATGATATAATCGTTTGAAAATGACTTTAAGAAAGTTTACTCCACAAAAAAAGTGTGCTAAAAAGTGTGAAGAATTATACCGATCAAGGCTATGTTATATAAGGCAATTAATATCAATTAGTAAAATATATTTTATAAATTTAATCAAAGCCTCAAACAAACCTTATGACAAACGGAAATCATTCCCTAATTTCTCAGGGTATATAATACAGTACAATGTCCTTGACGACAACAAAGAGAAGAGTAAAGAGATGTGAGAAACCGGATCTAAGTAACGATTCTCTGTTACAATATAATTTGCATTTAAACAATCGAAATAAAAACCACAAAAAAAAAAACCAAATTTCTCGAACTTTTTAATTCGCATTTTTCTGCATTGACTCATTTTGTGATAATAGACAAAAAACAAAAACAAATTACGTATTTATCATTGGCAATAACCCTCCTCCCCGTTTAACTGGCCCCTTTTGATATTAGCCAAAGGCAAATATAGTGGAGAGAAAAAGAGAGAGAGAGAGAGAGAGAGACTGAGATAGAGACACTAGGGGCTTCTCCTATTTTAGTCCATTTCTGTTTGCCTTTCTATTAACTTGTCTCATATCAAGTACTTAGTTGCATTTTGCTTAGAGTCACAGTTTTAATGCGAAATGGAAACCATAAAACTGTTTTTTTTTTTTTTCGTTGCCATGCATTTCAATTGGCCTCCTCTGCCTGCCCCGCCACGCCTCCCTCGATCGCCTTCGTCGTCATACTTATATTCGTATTTATTTTTTTATTATTATTGTTGTCTAACCTAGACGCATATTTTGTTTGATTTATTTGCATTTCTTATTTACCATCGTCAGGTTCAAGTTGTTGGTATTAGCTAAGCGCTAAGTGTTAATAAGTTTAGGCCAAAAATGCTCGCTTTTGGCCATGATTTGAAAAGTATTTAGAGAGAGAGAGCGAGAACAAACAAAAAGAAATATCTATTAAAACTCAAATTATTCAGAAATTTCCAAATGATTCAATACTCTTGCAGAAATTTAAACATATTCAATATGTTTGCAAATTTTTCAATTATGTTTTGCTCAAGTTAAGGATTTGCCGAAAAACGGATGAGAATGCAACCGATTTATATAGTGTTTGCGATATCGTTGGTTTTTTTTCTCCGTTACGGTTATGTCATGAATTTTGAAATTATTTCGATTTATCCGTGTCAGTTTAGTTTCTTTTCTTAGTTATAATTATATTGAATTATTGGTTTTTGATTACATTTACGATTTTAGTTACGGTTATATAGATTATTTGATTATGATTTCGATTGCATTCGCTGTTTTATATGGCATCTGTTTTAGTTCAAATAAATTTGCAAAGAGTTCGAAACTAATTGAAAATTTCAATGCCTCCATTTCTTTTGCTGTAATACTTATGATAAAGCTTTTTAGTGTTGCCAGATTGTTAACTTAGCATTTTAAAGGGCTTTGCACACAAAAGAACTTATGAATTAATATCTGCTAGGATAAGGCTTAAACTTTTTCTATTGTATTAATGTTCTAAACATTTCTCTACGTTTCTTAAATGAAAGATCTTGAAGTTTCTTGAATTATTAATCTTTTCCAAGCGTTTTGGCATTGCCAGATCGTTATCTGGACATTCTAAAGGGTCCTGCACACCAAAGAATTTCTAAAGAGCCATTTTTGTAATACTTTTTTAAATTGATTGCCCCATATTTTCGACTATTCGGTGTTTAAATAGGTATATAGATGATGTATTTATATATAAATGTACATATATATGTATGTATGTTTAAATCACTCACCATGCATAAAGCTGCACGCGCCATTTTGCAAAGAATTTTTTGCGGTAATTAAAGGATTGAATTTGACACAAGAAACGCCAGTAAATATATATAATGTTGGTTATTCAGCTATATATCTAATTCAGTTGAACATTTTTGTATTGATATCCAATCATGAAAATATATAGAAAGAAAGAAAATAAGGATTGAAAATAATTGACTTTTTGTTTCTATATTTTGTTTATTTTTTTGTTTGCACAAAGCACCGAAAATAAAAATAAAAATAATAATTCGTATTGAGTTTTGTTCTTTTGATTGTGATTTTTGATCCTGGCAATTACAGTTCGATTTGCAGAGTTGAGTTCTGTGTTTTCAATATTTTGGTTTTTGTTTTCGGTTTTGATTGGATTTGCATGAGTTGTTGTTATATTTTTAGTTGTACATTATTATTATTATTATTGTGAACACTTTGGGTTGATTGAAGAGCTTAAAAACTAGAGCTCATACCGTTGAGACCGATGTGGACGAACTGAAGATGAACGCGGTTGCGTCTTGGCCATATAAACAAGGCAAACAAAAATAAAAAACGAAAAAAAAACAACTGACAAAAAAAAAAACAAAACCAAAAAAAAAACGGAAAAAAATTCAAACTGAATTTCAAGACGAGCTCGAGATCTACTCACAATGCGTATGAGTGTGTCAGCGCGAGTGCGCGAGTGTGTGAATGTGAGTGTTTTGTGAGTGTATGTGAGTGAAACGAGTTTGTCAGTTAGTTTTTTGTTTTTTGCGTTAATTTATTTGGCCAAGAGTACAACAACAAAAATGTTGAGCCGAGCTTAATACAAAACGTTTCTTTTGGGCTATCGTGTCGTATACTTGATGTATATGCCTGCTCTCTCTTTACAGCACACACTCCTGCCTGCTCCTCTCTCTCTCTCTCTTTCGGCGCGCGCTCTTGCTTTGTCTCTGTCTCCTCTAGGATGTTTGCGTGCCTAAAGAATTTAACTTCACTTTTCAGGTTCTTTGGGTTCATTAATATTTAAAAATTTATTTTATTCATATCAATTTTTTTTTTTGTGTGTGTTTGGCAGAACATTTTGGTTGTTCTTTGTCTTTAATTGAAAATTCGAGTTTTTCGTGTTTCAAAAACTTCTGATCTATTAGCAATAAGATAGCAACAACAAAAAACATCTAACCAATTGCCAGTTGCTGTTGTTCTTGTTGTTGTAGATAGTTTGAATATTAAATTTGTTCGTTTCTTTATTGATTTAATTAAAGCTTATATAATAGCTAAACTCTTCGATTTCCGTATACCAAGTTTTTCTGATAATTAAAAAACCATTTTTTTTTTTTTTGTATTTGGTTTTTATTTTTTGTTGGTATCCATTTGTTTATCAATAGATCACTTTAATAGTATTTTCTTTTTATGTTCATGATTTCATTCGGTAGCCAATCTCCTCTGACATCATGAAATTGCTTTAAGATCTTAAAAATTTGCTTCCGTTTGATGATCCGCTGGCGATCCGTTACGATCTAATTCAATCCGCTTTAAGAATGTTGTCCAGATTAATCTTCTAGTTATTTAATTTTAGTTAATTTCTGAAATGTTGCTGACATTTAGTTTCAACTTATTTTGTTATTGAAAAAAGGAAACATTTAGTTAATTATACATATGTATATGTATGTGTCTGCTCTTGAAAATGGCAATTGACACAGAAAGCTGAAAACTGAAACAGGATGAAATCTTTAATGACAACGCCTTAAGTCAAGGCAAGGTATCAACGACCCTGAAATCTTTAAAATAATATCATTGTTTAGCACACAGCTGGAATAACAATAACAACAACAACAACAAAAATCTCATCATGGGCTCATGACTTGGACTCGGACTCGGTCTTGGGCTTGGGCTTAGTATATGCCAGAGGCAAAAATTCATGTTAAGCAGCATAAAATCAAATTTAAAGGCCCTAAAAATGCTTTTACAATGGAGAATCCAATCTGATTCATTAGGAATTTGATTAATTCACGATGGTGTTAGGCATATGAACTAGATTTTAGTACATTAACCTAAGATTGATCTTAGAACAGGGTTTCCTATTTGGAAATTGAAGGTTACCTTTGCATCAGATAAATTCTCAAAAAGTATTTGACTCTCCACTGAAGGCTTTGTATCTTCACCCACTCAGTTCATTAACGACAAAAAAAAACTCAAGAATTTTTGTGTTTAAAAACCAGTGATATATATTTGCACAATTTAAATTCATCTATAATACAATTCATACGATTTATCTAAAATCCAATAATTTTTATTGTTTATTATTAATAGGTCATTTATGTAGGAATCAATTAATCAAATCTTGAACAAAATCCTGTTCCTCTGACATAATAAATCGATTCTTGTTTAAATCCTAAAAACAAAAGATAAGTTTTTAAAGCAAATTGTCAATCCATTAGCAATTATTTTCAATACCATGCAGCCATAGGATAAAATGGTATATTTAAGTTGTCAAAATGAATGTAACAGAGAGAAGGAAGTATTTTATTTTAAGTATAAAGTATATATACTCATGATGAGCATGAGAAACCGAGTCGGTTGGGACATGTTCGCCAACCTGTGCGTCTGTTTTAACATCGAAATCTAGGGAACTATTAAAGCTAGAGCAACCAAATTTGGAATGTAGACTCATGTAGCATGTACGCTGGTTAAGATTATTATTATTTTATTTTTTGCCACATAGGACTTAAACATTTTACGCTCAAAGCGGCTCAGGGGCAGAATTAGCCGCTGGGGGCGCCAAAGTGCTCAAAAGAGCTCACATGTTTGCTATTGCGACATGCGAAAGGAATTTAATATATATGAATTTGATTCTATATATATTTGAAGCATATTTTTCCCTTGGTGCATGGTATATCCAAGTCGGACTGACGACTTACTTACTTTATTCTAAAGATAAATTAAACTTTAAGATGCTTTTAACTAACTATAATGAGCAGAGATGTGATTCTTATACCTACTGTTAGATATAGATAAATTTATGTAGATTTTTCTAGGTAATCCCCGCATTCTGCTTCTGTTTCAAAAATTGTTTAGCAATCTCTGTGATTATTTTTCAGTTTCTTTTAGTTTTTTATCTCAAGCTGTGCGAAAGTGAAACAAAATATAACTTAAATGCATTTTTATGATCTTTTGATTTCGTTGTGTGTATTTTTTTTTGTTTTCTTCTTCGTCTTTCGTTGGTATTTCGCTTGTGTTGTTCATATGTTAATGCAGTTTCATTGAGCTGAAAATTATGAAACATAATTTTGGATTTAATGTCAGTGTTTTGGAGTTTAAAAAGGGTTTAAATAAATTATAAATAAATTGAACAAATTTTCATTGGTTGTGTGTGGTGTTTTTTTTTTATTTTTTTGCTTCTCATCTCAAAAGATTTTATTTTAATTTTAATTTTTTTTTTTTTGCAACAACAGTTTTTTTTAGCCCACGCTTGACCTTTGCAGAGAACAAAAACCCAACGAAAAAACAAAACCTGTTAAATATATAGATATATTTTTTTGATAATCATATTCAAAAGAGAAACGGCAACTATTAAAGATACATTTTTAATAAGTTAGCCAAAAATTTTGAAGACACAAGAATCGTAAGCACCAAATTTAGAAAGCCTACCAAAAAAAAAAAAAAAACATCAAACCCAAAACCGAAATGTAAAAAAAATATCAAATGTCAATGCCTGAAATTGAAATTGATATTGAAACTGAAACCGAGAGATGGAGAACTGGAGACGAGCTTCAGAATGACTCAAACTGATGATGATTTGTCAAGAAAACAAAATGTTTTAAAACATTTAACGATTTAAATCTGTACTAAATGTGAGTCATTTATGCCATGACCCATCCCCATTCAGTTGTCCTTGAAAAAATCTCGAGAATATTGCAAGTTAAAATGAAATTGAAAGTGAAAGTAGAGAGTAGTTTTATCTTCTACCAGTGAGTCATTGGGGCAATTAAAAAAAGATCTGGACTCTTGTTCAATGGCCTTGATGCACTTATTGTTAGCCAATATTGAAAGACGAACCCTTCAAAAAAGTATCTCAAATGTCAAATGCCTCAAATTGAAACAGAGAGAGATTTCATTTGAGAATGAGTCAAGTCAATGTGCTGGTCATCATTCCATATAAATCTTGATTAAATGTGAGTCATTTTTGCAGTTCAAAGTCCCTTGATCCCTCGGTCGTTGTTTCGTGCTGCGTGTTGCATGTTACATTCCCAATGACCTTGATGATGCCAGCTGCTTCAGCTTCCTTCCTCATTCTCTCGTTGCATCGATGCTTATGTAACCGCATAAAGTTGAATGACTTTTTTTTTGCTGCCTTTTTGACTTGCCAAAGCCCTTGAGAGCAGAGGTTGGTCGGTCGGTCGCTCGGTCTGTGTCTCTTACAATCTCAGACTGCGTGTAAAAAATAAATCAAGCCTGAAATCCCTCGAAAAAATACAAAGAAAAAAACCAAAAACTTCATGCCTGAAATTCTGTATGCTAGTACGTTTTCTGCTCCCCCTCATTTCCCTCTCTCTCTCTACCCTTTTCTCTACTCTTTCTTTCTCTTCTTATGCCTGTCCCTGTGTGTCATGTGGGGCATTTCCGGGCGTGGCTTTTTAATTTTCGTATACATAGTAAAGGTTTTTTTTTTGGTTGGCAAGTTTTTTGATTAAAAATCTCATTGCATGTAATCCTTTAATGTCAAAATAAAAAGCGAAACCTACATGTTGAAAGGAACAGCAGCAGTTTGTCATGCAGAAAATGTGAAGGGCAAATTGGGTTTCATCTAAAATTGGATATGAAATGGTCTTTGTAGAGGGTCACCTCTTAACTTTGCCACTCTCCAAAATATATTCAAATTTTTTTACTAATGAATATTTACATAAAGAAAATTATTTGCAAAACAATTATCAATAAAATATCTAGAGATCAGGTAAATATACGATAATAATGAAAATATTTTAGCATTTATTTATTTTTTAACGAGGAAAGTGTGCTACCTGGGAAAGAGGAAACTTCTATTAGATATTGGTAGTAATTGGAATTTCAATTTATATCCCCACTTGAGAAAGGCCATAAAGGATATTTAAGGTTACTTTCTACAGGGTATCTTCCAGTCGTTGACCTACCAAATTGTTGAACAAAAAGTTCTCTTGCTCGCCAGTTGACAGATGAAGTTTTAACAAGGTTTAGAGAGTACTACTATACCACATTTTGATGCATTGGTCATTGGGAAAGGGGTGAGGGGGAGGGGGAGGGTAGTGGTGGGGGGTGGGGAGCGGGGAGAGATGGGAATATAATTACAATTATTTACAAGTTTAGGTTACACCGCCCGTTCTTGGGAATTCGTCTGTGATGAGCTCAACATCAGAATGTTGGTTGATGGGTTTTTGCTCATCATCTCATCAGAAGACGAGATAAAGTTATAATTCTATCTAAATTGGAGCGACAGTAGTTCTTTAAATTGTTTCGAGCTGGATGGATGATGTAACTTTTCTACGAGTTCCTTAACATTAAAAATGGATTAGTCAAATTTATATGAATTAAAAGCAAAGCAACAAAAAAAAAAAAAGCCTATCGACGACAAAGTGCGTGAGAATATCAGATGAAGAATTGCCTAGGGGCCAATTAAATGTGAAATAATGCCATGACAAATGGCCAACAATGACAACTAACTATGATAAAGTAAGAACCAAACTTGAAAAGCAGCCACCAAACATATCTCATCATCTAGTAGTAGTTGTATGTATGTAGTTAAGGAGGAGTCAAAACAAGCATATCTTATCAATGATATCAGATGAAGAAGAAAAAAAGAACTTGTTTCTTTGACCAAAACACACACACACACACACACACACACACACACAAAGACAAAGACAAGCCAAACAAATAATTTGCATATGAATTTTATTGCTTTAAACAGATGTTGGTTAAAATGTAGAGGAAATATTTCTGTATAGAGGAGGAGGGGAAGGAGGCTGACTGCAAGGCTGATCAAATGACTGACTAACAAAATTGCCAACAAATTTTCATCAACTTGTTGCAATCAATCAATAAATTTGTACAAAAAAATGTTTTTGCAACTGTTTTCTTCATACACATATAGTCTCATACCATTTATATATGAATATACATAGTGTTTATAGTGTTTTCTAGAGGCCAAAAAGTTACTTATTCATAGCCAAAAATAAACCGAAAAAAAAGTTATATTAAACTTCCGTCTAAGATGGGTCAAGATTTGTCTTTGTGATACCCTCTAGCCATAGACAATAAGAAGGGTATATTCAGCAGCGTGTGAGGCATAAACGTAGAAATCTATATAAATATATATGCTCCATCAGTAGCAGAAAATGAGTTAATGTAGAAGACATCCTTGGTGTTCATGTGCCACCACAGGGTATTCAATCAATCGAGGCTCTCCTCTATAATATATTGTCGTACTGAACATTTATAGTTATGTCTCTAGTTTTAAGATGCCCAGCCAAATATTGAGACTATGTTAAATATTTATACAACAACAATAACTAAAGTTTGGGGGAAAAAATAAATTTAAGGTCAGATTTATTTGATTTATGAACTAAATTGAGCACACACACAATAACCAGCTAACTGAAAACGAAACGTAACTTAAGCAAGATAAATGTACGACAAATATTTTGCGTAATTGTAATAATCCGATTTAATATAAAAATTGAATATCAAATAGGCAAAATATTTTTGAATTTAAAGCTCTTCGAGAACTTTTTGCCAAATGCATTAATAAAAAACTGAAAAATATTATTCATTTATTAAATAACAAGGAATTTTCTGAAAATTTAACAAGAGATTTTTTGGGTACAAAAATAAATTTATCAACTTTCTTGGACAGTTTCTATTTTGATCATTTTGTTTGTGTTTCTTCAATCTTTCGATTGAGCAGGTCATTCATTACTAGCAAACCAAAAGTTATCAGAATTAAGTTCTAGCATTAGCAGACTTGGCAAATGATCCTACAATTGTAATGCCATTTCACTAACTTAATGCCAAAACTAGGTGGTTGCGACTTACAACTAAATAAAGCGAAAAAAGGAACAACTTTCCCATTGAATTCTCAAATGATTTTAGTCTTTCCTTTGATAAATTAGCAGAATGGAACCAGCTTAAGTCAATGTGTTAACAATCTTTTAAGAACCAAAATGAATAAATCAACAAAATGGGAACCAATTTTCGATTCAACAAACAAGTGCTTTGGCTACTGTGTTTCAGAAACAGTATATATAAATTATATCTACCATTTAATATATGGTTCATATATTGTAACTGATTTTGTATTTAAATTAAAAGGAAAAAATAACAAATTAACTTTCATTTTCTGGCTTAATCAATTTTATTTACATAAAAAAGCTGTTAATTCTTTTGGATTCAATGGGAACAGACAGACAGACAGACACAGACCTTGGAGTTTACAATCCAAAAAGAAAAAAATTGATCAAATATTCTTTGAGAAACTTTTCAAAAAACAAAAACCAAGCAAAGTGCCTTTCAAATTTCAAACATCTGTTGATTTGATTTATATAGAAATCTAATTTCGCATTAGTTTATTTATTTTTTGTTGTGTGTGTTGTATTTTGTATATTGTGGTACAGGAAGTACGTTAAAAAATAAAAAAAAAAAACAAAATTTTGGAATTTGATAAACTGAAATAAAAACTAAAGCCCCAAATAAAACCAGTGGCATTGAGCAGGCATCACACACACACACTGACAAATAAATAAACTAAATGCTAAAACTTAAAACTAAAAGCTAAACGATGAAGCCGATGACCAAAAATTAAATAACATTTAGCGCTCACACAAGATTCGTGGGCTAAAAGATTGTGATAAATTTGCTCAGCTCAGGTGTCAGTTTAGATTTTTGCTGATTTTATTTGTTATTTGTTTGTCTGTGTTTTTTTTTTGGTTTCTTATTTTTGTCGGCGGGGCGGGGTGCTGGGAAGGTGGGGGAGGTTGACAGAAAAATTTGCATGGAAATAATTCAATTAGGCATACTCAGCGAGACATTAGCAAACAAAGCTCAATTAAAAATTGGATCGTAAAATGAAACACTCCAATCCAAATACCAAATCAAAAAAAAAAAAAAAAGATAAAATAAAAGCCCAACCAATATTCTAGCAACTAAGCAACTGAACTTTGGAAATCCACGCAATTCGATTCGATTTGGATTTTGGAAGAACCAGCAACTAGTTAAGTAGCCTGTTTTATTATAGACGCATAAATTGAGTATCGGCTATTGGTGGAAACGACAAAAATTTGAATTTAAAATTCAATTTCAATAAAATTATAAGGAATAAAATGTAGCAAAGAAACGAGATATGAAGTGTTAATGGCACTTTTCTCTTTAAACAACTGGATCAACTGGTCTAGGGGATCCAGACTAGAAAAGTGTTATAAAATTTATTTCAAGAACAACAGCGACACCAACATTAGCCCTCTCTTTGCTGCGCGTCTTATCTATAATATAAATCTCGATGAATCTATAAGGCCTTTTTTTTACCTCACACACTATTTTTATGCTCACCGCAAAGGCGAAACCGAAAGAACCGAAATCTTGTTCATCCAGCTTAACAACTTGGTGAACATTTGAATGATAATAATCTTCTATTTAACCCCCACCCCATTCCCATCGCTCGCCATTCTTTATGCTAGTTTTTTTTTTTTTGGAGACAAAAAGTTAGTTATGGTTAAATTTTAAAAGGTACAGGTTGCCTGCCTGCCCCGCCATAATAACTAAGAATCAAACAACGAAAGCAACAATTTTTTGCCACGTTCTTTTTTTTTTTTTTTTGTTTTATTGATATTTTGAACTATTTTTGGTTTAGTATTATGAAGTTCAAGGAACTTGTTGACGCACGAGATCAATTTATAGTTATATAAATACATCTAACGATATTTAAGTGAGAACTTATGGGGCGGTGACATAATGGGGGGTCCGATTTCGAAAAAACAAACAAATACGCTTTTAAGTCGATTTTAATGGCAATTACTAAGGAATTTTAAATGAGTTTAGGTCAAGTTGGATATTGAGTTTAAGTTCAAGCTTTGTTAGCTTAGGTCAGGTTCAATTAAATGACATATTTAAGAACTGGATTGCCGCTTATTTAGATACGGTTGGAAACAATTCTAAAAATCTTATTTTAGAGATTCAATGTGATGAAATTTTAAGTCTTTGCCTACTAAATCCTGAGTTTAGACATTGTACAATAACTGCGATTATTTTTAATAGTTTTTCGTATTTGTTTTATTGCAAATGTTCCCTAATTTTCCTCACTTCTAAACAGATTGACACAAAATTATTCATATTTTACATAATCATCATATAGACGATTTGTCTATCTCTCCGAATCAACACATAGATCTTCTATTTGATGATTTTTTTTTTTTGTTAGTAGGGTAATAAATTTCCATTTAACATTTGATGATGCGAAACAAGAAATTTGGTTTTACTACCAAGTTTAATGTCCATTATAGACAAAGACATGTGAAACAAGAAAAAGAAACAGCAAAATTTTTACTACTTAGTTTAACATCCATTATATGTAGATCAAATTCAATTCAAATGCAAATAGGAAAGGTCATAAAATCAAGAACAAATATACATAAATGAAACGGCAGCAGCATCTCCAGAAATATTTGAAAGAACATACATTCTATTTGATTGATGCGGATTTGGTGAGGCACATGCCAAACTTTAATGATTGAACAAACAAACAAACAGAATCTACATACATCGATCAAGGTCATCTTGGAATCAACTGGAATCGTAAAAGGAACCCACGAAACTAATTAAATTGATTAGGAGGTCCCATTAAATTGCTATGAAAGTTGTTCTCAAAACTTGTCATGAAACAAAATATGCAATATATATATCTATATATATTTATATATATGTATGTGTACATAATCTACGTATATCGCATAATGAAGTGAATAGACCTTCCTCCATTTGCTATATGACATCAAATATTTATAAGCGATTATAGATGAAAGTTTACTTTTGCTTTTCTGTGTGTGCGTGTGTGTTTGTTTGTGTTTGTGGGAAATAAATAATCAATCTAATGGTTATTTTCTATAGACATTTTTTTAGTTACTCTCGGTTTCAGTTTTCTGTGGGTCCATCTTGAACAAAACTTTTAATTTCAATGTGCGTTCGTTCATTCACTTTAGTTGAGGTTCTTTGCTTGATTAAACATCAATTTATGCAAAATGCTTGGATGCTTTGTGCTGCTGGTTAATCAGGAGCGTTTTAGGAGCTTAAAGGGTACATATATTCGGATAGATTCTGTTGACAGAACATTTTCTATATATCTATCTTATCTATTTACCAGTTTGGGTGCTATGTGAGTTTGTAAGAGATTCTAAAGATAGTCTAGCCACTAAATTGACTGATTCCTTAGCTTGAAAAATGCCCGAACCTTTATTTCCTTTGCGGAGATCCTATATTTTGGTCCTAACACAAGACTTTTTACCCCATTAACACGTGATCAATCGACCCCCTTCCCCGTCGGTCTAACAAAACCAGCCCTGTTCCCACTGATGGGTTTGGCTTCGGTTGGCAATTAATCTTGTGACTATGTGGCTAAAGCCTAAAGAACAGGTCCACTCCAATAGACTTTTGTTAATGAAGCGTCGTTGAGTTGTCTATCTTCTTTGGCCGTCTCTTTTTTTTTTTTGGGGTTGGTTTTTGGTCAAGTTCTTGACTAGTTTATGCAAATGAAAACGAAATTTTTCTCTTAAAAAAACTCGAAACAAATTAACTTCGAATTTATTCAACATTTTTGGTGTATTTTATCTTAATTTATTTATATATTAATTTTTATTTATTTGTTTCTTTTTTTCGCATATATGAATTAAATATAAAAAATAAAGAAACAGCAAAGGCAAAAAAATACCGAAAACCAAATAATAATAATAATCTTCCGTATTATTCAGTGAATTTATTTTTCACGAGCTTCACACACGCAACACACATTAAAAAATCATTTTAATTAGAGGATTTAGAATTTATTTTGTATTTTTTTTTTTCAGTTAGTTAGTTAGTTTTTTAGTTATAGCTGTCAAAAATATTCGTTTTTTTTTTTGGATTTTTCTATATCTGACATTTTTGCGTAAATCGTTCCGTGTGTGTAGTAATAAGCGGATTTACGGATTTAATTCTAACGGCATTTGGCAAATATCTGAAGGTCAGTTGGTATTACGTCTATATATTAGATTGAATGTCGTAAATAATTTGCATTTAACACATTTTCTATACTCTCACGATACGAAGAAGTATATCCACTTTGCAAAAGCTCTTCCATCCCCTCATTACGACGAAGTCCTATGTATTCGCAAGGAACTCAAATCACAGGATTTTTGGCCAGTAATTTGAGGTCCTTTTAAAGTGAAGGTAAAATACCGAATTTCATTGAAGAATTACTCTGTGTTTTGTCAGTTAAACTGTTCCTGTTCTCAATCTCCTTTTTTTCGCGGAAAACATAGAAACTTAAGGCGCCGCCCTCTGGTATTTCTTTTTTCCACTTGATCAAGGCTGACTCATTTAGGTTGATAATTTTGCATCCGGTTCACAATTTAGTTTTGTATTTTTTTTTTTTAGTTAGTTGTTGTTAATCTATTCATCAATCAATTGTCGTGGCGTTATTTTTCTCATTTTTCTTTCTGTATTTTTGGTTTTGGTTTTTGATTGTTTTTTCTTCTTTCATCGCGAACTTTTCATCATCATGGCCAAGTCGTCCGTCGGGTCACAGTTTTTGCGTGGGTTGAAAATCTGTTGATTTGCTTTACTTTAAAGTCCGACGTGTTAAACTAATTATGCCTATATAAGCAACTGGATTTCATATTTCAATTTGGCGTCCACTAAAGACTTTTTGTTTTTAAGTGCTTCAAAGGAGGATCTTTGACAAATGAGATAATCGTGTGAAGGCGTCAAACAGTGAGAGAGCAACAGTGAAAGAAGTCAGTCTCATATGTACACATATGGCATTCATGAAAAACAATTAGCCCGAAACTTTATGACTAAATGAAGCTTGTAAGTCGAAATTTTTTTCGGCAAGCACATGCTATATATGTAGTATATACATACATACATATTTATGTAAATTTCTTTATATTTTTAAAGACTTCTTCCATATATTATCATATATTTCTATACATTCCCATAGATTTCAGCTCACCTGTAAGTCCAGGAGTGAATTAGCAGTCGAATTCCTGAGGTGTAATCAAAAAGAAAAGCTACTTGCAACAAATTTTCACAGCCCTTTTAAAAAATTAGAGATCTTTTGGGGTTAATTCATGTGAATGACTCAATTCAGTATGGATAATTCTTAAAACGGAAATATTGCCACAACAAACGGCTAGATCAAAGTTTCACCAACAGTAAGTCAATTAAATTAACCTTTGAAAAAAGTTAAAGTGACTAAACATGAATAAAAATGGGAGATGTTTCTGTTATCCTTTCTCTTAAGTGACTTTTCTTACTTTACAAAACTTCTTAATTTTATTTCGACCTCCTTTGGTCTTAACCGACTCGAAGTCAATCTTACGAGTCAAAGATGGCTCAAATGAGTGAGCCGGTTGTCTATTTCAAGAACCACCAAGTTCTATCATCAGCAAACTTTTCTCAAGACTCCATTCCATTAGTAACTTTGAAATGAAAAGCCTATATTCTGCAAATGGCATCTGAGGAGCGCATAAGGAGTTTGTCATCATATATCATATATTGTATATCATTTACATAAACCCTTCTGATATAAGTGAACAACTGTGCATTGATTGCATCTCTAAGATTTATGCACTTAATTTCTACGAAATGTCATTCCGATTTGATCAATTTGTGCGCTTTGGCTTATTTACACATGTCTCAACATCGATTGCTGCCATAGGCAATTGTTATATCCCAGTCAGTCAGATGATGCATATCATTAGCTATTGCTTCAGATACAAAATATAATGCAATGCAACACAAATGCCTTAAGACATTTGCACACATATTTAAATCCATCCTACACACAGAGAGGCGAGACGACAACTAGTTTTATTTTCCACTCCCCAACCCACCTCCCCGTATCAAAAATGACACGGTGGGAAAAACTGAATACCACAACTCGACTCGGAACCCATTGTTAGACCACGGATTTTACTTTACCTTGAACCTTTCCAAAGCCCGCACACAAAGAAAAGACAAAAATAATGCAGGCGAATGCACTTTCGATTATCTTTTTTGAATACCCAGCATATGCAATGGGTATATGCAAGTCGATCGAAGGGGGAGATTTCAAGAGAACCTCCCAGCCACTGCCCTCAACTTGTTGCAGGGTATCCTTAAATTCGAATAACACATTTCATTTGGTTTGTATATAATAAAAAATTTTATTCAATTCTTTTGCTTTAGCTAAAAAAGTCGTCGTTTTCGATTAAATTTTGTTTTTACAAAAATTTTGTGTGTATATATAGTACCATAATACAAATTTTAAACATTTGGTTAAAAAACGATTGGACAAACATTAATACAGTTGAAGTTGAAGAGACGTTTTTTTAAGTTGCTTAAACTATGGATCGGTTTCTTTGTTTTTTTTGTATGTATATATTCTTCTTAACTAGGTCAACTACTCGAATTTAGTTGAAGTTTATGCAATTATATAAATATATCTATATATATAAATATATATGCATGTAAATATATAAATATATATATATATAAATGGTATGATATATGTATGCTTTTATGTATTTGTATTTTATATGTATGTGGCAGGCAAAATCGAAAATCCAACAGAAATTTTCTTTAGCACTAAAAGGCACTATTAAACTATCTTTCTATATATTTGTATTTTTTGTATAGTAGTTGTCACTAATTAAGGCACTTGAGTAAGAGTTTCGAAAATGCCTGCTCCGCCATATCTATATCGTCTCGTCATCTATATAGCATCAAAAAGTGTAGGTTAATTGAGCGCATAGTATATAAAAAAAAGATATGCAAATGTATTGAGATACACAGACCTAAATGTCAATGCTTTGGGTATACAGTACAGTAAATCATGATTCATTTGAGCGTTAAAAGTGTAAGCTACATTTGCTATTTTATGGGGCTTGGTTCTTCTGGGAAAAAATAGTATACATATTGAAAATGTGTCTAATTATACAAAAATCAAATAGGTAAAATTTCTGACTACAATTTAAGAAAATCTAGCGTCAAGTCGTATTATTTTTTGGTTTTCAAATTCTATGAATTTTGGAATGCATGAGATATCATAATGTTCTCTAAATGCCATATTGTTTCATTTTTAGAAATCTACCAGATTTTCATCTATTGTTAGTTTTTGAACGATACAGACTACAATTACAGTAATAAGTTTGACGGCTAAAACAGAAACTATTGGAATTATATTCAAGTTTACAGGTAATAGATTTCTACCGAAAAGCGTAAAAAACTAATTTTAATACAGAAAACACAGAAAGTACAAGCAACAGGTAAACACGCTTTAGAGCTACAAGAAACATATAATTTCAAAAACGAATTGGAGTGAAATGAAAAAATAAGGTTCTTAGACATATTTCCAAATATGTTATCTAAAGAGATTCAAGTTTCAAGCATTGGTTTGGGGTGGATTGTGTGTGGAATATGCAGTCATTCGTTTGATGATGGATTTCCTGATTATTGATGATTCATAATAAGTACCAAAAGCTGTGTGCGAAAAAGTCTCTTCTGGTCATACAAATGTGATACATTTTAGTGGACTTAGGTGGAGGCTAAGGGTGGACGGAAGGGTACTGTCAAATTGCATAAACATTTTCAACTAAACAAACACAAAAAAAAATACAAATACGAAAACAAAACTACTAGCTTCTAATTATAATGGTGAGAATTCTTCTTTGTAAAATTGTCGTGGGGACGGAATGTTTCAATGTGTGTTGTGTGTCGGTTTGTGTGTGTACTTGTTAGAGCTGGGAAGTAGCTGCAATGGGAAGAGAAGGTTGAAGGTTACTTTGGTCCATCCAAAAATGCCACACCAACTTACCCAAATATAGAGAAAAAGGCTTAGAAACCGAACCTTAACCGCGAACCAGTTCGAATCGCGTTTGAGACTCCTTGAATTGCAATCGTTTGCGCTGCTGGACATGTGCCTCGGTTAGGAATAGAGTCGCAGCCACCAAAGTGAGAACAGTGCCCACACAGGCAAGGACAAATGACCAGCCAAACCAATTGTTGGCGTGCTCCGGCATCCAACCGTTGCGATTGCCAAAACAGGCAAACACAATGACAGCAATGGCTGCACTTACTCCAGCTCCAAGTAGTACATATCCCAACGATCGTATCAATGTGATGAAATGCTTCTGGTCTGGTCCGGCGCAGAGAAAGAAGACCAACACACCAATTGCACTTACCAGCATGCCAATGAAGGCCAGCGTATAAAAGAATTGTGTGGCAATCATAAAGGCTGGCAATAAGAAGCCACGAATCTCATCATAGCCTGTGGTAAATGGGTCATAGACCCATCGACACCCCACAAAGAATCGCCGAAGGCTATCATCATTGACATCGGGTAGCGAACGGAAGCAGTGCACCCACAATCCCAGACGATCCAATTTGGCTCCAGTTATGCGATAATCACTTACCAGCCAACTGGGCGTTGCAAAGGCAATCGCAATGAAGGCAAATGCAAAGATGAAAACTCCCACGCCGCAGGTGCCAGCCAAGGTGCGACGCTTCATGTTTACTATATGGTGTGGGTGAGTGGGCGGTAGGTGCTCCTGGGAATCCTCGCGTGCAAAATGTGAAGATTTTTGCATCGGAGATATGTGATTGTTGAATAGTTAGAAAATGGGCTATTTGTTGTTTTGTGTTTGCTGCTGGCTTTGGGTGTGGGCCCTCTGAGCTGCCTATCGATAGGCAGCAGCGCCAGGGTTGCATTTTCTGACAGAAACCACAGTGGAACAAGTTAAACTTTGAATTGATTGGCAAATTATTAGGAAAACGGAAATTTTAGTCTTTCTTAAAAGGAAAATATCAAATTATCTCTGCCTCCATTAACTCATACGAAAACGATTAAATTAAAATCAAAGCGTGTCCCACTGTCCAAAGCTTCTGCCCGTTAAAGTCTGAGTTAGGGGTGCTCGTGCATAAAGTCATGTATATATACATACATACGTATATCATGTTCGATCAACTTGTGTCAATTTTTATTTTGTAATTTTGCTTAGTCGAAATATTGGAAAACACAAAATAAAAAAGAAACGCAGAAATTTGAATTACATGGGGTTGGCCTCTTCTCTCCTCTTCAGTTGTAGTCTGTTGTTCTTCATCATTCCTTCCTCTCCCTCTCTTTTTAATGACTTTCACCCTTTTTGCCTGCCACTCGCTTAAAATCGTTCATCTTGGTAGTCATAATGGGAGATCCGATGAAGCCAATGTAGTCAATTTGTGTGACTTCTCCTCCAGATTGATTATTCTTGACATAGATTTGAATATTTTGGACATTTTGGAATTTGACATAACGTAAATTGATGGGCTGGCCCTGGTCCAAGTCCTTTTGAGCCAATCTGCAGCGGAAGACAAAGTACTTAATCAAACCATAATTAACAAATTTATCTTAAGGGTAACATACGTCAAATCCTGTACACTGCTCATGGATTCGGCCATATCGAAATCAATGGTGCGCGGTTGGTTGATAAACAATTTCACATCTTTAGGTCCCAATTGGACGGGTGCCTTGAATTTCAGAGAATGTATTTTAACAGCCTGATTAAAAGTTATGGACATGATCAATTGCTCATCACAATCGGATTGCAAGTAGCCACCGGCGGAGGCCAGGGCATGCTTTAGATTATGGTCATCGGCCTCATTAAGGCATTCGCATTCCTGCTTAGAGATGAAGGTGTTTAGTTCCATCTGGAAGATATAGGGGGAGGAAATCAGTTGAATTCATTTTATCATGAAAATCATCATTCGTCAGACTCACCAATCCCTGGCCGTAATCTTCGCCTGGCTCCTCGCCACTGCTGGAACCAATGTGCTCTTGTATCTTCGCTTCCAGGCTATTGACATCCGCACCCTGAATCCTATCGATTTTTGTCTTATTTCTATAAAATATGAATGTTGGCATGGCCGACACACCCTGCCCAGCTGCCGTATCCTGGCATTTGTCCACATCCACCTTAAGGAATATGGCCTTGGGATACTTAGTTGAGAACTGCTCGAACATTGGGGCAATTCTCTGGCAGGGACCGCACCATGAGGCGGTAAAGTCCACTACAACCAAACGTACACCAGCCTGGGTCAGCTCCGCTTGGAAATGCGATTCGTCATTGATCACGCGTACAGCCATTGTTGCGATTTGTCGTTGTATTTGGCCTTTCTCTGCTTTTTTGCAAACTTAAACTTGTAAATATGCGGAATAGTCCAAAAACAAAAAGATGACTGGCAACTACTTCGATAGGTAGTTCACCGCAGTTGAAGCTATTAACTATCGATAGGAGCAACTCGATAGGTGAGTCTGAAAATCGAAGGAAGAGAAGGGAAAAAAGTGATTAAAAAGATATTCTCAAACAGATGGGAATTTCAAAACGCAGCGGGTTTTAAATACTTTAAATACTGGGAGGTAAATACTTTGCCTTTTTTATTCAAACGGAAAAAAAAAAATTCGCGCCTATTATTGTTTCTGTTTCTTCTCTCTTTCATTAAGACCTCAGAATTGAGAGCGTTAAAACTTCTCTCCCCTTTTGGCGCCAAATTTTAAATATTTTATCGATAACTATTTGAATGCAATTGAAAACGATATATAAATGGTCACCCTATTTTACACACACACACACGCACACACACAAGCGATAACATGTCGATATATTGCGCTCTTTTTTCTCGATAAATTCGATTTAGTGAGACCGAACTCATTTTGCGTCACCTCGTGGTCGTATATTTTTCCCACTTTTGCTCAGATCTTTCAGGTCGCCATATTAACACAAGAAAAAAAAATAAAAAAACGTAAAACTAACGACATTGAATTTACTTATAACAATGGCAGATGTGGAAAAAGAGCCTGAGAAGACCATTGCCGAGGATTTGGTTGTAACCAAATATAAATTGGCTGGCGAGATCGTAAACAGTAAGTACAAAAATGGCAATGTGGAAAAAAAAAATGAAACGCAAGTGAAAGTGAAGCCAAAAACTAAAGGGGCCGCTACGTGGCGGCGGCGGTGAGGTGATATAAGCCACGCTAACAAACAACGGGAAAAAACAAATTCGAAACTATTTTGAAGTTGAATTAACTTAAATATTTCTTCTTTTTGTCTTTTTTTTTAAGAAATCCTCAAATCGCTGATTGACTTGTGTGTTGTCGATGCCTCAGTGCGGGACATCTGCTCCAAGGGTGACCAATTGCTAACGGAGGAAACCGGCAAAGTGAGTTGTTGTTGAACACTTGGAATTATTTATAGTTTTTTCTATGCATTGAGTCCAATGATTAAGATTTACACATTTGAGGGTTACGTCTGGATTTACAGGTGTTTTGTTGGGCCCCAAGGGTCTAGCAGGCGCACATGGTGCTTATGAACCACGTGCCACCATTCACATCCAGGCAGACCCAAAGATTTACAGATTATGAGATCTGAGGACACTTTTTTTTTAGAGACTCTTTGATGGAAATGATGGGAACTTGCTTACTAACAAAGTGCGTCTTTGGACTATTTTTTTTATTTCTTAGGTTTACAAAAAGGAAAAGGATCTGAAGAAAGGCATTGCCTTTCCCACCTGCCTGTCGGTTAATAATTGTGTCTGCCATTTTTCCCCAGCCAAAAATGATGCCGATTATCTACTAAAATCTGGTGATGTGGTGAAAATGTAAGCATAACTAACAAACTAATTAGCTTCATATATTTATATCATTGTTTTGGTTCATTTTCTTTTATCGTAGTGATCTGGGCGCTCATATTGATGGTTTCATTGCTGTTGCCGCCCATACAATTGTTGTGGGTAAAAATGATAAGATCACCGGTCGTCAGGCTGATGTCATTTTGGCTGCCTACTGGGCTGTTCAGGCTGCACTGCGTCTGCTTAAATCAGGTGCCAATGTAAGTCGTCATGCATTGACTTCACTCAGGGTAGGGAAAACCTTTTACTGCCGGACCAACAACTGCCAACTAACTGTGTTGTCTTATAAAGTACTGGCCACAGTTATAGCTTCATGTCCGGCAAAGATTAAAGGACAATATTCGTGAACTGAACATGTTCACAAAATTTAATCAGAAATGTTCGGTCTTTCTTATTGCCCACAGAACTAGCTTTGAATTCATTATCATCTGGGGATTGATTTGATTTGGGATTGGATGGTTTACTAATAGATTTTTCCCTATTTATAGAACTACTCCATTACCGATGCCGTACAACAAATCAGCGAATCATACAAGTGCAAACCAATAGAAGGTATGCTTAGTCATGAGCTGAAACAATTCAAAATTGATGGTGAGAAGACAATCATACAGAATCCTAGCGAAGCGCAGCGTAAAGAGCATGAGAAATGCACTTTCGAGACGCACGAAGTGTATGCCATCGATGTCATCGTGAGCAGCGGCGAAGGAGTGGTTAGTATTCCCGGAAACTCTCCCCCCCCCACTCACCAATCTCCGTGTTCAATGATTAAAAACTTAAGCGCTTGAGGTTGAAAAGCCAAAAGAGTTAATGAATTGTAATGAATCTTTGTCTCATGTAAGTCTGAAAATGGCTTGGCGCAGCTTGCTGTGGCACATGAGATGGGATTAACATTTCGGCAATTCGGCTGGTCATTAGACCAAGGATCATGAGATTATGAGATCTGAGAACGTACCACTTAAAGCATAAATGTTTCTATATGATTTCTGCACATTTCCTAATAACCAAATACCAATCACATGGTATTTTGCAGGGTCGCGAAAAGGACACAAAGGTTTCGATTTACAAAAAGTCCGATGAGAATTATATGCTTAAATTGAAGGCATCTCGTGCTCTGCTGGCTGAAGTGAAAACAAAATATGGTAATATGCCTTTCAATATACGCAGTTTCGAGGAAGAGACCAAAGCACGCATGGGTGTTGTCGAATGCGTTTCCCACAAGATGATTGAACCCTTCCAAGTTCTATACGAGAAGCCCTGTAAGTTATTTGTATGAATTACTATGACTAGTTAGTTTAATTTAATTGGCGAAACTTAATTCCATAACTTGGTAGCACTTTTAAGTTTCCATTTATGGCCAGACATTTTGCTAGAACAAATCTACGATTATGACGTCTTCATCATTTGCCTAGAATTTGGCCTATGATCTGAACATGACATAACCACAAATTATCAATCAATCAATTAGAAATGTAAAACCCATCATCGATCTTGAAAAAATACTAAAGTTTCTTATTTTTTTTTTTTTAGCTGAGGTTGTTGCCCAATTTAAGCACACTGTTCTGCTTATGCCCAATGGGGTCAATCTTGTAACCGGCATACCTTTCAATGTGGAAAATTACGTAAGTGAGCATAGCATTGCTCAGGAGGAGCTGAAGGAATTGGTCACGCAGCCACTGGGACCAGTAAAAGGTAAAGGCAAGGGTAAAAAGGGAGGAGCAGCAGCTGCTGCTGCTGCTACTGGAGCTGGAGCTACTAAAGTGGAATCGGCGCCGGCCGTTGAGACCAAGGCATAGAGATCTAGAACATCTAGAAATCTAATCTGATCTGATCCCCTCCCCCCACCCCACCCCTTTACCACATCTTAATAAACTTTTGTGAACAATTGCGCTGCCTACTGCTGCCGCCTTTTAAAAATAGTTTTTACTATCGAGAATTCGTTAAAAAAAAACCGCATAGTAAATCATCCATCCACCAACAACAAAATATACCAGACAACAAAAATAAAAGAAACTCACTTCTACCCCCGCCTCATCTCTCTTCCCCAATCCACATAAAACAACAAAAAGAAAAATCAAATCTTTACTTTATTAATTGACAATACTTTTGTTTGTATAATTCCATAATTATATGGAATTTTTTTGGAAAAACTGAATAGAAAAAAGGCCGGAAAAGTTCGTAGTATCCGTTTCTTATTAATTTTCTATTTACTTTACCTAATTTAAGCGTTTGTCCATATAAAAAAAAAACAAAAACAAAACAATTAAAAAAAAATATCGCAACGAGAAATGCCACAAAAAGAGCAAGAACTGTCGTCGAACTGTAAAATTTTTAACACTTAATCTTAAAATTACGCTGCGTAGTAGGTATTAAATAAAATTAACATTTTCTATAAAAAGAAACAACAAAACCACCAACAAAACCTGAAATATCAGAGTGTTTTTTTTTTTTTTGTTTAAGATTTTTTAAGATAACAAGTCAGTCACTTTATGGGATCGACTCTAGTCGATCGAAGGGGATGGGATCCGACCGATGCTTTCAATCAATCATCTGCGCAATTTCAACTTGAGTCATAATTTTTGACTCAAATTGAAATTGCTTTTCAATATGTCATTATCTTTGGTAAATATCCTAATAAAATCTTATTCGATTTTAATAGGGCACACTTCGATTATCACCATGGATATTATGAATTGGTATATGCGTATTGGTTGGTAAGTGGCGTTTTTTCCTATTTATTTATTTATGTATCAAATGAATTATCTACGTATCAACAATCCCAGTTTATCTCTAGTGCCATCTCTGTCTGTTCAGTATGGCTAACTCCTTCTTTTTGGAGTAATCTGTTCATTTAGAGATTTAATAGTTATCCACGATCAACTGAATTAATTTTTGTAACATTCTCATGACGGAAACTTCTCTTTATTATGCCTGGAGGTGGTAAATTTAGAGGGTGGAACAAAGAATTCGCTATGCAGAAGAACCGAATCAGTAACATCATATTTGTGTCGGTTGAAGGTGCACTTTCTTGTTCTTCATTTTAATCGGTTAATTAGGAAATGCGTATTAAATATTGAAGGTATCGGTTAGAACAGAGTAAAGGTTCGATTTTGTTCTGCTTTGGGTTCTTACCAACTTGTGAACTTTTTCCTTCTGTTGAAGTGAAATTTAAATAGCCAAGTTAAAAAGGTTTTTTCTTGAATAAAAATGCGTTGTATTGTTTAATTTGTGTTTTTTTTTTCTTTGTTTTTTCTTTCTTTTGCGTGTTTCTGTTTAAATTAGTTTTGATGTTCACATTCACAATTATACATTTTGAAATTTTCTTGCATTATTTCACTTTTTTTTTTGTTTTCTTTTGCGTTTTTGAAGTTTTTGTTTTGTTTAATATAATTTTACACAGTCTCATCTTTGAACTTCTTGTAATACGAAAAAGTAGCAAGAATAATAATATGCAATTTTAATTTCGTTATCCTGAAGGTGTAGGAGAAGGAGTTGGAGTAGAATTTGTTTTGTTTAGTAGACGCTGCTCCAAATGGCCTAAATGCCTCTCTCGGAACAACAATTGAATTTAAACAACAAAAAAAAAAAAACGAAAGATAAATTATAAAATAGCGATGCAGATGATGACGAGCGTTTTCTTCTGTTCTGTTTTGATTATAACAAGATCTCTTACTAGGATTCCGTTTAGCTTTTTTCAATAAATTTCCTTTAGTTTTTTTGTTTTGTTTCGTTTTGCTTTTGAAAATACACAAATTTAATATTAATTTTCATTATATTTTGTTGGGGATATTATTCTGTTTCTGTTTCCCTTTTTTTTTTTTGTTTTGTCTCTCTCTCTGTTTTGTTTTTGTTTCTTCTAATTTTCAATATGCGCATCCATTGGAGCCGAGGCGGAAACATTTGATTTCTCCGGCGAATCTAGATAGATTTTAAGGGCCCGTTCACGACGCTGGGAATAGCGTGTTGTTGAAATGCAACCCAAGCGATCCAGACGTGCCTTCTCCTTGGCGCTCATTTGCCGGCGTTCCTCTAACGTCAACTCTCGCGCGGCTATGCTTTTATCTCTGTGAATGGAATAAGAATTCAATTCAATCATTAGTATAGATTCCCTTCTCGATATTGGTCCATATTTCGCTCCATTCTTCTTACTTGTACAAATACATATTGCCAGTCTGACTGCTATTCAGCGGATATGTGTCCAGGGTGCCGGGCACAGAGAACCAACTGGTGGATTCGTTGATGCTGACAGCCGATATGTTTGTGCAGGGAAAATTGCTGTTCATCTGCGAGAGAGATAGAGAGAATGAAGAATATATATTTTTCAAAATAAGAATTTCTCAATTACCTTCATGTAACTTAGTTTATCTATGGTGATATTGCAAATCTGGGATAAAGATCGTCTGATTTCGCTGTCCTCTGCAAAAGAAGAGGGGGAAAACCGTTAAACCATAAAGCGAGAGTTCTAACAGAAAAGTGTGACTACATGTCAAAAAGTTGTAGTAAACTGTTAAATCTTCTAATATTTGTTGTCTAGTCTAGTCTAGGAATTGATCCGCATATGCTCATGCTCTATACATATATATTTTGTATATTCTCGACTATTTCATCAATTATTTTACTTACTATCCAAGGTTACTTCCTGAAATTTGCCAAATTCCATTTTCTGTGGATACCATTGTCTCACAAATATTGTCATCGCATCCTCATGCGGCTGCGTTACGATTCCCTCTTCGCACTCTTGAATAATGAACTGCAAATCAGATTGGGAATGTTTAGATTATTACTATAGATGTGTTCCCTCTTGTGTATATTTTTCCTTTTTATTTACCTCCGTTGTTGTGGACGATCTCATTTCACAGTAGAGCGTCTCATCGTTGCTCAATATTTTAATTAGGAATCGGCCGCCCTTTAGCCAGATTCGACAATTATCCACTGTCAGACTGGAGTATTTGCTATCGATGCGTTGCATTTTGGCAACAAGTTCCTGTTTGGCTTGCTCGACCGTGGTATTGGCATTGTAGACCCACTCACAGACGCAGGGCAAACGAGCCGTGTCGTTGTCCAAATCGCTGAGACGCAGAAAATGTATTTTGGCCTTGTACTCATCGGGTTGAAGGGTTTTACCCAACTCCACGGTGAGAGTTTCACCCTCATTGAGACTGATCAACAAATTGCTCTGACTATTTGGGATGCTATTCTCGTTCTTACGCTGCAGCTTAAAGTAGGCATTGGGCACCTTAATCAGCTGCTCAATATGCCGCTTAAAGACGCCCATTCGCATTTGGGTGCCGACAAGGAGTTTGTAAGCGCAGGTGGGTTTCCTTAAATGGGCCTCATCGTCTGACAGATGGCCAGAGCTGGCCGAGCCCGATGTGGCCGCCACAATGTCCACACAATCAATTTTACTAGCATGGAAAAAGTGATTGGTGGCGGCGGAACTATTGCTGGAGGGTAATAGACTTGAGTCCATGGCATCGGCAGCCGAATAGCTGCCATTGCCATTGCAATAAGCATGAACACGCATCATGGCATCATGGGAGGCAGCCTCATCTTCGGGACTGGACAATTGCGGCGAGTGACTTGTGGAGCTAACTTGACTATCGCCACCGCCGCGATGTTGCAACGACTCTGTCTCCACCAAAGTGCGATCGCCGTCGCTTAGACTGCTGTCCTCGGAATTGGATTCATGTCCAGGCGGTACCGACAAAGGATCCAATAGATCACGTTTATAGCGACGCCAATCACAGTCAGAGCTGGGCAACATCTCGCCCACAGCTGAGCCATTCATTAGGGCAGCGTCTACCACATCGCCACCGCTTGAGGGCTAAAAGAAAAACACACAAAAATGGAGGATCCCAAATTGATTGCAATCATCACACCAAAATGAAATCAAACCTCACCTCTGTCGTCGTCGTCATCGTAGTGGTCGCTAGTATTGCCTCCATGCTGGGCACTCCCAACATTTCTAAACTGGCTGCATCGGTGTTAGGCACATTCAAGTAAAAGTAGGTAATCTGTTTAAATTGCGTGTTGGCCAAATTCTGTAATTGCAATTGAGCTTCGGGCGTCGGTTGGGGATCATAGGCGACAAAGGCCTTGCGGAAGGAACCCCTAACGGTGGCCAATAGGAATTGATCCTCATCCTTGATGTGTAAGCGGGTGGCAATGGAGTGACGGAGTACATCGCTGGATTCCCGCGCTGCTGAATAAACCAGGAAGGGACCGTCCATCGACATGGTCGATAGTTCTACCTTATAAACATACCATGTGGAGCCGTCCGGTTTATAAATTTCAAATTCCTGATCCTCCATACGGTATTCCAATAGGAAATCCAAATTGAAATTCTGCGATGCCCTCAGCTCGGTCAACGATGGATCCGTGCAACTCTCCAGTGACTGTATAATCGTATCCATGGATGAGTTATAGGCTACCAAACGACAACGATTGAGTGGAGCAAATTGTTCAACATTTAACATCTCATAGGCGGTCGATAGGACAAAAGTAATATCAAAACTCTGGGATACATAGACACGAGTTACTTTTAGTTTTTTAAGAGAAGGATTATAGAAATACACGCGGGGCTTATAGAGATCGGGCAGAGCCAGATCTGTAACGGTCACATGCCGACCCAAGCGGGTCACACGTGTCTCCTCCTCTGCATGGAGTTTCGGCAACAGGGACTTAATATGCTCCGGAAAATCAAGACATTTGGCCACACGTTCATTACGCTTCGCATCCACTTGACGATACATCAGCATATAGGCATTTGTCGATGAGGTGTATGCGCTGGAATAATAACTGCCATTGGGACCGCCAAACGAGCGCTGTATATCCTCTTGGGTGATCTGCAAAAGCATTTAAAAAACCAGTATTAATATCCGAGTCGAATTTAAGCAATTGAAAGCGACTTACAGTCGACACATTTTGATCATTGAAACAGAACCATTCGTGATTATCAAAGTCCTTGATATAGGCATAATAATGTCCACCCGAGGCACTGCCCGAATGGATCATTATGGCGAATAGCTCATACATATATGGGCCGGCATCCTGTTTGGTACTCTTGCTAGTGCTGCTGCTCATATCGATGCCCTCGTCCTCGTCATTAAGATCATTCTCATGTTGACTGGAACTGGCAGTGGTCACCACACCGCTGCTTAGATTATCCTCCTCCATGGCCGATCCACTGTCCGCTGTACTGCAATCGTCCAAATTGTGTCCGTTCATTTGATACTGATCGCCATTCGTGTTGCGATTGATGAACGTGTTCAAATTAAGTGTTTGCGGAAAGGTTACTCTGAAAATCAATTGGATTAGAGGAGATCGAAGAGTGGGTTGGCGGCTGCGACTGACTCTGCTTACCTATCGTTCAATTTGATGCGATGCATGGTCTGATAATCAAAATCGAATCGCTTCAGATGCAGTGTCAGTATATAGGGAAATGACTTGAAATGCAGTCCCTTGTGGGCATCGCATTTCTTTTTGCATTTCTCGCACAGATATTGATTGTTGCCATCCAGAGTCTCTGGTTGGACAAAGGCACGCAATGCCTCCTCAATGCTGCCATACGCCGAACTGCTACCAAATGGACGCACCGGCAATGGTATGTCCAAGAAGGTATCCTCACGCGTCTTCTCCGTGTTGCACTCCAGACACTTGACATAATCATTCATTTTGCCCTCGTATAAGGTGGAAATTAGATTCGCCTGTTTGGTATTCTTGAACTTATGTTCGAGGGCATCGAACATCACGCGACACAACTCCTGGATATCGTGCTGTTGCCACGCCTCGGTCGAATCCCAGCCAAAGCTGCGTGTTAGATCCGTTGTTTCCACCGATGATTTGTGTGATGTCTGCAGATTTAGGAATAGTTTCTGCAATTGGTATGGGATATTCTTGGCTTCGTTGTCATTATCGAATTCCCATCGATATAAGGCATTCCGGAATTCGGGCGTCATGTAGAGGGCCTGGAGTAGACTGTTTAGATAGCAGGTCATGGCCTGATTGACAAGGCCAACATAACCGCGACTGCTCGGACGGGATAATGACGATGTTCCAGCTGCTGCTGCCGATGATGATGATGAGCCACCACCACCTGTTGTTGTCGTTGCTGTTCCCCCTGATGCTCCGCTTTCTTTCTCTGTCGTCGCCGAGGCCACAAAGTCAGCGGCATTTGTGTTGATCTTCTGCCATGAGGGTAAATCATCGCCACCGTATTTACGGCGATAGAAATTAGATAAATCTGACTCTTGACCGTCTTCGTGGCCGATGCTGCCGAGGCCCACATCTTTAGATGACACCAACTGATCATCGCCGTTGGCTCCTTCCCCGTTCTCATCCGTATTTGTTGTTACATTGGCCCCAAAAACATAGGGGTCCATCGCTAGAGTTGTGGGACTTGTTGTTACATTGGCCCCAAAAACATATGGATCCATCACTAAAGTTGTGGGACTTGCTGAGGCACCCAAGGCCAAATCATCGTCCGACAACTGTTCGGCATCTGAGACGGGGCTTATGTTGAATAGCTCGGATGGTACATGATCATTTATGGGCGAGATGAGGATGCGATTTTGCGGCGGCAATTGTTCGGATATTTCCGCTTTGGTTAACTCGTCAATGGACATATTGTTGTCATAGCAGGAGGAAGTCGTGTTCGTGGTCGTGGACTTAGTCGATGTCGAGATGCCTGTCCCATTCTCGATAATGGTGGTGGCCGCTGCCACAACAGCTGCAGCTCTCGCCGCTGCTGCTTCCCCCTCTACCTCCACCTCGTCCTCCAATCCCAACACCACCGTCTCCTCCTCTTGGATCGTTGTCTTGGACTTGCTCGGACTTGCTGATGACTCACTCTTGCTGGCCGCCGACGACTTGCTCGATAACTTTTTTTTCGTTGTTGTTGTCGACTTCTCGCCTGTTGCTGTCACACGCTTCTTTTTGGTTGTCTCTCCAGAGCTTGATGATTTGGTTTTCTCCGTCTTTTTAGTAGTTGTTGATGATAACGACGATATCTCCGACACGGAAGTTTCTGTTGTCTCGGTTGCTGCTTCCGACGTTGTGATCTTCTTCTCCTTTTTGATTAGAGATGATGCCTCAGATTTTTCCTTCTTTACTGGAGATGTCTCAGATTTGTCCTTTTTTGTTGGCGATCCCGTCGTCGGCACTGTCGTCGTCGTCGCCGTCGTCTCTTTTTTTGTGGGAGATGTTGATTTTGTTGTCGATTTCTCTTTGCTGTGCAGACTAACCAATCCCTGAGCCTTCTTCAGGGGTAACTCAAAACGTTTTGTCACATTACCATCCCAACTGCCTGAGGGTAAGAGAACCAAACTATTTTTCAACTGATGCTCGAATCCCGCTACCTCGTACAGCAATTCTGAATCCAAGTTATTGAGATGCACCTGAATATATAAGAAAAATATTAATAACCAATTAGTATTAATAGAATGTATCCTTTTGTGGTCCGATAAAGGCAAAAAATATATCCTTAGTGAAAGAGAACTATTGCTCTTCCAGCTGAAAACTACAATCTTAAGCACTAAAAGCGACCTTGATCCATGAGAGGATTATACAATTATTTGAACATTGACATAAACAGAGCAAGAAAAAGTTGTCTGCCCTTAAGTGTTCATCCTATTCACTCACCAAATCTTTGTTATCATGCGGCTGTAGGATTAGTTCGAATTTCCCATAGGGAAACTGTGTGCCAATCAAATTAATGACATGCTGTACGGTATAATGTGAACGTAAGACGACATTGATTTTCTTTTGCTGCGAACCAGGTGTCTGATCGAATACCGAAACAGTGCACTCCGGAGCAGCACTCTTGCTTTTGCTATCCGTCGTCGTGTCTGTCATGACGGCGGCGTCTATGTCGTCGTTGTTGTTGTCGTCGTCGTCGTCTTGCGATAACCAAAACTCAAAAATCAAAGAATAAACTTAAGCCGGGCGGAAAGTACGAGAGCGCGTCGTCCTTCTGCTGCAAATGAAATTAAAGAAATTGAGACAAAATATATTAATAAAAATCGATACATAAAATTTTGGGTTTTAAAATAAAATACATAAGAAAACAAAAAAAGCAAAACAAGAATCTGAAGGAACTAAAAATTTAAACGAAGAAACGAAATAAATATAATACTATATAGGAACATATATATACACGAAAGTTGAGCAAAATATGTCAAGATATTAAGTCTCTCTGACGTTTCATACTAGTCATGCCCAGCTGATGATCACGAGAAATAAGGAAATCGTTGCCTCTAAAGGCACTGCGCGTAATGAACGTACATACATACATACATACGTCGTACGAACACTCGTTTTATGTACATAGATATATTGAAATAAGTATGTTCATGTTCTCCTCTTGTTTTCGACCTCAATCGAAAATAAACCCCCCAAATCTGCCTGCAATAGCGTTTTCTCCTACTACTACTACTACATATCCACCTCCACCTTCAACCACCCACCCATCCATCCACGTTTCCACAGCGGTTTTCGCGCCTTATTTGTGTACGCTCTTGCTCGAAAATATATTGGCAAATATATGACTAACGTTGGATGGAATTTTATAAACAACCAACAACACCAGGCCTGCCTGCCTGCCTGGCAGGCGGCGTCCAGAATTTTCTTATATGTCGACACATTTTCGCCTATTTTCCTTTTTCGTTCTTCATTTTCGTGGGACCGCGCGTCATAATTGCTGCATAAATTCTGTGTTTTTGGGTACTACAAAATGTCATTTGCATGTTAAATGAATTCTTTGTTGGTTGCTCAACTGGGTGGGTGGATGGTGCCGGAGGCGATGATGATGATATTGCAACGGAAGTTGTACAATATACTTATTTTGTTGCGCCAATAATGCGCAAATTATGCCAAATAATCGGTCGTCCTACCGAACTCGTTTAGGGGTGTGGTACCTCCTCTTCTTCATTCTATAATATAAATTCAAAATGATTTACTAAACACAAATTCCAGAATTCTGAAAATAATATATGCAATTGAAGTCAAAATAGAAAAATAAGTCAAGTCATACAACACATTATAGAACGCAAAAAGTGTATAAACAGATAAGAGTAAAAACTTCCAAAACTCTCCAAACTGAATGCACTATAAAGTTAAGCAAAAGATTAAGTTCCTTTGAATCATGGCCTATCGTAAGAAATACGTTTTCTAGAGCTTCATTAATTTTACGATATTCAGTGTGAATTTAATTAATTACGATCTGGTTGGACCACCTAAATAGATCCAAAATCTAAAATCCTTTTGGTATAAAAAGAAAAAGCTTAAAACGGAAACGTTCAAAGATTTCTTTGAATTTGGGTATTTTTCTACACAGTAATGTGTTTTTTTTTACCGAATCACAGTGCATTAACTTCTATTTTATTATAAATTCGCTTATCGTTCATTGGAATACGATTTTGAAGCCATCTGATAAAACAACGACGTGAAACTCTGTATGAAGCTCTTGTGTTTGGAAATCTCTTAGATACGAATTGAAAATTGATTTGTTGTACACAGTCTTTAAATTAAATGTCTTTGGCAATTAGCACTAGTGCAACTCATCAGTATATAAAAATAAACTACCGTCAAAAAAAACTATCAAAAACTATATCAGAGGAAGCATAGATCGAGATGATGATGCACGCAAATTGTGAATTTGTTCGGTTTGGGTTTTTGCTGTTGCAATTTCAAACACATGTTGGATGCTGCTCCTACAGAGCAGACGACGATATAAACCGATATGTACATACATATATATATTTATATATATATATATAGTGTGTGTGTGTATAAGTAAATGCTAATATACGCAAAGCCAGAGCCAGAGAAATGAAATCAAAATAAAAAATTGTGGGTCTAAAAATAAAAACAACGTCGACGGGGCGACATATCGAAGAAAACGGAAAGGAAAAGCAAAAAAAAAAGTACAAATATTTAAATCAGGGGTATATATATACATATATGTACGTATGGATGGATATCTCTGTGTGTGTGTGTGTGTAGATATATATCTGTCTATCTGCCTATTTGTATATGCGAAGGTTTCAGAATCAGCCACATCCATTGCATAGATCTTAGGCCTATCAATCAGAGAGAGAGAGAGAGGAAGAGTTAGGATCAAAATATTTACATAGAGCACAAACGATTCATCGAGACGACCAGTGTATCTATGTACGATCCCTCGAGTGTACTATAGTGAGTGTTAAGTGTGTGTTTTATTTCGCTTTTATACTATTTTTGTGTGCTATTTTTGAAACTATTTTGGGTACTTGTGTGAAATCTTTGACCACAAGACCGAGGGAGAGGGGAAAAACAGAACCGAAATACTTTTTCGCATGTCTCTATACAGAGAAGGGGGGACGGACGGAGAGAGAAAAAGAGAGAGAGAGATCTAACCGGAAATACTGCACATGTATAAACAATATTTCAATCCAAATTTTTGATTTTTTTTCAACATTTTTTCTATGATGGTCTTCTATTTTTTGTTATGTGCATCTCTTAAATACTTTTGCATTTGATTTTGATACTTCAATTTTACCGTCGTCTTCCACAATTATTCTTGAGAGCGATCCGAACTCAAAAACCGCCGTCAACGCACGACATCGTTCACGCGTGTACTGGTCGGTCGGGGTCCCCGATGATTTGGATGCTCGCCGAGAATCCGAGACTACACACATTGGCGCCGCCGAAGACGACGCCGCTGTCCGATTCGTTCGATCGGCCGGCGGCCCCACAATACAGACGATCATTGCCGATCACCATGAGTGCGGTACGAAGTGGGCATTAGATGATCAGTATAAAAGACAGTTTAACAATACTTTTAGGACCATGGATCATAATGATGCGAAGGAATACGGACGAAAAGTCAAATGAGTAACAGGCAAATATCGAAAATCAACAGAGTGGAGAAATTCGAAGAGTTGTGGTAAGATTAATACATACAATTACGATGGGGGGAAAAACCTCAATGTAAATAAGTTGTGAGACAAAGAAAGGCCAAAAATCTAAAATAATGGAGATGAAAGATTTAATTCGAACACACTTCACACTTGCTAGAAAGTGCATAAGTGCTGGCTGGTGTGGAGAGGGAGGGACAGAGAGTCTTGTCCGATAATGAAATCGTGTTTACATTAAAAACCCCTTCCCAATTTCCGCTTTTTCTTTATAAGACTTATCACAAGGTATGTCGAAGTTTTTGGGGGATATCTGTAGGCATAGCTTTCGAACTTATGAAAACATATTATTCTATATAATTCCAACAATCCAACATGATTGTTCACATACACACTGGTACACTGATACATATTTAGGTGATATCACTTAACCAATTACAATCTATTCAAATTGATAAGAAAATTATCGCAAACATTGATTCAACGGCTTGGCAGTAGTGAAAGAGACGGAGAATGTGCGAGTGGGTGAGAGTAGGTCACTTGGAAACTGCAATGTCCGATCCGATTCGAACGATTGCGATCTCTTTCGATGGGTTTACTCGATTACTCAATGGGATTATATAGTAGATATATGGTATGCAGCTGGCGCCGCAGTAGTCGACGTCGCAGCGAAAGTGCTATTAATGTTTTTATTCTAGATGCCGATGATGGCCTCTGCCGCCGCCTCTGTTTTCTCCTTATCACCACATCTCTCTAGCTGGGCTCTCTCTCTTACGCTCTGTATCTACTGCAATCGTTGTATCTGCAAGAATGAATGAGACTATTTTTATGACAGTACAAAAAAAAACCTAAAGCTAAGTATATGTACGTATTTATATCTACATATGAATGCTGCAAGCCGGTGAAGCCGACGACGACTTCGACGTCAACAATGCCGACAGCGACGAAAAGTTGTTTCAATATTTTGTTGTTTCTTTTCTTTACATTTTTTCTGCTTTTCTTTAGAGGTTTGCGCAACCAATTTGCTGGCCACCTATTACAAGGCGGTGAGAATGATGGGGAGGAGTGTCGGTGAGGTCCTCTCACAGAGAGGGGGGATCGGTCAAGGTTTTTTTTATTTTGTGTTGGTTGCTTGTGATACGTGACATGCAAAAATTTGTCCAATTTAGACTGAATTCAGGCGTCCTTCGAGACTTGCCATATGTCAATAAATATAAAAACTAGCCGCAAATCGGTAAACCTTTATACATATGTATGTAGGTATGTGTATGTGTGTGTTTCTGTGTGTAATTTCTTCTATTTTCCATGGGCCGTACCTCGTCCTCCTACTCCACCTCACTCACCACCTCGCTCTCTTTCACTCACTCCCTCTTTCTATCTCTCTCTTTCTCTGGAACACTGCAAAATGTGAAGAAAATCTCTTGAATTGGCCAACAAAAAAAAGAATGAAAAATTTCTTTTGGATTTTTCGGTTTAATCCTTGAATTGCTTCTTTGTGGCGAGCGGTGATTCTTACCGCGTCAGTTGTCTGCCTTCCACTTTAGTTTACTTATTTAGCTTATGTTTTAAATTGCAATTACACGGTTGGACATTTTCTACAACATGTCCAAAACGGAAAACAACAAAAACAAACCAGAGTATTATTTGGTACACGTAGATAAGCAGCTATATACGCGGCTGTGTCGTAAAATGTAGATAACTGACATTTCACTTAACTATCGTTTGAAATATTCCTGCCAGGGTGGCCAATATTAAAAATGGTGTTGTGTATTAAAAATTCAAAGCATTTTATTCTGTTTTGTATATATATATATATAACACGTATAAATTTTGATTTTTATCTTCCAATTAAAGTTATTTATTTCACAATACGACTATCGATACAACTTTTTATTACCGCCCTGAAAATGCTGATTACTATCGATAACAGTGCAATGCAAATTACTTATTTTCAAATTGTTTATTTAATTTTTATATATGTAAGCTTTAAAATTAAACCGCTATTCACTTTTAAAACGAGTTAACGAATTCATCGCCTTGGAACATAGGGTTCTGCATCCGCATCGCTTGCCATTCAAATGCTCGCGCCCAATCTGGAGTGGACATTGCTTCCAGATGCAACCCTGCGACTCTAGAAATTTCGAGAACATTCGACAAGCAGACCGCACGAAGCTATAAAAGAGGGAAGCTCACGTAATTTCGATACATTATCAAACAACAAAACATACCGAGAAGATCAAGGAGGGCGTGTAAAAGCACAATTTTCTCACCCGAGAGTGAAAAAGAAAAAAAAGAGCAAAAAATAAGTGTCAAAAAACAACTCCAAGTGATATCAAATAATATAAAGACAAAGGTTATTGCGGAAAACTAAATCCACTTAACTTGGAGGAAAACTCATTCGTCAAATATTTGAAAATCAGTTAAGGTAAGTTGACAAAATACACACATCTGTACGGCAAACAAGAAATTTCCAATACTTGAGCCGAAATTAGCATTGATTTAAGGCGTCTGAAACGTGGGCAGGGTTTTAAACAAAGAAATTCAGTTCTTTTCTGGCCCAATGAGATCAAAAATGAAATAAGCAGCGAAAACAACACAACAACAACAATAAAAAAAAATCGAACTAAACAACGTCATCAGTTGCCTTTGGTGTGTTTGTCGTTGCACAACTCGAATTTTCTAGCACATTCCATTGAGCAAAAACAGAGAGGAAAGAAAAGAGGCAATAACAACAATAACGACCAGTGACAGACTGAGTGAGGCCAGTCAGTGTTGGCATGCAAAATTGCTAGAAAAAGATAGAAACTACTGATAAGGGACAGACAAATAGCTATTTAGTTGACAATAGAAAAGTAAATAAATTCAATTAACTTAACAACTAATGAATTGAACAAAGGTTAACAGGAAACATCTGGTCTAACAGCTGTTTTTATATTTGATTAGAGAAGTAGTCGTCGGCTAATTTCAGCTTGAAAATGGGTGAACTAAGTGTGTCAGCACTGACAGCTGCTGCTCTGAACAAAAACAATGCTAACTAATCTCTCATTATTTCACATTCTATTATTCTCGGAAAACAGTTTACCACAAGGACAATGGGCAAAGATTTCTACAAGATTCTGGGCATTGATAGAAAGGCCACCGACGATGAAATCAAGAAGGCTTATCGCAAATTGGCCCTCAAATATCATCCCGATAAGAACAAATCGCCGCAGGCAGAGGAGCGATTCAAGGAGATTGCGGAAGCCTATGAAGTGCTGTCCGATAAGAAGAAGCGCGACATTTTCGACCAGCATGGCGAAGATGGGCTAAGAGGTGGCGGTCCATCGGGACCTGATGGTGGCGGTCAGCCGGGTGGCTATAACTATCAGTTCCACGGAGATCCACGTGCAACATTCGCTCAGTTCTTTGGATCGGCAGATCCATTCGGCGCTTTCTTTGGCGCCGGCGATAGTATGTTTGGAGGAGGACCCGGTCAGAGCCAGAGCCAGGGACAAGATCAAACGTTTATGATGTATGGCGGCGACGATATGTTTGGCGGTGGAGGCTTTGCCTGTAATCCGATGGCTCATGCATTCCGTTCACAATCGTTTAATGCCCAGGCCCCAACGCGAAAGCGTCAACAGCAGGATCCTCCAATTGAGCATAATCTGTACGTGAGCCTGGAGGAGGTGGATAAAGGATGCACCAAGAAAATGAAAATATCCCGCATGTCGATGTCCACCGGACAAGCCCGAAAAGAGGAGAAGGTACTAAGCATTACAGTGAAACCGGGATGGAAGGCGGGCACCAAAATCACCTTTCCCCGCGAGGGTGATCAGGCTCCACAGAAGACCCCAGCAGACATAATTTTCATCATACGTGATAAGCCCCACACTCAGTTCAAGAGGGAGGGCAGCGACTTGCGCTACACTGCCCAAGTTAGCCTCAAGCAGGCTCTGTGCGGAGCTCCGTTGAGCATTCCGACACTACAGGGCGAAAGCATTGCCGTCAATACCCAAGGAGAGATCATCAAACCCACCACCACAAAACGCATCACCGGTCGTGGCTTGCCCTTCCCCAAGGAACCATCACGACGCGGTGATTTAATTGTGGCCTTTGATATCAAGTTTCCCGATTCGCTTCCATCAAATCTGAGATATCAGTTGGCTGAACTATTGCCAAATTAATCTATGGTAGCTAAATCGTATCCACTAATTCTACACTAATTATTTTTTTTTTGTATTATTAATTTTTAAGTGAGGCGCCAACGTTTCGCCAAATCGAGTCAGTCGAATATGGTATATATATATATATATATATCTACACACACATATAGATTCTCTTTACTATTTTGATTTTGATCAGCAACGTTATTCTGACACTTAAATTCGAATTGATTCGGTCTGGCGGAAAAAGTAAATGCCTAAAATAATAACAAAAATCTATTCTAGTTTCGAATATATTAAAGGTACATAGTACGTTTTAGTACCAAAAATTATTTATGTTAAAACAATAAAAAGAAACAGAATTTATATATAAAAATCAAAGTTGTTTTCAAAAGTTGTTTAAATTTCCCGCGCTTAAAACTTGACTTAAGCGCTGGAAGTTCAAATGTTGTTAACAGACTCAAGTTTGATTAGAAGTCTTTTGTTAGTTAACAGACTCAACTGTGGTTTAACAGTTTTATGTAAGTAAAATACTGGGAGCAAAATAATGTTAAAATTAATATCGATATCACTGGACGTGTGTGCTTCGGCGAAAAAAATGTGGCGCGTTTTTTTCATAAGTTTTATTTGGTTTGTGAATCGTGCGCGCTACAAAAATATAAACAGAATACCAATTGTGTAATGCTTTTCAATATTGTTTGTATCTTGTGCAAAAACATTTGCTGATTACAAAGTTATTTGCGGATTAAAAAATAGTAGCCTCAGCCGCGGCTTAGGCGGCGGCGCAGCTTGTGAAGTTAGGAAGTAGGTGAAGTAGGTGTCTCCATTTTGCGAAGATTATTAAAAAGTGTGTAAAATGCGGCTAAAAGTGTTGGTGTATAATAACCATCTGTAAATAAACGTTGTAGAATAAAAAGGTTAGTAAAATTACCAATAAATGGTCTGTGTTCACGCACTTGTCGCCAATCTTCTTTACCGTTAATTCGTTGTGTGGTTTTGTCATCTGCATGTGTTTGTGCGACAGGGACAGACAGTCAGCTGCTTAAGAATTGAATTCGCAAAGAAAACAAAAAAACATTTTCATGTTTTTTTTTTTTTTAAATTTCACATTTTATTTGGGTTTTATTTGTTGTTTTCACTTCAAAAAGAATTTGTTGTAATTTTTAATTTGTCACACACTTTTTTTACTTTTTGTTTTTCTTTTCACTATCCTTAAATTTTGTTGTTGTTGCTGTTTTGTGTTAAGTTTTGCTTGCATTTTGCATTGTTTTTTTTTTTTGTTTGTATAATTTTTTTTTGTTTTACTTTTTTTGCATATTTTGTTTGTTGTTTCAAAAATGTTTAACATACATTGCAAATTTCTTTTTGTTTTTGTTCTTATGTTTTGTTGTTGTTGCAGCTGCTAATTTTGTGTATTATGATTTTTTCGAGTTCGTGTATGTTTGTGTTTTATGTGTGTGTGTTTTTTATTTTTTGTTTGTTTACTTGTTTATAATAAAAATGGAATTTGTTTAATGTTTTTCTTTTCGTTTTAGTTTATTATTATTAACTAGAATTGTTTGCTATTGTTGTTGTTCTTGTTTTATTTTAGTTTATTTTTTGTTCCTTATTTAATAAGTGTAAGTTTCTTTCTTTTATTTTATATGCTTAAAAGAAATTAGAAAAAAAATCATTTTTTAAAATATATTATGATCAGAGTTTTTAACTAACAATTCGAATTAATTGAATTGATTTAAGAACTCAATCGGTAAGACAAAGACAGAATAATGTACAGAGGGGGAGAGAGTATAAGCGACGTTACATTAGAGTCTAATGATTAGACTCCAATGATCAGAGTGTGAAAGATAAATTCGGACGCTACCGTATAGCACTTTCTATCTCTCTCTCTTTATTGACCTATTCTTGTATAAGAAATGGTTTGATGACGTCACAATACTACAAAAAAATGACAAAGAGGGGGTTGCACTAAATGCAACAACGGCGTCATATTGTTCTTATACCACTCTTTTAATATCTATTCTCTCTCTGTCTCTTTCGCTTCTGTCATTGTCCCGTGGAAATGAATAACAATTTCTTAAAAAAAAAAAAAAGAAATAAATTTCTTCTTCTTTTGGTTGTTGTAAACTTAAACATCATTTTGTTTAAACATTAGACTATGCTTGTATAATAAAAAAATTCATTTTCTCCTTTTTTTTTTTTGTTTGGTTTTGTGTTTTTTTTTTTTTTTGGTTTTCTTTTGCTTTTGTTTTAAAAATAGTTAAATTTGCGTATAAAAAAAGTTTTCACGCTATGAGTTTTTGTAATAATTTAACTATTTCGATTTCAGTTTGGTTTTTCTTTTAAACTTATACAAAAAATTATGTTAAAATGTCGCATTTTCTTGATGTTTGTAAGTATTTTTTTTTTTTGTTTTCATTTTGCTTGGTATTTTGTTTTTGTATTCTCTTTTTTGCATTTTCTTTTTTGGGGGAGGGTTTTTTTTTGTTTTTGCTTTACTGAATTCACATTTTGTTTTGGGGGTTTTTATTTTTGCTGTCATTTTGGAAACCTAAAAATCTTTTTTTCTTTCGGATTTTTTCCGCTTATATTGTGGTAGTTTTTTTTTTTTTTTTTTTTTTTTTGATTATGTTTCGATTTGTTATTGTGAGTTACACTGGAAAAAAAGTAGGTGTTAGTTTTTCTTTTTTATAATGATTCATTCAGCAATTGGTTTTTTTTTTCTTAATTGTTCCTGAATTGAAATTTAATCATCCCAACAGCTGCTTTCACAACCAATTTTAATTATTACTTTGGGTAGCAACAAAAACAATGTTTAATGTAGTGCTGATACTATGAGCGGTGAGTGGGTGTGTTGGGGATGATGAAGGGGGGAAGGATGAAGAGTATCTAGTCGGTGATTCTTATCTGAGAGAGAGAGAGAGAGAGAGAGCACTATCTCCATGGGTTTTAGTGCGGTAGTGAGCCTACTATACGTATGTATGTGCGATCTCCTGTAAACCTTGTTGCAAGTGAGTCATGGTACTGTTCGTCTGTTGGTGAATAAGAAATCCATTAGGTAAAAAATAATGGTTTTCCTTTTCCCCTCAGAGAAAACCTCCTACAAACCACGTCAAAATTCTAACCCTAAATAGGTTCGGCATACAATATTGTCTATCCATAGTAGTTTACTTAACCCCTAAAGACACATTGCATTAGACAGACTCTTCGTCTATGTCTGTTAGGTTCGCCCCATTACTCATAAGTTCTATAAGCGCCGCCACCTGCTTTGTAGTATTATCTTCTAGATTTTGGAGAGTTCTTTTGAACGTAGACCGATCGCTATAGCCTTTTCGACCGACTTTAAGTACGTGTTTCTTCCATCCCATCCCATTTTCTTGACTATGCTTGAGGGAAGAGTGAGTGGGGGATGTGGCGATGGGGTTTTGAGTGAATTTGCTCCTTTTTCTTCTAAATGTGTATGTGTGGTTTTTCTTTTCGATTCGCTTTTACTTGCTCGCCTCGTCGCTTGTATTTTTGTTTCGAAGTGCTTCGAAGAGAAGAGTTGCCTTAATTATTATTGTTAATTCTGCTAGGTGTTTTTTTGTTGTTGTTGTTGTTGTGTGTGAGTTTTGTTTTTTAATGCTGTCTCATATATTTTCTGTATAGTTTATAATTTATTTAAATTTTTCATTTTGTCTTTGTTGTTGAATGCTGCATTTAACGTTTATGTTCCTTTTTGTTTTTCTTTCATTTTTTTAAGTGTATGGAATTGTTTTTGTTTTTTAGTTTTACCATTTAACATTTTGACTAAATTTTTGCTATTGGTTTTATTTTTTTTTTTTTTTATTATTATTATTATTATGTTTTTTAAATTATTTGGTTTGAAATTGTTTTTTTCTCAGTGTGTGTGTGTTTGCCTACAAACTAAACAAGTGTGTGTGTGAGGCTTAAATTACTAAGATTTTTACGCGCTTTTTTGCAACGTATTTTTTTTCTTTTGCGTTTTCTCTAATTTTTTTCTCATCTTTTTGCTTTATTTACTCATTCGCTCATTTTTTTGTTGTTGTATATATTGTTATTTTTTATTTTTTATCTCTAAACCTAAATTCAAAAAAATTCATTTTCCGTTTATGCAATTGTTCATTTTTTTTTAAATCGAAATTTACTTTCAAGTCTTTTTGCAGCGACAAATGCAATTGTTGAATTTGTTCTCCATTTCTCTTCTTATTTTTTTCTCATTGTATTAATACATTGTTTAATATAAATCAAAGTCTTCTCATTACTCAAAAGAAAAGAGTTTTAGTTTTTGTTTAAACTTTTCGTTTTCGATGTGTTTTTTGTTTTCTTTTTTTATTCTTAGTGTTTCATTAACAAATTTTTGTTACTTTTAGAGGGGGTGATTGGTGAGGTTTTTTTTGGGGGCAGGGTAAGGAAACCAAGCAAATTGATTTTTATTTTTTCAGTTTCTTTGAGTTGGCCTACACTTGATTTAGATTTTTGACAACACAAAAAACTATTTGTTTTCAAAATTGCATTTTGCATTTTCGCAAATGAATTCAATTTTTGCGTTTTCTTTTTGGTTTCTTTTGTTTTGTTTTCTCGTTTCTCATTTTGTTTGCATTTTAGTTTAGTTTTTGTTTTCGTCTTGTTTGCGGCTTGTTGACTGTGGATCTGTGCCTAAATTTATCATGTCTCGTGGTTTCCACACCGGGGACCCTACAATTAAAAATGAAGAAGAATAAAGTATAAAGCATAATAGAATACGAAATACGAACAAACAGATACAAGATAATGGATAATCGATAATGGAAGATAATACAATTGGAAAGCATAGCACAAAAAACCATACGTAATTATGCTGATGAACATAAATTCGACCCATCGATAAACACCCTGTATATGTGTGCATACAAGGTTCATTTTTTCTAGCATTTTATATAATAATAATATAAAACTAATATATTATTTGGCATATGTATATAGAGACCTGATTCTAACAAATTTTTACCATCATTTGCTCAAGGATCTTTTCTATCAGCTAAGATACCGATAGTTGGAGTTCGGACGACATGCATTGCGACACCACGATAGGTTAGGGTATTAAGACGGTCGACAATTCTTTTGGGTAAAATCGGCAACCCGAATTTTATTTTTTCGCTTTTATCAATAAATTTGGCCAATTTAATTTGTTTATGTTAATAAAAACATGCAAGAAATTTTGTCAATGATAATTAAATTAGGTGGAAGTAGTTGCATTGTCTACTTTTAGGCGGAAGACTTATGTATCGTTATCTAAGTATTCTTTGCTATTTCTATCTAAATGTAAGAGTAAATTGAGGTGAGGTTGGGGAGGGCTAGGGGGGATTAAGTAGAAGGTTTTAGCATAAAAAGATTCGGATTTTGTTTTTTTTCTTTAGTGTTGGCTAAAATGTTGACATCGCTTGATAGATTGATTTATTAATTGGTTGATTTGTTTTTTTTGTTAGTTATTTTTCTTTACATCTATTTTTCGAAAAATTTGTTCCAAATGTTTTCTTTTTGTTTTTAGATCAGTTTTGCATTTTATGCCAACATTTTGTGTTCAATTTGATGAAACGGAAGGAGGAGAAAAAAGATCGAAATGGAAAACAGGCAAAAGGAAAAGCAAGAAGAAAAGAAAATTTATTAATAATTGTTGTTGTAGTTGTTATTGTTGGAATTTCCCTATAGAACACTCAATGGAAAAATGATGGAAAAACTTTGTGCACTTTTTGTTGTTGTTTTTGTTTCTTGGAATGAGGAAAAGAAGTGCTGAATGAAATATTTTTTCGATTGCCTCTAAGGTAAATGTTGTTGTTGTGGTTAAGGGGGAGCAGTGAGGTTCGGGGTGTGTGTTGGTAAGTGTGCGTGTGTGTAACCATAAGACATATATAAATATATATATTTTCGTTTAACAGATATATATTTGCTTTTTTGTTTTGTTATCAATTTGTTCGTTTCGAAATCACACACAAATTTCTTTTTACGTTTCTTTTGTTTTTCTATTTGTATATTGATTTTTTTTCGACCTATTCGATCTTAGAAAATGCAAAACGGATTTAAAGAATCACAGAAACGGATTTAAAGTGTATTGATTTAACTTTATTTTTCTTTTCGATTTCTCTTTTGGTTGTTTTTCTTAATGTTTTTTTTTTATTTGACCAAAAAACTTAATCAAGCGATGCCAACTGTTGAAAATTAATAATAGTAATTATATTAACTACATAAAATACATATACATGGAATTATTCATATATGCAGAAAGAGAATCAAAATTAGAACCATTTAAAACGCATTTTTAATAACCATTTCAGACTTCAACGATTTTTTTTTCGAAAATGACTAACTAGTTCTTAAGCCCGGAAAATGGGATCTACACTGTTTTACAAAAAATTAGTCCCCCGTTAGCGATCTAGAAGATACCTTGATCTGTATATTCAACCATAGAATGTGCAAATCGAAAAAAAACTAGCAGAAATAAGTGGGTGAAAAAGGTTTTGATAAGCCAGAATTGGCTACTAAATAGAACTGTGGATAGAAAGAGAAGTTTTTGGGTCGTGAGCGGGTCGGGGGACGTGATGTCATGCAAGTTGTGGTAAGGACTCATTGTAAAATTCCAAAAACAAAAAGTCTAATGTTTTATTAAGTGCAGATTATTTAAGATAAGTGGACTTGCCCCACCACTACTGGATACTAGAATCGGTTAATTAAATAATGTTTTATATTCTAACTACTGTCTCAAGATTTGTTTTTTAGTAGTCTATACATTCCCTACTTGATCTCTTCTACTTGATTTTATTAAAACAAAGTTAATCTATATGATAAGTACACATTGGAAATTAAAGATCGAATCCGTTGAAGAAAACCTACAACTATGTGAAACTTGTTTGTATCAGTTCAAAAAAACTCTACAAAAAGAGGGGAAAATTTCCCTACTAGCATTTGCTTTTTCTTGCTAAGTTATCGATGAATTGATGTTAGGAAAAACATGACAGAACTCGGTTGCATCGTTGAAACGAAAGCTAGTCTGAAAGGGCAATTGGATTGCTATGCGATTTTTTTGTGGTTCTAATTTTGTTTTTCGAAATCAATTATCTCAAGTATTCAGATCTTCTCCCTTAACTAATATAAAACCAATTTGATTGCATTATTTTAAGTAATTCCTCCAATTTTTCTTATTGTTTTTTTGTTTAAAAAAAAAAAAAAATTATAAGTAGTATATCACACATTTTAGTTCAAATTGTTTTTTTTTTAACTTATTTTACGGGCTAAAAATTCAATTGAATTCAATTTAAATATATATTTAGATATATATTATTCAACTTACCTTGCTAAAACAAAACTAAACATTTTAAACTAATTGCATAGAAAACTAAGTTAACACTTTTGTGGGGGTTGGTGTTGGGTCTAAAGGGGAGGGGGAGGAAAAAACAAGGCCAGGCCAAAATGGGAGTTGTTGGGTTCTTATTTTTCTTCTCTTTTTCGTTCTTTCTTTTTCTCTTTACTGTCCATTTGTCGCTCGGTCTTTGTTTCTTTTCGTTTTGACTTATTTAATTTGTTTTGGATTTTTATTTTATTTTTGTTATTAGTAGTTGTTTTTGTTTTTTGATTATTTAGTTTATTTTATTTTGTTTAGAAATATTTTGTTGCTGTTGTTGCTTGTTGAATTTGATTTTGCTTAGTTTTTTTTTAATTTATCGATTTCGATTTTGATTTTGTTGCTGTCTCAAAGCCCAGTGTAAACTGTAAATGTTGTTTTTTGTTTTGGTTTCATTTAGTTTTTGATTTTTTTATTATTTATTTATTATCAAGCATAAAATTGAAATATGTTTGACTATTTTGTTTGTTTTGTTGAGTATTTATATATATGTATGTATATAGTTATTTTCCTTCAGTTACATTCAACAACCTGAAATTTGATTTTTAATGTTTAGTTGAGTTTCGCACAAAAAAAAAACCGATAAGAAGGAACAAAAATTCAACTATTCTTCCCATTTTGGTTTTCCCTATTGTTGTTTTAGATATACCCTTGCAGTCGATATACATATATATATTCTTGATCGGCATCATTCAGAACATTGTAATAATAATTTTTTAGATCGAACTACTTTATATGATATGTACGATCAGTCAAAAATTTGTTCTTTGAAGATTCACATATATTAATCAAATTGGGTAGGTCGCCACAATTTATAGAGAAACGTTTAGCAAACGATCTTATCTAGAGCGCAAGCAAGGGTATATTAACTACGGCGTAGCCGATGTTAGATTTTGAAATATCTTTTCGATAATTTTGAAGATTATCTATAGCCATAGAGTATATCGTTTTTGTATGTTAGTATATATATATATATATATATATATATATATATATGAATGGTTGCTTGTACATATGTATGCAAGTGTGTGTGTATATATGTATGTATATTATATAATTTGTTATATACGATTAATACTGAACATTGAGGTACGACTTACGATTATCATTTTCATCATCAAAAAATGCCTTTTGCTTTTTTCTTTTTCTTGTTTTTTTGTTTCTACGATAAATGAAAAACCTCAAAAAGAATGATATCAAAAAAAAAAAGAATGAATCCAAAAAACAATTATTTGTCACAACATTTTCTCGTTTCCCCTTCGTTTTGCCTTCTATGCTTTCATTTATTTATTTGTTATACAAAAAAAATTGATTTTTTAACTAACTATTTTGTTGTTGTTGTTTGTTGCCGTTTTTGATGTAAATACTTTCAAATATTCTGATTCTTTGGTTTAGGTATATATAATGTTAACCCTATAGAATTGTTTGTTTGTTTGTCCAACCCGCATTTTCATTTCCATTTCATTCTCAATTCAAGAACTTTTGTGCTTGATTAATAAGAGTTGCAGCAGTTGCTAAACTTAATTTTTTCTATATGATTTTTCCCATTTCCATTCGTACTCATTTTCCATTTGTCCTTTATCCATATATGTATGTATTTTTTTTATTTTCCTTCAATTTTTCCTTGCCATTTTTAATTTCTTTACCTTTGTCTCTTAGTTTAGTTTATGTGCGAGTATGAATTTCAAGTTTAGTTTTTAGTTTTGATTTTTTTTCTTGTTCTAGTTCTAGTTTTGAGTTTTAGTTTAGTGGCTTTCGCTTGCTAATTACGGTACGGCACGAGCTGAGCTTCTTCTGTGTGCAATGCGGCGTATGCGTAATGTGTATATACGTTTATTTAGAGGTGTATACTATATATATACAATTTTTTCGGGCAAATCGAAACGAATGAAACTCTTTATAAGTCAGAGATAAAGATAGAAAGATATATATTTATATCGAGAGAGAGTGGGAGAATGAGGAAGTGAGCGTGAAGCGCATGGAAATGCATTTTATACGTTGTTGTTGTTGCAGATGGAAAATTTTCCCTAATGATTGACTATTTGTTGACTGGTTTAAATATTTGTTTTTAATTATTCATCGTATTTATATTTATTATTCATATTCAATCCCTTGTGTTCGAAAAAGTTCTCCGTTTGTTCACATTTGTTTTATTGTTCTTTTTTTAAATTATTTTTTTTTTTACGTATATTGTGATCTGAGTTAAGTTTTGGTTTTTGAGTCTTTGAGGCATTTTGGGTTTTGTTTTTTTTTTTTTTTGGTTTTTACGAAAATTCCTTTGGTATACTTTTATTAAGGCCCACGATTCACGATTTTATTTGAATTAATATCATGTAATTTCTCTGGCCAATTTTTTTTTTCTGTTGCTTTTAAAATTTGTGTGTGAATATTTTGCGAAAATCAGTGAACTTAAGCAAGATAATAACAACCGATTGAACCGATATGCATTATAAGTTGAATCAAAATATTCCTTTGAAAACTTCACACACAAACTCGATTATTTATCGCTTATCTCCTTTGATGAGTCGTAGAGTCGTTTCTGTCATCTTAAATTGTTTTTTGTTTCTTGTTGTAATATTTCTAGTTTTGATTTGTTGTCATTTATTAAATTTGTCTAGTTAGTTTTTATTTATTTTCTATTATCGTTTAATTCAGTTAGTTTCAATTTATTATATAAATTGTTCCTATATAGAATGTTCTTTTAAGGATGCTGTTTGATCGTTTTGGAAGTTGTGTTATCTTTATCTTTGGTTTCATTATTTGTGAGGGGGATGTAAGGTCCTCCCAACTGTAGTCTCAAATATGATTTTTATTTCTTCGCAAAAAATTTAAGTGCCTGAAGTGGAAGAGGGGACAGGGCAAAGCGGATTGGGAGGGGGCGGCCCAAAAAAAAAAATTTCTAAAGTGGAAAAATATTGGTTGGCATAAAATTATGGGGGAGGGGGAGAAATGTGAGCAATACCCCCACCACACTCCCCCCTGCGTATCAGTTCAGGCACTCCCTTTAAAAATCCCTGTTTTTGTCTCTCTTGTTATTTTTGTTTTTTTGTATTTGTTTTTTCTTTTTGTTGTTTTTCTATCTCTGTTTTTGTAAATCCGTAAATCAATCGCTACTGTCCGCTCTTAGACATGTATTTCGAAATAGTCATGACAGTCTACACAACCACCGGAATCGCCTGCGCCACTGATTCCCATTTCTGGGACAAATCCTATGCCACCACTAGCCGTTGGTTGGGCACTGACCACCATACCGCCAACTCCTCCCCCCATAGCCATACTTATATTTCTGGGAGTCTTCTTCCGCGTGCGACTTTGCCGCACGCGGGACTTATGCTAGGAAGGTCTCTTCTGATAGAGACAATCAATGCATGTGGTATACTCTGGAGCCGAGGAGCTCAATTGATTGATCGATTGGTCGTGTGTACAACCCATTGTCGGAGGTCCTCCCATATAGCCTCCCGACATATCTGGCATGTAGGTGACATACTGCTGCTGATTGAGTGTAGGAGGCAGAGGTTGTTGTCTCAGCGGCATGGGATGATCGTAAATGGGCTGAGAGAATGTATTCTCTGCCGATTGCGAACGCAATGGTCCCGAGCTATAGATCACATAGTTGCGCTCTGGTGATGCATTGCCATAAGCTCCTCCTCTCATGCCAAACGAACTATTTGTCATCGAACTATCTCGTGAGGTGGAACGTTCTAATGACTTACTGAGACGACCACCACGTTCACCGCCGCCGCCATATTTGCCAGTGGCTACATAATGATCACTACATGTCTGATTATCATAGACTGGATAATATTGATATGTCTCCTGCTGATGACGGGAAGATTTGGTTGGTCCAGTCTCAAAGCTGCCATGGGCGGACATGCTACGTTTACGTCCGGGCACTTCCAAATGATCGGAACTATCGAAACTGCTCATGGGGGAGTGACGCAGGCAAGAGGAAGTGCCGCTACCCGCTCGATCGGGCGATAAATGATCTAGACTACTGCGCGGCGAGAGGTGACGAGGCGACAATGACGTTTGTTCGCACACGTGAGAGGGTCCACCCTTCTTGAGGCAACTACGATCGGGACTCTTCGATTTCGATGGACTGGACACGTGGGGTTTTAGTATACCACCAGTTGGTTGTGCAGTCGAATGCTTTAGAATACCCCCGCCACCTTCGGAGGAACGACGTGGACTGGGTGTACGTCGACCCTGCGAATTGTCGCGACTACGCTGCTTAGCACCCTGCTCACTGAGACTGGTGCGCGGCGATTTTATTTTGATTATACGTACGGGTGAGCTACCCTGTGACTTTGAGCGATCGGGCGAAATGTAAATACTTTGACGCTTAGAGCCCTTCGAACTGGTGTTAGTGATGGTGGTGGTTTTTTGGCTCGTGGTTGAACTACGATCTGGTGACTTGGTTTTGAAAATCTTGTCGACCTTCTTGTCAATGACCACGATGTGAGAGGCTAGAGAGGAGGTAATGTGGTGGCCATTGCCACCCTCCTCTTCGGTTTCATCTTCGGAACGCTCCGAAGGTCCCGTTGTGGCAGTGCTATCCGATTCGGTTGTGGGTCGTGACGAATGCGGCGATTCGATGTCTACAATGACAGTCTGTTGATTGCCCGTCGATGTGTTCTCCACGACGGTTTGTGGTTCGGGCGAGAGACTTGAATCATTCTGTTGCTGATCTCCGTTATCTTCTTCGGTTAAATCCTGCGGCTCGAAAGCCTTCTCCCTGAGACTAGCCATATAGGCCACAATGTTGCAAGTGCCATCCGCTAGATTCTCTTGTTCAAGCAATTCGCTCATGAAACGAGCTGATGAGTCGGTATCTGTATGTATATGATCGCGATCACGGTCTCTATCACGATCACGTCGTTGTTTGGCCTGACCCCCACTCGAATGTTGATGCACTACCGCCACCTGTTGTGACGAGGCCAAACGCTCGGATTCGCTCTCAAAGATCTCGATAACTTCGATCTCTTGTTTGGGCGATTGACGCGGCGATTGCCGTGGCGATTGACGTGGCGAAAGGTGATGGAACTGGTGCTGGGGGGTCTGGATTTGTTGTGGTTGTTGTTGTGGAGGATGAGGATGGATATGAGGAGGATCACTGGTGGCAAATAAGCTACCACTACTACCTAAACTTAAATTAAATGAGGCCGCCACTTGTTGGGCATGGACCTCCGATTCCGATTCAAGTTCCGTTTCATCATCTGGCGATGATATCGATGATGATGGCTTACCTAGGTCCTTCATTAAAACCGGCTGGTAGCTGGCCGGCGGATGTGATGATTGTATAAGACGAGCCTGACTGCCAGTGCTGCCCACCGAAAGAGTTGAAGTAGTGCTATAAGATAAATGTACAAGGGCAAGCGTCTAAATTGGGAGCGCAATGAGGTCACACAAGAGACTACAATCTTACCTCAATGTCAGGTGATTGGGTGTTCGACCCAATGTGGCCTTGGGCCTGATTGTGCCCTGCTGTGAGTCCTCTTCTCCCTCGGATTTCGTACCCGGATCAATGCGCTCTATATCGCTGCTATGATGATGCAAGTGAGGTTGTCTAATAGGCGGTGGTGGTGGCTCTCGCGGATGTGGATGGGGATGCAGTGGTGGCGCCTGTTGTTGTTGTTGGGGATCTATGGAAGAATAAGTAATTTCTTTATGCACGAAATGATTTGATTGGGATACGAAATGAGTGCAATGAGAGTGAGAGGGGGTCAAACGATTAGCTTGTTTCTACCAAATGTGGGGCTAAAGCTTTGGGTTCATTACCTGTTACATCGCCCACTGTCTTGCTGCGACCACGAAAACCACCAGGCTGCAATTGTTGGGCCGTTGCATAGTGCACTACACCGCCACCGGCCCCACTACCCCCAACAGTTGGGGGCAAATCATCGCCCTCCTGACTGCCTGATAGATTATCGTAGTCAATGTTGCCAGCCGAATGTCGCTGAGAACCAGATTTCTTTTTGGGTTTACCCAAAGTATGCGAACCATGCACAATTGTTATCTGAAATGTACGAAAACACTTAATTATTTCTCTTTTTGTTTTTGTAGGCCTCGTCGCACCTGTTGTTTGGGTCTTTCCAGGGTTTGGGAGTTGCCCGCATATCCGCCATGCATAATGCCGCCGCCGCCACCCTGGGAAGACATCCCCGATACGGAGCCAGAGCTGCCACCAAAATTCTTCATGGGAATTGACATATTCCTCACACTTTCACGTATTATCTGACGTATGGTCTTGAGGAAAGCATTACGGAAATCAGCGGTGCTATTGGATAGCACATAAACCTTTTCCGAGCGCCGCTGTAGTTGAGAGCGCAAGTGTATCAATTCCCACAAGAAGTGCGAGTCCATATCCTTGGCTGAACTAGCTCGTACTTGGACTTCGGTGACGGGAATTAAGACTTGATAACGTATAATTTCCACCTCATTCGTTGCATTCTTGCTTGACACGCCCTACACGAAGCACAGATAAAAAATGAAATAGAAGTTTTCTAGTCAATTCGGAATGGAAATTAACTTTACCATTAGCTTCTTCTTTTGACGCAAACGCTCCTTGCAGAGAAAGACGACAGCTGACTTAAAGACAAAACACATGGCATGCAGCTCAAGTCCTTTCTTAATTTTACCCAAGAAATCTGAGATATTCAACCACTCAACTCCGCCATAGTAGAGCAGATCACCTGAAATCAAACCAAAGATGAAATGTTTAAGAATGTAAGAATAATTGATACAGTGTACAGATCAAATTAAAGATTGTTGTTCTAGTCCTAGTAAGTTTTGCATCCACTCATTTTAAACAAAAAAGCTAATTTGTTTCTTAACTTTCAGACAGAAGTCATCAGAATGAGTACACTAGACAACATGAATTTTGTAAATAGTAAAATTGACAGAGACAGGATCACAAAGTTTAGTGTTGATCGACGCGGATAATCAAGGACATTCGAGTCGAACTGAAAATGGACGAAATGTGGAAATGAAATCTAAATGAAAGGTAAAAGTTTTTATTAAGGTAAAGTTAATTAAGTTTACAGCAAAATTGTGCTGTACCTAGCAGCTGTTGCTGCTGTCGCTAGAAACTCTTGCTGCTGTCGCTAGCAACTGTTGTTGCTGCATGGTTTGCACCGCAGCAACAGTTTCATGGTTTGCATCGCAGCAACAATTTCCTGATCTGCACCGCAGCAACAGTTTCATGGTCTGCACCGCAGCAACAGTTGCTGCGGGACATACATGCAGCAACAGTTTCATGGTTTGCATCGCAGCAACAGTTGCTGTTGCATGGTTTGCATCGCAACAACATTTTCATGGTCTGCACCGCAGCAACATTTTCATGGTTTGCATCGCAGCAACAGTTTCATGGTTTGCATCGCAGCAACAGTTTCATGGTTTGCATCGCAGCAACAGTTTCATGGATTGCACCGCGGCAACAGTTGCTGCGGGACATACATGCAGCAACAGTTGCTGTTGCATGGTTTGCACCGCAGCAATAGTTTCATGGTTTGCATCGCAGCAACAGTTTCATGGATTGCACCGCAGCAACTGTTGCTTCGGGACATACATGCAACAATAGTTTCATGGATTGCACCGCGGCAACAGTTGCTGCGGGACATACATGCAGCAACAGTTTCATGGATTGCACCGCAGCAACAGTTGCTGCGGGACATAACATAAAGCAACAGTTTCATGGTTTGCATCGCAGCAACATTTTCATGGTTTGCACCGCAGCAACAGTTGCTTCGGGACATAACATGAAGCAACTGGCAGGACTATTGGGAAGTCCTTTTCACAGATGATAGTCCTTGATGAAAGGAATTGTTTGACACTATTTTCGTCCTGATCCTTCAAAGGACTCGCGAGATTTTAGCTATCTTTGTAAATACAAAAAGGTCCTTTTATCTCAGCTCCCTGAAGGACTTTCCAGGATCTAATAGTGTCAATCGACGCGGATCATCAAGGACTTCACTCTGGCCAAAGGACATCCGGATAGTCCTTGAAATGGCTGAGATATAAGGGTATTTCACCGGAGCAACTGTTGCTGCGGTGCAGACCATGAAAATGTTGCTTCATGTTATGTACCGCAGCTACTGTTGCTGCGGGACAATCTGTTGCTTCATGAAACTGTTGCTACATGTTATGTACCGCAGCAACTGTTGCTGCGGGACAATCTGTTGCTTCATGTTATGTACCGCAGCAACTGTTGCTGCGGTGCAATTATTGTCCCGCAGCAACTGTTGCTGCGGTGCATAACATGAAGCAACAGTTTCATGGATTGTCCCGCAGCAACAGTTGCTGCGGGACAATAATTGCACCGCGGCAACTGTTGCTGCGGGACAATAATTGTACCACGGCAACAGTTGCTGCGGGACAATAATTGTACCGCGGCAACTGTTGCTGCGGGACAATAATTGTACCGCGGCAACAGTTGCTGCGGTGCATAACATGAAGCAACAGTTTCATAGATTGTCCCGCAGCAACAGTTGCTGCGGTACAATGTGTCCCGCAGCAACTGTTGCTGCGGTGCATAACATGAAGCAACAGTTTCATGGATTGTCCCGCAGCAACAGTTGCTGCGGGACAATAATTGCACCGCGGCAACTGTTGCTGCGGGACAATAATTGTACCGCGGCAACTGTTGCTGCGGGACAATAATTGTACCGCAGCAACTGTTGCTGCGGGACAATCTATGAAAGTGTTGCTTCATGTTATGCACCGCAGCAACTGTTGCCGCGGTACAATTATGTGTCCCGCAGCAACAGTTGCCGCGGTACAATTATTGTCCCGCAGCAACTGTTGCCGCGGGACAATCATTGCATAACATGAAGCAACAGTTTCATGGATTGTCCCGCAGCAACAGTTGCCGCGGTACAATTATTGCCCCCAGCAACTGTTGCTGCCGTGCATAACATGAAGCAACAGTTTCATGGATTGTCCCGCAGCAACAGTTGCTGCGGGACAATAATTGTACCGCGGCAACAGTTGCTGCGGTGCATAACATGAAGCAACAGTTTCATGGATTGTCCCGCAGCAACAGTTGCCGCGGTACAATTATTGTCCCGCAGCAACTGTTGCCGCGGTGCAATGATTGTCCCGCAGCAACTGTTGCCGCGGTGCAATGATTGTCCCGCAGCAACTGTTGCCGCGGTACAATTATTGTCCCGCAGCAACTGTTGCTGCGGTGTATAACATGAAGCAACAGTTTCATGGATTGTCCCGCAGCAACAGTTGCCGCGGTACAATAATTGTCCCGCAGCAACTGTTGCTGCGGTGCATAACATGAAGCAACAGTTTCATGGATTGTCCCGCAGCAACAGTTGCCGCGGGACAATCCATGAAACTGTTGCTGCATAAATGTTGCTTCATGTTATGTACCGCAGCAACTGTTGCTGCGGTGCAATCCATGAAACTGTTGCTTCATGTTATGCACCGCAGCAACAGTTGCTGCGGGACAATAATTGTACCGCGGCAACTGTTGCTGCGGGACAATCCATGAAACTGTTGCTTCATGTTATGCACCGCAGCAACAGTTGCTGCGGGACAATCCATGAAACTGTTGCTGCATAAATGTTGCTTCATGTTATGTACCGCAGCAACTGTTGCTGCGGTGCAATCCATGAAACTGTAGCTTCATGTTATGTACCACCAGTTTCATGGTTTGCATCGCAGCAACAGTTTCATGGTTTCCACCGCAGCAACAGTTGCTACTGCATGGTCTGCACCGCAGCAACATTTTCATGGTTTGGACCGCAGCAACAGTTGCTCCTGTGAAATACCCTTATATCTCAGCCATTTCAAGGACTATCCGGATGTCCTTTGGCCAGATTGAAGTCCTTGATGATCCGCATCGATTGACACTATTAGATCCTGGAAAGTCCTTCAGGGAGCTGAGATAAAAGGACCTTTTTGTATTTACAAAAATAGCTAAAATCTCGCGAGTCCTTTGAAGGATCAGGACGAAAATAGTGTCAAACGATTTCTTTCATCAAGGACTATCATCTGTGAAAAGGACTTCCCAATAGTCCTGCCAGGAGCTGAGATATTACGGTATTTATGTGTTTTTTCTGTTTTCTTGCCCGCCCGGTGCAATCTGGGACTTAGAAAAAATTCACTAATATCCTGTTTTGCATCCTTAGATGACCCCTACTTTTTTTGATGCCAATCGACGCGGATCATCAAGGACATCCTAGCGAACCATGTCCTTTCGTCCTGCGGCAGGATATGCGTTTTTAAGAGCTAAAAAACGAAAAAGGATAATTTTCTTGTGAAAAAATTACAAGTCCAAAAAACACATAAGTGTTTAAAACTCGGCCATTTTAAGGACGATTTGGATGTCCTTTGGCCAGATCAAGGACCATGTTGATTCGCGTAAATGGACATATGCAGGTCCTCGAAAGTCCTTTAAGAAGCTATAAAAATAGGACCTTTTCAAAAAATTGTTGTCCTGCATCCTTAGATGACCCCAACTTTTTTTGATGCCAATCGATGCGGATCATCAAGGACATTCAAACGCACCATGTCCTTTTGTCCTGCGGCAGGACTTGTGGATTTTGGAGCTAAAAAACGAAAAAAGGACAATTTTCTCGAGGCCATAACTCCGCAGGACATTAACCGATTTCGCCAGGACATGTTTTTCTAGGACCTTCAGGAGCAGGACTATCGATCTGCATTCAAGGATTCCGAATATCTTTCAAAAAATTTTGCAAAAATTTTTGTAAGGGGGTAAGTCGACAAAATGACCAAAAATCGCAAAAAATTTACTAATATCCTTATTTCTCAGCCATTTCAAGGACTATCCGGATGTCCTTTGGCCAGAGTGAAGTCCTTGATGATCCGCGTCGATTGACACTATTAGATCCTGGAAAGTCCTTCAGGGAGCTGAGATAAAAGGACCTTTTTGTATTTACAAAAATAGCTAAAATCTCGCGAGTCCTTTGAAGGATCAGGACGAAAATAGTGTCAAACAATTCCTTTCATCAAGGACTATCATCTGTGAAAAGGACTTCCCAATAGTCCTGCCAGGAGCTGAGATATTACGGTATTTATGTGTTTTTTCTGTTTTCGTGCCCGCCCGGTGAAATCTGGGACTTAGAAAAAATTCACTAATATCCTTTTTTTCATCCTTAGATGACCCCTACTTTTTTTGATGCCAATCGACGCGGATCATCAAGGACATCCTAGCGAACCATGTCCTTTCGTCCTGCGGCAGGATATGCGTTTTTAAGAGCTAAAAAACGAAAAAGGATAATTTTCTTGTGAAAAAATTACAAGTCCAAAAAACACATAAGTGTTTAAAACTCGGCCATTTTAAGGACGATTTGGATGTCCTTTGGCCAGATCAAGGACCATGTTGATTCGCGTAAATGGACATATGCAGGTCCTCGAAAGTCCTTTAAGAAGCTATAAAAATAGGACCTTTTCAAAAAACTGTTGTCCTGCATCCTTAGATGACCCCAACTTTTTTTGATGCCAATCGATGCGGATCATCAAGGACATTCAAACGCACCATGTCCTTTTGTCCTGCGGTAGGACTTGTGGATTTTGGTGCTAAAAAACGAAAAAAGGACAATTTTCTCGAGGCCATAACTCCGCAGGACATTAACCGATTTCGCCAGGACATGTTTTTCTAGGACCTTCAGGAGCAGGACTATCGATCTGCATTCAAGGATTCCGAATATCTTTCAAAAAATTTTGCAAAAATTTTTGTAAGGGGGTAAGTCGACAAAATGACCAAAAATCGCAAAAAAATTTACTAATATCCTTATTTCTCAGCCATTTCAAGGACTATCCGGATGTCCTTTGGCCAGAGTGAAGTCCTTGATGATCCGCGTCGATTGACACTATCAGATCCTGGAAAGTCCTTCAGGGAGCTGAGATAAAAGGACCTTTTTGTATTTACAAAAATAGTTAAAATCTCGCGAGTCCTTTGAAGGATCAGGACGAAAATAGTGTCAAACAATTCCTTTCATCAAGGACTATCATCTGTGAAAAGGACTTCCCAATAGTCCTGCCAGGAGCTGAGATATTACGGTATTTATGTGTTTTTTCTGTTTTCTTGCCCGCCCGGTGCAATCTGGGACTTAGAAAAAATTCACTAATATCCTTTTTTTCATCCTTAGATGACCCCTACTTTTTTTGATGCCAATCGACGCGGATCATCAAGGACATCCTAGCGAACCATGTCCTTTCGTCCTGCGGCAGGATATGCGTTTTTAAGAGCTAAAAAACGAAAAAGGATAATTTTCTTGTGAAAAAATTACAAGTCCAAAAAACACATAAGTGTTTAAAACTCGGCCATTTTAGATGATTTTCTAGGACCTTCAAGAGCAGGACTATCGATCTGCATTCAAGGATTCCAAATATCTTTCAAAAAATTTTGCAAAAATTTTTGCAAAGTGAGTCGACAAAATGGCAAAAAATCAGAAAAATTTTACAAATATCCTTATTTTTCAGCCAAGGACATCCTAGCGAACAATGTACTTTCGTCCTGCGGCAGGATTTGTGGATTTCGGAGCTAAAAACGCCCTGGTGCAATTTGGGACTCGGAAAAAATTAGAATACAAAAATATCATGTTCTGCATCCTTAGAGACCTCCTTTTATGAGGCGAATCGATGCGGCTCATCAAGGACATTCGAACGCACCATGTCCTTCTGTCCTGCGGCAGGGTTTGCGGATTTTGGAGCTAAAAAACGCCGTGGTGCAATCTGGGACTCGAAAAAAATTAAAATACAAAAATATCATGTTCTGCATCCTTCTTTTTTGATGCGGCTCATCAAGGACATTCGAACGCATCATCTCTTTTCGTCCTGCGGCAAGATTTGCAGATTTTAGAGCTAAAAACCCATGTCAAATAATTTTAGTGAATAAACTTAACTAAAACAACAAAAATATAGTATTGTGCATCCTTAGATGCGTCCTTTTTGATGCCAATTGATGCGGCTCATCAAGGGCATTCGAACGCACCATGTCCCGTCGTCCTGCGATAGGATTTACGGATTTTAGAGCTAAAAAACCATTTCATATCATATTAGTGAATAAATTATGTGTAGCATACTTTTAGGGCTCAATAAATTTAACTAAAAAAAATTGTGTAGCATAATTTTAGGGGGGGTTTGAAATTAAAAAATCAGCCACCTACTGTGCATTTCTGTTCGCCTGGTATTTCATTTTGGCCCCAGTACAAAATTTGAATTTTTGCCGGCGGAAATTTCCGCTGGGGGACAAAGTGAAATACCAGGCGAACAGAAATGCATAGTAGGTGGCTGATTTTAAATTTATGAATTTTAAGGCCAGCTACCTACTACGCATTTCTGTTCGCCTGGTATTTTACTTTGTCCCCCAGCGGAAATTTCCGCCGGCAAAAATTCAAATTTTGTACTGGGGACAAAATGAAATACCAGGCGAACAGAAATGCATAGTAGGTGGCTGATTTTAATTTATGAATTTTAAGGCCAGCTACCTACTACGCATTTCTGTTCGCCTGGTATTTCACTTTGTCCCCCAGCGGAAATTTCAGCAGGCAAAAAATTCAAATTTCAGCTGGGGGACAAAATAAAATACCAGGCGAACAGAAATGCATAGTAGGTGGCTGATTTTTTTTCGGCGCTGATTTTCGACGTCGACGTCGGCAGAAGCAGCAAAACGGGCTTCATACTAAATTTTTTATCTCGGCTCCTGGCAGGACTATCAGGATGTCCTTTACACAGATCATAGTCCTTGATGAAACAAACTGATTGACACTATCAGATCCTTGAAGGTCCTTCAGGGAGCTGAGATAAAAGGACTTTTATGCTAAAACGAAAATTGCTTATATCTCGTGAGTCCTTTGAAGGATCAGGACGAAAATAGTGTCAATCGATTGGATTCATCAAGGACTATCGATTGACACTATCAGATCCTTGAAGGTCCTTCAGGGAGCTGAGATAAAAGGACTTTTATGCAAAAACAAAAATTGCTTATATCTCGAGAGTCCTTTGAAGGATCAGGACGAAAATAGTGTCAATCGATTTGATTCATCAAGGACTATCTATTGACACTATGAGATCCTTAAAGGATGCAAATGAACATGAAATGAACAGAACATAGCATACATTTGTGCGGATTGATATTTATTGATATTTTAAGAAAAATAGGATTAAATTATATTAAAATTAGGATTAAATAATATTTAAATAAGGATTAAATTATATTTGAATTAGGATAAATTATATTAAAACTAGGATTAAATTATATTAAAACAATTGTATCTTAACTTAATAAAAATAAAATCAACAGACATTTTTTTAAAACTGGTTTCATTTAGATATAACTCCGCAGGAGGAGTGATATCGTCCTTTAGAGGTTTGCAAATTTAAGGGTTTTGCATTAATTTTGGAACAATTATGTAAAAATTTTTGGTCGAAATTGAAATTTTCCTAAAGCTGTATTTAGGACAATTTTCTACCAATTTTCGAAGTTTTGATGTAGTTTTTATCGAATTTTTATCTACTTTTAAATGCCATCCAAACTTTTGGTCATTTTGACAATTAATCCCCTTCAGAAATCCTTGAAAGCAGCCCTGCATTTGGAGAATCTAGAAAAGCATATCCTGGGACATTCGATGAGGATGTATAGCGGCATAGCGACATATCTCCGAAGACATATCTCCGCCCAGTACATTTTTCTGGCGGAGATATGTCGTTTCAAAGCCATGATTTTCTGGGTTGTAATTGATGATCGATTGGTTATTTTAGCAATCAGGACGTGACCTTTTTCAAAAAGATCCTCAGTATCCTGAAGGACTTTCGTGGGACTTGTCTGGTTTTTAAAGTCCTCTAGTGGCAGAATATCTTTGAGATTCGAAGTAAAATTGCTCTGCAATTTCCACAGTCGTCGAGATTTGCAACTTGTGAGTCGTTCTCTTGCGAAAGTATACCGAAACTACGGTTGTCGATTTACCACTTAGCATGCCTCAACTGAGTACAGGGTATTTTGAGAGCGGGTCTCTCCATTTGCATACATAGTTCACACTTCTTATTTGCTTAATTCACGTACCTGGACTTAAATCGATTGGCTGCTTGCATGACTTTTGATGTTGCCTAAAGAGATGATCGAATATGGCGCCATATTCCTCATGGATGCGTTGCATTTCATTGATATGCTCGGCCACTTTTTCCATGCCCTTGAGGGCCTCTGCAAGAAGAGATTGTGTTGCATTATAAAACTTACAATATAAGCCGAAGCAACTAATATAAATTTCATGGTACTTACCACAGAGATGGACATGCTCGTCGGCTCTGGTATCGGTTAAATTGCGCATTTGTTGCAATAGCAAAGGATATTTAAGGATACGCTGAATAGGCTTGATCAGATACGATTCCAGTGTGCTGCTATGCTGTTGCTTGGGATTGCGTGCGGCCAAGAATTCCTGCAGAGCATGATTGCCTTCATCTGAAAAGGAACAATAGAGAACACAGATGGTGAGAGAGTGAAAGAATGTGTGGAGTGGGTGGGGAGAAAATGCAATTGCAAATTGAGACATTTGGCAAATGATTCGATTGCAAAATGGTTGCAAACGTTCCTCCGTTGCCTTATCGCTTTTTTGGTGTAATTAATTGGAACGAGACGACGAATCAGGCAAAAGGAGCAGCAAGGATATGCAGTTACAACGAGCAAAATGTCATTAACTTGTACTTATTGTCAGTTGACGATGCTTTTGATAAAGGCGCACACAGTCAAAGCCTGTCTAGAGCAGGAGCGCAAGGATTTGCATCTAATGGCCTTGCCTTCGTTAATCACCCCCCTCTTGCATACCCACCCCCCTTCCCCCCCCTTTTTGCCATCGTAACGAAGGCACTTAAGTGCACTTCTTTGCTATAATTAATTATCCTTTTCAACTTTGTGTTTTTTTTTCTCTCCTTTCATTCTAATTTTTTTTCCTCTGCATAAAATTTCATGAGCAACAGCCAAGCGCAGACCTTGTCAAGAGGATGACGTGACGCGGCATCCCACCTCTAACTTCGCCATCCCAACTAACCAACTAACCAGCCAGCCAAGCAACCAACCAACCCGAATACCCCCGCCAACCTGCCATTGCTGTTGTCGTGGCAACCTTAGCTTAGCTCATTGATTGCAAATATGGTGCATACAATTTTAGCTCCACCTCAACGCTTTTCATGCATATCAATCAAAAGTTGCCAACAATTTTACCCCTTGATAAGCATGACCATGGGCGCCCCATCTTCGGAATGGGGGCTTCAACTCAGTGCCATGATTTCATGGGCCAGAGTCACTGGTTTGCCTCCAAAAATGTAATCTCATGGTGGAAACTGATTAGTTCGAGTTTTGTTGTTCTGTAAAGGATATGATACTTGACCCTACACACTATACTACTACTACTACTACTACTTAATACTAGTTACGCCCATGACGACTCTTGCGTTTCGCTGTAACCATAAGAGCAGCTTCACTTCGCTGCTTCACGGGTACTTCTTCTTCTTCGTTTTGCAACTTCCATCCTTGCGTTTTCTGCTTTTCTGCTTTTCTCTCCGCCGTTCAACTTGTTTGTTCAAGTGTTTTTCCAGCTTAGAGAGCTAAGTCTAATTTAATTATGACATGTTGTCGCCCACCGCCCCCGCCCCCACTCCCGCTCCCCACCCCCCCTGTCCTGTGCGCCTATTCGTTGTGGCCCTTCTCTTTACCCCCATATCCTCAAAACATCGTCACCATTTTTGCCATTTCGTGTCATAATTCTACAAGTTTAATTAACAAAAGATACTTGACAGCCATGAAAATATTCTATATGAATATGGTTCGCATTTGGCTGCTCTTTTCGCCACCTCCCTCCCCCTCCCCCTCCCCCTCTCTCGCTCTCTTTCTATTTGTCCCGATTTTGTGTGGCTTGTAATTATTCATTTAAATTGCAAATCATTTGAAAGTTTCGCACACAAAACTCACAATTGAAGCGCATAGTTTGACAATTGTGTGTGTGTGCGTGTGGGGGGAGGGGCTGGGGTGTGTGTGTGTGTGTGTGGGGTGGAGGCAGTGTTAGGGTTCGCTCTTGTTTGACTTTTACAAGTTTCTTCAACTTTAACTCAAATAGACTTTGACGCTTGACGCTGATTGCAATAGTTGGCACTATACACACACACACACACACACACCCCTACATATGTGTGTGCATGTACATACATATAAATACCCGATATGTATTTATATAAATTCTCTAAAAAGTTTTCAATAAAAAAGCCAACCAAAAACTAACCAACATAATAATGCTTACTGAATCGGAACAATTCGAAAGTTTTTACAAAATCCATCAAATTCAATAAAAACCAGAAAAAAAACTGGACAAACTTTGTCCTTGCCTCTATGTAATTATTATTAATTTTTGTTCAAAACTCTCATCTTTCCATGCTCTAACTTAGCCATTTTCCTAACGATTTCAAAAACTTGTAAATTCGATTTTATCTTAATTGAAATGCTGAATTCTACAAATTGGGCGAGATTTTTTTTGCGATTTTTTTTATGAATTTTTGTTCAAAGTTCTAATTTTTTTCAGGCTGTATTTTGGTTGATTTTTAACCGATTACAAACATTTTTAGATATTTATTATCACGCTCTTGCGTACTTTTAAACAATATCAAAAGTTTGGTGTTTTGAGGAAAAAAATTTCGACTCGATTTTTGGAAATTTTGACAGTGTATACACTGTAATTTTTTTCAAAAATCGGGTCAAAATTGGGTTTCCAGATTTGAATGCCAATTTATAAATCATATTCAGAGCAGCAAGAAAAGATATGACTTTTTGAAATCGGACAAAAATTGACAGAGTTAGAGGTTTGCAAAGTTGAGGATTTTGCATTAATTTTGGAAAAGTTATTGAAAAAATTTTGGTCAAAATTGAAATTTTCCCGAGGTTGTATTTAGGACAATTTTCTATCGATTTTCAAAGTTATGATGTGGTTTTTATCGAATTTTTATGTACTATTAAATTCTGTCAAAACTTTAAAGGACTGCAAAGTTGGGTATTTTTGAGATTTTTTTGAAAAGTTGTATAAATTTGGTAATAATTCCGATTTTCCTTAGGCTGTATTTTAGACAATTTTTAACCGATTTCAACATTTTTTATCAAATTCCCATTGCATTTTTACATACTTTTAAATGCTATTAAAAGCTTGAAATTTTGGGGAAAAAAATTTCGACTCGATTTTTGAAAATTTTGACAGTGTATACACTGTAATTTTTTTCAAAAATCGGGTCAAAATTAGTTTTTTAGATTTGAATGCCAATTTATAGCTTACATTCAGAGCAGCAAAAAAAGACATGACTTATTGAAATCGGGCAAAAATTGACAGAGTTAGAGGTCCTTCGATTCCAAGGACCTTGCATTTTTTCGGCCATATCATAGACGATTTCGGAGATTTTGTATATTTCCTTAAAAACTTTTCGTCTCAATCAATTTGTTTTCTCCGAGAGTGACTAAATCACTTGGTTCATCCCCATTCCCCTTTGCTTGGCTCTTATGTTATCCCAATAGTTTAATATGTTAATTTCGGTTTACTTACTTGGATGAAGAACCTTTTGGGCCTTGCTGTGACTGGCACAAAACGAGGAATACAGTTTGAAATGGTTGACATAGTAAAGGAATGCTGAGCCAATGGCGAATAGAACATTCTGCGAGAAATAAGAAAGGTAAATATAAATCTAGTTATCTAAAGGATTGATCAATTTGTATCGCACGTACCCTAAATTGTCCGCAATGTTCGAATTTATTAAATTCCGGTTCAAGTTCCAATGCCTCTTCCAAATTTTGTAAGAATTGCCTCTGGAATGTGACAATCTCATGGATATTGCCGAATAGGGCATTTATCTCGGCATTTGATAGGAATGTTTCGCGTTTCATCGGCTCCAGATAATGCTCCAGCAGATTGTTCAAATGCTAAAGTGACAGGAGATAGAGAGAGGGGGGAAAAAAAGAAAGATTCAATAAATTAAGAAAGAAATATATGAAGAGAGGGCAGCGGGGACGGGAGAAAAAACACAGAAAAAATGCATAAATTAAATTAAAAAATCAGCGAACACAAGTCCCACTAGGCAAATATTTTTTTCTTTTCATTTTTTTTATTTGGTTTTTTAGTTTGCAACTGAAACAAACTGGCGCGGGGACCAGAACGAGGACCAGGACAAGGACGCGGACGCGGACAAGAAACGAAGACGAGGACGCGGATGAGAACGTGGACGTCGACGTAGAGGAAAGAACTGTAGCATAGCCACAGGCTTGAGCTTTCATTTGGAACAATACTTCCGGGCGTGGCAACTGAGCATGGGTGCGAGTGCTGGGAGCAGGAGCAGGGGAGATGATAACCGTGGTGCGGGCGGTGATACGGGTTGCCGGAGCGGTGGCGGAGATAAGACCCAGACACAGACACAGTCACAGCCACAGCCACGAAGCTTTACATAATTTCTAAATTATAATAATTATTTGTATGCTTCCTTCTGCCCAGTGCCAGAATATATATATATATATATATGTATATATCGCATAAATGTGTAAAAGAAATAAAAAGAACTTGCCTAGAAAGTTGGTTTAAAGCTTGTGGGCTGACAGTTAAAGGCTTAAAATTTGCATTTTTAATTGGAATATTTTTGGATTCCATGTTTGAGTTGGTTTTGTTCCTTGGTTTGGGGTTTCGGGGTTTCGGGGTTTGGGATTTCTCTTGCTTACCTTCACATAGGTCCTTTCCGTATCCACCAGCTCCATAACGACTTTCCTTAATTTCTCCGCATCGGTCAATTGGCGTGATGGTGTCAAGGCTGTTGTTGATACTGATGAGGTTATAGAACCTGTGGGGCTCGATTTTCGTGTTTCCTGAGGTGAACGACAAAATCCGGTAACCTTAACAGGTTCAGAGAGATGAGGTTTGTTTGTTGTTTGTTTGTTTGTTGTTGTTTGTTGTTGTTGTGGTGTTGGTGTTGTTTGTTGTTATTTGTTGGTTGTTATTGTTGTTGTTTCGTTTTGTGTTTGTTGTTGTTGTTATGATGAGGATCGTAGTGATTAAAAGAAGAGAACCAAAGATCAAGATGAAAAATGAAGAGGAGGACAAAAAATACGTGTAGAATTAACAAAAAATTAAAAATTATCGATTAAAACAGAGATAGATTTCACGATAGAATAGGGTTATTCAAAATGATAAGTGATTTTTTATTATCTAAAGGTGTCTAAAGCAAAGGTCTCTCTCGAGAGAGCTATGGGATAAGGCGGCTAGCTGAGGGAAGAATATTCCTTACTTGGCTCGTTGACCAAAGAATGATTTAGTGAGTTCAATTTTAGCTAAATCGATTTGAATCCCGTTTTTGAGACATTTTGAACAACCCTAATAGACAGTGATAGTTATGGTAAGAAACGTGGGGACTCTGGGGCTAGCTGAGGGAGCAATGAGAAGGGGTTTTAGTTTGTGCTTGAGGTTAATAGGAGGGTGCGGGGATTGGGTCACGGCTCGTGAATTTGTGTGAGCTTTGAACTCGCGGCCACTTTAAGCAGTGAAGAGGAGGCGCTGTGGTTTCTAAATGACTGTCACGTCCTTGTCGTAAGTCCAAGTTTCCTATCCCCCCCCCCCCACTCCCATCTCTCCCTCTTTCTCGATGTGTACATACATATATCTGATGGTCTCGGTCTCTCGCACTCTGCTCTTGCTTGCTCACTCTGTTCTGGTCTGCGGTTACAAGCACATTTGGCACTGACAGTTGACGCTTGATGGTTGACATACTAGAAGTGTGTGTACACCTAAACCTAACAACACCCATATACCCCTCCCCTCTCTCCCTCTCTCCCTGCCTCCCCATCCCTCTCTCTCTTGGATAGCATTTGCATATTCATGTAGAGGTGAGCAGAAATCTTCCTTGATATTTGTTTAGCTCTTTCACCCCTTCTAACACCCCACCACCCCGAACTCCTTTTACTCTTTCTCCCAAAAAAAAAGAAAAAAAACCGAAAACCGAAAGAAAAGAAAAGTGTTAAATGGAGCTTTTGCCTGATAAATTGACTGAGACCGAAACCCAAAGGGGCAACAACACAAAATATTGAATGAATTTGCATTGTAAATGCCTAAACAAACATTTCTTCTCTCCCTCTGTTTGTGGGTGTTGTGTTGTGCAATTTGCAACCAAAAAAAAAAAAGGTCAAAAAGAGCTTGAATAAACCCCCGAAAAATTAAGAGACTTGGGGCACTAAGGTCACACACACACACACACACCCATACAGAGAGACACCCAAATGGTGTTATACCATCTCAAATGGCTAAGGAAGTGAACTTCTTGAGAAATTGTTGTAATTTACAATTAGTATTAGAACCCATTTCTATGTGAATTGCTTGTAGAACAAGAAGATTGAAGAATTAGTGGCCGAAAATGATTGCGGCAATAGTTAATCACAATCGAAGAACTATATATCAAACATAGCTAAATGTGTGAGAAGGAATTTCACTTGGGCAATCAGTCAATCAATCAATCAATCAATCAGGCGACAGCTTTTCCAGCTCTCAAGTGCCTCTATCTCTTGGATATCAATTTCTGATTTGTCACGCTATCATCTCTAGCCTCATCATCATCGTCATGAGAAACAGAACTGAGAGAGCAGAGAGAGAGAAAAAAAATCGTTTACGGTATTCCCAGTTGTTTCTATTGTTTGGTTCGCTTTTGTATTTATTGTTGCTGTTGCCGTTGCCATTGCAGTTGTCGCCTGGCATTCATTTTGTGGGCAGAAGAGACATTTCACTTTTATGCAGTTGCACTTTGTAGGTATTATTACAGCTCTCTCTCTCTCTCTCTCTCTGTCTCTCATTCGCTCTCTGTCTCTGTCTTTTGTTGGCAGCTTGTTCTTGTCTACATTTTTAACTGTTTTATTGTTCTACTCTGACGTTGACTGCGCTGCTGCTTGATTTGCATAAGCGGCGACGCCGAAGCTGAACCAAAAACAACAGCAAAAAAAAAATCCGAGTCTAAGAAGGGTTAAGGCAGAAAGGAGACACCAGAATGAGATGCAGGTGAGGCCACAGATGCTGCAGCTGCTGAGTGCCACAGCACACAATGTTGCCCCAAAGATGAAAAATTTGAAAATGTCTTGAATTTGCTTTTGCTGCTGCTGCTGCCGTGCGAAATGTCAACTTGAATTAAAAGGATTCTTATATAACGCCCTGTGAACCTCTTTCTTTCTCACTCTCACTCTGTCTGTCTGTGTGGCTGTCTGTCTGTGTGTGTGTCTGTCTGTTCCGTCGTCTTGGTCGTCGTCGGTCCTGTCTGGCTGGCTGTTTGTCCATCTGTCCATCAGTCCGTCTGTCCGTCTGTCCGTCTGCTGTCTGACTTGGTCTCTCTGTCTCTCCAGGCCTCAGTGTGTTTGTGTGTCACACAGTGTTCAAGTATCATTAAATGAAGTGGGTTTCTGCCAGTTTCGAGCACACACTTGGGGGAAAGGAAAGCATATCCAGAGAGAAACAACAAAGTGCATTCTGTGGCTTCTTTGCCTACGCTTTTTCTTTTTCTTCTACTACTGCTTCTACAACTATGTACAACTGCTGCCACATACACATATATATGTATTTAGGGGCATACACTTGCAGAAATGTTTATAGAACAGAAAGAAATTCTAAGTTCAAATTTCATTTATTTCCTTCATGCCAATAAGTAGGCAATAGATAAATGCCTTGGAAGGACACTCTATCCCATGAAAGTGGGCAATGCATAAAGTTGAAAGATCTTAACGGTTTTGATCCCAAAAAGTAGGCAATAGATTAATTGGATATCTATATACAGACACCCTGCCCTTATAAGTAGGCAACAAATTATTTTTGTTAAGAGATCTACCCCACAAAGTAGGCAAACGTAAAGTTGAAAGTTTGAAATCAATTTGCAATAGATTTATAATGCAGACATCCTGCCCTCATAAGTAGGCAACAAATCGTTTGAAATCACAATTAGACATGATTTTTGATAGTCGATCTAAAGTAGCAAGTTCTTAAACGATTTTATCCCAAAAAGTAGGCAATAGATTAGATGGGTATACAAATACAGACATCCTGCCCTCACAAGTAGGCAACAAATCAATTGAAATCGTAATTCTTGGTAAAAATTAGTTTGCAAATTGTCATGAATTTCTGCAAGTGTATGTCTGTACATACATATGCAGTCTGTCTGAGCTATATCCTTGATATTTTTATGCCACAAACATTTCTATTTCTTCTGTGTGACATTTTATTGTTTGCTGGCTGTTGGCTGCTGGCTGCTGCTAGGCGGCGGCATATGCCCAATAGGCCAAATTTGACTCTGACATCTTGAGCAACTAAACTAAGATGCTCTCGAAGGAATGCTGCTGTGCGATAGCAAGGACGGCGGTTTGCAGAGGATGGTGCATGGTGGGGTTAGCTGTGTACTCGAAACTGGGTGGTTGGCTGCTCGGGTGGTTGGGTGGTTGCGTGCACGGTGTCTAAGGAGGGACGACGGGGTTAGCTTGCTAAGAAATTTCAATTTGTGCTTTTTTCAATCACAAGTGCACATTGGGGACTAGCAGGAAGTCCGCTTTTAGCCATGTTTGTAGCTCTCATTTTAATAGTTTCCGGTTTCCGCTTTTTGCAGTTGAAACTTGCTAGAGTCACTCTGGTGGTGGGGTAAGGGGTGGAGGGCGAGGGGCAAGGGGCGGGGGAGTAGTAGTGTTGTTGTTGGCTGTTATAAGCGGGAGCGGGAAGCGTCTAGGGAGGGAGGGAGGGCGGTCGGGCGGGCGGTTGGCGTCTAGTGTTTTTGTTTATGTTCATACATAGAGGAGAGAATATATGCGAATATATATTCGTATTATTTTTAACTACTTACTTGTTCGGCCGTTTTGAGTAAATTTTCAATTTCAAAGCTGCTCGTGCGACTGGTAGGCTTAGCCACGCCCAATCCGCCAGGTCCGACACCAGGAACGCCTCCAGCGCCAACGACAGCCAATTGTGCTGCCATTTGTGGATCGACAAAGGATGGAGCCGGAGAGCTTTCCGCCTCTGGCGAATACAAATCCTTGCCAGTGCCATCTGGAACCAGAACAGAAACGTACATCAGATAAAGAGAGAGATAGATAGAGAGAGAGAGAGAGAGAGAGAGAAGGAAATGAGTTGTTGTTGGAGTAGATGATGGTAGATGGAAGAAGAAAACGAACAAAAGATAACAAATTTATTATTATTATTATTACTATTTTTTATGGCTTTCGGTTCGTGTCTCTGCCACACTCACACACACACACACAGACAGAGATACTCTCATAATTAGTTAGTTAGTTCCCTACAGATGCAGTTTAAAGTTCGATTTCTTTCTCCCCCCTGCCTGCCTGCCCACCCACTCCTCGTTTCTCTCTCTCTCTCTCTTGTTTCGCTTCGGTTTTGGGGGTTTTGTTTGTTCTTCATTTTAAATTCCATGTTCGAAAGCAGGAATTTTAATACTTTACTCGCCATAAAAATAAACGCAAAAACAAAAAGAACACCAGCAGCAGCAGCAGCCGCCGCCGCCGCAGCCAGAGGCCACAACACAGCAGCAAACTGTAATGATTATTGCACACACACACACACACAGAGAGTGAGAGAGAGAGAGTGGGGGAAAGATGGAGCAGGGGGGGGGGGGCGGCTTTTCTTTTTACCAACAAGAAATTTATGGGCCATATATGAGGAGAGCGGCTTCAACATACACAACTAACGAGGGTCGTTTATTTAATACTCCATTTTTTAACGAACACAACATTTATTTCGCCTACCAAAAGTTGATCACTTCATTGAATGAAAGACATTCTATAGATACAATTTTTATATCTCTCGCAAATGCAATTATGGGCCGACAGTTTCAGAAGGAGACCAGGATAACGATGTCACCAAATGGCAACGATAGTTTCTGCAACATAAATTAGTGTTGTGAAACGGCATAAAAGTCGAAATATTTGCAAGGAAAATAAAGTTCTTTCATCTGCCATTTCGTTAGTTTTGCTCTCATGAATACTTGAGAATGAAGCAATTGACGATAAAGAGTTCTGTTCACATTTACTAACACTATTTTAAGTAACACTATTTATTAACACTATAATCTAGAGAACACAGCGACAGACAGACCAAAGAGAGATTCTTTCTAAGAAAATAAATGAAAACTAAAATAAAGAGAATACTTTCCAGCAGTTACAATCGATAGAATCGATATCTATCCTCTATCTAGCCCAAAGAATATATTCAAAATCGGTTTAAAGAATTTCCAGTTATTAAATCTCTAAAAGGATACTTTGGGGGTTGCTTTTCTCGATCCATGTTAGTTCCAGCGATCTAAGCAAGTCGTTGCGCGACTTCACTTCAGAGTGATAAGAATTTATCTTTATTTAAAAACTAATTCCTTTTGTTGTAGTGTAGCTGAGTAATTATGAAAATATTTGCCAACTGACTAGACAACTTTCGCATTAGTTTCTTTGTTTATTTCACTTTGAAATTTAAGTTTTTCATCTCTATTCAAGTTTCTTACGTCCCTTGGTCAACTCTCTTAGTCTTTTTCTCCCACTCCATGTATAATTTTTGTTGTCTTGAAAAGTTTCTATTAAAACATATTTGTTATTTGTTGTGTGTGTGTGTGTGTGTGTGTGTGTGTGTGTGAGAGAGTTAGTTTCATCTCAACTATCTAAAAATCAAAAAACTTTTCACCCACAAAAATAACATCTTCACTTGAAACTTGTTTCAAATTATCTTAGTTTTTGCCTAAAGTAAAACAAACTCCGCCCTTCTCCCTTACACCCCCCATTCTTTCTCTCTCTTTCTATCGCTATTTCTTCCTATCCTATGCAGGACGTAATAAAATGAAAATGTTCGTACAAGAAGTTATGACCTCTACGTTTTGGTTTTGATATCCGATATATTCATTTGAAAACTACACAAGTTACTTGTGTTCAGCATTTAAAACTAGATGCCTCCCCGCACTCTCCCCGCACAACTCTCTTAAAAAACACCTCTCAGTTCGCACCTCTCCTTTCATTTACCCTCATAAACTAGCCCTCGAGTCTTACTTTATTTAAAGCCACTAAAAACTGTTTCTCAGCGGCAGCAAGCAGTTGTTGGGCGAGGGGACAGGGGGAGTGGGGTACAAACTTTATTTGCCATCGACAAATTTTTGCAGCTTGGCACGTCCTAACGTCCTACTATAAGTTATTAGCCCTGGCAGTTGTCTAAGGACTCTCCATCTCCACCTCTCTTCCTCTCTCTCTCTCTCTCTCTTTCTTATTCTCTAGGAGAAAAAGGAGAATAAAAACCTAGAGACCGCAAGACTGTGAAATTTATAAGGCGGCAATTTCAATATCTTCACATGTGTCTCGTGTTGGGCGTGTGTGTGTGTGTGCGGTGTGTGTGCTTTTGGTGTGAAATTTTAAGGCGAAAATGTTCATAAAATTTGCTTGTACGCAATTTGCATGCAAGCAACGAAGACACACCAGCAAGGACATGACTTTTAAACGTTTCCTGGGCGGTTACAAAAAAAAGGAGCCACAAGCAAAAGCAACTATAAAAATGTTCCAAATATACGAGGGTCGTTCATTAAATAACCCAGAAAAACAAAATGGCTTAAGGCTGAATGAAAGTTTGTGCCAAAAAGCAACGACAACTATTCATTAAGATATCATCTGCGAGAAGGTAGCAACTTTGTATGCCCCCAACGAGAAAGAGAGAGAGAGAGATGCCAAATAATAAACCATATTTTTGATTAGTCATTCGAATGTATTCGAATCATCTTATGTTGTTCGACTGAGTCTTACTTTAGCTCGGCTTTTCGTTCAATTCAGTTTGAAAATTGTTTGAATATGATTTTTTGTGTTTGATGGAGACCTCTGTAACTGATAGCTTAGACCCCTTAAGAGGCTTTTCATTTATCCACAGAAGCTCATTAGAAATGGCTCTCATATATATCTAAAACTTGTGATTTTTGGCTACTTTTGTGAAACTTTTGAGAGTTTCTTATCTTTTATTTTCAGAGTATTCTCATTTAATAGTAATAGTAATAGTAATAATAGATTGTGTTCGTCTTCTTTTGCATGTAATAAGCCATTAGTGATCTATTATAAAGTTTTAACCCATCCTTTGCAATGATTATTTCACCCCGTCCCTCTCCTCCTCCTCCGCCTCCTCTCTTGTTCTCTTTCACTTTCCCCTTTGTGCGTGTGTGTGTGTGTGTGTGAGTGCGTTTGATTGCCAAAGTAAAATGTAATCCACTTGTGAGCTACATATACTACCTCCACCCCCCCCGCCCCCCTTTCAATACCCACCCACCCTCTCATCAGGCAAACCGAAATCTCAATGGCAGCAACAGCAACAACAAAAAAAAAGGCTTTCTTTTTGTTTTTGTGTGGGGAGCAGCAGCAGCAGCAGATGCCGCCATGGAGCAAAGAGACTAAGTGTAGCAGCAGGGGGTTCGGTGGGGTGGAGGGGCTCCCAGTGTGTGTGTGTGAGCCAAAAAGGGAATAAATATTAATACGCACAGTGAAAGAGAGAGAGAGAGAGAGGGAGAGAGAGAGAGAGAGGCAGAGAGACTGAGTGAGTGAGTCGTTTAATTTCTGTTACATTTTTTATATGTTGCCACAAATTTTTGTTGTATGGTTTTCTTTCTTGTTTTTATTTTAGTTGCAGTTGCCTTTTAATTGTTTGCAACAGCGAAAAAAAGTTTCATTTTGTGTATAACACATGTTGTTGTTGTTGTTGTTGCTGCTGCTGCTGCTGTTGTTGGTTTTAATTGTTTTGTGTTTTTAGCCACTTCGGTTCTCGCTCGCTTTCTCCTTTTCTCTCTCTCTCTCGCTCGCTCTGTGTATGATGTGTGTGTGTGTGTGTGTGTGTGCAGTTTGTAATCCTGTAATTATGTAGTTCTACCTTACACCACCCCCGCGCGCATACCCATTCACCCACCCAACCCCTTTTCGTTCCTTAAACTATGCATTAAACAAGAAGCTGGCAACAACAAAAAGTATATATAAATTACTTTAATGAACTTTCACGAAAAATTTCGCATGCGCAACCGGAAATGCGCTTTTTCGTTTCCGTTACACACACACACACACACCCAGCTTGTATACACTGCTGATGGGTGGCTTGGGGTTGGGGGATCCCCCCTCCCACACCTTGCCAACTATTTATTTCATCCAGGCTGATGCTAACCACCTGACCAGAGTCATGATTAGTATGCTTTTGTTGTTGCTCTTGCGGTTTTTACGTTCAAAATGTTTGGACAACAATTTTTCCAGTTTTTTTTTTTTTTCGTTGTTTTGGGGCATTTTTAGTTAGATATTTTCGTGAAGGAATTTAGTTTTTTTTTTGGTTTTTTTGGTGGTTTTGTTGTACTTACTCCAACCGGGTGCCGGTACAATCAGGCCCGTTATCATCTCCTCACTCATCACCGGCGGATCTGTGGGTGGCGGTGGGCAGACCAAAGAATCAATCATATCATCCGTAACCCGCATTATGCCAACTAGATCTGGTGGCTCAGTGCGAGAAGATCTGCAATGAGAGAGTGAAAAGTTGGATTAAAATCGGACTGGTCTGACTCCTGGTTTGGGCCGCTCTTTGACTCCACTTGGAGTTGTGAGCTCTGTTTTGGCTAAAAGGGTATTACAAAAATGCATATAATTTGTTCATAAAAGTGGTAAAAGGAGGTGTGTGCACGAGATGTGGGCGCCAGGGCAATGAATTGGTGGCACAAAAGCTTTTTAAGCGAAGCTAATTAGGCTATCAAAATGCTAGTCGACACTCGAAGCGTAGCAGAGGGGGAAGGGGAGCTCTGGCTGGTCAGCGAAATGGAACAAGTGCCCCATGCAAGTTTAGCTATAACATGTTTGATCCACCCCCACCTCCCCCATCTTCCCCCGCCCATCTAACTTGAACTTTTGTAAATTTAAACAAAATTTTTTGTTGTACTTTTTTTTTTCCATTCGGGTTTTTGGTTTTTTCGGTTTTGGCAACTTCTTATCGTTTACAAAAATTGGCAAAAAAGCTTGTCGAATGTTGACATTTTTAGCCCTCTCCCAAAAAAAAAAAAAAACAGCAACAAAATAGAGAGAAAGGGAGAGAGAGTGAGAGAGAAAAAACTTGATGTGGTTTACCAAGCTCTCGTTGGGTCGGTTTTGGGGTGTGGGAAGGGTGCTGGCTAGTGCGGGGGGAGGGGTGGATGATGGTTGTAAAGGGCCATTGCATGTGAAGAATTTTTAATTAACAACAACATCATCAAAAGTGGTTATGAAACTCTGCACATTTTCTTGCTTGCCTTATTTATTTTTTTTTTTTTTTTTTTGTATTTTGCATTTTGTTTGGCTTTTTTGGGCTAGACAATTTAATAATGACAATCCCCCAGGGACTAGGATATGCCAATTGAATTCCAAATAAAGAGTGTGAGAGAAAGAGAGAGAAATATTGGTGAAGAATGAGATCTCATCTGATGAGAATCCTTCTGAAATGTGTTGGAAAATCTCTCTCGAAATTGAACTGCATTTAATGTCAGGTTTCTGCAATTTCTGCATTTGTTTTGCATGAATTGAGGCGGGTCATCAGGAGCAAACCGAATCTCTATTGTTCTCTCTCTCTCTCTTCAAAAAAAAAAGGTTAAATTGTGGCCAAAAGTAAAACTGATTTTTCATTCTCTATCTCTAGCCTAAATTGAATGACTGAGATAGGGATAGGAAATTTATCACTATAGAAATAGAACAATGTATTGAAATGAACGTCTCACAAATATAGTTAGTTAATTAATTCTATATGTATGTGTGTGTGTCTCTGTATCTATCTGTGTGTGTGTTGGTGTGGTAAATGTATGTGAAGGTGGGAACAATAGAGCGGAACAATGACACGACAGGACAGCACAGCAGAGGACAGGACAGGACAGGACAGGACAGTCCAGTCACCAGCTAGAAACCAGCTACCACCAGCTACTACTAGCTACGGCTCGTGACTATGCCTGGAGTGAATGGAATGCATTGTCTTGTCTATTCAAATGTCAATAGAGAGTGGGATATACATTGGTAGGTAGGTAGGTAGGTAGATAGGTAGGTAGGATGGGGTGCTTGGGTGCCGCCAAGGGAGGCAAAATACATTGAGGCATGAAACAATTTCATATATGAACAATATATGCTATATCTATGGGTGTGTGTGTGGGTGTGTGTGTGTGGGTGGGTGAACAAGACTTACCGCATCATCATGCTGAGCGATTGTTCTTCCTGTAGGACACTCTCCAAGTACATCATATCTAGATCGGATACAATTGCACCATTGATGACCATTATTTCGTCTCCTTTGATAATGCCTGAAAGTAGAGTACAAGAAGAGTGAGTGAAGTTACCACTATACACACATACACATACATATGTATATGCCAGCAGGTGGAAAAACCAACCAAACAATGGCCAAGTAGCGCTTGGCGTTGTGGTTGTGGTCTGGGGCTTGGGGCTTGAGGTTTGGGGTTTCAGTCTCGGTTTCGGATGGGCTTCGGATGGGTGGTGGTGGTGGTGGGCGGGTTTGAAGGATTCAAACTGACATCTTTTATATGTAATACCAGAAACGATAAGCGTTTCATGTCTTTGCCTGATAAAAACAATAACAAGCTGTGCAGCAGCACTACTACTGCAAGTGGCAGGCAGGTGGGGAACAGGGTGATGGTGATGGTGCATTGTTCATACGCCACGTAGTACGACCATGTACTGTACGCCGTTCGTTAAAATTTTCTTTCGCCTGCTTTTACCACATTTATTTTACCTGCTTCCTGTTGACGACATGCAACCAAGCAAGCAAGCAAGCAAGCGAGCAGCTTTTTTGCTTATCATTGTTGTTGCAGCAAAGGTAAAAGAATATTTTCTTAGAAAAAACTTTTTCGATATACCTCTGGGTGCATGTGTGTGTGTGTGTGTGTGTGTGTGTGTGGTTGTTATCTGCATTTTATGTGAATTTCTTATGCTACACCTTTGGCATTTCCTTTTCTCTACCTCTCGCTCTCTCTCTCTCTCTCTGTGTGGTTCTTTTTTTTTTTTGCATTTGTTACAATTTAAACGGATTTTTACATCTTAATGCCACCTGACACATGCAATATATTTATTTTATGTCCTCCTCGTCGTCGTCGTCGTCGTCGGTTCTCGTTTGCTTTATTCCTACCAACTTCTTTTTTGCATATCTAAAATTTAAAGACTCACTTTAACTCTTTCCCTGTATACTGTTTGCCGTCGTCTCTCTAAATCTCTTTCCTCCATCTATCCATCCATCTGTCTATCTATCTCCCCATCTATATGTATCTGTATCCCTCGAATCCTTCTCCTCTCCTCTCCCCTTTTCTCTCTACTCCTCTCTCAATTAGCCTGTCCGCAACATTTCATTTGCATTTGAATATGCTTTCATTTCTGCGGTTTTTGGTTTTTGTCTCTTTTTATACCCAAACCCAAAAGAGAAAGAGATAAAGAGAGAGAGAGAGAGAGAGAAAGAGGCTAAATGGGGTATATCAACAATCCAACAATTGGTGGACACCAAAGTGGAATCTCATGCTGCGCGAGAAGAGAGTGAGCAACTTTTATTATTTTATGAACTTCTACTTCTTTTGTTAGGGAGTAACTCAAAGTCGGCGACCTTCGGACTTTGTTCCTTTCTTTACATTTCTTGCTGCTGCAATTTACTTGTAAATGTTTTTTATTTAGAGCAGAGGGCAATCGGCCCAGAGATGAGTGACTCTTGGACATTAAATTCAATTGTTGTTGTCCATAGCCAAAAATAATTTTTGTCTAATTTATGCATACACACGCAGCAGCAGCAGCAGCAACTAACTACAATTGAAGCAGATAAAATAGAGACAAAGAGACAGCGAGCGAACAATGGGCGTATACTTGATATCAAATCATCACCAAATTATCATGATTTCAATTTGAACGTATGCGTAATATGGTGAATAGAAGAGACTTGCAATCAATCCATATTTTCATCATTTGAAAGAACAAACTTTTGTGGCACCTGACTGATTGGCCGGACTTGGCATTGCATCATTCTTCATTCCGATTGCAGTCAGTCAGTTGGTCAAACTCTTTACGGCAAAGAAAGTTTAGAAGCATGTGTAATTGATTGGCCACCAAGGATAATGGAAAGGACTTTGGCATTCAATTTGCTAGTTATTTGTTGACGCTAAGAACTCGAATTTAATTGAAATGGGTTTTTCGCCAATTAAGGTGATGCGATTCTGTTAGATAGAATTTCTTTTCTTCTTCTATTTTCTTTTTTTTTTTTTTTGCATTAAGCTAGAGTCTCCTCACCGTGCTGCTGCTCTTGTTGTTGTTGTTGTTATTGTTTAGTCAATTCAATGGAAAAGTCCATTGTACAATTATAAATTTCTTGGTATTGCCGTAATAATAATAATATTTTTTCATCGTTTCTTGAGTTGAAAAGATTTTCCATTCTAAGCTTAAGCAATTGAAAGGTATATCTCTCCCTCTCACTCTCGCTCTCTCTCTCTCTCTCTGTCTCATTCATTTGTATCTTGTTCTAATTATTGTTATTGAGTGCACTTGCAGAATTGCAAGATTGTTGTTCATTGTAATCTGCTTAGTGCTTACAAAATTCTAATGTAAAGTTTCTATTATTTTTCGAATCTATGATCTCTCGCTCTCTCTCTCTCTCTCTCTGTGTCTGATTGATTAGTGTAGATTCGTGTGTTTTTTTGTAATGTTTGTATCTCTATTTTTAGTTATTTAAAGTGTTTTCTCTCTCTCTCTCTCTTCGTGTTGAAAGTCATTTGCAAGTCTGTCTGTCGCATGTTTCTTTAGATTATGCAACTTTTTGTGTAATGTTCTTGTGGCAGTCCTGCAATCGCAATTGCCAGAGTTCAGTTTGTTTTGTGTTGCAGTAGTTTTTCGTTTCATCTCGGCGAATTTGCAGAGGAAATTTGCACAGGAAATTTCCAGCAAATTTCGTGCTTATTGTTTCATGGATTTTTGATTCGTTTTGACGCCTTGAAGCTCTAAAGCCAACGCCACGGCAAATGAGCGGCACTGTCAGGCAGTGGCAGTAGTTCTGTCGTAGTGCCACTAGCACTCCTCGACGTGCTTAATGAGTTTTCTTTTTCTTGAGAGAGAAATTTTTGCTTACGGTTCATCACTTGTTCTTTCTGTTGTTGCTGCCGCTGCCGCTGCTGCTGCTGCTGCTGCTCTGATGCAAATTGCAGCTGGTGGCAGGTAGAAGAAAATTGAGCTCCATCTGGAGGGAGGTAGGTAGGTAGGTAGGAAGGGAGGGATTATGAGGAGGGGATATGCCATAATTTAAGTCGCTGTTCTAGTGGCATTTCGACTACATCCACTTGACTTCAGTTCGAAAGGATGCTGGGAGTGGGAGTGGGAGTGGGGGATAGAAATGAGGCGAAGGAAATGCAAATGCCAACTTAAGTTGATTTTAAGTGATGATGCCTTTAAGGTAGAGAAGATACCTGAGAAGCTTTCTCTCTCTCTACCTCTCTCTCTCTCTCTCTCACTCACTCACTCTCTTTCTCTCTATCAAGAGCTGACAGTTGACTTTTTTCTTTTTGTTGTTGTTGTTTTTTTCTTTCGTTCTTTCTTGTTGCATTGCACAAGCTTTACTCCACTTGACTCACGACTCCTACACTCGACTCCAAAGAGCGAAAGGAGTTGAACTCAAGTTTTTTTCTCTCTCTTTCTTTCGTGTCTGACATAAAAGTGAAAAGCATTTAAATATAAAAGTGGAACCCATATACATAGTAGCTACAACTGGAAGGAAAAAGAGCAGAGGGAGGGAGGCTGGGGGAAGGACACTTAATAAATTTCTTTGGGCCACATTGGGTCGTAATGTTTTTCACAGTTGTCATGGCTACTTTGCTACTTTTCGGGGGTGGGGGGTCGGTGGGTGGGCAAGGCACTTACCATTATGCATGGCCACACTTTTATCCTCGACACGGCTCACATAGCAGCATAGCTCATCCTGTCGCTCAGCGTTCTCGATCAATTCCGCTTCCACTGAGAAGCCCCACATCTGCTCCAATGTGGTGCGTTGCAATTCCACCTGATATAAGATTTTCATGCAGACCTCCACAAATTCATGATTATGTAGCTGCAAAATGGAGAAAACGAAACGACAAAGAAAGAGTCGTAAAATTAGTGTAAAGTTTCAAATAAATTTCCGTTTAACACACAAAAAGTGCAAGAAATAGAGAAGGAAAACGAAGTACCAAGGGCAAACTTCTTCCTCATGTTGTCGATAAATTTATTGAGCTGCCAGTTTTTATTTTTCTTCTTTTTTTTTTTTTTGGCTAAAAGTTTCTTTTTCTCTCTCTCTCCTCTCTCTCTCTCTCTCTATGTGAAGTAGAAAGCAGGCTGCACTTGGTGTGCACCTTTTGGCCATATTTACAGCTTGTTGTTGAGGTTAGCTTCAACTTGGCTTTTTGTTAAGCAAAACTTTTTGCCGTCCAACTTAGAGTTGGGACGATAGGGAACGGGAACGGGAGCGGTAGTGAAATGAAATCTTAGTTAAAGTAAAACAGTTAGAAACAGTTGCAATTGATTGGGCAAATTACTTGCTATAATTAAGGACTTTTTCCCTTGGAACGAAAAAGTTCTCGAATTTCAGTTAGACTCTTTGCAGGGTTTTTTTCTTTCCTTTTTGGTATTTAGTCAACTCAAATATGCAGCCACACTAATGCTTCTTTTCGGAGTACGTCCTTGTAAACTAATGCTTCATTTTGGAGCAGGTCCTTTTTTACTATTCTACGTTTTCAATGGGGCAGTTTTAATTTCAATTTGAGCAAATTAATTGGACTTACATAGTTTTCAATTAGATCATTGCGATGCGGCACAAAGTAATTATGATCCTCCATGTCGCGTCGCTTCTTAACTCGCACAAAATGCTCCATGGGATTGAGTTGGCGACGGGCGCAGGCGCTGGCCAAGAATTCCTCAACAGACATGGCATCACGTAGATAAACTGTCGAGTAAGCATTGTCGGGCATTGCAACTTTGAAAGTTTTTTCCGGTTCGTCACGTGAATTCATCTGGAAAAAGGCAGAAAATTCGATTGGATAAACAGGATGAGCATGAGCAGACAGACTCAAACACACACACACACACACACACACACACGCATACAATGTCATTAAGCGAGTCAGTCACAGACAGGCAACACACACACACACACACACACACAGGAAGTGAAAATTGAAAAATAGCAAAAACACATTTCTACCGCTGCGCTTGGCCCGCAGAGTTGACGTCTACCCAACCAACGAGCCAACGAACCAACCAACCAACCAACCAACAAGCGTTGCCTGGGCAAATGTAATGAAAAACGTCGCCAGCAGCAGCCGCGAGTTCTGACACAAGCGGGACGAGAAGCAACACCAGCAACAGCAACAGCAGCAGCAGCAGGATCTGGCCTCTTCACTGAAGAAAACTCAGTTAAAATGCTTAACAGTTTCGACAACGTCATCGTCAATCCTCATCTCCTACTTTTGTATGTTAACTAGGAGGAGGTTGCTCCAGCTCCAGCTTTAGTTCCAGTTGCTGTTGCTGTTGCTCCTGCTCTAGCTCCTGCTGCTGCTGCTGCTTCTATTCCTGGTAAACGAATCAGTCGCCCAGCTGCTGTTGCTGGAAATTGCATTTGTATTGGCAGCCATTGGCAATGCTTTTGCTTTTGGCTGACTAGCTTTGGCGCCCTTCCAGCCCCCCTCCCCCACCCACACACACACACACACACACACACACACACACACACACACACACACACACACATGCTCTACGTGTTCTACGACAATTGAATTAGTTTAGCCAGCAGTTGCAGTTGGCAAAATGCTCTCGCTTTCTCTCTCTATCACCCTATCAATCCAACCAACCAACCATCCATCCATCCATCCATCCAGCCAGCCATCTGTCTATCTATTTCTCTTTCAAAGTTGCCCAAGGTTGGCAATGGCATCGTCGTCGTCGTATCTCATGGATACATGGAAATTCGTTGCACTCCATAGGTCGTTTTGCATATCGCTTACAAGCTCATTATGCAAAAGGTTCAGTTCAAATGGATATACATATGAAAATATATCACAAAATATTCCATTTTCCATTCCTCGACTTTATATTCATTGGCAAGCGGGCGTAAGTACAGCTGATTTATGGCAAAAAGAACAAAAACGGTGAAAAGGTTGAAAGGTTAACTTTAAGTTAACTGAATTCGATTTCCTCCTCAATGAAAAGTTGAAACGAATTTCCGGTACTTTGACATCAATATAAATACATACATATATGTAAGTAGTATCAAGTAACAGTTTGCTTTGAGAAATGTTTAAAAAAAATGATTAACTAAATATTGAAAAAGGTTTCAAGTGCAGTTGCCCCAAGGAATCTGCCAAGTTTCCTTTCGGTTTACTCAAATCAATTGCAGCCGTTGCAATTTTCACATATTTTCCCATTCTCTTCTTTCGTTTTACGTTTTCTTTCTTGGTGTCGGGGGTGTCGGAGGTCGGGAAGGTGTTTGTTTAATGAACTTTTGCACACTTTCTTGCAAGTCATTTCCCATTTATTGAAGACCTGGCTTGCGTAATTTAATTTTGAGTTTTAAGCCTGTTTTTCAGCTCAATTCAAGTCAATTAAACGCACTGCAGGCACTGCATACACTGAGGCGTCTCTCTCGATGCCACAGTGACGTTTCTTTTTTTTTTCTTCTTTTTTTGTTGAAGGCGAGCAGGCGTGGCAGTGTTCGGTCTGTGGATAATTGGCCAGGTTTACGCCCTGTGGCGACCAACTCGTCAACTTACCAAGAGATGCAAGTGACTATCGCTGTGTGTGCGATTCTCTCTGTGTGTGTGTGTGTGTGTGTGTGTGTGTGTGTGTATAGGGATGAAGGTAATGGATGGAGGATAACTTTAATTTCATTTCATTTTCAATTGCCAGTTGGCAATTTCTGCTGCATTGCAGCTGACATGTTGGCAAATGAAAAGCCAAGCACCCAACACGCATGCAGAGCGACAACAAGGAAAGGGGCAGGGAAAGGAAGAGGTGAAGAGCAGGTAAATGCAGGGAATGCGAGCGAGTGAGCGCGCGCGCGATTGCGAGAGAGAGACAGAAAATATAAACCAAATCAAATGTACATTTTTCAAATTCATTGAATTTTCAGCGCATTTACAATGCACCATTATTGACTGTCTCTGTCTCTATCGATCTCTTTCTCCCTCTCCCTCTCTCTCTCTCTCTCCCTCTTTTTTGCCAACTATCTCTGTCTATCCCTCATTTCACCTCATATGTATTTATGTTATTTCATTTCATTTCTTTTTTTTTTTGTTTTTACCCTTTTGAAAAAGCAAAGGGTCATATTAGCTTTGGCAAACAAAAGGCAATTAGTGTTTTAAAGCTTATGGAAAATTGAGTGAAAACTTGTTTTTCTCCTATTTCAGTTAAAGGCTTTGAAGGACTACCTATTCAGTTTGAAATTATTGTTGAAGTACTTTCCAGAAGTCAATTAATATTATTATTCTTCACACAAAGACATATTTTTAGTTTATAGCTAATGTTAGCTAAATTTTCAAAGTTTCTTTTCGTAATATTCTCATTTAATTCTGTGAAAATGTGAGGGGATTAAAACTTCGGCAATGCAGAGGTACAATCTGTCCTTGTCTGTTCTGATTTTTTTTTGTTTAACTTTTATCATTTTGTAAATATTTTTTGGTTTGCAACTGCAACAGCAGTTGCACTTGCAAAGGCAACGGCAACTGCAAAATCTGCAATGTTGGCAAATTTAATTGAAAATGGGAATGAAGTGAATTGGAGCTTCACAAGATTATTTTGTCAATAATAAAAATAAAAACAGAAACCTGAAATAAAAATGGATAAACAAAAAATATAAACGGAGAGAGAGAGAGAGATAGTGAAAATAAAAAAAATTGAATTTATGAATTGAATTTCATTATATGTAGTATGAAAAATTCGAAAAATTGATTCACGGCTAATTGGAAAGTTTATGAAATAAACTCAAAAAAACCGGCATACAAATCAAGTTAATCAAACCGACAGACAGACAGCGAACAGCGAATTGTGAGACCTGATGATAAAGGCCATTAGAATATATGTATGAGGTGGGAAGGGGAGAGGAGGGAGGGCAAGACCATTTGGCCAAATATGCAAATATTTGGACAACACACACACACACAGAGAGACAAAAAATGCGAGAAGAAATATCTAAACAAATTTTTTCTTTCACTTTTTTGTTGATGGCCATTAAATGTAAATTATAAAAATGCAAAAATAATAATGGTTAGGCCCATTAGCCATTGTGGCCAGGCTGGGTTTTGGGTCGACTCTGGTTTTGGTTTCTGTGTGTGTCTGGCGACATATTTTCTGGCCGCTCAATTTAGCTTTTAATGCCATTTCCGCCAAGTTAAATAAAAATTCAATTACTCACACACACACACACACACAGACAAAGTGACATAAATGCGTTGAAAATTGAAATAATTTTATTATAAGGCATGTGCATGTAAAAAATTAATCGCATAGAAACCACCACCACCCAGGCGCGTTAATTCCATTCCAATAATGATCAACAACACCTAAATACATTTAACGGTAGCTAACTTTGTTTAATAACTATAAATATACGTATGTATGTATATGCACATTTGTGACATAAACACCTGCAAATCGGTTTATTTACAGTAATTTGCATGCATTTGGACCACTTGCCACACGGCAGTCCCCTTGAGACATCTCATACATACATAGTGGTGGCCAGCAAAAAGGGCAGCACATTTGGTCCCAGTAAATTATGGGCCAAAGCTCTGCCCTTTTTGGCCAAGAAATAATTTTTAAAATGTCCTTACGATTGTGCTTAAAAGCTGGCACCTGATACAAGTTTCAATTGTGTGCATTATACCCAATCTTGATAACGTTTATAGCAATTGGCAACATAAATTTAAAATTTAATTATAGGCCCATGCGATAACTCGGCTAACTTTTGACCACCATGGCGGATACTTAATTTTTCTTGGTCGAAAATCTCATCTTTAGTATCTTTTTTCGATGAGTTAAAGAAGATTGGAATGTTGGCAACATAAATTTAACATTTAATTATAGACCAACCCGATAACTCGACTCACTTTTGACCACCATGGCGGATACGTTATTTTTGTTGGTCGAAAATCTCATACTTGGTAACTGTTTTCGATGACCCGAAGATTGGAATGTTGAGGCTTATAGCAATTGGCAACACAAATTTAAAATTTAATTATAGACCAACCCGATAACTCGGCTAACTTTTGACCTCCATGGCGGATACGTTATTTTTGTTGGTCGAAAATCTCATACTTGGTAACTGTTTTCGATGACCCGAAGATTGGAATGTTGAGGCTTATAGCAATTGGCAACACAAATTTAAAATTTAATTATAGACCAACCCGATAACTCGGCTAATTTTTGACCTCCATGGCGAATACTATTTTTAAATGTAAATTTCATCTTTAGTATCTTTTTGGATGAACTAAAGGAGTTTAAAATGCTGAGCTTTTTGGGTCGAAATTCGAGTTTTTGTTTAGACTGTCTAAAACTCGAATTTCCTTAGGCTGTATTTTGGGTAATTTCCAACCGATTTTAAAAATGTTTATCTATTTATTCAAGAATTTTTCCATACTTTCAAATGCTGTTAAAACATTGCAAATGCGGGAAAAAAAATTTGGGCTCGATTTTTGAAAATTTTGACAGTGTATACACTGTAATTTTTTTCAAAAATCGGGTCAAAATTGGGTTTCCAGATTTGAATGCCAATTTATAAATCATATTCAGAGCAGCAAGAAAAGATATGACTTTTTGAAATCGGACAAAAATTGACAGAGTTAGAGGTTTGCAAAGTTGAGGATTTTGCATTAATTTTTGAAAAGTTATTACAAAATTTTGGTCAAAATTAAAATTTTCACGAGGTTGTATTTAGGACAATTTTCTATCGATTTTCAAAGTTTTGATGTGGTTTTTATCGAATTTTTATGTACTAATAAATGCCATCAAAACTTTTAAGGACTGCAAAGTTGGGTATTTTTGAGATTTTTTTGAAAAGTTGTATAAATTTGGTAATAATTCCGATTTTCCTTAGGCTGTTTTTTAGACAATTTTCACCCGATTTCAAAATTTTTTATCTAATTCTCATTGCATTTTTACGTACTTTTAAATGCTATCAAAAGCTTGGAATTTTGGGAAAAAAAATTTCGACGCGATTTTTGGAAATTTTTACAGTGTATACACTGTAATTTTTTTCGAAAATCGGGTCAAAATTAGTTTTTGAGATTTGAATGCCAGTTTATAAGTCGCATTAAGAGCAGCAAAAAAAGACATGAATTTTTGAAATCGTCCAAAAATTGACTGAGTTATGGCTTGAGGAAATTAAGGTAATCGGATTTCCAAGGACTTTTTATGAAAATTTTTCGCAAGTTGGATGAAAGATGTTAATGTGACCCACAAATTGATGTTCCCAGAAGATTTTGATGAAATGAATTGACTTTGATTTGATATCCTTGCTCTGGATCGACTCATCTCAAAATGAAACAATTCTTGCACACACACACACACACATACACTCTAAGCACTTGAAGAAATATTGTAGAATAGTTGACTTACCTGCATGGAGCGACGACTTGAACCGCTATTGGAACGCGATAGCATGGGTGGCCTACGTTTGGTGGCTCCACGTCCAGCCAATAGATTATTGAGCAGCGATGGCGATCTCGCACAGATGAAGGCATGGAATGAGGAGACCGTAAAGACGCCAAGTTTATTCAATGTATTCTTTGTGGGACGCGACACGTGTGTGAGGAGAGACTGTAAAGAAAATGAGTACAGAGAGAGATCAGAAAGGATTGGTTAACATATTTCCAGTTCTGGGCAGATTTAACTAACTCTTCATCACTGATAAGCAGTGTAGGCACACTGGGCGGATGAGATTATCCCTTTCATCTCTCTGTGGGTGTATGTAAATAACCTCAGGCGGGCCATGAGTCCATGAGTTACATGTCCATTCCCCCTCCCCCATCCCCCTTTCCGCACTCTCCACCTGTTTGGTTGACTGAAGTTGTTTGAGTTTTGTGGGTTTATTAATAATAAATGACGTTGGCCTTTTTATGCCTTCCGTTTTTCTCTTTGGTTGGTTTTTTTTTTCCACCCTCCCTCCCTCACTCTCTCTCTCTCTCTCTCTGCTTTCGTTGCATAAACTGAAATGCACTTTTCCCCTGTCCCTATCCCTCTGGCCGGCCAGTGCCACAACCCTTTTTTCCTAGTTTCTGTAAATCTTTTTAAATGCCAGGGCAAAGTTCGAGTTCGCAGTGCGAGGAGTTCGAAGTTCAGAGCTCACTTTAAGCTCATTTAAGATGCTTAAAATTGTTTTATGGGGGATTAATTGTGCATGTTTGGGTTTTTGATTTTGTAAATGGCTTTGAGTTGAGAAGCAAGTCGGATAATAGAAAGTGGTGTGAGAGAACACGGACGGACGGACGGACGGACGGGCGTCGTTGATGATTTTGAATTGAATTTCACGCCATTGTTGTGTAGTTAGACATAATTATATACTTAAACCATAGCGAGACACACACAGAGAGAGAGAGAGAGAGAGAGTGTGAGACAAGGGCGATAAGAAAACTTTACGCTTTACCTCCTTATAGTATGTGGTAAAGGTGTTGCAAGAGGGAGCGCAGGTGGGCAGAGGGTGGGTGGAGTGGTTATTGTGATTTTGGTGGGGATTTGCTATTGAGGTGTGTGTTAATCTTCTCTCGAATGTTTTTCAAGTCTGTTTTTGATGTTTTACGATGCGATGAGAAGCAGTAGGTGGGTGGGTAGGTCCAAAGGCCTTGGATTTAGAGGCAGAGAGACAGAGAGCTCTTCTTTGTGAGTGAAAGGCTTATGAAAGGTTTTAATAAGATTGCTAGAAATTGTGGTTACGATGAATACAATGCTCTTTTGTTTTAGTTTTCACAGTAAACAGGAGTGGAATGGTTATTTTATCAAAGCACTTTTCATCTATTATATAAGTATTATTGAGCTTAAGTTCCTCAATCATTCAATTCGTAGTGCACATAATATTGATACGCATGAATGAAAATCAAAGACTTGCCCATTTAACTAACTAACTAACTAACTAACATACATACTAAGTAGAAGTCATTTGTGGAGATTTTGAAGATGGTGCCGCCCCAATAAGTAGGCAATACATAAGACAAATAACTCAGTTAACCTTGACTCGAGGCTCCCTACACTCTCTCGCTCTAATCACAGCACTCTATCATTCCATTAAGTGTCTGCCACTAAATAAATTCCACACAACGCCCACATGACACCACATTACATGGTAGGTGGATGGGTTGGTGGGTTGTTGAACAAACAAATTACTTGCCATCAAACTGTAGCCATAACTCACCTTGGGATTGGGCAATTCGCCGCTTTGCAGCGATGCCATATAGCAACGCAATCGAAATTGTTCACAATGCAAACGCTCCAAATTCTCTTCCCATTGTAGAATCTGTGTTTGAATCTGATGGCGTGTCTCCTGATCGGTGACAACTGATTGCTGCAACTCGGCCATGTGCTTGAGCTTGTGATCCTGCAACAAAAATACAAAATAAAAGATGAAAAAACCGAGTTAGACAAGATGAATGGAGAGAAATACACGTACGTGAGTTAGTAATGGAAATATGTTTACGGGGAGTTAAGGGGGTGGGTAAGGGGGTAAGGGGGCTCGAAGAGAAAGGAGAGCATGCAAAGTATTTCTGTTGGGTTATGAAAGCATTTCGGTGTGGAGGCATCATTAGCATTTCATGGCACTGCAGTTGCCATTTGACGAAAATACATAAATCACGCGTCATATCCACACACACACACCACACATGCACACACACACACAGCACACATGCACACACACACACCACACATGCACACAATTCAAATATCTCTCCCTCCTCTCTCTGGTTTTGGGGCGTCTGTTCCTGATACTGAAGTGCGTTGGCAATGCACCAAAAACTCTTTCACTAGATGCATATACATGGCCCTGTTTTCATTACAAATAACGTTTGACTTCCGCCGCAACGTCGCACCCCTTTGCCCCTCCTCACTAGATACATAGATGTGATGGGGCGAGAGGAGAAGAGTTTCTGCAATCCTCAATCCCACTTTCACGTGCGTTTTATTCCATGCTTGCATAGATTTCATGGTGCACGTGATTGTTTCATTTTTGGTTGCTAGAATTTACCCAACTCCACTCCACTCCTCTCCACTCCACTCCATCTCTCCCGTCCTGTGGCTGCGTTTTTGCTATGGCTGCTTTTTGGCTGTCAGTAAGTTGACAATTATTTGCAGATGCAGTTCCACGTTGCAGGCAGCAGGCAGCAGGCAGTAGGCAGTAGGCAGGTTGCCGCCGCCGTTTGCAGTTGCAGTTGTTGCACCAGGCACAACCTGAATAGGCACTTTCGATGTTCGACATTTTAATGAATGTGTACACATAAACATGGTGATGGCTCCTCCTCCACATCCACCTCCTCCTCGACCCCTCCACTCGTCCACCATCGAGCTCCTCCATCGAGGGTGGTTAGGTGGATAGCATTGGGGTATGAGTATAAACGAGGGCCAGTAGCACCAGTTGAAGCACGTGTATAGTCCATGGGATTACTGTATATTGTATGCTCACTACCTCTTGCTCTCTCCCACTCTCTCTCTCGCTCTCTCTCTCTTTCTGTGTGTGTGTGTGTGCCATTTGTAATGTTTGTTTTACGTGAAATAAATTCATATTTTGTTTGCCACATTTTATTTACCAGATTTCATATACATGCACATATATTGTGCATGCGACTTATACCTGATAATACCAAAATCAATATGAGGAAATGTAAATTCATATTTCACACACAGCACACACTAAATATTCCATAAATTTCTGAATGAACTCAAAAGTTGTTGTTCTTGTTGTTGTTGTTGTTCATTGGATAAAATGCATTCACAAAGAAAGGCAAAAGTGCCAGTTCAACATATTCTTAATAACTTTTGGCCAACTCAAACTTAGCCAAAAGTTTCATATTTTTCTGCAAATAATCTTAAGCCTTTTCTGCACTCATTTGCCAAAGGTCTTAAATTAATGCTCAAACATTAAAACATTTATCCAAAAGTTTGTTGAATAACTGCATTATGCTTAAAGCAAATAGTGATGGCACGATTGTGATACACAATAATCGATTAATTAAAAGGTTAATCGAATAAATAAATAATAATCTTTTGAATAATCCATTATTTGAAGTTTTCTTCGATTAATCGAAGGATTCAACAATCGATTAATGCATTTTTGTGATGCTATCGCTAGATTTAAGTGATCCAATTAGTAGAATATTACCAGAGAAATCATTTGGAGCTAAACTCCGAAACTAAAGCCAGTTGTGGCACCTACATCATCACATTTTGGCATAATTGATGAAAGGAAAACGACCCCCGATTCGAAAAGTCCTTATTGAATTGCTGCCTTTTGTTCTATAACAAGCTCAATACTCTAAATCCTATTTGAAAGGACTGGCTCCACACTGGCTCCACACTGGCTCCACACTCGCTCCACACTCTGAGTTCGCTCATTGGAGTCTGTCTGGGTCTATCTTAGCCTATCAAGGAGGAGGTAATTAATAAACCAAAGTCCCATTATGAGCTCAGCCTAGTTATATAGACCCTTACGACGAGAGAGAGAGAGAAGGAAGACGGAAGGATGTGGTGGTGCCCCGCCATCTCTTTTCTGGCCACTTGAGGAAAGCTGCTTAAATGACAAACAGCCAAACAAACACCCAAGCACACACACACACACAGCAGAGAGGTGGGGAAGTTAGATAGATGGAAAATGGGGGGCAAATTATTTACGACAGCAACAGTTTGGTGCTTGTTGGAAAATAATATGACCAAACATAAATAACTAAATAGCTGTTGGGGTTCTCTCCATGCCATGCCACGCCCCCCTGCCTCTCTGTTTGTGTGCACTTCAAGGGTTAATGTAAATGTTAATGGCCATGTAATTGTCATGGAGCAATTGCAGTAAGTAAATCACGCTCAATAACCGAGTTTTTACCATACAATCTATCTTCCATTTGCTATATAAATAAATATATATATATATATGTATGTACGATGTGTGTTTTGTGTGTGTGTGTTTTTTTTTTTGTTTCTGTATCATTTTTTTTTTTTTCGGAGTGGAGTGGAGTGGAAGTGTCTTTGTGGCATGCCAGGCAAACATTTGACAGGCATTCACTGGCTACATCCACTCGTCTCTCTCACTCACTCGATCTCTCTCTCTCTCTCTCTCACACTTTCTCTGTCTCTGTCCCTCTCTCGCTCTTTCGCTAGTTGAGTCTCTGTGGTTGGAGCTTGTTTTGACACATGTCACACGCTAAGTGACAGGACAGCTAGCTGCTCCTCCTGGTGGTCGTGCGCTTCATGCCCGCTCCTGCTTCTGCTCCTGCTCCTTCTTGGCCAAAGCCAACCATCTCAATTCCCACTTAAAGTGAATTTTATTATTGCTGAGGAGCAGCCGCAGCGCCAGAAGCAGGAGCTGGAGCAACAGCAGCACTTCTCCTTGATGATGGGTTTTTGCGGTTCGCCTATTTAGTTGTCCTGTTGTGTCTAGTCCTGCTGCTGCTGCCGCTGCTGCTCCTGCTACTCATTGTGGTCATGTTTCTGTGTGTTGTCTGTATGTATGTATGTATGTCTCTCTGTCTGTCTGTTGCGCTTTCATTAAGCGCCGCCACTCGTCGGCAAAAGGTTCCCCATGCGCACATTTTTCCCAAGGAGGCACACGAGCAGCAGGAGCCGGAGCAGGAGCCGGAGCAGGAGCGACAGCTATAGAGCAGGAGTAAGGGCAAAGGATGCCCCATTGCCATTGCGTTTGTCGTTTCCGCTTCCGCTTGGAGAGTTTGTGTAGAGTTCATGGCTCTTATACAATATTCGTTCGTTCATTCTATTTTTTTTTTGTCCCCCCTCCCCTCTGTCGCTCTCTCTATCTCTGTGTTTTAGTTGTTGCTGTTGTGATATATGTGTTTACTCGGGAGTACAATTAAAAAACAAAACCAAATACATTTTGTCCATTGTTGTCATCGTTCCCAGCCATCGTCATCATCATCATCATCATCGTCGTCATCGTCATCGTTGTTGCCGTTGTACTCGTCGTCGGTTTGGTCGCTTGACAAGCCAAAGATGCCGCAAATGGCAAAAAACCACAGCAACAGCAATGGCAACAGCAACAGCAACAACAATCAGAGCAATAATAATAACAATAACAATGAGAACAAGAATGACTGGGCATATGATAATGGTAGCGAAAAAAAGAAAAAAAAACACTAGAACACTTCTTCCCGACATGTGCTGCTCAGACACGGAAAACCAAATCAAGTTTGCGGTCTCCACTCCATCGACCACCAACAACAACAAGTTCGAATTAATCAAAAGATGTGAAAAACAACAAATCAAGAATCAACAGAATGCTAATACTTGACCTCTAAACAAAGTTTAAAAATAAGTCAACAAATTAGATAAGTTAGAAGAGCAAAAATATCTAGTTTATCCAAAAGAAGGGGATATTGTGGATAAGCGAAAACTTGGATAACACGGAATGTATCTTAAAAACTCGAAAACTTCTGTTATTTTTGGTATATTTAAAATGATTGTATATTTTGTATTGGATAACGCGAAAACTTGTATGATCGAAAGCCGAATAAACGGAGTTTTAACCAAGTTTTTTCGGATCAGTTAAAGCGAAACTTCGGATAACGCGGAGACTAGGTTGATCAAAGACTGGATAAATACGAGCTTTGTGCAAACAGTTTAAAGAACTCTTTGGAAAGAGAGTTAAATAAGTTGGAAAGCACATGAACTGGGCTTAAACTGAAAAGCGTTCAGAATAGCTTCTTATCTGGTTTTGAATTAAGTCGAATGGCCTTCACATTAACTTAAATTGATTGTTTTATAAAGTCAACTAAAAAAGGACCCAATGAAAGAAACTCTTCACAAAGAAATGGAGTTGAAATTGCTACAATTGGAATTGGCTCTGCATTATGAGGTTTATCATCATTTTCAGGCTCTATTCCCAGGCAAACTCTCTTTGCAGCCGATAAATTCCCCTATAGAGAGATCTTTCCGATTAAAAATTCTTGAAGCAATTGAAAAATGTTCACTTAAGTATGGCAATTTCATGGAGAATGTTTTCGCATTGCTGCTGCTGTTTGGGTTTCATTTTGCAATATTCCGGAAATTTCATTGCTTCTGTTTTTAGCATTTTTTCGTTCTTTTTGTAACTTTTCGATAAATTAACACTCACAAGATATTTGAAATTTGCCTCAGACAAGCCCACAGCAATCGTAAACCACTTAAATGACTTTCTGACATGGCTTGTGCATTAAATTGGTCTGGATGCTGTTGCAACTGCAGCTCCCTCTCTCTCTCTTTATAGCCAGTTCAAAAAGTCAGAGAAAGATAAACAAGGCCTCGTCGACACACACACATCCATAGGATATATATCCACATATATAGATAGATGTATGTATATACATATATATATATATAGATATGTATATGTGGATGTGTGACCACAGTAAAAATTGTCCACATTCATTTTGGGGTGCATAAATGCTGACCACAAAATGATGGCGCATTATATAACGTGTGAGTCGTAGAGTAAGAGGAGGTGGGGGAGGGTGGGGGTTTTGGTTTTATGAGTGAGGATGAGTGAGGCCTAAAACCAAAACCCGTAAACTGTGGCCACACGGACACACACACACACACACACACACCGAATCCCAGAGAGACCAAAGGCAAACGAGTTGCTGTTGACAATTGAATTGAATTTGGCACGAAGCGACCCCAGCAGCAGCACTAGCACACCCCCGTCCCCCGAACACCCACAAGACCAGATGACCACCCCCCTACCATTTGCAGCACCTCCTCCATCCATCCCAGTGTCTGGCAACAACAAGGCCTATGCCATAAAGCATATTTTTGTGCCCACAGAAAACAAATCAAAAACCCAAAAAAAAAAAAAAAACACACACACCAGAAGAAGGACGAGGAGGAGGAGCAGAAGCAGAAGGAAGGAGGGCAAAGTGTTACCGGGTTTTTGGTCTCTGCCTCCGCCTTTCACCATATGCCAGGGCCATTTCCTGTGCAACTTGGAAACCAAAAAAAAAAAACAAAAACCAAAAACCAAAAGTTGCAAAAATATTCGCACGTTTGGCCAAAAACAAAGCTTGACCAGAATCAGAGCCATAACCCAGAACTAGGACCAAGAGGAGGTCAACTCGCACACACACACACACGCACACACGCACATGGTCATGTGTGTGCCTGTTAGGGAGACTCTTTTTCTCATATTTCTTGCCATAAATTTTGTTTTTTGTTTAAGGCGAGCGAAAGGGCAGTCGGGCGGGCGGTTGGGGTTGGTAGCGTTTTGGCCACACCCATGCCCAAGACCAAGTTTAAAGTTTTTCTTTTTTTTTTTTTTTTGGTTCACCCACGACAAGTGAATTTTATGGTAATTATAAACTTTATGGTTTCATTAAACAAAACAACAGAAAAAAAAGGACAAAAAACGAAAAGAAAACAAAGCGAAAAGAGGAAATAGAGAAAAATTGATCAGAAAGTGCTATCAAGCAATGGGAAGACGACGACTTTTAGATACCCTATCTCACTCGATCTTCTTATTAGCTAACCCACTGACTTTTGCTTCGATTTATCGCTTATAAGGATAAAACTCTTTTTATCCCACAGAATATTTATCCACCTGATTCTTAGCTTGATTTCCGGCTACTTTCTATCTATATTTTGTGACTGATTTATATTCCCTGTTTTAGTCTATGACTACAGGGTAAAGGGAAGAAAAAGAGAAGTAAAAATTGATCAAAAAATTTCACAAGAGTTTGGCTAACAAAACAAAAAAAAAAAGAAAGAAAAGAAATATATATATATATGGAAACTAACTTTTCGATGCATGTGCTGTGGGTCAGTTGCAGAGAGAGAAAGAGAGAGGGAGAAGAAGGAAGATGATGCCTGGATGGATGGATGGATGGTTAGTGTTGTGAAGAAGAACGGAACTAAGGCAGGAAGTTGGCTTCCATTGTTTCACCCATCTCTCTCTCTTTCTCTCTTGCACTCTCGGTCTATTTCAGTTAAAGTTTTTTGGATATCAACTCACTAATTAAGTTTAACTTAAAGTTAACTAAATATGCATTTCATTATATTGTGGGTTTTCGGTTTGGAGTTTGGTTTGCCAGCTTCTGATGCGGATGTTGCTGCGGCTGCTTGACGTGGTTTCTCCACTCCCTCTCCCTCTCTCTCCCTCTCACTCTCTGGGTTTTTGCCCTACGTTTTCTTTTTGTTTTCTCATGGAATTTCGTTACACACACACACACAATATTTTACCTCTGTGCAAATGTGTGCCCAGAGAGAGATGTGTGTGTGTGTGTGGCACAAGGAGCGAAGCTGAGGTTGAATTTCAGGCTTAATTATTGTAAAATTAATTGTAAGTACGAGTATACATATGCATGTGCCACTCCCGTGTATAGGGCTCCCCAGCTCGTTCTTGGTACTGAAGTTGCTGCTTCTGCTGTTAGTCTTCTCGAGTTGCAGCATTGTTATTTGGGGCAAGAGATGCTGATGCTGCCTCTGTCGCTGCTGATGAAACTAAAGCTCAAAGTTGGTTTACCGCATATGCAACGCAAGTTAAAAAAAATGATTAATTGCCACACCACACATCGGATCACAGCGCGATTTCTGTGATCTCTGATTGCCACTGCAACATACTATGCCATCTAGGGAAATTCTATCTAACAGCACCTAACACTCATTAGTAGCAACAGCAGCAGCAAGCAAACACTAAACTAATGGATCGTCTTTAATCCAGCAATGCATCAGTTGGTTTTTTAACGATAAAGTTTGCGTAAAAGGATTAAAAACTCCCTGAAAGTATGCAATAGAATCTAAAAGATGACAATTTCAAGCTCTAAATGTATATTTTCAGTGGAAGAACATTGTGAAATAACAAATCAACATGGAAGTGTATATTTAAAAAGCCAAAGAGAAGATAAAATTTGTGAAAAAGATAACAAAACTCCCCGAAAGTATGCAATGGAATCTAAAAGATGACATTTTCGAGCTCTAAATGCATATTTTCAATATAAAATAATAATACAACATGGTTGTGTATATTTATAGAGCCAAAGAGAAAATAAAATTTGTGAAAAAGATAACAAAACTCCCCGAAAGTATGCAATGGTATTTTAAAGGTGGTATTTTCCAGCTCTAAATGCATCATTTCAATATGAAATAATATTTAAAGAAACATTAGGATAGGATATAGATCAATAGATACTTATAATGCGTACGAATAGTGGAAGTTATGGAATCCTTCCACTGATTAAACATTGCCTTAAATTGAATTTCGTTGTTGAACGAATTGCAGAAGCAATTTGCATTAAATGGTTATAAATGTTAGTGTCATTTTTATTGTTTTCTTGCTAAAACAATTAAAAACTTGTTTAAATTGCATTAAATAAGTTGACAAATGATGCATTCATTTAATTAGAGCAATTAATTCAAATCGATGGCAATAAAACAAACAACAACAAAGAGCCACACAGAGAGAGAGAGAGAGAGAGAGAGAGAGATGGAGAAAAGAACATGTGAACCGCAGCAAAAAAATTTTAAACCAAACAACAATTTAAACAACAACAATAACAAATAAAGTAAGTAAGTCGCCGGGCCGACTTGGATATACCATGCATCAGGGGAAAACAAATTTCCTTGAGTTTATAAAACTATTTTCATATATTAAATTTCTTTCGTATGCGCGATTTCTAACATATGCTATCTCGCTCACTCTTATGTGTGTGCACTTTAGCGCCCCACCGGCCAAATTCGCCCTTGCACCGCTTTGAGCGCAAAACGTTTCAATGCATAACTCGGCCATTTTTATTCCGATTTTTATGAAACTTGGTAGAATGATAGATTTCCATAACATATATAAGTGTGCCGAATTAAATTCCGATACGATAAATATTACGGGAGAAAATCACTTTTTATTAAATTCCGGAGGCGGAAGGGGGCGTGGCAAAAAAAAACATAAACTTGGTCTGCGCCAAGACTACACGAGTCTACATTCTAAATTTGGTAACTCTAACATTTGTAGTTGCTGAGATCTCTGCACTCTTACGGACGGACGGACAGACGGACGGACGGACAGACGGACAGACGGACAGACGGACATGGCTCTATCAATTTCTCTTCTCATGCTGATCAAGAATATATATACTTTATAGGGTCGGAAAAGCTTCCTTCTCCCTGTTACATACATTTTGGCGACTTTAATATACCATTTCATCCTATGGATGCATGGTATAAAAATACATATACATGATGTACATATACATATACAATATATATGAATGTAGGTGGAAACGTGGGAGGAGGCGAAGTTGCTGGTGTACGGGGGATAGATGGAGATGGAATGGAGCTGCTATTGAGCTGAAATGACAGCAGCCATTGCAAATTGAAAGCAGCAGGCAAGTGAGCCTTGTTTAGATGGTGGAGGCCTCCGTCGCCGCTGCCGCTGCCGCTACCGCCGCCATGGCAATTGCACACGAAGCAGGTGGGGAGATTTGGTGGGGATGGGTGGGACGGAGGGACGGTGAGACGGGTGGGTGCGGGTCGTAATTAGAGCGTAAAAACCAGAGCGTACGAAAAACCAAGCTACCTACTACTATATATTTTTTTTACGGCTCGCCATTGTGTGTGAGTTGCTGTGCGAATGTGTGTGTGTGTGTGTGTGAGTGCTTTATGCGAAAAGAAAAATAGATAGCAGCAAAAACTAGAAAGGCTAAAGCAAACGAAGCGAAGTGACGACGACCCCTCACCTCATCTCACCTCATCCCCTACAGAAGCAGCAGCATCCACTTCTCCCCATCCACCCAGCCATCCATCCATCCCCATTTTGCCACGCCCAGTGACACATATATGATTATTTCCGAAAGGTGACAGCTATAAAAAAGTGGAAGAACCAGCACCAGCAGCAGCAGCAGTAGGCAAACAGCATCCCATACAAAGTAGAAAGATAGAAGAAGGCAAAGACAAAACAACACTGTTGCTCTTTTCAGAAGAGCCAAAGAAGAAACAAAAAACACACAAAGAAACGAAACGAAGGATGCTGCGACGGAGGGAGGCAGGGAGTGAGGATGGTGGGTGGATGGATGGATGGCAGGCCACGCCCACACATGGTCATAAAACCGTGAAGCTGCGTGTTGACTACCAAACGACACCTCCATGCCAACTCGCAAACAGGATATATCAACTTTAGCATCAAGTTTGCAGAAGGCAAACCAACAGCAACGGCAAACAGCAACAGCAACATCAACAGGATAAACAAGGATCAAATCCTAGCAGGACATTGTACGAAAACTAAAATAGAGTTAGAGAACTATTTGACCATTTTTTCAATTGTGAAATTTCACAACAATTCGTTTCGAACAAAGACCTAAAGATTGTTTTATTTAGTGACGCATTAGTTGGAGAAAACTTCATCTCAAAATACGAGTTTATTATGTGTTGGAAACGATCTTCATGCTCAATTTAAAGAGAGAAAGTTCTGAGTCTCAAGTGACTAAGACTATATAATACTACCAGATCTGATTGATGTGGCTATGTCAAGTTGTTCCACAGTTCACGACCAGTAAATACTTCTCTCTATGGAATGGACGACTTTAGCAATTGTGGGCAAACTAATTGAATGAATGGTTGCGTTTACTATGACATTTCCACTTATTCTTTGCATATTTTTCTAGCAAATTAATTACAAAACCATTGGAAAATGCATTTAAACTGTTGACGGGAAGGGAAGGGAAGGGGCAACGAGTGGGTGGAGCACTCCTTTAGCTCATTTAATTAATATTCATCTAACAAGTTTCTTTTACTATTTTTTTTTTGCCTCTGCTGCTGCAGTTGTTGTTGTTGCAAAGCACCCACTTATGGCAATCTCGGACTTCCGCTCAATGCAAAAGTAAAGTAAACAAGGAATGCAACAACAACAACAACGACAACGACAAAAAGGAAGTTGCAAGTAAAAAATGAAAAAAATGAACAAACAAAAAAGAAAAAAAAAAATAGGGACAAGAAGAAGAAAACACAGAGGCAGCATTCAAGGAAGTAATTATGGTTTATCCAAAGGGACAGGAGAAAGAAGGATGAAGCAAGAAGAAGAGTTGGGCTGCAAAAACTGGTGGGCGGGAAGCAAATCAAACTTCAACTCTACCAGCAAATGAGAAAAAACTAAATTACAAAAAAAAAAAAAAATGAGAGAAGAAAACTTAGAGAGAGAGAGAGAGCGAGAGAGAGAGACAGAGACGAATGAATCAGGCCAACAGTATTCCTTAGCCATGGCCAGGACAGACAGACAGACAGACAACATAATTGTCTTTGGGAATGATATTCATGGAAGAGCCAAGAGCAGCTAAACTAGTGGGCGAGTGAGCGAGTGAGAGAGCGCGCGAGGGGGGCGTGGCAACTGAAAATGACATGATGGAAAATAAATAAACAAATAAAGTTTTCCTTTTTTTTTCCCCTCCCTTTGTATTTTTTGCTGTTGCTTTCTGTATATTTGTGCGCTCTCGTCTTGCAACTGCAACCACTCAGCCTCAAGTTTATCCATGGCATTTATCGTGCGGCCTGGGAGCCAAGTGCAGTTTCTTGTTAGTTTCAGCTTGAGTTCAATTCTATTTGCTTGGCCTCCCCCATACCCCATACCCCATACCCATTCGCATTCCCACCAACCACAACTCCATTCCATTCTGTCGCTCCCTTTCTTTTCTTTTCTAACTCTGAACTGCTGTTGGGTCGCGGCGACGTCTTCGCGTTTTGTTTTTGCAAAACTTTTCTCTCTTCTTATTTCTGTGCAAATAAATTGCAGTGCAACAAATTTTACGCCATCGCGAAATTGATGGGGAATTGATTTGAAAGCAAAAATACATAAATAGTTTGGGGCAAACAACAGCAACATACAGAACAAAAAAGAGAGCGAATGAAAGCAGGGGGGAGCGAGAGCAACAGAAGAAGAAGAGAAAAAAAATTGGAAAGGAGAACAAAACCGGAATCGACAACATTTTCCGAGCAGAGCATAAATCTTTGGGGACCAAACTCAAGTCTGAGTGAGTGAAAGAAATTGGCTTGGAATGTGAAATGTGAAATGCGAAATGCGATTGTTGTGTTCAGAGCAACTTAAGAACTTGACTTGGCCCGTCCCTCCTCCCCCTCCCCCTCCCCCACTGCTATGTCCCTCCTCTCTGTCTCTGTCATAGCACCATCTCGTTTTGTGTTAGAAATAGTGCTCTATTTATTATTATTATTATTATTCAGTTTATGAAATACCAACCAAAGAAGCCATTCCAATTACGAGTGTAAGGACATTTCTTGCTTTTTATTTTCATTCCTAGACCTAACAAATAAAGCTTAAGAAATTGTGCAAGTGAATAGAGCAATCTGTATCTATATCTATATTGATTGAAAAGGCTAAAAACTTGGTCAAAATTGTTACCAATTAACTCTAACTCGATCAGTTTTTGGATGATTTTCGAAATCTAGTTAAAAAATGAATAAAGAATTCTAGTAAGTGACTTTGGATACTAACATGAATGCGGGAGTGAATGTGAATATCTGAAACTAACTTTCTAATTGATTTGTTTTTGCGTTTTTTTGGGAAATGATATTGGAGTTGTATTTAATTTTGATTGATTGATTATGTGAATTTTCTCTTGAATAGATATAACTTTGTATGTGAGTATTTTGTTGCTGTGTTCGTCGTGTGTTTGTGCATAGTTTTTGGCTTTGGCTTTGGTTTTGGTTTCGGTTGGTGCAAATAAATATACAAAGCTTCAAGTTGAAGTTAATTTCAACCACTTTCAGCTGCTTGCACACACACACACAATTCGTTTACATATCTTGGCCACTTGTTTCTCCATCTCACTACCAAAACTAGTCACTCTCTCTCTCTCTCTATATTTCTCAACACTCTTAAGCGAAGGGAGGCAACAAATTTTCGACTCCAAGAGAAACCACAAGGTAAGGAAAGGCAAGGCACGAAGAACTCAACTGGCAATGCAAAGCAACTCAAAGTGCAAAGCCAACTAGAATTTTCACATTCGTATTACATCCTGGCAGGATGCACACACACACACACACATCTCTGTAGGTACTTACACCATATAAGTGTAGAAACATTTTCGTGGTATACACTTTGACCACAACGAATACTTTGGCACTTTTTGAGATTTCAAGCAAAAAGGGAGATGGGGAGACGGGGGAGATGGTTGGGAATTTAGTTTCTGTTTCTGTTCTGTTTCACTTACCGATTCAATGGCCTTCTCCAAACGAAAGATCTCCTCCTGAAGTAGATGCAATGTGCCGGTTTTACCGCGATGACGTGCAAAGGCAGCAGCACAGGCGCTATGAATGCTGTTCACCCAATTCTCGAGCTCCACCTGCATGGGAAAGAGAGAGAGAGAGAGAGAGGGAGAGGGGAAGAAAAAGCAAATGTAGAGACATTGTAACAAATTGCAGACGTGGCTCCCCAAAGCCAAATGTCGAGCTAGTAGTCAGTCGTTCGTATTCATCGCCGTCGTCGTCGTCGTCATCGTCGTCGTTGTTGGTATCAGTTATGCAAATTTAATGACAAATCACTGAGGTAGCCAGGGCGAGTTGGCAAGCTGACAACCTGGCATCGAATGAGGATGGTGGAATGGATGGTGGAATGGTGGCTTGGCGGAGGAGGAGATGAGGACGTATGCCTTTGAGACATGTAACAGTTTAGGCACAAGGACTTTGCAGCTGCTGTTCAAGGCAATCTGCCAGTTGGCAGCCCCAATGCTACACCTCCTCCTACCTCCTCCCTGCCGCCCAAACGCCAACCCAACCCAACCTCAATCACACTTTAAGCCTTACGCTTACGATTTGCATTTAAGCCTTTTGCGGTGCTATGTATATATATATGTATGAGTCGTCTGTGTGTGTGTATGTGTGTGTGTCAAATGACACCTCGTCCTGTTCGTCCTCGTTCTCGTCTACGTCTAACGTCCACGTCCACGTCCTCGTCATACATTTTGCAGTAAGGTCCGTTGTTGAAAGCCCGCGAGCGGTGAACTCAACACCAGCACCAGCAGGACCAAGCGCCAAGCACCAAGCACCGAGCACATACGTACATCGTATCCTTGTGCAAACAAATTTTGTGATGTCTTTTCTATGGAATCATCCAAGCCAAGTCAAGCCAAGTCCAAGCCCAGCCAGGCCAGGCCAGGCGAAGGCCAAGCTTTTATAGTTTCCTCTTTTTCGTCTTATGCTTGAAGGACTTCCCTTCATCATCTTCATTACAATCGCGTGTGTGTCTGTGTCTGTTGGTGTGTGTGTGAGTTTAGTCCTGGCCTCAAGGTAACAAACGTCACACACTATCCACCCGCCCACCTCGATTTCGTACTCACCTGACAGGGCGCCTGGAAGAGATAGGCATCACCAAATGCCGTACTCAGGCAAAAGATATAGTCACGCTTTGGATGCTCGGGTATGGGCTGCATAATTGCACCGTCCACAATAATTAAATGCTTCGGTGCTGCCTCCACACTTCGTCCCTCCCGGGAATCGCATGGATAGAAGAGCAATGTGGTGCCCTTCAGGCATACCCAATAGCCTTTCCAGCCTCGTTTGCGTGCCAGTTCGATTTGATGCTTTTTGCGTAGTAACCATTTCTTTACCGATAGAAAACTGCCAAAAAAAAAAAAAAAAAAGAAAATAGAGAATGCGAAATGCGAAATGAGAGAATATTATTAAGGAGATGAAACGATTGTAACCAAATGGGAATACTCATCATCATCATCATCATCATCTCTATTCTGTTCTACAATCTTTTTGATCTCTCCCTCTCTATGTCCGATCAACATTGCTTTCTCTAAGAGTATTTTGTGGCATAAATTTAGCTTTTAGCTAATCAAGACTTAACTTAATCATTTCGTCCTAACTCTTCCCCTCTTCCCCCTCGTCCCCTTCCCCTTCGCTGCCTTGTCATAATGATAATGCTGTTGGCCCACGTTAATCACTGTAAATGATATTCCTCCATGGTGTTTGCCAGTTATTTATGATGACTTGTTGGACGTGAGTGAAACTCAGCACGGACTTTCTGCCTCAAGGGGATTTTGCTTTCGACCGAGCTCAATTATCTATCTTCCCATCACTCGACCCACCTCTCCGCCCGCCCGCTTATGGCCATAACAACAAGCTGGCCAGATTACATCTTGGCAATAAATTTAAACCAACTGTGGTGGAGGAGAAGAACTACACTGCTGCTTTACTCACCCAGCTTTACGTACAGCTCCAGTGCAATTGAAGGAGGATGCAGCTGTGCCAGTGGCCTTTGCTTTATATGGTGACGCCATGACACTTTCGCCATCATCTTCATCCGAAACGGCAGTTGTGAGGCTCATTCGATCATCGTCAGAAATCTGCAAAATAATATATATATATAGAAAGAGAGAGAGAGAGAGAGAGAGAAAAATCAATAAAAATTGAAAGGTGGTTGGTATAGATGAAGAAAAATGGTTGGATAGATGGATGGATGGATAGATTGCTGGTTGGCTGGATGGCAGAGGAAAGAAAATAATTGAAATAATTAAGTCATAATTAGCAGGCAGAAGCCATTTGAAACCAATAATGGTTGCCCCTCCAATCCACCCCACACCCACTCCCTCTCCCTCTCTCTCTCTCTCTGTTAGATCCTTGTTGTTGTCGTCGTCCATGTTGTTCGGGATGTTGTTGTTGTCACTGGCCGACAGCAACATTTGTTACGTATGTCGTCGATAAAGCAATTTGTCTTCTCTTCTTCTTGTACTACTCTCGCCATCGCCTGCATTTTTAGTTGAAGTTGCCAATGAGAACAACGCAAACGAATGGACGGAGGGACTAACGGACGGATAGACATACAGACAGACGGACAGACGGACGGACGGACAAACGGACGGCCGGACGGACGGGATGATGGCGGTAGAGTAGAGAATGGACAACAATTGACAGACGAAGGAGACAGCAAAAAGGGAAAGGCAAACTGTTACTTGGCCATGTTATTTCATCAAAAAGCCGGCAACGTCCTGCCCTACTCCTCCTGCTCCCGCTGTCCTGCCTTGGCTGTTACTTCCTTCCTTTTGCCCTCACAATTTTTGCTTTCGCAACAGGAAAAGAGACAAGATTGGGTAGAGAAACAGCAGCAGCAGCAGTTGGAGGAGAGAGGAGGGAGAGAGAAGGGACGGCGAGTGGGTGGACTGGTGGTGGTTGGAAGCAACTCTGGGGACTCCAGCCCCCATAGCTACGTGTCCCGCGTGGCAATAAAAATTGGTTTGCCCATTCATTCATTCATTTCATTCGTTTGGTTCGTTCCGTTCGTTCGCCATTTTTATTTGAGTTCCCAAGGAAATCAATTTACAATGTGTTTATACGTTTCCATGTAACCTCCTCTTCTCCTCTCCATCACCCTCTCCCCCACTCTTCATCTTGTCCCCGTTACTGTTCCTGTTACTTGCTCCCCATTCATTTTGGCAAATTTTCAAACATTTCTTGCTCATATGCATGTTTTACAAGTTATTTATTTGCTCTTGGCCCCAACGGGTGGGCGGACATATCCTTATTGTCCCCCTCGTCCTCCTCTTTTTTGCCCACTCAATTTCGCGACGTCTTTTTGCCAGTCGTTTGGGGTCATGTGTGTGCGTGTGTGTGTGTGTGTGCTTAACCCACCAATCGACCAAGTTTAATCAAATTTTATATTAATCGAAGGCATGCAAATAACCCCAACAAGAAGGGAAGGATGAAGATGAAGCACAAACAACCTGAACTGTAGCATCTTTAGTCTCCTTGAAATGCCAGGATCAAAGGCATTTCTCTCCCTCTCTCTCTCTCTCTCTCTCTCTCTCTCTCTCGCTCTCTGTGGGTGTCACTTTAATATGGTTCGATTTTTGTTCCTTCGATTTACTACATGCGAATATATTTAAAGGAAATATTGAAAACTTCAAAAACACTCGGAGAGTGGCAAGAAGGACCAATCTCTCTTCCTTCCCTTCCCTTTCTCTCTCTCCCTGTCTCTCTCTCACACTCTGTTGCTTTCCTGCTCTGACCAAATGAAATAGTTTCCGCTTGCTCAATGAAGTTTTCCATGAAATCATCAAGCCAAGCGGAAGCTGTCGAGCGGAACTGTTGAACTGTATGTTTCAGGCAGGATGGTGAAAATGTTTGAAATTGGTATAAGGTGACGAGTGGGGGAGATGGCTTGTGGGGGGGGAATGGAAATGGGAATAAGAATTGGAGATTGAGCAGAGCGGGCGAGCGAGCGAGGGCGTGGATGTGTTGCATTTGATTTAAACTCAAAAGTGACCCAGAAATGCTTTTTTGGGTGAACGAAATGAAGAAAAGATTTCTCTCCCCTGCTTTCCCCCCCCTCTTCTGCACCTTCTCCACCAAGTGAGCAAAAAGAAATTGATGAGAAAACCAAATTCAGACTCTTTAAACAAAATTGAATGAATTAAGTATGAACTAGGAAGAGGGGGAAAAAAAAGAATGTGGAAATTAGTTGAAAATGGAGTAGCATAAATTGCAAGGAAATGAGTTGATTAATGGATTGAGTTAATTCAAATGAATGCATCCAGATGGAAGCAATTGAGTTGCTACTTATCCCCTTGTAGGGCGGGAGCACAGTAATTGGATATGAATAGTTTTGGGAAAACTAGAGAAAAGCTAAAGTCTTTGATTTAAATCGAGTTTGACTAGACCGACTAGAAGTTACATTAGTCGATTGAATAATTTTTATTTAAAAATGGGCACAAAATGATGTGTAACCACTTAAGCGAATAAGTCATTCAAAGGCGGATTTCACTCTCTTTGCATTTTAACTTAAGCGCCGAGTCATTGTCCAGAGATGGACCAGACCAGTGAGCTACATTTCAGATTTTAATACAATTAACTTGATTTCATTTTTTCCTCTCGTTTTTCCTGTTGTACTTTCTTTTGGGCTTTTCCCCAGCACTGAGGTATGCCTTAAGACCCTTTTAAGGGGGTGGGGTGGGGGTAACCAACCGAACGAGAGAATGGGATTTATGTACCTTTTCTTTTGGACAACAGATTACTGTGAATTTAGAATGTGTTTTGAATGACACACACACACAACAGACACATCCCTATGGGAAGTCCGAAAAGCATGGATATATAAAGAGATTGGCTTGTGAGAGAAGGAGCAGGAGAAAGGTTTGCCAAATGATTCATGAATTTTTAATTGATGCCATCCAAGCAGATAGAGAGACCTAGACCGAGAGGGAGTGGGTGTGGGAGTGGGAGAAGTCTGTAAAGTGGTTGTCGTTGTTGTTGTTGTTGTTGTTAGTGAATTTCATCAGGCTGACAATGAGATTCGAAATGTTACTCCACACACACATAGAGAGAGAGAGAAATTGGGCTAAGAGTTTGGAAGGGAGAGGGAGAGTGCCGCACGCACGAATGCCTCCTCATCGTAAGCCTAAATGGGCAACCCAAAACACGCACACACAGAGCCCAAACAATCACACAAAAGATTAAATGCCTGCCAGAGAGAGAGAGAGAGAGAGGAAGCGAGAGAGATCTACCTTCCCTCTCTAGCTTCAATGTTCTGTTCTGTTCGTTGTCCCTGATTACTTTGGGGCCTAATATGCCATATCTCAGCATCAGTGCAAAATCAAAATTCAATTTACGCCCCAGACACACACACACATATGAGTGTATGTGTGTGTGTGTGGGTGTGCACCTCCATCTACCTTCTCGCGCTAACAACAAGCAAAACCAGGTGCTGACTGCGATTTCTAATCAAGAATTGATTGTGATCCCTCGATGCGGCTGTCGTTCACGTTTCATCCATATAATTATCAATGACTTTTGAATGTCAAATGTGAGTAAATGTCATTGGCACTGCCATTGGCACCCCATCTACACATTTCACATAGATGAAGGCGGGGGAGGGAGGGGTGTGTGTGTGTGTGTGTGTAGGAGGTAGTCGTAGGGTGTATGTCTGGCTGAAATCTTTTCATTTTTCTTCTGTTGCTGTCAAAAAAAAAAAAAAAAAATTACAATATTCCTACATATGTTTGTAGATTGGATAGGGATAGGGATTGAGATTGTGGGGGAGGGGGAGGGGGTGGTTGGAATTGGAATCGAATGGTAGGTAGGTAGGCCGACTGGCTGGCTGACTGACTGACTGGCAGATGAGTAAGTAAACGACCTGTAACCTTGTCTGGCACGTGAGCCATTAAAAGAAGTTCAACTCGGGCCGTAGACAAAACGTTGATTAAATATTTCTAGGCTAACTTAATTGGGTATAAAAGCGAGGCAAGAAAGAGAAAGACAGAGAGAGAGGGGAGAGAGGGGAGATCAATCAAAATTAACTAGGAAAATGTTTAGTCACTCATCAAATGGTTCCTCAATCATTTTGTCTCTGTCAACGTTAAAGAGTGGTAATATGGTTTCCCCACCCCAGCAACCCTCTGCCTCCCCTCTTTATTTATTGTGTTATTTTGTAGGTTAAGTGAAAGTATTCCCAGTTGAATTTAAGGACGAAAGGATTGTCCTCAATAGAATCATCTTTTCAGCTCCTGGAATTTCAGACTCTAATCTATTGATTAGTCAGTTAAAAGGTTGCCAGACTTTGTTAACTGTTAAGCAAAAGTACAGTATTCATTTCAGGGGTTGCCAGACTATGTTAACTCATTCTTTCACATCATAATGCAGTTAATATTCTTTCTGAGGGTTGCCAGACTTGAAATCAGACTCTGGACTAGATGGAAACTCTAGATTTAGGTTAGGTTGAAGCTTGTTACAAGAGTTTTCACGCGTGAATTCAAGTTCTTGCAGCATTCTGGCGTAAAATTGACGAAAGAAGTCGTTCATTCAGACATGAGATTATCTTTGAAAGGTTAGTTTTTGTCTCATTAATCACTGAACTGACAAATGCAATGGATTGGGAATTTGGGAATGTGCGTTACATCTCTCGAAGCGAAAAGAAATTCACACGGTTTCTTGTGTTTTTCTACCAGCGCCCCAACCCCACATAGCCAGTTTTCCCTTTTTGTGTGTCTTTGGTTGTGTGTGTGTGTTTTTTTTTTTGCGTCGTGTACTTTGAACTGTTTTTCTTTTTTTTTTTCTCTCTTTTTTATTATGGCAGGAAATGAGTGAAAATTGTCTGACAACAGAGCGTCGTGTAAGTACTTACTTTACCTACTTTTCCTCTACTCACTTTGGCACTTGCCATCTCTGTCTCTTTGTCTCTCTCTATGTGTGTGTGTGTCTCCGTCTGTGTCTGTCTTCGGGTCTATGTGTCTGGCCTGTCTTTTTGACTTAAGTGTATTGTCGCAACAAATTCATTTTGGTTGCCTAACAAAACGTTGATCAAAGCCAAAAACAGGAGGAGCCTTTTTCACGCTCGAACTGATGCTGCTGCTGCTGCTGCTACTTTAGCTGAATGCTGCTACTTGCCACTGGCTGGTTGGTTGGTTGGTTGGTTGGCTGGCTGGTGCTGCTTACTCCTTGCCATGGCCACAAAGAGGGCAATAAATTAAAGCATTAGCCGCCCCACCAAACGAAAAGCTCTTAACACACACACATAGACAGACAGACAGCAGAGAGAGAGAGAGAGAGAGGGAGAGAATAGATACTATGCCATAGATAAAGGCAAAAGGCGCTAGGGGCGTGGCATTTTCATTTACTACTTGTATTTAGTTTCTCTCTTTTCTTGTTCGTTTTTGCTCCTTTTTGGCTGTAATGAATAGCATTGATTGGTATTCGCATGAATCAAATGTTTTCAAAGTGATAAAGGCTATTTGTATTCCAGCTAAATCCCTGAAATAGAAATTCTATGTGTGAGCGCGGGGGGTGGGGGGTGTCAGAGGGGCTACTTGAACGTAACTATGTAAAATACTAAACACATACTTCAATCAATGCAATGCGTAGTAACTAAAGTAAAGTAAAGGATAGCAAAAAAAAAAAAGACACCATACAACATGGTCAAGATTTCAGCTCACTGATTGGCATTCAAATGAGATTTTATTCAGAGCAAAAGAGATGGCGATAGATAGAGAGACAGAGAGAGAGAGAGAGAGATGGTAGATGGGTGGGTGGTGTAGGAGATATTCAAATGACTGAGCTTGAATAGCTTGCTGAAGCTCGTTACGATAGCTGCATATTAATTAATAGTCTTGGATCAATGTGAATATATATATACACATTTATATGGTAAAGATTTTGTCTTTAATTTGTGTCAATGTGTGTGTGTGTGTGTGAAGGGAATTGGTATTAAAGCGATTAAGTTAGATACAGAGACCAGGGTAGGATTATGGCAACGTTTACATTGCAACAGACGGACGGACAGACAGACAGACAGCCAGTTTGATGGACATGGGCATATCAATTCGGCTTGTCATGATGATTAATGATATAACCCCCAACCATTCCCATATAGCCACACGATCTGGCATCCCTATAAACACTTCTTTAAGACCAATAATAAGGCCTTGGTTCAACTTTCTCTGATTATACTTAGTTGGAAAGTTTGAGTTGTTTCTTATGGGTGGGTACTGTACCTTGCGAAGGAACATTTCGTTGCACTGCTTGGCCGTACTCCGCCAATGTCGATGGCGATAACGTGAATTACCCAGCTTGAGAGTACCCTGTAGATCGGCTGCTTCTTCGACAATGCGTCGAATGCATTGGTAACGCAAACGATTGCAACGGTGTATCGGCTGTAGGGCGACAACACCATGTTCCGGCTCCGATTCGGCACCCGAACGCACCTGATCCTCATCATCATCGACCCAGGCACTGAGGACGCCCTCAACGAAATTGTACAACATTTGGATGTTGGCCTTCATTGGCGCCGAACCGGATGGCGGATGGGCATGGCTTTCCTCTTTGATCAATTTACGATTCTGGCAAACCTCTCGCAGTAGGTTCTCACCAAAATGCACGGTTTTGTGACGACGTCGGCGGGAATTTAATGAGGCAGCTGAAGCTGATTTCATAAGTTTACCATTACCATTGGAATGATGGACGACATATGTGGGTAGTGGCGGCTGTTGGACGAGAGCTGTATGTGGCTCTAACCAGGCCGTCGATGAGGCATTCGAATCGCCTCTTTGTAAAGTATTTGGCTGTGAATTACTGCGATGATGCTGATGATGCAGCAGTTGCTGCTGCTGCTGTTGCTGCTGCTGTTGATGCTGCTGCTGATGATGCTGCTGATGGTGACGCATCGGAGGCGGTGAGGGCAACGGTTGCATTTCAATATCCAATGGCGCCGGCTCAATGTCATCTAAAGTCAGGGGGGGCTGGGCCAACTGAGTTCGAAGGCGATTAAAATCAGCGGCACAGCGTGGCAGTGAATTACATTTGGCGGCATTGAGACATTTACGATTCTGGCAAGCCAATAGCGGGGCACACGACCGACAGTCATGGCAAATGACCAAACGTCGTCGTTCCGGAGGTGGAGCTGCAGATGATGATGCTGCTGCTGCTGCGGCTGCTGCTTGCGCTATTACTACTGCTTGGGAAGGCGGTGGCGGTGGCGTTGCTGTTGTCGAGGGCGTTGTTGGGGCTTCCGAGGAGCCAACTAAATGGGCAGGCACGGCATGCAGCTGGACTTGGGCCAATTGTTGATGCCGCTGCAAATTCACCGATGAAATGGACGAGGTTGTCGCCTGGCACTCTTGGTACCTACAATGCGGATCCGTGCATATGGGCATTAGTGGGCACGTCGGATCGGTGCAGGGTGTGGGCGAGGGCGAACGCGGTGCCCGCTCGGCGCTCGACGATTTACGCTTGTGATGGCCACCACGGCGATCCACCGACATGTCTGAGACAGTGGCCGATCTCTGCGTTTGATGGCGTCGCGAACGCTCACGTTTCGATGATGAGGACGACACGTGATCCTTCTTGGCCACATACTGATAGCGTTCTTTATGCGGTTTCGCATAGAGTCTTTCGAGATTGGGTTGTTGTATGTTGGTGGAGGGTTGCGAGGATACTCCAGTGCCTCCAGTGACCACCTCACTGGCCGAGTGACGCAATTTACGTTCCCTGGAACGTGGTACAGCATAACCGCTGGGCACATTCGTCGGGGGTAAAGGCTGTTTGCCCAACGATTGCAGTTTATTCAACGGATAGGCTATCCAATCGACTGTCTGTTGCAGCTGTTGCTGTTGTTGTTGCTGCACCGCCGCCTCCTCCTCCCCACTGTGACCGAGAGAATGTCTTTTGCGGTGATACGAGGAGATAATCTGTTGCTCCTCCTGCGAATTGGATCGAAGTGTCTCACCACCAAGACCAGCACTAGCACCAGCACCGCCACCTGAGCTACCATTGCGACGATGATGGGTGCGTCGTGTTGTCGACGACTTCTGGGCTTGGCCGCTTATTTGCATTTTGGTCAACCATTCGACAATGTCGGTCTTCAGCAGTGAGAACTCACAGGGTCCCGAGCTTTGGCGTGACAATGGTTTCTTCAACAGCTCGGACAAGGCCTTGGCATAGGCTGAACTGGTGGCCTCTCGCTTCTGCTCTCTCTTCTTGGGCAAATGCTCGAGCAGCCATTCGGGTAGCTCGTCCTTCATCACCGTTATCTCGCTGGGACCCGACGAGGTGCGGGGCACAGGCGCCGCAGCGTTGCTCTGTAGCTTAAGCCATTCCATGGTCTCCTCCCTCACTTGTCCACCCTCGGCCGATCTGGCCGAGTGACGCTGTTGAGCCTTGCGATCGAACCACTCCAATTGCTCGGGAGCTTGACGCAGGGCGCTCTTTGGCACGGAGGCAACTTCTTCGGCACTCTTTTGTCGTCGTGGCGGCAATTGAGGGGCCCGAGGCTGTTGTTGTTGCTGCTGCTGCTGATGCTGATGTTGATGTTGATGCTGGTGCTGCTGTTTGCGGCGTATGCATCGCTGTTCCATGGTTTCTTCATCGCGTGCCCTCACCCGACGAGTGATTTCGAATATGTCACCGTTTATTTGATGATAGAATTTCTCGACCTCAACTCCGCGATCGAATTCCTCTTTGGCAGTGGGTGGCAGTTGCTTCTCTGAGATCTTTTTCTTCTTCTCATCACTCTCATCGGAGGAGGCAGTGAGCAAAGCTCCAGCACCACCGCCATCGACCACCCAGCTAATGGAACGCTCAGAGGTAACATTTTGCGAGGGTTGCGACGACGATGACAATGCTGCTGCTGCTGCTGCTCCTGCTCCTGTAGGAGGTGGAGGGAGTGGTGCTGGGGGTTTCTGGTGATGCTGCTGCTGCTGCTGCTGTTGTTGTAGCAAACGATCAAGGGAGCCATGATGGGTTTTAATGGTCGGTCCCAAGGGTCCTTCGCCCAGAGATTGAAGGCGACATTGGGCATTACATATGCAGACACCGCTGCCACGTTTTTTGCTACCAAAACGAAACAATTGACTGGCTAACTGTGAGACATTCTCACCGAGGCTGCCGCCACCCCCTCCTCCACCTCCTCCTCCTGTAGCACCATCCCTTCCCGAGGCCGTTGTTGCTGATGTCAGTCGTCCTGGCTGGCAGACGGGCGTAATATCAACAATCACGCAACAGCAATGCAAGGAGAAGGTCTTTTTGGGATCGCTATCGCTGCCGGGACCTCCACTGCCAGCACTTGGAGCAACACTTCCGCCGCCTCCTCCTCCTCCGCCGCCGCCGTCGGCAACACCAACTCCAGCACCACCACCACCACCGCCCGCACCGCCGCTGCTAGGGTCTCCTCCTCCTCCGCCTCCACTATGACCAGGGACTGATGTATTGATGCTGACCGCCTCGTTGTTATTGTTGTTGCTATTACTGGTATTGTTGTTGTTGTTGTTGGTTGTGGCGGTGGTGGTGGCGGAGGCGTTAGTGGCGGCGGCGGCGGCGGCGGCAGCGGTGTTGGTGGTGGTGCAGGTGGTCGGGTTAGTTGGTGGTACGCAAAGTTCGCGCTCCTTGCTAAGATGTTGGGCGGCCAGAATGAATTACTGGAACAGCGGCAGCAACTGGTTCTGGTTCTACTAATTACTAAACTAAGGGTCGTTGCCTTCGTCTGCGACGTCGTCTTCTGCTCCGAGCTTCTGCAATGCTGAACTGGTTCACGTGGCGGCTTCCTATGATTCCCGTCGTTTCGCTTTATTGCCATGCATTGGCCTTCTTTTTTCGTCTGTCTCTTTTGTTATTTGTTATTTGGTTTTCTGTTTTCTGTTTTCGGTTTTCTCTTTTCGTTTTTCGTCGGTTTTTGTATTTAATTTATTTATGCACTTTTCGGTTGTGTTTAATATTCATTTGATTAATTAAACTAAAAGCTCATTTTGTGTATTTTGTATTTAGTATTTGGTTTTGGTTTCGGTTTGCCGTGTTTGCCGTTTGCTCTACGGGGTTTTTGTTTTTGGGCCTAGTCATTTATTATTTTGGCCAACATTCATAAAACATACACACACACACACACACACACGGACAGTTAGGCAGGCAGACACTCACACACACATAGACACACACACGAGGTCGATGACGACGACGACGACGACGAGGACCATTTATCTATAATTAATTATTTTTTGTACTTGTTGCGAGCGACAAAATGAATTCCCTGTGTATGTGTGTGTGATTTTGTGTATGTATTTATTTATCAGAAATTTTGTTCTCTGTTCTATGGAAGTCAGTCGAGACGAGAGAGATTTTTGTTCGCCCTTTCAATTGTGCATCGCAAAAGCAAAAGCATTCAAGCAGACCAGATTTCAGTTACATCAACCGAAGTCATATCAAAATGTAGCCATCTGTGAAAGCATTTCAATTAATTGAACTAATTCCAATCATAATTTCTATATTTTTTCTCAATTAGTATCGCAGCAGCAGTAGCAGCAGCAATGAGGGTCAAAATGTTACGGGGTTTATCGTAATTAATTTGATTCCATTCAGTTCTGAAGTCCATTTCATTAAATTGTTTTAATACTCTCGTGCAAATATTTGCTAGTTGCAGTTATTTTTTTCCATAGCATACATTTTGGGGCTGGACCTAATTTGTACAACTCTTTGAACTTATGCATAATATTTGTCTCCTAACCAGTTGACAAGTGTCTAACAACAAAGTATTTGCCTTGTGGCTACAATTGCAGACATTGCCCACTTTTTCTGGCATTCCATCTGATGGAGCAGCAGCCAATTAGAGAGTCGTGGTAAAAAAGTTATTCTCAACTCTACTTAATTTGAAAATGTACACGAGATTATCACTTTAAGACACTCCAAAAAAGTTTCGAGCTTACTAAAGTTTTCCACTTGTGTTGAGTAGTGGATTCTAAACTAATTTTCGACTGTATTAAACCAAATTAGGGTCTACATTGGTCTACGAGTACGAAACTGACAAAAATGTACAGTTTCAACTGTTGAAATTAGTTTTTCGTTGAAGATATTTCGTAATATTTTGATAAATTGCGAACGTATATAGTTAAATTTCGGAAACCGCGCCCCTTTTTCCGATTTTGTGAATTGCAAGAAATATCGGATATGTATGCATTATTAGTGGTATGTGAGATCTCTTGGTCCTTCGGAACTTAGCATTTACTATCGTAGGGAGAGAATATAGAGAAGATTTTATATTCTTTTTTTTTTTTTTTGTAATGATTTTGTGAAAATCTCTATCGATTGTTTGACCCATAATAACGATAATTATAAGATCGAATATGATTATTAGTATGTAAGATCTTTATCTCTATGGACTTGGGATTTAATCGCTTGGACTCGAAAAGGTCTTTTGCTGCACTCAATTTTGTATTACTTTCTATCGATGACTTTGATTTGATGAAATTTCGCTGATGACTTGGAAAAACTCTGTATATCGAATAGGTTTTGCTTAAGCTCTCACATTACAACTCTCGCTGTCTGACCAGGATCTGCTTTATTATATTTGTGTGCGGCTTTGTAGAAATTATCATGAGAAAAAAGAAAACCAACAACTTTGAACTAATTAAAGGATTTGTTTGTGTGAAAAACAAAACTGACGAATAACCTTCAAATTCATTTCATTTCATTCTGCCTTTTGCCAGCCTTTTGTTTGAATATTAGAACAAGGACACACAGAAAGCCAAAAATAAAAATGTAAAGAACACACACACAGACAGCAACATCAACACACATTTGTCTGGTTAGTAGGCTTTTCTTTGCTCCCTCTCTTTAAATTTTTCATATTTATTTTTAAAGTAAAGTTTTTCTTGCAACAAGAAAAAGCAAAAACGAAACAAAAAAATCTAGAGAGAGAGAAAACTTTTCTGTTGCGACTTGTGCACAAATATTTTGTTTGTTATATTGCTAGCATAAATTTTGGCTATCTACACACACAAACACACACACACACCGAGAGATAGAGAGCGGGAGCGAGCGAGAGAGAGAGGGAGGTAGATGTAGATGTGCATATATTTATAAGAGCATACATAAATACTTTTTTTTTTTTTGTCTTGTTGTTGGAGATCCTGGCAGCAAATGCATAAATTTCATGTCTTCTACTCGGTCATGTTTGTGTTTATGCAAAGCAGAAAAAGAGGGCGAGGGCCGGGAGGTGTGTGTGTGTGTGTGTGTTGGGGGGCAAGCAAGCGAAGGTGGCGCTCAGAGGTGAAGGGGTGGAGAGCTGAGTGCGAAAAAGTTTTTCTGCCTGCTGCCAAAAAGTTTGCTTGTTAAGTGAAAGGATTATATGATCCAGAGAAACTTCAAAAAAAAAAAAAAAAAAAAAAAACAAAAAAAAAAAACGAGAGAAAAAAAACACGGAAAAAAGAAAATATAGTAAGGAAGGAAGGAAAATGGAAGTTTTCCTATTTTTATGTTATGCTTATGCCAACTTATTGTTGTTGTTGTTACTTCTCTATAGAAAATCCTGTACACAACTTTTCTGCCACAACTTTGAGTTGTGTGTTGATAGTTTTTATAGCCTACTTTTTGGCTTCAAGTGGGCGGTCGTATGTGCCTGTGTGAGTGTATGTGTGTGTGAGAGAGACAGAGCTGCGAATTAGTGTGTCTTAGGACAAGAACTTTCGGCTCTCTCCTCCTCCACCTTACCGACCAAAACAGAGGAACAGCTGCAGGCAGCAGCTTGTTCCGTTTAGATTAGAGTCGTCGATAAGTTGAACTTTCCCCTAACACACACAGACACACACACACACACCATGTGTGATTGAGATTGAGTTGAAGAGCATGAGAGAGAAGCTCAACTAGTTGGTTTGGTGGTAAAGGTTTTTTTTTTCTCGAAGCATTTGTTTAGCGATTTTCGTTTGATTCGGCCAATAAAGTTAATTTCTATATAGAAAACTTTTGCCCACTCCATCTTCCATGTTCCACCTCCACCTCCACCTCCTTCGCCTTCTCCTATCTTCATCCATCCATCTATCTATCTATCTAGCTCTCCATCTCCCACTGCGTGTTTCATTAAATGACATTTTTATATTGTTTCGATTGTTTGCTGCGAAAAAGTTTACTAAATTGCAAAGCAAAAAAAAAAAAAAAAAAAAAAACGAAACGAAACAACAGGACAGAACTTAATGCTGTTGCCGCTTCTTATCTAAGGAGTTCTTTTCCTAGAGTTTATTTTATTTTTTTTTGCTTTTTTGCTCAATGAAAGTTAAAGTGCTCTCTCCCCGTAGTGAAGTGAAATCTCCAGATAAGTAGGCAATGATTTGCGACTACAATTTAGTCTCAAGTATACATACATATATATATACCCTAAGTAAATTGTCCCAAAGTCAAACTTATCTTGGATTTGCTGGTATTTTTTTTCTCTCCTCTCCTGCTCTGGTCTACTCTCCTGCTTGGCAAAACTTATCAAGTGCGGATGTACATAGTAGTTTTTGTTAACAAAATTGTTTAGTTGCTTACACTCTTGAAAAATTGTGCATTGCTTTCTGCAGCTTGAAAATTGTTTGCATAGTTGTGCAGAAAAAATCTATAGGGCAAACTGAACTGAACTGAACTTTAACTGAAATTTGGCCCAGTCGTTTGGCATCCCATTAAATAGACTACTAAACATCTGAAGTTTTGGCCCATATAAGTATGCTACATATATTTTAAATTGGAGTTTAGAGAGAAGAATTCAACAAAATGAATAAAAGGTTATTCTTAGATAAATTAATTTTACTACGAGTCTAAATTTGATTTGAAAATTATTCGTATTAACCTGACAATTGACAAATTTATGAAATATTCTTTTTAAGAATAAGAATTTAACATTTATCTCTCTCTCTCTCTCTCTTCTTGATGCTTGACTTTGCCCACTTTAAGTGTTATTTAATTCAATTTATCAAATCAAATTGCTAATGAAACTATATTGAAAACTATTTCATAAGTTAGTTAACTGGAAGTAATGAAATATTTATCTTATTGACTTCTACTCTAAGTAAAGAATTTGAATTTTTCACACAAATGACGTGCCATGGATTGAGTTCTATTATTGCATGTATGTATGAATTAAATTCTTGCTGCTTTCAATTAAGTTAGCTAGTTTTGTGAAGTAGTGAAATAATTGCACATCTTGCACACAATTATTCGAATAATGAAACGAATGATGTTGGGGGGATAAAATTACCGAAATGCTCAACATTTTCGGTGCCAAATTACAGAGGCAGCAAATGGGTAATTGGGTAACTTAATTGAACTGAAATTAAGCCATCATTAATGAGATCCCAATTTGAAAACTGAAAACATACGAAAGAGACGAAAATCAAGACAGGGCATAATCATGATGGATGTGGATGGTTAGATGGGTGGATGATGAGAAATGTGATACACCAGATGGAATGCAGCCAGCCAGCCAGCTTGCCTCTGAATGAATGAAATGACTAAAAAGACATACACACACACACACAAAGGCACACACTGATTAAGGGTATGTGTTATTGCATTGAAAATTGATCAAATGACATGGCAAATTATGAAATTTTGCAATGTTTGGACATTTGAAATGTGAATTTTGTACATAACATTTAGTTGCGCGTGTGTGTGTGTGTGTTGGCCTGAATTTACCTTGTCGGAATTGAATTTCACATTAAAAACTTGTCTCTATCTCCTTTTACGTATCTCTCTCTCTCTCTCTTTCTTTTTCAGTCTGTTAGTTGTATTTTGTTAAAGTTTTTCTCTAATCAAAGTTTTATCTTGTATCTGTTAGGATGAAATGTGGTTATAAACTAAATTTATAGCCATCATAATCTCATCTTTTATATCAAGTTTTATTCTAATGCTCGTGGCCCATAAAAGTAGGCAACAGTTTTCAACTTTGAGAACTTTACGTTTTTATGGTTAATAAAATGAAAAAAGGTTGGAAAATCATCATCGTCATCATCATCATCATCAGATTTAGATGTGTTTGAAAGAATATGGTAAATTGGTTTATCTAGACTATATAAAATCGAGTTTCTCTCTCTCTGTCTGTTGTCTGTCTGTTTGTCTAATCAATTTATCAACTTTTTGGATTTTTACTTGCTCACACACACACACGCACATGGGGCACACACCCATAAATATAAATACGTTTAATGGTTGTAACAACACACACAAATCTGGCACACCAAATATGTTTCGCTCGCTTGCTCTCAATATATATATATATATATCCATATATATATATATATATATATATATATATCTTTATTGTGTTTCTCTCTCTCTCTCTCGCTCTCGATGTCTCTGTCTCGTTTCAGCCAGCAGGCATGACGTTGATAATATCCTTGCACATGTATGACGTTGCCACTGCCACTAAGACTAAGGCCGAGTTGCAGCAGCAGCAGCTTATCCTTGCCTTAGTCCTTTCAATATGCCACTCGCTATGATTATTATGATTATTATTATCATTGTTGTTGTTGCTTGTTGATATTTTATTGGCTTTAAACAAACCAACACACAAAAACTCTCACATACACATAAAAAACCAAAAAAAAAAGTGGCAAAAACTTTTGCTTTTCTTTTGCAACAACAATAATAACAACAGCAACAACAACAACAAAAACATGGAGAGCAGGCAAGGCACATCTTTTGACTTTAGTTTAGGTTTAGGTTATGTTTTTCTTCGTTTTGTTTTAGCGTTTTTTCTTTTGTTTTTGTTTCTAAATATGTGTGTTAAGTGCTTAGCCGCTGCTGCTGCTGCTGCTGCCAACTCCCCGCGCCCTGCTGGCGGCCCTCCCCTACCTCCACCACAGTCTTCCCTACCGCCGCCTGTTCTGCCTGCCTGCCTGCCTGTGCCTGCTTCTTGCGTTTCGTTTCGTTTTTTTTTTTTCTTTCTTTTTTTGTGTTGGCTTTGGCATTTTTCAACACTTATTTTGCGCGCGATTGAAATGTCATGTGGAATTTTTCTCCTACTGACATATATTTCGCTTCTTTTTGGGCGTTCTTCGCTGTGTGTGTGTGTGTGCGTGTATATATATATGTATCTCTGCTGTTTGTGTGTGTGTGTTTTGTAATTTGATTTCTTTTTTGCCGCTCGCTGCCCGCCTCTCATCTCATCATCATCATCATCATCATCGTCTCATCGAGACTCCCGCAGCTTTAGCTCTCTAATAACACTTGGCCTTTTGCTGACGCACTTTTTCTTTTTCTCGTTTTTCTCGCTTTTTTGCCTCTTCTGTGCGCCTCTTGGCTTCCTTTTTTGCTTTTTGCTTTTGCTATTTATTTATATTTCTCATTGTTTAACTTTCACCCATAATTTTGTTTATTTTATTTTTGTTTCGTCGGAATGTTGGAGGCCAAAAACAACAACGACAAAAAACACAAAAAAAAATATATAATATTTTGCTATATTTTGATTATCTCTTTTTGCACTTTTGGTTCAGTTTTTCGGTTTATTGAAGCTGCTATTACTTTTTGCGGGGGTTTTGTGTTGTGTTTATGTACTTGTTTTTTTTTAGTTAGTTTTTTTTTTTTTTTGCTTTGCTTTTTCAAAAATTTTCTTCGTTTTCGTTTTGCTGTTTTCTATTTTTGAATTGAAGCTCGAGCTAGCGCACAGTTCGCAACGACGTTCCCGTTGTGACTGATTTTCACCACTCACAAGTTGGAGCCTGTAAGCAGCATGCAACACCAAGCAAAGGAACCTGCCGAACGGGACAGAGAGAGAGAGAGAGAGAGAGAGAGAGTGAGCCGATGAAGAGCAGTGTCACGAGGGGCTACGAGAGAGGGAGACGAAAGCTAGCTAGCATCTGTGTGTGCGAGAGAAATTCCAGCAGTTGTTAAGTTGTTGTTAGCCTTGTGTGTGTGTGTGTGTGTGTGTGTGTACAGCAGCAGCAAACGAAAGCAGGTCGTTTATTAGACTTCGTTTCGAAGGGAGCTTCGCGTGTGCTTCGTGTATTGTCGTGTGTTTTGTCGGCTGTACGGTATGTCGGCTTTGCCTCTCGTAATTCCAGTTTAAAAATTGTTTATAACTGTTTCGTTTCACGGGAGGCTTCGCCTTTATTTACGTAATCAGCAAAATCAGCAGAAAGCTCTCATGTTCTCGTTCTCTTTCGCTTGCTGTCTCTCTCGCACTCACTCGCTCTTTCTCAAAGTCTCTCTCCCGCTTGCTCACTCTCTCTCTTGCCTGTGGCTTAGTCACATGAGCAGCAGCAGCAGCAGGAGCAGGAACAGGAGCAGCAGGAGGCGGAAAGGTGAAAAGCTTTCGGCTTTTCGTCAATCTTTTGCCATTTCGTACTCTTTGAAAACAAGTTAAGAGATGAAAAGAGATAGACATATGGCGTAAGAGAGAGAGAGCGAGCGACAACATTGACGATGTCATCAAAACCCAAAATGCAGTTATAATGCACCTCTGTCAGTTGTGGACCTGTGCATAGGCATCCCATGGCATGGCATGGCACGGCATCGCATGGGGTGCGGTGCTTGTGCGGGTGCGAGTGCAGTGGGGTCGTGTCGTAGGGTCGTAGCGGGGGCACAGAAGTTCAACCATATCTCTCACAAATCTCCAAGGTGTTTAGTCAACAACAATAACACTAACACTAACAAAAACAACACTAACATAACATTATTGAGCTGTTGTTGTCGTCGTTGTCGCTTGTGTTTTTGTTGTTATTGTTGCCTGTAGCTAAAGTTATGTGCGGTAGGTCGGTCGCTGGTAAAATTAAATTTATTCATTGTTGTCTTTCGGTTAGCAGCAGCAACAGCAGCAACAGCAACAACAACAAGAACACCACCAGCAGCAGCCGGAGCAGCAGCTGTCTCTGCGGCTCTTTTTGGCTCTGGGGCGTATTAAAGCTTTTACAAATCGTAAGCATAATTTATTTTGTTACAACTTTCGAAGGCTTCCAACGGCCGCCTGTTCCTTATGCTCCTCCACCAACTCCTGCTGGCTGACTGCTGCTGCTGCTTGAGACATTTTGCTTAGGCATTGTGGTCTCTGGGATTAGGTTTTCTGGTTGTTGGGTAGTAAGTAAGTAAGTACATATAATAGAATGAAGAATAGACTGAATAGGCAAAGTTTTTTTTTTTTTTTTTTTTGCCTTTCCTTTCCCTTTGGTTTTTTTTTTCCTCCTTTTTTTGGGATTAATTTGTAATAGCTTCGTTGTGGGGTGATGACATGGGGCATGAACTTTTATGCGGCTCACTCACTCTACATCCCCTGCAAGTGATTGAAAGACCAAACCTCCCTCCGCCCGGTAGCCCGTAGACTGTTGGGGGTACGTTGTACACAACATAAAACACAACAATTTTTGTATACAATTTGTAGGCTTTGTGACGCGACTAGGTCACACTTTCAATGGTCTGGGGTCTGGTCTGGCAGGATTATCGAAATTTTTACTCTAGTGAGTTAATAAAAATCAATTTCTATAGCAGCTATTTAATGGAGTTAAACGTTTTTTCTTACAGAATGCAATGCTGCCAAAGCCATTCATAAACCGAGCCCCTAAATATTAGTTTGTCATGACTCTTTGACCAATTTCAATCAATTTTGGACATTTCATTAGAAAACGAGAGAAAAAAAGGAGATTTTAAAACATGACTTTAGCAATTTGGCTAAAGGTTGGGAGAAACTCTGTGCTGGAAGGGACATAGTTAAGGGTTTTTCACACTTTATAGATTTACGTCAAGATTTGTAATGACAATAGGCAAACACAGCAAAAGAAGTAACTTAAGCGTGATGAGTTAATTAAATTCAAAGACATTCAATTTCCTCATGTCTCTAGCCGGAAGATTTTTTGAGAAAAATTATTTCAATAAATATTAAAATTCAACTGATGTTAAGTTGTTAAATAAATTTCTCATCAAATTTCTCTGAGTTATTTGCTTAAATTACATTTAATACGCAAAGAAAATAAACTAACATTGCATTGCAAGCGCAGAAAAGTAGGCTACAATTATTTGTCTAATGCCTTAATTCGACTAAATATTTTGATAATTTCTCACTTGTCTCTCGCTCTCTCTCCCGTTTTACCCGCTCGCTCGTTCCTTCTCCGCGTCTTTCTTTTATATTTGTTGAAGCGCTCCAGACATCAAATCAAACATTCCACACAAATTATCTCATAAAGTCAACACCGTCAAAATTGTCTCACTTCACCCCCCTATGACTTCCATCAACCCCCACCCCCCAAGGGCAATCACAGCCACCAAAAATGAAAAAAAAAAAAAAACACAGAAAAGGAAAACAGAAAACGAAGCTTAAATCATGCTCTGAAATAAGTCACATGGCGCGCCACGCCCACGCACAGACACACACACACACACACAGACACACACGAACGAATCGTAAAATATAACGCATACGCAGCATTGGCCCATTTAACCCTCCCTCCTTGATGCCTTCACCGATGTCGTCGCCGTTTCTGCCGCCACCGCCGCTGCCCCCCGCTCAACGCATATATAAATATTATGCTTGCAATAAGAAAATAGCTTGAAAATATGTTAATAATGAGAGGAAAACGTAGAATATTCTCTCTGTACGTATGTATATACACAGTATATCTAGGCTAGGCGATGCAGTAAACTATAAAAAACGAGGAAAAAGAAATATATATATACATATATTCGTATATGTATATATATATATATGTATGGAATAAAAAAAAAAGGAAAAACTCAAGTCGGTCAAGGACACTGCAGAAACTGCGGCTGCCACCAAATTGCCTTTAAATATAATTATTTTTCCTTTTATGCGTTTCAGTGACAGGCAGCAGGCAGGCAAGCAGCAAAGACCGAAGGACCAAAAGGATTCCTGAGGCCTAGTCTCTGTTAGAGACATTTAAATTTAGCCTACACACACACCACCGAGAAACAGAGATGGAAATACAGCGATACGCGGGAGAGGGCGCGGAACAGGGAAGGTGGTATGTAAAGTCACACACACACACACACATAACGCATCCTTTTTTGTTCTCTCTCTCTCTCTCACTCACTCACTCTCTCTCATTACTCGGCAAGGCAGATAAGACAAAAACTCAGTTTTATGACGTCAGTAAAGCATTTTAGGTTCCCCTCACTCACCCATCCCCCACACACTACAACACCCTACACACGCACGCACACACACACACAAAAGAGAGAGTAAGCGAGAGAGAGAGAGAGAGCGAACAAGATAAGTTTCTCTTTGGTTTTCCTCTGATTTGGCTTAGTTCTCTTCCTTTTTTGGTGTGTGTGTTGGTCCTCCCCCCTGCCCGTCGAACGTCACAACTTTCGCCTGCCTCCCTCCCTGCCTCTCGGTTCCATCTATTACCATAAAATCAAATCACAACAATAACCATAACCATATAGCAAAGATTTAATAACTGTGATTGGAATTTGAAAAATGAATTTCAGACACAGTCGAAAGAGACAGCATGCGAGTGAGCGACACACGGAGAGCGTAAGAGGGATAGCGTTATAGAGAGGGGGGTGGGGTGTAGAGCTATATATATATATGTATTATGCTTAGGTGGGTAGAAATGTTTGTCTTTATTTCAGTTTATTTACGTGGGTTATTTAATGGATTTTTGCTTGGAATATTTTTTTTTGTTTTTTCTTCCTTTTTTTTTTTTGGTGGCATTGAATTTCCTGTATTTGTGAAAAGTTTTGCTCCCCCTACCACACGCAACCAAACGCCCGACCGCCCGCATCATCCTACAGTTTTCCTTACTTTTTCTGCAGATTTTTTTGATGTTGTTGTTTTTGGCAAATATTGAAAATGTAATTGAAACGCAGAGAGTTTTACGATTATTATTTCTACTTTCTTGTTTTGTGGTTTATGTTTTGGAATAAAGTATCGCAAAACCAAAACGAAAGGCGAAAGGAAAAGCGAAATAGCAAATAGCATTATGGCGGGAAAATTGACAGGGGAAAAGCACCAACAATAACTTTTAATAACCATTTTCACCTTGAAATCATCTTGGAATGAAATGCGATGGAAATACGAAACTTGTGGCATTAAATATCAAACATTTCATCAAGGTAGCACGAGAAAATATCGAAAAGAGTTCATGATATCAGAGTTATTCCTACAAACGAATATTTGAAGCACTAACGATCTCATTTAAGAACACTGCTTGACAGTGAGACCAACGTTCAGTGAACGTTAACCAACACTACTTAAAAGTGTAACCATAGAGAATGTTTATTCATTCGTAAAGTTAACACGAAAATAACTCCTATCTCTTTTGAAATTCTTCACATGTCAGATATTAATATTTTTGGAAAACTTTCAATTTAATGTTTTATTGAAGTACATTGGAAATGTTATGCCAATTTCGAAACTGGTTTCCCCAAAATCGAAAAATTGTCGAGCGTTTTACGGCTAAACAAAGAGATCAACTTAAGCGATTTGCCTTGATTTTGATTATTCCAAGTGAATAATAATCTTAGATCTGCCTGCCTAATAGTTTTTCAATCCAATTGTAATCCAGCAAAAAGCTGAGCACATGGAATGATGAGTGACAAGTGAAATCGTTTTGGCATGTGATGAATGCCGATGATTGTCCATGGGAATTGGTTTTAAATTCAATCTCTTTCTCTCACTCTCTATCTATCTATCTATCTTTACATTGTAAAATTGTAAATTGTAAGACTTATCTAAATAGATTTTAAATTGCTGCTTGAAGTGCTTCTGTCTGCATAGAACATTTGCTATAATTTGCTATTTTTTATAATTTCCGGCTTGGAGATGGCCTATACTGGGGCTTAATTTCCGCCATCTTTTGTGTGTTGGTGTTGCAACATAAAATCTATCTACTTGTTCCTACCCCCACCCCACCCCCCTCTCTATAATTATCAAACTCTGGTTGTTGTTGTTGCCTCAATTCGGTTTGGATGTCAAATCATTTTGTTTACTTGATGCGCGGCTACAATTTTTCGCCAGGAGGCCAAAAGAGACGGAGGCCGAGACGGAAGAGAACAAAAAAAAAAAATAAAGAAGCAACGTAGAGAGGCAAGGAGTAAGAGAGAGAGAGAGAGAGAGAAAGGGAGGGAGTACAGTTTCTAGGCCAAAGCTTTCTCTCTGTAACTGGGCGAAAAAGCCGAAAGCGTAATGCCACCAGGCGGCAGGCAGCAGGCAACATTCTCCGCGTCCTCTTTCCCAACTCCTCCTCCATGCAGCCTTTGACAGGCAACATTCGCTTGTCCATGTCCAGTTTATGTTGTTGTTGCTGTTGCTGTTGCTGTCGGAGGCAACAACACAAAAAGAAAAGCTTTTTTTGGCGGTTGGCGGCATTAAACATAGCCAACTCAGAGAGCGACAGAGAGAGAGAGAGAACATGCGAGAGACAGGGTGTGAGAGAGTCGGACGAAGTGTTTTGAAATCCAATTACCAAGGCAAATTTAATTTGTTGCTTGCACTCGAGAAAAAGTTTCCCTTCTCTGACTCTGATAGGCTATGAAAATTGTTGTTTAGTCTCCGGCAATAAAGCCAGCTGGCCAGAGCACGACGCCAGAGTGAGTGTGGCGGTGATTTGCGGTGCGGTGAGGCGAGAGGGATGAGGTGTTTTCTTTTTTTTTTTGCTTTGCGTTTTTGATGGGGGTGGAGCGTAGCGGTGGCTAAAGGTATCATCAAGTGGTCAGAGTGGCGGCGACCCCAAAGCAAAAAGTTTAATTTGAAAAAGGTTTTCTCTTTCTCTCTCTCTCTCTCTCTCTTTCTCTCGCATTGTCTCGCTCACTCTCTGTTGTGTTGTGTGGAAATGGTTTATTTTTATTAAAAAAATTTTCATTTTTGTTTTCACGCCTTTAGGTGTTGAATTATGACTAAAGTTGCTAACAAATAAAAAAACAAAAACAACGAATAACATAAAAAACAAAAACGTGGTGAGTTGTGGTGAGAAATGGCGTATGGACAGCTGCTGGATACCTCTATTTAAATGCATTCAACAACTAAGAAACTTGTACAATGATCGCTCTAAATTTTAATTAATTTTCATCACAATCCAATGAGCACAATTAGCAACATTTCTATCCATTTATCTATACAAATATGACTTCGACTTCAGTCGTTCTTCATAATCTTTTTAAATATCTTTATTTATCTATATTTTCTCTATCTTCATAATATATCCTCAACTATCTATTCGTTCTTAATCTTAAATTGTATCGCCATCTTTAATTTATCTTCACCCACATCTGTCTAGCCCATTTTCATTTCTATATTCATCTTTAAATCAATCTTCATCTATCTATCTATTTGTTATCTTCATAAACATATTTTATCTCCATATGTGTGTTCTTTATCTATTATTATTTATCTTTTATCTTCATCAATCTATCTCTTCTTTATCTTCATAAATATCTTCAAGTCGAATTCTATTACCTTCTATTTCATCTTCCCAAATATCTTTATCTAATTATCCGAACTTTATCTTCAATTGTATCTTCATCTTCATTTTTATCTTCACCTGCATATATTTATCTTAATTTTATATCTATATTCATGCTCATTGATCTATTTAATCTTTATATCCATCTTAGAATCTATCTATCGCATTTACATTGCCATCTTCATCTGTCTTCATTTTCAAATCTATCTTCATCTTCACATGTATCTTTGTAGTTACTATATCTACTTCCCTTTCTTCATCATCAGCATCATTTTTATCTCTACCTTTACGTCCGTAATTCTTATTTATCTCTAGTTTTATCATGTGTGGCTTTTTGTCCTTCATCTTCATCGTTAGATTCTCATTATGTTTATCTTCATTTTCATCTTCTTAATCGTCTTCATATCTATCCTCATATTCATATCCATCTTCGTTTTCGTTTTTGTCTTCATTCTTATCCTTTCATATCAATAAATTCGTTCATATTGGCATTTGCCACAATCTAACTAGTGGGCCAACTGGCACACTACAATTTAGTCTCCTTTTTTTCGTTTCCTTATTTTTGTGTGTGTGTGTGTGCTGTTGGCTTTTATTGTTGTCGATTATTGTTGAGAGTTTTGTGTGCCCCAGAACCACCAGCATCATCGCCACGACCATCCACACACCAGCGAACCACGTTGAGCAGCGGCAATGGCGGCATCAGCCATATTTGCTTTGCTATTTGTGTGTTTGCTTCGTTTTTTCCCTTTTCCTTTTTTTTTTTTTTTTGCGTGCCTGCCTCTTTATCGCTTCTTTTTTTTTCATTTGTATCCAAGTATTGGTTACACTGAGCAAAATACACTGCACTTGAATGGAGTTTTGATTGTTCTCCTTGTGCTGAAACTTTTTGCTCCCCTGAGTTTCTTTTTTTGGGTAACAAATTAGGCCTTCTTTTCTTGGCCAGGTTTGAACCTTTTTTTCCCAATCCCCTAGAGAGTACTCTATATACTTAGTAGCCCATTTCAGGTCTCTTTCAAATGATTTTTTGCAGTGTATTTTGTATCTTTCTATTGCCAGCTGCTGCTGCTGCTGCTGCTGTTACTGTTGCCATCTAATTGTTGGCAATGTGAAAACTGAGTAGTTTGTCTATAAAGCTAAAGCTAGCTGCCTCCAGTCTCTGTCTCTGTCTATGTCTATGTCTATGCCTCTGTCTGTGACTGTATCTGTAACTGTGTGTGTGTGTGTGTGTTACGCTGATGCTGTCTCTGCAGGCAAATAACAATTGCTCCACTGACAGCAGCCGCAACTCTGACCTCTCTGGCACTTCGTGGAAACGTGGGACATGGGATATGGGACTCCCCTTGGCGTTTTGACCAGCACGAGATGCCTCGTGCAACTTGAAACTTAACTGGAGAACTGGACCCAAAACGGTTCACAGACAGACGGACAGACGGGCAGACGGACGGGGCGTGGCTGACGGGGCTGTACAATGGGCCATAATTTTAGAGAGAGAAAGAAAGAAGAAAGGAGAAAAGCAAACCCGAGACTGGCCGCTTAAGCACAATGCTCTACTAAATTACAGTTAATGTTTATTTCTTTGCCAGCGCACGGTCAGAATATAGAAGGGGAAGAGGTGCACGCTGGGTTGGGGGCGGAGGCGGGGGAGGTTAAAATGGAGTAGGGTAGCTTCAAGTGGAGTCGCATCGACTTCCCATTGCCTTGGCTTTGTTTACTTTTCTAATCTCTTTCTCCTTCTCTGTGTCTGTCTCTTTCTCTCTCTCTCTCTCTCTGTCTGTCTGTCTGTTTGTCCTGGATTTTTTGTTGCCACTGCATTTTGATTGTATCTTTGACTGCTGCTGGATTTTAGTTTTAGCTCTTTTGTTTTATTTTGCTTCTTCCTTGAAATGCGGACAATGGTTTATTGAGTTATGGCTTTTATGCGGATATCCGCCTCTCCTATCCCTATCTCTATCGCTCGCTCGTTCTCTCTCTCTCTCTGTCTTCATGCTCTTTTCTTCCTTTCTCGCTCTTTGTCTGACCGTTAAGGTGTCTCCTGGTTGCTTTTGGCTTATGCCAAACTAACTGACTATAAATTAGAAGCAACAAACAAGATTTTCCCGTGCCTCATAAATTTCATTTCAGTTCAATATAGCCAATTCCAATTTTCTATACAATACCCTTTCCAAATCTAAAAAGTATTATCAATATGATCAAGTGTTTGGTAACAAAACGGCAGAGAATCAATCTCATCTGCAGATTGCTGATCAATTTTAGACCAATAGATTGATTACAAGAACAAGATTACCCACATTATCCCATGAAGAATTCGAAAGATTTGATAGCCAAAATAATGTAAGGACATTTGAAATTCGGCACAGAAGTCTGTGACCTTTTTCATGCCATTATTATTGCTGCAGACTGTACTTACCCCGTGTGTCTACTAGTTTATTTCAGTTTAAAATTGAAAATGTTTTCATAACGAAACTTACCTGTAAAGCGGAAAGCATAAAAGAGAAAAAGAGAAAGAAAGAAAGAGAATTATTTTTAGTTAGTTGAATGTGATTTGAATATGTAAATATTGGCATTAATTTAAATATTTTATTAAACAAATGACAAGTGACATGATGCTCTTCTCTATTCGATTGAACAAAAATTCCAATTCCAATTCCAAAAACCAAAAGTTATGCAAATTTAATTATCATTGTACAAATCTCTAACTCTGACTCTCGTGGCTCGTCTCTGTATGGCACCCAAAAAAGTAGGCAATGAAAATTCTCTAGTCTAACATTTGATTTAATTCATTTTAGAATTTAGCATTTTTATTCGATTATTGCTTATAATACTGATACTGTCAATCTATCTATGTGTTGAGGCTAATCAACATGAAATCACAGTAATTAATGTCAATCTGCAATCAACGAAACTCAAGGTGCAGGTGAATCCAAGGAATTAGACTGATTAAAAGGCAAACCAGCAGTTGGCCCTAACGAACCGACAAATCCATTTGTCTTACTTTCTCTGAAATCTTTTTTTTCAGTTTTATCACCCATTTATTGATCATTTCGTTTAAATTTATTGAAATTAAGTGGAAATATCAATCAATTCGAAGTGCAATTGTTTGGCCGCAATTTCTTTTTGGCTTTTGATTTCTTTTAAATTAATTTCTAGCCATTTCTTTTTTGCCATCTGCCTTTTGACTCATTAAGAAGTTTTTCATTTTATCCTCTCTCTCTCTCTCTCTCTCTTTCTCTCTCTCTCAGTTTCGAACAACTTAATTCGCCAACTTAAGAGGCTAATCTTAATTGTGTCCAACCAAAGAAGAGCCCCAAAAGGAACAATCACAACACAATTGGCATTCAAGTTTTATGCCGCTTCATTCCTCTCGCTCTCTCCAAGCCAATTTAGTTGATGACTTTTTTGACAACATAAAACACCTCCGAAAAGAGGGGCAGACACACACACACACACACACACACCCACACAGAGAAAAAAATGTGTAAAAATGTAGTTGTAACATTTAATTATATTCATATCTTTAGCTTACAAGTAATCCAAAAGAGACACACACACAGAGAGCGAGAGAGAGAGAGAGAGAGAAAGGGGGAGAGACGGGAAAGTGACTGGCAATGGAGATGGAAATGGAGAAGAAGAAAGGTGGGGGAAACTGCAAACTGTGCGAAAAAGTGTGTACAACGGAGCGAAAATGCTGAACACATGCCAATTACCAGGGCCAACACACAAAAAATGTGCCGAGGTGCCAAAATGAGGCCTGAACAAGAAGAAGCAGCAGCAGCAGCAGCGGCGGGTACAAGAAGAAGAATGAGATGAAGGTGGTAACAGCCTCCTCCTCCCTACCTCTCATCGCCACTCCCACTCCACCCCACCCCACCCACCTACTCACATAGCGGCAGTTTTAAGGTCGCGAATACCAAACGACATTTTACATTTACATACAAATGTATAAAAAGGAGCAGCAAGGCAGGCAGAGGAGAGCTGGTCGGGGGAAATCCTTCATTTTTTTTCTTCTGTTGGGTGCGCTCATGTGAGTCCAGAGGCCTGGGAAGTGGGGCAGAGGCATCCATTTCCCTTTTGCCGTTTTTTTTTGCTTCCTTTCTTTCCCTTGGAACATTTTATTATTTTTTATGAGCCAAGGTATAATCTTTTGACAGAGGGAACAAGCAACGCCAACGAAACGAAACGACATCGTTTGCCATTTCTGTTTTTCCCTTTTTCTCTGCATGTTTCTGCTTTCACATTTCCCCACACCACCCCACCTCTGCCGCTTTCTTTTCTTCCTGGGATCTGGGTAGGCTGGCTGGCTCGCTGGCAGGAAGGAAGAAATCAAGCAGCAGCCTCCAAGAAACAACCTCAGTAACTTGATTTTCACCTGTGAAAAATCTTGTGTGTGTGATATGCAAAGAAAGGGGGGGGGAAAAAAAACCAACGAAACGCAGTACGAAACTGAGTGGTTACAATTGTTTGTCATTGATGTTGAAACATTTTATACCTTCTCTCCTTCTTCTTACCCCACATAAAGGGGTCTATTAAAAGGGACTACAAACTATATGAATGGAGAGAATCAAGATGAAACGTCATCTGGACCAATAAGTCCATTGGACTTTCGTCTTTGTGTACAGTCAAGTCAATCATTTTGTCTCTGCTGCCACGTTCATCAGATCGTCTTTATCTGCCTTGAGCTATCAGAATATCCCTACATAAAATAGGGTAACTTAGGGTCGTCACTTGTAACACGTTTTAACAAACGCACACACGATACTCTCCTCCTTAAGTGCTGCCGCCTGTCGACGTCGTCGTTGTCGCTGTCGTCGTTGTCGTGCAATTGAAATGAGTTCTCTTGGTTTTCATTTCATTTTCGTTTCTTTGGTAAAGACTTTATTATATTTGTATAATTTGTAAAAGGTATGGCATTAAGGCAGCAGGAAAATTGACTTGGCAACTCCTCCAGCTACCAACCAAGGAACCAACCAACCAACCGACTCTATCTTCAGTCTTGCTCTTGAAGTGTTTAAGTTATTTTCCCTCGAAAGTTTTGTCGGCTTCTTCTTCGCTACTTCTCTACTTAAGCAGAAGTCTTGTGAGTAAGTGAAAAGTTGTGTAAGTATTTAAAAAGAAAAGCAACAAATCCCTTACAAGAGGCCTTGGAGTGGTTCCAGAACACCCAACAACAACAACAACAGCAACAAAATTGTTGGCCACCAGCATAAAAACACAAAAAATTAACTCAATTTCTATCTGTATACATACAATAAAAAAAAATAAATACAACTTTTTAAAAAATTCAAAATTACGAAATCTTTTCTTTGCTTCGACTAAAATTTAAGATTTTGTAATGAATTCTGAACTCTTAGACTAACGGTTTGAACTACAGTAAAACCTCGATTATCCACCCCATCGATTAACCGAGCCAAATGCCTTATAAACAATTGAATAAATAATTGCATTTTCAGGTTTGAATGCCAAAATAAATATTGGTAGAGACATCAAAATCGTCCTAAGATTTTTCATACTACCATGGCGTATACGTAATATTTTAAGGCTGTATTTTTTACCGATTTCAGAAATCTGGGTATCTGGTTACATTTTCAGGTTTCAATGCCAAAATACATATTGGTAGAGACATCAAAATCGTACTGAGATTTTACATACTACCATGGCGTATACGTAATATTTTTGTAAATCATGTTAAACCTGTATTTTTTACCGATTTCAGAAATCTGGTTATCTGGTTTTTATCGCGATTGAGGTTTTCTCAAGAATTTTTGAGCAATTATTGAAACATTTTTTGTCAAAATTCTGACTTTTCTTTGGCTGTATTTTGGGTGATTTTCAAGCGATGTCAAAAATTTGTATCTAATTATTATACAATTTTTCCATACTTTTAAATGCTATTAAAACATTGCAAAAGCGGGAAAAAAAATTTGGGCTCGATTTTTGAAAATTTTGACAGTGTGTACACTGTAATTTTTTTCAAAAATCGGGTCAAAATTAGTTTTTTAGATCTGAATGCCAGTTTATAAATCATACTTAGAGCAGCAAGAAAAGATATGACTTTTTGAAGTCGGACAAAAATTGACAGAGTTAGAGGTTTGCAAAGTTGAGGATTTTGCATTAAATTTGGAACAGTTATTGAAAAATTTTTGGTCAAAATTGAAATTTTCCTAAGGTTGTATTTAAGACAATTTTCTACCGATTTTCAAAGTTTTGACGTGGTTTTTATCGAATTTTTATGTACTATTAAATGCCATCAAAATTTTTAAGGACTGCAAAGCTGGGTATTTTTGAGATTTTTTTGAAAAGTTGTATAAATTTGGTAATAATTCCGATTTTCATTAGGCTGTATTTTAGACAACTTTCAACCGATTTCAAAATTTTTTATCTAATTCTGATTGCATTTTTACGTACGTGTAAATGCTATCAAAAGCTTGAAAATTTAAAAAAAAAAAATTTCGACTCGATTTTTGAAAATTTTGACAGTGTATACACTGTAATTTTTTTCAAAAATCGGGTCAAAATTGGTTTTTTAGATTTGAATGCCAATTTATAACTCACATTCAGAGCAGCATAAAAAGACATGCCTTTTTGAAATCGGACGAAAATTGACATAGTTAGAGGTTGACAAAGTTGAGGTTTTTGCATAAATTTTGTAACTCGTTTCACATGATTAAGAAAATGATTTAAGTTCACATGATCTGGATATATCGATTAACTTTTATTGGTAAAAAGCTTGCGAACTAGAATTAATATGCCTAGCTAATTGCATTAGGCATTGCCAGATGCAACTTTAGGACTTTGCACGCAATGCACGAATGTGGTAATGCAGTTTCTCTGACAATGCCAAAATTAATACGACAGCTGCCCTGACAGATTTGAAGTTAGCCAGAGCCAGAGGGCAAGTGAAATTCGATTAAATGGCAAACTTTTCCATTACATCTGATGCCTATCTACTATCTATAGTAAAAGCGAATAAAAGAAAAAAACGAAACCAAACACTGACATCTGACCATTATTGAGATATCGATGAACTTTTACAAACTTTCTTCTTTTCATTTTCATTTTCGTATATATAGTATGTATCTATATATGTATTTTTTGTTCGTTCATTTCATTTGAAAATACCCTCTTTCATAGCCATGGCTTGAAAATGCATTTGGCAATGCGCTTAAAATTCCATAAGCCTGCCGCAAGGGTCACTCCGCACACGCCACACTCAGACACCCAATCACCCACTCATTCATAGCCGCCACGGCAACGAGATGAGCGAAGGAGGAGAGAAGCGACGAGAAGACCAAGAAAATGCCCAGAGATGGGGTGGATGAGAACTTTTCATCAGAGCCAAGTGATGACCGCAAAGAGTCCAACCTCGAATGGATCTGGGGTGTTACATACGACTGTCATTTTGGCAGCAAAAAAAAGAAACTGACCAAAAAAGAATTATCGAAAAGTGAATCGAATGCTTTTGCTTCTCACTCCTCCTCAGACCCAACCATTTCACATACATTGACAGCTTTAGAGTCAAGGCTTTTAGCATTTCATAATGCCAGCACAAAAAAAAAAAGGAGGATAAAAAAAACTGAAACTGAACTCAAAGTTGCAAGCCAGAAAATACGTGTAATACAGTCTCCCTCCCCCTCTCTCTCTCTCTCAGTTTTTTTTCTAGTTTTGGTCCGAAGAAAAACTGTTATTTTTGTGTCAAATACTTTTGGCCAACTGTCCATGTCCAACTTTCGCTGACAGGGCACAAACCCACACTCCCATCACTCGCCCCTCACCCTCTCTCTCTCTTCAAGCCTTAATGCACTCGCTGCAAATTAATATTGCACTTTTTGCCACACGACTCGCCGCACCGCCCCGTCACCACCATCAACGACCTGGCCCCGCGCCCCGCTTGTTCTTTCCTTCTGCTTTTCCTCAGACAAGAAAACTTTTTGCTTGAGTAATACAAAAATTAGTTTCTTCACTTATTGAAATGTCACTGCAAAAAAAAAGGGGGCGGGGTGCGGGTGAGAAGACCGAGGGCTAAGAAGTACAGATAGGACAGGACGCAGGGGGTGGCAGGCCAAATTGTAATTTCCACGTCTGCTCAGCTCACGATTTTTCTCATTTTCTTTCTACGTTTTTCTTCCTTTTTTTTTTTTTATTTCGCTGCTGCGTCAATTTGCTTGAAATGTTCAACGGTGCCAAATGATTTAGCATCCTCGAGGACAAAAAAAAAAAAAGAAAGAAAGAAACAGAGGAGTGGAAAAGTTTTTTAGCTTTTGTTTTCGTCCTACCTACCTACCTACCTACTACTACCTGAGGGCAGCCTCAGCTGTTCTCTGAGCATTTCCCATCAATTTGCTTTTAATGAAAGGTGCGAAAATGAAAATTAAACAAATTAAAAAATACAAAAAAAAACGCAGGGAAGACAAGAAATAAAAACCAATCCTGTTCAAGCAGACAAAGCAACGACGTTCAGATACTCTATGTGTCTAGGTAAACTTAAGCTTTGTCCCACTTTTCTTGGAATGTTTTAGCTATATTAGAAAAAGGTTATTTTTCAGGCCGAATTTGACTGTTCTTTTATTAGTATTAAATGACGAAAAACTATCTTAACCCCAAATATCACCAATTTGTACTCAAAATTTTAGATTTTAAAGGCTAATTCCTTACTTAAACTTATCTTCATGTCTAATTTATGATTAGCTTCCCAGCAAACGATGAGCTAAATATATTTTGTGTAAGAAATTAACCGAATTGAATCGAATTGCAATAATAGTATTTTGTTTTTGCTAATTCTGGGGCCCTCTAGCGTTCAGTTAAGACCTTCTTCAGTTTAAAGTTTGATATCAGCTTTGGCAATGGCTTATAAGATCCACCTTTCATTCTCTCTTATCTTACCCTCTGGGGTTATAGGGTATAAATAGGAGGGGAGGAAGGGTGGTAACGCTATCATCTCTGATAAGAACATAAAGCTAATGAGCAAAACACTTCGAAGACCAAACACAAAATTCCCAAAAAAAAACCGAGAGAGAAAAAGGTCAACAAAGTGGCTTATGTCTTTACCAAACAAACTTCTTATCTAATTGGGTCCTTGGCTGTTTCGCGACGACATTCAACCACACACACACACACGCACACCCCGAGTGGCATAAATTAATGTCCTTTTTGGTACATATTTTTTTTTGTTGTTGCCCATTTTAAATCGCCTTTTTTCGGTAATTAATCAATTTGATTGATCATTTCGAGGCAACAAACCTCTCTTGGGTACGTACGGGTGCGGGTACTACTACGTGAAAAATGACAAATAAAATGGAATATTTGTTCGCTGTCGTTTTTTTTTTGTTTTTGCTCTCTTTCATATTTTACATTTTAAATAACTTTTAAATTATGCTAGCTCATTAAGCCAAATTATGAATTGTTGGAATCAATCGTGCTAAATGAAAGGCAAAGGCGTCAAAACTAAGACGAAACGATGCGAATACGAACCCTTTCAAAATTCAACAGAAGAAAAAACTTTGCCCTTCCATTTTTATCGCGTTTCGCCTTTCGCGTGCGTTTTTTATACCATGCATCCATTGGATGAAATGGTATATTAAAGTCGCCAAAATGTATGTAACAGGCAGAAGAAAGCATTTCCGACAATATCGTATAGATGTTCCCATAGATTTGTATATATTCCCATAGATAGGAATATATAGAAGAAGTCTTTTAATAATTATATAAAGAAATTTACATAAATATCTATATACAACGTTTGAATGTGTTAACTATAAAACCAAATTTGATTTTATAAATTTGAATTAGTTTCTCCACTTGGGGCATGGTATATTGAAGTCGTCCTCACGACTTACTTGCTTCATTCTTTTTTTTTCTCTTCTGTATGTGTTGGCTGTCAAAAGTTTTATTTTTTTTTTGGTGGAATACTTAAGTAGATGTGACAGTTTAGTCAATATTATCAAGAAAAGTTATTGGTGAAAATTGAAAGGCGAAAATATGAAAAGAGAAAAGAACATGTCAAAACTTCATCTAACTCTGATTTCACTGACTTCGCTGCAAAGAGAAGCAAACTTGATAAAATTGTCAAATCATGCAATTGCCGCCCGTTTTCTAAAAGCTTGGGTGTAGTGTTCAGTGAAGTCGTCAAAGTTTATCCAATAACGTGATACGTTTTCTTAAACGTTGTAGTTTCAACTAAGTTCACAAAGGTGTTATATGCGATTTTGAGATACTCTGCATCGAGTGATAGTTTTATTTATGCGAATTTCTAATCAATTTGCTTTTCCCTTAGTCACTCTTGTATTTCCATACCAACCCGCCCCAAAAGATAGGCTATATTTCTTTATAGGGAAACCTTCGATCTTCCTAGGTTCGTGAACTTAAAGTAGATGATATTATGGATTCGGGTTTTCTTAGTCTACATCTGAATCTATCGAACATAATTTAAAACACATTTCAACCTTTTACCAAAGTCTATAAACTTAATGCTTAATGGTTGAACTAATATTTTTCATATCGAAATGTGTTTTCCTACGTGACTCTGTAAATTGTTACAAAATATAGTTATTAGAACAGTTTTAAGCGGAACGAGCTATGGGTTTTATGTTAAATATGATCGAAAAAGGCATCATCTATTTTGCCGCAAGCACCAGTAGTTGGCGCCCCTAGATTAGTACAGTTTCTAGAAGAGGCAACTGTATAAAATAGTTTTATCTAAAACCATAATTTTATAATGAGTAAGCTCTGCATAAATATGTAATTGAAGCAAAGCTTTAAAACAAACCCAAATTGTACGAGAATTTACAATTAAAAGGTCAACTCACTTCATCAATTTTAACAAGAGAATGTCATTACAACGGCCCGAAAGAAAGTGAGTGAGCGAACGAGAAGCAGAAGAGGAAAAGAAAGAGAGAGGTAAAGAGAGAAAGAGAAGAAGAGAGAGAGAGAGACAGAGTAGGTAGGCTTAACAGTAGCACTTGCCACATCCTGTGGACAGCGTAAAGCTTTTAAATCCAGCCTTCCCACAGCTGCCAACGCAGCTGTCGTGACCGCCGCAACCGCCGCCGTCGCCATTTGTCGCGCTACTCACTTAACAGTTAAAAGCTTCTTTTTACCAGGCAGCGTAAAAGCTTTCAACAGAGTCATGTTAAAATACGGTCGCCCGGTGGTCGACAGGCGATTTACATTATTTATACAGGGGCAGCAACCGGACGAAGGAAAAGAGCAGAGCACACTCGTTAGCTCAGTGTTTATTTAGTACAGTAAAGATTTACTATGACAAACCGTTGGAGGATTAATACAATGGAAATAGTTAATATCAGGAGAAACCGGGGGAGAGACAGCGTTGTTGTACATAATGTGACTGGTAATTGTGTGATACTTAAGTCAATAAAAGCCATAGAAAAGACCGGCAAAAAAAAGTGGTCTACTACCACACACACGCGCACGCACACACACACACACACACACACACAGCTCTTAAGCTTATAAAAACACAACACACACACACACACAGACCCATACAACACGTGCCCAAACAAGCACAAACACGCACATAACATACAAATGTGTGGTGGGTACGTGGGATTCGGGTTCGGTGCGGGTGGACGGACCGACAGACGGAGGGATGGCACAAAAGAGAAAAACGTGATTCTAATCCCATTTGTCCAACGACTTGGCACTTTGTTGTTGTCGTTGTTACTGGTGCCGAGGTTTTCTTTATTATTGTTATTCTGGACATTGGATTTAGCCTAATTGAAATCGCCTTTTTCTACTATATGTATGGACATACATATATACAACTGGGATGATGATGATGATGACGATGAGAGTAGGCTTAATCGTAGCTTGACCCACTGTGATTTGTGCATTTGCTTACATTGCTCTTTTGGTCTTCTTTTCGCTTGCGTCTTGTGACTTTATGGATTTATGGATGTTGTTTATTTTATTTATTTATTGCTTTGTTGCTTATTGTCATCGTAAAGTTAGTCTATATATGTATATTTTTTTTTACTAGAACACGGTGCGCCGCTGCTGCTTTTAGTAATAATCAAATTCATATATAAACAGTATTTTTTTTCACACACAAACACACACACAGACATGCACTCGTACGCACGCTAACATTGCATTGCATACTTTTCAGCGAGCGCGAAATAGACAGGACGAAAGAGCGAGAGAGAGAAAGAGAGAGAGAGAGAGAGCGTGAGCGGCCAGACACAGAGAGAGTGAGAGCGTAAGCGAGAGAGAAAGAGGGACAGCAAATTGCAGTTACTGCAGCTGCTGCTGCTGGTCGTTGTTGAATATTCCTTTCTTCCTTTCCTTTGCTTTCTCCTCGTTTTTTTTCCCGTTCTTGCCTTTAAATAACACTAAAACAAAAAAAAAAAACTTTCGTTTATACACAATTTTCTGGGATATGGGGGACTGATTTTTCAGAATTCTTCTTGTTGTTTAATGCAAATAATTTACGTGGATTTCTTGATTTACATTTTTTTTCGGCTTGTTTTTATGGATTGGTTTATTTTTTATTTTTTTTTTTTTTTTGTTTTATTATTATTAAACAACCGCACACACACACACACACATGCGTAAATTTTTTAGTTGATTATGAAAAATTTTTGTAGCGCAACACTATAAGCAAAACAGCAGCAGCGCGCAATGACAGTCGGTCCCAACATCAGCAGCAGCAACCGTCGTAGCAGCAGCAGCGCAGTACCAGGAGCAGCGGCGGCGACAACGGCAGCGGCAGCTAGAGGTACGAAGATAGAGAACCACCGAAGCTGTAAGCAATTCAAAAGCTTTGCTGGAAGCTGCTGCAAAAGCTAAAACCCAAAGCTAAGCCCAAGCCCCAAACGAGGAGAGAGAGAGAGAGTGAGAGGGAGAGCGCATGCGCCGCTTAAGGCTTGCTGGAAATGGAGGATGGACGATGGAGGAGAACGAAGGACGAGCACATGGATATTTGTCGAATTATGTGTCAGTGTAACAATGGAAGAGTAGACAATTGCAAGCAGCAGCAGCCAAATGATGTGTTACATCTCTGGCTTACAAGATGCCGGGGTGAAGGAGATAGCGAGCGACCAGGAGAGAGTGAGAGCACTTAAAAGCGAAACTGGGTAGCGGTTTCTTGGCTAGGAGTTATAGTTAAACGAAGGAAGCCTCATTAGTGTCAAGGCGAACAATTTTTGGCTTTCAAATTGGCAAGTTGGCAATTAATTTTCATATACCCACACCTACACATACATAGCCACGCCCTCTAACTAAAGCCGGCTTTTGCATTATCTTTTGGGGAGTTACAAATATACACCAAATGTACATACACATGTCGCTTTGTCTGTGTATATATATATGTGTGTGTGTGTGTGTGTGTGTTAGTTTGTTTTTAATCAACGTAAACTGGGTCAGGCTTTCGTTGAGAGTTCCTTGCCAGAGCTATCGTATGGATGAGAGGATGAATGGGGGGGTTTATGAGGGTGGGGGCCTAAAAATATCATTTATGCCAAATGCCGTAGTTGACTTTCCCTCTTTCTTGTATTTCTTTTTTTGTTATATCCGTACATACATATACTATACGTATATATATATATATATATATATATATATATATATATATAGAGTATGGTAGATGCATGTACAATCACTCTTTATACCAAAATATACATATATAAATGAATGCTGTCTTACTGTGACTAACAGACACTGTAACAGAGCCAACATTTGCTGTTAAGCTTTTGAACAGCGGGCAGCAGGTAGAGTTCTCTTCTAACTGGTTGACCCAGTTGCCAACACGCCTCTATAAATAGCACAACATAGTGTTACAGAAGGGTAGGTCCAAAAAATGAAAGGAAAGAGTGTTTGCAGCAGCACTCGCTTTGAAAAGGAACGATGAGAGTTGAGGATGCTGCCGCTGCTGGTTGGATGATGGATGCTTTTTGGACATTTTAATGGTGACATTTGCCCAAAAGAAAAGAGAAATGTCTCTTTCAATATGGGCAAAATATTGACAAATTGTTATATACATATTTATGAAATGATTACTTGGGCAAAACGTTGAATATTTCATAGTCTACTTTTTGGGAGCTCATATGCAAAATTAAATGTAATATATCTTCTATTTTCTTAAACAGTTTATTCTTTAATTTGAATGAATTAAATTCAAAATAAACGAATATAGGCATGCCATATTCCAATATACCCTGCATCCATATAGGTTGAAAAAGTGTATATTAAAGTAGACAGAAGGAAGCGACCGACTAAGCCAATAAAGTATATATATTCTTGATCAATATCAATCTGTCTGTCCGTCTGAATAAACATCAAGATCTCGGCAAATATAAAAGATATAGCCACCATATTCGGAATGTAGACTAGTGTCGTATGTAGGCTGGTCAAGTTTATTCCGTTTGCCCCAGAATTCCATAAAAGGTATATTCCAACGTATTATTAAATTCCCAAACAAATACAAAAGTATTGAACTGAAGCACCAAAAGAGCAGAGTTGGTCGTTCTGTAAATTCAGGAGTCTAGATCGCATAAAGCAGCTCAACTTGTTAATCATTCTGATGACATACATTCAGAGTGTCAATTAGAAAAGTGACTAATGAAATGGTATTGACTCTTTCTAAGATGGTTAATCTTAAATAGATATGAGTATTTAAGTGGGGATTCTCTGTTTCATGTAAGACCAACTAAATTTTGTGTTTATAATACATGAACTTCGTTAAAACATTTTCCAACTTTTAGAATAATTTTTAAGGCTTAGTAAAGTCCACACCAGATAGAAAGACTAAGGGTCCAATGGTATTTTTTCAACTGTCGCGGTCTTTCTACAATGTAGAAGAGCTTGCAAACTATACTTTAATCGGAATCAGTAGCCACGCTTATGGCCGATCACTTCTAGAAGAGAGAAATAGAGTGTTTGAATGGCTTTAGTGACTTATGGGCTGTGGGTCTATCTTGTTTAAAGTTATATTCTATAAAAATAGGAGTTGCTGGCGTTCTAGGTTTGGCCATAGTGAGTGATTCAGACATTACATTACATTCTTTCAATGCATATAGTATGGAAACAAAAACGGTATAGTCCCTGACTTTTGTTCAACTCGATAAATATTGGAATTTGAATTGGAAATTTATGAAAAACCAATAGCAGAGTCTTGGATGGTATAGATTTGTCACTTACCTCTGACGAAGTGAGATAACACATGCGCGAATCAGTGCTCTCAATGGAGGCCTGTTGTACAATTCCATAACGCGAATCACGATCACTTAAATACTCCGAACGCAAGCTATCCTGGCGTATAAACTCAGCACTGTAAAAATAAATGGGCATCCATATTAGTCACAAGAGCATTTCAAGTATTTAGTTTCAGATCTATTGTTGCATACCGTTGCTCTAATGAATCAGCACGGGCACTTTTATAGCCCGAATCATTCAAACTGCTATCCTGACGCAATGAGGGCAACGAATCCCAGGGGGAACGCTTGTGCCCGGAGCCAGGCATTTGTTGGGTCATCATGCCATGACCGGAACCAGAACCAATAGTAGAGCTGCCCGAACGCCAGCCATCCGAATGACGGAACCATTGGGCGCGAGCCGATTCCCCAATGCAAGAGGCGCAACGTGAATTGGAAAAACTGCGTAAAAATCAAAAAAACAATGTGAGAATCTCTCTAAAGATTTGATTAATTGATGTTGATAATAAACATACCTAGCATTATGATCCGATAGATAGCCACGATCACGTTCACGTTCACGCTCACGTATCAATTCATTGCGATCACTGTAGTAACCATCGCGATCACGATCACGTTCCTTATCCCTGATGGTTGACAAGGGGCGATGTGGTGGCAAGGGTAAAGTTGATGACTTGGCATTGGCTGCAAAAAGGTTTTATCATAATCAAATTAGTTGTGTAAATCCCAAAAACAAAATAGTTAACTTATAACCGAGATATTTCGAAAAAAGAACCAACAAAAGATACAATAAATACGAAAACATTAAGATAGTTGCGTGCGTTTTTTTTTTTTTTTTTTTTGGTAGTTTGGATATGGAACTACTTACGCCTACGTAGTGGATATGGGCTGCGCTGTGTTGATCCTGGTAGGCTTTCAGCGAATTCTGATGATATTTGTTGTTGTTATTGTTGTTGTAGTGGTTTAGTAGTAGTTGTTGTTGTTGTAGTGGTGATATATGTTAGTGGTGGAGAGCATTTTTGATTTTGTGATTTATATATTTTTGATTGTGGATTTTATGATTTTAGCATATAATATAGGTAATTTTTTTCTTTCAATCTTATTTAAATATTAATTAGAAATATTAATGCATTTTTTTTTTTTTGCGAGAAAATAGTATAGAAAGTTTATATATAAGTAATAGGAAATAAATGCTGGGCGATCTATAGGGTAAGCAGAATGTTTAAGCAGGACTTCAAGCTAAATAGAAGGAGAAGCCTATTTGGAAACCTCTAAAAAAAATGAAACATGACTTCAGGAAAAACGAAAAAAATAATGCAAGCTGAGTAGTTAACCAGAAAACAGAAACAAATTCGAATAAAAGGTGCCAATGAGTTGTAAATATATAGGATAGATAGTTCTTCAGGCACAAAACTAACTCTAAATCGAGCATTTACAAAAATATTAGAACAACTCAACCGAAAATTGGTTCCTAGATCCATAAGCTGATCCTGAACTTATATCTCTTAAGACTAAAGCTATGAAAGTGGAGCGTAACAAATAACCCTTTTCTAATTCTATTGGTAAACTGGTTCCCACATTTAATACCTGCAACTAAGATCGTATAAGCAGTCTGACTTGAAAACTAATCAAATCCAATAACTAATTTCATTTTCCAAAACTTTTCTATTAAATTTTAAACTAAACGGAACTCGTTTCTCAAATATCTCGAACTGTTTAAACATCAACACGGGGAAAGGAAAGGCTTTGCATATTGGAATTCTCTTGTTCCATTCGTTTTATTGTGATTTTTGCAGCTTAAATTCCTTTCGCTTCTCGCATTTGCCACATACCTTGCCGGCTAAGCCCACACACAGAACCCCAACCCCCCACTCCCCCTACTCTTACACTGTGTAATCAGATTATCACCCACTAGAATATCCACACGTTGAGTGAACAATTTGCTGACTTGATTAATTCCAACCGAAATTGACAAGTTGAAACAAAGCTAATTAAAAATTCGATTCGAGGTGGAGAAGAGAAAATGGAATTAACACAAAAAAAAAAAAAACCCAAACGAACGAAAACCAAATAAGAAACGTTCCGCTAGTGGTACAACAACAACTAGAACGAAATTTTTGTTGGTTTGTTGGTCAAAGTGGAAGATTATTTTGGTTTTTGAAGAAAGGGAAAGTTTGAAATCGCTAACGAAACCCAACAAAAAAGAAACGAGGAAATTTTGTTGTCGAAAATTCCAAAAAAAAAAAAAAAAAAATAAACTCACCCAAATTCTCCATGCTTTGCGAGAGAAGAGCCTCAAATGTATGCAAACTATAGGATTCGGCATCCATGCCCTTGGCCAAAGTGTTTCTTAGATGCATCTCATATTCAAGCAGAAGGCGGGATGTGGGACTCCCTGGTGTTGGTGTTACATTTGGTGCCTGCTGATGATGATGCTGATGCCGCGAACGCGGCTGCGGCTGCTGTTGCTGCTGTTGTTGTTGCTGCTGCTGTTGCTGCTGCTGTTGGCCGGGACCAGATTGCTGTTGTCCCCCACCATACGATTGATCCTGATCGGAATTACCATTGCTGGAACTTGGTGTTGTGGCATAACATTGATTATCGAACATGACATTATCCGAGGGTGGCGAACCCTCAATGCAACTACGCTCACGCTCCAACTCCAAATAGAGATTGCGTGGCGGATAACCGCGACCAATTTCATGAGAAGATCTACACAAAAAATCACGAAAAAATTCGTATTAGAATTAAATTGTATAAACTTGTATGTGTGTGTGTGTGTGTGTGTGTGATTAGCCCACCTTGATCCAGAGAATCGCGACGACTGACTACTGGCACGACCCATTGTATTGTTATTCATGACGTGATGTCCACCGCCGCCGACGCCGGCTACGCCCATGCCGCCACCCATCATGCCACCGCCACCACCCATCATGCCGCCACCATGCTGATGCATCATGTGCTGCGGCCCCAAAGTCTGGGCTGCATTCGCATTATAATAGTTGTAACGTCGTCGCCCCATCTCGGGTGAGGTAACCGGGCTCTCGGTGCTGGGCATCGGTTTTAGCATGCGTTTCAATGTGCTAGTGTCGACATTCATGTCCTCGGTGCTCTTGGTTTTGCGGCGTGTATTATTGTTGATTACGTTGTGCTGGTGCATGTCGTGCGAGTGCGCATCGCGTGTCTAACAGAGAGAGAGAGAGAGAGAGAGAGAGCAAAATAAAGAGAGATTGGAATGAGTGGACAGACTTCAAGAGAACGGGAGAGAGGGAGAGAGAGTAATTAGATTTTGGTTTTTTTGGGCAGTGAGTGGGAATTGTTTTACCCTCTGCAAATATTGTAGTTTCATTTAGTTTTATGGGGTTAAATCGGAAAGATCAGTTAAACTAACCATATCATCGCCAAAGTCCTTAGTGCGTGTGCCAGTTGATTTCGAGGAGGAGGAAGTACAAGTGCCCACACTCTGATGCAAACCGCCACCAACTTGAGTGCCTTCGTTTTTCGATAGATCCATATCCATTTGACAAGTGCCAGGATCATCGCTGCCCACCTGAGAGCCCACATGATTCTGTGAGCACATATCGGAGCCACTGCCAACGCCGGTGACAATGACTCCCGGTGTATTGGTATTAACACCGGCATTTGAAACACCCATTGACCCATCCTGTTGTCCCTTCATTTGGCGTTGCAAAGTGTCTGTACGAAATAGAAATATTTAAAAGAGAGAGAGAGAGAGTTTGATTATTGTTGTTGTTCAATTTAATTGATGGTTGTGTGTGTGTGTGTGTGTTTGTGTGTGCCACTCACCACCGCCTTGACCTATGGGACCCACACCTGGAGCCACATTATCGTATAGCGAAGTGCTGCTGACGGCACAAACAACTTTTCCCTGCTGTTGGAGCTGCTGCTGTTGTTGTTGTTGCTGCTGCTGCTGCTGTTGACCGCCGTCAACATCGGTGATTCTGTGAGAGCCGACATTACGCGGCAAAGTGGATGAACCTGCAATGAATATGATGGCGATGAGTTTGATGGGGGCGAGGCGCGGTGGACGTATTTTCTTTTTCTATTTCTTTTCTTATCATTTCGTTTGGTTTTTATTTTAAAGGGGGGAGAGGGGTGTTTAAACCTAATATTGCTAAAGCTCTGTAGTTGTTGCATTTATTTATAAGTATATTCTTTTCTTTTCTTTTTTTTTTTTGAAGAGATAAATCAAACTTAAAAGTAATAACAAGAAACGTAAAACGTAGAAAACTAACCGAGTTGTTGTTTGATTTTATAATTTGGTATTTTGGATATTTGTTTTTTGGTTTTTTGTTATTTGTTTTGTTCTCACCTCTAACACGTGGATCGGTTCTCAGGCGCGCATATTGCTCGGCGGACATGCAGGTGCACTGGGGCTCTTGGCGTACGCGCGACGGCGATGCCGGTGTACTTAGCGGCTTTCGTTTGGCCTTCACTTTGCCGCCACCGCTTTTACCACCGCCGCCGCCACTACCACCACCACCACCGCCGGGTGGATCCAATTTCAGGGAATACGACGACGAGGCCTTTCGTGAAAATTTGAAAGAAGGCGACTGTAAAACGTCGCACTATCATTAGGTTAGTTGATTGGGATAACAAGGTACAAGGTGTGCGGTTCTCTCTTTCTATTCACTCCTCTCAATCTTCTCCTCTCTTTCTCTATTTATCCTGTCTCTCCTGTTCTCTCAGTTTCTTTTCTACGATTCTTTTGCAGTTATCTGTAGCTATGCCCAATGCAGGCGAAGGTCTTTACTCTTTTTGCCTTAAATTTGTAAGGTGTTTCTAAATATTTTCTATTAAGGAAATATTTTTAGTGCAATTTGTGACGACAGTGCGCTTCAAAGAGTGAGGAAGGAAGTAAGCCTTAGTTTAAATATATAAGTAGGTTTTGTTACAACTTTACAATAGATTATATATAGAGATTATATATAGTAGGATAGTGTTGATAAGAAGAATTTCACACACACAGAATACAACAAGCAGCTTTAGGATTTGCCTTACATATATCTATATATGTATACAACTCTATATAATGAAAATAGATTTTACATTTATATTTGATTTTTGTGAGCTAGCGCTATGCGCTGATATATATATATATTTATATATATATATACATATATATTTATATAGGTACTTGTATAGTAGGTAGTTGTAGCATTTATTGATTACTTTTTGATTCGTTTCTGATTTTTCGTTGAAACATTTGGTTATTTATTGTAAGCCTTTGTGTGCGCTATGTTGTTGTCGTAGTTTTCTGTTCTTGTTGCTGTTGTTGTTGTTGTTGCTGTTATCGAGGTTTTAGAAACCTTTTGCAAGAATATATTAACTAAATTCTCTGATTAATCTAATATATGATTTTTGCTCTTTCGTTTCTTTTCGTTACTTGTCACGATTTCGTTTCTTTCTTTTCGTTCTTTCTGATTAATTAAAAACCGCCCACTGGGTTAGGATTGGATTTTGGGATATATTTTGTTGTCGGGATATATCTAGGATTTTTTAGGGCTCATCATCGTTAACGGTTTGTAGGGGATAGGTAACGGTATTGTAGTACAGGATACGTGCGATTGTTTTAAAGCGTTTGGCGTTTTTCTTTTGCATTTCATCATTATAAACATAAATTCATATATATATATATATGTTTACATATATATATATTGTAGGAAACATCCATTATATCAATCAATCAATCAATTAATATACAATTGAAAATTGCGATAAAAAGGAAATTTTATAGGTTTTTAGTTTCGGTTTTTGTTTTGGTTCATACAAAATGCAAAAGGAAATATAAGTAAGATTGTTTTTTTTATACATAGAGAAAGTAAGTTAAATAAAATTAGTTTTATTTTTTTAAGGTTAGGGGGACAGTTAGATTTCATTTAGTTTAGAAAGATAGAGATAAAGTCGTGTGTTATTTTGTTAGGTTTTTGTGTAATATATATATATATTTTTTTTTTAATATTTTTAGATTTTTGCAGTTTTTTTTTTCAGGTTGGATCAAATGAAATGCATTTTTAAAAATGAAACATTATTATTTAGGATTGATTTTTTTGTTGTTGATTTTGAAACGAATTTGTTGTTGTTGTTGTGTTTCGAGAATGATTTCGAAAAATGATTTAGAAGAGAGAAAAAGAAATGAAAGTATATATAATATAAATACATTTAACAAATTTTAGTGGGTTGTGTGCGAGTGTCTTTGTCTCTGTATGTGTGTGTTTGTGTGTGTGTGAGAGTGCTTGTGTGTGGTTGTGGGTTTTTGTTTGTTTTGGTCCTAACTTTACATTTGAATGAAATTTGTTTTCTCTTTAAGTTAGTTAGTTCGATTTGATAGAGAGACAGCGTAGGTGAGCGAGCGTGGGGCATAGGAGAATTTGTAGGAGAAGATTATTAGGTGAAGGCGACACACACACACACATAGAGTGGAAAGAAATAGACAACACTTAGAGACTCTGTTTTTAGTGATAGAGAGGTGAACGAACATGCCCATCAAAGGGATATACAGAGAGAGAGAGAAATAGAGAGAGATCTACACTAAATAAATAAATCAAAAACTAAAAAACAAATGATGAAATTTGTTGTTCTTTCACTTTGATTCTGGGTTGGTTTTGCCTTGGGTTTGGGTTTTAGGGTGTGGGAAGAGGGGGGTGTGACAACAACATTTACAAAAATGAGAAACTTAGGTATATCTAATTATACATATATGGTATTTAGATCGAAAAAGGAGGAAGGCATGAAGCGATACTAACGTATTTTTTTACAATGTAAGATACCTGCAACAAAATGAGGCGCAAAAAGTAAGAAAGAAAGAAAAACGAAAACGATTCATTAGACGGCTAGTCCAAGATAATGTTTGTTTTTTAAATATTTGTTTTTTTTTTAAATTCTTTTTTGATCGTGGGCTGTACTCTACAACTAGTTGTTATATATGCATGAGAAGAGTGGCGAGAAACGAGTAGCGAGTGTTGTATGTAAGTGCGTGTGTATGTCTGTCTGTCTTTCTGTTGCGTTTTCGAGTCGTTCAACGTTAATATAACCCTGATAAATGTTTAATTTTGTTAGTCTTATCTATGTACATTAGTTTTCAATTTCGAATTCCCGCCTATCAAAGACCTTTATATAAACAAGTATTCACTGCATACAAGAAAGAAGCAATAGAAAAGAAGAGGCAGAACCCGAGTATTTTTGACGATATCAATCATTCTCCATAAAGAAGAAAGCTTAAAGGATAACAAAAAAACACTCGCTCATTAGTAGAACAAAATGTTTATAACGAATGAAATACTCGCTCTTAAGTATAATCAGAAAGTTATTGAGACTACTCCGTAGGGGGTAGTACTCCTTCTAATAAATTTGTACAGCTAACTCAATCTCTGTTGTGGCTTAAAGTAATTTCTTTCCTTTCAGTTTCTTAATTTTTAAGAACGTTCCTCGTTTCGAGTGTTTTTGTCTCTGTGTGTTTGGTTGTTTTTGTACTAATGTTGGTAGAAACTACATTTTTGAGTAAATAAATAAAATGATATAGGACACTAGACTACATAATACAAACTACATAACTTTTGCCAGATTGATATACGGAAAAAAGGGAAAAAGATGAGGAACCAATCTAAAAAATAAAACAGGACGACGAAAAACTAATCCCAAATGATAAAGTTTTTCAACAATTTTCGATCGATATTTTTTGAAAACTAATTAGAAGGAATTGATATAAAAGCTGGATATTTTCGTTAAAGTCGACGGGTAGAGATGTGTAATTGTGGGTGTGAGTGAATGTTTGTGTTGGTGTGGGTATGGGTCTGTGTGTGTGTGTGGAAGGGTTTTTGTTTGGGGTTACGACAATGATTATGATTTGGTCTAAGAGGCTCTCAGAGTTCAGCATCATCATGATCATCATCATCATCGTCTTTGTCATCATCTTCATCTCCGATCATCAATGATAAATTGATGTTCTTGGTGTATTTTTGTATTATTGGAGGGGAAGGATTTTAACTAAGTGTAAGTAAATTGATAATTGCTTTTTCTTTCTTAGTTTGTTTGGTTTTTTTTTTCTCTTTGGTGAATTGGGTGGTAACTGAGGTATTTAGGTTAAGGTTTTTTTTTTTTTTTTTGGTTTTTTGCGTTTTCCAAATTTGATATTGACATTTTTGGATTTTGATTTTGTTGAATAGGTAGAATTTGCATTCTTTTCTTGGCCGCAAAATAAAGAAACTGTAAGAGAATACTTACACAGCATTCGCGAAACTGTTTGGCATCAATGGGGGAAGTGAAATTTAAGCCCCAAGTATCATTTGTCATGGGATCCTTCCAATATACAAAACATTCCGAGGCCTGACCAATGCGTGTGCCTGCAAAAAAAAATAAGAGAAAGATGGCGGGGGTTGGATGGACGGATGAATGGGGAATTGTGATTAAGTTAAATTGAATTTGATTCGAATTAAGACACTCACCTGGTTGTACGAGTCTCACATCTAAGATCTTATCCACCTGACTATTATAGGCGGTGATGTGAAATATGCATTCGGGCGAATCCTGAATGCAGGTGATATTGACAGGAACCAAATCTTCAGATACTTGTTGCCATTTAACGGTGCCGGCTCCACTAGCCGATACATGGAAGACCTCAGCCCACAACCTGAACGAACTTGGGTTCATTAATTCAATAAACAAGAAGATTGATTGATTTTGTTGTTGTTGTTATTGTTATTGTTTGTAGATTTAATTGAATTTGATTTTTCGATCCAATTTTTTGTGCAAATTTTGTTGTAGTTGGTTGTTGTTGTTGTTGTTATTGTTGGGGGGAAGGTAGAGGAAAATTGTTGGTTGATTGTTATTGTTGGTTGGTTGTTGTTGGTTGGTTGGTTGTTGTTGTAGTTAAAGTTGAAGGCGGAAGGCATATTTTGTTGTTGTTGTTGTTGTTGGTTGGTTGATTGGTTGTGTGGTTATTATTATTTTTTATTTTTTTTTTGATTTGGATTTTTTGGTTACGAAAGAAAAACCAGATAAAGAAGAACACAATTAGTTATCGAAAGTTAGCGAATTGAATTTTCGTTATTTAGGCACAACACAAAAGAGTCAACTAAATTGGGATTTGTATCTATTAGGTTTTGGGGTTGGGGTTGAGGGTTTCTGGGATCTGAGGTGGATAGACTTGTGCACAGGACTCACCTCAATAGATGGCCATCACGACGTCTGGAACTCTGCCAAGGTGAATCCTCATAGCGATAGGCCTTGCGCATCAATGGGGCACAGGAGCAGCTCAATTTGTTACCCATGGCGCAATTGGCACAGCCTGCCGCAGATCCTACAACAAAAGATTCAATTATAGTTTACAGTACATATACCGAAAGAGATAGTGAGACAACTTACCTTTACCAGAGGCACCCCGATGTCACCACATGCCGCTTACATCCGCCTGAGAGAGCGCCTGGCCGCGATTTAGCGACTGAGAGCGTTGATTATGCCGATGGCCGTGGTAGCGACTTCCGCGCTGCAAAAATTTAACCAAAGAGAAAAGAAATCATTACCAAAAAATCCATGAATAAAATGGAAATCAAATGCAAAAGTTCTCTATATAATTATACACCCATTCTATTCAATATAAATCTATCAAATAAACATCTAAAAACATATATCCACAGGAACACCCTTGTAAAATGGTCCAACAAAGACCTTTCCCTGTAAAATTTAGACATCGTTTGGTGTTCAACACAATCAACAACATATTCTCCAAGTCATTCGGTTAAGATTCAATAAACTGATTAACTGGAGATGACCGTTAATTGAAATCAATGAGTTATAAGTTCAATTTGTCATTAAAATAAACAGAATCCAAATAAATATCAGAGTTCTTTATATGATCTTGCTGATTTTCAGTTTCTACTTTTTTTCTCTTGATCAGCAAACTGCTTGAAAAGACAGCAAATAGACTAAATAAGAAATGCTTCCTTTAACATAGAACAGGACACAAGAAGTTTTCGAAGAATTCATATAAACAAATATTGAATTTTGTGAATGTTTAAAGCGACCTTTATATTCTTTATATTGTATTTTCTTAGGCTTGATTTCAAATGCATCTTTCGATATATTTGTTTTTATTTTACAATGAGAAGCAACAAAACAAATATTGTAAATTGTTTGGATCTTCACCAAAAATGGCTATGCACTCATGTATTTATTGCTTTTCCTTATACCTAGAAGTTATAGAAGACTTGTAGATCAAATCTTTAGAATAGATATTCAACTAAGAGACTTGGTTGTATCGTTCTTAGTCGCATTTAAACTTTCGAAAAACTTAATTATGTGGAATTATGAATAAAATGAGAAAGCTAAGGCTTTGATATTAATTCATTATACAGAAAATTTAATTAATTACAGGGAAGTTCGACTGTATACTTTGGAACAATATCAAACTTTTCGTGTGGTCTGATTTGGCTTTTATATGATATATTAATTTGATAATTTGAGTTTTTGTGAATAGTTTGATATGCTTTCGAAAAGACACTTAATAAATCGCATTTTGAGCAAGGTCTAACCATTCGATGGAAATCGCTCTATCGTAAAGGCCTTGGCATAACTGAATACCCGCATATTTCAGTTTGTTTTCCCCTTGTTTTTTTTTTTTTTTTTTTTTGAGTTGTGTCTTGTGGCCACATTTTGAACTTGAATCAAGCCATTAGGCAATAATAATTGTTGAAACAACCCACGCCACCAGCGAGAGAGATCATAATCAAGTTGCAAGAGGTGCGAACGGCATACCAAGCGACCGATCGAACGAACGAACGTACGTGAAGCGAGTTCAAGCGTTGCTGTTTCGGTCTGTGGCCAAAAGTGCAGGTATTACTTGCACCTCTTTTCTCACATTGGGAAAAGATTTCGTGTAGGTGTCAACAACAACAACATCAACTCAACCTCAAAAATAAATCTTTGAAGTTTTATAGAGAATTCTCTTTTGGACTTTTCACACATGGTCGGAGATGCAAATTCATTCTCACAATTCTCTCACTATTTTTCGACACAGATTTCTACCTAATTTCTTCTTGTCTATTATTTATATGAATTTAATTTTAAAAAACATATATACATATAAGTATGTATGTAGGTACGTATGTATGTATATAAATTCACTATTGCCTCGTCTAGACCATATGTTGGGCACATTTCCTGATATACGCATTTTATATCTATATCTATTTTTGTTTACAACATTTACCAAAACCGAAAGACACAGAGACCGGCCCGTATGTTAGAGCGAGCCAGAGGTGCGAGAGAGGGAGACAGAGAGAGCGGCGACACCTGTTTATCAATCGACGACGCGTTTTCCTTTGCCTTTTACCGGCTTCTCGTTAACAACAAGAAACTGTTCATTGATCACCGGAAAATTAGGCAAAATCTAACAACAAACAACAACAAAATAAAAATAAAACAACATTCCAAATGCACGTCTCGTCGACAACTAACTGAAAAACCACTGTGAAAACTTAAAGCGCATTCAAAACTCTCTGAGAGAGTGTCTGCTGTGTGCTGTGGCGCCCACATCTCTAGCGATCTCCCGAATTGCCCCCGAAACGCTCTGTCTATATAACTCGCGATCTCCCCCATCTGATGCCTGCAGAGGCTGAGGCTAAAAAGCGATCATCAAGTGGACCAGCAGCAACAGCAGCCGCGACTGTTGTTGTCGTTGTTTTCTTTTTTTTTTTTCTTTTGTGTTTTTTATCCGCCAGCACGTGTTGTTGTCAAAAATGTATTTTTAAAATCAATCAAACGGCACTAGGTCTCTCATTTCCTCTCCCTACTCACCACCCACTGACTACTCTCTCTTTTCCTCCTAAATCTCATCAGCATGCTATATAGAAAAGAAAAAAAAAGCGAGGAGCTTGGCGACATCAAAGTGATGACGTTTGGCCCAATTTTTAATACTCTTAGCCAAACAAAGTGAGAGAAGGAGCATATTCATTAGAATATCAGTTTCAAGACTAAAGGTAAAAGGCGAAAATATGGATATCCCTGGTTAGTATGACACATTAGCTCGATATGGCCGTCTGTCTAGGTTTATTGATCCACCAGGAGGCCACAGGAAAATCGACGGGAATCCACGTTTACGTGAAAAAGCAGCAGCAAGCCAGTAAAAGGCATAAAGTACTTCGAAACCTCTGACTTAGATGAACATAAAATGGTTTTCCGCTTAGTTTAACTTAATTCAGGAGTTCTAGATAGGTTTCGATATCTAAACGATCTCTTGTTGAATGAAGCGGTTCGGTTGGTTTTAGTACGAAAAATTACAATATTTCTAATATAATCGAATATAATATAAATTATAATATTTCCCCTATAATTAATTCTCATGGGACCACAAAAAAACCTTATTATATAGAAAAGTTTGATATTATGAATAGGATAAAAAAGGCAGTGTCTTTTTTATTAATCCATTATACGAAGAACTGCATCAAATAAAAGTTCAATATAGGCAAGTTTGACTGTATTTACTTTTTGAAAATAAATATTGACAAAATATAAACAAATTCATTTGAATATTTGGTAAAGTTTACATAGAAACAAAAGTCTAAAGATAATTTTTATTATCAAAGTCATTTAAATGTGTAACGGAACCTTCGAAAATCGAATTTAAAATGCTTTACCACCAGACAAAAACTTATTTAAAAGACTCTAAACTGATTTCAATACACAACTCTTTGTTTCGTTTCACAGATTTCACAGCTTTTTGCTAATTAAACTTAAATATTACTAGTCATCTCTATGGATGATTAAGGAAAAGGGTATAGAATGTTCGGCTAAAGCGAATTTAGATCAATTTTGTCTTTCTGGCGTTGATTTTTGGCTTTGCTCTGGGTGTGTTTTTTTTTTAATTTTGGTGATGAGCGACAAATTGATTTAAATGATCTCAAGTTGATGACATTATCGAATATACGTGTTGGCAGATTGTTTTTAAGGTAAACGAAACCAACAAAACATTGCCAAATTGGCAAAAGAAAGAATGAATACAATGACAGCACACGATAAAAATGCTTTTGATATGTCATTTCTATATGATAAAACTAAAGAATCTGCAACAATCAACAACTGAGTTGTTGATCAAGTGTTTGTAAGAGGGATAAGATAAGTAGAAGAAGTTCCCATCCTTTCGGTCTTTCTGTTTTCATTATCAGAAATCATCAACTTGAGTTTTTATGGGAACTATATAGAAAGCGACATATAGGAACACATTTTTCTGATATTTTGGCTCATTAGCTGGTAATCTACTTGTATCCAAAAATATATTTATATATTCAGTAAATAAGCTGTCTATTTGTCTATATTTCCCTTTATCTATGCAACAAAGAAGTCACCACAAAATGGCTCTCGGTATGATTTTCCTAGTCGAATGTTGTCCCAATTGTTGAACGTTTCCTAGCATGTGAATGGGGAGGGCGTGTGTAAGCCCCAATACCCGATTTTCGGCACCACAGGTTTAAGCATTATGATATCAAATGCACATGTGATGTTTGCACCCCCCATCGTGATGCCACCCAAGTAACTAGCCGGTAGAGTTTAACCCACTTAATGTGTTGTCGCGTTAAGCAACAGGATGCTAATGACCCAAATGACGATGATGATGATCATGATGGATGCACTCTTCAAATACATTTTCCTATTAATTAGTTTGTTAACTATTTAGAGCTTTGCCATTAGGGCTAAGCCGTAAAAAGTTTACATTAATTCAACATGAAGTTCTTCTTGCGGTAAAGATTAGTTAAATTTTGGACATTTAGGATTCGACGAGGTGGAATCTCAAGCATTTTTCTTTTTTTTTCTAGAAAAAGAAAATTAGATGACACAAAAGTAAAATTAACATTGCAGATACCCCAAAACTATGATATTAGCAGGTTAATAGAAAGCTCTAAGCGAACTAAAAAGGATTTCCTTCTGTTGATTGCGTTTAAAACCTTGTTAAAAAAGTCTTAAATATCTTATAGCCCTAGGGCACAAAGATTGGCCAGAGAGTGGAGGATGCTTAGGAGAAGAGGGAAAGTAAAGTAAGTTAACTATTAGCCCTACATTTGAAATTAGATTTCGGGTTAGGGGGTAGTGCTGAAGGTGGGGAGTGGGGGAGGGGGATAGGTATTCCATTATCTATAGATTTGTTATTGTTGGTTTTTTTATACACACCTCCACATGACCCCAGCCATCGGCATTCATTTTGGCGGCTGCCTCGACACTTTCCTTGGCACCCATTTTTTTATTTTTTTGTTCTTTGTATTATCAAAGTTGATTGGTTATTCTTGATGGTTTTTGCTGTTGTTGTTTTTTAGTTTTAGTAGTTTATAATGTTCAGATTAGATTAACTAGCTGCGAGAGAAAGAGAGGATGATGTGCCTCCTCTATTGATGATGATGATGCTGCTAACGCTGCCGCTGCTGCCTTGATGATGTCTGTTGATGATGATGATGTGGATGTTGATGTTGATGGGGCAGCTGTCAGATGTTATTTATTTTGGGCCAAGCCAAGGAGCAAGGAGAGAGCGAATTTTTAAGTCTGTCTCTCCTTGTTCAATTTAATATATATATATATATACAAATATATACATATATTATATTCTGTCTCTCTGTCTTTCACACTCTCTCTCGCCCTCTCTCTATGGCTGTCTCTGTGGATGCTGAGGCGTTGAAAGGGGACTTTCAATGCAAGTTTCGTCAAGTTGAAAGCAGTTAAATAATAGAACAGAATCAGCAGAGAAGCGATATATCGCCTCCTTTTAGCCAATGCAGGGATAACTGCCCGAAAAAGTATGCTATCTATTTTTTCTTTCTTTTTTGTATAATCCTTAGAGCTTATATGTATATATATACCACCTCCCACCTTTAGGGGGAGGCTGCTTTTTTTTTTGTATCAAGTTTTAAACACTTTTACTTTAGATTAGTTGCAAAATTTTTCATCACTTTTCTTTTGCTCTTGTGGCAAAAGGCGTTGCCACACACACACACTAGCGCACACACGCAGGCACACGCACTTTTAAATTTTGAATTGAATTTTTGCTTCTTGTTTTTTTTTCTGCACTGTTCTATAACTATTTGTTATATGGTAGACGATTTAATATTTGTATATTATGATTTTTTTGAGATGCTGCCGAATCAATTTGAGGCGTGTTTTGCGTTCAAATTTTTTGTCCTTTCTTTCTGGTCCTTTAGACCACAGACGGGAATGGTTTTTGGTCTGCTGTGTGCTTGCTTCTCGCTCTCTTGGCCAAAAAATACCTACAAAACTTAACGAAACCAAAAACGAAACGACGAAATGTTTTCACTTGACGAAACTAGTGAGAGAGAGACAGAGACAGACACATACAGATGGTGGATGGCCGAGGGGTGACAGAGGGGAGGGGAAACTGGGAGACGAGAGAGAGACAGAGCGAGAGAGAGATGGTTCAGTGGCTGTGACAGAGGCAGAGTCAGCTGCGACGCTAGCTGCGGCAGAGGAGCTTTGAGATGAGCGTTAAATTACAGCGATAGCCGAAAATTCTTCTTCTTCTTCGTCCTCGTCCACCACCAGCACCACTCTTATTCCTTATTTCTTTCTCTTCTTATTCTGCCTCTTCTTCTGCTTCTTCTACTTAGTTGTTGTTGTTCTGTATATATATATATTTATATACGTATGTATGTATATATTTTAATTTCGATTTCTTTCTGGCTTTATCCTTTATATTTCCAGTGTGTGTGTGTGACTGCGTTAAGTTGGCAAGTTGCATAAAACACCACACCTTAATTTAATAAATTTATTTGAAATTTATTTCCATTTCCATCCTTTTTCTTCTCTCCACTCCACTCTCTCTCTCGTTTTAATCACACACACAAGATTTCGCCTAGAAGTAGGCTAACATTTTATTAAAAATTTTTACTCTTTTTCTTTCTTTGTTGTTGGGATTTTCTTTATTAGTGCTCAGCAAGGATTCGAAATTTAGCTCGTTTTTTTGTTTGTTTAATTCAAAGCGATTTATTAATATTCTTTTTAAACTTTTTTTAGGTTTTTTGTGTCTCAAAATAAAAATTAAAACCCGTTAGACAACCGTTGACTTCGAATTTCGTTTTGACTTTGAGGCCAGGCAGCAGCAGCAGCGCAGCTAAGCAAAAAAGGAAGCGAGAGAGAGTGTGTGCGAGAGACGAAGGATGAGAGCAAGACAGACAGAGAGAGAGAGAAAGCATGAAAGAGGGATGCTGCTGCTGCTGCTGCGAAGCTTTGGCTGCTGCAACTGTTGGAATGTGTGCCATATTTTTTTTACCGTTTCTTTTTTCCCACTTATTTTGCTTTTTTTTGTGGGGTGGCTTGGTGATGTTTTTGTGGGTGTGTGTATGTGTGTGAGTGTTTCTACAAGCTTTTAATGTCTCCCCTATGTACGTGTAGATATGCATGTGTGTGCGTTAATGTAATATTAATGTTATAATTTCTAAGCTCAACCCACTCATGCCCTAACATGACAATCCCACTCCACACCCACCCCACCCCACCTCACTCATCACACCCCCTAACCCCCCATTCCCCAGTCGAAAAGGACGTGACCAAGTTAGAGATCATAAATAATTTAAGCAAAAAGGGAACATTTTCGTGTTTTTCTTCTTTTTTCGTTCTTTTTTTTTTTTTTGGTTTTCCATTTTGGCCACGTTCTGTTGTGTTAACCAAACACACAGAAAGTAAAGTAAAAGTGAAAAGCAACATCAAAATTAATAAGTAGAAAGGATGCTGTCGACGTCAACGCTGGCAGAGTGACAATGCCTAACAAAAACACACACAAAGTAACCAAAAAGGAGAAAGCAATCAAATGTGAGAAAGAGAGAGAGAAGGCGACAGGAGACAGGAAGAGCAAAGCAGAGAGAGAGAGAGCAGCGAGCGAGAGCCATTTGCGCTGGCGTCAAGTCAATATTAAACGAAACAATTTCGTCAAGTTGACAGTTCCAATGAAATTCCTTTAGGATACAAATGCAGCATCATCTTATTGGGGACCAAAAACAAAAAATAATTTAAATGCATTAGCCATAATAAAATGACTATTCGACCAAAAGGATCGTGTGATTGTGCGAGGGGGAGGGCGGTTCAACACACACACATTTATATATATGGAGCTGACAAGTGTTGATGCAACTGTATTTTGCAGCTGTGGGTGCTGCATCTCTCGGCTCGGCTTCTCGACTTCTTTATCTGTTTTTTTGTTTTTGTGTTTTGTTTTTGGGGAGCGGCCCAAAACATCATTTGACGTCAGACATTTGGCTTTTTGCTGCCCACGCGCTCAGCATCAACAAGGCAGAGCAGCTGCTGCTGCGTTTGCTATATTACCGTTATCGCTCGCCTGTTTTCTTTCTCTCTCTCGCCATCATTAGCCAAAACTAACGGTTAAATTCAAAAGAACACAAAAACTAAAAGTGTTGTGCTTTTTTTTTGTCCTTTTGCGCTTTTCCCTTTTTGGTTGTTGTTGGTTTTTTGTTTGTTTTTGTTTGTATTTTTTTTTTGTTGCGTAAGGTTTTTTTAGGGCATTTGGAGGGTGTGGTTCAACTAACCGGATAGCGATCCAACAACAACCAAAGCAAAAACAAAAAAGGAAAACCACCAAAAAAAAAAACAACAAACCAACTGTAATGTGCATGTGCCTCTGTCTTTGGCTATGTGTGGGATTGACACAGTTTTTGCCTTTGGAATCTGCGCCGATGCGCAAAAGCTTTTCACTTGGCTTGCGCAAAACTTCGCCGAGTTTTTATGAATGAATACCAATTTCATGAACCACAACAACAACAACATCCACGACAAAAACAATCATTAACAATAACAACATCACTAACAACAAGAACAACATTGTATTGCAAAAAGCTTTCGTATTATAACTTGCCTTAAGCATGCGTTTTCTTTTGTAAATGTTAACTTTGTTTGACTTTCGTTGTGCATTTTGTGCAATGAAATAAAACAAAACTGGAAATTCACTTTTAATTAATTAACTTTAAGATTGACGCGCCACATAAATGAGAAAAAAACGTACTAAAAAATGCCACGTGGTCTATCGAACTCGGTATCGATAACATAAACTAGTGTTGGTAAGCGTTGGCCTATCGATTTGTATTAAATACTAGATTAGTATTTTCGAAATTCAAAGCACAGCTATCGATAAGCGAGACAAATGCTGGCTGGTGCAGACAAAATGTTTGAAATATTGTGAAATTAATTTCTATTCTTGACATTAGCTTATAATGTTTGTTAGCTCTTATTTTGTATTTCTTAAATCAGTTATGCAAGCTTTTATGCAAGAATTTCAAATTTCGATACTTTCTTATATCGATCTCTATCGATAATGAAAATACTATTATTTTCTGCCTCACGCAACATGGTCAGACTAAAATGTTTGTTTACAAAACATGGTTTGAATTTTGCTTGTTTAATATTTAAGGAACCACTCTGACACCACCTCAATAGATAATTGCCAACATGGAGCTAATGGAAAGCCACCTGCTAAGCAGCTACCACCATGACGACTTGGGTCCCGAGGGCAAAGGTACAATAACAGAACATTTGCATTTCGCGGCGTTTTGGGCATTTGTTTACCATTTGGTTAATTCTATTGTATTCACAGAAATCAATTTGTTTAAAGCAGATGAGGAGTATCGCAATAATAGGCTGGATCATTCAATTTACTATCAAGTGCGAGCACAATTTCATTCAACTGATTTACGTTATCTTACCGAACTGGAGCAATTGGATCATTTTAGACCAAAAATTAAAGAATTATTGCCTAATGCCAGTAAAAAGGAGCAAGAGGATTACCAAAGGTGGGACAATTACCCAAAATAGGCGTGCCATCTAGTCCAGAAGATCTCATGCTACTCAAAAATATATATATATATTGTATAACCTGATTTGTAGGCCTATAATTGTAATCCTAATGTCTGTTTCCTCTAGAAAAATAGAATTGTGATTTTATTTCAGAGAATATTAAACAATTAACCTAATTTAAATGTGTTGTAGAAGTAAATTCTTTCAGAATATACTGGAAAATCTAAAAGATGAGAAGCATCATCGAACTACAAACAAGAAACACTCTCTACCAGTTGGTTCCATGGTGAAATTGGACATTTTGGAGGATATTACAGAACCCTCGGATGGCTGGGAACGCATCAATGACATATGCCAGCAATTGCCCAATGAATGGTGCATCATACAGTTGACCAAGAGCTACAATCCAACAACCACATATTCGCTCTTCAACGAGATCAATTCAGCGGAGGGTTCCATCTATTTGGCCGTGCTGCGACATTGCCGTACACCCGAATTGGGCCCCACCTGTCTCAAATTCACCAATGACCGTCTCATCGAAGTTTTCAAGGAGTATAGCACTCTGGTCGAGCGATTTCGCCGTGTAGTCTCGGTGGATCCCATTCTGGCCAAGAGCAAAGAGGCGAAGCAGAAATATTGGACAGATCTAAATGAGTTCAGTGGATATCTTGAGGTGTGTGTTACATCAACAATACATTAGATTTCTTCAGAAATAACTTGTAAAATTTGTTTTTGTATTTGACAGAAATTGATCGATGATTTGCGCGACATAATTTCACCCTATGCCTTTCTTTTTCTGGGCAAACGATATACAAACGATTCAGAAACCGAACACAGTCAACAGATCTTTCGAGAAGTTGATGAATTCTGTGATCAGCAGAAATGGAATCAGCATCAGCGCATATTACTCTCACAAGCGGCTCTTCATGCCAATCGTATGAAGGAAACGGATATCAGATTGTTATCTCTTGAATTGGCCGCGGATAATGAAGAATCAATGGAAATAGTCAATGACTTACTGAACAAATGGTCTCAGGATTGGATACATCTGGAGGGAGTGACGAATAAAAGATTTCCCACCATTCTTATTGTAGATGAGCGGTTGGATCATTTCCATTGGGAGCAATTGGACACTGAACAGGAATTTAGTCGAGTGAAATCCTTGCATCTACTCTGGCGTCTATATCAATGGCATAAATCGAATATACAGCATGGTTACTACACCGTCAATATCGAACGCGGTTTGTCCGTTATAAATCCTGATGGGGATTTGGAAAATTCTGGCCGAAGATTGCGTGCATTTTTTGAGCATTGGCTGGGCCATTGGCAGAATATGTTTGAAACAGTTCCCACCGAAGATGTCATGCTCAAGGAAGCCTTCAAATCGGAATGTTTTGTGTAAGAGCAAGATATTTTAATCTGATGACATTTACATTACCCTTACATTTCACTTTCTCCTACAGTTACGCTGGTCATGGCTCTGGTCTTCAATATATCAGCGGTCGGACCATTTGCCGATACCACGTTGAGGGCATTGTCTTCCTTTTTGGCTGCGATTCTACTAGGATTTTGAGCACGGGCTTACATAGTGCTTTATACGGTGGCCATGATTATTATCATGGGGCTTTATGCCCCACCATTGTGGGCACTTTAATGCCAGCCTTGGATTCAAATATGGATACCATATCTGTTAGTATTTTAAGTCAGTTTCTAGCTCCATCGGATAGGCAAGTGTTGCCTTGGTCGGAAATCGATCGAATAACTTGGGTCAAAAAGGGATTGGTCCAAGGTGAGTTTCCCCCTGGCAACTTGCAACTGAATATAAAAAATCTAATTTTCTGTTTTTTTCTGTTCAGCTCAAGACGAATCGAACCCTCAATATTTGGATGATTATCCCGACTATCAAATGGGCAGTCTGTCTGCAATTATATCTCGAGTCCAGCAAGGTCTGATCGAGCCAGTTATCTTTAATTGTTGCATCTATGTTTGTCGTGGACTCCCTGCCTGGAATTTGTCCGTTCAGAATATGCCTTTTTAGTGAATTTAATGGAAATCTATTAATAAGACAAACTTTCTATATTGTAATCGCTCTATGTGTCAGTTTTAAGACTAAATAAATAATTTTAGATACATACTTATATGTTTTATATATTTTAGCCACTTATTTCTGATCGTTTTGTGGATAAGACTTCATCTGCATTCTTTTTGCATGAATCTTGTTCAAATTGAACAACAATTTAGACCAGAATTAGAATGAAAAATCATTTAAAAACAATTGAGTAAACCAATTTCCCTCAAATTATAGGTTATTCGAACGCAATAGGAAAGGAAACTCGTGAATTTCACACCAGAGACTTTGGTTCTGAGGTAAGGTCTAACTGAATTCCATAGATGTATCGTAAACAAGGATCCAAAATAATTGCCCTTATCATTTAGTTGCGATTAGTTGATGGTCTCTCCGAGAAGGGTTTTAGTTTCTAATCAGAGAATGAGATAATCATAATTCATAGGTTCACCAATCAAAAATAAATTCTGGGGAAAAATATATCTCCTGCCTGCTTGAATAACCGAAACGATTTGAGCTTGAACGAAACAATTCTTCATGCTTCTATAAGCTAACCCAATCGATTTTAAAGGTTTTTTATTTGTTTTGTTGCATTTGGGAGAACAAAGTGCATTAAAAATATCAAATAGTATTTGGAAATAACACTGAGAATTGTAAAAATAAAAACTTACATTTATAAATATGTTAAATAAAAGTCAACTAGTGCCGCCATATAGCTTACCTTTTGTGATTTATTCGAGTCTTTTCGATTGGATTTTGGATATAGGAAGATCTATATTTTTTTCCGGTTACTTTGATGCGTTTTCCGTTTTGGTTTTTCTTTTTTTCAGAGTCTATATAGAGTTTAATTTATGGAAAAGTTTGGAACTTGAACCGTTTTGTTAATTAATTTTACATTTGTTTTTGTTTTGGTTTTTTGTTTTGTTTTTAGATTGATTGAGTTTGTTTTTATTATTTAATAATATTATTGTATTTAATCATGCCACCTGTGCAGAAAAAAAAAATGTTTATAACAATTAGTAATGTGAGTGGAGTGTGAGGGTGGGGGTGAGGGTGGAGGCTTGTGTGAAGTGGAGGAACAAAGTAAAAGTGAAAGTGAAGGTGCAAGTAGAAGACAAGGAGAGACAGACATTCAGATTATATACAACTATATGGTAAAAGTGATTTGATTTAATTTGATTTGATTGGATTCGATTGGGTTGGGTTCGGTTTAGTTCGGTTCTTTTACGGGGCTGGTTCTGGGGCTGGGCTTGGTCTTGGGGCTCTGGCACACCCATAAAAATGGAGAAAGAGTTAAAACGGCCGCGGCGGAAGAAGCAGCAGCAGCTACTTGACCTACTAAAAATCCTTCTGCTCTTCTGTCGCATTATGACACACATTCATTAATTAGGCCCAGGCTACTCTCTCTCTCTCTCTCTTTCTTTCTACCCAGCTCCTCCCTAAGCGACGACGACCTTCGGACCAGGCCCTAAAAAAGATGCGTAACATCGGTTGTGTGTGTGAACACGCCCTATACCAAATTGTCTATATGGATAATCTATTTCTACCTATTTATAAATAACAAAAAATATGGCTAGGGCAATGTGTCCTTCATGTTAATGTCTCAATGCCGTGCCCAGGCCAGGCTTGTGTGTCGAGTGTGGTGTGTAAATCAAATTAGTAGCAATATGAAAGGTGCATGCCACGCCCCCGCTGCATGCCATCCATCCATCCCTCCCTCCCCCACCCGCATGGCACCTTTTAAGACACACAAAACACAACATTGTAACATGACAGGAGGGAGCGACATGAGCGTCAGGAGCGTCAAAAAAGAAAGAAGGAAAGAAAGAAAGGATATTACATAACAGGCTCTGGCAAGCTTTCTCACTCTCCATCTTCCCACCTACCCCCCACCCACTCTCTCCCCTCCCCGCCCCACCAACACCAACACCCCCATCCCACCCTCCCGCTCTCTCTCTCTCTCTTTTGGTCTCTGTCAGGGGCGAAGCTTCCTGGGGCTATGTAAATTTCTTCTTGTTTTTTTTGCTGTGGCTTAATATGCAAAAGGATGTGGAGGTCCTTTTCGTTGTTGTTATTGTTGATGATGATGCTGCATATCAAATTGGGAAATTGCAATCTCTGCTTTGCTTTGCTCAGTCCAGCAACGAAATATTGTTTTTGTTTTCCTTGCTCATGGAAATTGTTTTCTTTATTCTGTTTTCTTTTTGCTCACTTTAAAAACGCATTTTCCAAAAAAAGCGAACCGAAAAAAAAGTCTCTCTTTGAAAATTTGAAACACCTTGTTAACTTATTTTTTTGTTTTAGTTTTCGTTTGTTGGTTTTTTTTCTTCTTAATTGTAAATTTCTTTATTTTATTTTGGTTTTTTCGTTTGCTATTTATTTATATAAATATTTGGTGTTATAATAATAATCTTATGTTTTTTTTTTTTATGTTTTGTATTATTTGTATTATTATTCTTCACTCGCACAACAATTCTCTGGCAGAGATAAACTAAGACTGAGTCTGAGAGACCTTAGCGTGCCTCCAAATGCATCCTTCAGCCAGCTTCGTCGAAGGACGCGCCATCAAATGTTGCAAAATCACAACAAAAACTGGGCGAAGAAAGCAAAAACAACAAGAACCCAAAAAAGCAAAAAAAAAAAGAAAAGCGCAAAAAAAGGGAAAAACCGCAACAAAAACAGCCAAAAGGGACAATATTCTCGCCCTCGCCCATGCTAGAGCGAGCGAGAGAGAGAGAGAGAGAGACAGCGAGAGCAAGATAGAGAGAGTGGAGAGAGAGAGAGAGAGAGCCAGAACAGTCTCAACTTTCACCTCTCGCGTGTGCGTGTCCTCGCACAATCTTCTTCATGTTGCTGCCTCTTCTTGTTTCACTTTCAACCAAGCAGTTGAGTAGGTGGTGGTGGAGCAAGGAGGGTGGTGCACATCCATGTGGTTACAATGATTCTGCGTTTTCATGGTGACCAACAAAACACACACCGAAAAGCTTCATTTGTTGTTAGTCAGCCACGTGACACTCTGGCTAAAGGACATCGAGAGAGCGACCCGACAATGCCTCTCAGTGTGAGGCATGAGAGAGAGCGAGAGCGAGCTTTCTTATCAAAACAGGCAAACAGGCAATGTTTTGATTTTTTTAGGCATCTCTGTTGGACAAAAGCTTTTGTTCGTTATGTCCTTTGGTAGCTTTTTGGTTTTGGGCATTACGTTCATCTCATCGGAATGAAGGCGAAATTTTCTAGAGGAAGCAAAGGAAATTCCTTGAAGAAGTTATGTCAACCGAAAGAATGCACATCCAGAAAACTGCGACACAAAAATTTCTTACAAATTGTAACTACAAAAGACAATATGAAGGGGCTCTAGTGTCCTAGTTTTTACATATGCGTATAGCGATGGATCGTTACAAACCACTAGACCAATAGTGGGAACCCAAGTTGCTAGTATAATTTTAAAGGTTTGAGATTATTTCCAGTTATTACAAAGGCCAAACATTCGTTCTAAAATAGGTTAGGTTGAGCCGATCCCACATAGACCCGCTAATGGAGTAGCTAGTATGTTCTGCGTAAGTCAATAGTTTGTAGCGAGTCCTTTTGATCACAGTTTGAGGCAAATCCAAATAATATAGTTCTATATTAAAATTTTACGATGAAATTTCACAACAATTCGCAGAAACTTTGCTGTGAGACAGGCGAGAGGTGCAGCAGCTGTTCGGTCGCTGGCGTTTGACGCAGGCGCTCTTCGTTAATTTCGATTCTTAAGGCTTCTAATAATGATGTAGGTGAAGCTGAAAGTGAAAAATATATGAAGCTTTCGAATATGATGCAACACACAACAGTACACTCTACTTAATTCTACACTAAAATGGCCTTTAGTTTATTCTTTATCCTTTTTACAGAGACAATAAGAAACTTATTATCTAATCAAAAAAAAAAAAAAAATAAAGAAAAGATAGGTGAGTTAACTAAGTAAGCTTACATAAGTTTAGAATATAAAATAAAGGACAATCTACAAACTAGTTTGACCTACTGCACTTATTGGATAATAAAATAGATATATTTTTATATGTAATTGTTGTACGTTCGATTTCTTTGATTTTTGTACGTTTTGCGGTGTAAAGGTAGAAAATTAGTTGCTTGAAGTTTGTAACTTCTTCCTTCCTCCATCATCATCATCCTCATCATCATTATCCTCATCATCTTTCTACGAATCCGTTGATTTTGTTGGCGATGATGCTGATGATGGTGCGTCTTCCTCTTCGGCTTCTTGGGGGCTTTTACTACTGAGCCGCTGTGAGGTTTGTGTCTAAAGTGAAAAATTTTCGACAAAAATTAAGCTTAGAAAATGCCTAGCTTTAAGTTAGATTTTGGGGCGGGGGAGAGGACTCAAAAGCTCACCACATTGCGATGGGGGCAATCGGCATGTAAATGGTCTTCACTCCGGCAGCGATGACAACGTTTGGGCTGCGGTCCCAAACCGCATTCCGAGGCAATATGATTGGCGAATTCACCGCAATTATAACAACGCATGCGGCGAGTTTGTCGATTACTAGAGGGAATTACCAAAAACATTACATGATGGGGGGGTAAAAGGATAATGGGCGAAGAAACTTACATTCTTGGTCTGAAGGTGCTGCCATGACAATCATTACCCTGTTTGCCTGACACTCTGGTTGCCTCCAATCCTCTTGCCGTTCTCTGGCATTCGAATTCCACTTCCTCTTGCTCGCCCAATGAACGAAATCCCGACATTTGTATGACACTCTGTGAATCGTGTGAATCGTTATCTTTCTATTTACCATTAGAATTATGTCTGCTGTACCCACCTGATGGACAAATACCTCCTGTCCCCCATCGTTGGGCGTTAGAAAGCCCCATCCTTTTGCCACATTGAACCATTTGCATTTACCCAAACGCACACAGTCGCATTCTGCTTCCTTTGAAATCACTGTGGAGACACAGAGAGAGAAAGAGAGAGAGAGAGAGAGAGAGAGAGAATTAAATTAAAAAAACAAAAATTCCATTATATCCTGCATAATTCGTATAACGCGGCAGCTGGAAACAAACGAACATGTCCTTGTCCCATTTGCCTTAAGGCCATGCCATGCCATGCCATGCCTTAGACTCAGGCCCAGGCCCATGCCCATGCCCATGCCCAAGACCAGGCCCAAGGTATCAAGACGCAACCAAAACAGGTTTCATATTGTTGTCTTTTCTATTGTATAGAAATCTATGGGCATTATCTAAAAAACATGCGTGAGTTCCATCTCATTCACACACAGACAGACAGACAGTCAGTCAGACACACAGACACGCAATTACTCGGAATATTCAGGCCCGGTTTTGATCTTTTAAGAGGCCCAATTAATAATTTATTCGCTCTAAGACATCTAATCAATCTCTAATAATCCTAATCCTAATCCGCCTAATCAATCCGAATTAAATCCCTCAAATATTCTTAAACCATCTAACATCCTTTTTGGTATAAATTGCAACCAATAAACCAAATTAAATACATCTTGGATGCTTTCTGGTATAACCTCTGCACAATCGACTCGAATCAGATACATAAAGAAAATCTTTGATCCATTTTTGATCCATTTTTGATCCTTTGTGGTATGAATTTCACTTCAAAACTTAGTAAATCTTATTGTAAGGACTATCTGTAAGAACTTTATCTAGAACTGAGCTTCAAGTTGAGTGAGTTCAGCAATATCTGGAGATTGGGGAACCCCCCCGGACCTCTGAATATCCAATCATCTTATGAAATCTTTCGAGAACTTTTAACTTTATGACAGCGGTTCACCCGCATGCCAAAAACCGTCCCTGTATTCTGGCCCCCCACTTCTCCACTTCTTTCCCCCTCATTCATTTCGAGTTCATTCATAAATTGTGTGTGAGAGTGTTTTGTATTTTGTTATTTTCGAGTGTGTGTATGTGTGTTTAGTGCGTTCCATTTTGACTCTACTTATCGTCGATGGAATGGAATGCATTTTCTTTCTGGTCTTATCTAAATTTTCGAGACAGCGCGACAAGACAACACTGAAGAAATGAAGTCACACACACACACACACACGTGAGAAAATGTTCCTATTGTCCAAGTAAAATGTCTTATAAGAAGAAACAACAAAATGTATTGAACTCAAAGCAACCCCTCGACAACAAAAATGCATTCAAGCAAAAATAGAACTCGTGTTCGATATGATATGCTGTTGAGTGAATGAAAGGGAAGGTTTCTTCTTGACCAGAGAGTGAGAGAGCGAAGGGCAAAGGGCAGAGGGTGGATTGATTGATCTGAAACGAAAAAAAACTGATTCGCCAATAAAAAATCAAAACAGAGAACTCACAATCGCAAAAAAAACCAAAAAACCAAAAAAAAAAACTGCGCAGTTTTCTATATACCGATCGCATGGACCAATCAGCGACGAGTTTGATAAGATGATTGTTTTTGAAGCCACATAAACAAAAAGTGCGCAAACTAGTTTCTATTCTCAAAAATGGGGCTAATGTTAAACTGTGACGTCGTATGTGGCGCATAATTGACAATTCGATGCGCTCCAATTTCTTCGATCAGCATAACTCTCCATAACTATGGATCTCGATCACTATTCACTACCTTGGGATGTTGTTGTTGTCGTTGTTGTTGTTGCAGCTCCTTCACTACTTTCCAATTGAAATGAGTTTTCCATTATTGTGTTGTTGCCTTTCACTTTAACTGCATATTATTTGGGAAATTTTCTTCAATATACAGATAGATAGATCTATATATACACGAACACACACACACACACACGCACTCGAGCAGAGCACACTCGAATAAATGAAACAAAACAAAAAAACAATTTCCCGTGTTCTTTGAACAAGACCAAGAGCTACTACTACGGGTGGAAAAAACGTTGCCGCTGCGCACGACGCACTTCGTCACACTGAACTCCGCATTGGGTTGCGTCGTTTCGGTTTTCGACTATTTCTAGGAAGGCCCGAAAAACGCGTGCGTGTGTGTGCGTGTGTGTGAGTGTGGAAAAACGAGGCGAACATTGAAATGTATCTGACAGATACTTCATACCGATCATAGAAAAACAACGAAAAAAAAGAAGAGAATTGAGGTTAAGCAGACCGAGCGAGCGAGCGAGAGAGAGGAAGTTTTTATCTACATATTTTGTATCTGTGATATAGTTTCTTCCAACTGTTATACACACACACACTCTGTCCTACTCTGTTATACGCTATTTCATTCTGCTCTCTGATTGACTGAATCCCTGATATCCTGTGTGTGTTCCACCACTAAAAAACTAAACGACCAGAACTTTGATTTTTGATTGGACGCACGCTACATAAAAAATGAACGCAAACCGAAACAAAAAGGGAACAACAAAAAATTGCATTATAAAAAACTGCATCACATTGGCTAAATAATCCGCCCCTCCCACCCTTGTCACCAATCTGCCGGCAGCCTTCTACCCTTAGTCTAGCATGGGACAAACGCGTGCCAAACCCAACCAACCCTCCGCCTATCCCCACCCCTCCCCGTTTTATGTGACCTCTTTGAGGGTTGCCCGTTCCTTTGTTGGGCTGCTGCATTTTTGCAACATTTCTGCTTTTGCCTTATGCATTTATGCAATTTATTATTATTATTATTGTGGCACATATGTGTGTGTGTGTGTGTGTGTGCCACGTGCCTCCGGCATGCCAAATCTTTGTGGAATGGCCAATGTCGGACCGTTGTCAACGCATAAGGGCGGAAACTGTTCAACACAATATCACAAACTAGGGCGGTTTAGTTTAGTTTTTGCCCGGAACTTGCATTATTTTAAAGAGAAAATAATATTAAATATCTAAAGTTTCTTATTCATACTGTGCAATAAAAGAAATCTAAGCACTTTCGATGCATTACATTCAGAAAAAGCTACAGATCTTAAATGTATATCTTAGTATCTAAAAAAGTTTTCGGATCTTCGATGAAGTCAAAGCCAACTATTTAAAAACTATAGTTTCTTCTTCACCTTTACAATAAGCAGGTTTGAGGTCAGTTTCAGCAGATCCTAGAATTGTAATTCAAAGCTAAAATAAGTTGCAAATCAAGGATTTTTGGTACTTTCTAAAGAATTTTCGGTTATGTTCGACACATTTCTTTTAAGGAAAGCCAAAGTCAACTTATCTAGTTTATATTCTTTTCCAGGAATATGTTGTAAATCTAGAAATCTATGTTTTGACTTAATGTTTGACAATTTTTAAAGTCAGTTATATAATAAACTTATGAAAATATTCATATTAACCATTCCAAATTGGCATTCAAATCGGGAAAACTAGTTTGAATTTCAGAAATCCCTTGAAAGTTGAAAGAAAGTAGAATTCTGACCAAAAATTGATGAAAAATCTCAACTTTGCGACCCTCTAACTCTGTCAATTTTTGGACGATTTCAAAAATTTATGTATTTTTTTGCTGCTACGAATGTAAATTATCAATTGGCATTCAAATCTGGAAAACTAATTTTTTCTCAATTTTCGACAAATATCCTGATGTAACCACTGTCAAAATTCTTAAAAATCGAGTGGAAATTTTTTTCCCCAAATTTTTAGGGTTTTGATGGGAACTGAAAGTATAATGAAATGTGATAAGAAATAGACAAAAGTTTTTGAAATCGGTTGAATATTACCCGAATTACAGTCTAAAGAAAATCGGAGTTGTGACCAAAATTCATCAATATTTGTTACCATTTTTTTTTTATTCGTTAGCCTTGCAATCCTTTAAAGTTTAGATGCCATTTCAAAGCATGAAAAAACGTAAAAGAAATATTCAAAAATTTTCACAACCGGTAGAAGATTGACCTAAGAAAAATCACAATTTTGACTAAACATTTAACAAGACGAAAGTTGTTTTGGAAAAATATGGAAAGTTAAATTTGATATAACATTTTAATAGGTCACATTCTAGATGAAGTTTTGATAATACATTTGGGATTTATTTCCCACATAGACGGCATGTTTGCCTCGAGCATATGTTTTTTTAATGGAACGCTGAGGGGGGGAGGTCAGTGAGGGTCAGTTTTGATTTTTATCCGCACCCAAAACACATCAACACAAGCGGAAAAAAGAACTGGACGAAAAGAGTCGTTGCACTGGCCTGTAATCAATATTTTGCCGACAATAATAGACTCCTCTCTTTGACCAAGGCACCATCAGGCAGCAGCAGCAGGACAAAGGCAGAAATCGAAAGTGCCCATTAGGGGATATCGAAGCACTCAGAAGCGCGCATAATTGGAACAGGATTAACAAGGCGATGCAATTGCTGGTCCTGTGCCTGTGCCTGTGCCTGGATCTAGGCTCGGGCCAGTGCATTGTCCGGCATTTCCGGACATGCACAAAGCCGTCTATGACAAAGGGCGCAGCACACCATGGACCCATATGAATGCATCGACTGAAAATAATCCGCTTTAAATATGCACGGCAAAATATGGGGAAAAACTATGCAAAAATCGAAAAATATGAGAAACAAGCGAGGGCGATGGCGAGGGGACGACGGCAAGCCAGCTAGCCAGAGGGGTTGATTGTGGTCCATGTCCAAAATATCCATTTGACCCGATCGGCACCTCACCTCATAGCATGTGGCATCGCATGAGAAGGTTTTGCTTTGTCTGTGGAATGTGCCATAATCAGGATACATTTTTATATCCTGTAATTAATGAGTAACATCGGGTATATGACCTGATTCGAGCTAGATATGTATATATGTATATCTAAATTCTTCAAACCAATCGAACTCAGAATATGGAAATTTTTTAATCAACTCATTCAAATGCTTTCTTTTACAGGGTATCAGCGTTGTCGTTGTGCTCAGTATATTTACAGGATTGGAATTATTCGCTCTCTTTCTCTCTGTGTGTCTCGATTTTATGCTACAATGCACACAATTTGCATGCAGGAGAGGGCCAGACCTGATTATCGGAAAAACGAGAGGAGACAAAACAATGGCAAACAAAGAGAAAAAGAAAAGTGTTCCACTTTTCGCAATTGATTGACATTTGATTGATGTTTCCATTTACAGGACGACAGCAAAGAGACATGGCCGATGCTCTTGGAGGACATTTGTGTTAAATCACATCCACAATATGATGTAAATAAATAGTTAGTCGTACTAACTTTCTCTGTCATTTTTTAAAATTAGTATAAATGTGAAAATTAAGGTTCTTTTGCATAGAAACCAGTTGGAAATCCTTTGCAACCTGTCTCAATTCAATTTTTCCCCACGAATTGGAAAAGCCCTCCCAAAAGTATACCACAAATTGTTGTTGTAAGAAAATTCCAAAGATGAAGATGATCTTATCTCTTTGTTTTTTTTTTAGTATGAAATAATTTTGGTTTATTATTATTTATGCATTTTTCTTTTTGTTGTTCTTGTTGTTAATTGTGATTTTTGGGGTTTCTTTTGTTGTTGTTCTTGTATTTTTATTATATATTTTGTTGGTTGCTTTTGTTTTTTAGAGATATTTTAGAGATATTTTGTCATATATCCTATAATTAATAGGAATTTAAGTTGCTTTTCAAAAAAAAAAATGTTTTTTTTTTGATGCATATATAAATTTTGCATATAGAAAATGTAATATATATGTCGGATAGGTAATTGTATATATGTAAATGTGTGGGTGGGGGCGGGAAGGGGGGAATAGAGGGCATGGTGGCTAGGCTTAATAGAAAAAATTAACACAGTTTTTTGTTTCTTATTCTTGTTTTTTGTTTGTTTTAACAAAAACTATTTTAATTGCAATTTGTATCTTTGTATTCATTTTTTTATATTTGTTTTCTGATTGCAAATGAAAATTCGCTGCGTTTTGTATCTTTTGATGAAAACCAATTTTGTACATTCTTGTGTGTGTGTGTGTGTTTGTGTGTGTGTTTGTGTGTGTGTTTGTGTGTGTGTTTGTGTGTGTGTGTGTTTTGGTGTGGATGATTAGCAGAAAGTGGATAAACAATTTTCAATTGTATAACAAAAGAATCGAAGATACATTCTAAGATACTTGCAATAGAAGTTACACATACTTATATATGGAAATATATATATATATATGTATATATATATATACAAGGGGTTTACTATATAATTGATTTTGTTGTTTTGTTTTGTTCGACTTAAATCAGAGTCACTTATTATACTAAGAAGCAGTCCATTTATTCTCCATTTAAATTTACTTGTTGTTCGTTCAACTTGAATCCTGAAACAGATTTCAATTGTTCAATTTCTGTACAAAGTTGTTGGGCGTGGTTGGTTTTCCATTAGGCTCACTAAGGTCTACAGATAAATGTATTTGTAAATATACGTAGTCTATATATATATATATATATATATATATATATATATATGATTAAATTTTCTATATATATATATTACAAGGCAAAAACGGAAATCAGAGAATATAGAGTTATAGCAAAATCAAATTGGAATCTGGAGTATGTGGTATATATATATAAATGTATATATATGTCTGTATATATAGTAATTCATTCAGTCTCAGTCTCACAATTAGGAAAGTATTATATGTATGTATTGTATGTTTATGTAAGAGTGTGTGTGTGTATGTGTAGTAATCAGGACTGCAATTTCACTGCTTGATCGTTATGACTTTATTTCAAATTGCCTCATTAAAATTAATTTCAAAATTATTGAATTCAAAATCACAATCAATCAATCAATATTTCTGCAGCTCTGCTTAGGTTATTCTTGTTGTTGTTAATGTCCAAAAGCAAAACCAAAAGAAATGAAAAAAATGCATTTTTGTTTGTTTTTTTTTTTGTTTTATAATTTTGATTATCTTCATTTTATATTTTCCTTGGATAGAGGCTTCTTCTCCTTCTTTTTGTTCTCTTTTTTTTTTTTTTTTTTTTTGTAATTTTCTTAAATATTTAAATCTTATTAACTAAAAACATCTGCCACTTTTTGTTGATCTGCTGCTTGCTTTGCTTTTCGTATCAAATACAAAAAAAAAAAATATATATATATATTTATATGTATGTATATATAGTTAGTTAATCTTATATATATATATAGATATATATATAAGCTTAGTCTTAGTCTCAATTATGCGGCCCCAAATCTCTCTCTCTCACTCGCTTTATCTGCGCCGCCTCTCTACAAAGAGAGGTCCTTTAAATATATATAAGTATATAACACAAAAAAAGTTAAAAAAAAGAAACTTATATACTACAAATTGGTGTTGTCTTACAGTGTTTTCCTTTTTTTTTCTTTTTTGTTAGTTTTTCATTTTTCCGTTTTTGTTGATTTCAATTGATTTGCAGAGCGTAATTCAGACTGTTCTATATAGATAATACTTATATAACTAGTCAGCCTCATTAATATTATAAGCTTAAAGTGGGTTTAGCTAAGTATATATTTATATATATATAGTCATATATTCTATATCTATGTATATATAAATATAATCATATTTAAAAAAAAAAAGAACAAACTAAAAATTGCGAAAATTTGAGAGCGTTTTGGTAAAGTTTGGAATTGGTTAAGGAAAATTTTGGAAAAGTTTTGGAAAATATCTGGCTAGTTTAACCTATGTATATATCTATACAATATAGTTGATTATTATCTGATAATTTTATATCTATATATATATATATATGGTTATACTGTAAATATATATGTTTCAAAATACAAACGTATCTAGGTATTTAATATATATATATATATAATCTTGTTGTTGTTTTTTTTTTTTTTTTGGACAAATTGGAAACAGTCAAAAGCACCGATTTTCAGCTAAGTTTCATTATCTTTTCGTTTTCTTTATAAACATAATCCCTATTCATTACTATATGTATATATATATAATTAATGTTCTGTGTGTGATCTAATCAAAATTTTATATATATATATATGTATATATATATTTATGCACATTGGTTAGTTATAGCTAGACAAAAAAAAGGACATACAAATATATATATATATACACACGTATATTTAGATGTATATAAAGAAGTGATATATATATATATATATTTCTATATAAAATACGTATCTTAGATCTGTTTTTTATGATGCGATGTGATAATGATAATGGTTAATATATGATGTATGTGTATGTGTGTGTATTTATGTATTTATGAATTACTTTTCTCATCTTTTTCAGCTTTCGCTCAGTTTTTAACAAAATTCAAATAAGGCAACTTGAATCTAATTATATATAGGTATATATGTGTTATCTGATGATACTTTCTATATGATCTCTCTCTCTCTCTTTATCTCCGTCTCTCTCTCGCTACCAACATTTGCTTTGCGCTCTCAAATGAAAAACGGAACGAAGGATCGTACAAACGAAACGACTCATCAAAAGTAAATGCACAAATGTTTGTTGTTGTTTGTTTGGTTTTTTTTTTTATCAATTGTTGATCAATTTACAATATATATTTTTCATTCATTTCTCAATTTTCCAATTTTCCAAAAAAAAAAATTCATTTTCTTCTATATAAAAATACAAAAATATACACAAAAAAAAAACACATAGATAAAGATTTGTAAAAAAAAAAAAAAAAATATTAATGCCAATTTTGGGTGAGATCTTCCTTTTTTTTTTTTGTTTTTGTCTCCTCATAGCGCAAAAATTTAACAAATTTCCAATGGTTCGTATGGGGAGGACGAGGGTTTTGAGGGAGGGAGGGGGTTTTGGGTTTTCTATATGTATAACTTGAATATATACAATCTATATAATAATACCGTTATGTATGTATAATTGTGCCTTTTGTGTTTTTTGTTTTAGGTTTTTTTTTTTACTCATTTTTCGTTTTTGTTGTTGTTGTTGTTGTTGTTTACTTAAATATTATATAAATTTTTTGTTTTGCTGTTTTTCTATATATTTTCTTATATGTTTTTGTTTTGTTTTTCTTATTGCACTTGGTTTATCATATTCCATTTCTCCGATATTCTCTCTCCTTCTGCCAAACAAACACAATCTCTACGTGCATTCAATGATCATGGGCTGATTGGAGGACTCGATGACCGATGGCCGACTCTCCTGGGCCTGAAGATGTGGCGGCGGCTGATTGTGCAGACTATACGCTGATTCCTGCAGCGATTTCAGTGACGTTTTTAGCGGCAAATGCTGCTGCTGCTGCTGCTGTGTTGCAGAAGGAGCGGTCTGTGCCTGCTGCTGCTGCTGGTGATGATGTTGCTGCTGCTGCTGGTGTGCTGGATGATGCGGATGATGCGGCGATAGTGGAGGCAGAGCTGTGGTCAACAACATGGGTGCCGCATGCTGTGGCATCATTAGATGTTGCGGCGATGGTGGAGGAAGCTGTTGATGATGCTGCTGCTGTTGCTGGTGCTGCTGCTGTTGATGATGGGCGCCCAGGGGTATTAGTCGGGGCGGGGAATGCCTTAGACTTGGATGGTTATGATGTCCCGGCTGTTGCATATGTTGTTGCAATTGCTCATATGTCTCGGGTTCGGGGAGATCTTTATCTGTAGCAAATGTAGAGAAGAAGAAACTGTTAGGATCGTTCGTAATTCCTCAATGTTTTATGTCTTTAACTTTCCACAAGGTTCTTAAGTGTTATTCAGATCGAAATACAATATTATATATAGGAAATGAACCTCTTAAAATGTTTGAAACTTGACCACAAGTTCTTTAATCTTTAGGTTAATGAACTCACCTAAACACTCTGATGTGGCTGCCGCTGCCATGGCCAATTCTTCTTCCAAATTATTTGGCTTACAGCTGGTGGTCTTCCAATGTGTCCTTAGACCGGACGCACTAATATATTTCTTATCGCATCCCTGGCACACATAGGGACGATCGTTTGTGTGCAATCTTTTGTGCAATTTCAAGTGGACAAATTGCGTGAATTTCTGCGGGCACAGATCGCAGGCATATGGCTTCTGGCCGCTATGCAATCTCAGATGGGTTTTCAAATTCGAGGTGCTGGAGAAACGCTTCTTGCAGATATCGCATTGATGCGGTTTCTCGCCGGTGTGCACCAAATGATGCTTCTGCAGATGGGCCAATTGGGTGAAACTCTTTGTGCAGACATTGCACTTGAATGGCCGTTCGCCGGAATGGGTGCGCAGATGGACCTTTAGATTGCTCAGTTGGCCAAAGGTTTTGCAGCAGACATTGCACTCGTAGTGCATTTTGCCATCCTTCTTCTTCAGCGGATACGGCAGGGAGCGATAGCCCCGCGAGGCCAACGAATTGGGACTGAGGGGACTGCCGCTGCGTGGACACGAATTGCCATCCGGACTGAGACTGCTGGGCGGTGATATCCTCAATGGGGACAATCGCTGCAGCGGTGTCAGTGGCTGCATCAGCGGATGGTTTAGCATTTGTGAGCTACTCTGCAGCAGATGAAGATTCGAAGCGGAGCCGGCACCACTCGATGCATTCGATTGCCGATCGAACGGCGAATGCGAACTGTGCGGAGGTGAATGGAACGTGGAGGTGGCTGCCGAACCAGAACCATAGTGTGGATACGGAGGATAGTTGACGGGTGAGCCGCCGCCGACACCGCCTCCTCCGCCGCCGCCACCACTATGCAGATGACTCTCATCGACGCCTCTGGCGGCCTCGTTCAGATAGGCGGCATGTCGCGGCGAGTAGATGACATTGTGGTGATGATGATGATGATGGTGATGCTGCAGATGATGTTGAGCTGGCGGCGGTGAGCATTCTCCTTTGATTAGAGTCGATCGATTGAGGGTCTCCTGTTCGTTGGGCAGCGTCTCAGCATTCTGACCCAAATTCGAACTCGAGTCGGGACTCACGGCATTGCCATAACGCTGAGATTTCTTATAGCTATAGGCCATCTCGGTCGGCGATGTGGGTGGCGGTGTGGCGGCGTTCGCTTGACGGGCAGCTGCCTCCAAGCGATGTTGACTCGTCAGTATCGTCTCCAATATGCTCGACGAGGGCTGACTGAAGCGTAGGGCAGGCGTATCACTCTCATAATAGGGTTTCGTTAGCGGCACAATGGTTCTCGACTGCTCCAGCACAATGACCGTCGACGATGCCGGCTGCTGTTGGGTCAATTCGCGCTCGCACTCGCCCAATGTCGAGGTGGCGATATGCATTCGCTCCTCATCCTCGTCCTCGTTAACCATATGATGCGTTGGCATCTCTTCCACCTCCTTGATGGGCTCTTGCTTTACACAGTTGAGTGTTTTGTTTTTGATTTCATATTTCAGGGGCATCTTCACCTTAAATTTACGATACTCGTTCTTATCCGCATCCGGCTGATGTGATTTCTGCACCGGCGCCATCAGCGGAGGACTGGGACTCTTCACCACAGTTTGCGGTGACTTGTTGCCATTGACGGACTTCTGCGCCTGAGCAATCACCGTCTCCTTGGGTGCAATGGCCTTCTTGGAGCAATCCAGAACATAGTTATGCTCACTCTCGCTATCGCTCGAATCCTCTGGCGGAGTCAGACCATCTTCGTGACACTCATTGCTATGGTAGCCCTCATCGGAGCGTACCGAACGCACGCTGCCATCCTGAGCCATCATGGCGGAGAGCGGCGAACGGGCACTTGCCTCTTCTTTGTCACTTGTATTCAACGGCGAACGATCCTGTCCACCCATAATGACTGAAGCATGTCGATGAATGTGAGGATGCAGATTTGTGCTTGACGTAGTCGTGCTCACATGGGACTGCGATTGGGTTGCTGTTGCTGCTGCTGCTGCTGCTGGGGATGGTGCTGCAGCTGCTGATGTTGCTGTCGCGCCGGCTGATGTTGCCGCTGCTGTTGCACTTGCTGGCAAATGGAGGCCCATCACATAGGTTATATGACTCACAGCCACTTCGGCGGGTATCTCTGCTGGAGCTGGCATTGTGTAGTGGGATTTCTTTGAGGCTGCCGTTTCATCATCCTCATCAACCATATCCATGCACTCCTCATCCTCCTCTCTGTCCACTTCGTCGCTTTCGACCTGCTTGCAGGCGCCAAAGATCGTTCGCTCGGGATCGACATCGTAGCCGAGACGAGTGGCAAAATCCTTGCAATACCAAACCATTAGCTCCTCATTGGGCATTATATCGCGTGTGGTATAGAAATAGATATTCTCCATATGCTGACAGGCAACAAGATTCATCACCGATAAACTATAAGCCGATGCCACATAACGCATCCAATTTGATTGTGAACGATCCGAACCATCTAAATAATAATAGTCATCGTCCTTGAAGATCTATTCAGAGAGACAGACAGAGAGAGAGAGAAAAAAGTATTCTATAAGAAACGTTGTAAAACAAACCAGACAGATAGATAGAGAGAGAGAGAGAGAGTCAGAAGAGACAGAGTGGGAGAAATACATAGAGATAAAGACAACATTGAACAAACTACAAAACGTTGATGGGGCAAAGGAAGCAAATAATGAACGAGAGAAACAGATAGAAAGAGAGCGTGTGAGAGAGAGAGAGAGAGAGTTCGACACAGACACAGAAGAGTAGGAAGAGGAAGCAGTGCATGTTTGTTAGTTGATTAGATAGCGAGAGCGAGAGAGACGACTATAGTTAAATGGTGGTGAATTGAGGTGAGTTTCGTTAGCGCTTGGAGGAAATAAACAAAGCATAAATCAAAGGTGAATACAATTATGGTACCTTAATATTCCCGTAGGTTATGTGGCGTGTTCCCTGCACCTGATTTTAGTTTTCGATTTTTGATTTCGATCAAACAAATTTTGAATTGGTTTTTGTTTTTTTTTTTTTTTTTGTGGTGTTTCGGGGAGTTTGGGTTTGTTTTTTATTTATTTTTTGGTTTATATGAAATTAAAAAATTAAGAAAAAAAACGATTTTTGGTTAGTTTGCTGGATGATCGAAAATTAAAAAACAAAGCAAAATGCAAAATAAAAATAATAATAAAAAGAAAATCAAAAGGAAACAAAAAACCCTTAAGTTAAGGTTAGGTTAGTTTGCTCTTCTGTTTTTTGCGTTTAAATAACTTACCCGCCAAAAATAGCGCGCCTTATTCTTATCATTTGGATAATTTGAGGTTGGAATGCCTTCGAATGGGCCAAAGCGTGTGCCGCGCGGTATAACGCCGCCGCTCCAAACTCCTTCAGTCTATTAATGAAATAAATTTTGGAAAAAAAACATTATTGTAGAACAAACTAAAAACAATTTAGCTTAGAATTCCCAACTAGTTCTAGCTAGATTCTAGTTCAATATGAATTGAAAAGATCTTGTCTTTTGATTTCCAACTGCTTTTTACTTTCTCTAGCTTAGAATTCCCAACTAGTTCTAGCTAGATTTTAGAGGAATAGCAATTGGAGAGATCTTGTCTTTTGATTTCCAACTAGTTCTAGCTAGATTCTAGATGATTAGCAACTGGAAAGAAGATCTACACTTCTGATTTGTAACTAGTTTCAACTGCTTTGGATTTTTAGAATCTTGAGGCTTACCTTATCATTTGGCGTTGAGTAGACCATCGATGATTTAAGTGTTAAACTGCGCGGCAGCGTTTTATCTGCACGATTTGGCAGGCCACGTTCAGCCTGAACATCGGGCACCAGATAGACAGCCAATCGTTCGAAATCCTCCTCACGCATGCGCGTAACATCATAATCCTGTGTGCCATCGGGTGTTGGGCTACGACTGCGACTGCGTCCACGTCGCGAGAGTTTATGATAGTGATGATGATGATGATGATGGTGATGCTGCTGCTGCTGCTGCTGCTGCTGTTGATGATGCGGATGAGGATGATGATGAGGATGGGGATGATGCTGTTGGCTAGGAGGAGGAGGATGTGTGGTTGGATGTGGATGTGCTGGCTGTTGGGGATTTGGATTCTGATGTGGCTGTTGTTGTTGCTGCTGCTGCTGTTGAGGATGTGGTAAATTGATAGCTGCAGGCTTCATGTTGTGGCTCTGTGGCTGCTGCTGCTGTGTATGCTGATGATGTCCATGCATTTTAATTTGTATTAACGATTTTGCTTAAATGTTGTTGCTGTTGATGTTGTTGCTGTTGTTGTTGCTGGTGTGTGTTGCTTTGATTGGACTACAGCTAAATTGTTTCTTTTTAGTGGCTTCTTTATGCTACTTGTTACTAGTTAAATGTGTTGTTGTTGTTGTTCTGAAATTGCAGAAAGGGAAATGCATTAATATATGTAAATGTGCGAAGGTACAGTAGAAACTTTTCCCGCCTACATTAGAAAGTTACTCGAAAAGCTTACACTCAAAACTTAAAATCAACGAGTGACGAGTGAGTTACATCTATCCCTCTCTCTCCCTCTATCTCTGTGTATGTGTATTGCTTTCTCGTTCTAGTTCTCGGTGTGTCTTTGTATGAGGTTCAAGATTATGGCCTTAATGGAGGTTACACGTTCACGTTCAGGGGCAAAAGAAAATCAAATGCATTCAAATAAGTTAATATGCTCATCCCTAAGCCCATCGCCACCCCCATATCCGCTACTAAAGCCCGATTAGTTAAACATTATTATCCTTTTCTGTTTTCATTTCATAAGTAGATATTAATTTTTCACTCACTGTTGCAATTGATTGGATTTTCCTTCATTTATTGGCTTGCTTGGTTGTTGCTATTGTACTCTTGTTTTTTGTTTTCAATCAAATTTTGTTGTTCGCGATGATTTGTTTTGTTTTTTCATATATTATTTACTAATTTCCTGCTAATTGAGCTTAGTTGCGCTCTCACACTGAAATTTTTAGTCATTTTGTGTGTGTGTGTGTGGTTTTTGTTTTATTGCTTTTGCTTCTTCTTCTTCTTGTTTTTATTTTGATTTTGATTTTTGGAAATTACGCATCACTTTCCGTTTCGTTTTTTCATAGTCGTCGCCGTCGTCGTCGCGATGGTCGTGTTCCACAAATTACGCATACGCCATGTTGCTCTTGCTTTCCCACTAGCATCAGACGTTGCATCTATGCGAACGATTTGCAAAACATTTGACAATGAAAACAAAAACCCAAAACAAAAAAAAAAAAAAAAACAAAAACTACAAATTGTAAATTACAAATTTGTAAATTTAATTTTTTTTTTTTTTTTTTTTTTGTATTATTTAGTTCTTGGTTAGTGTTGAGATGCCGCCAACCGAGAGTTGTTCCTACTACTGACCCATATAGAAGGCAAAGCGACCGGCATAGACCCCCATAAAGCTCATCAGCCCCAATACCGGCACACACACACACACACACACGCACACTCACACACACTCAACAATTGCACTCAAAAGTGCAACGCAAACAGCAAGCGAGAGAGGGAAAGGGAAAGAGAGAGACACTGAGTTCTCACTCAAGTTTAGAAAAATCGCAACGAGAGGGTTGCGTAGAAAAAGCTTTCAACTTTGCTGCACTTTCAATGAGATATATTGTTACCGGGTAGTTTTGGTCCCTTACATACAATAAATTTTGCTAACTTTTCCAAGTCGTAGAAGTATTTTCTCTAGCTGCGCAATCATCAATTTATTGTGCAAGGCCAACAAAAAGAACTAACCAACCGACCAACCAACCAACCAACCAAAAACGACAAAGAAATTAAAAGAATGTGCAAAGAAGAGCAAAAAGTTTTTGCACAGTTTTTGGTCAGGAGACATGCCAGCAGCAGCAGCAGCAGGATGTGTCCTTTAAGTTAAAACTGAAGGGAAGCTTCTTTCTCTGTATGTGTGTGTGTGAAAAACGTTTCTAACAATGTGACAATGTTTCCTATTCAGGGCTGCAGAAATAGTCTTAGTCGTAGGTGATGCCGCGGGTTCCCCAAATGGACCAGAATGGAAAGAAACTTTTTCTAATAATCCTACAATTACAATTCAGGATATACTCTTATGAACATGCCTGAAAATACTTCAAAGTTGTTTGAAGTGGGATAGAAAAAAGGATCATCATATCAGAAAACTGTTTTTAAAACTTGAAATTTTTAATTTGATTGCATCACTCTCCCCTTCATTGAAATGAAGATCCACATAAATCTCAGAGATAATATTATCAATATTATTGTAACTATAAATTTGATATCTTTAAACAAATATAATAACAAATCTTATCTCAAGTTCTTCCTTTTTTTCGTTGCATTATCATTTGAATTATTAATAGAATTCTTATCTCTCAAGGTGAAATGGGCATTATGCAAAAAACGAAAAACAAAAGGAAAATGGAAAACAAAAAACGAAAGGCGAAAAAAACAACAACAACCCACAAATGAGTGAGCAAAAACGAATAATGTGAAAGGGAGGAGAAGGAGACAGGGAATCACTTACCCTTTTTTTCTTGAATATATTTCAGTTGGTTTCTTTTTTAAGGTTTAATTTGTTCCTTTGGAACTTCTTTTGCGTTTTTTTTTTTTTTTGACTAAACTAAATGAAAATCTGCGAACTACACGCACGTTGAATGCGAACTGTTGTGTGTATTGTATAGCATAAGTGAGAACTTTTCTGCCCAGAGGCGGCCCCCACACCCAGTAGAGACCCAGACCGACGAAACAACACGGATGCCACACACATACTATGTAAGGTGTGTGTGTGTGTGTGTGTGTGCCAGCAATTGCAAATTGCACTTTATTCTATTTTGATGAGTGCGGAAATGTGTGTGTGCAGTGAACAACACAAAAAAAAAAAAAAGCGAAAAACAGTCGTAATGAAATTTAATTTTAATTTTATTTTGAGAAAGTGTCTGGCGCCAATCCGAAAATTTCGATAAGTTTTCGTTTCGACTTTCGTTTTTAGGGTCTGTCTTCTAGGAAGCAGAGTCTTTAAAATCATTAGAACAGAACTAGCAAAAAAAAACAAAAACACACGATAGCAAAGCTTTTAAAAATGAAAATAAATTAATGCAACAGCAGAAGCAGCAGCAGCGGCAGCAGAAAAGTAAAAATCGTAAAGCTTCTTCTTTGCATTTCTAATCATCGCACAAATTGCATTTGAAGGACACACCTTATAGAGAGGCGGGCAGGGCAGCAAAGAAAATTAAAAATAAATAAAGTTAGCTCGTTATTTGGCTAGTCGACTAGTGGTTATACCCTATTATTGTTATTTCATCAGCTTTTCATGTTTCTTGAAGGAAATACTTTGGATTTGCATAAATTTTACAATCTTTCCTAAAGTTGAAACAAACTTAAGTATATGGAGAAACCTTTTGAAGTCATACTAAGACTTAATCAGAGCTTTTCCATCTAGAGAAACGTTTTCACATCCTAAATTACAAAGTCTAAAAAGTTTTCAAAACTCAAAAAATAGATTTAAGTTAAAACTATAAAGGATCTACCCTGGCTTTACTCTTTTTGAACTCCAACTAGTCTCCAATCCGACACTTTGAGTTTTAATTATAGTCGATTATTATAAACAGCTGTTAACAAAGTCTAAATTTCACACCTCTGTCTCTTTCCCTCACTGGGTAGAAGGTCTCCAAAAGATTCGCCCAATGTAATGCAAGTAGACCTGAACAAAAAACTGTGCATCATTGTGCATATTGTGAGAGGGTATCACAGAAACAACGAAGCGAAAAGAAACGAAAAAAAAAAACTATAAATTTGTCGCCGCCAACGACGACTGAGTTTAACATTCAACTTGAACGCAGGCGAACCCAACCGGCTGACGTCGTCGTCGTAGTCGTCGTGGACGTGGTCGTTTTTCGACGTTGTTACCGGCGACGAGTGCATTTGATAAGCTTTTTGCACATTGCGCATACGCCATGTGTGTGTGTCAGTTAAAATTGTTCTCTCTCTCGCTTGCTCTGTGTGTGTGTGTGTGTGTGTGAGTTTGTGTGTGATTGTGTGTGTATGCTCATCATAATTTTGTTGTTATTGTAGAACTAAGCACGAAACTTCCGCAATGAACAACGCTGCCCGCATCGATCTTTATCAAATTGCATTGCATTGCGCGAAACGAATGAAACCAAATGGCAATACGTTTCTGTTCAAGGACACTTTAGCCAATGGGAACTGTACTTAACCGCAGCCCATCATAAATGCATATGTACGCTCACTCTCTCTCTCTTTTCCTCTCCCTCTCCCTCTTACACTCTCTAATTCTATCTAGGAAATCTAAGCGCGTATCTTTTAAGTAGTTTCAATGAATAAACAAAATTCTATTTTTTTTTTTGGTGTTACGATGTATTTATAAGTGTAAGGTAAATATTTGTTAGTTATGTATAAGAGTGTGTGTTTTTTTTTGGGTGGGGAGGGATGGGGGTGGTCTGTGTTAGTTGATTCTCCATAAGCTTGTATATTTGGTTTTATAGTTAAGCTTTTATTTTTTTTCTTTTTTTTCGCTAATCAGAAGGTCATGAATGTGTATAGAGTGAATTATTACGAGGAATCCGTGGAATCGTATAGCGCGCACGGTGCTATCAAAGACGGAAATATACATATAGTTATAGGGGTGCATTTCAATCTATCGATATTGTTGTTGGTCGTCGTTGAGGTCGAGAACCAGGAACGGGAACACTCTTTCACACTAAATTCTCTGGAATGAGGAAATAATGTTGACGAAGAGTACAACTACTTTAACTAGTTGCAAAATGTCTTTAGATAAAAATGGAAACCAGAAGCTATATGACATTACATATATTCGAACAACTTGGAAATCTAACTGATATAGCTGAGAGCATTATTTTCTTCTAAGTTTACTAATTAAGTTTTCAAATGGGGAATTGTTAATATCTATGAAATGTGAGCAACAAAAAAATGATCATAAAATAAATATTACTATTTTTTTTTGACATAAACTTTAATTATAGAAAAACAACAGCAACAACAAGTATTAGCTGTAATGATCATACCCCTGAGCCCTCTCCCCTCTCTCTCTCGCGATGACTCTCTAAATAGATATGGCGAAAAACTATAAAAAACGAAAATGAAACTTTAAGAACAAAATGCACTGAGAGAAATATTGTATGAGGGTATGTTTGTGTTTCAACAAATATGAAATATATGTATATCAGACTAGTTGTTATTGTTTTGTTTTGTATTTTTTGTTTGTTATTTCGCCATGCCTTGCTCTATTATGACATAGTTAAAATTTGAAACACTTTCTGTACAAAAAGGGAAATTGTTTTTAACACAAAAATATTCCATTAAAATTTGCCACACTTGTGATTGTTGGTTTTTTCTGTTTTATTATTATTAACTAATAATAATAATAAGTTGGTAGATTTCAAAAAAAGGGAGAGAAGTCGGAGGAGGGGGTAAAGTATTTAGGGGGTAATGAGTTGAGTTGGCTGGGGTTGCGACAGAGGTGTTTTCTGTTGAGAAGGTAGAACCCGGAAATATAAAGGCGAAAAAAAGCGCGCCAGAATAGCTCATAGCTCGTAAACACACACACACACACACACACATACACAGATGTGTGCAAAAATTGCATTTAATTTTGTTGTGTGCATGCAAAACGAAACGAAAAACGAGTCAACCAAATGCAAACACATAGAGGAAATGAGAGGGGTGTGGTGGGGTGGCATGCTTGGGTGTGGGATATTGGAAGATGGGGGTAGGCAATATAACTGTGTGGCAGTGGCAGTGGCAGCAGAAGCGGGCGGCAGCGGCAGCTGATAAAATAAAATTGCAAGCTCTCTGTCTCTATTCCCCCCACACGCCGCGCCACCCACCCTCTGCCTCTTCCACTTTGTGGGGTGTGCGTGTGTGTGTAATAATTTGTGTGAGCTTTTTTTTTTTTTTTTTTGTATTTTTGTAAAAGGGGAGGAGGAGCATCATCATCATCATCATAACCTTGAGTCACTAGTTGAGAATGTGCAAATGCGAATAGAATGCGAATAGAAACAACAGCAACAACAACAACCAACACACACAGGGAAAAACTCATCTTCTTGATTCTCATCCGCATTTTACATGTGAAAGGGGAGCAGATTGGGTTCAGATTATCTAAGCTAATTGAAATGAATATCTGTCTATCAAGGACAATTGCGAAAAGTATCTGCGGAATGTATTTGCAAAAAAAAATACAATAAATAAGTATCTAATAATCGTCTTTGACATTCCAGAACTACATTAATATAATTTAATCAATTACTTCAAAAAAGAGTATCGCAATAAGTAGGTTAAAACTATTTTCGGAATGTATGCATCTTAATTAGGTTAAGAGAATATCTCTCAATGTGCCAATGTACATATATTTAGAATGCATCTAAATTTGGAATGCATTCTTACAGTAAATAAATTAGACATATAAAGTATGTATTGTAGAGCATTTTAGATGAAAGTATCTTTCTCGAAAACTTTCTTTTTCCTATTGTTTGCTTTTCGATTTGATTCCCAATTCTCTGTTCTCACATATCCTTGTAGCTTCTACTCCTCCTCGTCCTTCGATGCTGATACTCGTTGCTGCTGCACCCTTTTCTCTTTCTCTTTCGCTTTGCTTTGTGGCCCTCTCATTCCCCCCTTCTCCCATTTTTTGCGTTGCAAATTCGTTGCACTTTAACCTTGAAATTTTCCACTTTGGCGCATGAGCAAGAGATATTGAAACCGAGACAGAGGCATACCCAGTGAAAGAGATGGAGAGAGAGAGAGAGAGATAGAGAAAGAGAGGACTGGGGAGTTGGCCATTTTCCTTGCATTTTAATTAGTCGAAAAATTCATTTCATTTTTTAACAATAATTCTAAATTGTAGAATTTTACTTTTTTTGGTTTGGTTTTTTTTGTTTCTGTTTTGTTAAAAGCGAAAGTCTACAAAGGCTTATTTGCAATTAAAATTTATATCTCCCTGCGTTTGCTTACTAATGTGCATACAATAGGAAACGACATCATCTATACTATACAAATACTATATAGCTATATACATACATTTCGTAGGTGTCGTACACGTAGAGATATAAGCTTTATTTGCTTTACTTAGTTTTTTGCCCTTGAGTTTTTGAGTCTTTGCTTTTGACGTAGGTCAAATAATCATAAATTAAATGGGTTTTTTTTTTTCATTTTTATTTTGTGTTGCAATTTTCTTATCAATGCAATTGGCTTTAGTATAGTTTTTGCCGTTGCACTTTGCCGTGTTATCAGTGCTCAATTGTGTGTGCGAGTGTGTGTGTGTGTGTGTATGTATGCATGTGTGTGTAGTGCAGTTGTGTCTTATTGCGCAGTGAAAGTTTTCCGTTTGCGGTTTTTTATTGTTGCTTTTTTGTGTTTTTTGTTTTTTTGTTTAGCTTGTTGTTAATTAAAAGTGTTTAGAGATTGTTTGATCGATTGATTTCGGTTCTTAGAAGTCAACAATTTAATAAGATTATTGTCGATTGAATTTATATAGAAAAACAAAACAAAAATCAAACAAATGATTATGATTTACTATTGATTTTTAGCTATAGATTATTCTATTTGCGGTTCTCTGATTAAATTTGCCTAATCGATGACTTAGGTTGGCTGCATTTTCCTTAGATTTTCGAACCAAAAGTATGCAATAGTTTATTAAAATGTACAATTTATCTTTAAACGATAAGCAAATGTATGCAATTGTGTTATATAACACTAAATTGATTTAACATAATTTATTTTGTTAATTCTGTTTTATTATGTTTCAATACTTTGAGACACAAAAGGATGCAATAAATTTAATTAAAAAATATTTCCACTATTTCATAAGGTTTTTTGTATAAACTTATTAAGAGCTAAAGAACTCCAAACTTTGAATTAATGTGCACTTAAGTTATTTAACCATTTGTTTAAACACTTGTTAAGAAGTTGGCTAGAAAATTGCATCATCATTTAGGCCCAGCAGAGAGGGTTAATGAACTCAAAGGTCACAAACCAGACTCAAAAGCACACACACACAAGAAAGAGAGAGCGTGAAAGGGTGTAAACGAGACAGAGCTAGGAAGAACACGATGAGGCAATTCCCCAAATGGAAATCCAAGCTGCAGCTGATGATGGCGATGATGATGACATCATGGGACTCCCATAAAATCAATAAAAATCAAATTTCAAAAGAAATGACCATAATTAAGAAGCAATGTCAAGGAAAATCCCAAAAAAAAAGAACACGAATGGAATAGAAAATACTAACCAAAAGTGCTTAGGCCCAGAAGCCGATTAAATGTACCAAAACCCGTGTGCCTTACCTTGACAACAACAGGGAAAACCACGACCTACGCCAAAGCTATAGAAAATGCGCATAAATTCGACAAAAGGAGTCAGAGCAGACAGACCATAAAAAAAAAAAAAAAACCAAACCCAAAAACAACAACAAACATCAACGAGAAGAAAGAGAAAAAAACACAGCAGAAAAAAAGTAAAAAGAACCCCCAGACATGGTGGCGAAAAGGCGAATGAACCTTTTCGTACATAGGAGACGCCAGACGAGACGCCAGCAAAGTTTTTTTTCTTTCGCTTGTTGTTGTTGTGTGTGTTTCATTTGCCGTTATGTTGGGGCAGGGCCCGACGTCAACTTCAGCTCGAGCGACGTCGCTCGTTGTCGATGTCGTTGTCGATGCTGCTGCTGCTCATTATCCTTTTCGCTTTTCATACATAAATCGACGCCTGGCAAAAGCGTTCAATGAACTTTTCACTACGATTCGTCGGCCTGTACGTACATTGTACATGGGTATACACACCCAATACGGAAAGCGAAACATGAACAGGACAACGACAGCAGCAACAGCAGCAGCAGCAGCGACAATGACGTCGGCAGCAGCAGCAGCAGTGGCAGTGACAGCATAGCAGACACACCAGTAGACGAAGGTCCTGAACGTAAAGTTTGTTTTTGGGTTGGGTTGGGTTGGGTTGGGTTGGGTCGGGTTCGGCTCGGTTCTTTTGGTCTTGACAGTGTGCAGCAGCAGGAGGAGCCCTGCCAGTGGCAGCAGCAGCAGTAGCAGCAGACCTCTCTCTGCCACTGAGGCCAAGGACCTGCAGAACTGCAGTCATTGCGTTGTGGCGTCGTGGCGACTCTTCTGCGCCGTCGCCTAGCTGCGAAAAATTTCACTTTTAATTTTTACCCAAAACCCGAAAAGCTTCTACCAACCCAACCAATCAAGCAACCAAGCAGCCCAGGAGCAAGCGAGAGGAATATACTGTGTGTGTTGTGTCTGGGACAGGACTCTACGACTCTACAACTACGTTACTGTCGTGCCATGAGGTTATTGAACTGCATCCACAAAAAAAAATAGAAGAAAAAAACCCACACACACACACTCACACACACACACACAGAGCCTGGCTGACTTCTTCTCTGCGATTCTAGCAACGTTGCAAGCTTTCACATTGGTTTTTTTTGCAGATAGATATATACTTCTATATTCTATATTGGTATAGTATTTACCTTATTGTTGTATTTGGTTGATTTTTGGTTGGTTTTATTTGCAGTCTTCTCGTCTCGGTCATTGTTCAAGTTTTCGATTTTAAGCGCGATTTGAAAAATGAGATTATAGCAAAAATATCGCGAAAATATATACGATAAAAATACAAAGGTCTACGATCGTATGAACACATTTTTCTTGTGACTTTCTTGCGTTATTAATGATTAGATCTCGATTTCTATATATATGTATATATATATGATGTATGTATGTATGTACCTATATATGTACTAAATATTACACTTAATCAATTGAACACATTTGTGGTATATCTTTTCCTCTTTTCTTTTTTTAGGTAATATTTGCAATTTACTTTTCTCTTTTTTTTTAATTTTCCTTTTTTCGTATTTTTATTTTTGTTATATATTCCGTTTTTTTTTTTTTTTTTTTTTTTTGTTTTTTTGTTGTTGTTTAATATAAATTTATGTATATTGTTTGGGTCCACCACGTCGAGTAGACATGACCTGCCCAACGCGTTAACATCCCGAGTCAGGACTGAAACGACCATAACGAAGCCAACATCGATGGAAGCCAAGTTCGAGGCAAGCGACAGAGCAGCGTCAACGTCGACTGCATTAGAGCCGAAGTGCAGACAGTAAACAAAAAGGGCTGATGGGCAGAGAAGAACAAGAAGAAGGTGAGGTGAGAGGGTGGATGGGGCAGGCACTTGCACTTGGCATAACTGGCAAAACAACAGCAACAAAAGCATCGTGCAACTGACACAAGGGCGGCATTTGTCGGCTTCGGCTGGCTAACCGATTCGGTTCAGTTCGAAAAACTTTGTTTGGGGGTTGCTTGTGCAGTAGCAGCAACAGCGCCAACATTACCAGCAGCAGCAGTCGCAGTGGCAGCGCCTGCAGCGGCGTCGGCGGCAGCTTTTGCGCAGCCCGACATAGAGAAAGACAGTTATACGAGTCCTCGAAACAAAACAAAGCGGCCATAGGATCATATAAGGACTATTGAGTAAGGTCTTGCCACAACAAAGGCCACCATACACAAATATTATTGCGTTAGGTCCTGTGGGATATGATGGAATTGAAGGACTCTTCTTTATGGAGAGTATTTTGTCACAGCTAGAAATCACGTAATACTCTCCATGTACATAGAAGGCAAATAATTCACTTCTAATCTCAAGTAGTAGCTTTGTTTACCCTAATACTACCAAGAGAATTCAGGGTGCTTAGTCATTTCCAAGTATATAAGTTATCTAAGTGATGTGCGAAAAAGGGTTTCATTAATCTGATTCATTTTCCTCTTTTTTGATAAGATATGTAAGAACAAATATTTGAGGATCTAAGCACAAATTCATTTCTCTCAGTGCATTCTAAACTGCATTGCACGCCAAGTGGCTCTCTCTCAGTCGCTCTCTCTCTCTCTCTCTGTGTGTGTGAAATTGCAACGCATGCTCCGTGGGCATTCGGGGGTTTGCATTGGCCAAATTGACAGTTGACAATGAACTAGAGCAACCCTGTAAAATCATAAACCGGAAATACTTCAACCCATTATGCAAACACAACTGACATGAACTTTACTTAAACCTCTCTCTCTCAAAAGAGAGAGGGACTTCTTTTTTTTATTCTTCTTGAGAACTACTTACATAGAATGTAGCGGAGCGGGGGCAATTAATAAAATTTCAGGCACGTTTTAATGTACAAAATAAAAAACTGTAAAACGTTAAGAAACAGGAAAAAACAAGCTAACAAATACCGTTAGCTTTTACATAAAATTATAGAAAAACAAAAAGACAAACAACAATTTTGTCATAGTTGGTTGTAAATTACGTATGCCAAAAACGTAAAACAAGATAATTTGGGATTTACACCAAAAAAAAAAAAAAAAAAAAACAATGCAAGACGGTTGGGGCGTTGCCATTGATATACCCTAAACTCAAGTGAGTTAGTTAACTAAAATCAATGACTAGACGCCACCTAGGAGAGCCTTGCCATACAAGTTTTTTTTTTTTGATATTTGCGCCATTTCGTTTGATAATTCGTAAGACCATAAAAAAGACAACGTTTCATTTTGTATATGTACATAAATAAAAGGTGCGGCTAACATAAACTTGATTATTCCAAAACTTAGACTAGTCTTCATTAAAAACAAGATCTAGTTAATGTTACCACATGATCGACTCAATTCTTGCATATACATTTATGATAATTTGAGCAAACTCTGCTTGGCTACAGGGTATGTGGTGGGTGTGGGAGGAATGATCTGACCGACCGGCCGACCATCATCAATGTCACAGTCAATGCACAAAAGCCAGCCGCCGACGCCGTCGCTGGTGTCAAAATAACAATGCCAGCAACAACAACAACAACAGCACATAGAATTGACACAGACAGACAGAAACGAACCTGTCGCTAGCAAAGTTCAATGCGACACGAAGACAAAATCGTGGCTTCGGGGGACGCATGCGCTTGCTTGGTGGTTTCGTGTCTGTGCATGCGCTTGGCCTCTCTTGGTATCTCTCTCTTACTCACTCTCTGCGTCTCTTTGTCTGTGTCTGTCTATGTATGTGTGTGTGCGCGCGTATAACGCGCTTGAGTAGGTCGGTCATTGAACTGGCGAACTTGTTTTCTTTTCATCTGCTGCTGCTGCTGCTGGCTCTTTGCTTGTTGCTGCTGTTGCTGTTGCTGCTGCTGCCGCCTGCCTGCCTGCTTATTGTTGTTGTTGTCTTTGCATTTCATTCTTTTGCTTACTTTCTTCCTGGTTTTGTGTGAGCGCTCTCTCATTGAGCCACCTGTGCGTTGGCGTTGCTCTCTCCCTCTCTCTTTCTTGCTCACTCGCTCACACACTATTTCTCTTAAGCTGGGCTTTGCTTCGGTTTTGTTGCTGTTGTTGCTTTTTGGTTTTGGGGAGGCTGAAAGCAAAAGGCCCGGCCCGGCCCGGTTGGGCCCAGTCAATAACCCTTTCGGGGAGACAAAGATGCAAGAAGAGTAAGAGTGATTTGATTCCCTTTTCATGATGGAACCGAACAGAACTTGTTGTTGTTGTTGCTCTTGCTGTTGGTTGTGTGGCAAGATCAAGAACCTCTTGGCATGCCATGTGGTTGGTGGTTTTTCTGTGTTTTTTTTTTTTTTTTTTGGTGTGAACAACCTTTTCACGGCATTCTGATTCTCTCTTTCAGCCTGTACCCAAGATAGATAGAAGCGGGCAACCTGCCCCAACCCCAAGTCCCCAAGGATGGTTACTAAATTGCACTACAAGCAAATGCCATAGTAGAGAAGTAGAAGACGAGGAAGAAGCAGTGAACTGGTTTCGCCATCATCATCTCTTCATCATGATCGTCATCATTATGGTGGACTAACTTCATCATTTGATTTGGTTGTTGGCCTTTTTCTTTTTTCGCCCAGGCACTCAAGCAAAAGATTCACTTTTTTCAGAGCCTCCTTTCTAGCCCTCTCTCTCTCTCTCGTTCGCTGGCTAGCTCGCTCGCTTGTTCTCTGTCTAATTCTATGAAAATGAAAAGAATCCCCGCAGAAATAGCAGCCACAGCAGCACAACACAACACAACACAGCACAGCACCACCTACCGCCCTAGACCGCCCTATAAGGCACTTCAACTACAAAGCACTTCCACTGCATTGCAATGCATTGGGAGCCCTCTAATAATATCAAGTTCGTTGCCTAAGTCTTTCGAGCGAATGAACTTTGATTCGCTGTGTGTGCAATTTGAATTTGAATTTCGAATTTAGTATAACAGGTGCATTTTTTATGACCTTGATATTGAAATTGAATTTGTTTGGTCGTCGTCGGCTGTTTTTTTACACACAGATGTGTCAGTCAGTTGATGACTTGTTTCGTTTTCAATTTCAATTTATAATTTATTTGTTTATCATAGACCCCCTCCCCCACCTCCCCCATCCCCCCTTCCAACAAGCTCCACGTCCTCCTCTCCACCTTCTCTCCATAGCACTGGCTCGTTTACTCACACACACACTCACACATACATTAGCTTGCTCGCGCGCCTGATCGTTCGCTCGATCGTTTGTTCGAGTCATTTAAAGTCAAAGTCAAGGTTTTTCTGCTTTACGTCGCCAATTATATTTTGCTTAACTTATTTCTCTCCCCTTCTCGCTCGATAGCTCGCTCTCACTCTATCCCTCGCTCATCCCTCTCCGTCTTACTCATTTTGTTTGTCCCCCTTTTTTTTAATTGTTGTTGTTGTGTTTTGTATTTGTTTAAAATACAGAAACTGGTTTTTGTCTAATTATTGCTGTTGTTGTTGATTATTAAAAAAAAAAAAATTTTATATATAATTTTTTCTAATGAAATGCCTGTTCCCATCATCGTCATCATCATGATCATGATCGTAATCATCATCATCATCGTTGTCGTCGTGGTTTCTATTCATTCTTTCGCCTTTCTCGGTGGAAGCTTTTTAAGACATTTTTCTAGCCTGACAGTAATTAATCACCTTTTATATTATTCGTTTCGCCTTTTTTTTTTTTTTTTTTTGTTCCTATCGTTTTTTGGTAAGTTAAGAAACAAGTTTATTATATAACTCTTTGCAAGTAATTTAGTATAAGAAAGTCTTTTTTTTACATACAGACAGACAAAGGGAGCGTTAGCGAGAAAGAGAAAGAGAGGGGGGCTGTGAGACATCATTTATTTATATTATAATGAATAATGAACAATAAGTGTGAGAATCAGGAACCGCGTTAAAAAATATCAATTAAGACTTCTACAAAATCATAATGGCAAGCAAATTGAGGAACTTCAGCTTATGATCTTATGTAATTTATTGGTTTTGTACAATAGAATCAAGTAATTATAAAAAGCTACTGAAATCCAATCAAACAGCAGATTTCAACAAAAAATAAAACACAATCAAACTTTATACACAGAAGAGCCAAAGAACTTCTTACATAAATGGCTTGTTTTGTTTAAAAACGTTTCCTGCATTTAATACGGCTTGGAGGCTTATGTAGCTTTTATTGTCTAATACAATTTTAGCCAAATTGTTGCACAGTCATATTTTAGGCTTTTAAGGTAGCAAACTATTGAAGGTCTAATGAAGAGTTGCGTTATCTTGTACTCTATAACAGTTGGAAAGTTTTAAATGAAGTTACATCAATATTTCAGTCGTTGACAGGTCAGAAACCAATATGGTAGAGTTTCGCGCAAATTGGAGACTTGTGGAGACATAATCTTTTTTGGAAAAAAAACCTTTTCCCGCATTTTTAAACTATAAACTAAGTAGAAAAATCTATAATGCATGTTCTAAATTGGATTTGGAGACTTTGTAGAGTTATTAGTATAGGGCCCTGGCAAAAACTCGAATAGTTTTTTCAAACAAAAACTTTTCCCGCTCTTTTTATACCCTTGCAGAGGGTATTATAAAATTGGTCAGATGTTTGTAACGCAGAGAAGGGATCGTTTCCGACCCCATAAAGTATATATATTCTTGATCAGCAAGAGAAGACGAGTTGATATAGCCATGTCCGTCTGTCCGTCTGTCCGTCTGTCCGTCTGTCCGTCTGTCCGTCTGTCCGTCTGTCTGTCTGGTGCTGCGCGATCTAGTCCCACAGTTTTAGAGCTATCGCATTCAAAGTTCGTATATAAGCTTTTCTATACAGCCACATACACATCTGCGATTTTGAATAAGATCGGACAACTATATCATATAGCTGCCATACAAATACAATCGTTAAATGCAAATAACTTCTCTATTTTTTGAACAATCTTATCCAAACTGATTATGTACATAAATAAAAAGGGATTACGTCATATGCGTGAATTTCAAAACAATCGGATAAACATAACGCCTGATTTCGACGATATAAAATTTGCCTATATAGCGTGCACTGCTTATGGCAGCAGCAGTATGCAGCAGTACTGCTGCCATAAGCAGTGCACGCATAAGCAGTGAAGCACATATATGTGTCAAAATTGCGATTGTGTGTGTGTGAATATGAATATCAATCGCTACATTGTCTACTATTTGGCGATTGACTGTCCCCAATGTATTTAAAATATTTCTTTATTGGATTAAGAAACAAAAAATTTTTTAGAAAATAAAATGTAATGGTCAAAAGCTGCAAGGGTATACAAACTTTGGCATAGCCAAAGTTAGCTTCTTTGATATTTAAATTATAAACTAAGCAGAAAAATCCATCAAGTATGTTCTTTAATGGTTTTGGAGACTGTGTAGAGTTATTAGACAAGGGTTGATGCAATAATTTTCATTATAGCTGACAGTAGATCAAGTATTTCCAAGTTTTCCCCCATGCTAAGTGGAAGTTCTATTAGTTCTTGAAGCAACTTAAGCCGCTTTTGCTTTCTTCAACTTTCTTTGGCAGACATTCCCGAAATTTCTGTTCGGGAGCCGTTCAACAAGTATCTTAGGTAGGTCAAGCTTTAGCAAGAAACTTCTCGTCGGTCGGCTTAAGTATACTTAGACTATATTTAATTAAAATCTTTTTGTAGAAGATTTGAGTGCTTTGCCATTGATTGATATGAAATAGCCGATCGACTTAATGTAAAGATTGCCGCCAAAACCAATCAAAGTCTCTAGTTCTATTGATGATCGAAAATTTGCATAGTAAGTTGGTAAGTTGGTGATAAATGGATTTACTAACGTTTCTGTAAATGTTTTAGCTGTTCTTATATAAGAAACTATATCATTAAAGTTTCTACTGAAAGCTTTAATAAATCAAATGATACTCACCATTTTGATTGTTGTTGTTTAAATGCATATCCATATAACTGCCCTTTTGAGTATGAGTTGTTGCTGGTGTTGTTGTTGTTGTTGATGTTGCTGCTGTTGTTTGCTAATTTTATATCCATTACGCAATATACTCGTAAATCCCAAAAATCCAAAGCAATTTTTTTTGTTTGTTTTTGTTACACTTGAAAGTTGATATACATAACTTTTGAATGGATATTTATATATATATATATATAGATATATATATATATCGGTATATGTATATTTGAACTAAAAAAAAAATGCACTTTAAAATAACGAAACTTTTTGTTGTCGCTGTTGTTGTTGTTGTTGCAATTGATATTCTCTTGTTAGATTTATATACAATATTTTTGATTTAGAGGCAGTCTTATTTGATTTGTCACTTTTGTTGCACCTTTTTCAGAATATGATTTAGGTTTTGCATGCGTTTCTGTTTTGTTTTTTTAGAATATATTATTATAAAATTTTTGTTGTGGTTTTTGTTTGTTTGTTTGTTTGATGTTGCTGTTGTGTTTTTTTATTTTTTGGTATTCTGTCTTAGAAGTCGTCGTAACGCGTGCGTCTTAGCCGATCCATGACTCGATCGTTTTGTTGCTTACGGGAAACTGAAATAAAAACCTACGGATGAGTCCGCCGAGGCATTGCGACTTCAATGTCGATGTCGTTAGAGGCTTCTGAGTAGCAGCAGCAAGCAGCGCAGTCGACTGCGAGCACCAGACAGATAGACTTTTCACATTACAAAGCAGAGGCAACCAGGCAGCAGAGACAGTCTCTTACTCTGGGCTCTTCTCAGCTCTCACACACACCGCACACACCACACACACCACACACACACACACGTAGACAGACACACACCCATGGAGATAGAGAGAAAGAGAAAGAGCGCAGCTCAGGTGTCTCAGGTTCTTGATCGTCATTTGTATTTGTGAGAACTTTCATTCAAGGTGAGCGCAGGTATCTCTCCAATGCTCTCTCTCACACACACGCACACACACTCTCTTTGGCATTGGCATTGGCTTCACCACCTACCAACGAACCAACACTATGAAGGCTCGTGGTTTGCTCTTTACCTTTGAGTTCTAAAATGCCTACATAGCCGACTGTTGCTGCCGTTGCTGCCGTTGCTGCTGCTGCTGTCGTTGCTGGCTGGCGCTGCTGCCAACGTTCGACGCTGCCGCAAATTGAGCATGCGAGCGTAAAATTACAACATTTTTGTTGTAGTCTCTTCTAACAAGTTTAGAATCTTGGCAAGCCAAGCGCGACCAACCATTCAAACCAACAGCACAACACCAACACTTGTTCTCAATTCTCTTAACCCGTTTATAGGCTCCTCTCGCACACACACATACATTTACCTGGTTGCCTGCCTACAGGTGATCGTTCGCACTCTCTCTCCCACCTCTCTAGCGGTGTGTCTCCTTCTTGCTCTCTCTCTCTCTTTCTCTGTTATAGACAGTTGCATGTAATTGTAATTGGTTCGTCATTTGATTTTTATGTCTGTCTGTTTGTATGTGTGTGTGTGTGTTTGCTCATTTTGTTTGTTGTTGGCATATTAAATTTCATGATGCTATAATTGCCGATTTGATTGTTAGCAGTTGCTTGGCTCCTACGGTCACTTGGTCTAGGGAATAGCCCACTACACAGCCCAGCCACTAAGTGGGCAGTCACACTCAACGGGAGTGGTGCTAGGGTGAAGTGTGGGGGAGTGTTAGGTGGGTGGTTAATCTTAAAAATATTCCATCATCTTTTAAAAAAAAAAAAAAACTGTATAACTACTATGAAAAATTTTATAACCAGGATCATAAAAACTACCTCAGCTTAATGACTATAAGTATTCCTGATCAGCATCAATAGGCAAGTCTATCTCTCACAAAGGTGTGTTGCGGTTCACATTTATGGTATTTCCAAAATGCTGCATCCCTTCGTGGTACTCAAACTAGGAAAGATCAAACAATTTTGCAGAGATCATTTTTATCCTAGAGACCCCAGCAGAGATTAGACAACTTCACTCACAGTTGTTAAGATTGTACATTGATTTTTAGAATGTAATCTCTTTACAATCATCTGCTAAATATTGCATACAAAAATTTAAGATTTCAAAGAACAAATGAACAAATTCGAATTATAGCTATAGATTATTTTGTAAAACTTCAGAAGTTTTCACTTTTCGCTTAAAATTGTAGCAAAAAGTTCGAATTGAAGCACTACACAAATATAGATTTCTTTAAAAAACTTCAGAAGCAATTTAGAATTTCTTGAGAACTTTACCAAAATATAAGTTTATTTCTGAAGTTTTCAATTTCATCATGGGATTGTAGCAAAAAATTAAGATCTAATAGAATTTCTTAGCACAGATCAATAGATTATGATTATAGCTGAAAGTAATGTTAGCTAAAAAGGTTAATCAAATCACATTTGGTTCGTTGGAATCACACTTGAGCCAAATTAGTTGCAACACCCTATTATCTATTAATGCCACTTACGCCTTGTTTCTACATAATTTAGATGATCTCAGAATGTTTCTATTACAACATTAAATTCGGCTTTCGATTTTTATCACATTACTACTTTGCTGGATTTACATAAATTTTTTAAAGGGCTCTTCGAACAGAATTTGTTTAGCAATAAAACAAAGCGAAATCATGATATATGTTTGGATGTTTGTACAATAGAATAGTTAAGCACCGAAAGAAACAACAAAAAGCATTAGTCTAACGAAAACTAATTGCAAATGGGATTTACATAACTAAAATGTAATTAACATGAAGCTAGCTAGCTTAATGGAGAAGGGTGATGGGGACCCACATCACTTCGCTTCAATCAATATTTTTAGCTTTCGGTATTAACCTTGAACCTTTGCGCACCAAAGAAAAAGAAGAAATAGACAAAAGGGAAGAGGAGGATTAAAACAAGAAGAAAAAGGCCCAACTGGCTGGCTGGCTGGCTGACTGACAGACGGATAGGCCAAAAAGTCATTAGGCATATTTGCTATCATGGTTCTATAAATAACAATTAAAGCATTAAAAGCCAGGCCAAGACAAAAAAACTTCTTTTTTTTCGGCCTGATCATTAGAACTTTTTTTTTCCTTCTTCTAGCGCCCGGCCGGGTCAATAAATTCTACAAGCTAGAGAGAAGAGAAGAATTATGTAGAAAAAAGAAAAGACAGACAGACACGAGTCGGCAATGAGGCCTGATCATAATAATTTTCATATTATAAAGATAAATCATTATTATTTCTTTCTTGTCGGCTGATCGGGCTGTCGATCGGTCTGTCGGTCGGTGGTTCGATTTGGCCATTTAGCCATTTGGTCGATTGGTCGATGATGAAATCTTTGAAATTCTGAAAGTTAAAGAAAACAAAATTCCTTTTTTCTCTCTTTCTCTCCCAATAAAGATAAAAGTGACTAAGGAATTTGCATAAAACTATTGCGTCTTGACATTGACTAAAGTCAAGTTCGTTTTAGCCATAAATGAAAGTAACAAAAAGTAGAAAGAAGAAAACAAACCGGAAGCTGAAATTTGCTATGCCAAAATTTAGATACCCTGCAACATATTCGAATACATTGAGTAAACCAAACCAGCTATAAATTAGTATACGTTTTAGGTTGAAATGGATCGCAATTTCATCTTTTATCCTATAAAACTTTCAAATCAAATCATGTCATAATGTAAACATACCTTTTTCTATAAATAATGATCTGATGTCGCAGGAAATCGCAGAAATCGCTAGCTAAATGCTTAGATTGAAGTTAATTTCAATCAAAATTTGCATCCTAATTGATTGATTTTGAAAACTGCAATCTTTTTCAAATTGTAATCCGTCTGCAGTGAAAATATAACTTTCTCATTTGTTTTTCCATGCCAAGATATTTTCTTAGATTGTAAATCACATACTAGATTGATGCGGTGTTTGTACCTCAATTAATCCATTGGAACATTGATTCCTACATTATTCATAGAATCTAAAATAGATGTGCTAAAGATCTTAGAAAAGTAAACATACATTTTTGAAAAAGGAAAGTAACCAGAGAATACTCTTTTTTCGCAAGGCTATGAAAAAAAGGGAAAGAAAAAAATCAAATAAATATGAATTTGTTGACAATAAAAAAACCCAAATGCGTTTTAGGCCTACCCAAAAAAAAACGAAATAAATGGGAAAAAAAGTGTGTGTTTTTTTTGGCTTTTGTGTTGTTGTATTATTTAACACCTCAGCTCATGTATACGGAGAGACATGCGTAAAGCCGGTGCCCGGCATAGCTCGCTCGCTCGCTTGTTCTCTCTCCCTCACTCACTCTCTCTCTCACGCACGCACGCACTCACGCACACTCTCTCTGTTGGCCAACTCATCATGAGCCAACAACAAGTTAAACATTTTGGTTATAGCCCGCTTTTTTTATGGCTCACACACAATCATTTCTTCTCTTCGTTTCTTTGCTTTTCCTTTACTTTACTTTACATTTCATTTAGTTTTTTTGGGAGTCAAGTTTTTTTTTATTTTTATTTTTTTGGTAACCAAGTTCAATGACTTCTTGGCAAGACAGAAAGACAAACACATGAAATTTTGGTGTGTGTGTGTGTGTGTGCGTGTGTTTTTTTGGCTCTTCTCTTTTTTTGGTGGTTCGGCTTTGGCTTGGATTCTTCTTCAATTTTTGGGTTTGGATGTTCTTGTTGTTTTCGTTTTTATACGCATTTCGTTTTCATTGCTGGAGTTCATTGGCCACAACAAGAAGAAGCAGAAGAATAAGTGGTAGAAGAAGCAACATTCACATCTTTCTCTCTCCCTCTCTCTAGCTCCCTATATATTCATATATTTCATTATTATTATTATTACATTAAACATTTTGAGTTCTGTTTTTTCGTGGATGGAAATTTGTGGCGCAAGTTCGTTGCCTAAGTCTTTTGTTTTTGTTTCGGGCATTTTTTTTTTTTTTTTTTTGTGATTGATTACTTTGGATTAAGCCATACGACGAATTTATATATATAACGTAAATTATTTAGCATGACACTCCACAAAATGAATTATGCGAAATATACACAAAATAGTTAATTTATTGTATAGAGAGATATGTTCGTATTTTTGGATGTTTGTATGTATGTATCTTCTGTTCTTTGTGGCTTGTGACACGCAACAGGAATAATTGCCATATCCGATATAAGATTTGCATATAATTTGATTCTTTCTCTCGTTCTCGCTGTCGCTCTCTTGGCAAGTTTTGCAATTAATTTTCTATAATTGTTGGCAATTATGTTTCTTGTTTTTGTGAGTGAGAGAAAATCCTCAAGGTTAAAGACATTTACCAGGAAACAGGTTACCAAATATCAATTCAAATCTGCATAATAGACTTATAATAATAATGTCAAGGCTTTCTTTATACACAAAAACGCGCTGAGGTAATGTCTATCAATAAGAGAGACGAGACAGAGACGGAACATCTTGTCGTTTGTTAGGTCATAAATGTCGTTGCATAAGTAAAACTTTTTTTTTTGCTGCTTCTTCTTCCAGTGTGTGATACAAAATGATCAATTTCTATAAAACAATTTAATTGTCATTCAAAATCAGTTAACAGCTTTGACGCATCTATCACAGAAGGTAATGAGGAAGTAAAAGATTCGATGCACACATCACAAACGACATAATTCGATTTGAGCTAACGAAAAAAAAAACACAATTTTTTTGGCTTCTTCATGGAATATCTTGAAGCAGAATCTCACGATATTTTAAAACCACTAATGTCATTTTGAATGGGTATTCATTTCGAGAGGTTTTCTTCTCTACATAAGTTGAAGGTTTGACTTATCTTTGAGCTTAAGTTATAGAAATCTCAATTATTAGTTATTTAATTAGTTTATATCAAATTGTAAGGCATTTCTTGATGGATTTTCTAGATTTAAAAGGAAATAATTTGATTGAGGAGACATTTCAACAAAATTATAGTTAAGGTAGGAGAATATTCCAGAAATCTTATAGCGGAAAAATAAGTGATTTAATAACATGAATTTTCGGGAAGTTTTTGAAGGAAGTCTGTGCCGTAATACACCGTATCCGAAGGACAGACTTGAATGTCCTTAGGAAATTGTTTAGGTTCTTGGGGTCCTGCAAATTGGGGCCAAGAAATTTTGCTAAGGTAATTTATAGTTTAGATATCAAACCGACATCATGTTAAAGGCCTTTCTATCAATAAGCCTCAACGAATCTCTTAAGGTCAGAAAATAGAAAGGACCAAAGAAACCGCAAAAAAACTTAACCCAAATTCAAGTTAAGAATCGGTTGTTTTTGCTGTTGCCGCTGCTGCTGCTGCAGCAGTTGCATTTGTCCAAATCTGTCTGGGAAAATGTTTGTTTTGTGCATATAATGGTCACTCATCAAAGTTGCTGCCACTGCCGTGCAGTCAGTGCCACTTGTTGCAACAACAACAATCTCTCAACTTCTATCTCTCCTATGCTGGCAAAGATCTTTGCCATCAATTACTGAAGGAGTTGAAGTTTCGGCTTCTCCCAGTGGGTAAGTAGTGCAAAAAAAAAAGACCAAATGATGATCATGATGATGATGATGATGATGTGAATAGAACTGGGAATTGGAGTTGAAGTTGAAGTTTGCCCACGCCAAAAAGAAGGTGTTAAATACACGAGCGCATTTTGCGGTAAAAGCTCTCACCGCACACACACACAGGGAGAGGGAGAGGGTGAGAGTAGTGAGGGGAAAGGGGAGGTAAAGAAAGACTTAGCTCAGCTTCTTTCTTCTGTTGCTGTTCTTGTGTTATCTATGTGCCAAACCTGATTTACTTCATGATTATGTTTGAAAAATTAGGTTAGGAGCAATGAACTTGGCGGTTTTTATTTTTATTTTTTTGCGCGCAGAAGCTGGAGAGACTGGAGAGACAGAGTGTGAGAGAGAGATGGAGCAGGAGAGGGCAAGCGAGAGCGAGAGCGAGATGGGAGACGGACACGTTGAGAAAGAGAATGTTTTGTTCTTATGGTTATATGGTTTCTGTTTGTCTTACTAATAGACACCTGTACAGGTCAACTCAAACTCAACAAAACTCCCACTAATAAAATTTTCAAGCTTCGATTCCCGATGAATGGCATGGAATTCTCTACCCCCCTCGCCTCGCTCTCCCTCTCTATCTCTCTTTTAACTCTCTTTCGTTCTTTTAGTCTTCCCCCTTCTTGGCAAGGCTTTGCAATGAAATGAAAAATGTGTGCTAAGCCAATGACCGACAGAAAAGCAACAGCAACAGCAACAACAACAACAACAACAACAACACACACACACACACACACAACACTCGGTTAACTGTTAAACATGAATACATGTATTCGCAAAAGAAGTAAAAGAGTTTGCTGAACGCAGGAGAAGGAGAAGAAGGTGGAGACAAGTGAGGCAGACAGACCTGGGTAAGTGCTTTGACTCTCCGTGTCTTTCTTCTTTGCCTTTCTTCGAGTGTTTGTCAATCCGATCCGCCATTCAACCCACCAACCAGCCAGCCAGCCAGTCAGCCTATGTCTCAGTTTGTTGTTCCGTTCTTTGGGAATTGTTATGATTACCCTACACACATACACACACCACACACACCTGAAACTAGACACATTTCGCTTAAATGATCTACATTTTTACTTTAACCGTAATTAAAACAATTCTAATGCAATGCAAGATTCTAACGGTTAAATGCTTCTTAGTAGAATTGCAACCAAATGACGTGGGGCAAATTCTCAAGTTGCAGAAAGTCTCATTCGCACTTTAAATCGCTGTCTTCTCTAATATAAAATAATCTTCAATTTTACATTATAAATTTCGTTTTTAAAATTAATCTTTTGAAGAGCTATTAACTCTTAATATTTCATTTTAGGTATTTAAATATTTGATTTTTTTTTTCATCAACGTTTAATCACAACAATTTCAAGCTTTGAATCGATTGAGAAGTGATTAAAAATAGACACAACCCACATGATTCATTATTATTATCTATGAACACTTTTAAAGATCTCTTCAACTTGTTCTGAGCCAAAATTGGCCGCTGGCTGATGCCAAAAGCAAACAATAATAACAAAAAAACACAAAACAACTGTAAAAAAAAATATCAGCAAACTGTAACAATGAACTCTTAAGCTGTTGTCGCTCTTGTTTTTTTAGTTGTGCCACCAGCAACTAATACTGATTGATGATCGAAGCGAAATTGGATATAGGTAGGTTGGTTGATAGGTTGGTTGGTTGGTTGGTTCGGTATGTGCCTATCAACTGAAAGTATCTCGCATGCTTTTGGAGTGACACTTTATGCCATTTTGGTAGATATATAATTAAGAGACTAGAGACCGTTAGGTTAACACATCCTGCGGCTCCCACGACACGGATTTCTTTCACAAAATAATTATTAAAAAACGCGCGATCGAGCGGATCGGATTGTTCGTTAACTGTAAAACGTAGATGAGAACAAAAGGATTCTTCTTTTTCAACCACCGAGCGCGGTATACGCAACGCATAACAAAAAGAACACCAGAAGGATCTCACAACCAACCTACCTCCCTCCCTCCCTCGCACACACACAGCACCTGATGTCTGATATCAAAAGCCAGAACAGTTATAAATGCAACATGAGGTAGCTCTGAGGTTGCCCCTTCTTCCGCATCTGTCGTAAAGAAAAGAAATAATAATAATAATAATGATGATAAAAAAAAAGGAAAGGAAAGGAAAATCTTCCCAAACGGCGCGAAAATTCTCAAGTTTTTTATGGCTGATGATGATGGTTCGAAGGGTTCGTCGTTTCCCTAATAATTATGTAATTTTAGATCATCTCAAATCGTAACTGAAGAGGAAGTGTCATGGTCCTTTCGATTGCCATTTGGATTGCCATCCGGAAATCACAGCCACAGACGGGAAAAGTGCAAAGGATCAAAACAAAAGAACTAAAAAGGATGTGTGACCTCTTTTCTAGCGGAACTAGTGACCTAATTCTACATACTACACAAATATATGTAAAGAGAGAGAGCGAAATCTTAATTTTTTGAGCTTACATTTCCTCATGCGTACAAAAAATAAAATTCCAAGTCTCTTTGGTCCTTTGTCTCAATTTCGTATGATTTACAATCCCATCCAATTTCCTTGTAAAACATTTGGTCAGCAAATTATGCAATTTCCTCGCCTGTCTCAGGTCAGTTTTTCGCTTCGCCTCACCTCGCTTCGATGACCCTGAAACATGAGAGATCCTTCTTTTGTTTTTATTTCGTGTTTCCTTACTTTTTTGACACGCGCATTTTGCGGCATAAATACAGAGACATAAAAATGTTTCAAGGATGAGTCCTGAATTACCGAACACCAATCACTTTCTCTGCTGTTTCGTTTTCAAATCTTTGTTTTTTTTGTTTTTTCATTGTGGTCATAATATTTTTTTTGCGTTTAGCAAAAAGGAGATAAAAAGGTAATAACTTAGCTCAGGTAGAGGCAAAGGCAAGGTGAAAGAGAGGTCAGTTTTGGCTGACATCTTTATTTGAAGTTACATCATCCAAACCACTCAATGGGATAGATTCATTTTGCCTTTGCTGTCAGTCTCAGGCAGAAATAATTTGAAATTAACATAAAGGCCGAAAAAATGTATTTTGTTTCGACATTAAGCAATATCCAAATCAGTTTCTTATAATTTATTTGGTGATATAATTTATTTATGATTTATTTATTATTGGTTGATTACACACTTTTTCTTTGTGTGTTGTTGCCCCCATTTTTCGCTTCATTTAGTTGCAATTCTCAACTAGTTTAAGCGTATTTCAATTGCAATCCTGGAGAGAATTTGTTAGTTTTTATACAGACTAACTGCTAACCTCCAAGATCTTTTATATTATGCAATTCAAATTCTTATTCAGATCTCATATGCGAATAATTAGAATTCAAATTTCATTGGAGCAACACTTGGATGAATTACTTTAAGATATCCTGTTTCAGAATGTGTTTGTGTGTGTGTGTGTGGAAGGACTCATTCAAGAACCGAAATCTACATATGAGACCTAACGGTGCTTTTTGTGTGTATTTAAAGCCTTTTCATTCGTCAGCAGCGGCAGCAGCAGCGGCAGCTGCTCCTCTTGTCATAATTGATATACCCTTCAGTTGCCCCCCCAACTTCCACCACTTCGACAACTATTATACAACTCTCTGCTAGTCGGCCAACTGTTATCACATTTACACATATTCTCGCCATATAAATGAACAGTTAGACAACGTTGGCGTCTGCGTCGTCAAGCTGTTGCTGCTGCTGCTGCTGCTTTGCATTTACAGTTATGCAACATAAACGCCGCCAACACGACAATGCATCCTTTTTCTCGTTTTTTTCCCATTTTGTTGTTGTGGTTGTTGTTGCTGTTGTATTATTATTTTGACATAATACCCAAGCAGAGGCCGAGACAGAGGCAAGCGAAACTCGTTTCCTGACAGAGGAAATTTAAATAATGAAAGAAAAGACAGCAGCAGCAGCAAGAAAAACCGCTATGACAGAGGCTGCTAATAGTTGATGGCTCTGTTCCTTTCCATTTCTCAGCAAGCAAAGAGTAGAAGTAGGTGTAGAAGGAGGAAAAGGAGGAGGAGGAGGAGGAGGGGGAGGAGAGACGGTAAGGTTCCGCCTCTGACGCCTACTACATACGACGAATCCTCGACACATGCTGCCACAACAACAACAACAACAGCAAGGAACAACAATAGAACAATAAACCTGAGAAGCAACAGAGATAAAGAGAGGGAGAGAATTAGACACAAACAACAACAACAACAACAAGAAATCGAATGAATTTTTACCGTAATCCTTTCATTTTTGGTGATCCGCTTGAGAAGAACATTTTATTTTATTTTCATTCTACCGAAAATGAGATTGAACTAAGCAGAAGCCTGACGACGGCGACGGCGACGGCAACGGCAACGACAAAGGCGACTCCTGTGATTGAGCAAGGCAAAGGATTAGGGCATATGACGAAGAATCTCTACCTGCACGGCAAACTCGGGGATAGAAGGATCACAAGGATATGAGTTTTGGTTTATTTGAATATCACACGAAACGTCATCAGCAGCAACAACAACAGCAACAGCAGCAGGTAAAACCTTTTAGAGGATCCTGTCAGGTGCCAACAACGGTGGCGGCAACAGCAGGCAAGGGTTGCTTCAACAATTTCATTTCATTTCATTTCTTTTGCTTCTTTTTGATTGAGGTAACTATTAGGCAAAAAGTGGGAAAATTGATATTTTCATTTCCTCGCTTCTTCGCGTCCTACTTCAGTCCATATGTTCGCCCAAGCCCAAGGAGGACAACAAGGACAGGAAATCAGCGGGTAGAAAGTGCTTAGCGGTAGTAAAACGTTGAGAAAGGAAATGAAAATTGTTTAATTAAAGCAAGGTCATGGTGCTGCTGCTGCTGCTGCTGCAGGGGTCATAAAGCCATAAAATTGCCCCTTTTGTCTCGGTGTTTTGTGAGTGCTGCTGATGGTCGAAAGGGTTTGCTTAAAGGGGTGTGGCAATTAGTTTCCCTTAGTTCTTCGTATTTTCTATTCCTCTCTTCTCATCATTATATCCTGGCAACAGTTTTCTTCAGAAATTTACAAAGTTTTAGCACGATGACGCGCCCACTGACTGAAGTAAAAGAAGTTTGTTGCTTAAGTCTTTCGATCGAGCAGAACAATTCAAAAAACACACACACATACACACACACACTGACTGAACATTTTTGACGTGAGAGAGCGCGCGCCCGGGAGTTCATTGAACGCATGAAAATTGTATAAATGTAATGAAAACGCAAACACACCAAACACGACAATGCAACGAATTCAACAATACCCATTAAGTCTAGATAACTCTCACACACTCAAACTATAACATTTTATATAGTTAAAAGATCTTTCGAATTTTCTTAGAATGCATTTTCCATAACGAATTCCAAAACGTATTCATACATTATTATTATTATTATTGAGAAGAAAGTGAACATATTCAATTTCTGGCTTTCTGTTCTATCGAAATATATTTTTTAGAAAGCTTTTTGATCTGGTTTACAATCGGTTACTTGGACATTTAAAATATTTTTAGGACATTGAAAAATGTCATTAAATTCATTATTTTCGAATGGAAAACAAATATAATGAAGCAGATCAGAAAAAGAGATTTTAGCATAAAGATTGGCTCTGATCTCAAACATATTTGGCATATTTGAAAACCAAAACATTAAAATGAATATCCTTAGAATTATTATATCAAACTAATAACGATTATTTCTTAGCAGGAAAAATCTGCTTTCTATTGAAAGATATATTTTTGAGAGAGTAAAATCTAGAAGGTTTTTTAATCGATTAGATTTTTGTTATTCACCTCTTTCCAAATTCAGTTTCCCTGAAATAATCATGGAACTTGTATAAAGTTATCTAGCTTGTGATTTTCATTACGTAGCATTGGGCATAGTCTTCTGAACTAAACACTTATCAAGTCGATCATGCCCTCATTTAGAGAGGGGTATATAGTATATAAAGAACACTTACAATTTATGCCCAGTTGCCGGCACAAGAGCTTGGAGCTGGAGCTGGAGCTGCTGCTGCCGCTCAGTCAGTCAGTCAGTCAGTCACAGCTCCACCGCAGCTCGCCCCGTCAGTCTCCCTTTCCCCTAACCTATCCCTCACGCACGCACTGCCCAAAAAAAAAAAAAAACGAAAAACGAAAAACCTGGCTATAAAAGTTTGTTGACCTTCTCTGTATGAATTTCGTTGGCCAAGCAAGCAAAATGAAATGGAAAAGAGAACTCTCTCGGCTGCGGGCTCTTGACTTCAATTTGGTTTTGTTTTTTTCGGGGGGGATTTTGTTGCCGTTGTTGTTGCTGTTGTTGGTTAAAAAGTGAAGTGATTCACTTGCTTACATACAGTAGCAGGCAACAGGCAGCAGCGGCAGCGGCAGCAGCAGCAGCCGCAGCCGGATCGTTCAGAACTTCTACTTATTTTCGCATTTTCATTAAATTATGTCGAATGAGTTGGGTAAATAACAAAAATAACATTTTGAACAAAGGCAGCCCCCTTTGGAGATTTCCGTTTGAGGTTTTTGAGTTTGGGTTTTGGGGATTGGGTTTGGGTTTGGGTAGGTGTGTCTGTCAGTCTGTCAGCCGCTGATGGTAGCCAACAAATACGCAAATACAACAATCGAAGGGTGTTTATGACTTGAGTGAGAGGATAGCTGCCGGTCTTTTGCTTTCTTTTGTGCGCAAAACAAACAAAAAAACAAAAACGAAAACATCAACTCATTATGATTCTGGCGATTTTGAATACCCTTTCAAATGGCAAAGGGCATATCAATGAGATTGACAATGCAATCCAATGCAAAACAAGTGCATTTCAGTTCATCTGTCATTGTGATTACTAACTGATCGATGGGAAGGGTATAGAAATTATCGCACAATCCAAATGGGAAAAGCAACACGGAATCGTATTGTATAAGCAATTTAATGACGGATTGAGTGGGAGGGTGTGAGAAATGACGAATTAATGAATGGAAATTTTTGTAATTAATGATTAATTGAAATTGAATTTGGAAAAGTGACTTTCATTCTCAATGCTTAAAGACAACACGTTTAAATGCGAAGTTTCATACTAAAAGCTGAAAAACTGATCAACTAGTTTGCATAGAAACAGACAGATCTCTGTATGGGCATAACATTCAAACAAATCGCCTGATCTATAACATGGAATAAATATATTTTCGAAGTTTATTCAACTCCGATCATTTTAATTCAGACTTAAAGCCCAAGTAAGGTGTGAAAGTAATAATCTGCCTTAAGTTGGAATCTTCCTTTTGCATTTGTTCCATGCAGATGTTCATTTAAAACGTGTTAGACGTAAAAAGCCACCAATATGAATGTGGGACAAGGCTTTCTGTGCATAGTTTTTTTTTTTTCTTAAAAAATTAATCTAAATTTAAATTTGAAGCAATATACTTGAGTTAATTGATTAATGTCATTTGAGAAATCTTTCCACTACTACTTCATAATCGTTTTCGATCGATTTGATCAAGTTTTCACGGCAACTGTCCTATCTAAATTCATATCGTTTGAAATTTTGCAATAAACTTGATTTAATGTCTCTTGAGAGAAGACAAAAGGTAAAACTAAAAGATAAATGGTTAAGGTGTGACAAATGGCAAAATGGAAACCATTTAAATTAACTTAGCCAATTTGAAACCTGTTGCTACACTTAGCTTAATTTTAATTGCCTGACAAAAGAAAATTCATTCACTCGCACGAGAGTCTTTCAGTCAGCCTCTGCCTACACAATATATGCTAATCAATCGATCGATTGAATGATTTATGATATTTATTTAAGTTGAAGTTTTTGCCAATTTCTATAAAGTTAAGACACACACACGACCAAAAATTTCCATAAATCTTAGTTTATGACTTTTGATGGTTTTTTTTTAGTTAGTTTTTTAGCTAGTTCTTCTCGACATCTTCGACATCTACATCTAAATCTACTTCTATTTCTATTTCTTTGACTTTTAATTCTCGTTGACTTCTTCTTATTCTTTCTTGTTCGTACGCGTGTTAGTTACCAAAAATTTATGCACGAATTCTCACAATAGAACCCCGAAAAAAGCTTGAGCGACGACGAGGAGAGTTCTTTGAACTTTTCTTTGGTCGACGGTCGGTGTTATGTCTTCATAGGTTCAAAAGCTAAAAGAAAACGAAATAACATCATCATGACATAAAGGCAAAAAAGAACTACCAAAAAAAAAAAAAAAACGAAACGTATAAAGAAGTTAAAAGTGAAGTATACGAAGTTGATATACCCTACATATAGCTATGTTTAGTGAAAGTAATTTAAGAAACAAACAAAAATCAATTAGAAATCTATTTCTAGCCATCAGATCTACCTATATCCAACTTTTTAAATATGGTTAATCAATTGCAAAGAATTGTCAAAACATCAAATTTAGTTTGAAACGTTTTGGAAACAAAAATTTCTAAGAAATCCAAAATCTTTGATTTGGAATTAGTTTTCGACTGAAGAGATCCACGAAGAACTATATAATGACTCATAAAATCCTTTTGGAGCATTTTCCTAAAGAAATATTTGAATAATTGCTTATTAAAAATATTGTGGAGTTTGAGCAATCAATTTTAGAAATTTTCCTACTTTGATAGCTTCTCTAGGGGATCGTTTCGACACAAGCAGGATGTGAATAAAGTGCATATACCTTTGTTCAAGGGTATTAAACCAAAGAAAAAAACTATATAAAAAATATACTAGACAAAAGTTCATTCGCCTCATGGGTAGACAAATTAGAAAAATTAATACGCCGCTGACTTTTCAAAAAGAAAAAAAACAAAAACGAAAAACGAAAAAAAAGACCCACACGATCTTTATATTTTGTTATTTTTGTTGTTTTTGTGTTTTATGTAAGCGCGATAGAAAGAGACGGGGCCAGAGAATGTAACAAAATGAACTTTTGGGTTTCTTTCCATTCTTTTGCTTGCCTTTTTGTTGTTTTTTTTTTTTTTTTTTGGGTAGTTCATTGACCAGCATAAACTAACTTCTAACAATGTGAACTTTAACTTGAAACTGGGCAATTTTTTGCCTCTTCTTTCTTTTGTTAAATTGAAAAGATTCTAACCAACAGCAAGAACAAAATTACTCAACGATTCTCGCTGTCTCCCTCTCTCCCTCTCTCTGTCTCTGTCTCGATGTGTCCATGTTGGGTCTCTTCTTTTAGGCCGCACTCGGTCATACTTTCAAATTGCCAACCGCCAACTGCAGCAAACTGCAAACTGCAATTCTGTTGCAAAAGAAAAGAAAAAAAAAAGAAAGAAGCAGGCAGAGAAAAAGAAAGGCTTTCTTTCTTTCTTTTGCTGGCTGACAAAACTAAAAACTGGTTAACTGGTTGGTTAGCTGCTTGGTTAGTTGGTTGCTTGCTGGCTGGCTGGCTGGCTGGCTTGGCCAACGGGAGAAAGAGATTCATTTTGCAATGAAAGTATCCAGCTTTACTCTCTGGGCCAGCTTCAGTCAGCCGCCGCCACCACCACCACAGAAGAACCAGAAAGAAAGACAGTACGAAAGAATTCTTCTACTTAGATTTTTTTTCTTTCTTTCTTTCTTTTTTTGCGGAAATGTTTCTCTACCTCGCTCTATCTCTGTCTCTGTCTCTTCTGTCTCTGTCTCTGTGTCTTTTTCTGCAGTTCAAGCCCGGGCATTGAACTTGGTTATGGGGATTGAACAAAGTGGAGTACAACAAGTAGAAATGAAAATAATTACAACAACAGCAACAAAATAAACATCCCAAAACCAAAAACAAAAAAAAAAGAACTCACCTCACGTACAGCAGGTTCTTTGTTACAGATTTTGTTTAAATGATAAGAACTCAAACGAAATGAAATGAAATGAAATGATGATGATCATCATCATCCTCAGGAAAGAAGAAAATTCCATAACAATTGCTGAGGGCGGAGGAACTTGGCCTTACTAGCTGCTGCATACATATATGATAATGGGAATCTCCAAGATATATGGCATGAATGTAGGTCTACGCCTTGATTTCATGATAAGAGCGTAGGAAAAAAATAACAACAAAAAAACAAACGTTCACATAGGGAATTAACCCAGATATATTCCTCCTAGTTAAAGCTGATCCGCATAAAATTGCATGCATTTCACATCAAATTGTTGATAAGCAAAGAAAATGCATGCACAAAAGGGGCAAAAAAAGAACGTTTGTGTTTTTAAAGACCACAAATTCCATTACAGTGCCAATCATCTGATTTGAATAGATTACTTCAAATACTTTTGCAAATGAAAACTCAAATTAAATAAGCTATGCCCAATGAAATCTGAGACTTTTGTCGGTAAATTTTAGTTAATAATTCATTAAGCAATACATTAAGCAATTCATTAAGCAATATGTATATTTTACAGATATTTCGTCCAATGACGCCCAATGATTAGTTGCTTAAGCAATACATTAGACAATTCATGAGGCAATTCATTAAGCAATATATAAGTTATATGTAAGGACGATTATGAATTTCACCCAATGATATATAGTCGCTGATAACACGTAACACGTCCCTTTACATTCTCAAAAAGTTTTTAAAAATTTTGTATATAGATAAAGAATAGAATTTAGATAGACATCGAAACCAGTTGGTTTGCTAAGCCTCACTTAAGAAATCTATAAAACATGGCATAGCCATTAAAAGTCAAAAAACCGACTGATAATAAATCCTCAATATTGTTTAAGAGCTGAACAAATAAAACCGATTCTTAAAACTAGTCATTTATGATATGGCTACTACTAAAATAGCCATTAACAAGTGACCATAGCAATGACAATTAAATTATATAGTACCCCAATAAGACATAATATTGATGGATGGAACCCCACTTAGAATACAGCCAGATGAGAATGCTTTATTCGACAACTGATTGATTTGGAATAGAAGGGACACACACACACACACACACAACGAGGGCATAACAGGCAAAATAAAAAGATGTTGTCGTTGACATTTGAAATCATTTGAAATTTGTTTTTGTACTTAGTCAGAGTCGACCGACCTACTTACTATTACTCTAGAATTTCCTAGAATTGTTTTTCTGTCCCCGCTTACAACATACAATGTTTATGCTATGTAAAAAAAAAAAAAAAAACACTTGCCACAGGTCAATGCTTTCCACATGATTCATGATTTAGCGGCACAAACAAGATTAAGACAAAGTCATCCGAAATCATGGTCAAAATTTCCATAAACCTACCGAAATTCATTTAACACTTTCGCATGGCCTGACGTTTGGGCTTATGTTGTGCAGTCGTCGTCAGTTGTGTGTTTGTGTGTGTGTTAGCCTAATTATGAGACCAATTCCAATGAAAAGAAATTCTGGCCAGAAGAAGACACAAAATGAGTCAGTGGTCATTCTTTTGGGGTTTTTTTCCTTTTCGTTCTTTCTTTCTTTCCGTGTGTTGTTTGTGTCGTTATCAACGCAACGAAACGAAGAGGCACAGAAGTCGTTGACTCGAAAAAGTGTTTACACGCCAAATTATTACAGATGAAATGTACGAAATCAACAACAACAATAACCACCAAAATTTTTAAATAATTTCCCTTAGGAAAGTCGACTGTGAGATACCCTGCCTGAGGGGTCACCAATAAGCCTAAGCTCCCATCTATTGCTCAATATTATGTTCATTAGCAAATATTTTATAATTTTTAGATTCGTTTTTAATTAAAGGTAACTCGGGGGCGTGGCTGATCCCTTGATCTATAGAGTATGTGAGAAAAAGCTAAGTTTAATCTGATGGAACATGAAGTGGCAGATGAAGAAGGTGGAGTAAGACGTAGCCACGGCAGCAGCAGCAGCAACGACAACGGCAAGAAGGTTCAATGACCGTTTTTGTAATGCAGAAGAAGAAAGAGAAGAACCTTTTTCTCTGTAGTTGCTGTTGTTGTGCGAATAAGAACGCGAAATAAAGCAAGGCGACGACAACGACGTCGACGACGACCAACGACCAACGATGGCCAACAACTTTCACCAATTTGTTTTGCTTTCGCAGTTCTGAGTCGATGACGATGACAAACAATTGACAGGCCGCCGTTTTGCCATTTGCCGTTTGCCATTGCCATTGCTGTCAGTCAGTCAGTCAATCAGAGCTTAGAACAAAAAGTTGCCCAATAGATAATTTTTTTTTTGTTAAGCATTAAAACAACAAAAAATTATAAATAAAAAAAAAAAACTTTCCCATTAAAATCTAATAAATAATAAAAAAAACGACTTCAACTTCCGCTTAAAAAAAAAAAAGAATTATTATATAGCACAAACAACAAACGGCAACAGCAACAACAACCAAAAGAGCTGAGAGCTTTGTCACGTTCTTGGCCAACTCTAATCAAATGTTCTTACAAAATGGGCAAGAAGCAGCAGCAGCAGCAGGCAGAGGCAGTCGCGTCGCCAAGTAGCGGTTAGCTTACGGTACTTTTCGTTTTCATTGCACGTCAGCAGCAGCAAGAGCAACAGCAGCAGCAGCAACAGCGACCGCGGCAGCAGCAACAGGCTGGCTGGCGGCAACACGAGAATGTTTAGCCTAGATTCAAGCGCAGGTTCGTTGAACTGAACTGACGAAGAGCTAAAGAAGACGACGACCGAGACGAAGCCTACAACTTCGTCTTCTGTTGCTGTCGCTGTCGCTGTCGCTGCCGCTGCTTCTTCTTCTTCATCGTTACGTTCTTTCTCCAAGAGTTGAAGTTCTCGCAAGTTCGTTGCCTAAGTCTTTTGTTTTTTTTTCTCTTTTCTTTCTTTCTTTCTTTTTTTCAAGTGGGGGTGGGTGGAGTTCACAGTCATTATTATTAAAATTAATCAAAGTGAATGGCCAACTAATCACGTTTTCTACTAATGAAGAATGCCTCTAAAAGATGGGCCCCCTCCCCCTCCCCTTCTACCGACCCCTTCCCTTGATGCAGAGTATTAAGGATTCTAAATAAAATCGAAAGCAAAAGAAAACTAAAAACTAAAATAGTACCAAAATATAAACTATTTCTTTACTTCTAACTTTTGTAAGCCTTATTTAATAAAGAGAATCAGATGAGAGAATTATTTATAGAGCCATTTAAATTTGTAAAACCTTGAAAAATATCTTGATTAGCTAACAATAGTTTAAATGTTTATAAGTTGATAAAAACAGCGTGAAAAATTAGTGAAAATATCAATTGGAGATCTTTTAAAGGCATCAACTATTGAACTGTTTAAAAAATACAGTTTTAGCTAGCAAAAATTTGGCAAATTCAGTGAAAAACTATTTCTAAGATTTTAAGGCTTGACTTACGAACCATATTGTGTTCTAAAAAGAATTTCATTCATGTGGTCATTATTTTTAAACAAATAAAAGTCAAATAACACTTATATTGGCAACCAGATTGTGAAAATGATGATTCATCGTGATGATGATGATGATGAGTGAAGAAATAAACCCATTTATGCATTTATATAATCGATTTAAGATAATGGTTAATGGCATTTGGTTAGTCAAGCAACTAAATTTGAGCTAAATCGGTGACTCGCACATCTCAAGTGGCCCTTGTCTCTCCCCTCCCGAATGCTTTTGTCTCAGTCTCATCTCAAATCAAAGCAGAAGCAGCCAGCCAGCCAGCCAGTCAGTCAGTCAGCCATCGAATCGAGCTGAGTTGAGTTGAGTCGAGCCGCAAGTTAAAGCCCAGTCAATGACCGCAAGTAACTTACATTTGAAAAATGTGTGCAAAAGCAGCAACAGCAGCAACAGAATACAGCGAAAGGAGACAGAGCCACGAATTCAGTTTTAAAACCACTACAACCACACGGCAACCGCTGCAATTCTGCAGCGGGGCTCTCCAAGCAGATGCATTTCTTGTGGAAAGAATATAACAGTACTCCCAATGCTTTGGTAGTTGGTAGCTCTTGCTGCTTGCTGCTGCTGCTGCCGCTTCTGGCACTGACAGTTCTTTTTGGCCAATTGCAAAACCGGTCTAAGAAATATTTTCCAAGAAAACTATTCGCAGGGAAAGGCAACAACAACAACAGCAGCAGCAACAACAAATCTGTTCTCGCTCGTTTGAAGCTTGGGAAATGGTTAAATGCATTCTCCTACTAAAGCATAAGAGAATGCAATTTGTGTGCAATTATGAAATAGAATTCAATTTGAAGACCTTCCGTTTGAAATTATAGAACTTCAGGTCAACATTCTCTCATTCATCTATGAAAGCGATTCGCAGAAAATATGTCATAACTACAATAAACATTTCCTCATCATAGCAATTAATTATTAATTAAGTACTTTTGGATAAACTCATATCGCATATAACTTGAATTTTAAAAAATCTACATTAACCTTATCTAAGGCTATAATTACCCAGATCAAACTTTTATATAAGAGTGGAAATTTTTGCAGCTTTGTAGTTTGTTTTAAAAAATGATTTCTCCAAGAAAATTTGCTATTTGAGATTGCAATTTGCAATGAGGTTCAGAATGTAGCGATCTTAAGCTAAGTGTAAACCCTTTTCAATATATACCGAAATGATACCGATACAAGAAGCTATAAGAGCAAATATACCAAATTGAATATACCGAAATGAATAATGATTTACGTACCACAAGAAAATAATTATTTATATATTTCTCTACTTATGTATACCTAAAATGTTATCAGAAAATATCAAATGAAGTTACATTTGTCCCTAAAAAAGAAGGGATTTATTGTGGTTTTTCAAGCTTGATTCAGTTAACCGAAATAATAAGACTATATCGCTATAAATGGATAATGAAAGTAATCAAACAAAAACTAGAACAACTTAGTGATGTCCTTTTCGAATTTGCCTAGATATCAAACTTGGAGTATTCGTCAGATTATAGAAAAACATAACGGTTGTTCCCCGATTTAAGCAGTTTCAATAGCATTAGATTCTTACATAATTGGTTTAGGTTTAGAGCAATTGATCAATTGGACAAATTCAAACCAAATTTCTCATACAAATCAATTCACATAAAAAACAAAAAAAAATTATGCCACCTGGCAAAGTCTCTCTTTGTCTCTTTCTCGCTCTCTCGGCTTTGGCATGTCCATCAAACAGAAAGCAAAACAACAGCAAAAATATGTGGAAAATTGCAGAGTCTCGCTGCATACATATGTGCGCCTGTGTGTGTGTGAGTGAGCAAAAATTTACGGTTATAATGCACTTCAATGGCTGGCAGCAGCAGCATTTCACTTAGCTTGAAGCTGGAACAGAGAATTCTGGCCTGTTCTTCTTCCTCTTCTATCAGTCGTTTCGTTTCATTTCGTTTCGTTTCGTTAGTTTGCTGCTGCCGTCGCTGTTGGCGTCGCAGCCATTAAAATCAAACATGTACCGTTAGAAGCTAGTGAAGATATTATACTCCTGTTACAGCATACAGAGACAGACAGAGATAGATAGAGTTTAAGAGAGAGAGAGACACAGAGAGAGAGAGGGAGCGAGGGCAGTAAAATTGGTAACTGCAGTCATATGCAATTTGTCTCGATATCTGACCAAAAAATAAAAAATATTGAAAATTAGTTTTTCCTTTTCCTCTTTTCTGTATGGTACACTTTTCGTGCCTCCTGCTCCTGGGTCAATTTTGCAAATTTCCAAATCTGAAACTCAACTCAACTCAACACAACACAACTCTTTCTAGCCTATAATTTTTGTGTGATCGAAGAAGAAGTGAGTAGAAGAAGAGGCATAATTTCAGTTATTTTGCCAGCCTCGAGCTCAAGTTCCTCCTCGAGTTGCATGCGCGCATGCGCATAGAACACTTCCGGGACACCAGCAAAAAAAAAACACAGAAATAAAGGCCAACTAACTCTAACAACAGCTACAACAACTGCAACCAACTCTGACTACAGAATTGGGTCACTGGGAATTCTTTTTGTTCTTTTGCCTTTTGTTGTTTGCTGCTGCTGCCGCTGCTGCTTCTGCAATGTGGTTAGCATAATTTTGTAGTTTTTTTTTGCTTTCTTGTTGAAATTTTCCCTGTACACCAAAATATTTGTTGGTAATTTTCAATTAGTTACATCAAAACGTAAATTGGCAATATAATGGCGAATTTGATTGTGGTTAAGATTGATTAGAGTAATAGATACATGTGCATACGATTACATTTCAAATCTAATTCGACAAGATCATATCGATAAAATCTTAAGCGCGATTTAATATGAAGATAATCAATAGCATTATGAACCATAGAAAGAATGTCTTAAGTCTTTTAAACGACGAGATGCAACGGATATTCGATATTTCAAATGATCAAATTTAACTACGTTTGAGTTGGTATTAAAATGACACAAACTTCTATTTTGAAAAAGCAAATATTCAAAAAATTTTCTAAACTACCTATTAAATATTATACCCTCGTGAGATTTTATCACTCTATGGAAAACCACAGTCTTAGAAATCTTAACTATAACTAAACGATGAAATTCCATGCAAAGGTTTTACAAGATATTATTCAATATTGAAGTTTCATGTCATTAGTTTGTGATTGTATATGATTTTTGCAGCAATTCTACAAACTCTTCACTGTTAGAGAAGTACCTCAACAAAGTCTCCGACTCATTAAATCCGTTGAATGACTTAACTGAAAACTATACAAAACTCTACTTTGTAAAATATCTGAGAAAAAACGAACTAAGAACTTTAAGTCTATAACAATCTATAAATCTATACAACAATCTAATTAGAGAACTGAGCATATTTAAGGTTTATGTCTCCAATTTAAAGGAGTTTTGGATTTATTATGATTAATTCAGCAAAAAATGACTCTAAAAGTGTTTTCAAGTTTCTAGCAAGCATTCTTTAGTCTTAAAATCTCCACAAGTCTAGAATTCAAAGTATTTTTTTGGAAATTTTTCGTCCCTACACGTATTTTTAAGCTTGTAACTATGCATCTTTAACTTTAAAGTCTCCGAATGTTCTTATTTCTTATAATAGTAGACCCGAAAAGCTTACTTTGAGCAATTTCTTCCAAATACTTAAGATATTGATTTCGACACTTTTCTTCGATTCACAACACACTTCACAGCACTTCCTCCTGCAATCTACAGACACTCATGTGCACATCAGTTCTAACGTTTCTGTATATGTACATAGAATCTGGTATGTATATGTTAGTAAATATGTATTGCGAATAGTCAGCCTATTGGCAAATTTTATTTTGGCTTCAAGAGAAAGCAGTTTTTTTTTTCTTCCACCCGTCATTTCTTCGTCTTCGTCTACTTCTTGTGCTGCGTTCATTCGGGCCTTCCTTCTTTCTAATGCAACGGCACAACTTAGAAACGAGCGCGACTGAGCATGCGCAACTTTGTTTTTGTGGCTAGAATGCAATTTCTGTTTCGCTGCAGCTACTTCTTCTTCTTCTGCTGCTGCTTCTACTCCTCTCCTCACATCTCTGCTCTCCACTTCTCTACTCCGCTGTCTTTTCTTTCTATTGCGAATATGTTTATGTATGTGTGTGTGTGTGTGTGTGTGTGTGTGTGTGTGTGTGTGTGTGCTTGAACTTTGAAAAGTGGGTGAATGTACAGTAATGTTTGCTGCATGCTGCTGCCTCTGCCTCCGTCGCTGCTGCTTTATCCACTGCTGAATGCAACCAACATGGCAAAAAAAAATAACAACTTGGTAAATTCGTGACATTCAAAACTGCTAGAAGGGGGCAAGATCAAGACCAAGAACGAACTATGCATCAAATAGAATGGAAAATTGTTTAAGGGCCAACTAAAGCCAATTTTCTGCAAAAGAAATATCCCAAAAAAAAAAAAGAAATATTCTAAACTTAAAGAGTGCCTCCTTTTCTCGTTTTACCCAATTAGTTTTAGCGTTGAATTAGTGAAATGGCATTAGAATTCTAGGATCAGACAACCTGTTCCTTTTTCCCATTTTGTTTGCCTTCAATAAACTTATTTGATGTTGTTTATTTGGATTTTTCCCAAAATCTGAAGTTTAATGCATTTCAAGAAACACGCCGAAAGAATTGAACCATATTAGGCACACAAATGTTCAATATATTTTTTTTTTTGGTTGTCTTTTTCATTTACTGAAGGCCGCGTTTTTAAGAAAATGTGCGTAGGTTATGTACATAAATATATGCAACGAATTCGCGTATACCCCATGCCAAGTTTAGGATAAATGAGTCCCTTTACTTTTAGCTACAACCTTTGTGTATCCTTTACACTTGAAATGCCTAAAGTAAGTCCTATGCTTCAATTACACAATTATTTTCACATTGTGCTACTCTAACTTTCGACCTTAACTCATCTTTAACATAACACATTCAATTACATATAATACTTTTGACTTGTGGAGAGGTGAAATAAACAGATTTTAGTGCTTCTAGTTCTTCTATTACTTGGAAATACCAAGTGGGAGTGCTCCAAATGCATACCCACTCAGTCCCCACAATGTCTACAGGGTATCGTAGTATATGAAAACAAAAAATTGGCACACTTATGCAAAGTCAACGACTTTGCCTTCGTCTTCGTTTGGCTTCGTCGTTGTCGTCGTCGTCGTATCAATGCAAAAACGAAAAAGAAAAACAGTTAACTTGCTGGCTTCGTTTGGAGCTTCGTTTTTGAAGCCAAGCTCGAAGCTTCAAGCTTCTTGTCTTGTGTGTGTGTGTGTGTGTGTGTGTATGTGTGTGGTGTGTGTGAGTTGCATAACTTTCATGCTCGTGTACATGAGAGCCACAAAAGTTCATTCGCCTTGTGCACTCCATTCTAGCCATGCCACCTCGCTTCCTCGCTCGCTCTCTCTCTCTCTCTCTCTCTTTCTCTGTCCCTCTCTCTTTTTTTCTCAACGTGGCTCTTTCTCTCTCCGTTTCTCTGTCTTTCTTTCTCTTGGACTTGTTACTTGGCTTTTTCTTTTTGGCTTAAAATGCACGGCGGCGGCTTTTCTCTTTTCTGAACTTGGCTTTCGTTTGGCTGTTTGTGCTGTGTTTGTCTTGTCTCTTGAACAAGGAATGTTTGTTTTTTCTTCGTTTTCGGCCGGGTATCGCAGGCGGGGGTTAGGGGCCGGTAAGAGAAATGGTAATGCTGCAGCAGCAGCAGCAGCAACATCAGCAGCATCATCATCAGCATTGTTAAAGGTCAGTTCTCTTACCTAACTTTGATTGCATTTTTTCCACTGTGTGTATGTGTGTGTGTGTGTTTATTTGGAGTTTGTTTGTTGGTCAACAAAATTTTTAAGGTTTTTGGTTTTTTTAATTGATTTTTTAGTCGAGGGCTAAAGGGCGTTGGTGGTTCAATGACCCAAGGTGTTAGGCAAGGTAAGCATTCAATTCAGCGGCATCTCAAGCTAATGCATAATATAAAATTTAAAACTCTCTTAAACATCAATCAAAAGGTAGATAATTATTTGCAAAAGTTTAATCAAAAGGTAGATAATTATTTGCAAAAGTTCAAGTTCTAATACATTTCTTTACTGATTTTTGCCAAGTTCTAAACTTCTCGGGCTTCTCTGAGTAAGAATTCTGTCTAAAATTTCTTTCTAAAATCCATACAGGAGAGCGAAAGGTTACAACTTTATACCACAAGAGGATAAAATCTTCTTTTTTTATACCTTTTCAATGACAGATATTTTACCTTGACTATTTAAAAATCAAGATAAATGTATTTTTTTTGGTGTCAAAGACTTTTCATGTTATTGAGTTCAATAACAACGATTAAAATTGCATGGCCTCAGTAGTCAATTGCCATAAACCCTCAAATATATTAATTGTCTCATTAAGAATATGTTTAACAAAAAAAAAAATAAATATCTAATCAAATGTAAAGTATAATTGCAATCAATGTTTATTATTATTAAACATGTTGGTTTTTAAAACATTTATGCGAAATTGCAATTTTATTTGTAAAAACTCGTTCTTAACCAATTTGGGGATTTTTAAAGGTTTATAGAATCTCTGCATTGAATTGCCATATAATGAATATATTCACGAGTCACTTAAGCATATTTTCGCCTTTGTTTGTTTTTGGTGGACTTTTCAAGGGTCATTCTTTGGTTATTGCCTTGTCTGGGCTCAGTGTTGGCAATATTAGTAGATTAAAAAATTTTCTTGATTTAGCCATAAGATTTTTTAGCTTAAGAAGATTTATAGAAGAAGTGTCTATATCCTTAAGCTGTTTCCCCTTTTTCCTTAGAAGAGGATACCAAGTAAATTGAAGGATGTGTCAAATGTGTTGGGGATTGTTTCTACACTTTTTGAATATCGGTTAAGGTATACAGGACCAAAACATGGAGTCAGATCAATGAAATCAGATGAAAAGACTAACTTTACGATCTTCACCCCCCCAACCCGTCCCATAGATGGGGGTGCGAAATAGCAACAACAACAACATGCTAATACAAATGTAGGAAATGAAAATGTTAATATGCGGTCATTATACAATTGAACAACACACAACTAGCAAACAAAGCCCCCACGCAAAGCAGCATAGCAATGCACAAATGCAAAATGCAAGCGAGAACTGCAAAAAAAAACAAAAAAGCTCTTAGAATCAAATGCATACACACGAGAGAGAGAGGGCGAGAGAGATGTGCATTGCACTTACAACAAAAAATGCAAAAAATTGTGACGCCCCACACACACACACACACACACACACCCAGAAAAGAGCGCGCTCGAGCGAGCGAGAGAGAGAGTGGGGCAACAGCAATGGCCGCGACATTCAACTTGAACTCGCACAAGCTCGTTCGCTCGCTCTCTCTCTCTATCTCTCTCTGGCGCCCATAGAAAATAATCAAGATCAAGTTTCTTCCGGCATTTTGTGTTGAGCAGGCAACAACAAAAACTAGAGCTTTAGCTAAGAGAGGCCAAGAGAGTACTTAAGAGAGCTTTTTTGGGTTAAATGTGTGAATGTGGGTGTATGTGTGAGTGTAGTGTAGTGGGTGAATGGGTGGCTAGGTGAGTGGGTGGCAACCGCAACAAATTATGATGTCACAAAAGAAAATAACAAATAAAAAGGAAACGAAACAAAAATGGTTATAAAAAAACTAAATTTGGTATGAAACTATTTTTTTTTGTTTGGATTTGGTTTGGGTTTTAATTTGTTTGCAATTTGTTTAGTTTGCGACAATTTTCTCTTTGTGGAAAGCGTTTTGCCTCCTTTTGAACTGAGTTGCAGCGGCAGCGGCGCCAGTAACAACAAATGGCGGCAGCAATTCTTGGAAACAAGTTGCATCGGAGGCATATATACATATATATATATATATATATACATATATTGTGGCAAGAGGCAAGCATTGAACTCGATTTTGTTTTCATTGCTGGCTGCTGCCGCTGTTGGCTGCCTCTGAAAATTTCTAAAACGCAGCTAATTAGTCGAGAGTGTTTGCTGCTGGTGGCTTCTTCTTTAGTGTGTTCCACTTTTCGGGCAGTTTTCCACTTTTTCCTTTTAACTGTTGTTGTTGTTGCTGTTGCAGTTTTTTTTTCTTGCAGATTTCACACGCGGGCAAGCAATTCATCATAAAAATTATTGGTAAAGAGATGTTTGAGCTTTGGCTAAAACCAAATGAAAATAAGTTTTTCCATAGACCGCACCTTGTCTTTCGTCTTTCTTCGTCTTTGAGTTTGTTTTTTGAAATCAAATGAAAGTTGTTACACCCTGTACACCCCATACAGGTAATATAGAAAGGTATGATATGATCATGAAAAACCAAAACATTCGAATTAAACTCATATTTGTCAAGAATTTTGTTATAAATAATTCAAATTGGCTGAAACATTGAATCAGGTAGGTTCCGATAAATGTAAAATAGATTAAAGTAGCGGAAATAGTCAAAAATTTTAGTTCTTTAAAGAGAAGTCAAGTAAAAAAAAGCAATATGCAAAATATATTGCATAATTTCTGTTTTCTTGAAGAAAAGTCATGTGAAAACTCTAACCAAATTGTAAAAAAGAGTTAAGAAACACTTCATGTTGACCAAAAAGTATCCTCAATGAGATTCTACAATTATAATAATCAAGGTATCAATAATTTCACTTATTGGCAGACAAATTGAAAAGGTAACTAAATGTCGATGCATTGCAATTAATGTAAAGGAATTCGTTTTTGTTTCTGACATACATACGAACATAGAAGGCAGTCAGTCAGTCAATCAGTTAGTCAATCGTTTCAGTAGACTTTGCTTTAGATCCAAATGCAACAACAAACGGTCGTTGCCATTTTCACTTGAATTTCGCAAAGAAAAGCGAGCAGCGAAAATCGCAAGCAAAATCGAGTATACGCATGACGAAAGTGAAATAGAAGCGCAAGCCAAGCAACAACAACAACAACAAATCGAAAAACCTAATATATTGATAAAAACAACAACAACAAAAAGAGAGTGCGTAAGAGTTTAATATGTGAGAGAAAGAGAGAGAGGGAGGGAGGAAGAGAGAGAGAGTTCCAGCGAGAATGAGAGCGAGAGAAAGAGCAAGCGAACAAGAGAGAGAGGGAAAGGGAAAGGTTGTTTTTAGCTTTAAGCGTAGCTTCACTTTTTTTTTCTCTATTTTGTTAGTTTTTTTGTAGTTTTTTGTTTTTTGGTCAAGTTCATTCAACTTTTCTTTAGAACTTTGGGTCAATAAACTTCAAGCCAGCATGGAGATCATTTTTTTTTTTATTTTTTTGGACAGTTCTTTGGTTGATGATGGCGCTGCTGCTGCTGATGATGATGATCCAAGTCAGTCTATTTTTCTTTTGTTTGAAAGGCGGCAAAACACATAAATTAAATGTGTTTAACTGGAGGTCAATGGACAACGATGAGAATGAAAGAAAGATATAATAAATGGGCTAGCGCATATCGAAAATAGAAGCATTATCTTCAATTTTCAATAAAAACTTAAAGAATTTCTTTTAAGACTAAGACCAAGTCATTTTGTGTTTTCTTTAAATTTAACGTATTTCAATTCCATTTACAATAGAGGGCGCGTTTTCTAACAGATGCGCCACCTAGGCGACCTGCAGAGACAACTCAGCGATCTGTCTTATTGGATTTGAAGTCTAATGCTAATTAGATATCAGGTATATAGTAATATGTATAGTTCAGATCGAAAATTAAGAAAGCCCTTTTGAAAAGGTTCCCAAACTTTTCGTACTAAGTACTAAATGGATTAGCTTAAAATTGATTACCCTGTCGATTAAGTCTTCTTTTCAATAATTATTTTAGATCGATATGAAAAACAGAGACTCACCTTGGACATCTTCGTTAACAATTCCTTATAAATAACTCTCTGTTTCAAATCATTCGGAGCTGAATATCCTTCTTATGAGCTCATCCAAGATATTTCTTTGATCAGGAATCGGTTTTCTTGATTTTTAACTTTAATAGAATAAACGTTTTTTCATCATTCAGCTGCTTAAATGTCCTCGAGCTCGGCAATTTGATTGTTTTCTTATTCTAGATAAAAAGTACAATATAAAAAATAAAATAGAATTCTGCAAATTTCAAAAAATTAAGAACAAAAAATAATTTTTAAAATTTTTGAAACTAAATTCGGTTTGTGCTATTTTTTTTGTGTTTTCCCAACTGCTTCTCACGCTTTTATTTAAGCTTAAACATAATTATTTTAAAGAATATATATTCGTTTAAATCTAGCTAATAATTAGAGAGAGAGGAGAGAAAATTAAAACCTTTTGTTTGGATGAATGAAGTTCTTTTCGTTTTTGAAATTTACAATTTATCAATCGTTATTGCGGAATAATTGAAATTACTTTAAAAATTCATTATGGATATATACAATTCTTATTTACTTTAAAAAAATGTTTAACAAATATTTGTAAAATTTGCGCTTAAACGGAGGGGGGAAAAAGGTTTATCTTTTTTGTTTATCGTTTTCTTACTTTCTTATGAATATGCCCTGAAATCATGAGATATTTTCCGGTTTTTGGCATTCAATCTCTAAGCATTTCTTATGTTCTATAGATTTCTGTGTTTTCTTTTTCTTTCTATTCCTTTTCATTATTTTTTGTTTGTGTTTTTTTGTGTTTTTGTCATTAATTTATACAAGATTTAATTACCATTTCATCATCATGATCATCATCATCGATGTCGTATCTTTTTGTTTATGTGCCCACTTTTTTTGGCCGTCGCACTTGAACTGGAGGTGAGTTTACTTTTTGTATTTGATGTGGGTGTGCCAAGAACATCCTTATGGTTGCTATTGCCACTAAGACTGCCCCCGACCATGGCAGAACCACTACCAACCATTCCACCGCCGCCGCCGCCACCAATTCCCACACCAATAGATCCACTAACCAATAAACTGCCTTCATGTCGATGCGAGGGAGAATCTGAAAAAAAAACATTTGTGGGAAATGAATTCCAGGTAATAATATCAAGATTAAAACTAATATTATGAGATTCTAGAACTGCTTGCTTCTGAATGGTGAAGCAAAGATTCAATCCGTGTCCAATCTGTGTTCGATCTCGTACTTGAGAATATCTAAATGATATATCAATATCTTGGATAAAACTAAGACTAAGACTAGAAATGCTTGCCTCCTATCCTATTTTCTCTGTTTCTTACCCTTCTCATCTTTGGGTGTACTCTTAATGCTCGTTGCCCCATCATGCGCTGTGGTGGTATTCTGATTCATAGATATTTGATTGTCGCTGGAGTCCTCATTTGTAATGGAATCCGATTCACTGGCACGTTCAGCTAAAAAGATAACCAAAAGATCACATTAGATTGCTGTTTCGATACTTTTAGGATTGGGGAGCACTTACGATTGCAAATGGCCATGGAGGTAATGCTGGATTTTGAGAATAAACGTTCTGCCTCTTTAAATTTGCGATTTCGTTTATCTGCCTTGGAATTGGTTGCCTTGTTTGAGGTCAAATAGCGTTCCCATCCTCGTATTATGTTGCCACACAATTGAGTGTCCTCCAGGTACGAACCCTCAAAGGCATATATCTGACGCTCCAAATTCGCCAATTGTTCCTGCAAAAGGATGTGTTTTTAGAAAATGGTTCGGGGATTCGATTCCTTTAGGGATTCATTTATATCCTCCGCCTCCCTCTCATCATCCATGCTGTAGCTATCTCGCTTTCGCACATACCGAAGTTTCCGCCTTTTTTTTGATGAGATCCGCCAGCTCGGCTCTGGTGTCCATGGGACCACTTTTCGCATTGGAATTTGTTTTCGCCGACTTCTTGGGCTTGTTGCCATTTGTTTCGCTAACATTTTTACTTGTAGGAGAACTCATTTTGGCCAGAATTTCAATAATTTAATACAATCGCATTTAATTGTAAACAATATAAACGGTGTGACCGTTCTATTCATTTTTGGTTTTTTTTCACAAATACTGGCATCCGTTGCACGTTCCCCAGTATTTTTCTCCCACTATTTGAGTCAAGATAACACCAACATTTAAGTATTGGTTTGGAACATTGGAATTTATGAAATTTAAAATAATTTTTTTTCAGTGTATAGTATTCATGAAGTGTGGCGAGTTTTTGTTCAATTTGTTTTGTTTTTATTTTTGAGACTAACAGTAAATTAAGTATACGTATACAGGTGCAACCAAATACCCAACACCCACCCGCAACAATCCCCCTTCCCGCCAGACCACACACCGCCTCACACAAGCACAACAGACAGAAAGAAAAGAAAAAAACCAAGTGAAAAAAACAAGCATAATAAATAAATTTATTTTAAACGCATAAAAAGGAACACTTCGGCGGCCGGAGGACAGCACAGCTATAACGAAAACATTAGAGAGTGAGAGTGAGTGCGAGTGAGAGAGAGAGAGAGTGGAGGAGCAGGGACTCTCATCAATATGGCCAAGACAAGGCGTATCACAAGCAACTTTTCCTGGCTGCTAATCGTTCTTCTCAGTGCGAATTGCTACGTGTCCAGCAGAGCAGATGAACACACACACAAGGTATGTGTAAGTCGACGTCGTCGCCGGCGTCGTGTTGCACACATGTATTTGTATTTTCCTCATTTGTTATTATCAATGAAAATTTCCTTAACTTCCCCACACCACACCACCGCACCCCACCCCCAACCCTCGATTACCAACTTCCGACATCTACCTACCACTTACTTATTCTCTCTCTCTCTCCCTCTTGTCTGTCTCCCTCTTTCTCTCTCTGTCTCTCTCTGCTCTTTCCTCTCCGCAGTACAATGACCAAGAGGAAGTGGTCCTTTGGATGAATACAGTGGGTCCATATCATAATCGCCAGGAGACATATGCCTACTTCTCATTACCATTCTGCCGCGGAGAGAAACATTCTATTTCCCATTACCATGAGACACTGAGCGAGGCTCTGCAGGGTGTCGAACTGGAGTTCAGTGGCTATCAAATGGCCTTCGCCCAGAACAAGAAACGCAATGTGATCTGCGGTGTCGAATTGTCCGAAGAGAATACCAAAGCCTTTACCTATGCCGTTATGAATGAGTATTGGTATCAGATGTATATCGATGGCCTGCCCATATGGGGTAAAGTCGGCGAACGGGATGAACGCGATGGCAAATATTATATATTCACACACAAGAAATTCGATATCGGCTATAATGGACAACAAATTGTCGATATCACATTGACCACGGATGCACGACAAGAGCTAAAGGCTGGCACCAAAATCGAATTCTCATACGAGGTCAACTGGAAGACGAGCAAAGTGGAATTCAAGAATCGTTTTGATAAATATTTGGATCCAAATTTCTTTCAGCATAGGGTAAGTTATACCATACAGTCATTAACCAAGTCGAAATTTTGCTTTAAACAGACTTTATAAGGGTTCCTGTCGAATATCAAAAAGCAAGGTTAGGTTGGGTAAGGTTAGGTTAGGCCTTATTACTCTTTCCACTACTATCACATAATGAGTTTCTGCTTCTTTTTATTTGAGATTCTATATCTTCCAGCCTTTTATCTCGGTTTCTTTAAACATATGTACTTGACAATATGCCACGTAGTGCCGCTAGGTTGAACTTCCGTTTGTCTTTACTGGAAGTTATGATTAGTAATACTTTAAAGAGGGATCAGTGGAGTCTTCTAGCGCTATTCAATTAGTTTTTTAGATTATCGATGGGAGTATCATTAAAGAAAGGACTTCCAAGTACTGGGAAATGACTATTTGGCAATCCTTTTGGCTTATGATGAGTCTCACTAATAGATTTTTGGATTTTTCTTTGCAGATCCATTGGTTCAGCATTTTTAATAGCTTCATGATGGTTATATTCCTCGTTGGACTCGTTTCGATGATTTTGATGCGGACATTGCGTAAAGATTATGCACGCTATAGCAAGGATGAGGAGGTCGATGATATGGAACGTGATTTGGGCGACGAATATGGATGGAAGCAAGTGCATGGCGATGTGTTCCGATCGCCACCGAATGCTTTGCTCTTCTCGGCACTAATTGGAGCTGGCTATCAATTGATATCGGTCGTTTTCTGTGTCATCATGTTTGCCATTGTGGGTGAATTGTATACGGAAAGGGGTTCGATGCTATCGACTGCGATCTTTGTGTATGCGGCAACATCACCGATAAATGGTTATTTTGGTGGTTCACTTTATGCACGCTTAGGCGGACGTTTGTGGATACGTCAGATGTTGGTATCGGCATTCACCGTGCCGGTGGCTGTATGTGGCACAGCGTTTATGATTAATTTCATAGCCATTGGTTATCATGCCTCGCGAGCCATACCCTTTGGCACCATGGTCGCTGTCACCTGTATATGTCTGTTTGTCATATTGCCACTGACCCTAGTGGGCACTGTGGTCGGACGTAATCTGGATGGCCAACCCGATTTTCCATGTCGGGTGAATGCTGTGCCGCGACCCATACCCGAAAAGAAATGGTATATGGAGCCATTAATTATAGTGCTGCTGGGTGGCGTTTTGCCGTTTGGTTCCATTTTCATTGAAATGTAAGTGATCCGATCCCGAAGTTATTCACGAAATAATGTTCATTAATCTAATTTTCATAGGTACTTCATATTCACATCATTTTGGGCATATAAAATCTATTATGTTTATGGATTTATGCTCCTGGTATTCACCATACTCACTGTGGTCACCGTTTGTGTGACAATTGTCTGCACATATTTCTTGCTTAATGCCGAGGATTATAGATGGCAATGGACGAGCTTTATGGCCGCTGGCTCCACATCGATCTATGTGTATGCCTATTCATTTTATTACTTTTTCTTTAAGACCAAGTAAGTTTTATAATACAATTATCTCGGCTTCCATTGGATTAGATATTCATATATTTCTCTGTTCCATTTGCAGAATGTTTGGCCTCTTTCAGACGGCCTTCTATTTTGGTTATATGGCCCTATTCAGCGGGGCATTGGGCATCATTTGCGGCACTGTTGGCTATGTGGGCACAAATCTATTTGTTCGCAAAATCTATTCCAATGTGAAAATAGACTAATTTACCTATATTTATATATACCCGACTCCCACACTTCTATCTCTGTTCAACACCAACCAACCATTATCAATCGAAAAATGATTTGTATTTATTTATGTAGAATTTTAGTTTAACTACCATTCAAAAGATATATTTTGTTATTGGTTTCAATTCCTACATATTCTTTTGTCCTTTTGTGTTTGCTCAAAAATCTCATCAACCAAAGTTGCAATATCCCAAATATATATAATTTGTTTCCTTGATGATGTTTTCTATATATATATATATATAGCATATATATATATATACATATATCATCTGCGTGTGTTTTATGAAACTTGAAAATGAAAAACTTATCAAACTTATCAAAAAATAATGAAATGGAAAAGCAAGATGAAAAAAAAAACGAAAATGTGACTTCAATTTATTTTTTGCGCCAATTAAGTTTATGTACGAGAGATGCTGATGATTTAGCCATAGTCGATAAATATAATAAATAATATTAATAATAATAAATAATAAAAAGAAGATTCAAATATGTAAAACCAAATTAATGCATTTCACATTCAATATAATTGAACTTAATTTTGTGCAAACTCTTCTTAAAATTAATTTGAAAACGAACTCCATTACTACAAAGGTTTCAGATCACATATTTTGTTGTGAAAACCTTTAAACAAAGTTGATCATAGATGGATCTCCCTTTCTTATAGCTTTATATTGTTATTTCCGGACTGTAAAAAGTCGGTTATCTTTGCCACAACTTTTCATTTTTATAATTCTAACAATATATTAAACAAATTTTGACTGTTAAAATTGTTCATGAATAACATTCAAACATTTGTTTAACCTATCAAATTTCATGTCACTTTTCCACTTATTTGGTCACAGAAATTTGTAAATTATATAATTTTACATTTAACTAACGAAATTTTGAAAAACCATTTCCATCCCGATATCAACAAGGTGCCAAATAGAAAGAGAAACCATCCACTGTGGCGTGAAAGGGATAGTGCGCGAGTGACCAAGAAGATGACGTTGAAGTGACTATTCTTGTTTGACAACTCGGGAAAATTGGTTATGGTGGAGAAGGGGAGGCGGGGGCATGCTTATGCATATGTATGAATGAAGCTGTCAATACAACAGCCAAAGAATTGGAACATATTCAAAGAGCTACTTACGACTTAGGCGTTTGATAAGCCGCTGCAGAGTCAAAACATTCTACGTAATCCGATTATGAGCCCAATCCAATTCGATGAACTACAGGAAACCATAATCTTAGAAAGAACCAATCTATATTTTCGAATATTACTAAAATTTATCTAGTAATAATTACTAAGCCTAATGATTGTATGGAGAGCACTAGCTGCTATGGTCTTCCACCCTTCGAATCTATAAAACTTTTAGGAATTTTAATCCTAAATAAAAAAAAATACTCAATTTACTTAATTTTCATGGTTGTTAACACCCAAAATTTAATTAGTTAACAAAAGTTATTTTTTTCGAATGAAAAAGTTAAAAATTAATCATCCACAGCTAATAATACCATAGCAGATTGCTCAGAAATTATAGATGGTTTGATATTTTTATCTTAAGTGAGAAAAAAACCCAAAATACCTAATTTTCATGGATTTTAAATTGTGTCTTCCAACCCCAAAAAAAAATGTTGTAGTACAAAAATTATGGTTTTCGAAGCTACAGTTATTGGAGTATGAAAATATTGTAATTTTTTGGTGGGCATAATTTAAATCTCTTCCCTATGCTATGTATAATTTCTTGTAGGGTATACGTAACTACATTAGAGCCGATGAAGGAGGGAATAGAGTACGGCCCGGCCCTCTGGTGTGGTCTTATCTCAAGCGATTCCAATATTGATCAAGTGGCTCTGTTGCCAACTGATTCATCTGATCAGTTTTGGATGTTTGTTTTCGTTATTTTGTGTGTGGTTTTGGTGATATGATTGACCCTCAAAATGAGAATCATTGAGGGTTCTGTTTTCTTTTTTTTTTTTTTTTTGCAAACTTTTTTTATGGGACCTTCCATCTAATTGCAGATTATGTCGAAACTCTTGGGCTTATCGACATGAAAAATTCATTTTTATAATTGTGCAATGAACTGGTGTTGGTCGGTGCAAAACAAGTTGATTTTTGTTTTATGGGCTAACAATTATCAAAACGTGAATATCAAGTGTCTTAAAAAATATTCCATGACGCCAAAAATATGAGAGAAAAGTGATGGAAAATTTTGTTTGTGGGTGTGTAGATAGATAATTTCCAACATAAGGGCTCAGAACTCTATATGGATTTTCACTTTTACCTTCCTTAAGTTTAGAATGATGTTGTGTACCTTTAGCTAATGACACACACACACACACACACACACAGGTTTTTGGTTTAAAATTATGCGGAGTAAATGTAACTGGAACTGGGAATCTAAAATCTATTTCGTAATTTATGCTAATGAAAGATCAATAAGAACCTCCACAATAACGGCGCTTAAATATAGTGGAGAGAGAGGGATAGATTGGGGGGGTGGGGGCAGCAAAAAATTCTCTTAGAATTTTCGAAAGTGTTTCAAAGACAAGTTATAGTAATTCATAAAAACAAATCCAACTCTGGGCATCATGTGGGTTGTTCATAAATTTCTGATGTTTGGAATTCAAAGATACAATTTTTACGAGTTGATTGACATTTGATGCGCTCACTAGCTGACTGGTTGACTTCCCCCCCAAAAAAAAAAAACCTTTGAAAAGGGCTCGTCCGTCGTCGACGATGTTTTCCGAATGTAAATTCCAATAAATGTCAGGTATCAATGAGTGGAGGGGGAGTGGGGTATAGGGGTAGAGATACATACTAAGAACAGTTATTGCTTTTGCCTCATTTTATATGCATTCATTTCGAAAAACTTAAACCAATTTCAACTGGATTCAAATATCATTTAGATAGACCTTTTCTTTTCTCTCTCTCTCTCTCTCTCTCACTCTCCTCCTGCTGTCTCTCTCTCTCTTTCTGCATACACTCGGGAAAATCGAAATGATTAGAAGAATTTCCCATTGTCAAGCTAATTGGAAAACTGTTTCGATTTTGCTTTCAGTGTAGAGTCTCATTTTATATAAAACCTGAGCATCGATTCTAGATCAATTCAGTTCTGTGAAAATATTTGTCGAGTCATGATTGGATTTCTTCTATTGGTCCTTTTGGGTGAGTCTTTGCCAGAGTTCGGAATTCGAAATTGGATTATATGAATTTGGAATTTGCACTGGAATTTTAGGACTTTCTTCATCGTCGTTGGCGCTGGCATCGTTGGTGAAATGCAATTGTGATCCTGGTCCAGAGGGACCAGCCGGTCCCCAGGGACCGCCTGGACCACCAGGACCGCCAGCTTTCTCGGGACCATGGGGCTATCCGCCGACATCGCCATTCAATCAGAATGTGCAAATAATACCGGGACCCAGAGGAATGCCAGGACCACCAGGACCACCGGGCTATTGTTTCCCGTGTCCAGCGTCACCATTTCGCACCGCATTGGGTCCACGGCCAGGTCCTTGGGGCAGTGGAGCACCGATTCAGCCGTTGGTCTCATCTCCCGTGGACTCGGCCAGTGGCGTATCGACAGCAATTGGCAATATAATTGTATTGCCTTCGGGTGCCAGTTTGAATGGACGCACTCAGCTGTTCCGCATCACACCGGACGGTCAAGTGTTGCAGATTGAATCGCCCAAGGATGTGCCAAAGGATTTGCTCGAATTGCCAGTGCCAGTGCCAGCGAATACGTATCACGAGTTGCCCACTTTGCCGACAGCAGCCTCGTTGCCCAGCATTACACCGCCATCAGCAGGAGCTGCTAATCCTGTTCCTGCTGTTCCACCCACATTGGCCACACCACCCGAACCGAGTGCTCCACAGACCACTCTAGCACCCGAGGGACTCGACGAAGCCATGTTTGCGGCAAATAATTTTGATAAAAAGGATTTTCTACGCGGCACTAGCACCAGCTTCAACGATGCCGTTCACGATTGGCGACGCATCTTCCTCTTGGGCGAACGACCAACCACCAACAGCGCATATGCTTCCGCCATTCCATCCCAGCCATCCAATCCCACTCAATTGGAGAGCACCATGGAGAATTTTCAGCGAGCTCTCGTCGAGTTGAAGGAGAAATATGCCTCATTAATTCAACCACGTAGTGGCGGCAGTGGAGGTCGCTATGCAGTTATACTCTAAGACCTCCGGGGAAACTCCTTTCGCACTCACCCACTTACTTATTAGATAATAGATATTTAAATAAAAACAAGTACTGATAATTTCTAACATGAGTTTCGAGTGGTCTACTATTTTCCACTATCTATCCGAAATGTTTCCGTTTTATTGGAACTAATCAATAAAACATTTAAAAGCGTACAAGTTTCGTTCTTATCACTACCTACCATGAGTGCCGCCTTAAGAAAAACTATTGAAGAGCCTTTTTTTTATTTTATTATCTAACGATTAATGTACGTAAAGACGCAAAAAGTTCTTTAACCAAATGTTCAAGTACCTATCATCCATCTAACGATCTAAGTAAGAAACCTACACAGCTACACTTCTTCAAAATGCGCATTCTAGAGGCACTGCTGAAGGACTTTCTCTTAAATGTAAACTTATCTAATCGGTAGAGATTCCCCGACCTCTAAAAAATTGTTTTACTCGAAAGAAACCATTTTTTAGCGAGTCCATTTTCTATCTCCACACGCGCTTTTTGCAACATGAGCAGCTTAGAGGCACTTGTAAAGGACTTTCTCTTACGTTTCAAGTGCGAGAAACAATTTCAAATCAATTTTATAGCATTAGATGAAATGTTTTCCATGAAATGTTTTCAAGATTCCAAGAAGCTTTCTATCATTTCGTTTATGAAAATAGGCTTCTTAGATTGTGAAATCCATAAAAGTCTGAATAAGAAGTACTTTATCTTACCCAAAAATAAAGGGCTTTCTTTTCTATTTCCATGTATTTTCCATGAAACGTTTTTTCAATGAGCTTAATTAGTCACACAAAGACTTACTGAAAAGGCTTCCCAAATTGTTAGAAAAGGAAGTTATTTCTTTTAACCAAAAGTAAGTCGAAATTCTTATCATGGAGATGAACTTTTTCTTAACTTTAAACAAGGTAAAAGTTCAGAAGCTGCAGTTGAATATAAAGTTTGTTTTAAATTGCATTTTATGCTTCACAAAAGATGAGTAGATTATCTGTCAATCCAATGCTAAAACTAGTTGAGAATTACAACGAAAAAAGCAGGAACAGCGTACACCTCAGGAGTTTATCGCTGGCGCTAGCACTAGCCGTCAATCAATATTATAGATTTCTTCACAACTATCGAATAAGAATAATCTCGTTTATCAGCTAGAAATAGCTGTTTAGTAGATTTTTTTGTCTTATATATATATTTTAGGTACTAAAGTCTAATCTATTATCGTGTGGATCAATGGCGTGTGTATTGCTTAAGTACTTTAAGAAAAAAAATAAAATAATAATATAAATTTATACTATATATACAGATAGATAGTGTTGGGACCCTCGACGGATAATCTTGTTTGAGTATTCCATTTCAATAGATAAAGTATACGTGAGACTTTCAGAATTTGCGTTTTTAATTAACTCCTTCTTGCAGCTGTCAGTTAATCAGTCAATCAGTCAAGCAATCAATCAGTCACACGCTGTCTGTCCGTCTCCGACGCAAGCAGCATAGGCCATCATATGGGGAATGGAGTTCTGCTCATAGACACCAGTGAAGAGATGAGCCCAGGGGCCAGAGGCGAAGACGCCAACATCCTCACCGCCATGTGTTTCGGATAGCAATGGCGCCATGGCGGGAAACAGTTGATCGAAGTCATCTGAACGCTGAGCCAAAGGGTCGTAACGCTGATGTCCAGCGGTGTCGTAGTAGCTATCGAAACTCATGCCATTGGCATAGCTGAGAGCCAAATAGGGTTGGCCATCGGTGCCCCGGGATTCGGCCTCACTGAAGATGTCACTGTGACGCGGCTGATAGCCCGACAAGCTGAACGTATGCGAATGATCCGAGGTGACCACTATCAGAGTGTCCTCCTCACTGGTCATGGCACGAGCCAATTTCACAGCCTTCGAGAGCTCGACAGTCTCATCTAGAGCTATCCTCGCCATGGTATCATGATGACTGATATCGATTTTACCGCCCTCAACGAAAAGGAAATAACCCTGCTCCTCCGTTTGCAGCACTTCGAGAGCCTTCTGTGTCATCTCCTCCAGAGTGGGTTCGTTGTTCTCCTCATCGGCCAATTGCTCGAGATGATAGTGCAAATGAGATTTGCTGAAGAGACCCAACAGGCGTCCCGTTTCGGTGGCATTCACATTGAGCAGTTTCTTTTGCGTCTTCACAAAGACATTGTCCTCGGCGAGGGATTCGAATTCCTCAACCAAATTGCGTCCATCAGTGCGTCTGCCTTTGTCGTAGAATTCGGGGGCATAGAAACTGCGTTTGCCACCGCCGAGCATTACCTTCAGTTTGCTGCCCACTTCGCCATGGATGAGCTGAACGGCAATGTCATTGAGATTCTCACCCAGTTCGCCGGGACATGCCTCCTCGAGGACAGCGTTGTTCTCCCACTCCCGATCCGCGGTGTGGGCATAGACACCCGATGGCGAGGCATGCGTGACACGGGTTGTGGTCACCAGACCAGCTGCCTTACCCTTGTCCATGGCCCATTTGCCCAGCGAGAAGACATGATTGGTTGCATTGGCCATGGCCAGACAGTCGCCCCGCTTCACATGGGCATTCACTCCGATTGTTCCATAGTTGGCCTTGACGCCACACAAATACGAGGTGGAAGTGCAGGCACTGTCTGGCACAATTTTGTCCACCGAATAGGTCTTCGAGAGTCCTGTGTAGGGGAATTCCTCAAAGGATAGTTTCATCTCCTCGCCGCCGAGCAAATTGCGTGCAGCAGCCAAAGTGGCCAGACCCATGCCATCTCCCAAGAAGAGTATGATATTCTTGGCCTTATTCGTATTCCTCACATACGACAGTTTCTCCAGAATATGCTTCTTACTGGCCTCCAGCCAATAATCCTGTCTAGCCTCATCGGGATTCACGCGCAATGGCGTACGCGTTGTTTTCGATGACAAAACTGGATGCATTTCCTCCTCGTTGGCCTCCACACGTTTGGGCACGGCTGCCAGATGGGTCAGATGGGCCAACATCAGGCAGAGAGCAAACACCATCAGCAATTTGTTAGCCATTTTCTCGATTATGTGTGCTTTCACTTTGCCAGCCAAATGGACACTGTACTTCTTTTGCTGACATATGCGCCACTATATAACCCATTCCGCAAGACATCACGAGCAAGTCAGGTGCGTTTAGTTTTGTTATTTATGATACTCACGTTTCCACAGGGTTCTTGGGTCCCAAAACACTTGAGATTGCCGGTCGATCGCTCGCAAAATCACGAAAAAAACAACCTAGTCGATCGATCGATCGATCGACCGACCGATCGACCGATTGATCGCTAGAGCTAGGCTATATAACCAAGTCAATTTTCTATTATTCAACTAGTCGTCTTTAGGCAGTCTCAATATGAAGACCTTCTATTGTTTGAGTCTCCTGCTCATCTGTGGCCTTTGCCACATCTCTCAGGCCAAGGAGCTGCTGACCGAGGAAGAGCTTGAGCTACGTAAGTATCTAAAACTAATCTATAATCAGTTTGAAATTAACTTTTTTGCCAATCGATATAATCTCATCAAATATAATTACTTTCGGTCCTCTGACAATCAAAAATTAATTGCCTTTAACTTTTTGTTAATAAATTTTAGTAATAAACCTTTTTTTAAATAATTTTCCATATTTAAAAAAAGGGAGGAGATCTTCGATTTGCTTATAAAAGTATTTCTCAAAGAAAGATACATAAATAATTATCCTCTTACAAATATAGAAAATATTAATTTTTCAATTCTCTCCTTGAATTTGTTTCTAAAAACTAGTTTTTCCCTAAATACTTGCTGCTAATTTGTTGGTTTTTAGATTCTTAAGCAAATTCTGCACTAGTTTTAATTTTGAAACCAGTTTTTCGTATCTAATCTTTGCTACTTAAGACTTTCTCAATTACTATCAATTCAACGACATTTTCAAAGTTAGATTTACTTAATCGAATGCGGTTTTATCTTAAGAAACTTAAGATTTCGAATACGTTGAACTCTCAAAACGAATTGCAATTTCAATTAAAATTAGTATTATTAGATAGCTAAGATCTAAGATTCTTGTTTAGTGAATTTGCGATATGAAATGAATTTCTATGAATAGTTTGCAATTAAATTTCACGAATAATCAGTTCGGTAAACCCATAAACTAAAGTTCGCTTCCGTTATCACAATGATTTTGTATAATTTTGGATTTTATTGGAATTCACGATTTGTTTTCGTTTCGGTTGGTTTCGTTTCGTTTCTGACAGAACAACATCCCCGACTAGTTAGCTCACGCGACTTTGTGGCTTTGGACGAGGAGCTGGAGACACGTTTTTGGCACGATAAGGCCCAGTCGATTTTGGCCGATAAGCTTAGCCACCATAAAGCACTCAATGAGAATCGTGCGAAAAATATAATACTATTTCTCGGCGATGGGATGTCCGTGCATACAATAGCAGCGACACGTGCTCATCTGGGCGATAGCAACAAGCAGGTGTATTTTGAGAAATTTCCCTATGTCGGGCTATCGAAAACCTATGCGGTGGACGAACGTACTCCGGACTCGGCGAGTACGGCAACCGCGTATTTGAGTGGCGTAAAGGCTAACTATGGGACAATCGGTGTGAATGCCGAAGTGCCGCGTAGAGATTGCCTGGCGGCCACAAATACAAGTACTCACACTCAATCTATAGCTCAATGGGCTCAGGAGGCGGGCAAGTGGGCGGGTTTGGTCACAACGGCCAGAGTGACGCATGCCTCGCCGGCTGGTGTGTATGCTCATACGGCCGAAAGAGACTGGGAGGATGATCAGACGATAGTGAAACATGGTTGCAGCTCCGAATTGAACACGGACATTACCCGTCAGTTGGTTGAGGGCTCTGTGGGCAAGGATTTGCGCGTGATATTGGGCGGTGGTCGAGCCAAATTCCGTGATCAGACCAAACACGATGAGGAGGGCATCTTGGGTGATCGTACGGATGGGCGGGATTTGATTGAGGATTGGCAAAAGGATAAGACAGAACGCGGACAGCAGGGTGAATATGTGTGGTCACTGAAGGGACTCAATCAATTGGATTTGAGTAAAACCGATTATCTACTGGGTCTCTTTGATGCCAGCCATTGTCCATATCATGGTGATCGTCAGCGTTCCCATTTGGAATATGCCGAACCCTCACTCTCCGATATGACAGAGGCCGCCCTCAAGGTCTTAAGTCGCCATGAGGAGGGCTATTTCTTGTTTGTGGAAAGTGGCCGAATCGATATGGCCCATCACGAGACATTGGCCCACAAGGCTCTGGAGGATACCCAAGAATTTGCCCGTGCCATTGAATTGGCACGCGACCTAACCAATGAGGATGATACCCTCATAGTGGTGACCTCAGATCATTCGCATACCATGACCATTAATGGTTATCCGGTAAGTAAAATTAAAAAGCCCTCCCCTCTGCATCTCCTTAACTCTTTCCTTCCGTTTGCCTTCCTTTTGTTTTTTAGTATCGTCGTCAAAATATCTATGAAACAGCTCCAAATCTAGCCGATGATGAGCTACCCTTCACAATTTTATCTTATGCCAATGGTCCTGGTTTCAAGCAAACCTATAATGATGAAACCGGAAGACTCGATCTCTCCCATGTGAATACGGAAAATGTTGATTTCGAATTCCAAGCTACTGTCCCATTGAGCAGTGAGACGCATGGTGGCGAAGATGTTGCAGTCTTTGCATCCGGTCCACAGGAGCATCTCTTTTCGGGCAACTATGAGCAGAGCACGATTCCAGCCTTGATGGCTCATGCTGCCAATATCGGACCATTTGCTCAAGATAAACTTCGTAAATAAATGAAATAGAAATTCGAAAGGCTGACCTGAGAGATTATAATTATCCCTAGAATACCATTGATAATAGTTAATAAGAATCAATATAATTTACAATCAATAGAATAGTACTAAAAAGTTCATATATGCAATTTGGTTTCATTTTCCCCTGCTGAAGAAAACAATTAAAAAGTATAGCAAAGTCGATTAAAATCGGCTCCGATTCAATAAAAATAAGTCCAATAATGAGATTCTTCGGACATTCAAAGGACGTCTCCGATTCAAAGGAGGAAAATTAAAAATTTGGATTTACATGCCAAATTATCGATTCTTCCAGCCAGTATTTTAGCCCTTTTTTGGATTTTAATATAAATTTGTATAGAAATTATAATTAATTGGATTTTAATATAAAATTGTATAGAAATTATAGCTTTAAAATTTAAAAATATTTTGCTCATTGCGCAAAGCCGTTACATTGCAATTTAAAACGCTATCGAGCTAATATCGTTTCAATTTCATTTAGTGTCATCCGCGCATAACTTTTATGTAGTGTCATCCGGGCATAACTTTCATGTAGTGTCATCCGGGCATAACTTTGATGTAGTGTCATCCGGGCATAACTTTCATGTAGTGTCGTCCGGGCACATGTCGACATGTGCTCGTTCCATTGTCATTGTTTCACACAAATAAAGAAAAACATTTGATAAATAAAAATGACCAGAAAGAAGCAACCCAAAAAGAAAGTGGAAATTGTCTTTGATCCACTAAAACGCAAGTAAGAATTGAATAAATCCACTCACTACTAAATTCATCCAACCCAATCTTCTCCAGAGAATTTTTGACTGGCTTCCGCAAACGTAAGAATGAGCGCCGCACTCGTGCCAAGGTAGAATTGGAGCGGAATTTAAAGGAAGAGCGCATACGCATCAGGCAGGAGGTGAAGGATGGCTTCAAGCATCTTAAGAAATCCTTTGAGCCCCTCAAAGAACTCACCGAGGAGGAGAAAGCCGAGTCTAATGTGGCCGAAGCCTACGAAGATGAGGAAGTCCAGGTGAAAATTGTCGAGCTGACCACAAATGATTTGGCTGCCCAAAGGAATATGTTGGGTGCCAATCAAGCGGAGGGCAGTGACATGGATGAGGATGATCAAGGGGACTCTGACAACGATTCGGAGGCCCAAGATGATACCAATCGCATTCCCGGCATGGATTTCGAACACAAACCCACAAAAACTAAAAAAACTGAAAACATCTCCAATGGCAAATCAACAGATGACGGCGAATTCAAGAGCAAAAAAGATTTGGATAAACTGATGAAAACGAAAACATTGAAAAAAATCAAAAAGAGTAAACTATTCAAAATGAAGGAGCAAATCGATAAGAGGGCCAATCTAAAGAAGGCCAAACGTGATCGAAACAATACCATCAAAAGTGTCCCTAAACATCAACGGAAAAAGCTTAAATACGGTCACGTCCAGCAGCAGACCAAATATCGCAAGGGTCGCATGGTTAATAAGAAGGAACTGAGACGCAAACGTTCCGGTGGTGATTAAGATAATATTAAATATAACAATAAATGTATTTTATTTAAACTCACTGTGCATTCACATATATATTCAATTCTTCTTCTTCCATTTGGCTCCACAGCCAAGTGATTGCCGATATTTTAGAATCACGGATCTTTTATGTTCTGTGGTCGATATTTCACTGTAATTGCCTCTTATGGATTCTTTTTTCAACACTTATTTAACTAATTTAAAGTTATTCCAGTGTAACACAACAATTTTGACTTTTATTTGCCGCAACTTCAAAGTGTTCGTCCTGTTTTTAATTATTGCGTTGCCACACAGCTTTCGTGTGTGATGACGTTGCCATCCAATTGACTTGTCGTAACGTTGCCATTTATGGCCAAGGCTTTCGATCACACCCCTTTTCCGCCCACCGAAATATATTCTGCATAGGATATATGTAGATATAATCTTATTGTTTGTTACGATTTATTTACTATTACACTAACTTGGTTGTTGAAATAAACTGTAAATGTAATATATACATATACATATGTATATATATTGTTTTATTATTTTCCACTTTCTTGTACAATAATAATTTTGCTAATTCGTCGGCCATTGTTTTTTTTTTTTTTTGCTTTGTATCTCTTTTATATATTTAAATATATATAATTGTATTTGTTTTTACATATATCTATAGATATATATCCAACAGGATTTGTTTTCTTTCATTTACGTTTTGTTTAATCTTGGGCTTCTGCAGTTAAGTGTAATCATCATCTTTAATCAGAAATATATAAAAAAAAAAATAATTGGCGATTCATTTAAAAATGACACCAACGATAGGAGGCATCATCCTCGATCCGATCAATCCTTTGATCTATTCTATATATCGTTTTCTTTTTTTGTTTCTTTTGTTAACGTTTTTTTTTATATGTACAGAATTGTTATTGGTTCTCTTTAAAATTAAATGGGACGGGACCAGGGGGAAGAAAGGAACGGGGATGGAGGGTGAGGTGCTTCGTGTATTTTTATTCTCATAATAGTTATGTATATATATATATATATAGCGTGTTTTTGTGTATCATTTTTTAAAAATGTTTTTTAGATATTTTTTTGTTTTATGTAATTTTGTTTCTTTTTTGGGGTAAAACACAATTAAAAAAATAATAATCATTATAGTAATAGTATTCATTAAAAAAAAAAACTATATGGGAAAACATGTTTTGCAATATTTTGCTTAATTTTTTTTTTGCGTTTTTCTCCCTCTTATTGCTGCTCCTCAAAAAACTTGGGGTCCCTAAAAAAAATGGTTCGGGATGGTTGTTAACAGTAGTGTATGTGTGTGTGTAAGAGGGGTGTGCGTGTATGTGGGGGGTGGGGACAAGGGTAGTAATGTTCTAGCTTATAGCTGATTATAAAGTAGTCCTAATTTCTAATATGTTCATATCATTCCTGTTCTACACTTCTTTTTAATTTTCTCTTGCTCTCTATCGCTTTCTTTAATTCTTGCTGGCTCTTCTACCCCGATCTATTTCTTTCTTCTGATCATCAGCACAGTTTGTGTATGTGTCTGTGTACGTGTATAAAAATTTAAGCGAAATTTTATCCCTTGCTTTTTCATCTTCATCGTTATCTGAATGATCTCTCTCATGATCCATTATATCATTATGTTTTTGACAAGAAATGCTTTACGATTATCCTTCAGTTAGGATTGCTGCTGCTGTTGATTGGCATTTGGCCTTCTTGAGAATCCACCGCCAGCTGCTAAATGCCTTTGTAGTCCATGGCGATGATCAAATTTGGCAATGCCACCGCTGCTACCGCCTCCTCCGCCGCCGTTACTAAAGCGATTGCATTTGTGTTTGTTGTTGCGCTGATGGAAATTCGATCGATACGAAGACGCATGCTGGGCATAGAACCACTGGTTGGGATAGCTGCCGCCGCCACCATTCGATGAGGATTTGTTGTTGTGCCAACGTTTTTGGAGCTCAAATTCCTGGAACGGATTATAGCCGGGCGTCGTATTGATGCTGCTTGTCGATTTTCCATTGGAACCCGTTTTCACCTTCCTCTGGCGTCCACGATCCATTTCATTCTCTTCGTCGTCATCATGGTCCCGTTGACGCTGCTCCTGTGCCTCTGCGGTCAACTGGAGAGAGAACATAATTTGAAAATTTATTAATTTTTAAATTGATCTTATATATGTATATAGTTGATCTTTTTTATATATAAAAAGTTCGTAATGAAGCTTATGCAGATGAGGGGGTAGTAGTAGTGGTATATAAACAACAATGGGACACAAACGGGCACAAAAATGATCGAGTTGCAAACAAAAGATCTATATATGTATGTAATTATATACATATAAATAGATACTAAAATTGAATGTTCAATACAATGCAATTATATATACATACACAGATATATGTATGAAGGTTTGTTGATATACATATATTGAATAAATCGAACAAGCAAATTCAACAAAATATCACCAATAATAGGATCATAATCGGGATTGTTTAGTTTCGATATCGTTATATCGTATTATCTAAATGCATTGTTCGATGATCTTTTATTGTAAAATTATCAACAATCCTAACATGGGAATATATGATATATATGTATATAAATGTATGTACTATATAGGTAGGTAGTTGGATAGGAGGTTATATCTGGCAAAACGGTATAACCGAGCACGGAATTTCTTTCTGTCTTATTTTCTATATATCTTTCTATTTTAGTTTTTGTGGCAAACCAGCAGTCAAATCATAAGCTTCATTGCACATAAAAGTGAGGTGGAAGAGAGGTAGGTGGTTGAGGTGGTGATGGTGGAAAAGGAGAACGTGGTGGAGAGTTTCGGTTGTAGGATTTTTTTTTTGTGTTTTTTGTTTTTAGGTGGGAGGATTACCTATAATCTCTCGATCTATGTTTGTATAGATATAATTGCAGGGCGCAGAGGAGAGGAGAAGTCTGCACTGAAGTCTTCGACTTCAATGGCAAATCACAGTCTAATACGTATATATTTATGCATATTGTTCGATATGAAAAGTTTTGGCTTGGTTTTTATGTTTGTATTGGGAGGGGGAACCTTTAGCTGCCTCTCGCCCGCACCGCACCTACCGGTCGTCATCATCATCAACATCAAGAACAATATCATGGGGACGACGTTCCGGTTGGGGTGCAACAAACAAGAAGGAGGAGGAGTGTTGCTGACTGCTGTTGACTGCTGCCGCCGCTGTTTTAGTGGTGCTGGTGCTGGTGGTGGTGGTGGTGTTGGTGGTGACAACGCCAAGTCCGCCGCCGCCATCATCATCATCATCATGATCAACAGCTATCCGTTTCGCACAAACCAACTCAAAAGGCTAAATGCGAGAAAAATGTTTTTTTTTTTTTTTTTTTTTTTTGGGAAATTTTTGTAATGCAAAACACAAAAACAAAAAAAAACATTTAATAAACATATTTTTAAAGTTTTAGTTAAGTTAGTAAAGATTAAAAAGTAAAACGAAACAAACAAACAAAAAGGAAGAAGAAGGAGTAGATAAGCAGAATAATAATTGGAAAAAGGCAAATCCGATAATTATTAGAGCAATATCAAAATAGAAAATTAAAAATAATCAAGGAGAGTTTACACTGGACTTGAGATACTAAAACTAAATAATGTGTGGAAAGTTTTAATTTTAGTTAACTCCTCCAAATCACTAAGTCGCTCAGAAAGTCTCCGCGCCGCTCATTTTCAGACTACACTTAAACTTTCGAAGTTTCTTAAGGTATATTGCAATAAGTCTCCAAGCTCTACACAACTCTCCAAATGCATTTTTTATGGCTGCAATTATAGCTTACTTCATCTTCTAAATGATTTTAAATCATACGCATAATTTTTTAAAGCTATTGCACCAATCTCCAAGCTCTACACAACTCCTAAAATGCAATTTTAGTTCACGTCCTTAGCTTAAATGTACATTGAATTTCACAATCCAAACTCTGCTCTCTCTTTATAAATACGGAATACTACAGTGTAAACGCACCTTGAATAAGGATGATTATATAAGGATTACAAAATAAAGGTTCTAATTGAGAAGGAGAGAGGAGAAATAGAGCAAAAACCCATAAGCAATAACCAAAATTTGAGTTGTAATGAATTTCTGTGAGAAATCGAGAAAAAAAAAGAAAATTGGGAATGAAGAGAACTCACCTCCTTATCCAATTCCGTTTGCTTGCCATTCCAGCTGAGCACTGAAGAGGAGCCGTATCCACGATGGGATTGCTTGAGGAGTTCATTTAAAGAGCCGTTGCTGCCATTTGGTGTGCTCGGCTCACTTTGATAGCCATTGCCCACATGTGGTGTGGATGTGCCATTAAATAGCTTTTGTCGCTTGGCCGCTGCCTCCATTGAGGGTGAAGGTGTTGGCTTCTGCTGTGAAGAGAATGGATTTTTGTGGGATTTGGCTGCTGGCTGCGGTGTAGGTGCAGCAGGAGGTGTAGGTGTTACATCCTCCTCCTCATCTTCATACTCATCATCATCGTCATCCACATTACGGGTTACTTTCCAAAGGCCGGTTTTCGAGTTAATGACCGCTGGTGATGGCGGAGTTTTTGGTGAAGGCGGGGCAGATGTTGAGGCTGATGTTAATGCGGATGATGATGCTGAGGCTGCTGCAGATGCTGAGATGTTGCCGGCATTGCTGCTACTGCTGCTGCTGGTGATAATTTGTGACTGTTTCCAGCCATTGGTGGTGCTGATGAGGCGAGATGAATTGGTAGTTTCCTTCTCTAGTATTGGCTCATCTTCATCATCTTCACTGTGTTTTTGATTTTTGTTATTAGTCCGTTTTTTACTAAAATTGTTGAGGCTTTTAAAGATCTCGTCTATGGCATCAGTCTTTTGTTTGCTCGAGGACGAGTTAAAGTTAGTTGCAGGAGGCATGGAGGCTGGTTTCGGTGACTTGCCATGACCATTGACCAATGAATGATTTAAATGATGATGATCTGGTAGGCTACGTTTGCGTGCATTTGTAGGCGTTGGTGGTGGTGGCAATGTAGCTGCTGTTGCAGCTGCAGCCGCCGCTGTTGGTGCCGTTGCTGCTGCAGTGGACGTCTTCATTGTCGTCGGTATTCCAGAGGATGCTTCCTCCTCTTCAGAGGCAGACTCATAGGGTACTAACCTTTTCAGAGGATTGGAAACTGTTGGTGTTGATGTCAATGTCTTTGGCTTCTCATCTCCTGCTCCTCCTCCATCCATTTTAGGCATACTGGGCAGCTGTGGTGTCGTCGTCGTCTTCTTTATTTTCTCTTCATCACTATCATCTTCGGAGGATGACATTGGCAGATATTGTTGTTGCTGGTTCACTTTGTTGTTGGAGCTGTTGATTGCTTGTGTGGCGGTGTTGTTGGTATTTGTATTGGTATTGGTATTGGGATTGGAGGAACTTTTACCATTTGCATTTGCATTTGGTGCAACTGCTGGAGTTTCGTTTTTATGATTTGCGCCAGCCAATGGAGACTTCTGTTGCCCAGACTCTTGAAATTTCCCACTCCCTACCGCCAAAATACCATTCTGTTGTGGCTTAAATTGTATTGCCGTCTTTTGCGGATGACCATTGGTGGTTGTCGTGTAACCATTTAGACCACCTGGAGGCAATTGTGGCCCTATAAAACGATTTGTGGCCATTGGTGAGGATGCTATTGTTGTGACCACAGTGGGTTGATGATGATGACCATTTGCCAATTGCCTCAGGCCATTCAATTTATTCGCTGGCGTTGCCAATGGCTGATTTAGATCCAACTCATAGAACATTATGTATGAATTCGTACTGCAAACACTTTGCATTGCAATCGGACGTACATAGCTATCATCGAAATTATAATAGCTACCGGATTCGGTTAGCCCAATGGCCGTATAATGACCACAATGCTGTGATACACCTAAATGGGTTACCAGGGATACCAAACGATAAGTTAGAGGCAGTTGTCCTTGTGCTGCTGGCGAACGAGCAGCAAAACGGCTTAAATCTATGCGGGGCTTGAAACTAATCTGTTTGGTTAGTTTATTGCCCATCATCGAGAAGCGTTTCAACTGGATGCATAACGTAATTGGAGCACGTTGCAAACTAAATTGTTTTGTGGCTGAAACCTGCAAAAATAAAATATGAGACAATTTTGTTAATTAACGCGCCATGCCATTAACATTGAGAGGAGATCGAACTTACCTTCTTTTTGCATCCCTCACATTTATAGCCCATATCTTCCAATCTCTCTCGCGAGAAATAACCATCGAATGCCTCTTCCAGCGTATCCGATTTCCTTATGTCGAGCAATAAATCTTGGAAATGTTGAAACGTAATCGAGACATGATTACAACTCAAGCAACGAACTTCACTTCTCAGATAGCCACCAAATATTTGATTCAGTGGCGTTGTCTCCTTAACCAATTGATCCAATTCTTTATAGTTGCGATAACGCATTAGATATGCCTTTTCCATGGCTTCGACAAGGAATCGCAAAAATTCATGGGCATCCTCTTGACGTCCAATAACCATATGCTTGCAGATTTGTTTCAGTTTCGAGTAGATGTGATATGGACGTATGGCCGATGCATTCGATTGTGTCGTTTGCAGTGTCTTGGCCATGGCGCAAATGATGCAGAAACCACTATTACCATTACCACCACCTCCTCCACCACCGCCACCACCCGATTCACCGCCAATATTACAATTCTCCAGATGTGCCTGCTCTGAGTTTAGCCAATTTGCAAGTGCGGGTATATGGAATAGAGCTTGAAGTGTCGAATTGAGGTAGCAAGTGTTTCCCACATTAATCATGCCGGCGCCCACTTGCCATTTACGTTCCGATTGCTTCCAGCCAATTCGAATATTCTCACGCTGATAAAGGACACGTTTCGGTTTGGGCAACTCATTGGGATTGATTTGCTCTATGCTGTTGGAAGAGTTCGTGGTGGTGCTGCAGGAAGATGATGTTGTTGTCGGCGTTGTCGTGGATGAGGTACCGTTGGAGCCAATAGCGTTTTGCTTTTGTCGATTGTCTACGGAATGACGAATTTGATTAGCGAAATGCAGCAAATGTTTTAATACCAAATAAAAGGGTTCTATCAGAAATTTATATATCATCCACATAGTCAATCCATCCACTGTTATCACACTCATGATGCATATATATTAGCATTGGACATTAAAAAAAAAATCAACAAAATAGTTCTATTATTATTATTATTGTTCTTGCTGTGTGTGTTATATTTTGATATATTTTAAAATTTTGTATGCTCCTTTGACTAACTGCTACTTGATACTAAATTTAAACTAAAATCAAAAAGAAAAAAAAAACATAGTCCAAGTCTAAGCACAGGCACAATAATAACAAGAACATGCTCGTCGTTCCGTTGAGGGGAAGAAGAAACTGCTGACACACTCCCACACACACACATGGTCACCTGTGCACATTGTTGTTGGCTGCTAATGACAGCAGCGAGCTTCTCGCCCCAAAGACAAAGACAACACCATATGAAAGCGAAGATAGATATATTAGAGATGAGGGAAATGAAAGCCACCGCAATGTGTAATTGAGTCACTGTGATAACGGGTAAGTCGGACATGTGGTAAGTCAGACACATGTTATACAAAACTACTTACAATAATCAACCAATCGTGTACAGCGCATCATGTTTACTTATTTCAAAATGTTACTTAACTTATAGCTCTAAATATCTAGACGAATTTTTCTTTTACTCTCAATCACAGTGACTTTCAAAAATACTTTTTGCGCATCTCTAGCAATTTCGTCTCGTCTTAGTTTGGGGATATAGCCATCTCGCTTTGGCCGACGCAAATACATAGGCGAAAGAATGGCCAGAGCGACACTGTGTGCGTGTCTGTGTGTATAAGTGTTGCCAACTGAATTTTAGTTTTTTTTTTTGGTCTTTTTTGCGCGACTTAACAGTGGTTGTTGTAACATTTCGAAATTGCCGCCCAGCATTGACAACAAGGCGGTTGAGTAGTAGTAGTAAAGTAGAAGGAGGAGATGGATGAAGAAAAGGTAAAAGGAGAGGAAAAGCATTGACCACCAGATCGCTTTGTTTTCAGAAACTTCCTGCTTTTTATACACATGTGTGTACATACATATATACAACTGTTGTTGTATGTGTGCTGTCTGTGTGTGGGAGAGAAAGATATGAAAGAAAATGAATCATGCGACGATTTTCTTTATTCTTTTTCTAAATAAATTTTAATGTAGTATTAAAAAATTAATAACCAATAGTACACATTATGGCTGACAAAGTGACATCTCGTATGAGCGAGAGAGAAAGAGATGGGGGCGAAAAAGAGAGATGGCTAGATTGGGGAGACCGCCAGCGCTGCTGCCGCGTGTTTTATAGCGGCACGTTTTCTTTCTTCTTTTTTCCCTCTTTTTATTTTGTTGTTTCTTTTGGAAGTAGTAAAGTTTTTTCTTTCCTTTTTCATTTTGTAGTGACTTTTCTTCATTGCGATCTGCTTTTTTTTTTTATTTAATGTTTTGCTTTTGCATTCTCACACACACACGCGCATTGGCGCACACGAATACTAAGAAAAAAAGTACAGGTCTAAATGCCGGCGCTGACTGCGCTGCTTGTTAGGCAGGCAAATAATAAAATAAAGAACAGTATCGAAGAAAAAAACCTAGAAAATGTGTTTTGTTTAAACACACGTGATTTTTTTTTCTTTCTCAACTAAATTACAACACACAATAATAATAAAAACGAAAACAAAAAAACACAGTCAATAAAGTATTGCGTCTCTTTTCTATTTACCGTGACCATTTGCGCCCAAAATTTTGCTGCCGGTGCTGTTGCTGTTATTTGTTGCTGCTGCTGCTGGTATCGGCGACTTGATGACAACATATTTGGTTTTTAAATTGTCCAAAACCGAATCATTATAATTCTCAACTTCTTCATATTCAATTTTGGCCAACAAGACGCGCTTCGCACTGGCCACAATTTGATTTTGCAAATTGGAGTTGGCGACGGCGGAGGAGTCATCGTCGGTAGTAGCAGCAGCACCAGCCGCACCACTAACCAACGATGAACCAGACGCAGAGCCAGCAGAAGTAGATCGGGGACCGCCAAGCAGCGATTCACGTAGAGCAGCATTTACGACATTTGCTGTGGTTGTTGTTGTCGTTTCACAGACAGCCAACGAAACGGGCATGGCGGCAGCGGCGACGTCGACGACACCAGCGGCTCCTGTGAGTTGTTGTTGTTGTGGTGGAATTTTGGCAAAAAGAGGATTTGTTGATGATGTTAGATGATGGGCGGGGTAGTGGGTGGATATTGTTGTTGTAGGTGTTGGAGTTGATGTTGTTTAGTGAGCGGCATCCGCTTTGCTGGTATCTCGTTTTCACCTTAGGTAAAGAGAGGACGGGATAAAGGGGTGTAGGGGGGCAAAGAGATCCTGCTCCTTTTTGCGCTTTGGTTTAGCGGCGCGGCGGCGGCAGCGGTGGAGACGTCCTTCAACGTCAACACGTCGTTCGTTGCCCGCGCTACCACTTTTGCTCTTTCTCTCTCTTGCTCCCTTTCTCACTCGCACTCGCACTGACACTCTCTTCTTTGCGTTTCGTTTCGCACTAACACACAGGCACACGCTTTTTTTTATTTTCTCTTCCGTCAGTCTCTGCAAATTGTGGAACTCGGCCGCCGTTTTACATGCAATTTACTCATCACGCTGATTTGCTTTAGCTTTCAATTAACAATTTGTTAGAGCAGCGTATATTTGCTTCTTTTTTTTTTTGGGTAGGTTGCAACAAAAAAAACTCTAATTTTTGATTCAATTCCTTCCCTCGTGTTTTTTCCGACTGCGGCGGATTCCCTTTTGACATTCATTCGTTAGTGGCGAGTCGATAGATCTATCGGCTGCGATGCTGATTACTGATTGCGACAACAACTACTAGTTCGTGCACATCTCTAAGGACAGTGATGCTCAGGATATATATTCGTTCGATCTTTTTATTTCTATGCCTTATCTTGACCGAATCTTAGGATTTTAGTTACCCCATTTGAATAAAATTTCGCAATCTCATTTGTATAACACAAAACTAATTTTATTGTTGATTGAAAAAGATATTTATTGTTTTGCCATTTGTAGATTTTAACCAATTGTTCCTCTACAATCTTTTAATCGTCTTCTGTATATAGTCCAAATCCAAAAACAGAAACATCACAAGAAATTAGTTTAAGCAACCTATTATTTCCATTGGTTAATAATAATTTATACATTCTGTGACTTTGTTAATAGTGACATTATTTACAATGATGGTACAATTAAAAAGGTATAGTTGTAGTTGGTGAACTCGGCTAGTTCATCTCAGTGTGTTTGTGTGTGTGGGGAACTAGTTCTGTTCGTTTTGCTCACTCATGTACGGAACGCTAAAATCAGAGTCCAATTTCCATTCCGGCCATGTCATCCACAGGTCTTCTCGTGGTCTCCAATATTAAGCAGTTGAGCAAATCCTTGCGTAGCATTGAGAAATATGTCAACTCGCTGTACATCCATCTGAATGTCAATCAGGAATCCTCTTTGTCACCAGTAACGCCACCGCCGGCCTGGGGTCGTCTAATATCGCAGCTCTATGCGGACAGTAGCAGCTACGTGGGCACCAAGATTGACCTGCGGGTGCTGATATCACCCTTGAGGCATAAAGATGTGGACGGTCTACGATTACGCAAGAATGTTGATTTGATATTTTCGGATGCACATCAGCCGGAATTGTGTGAGAGATTGCGCAGTATGTTGAACATAAGCAAACCCACAATATTCTTGGACGAGGAGGTGACCAAGGGCGTGAGTCCACAAGCAATAGCTGCTGGAGACAAGCAGCAAAAGGAGGAGAAATCCTATCCTTCGGTGGTTTTGGGTGGAACCTTTGATCGCATACATTTGGGTCATAAGATATTCCTTACTCAGGCTGTTCTACGCTCCCACAAGCGACTTGTTGTGGGCGTGACCACAGCGGCAATGACCAAGTGTAAGAATAATTCTCATCATGGTTAAGATTTACGCCTTAATATTTCTCATATTTCCAGCCAAAATCTTGCCCGATTTGATTTTACCCGTCGAAGAACGCATCAATCAATTGAAGGACTTCTTACTGGACATTGATGACACACTACAATATGATATAGTGCCCATTGATGATCCTTTCGGTCCCACTCAATATGATCCCGATTTGGATATGATTGTGGTCAGTGCAGAAACTCTGAGAGGCGGACAAAAGGTCAATGAAATACGCAAAAGCAAAAAACTCAATGAATTGGATATTTTTGTAATTGATATTGTGGAAAGCAACAATCACGATGGCATCCACGAGACGAAAGTTAGCTCCAGCAATACTAGAATTGATCTATTGGGCACACGATTGCGTAAGCCGGAGCCCAAGCCACAGTTGCCCGATCAGCCCTATATAATAGGTCTATCTGGAGGCATAGCCTCGGGCAAGAGTAAAATGGCGCAGAGATTTGGTGAGTTTGGTGCCCATGTCATCGACTGCGATAAGGTGGCCCATGATGTCTATCAGCCGGGTCAGGAGTGTTATAATAAGATTGTCCAGCATTTTGGTGAGCAAATCCTTGCCAGCGATGGTTCCAAGCGCATCGATCGCTCTAAACTGGGTCCACTGGTCTTTGGCAATGCCCAAGAACTGGAGGTTCTTAATGGGATTGTCTGGCCCGAACTAATGGCCGAAGTCAATAGGCGACTAAATGATCTACGCTCATCTGGTCAAGTGCCCCGAGTAGTTGTCCTTGAGGCTGCTGTACTATTGCGTGCCGGCTGGGAATCGAACTGTCATGAAGTTTGGTCCATGATTGTGCCAGCCGATGAGGCTGTAGCTAGAATTGTCAAACGCAATGGTTTGAGCGAAGAGGAAGCCCGTAAGCGACTGGCTAGTCAGGTGCCGAATTCTGAAATTGTCGCCAAATCCCATGTCCTCTTCAGTTCACAATGGGACTACGATTTCACACAAAAGCAAGCGGAAAGAGCGTGGCTAATGCTCACCCGGGAACTGGAGCAGCGTCAGAGAACGAGTAGCTTATGATTTGATTCCATGGATTGCTTCCATTTAGCCATAAAAATCAGTTAAAACAAGGCGTCAATCGCCGCTCTGTATCCTTTTTGTTATTGCCCAAAGATTTCTGTTGACGGGTTATTTTTTATTTTTTCTTACCTACATTCTTCGATACATATGTATGTACATATATACATATCCATGAATGTACAGTATGTATGTATGTACATACATACAGTTAATTGTACATACATTTGCATTTTGTTAAATTGTTAATAAGAAAATGTTCACAAAATGACTTACAAATAATAAAGAATTTGATATTTTACAATTAAAATTTGTAAACTATTTGAGCTGTTCGTTCCATATACATACATACATACCTACATATGTATGTACATATGTATGTTCTTATGTACGTACATATGTACATATATCTACATACATAGATAAGTATGTATGTACATATGTATAATTTATTTTATCGCAAATGCTTCTATTTCTCTCATACAACAACGTAAAGATATTTCCAATCAGTTATTTCTTCACATGTACATACATACATTTCTACATATGTATGTATACAGGTACATAAACATGTATGCACATACAAATGTATGTATGTATGTATAGGAATTTTCATTGAAAAGGAATTCCAAAATGGCGTTAAAAAAAATAACAGTTAAATGCCTCGATAGTGAAGAGAGGTACCAATTGCTCGAAAATGTTTGCCTCTCTTTCTCTTTTTCGCGCTTAAACTGATTCTTATACATGGGCGTAGTCACTAAATCATCAATGGAAAGGGGGCCCACGAATTAAGGGGTTTGATTTTTAATTTTAATCTGTTGAATCATATATACATACATATATATGTGTTTGGTACGACAGCTTAGACCCTTGGGGGAGTCAGTTCTGTGAACCCCTTTTGCTACGCGCATGTTAACGTCTTTGATCATCAAGATGTTATTGCTGTAAACGCAGCATTTGGCGTGAAATTATGTACATACATACATATGTATGTGTCTGCATGTACGTACATATGTGTTTGTGTATGTACATATACATATGTATGTATACATACAATAAATTGTACCTATTTACATGTATGTACATACATACATACATACATATGTATGTACATATGTATACTTGCATTTTCTTTTTGTTTAATTGTTAGTAAGAAAATGTTCACTAAATGAATTACAAATAATGACGAATTTGATATTTTACATAGATACATACATACATATGTATGTATGTATGTACATGCATATGTACATATGTATGTATGTACATATGTATTCTTTTTGTTAAATTGTTAGTAAGAAAATGTTCACTAAACGACTTACAAATAATAATGAAGAGTTACATACATATGTATATGTATGTACATATGTATGTATAATTTACAATTGCAATTTGTAAACTATTTGTATTCTTTTTGTTAAATTGTTAGTAAAAAAATGAATCCCAAGAAGAATCTATCTTAAATTCCATGAGATTTGTAGATAATTAAGATGAAAATGAAATGTGTAAACACTTTCTTGACAGTGTCAGAAATGTGTAATCTCAGTTTTTGTTGTTTCTTTTGTTTTGTATTAATAATTTTCGTTTCGTTTTTTTCATAGTTAAATTAAGTATTTAGTATTAATCTATAATCAATTAAAAAAACATTGTTAAAATGAATAAAAATCTGTTTTTTTTCTATTTAAAGTGAAAAAAAAATTTTTTCTATGTGTGTAAAGTATTTCTTGACATACTGTATGTACACTTGCATTTTCTTTTTGTTAAATTGTTAGTAAGAAAATGTTCACTAAATGAATTACAAATAATGAAAAACTTGAGATTTTACATACATATGTACATAGATACATACGTATGTACATACATATGTACATATGTATTCTTTTTGTTAAATTGTTAGTAAGAAAATGTTCACTAAACGACTTACAAATAATAATGAAGAATTTTATATATGTACATATGTATTTTACAATTGCAATTCCTAATCTATTTGTAGCTGTTTTTCCCTATACATACATATGTATGTACATACATATGTATATACTTTATTTTATCGCTAGTGCTTTCCATTTCTCTCATACAACAACGTAAAGATATTTCCAATCAGTTATTTGCATATGTACATACATACATATGTATGTATGTATGTAAATACATATGTACATACATACAATTGTACATACACAGGTACATACATACCCATGTATACACATTCAAATTTATGTATGTACATATGTAAGTATAAGAATTTTAATTGAAAAGGAATTCCAAAATGGCGCTAAAAAAAAAAACAGTTAAATGGCTCGATAGCGGAGAGAGGTACCAATTGCTCGAAAATGTTTGCCTCTCTTTCTCTTTTTCGCGCTTAAACTGATTCTTGTACATGGGCGTAGCCACAAAATCATCAAAGGTAAGGGGGCCCACGAATTAAGGGATTTGATTTTTAATATTAATCTGTTGAAACATATATATGTGTTTGGTACGACAGCTTAGACCCTAGGGGGTGTCAGTTCTGTGAACCCCTTTTGCTACGCACATGTTAACATGTTGCTCATCAAGATGTTATTGCTGTAAATGCAGCTTCGGCGGGGTATTCTGTATGTATGTATGTTCGTACATGTATGTATGTATGTAAATAAATATTTACATTTGTGCATACATATGTATGTGTAGATGGCGAATGGGTATAATGACAAATGAAATTGTTCATTTACATTGTATTACATGTATGTAAATACATATGTGTGTATGTATGTACATACATATATACATTTGTACCTAGTCCATTGGGTCTAGGATTCGAAAATCTGTCGCCAATGCTCCCAGGTGATACCAAGACTGTGGCACTGTGGCTAGGACACTGACATCCATTGGCATCGTGCTAATTACCCTAAACTGACAGAGCAAGCAATAGATAATCAAGTGAAACTCCAAGAAACTCAAAGAAACAGCTAAAGCTACTGAGATCTTCAATTATCCTACGCATTTTTCCGTTGCACTGAAAAAAAAGCTGGACAATAAAGTTGCGCATTCCAAGCCAATTTCACATTTATCCCTTTACGTTGACAGTTTTCGGTATCAAACGATTATTGGTTTTATATACATATGTACGTATGTATATAACATTTACATATAATTCATTCAGAAAATAAAAAAACTTAATTTTAAGGAAAATTCTAACACATAAAAAGTTTGTTCCTAATACATAAATGCTAAACAATGTGCGTCCGGGGGGGGGGTAGGGGAAGACTTTCTTTTGACAATCTTTTATGTAATTATGTATGCAGGCGTCATCGGTTAGATCGGTTTTAGTTGAGAGCTGCTACTGCCTTGTGGGCAGCATCATCCAAATCACTTGCCGTCTGTATGGGTAAACCGGAATTCTTTAAAATCTCCCTGGCTTTGGTCACGTTGGTTCCTTCTAATCGCACAACCAAGGGTACATTCAGTTTCAATTTCTTGGAGGCAGCCACAATACCATTAGCTATGGTTGCACAATTGACAATGCCACCGAAAACATTCACCAAGATGCCCTTCACCTTGGGATCGGCCGTTAATATCTCAAATGCCTTGGCCACCTGATCCTCTTTGACACCGCCGCCGACATCAAGAAAATTGGCCGGTTCGCCGCCATTTAACTTAATGATATCCATAGTGGCCATGGCCAAGCCGGCACCATTGACCAAGCAACCAATATTACCATCCATGGCCACATAATTGAGATTATATTTGGATGCCTCAACTTCGCGCGGATCGGATTCCTCTTCGGTTATGTCCAGAGAGAAGATATCCTTTTGCCTGAATTGGGCATTATCATCGAAATTGAGTTTGGCATCCACAGATATAACCTCTCCCTTGTCTGTTTCGGCTAGAGGATTGATTTCAATCTGAACAGCATCGACCGATTTAAAGAGCGTATATAGCTTCTGTATCTCATCGGCACAACGTTTAATGGCATCGCCTTTGAATTCCAGAAATTTGGCCACTTTCACCAGAGTGTCTTCCGATATGGGTTTGCCGATATCCAATGGAACGGTTATGATCTTTTCGGGCGTCTCTTCGGCCACTGCCTCAATGTCCATGCCACCAGCTGGTGAGGCAATCAGTACGGGTCCATTATGCTCACGATCCAGCAAAATACAGAGATAAGTTTCACGAGTTATATTAACGCTACGCGCCACCATCACCTTGTTGACCAATATGCCCGATTTTGGTGTCTGCTTTGTTATCAGTCGATTTCCTATCATCTGTTGACTGAGCGAAAGTACTTCGCTCTTGCTGCAAGAGTGACAGAATAAGAATATATATAAACGTATGCATATACAAGGCAATTATTATGTATTATTATTGCTATTGTTGTTATCAAGACACAAAGGCGGCTCTATCATAGGCACAGTGGTGCGCTTATCGCTTGAAAAGAGAAATGAAGTCCTCAATAAAAATTAAAATTGTATCTATTTATACTTGCACATATATATAAGTTTTAAATAGTTTTTTCCAAATTTTATCTGTACGGAAAATTATATCTTGGACATTTGTTCCTAGTTGGTTACCTTTACGTATCGATTTTGTACCACTGTGTATACCTGCCCCCCGGTAGTGGCACTTACTTTGAGGTTATGTGTACGCCGCCTTTGAAACCATTATCAAATGTACCCTTTCCCCTGCCACCGGCCAATATCTGCGCCTTCACCACATACTCGGGGCAATCTGCAAGCAATATAAATTAACATTAATTAATTAATTTAGCAACGATTATATAAAATTGCCAAAAAACAAAAGATCTGAAAATCATTACCAAATTTTTTGACCAAATCTGCATCTGCCTTGGAGTTATCCAAGACCTTAAATTGTTGTATGGCCACGCCATATTTCTGCAATAGATCTTTGCTTTGGAATTCCAGAAGATTGAGATGGCGTACCTGCTGCCAGTGGGTTGACTGCAGCAAAAGATAGACCCACAAAAACACACAAGCAAAGAAAGAGAAAGACAAAGAGAGAGAGGATATAAATGGCTGGAGTTAAAGGTCGATTCTGTAAACAACGATGTGAAACCTTATGAACGATTTGGCGAGATATTGCCGAGGCCTTTATTAGCAGCGACATTTTGGGTTTTCGAAGCGTTTCTCGTTTAAGTGCTAACCAAAATCAATTAATTTATAATTTTAGAAGCAACAACTTGAAATTAAGACGTTTCGGGTTTGGTTCAAATGCGGCCGCTGTTATTATTATCAGGCTGTTAAAATCGTGTCTAGTGTGACCAGGCATTGAAAATAATTTGGCAATGTTAAAGGGCTGTTAGTGAACAGCTGTTTCGGCAAAACAAGAACTATATATATCATGCGAAATTTGTTTTTAAATGTTTAATAATTCAAACGAAATGAAGGACACAAAATTGACTGAATTGGAATCACTGCCACAGATACCCGTTTTGACGTCCATTAGCTGCTGCTTCGCCATGGCCGTACTCTATGTGGGATCACTGTATGTCTGGGGAAGTGAGTAATACCGACCGGGGGATCCGTAATTCCTATATGTAATATCTATTTATACATAAATACATATATGTATTTCAACATCTATTCCAGCCAAACACAATCGAGATAGAGATCATCCATCGACCATAAAACGACGCTTCGCTAGTGTTTCCGTAGTGATGGTTTTGGCCTCACTTTTCGTCTACTTCTTTTCCTCTGAGGAATTGCTTGAACGTGAAAATTTTCTCGTTTTATTGGGTTTACGCTGGCCAGGACTATGGCAGGCTATAGTAATACCATATGGTCTCACAGCCCTACTCTTTTTGGGACCCATATTTGTTAACATTCAGAATGAATCAATACGTTCTTATCTGGGTAAAATGTTGTAGTTTCTTCAGTATCTTGCCTTTAGATTTCACCTTTTCTCTGTTTGCCCACTTAGATCTGGATTACTGGCGCGGTTCGTTCCATAGCATCATTTGGCTAAGGAATCTTGTCATGGCTCCATTGAGTGAGGAATTTGTCTTTCGTGCCTGCATGATGCCCTTGATATTGCAAAGTTTCTCGCCTTTGGTGGCGGTTTTTATAACGCCTTTGTTCTTTGGTGTGGCTCATTTGCATCATATAGCCGAACGTTTGAGTCTGGGTGTGGAACTGAGTACGGCCCTGCTAATTGGTTTATTTCAATTCACTTATACCACTTTATTTGGATTCTATTCGGCGTTCTTGTTTGCGCGAACTGGTCATTTGGTTGCTCCATTTTTGGTTCATGCATTTTGTAATCATATGGGTTTGCCCGATCTGCAGGATCTCTGGCAACAGGATTTATGGCGTCGCATTATTGCCATTATATTGTATATAGTTGGTTTTATTGGCTGGACTTTCCTGCTGCCCTATGCAACGGCTCCTAATTTATATGAAAATACGCTTTTTTGGAATGTTTAAAACGTAGACAAGCAGCAACAGCAGGGAAGGTGTTAGTTTAATTTTTTCAGTTGCCATAAGATAAAATATTATGTGTAGAGCATACCATTTTATTAAATAAGTCTTCCGCACAAAACTGTTAACTTACTAAATTATTTCAAGCTTGGCGCCCTGTTAATTAACATCATCATTTGCGAGCAATATTTACGGCAAAAAAGGACGAGAAACGGCCACACTAAAAATATGTGATAAATAAAAATATTAAAAAAAGAACGCACACGCACAAAAAACGACAACAAAACATAATAAATAATTTAGCAAAAAGGGAAAAACACAACACGCGCTCAAGCTGAGGAGCGGGGGCAAGAAGGCAGCAGGAGGGCCCCAAAAGGTAAGTTAGGACAAACAACAGCAACAAAACAACAACTGTCAGCTATCGCTCTCCCTTTCTCTCTCTCATCATTACTCGCGCGCGCTCTCACTTTCTCTCTCCTCCCCATTGTCTGTCTGCCCCATGTGTGTCTGTCCTTGTTTCTGCCCAGGACAACAATTTTAAGTAATTATAGAACAAAGTAAAAACCAAATGAATCAATCACTGTAATACATTTTCTTAAACATTGTACTTTCAGACCAAACTAGACACGTCATTAGCGGCAATAGCAGCAACAACAAACACTACAACACAATGTATTGCCTGCAATGTCTGTTACCTGTGCTCCTTATACCAAAGCCAACAAATCCAGCTCTAATGGAGACTCATGTTATGTTTATTGTTTTATATTTAGTCGGCTTTTTCCTGGAGCGAAAGCCGTGTACCATTTGCAGTTTGGTATTCCTAACGGCTGTCTCTCTCATCTGCTACAGCGGCGTGGGAAATTGCATCTTTTGGGGCAACTGTGAGGGGCATCAGTGTGAGAATGGGTAGAAAACGGAAACAGAAATGAAAAGATCTAGATATATATATATATATATATATATATATATATATATACACACACATATAGAACTATATACATATGTATATCTATAGCAAAATGCTCTTTATAGCTTAACAAAACACATAAATAGTCAACGAAAAAGAAAGGAAAATATGGCATAAAAACAAAAATCAAAAAAAAAAAGTAAAGTAAATAAAAGAAAAAAAATGTAATATTCAGTGATAAACGTGAGTGAAACATTAACCCAGACGAAAGGACACTGACTGGGAGGAGCAGGATTAGGAGCATCAGTAGCAGCAGAAGAGGGGATAGTTCCTTCCTCCACTATATGCATGAATGTGTCACCCTTCTAATATACTTATATACATACATTTCGATTTTGTTTTCGTCTTTAGTTTTATCATTTTTAGGCAACGTTAACCTTAAATCCATTTTCCATTAAGACTTTCAATTTTAGTGCAAATGTAAGTAGAAATGAAAGGAAATGTGTGTGCGTATGTGTGTGTATGTATGTGCGTGTGTGTGTGTGTCTGTATCAATCAGTCCTTTAACCACCCATCAATGCAACTAACCAACATTTAGTCATAATTAATTTTATTCTAATTAATAACTAAACTAATTAAACGCGAGGAAACGAAAAATGGTAAAAAAAAACTAAATCAAATTGGTTGTCGTCCCCCCATTAACCCACCTTCCCCGCCGCACACCTCTTTGTTCATTTAATGCCTATGCAAAAAAAAAACAAGTGTATATATCATACATCTAAATCTAATTGATCGCTCTATATGTATGTACATATATATGTATATATATATATATATATACATATAAATATATATATACATATATATATACATATATATATACATATATGTAACCGATTACATTAAATTATTGTATTGTTCAACAACATTTTTTTTTGTTTCCTTTATACATATACATGTGTAAAAATCGAAAGAACCGAAAAATCAAAGCTTAAAACGAAATCACATAAAAAAAACAAAATCGAGAAAAAAAATAAAAATCAATTAAAAAAATCAAATTAAATAAAAACTCATTGATGCTAAAGTTGAAGAAATCGTTTTTGTAACTTAATAAAGTAGTGGGTAAGGTTAAGGTCCAGGAAATTTTAGATTCACCCGTCGTACCAGATTACTATATGAATCTATATACTTATACTCTGAAATACTTAAAAGCAAATGTCTTTTATTATCCTTGCTAATATTAGCACGAAGAGGTGAGTTAGCTAACTCCCATAGGAACGGTCGGTTCAAAGCGGAAGCAATTGTAGGATACTTAAGCTCTTCTTCCTTTCTTCTGACGGTTACTTACATTATTTTATTATTAAAATAAAATTGCTTCAAATGCGATAAAGATGATTTTAATGGTGGAAACACTTTTCTTGAGTTTAAAATGAATCTAGTGATTGAAATGGCATGTAAGAGAGAAAGATAATCCAGAGAGAATCGCCCTTAATAAATTTAATTTCCTCTCTTGATTTCCAATTATCCACAAATTTTTATTGGCATTCAAAATGGATATACACACATATATATAAGTATATATGTATATACATATTTTTTAATAAAAAATATACAATTTTCTTTGTTGTCTTTAGGAATTTAATTTTTCACTTTTTAAGTTTTTCATTCTTAATTTTCTAAAACATCTACACACAAAGATAAATTTCCACAATTCAAAAAAAAAAAAAAATATTAAACACTTTACAAAAAAAAGAACATACAAAATAATAAAGTTTATGTACAAAAAAATTGTTGATTGGAATTATTTTGAAACTTTTGGAAAGAATTTGAAAGAACATTTTTCAATTCAATTTTTCGTTTAAGTTGGAATACGTTGTTTCCTTCTTTTTTTTTTTTGTTGGGAATGTTATACAAATATACAAATACATATAGAGAATAGATAGATATATATATGTTCTTCCCTATAAACATATAGGGAAGTGAAAGGTTGTGAGGGAGAGATACATAGTTCCAAATAGATAGGCCAAAATACATATATAAACTTGTTGTTATCTCATTTCACTTTTGGCCTCTTGATTGGTTGCTGATGGTGGGTGGTGGGGGCCGGGCTAGGCGGGGGGTAGTGGGAAAGGAGGAGGAGGCTGCTACTAAAAACAAAATACAAATCGAGACACGGAAGACGACATATAGTTACAATATTAATTAACTTTTCTTTTTTTTTTTTGGATTTTTTTCTTTCAATTTTCTTGTTTTTGATTTAAAGGCTTTAAGAAACATGTTGAGAGAGACAGAGAGAAAGATATAGATGAGAGCTTAGAGGAAGAGAGAGACATCGGACATCCTCGTCGAGATTCGATTCGATTCGCAGAGCAGCAATCACAGGCTTGGTGTTGTTGTTACTTAAACGGAACGAGGCTGGACGACTGTGGAATTAGATCGAAAGAATTATAAGATTAATTATATATTATAAGATTCTTAAATCAATTTGTGACGTGTGAAAAGCCCTAATAATTGGTGTAGTCTGGCATCTCCCTTAAATATCCTGCATACTATTCATGTTCAGTTTTCTTCTTCAAAATTATTCCCTTAAACATTATTCCCATTTTTGGTGTCCCTGTTGATTAGCGATATTTTAAAATTTACTCACAGTGTGGTCGCTGCGACTCTTCGTTAGCTGCAACTGGTCCACCCTCAATCTGCTGCATCATGGGCACAGGAATGCGCACAGGTTGGGCCAGACTGCGTCCATAGACCATGCGACCGAATTGCAACTGTTGTGGTGCCTGTTCGGGCATGGGTGGGGTCATGGTTTCACGTGGCTGTTCGGGCAGAGGCTGCAAGATAAGACGCTGGATGTGCAATTGTGGTGGCTGTTGATGCTCCGACGGTTGCTGTGGCTGCTGCTCATTGGATTCGTGTTGCGGCTGCTCCTGCTCCGGCTGAGCTGGAGTGGTGCTTATCTGCTCGGCAGATGAAGATGACGAGGACGAGGCATTCGCCTGCTGTGGCTGATCGTCCTCTTCGCTGGAGCCAGAGCTGTTGCCTTCGGCGGAATCGGCTGCCTCTTCGCCGGCCAAGCGACGCAGCTCATCGGTAATGCGATCCTCGGCAATGCGCTGAATATTACGCAAATCATCGGCTGTGATGCCAACACGTTGCAGGGCCATGCCCAAGGGCATATGCTGGATTTGAATCTGGGGTTGTTGCTGTTGCATCTGCTGCTGCATTTGCTGCTGCTGGGGCTCTGGAGCTCTTTGGATTGGCTCATCGTTGGCCATGTGAATTTCGCGGAAGGGCAATTGCTGCATATGAATGCGCACAGTTTGAATCTTTGGCTGTTGCTGCTCCTCAGACGATTCCATGCGTGGTGCCTGCATCACCTGTTGTGGTGGTGGCATTGGTGGACGCATGGGCAAGTGCTGGAATGGTGGGGGCAGCTGACGAATGATAATTGGTCCCTGCTGGGGCAACTGTTGCTGTTGCAACTGATGCATTTGCATGGCTGGCGGCATCATGCGCTGGGGCATATGGGTCAAGGGCATCTGTTCGGGCATTCGTCCAAATGGAATGGGGACACGCTGGAATGGAATGAACATGGGACGCAATGGTTCGGCATCCTCATCGGAATCCTCCTCCTCCTCACGCATACGCTTCTCCTGCTTCTCCTGCTGATCCTCCTTGCTGTCATCGCCACCGTCACAGAAAATGGAAATGCGTTCGCCAGTGATGCGTGCCTTCTTGGGATCGGTTGTCAAATTGACACCGAACGGCAAGGCCACAGTTTTGGATGGTGAATCAACAATCTCTTCGGCATGTTTGCGCTCAACAACACAGTTCATGCGGGATCTATGTACAAGGAAACGATAGTATTGCAATGTAAAAGTTTCTCTCTAAGATCTAAGAGCAAAATTCGCACTCACTTCTTGTTGTTACGCAAAATAGCTGCTGCCAAATCGCTCAAGTCCAGCTCAAGCGGCATTTTTCCGGGATACTTTTGCATTTCCTCAGTCTCATCGCTATCCGAATAGGAATTATCCTTATCATGATGGTGGGGCGATTGATCATCAGCATCTGAAGTGCTATCGGTTTTCTTGCCATCCTGATCAATATTCTGCAAATCGGAATCATCACCAGCGCCGGCAGATCCCAACAAGGGTTCAGCGCGTGGTAGTTCCTGTAAAAAACCAAAAAAAAAACCAACAATTCAGTTAAAAATTCAGACAATTTATTCTATTAATGTCTCTACTTAAGTGGAGTGCATTTGCGAATATTAATCTCCATTTAAAAGTTATGACTAAGTTAATAAGTGCCAAAGATCATCTGCATAATTTTCGCTTATAATTCTCAACTAGTTTTGGGCTTGAAAGCAGGTGATCAAAGTTTGATAAAAATGCTCTCTTTGCTTACTTCTACCCCTCTAAAATAACCTAAAGCTCCCCCTCCCCATTCATAGCCCAAAGTTTTATGGCTTTTTTATGTCTTTTTTTTTGTGTTTTGCTGGTTTTTGTGTGAATACATGAAACAATGAGTTCGACGTGGCTCTAGCTGGTTGTGGAGATGTGTGACCCCAACCTACATACTTGTACGAGCGACGTCAGAGAGACAGACAGACGACTGCGATTGAAACTAAAAGTAAAAATTGGCAGCAAAATAAACTTGTTCGTTCGTTTGTTGGACAAAATTACATAATCACTCGGATAGCCATAGCTGCTATGGGTCTATGGGTCTATCTATCTATCTGTAAGCCTACTTCACGCCCCAGACACAATGGCTCTCGAAACAACAACAAAATACAACAAAAAATTTAAATAATTTGTATGTGTTTTTGGGGCGGGGGTGGGAGCAATCATTAATGAGGCTGCAGAAGTAGTTATCATCGGGTGATTTAGATAATGGTAAAATATAGCATATCCGGTAGTTGGCAAACGGAATTCTGGCTCATTATGGCTGGAAAAAGTCAAAACTTTTGACATTGAACAAATGTCATAGAAATCTCCAACAGAAGGTTGACAAATTGTTCAACTGAAGAAGCTAATTCAAGTTAAATGTTTCTCTAACTTTTGACATTGAAGCAATAATTGAATAATAAACTAAACACGACAAATTCTCATTGCTAAAGTGGCAGTTCTTGATGATGATGATGATGATTGTGATGTTGACTTGCACTTTTTTGAATAGCATTCTAAAGATACTTTTCTGTGAGAGCTCCATCAAATCTATGAAAGAAATATAGGTATTTGTGTTTTGTTTTTGCTATAAACGAGAGATCTTTTGCTTCGATTATTGTTTCATTTCAAAATCTAGTTTAACTGCCTTTAATCCAAAGCCAAGAGAGCAGGAAGTTCAGAGAATCAGAGATTGTTGGTCTACTGAAACATTTAATGAACCATTTATCCATGAACTTAATTCTATGTTGCAGGAAGTGCAAAAGAAGTTTAATCTGATTTACTTGAAGGGAAAGATTTAGAGTACTTTCATTTCTCAGACATTGTCTTTCTTTCCTGCATTACCTAATGTGAAAGAGTTTTATGTTTACCTGTGCTTAAGTGCAACATTCCCCCCCCTCTTAACTGTTAACTGGTTATAAAAGAGATGAAAGCATTTCACTCAGCCCAGTTTGAGGATCGACTGACAACGCATTTCTACGAAATCATCTTCCAGCTTCCCCGAAAAGATAAAGATGCAAATGACCACAAAAAATATATACCACTAACATGATTCATCTGTCAGACAACATGTGACACATACAAAAATTAAAAAATAAATAAAATTTCACTTTAAAAACAAAAACAACAACAAAAAAAAATCGACTGCAACTAACTAAAAACTAAACCAACCAGTTTGACAACTCAAGCGGACCGAAGCGAACCAACTCAACTGAGACTCAGTCAATTTTAATTGTAGGAACTTTCAAGGCCAAAAGATTCAGAGAGTAGATAACATCAATTACGATTTATATATACATACATAAGTATATATGTACGTAGGAACAATGAGAACATTTGTTTCGATCGCTCGACACGTAGATGATGGCTTGAAGTGAATTAACAGATGACAATTAAATGATTACAAATTGAATGTTTTAATGCAATTAAAGAGACAGATAGACAAACAGAGAGACAGAGAAACAGAGACAGAGACAGATCAGTCAGAGTTGGTAGGCATTATAAGATAATAATCGTCTGAATTGTAAGTATATTTTTAGCCCCTTGACGTCAATTGAAATTCTAAAGACGCAATAACAGACGAAAAATTTTAAGGAAAATCAATTTGCATAGATAGCATAATAAGTCCCCGCACTCCCCTACCCACCATCTTCATCTCCCCCTCTTGATTTGCTACTCTTCAAGCGAATCTTTTCTGTATTCATAAGGCATCGCGGTTCAAACAAATTTGCACAACCGACAGTGCAAATAAATTATATTTACTTATATGTCTCTTTCCCCCAACCCCCTCCCCCCGTCCATCTCTGTATATCAGTGTGTGTGTGTGTGTGAGTGTGTATTCACAATTACATAATCAGTCAGTTGGTTGGTTGGTTGGTTGGTGTCCCCAAAAACGAAAGACTTAAGCGCGCAACTTGCCTTTAAATGGCAAACAGTCAGCGCAGCGCCGGGTTAAGTCTCTTTGTGACTGGCTTTTAGTTTTTTGTTGCTGTTACCTACCTAGATGATGGTTACTGCCTGATGACTATGATGATCATGATAATAATGAAGAAGATGATAATGATGATGATGATGACGGTGCCAAGCACTGGCAGGCCGGCAAAAACCACAAAAAAAAATGTGCTTAACTGACAGCTACCCAAAAGCTACACAAAAAAAAATGCATTTTAATAGCTGAAGTTAGTTATTTGTTAGAGATGAGGCACTGGAAAATGATTTACGAAGCGAAAAAACCAAAAGAAAAAATGCCTTTGGGCTGGTGAGAAATGTTTATTTCATGTCAGCTCAAGTCATTGAAAAATCTATTCCAAATGATATATTCATTGAATAGTTCTTTGCAAGTGATTTAGATGAAGGTTTTCTAGTTCAAACGAGAAGAAAACTAACTGTAAAAGACTTTATACATCATTTTGAGGCACTTTCAGTCAAAATCATTTATCTCTGTAAGAACTCCAATCAAAATATAAAGAAAAGGAACCTTTTGGCCATAGATTATGGCCATGTATAACTAGATAAATTTGCTATAGAAAGCGAAGACCATTACTGGATGAATTTCTATTATCAACCTATCTAGTTTAGTGAAAAACGAAAATTTCAATTTCGAACTATGCGTATTTTATTAGATATACTTATGTCTGTTATTTTTGAACTGATTTCAATGAAATTTGTTGAACTTGAATCGAATGCTTGAAATATTGCGGTAGCTATTAATAGTTTCAATTTCAAACTCATTCACTTGAACTTAAGAATTTGACTCGATACATTTATTTTGAGCTCCTGCGATTTGAGTTGCTACCAAGTCTAAAAGCCTTTTGCACCCATCTCTAAACCGAAAACCACTGATGATCTTTGGCATTTTGGGAATGCCGCGCCCCCAACAGCCGCCTCCAACTCCAAGCACCACCTCAAAAAACACAAAAATCTTCGCTTGAGTGGATTACGCTGTGTGGCGGTGGCAGTCGGCGGTGGCGGGTTGCTCTTGCAACATGTATTTTAATGTTGTTGTTGTAGCTTTTGTTTCATTTGCTGCTTTCACTTTGTCTGTCTGTCTCTGTGTCTGTCCGTTTGTCTGGTCTGGCATTTGATTCGCAATTGTTTGCTACTGCTGCTGCTGCTGCTGCTGTTGCTCTCCTCCTCTCTAATGATTATGTCGCAAGCTCCATCATTTTGGTGTCCACTTAAGCGTCAAATTATGGGAATTTCGCTTGATTGAATATTTCTTGTGCAGTTGTGATTTTTTTTTTTTTCTTTTTTTTACATAAGCTCGAGTTGAACAAACTGATATTACCAATTTTGGCATATCATCTTCTCTCTCTCCTTCTGAGTTGGAGTGCAATGCGAAACCGACTAATTGCCCATATACTATATAAGAGATATATATATGTATGTATATAGTTGCGATATCGTACAGTAATAACAATCTGCATCTAATTAGTTTTGAGCTTTCCCATTGTCCGACGCTAATTGAATATTGATGATGCGGCATAATTTAGCCAAATGCAAATGCAAATGGTTATCATCATTATTATCATTATTGTTAAAGCCATTAAATTTGAATTATCGGCCATTGAATGTGCCCAGTCATCGAAAATCCATCTAGCGGACAACCCGATTGCGATTGCGATTACATCGAAGTGAAAACTTTTCACAAGGAAACCAAAACCAAATACCAAAACCGAAACCGAAACTCAACTTCCAATTGAAATTGAAACTCAAATTGGAAATGAGTTAGTTGCATGGCTACTTATACAATTTTGTTTTTCTTTTTTTTTTGTTTTCAAACAATGGCGGGAAAGTTTATCTCACTTACATAGTAAAAAGTTATATAGTCAATGTACATCTACATCTACATATATGTAAATTTAACTTTTAGCCTAACGAATCAGTTTTTCATAGTCTTAATTACTGTTTCAACTGTTTCAAATTTAAATTATTTAAGGTATTTAGGTATTTAATTTGTTTTCAACTTGCATTCCATTTGTGTTAAGTAGCTTAAGCTTTCTAGGAATTTTATAATCTCTTATATTGAAAAACTAATACTCTAATATCTTTCTATTATTCCACCAAATCTCATAAAAATGGGAATGATAATGGCCAAGTTATATGTACATAGAAACGTTTTGAAGTCAAAGTGCGCAAGGACGGAGTAGGCCAATGGTGGCGCCAAAGTGCTCATAAGAGTGAGCGAGATAGCATGTGTAAGCTATCGGCGACTTACATACAGTATTCTAGTACTAATATCAACAATATCTATTCTATTTAACTTTAATAGTTGAAAAATATATATTCAGTTTATGCAAACAATTTGTTTAGATTTTTAGTGCAATGCAAGTTAACTTTATCTTATTTAACTGTTTTTGAACAAACAATTTCTCAATCGATCGTTAGGTTGAAAGTATTTTAAGAGCCTTTTTTTATTTGCCTAGTTTTTTTGCAATTTATTTGCTAAAAAGGCTTTCCCCTTTAGCTCTAGAGGAAGTTTGTGTTACCATAAAAACAATATTGCAAAACATTTTTGTGAAGTGTTTCACCAGTTTGTTTCCTACTTTCAGTTTCGGTTTCAGCTTTTCAGCCCCTTATCATTATGGTTTGATGTGTGTTTCACCATATTTACTATATACTAACTAACAGACTAACTAACTAGAGGCTAACTAATAGCGCGTGCAGTTAACAACAATAATAGAAAACAACATTTCACATGATGTGTGATGGATTGGAATCGCAGACAGTAGAAAACACGCAGCTAAGTACGAGTCCGAGGGTTGTACCACAAGTTGCGCTTCTTTTAGTTCTGGAAAATGTATTTGAAAGTTATAGCAAACTCTCGCATCGCGTATTTTCTCCTTGTTGTTAGAGTGATTTTACATTTTCCGGTAATTATCTTTAATTTGGCTTAATATTCGAATGTTTATTTTTGGGAATTGTTTTTTGTTTGTTGTTGTTGTTTTTTTTTGGGAGGCAGCTTGTTGGCGTGTGCAACGAACGAAACGCTAGGCAATTACCTAAGAGCAGCGGACAAAAATATGGTTTCAGGTACCGAATGATACGCGATACACGATATAATGGGCGTTGTCTGATCATTGAGGCCTATCGATTGAAACTTTGGAACTTACCTTATTCACCTGCTGCAGAGTCTCCAGCATGAGCTCCTTCTCTAGCACCGAATCCAAGGCCTGAACCTGATCACATGAGGCCTTGGCCTGCAGATATGAGGAGGCCAAAATGAAGGCACCCAATATAAATGAGGATACTATAATGGTAAAGGCGGTTATCTTGGCAATTTTCACCGAATTCGCTTGACGCTTGTAGGCCTGTGAAAATTGTAGAAAAGAAAATCCAAAGAGAGGAGAAAACATAAATTATTAAAAAGAACTTTTTAGTTTTTTTGTAAGCTAAAGGTTGCAGTCAACAATTCTAAGTGACCTTATGACTTTTTTGACGCGTTTTGCATCACGTTTCAATGGAAAGTAAGTGGAGATAGAGAGAAAGAGAGAGATAGATATTTTGTGCTGAATCAAGTATTACTAGAAATTACTATGAAATATGAGAGATACGAGTGGAAAACAGCTGTTAAAGCATATGTTTGGTCAAGGCCTGTTGACCATACATACATATATGTATGTATATGTGTGTATGTATGTATGACTAATGGGTAGGTAAGTAACCGTAACTACATACGCTTGTATGTAAGGTGCAAAAATTGCCAGGTACTTGCTAAATAGTTGAAATTTGTTTCCACCAATTTCTATGTTAATAAACTCTTGCATAATCAAGCTAAACAGAGAGTTAAAGGAAATGGTTAACCAAACCTCAAATTTGATATATGTACATACATACATAGATACATACATACATATACATATGTATGGCCAAGGGTGCAGCCGATTTTTCTATATACAGATCGAGTCTCTATCGAGCGTATGTGCAGCGAAATGTGCAATATAGTTTTTTCTTTTTTACACCTTTACATGCAATTGCGAAAGTTAAGTGAAGTGGAAGTGAATGTTGTTGGCTCTTAATGAGTTTTTGTTGTTGTGCAGACAAAAGACTTGAGCGACAAACCTGATGATTAAAGTTAAAAAATCCCAGCTGTGGTTTTTGATTTGGTTTTTTTTTTGGTTTGAGGTGATTTTTAGGTGCGAGAGAGTACAGGAGGAGTTTGAAGGTGGAGGCACATACACAATTTTTATGGTTTGATTGTTCGTTCGTTTTTTTTTGTGGTTGACACACACACACACACACACACAAACATACATACACACACACAAAAAAAAGAGAGAAGATAAAAAACGGAGAAAAAAGAAAAAAACAAATGTATATATGGTTAATGAGGGAAAAATAATTTTTAAAAACAATAGAGGCGGGGCGACAAGGGGGTGGGGAGGGGTCGGCACTCAAGGGTCTGTCATTTTGTGGGCGTGATTGGTCTGTAGGGGGTTGGCTAACAAGAAATGACAACAACGAGATGAAGAAAAGGAAAACTGGTTTTACACCTTCTCAATAGTTATTATTTATTTATGGATCAACTTTGATTGTTACTATAACGAGTGTGTCTCTCAATAGAAAAACACTTCCGTGGGGGAGTTTTTATGCACTGCAAGAAATAACTGAAATTAAACTATTAAACTATTCAAGAAATAGAAATTCAATCCTCCTCATTAGAGAGTCGAAATAAACTATTTAATATCATAGAAATATCTCAAGGAAAATCATCAAATTAAAGCAATTCAAAATACTGAAAAGGATATAGAGAAACTAAAGGAAACCACTAAAAACCAAAGAACTAGATCTTAACTTTACTGAAAAAACTTTAAAAATGATATATTGAAACAAAACCAATAACTAATGTTGAGAATTTTGAATAAAAGTAGAGAAAAAACTTAATAAAATGACTGACCAAAAGAATTTTGAACAGAAACTAACGAAAAAACTTGTATCTATAGTTTAACTTTTCAAATGAAACCTGTTATTGCAGTCCTAAGATAACTTGGATTTCCGCTTTATGTGTTGTATAATTAAAATTTAAAGTATTAAAGTATTAAAGTATTAATGATGACCTATGACAACTTGCAAGTCATCTTGAAGAGATCTTAACAAATGGTTCGAAAAATTTGTGTTTGCCTTTCATTGGTAAATTGAAATCGTTTTTGTCTGAAGAAGGAGAAGGAGGAGGTGGAGGTGGATAATGAGAAGGCACTTCAATTCAATTCAATGTAAGAGGATGGGGGCGGAGGTTAGATAACTACAGTGAGGCTTCATTGGACTTGTTGGCTTTCACTGTACTGCAAAAACGAGCACAGCACCGCACAGGCTGAAATGCTCTTCATTTACTAGGTTGAAGCGGATGCTGAATGCCAGTGAATGTCAAATGCGATGCAATTTATGTAAATTTTTTTTGTTCGTTCGTATAGAGAGGTAAGCCCACATGGAAATCCACAGATAGTACATACATACATACGTAGTAGGGCAAAATGGCAATAAGAAGGAAACAAGTTTACATTTTCTATTATGAAGTCGTGACTTTTGTATTAGATATTTGACAAAAATGGGTCTCTCTCTATGGGTTTCTATTTATTCACACCTTTTCAGAGACGACGAGAGTTGAAATGAGATTTCATATTTCACTTGTGATGGGGGGGAAAATGTCAGAGGCAATTGTCAAAGCTGATCACGTTGCAGGCCATAAAAATAATTGAAAAAAAAAAATTGCAATATACTCGTAAATTGCTTATGCATGCAGGCAACGAGAGAGACAGAGAGGCAGAAAGAGACAGCGAGAGCGAGGGCTCAAAAATCAGACATAAATACAGATATATATGTATATGTATATTTCGTTTCTTTTTTCCACTCACGTTTGCAGCTGCATGACAAAAGCGGATGTGCCCACAGACTGACCCTGGCATTTGCTTAACCCACTTGGCCAATGACCAAATCCGCCGAAGATCTCTACACTATTCCTATCTATTGTATCTATCTATCTGGAGATAGTTGTACTCACCGGTGGAGGTTCGCTGGCCGTGCTATAAACCTCACTGGCTGCATAATCGGGCTTCATTTGTACTGTAGCCATTGAGACGTTATCCTTTTCGGTCATCTAAAAATCTATAAAATTATCACAAAAAAAAATCACTCTTCATATTGCACTTTTTCGGTGTTTCTTTTCTTTCTGTTTATTTTTTTTTTATATGTATAAACACTTACATTTTCAACTGTTTCAACAAGTTATATACGTTTTCTTTTTTTGTTTAGCGCAAAAAAAAATTGTTAAAAGGAATTTCTTTCTATTTTTTTGGTTTGTTTTTTGTGTATTAAGTGTATATTTTTTTTAACCAAACTCTATTTTGGGTTTTTTTTTTTTTTTTGGTTATTGTCGGGGTAGGATTTGATTTTGGTGAGTTGAAAAAAATTGACGTCTAGCTGCTACGACTGCCACTCGCCGTCTGAGACCACAAACGCGTTTCGTTTCTACCAGATTTAAAAAACATTCACAAAAGCGGCACACACACACACACACACCCAGTCTGACGGTGATCGTGTGTGTATGAAAATTAAAAGTAAAATACAACTGCAGCTTTTGTATCTCTGTGTGGGTAAGTATTTCAAGCTTGGAAGCTTTGCTGTGCGGTGTTTTTTTAGCTGACTGTTTGTATGAACTGCATTGAGCAGCTACTTGAAGCTTGGATTTAAATACTTTGTATTTGATTTAAGTCGTAAATTCTTTTCGTTTAGTCACAGGAAGGAATTTCAATTTAATACATTATCGGTGATCGCAAATTTAGAAAGAATATTGAAGTCTAAAGGAGTACTACAACTTTTGAAATAATCGAAGAGCGAAACATTATTATTGCACGATTTTTGGTCTTTATTACTTTCGTTTTATCATTGAATAGTCGGGAAAATGATTTAATTTGGTTTTACAATTTTTGTTGCCTACTTTTGGGATGCCCGAAATGTCCTTAACGTCTTGTCAACGTTTTGAAGAATAGTTAAAATGACTTTTTATTTAGTTTCGAATGTAGACATTACAAGTAGAAGAAAGAAAATAATATTAGGTATGAGGTTGTTCAAGTATTAAGTATTGCGTATACGTAATATAATGATTTTAGCACCTATCTCTTAGAGTTGTTTTCGTTTCATGGATTTTGAATTCACAACGGTTCTAAAGAAGTTTCAATTCGCATTGTTGGATAAGGCAAAACCTCAAACCTCACATGTAAACTTATATGCCTTAGCTTTAAACCCGGCTCTTTCCAGTAACAATGTGTAGGGTATACACACAACAGAAATACACTGGGACACACACACACACACAAAGTTTGTGCTTTTAACCAATACATGCAAAATTGAAAAACGCAGATCTTGTATTACTTGCGCCAAGTATTTGTGTGTATATGAGTATCTCGTAGTGGCGCCGCGTCGACTTCGCTGCTGACGTTGCTCTAGTGCTTTTTTTTGTTGTTGCACCACTCAAAACTTGTTGCCGCTTACGAAAAAAAAAAACAAAATAAACAACAAAAAAAAACCAAACTAACATTTTTTTTTTTGCCTTAGTATTTTTCCACTTTTGTGTGTGCCGTGTTGCACTTGCATAGGCCAGATATTTGCTTATACATTATGCACACACAAATATATAGATAGTGCATATAGTATATGTACAATACTAAGTATATAGCTAAATCTTGATTACTTTAACAGCAGCTGGCCGGCTGCCGCTGCTGCTGCTACATATTTGCTTATTGTCTCCTCACAAAGATTTGAACTAAAACCTCCTCAAATGGAAGCAAAGATCTACAGAGCTGGATTAGTCTAATCCATATGGAATATATATTATACTGCAAGCAGAAAAGGTCATCAGCAATTCCATTCGATTAGAAGTATAAATCTTGTTTACTTTTTGTGTGTGGTCCCCCCTTGGAAAAAAGTGTTCTTAATGGCCTGATTTCATTAACGATTTCATTAAGGGGGGCTTGTCCCCCTCCCACATAGAATTCGTATTTTTGTATCTTTCCTAAAGTATGTCTTATCATTATCTTTATATTTAACTACATCGATTCACATTTAAATAGCACATTTTTGTCTCTCACCGAAGAAATGAATCATGATTTGATGAGTCAACAACAGATTTCCAATTATTATGGAGTTTTATGGACAGTTATGGTCAGTGTCCGTCTGTCATCCTGTCTTTTTCTATGCAAACTAGTCTCTCCACTAACTTTTTTATGTCTATTCCACCTTTTTGTATCCTTAATGATAAATTTAAAAAAACTAGAGTTAGTTTATTTTAATTTTAAATATCAAAATTTGCGATAAAATGTATATACATCTTATTGGAAATCGCCAAGATGCAAGTAAGAGCCTGCAAAAGATGGCCATGCAACATCCATCAAGTATCCGCCATGTAGGACAACCCACAGGAAGGCCAAAAGTATATTTCTTATTCCTTGCCATTTTTTTAGGCTCTTCTTTGCTAAGCCTCTGATTTTTATTTCATTTTTAGATGGATTTTGATAAGACTGAGATTCGATAAGATAACATTAAATAATTCTGCTTAGTTATATAACTTTTACAGAGTTTTTTCGATGATGCTGAGAACATTTTTGTCTGTTGTATCCATGTGAAATGCAGTTCGTTATGCAATATTTCGCTAACAAAAAATAAATCTCTGATGTAAGCAAAAATTAATTGAAAAATTGTTAATAACAATGTTTTGAATTGAATGTTATTTTTTTTTTTGCATTTGAACTCGAACTTAACTCCCAGCAATTAGTCTCTTATCTCCGTGGGGGGGTCGCCCTTTTTCATTTCAGTTGCATAAAACCAAAAGAAAAACCATAAAAAAGTATAAAAAGAAATTTAATAACTAATAACTCAATCTCTATGGTTTTTTTTTTGTCTCTTTTGCTTTGACCAAGAGGTTTTTTTTGGTCTCCGTTCGTTGGCTTGTGACATTTTAATCATAAACCAAAAGAAAAAAAAAACAATAAAGAAACATCACAAAACTCCGAAATTATGTAATTAAAGAAAGAAGGAAAGAGAGATAGATAGATGGATGGATGGATAGACAGACATGAACATAAAAGACAAATCAAAAGGCGGAGGCTGCATACAGTTTGTCAGATTGCCAGAGAGATTGCATAATGGCTTAAAAGGGAGTTTGGCTTTTGGTTGTTGGTCAAAACTCTTGCTTAGTCTCACTCTTCGTTGGGTCAACAGCAACGGCAACGAAAATGTTTAATAAACGAGCATCTAGCATGATATAAAGCATTAGCCAAGCGAATGCAGTACAAAAAAAAAAATAAAAAAACACACACACAAATTTATTAAATAATCGAGAGAAAAGAGACCGATACAAAAAAAAAAAAGAAGAAACTTGATTTTGACGATGGCATCGCCAATCACCGCAGCTAAGAAACTCAAATCAAAACAAAAGTGCCAAAAAAAATAACAAACAAATCGGCAAGCCATAAGAAAAACAACAACATACATATATGTATCCACACATCACATTGTAAATAAATATTTTGTTGTATCTATCGAAAATAATTGGCGGGGGCACCAACTATTTGATCAGGACATAAAAAGTATCTTCAATTATATAGTGACATTTGGTATTTTGATTTTAATTAAATATTTTTATGCCATGAAATTCACTCCTCTTCGCAGTGTCGGTCTGTCCGTTTCTACGCAAACTAATCTCTCAGTTTTTAAGATATTTTAACGAAATTTCGTATTTGTGCGTCCTTTGAATATACGCATACCATTTGACGAAATCAAACGGCTCAGACAACTAAAGCATATAGAAATTTTCAAAAATATACAAAATAGAGATGGTACTCTATATGTATAAAGAGTAAAAGTATGTTCTCGAAAGTATTCTACTACTGATCTTATTTAGAATGATTTATCGGCATTTACAAATGTAATTAAATGCTAAGCGATCTTATCTAACTCTCGTTGGTTTTGCAGATAGCTAAACTGGGTCTTAATTGACGCTTGAGACCGAGCGAGCATCAACTGGTTTTGACTGGCCAGTGGAGAGAAGTTCTAAGTTATTATAACCCTTACCAATTGTTGTTTGACAAGCCGAAAAACCAGTAGTTCAATATAGTAATTTTCCACCACATTTCGATGGTTAGATAGATTTTCCTCTCCCTGTTCCTCTGTATATACATACAGACATACAAACATATAGCTAGTTATTTGTTTTTTATTTTTTATTTTTTATAATTTTACGATTGTTGTAGATTCGCGCAAATTGGAGACTGGAGCCGCTTGGCACCACCAACCACCGAGCAGCCAGCACCATCCAATCCACCGCATCAACCACACATCTTTGGAGGCTTGGGAATTGTAAAACAAAAGCGAATTCAATGCAACTATCAGGCATCGAGTGAAAGATTCATAGAGATACACACAAACACACACAGACAGACAGGTATATATGAGATACTCGTAAAATGTGTTCATGTGTGTAAAACAGCAACGAATACAAAAAAAAAAAACCCATAAATAATAGCCAACAACTACGAGAAGAAGATGAAGGAAAAAACTTCAAGTCGTTAGCTCAGCTCAACGTTAAAGTCGTCGCCATTTTTTGTTGGGCTTGGGTTTTTTTGTTTTGGTTTTGTTTTGTGCTTATTTGCTCTCAACTTGGCTAAAATTAGCTAATAATAATAAAAATTAACAAAAAAATATAGCTATAAAAAAGGTAAACAACTTGAAGCAAAACAAAAAATCACAAATCAACAAACGAAAGCCAACACATAGAAATTAGTAGTAGGGGATCAAAAATAGGCAAATCGTGTTGGCAATCAAAGAACACTCCTCATCCGTCAAAGAAAGTGAATAAATCTTTGGATTGCTGAAAAGCCTGACAATTTAATTTTTTTAGAATGGTTTCTGCATAACTTTTTCTAGACATTTTCCATTTAAAACTTCTCCAAGTTTCTCTTCTAAGAGAGTGCATGAAATTTTTGAGTTTAGACTGAACAGGCTAACTAAATATATATAGTCTATCAAATTAGCAATTTCAGAATTGTTTCGAGTGCTACGAGAGAAGAAGTGAATCTAAAATTTCTCCACCTTATTATTGTTTGCATTCTTTTAATTGATTTGTGCATTTTGATGAGTTGAAAACGTAGCTAAATGTTTTTTCTTTGGGGGGAAAAATGAGAGAAATTCCCTCCCAAAAAATGATAGAATTCACTCCCCAAAATGTATCCTTAGATCCACTACTTTATCCATCTATTACATCCTTTTGCATTTATTAACAAAGGTGGAAATCAAGACTCGTAAGCTTACTCATAACTCTACTAATCATTTCAAAGCTCTCCGTGATGGCAATTTACACATATGTAAATGGAAGAGTTCTTATGCCTAACTTAGATCCAGAACAGCGGTTTTCCAACCACTTGAGTCTCCCGTGGACTCCTGGGGGTTTACCTGGAATGATTAATACTAAATTTACATCTTTAAAATGGGGAAAACTTTCCAAATTGACCAACTAACTATTGTCTTCGATCTAAACTACATCTTCATGTGGGTATCCTCATATTCCATACGATATTCCATTCTGTCTTTATTAGCTTAACTTTGAAAACGAACTAAGTATCTAATTTAAAATCTGTTTCCCAAACCCAAATGGTGTTTTTGTTGAAAATTTATTATTAATAATTAACCAATTTTACTATTTACAATTAGTTGAAAAAGCAATAAGCCATTGTTTAGTCTTAATAGATTTGCATTTTCATTTGTAAACTTTATAATCCATAAATTTCAATGTTTCGAATTTTTAGCTAAATTCGCTTCTATTGATTTATGAAATCTGAAAAGTTTTGGGGATTTGATCTCCAAGTAATGTTTTTCAGTGCCGTTTCCTTTTCTCTAAAATTTCAAATCGTCATTCACATTTTGTGTTTTTGGTCATGCTCGAATGAACGTAAAGTCGTTAATAAAGTTTCAAGTTGTCTCTTTTTTAGTTTTTAATGGGGTTTTACAATTCTCAAGATGTCCCCAACCCCCCCTTATCAGCCCCCTCTTAAATAACTCTTTCTTCCCCTCTATATCACAGTTTTTATTTGCGTTCTTAGAAATTGTGGAGAAAAAAATCAAGTTTTCGTGTTTTTTGCTTAGATGCATATATCCCCAGCGGCTTTACAGAGAAAGAATGGGAGATAAAAGAGAGAGAGAGAGAGAGAGAGAGAGACGGGGAGACAGAGAAAGAGAGAGGGAGAGAAAAGGTATTGTATACTGGTGTCTGTCCCCCTTTTTGGGGATGGATGTGAAATGAACGTGCGACTAATGATTAACACCTCAACGATAGAATCCTCAAACCAAACGCTTCTACCTGTACTTCTTCCCCCCCTCCGACTCCTCACAACCTCCTTGCCTCAACTCCCCCTCCCCACCTCACGCCTCTCTGTGACCATTGTGCTCCATTGAGCATGTGATGAAAGCATGGGCAAATAAATTAAGCCAATTTCGAGATGAACAAAAGAAGCTTTTTTCTGTGAACACAGATCCGGCAATTAGCAAATGCTTCTGTTTTTTCTGTTTTGTTTTGCTTATATACTACACTAATATATACATATATTAGTTAGCATGGAACTGACAGAGAAAATCATCTAAATAAATATCCTATTACAATTTTTTTTTGTGTTACAAAATTAGATATATTTTGTTATTGCAATTATCACCATTTGGGCTCAGTTTTTTTTTTCTCTCCTTCTTTCTAGTTCAAGCTAAATGTCAATGACTTGTCGCTTTGGAGCTGTTCCAATTTGTCGGTGGTATATATTTATATATATGTATATGTGTATATAGATGTCTGTCGGTTTGTATGTACTTACCTAGCCATGATGATGCCCGCCGCCCTCAATGTCCCACAGAGCGTTGAATGTTATTTTAACGCTTCTCTTTGTATCATATTAATTGCTTGTAACACACACAAATTTTTACTTAAAACTGGCATTTAAAATTGTTAATTAAATAGAAATTTTTCTATATGGTTTGTGCATTAATTGGGAAAGCATTAAACAAATCGTTTAAGACTTAAACTTAAGAGTAATGAAAGAATTTTATGTTTATGCTAAATATAACTAGACATATTACAAATCTATTAATCGTATAACATTTAACAGATTTGGTTTATTGTTATTAAAAATTGTTGAATTTTCTAGAAAAGTCTTTTGTATAGAAAAAATCTTAGAGTTTATATTATAACTGACTTTATTTGGTTGAAAAAAATCAAACCAATAATTGTAAAAACTTTGTAAATGATACAAAGTTTGAAATAAAAAAATTCTATTTGCAGGAGATAAAACCTTGGGAGTCGATGAATATAACACTTTTTGACTATTTCTTATCGCATATTGTACATAGTATTTTGAAATATTAAGACAAGACAATGGTTCGGTTTTAGCCTTGTCATATGAGATCGTAGTGTTTACTTTATATTTATGAACTTTGTAAGGCGAGTGCGCTTGTAGTGTTTTCTCATCCAAGGAAGTCCAAGGTATTCACATTCACACCAAGGTGCCAAAAACTTTGAAAAAGCGACACCCAACTAGTGCAAAAATGGTAAAAAAAGACACAAAGAAAAAGAGTAAAATCAAAAAGTCAAAGCCCCCCCAAACCCAAAAGATATACACACAATGAGGTAAGGTTGAAGATTTGTAGATCTGACTAGTCATAAATGCACACATATGTATATACATATATCTGGGGGACACATCAAGACAATGGATTACTACTTAGTAAAATGAAGATGTGAAATAGATAACAAGTCACATTTTCGTCGTTGATTTTAGAAGATGAAAATTGTCGGTTCAGAGAGATATCGCCACCGACGATGGTAAGGAAGGTTATTTTTTGGGGCGCCACAAATTAATTTGCACCTTTCGCCTCAGCAGATGGCAGAAAGCAGCAGCCCCGACAGCAGCAACGGCAGCCAGACCAGGTGAAAGTTGCATGCAAATAAACACAGCAACAAAAAACAGAAAGAAAAAAAATTAAATGAAAGAAAGAAAGAAAAACTGTTGGCTCTGACTGACTGACTGACGAAAGTGCACAAGCACCAGCACGAGCAGCGGCAGCATCCAAAACGAATTTTTGTGCAGCCAACAACAAGACTGCGACTGCAACAAGAGATTCGGTTCGCTCTCTTCTTTTGCAGCAAGTGTGGATGGCGAATAGTAGTAGTTGGATGGTTGAATTGTAGTGGGTGGGGTAAACCTTAATTTCTTTCATTTTCCCTCCGTTACCATCTCCTTGACTATGTCATAATCTCTCTTTGCGCGCGACTTTTCCTCATTGCGGCCCGTTGCGCTTGAGGTAATTTTTTGTAATTGTAATTTGTCATTTATTTGCACTTCGCATTTGAGTGCCCCCCAGGAGGAAGCGGAAATAATAAGTAAAAAGCATTGGTCTTTCATTTATAAAATTCATTTTATAGGCTTTTGTTTATGTTTTTAATTATCTATAAAACATTTTCGAAATTCCAGTTTTCTAATATTAAACGTTTTCCGTTATATTTTTTTGAAAATTCTGTACTCATTTTTGAGACTGTTAATTTAACAAACTTATTTGCAACACTGCTTATTAACAGCGACAATGTTATCGTACACTTTTGAGTCTGGTAATTAACATGTGAAATCGATAGCTAGTATCGATGTTGTTCACACGATTAATGAAAAATTGTTTTTTTTCCTGCAATTTTGTTATAAACATTCTTCGTATGAATAAACAAATTGAAAACCATTAAAACGGAAGTTATAAAAAAGGCCGCACAACTATGTCAACGCTGGCTGGAGTAGCCGTGGAGGAGCTACAAGATGGTGACACTAGCAGTTTAGAACCGGGCGAAGTCGTTACCCCACCACGCAACACAAGTAGTCCAGCTGCAGGAGCTAAGAAAATCCTTGCGAAGGATTTGATGAGCAAAACATTGCTCAAAGTGACACAAGCCGATGGCCATGAGAATGGCGAAGGTGCTAGTGCGGGTGACGGTGACGGTGGTGGTGAGGAAGAGAAGGAGAAGGGTGAGGCGGACAAAAAGGAGGCGGTGACGGCAACTGATGAGGTGAAAGTCAGAAGTACTTTGGAACCGGATGTGATTCGACGAAAAGAGGAGGTATTGTCGGTGCCAGCGGAAAATGGAACTAAAGAGGATGATGATAATGGTGAACAACGCATCCCACCAGATGATGACGAGGGTTTGTATTCGGACACAGATTCTTCGGGGGATGAGCAGCAGCAGCAGCTGCAGCAAAATGTCGAAGATGTTCAGCAGGCTCGCAAGGAGAAGCAATTGGAGGCTGCAGCTGCCCAGGCACAGGCGCAGGCTCCCCCTCAATCATCACCTCATCCCTTTTTACGCTGTAATCCCATGAGATTTCACAGTCGTCCGGTATGTTTTGATTTCCCACGCATGGGCTTCATGCCCAGAATGGTTATGCATGGCATACGCGGCCTAAGACCGCCCACATTCTTCAACGGAAATAGGTCACAGACTCCGCAACGTTTGGTCTCGCCCATGAAATCGGGAATTCCGGGAAACCCAGCAATGACACCCGGTGGTGGTGCAACTCCCGGATTGGCAGGAGCTGTCGGAGGACCAGTCTACGGTCCTGTCTTGCCACCATCGATCGCCAAGAAACCTCATTCAGAGTTGGTGTACGTTCATTTTTTCAACTAGTTTTTTTTTTTTTTATTAATTTTCAAGGCTATTTTCTATTTTTTTCTAACCAGGTGGACCTCATGCCAGCCGCCTGTTTCGTATGTTTTCAATTTGGTCAATGGGTGTGCCAATCTGCAGCACAGGGACTGCAAGCATAAGGATCCAGCGAGCGTACGGAAGGATGAGAAAGAGCACAAACCGGCGAAATCGAGGGATCACAAACGTGACTCGAAACGGGAGAGATCGAAGGACAGAAAGAGCCCTAGATCTAGCGATAGAAAAAGAGATCTCTTGAAAGAACGACAAAAAGAACGCTCCAAGGAGAAAATTAAGGAATCCTCCTCCAAGGAAGAGTTACCAAAGCCCAAAGACAAGTCCCGAGAGCAGCCCAAGGATAAATCCAAAGACGGTAAACCTCGAATTGATTCGAAAGAAAAGTCCAGAGCTCAATCAAAGGACAAGGTCAGAGATGACCCAAAGGATAAAACGTCCCGGGATGTGTCCAAAGAAATAATCAAGGACAATAATTCATCTAAAACCTCGACATCTAAGCATCAGCATTCTAAGGATAAATCAAGAAATGAAACAAAGGACGAGTCGATGAAAAGCTGCAAAGAGCCAAGCAGAGATCACTCCAAAGAGTCACATCGCGAGATCAGAGAACTGCCGAAAAACAAATCAAGGGAAACGCATCGAGAACGCTCAGCCGAAACGAAGAAAGACGCGAAAACGGAGAAATCCAGAGATCGTTCCAAAGACAAAACCCAAGAGCGATCCAGGGAAAGAAAGGAAAGAGCTGAAGAACACAGGGATAAGGTCAGAGAACGTTCCAAGGAGGATAAGCACAGGGAGCGAGATCGCGATCAAGAGACGCATAAGAAACGTTCGCGTTCGCGATCTCGTCCATCCCAACCGAGGGAAGAGAAAAAGGAGAAGTCAAAGAGACGTACCCGAAGTCGTAGCAAAACGCGACATCAACCCGAGATTAAGGCCCAAACACCGCCTCCGCCTACAACTCCGACTCCTGCTGAAATGCCGACGCTGGCAATGGAACCACCACCACCGCTGTCGGCTCCAACTACGCCAACTGCATCATCATCATCGCTCAAACCCTTCGATATATTCGCTGAATCCCCACCAAGACTGAATGCAACAGGAAACGAAAGCAAAAATGCTGAATCACTACCAACTCCTCCTGCCAATACTACTACTACTACTCCCCCAAAGCCCCCGATCGAACGTAGCACTACACCGCCTCTTGCCCGTTTATATTTGACGGGCAAATCGAATAACACGACGCCATTGCTACGGGCCAGTGAGATTCATAGTCGAATTGGCGCTCTTTTGAACGACAATGACGATTTGCATTTAGAGGCATTGCTAGCCGCCACCAAGGAGCAATTGATGAAGAAATCGAATGAGCATAAAGATAAGAAATTAGCAGACGGATCACCATCGATCCGATTACATTTAAATCCCTTCAAAAGGGAATTAGTATTAGATAATGCCCAAACGGAGTGGGAAAGGAATAGAAATGGGATGGAGAGCGAGAGGGATAACACCTCCAGATCACGATCTCGCATTAAAATCGAAAAGAATCGCAGTCCATCGCCGCAAGCAACATCATCAGCTTCAGCTGTAGCTGCAGCTGCAGGAGCAGCGGAAGCATTGCCCATGCCGAGTAATATAAAAATTAAAATCGAAAGAAATGTGACGCCACCCATACCATTGGCCTTTGTTCAACCTAATTCATTGGTGGAGGAACCCAGCCCCGATACCGACGACTATATAGACAATTGGGAAAACGATGATTCCCTAATGATGATGCCGTTACTTCTACCTACTAAAACAGAGACAACATTTCCTCCAGCGCCTGCTGCTCCTGCTATCAATTTTCTAAATGGTGATCTAGCTGACGATGATTCGAATACATTGTGGAATGCTAAAAGTACACCACCACCCAAAGCCAAACAAGGTCAAGGGGATCAACCTGCCACACCCAATAATCTAAATATAAATGATATCTATGATAGATTCATGATCTGCATAGAAGAGGGCAATAAAACGACAACCGCAGAAAATGATAATGGCGAGAATCAGGATGAGGAGGAAGAGGAAGATGAGGATGATAATGGGGAGGATTCTTCAACAGATTCCTCATCCACCTCAACGAGCAGTTCGACGAATAGCAGTAGCGAAAGTAGTTCCAGCTCTGAATCCGATGATTCTAGCGATGATAGCGAAGACGAAAAAGAAGGAATCGGTCATGGCCATGCCCAGATCGATGCGTATGCCGTAGAGGCTGAACAGGAGAAGGTGAAACAGGAAATTGAAGTAGATAAATTATCATCGAGCAATCCGAACATGCAAAAAAAGAATAATGTAAGCAAAGATTTGCGTAAACTAAAAAATCTCGAAGATAATCTTGGCCGCATACAAATGATGCGGGAGAATTATGATCCCGGGGATGATATATGCGAGGAGCTCTTAAAAATGGAATCTCTGTTCCAAATGCAACGAAATGCCATTATGGATAAATATCGTAAGCATGAGCAGGCTTCATCATCCGCAGGAGCAGCAGCAGCAGCAAGCACAATGGCAACAGAAGATGAGGAGCCCATGGAGCCACCACCACCAAGTCCTCCAGTTAATAGTATTTTTGATGCCAATCGTGAGGCAATCAAGTTGACTATATCTCCCTTAAAACTTACTCGAAAGTCGGCAATATTCGATAAAGATGACGGCGAACAGCAGCAGCAGCAACAGCAACAGCAACAACAGCAGAAAACAAACACGGCCACTAGGCCACCCAAAGAGATAGCTATAGTTAAGCCCACCATTTTAGAGACGCGCAAATTGGCATCCGGATCGGCAGTTGGATCGAAAAGATCCTCCTCCTCTCGCCGCTCAATACGCGATCGTACGCATTCCCGCTCTCGTTCCATATCCCGCCAACGTTCGAATCGCAGACGCAATACACCCAGTCCCAAACGCTGGCGTCCACCATCGCCGATTAATCGACGGGGGACATCACGTACTCGCTATGGCAAAGCACGACTGCTTCCACGCAGTAGTCGAAGTCGTACGATAAGCCGTAGTCGGACCAGAAGTCGAAGTCCACATAGAAGAGCGAGGCGTTCCAAACATCTCAATGATGAGGGTAGGCGTAGGAAACCGCTGTCGCCGCTACGGCATAAGAATATGGGTCCACGATCACCACCGCCGCCCGCATTACCCCTCACACGACGTCGTTCCTATTCCCGATCGCGTTCTCCCTTACCCTTTAAGCCGCCATCGCCACCCATGCGACGAAGTTGGTCACGTTCGCCACCGGGTGGTAATAGGCGTTCGACTAGATCACGTTCCCGCACCCGCTCCCGTTCCCGCACTCCAATGTCACCCCAAAGACAATCATTTGCCGACTATTTCGAAGAGAATTCCAGCTTGGAGGCTGCTGCTGCCTGCTACTATTACAATATGTATCATCAGGATCAAGATGCCAACATGGGAGCAATGGGTGACAATTACAACGATGCCGGTGCCTATGCTGCCTATATGGATCCATCATCCTATACAAATATGGAGCAGGCTTATGCCCAATATACGGAATACAATGCCCAATATGATTATGGAATGGGGCTAATGGAAACGAGTGCTGCACCCACGCCTGGTGTCTTGCGTGAGTTGCCCAAGGCTCCGATTATCCCGGTGGCCGTACAGAAGGGTAATGTCTTGGAAATTGTACCCTCAGACGGCTTGGAAATCACCCAGAGGGCTCCAAGTGTTGAGATTGCACCCAAACCCGTGGAAGAACCCATTGAGGATAAGAGGTAAGCAACTCAACCCAAATCAATTCATCTAAATTTCTTATCTCTCTCTTTCTCTCTCTCAATCTCTTTGTCTAGCAAACCCAAACGGAAACGAGTCAATTTTGTGGACAATGTACTGCCCAATTATGAGAGTGAAGACGAAGATCGTACCATTGTGGAGAGGGCAGTGGAACGGGCACTTCATCAGTATCGAGAGAAACGTTCAACATTAGCTGCCAAATTGCAGCGCACCAAGGACGAACTGATGGCTCTGCCGCCACCGCCTCCACCACTAACGCCCAAGCCGCCAAATCTGGAGAAGCCTGTGGTGGTGCAAAAGAAACCGAAATTCCTTTACTTCCACTTCGACCCGCACAAGGGGGCAATAATCAAAGGGCATACACGTCATGGTCGACCGCCTGGGGCCGGGCTCGGTGGTCTCATGCCACGATTCGATGCCAAGCGTTTCTCCATGCTAATGAAATCGGGTTGTCTGCCACCATTGCCTCCACATTTGCTGCGTCAACGTCCGCCATGGTTGCCGCCGCCACATGCCGATGCCATGACCAAGGCATCTATGTTTAAGGAGTTCTTTAGCAAACATCCACCGCCACCATTGCCCCATTATCCCCCGCTACACATACCACGACCCATTGAGACGGTGGTGGAGTCTACAGCAGCTGCTGCTGTCTCTGCTCCTCCAGCTGGTGGTATTACTTGTGTTGCCTCTCAGCCCATTCCCGTGCTGGGCGGTGGTCATAATACATTTATGTTACCAATGACAGTTGGACCTGTTCCTGCCCCATTGCCTGTACCACCAATAACAGTGGAAACGCAGCCACCGCCCTCATCAGTGCTGGCTCTGCCTTTCTTTACACCGCCGCCGTTGCCGCAATTCACAGTGCAATCGGTGCCATCCATCAGAGAGATTATGCCAGTGGACATATTACAGAAACTAGGTCCATTGCCCAAGACTCTCGATTTGGAGGACCAACCAACTCCAATACCAAGCAGTGCGGCGGATGAGTTGTCATCATCATTATCAAACACAGATCTCAGCAAGGAGAAGCAGCTTGAATCAAATGCTGGTGATCCTTCAGAGCAAGAAGCACAGCGGACAGTGGTGGATCAGCCGCCGCAGCCTATGCTAGTGGAGACCCAATAGATGGCCCCATAGACCCAGCCACCGCCCTCGCCCCCAACTTTTTTAGTTATAAGTAGTATCCTTTTTTTTTTTTAGTTTTTAGAAATGGACTTCGAAATGATTGTAAATTTTCAACACCACCCCCCACCCCATCCACACACACACCCCTCTTCCTCTTCAATGAACAAAATTTATTGTTAACATTACAAAAAACAAAAAAAAAAAAATAATAACGTGCTTTTTTTCTACTTATATTTTGATTAAGCTTTAAATATTCGTTTATCGGTTTTTTTTATACATACTTATTATACATACTACTTATATATATTATATAATGATGCATTGATTTCTATGTTCGGACAACGTTTTTTTTTCTTGTTTCCCTCTTCGTTTTTTAGACCCATTGATTTCTCCAAGAAAATAAAAATGTATATAGAAAATAATTCGATTAAGAAAGAGAAAGAAAAAAAAACAAACAAACTATATAACATGCAAAAATCTAGATTTAAATAAATAATTAAATAAGTTTGAGTTGAGAAACATACAAAAAAAAAAAAACCTAAAAATCTTAACGAATTAAAATATGATATAAAGTAAAAAGGTTTCTGATCTATATATGTATATTTCTTGCACACAATTTCCGCTTAGTATAAGGTCAAGTGAGAAGACTTTCTGTTTGTTTAGCCAATTTAAATGTAAAAAAAATTCAAAAGAGACACAAGTAACCATAAGTCAAGCCGATTTGTGTGTGTGAGAAAAAGTTGGATTTTTGTATTGTTTTTTTTTCTCTATCTTTTTTTAAACTCTCTTTGTGGGTCTACAGCTTTTTGGATAGTATTATTTTATAATTTTTCATCGTTATATTTCATTTATATTGAAGTAATAAAGTAACAAAAACTTTTGTGTTCCAACCATTGTAAAATTTTTAACTTAATGCTAATTATTTGTATCTGTTCTTTGCCTTAATATCAAGCGAAAACACTTGGCTGGTAAGGCCAAGCTGGCTGGATTCATTTGAATTTCAGAGAAATTTGTGCTACCAACATTATAACGTCCCATGATATTGGTTAAGAGCAGAAAGGCGAATCCTCTTACCAAATTCTGTCCAATACATGTACGTTTGCCAATGCTAAAGGGTAAGAAATGTGGAATATTCTTTCTCAATTTCATTTCCCTATGCTCAATACCTGAATCGGAGCTAATAGAACGACGCTGTTCGACTTCTTCCAGAAAGCGCTGTGGATCAAATTCCTCTGGTTTAGTCCAATTTTCTGGACTTTTATTTAGTTTATAGTTATTGATAAAGACTATGGATCCCTTGGGTACACCATAGCCGGCAATAAGAGCATTTTCCGTGGCCACATGGGGCACTATGGGTGAGGATGAGTAGCGGAGAACTTCAAAAATGGTGGCCATAATGTAGGGCATTTGAGACATATCCGATAATTGAATCTTACGTTCACCATTCGATGAAATGACGTCGACTTCATCTTGTATATTTCGAGCTATAGATGTATTTTTGGCTATATAGCCCAGAGTTAGCATTACCAAGTTACCCACAGCCGAATGGCCGCCAAGGAAATCTTCAAGCATGAATATAATGGTATTCCTGGAGACATTCTCATCTTCGCGTAGACTTCGAAGCAGGGCATCCGTAAAGTCTCCCTCATCGTGCTCATCGAGATCTACATTCATCTCTCGTTCAATGATTATACGTTCTAAAATTATTTGCCTAATAGTCGTTGACCAGTTTACAATTTTCTTTAAGTGACGCTGATAGAACGGCCTTAGCCAGGGTAGAAAATCCAGCGGATGTCCTTGATTGATCTCCCAAAAGATTTCATCAAAATATCGCACCATTAACTGGAAGTCCTGGTCATTGTAATCGAAACGCTTGGAGCACATGTAAACCGAAAACATATTGGCACAGGCTTTCAATATGAAGGATTTCAGGTCAATGGGCTCGGCCAATCTTTGATCCAGTTCCTCTATCAGTCGACTTATCTCCTGGCAACCGATATCGGACATTTGATTGAAATACGATGAAGACTCACGCGGTGAACAATAACGTCGAGCCATATTGCGTCGCTTCTGCTGGAGTTGGGACCAATCGCAGAGGGCCAATGAATTGGCCCGATCTCCACCGAAAAGTTTATGATAACGCAAGAAATCCGGACGTCCACTTACAAATCTGCCATTCTGATTTAGGACCTCTCGTATCAATTCCAAATTGTTTACCACTAGACAACGGGTGTGACCCAATGTCAGGGAGTAGATGTCACCATATTTCCGTGTTAGGTAAGTGAAGCCCTCGAAGGGATTATGTTGATATTGTGATAATATATCCAGATTGCCTATTATAGGCCAGGGTTCCGGTCCTGGTGCCTGCGTATAGTGGCGATTGATTTGTCGTATGGTAACTAAGACTTTGCTCTTTCCCTTATATAGTATGGATATATAAGAGCTTGCAATTAGTATGAATAACACACAGAGGAGTATTAAAAGTATGGCGACGAGGAACATTTTCAACCGCTCAAAAAGACGTTTACTTAGCAACTGAACTGGGATCATGTGGTGGCACTCAGCAAGTAAACTGTCATTACGAAAATGGAACCCAAAAAAAAAACCACATACAATTGTGGCATACCTGCAAATGATTCCTAGCTACCTGATACGAACGTGAACGTGAATCATCATGTACGCTGCTGAGGACCTACACACACACACGCACAAGGATCTCGTTAGGTAATTATCTATTACAAACGTTTAACATGGTTGACTACCATCTAAATCTAGAAAAATCAGATGAACTAGTATAATATGTTAAACAGTTTTTGCTGGAGATCTTTCGAATCGTTAGTTTTAAAGTGATCAGTTTTTAGGTGATAACTTCGTTTCAATCTATTGCTAATTCAAAGCTTGTATCGTTGAGAATATATCAATTATAGCTTTGCCTATCGTATTTTTTATTGTGATGAAATTTTCAAGCCCTCGACCGGCTAACATTAAAAAATTTATAACAAATTCTACATAATTTTGTTTCAGTTAAATTTTTAATAGTTCTCAATCGAAAAAAAAAACAAAACGGTTTATATTAAATATTTTTCAATTTGCTTGCTTTCGCTTGCTTACAATTCTTGCCATCCTTTTCTATCAGTTATTATTTTTATTTTTTGCCTTCATATCACATGCTTATTATATGTATTATCTTTTACAATTCGGATTCATTTTCATTACTACATACTATATAGAGAGTAAAATGACAACAAGTTCTTCTAAAGAAGCATTTAACATTAGAAAATAATATGTTTTGGGGAATTTTTAACTTATGAGAGATACGTATATATATGTAAATGTATGTAAATCTAGTAATTTGCTTGCCATATGTATTGAGCTGATAAATATATATATGTATATATATATTGTTAAATTCATTAAGTTGATTGCTACTCCTCCTCATCGCTGTCCATGACAAAGAGTTTCTTGCGAAGAAACGATGAATTATTTAACGATTTCGGTGATGATACATTATTCTGCTCGCCATTGAGTAGATGATTAAAACTCCAAGAACGTACATTTCGTAACGAATTGGAACTGTACAGAGATTTTGAGAGAGAGAGAGAGAAAGATTAATATATGATTGAAAGAAAATGTATTTATTTATTACCTTTTGTCGCGTTGCTTGTGATTCAAAGGCGTTGAATTGATGGCTATGCCGTGTGAGCTATGCGGTGATATATCAAATGCATTCTCTCTTGTTAAAAAATCAGATGTATAATAGTCCCGATTAGCTATGGGCGTTGAGCCAACCAATTGCAATTCAATTCCAGGCACAGGCAGCATGGGAGTTGTTGTAGATGATGCATCATTGTGGTGACTATTCCTATTGTTGCTGGCATTGCTGGGCGATGAGGGGGCAGGTTTTAAACTAGAACTGTCAGTCTGTTTTAAGGCCATCAGGGGGGCCTTTAGGGGCTTATGAATATGTAGAATTTCCAAAAAATAGAATATATAACGATATGCCCACATTTTCCAATTGCACATTTTTAGCCAAAAATATCGACTAGAACGACGAAAGCTTTTCGACTGGAAATAAAAGAAAAGATTAAGGTAAAATCCAATTACCTAGACTTACTTTGCAGTGGCTTACCAAATAATTAAATGTCATTAAAGATTTCTCTCTCTGTTGCATCTGCTGCAGTCTGGGATGATTTAGTAGCTCATCCGCTGTCGGCCTCTGCTGAGGATCGGGTGTCATCATGCTCTTAATAACCTGCTGGAGTTCCACAGAGATTTCTGTAAGACACAAAATAAGAATATACCTCACTTAGGAACTCTTTGTTTCTTGGCGTAACGTTTTACTTACTGTCGATGAACTCCTCGGGCCAAATGCCTTGACGCAGCTCATGCCATAGGGGGCCATTTGATGGCAAGTCCATGTAACAAGCCAATTCCAGCATGGCTATACCTAAACTAAATATATCTGCCGCCTTGGAGAATTGTCCTTGCAGTATTTCGGGGGCCATGTAACGTGAATCACCTTCGGTGGCATGATGACTATTGGCCTTATCCACATCGATGACCAAACCAAAATCAGCCAATTTACATGTCTCCTCATCCTCACTAATTAGTACATTGTCCAGCTTAATGTCCAAATGTATAAGATTGCGATCATGTAGTGATTTAAGGCCACGCAGCAAGTCCAAAAGAATATGCCAAATGCGCTCCTCGGGGATTTGATGTTGACATCGACATAGATACTGCTCCAGGCTTTCTCGGCATAATTCCATTTGCATGAATAGACGATCATATTGCTCCCAGGCTCGTATGAATCGTATGCAATTCTCATGTCCCGAGAACTCCTCATACCGACGCACTTCCTCCAAACGCTCCGAACGATATTGTTCGCCACGAAATAACTGCTTTGAGATTTTCACCGCATACAATTGGCCATCAGAACGATCTCGGACTTGAAAGACTTCACCAAAGGAGCCTTCGCCCAGCTTGGCTAAGCGCTCGAAACACATCTCGAAGTGGCTACTATTGCCAAAGGATGATGAGGAACTGACATCGGCATCTTGATTATTATTCGGAGATAGTGGCAGAGAGTGGGAGAGGCTGGAGTTGTTTTCCCGAAAAGAGATCGCATGTGCCAAGAGGGATGTATTGTTGAAATTATAAGGAGAGCCACCGCCTCCTATGCTGCCGCCGCCGCCACCACCACCGCCAATTGCCAATCCTCCTCCGACAGATGTGTTAGAAGCCAAGCTCAGGCCCAGAGATTGACTGCGATTTAAATTATTATTTTCGCCCATTACATAGCTGCCACGTGCCTTGTACTTGGGTGGACGAAATCGGTTGCTATTCTCATGGCCATGAAACTGAAAGAAAACAAAGGATAACTATCTTTGTGTTTGTTTGCGTGTGTGTGTGTGTTGGTATGCACGAATGCGTGTGTGTGTGCGTGCAAACAGCGGCTTTAGCTCCGGCTCTTGCTCTGATGGGGGCCACTCCTACCTGTTTCTGTCGATGCTTCTTATCATCTCTTAAGTCCGGCACGGGTAGACTGTGCTTATCCATTATCTTAGTTAAGTCCTTCCTTCTTTTTATTAACTAATTTAATTTTTTTTGCGGGTCTCCAGGGCGTTCGATTAGTTCTTATCGATTAATCTTATTGCAAACAAAATGTATCGATAGTGCTGCACAAAATAGGGGGTGGGCGGAATAAAATAGGGGCGCATATTGCATATCAACAAACTCGTAACTTACTTATATATTTTATTAAACAAATGCATCGAAAATGGTTACCAAAAGCATAGACAGGTGAATATGTATTCGGGACAGTTTGTTGGGCGTGAAATCGCTGGAAAAAAAGGTACATACTGCAATTGGCGGCAACAAAATGCAAAGTGTCTTTGTTATGCAATCTGGAAAAAGTGTCGGCGGCTGCGGCTTTTGTTTAAATTGCATTTAAGCCAGCTCCCCTGATACTCTCAAGTTGTTCTTGACACATACACTTGTCCTATTACCAAGATATGATGCCCATTTCGAGGCCAGAGATTGCGCCAAAGGCAGCTGTGACCTTAAACTTGAACTTGCCATAAAGATAACTGTGATTGATTACTCCTTCTCTCCTTCTCCCTCCCTCTCTCTCTCTGTCTTTCTCTCATCTCTTTCAGCACCAACAAAGTGCCCACTTTTCATGTTATACGGGAGGTCTACGACAGTTCGAATGCCCATGAAAGATTTGAGGCTGAGTTGGATAAGGCGTTGGAGGCAAAGGTAGATTTCATTATCATAGAGCCTCCACGTCTAGGGGATGAAACAGGTAAGAGGCAGAGAGTGAGTGAGTGAGAGAATGAAGTAATCTTGACCTTGACCCAACTCCAGTTGTCCAATTTTCATTTACAAAGTTCCCGTTTTACATTTTCAGGTCGTTGGATTTGGGTTGGCAACTGCCTACACAAGACTGCTGTGGCATCGGGCGCTGTCTCCTTGGTGGCCAGTTTACTGTGGCATGATCGTCCAGTGATTGCGGCCCCCGTATGTGCCCTCTCGCTCTTCTGCACCGGCCTGTACACCGTCTCATGGAACTATGATCCCTGCTGTCAATATCAGGTGGAGAACAATGATAGCGTCTTGGAGAAATTACCCCTGACAGATGTCTCATCACCTGTGATTCTGGGCTATAACCCAAATACAAAAACCAAATACTTACATCGTGGCTTCACTTTCCTATCGGCTGCACTTTGCGCCTGGCAAATTTGGCGCTCCTACAAATAGAGATAAGAGAGAGCAGTCCAGAAAGATAGGAGATAGAAGATAGATCCACAGCCCAATGCATTTGCTTTCTTGTTTAATTGTTCAAGTGAATCCCAAATCTCCCCTAATGCCCCCAAAATCCGTTCGAACTGTTTTGCGTCTATTGAATACTGTTTCTGTCTTATATTTTTTAACTTGTCTATGGATTATGTTTAGAAAAGCGTGAAGAAAACTAAACAAAATTTAGTCATGTGATCAGAAAAATTCACTGTAAAAAAATAATTAAGCAAAAAAACTTAAATATTCTGTGTATAAATACAAGGTAAAAAAAGAGGAAAAACCAAAAAAAGCAACCAACTAAAACATTTAAATTATGATTGTTATTTAGAGATTAGCGAAGCGAAATAAAAGAGATGTGAATATACTGATATATATACATATACAAAAAAGAAAAAATAAAGTCCAAAATTCAACTGCAAGTATGCATTCATAAGACAAACCAGGGCTCCAATCAACACACGTCGTTTCTTCCATATATAAATGCTGTAGATTCAGTTCAGGTCAATGAATTTTCAAACTCATCTTCATTAAACCAAATTATTTGGCGCAAATTTAGATCTTTAACGAACAAATTAACACCAAAAAACATTAAAATTCTCAATGCAACCTCAATTTTGGCTATAAACCATTACTAAAAGATGGTTACAAAATCGTTGACATAAAAAATTCACCATTTATATGTTGCAATTTAAAATTTCTTCACATCTGGCGTTCTGTGAAATATTCGGATTAATGTAATAGCAAATGTTTTCCAACAAAAATCGAATGAGTTGGAAATTATAAAGAAATTCTAGAATTCTTGTAATAGTTCCGACTTGGCTTATAGAGTATTTTCAGGAACTCTTTTTCTGTTTTGCTTTGTTTTTGATAAGCTCGAGCTTATGATGAAAGCAGATGCCGCCTTGAGTTGACTATAATGTGACGCAGTTGTTCACAGCACTTCCCCCATTAGTCGGTCTCTCTCACTCGCTGTCGCTCTCTCTCTCTCTCTCTCTCTTACATTCTATCCGAGTCGATCTGAATAATGCAATATACATATGCGGGAAGTGCTCATTGGGGGCTGCTCTCTCGTGAAACTCAGAATTCAGTCGTTTAATAGATTTTGCGGGAAAAAGTAACAGCTCAAGTGTGAGCTACTTACAATATAAGTATTAAAAAATAATTAAAATCGATTGGATTATGTACGGATGAAATGAACCAACGTTAACCAGTTGAAAGCTGATGCTATATAACTAGGACGCCTTGGAGGAGATAGGAGAGGGGAGAGGGAATTCATATGGAAACGGGCCAAAGTGTTATCAGAGAGGGTAAGCAAGACCCTGACTGATGCAAATAAGATACTTTGACCAAAGCTAATGCTTGGCTTATCGTTGATACATTTGTTTTTTGGTTTTATCAAATGTCACCATATTTGCTCCACATTTTCTCCTTCTCTCGCTCACGCGATAGCATTGTGCCACAGTCATCATGATGGGGAAAACGAGGAACAGCAAATGGAGGAGGCGAAAGAGGAGGAATTGTACATTGAAATCGGTTTGGCCAGTGAAGCTAATGAATCAACACCCCTCTTAAGCAAACAAAGAGGAGCACTACGACCCACACTTCAGCCCTCATCATCGACATCATCATCATCTTCGTCATCGTCTGGATCGTCCTCCATCTATACAAAAGAATGCCTCAATTGGCGCATTCTCTTATTCTTAAGCATGATCATAACTAGTCTGGGATTGGCCACATATTTACTTTGGAGACAATGTGAGTTTACTTCTTGCTGAAGTCGGATTCGGTTTACGGAAGTTTCTAAATTGATTTTCAATAAAACTAAACAAAGAGAGAGCATGTGATTTCTTCTGATTGCACAGAACGTGACTTTTTGTGTGTTTGACAATTTGGATTTCGGAGTGGGAAAGTCGACTAAGTTAATAATAGTTAATTTACCGACTATTTATAGACATCGCCGTCTCAAATAACATTAAAATTTCAGTTTCAGTTTGTATATCGTATTCGAAAATGTGAATCATTAGCAATTCTCTTTACTTTATCCACAAAAGTTATGCTCTGATATCGGACCGATTGCAAATTAGCCAAAACTAGCGAGATCTCATTTTATATTGCTAGTTTTGATCATTTAATGATCAAAAGTCTGTAAAGGTTTAATAAATCACTCGATTCTTATCAGTTTTTTAAATTAAAAACGCTTTCAACTGATCTTTCAGCGATCTCTCTCTTGATATCAAATTTCAAATGAAATATTGGCATTTAATTGAGTAAAAACTATTTTATTTTATTTCTATAGCACATTTATCTGACTGGGGATATTCCCTTGATCTAATTGAGCATGATATTTGGAGTAATATCATATTAAGCAGTCCATTTTTGGCATCTGAAAATGTAAGGAATGTTTTCATAACCCACACTGCCAGCGAGGAGTGCTACGAGAATTGTGTGGAACTACTTTATAAACTGCAAGTGAGTCCATCTAGATGATCCCTAGGATATCAAGTGATACAGAACTTTCTGTAATTTGAGTTTTGTCTAACTAAATCGTTTAATTCCTTTGTTATCACTCACAGAACCTTCGATTGGATGAGTTGCCGTACAATTTCCTGATTACCAGCGATTGTCAGACCTTCGAGGCGCGTGGTTGGCATTATGAGAGCAATTTTGAAGAACAAATACCCGAATCAATATCATTGGTGATAGCCTTGGTGGGAAATTTCACATCAAAGTCACCCCAAAGTTGTCAATGGCAGACTGTGGAGGCTTTGATAAGGGAATCCCTGAAACGTCATCGCTTACAAATGGATTACATGGTGTTCGCCTTGAGGAATACCACCGAAAATACTCACGATGCTGGTTCAATCCTAGAGCATATGATGGCTCTCTGGTCCTCCAAATATGGCGGTGAATGGATAATAAAATGATTGCAAAGTTATTCCTCTCGTTTATTTGTTTGTACATACGTAAAAAATGAAGCGCAGGATTATTTGGAAAGCAAAAAAAAAAAAATCATATAGGATGCCCACCGTAGAAAAAAAGAGACAAGCAAAAAGCAAAGCGGACTACAAAAAAATGGATGTGTAAATAGATAATGGATGGATAATGGATCGATCCTTTGCTTTTCAGATCATCTTAATCGAATTCCAGTTTCCTAAAGCTGCCCTCAATGGATTCGATTTGTGATACGAAATTTGGTCCCGAACTTGATTTCTCTGAATTGAAACTGCTACGCCGCTGTATGCCGCGATCCGATAGCAATTGACTTTGATCGAGACCCAAGACCAGATCCCGTTTGGAGGCCAGTTCCTGTTTCCACAGTTCGATCATTTCGCGCATGGGCATGGAGCCGCCCATTTCCAGAGGCAAACATTTGGCATCGACACTCTTCATCAGCTCCTTTTCGGTGGCATAGATAATGAGGCGATTTTTCATTTTCGAGCTGACACGATTTTTAACAAAATCAATTAACCACTTCAATGTCGATGGGACATTTATCAAATGGATCTCTTTGTGTCGCAGCGGCAAACTCTGTTCGCCCCATTTGAAAATTCGTGCGAACTCTGTGGGATTCCAATTGGTCACATGAGCGGTGGACACGCCCGAGAAGTCACCGACATGTGTCAGGCCTGTTATTTGCGTTTCCTGATCCTCCATCAGGCATTCGTAGGTCAAGAAATGCGCCTTGGCCTGATCGCAACTAGTATGCAGCTTTGGATTCAATCCTTTGGCATTGATTATAACCACACGACGACCATGTCGATCACGTTGCGGTACAGCGAATATATAACCCTTCTCAATGACATCGGCCAGCCGGGGCTCGAGATAATCCAATTTGGTGCTCATGTGTGGAAAGGTTCGACGTATGTTTAAATACTTGAGTAGTGTCTGCTCAGCCATCGGTACACTGAACTTCTTGGCGCGCAGGAAGCGCAGCAGAAACGTATCATCACAGCGCACATTTTGTAGATCCTCGTTCTTGATCACCCAATTTCTTAACTGCTCCAGGCTCTGGTCTCTGGTGCAGCGATCCTCGCGTAATTCCCGTTTGGCAATCTTCAGCAGAGTTTCCGACAACGGATTGGCTCCACCCTCTTCGTCAACTACTTTGGTTTCCTTCATCGTGATCGACTCTCTGTCTTCTTTGAAGTTATGGCTCAAATGGCTGCCTATGGATTTTGTGGTTAATCTGCAAAAGGGAGAGGCAAGAGGCAAGAATGTGTGTGTGTGTGTTGTGGTTAGACAGGTAATTAGCTTTAAATTTTTCGGTTTTTTCTCTTTTTTGTGGTCTTACACGAATTTCAATTACAAGTTTTAAATTACTAAACAAATTTAATTCCATTTTCAATTTACTGTATTTAATTTTCTTACTACTACTAGATCGCTAATAAAGATATATCAAGGAGATTGCATCAATCATTGTTGGAATTTAAATTGCATTCACAATTATTTTGAAACAACATTAATTTTTAAGTTTCAAACTATTTATACATTACATTTTTTTAGAAATTATGATATGAATCTTTCAACTTTTATTTAAAATATTGAGGTATTTTTGTTTGCGTTCCATTTATTTACCTTTCTTCCCTAACAAAGCCCTCTAATAGATTTTATTATTGTACGGAGAACTTCATTAAAAACGGAAATTTAAAAAAGCTTTTCGAAAGTGTGTAGTATGAAACTATCAACTTTTTCACTCCAAATTCATCCAATAACTTCATAAAATCAATTTCTTATAGGTCTTTTTCTATTTTGGCCATCTTATTCCACTCCAAAGTTCAAAAACCGATATTTTTGGGAGTGCGGCTTTTTGTTTCTAGTTATCTTTAAAATAACTAGTTTTTTATTATATTTAAAGTGTAATCATAGTAAAATTTAGTTTCAATAAGAACTACAAATTTCTTGTAAATCCAAGAATATATTTGATTTCCATATATCGAAATCATTGCAGTTTTAAATAAATCTGTGAAGAAAGTGAAAAGGAACTAATAAATTTCTTCTTTTTTCTTTCTCATTAAGATTGATCCTGAAGTGGCACAAGGTTGAGATATGTCAAATATCTGTCACGATCTTTAAAACTAAATATCCTCATTCAAACATTCATTTGAAATTTGAATACCACGTGACATCTAAGCCGCTAATAATTTACGACCAAAAGACGCCAAAGAGCCACGTTAATAGAAAAATTGTCACAAATAAATTGCAATATTGTCTTGGTGACGGGGATTTCCCCGTCAAACATAAATACAAAGTCATCATTTAAAAACATTTGGCGGATTCTTCTTCAAATCATTGATTTTACATAAAGAAACCTTTTGTCACAGACACACACTCACACACACAACACAAAAACCCAAATTAGTTCAAGGTCCAAGCAAGGTAAAAACTCCAACGAACACCATCATCATCAACAGCTTCTTTGTAATTTGCAAATATTTGCTAATTAAAACGCACAGACTAACAAAAAACCAAACACACAAAATGTAAATGGTACCAACAAAAAAAAAAAAAAAAAAAACTAAAATCAAAACTATATATCAAACAATGAAAAGATGTATAAATTATTTTCTCGCCTATGAACACACAAAACACAAGATATAGAGAGAGATCGAGAGAGACATCGAGAGAGATCGAAAGAGACGCGGGGGTAACCAACTTGGCAAATTAGTTCAAGTTCAAACCAACGAAAAGATAGCAAAAGCGGGTCAAGATATAGATAATTGATCGCATTGGATCGTAAATCGCGAGTTTTGTATGAATGAAAGAAAGAGTTCATTTGTTTCGTTGACTTCTTCTCGCCGTTTGCATAATCTCAAAGAAAAAACATAAAAGATATGAATTATATATATTTTGATCTATCTTTCTTTCCTCTTTATGGCAAGTTTCCAGTCAGCATATGCAAATATATCGGGCGGGTTATGTCTGGTGCCATTTAATTGATTTATATAGGTATATTTTTATCCAGAGATTTGCATTTTTTTGTTTAGTTTTCGATTTTCCATCAACTGGAAATGTGATTTCAAAATGTCAAATTAAGTAACTTGTTTCGCTCTCTCTCTCTCTCTCTCTCTCTCTCTCTCTATCTGTTTCTCCGTATGTCTCTGTGTGTCTCCTAGAGGAGATTTCCCAACAACATGTCTTGCAGTGACTTGAAGATTTGGATTTGATCATTCGCGGTTTTTCATTCCATTATCCAAAAAAAAAAAAAGAAAAAAGAAAGACGAAAAACAAACACACTTCACTTCATCTTGGTTCACACTCACTTAATATATTATTTGCATTTGATCCTTATATTTGTATATGGATCTTGACTATATCTTTGCTTTTGGGTTTGTGTGTCAGACAATCTTTCGTATCGACGTGTATGTACGTCCAACTGACGCGAGGTCCGAACAACGAATGACGCTGTGTGGAGGCTTTGAACAACCAAAAAAAGTTAACAAAAAAACACCAAACACAACACAAAAACAACAACAACAAAATGTTCAAAGAAATTAACTGGATTATATAATGCCCCCACACACATACACACACACACACTCATACACACTCACTCACTCGATATAGTAGTCTCAGAGACGAATGCAATCTGATCGGTTGGTAAACTTTTTTTGCTGCTGTTGGCTGCCGCCGCCGCCGCTGCATGAAGTGAACAAGTTTTTTATTTTTCATTTTCGAAAACTCAAAAACCGAAAGTGCGACGCGCGTCGCAAATAGTACACAAACCTTTGGCAGCTTCAGACTGCCTACCAAAGACGCCATCAAAGGTAGCCCAGACCACAGGAAACAGTGGGCACTCAATAGAAAGGGAGCATTAGGATCTTCACTACATATAAGTATCTGGTCTTTAATTTCCTCGAGACGATATTAGAAGTAGAAGCAGACTTGACATAACTTAAAAGCAAACTGTGCATTCTTCTATTTGTAAGACTCTCAACCAAAAATTTATTTCAATGCGAGATTAAGATAAAGTTTTCAAGATCTCAACAGAATTTTATTTCAATAGATCTATCCCAAGGCTTACTATCATAAAATTTGACTTATTGAAAAAACTTTTACATACATTCACATAAAAAGTAAGTTTTTTGTAACTAAATTGAAATATATTTTAAAAAAGTCTTTAGTCGTCATTCAGAATCTCGTACTTTTTAAGTATTTGTACTTATATCTAAAGTCAATGAAATTAAAAAGTTGTATATCTGATGTATTCCATTTTCGCAACCTTTCAAACCAAATCTTTTTGAAATTTCTATTGAGATTGCACATAAATTTACACTCTAAAAATCTTCTATCTATCCATCAGAGAAATATCTTAAGTTAAGGGGTTTTGATAGAGCAGATTAGGTATTTTATTGAACTGAAAGTTGTATTCCTCTGTCTCGAACCACAAATCTCTTTCGAATCTCTACATTTGCAAAGCGTTTTTAAACCTTCCATTCTAACATCAAAAATATTACAGTGATCGTTACATACTTATATTATTTGTAACTTTTAGAAAGGTTCTTAACAGATAAAGTGAATGAGTGCATTTTGTACTTTTCGAGCACTAAATTTACATCGGGGTCACCAAATCTTAAAGCTTTTATGATCGGATGGCACAAGTTTCTTTTGCCAATGTTTCCATCTGGGTTGAGTGATCACTGTACTCATATTACAGCGGCTGTTGCTGCTGCTGCTGTTGCTTGGCTGCTGGTTGGTTGGTTAGGCAATTCCTAAAAATTCAGTCAGTTGGCCAGTGGCGTCGGTAAATCAGGTTCGCTAGCGGTTTTATTTTTACTCATTTTCAACTTTTAACTTTTTTTTCATTTGGTTCCCCCCATTTTTGTTTTTGTTTTTATTATTTGTTGGTTGTTTTCTTCATCTTTCTCTCTTACTCACTCTCTACAACTATTGTCTTTGTAAGTTGTTTTGCCTTTTGCCTTTTCATGCCTATTTCACTTTTGAACATTAATGATTAGGCTCATTGAAAACATTGCTCATGGCGAATACTACATCCACTGAAGGGAGATGAAATTTGCATTTTCATGGCACAGGCACAGGCATAGTCACAGGCATTCCGAGAGATTGAGATACCTGTAACAACCTTGAAAATGCAATACCCATGATGCCAATGATGATGATGATGATGCCGCTGATGATGGTGTCTAATGATCTTGTTTTTCTGTTTTATTTTGATGCATGAGCTCAATAGTTTTCAAAAAACAACGTCATGAATTCGAAATTGAATTTTGATTTGTGAATTTTGGGATGTTTAAACAATTGTGGAAACCCTTTCTGCCTCTGAGCTCATCACTTATGATAGGGGCAAAAGCGTTGGCTTCTCCATTGTTTATCTCATTTCAGGGACGTTCGATATACGATTGCCCAATCAATATAACTGGGCGTAGGTATGCATTTTTCTTGCATTTAATTTCAATGATCATTGGGATCCAATTTCCATTGGATCAATCAGTGGGCGCAAATGCGTTTTCTCGGGGCGGATGTGTTAAAATTTTGATTAGCTTCAAAAAGTCATTTTGATTGCAGTGTGTGTGTGTGTGTGTGTGTGTGAAATTGATTGTCTTGGGTGTGTGTCTTTGTGATAATTATGTGGGCTGATCATTATTATGGGAGAGTTTTCAATGTCAATTGCTGATTTGTCCAAAATGTTAATTGAGCTAACAAAAAATTAGGCTAATAGAAGGCAAAAAGAAGATGATGCTCACGTTGGGCAAGAGAAAGATCAACTGATCACAACTTTTATTATTTAGAGCTAGTCGCATTGAAGTTTATATAACTGCAATCAAATTGTATATAATTTTTTACTGAAAGGAGAATCAAACCCTTAGAAAGAGGAATTTGATCCAAAATTTGTCTCACAGTTCAGATTTTGATCCTCTGAAATCTAAACAATAGAAAGAGTATCATAAAAACAATAACATATCAAATTTGTCCCAAAGTTCAGTTCTTAAACCTTTAAAAATATTTTAAAACTTAAATTTCAAATACCTTAGAATTTCTAGAATCCTAAACTGTATTTATTTGGATTTTTAAAAACATTTCTCAGCACTTCACTTTCTTTTTGACTTTCATAGAAGTTCATACTAAGAATATAAAATCAAATTTGACGTAGATTTTTAGGTTTTGAGCCTCTTACACTTTTTCAATTATAGTATCTGGAATATCTGGAATTCTTAATTGAATTTAGTTCGTTTTCGAAAGGATATTCCAACACTGGGAGTCTCATTTGACTAAACTTGGCTATTGCCACACAATGATATCCCTTGATATCTTGTCTCTCTCTAGGCAATCCTCCAGTTTAGTACAACCTTCATTTTATTGTAGTCCCTGACCAGTAAAACTGGCAAACTGGCTGACTGACCTACTCAGACAAGACCAAGATCCACATTTATTATTTTCAACATTTTATTTTAAAACTTTTTCTTGTAGGTTTTTTTGTTTTTTTTTTATTATTATATTACCATGTGCTGTGAGTATGTGTAATAATGCTCACTCATTGTTGGCACGTTTTCTTTAAATATCTTTACACAGTTTTTTTTCACTGGGGTATAACGAGTTTACAACTTTTTTGGTGATGGTGTTGGTGGAGGCACTCGTCGTGGTCGACGTTGTCCAATTGCTCCACATCAGCTGATGATGGTAAGTCATAAAAAGAGAGATGCCGCTCCACACAATGCGAACAATAATAATTTTTAATAAACACATTACACAGAGCTCAGTTTGGTTTGTAATTTTTTTTCTTTTTGCGCCAGACAAAACAATTGGCAACAAGTTTCAGTTAGCAGGTGGAGAGTGGAGGAGGTGGAGGAGGAGAAGCTAACGAAGCTGGGAATGCAGTTGCCGCTTAAGTTGGTGTTGGAATTGGAGTTGGAGTGGGAGAGAGGGGGAAACTTTTTTTTCGAAATTCCATTACATGCTGTCGTCGTTCGACACAGTAGATTACTTTGTTGATTTTGAAAAAGAAACTGCTCAATAGTGAACTATTTATATGTCACTAGCAAGGACATTTGTGTCAATGGCGGTGTCCTCTACTAGCCAGTATTGTCTGGACCCTTCTGACCCTCATCAAATGGACAAGAAACTGCCCGAGTTATAGCCTGCTAAAAAATTCATCAAAATCCTTGGATTCGGAGGATCATTTACCTTAACTTTGCGAAGCTTTAACTCCTAAGGTTCTCATTTTTCAACTGATAATTATTTAATGAAATGAAATTTAAAAATTTTTTGAAATCGAAAAGAAAAGATGAGATTATGGATTAAAATTTGTTTAATAATTGTTACGTATGCGCCATGGTTCATACAAAAGGTTCATGGGTCATCAAACTTCGGCGCAGCTTAGTTCTCTGGATTTTAGATAAGTTTTTCTCTCAGTTCTAAGGGAAATAGATGTAATAGAATGGCATTTGATCACAGTTTATCCAATATTTTGCAGATTTGTAGACTTGATTGTGAAGTTGTTTCATGTATTCTATATATTTATATACTTTTCTAGATATTTGTATGGTTTAATTGGTTTCCTTATTACTGAAACGATTAAATCCATTGAACTATTAAAGAAAATTGTAGTAAATTGCTCCTACTAGTTCCTAAGCGTGTTAGTTACACATTTCCGCAACTAAATGACAATTCACAAATTGGCAATTTAGGGTTTAGGGAAAAGGCGAATGATTATGTCATGTGTATGAACATATAAGGGTATAGAAATATCGGCTAGTGCAATTAATCAAAGTCCCGGTCCCTAATTTTTTTCGTTTTGGGTTTTCGTTTTTAAGCCATAATTAACAACATATAGAAATACAGCTTATGGTAGCTTAATTATCATTACGAAAATGGCCAAACAACAAATTCGTTTGTCTTCTTCTTCTTTAAGCCCTAAAGCAAGAGCCACACACACGCTCAGATGTCTATTGACCCCCTCCGAGATCCAAAAATGGCTAACCCTATGGACAAGAGCAACACTTGATTTGATTTTTTGCATATCATTTTGGGGATCCACATAGAATATAATTTATTATTAGGCAATGTCTTACATGCATATATGGTCATCCCCCATAGGTGGGCGTCAATAACAAACAAACAAAAAGAAAGAAAAAAAAAAAACACTTTATAGGTATATATGATATACATATCGTAGGTAAATATTTACCCAATACGCAGCAAAAAATCAACGAAATCCGACCAACTACATAGTACTTACTTACATACTTAGGTCTCTATTTCTCTCTCTCTTTTCTATTTCGATTTCGTTGTTGATTTTGCTTTTTGTGTTTATTTCGCCAACAGTTGATTATAATTACACAAGACACAAGACACCGATGTCGAACTGCACTCGAGCATATACGCTACGAGCTTGTACTATTTCTCTTGTCATAAATACCATAGAAAACATTTTAAACTATAATTACACATAATGTGTACAGTTCAGTTCAGTTCTTACCTCAAATTTATATCGTTTTGTCTTTGAATTGCTTTAAAATTTTGAATTTCCGTTGCACACACACACAACAAACAGAAGAAAAAATAAATAAACAACAAAATTCGCGTTACAAGCTATCGAACAAACGTCTGCAATGTCTAAAGGTTTAAAGCAGAATCAAACAAAGCTCACATATTGTTGGTCCAATCACCACCACCATATCACCATCATCATATGGTAGAGAGAGATAGAGAGTCAGTCCGTACTAATTGTTCAGAGAGTAACCCATAAAAAAAAGCAAAATTTGTTTTTCCTACATACCTTTAATTTGTCTTTCAATAAATGAAAACCAGTTTTTAAATTTACCGCCAAACTTGAAAACTGAGCTTCACCTTAACAGTGCTCTGTTAGGCTTGAGCAGTGTTGAGTAATGTGCCTTAGATTTCAATCAAAGGATAAAAATGCGATCAAAATATATTATTTCACTTAAACTTCTTTTATTTGAGAGTTTTATTCATTCAGAAATTTCACTATTTCTGAAAAGGGATTAGATTTTGTTGTGCCCATTATCTTTCTTATTTTGCAGTAGCCATTCTGTCCCACTCAATGGAAATCGAAATAATAAAGTGTTCTTTGATTAGATTGTTGATTTTTGCATTCAAATTATGGAGTCTATCCCATTGTGCTTTGTCTGAAAAACTATTCAATTCAATTGATGTTATATGCCCGATACTTGACTTCTATAATTAAATCATCTTAATAATGTATATTTTTTGATTGTTGTTTGTTAAATGTTTCATTTCATTTATTACACAAAAAAAAAGATACGTACAAACAATTACAAATACAACTACAATTACAAATAGCAAATGCATAATTGATTTATTATATAAACCTAGCTACTTAAACGATTAATATTACACCATCATATAATAGATATAAATATGTATATGTAGACACATAAGTACATACATCTATACTTGCATATAAATTTATATGTTATATAATCATATCTGCTTTTTGCTGTGCGCATCAAATGCTTTTTTAATGAACTAAAAAATGCTCGAACCCAAAAAGTATGCTATGAAAAATGTAGCAAACAGCCATATATCAAATATTTATTTCAACATCAGAGGAAAGAAAGAAAAAAAAAAGAAATATAGGAAATGTATCGACGTTGCTCCTTCCCTCCCCCACCCCTATACACATAATCTGTGTTATCCACCAAACCATAGATAGATTTCTGTCTGCAGCTGCTACTCAAAATCGTACAAAAACCAAATAAAAAAGTATAATAATAATCACTGAAATGTCTGTTTGCATTCACACACACACACACACACTTACATATATGCATTCTCTTTTAGTGTGTGTGTGTGTGTTTGTGTATTTTTTACGAATTTTCATTAAAAAAAAAAGGAGAGAAGAGAGGAGAGGAGAAATTTGTTATATATATTTGCACCTGGACGACAGGTTTGTTTTACTGTTGTTGGTAGCCACGTCAACCGTCACCGTCAGCACAGCCAATTACGCAAATTAAACAGATTGTTATCCAGCCCCAGACATGGGCTCCATGGTACCCATGAGTCCGGCAGGACTCAACCAGGCGAAGCTTAATTCAATCAACATGACATAATTATATAATTAATTAAGTACTCCAGCTGCAAGCGGTCCGAATCGCTTGACCATCATCACACATTCAAATCGGCCATCATTTTGCGAAAATCATTCAACGAGCCATACATTTCGAAATCACCAGCACCGCTGGCACCGCTAGCACCACTAGCACCACTAGCACCACCACTAGAACTAGCATTCCCATTGCCATTGCCATAGGCTGCTGGCGTTCTAATGTGCGGAGGTCTGGGTAAAGTCAGCGGCACTGGTAAAAGTTCTGGCATTACGGAATGATGGGTAATGAGAGCCTTCAGTGAACTGAATTCCTTGGTAAAGCCCTGAAAAATTGGGATTAGTTTCAAAAGGAAGAACTCATTGGTTAGTTGGGCTATTCAAACCTTTATTTTGTAGCCCCTTTGTGTGCGCAATATCAGATAATGGGCAACTCTGGGTGATGGTGGCGGCACTCTCAGCGATAGGGCAAAGCATCCTGGTTTCGTACTACTCTGACGCACTAGAAATGCTCCAGGACTTTGTCGCGAGAGGACCTCCAAGGATATTTCACGTGGTATGCCAGCCTGAAACCAGGCGGCGCCTTTCAACTCTTGTTGTTCGGCCAAACTCAAGTTGTCCAGACGTAGAGGAGAGGCACTGCTCGAGGCGAAGAGCTTGGGACTGGAATTGGCTAAGAGGCACAGACGAGAATGACGATGATCAGTAGAAGATTCTCTTGAAGAAGAGAGTTCGATATTTACCACTGCATGTTTCCCTTAGGTATTTCTTGCTCGCAGGCATTTCGGTTTGCAGTCTTTGTGTGGCCGTTTCCAATGCCGTTAACGATTGACGGCATGAATCACCAAATTTGCTGGCAACATATTTATCCGGCTCACAGATGGCCTCGTTCACATAGCCATCGGAAATGGTTTGCGTGGATCCGGCCGAATTGAGTGAAGAGGAGCAGGTATTATGCACCAAGGGACGGCTATCTTCGGTGCCCCGCAGCAGGCCAATGCCCATGGTGAGACGTTTTACCTGCAGAGAAAATCAGTTACAATTTTGCAATTTGCATGTTCTAGGCCAATTTAGAAAACCCCCTTCAGCAACAAACTTTTCTCTGCCCAAAATGCTATAATTGCAATTTTCGGTCAGAGAGAGAGAGAGAGAGAGGGAGCAGGTGCAGGTCTGGGATTTGTTTTCTCCACTTTCAACCAAACAACCTCAGCCAGACATCAAAAACACTTTAGTCCCCACCATAAACCACAACAAGCAGCCACGCCCACCAACTACCACCCTCATTCTACCATTTGAGATTGATGTGTAAAATTTTTGGTTACCAATAAAATGTTAACCATGGCCCCGCCTCCCCTTTTAGTCTGCCTGCCCGCCTTGCTTTTGGCTTTTGTGGTGGCAAATTACTTTGAAGGAGAAACGAAAGTTTTTCTTCTTCTTTTTTGGTTTTGGTTATTTTGGTATTGCCAGCTTTTAGGCGCTTTCTTTAAAGTGTTTCAACTTATTGCGTTTTCTAATTAGCCCAAAAGACAAGACGAAAGTTGAAGTTGAATTTATAAGTTATTTTTGCTAATTTATAATCAGTATGTTGATTTACCGCACAAGATGAAAGAGAGTGAGAGGAAATTGAACTTTTTGATGGACTAGACTAGCCTGAAGCGAAACCAAAATAAATATTTATCTACTTTTGAAGATGATTTCAATTATGATTGAAACTTCATAGAAAACTGAGTGGCCATTAGATATTGGTGTTATGGACTCTAATAGAAGACATAATCTATAATTTCAAATGGTTATTTGAAAGATTAAGTACTTGAAAATGTGAAACCCATGAACTAGAACTAGTTCATTAAGTCAATTTAAATTAATCTTATAAATTGAAAATGCCATTTTATTTTCCTTTTGAAGCCTAGTTTTACCTACTAAAATGATTCAACTAATTATATATATAGTAAAAAGTTTTTTTTTAGAGCTCACAAACTACAAGTGAAAGGAAAAAGTGCTGCACTTAAAAGAATAAAAGTTTAATAAGTTATGAAAAGACTTTTTCAACTTTGCCACGTGCCGGAATGAAGGAATCGTTAGTTCGTTTACCAATTGGAATTAATTAAATTGGCCTCATTGCATTCATTTGTTCTATTCGAATCGATTCGATTCGTTTCGATTCAGATTAAGTTTAAGTCTTGTTCTCAGTTCGCAGTCGGTGGATTGTCATTAAGTATGCAGCAATCACAGTTAAAGGCAAAGGCAAAACGAGAATCACAAGCAGAACCTAATGCCCCCATTATGCTAATGACATTGGAAAAGACTTGAAGCAAAAAAAGTGGCACTACTTTGGATAGCTCTTGCCAAGATGCTGTTCAACAACAAATTCTCCAACTACTTTGAAAGCGAAAAGCACTGGCATAAAGGAATGCAACTGTGGGGGGAGGGGGAATGGGAAGAATGCACGGTAAAGGATAAAGGGTGAGAGGATCGTAAGGTATAAAAGCACAATAGATGTGTTTAAGTTGAGAGAGGGGGCCTGGGAGTGGGAGGGGAGACAGAATCTCATCGTTGCTCTGCATTTATAGCTGCCGTTGTCTCTGGCATTTGATTTAGCAGAGCAAAAACTTTTGCCTACTTTCAGGGCGCAGTGCACTAAACACACGCCTATGTGTTGGTGGTAGGATGAGAGAGGGTGGTTGGGTGGGTGTGGGGTTTGCTGCAGCGTGACATAGGACTTTTGTCATGCGATTTATGTGTCAGTAAAGTCAGTAAGTTAACGGCATTTGCCTGCCAGTTTCACCCAGACATCAGACAGCTATCTGCCTCTCTCTCTCCCTATCTCTCTGTTCCATTCATTCTCTCTCTCTCTGTGTGTGTGTGTGTGTGTGTTTGGTGCACTTCAGTTAGAGCCTGCAATTGGCGCGTGCCGAAGTGCCGTTAGTTTTGGCGCTGCAAAATTTGCATTTTGTGCAAATTAATTTAATGAACACTTTTCGGGTCCTTTTTTTTCTGTTTTTGTCAAGTGTTTGGTAAATTGCATTTGATTTTTCAAGCACTGCAATTGCAGTCAACTTCGGCCACTCTACAAAATGTTCTCCCCTTAAAGTATGCTTGGAAATTGCCGTTTTGTTTTTGTTTTCTACTTCCATTTCTTTTGTGTGTTTCTGTCAATTTGCAAACTTTTCCTTTTTTTTTCCTTGCCTAGGCGATTTTTCTTGGCTATTAGCATTTCATTTCAGTTTTCGCTTATTCCCCAATCCTATACCTACCCCACAGCCATCTTATAGAACGTTTGGAATATCATCAACGTAAGCAGATTTGTTGCATTGTGCAAAGTAATTTGTGTACCGAGCAAAAGATAAAGTAGAACCAGAGAGACCAGCAAAATCCTGGCAACAATACAAAAAATGATTGCTCCCTAGACGCTTCCTCTACAGTGTAGTCTGTCCCGGACTCCTCAAGCATTGCATTTTGTTTGGCTAATCGTTAATATTGCAAAAAACATTCCGGAAGCTGCTTTCGGGCAAAGCGAAGTTAATATACCCTTCAAGTTCTTTAAAATATGGTTTTTGAAAACATAAAAAGAGTTTTTTAATAGGAACGCTGCGTAAACGACGCCATAAGGTTCGCCATTTCATCATGGATAAGATAAGATCCAACAACGAGTCAAACACAATCGATGTATTGAAAACCAAGTTTGGTGAGAAATGGCCCAGTCTATGGTCAATGGCAACAAGCCAGCGACGATTGATAAACTTCGTACGAATACCGAACGTAAAATTGCAGCAGTATCAGCCGGTTTATGCATTGGTTCAGCGTGCCCATGGTGGCCATGCAAAAGAAATCGAGTTTCATATATAATGGCATCAAATGTACTTTCACATGAATAAAGAATTTCATTGATATCCAAATCCGTTGATATTTTATTTAATACTTTTGTAGCGCTCTTATTCAAAAACCCTTTACAGATAACGGCTAAGAAAATTTGAATTTTGAACTTATAACGACTAGATTTAAATTTGCCAATCGTGATCGGTTCTAGTTAGATGTTTGGCAACACTGTTTTCTAAGTCTCGATAAGAACATTCGATTCGATTGTCGATAACGGTTTCAAACAAAAAATAATCAAAAAAAAAAAATAGGCAACATTGGCTACCACTGAGAGAGAAAGAAAGCTTTCTTGCAATTAGCAAATATAAAGGGGGATTTCTTTGCCCCCATCCCACTCACTGAAAAACAACAACAATATCGTTCCACTACTATTCCAACAACAACAACACAGTGGAGTCTCAGCAAAACAATAACAATAACCTAGAGGAGTCTCAGCAAAACAACAACAATAACCAACCGCAATATCAGCAAAACAACAACAACAACCCAGAGGAGTCTTAGCAAAACAACAACAATAACCAACGGGAGTCTTAGCAAAACAACAACAACAAATGTGCATGTAGCAACTCGATCTGCTGCCGCTGCTTATTATTATGGCGCCCACGCCGGCGCTTAACAAACAGAAAGAGCCAAGTGCGTATGTATGTGTGATCGTGTGCCGTTTGTGAAGGAGTTTGAAAGAAAAAAGTGCAAGTGTATAATAAATGAAATCATGTGAAGGAGTAAGGACGAGAGAACTAGCTTAAAAGGAAGAGAGTAAGGTAAGTGAATTTCCAATTTCTCTTTTATACACACATATATATGTACATCGATATGTAAATATTGAATTGATATGAGCAGATAAGAGAAGTAATTTTGGGCTGACGTCTTATTGCAACTTAATGATTTCAAATTTCCGTTGATATATTGATATTGATTCTCTGAGTAGAGTGTTCTACTACGGGTGTGGACTTACCAAGGGCGGTTTATCAACCAAACGACGACAATTATTCATTTCTGTGGGTGAATTATCCTCCTCGGAGCTGGGCGAGCGTGGCAAGTGCAGCTGCTGATTTTGTTGTTGATGATGATGATGCTCGAGGTCCTCCTGGTGCCCGGGCTGGGCATGATGATGACTGTGCAAGAGTTGTAGCTGTTCCACGTGATGATGCCGTCTAGTCGTTGGCTGTGGCTGAGGCTGCTGCTGATGATGATGATGATGGTGATGAAAATAATGCTGGGCACCTGATGTATTTGTTGATGTATTCACAGTATTTAAATTCGACGAGGCCGAGTCACTGTTTAAAATGAAACGCATATTGAATTGTTTGACCCCGATTGCAGGATTGGGTCACACTCACCTGAAACCCACTGCACTTGAGGATGACTTTTCGCTAGCTGTTTCTATCAGAGTAGTTTCGGCAGATGGAAGGGTCGAACTGGTGGAGAATGTGGCCGTATTGTGTTGCGGTTCAAGACGTAGGCGTATATCCTGCATGGCCATTAAATGGAAAGAAGAGGAATACCCACTGGTTTTTCTTGTTATCCTAGTTGTTGTTGCTGTTGTACTCCTTGTTCTTGTTGTCTAAACCCTTTTCAGAGCATCTGCGAATGAAAAGAAACAAGACTTGGACTTGAGTTCTTAAGTTGAGGTGAAAAAGTTGTTGTTCATGTTTTGCTTAGTGAAAAACTTCTGGTCACTTCTGTGCCGCAAGAGAACTTTAGCATTATGCTAATGCTTACTGATGATTTCTTGACTTACATACCATATTTCTTTGCTATGTATGTGTGGGGAAAACTTTTTGTTTAAAGCGGAAAACTTCTCCGCTCTCCTCTCCTCCGCCAAGTCCTCGAATTTCCCCTAGACTTTCCACTCATACTTGAGTGTTTAAGGCTTTAAGCCTTTCTGTCTGGAGTAAAAGTTTTTGGCCCCTTAAGTTTTTTGCTTATTGAATTTCATGAATGACTCTCTATGAGTCTTTGTGTAGGTGTGGGTGTGGCTGGGTGTGTGGCCTTGCCAGTAGTTTTTGCACTTATGAAAAACTTTTAATGCGATTTTAAGCCTTTTGCTATTAGTTGGCAAATTGTTTCGAAGATTTTCAACATATTAATTTTTAAAGCTTTTTGCTTTGGTTTGGGGTGTCGTTATGAGGTTTTTATGGTTTTTTTGTCTCCCCGCCCGCCCCAAAATGTTTGCTTAATTGAAAGGGAATTGGTTTTTGAGAGAGTAAAGTTGTTTCTTGAACGTACAATCTTTGGATAATGTGAGTGTTTTGGTTCTTGAATCTCTAACTAGAATTCCACCTCTCTTCCTTCTGTACATGAATTTGTCTAAACTTTTCAATAAGTTTTAATGCGTTACTGAGATTTAACTGGGAAAAATTTGGGTTAAGGTTGGTCGTTCTGAAGTTTCTTTTTTCACCATCTGTGCAAGTGTGTGTGTCTCTCTGAAGGTTTTGCTCGCTGTGCTTCAGTTTGTGCATCTCGCCACGTTTTTTTTTCTTTTGTTACCTAAATTCCTGAACAATGCCAGCCGAACAAAAGGATAACAAAACAAAGGAAATCAGCTTCGGGCCCAAAGGCAACTCGTTAGAAGGAGGCAGAGAGCGAGGGGCGAGAGAGAGAGAGAGAGTGAGCGAAAAAATAGCAAAAAACTTGCTGCTGCTGCAACTGCAGGCGTTGCCAGGACATGTTTTTGTTTAGCTCGAACATTAATTTAAGACTCGAGAAACAAGAATGGAAAATAGGAGAATAGTTGTCACAAATGTGCTGACATTTGGCACTTTACATGTAAAATCCAAAACTGAAGGAGCCAGCCTGCTTGCCTGCCTGCACTCGGGCGTGTCCTCCACATGTTAATTTAACTTGTCAAACAACAAAATGCAACCAGAGTATAATAAGGCACGAGACACAAGACAAGGCACAAGACAGAAGACAAGACAAATGACAAGGGCAACAACTACAATATATGTATATAGGTATATATAGTTACAACAACTTTGTTGTGGGAGTGACAAAATTTGTCAAATTTCATAGTCAGCTTTTGGGCGTCTTGTACATAAAAATAAAGTTGCAACTGTTTCATTCCAGCAGCAACAGCAACTTTTTTTGCACAAAATTAAGCAAAAGATTTGCAGAAAATCTTTCATTGTAGTAGAGTTAATTCCATTTTAGTCCTATCTAGATTTCATTTGCTGTGCCACTGTGTTAGTCTATACAATTGAAATTTACCTTTTATATGTATATACTATCTATGCTGCCATCGTTGTCTGTGATGCGGCAAGTTCAGGTCTGGATTTTCGGTTACATCAATGAAATCAAACTAAAGAAAACTATCAAATGATGGCACAGAAATTGACATTACTCTAATAAATCATTAATTAATAAGTATAACAAGATTTGTAGAAGGAAGAAAATGTGGAGAGAGGTGGCCATTTGGCGCTATATTAGTTAAACCGTTCCTGGAACTTGACGCCAATTTTCCTTTATTATTTTTTGCTACTGCGTGAAACATATGACAAGCTCATATGGCCAGATCTCTTACAAAGCCAGACGACGGTACACACACGTAGTCACACACCCATTGCCAGTGCTCTATTCCTCCTGCCTTTGTCTGTGAACATTTGCTTGTTAGTTTATTGAAATTGATATTATGGTTATCCGCCAACGATACCAAGAGACTCCTGTCAGCCATCTCCTGCTACTTTATACTATATCCTTACCGCTATTGCGGCATTTTATTCACTATTCTGATAGAGTGAGAGAGATATTTGTGCTGCGAAATTCATGGTTATATCGTTTCGTTTGAGGGGAAAGGGCATCTTTGTATACATATATTTTGCCGGCCTTAAGGTTGAGACCTTAAGACTTTAAAGCGCTTATGTCAATCAATTGGAACTGCATTTACAGCAACATGCAATGTGTGCAACATGCAACATGCTTAAAAAACGGATGTGGTTTGTCTGTGCCGGCAACAACAATAATACAAACGAAATGTCAACCAAAGTCTTTGAACTCTTTGGGTGGTCTTTCGCGTAGAGTCAGATGGGATACTGAAAAAGCTTTAAGCTAACGGTCTCTGATTGTATTGTAGGTGCGGTTCAGGGCGGTGCGGTGTGGTGTGGAGCGTTTGTGGCATGCTCTGTGAGGCATAAGTATGACAATATATTTAAAAGGCCTTTTAACAATGGTAAAACCGACAACCCGGCAATAACACCGCCAACAACAGACGCCAACAATGAGGCTAAAAATGTCAACGCTTGAGAATGAAGACCAAAACGTGGCTAACAATGCGACACAAAAACAACTTGTGACTTGAAATTTATGTAGCCATCACTTTGGTTAGCCAAGTAGAGAAAGAGAGAGAGAGAGAGATATGCCGAGCGAGCGAGAGCTTAAAATAGAGAGTGGCTGAGGAAAAACGATTTTCACATTGGTCGCCACCTTTTTCTTCTTCTGATCGTTGGAAAATTCAATTCAAGCCATAACAAAGTTTATGTAGCCTTCACTTTGCTTCAAAAGACAATTGTCCAATGGGTGTAGAAGAAAGTCATAAGGATTAAAATGTGCAATCAATTGTCATATAAGAGGGGCGATTTACATTTTACAGCTACTTAATAGAGAAAGACAAGGTAATAAAAGGAAAAAAGGTTACACGTGGGGCGCCATTTTTGGCAAAGTGGGGAATGAGGCTGTTGTGGTAGTTGCTAGTTGTTTGATCTAAAATATAGTTAAAACGTTCATATTCAATCACTTTCTCTTATATCTAAATCTTTTTCTAATGAAACTCAGGCATTAGTTGAAGCTAAATTTGCACAGCGAAACATTTTGAATTCTAAGCGCAGATAAAATTCCCTCACGTTGGGCGCCAGAGTCTAAATCAAGTTGCTCTCTAAAGGCGCCATTCTCAGCCAATATCCTCAATGACTAAGGCATAAAGAATTTCTAGCACGACAACAATTTAATTATGAATTATGCCAACAATTTCATTTGACATGTTTGCAGTTTGTTCTATGCCACTAATTAAATGCAGCTCTGTGGGGTCGATTTATCGTTGTTTGTGGTGTTGTTCGGTTGGTTGGTTGGTGGTGTGGCTGCTGCTGTTATTGTTGGTGCTATTTATGTGCTAATACCTAGCGTAATTACAAGAGGAATTTCAAGACATTACTCATACGTTGCGTGTGTCAATAGACACCGCCAAGACACCAGCAGCAGCCACTAACCAAAGTAAAAAAGAGAATGGAATCGAGCAACAATGTCAGTTTTAGCTACAGCTCCAGCTCCTTGGCGTCTTCTGTCTGTTGTCCGCTGTCGTCTGACGTCCACATTTGGTATGTGGCAACAAGAGCAACAATCGCGACGCGTCTTTGTTCCTTGTTGTTGTTGTTGTTTTTGGTGTTGTTGCTGCAATTGTACATTGACACCTACTGGCTCTTGTCGTGGAAGTTCTTCTGCTCCTTATACCATAGATTCAGCCATGGTAAAAAGTCTTTTCGACTAGACAAACAATACAAACGTTAAGAACAAAATACTGATTAATAAACTGATCTAGAATCGATCTAGAATCGAAATTCGTATCTATAGCTTAAACACTTCTCGCAGAATTCTATTGTGAACTTTTTAAAGCGTATCAATAAGTCGACCCGTAGAAGTTGGCTATATTACTGTTTGGTTTCTTTTTTTTTTGCGCTGGTCGCAGGAAATTTATGTCGCTTAAAGTGCAACTCTTACAATGTGCGCCTGTAATTTGTTGTCAACCAACTTGGCCATGGCTATTTAATGATTGTGTCGTGCCAAATGCCACAGAAATGCGACGAAAGGAAAAACGAAAGAAAATTTTTGTTCAAAGCAAACTGGGCAACAAGTTGAATTTGACCAAACGGGGCGAATGAGGGCGTGGAGGTGTGGTGGGGCATGAACAAAATGTTCATGCAAATGTCACATGCAATCATAAATGCATATCGACCAACAGCCCCAACTTCAACCCCAAAACAGACCCTCCCCTCCCTCTCTATTTGTGTGCGGTGCATGCAACTGTAATAATTTATACAAAATGTCTGCGGCTTTTGACTTTCCACTTGTCACCTGTCACCTGTGTTAACTTTTTGGTTACAGAATCTTTCTCCTTGCACCTCCACCTCCTCGACTCCTCTCAATTTGAGTCGACTCCACCCGATGTCCCCTCTCTTTGCACCCCCTTTTTGTGCGAATTCCTTGCGGCAGTTCAATAAAAGTTATGCGTCTGATGACACAGTTTTTTGGGGCCTTGCAGCAGCAGCTGTAGCATCATTTCTGAGGTTGCAGATTGAAAAAGTTTTTTTTATATATTTTTTTGTTGTTGTTGTTGTTTTTTTTTTCTTTTTCTTTTTAGTTCGCCTCGTTGACTGTGAAAATGAAATATATGTTTTTCCAGGCATTTCCGCATCATTTTCATTGCATCATCACCAGCAGCTGGCAAAAGCACTGAGCGGAAAAAGTTAAGAAAGCTGTCTCTCTGTCATCTGTGGTTGTGGCATCAATAACCACCTTGGGGGGATGGGGTTGGCAATGGTTGGGTATAAAATGCAGCAGCTTAAGTCTTTCTTTCGGGGATTTTATCCAGTAACAAAAAAAAGTTACTTCTTGTTGTCAGCTTGCTTGTGCAGGAAAATGGGAAAGCAGATAGATTTGCTTTAAAGTGGATAAAGACATTATCTAGAACAAGCAAATTGATCGAAAGCCAAAATATAGCTGCAAATGGTATACTATTAAGTTGTTTTTGTATATTGAACATCTTATCAAAGCGCAATTGAACTTCTAAAGTGAACTGGGATCGAAAAATAATGGAATAAATGCTATTTCTCGTTTTCAAATACATTCGAATTTCGCTTTCTTTACGATTAAGTGCTTTTCCAAATTAATTACGATTCGTTTTCAAACCGACTTAATGCTCTACCGTATGGCGAATGGTAACGTGTCTCATTTGCACATTCGATTAATTCTCTACAGATTTTAAAAAGTACAACACATCTTAATTTAACTTTCAAAAAATTTGTGTGAATTAGGAAACTGGAAGTGGTTTCAATTTCGCTTTAGACAACTTTTTTAGGGACTCGGAAACGCGAACAGTAAACGAACTTTAATTGTAATCTTTAGAGATCAAGAGATTTTCACTTCAAAGGGCCGAATAAGATTGTTGGGAAAATTGTGCGACTGTTGAAAATGGTTTAAGTGCATTTAAGAGAAATTGTTTGATTTGATTTCCACTTGCTGAATGATAACCATTAAATTATCTTCCGATTGAATGAACTAAGGAAATGCCTAAGGAAATGGGCACTTTCAAGGCGAACCGCCAATGCCAATGCCGATGCCGACGCCGACATGCATTCCATTAATTAACAATTAGTGTGGGCCATCAGAGAGATGAAAGAGTTTCGAGAGAGGAATCGGAATCGGAATCGGTTGTATATACAGGATACAGAAGCTACTGACTGGGCACAATCAAACATGATAATGATGCGGCTACGCCCAGTTGAATTTCGTTGACCGTTAAGAACAAAGATCAGAGATGTGGATGTGAATGAGGATGAGGATGAGTAGATGAGCGATTCAAGCTAATGTCAAGATGACAGCAGAGATGATGATGATGATGATGATGTGGATGTGGATGTGGATGATGGGAATGACGATGACGTTGCTTGATGACTTGTGTAATAAGTGGAAAGAATCTTGTCTAGAAACAATAACTTGTTGGCTCTGAACTTGAATTTATTTTTGCAGTTGCGCAGTTGTTGCATGTTGCATGCCACAAAGTCACTCCAGCTCTCCCTCTCTGTCTCTATCACTATCTATGTCTCTCTCTGTCTCTCTGTCTTTCTCTTTGAGCTAGATCGCTTGGCTGACTTTGTCTGCTGGGATTCAGTTTGTTTCGATTTTCTGTAGTTTCTGTGCGCCTGTTAACTTGGCCATGAAAACATTCAGAGATCTGGGAAATTTGTTGTGTGTGTGTGTGTGTATATGTGTGTGTGTGGAAAAAGTGAAGTAAGTGGAAGTTGAGCCAGCCTCGGTCTCAGCCTCTACGTGTTTTTCTTGTTTTCTTTTGCTTTGTTGCGATCTTCTCCTTGCCATTGAAACTTGTTTTCCTTCTGGCCATATTTGTGCGTGGTGGCTCCATCGCTAAGATGATGGTGGTGGTGGCGGCGGCATCTTAACCGCAAATCCTTTTCAGATATGAATTGAATTCATATATTATTTATGATCTGTTTATTTTTATTGTGCATGCCAGATGAAGATGATGATGAGAATGATGATGATACGGATGGTTGAGATGATGGGGTTCGGGAGTATGAGAAGCCTTCAAGCCGCCTCACTGTTATGCCTGTCAGAAATGGGAAAAACTTCTAATTGGAATTGCTAATCAAGTTGGTGCGCAGGAGGCAATTTTTCGAGGCTTTTGGTAAGTGTTTTCTGTGGTCGCTGCCTTTCCAAGTTTTTTTCGAATGGAAGTGGGTTAAGTGAAAACACTTTTTGGCTTCAAAAAGGACGCAGACAAGAATAGAGTAGCTCAAAAGTATCATTAAAATCGAGAGATTTATCCTTAGACAGGGGGCTAAATAGATAGGTATAGATTGGAATTTAATTTGGAAAGGTCAAAATAGTAGAAAACTCTACTTGATGGCATTTCCCTTTGTGAATCGAACTTTCTGTACCCTTAAAAGATTTTATCTTGGTGGGAAACTGATTATATATCAACATTTATCCATTTATACAAAGGGAAAAGAAAGATATAAATACATAAATATAGCCATGAACTAGCTGATTGCCCTGGAAATTGATTCTCAAACGATAATATGATTGATTAAAGGTCACAAATATTAGAAAAATTGATGCTCTGCTTCTGATGATCTCTGCTCAGACTAAAAATTATATATAGATTTTTTGCCAATTATTTTGGAGTTTTTTTCTATTTTAAGGCCGCCAACAATCTCGGATCTTGGCATTGCCCCCACTTTATCAATGCCTTCTTCGAGTCGTCTGCCTTTTGGTTGCTGGGGGAATGGGGGAGTGCGGTAGAGTGGAATGGGGAGGGGCAGGGGGCACTTTTAACTCTATTCTTAGCAGCCAATATCCAGTTCATGCAGCAAAGAGTTGCCCCACACGAAGTTTTCTTCTGCTTTTTGCGTTGCGCCTGTCAACCTCAACCTGTTGTTGCCTCCTCTGCTCCTCCTCCTTGCAACCCATGGCCTTAATAGTTGGCCAAGTATATATATATATATATATACATTATATCTGGTGCTCTGTTGGTTATTACAATTATTATTGCCGTTGACATGCCGTTCGAACGTACGGACACAAAGGAAGGGGAAGCAATTGCAATTGCCATGGACATGGCAATTTTTAAGCGGCAGCGTCAACCATTCGCTTAGAGTTAGAGCTTCCTGCCACACTTGATTTCTCTCTATCTCTCTTTGGTCCATTGATAGTGGCGCCTATTCCCTATATCTTTAAGAGATTTCAAAGCAATTAGACCGACAAGTGATTGGTAAACCATCGAAAGACTCTCATCTCATCTCATCGCATTGCATCGCATCGCATCTCAACTTAACTCAACTTGATCTTGATCAAGTCAAGTGACTGGAAAAGTGCTTTCTAATGGTGGCACCACTATCAGCAGCAGCAGCACTTGAATATTTTCAAGTGTGGGAAGAGTAACGTGTGGCAGAAAACTGAAAAACTATTCTCATCATCAACAGAGATGAAAATATTTCATTAGAGGAAACAATTTTTTAAGCGGAATGCAATTAAAATGCGACTAACTATGAGCGGATTATACAACATAATGAACGTACGCTATACACACACACACATTCGTTCCTATATTTGTGTGCCACATCCATATTCAGTTTTGATACTTAGCATACCCCAGAGGGGGAGTGAGAGGGAGAGAAATAATAAAAGCGGAAGCTTGGAGTTAAACTGTTTAGCGGCGCGCCAGGACCAATACCCAGGAGCAGGGCAGCGCAGAGCAGAGCAGAGCAGAGCAGTGGAGTCCCGAGGACTTTAATGATAATGAAGATTATGCGCCCCATTTGGATGGATGTGTTGGAGTTGTTATAATGAAATTGTAGCTCTTTGCTGACGTTGGCTTGTGGCTCTTCCCATTCCATTCCATCGCATCACATCGCATCGCATCGTATCCTATCCCATCCATCTGTCGTTCCCTTGTCCCCCCACCACATGACTTCAAGTGGCTCTTAACGGGAAACGCTTTCGCATTGCATGCGGATGATGGCAGGAATTTTTCTGTATTTTTTTGCATATGGCAAGAAATGATGTAAACAAATTTCAAAGAAAACAATTTGGATAATTACATTATTTTGATGAAGAGTTACAGTTCCGGGGTACAATGGGGTAAAGAGAGGGGAGAGAGAGAGAGAGTGGGGGGCGAGGTGGGGTCTGCTCGGGTGGAATGATAATAAACTGAAACCAGCGCCACCGCCGCCGCCACAGAGACGCTAAGCCCGGCTAAGAGCTGTGTGGTCGTTTGGTCGCTCCGCTCATTTAGGGCGGCGTTATGAAATAATGAGTACAAGTGGCTTTTACGGGGGAATACGAAAGAAAAATTGAGCACATTTCTTTTTTGTTTTTCGCAAACTATCCAAATTTACATTATGATTAAATAAACTTCAAAAGTGTTTATCGGTTACCTTACAATCTAATGGTAGAAGGAACCCTAAACAATAAATTAGATGAACAAAGCGAAGAAAATCTACTTATGAAGTATTTTTATTGTCTTTCTTACGTAAAAGATTTGATCGATTTAAACAAGATAACATCTAAAATTCAAAGATTATTTAAGAAAATTAGCGAACAAACATTAGAAATTTCATCCTGGTTAATTTCATATATAGACCTTAAAGGAACTTGGCCAAGAATTAAATGGCCTCCAGTTTTGAGCCAACAAACGCAACGGCAACGCCATTTTCATTACCAATTCGAACTAAGGCAACGGAATCGGTTACACCTGCCTTCGGAAAATGTTCATAGTCAAAAGGAAAACTTCATTTACTGCAACCTACCCCCCTCCCCCCCTGGTCACTCTTCTTCTCCTTTTTTATCCCTGCAGCAAAAATTCAATTATTATTATAAGCCGTTACCCGCTATAAGCCACGCCCACCATTCAAATTGATTTTGCCCCCAAAAATGGTGCTTAGGAAACATTGTGAAAATTGCCTAAACAAAAAAGCATTTACATAATTTTCCAACAAACTCTTTTGTGGTTTTTCTTTTGTGTATACACCCTGTGAATATTCAATTGGAAATCGGGGTATATACTCTGTGAGATTATATTGATTTGAAGAGGGTATTGTTCATTTCGATGACACGATTTCTATACTGAATTGTTTCTTTTGATTTTGGTTACGCTCTTCTGATTTTTTAGTCAATGAATATGGTTAGCATTTCATTAAGTGGGCGGGGTTGCGGCCTATTGCGGTTACTGGTAAATATTTATACACTTGGCTTTTTTTCCCCTTTCCATTTCTTCTTCATCATGATCATCATCATCATTATCGTTTTTCTCATCTGGTTCTTTTCATCTTATCTGAAGCTCATAAACATGTCGATAAGGCCAGGCCAAGCCATGCCAGGCCAGAGTTGCCTTCAGGTTTCGGTTTAAGTTTCCTTCTCCTGCTGTGCCATTGCTCGCGATTTGATGGGGCAATGATCATGATGATGATGATGAACTCTCTACCCTGCTTTGTTCTGCGGCTTTTGATTGTCTTTTAATTAAACGACATACAATAAAAAAAAAAAAAGAAACGAAACAGAAAACAGAACAAAACGGGGGAACAGGTTTCATTAATTTCTCAATTCCCCCCCTCATCTCTCCAGCAACGAAACCATCGAAAAAACCATCGACTGCAATTCTTATTCATGTGTAATTTGAGTTCGATTTTTGTTGAATAGTTTTTGTTTCCCCTTGCCCTCAACTTGCCCTCGTGGTGGCTCTCTCACACAGTTCTTTCCGTTTTTTTTCCTCTCTTACCTGTCAGTCAGTTTGCTTTATGGCTGTCAAATTTAGCTGCTTATCGGTTAAGTTTTATCTGCATCACAAACTGTCTGTCAACAAACAACTTTATATATATAGAGAAGTTGAAACCGCATTTGATGGGGAGGGGACAACTTCTCCTGAAATAGAAATGCATTTCCTCGAGCCATCGAGGCTTATCTTATTAGAGCAAACACAAGAAACAAAAAAAAAAACAAATCCCACAAGTCGGAGGAGGGTAAAAGAAATAAAAAACCTTTAATTGAGTGCAGTTTGATAAAGTGGAGGTAAGCCGCCGCATTTGATAATGTTGAAATGAGCTGCTCAGATGGTTGCATAGCACTTCATTTCTCTCCTTGGAAAAGTCATCAAAGAAATTCCCAAAAACAAAAAAAAAAACCAAAACTATGTATTTCAAAATGGTTATCTCTCAAAAAACGTCAAACTCTATATGCAAGATATATGCAGATTAGAAGATTTATTCCAATTCGATTTTTTACAGAGCTTTTCCAATTTACATTTAAATTCTTTCGAAAATATGAACTTTTTAAGCGTCTTAAACCATTTCTTGATTTGCTATTGAAAGTTAGAAAGTTATTAAAAGAAACCATTTGAGTTTAATTAAAATTTCAGTTATCAGTTTGTCTATTTATTGTTAACTTGCGCATTTTGATTTACTTTGATTAACATCTCACACTGCAATTGCCAAAATGATGCCAGACAAAGAAATCTTAGTCATTTGCAAAAGAAGAAGTTGATGCAATTTCAGTTTAGCACCTTCGCACTGTATTTTATATCTCTCGTCTCTCATCTCTATTAGGTGAAGTTTCCACTCATTTAGCTTAATTCGCCCTGTCCAAATTGCTATTTATATGCATCGCCCTCGCTTTTAATTTGAGCTGCAAATCACGAGAGTCGAGGTCCTCCACGTTGCTCCCTACCAGCCAGTCAGCCAGACAGTCCAGCCTCAGCTTCAGCTTCAGTTGAGTTCCCAGCCATTCTGGGAGTGGAGTGTCTCTAGTGTAGTGTCTGGTCTGGTGTTTGGGTACCCACTAGAGTCTGTTGGGCAATCACCAAACAAAATCAACAGGTGGCGCGCATATTTCAACATAAAGCCAGAGACCTGAAGCTGAACACCAAACGAAATATCAATAAAAATGCCATTTGTTAAGATTGCCTTATGCCACGAACCCAAAATGAGAACCACACATAGATAATTTAGCTTCCTACGTTCAAAAACAGTTCTCTCTTCCCTGATCTCTCCCTCCTTGTTTCTACTTTAGTCTGTTTTTTTTTTCTTTTTAATTTATTGGCCACACTTTGCCATGGCTTCGCTGCATTTAAAACGACAAGTGTTGCAAATAAAACGAAAAGAAAAAAAATTAAAGCGTTGCAAATTAGAAGCAAAAAAAAAAGAGAAAAAAATTAAATCGGCAACCAGCGGCGACGTCAACACCAGAGGGTCCACCAAAGAGTTGAAGCTACAACAAAAACTTGTTTGCAACTGCAGCAGAAGTAAGAAGAAAAACCAGAGATCCAAAAAGCACCATTAATGCTATACCCTTTCCGAAATAGCCGTTTCTTAGCCATTCTTAAAAGAACTGATCCCAGACCAAGAGGAATCTAGGGAAAAATATAAATATTTTAGTTTCTTCTTTGTTTAGCTCTAGGCTCAAACTACCTAACTAATTAAATAATAACAATAATCCATCGACTTATACAGTCGAACTTTACTATAATGAATTCGCAAAGAAAACCTTCCTTATACATATATATTGAGAAAGCTGTGTCTTTGAAATCAATTCATTATATAGAAAACTTTATTATTTAGAAGTTTGAAACGATCTGTTGAATATGTTGATTTAGTTCAAATTTCTATAAAAAAAAGTTCCAAATACTAACAGAGAATGTATTATCAGAGCAATCCCCTTAAATATTACCCCATAAGATCTGCGGAATATAATATAGAGTTGGTAGGGAAATTAGTGGAATATTTATGAATTTCATGATTTTCGAAAAGTCTAGATCAAGAAGTCGCATCTGAAAAAGCTTCATATGGATTCAAATAAGATGGCCTAATACATGTAGACCACCTCAAAAACATACGGAATAGGGAATATAAATTGAATACATTTTTAATACATATAAATGCTTTATACAGTCCAAATGAATATACCCTTTCTGTAAGAGTATTAGAAAAAAAAAAAAAACTATTAAAAAAGCGCCGAGATTGCCAGGAGACCAGGCTTTGTTGTTGCTGTTGCTGTTGGTGGTGGTGCTGCTGCTGCTGCAAGGTGACTTTGCTTCGCTCGCTTAATAAAGGCAACAAGGGCGACCAACTAGATGGGTGATATTGGGGGTAAGAGGCAAGGCGACGGGGTGGCACAAGGGGGTCAACATCAACGCCAAAGGCCAAAAAGTGTTGGCAATGCAAACAAATAAACAAACGAAACAAACAGAGAACAAAAAAAAACGGAGTAAAAGAAACGTTGTTGCTGCTGCTGCTGCTGTGGTTGCTGTTGCTGCTGCTGCTGCTGCTGCTGCTGCTGCCGTCGTGCACCTCAGCAACATGTGTAGTTTTTGTTGCTGTGCGCAAAGAAAAAAAAAGAGACCAAAATGAAGACATGCTATTGCTCTGTTCTTGTTGCTGTTGCTGTTGCTATTCCTATTGCCATTGCTGACTGCAATGATGGACCGACCTTCTTTTGTAAATGCGCTACATAATTGCTACGACCAGAGCAAAGTCAGAGCTAACGAGTTGCAGCAGTTCTCACTGACAGTTGAGAAATTAGAACGGTTTTTGTCTCTTACGAAAATCACATGCACGTGTTGCTTAGCCAAGTGCGTTTGCAGTTGCCATTGCTGTTGCAGTTGCAGTTGCAGTTGCAGTTGAATGATTGGCGGTTTTCGGTGTATACAGCTCGGTGTGTGTGAGTGTCTGTGTGTGTTTGTGTGTGTGCTTGTGTGTGTTTACCTGTGTGCTGAAGTTGCGTAAGGTCAGGCAATCATTTGAGGTTTAAATTTAAGAATGCGGTCTTTTAGCTAAATAGTTTTGCCTAAAGGTAAAACCTAAACAAATTTCTCTAGTAGATATTAAATTTTTCAAGATTGTTCCGTCCGTCATTAATAATCATTTAACACTAATTGCCAAACACTAATCAAAAGTGAATTCAATTTACATTAAATGTCTGTTCTGTGTTTTTTTTTTTTTGTTTTCGTTTTTTCTTTTTTTTTATTTTTTTCTTTGTTTTGTTTTAAAAGTTTCTCTCCCCATCTGAGTCAGATTTGGGGCCACTCCTGAGGCCAGAGATACAAAGAGCCAAAGAGTCGGCCTCTTAACTTAAGTTGAGTATTTTGCGTAGGTGGACATTGGCGCATGTTGCTGTTGCTGTAACGTGATTGCTGGTTGTTCGGTTTCTTGATTATTGCCAGGCATATATAGTAAATCTCAGTGTTTAAATCTCGTCGAATGGAACTTGTAAATTAAAACCCTAATGAGTCTGGAATGGGACGTGAACATGCTGTGCAAACACACACACAGAGAGACATAGAGGGGAGGGGGAGGGGGAGAAGGAGAGACTTGGAGTGTGATTTATGCTGTAAGGCAAGCCACTTTAAGCAAATGCTTTAAGAACTTAAAGAGCCAACCACAAGTTATAGCCAAATTCTTCATGTATGTAACTCCTTTCTCAGATGGCGTGTCAACTCACACGTTTTGTTACCCCAAGCAATTAGTTGAACTTTTAAGCAGAGAGGGAGCATAGAGAAAGAGAAAAAACCGAATGAAATCCCGCATTGCAGAACTCTCAACCGATTAGCCACAAAATGTGGCTAATTAATGCCATAAGAATTTTCTCACGCTTTTGAAAATGAAATCATGTTTGTGTTTCTTTCTTTTTCACCGGATCCAGTTCTTGGGTCTCCAACACAAACAAAAATAAAGTAAGTAAGTCGCCGGGCCGACTTGGATATACCATGCATTAGGTGAAGAGATATATATTAAATTTCTTTCAAATGCTATCTCTCTTTTGTGGAAACGAGCACTTTAGCGCCCCCGACCAAATCGGTGATTTGCAGCATATGCTATCTCGCTCTTTTTCGCGTGCATCTGCCTTGCACCGCTATGGGTCAAAAACGTTTCTATGTATAACTCGGCTATTTTTATTCCGATTCTTGTGATATTTGGTGGGATGATAGATATACGTGACATGTATTAGTGTGCCAAATTTAATTTCGATACGATAAAAACCAAAAACTATGTATTTCAAAATGGTTATCTCTCAAAAAACGTCAAACTCTATATGCAAGATATATGCAGATTAGAAGATTTATTCCAATTCGATTTTTTACAGAGCTTTTCCAATTTACATTTAAATTCTTTCGAAAATATGAACTGTTTAAGCGTCTTAAACCATTTCTTGATTTGCTATTGAAAGTTAGAAAGTTATTAAAAGAAACCATTTGAGTTTAATTAAAATTTCAGTTATCAGTTTGTCTATTTATTGTTAACTTGCGCATTTTGATTTACTTTGATTAACATCTCACACTGCAATTGCCAAAATGATGCCAGACAAAGAAATCTTAGTCATTTGCAAAAGAAGAAGTTGATGCAATTTCAGTTTAGCACCTTCGCACTGTATTTTATATCTCTCGTCTCTCATCTCTATTAGGTGAAGTTTCCACTCATTTAGCTTAATTCGCCCTGTCCAAATTGCTATTTATATGCATATTATATTATATTTCGGCTGAAAATCGAATTTTTCGAATTTCGGGGGCGGAAGGGGGCGTGGCCAAAATTTGAAACAAACTTGGTCTGCGTGCACACTGCACGCATCTAATGTCCAAATCCGAAAGCTCTATCTTTTATAGTTCCCGAGATATGGAGGCTCAAAATATTGTTTTTCAAATAGCGGGGGCGGAAGGGGGCGGGGCAAAAAAAAAAAATAAACTCGATCTGCCTGCAGAGCAAACGGGTCTACATGCCAAGTTTGGTAGCTCTAGCTCTTATAGTCTCTGAGATCTCGATGATTCTTCAGACGGACAGACGGACAGACGGACAGACGGACAGACGGACAGACGGACAGACAGACGGACATGTCTCAATCGACTCGGCTATTGATACTGATCAAGAATATATATACTTTATAGGGTCGGAGAAGCTTCCTTCTCCCTGTTACATACATTTTGGCGACTTTAATATACCATTTCATTCTACGAATGCATGGTATAATAAAAGAGTGTAACCACAAACATTCCTTCATTCTATCAAGAAAACTTCCTCAATTTAATTTGCATATGTTCAATCTAATTATGTTATAGTCTCTATCTGTCCCTCCCTCTCTCTCTCTTGATATTTATCTGGTGATCTCTTTGTCTTCTGAGCAAGTTACTCAGATTACCAGATTTTCTTGGTCTTTGTCTTAAACCAAAGCACTTTGAATATGATCTATATAAACTTATCTTGCTTGGGAAATGCTTTCAAAATATCCCACAAAATTCAATATCAATAAATTTCTAGAATTAGCACTTAGAATATAATAATATTTAAGATCATATTGTATTCCGTTTTAATATTTGGGGATCTTCTAAAGCCAATAAATAATACAGATGACAAAGGCAGAAAGGTGGAATTCAAAAGCTTAGATATTTTTTACTTCTCTAGCTTAATTAGCGTAATGATCACTTTAAGTGTTTGGCCACACGTGCGATTAGATTACAATCCAATTAAATTTGTTTACTTACCTTTTTTTGTTTAGTTTTTGTTTTCGGCAGCTCACTTCTTAGCTTAATCCACAAAAGCAATTCGATTCTCGATAATCTAAATAAGCAACAGGTTGCCCAACACACACATACACATACAGAGAGATCAAAACAAATTGAATGGAAAAGGTCAACACACATACGAATAAAACTATGTATGTGCGGATGTATCGGCGAAAATTCTATATATATATTTCTTTCAAAACTTTTTCACTTGGCGCATGTGATTTTTTTTTTGTGCACCCAAAATTTTCGATGAAATCCAAAGACTTCACTTCACATTTAGACACAATAAAACAATTTGCCCGACTGAACTAACTGAACTGACTCTTCAGAACGTTCGCTTCCGCTGGCTTAACGCAAACGACTGAAAAAAAGTTCACATAAATTTTGATGCACATTCAATAGGCCCAGCAGCAACATCAGCAGCAACAGCAACGGCAGCAACAGCGGCAACAGCAGCAGGCAGGCAGGCAGCAGCAGCTGTAGCCCAAGACCAGAACCAGTTTCCCACCAGTTTCCATTTCCATTCACATGGACAGTGTTTCGTGTGGAACCCAAGTGGATACACATTGTGGGGCTGCCTTCGTTCATTCCAGCATCCACAAAGTCCGATGATGGCAGTTGTCTGGTTGGTTGGTCGGTAGGTAGGTCGGTCGGTTTATTCGGTCTTCGGTCTTTAGTCGCTTGGTTGCAACGACTTTTCGGTTTTTCTTATCTTTTAATGATAAGAGTTGCTTGCCTACCACCTGCTCCCTCTTTATGTCCATTTGAGGCCGCAAGAGGCAACAATTTCATAATTCTTTAGTGCATGTAATTGATAATTTTGCTCCCCATATTATTTTCAATTAATTTTTGATGACTCTATTAGGGTCTCTGGTCTTGGTCTTGGTCTTCGACTCGGTCTTGGTCTTGGTCTTGGCTAGTTATCGTAAATTGTTTTGGGGGGCGGCGTTTATGGCCTGACCATAAAATGGTAATTACTTGCAGTGAAAGGTATGGGCCAAAAACAGCTTTTCAACCTCACTAACTAATAAACCAGATAGTTGTCCTCGTCGTCGTTGGTGGGGGGCCGGGTAACTTCAATTGTAAGAGATGCTATAAATAATCATCATTTTGATATTAAAGATAACATGTAGATACATCTACAATACTTGTATGTATATTAAAATCTAGGATAGTATCTATCAAAAAGCTGTAATCCAATTCCTAGTTAAAGAAGTGAAATATTTTCTACTATCAGTTGAGTTAATTTCATTTCATTTTGAAGTGCAGTCTCTGGCCACAAAATTAATTAAAAATGCATTAAGAATGTTTTAAGCATTCCACCAACACTCCCTCCCCTTCCGCATCCTCCCCCCACCCGACAACATGAACAACATTTCCCTAGAGAAAATGCCAATTGCAGAAAATACTCTTTCGAACGGCAGCAGCAGAGAAAAACCAAAGGCAGCAGCAGCAGCAGCAAATCTTTTCCACTTTTCCAACAAAACTCCAAAGTATTTACAAGCCGCCGTCATTTGCAGTTGCATCTAAAAATGTTTGGCATTTGGCAACAACACGCACCAATGAAAAAGTGGAAAACGCGTGGTAAAACCCCCTCAACCCCCCACTCCCCCAATCTCTTTTCTCTGTGTGGGGAGGGGGAGAAAAACTGTTTGGATTTCAAAGGAGAGCTCATTTTTTGCGTGAGTCGTTGCATTTCACAAAATGATTTGCCAAGGCGGTGGGTGAGCTCAACAAACAGAGAAACGGGGGAAAAAGGCGATGGATGGAGGGGGCTTTCGAAATTGGCTGGCAGGAAATGCCAGGCGTTTAAAAAAAAGAAACAACAGTGTTTTTTTTCTTCTTTATTTTTTCTTTTGCATATATATAGTTTTTGTGCAAATTTTCCCGCTGTTAGTTGAACTTAGAGCCAAGGCAAGCATAACGCAACACATGCCCATACCCATGCCCATGCCGAGAAATGGCAGACGGCGTGACTTGGATGAGTTATCGTGGCAAGCGACCGACCACGCGTGAGTGTATAACAACTACACTAAGAGTAATTGACAAAAACTTCATCAAAATATCAAGAACTAAAGAAAGTTTCCATCAATTATATATTTGCTAGATCAGTATTACATTCAAATGCAAATTTCTCAAATTGAAACTTAATGTAAAAATAAGTTAATATGTTTTTTTAGAAACTTTTCTTTAAATTAACACTATTAAATCCCTTTTTTTCCCGGTTTCACTCTTTCTTTTTAATCCTTGCAAGACCAACGAAACAATTTCTCCTTTGTATTATTGGAAATCTAAAAGACCATCTCAAAAACCACACTTAATTATCGTTCTAGCTTTGCTAGCGTTTAGTAATGTTTCGTGTGAAATTTCGCAACAATTCGATACCTTATTGTGCCAAAAAAGGCGTGAAATTGAGTGACTCTTCTTTTATATTGCGAATTGGGTGTGATTAGAACCATCTGAAAGGCTTTCTTAAACAATTTTTTATATGTTTGTTAAACTTGTTTAGAGATAATAGACTCAATAACTGATTATGGTAGATAATCCTTTTTTGTACTTCATAAGATTGATTTTTTTTTTTAGCTAAAAGTAAAGTCTAGTTGCTTCAAGTGTAGTTTTTATTGCGGATTATGAATGAATGAAAGTAGGAAATGGTCGTATGTGGGTGTTTGGTTGTGACTTCTTTCTTTCTATCTCAAACAAAAAATTAAACAAAGGCAAAAGTTGGTACATATGAAAAAAATGTTTCGCACTTTTCATAATTTATGGACCTAGCGAAACATCAGAACGTTGACTGATAAGCAGAAAACCCTTTGGACATGAACATGACCAATGGTGCGAAAGATAAAAAGAGAAAGAGACTAGCATCAAAAACCATGTTTCCAAGGCGTTCATAGTCAAGTAACATCATCAGACAGAGGGCATCTTTTTAAGCTCAAGATACAAATCCACGAAGTTTTTGTTCTTTCTATTTTTGCCAGAAGCCGAACTGCGAACCGAACCCACTGCCTAGATGTGGTTATGTAGTTGTAGTTGCAGCTGCCACGCGGTTTATAGTTGGTTCCACAGTTGGTTCTCTGCAGACGTTGCCACTGCCACTGCCACTTGCTACTTACTACATATTAACTGCTCTAACCACGTGCAAGCTGCTTCTGTGCGCCGCATCACTTGGCAGCGTATTTTTCATAGTCGCTGCGACGTCAGCAGAAACATCATGGGAATATCCCACAAGATGGAAGTGACTTGTCAATTAAAAGTTCTTAAGACTCCTAAAGTAAAACTAATTTGTTCAAGAACATTCAAATTTTCCAAATATTTAAAAAAGTGTCTTTAATTTTATTGCCTTTTTCAAATTGGTAAAACAGTTTTTAAGAGGTCGTATAATACTTGACTCATTAAAATAATATAAAACAAAGGCATAACTCGGTACTTTAAGACTATCTTCTAAGGCGTTCTTTCTTTGAGTTGGTCTGTGTTACAATGAACCAGCGAATGGTTGTGAAATTTCATAAGTCATAAACGATCAGTCAATGCTATCTAAACCTTAGAATCCTTTTGATCCTGTTTAGTATTTGGAGTATATTCTATATATGCGATATAGTCGTTTGACCCTGATCAACAGTCACTAAAATTGTAAAAAAGAAACCAATCAATTATTGGAGTAAAACTCCATTCTCGAGCGGTCGTTCTTTTTTTTTTTTTTTTTTAGCAAGGGTATAAATACACAAGATTTGCAAAATTACTTCAAAAAGATTCAATTGATAACCAAATCTAAGATAATTCCTTTAAGTACTTGATAGTTTGCTGTAAGACACTTCGATTTATTTGGTTCAAATTATCACTGAAGTGTTTAAAATTCAGTTTTATGTCTTGGAAAAATGTTTCATGCTCCACTTTAAGACCAAAACCGTTTAAACGCCGCTTGACATATGAAGGACCATCATCATTTAGCATCGCATAAGTATCTCTGGAGCTAAAAAAAAAAAGAATAAAAGGAAAAAAATGAAAATGAAAATGAGAAGGCCTTTTAAGACTCGCTCTTAAAAACCATTTCAAATCACGCATTCCTTTCGCATTGAGCATTCGGGCGACCCAACGTTCAGCAGCCCATTGAGAGGGCGTGGCAGTGTGGGGCTATTGCAGCATTTAAATTGCCCCCCGTATGCCCAATTGCCATTCCCAGTTTATGATGCAGCATGAGAGCATGAGGATGAGGACATGGACTGAAGAGAGACCAAGTGCATCACAAGCAAATGCACTTTCCATTTGCCACGACTAATTTTATGGGCCTTTTCTGTTCCCTCTTCCTCATTTTTAATGGCTCTGGCGGAGTGATTCCTCTCTCTCTCTACTTCACTCTTAACTCATAATTGCCATGCGACGTTGTCTTGGCCCATTATGACAGACAATTGGCAATGGACCAACAGAGAGAGAAAAAAAAAACAAAAACTGATACCACAAGAAACTTTTGCCAAGTTTTCGTCAATGCGTGGAAATAAAGGCAGCGAAATGAGAGAAGAAGAGAGAACAATTAAATGACAAAAGGCTAAATTTAATGACCAGACTGTCTACTGATGTTTCTGCTGCTGCTGCTGCTCCTCCTCCTCCTCCTCCTCATCCTCGTCCTTCCATCGTTCGTTGCCGTTGTCGACTTGCTTTTTTGCCATTTTTCTTAATGGCCAAATTATTGTCACTTTGAAGTTGGCGCCATTAAATCAGTCGAGCGCTTAAAGGCTAAACCCAAAATGACAATTAAATCGTCGACAGGCGACAACCAAAAACCGAACCGAACCCAAGTGGTGGGGGGCCAAATCAGAGTTCAGACCGAAGTTCAGACAATTGAAAACGGTAAAATTTGTGGGCTAATTTTATTTCACAAAAATTGTGTGCTTGAAAATTTCTTTTCAATTTTTGCACAACTTGTTTGCCCAATAATAAAAAAAAAAATATTATATACATACATATATTGATGTGACATTTATGCCATTTTATTTGGCCAACACTTTGGCATTGGCTTTTAAGCCATTAATTGACAAAATCGATTTGTGAAATGTTTGAAATGTTGTTCGCCTCCTGGCACTGACTTTTTGCATGCATATTTTGTGTGTGTGTGCGAGTGTGTGTGTGTGTTAGTTAGTTAGTTTATTTTATGCTAGTGAGTTTGTTAGCTAACCAGTTTAAATAAATTTATTTCACACTAATTGGATTTTATGCTTAACAATTTCAATTAGCTTTTTAATTATGTTTTTCGGGTTGGCGAAAAATTATTAAATACCATTAATCAGTAAAGGCTAATTTAGCCAGAAAATGCAGTTAAAGTTTAAAGAGACAGACGGACAGAGAGAGAGAGAGACAGAAACAGTGTGACATTACACTTAGAGAAAAGAAGCGAAATTCAATCCTTAACTATGAAACCAAATGATGTTTCTTAGTTGCAACAGACTTATATGAAAATGTTTCTTTTTCCTTCGCACAACTAAGCAGCTTATGCAAACAATGACAGTTCCTTCCCTTGTGTGCTTTTATTATATGCTTATAAAGCTCCGATCCACTCTCTCAAATTAGATAATAACTCAATACTCAAATCAAATTCATCTCATTCTTTTCTTCGAGTGCCCTCTGCTTGGGTATAATAGAACGATTTCAACTCTCACATTTATGTCTCTAGTGTCTTGTATCGTGTATCCAGGCCAAGCGCCTACCTATGTACATACATATATACAAACTGTAATCATGATATAATCGTATAACCATTATTAAATCATATGCTTCGTCTAGCGCACAATTCATTTAAACATATTAAGCCACCCAAAAAAAAAAAAAAAGTAAAAAGGAAAAACGCAGAAAAGGAAACAAGTCGAAATAAAAATCTGAACAACAACGGGGAAAAGGCTACATAAATGCTGTTAACATGGTAACAGAAGGATATCTTCACACACACACACACACACACACCTAGACAGACACATGTGGCACGGCATTTTTAATTTGCGTATTTTAGTCACGTACAGGTAAATCTCAATTGAATCGAATGTGACACCGGATGTGAAAATTGTGCACATTTTCCAAGCATTTACCAAGCAGAGAGGAGAGAATACCCAGAGAATACCATAGAGAAGAAGCCAAAGAGAAAAAGGAAGAGAAAAGTAGAGAAATTCACAGCACGAGACACAAAGATCGCATCACTAAACATGCTGGAAATGGAAAACATGTCGTCAAATCTATCTTACAGATGCATGAATGACGACTGGCCCATGATTGGGGAGATTTTGGAGTGGCATGGAGTTAGGAGAGGAGGAGGGAACCATGGTCCGTTGGTTACGTTGCCATTACAACAGAAATCATTGAGTATCGACGAGGTAAACATTTTTCCTCTTTTGCACCTGATTTTTATGAAGGGAATGTCCGAGATGGACAAGAGCAAGAAGGACCATGAAGAGAGTGAGTGAATGTGTGTGAACGTGTGTGCGTGTGTGTGTGTGGGAATCGACCATGTTCGTTGGGTGTGAAATGTGAGTTGAGTAGGAAAAACACTTTGAGGCACGCACTTTAACCGTTTCCATTTGCCATGGCCCCTCTCTCTGTGTGTGTGTGTGTGTGTGAGTGTTGGTGTGTGTGCGTGCGTGTGTTGACCTAGGCAACAGAAAAAGGTGGCAAAACTGCCAGGATATAAACGTTTCGTTTGTGTTCACTTTTTGCTTTGATGTTGATGCCCAATGCCGATGCCATCGCAAATATTGACGCAACACATTAATGGCAATTCAAATTGCCCTGTGGATCTATACAGGAACCCCCTCCTGCCCCCCCTACCAGCCACCTCCCACCTGTGCATGTGTGTGTAAGGATTTTATCCTTTTGTGGCCATATTTCCATTGCCCATCGACTATTTAACTTCCGCATTGCAAATGGTTCAAGTGTTACCGAGCTGCTTGCTTAGATGTGGTCCGAAAAATTCAACTCTCTCTTTAAGTCACTCCATGCACGAGTAGGAAATGGCTAATAAAAATAGTTTTCTAGTTTACTTATTTAATCAATTCTATGACTAGAGCATATTTTATTCGTACTGATAGGGTAAAGTTTACTCTTCATAGTCTCTTAAATTGGGCGCTTAAATTCATTTGATATTATCGAAATTGTGGCTGGATGCTTCTGCAACATATAGCCACATCCACATCCATCTGTTCAACACGTAATTACATTTTTATTTATTGAATTTTCGCCTGAAACAACAAGCAGTCAGCCAGGCAGTCAGGCAGGCAGCCCAGAGACCTAACCGACCGTCTGAGCTACATAAACAACATCAACTTTTGGCCGACAAAACCAACGCAAAATTGTTTAGCGACAAATTGTCACAGGCGATGACAAGGAGAGGAAGCTCAGGAACACAGGAATCAGCTGCAGATGCAGACTCACTGGACGGACTGGTGGACTGATGGACAGGCCGACCAACCGACCAACCGACCGACCGACTGATGGACGAACTGACATGGCTGACATGATGCGTTCTTGCCACGAAAATATTCCACAAAGTCAACAAGAGGAGCAGCAACAGCAACCCAAAATGAGGTCAACCATGAAAATTGCACCAGCGGCAGCAATTTCTCATTTTGAGTTTTAGCAGGCAACAACGCCAACTACAACAACAACAAAAAGGCCAAAAAAATTAACAAAAACAAAACAAAAAACAAGCAGTGAAAAAAAGGAAGGAATTTTACGATGCGGTTCACTGGCTGATGTTGTTGTTGTTGTTGTTACTGCTTGTTCCTGCGGTTGATCGTTGCATGTTGCTGGTTGTTGTTGTTGCCGTTGCTGTTGCTCTTGTTGTTGTTGTTGCTGTTGCTGTTGCTGTTGCTGCTGGTGTCATGTCGTTCATCAGCGTAACAATTTTTATTGCTGTTTCGTACCGCAACTTTGTTGTCGATAAAATTTTAATTCGCATTGGCTTACATACTTTTTATTTTTATGCGACTTTTTGTTGTTGTTTTTTGTTTCTGGGTTATTTGAGCATTATCGATACAGTAGTTAAGGCCGGTGATTGCAACAGATTGAGATAGGATATGGGGATTAAAAAACTTTCAATGCAATTTAAGATTAAATTTTCCAAACGAAACATAGAATGAGACAAAATGAAAAATTCTAATACAATTTTAATTATATTAAATAGAGGCAAAAAACTTTGCAGATTCTAAGGACAATGCAAATTTAAAAACTGCCAAAGAAAAAGTCTATATTTTTCTTTCTATACCCAAGAGAGTTATTTTTTATGGAAGTTAAAGTCACATCGTTTATTTTAGCCAAAAATCTAAAGCAGTTAATTAACGACAACTTTATTTATGTTTAACTACTGTACTTTTGTAGAGCATTTAATATTCTCTTCAACTTCAATTGGTACTTTGTCTTGCCATTTCATTTTTGCATGCTTCCCTTTGATTTTCTCTCTTGTCGGTTTCACTGCGCCAAATTGATTTATAGCGTTCAAACATGGGTCCAACCAAAAAAACGAACGATATATATATAAAATAAATATATATACCCCAAAAAGAAAAAAACCATGGAGAAAGAAAGAAAGAACGAGAGAGGGAGAGAAAAAGGAAGGCACAATCACGTAGCCAATTATAAACCACAACTAATTGGCCAGGCAAATGTTGCAAGAGGAAATTTACTTTTAATAATATGGCGAAAAATAAATTTTGTGCTAAATTGTCAACATTAACAGCAACATCAACAGAATCAAAGCGACACAGCAACAACAGCAAAAATGAAAAACAACAATAATACAAGTGTACATTTATGTATATATATATATGTATGTATGTATATATAGCCAGTTTACTATAGGCCACATTTATCATTTGGCTTGGTTGAAGTTGCTTGCTGCTGCCTGTTGGTGTTGCTGCTACCGTTTTTGGTTTGCACGCTTTTGACCTGAACCTGAGCAATGCGCGTGCCGGCAACGGCAGCAGCAACAACGGAAACAATGGCAACACGAATCATTGCCAAGTTTAGATCTTATCTTTTGGTTAAAGCAGGTAAAAGTGTTGACTCCTTTTTTTTCTTTCTTTTTTGTTGTTTCAATGCAAAAGAACAGTGTAAAAATTGTCGTTGATTTTGTGGTTTTTTCTCCCTTTTTTTTTTTGTTTTGCTTCCGTTTTGAAATAATTGAAATTTCAGAATTTTTGTTCGTTCAGAAAACGCTTCATTAATTGATGCCCTTTCGCCAACGAAAATAAAAAAAAAAATAATAACATTATACAAGACACGCCCCAAAAAACATGTTGCAACTTGCAAGTGCCACTTTGGGGCTGTCCTCATCCCTCGTCCCGCCTCACCCCGTTCTTTCTCTCCCTCGCGTCTGTTGTCGTTGTTTAATGCGTTTTTAAAGTGCCTGCACTATACGCCCCATGGGCGTTGGAAATTTGTGCCGTTATTTGTTGGCAATTAGCTTGGCGAATGTCAGAAATGAACTCGACCACACTTAGTTGTCGCAGCCCAGCTGTCAAACAAATATACAAAATGCAAATGTATCTACACTTCACAAGCAAATCTTTCAGATAGTCGGTTAGTCAGTCCTTGCACATACATAAATCAGTTGTCACTCGCAAAGTTTCGGTTTTCGTCATTAATTTTTGTCAATGCCCAATTAAAACATGAAATGTTCCATAATATATGACAAGCCAGAGACACTGGCAGTAGAGTCTCTGAAACTAATGATTTTCGACATTCTTTGGAGATTGCCTCCGAAGAAGAAATGTCTTACCGATCAGCTAAAGGGTCATTAGTCATAGAAATGGCAACTATAGAAAAGTTCAAGCAACATTTTTAGAATGGATTTTATTAGTTAAGACATGAATATTATCTTATATTGATCAATCCACCAATTGTTTAACCCAATGACCTGGAATTTTCACCTCAGACATGTCACCCAATTCCAACATGAAGACATCTCCATTTTTGCCCTCTTCAATGGCCTTCACTAGATTTTTGGCGCAATCTTCAGTCGTTTGACGCCTTATTTTCGCCACAATCGGATGTATTGGAGTTTCGAAATCAAAAACCGTTTTGCTGGCCATGTCATCGAGAAGAGAAGTTTCGGTCAAGCCAGGACAAATGGTTACAAATGATACACCAAATTGTTCAAAGTAGCAAGAGGCCTTGAAAAAAGAAAGAAAAGATTCCAGTAGGAATAAAAGGAATATCCTTAAATCTACAACTCACAGCTAATGAACGTGTGAAACAGGTGACAGCAGCCTTACTTGCCGCACAAATAGGAAACAGAGGCTCGGGCTGAAGACCCACAACCGATGAAATATTGACAATTAGTCCACCCCGGCCGCTCTTAGATATACTCATATAGTCAAGAGCAATCAAAGTGCTATGGATAACACCCAACTGAAAGTAGATTATATACAATTAATTGTCTTTTTTCTTTTCTTACATACCAAATTGATTTCTATTGTCTGATTAATTAGTCGATCATTCAAACAACCACTTCCATTGATTATAAGATCGAAGTATTCCAAACGTTGACTTGCCACCTTATAAGCAGCTTCTATATTAGATTTCTTGCTTATGTTCACTTTCTGATGAAAAATCACAGTGCTGGGATAGGAATTTTGCCATTCTTCCAATAAATCATCGTTTTCTGCCAAATCAAATATAACAAGAGCCTAAAAAACAAAACAATTTCTCAATTGAGTAGGTTTATTCCTTATGGAAAATTTACCTTCAATTGCTTTTCTAGTAGTTCTGCTATACATTTCTGACCTATGCCACCAAAGCCACCAACATAGATGACATTTTTATCAGTTAAATTCATGTTGATGGTTTCACGTTCAATTCTTTACTGAGTTCAAAGAGATTAGATTGAGCTTTAGATTACTTTTCTTACCATATGCTGGATTCTCATCACTCTTTTAAAAATGTAGGACTCTGATTGATAAATTAGATTATAAATATTTAAGTTCATAACATCAATTTGGCGGTTATTAATTTTGTGTAGGCTTCAACCTATAATTAAAGGCACCTGCAGAGCAGTTCAAGGATTGTGTCAATACCTGCGAGAAGTTTCGACTTTGGCTTTACCCTCATGCAACACCAATTAGCAATAGTTTCTTGTTAAAGTTTTATCATTTAATATATATAGAAGGTGAAGACAATTAAATTTATTTCTCAAATTGATGGACCCAATGATTTGGAATTTTAATGTCCGTAATCTGGCCCAGTTCCAACATCAGGACATCTCCATTTTTGCCCTCTTCAATGGCTTTCACTAGATTCCTGGCACAATCCTCAGCCTTCTGTCGCTTTATGGTGGGCACGATTTTATGCAACGGCGTCTCGAATTCAAATATAGTTTTGTTGGTCATATCATCGAGTAGACCAGTATCGGTCATGCCGGGACAAATGGTAAGAAACGACACACCAAATCGATCATAGTAGAAAGAAACCTGAAATCACAAGATTTTAGTATCTTTTCGTGGAACACTTTGAGAGGTAACATTTACTGCCAATGAACGTGTAAAACAGGTGACAGCAGTTTTGCTTGCCGCATAGACTGGGAATAGGGGAGAAGGTTGAAGACCAACAACCGATGAAATATTCACAATAAGTCCACCTCGACCTTTTTTCGATTTATCCATATAGTCCAAGGCAATCAATGTACTGTGTATGACGCCCATCTGAAATTAGAGTAGAATCTATTGAATAATTCAAGCAATTATTATTTAAAGCCATTTTACCAAATTAATATCCACCGACAGCTCAATGAGACGATCATTCATCAGACCACTGCCATTGACTATGACATCGAAGTACTCCAAACGTTGACTTGCTGCCTTATATGCAGCTTCTATATCTGATTTCTTAGTTACATCGACTTTTTGATAAAAAATTTCCGTGTTGGGATATGTCTTTTGCCATTCGGCTAAGATCTTGGTATTTTCTGTCAAATCAAATATGGCAAGAGCCTGCAAACAAATTCAATTCGATTCAATTGGTTTAACCCTCTTGGAACAAAAAAAAAAACACTGACCTTCAATTGCTTTCCTAGTAGTTCCGGTATACATTTTTGACCTATTCCACCAAAACCACCAAAATAAATGACATTTTTTCCAGTTAAATTCATGATGATGCTGTCGCGCGTTTAATTGTCGACTGAATGCAAAGTCGAAGATTCGATCGGCTACGATTCTTAGCTGCTACTTTTCGCTTTCTATTATTTTTTTATTTGAATCTTATCATTTTGTTCTAATTATTAGCCTGACTGATTATGGGGGGTCCAAGTCGAATCATTGGCCTCTAGTGGCGCACCACATACATATATACAACAAAAACAACATCTGTTCTTTCTACGCTTTTTCTGTGAGATTATATTGTTGTTTTTTAAAAAATAAAAACAAACAAAATAAAACGTGAAAACAATTCTTTGTTCGATAAGATCACTAGAGATAAAAGTTGTGCATTGTCATTATTATTTAACTTGCACCGAATTATATATCTAAACTGCCTGATTTAGATACTCATTTGAGAAGTCTTTGGAAAGAGTTTTCAATGACAGACGAAAGACGTTTTGTGGCATCCCATAAAGTATATACGATCTTAAAAAGTATGTACTAAATTTTAAATAAACTCTACTTTTTTTGGAAAAAGAACCCAACTAAATAGGTATTCTTATATGCATAAAAAAGTCTATACTAGATTACTTATGGAAGGAAATCGGAAAATATATTTTTATGGATTTAGATTTCGATATATTTTCCTGTTGATTTCTATATAAATCCTTAGATTTCGATATATTCCTATTGATTTCTATATATTTCCTTAGATTTCGATATATTTCTATTGATTTCTATATATTTAAATTGATTTCAGCTTACCTGTATATCCAGAAGTGAATTACCAGTCGAATTCCAGAGGTCCGATCACGCCGACACCCGCGCACCAACTAACCCTAAGGCCCCACATATGTAGCTCCTTTTATATACCCCGGAGACATGATAATTTGGCGGGATGTCGTAGACCAATATTTAATTTTACCCCTATTTAAGTTAACCCCTATTTAATTTAACCCCTATTATTTTTTGAAATTTCCGTTAAAAATTTAAATTTTCTTCAAATTTAAAATTTCCGTTAAAATTTGAAATTTCCGTTAAAATTTAAATTTTTGGAATTTGAAATTTCCGTTAAAATTTGAAATTTCCGTTAAAATTTGAAATTTCAATTTTCAAATTTTTCTTAATCTAACGGAAATTTTGAATTTCAACGGAAATTTCAAATTCCAAAAAATTTAAATTTTAACGGAAATTTCAAATTTTAACGGAAATTAAAATTTTTAACGGAAATTTCAAAAAATAATAGGGGTTAAATTAAATAGCGGTTAACTTAAATAGGGGTTAAATTAAATATTGGTTTACGACATCCCGCCAAATTATCATGTCTGCGGGGTATATAAAAGGAGCTATGTGGGGCCTTAGGGTCAGTTGGTGCGCGGGTGTCGGCGTGATCGGACCTCTGGAATTCGACTGGTAATTCACTTCTGGATATACAGGTAAGCTGAAATCAATTTAAATATATAGAAATCTATGGGAATATATAGAAATCTATGGGAATATATAGAAATCTTTGGCAATATGTAGAAATCTATGGGAATATATAGAAATCAATAGAAATGTATAGAAATATATAACAATATATAACAATATATAACAATATATCTAAATCTATGGGAGTATATGAAAACATATATGTATATGTAAATGGCCTGTTCATTGTTAAAAGGAACTGGGATGCATCTCAAATTATCTTTCTACTTTATAGGGTAGGAATTGCTTCCTTTTGCCTGTCAGAGTCATCCATTTCACGCATCCATTCACCATTTCATCCTGTGGATGTGAACTTTGATGGTCGGCTTTTGGTTTTCTCCGATATATAATTATCACATAAAATTAGTCGGTACTTATATCGTTCGATATTTTTTCCAATGTCGTTTAATATTTTCGATATATCAAAAAAAAAGTTTACATTTATGCAGTTTTTATACATATCAAGTTAAGTGATTTCATCTGGAACTGCTCGATGGAAATTCACTCACTGCACTTCCTGCCTGTAGTTTAATCTTTATGTGTGATCAATTGACAAGATGTTGCAACATAAGCTAAGCTCTAGTTTAAGTATGGTGCAAAGCTTTAAGACAACATTCATTCATTCATTTATTCACTTGACTTAATTTTTGGAAATTTATTTCATTTGATTTTCACTTGACTCTGGTCCTGGGGCCAAGCCAAAAACTTCAATCAAGTAACACAGAGAGAGAGAGAGAGAGATGGAGCGAGAGGGGCAAGGGTGTGAGACAGAGACAGAGCGACAACTTAATTGAATTTTCTCTTCAAGCTGTTCGCTAGAAAACTTTTGTGGCATTTACCCCCCCCAAAGACATACCAATTCCATTGCCATTGCCACTGCCATCAGGATTGCCACTGCCGCTTCCACTTGCAGTAGTTGTTGCTAGTCACCGCAACATTTTACATATGCATTTTATTTTGTAGAATTTATATTCAAGTGTTGGAGCTAAACAATTATTGGCTGTCGTTCTATGAACTAGAAAATTTGCATATTTCGTTTCGAGTTTTTGCCTTTGACCAGCAGTCTTTAGTCTCATGGCAATATGTCAGTGTAAATTTTGATGACTGACAGAGATTGTCTGGCACCCACCAACCCAGCTCTTGCCACTCTCCCTCTCCCTCTCCCCCTCCCCCGCTCTCCATCACCATCCCTAAAGGATGGCATAGACGACGTGTCATGGATGCATTGATTTTTGCATTTCCATTTGGAAAACAGAAAATCATATTTCAATTAAAGCCCGAAAATAGCCAACTGGTAATAATCGAAAAATGGATTACAAAAGGTTTACCCATTCCACCTTGTGGGATTGGGCTCTTGATACACGACGAGTATGAATGAAAACTGTAATAGAAGTGGAGTGAATTGGGGTTTTGAACGTAGGCAATTTGAAACAAAATTTTCGGCAATTTATCGAGCGAGGCAAACAAATTTGTTTGGTTTGTTTAAAGAGACAAGCGTACACACACACAGCAGAAAAAAATACGAAAAATTTATCCATATCACATTGGATCCATGTATTGACAGAAAAGTGACAAAAAGGATTCCACCAAATGTGTCATGTTTATTAAAAAAAAAAATAGTACGAAAACATCAGGGTAATTGTGTGTTGACTTGTTTGCTAACCGATATTTGAATACACTTACATTTGGCAAATGTTGTTTGAGGCACACAAAGGTGATTAAATCTCCCACTTTTATGAAATAGAAGAGCTAAAAGAGCTTAAAATGCGGAAATCAGTTTAAAAATTATATTTTTAATAGATATTGATTTGAGGAAATGTATCCCTCGTTGGATATTAGCCTTTTGAGTTAGGCAGCACAATGAGGTGAGTAGGTTGTCTAAAACTAGTTGGGAATCACAACTAAAGGAAGCAAAAAGAGATAAGCAAAGCTTACAATATCAGAGTTTTCCAAGAAATGGTATAAGGACTAGCAATACATGAAAAATAATGTGGTTTAGAGTGGTATTTGGCGATCAACCCTTATCGGAAAAGGGGTTTACCTAATCTAGTTGGCAATACTATCTTTCGAACCGTAATACCCGTTTGTTGTGCTGGGGTAAGTGAATTTATCTGAGAGGTGACAGTGGTCGTGATGGAGGTGACTGTAGGTAGATGGGGATATGAACCGCATGCTCTCTCGCCTGTCTGTCATGGGTTAATTTCGCATGCAAATAATGTCACGTGTTGTATTGCCATTTTTTGAATGGGAGAACTTGATTAAAATTCAATGCGACGTTAATTAAATTCTGTCAATGCAATTTACACGAACATTTTTTATTCACCCCTCACTTCTTTTTGATATGTTCGTTGCTAGTTGAGTGGAAAAATGAAAAAGTGCGAAAAATTGTTGAGTGCTTTGCTCTTTAAGTCAGTTTTTTTTTTGTTTTATATTACTCTCTCTCTGGCTTCGCACCTACGACATAATTTTAGTTTAGTGGCTCACGTGGCGTATGAGCAATAAATTATGGAGTTGCTCATGGAAAAAGTTGTTATTGTTGTAAGGTCGAGTCGAGTCGAGTCTCTTCTCTAGAGTTGAGACGGAATTCCGGTTGCATTGTGCCGCCGTTAAGTCTAGACAAAGCAATCATAAATAATTTTCTGCATAAAGACGTAATAATTTGCCTTTTGCACCACCCTCAAACCCATCTCCTCCATCTCCATTTCCTTCTCTCTCTCTCTTTTTCTACCTCTCTGACCAAATATTTTGATATTAAATGAAATTGCAATGTTTGGCCGCTGACCACGATGAATGCAAAAGGTCTGCTAGCTCCCCCTTTGGGGGCTTCAGGACGAAGTCCTCATTATGAGTGCAAGCGGTAGAAAAACAGTTCGAAAAAGAGGGGAGGAAAAAAAAAACAGGGAAGAAGGAAAATGTTGACTTGCTTGTGCGTTTTCCTCTCCTGTCTGGGAATTTCATTTTTGGGGCGGCCAACTTGTTAGAGGATGGATGGAGTGAGGTGACGGGTGAGGTGGATGGGGCAGGTTTTGGTCAGTCCTCGTTTCACTTTTGCGTGTTGTTAAACGTTTTTATGAATTGTTCTTGTTGTAGTTGTTATGATGCGGTTACCACTTGTCCGTCCGGATGGGGAAAACTAGCTACTCTGTGCTCTGTGGAGCTGCTCATGGAGCCAAAGGGATGTTATGCGTGTGTTTACATGTGTATACCCTAACTTTGCTAGGGTATACACGGACAAGATATTGTCTAAGCTGTCAAATAATTAGAACTAGAAAAAGAATCATTTCGTAAACCTGCCTAGGTGAAAATCGCTAACAGGGTATATGAAATTCGTTGTGCTATACTTAGGTATGTGCCTTGTTATGCTTGGACCAACTCATTGGACTTTCTTCTCCCGTGTGTGTGTGTGTGTGTTGGCCATTTAATGAAATTTTAAACATTTTTGTGTTCTAATAATGAAATGCTTATGGTTTTGTTCTACCAATGACAGTGGGGAATAGTCTATCCCCCATTCGCTTTCTCTCTCTTTCTCTCGGGCGGACCGACCATCAATTTCCAATCAACTTAAAGTCCTTCTTGAGAGTTTCAACTTGGGTTCGGGGGTGGCTGTGGGTGTTTGCATATGATTAACAAGAGATGCAGCTAGTTTCAGCGTAAAACTTTTGCAGATGAATGACAAAAATTTGCCACTCCTTTTGTAAAGGAGGTGCGATTCGAAAGTAGACAGACGAGAGCGAGAGGAAGCTTCAGAGAACTCGTTAAAAGTTGCCACTTTTCCCACGTCGAACTCAACTGGAAAAGTTTGCCATAAATAATGTCCTGGTCCTACGTCAATATTAACAAGCAACAACAAGGACAACGCCGTCGACGATGACTAAAAAACTTTCGAGCACTTCAATAAACAAAGTGACAACTTAGCCCTTACTTTATTCCTCCCCCCCCATTCTTTTTCTCCGCTTCTCTTTGCTATTTGGATTACCTGTAACAGTTTATTGATGTTGGCTTTTTAGCATTTTGAAGGGGAAGCCAACAAGCGACATGAATAATAAAAAATTCGTGGCAAATGGAAAATGTCAAAATAATTTCTACCTAAAATGCCCGCCAGTTGTTGTTGTTGTTGCTGTTTTGGCTCCTGTGGTTGCTCCTTTACTTTGGTGTACCCGCAGGGCATTCGTCTTTCATATCCGGCTTTGAACTTCCGCCCCGCCCATAAAAAGGGGAAATTGATTTTTGGCTAGGTCTAAAGACACTCACACAAGGAGAGAGGTGGGGTGGGGTGGTGTGTGGCATTACAGGGTGGCCCGGGCATCATGTTAATTAAGTGCTAGTTCTTCTTTTCTTCTTTAGTTTCTCCTTTTTTTTTAAAGCCATGAAATATTAATCACCGCATTTCAAGTCAACTCAAGGACAGAGCCTAGTAACCTGAATAAACTGAAAGATGAGGCGAGAGAGAGAGAGGGTGGTAAGGGGTAGGTAGGTCGCTGAGTTGACATATGTGAGCAGAGTTAATTAACTGGTGTGCTAACTAGGCAAACTCACCCCCTAGACACACACACACACACACATTTCCTTTTGATAAGAGCTGAAAAATGTGACTTAATGAAGTGCGAAATATGCACAGATTTTCTATGGGGTATACATACATACATATATACATAATGAGGCTGAAATAGATCGCGCTCATACATACAGAGGCAACTCGTTGTGGTTGTAATTTGAATTAAAGTCTTGGCATACATATGTAATGCATTGTTCCTTTAAAGTGCCAGAAAAACAGTAAAAAGTGTATGAACTTTTCTGAATAACTACCAAACCTTTGAATAATGACCTCGAACGAGGAATCAATCGAGTGACTCAAAAATATTACTCATGGACAGCTCTCAGGATGAAGATTCTTGTTAATGTTTAAGTTTAAGAAGAAAACAAATTCTCTTTGCATTGATTGAACTCCTGAAATTTGTTCTAATTTGTTTTGAGCTTGATTAAATTGAAAAGTGTAATCAGCAAAATTTGCTGAATTTAAAAAGCATTTAAAAAGAGGTTAAATTTATTTTTGCTAGGCAATAGTTGTGCTGTTGCTTTCGGTTGGTTTCCGTTTCCTGCCCAGCAGCGGTAACAACAACAATCAGTGAGGCATGCCCCAGAGCTAACCACGACCAGAGCAATTGTGACCCCTTTTTGGTTTCAGCATTTAATATGTTCTTGGCTAAATGCCAACTGATACTGATTTTATTTCCCCGTACCAGTCTTCTCTCCTCTCTCCTCACGCCTCTCGGAACTCGCGTCCCTTCGTTATAGAAACCCAGAGGCAGCAAAACAATTGAGTGCACTTACGCTACTTTTGCTAGTGCTGCTGTTGCTTGTTGCATACTTTCAGGCGCTGCTGTTGATGCCCCACGTAGCAGTCAAGCAGGCAAGGAAAAGGCAGTAAGTCAGTCAGTTGGTCGCTAGCTAGTTGCTCGCTCTCGTTCTGATGATCAGCTTAATAAGTTGCAGCTGCTGACACAATTTCTTCTTCTTTTGGCCAGTTGAGACTTCTTACATCATGCTTGGACCGAAGCTTTACGCCTCGTTGAACACTCAAGGAGTGGCACATAATTTCCTTCATTTATATGTACTCCCACACTGACTTGGACTCCTCCCACTCCATTGTCACCATTTTTCTTTTGGTTTTCTCTTTCGCTCTCCCTCTCGTTGTCCACTGATTGCATTACTCAAGTTGAGGTCCTGTTGTAGCCTGTCAGTGATTGAATTTTCTTTTTGCTGCTCGATTGGTTGCATCAGCCCACAGAGACAGAGCGAAGAGCTTTAAGCGCATTAAAAAGGCAACCAAGTATGTGGTTGTGGCTGTGGCATGTGGCATGTGGCATGTAGGGGTTGTGAGCATGTGGATGTGGCATGTGGCATTGCGTGCTAATTAAAAGGCCCAACATTTATGCAATGCAACGGCCACACACACACACACACACACACACACACACACACACACAGAGAGGGAGAGAGACACAGACACACAGAAGAAGAGGCAACTCAACAAAAGGCGGCCGTCATGGCAACCGCCGCGTCCATACAATTGGAAGCCCTACTCACTCTGGCCACTCTCTATCTCCCTCCCTCTCGCTTTCGCCCTTTTGGCAAATAAATCGCATATAAACAGCAGATAATCCAAGCCAACATCATGGCAAATGCCCATTCATTGAGTCGGTTTGGTTCCTTTCCCTTTAACCTCTTTTATGTAATGCCCAGGCCAGCAACTACAACACACAACTACAAGGATTCCGTCAGCGCCTCCTCTGAGTCCAACCATCATTCTCAACCTCATCCTCATCCTCATCGTCGTCGTCATTATGGATGCAGTTCTCGCATAGTCAATACGATGAGTTTATTGATTTTCTCCTAGATGTGTGTGTGTGTGTGTGTGTGTGCGTGAGTGTGTGTGTGTGGACAGGTGGAAGTAAATCATTTCGGGAGCATGACTTTGCTTAGAATGAAATGTATTTTTCCTTTTTAAATTGGGCGAAAGGATAGACCAAGTTTCAGTATCACGAAAATACTTGAATATATCTTTCATTTTTTTGTTTGCCTTCTTTCCAACTAACTTTCAATAGAAGAAGTAAAAATATTGTCCTAGGCTTTCTTTCTTTATGCTCAATTAAATTTTATTTGCTTAAAGTTGCAAAAGAAAATCTAGTTTGGAAAACATGAAGAAAACATAAAGAGTAGTCGTCTTTTTTCTGTAAACTGAATGTGTTAAAGATTAAAAAAATTTGTCATTACCAACATGGCGTATACGTTACGATTGTAATAAATGTTTGGTCATATTGCTAATTCTTTCCTGCTTTTTTTGCAATGACTTTCTTTTGAAAAATTATTTTACATTTTCTGTATAATTTTTTGACATTAATTGAATATAGTTTTAGCAATCTTCATTGCCGTTTCTGTTTCCGTTTCATTAAATTCGTTTTGCTCTTTGCAATCAATATAAATCAAATGATGCATCCAATTAAAAAAGAGTTTAATTTCATATTTATATCCGTTCCGTTTCAGTTTCTCAGTGTTTTCAGTTTTTAGAATTCATATATTTTAATTGATGCCACATTTGCCTTCCACCACCATGACATGCTTGCCATCTTCTCCCATTATGGATTTATTTATTTTTTTTGGGATATTAATTATCCGCTTCCCGTTCTAGGAACTTTTTTATCCTTTTATATGGCAAATAAATCACACAAACACACACATAACCCTTGGCATCCTTTTGCCCCTTCACATATGCAACATATGGTGTCTAACTCTGTCTAAACTTTGAACTTTTAATTCTGTTAATTAATCGATATGTTCTCACTCTCACTCCATATCTCTCCTCTCCTCTCTTTCGCTCTCTGTGTGTGTCTTTTGTCTGTCCTTCTCCGTCTGTCTCCTGTTTCTTTTTTGTGCTTCTTTCTTTCTGTTTTTTGGTGTGTGTGTGTGTGTGTGTGTGTGTGTGTGTGTGTGTGTGTGTGGGCAGACAAACAATTAGAAAAGTGAGGCAAAGGAGCCGGGAGCCATCAAAGTTGCTGTGTTGAAGCACCACAAAAAGAGGCAACAACGGAACAGAGACTCTCAATGGACTGACTGACTGACTGAGTCTTCCCTTTGGCTGCAGAAGTGCGGGGTAATAACACATGGCATCGACCCCTAACCACCCTCCCCCTCTCTCTCTCTCTCTCTCTCTTTCTCTCGCTTTCTTCTTCTTTATGTTCATATGATTTACAGTTGCAAACATACACCCACACCCACACACACACACACAGGGAAAAGCCGGCGGCAAAAGTTAAGAAATGAAATTTCAAGAAAATTGCACAAACAACAGGAAGCCAGCCGACAACTGGGGAATGAGCAAAAGAAAATATTGTAAAACTCTTGGCTATAAAGCACAAAATACACGATATATATCGGCACTGTGGGAGGCGGCGGCGGTGTGGGTGGTGGGGGGCCATTGCCTGGAATATGGGGGAGAACAAAAAATTGTGAACAACACAAAAGTCGTTATCTTAATTACTTTTATAGCTTCGATTTGCGGGCCAAAAGCAGAAACAGAAAACATGACAACTACAAACAGGATAAAGAGCAATAGAAAGAGAGAGAGAGAGAGTGAAAGAAACACATCGTAAAATGCTTTGCCATTTTTTTCCAAGTAAACCAGCTTTAAGGACATTTTTGGCATGTGGTTAAGTCGGCAATATGTCCCATAGAAGATCAGCAAAACTAAAAGGAAAAGTCTGCAATTGATAGCTTTTCTTGGAAGGATATTTGCAGTCATAATTATTTCGAATTAAATATGAAATTTAGAGAGTCATTCCTGATGATTTGATGTAAATACGCGAGCCTGGTTTATCCATAATTCATCAATTCATTCATTAGGCATAGACAAAATGGATATTAATGAACCAAAACCTCATGTAGGATACACAGAGACTTTATTGTAATTCGAAAGCAATTAAATTGCTGTTGATTTTAAATGTTAAAATTGTGAAACATTTGCCAGTTGCTCCACACACAGAGCCTATTATCAGAGTTATGCTCTGGTTTTCTGTGAATATACATATATGTATGTATGTGTCTAAACAAAGTATTATGGCATCATTTGCATAATTGGAGAAAATGAAAATTACAGACACCACCAGACAGGACCAGCTCAGCCCGGACCCAGCCCAGCCCTGCGCGGCCCGGCCCGGCCATTCCATTGCATTTTCATTCCAGTTCCGTTCATGCTGTCAGCATTGAAAAGCTAAACAAACAGGGACACAACACAAAATGATATTCAAAAACAAAAAGGAAAAAAGGGTTGCCTGCCATCCTTCCTTCCTTCGTGTAGAGCACATTGAAAGGCACTTCATTAGCGAGTTATGCTTGCAATTGCAATTACAGAGAGAGAGAGAGAGTTTTTTATTAGAAAACGAAACAAGCAGCCATAAATATTGAAATGAGAACATTTAGCACTAACTTTGAAACGGTATCCCGGGCATTATATATTTCCATTAATTCTACCGTTCGTGTCCAGGGACGATTTTAGACTATAATCGTTTCCGATTTACTGTCATTTGTGGTAACACTCTGTTTGACACATATCCATGGCATTTCACCCTAATCCACGAGCGTGAAAACCTTCTTGGGATTAGTAAGAGTCTAGGAGGCAATGAGTCCAAAATTCACTTTTAATTCGAAAATGTATAAATCCTTACCTTTTCCTAGGATCGATTAGAAACATAATGAAACAGGAAAATGTGTTGTCTAACTTTTCTGAAATAATTTCCAGATTTTTTATCTATCCTTGACTCCAAGTGGGGTTAAGGTTGGCCAAGGCGTTAAGTAGGTGGAAATGGAAAGAGAAATTTCACAACTCTTCGCTTTAATCCATTCTAATGCAAATGCGCCGCAGCCGCCGCAAAACAAGGGGATAAGGGCGAAAATCTTCGATCTGATTTAACGCATATCGACAGCGTTTTTAATTTATTGTCATAATTATAATTAAAACATTTTTCGCAGTGACCTCAATTGATTGTGTATGTGCGTGTGTGTGTTTGTTTGTTTGTGTATTTATTTAATATTTATGCTGCCATTTTCAGTTATTGTATTTTCATTTCGTTGCATTTGTATAATGATGTAACGATGTGGATTATTAATACTGTCAGCAATTTCATTTATTTTGTAATTTGTTTGCAAATGTTTTTCTTACATTCTTCTGTGCTCTGCAGCACCCTGCCCTACCTCTCCCCCACCCCACCCTGCCCGGCTCCGGTCGGCCCCCTCTCTGGTCTCTGGTCGTTATGCTTAATGGCCTTTTGTTTTATCGTCCTGTCATTGCAGACTTTTTTTTTTTTGCTTTATTTGGTTTCGGTATATTTATGGTTATATTTATTCACTTGACTGCCAATTGTCGTTTGTTGCTGCTTGTTTGTTGCTTGTAAATTATTGTGTTTATTTTAATATTGCAAATAATAATATCGAATATCAATCAGAGCTCACACACATTTCGTTTGAGAGGGGGACGAATCGGAATCATTTTACAGAGTAGTTAACTTTTCTTGTTGTCTGTTTTTATCAGTGTGCTGGGGAATTTTGCGAAATATTCAAAGAGAAATATTTATAAATTTAATAACCAAACTCCAAATTTCTGACCAGATTTTGTTTCAATGCTTTGTCAACCTATAGATCCATTTACAGAGCTAAGTGGATAGAATTGAACTCCCTCTTATAAGAATTCATAGTAATTGATTATTTTTTCTATTCTTTCAGCGACCACTGCAGTTGCTAGAACTTGAAACCTGAGTGAGTATTGCACAAATTCTATCATTTTGTTTATGTCAAACGTTTGGACCAGTGTTTTCAAAAACTCTTTTCTCTTTTAAAGTGATTTCTTTATCCTTTATTTTGATGTTTTTTATTGATTTTCATCGTATTTAATTTGTTGGCTAGTTTTGATGGTTTTTGCTGGACTAAAAGGACATTTAGATTAGATTCTATTACTCGTTCCGCTAAAAACTCGAAATTTCAAGAGAACCCTGTTAATCCAGAGAGAAAACATTGCATACTTTTGGGATAAGTATTTTAATTGCTTAATGGAATTTTGTAAAACATACTTAGCATACTTTTGTGCTCACCACCACGAAAACGGATCCTCTCTGCCAGCAACATTTGTTGCTATGCACAATATGTTGCTAAACCTGCCCGCCTGCCCGGTGAGTTTCTATTGGAGTGCTTCTCACTCTGCAATGAAACCGCACTTGAAAAATTAATGAGTGCCACTCGAAACGCTAATCACATGTAAGTGAAGCGTTCGCCCCACCCCTTCCGTTCCCCCACCGCCGACAACTTTGAGTTAAATCCGTTCACAACCACACACCAGAGGGTCAGGTGGTGGTGGTGGTGGTGGTGGTGGTAATGTTGGGATGGGGGAGTAGAAGGGTTACTAATTTGATTTACGAGGGTTGCATTTGCCTTTTTTTCCACTGAATTTATTTATTTCTCACATAAAATAGAAAATTAATATTAAGTAATAAAAAAAAAAAAAACAAAATTCATTAGTTGACTTAAATTAGGTACCTAAAATTACTTAAACTATCATCCTAATATATATATCACAAAATCTTAATTTATGTACATATATGTATGTATATTTAGTATGTGTATAATATATATTTCACCTATCGTTCCCTTTGCAGTGCCGATAAAAATTGTAATTTGAATTTTTTTCTTTCTCCTCCTTCTTCTCCTTGTTCATGTTTGTTTTCTTGATCGTTTTAAATTTCGAAATTCTTAGCCTGAAGACTTTTCAGTATGCCCAGCAATTGCAACGATTCGAGTGGCTCAAAATCATCGGCATATCGAATGGCCGACGATTTGACTATATGCCTCTCCCTGGGCATATCCAGAATCATGGGCAATTGCTCGGCCATAACCGAATGATGTGTTATCAGTGCTTTGAGTGTGGTAAATTGTTTTTTGGCACCCTTCAGGCAAAACATTTGATTGCGTGTATTCTGGATGGCAAAGTTCTTGACTTTGCGATCCAAACGCAAGCATAACTCAAAATTTCGGGGTGTACTACGTCTGAGCAGAAAACTGCCGGGCGTGGCAGCCATCAGATGTTCTTGAGCGGCCTTCGAACTGATGCGGGGCTGATACCACGAGCACTCGAGCAGTTCCGGCTCTTCGTCATCCTCATCGTCATCGGTATTGTTGTGATTGTAGCGAATTTTTGAACGTTTCTTGGTGGGTGTTGGACGACGCTTGCTTGAGTTGGTGTCATTTAAGAGTTGACAGCAGTCGGATATACCCGCATCGGTATCATCTTGATTCTCCTCCTCCTCCTCTCGGCTACTCGTCTCACTCGAATCACTGGGCTGACTACTTTGCCAGCAGTTCAGTGAGAGTAAAGACTTTTGCGGTGAACGTTTCGGTGAAGTTTGCGCTGACGATGACGATGATGATGAGGTCGAACTGCTGCTTGAACAACTGCAATCGGCATCCTGATCCTCCTGATCATCTTCCTCTAAATCAGCTTGATAGGAAGAGTCAAGTAGGTCTTGCTGCAAGAAGGAGAAAGTTTAACAGTGAGAACAATAAAAATATCTTTAGAATTAGGAAAACTTACCTCATCATAGTCACTTGTAGGCTCTTCAGCATGCTGAAGTCTAGAATCATCTTTTTGTGTTGAAGAAGTTGCAAATAGTTTGCGTTGCAAAAAGTTCTTCATGCTGTCATAAACCTTATGGGTGCGACTTTGCTGTGACTCTGTTGTTGTTGCTGTTGCTGTTGCTGCAGATGAAGTGGGAAACTCGAGTTTTTCCATCAGCGGCTGCTTTCTCTGGTATTCGCCATAAATGTCGGCATAGTCGGGACATTTGATGGCCTGCCGTAACTGGAAAAATAGCAAAAGAAGAGAAAACAAAACATAAATTGTTGTTCTTATTCTTGTTGTTGTTGTTGTTGGTCAGAGAAAAATTTGTCCACATAAATCTTTTCTTTCAGTGTCGCCTCTCTACCTGAGAAATAATAGAAGTTGGTCCTGAAAACCCATTATATATGTCACAGTCAAAAACCTTTTTGTTCTACTCTTCATTCTGTGGGTCATCTTTCTCTCTCTCTCTCTACCCCCAACGCTCTATTTCTGTTGCACTCTATTGTTGCAACAATTTGCTTAACCTTGTTTCCATTCTCCTACTTGGCTTTTCTTTCTTAACACAACAGAAAGAGCAAAAACAAATTCTAGAACTATGCCGCCTTTCTGATTATCCTCTTTGGATTTCGGAAAAAGTCGGTATACAGATCGGGATGCATTCTAAATAATGCAGAATGGATCGAAATTCATGGGGTTATTTTTCCTCAAGAGCTATCACTTGAGCGAACAGCAGTTGTCCCTGTTGTTTCCAATGGAGGATGGGTTACACCCCTTTTTGCCACCTTTTTTTGTGTGTGCGTGTGTGTGTGTGTGTGTGCGTTGAAGTGTGCACACACTTCAGCACGCACACACGCATTCAGAAAATAATGAGCATTCAATTGATGACGATGTTCGTTCGAGGAGGAAGTGGCTAGAAAGGACACAACGACGACGACAATGCTTCAATCCAGGTAGTCGTCAGCGGGTATGTGCTTATGCAATTCAATTGAAATTGAATTGTATTGAATTGAATTGAATTGGTTTTGATTTGTAAATGCGCCCAGCTCACACAATGAGTGCATAATGAGTGCATGTAAGCCTCAAGGATTCCCACTCTAGATTATTCATGGTTATACCAAGCTGTAAAATCATGATTTCAATTGAAAAATATTAAACTAAAGGGAGGGAGAGAGAGATCGAGATGGGGAGAGGGGGAGAGAAACAGGTGCTAAGTAAAGTTCTCTTTTACTTTGAACCCAATCCCAGTCGCGCCAGTCGCTGCATTTGTCGGGTTTAACTATTTACAACTAAACAGCAAGTTCCTGTTTTGGTTTCGGAATACTTCCGCCACTCGAAATCAATTTGCATTTCCAATTTGAAAATGTTGTTTATGTGTTAAACACCAAAAAAGAAAAATAACAGAAAGGAAAACCAGAAAGATAATTCACATTCAAACTAGACATGACCAGAATCGGTGGAGAAGAAGGAGGAGGAGGAGATGGCAAACTCTTTGATGTGGCCACACATAAATCCGATGAAAGCTCCACCAACAGAAAAAGACAACGAACAAACGAACAACCCAAAAAGGCGGCGTGAAAATCTGTTTTTTATGCGGCTCAAATCAAACAACAGCGGCGAAACACTGGCGGAAAATGTCTGGAAAACAAGCATTTAATGGTTACAATTTTCCATTCCTCTCCCTCCCTCCGTCTCCCGTCTCGCAGCCTTGTTACATGATTTTTAATTTATGCAAAGAACCTAACAATAATGGGCGACCCAAAAAAAAAAAAATAAGAGGCAGAGATAGGAATGGAAGGGGTCAGGTTAGAGAAATCTATAAAAGATATATACAGTAGTGACCAAAAGGTGTTGGATACCCTCACACCCCACACACACACAATACCGCTCTAATATCTAGTATGTATCTTTTCTTGATTCTTTTGTGCGTGCTAATGCAATAATCATGGGTCTGATCCTGCCCTGCGGAAAGGTAACTCTAATTGATGATGAAGCATAGCTGAAGGCAACTTCTCCCATTTCCATCATCTTTTGTTTGGCCTTTACTCTGGTCCGAGGTGTTAGCATATTATTTTTGGTATCAAACGAAAAATGTGTTACAATAAAAACTGAAAACACTGAAGAAGAAGAAGAAGATAGTTCTTTTTTTTCAGGTAAACACGCAGGGAGCCGGCAGGCAGAGAGGCAGCCAGCTGGCTAAAAGTAACAAAGGAACCCAAGAACTCTCACTCTCCTACCTTTAACCTTCTTTTCATTCTTATAAAAACAGTTGTTAAATTTTCATTTATAAAGCATTTAGAGTGCAGCGTGAATTTTAACTGAGAAGGGATATACACAGATATATACATAGATAGATAGATGGATGGTTCGGGGGAGGAGGGAAGAAAAATTAGTTGAAGTACTTTTTTCGAACCTTTTGTATTGTTGTTATTTTCTCTCTGTGCCTGTGTGTGTATGTGTGTGTGGGTCTTGATGAAATTATTATAATGTTGTTGGGCCACTTGAATTATTCTTGCCATGTAACCCATCAAGTAGCAATACAGATAGACAGACCAGACATATGCCAGAATTTTTCGGTAAAACATTTTCTGAGTGTTTGTCCGTGTGTGTGTGTGTGTGTGGTTGGGAAATTTAAGCAGCTGTTTAAGGACTAACCACCCACCCATCCATTCAACCTTCCATCCATCCATAACCCACACTTATTGTCGATTATTCCTGCTTGTTACCGCAAAAACCACTTTTGACTCACAAATTGGGCAATTGTCATACTCCGTTTCTTTCCCTCTTTGCCACTTACCAACATATTTCCCTTACAAATTTGTGTTTTTTGTTTTGTTTTGCTGGGAATATGCACTTTGGAGGGGGAGAAATCGAATGAATTCTTGATCAGACTGAAAATTAGTTAAGCTTAAGCAAAAATACTTTAACTACATATAGTACATACATAGAAACTTCGTCAAAGTCTTTCTAATTGTATAACGATTCTTGACGACTTGTGCCGTTTTCAAATGTTGTGCCCTGTAAATTAGTTGAAATATTTGAAATATTTTTGGAATAGACATTTTAGCTTTTAGTTCCAGCTAATTTGACAGTTTTATTTTATGACAAAAGTTGTGTTCAAATCGCTCGCCTGAAATAACTAGATATAGAAAGACACACGTGTTAGTTTGGTTCCGAGGCTTTCAAAATGTCAGCCGGAATAGTTTATGACATTTTCCATGGCATGGCACGCGGCGGACTTTGTGTTAAACACACACATTTTTGTCTTGCAACAGATGAACAAATTTATGAACTTCTTCTCCAACCAAAAAGAACGATTTCTTCTTCATCTTCTTTACCTCATAAAATGATTTTAAGGTTGAAAGCACACACAACAAAATCTGTTTTTCTTTTATAGTTTATTTCGGGTTAGTCTCGTTTTTTTTTTTTTTGTAAATTTTTTTTTTATTGCAATTAGCTGAGAAAAAATCCTTTTGTTTAGACACATGTGGCATGTGGCATTTGGAGTTTTTTATTCTACACTTTTTTAATGTGTGTGGAGGTTTTTGTGGCATTTTTTATAGGTGTAAAAAATTGGGTCGCTCTGCATCCCATCAAATTATTGAAATGTGAAAGAAATTGAGTTTGGGGACTAGGGAAATGGTTGGAGGGCATGTGAGGGGGGATTGCCCATAAACAATTTGATGAGTTTATTAAATGCAAATTAAAATTGTTAACATTTTTTATATTCAGCTTTTCTTTTAATTGCATTTTATGAGGGTAAATAAAAAGAGATAAAAATGTTGTTGTTGTTGGCGGCGGGGGAGGCGTAGAATTTAAAATTGGAATTGGTCAGTTGGTAATTAAAATTCAACAATTTTGTTTTTCCTAAATCCATGGGATGGGTAAATGAGAGAAAAATTTCATGGTTAGTTTGGTTTTTTTTACCATTGCAATGGAGACCAGAAGGTTTCGCAGAAAGAGCAAACTCTAGCTGAAGTGAATTAAAATATTGAATTAATTCCAACTCTCGCTCTAAGAGTAGGTTCGACCGCTCCCTTTGAATCTCTGTGGCATTTTCAGCTCAGCATAAATCTCTCAGCACCTTTCACTTGTCATTGGGTCTTATCAATCGTAAACGAAAATAGAATCGAAATACACATACTAAAGATATATAGCGTAGAGAATAAAAAGTCTGTTTACCAGTTCGTTTCGCTGACAAACGTTTTCAATTAGTCGCCGCGTCTGGGCAAAGATAAAAGGGCCAACATGGCCAGGGTCATAGACAAAGTGCACACACACACACACACACACACACACCAGAACGCCAAAAGGAGGAAACAACAAAAAAACTAATAAAAATTCTCAACGATAGATAGATAGATAGACAAAGACACAGACAGAGGAGAGACGAGCATATGTCGCTCTTAAGTTCCAGCATTTGTTAGATTAGAATCTGAAACAATTAAACCACCAGATAAACACTTTTTCCCCTCGTTCTCTTCTTTTTTTTTTTTGCCAAAGGAATCTTTCTTCAATTACATCTGCTTAATGGTTGATGCAATGCTCTGACGCCGACTGGGCGACGCCTTGTACTAAGTGGCATCATAATTCTCATTTTAAAATGTTCATATATGGCAAGAGGGGGGAAAGCGTATGCCCGAAAGGGACGGGGCAGCTATTTAATTCTAAAATTAAATCAAGAAGCAATGAAGTGAAGCCTTTAAATTTTGTCTTACACTCGGCGAAAAAAGATGAAAACTTGAATAAAGTGAGAGTTGTAAACCAGTATTATGAAAGAATCTTTCAAAACATTTAAATCTATTGCTACTGCAATAAATTCGACTATAATTCCCAACTGTTCTAGTAAAAGTTTTTACTTATGAAAAGGACCAAATAATATTGTGATTATTTCTCACTAATCATATGTAGATTTTGCCTATGTAGCACTTGATTTCTTGAAGTGTAGATATTTTTGAATGCACTGTAAAAGAACTGAAGCAAGTCGCCTGTCTGTTTCTTTCTCTGTGTGTGTTTAGTTTGTTGTTTCCCCATATGATCAAGGCCAATGTGATTAATGTTTATGTGCCTATAAGAAGTATGTTCTACATGTGTAGAGATAGTTTGCTTTTCATGGATTTCTAAGTGTTTTAATGTGCCCACAATTTGAAAAATGCATCTGAGATTTATGCAGCACTGCAAAAAACTACAAAAAGAAAAAAAACCAAAACCGAAAAAATTGATGAGCATAATTAAATGGGGGGCTCTCGGTTGCTCGTTGTTGGCATTTTGCATGTGCATTGTTGTAATTTATGCTGACTGCTGACACGCTGGTAGATGGGTAGCTGGGACTGGCCCCCATCGTTTGCATTTTAGAGTAAACAACAATTTCACTTATTTTCATGCCGTCTGCCCCATCATCATCATCGTCATCATCATCATTGTTATTTTTACGCTCGACTCGATATAAAATTTGCTGCTTTTCTTTTGGTTTTTTTTTTTTTTTGTTTTGCCTGCCGCATGCCACACGACGACATGATGAAAATGTAAAGCAAATATGCAAAACGTAATACACAAAAAAAAAAAAAAAAACTAGAGCTTTCAACGGTACTTTTTGCAACAAGGGATCCAGATCCAGTCTATTTTCTCTCTCCCTCTCTCGCTCTGCCCTCTCCAATGCTAGACAACAGGCAACAAATAGTTTCAGCTTTGGTTTTTGGTTTTGAGTCTAGTCTGGGGGCCAACATCAGGCTAGGCAAACATCATATAGTTTATCATAGCAGTTCGTTGTCCGTTTGCATTTCATATGGCTTCCATCCAAAAAGGATTTGCTAGACAAGAGACAACGACGCAACGGCGATAGCAAAAAAGAGAGAGAGAGCAAAAAAAAACCACACACTCTTAACCGGGGCCGACTAGCGAGTTATGCTGTGTGCCTTAAGACCGCAGAGTACATCGACAAAGCTGACTGACCACAGAGAACATTGTAAAAGCTGCGAGAATAACGTTAAACGCCAAGTTTATGGTAGATCTTTATCGTTATAAACCACACAGGACCTTCGTTTGGCGTTCTCGCATTAAAAAGTCATGTAGGAACTTCGTTTTTTAAAGGACAGAAACTAGAGTAGATTTCTTTATATTTGTTGCATACTTCTAGGGAGTTTAATTGGACGAAACTTAATTGCTTACATTATTATTTAGTCCACTTCCTTTTCAATATAAATCCTGCTACGATCCTTTAGCAAAAATATTGAAGAAACACATAAGAGTCCATATACCCTGTAATCTCATGAGAGTAAAGGACATGGAACAGTAGTAACGAGAAGAAAAGTGCCTAGACCAGAAAGGATTTAAGTGAGCGCACAAAATTTGTGTTTTTTTTTTTTGGCTCTCAGTTTTGTTCATGAAATTCAAAAATAAGAAGGAACATTTTTGTTTTTGAGAAACATTTTTTCTGAGTAATTCAATTCCCCAGCTGTGAAGGCGGACACACCTACGATACTCGGAAGGCAATCCTTTTGGGAAAGAGAGAGGAGAGACAGAGAGAAACACCTAGCAAAACAACAACACAAAATTTCCATAGATCAAAAGCAGAAAAAAGTAGCATCATTCGAGCGAGAGCTGTGTGTTTTTCGAGTAGCAGTATATTCAGTCATAGTGTTAGTAGATAAAGTGCCCTGGTCAATGGTTTTGGGTGTCAATTCTAGTGAAAAATGACAAGAGCAGAAAAATAGCAGCAGCTACAATGATGAAAAATGCTTAGCCAGGCAGCAGCAGCATCCCAACAAACATCACTCAAAACAAAACCAAAAAAAAAAAAACGAAATGAAAAGATAAAAGAAACAGAAAAAAAGGCAGAAGGCAAAACGCAAAAACTGTCATTCAGTTTGAAATTACAAACCAAGACCAAAAGAAACCAGGGGGGAGAAGGGAAAATACAACAAATATTTTGATAAATTTTTCTAAAGAGATACGAGAGAGAGAGAATCTCATCATAGGAAAATTAGATTTTCCAAGAGTTAAGCTCTAGCTTAAGAAATCGTATGATATTCAGAGCTACCTGAATATCAACTTATTTAGGGCTTAATTAAGTTATTTTGTCAAACTAATCAGCTTTACGGAATCAATTAGACAGAGTGATAGGAGGGAGGAGAGGGAAAAAAGTATCGTTAGGCCAGACGTCGCCATCTGTTCAAATGGCGGGTGATAAAGGCTAGTTAGGGGTCACCCATTCACTCTCTCTCTCCCTCGCTGTGTGTCTCCTTATCGCTAATCAAATACAAATAACATATGTCTCCACCCCAAATCCAGCCAACCAGCTTGATTTATCAATCAATCATTATCTCTCTCTCTAAATGTATACAAAAACCTATATATATATATGGTTGAACATATGTTTTCATAGCCCAGATTTGGGTATTTATTTTTTTGTGATTTCGTTTTTATGCAAATCATATTTATTTGATTATGTGATTTAGTGTTTGGCTGATTTACGTCGACAGGAGAGTTTATTATGCTTTGTCTGTCTGTCCCACTCACACACTAAATCCCCCCTCTTTCGCCCGTCTCTGCCTCTCTACCAGTCTATAGTATCTGACATAGTAAATCATTTTAATTGTTGTCGTTGGTGTTTGGTATTTCCCTGTTGCCCACTGCCCCGCCTCACATTTTCCATCCATGATCATAGAAAATAGTGCTCTGTGTGTGTTTGCGTGTGTGTGTGTATTAGAGAGTGTGGGGGAAAAAATTATGTAAATTCTATATAGATGCGAGTGTAGGTGGATTGTAAGTGGCTTACGTGTTAAGCTTTACAATATTGTGTCTGGATAGTGTGACATTTTTATAGCTTTAAACACAGAGATATGCTTAAGAGAGTTAGGCATCCATTTTGTGTCTATATACATACTTATCATCTCCAAAAACTATCATTATCGATTTGTGAAATTTGTCAGATACTACCAAGATAGTGCATTATATCTTTTGAATCTCCTTATCTCATGTGCTATTAGATATAGGGATAATCTTAACTATTCCAAACTTGGGAATCTCTTTTAAATGTAGTGTTCTATTACTAGATCCGAACCACAAATAAATACTGTCTAAAGACTATATAGATAGTAACTATAGAGATATACTCTCTATATCTACATTATCTGCAACTTTTCACACTTTCTGCGTTAACGGATGTCCCATCGGTTTTACTAAACATCATGTAAACTCAACCAGTTAGCCCTTCCTCTTATAACTGAGCACATATGTATTTTCAAGGACATTGATCCTAACTTACCATCTTGTTTTTGTTCTGTGTATCCTTTTTGCGTTTGTTGACATTATCCGTGGCGCCAAAGCGATTGTATTGAAAGAGACGACCCATTTTTGTATATGTATTTCTTCGGGTTTGTTTACAGTATCTTTGTTTTCTAATTTATGTTCTATGTATTTCACACACAAATACGCAAAAAAAAAATAAACCCAACGAAGGGAACTCGTAATATCGGGAAACTTATTGCGTTGTTGTTCGTTCCGTTTTGAAAACTACTTGAAATGTTTAATGAAACGGCGGTTTGTTGGTAGGTCGTTCGGACGGTCGGTCGGTCTGTTGTACCAGGAATACTGCGAGGCGATCAGTGCGACGTGCGCCGAGGGAATGATGGGCTACAACTGAATGCATTCGAAAAAATACAAGAGCTCGAGACGCAGACTAAGGCAGCGAAGAGCAGAGAAAGAGAGAGAGAGAGTGGGCAGAGCAGAGCAGAGTGGCAGACGGCGACGTCAACCGGCGTTGTTCATGCATTTACCGCTAGTTCATTCTGTGTTGGTGAAATGAAGAAAAACTCACATACACACAGATACACACAAACACACTCACAAGAGACACGGGAAAATAGTAGGAAAAAACCCACTCAAACAAAAAGCGAAATGAGAAAAATTACTACACTGCAACAAACAGGGGGGTAGGCAGGCAGAGAAAGGAGAAAGGAAGAGCAAAATAAAGTTAAACAACTTCTGTTTCTGTTTTGGGCATACTCTGAATGAGTAGTAACTGACTGACTGACTGACTAACTGAGTGAGTGACTGACTGACTGAGTGAGTGAGTGAGCGAATGAGCAGTGGGTGGTTGAGTGAGTGGAGTGGAGTGGAGTGCCGTAAAGTGTAGTGGAGTGACGGACGTTCAACAGGGGGTAGCTACATTCATACATTCTAGAGAGCAGGCGGTAATTCTACCGGGTGAGTGAGTGAGTGAGTACGTCCAACTTCAACAAGTATCACGATGAGGGGTGGGATGAAAAGGGGTAGGGGGGACACCCCACCCAACACCCACCCATCTATCCACCCGCTTGTTGGCCTGCCCTCTGTCCGCTCGCGGCATTTCATTTATTTTGAACCTGGGTTCCAAAGTGAAATATTCTGACTTTTCATTTTTCCCGTATTGACGTTTTCTGTTTGAGTTCCTCTTCCTCCTTCCTCTTTCTCTGTGTCTGTGTGTTCTACATTTCGTTTCTTTCGTTACCTCCCGCCCCCCATCAATCCCCACAATCCCGCACCAGACTGCACTACATTCCATACATACCACCCACTTGGACTTGCAAAAAACAACACAACAGCAGAAAAATGAAGAGAAAAAAACCGTCAACTTTTTTTTCTCTTTTTATCCTTCTTTCCATAGGGAGCTAGAACGGAATGCTGAAGCTCTGCTGTGCTCGTAATTATCATTATCCTTGCGCTTTTCATTTTTTCCACTCCTTTCCCTCTCTCTCACTCTCTCTCTCTCTGTCGCGCACACTTTCTGCTCTGTTTATATGGCCAACTATGGCACTTTAATTGAAGTCAATCTCTCTCTCTCTCCCTGTTCATCTTTCTCTCTCACACGCCTTTTTTATTTTGCATTTTCCACACAGACTTTGTCCTGAGCAGTTTTTTAGTGGCTTAGCCGCCATTTTCATTGAGAATGATTATTTTGCAACTGATTAGCACCTCCGGAAAATTATGAGTTTCAGTTTCGGTATTCACAGCTTTTTGTTTACGAGCATCGTTTTTCATTTTCTCCCTCGTTGATACTCTGTCCTCTTCAGCAAGGAGTATCTGGACTTTGAGATGCCACTGGAAAATCAGAGCATAGATTAAAGATAGATTCAATTAGATTTATTTTAAAACTCATTTAATACAACTTTTGAACCTGCAGATTGATTATTTTAGATTCGAAATTTTAGTTCATCCCAAAAAATTCACTATCAATGTGATTAAGAAAAAAGAAAAGTGCCGAACAACAAGTGTAGGAAGTAATTGACAATCATTTTAGGAGCTAGAGAAACTTCCTCGGAAACTATCAAATTTGTGGTCAAAGTGTCCCACCAATAGGTTGAAATGATTCCAAATGGTAGTCCAACTTAATGTAGAGTACCTACAAGTCGTCTCTCATCTCTTTAAACTGTCGTAATTTTTGCGTTTTGTTATTTTTTAATTGAGTTACCTTTCGCTCAGGTTGAAAAAGCGAGACTAGATTGGAATGGGTGAGTCGAGCTCTGAGGTTTGGTGCTTTTTTTAGCTTTTGTTGCTTAATTAGCAAGTTGAGAGGATAAAAAAAACAAAATAAAGTGTTGGAAGGAAGCAGGAAAATGTTGCTTATGTTGGAATTAATTTAATTGAAACAGTTTTAGAGTGAGATTAACTTATAAAGGAGAAAGAGTTTACTACAAATAAACCCAAAAAAAATATTTCACAACAGCTGCAGTTAAAAAAGTAGAGAAGAAAAACCAAATCCTCTTCAACTTCATATATCATTTTAATAGCTCAACTAAAATCCCGGCTTAATATAAGTTAAGCCCTGACTATGTTTTCTTCAGCTGTTGCCCAACAACATCAACTACAAGAAAGGGGATAAGTATACGTATATATATATAGTATATGTGTGTGTGTGATATTACCGATCTCAATCGGAGGGTGTAACCTTAGCCACAACGAAATTTTGCCACCCCCCTTGGTGGGTATAGGTTTTGCGTTTTTTTTTCCTCTACTTTTTTTATGTGGGATTAATCAGTGCTAAAAGTTTCATTTAAGGGAAATATGCTTTTGTCAGAGAGCGAATCAGGGCCAAATCCTCGATTTATAATTAGATTATGACATTAATAAGTCGCTTTAACAAATGTTCAAATTTTACGCCCAAACTGCTGCATAGACCACCCACCCTCACCCTCGCCCTGCCATTGCCCTCTTCACCTCTGGCCCTGGCATATTCTCTCTCCCCCATTTTGAGTGATATTTTGGCAACAGTTGCCAAAAATTGAATTTAATATTGAGCGTATCCGAAACTGAGAATGAGTAAGCATTTTCACAAAACACTTAACAGGAGGGTTCCGTTTCCCATTCAGATTTCAATTCCTATATATATTTAGATACATACATATATATAAATCAATTGTCAACCCCTTGCATCACATGATGCCCTTACTAAAGGGTATTCTAAGCTGTCTAAAGTTAGACACTATTCAGAGGGACGCACAAGCATTGTAATCCAACGATTGCTTGTGCGTTGCACAGTCTCAGCTGGGGAATTTCACCCTGTTGGAATGACATGCAACTGTTAGGGTACTCAAAATTCGGTGTATAGACTATTAATTTGCTTGACACTTTCTCATTAGATTAAAAGCTTTCTCTTACCTAACAATTTGTGTTGTGCTGATTTGTTTGGCCATGACAAAGATATAAATTTTTCGTTGTTTGCCAAAATGTGATGTGATGATTTTTCCTGCCAGCTGTTAAAACTTCTCACACTCTTCCTCCCCCCTCACCGCCTGCCCCCTCTTTCTCTTTCTCCGTCTCACTCTCACTCTCTTTCTGTTCTAACTAAAGTGCCCTTAATGTTTCTCAATTATTTGCAGTAATTTGCAATAATTCTAAATGCTTTTGTGGAGAACTACCCTAAAATTGTTTTTAATGGCCATTTGCACTTACACGAAGAAAACTGTTGACTGTTGACTGCAATATTTCTGCCCGCTCACCTCCACTCCGCCACACTGCCCCCTCCGCCTTCTACGGTGTGTAATGGCTTCATTCACATCGAAATCATTGACAGCAATAAATGGCCTGCCGCCTGCCTCTCTCTTTGGCCTTCGGTCTTGGCTCTTCTCTCTGTTCTGTTCGGTTCTGTTTGTTATTGTTGTTCATGTTTCGGGTTTGTTTAATTTATAGCCACAACGCGGTAAGAAAAATAAATTTTCATTTTATTTCGCTTGCCTTGACAAAGTTGACAAAGACAACACCAATAACCAACAGCCACATAAAAGCCCAGAACAAAATGAGTGAAGAGGAGCGCCTCCATTATCATAGCCATGGGCGTAGTCTAACCAAATTTACTATAAATGCCAAGCGAAAACTAGTTTCCAAAACTGACCCAATTAGTCTGATGATGGGGAATCATTAGAGTAGATTCCATCTCATATGTTGGTCAGTCAAATCCCTCGGGGGCTACGCCACTTTTTACCATATACTCATATGTAATTCAAGACTCTCTCAGCTTGAAGTTTTTCCCACCAAAAATAAAAAAAAAATCGAGCATTTTGAGAGATAGAGAATCATTAAAGACACGCCGGGAGTGCTTCGAGTGTTAAAAACGTAGTTAAATGAATTCTTTTACAACAATTTGTTTAATAGAAAAATGCATAAAATCCATAAAGACGCAATGCTTTTTTGTTGTTCATTCATTCAAACAAAACTGTTGGTTGTGCCTGCTGGGTTTTTGTCTCTAGATAAATGATACTCTATCAAGGGGTAATCCATCCAGGAGATATAGGTTTTAGGTCTTTTCTATCTACCTCAAATTCAAAGGAAAAGTGTTTTCGAGTTCTAGGATAGTTCAAAAATTACTAAAAATGTAATGCAGACATTTTCATAACTTATTAAGAAGTTGTCGAACTAAACACACGGCAATCAATCGAAAAAGGATCATATAAAAACTAGAGAAAGAGCAGTAATCAAATTTTATGATATCTGGGGATTCTTCAGCAAGAGTATACAAACTTCGATGTACCCTACACTGGGATGTCTTCCTTTTGAACATATTTCTTCGCTCAAGTGACTCCACAAGATGATCGGTGTTTTTCTTTTTTATTATGTTCTATTTTGTTTTGTTTTGTGGGGTGGTCCTTTTGCTGGGATAATCCTTTAATAAATATTTTTGAAAATTATGTGTGAAATCATTAAAATTGTACTTTAATTGTCGGCATTCTCCACCGATTTTCCATGTTTTTAATGTTTATTATGCTCACACAATATCTGTGTGTGTGTGTGTGTGCTTGTGTGTGTATGTGCGTTTGTGTGTTTTTGTTTTTATGACTGCGCCAGTCATTGGCGGCAAGTTGCATAGAGATTTTTAATTGCAGTTCTCTCTTCTACTCTCGAAATTTATGTATTTTCATGTTCCATTTTTATATGATTTTCCCTTTATGATTATATATATTTTTATTTTCTTCTCTGTCTCTCTAAGCAAGCCCGCCTTAAATCATAAATCATTTTTAGTGAGAATGTTGTGGTAGATGCAAAGAAGCAGAATGAGAAGGTGGAGTTGTTTGGCAGGCGGGAGGTTTTAGAATTTGGTTTTTTGAATAATTTTCGTTGTTCTCTTTTTGATTTATTTTACGAGGCATGTTCGTTAAACATTGTGGAAAATGTTAAAATGGAAAATTAAAGTCCGACCAGACAGAGAGAGGGAAAGAGAGAGAGTGAGAGTTTAACTTGTCTAACTGATAATTTTATTTGACATGGACTTAAGTTTCCATCAAACTTGGGTAACGAATATTGAAGTTTCTCGCCTAGTTATCAATAATTCATTTATCTTACAAAAATATTTTTCCCATCAAAATATTTTCCTTTTTCTTGGCTGTCTGTCTAGCTGGCTGGGTGTGTGTGCGGGGGTAACGCCCCATTTTCGTCTATTTACTCCCCATTTTTTGGGCTTTTTTTTTTTTCTTATTTCAAATGAATTTCTCACACATTTGCCCCCAGCTCAAGTTGCTCTTTACGAACGCCCACATTCATAAGAAGCAGAAGAACTTTTCGAACAATGAAAATGATTTTTCCAGCAACAGCAGCATAAACAATTAGAATAAAACTCAACTTGAATAACTAATTTCCTGAATTACTAAAAAAGAGAAAGAAAAAAAAAAAACAGAAACCGAATAGAATGAAGGGAGAGCAAAGAAGAGACCGAATTAGACGGGCATTAAATGTGAGGCAAATGCTGACTGCACTTCAAATGAGCATTTTGCCCTCTACTTAGTGCTTTGGGCTATTTGTTAATGCATGATACATTTAATCGCTGGAAAAACGCTTGGAAACGTGACAAAATTTCCAGTTTCTCTGATAAGCAGAAACTGTGACCCTGTTTTAAGAATTTGAAAATTTTATGCAACAACCCCGAGCCCCGAACCCCGAACCAAATAAACCACAACAAAACTAATTTTTGTTTTTTTGGATAAGATTCGATTGGAAAAGTGCTAGTAGTTCGAGTTAAGAGTGTCGACCAAGTGGATACCCTGCAATGTTCATAACTAATTCTAAACGGAGTAGCTACAAAATAAAGTCAGACTTAAGATTAAAGTAAATCACTTGCCGCCTCATTCGAATAAGTATTTAGAATACCCTTTATGCGAACCTTCACCAGACTTTTAAGACTATAAACGATCGACACTCCTTCTACCCCATTTTTTGGGTACAGGGTATAATAAAACCAGGCTAGAAATCGGAGGGAATTCGAAATGGTTACGCATCTTCGACTCGCATTTAGGTTCTCTTCTCCTCTCGTTGGTTTTTTATTGTTATTTACGTTCCTACTTCAAAAAGACAAATAAATCGTAATTGGCGTACGAGGGTTTTTCGTTTGGTTTTTATATCTGTTCATGCTCATTAAAATGGAAAAGTGAAAAACGCGTAGCGTGAAAAAAAAACCCTAAAGGAAAATCATATCGTACGTGTGTGTGTGTGTGTGTATGTGTAGTGTAGTGGCGTTTGCGGTTGGCCCCTTTTTCTGTTGTTGTTGTTGTTGTCAGCGAGCGGAAGTATGAAAATTTTATCAGAAATTGTAAATCTAGTTGATAGTGAAACGATGATAGGCTCTCTCGACGGCTACTGCATCTAGACACACATATGTAGAGGTGCATGTCTTTTGTTAACCGAAAACAGATTTAAAGATAACACAAAACAGAGCCAAGAAGTGCGAACAGCTGCCAAAAACGATGTGTTGAGGGTTATTTTCTTTTTTTCTTGTCGAGAGACAGAGAGATTTTGCGATTAGTTCTCCATGGTCGAGAAGTTGAGAGAGCAGAACAATGATTTTATATTAGATGATAAATGGTTGGAAAATGTATCTATAGATATATTTAAATGTCAGAAAGTTGTCAACATTTTGATTAGAAAATAACAAAAACCATAGCGCATAACGAATTTCTTTCTATATAAATTAAAAAGAGAGAGAAGAAAAAAATTATACCATGAATTTTCACTATAAAATTAGTAATGAGTAAAAACACTTAGTAGAATTAGAGAATATACGAATTATGAAATAATAAGAAGAGATAGTTTACTTCAAATATTAATTTTATAAATTAAAAGTAATCAAATGAAGAGATTTTATTTTAAGTGATCTTGATTAAATCACATCAATTACTATGTGGATTGCGTTTACTTACATTCAACATTGGTTAAATTTTTCTATCAATCTTTGTGCCGTCTTTTGAGAATTTTCCATTCAAACACCAACTAAGTAAACTCCTTGTGAGTACTCAACTAAATCTTACGTTTGAGTTAATATATTTTGGGCCACTTTGTGAGATGAGTGACTCAGTGTTCAAGAGGTAGTGGAAAGAGATATAGCATTAGAAGCATGATAACCTTGATAAATATTAGTCATTTCATTGCGAGTGCTCTTTGCTCTCTGGTACCACTAATAACCCGCGCCTTAGTGACCCATTTTTTTTTGTTTTTCGTTGTTCTCCCTGATGAGCGGCATTAACTTACCCGAAAAAGGAAACCCCTCAAGATAAATGAACTACAAAAGATGCACACAAATCATATGAATGAGAGTTGCATAGGCCACCAAAAAACAAATGTGCTACAATTTTTCAACCATAAAAAAACGAAAGGAAAAAGGATGCCAAGGATATGCTCCACAGGCAACGAGACACACACACACACACACACACCGTCACACACATGATTATTTTCTTATGGCGAAGGTGTCACAGGCAAGTGACAATGTCACACTTGCAGCTTTAACATACAGATAAAATATCTATATACATATATTTCGTAAACGAAATGAAGATGAGTCTCTCGACCTCTGGAGGAGCAACAAGAAAAAAAAAGGTGCAGAGGATGTGTCGGCGCCTTGTACTTGTGTGTGTGTGTGTGCGAAGACATGTGCATAGTGTAAGTATGTATAGACAGGACTTGTTATCCTTTACTTAGTAGACGGTTTTCCGTCGAAAACGAGGAAATTAATGGGACTGGGTCGGGCCCAGCTGCCACACGATGTGAGATGAAGAGATGAGGATGTAGACGAAGTTTTCCATTTGAATATTGAGTGAGTCAGAAATTTGATATTTTTTTTATAGAGTGGAGAGTAGCGGCAAAGAGGGGAAGGGAAGGAAGTGGAGAGCTGTAATTTTCTTTTGTTTGTGGAAATTAATGAAATTTAGACATAGAAAAATATGTCCCGGCAATAGCAAAGCAAGCAAACAAGACCGACGGACGGACGGACCGCCCGACTGACTGTCCGTCCTCCGACTCTCTGTTTGATGTTTGTTTTCCCTACTTATATGAGGGTAATCAGTGAGAATTGAGTTATCCTTCAAAAAGGAACACATTACAACATTATGTTGATGGTAGGGAGATCTCATATTCCCACACAAGGTAATGGGCATGGGACAGGGACAGAGCAGAGTTGTCTACTCTGGTCCAGTCGAGTCCAGTGGAGAAAAGTTCATGAAGGGCCAAGAAAATGTTTGTCAAAGTTCATTTTCCTTTTTCTTTTTTTTGCTTTGTGAATTCTTTTGCCGCAGTAGCTCACCCACCCCTCCGTTCGTCCCTCCCTCACACAGTCACACACATATGTGCTCGCCCATACGCCTCCTCTTTTCATCTTTCAACACATGACCTAATATTAATCTCACTGTTCCTCCCATCCATCCCCCATCCATCCATCCATTCTCCTTTTCGACTAGCACGAAAATCCGCTTAATGCGATTTTCAAGTGTCAGCCAAAAGATTTCCGTTCTTCAAGGCGAAACGAACTGAAAAATCTGCAAAAATGTGAACAAAAAAATTAGTTTGAGAACAAAACACGAAGAAGGAACAAAAAAAAATGCCTGAATGTCTGTGAGCGCCGCCGCCGCCGACACTAGGCTCAGTCTATTGTGATTTGAAGTATCCCAGAGCGAAAGATCCTTGGGAGAAACGGACCCCTAGACAGAAGCAGAATGCATTTGGCTCTTGTGTTTTTTTTTTTTTTTTTTTTTTTTGTTTTTTGGCAAGGCATAGAAAATTTATAGACAACGCTTTGGACAGGGGCAGGCAGTTAATGAGGTTGCAATTGAAAACAAACGCAGAAATAATGAGTTTCCCTCTGTGATCCATGGCCAAACAAAAAGGAAAAGCAAAAAGGACGCGACATGAAGTCTATCAACCGCAACATGCTCACAGACCAAGGCTCTCTCTCCCTCTCTCTCTCCCATATACAATCAAAGTCAGCAGAACAAAGTCAATTTCAATGAGCAGTAGGACAGCTGCATCCTTTGGGATCTACCTGTCCCAGTCCCAGCTCTTGACAATGGCCAATTTAAACGCTCCGCTGTCAGCAGGCATCCATTGTTGGAATTTCGAATTTGGCCAGTTGTAGTAGTAAATTAAAAGAAAATACAATATCTACAAAATGCCTGTTTAATGAACATTCACTCAAACATCTCATACCTATAACTAATTTTCGTTTTTTTTTTTTGTCCCCTTGGCTTTTAACTCAATTGTCAGGCAGCTGTCATAAGCAGTCAGCGACGAGTGAGCCGAGTGCGACGAGTGTATCTTTGAGATACACAAAAGCGCACCAATTAACCCCCGCCAAAAGTGTGTGTGCGATGTGTGTGTGTGTGTGTGTGTGTGTGGTAGAGTGACTAGTCGTCAGTTCCCCTTGACTGACTGTAAAGTATTTCTGTTTATTTTGGTAATTCAATGCATCATCTCATCGCATTTGGAACCCTTTCCCGTCTGATGTCTTTTAAATGGCAACTCTCTCTCTCAGCTGACTCGCTCGGCCTGGCTAAGTAAATATTTTGTTTACTTCCGACTGTCTGTCTCTCGTCTGTCACTCAGTCAATGGAGATGCGCCAATTGGAATAATAATCCCCGTGAGTCCCATTTAAAATGGCTTCGTATCTTCCTGATATCGTTTAAATCTCAATATAGTGGCCATAATTATGATGTTAGTCCCAATTGCAATTATCTTGGAGAAATCTCTGTAGACAGTTGCCCATTAGTTCACTTTACACTTCATTTCATCTTGGGTTACTTGCAATTAGTCTGCTCCTCTGAGAAGAAAGGTAAAGAAATCAATTAGAGGTAGATTTTGATACCGACTCAGGGTAAACAATGCGTTCAATCTAATCCCATTTGGTTTACCTTCTCCTTCGATTTGGCAAGTAGTTCTAGTATTAGTTGACGTGTCACGCTGCCATCTCTGGCCACACTTTTTACCCCTTTCACCACCCTGTTTGACAGAGAGACAGAGACTTAAGCCTTCGTCTGGCTGGCTGACTGACTGACTGACTGGCTGGCTGGTGGTAACTGTATCATCTTCATCCTTTAAAAGGTTGTGCGTCGTCTGTTGCACTCTGGGATTCTATTTGCATAACGGGTAGCCCGCATCCATCAGTTATCGTTAGAGATATCCACAAAACCCTCGTTTCTTTATCTTTTACCCTCGGTTTGTCTGTTTATTTTGCTAGTTGTTGGCGCCAGTCTCAATTACTTTATTGACGACGTCCAGAAGAGACAGCGACCGACCGAGAGTGAGAGAGACTGTCAGTTTGTCGTCTTCGCCATAATTGTCAATGCATTTCAATTGCAAAAAAAAAAAAAAAACATACAAATTTTCTTCATCATTCTTTTCGTCTTAGTGGATTGCACTTTTTCGCATTTTTTCTTTGCATCTATTTCTTGTCTGATTCAGTTCTTTTCTGTTCTGATTTATGTCTCTTGCTGCTGCTGCTGTTGCTGCTGTGATTGATGGCTCTGTCATTGAGAATTGTCCATGGAACGTAATCAAATTGGCTGAACTGTAAACAACAATGCAACTCAAGAGTGAGAGAGGGGGAGCAGCATAGATATTTGAATGCAATTGAAACTGAGTTGAAAATGTCAAGAGAAATATGATTTACGAGATGCAATTGTGCCACAAGACAATGGAAATCTTTTTTCCCCCCATCAAATTGCAGATTCTCTTTAGAAAAATCAAAACTTCCTCTCCCCCCTGTCACATATTGAAACGTGGCAAAGACAAATCAATCAGTAGAAAATTTTCATGAAGATAATTACACAGAAACGATATACAAAAATACATATATACATTCATACATATAGGAAAAAAGTTTACTTAACTATGCCACACAACATTAAAATCAAATCAACTGACTATAAATCATCATGAAATGGCAAATCGTAAATTATGATTAAGGCTATTATCAAGCCAAAGTTACTATAGAAGTAGGCCCCCTTATCCTGGAGGCTTCTGTGGTTAGCCACAGAAAAGAAAACCAAACCACAGAAGCAAAGAAAAAAAAAAAAGAAATGTTTATATATATACCCCCAAAAATGTGTCACATAAATCATATCCTAGTGCGTATGTGTGTGTGTGTTTGTGTGTGTGTGTTTTCCTTTTTAGCTTCTGGCTACGCATCGAGGACAAATGTTGATGATGACAAAGCGCCATTAAAAGAACATTTACACATACAACAACGGTGCACGGCAAAAACGCACTGGCGGCACCTACATGGCTGAGAGCTGAGAGCAAAAAAAAAGTGACTACTCCACACTAAGTCGAAGTTTAGTTACCCTACGAACAATCAAAGTCATTCGAAACGAAGCTCTCAATGTTTCTATGTTAGCTACAGGTTAACCTATTCCTACGATAGGATCGAATGGTTCTTTCATTAGCCATTATAACTCTTATAAACTTCAAAATAATTGATTCTAAATAGATTTCTATCTTGACTAACTTGAGCTAGGCGTTCTCGATATCTATCTAAGTAGGAAGTAATATCGATATACTTCAATGTTTTGCCTAAAATCGGTTAAATATCGATAATTTTTATGCAATTTCTCTTTGCTTAATACTGTAGAAAAGACAAATTGAAACCCACATAGAAAAACGAAGTTTTTGGTAGGTGGTTTTTTCTTAATATAGTTTCTTAAATGTAGCTAAATCAATGTAGCCATATATTGGTAAGGGTATAAAGAAAGGACATCGAGAATGCCATAAATCAAACGCGACACTTTGCTTATTATTTGCTGATTTTCCTCTTCTCTCTTGGCTTTTTTTTTTAACGCACTGCTTATTGAACAGAAAAAGTTTGGGAAATCAAGATTTGTGTGAGTCCCCCACGAAAAAAAAGTGAAAGGAAGAAGAGAAACTTTTCTCGGCACATTTTTTCCACTTTTTCTGCCATCAAATCCTCCGCTATAATGCCCAGATGTGTAGATCAACAGCCAAGGTCTGTGTCTGTGTGTGTGTGGTTGTGGGTGTCCTTTTGGTTAATTTAGCTTCAAAGGGTCCGCTGATGAGTTTCGAAGGAATCGCTTGGCTAACAATTAGAGATGCTATTAACGGGCGACGCCTCCCAAATGCCCAGGATATGGGCAGGTATGCCAGGTTATCGTAGCTTCGCAGAAGTAAAGTAAATACATATATACTTATATATATACGCTTCAATTACAATTTTCATAATTTCCCACATTGTGAAAATTTATGGCTCTTAGAAGGCGGTTTCCAATGACTTCCGCTCCATTGGCTCAGCTGTCGGCGCTGCCTTGGCCTTAAGGGCATCCTTCTTGGATGTCCTGCTGTGTTTGTATGCCCCGCTTACTTATTAATTGAAAGGTATTTAACTTGAATTATTAAATTGATTTTTGTACTATGAAGATGTTGGTTGATGTTGCTGATGTCGAGTGAGTCAGTGAGTCACTAGAGGAGTCCTGTGACAGCTTTTGCTTTTAACTTTAATGGCAGCTTAAGCTTTTGAAAATTTAAAGCCAAAGTCTCTTGGGAATAAAACCATTAGCCATGGCATGACTTTTTTGTTTTGTTTCGTTTCTTTTTATTTTGGGTAAAACAAACATATACAACATATGTCACATGTTTGGGCCCACTCCCACTGCACACTCCACACTCCAATGGATGAGTCATCATCAATCAACTCTCTGACTGAATTCGGCAATTTCATGCTAGAAGGACAATTCGATGGACCGCCTCAGCTGCAAATTGCAAAATTAAACTGAACATAAACATAAACATAATTTCCTTTAGCACTTAAAATTATGAAATTATGCCCGCAGCTCGTCAACTTTCACACCCGAAATTGAAACTTTAGTTGGTTTTTTGTTTTCGTTCGTTCCTTCTTTGTTTTTCCAACCCCTCGAGCGGATACAAAAGTTTTGTGTGTTGTGTTTTGTTTGACGGTCGCTCGAGCCGTCGAGCAGTCGAGCGGTCGATCGGGCGGGCGCGTGCCAAAGAATGAAAACGTCATGTTTTCGAATGAAATTTTTGAATTATGATGTTGAAATGTTGACGCCGTCGTGGACATCATCTGCCGCATGGCATTAAATTAATTCAAAACGCTCTCAGGACACGCGCTTATAGGGCTTTTTGTTGTCTGATTGGCAAAAAAAAACCGAAAACAGAATGAAAGAATGGAAAATTGATGAAAGCCCTTTGATAAGAGGTAAAATAACAGTCATCCAACCATTGAGGTGAGTGTCTGCCAAGAGGGTGTGTGTGTGAGTGTGTTGGCTACATGTTGCCAATGTCCTTTGGGATACTTGCGGCTTAGCGGAACACAGTAGTCCCATCATAACTGTGAATGGGAGTTCTTTTCTTATACATACACTTGGAAAAAAAGCTTTTTTTTTTTTTTCATTCAATTTATTTCTTATTGTTGCTTCAGCTTCAGACAGCTTTTACAACGAAGTTAAAATTAATTCTTAAGGTTTTACAATTTATAATTGAGCGTAATTATAAAAGTGGTGTACATTATTTTATATCATAATTCTTGTGTGTTGAATTTATGGAGCATTTCGCGCACGAGATTGAACCCTCACATCTAGAGGATGAAGTCGTTTGAGCCTTCGCCTGGAGTTGTTGATGGCCAAATCATTGGCCAGTGGGTTGGGGTGTGCTATGAGGAAAAAAAGCTGAAATGGCTGTTCTTCCCCTGTCTCTTTAGAATTATCTCTAAGCATACACTGTGAAAATTTATAAAAATCGAAAGACTTTTCGAAAGTCATGTTTCTTTAACAAACTATTCCGATTCTGAAAAGACTTGCTCTAACAAATACTTAAAAAGAAACCAATTATATTTCGATGTAAACTATTCGATGTAAGAAAGTGGAGAGAAATCGGAATGTTATCGATAGTCGTATCTATGTCAAAACCATTTGCGTATATTCTATACATAGAATCAAAGAACTACATGACAAAACAACCCACAGATTGCTTGTTTTTATAGACTTTCTTATAAAAATCGTTTATCAATAAATCGATAATAAATTCTTTCATATTTATCCAAGTATTACTTGAAACTAGCTTCATATTTAGGCAGTTCAACAAATCAGATGACTTTATGACCCAAAACTTTTGTAAAAATAATGTTTTCGATTAAGTTTCTTTCATTGATATTACTGGGGATTGATTTGATGAAAGTATTTCTCTCAGTTCATCTATTTGCACTTTCAATTTCAATTCCCAATTTATGATTATTGCTGCTGTTTTCCATTTTCTTCATTTTTGTAGAATATAATTTCGTTTGCATGCCACATTAATGACAGTGAAATAAGCGTGTCCCTGACCAAACACCACTCCACACCACACACACACACACACACACACCGTTCTTTACCACTGCCCTAAAACCACTCTCTACCTCCATCTACCCACTCGTTTGGGTTTGGGTTTTGGGACTGGGACTGGGCCTGGGCCTGTCTGCATTTGTCGTTTACAAATTGGTTTTCGTGTTCAACTCGAATCTATTTTGCCCTGGCAATGCATAATCACAGGGAACTACTGCCACCCAGTCAAGGGGGAGGAACGTGATCTTTGCCATACTCTATTTTTATACATATTTATATATAGTATGACTATAGCTTGTTATGTTTAGTGATAAGGCACGTGGCCTCATTTATCAATCGCGACTAGTTGCAGTCGATGCGAGGAACACAAAATATGCCAAAATACACAAATTGTGGACCAAAGTGCATGGAAAAGGTATAACAACGACTAGGATGTAGGTATGGAAATACAGGAGATGTGTGTGTGTGTGTGTGTGTGGGGCAGAAGGGGGAGATGGGGTGAAGAAGAATGAAGGAAAGGAGGAAGGCATTCAGGGAGCACTCAGGGAGGGTAGAGGGTTGCGTATGTATGTACTTCCTGTTGCTTGTGTTGGGGAGGAATCGAATGGTTGGTTCCAGCGCACTTGAGCTATAAATTTTTATTGAAGGAAACACGTAAGTTTGCCCAGGGTTTGCTGTAATTACAGTTATTATAATTTGTGTTGACTGTAGAAACGGAATTGACAAAGAGCGAGAGGGAGGGTGGGTGGTTTGGATGGTTGGATGGTAGAGTATTCTCAATGGCGTGTGGTTGTCCACGTGTGTCTGCTTGTTTTTCACTTGGCTGGCTTCTATCCTGCCCCTGCCCCTGCCTCTGCCCCTCACACATCTCTTCGTTCTACTCCATCCAAGCAAATTGTTGCCATAGCTGCAAATCTACTACTAATGATACCTTTATTTTGTAAGTACCCAGTACCGATATTTATCTAATGCTATAGCAGATTATGTCATCGCGCTGTCAAGGTAATACTTTTGATTGGGCCGAAAGCTTATTTATGCTCCAATTGCCCAAATGAGTTGCCAAGCGAATTTGATATCTTTTCAGCGACCTTTGAGTGCCCTTCGCGTTGGCCATTTGAATTGCCTCCTCCTCCCTCTGGCCCCTTGCCCTTTCCTTTTAAAATCAGACACGCAACCACTTGAAATGAACATAATTAATCATCATCTAGAATCTAGTCGTTGTGGAGTATGTATGTAAGATGCCCTAACCATGATGAGGCTTCTTTTTTTTACTTTCCTGGTTCCTGCTTGTTGCCCCACTTGACAAAAGTAAATTCACAATTTGTCTCAAGTGCGGCTTTTGTCATTTTCATGCCACTACAATTGAAATTGCTCGATGTCGGTCATCATTATGTGGGGGGCCTCGACTCAACTTGACTGCATTTATCAACAAATAAGATCCGAGTGAGCTGGGCTGGGGAGCTCGCTTAAACATATAGAGAACGATTGTAGCGGGGGAGCATTCAGTCTTTCAGTAAGACAGACGGACAGACGGACAACTGCCTCCCATTCTAGTAGTGGGAGGTCGTCCATTTCGATTCGGTTACGTACGGTCCACTATAGATGCATCATGATTTATGCCGCAGCAGGCCACTTAAAATTCTTAAACCCCCCACCCCCCCCCTACCAAATCCCTCCATCAATGGCCCACCGCACATAGAGAGCCGAGTGCGAGCCCATCATAGGTCACAGTGGATCATGTTATGGCAAATTACTAATTTAAAAATAAAATATTAATATTTACTCAAACAATTAAAGATTCAATTATCAGAGATTCAAACGATTTTTAAGGTCAAAAGTTATTGAAATAAACTGTCTCATGATGAAGCAAAAGAAGGTCATAAAGGATCCAAGTAGAACAGGAGAAAGATGTCCTTTGTGAAAAGCAAGATGGAGCAGAAATGAAATAAAAGAAAGAGAGAAAAGTTTTTGATCAAATCCAATGATACAATTTTCATGATGAAACTATTGAAAAAGAAAGACATTCAAAATCTTTTTGTAGTGTTTATTGACATAAAGATAAACCAAAAACTTATCTAAAATTGCTTAATATTTCTTTTAAATCGAATGCAATAAAAAACACTCCAAAATTGTGCATGGGAAACAATAATTTCATGTTTTAGATTGCAAATTCATGAGATCATAAATTTGCCAATTTCCAATTAAGTAGTAATTCCTGTTTCTGCCACGAATGCAGTTTCTCTTTGTGGCATCGAAAAAGGGTAACAATCAGTGGGAAATATATCGAAACGAATTGAAATTGAATGTTTCATTGCATGGATGGAAAAACTGAGTTTTGCTGGCAATTAGTTGAAAATGTTCTAATGTTCAAATGCATCATTAACTTTAAGCCCTCATATCTGTGCCCCGCCTCAAAAAGGGAAAAGAGACCACAGTGCAACATTCATTCTGTTATGCATTTATGCGCTTTTCGTCAATGGCCTCCTCCAATATGGGCGATGATTGACAGGAGCATTGCGGTAACTCGACATGGGGTGCACTCACTCATGGACTACTGACTGTTCTGTTCCCTACTAAATATGCCAGCAATGCGTATTTTGCATAACTAACTATGGCACTATGTGAGCACCCTTCTGGGATGGGTTCGGGTTCGGGTTTTGGGTTTGGGTTGCGCTTACCAAAACGGTTCCAAATGGGTAGCCCGCTAATCCTCTGCGCTGCGCCTGTCATAAACATTGACATTGATGTTGATGTTGATGATGTTCTGAGAGAACAGTGACAAGTGGGTGTAGTCGAGCAAGTTATACCAACTACCCTGCCTACTCATTTTTCGTTACGCTCCACAAAACCGGACCCATTCGCATTCAGCAAGAGGATTCATTCCGGCATTGTGCCCCCTTTTTTTTTACATTCTCTCTTTGTGTTTGTGTGTGTGTGTGTGCTGAACGAATGTATTCGTCATTCGAGCAGACAGTTGACATTCATTTGAACCCGCTCGGTATCACACTGAATCCATGAGAGCGAACCCACGCGGGGTACATCAGCATCACATCTCTGCTGCTTCTGGGTTGTAACCACAGGGCAGAGCTTCACCAGCCATCAGGAGTAGCAGCGGCAGCAGCAGCATCAGCAGCAGCTACTGCGGCGCATGTCAATCATTAAACTGTCATTTTCAGTCGATTTAACTAGCATTAAAAATCATCCTACAATTGCCAGGATTTATGCACTCATAAATTTGGCTGACTGGGACCCCAGAGTTTTTGCGCCCCCCTTAAGCTGACCTAATTTTTTATGGTCTGCCAACTAATTTTTATTCATTTTCAGCAAGCCAAACAAGAAAATCTTCAAAAAAAAAAAAAAACTGAACAAATCCCCCAAGCAAAGTTGTGGCAACGAATTTTAGATACCCTTTAAAAAAAAGAATCCCTGGCTCCTTCTATGTACAATTTTCTGAACACAACTATTTGGGAATCTTTAAATTTCTAAGGATAATTGTGTAAATTAGGTAGAACAACATCAAAGTCATTTGAAAAGACCGTGGGACACTTCTAAAAGTGCAGTTTGACGCTGGAACTAAGTTCTAATGACTTTTCTGGTCCTTTTCTTGTGGACTGATTTGACTATTTCTAGTCTACACACCCAAGTTAGAGGCTCTACTTAATCAAATGTCTTAAGAACAGATGAACGATCTCACTAAGTTAAACGAATCAACATATACAGGGTACCAAAACTAGAGACAGAGAGAGGGCAACGAAGGGTGTGTGTGTGAGGGTGAGAAAAGTAAAAAATTTGCCAAACAATCTTTAATTTTCATTTTCATCTTGGACCAATCTCAACTTGCTCATTCAAAATAATTGTGGGTGAAGAGCAAGAGAATTTTTTTCGTAGTCGTCGCTTTGCTTTATTTGCCTAGCCAAGCAAAAAGAAGAAAATCTACAAGAAGCACAACCAAAAAAAAAAAAAATTAAAATTATGGAAATTTATTAATCACATAAATTTAAAGCATAATGTGCGCTCGGCGTTTACCCCTGCCACCACCCCCGTCTCCACATTGTTGGGGCTGTTAATGTGTCCCATGTTGAGGGACAAGAGAAAGCGATGCTGCATAAAAATTGCTATAGGGGACGACCAAGCAAGCAAACCAACGTAAAGATGTGTCCTGACACGGTGAATGTTTCCTGTTTCTTCGTTTTTCGTCTTTTTTTTCCTGCTTTTCTTCGCTCTCTTCTTTCCGTTCATCTTGGGGACTTAAATAAACTTTGCGGCGTTTTCTTTTTTTGATTTTGAAACGGAAGAAGGGAAGTGAAATGGGGAGGCGTGGGGGCATGGTGGGAAGTGGCTGGATGGTAAGCTCTAGGTAGGTCCAAGTGTAAGTGCTGATGCGTAAGCAAATATTTTTGTACAAAATTGTTTAAAAGTGATTTTTTGACAGGGCAGCAGCCCAGACAGACAGGCGGGGAAAATTCAATTAACACAGATGTACATCTTTCTATTTTTTCGAAGGTAAAAATAGCCTGGAAATATTGGCTTAAAGGAAACTTATTTAGATTTCGAAAAATATGAAAGTTTCAATGGGGAACTCAATATCGTTTGATCATTATTTTTGACTTTAAATTAAGGAAAAGTCCATCGAATTCGATTACGAAATACTTCAAATTCGTGAATGAAGTTTTTAACGATTTTCAAGAGTCCCATTTCAAATTTTAATAACTTTTGCCGACGTGGAACTTCAGAAATAATTAAAAATATAATATTTTGAAATCGACAAGAAAGTGAATGGGAAAAACGACCTTTTCTCCTTGGTCCTCTCTTTGGACGTATTTACTGATGACCTAAGTAACGCTTATGGCATAATCTCTTTTTGTCTCACTTTTAATATGATTAGGTATAATGATTAATTATCCTAAAAGGAAAAAGAAAACCTCTTTTTTTCTACTTAAACTGTAATCACGAGATTATTCTGCTAACACTTTATCACTTAGTTGTTTTAGCACATTCTCTCTCCGTCTCCGCCTCCGTCGCCGTTTCTCGGTCTTTCTCTGTCTGTGTGGTACCATTTAAAAAATTCAAAGGATTGGTTAAAACAAGCTCGAAAGCAAATCCCAAACAAACTGCGAACATGTGTTGCACTTAACCAAAAAGGGTGAAAGCAGTTGCTGAAGTTGTGAGTGGAGTGACACCTACTCACTTGCAGCTGAAGCGGACGATAAGCCTTTGAAGGGCGCGAGCGTTCCCTAGAAAATGAAAATTTTGCCAGAAGCAGCAGCAGAGCAGCAGTCGCACGTGTTGCTGGTCCAGGGAACAGAGGATGAGCTACTGTTCTGCCACCTCCTACTCACACTGCCACTTCGACCTCCGCCTCCGCCGTCGCTTTCTCTCTCTCTCTTCCTATTCACTGGGTGCTGACATTTAAAGTAGCTGCCAGCATTTTGAAGTGACAAAACTAAAGATAAGACTCAATCACGTGTGTAGCTGACAATCTCCCCACCGCCAACCGAACCCCACCCCCTTTTTGCTTTAGCAACAAAATAGAAAATCAATTTCGAAAAGCGCCATAGACACATGCAAGCAGTTTGCTTTGAATTTTATATGAGTGAGAAGGAGAAGGAGTCGCAGCGAGCGCAGGAGGGACAACAGGGTGTTGTGTAGTGTGTGTGTCTGTGTGTGTGTGTGTGTGTGTGTGTGTGTGTGTGTGTGTGTTGTGGGGTTGGGGCGGCGGTCGGTGAGTGAAAACGAATGAAGAGTGACATGCAGACAGTGAACATGGGGACAAAGAAGGTGTCACTAACAGGATAAATGTGCAAAACAGCAACGGTAGAGGGAAAAAAAAGAGCTGTCAGTGCAACTGGCGGAACTGGAGCTGGATCAGTAGAAGGAGCATGAGTAGCACAAGGACCAGGACCAGAAGAAGGACAAGAAACAGCGTGGCACTAGTAGTAGGAGTTCCTTTTGGTTGGATTTTAGTCAGCTTGTTTATCACATGTCACTTGTATTCGTCGTACGTCTGTCTGTCTGCCTGTCTGCCTGGATTGGCATTATATAGGAACTGCTGTTTGTCAAGCTAAATAAATCCCTCCACATTCACATCGACATCGACATCAGGAGTAACAACAACGGGCAACAATTGCATCTCTCTTCCTTGCTATCTGAAATGTAGCCACTTCTTGCTGTTGGCTTATTTCCTGACCATCAGCCCCATCCCATCCCATCCCATTCCATTCCATTCCGTGACATCACCCAGTTTCAGATTCTTATGGCCTTCTCCACATCTTAACGTCTTTATTTGCCTAAGTTGGGTAAATGTTGGGTAAATGCAGGCAGCCAGCAGCCAACAGCAGCCGCTTGCTTAGCAAACAAAAAGCAAAACTAAACCAAACTAAAACCACAAAAAGATCTTAACAGAGTTGCCAGTGATAAGCTCACAGGTATGACGGGAGCGGGCAAGGTGTACAAAATATGCACTGAAAGAAAACGAAAATAAAAGAAACTTATACCGAAACTCCAACTAACTTCAAGGTGAATCAAATTATCTGAAATATGTAATGAGTTATTTAAAAAATTGAATTATAATTTAAGAATTCATTCCAGTGAATCTTTCCAGTGCAATTTTCCAGTAAATCATTCCATTGAATCATCCTTTCATCAAATCATTCCATTGAATCCTTTCCAGTGAATCATTTCAGAAGATCCTTTCAGAATTCAAGGAATCTTTCCAATATATAATTCCAGGGAATCTTTACAATGAATTTCTCTCTTGAAACATTTCAGTATATCCTTCCAGTAAATCAATTCAAGGCATCTTTTCAATGAATCATTTCAGTGAATCATTCCAATGAATCCTACCAATAAAATTTCGTAAATCATACCTGTAAACCAATCCATTGAATACAGTGAATCATTTAAGTGAATAAATCCAGTAAAACCTTCCAGTTCATCGTTCCAGGGAAGCTCTTTTGTGAATCGTTTTAGATTTGTTTCTGCTTAGCTTTTTCTGAGTGTAAACCATTTTCTTCAGTGTATTTTCTTATCCTAAGCAACTCAGCTAAAGGCAAACATCACGCGTGTTTTTTTTAAGGGGGAAATGTGTGTGCAGGTGAAACTGGCATTTCTCTGTGTGGGTGTGGGTGTGCATATGTGTGTGTGTGCGGGTGTGTGCGTCCGGGTGTGTGTGTGTGTGTGTGTTGTCACTGCAAAAACAATGCACTCGAACGACCGACAACATCAACATGCATAAAATACATTTTCATTCGCATTTTATTTGTTTTAAGCTGCGAGTTTACACAAAGCCAACAAAGTGGCAGAGGACGAAACCAACATCAGAAGCAGCAGCAGCAGCATCAACAGCATCTTTCTGTCTTTTCCTCGGAGCGCTTGTGTATGTGTGTGTGTGTGTGTTTCTGTTTGTGAATGAGCCGGATATGGCCACGGATATTGAAAGTTTTTCCTGGTATTCTTCGTGTATGCGTCTGAATCCGTGTCTCTCTGTCTGTCTGTGTGTGTACGTGTAAAAGTCATAAAACTGATATTGTTTTTAAACTGACAGCAGCTGGAAATTAAGTTCTTGACTTTTATGGTCCAAAAAGCAGTTCCAAAATTATTGATATGGCCTTAACGTAAGGTAAGGATAAATGTAATGGTATAAGGGTAAACGAGGACAGTGGAGGAGAAAGAGGCTAAGGGCCAAGGGCAGTTTCCGTTTTAACGATGTGTGACTTTAAATTGGAAATGAAATTGCCCAAAGCCAGCCGCCTTAAAGCCGATTTAACATACACTGAAATTTGATTTGAACTACATGAAATGAAAGTTTATTTTTATGCTTTTAATTAGTTATCATTAATGAAGAGATACCCTTGCCTGCCAAAGATGGGTATGCTCATGGTCTAGGTTATTCCCATTAAATTTGTAACTAAATTATTCTCTGAATTACATGATTGGATGATTATATAATTTGATTTTCCTCTTGATGACTTTGCATTCTTTTCTTTTTTGAATTTCATTAAGAAAATGCTATTCTATGTGGGAGTAACCAATTCATTTCAATACTAAATGACTCAGCCGAACAATATCAATATACAATTGAGATTCATTATCTTTCTGACAAATCGTACTTAACAGTTCATCAAAATGTATCTACATACTTGGCACTAGTCACTTCTAGTGGCTCTGGTGTATGTTGATATCATGTTTCTGGCCAAACTAACAGAGAATGGGATATGTCAATTGATATGTCATCAGTGGAGGATAACCATAATTATGAATTGGTTATTAATTTGAAACCATGACTAACTGACTGACTGGCTGACAAAGAGACAGACGACAGACAGGCATCTGTCAGACACATGGAATAGAATAGCGTGAGCAACGAACCAACACACACACAGAGACACACACGTTTTGCATTAGAAATGCTAAAGAAATTGATGGAAAAATGAAACGAAGTCAGCATGTGGTTTGCGTCACAATGTCTGGTCGTGAAGTTCCTCTTTCGTCTCAAGCTGTGCGCCTGCGCCCAACAACGACTGCACTGACTGGCCTAACTAATTCATTTGTTAAATGCCGGCTTAGGAGTTATGTGACACATATGTATAGTATGTTGGTTCCTTGGTTGCTCGGTTGCTTGGATGGATGGATGGGCCCAAACCAGGTGCCAGCAGCAGGAGTCTCTGGGTCTCTGGGCGTTACGACAAAACGCCCTTTGGCTGACACTTCTAAGCGACGCGTGAATTCCTGGGGGTAATTACAATTTATGGTAACGGCGTAGTTTTTTTTTCCTTTTCTTCTACTTCACATTCATCTGTTGGTGTGTGTGTGTGTGTGTGTGAAGTGGCTTCCCGCAGTGCTATGTTTGTATTGCTTTTGAATTGTATTTCGATTGCGAAACAATGGCCAACTCAAAGTGGCAGCACTTCAAGGCAACAGCGTGCATTGCCTTAGTTCTATTTTATTTCCAAGAACCAATAAGTGTAAGCAGCAAAACAATAGAACCAAGACTTTTGCACCTTTCTCGAATAGTTTGGGAAAGAAATAGGAAAAATTCGACCACCCTACCTCCCTCCCTCCCTCCATGACTCTCTTCAACATTTATATGTAACTATCGTTTAATAGCCACCCCGATTGAAATTCAGTTACATCACCATCCATCCATCCATGACCATGAGATGATGTTCATCACCATCATCTGCTTTATGCGGGCGAGAAACAATTAAAAAGCATAAAAAAGAATTTGCTATGCATCTCAAAGTAGAAGAAAAAATAATAAATCCACTCCCTTGCAAGAATCAAGACAATGACCACCGACTCGTGGATACCCTGAGGGCAAGCCTCATCCAGACATATGTCAAAGGTCTGATCAAAAGTATATATTAACCCTGTGTGTTTGTAGTGTATAAAGAAACGAAAATTATTCAATTAATACCATGGGAAATAAAAATTTCATCTACATATACAACTCAATTAAGTCAGCTTTATATAGCAATGCTTCTGCAGGGCAGGAGGGGGTGAGCGAGGGTATCAATTGAATTTCTCCGTTTGATCCTTGAAGCATATGTGGGTGGTCTTCTCTTTTTTTTTTGCATTTTTTGATAAGCAATTTTCCAATTCGCCAACAATTTACATTTTAATAGAAAAGAAAAATCTACACAAAAGAACAAAAAAAAAAAAACATACAAGTAGAAAAAGAGAAAAAAAAAATTGAGCAAATTGCCAAATATGAAAGCCGCTTTTAAGTAGGTGAACAGAGAGAGGGGGGCAGGGGAAGCAAGGGCTTGGAGGGGCATGAGGCAAATTCAATATAAAAATTCAAATCATTCAATTATCTGCGGCTCAACGCGATGCTGCGAGGCAGCGAGGCGAGGCGATGGCGTGCGAAAAGGCACAAAAAGTTGAATCAATTTGGCAATTGAATTTTAGGCAAAAAAAAAAAGAGAAAAACTCAAATGGAAAATGGAATGTATTGCTGGTGGGGTGGTGGGGGGTTTAGGCTGGTAGAAGGGGAGGTCCGTGGACGGATGAGTTTGACTTAAATAAGTAAAATAAATGGCATTTATCATAAAAACAAAATCAAATTTCCGCTTTCCATCATAAAAGATACAACAAGGATGTTGTTGGTCAGGAATAAAGAATGTGACGGAGAGAGGGGGTAGGGGGGCTACGTATGAATAGGAAAATGAGAAGCCAGTAGGTTAAAAGAGTTCAACATAAAAACCAGAGAGCCTCTTCCTAAAATATCTTTATTCTATAGTCAGTTGACTTCCTCTTTGGTTAAAGGGAATTATATAAAATGTAAAAAACTACTGAAACTATTTTCTATAAATACGGCAACATGCTTCAGTTTCGGGAACCAATAAAAGGTATTCGATATAGTATTCAGAAAACAGCATCCCAAAAACATAGTCTAATAGTGTCGTGATTAGATTGGTAAACAAATTTGAATCCAAATCTTGCTAAAAACTTTAAAATTGCTCAATTCATTGGTTAAGTTTATTAAATTATCCTATCCTTCATTTGTCTAAATTATAAAAAACCAAAAATAAGAAAGAAACAATCTTAACTACTACTTATATAATAGATTTTAGTAGATGACTAAATGTTGAAAAGCCTCACATAGCAAACAGAGGGGGAAAACCCTTTGAGGTTCCCATTTGAGTGGATTTGATTCTCAATCAGTTGTATATTTTAATCCAACTAATCTTGCAACTGAACAAAAAAACTAATCGAATTAGTTGAAATATTTGATTTGATCATATGGACTATATTATGGGAGCATAGTGGGGGCTTTCTCCTCCCACTTAGAATGTTATTTTCCACCTTTTTGTGTTGCGCGCAAAAGAGAGAAAAAAAAGGTTTTTTTTGCAATAAAATTTGCACTGAAAATTTCGCTCAATTTCCAATTTACAACCAACAACACAAAAATTTTACCGAGAACTGCCTGATAAACAATGCGCTAAATAAACAATAAAATGGATTTTTCGCAAATAAATCAAACTCCCAAAAGAAAATTGCATGTCATGTCAGGGCAGGGCAGAGAAAATTGAGGATTTTTTATTAGCTTTTTTGCTGGTATGAAAAGGTAAGCAAATTTTATATAAAAGAGTGAGAGGAGGAGTGGGGTGAGTGAGAGATAAAGCAAATCAACTGGCTCTTATTAGGCTATAGAGTTACTTTCTCCCTCTACCCCTCCCCCTCCCCATCCCTCTGTTCTTTATGGTTCGATGACTTTGGCAAAGATGAGTTTTGAATTTCCCTTTGTGTAGAAGAGGCAAGCAGCTGGCGGCAAACTCGACTGGACTAACCTAACTACATAATATTCGTACTTGAAGATGCCGCAAGAGGGGCACAAGTTGAGAGTTGAGAGAAGATGTAAAGGTGTTTACCGCAAAAGTAGCAGAAATGTTGTGCCATGTTTGTGGGTGTGATGAGGGCCAGGTCTCAATGTATCTGTATCTAAATCTGCATCTCATGTCTTTATCCCATGCACACACGCGCACACACACACTCACACACACTCGTTGAGAGGGTCCGCTTAATGCGCTTGCATAAACAATGACAAAACCCTGTTCTCGGGGCTGGGAGTTGGGTTCAATATGTATCTTTGCTCTATAAGCGGATTTGCCGCAGTTGCAGCCGACCGGCAAGGACTTTTGCCCTGCTCATAATTAGATAAAACATCTCGTAACTACAACCAAGGACTCTCTCTCTCTCTCTCTCTCTCTCTGTGCTCTATGAGCATCTGTCAAATGAACAGGAACTTGAAAGGTTGCCCTTGGCAAAAATCAAAATACAATTTCATTAAATTTAAAGCAATTTGAGATGTGGAGAAGAAACCTCTGGGGAAACAAATTACACAAAACAAGAACAAAACGCAAAAAAAAACACACACACACACAATGCGATGCGATAGGATATACCATATACACATATGTATGTGTATATATATTTAGGAATAGGAAAAAGGCATGAAGAAAATCAAGTTGTCACGACAACACACATGATACCGAAGCAAGCAGAGCGCTCCCTGTTGTGGTGGGGGATGGATGGAGTCGTGTTAGCCAACCACCAGTTGCATTTTAACGCGCTTTCCTCTAGTAAACAACAAAACTCATGGGAAATTCACGAATTGCATGAATATTTCCAACGCCTGCGCAATGCTCGGCAACACTTTAGGACCAAGTTTCATATTGTGGCCAAAATGCCTTAACATGCCGTTCAGCATAAACAGTTCCTTGCGCGCTTTCATCAGCAAAGGTTCAGGGTCCTTTCTGCTAGCCAATTTCAAAGAGATTGTCAAACAGGCCAATTGACGAAAATATTCGAAAACGACAAAACGAAACTCAAAGTCCAAATTCAAATTCCAAAACGAAAAACTGATAAGAGAATATTTGTTCTTCTTACTTACTTCTTTTTTTTCTTGTTTCTGTTGGTGTCAAAAAAAAAAAAAAATTAAATAGAGTAAAGTGTGTAAATTTATAAATTTTTATTCTTCTGTGCGTCGCGTGCGTGTTCGTGTGTGTGTGAATTTTTGAACATTAAAAAGTCAAAGTCACAACATAAACAAAAAAAAGGTATGTAAATATTTTTTGTGTTATTTGGCCAATTTGATGGGTTTTATTGGCCCAATTTGGCGGCGAAAGAACTCCAAGTGCAACGAAATGCATTGCGAAAAACTTTTCTGGCATTTCCTTCTTTTTGTTAATTTTATTTTTTGTATTTCTTAGTTCTTCCTCTGTGTTACTTTTGTTTGTTAAACTTTTGAGGCAGCTTGGGGAATGAGAACGAACTTCCACTTCCTGTTAAGCTGTCAACATATTTTGAGTGAAGTGTTACAGCTCGTTTAAGAGTTTAAATACTTTTCCAAAAAGTTTCTCAAAAAACTGAAAGTGGCAAAAAAAAAAATTTATTCAACAAGAATTTCCCTTAAGGCAATCGAAGTTTTGTTCTGGTGTTCAAAAGAAACACATGAGTCTTAATTTGACTACTTTAAGTGTCATAATCAGAAGCAATTCTTGTCAAATATTTTCCACATTTCAAGAAGAAGCCAGAAATTTTTAAAAGTGTATTCCAATTGGATTAGAAAAGTGACTTAAAGCCGTATGAAAAATTTGTAGCATAATTCTGGGGAGCTAGAAATATTACAGCAATCAAATAGAGATCAAGAAAATGGTTGAAATTTAGCAGAAACTTCACCTGAAATCTTACTGGGAATCAGATTTTTTAAATCCACAGAATATTGTGTTGTGTATCTATAACAAAAATTATGCATAAAACGAATTCAATAAATCTTAATAAAACTTTTCCATATCATCTTAAATTGGTATTTGTGTTAGAATTTTTAGAAGCTTCAGAATATTTTATATTAACAGTTAATTTTCTAGTCTAACGATCGTTCATAATTTATTTGTGATTAACTATTTTCTTTTTTTGTTAAATTCGAAAAGGTCTTCTTCTTGTCAGCGAGCTTTTCCACACAAACAAAAGAGAGACATTTCAATTCGTTTTTTCCCTTTTTAGTTTCCCAAATAATATTGCAAAATATAATTCAAATCTGTGCTAGTGGAACTTTAATTTAATAACAGTTTTGTGCAGTTGAAAATGAAGATAAACTAAGAGTTTTGCGTAAAGGTAAATCTGATTTTCAAGATTAACTTAATTGGCAAATTTGCTAAAGATTTTTCTTCCGAAAAAATCTTTGGGATTTCTTAACACAGCAGTTGGTTTTTATGGTTTTTTGTAAAGCAGGCAGCAGCAGCAGCAGCAGCCAAGTAAAAGAGAAACTAATGCATCACAAAAACGCCAGCGGTTACTGGCAGCTTTCGCTCATCCTTGAAAACCAGCAGCAAGTCAAGGCAAACTGTTGTCGTCGTCGTCGTTGTCGTTGTCCTCGTTCTCGTCCTCGTCCGGGTCCGGGTCCGCGTCCTCGACGACAAGGAGGAGAAAATGTCAAGCATGGTTTTTGTAGCCGCAGTCCACACTTCCGCGGCGGCGACAGGTGCTGCCTGTCAGCTGCATAAAAACCACCAAGTCAGACCAGTTGCCACCTCCGCCGCTGCTGCTGGCGCTCAGAGTGCTCCGCCTCTGCTCATCCTTCTCATTTTGCCAAGTGTCAAGTTAATCAGCAGGCGACAGATTTTCCTCATTTTTGTTTTTCCTTTTTCTTTTTTTTTTTTCCTGTTTTGCCGGTTTTTGGTTTTTGTGAGAGAGAAAACCACGAAAAAATTTCATGCCCGCCGCGAGAAAAGTTTTCATTTTCAACGCTCTGTAGCATGAAAAGCGTTAATAAGGTATAAAACAAAAGAGGAAAAGAGTAAGCGGTGGGGAGTGCGAAGGAAATGAAACAAAAAAGGAAAGAGTGCAAAGAGGAAAAACAAAATCTGCCTCATAAAAATGGCTTAGATGTTTGTTTAAGTTGCATTTTTGTACTTCTACTTCTTCCACTTCGGTTGCCTTTTATTTGCCAAAAAAAGGAGACGACGGTAAGGAGTGAAAAGGAGTGGAGCGAGTGAGAGACTAAAGAAAAGAGGTTGCTCTTGGCAATGACTTTGGCTCTGGCTTTTGAGTAGCTCTAAAGATAACAACAACAGCAGCAGCAGCAAGAGAAGGCAGCGGCGGAGGCGTAGGCGAAGCATAAAGAGAATTAGGATCTAGGAGAGGCGGGATGGAGTTAGGTGCCAGAGACGTGGGTGTATAGTATCAGAGGTAACTCACTCTGCTCTTTAAATGAAAATCTCAAATTGAAGCTCTTAAGTAAGAGGCTTCAGTTCGTCACACACACACACGCACACACACACGCACGATGAGTGTGTGCTATAATTCACACTCCTACAGCGAAACGCTTTTAAGAGTTGTGTGCCTGTTGTTGTCTTTAAATCCTTGAGAGAAAAAAAAGGAATATCAGTTTCAGACAAATGTTTGCATCTCTCTACAGTGAAATCAATATTTATATATGATTGAGCTACAATCGATCTTTCTTTATGTTCTATATCGTTTAACCTAGGCAACAACTGCCTCTCTCAATGATCTCAATGATGTTGAATGGCCCACCTAGATGTATTTCCCAGACCATTATACATTATAAAGACTAAGAGTTTCTTTCTTATATAATTTTCGGTTAGTAGCATTAACTAATTAAATCTAACATTCTAACTACGTTTGATTTTAAGTGTTGAGAAACATTATCTAAATTGCTTAGACAGGTATATTTTGCATAGTTAACTCTAATTTAACTGATCGATTCAGCAGTTTCTACATCAAATATTATAGAGATGATTTTTGGCTAAAAGGTATTCAAAACTTCGACTAAACAACTCAATTTAGTTAGTGGGTGTATTCGTTCTAAGTGTGTGTGTGTGTGAGATGGCGCGCCCACCGCTCTAGAGTTTCCTTTACGCCCACCTGCTGGCTGGGCTGGGTTGGTCTTTGGAAGAGTGTTCGTTCGCATCGTTGACATTTTCATTCATCGTCTTGGCAACCGTAATTAAAATCGTTTTAATTTACTTTTGCCCCTCCCCACCGCCCTCACCCTTACTGTTCCCGTGCACATACTAACTTACCCTCACACACACACACACACATGGAAGCGGGCGCGAGAACAGAAAGTGTAGCATACTTATCAGAGCGAGCTGCCTGGTTTATGTTTATCGACTTTTGTTTAGTCGTCGCCTGCCAGCCATCCAGCCTGACTGCCTGCCTGCTTGTTGTTGTTCTCGTTGCTGTTATTATTTCAGTTGCTTTTTTTGCCTCGAAGGCTTCTGCTGCTGCTGCTGCTGCCTCTTCTTCTTTCTACTTTGCTCATTATGTGGGCGTGCAAATTGCTGCATATTCATTTACCGTTATCTCTCTGCTCTGGTCTTGTCAAGTATAAAAACAGACACACACACACTCACACACACATGTACACACACATATATTTTACTACAACAACAGCTGCTGATGTCGTCAGTTGCCTTCCTCTCCCATCCATCCATCCATCTCTCGTCCCCTCCTCCCACACCCAACACCGCTCAGCTTAATAACATAAACTTCTTTTCTGTTGGTTCACTCAGAGTCAGAGTAGAGCCAAGTCGAGTTAATGAAGAATTTCCATGACGATGTATCCATTCATTTTGATATCATTCCACCACCACCACCACCAGCCCACCTCTTCTTAGCCGGCCAGCAGCATCAATAGCAAAAGCACCTGCTTCAGCTCATTATGTTGCCCGTTGCCGTTGCCGTTGCCCTTGCCTTTGCCTTAACGTTTGCCTTGTTGCCAAAGCAACATCCACATCCACTTCGGGTCGAGACGACTCAAGTCTCGAAGCCGTATTAATTTTGCTCATAAAATGATTGCCGATAAGATTTGATCTTTCGTTTGCTCAGATTCAACTTAGCCAGAGCTCCAAAGGGGGGTGAGGCAAACCATGGGGCCATGGGGGGTTGGCAAACTTTTGACTGCCTTTTGAAGTTGGCTGAAAGCCTGGAAAGGTAATTGTTAAATGAATGAATGAATTGTGCACTTGCAGGCACACAAGCATCTGCTCAAAAAGGGCACAAAATGCACAGCAACAAAAATTATGTTAGAAATCAATGAAATTACTTTTAAACACACATAGAATTATATTGTTAAAAGACAGAAGCACATATTTTCCAATGGTTTTCTAAATCTAGAGCTCATGAAGCATCTAAAATGATGATATATATGTCTATTAATCTAATCTGAAGAAGAACTTAAATCAAAGTGAGATTATATTGTTGTATGTTAAGTTGAAATCGATAGGAAAAGGATTCCCTTAGGTTAGAAGTAAACGAAAGTCAGCTTTATCTCCTCTCTGGCAGTGTTTCACCTTTTTAGGCATTATAATGAAAATTTCTGTTAACTGTGAATCATTTGGCGCATAGCCTAAGCCGCTTAAAATTGCCTGAAAATCGGGATGGCTAAAAGAGGGGCAAGAGCGGGACGGGGGGGAGGGTTGTATAGAGCAGAAAATCCTCATCTATGCTGAGGGATATCAAAACACTACACATCACTTCACATGCACAAGGGACAAATGTTGCCCGAATTATCTCTCTCCCTCTCGCTCTCTCTCTCTCGCTGAGGCATGCAAATGTTGCCTGCAACACACAGCATCTTTACACACACACACACACATACGCAAGATACCCATAGATACATTGTACACAAACGAAATGTTTCATTGTATGTGAGATACACCCACACAGGGAAAATATTTGATACCAGGCGAACAGCGTTAAATGGCAGCAGACGGCAAACGAAACGGTAAACAGCACAGCTAACCAAAATGGGTAGACACGCATTTCACACACACACACACACACACACACAATCCCAGTTATATGTGTGTATATGTATATGGAAAGAGGCAAAATCAAGACACTTTTTGTTGTTGCTGTTACGCGAACAAACTCGTTGAATGGAGGGCAAACAAAAATGAACTGAGCTAGAGCGAGAGAGAGAGAAAAAGTGAGTGAGTGAGAGAGATGGATGGCAGACATTGAAACGGTTTTTTTTTTAGCCTTTTTGCCATGGATTCGTTCGACCATAAAACCTACCAGGACTACCCAGACAGTGATGCAGCAAGAGAGCGGGAGAGAGCAGAGACGTTCGGGACGATTGTTAATTTTTGCAACTTTCTGGCGCGTCATAATAAAGTTGGCAGAATTTTTATGCTTTTAAACAACAGGAACAACAAACAGAAGTGGAGAGCCCGAACCCAAAAGTAGGCAAAACAATTAGAAATTTTCTTTGTAGTAGAAAGCTGATAAATGGGAACAAAAGCCACATCATATTAAACGCAGCTGTCACCCCCTCCGTCTCTGTCGCCCGCTCTCTCTCTCTCTCCCACTCTCTCTGCCTTACGGCCTCTACTTTCAGACAATGTAATGAATGACAGTCTCAGGCAACTTCTTCTCCGGTTTTTCTTCATTTTTTGTTTTTAGCTCAGCGTGTCAAATAACTGGGCCATAGAGACCTAACTGACTGAAAAGGGGCTGGCTCTGATGACAGAGTGTGTGAGTGAGAGGGACAGGGAGAGAGAGAGTAATGGTGGTAATGGCGGGGTGAGGGGTAGTGGGGTCGTCTCATATGCGTCTCTGCCCTGACATGCCCTGCCTAAGCTTTGGCCATAAAACAAATGAGCCTTTTGCTCAACAACAAGAGTTTGTCATTTGTTTTGCTGGCTGCCTGAAAGTATGCAGCAATATTTTTTAAAGCATCGGCACTACAAAAATACGTTAAGGGCAAAAAGAAAACAACAAAAATTTTCGTTGATTATGAATACAAAAACGAAAGGAACGAGAAAAAAAAACAATGTAAAGACTATAAAGGGTAGAAGAGCAACCATAAAATGAACCAGCAACAAAAATTGTAACACAAAGTAAATGAAGAGAATGTAAAGACAAAAAAAAAAAAAGAAAAAGAGAGAAGAAAACTTTGGGCCGGTAGGTCGGTCGGTCTAGCTGCAATACGCTATGTTCTTTGGGGCTTTTCTTTTTATGGTCACCTTAATTAATGCATACCTCAAACATTTAAACAAAAGAAAATTAAAAACACAACAGACAACACACACAGAGAGAGAGAGATATGGAGAGGGGAGAAAGATAAACAATAGATTAAAGGAAGCTCAAGAAGTGGAAATATAAAGGACTTACCTGAACACATTTCGTTTGATGAATTGTTTGTTTGCACTATTAGATATGCAAAAGATGCAAAACAGTCAACCCTTTAGAAATGGTTTTTAGCAGCAGATTTTCAGATTTTACTTTAATACAAAAATTGCTTCTGGTTGTCTTCGTCCTGTGTAAACTATAAATTGTTGATTCTGTATCTTGCTTCTCCTAAAACTCTGATTAAAAGTGAAGCTGGCCAGATGAGTTATTATTTTGAATTGTGGAATCTCGAAAGCAACTAAAATCGAGTTGATTGAATTTCTTTTTGGTTTTGAAATATCTCAACAAACTGAAAATGAACAATAGTTTTGCAGTAGGCACTTGATTGAATTTAGTTGCATGTAGGCCGAAGAACACAAAAAGGACAACAGGAAAGTCTGGCTATTTATTAGAATTTTAACTAGAAAATTGTATAAGCCAGTTGAGATTGCAGTTGGCATTTTAATAACTCGACACACACACACACACACACACACACACACACACACACACACGGACACGCAATTGTTTATGACACATGCATAGCACACAAGTACATATACATATGTACATATATATATACCATATAGAATCGAGAAATGTTTAAAACATTTCATTGTCAGACACAACCAGAACAAAAACCTCTTAAATAGAAAAAAAAAAAAGAGCAGAAAGAATGAGCAAACTCAACTTGACTACTGCCAAAAAAATAGAATGAAAGAAAAAAATAGGAAGAAATGCACAGACAATAAGACTTAAAGTCAAGTTCTTTGCCTCCTGCAGAGGCACTCCTCCCCTCCACTACCCTCCCTCAGCTTACCTCTCTGAGCTCAACTCAACTCAAAGTCAACCCTTTGCCCGGCCTAAATCAACCAGCCAGCCAGCCAGCCAGCCAACTGACTGACTGACTTATGTGCTCTTTGTGTGTGCTACACTGCATGTGTTGCACTTTGGCAACTATCTTTTTGGGACTAGTGCAAAATTTAACTAACATTTTTGTGTTTTTGGCATGCAAGAGGCATCAGGCGCTGCAAAGTATGCTATTTTTTTTTTTCTTCGTTTTTTTTGTCCTTCATGCTTGAGTAAGGAAAGCAAGAGAGAGAGAGAGCGAGAGAGAAATAACTTTTGTTACAGTTGTTTATGCCTGCGCATATACAGGGTGTTCCCAACTACTACTAGTAGTAAGCTTTAAAGCATTGACATTAATTTATGACCAAGAAAAAGAAAACGAGAGAAAAGTCGAATCGGTTTCCTTTTTTTTTTTCACTCCATTCACACGCCTCGTGAGCTCGTGGGGGGGGAGGTAGGGATGTTCGAGGAGGGTCTCGTGGAGGGGTGCACTTAAGCAATTTCGAGTTGCCAACCAAACACAGCAAAATGTCAAAGTAGTTGTTAACATTTCCGCTTTTTCGCGCTTCTTTTACTTCGTATTTGAACCTCTTTCCCTCTCTCTCTCTCTCTCTCTCTGGCCAACTCCTCTTTTATGCTCTCAAACAAACGAAAAGTTTGCTTCAACCACAAGTAGGAGAAAATGCAGTCCAAGTTAAGCTGCAGCAAAAAAAGTTCCCCTCGCTTTTGGTCTCGACACCCTTAAATTACTGACTTAATTATAAAACATGAAAGCAGCTCCAGCAGCTCTCCTCCTGCTCCCCCTTCTGCTCCTGCTCCCCCTTCTGCTCCTGCTCCCCCTTCTGCTGCTTGTTGAAGAGTTCTTCCTCTGGTGGAGGTCCTGGTGCATTTTGGCGCTTCTCTGTTTCTGCTCAGTTTGGTGTTTGCAGTTGCAAGTAATTTACATAAATATAACTTGGCACTGGGTAGAAAGAAGTAAGAAGTAGAAGCAGAACTAGCATTAACATGAAGGTTACAAATCGCCCTAACCATAAAATGCTAAATGCCATTTAAACTGTTGACTTTTGTGTTAAGAAGAAATGAGAACACAACCGGGTCAACATGGCTTTAGGTTTGGGCTTGACCCCCGGCCCATAGAATCAAAGAGAGAGAGAGAGACAGAGCAAAGGCAACTTCAATTGTCATGGATAAGAGTACACAGCAAGGATGAGCTGATGCAGCTACTCATGTTGTTAGCCAAGTTTTTGACTTGACTTCATGTTGACAAGTGATGCCAGTTGCAGTTGCAGTCAGTTTGCTGCTGCTGCTGCTGCTGATGCTGCCACTTGACTATGTTGACTACTGAGGTTCTTGAGGTTTGAGGTCTCTTCTCCATATGCAAGTGACATGCAACTTTCCCCACTAACCATCAGTTTGCTCCCTCTCTCTCGCTATCTCTCTCTCTCTCTCTAATCAGCTCTTAAATATATTTCCAATATAAAACTTTGAAATTAGTTCAACCTGAAATTTAACTGGTTTTAAGCCTTCCTCAAAACGAAATGTGCTACAATGTTGAGAATCTTTAATTTGCACTTTTAATCAGCAAAAGAGAAGAGGGGCGGGCCCTACCCTATTCTTGGCACACACACACACACACACATACAGATGTAACTAGGTCAAAAACACGCCTCCAGCTGCAAAGTGTTGCCTACCTTTGGGCTGTAAGCTGTGAGAGACTTTATTTTTCGTTAACAGAAAACAAAAGGTGAGGGTGTGGGTGAGGGTAAGGGCGAGCGAGATAGCGATAGAGTGGAAGGGGATTGAAAATGTTCACGAAACTCTCAACACGCGTATGTCCTTGAAATTTATGTTTTCGACGCAGGCGATGCCTAAAAGTGTTGCAAAGATAGCATAGGAATATCATCGTATACGGGGGACAAGTGGCACATGGCGTGTAATGCGCTCATTATGTTGTTGCCGTTGCCTTCACCCCTTCCACCCCCACACCAACACACCCACACACATGCCACATGCAGTGGGGTAGGAGACCTTGGAACTGGGCCAATGTGAATGGCATTGTCTTGGCTGGGTTCCCCATCATCATCATCGTCATCCTCGTCCTCGTTGTCATCATCAGCAGTAGCAGCAGCAGCAGCATCCACCTTCATTCAAGCCAGAGACCAGAGATAATAACAACAAATTATTACACTTGCTTGGGGACTTTGGGGACTGGCAACTAAATTAAGCATCGCCGCATCGGGTTGATAACTCCAAACTAGATCGGACAAATAAGATAAAAACGAAAGCGCTCGCTCTCTCTGTCTCCTCTTTATGTCCTCTTTGCCTTTCATGCCTTCGTGCTTTAAAGACGTTGTTTCACTTAAATTTGTTATACATTTATTTCGTCCTCAGCAGTCATCAGATTATTGCGGTCATAAATTTTTATGATTTTTCTCTAGCGCGAACCAAGAAAAAACCAGAAAAAACTTGCGTGGGAAATTCTCGATATTTTATGGGAATTTAATAGCCCTGCAGATATGAAGCAGAAAATTATTATTATTATTATTTCTACGACTGACTTTAAAGAAAGTACCGAAAAAATGGTGAAAAGTCTATGGATATTTAATAACAAAAAAATGTTGTGTGTAACCACAGAAGATAAAGGAGTCAAGGGTGGAAGGGAGGGGGGGTAGAAGGTTGAGACCTTAAAAAGCATATTGACATTTTCAAACTCATCCATCAATCACGCCTTGTCAGCCAGCCGCCATCGCCACCGCCATATGCAGGTAGAGAAAATGTAATCTAATCCAATTACTCAACACTGGCAAACAAGTCGAACGGTATACCCCACAAAAAGGGGGATGGTGGTGTCCATTAGTAACCCAACCACCTTGCCCGAAAAAAAAAAAAATGAAAGGAAAATATCACATATTAAATAACCGAAAGACAATCCAACAAAAGCATCAACACAAAAAGGAATTGCCACCTCACCCCCCACCCCATACTCCCCTTTATATATGTATAACCAAGAAAATCCTTATAACTACTTATAACCGGAGCCAGACAAATGCTTTTGATCATTAACCCACAGCGTGAGAGCGAGAGGCAAATCCTTCGAACAAAAACCCGACCAAATTGAAATTCATGCGAATTCATTGAATCTGATGGGTGAGGGGAAGGACATTTGTGGGGGTTGGTGGGGGTTTTATCCTTGATGTTGCCAGGGTTTCATCTATTGTATTGACGAGAATTATCATTTCTGTTCCTTCAATCGAGAAATGACATGGCTAAAATCCATACACAATCCCCCTCCCCCTCCTCCCGCTTTTCCCATTCATCCCCAGAGGTGGCTAAAACCCTTACGAAAATTAGAGAAATCAACATTTTAGGCTTTTAGGGTTCAAAAGTGTCTTTATGCCCTTAGTTCGCTGTTCTCTCTCTCTGTGAATAAACCAAGCAGATAGGTATCAGTTAGGGTATCAAAAAGTCGTCGCTTTCACTCAATCATTGAGTTATTTCTTTCGTTTTGTCGTTGATCAAATATGTATTAAGTCAGCGACCCTTTAGTGCAAATATTTGTATCGTTTATGTAAATCTATCTATGGCGCTAGAACGGTAACGATTTCATTAAAAGACCATTTAGGCCACGCCCCTTTTTGGTTTGCAACTAATTTCAATATCAAAATAACCGCCTCAGGTTCCACTGGCATTAATTTTCACTTTAACCGCACAAGAGGCGTGGCTTGGCCTGGCTTGGCTGCGCTGTGATAAACAGCTTCAGAAGCTTCCCAAATAAAGGTGATGACAAATCCTCACACCAGCAGCCAACGTCCTGCTGCTGGGAACACACACTCTTTTCGAGATAAACTGAAAAACACACACACACACACACAGACAGACAGGGCCACAAAAAAGGGTCAATTTTATAAGGATCCAAAAAGGACAAGCATTTTATAAACTAAAGTTGACCAGAGTACAGACGAGACGACACACGTGGGGCGAAGCGGGGGGAGGGGGTAGGTGGAGAAGGTGGTAAGTCCGTTTAAAATAGTTTCCGGGCAATAAGTTAATAACCAGAAAAACTGACAGATACCCAGAGATAAAGCCACTGCAGCTGGAGGGCGGGGCTAGAAATTTCCGTTCTAGCCCTGATGAGTTATCAATTGTGTGGATGAACGAACAAAGTTCCCCATTAAGTTAGTTAGAAAAGTGTCAAAAGTGTTGTTTGGCCAACAACAAGCCGAAGACTTTGCAGGAAAAGCAGAGATAAGGCTAATTAAATATACGAAATCAAATGGAATACACCAAACTGTGAACCTTTTGATCGCATGAAAGGTTTATGTACAGCTAGAAGTGTCCCTTTCAATCACAAACTGTTATAAAAGTGTTATACAAACTCGTTTTTAAACTCCAAAGTCGATTTCATTTGAACGTTTGACGATTGATTTTATGAAAACTAGAATGTGATCCCTCGGATTGTATCTATGTTGTATCTTTCTCTGACCGATGTTATACAAACTCGTGTCCATTTGAACTTTTAAGCCTTTCGTCGAGCAAGTTCTCCCAATTTAAATTGATAAAAATTGTGATTTCAATAAATTGTATCTCCCAGTAAAATTTACATATATATTTTGCTTTTTAAAATTGAATTCGATTCAACTTGCTGTCATTCGGTCGCTATCAAATTAATATTTACCTGCAACCTGCAACTGCAATTCATTCTCATCAATTTGCTTAAATAATTAATGTTAATTTATGAATGCAGAAACAACAAAAAAACTGCACTGAACTGCACTCGCACTCGCACTGGGTACACAATCTCTGTAGAAACATAATGAGTTTGCTGTTTTTCCGCCTCCTCCTCCTGCTCCTCGGTTTCTCATCGTTCCGATAATGTCATTAATTGCTTACGCATGAATCTTTGATGCATTCGGTTGCAAAAATCAATTAAATGTAAAAATTTCGCACACATGCACAGCAATAATAAGGTATTTGTATATTAAATAAGTGAGCAAACGAACAATCGAACAAACAGACAAACAAATATTTTGTCATGTAATTCATTGAAGCATGCAAATAATATTTTAATTGAAAAACCTCGTCAAAACGATAATACAAATGCTTTTTGCCAATAATGGAAGCCAAATTAAAAATAATGACTGAGGCCCTCCACCCACTAGACAGTATATAAGAGGCGACTCGCGATCTCTTAAGTAGGTAACGGGAACTACAAAGATGGCAAGAATTCTATTCTATTTGCTGGGAAGTCTCCTCATTGCTGTTACAGTGCATTCGAATTCCCTGGAGAGGATCACCAATGGTCATGACGCCCAAGAAGGACAGTTTCCTTATATCGTACAGCTTGAACTCCAAAAATACTTGCTAGTTGCCTCGTGTGGTGGCAGTATAATAGCCAATGATTGGATTCTGACTGCAGCACATTGTACCCAAGATGTCGAACATGTGACCATCTACTATGGCTCCACTCAACTTCGACAGGGTCAGGTTGTGGTCACGGTGGAAGCAAAAGGCAACATCATTCAACATCCTAATTATACAAGAAATGATTTCAACAATGATCTCTCATTGATACGCACTAAATGGGTGGATTTCAATGATCGCATTCAAAGCATTCCCCTGCCCAGGCCCGATCAACGTGGCCAGACATTCGCCGGTCTATGGGCATCTGCCGCTGGGTGGGGTAGGGTAAAGGATAGTTGGGTAAAGCAACCCAAACAATTGCAATGGGCTAACTTCAAAATAATTGAGAATACTTTATGCGCCGACATCTTTGGTAGCATCCCAGCAGGAATTCTGTGCGTGGCGACACTATTTCGGCAATCCGTTTGTAATGGCGACTCTGGTGGACCTCTTGCACTGCTTTCCCAGCGTATGGTACTTGTAGGTGTGAGTTCATTTGTTCATCACACGGGCTGTGAGAATGGCTATCCAGCTGGTTTTGCTAGAGTGTCAGAATATTTGGATTGGATACAAGAGATTTCGGGTGTGACTTCTTAATATGATCTCAAATGAAGATAAAGTATAAATAAAATGCGAGAAAATTACACATTTCATTTCATTTAACTGCCATCGGTTATCACTAATTGAAAAAAATACTTGCGACGCTTTATCTCTCGCCTTTTAATTATTTGGCATACTTTCATAAATTAACTTACCACACACAAATCAATGTGAACGAATGAGATAAGGAAAAGCAAATATCAAGTGGAGAATTGTCATCATTTAATGCAAATATTTTCGAATATTTTTATGAATTGTTATATAATATAAAATGCACAATTAATTCAATTCCTCAATTGTTAAACGGATCGCCAAGTCACTTGGGGAGTTCTGATTCTGATTCGAATATAAAAATTCAAAAGAAAAATATTAACTTTGGCTGTAATTTTGTCATACATTGTCAAAATGATAATACAAATGGCTTTTGCCAATAATGGAACCCAAATTGAAGCCAAGTCGAAACTGATAAGCCGTCCACCCACTAGACTCCGGCTTGTATATAAGAAGCGACTCGCTATTTCGTCTCTGAAGTAAGTCTCCGAACCACAACGATGTCAAGAATTCTATTCTATTTGCTGGGAAGTCTCCTCATTTCTGTTGAAGTGCATTCGAATACCCTGGAGAGGATCACCAATGGTCATGACGCGCAAGATGGACAGTTTCCTTATATTGTAGGACTTTTAGTACTGAAAAACATCAAGAATATGTGGTGTGGTGGCAGTATAATAGCCAATGATTGGATTCTGACTGCAGCTCATTGCACTGAAGGTAACAAAGGTATGGCTATCTTCTATGGAACCACTCAATATGCAGACGCTGCAGTTGTAGACCTGGTCGGTCCAGGGAACGTGATCCAACATCCCGAATTTGTACTCGAAATATACCGCAATGATATCGCACTGATACGCACTAAGTGGGTGAATTTCAATGATCGCATTCAAAGCATTCCCTTGCCCAGGCCCGATCAACGTGGCCAGACATTTGTCGGTCAAGTGTGCCGTACCGCTGGCTGGGGTTATACCAGGGATAACAACAAAACGCACCCCAAACAATTGCAATGGATTGACTTAGAAGTAATTGAGAATTCAATATGCTTACACACTTTTCCAATTATCAACGAGAATGATTTGTGCGTGGCGTCACCAAATCGGCAATCCGTTTGTGGTGGCGATTCTGGTGGACCTCTTGTACTCGAATCCGAGCATATACTTGTAGGTGTGACTTCATTTGGTCATCTGACTGGCTGTGAGAATGGCTATCCAGCTGCTTTTGCTAGGGTCACGGAACATTTGGATTGGATACGAGAGCATTCCGGTGTGACTTCTTAATATGATCTCAAATTTATCTCCAAAGTGTTTTACTTTGAGAAATGAAGATAAAGTATAAATAAAATGCAAGAAAATTACACATTTCGACTATTATACAAATTTACGACTGTAAATATTATAGATGGATTAGTAGAAACTGTCCTCCATACAGTGTTAAATGATTTGGTGACCCCGACGTTGTATCGAATTTCAGCAAAATGTAATTTCTTTTAATTTGGTGACCCCGATGTCAAGGTTCAATATACACCAGTATTTTTAGCTATCCAATCTAGATATTCAGTTAATCTTACATATCCCGCTGGCTTGCCGAGTTCACATCCCATTGTCGGTACAAAAGATGAGACACCAATCAGTTTAGTGCCACCATTGATGACCAATGGACCACCAGAGTCACCCCAACAGGGTGAACGATGACTCGATGTATCCACACAGATGACGCCCTCAGCTACTTGGCCGTAATACACTTCACACTGCCATTGCTCGATAATTGCCAACTCCTGCCATTGCAACTGATCGGGTAACTTTGTATTCGCATCCGATACTTGACCCCAGCCCACAGCCTTAGCCCATTGACCCGCATACGTCTGATTGCGATCCTTGGGCATGGGCAACGAAATGTTCTGTATGAGTTGCGTGAAACTAATCCAGGGTGTTCGAATCAAAGCTAGATCGTTGATCAATATGTTATTTGTCACGAACTCAGAATGTATGATTATATCACGCTTATCTATATAGACCACAGTCTCCGACTGGGCACGCTGTGTGCTGCCATAGTATACAGTGACTCCGGCAGCATCCTCCACACAATGCGCTGCCGTTAAGATCCAATTGTGAGCGATTATATTGCCACCGCACCACCAACTGGAGTCATCTTTGTTATCGATTTGAAGGCCCACCACATAGGGAAACTGTCCTTCAGCCGCCGCATAGCCATTCGTGATGCGTTGCGAGTTCGCTGCGGCAACACTGCGCCCCAGAAACGAAAGAAGGAGGCTTACTAGAGCGAAGCCAACGTAAGACATGGCGACAAATCAAGCGTCAACTTTTGATTGAAATGGCACAAATCGAAGAGACAATTCATTTCATTTAACTGCCATCGGTTATCACTAATTGAAAAAAATACTTGCGACGCTTTATCTCTCGCCTTTTAATTATTTGGCATACTTTCATAAATTAACTTACCACACACAAATCAATGTGAACGAATGAGATAAGGAAAAGCAAATATCAAGTGGAGAATTGTCATCATTTAATGCAAATATTTTCGAATATTTTTATGAATTATTATATAATATAAAACGCACAATTAATTCAATTCCTCAATTGTTAAACGGATCGCCAAGTCACTTGGGAGTTCTGATTCTGATTCGAATATAAAAATTCAAAAGAAAAATATTAACTTTGGCTAACTTTGGCTGTAATTTTGTCATGCATCGTCAAAATGATAATACAAATGGCTTTTGCCAATAATGGAACCCAAATTGAAGCCAAGTCGAAACTGATAAGCCGTCCACCCACTAGACTCCGGCTTGTATATAAGAAGCGACTCGCTATTTCGTCTCTGAAGTAAGTCTCCGAACCACAACGATGTCAAGAATTCTATTCTATTTGCTGGGAAGTCTCCTCATTTCTGTTGAAGTGCATTCGAATTCCCTGGAGAGGATCACCAATGGTCATGACGCCCAAGATGGACAGTTTCCTTATATTGTAGGACTTTTAGTACTGAAAAGCCACTTTCCCTGGTGTGGTGGCAGTATAATAGCCAATGATTGGATTCTGACGGCAGCTCATTGCACTGAAGGTAACAAAGGTGTGGCTATCTTCTATGGAACCACTCAATATGCAGACGCTGCAGTTATAAACCTGGTCGGTCCAGGGAACGTGATCCAACATCCCGAATTTGTACCCAAAATATACCGCAATGATATCGCACTGATACGCACTGAATGGGTGAATTTCAATGATCGCATTCAAAGCATTCCCTTGCCCAGGCCCGATCAACGTGGCCAGACATTTGTCGGTCAAGTGTGCCGTACCGCTGGCTGGGGTTATACCAGGGACAACAACAAAACGCACCCCAAACAATTGCAATGGATTGACCTAGAAGTAATTGAGAATTCAATATGCTTACACACTTTTCCAACTGTCGAAGAGAATGAATTGTGCGTGGCGACACCAAATCGGCAATCCATTTGTGGTGGCGATTCTGGTGGACCTCTTGTACTCGAATCCGAGCGTATACTTGTAGGTGTGACTTCATTTGGTCATCCGACTGGCTGTGAGAATGGCTATCCAGCTGGTTTTGCTAGGGTCACGGAACATTTGGATTGGATACGAGAGCATTCCGGTGTGACTTCTTAATATGATCTCAAATTCATCTTTTAATTATTTTGAGTAATTGGAAACTGTTGTAAAACCGTTTCAAGGATGAATTACTATACAGAATAATAATAAGAATACTGTTAAACGATGTTCAATTATGTGGTGACCCCGACGACTCGTTTTATTACACTGCTGAAAGATTGCCAAATGATTAATGATTTGGTGACCCCGATGTAGGTATCACTCGAATCAAAATAAAGTAGGTTTCTCTACCTTTCGATCCATAATACTAAACCGCAATTGTATAAATCGAAGAGTCTCAAAAAAGGAAGCCATAAGTCTTCCGTCTAATGACTGTGAACCATTGAACCGAACTATTAACCAATTTCAAACGGTTTTAGATATCTGATAGTACCGACTAGTAATAGAAGAAGGGCAATGTTTGAGGTGGCACTGAGGCGGAGGCGGAGGGGGTTAAAATGAAAATGAAAAGAAAAACATAAGCAAGGGAAAAGCTGTTAAAGAGGAGGATACTCCAGTCTGTAGTAGTTGACTCGGAAAAATGCCAAGCGGTTATATCAAAATTGCTAACTGACGACGTGTGCGCAATTTCCGCTACACATCCCTGCCTCTCCCCTCCCCCACCCACCGTGCTTGTGCAGTCCTTCCCCCCTGTTAGCCATGCCAGGGGTCATTCATCCTGCAAAGTGGCGACACGCCAAAGCCGACCGAAAGGAGCAACTACCCAAAATGACTAATGGGCCAAAAGGGGTGGAGAGGGGGCAGATGGTTGGGGGGTGGCAGAGAATGAAGAAAATGCCCAAGCAAAAGGGAAATGGCAGAAAACTGGCCGCCAGTGGCAGCAATATGCAAAATTCGTAATTTGCCATGGCCACCTCCCCTTCCCTTTCGTCCAGTTGTTGTCCCGTGGCCTGGTCTAGAATTTGCCACTGGCCCCCGCCCCCCCATCATCATGCCATTCCCCGCCAGCGCCCCTCCCATCTATCTCGGTGGGGTAGTTCGAAACGTTCGACTATTTTTATGACCGAATTGCGTTTTATTGCTTTTTTCGCCTGTGCCGGCCGATTCCAGGACTTGGACTCAAAAATGGCACATGGACATATCGGACATGGGACATGGAAGAGTGAAGCATTCAGCATCCAGTTTTCCTTTGCTTTGCCTCATTTCCCCTTCCCCCCCCCACATGCCCATTCTGCTCATCACACACAATTGCAGTTTGGTCGACATTCAAAACAAGTTGACATTTTTCTCGTCTTCTCTTTTTTCTTTGCTTTTTCTTTTTCGTTTAGGTTTTTTTTTTTTGGCCTTTTCCTTCTGTTGGTTCTCCAGTTCTGGGTTCTCTTATCGATTTTGTTGTCTTGGGCTTAGCAAATCGCTGCCTTAAGCTAAAACCATTCTCTACCTCGATTTATGTGGGTTTGTTACTTGTCCTGGCATGTCCTGTCCCATCGCATCGCATCGCATACCATCCCATCCCATCCCCATGCCATTCTGTCCTGCTCCTGTCCTGGTCTTGTCCTTCTTCTTACTTCGTTTATTTCGTTTTAGGTGTGAGGCTTTGGCAAAACGTTTCAATTGATTTGAACATTTATTGCTTTGGGGGGCCGCCGACCAAAAGAAAAAGGTAGACGACTGTTTTTTTTCTTCTCGTGTTTCTTTCCTTTCGTTGCATATCAAATAGTTTGGATTTTCTATTAAGAGAAACTTTGTCAGCTTTAAGAAAATGTTTACAGAATGAATTAATGCTAATTTGCAGACGGAGCAATCACATGAAGATTGTAAGTAAGGTGACGGTGGAATTAGACTAGAATGAGATGGAACTACAGATCTTCATTCATTTGTCTATTTCCCACTGAAATCGGATGACTATATTGTAGATAATGCTCACACAATTGATGGGGTAGTTAGCCAGGTTTTTGGATTTTGGTTTTTTGTTTTTGGGGCGGAATCATAACAACCTTTTGGCTTAATTGCTGAAAACATTACAACACACAAAAAATTCATTAAAATTCTTGAAATTCTTTTTTACTTTCCCCTCTCTCTCGCTCTCTCTCCCTCTCTTTCTAATTTGGAAAAAAAAACAAAACAAAAGCCAAGAGTAATTTTACTTTTTTTTGGTTCATTTCAACACCTTTTTGGCATTTCTTTTTTCGTTGTTGTTGTTGTTTTGTGTGCCCTGCAGCTACAAAATGAAAACAATTTCAAAATTCACATAATGAACTTGGTCCGAGGGGAAGGGTGGAGGGGGTGGAAAAGTGGGCGTGCCATTGCCCTGTACCTTTAAAGCCTAAAAATGGCATGCCAAATGGCAGTAAGCAAAGGCAGCAAAAAAACAACAACAAAAATGAAATAATTATTTGCCGTGCGAAGCGAACATTATTCATTCCATAAGATCCACAGCAGGAAAAGCAGGAAAATGCGGGAAAGCGGGAGCGAAGCGAACTCTGAAAACGGCCAAAAGGCCGCAAAAGAAATATGTTAAATAACTGACAAAACACAAGCAAAAAGAAGAAAACCAGGAAATATGAATAAAACAAAAAAAAAAACAGAGATGGAGAGAGAGAGGGGGAAGCGAAAATACGCTTGTAAGTAAAAGTGTTTTCTGGTTTTTCCCCTTCCACATATTTACATATATCTTTCTTCTGTATCTTGGCACAGTGTGGCCAAAGGGTGGTTATAATAATTATTAGTAATTACTGCTACTGAACATACATATTTTGAACCTTCTTATAAAAAGCTAAGCTCATGTCCTTTTACAACACTGTTTTCCTGAAAACAAATCAAACGAAACGACAGATTTCTCAAACTCTTCGACTCTCTCATTACCATTTACAACACTTTTTCTTTATAAGGTGCTTTTACATAGTTTTTCAGAGTATTGCTTCAATTAAGATAGATGAGAAGATGCAAATTTGTCGTGTCTTATGACCTTTTGCAACACTTTTTCTTGGTGAGATTCTTTTGCGTTTTCTTCTTTGGTGAATTTATGAAATTTTTCTATACTGTGCTTATCCAATGAAAATGATTATTTATTAGACTAAAACCATCCAAAGTAAAGGTGTCCTACTTTTAAAGAAGATGAATATTCTTTGCTTCTTATGCCCTTTTACAACACTTTTCCATTGTGATGTCCTTTTACCGAGTTTTTCTGAGCTTCATTTGGGAACCCATAAAAGTTTCTTTTATTAAATAAATGGGAAGATAAATATTCTTTGACACTTCACAAAATGGTTTCTTCCTTGATTACTTCATCTACTGAGTGTGAAATTGGAATTTACCTTTCATTTTCCGATCGAGGGAGCTATGTATTTACTTTAAGTTCGATTTTTATTCCAGACTTCCAGTTAGCATTGCGAAAACCCACTGTACTTTCCCATCGTTTGCTTTATTGCTGTCATTTTGGCAGTGCCAGGTCCCAGGCATTTCGATGGTTGTTGTTGCTGTTGTTGTTGGGTGATTTACCTTTGGGCTGCGTGTCTTTTCAATTCAGTTTCAGTTATGCATGCCACAAATTTTGCCTGCCTAATTTGAGTCTAAAACGATTTATGTAGATCTATTAGCTAGGCGCCATATCCATTTGCCACCAGCTCCCCCTTTCACTCTCTCTCCGCTCTCTCTCTCTGTTGCTGTTCATTTGAACATTATGAATGTTTTTCAATTTTATTTATGACACAAAAATTGTTAATAAATGCAGCAGGCAGCAGGCGTAGGTGGAGGGGGGGAGGAGGCCTCAAATGCGAACGTGACACTCGCAAATGTCTTATCGTAGCCAAGAGAAATGATTAATGCTTTTTTCCCCATAAATGAATTGCATTTTAAATAAATTATTACACACACAGGACACACACATTCCAATAGAGAGGGAGAGAGTGAGAGAGAGGGAGACAGCAAGAGTGAAAGGGTTAATGAAGCCAGCGGCTATTTGATAGAAGCCAAAGGAACATAGAGCAAAGAGAGAGAGTGAGAGAGAGAGAGAAATCTTTCAAAAAACGAGGCTTCACACAAAACTTTCAGTCAAACTTTGTCGGCAAACTCTTTGCCTTTTCTTCTTTTTTGCCTTGATTAAAATTTCATTAACACACACAGAAAAAAGAAAATGTAGAAGGAAGAAAAACACGAAAAGCAAAACCAAAAGCGAAAAGAGGAGCACCGAGAAGGAAAAAAAAAAGCTTGCGGCATACTTTAAGGCTGAGCCGCAGCTGCCTCTGTGTCCCCGTGTGTGTGTGTGTGTGTGTATGTGTGTGTGTGTGTAAAATCTGCGGTGGCACACACAAACACACACGCAAACACACACACACACACACATATGGAACACTTGGTTCACACATAAAACGCTTTGCTTGTTCTCCTACTCCTTCGCTTTTTTTTTTGCACTGCGTCTCCTCCTCCTTTACTCTCCTCCTCTGCTGGCTTTTTTCGCTTGAACGCTTCGTTTGTTTGCCATTCAGCCAGGCAGAGCAACCATCCTCCAATCTCCAGCCAGCCGTCACCCCTCCCACCATTCTCCCGTCTCCTGCGCCAGCTCAAGAAGTGCCTGTTAAATTGCTTGTTTATGTTTGCCTCGCTACAAGGACTCCTCCACTCCATTCCCAGCAGTTGCCTTGCTTCGCTCATATGATGATTTTGATTTGTTTTAATTTGCCAGTATCTGCCCCCCACCCCTCCGCAGCACTCGTCCTTCCCTCCATCCAACCGCCTTCTCACTAACGGAATTTGTTTACTTCACATTTACGTAAAAATGTTTTCGTTAATGTTTTTGTTTAGGCCCCACTCTCTCTCTCTCTCTCACTCTCTCTCTCTCTCTCTCGCTGTTGATTTTATTATGCAAAATGAGATGAAACCAAAGAAACGAAAACGAAATATGAAAACCAACAGCAACAACAACAAACAATAACAACAATATTAAAGTAAATTAAATCAAAAGCTAAAACAAATGAGACAAACATTGAAATGATGTTGAAAGCAAATTGCGAATGTTTTCAATTACTTTTTTCCCTCTTTGCTCAACAAGGCGTTAACTTAACCGACAGTTAGTCCAAAGTCTCTTTAACTTAATGGCAAACTATCAATTTAAAGAGTAGATTATTCTATTACATCTTCGTTCTAATTCTCGAAATGTTTTCTGATGATTTTCGAAACCCATTTCCATCTTAAATTGTTAGCCTCGATTAGGAAATTATCATTTAAAGACTTCTTATCGATCTCCTTTCTGTTACACCCTCGGACACACGTTTAGCATCACTTACTAAAAAAATTAGATTATATTTATTATGCAAAAAATTGTATTATAAAAGAAATATAGAATCTAACTGTGTAGAAATATTGAAAAGAATCTCTCGTTTGATTGGAAAAAGATTAAGCTTGAACAAGAAGGGAGCTAAGTCGTTGTCCCGGAGTGTATGATAAGGGAAACTGCCTACTAGAGCATCTCTCTGTCTCTTGACTTCTCCTCGATCTCAATAGGATCTCTTCTTTAGTCTGTACACATGTATGTACAGTCGCGGGCAAACGTTTAGCACCACTAAAAAGATGAAGCTTGAACTAACAAAAGCAAGAATCTAGCTAATGTTTTGCCCCCGAGTGTATGATATGGTGAATTGCTTACTAGATCATTTCTCTGCCTCTTGGCATTCAATATCTAACTAAAATTTGATATGAAGGGAGCTAATGCGTTGTCCCGGAGTGTTTAATATAGTGAATTGCCTATTTGAGCATCTCTCGGCCTCTTGGCTTTCAATCTCTAACTAAAGTTTGTTATGATGGAAACTTTCATACAAATTTCAACTACGATTTAGGTTTGCTTGATTGACGCATTGGGTGGGGGCTGGAGAGAGAGAGAGAGAGAGAGAGAGAAGGAATGTGTGTGTGTGTGTCTCACCCACATTCATCTCTGCTCTCATCAAACCCTTTTGCAAAAGTTTTGCGTTCTTCTCTATGTATCAATTTCAAGTTAATTACAAAATAAACTGTTTACTCTTAACCTTTGTGCGCATTTGACCGAAAGGCAAGCAAGTTTATGAGATTCGCCCCCAATCATTACCTGTCACTTGCAGTGGCAGCAGCAGCAGCAGCGGCGGCTAAAGGAATCGCCTTAACTACATGCCATAATTATAATGCCAACATCAGCATTAATTTACCACCAACTCCGACTCCGACTCTGACTCTGACTGCGATTCTTCATCCTTGCCACTCGCAGACTCTCTCTCTTTCTCTCTCTCTCTCTATCTTTCGCTGGCCTCGCCATTTGAATCCTTTCGCTAATCCTGCTCCACCTCCCCACCCCTCAAAGGCATGTCAAGCATTTAATTACTGGCCATCAGCAGAGCTTAAAAAATGCCACGCCCACACCCACAGACATTTTGTTAAAATAATATTTAAGCCAGCCCCTCCCCACCCCAGCCCTTCTCGCTCCAGAAAAAGGGGATCAAGAATTCATCATCAACAGAAGAAGAAAAAAAACCAAAAAAAAAAAAAAAAGAATGATGAAAAATTGTAGCTGCAAATATTTTGCACAGACACGAAATGAAAATGGCCGTGCAGATGGTAGGGGGAGAGGGGGTGAGCGGGAAGTTGGGTTAAAAAGGATTCCATTTGTTTAAGGCAACGACGGAGCCCAAGCAAATTGTCGAGAGAGTCGTTAAATTGTTTTCATTATCTCTAGGATAATGACTTTCTCCTTTTTCGTACCTCTCTCTACCACACACCCCCCTCCCCCTAGCCCCCTAGCCCCCCACTGTCAATTAAAACCGCAATGCAAATGAGTCGACCGAGTCCTTGACTAGTTTTTGTGGTTGTCCTCCAAAAATGAGGCGGACTCCGAACCCCGCCATCCATTTTGGGCCCACCAGGCGCAACCAATAGATGAAATATGTAAAACATGCTGCATATCCTTCTTGTTCTTCTTCTTCAGAGGCAAGCACAGGACCTGCTTTGGCGTTTGCTTTAGCTCAACGTGTTTCCGTTTCATTTGTAATTAATTAAATTACTTCCGCTTAAAGTAAGCCAACAGACAGAGAGCGAGAGCGAGAGCGAGAGAGAGAGAGAGAACCCAATCTCAAACTCAAACTCATTCAATCCTCCTGCGCCCTGGCCTCGACTTCTCAATTACGTCGACTGCCTCCATTCCCACTCCTCACTCCTCACCCCTCACCCCTTACTCACTAGCTGCGCGTCCTTCGTCCTGCCATCCCCAATGGAGCCGGCTGCTGCTGCTCCTTTTCTGTATTCTGTTCATTGCGAAGTAATTAAGAAGACATTTCACTTGGGCATCCTTTAATCTGTGCGTTTTATTTGTGGCCTCTCTCTTTCTCTGCAGCCCTCTCCCCTCCCCTGCCACCCTCCCTATCGTTGTTTTCATGCTGTTCCTTGCACTTTGTTTATTTTACTCCTTAATGCAATCGGGCTTTAATCTGTTGTGTTGTATTCTGGCTTCACTGGATCCTTTTTCTTCCTATCCATCTATCTCTCCCCCTCCTCTCTCTCTCTGTCTCTCTCTCTCTCTGTGTGTGTGTGTGTGTGTGGAAAGGAATACGCTTGATTAGTCACCTAATGAGGTGTTGACTATGGCAACGACAACAAACGTCTCCGATAGAGATATGGGGGCAAAAAATTATAGAGAAAAGGCAAAGAGAAAATCTGCACGAATCTGCTTTAATTAAATCTAAAAATAAATTTATATTTACCTTATATTTTACCTATTTCTCTTTGCAGTCCATGTTTGGCCTTTAGAAATCTTGTCAACTGTTCATTTTCCGCTTCCAAGAGCTCGATGAAAAATTTGATTGACCCAAAACTGGCTGAAGAAGAAGAAGAGGCAAGGTGAGTAGAGAAGAGAACTAAACTAAACCCAACTAAAACTAACAAAACTAAAAATTTAATACCCCCCCATCCCCGCTCCACCCACTGCTTTCTCTCTCTCTCTCTAATCTTTGACTAAACTTTGCATTTGGCATTGAAGTGGCGAAAAATGAAAATGGAAATTGGCATACAAATTTCACTTTCAAACTATTCAAAACATTCACATAATTAACCCATGGCTGATCAATTTTAGTGACCTTTTTCAATAACTGTTTCAAAATTTATGCAAAAATCTCAACTTTGCAAACCTCTAACTTCGCCAATTTTTGGCCGATTTCAAAAAGTCATGTCTTTTTTTGCTGCTCCGAATATCATTTATAAACTGGCATTCAAATCTGAGAAACTAATTTTGACCCGATTTTTGAAAAAAATTACAGTGTATATATACACTGTCAAAATTTTCAAAAATCGAGTCGAAATTGATGTCTTTAAAACTCCAAGCTTTTGATGCCATTTTAAAGTATATATAAATGAAATAAGAATTAGCTATCAAATTTTGAAATCGTTTGAACATTGCCTAAAATACAGCCCAAGGAAAAGCGGAATTTTTACCAAAATCATACAATTTTTCAAAAATTCTCAAAAATCACAAGCTTTGCAATCTTTTAAAGTTTTAATGGCATTTAAAAGTAGATAAAAATTTTATAAAAACTACATTAAAACTTTGAAAATCGGTAGAAAATTGTCCAAAATATAGCCTTGGGAAAATTTGAATTTTAAGCAACAATTTTTCAATAACTGCTCCAAAATTTATGCAAAAATCTCAACTTTGCAAACCTCTAACTATGCCAATTTTTGGCCGATTTCAAAAAGTCATGTCTTTTTTTGCTGCTCCGAATATCATTTATAAACTGGCATTCAAATCTGAGAAACTAATTTTGACCCGATTTTTGAAAAAAATTACAGTGTATACACTGTCAAAATTTTCAAAAATCGAGTCGAAATTTTTGTCTTTAAAACTCCAAGCTTGTGATGCCATTTTAAAGTATGTATAAATGAAATAAGAATTAGCTATCAAATTTTGAAATCGGTTGAAAATTGTCTAAAATACAGCCCAAGGAAAAGCGGAATTTTTACCAAAATCATACAATTTTTCAAAAAATTCTCAAAAATCACAAGCTTTGCAATCTTTTAAAGTTTTAATGGCATTTAAAAGTAGATAAAAATTTTATAAAAACTACATTAAAACTTTGAAAATCGGTAGAAAATTGTCCAAAATATAGCCTTGGAAAAATTTCAATTTTGAGCAACAATTTTTCAATAACTGCTCCAAAATTTATGCAAAAATCTCAACTTTGCAAACCTCTAACTATGCCAATTTTTGGCCGATTTCAAAAAGTCATGTCTTTTTTTGCTGCTCTGAATATCATTTATAAACTGGCATTCAAATCTGAGAAACTAATTTTGACCCGATTTTTGAAAAAAATTGCAGTGTATACACTGTCAAAATTTTCAAAAATCGAGTCGAAATTGATGTCTTTAAAACTCCAAGCTTTTGATGCCATTTTAAAGTATGTATAAATGAAATAAGAATTAGCTATCAAATTTTCAAATCGGTTGAAAATTGTCTAAAATACAGCCCATACTGTCTGAGATGATTTAAAATTTGCACCAAAAATGTATATGAAAAAAGATCTTGAAAAACTCCAACTTAATATATGAATTAAATTCAAAAGTCATGTTCATTTGCTGCTATAAATATTGTTTTTTATTGCCATTGCAAAACAAAATTCGGACTCAATTTTTTAACATTTTTGTAATTAAAACAAGGAAATATATTTATTTTTTTATGCCAAGTTTGAAATTTTTTTTGTTTAAGTTTTATTGATTTGTGCTTATAAATTGGTCAGACATGGGTTAAAACATGGTAGAGAGGAAAAACTTAAAATTAAATTACACACACACAAAGATAAAAATCGCCAACATTTTTGCTCCACATATTTCCAACGATATGTTTTGTTTTTCTTTCCTATTTTCATGAAAATTCGAACTGCAATTGGCAACTCCAACAACAACAAAAAATTGTTTCAACTAATTGGCAACAATAAAACCAAAACAAAAACGAAAACGAAAAATGCATGTGAAATCGACACGAAACATGTTCTCAACTGTGAAATTTTTGGCTAAATGAAATCAATAATCGAAATCGAATAAATGGAAAATTTGACACAACCAAAATGCAACCACCCAACCCGCAACACCCGCCCCGCACCGCCCGCCTTGTTCCCCTTTTGAATCAAAATACCAAATGTAATGGGATTACATGGTCACAACAACAATAATCACCACAATACCAACAACAACAACAACAACAAACAACAAACATCATCATCATCATCATCATGAATAACCTGCAAATCCTATGAATCCTGTGACGTCATAAATGCAAACCCTTGGCCCAAAACATTCAATCCCAATTTCTCTGGCTCCACCCCCATCCCTCCCTCTCTCTTTTCCCTCCATTTCTATCTTTTGTTTTACCCTCTTTTTCAATTTATGTGCATTTTTGTGGCTTGCTATCATCACCCATTCCCCCGTTCCCCCTGTGCCCCCCAACCGTTTCCATTCATCCTCCCCTCTTTATGCATTTTCGCTTTCTATATTTTATGGTCCCCCCGCCACCCCCCGTATCATGCCCCCTTAATACCCCGCTACCATATCGTCTTTTACCAAATGAAATTTTGCTTTTTCTGTTTATGCTTCACGCTTTCGATTTTTGTTTTCCTTTCTCTTTCGACCAATCTCCCATCATCCCCCCCCTCTCCATCAACAAACTGGCCTGGCTCCTGCAAAATGCGAAAACTTTTTGCGTTGCCAATTTCCGCTTGAATTAATTCTGTGTGTGTTTAAATCGCGCGACTGCAGTGAGTGAGGCAAGTGAAGTATTCCCTGCGGCTCCCCATTGAACAAAACCAAAAAAAAAAAAACGAGAATTAATAAAACGCGGGGGTGGATTTTGAATGTGTTTGTTGTTGGTGGTCGATCGCTAGCTGGTCGGTCACACGCAGTGCGACAAAAAGCCGCCGCCCGCAGCGTTTTCATATAGTCCACCATATATGCCGCATTTCCAGAGACAGAGCCGACGACGACGACGACGACCAGGCCAGTAGTCACATAATTCAACCAAGAATACTGACAAAAGTTAATGCCCAGAAGCAGCAGGAGCAGCAACAGCAGCAAGCCGCAATGATAACCAACAATAATTTGGATTATGACAAGAGAGGAATGAGAGGAGTTGGAATGGTTGGAGATGCTGGTGTTGGTGTCGGTGTGGGCAGTGCCAGCAGCAGTAACAACTCCTCACCCACAGCAGATACATCCAACTCAAACTCGAACTCCAACTCCAACTCGAATTCCAATTCAAATTCAAATTCATCTTCAAATCATTCATCGCATTCGTATTTCAATCGTTTTGATAATCGCATTGCGGCCAATTTGGCAGCTGTTTTAACTGGAGCCGGCTCACGTTTTCGATCCTCATCGAATGATAATGCCACCAGGACAAGAGCTAAATCCGCAGCAACAACAACAACAACAGCAGCAGGAACAGGAGCAGCAACAACGACATCAACATCATCCTCAACAACAACAACTATTCTAACCACACCACAAATGGGACGTCGTCGTCCTTTACAACTATTTTCGCAGGCTAATTTCAAGTGAGTTTATTCATTCAAATATAACCACCCAACTCCCGCCCGACGCCTTCAATCCTTTCTTTCGATCAATCAACTGCTTAAAATCATATCCATTGCCGCAGACACTTATCAACACTAAATACACTATATACGATCTTCCAAATGAATTCGAAATCATTTTGATTTGTTCAATTTTCAAGCTGCAATGACAATGAGAAGGTGGCCCAAACTCCCAGTTCGGATGAGGATAATTCACCCACTGAACTAAATAATTGCAAGCGTCTAACGGATAAACCGCCCTTGGTGAGTATGCAACGAGTTTTTAATTACTTTACATCCTTTGTAGCACGTGGAAGAAAACTTATTCAAATCCTTATAATTTGTAACCATTCCAATCAGCATTGCCAGTTTATCGATAGTCCTTTGGGGGAAACAGTGCAAAAGTTTATAATATTAAAGTAAGCATGCAATAGTATTATCGGTGGACAAATGTCCAGGCAATATAGACAAGTCAAGCAAGATTCTTCTGTGTTCTTCTGTAGGTCTTTCTCACAAGCGGCCAAAGCAAAAAGTCTTGGACTATCGAAGTGTCCTTTAGACAGTAGACAGTCCCTGTTGATCCAATTAATTTTACCTCCTTTTCGTCCATGATATTTTTCTAAAAGGACCTTTTTCTAAGTTTAGTTTCCAGGACCTGCCCATTTCAATAGATGCGTATCAACAAGGACTTTAATCTGAGCAAAAGGCGCTCAAATCGTCCTAAAAATGGCCGAGTTATAAGGACTTTTCTATTTTTTGGACTTGCAATTTTTCTCAGTCCCAAAAATTTGCCAAAGTCCCTGATAACTTAGCCGTCCTCAGGACGACCGGGATCTCCTTCGGACAGAAGATAGCCCTTGTTGAACTAATTAATTTTACATTTTCGGTCTGATCATTCAAAGGACTTGCGAAATATTCTGTATTTTTTACCAGACAAAAAGTCCTTTTATTTCAGCTCCGTAAAGGACTTTTTAAGATCTCATAGTGTCAATCGATGCGGATCGTCAAGGACATCAATCTGGCCAAAAGACATCCCGATAGTCTTTGAAATGGCAGAATGCTTTTTTGTGACATTTTTGCCATTTTTTTTGACATTGCCATTCGAGCAACAGTTTTGAGATCCGGAAATGCAGATCGATAGTCCTTCTCCTGGAGGACATGAAAACCCACATCCTGACAAAATCGGTTGATGTCCTGCGGAGTTATGTCTAAATGAAATCAGTTTTCAACAAAATTTTGGTTTAATTATTTGTTGATTTTATTTTTATCAAGTTGCAGTTGACGTTAAGATACAATTGTTTGAATATAATTTAATCCTTATTTTAATATAATTGAATCCTAATTTTACTATAATTTAATCATAGTTTTAATATAATTTAATCCTAATTTTAATATAATTGAATTCTATTATATCCAAAATATCAATAAATATCAATCCGCATAAAAGTATGCTATGTTCTGTTCATTTTTTCCCAGTATATGTCCTTTCGTCCTAGGGCAGGATTTACGGATCTTGGAGCCAAAAAACGCCCTAATGCATTGTGGGACTTGGATAAAAAACACAAAAATATCATCCTCTGCATCCTTAGGTGCCTTTTTGATGTCAATCAATGCGGCTCATCAAGGGCATTCGAACGCACCATGTCCCGTCGTGCTGCGATAGGATTTACGGATTTTAGAGCTAAAAAACCATTTCATATCATTTTAGTGAATAAATTATGTGTAGCATACTTTTAGGGCTCAATAAATTTAACTAAAAAAAATTCTGTAGCATAATTTTAGGGGGGGTTTGAAATTAAAAAATCAGCCACCTACTGTGCATTTCTGTTCGCCTGGTATTTCATTTTGGCCCCAGTACAAAATTGGCATTTTTGCTGGCGGAAATTTCCGCTGGGGGACAAAATAAAATACCAGGCGAACAGAAATGCATAGTAGGTGGCTGGCCTTAAAATTCATAAATTAAAAATCAGCCACCTACTATGCATTTCTGTTCGCCTGGTATTTTATTTTGTCCCCCAGCGGAAATTTCCGCCAGCAAAAATGCCAATTTTGTACTGGGGCCAAAATGAAATACCAGGCGAACAGAAATGCGTAGTAGGTGGCTGATTTTTAATTTATGAATTTTAAAGCCAGCCACCTACTATGCACTTCTGTTCGCCTGGTATTTTATTTTGTCCCCCAGCGGAAATTTCCGCCAGCAAAAATGCGAATTTTGTACTGGGGCCAAAATGAAATACCAGGCGAACAGAAATGCACAGTAGGTGGCTGATTTTTTAATTTCAAACCCCCTAAAATTATGCTACACAATTTTTTTAGTTAAATTTATTGAGCCCTAAAAGTATGCTACACATAATTTATTCACTAAAATGATATGAAATGGTTTTTTAGCTCTAAAATCCGTAAATCCTATCGCAGGACGACGGGACATGGTGCGTTCGAATGCCCTTGATGAGCCGCATCGATTGGCATCAAAAAGGAGGCATCTAAGGATGCACAATATGATATTTTAGTTGTTTTCGTTAAGTTTATTCACTAAAATTATATGACATGGGTTTTAAGCTCTAAAATCTGCAAATCCTGCCGCAGGACGAAAAGAGATGATGCGTTCGAATGTCCTTGGTGAGCCGCATCGATTTGCATCAAAGAAGGAGGCATCTACGGATGCAAAACATGATATTTTTGTATTTTAATTTTTTCCAAGTCCGAGATTGCACCAGGACGTTTTTTAGCTTCAAAATCCGCATATCCTGCCGCAGGACGAAAGGACATCGTTCGCTAGGATGTCCTTGATGATCCGCGTCGATTGGCATCAAAAAAAGTAGGGGTCATCTAAGGATGAAAAAAAGGATATTAGTGAATTTTTTCTAAGTCCCAGGCTGCACCGGGCGGGCAAGAAAACAGAAAAAACACATAAATACCGTAATATCTCAGCTCCTGGCAGGACTATTGGGATGTCCTTTTCACAGATGACAGTCCTTGATGAAAGAAATCGTTTGACACTATTTTTGTCCTGATCCTTCAAAGGATTCGCGAGATTTTAGCCATTTTTGTAAAAACAAAAAGGTCCCTTTATCTCAGCTTCCTGAAGAACTTTCCAGGACCTAATGGTGTCAATCGACGCGGATCATCAAGGACTTCAGTATGGCCAAAGGACATCCGGATAGTCCTTGAAATGGCTGAGAAAAAAGGATATTTGTGAATTTTTTGTGATTTTTGGCCATTTTTCCGACTTACCCCCTTGCAAAAATTTTTGCAAAATTTTTTGAAAGATATTCGGAATCCTTGAATGCAGATCGATAGTCCTGCTCCTGAAGGTCCTAGAAAAACATGTCCTGCCGAAATCGGTTAATGTCCTGCGGAGTTATGGCCTCGAGAAAATTATCCTGTTTTCGTTTTTTAGCTCCAAAATCCGCAAATCCTGCCGCAGGACAAAAGGACATGGTGCGTTTAAATGTCCTTGATGATCCGAATCGATTGGCATCAAAAAAAGTTGGGGTCATCTAAGGATGCAGGACAATAATTTTTTGGAAAGGTCCTTTTTTTTGTAGCTTCTTAAAGGACTTTCGAGGACCTGCATATGTCCATTTACGCGAATCAACATGGTCCTTGATCTCGCCAAAGGACATCCGAATCGTCCTTAAAATGGCCGAGTTTTAAACACTTATGTGTTTTTGGACTTGTAATTTTTTCTTAAGAAAATTATCCTTTTTAGTTTTTTAGCTCTTAAAAACGCATATCCTGCCGCAGGACGAAAGGACATTGTTCGCTAGGATGTCCTTGATGATCCGCGTCGATTGGCATCAAAAAAAGTAGGGGTCATCTAAGGATGAAAAAAAGGATATTAGTGAATTTTTCTAAGTCCCAGGCTGCACCGGGCGGGCAAGAAAACAGAAAAAACACATAAATACCATAATATCTCAGCTCCTGGCAGGACTATTGGGAAGTCCTTTTCACAGATGATAGTCCTTGATGAAAGGAATTGTTTGACACTATTTTCGTCCTGATCCTTCAAAGGACTCACGAGATTTTAGCTATTTTTGTAAACACAAAAAAGTCCTTTTATCTCAGCTCCCTGAAGGACTTTCCAGGATCTAATAGTGTCAATCGACGCGGATCATCAAGGACTTCAATCTGGCCAAAGGACATCCGGATAGTCCTTGAAATGGCTGAGAAAAAAGGATATTTGTACATTTTTTGTAATTTTTTGCCATTTTTTCGACCTACCCCCTTGCAAAAATTTTTGCAAAATTTTTTGAAAGATATTCGGAATCCTTGAATGCAGATCGATAGTCCTGCTCCTGAAGGTCCTAGAAAAACATGTCCTGCCGAAATCGGTTAATGTCCTGCGGAGTTATGGCCTCGAGAAAATTATCCTGTTTTCGTTTTTTAGCTCCAAAATCCGCAAATCCTGCCGCAGGACAAAAGGACATGGTGCGTTTAAATGTCCTTGATGATCCGAATCGATTGGCATCAAAAAAGTTGGGGTCATCTAAGGATGCAGGACAATAATTTTTTGGAAAGGTCCTTTTTTTGTAGCTTCTTAAAGGACTTTCGAGGACCTGCATATGTCCATTTACGCGAATCAACATGGTCCTTGATCTCGCCAAAGGACATCCGAATCGTCCTTAAAATGGCCGAGTTTTAAACACTTATGTGTTTTTTGGACTTGTAATTTTTTCTTAAGAAAATTATCCTTTTTAGTTTTTTAGCTCTTAAAAACGCATATCCTGCCGCAGGACGAAAGGACATTGTTCGCTAGGATGTCCTTGATGATCCGCGTCGATTGGCATCAAAAAAAGTAGGGGTCATCTAAGGATGAAAAAAAGGATATTAGTGAATTTTTTCTAAGTCCCAGGCTGCACCGGGCGGGCAAGAAAACAGAAAAAACACATAAATACCATAATATCTCAGCTCCTGGCAGGACTATTGGGAAGTCCTTTTCACAGATGATAGTCCTTGATGAAAGGAATTGTTTGACACTATTTTCGTCCTGATCCTTCAAAGGACTCACGAGATTTTAGCTATTTTTGTAAACACAAAAAAGTCCTTTTATCTCAGCTCCCTGAAGGACTTTCCAGGATCTAATAGTGTCAATCGACGCGGATCATCAAGGACTTCAATCTGGCCAAAGGACATCCGGATAGTCCTTGAAATGGCTGAGAAAAAAGGATATTTGTACATTTTTTGTAATTTTTTTTGCAGATCGATAGTCCTGCTCCTGAAGGTCCTAGAAAAACATGTCCTGCCGAAATCGGTTAATGTCCTGCGGAGTTATGGCCTCGAGAAAATTATCCTGTTTTCGTTTTTTAGCTCCAAAATCCGCAAATCCTGCCGCAGGACAAAAGGACATGGTGCGTTTGAATGTCCTTGATGATCCGAATCGATTGGCATCAAAAAAGTTGGGGTCATCTAAGGATGCAGGACAATAATTTTTTGGAAAGGTCCTTTTTTTGTAGCTTCTTAAAGGACTTTCGAGGACCTGCATATGTCCATTTACGCGAATCAACATGGTCCTTGATCTCGCCAAAGGACATCCAAATCGTCCTTAAAATGGCCGAGTTTTAAACACTTATGTGTTTTTTGGACTTGTAATTTTTTCTTAAGAAAATTATCCTTTTTCGTTTTTTAGCTCTTAAAAACGCATATCCTGCCGCAGGACGAAAGGACATTGTTCGCTAGGATGTCCTTGATGATCCGCGTCGATTGGCATCAAAAAAAGTAGGGGTCATCTAAGGATGAAAAAAAGGATATTAGTGAATTTTTCTAAGTCCCAGGCTGCACCGGGCGGGCAAGAAAACAGAAAAAACACATAAATACCGTAATATCTCAGCTCCTGGCAGGACTATTGGGAAGTCCTTTTCACAGATGATAGTCCTTGATGAAAGGAATTGTTTGACACTATTTTCGTCCTGATCCTTCAAAGGACTCACGAGATTTTAGCTATTTTTGTAAACACAAAAAGTCCTTTTATCTCAGCTCCCTGAAGGACTTTCCAGGATCTAATAGTGTCAATCGACGCGGATCATCAAGGACTTCAATCTGGCCAAAGGACATCCGGATAGTCCTTGAAATGGCTGAGAAAAAAGGATATTTGTACATTTTTTGTAATTTTTTGCCATTTTTTCGACCTACCCCCTTGCAAAAATTTTTGCAAAATTTTTTGAAAGATATTCGGAATCCTTGAATGCAGATCGATAGTCCTGCTCCTGAAGGTCCTAGAAAAACATGTCCTGCCGAAATCGGTTAATGTCCTGCGGAGTTATGGCCTCGAGAAAATTATCCTGTTTTCGTTTTTTAGCTCCAAAATCCGCAAATCCTGCCGCAGGACAAAAGGACATGGTGCGTTTGAATGTCCTTGATGATCCGAATCGATTGGCATCAAAAAAGTTGGGGTCATCTAAGGATGCAGAACAATAATTTTTTGGAAAGGTCCTTTTTTTGTAGCTTCTTAAAGGACTTTCGAGGACCTGCATATGTCCATTTACGCGAATCAACATGGTCCTTGATCTCGCCAAAGGACATCCGAATCGTCCTTAAAATGGCCGAGTTTTAAACACTTATGTGTTTTTTGGACTTGTAATTTTTTCTTAAGAAAATTATCCTTTTTAGTTTTTTAGCTCTTAAAAACGCATATCCTGCCGCAGGACGAAAGGACATTGTTCGCTAGGATGTCCTTGATGATCCGCGTCGATTGGCATCAAAAAAGTAGGGGTCATCTAAGGATGAAAAAAAGGATATTAGTGAATTTTTCTAAGTCCCAGGCTGCACCGGGCGGGCAAGAAAACAGAAAAAACACATAAATACCATAATATCTCAGCTCCTGGCAGGACTATTGGGAAGTCCTTTTCACAGATGATAGTCCTTGATGAAAGGAATTGTTTGACACTATTTTCGTCCTGATCCTTCAAAGGACTCACGAGATTTTAGCTATTTTTGTAAACACAAAAAGTCCTTTTATCTCAGCTCCCTGAAGGACTTTCCAGGATCTAATAGTGTCAATCGACGCGGATCATCAAGGACTTCAATCTGGCCAAAGGACATCCGGATAGTCCTTGAAATGGCTGAGAAAAAGGATATTTGTACATTTTTTGTAATTTTTTGCCATTTTTTCGACCTACCCCCTTGCAAAAATTTTTGCAAAATTTTTTGAAAGATATTCGGAATCCTTGAATGCAGATCGATAGTCCTGCTCCTGAAGGTCCTAGAAAAACATGTCCTGCCGAAATCGGTTAATGTCCTGCGGAGTTATGGCCTCGAGAAAATTATCCTGTTTTCGTTTTTTAGCTCCAAAATCCGCAAATCCTGCCGCAGGACAAAAGGACATGGTGCGTTTGAATGTCCTTGATGATCCGAATCGATTGGCATCAAAAAAAGTTGGGGTCATCTAAGGATGCAGGACAATAATTTTTGGAAAGGTCCTTTTTTTTGTAGCTTCTTAAAGGACTTTCGAGGACCTGCATATGTCCATTTACGCGAATCAACATGGTCCTTGATCTCGCCAAAGGACATCCGAATCGTCCTTAAAATGGCCGAGTTTTAAACACTTATGTGTTTTTGGACTTGTAATTTTTTCTTAAGAAAATTATCCTTTTTAGTTTTTTAGCTCTTAAAAACGCATATCCTGCCGCAGGACGAAAGGACATTGTTCGCTAGGATGTCCTTGATGATCCGCGTCGATTGGCATCAAAAAAGTAGGGGTCATCTAAGGATGAAAAAAAGGATATTAGTGAATTTTTTCTAAGTCCCAGGCTGCACCGGGCGGGCAAGAAAACAGAAAAAACACATAAATACCGTAATATCTCAGCTCCTGGCAGGACTATTGGGAAGTCCTTTTCACAGATGATAGTCCTTGATGAAAGGAATTGTTTGACACTATTTTCGTCCTGATCCTTCAAAGGACTCACGAGATTTTAGCTATTTTTGTAAACACAAAAAAGTCCTTTTATCTCAGCTCCCTGAAGGACTTTCCAGGATCTAATAGTGTCAATCGACGCGGATCATCAAGGACTTCAATCTGGCCAAAGGACATCCGGATAGTCCTTGAAATGGCTGAGAAAAAGGATATTTGTACATTTTTTGTAATTTTTTGCCATTTTTTCGACCTACCCCCTTGCAAAAATTTTTGCAAAATTTTTTGAAAGATATTCGGAATCCTTGAATGCAGATCGATAGTCCTGCTCCTGAAGGTCCTAGAAAAACATGTCCTGCCGAAATCGGTTAATGTCCTGCGGAGTTATGGCCTCGAGAAAATTATCCTGTTTTCGTTTTTTAGCTCCAAAATCCGCAAATCCTGCCGCAGGACAAAAGGACATGGTGCGTTTGAATGTCCTTGATGATCCGAATCGATTGGCATCAAAAAAAGTTGGGGTCATCTAAGGATGCAGGACAATAATTTTTTGGAAAGGTCCTTTTTTTTGTAGCTTCTTAAAGGACTTTCGAGGACCTGCATATGTCCATTTACGCGAATCAACATGGTCCTTGATCTCGCCAAAGGACATCCGAATCGTCCTTAAAATGGCCGAGTTTTAAACACTTATGTGTTTTTTGGACTTGTAATTTTTTCTTAAGAAAATTATCCTTTTTAGTTTTTTAGCTCTTAAAAACGCATATCCTGCCGCAGGACGAAAGGACATTGTTCGCTAGGATGTCCTTGATGATCCGCGTCGATTGGCATCAAAAAAGTAGGGGTCATCTAAGGATGAAAAAAAGGATATTAGTGAATTTTTTCTAAGTCCCAGGCTGCACCGGGCGGGCAAGAAAACAGAAAAAACACATAAATACCGTAATATCTCAGCTCCTGGCAGGACTATTGGGAAGTCCTTTTCACAGATGATAGTCCTTGATGAAAGGAATTGTTTGACACTATTTTCGTCCTGATCCTTCAAAGGACTCACGAGATTTTAGCTATTTTTGTAAACACAAAAAAGTCCTTTTATCTCAGCTCCCTGAAGGACTTTCCAGGATCTAATAGTGTCAATCGACGCGGATCATCAAGGACTTCAATCTGGCCAAAGGACATCCGGATAGTCCTTGAAATGGCTGAGAAAAAAGGATATTTGTACATTTTTTGTAATTTTTTGCCATTTTTTCGACCTACCCCCTTGCAAAAATTTTTGCAAAATTTTTTGAAAGATATTCGGAATCCTTGAATGCAGATCGATAGTCCTGCTCCTGAAGGTCCTAGAAAAACATGTCCTGCCGAAATCGGTTAATGTCCTGCGGAGTTATGGCCTCGAGAAAATTATCCTGTTTTCGTTTTTTAGCTCCAAAATCCGCAAATCCTGCCGCAGGACAAAAGGACATGGTGCGTTTGAATGTCCTTGATGATCCGAATCGATTGGCATCAAAAAAGTTGGGGTCATCTAAGGATGCAGGACAATAATTTTTTGGAAAGGTCCTTTTTTTGTAGCTTCTTAAAGGACTTTCGAGGACCTGCATATGTCCATTTACGCGAATCAACATGGTCCTTGATCTCGCCAAAGGACATCCGAATCGTCCTTAAAATGGCCGAGTTTTAAACACTTATGTGTTTTTTGGACTTGTAATTTTTTCTTAAGAAAATTATCCTTTTTAGTTTTTTAGCTCTTAAAAACGCATATCCTGCCGCAGGACGAAAGGACATTGTTCGCTAGGATGTCCTTGATGATCCGCGTCGATTGGCATCAAAAAAGTAGGGGTCATCTAAGGATGAAAAAAAGGATATTAGTGAATTTTTTCTAAGTCCCAGGCTGCACCGGGCGGGCAAGAAAACAGAAAAAACACATAAATACCGTAATATCTCAGCTCCTGGCAGGACTATTGGGAAGTCCTTTTCACAGATGATAGTCCTTGATGAAAGGAATTGTTTGACACTATTTTCGTCCTGATCCTTCAAAGGACTCACGAGATTTTAGCTATTTTTGTAAACACAAAAAAGTCCTTTTATCTCAGCTCCCTGAAGGACTTTCCAGGATCTAATAGTGTCAATCGACGCGGATCATCAAGGACTTCAATCTGGCCAAAGGACATCCGGATAGTCCTTGAAATGGCTGAGATATAAGGGTATTTCACCGGAGCAACTGTTGCTGCGGGACATACATGCAGCAACATGAAGCAACAGATTCATGGATTGCACCGCAGCAACAGTTGCTGTGGTACATAACATGCAGCAACAGTTTCATGGATTGTCCCGCAGCAACTGTTGCCGCGGTGCAATTCATGAAACTGGTGCTGCATGTTATGTACCGCAGCAACAGTTGCTGCGGGACACACACTACATGCAGCAATAGTTTCATGGATTGTCCCGCAGCAACAGTTGCTGCGGTACGTAACATGAAGCAACAGTTTCATGGATTGTCCCGCAGCAACTGTTGCTGCGGTGCAATTCATGAAACTGGTGCTGCATGTAATGTGTTTCCCGCAGCAACTGTTGCTGCGGGACAATCCATGAAACTGTTGCTTCATGTTACGTACCGCAGCAACTGTTGCTGCGGGACAATCCATGAAACTATTGCTGCATGTAATGTGTGTCCCGCAGCAACTGTTGCCGCGGTGCAATTCATGAAACTGGTGCTGCATGTAATGTGTGTCCCGCAGCAACTGTTGCTGCGGGACAATCCATGAAACTGTTGCTTCATATTACGTACCGCAGCAACTGTTGCTGCGGGACAATCCATGAAACTATTGCTGCATGTAATGTGTGTCCCGCAGCACCAGTTTCATGAATTGCACCGCGGCAACAGTTGCTGCGGGACACACATTACATGCAGCACCAGTTTCATGAATTGCACCGCAGCAACAGTTGCTGCACCACACATTACATGCAGCACCAGTTTCATGAATTGCACCGCGGCAACAGTTGCTGCGGGACACACATTACATGCAGCAATAGTTTCATGGATTGTCCCGCAGCAACAGTTGCTGCGGTACGTAACATGAAGCAACAGTTTCATGAATTGCACCGCGGCAACAGTTGCTGCGGGACACACATTACATGCAGCAATAGTTTCATGGATTGTCCCGCAGCAACAGTTGCTGCGGTACGTAACATGAAGCAACAGTTTCGTGGATTGTCCCGCAGCAACTGTTGCCGCGGTGCAATTCATGAAACTGGTGCTGCATGTAATGTGTGTCCCGCAGCAACTGTTGCTGCGGGACAATCCATGAAACTGTTGCTTCATGTTACGTACCGCAGCAACTGTTGCTGCGGGAAAATCCATGAAACTATTGCTGCATGTAATGTGTGATCCGCAGCAACTGTTGCCGCGGTGCAATTCATGAAACTGGTGCTACAGTTGCTGCGGGACACACATTACATGCAGCACCAGTTTCATGAATTGCACCGCAGCAACAGTTGCTGCGGGGCAATCCATGAAACTGTTGCTTCATGTTACGTACCGCAGCAACTGTTGCTGCGGGACAATCCATGAAACTATTGCTGCATGTAATGTGTGTTCCGCAGCAACTGTTGCCGCGGTGCAATTCATGAAACTGGTGCTGCATGTAATGTGTGTCCCGCAGCAACTGTTGCTGCGGGACAATCCATGAAACTGGTGCTGCATGTAATGTGTGTCCCGCAGCAACTGTTGCTGCGGGACAATCCATGAAACTGTTGCTTCATGTTACGTACCGCAGCAACTGTTGCTGCGGGACAATCCATGAAACTATTGCTGCATGTAATGTGTGTCCCGCAGCAACTGTTGCCGCGATGCAATTCATGAAACTGGTGCTGCATGTAATGTGTGTCCCGCAGCAACTGTTGCTGCGGGACAATCCATGAAACTGTTGCTTCATGTTACGTACCGCAGCAACTGTTGCTGCGGGACAATCCATGAAACTATTGCTGCGGTGCAGACCATGAAACTGTTGCTGCGATGCAAAGCATGAAACTGTTGCTGCGGTACAGACCATGAAACTGTTGCTGCGGTGCAAACCATGAAACTGTTGCTTTATGTTACGTCCCGCAGCAACTGTTGCTGCGGTGCAAACCATGAAATTGTTGCTGCGATGCAAACCATGAAACTGTTGCTGCGGTGCAGACCATGAAACTGTTGCTGCATGTATGAACCGCAGCAACTGTTGCTGCGGTGCAAACCATGAAACTGTTGCTTTTTGTTACGTCCCGCAGCAACTGTTGCTGCGGTGCAGACCATGAAACTGTTGCTGCATGTATGTCCCGCAGCAACTGTTGCTGCGGTGCAAACCATGAAACTGTTGCTGCGATGCAAACCATGCAACTGTTGCTGCATGTATGTCCCGCAGCAACTGTTGCTACGGTGCAAGCGATGAAAAAGTTGCTGAAATTGTTGCTGCGGTTCAAACCATGGAATTGTTGCTGCGGTGCAAACCATGAAACTGTTGCTGCGGTGCAGACCATGAAACTGTTGCCGCGATGCATAGCATGAAACTGTTGCTGCATGTATGTCCCGCAGCAACTGTTGCTGCGGAGCAGACCATGAAACTGTTGCTGCGGTGCAGACCATGAAACTGTTGCTGCGGTGCAAACCATGAAATTGTTGCTGCGGTTCAAACCATGAAATTGTTGCTGCGGTGCAAACCATGAAACTGTTGCTGCGGTGCAAACCATGAAACTGTAGCTGCATGTATGTCCCGCAGCAACTGTTGCTGCGGTGCAGACCATGAAACTGTTCCTGCGATGCAGACCATGAAACTGTTGCTGCGATGCAAACTATGCAACGCTTGCTGCGGTGCAAACCATGCAACTGTTGCTGCGATGGAAACCATGAATTTGTTGCTGCCGTGCAAACCATGAAACTGTTGCTGCGGTGCAAACCATGAAATTTTTGCTGCGGTGCAAACCATGCAGTAGTAACATTGACCAGAGCAACAGTTGCAGCTGCACATTGACCAGAGCAACAGTTGCCGGTGCATCCATTGACCGCTGCAACAGTTGCCTGTGCAGCAGCAACAGTTGATACTACAGCAGCAACGGTTAATACTGCAGCAGCTGCACATTAACCAGAGCAACAGTTGCCGGTGCATGCATTGACCGGAGCAACAGTTGCCGGTGCCCACAGCAACATCTTATTTATTTATTTTTAAAATATCTTGCGTGACAAACAAGCCTAACCTGCTTAAAGGACATTCGCCTGGTCCAGTGGGGAGCTGAGCTTTTATGGTTCTGTTAGGTTATATTCGGGCCAGGTTTGGCTTAGAAAGAAATTAGACAACTCACCGTTAATCAGGACAATTGTGATATCAACTAAATCTTAGTTGTTAGGGATACTTCGTTTCTTGTCCATTTCTCCTAGGTAGGGAATCTATAAAAAGATAATTACAAAATTAATACTGGCGCATCTAAAACAGAGAAAATTGTTGTATTTTTTTCTGTTTCTAAATATTGTAGCGTCACTGAAAGAGATTTTAATTAATTTCTTGCAAAATTAATCGCATTGTCGCTTAAGATGAAATAGTGGTTAATAGTGGTTTATTCAACCGTAAGAGGTGGAGAGCATTGCATTGATGAGCTCATCAAAACCTATGACCGCAGATACGATTGAAGAATTTTCCACATTTTGAATAGTCGTAGCTTAGTAGCCCTTGTCGCTTGGAGTTTATTAGGTTTTTGTCGGCTTTGACTTTGATGAGGGTGCGAGTAACGTCGGCTATAAAACTTCAAGCACATTTATTGCTCTTTGGCAATTTGCCGAATTATGGTTGAAAACAAAAAATATGAAAATACAGGGAAAAAGGGAGGAAAAAAAAAATTACTAAAACTTTTTTTTCCCTCTGCCCGGTTCTTAACTCCTTAAAGCCTACAGTCCATTTGCTGGCTTTCGTTGTTCTTGCTGCTGCTGTTGTTGTAGTGTCTCTTTTGTTCGTCATAACACGTAGGATGCTCCAAATGTTTATCAAATGTTTTGCTGCACCCCATCCATACTTTGTGTGTGTCACGTGAGTTCGTTCGCTCGTTCGTTCGTTTGGTAGGTCCTTGGCGGCATTTGAGCCAACAAAAAGTTTGCGAATGCAAAAACTTCAGTCTTTTTCTTTCTTGTGGACCAAAAAATGAAGAAGAAGCCGAGTTCAGTTCACTTGAGTTGAGGCTGAAGGCACGTTGTTTTCATAAATTTTGACGCCTTAAATATTCATACATACAATACATCGTCCATAGAGAGAATGAGAGAGCGAGTGAGAGAGAGAGAGAGAGAGAGAGAGAGAGAGAGAGGGGAGGAAAGAGGGACTGGCAGCTGTGCTCAGTCGAGCATATAGTCTATGCGATAAGTACGTGCAAAGTTTATTCATATAAGTTGGAGTTAAGACCTGTGAGCCACGACGATGCTGCGAATACGTTGTATTCCCCATTTCACACTGAGCGAAATAAATAATCCACAACATGTAATCTAATTGAAATAACTATTGGCAAAAACAATGGATGCGAATAACACAATTTGTTAACAATTAATTTGAACAATCGCCAAAACCCCTTAACTTTACAAAGCTCTAAATCAGTCAACTTTTGGGCAATTTTAGAATATTCTCAATGTTTTGTTTTCTGGTTTCTGCTACATACAATACTTATCCGAAGTTAAGTAATTTTGTAGAAATTTTCTGTCAGTGTATGTATTTGTGTCTCTTATTTATGAGTGCAATGCGACTGTGACTGTGAGTCTGACTCCAACGATGGGGTACCGACACCGACAACGACTCCGAGTCCGACACGAAATCTCCATGCAAACAGCATTATGATGATTACGTTTTTGAGAACTAATGGGCCTCCAAATGGGATATATGCATGCATGTGTGAGCGGCACTGGAAATCAAGGTTACGATCGAATTCACCGTGTTGCACGAAGGAAGCAAACAAGCAAGAAACACATCAAGAAAACCTAAAACACTTTGAGAAATTGAATGCTCTCACTTCTCTCTCTCTCTTTCTTTCTCGGACCGACACAAAATGGGGAGGGGGCTACAATCGAAAGCGAAAAAGCAATCAGTTTCGGCATCTAATGGCAAACCATAAATATTTGTCAGGATTGCCAAGGACATGCAGCAATATGCTGACAAAAAACCAGAAAAAAGAAAGGGTTGAAAAGCTTTCGTTTTCGTATTGGAATTGGAATTTGTTATGGCAAAAGGGAACCGGAAGGGGTAGTCGGGGGTCAGGGATTGTGGCATGAATTTTGTTCATATGCCCTTGTTTTGTCAATAAATCAATTTTTGCTATAAACATAACACGCAGGCGGCAGCCTGGCACGATGAGAAAAAACAAAAGCAGGAGGGAGGCTTATCCTTTGCCTCGTTCCATTTCGGTCGGTCCCCTCGTCATCGTCCTCGTCCTTCTCGTTCTGTGTTATGTCGTTTTGCATAGTTTTTCAATATTGTGTGTTGTTTCGGGGCCTGTCTGTCACCCCCCCTTTGGCACCCTATGCACCCCTCTGGCTGTCAATAACATCATTCTCTTGCCGGTTGCAGAGGGCGATAAGCAAATTAATTTTTTGATAGGCAGCAGCAGGCAGAAGGAGCAGGAGCAGCATGATGATAGAGATGGGGATGGGGAGAAGGAGGAAGAGGCGTCAGTCGGCATCCTACTTCCCTCTAATTGTGGCCCAGAGGCAACAACGTCGTCTGCTTGGTTGACTGATTCAATTTCAGATAAGCAAAATAAAGCAGCAGCAGCAAAAGCAGCGCCATCAAGCACATGCGACCGAGAGCCGAGAACCGAATATGCCACCCAGCGAGGAGCGAGAGTTAAAAGACAAATGTGATGCCACATTATGCAGTTTTTGGTACGTCGCCCGCATAACAAGAATCTCCCACTGACCTGACCTCTCCCGCCCGCTCTCTCTCACTCCATCGACTGCCCGGAAATCACTCGATTTTGGGTTCTTGGCTCTCGGTCGGGTGTGGGTCTGGATTTGCCTCTGTTCTCGGTCTGGCTCTGGTTCTGGCGTTGATGCATCGACTGAAACTGTTGACTGGTTGCCCCGCTAAATGTTTGTTTAGCAACTGCATCTGGCAACGTGGCAAAGGATATATCCTTCTCATCCTGACATTGAGCGACAGTTCAGCCATATGATGTCTGTGTGCAAGTATGTGTGTGTGTGTGTGGGTGTTTGTCTGGGTGTGACTGTGACTGTATGTGGCCGGAGATGCGTCACGCCTATTTTAACCAGTGTATCCATGATATGACATGAGTACAAAATTTATACACATACATATAAATATACATATCCATACATATACAAAATGCTTTCCGGCTGCAAAATGCCATAAATTATATGCTATACATACTAGTGATGACACTTTGAGTCGACATACTGCAAACAATATCGATATAACATTAATAAGGATTTAGATTAACGACTCAATTTATTTTCTGTTCGATTTAACCATCTAATGTGTATTTAAGCATTTGGTGACCCCGACGTTTTACGATATTTGCCTTAATTCATGAACAATATTACTTCGTATAAGCGTTTGAATTCAATTTTTATAGTCTGACGATACATTTGACTTTAATTGGTGCACTCTTTTTATACTCCTATTTCTTTAAGGTAAAAAAAATAAAAAAGTAAGTAAGTCGCCGGGCCGACTTTGAAAACTATGCATCAGGTGAAAAGATATATATTAAATTTCTTTCAAATGTTATCTCGCTCACTCTTATGTGGACACAAGCACTTTAGCGCTCGGTGATTTCCAGCATATGCTATCTCGCTCTTTTTTGTGTGCATCTGCCTTGCACCGCTTTGAGGGAAAAACGTTTCTATGTATAACTCGGCCATATTTTATCCGATTCTTATGATATGATATAATGGGATGTTAGATGTACGTGGCATGTATTAGTGTGCCAAATTAAATTACGATACGATAAATATTTCGGATGTATCGAATTTAGGAGGCGGAAGGGGGCGTGGCAAAAATTTGAAACAAACTTGGTCTGCATACACGCATCTAATGTCCAAATATGATAGCTCTAGCTTTTATATATAGTTTCCGAGATATGGGGGCTCAAAATATTGTTTCTCAAATAACGTGAACGGAAGGGGGCGTGGAAAAAGAAAAAAAAAACTCGATCAACGTACACACCAAACGAGTCTACATTCCAAATTTGGTGGCTCTAGCTTTTATAGTTGCTGAGATCAAGGCACTCTTTCGGACGGACAGACGGACATGTCTCAATCGACTCGGCTATTGATACTGATCAAGAATATATATACTTTATAGGGTCGGAAAAGCTTCCTTCTCCTTAATATAACATTTCATCATATGGATGCTGGTATAAAAAGGCCTCACGCTCACATCTATAGAGCACAGAATGTTTGCATGTTTGATTTAAACTTATTTGACTTATGCCTCAGCCTTTTGGTTTTGGGTTTGTGTTTTGGGTACACACGCACCCCCCTTTAAGCGTGCCAGTTTATTAAATTTGCATAAATGTTGAGCATTTTGTTGATGTTTTTGCTAAGCACGTAGGGTCCGGTTCGGTTCATCCGTCCCTCCGTTCGTCATACTTTTCTCTCTCCTCATACTGGTAACATCTGGTAATAATGTCCAGCTGGCCAAGCAGTTCATTAAAAACGTAAAACAAGGACGAAGAACAAGGCAATTAGTACATGGCAGCAGATTTAAATTATAGCAACAAAAAAAAAAAAAAATAAATAAAGTAGAGAAATGCTAAACATCACAATGAAAGGCGGCCACAAGAGGAGTTCCGCCTTCGAAAAATCCGCCACAAAGCACTGAGAAACCTTAATCATGCCTCATTTCCTTTCCTTTCCTACTCAACAGAACACAACACAACAAATACAAAAGAAATGAACTCCACCACACCCCCGACCAAACCACCCTAAACGCAAAAAAAAAATATCAAAGAAGCTAACTTTGGCTATGCCAAAGTTTGTATACCCTTGCAGCTTTTGACCATTACATTTTATTTTCTAAAAAATTTTTTGTTTCTTAATCCAATAAAGAAATATTTTAAATACATTGGCCGGGGGCAGCCAATCGCCAAATAGTAGACAATGTAGCGATTGATATTCATATTCATATTCACACACACACAATCGCAATTTTGACACATATATGTGCTTCACTGCTTATGCGTGCACTGCTTATGGCAGCAGTACTGCTGCATACTGCTGCTGCCATAAGCAGTGCACGCTATATAGGCAAATTGTATATCGTCGAAATCAGGCGTTATGTTTATCCGATTGTTTTGAAATTCACGCAATATGACGTAATCCCTTTTTATTTATGTACATAATCAGTTTGGATAAGATTGTTCAAAAAATAGAGAAGTTATTTGCATTTAACGATTGTATTTGTATGGCAGCTATATGATATAGTTGTCCGATCTTATTCAAAATCGCAGATGTGTATGTGGCTGTATAGAAAAGCTTATATACGAACTTTGAATGCGATAGCTCTAAAACTGTGGGACTAGATCGCGCAGCACCAGACAGACAGACGGACAGACGGACAGACGGACATGGCTATATCAACTCGTCTTCTCTTGCTGATCAAGAATATATATACTTTATGGGGTCGGAAACGATCCCTTCTCTGCGTTACAAACATCTGACCAATTTTATAATACCCTCTGCAAGGGTATAAAAAAGCAAGCGCCCGTAGTACAAATCTCTGTGCAATGCGCCGTGAAATATGCAAACAATGTTCCTGCTGCTGTAAGCAGCCTAAAAGTATGCAGCGTTCTTTTTAAATTATGCAGCAAAACGGGCAAACAATTGCTGTCAGCAGTCTCTTCGCCTCGCCCCGCTCGTCTCTACTCTCTTTTTAGTCAGGTAGAAAAGCTGCCTCTGCCGCTACCGCCATTCTCATTGTCAATGTCGCCTTAAATTATGCCAAAAGAGAGCAAGGGCACTGAGGTGAGGTGGTGGTGATGGTGATGCTCGTGGTGAGGCGTTGAACGAAGTATAGCCACGGGCACACAAGAAGGACGGCGGACGGAGGACGCGGGTGAGGCGCTTTAGGTTAGGGAAAGCTAGACTGTAGTCTACTTTCAGCTAGACATCCATTGTACCAGAGAGGGCCAGACTTTTTCAAAGCCACTGACCCCGAAAAACGAGGCAAAGGGAAACACGATCTTAACATGCGCGCACAAGTGCATCTGAATTATCGCCATTACTGCCTTTTGATACCGTTCAAAGAGTACACTTAACGAGGGCATACTCTACGTCGAAGCAAGTTCCATGTTTTAATTGGTTGACAACGGATGAAGGTTTAACCGATGCTGAACTATTATAGCTTAACTGTCATAAAGTAAGAGATCTCTCTCTCTCTTTCTTTATTTGGCTTTAGTTTAGAGAACTTTTCCGATAGTCCCTAAAGATGTCTTGTCACAATACTTGCGTTAATCGTCTTCAATCGTTGATGGGTTTTCGAAATGGTTTAATAGTCATTTCTTAGTCGATTACTCATGCTGCTTGCGTCGTGTGCTTGCTTGTTCTACTTAGTTTTTTTTTTTCTTCTTTTTGCCATTTTGTCTGTAGTTGGTCCTTGGTCCTGCGGCACATTTCCGCTTAGCACGCCACTTCCGCCGCATCCGACGCCTCGCCATTTCGGCTATGCAACATTTTTAGAAATTCGCCGCGTGCTTCTCGATTGCAATGTGAGTCTGCCACGAATTTATGCGCCAGCCTCTTCTTTTGTGCACTTTTGTACACTGCTCTTCTTCACTGCTCCCGTCCTCCGCCTCACCATTTTTACCGGAGCACTGCCTGCTCTCCATGTCTCTAGTAATTCCTAGTCCAAGCATCCGCTTCCTGTTTAAGTGCAGGCCGAAAAAAGTTTCAGTTGCTCTTTTTGTCAGCAATTTTTTTCCACTTTTTCGGTCTGCCGTTTTTTTGGGATTCTTTTTTTTTTGGTTTTTCTTTTTGTCTCGTTGCGGTTCTTAGTAATAAATTCTTTTTTGCTTCGTCTGTGGCTGTCGGGCACGCCCCATGCCTCATGCCCAGCACCCACGCCCACATCCAAGGATGTGGCTGATCCTAGTCGGCTTACAAGGTGTTTAAATTGTAGTTAATTTTCTTGCCACTTGAACGCCTCAGTTATCCTTTTTGTTGGTCTTCTTTGGGTTAGGATTTTTTTGGCTTTAACTTTAAAGTCTTCTCTTCTCCTCATTTTGTCTATTCGCAGGTCAAACGTCTAACCATGGGTCTACTACGTCACAACGAGGAGTCACGCCCATTGGTAGCTAATGTAATGCCCCTCAGCGCTGCCTTGCTGCAATTAAAGAGCGAGGAAAGCCATCCCATGTACTCGAATGGTTATATCAATGAGGACTCGTACATTGATAGCAAATTTGGTGATTCATGTCGCCAATCGTTGACAGCCATTCCCATGCTAGACAATGTCAATTTGAATGATAATAATGAATTCAATCTGAAGAAACGTTATCTCCGCGAGACTAGCAGCGGTAAGTTCTTATTGGTGACGCCGACGTTTTGGCATAGGGTGAAAACTGTACCATTTTTCTTCCATTATTTTTCCACAGCCAATTCAAGTCCCAAGATTTTTGCCAATCGCTTGAGATTAAATAATGCATTAGCATCAGGCGCTGGGGCCACCGCTCAGCGTAGCAATAGCTTAGCCAATACCCACTGCAATGCGGCAACGGACGATGAAGAAGAAGCCGATCTTAAAGATGCTTGCTGGTATCAGGCTGGCATTTCGCGAGACATTGCCATCGAAGTGTTACAAAGCAAAAGTCCTGGAGCTTTTTTAGTAAGAAAGAGTAGCTCTAAACCGGGATGTTATGCTCTGACACTACGTGTTCCCTCACCACCAGGACCCAAAATAGCCAACTATATCATATTACGATCCCCCCGAGGCTATAAAATTAAGGTAAGAAACAAAAAAAAGAGGGAGAGAGAGAGAGCACTTGGATATTAAACGAATTTTTTTAGGGTTTTCGCAAGGAGTTCTCCAGCTTAAAGGCTTTGATCACCCATCATTCGGTTATGCCCGAACTATTGCCCGTCCCCCTGGCCATGCCACGTCCCACCAATATGTCTTCGTCGCGTCGTAATCTGGATGACTTTGATACCTATGATTCACTGCAAATGCTATTGAAATATCTAAGAGCTAAGAATCTGGAGACAGAACAGCAGCAGCAGCAACCACAGTAATATAGATATATATATAAATGTATATGTATTAAACTTGTAGCACAAAATTGCGGAAAGCGAAATAATTTTGCTTCAAATATTTACTCTAACTATATGTAAAACAAAATAAAATTGTGATACTCTCTAAAAAACAAAAAAACAAAGACACACACACTGCAAATGAAACGCCTAGCTGATAAATGGTGAAAGTATTTCTAGTTTAGTTTAGTTGATATCATTTTTTTGTCAGAACATGAAGGGAAGAGAAGTAGAAAAAGAAGATAATGGAGATGAAGATAAATATATGAAAAAGGTAAGCAGATTGAATGAATTTGTGAAAAAAGAGCGTTTGTGGCGTTGGAAAATATATAGATTTGTTCGATTTCTCTGTTCATCCCCCATTATTTGTCCGATTTGTTTTGAAGTTTTAAAAGACTTGACAATTATAGGTATAATCAGTTGGACAATAAATTATTTCATAATATTCTCTGGAAAATTGGTATATATTATAAAAAACTTGATAAAATCAAAGTCCGCTATAATTTCCTTTCTAGAGAGTTGAGAAATCTATTAAACTTTCTGACGCCATCATCAGAAATACAAATATATTAAATGTAATGTTTTCCTTCAAACTAAATTCGCCTCCTACATGTGAAATTAAATCAAAGAAATCAAAAAAGGTAAAATGAAAAGAATTAGTTGAAATATTTATGGCAGTTTTGCAAATTGCATTAACACAGCTGAATCGTTTGTTGTACCGTAATGAACCGAAACAAGCAATGTAATTTGCAATCGCTGACTCTTAGCACACACATTTTCAAACTGCAAAACCTTGAGTAAAGCAAACATTTTCATAGGTATAAAAAATCTATATATATATATATATATACATGTATCTAAAAACAAACGAAAAATATAAAGAAAAATCTATGTTAAATGTTGTTGCCGCTTCAATTGTTAAGCATTAAAGTAAATAATATTATTATGATCTACATATAACTGCAAACAATTTTAAATTTAAGCAAATGAAACCTAACATAAAACAAGAAAAAAAAAATGCGAAGAATATGTAAATAATTCACTCACTCACCGTAAACATAATTGAGTAAATAAAGTTGTTTAATTTATATAAAAAAAAAAACACAGAAAGCAAGTGTATGGGTGGGGCGAGGGCGGAGGGGAGGTAATGGTAAATCATAATAATAATGTGGGACTAACGAGTAATAATAATCAATTTTCTCATGGGCTCATTATGCAAATGTGCGAAGGCTGCGGCAGCTGCGCAATCAAATAAATTTTCACACGTTAATTATAGTGTATGAGGAGGAAAATGGCGACACAGTTTTTCACAGGCTTTAAATAAAAGAAACCACACGAAAAAAAATAACCAGAGGACCACCGAAGTTTTAATATCCTTTGAAAATTGCATTGCCATGGATATGCAATGAATAGGACACGTTAGATAAAAAAAAAAATTTGTGTATCCTTAATTTAAATACTAACAAAAAATTTCCCTGATTGTTGCAAATTTTAATAAAAATCAAGATCACTTTTATGTACGCACTGAACTGATGATGACTTTGTCTAATTCGCTCTACCATATAAAGAAGAAAAATACTCATCGATTCCTTCACTTTAAACTTTAAAGCCAAAAGAAAACAAAGAAGTTGAGGGGGGCGCTAGGGAAATAAAAGGAGAATTCTCGCTTTAGCCGCCTAATCAGCATAATTATACAATTTTAATTTGCTAAAACTTTTAATCGAATGGCACACAGAAGGAAAACCAAAAGACGCAGAGCGAGAGAGAGAAAGAGAAAGAGAAAGGAAGAGGGCACAAAGAAAGAAGTCTCGAGGAAAAATCAAAGTTCTGGTCTAGTCTAGGTAATCCCTTTTTTAATTGCAGATACGAGTTTTCCTCTTGTTTTTGTTACTGGAAAACTTTTCCTAGCCAAAGGCGTCAAACCGTTGGCTCTTGTTGGCCTTTTTCCCCCTTTTTAAATTTTTTTCCAGTTTTTTTTCCTGCTGCTGTTTTTCAGGGCAATTATTGGCCTGGCTACACATGAAAACGTGCGTAAATGAAATACTCGCACATTTAAATCATATGAAAATCAACTCAGGGTGAAAATGTCGCTTTTCCAGCATCAACAGTCATTTTCATGGAGGGAAGGGATGGGGCCTGGTCTCTTTGGTCTCTCTGTCAGTCAGCTAAAACATTCATGGCCGAAAAAAGTTTTCTTGTGAATTTGAGAAAAGAAAATTCTACTCCCCTTGTTTTTCTTTTATTTTCCTTTGTCTCTTTTTCATCATTGACAATTATGGCTACCCTGTAATTTATAGGTTAAATGGGTATATTGAATTCGCCGTGAGTCAGTAAGAAAAGTTGGCCCTTCTTGATCAATGGGTATTTTGAGGACCATGCCTAACCGAGATTTCTAAAGCAAAATTTTCTATTAAATATTTAATAAGCCAAAAGTGGCCGAAACGTAAACAACGAATGTTGGAAATCAATTATGAATCATCATTGAAGTAAGGACGATTGCAAATTCGTAATGCGGAATGAGGAGGAGCTTTTTATTTTTGGAGTGGAGTGGTGCGAAGTGGAATGGGAAGAAAATAAGGCCTAAGAGGTTTATGCCCATTGAAAACTTTTTAATTGAACACGCCCATAATGAGTGGGCCACTCGTAGGATAGACAAAGGCAAATAAAGACGATCAAGAACAGGAGAGAAGAGAAGCGAAGAGAAGGGGAGAGAAAAAATGCTGAAAAGAAAATTTTCGGTATTTATTCCCTCTCAAGTGCATCGGCAACATCCTTGTCGTCGTCCTTCTTCTCCATCATATTTGTATTATTTACCCATGTTCTTTGCTTTCTGTCATCCCTCCCAACCACCACCCACATCTCATTCCCTTCGGTTGCTTCCGATTTCAATTTATTTCTTTGTTCTCTTGACGACAAAAAATTATTGCCTTCATTTTGTAAGATAATGATGACGATGAGTATAAAGATGATGATGATGATGATGAAGACGATGGTTTCTCTTTTGTGCTGCTCTTTACATTTGTAAAGTTTTTTCATTAGGCTAATTAAAAATGTTTGTGGAATGTCTTGAAAAGTTGCGATTTTCTTTCCTCTTTCAGCAACACATGGCGTATGAGCAATAAGTGTTTTATGACTAGAAGGTAAAACGTGTACTTAACCATTTCTTGTCATAAACAAACTGCACAGGACAATGACTCCCTGAAGAAAAGAACTCCTAGATGTTTCTCAGAGGGTGATCAATAGGTTTTCACCTTTCTGATTCTGTTAAAGTTCTAGCACTAAAGCTTTAAGGCGCAAAGTGATGCAAAGGAAACCCTTCACTTAAATGGTGGATGCAAGGAGAGCGGGGTGAGGGTTGACAAATCGTTTGCCTCTGTTGCTGCTGCTGCTGGTGCATTTCTATTTTATATTTTTCCATTTATTTGTTCGTTTGTTTGTTTGTTTTGCTACTCATTTGTTTCCGGGCGCCCCTTTTTATTTGGGTGAGGAGGTCCTTTCAGGTACTTATGGCACACAGAGTCGCTTCGTCGTCCTCGTCGTCGTCCATATAGTTGATCGAACTGCTGTGAGCCAGCTGTGTGGCATAAAGTGTTTTGCTCCCTGTGCCACAGCAGCAAAAGCGAGTAAAAAAGAAGTTTCAAGTGCCATATCACTTGAAATATATGTTTGAATTTGAATTTCTCTTTCTCTCTCTCTCTCATTCTCTTTCTTGCTCTATATCTCTTTCCCCCTGGTCAATAGCATGCAATTTGGGTTAGGCAAACAAGTAAACCGATTCTCAGTTTGGTTATGGTAAACATTATGGCATAATCACGGACCGCACTCACGTTCGTTTCACGTTCCACCATCGATGCCGATGTCGACGTCTGGTGCATTCAATTGGCCTAGGGGAACCATTGGCCAAAACTCTGCCAATTGGCCAAAAATGCCACACAAAAACATATTTGGCAACAGCATGAGCCAGGAGCAGCAGCAGAAGCCACCAGATGATGATGATGATGCGGAGGATGGGGGTGGAGGTGCAAATGGTGGCCAAGTAACCACAAGCTGCTCTTGGGTCAATGTTGATGTTGTTGTTGTTGTTGATTTTACTGCAACAATTCGCTGGGGGAGGAGCGGGATGGTGCTGCAGTTTGCCTGCTAGATTTTGCGCCATAAAATCAGACAGTCAATGAGCCAAATAGCCAAATAGGCAAAATGGCCTGTTATTGTTATTGCCGCAGCGTCGGGCAAATTAATGAGGTGTCCTGCCTGCCTGGCATATCCTGCATGACTGCAGTTCTGTGTAATTGAGTATGCCAACTGGGAGACGGCATTGCTCCAATCATCAGGGACCACGAGGACTGAAAAGGACTGACAATTTAGGCGCAGCTTTAAGGCACCTCCATCTCGTTTAGTCCCTCTCTCACTCTTTGTTTAATCTCTCAAAGTTTCATTGAACATTTTTGCATGAAAACTTCCAAACTTCCAAAAAAAAAAAAAAAAAAAACCATGAAAGAAAAGTAAAAGATTTTTCTCTCGCTTACATGAAAGCTTGGCTGCGCTTTTGACGCTACATTTTCTTATTCGCCTTTTTATACAATGCATCCATTGGATGAAATGGTATATTTAAGTCGACAAAATGTATGTAACAGGCAGAAGGCAGCATTCCCAACCAAAGAGACCAAAGATTTCGGTAACTATAAAAGGTTCGGAAACGTAGAAACGTTTTAGATCATAATAATATTTACCAAATTTTATAAAAACCTGTCCCCGCTAATTTCAGATGCATCCCTGTTCCGTTTAACAAAGAACAGGCCATTTAGATTCCCTTAGATTATATATATATAACTTGCCCTAGATTTCGATATGTTCCCATAGATTTCTATATATTGTATAAACAATATTGCATGTGTTTACTATCGCAGCAGGCGAAAGGTATATAAAATATAAATTTGAATTAGTCTTTTCATTTGGTGCATGGTATATCAAAGTCGGCCCGACGACTTATTTCCTTCATTTTTATTGTTTTCCCTAGACTTTTGCTCGTCTCGCCATTGTGTTTTCTAGTTTTAATGACAACTTCTACGAGTATGTCTCGGCCAGCAGTTGGCAATTGTCGCCTTAATGTCAATGTGCATTTTTTTTCCTTTTTTTGCTCCTTTTTTTCTCCCCCACCTCTCGCTTGTCCTTTATCCTTTTTTTCTTCTCATTTTTTTTTTTTTGTTGGAAAAGTTTACAATTTTTATGTCCTTTAGAAATGCTGAATTGTTAAGCAGATCTCTGTGTGGTGGTCTTTTACGTAGTATGAAGTTGGGCAAAAAGTTTCAGTATAATAAAAAGGAAATTCTAAATACAATACTCGGCAGTTTTCATAGTCACACACAAGAATGGCTAAACTTATTTTCCAATCTGTATCTGTGTATCTTAAATTGCTGAAGCTTAATCTTGAAACATTTGTTTTTAAGAATTTCAAATACATATGTATTTGTTATCAGTTTGTAAAATATTCTAAGGAAATGTTTCCTACCCAATCTGATAATGGCAAATTTTATTAAGTCCATGAAAGATACATAAATGTTTGCTAAAAATGTCATTTTTCGCTAGCTATAACTCGGCTATTTTTTTGAGGATTTCAAAAGTCTCTATTTTATCGTCAAGTTCCATATATTTGAAAGGCATCATAAACTTCGAAAATTTGAATAAAAAAAATAGAAATATTTAGTTACATCTTAATCCTTTTGTTTATTAGTTGATATGTGAAACTCTCAACTATAGGCTTAACTAGCTCAGTCTAAGTCTGGCTCAGATAGGTTGGTCTGTATTGGTAGGATGTATGTACATATATATACGTAAATGCCAGAATGTAGGCGAAGATGTGTTGAAATCAGATGAAAATCTTCTTGGTGGCATTTTTTTATGGCTCTCTCTCTCTTGCTGACTATAATGCTAACATGCTAAAAAGTATGCAACATTAATGCACTACATACAGTTGGGCTAATGCAACAGAAAATACCAGAACAAGAACAACAGCAACAAAAGGCAAAAGCAAAAGCTATGCCATCAACATCATGAAAGAGAAATGGATGAAGGAAAGAAAGTAGAAGGAGGAGGAGAAGCTGAAACTGGCTCAGAGGTGGTGAGGCAAACAAAAGCCAGCTAAAGCAACAGTGGCAATAGCCCAGAATCTCTCTTTCTCGCTGCACCCCTCTCTCGGCTGTGTTCTTAGCCCACAAATGTACATACATAGAATTTTTGTTGCTGCTGCCATTGTTGCAGCTGCCTCCACACACACACACCCGCTCTTTGCCTCACCCTCCCTCTCTCTCTCTCTGTTGCCTGGCTTTTTGTTTAATTCGTTTTTCTATTGTTCACACACATGCACAGGGTGTGGGGAATTGGGGGGAGAGGTAAAGGAGGAGCCGAGCCAAGAAGAGAACTTTAGTCCAAATGGCTTTGGTAACATTGTAAAATTGCATGAATGTGCCATCGGCATGCCCCCCGCCTTTCCTCTTCCACAGCCACCACTATCTCCTATGTCTATGCAGATTTTTGCATAAAAGTTGAAAGCGACATTATTGAATATGCGTTGCGATGTGTCCCCCCACTGTTCCCCCGCTGTTCCCCTCTCAACCGTTGTACCATTGTCCCATTGTTTGAGTGTGTGTGTGTTTTTTTTTTGTTTTTTTTTGGGAGGGCCCAGAAGCAGCTTAGTGTGAGAGTTTTGTTGAAATTTAGACAGGACATTAAAGCCATTTGGAAAGTAAGTAAGAGAAACATTCATTGAATGTTTACCACACTCCCTTCCACAACCACCTTGCTTGCTGCCTCTTCCTCTTTGCTTATTTATGTTACGCTTTCGTTTTGTTTGCCGCTTTAGCTAATAAATTAACAGCTTTACCTTTTGGCCCAACTGCAAACCAATAGCAATTTATCGCCAGCTACAAAGAAAGGAGGCACGTAGCAGAGGCAGGCAGGAACAAGGAGCCAAGCCAGAAGTAGGAGCAGAATGAAGATATAGGTGAAATATATAGAGGGGCTGACTGGCTGAAGGGGTTCGGTTTTGGCTGGGTTTGGTTCGAATGTGCTCACCTTATCGCCGGCTTAAAGCGACACGCACTGCCACAAAACGCCACCAGATATAAAAAGCGGGGCGGTGGAGAGGTGGTGCGGATTGTGGACTAGGATATGGCCAATAGTTAGTTGTTCTGGTGTGGATGTGGATGCTTTGGCTCTTTGACTAACGAGGGGCGACAATAAAAATGGTCATGGCAATTGGCACATTGCGGTTTCCGCACAAAGTTAAAAGGATTTGCAATTTTAAATTATGGCCTAGAGAAGATATTCGAGAGTGAAAAAGAGACAAAGATAGAGATAAAAAGAGACGGGGTGCAAAGGTTCTACATACATGTGAACTAATTTCTTTAACTGAAAGTTAAGCTGCAAATTGAAAAACCACTCAAGAAATCGAAAAGAACCAACAATTTCTAGAAAATATTCCAAGTTCATATCCTTGAACTGGGATTGAAACAAAATTTTATTTATTACAACAAATTTTCTATAACGTTTGAAAAATCTTCCTCAAGGGACTTTCCCAATGGGGACTCCTTCTTTTCTCAGTGTATTGCATTACATGAAATAAGTTCGAAAAGAATTCAAAAAAAAACCAAAGATGTATGCCCATTGCGTGCAGCTCCTTTCTTTTTGTTTTTTGAGATTGCAGAAAGAAAAAAATAAAAATAAAGGAAGAGAAGGAGTTGGTGGGGGAACTGGATTGGCTAGGTGGCCGGCCAGGAAATGCTTGCCAAGATTTATCGTGCGTCCATTACAAGCGGAAATTAAGCGCGGCAGGTCGCCAAGGCAAAGGCGAAAGCGTGCGTGAAAGCGTTTTCCCGGCTAGCCATAAAGTAGCAACAGCTACAGGCAAAAAAAAGAAAGAAAGAAAATGCGAAAAAGGGAAAACTCAAATTCCACCAGGCCAAAGCAAAGCTATTGTTTTTCTCTTTCTACTTTTGTTGTTGTTGTTGCTTGTGTTGCTTTGTGTTGTGTTGCGTTGTGTTTGTGTGATGTTTCAGCAGAGGGATGCCAAACGAAACGAAACGAAAATTCCAGTCACGTGTCATGCAACGACAACTTGGGATTTGTTAAGTGGCGAGTCGTCGTCGTAGTCGTCGACGTCATCGTCATCGGGGACCTACAGCAACCATCTATATATATCTACTATATATACATATACATATATATATATATCGTAGGTAGGTAGTAAAGGTATAGCCATATTCATTTTTTCACAATTGCCAACTTCCTTGTCTTTTTGCTGTTCGATTGCTTTTACCTTGTGGTTCCCATCAGTCAGCCATGAGTTGATTCGATTTACCTTACCATCTCCCTTCACCGCACCCTCACTCCCCACTCCAGGTTCTGCTTTTGCCTCAATGGGTGATGTACCTTTTGCTTTTAGTGATTGAAATCGCACATTTTAAGTGAAAAAAAATGAAAGAACGAATGGAGAAGAAGTCGAAGCGGAGGTAAAGGTGGAGGCAAACACATTCAAGTGCACTCAATCATTCGTCACTTCGGTGGTAACGGAATGGGTGGAGTGTGGTGTGGGGGTTTGGTTGGGTCCTTCTGCTCGCTCGCTCGTTCATTCGTTTGTCCTTCATCCTGTCAATTGTGTAAATGTTTTTCTTAGTTCCCACATTTCACGTTTGTGTTTATATAAAAGATTATGTCCAAAGAGAAAAACGACAGCGAAATGGAGTCGAAAGCTTTGTAAACCATACGATGATAAGTGACCCACCCTCCCTCCTTCTCTGCATCCCCTCTCTCCCCACCGAATATCAAATCAATACCATAACACACAAAAATTTAAATCCAATTGCCACATAAAGTAAAAGGAAACTTTTCTAATTTAAGCATTATGAAAATTATCTGAGCTGGTGACCCCCAAAAAAAGAAAAGAAAGAACGGAACAAAAAAGAAAACGGCCAACAAAACGTGTAAAGTGTAACGTGAAAACTTTTCCATTAAGAAAATTAACTGGGATTAAGTGTTTCCCAGCATTTTTCGGGTGCGGGAGGGCCAACTTCAAAAATTGCTACCATTTTCAGGGTCTTTTAAACATTTGTCACACTCACACACACAGACACAACTTTCTCTGTCGTCTTGAGGCCTTCCCTAGAGGAAGTGCTGTCACACAAACACACACACACTCATACACATCAAATTGGTTAAAGCCACCAACGTGGGGGAGGGCGGTGGAGCGAGGGAGGATTTTGGGCCCTTATTTGTTGCCTTTTTTTCGTCGTCGTCGTCGTCGATACTAATCTAATTTTATTGATATTGACACAATTTCTGCAGATTTCCGCATAAACATAAAAACACAGGCGGATAGACGACTTTAAGTGGCTGGAGCATCGACAACAACAGCAACAGCAGCGCATCAGCAAACAGAAAGAAGTCTGAGTCACGCAAACAAATGAAATCTAATAAAAATGGACGAACAGCTAACCAAAAAAAAATACCTAAAAAAAAAAAAAAAATTGCTCAACATTGTGGAAAAGTTCAAAGGAAGATTCCCAAATAGGGATACTTGAGTTTTAGATAGGAAATTGAGGAAATATGCTAATATTTTTCTCTTGACGAACTATAAAAATAGATAAATTATTTTGTAAATGGAGCATAGAAATCAATTGCTTCGAATGGACTCGAAAAGAATCTATGAAAGGCTGCTAACTTGTAGAGATTTCATGGATTTTCTGAAGAGAGTAATCACAGCAGCTGCTGCAGCTCAAGGAGACATCTGTCGATGCTGGTCGAGTATACGTATATGTATGTATATATGTACATATATTATAAGATTTAAGTACATTAATTACTTTGGTCCACTCTGCAAATTGTTTGCTTACTTTTATCCGTTTCTTGTTTTCTTTTGTTTCCTTAGTCACAAACTTATTGATCTACTCTCGTAGATCACCGATCGATCGATCAATTTAAAAGGCAGAAATTGATAGCACAATCTTTAAAAACGTTCTCCTTTTCAGGATAAGATTATTGCTCCTAATTTAGTACGTGCCGCAGAGATACATGACCTTATCTTGGATCAAATATTGTCCAACTAAATTAATAGAGTACCCAGAATTTATTTTTGGACAAAGATGACACAACTATTTGCCTCTTCTCCTACTATCTTTAAAAATGCTCTTATCTAAAACACTTTTCAGAGTTAAGTAATCGTAGGGGTTAAGGATTATGTGACGAACTAAGCATATATATTTTCATTTATCATTAAAAATCTAGATGAATTCAATTTTAAATGACCTTTTAAGAAACGTTCCTGGATAGCTGAAATATATACATATGTACATCAAAAAGTCTTCAATTAGAAATTGGATTTAAGTAAATAAAATTTATTAGATCCGCTTATGGCTTATGGCAAGTTCATCATGAGTTTTGTCTAGACCCTGACACAACAAGTTCTCCAAAAAGAAAAATATATGGCATTATAAATTAAACAAACCGAAGCTGGCAACTTGATAAAAGGCAGTCAATAAACAATGACTGGTAAAGACCTCCAGAGACGACTTGCAATTGAAGGCCTGGCCAGGCAATTAAAAGCAAAAAGCATGTAAACGCCAAAGCAGAAATGCAATAGAGATGGAGTTGGAAATGGTGACGATGACTAGAGAGAGAGCGAGAGAGAGATGTTGGTGTGCTGTGTTAGTGGGGAGCCTAAGCAACATAATCGCCAAAACGTGCGGCAATTACATCAACTTGTGGAAATTGAATGCCAAACTCAAGCTCAACCCAACTCATTTGCAATGGTTCTCTATAGGAAATTCAATTAACAGACCGACCCGACGACCGAACCCAAGACACGTGCCCCCCAAATAATAAAAAAAAAACCCCCACCAGTGTGAGAAAAGACTATAAAAACAACAACAAAACAACAGTCGAGACTACGTAGTAGTAGTAGGTACTGCACTCCATTGAAGAGCCCACTCAGACAAAATATATACATAGATGGGAAATTACAAGTCACAGTTATTGGCATGGGTTTTGGTTTTACTAATCCTACCACTAAACCAAGCAGGGCACGATCATGACGAAAAACAGGAGGAGTATGACGTGGAGGAGGAGGATGAGGAGAAGGAGCGCCTCTTGCAATACAACTACGAACACTGGCGACTTCAATGCGAAAAATATGACGCAATGGAAACGGGTATTACGACACGTATAGCCGGTGGCAATTTGGCTGAGCCCGAAATGTTTCCCTATCAAGTGGGTCTGCTCATTGAAGAGACGGGACTTAAAGGAGAGCTACTACAATGTGGTGGTTCATTGATATCACAAGATTTGGTTGTTACCGCAGCGCATTGTCTATGGAATGCAACAAGGGCTCGAGTATTTTTGGGATCGTTGAGATTTGCAGACACTCGAGATGGTAGTGAAACGTTTCTTGTCACTCAAGAAGATTTCACTATCTATCCAGGTTATTTGGGCTTTGGTGGCTACAATGATTTGGCTTTGGTCCATTTACCCAAGAAAGCTAAACTATCCGAGAGAGTAAAGACCATCACATTGCCCGACTATGACCAAATGCAAGAGGAGGAGGCATTTTTGCTCGATCGAGTGGTCAGTGTTTCGGGCTGGGGTAGTTTAGGTGACGCAACAAACTCTAGAAATAATCGGCAACGAGAACGTTTACTTCATTATGCCGATGTGAGAGTTATGGAACAGGAAAAATGTGAATGCTATTACCTGCCTGGGTTAGTTAGTCGCAAGAGACATCTTTGCACCGATGGTAGCAATGGTAGAGGAGCTTGTCAAGGTGATTCGGGTGGTCCTTTAGTATTGCAATGGAATAATATTAGCTATCTAATAGGCATTATCTCATTTGGCAATGCCGAAGGCTGTGAATTGGGATCACCCACTGTCTATACGAGAGTTACTAGCTTTTTAAATTGGTTACAAAGCAATTTACATAAATAAATATATAATATAAAGTGAATGCAAAAATAGAAATTGCTTCCTTTGTGCCTTTCTAATCGTGTCTTTAATTTTCATTCATTTTGAATTGGCCATTAACCGCAGTTTTGTGGTCACTTAAACCACTTGAGTTACTCCCGTCGGACAAATGACCGCAACGCGTCATCAAAATCACGCGGCGAATGTTGATAACAGCAACAGCAATAGCAGCAGCAACAACAACAGCAACAACAATTTTATAAAACAACACCAAAATCGAACTCTGTCTCTTTGTTATTTTCATAATTTTATCATTGATTGATTAAGCAGCTGTGATTTCATTTTCAATTGCAACACGACCGGACAAAATAAGCCAAATTAAGACCAAGAAGATTGTGCAAGATTTCAAGTCATGGCTACACTGAGAAAAAAAATTGATATGGAATCTCACTACATTATCATACGTTTTTTCAACATTTTTACTCCAATTTACTTAAATATACTTTTGATAGTCCAATTATACATATTACCAAAACCAGCAAAAATTGAGTACCACAACTGTTTATGATAATAAACTTGGCAAATAGAAATCTTTCAAAACCAATCCAAAGACAGGATGGGATGTGCCTCCAAAGATGTGTTACGAAGGAAATTTTTTAGAGTCTCAAAAGCATTCCAGAGGATGGGATGTGCCTCCAAGGTTTTCTTATCAAATTTTGGGCAGAATAACAATTTTTGTCAGGCTCTATTTCAGCCAATTTCCTAGCGATTTAAAAAATTTGTATATATTTTTTAACACCTCTTTACGTACTTTTAAATGCTATCAAAAGTTTGGAAATTCGGAAAAACAAATTTCGCCTCAATTTTTGACAATTTTGACAGTGTATACATCAGGATATTTTTCGAAAATTGGGTAAAAAATTTGTTTGCCAAATTTGAATGCCAATTAAATGTTCATATTCCTAGCAGCAAAAAAAGACATGAATTTTGAAAATTGTCCAAAAATTGACTGAGTTAGAGTATTTCCAAGTTGTGGGTTGACCTTGTTCTGTATGATAATGGATCTTATATAGGGGCTATAGTCATTGGATTTAGATAATTACATTGCACAATATCTTTAAAACTTTGCGAGGACATTACGTCTATCCATCAAAACAAAGTCACAGACTCTATATAAACTCAGATCGTCAAGCTGATCGAGAATGTATGCATATGTAGTTTTAGGTATGACATACTTATGTCAAAAATAAATATATAGCTCTTTTGAAATGGAATCATAACCACTGCAAATAAACAAAAACAATACAAATCGACATTGAATTCTAATTTGTTGACTTTTGAATAGGTAAAAGGAATATCTTTTATATGGGATTAACTGATTCGGATAACTTAGTTCAGTTCTGCCTCGAAGGCTTTTTTTCATGTAATATTTGAGACCTTCCTTGACCTTTAACAATTTTGAAACGGAACTAACAGCTTGTCGGCGCACACTTCTTGCACTTGAGATAAGATAATTGATAGGTTCCAGGTAAAAGCGAGAGAGACAAGACAACATGTTGGTGAAGAAGCCAATGTAATGCCACTTCAGCCACTCTAAAGTAAGCGATTTTGATTCGGCAAACTAATCGAATTAATTACTTAATTCCCCAAGTAAGAACAACAAAACCTGGCACGATTTAAAAGCAACAAAAAAAACACCTAGCGAAATCGAAAATATTGTCTGATAGATGATAAGAAAGGTTTCTAGATTATTTTTTGCTGGACTAAAAGTAATTTCGCAGACCGCATGCCTATTGAAGGAGAGCGAATCATAATCATATCATAGCGAGGCAAATCAGATAAGACAATCAAAGCGCGTTGCGAATGATGTTTACTTTTTTCCATTTTCTATTGACTATGACGTGAGCTAAGGCATTGCGACTATCTAATCATCATAGGGGAAAAGAGTCGATAGTTTTTAGTATAAAAGAGCCCTTGGGTGCAGCAGAAGGCCAGTTGAGTTCCTTTGACGGAAGAACAAGCAACATATTAACAAAATGAAATTCCTGATCATTCTGGCTTTGGCTGTGGCCGCTTCGGCTTTCCCCGAATCGCAGTTGGTGCACCGCACCCGTGTGATGCCTGTCGAGCAGGGTAGCATTGAGGGTCGCATTACTGGAGGAAGTACTGCCTCTGTTGGCCAGTTCCCCTACCAGGTGGGACTATCCCTGAAATTGAGCGCTCTCTCTTCTGCCTGGTGCGGTGGTTCCCTCATTGGAAACCAATGGGTCTTGACCGCTGCTCACTGTACCGATGGGTAAGTTGAAATCAATCAATCCTGCATATAAATGGGATCTAACTCTCCCTACCCCCCTCTCCTCTTCTCTCGCTTTTCCGCCAATGCAGTGTCCAGTCCGTGACTGTGTACTTGGGTGCTACCGTTCGTACCTCCCCCGAGGTTAGCCAGACTGTTTCCAGCTCTAACATCATCATCCACTCTGGCTGGAACAGCAACAACTTGCGCAACGACATCTCCCTGATCAAGATCGCATCCGTCAGCTACTCCAGCAAGATCCAAGCTGTCAAGATCCCAGCTATCGCCAGCTCTTACTCCACCTATGCCGGTCAATCCGCCATTGCCTCCGGTTGGGGCCGTGAGAGCGACTCTGCCAGCAGCGTTGCTACCAACTTGAACTATGTCTACCTTGATGTCATTGCCAACAGCGTGTGCGCCGCCACCTACGGATCCTCCATTGTTGTCTCCTCCAATATTTGCGTTGCCACCCCCAACGGCCAGTCCACCTGCAACGGTGACTCCGGCGGCCCATTGGTCTTGGCTTCCAACTCTGTCCAGATTGGTTTGACCTCCTTCGGTGCTTCTGCTGGTTGCCAGAAGGGCTACCCAGCTGCCTTCACCCGTGTGACCAGCTACTTGGACTGGATCCAGAGCAACACCGGCATCTCCTACTAAGCAGGCGGAGAATGACCTGGAATTTCGCATAAATAAAGAAACCTAAAAAATGAACACCAAAAAAAATAACAAAGACTCTTTCTTCCCATACAGACCCAAAGAAAAAAAAGTTTCAAATTGTCATTAAACGACAATTGCAGAGGGGAAAATGAATAGGATCTGAAGCGGGGTGAGGGTAGACATTCGGCAGGCTGTCACACGCTTCGCACATAAGTTTTCATTAAAATTCATTAAATTTGCCAAGCAACACAATAAAAAAAACACCAACAACAAAAAAAACTTGGCGGAAAATAAAAAGAAAGTCATCGCCATTTTCCCCAACCCTCCAAGTGAAAGTTGAGAGTTGGTGGAGGGGGGCGGCATGGAGTAGGCCTCGCTGTGTGGTACAAAGCGACAATATGTCAACATTTAAATTATTACAACGAATTTAAATAATGGCAAAAGTTTTTCCTTTTCATTTGCATTTTCATTGTTTTCTTCTTTTTTGGTTGCCTTTTGCGAATGTAGAAGGAGAAAAAATTGGTACAGTAGGCACCAAGCTAAAAAAGACATTCGTTAACATGAGAAGACTATAATAATAATCGCACATAAGTATGAAGCAGAGAGGGAAGAGATTTAGAGAATGGAAATGGCTTCAACATTTGCATTTATTTTTTATGGAAAATGACAATCACCGACAAAACCAACGAAAAAATAACAGTCGGCTAACTTTGAAATAGCCTAACGTTACTTTTATTCACTTTAAACCATTTCCACAATAATCCATAGTCACTTTTCAATGTTTCCATCTTCAATGCATATATGTAGCCTTAAAGCTTTTTTCTGTGGAATGACTCTGCAAATAAGACTTTCCCCTGTCGTTCCTTCAACCATCGACCTATTTTAGCTTCAAACTTCAATAACCTCAGCGTGGAAAGAGTAAAAAAGGTCACATTTGCTTAAATTTTCTATATCCTAAAATGAATTTATTCGACAAGCAAAGAAATAACTTTGGTTGCATTTTTGAATCAAAGACTTGCTAACTTTATTAATCAGAGACCAAAACATAATTTAGTTCCAAATAATTGACAAAACTATTCCAAAGGCATGTTATGTTCATATTAAACTATCCATGCTGCTTTTAATTATTGAGGAATATTTTGCACTAAAAATTTTTGTATAAATTACTCTAAAAAAAAAAACATAATATAAACTCAACTTGAACCGCATTTATATTTCAACATATTATAAGAGAGCGAGTGAAGGAGAAGCCAGAGAGAAGCGGCAGGCACACCACACACACACATACACCACATGAATATGTAAAATGAACAATGAAGAGGCCGAAAAAGGGGGTCGGTGGGGGGTGATGAATCAGGTGGAGGACCTCCTGGCCACCGCTCATCTCCCAGCTGAAGCATATGGGGACTTTTGCGGTTTTTGAATAAAAAGCATTTACTCAAAACGGCCAAAAGCGACAAGAAAAAACCAAAGTCAGTCAGTGAAAACAGCAGCTGAGCTTTGAAAGTGGACTCACTCATACACACACACACTATCTCTAGGTGGTCCTAGTGTGTCTAGGGGTCCGGTCCAACCAGCAGCAGTAGCAGCAGCAGCCATGCTGATAAATGTTTGCATTGCGGAAATTTATGACAGCACAAAAAAAGTTTTTACTCGTATTTTGTGGTTTAGATATGACAAAAATATCATATACATAACCAGAAAAAGTTACATTGTGCAGACTGGATGAACGACTCTAACCGGACTACGTACACACACAGACTCGACTCTCCTTGCGTTCCTTGTCGTCAGTGTGTGTGTGTGTTCTTTTTTCTGGTTGCTCCTGTTGTTTTTTGCTAAGCAAAGTTAGTTAAAATGTCAACTGAACCCACACACTCGGAGTGTTTATTGCAAAAGTTTTGCCTTCTTTATTTTTTTAGGTTTATTTTTCATTTTTTTGCTTTTTTTTGCATTTCTCGTTTATTTAAAATCCACTTTTGCCACAGTTGCAGTTTCTGATTGAATGCTCAGAAAAGTTCGTTTGGTCTTCTTTGGCCACAAACTTTGCTCTCTTGATTTTGGCAATAAGTTTTGTGTTTCTAATGCTGTTGCTGCTGCTGCGGTTAGCCCCAAAGTGACTGTCAAATGGGTCAGTGTGTGTTCAAAATATTTGCTCGAATCGGACTCGGACTCGGCCTCGAACTCGGAGAGAGTTCAATTGAACTCGGTTTTTGTCTGTTCAATTAATTTATTATCCTTTGGCACCTTGTTTGGCCAATGACCCAATTTAATTCTATATCCAAATCGACATCCGACATCGACATCGACATCGACATTATTCCTAGCAACAGCAGGAAGAGAAGCAGCAGCAGCGGCAGCAGAGCAATTAAATATTTAGTTCAAATGCTTTGCCAGCTAATAAAACCAAATTTTACTTGCTACGACTCGTCTAAAGCAAAATCAATTAACGAAGAGCCAGCTCATCAATTATGTGTGTGTGTATGTCGGTGTGTGTGTGTGTGTGTGTGTGTGTGTGTGTGTGTATGAATGGAACTTTTTGATCCTGGCAATCCTGGCTAATATATGCCAGCCAATTGAAAGCAATCAAGTTAATTAACGAATTTTTGTTGGCAAAGAGAGGGAAAGAGAAAAGGCAAAGAGTCAGTCCATTCTCCTCTCTCATCAATCCAAATCCCCTTCTCAGTCTCATTCTGTTTCGGTCTCAATGATTTGGCTACATAATTAATTAACCAAGTCAAAGTCAAAAAACGCAGACAACAGCAGCAATAGCTACAGCAACAGCAACAAATGAAATTTTGCCAATGCCAGCATTAATTTCAATAACAGAATAACACAGAAATGGCAAGAGGGATTCATTAAATGAGAGGCTAAGCTCACCGTTTAATATACATCATAGAGGAATTATGAAGTTAAGTACTTAAAGTCACGATAAACTTCAAGATATAAGTATTATTTTAATATAAAGTAAGTTCTTAAGATTACAGATTTAGGCCTCAATGAGAAAAGGAACGTATGATGTTTCAATTTCTCCCTAAATGATAAAAGGGACATATTATAATCCATTCCATTGCTCCAATTTCTATATAAACTGTATTATGTGAGTTCCGTAAATTGGAAGGAAAATTAAGTTAGATTAAATATCTATAAATGATCTCTTTGCCTTGTGCTTTTTTTGACTATCGTTAACCCATATGATAAGCGCTTGATTCTTTGGATATTTCTTCTATTGATAGGATTCACGGGATTCTTTAGCAAATGAAGATTAGTGTAGATAGAATATGGGTAATTGGAACAACCTAGTAAATTGGACATCAAAGATCAATTACTTGCCTCTCCTATAACCACAACCAGTCTAGTTCAAATTGCTATTAACCACCAAATATGTTGTGTTTGATGGGGGAGTAAGAGCATTCCATATTCTTACCCTGTTGAAATCGCCATCTCTGCGCTATATAGAACCGCATAGACCGCAAAGTCACTCGCTTGATTGCCTCCAATAATTATAATGATAATGATTATTGGGCAAGCAGGGAGAGAAGGAGGTGGGCAAGAGGGAAATTGGGCGAATGACCAGCACTTTGCAATTTGACTTGCATATACTTATCATTAGTTAGTTAAAGACGAAAGATAAATTAACCAACTATCTAGTGCTTATGCGACTGCTTGAAGTGACTAGACAAAACCCCAAAATGAAGAGAGAGACACAAGTGGAACCCAATTGAGAAGTTTTCTTGTGTGTCTGTTGTTTGTGGTGTGGTTAATGATGGTCCAAATTATTTTTTTTTTTTTGCTTCTCTGCTTGGGTTGACTTTTTGTTTTTCGCTGTGACACTTTGACTGATGTACGGCTAATTAAGTATCCCCGTCCGACACCCTTCCAACTTCCAACTACCCACTACCCTCTCAACGGTCCTGTCACTTGCGTCACAGCTGACAGGCCGAACAGAGAAAGTGTTTCTAACAAAAAAGTCATGACAAACACACACCAAGAGATGGGGCGAGAGCCGGGGGGAGAGAGTATCGCACACTTAATTCATTTAACTCAAACATTTTCATTTATTTATCGCATTAGTACTTCCTTTTGCCAGAGTTTGGTTGATTTGGGTTTGGGTTTTGGTTTCTCTGTGTGTGTTTTTTTGTTGCTTTTTTTTGGAGTTGGGTGGCTAATGACTTCCTGCTTTTGCCAACGCGCTCAACTTCCGGCACACACTGACATATGAGCAGGATGACTGACACTCGCCCACATGTGGCAAAGGGCCCGAACTCATCCGCCAATTCTCCACTCACACTCAGTCACTTAACTCAGCTAACTCGGCATTGAATGTTTTTGGCATGTTGCCCGTCTCGACACCATTATTTCTGGTAACAAGATAATTGTATAATGAAATCCAAACAACACTTTGGCTTGACTTGTCTGCAGGCATCAACTGCTACTTCAGCTCCTGCTCCAGCTCCTCCACACTTCAACTCAGCCACAATGACTTGACGGCAAAAGTTGCGCTGCGTTTTACCAAGACAAAGACTTTTGCTGTGCCATGGTTTCTTTTTTTTCACCCTACCCGACCCTTTTCTCCGCCTGCCTCTAACTCCCTCGGCTTTGCCTTATTGAGTGGTTATACTTTTTGGAGTTCTATGCCCTATAAACTGGGAAAGAGAAAGACAGACTGTGTGCCTGGGACGAAGGAGGAGGATACGCAAAATATCAATAGAAACTTTTCCATGAAATTTGTTCTTCAATTTGAATTCAAAGATTATTTTATTACTTTTGCAAAGATTATGAAACGAAACAAGAGAGTATTTTTGCAAGTTTTGCTTGTTATTTCAGTTTTTTGACAATTAAAAATATTATATGAGTGCTACGAGTTTGTAGGAAACTCTTCTGTTTTTGTCAATTTTGAAATATATATTTGACATTTAAAACGACTTCAATCGTATATTCGAGTTTTGGCTTCTTATTTAAAGGGAATAAAATTGTATTACCAAGAGAAATTGTGAGTTAAAAGGTCATAACGAAAGTCTGGTTGAGTTTTTACAAGATTTCGTTGAGGAAAAACTTTCAAATTCCTTCTGACTTAATTTCTTGTTCTTTTTTAGATTTGTTTTATTCTTTTTTGTCGTTTTCCACATGATAAAGTAACTGGAGCGTCGAGCTAAACAACTTCTGTGGAAGTTTGTATACCCTTTAAGCAATTATAGTTAAGAGAACGATCAGCATATTGGACAGGACTTTGGAAGTCTATTAATTAGAATTCAGGGAAAAAGAATCCCGACCTTTCTATACTACTCTTGTCCTTGGAAAAGCTATAAGGATAGCGTCGTTCGATCCGACTGATCTGGAATATATATGTATAAGTTATATAGAACAAGCAACTGATAAAAATGAACTGACACTTTTTTTTGTGCGCAAGGGTATATGGAAATGTCTTGTCATGGTCTTGTGCCTTTTGTGTTTATTGTGTTTTCCCTGTTTTTCCTTTTGTTGAACTGGCAAGTGACAATTGATTGACAGGGGAAAAAGTTAATGGCTTAAGTGTACTGAGAGAGAGCCAAAGGAAATGTAGTAAATACGAAAATAAGTATATAATGAATGATAAATAAGCTTAATTTACACTTATGTACAAACATATGTATTACTCGTTATATGTATATAGAGATTAATATACATATGTGTATAATACTCCAAAACTGGTAATTGAAACATTTTCACAAAAGTTACCAAAGTAACCCACGAGACAAGAGAAAGAAAGGGGGTAAAGAACGAGGGGTGAATGAGAGACTTATCAAGTAGAAAGCATGGAGACATGGACTGCCAATCATTCCTCATATATGCAAAGCCTCTTTTCACTCATCCTTTCAAGCACTCCCACGATACATTTACCTAGCCATCACTCAAAAAAAAAAAGAATAATAATAATACTTTGCCCACTCCATCTCTCTCTCTCTTTCTCTGTTTGGCTGTTTTCTATATTTTTCTGGCAGGGCACAAAAATAAACACATAAAGCAAACAAATATCGAGGCAGGATGCCACTTCTGCTCCTCCAGCTCTTGGTTCCCTGCTCCTGTTTCTGCTCCTGACTGATGCTGACTGGCAGCCAGCTTTTAGTGCGTTGAAGCAGAAAAATATATAGAAAACAATAAACCGAAATTACAACAAAAACCCAGCATATGATAAGAGACAACAAACAACCAAACAAAAACGAAACAGAAACAAAACGAGAGATGTTTATAAGCCATAAAGCAGTCTCTTGTCAGTTTTTTTTTGTTGAATAGTTATAGACATATATATATATATATTTTCATTTTCATATTCATATGTTTTAGCAAAAATGTTTATTAATGAAGTTGCCAACAAAAGAAATTCGTTTCGCATAGAATACGAGTCGTCGTACATACATACATATATAGTCAATGCACAGCCCGTGTTTGCATTCATTCGGCAAACAAATGAGAGAATTGTGCAGACATGGCTAAAACTCTTTGCCAGATTGATTCCTAGCCAAAAACAACAAAAAGGAAAACACCAAAAAAATGAAGAAAGTTCGAAATTGTTGTATACCTATTGTGCTTATATTTAAAGGATGTAGTAGATAAGAATTAATAATAAGGGAGAAGCAACAGTCAACTTATTCAATATACAAAGGGCGGATGGTTATTTCACAGAGGTAAAACCAAAATTCTTAAATATTTTAAGGACATATTATTCTATTCTTCAATACATCTTTGTTTAGTTTAGTCACTCTATATGTAAAATATATTTAAATTGACATCGATACAAAGCCAAATCAAATTTTATTCGATTGGTTTCATATTAGTTCGTTTGATCTGGTGCATAAATATGGGAAAAACCTCTGACTTAGATACAAAATGAATATACCTTCATCTCTTTCCACAAGGTAGTAGCTGCTAGCTAGAGTATCAGACAAACGCAAAAAAATAGGAAAAGAAAAGGTATAAAGGAAATAGCCGGCAATCCGGCAAATCCGCAAGTCGCGCCAAGCCATTGATATGCCATTTTGCTAGCGCCAATAAGCAAGACAAGTACCTCCTAGACCGGGAGACACGTATTTTGTCTTTTACCCCAAAATCCCTCAATTTCGTCTCGGTTCAGCAAAGTAGAAGCAGAAGAAGACGCAAAAAATGAAGGCTCAGAAGAGATGGACAAGGAGGAGCAGGAGGGATGAAAACAAAAAAAAAAAAAAAAAACAGGAATCCAATTGTCGTCGAGAGCCTTGGCATTGGCACACAATAAAAAGCAAAAAAATGGCAACTGCCGAAAAGGATTTGTTTGCTTGAAAGGAATTTATATTTATATTTATATACGAGAAGCTCCAGCTCCATCTCCAGCTTGTGCTCCCGGCTTCTGGTTCTTGCTGTTTCTTGCTTTTCATATGCAAAGACCTGCTCCTGCTCTTGCTCCTTCTCCTTCTGCTTGTGGCTCGACGGCTTATTGATAGAAAATCATAAAAAGAGATGACAAAAATAAAGCAAAGAGCGAAAAGAAAGGGCAACGAATTCTTTTCGTTTCCCCAAATATTTGCCGATATATAATAACATAGTTTGATCCTTTGGGGGCATCAAATTTAATGTGTGTTTGTGTCTGGGATTTGTGTCAAAAAATATTGCCAGTTAGTCGTCAGTTATTGCCTTTTTCTCTCTCTCCCTCTAGCTCTCGTTTCTCTCTCTCTCTCTCTCTCTTTGCTCAAGTTTAGAGTAATGAAAATTGCACTCAGGTATTACGCTTCGACTTTCCATAGACAGCTGTATGTTGCCCTAATCAAAGTTTTTCAATACAAAACGCGCATTAAAAACGAGTTGTTGAAAAACTGCAGCAGCATAAAACTTTGACCAAGTACCAAACGCAGCAGCACCAGCAACTTCGTTACGAAAACTAAACGAAGAAGTAGAGTATACACTGGAAGAAACGCTTATGCTAAAGAGTTCAAAGAGATTGGGAGAGGAGCGTAAACTCAGGATAAGGTTCTCTTTAAGTCTCAATTCGACTAAATGAAGGCCAGGATTGATGGATATGTTGCAAATCAGTTTCTCTCAGTGATTTGAACTTACATATGTTTGAATGTGTGTTGAGTAAATCATGTGCGACAACAAATTGCTGCTAGGGAAAAGTTTTTAAAAATGCATTTGCGCCATTTACGATGTCTGGAAAGGAACACCACCACTAGCATCAAGATGAAGATGAAGAAGTAGAAGCACAACCAGAAGTAGTTGTAGTTGGAGTTGTAAAAGTAGACGAAGTTGTTGCGGAGTTGCCAAGTTAAGGGAAACGACAAAAACGAAAAAAGACAAAAAAAAAAACGCATTACTTATACGCAATGTGAGACAACATCTTTCAACGAAATGATTAATGAAGCGGCTGCTGGTGACAAGAGGCATTTGTGAATTATAGTTGAAAGGGAAATATATATATATACAATAGAGGAGACACCGCAGTTGAACAGAGAGAGAGAGAGAACACTTTGGATCCCAATGATGATAAGTCGTCATCAAATGCAGGAAATGCTATGACAGGTTTTTGGTTGGTCGGTTGGACGGTCGGTCGGTCACTTAGACAGTCAGACAGACAGCTGGCCAAGACAGTTGTCATTAATTTTGGGTGCAAAGAAGGGAAATAAAGGCGGGCGGGAGAAGAAGATCTTGACCACAAGGCGCACAAAGCATTGCCCATGAAGCGACATTTTCATGACAATTTAACAGAAATTGAGGCAAAGCAAAAAAAAAAAAATCGAGAGGACAACAAGAGCAAAAAAAGACAACAACTAAGCAGTCCATGAAATGGATGCCTTAGAGGAGCTCCTTATAGTAGTCCTTCGTTTATCATTTGTTGTTCACTTGTCGAAATTTTATTGCTAGCAATCTTGTTTGTCCGTTGTCAAAGGAGAAAATGCGCGCTTGCTCTCTTGGGGTGGAATGCCTGGGATATATATCACCAAAGGATGTGTGTGTGTGCGAATGCCTCTGTGTGTGGACATTGTTACTGCAGGCAGGATATCAGGATATAAGTCCAATAAGCATTTCGCTCTCTCTCTCTCTGTCTGTCTGTCCATCTGTGTGCTTGCTTTAAACTTTCGCCGGGTTAAATTGATGATGGACTTTAAGTTTCAATAAAGCCAGAAAATATATATCAAGAAAATTAGATGCCTTTGTTCCCAAAACGAAAATGGAGACAAAAAAGTAGCAAGGATAATCAGAAAAGGAGAGCTCCAACAGAAGCAGCTCTTCAACTTGTTATAAGTGGCGCAAAAAGCACACAAAAAAAACGTTTGTTACCCCGTACAGAAATATGGTTAACAATTGATCGAATCGATGGTTTGCATGTGCATTTTAAAAGTCCAGCCAGAAAAAAATTCATTCTTACAAAACTTTCCACGACCCTTGCTATCACCATTTTTATTTATTTTTTTTTTTTGCATACCATGATGCATACTTTAACGTCAAACAGTTTTGAATGAAAATACGTTCATTAAACAAGTTAAAGACCCTTCGAAATACCATCACTCATTCAACCAACTCACCGCCAATGCGTTGGCATAATTTATAATCTACTTTACGTGACTATATCGCGATACGAGCCATATTCTAGTTGTTACCGGTTAACAAAGTTGGTCTAGAGTATCTTGAAGTCGTTGCCTTCGTCAAAGTAACGGGTTACTTGTTCTTTCTCGGAGCAGGAAAATATACAATAGGATAGGGGACAGGAGAATAGAGGACTGAACAGGATGTTCAACATTTATGACCCAGACACGCATCCTTTTCGAACTACATGTGTCAGCAGGCAATGAATTGTTTTTATGTGCTAATGTCCGGTTTTGACCATCTCCCCAATGAGCCAGAGAAAGAGACCATTAGAGGGGGCGACAGGAAGGGAGAGAGAGTTCTTAAGATTTTGTCTGATGTTTGCATGCTTAGCACGTAAACCGATTTGATTTCAATTTTCCAGATTCAAACTGCTTTTCTGCTGCTCTTGCTGCTGCCAATAAAATGACTTGGCAACTTTCTACTACTCGTCCGATTCGGGGCCTTAATCAACATTTAAGCCTAATCTCTCCAGATCTCCCTCTCTCTCTCTCTCTCTCATTCTTTCTATGTCCCTCTGGGTATTTCAAATAATCAAAATATTATGGAGATTCCACCTTTGATTTGATATGATTTATATTTTGCTAACAATTAAACGAATTAAAACGAAGTTTTTGTGGTTTTACCGGTTTGTTTGACACATTTAACTTGTTATTAGGTATAGTATATGGTCGTGATCATATCATTTGAAATGTTATTCAAATAAATAAGTATATGTACTCTAAAGGTCGAAATGATTGATTATGTCACCTGAAGCAACAAACATCGATGTGGATTTGAGTGGGGGAACTTAGATTATTTATTTTTTTTTTTCCCCCCAACAAAAGTAAATTCATTTTGTCCAAGTTACTAATTTTCATTCAAAATTTTGCCGTTTGAACGCTTTTCTTTGATTTCTCTATTATTTACTTAGCTAAAACTTTTAAATAAATAGTTTGACACAAACTAAAAATGTTTGTATAAATCAGGTGAATTTGCAAAATTTTTTTAACTATTTATACCAATGATGTTTATTGTGCAAAACAAAATGTTTAGTTGTTGAGAATTAAAATTCTTAGACTGAAATTAAATTAATTAGAACTCTTATCAGAGAGATGGGACTGGACAGGAAAGATATGTAATTTGTTTAGATGACTTTGCGTAAATTTAATATTATTGTTATCTATTGTTTGCTGCGGCTACCTAGAAAGGTAGTTAAGTCCAATTTCTTCATATCTCTAATAATTTGGCAAATACTTTGAACCCCATGGGTAATACAGTAAGCCCCCATTAAGAGCATTATATTTAGATGGACGACTGCCACTGTTTTAATTTTTGGAGTGATAAATATCATCTAAAAATAATGTAAGAGGCATAATGCGGTCATATATAGTAGAAATCATCATTTCCATTGGATCGAATCGTAAAAGATTTCAAGTGCTGACCGTCTGCCTGCTTGAAGAACGATCAAGTGGCTTTAATTGAACGCCTCAACGTCAAGTCCAATCAGCAATCACGACCAAAATAGTAAATAATAATACGAACAAACACTAGGATAGACGTGATAAGACTAGGAATAAACGAGAAACGGCGCATGTGTGAGAACTTAACCGGAATGATTTTACAAGTAATCTATATCGGTGGTACCGAAAATAAATGGCAACACAACCTCTTAAGACACTTGAAGAGCATTTAAGTCATAGCTTTTTGGCCTGATAAGGCTTGAGATAATGACTTGGTCAAAAAACCAGAAAGTGGGCCTAGAGAGGCTCGATCCGGAATCCCTTGAAATTTTTGATAAGATTCGCATATAAAATGAGTGGCATTGCGGAGTGGAGTATCATTCGTTTGTTGCGATCAACATGAAGGTGTTTGTAGTTCTTGTTTTGGCTTTGGCCTCCGTCTCTGCTGGTTTGCTGCCACAGGGTGCCCCTGTGCATCCTCGCAATCTGCCTGTTGCCGCGTCTCCCATCCAGGGACGTATCACCAATGGCCAGGCTGCCTCTGAGGGTCAATTCCCCCACCAGGTGGGACTAAGCTTCAGCAGCTCCAGCGGAAGCTGGTGGTGCGGCGGCTCCATTATTGGCAACGAGTACGTTCTTACTGCTGCTCACTGCACCAGCGGTGCTTCCGGTGTGACCATCTACTACGGCGCCACCGTTCGTACCAGCGCCAAGTTGACCCAGACTGTCTCCAGCTCCAACTTCATCCAGCATGCCAGCTACAACTCGGTTGTGTTGAGCAACGACATCTCCTTGATCAAGACTCCCTCGGTCACTTTCACCTCATACATCCAGAAGATTGAATTGCCCGCCATTGAGAACACTTACTCCACTTATGCCGGCCAGAAGGCTATCGCTTCCGGTTGGGGCAAGACCTCCGATGCCGCTTCCAGCGTGTCCAACACCCTCCAATGGGAGACCTTCGATGTTGTCTCTGTTGCCACTTGCCAAAGCACTTATGGCTCTCTGATTGCCACCAGCAAGGTCATCTGCATTGCTACCCCCAACAAGACCTCCACCTGCAACGGTGACTCCGGCGGCCCATTGGTCCTGTCCAGCAACAACAAATTGATTGGTGTCACCTCGTTCGTGTCCAGCGCCGGTTGCGAATCTGGAGCCCCAGCTGGTTTCACCCGTACCACCAGCTTCTTGGACTGGATCAAGACCAACTCTGGTATTTCTTACTAATTATCAGCGAATATTTGACGAAATCCAATAAAATCAACTTTTATTTTGCACTACACTCAATCGTTTCTATTTAACCTTTTTTTTAGTAGAAGGTAGAAAAGCAAATTTTACATTGAAAAAATTTTCAAAATTACCTCGAACATATTATATCGACTTAGACATTAAGGGCTATCGAGAAACTCGATTGCCTTTAGCTACCAATGTCTACCCTTGGCATTATCTTAAACTAATACTGTTTTAAAATTTTTCCTAATATCATAAGATATTTAAATTTGACTTAAAATCTAACATGATGTATTTAAGTATTCATTTTCTCGTTAGTTTTATTAATCTCTTTACACTGGATTTCTAAAAATTCCCAAAACGTATACAGTGAATTTGAAGAGTCACAATTGTCGTTGACTTTTACTTTGAAATGTCGTTCTTTTATCATTTATTTAAGTAAACTGTATATAATAATAATAATAATATCATTTATTCAAAATGTTAACTCTTTAAAATGAGGATCAAAGAATTAAACAAATTAAAAAATTCTTTAATGCATTGCGGCTACCAAACGATGCATCCATAGGATGAAATGGTAAATTAAAGTCGCCAAAATGTATGCATTGGGCAGAAGGAAGAATTTCCGACCCTACTAGGTATATATATTCTTGATAAGCGTAAGAAGCCGAGTCGATTGAGAATTCGGAATTCGATAAAAGGGGATTTTCTTGCTCAATTTTGATCGTATCGCAATTTTATGGCCCACTGATACATGTCATGAATATGTATAATTCCACCATATTTCATAAAGTGCGTTTTATATTATGTTATATCAGATGCATCCCTGCTCCGTTTAACAAAAAACAGGCCATTTACATATATATTTATTCGCATAGATTTCTATATTTTCGCATAGATTTCTATATATTCCCATAGATTTCTATATATTCCCATAGATTTCTTTATATTCCCATAGATTTCTATATAATCCCATTGATTTCGATAAATTCCTATGGATTTTTACATATACAATATTGCATGTGTTAGCTATGGCAGCAGGCGAAAGGAATTTGTTTCAAAATAAATTTTTTGGGACCCGCAGTATTCCCGAAAATCGCGATACTGGCGCCAAATCCCAAAAGTGATTCTGTTGTAAGTCATTATCTCAATGCAGAATTTTATGAAATAAGGCTCAAGAAGATGCTCAGTTTGATCGTCTCAGCCACAAGCTCGTAAATAGAAAATAAAATTATTGATCCAGATTAATCCTATCTGGCATGTACATAGATCTACTAGCAATTAAGCCCACAATACCTGTCACTTGCCTTGTTTGAGTCTTTTGCGCTGCGTTTTTAACGTCTTATCAGCTTAGAGATCTCCTAAAGACTTATATTCATTCATCAACAGGAGCTGTGTGCCTTGGGTGTGTTCAAAGAGAAGTTAAAGCCCACCTTATGACCTTTTTAATGTTATGCTATGAAAAATCATAGCACACTTTTGAGCTAATTGGAAAATACGGTGTGGGAAAATCAGAAAGCCAATAACAATAAATTGTATGAAATGACAAAACACAATTGCCAGTTATAAATTTGAAAATCTTATTTTAAACACTTCAAAGAAAGAAACACCTTGCAATTTCGAATTTTGGTAAAAAGCTAATCTAATTAACTAGGGATTCCAGTGTCTGGCCCTGATAAGATGGGGGCAACATCATAATCTATATGTATTCTAGTTCAAATCAAATGGTAAGAGCAAAACATTGCACCTTGTGATTGCCAGTGCAAGCATTAGGTGTAAAAAAAAATGTCTTTACTGATAAGTTAGAAGATTTACAATGGAAATAAAAGAACGGGGTGACGCGCCTATAAGCCTACCTGAAGTTCATATGCCGATAACATAAGTTTAAACGATTAGAATGATTGGTATAAATAGCCACAATGGCTGGAGCAGAAAATCATTCACTCAAATCAATATGAAAGTGTTCGTAGTTTTCGCTCTGTGTGCTATTGCCTCAGCTTCGGCTGGCGTTCTGCCAAGAACGACACCCATCCATCCCAAGGATAGGCCCGCCGCTGTCGGCTCCATTGAAGGACGCATCACCAATGGCCAGACTGCCTCCGAGGGTCAATTCCCCTACCAGGTGGGACTAAGCTTCAGCAGCTCCAGCGGAAGTTGGTGGTGCGGCGGCTCCATTATTGACAATGAGTACGTTCTTACTGCTGCTCACTGCACCAGCGGTGCTTCCGGTGTGACCATCTACTACGGCGCCACCGTCCGTACCAGCGCCAAGTTGACCCAGACTGTCTCCAGCTCCAACTTCATCCAGCATGCTAGCTACAACTCGCTGCTCCTGCGCAACGATATCTCACTGATCAAGGCTCCGGCAGTCACTTACACCGCACACATCCAAAGTGTGGCATTGCCTCCTATTTCCAGCAGCTATTCCACCTATGCCGGTCAGAAAGCTATTGCTTCTGGTTGGGGTCTCGAATCGGACTCTTCCAACTCTGTTGCCTCCAAACTGAACTACGTTGAGCTTCTAGTCAGCACAATCGAACCTTGCCAAAATGCCTATGGCAGTTTGGTTGCCACCGCCAATGTCCTCTGTGTTGCCACCACCAACGCCCAATCTACCTGCAGTGGTGACTCTGGTGGCCCACTGGTCTTGCCCAATGGAAATCTATTGATTGGTGTCACCTCATTCGGCTCTTCGGCTGGTTGCGAGCAGGGCTACCCAATTGGTTTTTCTCGTGTCACCAGCCACGTGGACTGGATCAAGGAGCAATCTGGTGTTGTCGGCTAAGCCAAAATCATTATGAATTTTTCACGAATTTTCTAAATATTAAAAATCAGCATTGAAAAAACATAAAAAAAAAAACTCAAATTCGTTTTCATTCTTAATTTGGCAGGGCTTATCCCTATTTTTTCAACGATTCTAATAAGGATTAGGGTGGTAAAGCGGACTATCCTTTTAGAAGATAATACCACTATTATTTCCATTAGTCTTTAAAAAATTTATCGCAGGAAAACGTTTCAAGTACCAGTTAATTCATAAAATTTTAAGGAAGATTCCAACTTACCAGAATTATAAATAGGTGACTAGGATTATTGGTATCCACACCCATTACTTTTTACTTTGTCATGTCTTCGCCAATCGCAATAATTGATATATGTATGTATGTAATTAACCGTTGTCCCAATGAGAGTCGAAGAGACCTAGAGATTGGACAGAGAGAGAGAGGGAAAGGTGTACGTCAGCCCAAAAGAAAGTAAAAGGTGCTTACATGAATGAACATGAACTTTCACATGCACGCACACACATTTGCTTCTCGTACTGTTTTTGCCTATTCCACTTAATAGCATAAGCGCAGGCGCAGCGTCAACTGCGCCGCTTGCTCCGACGCCATTCTTTCTATTCCCTCAGTGCAAGTACACACATACAAGCGCAAATCGCACAAAAGCTAGATTTCGCTAATTGTGAGACACTTGGGCCACATAACGGGATCTGTTGCAGTGGCTGGTCTGATATTGCGTAATTTTATAAAGTTTTCAACGAAGCAGAAACTAATAGCACTATGCTTACCATATATAATCCTGATCAGCATAATGTGCACAATATATTTAAACAGTATATATAAACTTTTTTTCAAGCGCGACAAATTTTTGAACTTTTTTTTCCGCTGGCATGCGTCTACACAATGTACATAACTTAAGTAGATAGCATTATGTAGATAATATTAGGAGCAAAACATATCTACATCTATTTACAACTGATGGTTACACTAACACCAGAGAGCTGCCGGACTTAGCGCAATTGTGTTCTGGCTGATTCTGGCAACTCCGTCAACCATCTTTCTTTTTTGGGCAGTCCCGCAAGTGACAAGGTGGGCAAATAATTTCTTTAAAAATAATATGAAATTTGTTGTATTGAATTAGTAAAAACACCCTCAACGCCTTAGTAAGGGTGTGTTTAACGTGTGAAACATGAAATATTAATGGCAACGCAATTATAAATAAACAAATGAAGTGTTAAAAGTGCCCCACGTGTTTTTTGTATGCGTCCACGAAGACTGTGGGGTGTGGGAAAGAGATGGAAAACTGTGTAAATTAATTTTGCGCCTTCTCTTGCTTGCATATTCCAGAATCTGTTCAACATGCAGCTCTTTTTCCGTGGCTTAGAACAAATTGAGGTTCTGGAGGTATCCCAGGATGCCACCATTGCTGATGTTAAGGTGAGTCAAATTAAAAAAAAAAAAGAAACCAAAACTCCAACCTAACCTCACTTATCTTTCGCTTTGACATCCAGAATCAATTGGCCCAGGTGCATGGCTTCAATACCGAGGAGATTACCCTGAACTGCGAGGGTTTGACTCTGATCAATGATTACCCCGTGACTGGACTCAACTCTTTCGAGTTGGACATCACCATTCCCATGTTGGGTGGTAAGGTGCACGGCTCTCTGGCTCGTGCCGGTAAAGTCAAGGGCCAGACACCCAAGGTGGAGAAGCAGGAGAAGAAAAAGAAGAAGACCGGCCGCGCCAAGCGCAGGATTCAATACAACCGTCGCTTCGTCAACATTGTCCAAGGCTTTGGTCGTCGTCGTGGCCCCAACGCCAACTCTACGTAGAGTCGACCCACACTACCACCAACTCCAACAACAACACAAAATTTGTATCTGTTGAGGATGAAAATAGATGAACAACAACAAATCGCTGCTTAACTTTTTTTTTTGTTTTTCTTTGTAAAATTGGGAAAGTTAAGTGAAAAGTTAAGTTGTTTCCAAACTCTACACAAAATGAATTAATAAACAACTTATGTATTTTATACATTTCAAACTGTAATACTTCACCCATCTAATATCTCTCGGCGTGTGTGTGCCCAAAGTACTATATGGAATCGGTAGATTGTGCAGTGAAAAGTTGAAACTAACAAAGTTAAAATTAAATAATAAAAATTGTATCTTTGTCCATCAGTTCTTGTTTAGAAAGCACAAATGATTAAGGAGTTATATATTCTGTTCAATTTACAGATAAGTCATTCAAAGACGGCTCGTCTTACTTGACTCCAATGTGCCTAGTTTCATAGGAATCATTTTGTTCATTTATTAAGATGAAAGACAAGAACTGTATACAAGTTTAGCAACTGCTGCTAAGTACATACATGATGTTTATATATTCTTGATCTGCTGATCGTTCTATCTATATCAGAACGTGTAGTTTTTTAGGTATCAGTTAGATTTCAAGTGCTCAAATATTTTTTACATCGAATACTTTCATGCAGGATCAACGAAAAGTTTGTATTGTATCTAAATGTTATATCCTTAACTTTATTTGCATCTAATACTTATTTCTATATTTTGCACAGATTAGCCCAAATTTGGATTAATCGTTAGAAGGGAAATGACATCATTTATTCATAAGAATAGTTAGAGAAAAGACTTCTCTGTTTCACATGCATCTAATTAATTTAAAGCACTTTTAAACAAATTTTATTCCCGTTTAAATAACTAAGAAAATCTTCTGTACTCCAAAACTAGTCTTCTGTCCTACTCTACTTTAAGATAGTGTATTTCACTCTAGTGCATTTTCTCAATGAGAATGAGATAGAAACATGGAACACGCTAGCAAGCTCTTTGCTAGGATATTACGCAAAATGCAAAGACTTTTATACTCTGTGAAATGAAAAGGGAAAAAGGATATAGTAATGTCAATGTCAAATGTAAAATAAAAAGTAAGGGCGACGGATTTTAAGTAGTAGGTAGGTTTGTATCAATTTTCGACCGATCTTTAATAAATCTACCTGCTTTGACTGTATTTAAGAAGAAGTTCGGGTAACAAATTTATCTAAATGACAGGTTTAACATCCAAAACCTCAATTCATGTTCCCAATTTCATTTAATTTAGATTTAGAACTTCGTCTTATATATTATATAGGCATGAAAGTGATAATGGGTAGAGTTGGAGACATTTAAAGTATGGAATTGGATTTAGTTTAAAGAAAAACAGATGTTAAAAAAATATGAATAGACCCAGTCTTCTATCTCACTCTTTTTCAAGAAATTTCCATAAAAATTAAATGCTTTTAACGATTGTTTGGAAAAGTGAAAGATAGAAGGTTAGAGTTCGGTTGGAAAGTAATGTTTTGATTTTTGTAAAGGAATGTTTTGAATTTAGCTAGAACGAGAAAAATAAATATATATTATATATATAATATTTCTGATTCGAGAGCTGTAGTTTCGAAGTTGCACAAGGATAATCAGGCATGTTTTATGGACGCGTTCGACAATGATAAATTTTAGAGCCCTTGATAAGATTTCAGTCTTATCGATATCTTTGGGGGGCAAATAAATTAAAACAAATTAACACAATGGTCTTAAGCTTTGATAGACAAGCACACAAAGCACATTGTAAATCATCCTTTCCGGTCTGATGCTTATCGATATTATATATAAACGCCCTCATTGAACTTGAATATTCATTCTAAATCAATCATTATTAGTATGAAGTTGCTAGCGGTTTTAGTTTTGTCCGTGGTCCTAGCCTCAGTGGCTGCCAGCGAGAAGCGTGTCTTCTGGAAGGATGTGCCCGTGGGAAAGTCCATTCAGGGACGCATCACCATGGGCTATCCGGCTTCCGAGGGCAAAGTGCCCTACATTGTTGGCCTGATGTTTAGCAAGGAGAATGGCGGCACCTGGTGCGGTGGCTCTATCATTGGCAACACCTGGGTGATGACTGCCAAGCATTGTACCGACTCCATGGAGGCTGTGACCATCTACTACGGTGCTGTGCATCGTCTACAGGCCCAATACACTCACTGGGTCAGCCGCAATGACTTCATTGAGCACGGTGATGGCGATATTTCTTTGATTCGTACACCCCACGTGGACTTCTGGTCGCTGGTAGATCGCGTTGAGCTGCCTAGCTTCAACGACCGCTACAACAACTATCAGGATTGGTGGGCCCTGGTCTCTGGTTGGGGTAAGACTTCCGATGAGGGCGGCGTTTCCGAATATCTGAACTGTGTGGATGTGCAAATTGGCCCCAACTCGGTGTGTGCCTCATACTATGGCTCCTTCTCGGATGATTTGATCTGCATCCCCACGCCCGAGAACAAGGGCACCTGCAGCGGTGACTCTGGCGGTCCCTTGGTCATCCACGATGGCAACCGTCAAGTGGGTATTGTGTCCTTTGGCTCCTCGGCTGGCTGTCTGTCGAATGGTCCCAAGGGTATGGTGCGTGTTACCAGCTACTTGGATTGGATTCGTGACCACACTGGAATTGCTTACTACTAAAAATATTAAATAAAAATAATTAGAGCTGCTTTAGAAAAGACAATGGAGTATTTCAATTATTTTTGGAGGGCGGTTTTAGGTTTGGAACACGTGTCTGATATGATGTGAACGAAAGATATCGGGGCTTTAACTCTTATGATGATGATATATATATACGACATATCAAATTGTCCCGATTTCGAGATGGATTTATTGCCAAAGAATCATTTTGATAAGTGCTGGACAATCGGCCATGGGCCACGGCAAACAGGTATATAAAGAAAGCGAATTTGCTCCACTCACTGATAATTGTTTCTGATTATTGTAAACGAAATGAAGGCGTCTGTACTCCTCCTGTTGACAGCGGCTGTGGCCTGCACCAGTGCTGCGGCTCTTAATGGGGCCATGGTGGTCAAGGATATGCCTGTGGGCAAGAATATTGAGGGTCGCATTACCAACGGCTATCCTGCCTACGAGGGCAAAGTGCCCTATGTGGTTGGCCTGGGCTTTCAGAGCAGTTCGGGTGGCTGGTGGTGCGGTGGCTCAATCATTGCCAACACATGGGTTTTAACCGCCGCCCATTGCACCGACGGAGGAGAATCCGTTACCATCTACTATGGTGCCACATGGCGTCTGCAGCCGCAGTATACCCATTGGGTGGCCGCAAGTGATTTCATACAGCATCAGGAATACGATACAAGGACAATCAACAATGATATCTCTCTAATTCGCACCCCCCATGTGGACTTCTGGTCGCTGGTCAACAAAGTGGAACTGCCCAGCAATGATGATCGCTACAATAACTACTACGGCTGGTGGGCTGTCCTCTCGGGTTGGGGTAAGACCTCCGATAGTAGCGGTGTCGCCGACTATCTCAACTGTGTGGACATTCAGATTGCGGATAACTCGATTTGTGAAGCTTACTTCGGCACCACGACCATAACCCCGAATCATATATGCATTGACACACCCGAGAATAAGGGCTCCTGCAGCGGTGACTCCGGCGGTCCCCTGGTTCTACACGAAGGCAATCGTCAGGTGGCCATTGTATCCTTCGGCTCAACGGCTGGCTGTGAGGCAAATGCCCCCAAGGGTATGACTCGCGTTACCAGCTACTTGGATTGGATTCGTGACCACACGGGCATTTCCTACTAAATAAATTTAAATGGCTTATAAACAAATTGTGCTGATTTTTTAAATGAATTCTAAATATAGCCCAAGTGCTTCTGATATGGGCTTAATTTATTAGCTTATTTTAGCTTAGCTTATCAATTATTATGATATGTTAGGTCCAAGGAAATCCCCTTTCAAAGTTCGTTTAAAAAGGTTGACATTTCATGTCCATTACATTAAACCAAATGAATTCAAGTAGATTCGAATCTAGAATTCAAGATATATAACAAAGGGGGCATAAAACATCGGTTCTTAGCCGATTTCAATGAAAATTAATTTGAAAAGTGGTTCTTCATCAAACGGAACACACTTTACCATGAATGACTTTAAGGATCATGGTTAAATCGCTCCCAAAAGGTGCTTTTTTTTCCAACAACGTTTGTCCTGTTTTCTATCTTTTTTTAAAGAGCTATATATAGTTTTAAAACTGATGTCTAAATATTTCAGGTCCGTATATTTCATATTATTTTTTGAGTTGTAGCTTTTTAAAGATCAACTTTTAGAGTCTAAATATTTCAGGTCCGTATATTTCATATTGTTTTTTGAGTTGTAGCTTTTTAAAGATCAACTTTTAGAGTTTAGCTCCTTGAAGACCCTTTCATTTCGCGGTTAATGTCAATTACTTTGCTTAGATATTTCCTATATGGAATATACAGCCGGCTGGCCTCACCTTAAAGAAATTTCGAGAAAACATATATACCTCTGATCGCGCATTATTTTACTCCAGAAACGTGGCAATGCAAAATAATAACATATCTCAAGATGATTTATTATAAATATAATACAAAATTGAAGTGCTTGTGCCAAATAGATTTGATTATATGTATATGATAGTTGACTTATCAGTTTGACCAATCATAAATTCGTTCAATTCGATTTTCACGAGCAACATCCGCTTTAGCAGAAAGAGAACAAATCGCCTATATATACGCAGTGACAGGCGTCTTTTAATTTCAATTGAAAAGTCAAACATGAAGTTGTTGGCAGTGTTTTTGGTAGTTATTGCGGCAGCATGTGCCACACCAGTGGCTCAGGATGCCCACAAGGCAGTCTATGTCAAGGATATGCCCGTGAGGAGCAATAGCATCAATGGTCGCATCACCAACGGATATCCTGCCTATGAGGGCAAGATCCCATACATTGTGTTCCTGTTGTTCGGCAACGGAAACGGCGGTGCCTGGTTGTGCGGCGGCTCAATCATCGATCACGGCTGGGTTCTCACTGCTGCCCATTGCACAAACGGAGCCGATTCGGTGACCATTCACTACGGCGCCACGTGGCGCAATCAGCCCCAGTATACCCATTGGGTGCATCACAATGACTTCATCCAGCACCATGCCTACGATGGTGGATCACTTAACAACGATATTGCCCTGATTCGTACCCCGCATGTGGACTTCTGGTCGCTGGTTAACAAGGTGGAGCTGCCCCGTTTCGATGAGCGTGACAATTGCATTGATGACTATTGGGCTGTCCTTTCCGGCTGGGGTGCCACCTCGGACAGTAGCGGTGCTTCGGACTATCTCAACTGTGTGGACGTTCAGGTCGCTTCGAATCATGTGTGCGAAAACTATTATGGAAGCGGCATCAATGGTAATCATCTGTGCGTTGCCACGCCCGAAAACAAGGGCTCCTGCAGCGGTGACTCTGGCGGTCCTTTGGTCCTTCACGATACCAACCGTCAGGTGGGTATTGTCTCCTTCGGCTCAACGGCTGGCTGTGAGGCAAATGCACCCAAGGGTCTGACCCGTGTCACTGCCTATTTGGACTGGATTCGGGACAACACCGGCATTGCATACTAAATACACATTGCAGTTCAATAAAAGAATTATAAAGCATATAAACAGAAATCCACCCAAACGAAGTTTCTTTTGCATTTGCAGGAAGGAATCATACAATCAATCAACTAGGCTTCTCTTTACTTAATTTAGCTTTGTCTATTTAGTAGTTAGCCTTTCGATCCTATAAAAGAAACTACAAAGCGGTTAAAAAGGCTTCATCTGTCTGAAGTTCTCAATGAAATTATAAAGGATTCAATTTTTAGAATAAAATATCTTAATTTAAAGCGAATCTCTCTGAAAAAAACAATTTTAATGGCAATGTCATATTATAAGTAGATTAATTGTTAAACTAACTAACAGTAATTAAATAAAGCAAACGTTATTAAATTCAAATTCATTTTGCGTTTATTTTTGGGTAAGAAAGAGTCAAATTTCCATTGCATACTCTAAGGCTCAGAATGCTAAAATAATTCAACAGATTTTACTTGAATTTAATAGTAAGCAATGCCAGTATGATCGCGAATCCAGTCCAGATGGGAGGTGACACGCTGGAAACCAGCGGGTCCACCAGATTGGCAGCCAGCTGCGGCCACAAAGTTGGTAACACCGACCAGCTTGTTGCCGTCGTGTGTGACCAATGGACCACCGGAGTCGCCACCGCATGTTCCCTTGCCATCGACAACACGGACACAGACGATATTGTCGGCCACCGAACCGTAGTAGGAAGCGCACTCCGAGTTGGCAATGATCTGCAGGTCGGCGCACTGCATCCAGTCGGGCAATGGGCTGCCATCGTAGGTGCCGCCCCATCCGCAGGCAACAGCCCAGTTCTCGTTGTAATCGTTGTAGCGATCGTTGTAGCTGGGCAGCTCAACCTTGTTGACCATGTGATAGAAGTCGATGTGAGGGATGCGGATCAGGGCAATATCTTCGGAGCTGTGATCGATGAAATCGCTGCTACCCACATTGTGGGTAAACTGGGCTTCGGTACGCCAGGTGGCACCAAAGTAGACGGTAACAGCATCTCCGCCAGTGCAGTGGGAGGCAGTCAGGATCCAGGTGTTGTCAATGATGGAACCACCGCACCACCAGCCGCCATGGAAGTACAGGCCAACGGTGTAGGGAGCCTTGCCCTCTTCGGCCGGATAGCCATTGGTAATGCGACCCTCAATCTTATTGGTCCTCGCCAGATCCTTGGGGTGGACCTTGCCATGGATGGCTGTCGAGGGAGCAGCAGTGGCAGAGGCCACAGCCAAAGCCAGTAGAGTGATCAGCACCTTCATGTTGCTGGAGCAATTATGGATCGACCGCTTGCAGTCGTATTTATACAATTTTTAGTCTGATTTGCATTATCAGATCGTTTCGAAAGGGTTCGTAAATATTCGCCAAGAACTTAGACCCCCATATGAATGGCAATGATAAGAACATGCACTTAGAATTTCCTATTGATTAGTTTTGGTAAGATGTTCGAAATATTCATATTGGAAATGCAGACTCATCACGATATTAGAGATGAGCGAATAAACAATATACCGATAGTTTATAATCAAAACGGCGACATGCATCGCGAGATAATACCTCGAGATAACGAATTATACGTCGCACGAATTAAACGACGAATGACAAATGCTCTTTAGCTTCAAGTCTGCATTACCCGGTTGGAAGTCTTCGTCACGTATTTCAGAAATTATCAGCACATAAAGTCCAGCGAGCAAATCGCAACTTTGACGTGCACCTCGATTATCAGGATAATTGTACAGAAATTTATGATGTTTTCATTTTGGGAAATACGTCGCTAACATGTATAAAAGACCCGCCTGGAGGCTTCCGAATCACAAGTTGTTTGAGCAACATGAAGGTATTCATTACTATACTGGCATTGGCTGTCGCCTCCGCCTCGGCTTACGAGAGCGTGGTGCACCCCAAGGATATCACAAAGGCTGAGAAGATCCAGGGACGCATTACCAATGGCTACCCAGCATACGAGGGCAAGGCTCCCTACACCGTTGGTCTCGGCTTCAGCGGCGGTTGGTGGTGCGGTGGCTCCATCATTGGCAACACCTGGGTCCTGACTGCCTCTCACTGCACTGGCGGAGACGGTGTCACCGTCTACTTCGGTGCCACCTGGCGCACCAATGCTCAGTACACCCACTGGGTTGGCAGCGGCGACTTCATCGATCACTGGGTCGATGATATTGCTCTGATCCGTATCCCTCATGTCGATTTCTGGTCCATGGTTAACAAGGTTGAGCTGCCAAGCTACAACGATCGCAACAACCAATACAACGAATGGTGGGCTGTTGCCTGCGGCTGGGGCGGCACCTACGATGGCAGCCCATTGCCCGACTGGCTCCAGTGCGTCGACTTGCAGGTCATTGCCAACTCCGAGTGTGAGTCCGTCTACGGCAGCTCCACCGTCAACACCAACATCATCTGTGTCCGCGTCACCGACGGCAAGGGAACATGCGGTGGAGACTCCGGCGGTCCATTGGTCTCCCACGATGGCAACAAGCTTATTGGTGTCACCAACTGGGTCGCTGCCGCCGGTTGCCAGGTTGGCCTTCCTGCTGGCTTCCAGCGCGTCACCCACCACTTGGACTGGATCCGCGACAACACTGGCATTTCTTACTAAGAGATGACTCTTGAAAATCCAACAAATAAAGATTATTGAAGAAAAAAACAATAGAAATTTGGATTGATCGTGGGTACAATGAAGTTCATTGATTGTAAACCTGGTAGCTCCACTAGAGAATTCTTTCTCTGCAGATAAGAGCACTAAGTGCCACAAGAGCTTTTAGAACTTTCATACACTACGTACCAGATTAAACACTAAATTCCAAATATGAAAACTTGAACCATTATCTTTTTTCAGATTTCAATGTGAATAGTTAAATACTTAAAGTAGAAAGAAGAGACATGACTTTTGAAAGTTGTGCGAAAGTTAAAGCCTTAGCTTGTATTGTTTTTTTTCAAACGATCCTTCGACTCAAGCTATATTATTCTATAGATATCCGATCTCGATTGAATTAAATGGAGTCAATTCACAGACGGCTTATTAGGCCCTCAGATAGATAGCAACAATTTATGGAATATGGAAGAGCAACCCAAGAAGATCTGTTAAATTAAGCCCTATCATAAGATGCCGAAAGATTCCATTAAAAATGTAAGATTGTGCCATGTGGGTTATTGCAAGGAATCCTTTCTGATTTCTTGGTTCTTTAAAAGAGACCTACAAAGGCGGTTCAATTTGGATTCAGTGGAAACCTTTCCTAAAGTTCCATTCTATCTCCCAAATGATCTAAACTATTTTTACCCAAATTTTGTACCAAATAATTTTTACTTTTATTTTATTCTTGCTTTCGGGAAGGCTTCTTAGTAAGAAATGCCAGTGTTGTCACGGATCCAGTCCAAGTGGTGGGTGACACGCTGGAAGCCAGCTGGGTGACCAGCTTGGCAACCGGCACCAGAAACCCAGTTGGTGACACCAATCAACTTGTTGCCGTTGTGGGAAACCAATGGACCGCCGGAGTCTCCACCGCATGTTCCCTTGCCGTCGGTGACGCGGACACAGATGATGTTGGTGTTCACAGTGGAGCTGCCGTAGTAGGACTCGCACTCAGAGTTGGCAATGACCTGCAAGTCGACGCACTGGAGCCAGTCGGGCAATGGGCTGCCATCGTAGGTGCCGCCCCAGCCGCAGGCAACAGCCCACCATTCGTTGTATTGGTTGTTGCGATCGTTGTAGCTGGGCAGCTCAACCTTGTTGACCATGGACCAGAAATCGACATGAGGGATGCGGATCAGAGCAATATCATCGACCCAGTGATCGATAAAGTTGTTGCTGCCGACGTAGTGGGTGTACTGGGCATTGGTGCGCCAGGTGGCACCGAAGTAGACGGTGACACCGTCTCCGCCAGTGCAGTGAGAGGCAGTCAGGACCCAGGTGTTGCCAATGATGGAGCCACCGCACCACCAACCGCCGCTGAAGCCGAGACCAACGGTGTAGGGAGCCTTGCCCTCGTATGCTGGGTAGCCATTGGTAATGCGTCCCTGGATCTTCTCAGCCTTTGTGATGTCCTTGGGGTGCACAACGCTCTCGTAAGCCGAGGCAGAGGCCACAGCCAAAGCCAGTAGAGTAATGAACACCTTCATGTTTCAGGTACAACTTGGTGATTTTGTAAAATTCGCTGGAGCTTTTATACCAATTTTCGCTAAGCAAAGGTAGAAATTGGACCATAAATTACCAGACAACTGATATTTATATTCGAGTCATTAATAATAGTGGCTCATGATAAGGTAGGGGAGCGGCACATGGCACATTTTCAATAAGCCCATTTTTGCTTTAAGAGTTTCGAAGATAACACTTGAGATTAGAGCCGAGAAGCGTTTACAAGTTGTGTTAAAACGGAAGCTAAGTAGTTTCGGTCATGCCAAAATATCACTTTCTCTGTCATACCACTAAAACACACAACTAATAACTTAGGAAATGTACTAAAGAAGCTAACTTCGGCCTTGTCTGGTAAGTAGTGCGTTCCAGTGGTCCATTTGACACCACGACAATGCCCACCCAAGCAGAAAGCTATCGAAAGCTATCGCCACAGTCGACCGAATCTGGTAGACAGATAAAAGAAGGAAACGAACGAAACCAAGACACTGGCTACAGCTAACTTCAATCTAAATAGAATAGAATAGAGGATTTTAGTAAAGGAAGGGAGGACTCTCAGCTGAGGGCCTAAAAAGGATCATGCAAGGCATAGTTTGGTAGTTGTACAGTGTTTTTAGGATAGGGGAATTAATTCCTTGTAGGTTTACGAGGTTTAGATATATTCAATCTGGTTCAGAAGCTTGTGCGTAATCTTTTTCATCAGAACTTTATTCTGAGCGACAATTCTATGGATGATATAGTCGTTTGATCTCAACGAAATTTGTTGAAAACTTTGAATTAAACTTATATGTAACGATTTTATTTATAAAAGCTTAAGAAGTGGTAATTGAAAATTGACAAATTGAAAAAAATTTGATGATTGGTTGATCGAAATAAAGAAAGGAAGTCGTCACAAGTATTTAAGAATTAGACGAAGTAGTTTCTTGGTTATTTAAGTATTTCTCTGAGTGTGAATTCTGTCGATATTGGGACCTTTACTTATTTTACAAAAATCGTTTTATTCATTTAATATAGTTTCGTTGAAACTACGTTAATGCATATAGATAGAGACGCAGTTGTTAGCTTTTAGACACAGCACTCTTCCTTACAAAAAAGTCTCAACGAATCGCCTAGTGCGCTAGAATCCTTCGTCAACCGATCACAATGTGTTATTAGCAACCACACCGACACATTTAAGGACTCCTAAAATGTATTTTAAACATGAGCATAGGTTTGATATGATGAGAATGTAAAGCTGTAAAGTAATTCTTGCACAAGATTCAAAAATGTCAATCAAATATTATTTATCAAACTATTTTTCAAGTCAATCAAATATTATTCATCAAACTATTTTTATTGAAAACTTTGTGAAGGCTTCTTAGTAAGAAATGCCAGTGTTGTCACGGATCCAGTCCAAGTGGTGGGTGACACGCTGGAAGCCAGAAGGATGACCAGCCATGCATCCGGAACCAGACACCCAGTTGGTCACACCGACCAACTTGTTGCCGTTGTGGGAGACCAATGGACCGCCGGAGTCACCACTGCAAGTGCTCTTGCCATCGGTGACGCGGACACAGATGATGTTGGTGTTCACGATACTGTTGCCGTAGACGGACTCGCACTCGTTGTTGGAAATGATCTGCATGTCAACGCACTGCATCCAGTCGGGTTGGTTGCCATCAGCGGTACGTCCCCAGCCGCAGGCAACAGCCCACTGATCGGTGTATTGGTTGTTGCGATCGTTGTAGCTGGGCAGCTCAACCTTGTTGACCATGTTCCAGAAATCGACATGAGGGATGCGGATCAGGGCAATATCATCGACCCAGTGATCGATGAAGTTGTTGCTGCCAACCCAGTGGGTGAACTGGGCATTGGTGCGCCAGGTGGCACCGAAGTAGACGGTGACACCGTCTCCGCCAGTGCAGTGAGAGGCAGTCAGGACCCAGGTGTTGCCAATGATGGAGCCACCGCACCACCAACCGTTGAAGCCGAGACCGACGGTGTAAGGAGCCTTGCCCTCGTATGCTGGGTAGCCATTGGTAATACGTCCCTCGATCTTGTTCTCGCTCACAGGCAGGTCCTTGGGATGGACAATGCTTGATTGGGGAGCAGCGGCAGCGGAGGCCACAGCCAAAGTCAGTAGAGTAATGAACACCTTCATGATTCGGGTACAACTTGGTGATGTTGCACAAATCGTTGGAGCTTTTATACCAATTTTCTTTAAACAAATTTAAAAGTTCCACCATAAATAACCAACCAACTGATGATTTATATTTAAGTCATTAATAAAAATGGCGAATGATAAGGTAGAGGAAGTTCGAGGCTTTTTTGCTTTATGACTTCAAAATAACGATAACATTATTCTTTGATTCAATATTTTAATAAGATTAGCGATAACACATTGAAAGAACTTGGAACGGAGGTTGAACATAAATTTATGATTGATTGAATTGAACTTTAAAATTGAAACAGAAATTGAAAAGAAAAAGAAGAACCAGCGAGAAGTATTTAACGGTTAAGGGAACTAGTTCATTGGATCTACAACTAGTTCTTGGTGTTTGTAAACTATGTGAATAGTTTGGAACTTGTCGTAGAACAAATTAGAAATTTTTTCTCTTGATAGGTTGTCGATGTTTCTAAAATAGGATAAGTGGTGGATCCAGGGGAAGGGAACAGATGAGAGTTGATAAGGTTAACAGAAAAAAATGAAGGAAATTTTACGTGTGATTAACAAGGTCGGTGTTAATTTGCAATTGCCCCAAAAAGTATCCTAAAAATTCATCTATTAAATCACGATTTATTTTATGTTTCTGGACACATCATTCCACGTAACGCTCGAACAAGTGTAAACTAAAGCGATTAGGCTGCCTTTGTCCAAGGCCTTCCAATATCTTCTGTATAAACAACCTACTATACTCAAAAACAACGTGGAATAGCGTGGAATAGCGTGGAATAGGAACGTAAGGAATAGCCTTGTAACACCATAGGAATATTGTGTTTTCAAAGAACTTATGCAAAAACGGCGTGCTAGGATGCTAGTGTGTGTTCAGAGAACTCATTAAGTTGCCAAAGAAAAGTAAATTCCCCTCATAAGCAATTATCATCAAAGTAAATAACAAAAAAACCATTAAATGCAGACATTTTATATTTTCATTTCAGTTTATTTTGATCGATCAATAGTAAGCAATACCAGTATGATCGCGAATCCAGTCCAAGTGGTAGGTGACACGCTGGAATCCAGCGGGAGCACCGACTTGGCAACCAGCCGAAGCCACAAAGTTGGTAACACCGACCAGCTTGGGGTTGTCGTGTGTGACCAATGGGCCGCCAGAGTCGCCACCGCATGTTCCCTTGCCATCGACAACACGGACACAGATGCGGTTATCGCCGATCAGCTCATTGCCATAGTAGTCAGCGCACTCGGAGTTGTGGATGATCTGCATGTCGGCGCACTGCATCCAGTCGGGCAATGGGCTGCCATCGTAGGTGCCGCCCCAGCCGCAGGCAACAGCCCAGTTCTCGTTGTAATCGTTGTAGCGATCGTTGTAGCTGGGCAGCTCAACCTTGTTAACCATGTGATAGAAGTCGATGCGGGGGATGCGGATCAGGGCAATATCAGCCGAGGTGTGCTTGATGAAATCGCCGTTGCCAACCCAGTGGGTGTACTGGGCATTGGTGCGCCATGTGGCACCAAAGTAAACGGTCACGGATTCAGCATCTCCGATGCAATGCTCGGCAGTAAGGACCCAGGAGTGATCGATGATGGAACCACCGCACCACCAGCCAGCGCTGAAACCCAAACCCACTGTGTAGGGAGCCTTGCCCTCTTCCGCTGGATAACCGTTGGTAATGCGACCCTCAATCTTGGTGGCCTTGGCCAGATCCTTGGGATAGACAATGCTCGCTGGAGGAGCAGCGGCTGCTGAGGCCACAGCCAAAGCCAAAATCGCTAGAAACACTTTCATGTTGTGCAAACAACTAAAGCCTTTTAGTTTCCCCTGGCCTTATATACTTAGTTTCGTTGATCGGATTGGGACACTTAATTCTTATCGATCGGGGAGCAGTGATTTATGAATATTGTGCTGTAATTAACCTCTGATATTGGCAATAAAAAGCAAGACTTGTTTAAGGGGGGGCCCATGCACTTTTCCTCTCCAAGATTAGATAGACGAAGAGGGCAAGTAAACATTCACAAATATCAAAGTGTTCTGGAGAACGTCGGTTCTTTGTTTACAACGAAATCAAAACAGGAAAAAGCAAACTTTTCCATGTGCTGATTAAAAGAAGATCGTGGGAAGGACTAGGCTACATTTCAAAGGACGAGTTGAGGATACAACCTAAGCGGACATATAGAACTTTCAACCTTCGCCATATATTTAGGCACATTTGAACTAGAAGCGAACATTTTTTAAATTAATAGTTTATAAATTTACACGATTGAGAAAAACAGATTTGACTAGATTAAAACAACGTTCTAATCTGTCACATATTGCCCTTCAGAACTGAGGATTGACCCCGGTTTATTTCATTTTCTATGGGCATGTTATTGGAGCAGGTCGGTCCGCCCTTTGCATCAGCTTGTTCTAGACCAGGACTTATCGAGAGGGATAATGATAATGATAGCCATTAGCTTGGAAGGAATGAACAAATGTCTTTCAATTTTTTAAAACCAAATTAATATAATCAACTCCTTTTGGATTTAGGTATAACATGCATCCATAGATTGATTCCACATGTGTTTTAGGTGCAAGTAATTTGAATTCACACTTATCACATGAAAAATTGAAGCCCTTGAAGAGGAAACACTCATTTAGCACTAATGCCAACTATACAATACCATATATTTAATGAGCATATCTACGAAATTCAAGTTTTAATTTTGCAGCTCTTTGGCAAGTAAATTAGAAGGAATTATTATATTGAGGGCCTGGTGAAGTATTTATGCATGTGGCTTGTGCTTTCAATTGATAAGTCAAGAGTGTAGAAAACCTCTTGGAGTGGAACTATAAAGGCAACACTTGGAAGTGTCGAAGCACGAGTTGAGTTCCAATTCGATTTCGCGATGAAAGTGCTCTTGACCATATTGGCTGTGGCCATTGCCTCTGCCTCGGCATTTGAGGCCATTGTCTATCCCAAGGATCTGGCCAAATTGAAGGGAACGAAGATCGAGGGACGTATTACCAATGGTTATCCAGCTGAAGCAGGCAAGGCTCCCTACACAGTGGGTTTGGGTTTCGCCAAGAACGGTGGCGGCTGGTGGTGCGGTGGTTCGATCATTGGCAACACTTGGGTAGTGACAGCGGCTCATTGTACCGCCGATGCGGAATCGGTGGACGTTTACTTCGGTGCCACCTGGCGCACTGAGGCCGCCTACACGCACACTGTCAGCAGCAGTGACTTCATTCGCAATCCCAACTACAATGGCATCCTCAACGACATCTCGCTGATTCGCATTCCTCATGTGGACTTCTGGGCGCAGGTGAACAAGGTGGAGCTGCCCAGCCTGAACGATCGCTATCAGAGCTACAACGAATGGTGGACTGTGGCCTGCGGATGGGGCGGCACCTACGATGGCAGCCCATTGCCCGACTGGCTCCAGTGCGTCGATATGCAGGTCATCGCCAATGAGGAGTGTGCTGCCACCTATGGCACTGGCATCGTTTCCGACTCCACCATCTGTGTCCGCGTCACCGACGGCAAGGGCACATGCCAGGGAGACTCCGGCGGCCCATTGGTCACACACGACGGCGCCAAATTGGTTGGTGTCACCTCGTTTGTGGGTGCCTCTGGTTGCCAGGCTGGCAGTCCAGCTGGTTTTGCTCGCATCACCAGTCACTTGGATTGGATCCGTGACAACACCGGCATTTCTTACTAATAAATAAATAAATATACAAATAAATATTCCACAATGATTGAAGCTAAAATGTTTATTCAATGGGCGTCCGGGGGATCCCAAAAGGATGATATATTTAACTCTCTTGGAAAAGAATGAAAATTCCAACGAATGGAGGGAGACAAATTGTTGCTTTTAGTCCTCTTTGAATGATAAGAGCTCCACTGATATTCAAGTGAATCTCATACCTCTTCTCCCTGTACCCATTCATCGTAAACACAGAATTAATTAAAACAATTTTGATTTTTCAGAGCAGATTTATGTTTTCGATTTAATAGTAAGCCACTCCGGTATGCTCCCGAATCCAATCCAAATGATAGGTGACACGCTGGAAGCCAGCTGGGTAGTTGTTTGTGCAACTCTCAGCCGAACCGAAATTGGTCACACCGACCAACTTGTTGCTGTCGTGTGTGACCAATGGGCCACCGGAGTCACCACCGCAAATGTTCTTGCCATCGACACTTCTGGTGCAAATGATGTTGTCCCTAACCGTGTCCGAGCCATAGGTCCAGATGCACTCCTCATTGGCGATGATCTGCAAATCGACGCACTGCATCCAGTCGGGCAATGGGCTGCCATCGTAGGTGCCTCCCCAGCCGCAGGCAACAGCCCAGTTCTCGTTGTAGTCGTTGTAGCGATCGTTGTAGCTGGGCAGCTCAATCTTATTGACCATCGACCAGAAATCGACATGAGGGATGCGGATGAGAGCGATATCCCCGGCGGTATGTTTGATGAAATCGCCGTTGCCAACCCAGTGAGTGTACTGGGCATTCGTGCGCCATGTGGCACCAAAGTAAACGGTCACGGATTCCGCATCTCCGATGCAATGCTCGGCAGTCAGGACCCAGGTGTGATCGATGATGGATCCACCGCACCACCAGCCAGCGCTGAAGCCCAAACCCACTGTGTAGGGAGCCTTGCCCTCGTAGGCTGGATACCCGTTGGTAATACGTCCCTGGATATCCTTGGTGTGAACAGGCTTCACGGGAACTGCAGCACCCGAAACGGATGCCACAGCCACAGCCAAAGTGATGATAGCTATGAACGCTTTCATGTTTCTAGAACAACTTAAGCTGCTAATACTTTTCTGATAGCAATTTATACCAACAACTTGGCCAACAATTACAGTAGCGGATTAACATACATTGGGGCCCCGAACTAAATAACTTTCCTAAGCCCAAGTACAAGGTATTTAAGATCCTAAAGACGCTAATTATCATGTTAGCATTTATGTTCAATAATTATTTCAATCGCCACAATAGTTTCCGAAGATTTTCTTTTGCAAGTTTTCAAACAAATTTCATGCAGGCCCAGTCAGTTCTTTTCCATAGTTCGGCACTGGCCAAGAGAACTGATAAATTTGGCTAATCAAAACAAATCAAATTAATTATTATAGATTGCATGAAATCTATAATAATATATTTTTTTCTAGTCTCTTGTCTAGCGAAAATGTTATCAAAGTACGAGTACAAGTTGAGTACTTAGAAAACTTTATCAATATTTATTACTTCCTTTGCTACTTCACTCTTATCTTCTAAACTCTTGAAAACAGATTTTTCTTTATCTAATCGAAACTTATTCGAAAATTTACAATTCCCCAATGATAAACATTTGTTTATGAGATTTTGAATATCAGTTGTAAAACTTATAATTTAGCTTTAACTTATGTATGAATGAAAAACGAACCCAAAACTTAGATAAAGGATGGTTCATTATGAGATCTTTGAAATAGACATATGATAGATCTAGCTTATGTGATCGTATATCTATATATATACTGTCTATATATCCCTTTCCCACTAGATCAAATTCTGAGATGAAAATCTTAAGAGATTTTCCATAAGGTATACGTCGATATCGATAATCGAGAAAATAATCTGATTTAAAAGGATCAAATCATGAGCTGAAGACGGTTTTCAAAGTGAAGATTAGAAGTAGTACGAAGAGCCCTTTTTGAATAGTCATGTGCTGTTCCGTTACCTTATCATGGCCCACTATTATTAATGACCCGAATATAAATTGTCTGGTAATTTATGGTCCAGTTTTTACATTTGCTTAGAGAAAATTAGTATAAAAGCGCAAGCGAATTTTACAAATTCACCAAGTTGTAACCGAATCATGAAGGTGTTCATTACTCTACTGGCTTTGGCTGTCGCCTCCGCTGCCGCTGCTCCTCAAACTGGCGTTGTCCATCCCAAGGACCTGACCACTAGCAGCAACAAGATCGAGGGACGCATTACCAATGGCTACCCAGCATACGAGGGCAAGGCTCCCTACACCGTTGGTCTCGGCTTCAGCGGCGGTTGGTGGTGCGGCGGCTCCATCATTGGCAACACCTGGGTCCTGACTGCCTCTCACTGCACTGGCGGAGACGGTGTCACCGTCTACTTCGGTGCCACCTGGCGCACCAATGCCCAGTACACCCACTGGGTTGGCAGCAACAACTTCATCGATCACTGGGTCGATGATATTGCTCTGATCCGCATCCCTCATGTCGATTTCTGGAACATGGTCAACAAGGTTGAGCTGCCCAGCTACAACGACCGCAACAACCAATACAACGAACAGTGGGCTGTTGCCTGCGGCTGGGGAGGCACCTACGATGGCAGCCCATTGCCCGACTGGCTCCAGTGCGTCGACTTGCAGGTCATTGCCAACTCCGAGTGCGAGGCCCACTACGGCAGCTCCACCGTCAACACCAACATCATCTGTGTCCGCGTCTCCGACGGCAAGGCAACATGCCAGGGCGATTCCGGCGGCCCATTGGTCTCCCACAACGGCAACAAGCTTATTGGTGTCACCAACTGGGTTTCCGCTGCCGGTTGCCAGGCTGGTCACCCAGCTGGCTTCCAGCGTGTCACCCACCACTTGGACTGGATCCGTGACAACACTGGCATTTCTTACTAAGAAACTTTTAAAACAAAACACATTTATAAAAAGCAATAAAAATATTTAAAAAATATAATTTCGTCGTATTTTATTTGTGGATATGAAAAAGACTTGACTTACACACTGTCTCGATATGGCTGCCACACGGGAGATCGAGAAGAAGGATAAAACACTGTCGGGGCAAATGCCAACTCGCATCACCGTCCAGACAACTGGGTTAACCACTTGCAGATCTTATACTTTAATGGGAGGAGTTAGTCCTACCAGGGCGAATGTTCTAGAGTCTGGAACTAACGCTTCTTTCGGGTAATTCTGTAAGCTCAAAGAAATCTATTGGGAAACCGTTCTTTTCTGATCACAATCTTTTTCAGCCTTTAAAAGTCGGTTTTAGCTCTTGAAATCCCCACACGAATCCATAAAACACCAAATAGGTACGATTCCAAAAGAAAAGTGTCAAGTAAACTAGCAGCATGGTGCTTTCCAGTCCTGCCAACAAATCCAAATCCTCGAGCGAGTCCATTATTTCCGATGTTAAAATCGTCTGTTATAAGTTTAACAGTTTAAGAAGGATACAGGATCAGCAAAAAGAAACTCCTGGAGAGAATTCCAAGATCCAACGTCATTACCTAACCTAACCAAATTATAAAGCAGTGGAGCCACTTCTCTAGCATCCTGAAAGCCCTGAATTAGGCATGTCCCACCCGAATATAAGTTGGAGCCTTTGAGAAGTTGAATGTTTTAAAAGTAAAACACGTTGGTGTTACATTTTTCATACATATTTTATTGCTCGTCTAACGAACTTTTGGAAAAGTTTGTTAATAAGAAATGCCAGTGTTGTCACGGATCCAGTCCAAGTGGTGGGTGACACGCTGGAAGCCAGCTGGGTGACCAGCTTGGCAACCGGCACCAGAAACCCAGTTGGTGACACCAATCAACTTGTTGCCGTTGTGGGAGACCAATGGACCGCCGGAGTCTCCACCGCATGTTCCCTTGCCGTCGGTGACGCGGACACAGATGATGTTGGTGTTCACAGTGGTGCTGCCGTAGTAGGATTCGCACTCAGAGTTGGCAATGACCTGCAAGTCGACGCACTGGAGCCAGTCGGGCAATGGGCTGCCATCGTAGGTGCCGCCCCAGCCGCAGGCAACAGCCCACCATTCGTTGTATTGGTTGTTGCGATCGTTGTAGCTGGGCAGCTCAACCTTGTTGACCATGGACCAGAAATCGACATGAGGGATGCGGATCAGAGCAATATCATCGACCCAGTGATCGATGAAGTTGTTGCTGCCGACGTAGTGGGTGTACTGGGCATTGGTGCGCCAGGTGGCACCGAAGTAGACGGTGACACCGTCTCCGCCAGTGCAGTGAGAGGCAGTCAGGACCCAGGTGTTGCCAATGATGGAGCCACCGCACCACCAACCGCCGCTGAAGCCGAGACCAACGGTGTAGGGAGCCTTGCCCTCGTATGCTGGGTAGCCATTGGTAATGCGTCCCTGGATCTTCTCAGCCTTAGTGATGTCCTTGGGGTGCACCACGCTCTCGTAAGCCGAGGCGGAGGCGACAGCCAAAGCCAGTAGAGTAATGAATACCTTCATGATTCGAATTGGTGATTTTGTAAAATTCGCTTGAGCTTTTATACCAATTTTCTTTAACCAAATGTAGAAACTGGACCATAAATTACAAGACAACTGATAGTGGAGCATGATAAGGTAGGGAAAAGGCATATCACTTTACAATAGGGGCCCTTAATACACAGCGAACTACTTCTATCTTTTACTTTCAACCCGTCTATATAAATGATATAACCGGTGAACTGATTTGAAACCGAAATCAGTTCCAGTCCTACCCCCAAAAATATGCAACAAATAGTACGTGGTTCAATTTTGTATTCGTGTATCGACAAAAGGAGGCAAAGCACCAGACAAAGGTGAAATTTTGTGCTTAGTCATACAAGAAGTAAAGGAACCACCAGCTCATGCTAGATTTTATGGCATCATATTCAAAACAGTCTTGTCTTTATCTAATCGAAAATAATTTAAAATTTATAATTCCTAAATAATAAACATTCGTATGAGATTATGAATGAGAAAATATATACCATAATTTTTCATTTCTATATTGTCATCAATCTAATCTATAAATAAGTAATGCAGACAAGTGATATATAGAAGCCAATAACTGAGATAAAACCAGAGAGGCTCGGTCGTGCTATAGTTTGTATACCCTGCCAATTTTCATTTGTCATCGATAGTTGCTATTCATCGAATAGCAAAAATGATTCTAGGAAACGCAGACGTAGTTCATAAAATTATGCATTATTAAAAAATTCATAAATTTTTCGTTGACCCGCTTAGTTATACTTAGCTGTAAAGAGCTTTAATAGACTTCAGATAAACTTACCTACAGACGTCGCACAGTGGCTAAATTCGTCGAATTTACTGACAAAAATCTGTAACTTTTGAACCAAACCGGTTATCGTTTTGAAATTTGAATTATTTATATATTCTTCTCTATGAATATCTCAAGGAATTCCTCTATGAACTCCTTAAGGAATTCCCCCATGAATTCCTCTATGAATTTCTCAAGGAATTCCTCTATAAATTCCTCAATGAGTTCCTACATGAATTCCTCTATAAATTCCTCAAACCTCTTTGTGAATTCCTCAAAGAATTCCTCCATTAGTTCCTCAAGGAATTCCTCTATTCCTCGATTCCTTCAGGAGTTTCTCAAGGAATAAACAAGGGTAAAAACATAATTTTGACTTAAATTTTCAACAGCGATTTGCTCATAAACTTAAAATGTATTATTATCATAATAACAAGACAAAACAAACTAGAAACTTGATTAAAATAATCACAATCACACAAAGTGCGCACTTAATATAGAAACTAGAAAAGTTTTTGTTCTAAGTGAATACAAAAGAAATAAATAAATACATAAATATTTATGGAGACATTAAGAAACTGGCCTCCGAATTCTATAAATAATTGTAGACATTAGAATTATTTTCGATTTGACCTATAAACCAAGGAAGCGGTGATTTGCAATTCCTGGTGTGGCGAAAGCCTTATCTGGGTACTTGCAAAACAGAAGAAAATGATATAAAAATTTATGACCCATTGATTAAGTTGGAGCGAGTTGAGTATAAAAGATTTAGGCACAAGCTACTGAATCACAAGTTGTTTCAGCAACATGAAGGTATTCATTACTATACTGGCTTTGGCTGTGGCCTCTGCGGCTGCTGCTCCCTCCAAGGGAACCTATGACGTCATCTATCCCAAGGATGAGGTCAAGAGCAACAAGATCGAGGGACGCATTACCAATGGCTACCCAGCCTACGAGGGCAAGGCTCCCTACACCGTTGGTCTCGGCTTCAGCGGCGGTTGGTGGTGCGGTGGCTCCATCATTGGCAACACCTGGGTCCTGACTGCCTCTCACTGCACTGGCGGGGACGGTGTCACCGTCTACTTCGGTGCCACCTGGCGTACCAATGCCCAGTACACCCACTGGGTTGGCAGCGGCGACTTCATCGATCACTGGGTCGATGATATTGCTCTGATCCGCATCCCTCATGTCGATTTCTGGTCCATGGTCAACAAGGTTGAGCTGCCCAGCTACAACGATCGCAACAACCAATACAACGAATGGTGGGCTGTTGCCTGCGGCTGGGGCGGCACCTACGATGGCAGCCCATTGCCCGACTGGCTCCAGTGCGTCGACTTGCAGGTCATTGCCAACTCTGAGTGCGAATCCTACTACGGCAACAGCATTGTGAACACCAACATCATCTGTGTCCGCGTCCAAGACGGCAAGGGAACATGCCAGGGTGATTCCGGCGGCCCATTGGTCTCCCACGAGGGCAACAAGCTTATTGGTGTCACCAACTTCGGTTCTGCTGCCGGTTGCCAAGCTGGTCATCCAGCTGGCTTCCAGCGTGTCACCCACCACTTGGACTGGATCCGCGACAACACTGGCATTTCCTACTAAGAAACTTTTCGAACACTTCTTTAAACGAGCAATAAAAATGTATAAAAAATAACTCTTAAATGATTTTCAACTAAGCTATCCTTAGAAAACACTGAGAGCCCATTACTTTTGAATCACATCATTTGAGAAACCTACTAGAACACCTGTGACTTCTGAGTACCAGGGTATATTTAATTCGTCATGATATCTGCCACAGAGAGAAACAGAAAGGCACCTACGACAACATCAACAAAAACTGCTTAAGTAAAAGGGTATATCAATGTCGACATACCGTCTTTCCGATTGTATAAATACCGAGATCTCGAAGACTTGAAGAGATGGGCGTTCCCTCCCGCCCCAGAATAAAAAACAATGTAATTTTCTCCCTCAATTTGTAACGTATCATAATATAAGTATATCAGTCCATTAAATTTGATAAAAATTGGCAAGTTATATGTATAAACGTTTTGTATTAAAAGCGCCAAGGATTAAGTTTGCCGAAAGGTGCGCTAAAGTGCTTGTGTGCTCATAAGGATGAGGGAGACGACATGCGCTTGCTATTGCTGGAACTTTGGTGCATGACTCGACGCATCACACATTTAATTTCGAGGCAATATAGTGTTAAATATTCCCCCAATGAAACTTTAATTCACAAGAAATAACCAATTCTTGATTGTTTTAAAAATTATTAAACATTTAACCAGTTATGAAATCAACTTTGGGACGACATTTATTTTTCGTTTGAAATTTTTGATGTGAATTAAAAATATTTCTATTCACAAATGGAAACTGTTCAAAATTCTTGGCCAATCCGCCTCTCTCCTACCTCTGATTTAGAGTCGTTTCTTTTTAGTTAGTTTAACCATTTCTTCTAAAATTCTGTTTTCATATCTAGACAAATAAAATAGGATAAAATGTATTGTTCAAAAATTTTTTATTGCTGTTTAAAGATGTGTTTCTCGAAAAGTTTCTTAGTAGGAAATGCCAGTGTTGTCACGGATCCAGTCCAAGTGGTGGGTGACACGCTGGAAGCCAGCTGGATGACCAGCCTGGCAACCGGCACCAGAAACCCAGTTGGTGACACCAATAAGCTTGTTGCCCTCGTGGGAGACCAATGGACCGCCGGAGTCTCCACCGCATGTTCCCTTGCCGTCGGTGACGCGGACACAGATGATGTTGGTGTTCACAGTGGTGCTGCCGTAGTAGGATTCGCACTCAGAGTTGGCAATGACCTGCAAGTCGACGCACTGGAGCCAGTCGGGCAATGGGCTGCCATCGTAGGTGCCGCCCCAGCCGCAGGCAACAGCCCACCATTCGTTGTATTGGTTGTTGCGATCGTTGTAGCTGGGCAGCTCAACCTTGTTGACCATGGACCAGAAATCGACATGAGGGATGCGGATCAGAGCAATATCATCGACCCAGTGATCGATGAAGTCGCCGCTGCCAACCCAGTGGGTGTACTGGGCATTGGTGCGCCAGGTGGCACCGAAGTAGACGGTGACACCGTCTCCGCCAGTGCAGTGAGAGGCAGTCAGGACCCAGGTGTTGCCAATGATGGAGCCACCGCACCACCAACCGCCGCTGAAGCCGAGACCAACGGTGTAGGGAGCCTTGCCCTCGTATGCTGGGTAGCCATTGGTAATGCGTCCCTCGATCTTGTTGCTGCCAGTGGTCAGGTCCTTGGGATGGACAACGCCAGTTTGGGGAGCAGCAGCTGCGGAGGCCACAGCCAAAGCCAGAATAGTAATGAATACCTTCATGTTGAGCGAACAACTTGTGCTTTGATAGTTCCCTCGAAGGCCTTTTATACCCGCTTGCATATCTTATGCTGCAATCTGGGGATCATATATATTTCAGTACTCTGGTTTTTTCGTCTTGATTTGCTTTTTAGCACCCCGATAAGACCCTTTACATTTTTTTTGTGACACTCAGTCTCAAAAAGATTACAAAATTCTTCTATCATCGAGTAGACTGGGCAAAAGATTGCAATTATTTATGTATGTGACCTTAATGAATGGAATGTTCAACTGCAACTCATTGTTTGTATTTCAACTCTCGAATTTTCTAATTCATATGGATAGTTTTTTATGAAATTTCTCATTCCCAGGACACTTAAGAATTAACCATAAAGATAAATGGACAAAGGCTCTGGAATGTCCTTTCGTTCGAGTTGTTCTATCTAAGCTAATACTTCTATTCTTCGATTAAACCAATCATAATTCAAATGATTACTGTTTCCAGTTTCTAGAAAATGGTGAATTACATTTTCCTCAACTCCAATTTAAAGTTATTAATGGCTTTGTTTTGAGTAGATCTAGAGATACGAGTTTTCATTTTCGTTCTCTTATTTCAATAGTTTATATAATCAAGCATAACTCCCTAAAAAGACTTGGCGAAATTCGAATAATTATATTATTGGAAAATTAGAGATTATATAGTTTTCCCAGAGTTTGTCCATAAATTCGCAAGTTCTAATCGTTCGAACGTGTTGAAATTTGTTGTACACATTCCACGGACAAGAAATTGAAACTTATTCCGTATATTAGTATCGATCGCCTTGATTTTTTGCTTAAAATCAACCTTAGTATCAATAATAGTGCTCATCAAGAGCTTTTAGTTTCATCTCTTGTGGAATTTTGACAGCAAAAAGGAAAAGACCTGCAGTGATCTTATGCCAAGTCACTTTAAAATCAACCCACTTACTCATAAATCACAATTATCTCAAGTATGAATTCGTACGCGCGCGACGCTTGTAGCTGAATAAATTGTAATCTTCAGAAAGAAATCATTTTCAGCTCATAATTTTGCAATTTCCAATTGAAGGGCCCTTATCGGAGTACTCGCGAAATCTGTAGATGATGGAAATATATATGATCCGTAGATTGCACCACGAGTATTGTAGGTATAAAAGACCTTTGAGGGAACTATCAAAGCACTAGTTGTTTGAGCAACATGAAGGTATTCATTACTATTCTGGCATTGGCTGTCGCCTCCGCCTCGGCTTACGAGAGCGTTGTGCACCCCAAGGACATCACTAAGGCTGAGAAGATCCAGGGACGCATTACCAATGGCTACCCAGCATACGAGGGCAAGGCTCCCTACACCGTTGGTCTCGGCTTCAGCGGCGGTTGGTGGTGCGGTGGCTCCATCATTGGCAACACCTGGGTCCTGACTGCCTCTCACTGCACTGGCGGAGACGGTGTCACCGTCTACTTCGGTGCCACCTGGCGCACCAATGCCCAGTACACCCACTACGTCGGCAGCAACAACTTCATCGATCACTGGGTCGATGATATTGCTCTGATCCGCATTCCTCATGTCGATTTCTGGTCCATGGTCAACAAGGTTGAGCTGCCCAGCTACAACGATCGCAACAACCAATACAACGAATGGTGGGCTGTTGCCTGCGGCTGGGGCGGCACCTACGATGGCAGCCCATTGCCCGACTGGCTCCAGTGCGTCGACTTGCAGGTCATTGCCAACTCTGAGTGCGAATCCTACTACGGCAGCACCACTGTGAACACCAACATCATCTGTGTCCGCGTCACCGACGGCAAGGGAACATGCGGTGGAGACTCCGGCGGTCCATTGGTCTCCCACGAGGGCAACAAGCTTATTGGTGTCACCAACTGGGTTTCTGGTGCCGGTTGCCAAGCTGGTCATCCAGCTGGCTTCCAGCGTGTCACCCACCACTTGGACTGGATCCGTGACAACACTGGCATTTCCTACTAAATTTAGAAAGCAATAAAAATCGATGAAAAATTACTTGTCACTTGGCTAACATTCTTTTTGGGGCTTCGTGGAGTGGTAGGATGGGGAGGAGTTTCATTCAAGTGGAAACTCCAATATTTCATTCATGACTGGTTATCTCTCGGGCTCCTCTCTGCTGTTTGTTATCAAGGCATTTGACATTTGAAATTGCTTGAATTTCTTTAGCCAATTAAGACATAAATTTAATTGAACTTAGTCAAGAGTTTAACTTAAACTCAACTGATAAGATAAGCCTTTGTTTTCCATATGCAGTCAATAGACTCAAGAAGTAAACAATTCGCATTTGCTGATCATTTGAAAATATTCTATATACTTGTTGGTATTATGAGTGTTTTGAAAGTTTGTTTTACTTTAAATTTCAGTTCATATAATTACCTTAATTAACTTCTATTATTGTGGTTCAGCTTTTGGGAAACAACTTAAGAGCAAGGGACACTCTATAGTATCTTATGATCCTCCAGGGGATCAGGGAATATGTAAATGAAAACGAGGTGATACGTCTTCGCGGGTTTATTAGCTTATCGAACTTCAAACTCCATTATTATAAGCTTGATTTGTTTACATCCAAAATATTCGTTATTAAAGGACCCAGAGTCCTTCTTCAATATGCCAACGATATTTAATTTATTCTAATCAGATCAAATACAAAAGTATATGACTTGTGAATTAAAAATATTTATAAATATAGATATTGAAACTCCCCAAAACTCAACTTGTTTGTATTATGCATAATAAATTTTCAATATGTGATTAGTTCAAACGAAAAGGAAGTTATAAATCTATAAAGATTGCGTGTTAGATAATAGAGAGTAGATAAAGCTGCTAAGAAACTTCTTGTGCAAATATATTCTTGAATTCTGTTCTCAATGTGTGACTTTCTCTATGAAAAACCTGATATTCTGCTTGCCAGTGAGTTCCTTTTTGAAATGATTTTTCCTGTTCCATCCACTTACTTTTCTATTGCCTACTTTTAAGCGCAAGCTATGATTGAATCAAAATATGTTTATTCTAAATAGGTTCGAGAACTATTGATAGCTAAAAATATTAGAATCTATTTAAAGTATTATAAAACCCCCCCTGTTGGTCGTCCACATATGGCGTAAAGAGTTTAATTTGCTCAAAACAGCGAACTTATCGCCACTCTAAGCATACATATTTATGACATCTACTTAACTCCCGGCCACTGGGGCTTGATAAGATTTGTCTATAAAATCGCGAGTTATTCTGAAAGTCTCGTTAGTTGCTTGCTCAACATGAAATTGTCAGTGTTCCTGGTTTTGGCTGTGGCCGTGGCCGCAGCTAGTGCTGTTCCCACTCTCTCGAAGAAGCCTGTCCCCATTATGGAGATGCAGACGAAGTCGAACAAGATAGAAGGACGCATCACCAATGGCTATCCGGCATATGAGGGAAAAGTTCCCTATATTGTTGGACTGAGTTTCATTAAGGATGGCGTTAATACCTGGGGATCTGGTTCCATCATTGGCAACACCTGGGTATTGACTGCCGGTCACTGTGTCAGCGAACGCGAAGGTGTCACCATTTACTTTGGTGCCAGTTTCCGTCATGAAGCCCAATATACCCACTGGGTTGGCAGCAACGATTTCATCAGACATCCCGACTGGAACGATGCCAACTTGAACAATGACATTGCTCTGATCCGTATTCCCCATGTCGATTTCTGGTCTCTGGTCGATCGCGTTGAATTGCCCAGCTATAATGATCGTTACAATAGCTTCGCCGGCTGGTGGGCTTTGGCCTCGGGCTGGGGTGCCACCTGGGATGGCGAAGGCATGTCCAATTACTTGAATTGCATTGACATCCAGATTATGGATAACAACGATTGCCGCAATATCTTTGGTAGCAACTATATCACCGACAATACCCTCTGCATTTCCACCGCCGGGGCTCACTCAACCTGCTATGGCGACTCTGGCGGTCCATTGGTCTTGCATGATGGCAACAAATTGGTAGGCATCACCTCTTTCGGCCATTGGGATGGCTGTGGTGCCAGTCAACCAGCTGGCTTCACTCGTGTCACTGGCTACTTGGACTGGATTCGCGATCACACTGGCATTGCTTATTACTAACTTACCTATACCTAAATTACTTAAACATTTTGTTTTTCCAACGAATGTGTTATTAAAGAAATTCTTGAAATAGAGCACATACGTTCATATGTAGTCATAATCAGCTGCAACTATTTAAAACCTCGGTGAGTAGTTAATTGTGGGAAACAAAGAGCTTATCACCTGTTGTAAATTAGTTTCACACTTCAATGAGTGCTTCTCGACAAATCTAAGCAAACACTTTACAACAGAAATTGTTGAAACAGTGCCACTTAAAAGTTCAAGTACAAATATTACCCAGCGACTGTTGCTAGCTACTGGCCACAAAAAACAAGGTTACGAAAGTGAAAATAAGGTCAGAAAACAGAACAGCAACAATGAAACTTACATTATCAGATATCCTTCTATATTTATAGTAATTTCGATCTATTATCGTTCATTTAGAAGGCTGCGGCACATGATTCAGAGTAAACCTGACCTGTGCCCACATGTTTGAAGTGTTTTTCTGACATATATTTGCGAAAATTTCACAAACGATCTTTTCAGAAGTTTGGAAAACTTTAAATTTAATACTGGTCTTGCATTACGGTCTGCCCAGATCCTTGGGATATCGATAAGCCACGATTACGATTTTTATACAGTTCTAGTGGTGGTACGATGATTACAATAGGAAAAAAAAAAGGACAAGTCTATACGATAAAGGCTAAAACAGCAACACTGATGCATGGGCAAAAAAAAGCGACTAACTGCCGATCATGCCCCAATCGACTTGATGCTGATCAAGAATATATAACTTCTATTGGGTTACGACGACAAGGAACTAAATCGATACTTTAAGAGGCAGCTCATGAAAGATAAGAACCTTCTATTCTGCGTCACATTGTGTTTTGAAATCACCGCACAGTCGTTTTTTTATACATACATAGATAAAGAACTTCGTTCATTGACCAAAGTCGCGAAGTTTCCAATTCTTTTTGCCGCGTCTGGTGTAAAATTGGCATGCAAAGACGATAAGACTCTTCCTACTTAGTGCAATGACCAGACGAATTGTTGATATTTCAATAGAAGTTTTTAATTTACTTTGAGGATTGCTTAATATGAGATACCAGTATGATCGCGAATCCAATCCAGATAGCTGGTGACACGAGTGAAACCGTCTGGGAGACCAGCTGTGCAACCGTTGGCAGCAACGAATGAGGTAACGCCGACCAGACGGCTGCCATCATGGGTAACCAATGGGCCGCCAGAGTCACCGGCACAGGTTGACTTGCCATCAGGAGTGGCAGTGCAGATAACATCGTTGGTGATGACATCAGTGCCATAGACCGATGAGCAGGCCGAGTTCTCCAAGATCTGTTGATCCACACAGTTCAGATAGTCCGAGACGGTGCTGTCATCGGAAGTGCGACCCCAACCGGAGGCCAAAGCCCACCAGCCAGCATAGTTATTATAACGATCGTTGTAGCTGGGCAACTCCACTTTGTTAACCAGCGACCAGAAGTCCACATGAGGGGTATTGATCAGAGAGATGTCATTATTCAGATTATTTGTATTGTAATTCGAATGCTGTCTGAATCCGGCACTGCTCACAGTGTGAGTGTATTGGGCCTGGAGACGCCAACTGGCACCGAAATAGATGGTCACAGATTCGGCACCGTGTGTGCAGTGAGCTGCTGTCACCACCCAAGTGTTGCCAATGATGGAACCACCGCACCACCAGCCACCTCCGTTGCTACTGAAACCCAAGCCAACAATATAGGGTACTTTGCCCTCATAGGCAGGATAGCCGTTGGTAATGCGACCCTCAATTGAGGTACCCAAGGGAGCATCCTTAAGGGGCACAATGGATTCAAAGGCCGATGCCGAGGCCACAGCCAAAGCCAATAAAACGCTGATCAACAGTTTCATATTGCTTAAATGAACTGACTAAATCTCCGCATTGTTCGTGATTTATATATGAGCAACTAGCTAAATTGCGTTAAGAAGTCTTCCACTTGAAAACTCGTTGGCCTTATCACCGTTCGTATTCAACTTCAGTCTAATCAATTTAACTTTCTCTATGTTTTTCCATTTGAGCAGACGCGTGCAAAATTTCCCCCACCCTTTCTACCCACTCAGTCACTTTAATTAAAAGTTCAGTCCACTCGATTTCAATTCCATTCATCGATTGAAAAGATTAGCCTGGTATTTGAACAGCGTGGGGGCTCCTGATAACCGATGAGGAAGGATGATAAATAACCAATTCATAAAATTCACCATTCATGAAACTTTTCAGAAGAGTCAACAGAATTAAGAAGGAAACCATTGCCATTTGGGCATCTTCCTTTGGACTTTAATTACCAGTTTCGATTGAAATAATGTCCTAGAGCTGCCAAGAAACTTAAGAGAACTAGTTCAAGCATTTGAATGTTGAACACTTTACAATAATTTTGAGCTCTCTAAGCTCAATTGTGATTAGAAAAATACTTAAATTCATTTTCATATACAATATCTCATATTATTTAGAAAAACAATCAAAATTTTATTATATTGATTGCTTATCAATTTCATTCAATATTTTCGCTCATAGATAGCTTAAGTGAATCTTGGTTATGGGAAAATACGTTCAAAAAGGGAAACTAATTAACGGACATGTGGAAAAGTACTGATCTAAGTGTTTAAATTATATGATAATGGCTATAAAACGAATGCCAAAATTATTGGACTTCCCAATCGTGTCGCAGCCATGAAAGTAATCATTCTATTATGTCTAGCCGCTCTGGCTGTTGCCTCTGTGTCCGCAAAGAGCACTGGTATCCATCAGCAGGTGCACCCCAAGGATCAGCCCAAAGACAAGATTGATGGACGCATTGTTAACGGATATCCAGCCTACGAGGGCAAGGCTCCCTATGCCGTTGGTTTGGGATTCGCTGATGGTTGGTGGTGCGGTGGCTCCATCATTGCCAACGATTGGGTTGTGACTGCTGCCCATTGCACGAACGGAGCCAGCGCTGTGACCATCTACTATGGCGCCACCTGGCGTACCGAAGCCATATACACCCACTGGGTTGGCAACGGCGACTTCATCCAGAACTCCAACTGGCCCAATGAGAACGGCAATGATATTGCCCTGATCCGTACCCCTCATGTGGACTTCTGGTCGAATGTGAACAAAGTGGAGCTGCCTAGCTTCAACGATCGCTACAACATGTACGATGGCTGGTGGACTGTTGCCTGCGGTTGGGGTTTGACCACTGAAGGTTCTTTGCCAGATTGGCTGCAGTGCGTCGATCTCCAGATCATCAGCAACTCTCAGTGCGCTCAGACTTACGGCAGCCTGCCCGATGGCATCCTCTGCGTTTCCACTGAGGGCGGCAGATCCACTTGCAGCGGCGACTCTGGTGGCCCATTGGTTCTTCATGATGGCGGCAAATTGGCTGGCATCACCTCATTTGGTGCTGGTGATGGTTGCGTTGCTGGACTCCCAGCTGGCTTCACTCGTGTCACCAATCAATTGGAATGGATTCGCGACCACTCTGGTGTGGCTTACTATTAGAAGAACTGATTTAACTTAAATAAAATAATCATTAATTGCAAATTACAAAACAAATCGTTGAATTATCTGTGCTTAAAAAGTATTTGATCATTAATTTAGCGTTGCCAGATCATGAATATTGCTTCTTTTGGGGACTTTCACACGGCGTAACTTTCTCAAGGAAATTTAGACCTTTTTAACGCCATTAACCCAAACTCAGACATCTAATATTTCAAATTCTCCACATTAACAGATATTTTGAGCTGGGAAATTTTAATTTAAGCCTGGGAATTGTCAATTGATTGAGTCTATTATGAATCCTATAAAGAACTCACTTTGATTGATCAATAATAATTGGAATCCTCTAGGGGAATTACACTGCCACCACACTTAACTGCAAAAGAAAGCTTTACGAATAAATCATCCTAAAATTCCATTTAATTCACTCTTCTTAGCATAAATTCCCTTCTATTATACAAAATCTTCCCAGTGCAGAGGACAAGATTGAGTTACCCTTATTGGAAATATATAATTTGATTCAAGCAATACTTCAATTATTTGTTTTTCGTTTACATGCAATTTATTTAGTTCGTTGATTAAATGATTTAATAGTAAGCAACACCGGAGTGGTCACGGATCCATTCCAACTGAGCGGTGACACGAGTGAAACCAGATGGAAGACCAGCAGTGCAACCGGCACCAGATACCCAGGAAGTGACACCAACCAAGCGGCCGCCGTCGTGGAGAACCAATGGGCCACCAGAGTCACCGGAGCAGGTGGACTTACCGCCATCGGTGGAGACACACAGAATACCCTCGGGTTGGTTGCCATAGGTCTGGGAGCACTGAGAGTTGCTGATGATCTGCAGATCAACACATTCCATCCAGTCGGGTTGGTTGCCCGAGGTTGTCAGGCCCCAGCCGCAGGCAACAGCCCACCAGCCATCGTACATGTTGTAGCGATCGTTGAAGCTAGGCAGCTCCACTTTGTTCACATTCGACCAGAAGTCCACATGAGGGGTACGGATCAGGGCGATATCGTTGCCGTTGTCATTGGGCCAGTTGGAGTTCTGGATGAAGTCACCGCTACCGACGGTGTGGGTGAACTGGGCATTATCCTTCCAGGTGCCGCCGTAGTAGATGGTCACAGCGCTGGCGCCGTTTGTGCAATGGGCAGCAGTCAGAACCCAATCGTTGGCAATGATGGAGCCACCGCACCACCAACCGTTATGGAAATACAGACCAACGGTGTAGGGAGCCTTGCCCTCATAGGTTGGGTAGCCATTGACAATGCGACCATTGATCTTGGTGTCAGCGGCCACATCCTTGGGGTGCACTTGCTGGGGCACTACGGTGCCAGCGGATACTGCGGCCAAAGCCAGAGCCAATACAACGAACACTTTCATGGCGAATGAATGAATTACTCGTGCTGCTTCTGGCGACGACCAGCCCATTTATACAAAAATGCGTGTGGCGAATTTGTCACGTCAACTGATTAAAATTATTAAATTGAAACTAACCCATAGGGTCCCTAATCAAGGAGGAGTGTGCCTGAGAGTGCTTAGGCACTTGTCTCGCAAGCCGCCTATCTATCGGGAAGATATAGCTGAAGGCACCAATCCAATTGATATTGATAATGACCAAGAAAATCAAATCTACATACTTATCAATGTGGCCTGCGAGATATGTGAGTACATTTAATAAATACACACATGCATATAAACAATTTTAGCTTTAAGTGCTTTAAACAAAAACAAATATTGGCTGATCTTAACATTTATAAAGTAACAAACATAAAAGATGTTGAAATGACTTTTCAATTGGATTCTGATTAATTAGATAGCAAAAAAGAAGCATTAATCGGGCGGACCATCACATTTAAACGAAATATTGAAAATTTAACTTTAACGATAGAAATTTTACGGCACTTTGTTAAAGAATAATGCAGAAATCTATACGACAATCCTTGCAACAGCTTGCAAATGAAAAAGTCCCCTAAATATAGTTAACTTCAGTTCAACTGTAGAGAAATTGGTTTCAATGACAGTGTGCTGTTAAAGTAGTGCAGATATCAGCAAAATTTAGCCGAAGATTCTTTAATGCTCTTCGTATTTCAATTTAAACACCTCTTGTGGTTCATTTAGTTTTAAATGGCTCTCAAACTGTTCATACCTATTTCAAAATTTCGATATTTTACCGCCCAAATTTTAGCAACACTGTTCTGTTAAATTTAACATTTTCATTTGCAAGTCTGTTGACAGTTAACATTGTGCCAATCGATTTTACAAAACTGCAACACTGCTCTTGTTGTTTTTGTTTAAATAAATTCTGAAAGCATAAAGCAAAGGAAATGCTTGGCAGCCAGCCAACAACCAATAATTATGGAAAATATTGTTTATAATTTTGCAAAGATTACATTTACGGCGCATCCAAGTACTAATTGGTAAATAATGCAGCACGGCGCTTGGCTTTCTCTAGTTTATTCCGCATGACCAACTTAATCCCTTTTTTAGCACCAACTTTGACTGGACAAGCCTCAACAAGCCCATGGCCATGTCAGACACGGAAGACGAGGCTGGCGGGTCGAGACCGCCAGCAGCAATAGCACCGCCTCAATGCATTGACGAGGACAGCGTCTCCAGCCAGGATACTTGCAGCGAAAGCAACGGCGACGATGACAATAACGATGCCGATGCAGATGTGAGTGATGCCCATAGCAGCTGCAGCTATGCGGCAGCCACATCATCGTCATCATCATCAATTGCCGGAAGTCGCGGCGGTGTCTCGCGTCGTCGCATGCCCGCTCGCATAGCCAAGGATAACTTTAATCGCATCTGCAGTGCCATTATGAAGCCCTCAAAAAAAAAACAGCGACGCGAACTTAACACAAATGTCCAGACGCTTAAGAGCATTGAGAAAATCTATATGAGCAGCCAGCATATGAGAAAGTTTACGCCAACCAATTTGGAAACCATATTCGAGGAGCCAAGCGATGAGAATGCCGCTGATGCAGAAGATGATAGTGAGGAACAGGGTTCCACATCCATTAGCCAGCAAGTTCGTATTGTTAAATTTGGTTCGCGTAAACTGCGACGGGCCATCTCGTTCAGCGATGGCCTCAATAAGAATAAAAATTTGGTGAAGAAGCGGCGACTCAAGGTCAAGAAGACCTTTGGCAAGCGACTTGCATTGAAAAAAATCACAATGACCGAGTTCCACGATCGACTCAACAAGAGTTTCGACAGTGCTATGCTAGACGAAGAGGACGAGGAGGAGCAGGAGGGTCAATTGCTGGCAAATGGCAGTATCATCAAGACCACCATGGATGATATGCAATTACCGGCCATCTCATTGCCAGCAAGCAGCAGTAGTAGCAGCAGCAGCAGATTTTAACTAGAGACTGAAAAATTTAAATCAAAAACTTGATGTAGGAATATTCTTAAGATTGCGAATTGAAAGCATGCTTTTTCCATTATTGCGTTATAATAGTTTTTTTATATTTAAATCAAAAGAGAGAATGAAAATTGGTTAACTTCTTCATATGTAAGTTTCATTTGAATTAAACATTTAAGTTAAGATAATGGAATTCATGATTATTTTTTTTCCATTTCACTTTGTCTAAAAATAAGTTTAATTTAAGTAATTTTGCATATTAATTATCTCACACATAAAATTTGTAACTATTTTAATCTATAAACACTTTTATTTAGTTAGTTGATTTAAGCAAAACTAATTCGTAGTTACCACCCGCATCCAAAATTCATCCAAATGACCCCCTTGGCGGGGGCACACTGAACTGAAACCATGAAAATTAACTTCAATTCGAGAAAAAAAAACAAACACACAACAAACGGAGAGTAATTTATTCTTAATTTCCAAATGAGTCTGTAAATATCAACAACGAAAGAATATAGTTCTAAGTCTAGATTGTAGGCAAATACATTTTTAATTGAATAAAAATACAAGAAATATTTTACTTTTATGTAAAACATTATGAAATAAAAACAATTTCGATTAATTTCATAATTTATTAGTTCATTTTTTCTTTGGACCTTTCATTCTTAATTTAGCAAATTGGGCTAAAAGGTTACCGAAATGCATTTGCTTTGAGGAATCATTCAGATTGTTTTTATAAAGAAGATTTTTGCATAAGTTTTTAGGCTGTTTGATTCAATTCTACAATACGAAACGGTTGAGACAGAAAGCTTTCAGGCTTATGCACGTTCTCGTTTGTTTAAGCTGATCAAGAATTTATATAATTTTTAGCTTTTGCTTTAGTTTTAAAAACTCGATTGAATAAATCAAAGATTTTAGAACTTTCTCAGTGTGAAATTTAATTTGAGTCCAAAGAAATGTGGTTTCCTCTTGACTCTAGTTTACTCTCGAGTCGTCGTCGTGAACTCCACTCTTAAACTTGGTTGGCATTTCTTGAATTTTTTGTGAAAAATTCATAGGAAAGTAGGAACTAAATGTTGAGGTGCACTGCGTTGTCCATTGTCCCCCGTACCGTTCCCTCGAAATAAACACATACGAGTTTATAACTAATCGTAAAACGCACAATCAACATTAACAATAATCATAATAAAAGCAACAACAAGGGGGAAATGCCAACTAACTAATAAGTTGGTAAATAGTGCGAGCGATTTGCTTGGTGCTAAATTAAATAACGGCAAATGCATTAGCAAGTGCAACAATAAAATAATAGTGCAAAGAAAAAAAAACACAAAAAAAAAAAAAGAAAAACTATTATTCATACATAAATAGTAAGTAGTAGTAGTGGATGGATAACATGCAACTGGAGAGTTGGTTAATTCATAATTTGCGATTATGCATTGAATATCGACGCACTGCGCAGCACACGATGGTAACAACAATAATATGTATATGAACCATTTGGGTGGTGGGGAGTAGGGGTGGAATGGGGCATTTGTTGCAGACATTTGCATAATCAGGCGCCACAAGTTGCTGCCGTTGATTGTTGTTGTTGGTGTTTTTGTAGCCTCATTACATTTCTTCGATTCGCAAACATACATATCACCGCACAGCACACCGATCGCCGAGACGATTTGATTTATTTGCTTCGCTAGCCACAACGCCCAATCCCCAGCAGTTCAGACCCAGACCAGACCACACCACACCACAACACAAATGATTTCCTAAAGAAAATACTTTCAACACCCCAAAAAAATAATAATAAAGATAAAAACAATAATAACACAAAAAGTATTGTTGTTATTTCACAGCACGAATTAATTTAATTATAAAATACAAAAAAAAAACATTTTTTTTATTTACTTATAATGCACTCAGCTAGAGTTTTATTTCCTGCTAAGAATACCAAATGCCAAATTATCAATTTGGCAGCATGCAACACAGTTGCATACCTGCATACCTCCAAGAAAGTGAGGTGAGGTGTGTGCAACCAATGCCACTTGCTGTTAATTTGTTTATGAGAAAATCCGCCACGCCCACTGAGCCCGGCAATAACCTTGAGCATTGAGATTGAGTGAAATGGAGACGCCACCGACGACGACGCCGCCGCCGCCAATTAATTTGGTGCTTTTTGAAAGCCACATGAAAGACTTTTTTTAGCAAGTTTTTTACTTTAAAATTATAAATTGGTTGGTGAAAAGTTTTCAGTTTCAATATATGTATATATAATATTAGGGTTTATTCTTACCTTTGGGTATTAGCCGGCTTTATTTTCATTTATATTAATTGACTGTATCAAATAAGTATTACATTCCGAAACAGAAAGGTTTTTTCAAGCAAATTAGCTAAATCTAGAATAGAAACTTATTAAACACAAATTCCAATATCTTTTTAAACTTTTAAGTGAAAGTTTTCACTTTCCTGTTTCAAAAAAGTATTTTAAGATTGCCTTTCAGTTTTCAAAAAAAGTTTTGATCTATAACACTTTCAGTCCAAAACATTTAAAAGTATTAGAAAACTAAGCAAACTACAAATAGTATAGTTATTCACAGTCAAACTTCTATATAATTAACTCATTATATAGAACCTACATTATATAAGTAGAAATGAGGAAGCTATAAATAGTTTTAGAATACTGTGTCTTTGAAATTAACATCACTATGGGGAAGTTTGACAGTATTTTAATCAGAACAAAAAACAGTTTCAAAAATCGTAGCTGCTTTTTATAATATCAAAAGATATAGATATTGGATTGTTATAGGCTGAATACTTCCATTAAGAGTAAAAAGTAATGAATTTTCACAATTCAATATTAATCAACATGAACCAATTTATATAAAATCAGATTACAATCTACGAGTATTATGTGAATAAAACATATATACGCAAAACATTCGCTGATTACATTGTTTTATGGCCTAAAACGTTAGTGACGCCAAATCGCCTTCTGCTTAAAAAAGAAAATAAGGAAGCAAATCTTGACCCACTGGACAAATTTGAGATTAAAAGCCGGCTTGGCTGGTATTACCACCAGAGAAAGAGAGAAAGAGAGACCAGTGCAGTGACCAAAAAGGGGGAGCGATCAAGGAAAACAACTTTTTTACCTGACACCACCTCCACCTCCGCCTCCATTACCAATACCACCCACCAGCCCCTTTTCAAGTCAGCCATCTAACTATGAGACAAAACAAAAGACAAGGCCAAATTGTTGACATGCGAAAAGACAAAGTGCAAATATGAAATGGAAATGAAAATGAAAATGAAAATGGATCGTCCGTTGTGAAGTGTTTTTGCTTCAACTGTGAAATTGCTGAATGAAAAGACTATTTCTCCGCCCCACTCCCAATCTCTCTCGCTCTCACTCACTCTCTCTTTCTCTCTCTTTGAAGTCATGATGTAATAGCACCAAACACTCGAGTTACAACTTTATATGCAATTTAAATATGGTTAAAACAACTAACAAAGTTGATATATATAACCAAAAAAAGATGAGACACATGCGTGGGAAGGAGATGGAGCTATGTAGCTCCCGTCCGTCCAAAGGTATGCAAATTGATGCAACTTTAGTTGGGGAGCACTTCATACAATTGCTACTACTTACTTACACTCACTCACTCACTCCTCTTACCTCGCACGTCAAATTAATGCCCAACTAGATGAAATAATTCCAAATGTTTCCGAGGAGTTTATAAAAATGCTGCCAACAAGCGCGCGACTCCACAGTCGTAAACGAGACTTTGAAAGCGCATGAGGAGGAGAAGAAACCACCGACCGACCACTACCACCACCAGCACCACCGGCAAAAAATCCGAGGAAAAATAAAACGCGTAACGGCTTCAAGTGAAGTTTGTTTCTTTTTTTTTTTTGTCGAAATCTCCCCTCTTTTTTTTTGTTGGTTTTTTTTTTGCTCGTTGTTAGTGCTGTTGTTGCTGTTGTTGTTGTTATTAGTTAATAAACAAATCGAAATCGCTAAAAGAAAAAAATTGGTGGCGAAAATTAAATGCGTTTACGAATTAAAAAGCAACGCAAATGTTTAAACAATCGGTCAGTGTCAACAATGTGCTAACACAGAGGCAGAGGCAGCTGAGATTCGAATTGCCACTGCTCCTCCTGCTGCTATTTCTCTATGCTGTCGGTGGGATGGCCGGTTCACTGGACTGGCAACAGGTTAAGCCAATGTATTTGGTATCCATGTATCCGTCGTTTGACATGCACCAGCAGCACACAACTTCGCTGTCAGCCTTCTCTTCGCTGGAACAAGATGCGGAAGTCAGCGAAAGTCGTCATCATGAGCAGCATCATGAGCACGGCAAGCATGTCATGGACATGATGGCCACGAGTAATGAGGATGTCTCCTCAGATCTCGATGAGCCTGAACCCTTAGTCCTGAATCTGGAAACCACACCGCTGATGGAGCAAATGTTACCCGAGGGCGCTATGGCAATGGATCGTATATTTGGCGGCAATGTGGGTAATCCACATTGTTTCCCCTATCAAGTGGGCATGCTATTGCAGAGACCCAAAGGTCTCTATTGGTGCGGCGGTTCACTTATCTCGGAGCAATATGTTCTGACAGCAGCTCATTGTGTCGACATGTATGTAACGAAGTGGCACAAGCATCAGCACTCTCAATGACTTTCTGTTTACAGGGCAAAACGTGCTCTCGTCTTTCTGGGCGCCAATGAGATTAAAAACGCCAAGGAAAAGGGACAAGTTAGATTAATGGTACCGAACAGTAACTTTCACATATATCCCACATGGAATCCGAAGCGGTTGAAGGATGATATTGCTCTGATACGATTACCACATGCTGTTAGTTTTAATGGTGAGTTTCCCCCACGTCGGGGTCACCAATGTGATATATTCTCTGTTTACCATATTTTTCTGTGTTAGATCGCATTCATCCCATACAGCTGCCAAAGCGACACTACGAGTATCGAAATTTCAAAAACAAACTAGCCATAGCCTCCGGCTGGGGACGTTATGCCACAGGAGTGCATGCCATCAGCAATGTTTTGCGTTATGTCCAATTGCAGATTATCGACGGTCGGACATGTAAGAATAACTTTCCCCTCTCATATCGCGGCACGAACATTTGCACCAGTGGACGCAATGCCCGGTCCACCTGCAACGGCGATTCGGGTGGTCCTTTGGTTCTACAGCGACGTCACTCTAAGAAGCGTGTTCTCGTCGGCATCACCTCATTTGGCAGCATTTATGGCTGCGATCGAGGCTATCCGGCGGCATTCACCAAAGTGGCCTCCTATTTGGATTGGATAAGCGATGAGACCGGTGTACACTCGCATCAGGATACCACTGAAGCCATTTTCTTTGACCAATACATCAAGGATTATAGTAAAAAGAAGCGCCAGCAATCCACTCGCAAGCAAATTGAAAAGCAACGCGAGAAGGAGGTAGAGCTAGCAGATGAAGATGATCTGCCAGATGAGCTCGATGTGACGTCATCGACGGAAGAGCGTCCACCAGCCAGATCCAAGTCTGAATTTGAATTTTATTTTCTGTAGTACTTAGTTAGTATGAAGTATGTACGAAGTAGCCAGTTCGAATAAAAATTTATTGTTTAAGCTTTTAGAATGCCAATTTATTCGCCCTTATTGACCACACCGGAATTCTCTTCGATCCAGTCCAAGTAGGAAGTGATGCGAGTGAAGACACCTGGCCAGCCGACCTCACAGCCGAAAGCAATGCCAAAGGAGGTGGCACCAATCAGTGTGTTGCTGCCATCGTTCAACACCAATGGGCCGCCAGAGTCGCCGCTGCAGATGGATGTGCCGCCAGTGGTCTTAATGCAAATATTGGTGGAAGACACTATACCCAAGTACCAGGGACTGCAGCCGGAGTTGCTCATGATTGGGACATTGATAAAGCGTAGTTTATCGGTGACAGCAGTGGCCTCTATACGAACCGAAAGAGAGAGAGAGAGAAGTTAGGATTTTGGCAATCAATAGTTCTGTTCAATACTGACGATCGCTGATCAATCCCCAGCCGGAGGCAATAGCTGTTTCTCCACTATAAGTGTTATATGTATTCGATTTCACGGGCAATTTGGCTGGCTGGATATTCTTATTTAGCGCAATGGCCACTGGCAGCTTGATCAGGGAAATATCATTGGTAATGGTCTCAGCAATCCAATTCTCATGGACAATAACATTTTTCTTCTCCACAAAGACGATCTGTTGGCCATCTTCGCCGCTATTGGAACGATCCCAAGCACCCAGATAGACATCGACACCGGTTGTGAGACTGTCCGTGCAATGGGCTGCGGTCACTATCCAACGATCGCTGATTAAAGTGCCACCACACCAAGCGGCGCCACCAGTCACGTAGAGCAATAATCCAACTTGGTAGGGGAATTGATTCCTTTCCGCAACTTCACCACCAGTGATACGTCCCGAAGGTCCTGACAGTTGGCGACGCGTTGTGGCCACATCGGCCTCGAGGTTCAAGTTCTTGACATTGGACCAGTCCACAGAGGCTTGGGCGACGCCGAGAGCAGCGGCCAGCAGCAATACCGTAGTGCAAGCGAATTTCATGTTGAGTAACTGGTTACCACAGTAAATGAATTCCTCTTTTATAGCCACCCCCATCCCAAAGTACGATCATATATCTTCGACTATCGCGTCGAGACTATAGTCTTAGAATAACCCAATCCATTCAATCTTGATTTACGATCGATAAATGACCGCACAATCTTACCATTCTAGATTAAATAACCTCTGATAGATTTCGTCATTCATGACGAATATTTACTTAATTCACAAATAAATCCACCACAATCAATCTATTTTCAAAATAGACTCGGGTAATACCCCTAAAATCCCATTTGCGATAGCTTATAATCCTTTAATTTATATTTAAGATTTAAGACTTCATAAATTCATTTCAAATGGTTTGCGAAAAACATTGGAAACTTACGTTCTAAAAACCTCACTCTTTGCCAGTCTCTAATTCAGTCAATTTTTGGACGCTTTTCAAAAGTTATATTTCTTTTTGATCCTAAGTAAATAAATTTTCACCGGGCAATAAAATCCAAATACATATGGTTTCAATTATTGAAAAATTATATGATTACGAAAAATATTATGAAAAATTAGTATTTTAAGCAACAATTTATGAAAAATTCCCAAAATAAAACTTACTTTGCGAGCTTCTAATTGAAACAGTTTAAGATAAGTATTATAAAAAGTCGTTCTTTCATTTAAAATTCCAAAAGAAGTATTAATATAAGGAGAAATAATTCTACAAAAATCTATTCGTAGTTTGGTGTTTCCAAGTTTTTAAATTTCCAAATGCTGAAACTATTTATCAACATCAAAGGAAAAATTAAGTTCAGGATCTTTTTTTGTAAAATCTTTGAAGAAGCATAAGTTTCTTGTTTTTCAAAATTTATTTCTGAAAAAATTATATAATAACGTTTCAATATATAATAATTTAGTAGGCAGTAATTTTTGAACTTCTTTCACAGATTTTAAGACAATACAGAAAAGTGATTTTAGAATCATAGTGATATTGACCAAATCAATCTGTGATCTCCTTAAATATATCAGCTTATTCGCTGTTTATGCTGATCAGGATTAGATGTAATGCAAGAACGAGGGCATGCAGAATAAATGATCATTCAACATAAGACCAGTACTCACAAGGCATATTCTTGTAATAATTATAACTAAGTTGTTAATAAATTCTTAATAATCTGGCAATGCACAATTGCACAACGATGGTTTTATTTCTATTTCTCTTTTATGTTGTTCTCTTAGTTGCCATAGTTGGCCACACCAGTATTCTCTTCGATCCAATCGAGGAATGAAGTGATGCGAGTGAAGACACCTGGCCAGCCGACCTCACAGCCCAAGGCAATGCCAAAGGAGGTGGCACCAATAAGAGTGTTGCTGCCATCGTTCAACACCAAGGGACCGCCAGAGTCGCCGTTGCAGGTGGATGTGCCGCCAGTGGTCTTGATGCAAATATTTGTGCCGACAACCATCCCTAAGTACCAAGGAGAGCAGCCTGTGTTCGACATAATTGGAACCTCAACCCAACGCAAAAGATCTGTGGCTCCAACGGCCTCTACATAGAATGGAACGGAAAACGGGAAACTTTTAGTAAAAGAACTTAAACTTTGATGGCGATATTTGTTACTTACCATCACTGATTCTGCCCCAGCCCGAAGCTATGGCCGAGAGTCCACTGTAGGTGCTATATGTGTTCGATTTCACGGGCAAATTGGCTGGCTGGATATTCTTATTTAGCGCAATGGCCACTGGCAACTTGATCAGGGAAATATCGTTGGTAATAGTCTCAGCAATCCAATCCTCATGAACGATCACATTTTTCTTCTCCACAAAGACGATCTGTTGTCCCTCCTCCGACTTGTTAGTACGATCCCAAGCACCCAGATAGACATCGACACCGGTTGTGAGACTGTCCGTGCAATGGGCTGCGGTCACTACCCAACGATCGCTGATCAAAGTGCCACCGCACCAAGCGGCGCCACCCTCAACGTAGAGCATTAGACCAACTTGGTAGGGGAATTGATTCCTTGAGGCGACCTCACCACCGGTGATACGTCCCGAGGGCGACAAATGCTGGCGGTTTGTTGGGACCGCATTTGTCTCAATGTTCAGGTTCTTGACCGTAGACCAAACCACAGAGGCCTGGGCGGCGCCTACGGCGGCGACAAGTAATAGAACCGTTGTACAAGCGAATTTCATGTTGACTGAAGTGGTTGGGCGCGTGCTGGGGGAAAGCTACTTATATAGCCAACCATCCATCCAGCGTAATACACTGACCACTGTCCGATCATAATTCTTCCACCTAATCATAAAAGCAACTAACCACAATCACTACTATCACAATTACTGATAATGATAATCTGTTCTACGATGCTACCTACTCAAAGATCGGGGCCAAGTACAGGTGGACTAAATAGAAATCAAGGGCAAGGGTGTCCAGAAAATTCTTACAGAATCTTACTAATTGGTTAAATCAATTAAAAATAAATTAAGGAAACATGTTTTATGGAAATTTTCCAGTACTAACTGTTTTTGTGATTTTTTGTTTTAGCACCTGGATATTTCACAATTTAGGTGCCAATGTCACATAAAGGTGGATTGGAAATTTTTCTATGGTCGACCTACGGTACCAAAAGAACCCACATCTAACCAGGTTTTCTTCTCCCCCTATCTGTTCCTTAGGCATTCTTATCGCCAAGGTTTCGCAGTCTGAAGATAGAGCGCAAAAATATCTCTTTTAATTTATTATTTTATTTTTAAGCTCCATTAAATGATATACAATTTCCAATGAATTGTTTTTTTTTTTTTGCACCATCATTTCTATAAAGTCATATTTGGTGCAACGACAAAACATAAAAACTCATTTCATTTAATTAAAAGGCTCATTAAATCTTATAAAGAAGAAAAGGCAACAACATCAAATTGAAACAAAACCCATGCATAACAAGAATCAAAACGGAAATGTATTTAATACACCCATAATATTTGTTTGTTCAATTGAAGGTTGAACTTAGCTTTGAGACAAAAGGCGTTCAACTTGAGAGCGGCCAAGACGAATCCGATGTGAGCTACACACACGTCCGAACAATATGCTCGTATATATTCATTAAGAAAACCATTAGAATCTACGACAAGTAAAATTCACACTTTATTTAAAAAATTTCCTTTGTTTTTAAGGGTGCTGCTAAGTACGTAGTGAGTTGAGCGCACCATCTATCGGTAAACTAACTAATGAAACAAGTGTTTGAAATTAAATTTCACTCACACTTGGATGAGTTATTTCTACACAAAAACTGAAACAATATGATATACTAAATCAAAGAGCCTTCAATCTTTAGAAGTAGCATAAAAAGTGGAATTGGGCATTCGAAAAGTCTTAAAAGTTCAAAAGAAGCAATGTGAATTGAATTATTTCCAATAACCGAAAATTAATATAATGGTAACTTTAAGATAAAAATGGTCACACTAATACTGTCAAAAAATAACGTATACGCAGTGTCTACTGTCTATGCTAAGACTATTCAGGATAAACATTAAGATTTTATTAATGATGATACTTCTATTAACAACGATTGATTATGTTTTGAAAATGTATATAATTATATATATATTAATACTTAAGAGATTAACTTTCTTAAGATGGAGAAAATTTATAAAGAAATATTTATTGGAAAGAACAAGAAACTGGGAGGAATAAAAGTTCAATATTTTGTACAATATTAATTTTAATTTTACGACATCAAAAACTAAATCATTTTCCAGGGAAACGTAACTATTGCGATTTGTTTTTCAAAAACTAAATCCCTAAAATAATTGTAACCATAAGATAGCTAATTAACGTTACTTAAATTCTTAGATACGTTGTTTTTTTTTTCTTTTTTATCCGTGTTTGCCCTATCAATTAGCAGATAAATTGCCAAACTTGATGAAATTCAAAAACCAATAAACTTTCTAAAAATATTTACAATATATAGACCTGTACATACATACATGTATGTATGTATGTATATATTATTTAATTAAATGACACCTGTCACAGTTTAAACACGCAAACAAACAAAATCAAATTAGCTTTAACGTCGTCTATCGAAAATCTAAGCGAAATGCCAAATTGTCCTTGGAACAAGTCTAAAGTGGTGCTAATTAAAACATTAAATGCGTAACGATAATTGGAGGAGGGGTAGACGGGAGGGTAAATTGTAATTTCAACAAAATCGAAAAACAAAAGCAAAAAAAAAATGATTTAATAAAACAAGATAAAACTGGATTGCGTTAAGGTGAATATAAACGCATTTGTTTGTACTTGCTCCATCTGAAACGCACGTGTGTGTTTGTGTGTGTGTGCCATCATAATTAAAACAAATAATTCCTGTAAGTAAAACTCAGAACCGTTTTCAAATTGTTTGAGCCACACCCAATTGAGTCCGCAAGTTCTTTTGGGCAGCTCCAGAGATGCCGCTCCTTGTCCTTGCAATGCCCGAAATATACGTTTTATAGCTTTGAATTTATTAACAAAACATTCTTTAAAATATTGGAAAAAAACGTATTACAGGGAATTCATTTTGAAATTTAAATATGCAACAATTTGGATCCTTCTACTATAGAAAAATCTAAGTCAAACTAAACAATTGTGTTTCATTTTAAATCACAACATCAAACAAAAATTTATGTATGCAAAGCTAGCAATAAAAATAGCATATTGAATTTTAATGATAGCTTGTGACATTTCTAAACAGGTATTTCTTGAGTTTTTTTTTTTTAATTTTTACACCCAATAGTTTTGCCGCACCACCCCCGTCCACCCCACCTTGCTCTAGCAACTTCAAATTGTCTGTGGGGCTTTCCTATAAACCAAAATTGAACTAGTTGATGAGTCATTTCAAACAAAGTTTGTAGTAAAGTAGCTCTGAGGCCTACAAAGAGTTAGAGAGGTTAATCCCCTGCAATTTGACAATTTATGAATGGCAATTTGACGTACACACACACACACACAAAATTTGTATGCAAATTTCCTTAATTTCTCGGGCATGATTCACGTGTGCAGCGGCAGCTTCCCAGATTATTAATAAAAATTGAAGATCATTTTGACCAGCTGCGCTCTGCTGTGCTGTGGACTTAAGAGCGTGAATGGGTGCAGGAGGAGTCATACTTGGTCAGGCTTAAAAATAAGTGTTAAACCAAGAGACTGAGATAAACAAACAGAGATTTCATATCAAACAAACGACGGCGAGCCTTCCTGCGACCGGTTTACCAGCTGTGTGAACCATGCGTTGCCCAGCTGTGTGCTTTAACTTTCGCTGCCGTTTGTTCTTAGCAACGTCGGCAGCAGCAACAAGTGCAGCTAACTAAGCCCGACTTCTGGCCGTCTATATAAAAACACCATCCGGTGCGCGTGCTTTAGTCAGTTGAAGAACAGTTGAGATACAGAAACGACAAACGCGCGCGTGTGCAACAACTACCGCCACAAACTCGCAACTCGCAACTTGAAACTCAAAACTTTAAAAACTTTTGACGGTTTTTTTTTTGGTCTGTGTGTGTGCGATCTCAATTGAAATTGAATTTCTTTTTGGTGGACAAGGTCGAGAGATATGGAAGGTCAGGCCAAGCAAGCATACTTCGTCAATGAAGCATACAATCACGAAGAAACGCCACAACTACCAACGCATGGTGGTGGCGGTGGCGGTGGCGATACAGTGCATCGTCGTAAAAGTGGTAATTCAAAAGAATTACAATTGGATATGCATGGCTATCAGCAACAGGGCAAAAAGGGACAAGATATCAATGGCAATTCATCAACTAATATGGATTTTGATGACATTCTACCATTGATTGGTGAATTTGGGCGATATCAAAAATTTCTCTTCATATGCATGATCCCGTTCTCGTTCTTTGTGGCATTTGTGTATTTCTCGCAAATCTTTTTAACATTGATACCCGAACAGCATTGGTGTCATGTACCCGAACTAGATGGCCTGGATGTGGAGGCAAGGTGAGTACATACATATGCACATACATACATTCCAAGGCAACTAACTTGGCAACATTTTCAAAAAAGTTGATTTCTAAGCCAAGTCACAATTATTAATGCAAGTGTTAAAACCATTATGAATATCACTTAATAGTAGTAGCTAAGAGAATGTGTTACTTTGAATTCTAATGATCGCACCGTTTAAATCTTATGTATGTGGGGAGCAAATTATGTAAATCTCTAGAAATTGACTGAGAAGAGCTTACTAAAAATTTACATATGCAATTAAGACCATAATCATTCGAAAACTAGGTTTTTTTTCCTCAGCTATACTCGAAGAGTAAAGGCACCTTTCCCCCTCGAATATATTTTCCATTCTCATAATCCTTGTATATTTTCATTTAATAACTTGATTAACAGGTAACATTTTTGGTAAATTAAAGGAATCGGTTTAGTAGATTTTGAGCTAGAAAGCTTTTTATGCTCGACTTAAGGGCCGCTCTTCATTAGTTTTGCTCCGATATACGTGTTATTTTAAAATAATTTTCTCAAAAGATTATAGACTCAGACCTAAGAGCCTAACAAGAGCGACTGCTTAAACAAAGAACTTTTAGAGTCGAAAATAGAAAGGATATAGAATGAGTGCTTTGTTTAATTAACTTTCAGATCTTAAAGTGAGATCAATTGCAGTTACAGGAACTAAATTGCTTGCCAATCAATTATAACTAACTGACAAATCCTACAATTAGTTCACTCACTCTATTAACACTTTCCTTAACACTGCATTCCTAGTATTCTTTGGTGAATATCGAATGATTCATACGTCGTTGTCGTCGTCGTCGTCCCATACGGAAATCATTGTGCGTAAATGGCAATTAAGTGTTTCGGTATTTGGTTCCGTTAACTTTCACAAAAGGCACCACAGAAGGCAGCAAACAAAACAGTTTAGATCGGGGTTCGGGGATCGTATCGATTGATCGGACAATTATTATAACTAACAAACATTCACCTTGAGATTAACAGGTTTTGGCAATTGCGTGCAAATCACCAACACCACCGAAACCACCGAAAACCACCAATAATAGTTGGGACAATAGAAACAAATCCATGCCAACTTGATTCTAAGTAATAGTCAAATTATTTTGCTTTAGTTTTCAAACTCAACTCAAGTATTCTGACCGAAAAGTGATTAATTCATTTGGTGAACAAAAAAAAAATAAGTTGGCTTAGAACGGCCAACTAACCTTGTACCATGATTGGTTTTTCCAGTCAAGCGACGGCTTAATAAGGCAAAGAACCTTACCGGGCATCTATATATGTGTGTATGTATTTATCCATCTGTGTAATTGCAGGGGCGAGGGATTCAAAAAAAACGAAAGAAAAAAAAAACAAATCACAACTACAAAAATTAAAAAATAAAGAAAATTAAGTTAGATAAGCAGGTAAATTGAAGGGAAAGATAGGGGTAGGGGTAGTGGCAGAAGTAGGAGGTAAAAGGAGAGGGGGGGTCGTCTAACTAACTAACTAATTAGCAAAGCAAGCACTCCGATTGCGACAACAGCGCGCAACAAGCAACTGTTTGCGCCGGCGCACTACAACAGCAAGTAGCCAGCCAGTAACAACTACAATCAAGAAGACTAATGTTGTGAGACGACGATGATGATGATAATGATGACGACGACGATGACTATGGCGATTATGAAGTTGTTTACCATATACTTACTTTAATTTTGAATACCCTTTCCAAAAAGGTTATTGGAATTTTGGCCAAAAGCTTATTCAAATTAGCCATTTCCCTACAAAGTTTGATATCGCGAATTCATCTGAATCGAGCGACGATGTCTCGAAGGAACCTTTCTAAAAAATCCCTTTGAGTTGATCTTAATTTTGAAGGTTTATATTATACGAAATCAACAATTATGGTGGATTCGTTTAAAGAATTAATAATACAAATGTTCATTTGAAAAGCTATTCAATATCTGAAGAATATTTCTGAGAAGATTGTGTGAAAAACTTGTTTATAGTTTCAGAAGTAGACAAAACTCTTTAGGCTTTCGGTAGGTAGGTGAATTTCTTTAGCATTTTCCTATGATCGGTTAAATCGAGAACTTGCAAAGGGTATACAAACGTCGTCATGACGGCCCTCTTGTGCTTTTTTTTATTCATTTGCTTAAATGACGGCACGAACTAAAACTTAAGTCATATGGATAAATCAAAAGAAGGGGAAAAAACCATGTAACACGGAGTATTCTTACAAATGTTAAAAACATTGGCTAAGGTCAAGATTCGTCTACATTTTTGGGGAAGTTTTGATGAGACATCTTCCATTCAGCGTAACCAAGAGGCAAATGGGTGATAGTAAAATGAGGGATTATTAACGTTAATAACTTAAATATAGTATGCACATTTAAGAATAATAAAATTAGACAATAAAATGTACAGGCGTTACAACAGACTTCTAAATGAGTAATGAGCACCTACACGTACACGTTTATATTTTACTACCTGGTTGAAGGTGGCATACACGAGTATAACCCTAGATCAATCATAATCTATAGACAGATATTTTGGTGGTGGTGCTGTGGTTAGCGTATTCAACTGCAAGCAGCTTAAGATCATGATTATAATTATGTTGTCTCAATGTCTCTTACTTACTTATTTACTTACTTACCATATAGCAGCCAATGTTCCGTCATGGCTGAGAACAGCTACTGAAGTTTACGACAATTCACACCTGACCCTGATGAGTTAATAACCCAAACAGACACACTCACACACCTCATTCATTCATTCATACATGATTTTCTCTATTCTCCTTCGCAGACTGGCGCTCTCTATACCCATGATAAATGGGGAATATAACAATTGTTATATGTACGATGTGAATTATACCGATGTGCTTGCCCAGGGCAAGGTAATGGCCGATCCCAAATGGCCACAAATCAAATGCCGCAATGGTTGGTCCTACAATTATACGGAAATACCATATTCAACAGTTGCCACCGAACAGAATTGGGTCTGTGATAATGCCGCATTGCCCACGTATGCCCAATCCATATTCTTTTTGGGAGCCATTGTGGGTGGTTTACTCTTTGGATGGGTTGCCGATCGTTTTGGACGTGTTCCCGCATTAATTGGCTGCAATATGATGGGTCTTGTGGCAGGAGTGGGCACAGCGTTTGTTACCAATTTCTGGCAATTTGCCACAATGCGATTTTTCGTTGGCTTTGCATTCGATAATTGCTTCACAATGATGTATATTTTGGGTAAGTTTTTTTTTTCGTTTATTTTGTTTTTAAACTAATTCCTTTTTTATTGCATTTTACAGTTTTGGAATATGTCGGTCCAAAATATCGCACATTTGTGGCCAATATGTCTATAGCAATATTCTTTACTGGTGCCGCTTGCCTGTTGCCTTGGATTGCCTACTATGTGGCCGATTGGAAGCTTCTGACGATAATAACATCTGCTCCATTGTTTCTGGCCATCTTGACTCCGGTTATAGTGCCCGAATCGGCACGTTGGCTGGTCTCTCAGGGTCAAGTGGACAAGGCAATCGGCATTCTGAAGAAATTGGAAAAACGCAATGGTCGTTCGGTGCCCGAGCAGACCTATCAGCATTTCGGTGATAGTTGTCGCCGCATGCGAGAGCAAGAAGTGGCCCAAAATGCCAGCTATTCGGTGCTGGATCTATTCAAATCTCCTCGTCTACGTCGCACAACTCTCTTGCTGATTGTCATTTGGATGGCTATCTCATTGGTTTTCGATGGTCATGTACGGAATGTGGGCTCTCTGGGTCTGGATATATTCTTCACATTCACTGTGGCCAGTTTTACGGAATTGCCAGCAGATACATTGCTCACCCTGACTCTCGATCGTTTCGGTCGACGCTGGTTGGCATGTGGCTCCATGGTGGCCAGTGGAATCTTCAGCCTTTTGGCCACTGTTGTGCCAGTCGGAGTGTATTCCGCTGCCCTGGCCATTATGGGACGCTTCTTTGTCAATATTAGCTATAACATTGGTCTACAATGGGCTGCCGAGGTTCTACCCACTGTGGTGCGAGCTCAAGCTGTGGCCTTCATTCACATTATGGGCTATGTGGCCAGCATTATAGCTCCATTTGTTGTCTATCTGGCCAATATATCCACTGCATTACCCCTTATCATATTGGGTTTAATTGGTGTCCTCGGTGGCATTTTGTGTTTGCTTCTGCCGGAGACATTGCATCATGATTTGCCGCAGACCTTAAGCGATGGCGAAGAGTTTGGTCGTGGACAAAGCATTTGGGATTTCCCCTGTTTGGCCAAGCAGATCGATGACGATGATGATGTCAAGGGAGAACAGGATGTTGAGGAAGTGCGTTCACAGGCCTTTGTTCGTGGCACACAAACGGGTGCTTCTCTAACAGCATCGACGAGGGGTGAACTACGTTCAAGCATCTTACGTAGATCGGTACAATCGCGCCATTCTACCAAATTGTAGAGCTATATCATAAGTATAACTTGTCACTTTAGTATTTAGTTAGCAAAACAAATAACAACAAAAACAAAAGCATTTCTATCAACACGACTTTTTGTGATACTAGTTAATAAGATTTAAGAACTTTTGTTTAACTAATAAACATTTTAACATTCTAATAGACGAAAAATTATACGCCCGATATTCATTTCATTTATTTATACTTATTTGAGTGGCTTTACCAGGGTGAAATCAAATTCTTTTTTAGTCTTGTGATTTTAAAAATATCTTTCTTTCAAAGTCCCTCCTTTAACTGTTTTTTTTGAATCCTTCGGCACGGCATAAGTCGCTTATTTCTCAAAATTAGTATCTGAAAAAATGAAATAATATAGTTAAAATATAGTTAAATATGTGGGCAAATTTATAAAATATTTCATTATGTACTTTTCTAAAAAAAAGTCCTTAAAACCGCCCAAATTTTTGAGCGTTTCCTCTTAAGAATTTATGTAGCCATCTATTGAGGAAGTGTCGCCATCTGTTGAGGCTTTTTGTTATTCGTGCCAGATCTGTAGTGTTTACTTTTGTAATTGGGTGAACTGTGGCTACGTTTTATAGTCATAATTACACATATCTTTTTTGATAATCGGCAGCCGTGAAAACAATCTTAATATCTAAATAAACAGTCAATTAACTACAAATAGAAACCGCTTTTACAACTTATCTATAAAAGGCCAGCCATCTGCCCACAAAACCAGATGAAGTTGAAGAAAGCACCATGAAAGGTTTGAATCTTCTGGTGAGACTCCTCCTCGTACTGCTGGGTACACATGGAGTCTTGTTGCACAACATCAGAGATAGCCGCATCCTGGCCGTATTTAATGGCACGGCACCAGCATTGGATATCCTTATGCATGTCGAGACAGCTCTGGGCAGGAGGAGCAGCACATCATCGGATCTATTGCCCATTAAGGATCTGGAGTCCATAATACGCTCAGAGGTGGCAGGCGATTGGGAACGTGGTCAATTGATTCTGGAACTGACGAACAGGGCTAAAACAGGAGAACTAAAGCGAGCCATCTATGAGGCGTTGTGGCAAGAACTACAGCAAACTAAACAAATCTATAACCCTCTAAGAATTCTAGATTTTTTCAATCAATTAGAGGTTCATAAGGATGTGCCACCTGGTCTGCTCAATACGGTCTATTTAACATTCATTGAACGCAGCACTCAATTATTGGCAGCGCCTTTTCATACATCCAGTCGTACGGCGAATTTTCCTCTAATCAACTCTTTGTTATATCGTTTGACTTTCAGTAAATTGGACTATATACGCGATATTTTTGATCTACTCTATGACATCGTTTTGGCATTGGAATCTCCCGAAAGTGTGGCCCAGCGTTTGGGTAACTTTACAGCGAACTTAACACAATTGACTTTGGCCAATTTGCAATTGCTTAAGAGGCAAGAGATCGCTAACAACACAAATGCCCGAGAACAAATACAAAATAATTTCCGACAATTGCTGACAGCTTCGCACTTTGAGACGCAAGTCGAAAAATCCCTGCGTCAGCAGCTCTATGCACATCTCTCCCAAGATGAGCGTGTTTTCTATACGGCTCAAAAGATATGTCTACTCAATGTCACTCAACCAAATTCATATATATATGAATGCCCTCAAACCTTTCTGATCTGTAGTAACGCTAGTGATCCCAAGAAAGCAACATATAATATTCAACGGAACAATAACACATCCAATTTGCAATTTGCTTTTTTCAATGCTTATTGGAGTAATCGTTATATAGTAATGGAACCATTCCCAGCAGCCGGTGTATCCCAGAATTCCACTACGACTTCTCCGTCCATACAGCACGATGCCATTTTCAAGAATGTTTATAGCAAAAACAATATTTACTGGTGGCATGTGGTCTTCGAGAACGATGGTGTGGTTCTGTATGATTCTTTAAATCGCACTTCTGTTCTTTGCGGCGGTGATCCCTCACATTGGGAAGGTATTGAGCGTCATGTGTATACCAGGAATGGGGCCGATTATCAGAGATATCGTCAAGAATGCACTTGGAAAGTGGAGGATTGCAGTGATGCTGCGTAGATGAGCAAAAAGAAAATTAGAAAGAAAAAAATAAAACCAACAAAAATATTATGATGCATTACAAAATTAAGATATGTTTTTCTTCTTAGAGAATATGAACAAAAGGAAAGACAATATAAATCGAAGACAATATGCGGAGGATGTTGATAAAATAATAAACATTAAAAGATCAAACCAAAACAGTTCGATTCAAGCTAACATAAAACATTTATATTGGAAAACATATACTAAAAAATTGGACAATCGTCTTGTCTTTTGAAAATTTGAAATACATATTTGAAAAAATGCGTTACTTTTAATTCAGGAATGAAACACAGAATCTGGCACAGTGTTGTGCAATGCCATGGCAGTGAGTACTTACTCATTTTATTATAGTATTGTTATTGGTATCGAAATTTGTTACTTCAGTTTTTCTTCTCCCCCGCAAAAAGAAAACTAATAATTTGTTGAGGCTTTCGAGATTTGAAGGGATTGAGAATGGATCCGGAACGTGGTGAATACTCCATACACTCCGTCTGCCGCACTTGTCTGGCTACATTGGAGAACGTCATGGCCTACGACTTGTTCCTCATACCAGGATTGGCCAAGAAGCTGTGTATCTGCACTTCGTTGTCAGTGGAGTCGCAGGACGGATTCCCCAAGAATCTGTGTATTAATTGCTATACCAAGCTAAACGACTTAAATGAGTTTCAGACAATGTGCGTGGATTCGGTACAGAAATTCCAGGAAATGGTTGCCAGCCAGGCATTTGCTATTGGGGGCCCTGAGTTGAATGTGGCACGTGAAGATGAGGAAGAGGATATCAATTTTGACCCTTTGTTGAATTCAAAAGTGGAAACCATGGACAATGAGGAGGAGGTTATGAAAATGCTAGAAAATGTGGATAAAGAAGAAGTAGAAGATGTGTTGCAGCAGGAGGAGGAGGAAGAGGAGGATCAAGATGACGATGACGATAATGACTTTGCAATGGAGAGTGGTAATAATAATGATGGTAATGATACAGACTTTGCCTCAAATAGCAGCGATGATGACGTTCCATTGGCCCAAAGATCAACGCGAGCTAAAAAAGATATTAAAATGCAGCCAAAAGCAAAAAAACAAAAAACAAAGATCAAAGAACTGAAAGAGGAGGAGGACAACAATGCATCTTCCAGTGATACCGAATCGCCTGATGATAATGTCAAAGCTAAACCCAAACGCAAAAGGATTCCAGCCGCTGAGCGTCACATGCATCGCCTAATCGATTGCCACATTTGTCATCAGAAATTCAAAAAGGCCTCCTGTTACGAGGAGCATATGAAGCATCATAATGATCTCCTGCCTTTCCAATGTACAGTGGAATCCTGCCGCAAGGGTTTCACCACAGCCAATGGCCTTAAAGTTCATATAGAGCATGCTCATACAGAAGAATCCAAAATGCACGCATGTACTGTTGAGGGCTGCAACAGATTCTTTGCTCGTATATCGCTCCTCAATGTCCATTTGAAGCGAACCCATAAATTAAAATTGCCGCCACGAGAATTTCCCTGTACAGATTGCGAAAAGATCTTTCGATGTCAAACTGCTCTCAAGAAGCACATGTTCAAGCATACGGGAAGAGAATTGCCATTTGCCTGTGAAATCTGTGGCAAACGTTTCCCCATCAACAGTGCTCTACGAGATCACTTGCTTCGCCATGCTGGAATCAAGAATCATGTGTGTCCCTATTGTGGTGTGGGCAAAACGACGCGTCAAGAGTGGAACAATCATATCCTAACCCATACCAAGGAAAAGAAATTCAAATGCAAACTCTGCGATCATGCTTCGACCAATAAGCAAGCTCTAGGCAATCATATCAAGGTCGTACATGAGAAGCGCAAAGATTTTGCTTGCCAATACTGCGGAAAAACCTTTGGCAAATCTTTCTCTTGCAAAATCCACGAGCGTAGTCACACGGGTGAAAAGAATAGCGAGTGTAAAATCTGTGGCAAGATCTTTTTACAGGAATCGAGCCTTACCAAGCATTTAAAAACCCATGAGAAGCGCGAATTGCCCAAGACGCAAGGGGCCAGCGATGATACCCCATCAACTTTACCTGATCCCAAAAAGAAAACCTACAATTCAGGACGCGTCGAACGTGTGGATATATCCCAATTGGCTGGCACAGCTGTTAATCCCATACCCTCAGTCGCGCTACCTTCGTGGGGTCTGCAAAATGACTCATTTAGCAAAAAAGAAGGCCAGCACATTTGTCCCGATTGTGGCAAGGGTTTCAATCACATTGGCAATATGAAACTGCACTATAAAGTCGTTCATCTGAAAGTTAAAGATTTTTGCTGTCGCTTCTGTCCCAAGCGTTTCGCGAAAAAGCATTATCTACGCGAACACGAATACATTCACACCGGTGAGAAGCCCTATGAATGTAAGATCTGTGGCAATCATTTTCGCCAAGATCATGTGTTGAAGGTCCATATGAAAGTTCACAATAAGCCACCGAAACCACCCAAGCAGCCGGCTAAGCCTAAGAAGTTACCGAAATCTGAAAATCCACCAAATAAACGCCAACCACCATTTAAACAGTTCGAGGATCCAGCTGCCGAACGAGCCGCGGCCACAGCCGAACTATTGGCCTGCCAAATCGAGGAGAATGAAACCAAGCGCAAGGCGGAGTTGGAGCTACGCAAGATTCAAGAGGCAGCAGTGGAGCAACTAAGCAAACTGGGGCTACAACAGGCACCAATAAATACCTATGACAGTTTGTATGCCCAAAAAACTGTCGAGGAGCGAACTCCAGTAGATGCTCTAAAATTGGATCATGTGTGAATTAGGATTCTTTAGCAAGCGTCTAATTAGTTCTTAGTACGTCGGGTATCCTAATAGGTGCTTCCTTCTCTATTTAAGTTATGTATTTCAAATTTAGAATTTTGACATTAAAATATCAAATCATTAACAAATATTTGCAGAAATATATAAAGTCCATAATGGCTTATTGGAACAGTAAGATTATAGAATTTTAAATATTATAAAAGGGGCAGACGTATAACATTCTTAGATACCATTGGTTTTCTTTTTAGAAATGTTCGTTTGTTATAATTGGCATTTATATTAAAATATCTAGAATTACTGAGTTCGTATTTGAATTTGTTTAAAGGGCCGTTTGAGTACAATTTGCATTTGTACTCGTATGCGTACCCGTTATCGATTCTTTCTACGCTTCCATATTTGCTTATCGATAACCCAGTTCTCTATAGTATAGTTTTATTAGTATCAAGAAGAAAAAAATTGTTGAAAATCTGCATTTGCCACTGCATCTGAATTCCAACAACAGAAAATGAATGAGGGAAGTGCGTTATCATCGTACTCCATTCACTCGGTGTGCCGCATCTGTTTGAATCATCTGCAGAATGGCCCCGTTTTCGATCTATTCCTTATACCCGGACTGGCCAAGAAACTGTGTGTGTGCACATCGCTGTCGGTGGAGCAGCAGGATGGATTCCCCCGGAATATTTGCTGCACCTGCCATTCCAAATTGGATGATATGCACCAGTTTCAGAAATTATGCGTCGACTCGGTGCAGAAATTCCAGGAAATGTTGGCCAACAATGCATTCCAGACCAGTTTCGATGTGCTAGATCCCAGTGTGACGGCTCAGGATATGCCAACGCAAGAAGATGACGATCACATTAACTTTGATCCGTTGTTGAATTCCAAAATAGAAATCATAGAGAATGAAGAGGATGTGTTCAAAATGCTCGAGACTGTTGATAAGGAAGTGGAGGAGGTAGAGAAGCCAGTAGATGATGATAGTGACGATGATGATCGTTTGGATAATTTCAATGATGAGGAAGACTACTCAATGGAAAGCGGCAATGATAATGATAGAGATGCAGATTTTCAATTAAATAGCAGTGATGATGATATCCCATTGTCCCAGAGGACCAGACCAGCTCAAACCCGTAAGGCTAAGAAGGTGACCAAACAGCAGCACAAGAAAAAGAAGCAGCACCAGCAAACTAAAAAGCCCAAAAAGGACGCTGACGAGGATGAGGATGAACTAAGCAGTTCATCATTTGACTCCGATGAGGATGAGGACGGCGACAGTGATTCCAAATCGAAGGGCAAGCGCAAAAGAATACCAGCAGATGAACGTCATTTACATCGCCTTATCGATTGCCACATTTGCCATCAGAAGTTCAAGAAGGCCATTCGCTATGAGGAGCACATGAAGCACCACAATGATCTCTTACCTTTCCAGTGCACTGTGGAGTCATGTCGCAAGGGATTCACCACAGCCAATGGTCTGAGAGTTCATATAGAGCATGCCCACACGGAGACTTCTGAAATGCATCCCTGCACCGTTGAAGGATGTAATAAAAGCTTTGCCCGCCCCGTCTTGCTAAATTTCCACATGAAACGTGTCCACAAGATCAATACTCCACAGCGGGACTTCCCTTGCACCGAATGCGAGAAGGTATTCCGTTGTCCAACCGCACTCAAGAAGCACATGTACAAGCACACGGGCGAGGAGCTGCCATTTGCCTGTGAAATCTGTGGCAAACGATTCCCCATCAATAGCGTGCTACGCGATCACTTGCTCCGCCATGCTGGAATCAAGAACCACGTCTGCCCCTATTGTGGTGTTGGCAAGACCACTCGGCAAGAGTGGAATAAACACATCTTGACCCACACCAAGGAGAAAAAATATGCTTGCCGGCAATGCGAACATACATCGCACAACAAACAGGCTCTGGCCAATCATGTGAAAGTGGTGCACGAGAAGCGCAAGGATTTCGCATGTCAGTATTGTGGCAAAACCTTTGGCAAATCCCATGCCTGCAAGATTCATGAGCGTAGTCACACGGGTGAAAAGACATGCGAGTGTAAGATCTGTGGGAAAGTATTCCTATTCGAGAAGGGTCTAACAAAGCATTTGAAGACGCACGAGAAACGTGATTTGCCACGAACGCAATCGAATCCACTCAACATGCCCGATCAAGCGGAAGCCTCCACCTCTGCCGATGCCACTGCAACATCAAATTTCTCAGCTGCTGCTCCGACCACTTCTCAGTCTGTGCCCAAACACAAATCCAACAATTCGGGACGCGTTGAGCGTGTGGATATATCTCAATTGGCGGGCACTGTGGTAAATCCTATACCTTCAGTGAATCTCCCATCATGGTCGCCTCAGGTCAGTTTCACCAAGAAGGAGGGCCAACACATTTGTCCGGATTGCGGCAAGGGTTTCAATCATGTCAGCAATATGAAACTCCACTACAAAGTAGTTCATCAGAAGGTCAAGGATTTCTGTTGTCGCTTCTGTCCCAAACGTTTTGCCAAGAAACAATATTTGCGTCATCATGAGTACATCCACACCGGAGAGAAGCCCTATGAGTGCAAGATCTGTGGCAAACACTTCCGCCAGGAGCAAGTCCTTAAGACGCACATGAAAGTACACGATAAGCCACCAAAACCTCCAAGTAAATCTAGCAAGGAATCAGTTCCCAAATCTGATCATCAGCCAACGAAACGTCAGCAACCGAAGAACTTTGAGCAATATCAGGATCCGGCTGCCGAGCGAGCTGCCGCCACAGCTGAGCTGTTGGCCTTCCAGATCGAAGAGAATGAAGCTAAGCGCAAGGCTGAGATTGAATTGAAGAAAATCCAAGAGGCGGCCTTTGAGCAGCTAAATAAGCTGCAAAAGCAACAAAATACCTACGATGGCTTCTATGCTCAAAAGACCGCCGAGGAGGGCACCACTTTGGATTCTCTAAAGTTCGATCATGTGTAAGGGGGAGAGCAGTAGATGGAAGAATGGATATTTGAATTAAAGCTAGACGATTTGTTGGGATATCTAAGTAATATGCAGCTATATGCTATTTAGTTTAGACTTATTAAGTAATTTTAACTAAATTTTAATATTGCGGAAAGGTGTCTGATCCCCCTTCTTCCCCTATCCCCCACATAGCACATATATATATACATATGTATGTCTTACTATTGTATATGGTAATAAGTTTAACCCAAAATTAGTATAGAATTTGTGTTCTACACCACCCCATCTCCACCCTTTATAGAGTTGTTAATGATACTTTTTATCATTTTCTAAATAACTTTTCTCTCACATTCTTTTTTTTTTTAAAAGAACCTAAGGAACAATTTTTTTTGTGCTTTGATAAATTTATTTCCCCCAAATGGGTTAAACAATTAGCAATTAAATATGTAACCCATCTTATTTTATAATTATACATACTTTAAATTTAATCTTTATATGATTAACAATTAAAATACATATACATATATAATTAACTGGTTTTCATTTAATCAATGATTATTTTTGGAGTCCAAGTTGATTAGTTTAATTTTGGTAGGTTTCTTGTATTATTCTGAGCCACAGTGCGATACTTTTTGGTTGTGGTATTTGTACTCAAACTATGTGAGTACTTTAATCGATGCTGACTGCACTTGAGTTGTTGTTTTTTTGTGTACTCGGTTCTAGTTCTCTGATGCGTATAGTTGGAATTGGAGAAATCTCGACCACATCAAGCCAAAATGAATGAGGGGAGTGCGTTATCATCGTACTCCATTCACTCGGTGTGCCGCATCTGTTTGAATCATCTGCAGAATGGCCCCGTTTTCGATCTATTCCTTATACCCGGACTGGCCAAGAAACTGTGTGTGTGCACATCGCTGTCGGTGGAGCAGCAGGATGGATTCCCTCGGAATATATGCTGCACCTGCCATACCAGATTGGATGATATGCATCAGTTTCAGAAATTATGCGTGGACTCGGTGCAGAGATTTCAGATGATGTTGGGCCAAAATATGTTTAGTAGCTCATCATTTGATTTGATGAATGTAACCAGCCATGGCGAGGGGGGAGATGGCGAACTGGTGGGTGCTAGTGGTGCCCCTGGTGAGGAGGAAGATCGCCTTAACTTTGATCCTTTGCTCAATCACAAAATGGAACTGATTGAGAACGAAGAAGATGTGTTTAAGATGCTCGAGAATGTCGATAAAGAAGTGGAGGATGTCGAAAAACAAGAGGAGGATGATGAAGATGATGATGATGATGATGAACATTTTGAGGACGATGATAACGATGACCATGATGCAGACTTTGAACCACAACTAAGTACTGAAGGTGGCGACGATGATGATTTGCCTCTGGCCCAACGTTTGAGGATGAAAAAGAAACGATCAAAAAGAGTGAAAAAAGAAAACGAGTTCCTTTCAGGCTCTGGGGATGATGACTATATTGATGGTGATGATGATGACGATGATGATGATGACGATGCTAATGAAGGTGATTCCAAAATGAAGAGCAAACGTAAGAGGATTCCAGCCGACGAGCGTCACTTGCATCGCATCATCGATTGCCACATTTGTCATCAGAAATTCAAGAAGGCTATCCGCTATGAGGAACATATGAAGCATCACAATGATCTCCTACCTTTCCAATGTAAAGTGGAAACCTGTCGCAAGGGTTTCACCACTGCCGGTGGCCTACGCCTGCACATAGATCATGCCCATACCGAGCTCTCCGAAGTTCATTCTTGCTCCGTCGAAGGATGCGGCAAGACCTTCCCGCGTGTGCGTTTGCTGACTTTCCATATGAAGAAGGTCCACAACATATCGAAGGCAGCAGCTCCGCCAAGGGATTATCCTTGCTCGGAATGCGAAAAGATCTTCCGTTGTCCCATGGCCCTAAAGAAGCATATGTATAAGCACGATGGCAAGGAGTTACCCTTCCCCTGCAACATTTGTGGCAAACGTTTTGTCATAAATTCGGCTCTCAAGGATCACCTGATGCGTCATGCCGGCATCAAGAACTATGTATGTCCGTATTGTGGTGTGGGCAAGACTACACGCCAAGAGTGGAATACCCACATTCTCACCCACACCCAGGAGAAGAAATTTAAGTGCCATATATGCGAACATGCTTCGCACAACAAACAAAGTCTGGCCAATCATATCAAGATTGTCCACGAGAAGATTAAAAACTATGCCTGTCAGTATTGTGGCAAGACTTTCGGCAAGTCGCATGCCTGTAAAATCCACGAGATGACCCACACCGGAGAGAAGCGTTGCGAGTGCAAGGTAAGTACAACGGAGAACTCTCGAAAGGATTCCATTAATCCCCAACGATATTTTTTACAGGTCTGTGGCAAGAAATTCCTCTATCCAAAGAGTCTAACGAAGCATTTGAAGACGCATGAGAAGCGTGTACTGCGAGCAATCGAAACGTATCGTCAGCGCCAAGTGGAGATGGGGGAAACAGCTCCAGCCGATCAACAGCAACAGCTGGATCAAGTCGCCATTGATTTACCAAATTCTACTGGAAGTGTCAGTGGGACAATAGCCGAACCAGGTGTTGGCGATCAACTAATGTCCCAGAATGCTGCCGATGAGTTGCTTAAAGTTTGTGCCGAATCTGTGGCCACCATACCCAAAGATCCGCGTCGTGTCCAGCGAGTAGACATCTCTCAGTTGGCTGGCACAGCGGTTAATCCCATATCCTCAGTCTCGGTGCCATCATGGTCACCGCAGACGGCGAACTTCACGAAAAAGGAGGGCAAACACATTTGTCCAGGCTGTGGACAAGGCTTCAATAATATTGGCAACATGAAGCGTCATTACAAAATCATACACGAAAAGGTAAAAGATTTCGCTTGTCGCTTCTGCCCCCGTCGGTTCGCTAAAGCGCAGACTCTGCGCCATCACGAATGGATCCATACGGGTGAGAAGCCTTTTGAGTGTAAAACGTGCGGCACTCATTTCCGCCAGGAGACGGCACTGAAACGACATCAGCGCACACATGAGAATCGCCCGCCAGTCATCTCGTCCAAGTTTTATGCCGCCCGCGAGGAATTGGAGGAGCAGGAGCGCTCCAAACGTGAGGCCAAACGCAAGGCGGAGGCCAAACGTAAAGAAATCGCCGAAGCAGCCAAGGAGCAATTATCCACCTTGCATAAATTAGAGTCCATTGATAAGCAATTGCATTCCTATGATGAATATCAAGAGGCTGCCGCTGAGCGGGCAGCTGCCACCGCCGAACTGCAGGCCCAACAAAACGAGGAGAACGAAGTGCGACGGCGGGCAGATGAGGAGCGGATCAAAATTCAAGCGGCTGCTTATGAGCAGCTGCAAAAGTTACAAGAGCAGCAGGAAATCGAAAAGGCTCAAAGTTCTTACGATGGCTATTATGCTCAGAAGGCTCATGCCGATGGCACCAATTTGGATGCTCTTAAAATCGATCATGTGTGAGGAAGGAAAGATGCGTTTAACGTGCTTACCAAGAATGTTAGATAAATAGAACAGTCAAAACAGGGCAGAACACAGAAAGTAGATCTATATGTACATATATACATATATATATATATATATATATATTATATATTATATACCATTATGGTTATCGCCATCCGATTCCATTTATAAAACCAGTTTGAATTAAAGTGATGAATATGGATTTTAAAAAACTTATGCGTTGATGTTCAAATATTTTTTCAGGGCTGGCTATATCATATATAGTCTGATTCTGAAGAACATTAACTAAAATAAAACTTATTGTTACCCAAATTCTGTCAAACGATTTTTCTATGGCTGGGTACATTAGGGATTAGCCAGATAATTTTGCTCCATAATGAATTAAAGTTTTTGTTAATTGAAGAAAGTTACGGAAAAACATTTACTTATTTTCATTAATTCCTGCTGATTCACTTAAAATACAAAGTATTCTAATCAGTTTTCGTTGCTTGTTAGTTTTGTGGAATTTTAGGTATATTATATTAATATATGTATATACCAGCAATCTTAAAATGTCTTTAATAAATTAGTATTTACATGATGGAAAGGATTTATACTTAAGAAAGAATATATCTAAATCTTTAAAGTTTTGTAATACTTGGTTTCAATTGCTAATTATGTGGACTTCTAAAATGCTTGGTTTTTGAGTATAAACAAATCTTTTAAACCATGCAAAGTCATATTTTCTAGATCCCAGTGGGTGGACAAAGTTTTTGTGTCGTCATCCGATGTGATAAGCGATAAAATGTTCTCCTCAATTGTGCCATTTACAATGAATCGATGAACTGTAGTTGCTCTATAGTAAGTAAATGAATTAAATAACATTATTGTATAATTTCCAATATATGTAAATGGAATACCCACTTCGTTTGACCAAATCGATGAATGCGTCCAATTGCCTGACGCTCGTCACTGGGATTTAGTATGGGCTCCACTAGAAAGACATGAGTGGCCTCAATTAAATTAAGTCCTTTGGATCCACGGGATAGGGGCATGAGCAGACAGGTGATCTTTAGATTCGGATTTTTAAAGTCAACAATATCCTGATTGTGACATTTGCTGCGATACACAATGCCATTGTCGGACAATGCTCTGGCGATTTGTAACAAGATGGCTTGCCATTGGGAGAAGATCAGAACCTTCTCCTGATCGTTATTTTCCTTGATTTTCAGTATCAATTCCACAATATGTGTAATCTTTTTAGAAAAATCACCAATAATTGAATTTCGTTGACCTGGACGCACTGAATAGTATAATCTATGATCAAAAAGTAGATATTAAATAGAGATTGGCTCAAGCTTAAGGGTAAACATATATTTATATACACATACTGTGGTGAATCCTGCCGGCATAAAGGACATTTCGTAATGCCTTCCCGCGCCGCCTTCTTGCGCATGCTATCCAAACAATGTTGACACACAAAGTGTCCACAAACCATCATCACATACTGAAAATTCTCATTGATTAATTATTCTTGGAAGTGTAAGAAGCATTTTTACCCTCTCATCATCCTGCGTCTGGCATATGGGACACGATCTATCGCTATTATCCTCCTTCAAATGATTTAAATATTTTAATCTACCAATTAGGCGAGTAAAATTCATTTGCGCCTCTCTCATATTCATGTCATTGAATTCCATTTGCTCATCCAATTGGCATTCCAAGAGGCGAAAATTCGATTGCTCTTCAGGATCGTTGGTCAATAATATGCGCATTTTCGACATTTCCAATTCATCGAAAGCCTTGACTATATATTCAACTTCAATCCAATATTTAATCTGCATTTTAACCAAACTTTGTATGCATGCAAGCGTATCCAATTTGTTCTGGCATTCCAATTGAAAGTCCACAAATGATGACTTTGTTTTAAGGAATGCAAATATAACTACATAAGAATCCAAATATAAGTAACTGAATAATATAAAAATAAATTATCAGACGCACTTTTGATTATACTGATTTCCACACTGGGCTTTTCCAAGCCATCGGTTATGGCAGCCTCTAGATCCAGCTCCTTGTCAAAGACCAGACACTCAAATTGATTGAGAGTATCCCGAATTTTACAGAGCCGACAATGGCGACGTTTCTTCTGAGTCTGTGCGGGTTGATCTGAGGGTTTGGTTTCCTTTAAACATACATATAAGTATAATGAGTTTTATTATTAGGAAATTTGCGCAAATAAAATCCCTTACCAAAATATCTGCCAAATGGCAGTCGGAAACATTTCGTATAAAATTAACCACTTCCTGGGTAAGAGCTACTCCTTCTTGTACAGCTCCACAGGCATGATTGGTTATACCTTTTAAATAATCAAATTCCTTTTTTAAATTAAGCCTCAATTTACCCAAACGTTGATACCAGACTTCAATAATGTAAATTAAACCCGATACGGAGCTAACATTCTCCAGTTTCTCACGATTTATATTCTGTCTCAGGAACTCATCGTAGATCTTGTAACGAATCGCATCAAATGAACTGGCCGATTGGCTTACTAGCGTCGAAAATAGTTGCACAATGCTGCTACGAAATTCCACTTCGAATTCTTCCAATTCGCGGAGTTTACATTCATAGGCAAGGCAGGCATTTCGCAGAACTTTTGTATTATCTTCTAGATATTTCCATTCCAATTTCTTCAGTTGTACTTGCATTTGGTCATGGGATTCGGTTGACAACTTACTGGCAGCCTCGGCTAAGTCACTTGCCTGCAGCAGATTATATATGGCATGAATTTGAAGAACACTGTCTACACTGAAATAGGTAGAAACGTGAGAACGAACTATGCATATTACTTAAGCTTTATGACCTTCACTTACGATATATTCTTCTCCTGATAATCCTGAGCCAATTTTAATAGCAATTTGTAATGTCTAATTGCCTGTGAGTAATCCTTTCGAATAAAGTGGATGGCTGCCAGTCCATTATAGGACGAGGCCCAAGTTCTTAACTCAGCCTTGCATTCGGTTTCGTTGTTCGATTTCAAATGCATAAGCAAGTCATGGGGATTTAGATAGTCCGTTGAGGAGACATTAGTGCTGAGTACTGGTATCGAACAGGTCTGGCGAATGCGAAGAAATGGCTTCAATATATTCCTCAAGAGTTGTGACGAAATGGTGGCCAAACAAGAGCTATTGCTGATCACATTGTAGCGCTCTTGCTTGGCTATCACGGAGAAGAACTGCTCCTGGCACTTGGAATGCTCCTCACGATAATACAACGATTCCACATTACTCAATTCCAGGCGATGCACTATCTCCGTTTGCGGTGGTATGCCCAATTCGTGTTCAACTTTCGATTTACAAGTGCGCCAGAGAGTATGTTGTAGCAGATCCAGTAGCGGTCCAGGATTGTGACTCAATTGGAAAGCTTTGTCAACGGTCTGCCAAGCATCGAGTGGTCCGCAGGCAACCATAGAGCCAACAAACTCCATTAATGGTGGCAAATCATCAATGGTCCCAGTGACAGCCCACCGATTATGAGCTGGCAATTTGCGTACCATTTCCGCTGCCTGGGATGTCGAGGACTCAACCATTTGCGCCTCATCGAGACAAACCCGCCACCAATTGACCATGAGAAGAGGCGACGAAGGTCTCATATAACGTTGACTGTGACGCAGCTGCCGATCGCTTTTATAATCCGCCGTATGATAAATCTCCTGACGCAATACCCCATAGTCACAGAGGACCACATCGTAGGATGACAATACCAAAGGGCTAGTCCATGAGCCTGAGTGCAGGCCGGTATATAAAAGAATCTTTAGGCTTGGCGATATATGTTTCTGTATCTCATGGAACCATTGCATCTTAATTGCAATAGGGGATACTATAAATGTGGTTTTAGATTCTATTAGATTTGGAGACTCGGAAGCAGTTAATTCAGACCAACAATTCGGACAAATGTGATGCAAGTGAACGTCATTATTCGACATATTCATGCACTTTGCATGTTGCCACAAGTGACAACGACTGCATTGAACTTTTCTCTCCATTTTTCTAGTGCAGATGCATAATAATTCGGCGTTTTGATATTTTCTACGTTTTACCGGCACTTCGTCCTCCATATTTTCAAATAAATCCACCCAATATCTATTATCAAAAGTGTTCTCATTGCGTGGATTTAGCAAAACCATTGCTAGAAACTCCACCGTCTTGCCCAGACCCATTTCATCTGCCAATATGCCACCTGGCGGTAAGCTAATCCTGGGTAAATCCCCATCGTATGTATCAAATGCTAAACAATAATTGTGCTTCAAGACTCGGTGATGCCCATCTATGGCTTGGAGTAGTTGTACGTTGGCCTGTATATCATGTTTCAACTGCTCCCTTTCCACCATCCAATGAACTGTCCTCTCCTGGTATTTTCTCAAATTCGATTGAAACGAAGGAGGTAGATTAAGCAGCTTTTCTTCATCAGCTTGTCTGGCCTGAAGATGCCTCTCAAAGAGTGCATCGTACAGTTTGGCAGTGACATATGTTTTCAATGGCCTCTGATGCATATGCTCTTGCTTGGCCACTTCAAACTCTAGGGTGGGTATGTAATCCTGAAAGATTATGGGCAGTATTTCACCAGCAATTTCCAGTTCCATGGGCCGTGTTTGATTGGCAGTTTGCAGATGGACCAGGAGTAACTCTTGTCCACTGGGAGCTACTTGGAAATAAAGTTTTCGTGGGCGACTTTCCTCACCTGGGGCAATAAGAGTGGGACATGAAGGTGGAATATTATGTGCATATTTCGAACGCGGCATTATTTTACTTACATTTTTGGAGGCAGCGTTTTATTGACTCTGCGTGTTTGACCAAAAACTCCTTTAAGCGCCATCGTCTCTTGCCATAGGTGACGACGTTGGGGTCTCCTGGATCATTTGGATCACAAACATCGGCTATTTGGCATAAATTAATTGTGTTTGCCATGATCTTTGTTTGTTCATTTTTTAAACTGCACAAGAAACAACATTAACAGCGCAAACTCATATTGAGCCAGTCCAAAAGAATGTCGCATAAAAGGCAAACAATGTACAGTGGCTCACAGTTTATTTCATACAGCGTTTTTTTTAAAATTACTGATGTCATAATTCAAAAACTATGAACGTTGTTAAAAATGTCATTTAAATGTCAGGACAATTTCCAGTTTTCCAAAACAAACCATATCTATCGTATACTGTTCTGTAAATTACATTTATGACGTCACGCTGAAAATGGAAAACTGTTATCTTATGCCTTTGTGTATGTATACCCTTGCAAAAAGGATATATGAATTATTTGGTCAGAAGGGTACAACGCACAGAACGAAGCAACTCCGGCCATATAAAGTATATATATTCTTAAACAGCATGCGATATGCATATATGCATAAAAAGTTATAGTTCTGCTTAATTTGATCAAAGTCATATGGCTATATCAAGAAACATGATCAAATATATTTTTTATATTACATATATCGTGTAGATATGGGTTTTTTACACAAAGGTCTTTTCTTTTTGCTATCTGTATATACATGAGTTAAGTAATACAAATACTTGCAAGGGTACACAATATTCGGAATGGCCGAAGTTAGCCCGGCCCTCTGGTTCCTATTGAGTTGCCAGCAACGCATTTTGAGTTAACATTTGTTGCAAATAATAATTGGAGAAAAAAAAAGGCAGAAAAATGCAGCTACTTGTGGTAACTGAATTTGAGAGAGGACAACAATCTTGTGAGTGTGAAAAAGAGAAATATCACTTTACCATTTTCCCATTCGCCTCACCACTAACCCGCTGCACATAAATATACTATTTGTAGAATCTCTTGTCTAAAGGAATTCCTGCCTGAAGAGGATATTGTCCAAGAATGATTTAAAAATCAATCTGCGCCACAATTTCAAACTAAAAAATCCTCTTATTACGACTTATAACGACCAATCGATTTTAACGACCTATCTACATACATATGTATGTACATATAACAACGCATTTTATATACATACATACATATACAAATCGGGCGATTAGAAGAATCACGAGAGTAGATTATTGCGTACATATGTACATACATATGTACATATGTATGTATGAACGCATTATATGTGCATTATAAACCAACCCTGGCAAACGGTTTCAGGATGCGTAAAGATGTCGGGCCTAAAACGAAAATGCTTCTCTATTGAAAAGAAGAGCATGATAATCCAGCGTTTAGAATCAGGTGAATCGAATGCATCTCTTTCAAGAGAATTCGGAGTGAGCCATTCAACAATATCTACAATAAAGAAAAACAAACACAAGATAGCACCTCTTTTAAAAGCAAACGTCCTGAAGGCCAAACGGGTGAGGGCCTCCACACAAGATCAAGTCGAGAAGGTCCTCATAGACTGGTATAAACTTAAGCGAAGTCAAGGAATCTCTATAAATGGACCTATTCTTCAAGGAAAGGCCAACTTTTTCGCAAGACAATTAAACATTTTGGATTTTAATTGTTCAGCTAGTTGGATTAACCGTTTCAAAGTTAGGCACAATATTAATCGAGATTCATCGACAGCACAACCCAGTGAGGTGAGAAATGACAATAATAATTTTAAATATTTAGTAAATTGTACATGATGTACATAAATGTTTTAATACAACAGACTGATGCGGCGATCGACGAGCAAAATAATGCAATTTTAATGCTTTACGATACCTGGAATAAAGAGGACATGCAACAGTTTGATCCTGTGGACGAAACTCCCGTCCAACGTGAAGAACAACCCGATAAAATCCAACGCACTGAGTGTAAATCTGAAGAAATTGGTCCATTCGAAGCACTGAAAGCTGCAGAAGTCCTAAAGGAGTTTGTGCACTTCTATTTCAAGGATGACACTATAAGAAATGCCATCTCTTGTATACATAAAGCTGTTCAGGATTCTTGCTATCAAACAAAAGATGACTTACAACAATCAAAAATCACTGATTACTTTGTTTCTAGTTAATAAATATTTAAAATAGACTACTTGGACAATTCTTTTCGTCGGAGTTCACTATATCGAACGGGCATTTTCTTCAAATATATATGTAAATCCCCAATAGAACTGCGGGGCAATAAGATGCATTTAATGGTTTGGGCAAAGCAAATCAAAAAAAAAGACAAAACACCAAAAACTTTCCCGCCTATAAGAAGCGAGACAAAACATCAACAGGGCTGCTTTTTTGCTATTTACAATGGGTGAAATACATATGTACATACATACATACATATGTACATGTACATATATTTGACTAGTACCATGGGCGTAGCGAGAGGGATAGCGTATAAATATACATATACATACATACATATGTACATTTACCGACTACTGTGCAAATATGTATATATGTAGATACATACATATGCACATATATATATGTATGTATATTGTGTGAAAAAATTGTACATTTGTGCATTTTATGTTTGTGTACATATGTATGTACATATTCTAGAAACTTTAATATAGGTACATACATGCATATGTACATGTGTATGTATGTATGTAGATACATACAGTTTGGCAAGAAAGTGTTTACACATTGGCTAACAATTTGAATTTTTTTCTTTAACGAGACATAAACTAAAATACACAAAAATATGCTTATCCATTTTATCCACACAATATATTCTATAAATATGTAAGTATGTACATACATACATATGTATCTAATACACATTATGTATGTACATACATACATACAGTGTCAGGAAAATGTTTACACACTGGCAACAAATTGTAATTTTTTGCTAAAAACACTAAGAATATGATTATCCAATATTTTTAAAGTGGTAAATTAAAATATAATCTTATCATGGAGAAGAAAAAACATAAAAATATGTTTCTATTAACGAAACAAACTAACAAAAACTAAAAAAGTAACAAAATTCAGCTGTCAAGAAAGTGTTTACACACAAAGTTTTCATGAGCTGGCTCACAGCTTATGTCGTGCAGAGGTACTACAAATTTTCAAAAACGTATTGCTGCTAAACTATTAACGATATCGGTAAAATTTAAATGCAGTCATTTTAAGTGATCTATCAATATACATATGTACATACATACATATGTATGTATGTACATACATATGTATGTATGTATGTACATACATATGTATATAATTCAGATACACATTGGGAATTTATGTACATACATACATATATACATATGTATGTATGTATGTACATAATAATAATAATAAATCATACTATAATGTTTCAAACTCTCTTTGTCTGCTTCAATGACGTCATACAAACGTACTATGTATGTATGTATGTATGTACATACATATATTATGTTTCAAACTCTTTTTGTCTGTCATGCAGTCCAATTAAATCATATTTTTTCAATTGTACATACATACATACATATGTATGTATGTATGTATGCATATGTGTTATCTCCCATTGTATATATACATACATATGTATATGTACATACATACATACATATGTATGTATGTATTTGTAATTTCCCTTTTTCCTTAATATTTGTATGTAAATACATATGTACATACAAATGTATGTTATAAGGCCTTTGCAGCCACTAAGCTAAGTTTACTAATAATTTTACATTATAAGTAAACTGTATACATGTACATACATAATAATAATAATAATAATAAATCATATTATGTATGTATGTTTCAAACTCTCTTTGTCTGCCTCAATGACGTCATACAAACATACTTGTTTTTGCTAGTGCCAGGCAGAGCAGGCGTTTGTCCCTTTTTTTCTCTTTCGCACTCATGCATGGAAGTACTTGTATAAACGGCAACACTGCCGCAACGTGTGTCCTCTTCTATTTGACTAGTACCATGGGCGTAGCGAGGGGATAGCGTATAAATATACATATAAATATGTACATTTACCGACTACTATGTACATGTGTATGTATGTATGTATGTATAACATACAGTTTGGCAAGAAAGTGTTTACACACTGGCAAAAAAATTGAATTTTTTTCTTTAACGGGAAATAAACTAAAATACACTAAAATATGGTTATCCATTTTTTTTTTTGAATTGAATTAGGTAAATTATACTATAATCTTATCAAGAAGAGAAAAAATAAAAATATGTTTCCATTAAACAAACAAACTAACAAAAACTAAAAAAGTAACAAAATTCAGCTGTAAAAAATGGTTTATACAACATAAAGTTTTCATATGTTGTATGTACATATGTACATACATACGTACATATGTATATTCTATCGATTTAAGTACTTAGAAATTAAAACTAATATTTTGTATGACCGTCTATAACTGCTCCCAATCTTCTTTTCATTGATTTGATGAGATTCATATGTACATCAATCCATTGAAATTCCCTCAATTAAGGAAACTTAATCGTTTTATGAAGTTTCCATTCATAATTCGCTTTTTTCCTTTACTTTTTTGACTAAACAAGTGGTTCAAAATATTCTGCAACTTTTTGTTTATTGTTTTTGGTAAAACACACAGAATGTAAAATATCCATCATATGAGAAATTATTTGTGTAATGCATAAATGCGACCTAATAGCATATACATATGTAACAGATGATAAGCACTCATATTTCAGTTGTATTTAAGATATAAGCCACCCTTTACAAATCGGGCTCTAGCCAAACATTTTTTATTGACGTCACACCGAAAACCATATCAGCGCTACCTTGCGCCGCCATTGCCATTTCAATTGAGCTTCGGGCAACGCATAATGAGCTGATAACGATTAAGGACTATCGAGTCATTTTTATAGTCGATTCCTATTCGATTGCCATGACTTACAATCGATAATCGATTCTGCAGCGTGGTTTTTTTTTTAATAAAAGAAAAAAAACAATTGAAAAAACCTACCAGAAAAGTGCAACAATTTGTGGTATAACTCAACAACAGCCAGAAAGCGATAGCTTTGTAAGTGTGCAAAGCAGCAACGAAAAACCAAAAACTGTGCAAATCACCGAAGAAAATAGACAACAACCTTTTACGCCTTACCTGCTGCTGCTGCTACTTCTGCTGCTGCGTTGTGAGTTGAATTGACTTTGACTGAACTGAAATTGACTTCCCCCGCCCCGCCTGCCCTGACAACGACAACAACAACAACAACACGACAACTCATTGCTGCCGCCCCACTATTCCACCCCCTCTTTTACAATTGGTTAAAACAAATAAAAAAAACACAATAAATCAAGAAGAAAAGAAAAAATTAAAGGGAACAAGAAGTAATAACAACAACAAATTGCAAGCAAACGGAATAATACAAGCGAAGCAAGAGTACTCCCCCGCCCCGCTGCCCCTCAACAACACAACGCCCCGCCCCCCATTTCCAACGAGAGCCTGAAAGTGTCACCGCCAAGACGTACGTCCGAAAAATGTTCTGGGATAAGGGTTATGCGCCCTCCGCGAATATAGAGGCGCTACTGGAAAGGGAGGTAAGTGATTGACCTACCCCACCCCCCCATACCACTACTACCATCTGCACATCGAACACTTCCCCACATATATGTACTTATATATTTGTAGAACTCACGGCTGGAGGAATTTCTAGATGAGGAGGATATACTGCAAGAATGCAAAACTCAAAAGAAAAATTTGGTCAACTATTTTACACGTCCCGAGGTCATACGTCGCCTGGTCGAGCTAATTACAACCGAACCATCAGAGGATTTGCCCATGGTGCAGCGTTTTCGCTATGCCAATATGTCATGTGAGATACTCACACTGTAAGTGGACAAAGGATCGAATCTTAATCAAATAATTAATTTAATTATTGGAGGTTTTCCTTGTGTAGAGCTCGTTGAAATTTGGATTTTGATCCTTAATACTTATACAATGTCAATGCAATGTTGATTATATCATTATTTACATAGAAGATTCTCGCACAAAGTGTCTAGCGGTCTTCCATAAATGTTTGCTGAGACTTTTGTTTTGTAGATGCTTTCCAACGAGCTTCAACAAGGTCTTCCTCTTAATATTTCAATCTCATTGTCATTGATAAACTTGAAGGAAACCCGATGAATGAGTTTAATTTAGGGATAACTTTTTTTTTATTGTTTTTGTAGAGGCCTGCCGTCCTTGGATGAAAAGTTATTATCCGATGCGGACACATTGAATTTGCTTTATTCATATCTGGAAAAGGAACCACCGTTAAATCCATTGCTATCATCATTTTTTAGCAAAACATTTGGCATGCTCTTTATGAAGAAACCAGAACAGGATTGGTTTCTGTATCAACATATGTGCCTACAACTCCTCGAGTATATTAAATCGCAGAAAACATTTTTGGATTACATTTGTAAACACTTTGACACGCCAATTATACCCGATCTGATAATGCAAATGATGAAGGACATCGAAGGGGGTCAACTCAAACGCAACCTATATGAAGTGAGCCCCAAATGCGTTCTCTTAGAGATTATGTTATGTAAGCCATTCTATTTGTTTATATATTTTGCTCTCTCTCTCTCTCTTAGTGGCTAACTGAAGATAAAATTGTTGATAGACTGATTGCAATATTGCGTAATCCTTTAGAATTCGATAAACATGCAAATGTTGCCGACTTTTTCTGTGATCTTATTAACCAAGGGCGTTTAATGCGTCAAACCGAACAGGAGAATGATTCATTTGAGCCAGCATTCGATGGCTCAAATCCCATATTAAAATGCATTGAATCAGCTGAGACAATTGAAGCCTTGTTAAATGTGATTTTGGAACCAAATGCTCTAAAGAGCACGATCTTATCAGGAATATCGGTTGTACTTACGCTTATCAAGCCAATTACATTCACGTGAGTGGGATAAGAAAATATATTTGAATTGCGTTTCGATTATGGAAAAATGCGTTTTCTTTTTATAAATGAATGCAGTGATGAGCCCAATTCGGATAGGCAACGTTTGCTGCAGAAGCGTGAACGTGAATTCCATCAGGAAGTACAGGAGACTGTGATTAATGTGATGGCGCCACGCCTTAAGGAATTTGTTCATGTGCTCAAGAACCCGCCCGAGGTAAGATTAAGATTCCCATTATATTACCATTTATAGTTGTCATTTATATTGTCTTCTGTTATTTTTGGTTTATAGAAACCCACTGCAGCGGCTATTTTAACGCCGGCCTTTGGAAGGACGCGACTTCAAGTCTGTCGTGTATTTACAGCTCTTTTGGAAACTAAACACGAGACCATACAGCAGGCGTAAGTTTTGCTTCTTGATCTTCTTGAGCTAACCGGTAAAGTAATTTGAATTCAATTTCACTCTATTATTATTCACAGTATTTGCGCGACGGAATATTTTAGTCTCCTTTTGGACTATTTCAAGCAATATTGTTGGAACAATTTCCTGCATAGCGAATTGGAGAAAGCATTACATTTGGTTTTCTATAATGAGCTATCAAATAATAATACGGCCACCACAGATACAGATTATTTTGCAGCCGAATTCCTAATCAATGCTTTTCTCAAGACCGAAGAGGATGAAGAGGTAGAATTAAAAAATGCTTTGAACGATGTGAAACGTGCTGAGGGTGGTAAAGAAGATCTTAAACCAAATGTCAATCAGGAGGCTGCTGCTGCTGATAGTAATCCTGAAGATATCGATGAAGATGCTGAAGAAAAAGAGAAACCCAAAATTATTGAAATTGAGGCAGTGGCAGCTATTGACGAGGCAGCAAAGGATGCAGCCTCTCTCATTGAAGATGAGCAAGAGAAAATCTCTGAGAATCATATTGAGAATGAGAATAATGTGAAAAATGAAACGGCAGAAGAGGAGTCGACGCTTAATGATCTGGATAAGACTAAAGAGCCAGCTGTTAGTGCTCCGCCCACAGAGATGCAAACGCATGTAAGTTTATGAAACTTAAAATGGATTTAATTATAAATTGTTAAACAATATTCTAATTTTCAATTTTTAGTTAATTGTCAACTGTAATTTAGTGGCGAAATTGTTAAACTTTTGGCAGCATAATCAAGAGGCACAGTAAGTGGACACTCCCATTTAATTAGTTACCAATTTTCATTAACGTTTTTTTATAGATCGGCTGAAAAGGGTCGACGTTTGGGTTATATGGGTCATTTGATTAAAATTCTACGTCATGTTACATCGTGTATATCAGAATCTGAACATATCGCCTCGCTGATATCATCCCAAATGACAGATGAGTCGGAACTGAAGCTTTGGCAATCTCTTATCGATGCAGAAACTGGTGAATTCTCTTTGGCTGTTAAGCAACAAACTAAATTGTTGGCCAATTGTAATCCCCATGAGGAGAATGAGTATACGGCAGGTGGAGCCAAAGATTTTCTTAGCGAAACGAATGCCTGGGACATTGGTGCCTTAGCCTATAGCAATATGGGTTATAGTGATCTGGATAACACACTACAGGACATTGTCTTTACCATGGATAATGATCAAAATTTGTTTCAATTTGGTCGTAACATTGATGATGATGATGACGACGATGATGAGCAGCAGCATGGCGCTGGTGATGGTCTTGGTCCCGGTCATGGTATGTTCACCAAAAACTCCATCACTTTAAGTAATCTGGCCGCCGATCCCTGGGATATGGATGTACAATTTGCTGATATGGCTAGTGTCTCGGCTGCCCAATCGAATACAGGAACTGCCAATTGGGGTGCAGAATTCAATAGCGGTGATAATTTTGCCGATTTCGATGCTCACTTTAGCACATTTGGCAGCGATTTAGGCATGCCAACCACATCACCGCCTCCTCCTACAGCTGAGGAGGCTGACGAATCTTCAACTCCAGCCACATTGGGCACAGAAGCCACACATCTCGAGCAAGATGCCCATTTCGAAGAGTACAAGTCTTCATCGATTGAGCAAAATGATTTGGATAAGCAATTTAACCAAGACAATGATCACCAGAAAGCCGAATATGATAACAATGCCAATGTGGAGAAAGCCTCCAGTCAGAAGGTCTTGAACTCGGATGCCGCCAACTCTCTCGTTACACGCTTGCAATCGGTTCTTCTTTACGGTGGTGAAGATGATTACGAAGATGATGAGGGCATGTGGACTAAACCTCTCGGCGGCAATTCCGACCATCAATTAGATGACAAGCAGATGCCATCGCCACAACAGCAACAGCAAACTACTGTCCCCATTTCAAATGGACCAAGCAGCAAACTGAACGAATTGTAAGATCAAGTTTTATCAAATTTACAAAATTACAGCACAATTGTTAATAATTTGTTTAAAAATTATTAGTCTAAACATGATCAAGAGAGCTTTTTCCATTAACTGTCTGAGTAAATCCATTCCTTTATAAAACTTCACATGGTCTGGGAAGAGCCCATCTATATTTGACTTGTAAGATTCAATCATGAAATAGAAGCATCGAGGTTTTGGATATTTATTTGCCACCACTTCTTACCGCAATTGACTTCCTCTAGACATTCTTTTTGTACATATATAATGAGGAATATATTTAGGTCTCATTGTAAGAATATAAAATTGGTTTTTGGCAAGTTTTTAATTCACATAGTGGTTCAGATCTGAGTACTCTAATCAATAGATAAGTATAAGCAATTAAATATTGGGTTAATGGATTTTGTATTAGATTCGACCCATTTAAGATGGCCAGAGATGGATTCACTACTTGCCTATGATTGCAGGCAGCTTGCTTGCAAATAGAATAGAAATATGTTCTATTTTTACTACAAATAGTTTTCACTTACTCTTCTCTTTCCTACTCTTCTCTTCTCATCTGTAATTATTTATAGCAATCATGCCAACGATAATAGTAGCAGCAGCAACACGGTGGATGCCCATGAGGCAGCAGCCAATGCGGTTGCCACCGCCAACATCACATCAACGGAGCAACAGCAGAAGCTGAATGCAGCCACAACCACTACGAACAATGTGGAAATTGCAGCAGCAGCACCAGCAGCACCACCATCAGCAGCAGCAACAACAACATAAACAGACAAACCAATTGCATACATACACACACACATTGCAAAGAAGCACACACACACACACCCACACAACTAGCAGTAACTAATTGCAAATTTTGTATAGAAAAAGAACGATGTGAAAAAAATATGTGTATGTAGAGAGTAGGTGTGGGTTTGAAACATTTGTAAAAACGAAGGAAAAGCAATGCCGGAAAGAAAGAAAGTTGTTGTTGATGGAGGTGGACAATGCCTTTGATTTGCTCTTTGGTCATTTCTTATATACATACACATAATCATGCAAAAAATATTTATATAAAATATATATATCTACCACATAATACTACTTATACGTACATACACTTATATATATATATATATATATTTATCGGTATATATATGTATATCTAACAGGCTGCATAGTACAAGAAACAATTTGTCGGCCGAGACCCGCCCAAAGCATAAAAAACAAACGAAACAAAAGTGAAATTGAAATGTTGTTAATGATTCCTTCTGCTCCTCGCTCGTATTGCCAATTACATATATGCATATATATACATATATATAATATATATCTAGTTACATTTGTATACACACACGTATATATATATATATGTATATATATGTTTTAACTATTTAAGTAAAATTTTATTTTTCCTCTTTTTCCCCTTAATTTGCCGATTTTTTTTTATCATTTTCTAATACTCACAAAAAATGAGCATTATTTAAAGCTTAGTTTACTTTGTATCATTTTTTTTTGTTAAATTGGAGACTTGTATTTATTAACCTTACACACACACACACACACACCCACATATACACAGGGCCGTGCCCAGGTGCCCCAGCGGGGAAGGTTTTTAGTCTAGTTACTTTTATTACTGAATTAATTCTTTTAAATATAAACAAATTCATTTAAATTTTTAATAAGTTGTGATTTTTGTAATTTTGTAATCTGTCTCTCAAAGAGTTTGCATTAACGTTTTTCAGTTATTTCTCGTGTTGCATTATTTCTTTTCAAACTTTTTGTTATGGCAATCAAAAAATATATATTTTTAATGTTCTGACAGATTATAAACACGTCCCCTCCCGCCTAAGACAATATACTGCTCACGGTCCTGCACACACACCCAAACACACACCCAAACACACACACACATATGCTGAAAGCACAAAGAAAGAGGTACGCATCATGTATTAGAGAAAGGTTTATATGACCTTTATGCCATTACAAAATCGGTTAAACCAAAAAGATAATAACAAATGAGAGAATTATTCAATGTCGAAAGTACAAAAACTAAAACAAAAACTAAAATGAAGAAAAAAAAAGCAACAAGCATTTGTCACGACACGAATACCAGATGTATATGTATATATATATCTGATCATTCAAACATCTACCTTTTTTGTTCTCTACTATTATGCTTCATGAAGACTTTCCAAGAAGACATTTTTTTTCTTAAATTTATCAGTAATAGTTTTTTTATGTTTTGTGAATAAAAAACAGAAATGAAAGAGAAAAAGAAAGAGAAAGATAAAAGAAAAGAGATATACCAATATGCCATCTTTTGCTTCCAAATATAATTACATTTTAAATTATGTTATAATAAAAAAAAGAAACAAAAAAAAAAAAACATTACTTAAAAAGTAAACCAATTGATGTTTATTTTATAACAAATTGCTCAATAAATATTTGAAGAAGAACATTCAACAAATTAAGTATATAGATACCAAGGGCTATATCAGCATATCAACCAAAAAGATAAAGCAAATTGTTGATTTCGATTTTCGAGGAGTTTCATTTGAGATTTAAACAAAAAACAAAGAAAAACCATAATAATACTAATACAAAAAAAAAAAAAAACAAACTAAAAATGTTTGGTTTGCACAAAAAAAAAACAACAAAACAAAAAATAATTTACACAAATTGCTTGCTTTTATTTTTGCAGAAACGATTAATAACAAAAAAAGAAACTACAAAAAAACGCATAGAAAGAATGAATGAAATGAAAAAGTGTTTTAACTATCTCTGATGAAAAACTGTGATAATTCAATGAAGTTGCAGGGTATTTGATAAACAACAACAACAAAAAGTTTAAAACAAAAACACACACCACATACACACACTCACACACAAACAAACAACATACTGAAAATGAAAAACGAAAGAAAACGCACCCCAACAATCATCATAAAATAAATAACGAAAGAAAGAAAAAACAAACAAACCAACAAGAAAATATCTGAACAGCAATATTAACTGCAATTGAAATCGTAATATTAAATAACAAAAAAAAAAAAAAAGAAAGCAAAACTACATTTGTATTAAAGGTTAAAGAATTAAATTTTAAGTGAAATCAGAGATTGATAAACTTGAAATTTTTGCTAAATTATTGAGTTAAAACGGCTTTGTCAACTAACAAAAAAAGAAAAAAAAAACAACTAAAAACTAAAATCTAAATCTAATGTTAAAAGCAAATACTCATATCAAGAACCAGCCAATTGTAAAATCTTTGTCATATGTATATATTGTCTTCCCCTAATCCAAGACTCCTCCTATTCCTGTAAACCTTCATACACAACCCCGCAATAATACTGTCCTGTAATTGTTTCCTGATCAGCATTAATGACCAAGTATATCGGTAGCTATGTAGATCGATCGTCTGTCTGTCATACGTATAGTGAAAAGTTCCTAAACCTAAGCAAACATTTTGGATTTATTTATGGCCTGATCAGCTCTTTGGTTAGAAATTGGATATAGATAGATGGAGTTCTTTCATTGTCAGAAAGTATTATGTATTGGAAATTTATATATACATATGGTATATTCCCAGTATTGCTCATGAAGGACTTTCTATAGCTTATGATATAAGTATATATGTATACCTTTATGTATTTTGCTGATCAGCTTCAGTTCCTACTAAACTAAAAACTGTTAAATGAGTTGTGTATGGAAAAGATTGGTCAGGAAGTAAAGTGGGGCGGGAGTTCCTCAGATTAGAAGATAATTATAGTCGGACTATTTAATTTTTACCCAAATTGGTACACATAGTTTCAATAGTTTTTTCAAAATTAAGTTGTTATCAAATAAATAGTTTGTGTTAGAAAGCGTTAAATTAAATATCAGCATAGTAAAATAGAATTATTAGATTTGTATAGTTATGGAAAGTCAAATGGTTTCAAAAGGTATATTTGATATATATATATATATCATTTGTTTGCACTGTGAAATAGATTGTGCAAGGGCACATTTGTCATTTGTTTATATTGAATCGCTGGATTTCTTTTTTAAATAGTCCCTGGATACATCACCTTCAACAATCCATGTGCGCTACACAAGGGTATACTTGGTATTAGTGACTCAAGTGTTTTTGGGCAAGATGGAGAAATCGTAGAAAGAAAGTTAGTTTCAATATATGTATATATATATATAAATAAATATATATATATATCTTTATATATGTATATAGTCTTCGGATCGCATCGAAGTCAGTTTTCCGTATGTGTTTTGTTTTTGTGAAATCGAATCCTTCCCTAAATGTGCATATGCCTTAAACCTATAAAGCGAGTTTTTTGTGCGTCAAGCGAAAAATCGGAATATGAATATGAATAATAATAGAAGTAGTAAACACTTTTTACATACTGTGTGTCTTTTTAATTTTAAGGCTAACTTACATACATACATAAATACATGCAAAAATAAATGCTTGGTATCACATACATATATATACATACGATCATATGTATATAAATTGGTAGACAAAGTCTTGTAGGCAGCTTTAAGCATTGTAATTGTTTCATTACAAAAACAAACAATAAAACAAAAAAGAAAAACAAAACAAAAATATGTACCAAACGTCCAAACAAATAAAACAAAAAAAAAAAAAAAAAAAAAAAAAACTAACAACAATTGTGAATAAAAAAAGTCTTCAGATTAAACTAAATTTAAATGAAAATGAGGAGAAAACAACAAAAACGAAAGAAAAGTTTGCTCTACAAAATAATATATAGAAATTAAGCAAGGTTGTAATTTATGTGGCGCAATTACAAAACAACAACAAAAAAATACTTATAAAATAATAATAAAATTACAAAAAAAAAAGAACAAACAAAAACATACAAGTTTGTATTTTTTAAGCCTAAACAAAAAAACATCAATTTTTCTGTCTGTGTGTGTTCAAGCAAGTTCAGTATTTCAATTACGCCAAGTTAAAATCCTAAACCTCCCTTCCCTGCCTAGCTCCCAGCCCACCCCCACACCTCCAAGAAAAAGGTTTCCAAAAATGTAAGCCCAAAAAAAATCATTTAAAAATCTCTCTAACTTTAAAAAATTGATAAAAAAAAAACCAAAAAAAAAAAAAACCAACAACCAGCGGGAACAACAACGAGGATAAATTCAACTGTAATACAACTTTAAAAATTATGAATAAAAAAAGAACAACTCAAATTGTTAACAAACATAAAAAAATATTTTGTTAAACGAAATACTTACTAACCAAGAAAGAGACAGAGAGAGAGAGATAGTGAAAAAGAGCGAGTGAGACAGACAGAGAGAGAAACAGAGGGATTTAAGTGTGAAAGAAAAAAACAGAACCCAAGTGTGCTTCATGTATGAATTTATGTTTAGATATATACAAAACCGAGATACAACCGAGATAAATGAAGAACAAAATGATGAACACAAAACGTATTCCTAAAAACTATATGAAAAAAAAACACAAAAAAATAATGGAAATGAAAAAACATCAAAAACAAAAAAACCATCAACAATTGTCAAACAGAATTTGCATATTACTCTTAATAATAATTCAACTATTGGTGTCTATATATACATATACATACATACTATATTATAAAGAACTATACTTTATATATATATAAAAACAAAAAAAACCGACTACAGACTTTTGAGAACAAGCTAAAACGTATCGTCAAATATCCAAGTGAAAGTTAAGAAAACAAAAACGAAAAACAAACATATTTGCAATAAAACGGAAAAAAAAACGTAATTTAAAAATATTTACTTTAAGTAATACAAGTGATAGCTAAACATACACACACACACACACCACACTTTTACAAAGGGTCCTTAAAACTGAGTAACTACAAATTATGAGCTAAAAATAGTTTTACATAATCACTCTATAAGTTAACTTTTATACTTGTTGCTCTTTTTTTGAGATCTCCTATGGAATTTTGAACTGCTTAGTTCTTTTTCTAATCCTCAATAGATATATTTTCCATTAGAAAATTGAACTCATCTCATTTGCTTTGGCCAACTTTGTCGAGGCTATTTGCTCAAGTACTCCCGTCCAACTCTCATTTCAAGCGATCTCCCCAGAAGTTTCGGAAATTTCATCGAAGGTTACGATATGTTTGAAGGACTCTTAACTCACACACACATGTATACAGAATAAGTTAACTATACAACAGAGTTACGTTTATATCACAATCGCTTGCTTGCCACATGAACAACCAAAAACAAACAAAAAAAAAAAAAAAAACAAAAATACTAAACAAAAAAACGAAAAACTTACCCAAAGGGAGTACTCTGGAATCTAATAATTTCTTGAGTAAGTGCCTTAAAACAAATGAAAAACAAAAACGAGGAAAAACAAAGAGAAGAGAAAACTGTGTTGAGGAAAGTTGGAGAAATTCTGTTTCTGTTTTGTTCGAAACTTTACCCAACCAAAAAAAATAAGCAGCAACACTAACTGTAGTTCCGGAATCTAACTAAACCATATAGTTAACTTTATGCTCCGATCTATCTACTTATATATGTATACTATATAATTGTATAACTTACTACTTATGGCATTTCGAACTTGTATTTGTAAATTGCATTTTTGTGAGTGTTTTTTATTCCTTTGGCCTGTCTACGCACACACCCACAAACACACACACACACACCGATTACACACACACACACATACTAAACATACCCGCTTTACCGCAGTTGAAACACAATTTGTGATTGTTTTGCATGTACCCAGACATTTATAGAGTATACAAAGAACATATAGACATTATGTATGTAAGTATATATATAATTAAAAAATGATGATTACGATTAATTGTATTTGACAAACCACAAATGAGAAAAGAGAAATTAGCATTAACATTTGTCTAACAATAAGAATTTGTGCATTATACGATAGAAATTCACTTTGAATTCGTAAAACAAAAAAATATTGAATGAAAATTTATCAATAAAGCGATACAACAATTTGATTCTTATATCACCATTCAAGCTTAATCCATATGCAATATACATATAATCGAGGAGGTTTCCAATTAATTGAAATGGAATAGTTCTGGGTGGTCATGGAGTTTGGTGTTGTTTTGCACCACAAATTCATTTTAAAGCACTATTGTTGTTTAACCATAAACGAAAGTACATTTAATTCGTCGTTGAATGGGATATTTTTAAGTAAAATTGAATGAAAATTAATCAATTGACATTCCAGTTTATCAGCATATCTAGACTATTTTTTTTGCACAGAAGTTTTTGCCCAAAAATGTATGCTTTAGTTTTTTATTTATAAAAATTTTACTTGGCACTTTGATTTTAAGATATCAACAATTGATCAACATTAAGATAATATTACTAGAAACAGAAGCAAGTTTAGATCAAATTTATTTAATCCGTATCTTAAGAGAATTTTATGCTTACTCGTTTGAGTACAATTGTCTTTCTAATTGAAAAAAAAGGCAAAGTGAATATTTTTGTTTAAAAAAATTGATTTTATTTTTATCACAGTGAACACAGGTTTTTCTTTTTTGAGTGGGCCAACGTCATCGTTACTCAACTGGATTTGGATGAAGTGGATGTTGAGCCAGTTATGGTGCTTGTGGTTGGAGCTGTGGCGTCGCTAGTGGCTCCGCCACCACCACCTCCATGTCTCGTCTCCATATGCCTTTGTAGATCTCGGCGACGAGCGAAACCCTTCTGACACAAGCGACACTGATGACCCGCACGATCCGCATCGGTTTCACCCTCAATGTCCACGTCACTGCTATGTCCTCCACTTGTAGAACTGGGCTGAGTTTGCAAATGCAGACGCACATGCTTATTGAGATTGCTGGGATCGCCGAAGGGTCGCAGGCAAAACTTACATTTGAGCGGCTTGAAACCGGTGTGAGTGCGTATATGAATCTTTAGGCCATATTTCCGGGAATACACTTTGCCGCAATAGATGCACAAATGTCCCTGCTTCGAGGCGCCCATATTGCTGACAATGGCCTCGATCTGGGCGGCAGCATTCAGGTGCGGATGTGTCCCAGTTGTGGCCGCTGCTGCTGCTGCTGCAGCCATCGAAATCGACGGCAAATACGAGAGGGTGGTGGCAGCTGGCGGTGGCGGAGTCAAAGTCTGCATTCCGGATATGGGACGGAAGGCGGAGAAGCGTTGTATCTGTGGCGACAGTGTGCTGGCAGTCGTGGTCGCAGGCATTTGTGGTGGTGGCGGGGAATGCGTCGGTGAGGCCGATGATGTGGAGGATGCCGCCGGCTTCGGTGACAATTGTCTGACCGATTGTGTGTGTGTGGTCTGTGCTGCTGCCTTCAAGGCATAATGCAAACGCATCCATAGTATGTCCATGGCACTGCGACCGCAGCCCAGAGCCAAATGGATTTTTAAAGGATGTGGCGTCTCGAAGGTCAAATGACACAAGTGACAGGTGTAGCGATTGTTGCCTGGAGGAGAAATTAAAATCAATTAGGAAAATCATTTTAGAAGAGTTTTTCAATTGATCTTGGCAAGCAAGATCGCTGGGAGGCTTGATCGCTCACCTTGTATGTTGAGAGGCGTTAGGAAGGGTATGCCCATCAGTAGAACCAATTCTTCGCCAAACCAGGCCACTATCTCATCATCCCGGGCCACATCTCGGACCAAGCGTATTCGCACTTGTCCGCCACTCAACTCGAAGATGGCATTGAAGCTGTATATATCTTCGGATAGTTTGATTTGCCGCAGCAGAGTGGCCGACATGATCAGATCACCATTGCTGGCCGAGATTTGGCAATGACTTCGAGTGATATCCGTGGGCATGGCCGATGAATTAAGTAAATCCGATGTCGGCACAATGTTGGAGCAAGTATCCTTGGTTGTGTATTGTAGGGTGTAAACACCTGGACGCAGTGCGTCCCGGCGTCCTCTCTTCGTTGGCAACATTGATGTCGAGGATGTGGTTGTGGTTGCCAGTGGTGCTGGAGTGGAGGCAGCTGCACCACCACCACCACCTTCTCCACTACTGATGGAGCTATTGGTGGTGCTACCAGTTGTTGAGCTGGGTAACAATTGCTCAATGCGAAAGATCATGCTGCTTGAACGTTTCTGACCCGCTTGCGTTCCGTCCAACTGATGATGATGCAGATGATGTGGTTGTTGCTGTTGTTGATTTTCCGGATGCGTATGCGTGTGCATTGCTCGATTTCGAATTAGATTCTGAATGCCAATTGGAAGCATCCTCGTCCTTTTATATGAGGAAGCACACGATGCTCCCTTATTTCACCCAAAAACCAAAGTCGACGGCGGAAAAACAAAACACAACACAACAAAAAAACAAAAAAGAAACAAGTGCAAGAATTCCCAGACCAAGCGGGCACCGGCTCTTTGACATTGCTACGCACTTTGGCCGATAGACCACATAGACCACCCCACCTCATGCCCATGCCCATGCCCATGCCCATGCCCATACCCATGCCTCATGTGCCTGGTGTCTCCCTGGTAGTCCTTGGGTGGTTGCTTCGGCAAGTGCAACATCATGTCCTCGCAAATCACTAAGCCAAGCTAAGCGGCTGGCTGGCTGCTGGCTGCTGGCTGTAGCAAGTGTGCAGATTCCCTTTCCTCCCCTTCCACCTTTGTGCTCATGGTTTGGCTTTTGCCTAGGCAAAATGTTTTTAATTGAAATTAAACGATCATTTGTTGTTGTTCCTCTTGTTGTTGTTGCTATTGCTGTAATGCCACCATATACAAATCGCATTCGTTATCGTCCATGTCGTCCTTGTCGCACATGCACATGCACACGCACACGCACATCCCCCTTTCCCTTCATACATACATACATACATACATACATACATTTCGCATATCGGGCCCACCCCTTCGATAATGCTTTAATATAATATTGGCCGTGTATCGTTTCAACTATTTTTGTGGTTTAGGGTGGGTCGTGATTTCTTCGCTCACGAATCGAGGGTAAAACAACACTCAATGTGGCCCAAAATGCCACCGGGGCGGGGCGATCTTATAGATTCTTGCAATGATCATAGCTTCACGAAATTTGCATCTAAGATATTCTAAACTCAGTGAATTTTCAATGGAATTCTTCTAGGAGAATTGATGAAAACTTAATTCGATTTGGGGATCTTCTAAATGATCATAACTTTATCGAATTCGTTTCTATCTGATGCTATAGGAACATTTAATGGATTAAATCATTGTGTTAAGTCCTCTTTTGGAAATAAGAAACTAAATTTGGGTGGTTTTTCCTTTTCTATTTCTATGTTAGTGAATGTAAAACAGTTTGGGATCTAAAATTACAGATCGCGATGAATGATTAAAATCGAACATTTTTCCTACAATACGTAAGGACTTGAGTTGAGTGCCCTCTTAAGGGTTAGATCCGCTCCTGTTTACTTGACAAATATGCCACTCAGCTAATGTTTTCATTATTGCGACACAACATTCAGGTCTCAGCTTCACCCTCGCCCTCACCCTCATTTTTGGCTATCCCGCCCCTTCATCATTTAGCGATCAACAGGATAAAGCGATGGCCAAAAACATGTGTTGCCAGTCACACAACCGACGCTCGACACTCGACGAACGACGCCGGACGCCCGACCCTTCCGCGACATCAGAGAGCACAAGGTGTACCAGAACCCAAGAAGCCAGTTTTCAGTTTGGTATTTTGCTTGTTTTTAATCATGTTGCATTTAATCGTTTCATTTCATTTCATTTGTAGACATATCCCCCATTGGATGCTCCATTTCCATCTCCATCTCCACCAGTCTCATTGTCATCGCAGCCATGACAACCTCCGCCAGCGGCCAGTTTATCCAAAGCCTCTTGGATTTCAATGGGAATGGGCGGTGGTGTGGGCAAATGATCGCCCTGCGGTTGGAAACCATTCTCATCGGCTATATAGGTCACAGATATGGATTGACCCTCGGGACTGGTATAGGAGAATGATCCCTCAGCTGTTTGAGCCTCATTGCCATTTATATAGCCCATTTCCTCGACCATTATTCCATTGCCAGTTTCGTATTCATACTGCAAAATTTGGTTTTCCAGAGTGGGAGATCAGTTGATAGACAGATTCGTTTGGATCTTACCTTATAGGAGCCATCAGTATTCACTTTGGATTCCAATTTAATGATGGGTATGATCTCACCACCACCAGAGCCACCTCCTCCTCCATTGCCATTACCATTACCATTACCGCCTCCTCCATTGCCATTGGGGGGTAAATAACCATTACTAGGAGGCGGTCCATAGCTATTCTTGGGCGGTGGCGGTGGCGCAGGAGCTGGCGGCTTAGCTGGTGGACCATAACTTTTCTTTGGTGGTGCTGGTGGTTTGCCATTCGGCTTTGGTGGACCATAACTAGTTTTGGGTGGTGCTGGTGGCTTACCATTGCCATTCTTGGCCGGCAAGTAAGTGGATGATGGACGCGAACTTGGATAACCAGCTGGCTGGGCTCCAATATAACCCAAAGCCACTAGGAAAAGAATCACTTGTGTTGCCCCTCTCATTGTCTTGGTTTCACTGTAACAACTGGATACTCGTCCAAATGGTTTTATAGACATACAATTGCCCAGTGTCCAGTGACCCCAGTCGATCCAGCACGTTTCAAGGCTGATTCATGATGGAAATGAAATTGAAAATTGAATTATAAACTGGGTCAGAAAAATCATCATCATCATCATCATGTAGATTGAGACCGGGGCTAAGTCCAATGACAAAATGCTGATTAATTGAGTGTGCAATCCTCTACCTCCATTCACCCTCCCCCTCCCCCTCCTTTTCGTTCTCCATCTGCTTGATCCTTCTTTCAGCTAATCGCCAAAAACAACAAAACCCGCCTGGCCACAAGCAAAACGCAAAATGAGAGGAGAACTTTTAATTCAAAAGCAATTTTCAACCGGAATCAGTGGCAACACCTGCATGACCACCAAAATCCATCCCTTGTGCGGTGTCCTTGCCTGTCTCCTGCCTAATGCACTTTGCCTGTTGCCCAACTACATACGATGGCGGGAGTGGAGGGTGCAGGGTGCAGGGTGAAGAGTGCTAAGCCCAAAACAGGCCCATGGCCCTGCAACAACAACAACAACAACAGTAAGATGAACATCATCACCGATTCGATAGCTATGGCAAATGTCGGCTTTAGTCAATCGTCTATTAACTTTTTAGCCAGTTCTTGTTTTGGGGTTTTTTCGAATTTTCATCTTACAGTGGTCAAAAAAATTAACGAAAATGACAAAAAAAATTGGAGAAAAAATTATAGTGTATACATGACATCAAAGCATTGAAAATCATTCGAAAATTTTTTCTATCTTTAATCGTTTAAAAGTTTGATTTCATTTTCAAGTAGATACAAATTTGATAAAAAGTACATCAAAAGTTTAAAAATCGGTAGAAGATTGTCCTTAATACAGCCTTTGGAAAATTTCAACTTTAACCGACAAATTTTCAACGAATGTTCCAAAATTTATGCAAAAATCTGAACTTTGCAAACCTCTAACTTTGTCAATTTTCGTCCGATTTCAAAAAGTCATGTCTTTTTTTTCTGCTCTGAATATTATTTATAAATTGGCATTAAAATCTAAGAAACTAATTTTGACCCGATTTTTGAAAAAAATTGCAGTGTATACACTGTAAAAATTTTCAAAAATCGAGTCGAAATTTTTTTCCCAAGAAATTCGAAGCTTTTGGTGGCATTTTAAAGAATGTAAAAATGTAATAAGAATTAGATAAAAAGTTTTGAAATCGGTTGAAAATTGTCAAAATTACAGCCTGTTAAAAATTTGGATTTTGATCAAAAATCGTATTTGAGTGTGTCTTTAAATTTTGAACTTTGACCTGAGTTAAATGAAATGCATGTTTTTTTTGTTGATTTGCAACCACTGTGCTTGTGTTCGGGTTGCTTGTGTCGTGTGTGTTTATCATTTTGGTAGCTCAGCTTGTGCCAGCCAGTTGAGTTGAGTTGAGTTGAGACCCGTGGAGATGCCGCTAATATATCCACCTTGTATGGGATAAGGGATGCCCTAGCTAATGGCAATGTCGTTTGCAGCTTGTCCTACTTGTAATGTGCTGGCGTCCAGCTGACGCTCTCCCACAGTACCATAGTGCCCATAGCACACATAGTCATCTCACCCAGATTTCAATGCGTGTGTGTGTGGATTTTTGAACCTGTTCCAGCTGTAGCCACCACCCAGTTTCACTTGCTGCACCGGCTGCATAAACCAACAATTGGTATGGTCCTTCCGCTTGGTTTAGTATACTTTTCGCTACGCACATATTGTGAATATTCCACGGATCGCTCCGCCCATCAGCCCATCAGCCAATTCACCCGCATTTCGGCAACATTCATAAAGTATATATAGAATTTTTGACAGAGCGGAGATGATCTGATTGCGATTTGTGTTTTTGTTTTTGTTTTTGTCATATCGAGGGGGGTTGGGACCCGATTAGGAGTTCTTCGCCGTCGTTTTGTGTGTTAAATCAACATTTTTGCGATGCAGTTTCAATGATAAATTAGCCATAGGCCGCTGCCAGCACTCCATTGAAATGGGAATCGAAGCAACTGTTGTCACTTGGTCAGCATTTCAATAGCAATAAGTCATAAAATACATATAAATGAATTTGATCAAAATAATAATCATTATCACTAAACCGACGGTGGTCGTTGACTTGATTTTGTTGATTTCATAGAATTAATATAAAGAAATATGCAAAGATATCGAAATTGTTTTTCCAGACTTCTTCACAGATTTGGCTGCCCATATAATTATTTTCAAACGAAAAATTTAACCAAAAATTATGCATAAATCACTCTAAAATGGAATGCAACAAAAAGTAAAACATGATTGGAAATAAGAATAAATTTCCAGTGTCAATTATGATCCTGAGACTCATCTTACGAGCCTCTGATTAAAAGAGTTTCTCTTGCCAATTTTATTTCATTTTTAAATCTCAATTCATTTCTACACCCTCCCCCCTACCACCCCTTTTTGAGGCGACTATGTGAATTTTGAGTTTTTCTTATTTATATTTCCTGTTGGTCTATTACTTCTTTTTCATCATAAGTTGATATGAAAAGATATACAAAGGCCATTATGTTATGGCCAACCTTTCTTCCCATGCCAGAGTTCTTTTGCCTGAACTTGACATTAGAACACAGACACAAAGGCCGCAAAAAAAAGCAAATTATAATGACGTAATCCAGAGACGACTTGGTTGGTCATTCCATTCATTGTTTAATAGCCGACTGCGCAGATATTTGTTTTCATTAAGTCGTTTGTCTAATTTTTTCAGTTAGTTGGCAGCCAGAGACGCCAGAGACCAGAACTAGAACGTCCAGAATATATTTTTCGATATCCGCTACAAAAAATTGCAATGAAAGTGGTTAGTCATCAAGTTAATTTCGTTTAATTAAGATTTAAAACAAACAAATCTTTCTCACTTCCACTCTCTGGTACAGTTAATCCAAAATATGTTGCTACTGATCACATTGTTGTTGCCTGTGATCTGGAGTCTACCTGCTCTGGAGAATGGAGAACACGAGGAGGCCGTACATTTTGGGTAAACACAAAATTACTTGGCAATTGCTATAAGATAAGGGATATATATTTTGAATTTGCAGGTTCCATACCGAAAACGGTCATCAGCGTAGCGAAGATATAACATTCACTGTCCGTCCCGATTCGGCAAAGAATGAATTGGAGAAGGAAACACCCAAGCCTGTGGAATATCGTGGCGGCTATAGCTTCATCTCCGCCGATGGCTATCAATATCGTGTTCTCTATAAGGCCAATAAGAATGGTTTTCAGCCTTATGTTACCGCTCATAAGATTGCTAAATCGGATCAGGAGAATACAAATAAAACTCTAACAACATAATCCCAAATCGAATAATATCAATTTTTTTTCAGTGTGTAAACCTAGAAAAACAAAAAACAAACAAAAAAAAGCTTCAGCTGAAGAAAGCTCAACTCAGTTATGGTGTTGATCACGCTGATTTATTTCGATCTGTTGCAACATAAGCATATTAATGAGATAGACATTAACATGCATACCCTACGATTGGCATAGGGTATAACACTTGCTTCAACAACTCTAAATGAGCTAAAAGAAGTGTAACATCACACACCTGCGAAAAAGGTGCTTCTAGAAAAATCAAAATTTCAATTTGTGACTTTTTAATTTTTTGTTTAATGTTGTCTACCAAAATAAGTAATATTTATGAAGTTTCTCTCAAATAAATATAAAAAGAAACACAAAGTGCATTGAAAAATATACGAAAAAAGACAAAATTGACGTACATATTGTAGAACCAATGAGGATAATTTTTCCCTCAAAATTTTCCCGTTTTTATTATGTAGAATTTACACAATTTTCTATTGTGTGTTTGAGGCATTCAATTTACTTGATTATAATTTGATTAATGCTAGAATTGAATGCTCAATCACAAATAAGGGTATGCAATCTTTGGTTTTGGTTTCAAAACTTTCGTTTATCTCGTCAAGTTTTCTAATTTCTAATAGGCAATTTAAAATGTATTGCACACGCCCTCTATCGAAATGTTTTATAGTTCCTTTTGGTTGCAGGTACATAGATAGATAGGTTGGTTTTACTTTTTCCATATCATCATCAACCTTTTCCAGTTTTGTTATGCAAATCCATGGGGTTTGAGCAATCTGCATCTATTGATGAGACTTACGAGGCAGTTTTTTTTTGTTCGTTTTACATGTTGTTTCCATTTTTCAAATATGTATGTTGGGACTACAGCAAAGATGCTTCATTTCTTGTTCAGCCGCCTTGGTTAACAGTTGTGTTTCCATTTTTTTTTGTATTTTTTTCCGTGTTTGTTGACTTGTTCGACGCAAAGATGCCTTCTCAGTGGGTAAGGAATGGCAATGGTGATAAATCGAAACGAATGGCTGGTGATGAAATGGATATAATTCCGTTCGATATTAATAACAAATATGTGCAGTTTGTTATACTTCTGCTGGCCTGCACCCTATTGGGTTGTGCTCGTATCAATGCATCGTATACACCGGGCACCGTATTGGACATAAAATTGGGTGAAGCTGAAGTTGAGCAATTTAAATATATACCAACACGGGATGGCTATGAATTTGGGTAAGTTGTGGAACCAAAATAATATTGAAGAAGCATTAAAAATCCTCTCTCTTAGTTATACGCTACCAAATGGTGCTCATCGAGATGAGGTAGCCAAAGTGCTTAGTGGCTCATCGGCAGCTAAGGATCTGGAGAATGCCAATGAAGTGGCCAGAAATCATCGTCCCTCACGGACCCAGGGCCTGAAGGTTCGCAAACTTTCAGGCAAATCTTTGTCCTCATTGGCTGGGTAAACAGTGTGTAACTTACACACCGTGGACAACATTTAAAGAACGAATTTATTATCAAGTTATAGGCCCTATATTTATAAGTTAACTAAATGTGTTTCTTTAGTGAAAATCATGTTAAAGAAAAAAGAAATAAATGAACTGATGTTATTCGTTTTGTTTTCCTCTTTTCTCAATAATCAAAACTTGTTTTTGTTAGGCAACCAACTGCAAAAGTTACAAGCAAACAAATTATTATAATGATTATGAGAATGATGGTGATGATGTGCAAAAGGCTGAAATTTGATTATAATTAATGGCTCGAAAGGTAACTTTCAAAAACCAGTTTAACCCTTAAACAAATTACATAAGTTACGCTTCAACAAGAAGAGGTGCATTTGTGCAAATGCTTTGTTTATATTTTATGCTTAATCGCAATGGAATTTCAATCTCCAATTATTATTTGAGTAATTCAAAGTATCCAAAAACAAAAGGTTTGATTCTAGATGTTAACCAAATGGTTCGAAAAATACTTAAAATGCATTTGTATCGACGAAACAAGTCTGGCAAAGATATGAGTAAGCTAGCTCATAGAACAACACATTCATTACCAGCAACATAGATAGTCCATATTTTATTTATCTACCTTTAAATTGTTGTTAAAAACCAGGCCGCAGAGTTCGCATTTATTTAGCTTTGCCTAAAAGTATGCCACAAAAAATGCATTGACTCAATGAAGTTTGTGTCTTAAGTTATTCGTTTTTTTGTTTTTTGGTGGGGAAACGCTGAGCAACGTTTTCAGCTACGAAATCGGTTTTTCAATCTTGGAGTCGCCAAAAACTACTTGCCCCAATTTCTGGGTAATCAATCTTTCCGCACGATCTTAAAGGCATTGAAGAAAAAACCCAACGATAATTAAATTAAATTATACGCACAATTCTTAATGTCAAAAGGTAAAGAGGAATGGGTGAGGGGTATGGGGGAAGCAACAACAACAAAAATATGAAATCCCCAAGAAGATTCCATATACTGGTATTTCGTTTGTCTTCGACTCGATATGACTCGTATGCAATTATTATGCAATGCACCAGTCAGAGTGATAAAAAAGAAATGAAATGAAACACCCAAATGACATTTACATATTTACGTAGCATCAGCAACAGCAACAACAATGAGATAAACAAGCTATTAAAACATTGCCATTAACGTTCAAGTGCTAATTTTGCAGAGAAGAGACACCAGTCGTCCACCTATAGACTCTTGAAATAAGATATAAAAAAATAACAACAACAACAACACAACCGAAGATGGTACAGGCCAAAAGCCGGTCTGGCCGGCCAAGTTTTCGTTTCGCAGTGCGTAAGAAAGATAGAGAGAAAAAAAAAACCAAAAAAAAAAAAAAAAAACGGCAGCTGTTCGACTTCGACTTGGACTTGGACTGATGCTGCTGGTGCTGCTGCTGTCCAAGCAGCACCAGAAGCAGTCGCAGCCGCAGCAGCAGTCACGGCAGCAACAGCGACAGCAGCAGCATTGTCTGGCGCTGACCTTGAAGACGTAAAATGTGAAGATGAATCTACATATTCATGTGTGTGATTGTGGCTGGCGGGCTAATATTGTCTATTGAAAGCGAATCTGTACAAGATCTGTTAGATAGAATATTTTTAGTTAAGCAGGAAGAAGTTAATTTTTCTTTTGTTTTTAGCTGCTTTAACAAATTGTAATTAAATTGAGAAGTTTTCTGCGTTTTCCATATGTTTTAGATGGCGAAACTTCTAATATAAATTTTTAACCGTGTTTTGTCTAAAATTGTTGGCAAGGTAAAATAAATTTGTAAGCAATGTTATTTTTTCACTGCACATAAAATATGTTTTTCATGATTTTAAAAATATTCTTAATAGTTGCAAATTTTTGATATTTAGCATGTACTCTATAGAAGTACTATATATGTTGGTTATGAAATGTTATTTTGCATATTTTATACAATTTTAACTTTTAAAATCCTTTATCTATGTATATATTTTAGTAATTTGACTACTTTTTTGATAAATTTTCAGTTGGAATTTAAAAATTGAAGCGTATGTATATTTTTGCTTCCAACCTCTAAAATTATTGATTGCTTAGAACATTAAAATAAAATTTGGTTATAAATGTGTTAAGTATCACTTTATAAGCTAAAGAGTCTTGTACGGAGGAAGCCAAAGATTATGGCAAAGTTCGACAAACGAATTAATCAGAGCTGGCACAGTTATCTAAATTTTTTTTGTATGCTTCCATTATAGTCTTTTTTGACTGTATATCAAAACTTTCCAAGATTTCCAACTATTCTTAAAAATCTCTTAAGGTTCATTCTTCATTTCACAAAGATTTCCTGACTCCGACAACATTTATGTTTATTGTTAATATTATAGTTTATTGATCTATTCACTGAGAAAACATAATAAAATATGAAAATTAATTGATACCGCCCACACGCTGACATCGATTTGGATAAATTTATGCAAATCTCCGATGATAAATGCAACTTGATGCAAATACCCTCTAAAAAATAAGCTCGAAAAAAAAATTCAAAAAACTCCAAGCAAACATGTATGCAGTCAGAGAATAACAAAAACAAAACTCAAAAATGAATGAAGCCACGTTAAAGTCAAGGGCCGCGCTTTAAATGACAAATCGTTGAATCGTTATATTTTATGAAATTTTATTTTATTTCAGTTTTTTCTTTAGCTGGTTAATTTTTCTTCGGAAACATGTGAATGTTAAGGTCAGACCACAAATTGCAGGATTTGTGTGTGCACACACAACAGCACACACAAAATTAGTCATAGCCAATATCATTATGTAGTATGTAGTTAGATAGTCTTCAATGTCTTTGTCTTTGCATATATTAAACATTTCGTTTTGAGTATTTCATATTGTGTTGTTTATTTTTATATATAAAGACCAGACAGTTGAGCATTTGGTATCAGAATACATTTTCGAGATCTGAAAGCAACAACAAAAAAAAATAATAAATATGAAATTCGTCGTCGTTTTTGTGGCTTTGATTGCCTTAACCTATGCTGCTCCTCCCAGCCAGGATGCTCAAGTTTTGCGACAGGATTCCAATGTGGGCATTGATCACTTTTCGCACAAGTAAGTATTCGCTTTGTCAATTTGTGTTTTGTTTTCTATTAAATGACAAATATATATTTTAATTCAGCTTGGAAGTCTCTGATGGAACTAAGGTAGAGGCTGCAGGACATCTTGAAAATGCTGGCACTGAGGATGCGAGTATCTCTGTTAAGGGATCCTACAAATTTTTGGGCGATGATGGTGTAACATACCAAGTTGACTATATTGCCGATAAGAATGGTTACCAGCCATCGGGCGCCCATTTGCCAGTTGCCTAAATGTGTTCTTTCTACCAAAAATCCAAATTCAATAAAAACCACTGAAAAATACATTTTTTTTTGTCTTCTCTAATTATTGTTAATTCGATTTTAGCTCACAGGGGTCACAGTATTTTAAATTTTTATAAGGTTTCAATTAAAAGTGGGAGTTTTTCTCTTGACCAGCTTATTTCTTATTTCATCTCCACTGCTAGCATAAAACTAGTTAGGATAACTCACGTTTTTCCTTAGAAAAAGTTGCTTCCAAAGTGATGCCGATTTTTTTGAAAAACCAAAACAAACAATGCTAAATAGAGGAGAAAAATATTCAAACATTCCTCCAGCTGATTACCTGTATGTATATCTTTGAACTAATTCCTCTTCTGTAGAATTTATTTTATTTATTTGGGAAAGTGTACTTGTTTTTGTAAAATACAAGCCAACAAGGAAATCGGGTTCCTCTTCTGTATAAGTTGTATACGACTGGTCTGCGGCGTTTTTTTTTGGCATTGGTTTAAAAATTCCAAATTATTATATGTATAACAAAATGATAAATAAAAGTTTTATATTTACCTACTAAACAAAAATTTTAAAAAATTGCATTTTAAAATGTATGTGTATTATTTTAACTGAATAAGAAAACTATCACAGAGAAAACTATACAGAGATGTAAACAGGAAAATAGTTATTTGAAAGAAGCAAACGAGGATACATATTCTCATAATTCCTCTTTATGAACAACTTATGCAATTTATAACATAATTTTTGAGAGTGAATTTCAAGAGTGAAAAGTCGCCCATTGAGAGGCTGTTGTTTGGCTATACACACGCATTGATGACGTAAATACCTTGAAAAATATTTGTGTTATACAAAAATCAGAAGCTAATGTTGTTCTCTGCCTACCAAATGAAGTTGCCATTAATTTTTATATAGATGATAGATAAATACACATGCGACAATATTGAAACTAAAGCCAGTTTCTCAAAGAAAAAAATATTTTAATATATGTACATAGACGAATTTTAAAATTTCGATACGACTTAAATATATTTGCGTAATTTAAAAAGATTTTTGGTTAAACTAGTTTTTTGTCGCCATTTAAGTTTTAGTTATTTATGCTAAATTGGCCCTAGGCCAAGCGTGAATGAGTTACTATAAATACGATAAACATTGGCCCTACAAACTATCAGTTGTCTTTCAAGTCTCCTCAGCGGTACACAAAAACCAACAATCCAACAAAATGAAATTCGTCATTGTTTTCGTTGCCCTCTTCGCTCTGGCTTATGCTGCTCCTGCTGCCCCAGAAGCTGTTATTGTTCGTTCGGATTCGGATGTAGGACCCGAAAGCTTCAAATATGAGTAAGTGAAGCCAAGTCAACTGGAACCAAGGACATTTTCACTAACATCCATAATCAATTCACAGTTGGGAGACCAGCGATGGTCAATCTGCCAATGCTGAGGGTCATCTGAACAATGTTGGCTCTGAGAACGAATCTCTGGCTGTCCGTGGATCATACAGATTTGTTGGTGATGATGGTGTCACCTACGAAGTGCAATATATTGCTGATGAGAACGGTTTCCAACCCTCAGGTGCTCATTTGCCCGTTGCCCCAGAGGCCTAAGAACCTTACGATTTCGCAAGAATGTTCTCTGTTTTTTTTTTGATAATGGAAAATAAAAAATTTTGATTTGTTATAATGAAGTTTTACATTGGTTTTATTATCTTGGGTTACTCTTAAAGTTTCTACACATTCTGATAAGGTGGAGTCGTGTCCTTATTATAACAGAAGGGCAGCAAAAAAATCATCTTAAATATCATTAAACTGCTAAAAAGCGGATCAAGAAATAAGCAAAGGGCAAGTTGAGTTGACTTTGCAGTCATTTGAATTTTATATTCAATTCATCTAATCCTCTAATTCCTATATACTTATCCTTACAAATGCCATTCCCTTGGAGCGAGTGTGTAGACAAGTTATCTAAAATACTGGTGTCATCTTTGATTTTCTTTTTTGGAACTGCTTTTTTTTTGGTTTTGGTTAATATAGTATTTATCAGAGAGCCTTCTTTGCTTAGCTTCCATTGATCAGTGCTACCACATTTGACCTTCGGAAGCTATAGCTTTATAAGACGATCACGGTATTGGTGGAAGATTCCACAAGTGGATGTTACAACGAGATACTGGTGCCTGCAGTTGGCCTCACAGGTTTTGAGATAGTGAGGCTGGATTTTTTGGAGTCAACGAGAATGCCTCAAAATCTCAAATCTCAATAAAGAATAAAAGGATAAGAAATAAGATAACATTTTTTATACAAATTAGGTACGATAGAGAATAGTTTTAACTAATATATGTAATTGTATATATACATATGCTGTTGTTACATATCGATAATTGATGTCCGAAAAGGACATTTAGCTTGGTGTTGTATGAAGAATATGTACTTAAATTGTTGATGATAAGCTAAGATAAAAAAATAAAATGAATGAATAAAGAAAAATTACCTTACAAATTTATTGATTAGTTTCTTTTTTTTAAAATCCCCTCATTGTTGGTTCCTAAAAATTTTTTTTTTTATTCTAAACAATTTGGAGAATATACGAAATGACTAGCGTTGATTTCGGCAAGGACTTGCTGAGAGTTTATTATTTAGAGCAAAAGGAGAACGAGGGGAGCTAGAGCCGCTTACGGTGCCGCGAATGATGGAGGTTGATGGGAAGGCTTCAGGCTAATAGAGAAGTCGAATTCTTATTCTTGATGAAAACCAAACGAAACCCTAATTCGTTCACCTTAAATCCTACAATCCCTGGCTCACGTATCCCGGTATTCATTTAGTGGTACTCGTGATACCTATTGATAAAATCCAAATTGTCACACATGGAAAAATCGCTAATCTCTCACACTAAACAACCATTAAACTGAAACGACAACCACAAAAGTGTATCGACAAATTTTTGTCAATTTCCCCACAAGTTAAACGAAAGAAGAATGGTTAAACTAGTTTTTAGTCGCCATTTTAGTTTTAACCATTTATGTTAACATAATTTGGACCTAGGCCAAACGTCAATGAGCTGCTATAAATACGATAAACATTGGCCCTACAAACTATCAGTTGTCTTTCAAGTCTCCTCAGCGATACACAAAAACCAACAATCCAACAAAATGAAATTCGTCATTGTTTTCGTTGCCCTCTTCGCTCTGGCTTATGCTGCTCCTGCTGCCCCAGAAGCTGTTATTGTTCGTTCGGATTCGGATGTAGGACCCGAAAGCTTCAAATATGAGTAAGTGAAGCCAAGTCAACTGGAACCAAGGACATTTTCACTAACATCCATAATCAATTCACAGTTGGGAGACCAGCGATGGTCAATCTGCCAATGCTGAGGGTCATCTGAACAATGTTGGCTCTGAGAACGAATCTCTGGCTGTCCGTGGATCATACAGATTTGTTGGTGATGATGGTGTCACCTACGAAGTGCAATATATTGCTGATGAGAACGGTTTCCAACCCTCAGGTGCTCATTTGCCCGTTGCCCCAGAGGCCTAAGAACCTTACGATTTCGCAAGAATGTTCTCTGTTGTTTTTTTTTTGATAATGGAAAATATAAATTTTGATTTGTTTTAAAGAAAATTTTTAGTCAAAGTGACTTGTTGTTCTTTTTTTATTAATTAGTTTTTTTTTTTTTTTTGTTATTGTGCCAAAAATTTGTGAGTGAAACGTGAAACATCGATGAAGCTTGATGTATTTTTTTTTTTTTTTCTTATGTGTTCACGCTCTTGATACCGTATGGGATTATTTGGATTATCATCGAAAGTGTTTTGGGTAAGTGTGCTCAGAAAACAAATAAAGGTTTCGGCAGTAAGACTAGCGATTTTTAAAGGTTTGAGTATGATCTTTTTTACAAGATGTTGCATGAATTCGTTTGAAGGATATTAGTAGACAAAGGATCACTTGCAAGTTACTTTAGTAAGATTTTTTTAAAATTTATTTCGGCAACTTGTCTTGTTGTTAAGCCGGTAATTCTCTGTTCGTCGGTTTCTTTGTTCAGTTTTTCATTTCAATTATTATAGGACAAGTGAATTTTTTACTTAGTTTTCCTGAATACTACTTAGATGTGTAAATGTCAAAAGCAAAAGAAGAAGTATTGTTTAGGAAATGCCAAATATAAATATAAACGTTTGGATAGAAACATGTGCCATTCGAAAATACTATAAAATAAAGTTGTTTAGCACAATTTGAAACAATATATTGGGTAAGGGCAAGAGAGGTGTATGTCGGCATGCCGTGATTAGAGGGGTGGGGGGTTAGGTCGGTTAAACGAACATGCATATAACAATATGTAAAGGCCGACAAATGACCAAAAACTCGATTGACCGGCTTGAATCAACTGTTTGCCTGGTTACCGCTTTTCGATGCCGCTTCTTCAGGCCGCGTGTAGCGGTCAATAAAGGTGGAATAAATTGGCAAATATAAAGGGGGTAACGATGGTGCTTAATAGAGGGGTAAGGGGTGAGGGCGAGTATAAGCATGCAGAGATTTCAAATGCATGCGATGTACATATTATATGTGTGTGTATGTTAGGTTATTGGATTTGTTCGTCATCTTCTTATTATTATTATTTTTTTCTTTTTCATGTGTCTTTTTGTGTCGCCTTTTGATTTTCCACTAGGCACACACACACACACACACACACACACACACACACACACAACGCAACACACAAAGTGCTGCAAAGGCCGTTGCCAGAGCCATATGCCAAAAGTCAAAAAATTGCTGGCTAGCAACGCGATATACCATCATCATCATCTTCATCTTAGGCTAGTTTGACCAAATGTTGAACTTGCCGGCTGCCCCAGCTAAAGTATGGTTTTTGTTGCGGCAAGGTCTTGAACTTACACAAAAATTGAACATATTTCCCCATCATCTATCCTCAAAAAAGAGTTATTGTAATGGCCAAGTAATGGGGTAGGATGAAACAAACTATTTTGGTTATATATACCCAAGAAATAACAGTTTTCGGTTTTTAGCTTTTTCTTGTGTAAATTTGTATAAATGCCAAACTATTTACGCATTCATCAAATGAGAAGAAGTGACAAATGAGTTTTGTAGGCGAATTCTATATACTCTCATGTTCTCTAGTTCTAATAGATTGAATATTCCAGTGGTTTGTTTTTGAAACATCAAAATCATATACTGAACGATTGGCCATATTTTTAATAGTATACGGAAGCTGTAATTTAGTTAACATTTTGTAGCATTGTTCAAATAGCCCTTCCAATCATTTTTTGTTTCATATTATAATTATGACGTTTCGATCAATCTTTATATTGTTAAATCTCATTTAACCCATTTTCTAGTTTACAGAAATCTAAAACTCTCTTGCAGAGCAGCTGTTTGCCATTATCATTATCAAAATATTTAGTCAGTTCTACTTATATAATTATCAGAATGTCGATTTTTTTGTAAAACAGATTACAGAACACTGTAAGAACAGTTTTAGTACAATCTAAAGATATTTTGAATTATCTTACGAATCAAGATGACCTATCATATTGGTCTCAGATTTATCGTTGTCCCATAAACAAAATATCGAACCTTTTGAAAGTTTATCAAACAATGTACATACTTATTTTGGTGAGGCATTTGGCCTTCTTATTCCTTGTAGGTTAATCCCATCATGACTTACTTAAAGGTTTTTCAAATATTTCTCCCTAAATGAAAGGTTTGCTTTTGAACTTATTATTTTGGCCAGGCATATAGGTTAATCTAAATATGATTTAGATTTGTTAATTTATCGACTCTTAATCGGTAAGAGAAAGGGTAAAGATGTCCTTACAGACTTTGTTTGGAAATTTCTAGAGAAGGTTGTGGTACGAAAACCATATCAATTAATTAGTAACAGTGAACAATTTGTATACTTAGAAAACAAGAGCAATTTTTATGTGAAAGTACAACCGTTTGACCATGGAAATAAATTCACAAAGCCAGCCAGGTCATCTAGATGGTTCTTCAATAACAGAAAATCAATTATCCTAGCCCATTTGCTTTTGATTGATTGAGAATTCGTACTGGAAATGGTAGAGCTGCATAAAAATTACTAACGATGACTTAACTTAGCCAATGAGCCAATCAAATGCCATTAAGAAGTGTGCTGAACTTTAGCAAATAGTTGATATTACCCATCGTTGCAATAGTTAGTTTTGCGGATCTGCGAATCCGCTTTAAATGTTACTTGTCGCAGCGACTTTGGTGCATGGCGCATGGCGCATCGTTTGGCTCAAAAATTACTCAGAAATGCTTAGCCGCCATTGACGACAGCGGAGCCAATGGACATAGCCATAGCAATACAATTGTGCAAATTTATGATGTTTGCAAATTCAGAGCCCAAAGATTGAGTATAAATTGCAGTGGTTGGCGATGCACTTGCACCATTAGACAATCGGTAGTTTGTCCAGACGCATAGTTTTTCTTAATTCGTTCTGAATCGTTTTGATCGGTGTAAAAAACATGATGAAATTGGTAATATATTTGTGAATCCTTTATGGATTGCTCTCCAAGACCTGTGTGAGAATCCTTGCACCTTTTTTTTTAGATGCTAGTCGTTGGCTTCCTGGCTACAGTGCTCATGGCACAGACCGCAATGGCCCGTCCTCAAAACGATGTGGAAGTATTGGAATACGAATCGGATAACATTGGCATCGGTGGCTATAAATTTAGCTATAAACTAAGTGACGGCACTACCCGTACCGAGGAGGGCGTTGTTAACAATGCTGGCCAGGAGAATGAATCGATATCGATACGAGGTTCGGTCAGTTGGGTCGCACCCGATGGCCAGACATATACCATTAATTTCGTAGCCGATGAGAATGGATTCCAGCCGGAGGGAGCGCATTTACCCAAATAGATCAATCCACACCCATACCAGCTCAATTCTCGCCCGGAAGACAGAAGAAGAAGGAGAAGAATGTGAGATGAAGTGAGGTTGAACAGCTGTTGCTTCCAGTCAGTCGTCAGTCAGTCAGTCAGTCAGTCACGTGTCATGCCTTGTTTTTTTTTTTTTTGGTTTAACTCTTAATTTTATTTGTTGCATTAAAGCTCAATATTCTTTTTCGTGTTGTCGAAATGAGTGACGTTTTTTCTTTCTTTTTTTTTTGTGGTATTTTTCCAGCGAACTATTGTGCATACAATACATAAATGTATTGAAATTTATGACTTGAGCTTGTCAAGCTCATTAGCACATTATGATTATGCCAATTGGTGTTAATTAGCAAATGAGATAATCGATCTAACTCAGACAGCCTTTACGATTTTGCCCAAAGAGGAGTTAGGCTTAATGTTTAAAAACGCTAGAATATTAAAACACCAAATTGTACCTACTAAAAGAGAAGAGGTTTCTGAATTATGAACTATTAGGGAAACTAAAAGGGTCAAAATTATCTTTAACTAGAGGACCGAACTAACTTCTTTTAAAAGCCAACTTAAGGTGGTTACTTTATTTATAATTAATCTGGTTGTGGGAAATGAAGCAAATGATTGACTGTTGTCCAAGAGATTAAGATGAGAAGAAACTATACACATGGATGGATATTACATGGCTGGTCTAAATATCGGCATAGTAAGAGGTTTGCAAAATTGAAATTTTGTGTGTTTAATTTTGTTAGAATCGTTTTTACTGATCTCTAACTCATTTTCTAACTTAATTTCATTTTATTTCTCAAGAACAAATTCAGGGATCTTACAAACGACAAGAAGAATAAGCTAAGATTATATTGATTCATATGAATGGATTCTAGAATTATTATTGCTGTAGATTTTACTTATCAGTGGGTCTTTGCCCAATTTTCTCGTTGTGTTCTACAAAATTGAACATTATGATTATTATCTAAATGTCAGAGAGTTAAGAATTTCGTGAAAAGGTCACAGAACGGTTTCTTATCAATATCCAAATTGATAATATCTTGGCTAACAATCTTTTGGGCAAATGTCAACGAAATGCTTTTGCGATTAATGTCGATTATCTTTTGCATCTTCCTATAGACATATATACTTATATATACTATGTATACTATGTATAGACAATACATATGCATGCACAATTTTGGTGATTTTTTTTTTGGCTTTTTGCATAAATTTTGTATTCATAAACATAAGCATATTTTTTTTGCATTTGACCGGACATTAAACTAGTTTGCAGTTTATATGCAAATTTGGAATTTTCGGTAGTTTGCGTTTCAAAATCAGACTATAAATACGCAGCGTTTGGTATTCAAAAATCATAGTTCAAATACAGTTTGAAGCAATCAAATCAAATCCACCAAAATGAAGTTCGCTATTGTTTTCGTTGCCTTGTTCGCTCTGGCCTACGCTGCTCCTGGCAATATTGATGGTGAAGCCCAGACTCTGCTCTACAGATCAGATGTTGGACCCGAGAAATGGGACTCTGCGTATGGGAAAAACTATACTTCAAGGAAAAGGATTATTTAATTGATCTCCATTGTTTTTTTGTTTTTTAGCTACGAGACATCCAACGGAATTAAGGCCGAAGAAGTAGGCCAGGCCGTCAACGTTGGAACCGATCACGAATCCATTGTCACACATGGCTCATACTCCTTTGTTGCCGATGATGGACAGACCTACACCGTGACCTATGTTGCCGATGAGAATGGTTTCCAACCTTCGGGAGCTCATTTGCCTGTTGCCCCTTAAATGTTATATTAAAATAATTAATAAAAATCGCGTTGAAAAAAAAAATACTTGTGTGCCTTCCTTTTTTTTTTACCAAGCAAATCCACTAAATGGAGGTTAAATCCACTCAGAGGTTTCACACTGGGTCCCGTTAGGATCCACTTGAAGGGGATAAACACTATCCAAGAACCACTTGATGAGTTCAAGGATTTGTAGTAACCTCGATATGGTAAGATCGTCCACCTTAGTTCACTACAAGTTGAAGTTATGACATCCTGTCCTAGGACATTATGTTAATGTGAAGATGTTTGCATAATTCAATAAATTACTTTTAATTAGTATCAAAACTACTGGTATTTTTTGGGAAAAAAATCTGATGCAAGAAAAATTCAAGGAGAAACTAATTTTCCTCAAGATGTATCTGGAATATTTTCGACTAACTGAATCCTAAGCTTAAATAATCGATCAAATTAAACATAGTCAAGTAGGGAATTACTGAAGTTAAGTCCTATACTATTTCATCTAGTCCTTATGAAAAATTTGGCGATACTAAAAACACAATTTCAATGGGAGATATATATACATTAATGTATCGATTTCGTATAAAAGCTTTGGCAATTTCATATATCTAAAACTTATTGCTCAGAGGAATGTACATTCATACATATGTGTCTATCGCGTTCTTGCGAATGCATTGGGAAAGGATCTCAATATCAAAAACTGAATATCCTAGAGCTTTTACACTACTGAAAATCTTTCTATCTGTTCATATAATTAAATCTACGGCAATATATTTATATTTGTTATAAATCTGAAATGGATCTGTTCATCCTTTTCACCTAATTAAATCAATCAAAAAGCATTGCTTATGTTCATTTTTAATGAAATTCATTTATTTCGGTTTTGCTTTTTCTATTTTTTGTTAGAGGTTCAGGTTCTTAGGGGGCAACGGGCAAATGAGCTCCAGAGGGCTGGTATCCATTCTCATCGGCAACATAGGTGACGGTGAATTTCTCGCCAGTCTTCTCATCCACCCAGGAGTATGAACCGTGCACAACGATGGCTTCATGGTCGGTGCCAGCATCCTTCAGCTGACCAGATTCCTGTAGGGAGATGCCGTTGCTGGTCTCCGACTCGTAGTTGTAGCTTTCGGGTAGGACATCACGGACATCCTTCAAGACCTCAGCATCGGGACGAGCGCTGGCCAGAGCGAAGAGGGCGACGAGAACGATAACGAATTTCATGTTGTATTCCTTTGAGAAGCTCACTACTTTGTGATGATCCACTGCATTGTGGATCTTCGTTTATATAGTCAGAAGATAAAAAAGTCAAAGGTGAGTTGATTTTTGGCTAATCAAAATACATTTGAAATTAAAGCGCACTATAATTTGCATTTATTCCGGTCAAACTGGATGCTGAAATATCTCATTTGATATCTTAGCTGCATATACAATAATACAATATGCTTCAAAAATGAAACTAAATGAAATGAACTATTGTCAAATAAAACCAGCTGGTCCGGTCTGCACACTAGGGTGTGCATCATCAGCTAACTTAACTAGTTCACAATAAGCATAGGAAATCGCACAAAAATTGACAAAAAAACAAAACATATTTAATGCAAATTTCATTTATTATAATCACTACATAAAGACGCTCTAGTGAAGACGGTTTTCAAGCGCACGATTTTTTTTCTTTGACTTTAACAACTTTTATAGAGCAATCGATCCATCTGTATATGCAGATTGTGTAGCATATAAAACGGCTGTATGGAGCAGTTCCTTAACTGAAGAGTATGATCTTTTCTCGCATTCTGTTGAAGAAAGTCCCAGTACGGGATATATGAACTCATCCATTTCCATTGATATAGAAGATGAGCTTCAAAAAAAAGTCGAAAAGAGAGTTTTATATTTAAGTTTTTAAAGGAATATCCTGCAAAAGATTCCGCCATAAAAATGTAGAACGGTTTAAGAGCATACTTTTAGGGGCACGCCACAGTTTTAGATGAACAATGGTCGGTTTTGAGATTTTCGCACACTTTTCAAACCTTAAATCTAGGTTCGGTTAATAGTTAATGGATAAATTTAATTGCATTCCATATAGATGAAGAATCGAAGCTAATCTTGTTAAAGATTGTTTTGTTAAAAACTAAATATCTCTAATAATTATCCTAGGCAAACCTTTCCCACATTGCCTTGCATAAACGGGCAAATCGATGGATTGATTAGAATTTGTTTCTGTGTTCAGTATTCAAATCACCGCGAAATCTTGAAATCTATATAGCCCCACCACAAGCAATATGTATTTATATAAATGTATAAAGGTAGTTTTGCTTCTAAGAATCAGTTTATTTAAGTTTCAACAAAATAACTTTCAGCAATTTGTTCATGTTTTGTTGTTATCGAAATCGAGTTTGGTTCAGGTTCTTAGGGGGCAACGGGCAAATGAGCTCCAGAGGGCTGGAATCCGTTCTCATCGGCAACATAGGTGACGGTGAATTTCTCGCCAGTCTTCTCATCCACCCAGGAGTATGAACCGTGCACAACAATGGCTTCATGTTCGGTGCCAACATCCTTCAGCTTGCCGGATTCCTGTTGGGAGATGCCGTTGCTGGTCTCCGACTCGAAGTTGTAACCTTCGGGCTGGACATCACGGACATCCTTCAAGACCTCAGCATCAGGACGAGCGCTGGCCAGAGCGAAGAGGGCGACGAGAACGATAACGAATTTCATGTTGTATTCCTATGAGAAGCTCACTACTTTGTGATGATCAACTGCATTTTGCGCCGGCTTTTATATAGTAGTAGTCGTCCGAAATTGGAAAAAGTCAAAGGTGAAAGCATATTAAAGGTTTTATAGCATACTTTTAGGGGCATGACAGAGTTTAGGATGAAGAATGGTGGCCTTTATATTATGATGGCCTTTATATTTTCGAACACTTTAAAAATCAAAAATCCCGGTTCGTAGCATGTTTAGTTTTTAATGGTTAAGTTTAATTGCATTTTATATAGATGAAGAATCGAGATTGATTTTATATGGAGATTGTTTTGTGAATAACTAAATATTTTTAATAGCAAAAGAAACTCCTTGTATCCTAAAAAGAGCTTCTTCGTTTATCTGTGCTTCGAAAAACCAATTCTCCGCGTTATACAAGCCTTCGTACTTATCCGAGCAATCTGCATTAATCGAAGTGTACTGAAAAACATGAATGGAACCACTCTAAATTTACTATACCTGAGATAAGGGAAATTTTCGAGAGTTTGTTATTTATTTGTGTTATCCGAGTTTTCGCTTGTCCTAGGTACATTGCCTCGCATAAATGGGCAAATCGGTGGACTGATTAAAATTTGTTTCTGGGTCCAGTATTCAAATTACCGCTAAATCTTGATTTATGTATATCCCCACCACAATCAATATATGTATATGCATACGTATGTATATAAGTATCTGTGCTGTTAAGAATCAATTTATTTCATTTTCAACAAAATATCTTTCAACAATTTGTTAATTTTTTTCTTGTTATCGACATCGAGTTTGGTTCAGGTTCTTAGGGGGCAACGGGCAAATGAGCTCCAGAGGGTTGGAATCCGTTCTCATCGGCAACATAGGTGACGGTGAATTTCTCGCCAGTCTTCTCATCCACCCAGGAGTATGAACCGTGCACAACAATGGCTTCATGTTCGGTGCCAACATCCTTCAGTTTGCCGGATTCCTGTTGGGAGATGCCGTTGCTGGTCTCCGACTCGAAGTTGTAACCTTCGGGCTGGACATCACGGACATCCTTCAAGACCTCAGCATCAGGACGAGCGCTGGCCAGAGCGAAGAGGGCGACGAGAACGATAACGAATTTCATGTTGTATTCCTATGAGAAGCTCACTACTTTGTGATGATCAACTGCATTTTGCGCCGGCTTTTATATAGTAGTAGTCGTCCAAAATTGGAAAAAGTCAAAGGTGAAAGCATAATAAAGGTTTTATAGCATACTTTTAGGGGCATGACAGAGTTTAGGCCTTGAGATTTTCGAGCACTTCAAAAAACCTAAAGTCCCGGTTCGTAACATGTTTAGATTTTTGAATGGATAAGTTTAATTGCATTCTATATAGATGAAGAATCGAGATTAATCTTATATGGAGATTGTTTTGTGAACAACTAAATATCTCTAATAGTAAAAGAAACTCCTTGTTTCCTAAAAAGAGCTTTTCCGTTTATCTGTCCTTCAAAAAAACCAATTCTCCGAGTTATCCGAGCAATCTGCATAAATTGACAAATACTGAAAAACTCGAATGGAATCACTCTAAATATACTAAGAATAAGGGAAGTCTTCGAGTTTTTGTTATTTATTCGGTGTTATCCGAGTTGTTGCTTAACTTAGGTACTAATTCCCCCATTACCTCGCATAAATCGGCAAATCGGTGGACTGGTTAGAATTTGTTTCTGTGTTCAGTATTCAATTCGCTGCTAAATCATAAAATACTTATGTATATCTCCACCACAACCAATATGTTGATAAATGAATATAGATGTTTGTGCTTTTAAGAATCAATTTATTTAAGTTTCAAAAAATAACTTTCAGCAATTTGTTTATGTTTTGTTGTTATCGAAATCGAGTTTGGTTTAGGTTCTTAGGGGGCAACGGGCAAATGAGCTCCAGAGGGTTGGAATCCGTTCTCATCGGCAACATAGGTGACGGTGAATTTCTCGCCAGTCTTCTCATCCACCCAGGAGTATGAACCGTGCACAACAATGGCTTCATGTTCGGTGCCAACATCCTTCAGCTTGCCGGATTCCTGTTGGGAGATGCCGTTGCTGGTCTCCGACTCGAAGTTGTAACCTTCGGGCTGGACATCACGGACATCCTTCAAGACCTCAGCATCAGGACGAGCGCTGGCCAGAGCGAAGAGGGCGACGAGAACGATAACGAATTTCATGTTGTATTCCTATGAGAAGCTCACTACTTTGTGATGATCAACTGCATTTTGCGCCGGCTTTTATATAGTAGTAGTCGTCCAAAATTGGAAAAAGTCAAAGGTGAAAGCATAATAAAGGTTTTATAGCATACTTTTAGGGGCATGACAGAGTTTAGGCCTTGAGATTTTCGAGCACTTCAAAAAACCTAAAGTCCCGGTTCGTAACATGTTTAGATTTTTGAATGGATAAGTTTAATTGCATTCTATATAGATGAAGAATCGAGATTAATCTTATATGGAGATTGTTTTGTGAACAACTAAATATCTCTAATAGTAAAAGAAACTCCTTGTTTCCTAAAAAGATCTTTTCCGTTTATCTGTCCTTCAAAAAAACCAATTCTCCGAGTTATCCGAGCAATCTGCATAAATCGACAAATACTGAAAAACTCGAATGGAATCACTCTAAATATACTAAGAATAAGGGAAGTCTTCGAGTTTTTGTTATTTATTCGGTGTTATCCGAGTTGTTGCTTGACTTAGGTACTAATTCCCCCATTACCTCGCATAAATCGGCAAATCGGCGGACTGGTTAGAATTTGTTTCTGTGTTCAGTATTCAATTCGCTGCTAAATCATAAAATACTTATGTATATCTCCACCACAAGCAATATGTTGATAAATGAATATTGATATTTGTGCTTTTAAGAATCAATTTATTTAAGTTTCAAAAAATAACTTTCAGCAATTTGTTCATGTTTTGTTGTCATCGAAATCGAGTTTGGTTTAGGTTCTTAGGGGGCAACGGGCAAATGAGCTCCAGAGGGTTGGAATCCGTTCTCATCGGCAACATAGGTGACGGTGAATTTCTCGCCAGTCTTCTCATCCACCCAGGAGTATGAACCGTGCACAACAATGGCTTCATGTTCGGTGCCAACATCCTTCAGCTTGCCGGATTCCTGTTGGGAGATGCCGTTGCTGGTCTCCGACTCGAAGTTGTAACCTTCGGGCTGGACATCACGGACATCCTTCAAGACCTCAGCATCGGGACGAGCGCTGGCCAGAGCGAAGAGGGCGACGAGAACGATAACGAATTTCATGTTGTATTCCTTTGAGAAGCTCACTACTTTGTGATGATCAAATGCATTGTGGATCGTCGTTTATATAGTAGTAGTCGCCCAAAGATGGAAAAAGTCAAAGGTGAGAGCATATGAAATGTTTAAGCAAATCAATTCAACGGTTAGATATTTATGCATTTGATGTTTTTTGTGAATATGATAATGAGATAATGCAAGCAGTCTTCCGGTCTAACTGGAAAGTGAAACTGAAACTGGCCAAAATCTCATATCAGAGTCAATACAATGTTTTTCTTGCCGCGTTTATTTTATAATCAACTTAAAAAAAAGAATAGAACAGCTCTTGGTTTGGTTTTGTTGGTTTTTTAGTTGGCAATTGGCACATTGGGCAAATGAGCACCCTCAGGCTGGAAACCATTCTCATCGGCAATATAGGTCACGGTGTAGGTCTGCCCATCATCGGCCACAAAGGAGTACGAGCCACGGACAACGATAGCCTCCTGTTCGGTACCCACATTCTTCAATTGACCTTCCTCCTGATGGGTCTTGCCATCGCTGGTCTCCAAACTGCATGAAAATTTAGAGATTTTAAGTGTGCTTTTAAGGGCAACAACGACAAGAACTCACGCAAATTTGTATCCTTCGGGTTGTACGTCCGATTCCAAGCGTAAGATCTCGGCAGTGTTGTCAGCAGGAGCAGCCAGGACCACAGCCAAAAGGGTGGCAAAAACGATGGCAATTGTGTACTTCATAGTGATTGATTGGTTTGATGTGAATATTTTGGATAACGACTTGAACCTGTGCACGTTTGCTTGATTTGTGTTGGTCTCTGATGATTGTCCAGGCGTTTTTATAGTCGATTGGTCGCACACTGACTGACGATGAAAATGTTGTAGTCAAAAAATAAAAATGACTAATTACACGCCAAGAGCTAAAGCTAACAAATTGGCTTCAAAAAACGAAGAAGAAAAGAAAAAACGTAAAACAAAAAACAAAAAACTTCTAAGGTAAACAAATCGATGCCGTTTATAGGAAATACCTTATAATCATAATCATCGGCACTACCATCATCATTATTATCATCGTCATCATCGTCATCATCATTATTATCATCAAGATCAACAGCATTATTACCATTGTCATTATTATCGACAACGCATTTGCATTTTTCATGAATCAATCAAAAAGCAAACGAATTTATTGTAGACAACTCACCAAAAAAAAAAAAATCAGAAATTAAATACTTAAAATATTTAACAAAACTTATATTATTTTTGTTGATAATCCATAGATGGGTATGTCATTGTCAGAGGGCCTGAGATATATATGATTATACCCCTATCGCATGAAGACGATCAAAACCAGAACCTCAACATTTGAAGGACGCAACGTTGAAATTATAATTCACAACTTGTTTACACAGATCTTTTGCTGTTTATAGGCAGCAGGAGATTCAATGTGAAGACTGGAAATTTGAAAAACTCTTTGCACCAGAATCCCCAAGCCATCACAATTACATTCGCTTAGACATCCATTGCTCTTGTTTTGATCATAATTTCATTTCATTGTTTATATACCATACACATAAATATTTGTTTAATTAAACCTTACAATGTACATGAATAATATTTATGCATCTCTGGGTACAATATACAAGTATTTATTTGTGAATTTTTCATGAAATTCTTTGGTATAACTGAGAATTTTGCATAGTATAATAAATTTCAGATTAGATTGAGTTCAATCATATCGATAGCTAAATGGTAAACCTATTAGCCGGCTCGAAGTCGTTTGACATAACATAATCATTGGCACCACAAAAATGTGAAAAGTTTGGTACCCAAGTTCTATCATCAGCACATTTTCTTGGAGCTTCCAAAAATTCAATGGCAATGCTAGAAGTGCGAAAAAAAGGGAGGAAAAGCTTACAATACCTGTAGAGTTCATCTAATGTAAAAAAAAATCATTGGTACAGATTTGTTCACCATTTAGACTTGATCCAATTAGCCAATGCTTAAACTAGTTGAGAATTGTTAGTTCAATGCTAAAGCTAGTTGAGAATTATAACTAAATAAAGTGAGGTGAAAGTTGGTAAAGCTTTGTAAATCTAGGACTGCGATTGATTTGATCACTTTTTAAGTGGTCCATTAGGCAAGACCCAATTAACTAATGACCTGACAACTCAAACTCGTACAAAAAACGAAGATTTTTTATGGCGAGATTCGTTGAAGTTAAGCTATATATCTCAACAATGCAATTTTCGGAAGCTTCATCAGATTTGGTTCCTTATTTTCCATTTTCAGGCCCATTGTCTAAGTCTTTCTCCAATATCACTTTCATTTGAATTTGGTTTGAAAATGAATAGATTTGAGAGTTTTTCGTTTTTTGTTTAGAAAGTAATCATATATGTATATTTATTTAAGCAACTGGAATATGGGCACCTTGGGGCTGGAAACCGTTCTTATCGGCAATATAGTTAACTTGGTATGTTACACCATCATCACCAATGTAGGAGTAGGAGCCGCGGACCACAATAGCCTCGTCCTCAGAACCAATGTCTTCAACATGTCCCTGCTCTTCGGTTTTGATGCCATTGGACGTCTCCAACCTGTATATGCATTAAAAAGGATACATTTAGTTGGCGGACGATTTTCATTATAACAATCAACTTACGCATAGTTGTAGTTAATGGGCTCGACATTGGCATCATAACGCAAAGTCTCCGCATCCCTGTTGGGTGCAGCCAAAGCAACAGCGAAGAGGGCAACAAAAACAATGATGAACTTCATGATGGGATTTTTGGTTATTTTTTTGAAACTTGTGTGTTTTCGTAGAGATGTTTTAGATGCAAGGTGCAACTGATGTGTGTGACATTTGAACCAAATCGCTTGGGTATTTATATGGCCAAAATGTGGAATAAATTAAGCAAATTAGTTGCCCTCGCTAATGTCGTTTCTTTTTTTTTTTTACTTCTTCGTCGCAAGTTAATAGAGCAAGTTTTATTTGGGTCTTTCTTTCGTATTAATTTTGTTGTATGTATATTTATTTGAGAGAGGCTTTGACTTAAACCTAGTTAACATCAGTTTTTTTTTTGCATTTGTTTTTTGTTTTATTGAACTGCCTTGGGCAGATGTGAACCCTCTGGCTGGAAGCCATTCTCATCGGCCAAGTATGTAATGGTATAGGTCTGACCATCGTCACCCACATAGGAATAGGAGCCACGTACCACAATTGCCTCGTGTTCGGTGCCCACGTCCTTCAATTGGCCCTCCTCCTGATGTGTTTTACCATCGCTTGTCTCCACGCTGCAAAACAGAGGAAATACCAAGAAATATATTGAGAGAGAGAGAAGCAATAACAACAAAAACCCAAAAACCAAAAACAAAATAAGTATAATGGCCTTGACACAAATTTCAACCTCTGTTTCAGTTTGATCATCATCATCATCAGCCATCGCCATCGTCATCATTATTGGCATCGGCATCACTTACCTGTATTTGTAGCCCTCGGGCTGCACATCCGAATCGTAACGCAGCACCTGAGCCGTCTCCTGTGGAGGAGCAGCCTGAATGGTGACCAGCATCATCATTGTGACCATCACCACCAGCAGACAGGAGCAGGACCAGGAGTTAAGATTGAACTTCATGTTTAGTCAAGGAACACGCAATTGTTAATGCTTGCCATAAGCCATTGCAATGGCCAATTTATACTTGACCAACTTACCAGAAAACTTACCCAAAAACTTACTTGCAATTTACCTGTTTGCTCCTGTAAAAAAAAAAAAACCAAACCAAGAGACAATTTACTTTTGACCCAAAAAACCAGTTTGCTTCTTCTTTTTTTGTTCAGCCTCTGCTGCTTTTGCTCGTGCTGCTGCTGCTGCCACTGCTGCCACTTACTTAACCAAGTTAAGTCAATTGTGATTATTTTTCTCTTTTACCGATTGATTGATTGCCCAGAGTCAAGTCAAGCCAGACAGTTTTCAATTGTTTTAAAAAAAAAACACAACTACAAACAAATAGTCTCCAATGAGTCTGCATTTATTTGAATAATTGCTGGAATTGGGTCACTTGCACCTTTAAATATCATATACTTAAATGTATATAGTCATAAATCTATATGCATATACGATTATAAGTATATACATACATCGAAAGTAGCTCAAGTTCAAGTGAAATGCCTTAAGATGTTTATCAAAAATTGCCCCATTTCTACATTCTATATAATATTCGCATGTTTGTATATCTTTTATCATGGTTCTGTTGATTCCACAATCAACATAAATAACACAGGTCAAATTTGTTAATGTTTTTTTACTAATTAAAATTTTCTGGTTTGCCTGCCAAGAATAAATCTTGGAAATTAAGTATAATTCTCAACAATGTAATGTTTAATAGAAAATTGTTTGGGAGGCGTAACTTGGAAGTATTTTAAAGGAAATTGGCAAAGATTAAAGGCAAACTTTTTGAAATCGAGTAATTTGGCTTGGAATCGATAGCGAGAACATTATGATTAAATGAATTAACTTGTATGTCTTGTAAACTCTTGTGAAAGGAGCTTACTATCAATATGATCGAATAATTTTAGGAGGTATATAGTACACAGCAGTTTCTATAAATTATATGAATGCATTTAATCATATGAAACTGAATGTTTTGCAGTCTTTGAATTCCCTATTGAACAGGAAAGGATAAGGACTTGTACTTGGCTATATATCAAACTATGGGCGTATGTATGCAAATTTATGTGGCTTTTCTGTGGAGCTCAGTTATATAATCCATTTGATTGGATTTAACATCTCTAAGCCAAACACCATTTGAACTTTTTGGCAAACATCTTTCGCTTTTGTGTGTAGATATATATTTTTCGCATTTCTGTTTTATGGTCGCATCGAAATATTTTGTATTGTTTTTTTTTTTGTGTTCGATGCTTTCAATTTCATTTCGCTTGTTTGTGTGTGCGTCGTTCGATTCACATTCGCATTCGCATTCGAAATTTTTGTTTATTACACAGACTGTTAATTGGGACCTGCATTTGTTATATTATAAAGATTTTTTGCGCAATCTGAGTTAGTCGCAGACGCGAGTTGCGAATTGAAACCCCGACAGACAGTGGCAGCAGTTTAAGTAGATGATTCAATCAATGTTCATTTGGTCTCTAACGATATGCTGCTTCTGCTTCTATCATCAGGCCACCAGCTTGGCCACTACCACCTTGGCAGCCAATTCGCAAATGGCTCAGATATTGAAGTATACAAATGAGAATATGGATAGTGAAGGTTATGCCTTCTCGTAAGTATGTCGAAAAATCTCTTTACATTTTTGTTTTTTTTTTGCCATCTAAGGATATTAATGCGAATTTTATCTTTGTAGTTTCGAGACTAGCGATGGAATTTCGCGACAGGAATCGGCAATGTTACGGCATGCCGGCACACCAATGGAGGCTTTGGAAGTACAGGGTAGTGTCAATTGGATTGGACCCGATGGCATCCATTATAAGCTCAATTATTTGGCAGATGAGAATGGATTTCAGCCACAAGGTGAACATTTACCACAATTGGAAGCTACTCGAATTGATCACTGATCCAATGATCGCTGATCACGTGATCGTGTTAAGTTGTTCTTCTTTTTAGTTTTTTTTCTTTTTGTTGTTTTTGTTTCTGTGTCTATACAATATTCAAATAGAAATTAAATTTGTGTTTTAAGTCCAACGAAAACGAAAATGTATTCTAAACTCGAAACCAAAACCGAAACCGAAACCCAAACCTGGAGGCCAGTTTAATCTAGGTCTATGTCGTATCGGTAATACCCTCTCCAAAAAAAAAAAAAAAATATTCCATACACTTTATGGTTTTAAGGCGAAGTAAAATGTGATATCAAGATGAAATCCGGAATCTATATAGAAAACGAAAGCAAGCTTTTAGCTAGTATTTTGTTTCTACTATTAACATCTGATCCAGTCGTGGGTAAGTTCGAAATAATCTGATCGTGGATGTGCTACAAAAAGACATTGGTTCAGCTAAACTTTATATGGATTTAAGTTGAACAAAATGCTGTGTATGATGGGCAGCTACCTCTGCCATATAATATCAAGTATACTTTTTTTTGTTGTAAGTGTATTTAAAAAGAAATTAGCATATACATATGCCTCTCAAAAGAAACAAACCAGTTTAATGGAGATGAACAAAAAAAAAAAAAAAAAAAAAAACCAACCGGTTCAATAATTGCCAAAAAACCAACGAAAAAAATAAACGAAGAAACAGTAATGAAAGTGAGAACTTGAACAAAAAGGGCAAGCAAAACTATACAAAAGTCTTTTGTTTAACAATTAGCAACCAAATATATGATCATCATTATCATCATCATCGTCACTGTCCGCCGCCGTCATCGTCATCATGAACTTTCAGTCATTTATCAAATGGTAAATGCAAAATAATTGGATCCCACACTTGGTTACTTCACTCCAGCATCTGCAGCAGCATGATTGATTGTCTTGGCGCCCTTTAACAATAACTGCTTATATATGTGCATATATGTATATCTAGATTGTAGGGCAGCAATTTGAAGCCAGCAACTGCTTAGCTGGTAAAAAATTGTATCTCTTGTTTGTATTTCTCTCTCGCATCTTTTATTTTATTTCATTTTATTGACTAAGGTCATCAACCAACCAACACACGGACCGTTTCAATCTTGAATCTCGTGTAGCATCTTCACTCCAGCAAATGCAAGCAGCTGGAGGTTTTCAACTTGGATTGGTTCGTTTTTTGTTTCTTTTGTTTTGGAGGTTAAAACGCCCAGTTTTAGTTCCTACGTAAGAGATGAATTGTGTGTGTTAACATCTTATAGATAAGATCGCATCTCGATAGTAATCCAAGCGTTATAATTGCTAGTTGATTTGTCTGTCTATACATATATGGCAAGTAGGTTTTCGAGATCTCATAAATCAAATTTCAAATTTTCCACTGTCCGCACAAACACACACGCATGTTTTCCTTACACTTTTCACACTTCTTCGATTGAAAATGAAATTTATGGCACCTTTAGATACACTATAATTAGACCCTAATAAAAACAAAGGCTAATTTTTGATTTCATTAATCGAATGTGGGCCCAGACAAGATCAACCATTTTCCATTTCTTCAAAGGTCAACACCATTTTAGCCAGCAAATCTAATTGAATTACTACCACGTCCAAAAATTGTTGATGTAATGAGAGATTTATCTATATTTTAAATAGGTCCTTATTATTGAAAGATTTTGTATGCATTTGCATTGGGTATTTATATACATATATATTATATATCGACCTCAGAAACTAATTTTAAAAAAAGGACCTTCGTCAAATCTAAAAAAAATAAGTAATTAGATCAAATTTTTAAAAAAGAAATTAGGTATACATAGCTGGATGATTTAATAATCAATGACTATAAAGGGTATTCAAAAAATTATTTAATTTTATTATTTAAAGGGTTAATTCAAAAAAAGGATTAGAGCAAATTTATAAAAAAAGGAACGAAATCTAATGGATGAAAATTGTAGAGCTATCATTGAAAAGGTTGGCACTAACCTGATGACGCGCGGTGTTTAATACAAGTTAGTTGCTGAAACGGTGGCTTGTTCTACGTTTATAGTTTTGAAGACATTATACATTAATATTTGCATATTTTAAATAATATTTTCTTGAACCTTATGGCATAATTTGTAAGATCAATCATAAATTTGGTATCTTCTTAGATTGACATACAGAAAGATATTCATATACATACGTTTGTAAACATTTTTCGATTAACATAGCTAAACGTGAAATTTCATAGATAATTTCAATTAACGAATTTTCGGTAGTTACCTTTAACCGAATTCTCAAGATTGAGTACTTAAGCATTATTATTATTATTCTTAGTAGTTTGTGTCTTTTTTTGTTATTTGTTTGTTTATTGTTTATTTCCTGTTGCCACTTTGGCAAACAATTTAAGATAATCTTTACTTCCTTACTACCAATTGATGTTGCTGCTGCTGTTAGTTGGCTTAAATACTTATACATACTTATATTTGTTTTAATTTGCTTTACACAATAATTTGTTGATAAGTGCAAAGATGGGTAAACAGAAAACCATTTCAAATTTCAATTCAAACATTGGTTAGCCATTGACCTAATGCCATATATACCCATATACATATGTACATACATACATGTATGTATGTACACTTAGTTATACACGCGCATTGGCCAAATATTTGTTTGTAAAGGCAGGCAAACATTTCAAATTTCAAATTTCATTATCACTCAGCGTCATCATCATTATCATCATGATCATGATCATCCAGTTGAAGTTTTTAGCTCCCGTGGCGTAGGCCAATTGAAGATTGAGCCGATCTGAAGAGTAACGCTTAATGGTTTTTCTTTTTCCTTAGGTTTTTATATATTTTTTGGTGGGCTTGTTCAATTAAAAGCTTAAGACACTCATGAACAAATAAAAAAATCAACACGCACACACTCGCACACTCCAAGCGAACACTCATTCACTCATTCACTTATATTCATCGCCAGCAAGATGCCTTCAATTATATGGCTACATAATTATGTGAACATTTAAGGTGTTTGTTATGGTATTTTTGTGTGTTTTTTTTTGTTGTGTACTTTTTTGTGTTTTTTTTTGTTGATTTTTTGTGGGTTTTCTGTATGAGTCGTTTGGAAGGCCCGATCTGGCCTGGCTCGGCCAGTTATAAATAGTCCAGCACTCATTAGAGAGGGTCACATAATTCATTCGAGCGTAATTGTGAGTACAAGCAGAGCGTGCCTCAATAATCAAATTGAAAATCAAGGATTAAATAAGGATTTCCACATACAAACATCCAGCGACACCCACAAATACACCCACACACCCATCAAATATGCAGTCCTTTAACGTGTGCGCCTTGGCCTTGTGTGCCTTCGTTTTGGTATCCTCTAGCCTGGCGGCTCCTTTGGATGATTCACATCAGGCGACTATTCTGCGCTATGACAATGATAACATTGGCACCGATGGCTACAATTTTGGGTGAGTAAGAAAACCAATGGGAACTGCACACATCCTGTCTAGGATTTTTAACTAGAACGATTAGTTGAGAATCAGTTTTGAAAGTGATCCCAAAGTGAAGCCTAAAGTAAAACTCTTTAAATGATTAAAAAGGAGTACAAAGGACTTGCAGTTGATTAGAATGAACCATTTCACATATACCCACACTCATGAATATATACATATGTATTAGAGAACCATGTGGTAACTAATTCTCTGCTCTCCTATTGCAGTTACGAGACAAGTGATGGGATTACACGTCAAGAGCAGGCCGAACTAAAGAATGCTGGAACCGAACAGGAGGCTTTAAGTGTACGTGGCTCGGTCAGTTGGGTGGCACCCGATGGCCAGACCTATACTCTCCATTATATAGCCGATGAGAATGGTTTCCAGCCACAGGGTGATCATTTGCCACATAATTAAAAACTAAAAACGAGCTTCTCAGCAAATTTAAGTTTAAATTAAACAGTATTTTTTTTTTGGTTTTTATTTTTTTTTCGTAACATTTGTATTGAGTATTAAAAAACAAAACAAAAAAAGAATAATAATAAAGAAACTGAAAACGAAATTAACATTTAAAGTTAAAATGCATTTTACAAACAAAACAAGTTTTGCGTATGGTAGGGGATTGGCATTTGCAATGGATAATTACAATTAATGTTATGTCACCCTCTACTATGTACCTACCTAATTGCATATGTATATACTTTGAGAAAGTTTCTACAAAAGTCTATTATTAATACATTTTTCTAAAATAATTACAGAGTATGTATTTTGTTTCTTGACAGCAATGAGACAATGAGAGTTCGTTTTAGTCTTGTAATTAAAATGTGTGTGTGTGTGTGTGTGTGGATTTGTGTTTTTTTTTTATATGATTTTTTATTTTGTACTTCATTTTTATTATCTGTTTGGCATTCTTTAGCATTGTGGATACGATTTTATGATCGGACAACTATGTATGTATGTAACTAGCCACCTAAGTACATAGGCTAGCCATATCATATAAATACCATCGTTCTATTGGCGTAACTAATCATTCATTCATCCAGTGTGACAAGATGAAGATGCTTTTCAATTCCCTATCCTGTGTGAGCCTTCTGCTGGTGGCCTCCTGTTTTTGCCTGTGCTTGGCCGATGATAACGATGCAGATATAACGAGTTTTGTAAGTGAGACAGGAGATAATTCCTATACCTATAGGTAAGTTTATTAACTATCTTTCAAATCGCATATGTATATGGGAATTAAATTCTTTTATCTCTTAGCTATCAAACGAGCAATGGCATTACACGCGACGAGAAAGGTGAAATCTTTCCGGGCACAGAACCGGAAACTGGTACAATCAGTGTTACCGGCTCTTCAACTTGGACATCCCCGGAAGGCAAACAATATGAGTTAACATTTACAGCCAATGAAGGCGGCTTTGTTCCCAGATTTAGGCAGGTTAATTAAAACTTAATCGACAATCCTACATCCCTACACAATCCTCACAAATAAAAAAAAAACAAGCATTCCACAAAAACTCAAACAGAAACGGAATTTTTGTTTGGATACATGGAAACAGGACTATATTTAAGGCACTTGAAGTTGGAGCTAATATGTACTTGAATTTGCTTTAGTTTTTATATGATACTTTTATACAACATGGACAATACAATAGGTATCATCATGGCTACCAAAAGTGACACATGAACAATTCATTGACCTTTTCGTAGGTCAAAATACGAATTTGAAAACCGATTTCTGAGTCTAAGTCGAACCCGGATCCTTGTAAGCAAAAAGACGCTAGCCAGCCTATTTTGAAATCTTTCCACCTAATCGATTACATTTGCATAACATGTTCTCAAGCCAATGGAATCGAAGTTGAATCGCATCGGAATGAAATGAAAAGTAAGTAGCCAAAGTCTGACGCAATAGACTAAAGTGGAATAGATAAGAAGTTGATAGTTTTGTGGAGTGGACTAGAAGATGGACTTACCGAGAAGTTGAAGATGTTTCAGGTAAACGGCTTGTTTTAATTCGTTCTTTTTCTTTTCAAACATCATCTCTCTCTCTCCCTTTTCTCTCCTCTTCCTTTTCTTTATAATTTAGTTCTATTTTTGGTACATTTATTGAATTTTTGATGTTTTGCTGAGCGACCTTCGGTGCACAAAAAATAAAATAAAATTTTTGCGAAAAAAGTTTTTTTTTTTTATTTTAGCGCGTTTAAACTTGTTTGATTTTTTATTTTATATTTTTTGGTTTTGGTTTTTGGTTTCTTTTTTTTTTTTTTTGTAATTAATACATAATTAAAGTCGCGCATATTGAAATATGTGTGCGAACGAATGAAAACGAATTTTTTTGAAGGTTAATTTCAGGCGTTTATTTAAATTTCATGCCATGCTAATGAAATTGTGGAAGATGACCAGACAAGCCGAGAGATACAACAAACACACACACGCACACTCAAATACAAAAAGAAATATATATGTATATATAGTATATATATCGACTAACATAAACTAACTTAATATGCATAAAATGATTGAAAACTAGTTTCGATTTGCATGTCCAAAAAAAGGAAGATGAACAGCCGCATCCGAAAAGTGCTGATCCGTTGACGTCTGCTGACGTCTCCGCATTTACATATGTATCTATTATTGGAAAAATCATATACATACATAAGCATTAGAAGCTTCCACTTTTCGCACGTTTTTCTTCATTGGTTTGTGTGTTTGCTTTGTGTAAAGAAATTTAAATACATGTTGAATAAGTTTTTGGTTTCAGTTTCAGTTTTATTTTTATTTTGTTGGCCTGTTGTTAGGCTAACTTCCTAACAAATTTGTTAGATGATGATGATATGCATATTTTGTTGATTTCATTCAAAATAGTTTGAAGATTGATAGGGAACTCGAAAAAAAACTCGCTTCAGCACTTTAAATAAATTGCATTTTTATTTATATACTTATTAATAGTTGAATTTAGGAAGAGAATTTACTAGCCAACGCCTCCCTCTTTGATGGCTATAGGCACCATATAGAGGCTATCACCGATTTCCACTAAGTTCTACTTAACTATCTATTGGCATTTGCTGTGATCCACAAAATCAGATTGATTGATGATAAATTTGTAAAAGATTATATGATGATATAACGTCTGATTAGGATTATACTCTTCTCCTGCTGGAACAAAAAGCTTTGAACTAAGGTAAAAAACTCAGGGCAAACTAAATGCGAGTTAGAACTAAAATAATATTTTCTAAACTGGCTTAACAAAAGCAAAAGTTGTATATAGAAATGGTTCTTTCTTTCACGATATGAATATGAATATTATTGATTTATACAATGAACAAAACCAGTTTCCTCAACAAATTAACTACAAAATTATTCAAATGGATTTATGTATATCTTTATGCTTTTGACGTCAAGAAATCGAACTTCAAAAAAATGTCCATTGATTTTCCAATATGGATTTATTAATATTGGATTTATTGATTTTTCATAATGAATTTTGTTAATTTTAGGTGTTTCTTAAAGTGTTCACTTCTTTTGCTTGTTTTAACCAACTTAAGTCGAAGTGCCAAGTGTTAATAAAAAGTTTAAACAAAAAGAAGAGCTGGAAGATGGAACAGAAAAAAAAAATTTAATTAAATTTTCGCACATTGCTTGTCTTACCCACACACAGAGGCACATACACGCACTCACACACACCCAAGTGTATGTACATACATACAATATATATAACATTTAATTATCAACTTTTTTTAGTTGGTTTTTTTGTTTTTTTATTTCCAGTTCGATCAGACGAGATGCAAACTACTATGTAATCAAGGTTCGGCATCAAAAATGAGAAAACTTCGGCAATTGCAGGCACTTCGTTTGGGTTTGGACTATAAAAAGGTTGCTCCAGCATTGTTGAACCATCATTCGACAACTACCTATCCAAGTACACAGCAAAGCAATCAGCAAAAAAACACAACCAATCAACCAACATGAAGTTCGCCATTGTTTTTGTTGCTCTCTTCGGTCTGGCTCTGGCTGTTCCAACCTCATCTGGTGGATCCGATCAGGCAGCTGAGACTCTGCGTCAGGATGCGGATGTTCATCCCGAGGGATTCAATTACAAGTAAGTTCAGCACGAACGATCTCATATATATAGAAGATTTCTCATCATTGTCTTCATCATCCGATCTTTCATGATAGCTATGAGACCAGCAATGGCATCTCTGGCCAGGCAACTGGTGAACTGAAAAATCTTGGACCCGAGGAATCGGCTGTCGTTGCCAAGGGCTCTTACAGCTGGACCGATCCTGAGGGCCACCAGCACACCATCACCTATGTGGCCGATGAGAATGGCTATCAGCCACAGGGCTCCGATATTCCAGTCGCTCCAGTGGCTTAAGGGATTGTGAAGAGCTTTTGCTCCAGCTTTGATCCTACCTAAATAGGTTTTAAATAATTGTTGAGTATTAAACTAAAAAAAAATTATGAATGAAAATGTGCAAACAAAACAAAACAAAAAAAAAAAATAAGAATGTGAAAAACAAAGGCTAGTTCCAAGCAAATAAAAATTGTTATCAATATATAAAAAACCAAAACCAATTCATGTTATGTTTTTTTTTATGTTTAAGTGAACCTGAAAAGGAATGAAAAAAAAAAAAAACAATCAGAGTTACCGAAACTATCAACATCAAAAATTCATTGTGTATCCAGAGGTTTATCAAAAAACCCATTAAATTCATATCATTAATAAGTACTACTGAAGTGGATATATCTTGATCTTAAACGGATGCACACCTGAGTCTAAGATCTAACCAACAACAAAAAGAATGGAGTAGGTCATGAAAAATAAGAAAAATTGATGATACAAAGTACGGTGAGTAAAGTTTATCGCAATTTATAAGTGAAATTTAATTTTCCTTGTTTTTTCAGCAAGTTTCGCGAATTGATATACATATTTAGAGCGCTTTTTATTTACCTCATTATCATTCTAAGCTAGTTCATTTATTTGATTTGATTTGTTTTTGGTTTTGTGGCAGAAGGTTTGCTTTTTAAAGTGACAGACAATCAAAAATTTGCATTTTCTATGTAAGCTCTTAGTTTAAGCTGTTTGCTTTTAGTTTTTATGCCTCTCAATTGAACAAGTTTGGAACAGAGATAAAAAATACAACAAAAAAACAGATTTGAATAGTTGTTTAATTTGTATAAAAGCAGCAAGCAGGGCCATCAGAAGGTATCATTTGTCTTCGTGAACTCAACGAGAACTACCAAACCAACTTCAAAATGAAATTCGTCATTGTTTTCGTTGCTCTCTTCGCTTTGGCTTACGCCGCTCCTGCTGATGTTCAGGTCCTTCGCTCCGAATCAGAAGTCCTGCCCGAAAGCTACCAATATGCGTGAGTGGTTTAACACATAAACTCTGTGGATTATCCTTTTGAATAACGATCCTTTAACCTATAGTTTGGAGACCTCTGATGGTACCTCAAAGCAAGAGGAGGGAAAGTTGAAGAACGTTGGTTCCGAGGATGAGGCTATCGTTGTCCGTGGCTCTTTCTCCTTTGTTGCCGATGATGGTCAGACCTACACCGTGAACTATATTGCTGATGAGAACGGTTTCCAACCCTCCGGTGCTCATTTGCCCGTTGCCCCTGAGGCATAAGTTGCATTAACTTCACTTGATTCTTGTCTAGTGCATGCCTAATGCAGATTGTTAATTTTTACTATGAGATTATTTAAAAGAAAAAGAAAACAAAAAGAAAGATGCGAAAATAAAAAAAAACATGATTAAAGAATAATACATATCTGGATTACTTAATTTATTTGTGTAAAGATTTGCTAGAATCAGAGGGTTTATATAGACCAAAGACACCAAGTGAAAAGGAAAATTGGCTACTATATAGCGTTAAGCTATTCAAATGGACCGATTTCCCTCAATTATAGTTCATAAGCCAACAGCTGTCAAGCTTATTTCCAATGCCTGATGTAAAAATACAGAAAATAAATGAAATAACATTAAAGAAGTTTACTTATCTTTGAAATTTTTTTCTTCATCAATTAAAACTTTACACCAACCTCTCATTTTGAGTCTCAATACGATGTCATCCAAATAAATGACCTTCAAAAAATCCTCAACTGTCTTCCTATCTGTCTTTTTCCACCATTCAACATGAAAGAATACCATTTTCTCTTTCTTTGTCGGACATCTTAGCATCTATAGAACAACTTCACTCCATCTCGTTCACACACAACAGATTCTTATTCTTATGCGATGATAAATTTATTATAAAAACGCTATCAAGCATTATTGTTTTAAGATCAGATCAGATTTTTCTCAACAAAGTTATCAAATGGTTCATACATAATAAGAGAAAGTACCATTAAAATGCAGACAATTTGTTTAATTTTGAGAAAGATAAGAAAATTAAGACGCTAGAAGAGAATAAAGGAATGTCTAATCGAAATCAAAATATGATTAAATACATTTAAAAAATTTTTTTTTTGAATTGTGCAGCAAACTCTCTGTGGGGTTTCCCATTCCATTGATAGAAATCTCACACAATTCTTGATGCATCCATTTTTCTGCTTTTAATATTGCTTATTAAATAATTCGGGAGTAATGTATTGCTTGAGATTCTGGGAAAGTCTTTGCCACAGTGGTATTCTTTTTCATGAAGGCCTTAAATGGATTTAAAAAGGATCAGGTGCCTTATCAAATTTGAATCCACCGTACTATTAAACCAGAAGACTCAATTATTATCAAGAAACTACCAAATTTAATTCCCAACTTAAAAGAAAGATTTGTAAATAATTTCGTAACTGAAGATATTCTAATAATGAAAATTTATATATTTAGAAAATATAATTTATTTATTTTATTTATATTCTAAACTAGTTCTTTTATTTGCCACATTTTTTTGGGGGTTTTGTAGCAAATGATTCGCTTTTGAAGTAACAGACAATCAAAAATTTGCATTTTGTTTGTAAGCTGTTAGTTTGAGCTGTTTGCTTTTAGTTTTTATGCTTCTCAATAATGTGTTGAACAAGTTTTGGAACACAGATAAAAATTAACAAAAAAGATTTGAATATTCGACCACGAGACGGTAAACTAGCTGGCATGTATATAAGCACCAAGCAGGGCCATCAGAAGGTATCATTCGTCTTCGTGAACTCAACGAGAACTACCAAACCAACTTCAAAATGAAATTCGTCATTGTTTTCGTTGCTCTCTTTGCTTTGGCTTACGCCGCTCCTGCTGATGTTCAGGTCCTTCGCTCCGAATCAGAAGTCCTGCCCGAAAGCTACCAATATGCGTGAGTGGTTTAACACATAAACTCTGTGGATTATCCTTTTAAATAACGATCCTTTAACCTATAGTTTGGAGACCTCTGATGGTACCTCAAAGCAAGAGGAGGGAAAGTTGAAGAACGTTGGTTCCGAGGATGAGGCTATCGTTGTCCGTGGCTCTTTCTCCTTTGTTGCCGATGATGGTCAGACCTACACCGTGAACTATATTGCTGATGAGAACGGTTTCCAACCCTCCGGTGCTCATTTGCCCGTTGCCCCTGAGGCATAAGTTGCATTAACTTCACTTGATTCTTGTCTAGTGCATGCCTAATGCAGATTGTTAATTTTTACTATGAGATTATTTAAAAGAAAACAAAAAGAAAAAGAAACAAACGCGAAAATAAAAAAACATGTTTACTAAATAATGCTTTTTTTTTTAATACATACATTTATAATTATAAATTAAACAAATTATGAAATAGTTGCAGGAATCGGATGGTTTAAAAGATTTTTGACCTGATCGGAACCGGTCCACTAAGTTACCAACTTAAAATCGTCTACAAGAAAGTTCTATAAATTTCTTAAGCACGTCGAGCAAAGACTAATATTATTGCGAATGGTTTTTAATCACTTGATTGTCTCCTTTTTATCTTATTTTATCTTAAAATTACACCAAATGTCTTCGATATTGGTTTTGCAAACGTGCAGCACTTTTTATAATTAGGAATCTGGATTGCCGTTGCTGTAACGTCTTTTTCAAATGTTTAAGCTTACAGTGCTGCCAGTTTCTGTTTGTGAGTCCTGGCCAAATATTGCGTATGTGGTTTTTGTCGTGGGCAGAACTAGGTTCTAGGAGTTGGTCACACTGTAAGTATTACAACGTCGGGTCGGTGGCTTGCGCTTGCGTAATTTATTTAAATTTTTTTTTTGTGTGTGTTAAAGCTGCATAGTGGTGCAATCAAAATAGATTGCCATTAAGTCAATGCAGTCAGTGTTCAAATAATCTCAATCGCATTAAAATCGGTTCGTTATAAAAAGTTTTCAGATGGCCTGCAAGAACTGAGGCTACCGCCGCAATTATGTAATGCAATCAAAGGATAGGCAAGCTAAGAGGAGAGAGAGAGAGAGAGATAAATGGTGTATGGCTGCGTACGTACTTATGCATGTATATGTATGAGTGTGTATGTGTGATCGTGCTGTGATGCCAATTTGATTTTTTTTGTATATTTTTTTATGTGTCTGGCAAGTGAAAGAAAGTGCGTATAAATATGAAAACAGAAATAATTGGTAAATAGCTCCAGTAGCATTCAAATCCGTTCGACGGATTCACACTGGGCAAGAAAATGTATGCTGCTAATACCGTAGTTAATGTATGAGTGTGTGTGTGTGTAATCGTGTTGTGATGCCAATGTGTTTTTTTTTCTATATTTTTTTATGTGTCTGGCAAGTGAAAGAAAGTGCGTATAAATATGAAAACAGTAAATTGTAAATAAGAAGCTCCGGTAGCATTAAAATCCGTTCGACGAATTCACACGGCTACTAACGCCGTGTTTAATGTGTTAAAAGGATGGACAAGTAAAAGAGAATGAGAAAGGCAATACAAGTATGCTCCCAGCTTGACTTTTTTTAAGTGTATAAAAATGAAAAGAGAAGAGCAAAAGCAGACGAAGAAGCAAATAAATGGGAGACAAATAGACTAGACCAACACAAAATGGAACAGAAAGGTAAGTGCATTTTGAGATTTTCTTTTAAGATCTAATGGAAAGATATGGTCATAATACACATTAAGCTATTACACTTATATATTGCTTATATTGCTTCTACGATTTTTTGACGTCGTGATTTTAATTTTTGACCAGCTGTTGCTAGGGGAGCTGTTTTATATAGCAACAAATTGATAATGACAAAGAAAATGGCGTGGTTGCTGGGCTAGTAATAATCTTCTTTAAAATAATGATACTTTTCGGTGTGGACTCGACAGATAGAACATAATCATATCACTGATTAAAGCAATGGAATATGCATACTTACGTATGTATATCCAAAAATAAATGGACCAATTAATAAAATATTTATGGCTCTAGATTTATATTTTTTCCTCTTATGGTCAATGTTGTTTAGCTTTTTTTTTTTTTGTCTTGAAACTAGACATAAATTTACATACAATACATTATGCATAAAATAGGCCGTTTGAAACAAATTTGTGAATTCTCATTGAGCTAGGCCTAAACGACAAAAATATTTCCTACAAGTTTGTCAAGTATCAGATGAAGAGATTCATTTGCATAATCTACCATGTGCTGTTAACGTATATAAGAGCTCGCCCCAGCAATGGGAAGGTATCAGTCTTCGTCGTGAACTCATCAAGAACCGCAAAAAAAAAAAAATCCAACTTCAAAATGAAATTCGTCATTGTTTTCGTTGCTCTCTTCGCTTTGGCTTACGCCGCTCCTGCTGAAGATGTTCAGGTCCTTCGCTCCGAATCAGAAGTCCTGCCCGAAAGCTACAAATTTGCGTGAGTGATTTAACATAAGCTCTGTGGATTATCCTTTTGATTAACGATCCTTTAACCTATAGTGTGGAGACCTCTGATGGTTCCTCAAAGCAAGAGGAGGGACAGCTGAAGAACGTTGGTTCCGAGAATGAGGCTATCGCTGTCCGTGGCTCTTTCTCCTTTGTTGGCGATGATGGTCAGACCTACACCGTGAACTATGTTGCTGATGAGAACGGTTTCCAACCCTCCGGTGCTCATTTGCCCGTTGCCCCTGAGGCATAAGTTGCATTAACTCCGCTATCCATTGAGATTAACTAGTCCTTGATCCTTGTCTAGTGCATGCCTAATGCAGATTGTTAATTTTTAAAATTGAAAAAACAAAGAAAAACACAAAAAAAATATGCGAAAATAAAAAACATTGAATATAGAAAACGATAAAATTTCTTCTTGTACATAGTTGCAGTTTGTTGCAGCAAACTCCTTGAAAGACTATAGCCTTAATATAATTGGTAATTTAACAATTGTGAGCTATTTATCGTTCCATTAGAGCCGGAGCCAGTATGTGCCCACATGGTCAAAACGTGTTTGCTTTACCTAAGCCCTTATATATTACAAATATTTAAATTATTGTTTTGTTACTTTGCATATTTGGTATGAATGGAAGATGTCGGATCACAAACTCACTCGTAGATCTGAAGAAGAATGAAAAAGCATTGACATTGGTTTCACTAATCATTTTCGAACTTTTCATGGTCATTACTTGCTTACATTTTTCATTAATTCTACTTTTAAAAACATCATTAAATTGGATATGACAATCTCAAAACGACATATTCTCTTTTGCTCAGTCGAATTCGATTAGAAAGAAAGTTAATAGTTAAAAGATCACGTTTTTTAAAACTATAATTTTTTATCAGTTTGAGCTTCTTAAACTCACCTTTCCTTTAATTATAAATTCACCACTCAGTGACTTTGGCTGAAAAAAACCTTTGCATACATTTAGGATGTTCGCTTAAATCAAATGACTTCGACAACAAACTTGACCAATTCTGCCGCAAAGCAGGCAACAAAATTTGTACTTCCCCCCTAAAATAGGGCAAATTATATATGTATGATATTTGTACTATATCCTTCAAACACCAATTCAATAAATCGATATCGAAAAATGAGGTTTACTCTTTCTCGTTCTTGGTTTGCTATCGTTTGAGCGTACCCAAATATTTTTGTAGTTCAACTAAATACATTTTTTTGTCATTAATGTATATATATGTCTGTGACCTCTTCAGTTGAATCATATATGACGACTTTATCTGCCGGAGGCCGTTTTTTGAGGTCAATACGCATAATCTTGACCTCACAGAGACAAAAAACGCACGTAGCTACACACACACAGTCATGTAACTCTCTTAAAGCAACATGGTGCAGTTTTTAGTTGCATTTTTAGAAAATTTTTTTAAGTATGTAGCTAGCATATCGTCTTAGACGAAGTGGTTTGCAATCGCAGTCAAATTTTTATAACAATATACAATACTTGCCCATCCGCGTTTGTCTCTGCAAACAGGTTTATCTTAGTATATAAATTTTTTGGTTAATTTGCGAAATTATTTTGTATAAGCTGGACAGGACAATGTATTAAATTAGTTGATATGGAAAATGCAGATATTTCTGAGTAAAAGTAGATGAATATATTTTAGAAAAGTTTTAATAAAAACTGGTTATACGATTGTCCTTGTAAGCTGTGGTTTTTTTCCTACATGATCACCTATTTTTTACTTCCTGCATTGTTTACCAAATTGATTTCTAATTGCAAATACAATGCTTCTTTCATTAACATTATCATCATGAAATATGCGTTTTACACAAACTAAACAAATACTGCTATTGCAATTTATATGCAAATTTGTTCATGGCCAAAACCTGACAACAATTATTCAATTTTCCGGCAGATGAGCAGCATAGTGGAAAAGAAAGATAAGAAGAGAGAGAGGGAGCGAGGAGAGAAAGATAATTTCGAATGAGCATCATTATTCACTTGATCGATATCACTAGATATTCTTCCTCATTGCAATTACAATTGACTGAATCTAATCAAGCAGATCATAAGGCAATTGATTAGTTTCAACAAGTTAACTGACAAATGATGCAACTCCAGGTTCCGCACCACAAAAAAGCTTAATTAACAACAACAACAAATCAAGAATCAAGCCCACGCAAATATACATATATCCGATTTGCAGGTGTCAAGTGATATTAAATTTATGCATTTTGCTTATTTAATCGACACAAACTGCAAAACGTATGACCAAAAGAATTCTAATACCAAAGAACCAAAAAATCTACTATGCATAAGCATAAATATGTTAATAGAGAATTTATTATTTCATTTAGTTTGTTTTGGTAATCGACTATTCTATACGCTCAGTCAAATCAATGGACTCAATTTGAAAACTATGAAGCCAAATCATTTTGATGATATGTTACTTAAAAAATTAAAAAATACCTACAAATACATTTGTCCTTATAATTTTTGGATTTCTGTCCGCAAAGAAAATTGTTTATAAAATGAAAAAAAAAGTTTAAAAACAATTTTTAGTAATATATTTATTTTTTCTGTAACGAGTTAATGAGTAAACTTTTAAAAATGAAAGTGCTTAGGGTCATTTTATCAACAATTTGTTATAATTAGTAATTAAAATGAAGAGAAACTAAGTGAACACTAACATTAAGTTCTCTCATTAATTGCTAATGCTAATGTTAAAGTAAAGAATTTTAGATGGTAGTTATATATAAATTTGCAATAAATTTATGAGTGTTTAAATCATTTTATTGATGCAAATAATATTCCAAAACTGTCTTGATCAATAATTTGAATAAGCGAATAAATAAGTCAGAGATGTTGGATGAAATTTTTGGTTGAGGTTGAAACACAGACTTGCTCATCCGCACACACACATACACTTCCAAGCACACACAGACACTGTGTTGGTGGCTGGACTGGTCCGCCGTTTAGCCGTTGCTTCTAATGTTTTATAATGTTTAACTAATATTATTAACATTGTCAATTCGCTGCCGAACATCGTGGAGGGTGTTTCATTCCCCACACAGACACACGGACGCTTGCTCGAAAAGCGAAAACAAACAAAATATTCTTGAAACGAGAAACGCGCCGCCGTGTTCTAAAATATATATAAATAAATAAATATATACATCAATAAAAAATAAAAATAAATAAATATAAATCAAATTTGAATATAATATTTATGTGATTTTTTTTTGTTTTTATTTGTTTATATTTGAGACGTGAATTTGAATAATATAAATTAAACGAAAATGAGCCTAAAATTGATAGCCATCAATTGTGTTGTAAGTGAATGAAAAAGTGCTTAAACAAATTAAAATGCAATTATTATAATAAATGATTCAACATTTTAAGCTTCTGGCCATAATTGTGGGCGAGGTGCAGTCAGCTGTTACCACAGTGCGTCCATATAAATTTGGCTTCACCATCGACGAGCAACAGCATCGGGCTGAGAAGAGAGGTAAGTTTATAAATTAATATAAGCGACATTTTTATATTAAACATTATTCACATAGATCGAAGAATGAGGAAGTTTAAGTAGTGTTTCTCAATCGAAAAGATAAGTCTTAGCTAGATCTGTGGGATCAGCCCAAACTGAGGCAAACCTTAGATCTCTAATTCTGAAATTGATGTGATTGAAATATATTTTACATCTAAAACAGAAGTATTACTTAGAATAAATTAGATCAATTACTGGATACAGAATATTTCCAATTGCCAACTATATGTTGTGGTTTGATTTGAGACAAGTATCAGGATATATGGCAAAGCACGGAAACAGTCTCAGAATAGTGAAACATTTGGCATTTTGAATATTTGTATCTCGAATTTCATTATATAATATACTATTTACGATCTTCAACATTAACTAGGAACTAGAAACCAATCAGCCAACTTGCAGAGTTTGTTTGCATCTACATCTACATACAACAAGTTGCTCAATTTGGTGTGGTTTTTGTTATTTGTGATAATTTGAAATCTGGACCTCAACTCTGGCATTTCATATTGCCCAGAATATTATACTTATAAATATTGAAATATTTTAAAGAAAGGAAAACCATAAATAAGGCAAACGTGAATCCAAAAAGAAAAAAACTCTGAAATCAAAATCAAGCTACATGTTATGCTAATTATCGTTTCGTTGCGTCGATAGTCGTTTCGTTTTTCTTTTGAAAACTTTATTACCCCTTCAGCAGCATAAAAGCGATAAAAAAATATATAGAAGAAAACAGCAAACATAACGAGCACATGAGTGTTTATTCATATTGTGTATACCCTTACCAAAATGAGTATATACAATTTTTAATCCGTTGTAGGTCATGCGGAAAAGGAAATATAAATGCTTGAGTAGTAGGAGTCATAACAAGCACAAACAGAATCGTAAACTGATCGCAATCGAGTACGAAAAAAAGCCATCAAAAGAAAATTGAAGGGCAACAACTAAAGACGATCCAAGTCCTGCTTGTGCGTCCTCCATCGACCAACAAACTGCAGGATATATAAACCTCTAAAACCTTTCTATGCAGCTACACAAGTCACTCGTATACTCAAAACAATTACTGATCCTCATATATCTAAACCTATACCGAAAGATAGAAAGATGATACCAAAGGTATAGCAGAAGTGGGAAGATTTGGTATAATAGCTTTTAGATCCCTCAAAATACCAATTGAATAGGCTTTCGGTCGCTAAGCAAATTAGTTGACCTTAAACTTCCAAGTATCTATATATGTACATATATACTAATGATCAGCATGATCATACTGAAAGATAATGTCCCGCGGAGAGCAGAAAATCGATTTATTTCAGATGGCAGGAATGAGTCAAATAGAAACTATATTTAAGTTGGTTATCTAAAGTTTCAATAGAATATATATTTTAGTAGCAACTTATTTCAGGGAGAGAGCACAAAAGGTTCGTTACCATTCTCTAAAATTCGAACTATTTTTTGTTGTCTAATTGTTAATTGGCAGTTGGCTGAGAATCTTAAGCATTTCAATTGCTTGTGACCCCTGATAGTCGGTTTTAATGTTGATATTGTTGTTGTTATTGCTATTGCTGGGATTGCATAAGATGCAACAAAAGTCAAAAGTTATTTATTATTTTGTTGCCTTTTTTTGGCTAAAGTTGCAGCAGCAGCTGCCACTTGTTGGTTGGTTGGTTGCTTGCTTGCTTCGCTAAATGGCTAACTGGCTAGCTGGCTGACTGGCTCGGATGACTAAGGTGACATGGCATCTCTCATTTACATACATACATCTCACTGAGTGTATCTTTTGCATTTTGGTGTCAATATTAATAACGTTGAATGAACGCATCAATGTCTAATGGCTCTAATTAGCATCATTAACCGATCTTTCTATCGCTTTTTTTTATTCATTGTTTTAATGACCGCTCTCCGTTTTGCAATAAACAGAAGGAAGCATAGATATATGTACTATGGTTTGATATGGCAATTAGTCATGAATATTTCTAATTTCTATTGGACATTTTGTTTGTAGCTGAAAATAGATCACTTAACCATTGGAACTACATACTTTATAACAATTGATTTTATGTCGTTCATGGTTAAATAGATTAGATAAACTTATTCTAATTTCACCAGACGCAGCAGTATAAATCTTTGTGCCTAATCCTTGACATTTGTTCGGTTCATAATATTGTAACCAAGTTAGTAAAAGTTAGAAAGTAAGTAGAATGATAGCTCCCCCACAAAAATTAAAGTTGATTGTCCTCGGATAAGTCGTCTATTTTTGCTGCAAAAGTTAAGAAATTAACAGAGATATATAAAGGCTAAAATAGGATAGTGATTCCTAGGTGGTCTATGTCTAGTTGAATCTCACGTGATCCTGAAAGTCTACAGGATCCGCACCGAAACCAGTAAAGTGTTTGCAAAGTTGTCATATTTTAGGAAAAAGGAAAAACTGGCATTCTAAGTACTTACTTCAACCTTTGACTTTCCCATTCAATTAAACTCCCATGTACAACTAGTTAATTCAAAAACGAGATTCAGTAATTCAGTTTCAAATATTTGTTTATCTACGTATAACTTTGACATTTTTCATTGTCTTATTTGTTTAATGTATTATTAATTAGCATTTCAAATTAAATTAGATATGCTATCTATTTAAATACTTCTGAATTTCGAGTGATAAAAAATGATATAGAGTTTAATTTATGACCCGACAAGATGTAGAAACTCTTTCTATTGTTTGTCGTCTGTCTACTAGTTTTCCACTTTAATGGCTCTATAAACTTGATAGTATGGTTTATTTTATCGATGAGCAAATTGTGTGAAAAAAGAGTAAAAAGTTGAAACACTTTAAATGAAATCGATCTTGACAAATGCCAGCAAAAAAAAAAAAAAAATGATCACACCCTAAACTCACTTTTTATAATTGGCAAATATCGACTGCATATAAAACAATCGAGAACCGTTAAAACGTGTTAACAAGTGGCAAGTGAGTAAGCTGAAACCTGTTTTCCATTTCCAAAGGCCAAATAAAAGAGGAGGTGGAGGTGGCGAAGGTGGTGGGAGGTATAGTAGACTACATCCTGGACCTCTCTGTGACCATAAGGAACATTTTATTGCCACTTTTATGGATCAACATAAAAATGTTTAAATTTTTTTTGCGTAGGTAGCTTAAAATCTTGAGTTAATAATAATGACGTTGACGAAAGAGGAAGGAAGGTGAGGGGGGAACTGGCTTAACAAATTATATATACACATAATTATCGATACAGTTTATTAGATCTTAATCTTTTTATGGGCCCGGCTCAGCAGGTTATTATTGAATAGAATTTTTGAGAAGCAAGCAACTAAAAATATTCGGCATAATTCGAATTCGCATTCATAATGAAAGTGAACATAAAAACTACATAACAATGTAGTCAAAAATAAGCATTTGTTACGTCTACGATTCTTAAATCTAATCTGGTTTGCTTTGATTTGAACAGATGAACGAGGCATTGTCATGGGTGAATTTGGTTTCATCACTGCCGATGGCATTTATCATGTTACGGTCTATGCCACAGATGAGGATGGTAAATTTCGGATAATATCAATGAAAAGTTATCCCTATGCAGGACCAGTAACGCCCAGTAAGTATACCTACCGATATTTAACATTCATTATGAGTCGCCTCTGCATGAGACTGGCTTTAAAATTGGAAAAAAAAAAATAAGATAAATGAATGCCCTTTTCTTTTCACAGAGGTGGTTTTGCCAGCTTTAACAACGACAACAAGTACCTCGACAACGACAAAGGCCACACCACTGCCAGCCAGTTTACCCAAATATAATTTCAATACGGAAGCATGTTCGGGTTGCTTCTTGAAGAAAACTCCAGTGCCAACACCAGTGCCAAAAACTGAAATTCGTGCTCTATCACAACCGTTGCCAGATAATTTCCCAGGTAAGCTGGCAGCGGACAATTTGCCCCAAGGACAATCGCAAACGGATCGCGGTCTTAATGTGCAATTGCCGTTCCGGGCATCGATAGCTCAGACCATTGATGTGGCCACACGATTGGGTCTTCCCTCCACACAGACACACACAGTAACACATCACAATACCAACACAAACACCACACCCAAACAGCAGCGGCGCATTGACCAGGGGATAGAACTGGCTATGAATACCTATACCCATACCAAGGCCGAGGTCACTGGCCATGTGAGAACTCAGACGCAACATAAATCAGAGGCTAGCGGCGCCAAACGCCGTACCATGGTTGACTATGCTGTCGGCGTCACCCATAGTCCAATAAATGCTCTTCCTGATGCCTTTAACTATGTATCGAAACAGCAACAACATCAAACTACATTGTCTCCGCTTCATATTAAATTGAATGCAAATGCTGTTGAGGAAGCTGGCAAATATATCGATAATGGAGTGCTAGTGTCATCATTAGTTGATCTTAGAGATCAATCCAATATAAAACCGGCCACAAAAGCAGCAAATCAGGTTCCAATTTTCGCTGTACAAGCGAATGCTTTTGCTCCTGGCAAGGTTGTTGGTCAATTGCATGAGCCTTTGGCCAGTCAAACGTCACCAGTTCTCAGCCATCATCCATTTGCTGTGAATCCCAAGCTCAATACACAACAACAACACCAACACCAACCACAAACACAACTAACCCAGAGTTCGAATCAACAACTACAACAACAAATTCAACGCTTGAGTAAGCCCCAAAAAAAAAAATTTTTTTCAAAATTATTAACTTAATAATTATAGAAGTTAAAAGGATTTTTAGGGATTTACGTATGTCATAAGTAAATCCATTATAAACTGCTTTGGGTTCTTTTAAAATTAGGTCATCATCATTAAATCATTTCTAAGTTGATTTTTTCTCGCGGTATACTTACAAATAGAAGATATTTCGGTTGATAAGACTCTAATACATTTCTCGTTATTGTTCAACTAGATAAGCCATCTTCGGCTGGTGTGCCAGCACCTGGACTATCGACTAATGCACTTACTGGAAATGTGGGGGGTAAGTCCTTTTGAGATCCGTAATGGGAAATAGTCCTCATGCCTGAAGCTTTTTCACTCGTGCAGCAAATACACAATCCGCAGCCAAGACGCCAACCACATTAGCAACGACAGCAACCAGAATTGGAAGTCCTTTAAGTGGTGGTCCTTTAAGTGGTGGTGGTCGTGGTGGAACGCCAAATGTGGGTGGAAGTCCGTTGGGTGGAGGAAACTCGTTGGTGGGTGGAACTAAGCATGGAGCAGGAACAAATGGTGGGCCTTTAAGTGGAACTAGTGGTAGTCACTTGGGTGGTAATGGTGGTGGCTCTGCCGGAGGCATCAGACCAAGTGGATCCAGTGGCAGTATATCAAATGAAACAGGTGATTTATATAAATTTAAATATTTACTCGACTACAATGGACACGAGGAGACAGGCAGTCGCAATGGTAACAAGCAGGGCAACTATTTCTCCATTGGCGAGGATTCAGTTCTCAGGACTATTGAGTATATGGCCAATGAGTTTGGTTTCCAACCCCACGTCAGTTGGCGCAAATTGGATCCCAAGGATGCCCAAGCCTTGCCCGAGGAGAATTCCCTCAAACACTACGAGTTCAAGTGGTTTAACAAGGCAGAATGAAACTAATGCAAAATCAAAAGTGAAGAATTTTTAACACAATATTTGTAAATAAATAAAAACTAAAATCTTTTTTGTAACATTTTGTACAACAACAATAATAAAAAAGAAAAACCAAGAAGAAACAAAATTCTTAAATTTTGGATTTTATTTGTTTCGCTTTTTCGACTTAAATCAACTAAATTCTTATGGGGGAATTTTCGGTGTGTCGGTTGTTTTTTTTCCTTTATTTCTGTTTTGTTTGTTTTTTATTATTCTTATTTAATTATTTTGTTGGTTTGTTTGTTTTTCATCATTTTTTTTTGTGTGTGGTTTGATTTTTTGGTTGTTTAAAGATACATTCATAAAAACAAATCGAATACCTGTAGGATAGGATGTTAATTTGTTTGTTATTTCATTAATTATTCATAAAACTGGCATGCCTGGCCTGTGTATATATATATATACTTATATATATATTTTTGTATATATATGTATAATATAAAAAAAAACTTTTACATTCAGAATTTAAAAGTGTATACATTTAGATTCATTAGATTTAAGTTTTCATTTTTTTTCCAAATACACACACATTGAAATAGTTTTACATTTATTTTATATATAATGTGTATTTGTATTATTAAATATTCAAGTTCTTAAAATTGAAATTTTTTTGTTTTTGGTTTTTTGCTTTTACACACATAGTTTTGGGTTTGCACTAGATTTTTTCTTCTTCTTTTTTTGAATAGTTGGTATATATATATATATATACATACATATATATGTATATTTGCTGGGTTCTTTTATATGATGTTTATTCTTTATTTTAAAAAGTATATGTAAGAGTTTTAACTGTACAATCAACTATCACAGTCAACCATCTTGAAAACGAACAAAACAATACTACAAAAAAAAAAAAAAAAAAATAGTATGTATTTATGTATACATATATGTGGATAAACTATTTTTCGAGAGCACTTTAAATAAGTTAATTACTTAAATCATAATACTTGATGTTTTTTGGTATTAAATTTGAATTCGCTTAATGAATAGAAAAAGAACTAGAGCTGAAGAGAATTTTATCTACTGAGGCAACTAACCATGGAACAAGAAACTAAAACTGAAATGGCTTAAAATTGTGTTAATTATGACAACTTGTAAATATTTTTGGAAGTTATATCTCTTTTAATCTGAAAGTGTTGGTTCCATAGTTAATCATTAAGTTTATGAAGAAGTTTATAAAGAAGTTCTTCGAGCCTTTGGAAACGATCAGAGCAGATTGCTCGTCAAAAATTGCCAACAAATTTATTACATATGAGTTTTGATATAGGTACTTTCCATCATTTAGCTGTGAAAGAACAGTTTTTTTTCTTTACTTATGCATATAAGTTATATTCCTCCACATATTCTACATAAAAAAGTTTTCAATTAGCTCCCGATTAGGACTCGATCGGTGGAAACGCGAAGGATATATTGAAATTTGTCCACTGGTTCTACTTTAGTTTTTTTTTTAGCGACAATGATATAAATATTTTTTATTTTGTTGCTTTTGGGAAGGGAAGTACTTGAGTTTATATGTCTCCAATTAGAGGAGAACGAATTTTATATCCTTGTTTTTTTTTTTTTGTCTATTATTTTTTTTGGGAATTTTCTTTGCTAGACACTGAGAAAAGTATTTCTAATTTCTATATCTACTTCATTTCTTTGTGTTTTTTGTTTTTTTTTTTTGATTTATTAGAAAGTTAACCCTTAATAGTAACAACGACAAACTAGACTATAGACTTACACATACACACACTCACTCACACATACATGCATATACACTGAAATTCACAGTCTCACACCTAAAATACGATTTCGGTTTGACTTTTTTTGGGGGGGAATTGTTTCTTACACTAGAAAAAAAAATGTTTTTTGTTTTTGTTTTGTTTTACTGTTGTTGTTTTTTGCATTTTGTTGTTCTGGTGGTTTTGGTTACATGTGTTTTTCTGTTTTTTTTTTTTTTTTACATTAAAAACGTTGCCTGCTCGCCGCTTTGTTTCATGTCCAAGTAATCGTAAAGGGCCCGCTCATTGCTGGAGCCATAATTATGACCAATCGTTGATGGGGGATGGGGGGGCGGTAGTTGGGAAGGTGGTGGATGCGATGCATGGGGATGATGGGGTGGTGGGAGTGGTGGTGGTGGTGCTGATGATGGTGGTGGCGGTGCAGTTGCTCCTGCAGCAGCTCCTGCTACTTGTGGTGGTGCCAATGGAGAAGCATGCGGCGGATATGGCGTTAAATTGTCCAGGCCAGAGACAGCTGCAGAGACAGCGGCAGCTGCCGCCGGCGGTGATGGACCAGCGCTCATGGTTAGCCCAAACTTCTCCAGATGGCATCATTTGAGCAATGTGGGTAAACTGCTATTCATTAGACGATTGCCCACAACCAGGGAGTTAAGTGTTGAGCTGCTGCCACCCATGCCAACACCCACTCCCACTCCGACACCAACGCCCACGCCCATACTGAGGCCACCAATTGAACCGAAGCCCGGTGCTGTTGGTGTCGCTGCTCCACTGCCAGTTGCACTGCTTGTGACAAGAGAGCCAGCATTCAGATTGCCATTGCTGGAGCTAGTGGCAAAGCCGCTCATTCCCGATGTTGTACCCACTCCGCCACCCACACCACCACCAACAGTTCCTCCTCCTCCAGTTGTCCCTCCACCACTGCCCATGCCTGTAGCGGTTGTTGTTGATGTTGTTGTAGACCCACTACCGCTGCCACCGCCAATGCCTGAAGCTGTGGCGATGGCATTACTTTCATATTAGAAGGCCCCACCAGACGATGATGGTCATGCGTAGTGTGGATAACTGCTCAAATGCGGCGCCACATGCGATGGCGTCACATGACCCATCGAATGCGGCTGATACAAATTTGTGGCCGGACTGCCCCAATTGCCCCACGATGCGGCCGATGGAAAGATTGAAGCTAAAACAGAGACAGACAGACAGAGAGAGAGAGAGAGAGAGAAATATGTTTTCGATTAGATCCTCACAACACTCACAGAATTAGATTTGTGACTTACCCGATGACGATGTCATGCCATGATGTGGACTCATAAACGAGCTCAATTTGGCGCTATGATGATATGGTGTCATAAATAGATCGCTCTGATACTTATAGGTGGGATCACTGGCCGCCGGCTGTGTGGCCGCTGCAAGTCCTTGGAAATCAAATTTATATGCATAACGTTTGCCATGCACCTTGGTCATGATATTCTTGTCATAGTAATATCTGCAAAAATCCAAAAGGAAACAGCGAAAGGTTAGACAAAACGTACACCAACGAACCAAATCCTCCCTCGCGTCAATTGGATGCCCTTGGGGGTGTTGATAATGTGTGAGAAAGTCAAATAGACAAACAAAAGCTCGCTTCCTCCCTCACTCACTCACTCACGCAGTTCTGGACAATAAATAATTACAAAATAATGTACGCTTTATGCGTTTTAAGTTAATTTGATGACATTAAGCGATTTTAGTGTTCTCGGCTTGGCTGGCTCCCCTGACAGCAATTAAAATGGTCCATGGTCCATGCCTTGTGCCCAAAGTCAAACAGTGCACAAAAATACATACATACATACATATATTGGTGCCTGCAAATTATTGAGAATTCTTCCTTTTATTTTTATTATTTGTTGTTCTATTCATTCATTCAGTTTTACTTTTGGGCACACGGCCAATACGACGCGAAAAATATACCATGACTGAGACAAAATTCTATAGCACTAGAATGTAGTTAAATTTAAAGTGCGAAACATAGAAAGAAACATTTAATTTGTTCTTAAAGCACAGCGACAATTGAGAGCCAATCAGCCTTCAATTTGGTATTGAATTATCTATAGAACTAGATATGAAAATATTCCATAAAATTTCACTTTCACTACACAAAATATAACACATTTTTGGAGAAATTAAATTAAAGTTCGATGGATAATTACTTTTTACTTAAAAGAATTGAGGAAACCGTGGCGCCTTTTGAAGTATTTGGCCCTACAAGAACTATTTCTACAACTAGGGGAAACTCCAGATTTTCAACTGAACGACTTGTGCAGTGGTCCATTCAATGCATTGCAACTTGAACTTAAACTTTACCATACTATATCTCTAACATAAATAAAGATATGTTTTTCCCAACTACAATCTGCGCAGTGTCATATGCATTCATTGAAGTTTATTCAACGGTCAATTTGCTAAGCATACAAGGATCTACAAGAAATTGCCCTCTATTTAGACAACCATCCAACATCCCACATCCTACTTCTTATATGCACAACTGGCAACCCTTTTAACCATCGCTGACTGGCTGCTTCTTCATCTTGTCAACTGTCACTTGCAATCATCTGGAGCAACTCATCGTCTGTCTTGCCAATGAAGCGTATTCAAGTGGAAAAATCCATTCTCACCATTTGCTAGCCAATTTTCGCACATGTAAATAAATGTTAAAAAGTCTACAATAGAAGCAAAAAGAAGGCAAAAAGCAAAAAGAAAAAAACCGAAATCAGAGCAGAAAAATCCTTTTTGATGTGTGTGTGCAGGAAGCCTCAGTCATGTCCTTTTTTTATATTTTTATGCGCATTTCAACTCAATTGAACACAAGAGACTCGGCTTTCATCATGTTTGCTCTTTGCAGATGTACATATGTGTGTGTGTGTGTGTGAGTGTCTGTGTGTGTAAATTATCCTTCTAAAGACAACAAGGACAAGTGCTTTAATGCTTCATTTGGCTTGTTTGTACACAGCCCGGTCCAACTGCTGCTAGCCTTTTGTTAGCCCAGAACCAGACCCCAGACCCAGACTCGAAATGGTTTTACTTTAATCCTTTTTACACTCGATCTCTGTTGTCCTGCCTGCCTTTGGCTGATTGTGTCCTATTGATTGGCTTTGATTGTTTGAACTGAATGGCAAAAATGCACACACCAACACACACATACTCGAACAGGACCTTTTGTTTCTGCTCCTGTTTTTTGAAATTTCTTTTTTTTATGTTATATTATTCTCTCTGCTATTTGGTTTTTTTTTTATGTAATTTATGGCTTTAATTGGCATAATTTATGGCTAAAAGCGCAAAAGGAATGGTAAAACTGCACGCATTATGCTAATTTGAGTGCATTGTAAATTTCCCTCTTTGTTTTTGCCATTTTGCGTTTGTTGTTGTTATTGTCGTCGTTACGGTTAACAGGAAATCTATGTGGACAATTCTGAAGCGCAACGAATTGGCTTATATGAAATAACTTTTATATGGCACTTGGCCTAAATCAAATTTCATCTATGAAATCATATTCGAATTGAATTCTTATTTGATTGCCTTGCTTGCTCTCTTCTCTACATTTGTCCGGAGTTTATTTGTTATTATTATTGAATTTTTCTTTTGCTAAACCACGCCCACGCCATCAAATTGAGTTCAATAAACGTTTACTTATGGTCAGTTTCCCTTAATTTTTTTTTTTTTTTGGGGTAATTTCTTGTACTTTTGTTATTGTCATCATCAGCGGCGGCTAATCAGTTGTTGATGAGCTCGATTGCCCATATGCCAGGATTTGTATGGACTAATTAGGTAACAGTCGAGTGCACAGATTAGCCACCCCAGTACCGAGCCAGCTAAGGATCAAAATCATATCCAGACTTCTTTTTTTCTCTAATATATATCTCTTCTACAAGCCCTTTAATCTTCAACTGTCTATGATAAAAGAAAGACTTTGGAAGTTTCGGCTGCCCTCAGAATCAAATACAATTTATATAATCATAGTGAAAAGTTTAAAAAACCTTAACTCAGTACAAAAAATTTACCCAAACAGGACTGATTTTCAATAATTTGTTATCACAATGTACTAAACCTTTGGATCCTTTTCAGTATTTTCATGAGTGGGCAATTTTTAAAAAAATATTTAGAAGCCTTATACAATAGCTTGAAGAACTCTTCTAAACGCAAGGATAAAGCCTTCAAATTAAGGTACAGTGTAAACCCAATTTTAGATTATTATTACTTACCTCAAGGCCCGACTCAGTTTATCATAGTTCATATTTGGCTTGGATTTACGTTCGCCCCAACGGCGTGCCACCTCATCGGGATCGGTTAGCTTGAATTCACCGTTTGTACCTTCCCAGGTGATGCAGCTGGCATTATTTGAATCCGACAGCAGTTCGAGCAGAAATTGCCATAATTGTATCTGTCCAGAACCTAAATTGAGAAAGAGAAGTCAAATATATTTAATGTTAGTCTTTTGGCAACAAAAACCTAAATGTCCATCAAAAAAGCATATCCTCCTTATGAAATCAAAAAAAATGGGAGGTATATAGTATATGTATATATATATGTATATCAAGTGTGAGTATGTTAGTTTTTGTGTGTGGTCAGAAAATGTAAGCATTTTGTGGCATGCAAACGAGCCATAAACCATTTCCTTCTCAGCCATGCTGCGATTTCAGTTGGTCAAAAAAAACAAAAAATAAAATCCTGCTGACTGGTTTGTGAAGGGCTGTGATGGTTTGCTTTGGTTCGGTTCGCTTTCTTGGCTGGTTTTAGTAGTTTTGTAGACTCGACGGGGGTTTAAGTAATCTATTTTTAGGGGGCTTTCTCTCTCTCTCTCTCTTTGTGGATATATTATTGTAGCGCAACGGAAATGGCATTGCATGTAAGTGTAATGGTTTCAGAAATAAGACACTACCACTCATTGATACTAAAGAAAAAGAAGAAATTGTGTGCCCAAAATGTTTCAATGTTCATCCATAACTTTATTAACTCAAGTAGATTTTATTTTGGTTAGAAATTTAAGGAACTTTGAAAGAACTTGTATCTCTAGAGTTCTTCATTAAGAGGAGATCCAATGAAAGTCTCAGCTAAGAAACATTTCTTAGCATTTCTTCAAAGAACTTTAAAATTATATTCTCTATATTTTTCTGGGACAAAAGGCTGACAGAAGTCAAGTTCAAGTAGCTAAAGATTTAAAAGTACTATAAGTAAGTGATGTTTCGAGCTTCAAAAATATCCTTTAAATTGATTTACCGAAGAGAGAGCATGAAACCATCTTAACTTCCTTTAACTGTCGTTTTTTCTTTCTTTTCTTTGATTTGACCTTTGACTTTTTGGCACTCCCCCGATTTTCTATAGTTTTTTTTGTTCTTTTTCTTTTGTGCGTGCTAAAAACATTTACAAAATTATTATTGTATATATTGTGAGCCAAATTCGCCACGCATTCAACGCAGACATCATAAATCGCTTAATCATTTGGCAATTAGAGGCCGGGAAGAAATTCTCCCTCCCACACTTTCCCCATCCCACCCATTCTATTTTTACTGTGTTGTAGTTGCTATGAGGCATAAAAAAGGGCGCACACAGAAAACCACTGGGCCCGGGGGTTGGCAGCTGTAGTATACATAGTAGTAGAGACAACAAATCTGTCCCAAGTCTGGGAAAGCATTTGTTGGCAGTGGCTTGGGTGGTGGCTTAACTCTGCTCATGTGTGAGAACGTCATGAATATTGCGTTAATTGCAAATCATGGCCAAGTGAATGTGTTAAGTGCCAACACCGACGACGACAACGTCTGACGACGGAGACGACTGACGATGATGAATGATAATTGTTGACGGGGCCCACGAGAGAAGACATTTAGAGGCTTAGGTGTATGTGTGTGTGTATATAGAGAATATATGGGCGTGAACGTGGGCGTGGCTGCTGGGCCGGGCAATTGACACGCTATTAACTCCAAGAACAAAAGGCTTTTGGTATTGTCCTCTTTTGATTGCTGTTAACAACATTGTCATCGGACAGAGAGCAGAGAATGAACAATTGTCACTTGAAGAGAAAACAAAAAGGAACAAGGATTAGAAGTGCTTTTACGGTGGCATGTTTAAGGTTATAACAAAAAGGATTACCCATAAACAGGATATGAAACTTAAGGTCTCTAGAAACGTTTGATCCACGAACTACTTGCGAATCGATGTAAAGTCAAAGTGAAAATTTGACATAGATTCTCTTTCATCGTCTTCTTCCTAATAATTTAAAACAGGTCCTTGATTTTGAAGTATATTTTTCTTTGACTCTTGATATTCGATTTCCTCAACTAAAAATTTTACTAAGTCCTTATTCTCGTGTTGGTGAAAAGCTTGCCCAAAATGGCGTTAAAAGCAACAAAAAATGCGCCAATTTAATAAAAACCGTCGAAAAAAGATGGGAAAAGCGGAAGCAATTAGTAGAAGCAGCCAAGCCAAGGCAAAGCACAACATAAAGAAGGCAAAATGTCTTTGATGTGAACTGCTCTTTGAGCCTTTTTAATTATAAAAACTTTTTTTCGTTTGTTTTTGTAACTTGGCAATTATGTGACAGCTAACTAAGGCAATCTCTTTGCTCCACTATTCCTTTGCGGGCTTATTTTGCATGCAACTTGCACACACACATGCAAATGAGTTAGCTCAGGCAAAGTGTTGGGTTGGCCAGTCTGAAGAACAGAGTAGAGAATGAGACCGGACTTGGCTAACAAAGCGGTTCCGTGTCGAAAGGAAGCCATAATTAATCAAAAACAGCATTTTTGCCACCCAAAAAGCGAAAGCGCAGTCTTTCTAGCCAACTTCAAGTTGAAGTTTAGAGTCACAGCCCTATCCAAGAGACCCAAAGAGACCACCACCCCTCCCCCCAGGGAGCCAACTACCAACCAGCCAACCAACTCGGCCTAAAACCTAAATCAGACACACACACACATAAACGCTAAGAGCAAAACAGAGACAGAGCGAGAGAGAGAAATAGAAAGAGATGGCAATTGAATGGGGGGTTTCGTGTAAATGTCGCGCCGGAAAATGTTGGGCGTCTGGGTTTTTATGCTAATTCCGTTCAAAAGCGCCATGTTTTTTTTTATGGGGTAGCGACGCAAGGTAAAGCAAATGAAGGGAGTGGGGGTTGGGGGCAGCAGCAATGGCGGCCAAAGGCTTGTGGATCAATACAATCTATTGATTTTTGTTTGTTTGCACTGTGCATAAAGTTTTGATTCTAGTAACTTTCATTGAATTGAAAATTGAAAAAAAAAACAAATACAAAGAAACTGAAATTTAATTTCGAATTTTCCGTTAAGCTCAAACTGAGCCTATAAACTCTACGCACTTAACAGTGTAGACTTGGCGGTGTAGACTCAACGGTGTAGACTCGCTTCTATCTCCTGCCTTCTTCCTTTTCGTCTGTCTTCTTTAGTTTGGTTTGGCCACGCGCGTTGCTCTCGTGAAAATTTGTGAAATAAATTAAAATAGTGTGTTTTTTTTTGTTTTGCGGCAATTAAATTGTGCTAGCTTAAAGCTGAAGCCAAATGCTTTCGAATGCATTAATCCGATTGAAAATCCGTTCACAAATGGCCAAATAATTTGCATTTAAACAATAAGAAAAAACAAAAAGTTCGCTTATGTAACTGCGAGTGCGTGTAAGTGTGTGAATGTATGTATGTATGTATATCTAAGCGCAAAACGGAATTGATGAAACTGCAAAGGGGGGGCGAGATGCCGTGCGTAAAATGATCGGTTTAGTTTATTTTTTATGCAAATCAAATGAAAATGTCATGTTAATATGTTATTAAATATTTTAAGTGAAAGCCAATTAGCTGCATGTGTTTTTTTTCTAATTTTTTTTTGGTGCGTGCAATAAAGTGATTGAAGAAAGTGAACAAGAAGTGTGTGTGAGTGAGACAGCGAGTGCTTTCCAATGAGCGCGAGAAGGTGAGCGATGTTTTATTTCTTTCTTTGTTTGTCTTGCTCTTTTAAGCTTGTATCTTATGTTACGTTATACTTAGACTCCTACGAAACATTAAGAACACGTAAGAATTGTTACGTAAAAGGGTTTAAAAACACTCAAAAAAAATATTTGAATTGTATTTTATTATGAATTGAAATTTAATTGAAAGATTAATTAATTTTTATTCATAAAAAAATGTATGTATTATGAATATACCGAAATAGACCAATCCTCTCTATATTTACATCTCCAAATCTTCTTGACAAAATAAGCTATAGTTTTTATATTTATATACATAGTTTAAATCGTTAAACATTAACAGATCTAGTCTCTCTAATCGCGTATTTAGTTAGTTGTTAGCTTGTTAGTTCCATAGGATGATGCTTAAAAGTACATACATAATTCAAGTGATTGTTCTATTATATTTTCTATATACTACTTTGACTTGAAGGTATGTGTATATATACTTATTACTAATGTATCTCTAGCTAAACATTGATGGTGAGAATTTTGATAATAAAGCTGTCATCCATATAAAATGTCATCTAATTAAAGTTTTCAAACTTTTCACATTCTCATGTGAAACTCAAAAACAGAAAAAAAAATCGTTCTTTAGCCAATTTATCAAATTCATAAAATCACGCCCACTTTTTAAACCCTTTTTTAACTCATTCCAAAGAAAATGGTTTTGGTTTCGGTGTTTTTAACTTTTCCACTTTTTAATGGGTTTTGAAGGCGCGTGCCCGAGCAAAAGACACGACACCGGCGACGAGGAGGAGACAATGAAAAAGTGAAAAAACAATTGCCCAGACACGCCCCACACACACACTCTCATATAGGTATAAATTTACCGAAAAACACCTTTCGCATAAATTAGAAAAGTGCAACCCTCTTCCCCCGCACCGCAGTATTTTCAGCTGTGTAGTGCTTTAGGGTTAAACTTGCATGCAATGGGTTAATTTGTTAAGGGTCGAAATACAGGAACAACCGACCGACCGACCCCCCAAAACACATACAATGTGAAATGGAATGACTAAGTTTTTGGAATCTCGGATATAAAATTGATATGATAATGAAATGCAGGCGCAAAAACCCTAATCTGGGCACCTGCTTTTTTGAAATCTTTATGGTTTTGTGATTTCTACCTTAACTTATGTATATGTATGTATGTATGCACATACAATATATACGAACCTGAACTGGCCAGTCTGCTGCTGGTGGGACCAAACATTTGATATGGATCTAGAAAAGAAACAACGTTAAAAAAAGGCATTAGTTCAAGTGTTATGCAAATGTTAATGAAGTGGTGGAAAAAAGCAGGAAAGCAAGCACAGCAAAAGCAAAGTTTTTAGTTTCCGTTGATGAAAATGCATGTAAAAGTCGAGTAGAGAAGGCAATGCTTCATTTAGGTTGCATTTTGGTTCGAGTGAGAGAGCACTCTTACACTTGAAATGGAAAAAACAAAAATCTAGAAATGTATGTGTTCACTTAGGGTTACCCCTAGACAATTCCTCATAATTCGCATCATCTAACTGAGAGAGAGAGAGGCCGTGAGCCATATAACATTTTCTTGTGTGTGTGTGTTTCCATTTTCCATTGTTTTGCGCAAACATTTCTTTGCGTTCCAATTGTGTTCTCAATGGCACGCGTCTTTCAATTCATTCATGGCCGTCAAATTTGACAGCCACAAAAAGCGAAAAACCAGACTAAAAAACTCTGCCCCTCTTCCCCTCTCTCTTTCTCTCACCATAATTGAGAATCCTTTCTGGCATTCTCAATTGTTTCCATTACGCTTCAATTCCCTTTTTTGTTTCCATTTTTCCTTGTTCAAGTGGCGTATTTACGACGGGTTTCTCTTGGTTTTTTTTTTTTTTTTTTTGGCGACAGTATTTCGCTCCAAGTATTTTTCAAAATAACTCAAGAGGGAGGAGGAGGGTAACAAACACTGGCACAGGCACAGGAGGCATTCGTTTCAATACTCAAAAACCAAAAACTCAAGTGGGCACTTTTAAAGCGCGTGAGCTACGTACGACGAACGACGGGAACGGGGAACGGCAACGGCGACGAACTTTATTAGTGTTGGCAAACACATTACACACACATTATTCTTGCATTGCCTGTTTATATTTGGGATTTCGAGCTTCAATGGCACGTGGTGGACTTGAAAAATTCAAGGACCTTCTCTCTTAATAACTTTATTATGAATGATATTGAGTAGTAAGTACTTACCAGGTTGCCGTAGTTGTGAGTGCGGATCATGTTTAATACTCAAGGCATTCGAACTGTAGCCTGTGAAATGGAAACAGAAAATCATTTGCTTAGTTTTCAGTTGGATTGTTTGTAGAATGAAATGATCTCCAGTTGGGAAACAATTGAATCTAAAATATTTTATAAGGATGGGCAATCAAATTTACAACAAAACACAATAATGAACAGTTTCTGGAGTTTCTTTATCGGGAGAAACATCCGGTTAACATGACATTAAGTAAACTTTCTGATTGATATATAACCTATCCAATTTCAAGGACCATAAAAAGAGTGTCCTAGAACTAACCAACTTCAAACAGTTCCAAATTTAGTAAATTTTCAAGAAGGATATCAAAATTGAACAGCGAACAGATAGAGGGTTATAACCAAATTTAATTTTCAAATCTCTGCTGTTCTGATATTACCCAGCATCATCATCCCTGCACCCAAGAACAACAACAACCTGTCATAAAAACTTAAGCAGGACTTGTCAAATTTAACACTCTCGATCTTTAGCTTCACTTGAACAATCAAAGGCAATCATCAACTCAACCGCAAGACAAACATTATCACAGATAGATAGAGACAGACACAGAGAGATTGTCATCAAAGGAAGAAAACTGAGAACCAAAGCCAAAGGCAATACGAACGTAAAGAGACTGTGACATGAGCAACCGCCAAGTGGATGAGGAGATAGAGAGAGAGTGTGTGGATGGACCTCCTCTTCTTCAATTTTAATGGAATATGATTGCAAGAGGCGAAGCGAGGCGAGGCGAAAACAATGCCGCTGGCAAAATAATCTGAAACGGCGTTGAAGTTGTTCACAAAACTTCACGCTTTCATACAAAATTAAAGCCGCAGGATATGGACAACACACAGGGTGACTATATACAGAAGGGGGAGGGTGGTGGGGGGGCACCGCCCGCTGTTGTTTTCGTTGTCACTTATTGTGCAAAATAGCAACGAACGAACTTTTCATATGACATTTTTTGGGTTGGTGGCCACTCAACTGCAAAGAGGACAAAAGGCAACCGATTGCATTTTACTCTGGGAAAACCCAAAGAGCAGGAGAGAGTGGGAAACTGAGTGGGAGAAAAAGAGCACAACTTTAGCTTTGCACGATTTTGATGACATCAAAAAATGCGCGCAGCCAAGTTGAAATTTTTACCAAGCTTAGATTTTCAAAAATGCCTCGAGGTCAATTCAGGCCAGAAATACTTTCCAACTTCATTTCAATTAAGTGTTAACCTAATGAGGGGAACCCCCTGCTCCGCCCTGCCGTGCCGTGCCCCGCCTACCTCATCACATTGCACCACATTTGGGCATGCTTCATTGGTCGCCGTTGTGTGGATGGAACACGTGTAGTCAACACCTTCACCACTTTTATCTATTTCCATTGATGCTTGTTGATTGCCAGTCAGTCAGTCGACACATCACTTCACATCACAGCACACACACATTTTCCATGCTTCAATGAGTTTTCCTTTTTCCCTTGCCCTTGCCTGCCTGTCCCTCTTGCTTGCTCCCTCTTGCTTTACAATTTGTTGGTTGCGTTTTGCATATTTATTTATTGGTAAGTATCTTCGGCATATTGATTGGTATCATTTCTTTTTTTTATTTTTGACTGGGAGCCGCCTATTGACAAAAGTTTTCAAGTATATACAGCTAATTTGCTAGTATTCAAGACTTCTTTTGAGTATCAAGTGTTGGGTTTTGGTTAAAAAGTCATTACTTTTAAACTCTGGTTTTTGAGGAACAAGTTGTCAGTCACCTGACAAAAGAAACACTTTTAAGGCTGATAGAAAATATATTTTGATCTCAAGGATCTACATTTGTGATGGGCAGTGGGCTGAGACTGTGTATGTGAGTTTTTTTACACTAAAAGGAGCAAGTAAACTTCTACTCTCTAGGCCCTACGAATGAGATAGCTGTTTAATCAACCCCTCGTCACTTTTATGTTTATTAGTGTGATCGTGTGATAATGAAAGATAGAGAACAATCGGTCATGGCACAATTTTTTTGCAGCAGACAAGCGTGCCAGTCGTCGATTGCATCCTGTCACTGAAAGCTACTGAAAGGAAGCTCTTTCGCTGAGATCATTACTTGCCGATTGGGTTCTCGCCGCTCGGCTCGGACCCCGGGTTTGTCTTTAATGCAATCACTTAAAGACTACAAGTGAGGGGATATGTGGAGGCGAAAAATATCAAAAAATGACGCCCGCATTGTCAACTTTGGCCATATTTTTTCGCTTCATTTAGCTGGCCATTTTAATTGTTTAGTGTTTAGGAAATTGATTAAACTTGGTGGTTCTTGAAATAGTTATACACCCAACCTGGTCACCTTTCTTTGTTGCCAATGATTTTCAAAGAATACTTGCAAGATTGACTTCAAGTTGGCTAATATCCAAGGATTGATTAAATTCAAAAAAATGTTGATCTAAGTCAAAGATCTAAAAATAATATGAATATTTTTAAGATTTAAAAGCCTTTGAAGTAAATTTGGCCATAATTTCATTAGAACGCTGATGAATTAGCTAAACATTGATTCAAGCCGCATTTTTACTAGAGGTAATTTTGCCGCCGAGCTACTCGAAGGATTAACCACAAGAAATAGATTTAAATAACGACGGGAAAATATTCTGGCTTAAAGATAAGTATGAAGGTATTTCAATAACTAACAAAGAGTTCTCTGAAGACTGAGAGTTTAAGTTTTGTGTGGTTTTTGTATTTTGTTTTTCGAGAATTTCACCATTGAAACTTATTTGATCGACGATTTTTCACTTATCACATTCGTTTATCCATTGTTGTGTAACTCACCTTGAGATTGTGTTGAACTATGGGAACCCCACGACGACTTGTATGAAGAATCTAAAACGAAATAGAATCGAAAAAGGCGAAAATTTCGTTAATATAAAACAGAGAAATGTGACATTGCGACGGAGAGAAAGAATCAAGAATATATTGAGATAGAGATATATTGTTTATAACAGTAGTTGTTTGCTTTTGCTATTTACTTGGATTCCATGTGGCGGCTGATGCCGTTGGTCTGCTCGATTCACCGCACATGGTTGCCCACTCACCTGCGAAGAGCATTGAGAAATTGCTAAAGCTGCCCGTGGAGCGTGATAAATAATCAGCCGAAGATTTGATGTCAAGCATTTTCAGTTATTGTTAAATTAAATGTTATTGTTGGAGCAGCAGGAGCAGCAGCAGTACTTAGCAGCTGGCGGCGGCCGTCACCAAAACAAAACAATGAATTTTTCGAAAATTTCAAATTCAAATTGAAATTGTTTTTGCTTTTTGGTGTTTATTTTTTTGGCCGGAATCAAACGGAAACTAATAACACGGCGCTTAGAGACCAAGTGGGTTTGAATGAATTTCGACGACTCCGCGACGACGACAACGACGACGACGGAACAGGAAAAGGAACAGGAACGGGAAAAGTGACGATCGGAACCGGTTACCGTTTACCGTTTACCGGACACCTCAACTTCCGGACCTTGGCGAACTTTTCAATGCACTTTTTCTCGCGTGTGTCCGTCCAACTGATTTATATGTGTCACTACACTCGGTGTTTGTGTGTGTATACTGGTGTGTGTGTGTGTGCTTATAGGCTCACTTTTATCAAGGAAAAAAATGCTTGGAGTTTAGCACGTCTGTTCACCGTATTGCGTCCGATCTAGAGAACGGCAGCGTAACAATTGATTTCATTCCGTCGTCAAATCGCGCATATCCTGACTTGACTGCCGACTCCCACAAAAAGGACACATTCTGCTTGTGTGTGTGTGTGTGTGTGTGAGTTTGGTGGTTGGCTGGGTGGTTACTGTTCAGTATTGGGTGGATGGTTCGGTTGGTCCTGTGTGTGTGCGTGTCCGTGTGTGTATCTACGCGTCCATAGTATCTGTCTGGTCTTAGGTTAAGCTTCTCTCTCTCTGTATTGCTATCTCTTTTCGTTACACGAACAAAGGATATATATTTAGAGGTCCTTAATCCCACAAACCATTTCTACCCTTGCCTTGTGCTCTCATTTAACCAATCAGCATTCAGTTTGGGTGTGGCTACGCTGTGCGAAGCTTTCTACGAGAGCTTTTTGGTCAAGCTTTAACCATAAAAAGTGAAATTTTCTATTGTAAGGATCTTCGCCATGGAAAAGCTTCGGGGACAAAAAGCTCTTGTCTTATGTCGAAAATTTTGTGGGAGTTGACCACAAACTTCAATGCTCTCTCGCTCTCACTCTAGTTGCTTGCCATCTCTTTCTCACCTCAATGTCTCAATGGCATCTGGCAGAAGTGCGACGGCAGCAGGCAGCAGGCAGCGATTCGTTTTTAGTGGGTGACACGAAGCAACAAGGACGGATGTATTATCCACTTCCTTTTTCCTTCCACCAAACACAAGGATATTACCGTTTCGTTGTCGTCGTCGTCGTTGCGACTACTCCCACACATACACACTAAAAACCAGAGACCTATCCCGAAAGAGAGAGTGAGAGAAAGATACTAAGTGAGAGCCAGTCAGAGAGAGAGAGACAGAGAGAGCGAGGGGCAGGGGCTGAAGGTAGGAAAACAATGTGCCAGGATTTTACCAAGAGAAATCACTAAGAGTTGATTGTAAAAGGCTTTGACTACTGAGTGATGTGGGCGAGAGCGCTGGGGGGAGGAGCGGGACCGTCAACGACTAGATGAAGTGAAGTGAGGTAAGGTGAGGTGCAGATTCTAGGGTCCTAGTCCTTTTGTGTGCAGTCGACGTCGACTGCAGGCAGTGGCTCAAGTGCAATTGTGGTGGCATGGCCTGCCCCTTGAAGCAGGCTATACAAAATCACAGGCACCCACACACACCCAAACACACACAAACTGTGTGTGTATGTGTATGCATGAAGCTGCCTTTTGGGTCTGGCTTAATTAATTTTTGAATTCTCATTGAAATTGTTTTTGCTCTTGCCTCTCTCACACGCCCCTTTTTGGAGCCCTCTGGCTATGTGTGTATGGTGGTCGGTCTTCTCCTCTCTGTGTGTGAGCCCCTTATGAGTGGCTGGGGCTGGGTCTGGGGCTAATTCACAGGCGTCAACGAACAAATTGTAGTTCCACACACACACAAGCACACCCACACACACTACTAATATAGAAACATACATATGTACATACAGAATCATGCCAAAAGTTGTGATTTTTTGTATACCCTGCGAACTGAGAATATTTTTAGCGCAATAAGAAATGTATATGATAGAAATTAGTTAGGAAATAGTCCTCCATTCTAGTCGCAGATATGTCTCCTTCCAAGACAAAGGTTTGAATTTATTGCCTTTTACTGGTATAATATACATGTATATGCTAAAATTCTTAATTAATGTTCTGCCTTGGAATCAATGATTTGTTTTGCTTGTTTTCATTTTAAAGAATTTAGAATTCTAATTTTCGAACATGTATGTAATGTTTAAAAAGTTAATTTCTTTTTTCCCAGAGGGGGGCAATTCACACAGATTAAGCGAGCTGTGTTGATCTCTGAAGAGAACAAGATTTAGCAGCTTCCCTTTCACACAATTCTCTCACACACATGGGCACTTTCTTCTGATCTCTTCTTGTCCTTCCCTGATCTACTCTATATTGAAAAATGCATTTCGATCTGCATCGTGTTTCTCAGACCTCATAGACAAAGCACATCGATGTCCTGGCGTATATTTACTTTTTAGCCCCAAAAAGTATGCTATGTTGTTTTCTTAATAATTTCCTCTTGTATTTAGGAAGGCTTATTTCACAATCTGTGAATCTTCAAAACGAATTGGACAAGGACTGTGATTCATTTTGTTCGGGTTAGAACCCTGTTGTCAGTTTAGCGACTACTAAAGAAAACTAAAGTGTCCCTCATAGGTATTAGGAAAGTCGCATATTTTTTGACGTTTTCTTTATGCTAACTTTTATTTCTATGTTAGTTAAAAACTAAATTTCGCTTTTTCCCACTCATACACACACACTTACACGCACACACACTTTGGGGGCAAGTCAAGGCAATGGGGGACGTAGGGGGGGGGGTCAGAGGAAGGTAAGAATGGTGGAGACGCAGCCGAGGGCGAGTTTTGTGCTTGGCTTTGACACGCAGTTATTTAATAAACTTAGTTTGAGGAGGGGTCTAGGGGGGGAGGGGATTGAGGTTGGCTCTCAACTTTTCAATGTGTGTGTTTTTTGCGTGTGTATACGCGTGTGTGTGTGTAGTGCTAATGGCATCTAAAATGGCTAAATAGCAATTTGCTGTTTTCTGCTTTCTGCTCTAAAGGAAAACTAAAGTTTGCTCTCTTCTAGTATATGTATTTGAGTGTGTGTGTGTGTGTTTCGTTTACCATTTTAATTGCATTCATTATGTAATTTCATTTTCACGCTTTTCCAACGAAAAAATAAAAAGAAGAATGGAAAAGGAAAAAAAAAACTTTAAATTAATTTCTTTTGTTAGACGATTTCCGCCATTTTAACATTTCCGTTCTTTAGCCTTGTGGTCAAAACACTACCAGCCAGCCACGCCCCCTTGCCACATGACGGCCACAACAAATATACATATATATGCATACATACATAAAACAAAAGTCAAGGCTTTAAGTTAAGCCAACAACAACTTGAGTCATTCATCCACCTCCACCTCCAGCTGAAACTGCAGCTCTCCGCGCTTGCCTTAAAGACCAGCGAAGCGTCAAGACAAACATGACACACACCGCACACAGGACAGGACACAACACACAACACAAGAAGCAGAAGCAGTAGTTATGGAGGAGCTTGGACAGGCAGCATATTGTCCGAAGAAATAAAAAAAAAACCCACCGACAGTTAATAATAAGAAACGCAATCAACACTGCGATTTGTTTCTCTCTCTCTTTCTCTCTGTCTCTCTGGCCGGCGGTGGCTAATATTTTACTTTTATGCTACACTGAAAATAGTCCTGCCTACAATAACAACAACACGGGACTACAACCAGGACCCAAGACACGTGGCCATTAATGACGTATGAATGATGTAACACGCGACGAAAGTCAACCCTGACTTGAGCGGCACGTGGCCAAAAAAAAAAAAAGAACTCTCGCTCGGCATGACAGGCCAAATGTCCTTCTCCCCCCTCACTCCGCCCATGCCCCTCCACAAGTATTGCTCCTTTTTACGGGTCTTAAATGGTTACCAATAGATTGCTCATTTTGCTCCAGGCATATTCTGCACTTTTTCTCTCTTGCTCTCTCTTTCTATCTGGCGTATTGTTATAATCATCATCATAAAAATACAATAGAAATCTTTTTTCTATATATTATGCATATACATATAGCGGGTATTTCAATATTTGCTAATCCAAGGGGCGGGTCCCACCATAAATCAGTGAAAGTTCTTGCGGGTTCGGTGTGAGAGGAGGAAACATTCAAAGAGATTTGGAGCCAGCTTGTTGTTTTCAAAGCTCATGGAAAAGTTCTTCGACACTGTTGAAAATCGAGAGTAGAAACTTATTTCACCAGTGTTTGAGCCTAAAGGCGTTCCTTGGCTTGCAGGGACCACAGTGTTTAAGTCTGAAGGCGTTCCTCGGCATTGATCTTATTTAACTTTAAAAATTTATCCTTTTCACTGGCTCTTCGATCAGTTAAATTGACAGATTGAAATGCTAATATCAAAACTTGTACATAAGTAACATTTTTGAGACATTGCATAGTTTTTACAAGCAACTTATAGACGCACAAGCAAGCCTACAATCACGAACATTCCTTCGGCAATAACTTCATATGTAATGACTCTTTCTCGGCCTTGAAATCTTGACACAATCTTCTTGTGGGTGCCTTCCTATGTATTTAAAATATCTTAATGCTTAAATCCTTGGTTCATGCTAAGCTCTTTTACATATATAACTATTGATATCCCAAACTTGATTTCCCAGAATACCAAGCTCATATACATGATAAATTTGAATTATCTACCGATTACCGTTTCGATTACAGTTTACAAATAATCGCTTAAAATGTGAAATTTAATAGATACAACTACCTAACCCTCTACACCCCTCTCGTCGACCTATAAGAATTTCGTTTTTATATGTCATAGTTTGACACCTTTATAAAAGTTTCCCACCAACTAAACAAAAAAAAACAAATTATAATGTCAACCTCAACGCAGGCAGCAACACACCAAATCAAACAACAAACAAAGGAAAAAAAAGTGAAAATTGTAATAAAAACAAATTACAAACACGAACAGCAATAAGAAGGAAAAAAACCAAAGAGGCGTAAAGGAAACCCAAGAGACCCATGGAAAAGCATATTGACAATGTCCTCGTGCCGCCACCGCTGAAACTAAACAATGCAAGCAATAATTGTGCAATTGATAAGGGGAAAAGGGTCGGCGGGTCGCACAGGTCGTAGCAGGTCGCTAGTGAAGGGTGAAAGAGGCGGCGGCGGCGGGTTGACTCCGATTACCAACATTTGACTTGGGAGCGCAGTGTATAGAGTATAGATAATTGCTCAAGGAGAGTGTTAGAGCTCGTTTATTTAAATTGTAAACTGAAAGCTAGCATATTCACACGGCAGCTAAACACTAGCTACCTACCCTCACCCTCACCCTCTCACCATCACCATTTCCCTCAGCGTCACAGCGACAACCTCATCACCTCCGCCCTTCACTCACTTAAGAGCCAATGACAACAAACAGCAAACAAACAATTAACATATACAAAAAAGAACAGAAAAAGGAATATGTGAAAAGGGGATGGAGATTGGGTGAGATTGGGTTGATGGTTTGAAGGTTCACGTGTCATTGCTATAAATTACTGCGGTTTGACTTTTTGGGTCTCTCGGTAGGTCGGTCGGTCAATCGGTTGCTCTCTCTCTCACGGTCGCGGGTCTCAAGTGATTCTCGACACACACACACACACACACACACACACTAGGAGACAAGAGAAAAAAAACTGAACTGAATGGGTAACCTTGTGGCTATAAATTTCATTTGAACTCATAAATTCAATTGACAACTAAATTGCACTTTTGCCGGAGACGCTTCGACACAGTCACCTCCGGCTCTCTCTGGCTTTCTCTTTGCTCTCTGTCTCTCACTCACTCACTCTCTCCTTCTCTGTCGCTCTCCAACGGGCAATGCGTTTCCGTTGTAGGAGGTTCCTATGGGTAGAATATTTTCTAAAAAATAAAAATAATAACAAAAAGAAAATCGAAATAAAAAAAGCACGAGAAAAACTTTCAAGTGCTCGACAATGTCGGAAGCGGGTCATTTCCAGCAGGTGGCATAAATCACAACAACAACAGCAACAACAAAAAAGGTGCGCCCCAAAAAGGGAAGTGAAACCTGTTGCAAGTTAATGTTGTTGTTTTTTTCTTAACTTTTGTTTTTATAATTATTTTATTCTGTATCTTAGTCAAATTAGTTAAAATTATCTGTAAAACAATCTGCAAAGTGAAATAAATAACGCTCTGTAGATTTCTTAATGTTTCGTAACCGATATAATACTTGTTACCGGTTAACTTATCGGTGTATGGAACCTATTGCTATATTATTTGACGACTGTGGTTCATCACTTAAATGCTTCTTAATCATAATCCCAACCATTTTCACGACACTCAGTAAGTTGCTGGCCAATTTGTTTGTTTTGATTATCTTTTGAGCGAAATCAATGCACAAAATCAAAAACTAGAATTAGCAGTAAAAAAATTTTCCAGCTTGTTGCCGTCATCATCATCATTATTATAGAAGGAAGAAGTGAGGGGGTTGCTGGCAGCAGCCGCACCAGCAGCAGGAGGGTACAAGTATATATAACAATGACTTGATTTATGGGCAACTCGTGACTGAATCCATGAGTCTCAGAAGCTACAAGGGGAAGTGTGTGTGCTTATAGATGTCGAAGGGACGGTTGGGGAGTTTCACTCAATGCCCAATAATGATTTGGCGAACATTGGCAGTTAAGTGAACCGCGAAAAAGGGCCATGAATAAAAATATTTGGACATCAATAGAATGAAACCCGCGCGGCGGCGCTCACACACATGAAAGAAACGCCTGGGAAAAGCAAGTTTGAAATTTCTCTCACTCACTCTCCATAACGTTTTTTGTCGGCCAATGTCAAGTAAGGCCAAGCAGAGACTCCGCTGGTTTTTTGTTTAAATTCATAAATTCATAAATAACGTGAAATTTTTGCACTTCGCTTGCACATACACACAAGCGTCAGTCCGCGAAGCTGTCAAAAAGGTCCTCGTTGGATTCTATGTGGCGCCAGTTGGTTGGTTGCCTTGCCGCCTTGCTCGGCATTTTCAATTTATTTTCACAGTCTGAAACAATTACCAAACAAAACGAAAAACGAGCAAAAAAAAAAAACGAAAACGAAATGAAATGAAATCAGAAATTAAATTTGAAGTGAGCAAAACATACGGCGCAAAAACGAGGACATGGACACACGGCGTTCAGTTCACTCACTCACACAATGTGAGAGCGAGTAGAGCAACGCGCAGAGGAAGGAGTGGGGAGGTGGAGCAAGAGTGGGTGTGGGTGGGTGGGTTTTTAGCTGGGCGTGTTTGCTTAAAACACCCGCTGGGCGTTAAGTGGGTGTGGCAACATGTTGGCAGATTATGCGATTACGGAGACATAGACACACAAACTCGCTGAGCAAAACATCGAGCGCGACAGATGATGACAAAGAGATACAAACAGCAAAATTCATTATGATGAATTTAAGCAATTTGCTTCATTTTTTGTTTATTAAAATTTAATTTAGATTTTGAAAATCCAAAATTTACTATTTCTATAGAGAAACAGAAGCAAATATAGCATATATGTATACAAGGATATTCTAAATTATGCGTCATATTCCTAAAGTTCTAAATTAAGTTCTTCATTTGTTTAAATGTTTGATATACTCATCTACATATATTAATAGATTACAATTATGAATTTGATATCAATCAATTGAAATATAATGGAAACAAATCTTAGATTGAAATTTGAATTCTTAGGATTAATTAATACCAAAAATGTGTCTAATAATTTCATTCTGAAGCCATGAACTTTTCAGTATTTTCATTAAACTTCCAATGTTCCCAATTTCTATCAGATTTAGGAATAAAAAGATCTTAACTAAGCACTTGAAACAATTGTGTCTACTTCTCAGCTAATTATGATAACTCAATTGCTCACTTGATTTAATGCTTTGAGCCTGACTAATGCACGTAATCTCGGGTACGCTCTGATTTGATCCCTCTGGGAACTATTTATGACAGTATTAAGAGAGAGTGGAGAGAATGGGAAAATGTTGGCAAACAATTGTTGATGTCCTTTTGTCTCACTGTGTAAACATACAAAACGCAACAGTCACAACAATTCGTACATTCTGGCTCTGCTCTGGCTACTGTTGGTCCTGGTTCTGCCTGGTACTACTGCTCGGCCTCACCTCCGTTGATAATTTGACTCTTAAGTGCTCTTCAGAGTTAATCCTATTAAAGCGTGTTAGTCACACGCTCAACCAACAACCAACACACACACACACAGTCACAGTAAAAGGACAACCCCCGAGCCCTTGAGCATCCTCGAGTGCTACCAGTTTCGAGGGATGAGCCCTAAAAATTGCAACAATGAGGCTAATCGACAGATCATAAAATGATCAAAATGTTATGTGAAGCGCATTTCAGGCGTACAGGCACAGGCATAGACCCAGTTCCAGTCTCAGGCACGCGTCATCATCAACGTTGACAGCGTGGTAGATATACGTATACAGAGAGATACAGACACCGTTCCGAAGGGTAGCTGATTGTGTGTGTGGGATTCTTTTTCGGGCATAGTCAATTGAGTGGTTAATGAAAATGAAAACGAAAGGGGGTAGCACGGAGGCGGGGTGGGGGGACCACCGTGACATCATAAAATATTATGGTCAAGTGAGTGACAATTGTTTGATTACCGAAACTAATCGTATATGAATTAAAGTTTTATGTACATACATATTGATTGAAATTACATTTTAGTCCATTTTTTTTATATCCATATCTTGATTATTTGTATATCCTGAGAAATGTTTACATTTAACTATCCGTTCAGAAGCTGTGAATAATACCTTCTTACTTTCGAATCGTTAAAAAAAACGGTTTAAAATGGGAAAAAATGTGTATGTAGAAGAACTCTACATTCTACGCTTCTAAACCTGATCAAATATGTTTTTTGCTGCTGTGGATACCGAGTTTCAATGGACATTCTGGTAAACTTTTTCTTCACATTCCCGATCTCGTGTTTATCAACCAACAGGATAAACTAGGTAGTGTTCTTTTGTGTTCAACTATAAAGACGAAAGTAGACATAGATGAGAATTTTCTGGGTCTCAATAGAAGAAATAATAAAAGGAATCACATTCCGCTTGCGATCCCACGTCCCTCCGGAAAAGCCCCCCGATCCACTAAGCTTTGAGGACAACTGACAGAGACAAAGCTGTTATAAAGCTGTTAAATGACAAACTATCTCTCTTGTGCACATATAGTTCTTATGGTAGGTACATTGTAAAGTGGTCCAATCTGTCTGAATCAAAAAGAAACGTATTTACATAAAAAAAGACCTAAATAACTAGTTTCATCAAGAATATATATCGTTTTTGAGATCGAAAATGATTTCTATTGACTGTTATATACTTGAAGAGAAGCTGCCTTTAGGGTAGCCCAAAAGCTTATATTACATTCTTGAAATTCAAGCAGAAAATTCATTTTGCAGATAGAGAAATAATTTTTGTGGATTTTCTAAAAGTGACCTACAAATTTCACACTCACACGACGCACCCCCTTGCAAAAGCACTCATTAGCGCCATCTATAGTGGAAATGACAAAACGTTGACACCTTTTGGGTTGATGTCCTGACTGACTGACTGATGGTTGAAAGCTGACACAAAGCTCACTACAGAAACAAAAAGGACTTAATGACTAGGACTTACATAGTGCATTGCTGCCAGAAGAGCCTCCTCCTCCCGTTCCTCCTGCTCCTGCCAGTCCAGAGCCTGAATTGCTAGTGCTGTTACTTTTGCTGCCACTATGCCTGCCGCCGACCTGCTCACTCGATGACGAAGATGAGGGAAGAGCCGCATGTGAGGATGTTGTCGAACAATCCAGTGAGGATTTGTCTGTGAAAAACAAAAACCAAATTGAAAAAAAAAAATTAATAACAAAAAAAAAGGAAGAAGAAAAAAAAATAGCAAACATGAAGGAAAAATGAAAATATGAAAAACACTTTAATTGCCTGGGCAGCACAAATTTGCACACTCAGCATGTCGACGGCACACGCGCTTCTTCAGCTAGTAGACTGCTATACATCGAGTGAGAGCGAGCGAGAGAGGCGGCAAAAATAAAATCATAAATCTTCGCATAGATAATTGCCATCGGTTGTTAGCTAGAACATAGTGGCTGTTGACTGGTTTTTATTTATAGCCGCACTCACTCTCTCTCTCTCTCGCTTAACCCCTCTGTCCCCGTTCCCCTCCCTGCCCCTGACTGGTCACGCAACGTTGCTCCGGCATTGCTCCCTTGACAGATCCTGTGAACCGCAAAGGACCATAATCGCGAGGGTTGTCACCAGTCAGACAAAAATGTTTAATTGCCGTAAATCTTTGTTTGATGTAAACAAAGAAAAGAACGCACGAACAACGAATAAATCGAAAAGGAACAAAAAAAAATCTCGAAAAAGAATTTGCTACGCTTTCAATTGACATGTCAAACCGGACATGATACGGAGACTACGAAAATAATAATAATAATCATAACCATGAAGATGGGAAACACAGCATGATGATGAGAGGACGATTGAGTAAGATTGCGATTGTGATTGTGATTGTCATGCGAGTGTGTCATAATTGTTGCATATCCTTCAGAAAAACAAATATATTTTAAGGGAAGGCTAATTGTGAGAATATCATACATCTATTCTCTCTCTATTTCTATCTGTTTACCCCTACTTAGCATACCAGTTACATCTTATAAAGATCAGTGTAACACAACAACCTACATGTAATTTTTTAGCCTTGGTTTGCAATTATTCTCGTATAGGCAAAAAGTTGCATAGGTCCTGGCGAGGCTCCAAAAGTATTACTTAAATGGATCTTCTAAGGACATCCCATAGTTGGGGCTTGACTTTTAGAAACACCTTTTTTGACTTATCCTTTCTAGTGGGTTGAGTTCAAAACGACTTCGTAGATTCAATCTTAATTAGTTTTGGAATATCACAGGTATTAAAAGAGAGAGCCCTTTTCTTATGCAGGCGCGATGATCCTGATACTTTTGAAAGACTGTACTTGTCTGTCCTGTTGAGTCCTTTAAGAAAGTTTTTACTGAACTGTAGTTCGTGCAGTGCAAATGAAATTCTTTTAACTTAAAGTTTATTTCAGTTGTTGCAATTCATGTAAGAATCATTTTTTTCCTTTTTTTTTTGTTGATAATCACGTCTTTAGTACGATATATAAGCAAGTGAGTACTGAGAAGGAACGTAATTATTTTTTATATGCGCTTTTGTGTGGGTCTCAAAACGTCTTTTAAGCACAGAAATAATGAGTTACGCATGGGAGAATCTTTTCATGATGCCACACACCAACACACACACACCAGAGAAGAAGAAAGGCAAGAAGCAGCAAATGACAGCAGAAAAGGACATACACACAGAGAAAGAGAGAGATAGAGAAAGAGAGAGTGAGAAAGAAAAGGACTGCTAAAAAGGATTCATTTCATATTTGCTTGAGCGCGTTGACTTGACTTGAATTGAGTTGAATTTAGCCTGGCAGCCATTTTGTTATTGCGTCGATGCTGCAAATTGTGTGGGAGGAGCAAACGCTTACTGCGGGGGGTGTGATGGTGCTAGAGGGGAGTGTCTTTCTGGTTGTCATATAAAAGATTTTTGAAATACTTTTTAACTGACAGTCTCCAGTCTTTCTTTTTCTATCTTTCTGTCTATCTATCTATTTTCTTCGTCGTATTCTCCCTCATTTCTAATTGAAAAAGTGAGGCATAAATTTGAGAAAAGAAGAACTTTTTTCCTTTTTTTATTTATATGAAACAAAAAATAAATGGACATGGACAACTTGACTTAAGACGGAGGCGGCATAACAAACTCTTGCCAGGCACGCGATGGTTCTCAGTTCCAGTTCCAGTTTTGATGTTTCTATTACAAAACTCCTTCGGACAAACCAAACCCTTCGCCAAAGCTTCTCCCCTCACCCAGAGGCTCGTCCTTAGACCGGGTCACATTATAAGCCACTTCCGTTTTTGGGCCAGCTTAAATTGATAAATATGTAACAACAACCAGAAACAGAAACAGAAGAAGAAAAAAAAGCCAACCGAAACAAGACCAAATCCCCCTGCCCCCATCGTTTTTATGGATAATTCAATTTTTTGTTTTTATAATTTTTCTCTTCTCCCTCGTTTTTTTCGGGTTTTTTTCCCCGTTTTTTTTTTTTTTTATATATATGTATGTATATATTTTGGTGGACAAGGCAAAATTATGTACATGGCTGGTCGCGGTTTTTGGCCATTAAATGTAACGGACTTTGGTCTTGGACATTTTTGGCATTTCGACTAAACGCTTTGCATGTGTGTTTCGGTTTGCTTTCGGTGGTGGGCCACTCCAGCGCGCCAACATATGCTTTTCAGCTTTGAATGTGTTTAAATAAATACGCGAAAATTTCGCCACATTTGTAGGACAATAACATTTTTTTGTTTTTTGATTTTGTTGGTTTTTGGGTTTGTTGCCTCAAGCGGAAGCCCAGGATTTGTTTTTCCGCCATTTTTCGTTGGACATTTTTGTTTTCGTCTGTGTGTGTGTGTGTGCTAGACAGCAAGTTTGTGTTGAGAAGGTCATTGGGTGGAATTCACCTGATGGATAGCCAAATGCAAAAGCCAAAAGGTGAGAGTGAAGCAAGAGACAACCAATTTTTCGACTTGGTATGAAAAATACGTATAGGAAGAGCTCTAGTCTTAACCGCCATATTTTCTATAGCCTGCTTTTGGGCATACGATTTAAGTTAAATGACATATTCGAAGGAAAACGCCAAATATTCTATTGCCTGCTTTTGTGCGTTGACTTTAAATACATTTTTCTATTGAGAAAATAAAATAATTTGTCGACCTGATATTCATTGTTAAGGACATCGGTCAAATTGCAGCAAAAGTGCTCTGGAAATCTTCTTAAATGGTCTACACTCACAGAACCTTAATTGAGCTAATAACGAAGAGGACTCACAGCCTAATATGGAGGGCGGTAGAGGTACCAATTACCTCTTTTCACCTCCGGTCCAGCCTGCAAAAATGAATCCGTATAACAAGTGGAATAGAAGCTGGCCTGATTCTGCACCGTTGATGATGTCATCATAAAGATCAAGGACTTCAAGAAGCACTAAGTCCCAATTATGACCCCCTCGAAGAATAAAGCCCAATTGTGCGAAACAAGTGCCTTCAACATGCGAGTGACAGAGGAATATATCAATTTCTCTTGTACTTACCTCTAACTTTATGATCAACATGTGTTGTAGAGCTCGATGCGGTTAACGAGGGTGCCGCACTGACCGCATCCAAAGGGGACGCTGCAGTAACTGAATGCCCAGCAGCGCTGGACGTTATGACTCCATGTTGTGTGCCGCCGCCGCCGGCGGGTGAGCAACCTGCGGGTGGCTGTAAAGTATCCAAACGATGTCGCTGTACAGAGCTGGAGCCCAACACTCCCACACTACCAGTGCTGCTGCTGCTCACAGCATTATAGTTGAGCACACCCATGCCCACTCCGACGCCAACTCCGACACCCGCCCCGGCATTGTGAGGCAATCCTAGACAATTGCCAGCTCCATTTCCACTTTGAACGGGTAGTGTATCCAAACTATCGGTCAAACGTTGGCTGGAATAGATGTCACTGAAAAAGCAAATTGGAATTGATTACTTCAATAGGATAGAGAAATAAAATTGCCAGCAATTTTCCTACCTGAAAGCACTTGTGGCACCAAAAAAACTACTGCGATCCTGCAGAGCTGCTTTGGCCTTCTCAACGCTCTGCTTCAGTTGCTCAAATGTCGATTGATGGAAACGATATGATGTCCAATCTGGTGAACATTGACCCAGTGTAAGACAATCCTCGGTCTTCACTTGTGCCAATGTGGGGGGCGAGACACGCTTCAGGTCCAGCGCCGTCTGATACGAACACGAGTTCTCGTACATGGCGCCACCTGTTGGCTGTTGGCTAAACAATGGATTCCACTTGACTCTATGAAGGAAAATACACAAAATAGATCGAGAATAAGTTCATGAGAAATTTCGATAGCAGTTCCATAGATCAAAATCATATTTAGTTGTAATTCCCAACTAGTTTTGGCATTGAAGAAATTTTCTGCTGATGGAAGAACTTAAGAAACTTGATAGAGCCTGTTTCTAAGTTCAAAAAACAAAGATCACTTTCGTTTGACTTAACGACTTATAAACTCTTCACTTCAGCTGTAATTCCCATCTAGTTTTAGCTTCCAAGAAATGGTCTGCATATACGAGAACTCAAGAGAGTTTAGAACCCACGAGAAGAATTTTAAAGAATTTAATGTTTTATGTTCATGCATTATATCTTCATACTAAAACATAAAATAGTCAAATAATAATAGTTTCGTTTAAGATCCCAGATCTAACTATTTTGATTTATCGTTATGTTAAAGATGTTTTTAGTTTCTTTACAATCTTTTTCACACTTTTCTTGAAGTTTTCAAAAAATTTTCGCAGGAGTATAACTACACACCCGTGGCCAATTATAGCATTTGAATATCATAAATCGTTTTTCAACTAGACGCACATACACGAACACTTACTTATCTAATGACTGCAATTTTTGCAACAAAATATGCAACTCTAATTGCTAGAGTCTAACTCTTTCAAGTTTGTTTTAGTTAAAAGGGTCATAATTAATACCCTCACTCCTATTGCATAATTATCTTTTGCCTTGTTATTTATGGTCTTGCTTTCTTTCTATATGTGTGTAGTATATTGTTTATTTTGCCTTATTTTTTTTTCTGTACAGTCTCGTGCTAAATTTCTAGTTGCTGGTGTCTGTTGCGTATGAGCGAGCCCTGTGCGTGGGTGTTGGTCATATTCAAACTGCTCGTTTCGGATGGAGGCGGACTGGGGAGTGGGACGGGGGAAAGTTGGTTATGGGCACGGTATGGCAATAGGAGGGCAGTTGCAGTATTGCACCATTGTTCCATGCAAATTTTTGTACTTCGTCGGAAGTTGCTGAATTTTGATTTATGCCAACGAAATTTATGCCAACGAAAAACTGAAGTCCTTATCCTGGTCCTTTGGTCCTTTTTGGTCCTTAAAGTTGCTACTTTAAGCAGCATCAACCAAACAACAACATTTTCTTTCGTTATCTACAAATTATGATCAGTAGCAAGAGAAGATAGACAGACAGACATTCAGACATTATAAACGGCCTGCACACGCCTCATTTATTATTTATTATTATTCTACTTTGGCTTGTAAGCAAATTTTCAGTTCTGTTCAGTTCAGAGGCAACCGTTTCGGGGGTTTTCTCTCTTTCGGTTTGGTTTGGTTTCGTTTCGTTTTTATCACAATTGCCGGGAACGCGCGCACAACCGGAAATACGAGCAGGATGCCAGGATGTTGGTCTCGAGAATGACGCGTGTTAGTCGAGTGAAAAAGATTGCCACAAACAACATCATCTCTTCGTTCGGGTTTGCTAATGATATTATCGTCCCCTCTTATCGACTACATACAGAATATACTCGTATGTATCCAAACAGCTTTTAATTAACACGCCACTCCGCCAACTCCGACTCGTCGTTGACTCCATTTTTAATGGAATTCTCGCATTTTTAGTTTTAGGTCTAATGGCTTTTTGCTCTGATTCTGATTTTCAAATGCTTCTCGTTTTCACTGTGTCATAAAACTAAGCGAACTATTGTTTTTTTAATTGCTCAAAAGCTTCAACTGAACTGAGGGGTTCAACTAAGTATGGTTTATGAATATATCCGTTTTTGTCGTTTTAGCTTGCTAATTTGATTACGACAAAATGTATTGACAGAGGGGCAAATACAGAGACAGCGAGACACAAAGAGAGAATGTGCTGCCCATTAAATAATTCAATCACAAACATATTTAGATATATTGCACGCGAGGTGAGCAAAACATCGGGGATTCGCGTGGAGTCTTCTCTGCTCTAATCTAAAATCTTTATTGATTTTATGCTTAAATTAAGATACAAAATAATATACAAAAATCATCATTCAATATACATAGATCACACATCACTATTAAACAAATTCTCATTGGGCTTTTTTATTCTTGGCCTAAATTAACATCTCGCCAGCTTGCTTTCAAATAATTTGTGGATTGACTTTTAAGCTAAGATGGCTTTTAGAAATAGCAAAATCGATCCAAAAATGGGGAAAGTGGATGGGAAATAGGCTTTCTAACAATCAAACTGAACACTTATTACCCCAAATCTCTCCTCAGGCGACTTTACCTATTAGTGCTTTTTTATTGTGATTTATCAAAAATTGATCAGCCTACAATCGTGATATAAAAGTCATTGAAGAAGATAAGTTATTCGCCGAGGGTAACATTGGATCCTCTTCAGGGTTGTGCTCGTGCTTGGCAAGGAGACTATCTTCATTCATACTTAAAAAGAAACAAACTTGTTCTTCAAGATATTGCTGTGTGTTTTGTAGTTTTGACCGAGTTTTCAAGCCTTTCACCCAAACACCTGCTAGATGGACCTTTCAGGTGACCCAAGTGGACTTGATATTGTTCAATCTTAATGAGCTACAAACGTATCAAACGTGCTCAAACGGGCAAAAGGGCGGAATAGCCCGCTGGGTGCGCTAAAGTGCTCGTTTGCTGATTGAGCAGATAAAATATCCTTTTTTTTTGGTTTCATCAAACTGTCACTAGACGTTGTGATCCTATGAAAGTGCTTTAAAACTAAAAATTGCATTGACTGGGTAGGACGCAACGGGTGGGGTCCCTAGAGGTGCCAAATTTCCAGGCTGGTTATACGAAATAGTTAAATAGTGATATCCTAGACCGCTCAATATGTTAAGAAGATTTCAAGTAAATTTAATGAAAATATTTCGTTATTGATAGGATGTAATTAATCCAGTTAATGTTTCGAAGAATTCAGTTAAAATTAATATAGTGCGTTGAATTATTTAGCTTAGCTTAGTTTACCGACATAAATGGAAAATGCGTTAGAACCAACGAAAAATTGAGTAGCATCTTTATATACATACTTCAATTTAGAGAGGTTTATGTTATTCAGAAATGAATAATTGAACCGACGTTATATTTCACCATGATTTCAAGGAAGATATAAAGAGGTTCGGTTGGAAATCTAGAAATGATTTTTAATGTTACCATTACCGAATGAATACAGTTTAAATCGTTTTCGTATCGCTTAGACTGACGGTTAACCGTAACAGAAGACAAAGGGGTTCTGATAAAAATAACAATATAAACATTTTTTGGGATGAATCCTTTTATAGTTTAAGGTAATTATTTTAAAAGGCTATTCAAAGAAACTAACAAGATAATTTTATTAACCAAGGCGTTTCGGTTGTTACTTACCTCAGGATTATGCCTGTTTCTGTGTTAAAGTTTATCCAAAAACAAATATCTTTTATCAAAAATCCAATTTACTATTTGAGTTTTTTTTTTGATTTTGTTCACATTGATCACACACCAATAAAAAAATAAAACAGTATTGTCAACGCAACTACAATTAGGATTTTGGGGTTTATTCGTGGTCTTGTTAGTTGTTGAGGTTTGTCCAAAAGTGCGCCCCGACAACGGATATGCAAGAAAATTTGTCAATGAAGGCGACGGTCACCGGCGGCGGTGACAACGACGACGACGGCCGCAACAACAAGGAGAAGGAAAAGGACAACGAAGACCACGACGACGTTGAGGAGGCTAACGTAGACAACGACAACGCGTTTGCACCTTGGGCATTTTACAGGTGGTGGAGGAGTCTCTTGACCAAACGAAAATGAAATCAACGAAAAAGCGAAATTTCAATAATTTCCGCACAAAAATTGCCGCCACACATGTGAGTGAGTGGGCGAGAGGCGCGAGACCGACAGAGAAACAGAGGGAGAGACCGAGAAAGGAGCAATAGTAGTGGGTAAATTGTTGTATCCGTGTCCAAGTTCTGGGTTTTTCTTTCTTTTTTTTTTTTTTGTTGATTTGGATTTTGAAAACTTCCGTTTTGTAACCGCAATAATAGTCTTCGTTTATTATGTAGGTATAGTAAATTTTTGTACGATTTGGCTATCCGCGACGTGTTGCACGGTACCGCTTACTACAAGTTAATGTGGCCAAAGAACACCGAACCAGAGATCATCCCAAAGATGGCGACTCACTCCTCCCACAAATCGCTCTGTGTGTCGGTGTGTGTTTACTGTCACCCCATCCTTAGTAAATGGGTATTTTTTTTATTTTGCCTGTGGTTGATGCGCAGGCGCTCTCCGTGGTTTGGTTTTTGGTCTCCTTTTTATCTGGTAAAGTCATCGGCTGCTGTTTTTGGGGGCGGAGCTAGCCAGAAATCTCTGGGGCTGCGGCGGTGCGGTATGGAGTGATGCGGAATGCAATAAACTCGAGTGGAGCAGAAAGGGAGAGAGAGAGATAGCTATAGCAGCGGCAGCATCATTAGTGCGCTGGAGACCCCATTTTTGCTGGTCGGAAGTGCGTATGAGCAATATTTTAACAATGGCGTTTAAAACAGTTAAAGAGCGCACACACACACACACACAAATAGAGTCTCCCTCTTTCTTCTACTCTTATCTGTGTGTGTGAGTGTGAGTGTGAGTGTGTGTGTGTGTGTGTGTGTGAGGCCATTAGGCTCTTAGTTTTCTTTCGTACTTTAAAGACTCATTTTAATTTCTCTCTCTCTGTGTGTGTGTGTATATTCTGTGGCCACAATGGCATCCCTCAAACAAGCGATTTACAGATTTTCGCCGTTGCCCAAAAAGGATATAATTAACACACTCACACACACACACACACACAAAGACAGAGACGGGGATATATGTATGATGTGTTGTTTATGTGTGCTAAATGAGTTTTAGATAAGCTTCTCTCTATCCTTGGATTTGAGTTTCGACATGATTTAGGTCTTCATTTCAAGTGATGAAGCGTTTGTGATTAACGACAGATGTGGGTGGGGATGATGGTGTGTTTTATAATGAGCATAATGATTAAGAAAATTGGCCTACTAAATCTAAATGAGATAATTATATGAATAATTCTAATAGCCCCCAAAGTCATGCGTATCGAACAGAGAAGACACCCCCAAATGAATCTCCACCAAAGGGAACAGTTAGCAATAGCCATATAAAAAGTTGTGAGAATGTTTCAAATATATAGTTTGCCAATTACATTACCTTCAAGATAGATCGGTTTTTAGTCAAAAAGCTTCGGTTTTTCAGGCTCTAACTCCTCCACTCTTTGCTGTGCTTGCAGATTTTAGTAAGAAAATTTTAATTTTTATATCGAATTAATATTCCTTTGTAATTAGGCTAATTGAAAATTCAAATTCTTACCAGCAAATACAACGATCACTTTTTAAAATCGTTCAAAAATAGAGTGAGCATGCGAAGTTGAGTTATTTGATCGTCCGATGTCTTATTCTTAATTTTAACTTTTTAATTCTCAATTTTTGTAAATTTTATCCATGTTTATGATACAAATTTTCAAAACTCGAAACCAAAAATAAGTTCTAGTCGAAAAATATGGTTCTTAAATGAAAATAAAGACATTACATTTCAAAATAAACTAAAAAATGATTGAGTTGCCGTGTTGATCAAGATAGTATATCCTTTATATAGTCAAAAATCCTTCCCTGTTCTCACCAAAATGAACATATTGCAATGGTAAAAAAAGTAGCTCGAGCATCAAGAATTGGATTTTTTCTGCCCCCCTAAGTATGCTTTAATTTTTGCATGTCATGACTTCTGCGTTAATTTACTTTTGAATCTTTTAATTTATGAAATGTACTCAATTTGAATGTTTCAGCATTTCTTGTGAGTAGAAAGCTAAGGGTCATCGTCTAGTTTTAGGAGTTGGTTTGTTACTGCATGCTGCTGCTTGACATTTCAGAGTTTCCAAATCAATCCTAATCAAAAAATGTTGACAGAAACTTAGCTGAACAGGGTGGGCATTTACATCACAGCCTATCACAAACAAGAGGCAGAGCAAGATGCAGTTGATAGTGGGCACACCCTTACAATAGTATAGATTACTTAGAAGGATGGGAACTTCGTTCTTCCGTCTAGAAATTAGATCGTCTCAGGCGCTTCCTATTCGGATTCTAATTCTAATATGTATAATTGTACTTGCATCTTTTAAGTCAAACATTTTTGATCGTAAGTTGCTTAGTAAGGTATCCAGCATATAACCTAAATTGGATCAAGAAATAGTACGAGATGTGGAACAACAACTATCCACCCTCGCCTGGGGTATAAATGCTGATCATGATACAGATTCAAGTACACAGTTACAAACCATACGTTTTATACAGAATAATGTCATATGACATGCTACGAATTAATAAATTCCATAGCTTTAAGCTAAGTAAAGTTCCATATCCTTTTTTAACGTTTTCATTTGAAACTTTTTCTGCTAAAGCTTTTTAAGTTTATTTTTTGGAGCAATTTCTCAGTACTTTTAACTATAGATATAAACATTAAGGTTTGTGTATTTATTAAGCTCTCAGGACTATGTTTGCCTGCTCCGGACAAGGAGCTTCGCAAAAGTTGAGAAGCTTTCCGCTCCTGCAATCGAAAAACAGTCTCGCAAATTTGCATTTAAATGAAAACCCATCAATCAATTTTAATTAACATCAATTGTTCATTTTAATAGAAAAAAACCTCACACAGACAAAATGTACACTTATCACATTACGTTTGAATGAAAAAGTCTAGTTAGTTTGTTGCACTTGTTCGTTTTGTTTGCCAATTCAATTCATAAAACCTACAAGCAAAAGTAGTAAAAAAAAAGTAGTTAATGAAATGTCTTGAATTCGAATGGAGTGGAAAGTAGTAGAGTTGAAAAGATTACAAAAAAAAATATGCAAAGAAAATGCAGTTTATATGCGACTCTTGGAATTGGCTCTAACATCAAACAATTTGCGCACAAAGAAGACCTGTAAAAGACAGAAGGGACCGAAGAGAATTATATTTTAACCATAATGTATTTTGTTCAATGTTTTCTTACCTGTATGGAGCAAGTAATCAATATGACAACAATTTGGCTAACGGAGAATGTTTGTATATAGGAATTATTATCCAATAGTAAGGCATAATCTCTGGCTTCTCGATGTCGACTATGGGCCTGATAGCCCAACATATCATTAATATTACGCTCCACAGTGCTAATGGTGGCCTATATAGAGAGATAGGAGAAGGAGAAAATAATATTAGATAATACTTAAGAAAAGTCTTTGTTGTTGTTGTTTCGGTCTTACTGTAAAGTTTTGCATATTCAATTGAAGTTGCTCAATTTCCTTGGCATATTTATCCCAAGCATCATATTTGACAACTGTTATATAGATATTAACCAATTTGCCGGCAAATCTTGAAAATTGATTGTCAATGCAAACGGAATAATAGCCACCGGGCGATACTTGATCTGTATAATCGGCTGTGGCCTGCCATTGATAGGGTTTCACGATCTCACCAGCGGGATTGCGTACAGCAAAACCAGCCATGCCATCGCCACCACGAACAACCTGTATGGGCAACATGAGATGAGATGAGGCTTGGGAGAGATTCAAAAACTAATCGTCAACTTACACTGAATGAGACATAGAATGTTGCACCCGCTTGGACATACTGATGATAGCAATCTTCCTTGCCAGCATCTATGTGGACCTAGAAATTGGGAACACACACAAATCAATCACAAATGCGAGATCCTTTAAAGATTCAATCTATCGCTCTCTCTCTCTCTCTCTCTCTTTCATTATCTCTGTCATACCTTGTAGTCCATGGCCACGGCTGGTAAATTCTCATACCACGGCTGTTGAGCCTCCTGGCTGCAGCTCGTATCAATTAAAAATCCGCAAAATATAAAAAAAATTGCCAACATAAGATTTATGTTCATCCCATCATCTCTTTGCCACGTCAATCTCATGTTTGGGTCTTTCCCGTCGTGTCTCAGCCTCACTTTCTCTCTTCTTATTATCTCTATATTCGAATTGTGCTTCTCGTTCGAACTCGTTTGGTTCTTACTCTCTCATCAAGTTGCTTAATTTTTAGTCAAATATTAGCCGGGCTCAAGTTTCTATTCTACAAGGCAAATAAACAATTTGAATGGCTAAATAAACGATATGTTTGCACAATAAACAACAACAACCAACCTGTTGCGTGCTGCCAACCCGGGTTGGTCAATATAAACAAGTTGGCCAACTTCGACGTCTCTTTTTTAGTATTTTTTCGCATAGGGTCAAAGTGTGACCATACGAGCACAAGAAAATGTTAGAACGGTTTCAAAATTCATGTAGATATGTACACCGAAATCGGTTCTAAATTACAATATAGTATATATAGACTATTTTTCTTTAATATTCTCATAAAAATATTATTTAATCATGTATTCTCTTGGCGTTTTATCACTTTTAACAGTGCAGCCCTAGTTTGGGCGATAACAAGTCTAAAACATATGTTTCTCATATCTACCCTCTCCCAAAATAAAAAGTCCATCAGTGTCTGAAAGATGAAAAAAGAACACAATGATTTGAAAAGTTTTGAACCAATTCTGAATCGAAACTCTTATATAAAAATGGAAAACAAGAATAAAATATGCATATGCGGTAGCAAACCTGATCGAAACCCTCAATAAATCACAGCGAACTGGAAGGTCCCCTTGAGAAAAATAAGTTTTAAAAAACTTCTCAATAAATTAATTTCGTAAGAAATTTTGCAATTTCGAGTTATTGGACTCTCATGTATACATTAAGATTATGAAATTAATAACAAAATATATCTTAATACTTAAATTAATTATTAGCCTTGGATTTCCTTCTATCATGTATTTTTAAAAGTTCCACTTCTTAAAAAATTTATCGTTTACTTGAGTAGTTGGAAAGATATATGTATTGTTGGGATAGGTTTTATATCGGATGAGCTATACAAAAACGAAATACAACTCAAACAGATAAATTATTTAAAATATAGACATTCGAAAATACCAAATTGGTATTATATATCTTCAAATTAAGAGAGTATTTCAACTTCGTTGACCATGAGAAATAAATTTACTGTTTTTGTTTAATTAAGTGTTTACTTGCGGCTTTTTGTCGAGCGATAAGTAAGCGTGTGAATGTATACCTATAGTATACCATATGTATATCTCGCCTCTATATGTATATAAATATATGTACTTATATGACTTATAAATCAAGAGCGATTCGACCTCTACATAGGACGGATAAGGCAAGCAGCACATATGCATACTTTGATGTGATAAAAAGCCAAGCCACTTGAGTTAACTCGATCAGTTTCAGTTTCAATTTTCTGCAATATGGTTCACGTGAAGGAGGATATTTTTGCCACATCGGCGGTGAATCCGTTCACAAAACAAACGGAGAGTATCAAAAGGTTTACACTCTCGAATGGCTATGGAATGTCCGTGCAGATTATCACACTGGGTGCGACAATTACTAGTATTAAATATCCGGATGTGAATGGTCAAATAGATGATGTTACACTTGGATTCGATGATCTGGCCGGTTATCAGAGTGACAGAAATCCATATTTTGGTGCCTCAGTGGGACGTGTATGCAATCGAGTGGCCAATGGAAGGTTTACACTGGATGGCAAAGTGATTGAAGTATCAAAGAATATTGATAATAAATTCCAACTTCATGGTGGATTTGTCGGTTTTAATAAGGCGCATTGGGAGGTGGAGAAAAAGCATCCAGATGGCATCACTCTCAAGCATATCAATCCCGATGGACATGAAGGTTATCCGGGCCAAGTTACGGCTCTAGCAACGTTCTTGCTGGCTGAAGATAATTGCCTGCATGTCCGGTTTCAGGCGGAGACGACCAAACCAACGCCCATTAATCTCACCAACCATGCATATTTCAATTTAGCTGGACATAAATCTGGATCTAAGGGTCTCTATGAGCATTCCGTTGAAATAAATGCCTATGGCTTAACCGAAACCGATACCGATTCCATACCAACCGGCGAGATAACTCCCCTCGAGGGTAGTCCATACAATTTGCAAGTGGCTGCCAATCTGGGTGATCGTCTGGCCCTGATCCATCCTGCCCTGGGATTCGATGACAATTATTGTGTGAGTTTTAAGCCACCGCAACCGTTAACGAAAATTGCTCGTGTCTCACATCCAACCACGGGACGCTGGCTTGAAGTATTCAGCAATCAGCCGGGTGTACAATTTTATACCTCCAATTTCATGCCCGATGTGGAACGCGGTGAAGTGCCTATACCGGGCAAGGATAATGCTGCCTATACCAAACATGGTGCCTTTTGTTTGGAAACTCAAAAGTTTCCCGATTCCGTCAATCATTCCAATTTCCCCACAACCATTGTGCGACCTGGTGAGCACTATAATCATGAGGTTATTTACAAGTTCGGGTTGCCCCTTAATCTTAATCCAGAAATGACATAACAACTTACAGAATATTTGTTATACCTTCATTTTACATACATACATATATAAAGCTACATTTTTATTCTACAAAAACCAAGTATTTTATTAAAAGAAAAAATCCCAAATGTATATATGTACATACATTGAATGGGTTTAAAAACTGCCCGATAGATGCGCTAAAGTGCTTTGAATGAAGTATATTGGTGGTGCCATCTAAAGAAGATCGTTTTCAGATCTAATACACATTATGGTAAATCTTTGCCTTGTTTAGGTCTTCGAACCTAATGAATGGACCTTTCTAGAAAGGGTATACAAGACACACGAATGTCTAATTAGAATTGAGTGAACTCAATGCACGACTAGATCATAAAGTTTGTCAATAAACAGCAATACACGACATCTAGAAGAGAAAATATTTGTATATTTATATAAAGGCCTTACTAGTAGATCAGTTATTTCTGAAAATGTTTTACCCAGTTGCTGTGATCATATTATCAACTATCTGCTCTACTCAGAACCTTGGTTACCTACGCATAATGAACGGTTTGACAGCCAAAGAAAGACAATTGCCCTACCAAGTTGGTATAATTTGTTACTTTGATAATGCAGCAAACGATGGAAATCTATGTGGTGGAAGCATTTTAAATGATCGTTGGATTCTCACAGCTGCCCATTGTATGCAAGAACCACATAGTGAACTGTAAGATCTTTCAGTAAATGGCCAATATGTTCTATGTGTTAATCTGAAACTATGTATATATTTTTTTTTAGAGCGAAAGTCGTTGTCTTTCTAGGCACTTCGAAAATGTCGGGAAAAAAAGAAATTGCAATTAACATACGTGACATTAGGGTACACAGAAGGTTCGATCGCCAATCGGTGGCTAATGATATTGCACTCATCAAATTGCCTAAGCAATTAAAGTTCAATTCATTGATAAAACCCATCAAATTGCCTTCACACGCACACGATGATGACTATGCCAATAGAATCGCCATTGTCTCCGGTTGGGGTCTAACCATCAAACAACAGGCCAGCGATAGACTTCAATATCAAAGGGTTAAGGTCATAAGCAATGAGCAGTGCGAGAATCAATGGAATCACCAGCTCCAAGGTGAAGCCAAAAAAATTGTATTAAGCTCATTCATATGCATCGAATCGAAAAAAGGTTTACCTTGTCGCGGTGATTCGGGTGGTCCATTGGTTCTAGATGATGGTACCCGTACACTAATCGGAATTGTGTCACATGGTTATGATGAGAAATGTCTTTTAAAGGTGCCAGATATATTCACACGTGTCTCTTCATTTCTAGATTGGATTGCCGAAGAGACTGAGGGGAAATGATAAATGATTTGTATCTCTAGAGAAATGCGTGGGAATATTTACATCACCTATGATAAAAAACGAAAAACAAACCAATTAACTTTCGCTGTACTCTTCAAAAACTGGTATCTTAGGCACAGCGATCTCTAGAATTTTTACACATTATATTTCCAATATTTCGAAAAATCGTAAAAGTTTTTTTTTTCTAAGAATATCTCTATGTATCTAAATGCTAATCAATTGCCTTTCATGTAGAGGTCCTAAAAAATATATTTCTCTTATTATATATTGATACAGAATGTGTTTTTGTTTCTAAGAATATCCCACTTAAGAAACAACCAAATAAAGTGACATTCTTTATGTTAGAGTATACAAAAATTCGTGAAGGAGTTCTATTCCCTTTTTTGGTATAAAAGCAGATAGTTTAACAGTCTTTTGAGTTAGTTGAAAATGAAGTTTCTTCAAATACTATTGCTTGGTCTGGTCATTAGGTGCCTACAAAGTCTAGATGTACAGGACATACCGTATGAAGTATATGTAGAATCGTGCCGTGGCACTATACTAACTGAAAATGCCATACTAACAGCAGCCAGTTGCTTTGATGCCAAAGAGTAAGCCTCTAAGTTTAATCACACAGTCGAAGCCGCGGAGTCTTTGTAATCGAAGTTTTTCTTAAAAATTGCAGAGATTTTATAACCATAGACTTTTCGGTCATTGACCGAAGTGTCACGACTTCAGAGTGGCAAAGTATAACGCTGCCTAATGTTCCCGAATATATAATCATACATGAGAACTATGTGCATATTAAACATCTATCTAATGTCACTCTTCTAAACGATATTGCCTTGGTGAAATTGCCAACAGATATGATATTCACTAAGAGCACTTTGCCAGCTACGCTGCCCGACAGAAATTTGATGGACGAAGACTTAAACGGTCGCACCATCAATATAACCAACTGGCAATCAACATTTGTTCACAGATCGCATCTAGAAATCATTTCACCCAGTGAATGTAGGAAGCATGTACCTCATCTCTTTGCCACACCATCGTTACTGTGCGCCATTAATAACGATAGGCACAATGATGTCAACTATGTGTCGGGTAGTGCTCTAATCAATGTGAAGAATTCAAATTTCATTGGTTTTGTGGGTGGACCAAATAATAATAATTTGCAATCTTTGGGTCATGGACAAGCATTGGTTTTTATCAATTTGCGTTATTACTTTAATTGGATCGAAGAAAAATTGGCCAGAATCGTCTTTAAGTGATGAAGATGATGAATCCATGACTTACAATCTCGTATAAGTCACTGAATATCTTGAAATTTAAATAAAAAAACGAAGAAAATGAGTCGGCCGCTGGGGGCGGTAATGTGCTCTCATGCTGATATTAATCTCCTGAAAGACCCTCTAACATTAGTTAGTTCTCAATCTTAGTTTCTTTTCAAACGTGTGCTTTATTCTTATTACTCAATACAAACTGCCATACACTCTTTCGTTTCACTTTATATTTGTTTCCATTTTTTTTTCTTTGTATCTTTTAGCTTTTTGGTTTTTTTTTTTTCATAATTTTATTTCTTGCTAAATTTATTTAATGTTTAATGTTTATTTTGTGACTTTGACGGTGTGTGTTGTTGTTGTTGCTGTTACTGAATGTCATTTATGATACTTAATGTTGCTTCTTCTTTGTTTTTGTGGGCATTTCGTTTACTTTCGTTTAAGTGATTAATGATTTAATCGTGATTGATTTGTTAATGATTTCTTATATTTTTGGTTTTTGTATTTTTCTTTTTGTTTGCTATTTTATAAATGCAATTTTCATCGAAGATAAAACCAAATGTTTACTGAGCTGCGGCGGCTGCTGAATGAAATTTGTTCATTAAATCTTGTTTTTGGTTTTTTTGGTTGGTTCTTTTAACATTAGAATAGAATATAGAGAAATATATGTACAGGAAAAGAAAATGTAAATGAACAATTTGGTTTTTGGGGTTTTCTTTTTTTTTGGGAAAGGCTATATAACATTTTTCATTAGTTTTTATTTTTTTTCTTTTTTTTCCAACAAAGCGAATTAGGAATTTCGGATAAATTAATTAAATTTATTAGGCGGCTGCTGCAATTTGTATATAATTTCATTTGTTAAAGTTACGTTTTTACACCCTTGCAGTGGAATCCAACTATTTAAATTATATATATACATAATCTCTCAAAATAGAGAATAAGAAATAGTTATTCACGAAAAAGTGCGAAAGGAAAAAGTTTTGCAATCTCAAAAGAAGTGAAATTTACGAAGGATAGTGAACAAAAATAGATTTATATAGTATCTTTTAGGTATGATTGTTTTAATCGTCTTAGAGTATGGAAGTTATATGGGAATGTGTAAAAGTGTGTGTGGGCGGGGTGTGGTGGATAAGGGAGATTGGGTCTTACATATCTAGAGTCTTTATAGTGCGTGGAACTGCAAGGGTGTATCAATTCCGGTGCTCCGAAATTAGATTTTACTTTTCTTATTATAAAAAAAAATTCCTATATTTTTGGTTTTTGTATTTTTTTAAGTAAATTATATATATTTTTTTAGTGTTTTTGGTTGTGTTTTTGTTTGTGTTTTTGTTTGTTTTTTTTCGTTTTGCATTCAACTATTTTGAAATATATATGTATCATATTGTTTTTACGTCTCATATGCAACTATGTTGGTTTTTTTGTTTTGTTTTTGAATTACTGCTACATGGAATGAAGAGTCGCGAGTCTACGATAACCGAACTGAATCATCTGTGACACAACCGGCTATAATTTGACTTAACGAAGAAATGTCATAAATTTGTTGTGTGGAATGAAGATTTCAACTATATCGCTATGATCGCAGGACTTTTTGTATTCCATGTAGTATTAGAGAAACCATTTCTCATGATGTTTTTATGTTTTATTGGAAATGTTTCTATTAAGTATAAATTTGGTTGTCGTATAAAATGTTGTTGTTTTTGTGGTTGTTGTTGTGGGGATAGTTTTAACATACGCAAAATATATTTTTATATATATTTATTTGTTGCTTCTTATTTGATCATCTCTTAACTAGGGGTTTTCTTTTATCGGGCATTTCCTTCTTCTTTATTTTTTTTTCTTTTTTTGTGTTTTTTTTTTTTTTTGCTAAACTTGTTAATGAAACAGTAACTTTCAGTCATCGTTGTTTGCCTAAGCCAAAAACTGCAAAATCAACTGCTTGCCGAGCGTGCGTAAATGAAATGAGAATTTTGTCCAGACCAGGACCAGACAGTAAAGGAGAATGAAACGATTTGAATCCTGAACCTGGCAAGCAGTGCATTTTGCAGTTTTCGTTTAAACCATAATAATACATACAATACGTACAATATTTTTGTTCATGTTTTATGTTTTTGTTTTGTTTCAATATGAGCTTTGTGTTAGAACAGAACTGCAATATCACTGTTTGCTTCGGGCTCGGTTCAAAATCAGTTTCAATTCTCCAAACCAAGACCGAAACAGGCAATGATTTTGCAGGTCTAGTGCTTAATGCATAAAAGAATGCATTTCTTATATAGTGTGTCGTGTTCATATCATATCGTATATATATATATATATATATATATTTGTTTAGTATAAAAGCTAAAACTTGTTTCCTTTTCCGCTGCTTATGAAAAAAATTTGCCTCTCGCCTTACAAAAAATGTGTTTCAACTAAATTTGATTCTTATCATCATCATGTTTGTTTTTTTTTTTTCTTTGTTTTTGGCAGTTTTCGTTTGTTGACATGTTTAGATATACATACATTCATATATATATATATATATATATACATATATATATATATATATTTATATATATATATATATATATACATATATATACATTTGGTTTTTTTTTGTTTTGTGGTTTGTTGCTGCTTTTTTGAGTTAATTATTTTATATTTAGGTATATGCTAAGCAACTAACATTGGACCTTTCCATTGCGCGACGCACTATATAAGAAAATCTAGCTACTTGATTATTATTATTATGTATATGCATATATACCTATATATATATATATATATATATATAGATTTATATATATACATATATCTGGACTGCAGATCCCATTGCAGCCCTGATACATATACATTTATTTATTCATATATACACATATATGTATATAAATGTTTCTATTGGTATTATATTATGCTTTTAATTTTTTTTTTTTTTTTTTGTTTTAAATATATGTTTAGTTAAATTTAGAAAAAAAAAATATCGAATCAACTCCATGCTTGGAAAACCATTTTGTACACAGAAAATGAACACTGCCTGAACGGAAAGTAGTAGTTGTAGTACATCGAAATGATCTGATCATTTAACTGCTGTCTCATCGTATAGCCGAACAGAATGATTATGACTAGAACAAGAATAACTCCAATTATGGCCAGTAGTAGTTGAAATAAAAATCATCAGTCGCACTCTGGCCCCTCAGAAAAATGGCCACGCACATCGAGTGCCGATGCCAATTGAAAGATAATGTGTGATAACGATGGATGCTCCAGCAGTTCATTTGCTGGCAATTGTGGTTCGCAGCGTGGCCTCATATGACGGCCACGGAAACCACGATGTAAACGTAATACCACATCACAGAAGACAAAGCGTAGAATGAGCGTGCGTAGAAAATCATCGCCAAAGAACTGAACATAAGAGGAGTCTATGGGGGGGTAGAAATATATTCACATTGATATGCCACGAACATGTGTTTTCAATATAAGTTGACTCACCTATAAAGCCAATGCCCTGCTCGATTTCATCGATACGGCAACGCGTAACCAGACGCGATGCTTCTGTAATGAAACGATCCACATAGGTTTGACAACGTTCCCAATGATGTATGGGAACATCACCGACATTGCATATATAACAGAGAGCCGTGAGCGGGGAGTGCAGGAACAAAGTAAATAACGAACCATGATGCTGAACATCGGCTGTAAAAATTAGAAGAATAATTAATTGAATGCCAATGCCATACCACTTTTCAACGCCAAAACTAATTGAGTATTATAACAGCATGGTGCGAAAAAAAGAAGTCTATCCTTTAACGATAGAACTAGTTGGGAGTTATAACTAAATGAAGTGCAAAAGGCTTCTTTTGAGTGTTTCTTTTTTTATTGAGATTACCTTGAAAAGCGGGCGGCACATCTTGCGGTGACATGAGTATGACCAAAGGTTGTCCAAAGTAACGTGGGATATGCTGAAAGACAAACGAGTTGTCCGAATCGATGATAATGAACATGGGACGTCGTGTAAACGGATACAGATCGCCCGGATAGAGACAGTGATTTTCCTTATATGATTTACCACGACATGACAAGCCGCCGCCATCGACGCTATCCCGTTTAACGCTAGTGGCCAGGCCACCCAGTTCATAACCATCTGCAAAATGTCCCCCAGAGAAGTAAAAATGTTAGTCAAATGCTCAAAATCGAATCGACTTGAATTTTTCTTGTTATAGAAACCAAACTCACAATCCTCTGGATGTTTGGTGGTAGAGAAGCAACCATCAGCCGACATATACAATAGCAGAGCTCCACCCAATGGCAGTTCCTTAAAACCGCTGGCCAGAAAGACCAACAGCTGGCTTATCGAAGGCTTGTATAGTAAATATTTATGCGGATTGTCACGATAATGTCGTCCATTTTCCAAATAACCCTTGGAACCGGGCACACCGTATGGTGGTATACGACTAGCTGCCGGACTGGCGTCATGTCCATGCATACCATGTGACATACTTAGCGGATTTGTTGCCGATTCCGTTGGTTCGCGTTCGAGCGTTTGCAGCATACGAAACATATCCATTGTGAGTTCCGAAAATTTCGCCTGCTCACATGCTGAGCCAACAATAAGAATCTCTTGTAGACTCAGCGTCATGTGCGGTGAACGTTCACACGGCGGTGTTGTGAGTGGGGATAACCTAGAACCGGAACCACTATTCATCAGTCGTTGGTAGTTGTGCTGATCCACAAGCTTATAGCGGGGGCCCGTGCTTTCACAGAAGAATTGAGAATGTGGCGCACTAATGAGGTGACACACGAGGCGGCGGGAGGGTAGGGGTAGGGTAGGGTGGTAATGGGTGGTGGTTGGTATTGTGATGGGGTGATCTTTTTGGGGAGGGGGGAAAGAGCAACACATGAAATGATAACGTTCTTATTGTTGTGGCGTGTTCAAAAACAGGTAATGAAACGATAGTTTAAACTCCTTTCGACAACAGTGCCGCATTCTCAGCGATTTAAACGAAACGCAAATGATATTTCCTGTATAAAACAGAGTTATTTCCAATACTTTGAGTCCATCTATGTTAAATCTTAAGTCTTGATTTATCTTTTTGATCAACTTTAGGTTGTAAGCGAATAGGAATTACAAAGAAATACGATTACTAGAAGATTATACAGCATGAATTTTTCGAATCGGTACGCTAGCTTAGGTTTCCGAAGGTAACGTCCTATTTTCCCGAGTCAATTTAGCTGTTCGTTTCCGAACTAAGAAGTTAGGAAGTTTGCTCTTTATTGTCGTTTCATTGCCTGTATTTTTCAATCATTATTGTGTAGTATTTGTGATTGCTGCTGTGTGGTGAGTAGTGGTGAATTATGGTGAATTTGGTGGTGGTGTGGTTGGTGGTTGGGGGATTCATGGAAGTGCGTGATAGATAGATGAAATGGCAACGGTGAGTGTTTTTTTTTCATTGGTGTTTCAAGTCTTCTGTGATAAGCACAAACATAAAATCATACATACAATACATACATATAGAGAAATCGAAAAAGGTAACTGAAGAAAAACTTGTATACCTACGCAAAAAACAGAATAGAGCTACCCAGTTTATACAAACACAAACAAATAACCCCACAAGCTCTCCAAACTCCTTCTCCGCCGACGAAAGCACGGGCTATATTGACGATTATTCAGTGAGAGATCTGCTATGAACGACTCACCTGTGTGATAATATAATGGGATTGGAATCAGCATGTAAGACAGCCACCGCCGCCTCGGCCTTAATGAACCCTTTGATTTCCTCTAAAACCAAAGACCATTCCATATGATCTTCCGGTTCGTAACTGCAATAAAAATGGGGGTAGGGAAACAAAAGGAAAACGAATCATTATAGAAATCAAGTAAAGAACCGTTTGTGATGGGTTCTCTTTATTATGTGTGTGTTTACGTGTTGGTATACTCTTGAATTTGCTTCTCCAACTCGGTGACCAGCTCTCGCACTAGCTTCATTTTCTTGAGCAGCAGACAGACAACTATGAAACGGGCATAATAACGTAACTTCTTCACCATCAAATCGGGTCGATCCTCCTTGGCGGCACGAGAGTAATAAGCTCTACCACGGATTGCCGCATAAAATTGATACGCCTCATTCAGGTAGTTCGTTTCGCTGGTTCTTAAACTAAAGAGAGAAAGATTGATTGATTGATTCATTTTCTTTTTGATAATACTCACTAATAGTGATAATAAAGCTGTCCAATTTTGCTTGCTATTTCGCCAATTTGCCAGCGTTTCAATCCATACTTCGAATCGAGCACCAGACGATGTTGTTGCTGGAATTTCCATAATTTTGTATAGACATCGAAGGTGCGTCCAAAATAGGCCTGCCACTGCCGGTGACCATATTGCGGTAGATCTCTGCACCCAAAAAAAAAAAGAAAGTATTAAAAATTAGTTTTCCACTTTTTAAAGCGCATTGTAATTAAATATTAAATATAACAAATCATGACATGAATATAGAAATGATCAGAAAAAAGAAGCAAACTCACCTTAGTCCATTGAACAGCTGTTTGGACTTCTCTAGCAAATGGCAAAACTCCAAGACCAACTTTCTATCCTGTTCTTCAGTGGATTCCATTTTCACCATGCCGTGTTCTTCTCAACCGCCAACCGCAATGTGTTATGTTTGTAAATCGGTTTGACTGGAAAAGAAAAATTAATTTATATATATATAAAAAGATTGAATGTAGATCGTTGGCTTAATTTTTGAGTCACTTCACTGCCAGACAACACTTGGCATACTAAATGAGCAGAGCAAAACTAAACCAGACGCTTTGCTCATCAAAAAAAAAAAAAAACCAAAAACTATAAACAGACTGAATCATGCAATTTCTCTATCCCAATCTAATGTATCTATTGGAGGGAGGGCGGTGTGATGGACCATCTCCCTGCCGTCATGTGTCTCCTCATCCACTTGTGATACTCATTCAGGCGGCTCGTTGGGCCATTGTTGACGTGGATAATAACTATGATGACGATGACGACGACGACGACGACGATGATAATGATGATGTCAACGATGCTGCTGATGCTTTGCTTACAATAAATGATATGCCTATGCGGCTTTTCAAAACCCCCCTCCCCCCCTACCACCATTTCCCCTTCCTTCCTTTTAAATTTTTAATTTTTATGTCACATAAATCACATAGAACTCATGTGCGATTCATTCGATTCTTGTCGCAGGGGGCAATGCAACCGGATGACATTCACAGCAGTCAACGAACATGCAATACTCTTTCGATTATGGTAACTCGAATGATGACTTCTTAGTGAATGTTTCGATATTGACACCCTAATTTTGGCATTCAATTCATAACCGAATTCATAGCCAAATTCAATTAAAATTTCAATTTGATCAGAACAAAAAGAAAAAGCCAACAGAAAAAACCATTATAGCTAGTATACGTAGCCTTTTAAGTGTCCATCAGATGGATGGGATTGTGTGGACGACAATTGTTACTCTCGCAATAGAGTAAAGAGTACGGGTACGGGTGTGGATGGAGGAGGATGAGGGTGATAAAAATTGGCAAAGGGATAGACAACTATATGCATCAAAAGCTCAATTAATAACGCCCGACCAGGCGGCCAAGAGAAATTGTTTGAACTATAACAGCAACAAAAAATATGAGGGAATAGATAGAAGAGAAGAAGAAGGGAATAAAGAGGAAGAAGGCAAAACGAGAAGAAAATGCACAAAAAGGTTCAGGCAAATGGCGCCACAGCGACCACATTGATTTGGCTTTTGGACAAATCTAGGTCGGGTCGGGTCGGTTCAGTATCCACACAAAAAAAAAAACTTTCAATATGAGCTCATCAACAGCAACCAGCCAATAGTTTTGGAGGGCTGATGAGCAAACCAGGAAACGGCTTGTGGGGTATGGAGGGGGCGAGAATTGGAAGCTGCGTTCCATCCATGTCTGATGTCCGTTCTCCATATAATGCGTCACCGTCACTTGGCATATTTATGGCGCCCTTTAATCAAATTAAGTTTCCATTTAACACGTTAAAATTACATAATATGAAAATTACGCATACGCCGCATAGGCAGGCAGGCAGTCAGGACGGACGGACATGGGAAAAACAAAGGCAAACTGCTGTTGCTGCTGCCGCCGCTGCTGCTGACTTCATCATTATGATGATGAGCAGCTGCAGAACTTAACCGAACATCATCAGCATGTCAACATGTGGAAACCGGAAATGAAGAAACACAAATACTAAGGCAAAAGCAAAGTCGTTGCCACTGCCACTGCTCATTAACACCCCCTCTCTCTCTCTCTCTCATTCGTTCTCTCTCACTCTCATCCCACACCCCATCCCACACACACACACACACACACACACACACACACACACACACACACACACACACACACACACACACACACACACACATACAACGCCAACGCAGACAACTTACACTCACACACACTCGCAGAGGCGGCAAACATATAGTTAGATTGAGACACCCCACAAATATAACAAATATATTTTGGTAATTAATTATTATTACAAAAGTTCAGCTAGTTACGAAAGTAATTAGAAAAAGAAACGTTATCTATAATTGTTTATTGAACCATTTGGTATTTTGTTTCTTAATTCAGACCACTCAGAGACTCTCCATTTATGTATCTATTGTTATCAATATCAAATCTATATTAAAACTAAACCTTTCACATTATATTTACCAATATCATTTGTATCATACTAAACTAAAATAAATCTAATCATTTTTCTTTTTATAGGTATTGCTTTACCCATTCTCTATCGCAAGATCTAATCAACGTTTGGTAAGTTTGAAACAAAGAATATTGAAATATTTTCTTATGATTGATTTTTGATTTTTGACTTAATTTACATAAAAATTTTATCAAACCTTATTAATAATATAAAATATCATAATTTACCTACATATATACATATATAAAGCTAATCTAAACATAATACTCGTATATATTTTACCTATATAAAGCTAATCTAAACATCCCTTCATATATGTATATACATACATGCATGATATACATATGTATATAGCAATCGAAACCAAAAAGATGATCAGTCCTTCCCCCTCCCCTTTACCCATTGTACTTGCACTTGACTGTTTTTAGTGTTTAATGAATAATGATTGGCATCTTTCAAACAGCCAAGGACATTTTTGTCGCCTGGCAGTCAGCCAGTAGTAGTGGCAAAGGTTTTTTTTTTTTGTTGCTTCCTTGCTTTTCTCTCTTTTCTTTTTGTTTTTTTACTTTTTGATGCCTCGTGTGTGTTTTTTTTTGTTCCTGCACTTGCGTGTGTGCGTTGGCTTGTAGTTTGTTGTAGTTGTAGTAAGCAGTAGTTAGTGTTGTTGTTGCCTATGTGACAATATGCACGATGATGACGACAACCGACAACAAAAGCAACAACAAGCATGAATGAGTGAGTAGATGTGTATGTATGTATGTGTACAGCAAAAATCCCAGTAAACAAAAGCGCGCAAAAAAGTATGCAACGCACTTTGCTCGGCGCCAGACGTTTTACATGTGTGTGTGTGAGACAGAGAGAGAAAGCGTGTGAGTGAGTGAAAAAGGGGAAGAAAGCGTGTGTGTGTGTGTGTGTTTGTGTGTTTGTGTGTTTTCAATGCCCGCCAGCTCTTCAACAGCAGCAACAACTACAACTGTAACTCCGCGCTCTTTGCTATTTGACAAAGCTGCACTTTTTTTACATTTCTATACCCTACACTCGCAATGGAGGGCATATTAAATGGCATGCAAATGCAGTAACTCAATATAGAAGGATAATTATATCGTACAAGTGTATACTGCTTAATTCTGTTTCCTTTAAGAAATCATATGGGATTCTTACTTACTATAGGGTATCCAAAAGTCGACACCAACCACTGCGAAACAGGACGTGGTTTTTTTTTGGCGTGTGAGTAAACAAGCAAGCATTGAAGCCGGGTTAGGGATGAGATGTGTGGGGCGTATAGGGTATTCGGATAGTGATGGGGGAGTGGTACTATATAATCCTTCAAAGGCATTGTAGGCTACACATTTAATGGCATTTTGACGCTGATAATGATGTTGTTCCTACTACATCCGCTAAACAAAACTTCAAGTTGTCTGCCAACTGACTGACTAGGAGACCCTCTTCCCGCCCCCTGGCTACTTATGCATTTTTGGGCTTTAACAATTGGGCAAGTATATTAAATTTGAACTCCCAAAAGTTCCACTCACATGTGTATCTCTCACATCAGAAATGAAGAAGAAGAAGAAGCAACAAACATAAAAAATATATATATTTATTAAAAAAGATGAAAACTTTGTCCCTACAGCATATTACAGACAGGATGTGAATGTCAGACAAACCAACCAACAGCAGCAGCAGTAGCAGCAGCAACAACTACAACAACGAACAAAATAGAAAGAAACTTTTGACCAGGCCTTCGGACATTTCACAAATTTCTTCCTTTCTTTTTTTTTGCGTTGCGTTTCGTTTCTTTTTCTTGATATTTTTGCTACTGTGCTGCTGCTTGTCACTTGCGGCAAATTACATTTTGCATTTAATTGGCAATTTTTCCGAAATCAGGAATTAAATGGCACAAAAAAAGGCAAAGTAAGACTTAACAAAAATTCATTCAAAAGTGGTCCAAAACTAAACAATGTATTATAAACAATGTAAAGCAGAGAACAAGCATCAGGTATTCCATTAGTTTCAATTGAATCCATAAAAAACTTCAAAATCAGATAAATGCATTTGCCTAAACAAACAATTGCAAATTACAAAAAAAAAAAAAAAAAATTAAATCAATAAGATAAAGTAAATCCATTCATTCAACAATAACGTTTCGCTTATGGTTGACCTCTTCTGTTTGAGATGATGTTTCGATTCCCGAAGAATTTCATACACACAAGCTGTGTGGGGTGTGAGTGTGTGGGGTAGGGTGTGGGGGGTGGCAATGTGCAAATACCTTGATATTTGGGAGTGGAAACAGTTTTAGAGGATTTGTGAGATTTGTTTAGGCATTTCTCTCTCACAACCATTATTTGCATAAATCAAGGGATATTGGAATGAAATTCCTCGGAAGAGAAATTTTTGAGGGCGGGAAGAGGGGGTTCACCTTCACTTCACTTCACATTGAACTGGTTGAACTGGTTACACTTACCTTATCATTGTTGTTGTACCTGCCGCCGCCGCCTCCCCCAACAACGACAGCAACAACAACAGTAGCAACAAGGATATAGACCAAGTCACTGTCTCACAGCTTCCTCCTCTTCACCACCGCTAGCAAATGTTGCCAGCTGCTGTTGCCCTTTCTGCTCCTGGTGCTGCTGCCGCGGCTGCTTCTCTTCTCCACGTCCTCGTGTTTGTGCGATTTCGATTGCCACGCCGACCCGTTGTAGTTTCTTCCCGTTGCTCCTGTTGTTGTTGTTGTTGTCACCGTGACCGCCACCGTTGTGGAGGTGCACTAGTACTACTGCTGGCGCTGCTTCTGTTGCAAGGTGCCGCCGTTTTTTAGCCTCAGCAATTGTGCACCACACTTAGTGCACTTGACATATGTTTGGCGGAAGTCTTACGAGAGTGAGAGAGAGAAAGAGGGAGAGAGAGATGGGTAGAGGTACACGTCCTTTCTCTCTTATTTCTTTCTTTCCTTCTTTCTTTTTGTGTTCTCCCGTTTCTTTATACTTTCTTCTTCCCTTTTCTTTTCTTTTTTTTTGTGTTTCGTTTTAGTTTTTTTTTTTTTTTTTTTTTGTGTGTCGTTTCGTTTTTGTCGTTTGCCGGTTTTGCCTGCGCGAAATTTTCGTTTACTACGTTTGCCTGGCGGTAAAAGGCTTTGTTAATTTGCTAATTTCCAGCGTTTCTTTTGGTTAGTTGTACCGTTTGCAACGTTTTGCCTTTTTGATTAGTGATTCATTTTTCTATGCTTTTTTAGCTATCTTTTTTTGATGTTTCTGTGAGAAATTGTATGAAGTATAACACTAGTCGTTGGTCGACCGTCGCGTATGGCTGCACAGTATTGAATTTTTTCGCATTTACATTTTTAACGAGGAGGTTTTTCTGATGGAAGAGGTTGGTTGGTTGGTTGCTTTAGTTTGGTTGGGTTGGGGGTTGATATTGATTTTTTTTGCGCCACTGACAGTTGTCTAAGGATGTCAAAAGTCAACGACAGAGGTCGTTTTCGCACAAGCGCCATCTACGAAACAGCTGTTTTGAGTGATTTGTAGTCAAATTACCGTTAGCCAAAGGAGGTCCTTTCGTTTTTTCAAAAGTCACCACCAAAAAACAACCTCTTTTATTATTATTCTCATTCAACCCTTTTTTTCTACGATAACACCAAAACACTTTATGCGAATCCATTCTCTGGGCTGAGCGTTTCCCGCATTCCAACTCGTTTCCCTCACTAGTTGGATGATCCATGTTAATTTTTGTATATGAAATATGTTTCCCTAATCTGTTGTTAATTTTCTATATTTTATTCATGACAAACACATTCCATGTGGAGTTTCACAACAATTAATTTGTCTAGAATGCCGTTTTTCCCTTCTTTTTTTTTAACGAAATGTAAAATCAACTAATGGAAATCGCTGTTATGAAAAGAAGAAGAGCTGTCACTCGTCGAGGTTTGGCGCATGCGTCCTTCTTCTTTTATAGTAGCGGCAGACTCGTTAGACCAGCGAAGCGTTGTAGATCTTGAAGACTACCTTTTAAAAATATAGACCATTTTTTTTTGACTACATGAACACATTTCTTTATTTTTTTGGGTTGGGTTTCTTTTACATAAAAGCGTTTAAAATTGCGACTAAAAATGTTGCGATTTTTAGTGCTCCAATCGTTTCACACACTATCACAATGAAATAAATTACATTGTTCTCCATTTTTTGTTCTGATACAGTATACAATAATTATACATAATACATATGTAATTGCATATATGTATATGTATGTATATATGGTGCATATATACATAAGTATATAATCATCTAACTATCATTGTTATTATATAGACACCAGATTTTGCTCTCATTTTCAATACAAACTATATATTACGCGCATAGCATCAGTCTTTAAATTAAACCAAAAATCAAAATCTAGTTGAGATATACATATAAGTACATATATATATATTTATATACATATATGGTTTTTAGCTTTACTTTTTCCTTTTAAAAAATTTGGCTTGTTTCGGTTTTCGGTTTGTTCTATTCATTTTCTTTTTCGATGTGTACAGTTGCTAGTCGGCGAATGGAACTCTGAAATATATGAATGCATTCCTGGCTCGTTACAAATCGAAACCTGAATCCATTATTTACTGAATTTAACTAAATCTTATCTGCATGATCACAAAAATGTTACCTAAATATGGAGCAGGATCTATTCGAATAATACTTAATACTTATATAAGAAAACGAATTGATTCATTTGGTATTCACAGTGCACAGTGCAATTATTATGAGAATTGAATAAACTTTAGAACTTGTGCAGAAATGATTCATATTCGAGTAATACAATTTAATTGCTATATTTATAAATTCAAAATCCACTCATTTCATGAATTCTTCAGCAAAGATTCATTGCATATATTCTATAATTCGAATGTTTTCAGTATGATTTCAGTTGTTGATACTGACTTAAACTAAAGATTCTATTAAATGACCATCATCAAGATGATTTTTTTGAGAAAATACTTTATTTAGATTTGATTAATTAAAGACGTGAATAAATTCGGTTTTTAAATGAAGTAAGTCAGGAGTCGTTGATTCACTTGGTACTCAAAGTGAAACCATTGCCGTGAAAATAAAAAGAACTCCAAAGGGAATGTTTGAATGTGTAAATTCAAGTAGAAATGATTCGCGCTTTTAGTAACCGAAAAAAAAAATGATTCACTTGGACTTTAAAGAGGAATTTACAAATTTAGCTAAGACCAAAAATCACAACAAAGCATTCATTCATGATCGGATATAGTTTTAAGATTCGAATACAATCTTTGATATCATTTATAAATATTCACTAATAATGCATTTGCTTTTCAAATTACATTCGTTATTCATTGCTTTACTCGCGGCACCCAACTAACTAACCGAATGCATTCATATCTCTAAGATTCCATTCGAAAACCGAGACGGGTGACTGTTGTTTTTTTTTTTTTTTGGTTTTTTCGAGCACTCTTTGGTTTGTTTGATCCTTACAAACGTGTGGCCTCTGAGACAGTGGATACATCGCCAGCTCCGTTGTGATGCTGCTGTCCCATATTGGTGGTGGTTGTTGTGGTGGTGGTGGACGTGCCCACATCTGTGGTGGGCCTTGGTAAGTGTGAGTAGTAACCCATTTGACAGGAGTTCTGGTGTGTCATCTTTTGATTCTGACTTAATTGGTATTGGGCGGCCTTTAAGGCCTGCTGTTGCTGTGGCGTTAAACAATCGCAGGCAGTCAGTAGCTCCTCCGTGGATTTAGCTGTAATGGTTGTCGTTGTGGTTGTCGTTAATTCACCCACAAACTCTGTGGGCGGTGGGGCATAGTTCTCCACATCGCCATAGGTGGAATAACGACCATAGGGGTTACGTATGCGTGGCATAGAATGACGTTGTTGGGCAATTTGGAGCTTAACTGGTGGCTTAATGGCTACCGTGTCAAGATAACCATAGCCATAGCTAGCGCCACCAATATTAGAGGCACCACCACCTGCACCATTATTGGCACCACCAGCACTGGTGGCAGCCAAATTATCCCATGATTTGGGTTTCTGTACATAGGCCATGGGCAAATTTGGATAGATTTGCGATGGCTGGACTTGAGTGGCCATAACATGATATCGATGATGATAGGCACCAATTGGATGATGATGATGATGATGATGTGGCGGCTGACACTGCTGGGACTGCTGCTGCTGTTGCTGTTGCTGCTGCTGTTGCTGCTGCTGCTGCTGCTGTTGGTCATAGGATGATTGCCTTGATTTGGTTGAAGGTTGACGTGAATTTGCCTCACTCTTGGGATCCCAGAATAATGTATCTGTGCTTATCGAGGTGGTATAGGAAGTAGAATCTGCGGGAGCAAATTCACTGGAAGTGCAGGAATGTAGACTACAATGACTGGCCAAACCGGATGCCAAATCAAAGTAACGTGAACGCATGCTTCCCGTTTGAGATTGATTCGTTGTTGCCTGAGGATGATAGTGAATATGTTGCTGTTGCTGTTGCTGCTGTTGTTGTTGTTGTTGTTGATGATGATGATGATGGTGATGATGATGTCCTGATGCACCACCACCACCGATACCCACACCACCACCATTGGAATTGGGTGAGGCATGTGACTGAGATTTTGGTCTTGTGCGCTCCACTTTCTCCTTCTCCCTTTCCCTCTCCCTCTCCCTATGCTTATGCTTATGTGTATGCTCCCGATGATGATGATGTCGTCGGCGAGTTGGCACACATTCAGTATTACAGCAAGGACTAGCCAAATCATAGGCATCTAAACTAACATTATCACCACCACCTCCTCCTGGTGTTGGAATGGTTGCGGTTTTCTCAGTTGATTTCCAACGAAAATGCCCCAAACAGGGATTACACGAATGACCCTTATGGCAATGTTTGCTCGATCCTTTGGATTTCTCCATTTTTGGTGGCTTTGCCGGCGGCTTATGCTTTTCACAAGTGCGTGGTGGTGGTGCTGGTGGCTTGCCACCTCCCGTTGTTGCCACCGTATGATATTGACTAACCGGAGTATTCGTATCCATCGATTCAGCCCGTTGCAATATAAATCTCTGCTGTTGATTTTGATCGCTTTGACTTCGCTGCAAACTGACGGCATCCAAATAGTCATCGCTACCACCAACAGCCGGATGTTGGGGTCTTAGAACATAACGATATGTGGGATCTAGATAATGATAGGTTAACATAAATTGAGCTGGTGGTGGTATAATCCCTCCACCACCTCCACCAACACCACCGGCAGACATCTGCATTTGCTGTTGCAACTTGGGCACATCTTCCGTTGACAATGTGGGACGATAGAAAACTGCATCTCCGCCGGCGCCAATACCACCGTCTCCAACACATCCTCCAACCTCAGTGGGTGATATACCCTCGGCATCACTTGGTGAATTATTATTATGGGCATTTTGCTTTTTACGTGCCGGCAAACTATGTGTCTTCCATTTGCCCTCCAACAGTTCACGTTCCCGCAAATGCACACGCTCCAGTTCATTCATTTTCTGTTGCAACATACTTTGTAATTGAATATAACGCATATGGAGATCAACCTGAAAGAATCAAACACAAAGATTTAGAATATATTTGAGTTGGTGGAGATAGGTTTAACTTTACCTTTCTTACACAATCTTCAAAGAGAACTACCATACGCATTCTAGTATCGCATTGCTTGATAAATTCAACAATTGTCTTATGATCGGCCTTCTCCATATCACTGCCATTTATTGAGAGTATCACATCGCCTTCTCGCATGCCCGAACGATAGGCAGGTCCACCATATTCCACATAGTCCACATAGGTAATCATCTCCAGTTCCTCATCGCGTTTATAATGAATGCCATAGCTTTGCAATGTGAATCCATATGAATCGCCCTTCTTTTCCACAATGATAGTGCGACGCCGTCGATCCTCATCAGGTTTAGAGACGCCGGCCAGGAAACGTTCCGATTTATAGCGACCCAGAATATGAGTGGATTGCGATAGCTGCCCAAAAACCAAAACGAAAAATAGATATTAGTATATGTATATAAGTATATAGTTTCCATTTCCATTCACACAAAAAATGTGGCACACAACCAAATAGCCGGCAGGTGATGATGTTTGCCCAACTATCAGACAGCCTGAAGGAGTCCTTTCCTGCCTTTCGAAAGCATTTCTATGAATACCCGATGAAGCCAAACACTTTCACTGACCGACCAAAATGCGACAGATGGGAAAAAGGGGTAAACGAAAGGCAAACACACACAGACAGACACACACAACCAACAAACTGGGCTTTCATTAACGGTACATTGTGTAAAATTGTAATAAAAGGCCCAGGCCCATAGGAAAAGCTGTTAGACTCCTGCTGCTGCTGCTGCTGCTCCTCCCGGGCTTCTTTAATACCACTAAAAAAGATAAAAACCAGCAAAAACGAGACAAGGAAATGGAAATGATTTGAAATTATGTTTCATAAAAGAAGAGTAAAAGTGGAAACAAAAAAGAAAAGCGAAAAAGAGGGACAAATAACACCAGGAAATATATTTACCTAAATGGTCCCCCCTCTCTCTCACACACAGACACACAAGTTAAAGCTGTGTTTAACAACCTTTAGTTCCTATGACTACATACAATTACGAGGGAAACTATTTACATATATATGAAAAGGTAGTAATTTATTATCGAATATTTCTTGATTAATAGATCCCTTATCGAGACAAGTAATCAGGGGTGCATAAGATAGATTCTGTCAGATAGATAAAGTCGTTTAGTATTCAATTTGAATTCGAAATAATTGTAAATAATATTCAGAGAAACGGTTGTTCCTTATTTGGAACCCCAACTGAGCCACTATAAATACCGTCTGAAGCAGTATTAAACTATAACTTAACGTTTAATGTATAGTATATACAGTCAACTACCGATAATTTGTCCCCCTTAAATCGAAAACCTCAATTAATCATAAGAAATAGGTGATCGCTAGACATAAATCCTATTGAACATCTTCTCGATAAATTAGATACTCAAAATCTGAAATGTTTTGCTTCCACTTTACTTCTATATAGCTACGATGTGGTATTGATCTTCTTATACTTCAAAAATCTAAGGTTATTCGTTAATAAAATGCTTCAAAAAAGTTTCAAAATTTTGTAGAATTCTTTTATAGGAATTAAAAAAGACTTGTAAACTATAATACTTTCAGATTGTGGGCATGATGTTGAAGGGCTATTTACTTAATGGCAAATCTATTACCAAGTTCTTCATGATATATTATCTATTACTTTAGGTTTTGGCTTATGAGACTAAGGTAAACTGATTCCTGATCTAATACTAACATTAATTCAAACTTTTGAATACCAAATGAAATGATGTTCTTTTGTTTATAGATCAAAGTAAACTGGAATCGACATAGGAGGGATTTTGATTAACTAAGTATATCGTTTAGCTACTATGAAAATGAAAGAAATGCTTTTAGGGAAATGCAATAATAGATCTAGATAAGTAAATCGGTCAAATGATTCCTTTTCCCTTTGTGTTATTAAATTGGCCTCATTCAAAGTCAAGGCCTGGACTTGAATTGTGTGACAATTTCCTACAGCATGGAAGCAATGGTGGGATGGCCAGACGGTGGGGGCTGGGGGTACAGTGCATTGAATTATTAACAGTTGATCGACGAAGCGCGATATAAGCCAACGTTTGCTTTTGCCAGGCGAAGCGTGAACTACATATACATATATGTATATGTATATATATATGTATGTAAATATATAAGCAAAGCATATGTATGTACATGCATGCATGACATGGTGATGAGTGGACAAAAGTTAAACAGCTGAGTGCCAGCCAGCCAATCCCTCCCTCACCTCCCTCACATGTGTACACACACACACACACAAAGAGGAAAATCAACCACCAGCAAGCATGTATTAGCACCACCCACCACCACCACCAGCACCGCAAGACAATTTCAATTGAGCACTCCGCAGGACCTCATTTATGACTCAATAAACCCCCCAAGAGAATTCTACAATTTCAATTAGAAAAGTCAAACCAAGTGATGGACATACATACCTGCGGATAATCAAGCTCCTCATCGCTGGCATCGAGACTCTTGTGAAATTTCAAGCGACCCAAACTGCCGGTGCCATTGACATAGTGCTGCGACATGGGTTCACCTCTCTCCCTTTGCGAATGTGAGTGCGGGTGTGAGTGTGAGTGATGGTGCTGCTGCTGTTGCGCCGCTATAAGGGAACCCACTGAAGTGGCATTCGAGGCAGAGATTGAGACAGCAGCCACTGTAGTGGCGGCACTACTTGCTGCAGTGGCTATACTCTGACAGCTGCTGCTCATCGTCTTGCCTGTCGTGGTCGACATTGTCGTTGTCGTGCTGCTGCTGGCCATTTCCCTGTCTCCTATTGATTTCTTCAAGCAGCAATCATCATAATCACGAAATTAAAATTCTTGGGTTAAAGGCGAGAAGAGACACCCACCCACCCACCACACACGGCAGCAAATGTTGGTAGATACAGAGAGCCAAAGTAGCAGCAGCAGCAGCAGAATCAAGAAGTAGTAAACCAACGCACCGCTCCGCTCCGCACCGAACCACACTGCACCACACTGTGTGTCGTCTAGGGTTTGCCTGGAATCTCGGTCCTTTCACCGTTTCATCCCACACAATACACAATTTGCACATTTCATTTCAATTAGTCATATATTTTATATACTCTGTTATCATTTAGTTATTTGATTTCGATGAGGCAAAACTTTTTCATATTTGGTTTGGCTTTGGTTTCGGTTTGGCTCTCGGGCTTTGGGGGTTTTTCTTCTTTTTTTTCTATTTTTTTTTTTGTTAATTTTATCGTGCGTGTTTCCGCTTGGTTTGTTCTATTTCCGTTGGAGTAGAAAGCCGTACTGAATGGGGCACAGAGCGTTCTTTTTTTTTGTTTTTCGCCGACTCTGCGTCAAGAGACCGACTGACTGACCGACCGACCGGGTGACACAGGGTGAGCGAGAAACAGACATATTTCTGAGAGTACCGTTAATATTTATGGCACATGTTGACTGTGTTACCACCTCGCGCTCTCAACCTTTTAAGCGCAGGCGCAAGATACCTTACAAATTCAAATAAATTACTTAAAATTTAACTAACATCTACAGCCACAAATAAATAATTAATAATAATTTTGTAAATTCTGATCATCCTTCTCTGTAATCTCGCATCTGCATTTTCTTTGCCTGCAAATTCCAAAAACAAACGTTTACCATTTCAAATTATTTAAATTTGGCGCCCTTGTTTTAATTTGTTTATAAAGAGAATGCTTAATTCGAAAAATACAAATGAAATTTCATTCGGCCAAATCGCCGCCAGGCACCAACTGCAATAATGAAAGAAAATGCAACATTTAGTTATTAGCCTTATGGGCAATAATGGGTAAAACAACTCACCATGGTTATATTATTGCCATTGAGCAGAATCTGGTCCAACTTGGTTACCCGCCGGCCATCGGGTGTGTTCTCATATTCAGTGACATCGTCGAGCAGCATATTGACAAAATCATCAAATCCCAGCAATGTGCCAACCATTTCCTTATCATTCTTCATTATAATGTGAATCCTGGAGCCAATGCATTTGTCCACAAGCTCTGCGAAAGAGGAATACGCATTAATAACAGAGCCGGCGTCCATAGGAATTGTCCCCAGCTATCTTTAGACTTACCCAAAGGCATCAGGGTTGATATGTTTGCGGGTGGCGGCACAGCAGTCATTTTTGTTCTTCCTGTGTTAGCAAATTATTGTTTATACTCAACTAATTTTATTTACTGACGTTTTTTTTTGTTTTTTTGCCCAGCGCAAAAAAAACACGAGCCGTAGAATGAACGTTTGGTCACCCTAATTTATGAGGAGCCTTAGCACTGAGTTTCGATACTATCGAAGAGTCCTTGAACCACTAAAAAAGATGGAACTTCCGCTATGCCGAAAATAGTGAAAAATAAAACTTGAGATTGGTTGACAAGAAATTAAGTCATTGAGTTGGAAGAATCGAATGAATAATTCAGTTACTCGATATTTTTCGGATCATTCAAGTCCATCCCTAACCCAGTTCGCAGGGTCACACACCAGTCCCGTGAGTAGAAGAATTATTGTTGAAAGTTTATCAACAGATAAGAGGATCGGAGTGTAAATCAAATTTTGTTCAAATAATAAACGGTAGCCCACAGCTATATGTTGGCACCTCCGGACGGAGAGCAGTGTACAGCTGTCACTGGCACAGTTGTTCCTGCTGCGGCTGCTTCCCATCATATTCGTCGCCCTTTTTGTCGTCGTCGTTCCTGTTCCCTTCTTCCACTTCTACGTTTATATAATGGCCATGGCCCTGGTCTGGCTAAGTGGCGCCAAGAAGGTGATAAATTTAAATTTGAACTGGATAATGCGTCGCTCCTTAAATCAAGGCGAGTAAAACCAGAAATACCGAAATGATGATGATATAACTGCCAATAATTGTAGACTTGACAACTGCCCTGCGTCCATTTTACTTTGCTGTTCATCCGGATCTCTTTGGCCAACATCCCGAAGAGCGACAAATCAATGAGAATTCCTTGAAATTGCTCAGTGAGCATTTGGGAGCTTTACACGAACGCAATTATCGCTATGAGGCCGATAGCAGAACCAAAGTACTCAAATTCTATGTGCGGCTAAGCAATGAGGCGGATAAAAGAGATTCATTCAAATTGGTTCACATACGCCTCGATAGGAACAGCACAAGGGATCCAAAGACTTTCATTCAGCATCTGTTGGAATTGTGCAATCTGTCAACGGAATATGTTAAGAGCATAAAATCAGCTCCAGCGGCTGGTAAAGCTGGAGGAGGATCTGGAGGCAGTATGGCCAATAGACCAAGTCACGATTATAATTATGATGCGGAATTTGCTGACTTTGAAACTCAATTTAGAAATGTATATAAGTTTATTCACATTACGCCTATTTCTATTAGGAATTGTATATGACTGATGATGTGATTCCTTTTCCAGGAGCGTGTCAGCATACGGCCAGAGCTCTCCACGTGGCTGGTGGAGAATGCTCTCAAGGCGAAACAACGTTCCAAAGAGACAGCCGATCTGCAGGCTGAGATCGATAAGCTGCAAAAGGTTCTGGTGGAAAAACTAAAACTACGCGATGCTCGCTATGAATGCGGCTGGAATATAGAGCATTATCGCGGCTGCTTGAAAACTCTGGAACGTCTGGCCAATACCCACTGTCAAGAATTGCATCCATTGGAAAATCGTATAGTGGTCTTTGCCCCATTCACGGGTATCAGTTTGGAGGGGCATGTAATGCTCTTTACGGGGGATGTGCTAAACAATTGGTTGGATTTCATTAAGAATATCCCATCACATGATGCCTATCTCAAGGTTGTGCCCATCTATGAGCAGACTCTGTCCCAAGTTCTCCTTGGCATACAAATTGGTCGCCGGAAATTTATGCCCAAGCAGCAGGCACGCGGCTATGCTAGCTACCTAATGAAGGTGACCACATCTCTCAATGATTATTTGGGCAAACAAAAGTATCCCAAAGATTGGCCAGCAACATTAAATGATTTCACCATTGTCGTCGAATCGGAGGCGGGTCCCTTAATGGTCAGTCCGACGGGTCAATTTATCACACCAGCCACTTGTCCGGGATCAATTCTTGTTGATTTCATTAGCCAAAACATGACAGTGGCCAAGGAGCGCATGAGAAAGTATGCCGAAGATAAGCACATCGAACAAGAGCTAATGGACGAGTGTATGAAGGAACTGCAATTGCAATCTCTGACCAAAGACGATGCCATTACGCCAGACAAAATGATTTCAGCTCTCTCCGAGCTATCCAAAGGATACTCCACTCAGCATTTTCAGCAAATCAAATTGCATATAACCCATTATTATTCCGTTTCCACTGATGGTGTCGTTTGTATTCCCTGGGACTTTAATCAGAAGTAGTCCCAACCCTCAGCCCCTCCCTCATCTCTCGTGTGCCTTATATTTAGCAAGTCTCCAAAAAATATCTAATTTAATATAATCGAAAAATGTTAAAAAATTATGCAATCTTTCTTTCAAAATTCATTGTTAAAGTTCCTGAATGAATTCTCATCATCAAGTCGAATCGAAAATGTTCCTAAAACATACCCAAAACTCCTTTCTTTGAGTGGTTATTGAATTAGATCTGGATTTTCAATATCTTACGATCTTCTTCTTTTTTCCAAGCAAATTGAATATCCAATTGGAGATTTTCAAGTTAGTCCAAAAAGGAGTTTTGTCTCAAAAAAGACATTTTGAGGGGGTTTTCCAAGATTTTTGTATACAACTAAGACTAAATGAAATCTATGTTGTTTAGATTTGAATCTTAGAATCCTCTTTAGTTAATGAAATAATGGGAAAACGTTTGTTTATATTTAATATATGTATTTTATATGTAATTTCATTAATTACTAAATAAGCACATTACATTATAGATGTATTTTTAGTACATTGGAAAACATAAAACTCGTTAAGAAGGGGTATAGGGTGGTGGAGAGGGGGAGGTGGAGGGGGATGATGATTGGGAGGATCAAAATTGAAATCGAATTGTGAATCGCGCAATAATGATTTATCATATATAAAACTAATCAGATTTTGGAGATAAAGTAGAAGGAGCCGCCGTTGCCCCTCCTTCCAATTGTTCCAATTGATAAAGGATTTGTTTTTTTTTTTTTTTTCAATATTATATGCTAACACTAGGTTGATTTTTGTTTTTGAAGTTTTTTTTGTTGGCGCCTTTTCGGTGCGCGCCAATTTGAAAATGTTGGATCGATCAAGAGCAATTCGAGGCTTAAGTAGTAAAAATTTCTTTCAATTTTCTTTCTGTTTTCAATTTTCTTTTTTTGTTTTTTTTTCTGGGGGATTATATATATAGGTATATGCGCCAATATATAAACCTAATTATTAAAAATATTGCGACGTGTCCGCGTCCGCCGTTTTGTATTAGACATGATCAATTTTGAGGGCATCCACACTGGTACCCTCAGCCTGGGCCTTTTGGGCATAATAGCCATCATATGAGGTGGTGGCCTTGACAATTTCCTGTTGCTTTTGCAGCTTCTGTAGCTGCTCCTGGGCAGCCTCTTGAATTTTACGTCGCTCAATTTCCGCTTTCCGCTTGGACTCATTCTCCTCGAGTTGTTGGGCTAACAGCTCAGCTGTGGCTGCCGCCCGCTCAGCAGCCGGATCCTGATATTGATCATAGTTGCGATGCTCCATAAAGCCATCCGCATTCGGTTCCTGCTTTTGGAAAATCTGCACAGGTGCACTTCGCTCGGGGACATGCCGCCTATTGGGTTTCTCATGCGTTTTAATGTGCTTCTTGAGGGCCGTCTCCTGGCGGAAATGTTTGCCACAGATTTTACATTCGAATGGCTTCTCGCCCGTATGTATCCATTCATGATGACGCAAAATCTGCGCCTTGGAGAAACGTTTGGGACAGAAACGGCAGGCGAAATCTTTGACCTTCTCATGGATGATTTTGTAATGGAGTTTCATGTTGCCGATGTTATTGAAGCCACGACCACAGCCAGGACAGATGTGTTGACCCTCCTTTTTGGTAAAGTTCACCTGCGGCGACCACGACGGCACCGATACAGAGGGTATGGGATTGACAGATGTGCCAGCCAATTGGGAAATGTCCACACGTTGGACACGTCTTGAATTTTTCGGTTTCTGAGGTGCCAATGGTGGGGCAATACCACCAGCTCCTCCTCCCAGTGAAGTTGGATCTTGGTCTTGGAGAGACATTTGTGAATTCAAAAGATCTTGTCCAGGAATGTTAAGCATTTGATTTTGATTTGGAGCTTGTTGTGTAGCGCCAGCGACGGCGGCAGCAACATTTGGCGGAGGCGGTGGAGCCACTGGCGGCAAATCCTTCTTCTCATGTGTCTTCAGATGTTTGGTCAAACTCTTGTCGCATAGGAAGATCTTGCCGCAGATTTTACACTCGCAGCACTTCTCACCCGTATGACTACGTTCATGGACCTTGCAGGCATGCGACTTGCCGAACGTCTTGCCGCAATACTGGCAAGCGAAATCCTTGCGTTTCTCATGGACAACCTTCACATGATTGCTGAGAGCTTGTTTATTGTGCGAGGCATGGTCGCATTGCCGGCATTTGAATTTCTTCTCCTTGGTGTGGGTGAGGATGTGGGCATTCCATTCCTGTCGCGTTGTTTTGCCCACTCCGCAATACGGACACACATGGTTCTTGATGCCAGCGTGACGCATTAGATGATCACGTAGAGCGGAATTGATGACAAAACGTTTGCCGCAAATGTTACACGGGTAGGGTAGCTCCTCGCCCGTGTGCTTGTACATGTGCTTCTTGAGAGCGGTGGGGCAACGGAACACTGTGTCGCATTCGGTGCACGGAAAGTCACGCAGTGGAGCCGCTGCTTTTGAAATATTGTGAACCTTCTTCATATGGAAGGTGAGGAGACGAACACGGGGGAAAGTCTTGCCGCATCCATCGGCCGGGCAGGAGTGAACTTCCGATAGTTCGGTATGGGCATGATCGACATGAATACGCAAACCGTTGGCTGTGGTGAAACCCTTCTTGCATGTCTCCACCTTGCACTGGAAGGGCAAAAGGTCATTGTGATACTTCATGTGCTCCTCATAGCGGATGGCCTTCTTGAACTTCTGATGGCAAATGTGGCAATCGATGATGCGATGCAAGTGCCTCTCATCGGCTGGTATCCTCTTGCGTTTGGGTTTGCCACCCTTTGAGGTGCCACCCTCCGAATCGGATGAATCCGTATCACTGGTAAATTCATCATCATCGCTCAACTCCTCATCATCATCTTCAATAATCTTCTTCTTCTTCTTGTTGGGCTTGGGTGCGGGTGCCGGCTTGGAGCGTCCCTTACGACGACTGGAGCCACCACCACCGCCGCCAGCTCCTGATCCTCGTACTCTCTGGGCAAGTGGCATATCGTCGTCACTGCTATTAGGTTCAAAATCTAAGTCTCTGTCATTATCATTGCCACTCTCCAAGGAATAGCCATCATCATCACCGATGTTACCAACACTACCGCCGCCACCGCCATACTCATCGGCTTCCTCTTCGTCAAGTTTGACTACCTCCTTTTCCACCTCTTCGGCCTCTTTGTCGACATCTTCAAGCATTTTGAAGACATCCTCCTCATTCTCGATTAATTCCATTTTATGATTAATCAATGGATCAAAATTTACGTGATCCTCCTCATCGACACCGCCGCCCACTCCGCCGGACATACTCGGATCCAGCACATCGAAATTGAACGTATTACTGGCCACCATATCTTGAAACTTTTGCACCGAATCCACGCACAGCTTTTGGAAATCATGCAAATCATTGAGTTTCGTATAGCAATTCGTACAGAGATTCTTGGGGAAGCCATCGTTCTGTTCGATGGAGAGGGAGGTGCAGAAGCACAACTTCTTGGCCAATCCGGGCACCAAATACAAATCGTAGGCGGCATCGTTTTGCAAGTGTTTCAAGCATATCCGACACATCGAGTGGATCGAATATGTTCCGGACACATCCATTTTGAGTTTCTCCTTGGAGTAGACAGTGTGTGTTTCCCAAATAACTACTCAAATGCCTATTTCTCTTCTTCTACTACTGCTGCTTCTTCTTTCGCTTCGTCGTTTTTTTGTTTTTTTTTTATTTTGTAAATGTGTGTTGTGTCCAGCAATAAAAAAAAAAATACTGAAAAAAATTTTTGTATACTCGTCAGCAAATGGGATGCAATGGACGAGTAAGTAATAAGAAAAACAAACGAGTTTACCTCCCTTCCCCCACAATGGCTGATAGAGCAGACGTGTGTACTTGGTGTTAGTGATGGTAGTTCGACTCACAAATGGAGCAACACAAAAATAACCTAATTAAAAAAGTAAATATAAAAAGTGGCACGTTTTTCATAATTATACTACTATAATTTACATATGCTAGAATCTTCGAATGAGAAAACACTTGACACAACCCTTCGCTTATAATTATAACTATCGTATATGGCAGTCACGCGTTCACCACTAGCAGCTAAGTGAGAAAACTAGCCAATATATATGCTAAATGGGGCAACACTGTTGCAGCGCACCTGCTCATCTCTGAAAACGCGTAAAAAAATATTTGTTTTAAGCAAGCAACAAAAAGGAAACGAGAAATTCATGAGTTTTAAAGCTTTCGGCTGGAGATGAGCACCAGTGAGCACGAGCCGTATCCGGTTAACTCGATATGTCGTATTTGCTTAAATTACTTGGGCCTCAGCCCTGCAACATCATCATCCGGATCCGGATGCAGGAGCTCAGGAGCTGTTTACGATTTGTTTTTGGATTTCGAATTGGCTAAGAAGCTTTCTGTATGCACGGGTGTGCAAGTGGATCTTGAGGATGGAATGCCGCGTCTCTTATGCTATGGTTGCTATGACCGATTAAACGATGTAAATGAATTTCAACGACTTTGCTTGGATTCCAAGGAGAAATTCAACAAAATGGTGGCTAGCAATCGAATTATTCGTATTGGATTCTTTGAGGAGGAGGAGCAGGAGCATGGGAAACATGGACAGCAGCGGCAAGGAGATGAGGAGGAGACAATAACGGCCAGTTTTGATCCTTTGATGAATCATAAAATGGAAATTATTGCGAATGAGGAAGAAGTTATCAAATTGCTGAACACTGTGGATAAAGATGAGATTAATGCACAGCAGGATGATGAGGACGATGAGACTGGAGAAAAAGACAACGACGAAGAGGAGGAGGAGGAGAATGAGCAAGAGGAGGAGGAGGATCAGAGCTCTGATGATGATTTGCCTTTGGCCCACCGTTTGGAGGAGGCAAAAGATCTATCGAAACGGAACAGCATCCCATTTGCTCGCATCACCTCGTGCCAGATTTGCCAGCAAAAGTTCAAAAAGCAATCTAAATTCGATGAGCATATGAAGCATCACAACGATCTTTTGCCCTTTCAGTGCTCGGAGGAGTCGTGCAAAAAGGGTTTCACCACCATGGGGGCATTGCGTCTACACGTGGACTATGCTCACACCAAGAAGTCACCCGAGATCCCCTGCTCTGTGGAGAATTGCAAACTTTTATTTCCCCGCCTACGTCTGCTCACTATTCACCTGAAGAAGGTCCACAATTTGACCCGTTCGACGCCGCCACGTGTGGAGCAGCCCTGCCCGGAGTGTGGCCAAATCTTCCGCTGTCAAGTGGCCCTCAAGAAGCATATGTATAAGCATACGGGCGAGGAGCTACCCTATCCGTGCAACATTTGTGGCAAAGGATTTCACATCAATTCGGCCCTCAAGAATCATCTGCTCCGGCATGCCGGGATCAAGAATTATGTGTGCCCCTATTGCGGCGTGGGAAAGACCACACGGCAAGAGTGGAGCAAACATATGCTGACCCACACCCAGGAGAAGCAATTCAAGTGTGAAATCTGTCAACATGCCACCCACACGAAGCGTGCCCTGGACAATCATGTAAAGATTGTCCATGAAAAGGTCCGGAATTTCGCTTGCCAATATTGTGGCAAGACTTTTGGCAAATCGCATGCCTGTAAAATCCACGAGATGACCCATACGGGTGAAAAACGTTGCGAATGCAAGGTAAGGGAGAGGGAGAGTTCTCCCTTCGTTCAAATAAATCTCAAGATTGTCCAACTCGGTTTTGCTTTTCGCAGGTCTGTGGTAAAAAGTTCCTCTACACGGAAAGTCTGACAAAACATTTGAAAATCCATGAGAAGAGTGTGGAAAGAGCATTAGAAACGTATCGCCAGAGGCAAGAGGAAAACGGCGGTGATCCTACGCAAGTGGATGCTAAGGATTTGCTTAAGGTTTGTGCCGAATCCGTGGCCACCATACCCAGGGATCCGCGACGCGTTGAACGTGTGGATATGGCCCAGCTGGCTGGTACTGTAATTAATCCCATATCCACTGTCTCCCTACCTGCTGCGCCAGCTAGCACTTCTGTCGCTATTGCTCCTCCTCCTCCTGCACCAGCACAACCACAAGCAAAGTTCATACAAAAAGAAGGAATGCATCTGTGTCCTGGTTGTAATCAGGGTTTCAATAATCTTGGCAACATGAAACGTCACTATAAAAGTGTTCACGAGAAGGTCAAAGATTTCGAATGTCGTTTCTGTTCGCGACGCTTTGCCAACTCACAATCCCTAAAGCAACATGAATGGATTCATACTGGCGAGAAACCGTATGCCTGCAAGACATGTGGCAATCATTTTCGTCAAGAGGCTGCCCTCATACGTCATCAGAAGGTCCACGAGGAGAAGCCGCCGAAGCCAACGAAATTACCCAAAGAGATTACCGAAAAGGTGCGTGAAAAGGAATTCCAGAAATGTGAACGCAAACGTAAAGTTGAGGCTATGCGTCAAGAGATAGCCGAGGTGGCCAAAGAGGAGCTCAAAGATTTGGCCAAACAGAAGGCCAAGGAAAAGGAGCAGAATTCCTATGAGCAATATAAACAAGCAGCAGTAGCAGCGGGAAAGGGGAGAAATGTAGCAGCAGATGCCGCACCAAGTTGATGGAGAAGATGATTATGGTGGCTTTCATACATACATATAGAGTAGTTAATAATTAGAGTTTGTTGTATAATATTTAAATGATTTGGTTACGCATCTCCACAAATAAATTTTAAGTTTTTAGAAGAAATTCTAGGAGGGCAGTCTGACTCCAATTGTAGATCCAGTTCCATCACACTTTTTTAATCACCCGAAATTTGCCGCCAAATTTCGTTCTCGGATTCATGCTATCTTACTCATATTCATGCTATGCTTCTTTAGTTTAATGTACTGTCTATGTGATGTCCCCGAAAGTTAGAGCATCCATATATTAGATTTTTTGCAAGAAGTGGAGTGCAACAATCCACAGGGGTCAAATTTTGCAATGTTTCCAACATCTCTCTCTCTCTCTCTCTAATCCTAATAATGAGACCCTTTTTGGAGTCTGTCTTTGCTCCTTCCTTCAACGCGTGCTTTCCACTCTCTCTATGAGTAATCCTAAAACGATGAAGACCCATTTTACCCTCGAATTCAAGTGAAAAGACATTTCACACATTTCTTTTCTTATGGTTTTTTCAATTTTTTTGTATTTTTACTTTTACTTGCTTGTTATCTTTGATGAGAGTGTGAGTGAGTGAGTGAGTGATTTGGTTAAAATGAGTTTGAAAATGAATTATAAAAAAATGATTGCTTCTTTTACTTTTGTTTGTTGTGGTTGTTGTTGGAATGAGTACTCATGGTACATGATGATTGTTTGAATGAATGAATGATGATGGAACAAACTAAAAATCATCGAGAAGACAGTACAAAAAGCAAGGGAAAGCTGAAGATGTGTTGGGAAAAGTTGAAAGAAAATAAAGAAAAGTTAAAGATCATCTGAAGGCAATGATGAGAAAGTAGTAGTAGTAGTAATTGTTCTTGGATGATGCGATTGACCCCTGGGAGGATGCCTAAGGAGCCTCTGGTGTCTTTAGATTGTATTTGGCCTTTATGTTATTGAGCTCCTCCTGCTTCTTGTCCATGTCTACACGTTTGAAGGCCTTATTCGATTGATAATAGAGCACAACCAGATAACGATTGCATACATTGAAGCCAGATAGATGATCGCAGGCGTTTTTCGCATCGAATATATCCTCGTAGACAACAAAGGCAGTGCCTCGCGTTTCCGGTGTGTTTCCCCTGCAAAATGGAAAAATACGGAAAACATTAACATAAAAACCAATGGTTTTATAAAAAGGTGATGCAGGGGGTTAACTTACACGCGTATTTGTCGTATGGCTCCAAATTTACCAAATATATCGTACATCTCATCGGATGTGATCTTATATGGTAAATTTCTCACATAAAGCAAACGATTCACCTCTGGCGGCAGACGAATCTGTAAATGTAATTAAAACACAACATTCACTCAAGCCAATTTCCTTTCATTTCGTTTAATTTGTTTCTTGGTTTTTCACTTACAAAATTCCGTTTGTTCATGTTGGTGGAGCAGTCGCCGCCGCCGCTTGCCTAGCGTGCCTGCGTCTGGTCGCTTGAGCTGTTGAAAGGCGACAAGTTCACAAAACTTTCACTTGACCGTCTGGTTAACGTTGTTTGACCCCGCTTCTTGTCGGCTCAATTGTATATAGTATATAGATATATATATGTGTCTGTGGAAATCCTCGTAAATGCAGATCCTTTGTTGTCTGACCACTCAAACCCTCAGAAACGTTCAACTGGAAAAGCCAACCCTGGAAATTAGAGATGCTTAAGCCAATCTAGGGATGATTGCAAACCACATAGAAAATATCGCAAGTATTTAAATGGCTAGAAATTTGATTTAGCTTAAATATATAATTATACCACTTCAACTATATTCCACTAGAATATATATATCGCTGCATAATGGAAGGAAAAATTATATATATATTTTTTTTGTTTTTATGAAGTTGAAGTATTTTTTTCATTAGTCCATGGTATATCCAAGTTGGATTGCCGACTTAATTCATTTGGGATAAACACAAGTTATTTTTATTTGAAAACACACAAAAAATAAAATTCTTAAATTGTTTCCTATATGTTTCGTGATGGGCGCGAAAACTTCGGCCCGTGCCCACCTCTAGAGCTATGCTTGGGTCGTGCGATATTAAAGAAGCCCATGTCCATCTCTAATGCTGTTAAAGTTTAACAGACTCTCAAATGATGCTGTTAAAGTTTAACAGACTCGACACTGCTCAACACTGACAGCATTTACCAACACTGTGTATAAAGTGAACAAAAAAGTGAAAAATTTGATGAAAATTTGTTAAAATCTAGAAGCAAGCCAAATCTATTTGAATACGTGCACGACAAACACACACTGAAAAAAGGTTAGTAAAAATAAACAATTGCTGTGTGCAGGGAAAACGGTAAGAGACAAAGGCTAATGAAAAAGATTGCCGATTGCAGCAAAGTGAAGAACATGGCGGGTGGAGTAAGGGCGCGCGCGACTGTGCGGGTTGCGGGTGGATCTCGTCTCTTTTGGTTTTAATATTTTTCCTCGCAAAATTTCTAAACGAAAAAGGTGTAATTTGGCTATGATTATTAAAAGCATAAACCAGAAGAAGAGAATCTGCCTACAATCCGTAATATTGGATGCGCTCGCCATGCACCAAAAAAAAAAAACGTCGAGGAGTGTCCGTGTGCGCGAATAAATGCATCGGTGTGAGTGCTGTGTGTCTATGTGTGTGCGTGGCCTCGAACAAAGTGTCTTTCTCTCTCACAGTGCAAAAAAAAAAAAAACATTTTGCTACCCTTTAAGAGGTTATTCACCTAAATCAAAAAAAAACCTCTTCATTCCGCTTAGAATTCGCCAAAATGACGTGGGAACCACAAGCCGAAGGTCTCCAACAGATCATTGGGATCTTAAAGGAATCTCAATCTCCCGATACAGCCACACAAATGGCCGTGCAAATGGTAAGAGTAATCCTCCCTTACGCATACACCAGTTTGTTTAATCATCTTCTCTGGGAATATCGTATCTTTCTCTCTTTTGCAGAAACTTGAGGAATTCAATCGCTATCCAGATTTTAATAACTATCTCATCTATGTGCTAACAAAACTCAAAACAGAAGATGAGCCCACGCGATCTTTGAGTGGTTTAATTTTAAAGAATAATATTCGAATGCATGGTAGTAATTTGCAGCCAGAAATTGTTGAATATATCAAACATGAATGCCTTCAGGCAGTGGGCGATACATCGCCATTGATTAGGGCCACGGTTGGTATACTGATAACGACCATAGCCAGTAATGGTGGACTACATAATTGGCCACAATTGTTGCCTTCGCTGTGCGATATGTTGGATGCCCAAGATTATAATATCTGTGAGGGAGCGTTTAGTGCATTGCAAAAGATATGCGAGGATTCGGCTGAGATACTTGATTCGGCTGCTCTCAATAGACCATTGAATGTTATGATTCCAAAATTTTTGCAATATTTCAAGCATAGCAGTCCCAAGATACGATCTCATGCGATTGCTTGTATCAATCAGTTTATTATAAATCGTTCGCAAGCGTTAATGTTGAATATTGATACATATATTGAGAATTTGTTTCACTTATCCTCCGATGAGGATCATGAAGTGCGTAAAAATGTGTGCCATGGTCTAGTTATGCTCCTCGAGGTCCGTATGGATCGTCTTATGCCGCACATGTCACAGATTATTGAGGTGAGTATGACAAACAAGAAAAGAGAATATTCGTTAATTCTTGTAATTTTCTTTTCCTAGTACATGATGCTGCGTACACAGGACTCGGATGAGGGTGTGGCTCTTGAGGCCTCCGAATTCTGGTTATCATTGGCCGAACAGAGCATATGCAAGGATGTTTTGGCTCCATATTTGGCCCAATTGGCTCCGGTGCTGGTGCGTGGCATGCGTTATTCGGAAATTGATATTATCCTACTCAAGGGCAATGTGGAGGAGGATGATATGGTGCCGGATCGTGAAGAGGATATACGACCGCGTTTCCACAAATCGCGCACACACACCATTAAGAGTGGTCAGGAGGCGGCCGCGGCTGGTGGTGCTGCCGGCGGTGAGGATGATGACGATGATTTCGATGACGGTCTAGACGATGATAGCTCGCTATCGGAATGGAATTTACGTAAATGCAGTGCAGCGGCCCTTGATGTTCTGGCCAATGTGTTCCGTGAGGATTGTCTTCCCATTGTCTTGCCCATACTGAAGGAGACATTGTTCCATCAGGAGTGGGTTATTAAGGAGAGTGGCGTTTTGGCTCTGGGTGCCATTGCTGAAGGCTGTATGCAGGGCATGATTCAACATTTGCCCGAATTGATACCATATTTGATTAGTTGTCTATCCGATAAGAAGGCATTGGTTCGTTCAATAACATGCTGGACTCTATCACGGTATGCCAACTGGGTGGTTAATCAGCCGCACGATCAATATCTAAAGCCCTTAATGGAGGAGCTATTGAAGCGTATTCTGGACTCGAATAAGCGGGTTCAAGAGGCTGCCTGTTCGGCATTTGCCACACTGGAGGAGGAGGCATGCACCGAATTGGTGCCATATTTGGAATACATTCTAAAGACACTGGTGTTTGCATTTTCCAAATATCAGCATAAGAATCTGTTGATATTGTATGATGCTGTTGGCACTTTGGCCGATTCGGTTGGACATCACTTGAATAAGCCGCAATATATTGATATTTTGATGCCGCCACTAATTGACAAATGGAATTTATTGAAAGATGATGATAAGGATTTATTCCCGCTGCTAGAATGCCTATCCAGCATTGCCACAGCTTTACAATCCGGTTTTCTACCCTATTGCGATCCAGTCTACAGACGTTGCATCTCTCTGATCGAACAGACCATCAACCAGGAATTGGTAAGCTCAATTACATTTACAAATGCCTATGGAGGAAACACATTCTATATATTTAATTTTCCATTATGTAGCTCTGCAAACAGAATCATACTTTCGATCATCCCGATAAGGAGCGCATGATTGTGGCTTTGGACTTGTTATCTGGCTTGGCTGAGGGTCTGGACCGTCATATTGAAACGTTGGTGGCCAATAGCAATATTATGCATCTGCTATATCAATGCATGCAGGACATACTGCCAGAGGTAAAAGTATTTTCAACAAAATTTGGGCTCCCAATCTCTCCCTATAACAATCTACTCTATTTTATAGGTCCGTCAATCTTCATTTGCTTTGCTAGGCGATTTGACTAAAGCCTGTTTTCCACATGTTCATCCATTTATGGCCGAGTTTTTCCCCATATTGGGACAAAATCTAAATCCAGATGTTATATCGGTCTGTAATAATGCCACATGGGCCATAGGCGAAATCTGCATGAAGTTGGGTAAGTGTGTGTGAAAGGACTAAAGAGAAATAGTGTGAGCCTTTGATGTAGACAATATGTATTAGTGAAATTTCAAATCGATTGTTGTGCTTTGATAACCAGTTTGATTCTCTTGATTCTGCCTAATGTAAATTATATTAAGAGGCTTGCCTTACAGGGGATAAAATAGAGCAGCAGACTTCACATATATTCGTCTTCCCGTTTCCGATTCCAATCTTATTTGGTTTAAAATCTTTTGAAAAATCGATTAATTAATTTGATTCGTTCTTGATTCCGAGCGATTTCTAATAAAATGTGAAACTAGACAGCTCTTAAGTCACTCTTAACCAATGTTCGAACGCAATCCAATCTTTTTAATCCTCTCAATGCATTAATAATACATACAAATCCATAAAATTTAAATTCCTCTTCCAGGTGAAGAGACCAAACAGTACATACATCTTGTACTCACCGATCTATTCATTATAATTAATCGCCCAAATACGCCAAAGACGCTGCTTGAGAATACAGGTGAGTGTTTGGATATATATAATAATTACTTCTACTATATGTCTATGTAAATGTGTGTATGTGTGTATGTATGTATGTTTATACGTATGTATATATGTATGTATGTGGATGTATGTATGCCTAATTATCTAAGTGTTAAATGTCATACATACAACATCCATATAATAATGATGTGAACGACGATATACGTGTGTGTGTGTGTGTATATATTATTACTTACTTATTGTATTATTCAGTTGATTTATTTCTATATTTAAACCAAAACCAAAAAAATCATTTTTCTGTTCTTTTATAGCAATAACAATCGGTCGTCTAGGTTATGTGTGCCCAGTTGAAGTGGCTCCTTATTTGCCCGAATTTGTACGACAGTGGTGTGTAATGAAAACAACAAACAAACAAAACTTAAAAAACAAAAGAGAAAAAACATTAAAACTACAACAACTAGCTATTATCTTTATGCTTATTCTACTACCTACCAACTACAACTAACTACAACAACCAACACGCAACAACAACTACAACAAAAAAAAAAAAAAAAAATTCAATTTCATAAAAATTATTTTTCTATCTATAAAGTTCCATTCAATGTTTCCAACTTTTTTCGTGTTCTTTCTTCCTTCTACTTCTCTTGAATTCTTTTTTTGCATAATTTGTTGGTTTTCTGTTTTTTTTCCTTTGTCGGTTTTGTTCTTGAATGAATATAAATATAAATATATATATGAATTTATTAGCTAATTGGATTATATCTATTCTATTTCGATTTATAGGTGCACATCCTTGCGTCACATACGAGACAATGATGAAAAGGACTCGGCCTTTCGTGGCATGTGTCATATGATTACAGTGAATCCAGCTGGAGTGGTGCCTGATTTCATATTCTTTTGCGATGCCATAGCCTCTTGGGTGAATCCGCCGCAGGATCTTCACCAAATGATACAAAAGGTAGAAAGAAGAGAAAGAGGAGTAAAAGATCTCAAAATATATACTTCAATTCAATTAACTCAATATATCTATCGCTGTTCTGTAGATTCTGCACGGCTTCAAGACACAAGTGGGCGAGGAGAATTGGCGTCGATTTGTTGATCAATTTCCGCCAACATTGGCCGAGCGTTTGGTCACCATGTATCAGATTTAAGATTCAGGCTAAAAAATTACAACCATCATCTCCTCAAAAAACCAATCTAACATGAACCCACCTCCTTCCCATTGCCGACACGACCTTCATCCCTGTCTTCTACTATCCTTCGCACAACCGCCCCCGCCCTCTCAAGAAAAACACTCTTGTTCTTATCTAGACAATTATGTACAAGTATGCGTTTCGTCGTCTTAATCATTGGCATGTTTAAGTTAATTCGATTTGAGTTCGAATGTTATTGAAATTTAAGTTAAACCAAAAAAAAATCAAAAAAAAAATGTAAAAGAGAAAAACACAAACTACAAAAAGAAAAAAGAAAAAAAAACGAAAAAAACAGTAGAGAAAACACTTTATAACCATTAAAAAAAAAAAGAAAAAGAAATAGCTATAGTTATAAGCTCTTATATATAATATATATACATATATATATACGTATACTATATAACCAATTTATATACTTATGTATATATGTGTGTATATATATATTTATATACGAGAACCAAGCTAGAAAGAGATCCCTCTTCTGCTTGACTTGGATTATTAATTAATGAACTATTTTTTTCGTGTATGCAGAGAAAAATGTCCAAGAACCAAGGTGTGTTCCGGCAGTACTTAAAGCAGAGAAACCGGATCCAGTGCTATATATAGAGAATATATAATATATCCCATACACACACACACACACACATTCACACACACATACACACAGTAGAAAGCGAAAAGTTGGTGTTATATTTATTTCTTCACCTCATTTTTTTTCACTCTCTCTCTTTAACTTCCTCGTAATCGTATAAAGATAATAAAAACTAAAACTAAACTGATATTGCGGGTTCTCGTGTCGCGTTAAAAAAATTAAGTAAAACTAAAACTCATGTCAAATCGGAAGGCGTTGGGTCAAGTTGTGAAATCAAAAACAAATAAAACAAAAAAACAAATATCAATAAAGACTGAAATCAAAAATCCGTTCAAGTCATCGTTCAAAAAGAAAAATAACTCCCGTACATACATAAATCCTCGTAATCCTCAATTAAATCGTTCAACTACAAGTATATATAGAATATAAATTTCACAATCGAACCCAACAATTTCCATATAATACAAAAAAAATAAGAAAAATCGAAAATCAAAAAGAAAAAAACTCGTTCAAATCGGTTCCGGTCGCGTTTCGGGTTCTAACGGTTTCGCGTTCGCGTTCTCTCGTCGCTCGTTCGTTCGTTCGTACTCTCGTATACTCGGTAATTCGTATTCGTATCGCGTTTATCGTCGCAACTAACTTCTCGGGTAAAAAAGCAAACAATGAAAAATATATAATACACTATATAAATACAACAAATTAGGGCTACAAAATGCATTGCTTGTTTTCGGGTTTTGCCATATAACTGAATTGAACTGATATTTAACTGATTCTGAGCAAAAAAAAAACGAACTCGTATCTCAAGCAGTGTTTTTTATACCATGCATCCATAGGGTGAAATGGTATATTAAAGTCGCCAAAATATATGTAATAGGCAGAAGGAAACTTTTCCGACCCTATCAGTATCAATAGCCGAATCGATTGAGAGATGTCCGCCTGTCTGTCCGTCCGATAGAGTGCCTAGATCTTAGCAACCAAATTTGGCATGTAGACTCGTTTCGTGTGTACGTTGATCAAGTTTGTTCCAAATTTTGGCCACTCCCCCTTCCGCCTTTGAAATTCGATAAATTTGGCAGACTAATACATTTTGCGAATATCTATCATCCCACCAAATATCATAAGAATCGGAAAAAAATGTTCGAGTTATGTATACATTGAAACATTTTTCACTCAAAGCGGTGCAAGGCGAATGCACACAAAAAGAGCGAGATAGCATATGCTAGAAATCACCGATTTGGTCGGGGGCGCTAAGGTGCTCGTGTCCACATAAGAGTGAGCGAGATAGCATTTAAAGAAATTTAATACATTTTCACCTGATGCATGGTATATCCAAGTCGGCCCGGCGACTCACTTCATTTTATTTTGTAGTCGTGCAATAAAATAAAAAAAAAAATTATAATACAAAAAAATCTATTACTGATACTACAACAACAACTTACTGATATTCTATATTTATATATATATATATATAATGCTGTACAACAAATTAGAAGTGTTTTTTTTAAATAGATATTGAGATTACAATTTCCGTTACATTAAAAACAAAAACAACTGAAAACCATTGACTGATCACTTTTTAAAGTATTATTATATATTTTGTCTATTTTTTTAAATTAATTTTTTTGTATAGGTACAAGTGTAATTAATTAAAGTTGTTTTTTTCCCTATAATTTTTTTTTTTTTTAATTTTACTCAAATTTTGCAAACTTTTACGATTTTTAGGTATAAAGTGTACAAACAAACAAAGAAAAAAGCAAATAAAAATGGAAAGTCTTTTGAAATTGTCATGGAACAAATAAAACATTAAAGAAAAAAAAAAAAAAAATGGAGTAAACACATACAAGCAAAGAAAAAAAATGAAGAATAGGAAAAACTCAAGTAAATCTAAGTAATAGTATTATGTAATTAATGCAAAAACTATGTTTACGTTTAATTTATAATAACTGAAAAAACAAAACAACTAAAAATGGGGGAAACACGTGTGATAATTAAATAAATCGTCGGGTCGTTCGTTCGCGTCGCGTTAAACTGAAACTAAACTAAGGGACTTTCGCCCCCGAGTCCCAAACAAACAAACAAACCAATAATGATAATGATAAATATATAATAAAGATATTACAACAAAGCAACAAAAACTAAAAATAAAACAAAAAAAAAAACAAAATATCGTGATTTCGTTGTACCTTAAACCGAATTCATCGCGGAATTCGGTCGCGTTCGCGTGCGTTTGTATCTCTCTCGGGTGATCTTAGTGATTAGAGCATAAGCAGTAAAAAAAACCACAACACAAAGCAACACTACAACTACACACACACATTAACACACACTCAAACACACACACAAACACACACACAGAAACACACCACTGATTATATATACACCAACATACATACATCCACACAAAAAACATATATATATATATATAGAATTATGATGTATAGGTTTTTTTCCATTACAAAATCTTAGGTCAAGTTAGGACAACAAATTAAAAAAAAAAACCAACAAAAACTAAAACCAAAAAAAAGCAAAACAAAATAAATTAAACGAGATTTGTGCAGAAATTAGGGAATTCTTTTTTTTACATTATATATACATAAATATATATATATATACATATATCTATAACTATACCTATATCTATATATATATATATGTACATACGTACATAAGTAATCGAAACAAAACAAAAAACTATCCCTCTAAATAATTGAATTCCGAAAAAAATCTGCATACACACACAGACAGACAAGTCACACCCAAAACACCTTCTTCCTTTCCCTCCTTTCCATCACAATACACGCAGACAGTTTTATATATTTTAGATCTATGAAGAGTAAATGTAAAGCAAATCTTCATACACCTTATAACACACATACACACACTCACACACACACACACTACTACTGTACTGCATCGTAGTTAAGCACTGAGCTGATCTGTGTCAGAATGTTGACTATTTCATATTTATGCATATAAAATATATATATATACAAATATGTATCTTTCTATTGAAACACTTTCATGTGCATATGAAATTCTCCTTTCGACATTTGTGTAAACTGAAACAAAAAACAAAAATGCAAGCAAAATATATATAATTTATATATACATATAAATATAATATATATATATATATGTATATCTAAATATATATATATATATGTGTGTATCGAAAATAAATATGTATGTATAATTCTAACGTCATTAAATCAAAAGGGTTTTTATCAGAAATCAAGCGAAAACTGTATATGGAATGGGGGTTCCATTGAAGGAAGAAGAGACCCACCGACAATCAACTTGAAGCTCATCTGTGATCTTGAGGAACGTATTCAATAATAGGTGAGCGTTGTAGGGCCATGATAACCTAATATGTGAAATTTTTGCAGATTCTACAAGATGAAGTGTTTGGAATCTTCCTTGTGATTTCAAACGGAGGAATCTTTAGGAATGAACCTAAGAAAAAGCTTTCAAATGGAGGAAACTTCATGAAAGGAATGATCGCACATGGAGAATATTTTAGAAAAGTAGTAGACCTACAAATATTTTGTTACTTGTACCAAAATAAAATATGTGTTAAATCAAAAAATTTGCAACGTGTTGTAAATTTTGTAGGGAGAATGATTGGTCTAAAGCAGTTCGAAATGAATTTGCATAGAGCTGATGCGCTTGTTCTTTTAAAATGATTCAAATATTTATTTAATTCAATCGAAAATTTACAAAGTTGAGAAAAAATATGGCAAAATTCTAGGATAAACTTGGAGTTGCTTAAAGAGCTTGGCACAAAAAGAGTAGATTGATAGATAGAAAGTAGATAAATGTACGACTGGCATGGGAACTGGGAGTTCTTTGGGGGTAGTACTTCCAGTATTTAACCATCGGCCTGTCGATGTTTTCCGTTGATTTGTTCGTCGTTTAGTTTGTTCGTTGTGGATAAGTCCTTGACCTTGATCGTTTTGCAGTTGTTTGTCGTCGTTCAATCGATTTAATTTTCTGGACAGGCACCCTGCCAGATGTCGCCATACACCAGATTGGGTGTAATGGCCACTGGCTTCTTGTTGATCTCCACCTTGGCAATGCAACCCTTGTAGGGCTTACGTGTCTTGATGCCAGGGGCTTTCTGGAAGGCAGCGTGTCCGCCCATAAACAGTGGACGATTCGTTTTGGTTATGACGGATCCCTCACTGCCCACACCCGGAGTGGAACTGATGTAGTCAACCGCAATGTTGATGACAAATTTGGATTTAATGGCCTGAACATTACGCCATTTGCCATCACAGAAGCTACCCTCATTGGGCAACGTGTAATTGGTGACCAAAATGTTCTTGGGATCCGATTTGACAGTGAAGAGCAAACTATTGTCCACCAGTTCCAATATCAAATACGAATTTTTGCCATGCACCGAGAAGAGCAAGCCATTCGGTTCACGTGGCCGGAAATCGAAGCTAATGGTGATCTCGGGACCCACAATGAAGCGATCCCACAGCTTCACATATGAGTTGGGACGATGGAAGAAGAAGCCCTGCTCCACTTGTTCGCTGCAGGGCACCACATTATAACGTGTTGGCTCTATTTCTAGCGGCATGCTGTGGAATTTGATGTCCTTGAGGCAGCCATTATAGTAGGAGGTGTTGCCACCGAAATATGTGGCCGATTTCAATAGCGGCTCCACATACTTATTGATGCCACCCACATAGATGGGATATTTGACAGTGAATGGTGGCGCTGACTTGCTGCTATCCAGTTCTACGGAACCCTTTTGCTCCTGACCATCGATGGTGAGGCTAATCTTGCGATTCGTTCGGACAAACTCAACTGTGTGCCAGACGCCGTCGTTTAGCTCCGTCTCACTGGAAATGTTCGCCCTAATCGAATCGCTCAATCGCATCTGATGGAAGACAATGCCGTCCAGTAAATAGACAGCTATGAAATCCTGATGATGCTCATCGGTGGCATAGAAGAGCAAGCCATCTGGATATTCAGTCCGGAAGCTAATGCTGACATCATAGTGACGACGCAATTTCACTGGCAATGAATTGATTTCCAAACGCTGATCCATCAGCGAATAGAAACGATAGCCAGCGTCCGCAAAGTCCACATCGAAATTGGGTTCCGATGGCAATTTGCAGCGTTTATCTGTGGGCAGATTTAGCTTGGGTGTGGGACGTGGCTTGGTCACAAGAGTTCTTTCTGTGCTCGGTGGTCCCAGTGGTGGCAGTGGATCCTCTTCAATGAATATATTTGGTGTTGCTATTGTTGTTGTAGTGGTTGTAGTTGTTGTTGGTGGGAATTCTGGTGCTGGTTCTGGCTCTGGTTCAGGTTCAGGTTGTGGTGGTGGTAGTGTAGTTGTGGTTGTTGTAGTGCTAGTCGTGGTGGTGCTTGTGGTGCTGGTTGTAGTTGGACGAGTCGATGGTGGTCGCTCATACGGTTGCACCGGTGGTTCCAGCTCATTTGTACCACTGGGATAGTATATGGGCACTTGATCGGGCTCATAAACTAAACAGAGGGATGGGGAGAAAGGGAGAAATTTTGATTTTTGACTTTCATTTCCCGCACGATTAGATTTACTTACCCAACAGATCTGGTGAACAGTTATTAATATTGCCATTCTTCTTTTCAGCACTGTCGGCAAAGTTGATAATCTCCTCATTGACAGTCACATCGCTGATGCAGCCCACAAAGTAGGCCAATGTGGAGAGAGCTCCCTTTGGTGGTTGATAACTATCGGGTAGACCACCAAAGAAGATATCTCCACCCTGTATAATAAGTGGAGCTGGAGGAACAGGTAAGCTAAAAGCAAAAACAAAAGATAATACAATTACAATGGGGTTATAAGGGAGGAGGAGGGTTGACGGGTGTGTGTGTGTGTGTTCTTACCGTGCATCCTCCAGCTGATCATCATCTGCCGAAAGTCTCAATTGATTTGCATTGTGTAATACAGTGACCACATGATCTTCGCCATCATTTAATTGCCGCTCAGTGAGGACCAATTCACTACCCTGACTGCGTAGCGTTAAATAACCATTGTCCAGGGTCAAACCGATAGTCGAACTCTGATCATGATTGGTTGCATAGAAGAGAACGCCCTCGGGTTGGCGTGTCTTGAACTTCAAGACCACATAGAAGTTATTATCCGATGAGATATTCGCTGTGCGCAGATAGCCATACTCATTGGGAGCAAACGATACGACCATGGAGAACTTGTCGGGGCAACCCTCGACCACACCAGTGCTATTTAGGATTTTGGTGAGATCCACTGGGTAGCCCGAAATGGTGACATCATCGATGCAACCATCAAAGTTCTGTTTCACAATCTCCGAATGATTGAGTCGGCTTGGATGGCCGCCGAAATACATGAATTTCAGCTTGGGCATCTGTTCTTCGGCACCCTCGGGAGCCTCCTCTTGGAAAAGCAGGACATCGTTGACCTTGAGCAGGCCACGACGACCATCACGCTCGGCGACAACACGATGCCATTGATTGTCATTGTAGCGACCCTGCGAACCCGATGACACCAGCTCATTGCCCAATTTGAAGCGGAAGAAGACAGCGCCATCGACCAGTTCAATGGACATGTAGTTCTTTTCCCTGCCATAGAAGAAGAGCAGACCGTTGGCAGCATCCTGGGCGGCCTTGAACTTGAAGCGTATGCTCGATCGGCTCTTGAAGTTAATTGTTGAGGCGTCCAGCTGGGCATAACCATTGCCCTTGAAACGTAATCCGGTGACTGGCAACTGTTCCTCGACCAGCACTGATCGCATCTCAGCGCCCTGTTTGTTCTCCTCGCCATAGACAAAGTTCCAGAGACCAACGGGCTCATCGCCAATCTTCAGATCCTCGATTTCACCATTGAACGAACTGGAACGTATGTCATCGGGCACTGTGAAGTCCGAGGGTCCTGGATAGCCGCCCACAAACAAGCGACTATTCCGATCGACATGCAAAACGTTCTGGGAGCCAACCAAATAGCCAGATTTCTGATGATCAACAATGCGGCCATCGGGCAATTCCTCGCGAATGGTCAACTTGGCATTGGAACCGACACGCTCGACCACAGCCTGATACCAATTGCCATCGGCGACATATTTATCGCTGGTGATGCGTTCCGGTCCGTTACCCAAATCAATGGTCAGTATGGGATAACCATTGAGGATCTCCAGGGCCACGAAATCATTATTCTTTTGCGTGGTCTTGTTGTCATTGCCCAGGTAGAGAAGGAAGCCATCCGAATCATTGGTACGGAAGAATGTCGACATTTTCGTTTTGGTGGCCAACAGTTTGGCCTTCTCCGGCGTCTTCAGTTCAAGCACTGTGCTGGGCATGAACTTGACACCGACCTTGATGTTGTTGGCTATCTGTCTGGCTGTCTCAATCTGCCGCCTCAAATTCTCAATGTCCTGTCCCAGTTGTTGTGTCAGCTTACCGACATTCTGTTGCTGGACCTCAATGCTATCGGCTAGAAGGGCCATTTTCGGTATATTAGTATCGACATTGTCCAATTGATTGGATGCTTGAGTGATATCCTTTTGGGTCAAATCCACATCACGATTGATGGCCTGAGCTATCTCCAGTTCTTTGGGTGTTTGTTTGCTCACAGGTTCCAGTATTGTCAGCACATTCTGAAGGATCTCCAAGGCACCACTGGCATTGGTGTTTGAATTCTTCCACATGTCCCTTTGCGTTTCAGCTGGCAGCTGCTTAATCAGAATATTTATGTCCTTCAATTGCTGTTCCGTTGCGGCATTCAACTGGGAAATCTCCTGCACTTTGCCAGCAGAATTATTCAGACGTGGTTCAAGATCGTCCTGGACCTTCTGAAGACTTTGTCGGGCCTTTTGCAATAGATCTGCGGACCGCTTATCGGCATTTCCGGCGCGCTCTTCGATGCCATCGGTTATACTGGTGGCATTTCCGGCCGCTGTGATGGCATCTTGACTGAATTGTTGGGCAGCATGCACAGCTTCCTCAATTGTGGTATAGGCAGTTGCTGCCTTAATGGCGGGATCAGCACTGGCTGTCATATCCTCGTATTGTACCGACAAATCCTTGGCATTGTGAGTTAGATAGGCGGCCTTCTGTATGGCCGACTCGGTCAATTCACTCGCCTCCTTGTGCTGTCCCTCGCGCAGGGGCAAATCCACGTCCACGTTTTTATTCACACCGCTCAGCAAGTCGAGAGCGTCTTGCAGACTCTCCAATTTCTGGTTGATCTGATTCAATGTCAAGTCACCGTTGATGAGATAGTTATTCGAATCCTTGATATTATTCTCCGCCTGTTGTTGCTGCTCGGAGACAGTATCGAATTTGGAGTTGTCATAGGACTTCTTGTTGGCCACATTCAGACGTTCCACATCGACCAATTGGTTCTGTGACTGCTCACTCCAATTGTACAGATCCTCCAGTTTGTCACTGAACTCTCCGATGTCGTTCTTCAGGGCATTCAAGCTGCGATTCTGCTTCTTGATGGGCTCGACCAAGGCGTCGACCTCATCGAACTGCTGCCTGGCCTTGTTCAGGACATCCTCATTGAGGGCCACCTCGATTTGTGTGGCATTTATTTTGCCTAGTACACGCTGAGCCTCTTCTAGGGCGGAATCAATTTTCGTACTGGCCGTGGCTTCCAGATTTTCGGATAGATCCTCAACAGCTTCGATGGCCTGCCTAGCCTTGGCTACACTCTCGAGAGCTTCCTCATGGACAGCGGTGACATTTCCCAACAGAATGCTTGATCTCTCACGTATATCGAGGGCATTATTCAATGTCTGATTCACCTGTTTCGCATACGTTTTGGTAGCTGCCTCCAGTTCGCTATTGGCCTTCTTCGAGGGACCCAAATTAACACTTGTGGGATCAAGGGCCTTGACCTTCGGATCGTATTCGTCGGCCAAGTCGTCGTAGAAGTTCAATTTCTGGCTGGTGAAGAAAGCCAATGTAACACTTTGGAAATCTTCCAGAACACCATCGATTTGATAGCGCATACGATCGGTCACATCGAGGAGAGCATGATGACAGTTGTTGCACTCCAGACAGCCCTCGTCCTTGATGAGGACCCATCGATTGGGGCAGGCATCACATCTGTCTCCGATCACTCCGGGCAGACACTCGCATTGTCCGTTCAACGGGTTGCATCCGAAGCCCCGCGAATAGCCCTGATTGCAGTTGCATGGTGTGCAGCCGTCCTTCGTGTATTTCCAGTGGTCGACAGCACAACGATCGCATTTGGTGCCCGTGACTCCCGGCTTGCAGGCACAGTTGCCCGAATGATTGTCACACTGAGTCATATTGGAGGCGGCACCACAATCGCAGGCACGACAACCCACACCAGAGAAGTAACCGTAATGGTCAGGCTTGCATTCATTGCAGCGCTCGCCGATGACATTGTCATGGCAGGTACATTGTCCCACATGGGGATCGCACTCCAGAGTGCCCACCTCTTCGCAATCACAGCTCTGGCAGTTCTTCAGCTCGACGGCATCACCAAAGTAGCCGGGGGCACAGAGATTACAGGCCGCTCCCGAGGTATTATTCAGACAGAGCAGACATTCGCCAGTGCGCGTATCGCAGGATCCTTTCTCCAGGGGATTAATATTGCCAGAGCATTGACATGGCTTGCACACATCGCCCGGACTCTCCGGGTTGCCATAGAAGCCATTTGCACACGACTCGCAACGCGGACCCGTGTAGCCAGGCAGACACTCGCAATGGATTTCGTTGCCTGACTCGGAGATCTCACAGCTGGTGGCAAAGTTATTCGAATCGAAGGGCAGCGGACAGGCGCAGATCATGCAGTCATGGGGTGAACCATTTGTGGCATTGCCATAGTAACCAGAGACACATTCATCGCAGTGATCTCCTCGCGTGCCATGCTGGCAATCCTTGCAGATGCCGGTGGCACAGTCGCAGGTTTCGGCATGTCCATTACACACGCATGGGATACAATAGCCGCCATATGGACCATTCGGATCACGGTAGTATCCCGGTGCGCAATCCTCACACGAGTGTCCCGCATAACCGGGCGGACAATGACACCGCTCGACAGCCAAGAATTTGTTCTCACCAGTGCCATCGGCATCCTCATCGGCCAGTGTTAGATAGACATTCGAGAGCTGAGTGACCAGTGTTTGTTCCCAATAATTGGCGCGTATGAATATCGATTTCAGATCCCTCAAAGTCATCATAAAGTCAGCCCGACTAACTGATTTACCTGTCAGTGTTTGGAAATTTGTCTCAACCATTTGCAGGCGATTGGAGAAGGGCAAATTGCTGCTCGGCTGCTCATAGCTCTGATGCACCAATATCTGATCCTTGCCCAATAGAATGACATCGGGCGCCACAATCGATTTGCCATCGAATCCGGACGTAAAGTACAGTGTGTAGGCCAAATCTCCGCCATAAGCCGATATATGACTATTTTGATTGAGCAGATAGTCCAAAACACCGAAATAGGCCACTCTCTGATCGGTCATCTCGCGGAACGAGAAATCCGCCTGCAGAGTCGTCTCATTGATTACGAATTCCGATTGCGGTATGCCCCAGATATCGAATTCAACCGTATTATTGTTGAACTCCGCCGAACTGATCGACACATCCTTGAGCAAACTGACATTGTAGACCCTCAGATAGGCACTGTCGCATCGCGATGTCTTGCCAAAACAGAAGCATGTGGTGCAACCATCCGGATTGTTATCCTGCAGATTGTATGTGCCATCGACACACTGATCGCAATCCCTGCCCACCACATTCTTCTTGCAGAAGCAGCTGCCATCGATCTTATCGCATATCTCGAGCTCAGTTCCGGGATTGTGGCACGAGCATTGACCGCATCGCGGGAATTCGTAATAGCCATGGGCGCACACGTCGCAGGCACGTCCCTCGATGTGGTCGCGACACTCGCAGGTTCCATTGAACATATCGCATTGCGTATTGCCATTGGCTATGCCGAGATAGTTGCAGTTGCATTCCTCACAGCCGATCACCTGATGGAAACCATACGTATTCGGGGCACATTTCTCGCACAGGTCGCCAATCACATTCGGTGGACACATGCATTCGCCCGTGGTTGGCTCGCACATAGCACTGCTGGGACACTCGCAGGGTTTGCAATCGGGGAAACCGTAGTACCGACTCTTGCACGAACCGCATTGACGTTCAATCACATTCGGTTTGCATTGACACTGACCGCCAAATGGATGACACTCGAAACTAGTCGATCCCGCATAGTCGCAGTTACAGGCCAATGCGCCACCATTGTAGTCGGCGGTGAGAGAGAACACGGCCTTCTTGCAAAAGTCACTGGCATTGTGGGTAATGTGGAAATGATCGTGTCCACAATTCTTAATGAACTCCTTTGTCTGATCGAATGTCTCTTCGACCAGTAAATCATCATTATATTGATCAACGGGCACCACAACCAAATAGTCCAACCAAACACTTTGTGGATAATTGTTCTGTTAAGAGAAGATGATGTAGATTGGTTATACATATGTAAGTAAAAGGTTACCCTCCGATTCCTTACCGTAATGGTAAATTTGAATTCATCATCAATATCGAACCACCAATCGCCTCCATTGGGTCGTATGACACCACGACAACCGGAACTCGATGGACAATGTTGAATATCGAATTTGCCATCGTATTGATTCTTGCCAGCTGTCAGAGTATATAGAACCTGATATTTCGGATGACTGGGCTGATAGTATTTCAACAAAATCACATAGCGTCCTGGTTCGGCCACTTTAGATCTGCAAAACGATGATCGCAAATAGAATCATACAAATCAAATGAATCATCTAATGAATCAACTCACTCAATCACTATAGAACCTTCCTCTTTGCTATCCAAATTAACCAACTTGACACGCTCATCGAATGCCGCATACGGTGGCTTATTCAAAGAGATGCGATCCTCGTGATCGGTTTCAAATTCGATTTTCTTTGAATCGGGCACTGAACGGAATTTCGGTGTCGCACATTGTCCATTGTGGATGACGCAGACGGGACTCGGATTGATGTAATCAATGGACCACTTCTCAACTGGAATGGCTGTAACTGAAATGATAGCTACGCGATAGACATCATCGATATCGGCCTGGAATGGGTACCCAATTAACGAAATGAACCTCTAATTATCCATAGATGAACTCACATAAATGGTGACTTGTGGGACATCATCTCTGTTGATGTAGAAACTCTTCTCGCGTCCATCATCATTCACGGGCGTACGACAGACCGTGGAGTAAAGACATGGATACAGGAACACCGTTGTCTCGCTCTCCTCCTGCTGGTCCAAGCGCAAGCTAACGAAATATGGATCTGCATAGTTGCGCTCGCTAATGTAGTCGATGACAAAGATATAGCGACCACTGTGTGGCACATTGACTTGATAGTTCAACTCCTTTTGAGTGTTACTCAATACCGGGATTTCGCCAACATGGCCAATGATCTCAAAGTGCTCGGGATCACTATACACTTCATTCGAATCGCTGTGAATCAACGTCGCTGGTTCAAATGTATCCACTGAAGCGTATTTGTAATGACGACACAGCTCCATGTTGCCCAATTCACAGGGATTGGCTATGTGGCGAGTGAGAATCGATGCCTCGTAATAGGCAGCCGGCAAGAGCACAAAGTAATCCAACATAACATTCTTATTCGCTTTGGTGGTGAAGACATAACGGCCTGGATCGAGGACAATGGCTGAAGGTTTACTACCCTTGGGACCGGCCACAGTAACGAACTCCGGTTCAGTGGTCGGACGGAGTAATACCTTAACGCTGCCAAATGAAAGAAATAGAGAGAGAGAGAGAGTGAGTGAGTAAATGATGAAGGGGGAGTTGGTTTGAGTCCACTTACTTTTGATCCACCTCTTGGGGATTCTCCGACTGTATTAATATGCTCGCAGTGACATTATGTTCGTTGGGATTTACATAGCGTATGACAATGCGATAGACAGATGACTTGAATACCGTCAATTCGTTGCGCACTTCATTCTGAATGTCATTGAAGACGACATAACCCTTGCTGCTGAATCCTGGGAAAACGGCCTCATCGTATTGATAGCGCATCTGAGCCCCCGACGGCTGTGCACCATCCTCGTACTCATATTGGAATTGATGCAGAGTGGGGAAATAATGTGTGGTCAATGGTTGAGTACACGCCCGTCCAGTGACTCGCGGATGGCACTTGCACTGTCCGCTGTTCTTGTCGCAATCGGTCTTCCACGAACCACCCACATCGCAGTTGCAATCCTTGCACCCAAACAGTGATGAACCATCCAGATCGTAAGTGCCATCCTTGCAGTCCTTGCAACGACGACCCTGAGTGTGCGGCTTGCAGGGACATTGACCCGACTTGGAGGCACATGTATCCAACGCCGAGATGGTGCCATCTGTCCAGCAGTCACAGTTCTGGCAACCATCCGGATTGCTGATATTCAGATTCCAATACAGCGGCTTGCATTCGTCACAAATGCGTCCGGTTACACGCTCCTTGCACTTGCATAGCTCTCCCACCGGGACCGAACCGCAGCCGGCGAACTTATCTATCACACCCGCTGGATCACAGTTGCAATCCTCACAGCTGGGGAAATTGTAGAAACTCTCTTTGCACGAATCACACTGGCGACCATCGAAATTCTGATGACACAGGCATTGTCCATCGGCATTGCAGGTGACACCCTCGGCGCCGTGCAGATCGCAATGGCAAGCTGTACATGACGAACATGAGATGAGATTGCATGGCTATCGGGGGTGTTCTAGTACTTACGTAGACAATCCGGATAGCTGTAGTAGCCAGCACTGCATAGATTACACTGCAGGCCAGCAAAATTGGTCAGGCAATTGCATTTGCCCACGTTATCGCAAGTAATCGCAGAACTTCCTGTTGTCGAGCAATTGCAGGGCTTACAATTGGGATAATTGTAATAGCCAGGCAAACACTGATCACATCGTGGACCACCAAAGCCTTCGCGGCATATGCATTGACCCGATTGCTTGTTGCATATCTCCTCTTCAGTGCCCTGATTGTCGCAATCGCAATCTAAACGAGATCACAACGAGAATTAGAATTAGTTATCCATTACTATTATGTACTTCCGCCTCTTTCGGAGCACACTTACATAGACACTGGGAATAGCTGTAGTAGCCGTGTTTACAGCGTTCACAATTATCGCCGCCAAAGTTGGTCAAGCACTTGCATTCTCCTGTATTCACATCGCAATCGTTGGTAATGGAACCCAGTTTGTTGCACTCGCAGGCTTTGCATTCGGGGAAACCGTAATAGCCCTCGGCACACTGTTTGCAATAGGGTCCAGCGAAATTAATCTTGCACGGGCATTGCTCTCCGCTCTCTGCTTCGCAGTGATAGCCATTTGTGCCATTCAGATTGCATTCACATTCGCGACAATTCGGATAGCCATAGTAGCCGTAGGCACAGGAGTCACAATTTGGTGGCTGGAAGGCGGCACGACACTCACAATTGCCAGTCTCCTCTTCACAGTGACCCGTCGAGTAGAAGTAGTCACATTGGCAGGCTAAAAAGTAATCCAGTTTATTAGTCAATTTTCCTATCCATGTGATTTTGTGCGGCACTTACGACTGCAGACATCCGTTTCGTTCCAGTATTTTCCCTTTGGACGATAATATTTCGGTTTACACTTGTTGCAATTTGTGCCCACGGTGTTGTGTTGACAGTTCTTGCAAACACCACCGCCATCATAGTTGCTAAAGTGATTTAGAGATTTGTACTTGGTAATTTTTGTTAGTTTTGCTCGCTACTTACCCATGAATATCCAGGGAAAGACCCTTGCGATTGACAGTTTCATCGTATTCACACTCATTACTGTGTCCATGACAGTTGCAGGCTATTGAGGAGAACGTTGATTGAGAACAGAAAATAATTATACGAATCGGTATCGGTCACTTACGTTCACAAACGAAGGGACGAGCGTTGGTATTTTGACGCCATTTCTTTTGCTCGAAGCCGGGACAACATTCGTTACATTGAATGCCACAAGTGTGATGTTGGCAGCGGCAGGCGAGTATTCTCACTGGACTCTTCTGGTCCTTGACATCACAGGTATCCGCATGACCATTGCACATGCAACGACCTCCAATGGAGATGTCCTTGATCGAATAGAAATAACGTCGCGTCACTGTGGGATCCTGGCGGGCCACCGACATCAAATGACCCAAGAGATTCTTGGTACGCAACAGACGTATGCGCACATTGGTCGCCCGGGTCCATTCCTGCAGCACTGTCGAGTTGAAATAGTTGGTCGAGCTGGGACGTTCGTTCAGCAACCTGACTGGAATTTCGCCATTCTCTAGCGGCACTATTTTGGAGTATTCGGTGGTGCAAATGACATCATCATCTCGGGTTATCGGCTTATACGTATCCTTGCCAAAATATGTTTCACAATCGGCGGGCGTATCCGAAAAATGTTGCCATGGTGTCCAGGTCTTGCCATAATCCGTCGATTTCTCCAATGTCCAAAGACCGGGACGCGGTGAGTTACCCATGCGTATAAAAAGGTATGCCACATGGAATTCCTACAAAACGAATTTTCATTTCTTTCATTCAATTGCAATCTTGGTTTCCATTTCCCCTTTCTTTTTTGACCACCCTAATTGTAGCAGCAGCCGCAAATTCATTGAAATTTATTAGCTTTGTGTACACACAAACACATATGAGACGATAGGGAGACAGTATGAGATCACTGGCATGAGAATTTACTCCATGTTCCCTCTCGGAAACAAAAATGTTGTCTTGTCTTCACTAAATGTTTGTTTATTTAGACTCTTCTGTTTGCTTTTTGATTTGAATTCAATTGAAGGAGAACAACAAAAAACTAAAGGTCAAGTCGTATAGATTTTGGTGTACCCTATGTAGCCCTAAGCAAAGTGCTGAGAACTTTATAATTTTTAAAAATCCTTCAAATTGTTGCCTAAAAATTGTTGTTAGCTAAAATGTTGCTGGCAACTCATGTTGCTGGTCACTCGTGTTGCTGGCGAGTAATGTTGCTGGCAAGTCATGTTGCTGTTGATGCCATTTCTCAATGGCTGATAAATAATGGGAATAAATTAATAACGATCCTAACGATCATAAAGGAAAAATAAAAAGACAGTGCAGATAGACTGACCTAGAGTCACATTCCATACATTTTTTGGGTTGCCTGAATATACCCCTTTAGTTTTGGGTTTTTATAGAGAAACATAAAGTCTTCAAAGCAGGGGTGGACTCTTGCATATCAGAAATGAGCTCGACAAAAATCTTGTAGTCATTTTTGCCTCTCTCTCTCTCCTGTCCAAGTCCGCTCCTGACTCTATAGCAAATACACACATCTGGATGCATAAGTATATTTAGATACAAATTGGTTTCGCCTTTGCTTTGGTTTGTTTATGCTATGTATAAAATCATTTTGCATAAACATAATTTGTATGCTATTCATGCTTATAGCAATCACAGAGTTCATATTCCCTCATGTTCATAATAGTTTATTTTTCCATTTTTAGTATGCTGTGTTAATGAACACCTCCTCCACACACACACACTCATCAAGATCTTGCACATTTCTTAATTGCAATTTTACTAGCATTGCAGTTTGTTTCTTTGGAAGCGATGAGATCATATTAAAGTTTTATTTTTGAGTCAAGTCAGAATCAAAAATTAAGAAAACAGTTTCGTAGCGTTTCCGTTGCACAAGCGATAAGAATTAGCGTTGTGTTGTGACCCCACAAATTCCCCTTTTTCTTATTTTAAATGTAGCACAAGATAAGCATTTAAGAATGAGACTACTATAGTTTCTATATATGTACATACATACATTTGTGCTGCTGATAAGTAATGGAAGACTAAGACCAATTTATGTCGCATGCTGCTGGGATTGAAAATAAAAATTGTCGTCTTCGGCTTATCGCAAAGAGTCAATGCTCCACGTTTTGTTTTCGAGTTTCTAAGCAAAAGCTGTAAACTGAAACTTGCCCTGGGTATATATGTACATACATATGTATATACATGTACATATGCTTAATTTTTTTAGCTGATAAACCACACAACTCCTTCTAAAGAATTTGACTAGCTCAGCAACATAATTCTCCTTCCCTCGTTTTTTTTGCTGTGTCGCCGTTCAAAATGAAAACCCATTAAAATCGTTTTGAAATTTTACGACGATCGTCCGACGAAGAAGATTCATTATATTGGTGTCTGTTGCATCCTATTTACCACATCTTTCATTCTCTCTCTCGCACTCTTTCTTTGTCTCTTTTTTTCGATTTTTACTTCTTTTGTTCTTTCTCATCGTCTTCTTCTTCGTTTTACCTGTTCAAAATTGATGGTCAAATTGACTTCATTGAATTTCATGCCCCGAGACAGAGGGGGACTTTGCCACCAGGCCTCAGTGCCATCGATTGCATTCTCTGGCGGATGATTCTTCTCCGGCGTATTGGGATCACAATAATCGCAGACCTACAACACATGTTGGAGAATAGAATAGAATAGAATAAGTTTGTTTTTCGTTTCTTAGATATTTTTAGAGTTCCAATTTGAATGTTTAACACATGTGTTGCTGAGGAAATTTCTTCTGTATGTATACCAAAAAATCAATCTCAATTGAACACAAAAGAAATTTCCGTTTTTTTGGGCGTTGTTAGAAGAGATTGGAGTTGGAGTGGAGTTGGAGTTGAAGTCTCGCTCTTACCTGTCCCTGTATAACCGAATAGTCGATATGATCGTTTTCTGTATTGGCTCCCACCAGTTTACAATAGAGTTCGGGTCCATCGGTATCCTGTCCGCATGTGGCAGTGGCATAGATTTTACGTCCTGTGGCCAAATTGAAATAAGGCGGTGTCAATTCGGCTGCACACCATGTGATGAGCAGACCAAAGGCCAAAGCCCTGGTCAAGCCCACGCCCACACCCAAGCCCATCGCACGCAATCAATCCCAGCCTGGAGGGGAGGGGAAAGTCCTGCTTAAAGATCACTTCCGGCTTGGTTTTTCAGTACTTATGAGTATGCTCTTCTTTCTTATGTATTCCACTTTCTTATCTCTTTTTCATATATGTATATATATTCTTCTTTTATGATTTCACTTTTTTTTCCTGTTTCCATTCGATTCCTTCTTTTTGTTCCAGAGACCATCCAACCGCACCGGATGGCTCGTCGCGAGCAACTGAATCCGAATCCATTTTCGTAGCGGGAAGTTTTCCTCGATCATAAGAACACACACTCGCACACACACACACACTCAGACCCGAGCACACCCAAAAGTATCTGATGGATTCGTTGCTGTTGCTGCAGCTGACTCTTCGGTCGACTCTTGCTTTTCGTTTTCATCTTCGGCAATCCCGTACCAAATTTATTACTTCATCACCAGCTGAGATAAAGATATTTTTTTCGGTTTTTGTTTTGCTTTGCTCGTTTGTTTATTTTACATTCTGTCTCCCCAGCTCCGCCTTACCGGCCGGCATTATACAGAGAGAGAAACTGGTTTCCTCCCTGTCGCTCGCTTTGAGTGTCTGACATCAATCACTTTTTGACTGGTTTGTTAATCTTCGTTATGAAATGTGAATAGGTGAGAAGATGCGAAACCATCAACACAGATTCTAAGCCAAGATCTCTATATATTAAAAATTTGGACAAATTTTAAAATTTTTATAGCCTACTTTAGGGATTGCATTTAGAACGGAAAAACTGTCTCTCCTAGTGTCGGAAAAAGTAACTTGTTAGAAAATCCTTAAATGTGCCAAAAGAGACCACCAATCATCTAGAAATCTTACCAGGTCCTTGACCATTATTTTGTATAGAAAATCCAAGTTCTCTAGAATTTCCTAAAGGGTTCGAGGGGCTCAATCGAACTCTAGCCAAACGAGACTATGTACATATGTATAAAGGGGCTTCAAAATTGTACTTTGTATAAACTTAAATATCTACAAAATATTCTATAAAGCCTACTCTAGTATGTAAAGGGATTATTTTTTTGTTCCAAGACATTCTCACAATATGAAATTTGTAACGTATTATTTTCTTATTTTTTCAGATTTCCTCCAAAGATTGGTGAGTGAATTTTTCTTGTTATTGCTTAATATCTTATATGACTTTTCAAGAGGTTCCTTTGAGTTTAAGAAAAACCTCTGCTATGCCCTTTTGTAAAGTGATTTCTCCGTTTGCTGTAGTGTCGCGAGCTCTGAGCGCTTCTCTGGAAGCGCTCTATTGACCATACATAATGTGGCCAATCACTTATGCACATTAACTTAATTAAAAATCAATTTATTTTAGCAATTAAATTAAATAATAACTATAGAAAACACATTACCTACAATGCATAACCATTTAACACTTGCAATTTTGAGTTCCGTTTAGCCAAAAGTGGAACAATACGAGTATTATTTTCGGCATTAGCCTCGCTTAAAGTTCTTTTTTGGTCTGAAGCAAAAGTATACATATGTGTGTAAAATGAAACCGAAGGTGAATAACATGTTCGAAAACTCGCTCCGAAAAACTCGATAAAGCAAAAATAACATGCAATTTCATTTCAGTGTCCAGTGTTCGGCACACTGAAACTTGAAGTTTATTGCTATAACGATTAAAGCCCCAAAAAGGAGAAGAAATAAAGCAAAGCAACAAAAAAGAAACCAGCTAACTGCTTAGAGCCAACTGCCAAGAGCCAAGAGCCAAAGAGCTGAGTTTTTGAAAATCACGATCAAAATGCAAAAAAAAAAATTGTGCAAAATTCATGACCAACGTGTGGACAGCGACGCTTGCTTTTTTGGGTCTTGATTCCATGCTTCAAGAAATACGAAAAAATACTAACAAGAAAAGGCAAAAATAAAAACCAAAACACAGAAAAAACCAAAAATCAGAGGGCTGGTCTTTGTTTTCATTGAACCGAAGTTCTCATACCCTATAAGTGGACTAATGTGATACAATCTTTGCAAGTTTTATTTGGTAAATAAACGAAACAGAGCTTTTGCTCTGTCCCGTCCTACTTTGCATATATTTTCGCAAATTTGCTTAGCTTGTTTGGAAAGTATTAACTACTTATTAAAATAGATTCTTCATTGATCTTTCACAAGCTATTGTCTGGCTATTTCTTTGTATCTATTTACAATACTTTAATTCTTTATTGAATGATATTCTCTATGATAAGTAGCTGAACCGAATCTAGAGAGTCTCAGTATAACAAAACTGCTGTCCAAATTCGAGTACAAAATGAATATACCATTTTGGCAAGGGTATGGCCAAAAAGCAGTCAAAAAACCAGACATGACCAGAAACTGGTTGCAATGACAAAAATAATTGCACTGATAAAGAGACTGACTGCTGACTGCTGCCTGCGGCTTACTGTGTTGCCTGTTGCTGCTGCAATTGAGTGTCAGAGCCGTTCAGTTTCAGAGAGTTTTTGGTCAAAGTTTTATTTTGGCCTCAATTTGCAGATGCAAACGAGTTCTGATGACGTAATTCAGCATCGTTTACTGTTATTTCGCTTAACTTTATGCAATTCACGCAAATTCGATATTATAATGTTAATGTACATGTTTTTTTTTTTTATTTTTTTTATAAATAACAAACAAACAAACATAAAAATATATATATGAAGAACAGCAACAACAACAAGAAATCGAGGAATTGCATCACATCAACAAGAGGTTCTTGATTTAGCTTTATTGCCCACGCCACAAAAATTTGGATTTGATGTGCTTCGATTTTACAGTGGTTTACAAACAGATTCTCGACAGAGGGAAATTGAATTTCTAAATATTTCTACTATTGGGTTTAAAATGCAAATTTCGTAATACTGACTTGTACAAGTTTTTGGGGGTCTAAAATTATGTTGCATCATTAATTAAAATTAACTTCTACAATTTAAAAAGAAGTAATTATTGAGAGTTTAGTTCACTTACTATTATTCGATATATTGGAATACATTTATTCGGAGATGAATTTTCAATTAATTCGATATATTGGCTCGGACTGTGTTTATATGATTGTTTGTCAATCGCAGAGCTAAGAAGGGCTATGGCAAATGATATGCCCACTTATTCCCTCCCAGGCGAATAGAAGAACAGAGAGAGTTAGCTGATTTTTAAATTTATTCAACACCCTTTGGAGAGAAGAAATTCCCGGGAAAATACCAATTTGCTCCACTGTGCAAGTGCCAGCGATTCTGTCGACGTTGCCGACGCCGCCGTCATCGGCTCGGTCGCCGTTCACTCGACGTTTTCACTTATTCATGATTGCATGTTTGAATTTGTGCTCAATTTGGTTCTAAATCTCGGCGCGTGTGCATCGGAACTCCTCCTCAATCTCGGACTGACATGGTGCTGCTGAAAGTGATTAAATATTTAGTTGGTTAGTTTTCATAATCATCATCATCATCATCATTATGAGGACATATTATCTCAACTTCGACGATAATATCTAATCCTTTTTCTTCAACAAAAGGTTGCGTGATTCGTGTCTGCAATGAGCTATCCCAAAATATGTCATCGTTGAATAAAATGTTTAAGTATCATCTATTAGAGGCGAGCTAAACTAAAAAACGGGGGAGGAGTTGGAGGAGGAGGAGGAGCAAGCATCGAAGAGAACTTGTTGATTGAATCGTTCGAAGCAAGTTCGTGGCTTAAATCTTTTGTTTTCATTCACATCTATAATTTTTTTTTACGTTTTTGTGATCCAATAAAAAAACCAAAAATAAATAAATTGCAAATCTCTATCATCTAACGGAATAATAAATTGATTTAAAGTCAAATCCGTTAATAAATTGCAATGAGAAAGGCAAAAATTTTATTATAACCTTGAACTGAGAATTTATTCTTTTGTTAGCAATTATTCGGGTGGAGGGGAGGCAAAAATTGTACTAAAATTTATGGAATTTCCCCTAAAAGACCAAAAAAAAAAAAAAAACCCATTCCCGCCTCATTAAAAAATGAATTGTTAATATTGTTCTTTAAGAGCTTTAACTAGAAATCTGTGTATAAATACAGATATACATATATGTATATACAAAGCATATATGCATATGTAAGTATTTATTTACTTAGTTGTGGTAGTCGCTGTAGTCTTTTGCCCCTAACAAGGTCTCATTATGACTTATTATACAAACAAACAAATATTTACAATTAAAGCCGGCTAAACAATGCCAACAAAAGCAGCAACAACACCAACAAATTAGCATTTCGCATCACAGTACCTCTCGACCCGTCGTTGTCGTCGTTGTTGTTGTCGCCGTCTCGTGCCTTGTGTGTCGTCATATTTAATCATCTTAAACAAATCTCTTTAAGTAGCGAAAAAATCCCCGCCGAAAAGAGAGGCATGGTTGACCCCCTCTGGCTTTCGAAGACGTCATGAATATCACACATTATTTAAGATTTATGATTTATTTCAATTCTTGATACAATGGTCTCTATGGTCTCGATATGCGAAATTATAAAACGCGTGGGTCACACGTCTTTCGTGATGCTACATGATGGCATTTTCACTCGTGCGAATCGCATTTTGCGTCAAGCGTTTTTAATCCAATTTTAAATACATATAAATAGATTTTTGTATAAACTTATAGCAATTTATATGCAGGAATATTGACCTGTCGATTGTAAACTAACCAAAAGAATTTCCAGACATATCAGGTTTTCTAAACACGATTATAAAAACAACTAAGCTTTCCATAATTTCAGTGGGGCAGGTCAATTCACAAACTCACACAAAATGATTGAATTTCAAAAGTTTATTGGTCAAATTTTTACTCTGTCGGTTATACTTGAAGGTTAACGAACTTATCTGATCAATTTAATATTGAGAGTTGTAGAGAATAAGAAATTGAATCTATATTAGAGGTATATCCTTACATAAAACATTAAACCTGAAATGATTTGCTGTCGTTAAGGGGCCTTCTTAGTGAGACTATCAGTTAGTTTTTGTGAATGGATATGAATATGGATATGGATATTCAATGTAAATCGGTCAACAAATTTGCATAAAATATATAAAACAGAGGAAATTTCTTGCCGAATACATGTAATTTAAAATTGGTAAAATGTAATAAATATCGGTCAAGGGTATAACCGAAGGTAGTCCAGAGCCCTTTGATTGTTTTATATAAAAAAAACCAGAAGTCCTTGGCTAGATCAATGCGATTAGAAATCAATATATCAATTTTAAGTGGTAACTTTAATGCGACTTTAGATACTTATTAAATTTTATATACAAGATTATTTGATTATATCTAAAAATTATTACTCGTTGCGTACAAATGCTCTACCGAATTTGACAACACTACTAACAAAGGATAACATGGAAGTGATCATTGAATGGGCATGCTTTGAACTATCCGTGGTGGTGGTGGTTGACGCTTCACGTTTCTCATTTCGATTTGAGCGCAAGTCATCATATTTGCGACTCCTTTGCAATGGCATCTCGGCACTGCTGAAGAGACGATCCACTCTGGGTATAACGATCTTCCTTTCGAATTCGCCACTGATTTCATTATCTCGATCATCTTCTCGGCCAAAGTCGAACAAAGGCAGGCCATTTGCTGCGCAACCAACCACCAAAAAAAAGAAGAAGGAATTGCATTTTAATATCAGATCAAATGTGATTAAAGTTTTTTTTTTGTACTTACACATTATTATCAGCATGGAGCTGATTAATAGAATGCTGGCAATTCGTTTGAGTGTGAACATTTTGGTTTGAACAATGTTTCGGAACTGAATGTTTCGGTAGCATCGACGTTGAACTATATATCGGCGGATGTGCTAGACATGATACGTGATCATTTAGCGGAATGCAAATGGAAAGTAATACATTCATTTAATGCGCACGTTTCACCATAAAACAGTAATTGTTTTTATTATATTATTTCATAAATTTGAGCTTAATTCATACATAGCCATAACCATAGGAGAACACGAAAGAAAGAAGAACAAAAAAACGGCAACTAATTTCAATTGAAACTAATAGAAATAGCTGGAGGACTTTGTTGGACTCAGGGGCTTCAATTTAAATAATTCATAGGCATTATCCAATTCGGCATCGGCCATACGTTCATCGGGCACTGCTGGTGTCTGTCTATAGTGTTCTTCCCGCTCCTGATACGAGAGTCCTTGTCCAGATGATGATGATGATGACGGCGGCGGCATTCCCTCGCATAATCTTATATCTGCAATGAAGTACAGTGAGTGATTATTGCATATAATCATGAAATTCATCACATTACTAACCGCAAATTAATAGTTCTAGAAGTAGTAGGACTAAAGAGATGAACAACGCGCTCCTCATTCTGTTGGCCATTGATGGAAATGGTATAATGTAAACTGACAACTGACCAACAGTTGTATTCACAATTTATATATGTGTCTCTGAATGGATGGAAAGATCTCTTCAGCTTATTGCTGATTGGCTTTGTACGCAAAAGCCAATCGTTGGGCGAGAGATTATGCAAAATATCCCCAAAAATAAAAATACAACAAAGAGAACAGATTCACAAAAAAAAAAATACAAAACCAAAAAGCCGAAAAAGAAAACGACAAAAACAAAAACCAAAAAAAAAGGCTCGGGGCGTCGTTCTGTCTCAACGGCGTCTGTAGTTTTTTTTTTTTTTTTTGCTCTCTGGTGGGAAAGTACGCCAACGACATCAACTTTGGCAGCGGCCATCATCGATATCATCATGATTAATAAGGTTTAAGTTGCCTACCGGTCTTTGACGTCGTCGTTATAGCTGGTTAACTGAGTTGTCAATGCGAACGCACCACGTGCTTCACTTTCCTGTGACATGATTAATGAAATCTGTAAGATATTTCGAATCTATAATTAGGTAAACATTTCGTTTCATGTTGTCTCTTTCTTTCTAAATTTAGTGACATGAACTTAATATTTGAGGTTGCAAAACCTGTACCTACTCTTTTTTGAGGGCGATGCGGGGGTTGGGTTTGGCGTGAAATTGCCTTAGAGATTTAATTCGAAGAATTAAACGTGTACCGCCGATTGATTGTAGGAAGCTAATTGCTTTCCGCTTGATCGGGAAACGGAAAAGATTGCGTATTGCGAAATGAAATGCCACAAGGAATATTAGTCATTTGTCAATAGATATTGAAGTTATGTCGTACAAAAAGTGTTCTTGATTACTTTTCACTTGACCAATTTATAACAATTATTTGTTATTTGTTACTCTTTACCTTGAGGAATTTTTATAAACAATAGAGAACGAACTCCTTATCTCTCTCGCAATGGGGAATATGTTTAATCTGCGCTATGATTGGCGGGCGTCTATCAGCTAATTGATATATTATTTGGAAATTGCTAAAAAGTTCTTCAAAACACTGAACTAAGTCGAGTTAGTCGCTGCCAAAGTGTGAAACCGTTTAAAAGCATAACCAATCGATTGAAAACCAAGAAGAGAATAAGTTACAAAGTGTCGGAAAATAATGAAAGGTGGGTGTGAATAACAAGCTTCTCAATATTTCAATCCATCTGAACAATCGGTCCATAAAATTGATCTTAAATATTAACCTATTAAATACGAAATACTTAATTTAAGATTAGTAATAATTGAATAGTTTAATAATATTTTTAACTTCTCTATATAATTTTTTTTTTAAGCAAACTATAAATTAAGAAACGGGGCAAGGGCAAGATACTGTATTCGTATTGCATAAGAATCATAAAAATCAATTGAGAAGACTACTACCTACTACTGATAAGTTAAATACTCGTTCAATTAATTAATGTTTAATTAAATACTGTTCTTAACGAACTGATGAATGTGTCAGTTTTGCCAGTGAAGTTGAATTGTCTGTTTTTCTTTTCTTTTTTTTTTTTTTTTTTTGGTATTAATTTTGTTAGTAAATATTTTTAAACGAGTGTAATTCAAACGAATTGTGATAAGAATTGTTTGCCGCGTGTGCGGCTTATTCACAATAAACTATAATGAAATCAAATTGTTTACTGTTATTAAAAAAAAAACTAAATATACCACACAATTCCAATATCGATGCAATTCTAAACATAGATCATATTATCAAAGAAAGTGTGTCTCGCCAAGACGAAAGACATGTGTATGCAGCAGCGCGATAAAAATCACACATTGCCATTTCTATATCTCTGCATTATCAAGGGCCCGGACCAAAGACCCATGTTCGGCTACTTTACTAATGAGCCCAGCCGCCAAAATTCTAATTGTCATTTGGCAAATTGATAACTTTTGCACAGTATAAATAGCAGCATCGCTAGCTTCCAAATATCATAGTATCGCATTCAATCGCAAACTTGTGGCAAGTTTTTAGCAAGTTTGTAAGCTAAGAGATTTCGGAAACGGACAACATGCGCAACTTATATGGTAGTAGAATGAAATACATCAAATGGAAAAGGCACAGGATTTTAGGCTAATTGTCATATTCTTTCATATTTCTCAGCTTTTGCTCTGCTGGTTATTGCAGTTACCGCCAGCTGCACTTCGGGTGCCAGCGTGGATCGGTTATATGGCGAAGGCCAAATATTTTGCCGTGGCAAAGCCAACGGTATTCGCACCATGGTTCCTGGAAGTTGTTCCCAGTTTTACGAATGCCAGAATGGTGTAGCGAGCAAGTATTCCTGTCCCAAGTATTACGATTTTAAAGCTAGACGCTGTGTAACCCACAATCCTGGCTGCACGGAAAGTGCTCAGATTCAGCTTAACTCAGCAAGAGATACGGCCGTGCCATGTGGAAAGACAACAGCCGCTCCACCATGCGTAACAACCACGACTCAATGCTCGGGCAGCATTAAGACGACAACACCATCCTGTGGCGCAAAAGTAACCACAACGACTACAACAGGTCCGACAACAACGACAACATGCGCACCAACCACAACTACAACGACGACAACTACCACAACAACAACAACTACGACTACACCAGCTCCAACGACAACAACAACTACGACTACAACAGCTCCAACGACAACCACCACTACGACGACAACAGCTCCGACAACTACAACAACGACAACCACCACATGTGCGCCAACTACAACTACAACGACAACTACAACGACAACTACTACGACAACCACCACCACAACAACAACAACTACGACGACAACATCCACTACGACGACAACAGCTCCGACAACTACAACAACGACAACCACCACATGTGCGCCAACTACAACTACAACGACAACTACAACGACAACTACTACGACAACCACCACCACAACAACAACAACTACGACGACAACATCCACTACGACGACAACAGCTCCGACAACTACAACAACGACAACCACCACATGTGCGCCAACTACAACTACAACGACAACTACAACGACAACTACTACGACAACCACCACCACAACAACAACAACTACGACGACAACAACCACTACGACGACAACAGCTCCGACAACTACAACAACGACAACCACCACATGTGCACCAACTACAACGACAACTACTACGACAAACACCACGACAACTACAACGACGACAACAACAACTACGACTACAACAGCCCCAACGACAACAACAACTACGACTACAACAGCTCCGACAACTACAACAACGACAACTACCACATGTGCTCCAACTACAACTACGACAACAACAACAACTACGACTACAACTACTACGACGACAACAACAACTACGACTACAACAGCTCCGACAACTACAACAACGACAACTACCACATGTGCACCAACTACAACGACAACTACTACGACAACCACCACGACAACTACAACGACGACAACAACAACTACGACTACAACAGCTCCAACGACAACAACAACTACGACTACAACAGCTCCGACAACCACAACAACGACAACTACCACATGTGCTCCAACTACAACTACGACAACGACAACCACTACGACAACAACAACAACTACGACTACAACAGCTCCAACGACAACAACAACTACGACTACAACAGCTCCGACAACTACAACAACGACAACTACAACAACGACAACTACAACAACGACAACTACAACAACGACAACTACCACATGTGCACCAACTACAACGACAACTACTACGACGACAACAACAACTACGACTACAACAGCTCCGACAACCACAACAACGACAACTACCACATGTGCACCAACTACAACTACGACAACAACAACAACTACGACTACAACTACTACGACGACAACAACAACTACGACTACAACAGCTCCGACAACTACAACAACGACAACCACCACATGTGCACCAACTACAACGACAACTACTACGACAACCACCACGACAACTACAACGACGACAACAACAACTACGACTACAACAGCCCCAACGACAACAACAACTACGACTACAACAGCTCCGACAACTACAACAACGACAACTACCACATGTGCACCAACTACAACGACTACTACTACGACAACCACCACGACAACTACAACGACGACAACGACAACCACTACGACTACAACAACTACAACATGCGCACCAACAACCACAACTTCTACTACAACAGCTCCAACGACAACAACAACAACGACTACATTAGCTCCGACGACAACTACAACAACCACTTCTTGTGCCCCAACTACAACGTCGACAACAACTACGGCACCAACAACGACAACAACTACAACAACAACTACGACAACGACAACAACAACTACAACATGCACACCAAAAACCACAACTACTACTACAACAGCTCCAACGACAACAACTACGACTACATTAGCTCCGACGACAACTACAACAACCACTTCTTGTGCCCCAACTACAACGTCGACAACAACTACGGCACCAACAACGACAACAACTACAACAACAACTACGACAACGACAACAACAACTACAACATGCACACCAAAAACCACAACTACTACTACAACAGCTCCAACGACAACAACTACGACTACATTAGCTCCGACGACAACTACAACAACCACTTCTTGTGCCCCAACTACAACGTCGACAACAACTACGGCACCAACAACGACAACAACTACAACAACAACTACGACAACGACAACAACAACTACAACATGCACACCAAAAACCACAACTACTACTACAACAGCTCCAACGACAACAACAACAACGACTACATTAGCTCCGACGACAACTACAACAACCACTTCTTGTGCCCCAACTACAACGTCGACAACAACTACGGCACCAACAACGACAACAACTACAACAACAACTACGACAACGACAACAACAACTACAACATGCACACCAAAAACCACAACTACTACTACAACAGCTCCAACGACAACAACTACGACTACATTAGCTCCGACGACAACTACAACAACCACTTCTTGTGCCCCAACTACAACGACGACAACAACTACGGCACCAACAACGACCACAACCACTACATGCGCTCCAACAACTACAACAACAACTACAACAACAACTACAACAACAACTACAACAACAACTACGACCACGACAACAACAACTACAACATGCACACCAAAAACCACAACTACTACTACAACAGCTCCAACGACAACAACTACGACTACATTAGCTCCGACGACAACTACAACAACCACTTCTTGTGCCCCAACTACAACGACGACAACAACTACGGCACCAACAACGACCACAACCACTACTTGCGCTCCAACAACTACAACGACAACAACAACAACAACTACGACAACCACATGTGCTCCAACAACAACTACGACGACAACAACGACTACGACAACCACATGCACTCCAAAAATCGCAACAACTACGACAACAACCACCACTTGCGCTTCAAGAACCACAACAACCACAACATGCTCGTCAACTACAACCACCCAATGTGCCGACGTACCAGTCACAACGACCACAGAATGCGCTTCAATAACAACCACGTCTTGTGAAGGAGCTGTGCAGGCCGCACAATCGAATCGTGATACCATTCGCCGACGACCACGACCCAACCGTAGACCACTGTGGGAAGCTCTACAGCAGACCCAGGGAACTGGTAGCAATTTGAATCTCCAACTGAAGCTCACTTGCATCGGCAAGCCTGATGGTTTCTTGATGGCTTCGCCACAACGTTGCAACGACTATTATATATGCCGCAATCAACGCGCTCTCAAGGTCAGCTGCGGCGATAAATATTTCAACGGCCAGAAGGGTATTTGCGATCTGCCCGAAAACACAAGCTGCATTCAATCCTAATTGAAGCAGCAAACTCTTCGCAATGCGACCGATGATGATATTACTAAAATGGAATTGCCAAAAACCATGAAACAACGACGACAACAACAACAACAACCAAAAAAAAAAAGAAGACATATATATAAATAAATAAAATTGCAATCACCTAAAAGAGGTTAACGAGTAAAAATACTTGTGTTTCACTTTTCAAAGACAACTAATTTTAGCTTAAGAATTAAGGCTGATTCTTAAACCAATTGTTCATTGATGGAAATTGAAAGTTTGGCTATTTATTTTTTAAGATGTGTTGTTTTATGCATTTTTTGTTATTTGTAGAAATTAACTGGATATGGATGGTGATATGGCTATGCCTAATTGTGATAGTGAAAATGGAGGAATATCAGATAGACACAGAATTTTGCGTGTCCCTACCGACGGGCTACTATGAGTATCCATATGAGTGTAATGCATACATATCATGCAACAACTCTTTTGCAGAACTGGAGTATTGCCCCGAGGAGAAGCTTTTCAATGCACAATTACATATATGTGATACCCCTGAAGCGGTTGACTGTGATCCGCTGTTGCCAGATATCTGTAATGATCTAGGTAACTCCACATTGCTGCCAGCGGGCAGTGAATGCAATCAATATATTGAATGTGTGAATGGAGTCAGTGTGCTAAACGAATGCCCTGGTAATTTGTGGTTTAATCCTCAATGGCGTATTTGTGACGATCCCAATGATGTTTGGTGCGACAACACAACCACGACAACAATAACAACAACATCACCAACATCAACAGCAACAGCAACAACATCAGGAATAGAAACGACAGAGGATCTCTTTACTGGTTGCTTGCATGAAGAAAAGGGTACATCATTGCCCTATGTTAAGAATTGTCAAGAATACTATTTCTGTTGGGGCAATGGTTCTTATACCCTGTTCCCATGCCCTGTAGATAATTGGTTTAGTCCCTATACGGGCAATTGTGGTCCTGAAGTATCGGCCGAGCTTTGCCGGGAAGCTACAACTCCTACTACTAGCTCAGCTACTACCTATGCGGATAATCTTTGCGCAAGTCAAGATGTGGGCGCCTCCTTTCCCCTCACATCGAATTGCAACGAGTATATCTTATGTTTGGGCAGTGATCAATCTACTGTTGTCAGATGTCCAGCAAATGCTTGGTTTGATCCGCAAGTGGGTAGTTGTGGGCCAAATGTCTCACCATCCGCCTGTCGTGAAACAATCACTACAACGCTCGCCACCACAGAAACGACAACGGCACAACCTGAAAATGTCTGTGCTGGTCAAGATGAAGGTGCTTCGTTTCCCTTAGTGACAGATTGCCAGAAATATATTTTATGTATGGCCAATGGTGAAAGTGTGATAGTTAGGTGCATAAGCAATGCCTGGTTTGATCCCCAAACCGGCATCTGTGGACCGAATGTGTCGCCTACAGCGTGTCAGGAACAAGAGGTAAGCAGCACTACTGAATCCACCACTCAATCTACCACCGAGTCCACTACTGAACTTGCGACTGAGCCAACAGTAGAGACCACTGCAGAATATCCAATCGATTCGGCAATTTGTGCGGGCCAATCTGAGGGTCAATACGTTAGCTATCCGGATAATTGTGAAAAATATATTGCATGTGCCGAGCCAGTGCCAATCGCATTTTATTGTACTCCCGGCTACCACTTCAGTGAGAGCCTACAGAAATGCGTCGACTGGCTAAATAGTGATTGTCCAGACAAAGGCTTAGAGACAACAACAACCTCATGGCCTTTGCCGGCTCCAACTCCAACTGTATGTACAAATAGCTCACAGACAACTCTGCCATATCCAGAGGATTGTCAATGGTTCATACGCTGTGTGAATGATTACGTTTATATGATGGAGGTTTGCAACAAAGGAGAGTACTATGATCCCTGGAAGGGAGAATGTGGTGCCGATGTATCACCAGATGCATGCCGTGACACATCTGAAACGACCGACCGAGACGACGACGAAACGTCAAGTACAATTACCTCACCAACTCCGACTACAGCTACACCTCAAATGAATCCATGTCAGGGTATCCAAGATGGTAAACTTGTACCATATCCCGATGATTGTACCAAATTTATAATATGTGTGAAGCCCACACCCATCTTTGGTAATTGTGTGGAGGGGCAGGAGTTTAGTGCTCAATTGGAACGATGTATGGCTCCCTGGTATGCCAATTGTTCCATTACCATAATCCCTCCAACTGAAGAAACTACTACAACAACAACAACAACAGAAATAACACCATCCGGACCAGATAGCTTCTGTTCCGATCAAAGTGATAACGCTTTAGTACCCTATCCACATAATTGTAGTAAATATATCATTTGCCAAGATCCCATACCCATTGGCTATGAATGTCCAATTGGGGAGGAGTTTAGTCCCATTGATTTAACCTGTATGGACGCTGAGTTGGCCAATTGTGAAAATGAATCCAAGAGAAATTCACTGTCCTTGGCCAACTATCTGCTTGAGACTATTGGCCAATGGATTCCGTGAGCCGGACTCCTTATATTTAACCCACAAAAAGCATTAAAATAAAAGCATTTCAATTCATTTTGTATGTTCTCTGCATTTATTGAATATATAAGTATATATGTATAAGTATGCATAAATGTCAAAAAGAATTCGAAATTGGATTTTCCCCAGCCTTTTTACTGTACCCACTGGCATCCAGTTGGGGATATATCACAGGATTGGGTCTGCGCATTCCAAAACAATTGACCGGCACATTTAATTACAGTTGGCTGTGGTCCACAGTGGATAAACTTGTGGCAATCGCCCGGATATGGCAGATATGTATTTAACTTATTAGCCCTGCATATCGCCTCGTGATCTATGGGCAAATAGCCATCCGGATTAAGAGCTGGCTGTGTCGGTGGTGTGGGAGCTGTTGGCACAATTCCCGCATTACCTGACCCCCCGGGACCCTGTGGTATCCAGGGCAAGTAGTTGGCATCACAACCAGCATACTGTGGCGGCTCACAACGCTGAAGAACTGCATTCCATTGATTGTTCTCGGGACAGCGACGAACTCTCTGCTCATAGTACCGACTACAATCACCAGGATATGCGCTATATTGTATTCCATAATCCTCATAGTCTGGGTAGGGCAAATCATTGTAGCAATTCGAATACTCTTTGAAATCGCAACGATAAGTCACTTGGCTCCAATACAAATTCAATGGACACTGTTGCGCATAGGTCACTCCCCTCACGCAAACGTAATATCTGCTGCAGTCATTGGGATAGGGCAACATGACAGGATGGTTGGGATCATCATTGGGTGGACATTGACCCAACTGCAAACCCAATTCCGCAGCAATGGGCGCCTAGAGAAAAAAGATTCAATTATGCTTTAAAGACTTAATAAATTACTTACCAATCCATTGTTTGCCGCCTTGGTACTGCCCAAGGCGACTGTAACCACCAGAAGACAGAGATACACAGAAATTTTCATCACTGTTTGGAGGCGAAAGGATATTAATTAATGGTTACTTTGCGACTGCTACGATTCTTACTTATTGATTTCATCTAGAATGAGACTGAATGCTTATACAAAAGATTGAATCGGCTTATATAGCACTCTGCTATCATTCGATGGCACTTCAGATTTATTTATCGCATTCTAAATAGGTGATTAACGATAAAAATAAATCAAATATATGTATAGATGAAGTATTTACATGTGTATGTACAAATATGAGAAGTAAAAGGCACTCAAAATTAGAATTAAATGTTTTGAACTGATCTAGTAGACATCTCGTGCAAGTAAACCTCTATGGGTCATTGAATTATAAATTCTAGTTGATCTCTGTGTTCTAAAGACTTTCATTAAATTCCAAGGAAAAACCGTCACCTTAATCCGTCGTTTGTTTACTTAGAAATCAGCAACGAGACACGGGAGTTATGCACTCCTAACGATATATTTCTTATGTAGACCGCGTGTAACCATTCCCAAGCATTGTATCTTATCCATATAAAAAAGAAATTTCCCAGGAATTTTAACGCTAAGTCGTTGGTCAAAGTGGCTTTGATAATGGTTAAATGACAAACGCCAGTCACTTGCGATGCAATTGAATAAATATTTAATGATCAATTGCGATGGATACCTTCCACTTAACCTGTCAAGTTTCCCGCTTCAAGGACAGTGTCACATTAAAGGTAGCAAATAAGTTACTTGCAAATTATTATTTACTTGATAATATCTTTGATAAGATGCCAATAACTTATGACATATTTGATAAGTATAAAAACCATCGGATCTTACAATTTATTTTCATTCTCGTCAGTCAGCCAGTCAATTCAGAAAGTAAGCTTATTCAGTTATGATTTTTGCCATAATTCCATACCAAGCTTATATATTTTTAGTGTTTCGTTATATTTGCTTACTTGCTACACTATCAGCATTGGAAACTCTATGCCTTGCTCAGATCACAAGTTATGCTAAATATCCTAATGAGTGCAATCGGTATTATAGGGTAGATACCCTGGAATGTCCGCCGGATTTCCATTGGAGCCAAGAGTTGCAACGATGTGCTGACAAGCAAGTTGCTGGCTGCTTGCCATTTACACCTAACTCAGATCTTTCACCAGCAGCACCACCTGAAAATGAAGGGTTCGATCTAGTGCAACTCTGTGCCACTCAATCTGGTCCGCTTATACCATATCCCGGAAATTGCAATCGTTTCATACAATGCGACTATATGCCCTTCGTGAAGACCTGCCCTCAGTTTCTATACTGGAATTCACAACTGAAAACTTGCGATAAATTTTGTATTTAATATGGCAAAAAATAATATGTTCTCGTGATTTTTTAACAAGAATTGAAATCTTAATATCAATGACAATAAATTCAGTGACAGAATCGTTGAGAATGGCCGCAAACTTCCGTTGCAGGGTCCCAGTAGAGTCCTGGATTGCATGTCATTATGATGCCACGACCGTCAATACACTTGACATATTTCTTACAGTCCGTTGGCAAAACTTCAAATCGCTTGCTCGTCGTGCATGAAATCGTTGTCTTCGTTGTTTCTGATGTACAAGTGTCAGTTGACCAGTCGCATGTAGATTTTATTGGATTCCAGAATAAAGGAGACGCACATGATTGTTCAATTGCCTGACCGTGATTGCATTGATAGTACTTTGTACAGTCACTTTGATGAGCAACAAAATTTTCTCCATTCTTGCAAATACCTTTGTTTTGGCTGGAACTACTTCCATCATTATAGCATGCACTCTTCTCCCATCCACAGTTCAACCCAGTATAATTCCAATAAGTTCCAGGTCCACAATTCATAACATATTCAACCCCGTTGCTACACTGAATAAATTTCTGACAGTCAGTGGGATGGGGCAAATATTGAGCACCAGAACTGCACGAAAATGGAAATGCTGTAGAAGGCGAATCGGCTAAAGTTGAAGCTGTACTAGAAGAGATATCTTCAGTGAACAAAGTAGTTGAGCTTAATGTTGTAACTTCTGTCTCTGCAATAGTTGTTTCTCTCGTTGTACTACCCGCTTCAGAAGTTGGATGTGCGGTTGTACTATTGTTTTGAGGTTCCAAAGAAGTTGGGGCTTCTGTTGTAATCCGTTTAGTTGTATCATCAGGATTTAAAGGGCTTGAAGTTGAATTAACTTCTGTTGTGGTTTTCTCAGTAGGTAAAGTAGTTGGAGCTTTATTTGTCATTGTTGTGCTTTCTTCTGGCAGCAAAGTAGTTGGTCCTTCAGTTGAATCTCCTTGAGTTGTGGATTCTTCCGGCAGTAAAGTAGTTGGCCCTTCAGTTGAATCTTTTTGGGTTGTGCTCTCTTCTGGCTGCTGAGTAGCTGGCCCCTCAGTGGAACCCCTCACAGTTGTAGTCGGTTCTTCAGTTGAATCCTCGTTAGTTGTGCTCTCTTCAGGACTTAAAGTAGTTGGCCCCTCAGTTGAATTCTCTTGAGTTGTGTTGGTTGGTCCTTCAGTTGAATCCTCGTTAGTTGTGCTCTCTTCAGGACTTAAAGTAGTTGGCCCCTCAGTTGAATCCTCTTGAGTTGTGCTCTCTTCAGGCTGCAAAGTAGTTGGTCCTTCAGTTGAATCCTCGTTAATTGTGCTCTCTTCAGGACTTAAAGTAGTTGGCCCCTCAGTTGAATCCTCTTGAGTTGTGGACTCTTCCGGCTGCAAAGTAGTTGGGCCCTCTGTTGAATCCTCGTTAGTTGTGCTCTCTTCAGGACTTAAAGTAGTTGGCCCCTCAGTTGAATCCTCTTGAGTTGTGCTCTCTTCAGGCTGCAAAGTAGTTGGTCCTTCAGTTGAATCCTCGTTAGTTGTGCTCTCTTCAGGACTTAAAGTAGTTGTCGATTCTTCCGGCTGCAAAGTAGTTGATCCCTCAGTTGAATCCTCTTGAGTTGTGCTCTCTTCAGGCTGCAAAGTAGTTGGTCCTTCAGTTGAATCCTCGTTAGTTGTGCTCTCTTCAGGACTTAAAGTAGTTGGCCCCTCAGTTGAATCCTCTTGAGTTGTGCTCTCTTTAGGCTGCAAAGTAGTTGGTCCTTCAGTTGAATCCTCGTTAGTTGTGCTCTCTTCAGGAATTAAAGTAGTTGGCCCCTCAGTTCCATCCCTTTGGGTTGTAGATTCTTCCGGCTGCAAAGTAGTTGGTCCTTCAGTTGAATCCTCGTTAGTTGTGCTCTCTTCAGGAATTAAAGTAGTTGGCCCCTCAGTTCCATCCCTTTGGGTTGTGGATTCTTCCGGCTGCAAAGTAGTTGGGACCTCAGTTGAATCCTCTTGAGTTGTGCTCTTTTCCGGCTGCAAAGTAGTTGGTCCTTCAGTTGAATCCTCGTTAGTTGTGCTCTCTTCAGGACTTAAAGTAGTTGGCCCCTCAGTTCCATCCCTTTGGGTTGTGGATTCTTCCGGCTGCAAAGTAGTTGGCCCCTCAGTTGAATCCTCTTGAGTTGTGCTCTCTTCAGGCTGCAAAGTAGTTGGTCCTTCAGTTGAATCCTCGTTAGTTGTGCTCTCTTCAGGACTTAAAGTAGTTGGCCCCTCAGTTCCATCCCTTTGGGTTGTGGATTCTTCCGGCTGCAAAGTAGTTGGCCCATCTGTGGAATCCTCTTGAGTTGTGCTCTCTTCAGGCTGCAAAGTAGTTGGTCCTTCAGTTGAATCCTCGTTAGTTGTGCTCTCTTCAGGAATTAAAGTAGTTGGCCCCTCAGTTCCATCCCTTCGGGTTGTGGATTCTTCCGGCTGCAAAGTAGTTGGCCCATCTGTGGAATCCTCTTGAGTTGTGCTCTCTTCAGGCTGCAAAGTAGTTGGTCCTTCAGTTGAATCCTCGTTAGTTGTGCTCTCTTCAGGAATTAAAGTAGTTGGCCCCTCAGTTCCATCCCTTTGGGTTGTGGATTCTTCCGGCTGCAAAGTAGTGGGCCCATCTGTGGAATCCTCTTGAGTTGTGCTCTCTTCAGGCTGCAAAGTAGTTGGTTCTTCAGTTGAATCCTCGTTAGTTGTGCTCTCTTCAGGACTTAAAGTAGTTGGCCCCTCAGTTGAATCCCCTTGAGTTGTGCTGTCTTCAGGCTGCAAAGTAGTTGGTCCTTCAGTTGTATCCTCGTTAGTTGTGCTCTCTTCAGGACTTAAAGTAGTTGGCCCCTCAGTTGAATCCCCTTTAGTTGTGCTGTCTTCAGGCTGCAAAGTAGTTGGTCCTTCAGTTGAATCCTCGTTAGTTGTGCTCTCTTCAGGCTGCAAAGTAGTTGGTCCTTTAGTTGAATCCTCGTTAGTTGTGCTCTCTTCAGGACTTAAAGTAGTTGGCCCCTCAGTTGAATCCCCTTGAGTTGTGCTGTCTTCAGGCTGCAAAGTAGTTGGTCCTTCAGTTGAATCCTCGTTAGTTGTGCTCTCTTCAGGACTTAAAGTAGTTGTCGATTCTTCCGGCTGCAAAGTAGTTGATCCCTCAGTTGAATCCCCTTGAGTTGTGCTCTCTTCAGGCTGCAAAGTAGTTGGTCCTTTAGTTGAATCCTCGTTAGTTGTGCTCTCTTCAGGACTTAAAGTAGTTGTCGATTCTTCCGGCTGCAAAGTAGTTGATCCCTCAGTTGAATCCTCTTGAGTTGTGCTCTCTTCAGGCTGCAAAGTAGTTGGTTCTTCAGTTGAATCCTCGTTAGTTGTGCTCTCTTCAGGACTTAAAGTAGTTGGCCCCTCAGTTGAATCCCCTTGAGTTGTGCTGTCTTCAGGCTGCAAAGTAGTTGGTCCTTCAGTTGTATCCTCGTTAGTTGTGCTCTCTTCAGGACTTAAAGTAGTTGGCCCCTCAGTTGAATCCCCTTGAGTTGTGCTGTCTTCAGGCTGCAAAGTAGTTGGTCCTTCAGTTGTATCCTCGTTAGTTGTGCTCTCTTCAGGACTTAAAGTAGTTGGCCCCTCAGTTGAATCCCCTTTAGTTGTGCTGTCTTCAGGCTGCAAAGTAGTTGGTCCTTCAGTTGAATCCTCGTTAGTTGTGCTCTCTTCAGGACTTAAAGTAGTTGTCGACTCTTCCGGCTGCAAAGTAGTTGATCCCTCAGTTGAATCCTCTTGAGTTGTGGATTCTTCCGGATGCAAAGTAGTTGGCCCATCTGTGGAATCCTTCTCAGTTGTGGATTGTTCCGGCTGCAAAGTAGTTGGCCCTTCAGTTGAATCCTCGTTAGTTGTGCTCTCTTCAGGACTTAAAGTAGTTGGCCCCTCAGTTGAATCCTCTTGAGTTGTGCTCTCTTCAGGCTGCAAAGTAGTTGGTCCTTTAGTTGAATCCTGGTTAGTTGTGCTCTCTTCAGGACTTAAAGTAGTTGTCGATTCTTCCGGCTGCAAAGTAGTTGATCCCTCAGTTGAATCCTCTTGAGTTGTGCTCTCTTCAGGCTGCAAAGTAGTTGGTCCTTCAGTTGAATCCTCGTTAGTTGTGCTCTCTTCAGGAGTTAAAGTAGTTGGCCCCTCAGTTGAATCCTCTTGAGTTGTGGTCTCTTCCGGCCGCCAAGTAGTTGCGCCCTCTGTTGAATCCTCGTTAGTTGTGCTCTCTTCAGGACTTAAAGTAGTTGGCCCCTCAGTTGAATCCCCTTTAGTTGTGCTGTCTTCAGGCTGCAATGTAGTTGGTCCTTCAGTTGAATCCTCGTTAGTTGTGCTCTCTTCAGGACTTAAAGTAGTTGTCGATTCTTCCGGCTGCAAAGTAGTTGATCCCTCAGTTGAATCCCCTTGAGTTGTGCTCTCTTCAGGCTGCAAAGTAGTTGGTCCTTTAGTTGAATCCTCGTTAGTTGTGCTCTCTTCAGGACTTAAAGTAGTTGTCGATTCTTCCGGCTGCAAAGTAGTTGATCCCTCAGTTGAATCCTCTTGAGTTGTGCTCTCTTCAGGCTGCAAAGTAGTTGGTCCTTCAGTTGAATCCTCGTTAGTTGTGCTCTCTTCAGGACTTAAAGTAGTTGGCCCCTCAATTGAATCCCCTTGAGTTGTGGACTCTTCCGGCTGCAAAGTAGTTGGGCCCTCTGTTGAATCCTCGTTAGTTGTGCTCTCTTCAGGAATTAAAGTAGTTGGCCCCTCAGTTGAATCCTCTTGAGTTGTGCTCTCTTCCGGCTGCAAAGTAGTTGGTCCTTCAGTTGTATCCTCGTTAGTTGTGCTCTCTTCAGGACTTAAAGTAGTTGGCCCCTCAGTTGAATCCCCTTTAGTTGTGCTGTCTTCAGGCTGCAATGTAGTTGGTCCTTCAGGTGAATCCTCGTTAGTTGTGCTCTCTTCAGGACTTAAAGTAGTTGTCGATTCTTCCGGCTGCAAAGTAGTTGGTCCCTCAGTTGAATCCCCTTGAGTTGTGGATTCTTCCGGCTGCAAAGTAGTTGGCCCCTCTGTTGAATCCTCGTTAGTTGTGCTCTCTTCAGGACTTAAAGTAGTTGGCCCCTCAGTTGAATCCCCTTTAGTTGTGCTGTCTTCAGGCTGCAATGTAGTTGGTCCTTCAGTTGAATCCTCGTTAGTTGTGCTCTCTTCAGGACTTAAAGTAGTTGTCGATTCTTCCGGCTGCAAAGTAGTTGATCCCTCAGTTGAATCCTCTTGAGTTGTGCTCTCTTCAGGCTGCAAAGTAGTTGGTCCTTCAGTTGAATCCTCGTTAGTTGTGTTCTCTTCAGGACTTAAAGTAGTTGGCCCCTCAATTGAATCCCCTTGAGTTGTGGACTCTTCCGGCTGCAAAGTAGTTGGGCCCTCTGTTGAATCCTCGTTAGTTGTGCTCTCTTCAGGAATTAAAGTAGTTGGCCCCTCAGTTGAATCCTCTTGAGTTGTGCTCTCTTCCGGCTGCAAAGTAGTTGGTCCTTCAGTTGTATCCTCGTTAGTTGTGCTCTCTTCAGGACTTAAAGTAGTTGGCCCCTCAGTTGAATCCCCTTTAGTTGTGCTGTCTTCAGGCTGCAATGTAGTTGGTCCTTCAGGTGAATCCTCGTTAGTTGTGCTCTCTTCAGGACTTAAAGTAGTTGTCGATTCTTCCGGCTGCAAAGTAGTTGGTCCCTCAGTTGAATCCCCTTGAGTTGTGGATTCTTCCGGCTGCAAAGTAGTTGGCCCCTCTGTTGAATCCTCGTTAGTTGTGCTCTCTTCAGGACTTAAAGTAGTTGGCCCCTCAGTTGAATCCCCTTTAGTTGTGCTGTCTTCAGGCTGCAATGTAGTTGGTCCTTCAGTTGAATCCTCGTTAGTTGTGCTCTCTTCAGGACTTAAAGTAGTTGTCGATTCTTCCGGCTGCAAAGTAGTTGATCCCTCAGTTGAATCCTCTTGAGTTGTGCTCTCTTCAGGCTGCAAAGTAGTTGGTCCTTCAGTTGAATCCTCGTTAGTTGTGTTCTCTTCAGGACTTAAAGTAGTTGGCCCCTCAATTGAATCCCCTTGAGTTGTGGACTCTTCCGGCTGCAAAGTAGTTGGGCCCTCTGTTGAATCCTCGTTAGTTGTGCTCTCTTCAGGACTTAAAGTAGTTGGCCCCTCAGTTGAATCCCCTTGAGTTGTGCTGTCTTCAGGCTGCAAAGTAGTTGGTCCTTCAGTTGTATCCTCGTTAGTTGTGCTCTCTTCAGGACTTAAAGTAGTTGGCCCCTCAGTTGAATCCCCTTTAGTTGTGCTGTCTTCAGGCTGCAATGTAGTTGGTCCTTCAGTTGAATCCTCGTTAGTTGTGCTCTCTTCAGGACTTAAAGTAGTTGTCGATTCTTCCGGCTGCAAAGTAGTTGATCCCTCAGTTGAATCCTCTTGAGTTGTGCTCTCTTCAGGCTGCAAAGTAGTTGGCCCATCTGTGGAATCCTCAGATAAATCTCCTTGAGTAGTGGACTCTTCTGGGTGTAAAGTAGTTGGCCCTTCATCTGTGCTCTCTTCCGGCTGCGAAGTACTTGTCCCATTTGTGGAATCCCTTTGAGTTGTACTTTCTTCAGGTCTTAAAGTAGTTAGTCCCTGAGTTGAAGTCTCTGGAGTTGTGCTCTCTTCTGGCTGCAGGGTTGTTGGCTTTTCTGTTGAAAAAGTTGGTTCATTCTGAATTGGAGTTAAAGTCGTTTCTGCTTCGTTTTTTCCGGGTGGCAAACTTGTTGGAAGCAATGTTGTATCTATTGCCCAAGTTGTTCTCTCATCTGAAGAAGACGGTGGGAATGTGAAGATATTTTTTGTTATATCTGTAGGTTGCTCTTCCGCCTTAACTGGCAGTATATGAAAAATGGCTAATATAATTGTTATTCCCTTAATTGATTTAGTTAACTTATTCGGAGCCCTCATTCCGGTTGGGCTATATTGCTTCTGTGTGACAAAAATATTAATGAATGTTTATTAAAAGTATGTGCATCGATATTTATACTTAAGTGTGTGTAGAACATTGCACTTCTTATCAAAATTGAGTGTTGCGCTTACCCAAAATGTTATCTCTAGGAAGACACTTGAACGATTAAAATTGATTGATAAGTCAATTTGATCTTCGTTGTATGAGGGTGGATCAGGTAATCGTTTTCGCATTCGGTTTACAATCGATTCGGGATATAATGGTTATAGTGCCACCTACAGTTGGACTGCATGCGCCAAATTCATTGTCTGACTAATTTTGAGATAAGCAACTTATTATTAAGACCAAATCGAATTCAATTGTTTGTGGTGACCTTTAACATTTTTCTGTTAATGCAGTTTTTAAAAAAAATTGCCATTGCAAAAATATATTTTACTTAATTATTAATGCTTCGATTCGCCTTACAACTGTGATTTACACGCTGATTTTTTTTACACCTTTAATTTTAATGTTCATTTAATAGTTTTTTGTTGTTTTGGTTTCTTGCATTTGTGTATATTCTACACAGGTAACGATTGATCAACCGTAGTACATAGCTATTGCAATCTAAAGTCGCATACATAATCACAACGCTCCAATGGTTGATTCCATAGAAGACCTGGTGGGCAATTTTGCTTAATCGGTTGGTTATATACGCATTGAATGAACTTGGAACAATCAGGTTGGTAGGGTAAAAACTCATTATCATTTGTTGAGCAATCTAGCGATGGATCGTTTGGCTCCTCTTTACCATCATCATCGGGTTCACAATATTGCGAATCCCAGCCACAGACATTAAGCTTGGGGTCCCAATAAAGATTGTCGGGACATATTCTCAATATTCCAACACCATGTAGACATTGATAATATTCTTCACAATTTGGAGCTGACTGATACTCTTCATCAGGATCACATAGAACGGGCTGCGGTTGCGTTGTGCTTATGTCCTCTACGGTGGTTGTATCTTCAGGTGTGGTAGAGTATTCTGTATTTGGATCAAGACTGGTGGTAGCGTCGGATTCACCGACATAGGATGTATCCTCAAATGGCAAACCTGTGGCACTAGCTGCCAAACAGACAAATAAGCCCAATGTAACAAGTAATTGAAAGCCTATAAAATAAATCAATTATTTTATTATTAGCAGTCTTATCAACATTTGAAAGCTATCCTATCAGGTAATACCTGTCATGTTTACACTGGATGAATTGCAATTGAAAAGTCGTTCCAAGTGTGCAGAAGCTTGTGTTCTTATATAGCCACCCAATTGCCCTTTCTCCCACCTTTTTTCGCGGTTCTTTTTTGTGTAATCAGTAAACATTTAAACCTCTCATAAATATACCACTTGCCGGTAGCTTCCCGTCTCTTATCATGCCATGTAATTAACAATTCCAGATACTTATATATTTTTAAGTATGTATAAATGTCTACTTCCTTTCGATATTATAGAAACTAAGTCGAACGTTTCATAGTACGGCAGGAAGTTGGCATCAAACAAATTACTAAATTTATTACAGTAGATAAAAGCATTTTTATTTGGACTACTTTATCATAATTACCATAATTTCATATGTTGTTAAACATTGCGAAATTTTGCACGAAAATAATGAATTGAAATTTATCTCGCGAACATCGCTTTGTATTGCAACAACTTTGATATCTCAGTTCTGGGAAAAAGTTGCGCGGTGCGTTTAAAAATCAACAAAAAAAATACGTATATGGGGAAACCTTTATGATAATGAAATGCTATCAAATAAAAGGAATTTGATGATAAAACTAGTTGAGAAACTGACTAAAAGAATCAATGTCCTGAATGAAAAAGAATGACTTCTTTGATGAATGATATTTATTAAAGAACATTTCTGTAGCCACAATTAATTGAAATAGCTTTTCAAGAAAGAGAACTCGGCAGAAATACATGCAAAATTAAAAGATGCCCAAAACTTTGGGTTCGTTTCTTTTTAAGAAATAAAACACTATTTTAACTATGTTTTTGAAATACATACATATATAGGTTTTCAGATGAAACCACATTGATAAGATTTAAGAGAGATATACTAGCAAAAGAGAGAATATAATAAATCCAAATCAAAGCACCTACTTTGAGTTAAGTCTGAAATCAGTGTGAGTCCCTGGTTTTTATTTGAAGCCAGCCCAAAACTATGCTTTAGAAAAAAATGTTCACAATATTTATTGTTATCTGTTTCACAAATTGATTACAAGCGATTTCCTTATCTTGATTTCCTATACGTATACCAAAAAAAAGAAAAAAATTTAAGTACGTATGTATATACGTGTACATACATTTGTATGCATTTTTGTACTTACCTCTAGATGCAAAATTCTTATGCAATTGAACTTATTGATAGGTATTGTAAATGGCTAGATGATTTTGCAATCTTATCTAAATAATTTCTCTTGATAAAAGTGAAACACATTAGTCTCTTGTCGTATGCTAATTAGATAATGATAAAGCTAAATATTTGAATACTGGAATGATATAAATACCGGAACTATTAGGTGTATGCTCTTCAGTATATTGAATAAGCTATATAGAATGAAACGTAAGTTGGGCGAAAAACTTATTCTCAGATATTGTAATTGCAAAGGGAATACATTTTTGTTCTCAGTGTTTTCCTGGCTACTAATTGGCTTGCAGCTGCTAATCCTGGCAACTGCACTTGAAGGAGCAAGAAGATGCTTTAAGCCACCAGCGACGACAACAACGACAACATGCCCAACAAAATCAACAACCACAACTACAACCACCACAACTGAGTCATCATCAGAAGAAACAACCGATGACGATGATGACGACGATACCACAAAATCATCCTCTGGGACAACGAGTCCAGCAGATACCACAACTACAACAACCAAAGGACCTAACGATGAAAGCACAGATGGACCAGATCCACTAACAACAACAACAACAGTCGGACCTTCCGATGGAAGTACCAATGGACCAGATCCAACAACAACAACAGTAGGACCTTCCGATGGAAGTACCGATGCACCATATCCAACAACAACAACCGTAGGACCTTCCGATGGAAGTACTAATGCACCAGATCCGACAACAACAACCGTAGGACCTTCCGATGGAAGTACTGATGCACCAGATCCAATAACAACAACAACGACAGGACCTTCCGATGAAACCAGTGATGCGCTACCCACTAATATACCAATAATAGTAACATCGACAAATGGAATCGATACGTCAAGTACATCCCCGTCGGAATCACCCAATGTGGATGCCGATTCGATGTGTGTAAATCATCCGGGTGTGCAATACCTACCCCATCCATATAACTGTCATATGTTCATACAGTGCGCTGGCACGCGAGGCTTTGTAAAAACTTGTCCCGACAATCTCTATTGGGATTCGGTGAATCTAACTTGCGATAGGACATGTGCCTGAGAAAAGTTTCCTCTAACACACATAATAGTAAATAGAATTTTTTGAAAGAGCAACGATATCATAAAGAAAATATCGAAAATGAAACTGCAAAATATTTCAATATTTTCTAAATTCGGGATAACTGGAAAAGGGAAAGAGAGAGCAGGATACTGAGTTGATACTTTAATACTAAGTTATTATTTACCTTGACTTACACTTGAGAATTTTTGAATTGCTCTTGATTCATTTGATTTGATTTTTGGTCTATTCTTTTTGTTTTTTTTTTTTTTTGTGATAGACATGCACTTTACACTTGAATCGCAGTTTTTGGGGTGTGGTTCGTATGCTATCACCATTTTTTTCCGGAATTCAGGGAACTCAATTAAAATTACTAGATACGACGCATGTTTTACACAATTGACATTGATCGCATCGTTGATAAGGCCAGCCGCCAGATGGTTAAACTTTCTATTTCGTATATAAGAACCATGGAATTTTGGCAATTGTGCAGAGTACATAGTTTTGTAACAAGCAACTCAATTGGAATATTCCAGCACTCAAAACAAAATATGAAAGGTAAGTGTTGTGTAGTGAAAGGATAACAAAAAGGATAACGAGCGATGTTTCTCCTCCACCTCCCACCATCAGTTACTCTGCTAGCTGTGGTGGCACTGACTACAGTGGCATTTGCCCTGGTCGGAGCTGCCGATCCTGAATGCGTTTACCGTAAATTGCGTGGTCTAGCGCCCCACTGGACAAATCCATTGTCCTGTTCGAGCTACTATCGTTGTACCAAGGGCGTGGTGCGCACTGTGAAATGTCCCGCCGGCAAGGAATACAATGCCAAGACAGGCAAGTGCGGCACAGCTGGACGAGGCCTATGCAAACCGAGTAAAGTCGCTCCCCTGGCTGATGTCACGAATCCGTGTGCCAGCGAGGTGAGTGGTGCCTATCTCGTCAAGTCGGGCTATTGCAGTGACTATTACATATGCCTTGACCAAACGGCCCATACCCAGAGCTGCGACTTGGGCAGCTACTTCAATGAAACCCAAAGCGTTTGTCTTCCGGACACGAGTTCCGAGTGTTGGCAAAACGATTGCGTCAACCAGGAGAATGGACTCTTCACTCCGAATAAGGAATACTGTGCCAACTATTATGTGTGCCTAAATCAGGTGCCTACGCCTCAATCGTGCAGCGCTGGCAGCTACTTTAATGCTAGTCTCCGTGTTTGCACTGTCGATGAGGATAACACATCGTGCTGGGAGAATTTCTGTATTGATCGCGAGGATGGCACAATGGTAGCGGATAAAAACAACTGTTCGGTGTACTATGTGTGCTCCAATGATCAGGCAACGATCGGGGAATGCGATAAAGGCTATTATTTTGATGCGATTGAGGAGAAATGTCTCGCCGGTTCATGCGATGATGACACGACCTCCACTTCCACCACGAGCACCAGCACTGAACCTTGCGATGATTCAACAACAGTGACGACAACAGCGACCACCACCGAAGATTGTGCCGAGGAAACTACGACACCAGCACCAATCGGATGCGATTGCTCCACTGACGTCAAAGATGGCGATCTTGTGAAAGATGCTGACAATTGTCGCTTGTATAAGATCTGTGTCAACGGTGAATTGGTCACGGGTGATTGCCTCAAGGGCAACTATTTCAATCCCACCCTAAAAGTGTGCCAAGTGGATAGCGATAATGTGTGCCCCGAGAGCTGTGCCCCCGATTGTACCGAAAACGATGTTGCACTGAAGGTGGAGAACTGTGCCCAGTACAATGTGTGCAAGAGTGGAGTGTGGCAGACAGCCAACTGTTCCGTGGGCTCCTACTATAACAGCACTCTTAAGATTTGTGTGATCGACGAGGAAGGTGTCTGCCCCAATGCGATTGAGTGCAGTGCCAGTGATCCGACTGCTAGCGGTGCCACTTGCTGGGAATACTATGCCTGCATCAATGGCAAATGGGAGCAGGAGGCCTGTCTAAGTGATCATTACTTTGATGCAACGGTGGGCATTTGCCGTGTCGATGAGGACAGTGTGTGTCCAGCCAATAAAGCTGTACGTCAAAGTGCTCGCTCCAAGCGTAGTGTCGGTCAGCAAGAGGCAGGGCAAGTTTGCACTGAGGGCACAATGGTATCCCATCCCACAGACTGTGATAAGTATTTGATATGTCAGGATCAACAGTTGATTCCAGGCACGTGTGGCGTCGGAAATGTCTTTAAGAATTGCAGCGGAGTCTGTGCCCCAGACACGTCCGGCACTTGCTGGTTGTGTGGTCATTTGCCCAACGGTTACACCATGGTCGATCCAAGTGATTGCACAAGCTACATCATCTGTTCCAATGGTCTGGCCAATGAGAAATCGTGTCCATCCGGTGAATGGTACAATGGCAATGCCTGTGTGATCGATGTCACCGGCGAGTGCATTAATCCTTGCAGCGGTTGTGATTCAGGAACCAAGCCCCACCCCATCTGTTCGAAATACTTCCAATGCTCCAAGACTGGAGCACCCCAGGTGGTCGATTGCGATGGCCAGGGCTATGATGCAGCAACGGGCCAATGTTCTGCGGATGTGGAATGCAATGCCTTGAAGTGTACTACAGCTGATAATGGCGCCACCTATCCCGTCGATGGAGATGATACGAAATTCTATGCATGCATTGATGGCGATGTCACCATTCGTTCCTGCCCGGGCAACCAGCTCTATGAACCCGAAGTGGGCGCATGCCTCCTGCAACCCAGTGTAAGAATTGACATTCGGTTTGTGATTCAGTCACACTGATCCCTCTCGTCTCGACTCTCCACATCTTCTCCTCTAGTGCAAATGCAATCAAACCGTATGCCTTGATGCCCCCGAAAATTTCGCCTATCCCTCTCTCGGAGATGATGATACTTTATTCTGTGTTTGCCAATATGAAGAAGGCTTTTTGGAATCATGTCCCACCGGCTATGAATTCAATGAGGAAGTAGCAGCTTGCCAATTTGTAGGTTTTTAACTCACATCCTTGCCATCATTCATTCATGGTCATCGTTCATCGTTCCATTGATTTCTGTAGACCGGTCCATGCGATCCCTCAGTTTGTGTCGAGGACAAGGAATACGAAGTTTCACCCAACTATGAAGATTCAGATAGCTTCTGCCTGTGCCGTGCCGGTGAACAAGTATCAGTGCCCTGTCCCATTGGCTATACATTCAATTCGCAGCAACTTCTCTGTGTCCTGATTCCCCAGCCCGATGTAAGTTGATTCGTTTTCTCTGATCTGATCCGTGTTACTGAATGTGGTGAACGCGTTTTTTAGCCAAGATGTTGTCGCAACTATTGTGTGGGTAAATATGATGATTTGACTTTCCCAGCGTCGGGAGATGATACAGGTTTCTGTATTTGCGTGGATGAGGTTCCCAAATATGAGAATTGTCCAAATGGAACTGTTTATATACAAGAAGTGGGAGCCTGTCTGCCTCCACAGGTAACTCAACTAAACTAAACTTGAGATCATTTCGGTGGTAATCCCGCGAAAACATTTTCCAGGAGGTTTGCGATGAAACGAATAACTGCAACCACACAATATGTGAGTCAATTGATGAACCGTCATATACATTCCCGGCTACGGGCGGATGCTTGGAGGGCTTCTGCTATTGCAAGGATGAATGTGCCTTATGGCAGGCCTGTCCAGACAATAAGACATACATTGAGGCTATTGGCGCCTGCTATGACATAGTTGAGGACCTATGCGATGACACAAAATGTGAAACTTTGCCCGAATACAGCACTTTCCCACCACTCGACACTGAGGACACCACGGGCTTCTGTGTGTGTGAGGATGAGATTGGCATTTACAAGAGTTGTCCCAAAAACTATCAATTTGTTGAAGAAATTGGAGCTTGCCAATTAGTTGGGGTATGTAAAGCAAAAAACGAGAGAGTGAAGTTCCTCATTTGCGATGTGTTTCTCGTTTTGTTTGGTAGGCTCCCGCCTCAGTCTGCTGCGTTGATAAATGCTTGAACATGGATGAAGACGGCACATTTGCTGCCTCCAATACCACATTGGGCTTCTGCGTGTGCGAAGGCGGTGTGGCAATCTATGAACCCTGTTCCGATGGCAGTGCCTTTAATAGTGAAATGGGCGCATGCATGCCAACCGATGCGAAAACCAATGTGCTGAACGCCTGCGATAGTGCATTGTGCAGGGTGAACGAACTTATGGCTAAATTCTCGGCACTTAATACCACAACAGGCTATTGCTCGTGCAATCACGAGGGACTGGCCGACTACTACAGTTGCCAGGATGACCATCATTTCGATAGCGAGGTCAATTCCTGTGTAATCATGGCCTGTGATTCAGCTCTGTGCCGTCAACGTGGACAATTTGCAGCATTTGCCGCAAAGAATACAACCCTTGGATTCTGCTCATGCGATGGCCTAGCCGTCTATCATCATTGCAGTCCGGGACACATCTTCGATACGAATCAGGGATTGTGTGTATTGCAAACGGCAATTAGTGCCATTGTCTGCAATCCGGATGAGTGCAAGAGTCGCATACAGTTTCAACCGTTTGCGGCCATAAATACCACAGCTGGATTCTGTTCATGTGATGGCGGTGATGCTAACAATGGAGTGGCGGCCACTGCCACCTATCATGCCTGCAGCAGTGGACATGCTTTCGTTGCCGAGATGGGCATGTGCTTTGAGAGCAACAGCAGCAACAGCAGAGCGAAGAGATCACTGGACACGGAGGAAAAAGTAAGGTCCATTTCGTTGCTTAAGAGATTCTTTCAAAAGCTAACATAATCCATAATAATTCCTATTCCTATTATGAAATGAAATTCCGCTTGTTCCACTTCTATATGTAAAATGTATATCTTATCCACCCCTTCCCCCCTTTACCCTTTTCCCCCCACAACATATTGTAACCAAAATCATATAAATAAATTCAAAAATTAGTAATGATAAATTTCGGCATTTTATTTTTGGCATATAGAATGGAACAGGCTGAGATCCAAACCATTCACAACATAAATCATATCATATGTATATATTAAATTAGATTAGATTAGTGTAGATGGGTGGGGAGGGAAGGTGAGGGGTCACTTAGAATATTTCTTAACCAAATTTGTTTGTTGTTCTTCTAGCAGCTTTCCTGTGAGATTGATGAGAAACGTTCCGTTCCATCGAATTGCTCGCAGTATGAGATTTGCATTGAAGGAGACATTTGGCGACGACGCACTTGCTCCGATTATCGCTACTACAATCCGGAGCAGCAACGTTGCCTAGAACCCAGAGATGATATGGTATGCAAATATGCCCGAATAACCCATTTGCCGCAATGTAACAATCAAACCGAGGCCCAGACCATGCCAGCCCGTGGGAATAATTGTTTCCAGTATTTCCGATGTGCCGGTGATAAATGGCGATTACGCAATTGCCCCAAGCAGCAATATTTCGCTAGAAAAGTGAACACCTGCCTGCCCATACCGAAAGATCTAAGTGTCGACATGACAACGGAGCTATGCCCGAGCATTCTGAAGAAGGAGAATGCCTCAATCGATGCCATTAACTGTCAACACTTGTCGGTCCGTCCCGATTCAGTGGGCTGCACCAGCTATTTAATGTGCCTGGATAATGCCTGGTGGCAGCAACAGTGTCCTTTGAATATGTACTTCAGTCACGAGCATAACTATTGCCTGCCCAACGATCAGGATGATGATGGGCAACAGTGCACGAATCAAGAGGATACTGCGGTCCTTTGCTCGATGGGTCAGCGGCGCAGTTCATTGGATAGTTGCCGCTCCTATTGGGAGTGCAATGCCAATGGCACATGGATGCGTCAGAGCTGCAGCCAAGGAGAACAATTCGAGTCCATTTTCGGATGTGTTCCCACCGACAATTACACGTGTCAGGCGAATGGTTTGCGTCGTGTCTGCCAGACGGGTGAATTGCGATCGTTGCCCGTAATGGATGTGGGTGAAGCGGCCAATTGTCTACAGTATTTCCAATATTGCGAGAATGAAAACTGGCTGTTGGGCAGCTGTTTGAGAGGCCAGAGTTTTGTTCATGATGAACAAAAGTGTTTGCCACGCGACGAGTGCCAAAGTCAGGTGGTTAAGGTGAAATATCTATCCACCAGTTGCCAGAATCAAGCGGATGGCCAGAGTGTTGCCGATGTGGAGGATTGCACCCGATTCTATTTGTGTCTGCAGCAAGAGACGGCCATTTTGCAGAGTTGTCCGTCCGGAAGCTTTTTCGACGCGACCCTCGAGTATTGTCGACCCAACGATGGCAGCTGTCAGCTGCCACTATGTGAGGGCTTGGATGATGGCAGCCTAGTGCCACATCCGGAAGATTGTCGAGCCTATTACAGTTGCTCACAGGAGAATGGGACACAAATGATTTCCTGCAATGAAGGTGAATATTTCCATAGTATACTCTCGCAATGCCTCGCGGATCATGGCCAGTGTCGGAACCAGGAGCAGGACTCCGACGATTCTGATGGGAAAACCCCTCTGAATCCATGTACGGGCCTGCATGGAATACGCCTGCAACATGAGCTCTATTGCAATCTCTATTATGCCTGTGTCAAGGGTCTGGCCATACCAGTGGAATGCCCCAATCAGCAGCAATTCAATCCCGTTGTGGGCCACTGTGAGAGGGAGGAGGACTCGTGGCAGAAGTGTGAGAATGGCCAATTGGATGGCAACAACACCTACAGCTGTGGCTCTCATGCCGATGGCTCCTATCTGGCCAATCGCACAGACTGCACCAGATACTTTATATGCGCTGGAGGCGTCGCTTTGGCCCAGCGTTGCGGCACGGGCTTTTACTTCGATGCCGAGCAATTGCTTTGTGTGGCCGACGATGGCTCCTGCCCCTATGTCGGCAGTGAGGTCGGGGACGATGACGATGACAGTGATGGAGGCAACAATCAGCATGTGCCACCCGATCCACTTGTTTGCGAGGGCAAACATGGTCTCATAATGCCAGATCCAGCCAATTGCAATAACTTTTACATCTGTGTATCTAGCAAATTAAGGCATGAATGTTGCTATACGGGCTACTTCTTTAATGCCACACTTCTGCAATGTCAGGCCTACGACGTGATAGAAGAAGATGAAGTGGTGCCCAATGATAATGCGACGGAAATAGCAACCAAAACCATGGCCAAGCCCTTTGCAACTCAAATCATCAGCACTCAGCAATGCACCGATGTGCCCACTAATTCTACAAATATATGCCAAATCATCGGCGATGGCTCTTCGGTGGCCGAACAAGGCGATTGTCGTCGTTACACCAGCTGTGAGGCTGATGAGGCCACTTCGCAGCGTTGTCGCAATGGCGAGAGTTTCGATAGCTTTTTGGGCATCTGTCGTCAAAACGATGGCACTTGCCTCATGGAGAATGGCGAACGGACAGGCGTGTGCAATGGCAAACATGGCCAGTTGGCTCAGAATGCCGATAACTGCGCCGGTTACTTTGTCTGTGTGCATGGCCAGAAGATTGAGGAGGCGTGCGAACAAGGTGATTACTTTAATCGGCTGACAAGCACCTGCGAAAAGGATGTGCTGCAACAATGCATTGCCAATGCAGAGGAAACTCTTAAAAAGGTCAAATGATTCACTTATTTATGGCGGTGGTGGGATTTTAAATAAAATGCAATATTTCAAAATCAAAACCTTAATCGTATGCGTCATTCGGGTTATACTTAGACCCGAATATTTTTACAAATTTATCGCTCTCCAATATTTTGTGGGAAAGGTCAAGAGAATCACTTTATTTGTGAAGTGCAATTTGATAATAATCACGCAAAGTTGTCCTAAATTCACTTATGGTTAGGGTCACGCATGGACCTACGCACACTCAGTAATGACGTGCTGGCCATTGTCCCAAAAATAGAAAACAGGCAATCATCAGTTAGACAGAGGTTGATCATCATGATGACCATGATGATGATGATGGTGTTAAGTAAGTCATCTGGGAGCTGAATGTATGTGTCAAGTTCAGTTTAATTGTATATTTAGTTGGTATATGTTTTACGTATTTGTATTAAGTAACCCTCATACATACATATGTAACATACGTATTACAATACCCATGCAAAAAGGGTATATTCATTTTAGCCACAAGAAGGCATCTCGGACCATATGAAGGTCATATGCCTACTCTTGATCAGCACGACAAAACGAATTCTGTCTGGATGAAACCTAATACTTTTGTATTCTATTTATATCCAAAGATTCGTGCCCAATTTGATCAAGATCGGACTACTACTTATATCATATAGCGCCCATAGGAACAATCGGTTCAAAAATAGTTTTGATTTAAAACGTTTTTAGTACAAAAACATGCAAGGGTATACAAACTTCGGCATGGAAGAAGTTGGCCCGTCTTTCTGGTTTTTGACGTCATTTATACATATGTCCAAAAAATGTATTAATACGAACAAACTTGCCATAAATAGCAAGCCATAACTTCGACGTCACAAGAGTGGAAGACTTTTACTAATACTCGCACCAACTCCTCACCCAACATTGATTCAAAATTCTGGAAAAAAAAAAGAATGGAAAAGTTATCGTTAATATTGTAGGCGAAGTGGCAGCTATCCAGCACTCATGGGTGGACAACGTTCGGAGGCCCTATTAACAGGGACAATCCAAGGTTTCTACTATTTCTACTGTTGTTGTTATTATTATTTGATTGAATGAATGGATGATTGGTTGGCTGGAGAGAGAGCAACACATGAAATGTGAACTATGTATGTATATAGAGTACAACTCTGATTATCTATTCAGCAGGAGTACCATTAGCGTACCTCTATGACTATGAACTATATGTACACACGACATTCACAGGTCCCTGTCCACATTGCTGGTCATTCGTGCGCGAGTGCTTCGACAAATCGGTTCGAAAAGGAGAATAAATTTATGAAATCGTTAGACCAAACGTATGTGTCCAGCAGTGTCCCAATAATGCGGGACGAAATGTGTTAAGAATAATTGTATGTACATATATTGAGATACCAAAAAGGAATGGAACGAAACGTAACAAAACTACGGCACGGAAAACGACATGCAAGTAACATTGATTGAGAGACAATCATTATGAGAGATACAAACCATATACCACCCACATACAAACACTAATCAATACAAAATAAAAAGTAATTCTACTATAACAATAATAATAATAACAACAACAACAACAATATACTCTCATCGTGTATAGAATGCGTTATTTATTATGCCAACTGCAAAGTGCATCTGTATAAAAGTTTTTGAAATCAATAATCGATTATAATTATACGTACATGAGAATTGTACAGTGGGCGGGAATCAATAAACCTTCAATTGTTGTGATTTCTCCAATGGCATGGGACTTTGCACAACTGGCCAAGAAGGACCGTTAGCATATCAACACGCCCAGCACGTCATCCAAAGGACCGAACCCGGACCCAAACCGTATCGGACGTCTGTCTATTAGACGATATCCAGGCAAGGTATACACCCCCCTCCCCCCTGGGGGGGGGGATCCCCACCTGCTGAAAATTAAATTTGATTTCTAACACTATGCCACGTAAACCACCCCCCGCTCCACTCTCCACCATATACACACGCACATGGTTACACATGTGTATGTATGTATGTATGTCTTAGTTTAAAGCAAGTGCGGGCATAAATAATTGTTCTATTTGCGGTAGACGGGCGATAGTTATGACCATCACAACCAAAACCCACGTCAAATTTCAATTTACGGCCATGGCTCTTGTTGCATTATCTTGGTTATATAACTGAAATGGAAAGCTCTTAACTTATTTATGCATTTTGCTTTTAAAAAATTGCTTACCCTTCCATCATAATGCCCAATGATCAATTAGAGTAAAATATTGAAGGAAATTGGAATGCACTTTATGGGCTAAAATGCCCATACACACTGAATATCACACAATAATATAAGTATGTATATAAATTACTACGGCATATGACTTGTGTGTATGCGTGTGTGAGTGTGTCTGTGTTTTATGCCTACTTAATGATTGTCCTTTCCTACGACTTCCTTTTATTGAAAAAAGGGTTCAACTAACTAGCTATTCAGCAACAAGTCGCACCTATTTGCCTAACCTTTAACCAATTGAAATAAATGCATGGTCATTGTGCCTACTGAAAACATTGACAAACTCCTACCCCGACCCAAGGTATTCCCTTAGCCCCATTATCAACAATTCAAATTAACTGCGCTCAATAAAACCGCAAAGTGCCTTTATGTGTGGTATATAATATATATACATATCGCTCTCTCTCTCTCTCTCTCTTTCTCTATGTCTCTATATATAGGTATAGACATACATACATATATAGCAACAATATCTTCTTCAAAATGCCGTCTGATGTTGTGTAGTTGTATGCGTGTCTACGCCCCTATTTGCGGTTAAAAAAGCCTGTAAATTAACGTACAAATACAAATTAGCGTCGCGGTTGGTTCCTTGTGGGGGCACAACAGTATAAACAACTTTGAATTATTAATCAGAATTTGTCCAAGTAGCATTGGATTCGACCCATTCAAAAACTTTCGACAATGAGTAAAAATTGGAATTACATCTCAAACAAATGAAAAGACAATTGAGTCAAGTATTAAAAGGAGCAATAAGGAAATAGTCAAGTAAACATTGGTACCTTGACTTGGGTCAATCCTTGTCTATTTAATCAGTAGAGTGTTTCTATCTCCCTAAAACTCTCAAAACTATGGCTATCAAATAATTTAATGGTGTAAATATGTCCTTTTCACTAATGCTACCAATAGTTTCTATGCAAACGATATAGTATAGTTCTCCGATGTGAACGAAACAACGTGAAAAAGTCCTTATCGAATTCGATTGAAATAATTTAAAAACAAACAAATTTTCTCACTTAAACATAGTTTTAGAGCGCTCTTTCCTAAGCCAATTATACCACAATCCGGTTGAGTCAAGTACTTAAACAAACTCTATGATACCGAGTTTCATTCAATTAGGTCATAAACGGAGAACTAGATCGAGTTATGGAGTTCAAAAAGTTTTCAATCGCCCCTTACAGTAGGTTCATTTATCATTATTAGAACACTATTTGGATTTTAAAGGTCATACGATGTACATATGTATATGTATATGTAGCTCAGGGACATTGGCATAGCATACATTTGTGGGCTCTAAACATGTAGGCAGAAGAAGAATCAATTGTCTATGTCTCCTAAATAAGTGATTATTGGCATATATATATATATATATATACATATACGTATACATATGTAGATACATACATACATATGTATGTGTATATGGAGTGGTCAAGTTTTGATTGCAATTGAGCGCATGTTGAAGTATTTCCTTGTGGAAAGTTTTGACAATAAGCAGTATGGGTATTATTATTAGTTTACCTTCGATTGTCATCGAACTGACGATGGATTTAAATAGTTTATTATGGGTACATCGACAGGTGTTTGTGTCTTGTTCTGTTCGGTCCTGTCCTGTCCTCTACTGTGTGGCGTGTTGTGTGTGGTAGGTGGATGGGTGGTTGATTGGTTGGTTGGTAAAGAGCGTGGAGGAACCTAAAAATATTCCCATGCATATGCTTGACCTACGATTTACCTTTTGTACTTTCACTTGCAGAGACTGTGACTGTGGCTGTGGCTGTTACTGTCACTGTGACGCCATCGTTAGTCATTATTTCTAACCAAAAATGAACAGACACGAAGCTGAGAAATCGCGCAAGAAATCAAATATATTTCAAATACGCATCGATAGTGTCGATGATGAGAGTACGGCACCCATAACTGAGGCCAATTCACGTGAGGATCTCATTGGCAGCACTGCCCAGGAGGAGAGTGAGCGAACAAGCGAGCAATTAGTGTTTCAATTTCCAAGTGGGTGGCAAACCAAGCAAGGGTAGAGCTCGCCTCCTCCCACCCTTAATTGAGGCAATTACCCAAGAGATACGTTTCCGTTTTTACTCTATTGCAGGATTTCTATCAGTGCCTGCATTGAGAAACTCACGTCAAAGCTCTGTTATAGCAAATCGACGTGAGGTGGTATCCAGTCCGGCGAAAAGTGAGCGGATGATACGCCGTACTCAGACTAAAATTCGACCGCGTAGACTTAGTCAAGATAGTGGCATAGTGGCAGGACGTTTGGTATCTTATAACGTGAGTTTTTGCGTTTAGTTTCGGAAACCGATATTTTTTATTTATTTTCGAATTAGAATTAGATGCGTATAATCTTGTTTTTTTTTTTTCGTGAATACTTTTTTGGGTAACTCCTTCTAATTGTGTGTGTGTGTGCGTCTCTTGTCCTAGCAGGACAACGGAATGAATGATTTAGAACTAGCGGAACGACCTACTCAGGATCTGGAACATATCTACAATTTCACGCATTCCAATCAGGGGGAGGACAATGGCCCGTCAACTCCTGCTCCCGCTCCAGCTCCGGTTGCTGCTCTCATAACCAATCCCACTCCTATTCCCACACCCACTCCGTGCCTGCCAAAAGCCAGCGGCAGTCATGCCACGGATGCCAACACAAATGGCGGCTCCAGCTCTGCTTCTTATACAGAGAAATGGCTCAATTCCTCTGTGATGCGACCGAACAATTCATCATATTATCATCATAAATCGAATACAATAACTATGCCCCTACCCACTCATCTGGAATCGGAATCAGCCGAGCCCAGTCCCACTCAGGCCTTCGGACCGAAAATCGTTGGCAGCCATGATGAGGATATTCCCGGCACAGCGATGCGACGTAATTTGGAACTCAATTTGAGTGCCAATTTGGCTGCCCACACGAAACCCATATCTGAGGATCAAATGAAAGTCCATCAAGCCTATGAAATAGTCGATTCCACACACTCCAACATAATGAGCGATCAGTTTGCCTATCGACAACTAATGCCCGCCGAGCGAAAGGCTTCCGATACGGCAAGCAGTGTAAGTGGAAGCTACTACAGCAGCCGTAAGGCTAGCAAGAGCAATAGCATTGCCGGCGAATCCGTGGATGAGCGACGTGTGAGCAAACAGGATCGTGATGGTCTCGATCCGGAGTCACTTATGTTTCGCGATGGGCGACGCAAGGTGGACATGGTCTTGGCCTGGGAGGAGGAAGATCTGGGCGTCATGACCGAGGCGGAGGCCAGGCGACGAGATCTCAGGCGTTGTTTCATGGAGAATCTGATCAAAGAAGGTCTCGAGGTTGAGCTGGAGGATAAGTCGCAATCGTTCAATGAGAAAACATTTTTCCTCAAAATACATTTACCCTGGCGCCTGGAAACGCGCTTAGCCGAGGTTATGAATCTGAAGTTACCGATCAAAAGGTTTATCACCATTTCGGTAAAACCATCTTGGGTGAGCACCCAAAAACGAAAGGAGCGAGATGTCAATTATTTTTGATTCCTTAACCATTTCCAGGATGAGGAGAGTGTGGTTATGCGAAATGTGCAATACTGGCGGGATGTGTGGCAGAGATTGACCAAGAAAATTCAATTGGATCAGAGTCTGCTAGAGGGGGAGACGACATTTAAGGCGGCCACAGCGAATGGGAATCCAGAGGAGCAGTGAGTTGGTAATCAGTTGGTACTCTAGAGCCCTATTTACCCTCATTCCACTCCATGCAGATTTATTGTCAAGGATCGTGCCACGGCCTACACAAGCGCCCAACGTTCCTTGATGGTTATGCAGGTCCTTATACGTACGCCCTACGATGAGAGCGATCGCAGCGGCATAAGACGGCTGCTGAACGATGGCACTTACCTCGGTTGCTTTCCCCTGCACGAAGGTCGCTACGATCGACCGCATTCCAGCGGCGTTTCACTAGATCGACGCGTTCTCTATCAGACCTGGGCCCATCCATCACAATGGTATAAGAAGCAACCTCTGTGCTTGGTCCGCAAATATTTCGGCGATAAAATAGCCCTGTATTTCTGTTGGCTGGGCTTCTACACGGAAATGCTGGTGTATCCATCGGTGGTGGGTACGCTTTGCTTCATCTATGGCCTGGCTACACTCGAATCGGAGGATAATACTCCCAGCAAGGAGATATGTAACGAATCGGGCACGGGCAACATAACGCTCTGTCCTCTGTGCGATAAGGCGTGCAGCTATCAAAGGCTATCCGAATCCTGCCTTTTCTCGCGTCTGACATATCTGTTTGATAACCCATCGACAGTTTTCTTTGCTATATTCATGTCCTTTTGGGGTAAGGTGCAAAAGAGGTCGATAATTTAAATGGAGTGAATGTCAACTACTACAACATTTTAGCAACCACTTTTCTGGAACTTTGGAAACGTAAGCAATCGGTAATTGTTTGGGAATGGGATCTGCATAATGTGGACATGGATGAAGAGAATCGTCCCGAATTCGAGACGAATGCAACAACATATCGCATGAATCCAGTTACCAGGGAAAAGGAGCCATATATGTCCACCTGGAATCGGGCCATACGTTTTGTAATTACCGGAAGTGCTGTATTGTTTATGGTGAGTGATGCGTGGATATGAATTGCTTCCGTTTCTATCCCTCATTGCCAATATTCTGTCAGATATCTGTTGTCCTATCCGCCGTATTGGGTACGATACTGTATCGCATCTCATTGGTTTCGGTGATATATGGCGGCGGAGGTTTCTTTGTGAAGGAGCATGCCAAACTCTTCACCACCATAACAGCTGCTCTAATCAATTTGGTGGTCATCATGATACTCACGCGAGTAAGTTTTAATTGGAAGATTCAAGATACAACGATCATCGTCATCGTCATCATTCCAGATCTATCATCGCATGGCGATAAAGCTCACCAATTTGGAGAATCCGCGAACTCATACCGAGTACGAGGACTCGTACACTTTCAAGATATTCTTCTTTGAGTTTATGAACTTTTACTCATCGCTGATATATATAGCCTTCTTTAAGGGTCGCTTCTTTGACTATCCCGGCGATGATCAGGCGCGTCGCAGTGAGTTCTTTCGCTTGAAAAACGATATATGCGATCCGGCGGGTTGTTTGTCAGAGCTTTGCATACAATTGGCCATCATAATGGTGGGTAAACAGTGTTGGAATAACTTCATGGAATATTTGTTTCCCAAATTCTGGAATTGGTGGCGTCAACGAAAGCACAAACAGGTGAGAGAAATGTAGAAAAAACGAGACGGATGGAGGAGACTTCATCATTGCAACATCATTATAGGCCACCAAAGATGAATCGCATTTGCATATGGCTTGGGAACAAGACTATCATATGCAGGATCCAGGTCGCTTGGCTCTCTTCGATGAATACTTGGAAATGAGTGAGGCCCCCAAAAAAAAAGGTGCCCATTCCCATTCATACATTTATTTCTTCACTTCTTATCAGTTCTGCAATACGGATTTGTCACACTCTTTGTGGCCGCATTTCCATTGGCTCCTTTGTTTGCTCTACTCAACAATGTGGCGGAAATACGTTTGGATGCCTATAAAATGGTTACCCAGGCGCGACGACCATTGGCCGAGCGTGTCGAGGATATTGGTGCATGGTATGGCATCCTACGGATTATTACCTATACGGCCGTAGTTTCCAATGCTTTTGTGATAGCCTATACAAGCGATTTTATACCACGAATGGTCTATAAATTTGTCTATTCGGAATCTCATACCCTGGCTGGCTATATTGAGCATTCATTGTCCATATTCAATACATCCGATTACAAGGAGGAATGGGGAGCCACGGTCAGTGAACGAGATCCGGATACCTGTCAATATCGTGGCTATAGGTAAAAAGAGAGCGGGAAAATCTAAATCCCCTTCCTCCACGGTAATTTATTGATTCTCTGTTCTATAATAGGAATGGACCCAAAGACTATGAACCATATGGCTTGAGTCCTCATTATTGGCATGTCTTTGCTGCTCGTCTGGCTTTTGTGGTGGTATTTGAGGTTGGTCCAAGAGAGTTTCCATTAATCTATCTATAACGAGCCTTTGTCCTTTGTCAGCACGTTGTCTTTGTTATTACGGGCATCATGCAGTTTATTATACCCGATGTACCCTCGGAGGTGAAGACGCAAATGCAGCGGGAACAGCTTTTGGCCAAGGAGGCCAAATATCAACATGGGATCAAGCGTGCCCAGGGCGATAATCAGGATATTATGAGTCTATTTCGTGATGCCAGCAATCGAACATCAATAGCCGGAAGTCAGGCCACAGCACGTGGGAGTTGGGCTCGTCGTTTTAGTCGTCTCAGTGATGGATTGGATGCCCATGTCGAAGTAACCGCTCGTCCTCGTCGCTCAGTTGAGTCCACTGTCTGGGAGGTGTCCTGACATGAGGAGGAGGCTGAGAGCGAAGCCCATGATGTTGAACAACCAAAAAGATGAGAGTAAATCCACCACTACCACTCCATTAACCATACATATCTTAAAATATGTATACATACGTATTCTAGAATTCTTCGAGGATTAATTGTAAGCTTTTTTTTTCTTGATTATTGGATACATACATACATATGTACATATACATATATGCATATGTTTTTGTATTTGGAAAATGGTTTAGATTGGTCTTGTCTAAACCTATTTGTCGATCTGTTTATAAATGAAGCTAAGAATATTGTTAGATTTTATTTATGTAGGTTGTACATTTGTCATGAAAACAACTCAATCCGGTTACTATACATAAGTAGAAGTACCCCTATGACACTGTTATATGAAAAACGAATAGTTCTAGTACCATGATCCCCACCTTGGGATATTCAAAGATTGTCTTTGGAACGGCAGGGAGTTGTAGTTGTCTGCACACTTATAAACCAATGTACAATACGGTCAAGATTTTCGATTTCTGTAATTCTGTAAATAAATTACTTTTTTGAATGTTGTTTAATTGCATTCAGTTAAAGATTAAGCGGAAACAAGGGAGAGACCAAGGTTGACCGTAAATTAAACTCATTAATGAACATGAATCAATGTAATAAATAAATGCCCGCAAATTGAGCTTACGACTAACATCAGATTAGAGACCATTATGGGAATTGGTTGAATGTTTAACGGACCACACTTCTCCTCCTCCACCACCTCCTCCTGCGCGGTGGTTTCCTTAACAACGAAATGTTGTTTAGTCACCTGGTTGACGCAGCAATCCGTGCCTCATACATACATACAAAGTATAACACATATTGCCTTTTTTGTTTGTGCTGGATAAAAATTGATTCCGATCATGAATAAGAAACTTTCGCCAGAAGATGCATTCTATGAAAATTTAACACTGGGACTAATCAAAACGCTGTGTGAGTGCGAGATGCCCAAGACGGCATAGTCCAAACTAATCAATCCGTTTCTCTATGGGTTGGGGTCAACAGCCACAGTGCCAAGGGTGTGCAATGTGAGTCTGGAGCGTCGTCAGCCGTTGAATACCTGTCAGGTGGTCAACTGGGAGCAGCGGCATTGCGTTTACTTGCCCGAGGATATGAAGAAATTTTATTTATCCACTGATGGATTTGTTCTCAACTGGAGCTATCAATACGCACGTGAGTAAGACTGATTTGGGAATTGGCAAACTAACCCAAAAGCTCTCTTTCTCTCTGTGTGTGTGTGTGTATGACCGACCAGCTAATGATATAAGACGTGTGGGACACATACATTTTCCACATCTACTGCAGGTGACATTGCTGCGCGAAAATATTGAGAATACACCAGTGACTCTGGCCAGTGCCGGAATAACCTCCACCAGTGCTACCACAGATTCTTTAACTGCCTCGTCGGTCAGCAAGGACAAGTGGGGCAATTCCACTCCCATTATAACGGCCAAGTCAAAAATCTTTGAAATCAACAACATCAACGAGATGGCCAAGGTAAAGAGATAAGGACAAAATCAAGGCCAACGAAATAATCCATAATTGATACCCTATTTAGGTTTGCATGTTGTATGAGTCTACCAGTTCGAATAATCCGAAATTCTACTTACTGGAATTGAACACTCTTAGCTGGCAGTTCCTTTCGGAAACCTTCAGCGAATATCTTCGCATGTCCATTGCCCATTTGGGTTTACCTTACTGGGAGCTATGCTTCTCCAGTTTCGGCCTACCCTCTTGGACTGAGCAATTGTTCCTGCTGCTAGCTCCACACTTGCTGGAAGAGCACGAGCCGCGACGTGGTCGCATTATCAATCCCGCTTGTGAGCATCCCTACAACATTATAGATCCTAATATATTCCGTGGCAAGCCCAAAAGTGTTGCCAAAGCAGCGGCGGCTGCAGCAGCAGCAGCTGCTGCATCGAAAAAGTAAAGAAATGTGCATTAAAAAAAGAAATGAACGATTTTATTGAAAACAAAACACGAATAGAAAACCAAAAGGTGGTGGAGCTCAGTTCAAATACCCTTGCAAGTTCTTCTATGAATGGGTATAACAACAGATAATGGGGGAGTGAGAGTTGGTGTGTGTGTGGGAGGGTTAGTAGAAATCTGCGCTCTTGTCTTCCAGATCCGCTAACAGTTTGTCCCTTATCTGGGGCCTGGGATCCTCGGTTATCTCACTGGGCACTGCCCCGACCTGACCCAGCATGTACTCCAGCTCCACGGAGGTCAGTTTATCACCACGCAACTCCAGGGGGCCAATGAACTGTTTGCGTAAACTGCCCTCATGATAAATGAATATCGTTGGTAGATTCTTTTCCGGAAAATTGGGTATGCAGGTTGTGGCAATGGAGCGCAGGAATTTGGTCTGCGGAAACCGTGCAGCCAACTGTTGCATATGATGGTGAATAAGGGCACACAAGGGAACACCATTGGCATACAGATGCAGCACCACCCAAATGCCCTCGCCGGCTTTGGTCACCTCGTTGACATATTCCTGACCGGATATCTCACGCACACTACCAAATCGTGCTTTCTCCGCTGTGGCCCGCATCTCTGCCATGCGCCGCCGCCGATACTGCTCAAGCACAGCTTCATCCTCGGAATCCTCTAGCTCGTCCAGCTCATCCAATGACATATCATCGATTTTCTTATCCCGCTGGCCCTCCTGCGCTGGCAGATCTGTGCGCCTTTGTATGGCATCGTCTAACATGGCCTGGATCTGATCCTCTGTGATTTCCGCCTCCTTGGGCTGCTTAGGTCCGATGATTCCTTTGGAACGGAGGACATCATTCCACTCGGTATCTTCATTGGGGTCCTGTACAAAGATCGTATTAATTTTCATTGATCACTCAAGCGATTTTCTTGGGGCGTGCTGCTATTGCGCACCATATATGGAAGTTAAATGCAGCGCAGACGGGAGGCAGCAGCATTGGCCACAAGAACAAATTATTTATAAACAATAATTATGAGGATTCGCATTTATTTTACACTTACCTGCATTGTCAATTGTTTGTGTATATACAAAGCACCAATAAGTTCTACAAATAATTCAACAAATCCAAGTAATACAAGAAATGCAAGCGTGTTCTTTCTATACAAAACTAAAAATAAAATTAAACTATTCCAAATGACTCATGACGCATTAAGGGTACTCGTGCCCGAAATAGATTAAAAAAAGAAACAGCGTTAGTGTCGCCACCGAGCGTACTTTTCGCAGCTGTGTAGATAGCTTATCTACATGTGTTACCAGTTGAGTGTTGTTGCAAATTCAATCAACTTTTGTTTTGTTTATAGCAAAATTATTTGTTTGATTTGATTAACGCAGATTTTGAATGGCTGAAACAGATGTTTGCACGAGCAGCATCTTTGGTCTGGTCACGCAACTGGCCAGATTTCTGTGCCATGGCGAAGCTTACTTTAACATGAACCGTGACTATCAGCCAGCAGCTGCAGCAACTGCAAATTCCGATGTATCTAAGAAACGAACACAAATCTATGAGGCTCTATTGTTGGGCAAGGATAACCATGTGAATGGGGATACAGTGGAGAGCCACCGTCTTCAGCAGTTCGACAATCCAGAATTGCTTGAGATGCAAAAGCTAATCGAGGACCAAGTGGATCAGCAGCTGGGCCAAAAGATTACACAGCTGCTGTTGAGCCTATCAACGCCATCAGGCACACTTAACGAATCCGGCAGCGACCCGCAACAAAGAACCGGCATAAAGCTGAGGCTTCTGAAACCCAAGCCCTTTAAATTGGAGGAAACGCCCGACATAGAGGTGATGGCCACACAACCGAAGATGTTCAAGTCAATTGGCTTGATGCGCTCCCAAGCGGAGCCGTTAGATTTTCAACTTAAATCGACCCTGATCACAGGAGATGTGCGTGCATTAAGTCAGACTCTGCGACAGAATGCAGCCAATGCTGCCAATGCCGATACCGTACGGTTAGTCCAAAATGTCTTTCAAAACTCCGTAACACGCATTAGAGATTATAAGGATTGTGTACGCCCGATATGCCCTCGGCTTTCAAGCAAAGGAAAAGCTTCAAACAAAGAGCTAAAGGATCCAGTTGAGGACGGTCCCAAAAGGGGAAACATCTTTAAGGCATCAATGGACCGCTTCCAAGAGACCAACAAAGTAAATAATAGCGAGATAGCAGTATATGACTTAACCCCAATGAGTTCCACAACATCTTTGGAGTCAGAACGGTCCCGGAAACCAGCACCTGCTCGTAAAGCATCAATGGACCGCTTCCAAGAGACCAACAAAGTAAATAATAGCGAGATAGCAGTATATGACTTAACCCCAATGAGTTCCACAACATCTTTGGGGTCAGAACGGTCCCGGAAACCAGCAGCTGCTCGTAAAGCAATAGAACCGAAGAATGATCTTTCGTTTGGTGGTCGTCGCCCTGAGAAGAGTTTTATATCCGATTTAAATATTAACAACGATATCAAAATGCACTTTGATCCCAATTTGGAGTTGAAATACATTAAATTACCTGATCTCATCGAGCATCTAAAATATGCTGCAGCTGGCCTGCAGTCGGAGACATTTACCTTTGTAGGCCACGATCGTTTCCACTTGAATCCCAACTGCACCCTGGCCACTGTGCTGCCCGAGGTGTTAGCTGACTTCGCTGCACCCTTTCTACAGTCGGGACGGTGCTATCGTCGCTTGACCATGCGTACCCAGTGGCTTAAGCCATATTTGATGGAGCGCCCTTTGAACAGAGTGATTAAAAACGAATTTTTCCGAATAGCATAAATTAGTATAATAAATTTCTTTCCTCTTTCTCTTGCAGACTCTTCGTAAATCCATTATCGTATTTCTTACAACCAATCGTCAGTTTTTGCTCTGCCAGCCGGCCAAGGAATTATCACAGCTAGTTAGAAGTTCCCTCATCGCCATGCAGCTAATGCACAATCTGGAGGCACTGTTTCAAAGGCAACCCAAATGTAAGTGTAAGCTCGCAACGACTCGAGATCCGATTTCAATTTGCAAATTTGTTTTAGTGAACCTGCGAACGGGCACTCCGGGAGCATTCCTTATAAGCTTCATGTGGTCAACCATTGAATTGTGCAACAATAGCAAATTCCTGCAGCTGCTCATTCATTTGTTCAAATCCATTTGCATCACATATTATGGCCAGTTAGAGAATTGGATCTATCGGGGTAAACTGGATGATGTCTTCAATGAGCTATTCATTTGCCGTGGTTCTCCCGATGCTGGTGAATTGGATGAGCGCAGTAAAGAGTTCTTTGACAAGGGATACCAAGTGCATGATGAAGAGGTTCCAGGTTTTTTGTCTGGATGCCAGCAGGCAATTCTTCAATGTGGCAAATATAATCAAGTGCTCAAGGCGTATAATGCACAGGTAAAAAAAGAGATAGAGAGATGGAGAGGGAGTTAGAAGATACTCGATGAAATTGGACAGAGAAGGATATTATAATGATCGTTTTGATTTCAGCACCCTGTAGTTGAATGGAAATACCCCAGCATAGTTGTCTGCATCTCACAGGAGCAAGTGGACAAGATGCGTTCCACAATGCAAAATAGTTACACCCCGATACTCGAGCGCTATGAGAAATGCAGCATGCAAAGTATATTCGAGCAACGTTTGGCCTCCAAACGTCGCTTTGGCAATCGCATGGTGGAGCAAACACAAGCTTACCTAGCCAACTGGGAAGCCCAGCAGCATGAACTATTGCTGAAGGCAAATATACAGAATCAGAAGCGCTGCATTGAGTTAAGTGCCCAGATTGAAGATCAGCGGCAACGTCGCATTGAGCAGCGTCGGCTAGAGATTGTGAGTGAATTGTCTCTTCAAAAAAAATGCGAGCATTATGAGGATCTTCAATTGGAACGCGAAAAGAGTCGCTTGTTAGCGGAATTAGCCAAATTGCAAGACACGGAGAAAAAGGACGAAAATCCAACTGATCAGCAATGCCAAAAAGAAGATAAAGAAGATGACGGTAAAGCGGATACTGAAAAAGTTTTTAGTCCAGATCAAAGCAGCAGCAGTGACACAAGCTTTGTGTCCTGCATCGAGGGACCACCGGAGTTGGAACCAGAGGCGACTTCAACCACTGCTCCAGAATATCAACGCAGTCACTCGGACGTAGTCAACTCCAACGATGCCATGCCCACCAGCCATTCAATGGCCACATACAATCGCCAGCACATAATGTCCTCCGAGCAGTTTCAGGAATGTTATTTGGCCACCCAAGTCGAGCTGCCATCACCCGCAGATCTAAATATGAATCTCAATACATTGGCCACCGATAATTTAAATGATATGCAACGCAATCGCCAACGCATAATGTGTCACGATGGCTTCGCCCAGCTCAATGCCGAAGAAGATGCGCATAGCAACCGTGTGAAATTCCAAATAGAGTCCACTTCAGAGCTCGCTCAGAATAGGCGTCGTGTAATGGCTAGCGAATTCGATATTATTATGAATCAACCGAAGAAGAATGCAGCACCATTAAAACGAACTGAAAGCATCGATTTGCAACAGAATCGTTGTCGTATGATGGAAAGCAATTTCGATATCGCCATCAAATCAGTTGAGAAAAAACTAAACTTAACTCTCGATGTTAATCGACTTCAAGTGGAGTTGCCCACTCCCATGTCCACCACTTCAGATGTGGAGATAGAAGAGAAATATGTGGAAAATTCCACCGAAGATTTGGCCAACAATAATTGCAGTACCCAGGAGAAGGAGCACGATGAGTTTCCTATTTCTACACCCACTCCTCACTCTCTCACTCCCGTTTCCGTTCCAATTTCCATGCCTTGTGCACAGCCAAAACCGAGCTACCACATTCCTTCAAACATTGAATCGCGTAGGGAGCCAATGAGGGAAGCGGATAAGATGACCAATGCCACCAATCCCTATATGATACGACGTTGCCTGCAAATGTCTATTATGATACCGCTGAATACCCATTTATCTCTGCTTCGTAGTGAGATCTTTCGCATCTTTAAGGAACTGCGAATCTATGACCATTTTCGCCAGCTACGCAATTATTTCTTTCTCTTGGATGGTCAGTTTAGTATGCTGCTTGCTCAAGACGTTCTTGGTCAGATCAATATGGGCATGGAGTCGCGCCGTCTATGCCAGAGGGGCATCCTAGATGGCATACTCAATAATGCTATTAATGCTGGTGAAACAGGTGAGTGCATTAGAATTGGAAATTTCAATACATTAAAGCTAATCTATCTAATCTCCTGTCGACTCCAGATGAAACTGCAATTTCACAGAATCTCACATTGAGTTGCTTGCAAATACCCGAAAGCGTAGATCTAATGCCATTGGATGTTCTATCGATGCTAACTCTGGACACCAAGATTGACTGGCCCCTTAATTTGGTTATCAGTAATGAGACTATTAGGAAATACGGTGAAATATTTCGGCATTTTTTTAAATTGCGCCAGATTGACTTTGTGCTCCAATGCTCCTATGAGTTTCTCCATGAGCAGGGAAAGTTGCATGGCAGACGTTTGTGTATTGCCCCACATTATCGTCACTTGCAGATGATGCGACACAAATTGTCACATTTTGTGACCACCCTGCAAAATCATTTGGTGTCTATAGCTCTGCAGGCTCCCTGGAAGATATTTAAGGATGAAATGCGCACGGCGGACTCCATCGAAACTCTCTACAGGCAGCATGTGACTTATTTGAAGAGAGTGGCCTTTATGGCACTCCTGAATCGTCGCAGCTCGAAGATTAAGGAAACTGTTGATAGCATCTTGGTGATTGTCCTTCGATTTTGCAAGTAAGTAGATGAGCTATGAATATTTAAGCTTTATGTCTCTTATCCGATTTCTCTGTAGAGTTCTGCAGACGCAATCTTTTGCCCTGGATGCCGAGGATCAGTTTATCCATCCACGCTATAAGCGTTTAGTGTACGAGGAAACCGAATTCAATAAATTCATGCAGTATCTCATATATTTGGGCAACAAAGTTGCCACCTCTGGCTATCAAGAGGAAATTGGCGACCTGATACGTATTATTAATTATAATAATTACTACAAATTGTCCTCTGAAGGGGGCGACAAATTTTAAGTGCTTAACGAAATCCTTGAATCTCTCGAGTATTAGAACATTTTAAAGAAGAAAATGGAAAATGGACTGTTTATTGTTAAATTCTCTGCTTAAAAGAAATCACAAACAACAAACAGCGAATACATCAAATCGAATTTAGTGAATCTGTTGAAATAAATCAAATATACTTACATATATACTAAGCACCACCAAGAGAAACTGCTCAAAAACCTACACGGAATAGATACATAGCTATACTCTGGAGCTGCTGCCTAGACCTGACAAAAAGGAATTCCCCGATGGCCCACCAAAGGTAAGTACATACACTTGATTTATTTTGTTTTGTGTTTCGTCGGTTTTGTTTTATTTCAATACAATGCATGCGAAATGCTCGATTTGCTTAATTTACAATAGGATCATCGATCTCATTCCGGCTCCGTTCAGATATATATGTACAATTCTTAAACATTTCGAATTGACTCTGGTGCCTTTCCTTTTCTTTTTTGTGTCTCCGATTGATGTTTTTATAATTATTATACGAACAATTTTATTAGAGCTGACTCCAACTTAGATTTTAAATTATGCTCACGCAATACTTACTAGCTACTAAACATATATGTACGGATCAGAGAGGAGGGGGATTAAGTTAAATGTTACACAGAAGAGATAGATAATTGTTTTCTTTAATTTTGTTTTTTAATATTATGTATATTATATATAACTTTTGTTTTTTTGCTTAATCAATTTCGTGCTGCTTTTTAACCTGGCCATGAGAGAACAAAAAAAATGGCTTAATTTGGGGGATTTCATTGAGATTGGCGGCAAAAGCAGGCAACTGTTTCCCATAGATATATTAAATAGATAAAGAAAGATAGTTAGACACACTTTCTTGAAGTGGGAGGGGGACAGAATACATGTATGCTTAAATATTAAAGTGCGGCGGCTTGTTTTTGCGGGGAAATAGGTTGCGCTTTTGAAAAACAGACCGATTTAATTTTATACAAATTTCCAGGTTCATTCTCATTTCGACATTTGTCCCTTATTTCTTCCAAACCATGTGTTTTGCCAGTTAACTTAGCATTAGAATTCCCATCCTTTTTTTTTCTTTTAAATATTAGTTTCAGAGCATTTTCGGGTGTTCTCTGTTTCTCTTCTTGTTTACAGCTGAAAGTGGGTTTGGGGTTAGATGGGGGGATTGAGGAGAATATGTTGTTGGTGAGGAGAGCCTACGTAGATGGGTTGAGAGAAGGTTTAGCTTGTCGCCGGAAATTTGTTACATGGCTGTATAATCGATGTTTTACGCGCTGGTACAGTTTCGGGCGTGGGGATGGCATCACCGGTGGTCACCTTATTGGCAAAGACCTGCTTAACGCCTCCACCCTTCTGTTTGGCCATCTGATAGTCGCCCGAATCAAAGAATTTTTGCTACAATACAAAACAATACATGATGGTCAGAGTCACTCTTGGTTTGATTAATTGATTGGGCTACTTACTCCTTTCTGCAAACGCTTTTGCAGAAAAGCCGAGTGTCCGCCAGGCACCCGCATACCAGAGGGATATTTCGACTTAAGTTTCTCCTCTTCGATTTTCTCTAAATCCCTGGGATTAGCCTGTTCGCTGATCTCCTCCTGCGGCGTGGTTGCCGGACTGTTATTGCTATTTTCCTCAGTGGAGCTCATCTTGACTTATCTGTATCTCGTTGTGTGTTTTGGTCGCGATGAATCTATTCGGTAAGCCAAAACAAACGGAATTAATGAACTTAATCTAATTTATAGTTCAAAATTCTAAAATGGCGTTTAAATTTGCTAACACACAGCGAGGAGAGAATGATAAATGTCACAAGGGCAACTTAGTTTTTTTGGGTTTTGAGAAGCGCGCAAAAAAAAAAAAAAAATGCCAAGATAAAAGTTGCATTTCATCACACATACATACACACGAGCTACTCATACACACACGATATAAATTGTCATAATCTGATGTGCAAACATTATTTCAATTTGATATACCCATACATACATACATATGCACATATGGGCACACACTTACGTGATATATATATATGTATGTATATCAAATTGAATGTGCATATGTAGGTGTATGTGTGAAAATTCAACGATCTCTTCTTCATCAACCTCACTTGTTTTTTGGACGCGTCAAATTTGACGATTAACTGTTGTTTTCCTTCTTTTGTTCTTTACCCTTCTTCTACGTCTTTAGCTTGCTGCTCTCCGATTTGCTTTGCCAATTAGCAAGCGCCAAGCAACGGGCAGCACACAACAACAAAAAGGCAAAAAAAAAATTATATATAAAGAAACAAAGTACACACGACGGTTGAGCGGGGGGCGGTGGCGTCTTTCAACAAAAGCTCATTTAACGTTTTTAATCAATATAAGCAGCTAGATATTATCAAGGCGAATGCGTTGCGACAAGTAAATTTTCTTTCTTTCAATCTATTCTCTTACATTACACACTTTTTTTCAGACGCGCTACAATCAGTGCTGCCAACTCTTCGGGGCTAAAAAATGCTAAATTAACTTTGTAAACCTGCTAGAAACGGCTAGATCAAATTCAAAAATATCCATAGAAGAGGCTAAGTTGGCAGCACTAGTTGCGCTATTCGCCTCTCTCTTTAAAAAGCATCAATTCGCTGTATGGGCGAATTCTATTAATGAGCGAATTTGCTCATTAATAAATTCGCTCGAGTGGCGAATTTGCTGGAGGGTCGAATTCGTCGAGGGGCTAATTCGCTCGAGGAGCGAATTCGCTCATGGGCGAGATTGCTCGCGCCTAAAACTCACATATGAGAGGCGAAGTGCTTAACTAGTTAGGCGAGAAAATACTAGCTGGGTGAAGAGTAATAAATTAAGTGACTAAGTTAAATGAATTTAAGTTAAAATAGAGAGCAACTTTTGAATTTGATACCCTCAGGACAACGACAACAACGCACCACCAACTATGAGTTCCAAAGATAAGTCAAAGTTCAAAATGTTTTTGAAATCGACAAAGACGGCAGGTGAGAAGGATCAGAACTACCAGCCAAAACATTCCAATTGGAAGTTGAACACAAATCTTTATTTGAATGGGAATGGGTCTTGCTCTTCCCCACAGGCAATGCTGGCGAACGCACCTTGCGGCCGGAATTTGAGAGAGAACTGCGACCAGAGCAGCCAGTGGCACAGCGTTGTAGGATGCTTAAAGAATTGGGCGATATGCATCTGCACAATATCAATCTAGATGAGGTAAGTGATAGCTCATACTATTCTCCGGAATCAACTGATACCGATTCTCACACTTACAGGCTTCCATTACCAAGTTGTGGCATCTGACCAACGATCTCATTGTGCACAATAAACCGGCTGAAACACGACAGGTAGCCCTACATTTCTATAAGCGTCTCATCTACACACAATACAAGAACTTGACTCTAATGCGGGAGAAGTTCTTTCTGGTCATTCAAAACCATGAGGCGCGCGAAGATCTGCGGCATTTGCTGGAACTGCTGGTAACCCTCACTGACAACGGCAAGGATATTACCAATTTTGAGGAAAAGGTAGAAATGGCGAGAGAGATCGGAAAGTAGCGTGAGATTAATTCTCCTCCACATGTTGTTTACAGATTGGTAAATTCATGCTGATGTGGATACCAGCCATTACAGATGCCAATCTGCTGTGCCCCTATCTGAACATGTTGGTCAATCTGATTAAATTCAATGCCGCCCATCTGGACAAGGACATACTTGTGGGAATAGTACAGTGGGTGAAATTATCTAAACCGCCTGCTATAAATATTCATAAAATATTCTTTTTTTTTTTTCTAGAAATGCCTGCGATTTGAGTTGCACTGTAACCGATGATGATATTGGCCTGCAGTGCCTAACCATTTTAGAAATGGTCATTGGCTATACAATATTCCCCAGCGAACCACTGCCCCAGTGCATCATAACGCTCTGCCGGACTGTGAATCATGCACGATACTGTCAGTCATCGTTTAAGGTGAGTTTAATCCAGACTAAAGATCGATACTGAAAGTTAGGATAGGAGTCAATCTAGTCATCTATATCAACAGATCTCAGAAAGAAATTTTAATACCTTTTTGAAAATAGTAATTCAACAATATAGAGTGTAAATAGAGATGATGCGATTATGCTTAATATGCTTATGTATACCGGTTGAGTTACCGGTTACTATATTGTATTATGAACAATTTACTTTATTCTTGAGATGAAACAAACTTCGATGATAATTTATCAAAGCTAGTAAGCTTCCAAGCATCGTTGTCTTGGTTTGCTGTTACTGTCTCACTTTGTTTCTTTGGTATTTCGGAAATCTCGTGATTTCTCTCCACCATATTATTTGGGCATTGCATGCCGACATCCAGGGCACAGTAGCGCTTAAGTGGATTGTAATACCTTCGATGGGGACAGGTCATTTCAAGGACTCTATCCTGCTGGCACACATAGTAGCGACTACAGTCGCTGGCATGTGGCACCACAGCACTACCTGTCCTAGCACACTCCTGCAGAGCGAAACTCGCCTTCTCCGCCGCCGGTGGAACTGTTGGCTCTTCGAAGCATATACCAGTTGTGTCCAACAGGCAACTGTGCACACTGTTCTCATAGTAGTGATCCTTAGGGCATTGTATCAGCATAGCTTTGCCGTCTTCACAGCGATAATAGGTCTCGCAATCATTTGGATTTATCAGAGTGGAGTACTCCGGCAAAAGGCAGGCACACTGATGCTCTGGTGACAAAGTCACGGGCAAACACGTCCCACGATTCACATCATAGTACGTGCCCTGTTTACAACTGATCAGGGCGTAGCCTCCATTCCGCGTACACAATCGATATCGTGTACAGTCCCCTGGCTGACGTTCCACTCGAGAAGAGCAACTACTACTACTGCTGCTACTAGTGTCGATGGAGGGTGATGGATTGTCATGGCATGGTCCATAGATACATCGCTGGTGCTCACTGCTAAAATGGTAGTTCGCTGTACAGCTAAACTCCTGATAATTATCCCCATTGTCGTTCTTGCCCGTGCACACATAGAACTTTCGGCATTCGTGATCACTGGGCAGCAATGTCCAGGCCTCCGCGCGACTACACAAAGATGCTATATACCGATTTTGGGTGAAACCACAGCTCACACTACCAGCTAGGAGCCACAGCAGTATGACCATTAGCTGCTGAGCTGCAAATAAAATTTAATTGAAGTGATCATTAACACCTTGTTGGCGAATTTAACAGGGTGTTAAAAATATGTTTACAAATATCGCTTAATCGATGGGTTGATTAATGCATTTAACACATTAGAAAAACTAGCACGCTCGACTCAATTGACAAACTCACAGTTTTTCATAATTTTTCTGAATTTTATTTATGTGGGGGTTATTCTTGAAACAAAATTCCCATGAAATAACGCATGCAATTGACTAGAGTTCGCTTTTTATGGAGGATTTATCTGGGCACCGAATTGGGAAGATAAGGCAATGAGTGTATCTATCAATATTAAGCAACAACTAATGCTAATGAGGTTTCTTCTTCCACAGAGTCTCGAATGTCTCTCAGTACCTTATCTGATCCGCCGTTCCAATAATTTGTCCCATTCCGTTATCATCGTACAACAAAACATGATGATTAACCATAAACACATTGACTGACACCTTTCAATGAAAGTCTCTCAAGGTGAAACCAAATAGTTTCTTCCTCCTCCTTTTTGCTCCACATAGATATATATGTACTAGGCATAATAGCAACCTATTAAATCTTTGGGCATACAACGAAGACCATCAAATCTCTCGTGGGATATTTTGAGACACACAGCTCGAGTTGCATACTCCATGGAATCGCGTAGACTCATCTTGCCCTCTACCAGGGCATAGATTACAGACCCACTGAATGTATCATTCTCACCTACGTTGTCGACCACCTTTTGTTGTGGATGGGCACCCACCTTAAAGTAGGTGTCGTTAGGCAGCAGGCAACTGGCTCCCTCTAAATAATTGTTGTACAGAATTATTGCTTCGCGAGGTCCGTTTACCATGCAGTCGTCTGAATTGTCGCCGTCTTTCTTCTGTAAGTCATCCATTTCTAGATATGGTGATTTCTTTATTTGTTCCGTCTCCCAGTGGGATCGGTAAGATCGCAGTTTCTGACGAACTGTCCACACCGTCTCATGGCCATTCATGAAGGCGTTGTCATCCTTCAGTTGACGGCGCACAAACACATAGTCCACCTTATCGGCCATGGCAAGATTCAATGGCTTCAGGTTATTCAGATCTACAGAAATGACAATCTTTGGTCCACCCGCCCGTTCGCTGTAATCCCGCACCGCCTGCATCATTTTTAATGTCTCTTTGGCATTGCGAGCCTCGAAGTGAATCCAGCAGTAATTCTGATAATCCACAGCACCCAGAAACTGTTGATACGTCAGCTCATGGTGATGATTCGAGTATCCCAAGGTCGTGCGAGTGCCACGATCTCGCACTATATTGATACTCTGATGAGCCGGTTGATGCGGTGAGAGCGGACAAGTAGAGATGTCAATTCCCATTGCATGGAAACTTAACACTATACTCTCAAAGGCGGTAGCACTGCTCAGACGTCCAAGAAACTGGCATTCGGTACCCAAACGTCGCAGGACACTACATACATTAGAGGCTCGACCGCCGCGTCGCCAACTGCCCTCTTCGGTGCGTTGCACCATTCCGGGTTTGGGATGAGCATCCACCACAGTGATCATATCCAGAGTCACAATGCCCACCACAAGCACCCGTCGCTTGGGTGGCGGTGGCTTTGGCGGTGGATCTCTTGGTAGATAGCGCACCTTTTTCACGGTTATAAATTCCTTAACGATTTGTTTTTTCATTTTTTTTAATTTCCCACTTTACTCCGAATTTTGAAGTTAAACTAAAAAGTAATATTAACCTAAAAAGTTGTTTCGATAGATAAAGTGGAGTTGATTTATAATTAAGTATTCCTAATAATTTATTTTTAAATATTAAATGAGTTATTTTTTAATATTTTTTTTGCAGATCATGAAGAATCTGTTGGGCACTCAATTAGGCTATCACTCCATGAAAATGATGTGCAGCATTCTAAACGATCGGGGTCTTTACGAAGATGCCCAATTGCTGCGTGGTGCTGTCTTTCATTTGACCATGAATATCTTTGGCTCGAACATCATCTTTCAGGTCTCGCCAATGATTTATGCAACAAATGTGCTGACAGGATTTCTTCATGTAAGTAAGCCCCCCTGGATCCCCTATTGTGATTGTGACTGATAGATCGATCTATTTCAATTTCAGGCCTTGGACAGTCGCCATGTGATTGTCACATTTGAAGTGATTTTGAGCGTTCGAATGGTGATTAATAAAACCAAATTATCGGAGCTTATATGGGACAGAATCTGTGACATTATGTCGGCTATTGTGAACAATATTGAGTATTACGACATGTCTGGGGTCAACAAGGATCGATTGCATCATTTGGAGATCAACTTCCATGAGAATATCGATTGCATTGAGAAGTTGCTACAGGATGAACGTGCTCAGATATTGGGCAATGTGGATCGCATTTATGATCTCATTGAGCGTGTAGCGGATCGGCGACCGGAAGCATCTGTCCTAGCGCTAATCGAATACCGCACAAGTCGGATAAGCGCCACGCGTCCGGAATGGCTTCAGGTGTTGATTCAATTTGTGCGTCGTTATTATAGCATGAGCAATGTGAATGTACGGATTAAAACAATTAAATCGCTGGTACGGATTATGGATCAGAATCGCTCTTGCTATGAGGAAGAAATCCTTGATCGTGTCGTCCTACAATATTTGGCTCCCATACACCAGGAGCCCAGTGTCCAAGTGCGTGTAGCCGTTGTCTGCGCATTGGCCAATTTCGCTAGCCACTGCGATACGAAACGGTGTATGGACTTGTTGGAAATCATGGAATCGATTATTAATCGACCCTTTGAACAAATGTCCTCCCGACACAATGCCGGTGACAATGTCATGTTTAGCAGTGCAACGGATATGGCCATTGGAAGCGCTGGTGGTGCTGTAAATTTTGGCGGAATGGGTGTGATTAAAAATGAATCGGAGATTGCCGATATAATAGCAGCTGTGGATGGTCTCATTGATGTGTTTGGCATCAAACTGCATCGCCTCCCCGCCACACATGCCATCAAGATATTTAACATACTAATGGATCATCTCGAACTCCATTATGATCGGCCCAAGATCTTTGAACAGGCGAGCACTGTGCGATTTAAAGTGAGTTCTATTGCCGTCTATGTCTCTTGCACTTCTAAGCTTAATCTAAATAATGCTTTCTTTTTAGATATTCACCTGGATGCTGAAGGCACGGGCCAATGCCTCCTATCACATTGGCTATCCCGATGCCACAAATAATGATACACTTAAGTTTAGTCATTATCTAGGCATCGATTCCCCATTGCCGCCACAGACGCACACTACTACAATATCGATAAGGCGCTGTTGCAAACTCATCATACGATCCCTGGATCATGATAATGACTATCAAGTTTTTCTGCTAGTCATTAAGGAGCTGCCGAAAATCCTGCATAACAAGGCACTGATCCAGGGCAATGATATTGAGGAGCTGGCCAATACGTTGTTCAAAATCAATCAGTTCAGCAATAACAAATTCAAACGGCCCACCGATGAGTTCCACGCCCTCGTCCTGCCTGCCATTGCTTCGCTGGTCATCTACCATGAGTGTCTGCAGTCGACGCAGCATACTTCTATCATATCGGTGCTCAATTCGTGTATCTTGACCGGCAATGCGAGCATGTGCATCAACACAATGACGATATTGATACTGGAAACACCTGAGGCATTGATGCGCCAGCTGCCAGATGTCCTGTTGCAGATGAGCAAGATGTCCGATACGACGACTGTGGCCATACCAGTGCTAGAGTTTCTATCGTGTAGGTGAACCGAAAAAAACAAAAAAAAAAAGGCAATACAACCAGTCGATTAAGTCGCCGGTTGCATTTCCTGCCGCTGGGCGCTAGTCAGTCCATTCCTTTAAATGTTGTTGTCTATTCCTTAGTGTTAATCCATTTGTCCAATCACCTGTTCACCAACTTCACGCCCAAGCAGAACATGTACGTTTTTGCCATAACACTGCCCTATACTAAGCCTCATCGGTATGACCACTACACGGTGTCTCTGGCGCATCATGTGATAGCCGGCTGGTTCCTCAAGTGCAAATTGGAGTTACGCAGGAACTGTGTGAGCTATATCAAATCGGTAAGAACACTCAACTACATATACTTATGCCCTTGTATGTTGTGCCCATTAATCTGTCTTTTGTTAATTCTTTTTTTTTTTTTGACAGTCCATGCAGTCGAATGCCAAGATGTTGTCCAATGACATTGTGAATCTAAATTCTCTCAATGAGGATTCATCGAATCGCAAACGCAGTACTAGTTTAACTGAGCGTGGCAGTCGGAACAATGCACCAGCCCGCGGCAATGATTCGGAGATGCGTCCCTTGATGAATAACAATTTACGCAATTTCCATGATGAACTGGCAGAAACGTGTTTTGATTTCCTAGCTCGTCACACATTCTCGCCATGTCCCTCATTGCCCAAGAGGTGAGTCGTTCGACCTCTTTGTCGTTTCTATTTTTAATCCGCTTCATTTGTTTCACAGATTACCTGCTATTGAGCATCTGCTTAAGGATGGAGTCTCGCAAACGTGGTTGGTGGGACATAATCTAGTCACCATTACTACCTCCGGCTGTTCATCAGCACCCACACGTAATGGCTTGTGCGAACGTTGTGCCCAACTGGGCAAAGCTCCGAGCATTAGTTTGAATTCAAAGAGTCTCAGCGATGCCACCGTGCCGCCCCTTTCTCCCGAACGTGAGCGTCGCTATACCAAAGTGAGCTTGCAGCACAGCAGCGGCAACGAGTCGGCGGGCAGTACAGAGCTAACCTCATCATCATCCTCTAATTCGGCGGCCACAACGCATCCTCATCGTCAGATATCCAATAGTTCGACGGCCTCGCTGGATGCTTTATCGCGTCGTGGCTCCAATCCAGAGGCCCTGGCCGGTGGATTAGGTGGCGAGGGCCCCCACACGGGCAGCAACACATCCCTTTTGGGCAACTCATTGTCTCAATCATCAACGAGCATGAGTCCCTCGGCAACATCGATGGTGGTGCAGCAGCCTGTCTGTGTGCGAGCCTGCACGGGATGGGCGGAGATTCTAATACGTCGACCAACTGGCAATATATCATGGATAACCCGTATACAGAATCCCATAACCAACGATTGTTTTGGCCAGGATTTACCCTTTAACAACATGGTGTCCATGTTTCTTCCCACGGCCTACGGTGGAGTATTTGGGCCGGACAACACTACCCTGCAAATGGCTCAGCCGCCTGCTGTGGAGCCTGCTCCAGTCTTAACACCAAACACGTTGCACAGCCGCATGGTAGCCAAGGCCCGGGCATTGCAACGCCAGGAGGAGATACACTCTTCAGCTGGCAACTCCGGTCCGACAGCGGCCATTCCGATACCCCGAGTTTCCTCCAAGCGTGGCAAGGAGGCGGCTCTCTCCGGCAGTGTGAGCGATGGTGAAGCCGACGATGATACCTTAGCCTTTGAGGATGCGCAAAATCGGGCTCGCAATCCAGTGCGACGAGTCAATTCCAGTCCTGAGATGACCTCCAGTTGGCGGCAGACGTTCCTTCAGGCTAAACCACCACCACTTTCAGGACAGGATCTCTCCGGCTCTAGCTCCAATCCCACCAAAGCCGCAGGCGATGAGCCCCAGCTCCAACTGACGCTCAAAAAGAAGAGTGTCCAGTATAGTACCAAAGATATGCGAGTCAGTTGCGAGGCCATACCAGAAGAAATAGCTGGCTCCACGCCACCGCAGACGCAGCAGGTGGTTTTGCAGCCGGAAAGTGGTATGATGTTACCCCCGAAGCAGCATTCGGCGGACGATGTCAGCAGTCAGGTGGTAGCAGCCACTCTCAAGCTGGGCAAGCCTCCCCTGTCGCCGGGTCAGGCCCCTCCCGCCATGACCAAACAGTCGCTAACCAAGATCACCAGCTTTGGCCAACAGCCACAGGCATCACATGCTCCTCCTCCCGCCCTGGCCAAGTCCAACAGTAGTGGTAGTAATGGGGCAGGCGCCGTCGGTGGTGGCGGCTCCATTGACTACAACAATGGCAATGGCAACGGCGACATGATGCGCGGCCGTTCCAAGACGATATCAGTAGTGCGTGAGGTTAACAATGGCAAGGCTCGACCACCGGCCACCAGTTTTCGAAGTTTTGGTGGGGCTGCCAAGCCGCCAATAAATGCTAAACTCTGCATGAATCCTAGCTTTGTGCTGCTTCAGCTGTACAGCAATTTTCAACTGGGTGTTGGTGAAATGCCCCTCAAGTTAGGGCCAGAGCAGGCCAGTGCATTGACCTTGCTGGATCTGGTGCCGCCCTTTGAAACGCACAAGATCGGCGTCTTGTATGTGGGCCAAGGACAGTGCAACAACGAGGTGGAAATATTACGAAATTCCTACGGCTCCACACGCTATGTCGAGTTTCTGCGTAGCATTGGCACCCTGGTTAGCCTAAAGGAAGCAGAGCAAAATAATCTATTCATTGGCCTCGACAAAAATGGGGCTGATGGTAAATTTGCCTACATCTGGAAGGATGACATACTACAGGTTAGATTCGAATATGAATACAACGCTAAATACAATCTTCAATATTATCTACTTCGATTCGATTTCAGGTTACTTTTCATGTGGCCACCTTAATGCCCACCAATCTAGTGGATGATGCCAACTGCAATGAGAAGAAGAAACACATTGGCAATGATTTTGTGAAAATCATTTACAACGAGAGTGGCGAGGAGTACAATCTAACCACAATTTCTGTGAGTATTAAGTAGTGATGGTAATTGGTCAGACCTTGCCCAATTAGATATGTGAGGATTGTTCAGTTCTCACATTTTCAAACAAATTTTGGCATTTAAACAAAATGTGGCTATAACCTTTGTGTATTAGAGGTCATCTTTGACTTCTTTAAATGGCGCACTAATCCAATATCAGTAAATTCGAATTTTTACCCGTCGATAACCTGGTAATTTATGATCATGGAGTTTCCTGCATCACTTATCGATCTTATCTTTGATCAGTGAGCTGGTCAATTCACCAAGAGAATGAGGCAGAGCAATTATTTTTGTTTCGTTTATTTATAGGGTCATTTCAATTATGCCTGCGTTATTGTAGAGCCCTTGGAGCTAAACTCAAATCGGATTTATGTCAAGGCTCGGTCAGAAATCAGGAATTTTGTCTGCCATCCTGAGCCGCGTATTGTGTCCGATCGAAGTGCTCCACTATTGGCACGTCAAATGGCGCTTCATGCCAATGTAAGTTGATGATGATAATCCTTGACTCTACCATCTCTCACTAATGTCTTCTAATCAATTCAGCTCGCTTCGCTTGTGTATCAGAGTGTGCAAAAGAAGAATCCTTATGCATCCAACTGGCTAGAGCGATTACGAAAGATTAAGCGTTTGCGCTGTCAGGTACTTTAAATGGATAAATCATATAAATTGTATCTAAATCTCATAAGTTCTTCCACACTTGTGTGTGTGTTACAGATAATGGAAAATCTAGGGACTAGTCAGCAGCAAAGTAGCGGCAATTCTGTAAGTGGCAATGCTTCCACCGATAAGGATGATCAGAGAGCCGATTTTACTAAATTCACCTAGACGACGACAACAACAACATCAACTTATAACTTGTTTTTTTGTTAGATATTAAAAAGATAAAGATTATTTTTGTGATTATCCATCAACAACTGGTAACAGTCACATACGAAACCATCATCCACCATCAATCGCCTATGCTTCAAAATGAAATAATCGTCATTTTATTATTAATGAATTTGACAAGTTTATAAAATCTGTGAACATGCAATAAGAGACGTTTATACATAACAATATCCATGGGTTTGAATGCACCATACCCCGAAAACAGGTTGCCTCTTAAATAGTAATCAATAATTATCATTTGTAAATTCGTAGATCGTAAGCTCTATGCATGGGAACTATTCAAGAATAATTCACGATGTCACTAATCGGAATTATGAAGAACGCCCTATATTATCGAAACAGTATCCATTGTTTAGGGTGGAGTTGCTTTGAGTTATTTTTTTCGATGATATGTATCGTTTGTCATGTCACATCTATTTAGTATTATCATTAACTTAGCGAATACTCTTAAATATGCCCAAACTTCTTCGAGTACCACGATACCAGTTATTCCAAACTCCATTGTGCCCAAAGTACTAGTTTAAAGTCAGCTCCGCGACATGATCGTATCCGAATTTGGCAATCTTATGACTAGCGACACGATTGGCAAAGTCAACAGCTTTGGGTAGACTTAGCCCATTGACATACGTGGCATATATGAAGCCGGCCATAAAGCTATCTCCAGCGCCTAATGTGTCAACTACTTTCTCTTGCCTATATGGTTTCAATTCGTGATAGCTTTTCGCGGCGTCCTGGCACACAGCTCCAGCACTGCTCCAGGGAATGATAAGGTTCGGTATGGTCTTGCCCGTCAGTACGGCCAGCGTGCGATTGAGTTCATCACAGGTTTTGCGCGGCGTTCGCCAATCTTGCTGGCTGGCTAACTCTTTCGAGAAAACCACATAGTCGCTGTATTGGCAGAGTTGCAGATTTTCCTCGTACCTTATCTCAAAATCAAGGGATATAATAATGCGATCATTTTGGGCTGTTTCATTGTGCTCCACAATGGCTCGCATCATGCGGATGGTCTCTTCGGGATTGCGAGCTTCGAAGTGTATCCAACCATATTGGGTAAGATCAATTTTTTTAAAATCTTCATATGTTATTTGTGGAAAATTCTTATTGCAGTGGACTATAGTACGAGTGCCTCGGTCTTGGGCCAAGATGACTGACGAAAAGGGCGGATCTTGCTCTGTTCTGGGGCAATGTTGGATATCGATCTGACGACGATCTAGATCATCCAATAGTACACGGAAGCCAGCTGATTTGCTTAGCATGCCAAAGAATTCCACTTTCAGGCCAAGAACCCGAAGAACTGTACTGACATTGGAGGCATTGCCGCCACGGCGCCAAAAGCCATCGTTGCTACGTCGATCCGTATCCTCGATGGGAAAACTACTGCTAATGGTCACAAAATCGATGACCGTACAGCCCACACACAGCACTGGTTTCACGTCGCTCATTGCACAATGCCTTCTTTCCCGTTGAGTTTCCCTTAGTTCAGTGCATTCAATGTCGAATTTTCATTGGATTCAATTAATGTATTCTGTTCCAGCGATTCCGACACCGACGACTACTTAAAAAAACCGCTTTCAATCTAATCGAAATCTACATACGCATTGCATTGCGTCGTTCTACATATTTATACTAGTGTTTATTGTCGCTCGTGTTTTTCAGCTGGTTTTTTGGTCTTTTGTACTTATTATTGTTGTTGTTATTATTGCCTTATCGCGCTCACATTAGGTGTGTGAGACACTTAACAAAATTCATCTAAAACCTCTTCCATTTCATCCACAGCCGTTGATCGAGCTCTCTCTTTGCCAGTGGAGCACTTGATTTTTCCTCTCTCTATCTCCCTCTCTTCGGATTTCTGATAGCGATGGGAACTTGGCCAGTTAACAGCTATTAATAAATATTATGGGTAAGTGATCATAAAAAATACATATAGGATCTAATTTGTTAAATATAAAAAAGTCGCCGGGCCGAATTGGATATACCATGCATCAAGTGAAAAAACTACTTCGAATTTATGAAACTAAATTCATATATTAAATTTCTTTGGCATGCCGCGATTTCGAACATACTCGAAATAAAATACACATCAATAAATATTCAGTTAGCCATCAATTTACGAATAAACATGGCGCAGCTGTCTATTTGGAACAGTTTTATGATTATATTTGCATTTATACATACGTAAATAAATGTTTAAATTCATTTCTTTAAAAGAAACGATTTCTCTCTAATTAGCGCTAAATTGATTCAGCGGATCCCAACGTTTAAGTTTTCAAAGAATTTTCAACATTTTCAATACAAAATTCTAATTTAGGTCAAGCTATATTTCAGACAATTTTTGGTCAAAATTGTGACTTTTCTTAGTATTTCGGTGATTTTCAACCGATTTTAAAATTTTGTATCTCTTTCGTATTGCATTTTTAAGTTCTTTTAAATGTTATCAATAGCTTTACAATTTTAAAACAAAATTTCCGACTCGATTTTTGAAAATTTTGACAGTGTAGAAGAAGGAAGAGTGAAGAGTTTGCTAAAAGGGTTGAACGATTTTCGAATATCCGTTACACCTAGCAGCTCAGTCAAGTATTAACAGAATGCTGTTATGCGCTCAATTGTACGGTGCTTAATCGTTATCGGTAAATAAGTTAACAGCTTGCTGTTCGCCGCAAAATTTCACAGCGCTAAATCGTCATCGATAAAAGTTTGGCTACGCGCTGCGGATCGCAATGTTTATAAAGTTTATAAAATTGCAATTAACTTGTGCCCCCTTCAATATCCCTTGCAGATGATGCATTTGCGAAGAACCCCTGTGAAATATGCGCCGCATCGATGTGAAACTTGGCTCTTAAGCAAATTAGTTAGGTAAGTAAATGAAAGAATAACTGTAAATCATAACATATATATATAATATCTATATAATCCAATTGGCGTTAGAGAAGTAGCCGACGAAGCAAGTTTAGGTTTTTTAAACAATTTAAAAAAAACGATTGAAAAAATGTTGTTCAAAATAGTATTCTTAAGGATGTATTTAAAACAATTTTCGACCGATTTTCAAAGTTTTGATGTAGTTTTATTCAAATTTTCACATACTATAAAATGTCATCAAAACTTTAAAAAATAACAAAGCTGAGGATTTTCAAAAATTGTTTGAACTATTGTAAAAGCACATTCCAGGGAACCATGTCCCTTCGTCCTGCGGCAGGATTTGTGGATTTCGGAGCTAAAAAATAAAAATATGTCAGAGGTGTTCGGAATGTTGAGCTGGCGGAAGTTATCGCAATGTTACATAGCGTGAGCTATCGCGACGTTAAATAACAGGAGATACCGCACTGCTAAGTTAACTTAAGTGATAAGCAATGTTAAGTATCTGGAATAATCGGTATGTTGTCAGCACATGTACACATATCTAAGCGTCTGGCCATCACTACGATCTGGATTTGCGGCTGCATGACTACGAAATATAGCATATGGAATAAAAATCAAAAAGCAAAAGGCAGAATAATTTGAATCAATCGCAGTATAAATACAGATAAGTTATCTGAATCGAAGGATTGCTTCGCAAATGATTGATTATACTGGAGTCAGAAAATACCGGCAAAGCCAAAAAATACGGCCCAAGCAGAATACTGGTGGCGTCGGCGTGCTTGAGGTGCGTAAGCGTTTATATTTTTGAATAGTGAATATTTAGATGAAAACGATTTTTCTTTTGGCAAAAGCTAAAAATGAATAGTTTGAATTTTATTTAAATTTAACTGTTTGTTAAGTATTTCCTCATGTAAATTCTTATTAGCATCTCAATAAGAAAACTTATTTCTTCATTTCAGGTACGAACTCCCAAACATAATAGCGTGCATCATCTTCAGCAGAAGTAGAAGCATTAGGTGGCATACGTCTTGGGGGTGCCATCGTACGAGTGGCTATACCCAAAGCCAGTGACACGCCTCACGAAGAGAGCCGGCAGAGGGCGCAAGTGCACCCCATGACCCATAAGAAAAATCTTGAACATAATAACTGTAAATGATGTACAAATATATAGCAGACAAAATACGACGCACTAATGGCTGGGTAAGCCTTTAAATTTTAAAATAGTGAACATTTAGAAGAAAATTATTTTTCTTTTGTCCGCCCGGTGAAATCTTGGACTTACCAAAATGGTAAGTCGGAAAAATGGCCAAAAATCACAAAAAATTCACAAATATCCTTTTTTCTCAGCCATTTCAAGGACTATCCGGATGTCCTTTGGCCATACTGAAGTCCTTGATGATCCGCGTCGATTGACACTATTAGGTCCTGGAAAGTCCTTCAGGGAGCTGAGATAAAGGGACCTTTTGTTTTTACAAAAATGGCTAAAATCTCGCGAGTCCTTTGAAGGATCAGGACAAAAATAGTGTCAAACGATTTCTTTCATCAAGCACTGTCATCTGTGAAAAGGACATCCCAATAGTCCTGCCAGGAGCTGAGATATTACGGTATTTATGTGTTTTTTCTGTTTTCTTGTCCGCCCGGTGAAATCTGGGACTTAGAAAAAATTCACTAATATCCTGTTTTGCATCCTTAGATGACCCCTACTTTTTTTGATGGCAATCGACGCGGATCATCAAGGACATCCTAGCGAACGATGTCCTTTCGTCCTGCGGCAGGATATGTGTTTTTAAGAGCTAAAAAACTAAACAAGGATAATTCTCTTGTGGAAAAATTACAAGTCCAAAAACACATAAGTGTTCAAAACTCGGCCATTTTAAGGACGATTTGGATGTCCTTTGGCCAGATCAAGGACCATGTTGATTCGCGTAAATGGACATATGCAGGTCCTCGAAAGTCCTTTAAGAAGCTATAAAAATAGGACCTTTCCAAAAAATTGTTGTCCTGCATCCTTAGATGACCCCAACTTTTTTGATGCCAATCGACGCGGATCATCAAGGACATTCAAACGCACCATGTCCTTTGGTCCTGCGGCAAGATTTGCGGATTTTGGAGCTAAAAAACGAAAAAGGGATAATTTTCTCGAGGCCATAACTCCGCAGGATATTAACCGATTTCGCCAGGACATGTTTTTCTGGGACCTCCAGGAGCAGGACTATCGATCTGCATTCAAGGATTCCAAATATCTTTCAAAAAATTTTGCAAAAATTTTTGCAAGGGGGTAAGTCGGAAAAATGGCCAAAAATCACAAAAAATTCACAAATATCCTTTTTTCTCAGCCATTTCAAGGACTATCCGGATGTCCTTTGGCCATACTGAAGTCCTTGATGATCCGCGTCGATTGACACTATTAGGTCCTGGAAAGTCCTTCAGGGAGCTGAGATAAAGGGACCTTTTTGTTTTTACAAAAATGGCTAAAATCTCGCGAGTCCTTTGAAGGATCAGGACAAAAATAGTGTCAAACGATTTCTTTCATCAAGGACTGTCATCTGTGAAAAGGACATCCCAATAGTCCTGCCAGGAGCTGAGATATTACGGTATTTATGTGTTTTTTCTGTTTTCTTGTCCGCCCGGTGAAATCTGGGACTTAGAAAAAATTCACTAATATCCTGTTTTGCATCCTTAGATGACCCCTACTTTTTTTGATGGCAATCGACGCGGATCATCAAGGACATCCTAGCGAACGATGTCCTTTCGTCCTGCGGCAGGATATGTGTTTTTAAGAGCTAAAAAACTAAACAAGGATAATTCTCTTGTGGAAAAATTACAAGTCCAAAAACACATAAGTGTTCAAAACTCGGCCATTTTAAGGACGATTTGGATGTCCTTTGGCCAGATCAAGGACCATGTTGATTCGCGTAAATGGACATATGCAGGTCCTCGAAAGTCCTTTAAGAAGCTATAAAAATAGGACCTTTCCAAAAAATTGTTGTCCTGCATCCTTAGATGACCCCAACTTTTTTGATGCCAATCGACGCGGATCATCAAGGACATTCAAACGCACCATGTCCTTTGGTCCTGCGGCAAGATTTGCGGATTTTGGAGCTAAAAAACGAAAAAGGGATAATTTTCTCGAGGCCATAACTCCGCAGGATATTAACCGATTTCGCCAGGACATGTTTTTCTGGGACCTCCAGGAGCAGGACTATCGATCTGCATTCAAGGATTCCAAATATCTTTCAAAAAATTTTGCAAAAATTTTTGCAAGGGGGTAAGTCGGAAAAATGGCCAAAAATCACAAAAAATTCACAAATATCCTTTTTTCTCAGCCATTTCAAGGACTATCCGGATGTCCTTTGGCCATACTGAAGTCCTTGATGATCCGCGTCGATTGACACTATTAGGTCCTGGAAAGTCCTTCAGGGAGCTGAGATAAAGGGACCTTTTTGTTTTTACAAAAATGGCTAAAATCTCGCGAGTCCTTTGAAGGATCAGGACAAAAATAGTGTCAAACGATTTCTTTCATCAAGGACTGTCATCTGTGAAAAGGACATCCCAATAGTCCTGCCAGGAGCTGAGATATTACGGTATTTATGTGTTTTTTCTGTTTTCTTGTCCGCCCGGTGAAATCTGGGACTTAGAAAAAATTCACTAATATCCTGTTTTGCATCCTTAGATGACCCCTACTTTTTTGATGGCAATCGACGCGGATCATCAAGGACATCCTAGCGAACGATGTCCTTTCGTCCTGCGGCAGGATATGTGTTTTTAAGAGCTAAAAAACTAAACAAGGATAATTCTCTTGTGGAAAAATTACAAGTCCAAAAACACATAAGTGTTCAAAACTCGGCCATTTTAAGGACGATTTGGATGTCCTTTGGCCAGATCAAGGACCATGTTGATTCGCGTAAATGGACATATGCAGGTCCTCGAAAGTCCTTTAAGAAGCTATAAAAATAGGACCTTTCCAAAAAATTGTTGTCCTGCATCCTTAGATGACCCCAACTTTTTTGATGCCAATCGACGCGGATCATCAAGGACATTCAAACGCACCATGTCCTTTGGTCCTGCGGCAAGATTTGCGGATTTTGGAGCTAAAAAACGAAAAAGGGATAATTTTCTCGAGGCCATAACTCCGCAGGATATTAACCGATTTCGCCAGGACATGTTTTTCTGGGACCTCCAGGAGCAGGACTATCGATCTGCATTCAAGGATTCCAAATATCTTTCAAAAAATTTTGCAAAAATTTTTGCAAGGGGGTAAGTCGGAAAAATGGCCAAAAATCACAAAAAATTCACAAATATCCTTTTTTCTCAGCCATTTCAAGGACTATCCGGATGTCCTTTGGCCATACTGAAGTCCTTGATGATCCGCGTCGATTGACACTATTAGGTCCTGGAAAGTCCTTCAGGGAGCTGAGATAAAGGGACCTTTTTGTTTTTACAAAAATGGCTAAAATCTCGCGAGTCCTTTGAAGGATCAGGACAAAAATAGTGTCAAACGATTTCTTTCATCAAGGACTGTCATCTGTGAAAAGGACATCCCAATAGTCCTGCCAGGAGCTGAGATATTACGGTATTTATGTGTTTTTTCTGTTTTCTTGTCCGCCCGGTGAAATCTGGGACTTAGAAAAAATTCACTAATATCCTGTTTTGCATCCTTAGATGACCCCTACTTTTTTTGATGGCAATCGACGCGGATCATCAAGGACATCCTAGCGAACGATGTCCTTTCGTCCTGCGGCAGGATATGTGTTTTTAAGAGCTAAAAAACTAAACAAGGATAATTCTCTTGTGGAAAAATTACAAGTCCAAAAACACATAAGTGTTCAAAACTCGGCCATTTTAAGGACGATTTGGATGTCCTTTGGCCAGATCAAGGACCATGTTGATTCGCGTAAATGGACATATGCAGGTCCTCGAAAGTCCTTTAAGAAGCTATAAAAATAGGACCTTTCCAAAAAATTGTTGTCCTGCATCCTTAGATGACCCCAACTTTTTTGATGCCAATCGACGCGGATCATCAAGGACATTCAAACGCACCATGTCCTTTGGTCCTGCGGCAAGATTTGCGGATTTTGGAGCTAAAAAACGAAAAAGGGATAATTTTCTCGAGGCCATAACTCCGCAGGATATTAACCGATTTCGCCAGGACATGTTTTTCTGGGACCTCCAGGAGCAGGACTATCGATCTGCATTCAAGGATTCCAAATATCTTTCAAAAAATTTTGCAAAAATTTTTGCAAGGGGGTAAGTCGGAAAAATGGCCAAAAATCACAAAAAATTCACAAATATCCTTTTTTCTCAGCCATTTCAAGGACTATCCGGATGTCCTTTGGCCATACTGAAGTCCTTGATGATCCGCGTCGATTGACACTATTAGGTCCTGGAAAGTCCTTCAGGGAGCTGAGATAAAGGGACCTTTTTGTTTTTACAAAAATGGCTAAAATCTCGCGAGTCCTTTGAAGGATCAGGACAAAAATAGTGTCAAACGATTTCTTTCATCAAGGACTGTCATCTGTGAAAAGGACATCCCAATAGTCCTGCCAGGAGCTGAGATATTACGGTATTTATGTGTTTTTTCTGTTTTCTTGTCCGCCCGGTGAAATCTGGGACTTAGAAAAAATTCACTAATATCCTGTTTTGCATCCTTAGATGACCCCTACTTTTTTTGATGGCAATCGACGCGGATCATCAAGGACATCCTAGCGAACGATGTCCTTTCGTCCTGCGGCAGGATATGTGTTTTTAAGAGCTAAAAAACTAAACAAGGATAATTCTCTTGTGGAAAAATTACAAGTCCAAAAACACATAAGTGTTCAAAACTCGGCCATTTTAAGGACGATTTGGATGTCCTTTGGCCAGATCAAGGACCATGTTGATTCGCGTAAATGGACATATGCAGGTCCTCGAAAGTCCTTTAAGAAGCTATAAAAATAGGACCTTTCCAAAAAATTGTTGTCCTGCATCCTTAGATGACCCCAACTTTTTTTGATGCCAATCGACGCGGATCATCAAGGACATTCAAACGCACCATGTCCTTTGGTCCTGCGGCAAGATTTGCGGATTTTGGAGCTAAAAAACGAAAAAGGGATAATTTTCTCGAGGCCATAACTCCGCAGGATATTAACCGATTTCGCCAGGACATGTTTTTCTGGGACCTCCAGGAGCAGGACTATCGATCTGCATTCAAGGATTCCAAATATCTTTCAAAAAATTTTGCAAAAATTTTTGCAAGGGGTAAGTCGGAAAAATGGCCAAAAATCACAAAAAATTCACAAATATCCTTTTTTCTCAGCCATTTCAAGGACTATCCGGATGTCCTTTGGCCATACTGAAGTCCTTGATGATCCGCGTCGATTGACACTATTAGGTCCTGGAAAGTCCTTCAGGGAGCTGAGATAAAGGGACCTTTTTGTTTTTACAAAAATGGCTAAAATCTCGCGAGTCCTTTGAAGGATCAGGACAAAAATAGTGTCAAACGATTTCTTTCATCAAGGACTGTCATCTGTGAAAAGGACATCCCAATAGTCCTGCCAGGAGCTGAGATATTACGGTATTTATGTGTTTTTTCTGTTTTCTTGTCCGCCCGGTGAAATCTGGGACTTAGAAAAAATTCACTAATATCCTGTTTTGCATCCTTAGATGACCCCTACTTTTTTGATGGCAATCGACGCGGATCATCAAGGACATCCTAGCGAACGATGTCCTTTCGTCCTGCGGCAGGATATGTGTTTTTAAGAGCTAAAAAACTAAACAAGGATAATTCTCTTGTGGAAAAATTACAAGTCCAAAAACACATAAGTGTTCAAAACTCGGCCATTTTAAGGACGATTTGGATGTCCTTTGGCCAGATCAAGGACCATGTTGATTCGCGTAAATGGACATATGCAGGTCCTCGAAAGTCCTTTAAGAAGCTATAAAAATAGGACCTTTCCAAAAAATTGTTGTCCTGCATCCTTAGATGACCCCAACTTTTTTGATGCCAATCGACGCGGATCATCAAGGACATTCAAACGCACCATGTCCTTTGGTCCTGCGGCAAGATTTGCGGATTTTGGAGCTAAAAAACGAAAAAGGGATAATTTTCTCGAGGCCATAACTCCGCAGGATATTAACCGATTTCGCCAGGACATGTTTTTCTGGGACCTCCAGGAGCAGGACTATCGATCTGCATTCAAGGATTCCAAATATCTTTCAAAAAATTTTGCAAAAATTTTTGCAAGGGGGTAAGTCGGAAAAATGGCCAAAAATCACAAAAAATTCACAAATATCCTTTTTTCTCAGCCATTTCAAGGACTATCCGGATGTCCTTTGGCCATACTGAAGTCCTTGATGATCCGCGTCGATTGACACTATTAGGTCCTGGAAAGTCCTTCAGGGAGCTGAGATAAAGGGACCTTTTTGTTTTTACAAAAATGGCTAAAATCTCGCGAGTCCTTTGAAGGATCAGGACAAAAATAGTGTCAAACGATTTCTTTCATCAAGGACTGTCATCTGTGAAAAGGACATCCCAATAGTCCTGCCAGGAGCTGAGATATTACGGTATTTATGTGTTTTTTCTGTTTTCTTGTCCGCCCGGTGAAATCTGGGACTTAGAAAAAATTCACTAATATCCTGTTTTGCATCCTTAGATGACCCCTACTTTTTTTGATGGCAATCGACGCAGATCATCAAGGACATCCTAGCGAACGATGTCCTTTCGTCCTGCGGCAGGATATGCGGATTTTGAAGCTAAAAAACGTCCTGGTGCAATCTCGGACTTGGAAAAAATTAAAATACAAAAATATCATGTTCTGCATCCGTAGATGCCTCCTTCTTTGATGCAAATCGATGCGGCTCACCAAGGACATTCGAACGCATCATCTCTTTTCGTCCTGCGGCAGGATTTGCAGATTTTAGAGCTATAAACCCATGTCATATAATTTTAGTGAATAAACTTAACTAAAACAACTAAAATATCATATTGTGCATCCTTAGATGCCGCCTTTTTGATGCCAATCGATGCGGCTCATCAAGGGCATTCGAACGCACCATGTCCCGTCGTCCTGCGATAGGATTTACGGATTTTAGAGCTAAAAAACCATTTCATATCATTTTAGTGAATAAATTGTGTAGCATACTTTTAGGGCTCAATAAATTTAACTAAAAAAAATTGTGTAGCATAATTTTAGGGGGGGTTTGAAATTAAAAAATCAGCCACCTACTGTGCATTTCTGTTCGCCTGGTATTTCATTTTGGCCCCAGTACAAAATTTGAATTTTTGCTGGCGGAAATTTCCGCTGGGGGACAAAATAAAATACCAGGCGAACAGAAATGCATAGTAGGTGGCTGGCCTTAAAATTCATAAATTAAAAATCAGCCACCTTCTATGCATTTCTGTTCGCCTGGTATTTCACTTTGGCCCCAGTACAAAATTTGAATTTTTGCCGGCGCAAATTTCCGCTGGGGGACAAAATAAAATACCAGGCGAACAGAAATGCATAGTAGGTGGCTGGCCTGTAAATTCATAAATTAAAAATCAGCCACCTACTGTGCATTTCTGTTCGCCTGGTATTTCATTTTGTCCCCCAGCGGAAATTTCCGCCTACAAAAATTCAAATTTTGTACTGGGGCCAAAATGAAATACCAGGCGAACAGAAATGCACAGTAGGTGGCTGATTTTTTAATTTCAAACCCCCCCCTAAAATTATGCTACACAATTTTTTTTAGTTAAATTTATTGAGCCCTAAAAGTATGCTACACATAATTTATTCACTAAAATGTTATGAAATGGTTTTTTAGCTCTAAAATCCGCAAATCCTGTCGCAGGACGACAGGACATGGTGCGTTCGAATCCCCTTGATGAGCCGCATCGATTCCCACCAAAAAGGAGGCATCTAAGGATGCAGAAAATGTTATTTTTGTGTCTTTTTTAAGTCCCAGAATGCATCAGGGTGTTTTGTAAATCCTGCCGCAAGACGAGAGGACATGTATTGGGGAAAAATAACAAAACATAGCATACTTCCATGTGGATTGATATTTTGGACAACAGTGATTTCAATTATATTAATATTAGGATTAAATTGTATTAAAATAATGATTAAATTATATTAAAACAATTGTGTCTTAACGTTTACTTAGACATAGCTCCGTAGTACTTTAACCGTGTGCCGTTTCGACTGCCACTATGATATCCTGAAAGGTCCTTTAGGAAGCTGAAATAAACAAACTTAGAGAAAAATTACAAGTCCAACCATTTTGAACAACATTTCTTAGAAAAGTTCAAAATTTTTAATAATCCTCAGCTTTGCGATTCTCTAAAGTTTTGATTGCACTTGAAAGAATGTGAAAATTCACTTAAAACTGCATTACAAATTCACAAATCGGTAGAAATTTGTTCTAAATACAGCCATCACAAATTTAGAATTTTAACCAAATTTATTTCAATATGTATTCCAAAATTTATGAAAAAACTTGAACTTTGCAAACTTTTATGCCAATTTTTTGACGTTTTAAAAAATTCCATTCTTCTTGTGCTGATCAGTTACAATTGATAAAGGTTTCTTTATCAAAATAGTATTTCTTTTTGCCAACTTACAAAATTTAACGGGGATATATTAACCGGCATTTTTGAAACCTTCATCCGGAGGTACCCGGCTGCTGTGGAGACTGGTGGTGAAATACTCCTCCTCCAACTCCGATCTCTTGCATCTCCTGAAGCTAGCCTGCTCCTACTGCTGCTTCTTAATCGCCAACTGCTAACAAGACCCAGCGATTGAGAATGAGGTCTAAACCATTAACGAATGGGATTCCTACAAAAATTACCTCTAGATATTATATAAAATGATTTCCAGTTGGTCTTTCAGTTACTTACAAAAATAATTTGCTGAAGAGCCAAGTTTCACATCGATGTGGCGCATATTTCATAGGGTTCTTCGCAAATGCATCATCTGCAAGGGATATTGAAGGGGGCACGAGTTAATTGCAATTGTATAAACTTTATAAACATTGCGACCCGCACCGCGTGGCCAAACTTTTATCGATAACGATTAAGAGCTGTGGAGTTGTGCGTTTAACAGCAACTTTTAGCTAATTTATCGATGACGATTTAGCGCTGTGAAATTTTGCGCCGAACAGCACGCTGTTAACTTATTTACCGATAACGATTAGGCGCTGTACAATTGTGCGCATAACTAGGAGTAACGGATATTCAAAAATCATTCAACCCTTTTGGCCAACTCTTGACTCTTCCGCTAAAACTTAATAAAAAGAATAGGAAAAATAGTTTGTAGAATCGAAAAAGGCAAGGAAATTCAGAATTGTGACCAAAATTTTACAGCAGTTCAAAAAGATTTCAAAAATCCTCAGCTTTGTTATTGTTTAAAGTTTTGATGGTATTTAAAAGTATTTAAAAATTTAAACTATGTATGTATAAACAAATTGTTCTTAATACAGCTTTCCGAAAATTACAATTTTAACCAACAAATTGTCAAAAACTGTTCCAAAATTTTAGAAACAAACTCAACTTTGCAAACCTCTACTTGAGCCAATTTTCGGATGATTTGAAAAATTCATGTCTTTTTTTGCTGCTCTAAATGTGAATTATAAATTGGCATTCAAATCTGAAAAACTAATTTTTGACCCGATTTTCGAAAAAATAGCTTTTGATACCATTTAAAAGAAGGTAAAAACGCAATAAGAAAGAGATAAAAAATTTACAAATCGGTTGAAAATTGTCCAAAATGCAGCCTAAGGAAAACCAGAATTTTAACCAAAGTTTTACAATAGTTCAACATTGTTTTTAAAATCCTCAGCTTTGTTATTGTCTAAAGTTTCGATGGCATTTTACAGTATCTAAAAATTCCACTTGAACTACGTCGAAACTTTGAAAATCGGTCGAGAATTCTTCTGAACACTTTCATTTTACAATTTTAACCCAGTTTTTTTTCAATATGTGTTTTAAAATTTATGAAAAACATGAACTTTGCAAACCTCTATGCCAATTTTTGGGCGATTTCAAAAATTCCATTCTTCTTGTGCTAATAAGTTACAATTGACAAAGGTTTCTTTATCAAAAAGTGTGATAGTATTTCTTTTTGCCAACTTACAAAATTTAACGGGGATATATTACCCGACATTTTTGGAACCTTCATCCGGAGGTACCCTGCTGCTGTGGAGACTGGTGGTGAAATACTCCTCCTCCAACTCCGATCTCTTGCATCTCCTGAAGCTAGCCTGCTCCTACTGCTGCTTCTTAATCGCCAACTGCTAACAAGACCCAGCGATTGAGAATGAGGTCTAAACCATTAACGAATGGGATTCCTACAAAAATTACCTCTAGATATTATATAAAATGATTTCCAGTTGGTCTTTCAGTTACTTACAAAAATAATTTGCTGAAGAGCCAAGTTTCACATCGATGTGGCGCATATTTCATAGGGTTCTTCGCAAATGCATCATCTGCAAGGGATATTGAAGGGGGCACGAGTTAATTGCAATTGTATAAACTTTATAAACATTGCGACCCGCACCGCGTGGCCAAACTTTTATCGATAACGATTAAGAGCTGTGGAGTTGTGCGTTTAACAGCAACTTTTAGCTAATTTATCGATGACGATTTAGCGCTGTGAAATTTTGCGCCGAACAGCACGCTGTTAACTTATTTACCGATAACGATTAGGCGCTGTACAATTGTGCGCATAACTAGGAGTAACGGATATTCAAAAATCATTCAACCCTTTTGGCCAACTCTTGACTCTTCCGCTAAAACTTAATAAAAAGAATAGGAAAAATAGTTTGTGGATTCGAAAAAGGCAAGGAAATTCAGAATTGTGACCAAAATTTTACAGCAGTTCAAAAGGATTTCAAAAATCCTCAGCTTTGTTATTGTTTAAAGTTTTGATGGTATTTAAAAGTATTTAAATATTCAAACTATGTACAAACAAATTGTTCTAAACACAGCCTTCCGAAAATTACAATTTTAACCAACAAATTGTCAAAAACTGTTCCAAAATTTTAGAAACAAACTCAACTTTGCAATCCTCTACTTGCGCCAATTTTCGGATGATTTGAAAAATTCATGTCTTTTTTTGCTGCTCTAAATGTGAATTATAAATTGGCATTCAAATCTGAAAAACTAATTTTTGACTCGATTTTCGAAAAAATAGCTTTTGATACCATTTAAAAGAGGGTAAAAACGCAATAAGAAAGAGATAAAAAATTTACAAATCGGTTGAAAATTGTCCATAATGCAGCCTAAGGAAAACCAGAATTTGAACTAAAGTTTTACAATAGTTCAACATTGTTTTCAAAATCCTCAGCTTTGTTATTGTCTAAAGTTTTGATGGTATTTTAGAGTATGTAAAAATTCCACTTAAACTACATCGAAACTTTGTACATCGGTCGAAAATTGTTCTAAACACATTCATTTTGGAAAATATGTCTTTTTTTGCTAATGTTTCAAATCTGGTAAACATAATGTACCTATTAGGTACTCACTCATATTTGTTCATATTTGATGGCAGTAAGTTTGAAGTTTTTTGGTTTTCGTAAAGGTTACTCCATAAATTGGCTTGAATAAATTTCAATTTGTATGCAAAGTCAATGCCGCTTCGCTGAGTTAAATTAATTTGCTAAATGTATTACGCGCAGCAATTGGCCAGAATCACCCAGCAAACCTTAAATGCAGGTGACAAGAGGATAAAAGCATCATCAGCATCATCGTAATCGTAGTCATCCTCGTGAGGATTCTCTTTGGGTAACCCCTAAATAAAGGCTTGTGGTTAAGCAGAACCAGTATCAGACCTAGTCGAAATCACAGTTGGAGTTGGAGTAAGAGTCGATGTCTACAGTCTTCAAATCTATTTTAGATAAAATAAACGAAACAAAAAATAAGAAGAAAATCGTTTTGCATGATTAGGCACAAATTAATGAATGTCATGGCAAATGCCAACAGCAAGTTTACCTTGGCAATGGCTCAAACCAAATGGGAATTCGGCTTGATGAATGATGACTGAGTGGATGTAGGATCTACTATCTTGTCTGTGTCAAAAGACAGACAGACATACAGTGATTGCTAATTGTTTGTAGTTGTGGGCCAAACTATTTCACTTCTTTTCTGTTTCCGAAGAAGTTTAGCAAACTATTTATTCAATGAAATTAAATACAAATGCCATGACAACAAATCAGAGAGAATATTCTCAACTTATGTATTACACATCTACACACTTACATATACATACACATATATAAAGTATACCGCACAAGCGGCAAATGAAATTTGTCATTAATTAGTCCCTCTAATGTTATTGTTACAGGTTCCCCTCCCTTCCCTTGCCTTGCCTGTTGCGGTCCTGTTCTGGCTGCCCTCGGAACTCGCTTGAAAAATGATAGCGAATGAGGCTCGCCCGCCCGCCAGAGAAATAAACTGAAAAGTATATGCTTTGCTAGTTGTTGCTGTTGTTTTTATGTGTAAAGAAATTTGTCAGCAGGTTTTTATGATTGAGGTTCTTTAGAGAGCGCCTTTAAGGATTTTAAAGTGAAAAGAAAATTTGTTTAAGTCGAAACGATTCATCACTTGGGTCGCACATAGGCAAAAGTATCTTCATTCATGAATTTCAATTTCCATATGTTTCGCTCAACGCAACACAACACAACAAACAACCTGTTAAACGATGAAGGAATGAAAGTTTTCTTAGTGCCCTTTGGCCATGTGTGTGTTCTTTGATGTCAATTGATAGAAGGACCCCCCACCTCCACTTCTCCCGAATGGGGGATCGGAGAGGAATATAAAACATATGCCAAAGTGAAATTCCAATTTTAAAGTTAGAGCCACAAAACTGAAAAGAATTTAGGCAACTTTAAGCAGCTCGAGCGTTGTTAATTTCGCAAAATACAACAAAAAGAAGCATAAAGAAAAGAAAACAACAAATTGGAAGAAAAGTGAAACACAATTTTAAGCCTTGTTGAGCTCACTGTTGTCTCTCCTTGCTCGGTCGCTCCTCGTCTAGAAATCGATAACTTGACACATTTCTTGACTCTTTGCAGGTCTCGGTGTCTGGTTCGACTTTTTCTCTCGCTCTCGTCGTAAGGCGACATGTTGTGGCATGGCATTATGGCTGGCAAAGTGTCTTAAAGTGTCAATCAAGGGAACGGGAATGGGGTATGAATATGGGAAAGGGAAAGCAGCTGGGGTCGGGGTTCTGAGGCAGTTTGCTTAATTGCCATTTATTTTTGGCATTTTAATTATCCCATTCCAAAATTGCCCCATGGATATGAGAAGAAAAAAAAAAAAAACACCCGATACCAAAAATTTGTCTAGTTTGTAATAAAATAAAATTGATCAACTGTAGGTAGTTTCAATACCCTTTATTCGCTTAGATGGGTATACAAAATATTCGAAATAAGTATCAGTTGATCAAACGAAAAGCTAGAATACTTTAGGTTGCCATTTTACTTAATACCTAGTTATTTAGTATTAAGTTAGTTTTTAAACATTTTCCTACTTCTCTTTATCATTTATAATTACATTTTATTATTAGTTTAAAAACAATTTGTAAACACTGTAAACTAACAGTAGTTAGTATATAACAGTATCGTAAGGTTTACTGGAATTTTTATATTTATAAAGCACATAAAAATATTCTATTACAAGATGTAAACTTTTCGAATTTGTATATTTTACCTACATTCTTAATCAACGGAAATAATCTGTGAAGATGTCTTTAGTACGAGTTCGCTCCCTTGAGGGGTATCTCGAAGTTGTCACTTTGATTTGAGGTAAGTTAATATTTAGCCCACCTTAAAAGTGCATCATTCGCTCCATAAATAATTCGTTTAGTTAAGCAGTTTGTTGCCTACCATTATGCTAAGAGCGGGTAAAAGGGAAACTTCTGATATCAGGCAACAAACCAACTTGGACAGATTCCCCTTAACTGAAACGAAACTTTTTTGTTGTTGTTTCACTTTTTCTTCACCTTTAAGGTGGGGCTGGTGAGGCTGGCAGGAGAGGTGGGGGATTATTGAATGCGTGCCAATTTTGTTGAAAGAACTTTTGTGCTTGTACATTAGGCTGGTTTTTTTGTTTTTCGTTTAGCTCACATATGATAAATCATTTTTAGTTGAGTTCGATTTGGATGAACGGGACGGGACCAAACTTTTCAATATAAATATTTGGAGATTTGAAACTCTTCCGAAGATTCCTATTCTTGGCATTCAAACAAACAACAATTATGTGTGGGTACTAGGAATATATTTGAGAAACCAGTCTAATGTTTATTCCGTGCTGTATGAACCCATTGACTAGCAAACTTTTGCGTTTGGCTAAGGCTTGGTGCGGGGCCACAAAGCAGCAGTTAACACGAACTGGGCAAAACGTTTAATCGCACCTTGGAGAATGTGTTGCTTGCCTCATGCCTCAATAGCAGTTAAGTGCCACTGAGCTTACACACCTACACACACTGAGTTTCAGAGGAATAATCGAGATGGAGAGGACAAGTATGAGGGAATCTACATCCACTATAAAATTTAACTGTCTCTCTGTCTGAAAGTCTGTCTGTCTGTTCGTTTGTATGTATGCAATGCATATTTGGTATGAAAATAACTCATACGCCATGTGATCTTGGAAATTTTGCATTTGAAAATGTTTGACATGGCATATTTTGTCAAGCATCCAGAGTGAACCACCCATCCAGTCATCTGACTATCCATCTTACTTTTGGCAGAGCACAACAAATGGCAAGTTATGATTTGTCCATGACACATTCCATTTCATTTTATTTCTTTTCCTTTTCCCCTCTCTCTCTCTATGCCTCTTTTTATGCAATCAGTTTAATGTATTCAAACAAGCCACATAAAACTCATAAATAAACTACTTCACACCATTTGTCATCTCCCCATCGCCCCCGGCACGTCGCAGCGCAAAAAAAAAGATTCAAAACCATCAACAATCACTTCAAGTGGCTTTGCCGTAGGCCGTAACACACACATACACACACACATCCCATGTATTTCTATATACTTCTATAAGTATATCCTTATACTTATTAAGTGCAAACAGACATCAATAATATCGAATAAGATGACAACTTGTAGTTGTTGTATAACAAAATGTTATACTATTTATTCAAATTTCAGTTTTTTGGGGCACATGATTACACATACGACATGTTAGCCCCTGTTGAGATTTTAGTAATGCAATAACCGAATAAGTAAGCTTGTAAACGCAACAAATTCTTTGTATAGAATTAAATGTTTAACTAATTTTGAGACTTTCCTTGCGCGGTTTGCTTCGATTTATCAAATCAAATTATAAGCCCAATCCAACTTATGTATATTCACGCCCAAAAAAAGATATAAGCAAATTCATTTAAGATATATGTACCTTACCCCCCTTCACAGGGAAACGGTTTATTTTGGCCAATTGGCCAAATTTATAACATTTTCCATACAAAATTTGTGTGTCTCTGGGGCCAATGCATATTTGAATTTTCAATGTGAATGGCAATAAAAATGCAAATTCCATTTTCTTGTTGTGTTTTTGCCTTTTTTCTCGTCTCTTTTTTTTTTTTATTGTAAAGGATATTATGATGATTTAGCGGCAAAAAAATTATTTCTTAAAGCTTCACATTCGCTCCTATTTTTGGCTGAATTAAACGTGAGAATTAATCGTTAGGCTCATGTTAAATGTACTATGGAAGAGGAAATTAGTTTTCTTTTGCGTTTTGGTTGGACTTTAAAGCGATTGATAAATGATGTTCGCCGTCATTGACGCGAAGAGCGAAGGCCCTAGAAATGTGTGTGTGTGTGTGTGTAAGTAATAAATATTAACTGTCATTTTCTTATCGATGCAAAAGAAATCAATGTGCAAAAAAATGAAAAAGAAAAGGCATTTGGCGCAAAAGGAAATTAATAGCAAAACACAAAATAATTTACCTTAATCAAAGGTAAGTACCTAAACGTCATCATTGCCAATATTATGTACATATATACTCACTCAGATTCCTTGAGGGGCGTGTTGAGGTTGAGGGCGGCGTTCCTCATCCTTTTATTTTGTTTAAATATTGATTTTATCGTCACTGCGATCAGTTTAATATCTTTCGAAAGGTTTTTGCATTCGAGCCACCCTAATAAAATTAGAGAAATAAATTATATTTATCAATGAAACTCATAAATAATATTTCGATTCGCATTTGACAAGGGTTGCCCCAGGACACCAGGCACACACCTTGCCTCTGACTCTGCTGTTGCTCCAGCTCCAGCTCCTGTTTCTGCCTTTGGCTTGCCGCTGCCACTGCCACTGCCACTGCTCACAGAGCATCAATCAAAAGAATTAAATACAATTATAATTATATGTCACCGTATCGTGATTGGAGAGAGAGAGAGAGAAAGAGAGGGAGAGAGAGAGAGGATTTATAGAGATGCGATACCATATCTTCGAGGTAATTTGCCATTCTTCGACTGGAACTCTCTCGCTCTCTCTAATTAAATAACTTGACATATGAGATTTTTTCATGGTTACACTGCAATTTCAGCTATAGCAACAGACAATGTATCAATAAATATTTGCGGTCCATTTTCACCTTATGAATTGGAAAACTCTTACGAAATTAAAGAAAACTGCAGATTGGATGGAGTCCGTCAAATATGTTATCTTATGTCAAGATATTGATGAATGTGAGAGGCGCTTCTATCTATGCCTATATCAGGCTTGGTTTTTTTTAAAATTATTTTTGTTGTGTTGCCTTGACTGCCCGCGTATTCCTTGGGGAATCATTTGCCCACATAGGGATTAAATGGTCTAACAACACGAGCTGTGAAAATGCCAACTCAAATAATCCCAAGCAATTCCTTTTGAAGACAGTAAGTTGATGCGCCTCTTTAAGTAGGTCACATCACAAATTGTTGGCGTTTGGTTTCTGGGACAGAGGTGGAGGCGAAATTTAATGGAGAAGCGTTAAAATTTTGGACTTTTTATCAGTAGGATTTCTCGTTTCGTTTTCCTTAATTTCCGTGGACGAAATTCGTTTTGTTTTTTTTTCAGTTAAGAATGGCCCACAAAATGTATGCAAGAATTATCATGCAGATGCTTCCGGCACTTGGCACTTGGCGCACTTGGAAGCACAAGGAAGCAAAGAAGCAAGAGGTCACTTGGTCTCGGACTTCCCCGGAGGCCATTATGCAAAAAAGTGGTGTATGGAGGGCCCCAGCTGAAAGTGAAGCGCAATTTCCGGCTCCAGCTGCACTTTCATGCATTGCCTGTCTGTTTTTGTCCGGGCTGATGGCTATTGCTTTGACTCTGTGACTATGACAATGGCGATGGGAGGAGGAGAAGGGGGAGTACGGGTTGACAGGTGGCCGCTGGGCATTTAGAGCTTTGACCATGCATATGGTGTCCAGGGCATTGCCTGCTAATTTGCCCCTTTTGGTATCACTTTAGCTGGAAAAAATAGAAACGACCAGACAAAAACGAAAATTGAGTACTTTTAGGAATTTTGCAAAGAGTCCTTTTCCAAGAAATTTATAATGATACCATAAATGTATCCAACTGAGCTTTAATCGATTGACAAGTTTTAGTTCCTCAATTTGCCTTACAAACTAAATTTCCTAAAATATAAGAGATTTCTATAGCTTTAAGGGTTTTACATATGTATTTTGGGTAATTTTCAATCATTTTATTTATATTCTTATGACGAGAGCTTGTTAGAAATAAACTTCTAGGGTATAAACACTTTCAAATAAGTCGTGAGCTCCAATGATTTTTATTTCTGGATGACTTCTTGTCAATGCTTAGAGTGTTTGGTACTTGAAATTCACTTCATTTGCTGATTAAATAATTTACAAATGTTAAATAACCATAAACGAATTCAAAAAGCGAACAATAAACACTCGAATGGCTTGCCAAGAGTTGAAAGGGCACTTCCACCCTCCACTCCCCACCCCACAAGCCCCAAGTGCGGTTCGGTGGCGGGGACGGAGTGCTTGACTATGGCAATAACAATTAGAAAATTAAACAAAGCCAAAAAAAAAAAGAAAAGAAGGGGAGACGACTGGTAGACAAATTGTTGAGAGAGCCAAAACTAAGAGCAAACAAAAACGGAACGTAACGGAACGGAAATAATTCAATTGAGGGGTTGACTTGGTCTTGGTCTTGGGTTTCGGTTTCGGTTTGGGTTTGGTGAGCAGGTGAAGTTCGGATCGAATGCCAGCTGCCAAGGTGTCTGAATAATATGTAATTTATAGAAGAAGCAGCAGCAAATAGAACTAACAATAAGTAGGAGAAAAAAAAGCAAAAGGCGCCAGACGGGTGCAGTGCCATTTTTCAAACAGGACAGACAGACCAACGAATGGATGGACGGACGGACAGACGGAGGGACAGAGCCAAACAATTTGGCTAGCAGCCAACAGGGCCAATGAGTCAGCTCAGTTCGGTTCCCTTTTGGCCGCAAATGGTGCTGGTGGCGATGGCGGTCAGGTGAGTGACCAGTAAGTTGTTCTTGTTCTTGTGTTGCCTCCTTTAACTTTATTGATGGCCACCTAGTCGAACGAAGAATGAAAGAAAGAACGAACGTACGAAAAACCAAAATGGTTTTGGCTACAAAAAAACAAACATTAAATTGCAGGCGCAAGTCGAAAGACGTCGAAATCCAATTGAACTGGATATCAAATAGACAAATTCTATCCATGTGCATGGGTATAGAGAGACTGTTATCTGCCACATATATACATATATGTATATGTAAACATGTTGCTATGTCCCATGTATCTAGTATGTCGTTGAGCCAAAGAATGTCCTGTCATTGCGGTTGACAATTTTTATTCGCCGCTGCTTTGGCTAGTTTCAAATAAATACACTCTGCGGCGCATAGTGAGCCAACTGTCGGGACTGTAGCGAGAGCGGTACAATAAGTTCGAAAGTTCCTATCCCATCACTAAGTCGGAGGAATAATTCTCGTAATAAGTGTGAAGCCCCAAAGTATGCAACTGTTTGTAATGGGCAGACGATCTTTCGTTTTTCTCTAGTGGCCTACTCTTCCCATTTGATTCTGTTTCGTTAGTTTTCCTAAATCAATACTTATAGAGCGGCCATCGGGTTGGGTTTTTGTCTTCACCTGGCATTAAAATTGATGGTTTCCATGTTGTTCTCTATGTTTGCTGATATTTTTACAGTTGTGTCGGTGTGTGTGCATTGTTTTGTTTTTTTCGTTCATTCATTCACATTCCGCTCAACCTGATGCCACAAATAACGAAACTTAAACTCAAACGGAAGAGATATAAAGGAAAATGCGAATGTATGTTGAAGTCTCGTTGACTCAGGCAACGCTTTTTAAAGCCCCACACGACGTCAGCCACAAGGACGAAATAAAGTATACGCAACGTTGTTTGCAACCTGCTTCGGGGGGTTCATAATGCCCGTGAGTAATATGTTAAAATGACACAAAACACACACGACACACACACATAACTAACTGTATCTGTCTGTCTCGTTGTCTGTCCGCCAGGTCTGGTTGTCTGTTTGTCGTTTAAGCATCGTGTTGAGAATTATTTTTTAATTGAAAAGAACTGCCAAGGCGTGACGCTCCTGTGGGTGGGTTGAGGCAGTGTGGTGTGAAGTGGTCGTGGGGTTAAATATTTCGCTAAATGGCAGCGAATGCAACTGAAACGTATTTTTTGCAAATTTTTAACGTCAGCTTTTCGGCTCTTGTCTGTGCACATAATCCATACAAATTTGCAAGTAATTCGGTCTTCCTCAATCTTGTCTAACACTTGGTAAATACACAAAAGTTTCGCTGCAGGTTTCGTAATATACATATGTATTAACAATGATCGGAATGATTGATTATACTATACAACTTGATAATAAGCGATATGGACATTGCATATATGTATAACGGTTTTAAGCTTACAATTGATAAGTATTTAGTAGTTACTGCAGCGGTTTGATCGAAAACTTCAATAATAAGCAACAACATTTTCCACCGATTTTACAAATTCTTTAGAAATTTTGGTCTATACTCTGATTTTTCTTACACTGTATTAAGGACAATTATCAACCGATTTTAAAATGTTTTATCTTTTTTTTAAAGAATTTTTTCATACTTTTAAATGCTATTAAAATATTGGAAATTTGGTGAAAAAAATTTTGACTCGATTTTTGAAAATTTTGATAGTGTATACACTGCAATTTTTTCGAAAATCGGGTCAAAAATTAGTTAGTCAGATTCGAATGCCAATTAAAACTTCATATTCCTAGCAGCAAAAAAAGACATGAATTTTCAAAATCGCCCAAAAATTGACTTTGTAACAGCTTGGTGAAGTTGAGGTTTATTGACCTTCTATGGGGGCTATATACATATATGTATACTATAGTCGGCCGATCCAGTTGGGACTTATACAGTGTGAAGCAGTAATCAGAAGACTGCCAGATGATAAACGGACAGACAGAGGGATAAAATTTTATGTTTAAAATTAATATAACCTATTTGCAAGGGTATTAAAAAGCCACCAAAATCCAAAGCCACAAATCTTCTTGATGCTGCTGATGTTGCTGCTGCAGCATTCGTCCTTCAGTTGACGTCCTCTTTATTTATTTTTCCTTTGCAGATTGCCCAAAAGCGGCAGGCAGCCATAATACTTTTATTATCGCAGAATTATATGACATTCATCACAAAATATTTAACAAGAATAACCTGAAAAACACGTTAGAAGCGACACGACAGGAAGTGGAGGGCAGTAGGAGTAGACGGATCAGTAGCAGTAGCAGTAACAGGAGCATGAGTAGGAGTAGGAGAACTTAATCCACTTGGTTTTTACATGCCATGTCTGCTTTGAGTGGCTCTTAAAAATAAACAAAAAATAAAGAGAACAGAAAAAAAGCAAATATAAAGTGGGTTCGCGTAAGCATCATGGATGCCAAACCGAAACCAAAACCAACGACTGTCGAGAGTCGTATAATAATAAAGTAAGTTTTTACCTAAATCCCCGCAAGCTTGTGCTCTGATTCTTTAATGCATTTTCGAAATATTCGTTCGTTCGTTTCGTACAATAAATCATTAAATTTGAGTTCTCATTTTGGCTCACTTTAAATGACATTTAAATGCAATCATCCTGCCCTGCCCTGCCCTACACTGGGTCTCATCCTATCCTTCCTAGGCCTGCTCTCTCTCTCTCTCTCTCTCACTCTGTGTCGCTTGTCTAAGTAGTTGTTACTGCAGCTGTGGCAAAAACTTTTTAATGGTTAAATAAGCAGACGCTTGGCCATAGAACCAGAGAAGCTTGTATGAGAAATTATGTCATGGTTTTCCATTTCATTCTTTCTTTTCCTTCTTTTTAGTTTATGCGCAAGAGTAATTGATTTTTAATTATATCTGCAAATAAAAGCATTTATATTTTGTTAAACAAATTCAAGTATCAACTAAAACAGTGTTCCCGCTTGTTTAGAGCAGATCCTTGCTGTGTTCTTCCACTTACATCTGAATTATTGTTGAGTTGAATGTTGAGTGAATGAAAATTGTTTGTTCTAATAGTTGTTTTTTTATCGTTTCGTTTATTTATTTATTGTTTAAGCGTGTGTAAATAAAGCTTTGTTGCACTTTACTTTTACTTTTTGTCGTTCAAAAAAAAAAAACACATGTTTCTTTGATAGAGTTATACAAATACAAATACATATATATATATATATATGTATGTATGTATGTATCCATGTGTGTGTTTGTGTGTGTGTTTGGTATGTAACATTAATGGTTTTTGTTTTTATAGGTAGTACAGCTATAGATACTTTACATCTAAGACTAAAAGAAATCCATATATTTGGTTATAGGTAATACATATACATATGTATATATATATATAGATAGTTATGTTCGATAAGCATTAACTATATGTTTCATTTATTGCAACTGCATAACGATTTCTCTAACTCTATATAGCTATCTTTTGTACAATCTTTTTTTTTTACTTTTTTGTGTGCTTCTTTTTGTTTGTTTTCTGTGCACTCTTCTCACTTCCTATATATAATTTAGAACTTATGTCACGCTTTTTATCCATTTCGATAATATATACAATTTTAGAAGAAGAATCTATCTTCACTTTTAATGGTTTAATGGTGTTTCATTTCTTAGTGAGTTTTTGTTGATTTTTGTTTTTTCTTTTGGTTTTTTAAGGAAATCAAATACTTTCTTTTGTTAGGAAGAACAGTGAATGGGATTTTTTTTTCCTACCTTCTCTTAAGTACTGACCAAAATTTGCATTGTTAGATCACTCTCTTTGTCGGAAAAATAATAAAATAATCCAATTCCGATTTCGAAAATCAGAAAAAGGGAATCTCTGCTTCCAATTTGGGAAACCATTTTTGGAAAACAAATGTTATGTTAATGGAACAATTTCCTTAACATGTCCTAAACTTTATTTTAATTCACTTAAAAATCTGCATTAATTTTGAATGCCTATTGCAGTAATTATATCGGGTAACAAACATCTAAACTAAGATCAAAATAGTCTAGTTTTCAACTGTTTCAACTAATTTATCGGCTAGAAGAAGAACTGTGTATCCATCGGATTCTAGTTTTGATAACATTTCTAAATTAAATTTTCACCCATTTTGCGCCTTCAATTGACCAGATCTATTACAATTTCTCTGGTTATTAATATTGGATTAACTATAGGTATAGATACTAAATATGATTTGGTATGCGTTACTATTGAATTCTGTTATCATATAAATGCATATCATTGTTTGGTGGAATTAAAAGTAAGACTTCGAAATGGGCAAGTCGTAAGATTTCGATTCCAACATTTCAGATATGATCCACATGTAGTATAACACAGAAAGAATCAATAAAAAATCAGGGGAATTCCGCTTTTTGATCAAGATGAAAGTAGATTACCGATTTAGAGTCATCAAAGGGAAGGACCAATCAAATTAGGATTAACAAAGTAGATTAATCAAAACGAGGAGAGAATGGTTATTGGTTATGGTTATTGGATTAAGGAGCCTACAAAATATTGGGTAAGTTTATTTCCATATATATATATGTATAGTATATATTAATCGTTGCTATATAGTGTTAATATCAATAATCCTATTTCAAAAACCCACAGACTAGATTACGTTGAGGATTGTTGATATTAAAACGATATGATATAGATACAAGTATCTATGTATATATCCTTCACACGGATTGGAAGCTTATCCCTACAAATGTATATACTATATATATAAGTATGTATCTTTGTGTTTGATAAGTTCAGTTTATCTGCAATATGGCTGATCCCTACTTTCTATCGATAACTGTATCTTATATCTGTTGTACATGGATATATACATAAGTATATGTATAAATATATATATACAAGTTTAAAGGTGTGTTTCTTGGGGATTTTGATTATTATGGTGCAATATATATATATATATTTTTATTTTTTTTTTGCGTTATTCCGACCGATAACTAAATGTATGTACAAGTATGATGACAGGGCAACTTTCTTAGAAATAACGATATATGGAAACACAGAATTCACATACAGCTAACAATTTCAATATAAATATGTGTTTATTTTCCATGGCATATGTCTTTATCGGGTATATGTATATGTACTATATATATACATATATACTTATATATGTATATCTAAACGTGTTTTCCTATTGGATTATTTGTCTTTATATCATCTATGGGAAGAATATTATCATTCATTCATATGTATTTTATGTTGGATATTTAATTTTATGGTTAACTGGTTAAGTTTTGGAAACGTGGGGCGTTTGGGGGGTACTGAAGGGATGAATCTAAGTACAGGAAGGACATTTGGAATGCAATCTCATTTCGGTTTACGGTTTCTCAATATCAGTTTGTCTGTTTGTTTTGGACCCAAAAAGTGCAATTATTATATTTGATTACGTTTATGGTTTTTTGTTTTTTGTTTTGTTTGTTGTATCTTACAATTTGTGACTATCATCACTTTTGATCCATTAATGGATCGTTCTGGTGTATTGGTTATAGTTGTTGTTGTTGCTGCTGTTGTTTTTTAAGGGACATCAAACATCCGTCTCATTGCTTAAGGGTCGCTGGAGTTCCATTAAATTGTGATTAGATGTGGGTAATGGCGCCTGGTGGGACAATTGCTTCTGCAAGATGGGCGGCTGTCCGCCATTTGCATTATCCAGCATTGGCATCGATTTCTGGAGAATAATGCCCCCCGTGGACGAGCCAGTACCTGTACCCGTACCCGTACCAGTGCCAGTGCCCGTGGACGATGAGGGGGATTGGTGCTGTGATCGCGGACTGGGCGGTGTGGGTGTGGCCGGTATCTGATGCCAGTTAATACTGTTCTGGGAGGTAACATTGCGTGTCTTACGCAAAGGCGGATTCTTGGTCGATGTGGAAAAGGCCATGCCACGACGCAACGGTACTCTAAGAGAAGGTCGATGGGTTAGTTTGATAAGGCGGTGGTTTGGAAGGACGGGTGGTAGTGGGTTTATAACAAATAAATCACTTAAATGTGCAAAGATACAGATATAGACAGAGACAGATAGAGAAAGAGAGAGAGAGAGAGAGAGAGAGAGAGACTGACAGAGAGTGGATTGGAGTATGGACAGGGAGAAACTCACCTTGTTGGACTCGGCGGTGGATATGAAATGCCACGATGACTGGGCGATAATAAGAGGTTACCCGAGTGACTAGTTGTTGTACCAGGCACGAGCAATGTATTGTTACTATAAGTATGATAAAGGTTACTGTAAAAGACCCATGAGACGCGACAGACGACAGATAGAAATGTGCAAATGAAAAGAAAGCAGCCCGAAGAGTTAAGAAAGCCCAGACAAAACAAATGTGGAAAAATGTTCAATTAATAATACAGATGAAGAGAATAAAGTCCGAAAACCAATAACCGAAAAAAAAAATGAAAAGACAACAGGGTAAGGTTAAAGTTAAGGTTAAGGTCATGATAGTTGGCAGTTACGTTCGATAATGATGGTTCGTGGTGGATTGTGGTGAGTTGTGGTGGCAAGCGTTGCGTTGTGGTGGGTTTAATTTTGGTTGATATCGGCGCAGGCATATGACACGAAAAACAGGCAAATAGATTTCCATACAATTCGACACAATAAAAAATGATTTATTTTCGTTTGTTGTAATTCTTGTTGTTGATTTGTTTTTATAAATCTTTGTTTATGTGTTTCTTCTTTTTATGTTGTTGTTGATGTTGTTGTTGTTGAGTTGTTTAAAAATAATTGTAAAAATTAATTATGTTATATAAATATGTTACAAATAAAATTAAACTCGCTGTGTGTGACTGGACAAATGAGTGTGGATGTGTGTGTGTGGATGTGTATGCTTGCTTTTAGTGAGAAGCTAGTCATATGGCAGGATCAGGACGACAACTTCAACTTACGTGTGACTGTGATGCATATTCAGATTGGGCAAACTCTGGCCCAAATGGTTCAGAGGCTGAACAGAGAGCGTATTGGCCGACGTTGAGGCGATTGTTCCAACCTTTGCCTTGTGGAGGCCACCAATCAGCTGTTGTTTCCCCTTCAAGACTAATCCATGATTGCCTGCATTGACACACACACACACAGACGGGAAGAGAAAGAGAGTTTAGGAACTTTCGATGGTTGAGTGCAATCCAATGCACTTACCCGTCATAATGCTCGATCCCTCGTCACTGGACACCGAATTGGTCTTCTCAAAATCCACCGATATGTTGCGGGAATCGTTCCACTCGACACTTCCGCTATGACTATTATTGGCACTAGACACATGGCTACAGATGGAGGAGTTCATTGGCGACTTGCGGACACCCAGAGAGTCGGCAGTGCCGCCACTGGTAGCGCTGCCACCGAAACGGAAACTATCACCAACATTGCCGCCGCCGCTGCCGCCTCCTGATCCCCGCTTCAGTCTTTGGTAGATGGTTTTGGCCCGCCACAAGGCATCGCACCAATTCTTGGCCTCGGTGCACTGTAGCGTAAACGCTGTCGTCGCCACCTGGAACTCGTTCAGGTAGACACAGTTCAATGTGTTGTTGGGAGCCAGATGGACCATCAGCTGGTCGGTTAAATACGGCTGTCGTATGACCTTCAGAGCGCCCAGACCCTTCTTCGCAATCGTCTTGCACACCAGCAGCATATCCGTTAAAAGAAAGCAATGTACATCAGATTTGCCCAGATTGTCCTTGAACTTGTGGTCACCCTCCATGAAGAGGTGGCGCACCGGATAGGCCGGACAGCCACGCATGGGGGCGCAAAGGTCGAACATCTGGCTGTGCTGTTTGATAAGCTTGTCGAGCACTTCGTTGTTGGTATCCTGTAGCCCAGCACCAGCACCAGCAGCAGCATCAATTGAGGGGCAAGTGTTCTCGTTAGCTTTGCTTCATTAAATCGAAACCAACCCAAATGCGAAACTTACCACCACATCATAGGACTCAATCCTTGCCATTACCCCCTTAAGGCGTTCATTCTCCTGTCGCATCGTCAGATGATTGTTGACACTGCCAACAAAATTCTCAACACTGTGTATCATCACATCCATGGCCTCAATCTCCTCCACATCGCTCATGTGCTTCTTAATGGCCGCCAGCAGGAGACTGTACTTGGTCAGTCGCTGCATGGGGCGCACAACAATGTCGGCCAGCCGGAGGCGATTGCACATTTTTTGGGACTCGCACCAGGCCAGATAGGAGGTGAATAGAGCATTATTTTGATTGAGCTCCTTGCAATAGAATTGACACGTGCTCTGCTCTGCGCAGTAGATCTGCGGATACGAATACGGATACGACATTATGTATACCAGTTTACTAGTGCTGCTGCTGCTCCTTCTCCTACCTTATATGGTGCAAAGATCGAGGCAAAGGCAATGAAACCCTCTTGAAAGAAGGCGCATCTCATCGGTTCATGGGTCACAACACTATGAGCGACCATCGGATAAAGCCATAGAGTCCAAAACTTGATATTCGCCTCACAAACCGATCGGATATTGGAGAACAAACGATGCTGATCGACATCAATTAGCAGGCGTTCCTCTTGCACGGCTTCCAAACAGGCTAAGAAGAGCTGAAACGCATTGAACAGAGACCGAATGACTCACTCCCATTACACATCGCACATCACACTCAGCTCGATGGCACTTACATCCGTGACAGTTTGCAGGGCATGTATGTAGTATAGTTCGGTGGTGACCAGCTCCCATATGGCCGTTTGTATCTTAATCTCACTCTCACTCATAGCTTCATGCTGGACAAAGTCCAACCATGATTTGTTCATATTCTGTAGATAGGCCAACGAGTTCATCAAATCGGGATGCTCGAAATTCAAGGCGTCTGGCCGCTGGGGGACACCGTTTTTGGCATAACTATTAAGTAATTCACAGAGTTGACTCTGTTGCGGATTCTTAATGCCGAATATGGAGGTCCAGCGTTGTTTAATTTGTTTGCCCGCGGCCCCAGCCGATTCACTAGTCTCTTCGGTGGAAGCGGATGACAGCAAACGAGGTGGACGTTGACGGGAACCCTTTGAGATCGAGAGAGAGTGAAATGGGACATGAACACCGGGACACACTACACTTAGGGGGCGGGCGGAGGGGAACTTTCTTACAAATGAGGCAGCCTTCTGCAGGGTTTTGCGACTACTTTCACGCTCGGTGATTATTAAATGATGTCCAGCCAGATTCTCCACATCCGTTTGCTCATCCAATGAGCTTGTCAAGGGTGAAGGACCTATTAAAATGCCCAAAAGACAGACAACGAATTCAAGATCGAGATGGAAGAGCTAAATATCGCTTTAATTGTATTCTCGGTTTACCTGCATCTAAAAAACTGGGCGTGGGATAATTGTCCGTTATTGTGATCTGATTAAAGCTTAAATTTCGCACACGCAACGCATGACTCAGGGCATTTCTGGAAGTTAATGTAAATGTCTGCATTCTGGGCATTTTTCATTAAAAAAACTACAGATTTCGAGGTACCGCCGAACTTTTCAATGTATTACTTTCAATTTTGCCAAATAACCAAACAAAATATCAAAGATTGCTTTGATTGAATCGTTGGTTTGTCAAAAAGAACGAAATTTGGGTTATCGGAGTCTCGAAAACCGTAGGTAATCGTAATTCCATTTACTTACAATAGGCTGACACCTTTGGTCGCTGGGATAAATTCCTCTTCTGGCTGCTGCGTTGATTCTAGACAAAATAATACCGAAAAGAATTCGGAACTAGATACCTAGATGGGGAATAGGATGGTGAATAGGCTTATAATCGTATTCCAATTTCAATTATTCAATTAATTTGCATATGAGATGGGAAAAGAGAGAGAGAGACAGATAAAGAGAGAGCGAGAGATAAGTTCTCTAGAAGTTGAGTGGGAAAGTTGAAACGGCGATAGGCGATTTTTTTTTAGGTATTCAGAGTCGTCGTATTCTGTAGTCAAAGCTATTAAATTAACCCCTGACTCTGAAATCAAAGCAAAAGAAGTAGAAGAAGGGTGGACAAAAAAAACACAAGTTCTACACAGAAGTGTCTCTCCATAGAAACTAGGGAAACGGAAATTCATCTGCAAATATTTAAAAAACACAAAAAGAAAACAAGGAAAAGAGGTGTAGGAGAAAGGTGGTGGGGTGATGAAGGGGGGTTGGATTTACAGATAAAAAAGAAACCATATTCTCTGTGTTTTTGTATTTGACCCAGAGCAGAAAGCCAGCAAAGCGGAGACAAAGTGGAATCCTCGCTGTGTGACAGGAAAAGAAAGCGGAAAGTGTGAAAAAGTGACGGCAAAAAAAAAAAAAAACAAAAACAAACGAATGGATGGCAGAATGACGACTGAAGGATGCACGATGGACGGGTGAGGGTGGGGGTGGCGGTTGGTCTGAGGTGAAAGTGAAAGTGTAAGCGAAAGTGTGTGCCAGGCGAGAGCAAGTTTTTTTTTTTTTTTTTTTTTGCTGATTAAAGCGACGAAAAACAAATCAGAAAACGAGAGAAGAAAAAAAAGAAGAAGGGGTTCGGGTGGTGGGCAAGGGTCGGGAGGGGAAAAAAAGAATTAAAAAACTTGATGACTCTAAGTTATTCATTTCCCGACGTTGTGTTTTGTACATTATTCACCCTTTTTCGCACCGAAACAACCACAAAAGGTTAGCAGTCGTTGGCTTTCAGGATTAATTAGAACAAAACCAAGTCGCAAGTCGCTTAGATGGATGACACACCGTAATTCTGATGCTCTTTTCGCCGTAATTGAATCAAAAAGTTTCTCTAATTAAGACTAATTATCGCAGCGATTGACAAGAAGCTAGAGAAAACATGATTGAGATGTTTGGCATCGACCTTGTGTATACCCTTCCTTTGGATTGGGATTTCTTTCACTTTCCAGGATTTCCGTTTTTCCTCTCTCTGTGTATTTGTGTGTCTGTGAGTGTGTTTGGAGGGGGGGGGGGCTTTTTTTTGCTGACTCACCTCGCTGCGTGTCAATAACGGTTTCTTGCGCTGCATGAACGAGGACTTCTTGGGTTTGACTGTCGCTGTCGCTGCCGACACTGACACTGACGACGACGACGACGACGGAACGATCGCCTCGCCAGAGCTAGAGCACTGAAACTGTTTGGTTGTGGAGGAGCAGGAGGACGACAAAGTAGGTATTGAATGAGTCGGAGCTGGAGCTAGAGCTGGAGCCAATTGTTGCTGATGCTTCTGATGCTGTTGTGTGGAATGGTGTGGGGAGAGTGGCGAGTGGTGATGAGAGTGGGAGTGGGAGTGGTGCTGCTGCTGCTGCTGATGGTGTAGAGCGGAGCTAACACTACTGTGTACACAGGGACTGGTGGCACCTCGAGCTATATAACAGCCAGAAGTCGATGTGGATGTGGTTGTTATATCTAATGTCGGCGTTGGCGACAGTGAGAGCATTAGTGACGGCGTACGCCGGACAATTTGCGGCGCTTGGGTATAGATCGTCGGCGGATGAGATTGACAAATTTGAGCTGATTCGACTTTATCCAACTATGAGCAATGACATGGCGTTGACAAAGCATAGGCAAAGGGGCACATAGATGCACAGGAAAGAGGCACAGAGAAAGAGAGAGAGAGAGAGTGTGTGATAGCAAGGGAGAGACAGAGAGAGAAAAAGAGAGAGAGAGAGAGAAAGAGATAGACAGTTACAGTGAGAGTGTTTAGAATTCAGTTAACATTAAAGTGCTTTAATCAAACTTTAGTACTAACTAAAAAAATTAACATTCTACAAGTTACAAGCTCATTACAAGCAAAAATCATAATTATAACTAACTATTTCCTCATTATCCTGGACTAGATTCCTTTAGCTTTTAACAGGAAATGCAATCTGCTGTGTAATCGATAGGCAAACTGAAGGTCATTAAAAATAAAACCAAACTGAAGAGAATTTCACATAGTATAGTGTAGATGAAGTGCAACGGCATCAATTCAGATAGAACGCTTAATCAATTTCTAACCGTAACCTTCTACTAACTAAGACCAAACAAAAATGTTGCATTCATTGAAACACAAATTCACGTGAAAAGTGCGTAATTATCTTTACTCATGCATTTCTATAGTCTTGCTAAAATCACTAAATTTTGCTCAAAAGTTGCATAGAAAAAAGCACTCTAAAAGAATATTGAGTATCTTCATATCCTAGAAATTTCACTGCAGATTGAAAGTTTATATTTTTTGACCAAAATTATACACTTTTTCAAAAAATTTTCAAAAATCCTCAGCTTTGCAATCTTTTAAAGTTTTGATAGCATTTAAAAGAAGATAAAAATTCGATAAAAAATGCATCAAAACTTTTGGAATCGGTAGAAAATTGTCTTAAATATAGCCTTGGGAAAATTTCAATTTTGAGCAAAAATTTTTGAATACCTGTTCCAAAATTTACGCAAACACCCTCAACTTTGCATATCTCTAACTATGCCAAATTTTGCCCGATTTCAAAAAGTCATGTCTTTTTTTGCTGCTCTGAATGTGAATAATAAATTGGCATTCAAATCTGAAAAACTAATTTTGACTCGATTTTTGAAAAAAATTACAGTGTATACACTGTAAAAATTTTCAAAAATCGGGTCGAAATTTTTTTTGCCAAAATTCCATGCTTTTGATAGCATATTAAAGTATGTAAAAATGCAAAAAGAATTAGATAAAAAATTTTGAAATCGGTTGAAAATTGTCTAAAATATAGCCTGAGAAAAGTTGAAATTTTCACCAAAATTATACACTTTTTCAAAAAATTTTCAAAAATCTTCAGCTTTGCAATCTTTTAAAGTTTTGATAGCATTTAAAAGAAGATAAAAATTCGATAAAAACTGCATCAAAACTTTTAGAATCGGTAGAAAATTGTCTTAAATACAGCCTTGGGAAAATTTCAATTTTGAGCAAAAATTTTTCAATACCTGTTCCAAAATTTATGCAAACACCCTCAACTTTGCATATCTCTAACTATGCCAAATTTTGCCCGATTTCAAAAAGTCATGTCTTTTTTTGCTGCTCTGAATGTGAATAATAAATTGGCATTCAAATCTGAAAAACTAATTTTGACTCGATTTTTGAAAAAAATTACAGTGTATACACTGTCAAAATGTGCAAAAATCGAGTCGAAATTTTTTGTTTTTAGTTCCTCAATTGTTTAATGCATTTAATAATATGTAAAGTGACGATAAAATTAAGATATAAGTTTTCGAAATCGGGCAAAAATTGTATAAGTTGGAGCTTCAGCAAGATGAGAGTTTAGACCAAAAATTTCGGAAAAAACGAAAGGAGTTAATATTTTCCCGTTTTTTCCCACAATTTTATTCAAGAATGGTTTAAACTTTCACAACGTTTCTTTAATTTATTTTTTTCATTTAATCTACGTTTAAAAAAAAGAACTAGTCCGTAAAAATGTTAATCCGCACTGTTGGCCAGTCGAAATCTCCTATTCTATGTGTGAGGTTAATTTTTCTCTTTCCTTTGTTCGATTTCAAATTCATTCAAGAATTTTTTATATTTTTTAGGCAACATTTTCATTTTGATTATTTACAAATAAGACATTAGCAAAAAAAAAAAAAAAAAACAGGAAGGAAAAAAGGATCCATTGCAACCAATGTAAAATCACAAAAAAAGAAAAAAAAACACAGAAAAAAAAGAAGACGATTCTCCAACTGAATAGAAACTAAGCTAAAAATCATTGAAAAGTCACGTACTGTTGACTAAGGCCATTCAGTAGGAGAGGAGCGGAGAGGATAGGAGATGAGGGGTGTGTAGGTGGGGGAGGGATGAGAGTATGATGGGTGCTTGTTAAAGGTTTTCATAATGAATAGTAACTACCAAAAAAATGTATGTATATTGTATATATAGACACATACACATAGATAGATTGCTTGATAGATAGATAGATACATATAGAAAATGAACTTGAAACAAATGACGAGGCGTAAATCAATGACAGCTGAGAAAACTTCAACTGAAACTCGAACTCAAACAGAAAAGTAAAAGTGGCAAAGAAAAGTCATTTGTTATCAATTTTTCTTACAGAATCACAGCTAAGTAAAGTAAAGGTGCCAACTATGTACTTAACAAACAGTGCTCCACGAGACAAAAGAGAGAGAGAGAGAGAGAGAGAGAGAGAGAGGGGGAGAGATAGTGGGGTGGTATGGGGTGAGAGGCCAAGAGTGTTAGGTGCTGCTGTGTTTAGCATGCAATTCTACACATATGACCTTCGTTTACCTTGGTTACAACTTGAATTTTGCACTTACCACAATAGACTGCCTGCCCAGGGATGCTGCTCCTGCCGCTCCCGCATGCCCCATTGTGGCGGCAGTCGTCGTTGTCGTAGATGAAGCTCCTGCTCCTGCTGCAGTGGTTGTCGATGTTCCATGCTGACATGCCACCACCGTATCGAGGCCATCCAAATGCGTGAGGCTTTTCGATTTCAACTGTAAAATAAAGTGAATGCAAAATGAACGAATCGTATAGGAAAAAAAAAAACACACAAAAACACAAGGAAAATGTGTTATTCGTATGATTCGTCGACAAAAATCAATCAAGCGCGTTTCTCAGATATTCATAATTAAATTTTATTCGCATTGTTGAATGGATTGAATGCAGAGGTTTTCTTTTCTTTTTTTCTCTTTTTTTTTGTGTTTGCTCAGTGATAGTTTTGTTTTATTATTGATTCCATTTGTCACATGCATGTAAATAAAAGTTGATCACATTGTAAAATTAAATAAAAAATCTCCCGTAACGTAAATTGTGAAATGAATTGTCGACATGGATTTACCCTGCATCAGAGTAGGAGTAGCACCATCTGGTCACCAATCAGTATATCTTTTTAATCAGCCAACTTTACAGGGTATTCAATGAAATGAAGTAAAGTCAAAAGCACTTGCCATGGTAAATTCAATTTAAAATTTCTATGAATTCATTTACATATATTGAAAAGTACACAATGCTTTTTTCATAGCCAAAATATATTCAGCAATCTTTTGGCGAGTATAGATAAATATATTTATACTTATATATTTATTTCTTGAGAATAATCCTTCTGCTTCTTGGTTTAAGTTGTTCCTTCTGCTTGCTCTAGATTTATAAGTACTCTAGTAAACCTTTTGAATCCAACACTGGCATTCTATTTCTTTAATTTCGCTCAACATGTTGTATGAGTGATATTCACTCCTTTGTTCAATTTTCATAGTTTTTTGCTGTTTAAAATCTTTTGTGCGCGAATATTTTCTTTGTGCTTAAGCTTTGTTCAAGCTGAAGGAGAAGGAAGAAAAAAAAAACTCAGAGAAAACAAAAAGTAAAACCCGACCATGGAACGACATCGATTCATAAAATATTTCGCGGTTTTTACTACAAAGCATAATATTTTCAATGGCTTAAGGCAGAGGGAAAAATCTGCTAGACTTCTCCCCTCCTTTTCACTTCTTTACTCTACTCTCTTCACCCGCCTTATCCCCATTTCGTTTTGCTCCTTCTTTCTGTTTCTGGTCTGCTCTGGTTTGCTCCTTGCAAGACAATGGAAAAAGTCTTGGCATTGCCGGAAAAAGTAAATTGCTTGCAACGAAGGCGAACAACTGCCACAAACACACACACACACACACACACACACTGAGCAGATGCAGCTTCCCACCCCATTCACTCAAGAGGGTCCTAGACGTGTCGTTGTTGGGCTCTCGAAGGGTTTCCGTTGCCTTGCTTAATGCACTGTGATTACATCAGTCAAGTGCTCAGTGCCAGGGCCATCATCAAAGTCAATGGCAATGGCCTCAGCCTCAGGCTTTAGTCAGGCGGGGCGGGGGCCCTCCCAAAGATTTGCCCATTTCAATGCCATTTCATAGTCAATCGAGTTAATCAAATGGGCTAAGCGACTTTGAGCGGCCGTTATGAATATTTGTGAATTTGCCTTAAATGCCAGCATTTGCCTTAATTCGTTTATTTCCGTTGTTGAGACATCAAATAGACACAACACATTCTCCCCCATCTCCATCTCGTCTTCTTCCCGCACACACACACGCACACACATATATATACATACACTTAAGGTAATGCGTATGGCATGAATGACATTCCCTTCTCTTAGACCTCTCAGCCATTCCCGACAAAAATGAATTCCATTCAACATTTTTGTGATATACTAACAACCGCAAAAGCGGTTCCTTCGACTGACGTCAAATCGACAATCTCCGAAAGCGAAATTGCGATAAAGAGAGAGTATCTCGATCATCTAGGATAATCAGTTATTAATAATAATAGGACCTACGCAATTCGAATTCTAAGATAAATCTAATTTGCTTTTGAGAAAGGGTATTAAAGGCAATGTCATAGCACTTCAACTATTTCCCCCCCTTTGGCTCTACCCTCTCTATTCCTTTTTCTTCATCGTCTTCCATCCATTTGCCACAAAAATCTGTTTGTAAGCATATGTAGGACTCCCCCGGGTGTGTTCAAGGATTCTCGCGTGCTGCGTCTATTATTCTCCCCCAATGCTGACGACATTATTTCACATTTTGTTTTGGCAATTTTCAAGCTTGAGTCGTCGGTTGGTTGCTTGCTTGCTTGGTGCTCTTTGCCCTTTTTCGCATTTCTGTTGCCAATTCCTTTAGCTTTTGCTCCTGGTCTTGGTCTCGGTCTTGGTCTCGTCGGTCTTTGTTTTAATGTTGTTTTGTTTTCTTTATTCTCTTGTATTTCTTTAGTATTTATTCTCTGTGATTTCTCTCTGCAGCTTATGCTTAAAGCTAATCCCATCCAGGCAACGTATTTTCACATGTTCTCTCATTAGAGTTGACACAGCTGTGTCATAAATTCATTTCGAGCTTAGCCAATAAAAATCTATATCCTTAACTAAAGCGGACACTCTTCACCCTCCCCTTACCTCACCTCACCTCATCCTTATTCTTATTTGAAGCCCTTCCAAGTGATTTTCGATGTCAACCGATTTCCTGGAAACCTTTTGTTAAATTTCATCAACTGGACATGCTCTTGTGTCGTTCAACAAAATTTAATTACAAACGAAATTTAAATAAATTAAACATTTAGTTTAGTTTGTGTGTGTGTGTGTGTGTGTTTGGGTAAGTGGGTGGGTGGGTGTATGGTTGGTTGTCCGCTTGTGTGCACACGCAAGGTAAAGTCCCTTTCAGTGGTTCGGTCTCTGTCTGCCTCTAGGCTTTTTGCTTTTGCCCACAACGAGGTTGAAACAACAAACGAACGCGTAAAATAATTGCTAAAGACAGACGAAATGCATTTTTCACGTTCTCACATTGTGCTGCCCCAACCCGGCAGAGGTAAAACTTATTGCAAGGATACAGTAGAAGCATATGGTTGGATTACCATGACAATTGCTGTTTCTTAATCTCAAGCACATTGTTGAATATTCTTTCGAAATTATATTGCCACTAGGATGAAGATTGGGTACCATCTCACTTGTTTAATATTACTCATACGACATGTGGTACAAGAGATTGTACGTTTTTCTTTGTGAAACTTACTCCCTCTTTTTTTTTGTGTATGTCTTGTGGCGGTTACAAACATTTTAATTAGCATTCCCCATTCTTTTGAAATGAGAGCTACAATCTCAGTAAATTGTAATTCATTTGCTCAGTGGAAGTTAGTTCAATTTAATTTTATAAAATATAAATCTTGCCATATTAGGTGTAGGTGCTGAAGTTGATCAAAGTTCCTTCTTTACTATGAAAATCAATGTTGCCCTTAAAAGTGTGCTATACTTTTTGTAGGTTTGTCTGTCAGTTTCAGCAATCGGTTTAGCGAAATGTTTTCAACAATTACACACGCACACACAGAGACGGAGAGAGCGAGAGAGAGAGAGAGAAATTTGCATATGCCAGAATGAATGTCCGAATGAAGTGTATAAATAGTTTTCGCATTTCCTTTTCGTTTTTCTATTTGTGTCTCTACCTGGCAATAACATTGTAACTAACAAAATGAAATGCAATTTGTTTTGGCTTCGACCGACATGAAACTTGTTATCAAAGCGCGATGCGATGCGCTGCAATGCGCTGCGATTTAATTTAAATTAAAAATTGAAAACTTTTCACAAGCGTTCTACATAGATATACATATATTGTATGTACGTAGGATGTGTGTGAGTCAGTAGATGAATTCAAATTAAATTAAACATTATCTGATGCGAATTATATTAATTTTGCCTCTCTCTATCACTCCCCCTCTTTATTGTCGCTTTCTCTTGGTTATCTCTCTCATTCAGTTTCGGTTGTCTTAATCCCAATTTCTATGATGATGTTTCTTGGAAGAAGCAAAAATAACTGAATGGAATGTTATTATGCAGCGATAAACGGATTATGGCTTATTGTTGAAGCTTAACGATTTATATATTTAGATATATGTATGTTAAGCTATGCCGACTCTTCATGAGAATACCCTATAAATGGAGGGGTAAGTGGGAGAAGTAAGCATATTCGGCCCAGTGTAGGATATTTTAAAACCAACACACTTGCTTAGGGGGCGGCTTAGGAAGGCTAAGGAAGGCAGAGCATACATCTCGACTCTCTACTCGCACATTTATCGGTAAGTACATGCATAGAAAACATGACCAAAATGTCTATAGACACAAAAGTTCCACTTAAGGCCTTAACGCTAATAGCACTTTTGGCCCATTTATACAGTTGGGGCTACGGTTATGGTTATGCATGAATAGTCCATGCCAAGTTATTTCAATTCAGGCCACCCCAAAGGGCGTTCGGCGAATGGGGGGGAAGAAATCGTGGATGCAATTTATTGCTTGATTGCACTTGCGCTAATGCCCTTTAATGTCTGTCCTCGGGCAACAATTGAATGGCGCCCACCAACACCCACACACCCACACACACATACACATATATCGCACATCGCATCGTCATCTAGAACGATGTCACGCCCACATCTCTCAATTGAATAGACATTTCTATGCATTTACGCTTCGTATGCGTAATATTATACTGTTATTATTATTTTATTGTACATATACATATATTTATATGTATGTATGCATGTATGCATGTGTGTGTGTAGTAATAACCAAGGGAGTGGAATGGCGGCAGGCGAACTTATGTCGGTCACTGTACACGTTTTATTGCATATTCTATTCGAGCATGAAAGCGGTTATATTGCCAAATTGAATTTATGCATTTAAATTGAAATTGAATTTATTGCAGTGCACGGCTGATTGACTGTCCCCCCTGTCTCTCCTCTCACCTGCGACCACCCGTCGCCCGTCTGTGCATCCTGGCCAAAACTCGACCAGTTGCCACTCCTACGGTATATATTTCTTAATAACAGAACAGAAACAGATAAACATTGAGCGCGCACTTGCTTCCCACGAGGGTCACATACTACTAAGTTCCGGTCATCATCATGCATTTTGCAATAAATTTCCAATTGAACTATCAATCGAAATCAAAAGCCAATCGGGAAAGATTACAACTAATAAAGTTGATGAAATGAGAGTTTATCGGACACAAAACTGACGTAAAGTGAAGTCAGCAAGAAGAAGGACAATCTTGAATTTAATGCTGAGAAATGAAGCCAATAGTTTACAATAAAGGCAAATAGTTTTAAGAGGCACACAAATTTGTCTGCTTTCTCTTTAAAGGAAATCAGGAGACTTTAGGAAGCCCTGCAGAAAGTAAACTTTTTATTGCATACTTATTTGGTGCCTGAGTTGGGGTTGAGGATTTTGCATTACTCTATTTTCCCCTGCTATAACTCGACCATTTTCCATTTCATCGTCAACTTAACATAAACTTATACTTAACTAAGTCGTAAAACATATAAAAAAATATAAAACCAAATATATATTTATGATAAAAATATGTAATCAGGAAGATGCAAATATATTTTAAGCAATTTCTAGGAATAAAATAAAATTGGATTTCAATTCCTGAAATTTGTGTTAAAATTAAATGAAAGAAAAATTAAATGAGTAGCCCCATTAAAAGGACGAAAAAAAATGGAAAAAGAAACAAAAAAAAAAAGCATAGGGGAGGAAAAACGAATATTTATTCTCATTTCATAAAGTAAATATCTGATTAAAGCTAAACATTTGTGCATATTTCTCTGAATATTTTTGTGTTTGTTGTTTTGTTTTTTGGTGTTTTATGGGGCTCACCTGCAGCTTGCTGGTGGGCGGTGAAACCACAAGGCAAATCTTCATGGTGGCCCGTAAAAATTCTTCGCGTTTGGTACTCAGGTCCGGTGTAACGGAGCCGGGCGATGTCACAATGGCCGCTGTCTGTTTGAGGGGGGCACGCTTGGGGGACGTCATGTTGGCGCTGCTTGAACTGCTGCTGGCCGGCAGAAATGGATTCAAACTGCGCACCAGAGTGGCCGAGTTGAATTTACTGCTACTCTCGCCGACGCCACCGCCGCCACCGCTGCCCATGGTGACCGGAGTGGGGGCCGATGAGGAGACAGCTGGACAGCTGGCATTTGTGTTGGTGGGACTCTGATGATGAAGCAGACGTGTGGGCGAGTTGAGGCTAAAGAGTTTGCGTCTATGGCGACCTGGAGTGGATGACGAACTGGATGCTGGACTTGGTGTCGGTCCAGGCGGACAACTAATGCCGCTCTCACTGTGAGTTGATGACTCTTGCGAACCGGCGCGACTATAGGCGGGTGTGGGCAATTGTGCGGAACGCGAATCCTCTTCACCCCCACCTGCAACTCCGATTCCGATTCCACCGGCACCTAATTGCTCTTGCTCCTCAGAATACGTGCTGTGATATGTGCGAGCTGTAATCTCCGGCAAGAAGGGGTTATTCGGCGAGGTCAGTGTGTATTGATAGTATTGCCCAGCCGATTCGGTGGTGCTCTCCACGGGCAGAGTGTCTGTCTCATCGGGTGTCGTCTCCTCGGGGAATGAGCTGCCATGAAAATCATGGCCATAGGCTCCAATGCTGCTGCCGCCGCCCCCCGCACCACCTCCCCCCAATTGCTCCCACTCGCCGGACGAGGAGTTGTGCGAGGAGGCCGTAAAGCCCTCATTCGAATGCCCCAGATAGCTGCGTGAACTCTCATTGCTGCTCTTGAAGAGGAAATTCTGCAGGCGGGTCAGACGAACGGAGCTGCTTTCGCTGGTCAAGCTGCAGCTCCTGCTGGTCGTATTGGTTGTTGTAGTTGTTGGTGGCGCTGGGGCAGCAGCTGCCGTTGCCGCAGTTAAAGTCGCTCCATTTGGGCCAGTCAGTGGATTGGTGGCGGTGCTGCTGCTGCTGCTCGGAGCAGCTGTGCTCACCTCTCCACCCATAGAGCAGGCGTTGGTGCTGCTGGTGACAACGGCTGCCGTCCAATAGTACACGCTCGTCTGGGAGCTGCTCAGCTCACTCAATTGCTCGCAGTTGCTCTCTAGCGATGTACTCGAATTGGTAGTGGCCACACTACTCAGATGCTGATAGGCGTATTCGGGCGGTGTGCACTCGTCGGGGCTGTCCAGAAGCAGGGCGGGATTAATATGCCCGCCCAGGGCTAGACCAGGCAAATGCAGTTGCACCAAATTGTTATTCTGCCACAAGGAGCAAGAGGACGTCGAGGATCCTGTTGCTGGCGGTGGCGGCGGTGTCCGACGACTCTTCGCCTTGAGCTCCTCAGCCGTTGGCTCGTGCCGTTTGATCTCCAACGATCGATGCTCACCCCGGCGAAAAGAACGTCGCAGGCGTTCGGCTAGTTTTGATGGCTTTGCCAATTTGACCTTTTCAGTCTTTTCTTTGCGCGTCTTTGGTGCGTCTGATGCGTTGTCTCCTGTTCCTGCTGATCCTGCTGTTGCTGTCGCTGTCTTCTCCTCTTTCTCGAGGAGTTTCTCGTGCATTCTTAATGCCTGTTGCTTGCTGGCTAATATGATTGGTGGCGCCGCAAAGCCACCACCCATTACGGCCAAACCGGAGCCGTTGTCCTTTATCTTCTATATTTCTCTCTCACTCTCTCTCTGTAATTTCGATTGATCCTTTTGCTCCTTAATTCACTAAATTGGAACTTGTTTAATTTATTTATATAGTTTTTTTTTTTGTTTTGTTTTTTCTCAAGCGTTGATTTTCCCCAAAAAACGAATAGTTTTTGTCTTCTTCTTTTTAACTAAATATATAAATTACGAATAAGTTCTTTTTTGTTGTTATTGCTTAGACTATTATTTCGTAAACGTGTTAATTTTCTTCTTTTATTTTTCTTTTGCTGCAAGTAAAGAAAAGTATTTCATTTCAATTTAAGCAATTTATTTTTTTAAGTGGCAGAGAGACAGAGACAAAATGCGAAAAAGAAACTACAAGAAATTGATCATAAAAATCAAAGATCAATACTCTTTATATAGTTGACAGCAGTAATTCAGGTCTTATGACTATGAGCTCTGTGATAGACCTTTGTATACCCTTTCTATTTCTTTATCTAAACACCAGAGTAAGCATGAGAAAACGAAAGAACCAGACTTGTTCAAAACTTCAAGATGAAGAGGAGGGAGGGAGCTCGTGATTAAGTGCAAAACTGTGAGGATTTGCATAGAGCATTAGAAAGTTTTCTCAATTTGTCGAGTGGGAGGATAAGCCATTGCATAATTCATTCCCAACCAAAATCTCAACTAATTTGTTGATGAAGCGCAGTCAATGTGGATTCTTTGGGGGCGTCGTTTTGCTGTCTGTGTTTATTGGATGGGTGGGTGGATGGATTGGCAAGCAATGTCATTGAGTATATTGAATAATCAATGTTTCGCTGTGCATATGAAATTCACACACACATACACACACACACACACAAACACAGCCCGCACCTTCCCGCCCCGCTTCAACTGGCCAGCTATTATCCATTCGCAATTTTGTATCATTTCGAAAGGGCGAACTTTGAACTTTTCGATTTTTTGATGGGGAGAAATGAAAAAACGTGTTAGCATTTCAAATAAAGGCGAGGCCAGCGCCCTCCTCCCTCCTTCTCTGTCAATGTGTGTTTTCCTGTGTGTGTGTGTGTGTGTTTTACATAATTTGCCCAATCGATGGTACGAGAATAAATATGAAAAGTTGAAATGGATAAATCAATGACAAAGTCAGAGATGAAACATTTAATTAATGCTCAGTTAGCAAATGGTCAGGGTCGACTTTTAGGGGTCAAAGTAAAATCCCCCCGCCCCTCTTGCTTGTCCCTCTGCTGTCTCTATCATGCTGTGAAATGTTTGCCACAGCTGACACCGGAAATCGACATAAGCCTTAATTAAATTGCCATGCCGCATGTAGGAGAAAAAAAAACACAAACCAACCAAGGAAAGTAGTATATACATATATATAGGTCTGGTTTTCTTTTTTTTTTTTTTGAGAGAGAGAGAAAAAACATTAAAAACAGCCACACAACACAAAGTGCTTCCCTTGAAAAAAAAAAAAACGAAAAAAAATAAAGAGTAGAGGAAAATGGAGAAAAGAGCGTGAAAGAAAAGCATGATGAGGCATGCTCTCACATTTATTTGCCCAGTAGATAAAAATGCTAAAGGAAAATCTTCAGTGTTTGCCACATTAAATAAATTGCACCATAGACGGACGCGCAACGTAAGCGAGTCTACGTCTCCGACTCCGCCTTCATGTTCGCCCCCATTGACGCCCCATTCTTTTGCCCCACTGCCGTCTCCATCTCTGCAACTCACTGCTTTTTTATACTCTACATTAAATGGTTGGATGGGCATACTTGAAGTATATGTCGATTTGCTTAGTCTATTTTATGAATAATTAAAGATTAACTACTGAAAATCGGAATGAATAATCGCAATAAATATCTTGGAAAAGGAGAGGGCTATAATGGAATAGACTATATACATATGTATGTATTTTAGGGTATTCCCAAGTTTATCTTCTAGTTGAAGAGAAACTGAATGTGTTTCTTGTGCTTGTTTCTTTCATTCGTTTTGTTGTTTCGGTGAATTCTGCTGTTGATTGCGATGGTCAGAGAAACCAATGGAAATATGGCCATAAAATGGCTCATAAAGCTTTATTGTTATTAATATTATTTGCACACACACACACACACACACATACACACAAATCTAAATAAATATATGCACAACAGGAGAGTTGACAGGCTGACGACGCCTGCTGCCTAAGGACGCCCGCCTCTGGTTATGTCAAATAAATCATTGCATACGCCTGGGCGCCTCTTAAGCACGCAACACGAAAAAACAAAAACCAACAATAACAAGAACAAGACCAAGAAAGGTGGCCTGGCTATATTTTTCCAACGAAATTAATGTATGTACGTATAATTAAGCTGAAGGGGTCAGGCACAATTCATGTGAAGCTTTAATATACATAGAAACCCAAGACACACTTTATGTTGCCTACATTTGGGGGCAACACTTTTAACAGAGCAGTGGACGGGGCGGGGGTGGGGATGGGTTATGGAGCGAGCGGATAGCTAGCTAGTTGGGTGGGCAAGAAGGCGGCAAAGTTCTTTTCAATTAAATGTTTTCAAACGCCTCAGACATTTTAGTCTGTGCTCTCATGTGCATAGGTATAGGTGTGCGTGCGTGTGTGTGTGTGTGTGTGCGTGTCCTCATTGCCACCTTGTGCGTTGTCCTTGTGTCATATTAACATATTAAGTACTCAAGGAAATAATGAACATACAATTTTATGCTATAAAAAAAATACCCACTTTCTGGACGAGTATATAAGAACCAAGAAGAACCAAAATGAACAAATTGCTTATCCTTGAGAAAGAGAAACCCTTCAAAAATGAACCTTTGTGAGGGTATTAATATAGTTGAGTTTTGATCAACAAAAATTCCATAAATTTACATACTGCTCATATCTATGTTTGCGTTTTTCTTCTTTCTTTGCTTCACTTTTCGCACAGTGGAATGCATTTCGATTTGTAGCAACAATTATAATCAAAGAAGGTCTAAACAAGGATCATAAATTGTTAAAATGAAATGAAATATGTGAGCCAGCCCCCCCTCTAACATGTTGTACGTGGTGGGTTATGTTAATTGAAATATTTTTCATTATTTTAAACTTAATGGGAGATAGCGGGACCGGGGTTGGGGGGTAAGGGTAAGGAGACGTCTTCCTTTTGATAACTCGATTGTATCACGGCAACATAGCGAATAGCGAACACCGAACGGTGGGTGACGCCTGTTAAAATAGCATCGCAGAGCGTTTAAAGATAAGCGAGCAGGTTGTTCCGACTTTCATTAAATTAAATTAAATGTGTGTGTCATACGATAAAATTTTATATATTCAAACCCCACCACGGATGTTGTCGCTGTTGTTGTTGGTGTTGTTGTTGTTGCTGCTGTTGAATGAGTTCAAGGCGCTTTACAATTTCAGTGCAGCAGCAACAAAATCCTGCCACAACAGCAACAACAAGAACAAGCCGCCCGTCATTTCCGCTGCTGTTACAGATGGCTGGTGTGTGCCGCCTGATGGTGAGCATGGGAGTGGGAGTGGGAGTGGCAGTGGGGAGCGGGTAAGGGCAGCAACAATTTAATTTTTATTGTTATGATGTCATCAGCATAAGAACCCAGTGACTATGCGCTGACATTGGTTTGGCTTGGGCTCTGTTTTGGATGGACGGGTGTGGTATGGTGTTGTGTTGTGTTGGTTTGGTTTGGCCCCCGAAGCTGCGAAACGTGAGCCTAATACAAATTGGCCAACCAGGACCCAAGAGACTGGAGAGACAACGATTAGGTCTGAGTTGAGGAAGGACTCTATATACATATATATATATAAAAGTGTAAGTCTGGTTGTGATTTATGCGTGAATCGTCTCTTGGGCCATCCGCGCTTAAAGGTATCAGACACCAAAATGCGTTCAGGTGGCAAACAGACTGCACCCAAATCGAATACCCACCCCCTCTCTCTCCCACTCTCACTCTGTGCCTGTGATTAGCATATAACAAATTTATGGACTTTCAAAGGATTATGACCGGGAGCAATTACTCATTTGATTGCAAACTTTTTATGATCGTCAATACAATGTAAATTTTGTACATTGTAGATTTCATGTTCACTTCCTTTACACCTCACACATTTGCGATACACTTGGAGAAAAGGAAACGAATACAATGGATCTCTATATGCCACACAAGTCTCTAAGCAATTGGGTTAGGTTTGCATTTTCCATTTCTTTCTAGGGCCATGAGTTTTTTTTTTTACAATTTATTCCATGGTCATTTAAGCAGAGCTAACCGAGTTTACCTACTAGTTTATGGTATATGTATGCATGTAATATAATATTTTGCTGAGCAATCAAGTGGCCAGGACTCGACTCGACTGGGGCTCCGGCTGATGGTGTTGTGTGCTTGCGAAAAGATTGTGGATTGTGGCGGATGGTGCGCACCTTGTGCACTGAGTGAAAGAGTTTGATCGATAAACCAAACCGCAGCAAATCGAGGTCTCGTAAACTCAAGACTAAACTGACAGACAGGCACAGGCACAGGGCACAGCCAGACTCAAGCTCAGGCTCAGACCGAGACCCAGACCAAGACCAAGACCCAGGCTGGCTGACGTACAGGCTCTGATGTGGCAGTCAGTCAAGCAAAACTTTTGGCGACACACACACAGGCCCCAAAAACGAAAACGAAAATAAAAATTGATTTTAAAGTTATCAAGCATCAAGCAGAACGGTCCCCAATGACAGTTGGTGGAGATAAATATTTGTTCTGATTTTGATTTATGCAAAAAAGAAAAGGGGTTCTTCATATACCCAGCAAGCATACGCTTGCAGTGTATATAAGGCATTCTACACATAAGTATACATATTTGAATATCCACCATATGCCCATCATATTTGGCAAGTAGTTGTTACAGGGTATCTCAAAAGTCAATCGCTTGATTTTTATCTCATTTTCTGTCCGAATTGACAGCAAGAACTTTTTTTTTTGCATTACAAAATATTGGGTTAAATAAAAACAACCCAATGGAAAATGTAATTCATTCAAGTGTTCTTCATAAATGTCAACTGCAACTTTTACTCTATCCCCTCTCTCTCTCTCTCTCTCTCTTCCACTATATCTCTATCTCTCTCTTTTTTGCCATTCATTTTGATTGCAGCACTTACCTCAGCTCAGCTCGGCTCGGCTCAGCTCAGATTCAAATTCAAATTCATTAATGGTGTGTGCTCGGTTTTGTTGTTGTTCGTTGACAAGGAGGAGCCTACTAGTGGGAACCTATTCAATTTCAATTTCAATTGCAATTTCGATTTTGACTTTTCTTTTCTTTTTGCGGGTTTTCTTCTTTCTTTTGTTTAGTCGTCGTTGTTGTGGTTGTTGTTTCTGTTGTTGCCTCTCACCGCACATTTATTTTTTGCAATTTGTTTGCTTCTCGGTTTTGTTTTGATTTTTTGGTTTTTCCTTTTTTCTCCTTTTTTTTTTGTTTTCTTATTTTCTTTGTTGAATTTTTTTTTTAGATTTTTCTTTGTTTGTTTGTTTGTTTATCTCACATCACAGCATGTACTTGCATTTGTGTGCTAAGTACTTGTACCCTTTTACCTTATACGTAACTAACCCCGGCTCGCAGTGCGTATACGTAACATTTTCTACCTCATACATATGTTTAGTTTAGTATCTAACTTAATTGCCACAACAGCAATAATCTCTCCCCCTCTTTGTAGTCAATAATTGTTGTTACCTGAAAATAGAAATAGAAAAACTTAAATTAGTTGATTTGGTTTAGTAATGAGATTTTGTTTTTACGTCTAAAAGTATTCATGAATAAAGGGTGAGTGAGTTTGTGGGTGCGGGTGTGTGTGTGTTAACTAATGATCTAATTGTCTCCCCAAAATTCATTGTATCCAAATATAAACTCTCTATTTATTTTTATAGCTATCTAGAAAGTATATCCAATTGATTGTTCCAGTAAAATATTCGAGTCATATGATAAGCTTAAAGGATTAATAAATCTAAAATTCAATTCGGAAGGACGATGTCATCAAGGACACACCAAAAGGGATTACAGTTTCACTACCTTCCCAACTGTAGGGAATAAAATCACTTTCGCTTGCCCCTGTCCAGGTGATGTTAATGTTTTCTAATGGCGCCCTTGGCCTTGCTCGAATTAATAAATAAAAAATCAACTAACACTTTTTTTTTGGTGGCAATGGCATCGGTTTTCTTTAGGAGAGTTCAATTCACCAAACTCATTCGTTGAGTACCTTGACTCTTGAATCTTTTTGAATGTTTCGCCATTCTCCTTATGGTCAGACGATTCGGTTCGGTGCTTGAGTTTGAAAAATGGTCATAGCACACTTGGTCGAGAACGACATTGACGCTGAAACTGAAGCTGACGATGACGATGACGTTGTCGTCTGGCGCCTTTTCATTTAACTATTTTTGTACTTTATCTTGTCGTTGGTTACTTTTTTTCTTTCTTTCTTTCTTTCTTTCACTTTTGGTCTAGATGGACGAGAGATGTTTACGTCGTTCAGGGTCCGTCCATTGGGAATCATGTATAATAAGAATGCTGAAAATCAGTTTTTCTCTCTAAGCTTTTCGTTTCGTTTCCCGTTTCTGGCTCTGACCAGTCCACCTGGCCACATCGTTGGTTCTTCGACTGTCCAGCAATGTTATGCAAAACAAAAATTCAATTTCAATTCAATTAATCACGCTTGATTACCACCAATAACAGTAGCCAGCAGACCCAAATCGGGCTCACAGCCAAAAACATTTCCCTATGGTTGGTTTGCTGCTGCTAGTGCTGATGCCTTTGGCTATTGTCCTTGCCTTGCAACTGCTTCGGCATCCGATTTGTTTACTCTCTCGAATTTAGGACTAAAGGGTATAGTAAATATCTAGATCGATGCTTTTTTGTCTAACGAAAGATGAACTTATTACACGATCAAGTGAGGGAAGTTTCACAACACTTCGTGGCAGAAATAATGCAATTTTAAGTGATTACAAGAGAGAAGGATTGCCTTAGTTTTCCGTTTGAGAGGATTGCCCATTCCTGATGCAGAGTATCCATATGTCGATCTAACAAACTGTGGAGAAAAGAATTTCTGTTCTACTTTGTTTTCCTTTTTTTTCGTTTCCTCACTTCCTTTTTGTTCCGTATTTTTTGCTTTTTTCCACTTTTTTGTTTACCACTTTGCACATTTTGCTGTCAAATGTGTTGATTTATAGTTGCCGATGTGCCTCGAACCTCAATGACTGACTGACTGGGTGAGTGAGTGAGTTCGGGAGTGGGTGGGTGGTTGGTTGGGCTTTGGCGCCACAAAATATGTGGAAAAAAAAGTGAAATGAAATCGAGACCTTGCCTCGACGTCTCGATAAAGCCAAACTGCAAAGAACTGGGCACGAAGAACAACAAAAAAAAAAAAAAAACAAAAAAATAGAAGCGAGAGAACAAAAAAGAACGATAGAAACAAAAAGTTTGCCAACAATTTCAATGACAATGCGGCAGTTTGTCGTCCAAGTGAAAGAACTGAGAAATTCTCGATTGCATTTCGGTTGCCGGCAGATCGGATCGATTGCAAATTGTTTTTGCATTTTGTGGATTCCGAATGCGATTATGTACCTGACATTGTTTGTTTGCCCATCCTAACCCAACATCCCGCACCCGCAAAGGACTAAGTGGAATGCTTCTTCACCATCTAAAAGTCATTTTCGTATGATTTTGCCACTCCCACTCGTTTTCTTCTGGTTCTGGTCGTCATCCTCATCTGTCTATGGATGTCCAGTTGAGTGGGCATCATCGGAAGTGGGTCCACAAACAAAACAGAGATTGAATACGCCTACCAGCATACAAATTCCTTGGGACACCAACACACACACACACACACACACACATACACAAATCAACAGACATCAACAGCAGCAGCGAGAAGCAGGAGCAGGAGCAGGAGCAGCCAAAACCACAGGGCCAAATGTCGTTGCGGTGCTCATTTGCAGGCAGTCCACATCGACAGTCCGCCTTGGTCTATCGGACTATCGGAGACTAAGAGAGAAGGGCAGATAATCATTTAGCAATTGAATGAACGGCCAAAAATGTGGGAAGCGGCGAAGCGGGCGGCAACTGACCAAATCCTAAACCTTACTTAAAGTAAGATGAAATCTATGTCGTTTAGCAGTAGCCAGGGAGTAGGCGAGCGAGTCTAACCACAAGACAAGTTATAATTACTGTTACAGTTTCTTGTTGGCAACAAGGATAAAACCACAAATTAAGAACAACATCCCAGGGAGCATTATGCCAGGTGAAAAGAACAAACTTTTCAACGCTTAGACAACAGACAGACGGACGGACAGACGGACAAACAGGGCGGGCAATGTAAATAAAAGTTACTTATCCTGGTTGAGAGGGCAAGCAGAAAGAGAGAGAGAACCGCAGAAACAGAGGATGGAGTGGGGCCAATTGGGCATACGAAATGATGAATGAAATGCAAAGCAAGAAATTCATTCTTATATTAAATTTCCATTCCATTCCAATCCAATCCAATCATCTAATTATTACATTTTGGATTATTTTCTTTGCTTTTGGAATTGTTTCCCTTTTTCTTTTGATGATCTTTTAATAAGTGTTCAAATTCTACTTTATTCTGTTTTCTCTCTTTCCTTTCCTTTCATTGCCCCTCACAGTTCCATTTCTTTGCTGTTCTCTTAAGCTTTTGCAATGTAGGGGAGAAAAGCATCTCCGACTTCTAACCTTCTGACCCCTCTCCTAAGATCCACATTAACTATTCCCTCAGAAAAGAATTAGGGAATCAAACTAAATTCGCATTGCATTTCATTCATTCGAAGATAGCTTTTTAAATTTATAGTTTCCACTCATTTGATTTCGTATTTCCTTTTGCCAAAACCAAAAAAAAAAAAGAAAAACTTTTACAATCTTTCGAGATTCGATTCTTAATTTGCATGTAAACTACACACAATTTGCAAATCAATAACCACTAAAAAGTCAATTGGCGAAAAAGTTTGTATTCTTCATGCTGCACACAGGCTAATTTGGAAGCACTTTGGTTTCAGTAATTGAATTTATCCAGATTTCAAGTTGAAGGCTTACAAGAATGATTGTTCCACCTGCTGCGGAAAAAAGCAAATAAAAGAGACCTCACCACGACCACAAACACATCCTCGTGCCCAATTAGCCATGTGTATAGAAACCTCTCAACTATTTAAGTTTATTTAGTTTAGTTATCTGCAGCAGCAAAAAATGGAAACTGTATTGCATAAAACCATTGAATCTATGGCCAGGCACTTGTGCATTTCCGCTGGGGGTACGAAACAAGTATCCTTTTTCACTCTCCATCGTAATTTATTAAACTGCTGCGGAAAAATGGGGTGAAGTACTTAGAAAGGGTCTCGTAGTTGATGTCGAGGGTTTGCTTGGTGAGAGAGAAAGAGGCAGGGAGGGAGGGAGGATACTGTCTGAAATAAACTTCCTGCAAAATATGACATTTATTTCGCTCGACAGTTGCGCCATTTCTTTTACCACCCACCCACTCTTGGACCCTCAATGCCTCTCTCTCTGTGTGTATGGGTGTGTCACTATCTTTTTGGTAACGGAACCATGAAGTCATATTTCGTACTGAAGACTAGAGAAGGGAGGGAGGGGGCGGCGGCAATGCAAGTTCCGGGTTTTGAAATACTGCACAATTAGCCTTTAGATTTGAACTTCAAGAGCAAGAACGACAGCGCAGCGCAGCAAGAGGGTAGAGGGAGAAGAGAACTTCTCCTTGACTTGATGGTTTTTTTAGCTTCTAGGAAACCGAAAAGATTAACTTTACTTTACTTTCGAGCAAAAGTTCCAAGAAATTGATATTAGGGACACAAAACCAAACGCCCCATTGCGCCGACAGTCCCCTCTGCCCTCTCCTTAAACTCTTGAGTCCGCTCAAAAATACTTCCGGCCAAAAGAAAAACCAAGTCTGCATTTCACAAAATAAATCAGTACATAGAAAAACGATTGGGCGGGCAACGAATGCGAATTACCCTTTAATATCCCATTATTAGCAAGAATAGATCCAAGTCCTCACGTCAAATCCTTATGTTATAGAAAGAGATCGACAGAGCGAAATGGCCGAGATGACCATCATGAATTTGACTCGATCGGAATACCTCTCTTCACCTTATAGGCTATCACAGGGTATCAAGAAGAGAGAAGAAAATTTCAAAGACCTAGTAACCGCATTAACTTTAACCTCATTGCAATAAACCAAAGCCATTTTTGTGGCGAGGGGCCGAGACTTGAGGAGTTGTGGTGTGGAGGGAGGGCAAAAGGTTTCCTTAAAAAAAAAAGGCGAAACAAAAAAACAGTCAGATAAATTGCACGAAGCTTTATTTCTCTCTCTGTGTGTGTGTGTGTATTTTTTTTTATTCCACCGTTCGGTTTGCTGTTCAAAATCGATTTAAATGTTTAGTTTGCGTGTTTTGCAGAGTTACCTTGAGGCTTTTATGTAGAGAGTTCTTTACCTATATATGTTTGGATGTTTGTATGTATTTTTTATGTTTTATATTTTTTGTTTCTTTTTTAGCGTCTCGTCCTGGTTATTCTGGTAACAAAGCGAATTTCCATGTTAAATAGCCGGGACACGTGGCGCGGCAAACGAACAAACAAACATACAGACAGAAGAAAAATATCTATCTTCTGCCTTGCTTCCACTTCGCGAACCATTTTGATTGACGTTTGATAAACCATAAAAGAAAGTAGAGGGAGAGAGAGAGAGAGAAATAGACAAGAAATGGCAGGACAACGACACTAAAGCCACCAACCCCAACAACAACAACAACAACGCAATCAAGAAGCCACCAAAAAGGAACCCACGAACGAACGGAGTGTCCAGATGATGCGACGCCAGCGATGATGATAGAGGAGTTCCTTGCCTCCTGCTTGCCTTCCTGCGTCCTGTGTAGCGTCGATTATTTCTCTATTATGCGAAACTACTATACTGACATGTGTGAAGGATAGAGGTTAAGGCGCCGGCGACAGTTGGGCTACTTTGTGACGAGTCTACTACTAAATTTTATCCGATAAGCCATTACACAACTTCAATATACATATACAATACAACCATCTTTAAAGATCATTAGTTGGATCAAACAAAGGTTATAGACAATAGTTTGGCTATCGAAATGATCAAGGAGCGCACAAGCAATATCGCCAACAGAGAACAATTTACTATAAAGTTGCAATGCTGTACACACGACGTATACGTGATACGGGAATTCGATTTTCGGTTGCAAATGACTACCATTTCAATTTGTATGGACAGAGATGGAAGGGATTGTAATGAATATACAATGTATGGACCTATAACAGATATATATGCAGATACTGGGGAGTTTTGTAGAATTGAAGATGCACAGATCCCTCGCACCGAAAGAGTTGCACTCATAATTGAGAACAATGAACAGGAAATGGCTTGCATGTCCTCAAACTGTGAACATGGCCAACATACACGCCCACTCGTCCCATGTTCCATTTGGGCGAGCGAGTGAGCGACCATCCGACCAAGCGACCGTTGCATATATACATATACATAAGAATGTTTTGGCTTTCGTAGTCAGACATTTGCACTTGTTTACCTACATTGTTGCAAAAGGAAATCAACACAAAATATTCGAAGGATACGTGCAGGGACTTTGTTGGTGTACTGTTGATGTCTGTCGGTCTGTCTTTAGGCCCCATGTCAGGGCGTACATGCAATGCTCTTAGCAAAAACCGAACCCACCTCTTCATTCTCTCACTCACTCACTCATTCACTTACTAACACGATGACATGTAAACATACAAATGCCATTTTGTATCTAGCTATATCTTTGTATGTACAAATGTACATATATATGTACATATGTATCTATATATATTCTTAAGAATGAAAATTTTGTATTCAATTTTCGCTTTAGGCCCACACTAAATTAATTTACGGGCAGTGGTTTTGTGAATGTCGTGGTGATGTCTTCAATGATTCAGGTCAGGATGATATGTGTCGCTGACAGGCGCTGTCCATATCATCGGCATAAGCGAATTTTGGGGGATTCACCAGCGCGCACACACACACGCATACTGGCACAATTGACACGTATGTGACAAGCTTAGGAAAACTTTCGGCATAGGCTTAGTTCCTGCGCCTGATTTGACAGCTGGAATGACACATACATTCGTACAAACATATATCATCAAACAGCACACACAGAAAACTGGCTAAATGAATTATGTGTGAAAGGAAAAAGTTTACCGAACACACACACACACACACAAGCACACACACATGCATACACAAATCAAATGAGTTGAAGATACATTTTTACGTAATTCACGCACGTCGTCAACATTTTACGCCAGGTGAATTCCTAGTGAGCGAGTGAGTGAGTGGGGAAAAGAATTCACGAACTCTATGCTCACAAAATAAAGTCACAAAATCTATTCAAATGCCATAAAAATCAAATAAAATACATAAGTATAGAAGGGCTAGCAAAAACACTTCTCTAGCATTGAAAAAATCGAGTTAAATTGCGCAAAATCATTTCGTTATCAGAGCTAATTGAAATCTCTTTGAAATTCGAAAGGGTCGGTAGTCCTCCTGGTTAGCTGGTTCGGTGCAAAAGCAGTTAACATTATTAATTTTCGGTCTTTAGTAGATGGAATTGTGTATATATTGTAGCATAACAAACACCACCAAATATCAGCGACCACTTTTGCTTCACGTCACTTCCACGTCACGTCACGTCACGTCAGTGGGCAGGCAACACATCGACGACGACGAGGATGAGGACGAGGAGACTGACTGAATGAATATTAGCCCCGTTTGCCACCAGCGTTTAATGCGTTGTTCATTTTGCAAACCTCTTACGTCATTTGAACAAATTTCGAGGCAACTTCCCTCCCACCTATCGCTTTTTGGCGTACCCATTGGCATTACCCCCCCATTGACCCCTCAAAACACAAAAAAAAAAATGAGAAAGAAAAAAATGTGTCATCATTAACGGCCATGGCTCACGTGCCATGCCATCCGCCAAAGGTTCTGTTCAGTTCTGGCCAGGTTCAGGCAGCAGGCAGACGACGGCAGGCCTTGCCAATACACAAATCGATCGCTGTGGTTTCTTTCATTAAGTATATTTTGCTTGCCTGCTTGCTTGCTTGTTGTTGTTCCTAGCTTCGCGTTATTATTGTAATAAAAATTTACGTAAATCGTACCCGCTGCCCCTAACCGGTACTACCCTCCCACCTCCACGTCCTCCACCTCCCCGAAACTGAGCTCACGCACAGTCAGCGTGTTTAGCGTGTCCTTCGATGAAAGTTGCCTTTGTTTGCCAATTTTTATGGGCCGCACCCCGCCGCCATCGTGCCCCGCATCTCAACCACCCCCCCCCCAAAAAAAAAACACACACACACACACGCCTCGTCTCCTACTAGCTGCTGCTGCTCCTCCTGCGGAGCGGTCAAATTCTCATTCATCTTTAACACGCCTCACACACCAGTCCCCCGCCTCGCCCCACCCCGCCCTCTAGCAAAAGTCAGCAACCTTTAATAATAACACCTGCAGACTAATTAATGGCAAATATCTACCCCACAACAAAAAACCAAAAAGGAATGAGGTGGAAAGGGAGAGAGAGAGACCTAATGAAATCAGCAAGTTATTCACTCTAGATTTGATGTCAAAACCATTTCCTTGATTTTATTATAGTCCCACACATTCTCATCATTCAAATGTATCCATGTAGATAGATAGGTAAAGGATACATATATGCAAATGATGTGTTAACTGAATTGCTTTGATTTAGATGAGCGGACAGTCAATAGAGCCGCGATCTGTTGGCCCAATTTAAGGACTATCTATTGATTTCGAACTTGTTTTCTTCCTAATATTCTCCTTTGAGTTTAAGCAAAATCTTTGCAATTTGAAAATATATTCAAATCGAATTATTTCATGATGTTTCTGAAAACTCAAGTGAAACAATTTGTTTTGTTGTCTGCTAACCACAACTGACAACAGACTGAGGTTTTCGTGTCGTTAATTATATATACGTATATAGCTAGTATAATTTGGGCAAATTTCCGCCCACTTCAAATCGTTGCATGTATCTGTTGGTTTAACCTCTAAAGGTCTTTATCTGATACTCAGTTCTAGTTAATCTTTTCAAAAGTACTATAATTTGGCTCTCTAAAGGTCTGAATTGGAAGTTGAACTAGTATACATATAAGGATGCTATTAAATGGCATTATATGTATAGTTTGAGACCATTTCAGGACGAACAATTTTAGGGATTATATTTTCAGTATACTCGCATGGCATATAATGAATGAATCCCAAACGAAATAATTAAATTAATTACCTTGAAATAAAATAGAATGTAATTATGTTAGGCAAGAAAAAGTATTGCCAAAGTCGTTTGCTCAGTTTCGTTTGTAATTGTATTAATAAAAGTTGCCAACTTTGGTTAAATTTAAGTGGCAAACAAAAGTACTTATATCTCGTACATATGCAGAGATAAAATATACAAAATATATATACAACTATATCTAACTAGATGTGTGTCCGTATGCCATGTTTGACTTTTATCTTTGTGTTGTCGAAAAAGCAGTTCGGGAAACTTTTTTAATGACATACTTGTGTGTGTGCTTATAGAAGAGAGAGAGAGAGCGAGACTTTCTTTTGCCTCATTTGCCTTGTAATTAAATTTAAAACAAAACAAAAATTAAATTTAAATAGAAATAATAAAACAAGAAGTAAGTAGTTAGTAGGCAGAAGGCAAAAGGCTGGCTGGCAGCTTGATGACACTTCTAAATGTATTTATTCAAGCAAATTGCTCTTGATCAATTTGATTTCCATTGTTGGTTAGTCGTCGTCGTCGAGGGAAATGGCAAAGCTTTGTCGAGTGGATTTTGGTTTCGCTATGAAAACTGTGTTAATGGTGACACATGCACATTATGGCCAACAATAGTCCGGCCCTTTATTGTTGGCCATTTCCTGGCTGACACACACCCAAAGGAAGAGGGAGAAAGGGAGACACACAAAGGCCTAAACATCTTGAGAATGGGCTTTTAAGTGCTAGGCAATAATTTTCAATAGTCGGCTATATAGCCATGTCGTTGAAAAGGGGAAGACACTGCTTTGGCATAGATATATACTTATTTATAAAAATATATATGGAGGTCCTTGTATTGGCTTAACGCTAAGGCTACTTTCCATAGTTCCTTAAATATTTGTCATCTCTGAAACTAAATGGTTAACCCGGCACACACACACACAAACACACACACACACATCTTTGTATGAAACGGTTCCAGCCATTTCCGAGTTTTAAGTGAGCGGAAAATGACGCATGCTTCGTTTCGTTTCGCTTCGCTTTTTGCGGTTTTATCCTTTATTGTTCTGTGGACAGGCAGAGGAATAAGGGGGCAAGGGAAGAAGGTCTGACGGTGCCAGGGGTATGTATGTATATGCCACTCAAATTCAGTTTCCGTTTCGAAACAAGCAAACAAAACAACAAACATTCTAATCTGAGCAAAACAACTGTGAAGAAACGAACAGAAAACAGAACAGAACAGAACAAAAGCAAAAGTGCCTTGAAGTTCATTTGCTAAATAAAATTTTGATAAAACAAAAAACCGAAGCAAGTGTGGGTGGGACATAGTATGTACGTATGTACATACATATAGCTGCCGGGCTTGGTTTCATTTTCATTGACCCGAATACAGATTCAGTAAGCAAAAATATATAATAAAAAAAGGCCATCATCGAGGGTGCTGCCAGTGCCCCCAGTGGCCTAACTCAACTCCTCGGGCCATTCGGAATAACACAGAAAACAAAAATAAATAAAAAAAAAAAAAGGAAGAAAGAAAAAACTTTAAAAATCAAATCTGCTTAAAATGCAGCCCAGTCAAATGGCACCAACTGGCGGCAGGCATTTTTTTTTTACTCATTCAATTTCGTTCAAGTTTAACTACAACATTTAACATTTGAACTAAGACATAGAACTAAATGGTTTATTCGACCTATTTTGGAACACATGCAATCGACCCCGTGTTTCTTCTTTACACACAAAGAACTGCGTGCAGCCGTACAAAGACTAAATGCAATTTTTACTTCGAGTTACTTCGAGACAGAGAAACGCAAGGGCATGGGCTTAGTTCGTCATGCTAGGATCGAAGAAGAGCTCTAGACAATCGGTTACATTGAGGTAGCTCTTTTAACTAAGTGATTAACCAGGCAATTTCAAATACTTTGACTTACGTCATCCTTAAAATAGGCAATGAAATTTATCATTCTTTCCACAATAATTTTAAGAAAATTGTATAAAAATGAAGATGAAATTTTTTGTCTCTATTCGCTGCTAGAAATATCCATTTCTAATTAACAATAAAATCTGCAAAAATCGACTTTACTTTCCAAACTTTCAAGTTTTTGATGGCATTTCAATACCTGTGGAAAAACTGATGAAAATGTTATTTAGCTTATGGTTTAGTGTTTGTCTGTGTTTTGCGCTTTGCTCTTAATATTCATTCTAATTAGTTTTGATGCTAAGCCACATCATCATGCTAATTAGTGTTAGCATTTAGGTTTTTCCCAATGTTTATATTGGACTTGAATTTAAGAGTATGCTAGAAAATTTCAATAGATATCCACACAGACTCAGCCTAGCGGCCGTTGCCGATGTCGACGAAGCCTCCTACCAATTATGGCGCCAAAAACTATGCAACGTTGCGTATAATCAGTGTCTATTGTTGACGTAGACGATGGCACACCTCTTTACCATCTATCCTAGAGAGGCGGCGGCCATAACCAAACGAAACCAAAACGAATTGAAAACCTGCATCGACTGTCTACTCTCGAACGCCACCACGCCGCACCCAGGACACAAATCAAATTAAGAACTGGCAGACCGCACCGGCTGTAATTACTGAAGAGTGGCGATTGTGTGTATACATATATATATATATATATGTATGTATGTGTGTGTGTGTGTACTATCTCTTCTATATACTGCATAAATCACTTCGCATTCAGCGAGCACGAAATCTATGCCCCTGACGCGCCCATCTAGTTGTTGGAGCTGACCCTAACCAGCAAAGGAATGTTCAACGTAATTTATATTGATTAAAACTCGATTTCAATTCCACAGTTTACGTTAGCTTAGAGAGCTGAGCAGAGTAGAGTAGAGTAGAGCAATGGCAGGGATAATCACAAAGATGGCCTAGCCTATTGAATTTCCAACAGAATATTGCAAAAATTACAAATCAAATCAAAAGAAATCACCATCGAACTGAAATTTAACTTTATGAATGGCAAATGATGCTATCGAATGATGATACAAAATCAATTCATTTAAAATGGAGAAAAACGAAAAGAATAAAAGTCAGTTTATTAAGGATTTGGCACAAATCAATTGAAACTTTTAATTCTCAACTGATTTCTTCATTGCTAGAATATTAGATATATCTAGATAAAATTTCAATGGGTTTTTTTAGCAAATATCTCAAAGTTCAGCCAATCCTTGATAAGTGATTGAAATTGTTTTGGGAATTTACTTTCCATATTTTAAATATAATTTATTTCATCATGGATTTGTACTCGATAACTTTTTGGCAAATTTCCGTAAACATAAAAAAGAAACGCAGAGACAAAGAAACATTTCATTCATTCGTTACCGCTGACTAAGGGTTTTTTGGTTTGCCACCCCCTCTCTCTCTCTCTCACTTCAATTCCATGTCCGAGTCTTCCGACTCCGCATCCGCCTTCGCATCTGCCTCTGCCTCCGCACATCCTGTACAACAATGTTCATTGGTACGTTTCGTGTGGTTCGTTTTGTGGTTTTGTTTTCTGTTTTAATTAATTTTAAAAATGGACTTCTACCTTGGCGCTAATTGCATGGTCTTTGATTTATGTTGGCTCAGAGATAATGACAAAATTGGTTTCAGCAAATTTTCCAGGCATTTACCTTCAATCTGTATATGAACGGTGGGTGTGTGGTTGTGGGTGTATGTGGCTGGTGTCTTTCCAGTGATGGATAAGGGGTGGGTAGAGGATAAATCTAAGAAAATTACTTGCAAATAACTTTGACTTGGGTATTGAGATTTATGATGGGCGAGCAAAAAAAAAAAAAATGGTGGGAAACCAAAGAAGTGGCTACAAGCAAAAATCATTTTCAATACCCATACCCATGAGGGAAGGTTTATACTCTTGTAAACAGGGTTCTTATGATTTTCTCTCTTTATTCTCCAACCAAAAGAACGTTATGATATGACCTATTAAACTATAACTAAAGCTTCTTTTATCGTTTCACCATAAAAAACATCTAGTTTGAAATAACCAACTACAAATTTGATTTACAGTCGAACTTCTCTATGAGAGAGCAAAAAAAAACGTAATTATATGGAAAACATGATATAACGAGAAATAGAATTAGAAAGTTTTATCTTTGAAATGAATTCATTTAACAGTAGTAATACATCAAAAACAAAAGAATGGTTGTGAAATTTCATCTTATTGCAGCTAAGAGAGTGTCTCAAAGTCGTAGCGTTGAAATTTTGCCTATAGGATCCTTAATTTCTTAACGTTTGTTGCTTTGTGAATGATGGAACGTAGTAACTGGGGAGAGGGAAGGGGAAATTCATAGAATACAAATGAGAAACCAAACTAGCAATTTCGCCAATTTCTATCATGACAAAAAATCAATTATTTAAATCCCCTACAAATCAAAAAACCCGCGCAATCAGGAAAGATAAAAAAATGCAAAAAAAATGTTTATATACATATATATGTATATACAATATAAACCGATTAAATATGAATAAAAAGAATGGAAAGGAATTTCATTTTTTAAAATATATACAAAATATATGTACATATATATAGATATGTATGTATGTATGTACATATATATAAAATGGCTGTAGAAAGTTTTTAGGCAAATGTTTTTGTGAGTCTTTCAACTTCGTTTTTTGCTTGAAAAAGTTTTCCATAAAACTTTCTACTTGCATTTTATTATTATTTTTATCAAAGAACATATAAATAATCTGATAATAATTGCAAGAGGTTACTAAACTTACGTGAAAATGTAATGTTTGTGTGTAAAACTTCTAGTTACCTGCAAATAAAATAAAAGAAAGAGAGAGAGGCAATTAGTAGACAAGGATAAAAGAACCGTAGAAAGCTCAATGGATTTCAAAATGTTTGTTGTTGTCGCTGTTGTTGCTGCGACTCCCCTAAAAATATGTGGTAATATTTTTCAAATTAAAATTGATTTATGATGATGGCTAACTCAAGAAAAGCAGAGAGAAAAAAAATACAAAAACGAACTAGGAAAAACGAAAATCTTTGCTGCTATTTGCTTTTATCTGGAACCCATATGACGACGACGTCGACGATAACGACGATAGCGAAGGCGATGGCAATGATGATGATGATGCTGCTGATGATGAAGAAGGAGCCAAGCCAAGACCGCTGACGTCCAAGAGAACGAACGAACGACCGAACGATTGCCTTGTGGATGCCTTAGAGAGCAAGTTCTGTGGCTCATAAATAATTTTACGTTGGCATTTTTGTTGTAGTTGTTGTTGTTGCTCTTGTTGTTTCGTTCATCTCTGACTTTGCACCTTTTATTGAATTTCGACATCACCGGGGGACATATACTACAAGTAGGTGTACAACAAGGAAGGAAGGGGAGAAGGGGGCGGGGGCACGAGGAGTGTTGGCAAAGTGTAGCGGACGGATGTGGAGAGCAGATGAGATGTTGTCCAGCTAAGCTGCTCATAAACGAAATTTATTAGCATTTAAATATTTCGGCACAAGGCACATATGCGCCTGACATTGCGCCTTGGCCAGGTAATGAATATTACAAGAGCACACTTCGTGCTACTACCAAAATGGAGAGAAAGAGAGGCTCCAAAACAGGCGTGGGTTGATTGGGTCAAAGGAAATCAAAAAAAAAAACACTGCCGAAAAGAAAAGAGAAGAAAATAAAAGCATGAAGGCTAGTGGCAGGCGTGCGGCAAGTGGCAGGCAGGTTGAAAGTATGTTGCATAAGCTGAAATTAGTTTATGCATATTTGAAGTCGCATATGAACACACACTCGACTCGATGGACCGCCCACGTGAGAAAGGACTACCAACCAGCCAAACAACAGGCTCTCCATGCATACATATGTAGCACACATGTGTTTTTCAATTACATGAAATTTTTGCTTCTGCCTAAAACTATGCTACATTTATTTTATGATTATATGGAAGATGCAGATGAGATGCAAATTGAAGACGATACAGAAACAGATACAGATACATATTCATCCCATGCAACTTTTCACATAATCCCCATTGATCAAATTTTATGTCAAATATTTTTGTAATTGTATTTGAAACAAAACTGTAAGGTTTATCGTCTCCAAATAACTCAATAAAAGTTGGAAAGTTGTGCAAATTTAACTAAAAGTTGTGGTCTATCTGAAGAAGTTTGACAATTTATGACTTTTAGTGCAACAAAGGTGAGTTGCAAAATCGAATATTGCTTGATAACTCAAATCAATAGGGCCAATTTTATTAAACACAATTTCTCCTCCTAAAAATGAATTCTAGTCATCGATAGTCCGTGAACTTTGATCTTTGCATTTATGATAGAATACTAATATGACTCATCTCGATCTTTAATTTTGCATTCTCCTCGGCTAATTAGGCAGACAATCAACTATTATTATCTTCGTTGTTGCCATCTTAAAGGACACTATTCATCAATTTTGTCAATTAAACCACCCATATGAATTGAAGACCAGGATTAATCAGATACCATCCAATTGCCATAAACAGTCAACGTCAATGTCAAGGTAGACATTTCAATGCATGAAACTCGTACTCTAGTCACTTGTTTTCCATTCACATTTGTATTAATCAAGATTATATATTCTTTGTATGGCTTCCGTCTGAGATTTTGGCTTACATAAACAGTTAAGAGCGACAGCACTTTATATTCTAGTTTAATTCACAAATTATTTGCAAACTAGTTTGCAAAGTTTTCATAAATAAAATAAAATGAATTGCTTTTCAAGTTTTTGTATATGTTTCGCGCATGTAAATTTTCCAAACAGTCCAAATAAAAAAAAAAGAAATAGTATTTGAAATAGTATTTGATTCTTATCAATATTTGAAAATAAACAATTTTAGAAAATTTTTGCAGAAAGAAAATTTTGGAAACTGTTGATAACAAAATATATATGGAAAGATTCTCTACTAGCAACTGTTTATTTATTCAATTGATAACATTTTTTCCCCACCACCAACTTGTTTGAAAATTAGATCTTGTGGCGCCAATGATTTTAAAATCTTATTTTGTAAGACTTAACTCGAGAGGGCTTACACCCAAGGTTTTAAGATCTTGGAGCCTAAACAATTTTAGGGCTTTATCAAAATAAGTAGCACTTGTTGGCTTTAGGTTGATCCATTCGATATGTAATGACTCATACGACATGTTGCCACAGAGAAGTGAACAGAATTTTTGCAAAGTTGTCTGATCGCAAAAATTGTATACATTTTTAATGGCAAAACAATTTTCCATGTTTTTCTGAAATCTTGGAATAGGATCAGTTGTGGTTTCCAAAGATAAAATCACTCAATCTGGGCTTAAGGATTATGAGAAAAAACTAAAAAAATACTTTTGTAAAAAGTAAAACTGGTTGTTTAACATGTCGTATGAGTGATACGTATGAGTGATATTTTTAAAATTAAATGTACGATAACTAGATTTTTTTCAAAAGAATAAAATAAATATAATATTTGTATTCCATTATTTCTAATAAATTTCAAGATTGCCATTTAATCACTCACATTTGGTTATCTGATATAGTCTTGCACTTGCACTGGATATCATTAGCAGCACATCTACAATTCCGATCAACGTGTATATGGTATTATTCCACTGTTGTTTGTTGGACTCTATTAGTATATTGAGCGACAACGACAATTAAGTTTTTTTTTTGTTTACTATCATTGATTGTTTGTTTGATTGTGTGACTGACTGGGGGAATGTGCAAAATTGTTTAACTGGACTAACTGCATTGCAACAGTGAACTCTCTAATATTTGAATAATTACATGTGCACCTTCTTCTATTTTTTGCCACACTTTCTTGTGCTTCTCAGTCATGTCAACAGCGACGGCATTCCATCCATCCCACAACAACAAAACAACACACACACACACGAGACAAAGCCAAAACACAACAACAAAAAAGAACAGATTTGTCGTACGTTCGAAGGAGTACGACGTTCGAGTGAATTTCTAGTTTCAAAAAGGAATTTTCGTGGTGTGTAACGTAGTGCTTTCACTCTGGTCTCTCCCGTTGGGTCATCCGCACAGCGCGACGGTTCCCAACGAACTAAACGCGACTTGCGTGGCGACAGGCTCGTTTAATAAGGACGACCGAATCGCAATCGCAATCGCAATGAGAACGGCAACCTAAGACAACACACGCTCTGATAAGGATAACGCAAAGGATATTGCATGCATACTATCTACATATCTATCGAGATGGGGGGTGGGGAGGAGGGTTCTCTTCAAAACTAATTAGACGAAAAACTAAATTTGAATTTTAGAAACAATTGATCAATGTTTTTTAAAAAAACTTTTGTATAAAAACTAAAATATGTTTTTTTAAATTTGAATTGTTGAATTTATGTTTTCAATGTTCTCATTATTTTTATTAAATACATCATATCATATATCGTAGACCTAGACAGAAACCTCCATAGTACTCTTTACCCACACTCTTAAGCTTTCACTCTCTCTCTCTCTCTCTGGGTTTCTCTCTCTCTCGCTCATCATGCGCACAATCGGACTCTCCATTGGCATCGAATAAGTAAACAAACGAAACTTTCATTCATAAAAAGCAACAACGAATCTCGAATGGGAGATGGCGACTGGCCAGCCCCAACAACAAATTCATTGCCGGCAATGCGCGGCAAACTAAAAAAAAACACGAATAACAACAAAAACGAAAGCGTATTCAAGATGAAATCAAATCAAAGTAATCAAAACAAAATCGAAAAAGCTCTCTCCAACTACTAAACAAAAGCATGTGTTCATCTATCTTAACTGGCTGACTGACTGACTGATTGACTGACTCATTTTAATGAGACTAATGCCAAATTAGTATTTGTCCAAGTCCAGGTCTTGCCCGCCCTCATACTAATTGGCAATCGCAGTTATGATTAATCATACCCTCTAATGTTATGTCGAGAGCGTGAGAGTATAATAATTTTGGTGTAAGATGGGAAACGATTCTAGATCTTTACTCAGGTGAGTAAATGGCAGGGTATCGACAAATCGGCGTCCTGTTTTGAGCATAAAGAATCGGTTTATTGAGTCAGAGTCACACCTCATTAACGATGCCGCAGACTGTACAAATATGGCGAGTATGTGTGTGATCCACATATGGAATTGGTTGTAAAAGTATTTTAAATTTACAACTGTAATGAATACATGCTCGAACATATGTACATGAAGTGTACTCTTAGATGGATTCCTTCCACACTGGACTCGCCTCCATTGTAACCATATATCTTTTGCATCTTTGCCAATATCAATTTCTCAAATGAAAGAGAGGGAAACTTTTTATTTATTGTTGTTGTTTATCATCCATTATCACTTTTGAACCAGTACAAATGAAGAACGATTCGCAAGTGCGCATGTATGAACGCCTGTGTATGACGGACAGGCAAGCCAGTTGAAAGCTGCCTGCTATAAAACTCCCACGAAAAGCTCGCGAACGAACGAACAGACGTTAAGTTGACACACTCACAGATACTCACACACACACTCATACACAATTGGCATTGGGAACTGCGCCGGCGTTAACGCCCGACGATGACTATGGTTCTTGCTATTTGGTTGTGTGAATATGTGACTCTGTGTGTGTGTGTGTGGTTAGTTGCATGCCGGTTTTAGTAGTACAGCCTGCGGCGCGCGTTCGCAGTGATTCATCGCGTCATCCCGCACACAAACGACAACCAGCCAGCCATCGAGCCAGCTAAAAGTCAGCAGACGAACAAAAAAACGTTGTCGTATTCCAAAATTAAAGTCGCTTATGTCTGAGGCATTTCTTCATGGAACAGGAAAGGGAGGAGGAACGAGTTCTCTAGAGTGGGAGTGAGTTCCCTTCTTCCAACGACAATTTTTATGAAGAACTCTTGCACTTTGTTTGCGCCTTCCTTTGCCATTCAATTGTTCTTGCAGGCACTTCTTTGTGTGTGCACCTCTGCTACTTAAAATAACCTCAAGTTCAACTGTACTTTGACATGTTATTCAACATTCAAAACTCTATCTTTAGATTCTGCTTCCTAAACTGGATTATAATAAACAATTGACCACAACGACCACACAATACGTAAGCTTATATATGTACATACTTATGTTCATTTATTCTCGAGCGTAGTTAAGCGCAATTCTACACTCAAATAAAAATCATATTAAATTCATTTAAATTATCTGATGAAAATGGAATACTGAGAGAGAAAAGACTGCCTGAGAACAAAACTATTACGAATTTCTCTCTCGAGTATTCGAGGAGAAAAAGATCATCAGAAATATAAAAAATAATTCAAGTTCCTCTTAAACCATTTCAAAGTAAAGAAATAGTTGTTATTTAAGGGTATAAGACTATTTGCCCCTTTTTTTATTTGAGTGTATTGTCATTGTAGTTTTTTTTTTTTTTTTGTACACAAATGCAAATTACTTTTCACACTTCTCGAGACGCAGATGAATATGACGGCTATATGTAAAGAGAGATACCCTAGCTGCCCGTAGAACTGAGTCAAAGAACTGGTTGAATCTCATTCTTTCTCCATCACTGTGTCGAGTCAGATGTATGCTTTGAATCAACCACAATTGAGGAAAATATAACTCAAGTTCATGTATCATCACATATCATTTTGCCCGCTCAAGTTTCAATTGATTCTCTCAACACTTTTCAATTTGATTATTGTTAATTTTTTAATCATTTTCAGCCAGTTGGCGTCGTGCATTTCAATTAGCTGGTTATAGTTCGTATTATTGGGGGGGCTGTCAGGAGGGTGGTAGAGGGGTTATCGTTCAAGGTCTGCGAAATTACCAAAAGAAACGACACAAGATTCTTTATACGCTTAAAAAGAAGGCTTATCAATTACTTAGTATTTCGTATGCCTCATCAGCAAGTAAAACTGGAAGACCCATGAAAATCACCGATGACGTAAGAATATGTAAGTAACATTTCCGGAGCTCACACACACACCCGATTCAGGGGGAATGTAGGATTTTGCCATTGCATTTTCTTTCGAGTCTTTGTAGTTTGGCATGATTAATGTTGAACAACAAAAAAACAAATCGCAGCTACATAGCGACAACAAAGGCTACGGACATATTATAGTAGTAAACAGAGATTAGATTAGATAAGCGGGGCAGGCTAGAAGCCAACGCATGCGCATCTCCAACAATTAGTAACCCATTTTGGTTAGCCTGGTTGGAAGAAGAGCGCACACCTGTTATCAGGGGGCGACGAAAGCTTATCTTATCTTGCCCGCTATTGCGCTATAGTCGGTGATTGCAAAAGCTACAGAAATTCTTTTCAACCTGCCCAATGAACGAGTACATTTTAGATTTCAGTGTTCAGTTGACAAGCGACAACGTAACGAAACGAAAACGAAGAATTTCCCATCTCATATTTTCTCATTTTTTTTTTCCTCGCCCGTTTCATTCTCTACTTTTTTTTTGTTGTGTACCCAAACCCCAAAAAAGGTGGGCAAAAAAAGTGTGCCATCGATCAATGTGTGTGTGTGTTTCTGTGTTTTTGTGTGTGATATTACATTTTGTAAATATTCACTAAAAAAAAAGTCATTTAACCTTTTTCCAGTTAAATCAACGAAATCAAAATGGTATCAGTCGAGACAATCGGTTCAATTTTCATCAAGGCCTTGAAACTGGTAAATATTCCAAAACGAATAGAGGCGATCTTTTCTAGATCTAAATCTAACCAATCCTAGCTATGGTTTCCTTTTGGATACACACATGTTTCCCATTCTCAACATGTTGGGCAATATATTAAATTCCTAGTTCTAGTATGTGTTGTACGTACGTGTGGTGATAAGAGTCGAGTTTTTATCAGCTAAAATTACTCATACCACACATATGCCCAAGATCTTGGTGTTTAAATATTGGGCGTGGTTGGTGTTGGTGTTAGCGTTTGTTGGTGGTTCGTTTATGTATGACTCAATAGTTGCTATTGTGTGACCTCATTCTCATCCTGTTCTCTTTTTTGTTCATTGGTTTCTTTTTTTTAAAGGTCATTAATTTGGTCATCATCTTTCTATACCGTTGGGGAGATGGCGGTGAATTCTTGGGAATCGGCGGCACCTGGAATCTGAACGAGGAGAAGAGTGCCGATGCGGAAATTGTTGCCTCTGGTGTTATGGTTGGTTTCTTTATCTACACTGGCTGCCATACAATTGCCTATGCCTTTGGCACGACCAAACATAAGGGGTAAGTTGAACTGAGATCTGAGATATATGTATGTACCCTTGCTCAACCTATCTCAACTAATCTGGTTCTGTTTCTAGTGAACTTTGCGATACCATTATGAATGTGGTTGGTACTTTCATGTGGATTGCTGTGGGTGGCGTTGCCCTGCACTACTGGAAGGGTTACATGTCCGACGAGGGTTTCTTGTATGTGAACTCTGAACGTCAAGTGGGCATTGCCATGGGATCGCTGTGCGTCATTGAGGGTGCTCTCTATCTTCTCGATACTGTGCTGGCTTGCATACACTACTCTAAGGGTGACACCGACTATACACAGTAAAAGAGATGACTAGAGGATAAGGATCAGTCCGTATCGCCGAATATACACACACACACACCACCACCACCACTACACAAAAACCATATTATACACACCCATAATTCTATAACTGATAGTTCAGTTTTAAGTGCAAATTAGTTTATATTCAAGTTCAAGCTAAGTGTCGTTTGTCGTTTTACATATGTATCTACATATATATATATAATGCTTATTTCTTTTTTCGCTACATTTTTTTTTACTTTGTACTTTGTATTTGTATTTTTAACACATGGCAGCTACAGTTACCTGACTCTGCCCCGATCATTTCTAATCTAACTTAGTTGTTCATTTGGCTCCACACAAAACTTTAATTGGCAAATACAAATAATTAATAACGAAGCCAGAACGAAAATACACCGTTTTCTTTATTTGTGGGGACGAGGGGACTAAGGGAAATAACTGAGAGCATTAGATCCTCTTTGCCTAGTGTAAACGAATCAATCTATTAAAGGATTGGAAAAATCTATTTTCAAAAGAGTAGACAAAACACAAAAAGTCCTCTACATTCATTTATAATTGATCAAACACCATAAAGATAAATATACTATGTAAATTGTATCAGTGAGTGATTAGAAACATTGATAAGCAAGCTAAAAAATGACAGTTAATTTTTTACGTTTAACAACACTAAATAGGGTTGATGCATCGCCAGGGTTGCAAAGTTACACCGATGAAAGTTTTCACTCTAAACCTTATTAGTCTTCGAATTTTTTTTTAAATTTTTTTGTATGGCATTAGAGGGAGCTGCGAAATGGCTTTCATGTGAGATATTAATAGAAAACTTTGTGTAAAGTATCATTAACTAGGGTTTATGGGCGCAGGCCCTAACAACAAACTGAGTGTGAGAGTTAAGCCATTGAATACTAAGTAGTAAGCTTCAAATGTGACCTTCTATTTGAGTAGTTCAAGGTTAAATAGTAAGAGAAGAAAAAATAAATAAACAAAAACCAAATACATATTTGATTTAAGTAACAACAAACTCTTTAGGATTCATAGAGAGTAAATAAACTAGAATGTGATGTAATAATAATAGGCAAACACATACCTGTTTTTTTGGATTCCCGTGTCCATCGACCATATCGCGCTGTTGTTTCATACTTCCTGTCCGGATGACGCGATGCGAACAGAGGGCACATCGTCGCCCAACTGATCCATCTTCCAGATTAAGAGCGTCGAAAAGCACTGGTTGATCCTGAATGAAGGAATTACGTGTGCGCTGATTCAACAATTCCAGAGTACGCGAATCCAAACTCTCCCTATAGACATTGTGCACTTTATCCAGATTGTGCTCGTAATCTGTGTCCAGATTGTAGCCACTATTGAGACTAGTGCGTGAGGCCTGTCGAGCAGTCAGGGAAGTGGCGCTACGTTTACGTCGCATTACGACTGTACGAGGCGTACCCTCCAGGGAGGACGCATGGATATGGGCCTGGGCAGGTGTACGTGGCGAGGATTGACTTATGATATAATCACCATGAGCGGATGGAGAGGGTGAGTGTGAATGGGAGTGCGTAACGGCTGTGGCGGGCAATGGCAATTGTGTTGTCGTGGGCATGGGTTGTTCGGCCAAACTCATCAAGGATTGCTGACGTTCCAGTTGCTTTTCATATCCTTTGAATTTGTCATAATCGATGAAGGACATATTGGCATAGCTGACCATATTATCGATGGCCTGCAGGGATTGCAATGAAGCGCTCCATTTGGGATTCATTTTATCTTTTTTCTCCTTCTTCTCCCCACTGCCGGCATTGAGGCCGCTAAATGTGCTCTTGAATGAAGCCAAAAGTGTGTTGGAGCGTCGTTTTTGGAAATTTAACTGTAGATCACTGGGCTGTACTTGGCTGAGGGACATTAGCGAAGGTTTTCTTTGCATATCGACTGATGGCGTTACTGGCACTGGTGCTATCATCTCATCCAACGGAGTGGAGGTGAAGGGCTGTGCCGATTGACGACGCGCTGGTGTCTTGACTATTGAACTAGCTGTATCGGCACGTCGTCGCAATTGCGGCGAAGTTTCGCTATTCTCATTTATAGAATTCTTACGCGGTGATGCAGGCGACATGGGATCACCGGATTTTTCAGCCTCCTCGGACAATTGCTCCAGCTGGGGTTCGATAAAACTTCGCCGATTAGGGCGACGCAGCATAATCATTGAACGACTGCGCGTAAATGGCGTTTTGAGGCTAGTATCCTCATCTTCGCCAGATCGGGACAGGTTCTCTTTGCTGCCCGTTATATGGTTGATGAGCTTTGCTAGTTTGTTACGCAGAAAACTATTGGAACGCTCCATTTTGGGAAGATTCTCATAGCCAGGTGGTCGGGTGGAGTTTGTTGATGAAGCTGCTAATCCAGCTGCTGCTCGACGTTCCGCCTCGTATTGATCTTTTAACTTTTGGGTTACGTTTATAGCGTTCGTACTATTAATATTATTATTATTATTTGGCACAATATTATTATTGTTGTTGTTAATATTATTGGTAGTCTTGGCATTTGTTGGAGATTTTATGCCACCATTTTTATTGCCATTCGTTAGTTTTTGTTGCTGTTGTTGCTGCTGAAGTTGTTGTTGTTGTTGTTGCTGTTGCTGCTGCTGTTGTTGCTGCTGCTGCTGCTGTTGTTGCTGTTGCTTCTGCTGTTGCTTTTTATTTGCCTTTTGTGTCTTTTTTTGCGCCTTACCCACATTCTTTGTCGTTTCCTTGCTAGAAATCATGTTGAGGCCAATAATCTGCAGAAAGAGAAAGAGAATGAGAGAGTGAGAAGACCATTTCAATTTCATAGCCCAATCTATATCTTAACAGTTAACCATACCAAGACAATGCTTCTATCAACATTCCAATGTCCATATTAGCAGATATCTTTGACTATTTTTTTGTTTCTTTTTGTGGTTTTTGTTTTGTCAATCAATTTTCTTATGTTTCTTCATATCAAAAACAAAAATTCAATTACCCGAACTAAACTACAGAAACGCAGAACGCATAGTGAAGTAATTCAAAACGAAAAGTGATCAGGCATATAGCACTTAAAATCAGAATCGCTCATTCAGAGCTCTTGGAGATTGGGCTTTTAAATGTTTATAAACTGTTTCACTCTAATCACTTCCGGAATCGATAATCTTTCATTTCGTTCACAAAAATGTCACCCATTGGAAGAGTTCAAAAATTTAACGATAATATAAATCTGGTGTTACATATCAACGATCGATCGATAAACGAAATTGTAAATGTGTAGACAGACGCTGAAGTCGTTTACTTTTCGATATCTTTTTGTATAGGTGATCGATAATTTATTTTATGTGATGGTGCAATATCGATATATCGAGCTAACTTCGGTCGCGCACTCGGCCCGTTCTTCAGACATATGGCTTAGCTTTGTAGGGCATTGTGAATGTATGCGTGCCGACCCCACTGATTTATAGTAAAAATACACTCTAAACAAGTTATCTTCAAGCCAATTTGCAAAGGTTGTAGCTTTAATTTAACGCCATTTTGCCATTTTCATTTCGGAGCTATATAGTCATCAGATCCCAATGGTTTTTGAGCTATAGCATGCCTGCAGTAAACAGAAAACTCTGAGATAAGATTGTGATGATTCAGACAGTCTAACTCAATCGGAAATGCTTTACTTGTGACCAAAATGAATATGCCCTTTTTACAATTCGAGTGTAGTTCCCTACGCTGCCTGCAGTGAAGTGTTGTGCACTAAACGCTTTAATCCAAACAATCGCTAAAATCTCCCTTCAATCAAAGTGATCCTCTTGGATGGGAACTGACAATATTCGATTTGTGCAGAGAGTTTCCCTTTGATTTATGCCACTTTCCAATGTCAACTGGTGCCGTCTTTGTTTTCGCTCCCATTGGGAGCCAGTGACCTCCCTCCAGCCTATCTATCTATACATATGTATATGTATACGTATGCATGAATGTGATGGATAGAAAAAAAAAAGCGAAAAGCACAAAACGCAATCCGCCAATTTATCATGGCCTAACGACGACGAACGAACGTCCACTTAACATTTGATAAACTCGAGTCCAATGCAGCAGCAGCTCCCCCCACTACCCCCAATCCGCACTCCCTCAGATACTCACATACACACAGAACTACTTTGTGAGAAGGCGCATAGCCCGTCCAAGAGAGAAAGACACGCATATCCGCACCATAAGCCATATGCATATGGAGTAAATATTCAAAAGATATATCTTGTATACACATATATCTTTACACTATATAATAGCCAACATTCACTCAACACCCAACACAATTCAAATTGTTATTATTTCTGTTTCGTTTCGTCGAGTTGTTGTTGATAGCTAAAAAGGATTTTCGCTAGGTTGCTGACCATCAGCAGAAACACGACAATGACAGCGACAGCGACGAATGAAACGGCCAAACTGTTGTTATCTGAAACATTTTTTTGTTTTGTTGTATTTCTCTTTTTTTATTTCCTACCAAAGCTCAAAAACAACAGTTAACAGACGGTTGGTGGTTGGTGTATATTGTATGTGATAAGATTTGAAAGAAAATAAATGGAAAAAAAAATAGTAAAAAAAAGCACCAGACAAGCGCGCACACTTGTCTACTTTCCCGACAATATGCGCGAGTTTTTAGGGTTCCGTTTCCAATTTGGCATGAGGATGAATGTGAGAAGCAGCAGCAGCAGAATGAGGGGTGTGCACCACCACCACCACCTCCACCCGAATGATTACGCCAGCTAACAATAGAAATGTGACTTTGATTTTGCCATGTACTCCAAAAGTAGTGTAGTATAGAGATATCACAAAATACTGGCTTTCAATCAAATTGCGCGGTTTTCAAGGTGTCCTAAACTACTGCGATTTAACGCACTGGTGAAATGATAAATAAGCGATGCTAAAGTAAATTCTTATGTCAATGGGAGTTCGCTTATTCCTGCTGCGAGCCGCAAGGATTACTATGATGAGTTACTTTTTTGAGTGCGAGTAAGCGAGTTTCTGAGTTCAACCAAAGAAAATGGGAATTTGCTGAAACTGAGTAGAAAATAAATCTCCAAAAGTCCTAGATTTTGTTGACAGGTCCCAGAATATCTATACAAGGCATAGAAACAATGACTTTGTTTTTTTTATACTTTCAAACTCTACTCGAATCCAGACAATTTCGATTATAATTTTCAGGAGTATTAAGCTTTATCCTACAGACTTTAGAAGCTCGTCCTTTTCTAAATTTACACCTCAAAAATATAACTTCTACCATTAAGCTATTTCGAATTCAATTTTCTATCTAACCAGCTTCATTTTCAGTATTAGAAAGGAACCATTTACAATGCCCAGGCATATTTTGTTTTATTATAAAATTTACCAACCAATAAATTCTAATTATAGAATATGAGTCGCAGTATTAGAGGCACTCCTCAATTCAATGGCAAATGCTGGACTAAAGACAAAACTCTTAAGAGACTGACTCTTTTGAATATAAGTGGCGACAATAATGTTCAGAATATTAATAGCAAAGCGAATTGCCTCAGACAAGACACTGGTTTTGGTTTTGGCACTAGTGAGCTGTAATCCCTCCTGCTCTTCCTTCTCCTCCGGCTAAATCTCTTATCCTCCAGTGGTAGTAGTAGTAGAAGTCGAAGTAGTAGTGATAGCAGTAGTAGAGTTAATACTTTGGCCCCAAGCATTGTATTGTGTGTTGAGGATGAGTTTATATTTAGACAAGGTGCACACACACACACCGCAGCAATTGACATTGCTGCACTTTGCTATAATTAGTTTCAAACACAATTTGGTCTTGCACTTGTATTGGAATATCGATTTCAATTTAGTGGGATGGGGGGGATGAATTATAGTTTCAATTTCATTGTGCGTAGCCAATGTAGGATCTTGACGTCGATCTTGGTTTTAATATTTTCTTCATGCTTCGTCTCTCATCTCACTCTTACACTCTCTCTCTTTCTCTATCGCTCACTCTCTCTCTCTTTCTCTGTATATACTATATAGTATGTATAGTATTACGTTACGACGACTTGTGTTATGCGTTTTCTTGTTCGTTCGTTTGTTTGTTTGGAAAACCAGTTTTCATGGATTCATTGTTGTCGTTGTCGCTTCCATCGCTGATGAACTTCAATTTTTGTTATGGCCAAACATCTCCTGTGTGTGTGTGTATATGTATGCACTTGGCTTCTTTGTTGGCCAAAGGAATGTTCAATAAGAAATTGTAGTCCAAAAAAGTAACACTCCTCTCTTTACCAACTTATCAACAAAACACTTAACCTTGAAAATACTCTTCCTACATATGTATGTATGTACATACATATATCAAAAGAGATTTCCATAAGCATTAACACATATATAGATACATATGTACATAGATAAGTAGTCTTCTGTCGAAAATGTTGTTTACTTTTTTTATTGTCGACCCATTTTGTAGAAATGATGCGAGACTTCTGTATCTAGGCAAGTTAATACGTTTAAGTTATGCTAGATAAATATGTAGTAACATATGTATACTTTGGTATTATGAAGATACTCGTACAATATTTTGTATCATCTCACACGATGAAAATAGAGTAAAGTAGACATTTGGTATACGTGGTTTGTTCTCCAAAAATAATAAAGATTGCTTCCATCAATTATTTGATTTGATTAATCCAAGCACATGTTCCAAACGTCAAAGCGATTCGGAAGTCACTAAATATTCCCTTAATCTATAATTTTGATCTTGTTTTTTTTATCAATTTTAGAAAGTACCTCGATAGACTCAGAGACCCCAATTCAACGTCAAAACTTTAATTAGCAGGTTCTAGATATGTCATATATAAGAGACGGATCACCTGACTATAATATAATATAAATCTGCCATTGAAACAATTTAGATTAACAGCTTTTGAATCTGTTGAAATATCTAGAATTGGCATTACTAAATATCCCCCATTTGGAACCATTAGATGCAGAGTGTTTCGAAATGTTATCGAACAAACATCATGTAAATTGTCTAACGACATTTCAAACTCTTAAAATAATATATATCGATCTGCTATATTTTGTAAATTCTAGATCAAAATTCTATGAAAGTAAGCTTATTAACGATTAATTGTTGTACAGGAAATATGACAAAATCCTGACATAATAAAATGGTTCAGCTTATATGCATATTATACGACGTCATGGTATAAAAAAGGCACGTATGTTCGTAGATGCTTTTGGCGTAACTACGAATCGAAATACCAAATAGAAGAACTTCGAATGGATTAGAAAGGAAAACTGCCGCCAACGGCTCACTTCCTCAAAGGGAAGTTACATACATATGTATGTACATATGTATGTAAATACATATTCCGCAAAGTCAATCCATTCCTATTTTTTTTTAATCCATTGTAATGCATTGTCTCTTAATTCAAATGTTTTAAGCTCCTGATCTACATATACACTAAATACAGTGTTGCACATCCACTGAAATCCACTGCGTTATCCTTGGCAAACGTTAGACATATGACGCCATTTGCAAAAATGGCTTCTAAATTAATAGGCAAATTTTTGAATAATACCTTATTTTAAAAGATTTAATTTATAACCCCAATATAAGTAGTTCTCAGATTGGAAGCCTGACCATAAACTATTCATTTTTTAGTTCTCACAGATCTTTCGATCGGAATCATTCAATGTCGACTTCCGATATTGTAGAAGTACAATTTTGTCACCTTTTCTAATATACTTTTGTTGTAACCCAGAATGGAAAGAGAAGGCATAACACAACACAAAAAAAAAATTTATAACCAAGAAAAAACGACACCAAAAAAGAGTTAGCAATATTTACCCTTCAAGTCTTATCAGCTTTTAAGTTATTTTCGTGTGTGTGTGTGTGTGTATGTGTGTGTGCGCCTGATTGTGCGTTGTTTCCGATTTGTTCCGATTTTGTGTTTTTTTTTTTTTGCTCTGTCTTCAGTTTCTGTGATTGTTGTGATGATATTCACTTAGTCGTTGTCTTTTGTGTTGCTTTTCTGCCTTTTCTCATTAACATTCGCACGCTTGCGCCTTTTTAGCCTTGCTCGATATTATTATGATATTAATTTTTTTGATGGATTTACACTTTGAGTTCTCGTCGCAGGCATTGCTCGTTGTTTGCGCGTTTAGATAAAATTTTAATAAAAATGTACAAAAACAAAATTCAAAAAAATAACGACAAAATTAAATCAAATAAAATAAAATACATATTTCCATGTACTCGCGCTCGCTCTTTCTCTCGTTTAGTGGCTCTCACTCACTCTTGCGCAATTTGACAACCAGCTGACAGCTGAGCGGGGCCGTGACACTCTCACTCTCTCGCATACTCCCGCGCTCTCTGTCTCATTTTTGAACACACAAACTCACACACACGCACATATGGATGGCACACTTACACTTGTTCTCTCACTCGCACGTTTCAATTTGATTGCTGGCCGTTTTTTAATTATTACTTATTGTTGTTATATTACTTTGTATGTATATACATATATTGAAAAACCGTTAGATTTTCCAGCACTAACTTTTAGCCGCTGCCTTCTCGCCGTCTCCGTCCCTGTTATCCACCTTCTGTCTTTCTCCTTCTTCTTAACAACAATTATGATGATGCAGCTGCAAATTGTTGCTGTTGGTCACTTGAAACTTGTGTGTACTTGTGTGTGTGTACGTTGACGTTTTTTTAAGTTTCATTGGCACCATATGTGTAAACTTTTTAATTGAATTGAACAAACATGCGTCAGTTGCAAAAAAAAAAAAAGAAACACAAAAAAAAAACGTAAAAAAAAACTATTTACTTCGCGGCAACGGCGACGACGCGACGACGACGACGACGCGGCAAAAAGAACTCAACTGAACGACTGATCGCCGAGAGAGGCAAACAAGTTTTTATATATGTATATGTATGTGAATGTTTGTTGTTGTTGCGGTTGTTGTTATTGTTGTCGGTCTTTCGGTTAATATGTATTGCTATTTATATGAATTATTATTCGCTTTAGTTTATGGTTTCATATTATTTTATTTAAATAAGTCCAATAGGTAAATGTGAGCTTTCACTTCAACCGAAATGTATATACCTTTGCTGTTAATGGGTACACAAATTTGCGAATTGTAACCGAAATTATATACCCTTCCCTGTAAGGGTTGTAAAATGTGCCTACGTTACTTGTCCACACTTAACAGCCAATTAACATTTTGATCACCGCGAGACTGTTAATGAGTATTTGAGTTAACATTTCCTCGTGTGCGAGTCGATTTACAGAGTGAGTGAGAGCGAAATAAAGAGAGCAAGTCAGCTGAGTAATCGCCTGCCATATGTGTGTGTGTGTTTGGCAAAGTGCGGCGGCGCGGCTTCTCACTAACAGCTGTTTGTGTGCTCAGAAATGTGGGGTATCTACAGACCTTTGTCAATAAAGTAAATATTTAGGTTTCTTCTTATTGCAGTTCATAGATACATATATAATCGTATTAATAACAGAAGCATCTTCGGATTTCACAATAATTTTGAATTCAAATTTCATATTTTGAAATGCAAGATACAACAATAAATTGTTCTCTCTTAATAAGTATAACACAGTCGATCAAGGCTTTTAAAAGGTTTTTGTTTCTCACCATTTTTCGACATGAGTCACGCGCTCGACCACTATACAACAAAAAGGCGAAAATGAGAGGGTTGAATATAATTATTAAACAAGACGCCGCGATTAGCCGATTAGCGAATTGAGTGCAGACGTTTAACAAAATAAATTCAAATCAACATATGCATACATATGTACATATGTATGTATGTTCATACATACATGCATATGTATATATGTATGTATGTCCAAACTTATGTACATATGTATGTGTGTACATAATTAACTTGCTCTTAAGTTCATGGACATTCTTGACAGTAAGTCCGATGAGGAAATGACATCACTTTTACTGGTTTATGATCGAATGTCAAATATTTCCTATATTTTGGCCAACACTTACATACATAGATACATACATATGTATGTAGGTTAACTCAGTCTTCATTCTATATTTTAATTTAAATAATATGTAGTTAAGTGCTTCAGCATTAATATTTATTAAAAACAAAACAAGAGGATTTACTGGTGATTTCGCCTTAATAAATTAAGTAAATATGTATATACTTTGTTTTATATATATTTACCCGGTTTTGTTTTACAGATAATGAACTATGATGCATTTTTATGTAGAAAGAAGAGTAGTAGTCGATGTCAAAATTCAATATTTTAATATTTGCAAAAATTTTTCGCGTTGCCTAAAAGTAGGCAACACTTGTCGTTTCAGTTGCAATTACAAAAGTCTCGTTTTAAGCTTCGGGAACAGGATACAGGATTCAAAAGGCAAATATCAAAAAAGGTTCAATAATCGGATGATGTACGCATTTTTTTCTTAGTAATGGAAAAAAATCAAAGCGAAAGACCGATAAAATATAAGTATAATCAGAAAAAAATCCCAAGCCAAATACTTTATGCTTTTCCCTAATCAGTTGAACCAGGTGCAAATATGCAAGTCATCTTATGCAATGCAATTAAATCAAAGTATTTAATAGAGAACTAAGTGTGGTTGACATAAGAAAATATATTTTGTGATATTGATATTTTACTCTCAGTTTTTGACAGTGGACTCAGTAGATTCAGTGGAAGAATCTTCAGTGGTTGAATCTTCAGTGGATGAATCGTCAGTGGATGAACTGTCTGAGCCAGTAGTTGAACTATTATCATTAGCACTAGCTCCATGGCAAGCTCCATGAGTTTCAACATATTGGTCCAAGGTATTATTTGGAACACATGCCTGCCTTTCCTCATTGAAGTAGTTAGATCCAGTGCAAGAGACCGGCTCTCCCACACCATTGTTGCAGTAGAAGTAGTTGCTGCAAGTAGTATTATCCACAGCATTTACAAATCTAGTTGTGGCGTACTGACAACGATCGCAGCCAAATGTAGCGACTGCATCTTGCCGAAGAACACATTGGAACTTAGTGGTATCGTAATAATAGCCATAGGAGCAATAATTCGTTTGCCAATATTGGCCATTGCATTGCTGGTAGGTACCGCATACAGAACTGTCGCCCTTCGTCGAACCTGATGTGGAGCAGTCATTTGAAGCGGTGCCAAGTTCATCGTTGGTCACACGACTGCAAACGTTTCCTGTATCGTAGCCACACGCTTTTTGTTCAACGATAAAAGCCTGAAAGATCGGCATTAGAAATATTTCCGCTTTCATTACTTGCCATGATCATAATTGACTTACGGAAGAAGGGCACTTGTTAGTTTCATGAGTGCTGTTTGTCGTGCAATAGTTCCATGTAACACAGTCTTTGGTATCGCCAAAGTAAAATCCGGGTGGAACAACTTCGCACACGTTTGTTAGGGTCGGTCCATCGCCAGTGGTAACGCCTGTTGGGCAATTGCCCCACACACACTTCGAAAGGGTCGAATCGAACTTTGTGTTTTCGGGACAAGTGCCGTTGCCTACATATAAGGTTTGATTGCAGTAGATCCAACCATCGCAGGTGCCCGTGATGGGTACCCAGCCTGCGTCCTCAACGCTTGCGCACACATCATCCTTTCCATAATAGCAAGCGACCTGATTTGAGGGATAACACTGTTGTTTGGCCAAATCGAAGGAGTAGTTAGCCGAGCACGAGGTATTCACTGGCCCATTTTGAGTGCACGCATAGTAATAATCACACGAAACAATACTACCCAAAAGTGTTCCAACAGGAACCGATGTGCAGAAGGCTGTCACATTGTAGTTGCCCTCAATAACATCTTCGGCCAATACGGAACCAAGTATTGTTAAGCTCACGAGAAGAAATAGGCGAGAATTACCTATGAGTCGGAATCGGGACACTAATTAGTGTGAGGTCCTCCTCATCCAATTGGCCAATGAAAATTTCACATACCTGTCGTCATATTTTCTTTTTAGTGCTTTTAAAGTACGCTCAGAGTTGATAAACTTATTGACGATTTAGCGAAGACTAAAGACTGACTGAATGACAGAGTTTTCAGGTTGTCGTCTTTTATAGTTCGTTTCCATGTCTTCGCATCGAGATCATATATACTTAATACTGGTGCCGTATTTTTTGTTTTTGTTTTTTTTTTTTGGAGGGACTGCCGATAAGTGTGATAAGCGCAACGCACGATTCTTAAGAATTATGGAGGCTTCTACAAGCCGAAACAACTTTTAATTTTATATAAACTTAATCATCGTATCATGTTGCCTATTTCGCTATTGCTTTTGCTTCATTTTTTTTTATTGTAAATTTTTGTTTTACCAATTTTAATTAAACTTTAATTGTAAGTACTTCTTTAGCAATTTGTGACTTCTTCATTAATCAATTAACCTAACCCAAAACGCAAACAAATGATACAAACATAGGGTGTTCGGTTCATATCAGTTTTATGACGTGATAATTTTCCACCACCCGGAATATTTTTTTTTTGCTATATACCCAACTACTTATATGTACGTGTATATTAAGGCAATAGCCAATTTCTCATGGGCATATCCCCAAAAAAACAACTTAATGGTTTTTATCTAATGCAAAGGGGTTCCGAATGCCGGCCATAAATGCTAAATATCCAAATTAATGGTAAGGAAAAAAACATCTACATACTTTTATCAGATGGGTGTTGTAATAAAAGATATCACATCGATAAATGTAGATCGTCTGACGTGACTGTACTTGGTCAATGTAGAATGATCAGTGTTATGTATAGTTTACTAGGATATTCATTAGGTTTAATTTTCTGTTACAAAAATATCCTCTTTTTTATTTTAGCTATCTTAGAGACGCTATCTCATTTCTATTTGATCGATATTTACTGTTGCTCCGAAAATGTTATCGATCCAAGTTCGTAGTTAAGGATTATGTTAAGAAAAACTTTATTTTAGCCAGGAGTTTTTGAAGCTCAAGTTAAAAAATTACATTTTATTTGCAAATTGATACGAAAAAAAAAATGAAGGATAGTTTATATATGCTGATTTTGATTAAGACTTTGTAGATGTGGTAGCGCTTTTAGTTGTGGCTGTGGTAGAGCTAGCAGTGGTAGGAGTACAGCAGGCAAAATCCGGATCACTCTTTACGCAGTCACCCATATCCTCATTGAAGAAATATCCCGATGGGCATTGCTGCTCGGCACCATTCTGCACCCCATTAATGCAGTAGAGATAGTCCTGGCAACTGGTGGTCGAGTAGGCATTGACGAAGGTCTTTGTGGTACCCAGACAGCGATCACACTGGTTGTGCGCACTCATCCTGGGCACACAAGCCTGGCTTACGGTGTCATAGTAATAGCCCGTTTGGGTGCAGGTCTGCAGAGTGTAGACGCCCGATGATTGGCACTCGTAGTACTGATTGCAGGCGGTCGCATTCTTGCGTAGTCCAATCGTGGCACACTTGCTAACAGTTGACGACAATGATGAATCGTAGGTAACCTGCGAGCATGTAGTGTCTGTGGCATAGTCACAAATTCCCTTGGCTACATTAAAGTCCATGCTGTTGGGACATGTGCCCGTGGTGATGGTATTGTTGATACAATAGTTCCAGGTCGTACAGCTATCCGAGCTACCAAAGTAGACGCCGTCCTCGATCAGTTGGCAGAGATTAAGGGAGACAGCGCTAACACCATCGCTGGCAGTGGTGGTAGTGCAGGCATACTGACTGGGCCAGACACATGCCATGGTAATGGGATTGAAGTTCTCACCATTGGGGCAGCTGCTGCGCTGGGCGCCCGAAGCACCGCAATAATAGTAATCGGAACAGGAGTTGTTCGTGGAGACAAAGGAGCCAACAGCCTTGCCAGCACATGGTGTTGCACTGCTGCCCACGGCGCATGAGACCTGCGATGCTACATTACACTGCTGGGTATTCTTATTAAAGTATAGCCCACTGCCGCAGCTCATCAAAGTGGCCACAGATCCCTGGCATTGATAGTAGCTGGAGCAGCTTGTCTCACTGGCCACATACATGCCATTAGGGACCATTAGGCACAAGGCAGTCATATTTAGGTTAGCGGCAGCCGGAGCACTGCAACCGCATAGCACCAGCACCACGGCTAGGCCTATTGCATTTCTAAATCCACCTAATTGGACAGAAATGGACAATTAAATAATGTTTGTGTGGTTTTTCTCTTCAACCAAATCCAACGTACCCAACATTGTGATCACTGATCGTATAATTGTTTACTAATTCCAAATTAAAATAACCACGCGTTCTTATATAGAACTTTGGGCATTATTAACTTATCATAGACAAAACTGAGTACCCCAAAACTGAAATTGAAATTGATCGATGATCCATCGTAGAGGAGACGTGATCAATTGTACAAGTCTCAAGTCTCTTACCACCAGCAAATCTCAATTTTCGCATGATCGATCGATCTAGTAGTCGGTGCTACTCATTCCTTCGATATGGACTGGGGACCGGGGAAATCGATTCGAAATATGAATCATATGGAAACTAAATTTGAATTTCCGCTTGGGTTAGCTTGGGAGTTATAACCCCCAAAATGGACATTTATTATAAAAATCATGCTGGATCATACTAGAAACGATAATGTCATAGTAAAAATTGAATTTCATAGAAATTTCGTATCGCTATCAAAGATATTGTGACTTTTATTAAAGACGGTGAACACATGATGAACTATTAATGGAATTTAACGTAATGCCGAGACAAGCAGTTCCTTAGATATTTATAATTGAAGCATTATAAAGCGATAATAATACATGACATGAATCACTCTATCTTTGGAATGGACTTTCACTAAATGAAAAAACCTCATCATAAATCGATTTCTATATATGGTCATTTAAATGAACACATATTGACCAACAAAAAAAAAAAAAAAAAAAATTTTAACTGATTATACCAATAAATTACAATAGATAAGAGACATCAAAGACAAAATTTAGCCTGTTCGCTTATTTTCTTTGTTCTATTTAATCAAAGTACTTATATATACTCGTATACAACAATCAAAATCCAGAGTCCTTTTAAACTCCTTCATTACGTATACGACATGTGATTGATTGATCTCTCTCTTAAGTAGACAGGCAAAAGCAATTGGCAATTATATAGAATCTATGTATGTATGTATATCCATATCATGTAGACATACTTCTCAAAATCGAGACCAAGAGATAAGAAAACATTTTGACAAAGTTGTCTTACGCACTTCCTGTTGGAAAAGTCATTGACAAATGTCTTCGAAGTGGTTCGAAACAACTTGATGATGACTTCAATTGACTAAAGTTCAGGTTCAAATCGAAATCGAAATCAAAATCGAAAACGAAATCATTTAAATTTATTGAGTGTGCTCCTAGCGCGCATTTGTAAATATATATTTTTGGCAATTCTCACATCGACTTATCTGGCTGCCAGACCAGTCGAGCTATTGTCGGAGTTCCCAAATTTATCAATTGTCAAACAGTTAATGGCATTAGGCGAAACAATTGATAAACGAAGAAATATACGAAAAACATAATATTCAAACCAAAATTAACAACTGACGACACTTGTCGGCTCAAATAGTAATGCTACAAAATTTATTGGCATTTAAATGAATTCGCTACAAATGGCTGGCGCACGGGTAAGTCACCTGTCACCTGGCACCAGCTACAAGGCACCAGGCACCTGAAGGGTAATATTTAATGACAACGCCTTTTTGGGTACCTTTCAGTTGGTCGTGGTCTTTCGAGTGGTTCGAATTTTTGTGTGTGTTTTTTTTTTCTGTTGAAATTCAAATCGAAGAAACTCCATTTTTAGCAATATGAGTACGTTACATTCAAAAAGAGTCAGAGAGATACATATCATTAATTGATCGATCCTATTGTCAGGCATTTAATCATTTTAACATTTCATAGAGGGTCAAATTCATTTCAATGACTTTCTTATCAGGCGCTAAAAATACTATCCCATGGCTTTCAATTCCGGTAGTTCCCTACGTTCAGAGGTGTCTTTCCAAGGAGTTTATGATTGTTTATGGTTTAAGAAGTCATTTTACTTTAGCCAGGAGAATCGATCAGTTTATTACATCATCTAATATAGTTTTTGTGTATATTATTTTCTCTCATTTTTATAGATTCGTTCTTGAGACTCCTTTGTGTGGCAACTTTATTAGCCATAGCTTCATCGACGACAGAAACATTCGATCCGACACTAATCTGCACACTTGTCGTGAATGGAACGAAAATCAATGATCCAAGGGCCTGTAATGCCTGGATTCAGTGCATTGACGAGAAGCCTGTCAGCGGAACTTGTGACGGTGATCTTTTCTACGATCGTGCGACTGAGAGTTGTGTGGACTCTACTAGCATTGATTGCATATCAAGTGAACCTTGTGCAGCCGAAGCCAATGGCTTTGCCGCCGATCCGTACTCGTGTAATGGTTATTACTATTGCATCAATGGAGTTGGATCGCATGGCACATGCGCCGATGGAATGAACTATAATCCCGGCACAATGCACTGCATACGCGACTTTCCGTGCGAAGAGAAACTGAATCCGGATAGCTTGTGCAATATTTTGCCCGATGGTGTGTTCATTAAGGATACCAACAATTGCAATGGTTATCAGATGTGCTGGAAGAGCAGTGTGATCAACGGCACCTGTCCGGGCACATTCTTGTTCAGTGCCCAGGAGGCTGAATGCGTCTATCCACAGAGTGTGGAATGCGCCATTACCGAGACTCCCCCGGTTATTGTGAAGGATGGCATTTGCGCCAAGGCTGGCGATTTCATATCGGATAATAGCACTTGCAACGGCTACTATTATTGCCGAGAAGTGTCGTCGGGTGAAATAACGTTGGAGCATGGCGTTTGTCCGGATGGCCGCTTCTTTTACGCCTCCGATGATGGCGGCGTCTGTGCGCCACGCTCGAAGGTCAGCTGCCCGTACGATAGGTGCGTGGATCTGGGCAACACGACCATACAATTGGCCAACGAATCGGAAGACGATTGTCGTGGCTATTCGATTTGCCAGGATGGCATTAGCATCGGTAGCGGCACTTGTCCCAGTGATGAGTATTTCGATGAGGTAACTCAGCGCTGTACTACGCAGGTAATATCTTATCCAGCCTGCGAGCTCTCATCATCGTCGACAACAAGCGAAATGACAGATGCCTCGTCGGGGAATAGTGAAGACAGTTCGTCGACTACAATCAGTGGATCGTCGAAAGATAGCTAATCCGCACTAGTTTTTAATTAGACACTCACTTAGTGTCTCACTTGTCAATGTCAGGCGAGCCTTATCAATTGATTTCTTTCTAAATACATACCGACAAATCTCGTGACGATTGCCGACCTTTAAATATTTCTTTTCGGTGCGGGTGATGATTCCTGCACAATTGTATGTACATGTTCTGTCTGGACTTTTTCGAGGCTAAAACAATGAGTCATCTACCGATCGGTAGAAACTAGGGGACTTCCCGGTTCCCTACATTCATCTTTCTTTATACCCTTGCGGGGAGTATAATTTAATTCTTAAGATGTTTGTAACACAAATCAAACCCTTATGTAAGTGTGTGAGAGAGAAGACTAGTTAGCTTTGCTTGGCTTATCGAATCCCCAGGACATCGAATCAAACTCTGATCACAGCCATTTTTAATATTTTTCTGTTAATATAATAATAAGAATAAAATCCTCAATAGTTTAGCTGCTCAATCTGCGTTCGTAGGTTCTCTCTCGCTGATGAGTCTGAGCGAGAGGGAGAACAATTGTTTGCATAAGATGCTCAGCTGTGCGACAGAGACAGATAACGGTTTTTCTTACGTTCGAATGCGAAAGAGACAGAGCTATACTCTCTGTGGTTAAGTAATTTGAGCTACGAGAAGTGATAGTAACATAATTTGATTTAATGAACAACTACAAGGGTATAAGAACTCCGGCAGTGTCGAAGTTATGTTCTATGATACTTGGAAAATATAACCGTATCGAGAATCAGCAAACCGAATTCTTCGAACTTGATATTGTGTGCTTCTTTAATTAAAAGCTTCTAGAACTGATAATATTTTTGGCAGGCAGGCAGGCGCATTCTCTCGAACAGATTGTGCCAAAAGAAGCCAAGAAAAAGTAGGAAAAAAGAACAAGGTAAACGGAACGGTATGTTGTTAGTGTAATAACATGATAGAAGCAGACTCTTCGAAACATGAATTTTTATCGCCCCTTGGGAACATTTCCCGTGTTGCCTGTTAATAGAAATCAATCAATGAAATATACATGCGTGGTGCTTTTTATGACCTCCACCAAGATTTTATGAAGATGTTTATTATCATTATTATTATTATTAGGGGAAAAAAAAGATACAGATTGTGTAAGTTGAATTTTTTTTTTTCGTTTTACTTCTTTTTGATGTTTAGTTTTTTATTGCTGAATTATTATTCCTGGTCATCTCTCTCCCTCTCTCTCTAAGCTGCACAGGCAATGTAGTTGTGGTTGGTGGTTGTGCAGCCCTGATTGCGCTCATCGAAGAAGTAGCCATCGGGACAATGGCCAGTGCCAACGGCAACGCCGTTCGAACAGCGGGCATAGGTCTGGCAATCGCCAGCCACATTCACATAGGCCATCGAGTTGCCCACACAACGATCAAGCAGGCATCGCACATTGAGGCGGTCGCGACACGAGAGCTTCACATAGTCGAAATACTGTCCCAGGCCGCACTCCAAATGCTGTGGCTCCTTATCGTGCACCCCATTGACGGGCTTGTCGCAAATGTAGTAGGAGCTGCAGGAATCGGGGTCGGCAAAGTAACCGGTTAGGGCAGAGCCTGTGGCATTATCCAAACAGAAGGTGTTCTCCGGCTCGGGCATGGCAGCGGTGGCATAGCAAGAGACCTCATTGACCGAGACACAACGTCCGCGCTTCACATCGTAGGCCATCTGAGTGGGACACTCATGCTCCTCGGCCTTCTCGTCGATGCAAACGTAATACTTTTCGCAATGCTCATCGTGGGCGAGACGTGTGTTATTCGCCACGGCACGACATGCCGGGCTACTGATCCTCTTGTTGCTCTCGGGGCAAGTGTATTGGTTGGAGTAGACACAGGAGCGGGAAGTGGGATTGAAGATCAGCTCGTTGGGGCAATTGGCCTTGATGGGTAAGTGTGATTGGCAGAGTATGTAGCCGCGGCAACTGGCACTTGTGGGATCGGCAATGAAAGTGCCATTCACCTCACCGGCGCACACATTGACGGTGGCGACCGAATCCTCGCCAAAATAGGGACATGTAACACTATCGGCCAGTATGCAACGTCCCAGCTCCTTGTGATAGAAAAGTCCTGTAGCACAGGCTCCCTCCTCCAAAGTGGTTTGATTATCCGGACAGCGTACCCAATGGTCGCAGGTGCTGGGACGCAGGAAGCTCGTATCCAATGGCATCAGAGCGCACATCTCGCTCACCGTTAGCGAATCGAACTTGGTCATTGTGTTGGTGCTGGTTGTGGCCACTGACACAGCGACCAGACAGCAGGTAACAGCCAAAATAGTAATAGCTAAAACAATGATGATGATGATGGTGATGGTGATGGTGATGATAATACTTTAGTGTCTTTCACCAAAACGAAGAGCCATGATCGTTCGTTACCTCGCTTCATTTTGTCAATATCCTTGAGTGGTGAGTATGTATATATCCTTTACGCTCTTTGCTAGCCCTTCTGCTTCCACAATAAAACTGATACTGATGACTGATTCGCTGGCAGCGCCTCCTTAAATATGCAAAAAAAAACAATTTGGAAAATGCACACACAAAAATCTAACCAAGATGATGATGTTGTGTCGGTGCGGTGCCTCTGTCTTCTCCAATCTCCAATCAGAGTGACAGAGTGCCAGCGGGCGATAAGGGGGGCGATTCTCATTGTGATAGCTGCCTGCTGCTGATATCAAGCATGTAAATTACACGGCGGCAATAACATTGTCTCATTTTTTGGCACTCCAGCAAAGAGATTTCAATAGAACTAACAAAATACCAAACATGTTTCTACATTTGTTTGTCGTCGTCGATTCCGATTCGATACGAAAATTGTACATGTACGAGGAGACTGAGAATACTATTTATGTATGTTTGTATGTGCAAACGAAATGCATTTCAAGCAATTGATTGGAAATATCATATCATTTCGATACATCATCTTTTTCTTTTTCAAGTCATTCAAACTCATGATGGTATGAAAGGGGAAAAAACCAACAATCTACAATCTTGTACGACAAGATATTCCCCCATAACCATGTTGCTAAGGCAATTACGGATGGCTATTGGTTCAAAAGCTACCAAAAAGGAATTCCTTTCGAGAGTTAAAAACGTAAGCGTGACATTGTCTCGTCCTTAATCTCAAGAAACAATTATCTGTCAATAAGATTCTTTTGCATATTAATCAAATCTTAAATTAACATTGTGAAAAGTTAATTAAACGAGTCGATTATTGATTTAAATATGTCTGATTGAACAATCAGTTAAAATGGTTAGGGTAGAGAGTTGGATTGAGGGATTTAAAGGGGATGCATTTCCAGCGATTGGAATGGTCTTTGTGCTCTAATCAAGCAGGTTAATGGCATGAGGGCTTGTGTGTCTGTCTAGACGCACCTTGTGAGTCCTGGATTCTATATAGACCCAAAGGACTCCCAGCTTCTCATGTATTGCCTTATTAGAGTTGAGTAGATGAGCTTTGAAGAGAGTTTGAAATGATGTTGCAGATTGGAATAGGTCTAGGGTAGTTTCCCTTTGATTACATAGTTTTGTAAATTAGATCTTGGTAGATCTTCTTCCGACCACTCAGAGATATTTCAATAGACTAATAACTTAATTTTCCACAGGTTTTTAATAAATAGTGTGGCTGCATATTTATAAGGTTAAAGTGCCGAGATAATGAAAACTTCATCGAAAAATTATTAAAACCTAACCCTCTTGCCCACCTTTTCTGGGTTTTCGGTGCGATTGTATCCGAAAACCATCCCAATGAGAAAACAAAAACAAAAGACCCCATTGTATATATATATGTGCAATGTATACTGTATATTAATTTGAAAAATAATTATATTAATTTCTTCATTTGCCACTTAATGGATTTATTGCAAAATTGTAGATATTAATTAGATTTAGGCGGAAGCAGTGCAAATTGGATATGCTGGATTAGCTGTCTGGCAGTAGCCCTTAACTTCGTTGTAATATTGGTTATCAGTTGGGCAAGTACCGTTCACGCCAGTGTTGCAATTTTGGTACGATTTGCAAGACGAGGCAAGATTGGTCATATATGACACATTCATGTTACCGCAACGGTTATACGGGCAATCATAAGCAGCTGGCGAGACGCATTGTTGTTTAGAGGGATTGAAATGAGTGCCCTTGGGGCAAGAGTTCCAAACACCAACGTCAGATGCGGACTTGCAAGTATAGTAACCATAGCAGGTTGAACTATCTGTAAAGTATTGGGTTGTGGATCCAGCTTCGGTAGTATCCGAATCGTCACCAGATGTAGTAGTATCACCAGATCCAGTAGTATCGTCGGATGCAGAACTAGTCTTTGTGGTAGAATCTGTGGTACTTTCTGTGGTACTTTCTGTGGTACTTTCTGTGGTACTAGTTGTATCGTCGTCGTCTGCTAGTGGGTTAACTCTTACGGCAGTTTTATATTGTTTACAAATCGAGTCGCTATTGGGATGGGTGCCTTCTGTATTTGAACCGGAGCCGGTGTCACTGCAGGCACTGGTTTTTTGACAGAGACCAGTGGCTAAATTATAATATGGATAATTCGCGTTCGCACATTTGCCAGGATTGGCTGCGCCGTTAAGGCATTGGATAAATTCTCCACAAGCATTTGGATTACCAACAAAAATGTCAGACTTCATGAACTTGCAAATGGAGTCTTGGGGACATGTGGTGGCATAAACGCATTTTGTTGAATTGGCCAGGTACATTTGATTGGTGGGACACGTGTTAGTGCCATAAGTACCGTTGCCAAAACAATAACCATATTGAGTACAATCATTCGGATTGGCTACAAAGGTGGGGCTTTTCACCACTGTGCATGTCTCCTCCAAGCTAGTTGAGCAAACTGTTTTAGTGGCATTGGCACAGACACCGGCCTGTGAATCAAAGACCAGACCAGTGCCGCAGGTTCCCCAACTGACCAGTTTTTGACCTCGACAATATCCCCAGGCCTTGCAGCTGCTAGGATTGCCAATATATCCGCTATCCCACCACTGGGCGCACATTTGATCCATGGTATAGGAGAATGAGTTGCCTTGACTGATCATCAGTGAGCAGATCACCAATGCCAAGCCACAGCTGGCCTTTGTAAATTTAAATGCTGCAAAGGAATCGAACAGAAAAACAGAAAAAAAGAACAAAAAAAAAAAAATTAAAAAAAAATATAAACAAACAAAATTTTATGGTTTTGTTTCTTTGTTTATCCGTTTGTTTTATATGTTTGGGGTATGGATATATGTACCTCCCATTGTACGCTAACTTGCTCACGACACTGAGTACTAATTCCAACTAATGCCACACGAGGGGTTTTTATACTAAGTCTAGAGCCGGAACTTTTAATTAAAAAACATAAAGAAGAGAAACGTTCAGATAAGCTCCTTCTTCCCCCTACTTCTTTCACATAGAACAAACACAGTGTAATTAAAAGTCGTGGTTAGATAAGATTTTGAATCAAATAAAACTTAACACAAAAAAAACACTTACAAATCATCCTTTAGCCGAAGATGTCACAAGCGTAACTACCTTACGGACCGGCATGGTCAGTCTTTTAAGCGATCTGACCATATCTCTCCAATTCCCTATGTTGCGATCCAAAATGGATCATCATCACGAGTTAATTGTGTATAGTTATTTTTTTGTGTTTCTTTTTTTTTGTTTTTTTTTTGGTAGTAATTAATGGCACTTATTGATCGGTTGTCGCTGTCGTTGGTGGCGTTTCCCGGTATTGAAGTAATCAGTTTTATAAAATATTTTCTGAAGTACCCAATGACAGCTTTCGATGACACTTTCGTTTCTTTTCTTGGTCATTCTAAAATTAATTTGCCTTTCATATACATACATATGTACACACCTATAGTCTGAAATAGAATAAGTCAAAGCTTTTAGTGCAATCCCCCAATCCAATCAAGTTATTTCTTTTAAGTGCACTAATTATAATTATAATCGAAATCGGTAAATAGCTATTGAGTAAGCAATTGGATTTTTAATTCCAAAGTCTCTTTAAGCTTCTGCGTGATACTTTTCTATCTTCTATAAATTGTATTGGGGAAGTCATTTAAATCCATCAATCTATCACATCTCTGTCAATATCCACATACATTTACATTTAGATTTACATTATATTTAATTTGGCTAATATGCCAAAAGTGCACTTTGTGAACGAAAACAATTTATAATGGCATTCGAAATTTAGATTTAAATGAAATAACATTTTTTCAATTTGTACTTTGGTAATAGCCCTGCAGTACTAATCCTGTAGGAATCCTTTATGAATCAAGGGAAGAGGAACGCATTTGAAATTCCTTAAGGAATTTTGTATGGGCAAAGGAAACTTTCAGAGTTTCGAAGTAAATTCCTTAAAGTTTTCCCCTTACTCGTTACGAGTTATGTTCGAACCTGAAGTTTTCACTTTGTAGGCACGATTTGTAGCTATTAGCTGCCGCACAAAATAAGTAGTTAAGTGCCAACATGTGTCAGAAACTCTTTGGTTTGCTGATGTGGTTTTTTTTCAGTTTGTCTGATGTTTGAATCTTCGAAAATGTCGACAGAATCTAATTAGAACTAGAAAGGTCAGGGAAATTTTTCCTTGAGCAATTCCAGCACTGCAGAGTACACATATAACTTTTTCTTTACCACCTTTCCGCCTTATAACCATTATTTTCGCATGAAAATAAAAAAATGGGTGCATACTTTTAGGCCGACATTTTGTTTGTTCGCAAACTGTTTGAAAATCCTTAACTACGAATAAAATGTAAGTATATATTCGATAATTAATAAACTTGAATACCTATTTATGTTCTTCTAATAGATTTTCCTTTACTGCGTATCATCACATTACCTGAACTTTGAAATGCTACGGGAAGTTTGTGAAAATTTATAAAAATTATTATCAATCTGTTTTAAGTAAAAAGATTGAAAAAATTAAATTATGCCAACACAATTGCGGTTTTTTCCCATAGTGCAGCGCAGATTATTTTGCAAGCATGCCTAAAAGTAAACTTTTCTATTTCATTACTATTAATTTAATAGAAATGTTGGCACTTAAAGGATGCAACGAAAATGTGAAACTCTGCCACAACCAGACGGCGACAAACTTTAACCGATTAATATATTTAGCTCAATAATAAAACTATCGTGACAAGATTGGTTAAATTATTTAAAATACTCTTAATACTTAGATCACTTTGTTTCTACTGAATCGAACAGAAACAAACATTTATTTCTTAAGTAGACGGGAATTTTCTTTATCAAATTAGATTTCGAATTTCAGATGCTTCAGGTATGTTAAACACTGATTTTAATTAGTACTCAGATTGGAATACTTCAACGAATCCAAAAAAAAGGAAAATAAATCAAAATATTGGTCGAGCAAAATCGGTCGGGCAATAGGCAATATGTGGTTGTGTTTAATCTTATCTGGTTTAAAGTAAAAAATTCAATTCGCTTATCATTGGAAAAAAACAAAAGCAATTGAATAAGAAATATTGCTGATCCTTCGATTTAATAATAACGTGTTGTGGTCTGTTTGACAGTTAGTTTGAATTAACTTGAGCGACCAAACACAACGTTGAACAATGGGAAATGCCTCGTATTGTAAGGATATTAATTAATTATTAATCATTTTGTCGATTAAAAACTTATATCTTCATAGTACTGCTAAGCATTTGCTTGGTGGCCCTTTTAAGGGGGGGAGAAGCCCGAGATGAGGACATTTGCCGCTTGTTCTCGAACGGAACCGTCATAAGGGATCCGGACTCCTGTAGCCGTTACATAACCTGCATTGACTTTGTAAGTCATTATAGCAGCTGCACAGGATCGACGGCCTTCTTCGATAAGGATACAAGCAAATGCGTTAAGAGCTTGTCGAGCGACTCAACTTGCACGGTATCGTGCTCGGATGCCAGCGAAAAATTTGTTGCCGATCCCAAGTCCTGCTATGGCTGGTACTATTGTGCCGACGAGGAGACACCCATGTATGGCACTTGCCCGGAGGCAACTCATTTCAATTCGACTACTCAAACCTGCACCCGACTCTTCGAATCGTCTTGCACTACCCTTGACTTTGACTATTGCAGCATTGTGAAGAACAGTGTGAACTTTGACAATGTGCAGGCGTGTAATCTTTATCACACCTGCACCAAGGGTGCACTGACAACGAAGACCTGTGCTAGCGGCACTTACTATCAAGCCAGTTCTGGTACTTGTGTGACCAAAGCCCTAGTTGATTGCGCAGCCCATCCGTTGCCATCGAAGGTATGCGGCACTGAAAAGTCTCCCTATAAGAACAAATTCGTATCGGATGCGGCCACTTGTCGTGGGTATTTCTATTGTGCTGAGCAAGCGGATGGCACACCCGATGCAAATCCCACCTGGAATCAATGTCCTAGCGATAAATTTTTCGATAGCGCAACCGAAACATGTCGCCCGCCCAATTCAGTGAAATGTACTGAGGATCGCTGCGATGGACGTTCATTGACTTTTGTCCTAAGCAGCACCAAGGGATGCCGCAACTACCTGCGTTGCGTCAATGGCGTCACCTTGGACGAAAAGAGTTGCGGTAATTACTTTTTCGATGAGGAGAAGGGCGGATGCGTGGCCGATGTTTTAACCTATGACATTTGTTGATAAGCAGAATATTCAACAATATTGTTTATATCAAATATAATAAAACGTATATACACTCTAAAAACAAGATCTGCCAGAAAGAAGTGCTTTGGGCGCACATGCGCGCAAAGTATATTAGTCCAAACAGTTCCAAGATATTTGGATAGACCAAAACTCTAGAATTGTAGTGTAGGTAATCACAATCTACTTGGGTTAACTGTAGAGGGCTACATATCGAGTGTTTACTATAATGTAGTTAGAATCATAAATAACAAATTTGAGAATCAAAAGAGGCTCACAAAATATAATTGAAATATAATTTTTTTGTTGTGTTTTTTTTTTTTTTATCAATTTGACAATTTTACGATTGAAAAATACGCAATCAACTTGTGACTAGCTCAGCTGCTTCTTATTTGCCACTGATTTGATAGGAAACACATTCATATGTGGGAATATTTCTGTGCAAACATATTTATAGATCAATTAATTAGGAAAGCTTAAGTAGTGATTTCCGACGAGTGATTATTGCATGAAAGAAAACGTATGTCATTATTAAGGCGGAGTATCGTCGATAGGCTATTCATTTCGATGTCGTAAATGATATAGAATGAGTATGACATGTTCACAATTTTAAAATACAGATTCCTAAATTAAATAAGAACTTATAAACTCTAGCGTACTCTAAACTAAAGATCTTCTTCTCTACTTTCAACTCTTTGAAATATTAAATTACGGAACCGATTGCCGAAATCATTAGCCATCTCATTTTGCTGTCCATATGGCCATTCGCCGGATAAAAGGATATTTAAGGAATTTTTGTATGATTCGTTTACGAAAATTTCCTTCTCTTTATATATGTATATATACATATATGTATATATATATGTACATATATACATATATGTATATAAGTATGTATATTTTTTCGTATGTTATAATAATACACCAAAAAGTAACAAAATTTGATAAGATTTGAACAGTTTAATAGACAGGTAATAAAGTGCCAAATATCAGTACGTATCAGGCAATTCATATTTCATTATTAATATAAACAGCAAACAGCTTACTGATCCCAATTTAGTCTGCAAGAATCGGACAAAGCAGAAACATCTAAGGGAAGCTAGAACCATGCGTTACCCGAACTTGGGCATTTGTCTGTTGGTCTTGTGGACAGTGACGCCTTCACTGAACGCCACCAATGACTATGAGGATCTGTGTCGCCTCTTTAAGAATGGCACTCTGATCCGTAAGCCTGGCACTTGCAATGAGTATATCGATTGCATAGATGGCGAAGGCACACTTCAAAATTGCCCTAGTGCCGAGCATTTCTTCAATCCCACCGATCAGAAATGTGGCACGGTAAATGCTGCCACCAGCAACACGTATTGCGGTAATCGTTGCCAAGGTCTGGACGGCATTTGGGTCTCAGATCCCACTGACTGTCAACAATATTTCTATTGCCGCAATGGAGAAGCACTGTCGGGCTATTGCAGTGGTACCCAGCATTTTGACGAGACCTCACAGTCGTGTGTGTTCAGCGTGGACTCGGAATGCGTGGATGTGGCCAATATCTGTGAGATTCTACCCGATAAAACGAAATTCCGCAACGAGAACGATTGCAGTACATACTATGAGTGCGATAAGAATGGAAACCATGAACTGAAATCCTGCACAACCAAGACAGAAACCAAATACTTTGATGTGGAGACCGGCAACTGTGTCGCTGCCAATACGGTGGCATGTACGGCTCATCCCAAGGATGGCGTTTGTCTTAGCGGCACCAAGCCTAAGGCTGGCTATGTAACCGACAAGGCTACTTGCCGTGGTTATTTCCTTTGCAAAGATCTGTCAACTGTAGAGGATTTGAATCCCACTTGGCTCCAATGTCCCGAAGGCTATTTCTTCGATGAGCAACGCGGAGGCTGCGCCAAAGCCACCTCCGTGGTATGCACTCATAATCGTTGCGATGGACGCGGCACTATGCTCGTGACCAGTAGTAACAATGATTGTCATAACTATATCCGATGTGTAGATGGTCTCGAGGTGGAAGAGCTGACATGTCAGTGGGATTACTTTTTCGATGAAACCATTCAGGCCTGTACATCGAATATTATCTACGATGGATGTTGTGATGGTCAAGATTAAATGTCATTAATTGAATTATACGATATAAAGCAACACGCACAAATATTTGATACACTTTCATTCTGTTTCGGGTTCAATCTGAGATTGCAAATGCAACTGGAAATGGTAGTATCTTTGTAAAACAAAAACTTAAGTCTAAGCCATTTATATGCATAATAGAAATAAATACATATGTGTTTTCTTATTTTACAAATCAACTTTCTATATCTCAAAACGCGCTGCTTGGTACTGCTTGAACTGCTGTTTAAACATTTTGAAAGATTAGCGGCAACCAAATAATCTATCGATAACCAAGCTATGACGATATATTGGAGTGACCAGATGATCAACTTAAATAAATGCGTTAGAGAACGGCGAATATACAAATTCTCAAATTTTCATATTGCATTAAAGAATTATTGAAAATTGCAATTTTACTACGTTTTTATACAACAAATAATCGCGCAAATATTTATTTGTCAAACAAGAATTTTGATTCCACCTGGTGAACTAGTTCCAGGTGTTGTCGGTAGGAACGAAGCGTAGCAGCAACAACAGAAAATTAAAAAAACAAAAAAGGAACAAGCTACAAAAATAAAATTTTCAAAAATGAGAACGACTCGATATTAAAGTCAAATGCTAGATAAATTAAAGCGATAAAAAGAACGCTTTCCAGCCGGTTTTTTTTTTACTTTGGTTAAAGGGACGCGTAAGTAGTGATTAATACCTTAAATGCCAATAACGCGGAAAGTGGGGAAAAATGTATAAATATTTATGCTCTCCTATGATTTTTGAACAGGCGTCGTTGGGTCAATCCTCCCTCCTCCATGAAGCCAACAACTCCAGCCGGCGGTGTTGGTGGTGGTGGTTCCGGAGCTGCAGCTGGTAATGGAGCCGGCGCCTCTGGCGTTGCCAAACTTCCAGAGCCCATCGACTACGTGACGCTCATCAGTGATGATTCGGATGGTGAACCATCGCCCAAGCGAACGCCAGTTACTCCCGGTGGTAATTCGGGTAAGCCAAAATTTGATGATGATTCCAATGATGCCACCACACCTAGCACAACTGCCACCAGCGATGAACGCCGTACCAGTCGCCGGAATAAACCGAAAGTGGACTATACCAGCACCAATAAAACAACAACGACAACAACAACAAATTCCGAAAATACGCCCAGTGAAAAATCAAGCTCCACTACCGCTTCCGCTTCGTCAGCCAGCACTAGCCAAATGTCCGACCGACGATCCCAATCGAATAACCACCAATCGAGGAAATCGGAGACTTCCGCCACAAATGGTGGTGGTGGTGGCGTCCACAACACTACTTCTAGCTCCGGCACTGGCAATGGGACATCTGCCGAGTCGGGTCGAGATATGGGCACACCTACAGTTTTGGCCGGGCAGGAGGGAGCAGTGTTTCAATCTCGCCTGCCTTTCAGCAAAATGACCACCAATGAGGAGGCCTGTTTTCCGGATATCAGTCGCTCGGGAATACTGGGCCATCGTGTGTTCCTCAATATACGGAATAGTCTGCTTCACATGTGGGTGGATAATCCCAAAATCCAGTTGACCTTCGAGAATGCTTTAAAGAATCTTCCGCCTCCCTTTGATAGTGAACCGAATTTAGTGCGTCGTGTCCACTCGTTCCTGGAACGGCATGGTTTCATCAACTTCGGAATATTCCGACGTCTGCAGCCCATACCGACCAAGAAGCTGGGCAAAGTGATTGTTATTGGAGCCGGGATCTCAGGTCTGGCTGTTGCCCAGCAATTGCAGCAATTTGGCATGGATGTCATAGTGCTGGAGGCGCGAGATCGGGTGGGCGGACGCATTGCCACGTTCCGCAAAAACAGTTACATTGCTGATTTGGGGGCGATGGTGGTTACGGGTGTCTATGGCAATCCCATGACCATATTGAGCAAACAAATTGGCATGGATCTGGTGCCCATACAGCAAACATGCCCGCTCTACGGTCCCGACGGCAAGCCCGTGCCCAAAGAGAAGGACGATGTGATCGAAAGAGAATTCAATCGGCTCCTGGAATCGGCTAGCTATTTATCTCATCGTCTGGACTTTAATTATGCCGGCAATTGTCCAGTCTCGCTGGGCGATGCCTTGGAATGGATCATTAGTATGCAGGAGAAGCATGCCATGCAAAAGCGGGCCATGCACATGCACGAGATCATTGCGGCCCAGAACAAAATCATTGAGCACCGGAAAAAGGTTAAGGGTGTGAACCAGACTGTTGCCACCCTACGATCGGAGTATAAGACGTTGCTCAGGCAACGGGCACCCAAGAGTGCGGTCAGCGATGATGTCAGTTATGCACGACAGGAGTACAACATAAGGAATAACCAGCTGAAACTAGAGGATACTCGTCAACTGTTGGAAGATCTACGACAGCAGAGTAAAAAACTGGAATTGAAGCTACATGAACTGGAACAGAATGGTCCTAGGTGAGTAGTGAAGCACTCCAAATTTGTCCGCCCTGCACTGTGACCCGTGCTAATCATTCTCCGTATTTCTCCATTTTTTTAGTGATGTCTATTTGTCCTCCCGCGATCGCCTAATTCTTGATTGGCATTTTGCCAATCTAGAATTTGCTAATGCCACAAGATTAAATAATCTATCTCTCAAACACTGGGATCAAGATGATGATTTCGAGTTCATTGGTCATCATACAACAGTTCGAAACGGTTATTCGTGTGTACCAGTAGCATTAACCGAAAACCTCGATATACGCGTCAATAGTGCAGTCAAAGAAATCAAATATGGAAGCAATGGTGTTGAGATTGTGGCGGAAAACCTAAAGACCTCCAATTCACAGATGACATACAAAGCTGATTTAGTTGTGTGTACCCTAACGCTGGGCGTATTAAAGGTGGCAGTGGCCCACGAAGAGTCCCAGCAAGGGAATACAGTGAAATTTGATCCACCATTACCAGATTGGAAGCAGCAGGCCATTCGTCGTCTGGGTTTTGGTAATCTCAATAAAGTCGTACTCTGTTTCGATCGCATATTCTGGGATCCGAACGCTAATCTCTTTGGCCATGTGGGCAGCACAACAGCTAGTCGAGGTGGGTTCGACATATATACATATCATGCTTTTCGGATTAAATTTTACTTTATGCTGTTTTTTTTTTTTTTTTTTTGCAGGTGAATTGTTTCTCTTTTGGAGCATTAGCTCATCGCCCGTGCTGCTAGCCCTAGTGGCTGGCATGGCCGCTAATATAGTGGAGAGTGTGACCGATGATATCATAATTGGACGCTGTATGTCCGTGTTAAAAAACATCTATGGCAATAATTCCGTGCCCCAGCCCAAGGAAACGGTAGTAACACGCTGGCGTAGTGATCCCTGGGCTCGAGGATCGTACAGTTATGTTTCCGTTGGATCGTCGGGTAGCGATTATGATTTATTGGCTGCCCCAGTCATACCCAATGTTGATCATCCACATCCTAGTAAGGATTCGGATGGATTGCCACGACTTTTCTTTGCCGGAGAGCACACCATACGCAATTATCCGGCCACTGTGCATGGCGCCTATTTGAGTGGTCTTCGTGAAGCTGGGCGCATAGCTGACTATTATTTAGGTTATCCGGAGGGTACACCGTCGGATATTGGTTATTCGGTGGTGGAGGCTGCCAATGCGGTATCTGTGGGCAGTGTGGTTAAACTACGCGACCTCTCGCCCAATCTCTCCGACTCCACATCGTCAAAGAAATCCGAGGAGAACTCCAATTCAAACACTGCCGACTCTGTGGAACTTCAATAGCTCTCGCTCTCCAACAGCAGCGCTCGCTTAATTTTAAATTCGACTTTTTTGTATAAGCCCACAAAATAACCCAAAAAAAAAAAAAAAAAACCATACTTAGGATCAATTAAAAGCCATCTCTATAGTATCTTATATGTAAAGCATTTCAGGTTTTTGTACTATAATTAATTGGATCATTCTATCAAATAGGACAAGTCCATTAACCAAGAAACGGCAGAACGAGAGAGTTAAGCTAAATCCTAGACTAAATCCCCCCAGACCTAAACATAAACTACTATTCTATAGGATAAATATTCACACAAACAAATGAATTGTATATAGCATAAAAATGTTTTTTTTTTTCTTTTTTTTTTTTTAAATACGTGCATACGAGTATATTTATTTTTAAAATCCATCATCAGCACAAACAAGCAATAATAATATCGAACTCAGCGAACTAAAAATGCCTGAATTGGAATATCTCCGAACAAATTAGATAATTATCGGCTCTAAATACACAATACAGCATCCAAAGATGCTATTAATGCATTATATATATACATAAACAATAAATTTACGATTCATTTTATTAAAAACCTCAAAATACGTAATGCCTTTTTAGGCCTTCAATCATAGAAAAGCGAAACCCTATTGGGTAACAAAAACAAAAATTCCGAATACTATTTACTGGGTCAAAACTACAACTACGGTTCAATGACCCAACTGAGGGCCGTTTGCTTTCAATGACCATGGAAGCGTTAAAGCTTACACTCATCTGTGAAGTGTACTCCCCCGCCGCCATATCTTTCTCTTGAATAACTCTCTCTTTCAATTCATTTCAGCATGGCTCAAACCAAAAAAAACATCCTAATCACGATCCGTTGCAATTGACAATATTCTATTCCATATGTCAAGTTCAATGCCCGATATGCTGGATATCAAATCGTAAATTGTGAAATTCGTCATAGTGTAATGTGAATGTGAATGCTTTTTTTCTAACTACTTTGGATGGATTTTGCATTTGGATCGACCTTGGCAACTGCCTTTGAGTGCATTGACCGATAAATCAATGAGTGACGCTAGGGTTTCGGGGGTAGTGGGATTTCCCCCTTCATATGTACATAAGTACATACATACATAGATAGATATTTGTAGTTTAGAATGATTATTCTGTAGTATAAATTAAACATTATTGATACACCAATCTAGCCTTATGAACTTAAAATCAGATCATTCTTATAAATTGCGAAGATATTTGATATCCAATTGCAACTATGTGTCTAAGATCTTGATTAAGGATTGCTTCTCCGCTTACACACGCATTGTGACGCAGTTGAGAGCTCACTGTAAACTCAGTATTGCGGGAGCTTTTCGGTTCCCCGAAAAGCTCGAAATTGGCTTGCGTAAGACTGTAGTATAAATACCTAAGAGTCAAATCAACAACAAACCAGTCGGAATCGGCACATCTGAAGCGTCGTGTTTATTTAGTTTTTTAAATTTTTCGGTAATGAGCGTTTGCGAAAGCGAGCCGCAGCAACTACCAAGCGTTGTTAGCAATGCTCTCTTGGAGATATATCAACGACATGATCAGCCGGTGGCCATAGAGGCTGCCTCGGGTGTCGGTGAGAATATCTATGGCCAAGTTCTGCGTGTTAGTTGGCCTACGTTGAAGGATGCTTCGTCGCCCGTGGTGGTGAAGATGGCACCCAAAAATGAAGCTAGACGAACCCACACGCATGTGGCGGACTATTATAAGCGAGAAGTCTTTATGTACGAGAGTGTATTCCGAGCTTACAGGGATTTGGCGCAGCAAACAGGAAGTCACTTCGGAGTTACGCCGGCTTTGATCAGTTCCGGCCTAAAGGCGCCGGAAGAGTTTATAATCTTTGAGGACCTAACTAATGGAGGCTATATGAGAAACGCTCGCAGCTCTATGCCCACCAGTGACTTGGTAATCTGTTCCTTCAAGGCTTTAGCCGAATTGCATGGGCTTTCATTCGGATTGCAGTATAAAGAACCAGAGAAATTCTCACAGTTGGTCGAAAAGGTGAAGCAGGACAATCTATTCGTACCCCACATGGACGCCGTGTCCATTGAATTTGGTAGGGCGCAACTAAGACGCACTCGGCGCATGCTGCAGGAGGATATGAATCAAGACGACGAGTCGCTGCTTTTGCAGCGGGTCCTAGAAAATTGTGAAAATAAATTCAAGGCTTTCGCCCTCTACAGTGTCGATGGAGCGAAGCAATCGCCCCATGCGGTTATTTGTCACGGTGACTTTTGGAACAACAATATTCTCTATAAACACGAGGTAAGTACCTACATACATATGTACATACATATGTACATATATATGTATGACTAGAAATTTAGAGTGCATAATAATGACTTGTTGTTTTTCTTTCTTCCTGCCTGCTGCAGCCTTCTAATAATGGCTTAGCAGTTGAAGCCAAACTAATTGACTTTCAAATGTCCCGCTATGCGCCCCCCGTGCTAGATCTGGTGCACTATCTTTTTGCCTGCACCGAGAAACCATTAAGGGATATCCACTTTGAGAGCTTCATGAACATTTACCATGATACATTGGCTCAGAAATTGGAGAGCCTTAGCTTGCATATAGATGAGATCTATCCGCGACACATTTTCGATCAACAATTACGTGACTTTGGGGTCTATGGTCTGATTATGGCTGCATTTTCTATGCCATTTTTCGTTTCCCAGGCCGACGAGATAGTCAATATTGATGAAGTTTCCGAAGCCATACAGGATCTATCAGCCACATCCTCCGATGAAGATGCACCCAAGTGTCAGGAGCTAATTGAGGAGTATGATATGCTAAATGAGCGTACTTTACCCATATTTAAACGCCGTATGACCGGTGTAGTTTGTGATATAATCAAGTACAAAATGTCAGAGAAGCTACTCCAATTGGAACTTTGATTGTTACCAGTTTACCATTTACAGTATTTAAAAAACAAAAAAAAACATTGTATGTACAAAGTAATAAATTCCTACATGTTGCCTTTAATCGTTAAAAAAAACACTTGTGATTGATAAAAAAAAACAATTATAAAAGATCTCCCAGGGATCCCGTATTGGCTTATATAAGTATATTATTCATCGGTTATGTGCAGTTTTTCTTTGGGCCATTTGGTTAACTCACTGGGTAAGTGGGTCAAATAAAAATTAGGTTCAACGACCCATTCAATGACAACAAAGAGAAAACTTTCAGTAAACAACAATACACATTATTTTCTCCGCCTCTCTGTTTGCAACGAAAACGTGACCTAAATAGGCTTCCAGTGAATCGTTATACTATCCGTATCCGTGAAACTATTCTACGGCTAATCTATTCCGTGTGTGTATGTCAAGTTCAATGCCCGATATAAAACTAGAACTTTAAACTTATATGTAGATTAGTGTTAATTGGCCTTGCATTAGACTCTTGGGTGCATTAGCCTCGAAACTACATGCATCATTGAATCTGGACCCTTTTTAGAATAAAATTTATTTGCATATATGTATGTATTAGAAATCACTTGGATTTTGTCAAAATATAGAAATTTATCGTCTTAAGATCAAATGTCATTAAAATTAATAACAATTTGCTTTGTAGTTGGCACATAATCTGAATATGTAATGCCAGCAGCATCGAACATGCGTCTCGATGCTCGATATTTTGCTTTATGCGCATATTTGTCGGATATGTAAAGAACACTCTGGATGCCCGACTGTGAAATAGACATTATATATGGACACCAATTGTAATTTAAGAAGAAAAAGAAACTATAAACCCCTTGACACTTACCTGAATAATAAGTTTGGCGCATTCATTGCATGGAAAGAGCGTTGTGTAGAGACGAGTTCCCACTAAAGTAGTGCTATTGCTATTGAGTATGGCATTCGCTTCCGCATGAACCACATAAAGTTTCTTTTCCTCCATGGAATCGTCACTACGCTTCGACCAGGGAAACACATCGTCGCTGCAATTGCGCGGAAAACCATTATAGCCAATTGCCACAATTCGATTCTGTATGTCTACAATACAAGCCCCGACTTGGGTCACTGGATCCTTGCTCCGTTTAGCCGATAGAAGTGCCATTGCCATGAAATAGTCATCCCAAATCAAGTAAGTCTGGCGTTTATGGTTTTCCGTTAAATTAGATTCTGGATTAGCTGGTGAATGGGTTTCTGGTTCTGGCTTGGTCTGAGGTGTCTCTGCTTTGATCGTCAAAGACTTTTTTGTGTGTTTCGAAGAAGAGGTTTCTTCTATATCCGCTGAAGAAGACATTACACTGAAATGGATAAGAAAAAAGGCCAAGTAAATTTCTTGATCTTCAATATTAGCTCAAACTATCAAGTTTCGATTTCTAGTCTACTAACTAGCAGTATTACAATCTCTTCCATATTTAGTTTAAAAATAAAATGGGCGGAATTGGTGTGAATAGTTCTTTATTGCATTCATTAGAATGAATCAATGAGAGCAAAAGAAGAATAACATCTCTCAGCAGCGACAATAATTTGTATAATATGTAAGAATAAAGTATATAGATATTATATATAATTGGAATATACAGCGAATACTTTTACAATCAATCAATTAAACAATTTCTCATATATCCAACTCAAAATGTGGGTGATTAATTAAAACTATGGGGGCACATTTAGGCGGTTTTTTGCACCTGTATGGGATTTTGCTTGAGGTGCAGGTAAATGGAACGCATGCGCGACACGTCCTTGCCGGCCTTATTGACTTTGGGATTGAAATCACAGAGCTTGGCAATGCGCTCCCATTCGGTGCCCGGTTCGATAGCTCCATTTTCCAGCGAGGCGGCCTGCTTCTCGGCATTGCGCGAAGAGAGCTTGGTCTTCGATATAGATTCACCAATCTGACGCAGCCAATCGTCCAGTTCTTTTTTGGATTGCTGTCGTAATTCTTCCTTTTTGCGCTCCTCCTCAACATCTTTCTCTTCCAGACGCTGCTTTTGCTCCTCCCGCCATTTGCGTATCTTTTCGGGCTCCTCGCGTGATGGTGGAGGCCCAGAGATTCCTACTGGCTCATTGGACTCGCCACCAATCACTTCAAAGCTCCCTGTCGATGATTCCAAACCGCCGCCCACATTTGTAGAGAGTTCGCTACCCAATTCGGCACCACCAGTCAATGGACCGTCGTCCAGTAGAGTGGAGGCAGGCGTTGTTGAGCCACCGCCTGTGATTTCAGCCTCCAGATCACCCAGCACAGATTGCTCGCGAGCCAGAAATTCTGCTGCAGGATCGACCTCCTCTTTTGGGGCAAAATCATCACCGAAATCCATGGTGGGAACTCTGAAATATGGATGCAGGGGTAAGGGGCGGAGTATTCGTTAAATGGGGCGTCTTTTTTTTTTCTCTCCATTTACACGTACGCAAAACACTTGCCTAGTGTTTGGGGGATTCCCGTGCAAATGAAGTCAAATTTTATGCACACATACCTTTTGTGATGGTGAATTTAATAAATTAATCAGAAATTGGCTGAGTTCAATAGAAATTTTGGTGGAATAAAATTCCTTTAATTTTCTTTACAACAATAAAATACGTAAATGACTGTGCGAACCAATACAATGACAAAATGTTATCGAACTAGTTTGCTGAGACCAGTGTTGACTAGAAGGTAATGTGGGGGGGAACTAGTTCGATCGCCCAAATGTTGTCGTTACTTTTCCTGAGATATCAGACAATATCGGTTATAATATAATTGTATTTACGGGGAAATATTCTTAATTCTCCAAAAATAGAATTGAAGAAATGTTTCAAAAACAACGCGGTGGTTTGTCAAGTTTTCAATTACCATACATTTTGCATTACACAAAATATTAAATTGATCACAAACTATATTGATGTCAGCTCTGGTGAAGCACATTTGTGTTATTATTATGAATATTAAAATCTCACGCCAATTATAAAACTTTATCGCTACTTAATTCAACACTGATTATTCTTACAAATATTTTGATTCAAAAAAAGTTGCACTTCACAACACTTGAAAAAGTTAGCACATGTAAATGCCCATATGTACATACATTTATTTATGTACATGGCTTTGTATTAAGTCCCATCTGCGTCTTGTCAGGCATTAGCTTATTGTACTTACCCAATTATAACAAATCACAAATTAAATGATACTATCTAAAAGACAAATTCGGACATCAACAACACAACAATGTGAAACATAAACAGAGTTTTGCCGAAATACGTGAACCAGATCATTACGGCGTTATACTAAAAGAGCCACTGGTTCGTTTGGCACCAAAGCGGCCATTTTGGAGATTGTTTCACCACAAAAAAAAGTTATGCATCAAAATTAATAAAGTTTACATAAAAAAGTCAATCAAAATTTGATTATATATTGAAAAGTGCTGAATTCATAACAATTATAATGTTAGGCCCAAGCAGGACGAGCAAACGGAATCAATAACAACGACAAGTTAGTGAATACAAAAAAAAACTATTGTATCTCTTGCAATCTCAACCTGAACGCACGCAAACACACACGCACACACACCAGGCATACGTATGTATGTATACATATACACACATACGTACAAAGTGTTAAAATATACGAAAAAAAAATCGAAAAATTACTTGCAAATTACAAAACATCATAGTATATTTTATACATTTGTCATAAATAAACAAAAAATACCCATAGTTCCATTCGAAAACTAACAAATTGGAAGAATATAAAAAATAAAAAAAAAAACACTGAGAAAACAGAAAGAAAAGAAAGGTCTAAACTCGCGAGTTTTTTTTTTTTTGTATCTGTATCTGAGAGAATTCAAGTTTGTATCTATAATATACCACCATGTGGTGCTTTTCCAATTTATTTGTAGTTGCCATCAAGCCCCAGCAGCAGCAGCAGCCGGAGCAGCAGTTCTATCTCAACCACCTTCACCACCTGCTCCTGCACCTGCACCATCATCAGCATCATCATCCCACCACCACGTACACATGGATCCCAACTCTAGCCCCTGGTCGTATGCCTATAATCGCATTGTTCCCGGCTCGGCGGCAAGTACAAGTGGCACGGCCGAAGATTTCCAGCATCCACATTTGGCTACCATTACGGCAGCAAGCATAGCCAGCTTTAATGCGGCGGCGGCAAGTGGCGGGAGTTTTGTACCGCCCTCACCAATTGGCAGCTATAATCCAGTATTCCAGCAGATCTATCATCATGCCGCCGCAGCCAGTGTCCAACCGAAGCCGGCGCATTATGCCTCAACGGCAGTGAATACGCCGCATCGCCAGCTGCAGTTACCCAGTTCCCTGGACAAACAATTGAGCTCTTTTCAAAATCAAGCTGCCGTCTCAGCTGCTGCTGCGGCGGCGGTTGTCAACAATGTGGCGTCCAATTATTATGGTGAAAATTCATCATCGAGTGGGGCATCGCCATCGCCGACAACAGTGGCACTGACATCAACATCGCTGTCATGGAATGCTCCCAATATGATATCAAATACATTTTTGGCCATGCAACAGCAGCAGCAACAGGCGCAGCAGCAGCAGCAACAACAGCAGCAGCAACAGGCTCAACAGCAGCAACAACAGGCTGCACAACAGCAGCAGCAACAACAACAGCAGGCAGCGGCAGCAGCAGCACAACAACAACAGCAACTCAATCTAGTTGCAGATAAAGTGGTGGTGAGTAAGATCCTTTCTCTCTATTCTATTCATCCTAAGAAAAACAGAAAGATCCATGCTCTCTCCGTACACAGAGACCAAGATGCTCTCTTCCCCACCATTTAACATTACTAATCCAAAATCATTCACATACACTACCTCAAAATAGTATGCAGATTTTGCAGGTCATTGTCCTTTATTTGGCCACCCCCAGTTTTAGTCTCATTCTCATCATACTTCATCTCTTTACTTGATTATAAAATGTTATGGAATGCATTTGGTATTGTTTACACCAAGGGATCGCGTTTTTTTTTTCGTTATTATATACATATAACTAAGGGGGACGAACAAGGACCAAAAATTATGCATGTCGAGTTTGTTGGACGAAAATGCCGAATTGTAATTTGTCCTCCGTTCCTCTGCCTACAAACTTGAAATTTTCAATCCTGCGTTTGCCTCGAGATTGCGATCGTGGCGTATCTCTGCCCATAATTGTGATCCTTGCGCTAGATATTATTGTCTGTCCGTCCGTATGCGGACTAGATAAGTTCACAGCTTGTCACGTTATGTCCCCTGGTAATTTCCATCAAAATGAATGAGATGGCATATATGTATGTACATATATTTGTTATCGTGACAAGGATGGAGGGTTCAATATAAACTCCTAAAAGTATAGTTAAAGGACAGCTTTGATTTCTACATACATCCTCCTGGCTGGCCATATACTTATCATTTGCATACCTCTATCAACTAACGAAAAAACAACAATACATATCCTTACATTATGCTAGCTGCCCCAGAGTTTTAGAGTCCTTTAATTTACAAAATTATCGCTAGAATTTAGTTTGCAATTCGACAAAAAAAAAAATTAAATAATGCAAAAGAAAATTCAAGAAAAAACCACATCAACAAAAAAAAAAAAAAAAATCCTGCTCATTCCTGATTCCCCCAACCCGACTGCAGATCAAACAAGAAAATATGCAGCAAACCAAGGCGCACATCAAAGCCTACAACGAATTAATTTACTTGACACAATTGCAACAACAACAACAACAGCAGCAGCAGCAACAACATCAACAACAGCAGCAACAACAACAGCAACAACTTCAGCAAGATATTGACGATACAGCAACAGATACTTATTATACAATCGATGGTCAGAAACTGAAGCTAACACGCAAAGATGCTCAGGCTGTTAACGCCGCCGCCGCCGCCACCTCCTATCCGGTCCAATATGCTAGTCCGGCGCTTAGCTCAGCGGATGGATCGCCGATAACGAATTTACATGCCGTTGATGTGGTTAGCACGCCGCAGCAGGTGATTGTCTATAAGACAGCATCATCATCATCGCCCACTGTGCAACGGCGCACGGTGGTGAATGTGGCAGGCGGTGGTGGAGGAGCTGGAGGTACTGGCGCTGGTACGTCATCACCAACAGCAGTAGCGGCGGCATCATCAGTAGTAGCAGCTGCAGCACCCACCACGGTGGCCTATTCATCTGTGATACAAAGTACGTTGCAGCAGCAACAACAACAACAGAACAACTGCTGGACTAAGCTGGTGGATCAGGGTCAAGAGGAGGATATCAAAAATGTGTTGCAACTGCAAGTGGTGAAACAAGAGCAACGCCAACTCGAATATGCAAGCAGCGGCGGCGAGGCAATTGTCGAAGCGTCTGGCAGTGAAAATTTGGTGTTCAATTTACCTCCTGGTCTGGAGATAAAGCAAACTTTCTATCAGGCCAGCGGCCTTACTGTCGACAGTGGAGGAGGAGTCGTCGTTGAAGAGCATCTAGAGGGTCAGGGACAGGCTGGGCGACGCCAGCATGTGGTAGCCAACATGATAATGTCGCCAGGAACTTCCTTGGCATCGGCGGCGTCACAGATTCAAATTGTGCCAAAGGTTTGTATCTGATTTTCTATTTATTTTTCCAATTTTATTTATTGTTTCTCTTTCCATATCATTTGTTTGTTTTGTTTTATTATGTTATGTTTTGTTTAATTATTTATTATCTCTATCATTTGCTTTCTCTGCTTTTTATTACTGCCCTTTCAATTATCTCCTTTACTGTTTCCTAATCTATTTCCTTTTTTTTATATATATATAAAAATATCTGATTGCATACGAGTTCTTATAAGATTGGGCAACAATTCCAATTCGATTTATGAAAAAGATACAATTTTTGTATTGATTATCGATTTTAATATATGGATCTATCAATTTGATGTGATTAATCTAAGTATAATCATTGCATTGCTGCACTTAAGTTCCATTTCGAAAGATGGTTCCATCATTTTTTTTTATTAGAAAGTTCATTTTAAAGTAAATTTGTATATCTGAATAGATCGATATATTTTTTACCGATCCCTTATTCATCTCTAAGTAACTGTCTTTCATGTGAAGTTAAGTTGATAAAATCATGCCAAAGATATTTTCATATATGTAGATTTATATTTTAAAATTTTTCCTTATTTTTTTTTGTTGTACTTGAAACCGATTTGTATATATACTATCTTTATTGTACGATTATTACGGTGGAAGCTGTTTTGTTTTCTTCTATTAAATTTTTTAATTTTGTTTATTTTTTTTTTGTTTTGTGTTTGCTTTTTGAAAAAGTTTTTTGCCTTTTTGGGCCAATTTGAAACTGTGACGTTGTTGACGTGATTTGAGATGTGAGACCACCACCTCTGTCTCTAATGTTGTGTGTTTGTGTGTATGTGTGTGTGCCGTGTGTGTTGTGTGTGTGCGTGTAGAGGAGAAAGTATGATGATTCAAGTTGATTCGCCCCCACACTCTCCTCGCCCTCCTGCCCTACTATATATGTATATGTATAGCCTAACCACTCAAACAAAACAAAAATCCAAGCCAAGATTTCACGCGAATCCAGCAGCAAGAACAACAACAACAAGAACAACAAACAACATCAAACATCCATCAATTAATCGCTCTTCTGTTTTGCTCCTTTTCAGGAGGAGGTCAAACCACCGCCAAAGCCTGCCAAGACGCCGCGCAAACGTCAGCCGAAGAAAACGTTGATAGCCAGCAACAGTGATTATGGCACAGTGCGCAGTCCCCAGGAGCCGCAGCATCATCAACTCCAGCAACAACAACAGCAGCAGCAGCAACAACAACAGCAGCAACACAATCAACAGCAGCAACAGAATACGTACTACGATTTTAATAGCAAATGGAATACACCACTTAAAACGGAAAGCAATGCGGCATCCGTATCACCAGCGGCCACCATAAATATACCCACATATCCGCAACAAAGTCAACAACAACAACAGCAGCAACAACACCAGCAGCAACAGCAGCAGCAGCAGCAACAACAACAGCAGCAGCAACATTTGCCACAACCGGCGCATTTGCAATCATCGCAGGCCCAGTCGCATCTCACCCAGTTGGCGCAATACTATCCAGCATTTCCACAGCCAATTGCCTCCCAGTATACCGCCTGCATGCAGCAGCAGCAGCAACAACAACAGCAACAGCAGGCCCAGCAGCAACAGCAGGCGTATACGCAGCAGCAGCAACAGGCAGCCTATGTGCCACAGCAGCAACAACAACAACAGGCCCAACATCAACAACAGCCTCAACAACAACAACAACAACAGCAACAGGATAAAGCCGAGGAGGATGAGGCAGCAGCTGCAGCCGCTGCTGCTGCCGCTGATAAGGTGATTGTGCCAAATATTGAAGAGGAGCTGGACTTTCTGGCCAATGCGTCGAGTGCTTCTAAACAGGGATATGCCAATTCATTGGCCAGCAATGGCCGCGGCACCAACTCCTCCACAAATAATACCAATTTTGGCATAAGAAATCCCAATAAAACCCCCTCCCCAGAGCCACCGACGCCTGCCCCGTGTCCACCGCAAAATGGACATGGTGGTCTAAATGCTGCAGCATCATCGCAACCCAGTCCGGCAGCTCCCAAACCAGTCAGTGTGGGTACTTCCATTGGTGAAAAGAAGACGCAGTTTATGGACAGCTACTTGAAATTCTTGCAAGGAGAAAGGGATGATGATCCGCCGCCGGTTGTGAAGCCATCGCGTAAGGTAACATATCCGCGAGCACCATATAAACGTAAAGGCAAAAACAATGCAACAGGAACGGGTGAAGAGGCTTCCACATCGCACCAGCAGCAACAAGGAGGAGCAGGAGCATCAGCAGCAGCGGCGGCAGCGGCAGCAGCAGTAGCGGCAGCTGGTGGTGGTGGTGGTGCTGGCAATGACAACAATCAGTCGGCTGTTGTCGATGGTTTGGGCCATGGGCTGGTGGTGGGCGATGATGGCCATCGCATAAAAATACTCTCACAAACTCAAATACTGCCTAAAAAGAGGCCGCATGCCCAAATGGTCGCTGCAGCGGCGGCAGCCGAAGCGACGCCATCTTCGGTCATACAGCAACCACCCGCCGAGTCATCCTCCTTCCGGCCATATGCCCAGCAGCAGCAGCAGCAACAACAGCAGCAGCAGGCGGCGGCGATGGGCGCTCAACATTTTGTGCAGCAGCATTGCGCTCAATTGGGCGGTCAAGGTATGTTGACACTTGACCAACAGCAACAACAACAACAACAACATAGTTCCCATAAGCATACCAGCAACAGCAGCAGCAGCAGCAACAACAACACCAGCAGCAGCACCAGCAACAGCTACCACAGCAACAACAACAATCATATGCCAGCCACGCCGGCAGCGCCGCCCAATCCTCATCATTTTATAAATCTGCTCTGGCCATGGCAGCACTGAAACGCACCCAAACGACCGTACTCGTACTCCACGTACCCGTACCCACACACATCTGACAAAGACAAATGACCAACACCCCTTCACCCCCGAACAACGGACTAGAAACTAGACCGATCGACCGACCCCCTTCCTCCACGACAAGGACGTCGACTCCGACCTCAACCCCGACTTGGACCTGAACATTGTGCATATGTAAACTTTTAAATTGTTAAAATGAGTATAACACAGGAGTAAACGAAATGAAATGAAAAAAGTATAAAGTATTTTTGAGATGAAATCATAAAGCGTGAGATGATGAAAATAAGATGAAGATAAAGAAAAGATGATAAATGATAAAAATGATGATGAAGAACAAATATTATTAATTTTCAAAAAAAAAAAACTAAAAATAAACCGTGTATTTTTATTATTTGTCCACTTATGGAGAGAGAAAGCCCCATCCGGAACAAAGAGGTTTCAGGGTCCAGATACAGGTCGTCTAGGTGCAGGCTCTCTGGTGCTGGTGCTTGTGCTGTGGTGCGGTGGCGGGTCAATGGTTGTTGTTGTTGTTTCGTGTGTATGCGTGCTGCTGGTGCCCCATTCAAATTTTCTACTCTTCCACCCAATCCCCCTCCAAACAATTAGGGATGCAGATCATCAGAAATCGGAAACAATTATCTATTTTGTTTTTTTTTTTATGTTTGAATTCCTAATTCTATTTAAAATGGAAAAATATGTAAAGAACATTTATTATTTATGAAAACAAAAGGAAGTTATTTTTTCTCTTGTTCTGTTTGATTAAATTTTTCTATAGATTCTTGAGAATTTCCGATTTCTTAAAAAATAAAAGTATATTTTTTACGAATTTCTGCATCCTTAAAAGCAAAAACAACTCCTCCTACTCAACTTCTTCAGTGCGTTTCCGTCTAACCAGATTTTGTGTGCTCCACAGACCCATTGAATATACCGCCACGTCGGGAGCAATGCTCTCGGAAGGCCAAGCAGAGCAGTATGCACGCTCTGCTCTTGAACTCAGCCAGTGGGGAGGGCAATGCCGTAGGTGAGCCGGACGAGTTTACCGATTCGGATACGGATCCAGTTTGGACACCTCAAGAAGAAGATGTAAGTCTCTGTATATCTGTGTGTGTGTGTGTGTGTTTGAATTGTGTGTGTGTAGTCAGCAACTAATTACCCACTCCACCCACCCCCCTCCACAATGCAGAGCGATGATGCCGGCAAGGGCTATGGCAAACGAAAGGCTGCGCGCCGCACTAAGGGTACACCACGAAAGAATATATATGATCCGTCACAGTTGCAACAACAGCATCAGCACCATTCGCAGTTGCAGCAATTGCAGCAGGCATCTCAACAGCAGCAGCAACAACAACAGCAGCAGCAGCAACAACAACAGGTTCAACAACTTCAGGGCACTAGCGATGGCTACAATCCCCAACAGGATCTGTCTGGTGTGGCCGATGTGGGCTATGCCAGTGCCTCAACGGGAAACTCAGGCTCAACGGAAAACTTTAAAGTAGGTTTCAAACACACAGGTTTCAAACGATCATAACTCTCAGTAAAAGGGATAAATGGGCTGCTCAAGTTAATTCATTGATTTCATATCGTCCGATATGATAAATTAAAACTCTGATTTCTATACTATAAGATGGAGGGGAGTCAGTGTGAAGTACATGTATTTATTTCAATTCAATATGACTAATCCAACTCCATTTTACAGACCGGTGATTTTATAGTTTTACGCTCGGATCTGGTGAACGATTGGCCCACCATTTGGCAAGTGGACTCAAAGTGTATATTGCAGAAGTATGAACCTTTCCGGCAGAATGGCAAAACTTTCTATCGGAATATGTCAAAGGTGAGCGAGTGAGTCGTCGAAATTGTAAAAATCAACTAATCCCAACTACTTCTCTGTCTCTTTCTCTTTTAGTACGCTTCATGGAATCTCGAAACGAAAAAACTCTACCTCAAAGCCCCGGTGCGCATACAATTGCATTCTCACACGGAGACAATTGTTGAATTTATGCGATCTGAATTGCTGGCCGATGATACGGAACAGTTTATTGAGAAAATAATGGAAGATTATTTATCGTACAGGGATAATTTTGAGATCTATATACAAACAATGATCTCTCAAGCTCTGGATCCAAGTTTCTTCTCCGAAATAACCCGTGAGAAGGGTGAGTATAAGAGATCCCGTGACAATTTTATGGTTGATATTACATTGTTTCTTTTTTCTCTGCTCTAGATGACTACTTTTTGAGCAGTGTCCGTGTGGTGGACACCATAATGGAGAATTGTAAACGCAAACTATTGGCCATTACACCATGGACTCGCAGCACTATATCCTCAATTGAGACATGGCCCAAATGCCATGTTTTCTCTGAATGGGAGCAAAATAATCTGACACAAAAGAACTGTGCCGGTTGCCATCAACCGGGTATTGCTGTACGCTTTCTGCTTTTCGGAGAGCCCTACAATCCCAATACCATGCAAACGATACCCGTCGATCCACGCATTGTCTATGAGAAGGTGACGACAATTAGATCATATTTTTTTTTTTGAACCTTTGAAATTGATTGTATACCTTTTCATTGCAGGACATTGTTCTCTGTCGCATATGTGCTGCCCGGGCGGACCTCTTCCATAAGATTGCCCACGAGAAGTACAATTTGTTTATCAATTGTTCGCAGCGTGTTACCGAACAGCAGCAACAGTTTCCTGGCAAAACCTCAACTGAAATACTGAATGACCTGCTGGCCGAACACAATTGGATCGATGAGGCGAGTTAAAAACCAACCAAGATCGATCAATCGATCTATATAACATTTTCCCCATATCTAATCGAATTCCGAATTCTTATTTCATTAGCTCTTCCGAAATATGCGCAACTGTTGGGCTGAAGTGGAAAGTTTGGAGCGCCAGAAACGTTTCCGGGAAGTCATGCAGTAGTAGTCGTCGTCAATCATTTACCTATATATATAGCTAGTGCTGGACATTAGGACAAGGCCCAAGCAATTGCGTATATATATATATATAGATATATATACTTAATGCTGCAATAAACTCAATGAGTTGTTATTAAATTTTGACATATATATATATATATGCACACACACACACACACATGATGCATACATATTTACATACATAACATTGAGGGAGATGAGTTTGTATGTAGTTATGTTTAGTTTATAGTCGGATTGCGTTAACAATTAATCAACGCGCTATCTATAAGATTAAGTTAGACCTCCTCTACCCATAGGTTGGGTTATGCATATTCCATGCTCTGTAAATATATAGCCTACCTTTATAGCTGATTGGCCACAAATTGCGAATGCAAAAAACAAACACACGCAGCAGCAACCCATACGAAATTCAATTTTTTTACGAATACAAATCATTATCTTTTGCAAAGAATCAGTTATCGTTACGTAATGTATATATGTAAACCTATTATAGCTTACTATATTTAAGCCTTCTTCCACAACTGGCCACAACAAAAGAAAATCAAATCGAAAATCACTTAATTTGGCTTATGCAAAACAGCAGTTGTACGAATATCGAAATCGATTCGATATATATATTTTTTTTTATGATTGTTTATTTTTGATCATTTGAAAAAGAAGTTAATTGTAAAATTAATCCTAAAATTAAATAACAAAACATACTAAAAAAAATAAAGAAATTGTATGCCTTTTATTTATGCAGATTTTGCATCTACAGTATGTATGCCAAAAATTCGAATATAACTTTCTCTACAGTAAAGTAAATTAGGCAAATTACGATGTTTTTCTATATGATATAGCATATTGATCTGATTATCAACAATAGTGCTCAAAAATATTACGAATTTTGTTTGAGAAACTCTTAAAACTTATCTAAAAACTCGCTTTCGAAACCTTGTCATTGAGTTTTACTTTTTAACTTATTTTGAGCACCCTTCAAAGTTCCCATATCAGTTTTATTTTTCAGAGAACACGACAGTGTTATATTGGAATAATATAATATTTAAGGTTGATGGCTTACATGTAATTTAACTTACATTGATGTTAATCCATTTCATTGCTTTCGATGTTTGGTTTCTTTCGGGGACGAAATGAATCCATTTGGTTTGAATATGGTAACACTCACGCACTAACACTCACGAACTAACACTCACGCACTAACACTTACGTAGCAGATTACGTTTACTTCGCCGCAGCAGCTTCCTATTTTGGAGCCAGGGAATTTTTTCACTTGCGCGGTGCTCCGCCAAAAACAAAACAAAAATTTTTCCACTTTCTTAGCCATTGCTTATATACTTTTATTCCACTTTGACTTCTTTTCAATTAGACAAGCCGAACCCGTGACCCGGACGAACGAACACTCACGCACTATTTGTCGCGCAGCAGATGACGTTGACGCCGGTGTCGCCGCTTTGTATTTCTGCGCTGGCGACTTTTGCACTTGCGCTGTTCCGCGCCAAAAAAAAAAAAAAAATTTTCACCCGCTTTTTTTTATTTTTATTAATTGGACCGCTTAGTAAACGCTTAATTCTTTTAACCGGAAAGCATTGACACCCGCTCTACACGACTCCTCGACGCGGAAGCTTCGTAGTTATGCCTTGGCGACTTTCGCGCAAAAAATCACAAATAACTTGTTGATTGTTCACTTGGTTTTCTTTGTTATTACATAAGTACATATGTGATTTAATTTGATTTCATTAGGATTTCGTTCAAGTTTAGCTTGAGGTAATCCTTTCGACCCGAACCAAAGAACTGACGCTTGCGACGCTGCGGCAGCAACTTTTTTTCTTCAACAGCGCTCCGCGCCAAAAAGAAAATTTGTTCTTTTCTTTTGCACTTTTTCTTAAACAGTTTCTCGCAAAAAATCACAAATAACTTGTTAATTGTTCACTTGGTTTTCTTTGTTATTACATACATATGTGATTTAATTTGATTTTATTATGATTTCGTCCAAGTTTAGCTTGAGGTAATCCTTTCGACCCGAACCAAAGAACTGACGCTTGCGACGCCGCGGCAGCAACTTTTTTCCTTCGACAGCGCTCCGCGCCAAAAGAAAATTTGTTCTTTTCTTTTGCACTCTTTCTTAAACAGTTTCGCGCAAAAAATCACAAACAACTTGTTAATTGTTCACTTGGTTTTCTTTGTTATTACATACATATGTGATTTAATTTGATTTTATTATGATTTTGTCCAAGTTTAGCTTGAGGTAATCCTTTCGACCCGAACCAAAGAACTGACGCTTGCGACGCCGCGGCAGCAACTTTTTTTCTTCGACAGCGCTCCGCGCCTAAGAGAAAACTTGTTGTTTTCTTTTGCACTTGCGTTTATGTTTTATTAATTTATTATGTGTTTTCAAACAAACCGAAAATGACTAGAATCTATTTGGACCGAGATTTCTTTTAAGTCAAATAAGTTTTACAAAAGAAATTGGCGGCCGAATTCCGAACCGATCGCGATGACACTGACACTAGTGATGGCAAAATTGCGCGTGAGTTCACTCAAAGCTGCGCAATGTACTCAATAACTAGTTCCGGCATCCCAGTATTGTGTTAACAGAATATTAATTTGAAAAATAGCTGAAAGTTAACAGAAACATACATTTACATTTGTAACGGTCTACAACTGGTTGGAGGACTCAAAAATCAGTTTTCTTTTTTGAGTAAATAATTAAAACACGCAGATGGCTTTTACATTTCAAAAATTAAATTATAATAATAACTTTATTTGCGTTCCTCGTTTTAAATAAATTAACTTCATCTGCATAATTACAAAATATGATGATCATATCTATTCTCTTGAGTTTTGCTACTTTAAAACGATTGCCCATTGCGTGTGTGTTTTTACCCTTACCAAATGTGGTGTAGATGCATATAGCACCAGAGTTTGCCACACATAAAAAATACTTTATGTCTGAGAATAAGATAAAGCGATTACATACATTCATCGTTAATCTTTTTCTCTTTCATTAGCGTCCCTTAGACTAAAATAGTCTAATTTCTTTCAAAATTCAACAGTATTACCATTTAATGGATGATCGCTGAAAGAACTAAGGTGCAAGGGCATCGAAACTTGGTCGTCTGTCCTTCCTACCATTTGTTTTTTGCGGGCACTAGTCGTAGTGTCCATTTTCCACGAAAGCGAGACTGTTTTGCATACTACTTAGTTACTTTGGCATTGCACGCTACCAATTGGCAGTGTCCCTACTTATATCGTGCTGGCATGCAATAGGGAAATACATATATACCACACTAGTATTATTTGGCTCTGCTCTGTCCGGTTGTCTTTATGTATATACTCATACACACACATAAAAACCCACCGGCTGTGGGTCATTTTCAAAGGTTGAAGGGTTGCCCTTTTTTTTGTCATTTTTTTGCACAATTTATGGCTCGGCATGCCACAGAAATGTTTTTGAAACTTTAAACTTCAGAATTTACCTTTAATAGAATTGAAGTGCTCCAATGACTGTAATTCCAATTAGTAGAGATAAGCCCTTCTCCAACCTGTCCATTCTCATTTGCTTCGTCCTTGCTCCGACTTATTGAGTGCTCAATTATTTTTAATTATGGTTTGATTAAGCACTCGCATAGATGGAGGATTACTTTACTTTTATCGTTGGAGTCGTCGTCGTGTATAAAAGCAAGTTAGGTAAAACATGTATGGAAACGCCAATTATCCAATTTAATGGACTGCAATGCAATAAATATTATTAGTTTTCACTTAACGCTGCGACACAGGAGTATTATCTGTATTATCTTTAGCATATAGGGTTTACCCTGCACTCAGAGAGATTAGCGGGTATATCAAGCTTGTCTTTGCATAATCTCTGAGCTACTTAATTTGCACGAGCCCTTAACTTAGTTGTAAATTGTTTCTAGATCTAGATACAAAGATTTGAATGCAATCGAAGAGATTGGTAACATAATATACATGTATTCAGTTTAAGATTTGTCTAACAAGTAGATGAAGTTTGCTTCATGAATTATCTGTCCTTGTAATAATTGAATTTCTTTGACTTTTGAAAAGATTTGTGGAAACTAGTGTTGTAAAATTCTTTAAAAACGGCCCTTGACATAGGGATACATAGATGTATCGTTAGCCTTCACACTTGTATAACAGAAAGAAAGATCAAGTTTAATTTACAAAATTTCTAACATTATAATAATTGAGGGGTTTTTTTTGATTTTTGAAAGGTTTATTTTTTCTATCCTGCTGCATATTAGTGTTGTGAAATTGTACAAAAAAAATACACTTGACCTAATAGTCAAGCCAAAAGTCGTTGGCATTTTGAAATTTGTATTATTTAGTTACTTATGCTAATTATTTTGGATGCCCGGTGTAAATAAAGAGGGCATCTGTCCGCCATTGCTGCGTCTTTGTCGCTTTGTGGCATTTTCCGTCATTCTAATTAAGTCCGTTTTGCATACTGAACACTCGTAATTTGCAATAGCCATCCGCAACGGATGTTTTTCAAAATTCCAGCCAAGCGTCTCCTGGTTGAAAAGACAAAACGTAATTGTTCAAAAAGGAAAAAAGTGCGAGAGAAGAGAAGAGAAGTCGTGTAGTTTGGAGGGAGATGCAGATGGCGGTAAAAAACAAAACAAAAAATAAAGTGTGGCAGGTTGGATATATATTTTTTTTCCATTTGCTTCTTCTCTTCTATGTAAAGCAAAGCACGTGGCCCCACTACGGTACGTGTAGAGGAAGCTCGAACCGGAGTGGCTTAAGTTCTGGGCTTGTTCTTGTTCTGGCTCTGTTTGGCTTTCATGTCTCGGTAATTGAATGCATAACTTTGGCTTGTGTCTCCTTCCTTGGCTCGGTTCGACAATGCAGATGTCGAAACTTTATTTGCAACTGCATAGATTGACTTAGAAATAAAGAAACTTCTGCAATTTCTTATATGACCAAAAAAAAACAAAAATTTTCACATTAAAACTACAGCACACTTTGTAATTAACGCTACGAAGGGGCAGCAGGTGGAGGAGGCTTCTGAGGGTTGAGGTCAGGTCATTTCTAATCAGTTATATTGTGTACATATTAAAGTCGCGACATGACCCACATACATTTTGGGGGAGAAGGCCTTTCCGTTATGATTTCGTGAATTTCAAGGTTTTAGCCGGTATTCCGGGGTTGCTATTGTTGTTGTTCTTAGGAAATTATACACAGGATACGAAAACCTAAAAGTACCTACGACTATAACGCAAAGCAAAAAAGGTTAACGAAAATCAATAGTGAGGGTCAAAACCTACCAACTTTATATACATATGATGAAGGAATGAAAAACGAAAAGCATGCTTCAAAAGCAAGGACCTCCCAAGAAGATGATGTCAGAAATATCAGCACAGGCCAAAAGAATATGAGATGTTCATCATCAGCAGGCTACATTGATTTTTATAAAGGTGATATACTTATATAACACTGGAAACTCTGATCTGTTGGATGCTAAAACTACTTAAAAGAGGACTAAATTCTTATTTGGATCAAAGTTTTGCTTATGTTTTCCATTTGTCGGTTATACTTAATATCATTTACTTTATGTGCTAAATTTTATAAATTATAGTGTTTTTCGTTATCCTGGAATCGGAATTTAAACAGAAAGAAAAGAAACAGTTTAACCCTAACCAGACATGTAAATATTTTGATAAAATAGGGGTTCCTTGAGATCGCTTTAAGGCATTCAAAATACACTCAAAAAAAATACACTACATTAAAAAACACTCTTGGATGGACAGCGATGGTTTGTGTCTGCTTAAGAGGGGTGGGCGATGTTTCACTGTAGTTTGATAGTCCATAAAAATGGTTCCCATAGATTCAATTGCAAAGCTAATGCACTATTTACATATAACATTGCATCGTTGCTGCACACTCACACACACACAAACACTAGCTCTGGCTCTCGCTCTTTAGTTCTTGGTCTCCCTCTATCTCTCTCTCGCTTTATATATATTAATTTTGGGCAGTGTAGCTGGTTCTCTTTCGCTGCGATGTGACGACGGTGGTGAGAGTGAGACTGTGTGCAAACCGCGCAGCCTCCATGACAACAACACGAATGCTATACAAAATGGCAAAAGGCAACGGCAAAGGCAATCAGCTGATTTGGACAAACGGTTTCTTGTTTTGCTTTCAGCTCACATGCTGTCGCTGCCACTGTCGGTGTCGCTGTCGTTGTCGTTTGGCGGTGTCGGTGACGGTGACGCGCGCCTTAGTTGGCCAAAAAGGATTTCCGAGCTGCTGGCCTGAATCAGTTTGTAACGGAATTCCATGAAAGACGGAACGCGATAGCTAAAGACGGAACGTAAAGTCAAAGCGCAAACTAACGCAAAACACACGGCGTATACGTAATACTCTGCTGCTGCTACAGCGGCTGCTCTTAGTTCGGCGTGCTATTTCAGAAGCGTCGATGTTTTGCCGTGGTTCTTCTCCTAGTTGTTGTTGTTGCTGGTGGCAGTTGTCACCATACCAAGAGAATATTGTGTGTGGCTTCTTTTAATGCCTTTTGCCGCTTTTTGTTTTTGTTGTTTTTTATTGTTGCTGCTGCTGCCACTGACACTGACGAAATTCTCGTGTTTATTTTACGTTATTTGTCCATGTCCTCTCATAAATGTTTCTGTGTTTGTGTGTGTGCGTGTGTGCATCGCGTTATAAAGCATAATAATGCTGCAGCTTATCCAAAACCATGTAGAATATATATACTACTACTATATATATGTACATATACATATATTCGCATGTATTTTGGTTCATTTTATTCGTTTTTACTACTGGGCAATTTGTTAGACTCATAACAAATTCCTATAATTAAATGAGGAACGCTTGGACAAGTGCATATATATGTACAAACACACACTCACACACACACACGCACACAACAACAACAATAATAAGAACAACCGACAAGCAAAGTGATATAAATCTATCTATATATAAGTATGGACAAATACATTTATTTATATATATACAAATATACATCCACAGATGAAGATATATGTATGCAAACATTCTTAATAAATGTTTCTCAAAACCAACACCAAAAGCATACGAAAAGTAAAAACGTTTTCAGTTTTTGAAACCAAAAATAAATAATAGAAATATTTAGAAAAAAAACCCACACACACACAATTCTTTTCTCAGAGTGTTGACAGGCTAAGGCCCATGAGACATGCAAAAAATTAATAATAGATGATAAACAATATCGAATTATTGCCAATAGTTGAGAAGAAAGAACTCAATCGTTTCCAAAGGTAAGCAATAATTATAATTGTTTGTGTTTAGATTTGCAGATTTTTGTTTTGCTTGAATAACCATATCACGCATACGACATGTTGAACTAAAAATTACTGCAATCTCTTTTATACACATGGAATAAAATCTAAGTCTTTGATAGAGAAATCAGCTTAGATCGAAGGTACTGCCAAGACTTTCTCTACTAAGTACTAAAGAGTTGGAGATTTTTTGGCGGATGTGTTAAGAAATTGATTGACTTCCAATGTCCTTGCTGATGTGGTGCATAATGGCAAGAACGTGATAAACTTTTGCACTCCTAAAAACAAAATGGCTTAATGGAAACTTATTTCGTGTTTCTTTTTTATAGTCACTTTTAGCCCCCCCATAGCAAAAATGGTTATAATAATGCCATTAAAATGTTACCATCTAAGATGAGTCTAACACAAAAGGAGAAGAAAAAAACAGCTTGGCATATCTTATATCTATTCGTGAGCCAAAAGTCATGAAAGAACGAGTTATGGCAAGTTGGAGGAAAATTTAATTGGTGGCAAATTCGAGCAAGTTTAATTTTATAAATCTTAAATTCCATTTAAATGGTAATGTGGACGACATCAACCATAGTATTCTTAGGCTTAAATAGAAAATATTTCGTTGAACGTTAATTAACCATGGGGAATAAGGAGAAAAACTGCCAATGGGCGGTTACTTTGCTTCTTTTATTCTAATTATGCAAATGAAATGGCCATCATCTCAGTGAAAAAAAGCTCCGAAAGTGGCAAAAAATGAAACACAATTTGCATTGATTACAGAGCCAAATTTCTGTGTTGAATCTTGGAAAATTTGAAACGAAATTCACAATCACTCATACGACATGTGGGATGAAAGATAGACGCGTGTCTCAATTAGCTATTTCGTGATAATTTCGAAGGATTTCATTTAAAAGATTTCATTTTGATGGGCAATAAACGATTTGAGATCTTTGCATTGCTCTTGAAGCCTACTTCAACATTTCGAAATTAAGGCAATGCCATGGTAACCGAAACACTTCGAACCTCACCTCACCCCACCGCCTCTTTTTTTTCACCATAAAACATAATGCAAAAAAGAAAATAAAAGTGAAAATCCAAAGCACTGAAAGTGGCCTGTTTTGGCACCATTTCTTAAATACAATCATACATACATATATATGTACATATATATATAGTATATGGATATATGTATGTATATACATGTGTATTTACACATGCATACATGAATAATAAAAGTTGCTGGCAGCAACAACAACGGCAACACAATAGAGGCAAAGCAACAAAGAAAACGCAAAGAAACAAAAAAAAAAACATACAAAAAACGTACCATGCGTGAAGTTGGGGCATCGAATTTTGGACACCGTGTAGGCATGCAAATAATTCCAATTGAAATTACTGCAAAATGAAGGCACTATTTTGTTAACACCCTGGCGACAACTAGCGGTATGCAAGTTTTCTCTTTTGTATTTTCAGTAACTATTAATATTCCCAATTCCGAAGCAACGCGTTAAAGGGTATCAAGAAACACACAAAAAATGCCCAAACATGGCAAACCCCAAGGAATTCGTGCGAAAAAATCTGAAAATTACCCGAATTGTAGGCGGAATAAACGAAATCAGGCAAATTACTAAAATCTTCAAGTGAGAGAGAGAGAGAGAGTGAAAGAGATGGGATATGCAATAAAAATAAAAGTAAAAACCTAACCAAAATCAAATGGCAAAAGGTCAATGTAACTCAAAATGGTTGGTTGAATTTTTGATAAATGAAATTTACTCGAAAGGACGAAGATGAACGCATGTAAAATCCTTTTTATGACAGCCATGAAAAACGAATAAAAGAAAACACACACCAAAATACACGCACACATAAACAAAATAGACTCGAGTGGGCAACGCTTCAGGGGCATTAGAATACTTCACATACAAAATGAGAGCCAATATATTTGTTTTCTTTTCTCCTGTTTTTTGTTTGTTGTTGTTGTTGTTGGCCATTTAAAGATGCGCTGCTCATAAGAAGGGAATCCAATCATTGTTATACGATTCCAATTTGAATGCAATTTTTAATCAAATTGATACTAAAACGCTATATGGGACTTCAAAATATTTGCCAAACCAAACCGAGTCCCAATTGGCTTTGGAAACTTCCTTAAATTTGTAAGAAGCCTGTCTAATGTATGAGGATCTAGATATAACACTCTGTTTATACAGATTAAGCTACTATATCTTCAGAAGCACGTTTCTCTTCAGTTGACATAATAGTTAAAAAGAATTATAAATTTAATGACGAAAATAAGAGGATTGTTTTAAAAGGATATTCTAGAACCCCCTTATGAGTGATATATATGAACTCTAGTTTACAATTAATGAACTTAGACAGTTCCAGCAAATATATCTTCAAGTGCATGTGATTATGGCATCAAAATTCTTTCGCTGAACCCTTCTCTTAGGTTTCAGAAGGACCTTTTTCTCTTCTGTTGACATAATAGCTAAAAAGAATTATGAAATTAAAGACGAAAATAAGAGGATTCCTCTAATGAGATATACTAGAACTGTCACTCTGTGTGTGTGTGTGTGCTAAATGAAAAGTTTCCTTTCTCTTTGGGTCTAGCCAGCCTGAAACAAGACACACTCACACACACAAGTATTTATCCCGCATATTTAATTATAATCAGATAAGAAAATTTTAAAGCTTCTTTCGTAAATCGATTAATTTAAGCAGTTTAAGGCACCATACACCCGCACCCGGACCCACACTCCATTTCCATTTCCACCACCAGCAGCTCCATAATTTTCACGCTTGATTTGTCAACCAAAACGTGGGCCATGGCAATGGCGGCATTTGAAAATCCCCCCAACACCAAAAAAAAAAAAAAAAATAAACCAAAAAAAAACCAAACGAACCCGCAGACTTTGGCAAGCAGTGTGAAAAACACAAGTATTTCACAATATTGTTGCCGTTGGGGCCGATGGGGCTGAAAGAGCCTTTGGCAAATCACGTGAATAAATCAAAGCCACCGACATCGCCACCGCCGATTCTCTAGGCTCCATGGCGAGTAGAAACTTAAAATGGTTTTTGGCCATATGGTTTGTTAAAAACGCTGTCAATGCTGGTTCTGCTGCTTCTCAGTTTTTTTTTTTTTTTTTTTTTAAGATGTCAACTGCTCGAGCTGCCGGGCTGCTCTCAACGCCACGCGACGCCCAATTTCCTTTCGTTAATTTGTAATTTGGTTTCTACATATAAATGAAATTAAGTACCCATGTATATCGTATCGTATATACCTATCTATATAACCGTCTGACATCATTTCAAAGTCGTTAGCAAAGAACGAAAGTCGTCAGTGACTTAAAGCCGTAAACTGTGAAATTGAACGGTAAATTTTTATAGTCCCTACGTGATCAGGTGCTAATGATATACATACATACATACATATACATCCATATATGTACATACAGGGTGCAGGCAGGCTGGTTCTATCTACCTGTGTCTCTTACCTGTACGTGCCTGCCAATCAAATCGACTGCGTTGGCCGAACTCAATTAAAAGTGTAAGGAAACTAAATTACCTGTCAGTGAATATGAATTCACACAGTTTGGCTGACTGATGTGATGTGATAAGTATGCATAGATATGTATGTATATATATGTATGTACATATGTATATATAAGGATGTCAAAGGAATCGTCATCTACTTGAACAGCAGCCTGGGGAGTTGCCTGTATTAACTTAATTAACATTTTGTTCTTCTACATGAAACTTTCTTTTCTTTTGCACTGTGAATAAAAAACTACATACTTATTGCATGTATGCATAGTTTATTCAACTGAAATTCAATGTGCGAAAAACGACATTTAATTCCCATCAGAATCGAAATATATTTAATTAATTCTCTAACAATCAGTCTTTTGGATCTGCCCAGTTTTGTGAATTGTGATAACCATTTTGTTTTGAATGCAATTTCATATGTTTTTTCTTTTCTTTGAAGTAAATGCACATAAACGAGTTAAAGAAGTCGATTTTTGTTTCAGCTCTCTCTATTACTCTGTCCTGTTTCAAAAATGTTCTCTGTTTATTTGATCGCCAATTTACATATTTTAAAATGCCATCAAAAAAAGAAAGGAATAAATAATTTTCGACTCGATTTTTGCAAAATTTCACTGATGGGTAAAATTGAATTAGAAAATTGGGTAAATTATTTAGTTTTCAGCATTATTTAAATTAAGCCTCCCGAAGTTAAGCTTCAAAGGAAACAATTAACTCTACTTTGAGCCTATAAAAAATTGTATAGTAACTTGGATTTAGACTATGATTTTAACTTTCTTAATGCTTCTCCTGAAGCAATTTCTAACAAGTTGTAGCGCAATATTTGAGCGGAATCAAGTAAAATGTCTGGGAAAAATTTTAAATAAAAAAATCTACTAAAAGTTAATTTTGTTTTCTTGAAGTTTTATGCCAATGCAATTATTTTTGTTATCAAAAGGTTGCATAAGCAAAATATGTGCAAAAGGCTAAAAAGCTCAGCTGAAAAGTAGGCAACATAAATTGTCAATAGACTGTGGAAAATATTTTAAAGTAGGTTTGATTAGGTTAATGCCGACAAAAACCAAGAACAAAAAAGAAAAAGATGATAAGACGATGGAGTAGCTATCAGCTATATCAACATGACGAAATGGGAAAAGGTTCAAGTTGTGATTGTGATGGTTGTGATGGATTTCCTGAGTTTTTTTCGTTATTGTTGGGTTGTCTATCCCGAGCATAGAGCAGTCTCCAGCCCCCTCCCCTGCCAGCCTTTCTTTTCGCTGGCAGGACATCAATTGGAAGCTCAAACTCTATTTATTTCAATTACCCACATCGTTGGGGTCAATTTCCGCTTGTCTTTGGGTTGCCATGAGGATGACGACGACAACAACGATGATGATGATGCCAATGATGCCTTGGGTCAGGACATAATGAGATTATCCGCCAGCACATTTACGGCCGGGAATACGTTATTTTTTCGTATTAATCCCACAACAAAGAGCAAAGATAGGTCAGCCAGCCAGCGGCAGCTGCAATCTGCCCGTTTAACGGACATTGACGATAATAGGCCTTGTCCGCTGTCCGCTAAGGAATTGGACACTCACATGAAAGTCATCTCTATGACCCTCTCCCTCTCCCTGAGTGTGCGTGTGTGTGTGTGTGTGCACAGCACAAAAAAAAATATGATTGCTGTTGGCTTGACTCAATTACGATAAATTGCATGTCACGGGGCTCTGTGTGACAATCAGCAAATTTGCCAGCTAAAATGCTCAACAAACAGTTGACTTGTCCCCAGCTAAGGCAAGTGACGAAAGTCTCCCACTTTCTCCTACTCCGGCCTCCGCCTGACCCCCTCTCGCTCCCCTCTCTCCTAAGGCAGCAATTAAGTTAATATTTACACTAGATGAAGTTTCAAGTCATGGCCATCATGAAAATGAATGGAAATAAAAGACAAGTCGAACTAATGCGTAACAGGAATTAAGCCAATAAATTAAACCAACTTTTTTCTATTAAAGTTGTATATAAAAATGTATATTGTTCAATCAATCATATCAAACAGACTTGCAGAAGACATTTTATAACAGAAAAAAAAAGAACTAGTTTTCAAGCCAAACTAAATATTAAGTATACGACCTGTTATATTTGAAAATCGAATCACTATTAAATAATGTAGAAATGGTAGAAATTTTGTGAGCAATCTAAATATAAAGTATACGACCTGTTATCTGCGCGAGTTTTTTTTATTGGAAATTAAATATTAAGTATACGACGTGTTTAAGGACTCAATTTTAAATTCAACATTTTTGAAAACAGTTGAAAACTAATCTAACTTAGGAGATTTTATTGCTGTCTAGTTTTTAGTTTGTTTTGACATATTTGCATTTGTTTTGAATTTATGAAATTTCATCTTGTCTTTTCCCTCTGGCCAAAGTTAAAACCAATGAGAAAATGCATAAATTTTCATGTATAACTTTCTGACAGATTTTAAATTCGATTTTCTACAACAAAATTTAAAGCTAGAAATATGTGCATATATTTCGACATACATATATATTTAAGTTGAATAAAAACAATTTTCACTTTGCACAAATTGCATTTCGATAAAAGCTTTGAGCCCGCATTTAACTTTTCTCTTGTTTTATTGTTTTTGTGTTAACGAAATTTGCCTCTCTCGAAAAGTGCCAAAGTGGGTGATGACAAAGTGGTTGACGCGCCCAGCATCACCGTTACCGTCACCAGACCTCACTCCCCACCATCTGGCAGTTCCGCTCCATCGCTGTTCGACTCCACAGAGTGCTCCGTGTATTTTATTGTATGGCAATTTCACGGCCGGGCACAAAAAAGGTGAAGATAAGTGAATATTTTGCAGGTAACTAAGCAAATTTTCACTTTGCTGGAAAATTATTGAGAGAGACTGGGGATATGAAGAGTTTTTGTTGTTTCTCTTATTTTTTTAGTTAGAAGACATCTCCCAGACATCTCTCTCTCTCTCTCTCTCTTTCTATCTCTCTGCTGTTATGTTAATAATTGAATTTGATTTACTTATTTGTGTGTGAAAACTTTTACTTTTTTTTCTCGTTTTTTTTTCCTTTTTTGCCACATCCATCAACAATTTTGCTAAAGAGCTTAAGCGATTAATCAATATTACCTGATGCTTGCCTTTATATTTAGGTTTTGCTGTGCCTTAGCACACTCTTTTCTCTCGGTTCGTCGGTGGCGACCTCCACTCAACCTCCGAATTCGAAAAACATAAACCCAAACCCAAGCCCGAACCCAGAACCCAGAACCCTATCCTCCTCCTACCTCGGCATGTCTTTGTGTTAGCATTTTAATTTCACACTTTGTGGTTCTTCACACTGATTCACAGTCTCAGTCTGAGTTCGTATCTGTGTGTGTATAGGTGTGTGTGTGTGTGTGTGTTTGTGTTTATAGCTCAATTGCTAAAAATTGGTTTGTTTGTTTGGAGCCACTCGAGAGGATACTATTGACAGGGCAGGTCCTGGTCCAGGTCCCGTACGGACAGAGTAGAGCAGACAACGGAACAAAGGAACGGAGCCACAACTGGAGCCGGAGCCCTTTCACTGACATTCAGAAAATAGTGAAATGGCAACCGGTTCAACGGTTTTGTTAAGATTATATTTCGCTTATTTTTTTCCCTCTCCTATCCTCCCCCGCCCCTTTTTTCCTTTATTCTCTCTCTCTCTCTCTCTCTCTCTCTGTCTATCTCTCTCTCTGTCTATCTCTCTGCTGTTCTCCTTTCTGTTGAACAAAATGATTTTACACTGATCCATTTAGAGGGCCAAGCGACGATGTAGGAAACTATGAAAGAGTACCATGAAACAGCCATTGGATGGGCAACTGAATGATTGATACAGATACAGATTGAGATACATATCTACACACACACACACACACACACACATAGAAAAGTGCGGGCTCATGTTGGGCTAGGGGGGGTAGAACGTTTATCGAAGCAAAAACTATTAAGAACTTACCAGTGAAAGTGAAACTCTAACGACTTCCCTCGTCTGATGTAAGAAAATATATTTCCTCTCGACACATACATACATATATTATGCATGTATGTTTGTACATAAAAACATACATTTGGAATGTCTGTTTGTGACTGATGTAGTCTGTTATTCATTTGACTATATAAATCCTTTACTGTCAGACCAGAAATTTGCTTTTACCATTGCCTTTGCTTTTGCATTTAAATAAATAAATAAACATTCCACATATGTCCTGAAGCAAATGGCGAGTTCAACACTTGGAAAGCAACTTAAATCAATCTTCATTGCTTTTATTTGATCAAAATTTTGCATAAACCCTTTCATATCGCAAAAGTAGCACCAAACTAGATTTAAGGAAAGTCAATAAAATTGCCCAAAATAGTGAGGAGGGTGAGATGGAGAGAGAGAGCATCTCTCTGAGGAATTTCATTCCAATTTTTGACTCAATTATCATATTGGTATGTACTTGTCATAATAAATGTTGTACTAATTATAATTTTTTCGTTGTGTGTGTGTGTTTTGTTTCAGATACAATGGAATGGATGAATCTCTGAGGGATTTGCCATCTAGTTGAATGTCAATACGAAAACTTGCCAACACTGAAATGAATAAATTATATGACAACAAAATCAATTTGCATTAAAACCAGCCAGTAAACAAATCGTCAAAGCCCAGGCAAGCGACCACACACCCACCCACCCATCCATCCATCCGTCCGTCCATTCACCCAGTCATTCATCCAATCGCCCATCCAACGCACTTTCCGCAAAAGAGGAGCTGAGTGGTAGGGCGGATACGGAGACGGAGACAGAGGTGGCGGCAGGTGGGCGAGTCTAGCAAATTATATTACCTTGTCAGGCGAGTGACATAAAGCAGAGACCACACACACACACACACACACACATACGCCACACTCTCACACACATATGTAGATCCGGATCTAGGCGGTGCGTTGTTGGTTTTTGTGTGCGGAGCTGCAATTAAGCACCCAAGGAGAAGGCGAGACGGAACGAGGACACCAACGAGTGTGGGGGAACTTGGGTCCGGCACGGGTCTTGTGGGTGACCGCGAACCGCTGTCTCAGGTTACGCAAAACTGACAGCCTGACATTTTGACAACGCCAACGCCAACAACAACCACAACAACAACAACAGCAACATGTTGCGCAGCTGTGTCTGCCTACGCAGCGAAAGCGGCAGCAGCGGTGGCAAGCGACGCAGCTCCTCCGTTGAAGACGCCTCATCGTGCCGCTCATCGGAAATAGAGCGCGTGGGTGCCAGCATGCAGACACTGGGACCCAATGGCCAGCCGCATTCGGCCAGCGCTCAAACAACGACGCGCGCCTCCAGTCTGCTGCAGTTATTCCAAAGGAAAGGTTGGTGCAAGCACTTCCGAAAACCGTTGCGTGGCATGAGCGCCTCTCGGGCCGAGAAGAGTGAGTATCTATATATCGCCACACTTGTTTGTGGCTTTTCAATTGTGTATTAACCTAATCCTCTCCACCTCCCTTCCTCTACACTCCTCCTCTACCCCTCTTATCTAATTTGTAAGCCCTCGAAAATCTTGTTGCTTGTTTTCAATCGTTTCCCAAGCCCAATGCCAAATGAGAACAGTCGAATCGGCAAAAGAGATGTGGATATACAAAAATTAACTATAATTGATTCCTGTCACTAACAATTATGATTGATTAACTTATGTTGATTGGTACAACAAGTTTTAGCACCTGTTCTAATTTTGTTCTCTTAATATATGTACTTAATCAGGAGGGGGGCCAGAAGTCTGTCTATTTTGTTCGTGAATATGTCTAGTTAATAGTCTACTTAAGCCATCAGACAAATCAATTGGTCGTTAAACTAAACCAAATCAATCCAATACGCAATCAGCACTTTACCCATTAGCATAGCAATCAATGAAGGGAATCACGCAACGTTGAATTCAACTTGCTTGAGAACAAGTTCGTTAACTAAATTATCATATCTATTTGTAGATGGCGGTGCAGAGTGTGGCAAGAGTGCGTTGAGGGGGGTGTATTGACGTAAGGGGGGGGAGTGGGGTATCTGTCAGTTTTAGATACTGCCAAATTCTACACTTGCAAAGAAATAAGTAGTTGAAATGCAAATTCATGCAAAGCAAGAAGATTAATCAATTTCGCTAGAAAAAAAAGAGCAAAAAAGGAATGAAAAATAAATGTAGCACACTTCAAGGAGTATTTGCCACATTTATTCTATGCCACTTCTAGTGCCTGATGATGATGATGATGATGATGGCGCTTGCGCTAACAGTATTTATTTATTGTAACAATTTGTCCTACTAGCCATTGCCAAAAGGTCTTCGCTAGATTGAGCCATGGGTGTAGTTAGCTCTAAGGAAGGACAACTTCCCGTAACTCAAGTTCAACTTTATCTCAAGTACTCGCTGTATTTAAATCGTTTAGATGTAAACTGATAACAGATGCTCTTTTTTTTTTTGACTTTTGGCCCCCCAACTATGGCCATGGTGTGGTGCATAAGCAAAGGCCAAGCCCGTAGTGGACTTAGCAGCAACTATTAAAACAAATAAAGAAACAAACAAACACACAAACACACTCACTAAACACTCACATTAAGACACAACTAGTCACGCAGACAGAACTGAAACCGCAAAACACAGCGCGGACACAGACGCAAGTCAAGTAAAAACAAAAACTATGGTCGACATGGCCGCCATTTGGATAATTAGGGCGCTAGACTATGGAACAAAAATGACATTTATGACATTTTAGAAACGTATATCAATCTATCTAAGGCAAAAAAACTGATTAGATTTAACTCAAAACGGAGTTAAACGGATCTGAGTGAGTTTTTTAAAAGAGGCGAATCAGACAATATATACTCAAAGAAATTATAAAGATTCAACTATTTCATTCGAATATCATTTAATCTGAACCTAAACATTTTTCAAATTTAACTCTAAGTTAGGAATTCAAAGGTTGTCATGCCATATGTTGAACGCTAAAACTAATTGAGAATTACAATCAAATGAAGCAAAAAAGGATGGGCAAAGCTTACATTGACAGAGTTTTTCCTTTTTAATCATCAGAATTTGTGAAAAGACTTCGCAGTTAACACAAAAAAAAATTATTCAAAATTTTGACTATTGAACCCACAGTGCCCTCTTATAACTACGCTAAGAAAAATCGAAAAACCGAAACCGAAACCATTAACATAGAACCAACGAACGGCGAACCAGTCGCAGTTGCATTGAGCCCTTCTAGGTCTAGTTAGGCGGCTAGTTTCAAGTGTACGGCAGCAATAAATTGTTGAAAAACGAAACGAAAAAAAGAGCTATTTATTGATTGAAGAATTAGATAATGTTTCGAAGTCACAAAGATATAATATAAGAAAATTCTCTTTTGTTTCTTTTTTTATTGTGTGTGAACTACAGGAAATCCAGTGAAATCCAGTTCAATCCTCGCTTAAATTGATGTAAGGGATAGTGTTTAGTTACTCAACTTTATTTATATGTCACAATTCTATAACTTTTTGTCGTTTTTCTTGAAAACTAAAATCGAAAGTGCAAACAAACCGAAGAAGAATAGCCTAGACCAATGAAAGACTAATGCCGATCGCCGTGCCCATAATCCTTTAGAAACGTATCCCATGGGTTTATTTTCCTGCCGGTTTCTGAAGAGAAAAAAACCGGCAAAGAAACAATACACAGAAACAAGTTCGTAACTGACTACTTTCCCCTATACGTACATATATGAAAAATCCAAACAAATTGTTCCCTCAAACGACTCCAAAATTTGATGGCAATGTAAAATGTCATTAGGTCGATCCCAACCCTTCTACCTACAACTCTGTTTCTGTTTTCAGAAGAATAAAATTAGCATAAAAATGGATGAGAATGGCAAGTAATGCAAAAAGAACTAGACCACAATCCTACAATTTCCTTGCTCCCCACCATACAGTTTGAGTTTATATCCCCTCCTCCCCCCCACTACCCAGCTTACACCGTTCCCATCATTTCGCCCAAATCTTTTCTATTTCGATGGGTCTACATATTTTAAATATTTTTCATGTTCATTTTTCAGCTATAAGAGCGGCTATATTGATTCAAAAATGGTATCGACGCCATCAGGCACATCGCGAAATGAAGAAACGTTGCAATTGGCAAATATTTCAGAATCTCGAATATGCCAGCGAACAGGACCAAGCTGAGGTAAGCACACAAAAATTGTTCATATCTTCTATATTACATATGTGTACATACATATGTATGTGTTGTATGTACCTATATATAGCCGTCGGTCAGCGTATGAAGGTAAGCAGGTCACCATGCCACGTCGACTGTATGCATTTGTAAAGTTTCAAAAGTCAATAATTGTCATCACATCGTGGTTGAAAGAAACCACGTTGTGTGTTGTGTTTGTGCATGTTTGATTCAACCATACAATTTGTTATTATTGAATGACCTATAATTTACTTGACATTAATTAGAACTTCTGATGACCGATTGAAAAAAAAAACACCTTCCATGCAATCTAGATAAATTTAGCGAAAGGAGTCTAAAATCAAAAGCCAGATGGCCCAATTAACTTCGGCCATGCCGATCTTTATGAGTGCTTATATCACTTAATTGCCACGGTTGCCATTTTTATTGAACGAAAACTCTATTTTCGACTGATGGTTCCTAGAGAAGCCTTATCATATGATCGTTCGATCAGGATAAATCCGAGTTACACAATACAAGAAGCTTAAATGTTTATGAGAAGATTACGTTTAATCAGATAGATGGACATGGCTTTTTGAATTTGTCTTGTCGAGCGAATCAAGAATATATATATATACCATATATGGTCGAAAATGCTTTCTTCTATATGTTGCGCACAATTCATATACCCTTTTTCTAGAAGGGTATTGGCCTGTTTTAAATAACATTATTTATATATACTTTATGCACTTCTTTTCTCTTCCCTTTCAGCTATACAAATTTTTCAATGATCTGATAAAACATATGCCCCAAGCTGCTGGCACAAAGAACCAACATCATTCCTCATCGATAAGTGAGTAAACTTAATTTTCAAATCAAATGATCGATGTTAGATTGGAATTATCTTCGAATAGCTTCAGTTTTGGAAGAACGCGATGAGATACTGGAGGAAGTTGGAGATGTTGTGCGCACCAAAATGGAGTTGCCAATGAAAAAGAGTCACGTTGAATTCCTAATTGATGTCTTCCGCAAGAAGAGGGTAAATTATGATCAATGATCTTACAATTGAGTTCAAGACTTATCCCCTGTTTGACTCTTCCATAGGGTAATCGCTTGCAACCCCAATTGGTGGCAATGATATTGCGTGAGGCAGCCAAATCTTTGAAACAAATGCCAAATATTGTTATGGTATCCACAGCTGTATCACTTCAGGTCACTGTCTGCGGTGATTTGCATGGTAAACTAGATGATCTCTTGGTGGTGCTCCATAAGGTAAAAATTCACACTCTCGTATTTGGGGGGGATGCAATAACTTGTAAGCTTATCTATTTTTTAGAATGGTCTACCATCTGCTTCCAATCCATATGTTTTCAATGGTGATTTTGTTGATCGAGGCAAAAAGGGATTGGAGGTGTTACTTTTACTTTTATCCCTATACTTGGCTTTTCCCAACGCTGTATTCTTGAACAGAGGCAATCATGAAGATAGCATAATGAATGCACGCTACGGTTTCATACGCGAAGTAGAGGGAAAGTATCCTGTGAGTAACCAATACACCTATTTAATCACAGAAAATAATAAATTTTCCCTTTCCATCTGATTTAGCGCAATCATAAGCGCTTATTGAGGCTAATTGATGAAGTCTATCGCTGGCTTCCATTGGGTTCTGTGCTAAATAATCGTGTACTCATTGTTCATGGTGGTTTCTCGGATAGCACAAGTCTGGATCTAATCAAAAGCATTGATAGGGGCAAGGTAAGTACAACTTCGATTCATTTATCTTATATTATTATCATCTATATTTTCGTGCAGTATGTGTCCATATTGCGTCCACCCATAACAGATGGCGAACCTTTAGATAAAACTGAATGGCAACAGGTGAAGAAATAATCTATCTTTTCCATGATTTACAAATTACGAGATTTACCCATTTGCCCAGATCTTTGACATAATGTGGAGTGACCCGCAAGCGGCACAGGGTTGTGTCCCAAATACTCTACGTGGTGCTGGCTGCTGGTTCGGACCGGACACAACAGAACTATTTCTGAAACGTCATCGTTTAAGCTATGTCATACGATCCCATGAATGCAAACCAAATGGTCATGAGTTTATGCACGATAACAAAGTAGGTTTAAAGGATCTAACCATACAAGTATCTAAATATATATTTGTGTTTTCTTGCCCTCAGGTCATTACTATATTCTCGGCCTCCAACTACTATGCCATGGGCTCCAATAAAGGTGCTTATATGCGTCTAAATAATCAATTAAATCCGTACTTCGTTCAATACATATCGGCCGCATCGCAGACAAAGAAACTATCGTTCAGACAACGGATGGGCATGGTAGAGAGCTCGGCCCTGAAGGAACTCGCTGTGCGCCTGCGCGAACATCGCGATGAATTAGAGACAGAGTTTAGGAAATATGATCCAGAGGACACTGGCCTTATATCGATAAGCAAATGGTGTTTTGTAATGGAAGAGATAACCAAATTGGGTCTACCCTGGCGACTTCTGCGCGATAGGCTGGCCCCGGGCACGGATAATCAAAAAGTGAATTATATAACCACATTGGATCTGCTGGACACGGATGTAATTGTAAGTAATCCAGTGATGAATAAGACCAATTGAACCTAAACTTACTCCTCTCTTCTGATCAACAGTTAGAGGCCGAAGCCGATGGCACAACAGTTATGGACGCCCTCTATGCCAATAAGGCCAGCCTGGAGGCCATTTTCAATATCATAGATGCTGATAATTCAGGTAATATAGTGATTACAATTGTATGGACTTACCTTTCGAATGACTTGTCGTTTCTGCAGGTGAAATAACCTTGGATGAGTTTGAGACAGCAATCGATCTGCTTGTTGCCCACATGCCTGGCGCCTATTCCAAGGAGGAGATGCTTGAGAAATGCCGCATGATGGATCTCAATGGTGATGGTAAGGTGGATCTCAATGAGTTTCTCGAGGCATTTAGGCTAAGCGATATGCACAGGAAACAGCAACAGGAGGCTGATATGCGTAAACGTACGGCGACCAGAAGTAGTGTGAATCAACCACATTCGGAATCGGTGGCCGAACTTGCAAATGCAATATCTAAAAACACTTTGGTAATTGAGCAGGATATTGATCCCACTGATTGTGAGGCAAAAGTGATTGATCCAAAGTAATTGTTACTAGTGCACACTTTCACATACATACAAAACTTAAACACTGATCGACTAAACTTGGCCATAACTGGCGTTTCCATTAGTGATGCAAAAACATCGATAGTCACGTGTCTTTATGTTTATCAATGGTTCCGATAGTGACGAACCATTAATAGTGGCACGATTGTCTTGCACCACTATTTTCCATATAAGCTGTAACTAAACAAATTGTATTAAGCTGGATAATCTCATTTTGGCTATGGCAAATGGATACCAAATGGAACATCATCCAAAATTAAGTTGTTTTTTAGGAAAAGAATCGGACAAGTATTTTATTCTAGTATTACCAAAACGTTTTCCTCTCGTTCTCGTATTGTTTTATTTCCTCAAAAAAAAAAAAAAATAAAATGAAAACTAAACCATTTGGATCCAATCGCATACTGCCATTTTATACAAATTTGTGTGGAACGGACTCTCAGCGACGTTCATTATGATATCCACGTATCGAAAGAAAAAAGTTACACTAAACTTATTCTAATTTTTCACATTCATCCAACTAGTTGTACTAAATAACTATAAAATACTATCAATATTAAGCATAAACTACTCTCGATATAAATGATAAGACGTTGCATTAGACGAATTGATTATCATGATCTCTGCGAAATCAATATATTTAAGTTTCTAAAGGTCATTCCTGTCTGCTTTTCTTTTTCCATTATGATTGCAATATGGAATTTATAACTACATACATATGTAGACAAATATTGAATATACATAAACGATAACTCTAACTAAAGTACAAGAGATCAAATATATAAATATTGTATTTTATTGTTACACTACAAGAAATACTTGCTTTATTATGCTTGCATACCTAACAAAATATTTAACCAAGGGATCAAAAATATACATATTTTAAATCAATCTACGATATTATGACATACTCAATTTTTAGCAAGCATTATAACATTCAAATTATCTTTCATACATATGTATATCCAAATACCTTTCGTTTTCTCTACAGCAAAAAGAAAAAAAAAACAAAGAAATAATTCCAAAATGAAAATGATACAAGACATTTTTGATAATGCGAATATTAGCGATATTTTTGATCTGAACTACGAGTAACCTTTAAATCAACGATAAAAGAATAACCAAAAAACTGGCCTATGTCTTGAATGTCTTAATCAATTTTAAATCTAATATATAGCTACCTATTGAAAGAGGTGGTTCTTTCCAGAATATGTAGATCTATCTATTGCTTTAAACGTAATTTTGTACCTATAAAACATAAACCAAATACAAAAAGCGCTTTGCAACAGGACCAAGTAAATCTAGTCAATGGGGCTAACATTTGAACATAACTCTGTTAATGATCAAGAAATATACATACAAATATTATATACAATATACATATATTTATAATATATAAATAAGTACAGTAGTACCTTTCCTCTTTAAAATTACCATTAATCAATTTCTTTTTTTTTTTTTTTGCTGTATTCTAAGCCACATTCAAATGATAAGTGAAATATTTTTCTGAATTAATAAAAGTTAAAATACGTTGACATAAGTTGCGCGTGACTTGCGCACTGACAATTTTGATTTGAATAAAGCGGACTAGGCGATTGTTTCAGATATATTTACGATATATTTATCGATAATCGGTATTGAGCAATCGAGGGAAAATTTGATTTTGATTGAAAAAAGTAAGCGAATTTTTCATTTCATTTGTTTCATGTCTTATATCGCCCACAAAGCAAATACATATTTTGTTTATTTTCTTCAACTTGCCATACATATTCATAATTAATAATTAATAATCAAAATTCTAAATTGAAACATGGCGAGATTTGCCAATGGCATTCGCTTGTGTGTAAATCCGAAAGCCAAATATCTATCCAGTACAGTGGAAAATGTATTATACGATATAGGAAAATCTGATCGTAGTTCATTGGCTTGGCAAACATGTCGAACAAATGTGCGAAATCTGTATAATAGAGAAATTCTCAGTTCTCAACACGATGTCCCTCTAACACGAAGAGCCTCGAGTATATTGAAAGTGCATGGCGTTGGAAGATGGAATAGAGATGAGTTTGACAAAGCGGAGCGTAGGAAAAATACATTCTATCAAATACTCAAAGCCAGCCAAGATTTAGGGGACGATAATGGAATAAGACCATGTTCCAGTAGTCGACAGTTGGGTGGATTAGAGGATACGGAATTGAAAGACGATCGTATTTTCAATGAGATCTATGGTATAGTCAAAGGTTATCTGAATAAACCAACTAAAGTGAACGAGAATCCATTTCTACTTGTAAATAATTCTCCAAGCAAGAAACAACTCATTCAAACTTGCCAATCATCTCTAAATAAAAAGAAATGTCCTCAAAATCCAGTAATACCCGTATATAAGATACACCAAAAAAAGAAGTCATCCACGACAAGTAAACGTAAGAAAAGCCGAAAATCGAAGAAGGCTCTTGAAGAAATTTCTGCCAAATTGAAGAAAGGTCTTCAAGAAACATCTGCGAAATCTGCGAAGAAGATATTAAAGAAACGAAAATCACAAAAATATAAAGGCAAAGTCCAATTTGGAAAAACTTTCATTCATGCACGATACCAATCTGGATTGAAATCAACTGGGGGATCGAATCAAAGGAGCTTGCCAATGTCAAGAGTCATGGATTCTACTACCCTCTTAAATATAGCACCTAAATTAGATAACACCTTGAAAGTACAGACGATAGATGGGGATAGAGTGAAACAGAAACCTACCGTATTACCTACTATTGCTTCATGGGCCATTATCGATCGTAGAGCGTCCCAGGAAACCGCTTTCTCAATTACAGAAGCATCCATAAGAATCAAGGAAGAAGATGCCTTGAAAAGCAACATTTTAAAATCACCTCGGACATCTTCGGAAAGTGAAGTTAGCCTAAGATCGCAGATAAGCCATTTCTCTTCTATTCGCCATCGTCCTTTGGTGTCCAGGCTTCTGGCTTCTGGTTCAAGTCGCTTATTAAAGACAAGAGGACAATCGAAACAACGAAGTGTCTCGCAGCGACCTTCACAACAAAGTTTTAGTTCAATACTTTTGCGACCACAGCGAAAACTGATCAATTCCGAGGAAAATGAGCAGCACTCCTCACAGGCAAGTCATTCGCAGAAATTCAACGAGAAAAACATTCATTCAATTACAAATCGTTCCTTAGCGCCGACTAAACAAGAAAAAATCATTGGAAAGTCTGGTCCATCACGTTTTCCACCTACAAGTGGATTGAAAAAGCCAAAACGATTCAAAAACAAACAAGGAATTAAACCCATCGATTTATTCCAGATGAAGAGAAAAATATTTTCCCTGCTACCCAATGATGTTTTCTTGAATGAGAAACGCAAACAGATAATGGAACAAATGGAGTTCGATGATACCAATCATAATATAAACGAGTCCTACGAGAAGCGTTTAAGTAAATTACAACTCTATCTAAATGGGAGACATTCAGGTCATGACTTGGATGATCGAACACTTGACGGCATAGATATTCAAGACCTCTTGCTCTATCCATATCAATATCCAAAGATTCGAAAACACAAATCCAAACCCTCCCACTCACACCGATCTGTAATAGCCGTGACAACGCCAGTGAAACAAAAGAAAGTCGTCAAGGAGGTGAAACCAAATGAACATCTTGATAATAAGCCTACGAAATGCCAAAGCGGTTGCTGTATATGCAAACAAATTCATCGAAATGGCCATCAAAAAGATGCCCCATTCATAAGCAAGATGAAGAGGGAATCAAAGCGACAACAATTGAAGGCATATCTTGCCCAAAGGCAAATTGATGAAAAAAAGCGGATATTACAAGACATCCAAGACAATCAGATTATACGCCAAACAGTGACAGTCTGTCATGGAGTGCCGCACTGCATAACGGTCAAACGTATGTCATTGAAGCCTATTTTATTGGCGGAATAAATTGAAGTTCTTTCTCACTACTCTCTCTGTAAAGAACCTCAATTTATTTCATCTTAAAATGGCTGTTTCACATTGTTTGAATACATACAATAATATAAATTAGTACTTATAAATTGTTATAAATATGTCTTTATTATTTATACTCGTATCATAGCACAGAGAGGTTAGTTTAACAAAAGGTTTGATCAAATCATAAATTGGTGTCATTATGGCATCAGTATTTATTTATTTCTTTTGATTCATCAATTTTGACTAGAAATAATTTTGACTAGAAAATGCTTTGTAAATCACAAAAAGGCCATAATTGAAATTTTCTAATTTGTTTTTCAAATAAATAAAAACCGATTGCAAGATGAAATATTTAAAAAAAAAATATTCCTAGACAACTAAATATAAGTACATATATAATTTTATAGAATTTAGCAAAGAAAAAATACTATAATTATTTCATGCCTATAACCGAAGTTTTTCTTTTCATATATTGTATATTTACACGTTATGCGAGAAATTGAATTGAAATGGTTTTCTTATGCTCATTTAACAACTATTGAATTTTAAAAAGTCCTTTAATCCTTTTTTTATACTGCTGATATATGCATGGTATATATATATTATACAACTAATATAACTCTACACATACTTATTTGCATATAATCTATAATTTCTGATTTGTGCTGTACTCTTATATACACTCCCCCCACCATCGCCCACCCCTCCGTTTACACGGCCACCTCCTTGGATTTTCCATGCGTTTCTGTCTCGACGGGAAGTCCCTTCAGTGTGGCTGTCTCATAATCGCTGCCACTCTCATCGGCGAATTGTATATCATCTAGTTCCAAGAACTCTTGCATCTTTCTGGAGGACTTATCCTTTTCACAGGCCGTCTCCTTTTCCACATACGAGCCATTCATTGATACCTCACTGAGATCGAGATCAAGATCTCTATCCAATTTCTGATGAACTGGCACGGACTCCAGCGAGTGGCTAGACTTAATCTGTTGCCTGGCCTGTCTCCGTTGCTTGCGGGACATATAAGGTGTTGGCTGTTTCGTCCCATGGCCTTTCAGCAATTTCTCTTTGACCTCACAGTTGGGTGAGCTGGGCTTCGACTGCTGCGGTGAACGCTCCTCCGGACTGGGCGTGTTGTCTGCTGTTGTGGATTTGCTTGACTCTGTGTTGCTGGCCGGGCTCAAATAGTGGCCATATTTGGGCATTTTGATCTCTTCATAGAGCGGTTCGGCCTCGGCCTCAATCTCCCCTCTTACTGGTTCGGGGGTCTTGTCATCGTCTTCTCTCTGTTCGGTTACCTCCTCGAATGGTGGTATCCAAACTAAATAGGCTGGATCCATGCCCAGATAGGAGCCCGGTGCTGCTCCCGCATTGATCACATTGTAATCGTAATAATCCAGTTCGAGTTCCTCTTGATTGCCCAACGAGAACTCGGAGCCAGGCCGAGCTAACAGTTTCTTGCGATTCTGTTTCTCCTTTGACTCCTTGGGATTGCTGGTGGTGCGTATGGTTGCCGTGCTGACCACACTTGCTGCTGGCGAATAGCAACCCTGAAACGGTAAACGAACAAGATTTTGAAATAAACATATAAGCTCACATAAAACAACAATCGCCTTGATAGTTTCTTTTTAGTTCACCACCACCAACTCACATTTGTCAGCGAAGAGCTGACGCTTCGCGACCCCATGCGTGCCAGGGGCAGGGAACCACATCCCGAGTTCAGAGAACTGGCATCGTGCAGGCTCTCATCGAGTCGTGATGTCAGCAGCTTCAATGTAATGGCATCATAGCGATCTGAATATTTGCTCATTCGTTTGCTATTCATCGGCGGACTGTGGCAGAGAGAGCTCATTCCGGATGAGATTATAGATTCTGAATCCTTGGCACTGTCCTTACAGCTAGCCAAATGCTCTTCCGGCGATGCATCCATGGGACTGTCCTCTGTGGGTATTGTCTCACTGGCCTCAATTGCCCCTCCAGACGATAGAGGTGAGCCCGCAAAGCTTCCGCTGCGTGTCGATCTCGAGGGTGAAGTGCGTTCATTGCGTAGCGTCAACATCGAGGCTGAGCTACCAAATTCTGGTATATCCTCACACTTGACCATCATCTCACCCGGTGAATCGGTCTCTTTGAATTCAGTTTCGTGTGCCAAATTCTCGGCATCGACGCTTTCCCGCAATATGGAGTGACGCAACTGATGTTTGGGTCTCATTTTCACTAGATATATCACCTCCGAGAGTAATGTAGTCGTGGACATGGCTCGCGAGGGCGGTCCTTGCAGCGAGCTAAGCGAAGCTCGCGGTGTATGCAGCCGAGAACCTTCATCCTGGCGCCGAGCCACTGCCAAATGATATTTACGATAACGCACTACATACTGGGCACCTAATCAATTGGGAGTAGAGTATTAAATTAAGGTGCTCAGTGTTATCTTTTCGCATATCTTACCCAACAAGGCGCTTATTAATATAATAATACTGGCAAAAATCATAGCACTTAAGTGGACTAGCGTGAAACGCATTCTCGACTTCGGCATCTGTGAAATGGCTCGACTCTTGGCGGAAAGGCGTGTGGAGGCCAGCAGTGTAGTGCTCACATTTTTAGATAAAGCTGAAAATTGCACCAAAGTTATGAAATCTCTTTCTCTCTCTCTCTCTTTCTCTCTCTCTCTCTTTCTCTCTCTCTCGAGTTCTCTGTTCTGTCCTCCTCAACACTCACCCAATTGCTGCTGCACATTTGCCATAAAACCTCCAGTACAGGTTGCTGATGATGTTGTTGTTGCTGTTGCTGCTCCCGCTGCTGCTGCTCCCTCTCCTCCACCTCCACCTCCGTCTTCAAGATTTGTTGTTGAATTTGACATTTCACCAGCATAAAACTCAAGCAAAAGTTGTCCACCGCTAGACTCCACATAAGTTTTGCCAGCCTCGGCAAGAGGCCCTTTGAGAGTTGCTCCACCGCCTGCACCATTTAGTTCCACAAGCAGTGTAGATGAAAGTGAAGGACCATCGCGCACTTTAATATACTGGGAGGCACAGGGCAGACGAAGAAAGCTGAGAGCCAAAGTGATAGTTTCCTCGCCATCCACCTACAAGGAAAATCAAGCAAATCTTTAATGAGACCGCATGGTAATGTTGGATGCCAACTGGATTTGATTGCACATTCTTTCGTTCAATTGGCCGGTCAACTAATCAATCCATAAAACTGCCTGGTCAGGTCATCACTGCAGTGACCCACTCTCTCTTCTAGACTCCATAATAGTTCCGGGGTTGACTACAGAACATTTATTATGCATGAATTAGGTTCAACCCTCGAGGATAAGGCACATTCAATTCACTTTCAGCACTTTTGTCCTGACATTTCTGTGGCATGGTACATTAACCGAAGGTCCTTTATACTCTCTCTCTCTCTCTCTCTCTCTATGTGTGTGTGTGTGTGTGTTTGGATATGGAAAAGGCCCAGCATCATCATCATTATCATTATCATCTTTGACTAAAGCGTGCGGAATTTTTATTCATGGACACACTTCCAAAATGTTTGGCATTGTTCATTTTTATGGTTATTACTGACCGTTGACGCCAAAACGAAAAAAATAACAAAAACTTTGTCCCCCCCATGCAAACAGGAAAACTTTGGCATAGTTAGTTTCCTTCGCTCACTAACCACCCATTCCGTTACGTTCCGTTCCGTTCATTCACTTACCTGTACCAACCAAAAGGAGCGTCCCGGACAACTTTGCGTGGCACCGGCTATTATACGTTTGGGCTTGGATGCACCCAAATGGACAATACAGCCACAACGACAGCCGGGTCCAATTTCCTGGCTGACCTCCGTGTTATTTGATTTATTTAACGCTGTCCCGGACGTTTCGTAAATACAATCCCAGGTATCGGCAATGCTCTTACCACACTTCTCTGTCTGCACGGAAGGACCCTGAAAGCATGATGAGAAAAAAATGTGTGTAAATAGTTTATCCTTGTTGGTTGTTCCTTTTTTTTTTCTCCCCTCTTGTAAAATAGCTGGCTATATACCAAAAGAATCGTAATTTTTATTCGTCAACATGAATGTATAATTAAATAATGTAAATAACGCTCATTAATAGAAGAGGTTTATATCGAAATCCGCCTCCTCTTCGATAGTCTGCTCTTCTGGGCCCGTCTGGGCAGTGCCTTGAGTATCATGACCACCGCCAATATTGCGGGATGACTTATGATCGCTGCTGACCTCGGCGGCTGGAATCTTGGAGATGGTGGCTGCTGCAAGCTGTTGCGGGGGTGGTACACTAGCCTCGTTGCCGATTTTCTTAGCCTCTGGTTCTTCGAGCGCCTCCTCATCCATTTCAACAAAATCTTCTTCACGAGACGTGGACACATACAGAGTGGCACCGAGTTCCACATCGATAATGGAATACTCATCGGCATGTCGTGGTCTCTCCTGTGACTTCATCTGGTCTACCTGGTCGCCTTGGCCACCACCTTCGACAGTTTTATGGACAACTTCGGTGCGTTTTCTCTCGTTGGCCTTGGATTGTTGGGGCATAAAGCCCATTTTACCGGGGGCATATAGCGAAGAAGTGCCACCAATTGAGGCTGGGCGCGGCATTTCCTCAGAGTGAGAGCTAACTAGATCCATCAGTTTGGTGAGCAAATCAATGCGAGTCAGTTTGCAGAAGGCCTTTGCATCATCCTGCACCTCTTGAATAACTTCCGGTGGATCCACATTGGCAACGATCAGGCGTTGGGGAAACAATTTGGCACTCTGTTCCGCTATAATGGCATCGCGCACCGTAACCTTGATTTGCTGAACGACGCCCCAGAGTCGAAGCAGCTCACGTTCATTGTGTTCATGTATTACCAGCAGATGCTTATTCTCCAGGGTCAGAATCTCCATATTCTTGGTCAGATCTTCCAATTTGACAGCTGCATCCTTGTGCTTGACCTGCTCATTCAGATCGGTCTGCTGCTGGGACTCGTAAGCCTTGCGATAGCGCAAGTTTTCAATATACTTTGCCTTCAATTTCTCATAGTTCGACGTGAGGGCTTCGATTATTTTGATTTTGCTGACCGAATTGTGTACCAATTCGGTTTTGATTTGATCCAAAGCACTGTACTGCTCCTCCATTTCCTTGTGCTTTTCTCTTTGACTTGTGTATTGTTGCTGCAGTTTGATTTGCGATGTGACGAGTGAATCGATTTCCCTTTGCAGGGCTATATTCTCACGTATCAGACGACGGGTATAGCCAGCGTTTCTGATCTCACTGGAACGGGTGAAGTCCTCAGATACTTGAAGAAGTTTCTGTTCGACCTCCTTCTTAAGGGCATCCTTCTCTACCACCGCCTTCTGTTCCATGTTGTAGAGCGCCTCCTTTTGCTCCTTTTCCTTCTCCTTGAGATCGGCCTCCTGGCTATCGAATTTGGCCAGCAATACGTCGCGTTGTATACGAAACTCATCCAACGAATTCAGTTTACCATTCAGTAACTTGATCTCTGAGCTTAGCTGATCATGCATGGCCTTGTATTTGGTCTCCAGATCAGTTATCTTCTCCTCGGCACTGCGATTCTCTTCCTCACGCACTTTCGAGATCTCCACAAGGCGCTCTTCAAGCTCGGTTATGCTATTATTACGATCGGCCAACATGCGTTCCAAATGGGCGGCCACATCAGTCCGATCGCCCTCGACTTCGCGCAGCTTCTCCGACAAGCCGACATTCGATTCATCCAGGCCAGCCACATGGGAACGGAGGCGTGCTAGCTTTTGATTCAAGTCGGTTATGGTCAGCTCATAGAAGGTGCGGTCCACCATTGTCAATTTGTTCGGATCCTTTTTATCCTTTTTCTTTCCCTTGCCTTTTTTCTTTGGTGGCATTTTGTAAGTTTTGTAGTTCGAATTGTATTTAGTTCAAATTAGTTTCTCTCTCTGCTATGTATAGTTATGATGTGATATTGGAGTTGTATTGAAAGTGACTCGATTCTGACAGCGTTCACGATGTGTGATGCCTTATTTAGAAATTCCAAATTCTTATACTAAAGTGAAATTGTGCTCTAAATAAACAACTAAGCTCGGTTGTCTAGGCAATAAGCTTTATATCAATTAAGTTCAAGCTTTCATAAACAAAAAGCTACCAGGAAATTTAATAAAAAAAAAAACACTTGCTAGCAATATTGTCAGTGGTAACCTAACAGACGAATATGACTTCAAAGGATATTAGGGTCAGAGAGGTTAACCACATAAACCTATTTTGTTTCGTTTACTTTTGGTTCAACCATTGCAATACCCATCAAACACTAAGATTGCGGGGTATATTAAACTTGCCAAAATGTGTGTGGAACAGGCAGAAAGAAACGTTTACGGCCCCATTAAGTATGCTATATATTTGTTTTGGATCATCATTAACATGCAGAAACATGGCTATCTGTCTCAATATTTGCCCTATTCCATAAAACTTCCATATTTAAAATTCTGTTTCTGTTTAATTCTTAAACTTTTAGCTAAACATCTAACTACTCACCCATTCAAAATGGTTTGGATATGTATAATAACCTTCTCGTAAAGAAAACCCAATATTTGATATTGATGCTAACTTCTTTTGACTATGTTAGCCGCGAATGTGATATATGTATGTAAGTGTGTAGAGCTCTTGTTTAGGCAATTGAATTAAAAGTTTAGAAAGTTCTCAAGAAAGTTGTAACGTTACAAAATCACTGTTTAGTAATTGTGTTTACAAATTGTGGCAGGGGACGAACTAAAAATAAGATTACAACAGAGTGCCACACTTTTCCTTTTCCTTTGTTTGGCTTCACAAATCATGGGCAAGACAAGAGAAGAGTTAAATACTGGAGAGACTGTAGGCTAGGCGCCCATGGTGCTATTTGATTAATAGTCCATGACAGTAAATGTTTGTCTACCCGAGTGAGAGTCAAATGGTTATAAGTAAGTCTTCAAGGCTCCAAACATCCCCTCTACTTGAATTCCGACGCCATATTGCAATGCAAATTTCACGCCAAAGGCTTCGCTTTGCCATTATTCCGCAGCTTCCGCAATGACATACTTACACATGTAAGTACATATAGCATATAGATAGACAAAAAGACAGAGAGACTCACACGCGTTCAGATAGATACATAGATAGGATAGGATAGGATAGGGAGAAAGGTGCAGGCTAGGCACATTTAAAAACTTTTCTTGTAATTGTTCTCAACAAGTTTCGCAAACTATGGAACAAATGTGCCCCTATCGCTTCATGTTGATGCCGGAAGTTTTTGGATAATGAAATGCGTTGGGTGGTTGTTAGGTGGCTGCACAGAAAACAAAACACAAAAAAAGAAAATAGAAAAGAACGAACGTAAAAAGAAGAAAAATGAAGTGTGCCGCGCCATACAATTGTCGGAAGCATCGTAAATTCCCCACGCAATCTGGAGCAAGTGTCGCAATGTTGATACACACACACACACAACTCGCAGGCCCATCTCACTCCCCTAGGCCAGAAATAACAGCAAACAATGAAATAGTTCTGCTCTAGCAAAAGGGGGGGAGGTGTGAGGAGGTCCTACAAAGTGAAACATGAACTCGACGAGTCGAAAGCCTCGAGGACAACTGTCAAAAGACAAGGCTTGCTGGCTGGATGGCTGACTGGAGTCAAAAGCTGTTGGAAGTATTAAGCGAAAAGACTCTCGCACATACAATATATTCAATAGAGGAGAGTTGGTTAGTCTGTGTGAACAGACAGTTGAATCTAAGGAGTGGTTGATGGCGATGAAGTCTTAACGAGGGTTAGACTTAAACTTGAGTGGAAAACTAATATGTAAAGCAGTTGCTTTTACTTTTACGTACAATTTGAATAACTTCTGGAACACCCTTCGTACCTTCAAGGCTATTAATACATATCTAGTTGAGAATTCAGGCATTCATTTGGCCTCCTCATAAATCAATAGAATTATGTATTGTAGCTACAGGAGGGAGAGGGGATATAATATGTATATGTAGAAATTAGGCAATACTAACCTCACAGAATTTAGCTCCATAGCGTGGCGGTGGTGAATCACAGAATCGGTAACGATTGCGTGTACCTCCAAGGCAATTGGTTGAGCATGGCGTCCATTCACTCCATTCGCCCCAGCCCCCCGTATCGGAATCTATCAAAAACGAAATCAATGTGATCAATATGAATGTTCAAAAGGGAAATCTACTAAATACAACTTACCACTAACTGGCAATGCTGGAACACAATCCATACGCACATCGGCCACAGCACCGGAAATCGCTTGACTGACATAGACAAAACAGTATTCCACATATTTCTCGGAGAACAGATCGCAGGCAAAGTAGAGTGAGTGCTGGCTCTTGATCACTCGCTGTTCGGCCACATAATGCAACGAAGTCGGTGGTTTCAGTGAGGCAACATCCGCTCGCAGCTTGGCATACAGTCGGACACGATCACCCTGCTCCAGAATGCAGCCGGGGTACTCGTAGAGCACCCCGATACCAGTGTGCGGATCACATGGAAATATACTGCGAGCATACACATTGAACACGAACTCATCGCTCCAGTCCACACTAATCATGCGACGCGTTGTCGGCACATTCAAGCTGGCTACCATGGGACGCAGTTGTACGGCATAGTTGCCAGCCAATCCGAATAGCTCACAGCCCAGGTGAACTAGCTTATGCTTGGGAAAGCCGCGCACTTGCTCGGCAAAGAGTACACTCGATCGCGAGATCGAGGAACCACTGCAGGTGCGATTCTTGCCGCAGTAAATCAACTCCAACCAGAATTCAGGCAATGAGCCGCCGGCAGCACCCAATGCTCGGTCACAGTTGACTTCGGGGAAACGTAAGATCACCTCGACGGGCTTATTCGGATAGGTGCGTAGACTCACTGGGCTCACAATCATTTCAGCACTCGGCCATCGCACATCGAGGGTCTGGAGCAGACGCTCATCCTGTGCTGGCATCAATGTGGTCGTTGTGCTCACATCATTTGTGGTCTTCAGATTGCTGATCACTTGCATCTCATAGAGACCCCCACGTATAAAGGTCTGACATGGCACTGTGACTTGAGTGACATTATAACGTGGATCTGGGAAGAGTGGTATATTCTGAACAATCTCTTTGCGACGGCGTTGCAACAACACCTGTGTGGCATTGCCGGAGGCACGATGTTGCTGTTGTTGTTGCTGATACTGCAACTGCTGATGCGGCTGCTGCTCCTGTTCCTGCCCCTGCTGAACTTCATCAATGATTTTGCTAATGACTAAAGTGCTCATTATGGTATTCTTGTTCTCATCGTTCTGCCTGTCAGTGCTCAAGTGGCTAGAAGTTGTTGTTCTTGTTGTTGTTGTTGCTGTTGCCGTTGTCACCGACTCTGACTCCGACTCCGAGACCGAGACCGCTTCGTTACCATTGAACTGAATCTGTACATGCAGGTCGCCGCTGAGTGCTGTGAATGTGCTGGGAGACATCAGGCGACCCTTTCGCAACGCCAGCACGTGACCTTTTGTTCAAATAGAAGAAAGGAAAACACATCGAGTGAGAGACGGAGGAGGAGGAGCAACGATGAAGAGCCAACAGCCATAAGTTGGGTGGCACAAACAGAGAAAGATAAAAAATTATAAATCCTTGTAATTTATTTCTGACTCCTGTCTCTCTCTCTCTCTCGCGCTCTCTCTGACGCTCAGTCAACAAAAGTCGCATTCACCATTCATAAAATCGGCCATTGTGAACGGTTTTCTCTGTTTCTATGTATACACATACATACATACATATATATTAAGACCGTTGCAGAATATTACGCAAGAAAATGGAAAAAATAAATAAAAACAAAGCCACACCGATATAATAGGAACAAGAGCTTTACGTTTCCGTTATTAATTGAGGCACAACAATAGCACAAATTTGAACGGAATCGCAAAATTGACGCTTTGACGTGGCATGGAAAAGAAAACAAAATGTATGCCAGGAGAGAGATCTATGAGATGAAGGATTTCGCTAAGTGCAACAAACAATGGATGCTACTGGTGCAATTAACTGGAAAGTTACTGATACAAATTTAATTTCTAATCAATCATCACATCACAGGAAATGGCTTTTCATAACCTGGTTTGGTAATTATTAACAGGAACATGACTTCAAGCCAGATTTCTTTTAAAACTAAAAATATTGTTAACATTTTTGTTAAGAAAAAACATAGTTTTCAATGTTGATATTTCAATTATTTTTGAATCTTAATGTTTAGTTATATTTTGAGAAGTTGGAAAACATTTTTGAAGTTAACACCAAATTATTACTTTCTTTTCTCTAAGGTTATGAAAACTTTAAATAAAATAATGGAAATAGAATAAAATTTTAACGGAAAAATCGCACTCTTTGCTCATAAATGAATACATTTTGGAAACGAATTTAATTTGATCCATTTTGAATTTAATTTAATAATGCTTGGAGATATTTAATGGGTAAAAAAAGCGTGCAAAGTTTTGCCAAAATATTTAAAATTCGGCGAGAAGATTGCATTACCTCAGACAATGAAACTGATATATTGGGACAATGGAATAATCTAATTGAAATATGACTGTCAAACACACGCCCACTTTAATATATGTACATACATACATATAAAAATCAGTTTAATCATAAGTTAAATATATGTACTCACTTGTTCCACTTAATAGGAGCAACATTATTGATGATAGAATTATTTTCCACTTGACTACTGATTTCAGGCCTGATGTTAACATGCCGATTGTCTTCTTACGCTTGCGACTCGCAGTCATCTTTTTTGTGTTCATCCTAACTTGCTTTTCCTCTTCTTCGTTTCGTTTCGTTTCCTTTCCCTTTCGTTTCGTTTCGTTCCGTTTCCTTGGCTTGCCTTCGCCTTCGTTACGCGTGTCCTTTCTATTGCAAATGGCGCCTGAGTAAACCCAATTGAGATGTTGCTGCTGCTCTTGCTGCTATTGTTGCTGCTAACATGGCTGACAACAAATGGAGCGTTGCCCCTCCAAGAGATTACCTTATTCCAGAAACGTCAATAACATGGCCATATGGGTTATACTCATCTATTTGCTTTCGAAATTGAGCGGGTGGTCTAGCAGCAGAAGCGGCAGCAGTAGGAGTGGCAATCGCATTTCTAAAAATCGAAAAAGTTTCAACTTATTGTTAGAGAAACTGATAACAACATTTATATCCTTAAATTTATGCTTAAATTTATGCGCAATTTGTTCTAAACCAGAAATACATACATACTTATGTATGTATGTATGTATAGTATATACACAGAAATTCAATGCTTTAAGAGTGAAAAGAATTTCAATTTTTGATTGAATTATGAATGGCAATCAAAATAATTCATTTACTTGCTATGCTGTTGCAGATACATTGCAAATTTATTTATTTAACCAATTAAAATGCTTTAATAAAGGCCATTACAATAACCTTTGTTATTTTCTGTGTGTTTTCATTCTTTTTTTTTTTTTAACCAACAATGGCTCGAACTCTATCTCCCTTTAGTCCCACTTCTGCATACCTTACTACCCCCATAAAATATACATGTCCAACACACAATGTGTGTGCGTCTTGCAAGAAACAAAAACCCGACAAAAACTGTGGGGGGAAAAACCAGAATCGAATATACATAGTACAATCAACCCTCATAAATTCTTAAACCAATTACAAGTCGTGCACAAAACATTTTTATGGCGATTATTTTCACAATTCAATACAATTTTGTTTTTCTTTTTTCTTTTTTTTTTTTTTGTGCGCAAAAGTTATAGAGCAAAAGCCAAACCAATAAAATAAACAACCAAACGGAATCCATAATACTTGAAAAAGAAACAAAAAGAGTTTGCTATAAACAGATTATGGACCTCTATTTCTTGGAACTTTGCATGATGACAGAAGAATTTATTTCAGAGTCTAATATTTGACTTAAAATGGTTGAAAAATCCTCAATAGATATTTCAAAATCAAAACTCATTGGAAATTGGGTTGTTTAAATGGATTTTCTAAGTTGATTTTGGTTAGATTTAAAATTGAAGACCGTCCCTCTGGTTACTAAAAAATAAACTTTTCCTATTATGTGTGTAAAATTTGGTTGTTGCTCCTGTTATTGGCAAGCGCTTTGTGTGTGTGTTTGAAAAACTATTAATAAACGCAAGTGAATAGTCTGCTTTTGACCATTTTCGCATACATTTTTGTAGTCCAAAAACACACACAAAGTCCTTTCAATTGCAGACAAAAGGCAAAAAAAAGAGAAAAACCAAAAAAAGTTATAGCGTTCAATTTCAAGTTTGTTTCATTAAAATAAACTGCGTCATCAGTATAATTTTGTGCTTAAATTTCGGTTGTTTCGGTTTTTTTTTTGGAGGGGGTTAAGTGGTGGAGAGGCAGAGACACCCCTGCACCGCACCGCACCGCACCAAACCACACCACTTCAGGAGCCCATACATAATTATACAATCTAGATGAAAACATTAGAGCAACCCCAGGTGAGGCAATACATCACCAGCTGACACACACACTGGAACCAGGAGCCCACTCACTGTTGCCTGCTGACAGGCTCAACATGTTTATTTTAGGTTTTTGGTTGGTATCCTCAACGGAAGTTATGCTGTGCATTTTCTGTTAGTGTTTTTTTGTTTTTCAACGTTTTTCCTTTAGTTTTTCAACCATGAGTCTTAATAACCAACTGCCTAGCCCATCACCACCCTGTCCTGTGTGTGTGTCATTAGCGAAATCTGCCGCAGTCATTGCGTGCAGCCGCCCGCCCATCCATCTATCCACCCACCTACATCCAATCGTGATAACTTTAATTACAAACGTGCAAGGATCACACCGATTCAGCCTGTGGGCCACTTTGAGTTGGTTGGCCGCTAATGAGTTAGCCCACGTCCACATCGACATCAACATCAACACACGTGCGCCACAGTTTCCGCAAACACATTTGTAATTTAAGGTGAGACACAGGACGACGACGACAGAAAAGGACACAACAGTTGGTTGCCAGCATTTACAAAGGACGAGAAACGTGGCCAACAAATAAAACTAACTAATAAAATCAGCAAACAGCAAATCTGTGTAAATTGAAGTTTTACTTTGCTTTGCTTCGCTTCAGGAAATCATCCTTTAAAAACAAACAACAGGAAATGGGAAATTTAAAGTCAAACGAATTAAATTTCAATCAGGAGTGTTCCGGTTTTTGATATCTCTCATAAATTAATTCCAGCACTCGGATTAATCCACTTAAGATTCAAATACAAATATTTCAGAGGTCAAAACTAAAAGTATTTTTCAGAAAATTAGCAATTATTAATTACTCCACTGAATTGAAACCGAATAAACTATATTGGAATCGGAAATGCGACCAGTTTATTTGGAACCGGAAACGCGAACAGGTTTATATAGAACGTAGCGTTTCCGATGCCATCAATAGTCAATTATTTCTATGATGTCGTCGTATTGAAGCAGAAAACAAGAGTTTGAACCCTAAAATGACTGCAAGGATTCTTTGATAATTTTTTTGTCTATTTAAGGTCGCCTCTTCGCCTCACATTAAATATGTAACTAATTAGTTGTCAGTTGATCTATTAATTAGCATATGTGAATCTTTTCTCCTTGCTTTTTTTTTTTTGGTTAGTTTTATTTTGTGTCTGCTTATTTAATAAGCCAACAAAATTGTGTACTCAGGCTGAAACGAACGAAGCGTCATTGATAAGGCTTCAGTTGAATGCACACACAGTCAGAGGGCAATTCTGAAATTACAATGGCAATTAGATAGGACTCTGTCACGCATATATACATATGTACTACCTCTGCCAGTGTTTTGGGTAAGGTGTGCATAATAGAGAGAAAGAGAGAGGGAGGTGGGCGAGACAAGTCAGCCACAAGGAACGACACTCGCCTTAAGGGCAAAGCTAGTTTCCTCTAACTGGCGACGACAAGAGGAGGCGGTGCTCCGCGTCTACTGACAATGTAGATGTTGCTGACTGATTTAAGTGCACAGTTTAGGAGCAGGCGAAGGCGGATGCCAACATGCCAACGCCCACACCCACGCCCACCGCACTTAAGTCTCCTCTAAGCTGGTACTGCCTGCCTGCCTGTCTTAGTTTGTGGTCTCAGTCTCTCACTCTCTCTCTGTCTCCAGTTTAGTCAGTCTAAGTTTCCTGTGCAGACGTCACAGACGTTTATTAAAATGAAGTCAGAATCAGACTCAGTAGCTGAGTCTGGCCCTGGTCCTGGTTCTGGTCCTAGCTCTGGCTTTGGCTACCGACGAAGTTTATGGCAGTGCCAACGTTTCGGGGTCGTCAATTATTAAGTAGCACTTACTGCGGTGAGACGGTGACGGTGCCGTCCACTTGCATGCAATTCAACCATTTGCCTAGGGGGCGAACCGTTGGAGTTGGACTCCCTTCCCTGCTCCATTGCGGCTATAAATGTATGTATGTATATGCTACTCTTTAACTTCAATGTGACGGTGTCTAGCGCCCCCAGGGCAAACTACACTTGACAAAAAAAATTACTATAACGGAAAGAGATGAATCTACTAGCCTTCTTTACAAGAGAGAACGCATTCTCAGTGCTCTCGATTAACCGTTTCGATAAAGGTTGTCCTTAAAATAAGCTTAAGAGTGCTCATTGCACAAAGGCTGTGCTTATGAGGTATTAATTTTCTTTTTAATGGATATTTTTCAAGTGTATACTGAGTCGCACTCCAAGCTCTGTCATTCCCTTAACTGTCTGAGGTATGTACATATATATACAGGTGTGTGTGTGTGTGTGTGTGTGTATGTGTGGGTTTGTGTGCATCGAAATGGCATTACATTCATCACACCTTTATGCCTCCTGGTAGGCAAGTCGCGGAAAGCTATGGCAAATGTTGGCGGATAAACCTTATCCGCTGTCAGGCAAGAACTTGCTTTTTTTAATATGCATACATACATACATATTGCTTACTTTTTAGCTTTTCATGTGAACCGAAGCAAAGCCCTTAGTTATGATGAAAGAGTTGCAACAGAAGAGAGAGAGAGAGAGAGACTAAAGGTTGTGGTAGTCTCTCCTACACGGCGCCACCGTCAATGTCAATTGCACTGGGCACGCAACTTGCGGTTGAGTTTATTGTTGTGGAAAATGCAATACAGCGAACATAAAAGGAGAAGGAGCTCAATGTGTGTGTGTGTGTGTGTGTGAGGAAAGTGGAGTTGATAATTTTCCATGAAGTGACAAATTGAAGGCACGTCAATCTCATATAAGCAGCCATTCCCATACAGATCGTTTGATGGAAATTGTCATAGCTTTTTGTATGCATTCAGTTGGCAGAACCTATTGCCAATAGAATTTCAAATCTGGCTTTAATTTTCAAACACAATAGAGGAGGGAACATCGCGTATACGCAATATTTTTTGAAATATTTTTTTCTGTTGAATTAACAGCTCTGCATAACATCTGTTTGGGTTACTCCTACTTGGTTGTAGGTTGGTCCACTATAGCTTCTATCGCCACTGTTGTGTCGCCGTTGTCGTTGTCACAGTCATTATGGTTTTTGTGGTTTTGATGTCAAGTGCAACCAACGACAGCATGGAAAACCTCCATACCTCCTCCACAACGCTCACCCCCTCTCTCATTCTCTCTGGGCTCTTCACCATTTTGTTTGTTGCTTGTTTTTCTCTTTCTGTTTCAGTTTCTTTTTTTTTGCTTTTTTTTGTGCGTTTTGAGGACACTGTGAGACCGACCGCCCTTCTTTTTGCTACCGATTCTGCTTGATGTTGCTACAGCTGTCGCCAGTTCAGGTCAGGTCAGCATATTTATAAAGTCGTCTAAAAACCAAAAAAAAAAAAAAAAGAAAGCGGAGATTGCTTTTTAAGGTACACAGACAAGGGCCCAAAGGACTAAGATTTCAAAGTTTATAACTTTCATATTAAAGCAGCGGTATGCCCCCAGCAATTTGTACGCCAATTAATTGGCGATTAAAGTTTATTTAATTGTTGGCAATTAAAACTAATTGCAGAAATTAAAAACCTAAAAATAACCACATTTTATTCGCCAATGAATATGTGAATTCCTGCCAATACTCCAAACTAAATGAAAAAGTTCTACATATACTTATGTATATATATTTTCCGCTTTTATATCTACATACACCTTTAGATGAATCCCAATTATAATGAAGGGAAAAAATGAAGACACCAAAATCAACTTCTTCAACTTATCCTAAATCTTCCATTTTGGACAAGGACGAAATATGTTTATAATGTTGATTGGTAAATTCATGGAATTAACAACTATTGGACTACAAAAAGTTTTTTAACCACCTCAAAGTTCAACAATTTATACTCATATTGTTGGATTTATCAAGAAATATATCTGAAAAGCAGATAGTACTTATCTTTATACCCAATTTCCGATTACTTTTTAAGTCTAATTGAAAAACTATATAAACTCATTTTATTTTATAGGAAACTAAATTAGATGAAGATAGTTTGTCCTTAAGCAGTTTGGAGTTTATGTCTTTGAAGAATCGATTCATCTGAAATACAAAATTTCGCATACTTATTTGTAATACTGAGAACAAATATATTTGTGAGTATCAATTTCTTTTAGTTTAAAATTTTGAAATATCGATGACACTGAATGAATAGGTAGATGACTATTCGAATTATTATCATTTGCTTCGTAAAATGTTTTCCCTGTTGCACAATTAACATAACATTTCTGCCTACAAATCAATTAAATTGCAAGACAATATGCAGGACAATATGTCCTCAAGGACACAGTGCAGTGCATTTTGAGATGTCACATCGAAAGTCAATTAAATGAAGCAAAACAGAAATCATAACTCAAGATTTACAACAAATTTCACTTAAAAGGTAACAAATTAATTACATTTGCCACACACAAACGTACATATATATATACACACATATATATTCATGTGTGTATGGCTGTGTGTGTGAGTGTTTCATCTACCTGCAATGCGGTTAAAGTTTTTAAGGCAATTTGTAAAACCTCAAACAACATTTTGGAAAAATATTGTGAGGGACAATGTGAAAGGTTACCGCAGAATGCGGGCAAGGAAATGGACATTTAAGTGCAAACTCAGCTGAATCCCTTTGCCCCATGTCCACTGATTAACAGTAAACAGAGCGTGTAAATGTTTGAATATTCAAACCGAGCATTCGTTTTGTCCTTCTCCACTTTTAGCTTCGCCTCCACCTCCTGGTGTTCCTTCTCCACAACAACAACAACTACAACAACTCCATTTCCCTTTTGTGTTTGCAATTTTTGCACACATTTTTTAAGTTGTGTGTGAAATTGTCGCCGTTGCCGTCGTGAAAAGTCACCACCGAAAAGTTGTGGGAGTTTTGGAAAAATGTTGCATGAAAATGGGCGAAAGTCGAAGCAGAATTTTACCCACAAAGGATAATGAATAACAAGCGCTCACACACACACACACACACATACACACACCGAAGGAGTAGCACAGGACATACATATATAGGGAAGGCAAGGCGAGGGTGGAAAAATGGTAAATAGAAAGGCAGAAATACAGACAGGGGCATTGACATTTTGTCTATCACCATACACTGGACTTTAGCCCTTAGCGGAAGAGCGTGAAAGAAGTGGAGAAGAGGGCAAAGCGATAGATAGATAGATAGATATATACTAGGTAGGTAGGTCGGTCGGTCGGTAGGCAGGCGGGCAGTGTGCGGGTGGATCAGAGAGTAAACCTAGTGTGAGCGTAAGGCCGATAATTCTCTGCCGCAATCGCTTTGATTTTCCATGCTGTGACAATTTTCCCGGACTAACAGTTGAACATGCTGGGCGAATTAGTAAGCAATGGCAACGTTCGCGCTGGTCAATGGTCAGCCTCATCAGCAGGATAATGGCGCATTGAAGGGACCACATCAGTGCAGTGCCTCCGGTTCGTGCAGTTAATAGTTTTTTGATGTCTCCCCCGCGCCGTCCACACATTTGTCTTCAACATCGATAATCCTGATGAGGGTCTGTGGCGCACTGGCAACTGCAATGCATTGTTAAGCGGCACTGGATGTGGCGGTGAAGGCGGCGGCCTCTTCATGGGCGTGAGTTTCTGTTCATTCCGCCCCCCGACGATATGGCCAAAATTTTCAATTTTCCATTTTGCCCTCTGAGTCTCGATTTCCACCCGCTGAGCAATTGAAATTGATCGTAAAAGTGCAATCTATGGCACACTATGCAGACAATGACTTTGTATAGAAATAATGCGTACATTTACAGACTAATTTGTACATAAATAAAGTTCTCTTGAATTTTAAAGAATATGTGCCTAAGCAATCAACTGCTGCAATCGATATAACTTCTCTTCAGCAAGAAATTGGCGATATGAAAACCTCAAAGTATAATTACAATTTATGTTTATCTTACAGCGCAATGCCAAAAAGGGAAACAACACAACAACAACAAGGAGAATAAGAATTGCCATCAATTTAGATTTGACCCAAATTCATAATGTTCTCATTTCTTGGATTCAATCTGCACGCACCACACACACATATCAGACAATGTATCCGATAAACAAACCCCGAAATCAGCAAAAACCAAAGGACCAGACTGGTTGCGGTCGCGCCGACATGTCTATATGCCCTTCATAAGGGATGAACCTAATATAAATCTAAAGGCCCAACGTAGAAAGCAAAAATTAACCATTTTAGGCACATCAAATTGGCCAATATCGTTTAATTTGCAAGCAAATAAGATTATTATGAATTTCGATCCTACTAATTGGTATGTTAAAACAACAACGAGAACAAGCGATGAAAACAAAAAGAAAGAGAATGAGAGAGTAAGATTGCAAGTAAATGAGAGTGCAGCTCTCTCATTATCCTTCGCTCTTCTCTATTAAACTCATACATGAAGCTGCACCGGTACATTTTTGCAATGAGTGTGTGGGAGTGACAGGGTGAAAGGGAGCAGCCACGGTAAGGATGCCTGCTTAAGTCATTTGATTTGGTGTGATCTACCCCCTCTCTCCCGTTAAGCACTCCTCACATATGTACATACAATATATGGCAACTTCAGCATGTAAGAGAAATTTCTCTGCACTCTCGCAAATAAGAAAACACAAACCGCTGCTTACTGTTGCTATACCCAATTTTGAAGAAGAGCATAAAAACTGAAAAAATCGTTTGGGGGTGAGTTATGCGGGCTTATGTTGGGAAATAAGAAATCAGTGGAGTTGATTGTCGGAAGCGTTGGGAAAAATGTTGGCAAAAATATTTCATATTTGCATAACGATTACATTAAATCCCGTGGAGCATCAAGGATCAAGCCAGACGGATGGGTTCACTATGTGTTCGAATGAGTGTGCGAGTTAGTGCGTCTGTGTGTGTGTATTGTCGTTCGACGCCAAAACAGCTGGAAGTTGATTTGTCAATTTTTATCACAGTCATTCGGGCGCCAGAAAAAGAATACAAAGAAAACTCAAAAAAAAAAGCCAGAAACAAGAGGAAATGAAAAACTTTCTAATATAGAGAGAACATGAAATGGCAGATATGTACATATGTACATACATATTCTTATATACAGCACATGTGTACTTATAATACCAATTCAATTAACTCTCATTTGTCCATTAACTGTTAAAGTGTGTGCAAAATTTCGCAATGTGTGTGTGCGAATGAAATGTGGAAATGTACATATGTTTTGCTTTTGCAACCAAAAATGATAAAGCAAATAACAATAATTACTGCAAATTTGCAATTGTTTGTAACCACAAATAATCCATTGGCACGAATAAAAGCAAATATGTGCTATGCTATGCTGTGGGGCCACTTGAACAAATAACAATCAGAAATCACACAACCCTCGAGATACAAAATGGACGTACAAATAGTTTTAGCTACACTCGAAATATTTTGGCACAAGATTAAATTTTTTTTGCTCTCAATAATTTATATACTTCGAGAGAAATTATAAATTTAGTCCGATTATTAAGCATATTTAATGAGCTGCGACCAAGAAAGCAATCATCAATTAGGAATTAATCAATTCTCATCAAAAGACAGTCATAGATTAGAGGAATCTTATCGAAAACTTTGTAAAATTGAAGAATCCTGTCTAATTTACTGAGTGTAAACTACATTCTTGGCAGTTTGCTTTCACAAACACATAATTTATTGTTCATTCTTAGTGTGAAAAGGCAATAATTTACTTTTGGTTGACAAAGCAAAAGGACCAATTCAATTCAATTACCCCAGGATAATGTTTACTCATCCATTTCTCAATCTCATGATATATGAGTGTGTGTGTGTGTGCCTATATCCACTCATAATTACCCAACGTCTTTTCGGCTTTAATGTCCTAAACATAAATCCACAACGTCAACTTAAGCGATAAACGGTTTTTGAGAATTAATTCCCCGATAACGGTTTGCTTTGGTCCCCCACACCAGCACACCCACAGTGAAAATCTCCAATGAAAAATGCTCAAGGATTGAAATTTTAAACGGGCCCATGAATTGCGCATTTGCCTTTCGCCTCATTTGTTGTTGATTTTGTGGTTATGTTTCATGGTTTTGGTCCTGCGAGCTGTTATAATGCCGTTGGCCATGATTAATGGAATGCGCACAACTCAACCCAACCCAACCACATCATCTATAGCTCTCCACCCCCAAAAATGCCCCAAAAACTTCCATTACGATAATGAGATTGAAGCTTCAAATTTCTCTTTTCTCTTGCTACTCAAAAATTGCATGGCAAGTGAATCAGTTATGCGAATATTTGCGAGTACCTACTTATGTTTATATGTATTTATGTATGTATGTATGTGTGTAGTACATACTACTCACAGTTAACGTGACAAACAAATAAACAAAGTTTTTGTAAGGTGTTTTATGCAAAAGTTTAAATGAGTTTCCTCGCCTCTTTCTCGCCAGCACTTCAATTAATTTTTGTGCTATATTTTTTGTTCCTGCTTCTTTTCACACATATGTACATATGTATGTACTTACTCCTTTCGCAGAACATTGCGATTAAGTTTTCTTCCTTTTCGTTTTGTTGTACAGAATCAAAATGGCGGATTAATGCATTTCACTCACATTTCATGTGAACACTGAAAAATGGCAAACACTTCAACAAGGAAAATAGGAGGAGTTTTCTCAGGATTACCTTTTGCTATGTAATTTCCATTTTGCATCCGTCTAGGAATGTGGCTTAACGATGGTGCGGAGCGGACGACGTAAAAAGTATTTAAAACAGCAACACACAACTATTTCTGTGGTTGGCCAAACTGAGAACTATTAAAAAGTGTACAGAATTCTTTACCCAAAGCTAAGGCAAGCCATGGCTCAGACTCGCTTGACGAGTGGGTGGACGGAGGGACGAACGGATGGATGGATGGATGGATGGATGGGTGGTGCGGCGACATGCGGTTCTTGGTCCTGGTGCTGGAGCTGAAGCTGGTGGTTGGCATGATTATCCCAACTTTCGTCTCGACAGCAGCACAAAGCGCAAGCAAGCAAGCGCATAGTAAGTTGTGGTAAAAATCTTTTAATTAATTTTTAACTAATTTTCTTTCTAGCTAAACGAAATGACCTTTTTTTCCGCCCCTATACATACATACATTGCCAAAAAACCTTGAAAAAACTTGCAAAACCCAAACTTTTGAAAAAGCAAATGCGCAATTAAACTAAAATTATTTGAATTTAAGTTCTTCAAAAGTAAAATGGCTCTATGCAAAAATGTAGAACAGTGTGTCAAAAACAATGGCAGAGAGATTAATAGATGTATTTAACCTCTTTTCGAAAACAAAAAAGGCAAATTTCAATGAACTTATGATAATGAGTATTTAATTTGCTGGAAGTTAATCACAATTATCATCAGTTTACATGCATTTGAATTAAACTTAAGCCCATTCCCAGTGCAGGCATCTCTGGTGGAAGAGGGGTGGAGAAAAAAAGGGATTCTTTTTCGATATGTAGGTATGTATGCAAGTCCAGAGACTTGCTGAACTTTCTGTACTCTCGACTTCCACATCGCCAAGTGGAAGTGGATTAGCAATTTGTTAAGCCAACAATTTACTTTGCTTAACGCATTTCATAGGGCTTCGTTCGGTAAGTTGTTTGCATTTCGCAAGAGCAACCCAGAGTAGAGCGTTCGGTAGTGGAGTGTAAAGGGAATGAGAGCATTTGGCTGGCCATTTCCATTTTCATTTCCTTGCTGCAGTCGGGCAAAAGGATATCGAGTAACAGAACGAACGACTGGGCCCAACTTTTTAGACGGCTTCGTTGTTGTCGTTTTTACGGACTGGGTACATTGGGTGCCGCACAAGCCCTCCACTCTCTTTCTCTCTCCCTCATCGCTCACTGACTGTACTTTCTATGTTTAATTGTAATTTTAACTTTTGCCATTTAAATGTACTTTACGTGCAGACTAAGGAAAACGATAGAGAGGGCGGAGAGGGAGAGTGGCAAGTGAAACCAAGTCAGAGAAAGTTGCATAAAACTGACAGAAAAGGAACTTCGGGATGATGCGGTTGCATACACCTTCTTGACATCCCATCTTGGTATTTACCTATGGCAAACAGTTTGCTTTAAATCAAATTGAAGATACTTTTCGTCACTTTTTGCTCACTTTATGTTAGAGAGTTCCCCAAAACAGTTCATTTGCATTTGTACTTGCTTAATGTAAATGAGTTTGGGGTATCCTTATAGTCGAGCAGTATTCCTTAAAGCACGAAGCATAAGAGAGAGTGATAGAGAGATAGTGATAAAAGCGAGAAAGAGAGAAGGAATCAGAAAGAAAGTTACTGTCAGTTGAATTTAATTGCACAAGTTGTGACTTTGACTCTTTTTCTTTGAAATTATATTAAACGCTAAAAGCAGTTCGTATAATAAAGTCAATGAGAAATATCATTTAAATATTTAAATTTTATTAACATTTTATTCTCAATTTAATGCTCAAAATGCCAGAAAAAATTGAAATGCGAAAACTAAGCAAAAGCAATAAAAAAAATGTTTTGTGGCAGTTCGTAATGTAAGTAATATTTGTCTCACTTCTAGTTTATGTTTTTTTTTGTTCGCGTAAAAAAAAACTGTAGATTTTTCCATTTTTCTAGACAAGATCAAAACTTCAAGACAAAAAATATATTTTATTTTAATTCTCGACTCTTTGTTCGTCTTTATTAGTTAACCTCCTTTCGAATCGGGTCTTCTGCTTTGATTTGAAGTGTTGTAAAATTTCACGAGGAACCCCAGCTTACATTTTTACATATACACAATTTGCAATTTGCTTTGGAAATTAATTTAACATTTCGTACAATTCGTGATGCTTATTTCAAGTTATTCAGGCAAACAAAATTCCTAACTCCATATGTGTGTATGTGTGTGCTTATTTGTTTAAAAATACAAATAATCAAAAGACTGAAATGTGCTGACAACGCGACAAGCGAAGACACTGCACATGACATACAAAAACACCTCATTACCAACATCGTTTTTCTCCCACAAGAAATCCAGAAATTTACCTTCGCACACAAGTTTGGCATTCAACAGCCACACGATTAAATAAAATAAAATATTTCGTAATAAAAAAGAAAGATACAGGGGGAAAAAAACAAGAAAATTCAAATTTCATTTACTTTTTGGTGGCTGTCGGCGCGTGCCAGACATAAATCGAAGTCAGCATCTCTCCCCTTTTAATAAGAGAGAGAGAGAGAGTAAGAGAAGAGGATGAGATGGGAAGGATGATGGCACCTCCAATGACTCCTCTCATTATGCTTCCGCTTCCGGGATGTGAACGGGCAAAGTTAAGCATTGGGGGGCGTCATAAGTCAGTCTCAAGCGCCACCCGAGCACCATCCGCCAACCGCCGCCACAACACCCCCAAAACAATTTTCTTGTTTCGTTTTTTACGGCATTTTGTTTATGAGCCTGAAGGAAAATTGGAACGGGAGGAGGATCCAGGGTGGTTACCAGACACCTCACACACCCACAAAGGACTAAGCATGTGTTTCTAAGGTGGCATCCTTGTGACACACATACATACATACATATTTTGCGATACCTGCTCTGCCAAGCAGGCCCAACAACTTCGTGTTGTTGTTCCGCATAAATGAGTCCAATTTTTATTCAAATTAGATTCATTCTCAGTCATTTGCCATAATTATGAGTGGCCAGCAGCAGCAGCATCTGGCAACAACGGTGAAAACATAGAAATCGCCCTCTGGCCATAAGAAATTACGGATCTATCTCATAGATAAATTTCCAGACATTTAGCGTTGATTACATTTTGTGTTTGCAGAAGCATTAATTGCTCAAAATTTGTTCAGCAAAATTTGTTCATGGACAGTGTCTATTTAATTTTAATAAGAAATCTTTTTCTTATTATACCCATAAGTATGCAATGGAAAAAGGAAAAAATTAATTTAGGGAATCCCCAACCCCACTAAGTAGGCAATTTTTGAGCAGTTTCGAGCTGAAAAGATTTTTTACTCTAAAAATCAATGAAGATAAATTTATGTTACAGATCAGGCATATTATTGGATGCAAAGATCTTAGCCTGACTCTAACAACTCTTGAGAACAAAGATGAAGAATTTTTATGTGCCGGCAAGTAAATGATAATATAAATTAAGTTAAAGGAATTGAGGCATATATTGTGGTTTCCTATTCTTTACTTTTCATATTTTGTTTTGTTTCATTTTATAATCTAAACGGCTTCCTTCCTAATTTCCCGGTTTCGCATTGGTTGCTTGGTTTCCCTTTCAACCGTAATATAATTAAGATAATTATCTCTTTTTAATATTTTAGCAACTCATTTTTCCTTTAAAGACCTATTAAATAAAAACACAAAAGAAAAAGAAACCATGCTTAAAAAGTACACAAAGAGAGTGAGGGAGAGTGAGGACAATTGCTTTAAAACTTGCTTATCGGTGTATGAGTAAGTTACCCAGGACATAAAAATGCCAGGCGATAGAGTGGTTTGCCTGCTGAAGGCGAGAATTGGGGTGGCGAGGAGTGAGGGGTGAGGAGGAGGGTGGTGTGTACTGGTCTGGATGTAAAACATTTTTGGCCATCAGCTGTTTATATATCGTGGCACAAACCACCAATGCCGCCACCAACAACCTTTTCACCCCCCTGCAATTTATATATTGCACAAGGATGGGAAATATACGGCGCATTTTCAACTTAAACCCGACTATGACTCTGTGTGGATGGGCATTGTGAATGGGATTGAGCTTGTGGCTGTGCATTCTGCCTGTCTGTCTGTCTGTCTGGGTGTCTACCCCATCGGTCGCTGGTATGGAAAATATAGTTAACACTTCAAAATCGGAAAATAATCTTATAAAAATTCAAAATACGAGACCTTTTTGACTGTTGCTCGATTAAAGGAATCTTACACGTATGTGGAGGTCTATTAACCCGTATTAAGTCCAAGGGGGGCAATTGGGAACAAATTTTCCTCACTCAAACAATGAAGTGAAGTTGGAGTTGTTCTCTTTTCGCCTCCGCACACACACACACACACACCATATGTTCAACAAACACACATACCCTATAGGGGTTTATTTGGGGGTAGGATGTTGTGTGAATACGTGGAGAGGGGGAGAGGGTGGCCACCCTCACGGAAGTCTGCACACTCCAATCGTTACCGTTACCTGGTCCTGGTCCTGCTGCTTGTCCTGCTGGACGGACGCTCATTCATTACGTTTTTCACTTCACTTTGTTTTTATACCAGGTGGATGATGGTAGCCCCACAGGGTACAAATTGCATATGCTCGCTTGCTCTCACTCCCCTGATGTGTTTGGATAAAATGAATGTCCTGACCCGAACCCGGACCCGGACTCCAACTCGGACCAGGACGGAGACACCTACATACATAGATAGATGAAGACTGAGATAGTCGACGAACCAGCACATAAATAATCTACATTTCACATACAGGTAAATTGTCAGCGAGTTGTGATTTTGAATTTCAAGTGATGAATGGAAACATTATTTTATGTTGCATCTCTATGTATTTTAAGGGATTCTTTTTTTTAGCTAAGCTCTTATTCTATTTTTCCACTAAATTGTCATCAATAAAATCAAAATAGAAACCCTTTTGTATCTTAGGCTTTAAACTAGCTTCCAAACAAATTGTACACTTAAAAAAAGAAGAAAAAAACTGTCAGATTTCAACTCTTTGTCTGATTATCCGTTTCAATCCGTCTTTTGGGTGACTTCGTTCTGCTCTGGTTCCTTTCGCGCTCTCTCTCTCTGTCCTTTCTTCTTTCTCCTTCACAATGGACAAAAGACAACACAAAAGGCAAATTGAAAAGGAAAACGTTTGAGTTCTGTCAAAGTAAATGTACAATTCAATTTAATGTTTCCCGACCAACAAAAAAAAACCTACAAGATTTTTCCATTGACAATTGGCGGTTTTCAACGCTTTAAACCAGAACACACAATGAATGGAAGAATATTGACCCAATCAAACGGAAAGGGCAAAAAATTTGCTTTACGATGACTTTATTTACGTTAAAATGGTAGAGAGGCCATCATCTACTGCAACTCTGGCAACTGAAACCGATAGAAACGATGTAATCTATCTTCCACTACAATGGTCGCTAAAACGTCATAGATGGATCGATTAAAATTATAGAACAAAAGATCAAAAGCATGCGATCGAGAAATGCCCTAAGGAGCATTTATTAAGAAAAGCCTGCAAAATGGATCTAAATGGACTAGGCGTCTCGGCGATAACTATCAGAACCGTCAGCGGTTCACGATCCTGGCCATTCGATTCAGGTTTCATTTTTCACACATTTTTTACACATTTTTCACATTTTTCACATAATAAACACGGATCTTCATAAAATATTTGCCCGGTGTGGCGCTAGTCCAGTCAGCCTCAAAGCAACATGTAACCACAGCGGCAACCAAAACAATGACCAACAGATCAGATTTGAACTTGGTGTAGTACAATGAGAACTAAACTTTCAGAGCACGGCCATAATACGTTTCAGCAATGGAGCCACTATATACATTGATGCGCGTCGTAGGCGGAGATCGTATCGGAGGCACTTGGCCAGAAGCCGCTTGTATCACTTGTGCATTCACGCAATTGCAACAAAAACATATGGGAGAGGAATTTTGGAAAATGGCCGCTTGCTTAGCCCACTCCGTGAGACTGGCGGAATATGCTTCCTTTGTAGACATCTCCGCATGTTGATTGTCTACTTTCGAAAACGGATTCGTTAAGTTTGAATCCTCCGGCTCAGCCATGATGAAATTGTGACTTCTTTCGAACGAAAGTACATTTAACGTTTATATTGCCTTTCGAAAGTCTTTTGACAGACTAATGAATTTGGAATTTTTTGTGACCTCTTTCGAATTTGATGTTTTAGGAACGTGTAACTAATTAAGAGTTTTTTTATTCATAAAACAATCAAAAACTACGCTTTGAAAGTTGTTAAACAATCTTTCCATTTAACTTTCAAAACTGGCGAACAGTTTCTTCATTCTCAAAACAATTTAAAAACTATTTAAACAATCCTCCGACTTAACTTTCAAAATTAACAACATGTTAGACTGTTACAGAGAGATATCCTTTCACTTTGCTAGGAAATTGATTAACCCATACCTGGACCTGTCCTGTCCACACGGCATTTTGAAAAACACACCCTCAAAAATTGCTGGCAAATCCTGGGAACACCACCAAACAAACAATAATGTTTAAATACGAGTATTACTGCCGCCAGACAGACAGAAAGCTTTGATTTTCTTTTATTTTTTTCCGCCAACAGTGACAATGGACGAAAATGTATACAATTTGTGTGATCGCTTACCAAAATATAAATACACTATCTTTTATTTTTCGAAATATTGTGTGTTTGTTATGTTTGGACACAAACACAAAGTTTTGGAGAACACTTTATGGAAATAGTTTCAATTTGCCAGACCAAATGAGCGTCATGACGATATGAAGGACCTTTGTTGTTCACTTTGTTGCTACACAAATTGAATTTTCGACAATTTTCGAGTGCCACTTCACCATAGTACAATTGAGTTTCACTCTAAAAAAAAATATTTGAAACGCGTAGCCGGCATATTTTCTCAATTTATTAGAGATAAAATTGTGTGGCAATTGATGCGACAGTCTGAAAATGGACTACCACCCACGTACAGCGACGACAACAAACTGACAGGCACGCGACTTAAATCCAACAGCCATAGAGAAAACTGAAACTAGCCACGAGCGCACGACACACGAACAGTAGCACGAGACAGTGTATCCTGTCGTGTCGGTCGTGTAAAAAGCGAAAGGCGCACTGGCACACTGGTGTGAGGAGTGCGCAGTGAGTAGTAGTAAGACAAAGAAGAGAGGCGAGTGGAGAGAGAGAGAAACTGGAGCGAACGCAAATGGTGGTTGTTTACCGCCGTCAACAACATGCGAGGACCACCATCCAAACGGGGTGGCTTGGGTGGTTCATGTGTTGTGACGCGCCGCCGTCTGTAGGAGCATGACAAAAAGGAGGGTGGTGGCGTTGGCGGTGGCGGTGGTAATGGTGGTGGAAAAGATTGCCGGACATTTGCTAATATAAACTATCAACTGATTGCCAAGCGAATCAATCCTTTTAGCCAAATCACAAAATGTTACATACATATGTATATGATTTAAAACTTCTTACTTCAGTTATTTGTTGGATTCATGAATGAATGAGAGGCAGAATTTCAATTCCTATTTATTATCAGTCTGTCTCTCATGCTCTAGTTATAATTATTTTATATACTATTTCTAAAACAAAAACGAATAATGCAAACGTATCGTAAATGTAATTTATATAGAAATTTCAGAGCAAATAATTACTTGCATAACTAAACTTCTGCTCGATCTACACTCAGCTGATATAGAAAGTAAAGAAAAGGCTCCCCTTGATCGTTGAGAGATACTATTAATTAACCCCAATATTCAAATTGGGTTGTAAATTTGGTTTCCATAACGTTTTGAAATGGAAATTTTGACATTTGAAATATAGGAAATTTTTAGTAAGCGTAACGGAAATACCTCTATTTTTGCAGCGCTTGTACGAATTCGTTTGCATTCGTTTTTATTAAAAATTACATTTAGTTATCGTGCTTGTTGCGGGTGTATGTGTTAGTTCCGTTTGTCTATTTACAATAACGATCTGCTTTCATTTTACTGCGTCTGTCTAATAGAGTTTCATGTAGAGATCCTTCGGCTTTGGCAGTCACCAGCTCCTTAATGCCATTCTGATTAATACGCATTCTTTTGTCCTGGAACTTTTGAAATTTTTTCCTAAGAGAGACAAAGATGATATCAGATCGAATTGTATTCCCAATCTATAATTCCATACGTACACATAATTCTTTTCGACCTCAACCAAGTCGCCCTTTTCCTCTTTGGGTTCTTCATCAATAACCACATCGCGGGTAGCGTTGCTCCGCACTATGCAGATTTCATGTTCTCCCACCTTTTTACGCAAAGCCACACAAGCATCATCTTCGGGATCGATGGACATGAAGTGACCCGTTTCGGCGAGCAAAGCCATTCGTCGACCCTGAAGAGAAAATCTAAGTTAATACCAATTGTCTTTGTTTTGTCAGACTTTTGGCGGGGTGGTCCTACCTCAAACACTGGCTCCCATTGTTCCATGCTGCCAACAGCCTCAGAACGTCCTGTGACCATACCATCTTTTTCAATTTTCAAGTATTTGCCATATCCTGACTTAAATGACACTTTCTGCTCATTAATGGGAAATGCTGTGAATATCTCTTCAGGGTCTGGTCCATCACCCTGATTATGTGGAGCTCCCAAAGTGAACAAACTGCAAAATACTTTAGATTTTAGGATCTAACTTGGAATTGCTATCGTTACCCTTGATTACCCATTGTCCAGAGCTCTGAGGTAACAACGATCGCCAAACTCTATGGCCACAGTTCCGGTTATGTCCACTGCCGCCTTTGTTGCCCACCAGCCGTCATGCTCCACTGCATCCTGATCTATTTGGACCTTTGGCTTTTTGCTGCCCTCTGATTTTTCTTTGTGCTCCTTATCCTTCTTGCGTTTTTTGCTTTTTCTATAGAATATAGAAAAATATAGGTAAATACATAAATAAAATGTGAGCAAACAGTCATTAACTATTAATATTACTTGTGCTTTTCACCCTTCAAGACCAACTTCTTAATACGAATGTTATCGTAGTCCGACATTGTTAAGAATTATTTAAAATTGCAACAACTTTAACAATATTTGCTAACTTTATATTTATTTACTTTTGCCAGTGTGACCATTTAACTTTATCTAAAAATCCAGCAACTAGAGGAACTAGTTCGCCACTAGGCTAAATTAAGACTAAAATAAACAAACTATTACTTAACTTTTTTTGTAGTAATTCAGAAGTTAAGATATAACATTTAACAATTTAACAATGGATTTATCATGATATCGCTAACAACAATTTTATTTTAAACACAATTAAGGCAATTAAATGTCGCAGTTCAAATTCGAACTAGTTCAGAATAATCGTTAAATTTGAAATAATTTAAAGCAGTTTTATAAATATATTTTATTTCGTACATACATATAAGTATATTCATTTTCAAGTCATGTACATATTTTTGAAATGACAGATGGAAAATAGAAACTAAAATTGAGCTTAACTTAGGCAAGTATTATAAATAACTTGGCATGCCTTTGACTGGTTGCTTCATGAGCATGAAACTAAATAGTAAGCATAAATTTAAATTAAAATTAGCGAAAACATTAAGTTCTGATTGGATCAATAAGAAGTAAATTCCTTTGTAAATTACAACTTTCATACTTAACACATACATATACGTACATTGGAATACGATAATAAATGAATTCATTAATGTATCTTAAGCAAATTGTGCATACATTATGCCAGGAATTGTATATATGCAATAATAATACTAATGGAGTGTAGATAGAAAATAAGCACATAATAACTAGGAAATTAATTCACTAAATACAACATAAATACATAGAGAACATAGAGATGGGTTTTACAAATAACCTTCAATGGATACATGTTGCCACTGGCCCTGTAAAGAGGAAGAAGAGGAAGCCAAATAAGATTCGAGTCGAAATAATACTCACAAGTACTTTTTACTTACTGCAATACCAAGATTCCAGCCAACACCGGCTGGATTCTCCTTTGTAATGCCGCACCGTCTGCATATTATGCCATTAAGGGAGACTGCCCAAACCTCTTTGCCCACCGAGACGGACCGGAAGCCACAATGCGTCTCTGTGTGTGGTGGAATGTTGACTGCATTTGGCAGGAATTGCCAATGGGAGCCCTCAGGAAAAGTGCGTGTTATCTCCTTGCGTACGGCCAGCCTTTGTTGGTTGTCCACAGCCCAAATGCCAGATCTTCCCACACTTATTGCCTTGAAGTTGACACCCGATGGTGCCTCGACCTGTTGCCAAGCATCGCCACAGGGATTCTGGCGACTAATGCCATAGCGAAAGAAAACCATGCCATTGCGAGCGACTGTCCATACCTGACCAGTTGGTCCCACACTAATGCCAATTAACGGCTGATCGCTAGCAATATGCTCCCAGGCATCGCCACGTGGATTTAGGGTGCTCACACCATGTCGGATTAGTACATCGCCATTGGAGGCTATAGCCCAGGCGGTAACGGGAGCATCGTCTACATTATATACGCTATCCACATCATCGTCCAATACCTGTAGCGCAGCATCCAAAATTTTCGATTGGCTCAACTCCTGCCAGGGACCACTGCTGGTCAATCGACATTTTTTCATCCAACGACGGCGACGGACACAATCCGTGAGCTTCTTGTGAGCATGATACGCAGCAGGGAAATCTATGGCATATTGCCAGCCCTCTTTATCCGCTCCTCCTGGTATATTGTAGTCTATGGCCCAATCCGAGATCCATTCACAATGGGTCGAGAGCAATTTAGTGTGCTCTTTACTTCTCTTTTGTCGTCCGCTGGCATCGCTCCACATATGACGATCGGTGGGCAGACTTTTGGCTGTAAAACCACTGATTGGATTCCATCTCTGATTTTCATACACATAGTAGGTGTGGGTATCAATCATGGGATTTATCTTGCCCGAACCCTCCAATCCTTTTAGGAACATACCGCCCCATCCACCATTGTAGACCCAAGCGGTATTATCGCATGAAATGCCCCAAACTACATCCACACCGCTGTTATAAACACGTTTCACATGACCACCCATTTGACGCCAATGCATCTGCTCCATGGACACAATAAGCGAGGGACAACGATACAATATGTTGAACAATTTAACCCTACCACTCACATATAGACGAGTGACAGCCTCCGGATCTGTGCGATATTTGTAATCCGCATATGGAATATTATTCACCTTGATCTCATAGTGATTTTGCATGGCCCTGCAAATGAACATAGGGGTTAACAATAATAGCGGGCGATAGTAATGCATTAGTTACCTAATTTTTAAGTTGAACGTGGCGCCGGAAGCAAATACCATCTTATCATTGCGTATCTCCTCCAGCCATTCCGAGGCTTTCATGGAATTCAGCACGGTAGTGCGTTCGTTAAAACGTGGATTTAAATGCATGGCAATCACACGATGCTTCTCCACACGATGGGGTAACACACGCACCGTCGAGTGGCATTGTAAATCGAAACGGATTTGATCGGCATCATCATAGACACAACCAGCAATCTCCAATTCGGTGCCGCATGGCATCCTAAAGAGATTCCGTGATAGTATAATTTAATTCTCTAATTTAAATATCACATTTTATACTCTTACCCATTATATAGCGTATTATAGTAGGGAGTCTCGCATGTAGAAACATCCATACGTTCCACGTAGCCCCCGGCATCTCCAGCTAAACTTTTGTCCATTTGCTGGGACTTCATGTTAGCCGCATCGAAGACGAAAACGTCTCCTAGATCGCTAGTTAACCAAATTGAATTGCTAGCCGGTTTTCCCATCAGCGTATTTATTTGACTGCACACCGAGGACAAGTGGGAGAGCCAATCTTCCATTTCAGCATCGCTGGGAAATTGCAGTTTTACTGGAGTACAATTGACTGGCAAGTGTGGAGCATGTATAGCCAGACGCGGAGCTCCGGCTTCACTACAACACTGCACACAGGTGATGTCGGAGAGGGGAAATTGAATTTTGGTCGACGAACCGTCGGGACTGAGCACAGTGAATGTGCCAGAGTCATTTGAGTCAGTTGTAGGATTACAGCTAGTAGCTCCACTGGCGGCGGTGGAACTGACACTAGCACCACTCACCCATTCCAGCTCAATGATGCAGTCTTCGTATTCGCCACCAGGACGCTGATATCGCGCATCCGATGATTTAATCCACGACGACAGTTCAACAGCCTTTTCGAATTTAGCCATTTCCTGCATTTTGGCAAGTCTTTGCTGTCGCAATTGCAGTTTACTCAGGATGTCCTTGCGCCAGTTGGCATTCACATCAACTTGACTATCATTGGATGATTGCTCATTAAACCAATTGGGCATATTGGAAACATCCAAACAGACAGCTCCAGTAGACACACAGCTCCACAAAATGCCACATTCCGTCCAAAACTGAGATCCTGTGTGGTCATCATCCTCGCCTAGAAAAACATCCGAACCGTGATGCGCCGAATCGGATTCAAAGACAGCCGAATCGCTTTCCGGATGGGCCTCAGTGCCCACTACTGAGCCAACACTGCGAACAGGGGACCAGGCTCGTGGATTTTTTAATTGTGTTTCGAATTTGCCAGTTACCTCAGCCACATCAGCAGCCGGAGCACTGGAAGCATGACCACTAGAGGAATCTCTTAAAGCGGCAGCTGTCCGATGCTTATGACGATCATTAAGATTCAAGCTACCAATGGTGGGAGGGGAATCAGCACTAAGCTTCCAACGTTCATGCTTTAGACGGCCATTAGTAGAGACTCCACCGCTGACGACGCCAAGACTGGGCAATACAGTCTCAATTACAGCGCAAGTCTCGACTACACCTTTCTCTTTCTCCTTCGAGTAGAGATTAGAGAAACTTTGATGTTTGGAGCCAGGTGTAGAGCTACTGCCCCCACTTTTACGTGAGACAATCGACATGGAACTGGAAGTGCGGCTGATTTGCATGGGACATTGAATTTGACGCCACTTTTTGCCCGTAGGATCTGCAGAGGATACCCCCGATCTATAATAGAGTGCTCGATCGGCTGCGCCTACGGCAAAGACCTGAATATGAATTCATTTAGCCATATATTATTTAACAGAGAGAGGGGGAAGTGTTTCCTTACCTGATCATTGGGTGCCACAGAGATCATGGATATATTGCCCACCATTTCCACCCAACCCTTGCCTATGGCCGAGTCCTCGCTTATGCCAGCCGCCTCTCCTTTTATGCCACGTCGAAACCAGGCATGATGATCATTGGTCACACACCAAACGGCATCTGTGCCCACCGAGACGTGAACAATGCGTGGTCCAGGTGTCTTAACATCCAACCAAGCCTCCCCAGTGAGATTATCCCGACTTACTCCGGTGCGAACGATAACACGCCCATTATACAGGACAGCCCAGACCAGACCAGTTGCTCCCACACTAATTTGTGCCAGTTCACTTCCCGTTGGCGTAGGTATAGCTGTCCAGCGTAAGCCTTCGGGTGATGCGGCTGTTACCCCTGTACGAAACATGGCCCTCCCGTGAGCCGTAATAGCCCATACGCAAAGTGTGCCGGCTGGGGCATTTGGCACATTAACTCCTCCAATGGCTACATCAATGAAGGGCTCCTGGGTGGGATCTTTGTGCAGCGGAGCCACAGCGCACCAACTATTGAGTGCTGCATAGCGTCGAAAGCGTATCCACTTTCGGCGACGCACATACGAATTCCAAGACTTCTTTATGGAATAGGAAGCCGGAAAATCCAAAGCATACATCCAGCCATCTTCGGCCAACTGCTGACCATCTAACTCTAGATCCAAATGCCAATCTCCATCCCACTGCCAGGCCATTGAGGGTAGCCGTATTTTGTCCACACTGCGCTCTACACTGCCATCGGCCGAGGAGTATCTATATCGATCGGTGGGCAACAAAGTTTTCGAGAATCCCTCAATTGGCAGCCATCGTTCATTCTCGAAAGATTCCTCACGCACACGAATCGGCACATCCAAGCCATGCACATGCACATACACCTGACGATCGCCGCCAATGGCCCACATATAATTCGTGACAGCGCAGATCTTCTTGAACTCCAAGCCCAGATAGGGGAATTCGCGCCATGCTCCCGAGCTAGTAGATAGCGTGTAGACGCGTCCCTCGCTGCTCGTTGCAAATAAATAGCTGCAAGGCATTATCTTATCTAGTCTTTGGGGGGAAGGTGGTGGTGGCTCTCTCTAGTCTAGTCTAGTTACATGAAAAGACAATAAGTCTATTGAGATCATCCTAGACCAGATCAAACCTAGCAGGAGCAAACCAAAAGGATTCCTTACCTTTGCTGCTGCTATTGTTGCTGCTACTGAAGCTAATCTTATTATTTTTCTTTGTTTATTTCATGGTCTCTGTTGTTTTTTTTTTTTTTGCTTCACAACGAAATTATCACAAATAATTGATTTATCCACCCAGACCCAGGCTCACCTAACCACCCACCCACTTGTGTCAACATCAACAGCTGTTGCGTACAACAGCACAAAGTTATTTAACAGACTCAAAAGCATATAGTTAACCGACTATGTAAGTTAACATCAGCAGCAAAAGCAACTCTGTGTGACGGGCATTTGCCAACCCTAGAAAAGAGGAAAAACAGATTTTAGTTTAAACTTTAATAAATCATAACCACACGACTGTGCTGCACTAATGCAGTAACATGAAAATTTGTGCAAATAATAGTGGCAAAGGGGAATAGTTTCCATCGACAAATTGCAGTTGCAACGGCAAAGCCAACTGCATTTTTGTATACGGCGTGGCGACGTAAAAAATACAAAAAAAAAACAAAAAACGAGCACGCGCAGGCTAGTCATATCAGCTGCTGCTGCTGGCTCCATGAAGTGGCACCGCCGACACCGACCCAAACCCCTATAAAAGGTCCAAAAAACCAGCAAAAAAAAAGTATGAGGAAAACCCGAGTGCCCGAACCCCAAGTACAAGTCCTTGCAAGCAGCCGGTATTTCATACATAGAAATAGTAAAAACTTTTACACACATACATACAAATGCGAGAGTCTAGTTGTTGTTGTTTTTATACTACGCGAATGCACACACACCCATACTTACACAGCTGCATTTCTCGGTGTAAGTGTGTGTGTGTGTGTGTACATACATACAATATCCTGTGCATCCCGTAAAACTTCTTAGTCGCTTTTGTGGGAAAAATCATTTCGGGCAGCAGCTCCCCAGGTCCGAGCCCCAGCCCCATATGTGAGCTCTGCCGGACATAAAAGAGAATCAAAAAAGAACAAAAAAAAAAGAATAGAAAAATTTAACTATACGAAACATAACCGCAACAAATCCTCCGCATATGTGTGCACCGGACGGGAACCTACCAATAACGATTTTTAACTTAAACTTCCTTAATTTATTTTATTTTCTTTGCCAGTTGAAAGTAACTCAATAGTGGAATCAAGTTGCAAGCATAACAAAAATAAAACAAAAAGACTGCAGGTGAGAGTCAAATATTTATATATACATAGACGTATATATATTCTTGGTGAATTAAATCATAATACCAATCCTTTCTTATTCAACAGCTACAAAAATTTATTGTTGAAAGAAGAAGGAACTAGAGTTCTACCTCTCTATCTTTCTCTCTCTCTCTCTCTCTCTCTGTGTGTGCGGTTTTTTTTTGTCGCTTTCTGGAGTTATCTTTGAATTATCATCATCACACAATAAAGTCATGCCACGGGGTAAACGTCGAGCTCCTGAAATCGGTGACAATATGGACAGTCAATCAAAGAGAGCCCGTACCAGCTACACAAACATACCGACACAGCAAGGCAGCAGGTGAGATCCTTTTCAGAGTAGTCTTTAAAAAATTATAATGCGAAAAGCTTAATTGCGCGTCAAATACTATGAAAAACTTACATCAAGTCCGATTTCGAAATCTTAATCTCATGAATTTCAACTATGCTTGGCTCATGATAAGACACTGGGCACCCCTCCTGGTTAGCATAGGCATAGGTAAAAATATTAGCTACAAGGTGATTGAAGAATAGGAATCTTCAAACAATGAACTTTAGTACTACAATATTTTTTATTTTAACCTTGAGGCAGGTCTATTACTTCTCAAATACAAAATACGCCAAGCAATTATCGAGGACTTATTGTCGTAAATTTTCACTAAAACTGAAGGGAATTACACTTCTATATAAATTTCAACCAGAAAGGTAGAACATCTTCACTAAAACTTTCATTTAATCACATCAGTTAATTGGATCACATAATGTTAATTTGATACGCACTGACAACAACCAGTCTATTTCTAAATAAAATTAAAATACGACTTATAGCAGATAGCTGAAATAGGAAGTAACTGAGGAAGACCAGATCAATTGATGTATTTTAACTACAGGTTGATTATAATTTACTTTCTGTAGCCCATCTATCTTTCACCATTTTTCCAATGAAGCTCCTCTCAATAGGAAAGAACGAAAACAGATTTCTGAAAGCACTGACTTCCAGTTCGATTATCCAATGAAGTTTTGGGTTACTTGGTTATTATAATTCGTTTTCTGATAACTGCATTTATTGAAAAGATAAGTGTTCCGATAATTTACAATAGTTAATCTCTCGTTTTTGATGGGGCATATATTGGCAAACAGTTCTGAATTTGAAAGGATTTTTATAAATAGATAATTATAATATCGTGTTGTGTGAGATTTCACTTGAAAAAAATTTTAGGTGCAGCAACAAAATTTTTTTTTTTGGATTCACAGCGTGTGTGGGAGTGTTTATGTGTATATTTTTCTTCATTTTGTTTTTGTTTTTTATATATATAGTAAAGTTCTTATTGGCATCTTTTTTTACTTGAACATTAACTTTTTGAACCAATATAAAAGAGATCAGTTAACATTTGAGCTATATGATATGACAATAGGATTTTCTTTCATTCGGTTAACCTTGATATTTATATATATATTATATGTATATATATAATTTAATAATTTTTATATAAGGTTTTGCTATAATTTGGTTTTTGTTTTTATACATTAACGATATGGAAGACATTTTGCAATTCTCATATATGTATATAGTATATGTATCTTAAGTTGCATTCAATTAATCGCTGGTACACAATATCATTATAATACAATCATACAATCATCATCTAGCTTAGATCGATCCAACATCGGGAAAGAAAAATAGAGCGCGAGTTAGAGCGTGTGACATGTTTTTTTTGGGGGGATATGTAGACAAAGATATGCTGAAAATAAGTTGAAATTAAACTAGAGAGAATGAGGTCCTTTGTCCTTTCTCTTTGGATATTATTTTTTTTTCCTTTTTTGTTTTTGTTCTCTTGTTTATACGTTCTTCGTCTTTACTCCATGGAACCATATTGAACCTTCTTGATTTTAAAGTAACTAAAAAATTGAAGAAAATTTATAAATTTAAGTACATTGATAAGACGGTGTTTAGATTTCGAACTTACCGCCAGCCTCCATATCCGGAAATGGTCAATAGGACGGCAATGGCCAGGGCTGTACCCACAGCCAATGGAGCTGTCTCATCTCGATACGAACCAGTGGCACTGCAATGGAATGATGGTCCCCATTTGCCACTCTCCTTGAACATGAAGCTTTGCATATGCAAATCTCTTAAATACAGACGAGCTATATGCCCAGACTGATCGCCCGAGTCTTCAGGGGCATACATAACAACAGCTTGCTCCTTATCGCACACATAAGATTTGCCCACGGGCGTTGGGAAAAACATGGGTTGATGCGAAGTTAATTTCACATTTAAGTCAGGACGATCGGGATGCTCGAAGAGAGGATTTGATGATGAATATGTCAACTCAAATAGATTTATGTACCAGCCTTCGCCGCCAGAGGACTGTAAAATAAAAAAAAAAATACAACGAAAAAACAAAATGAAATGTCAAACAGTGACCTCTCCACAAAAAAGAGGTTAAGAGCGCCCACGCATGTGACTCATACCTTTTTAAATGTCATGGATAGACGGAAACCCCTGAAATCCATTGACAATATCTCCATATTCGATTCAACACATTCACCATTCATTTGTGGACTATCCGGCATATATAAATCGGCTTCGACATCCTCATTCAATTTATTCCGATACTTAATTCCAATCAATCCATCCACTTGCATCAATATGCATGTTATCCCATTTGTAGCATTAAAACGATAGATCGAAGTGGTCGCATCATGATTCATTGACGAGGCCTGGTGAAAAAGTTGAAACCGACAAAAAATTCACTCATATTCTTGATTAATTGAACGAACGAACAATCTTACCGATGGCCCCTTGGTTGTGAACTTGGTTACCCTTGGCGTTTTCGTTGTAAAGGCGCTTAATTGTAAACCCTGAGTCGCTGTTACTGTCAAAAAAATTGCACAATTTTTTCAGTCAGTGTGCCACAGTGAATGCCGTATGTCCTCGACAGTATTGATTTTTTATACGCATTCTCCCCCTACTCCCCGCCTTATGTCTCTACTTACCCATAACCAAAGCCAAAATTACAGCAATTAGCCCACTTACATTGAGGCTAGAACGGATGGGTTTCGAAACGATTGAAGATAGCTTTCGATTTGCATCAATTCTTGAGAATTCCAGCATTTTCATATTCATACTTTGATTTTTTTCTTTCTCTCTAGTTGGTTTGTAGTAGTAGTTAGCTATTCTGCTTCAATTTGCTGCGACGTGTGTCTCGCTTGGGGTCCTGCGCACAACTGTGGCCTGCTTGCTGCTTATACGGCCGTACGTATTAGTTCTACGTGCCTACGAACTGTCTTCGTCGTTGTCGTTATCGCTGTTGACCGACTCGTCAAAAATCCCCCAAACTCCACTTTTATTTCGCCCTTTTTGTACACTCCGTTTAAATTCGATTTTTCACTCTCGCTTTTGTTGTGCGCAGTCGCTCTTTTATTTAAGGACTTCTACACTGAAGGAAGCTTAAAGATATTTGTTTTAAAGATAACTTTTAGAATTCAGTTTCAGCTTTTAGGATTACGTTAAAAATCCATCCAAAATTTAATTCATACAAACGGTTTATGTTTTTATTCCCATGCAAATTTATTGCGTTTTATAACTTTTTGGTCCATCTCGTAGTCAAATTTTAATTTGATACAGATAAAAAAGATAATTTTGATTTGGAAAAGAAATAAGTCAGCCATCTTTACTCTTTCGAATAAAAAAACCAGAAGACCGGGCTAACTTCGGCCATGCCGATGTTTGTATGCCCTTGCAAGCTCTTGTGTTACTAGATCCCTAAAAAGAGTTATCTAAATGTAAGGACTCTGGTGTAAAAATCCGTTTTTACACGCCATAGCACGGCACGTATACATATGCAGACATGCAATTTTTCCTATGGGAGCTATATGATATAGTCGTCCGATCCGGATGAATCCGAGATATACAATGCCTGCAGTATATACAAGACTTCGTGCAAAATTGCAGCTCTGTAGCTTAAGCGGTTTAGGAGGAGAAGCTGTTAATCCAGACAGACATACGAACACACGGACAGACGGACGGACGGACAGACAGACGGACAAACGGATTTGAATTCGCCTTGTCGTGCTGATCAAGAATATATATACTTTATATGGTCGGAGATGCCTTCTTCTATGCGTTGCACACGTATAAAAGGGTATAAAAAAACCACCTATTAAAATTTGAATTAATAATTTTAATTTTATAGAATTCACATGAACCTTCCAGAAGCAGGTATTTAATGTACGATGGATTCTGAAAACATCTTGGAAGGAGTTTCTGGGGATGTCCTAAGGTTAAAGACAACCCCAAACAAATGTCAATCTCTCAGAATTACGAGCATTTCGGTAAAAAGAAAATGCTTGAATTCGCCATAATCACTAAAAATGAAATCGTTTACCTAACACATTCAGCGAAAAGATATAGACTGGATAATTTTTGAACGCCCACGAGCTGTTTTCGATAGTATATATGTAGATGTGCATATATGTATTTGTTTTGTTATATTCTTTTGGGGGGTGTTTGGCATTATATTATTTTCTTAGCTTGCCATGATTTTGCTGCTCTTGGCATTGGCCTCGTCGTCCCCGTTAATGTTTACTATAGCTATTTTTAGTTGCCCCACAATACAAGTAGAAGAGAATCGAAAATCAAATAACAACAACTACAGCAGCAACAGGCCACAACGATTTAGCAACACACAGATTTTCAATTAAACAACAAAACGAAAAAGAAAAAACCAAACACAAACACACGCACACACACGAAAAGTTTTCTCAGAAAACAAATTTTTATAATCAAAATCGAGAATCGAATTAGAGCAATTTCTATCAATCAGCAGAAATACACACACAGATTTTGGGCAAAAGGAGAAAGAAAAAAATGGCAGAGTGCGTTGAAATCGATTTCGAAAAAAAATACTTTTCTAATACTCGAATTTTTCTGTTGTGTTGAAATTGAATTGTTTTTTGCAGACGCCATATCAGAGCAGAAGATGGCTTCAGCCAGAAACGTTGTCTTACTTGGTTCCAGGAATATACAACACCAGATGAGCCCGAAACATTGGGACCTGACGGCATGGAGAAATTCTGTGAGGATGTTGGCGTCGAGCCCGAAAATATTGTGATGCTGGTTCTCGCCTATAAAATGGGTGCCACCCAAATGGGCTTTTTCAGTCAGCGTGAATGGTTAAAGGGCCTCACAGAGCTCGAGTGTGACTCGGCAGCGAAAATGGTTGTGAAACTGGACTATCTGCGCAGCATACTCAACGATCCCAACTCATTTAAGAGTATCTACAGATATGCCTACGATTTTGCCAAGGTTAGTGATTATTGACCCAACGTTGTTTCGGTTAACTGTGTGAAAAGGTGAACGCGATCCGTATCAGTTACAACTCAAGTAAATCAATCCTTACCCCTCTTTGCTTTGTCATTTTTGCAGGATTCAGATCAACGTAGTATGGATATTATGACGGCCAAGGCCATGCTGCAGTTGCTATTGGGCAAACATTGGCCATTGTATCCACAATTTGCCCAATTCCTAGAGCAATCAAAGTACAAGGTTATTAATAAGGATCAATGGTGTAATATACTGGAATTCTCTCGCACCATTTGCATTGACTTATCAAATTACGATATCGATGGAGCATGTAAACAAGAAAAATCAATTTTAAAAAATAACCAAATAAATAATAATTTTTCTATGTTTTTTTTCAGGGCCTGTCATGCTGGATGAGTTCGTGGAATGGCAGCGCTTGCAGAGAAGCTTGATCATTGCCAGTTCGAGCTCTAGCTGAGAGTTCCTGCATCGAGTCGCCTATTTCTAGTTCAACTTTAGAAGAACTCAGTTGAGTTCACCATGATGATTAAATGATTCGATGATCGAGAACCGATACCGACACCAGCGGAACTAAGACACACTCACAACCACATACGCACACACTACAACCACCCACCCTAACCCCCCTCCATCCAAACACACACAAACAAACACAGAGAATCAAGGCATTTGGAGAGACTGCGTCGTAAACTGGCAAAGCAAAAAAAAAACCAACTATATAAAACAAGAAATAAAAAAAAAAAACTACACTATTGATAATATATTTAATGTAATAATTTATATATTAACTAAAACTAAACAACAAAAAAAATTCAATTATAATTTTTCTATACTTTTAAGGCGATACACAACAAGAACAAGATCAAGACAAAAATTTTACGGGGGCAACTGCTGAATGAAAACTCAAAGAGAACGCAGTATTCAGAAAATTAACAACAATTTAAATAAACAACTTATGCAAAAGATCATAGTCAAAAAACAAACCAATTAACGATTGTACATTCTCAAACGTAGAATCATATATGTATATATACTTACATATACCGGTATATTTGTATATGGGTCATCAACGTTATAAAATCAATGTAGAAAAATATGACAAAACCAAGAAAAAGAACCACAAAACATTTTTTGGGGACTATTTAATAAATTTATTAAGTCAAATATAATTTAAATATGCTCGACCTGTTTCCATTCGCATACCCTTTACCTATAAATGGTATATGCATTATGTGTAGTCACTCATAGAGAAACTTTTATCGAACTATTATATAATATACCGAACTAGGACTATTTATTGCTGATAACTTTTAAAAAATGGCCCCATCGCCCATAATATTAGACATATACCCACCCAAAAAAAAAAGTAAACGACCAAATGCGTTTTAATTATTGTACATTCATTTTCACCATAAATTTACATGTTGTCAGTAGAGGCTGAGATTTCTCCCACAGAGACGTCTCGAAAGGCAACTGGATGCTGTATTCGAACTTTCTGACTTCCATCTCCACAGCCCAAAAACTTATTTAGAACCTTATCGAATCCGCTAACTAACGAATCGGAACAACGATTTCGCATTACATTTAGCATATAGTTCCTAATGGCAAGACCCAGCATCTGAGTACAAAAATATTTGAGAAGTATAAAGCGGATCGAAAGATAGATAACATCCTTTACATACTTGTACATGTGTCTTTGGAACCCAATGATTCACATGGAAATTAAGAATGTCATTAGCCATCATGTGAAATGATGGCATATCATCAAGTCCCTTATTTACCACAAAATGTATCGTACGCATCATGGTCAAGGCGTGCCTATGCAAAGAGCTTAAATCAATTTTCTCCTGGGGATCCCCGTTCATACGAAATATATCGATGACATCTTCATGTTGTACCAAATACGTATAGAATATATCCTTCCCAATGTTTCGACGATGTGGTTTAATCTGATCAAATGCTTGCCGCAGAGCTACCTATTTCAACAAAAGGAAAAAACCCATTTAATTATGCTTTCGATACGAGACACTACGAACCTTTTCGGTTAAAGTGAATCCCAGTTCATCCAACTTGGGGCCGGGAACCAATGTCGGTATGACTTTTGGAAATATTGGTGCCGTGTAATGGAAGTTCTCGCCTTTATTTGCGGTCTTACTACCAGATCGACTATAAACACTCATCGTTTTTGAAAAATAATTGTCTGTATTTGTTTTTTTTTTATTTTATATTTTAGTTTTAGTTCATTTCACACAAAAAAACTTAGATAAAATGCCTTATAAATTTGCTGTTTGATGGATGTGTCAAATAATTACATGATCATGATTTAAAAGCTGAAATCAAGAAGACCATTAATTTAGTTTGCAGTCTTCCAAATACGTGAAAATCTGAAGTTCTTGTCTTAAAAAACTAATGATTCGTCAGATATTTCCTGCAATGGTGTTTTGTTTTTTTAAATTTATTTGCTTTTAATTAATCTTTTCGTAAAACATAGAACAGACATATTCAAATATAGATAGAACGATGGATATTTTCGATGGATAAATACTTTTGCAACTTCTTGTGATACAAAACGTGCTAAGAGGTAATAAACAAAAAAAAAATAATGAATTGGTAGGTAGGAGATAGGGTAAAAGGAAAATGTTTGGTGGGCGGGTCTCATATTCTTCAAATGAACATCTTTTCAAGCATTTTTCTAAGTTTCTCCTGAGCATAGCGTATCTTCTGATATAGATCCTTGGAGACGCCATTCTGTGCAATGGTGGAGAAACGATATGTTCGGAAATTCTTCTCATGATCCATATAAGTGATGGCACTCATGCGTGGGCATAAAATAATCTTCATGTGATCGGAAAAATTAAGCTGCAAAGTGGAAAATGGGCGAGTGAGTGAGTAAGCGTGGTCAGTAGATCATGTTCATTTGGAAGCACTTACCTGCACCGAGCCATTGGTCAGATGCATGACCACGGCACATGTGGTACGGAACCAGGAATGCAAATGAGGCATACGCGAGATCTGATCACTCTCAATATTGACATTATTGGCACCAGCCTTAACCAGATGCTCGGTCATGTAGCGCTTGAAATAGGACATTAATTTCATTTTCTTATCAAGAGACTTGCAATAGTCCGTGGTAGTCATGTAGGTCTCTTTGCCATCCCTGTCAATGAAATGCACATTGATCTCATTTGGCAATAGAATTAACTTAGTGGTGTCATTGAACATTACACCAATGCCCTCATCACAAAGCTGATATCCAAAACCATATTTATCGCTATAATCGACCCATTTGGAGATCCAGAAGAGAGGCTGAGCGGCCGGATCAGTATTCTCATCGCCGAGATTGCCTTGTAAAAGGCGGGGCTAAGATAAAAAGAAGTTATATTAAACAACAATAGGAAGTTGAATGTGGGTGGCGGTAGAAAACACAACGCACCTTTCCATTAATCAAGGTGGTCAACTGCTGATGCAAACTCTCAATGTCGCTGCGATAATCCTCACTGTGGCGACACACTTGGGCCGAGGCTGTAATGGCATCGTGTAGATTATTTTTCAAGAATGTCGACTCCAAACGTGTATCATCCCTTGGCCCATTGACTTCGCCCAATGGCTTGCGATGATTGGGATCTTCAATGGTGTCGTTGGCGCCCAGGCGTGGAGCCATGGTCAGACAAGAGCTGGGCAAGAACATGGGCACTGGCGTGGCCTTAAGGAATTCAAAATTCAACAAATCACCGATTATCGGGCGACTCTCAGGATTCGGCTGCAGCATGGCAATGACCATATTAGCTGCTGGCTTTCTAAGATAGTTTGGCACACGGTATTCACAATTCTTGATTTTCGAATAGGTATCCTTAAGGGTTTTCGTTTCAAACGGCGGTTGACCCACAAGCAGTGTATACATGACACACCCAATTGACCAGATGTCCACCTCAAAGGAGTGTCCCTTTTTGGTCAGAATCTCTGGTGCTATATAATTGGGTGTGCCGCATAATGTTTTCTTGCGTTCGCCCTCATACTCGATTCGCGTAGCCAGGCCAAAATCGCCAATTTTCACATGCAACATGTCATCAAGGAAAAGATTACCCAGTTTCAGATCTCGATGGATAATGCGATTATCGTGCAAATACTTGACACCTTGAATAATCTGATATATATAATAACGGCATTCGAATTCTGTAATGCTCTTGCGTCGCTTGTGCAGCTCCATCATAGACTGTATATGTAGTATTGATAATTGTAAATGTGTGAAAATGAGAGTAGGGATCAGATAAAACTAGTAGTCGATGGACTTACCCGCTTCTTGCATAGCTCTAGTACTATATAAATATTTTGGGGATCCTCAAAGTAGCTATGAAATTTAACAATATTCGGATGATTGAGGCTACGGTGTATAGTTATCTCCTGGGCAGTCTTCTCCTTCTGATTGTGCTTGAGCATCAGTTTCTTGGAAACAATTTTACCGGCAAAAACATCATTCGTCTCGATATCAATAATCTCATAGCATTTAGCAAAGCCGCCCTACACGGTGGATGACAAGGAAGAAAAGGGAAAGAGTAGAAGGAAACTCTATTTAATAATATTCAAATGCATCCCGCCAAAAGACCTAAAGGCTGGTGTACGCGTCACTCACACAAACAAACATGCACGCACACATACAAGGACACACACACACAAGCCTCTTCTGAGGGCACGTGCATCTGTGTGTGTGAGTGTGTGCAAGAAAAGAAAAAGAGGAACCTGGCAGCAGCTCAGTCTTTGGATCTTGACGTCGCCCTAGCATTGCCTTCTCTTTCACTCATATCAGCACCATAAGAAGGACTCACCTTGCCAAAGAAGCGCATCCGATTATAAGTCTTGCGTTGAGTGGAATCATATAGACGATCTGGTATATCCGTCGTCCTATCATCAGTTTTTGCGGCCATCTTTTTTACTTTTTGCTCGAATTGCCTTTGCGCTTATTTTTCTGTTTCCAAAACGAAATTACAACCAACCAAAAAATTGCTGGCCTTTCTTGCTTTCACTTCCCTTGGCCCTTACTACCACGCGTGCTATATATATTATAAATTAAACTCAAACACAATCTAACAATAACTTAAAACAATTTATATAAAATTCTTAGATCTATAAAAGGCTGCAGCGACCAGCAGGAGAAAAAATTACTACGAAAAATAGGCACAAAGCAGGCAACGCGCCGAAACCGTTCGATTCATTTGAAAAAAAGAAATCCTCAGCGATGGTAGTGATTTACAGGTAACTGCTACTTGTCACGGTTACTTTTGCCAAGTAACGAATTTAAGACGAACCAATTTTTTATCACAATAACAACAAGCAATTATGTTAGACTCACTTAAAAAAAGATTATTCCTTACATGCAATAAGTAATTTAAACTTAATCACTTAAAAATAAACTAGGCGAATGAAAAAATGTTTAAAATATCGAAGCCCAGAGTTGTTATATTTTAAATCTTATCGATAGTAAATGAAACCTTGTATTAACGGAAATATTTATTCAAAAGTTTGAACAGTTAAGTCAGAAATAGTACAGGCAACTCAGTTTCAAGTATCCATAATGTTTGATCATATAGTTTTGGTATATATGGACACTTAAAAATTTCTTTTATTTTCAATATTGCAATGAGCAGGAGTTGGGCAGTTCACAATTGATAAGAAGTGCATAATATATTATTCCAACACGCCTTGCTGTTGATTTAAGCAGTGCGAGAATTACAAAATTTGAGCATTTTAGCTTTCTAACGATTTATTTGAATTTATTTTGACACGTAGTGCGCAAAATAGTGATTTCAATGCGTCAACGAATGTGGCAGCAATACTGGGTAATACAGTGATGACACAATACAGGTTTGCTAAACAATGGCGTCTGGCAACCTTGGGTTGTGAATATTGATTTTAACTATTTTTCTTGAAAGTCAAGACGGAGACAAATAAAAAATACAATAAAATAGAAAGCAGACTATCCTGTGCATATACTTAAATGCAATTTGTGAAGAAGAAGAGATTAACCTAACTCTCAACAATGGGCGACAACGAGCAGAAAGCTCTTCAGCTGATGGCCGAGGCTGAAAAGAAGCTGACACAACAAAAGGGCTTTCTCGGCTCTCTCTTTGGGTTAGTAATAGCCATTTGGCAAGCGTAGATTTTGTCTTAGGAAATAGATTAGTTGCAATTTTTGTTTTCTTTAAGTTTGATTGACTTGTATATGCACTATATACATACACGCACACACACCTATTTATATGTAGGTATATAACAATGATACGCACACTTATACAAAGATAATGTATTGGGGTGCGCAGAAGCATTGTTCTTGTTGTTTTAAAACCCCCCTTTCGATTCTCCTCCCTCGCACAAGCAATCAGTCCCTAAAGAACTTAATTTTTTTTTAATTTTTGATTTAAGTTAAACATTGAAAAAATTGAAAAAGACCAAACAAATCCAACAACTTTTACCCCATAGAGCAAAGAAAAAGTCAATGTCTACTTGATCCGGGTATATTGCGTTTTACAAAATAATGAATCATATTCCATACTCTGCAATGAGCTATAGTGTTTTCCGTTTTGCATTTTAATAGTCCATTTCATATTTTCCGATAAGCTTTTAATATCAACAAAAAGTATTTTTGATATAAATTGCTTATCAGAATCCCATTGATTCCATTAATTAAGGATTCTCATTAATTGTCCTTTAATATTTTTGCAGCGGTTCTAATAAGGTCGAGGATGCCATTGAATGTTATCAGCGTGCAGGCAATATGTTTAAAATGTCCAAAAACTGGACCAAGGCGGGCGAATGCTTCTGCGAGGCGGCTACTCTGCATGCCCGTGCTGGAAGTCGACATGATGCCGGCACTTGCTATGTGGACGCCTCCAATTGCTATAAGAAGGTGGATGTAGAAAGTGCCGTTACTTGTTTGATGAAGTCCATTGATATATACACCGATATGGGTCGCTTTACCATGGCAGCTAAGCATCATCAGAGCATTGCTGAGATGTATGAGGGAGATCCAAATACGCTGGTAATTTAATTTCAAGTTGAATTTTTTCCTTTTGATGTTCTGATTTTATTGTCCCCCTTATATTTTAGGCTAAATCCATTCAACACTATGAGCAAGCAGCCGACTATTTCAAGGGTGAGGAGTCTGTGAGTTCGGCCAACAAATGTATGCTCAAGGTGGCCCAATATGCCGCCCAACTGGAGGACTATGAGAAAGCCATATCTATTTACGAGCAGGTGGCTGCGTCGTCGCTAGAGAGCTCTCTACTTAAATATAGCGCCAAGGAATACTTCTTTAGAGCAGCATTGTGTCATTTGAGTGTTGATCTGCTCAATGCCCAGCATGCCATTGAGAAATACGCCCAACAATATCCAGCATTCCAGGACTCACGGGAGTTCAAGCTCATTAAGGTAGACACATTTAATATGATTATCGCCTTAAATGACTCCCTATTCCTTTGTTTCGTTTGCGCGTTTCAGGTCTTGTGCGAGCATCTTGAGGAGCAGAATATTGAGGGATTCACAGAAGCGGTTAAGGATTACGATAGCATTTCTCGTTTGGATCAATGGTATACCACAATATTGTTGCGCATCAAGAAAGCCGCCGATGAGGATCCCGATTTGCGATAAACACTTTCTAAGTTATGAAATCAAATTCTAAATACACCTTACACACTAACAAATTATACACATTTATTAAATGCTATATTCAGTTCTCGATTATAATCGATCTATATATATATATATAAATATATATGAGCAAATTTCATGTGTTGCAATGCGAACTAATAAGCCGAGCACTTAAAAAAATAAATATAAGCAACGAAAAATTGTAGGCAACATTCTGTTTTATGTTAACCAGGTTTAGATTTTTGTTACAGTTAAACATCAATTGTTTATGTTTTCTAATATATATGAATATATATATATTTTTGTTTTGTTTTCTAATTTTTTGTTGTTGAACCTTATGTAGAATGTGTGGTATAACTTAGCCAAATTTTAAATTAGCTGCTGCTTTTTGATTTTGCGTTATAAATGTGTAAAAAGAGATAAATATTTAAACGAAAGAAAGATTATTAACAAAAAAACATGAATTTCGATCAAATTATATAATTCCATTGATAATGCACATAGATATATATATATATATATATATAAAACAACATCAAGAGTTTAGGCAAACATATGCTATCTATGAATATATCTAACTATTGGAAAAAAAAACAATTAAAATGTTCTTAAAAATAACAAATACTTGAGGGTCACATTATTTGAAAATTCCATCTCGCAAAAGCAGAAAACGTGAATGAATAATATATATATATATATATATATATATATATATATATATAAATATAAATCCACACATATATATATATATATATAAATGTTTAGTAGATCAATAAATTTTGGAGCTGCAGAAGTAATAAGTAATAACATTCAAATGTCAAGTTCTATATAAATAACCATTTTTCCTACTACATAAAATGAATACACTTAATAAAGGCTCTAAGAATCGCATGCGCTTGAGACAGAATGATACGTATTTCAAATTTTAACCGATTTAATAAAGTTAAATGCTTGAACAAATCATCTTGGCGGTGTAAAGGAGTTAAGTAATTAAATTATTCCAACTGATTTGGAAGCCAAAGAGTGTTATTTAGGCAAATAAATACTATAAACATAATTCAAAACTGTCTAATATAATTTTAGAAAAAAAATATTGGAACATGTATATTATATCCATATGCATTCACTACAAAAGCAAGTGAGAATATTTTTTCACCCTTATTTGCAACTCATACCGGCTCATATTAAGTTCTACCGGAACTGATCCTAAGCATTTTGTTGACAGAGCAGTGTAGTACAGATTGTTCATACATATTTACAGATTATAATGTTATCATTAATAATCGAGTGGAGCTCACCTAAATGGGTGAGAGCTTTCAACTGGTTTTCAATCGTTTGGAAATCGTTGACGTTCTCAGTCACACAGTAGCACCTGGGACTTAACAACCTTAACCATAGCTTGAATCCGTTTCCATCTCCTCTCTTTCAGTTTGCCTCCCCCCGCACAATCTGGCTGGTACACTCTCAACCGATGACGACTGATATCAGATGTAGAGTGTCGGTCCCCAATGTGTGTACCCAATGAAGGCACTTTTATAAGCTCACGATGCTGAGATGTCTCAGTTGTTCCGGCGTTCTCCGTGTGTTAAGTACGACTTTTGGGGGGTAGCCGACGCAGGGAGTTGCTTGCGAATAATATGACAAATAAATAAATATCATTAAAAATTGGCTTAATACAATAGTCTTATAATCCGCTCTCGTACAAATACACTCTTATGTATGTGTGTGAGAGTAGCGTCAGTGCATTCCGGTTTTAAAACAACAAAGATGTTGATATCAATATACAATATACATACATATGTAAATATGTATGTATGTGGATGATATATGTACAATCATGTGTGCTCGTATATGTACCAATGTTATTCAGTGTTGGAGGGGCTCTTTTAAATTCTAAATAAACCCTGAAATTCCCAAATGAAGAGAAAAACTCCCCCAATAATTGCAAAAACTAATTTATTGTTGTCATTTTGTATAACACACAAAGAAATTACCTACATACATATGAATGTATGTACATATGTACACATATGAATATGTATGAGTGTGTGTAAAGAGTTTTCATCATACAGTGGCTCACAATTTATTTAAAACTATTAATATGTAGATACATACATATGTAAATATGTACATACATACATATATACATACATACATATGTACATACATATGTAACTAAGCAGACCTTCGACATTTAGTTTGGCATTTCATTGTTGTTCCCCTTATGTACATACATATTAATGTACATGTATCCTTCAAATATTTTAACATTTTGTAATGCGTGTCAATGAAATACATAAATACAAGTAACAATAGGTACAATAGTACTCAATATAATAATGTGTCAATAAGTCAATATAAAAAACAAAATTTAAGCGTTACAAGCAATTGAGATAGACTTTAACAATTGTGTTTTTATTATGTTATTTTGAAAAATAGAAAAATAATGAAGTGCCCTAATGAAGTATCGGAAGATTGCTGCATTTGAATTTTGTTGATACCATTGACAGTTTATGTACAAATGTTCATACATACATACATATATACATATGTATGTATGTACATTTATCCATTTTATAGTTAAGTTTGTACGAAATAAAGTGTGAGACACTGTACGTGTGTATGAATATTTGTGCTGTTTACGTATATATGTACATATGTATATATTTACGGACATACATCTACATATGTACATACATATGTATGTATGTATGTAGTTTCCTGCATTGTCATTGATTACTAATAAGATTCATATCATTGGGATATTCCCCAAACGCTCATAGACGTATTTAACAGTTTTCTTGTTATTCCTTGAGTAGAAAAGTTTATACATATATCTACATACATACATACATATGTATATATGTACGTTGCGCGCGAAAACAAATTCGTATATGTATGTATCCTCATATGTGTGTACTTATGTATGTACATATGTGTGCGTATGTACGGTCCTTTTGGGGAAGTGTATTGTCATCCTAAGGTCGGCTTTTGACTTTTATTATCGGCATGTAAATACATACATACATACATATGTACATACATATGTATGAATGAAATTAATTAAGAAAAACATGCATACAAATGTACGTAGATATGTATGTACATAGTATGTAATACATACATACATATGTATGTATGTATGTATGTTGGTACGGATTAGTAGCTGGTTATGAAGAGTAGTTTAAAAATGCCTTATTGTGATCTTTTACAGACAAAATGCTTGGCTCAATTGCCTTAGTCACCGTTTTGGCGGTCGTTTGTGGGGTCGCGGCTCAAAGGCAACAACAACAGCCCGCATATCCCCAATTATCTGTAGGTAATCCCCTAGAGCCATTAACGCCACCCGCAGCATTTGCAATGCGTACGACTAGTGTAACATCATTGCGAGCGAATTTCGATGACAACTTACTGCGCTCCATATCGCAGGGAGCACAGGAATTCTCATTGGATCTATTGCAGCGGATTTCGGAAGGTGTAGAACGGGATAATGCCGATTTTATGATATCCCCCTTTTCGGTGTGGTCCCTACTTATTCTGCTGTACGAGGGTGCCGATGGTCCAACATATCAGCAACTGCGCCACGCACTCCGCATCAACGTGGAGGATGAGAAACTGCGAGCCGTTTATCACGTGTGGAGTCAAGTTTTAAAGTAGACATCCTTTGGACTAGACAATACTATGTCCATGATGACTAAGAACACACATTTTTTTGACCATTACAGCGTTCAAACCTCCACAATTGAGGTGGCCTCCCTGCAGGCTGTGTACACGGACAGTCATTCACCGTTGAAGAGCAGTTATCGCGATGTTGTGAAGAATTATAACGTTCAGCCGATAGAAGTGGATTTCTATAGTCGGCAATCTGTGATACAGATCAATGAGGACACGAATCGTTCAACACGTGGACTAATACCTTACACAGTCTTGCCGCAAGATGTGCAGGGAGCCAAAATGTTTTTGCTCTCCTCTTTGTTTTTTAAGGGACAGTGGAAGGTTAGTTAGATGGACTTACCCTATTAACTATTTTTTTCTAATTCGCATCTTTTTCCATTTCCCGTTTCCAGTTACCTTTCAATGAGTCAGCCACTCGTACTGAGCCGTTTTATAATGAGATCGGTGACGTTGTGACCCAGATACCCATGATGGTCCAAGAGGCTGACTTTGCCTATGCCACAAAAATTGAAGGCTTGGATGGTTATGTTCTGGAATTGCCATATGGCGAGAAGGATCGCCTCTCCATGATTGTGGTGTTGCCTAAGCGGGGATTTAAATTACATGATATTGCCAATAATCTCAAGAATATGGGTCTGTCGCCCGTATTGCAACGCTTGGAGGCTTTTAAGCGTTCGGCTTCCGAGGATAATCTGGTGGAGGTGGTAATGCCCAAATTCACTACCACCACAGACTTCAATTTGACGAATGTTCTGAATCAGGTGCGTAAATATACCACAGTTTATATTGTTTTCCATAAAAAAAGTAACCTATTTCAGATGGGCATACGAGATCTATTCGATGAGAATCGCGCAAATCTCAGTCGCATGGCGACAGGCTTGTTTGCCAGAGTCTGTGTCCATTCCACTAAGATTATTGTCGATGAGAAGGGCACTACAGCAGCGGCTGTCACATCGGCATCCCTTGTCAACAAAGCCACGCCACCTAAATTTGTGCTCAATAAACCCTTCCAGTACATGATTGTGGATAAGTCAACCAATCTGCTACTCTTTGCTGGTCAAGTTCGAAACCCTAAGGAGTTGTAAGCTCCATTTTACTTGAGTAATTTTTTTTATGTTCGAATAAAAAACCTTAAACGTAAATAGAAAAAGGAAACTAATCGTTTTTGATGTTTAATTTAAATAGTTTTTGCAATAAAACACCAGAGCCAACTGGTTTGAATTGTCAGACTCAAAAGCTCAAATCTATTCTCACTCTCTACAATTGTGATTGGATTGTGTCAGTTCAGTTGCTACAGCGATCTCCGTGTGTTAAGTACGACTTCTAGATACACATCCGATTCAATTATCGCCAGGTGAAAATATCTAATATAGTAAATATGTAAGTAACTTATGTATACATATAAAAACAAAGAATTCAAATGTCTGGCAGGAGATCTTCGGACTACTAACACACAGACCAAGAATCAAAACGAAAATATAAATTAAGTATAAAATCATTTTGCTATACTTTTATTAAATACAATATTTCATCTTCAAAATCAAAGTTCTACTCCTACATAGCAAATGAATATTCGTATCTACAATTTCTTTCTCTATCAAATATATGTACATGATTGACTCACAGCGAACAAAAGACGTAATACAAATAACGAGTATATATATTGTATTTACAGCTTACATTAGTGCCTACTTCATTCAAAAGATTGATTTATTGTAATATTACTCCGCAATTAGAAATTACTTAAGAATTTAGATCAGCATTGGAAACCGGTTTAAGGGAAATATACGTGCAAATGATGTACAAATGTACATATACATGGCATATATAAAATCGTGGATTATGCATATAGTATCCTATAGATAGATATTTGCAGTGTTGCAAAAAATAATTTAGTTGCTTATAGGAATATTGATTATTGTTGTTGACGTAACCTGTAACACTTTTATGATCCCTAACAGACAAAATGGTTGCTTTAGGTGGCATACTTTGCATTGCTCTCTTGGTTGTTATTTCTATGGCCCAACAAAAACACAATGAACTCCCTCAACCCAATAGCGTGGGTGAACCCCTTGTGCCGTTTAATTCTATTGGTGCTGAAGACTTTAGTCTGGGTCTATTACGTCGAATCTCGTTTCTGTCGATAAATGATAACTCCAATTTCATTATATCGCCCTTGTCGATATGGTCGTTGCTTTATCTCTTATACGAGGGGGCCGATGGATCAACTTATCAACAAATGCGTCAAGCCCTACGGATCAATTTGGAAGATGAGAAACTGCGAGTGGTTAATCGAATGTGGAGCTCACATTTGAAGTTGGTTGAAGTCCTTGAGATAATAATATTGGTGCTAACTAAAATTTATCCATTGCAGCCATAATAACTCTGCGATTGAGATAGCCTCTCTTCTGGCTGTCTATATAGATAAGAATTCCCAAATCAATAGCAATTATCGAGATGTGGTTAAGGATTATCAGGTGCAGTCAGTGGACTTTTTCAGTCCTGAATCAGTGTTGCGGATCAATGCAGACATTAAACGGAGCACCCGAGGGCTTATAACTAATGGAGTCAACGAACAGAATGTATATGGAGCCAAAATGTTTCTTCTTTCTTCACTGTATTTCAAGGGTCATTGGAAGGTTAGTGATGATGAAACTTTATGCAGATTTTAATCAAGTTTAACCCAAAATCCAGTTTCCTTTTGATGAGTCGCTAACACATATGGAGCCTTTTCACAATGAGGATGGTGAAGTTATCGCCCAAATACCTATGATGGCTCAAACTGCCAAATATGCCTTTGCCAGCAACATTGAAGGTTTAGATGGCTATGTTTTGCAATTGCCTTATGGTGAAGACGAAACTCATTCCATGATTGTGGTGTTACCCAAACCAGGAATAAAACTATACAAAATTACCAAGAATCTCAAGGCCATTGGTTTGTCTCCCATATTGGAAAAACTAAAAAGTGGTAATAGTAATATGGCAGAGATTATAATGCCCAAATTCACTACTACTACCATCATCGACCTGAAGGATGTGCTTATAAAGGTGAGTACAGAAATGTCTCATAACCCATTAGCTATTTTACCTTATGAATTAAATCTTTTTATAGATGGGCATAAGAGATCTATTCGACGAGAGTCGCGCCAATCTTAGTCGCATGGCAACCGATTTGTTTGTCAAAACCTGTGTCCACTCCACCACAATAATTGTTGATGAGAAGGGTACTGCTGCAGCCGCTGTTGCAGCGGCAACACTTAGTAATAAGTCGGCTCCACCAAAATTTGTGATCAATAAGCCTTTCCAATATCTTATTGTGGAAAAGTTAACCAATTTGCTGCTTTTTGCTGGTCAAGTTCGGAACCCCAGTGACATAAATTCCTGAAATGGCTAGATTTCTAAACAATATCGAACAAAATTAATAAAAAGAAGATAACCTCAGTTATTTAAACTATCACTCAAATTTTCGAGATATTAGCTACCAAAGTCAAAGAACATATCATAAAGAAGATTCTACAACATATAGCACGTCTAAAACTCTATAACTACGGAAATGCCGAAGTTAGGCTAAACCTCCTTAATTAACTTGATTAGTTATCTTAACTTGTCTTAAGCTCTCGTTTTATTTCTTGGTGCGACCGGTTGCTTTTTTGCCACCCACTGGCTGCTGTTTATCCTTGCTGGCCTTACTTGATATAAGCGGATGTGTTTCTATATATGGGAAAAAAAAAACGTTTTGAATGACTTTCTCAAATCTGTTATGGTGCACTTTACCATCGATTGGGGCATCGGGCAGACTGACATCGTAGAGCTGCATGCGCCGACGCTTGGAGGCCATTATTTCATCTTCATAGTCTTGGGGATCACTGTTTAATAGCGCTGCATTTGCTTCGATTGGCTCCTGGGCAGACCAGCCATCTTCTGGATCCTCTACTTCGGGTGCCATTGGTAGGAATTGCAGAGCATTTTCATCTTCACCTTCTTCATCGGATGAGCAGAATGCAGCCACTGGTTCTACTTTCTGTACATCGACCTCAATCTCCTCATCTTGCTGGGCATCGGCATTCAAGTCAATCGACTTATCTTCGTCAGCTATATCGAATTCGGATTCACGTTCTTCATATTCAACATTTTCGTCAAGCTCTTTGAAGTCTGGAGCAAAAGCTGACCAATTTTCCACCTGATTTTGGGCCCAAATCGAAACCAAACCCGAACTAATGCTGGCTATAATTGGGCGAACTGGATGCCAGACGACATCGAGCAGCAGTTCACCCTTGGTGCCATGCAATATCTTCACCAGATTGCCAATAGATTTTTCCCATATATACAAGGCATGTTGGCGAGCGCTGCCAGCACAAATATATTCACCATCGCCAGAAAAGCAGCATTTCTTCCAAGTAGTCCTGCAAGAGTTAAGTTTAGAGTCATCGATTTCATTCTTAACATATTTTTGTACTTGTTAACAGATGCTTTACTTGTTAACCAAATCCTGGAGCTTTTGTATAGGCTCTGGCTCGCCATCCTTGCCCAACGCAATTATTTCCTTAGAGTCATAAACACGTATAACACGATCAGAGGTATTAATGAGAAAAGCACTAAAGGGGAGTTTAATATTTATAATAGTATTAGTATTTACTTAGTGTATGAACTTACTCGCCCCGTCGAGCAAATTCTATGCTCTTCACAGCGGTGGCACTAGAGGAGCCTACTATGATACGAAAACTGGCGACTACCTCAAATGTTTCCACATCTAGAACCAATATCTTCCCCTTGGCATTGCCTGTATATATGTGTTTACCCCGGCGATCGAATGAAGCTACTATATTCAGGTCACCCTAGAGTAAATATAAAAATTAAGAAATTGTTCAACGTTAGTAATACTGCGCTACTTACATCCGAATCCAAAGGTAGACAGCGATGAGTACCGCCAATCGCTACCAGAACTGCTGCATATCGCATGGGACACACTAACAGGCGGTTGTCGTTGCGGGGATCGAATTGGACCTTGAGCACAGGGGAAGGGAATCGATATTTGTGCTCTAATTCACCAGTAAGAACATCCCAAATGCAGACGTTATTATCTGTGGAGGCGGAGAGCAACTGCGACAAAGAGGAGTTTTAAGTTTAAGTCCTTGCCTTGGAGTCGGTATCTCGGGCTTACCTTGTGACCGTTCCTTGTCCAACTTAGACTACAAACGGGGTGTACGTGGGCCGATATAATCTTGGCTATGCCGCGGGTTAGAAAATCCCAGATAACTATGCGTCCATCATTGCAACCCACTGCCAGCAAAGTTCCGTATTTATTAAAGGCGCAGGTAACAGCCAATGATATGCAGTCCAGAGAGCCATCAAACTCTTCCGGATAGTTCTGACCAAAGGACTCTAAGAATTACAACAATCAAAATTTAAAGCGCGGACAATGCTTAACAATATGACGGTCTTACCAAGCAACTCTAAATTCATTTCTTTGCCTAAATATATAATTTGTTTGACCTCGCGTGAAGTGGTGTCGGCAGCTGGAGTTTATCGAGCTGATCTTGTTAATACTTGTATTAATTTTCCATGATGCACGCCAATAACCATAGAAAGAAAATAAAAAGAATTCACATCCCACACGTAGATAACTATCTACCCGTGTGTATGTAAAAATCACAAATATACGTAGAGTAATCGATAAGTGGCAGCCACGATATGATAGCACTCGATAATTTTTTAAGCATATTCGACTAATCGATTTGAATTGGCAACCCTACTTTTGCTCCGCACGTTGTAGGTAAAAAAAATTAAATTTTCGAATTAGATTAAATGCACCATTATATTAATGGTAAAGTTTAATAAATTGCTGTTTCTCATAAAGTGTTCGGTGCTGGAAGTGTGTAATATTTAAAGATTTAACGAAAAATATAACAGTTAAGCATATAACTGCATTTTGTCGACGTCACCTTTGGCAACAACCCCTTGCCATCACCGTGGCCGTGTTCTCTCTCAAATATATATTTTTTTTTTTGCTAAATGTGAGCAGATTTTTAAATTACTTCTGTCTCTTTTTCAGTTCCTTTGACTTTGTTGCTACATATTTTTTATGAATTAAATTATTTTGGTAAACGTTTTATTTTTGTCTTGTTGCAAGGAAGTAATAGTAATAAGCGCTGACATTCGTAAAAAAAATATATTACGCTCTCCAATCACTCTCTATGTCGCGCTATTTCTCTCTGGCTTAGTGACTCTGGGGCTTTTCTTGCCTTCACTTAGCTTTCTTTATGTATTATTTACATGTGTGCTTGTGTATGTATTTTCAGTGTATTCATCGCCAACCACGTTAAAAGGAAGAGCGTGAATGTGAATACAACAAAAAAAGAGAAGGAAGAAGAAACACAAAAGTGCAAATAACAACAAGGAGCAGTAAAAGTCGAATCCCCCCCTAAAAACCCCCAAAGGTAAAAAAAAGAAGAAAAAGCAACAAAATAAGTGAAGGAAAACAAAGGCAAGACTAAAACGCAGCGCAACAACAACATCAAACACATTACCAACAAAAGCAATCAAAATGTCTGGGGAGGAAACGTCCGCTGATCGCAATGTGGAAATCTGGAAAATAAAGAAGCTCATCAAGAGTTTGGAAATGGCACGCGGGTAAGTTTCATCTATCTCAACCCCGAACCCCAACCATAAACCCAAGCCCCTTTGTGGGGTACATACAAAGCTGCTGCGCATCCGTCTGGTGGAAGTCACAGGCGGCGGCAGCAGTCACCCTGCAAAATTTCATTTCTTGTTTGTGTTAGTATGGAATGCCAAGCGATTTGGTTTGAACCACTTCGATTTAATGTGCGTGGCTAGAAGAGGAGGAGTTGGTAACACAACACAACAACAAAAACACAACTAACTCTCACGCTCTCCCCATGCCTGTGCCTGTTTCTCTGTGTGTGTGCATGTATGAGAGAGAGCAACACGTTCTCTGACTGTCAGGTTATTATCAGTTCAAACCAGACTGTGACTGAACAGAGCAGAGAAGCATTCAGTTAGTGAGTAATGCGTGTGGCTTGTCGAACTCGCCTCGTGGCGGCCTAACCTCTCTCTCTGCTACTCTGCTTCCACCACCACCATCCCACCATCAATTGTCGTCTGTTTTGTTGCCAACATTTGTACGCCAAAAATGGGCCAAACTTTTCTCTCTTCCCTGCCCCCTGTCTACTACACTCACTCTCTCTCTACTTTAATGTGTGTGTGTGTTTTACATGCCCCATTGCAGCCTCTCTCTTACCCTCTCTCTCTCGCTCGTTCACTCTTTGGGGTTGCCTAACAAGGCCAACATAATAACAACTAACAGTCTGATGACATTTGCTATTTACCAATTGTGCCAAGACAAAGCCTCCGAACCAATTGAACGATTTGCGTAACGGTTGTTTTACTGGTTATTCATTGTAATTTCAAAAAGACCTGGGGAAAGCAAAATATGATTAATTACCTACCTACCCATCCCCAAACATTAATCCATCCAGCCAATCAAAAGTTAAACTTCGTCGACGTCCCTGTGCCTGCCGCTGTACACAAGGTTTTACCTACAACGATACACGTAATATGAATTTTGATCTTTCTTTAAACCCGCCGGATTCCCCTCTACCCTTTTCTTAGCCACTTAAGTTTTTAAGGATTGAAAGTTCTTTGTATTTCATTTGTCATTATAATTTCAGCAATGGAACAAGCATGATTTCCTTGATTATTCCACCAAAAGATCAAATTTCACGTGTCAGCAAAATGTTGGCTGATGAATTTGGTACGGCCTCAAACATTAAATCGCGCGTGAATCGTTTGTCCGTCCTCGGCGCCATTACGTCGGTGCAGCACAGACTTAAGTTATACACCAAAGGTGAGTAGCTATTACTCTGTATCATTACTTCGTTCTAATTGTCTGTATATTACATTGCAGTGCCTCCCAACGGTTTGGTCATCTATTGCGGCACAATTGTCACAGAGGAGGGCAAAGAGAAGAAAGTTAACATCGATTTCGAGCCATTCAAGCCTATCAATACATCGCTCTATCTCTGTGACAACAAGTTCCATACGGAGGCCCTCACTGCCTTGTTAGCCGATGACAATAAATTTGGATTCATTGTGATGGATGGTAATGGTGCCTTATTTGGCACATTGCAAGGCAACACCCGGGAAGTTCTGCACAAATTCACGGTCGATCTGCCGAAGAAGCACGGACGTGGTGGTCAGTCGGCGTTGCGTTTTGCCCGTCTGCGTATGGAGAAGCGGCACAATTACGTCCGCAAAGTAGCCGAGGTGGCCACTCAGCTGTTCATTACGAATGATAAGCCCAATATTGCGGGTCTAATTTTGGCCGGTAGTGCGGACTTTAAGACCGAACTAAGCCAATCGGATATGTTTGATCCCGTGAGTGAATTTTGTATGCTAAAATATTTGTAACTAATCAAATGTAGCAGGCTAATTCTGGTTTTCAAAGTCTGGGTTAATAGTTCCTTCATAACCGTTTGAGTTGCATTCACCGATTACTTGAAATCATATTTAAACCATAATTTCTCTTTGCAGCGTTTACAATCGAAAGTGATTAAACTGGTGGATGTGTCATATGGTGGTGAGAATGGTTTCAATCAGGCCATCGAATTGGCGGCCGAATCGTTGCAGAATGTTAAATTTATACAGGAAAAGAAACTCATTGGGCGGTACTTTGATGAAATTTCTCAGGTGAGTTTTCCATTATTAATTACACATAAAGATAAATATTTATTAAAATAATTTTTTACAAATTAAATAGGATACGGGTAAATACTGTTTTGGTGTGGAGGATACTTTGCGAGCTCTTGAATTGGGCTCCGTGGAGACATTGATTTGTTGGGAAAATCTGGATATTCAACGTTATGTTCTAAAGAATCATGCCAACTCGACGTCAACGACAGTATTACATTTGACGCCGGAGCAAGAAAAGGATAAGTCGCACTTTACTGACAAAGAGGCAAGTTTTAGATTCTGCATTTGCCTCTAATTTAATGATATTTCAATTGTATTCGAGCTACTAGATATTTACTTTGTAGAAAGTTCAAATAAGTAAAAAAAACTAGTTAGTGGGCTTGTATGAAGTATCTGAAAATTAGGTTGGGGCTAAGTTAATTGCAAAAATGACAGCTAGTGTTGCGAACATTTTCCCAGGCGCCAGATGTTCGTAAAGAAAGAAACCATGAATAAATTAATTATTGTTGCAAATAAATTTTGACATGCTAGCAAAAGTGAGAGAGACAGCATATCTCGGGGGAAAAGCAAATTTCATAATGAATTGGGGGCGAATTTGAGTTAGTTTTGGGGAGGATATCTTAAAGAAAGCTTTGCGCATACATATATTTTTAATTCGCCAATTAATATCTTTCTCTCTCTGAATTTTAGAGCGGCGTAGAGATGGAATTAATCGAGTCTCAACCGCTGCTTGAATGGCTGGCAAACAATTACAAAATGTTTGGAGCAACCCTAGAGATAATTACGGATAAATCTCAGGAGGGTAGCCAGTTTGTGCGAGGATTTGGTGGCATTGGTGGTAAGTTGCACATCACCCTTATACATTTGTTTCTCTCTATCTATACATATCTCCTCGAACTACGCGCTTTTTGTAGTTTGAGTTATAAGCTAACTACAAATGAAAATAAGTTTACCAATCACACCAATTAACCGTTTCCATTATTGCCAATCCTGTTTGTTTATCACTTTCTCTCTGTTCTCTTTCTACTCCTAATCATGCTGCTTAAATACGCTAATATCCTTGTTATATATATGTGTGTATTCTACTATCTATCTATGTGTGTGTATGTAAACTAGGCATTTTACGCTACAAGGTAGATTTTCAATCACTGCAAGCCGACGAACCGCTGGAGGACGTCGATCTCGATGACTATTAAATACGTTTATATATGAATTTGTAGATTCAGTTAAGGATCTCGTTCTCAATAATGCGTTACTTTCAGAAAAACCAAACAAACAAACAATATGAATGAATATATATAAATATATATATATATATATATATATATATGTGTGTATATACATTTGTATATATATATGTGTGTATATGTATATATGCATATATGAACAAACCACAAAAAATATAAGAAACGTTCAAAAATTGATTAGGAACCAATTTACTTGCCGCGTCGTCAACGTCGTCGCAGCCGTTACAAATATTTACCCCGACTTAAACCAATAAGACACATATATTATTATGGTCTCGCATTTTCCTCCCAGCCCCGCCCTACCCATTCCCTGCGCCCCCGACCCATTTTTCAAACATACACACACACACACTTACACACCTCACCACATTGTATGTAGCTATGTATAATCTTTTACAAGAATTTTAATTAAGTCGCGTGTACCGATTCAATTTGAACTACAAGTCTATATATGTATATATTTTATATATATATGTAGATGATCTATAAAAGCGATAGATTCTTTTGTTCGTTTTTTAAATTCCATTTACCAAGTTTTCCCTGTTCAAATTACCAAGAAAAAAAGAAAAAACAAAAAAAGAAGAAGAAACAATTACAATTAAAATTTATATTTAAAGTACACAAATCTAATCAATATAAATTGTAATAAAAGAACAACAAAAACAGCAACAAATGAACCTTAAAAGATGAAACATAAAACAATGAAACAATTAAATAAACATCCATAATAAAAATCCTCAAATTGATGGATATATATAATATAATATACAAAATATGCAAATTTATATGGGGAGAAATCACAGTCTCTCAAGGTATACGACCAAAACAACGATCAAATGGGGTAGTGACTGCATATGCAAACGGTTTATCGGATTTATAAAGGTTAAAATACGTAATTTATGCAGTAATTATTTAAAAATTGCAATTTCTTAAAATTGATCATTTATATTTGAGTTTTTTTTTTTTTTTTTTACTAATTATAATTTTATCAAGTAGAATAGTTTGAGCGCATTGCAGAAAAGGATAAGGAATAGATTTACCCTATAAAGTGCATTTATGAAGAACTAAATATGGATGTTAGCCTTGTAAAGAACTGGTTTGATTTTACCCAGAACACCCATTTATTCCGTCAGCAAAAATAGATTGTAATTTTTGTAATCTATTGTAAATTACATATGTATACATATATGTAAATCAAATTTTGCTCTGCTAAACTGACAACAGAGGTGAGACCCATCTCGCAATAGTGTTTGTTTTATTTTAAGTTTATTTTATTTAATTTGGTAATTCGATTTATTTGGTTGCCTTTTTTGTTGATTCCTTTATTATGATCATTTAATGTATCAAATTCTTTACTAAACCGAAATGTTTTCGTTTTTCCCCCATACCTCTTGCTTTTAATGCAGGTATCTTGCGTTACAAGGTCGATTTCCAGAGTATGCAACTTGATGAACTGGACAATGACTGTTTCGATTTAGATGAATACTAGATGATGATTAAAATGATAACGGATGATCTGATATGATGTTGTTGCCTTTAACCAATTACCGTCGATCGCTGAGAAAACGAAACAATATACAGATGAAGAAATATAGTTATATAATTTTAAAAATACGAAAGGGAATGATGAAACAGAAAAAAAGAAAGAAAGAACACACACAAACCTTCTTCCATTTTAATGTTGTTGGCGACAAATGTAAAATTTCAAATAGTAGTTATACGTATAAAAAATACATATACAACAAACTAAAACAAGAAACAAAAAACAGATATAATGTTAAATCGACGAAAAACAAATATAAATTGTGTTTTTCACAGAACAAAACAAAAGATAAAAAAGAAAATGAAAGAAAAAAAAAAAAAAAAAAAAAAAGAAACCAGCAAGAGTACCAACAAACATTCTATTGTTTTAAATATATCTTACAAATTTCGAAAAGCCTGCCGTGATATTATAAACGTTTTCAGGATTCTGCAAATCGTCTTATAATCCAATCCATTCGGAGCATATTCGTATATGGTAATGTTACTTTCGTTTTGAAACTCTACTTGTTAGCTTTCAACTAAAAGATTAATTATCTGTTTTACTTATTTTTCTTTTTTTTTTTATACCTTACATCCATAGGACGAAATGGTATATTAAAGTCGCCAAAATGTATGTAACAGGCAGAAGGAAGCTTTTCCAACCCTATAAAGTATATATATTCTCGATCAGCATGATAAGAGAATTTGATATAGCCGTATCCGTCTGTCTGTCCGCCTGTCCGTCCGTAAGAGTGCAGAGATCTCAGCAACTACAAATGTTAGAGCTACCAAATTTAGAATTACGCCTCCCTTACGGCTCCGGAATTTAATAAAAAGTGATTATCTCCCGCAATATTTATCGTATCGTAATTTAATTTGGCACACTCATACATCTTATGAACATCTATCATTCCACCAAATTTTTTTGCCACGTCCCCTTCCGCATCCGGAGTTTAATAAAAAGTGAGTGAGTTTCTCCCGCAATATTTATCGTATCGGAATTTAATTCGGCACGTCAAGTGATAATATCCAGCCGCTTTCGTTCCAGGTGATAGGAAACTTTCCCTTTTTAAAGACTAAAGATCAAATCAAATCAAAGAGGAAAGAGTTGTTGATGCAATATGTATGCATTATATGGCTTATATATGTATATACAATAGCATACAAATACGTTGCTCGTGGACTCATTTCACTGTCGTTAATGTCACTGATAAGCTCTCTTTGTGATTGGCATTTTAATGGGAATACATAAATTGCTTGTAAACATACATACGTAGAGTAAGACAGACATACCCAACCGAAGATTTGCAGTACAATGATTGCGCAAAGGTTAAACGTGTTCAAGTCAAGACGCAATGGCCGACCGAACTACCAACCAACCGACCTCCTACCTACTTACAATTTGAATTTCTATGTACACATACATAAGTATTTAGTGAGGAAAATTTGTGGGTTCTGTTGATGATGTGCATTTGTTGCTGTGTGGGCCTTTAAATATTAATTTTGCTAATATTTAATATGTCTACGCATGGAGCAGAATAACAGGTCCATCTTAATAATACCCATAACCATTACCCACACACAACTACCTACCATACATAATTGTGAACGCGAGCGCGTATGTGTGTGTAATTTACAAGCTAATGGGAATTTGATCAAGAGAACCATACATAAAATATAATCGGCCTGCACATTTGGCTTGCCATTCCCCGTTGAGTGCTCGACGACGGCGGTTCAATTTGACAGTCAATCAGTTCTTTTTCGGGTCTTTCCATTCGCTGCTGCTGCAACGCGTACGTTGTCGAAACATACATTATGGATGCCACAAATGATGATGCCGCCGCTATAGTGAAACGACTACGAGAGGGTTTAGTCCACGATTGGAATATCCTGGAGAATGTCTTTCGTCTAATGCAGCGGGAGGAAACCTTTTGGGCTGCCCCCCAGCAATGGAATGAAGGCAAAATCGTTGAATTTTTTCAACCGGAAAAGTTAAAGGTGAATATCCAGCCATATGTTCATACCAGTGGCGGATTTCGAAAACGGATTTGTATTAGATATTTATGTTTTCTTATCATATTACAATCAGTTTTCTTTATTTTTACACATTTTATTTTTACAAATTTGTTATTGTGATGTCTTAATGAGGGTTACAACACCCCAAAAACCCCTATTTAGTAAATACGCCGCCGGTTTATACACACATACGTATGTATATACATATGTATGTACATATATCATTTTTGAGCTTGTCTATCAAGTGTCTGGCACGTCCCAGATAAGAATCCTACTCGCTTAATAACAGAAGAGTTCAATCAAAATATACTATAAAATTTCCAAGGTAAACAAACTTAAAAATTAAGCGATTTTACTAGAAACTTTAACCCTTTGTTTAAAAGATATACTTTTAATAATAAGTATATAAATCTTAGTTTGATAGCCATTTTTTTCATTCACATGGTATCTATGTCTATATTTGAATCGTAGAGGTGACCCCTTTAGCATAATTAAAATATTTCAATTAATATCAATTACTAGGCGGTAGACAATTTATATACCAATACATATATGCATAATTTGTTATCTCCTCTTCCTCTCAGCAATTAGTTAATCTCACAGTGACGGAGGAGGGGCAAACACATACACTTGCCGAGATCGAGCAGTTGTGCCAGTTGGTGATCAAGTATTCAGTGAAAACTTCGCATGGACGTTTCCACAATCAACTGTTTGGACAACTCGACCCCTTTGGTTTGGCGGGAGCATTGATCACTGAGGCCCTAAATGCTGGAGCGTAAGAATATTTATTTGTTTGCTATGGGAATATGTGCTAAACAATAGATCAGGCAATGATGATTTGACAAAAAACGTTCATAAATTCGAATTTCTAGATGCTCAGAATAGCATCGATAATTAATATTGATTGATAAACTTCCATTTGAGCTGGGAGATTTCAAGTAGTTGATATTCATCCAAAATAATCGATGATTAGGAGTTAAGCTATATGAATATGAAATTCAATAAGACTTTGTAACTTTAAAATTCTATATCCTCATAGTTACACCTTTGAGGTGGCGCCAGTTTGCAGTCTGATTGAAACGGAAATCATATCGAGCGTACTGAAGCTGGCGGGCTACAAAAATGGTGATGGAACTTTTGCTCCTGGTGGTTCGTCGTCCAATATGTATGGCCTAGTCTTGGCACGCTACAAGTTTGCTCCCAGGGTGAAGTCTTCGGGCATGTTTGATATGCGTCCCTTGGTCATGTTCACATCCGAGGATTCACACTATAGTTTTAAGAAGGCAGCCCATTGGCTTGGCTTGGGCAGTGATAATTGTGTGGCCGTAAGGACTAATGTTCAAGGTCAAATGCGGTTAGATGATCTAGAGTTGAAGATTGCAGAGGCCAAATCTCGTGGCGGTCAACCGTTTTTCATCAACGCCACAGCAGGAACTACTGTATTGGGGGCATTTGATGATATCAATGGCATTGCGGATGTGGCCGAGCGCCATAATCTATGGTTACATGTGGATGCATGTCTGGGCGGAGCTGTACTTATGGCTCACAAGCATCGATCGCTGATTGCTGGCCTGGAGCGTTGTAATTCCTTTGCCTGGAATCCTCATAAGACCTGCGGCGTTCCATTGCAGTGCTCGCTCTTTCTCACAAGGGAGTCCGATAAATTGCTCGATCGTTGCAACAGCGTTGAGGCTAACTATCTCTTCCAGCAGGATAAATTCTATGATGTATCCTACGATACGGGCAATAAAAGTGTCCAGTGCGGTCGTAAAATCGACGCTCTTAAGTTTTGGCTGATGCTGAAGGCTCGCGGCTACGGTCAGTATGGTCACTTAGTGGATCATGCCATTAACATGGCCCGATCGCTGGAAGATAAACTTCGTTTGCGTCCGGATCGCTTCAGACTTGTGCTGGATACGCATGAATACTCCAATGTGTGTTTTTGGTATCTACCTAAAGCATTACGAGTTTCCCCTAGTCAGGAGACGGACGAATGGAGGCAACGTTTGTTTACGGTAAGCAAAGGCCGATTGTCTGAATTGGTGTAATGTTGTAATTATCCTTTGATTTAGGTTGCCCCAAAAATTAAAGAGCAAATGGCTTATAGTGGAACCCTAATGATCGGTTATACACCATTAAAGAGTCAGAATTTAGGCAATTTCTTTCGGATGGTCTTTACTTGCTTTCCCATACTTAAGGATGACGAATTGGATTTTATACTAGACGAGATTGAACGACTAGGCGAAAAAATTGTTATTTAATATTATGACTAATAAATATTAAAACCTGGGATGCATTTAAATTTAAATTATTTTATAAGGTAAATGTTAATTGGATAAAAATAAATCACGAGTTATCGTCGGTTAGCATTTTAAAATGAAATAATCTTTTTTGACCAGTCTGGCAATGCCAGAGAAAGGAAAGGAATAAAACAGCTGACAGCATGTGGCAACAGTCTGGCAACACTACTATTGTTAATAACAAGGAAACGGCATTCGTTCAGATATTTAGATTAAAGAAAGCATTTTTTTATAAATATAAATCATGGGTCGCGCTGAGGTAGGTACTCCCAAGTACCTCGCCAATAAAATGAAGGCGAAGGGCTTACAGAAGTTGCGCTGGTACTGTCAGATGTGCGAAAAGCAATGCCGCGACGAAAATGGCTTCAAATGCCATACAATGAGCGAATCGCATCAGCGACAATTGTTGCTGTTTGCTGACTCTCCGGGTAAATTCCTGCACAGTTTCTCCAAGGAATTCTCCGATGGCTATATGGAGCTGCTACGCCGACGCTTCGGCACAAAGCGCACCAACGCCAACAAGATCTATCAGGAGTATATTGCCCACAAGGAGCACATACACATGAACGCCACACGATGGCTAACGCTATCTGACTATGTTAAATGGCTTGGACGCACTGGACAGGTAGTGGCCGACGAAACGGAAAAGGGTTGGTTTGTCACCTACATCGATCGCAGTCCGGAGGCAATGGAAAAACAAGCCAATGCCGATCGCAAGGAGAAAATGGAAAAGGACGACGAAGAACGAATGACAGATTTCATTGAGAAACAAATCAGGAAAGCTAAAGCGAAAGAAGGCGACGAAGACGATGGACAGGAAAAATATACTGAACTCAAGCGGGATTCTGTTGAAGAACCGCTCAAGCTCGACATACGTTTGGAAAGAAAATTTCAACCGGATTCTATATTAGGCAGATCGGCCCTATCGAGCAAGCGTTCAAGTTCGTCAACAGAAGTGGATGAAAAAGTTTTTAAGAAACCCAAAGCTCCTGCATCAGAGATTTCCCGTTCAGCTCTGGGTGATATTATCAAACTCGAAGAGGCCAAAAAGGAGCGAGACAATCGCAAAGACTATTGGCTGCACAAGAATATTGTAGTGAAATTCATATCGAAATCCATGGGCGAAAAGTACTATAAACAAAAAGCAGTTGTCCAAGAAGTCATAGACAAATATAGAGCGAAAATTAAATTTCTGGATACTGGCGAAAAACTGAAAGTGGATCAGGTAAAAAAAAAACAACAACTCGGTAATATATCTTAGTTAATTAATGTGTGTTTGGTTTTGCTTTCAGGCACATTTGGAGACTGTCATTCCGGCTCTTGATAAACCAATTCTGGTTGTTAATGGTGCCTATCGGGGAGCGGAAGCTCTTCTCAAAAAACTGGATGAGCGTAAATATGCAGTAAGCTTTGAGATTCTACATGGTCCACTCAAAGGGAGAATAGTGGACAATGTGCAGTATGAGGATATATCCAAATTGTACGACGTTTAGTTCTAATTTATATAAATTCATAAGTTATTTATAGATTTTTGATATTGTGAAGCATAAATGTTTACCAAAAAAAATTTCCATTCATCCAGGTCACCCATAGATCAACACCTGTTGGCAATGGCATTTACTTGATGTAGGTAAAATAAACTAAAGCTACTATTTTGCGGTTGAGGCCAGAAACAGTTGATTTTGTGAAACAATAAAAGCAATTATTAAAAAAAAAAAAAGCTTGTGCTTGCAAAAATTTGTTTAGCGTTTCACACAACATTTCTGTAGATGACGATATAGAAGTAGAACTAGCATTAATATGTTCAGATCATATGTTTTATTGGGCTTTGCGAGCATCATAATCTTATTGAATCTGGCCACTAAGGCTCGAACCGAAACACAGCTAAACAATAGCAGCTGGTGGCAGGAAGTCCCAAGAGTAATAACTGATATTATTACAATGAAGGCAAATATCCTTACAGCTGGACCTCTGGAATTGGCAGCCAATGCCATCGATGCTTTGTGTAAGAAATTACAATTCCACTTTTTTAACCATCTTCTATACTATTTGCTCCTTAATGCGTTCTCCTAGGTACATCGACTCTTTTTATAGGACGGGTGCCACCACAAATTACGCCAGATATCAAGAAAATCAATTTTCAGTATATGACACCATGCTATAATTATAGTGTACCTCTGCTGGAGGCTCAAAAACTTTGGCAGCACTCAAAATTTAGTAGGAAACTTAAAGTTGTTATACTGGCCACTGGCTGGACGAACACTGTCAATGATTCAGCGGCAGTGGCAATGATCTCCAAGGCTTTCATATGTCGAAGGGATGTTAATTTTGTGGTACGGCAATGCAAATGAAGTAGTGAGTCGATTTAAATGCTTCACGCATATACGGCTATAAGTATATACATATAACATCTTATACCGATTTGTATTTTCGGTAATTAATCTCTCCCGTCAGATTGTTGATGCTGCATACTATGTTGACACGTTATACAAGTGGTCAGCCCTGAATACAGATCTGATTGGCGAGCACATAGCCGTTGGTTTAACACATTTGATAAAGCTAACGCCATTGAGAAATATACATTTAATTGGTAATTATTTGCACTTCCAATGGTCAGATTAGATCGATCATGTCACATTCTGTGGATTACAGGTCATTCGCTGGGTGCCCATATAATGGGGAATGCGGGTCGCACATTTAAGCGTCTGACCGGAGGCCGTTTGGTGCCACGCATCACTGGATTAGATCCGGCCAAACCTTGTTTTAGACGTGAAAATATATTGCCTGGTTTGCAGCGCGGCGATGCCCAGCTGGTGGACATTATACACACCAATATTGGCATTTTGGCGAAACGAGGTCCTCTTGGCGATGTTGATTTCTATCCGGGTGGAGCACATCCCATACAGCCTGGTTGTCTGACCATCAGTTGCTCTCACACACGGGCTGTAGAATATTTAGCGGAGAGTGCCTATCCTGGACAAGAATTACATTTTCTCGGCATCAAATGCAAGTCGTGGGATGAGCTGAGACGTAGAGATTGCACGACCGGCAGTACATCGCCTATGGGCTATGCAATAGATACCGCAGCTCGTGGTATTTTCTATGTGGATGTGAACGGTTGGCCCCCCTTTGGTCGAAATTTAAAAGGATCTTCCGTCAAAGATTCTAGAACCAGAAACTGTTACTTTTGTCAATCATCGTAGTCCTCTTGTCTTATAGAATATATAAATATATGTGTATATAAATTTATTGTTAACGTAAAAGCTAATCTACTATTTCGGTTAGATCTAGATCATCATCAAAAGCCTCACTGATGCCCTTCTGACTCTGGTAGACACGTTCTTGGGATTCAGCTATGCGCCACAGTTCATCATCGTCGTGACCCATTAGCATTGATCTGTCTGCATGTCCTTTGATCAGATTCAGGTGAAGCTTCGATTTTGCCTGAGAAGTTTGAGATGATGGATTACGTTTCTGTCGATTACCCATGAGAATTTGGCTCTCCTCGAAATAGGTATTGGGATGATTGATGGTTAGTTCAGTGTTAGAATTATGAGTGAGCATAAAATACTTTCCACAGGCAAATTGATAATGGCCACGCGATACAAAGTACATTATTTCTTCGATGGCACTGGCCGATAGACCATATGAGGTGAGCTTCGACTTGAGTGTAGTTTGGTCGAGAGCCTTATAGGGGCAGCCATGGCAGTCACCGGGAGCGGCCATTTCCTTAATAATCTTAAGACACGAGTAGGGACTGTAGTTGACCATAGAACCTTTTTTGCCATAGTTGTGATGAATGTTATATTCATAGCTGCGGGTAAATTTATCTACGTCCATTTTCTTGGAGAATTCTTCACGCCAAAAACGTATCGAATCCTCCAGTGTGACGCCTATGCCTTTTAAAAAGAGCCCATACTGCATGCGTCCGCCATGCTTAACGTGATGCTGGGTTCGTATGTGTTCATGGCACATTCGCATGCACAATGGCATCGAGGTCTTCGAGAGCTGATCCAATGATTCAATTGGCACAGCTATGTCTCGGCTTACGGTATAGTCCTTGCCAGTATACGAGGTATGCAGGGCTTTTAGCATGCGGGCTATGCGCTCATCAGCCTCCACGTCGTCAATCAGAAGCTTGGCCGATTGTAAGCCCCGTTCTATCTCATCTTGTTGCTTAGTCCCCACTAATGAGACCAGGTCATGGGTATTCACATAAGCATAGCCGGCGTTTAAAAAGCAGCGACGACCACGAACAAGATCCAATACTTGGGTAAAGGGTACCTTGTAGAAATCCAGCAACTCAATTTTGGCTACACTTTGGCCCGCCGTGCTCTCATATAATCCATCTTTTACCTCGTCCTTCTGGGACTCAGTCAGTGGATGAAAGTGAAAATTGTTAGTCTCCAAGAATTGTTTAATCTCGGCGCCACTCAGAGCAGAGAATTTATATTTAAAATATTCCATTTCGCGAGCAATAAACCAACGAGTGAGATCCTCGGAACGACAGTAGGCTAATCGTAATATGAAATGCGACAAATAATCACGACGACGCGTTTGAATGTCAGCCTCATGCTTGGCGCTGGTATTATTTCCTCCGTTGTTAGTGCAAAGGCGTAGATAATTTCGTAGTCCCTCGCGTGCAAGCTCAGCATTCACATACTCCTTCCAGTCATCGGTGAGTAGGCGTAATCCCTTTGTTCCGGCGTGGTCAAATATGCGCAGAAGACGCAAGCGTTCCAGAGCCAGTTCCTCAAATTCCTCGATTTGAATGTCATCTATGGGCGGATAATTGTAGATCATCACATTGTGTGGGTACTTGGTTTCCAAGCTCACCACCTCAACTTTAATCTCATTGCGGGCGCGCTTCTTTAAATGGAAATCCATTGCGAAAAAAAATGACCTTATTATTATTATTTACAGGCCCAGGCAGATTGTTTTGGCGCGTAAAATAAAACGAGCAGCTGTTAATCGATGATATAGTTCTGAGTCCCAATGCACTGGTTCTGAACATAGATCGAATTTTCTAGCCACTATATTTCATAACGCCAATAAATAAATTTAAGTTTATCAACACTGAAGTCGTAAGTAGTCGAAATAACATTTATCGATGTCATTTTTAAAGGCAACTTCGCAACAGGGGCAGTCCCGCATTTAATAAAAAAAGCTTTATGTCGGAATATCTGAAGTGGTGTCAGAATACAAGTTGAGCAAAACTGCTTGGTAAGCATGATTATATGCCTCTATATTTACATATATATGCCTAGAAACCACTTAATAAACATTTATTATATGTATGTATGTAGGTCGACTTGTGGATTGGAGTTCTCCCAGTAGAAAGAGTCTACGGATATTCGCATTAAAGTCGATGACTGTACTTTCCATTGTCACAAAGCGGTGCTCATGTTGGCTTCGACTTTCTTTGAAAAACTGCCAATATGTGGCTGGCAGAACCCGTGATACAAATCTGCATAGAAACGTTTCAAATGCGCTTGATGGACATGGAAGTGGGATCATTAGTACAGTTATTTTGCAAAGCCCATTTTTATGATATAAAGCCATTAATCTTCTCCTCCACTAAGGTATGAGGAATACATATTTCACATACAGCTAGAAATATTATCTGACAAATTATATTCCATTTAGTTTTTAAAATCTAAAACAATTTTGGAACTTAATTGTCTTGAAGCAGATGAAATAGATGCCTATTGTATTGAACATGTTCTAGATGCTGTGGTAAACCTAAGCAGCTCTCAGACATTCCATATAGTTGAAAAATATATTTGAAAAGAGCGGTATTCGGAAACCGGAAGATGTATTTCCTTTCTCAGGCCAAATAAAAGATGAAACGAACAAGAAAGATGATGAAAACGGCATTAAGGAACCGTGCGAACTGCTAAATAGTCATTAAATCGCATTAACTACTTTAAAATGTCTGTTGAAGAGTTCTATGAAGGCCCTTGGAAATCAAACCTTTTTAGCGATACGTGGAAGCTCAATATGTTTGCTGTAACGCGAGACAAATCAATTCAGGGATCAGCTCGTGGCATTCTTGTGGAAATCCTTCAAAAGGCGCATCTTTATAACAACAATTCATTGGTAGATGTAATATCTAAGGTAGGAAACCATTTTTAAATCCTCTTCTTTATATACTATAAAACCAATTATCCAAAAAAGGATCTTAAAAGCAAAGGGCAGGAAAATCAGAGTATTGATTGTCCCCAAAGTATTTCGTTAACTGCTGAATGCTTCCAAATTTATATTAATTGCTGTCCCGCCCGAGTGACTGAGTGCGATCGCTTCGCAGTAATTGAAAAGTGGGTTAACTTGAACATTACCAATGATGAGGACAATCAAACCAAGCAACAACTACTAAATAACGTAACATACAGTAACATGACTATAACTGAATTCGAAAATGGTCCTGGAAAGTCAACTTTGATTGATGTCGAATTTAAATATATGTATTTACTTGAGATAGCAAAAAAAAAGAACCGTACAAAATGAGTACAGCTCCGATTCCTATTAAGTATATGCATTTACTTCAGATATCAAAAAGTTATACATATATAGTTCCCCCCTTAAAGGCAGTAAAAACAATTTTCCAATTTGGCCCCCCTCTGTAGTCCTTTTATAACGTAATTGGCGTTACCAAATATATTCTCTATTAATAAAGCTCCGGTACTTAAATAACTGACTAGGATTCTCTTATTGAGTAAAATGTATTTTTTTTGTATACTTTTTGATTCCGTCAGAGCCGCCACTCTGTGGAGTGTATGCCAATTGCCTCTAGTGACTTTCTCAAGCGTTTCCAAAATAGTTTACGTTCCTCTAATTTTGGTTCTTTATCACCTTTACCGGCTGGCCATTTAATATAAGTTTTCACATCCATCAAATATTGCAATGTCTTGGGTCGTTTACTGCGTGGAATATCCTCTAAGAAGACAAGTATCAAATGCTCCTTGCTAACCTCAAAGATGCTGAAAAAAGGGGAAAAAGTGTATAGAGAAGATATTGTTTCGTTTTGCTAAATACGCACCGATGTTGGGCCAAATACATTTCGAATTGACACCAATGACTAAGCAGAAATTTCGATGATATGATTAACATTAATGAGTGCGAACGATCCATGCACGAGATAATGTTATCCAATATGGTGACACCAATCTGAAAATCACGCTCATGTAGGCAAATGGATATATCACCAGTTTCCTCTACATTTGGCAGCAACTCATCCAATACCCAGGATCGATCATTTTGGCAATAGCTAATGAATATATCATAAACCACACTGGGATCTTGCAATGGTGTTAACAATGGTGGACTCTCCTTAGAGGCACTCGAGAGCAGGGCAGCTGATTTCAAGGATGAATAATAGTAATGAATGTGCCAACGTTTGAGATAAACGATCAGTGCCAGCATAGACACACCCGCAATGCTGGCAACTACTGCTATGACAATTGTGGTTACACTTTGCAGTTCCGTTTCGAGCATAATGAGAGTACGCGACTGGCAATTGAGTTGATCCACCAGCAGCACCTGATCCGTCTCATTGAAACACCAATAATGCTGGGCATCATAGTCCAGCAATTGGAACTTCAATGTTGTATCATTGAGCAATTCATCTAATTGATATGGCTGTTCAGCCGGACACTTGCTCAACAATGATTTGTAATTGTGTGTGGAGAAGAAACGCATTTTCAAAATTTGATTTACACGCTTGTAATTGAGCAAATTATGATAGCTCTCTGTCAACTGAGGCACATAGCGTTGCAGCCAGAGATTTTGTGTCAAATTGGCAAAACTTTGGCTCAACTGTATGCGATTGAACAGATTATATGAACATTCTGCATCCTTATTATTGCCAGCTGCCACCTCGATAATATCTCTCAATAGACAACTGCAGATAAAGTTATTTTCGCCCAAACTGAGATAGGACAATGCTTCAAAGTCCTTTAGCATTTCGGTGGTAAGAACATTAATATTGTTGCTACGTAAATTAAGGACACGCAATGCCGAATTTGTGTGGAATACACTTCGATACCAGTTTCCCACATGATTTGAGCTTAAATCCAGTAATTGTAGACTTTCCAGTGACTCAAATGTTGTGGGATTCAGTGCATTGATATTGTTACCGGCTAGTCCGAGAACCCTTAGCTGCACCAATGACCTGGACCAATCGATATTTTTTAAATTGGATCGTTCGAAATACAGATATTGCAATGTATCCGCAATGCCATCGAATGCATCGTCAATGATGTTGTACGAGACAAAGGGATTGCCTGACAAATCAAGACCCTCGAGTGCTGTATTCTTGAAAATGGCACTACTGACCATGGGGAATGCCGTGTAGCATAGACTTAGATATCGCAGCTTATTGCCCAAATGGGTAAAGGCCACTGCGCTGTTACGTGTCATTTTTGAATGCGACATATCCAGATATATTAGCTCTGGCAGCAATTTAAAGGTCGTCTGCTGTATCTTAAGACCATAAACTAAATTCACAATCATCTCCAGAGTGGTCTTGGACCACTGATAGTTGTAGCTCAATACATTTGTGAATGACAAATCCAGATATTGCACTCCCTGTATGTAATAAAAGGTATCCGAATTGAGGGTCATTATCTTGTTGTTCGACATAAAGAGTCGTCGTAGATTGGTAATATTTTGAAATGTCTCCTTAGAGATATACTCTATGCTGCAATTGCTAATGTCCAGCTCCAGGAGGCGTGGTAGTTTAGGAAATGTGGCCCAAGCCATTGTCTCTTTTTCTAAATAATTTAATCAAAAATGGGGGAAAAAGACCAATTGTAATAATTTACAAAAAATTCTTTAAAACTTTCTGCGGTTCAGCTTAATTGTTTATGTCCTATATTTTGATCTTACTTGGCCTTCCAATCAGTTGCAATTGATTCTTATAATACCGCAAATACTCTCCATATGTCTTATGGCTAATATGTGTTGTGGTGTCAGTGTTCATGTTGTTGTTGTTGTATATTGTACATTCCCGATTATATAGATCAGTGTTATTCATTGCCAACAACTGTTCACATTCGTGTTGTGTATGATTATTATTGTTTGCTGTGTCAGAACGTGTTTCATTAAAAAATCTCTCAAGTGCTGAAATCGGTATGAGAGTTTGTATATTTGTTTCAAAAGAGTATTCCTTTTCCGATAATAGGAAAAAGAAAAAGAAAAAATAATTCCTATCGTTAACTTACCTTCAGCATCTGGTAAAAGATCCGCAAAATCATTGCCTCGCAGTGATAGAAATTTCACGGATTTTTTAATCGCTCCCAAAGTTTCATAGGGCACTGAGCTCAATTGATTAAAGGCAGCCGAGAATATTTCCACTTTCCTATTGCCGCCCAGAAATCTAAATTGCAATTCAGTTTGCTGCAACAAATCCACATCCTCCCCCAGATTACCATGTGACATATCCAAGTACATGTTCTTAGCTGTGTTTCAACAAAAACAAAAAAGAAGAGATTTCAGATTTTAAAAATTTCAATTTACTTAGAGCTAGGTTTAAAAATAAAAATTAATTTCATTCGAATTTATTTCATTATTTAATTTCTATAATTACTTTCTCATGCTATGAGATTTAGCTAGTTTAAGGCAGCACATTACAAAATATGACAACATTTAGAATATTTTCAAATTTCATGATACGTTATTTTTAAACTAGTATTTTACGAAATTTGTATATCCTTTTAGAGAGAAAGTCTGTGGGGGAACTAATTACCCAAGTCTTTGAATTATGTATATATAAATTCTATTTTTCGCTTGGATTTGTTGGTACAAGCCAAGTCGCTCGGAAAAGCCCTTTTAGTCAAATCCAATTGGGCGTACTTACAGTATTTCAAATTGACCTCTTTCAGACTACCATTTGGGTATGTCCACCATAAGATTTCATCTTTAATTATGTCCAATAGACAGGAATTTCCATCGTCTGTGTCGTATTTAAGTAAAATCGATTTTAGATCCGTTTCGTCCGACTCCCGACTCTCCAAATTCGAATCGGTTTGTGCGGCACTTTCATTTTCATCAATTTCAATATCCAAATCGGAGACATTCAATGTATTAAGTAGTTTTGAGCGTGAGGGTATCATTAGTCGGCCACGACTGGGCAGCAAACAGACCACAAACATGAATATCAATAAAAAGTTGTTGGTATACATTTTATAGATCAGTTTTGGGGTTTTAGTTATCGAGTTTATCTACACGAGAATTATATATTTATATTTAATATTATATTATTCGGTCGGTGTGACTTTACTTTGCACTTTCTCTTTCATTTGTATTAGTTATCCAGGGTGATTAGGATGAGGAGGGATAAGCCATTGCTCATTGCCTACATAATTGCACATTTTCATTTAGAGTTTGACAACAAAAAAATTATAATGGGAGGAGCCTGCTCCCAGCTTAATATTCTTCGCATTCCCGCACTCACGCACTTAAACCGAATCCGCAAATAACTTAATATCAGGTCGATTGACAACTGTTTCTCTGGCGCTCCGCTCACTAACTGGCGCCCATATTATTTGGCTAATGGTCAGGTCCGAATCGAACTTCCCGATATACCTTACTGCCTACCTGCCGCTTATCAATTTTGGCAATGTTGTATGTATTTTCCTTGGATTTTCAATGGATTTTTATCAGCAGTACGGCTGCAATGGAACCCACACGCCCACGTTGCCTTATCGGATAATTATCGAACGGTGATTAGTCTCTGATAGTTTTCTTTGATCCAATTTGTTGTTGCTATTGTTATTATTATTATTATTATTATTATTTAGATATTCACAAAAAAACAGGTTCTGCTATTTTTGACCAAATAGTTGGACCGAATTGCAATCGTGTAACAGTAGCCATAAATTCAGACATCGATTGCCATATACGAGCTTATGTTTATGATGCCCCAGTCCAGTCATCTATATAATTGGATTTGATTTATTGTAGATTTTCAAACAAAAGAATGATAACGCTTTCTCTCTATCTCTCTCTTTATACCCATCTATTTCCCTCTTTCTTATTGCGGTTTAACTAAATCTAAGGTAATCAAATCAGTTTAGTTTCAAGATACGGACAACTCAAGACTACAAAACTTCCCAACTACATATGTATGTACATACATAAACATATAAATATAATAAATTGTTCTATTACTAATATTCCAATCGTTATAATCGGTCGAGACGGTCATAATACCTAAACATTTTAACAATAAAGTCGGAAACCTTTTAAAAGGGTAGATTCAATTTGTGCCGACGTGCAATAACACTTATTAAAAAACTTTACTCGAAACTTGTATTATAACTTTTTGATAATATTTTTAAAATTGTTTAATAAAAACAATTATAAAAGCCGAGCGGCAATTCAGACAATTTTTAGACGATTTTGGAAAATGGATCAAAATTTTACTATTGTTCAAAAATTGATAAGAAATCCGCAGCATTGCGATCTTTTAAAACATTGATGGCATTTTAGTATGTAAAAGTTCGATAAAAACTAATAGAGCTTTAGAAGAATTACAATTTTGAACAAACATTTTTCAATAATAGTTTAAAACTTCTTTAAAAAACCTTAACTTTGCAAACCTCAAATTTTTATGCGATTTTAAAACTCGTGTCTTTTTTTGCTACTCAGGATAAATATTATCAATTCGCGTCAAAATGTAGGAAACTAAGTTTTGACCGGATTTTCGAAAAATATTGTGATGTATTTTTAAAATGTCCAAGCTTTTTAAAGCAATTAAAAGTACGTAAAGATGTGATAAAAACTGGATATAGGTAGAAAATGGCAATTTTTTACCAAAAACTATCTAATGTCTTGTTTGGCAGAACACTAAAATGTTTCAAATATCTTGTGGGTCAATCGGCTGAGTAAAAAATTCTTCTTTATGGCCTTAATTCCAGTCTCAATGATGTTGGGTATTTGAGCCTCACCCGCTGAGAATATTTCTCAGTGGGAATGAAATGAGAGAGTGAGTTGTTCGAAACAGGTTTTCCTTCTGTGAGCACAGGCCAGTTAGCGTTCCAGATAGAGATCACCATTTAGTCTACAATCGTATGCCGATGGTGGTGGCTTAACAAGAGAGAAAAAAAGTCTATTTACCACTTGAATCTATTGTCATAGACGGGCAGGCAGAGTTTGGGATGCGTAAGGCCAGTTTGGGTCTGGGTCTTGGTCTGGATGCCAATTCGGAGGCATTTTCTAGCTCCAGCTCATCGTTTACCACCTCATACAGCGATGGCAGTGATTTGGCCAACTGGGAGGAGTACGTGGCCGACGATGGTAGCCTTTTCTATGCCGAATACATGCCCAATGCTACGCGAACGACCGAACGTCGTGTGGAATTTATGCGCCTGGGAAAGAAGTCGGGAAGACGGCAACAACAACAGCAGCAGCAGCAACAACAACAGCAACAGAAGTCACAGCCACAGAGTCATAGCAATCGCCAAAGCCATTCCGATGAATTCCGATTCTCACAGTTGAAAACCAGCGACAGCCACAAACAATTGGAGCTGGTTATAACAGCAGCCGATCGCTTTCGCTTTGGTCGTCGCTCCACAGCGGTGGAATCAATTTTAGGATTCCGTGTGCAACCCTTTCCCGATCAGACCGAATGCCTGATGGTGGAGAGTTTTGTTCATGATATCAGTGCCCTACAACATCAGGGTGGAACCATTAAACGTGGCGATTGGTTTAAATCCCTCAATGGCATAGAATTATATGCCAGCAATGTTGATGAATTACTGCAGCAGTTTATGGAGCCCACTCAGGTGTGTTTGGGATTCCAGGGGAATCGGGAGAATGAAGATGATCGCGATTTGGCCAAAGCAGCTGAAGGAGGTGGTGAGACTGGCGATAGCCTGGGTCCGGCCCAGAGCCATCATCAGCAAATCAGTAAAGTTGTTAACTTTGCCATGTTCGCCGAACAGTTCGAGCGTATGATGGTAACGACCTCCTGCCCCTCCTCCTCGTCCAGTTCAGAAAATGCCACGATGCCCTTTGCCTTGCTATTGCTACCACCGGAATGCTATCAACAGGATCAGCACAAGGATTCTTTGTATTACTATCCGGAAAGCCCGTTGACCAATTTCCTATACAAGGCTCGTGGATCATTCCTCACCCTTCATGCCGTGCTCAGTGAGCTGCAGACGCAGCCTCTGACCTCACGTTTGAGGGTGGGCGAGGATCGGCAAGTGTATCATGTAAACTATCGAAGGCTGAATGGTTTTCTAGTCCTCCTGGCCTATTCATCCAGCCTTTTCACCGAATCGGAATGCCATCTACGTTCCGATGAACTCATGGGCTACATTCGTTTCTCTTTGCCGGGCCTGACCTTGGACAACTTTACCAGCGGCGGTGGCGGCTCGGATGAGGGTTTGCGTTTGTTTCTGCGTCACTTTTGCAGCATTCAGAGAAGTCGCCTGCTGGGCAGCTCTTCCGGACCACAGATACAATTCGAGCAGCTGTTGAGGCAATCTTACAGTCTGCCCTTACCAAAAGAGGCTCAGCTTAGGATATTCGATGCTTTGAGCGAAATGGAGGCCATGGACTATCGCAATTGGAATGACGAACCACTGACCACTCATCGAGAATTTTTTATTTACGGCAGCGCCTTGTACTATGAACACTTTTTGCTGGCCAGCCTCTTGCCGGCCTCTGAGCGTGTCCAAGTGGAGGGATTCCTGCGGTGCCGTGGAATCTTCGATTTCATAGCGAATCCAAAACTCCAGGTCCGAGAGTTATATGTTTGGGAAGAGATTGTCATGCCCAATGCCACTGGTCGATACTTCCTCACTGTATGCACACGAAATCATCTTAGTTTGGCGGTGATATTGAAAATTTTCGATGCACCCGACATGGCGCCGGATGCGACAGTTCCACCTTCGCTATTTTATATTGAAGAAATTCAAGAGACTTTGGATCATCTGGTCCAATGTGGCATTGAATCGCTGGCCATGTTTTGGTCCATATCAAATAAACGCCCCGAGGTTATCAACGAGGCAGAAAAGATGCAGGAGCAATCATCTGCTGCTTCGGGAGCTGCGGGCGACCTTGAGAAGGAAGAGACTGTACCCCACAAGCTGGAATCATTTCTGAAACAAAAACTTACGGTTTTGTCATCCACAAGTAACTCCCCGGCGGTGGATGAAGAAACCGGGCAACAGTGCTCATCACTGGGCGGCTCCTCTATACACAGTCTAACACCAAGTGAGGATGATTCCTCACGACGCCGTCTTACGCCCATACATGCCGGTCCCGGTGAGGATTCAGATTCTGGTTCTGATTGGGAAAATTTTGCTGTCCAGCATCCATTGCACTTTGGCGAAAATCAGAGTCAAAGCCAAATGACCGAATCCATGTGGAAAGAGATTAACAATGTGGTGCCAGTGAAAATATCGGCGGGTTGGAAGAATTCAGTATTGTATTATGTGTATATAGATCTGGCCAATGGTTCTCTTTTTGCTCCATTTGACGGAGGCTCAGAGAGTCTACCATTTCTCTCTGAAATACGCAAGGCATGCCACTTAATACATTCTGTGCTGGAACGCTCCAAACATTATCGAAGGCCAACAATGGAATCCTCCGCGTCCTCCAGCAGCAGCCATGGTCAAACTGTGGCCAAAGAGCATGGCATCACCCTAAATCTACTTGGAGAGAGTCTAACGAATGGGATACAAATTGTGGTGGTTGGTCGACTATTTCAATCACCTGCTAAAGAGGTCTATGTGTGCCACCGCGCCGAAGTGCCTCAGAATATAGTCGAAATGGCATTTAGATTATCGTTTTTCTCCATGGGCTAGCTAACTACATATACATAATATTTAAATGCATTTTTCTCAATTAAATTGATCGAAAATCTCTTCAAAAACAAAATGAAATGTTTTTCCAAATTTTAGATCAATGTGTTATTTATATACTTCTTTAACGTTTTACACTAAGACATGAGCTTGTGTGAAAATCTGTTCCAGGGTAAACTTCATTGTCGTCGTGATGTTGACAGATGATATAAAAATGAGCAAAAAAAACCCACAAAATATATGGGGCCTACGGATTCGCAAGAATCTATCTCATTTTTATTTCGATTTCATTCAGCTTCTTTTTTTTTGAATGTGATCAGAAAAGAAACACTATTTATAGAGTTCTGTGGGAGGGTTCCGAACCACCTCCACATACATGTTTACATATGAGAAAGAGAACCAAGAATAAACGACACGCGCATTTTTAAGATGACAGATGTATGAGGCTCAAGGTAGTTTACCCTAGTGTTTTATTTTCTCCGCGACAGTTCACACTAAAACCGTCTGGCCAACGGAACGCGCAAGATGCCCAACGACATCGTTTGATTAATTGCCATTGGATATTTGTACATACATACATTATGGCAACAAAGTGGATATTGTTCATGGTCTATGCTCTACTTACAACGACAACGACGACACTTGCTCTGGATGAATTGGACGATGGAGGACCAACTGAAGACAAGAGTGCTTCACATTCGGATCCAAAGCCAGAAGCCAAATTGCCCAGTGAAGTTCAAAAAGCTGTTTGTACGGTTACAGCGGGAGAAGTTAAAGCTTCTGCCGAAGCTGTGACCACAAAAACATTGAAGGGCGTTTGTGGATCGGGTATGGATATATACAAATAGACAGATACGATAGAAACTCTCTGAGGTCTTTCTCGTTTAGATGAAATGAATCTAGCCTTTCGCCAACTAGAGGCAAAACTCTATGAAGAGTTACGACAAATAAAACTTATGTTGGAGGAGCTGAGTAGGGGCAAGGTTAATAAAACCTTCAAATTGGACCAAGCAAAGATGGAGAGCACAACAAATATTACCGAAATCAGCCAAAATGCAATCATAACGATAGATCATGGGCTAAAGAAAATGCCCAAATTAAAACTACTTCAAATGGAACATAAACAAATGTCACAGAATGCAGGAGGAGCAGGCGGAGGTGGTGGAGAGCGGGAACAGGAAGTTGATAAGTTCAATAACACCATGTTGGCCGATCAGGATGTGAAATTGTTTACATATTATTGGAAATTGGAGAACTTTACGCAACGCATTGCAAATCTAACAACAACCACGATCAATAGTCCCATATTTAGTATACGAGGTAAATGAAAAGATATCGATCAACCTCGAAGTTTATCAACTGATCATCATTATATCATGCTAATTCATTTTGTAGATATTGATCTGACTATTTATTATTTTAATTCAGGAAAATCCCTTCAATTAAAGTGCACCTTTCATCATTTGAATCGCGAAATGCTTAATTTACAATTGGCCTATGCCTTCTCCACTCCGGATCACGGACACCAGCAACACAATATTTTGCTTGACATGGGATTGGGTGGCTTCTTCAAGCAATTGAAATGGACAGACCAGGTGGCATTGAAACATAAAATTTCCATATTGGAGCAAAGCCATCAACGTCGCACTCAGGATCTTAGCTCGCAGGAGCTGACAAAACTGGATATGGGATTTTCCATACCGCATAGTGCCCTACTTGGTAGCGCTTACATTAAGAACAATTCATTATTAATACAAGTTCTTTTATATTTATGAATGATTAGCATTAAAAATGATAAAAGAGCGAGAGAGAGACCCCAAACCAATGACAAAAGCTAACTTAAACCCGCGCTTTGTGGAAGAGACGACTGATTCAGAGTTTACTGCGTGCCCCCTTGGCCGTGATATTGAGGAATGGTAAAGCGATTGCATACAATTCTTTGCATGATTTAAAGGCCACAATATCGTTGATGGTCTGATGACGTTCCATATTGGTGACCTCAGTGTTAGCCTCCTCCTTTTCGTTGGTGTTCCCATCATTCTGTGTCGAAACAATATGCACGGACAGCACACGACGCTCGTCGCCATCCTTGGCAATGAATTTCTAAAAAAAACAAACAACAGATAAATTGAAGGAATGCAAGACGAAACGGTCCATGGCAGTGGCGAAACTCACCTTGAAATATTCCACAAAATCGGATTTGCTTATCTGACGTAGAATGGCAACCTCAGCCTCTTCGCGTTCAAAGTGATACGTTTGCATGGCAATTTCTCCATAGAATTGGCTAAATTGCTGGAAAATTGTTTTTGGTTTCTCCAGCTTTTTGACGGCCAAAGCCTCCTTATGTCGTTCGAATTCATCTTGCGGCATATCCTCAATTACTTGCTAATTTGTGAGGGAAAAATTAAATACAAGCACTACCAAATACGAAGGTTTTCCAGGCAATTCTTACCAAATAAGTTTGCAAAAAGTTCTCAATGCGATCCTCAACAAATGAGGGATGCTTTGCTGATTGTACAATGATGCGTATGCCATTGGCCCCATTCACTTTGCGCACGCCACTGAATACAATGTAACCCAGTTGCTCTTTGGTCCGCAGGCAATCATAGCAGGGCTCTGAAAGTATTTGCGATACTAAATTGACCATAATATTTGTGTGATCTGTTTGTGCGCCGCATTGTAAATAAAGTTGGGTGCAGGAGCTCTTGTGATATTCATTGTCCTTCTCGAACAGATAACTGTCACCTAATGAAGATCAGAAAATTAGCCCATTAGGATCCAATGAGATAAAACTAATTTTACCAGCCAAAAGCTTGTATTCACGCTTCTTTAACATTTGACGTGCCAAAATTGGCAATTTGGATGCATTGGTAGCCTCAAGTCGCTTGTTAACACGTCCTGCAATATCATTAGCCTGCTGCTTGGTCACATTGCCAAATATAAAACATTCCGTGTGCAGGCGTTGGAAGAACTCTTTAGCAAAATTTAACACTCGATCATAGGTGACCACTACAAAATAGAGAAAAGAAATATTCCATTTTTTAGTTTAAGTGTAATTGAATATATGCATGTGTAAATGCGGCGTAAATAGTACTCACGCTCCATAGCATCGAGTAGTTCCACATTGGCCCAAGCATTCTCAGTTAGCAATAAGGCCAAATAATAGATAGAATGCTGATATGGTTGTTCAGCTTTAAAGTTCTTCAATGAACGGACATATTCCTCTTTGAGTATGTCGAAACGTTTCTCATCAATACGAAAGTCGAATAAGTGGTCCAGCAGCTTCTCCAGTAAAACAACCTGTTTATCGCTAAAACCTCGTATGGTGAACTGCAAATATTATAATTATTGTACAATTTCATTTGGAATATCATCGATTTGTCCTACTCACATCAATGCCGCACGGTTTGCCAACGACATTAAGCTTCAAGCTTGCTAAATGGGCATCATACAAATACTCATTGAGTTGATCTTTTAGAAGCATCACCATCATGTGATTTAAGTTGCAATTGAGTGGATCCAAATAGGCAATCGGATTGGACATATCAAAGGTCATGCATGCTTTGGGTTTATTAAATTGATTGTCCTGCTTGTGCCATACCCGAAGTATTGGTGTATCCAGTATAATGGCTGGATGCTTTGGAGCATCACCGGGAACATCGGCAATATCAAAATTGGTTGGGATAAAGCTATTAGGCAGTGCAAGCTTTAGATTCTCATTGAGATCGCAATTGTCCCAGCGATTTAGTATATCCTTGGGTATCATTTCAACACCATACTTTGTTTTGTAATATGGTTCCACCTCGTTGCTTTCGGGATCAAAACTTTGGCTAACCATGACAATGCGACTCCTTGACGGCACCAATTCTTTAAGCAGGCCAGATATCAAATCCGGTCGCCATTCATTGCTCATATATGGAGCAATTAAAACCTCCTCCAATGGGAATATTTGCATGGACGATACCGCATGGGTGACCAAATTCTCGGGCTGCTCCTTTTCCTTAAAACGAAAACGCATCTCATTCAAACGTACACACTCGTCGAAAATCCACTTTTTGGGACCCTCTTGGCTTAACATGCGTAGATATTGGAAGATAATGTTCACAATATCATCCACATGATCCAATCCCTCTTGTGTGAGATCCACAACTATGTCAAAGAATCCAAAACCATTTTGGGTATTCTGATGTCCAGCCATAAGACTGCAAAGTGACAATATAAATACATGAAATATGAAATGAGGTGGGGGTGGGATGGAAAGCATAGCGATTACTTACTCATTACACCAGCCCAAACGCCGCAGTTCCGACAATATGCTTCCCTTGCCTTCGTGACCGATCAAATGTGTTAAGTAATTATCGGGCTGAAAATAAGAAATTCACAAGTTGGGACATTCGAATTTAACTCTACAAGCTAGTCACAACCCACACTCGTCAATTAGAGTATCTCTACCCATCTCTCTTTTATTGACTTCTGAAATGTTGGACCTAAAGTCCTAGATTGATTCAAGCTATATAAACATAACTTACACCCGATTTGTAGTACTCCGTTAGATCATCTGTAGTAAAGCTAATCGTCAATGAGCGTATATCCTTAATGGGCACAATTTTCACCTTCTGGCCATAACAGTTCTCATCAAACGGATGACGCGACCATTTTGGAACTTCCACATTTTTATTCTCAATTTCGGAGAACTTCTCCATAACCATGCCCTCCAATTCGTCTAAGGACTCTATAAATTGAAAGAATCGACACTTTACTTTTCAAGGAGTCAAAGGTAACACTTGAGAATTTCTCCAACCTTTGCCAATCACCGCCAGACACATAATATTTGCTGAATACCATTGCTTGTGGAATTTCAGTAGCTCATCTCTCACATCAATGTCTCGCGACTTGGGTATATCGGAAAGGGTCGCCTTATTGCCACTGCCAAATTTGCTGTAAGCATGATCGGGTTTCGCCAAATGTCGATGAACTTGCTTAATGCGCCATAAATCACTGGACAGATTCTTTTCGTGCTCCGAATTGACCTGAAAAACAAACATTTTTTAATAAAAATCTTTGTAATATTGTTTTGAGGGCAATTTCCATACGGCATTAATCTCCCTCTCCGTGGCGCTAGGAGTGAAGAGAGGTCCAATAAAGAACTGGGCAAATCGATCCAGGGCACCATCTAGCTTATCAGGAGCCACGTGAAAGTGATACTTGGTCATCTGGGGATACGTGGCTGCATTGCTGTTGCCGCCACTCTGTGAGAGATATGTGGTATAACCATTTTCATGTGGATATTTCTCCGTGCCAAGGAAAAGCATATGCTCGCAAAAATGAGCCAAACCAGGTAGATTCTCAGGATCGGACATATGACTGATACATTTGGGAAGAGAAATTAAAATGAATCGTACGAAATAATTTTTCGGGTATACAACACTTACCCAACATGCACAGAGAGTGCCGCTGCCGAAACATCCGTAGCGGGATCACTGATCAAGAGTACCTTGAGGCCATTTTCCAGCTGCAGGCCACGATAATCTCGGTTGTCTTGTTGCGATTTCTCTATATTATTCAATCTGTGAAGAAGAATTTTATTTAGATGAAGTGTGCTTATTTTATCTCTCTCTCTGTATCTGTCCGTCTTGCCTACCTTAAGATCGGTTCCAGTTGCTGCTCTGGCCGCTTGGGCACTACCTTTTGTGCATCCGCTATAGTCATTCTAGGTTTGGACAATGATCCTAAAGTTCGACGTGATAGTAATATGCTGCTCCCTCCAGGTCTAAAATAAGGGGAAAACGAAAACATTGAATACGTTTTGCTCTTTATTTCTGCGTATTGTGCGCATTTTTTGTTGTTGGCAAAAACCTTCGAAACCTGAGAACAGCTGCTACGGCAAAAATCGATGAGCGGCAACTGGAGAGTTTTAGACAAGCGTGCCGAGCAAACATAGAGATACCTAGATATAGGAAACGTCGATTCGATGGCGGTAAAACGTAACAAAAAATTCTAATGTTTTTGGCTCGTTTAAAGGGGTCCAGCAAATAAAAAATTGCTCAGTATTCGTTTCGCAATACCTGCACAGGAACCGAAAACATATGTTGACCAGGGAGGGAAAGCTTGTTTTGTGTACACCGGTTCCGGTTCTATTTCGAGCGCCTAATAAAAAAGATTTTTGTTTTATCACTAAATTTTATTATGGTTCTTTGACAATTTTTCCCAGGTAACGTTTGTTCAGTCATTTGTCTTGAGTATTATTTTTTTATAAATAAACAAACGATTGTGTATAATTTGCAATAATTTTTTCTAATTTCATTACCAAAATCTTTTGTCTAAATGACACAAAATAATAGATAAAGAAAAATGACTAAAAACGGAAATACTCTTTCCTACAAATCGAGACAAATCACGATCTTGAAGTACAATACCGACTATACTAAAATTATCGATAAACAATTTACGATATCAATTAAACTTACGAGGTGCACGATTTCCATTTGACTTGGACAACCCTAATGTAACCGACGGGTCCGCAATCGCATAAATAAAAGAAAATTTAAAACATTTACTACTTTTACTGCGCAACTTAAGCACAATGATGGCAGTAGAGCCATCATATCCATAAATCGGCATCTTCTCGACATATATCGTGTCATTTATAAGTTCCATTAAATGTTCTTTCGCTGCTAAAGCGCTAATATGTAAATAGCAAATAATATTAATTGTTGTAAAAATATGTTGTTGTGATTTGTGTGAGAGTGTGAGTGAATGTGCAAGTGCGCCTCTCTATCTGTGTGTGTTTGTGTGATAGGTGCAATACGCAAAAGTAAGAAACAGACGGAGAGCAGCTAAGCCGAAACAATTCAAATTTAAGCAGTCGTTTAAAAGGTATTTATAATAATTATAATTATATCTATATATATTGTAAAATATATTATAACTATACTGTGTCCTATTGCTGTATGTACATACATACATATATGTATATGCCTTGTGACTGACTATCAATCAAACGAAATGCTAATCAAATTGTTTATTCACTACGACTATACAGAAGCAAAGCAAAAAAAAGAAAATAAAGGAATTACAGCAAGTGCAATTGAGAATGGCGAAAAGAAAGTGCAAGTGAATGTCATTGATTTATTTTCCACCTGCGAATGGAAATTGTTTTTTAAATTGCAAAATGTATGCTTTTATATTTTCCTAAATTAAACATTTCTTGGCTATTTTTGTTTGATTGATGATCGTCATCATGATGAGGATGAGAGAGAGAGAGAGAATGAGAGGTGCCAGCTAGCCAGCCAGATGCAGATGATATGTGTGTCTCTGTATGTGTGTGTGTGGGAATCGGTGACGGTCGAGCTGCCTGCCCCACATGCCCCATGCAGCATTGGCATGAGAAAATCAATAACCTCGCAAAAACAAAAAAAAAAGAAACAGGCAACTGGCAAAAGAAAAAAAGATGGAGACATTTCAGGCGCCGGCTTGCGGTGGAAGCAAACAATGATTCTGATTTACTATATGTACATACATACATACAAATACAATAACGTATATATACATATATGTTTAGTACTACGTACTGCATTTATTTTGCTAAATTAAAGAAAACTAAAATCAAAGTTATTTTTGGCGCACGAAAATAGTTTTGCATGAATCCGTAATGCGTTCATATGTATGTATATGTACTTTCTATATATGTATATATATAGCCATTAACAGTTAGGCCTCCTTTTACTGTTACATTTGTATTGGTCATCCATTTGTCCCTCTCTCTGCTCAGTCATCCTGTTTTACGCAGCTGTAGAAGAAGCTCATGTCAAGGTTTCTCAAGACATTTTAAAACTGAAAGTCGGTCGTCTCCCGCAATTTTCAATAGAGTTTCGACCGTTATAAACATAAACTATCAAATATTTAAACTGCTTCAAACGGCATTGACCAACACTATCTTTTGGGGCGGCAAACAAAAGACTTCAATGCCCCAACATTATTTAAAAGGAAGAAGAATGGAGAATAACCATTCAATCAAATTTAATACATTTGCGTTAATTCTACGATAACCATGCTAAATACAGCAGCACATATCTTCAGATCATAACATATGTAATTATGATAGTCCTTTGCTTATTCTAAAATCTAGATCATAATCAGTTGAAAACTTGTTCTAATCGGTTAAATTTGGGTTGAATTCGTATTTATGACAATATTTCTATAATGCATAGATAAAGAGAGCTCGATTGTAATGCAAAAACTATAAATAGTTTTTTTTAACACTTAGACGAAGAAATCATATATTTATATTTGTATATATGTACATATATGTACTTATATTTAGCTTTGTCATAGCGTTTAGAAAAAAAATGAATTTACAGTGACCCACCAACCAAGAACATAAAAGATGTATCTGTATTTTAACTGGGTACGGCGACATCGAGATACCTCGTGAAATCTCAAGCAAAAAGGCCAGTTTCAACCTTCATATAGTCAATATCTTATTATACAATCGGATAATATGTATATAAAGTATATAAGGAAATCTGTAAATAAATATAAACAAAAAACTTTATGTAGCCGTTCTTTTAACAGAATGAAATACGAAAATAAGATTAGATATTTATGAGAACTTCCTCATCACTCCTTCTTGGGAGTGAAACATAGGGTATATAAAAGTCGTCGTTCTGCGGCTTTACAACGGATTCTTTTTACTTTTATTGCTGCAAATTTTCAGTTTCCTGTTATTCGAGCTAAAAGAACGGGCTGCCTGTCCGTCTGTCTGTTCACATTTTGCGTTTCAAGAGGTTCCAAAAATAGCTCTACAAATCGGTCCATGGACTCGCTCCCACACGCACGCAGTCCATTGAGTGGCTCCGCATTTTGATTGCAGATATTGTTATTGCAATCTCAATTGAGTTCAATTAGAGACCGAAAAGAGCGTCTCGCATCGGCATCGGTTATACAAATGTATATGTATATATTTTGTACATAAACGGCTTCTCTTTTTTACTCTCTTAATGTAGTGTGAAATGCGTTCGGGTTCAAGCGGAGCGAGCAGGTCAATGGTTTCTAGTAGAAGTGCCATAGGGTCATCGATCATCTCCAAATAGATGAATCATTTGTGTTATCACTTGTGAAATCTACACATTTATGCTAAATATATCTATACTAAGTAGTTTAATTAGCATATTTGTTCCATACCTGCCAAGTTATCAAGTTCAAATTTACTAGACCATTTCATTAATTAGCATGTTCTCCATATCGGAATCCAAAATCCCGAAATGTCGTAAGATCTGCAAGTTACATTATGAAACAGATTCATCCCAAAAGCACTTCGGGAAGTATTTGTAAATCATTTGAGATTAAGACCTGCGATGTAAATATTTGAAAGGTCAAGATAAAAAAAATGTAGACTATCTTCTGTCGCCTCTACCTAATCCCAGCAGTTGGCAGATACAGACTTTGATTGCATGACGAAAATGGATAACGAGCAGCCCCATCAAGAGTTGGTCAAGTGTGTGCTGGTCGGCGATACAGCTGTGGGAAAGACGCGTCTGATCTGCGCCAGAGCATGCAATAAGCATGTGTCGCTATCGCAATTGCTGTCAACCCATGTGCCCACAGTGTGGGCCATCGATCAGTATCGCATCTATAAAGATGTAAGTACATAATATTGATTATAGATACATCCATCTGATATCTATCTTTCTGATTTCCTACAGGTTCTGGAACGTTCTTGGGAAGTGGTGGATGGTGTTAATGTATCTTTACGTCTATGGGACACATTCGGTGATCATGACAAAGATAGGCGTTTCGCCTATGGACGATCCGATGTGGTTCTACTATGTTTTTCTATCGCCAGCCCCATTTCGTTGCGCAACTGTAAAATGATGTGGTATCCAGAGATACGTCGATTTTGTCCCGATGTGCCCGTCATACTTGTTGGATGTAAAAACGATTTACGATATATGTATCGTGATGAGAATTATTTATCGTATTTTGGCGAAAAGGGCACATTTGTTCGGTGAGCTCAAGTCAAATTGGAAATCAATCAAAATATTCATTTTAATTTGGTTTCTTTGTAGAGCCGCCCTGAAGAGCGACCTGGTAATGCCCGATGAGGCGCGTGCCGTAGCCAAGGAACTGGGCGTGGCCTACTATGAGACCAGTGTCTTTACATACTTTGGCGTAAACGAGGTATTTGAGAATGCCATACGTTCAGCATTGATTGCACGCCGACAGCAAAGGTTCTGGATGACTAATCTGAAAAAGGTTCAAAAGCCACTATTACAAGCCCCATTCCGACCGCCAAAACCGCCACCGCCTGAGGTCACTGTCGTGGTGGGCAATTATCGCCAGGACATATACAATATGTTCCTTTCGCAGGCCTACACCGATCTCATTCTGGTAGTCGGCGGTGCCATTAAATTTGCCGTTCATCGATTTATGCTTGCTGCGGCCTCCAGTATTTTCCAGCGACTGCTAAATACCGAGCTCAGCGATATGGGAGGACGCAGTAGCAGTGAATCGAGCATGGTTAGCTCCACATTTGGTGAGGCGACCATAGCAGATTTCAATGATGACACGGAATCTCTAATCCGCTACGAATCACGCACACAACGGTGAGACAAATCTGCCACGGTTAATTCTAGATCTAAGAACTCTTTCTGACTCTGTTAGAATGTGGGAACATCTAAAGAGACGCTCCAGCTACCAGGCTTTGCCACTTGTGGAGGCCAAACGCTCTAGTGATCTCTATAGAGAGCTACATCATCCTGTATTGCAAAGTATACGACTAGTACAGGTAGAAAATCAGCGAGGTGTCAGTGGCTTGCAAACAATTGTGGCCCTTAGTAAGCTTATCTCGCCCCAGGCACTGCATCAATGTCTGAGATTCATCTACACTGGCACCATTGATAAGGAGTGCAATAATCTGCAAGTGAGATAAATATATCAATCTTTTCATTTCATTTCGTTTATAGACGAATACTGTTTTTTTTTTTTTTTAGGAAATAAGGGAAGCTGCCGATTTACTAGAACTGCCGCAATTAACTCAGTTACTTTCCAAGCCGCAAAGCATCATCGAGAGTCCCAGTGATGAGCCAAATCCTCACATTTGTCTTGTAAGTTAAGAGATCAAGACAATGTAAAAATTCTTAAACTGATTGCATTATTTATCCTTCTCATCTATCAGCGCATCAAAGAGAGCATGGAGCGTCATTGCATTGGAGATGGTTGTTTCAGCGATGTGACCTTTGAGCTAGATGACGGTCTTATGAAGGTAAAGAACATAATTATATCTTAACTATGTACTATTCTATTGATTATTTTTAAATTTTAAATGTACAGGCTCATCGGGCCGTTTTGGTAGGTCGATGTGATGTGATGCGTGCCATGTTATTGGGTGATTTTCGTGAGGCGCACTCAAATGTGGTATGGGAGATCAGCAATATAATTTCCATTATAAGTCCCCAGTTGATCATATTCTCTTTCTATGTAGATTGTATTCCCTGGAGTTACAATTTACACATTCCATAAGCTACTTTGCTATCTATATACCGACCAGATTCCGCCAATTTCGGCTGTGAAATGCCTTAATCTGTTGGAGTTGGCCAATCGACTGTGTCTGCCGCGTTTACTCAATTTGGTTGAGTGTCGTGTCATTGAAGATCTCACACTGATTTCCCAGAACGAAACCAATGAGACGGTGGATCATTGCCTTAAGTTGCTAGAGCCAGTCAAGGTAAGGAATAAGAGTTTTTATAGAAATTTGGTCCCCAAATAATCTATTCTTTTTTCATTTTCCAGTTGCACAATGCCCATCAGTTGGCCGAGTGGTGCATGTCGTATCTATGCGTCAATTACAATATAATTTGTAAATTCTCTCTCAAGGGTTTAAAAGCTTTGCATCAGGATAATCAGGAGTATCTGCGTGAGCATAGATGGCCGCCAGTCTGGTACTTGAAGGACTATGATTACTATCAACGTTGCCTAAACGAGCTGAACAAAGAGGTAAAACAGAAGACATCCCGACGAGATTCGCCTAGCGATGATGAGGGTTGCTTGTGCTTCACGGGGGGTAAGTGTTAAATATCATCCACAACACAACACAAACACGCACACAGAAGCATTTTCACATCCACACACACATCCTGGCATTTCCACTTGATTTCATTTAATTGAAATCAATTTTTACTAATTGGTTAGCTCTTTTTCAAACTATATGGATTTCGCTAGAGCCCTTTAGATTGAGTGGTTTGTATTTGTCCTTCTATTTACCTTCGCGTCCGTTGTCACCCAACCCCTCCTCCCCCCCCTCCGCTGTGTTTAGTTTCCTTATTGATCATGCTGAAAAAAGAAGATAAACCAAACCCGAAATCATCCAATCACATTTATTAACATGCAATATTTGGACAAAGTGTTCTCTTGCTGGCTGTTAGGTAAATCCAAGCGCACAGGTGGAGTCGGAGGTGGAAGTGCGGTCAATGCACCAACCGATAGCACTACAGGCGATAATCAAATCTTCAATAGCACAGCTAATTCGATAAATCAAATTGATCTGGAAGCTGATATGGATCTGAATCTCTGACACCCGGCCCTAGGGCCTGGCAGGTAAGAGTTGTACCGGATCCAAATGCCAAACAGTTTCTGACACTAGCAGTTTGCAATACAGATAAGGTCGAAAATTAATATTACATATATTCTTGGAATTGATCAGTTTGGTACATTTCTAATTCCATTTAAATGATTGGTTCAAACTTGTCGTTATGGTACCATCGGTTTTTTTACGATATTGGTATATATACGTACATACCTATCAGCTTTCAAAACTTTATCAATTGTATAGAACTCCGGTCGGGAGGTCAAGCAAATTTGTAGGGGCATTGAAACTTTGGCACAAACGACAATTGTCAATCGTATTAAATATTTGAATTAAATTCATTTGTATAGATCATTTCGCTTCATTGTGATCCTGCCGGTACTGATCTGTTTTATCTGTACAATTTTAAGTATTTTGATACTTTTCCAATTCCACACATAACAAACCTCATGGAGGAGGGGCGGAGCACACAGTTGGAAATGGCGCCGCGTCTGCTTGTGACAATGCGCAAAAATTTTGCCTTAGTGATTACCATAGAGAATCGATCTATATGTATAAATATATAGATACTAAATTAGCCGAACAAGGAAGCATTTTGCTAATTGCTTCTGATTCTTGATATTTACATACATACCTATGCCTAAATCTAACGCAATACTTTTGGTATTTTAAATATATATATACATATATATATATATATATATATATATATGCACCGGAATCGAATTCCCCAGACATTTGGTGTATTATTAGTATATGATAAATAACCCTACTATATACATTTGTACTTTTACCTATAGCCATGTATGTATATGTATGTGTATATTTTTGAATTCCAACTTACGGAAACATTTGTCTAGCCATAGCAACTAAGCCAATAATTCATAAGTAACAATGCATTTTGTACAAAAATGATAAAGAATAAAACGAAACCAAAAACAAAGCAATTATGAGAAAGTACCAACAGTAAAAAGAAACAAAAAATATTCAATTGATTAATGTTGTTCATTTGTAATTTCACTTTGTTACACATACTCTTAATATAGTTGTTTAAATCTCATGTACTTTCTTAAGACGGCTTACCTGCTGCCCGATACTGCCATCCTCGACGCTTAACTGGTCCAGCATGGCAAGCATATCTTCATCTGATATAACAACTTCGACCCTATCATTGTTGTTCGCATTAGCAGTAGCAGCTTTTCTTCTCTCTCTCATCGATTCATTAAGAAGTTCTGAGAGCTCCTTTTCTAGATCCAGATCTTCGTCTTGGAGAGAATCCCCCGCAGATGTATTGGACAGAACGTCTTGAACTTCTTTATGCTGATCCAAAGTGTCGCGTACGTCGGCCAATATTTCATCGACATTGTCGTATTTAAGATTCGAATCGGTGAGAACTTTCTGCAAAGTTTTAGACCCGATTTTATAGGCATCTAGTACGACACCACTACTCTGGGCTTCATCCACACTCAATAGCAGGGATTCTATGTTGTGCAGGGCAATGCTTCGTCGCTCGTGATTCTTTTCCAATAAATGTCGCTTACGGAGATATGTTTTAGCCATTTGCCTCTTGTTTTCCTTAAGGTACTGACGAACTTTGTCATCATTGAACTTGATATTTTCTTCAAGATTTTCCAGTTGCTGGAGAAGATTGGACTGAGCCATCTGAAGATTGTGCATGGCATGATCGGCCTCGCTTATTACGAGATTATTATTATTCTCTGCAGGTATTTTAATTAAGTGAATAGAACGGTTTTCCTCTTTTATTGTAAATTCTAACCCAATATGATTCTGAGCATTTAAGTGACGTATACATGTACTTAAATCTTTATCGGTGTACAAAAATATATCGGAAGCCTTGCAAAGGCCTTTGAAGCCCTCGAAATGTAGTAGCTTTCCACTGTTTTTATGCAATACTTTTTCGATAATTTCGTTGCAAATATTCTACGAAAATCCAAGTAAATAAACATTGTCGTTATATTATAATATATATTATATTAGATCTTTATACACTTACCTGTAAAACTTCGGAATGCACCCATTCTAGAGATAAACTTTTGTCCAAAGTCTCAGGAACAATGCTGTTTTTGAGTCGCTGCCAACCCCAGGAAAGGGGACGCTGCACCAAGCTTGAGACCAGCCAACTACCCCAAGTAATCGACGGATCGTGCTCGTATTCGCTAAGTAGTCGTAATTGTTTTCTCTGATGCATCTCCTGGATTACTGTATCAAGACAAGCGGGCACCTGCTCGCCTCGCAAAAATTGGAGCTGCAGTTCTCGCAAACTGAAACTGCATTTTCTATGAAATTTGCAATAATGCGTAATTAGATCCTTCCAGAATTTCATCTTTATGTCGTAATCTTCAATGCTGAGATGACGCGGGCGAAATGTGGAAAATAGCACCTGCATTTCGGCTTTATCCTTCCATTTATCCGGAAATGTGAATTCCCTAAACTCCTTTTTAGTTTCCGTTTTCAGCATTTTTGTTCGAAGTTCTGTAAATAAATTAAAGGGATTTGTTTTGATTCGGTTGTGGCCAGCTGTGCAGATAGTGCTGGAAAGTGCAAACTAAATAAACTGACTATCACCAAACTTTACCGATATTCTTATCGATAGTTTTAGTTCTAATATCTTTTTACTGGTTCCATAACCAAATGTAGTACCAAAATTTTAACCTTAAACATATTATTTATATAGTACTACATAAAGAAATTTAAGCTAATTTGGACACAACGAAATGGGGATGAAAACCTTAAACATATTATTTATATAGTACTACATAAAGAAATTTAAGCTAATTTGGACACAACGAAATGGGGATGAAAAGTGGTTTGATTAGAGCGTCTTATATAGAAATCTGAAATCTTACTTGAATTGACGTTATACTTATTTAAAGTCCAAGTTAAAAGTTTATTTTTAACTATGCCATAATCACTGCGAGAACCAGTTCTAAATGCCAGTACTAAGGGCTTAGTATTTGAAAAGAAAAAACAGCTGTAAAAGAAGGCCACTAGATTTCCAATTTATGTGGAAAAACAGTTTTCAAGTTTTGACCAGAGTGTTTTTCAATCTAAATAAATAACTTCTCTCGCTTGGCTCTATTTGGGTACCTCTAGAATGTTCTAAAGATATACCCATATTCTGAAAACGCTTTGTAAATAAAAGGAACCTGTGGTCTCAACGTGCTCCCGATGCCAAGCAGAGTCTGCTATTGCTGCACCATCCCACTACCACCACCTCCTTCGCCGTCAACATCAACATCTCTGTCATTATCATCACCACCCCATCCAATAAAACGAGCAGCTGCTGAGTCACGCTTTCAATTTGTTTTTGCTACAGTTCCCGGCTGCCATTGTCTTCGGCGATAACAAATTGACCGGTGCCAGATTCAGCTCGGTTTCTGTTCTTTGGCAAAAGCCTCACAAGAGAGAATTTTTGCGCGGGTGATTTGTAAACTGTGCATCTAAAAAACTGGCATTTGGCTCAACCCGCTTAGAATATATTTGAAATCAACATGCAAATGCTGGACGAAGATGATCATATAGCCCTAAGTAACCAGTTGGCAAAAGGTAATTACTTTTAGATAGCCCCCATTTAAAGAATTCAAAATGAAATCAAATTGCATGTTTGTACCTACATATGGTATGTCCATATCTACAAATTTGGGTATACATTCCAGGATAAGGTACTAAGCCCTTAGTACTTAGTATACATACTCTAAGATCTAAGTGCTTCTACATATGTACGTATATACAGATATAGATAAATCTTTAATGACTATGTCTTTATATACATCATCATTTTGGACCTTTTTGGATCCCCAACCTAGCCCGGCAACCCTCAATAACAAATTAATGAATAAACCAAATGACACTGAAAATAATGCAATTCTGAACGTAATTTTTAACTTTACGTCCTTGATTATGTCTGTGTACGTCCGGATTGTGTGGCATACTTTTCAAGAATAAGTGTTATTATAAGATTCAGATGGCTTCGGTTTACCATAATAAGGTCTGTCATGAGATCCACTAATCTTTCAGACCAACTTATAAACATATTATCGATATCATGCAATATTCTAAGGCACGCGACTGAGAGGTGATTTAATCTACATAGATTAAATACCATTATTGAAGCAGGCACTTAATGAGTGACGGGGATGGAATTAACTAAAGTACTAAATCTTTGGCTAATCAAAGAATGCTTACACCCAGTCTCTCTCTCTCTCTCTCTCTTTTCTCTCTCTCTCTGACTATTTAAACTTGTTGACGGTTACAATACAATAAGTCAATTATCGACAGAGAGAGAACGAGAGAGAGAGAGAGATGGGAACAGGTGATTGCCCTTCAAAACTGAAAGAAATGGAGCAATAAGAAGAAACAGCAAGAATGATCAAGCTTTTTCGACACTTTTAAAATAGGGTTTACATCTGGTCATTGCTTTGGTTTCATTTGAAATTGAGTTTTTCGTAACGTTTAAGCTTAGTTCGTCTGCTTAACGAGCAGGCATATGTATGTACGAAATATATATGTACATATACATATGTATGTATGTATGTACATATAGTCAAATATCGGACACCTTATACCCGTGAGACGGACAAGAACTTGACCCGCCCATAAACTAAACTTGGTGACAAACACCCCGACCCATTTTTGAAATTATTGCACGCTAATAATAACAAATCGAAAAGAACTCAAGAATAGTTTCTCTCCAATAACTTAACGCTAAATCAGCAGAAAACACTTAACCAATCATATCCCCGAAAAACTGTCACCTCTTAAAAAAAATTTAATTATAAATAATACTGTAAGAACTTGTATGATTAGTTTATACATAACTGAAATCCGTTCACTAAAGATTATTGTTTTAGTTACGAAACATATCTCGAATTGAAGATATAATAATATACATATAATGTACATATACATTTGTGTATATTAAAGCTAATACATATACATATGCGAAAGAAACAACGAAGCGTCGACAACACTCCGCTCCGCTTCAAAAGTCGACGTCGACATCGACGACTGCGTCGCATCGTTTTCAACGTGAAGTGACAAATAAAATTTCATTCAAACGCGTTTCGTGCTTGTTTTCGAACGGTCAACAAATCGTTTCAAATCGGATCGAATTGTGTCTGGTGGTGTTAAGCGTCGAGCGTCGAGATTTTCTCTCCCTCCCATTCATTCCATCCGACTTAGCCCGCCCGGCAGATGTGCATTTAAAAATTTTAAATGAAGTTGTAAGGAAAAAGCGAATGCTTTTCCAATCTCTGTGATACAAAAGTGCAAGGCAAAAACTCAATTAAGTAACTTACTCAGTCACTTCACCCAAATAATAAAACAAAACAAAAAAAAATCATACATATACATATATAACGCAAAATGAAAGTCTCCACTCGCGACACGAAATATTCATTCAATTTGAAAATATTCAAATTGCATAACGATAAGAAATCAACGAATGTCTCACTGGCATCCACAACCAATCCCAATCCAACATCACCTGTGATCTCAGCAAAAAGAAATTCATGGCGCGCTTCATGGCGTGCTGCCTTCGGTACTAGCAATAGCAAGCTTAAGTCGCCTTCAACCGAGAGCTGCAGCAATAACAACAACAAACATAATAATAACAATAATAATAATAGCAGCAGCAGCAATAACAACAACAACAATAACGATTTTGATTCAGAACAGTCAGTTGAGAAATGCTATTATCACAGTATCGCGGATCGCGTGATGTCGCCTGCTGCTGCCAATCCCAATCCCAGTCAGAGTCAGACCATCACCACCCATTCTACTCACATTGATGAACTGATGTGTAAGTTGACCAATCAATTCAAACTAAACATTCAATCGGCGTGTGCCGCCACTTGTTGTGTTCTGTGTCGTCTCTCTCGCGGTTATCTCGGACAGAAAATAGACGAAATTTTTAAACTTTTCCATTCACAACAACAGAAAAAATTCCAAAAGCATATATGTATGTATGTAAATGCACCAGCAACGCATTCTAATGAACTGCAACTGTGAGGGGAAGCACACAAAGGGTCAGAGAGAGAGAGGGAGAGAGAGCTTTCAATAATTTGTGTAATCGAACCCCCACTCTATAAGCGATTTCGATTAGGGTTTACTATCAGCACACCCCCAATTAATATGTGGTTATCTAAGGGGTTATCTAACAAGGTCCCTTCAATCCGAATGACGTAAATGTTTTCACATTTTTCATAAGCAAAACTTATACTTATACAAAATCGCAACCAATGGAATCTTATATACTTACACTTGAGTTTGGGAAACATAAAAAAAAAAATAGTTCAGATTCCTGTCAAGTTGAATCATATAAGGATATGTTATTCTAGATGCAAGATTTTCAAAGTAGATATAAAATTTGTGTCTGCTAATTTGAAGATTCTCCAATTTATATATACCAAGTTTTGTAATGTCCCTCATTACACTCATTTTATTAACCTTTGGCAAATTAACAATACAAATTAGACAACAAAAGAATTCGTTTTTTTTTTTTTTTTTTGTTGGCCAAAGTTCAAAATGGTTAAATAAATACATATATTTATTCAGACATCTACCTAGAAAGTATCTAGTTAAGCGAAGTCGAAGTTGTAATGTGAGAATAAATATTTCTATTCTTTTCGAAAGGGTAAACATTTCATTTTTCTACATAACAATTCAATTGAGATATGAGTTTGGAATTAATATTTTTGTCGATTTACTAAACTGATTCTGTCCGTGCGATTAACCTGAAAAAAAGATGCATAAATAGGGTTCTTCACCAATTTTAAATTATAGCTACTTATAATTGCTAGATGATAATGGTTATTAGTCATACCTATTACTAACTTTTCTCCGAACAATAGATAAGGATAGGAATTTCCCTTAATATTATTTATTTTCTGATTACCGGATGGGAGTTTGCAGAATTTGTATAGATATGATCATCCGAAATGCCCCCACTTTGAGTTTGATTGGCAGACTTTTTGACTATTGAGATTTGACTGTGATTATGTGGAACATATGTACAAGTACATGATACTCCAACGACAACATGGACACTTGTGTAGTTGTATTGATAAAATCGTCAATTGGAGATCTCTATAGTATGTAGTATGGGTTGTGTGTGTGTGTGTGGTGATGGTGTAACTTCCAATCTCTATGGTCATTTTGGACATTTTCAACTTGCGATAAGCTATTCGTTAGCTAAAGTGCCGATAAGAAAGGTGTGTTAGCAGCACTCTCTCTCCCAACTCTCTCACTCACTAGTCGCACCAGTGTACTCACCTTTATTAAGGTGGTGGCGCATCGCACATGGTTGTTGTTTTGTATTCGATATGATTTCCCAATTTCGCCAATACTGTTCAATTGTGTTTACGGCTAATATATAATCCCCCGGCAGTCGTCAGTTGTTGGTGGCCATCAACGTGTGCACTTGACGCGTTTTTGTTGCGATTGAGTAAAAATGTTTCCGGTTTTTGGTTGCTGCTCTCGCTCTAGACCAACCTACATATAATAAAGAAAAAACACACAATATACTTTCTATATACATACATATGTATGTATGTACATATATACATAGCTGTGTTAGCTATCGGTGAAAACTAATAAGAAACAAACGTGTTAATTAATAGTGATTACAAATTACAATTTACTCGCATACACTTATGTATGTGGAACGAATTCAAAACCAACTAGAATAGAAGGAAGCTATCATCATGCCAGAAGCTTCGCCTGAAGCTTTGCATTTTACATCGATCTTTGATCTGATCATACAAAGCGGTGCGTTTATCTATATCTACACCTTTCGACACCTGTTTTTGCCCATCAATTTGATCTTGACCACCTCTTGGAACTACTTTTCGAAGTGCTTTAAAGTTCGATTTGATTTGTGTTGTAGACGCTGTTTTACAGTGGGATCAATAACGGTTCAATGTCACTTCTAATATCTTAATTAAAATTTTTAGATTAGGTTTGGATTTTTGAACCGAAACAAAGTGTGTTGGCATCAAAAATCTAAATATAATCATAATTAATAATATATATTTTCATGGAATTTGTTTTGGAATTTAACATTTTAAACAATTTTCTTCCCTTGACCCCCCACAGTGCGCGCTTTCAGTGAGTGGTTTTCTACGCAAACTTGTTGCGCTTGGCCCTGTTGACCGAAGAATGGCATTGACTAAGCTATAGCTATTGCATTTTTAAATCGGATAGGGTCTGATTAAAGTTTGTACGATTCAAGCGAACTATTCAATCCTAATTCCCACTTAACCTATTCTCTTCAACTTAACTCTCAAAGTAATTGAATCTTAATGTAGATTATTGGACACACCGTTGATCCGGAATGCCCTTTCGCGCAATTTAGTGGGAAAAACAGAATATCGTAACGCTGTATATATGTATGTACATATTTCCTGAAAATTCAAGTATGTATGTACATATGTATGTAGTTCGTGCATTATCTTTGGAAGTGTGAATTTCTAGAAATTCGTATTTGCAGTTTCATATTACCTATGTACATAGCTACTCATCATGAAATCCACTCGAAACTCAATGATAGCATCAAGTGAAATGTTGAAATAACTAAATGTTTATAGTAAGAGATATAACTTTTATAAATATTAATTCAAAAGGGTCATTTCTATGAGCTTTCAGTTTGATAACTTAAACTTAATTCTATGCATAGAGAACTTTGAAACAGTTTTAAGAAATAAACTGACGCTGACGAATCAGGAAAGTGCTACCGAATTGGGCGACATCTAGAGTGTTACCTTATCTCGATGGAAGCTGTCATAAGTGTGCTTTACTTTATTTTTGCTCTAGAAATTGACAGTATAATATAGTTTTACACTTTCAGATTATAGTTAAAAATTATGACTAGCTTAAGTTATTGCAGTTGAATGTCATCTCATGTATGTCCAGAAATGGCGAAAGGGCTTGCCCCTATTGAGACATGCCCAATTCTGTTTGAAAGTCCTAAAACTCACCAGAAAGTGTAATGACAAAATGAATAAACAAATATAGCTAATATTAATCGATAGCTCTCTCTCTCTCACTCTATCTCTTACTCTTATTGCAGCAATGCCATGGTTTGGCATGGACATTGGTGGTACTCTGACGAAATTGGTCTATTTTGAGCCAAAGGATATTACGCCCGATGAGCAGGATCGCGAGGCCGGCATCTTACGGAATATTAGACGCTATTTGACGAAAAATTCAGCATATGGCAAAACCGGACATCGAGATACGCACTTGCAGGTAAGACTAAAATATACATGCATATATGTATGTATGTATGTACATAAATATGTATATCCATATGTAACTGGAATTTGAGGCAACACAAGGTTGATTTAGACATTGCCCAATTGGTCACAAAGACGACCGTCGGCCGTCGATTGACGACAAACGTCGACGGAGAAACAAACAAATAAGTTAAGTTTGTATTAGTTAGTGATTTTGTAACCAAAAGGCAGCATGTACACCAGGGCAGGGCAGGGCATTAGCATCGCATCTCGCTTGCTCGTCTCATCATCATCATCATCATCATCTTATCGGTACCGAACCGGGATCGTATCGGGGGTCGTCTGTTGATTTTTTTTTTTGTGAACATTATGAATATTGTGTTGTGTTCGTTAATGCTAACCTTCAAAATGTATACAAAAAACAAAAAAAAAGAAAATTATCCACACTACAGTCAGAGTCGGTTGACATGTTGAATTGGCCATATGCACATTGCCATCCCTTTTCAATGCGAAAATATGAAAGTCAATCCTAGAAAGGTTTTTACTACCTTAAAAGCGATTGTAGCAATAATTTATATGGCCATAGAACATGTTAAAATCATATTTAAATGCTTCTACTGCCGTACTATATTAGATCACATATCGGAAGAATATAAAATACATATACATATATTACTCTAGATTATTTTCCCCGAGTTTGGGGAAACTAGCTTGGACTAGCTTTTTTTGAACACTTTCGCCACACTTTTTGAACTTTGTACATTTACGTAGGTATATACATATATGTATACTCTCTCTCACATATATATATATGTATATATATGCACCTAAATACATAGTATATAGAAGCGTCAACAAGTTTACATGGCGTCGCATTCATTGACTTTTGACTGCCGACTGTCGGGAGTCGAGCATTTTGCGTAACTAATTTCCCTTCACAATTCGTGGTCAAGAATGTCTTCCAGCATTTGCCTAATTGTTCCACTTGCTGCTGCTGCTCTTATGTAATACTGATAATAAAGTTGTCAAATATAATAAGAAACTTTTGTTTTTTGATGCTCATTTCTAGATGGACAATGTGGAAATACGAAAGCGACGCGGCTCATTGCATTTCATCAGATTCCAAACCACAGATATGGGCAATTTTCTATCGCTGGCCAAGCAAAAGGGCATGGCCGAACTTGTAACCACTGTATGTGCCACCGGCGGTGGTGCATTCAAATTTGAAAAGGATTTCCGCGATCAAGTCAATATGAAATTGGCGAAATTCGATGAATTAGATACCTTAATAAAGGGTATACTCTTTGCCGATCTGCACAATCGTACCGAATGCTATTATTATGAGAATGCCCGAGATATTGTGTAAGTTCTGTCACATCTGCCCACAATTAATTAAATTCTCTGTTTAATAATCATTTATTCATATGTATTTATAGGAAAAGTGAGAAACGTGCTTTTAATTTCTCCCAACCATTTCCGTTCATTCTGGTGAATGTGGGATCAGGCGTATCTATTTTGGCTGTCTATGGACCAGATAACTATAAACGCATTTCGGGCACAAGGTAACAAGAACTTACACGGAACACTTACTAGGGGGGCTGGCAGCCATTCTAAGGTTTCATTATCATACTATTATCTCCCAGAAATATTTGATTAACTGGATTGCTTTCTCAATGCTTAGAGATAATTGAAATGGCCAGCTGTGTAAATAGTGTTCTTAGAACTAGATCATCAAATTGCTTAATCAGCTACCTCTATAGTAACATGCTAACGTCATATTTATGCAATCAAAATAGGCTCTAATTTTGTAAAAAGGTCAAAGCTTTTAAGCTTAGTCACATAAATTGCTTCTCAAGAGAAGTCGTCAAAGTGTTTTCATATAACCGACATGCGATGATAACCACTGCTCTTTTGTTTTTTATTTAGTTTGGGAGGCGGAACATTCCTAGGATTATGTTGCTTGCTGACCGGCTGCACCACATTTGAGGAAGCCATTCAATTGGCCACCAAAGGCGACAATCGAAAGGTGGATAAACTGGTCAAGGATATTTATGGCGGTGACTATAACCGTTTTGGTTTGCCAGGCGATTTAGTGGCATCTAGGTGAGTGAGAGAGAGAGAGAGATGATTTAATTTTAAATTATGGAAAATGGAAATGAATTCTTAACTTTTATACTTAATTTGCAGTTTTGGCCAGATGCATATTAACGACAAGCGTGTGTCTGTTTCCCGCGAAGATTTGGCAAATGCCACGCTAGTGACCATAACCAATAACATTGGCTCCATAGCTCGGATGTGTGCCTTGAACGAGAAGATTGATAGGGTTAGTCACAATTGAGACAACGAAAACATTTTTTATGTCTTTACTTACTGTCTGTCTTATCATTCAGGTTGTTTTTGTGGGCAATTTCCTACGTGTTAATCCAATTTCAATGAAGTTGCTTGCATATGCCATGGAATTCTGGTCAAATGGAACAATGAAGGGTTTATTCCTTGAGCATGAGGGCTATTTTGGTGCCCTTGGCTGTCTGCTGCAGTTCAATGGTGAACTGGCTGCTGCCCTTAATGAGGGTCTGGATCACGGTTGTCATACGGGCGACGGCGAGGGAGGAGCTACTGAAGTGCCAACAAATTCCGATACCATCCGGCCATCGTCGGAGAAACCCTCAGAGAATACAAACTCTACTACTACCAGATAGTCGCATGTGGCAGCCGAAATGTGTGCCATTCCGTCTCCAATCATTTGTAGTTCGCATGTACAGTTATATAATGGGTATGGCAATGATAATAGTTTGATCCCCTATCCCACCTATACCCAATTATCTCGCTAATTAACTTAAATTTTTTTCGGCTATAGTCCATCACAAAAACAAAAAACCAAAACGCGCACAAAAATTGTAAATGCAACAAATTTCGTAAAACAAAACCAGACTAAGTAACAAAAATAGCGTGGTTAAAGTGCCTGCTGATCAAGCAACGAATTTTTCGGCTCAATCTAAGCTAGAATTTTCCTTCTCAAAAATTGAAATCATTCTGTTTCTAAATAAACAATTATTCTTTTAATCTAAGCTAAACAGAAGAAGTATTACAAATACTTGAAATCATCATCAAATGGCAAATTCAAAATACAATTCAAGTACATTTTCCGCATACACATACATACATATATAACCACGTATACCTATATAAATATATATATATATATGTTTATATATATCTACATGTTTATATGTATATATATTTGCGTATATGTATGTCTATATAGATCTATTCTAAACACATAACCCTTATAATTGGACTTTAACTATATATAACTATACCTTATATATATATATATTTATATATATGTATATACCTACCATATACATAGTCATTCAGGCGTACAAGACTAAGTTTTTACCTTAGAGTTATGTCTACGTACATGAATTTTAAGTGGATCCTTTTAAAGTTTCCTGTTTGTGTTTCTTTATCTATATCTTTTTTTTTTGTGTCTTTAGGCAATAAGTTTGTGGTCATTTATTATGTAAGGTTCCAATTTGTCGGCAGGTGAATAAAGTAAAAATATATTGTTTATAAAAAGAGTTGAAAGGTACAAAAGTTGTTATTAAATTTTGCTATTAAAATAATCCTATATTTTGAAAGAATTTCAGGAATCCTAATATGACCCCAACTTTTTTTGATGCCAATCGTTGCGGATCATTAAGAACATCCCAGCGAATTTTCGAACAAAAAAATTATTTTGATGTCATTAATGTAAATAAATTATGTGCTGCATACTTTTAGGGTTCATTATGAGACTGTAAACTAACAGCATCGTTTGAGAGCCTGTTAATTAACTTCATCAAGTGGGAGCCTGTTAATTAACAGCCTCATGTGGGAACCTGTTAACATACTCATTCGAGAGCCTGCTTCCCCCTATTTCTAAATTACCCAACACTAAAACATCTTTCACATGGGCAACAATGAACAACCCATATACATAGCGCGGACAATTATAAAATAAAGTATCTAACGGCAATTGGAAAAAGATGCCTACAAATTTCTAGGAATACACATAAACAAAAGATCTGGCATCATGATGAAACTTACTGACTTGAATCCAGACTGCCTCTTGGTTATATTTCAATATTGCTCGGAGCGGGAATTGGTGGCTTTGTGCCGGGCAAATGTTTTTCTATGTGGAATTATAGAGTGACACGTTTTTTTTGCCTTGACCCAGGATCTGGTAATGTGTGGCCATCGGAACTCCCCTAGCATCGAGGAGAGGTGAGTTTTGAATAATACCGTACTAATTGAATCGAATTTAGAGGTTATATATTATTGACAGAAATAACAAGTGTCAAAAAATTGGGTGAAGATATTTAAGACGATATCGAAGATCAACCACGGACGGCCTTCAGCGGCGTTACGAGGAGGAGATAAGGTCACCAACACCAACAGTGACATTTCAGATTTTGTTAAGAAGGATCAGAATTTATTTGCGGGTCGTGTGTGCGGCACATGTTTTGTATGGGATGCAGAGAAGGGCATTACGGAGCAAAAAATGCATCAGGCTAGCGGGTATTTGTACTGTGTGGACTTTGTTAACGATCTTTATGCAACTAGCACGGACAAATGCTGCAAAGTGTGGCACCGATCCAGGAATTTGGCTTAACCCACTTTGATCTGGACATTCAATTGCCACAGCATTCATTCAAATCTCTTAAACTCAGCTCGGATGGGCAATGGCTCTATGGTGGACTCTACACGGATAAGGAAAGAAGGGCTCTACGAGCCATACATATAGAAAGGTAGCATTTGAGATTTACAGTCATTTAATATTTGGTTTATAATGCCTCCAACTTTCATAGCGGCGAAGAAGTTATATTCAATTCAAACACCATTTCTATATACGATCTCAAAATCAAGGATGACAACGTTCTATTTACTGCCAACTTTGATACAACTTTTCGGCTGTTCGATCGTCGCATCAATCGGGATGTTTCCATTTATGAGGATCCATTCGATTCAACCTTCTATTGCCTCGAGTATGATGGATTGCTCTGCGGCACCAACCGACAAGCCCGTGTTAATCTTTACGATATTCGTATGCCCAAATATGTGCAGATTTACACTTCCGGTCGAAAGCGCCAGCATAATAATCGATGTTTGTGGCCATCGATCATAATTTACGTGTGTTTGACTTCAAAACAAATTGCGGATTTCAAAGGGATTAAACCCAAAGATACATCACAGTTTAAAAACTTCCTCGAGTTCGCATGGATAATCTATAAAGTATATTCTGATATTCATCAGAAAAATTTAGCTATCAAGGATTTGTTATTCGACCGTTCTCTTCTGGACACCACGATTAGGACACTTTTGTAGCACTTCTTTTGAGGCAAAGGAGCTGCCACCATTTCCCAAACTAAAAGCCAGTATTGTTTCAACCATTATTTAAGTGAGTGAGTCACGACGGTTATGTATTAAATTTAACTTAAACTGTTTCCTCAGGTGCCGTGACGAAATATTCCAAGGATTATTAGGATGTGTTCATTTGTGTCGATTGACATGGCCAATCCTGCTGTTCGATAACAATAGTGATAACTCGCGAGTCCGTCGAGGAATCCGGATAAAAAGGATGTTAAATGATTTCGACCAAAATTTGTTGGTTAAAATTGTAATTTTCCGAAAGCTGTATTTAGAACAATTTTCAACCGATTTTCAAAGTTTTGATGTAGTTTTAATCGAATTTTTACATACTTTTTAAATAGCATCAATCGCAAAGCTGAGGACTTTTATAAAAATCAACTTGTAAAATTTTGTTCAAAATTTTTGGAATTCACTAAGATAATTAATATTGTTTAAAGCAAAAATAGCTTTTTTAAGCTCTCTGAAGGACCCTTTAGGGTATCAAATTGGAAGTCTAAGCGGCTCACCAAGGACTTTAATCTTGTGACTTTTTGGCCATTTTGTCTACCAACTCCCTCCTTACAGGAACCAGTTAAATGAAAAATTGTTTGTTGATTTTATTTTTATTAAGTTAAGAAAAATTGCTTGTTGATTTTATTTTTATTAAGTTAAGATACAATTGTTTTAATATAATTTAATCCTAGTTTCAATATAATTTAATCCTAATTTTAATATGATTTAATACTACCACATAAAATGTCAATAAATCTCAATCCGCATAAATGTATGCTATGTTCTGTTCATTTAATGTTATTTGCATCCTTTAAGGATCTCATAGTGTCAATCGATAGTCCTTGATGAATCAAATCGATTGACACTGATCCTTCAAAGGACTCTCGAGAAATAAGCAATTTTTGTTTTTGCATAAAAGTCCTTTTATCTCAGCTCCCTGAAGGACTTTCAAGGATCTGATAGTGTCAATTGATAGTCCTTGATGAATCCAATCGATTGACACTATTTTCGTCCTGATCCTTCAAAGGACTCTCGAGATATAAGCAATTTTCGTTTTAGCATAAAAGTCCTTTTATCTCAGCTCCCTGAAGGACCTTCGAGGATCTGATAGTGTCAATCAGTTTGTTTCATCAAAGACTATGATCTTTGTAAAGGACATCCTGATAGTCCTGCCAGGAGCCGAGATAAAATATTTAGTATGAAGCCCGTTTTGCTGCTTCTGCCGACGTCGACGTCGAAAATCAGCGGCGAAAAAAAATCAGCCACCTACTATGTATTTCTGTTCGCCTGGTATTTTATTTTGTCCCCCCAGCTGAAATTTGAATTTTTTGCCTGCTGAAATTTCCGCTGGGGGACAAATTGAAATACCAGGCGAACAGAAATGCGTAGTAGGTGGCTGGTCCTTTAAATTCATAAATTAAAAATCAGCCACCTACTATGCATTTCTGTTCGCCTGGTATTTTATTTTGTCCCCCAGCGGAAATTTCCGCCAGCAAAAATTCAAATTTCAGCTGGGGACAAAATAAAATACCAGGCGAACAGAAATGCACAGTAGGTGGCTGATTTTTTAATTTCAAACCCCCCCTAAAATTATGCTACACAATTTTTTTTTAGTTAAATTTATTGAGCCCTAAAAGTATGCTACACAATTTATTCACTAAAATGATATGAAATGGTTTTTTAGCTCTAAAATCCGTAAATCCTATCGCAGGACGACGGGACATGGTGCGTTCGAATGCCCTTGATGAGCCGCATCGATTGGCATCAAAAAGGAGGCATCTAAGGATGCACAATATGATATTTTAGTTGTTTTAGTTAAGTTTATTCACTAAAATTATATGAAAAGCTCTAAAATCTGCAAATCCTGCCGCAGGACGAAAAGAGATGATGCGTTCGAATGTCCTTGGTGAGCCGCATCGATTTGCATCAAAGAAGGAGGCATCTGCGGATGCAGAACATGATATTTTTGTATTTTAATTTTTTCCAAGTCCGAGATTGCACCAGGACGTTTTTTAGCTCTAAAATCTGCAAATCCTGCCGCAGGACGAAAGGTAATTGTTCGCTAGGATGTCCTTGATGAGCCACATCGATTGCCATCAAAAAAAGTAGGGGTCATCTAAGGATGCAAAACAGGATATTAGTGAATTTTTTCTAAGTCCCAGATTGCACCGGGCGGGCAAGAAAACAGAAAAAACACATAAATACCGTAATATCTCAGCTCCTGGCAGGACTATTGGGATGTCCTTTTCACAGATGATAGTCCTTGATGAAAGAAATCGTTTGACACTATTTTCGTCCTGATCCTTCAAAGGACTCGCGAGAATTTAGCTATTTTTGTAAACACAAAAAGGTCCTTTTATCTCGGCTCCCTGAAGGACTTTCCAGGATCAAATAGTGTCAATCGACGCGGGTCATCAAGGACTTCAATCTGGCCAAAGGACATCCCGATAGTCCTTGAAATGGCTGAGAAATAAGGATATTAGTAAATTTTTTGTGATTTTTGGCCATTTTTCCGACTTACCCCCTTGCAAAAATTTTTGCAAAATTTTTTGAAAGATATTTGGAATCCTTGAATGCAGATCGATAGTCCTGCTCCTGGAGGTCCCAGAAAAACATGTCCTGGCGAAATCGGTTAATGTCCTGCGGAGTTATGGCCTCGAGAAAATTATCCCTTTTTCGTTTTTTAACTCCAAAATCCGCAAATCCTGCCGCAGGACAAAAGGACATGATGCGTTTGAATGTCCTTGATGATCCGCATCGATTGGCATCAAAAAAAGTTGGGGTCATCTAAGGATGCAGGACAACAGTTTTTTGGAAAGGTTCTATTTTTATGGCTTCTTAAAGGACTTTCGAGGACCTGCATATGTCCATTTACGCGAATCAACATGGTCCTTGATATGGCCAAAGGACATCCAAATCGTCCTTAAAATGGCCGAGTTATAAACACTTATGTGTTTTTCGGACTTGTAATTTTTCCACAAGAGAATTATCCTTGTTTAGTTTTTTAGCTCTAAAATCTGCAAATCCTGCCGCAGGACGAAAGGTAATTGCACCGGGCGGGCAAGAAAACAGAAAAAACACATAAATACCGTAATATCTCAGCTCCTGGCAGGACTATTGGGATGTCCTTTTCACAGATGATAGTCCTTGATGAAAGAAATCGTTTGACACTATTTTCGTCGTGATCCTTCAAAGGACTCGCGAGAATTTAGCTATTTTTGTAAACACAAAAAGGTCCTTTTATCTCGGCTCCCTGAAGGACTTTCCAGGATCAAATAGTGTCAATCGACGCGGGTCATCAAGGACTTCAATCTGGCCAAAGGACATCCCGATAGTCCTTGAAATGGCTGAGAAATAAGGATATTAGTAAATTTTTTGTGATTTTTGGCCATTTTTCCGACTTACCCCCTTGCAAAAATTTTTGCAAAATTTTTTGAAAGATATTTGGAATCCTTGAATGCAGATCGATAGTCCTGCTCCTGGAGGTCCCAGAAAAACATGTCCTGGCGAAATCGGTTAATGTCCTGCGGAGTTATGGCCTCGAGAAAATTATCCCTTTTTCGTTTTTTAACTCCAAAATCCGCAAATCCTGCCGCAGGACAAAAGGACATGATGCGTTTGAATGTCCTTGATGATCCGCATCGATTGGCATCAAAAAAGTTGGGGTCATCTAAGGATGCAGGACAACAGTTTTTTGGAAAGGTTCTATTTTTATGGCTTCTTAAAGGACTTTCGAGGACCTGCATATGTCCATTTACGCGAATCAACATGGTCCTTGATATGGCCAAAGGACATCCAAATCGTCCTTAAAATGGCCGAGTTATAAACACTTATGTGTTTTTCGGACTTGTAATTTTTCCACAAGAGAATTATCCTTGTTTAGTTTTTTAGCTCTAAAATCTGCAAATCCTGCCGCAGGACGAAAGGTAATTGTTCGCTAGGATGTCCTTGATGAGCCGCATCGATTGCCATCAAAAAAAGTAGGGGTCATCTAAGGATGCAAAACAGGATATTAGTGAATTTTTTCTAAGTCCCAGATTGCACCGGGCGGGCAAGAAAACAGAAAAAACACATAAATACCGTAATATCTCAGCTCCTGGCAGGACTATTGGGATGTCCTTTTCACAGATGATAGTCCTTGATGAAAGAAATCGTTTGACAATATTTTCGTCCTGATCCTTCAAAGGACTCGCGAGAATTTAGCTATTTTTGTAAACACAAAAAGGTCCTTTTATCTCGGCTCCCTGAAGGACTTTCCAGGATCAAATAGTGTCAATCGACGCGGGTCATCAAGGACTTCAATCTGGCCAAAGGACATCCGGATAGTCCTTGAAATGGCTGAGAAATAAGGATATTAGTAAATTTTTTGTGATTTTTGGCCATTTTTCCGACTTACCCCCTTGCAAAAATTTTTGCAAAATTTTTTGAAAGATATTTGGAATCCTTGAATGCAGATCGATAGTCCTGCTCCTGGAGGTCCCAGAAAAACATGTCCTGGCGAAATCGGTTAATGTCCTGCGGAGTTATGGCCTCGAGAAAATTATCCCTTTTTCGTTTTTTAACTCCAAAATCCGCAAATCCTGCCGCAGGACAAAAGGACATGATGCGTTTGAATGTCCTTGATGATCCGCATCGATTGGCATCAAAAAAGTTGGGGTCATCTAAGGATGCAGGACAACAGTTTTTTGGAAAGGTTCTATTTTTATGGCTTCTTAAAGGACTTTCGAGGACCTGCATATGTCCATTTACGCGAATCAACATGGTCCTTGATCTGGCCAAAGGACATCCAAATCGTCCTTAAAATGGCCGAGTTATAAACACTTATGTGTTTTTCGGACTTGTAATTTTTCCACAAGAGAATTATCCTTGATTAGTTTTTTAGCTCTAAAATCTGCAAATCCTGCCGCAGGACGAAAGGTAATTGTTCGCTAGGATGTCCTTGATGAGCCGCATCGATTGCCATCAAAAAAAGTAGGGGTCATCTAAGGATGCAAAACAGGATATTAGTGAATTTTTTCTAAGTCCCAGATTGCACCGGGCGGGCAAGAAAACAGAAAAAACACATAAATACCGTAATATCTCAGCTCCTGGCAGGACTATTGGGATGTCCTTTTCACAGATGATAGTCCTTGATGAAAGAAATCGTTTGACACTATTTTCGTCCTGATCCTTCAAAGGACTCGCGAGAATTTAGCTATTTTTGTAAACACAAAAAGGTCCTTTTATCTCGGCTCCCTGAAGGACTTTCCAGGATCAAATAGTGTCAATCGACGCGGGTCATCAAGGACTTCAATCTGGCCAAAGGACATCCGGATAGTCCTTGAAATGGCTGAGAAATAAGGATATTAGTAATTTTTTTGTGATTTTTGGCCATTTTTCCGACTTACCCCCTTGCAAAAATTTTTGCAAAATTTTTTGAAAGATATTTGGAATCCTTGAATGCAGATCGATAGTCCTGCTCCTGGAGGTCCCAGAAAAACATGTCCTGGCGAAATCGGTTAATGTCCTGCGGAGTTATGGCCTCGAGAAAATTATCCCTTTTTCGTTTTTTAACTCCAAAATCCGCAAATTCTGCCGCAGGACAAAAGGACATGATGCGTTTGAATGTCCTTGATGATCCGCATCGATTGGCATCAAAAAAGTTGGGGTCATCTAAGGATGCAGGACAACAGTTTTTTGGAAAGGTTCTATTTTTATGGCTTCTTAAAGGACTTTCGAGGACCTGCATATGTCCATTTACGCGAATCAACATGGTCCTTGATATGGCCAAAGGACATCCAAATCGTCCTTAAAATGGCCGAGTTATAAACACTTATGTGTTTTTCGGACTTGTAATTTTTCCACAAGAGAATTATCCTTGTTTAGTTTTTTAGCTCTAAAATCTGCAAATCCTGCCGCAGGACGAAAGGTAATTGTTCGCTAGGATGTCCTTGATGAGCCGCATCGATTGCCATCAAAAAAAGTAGGGGTCATCTAAGGATGCAAAACAGGATATTAGTGAATTTTTTCTAAGTCCCAGATTGCACCGGGCGGGCAAGAAAACAGAAAAAACACATAAATACCGTAATATCTCAGCTCCTGGCAGGACTATTGGGATGTCCTTTTCACAGATGATAGTCCTTGATGAAAGAAATCGTTTGACAATATTTTCGTCCTGATCCTTCAAAGGACTCGCGAGAATTTAGCTATTTTTGTAAACACAAAAAGGTCCTTTTATCTCGGCTCCCTGAAGGACTTTCCAGGATCAAATAGTGTCAATCGACGCGGGTCATCAAGGACTTCAATCTGGCCAAAGGACATCCGGATAGTCCTTGAAATGGCTGAGAAATAAGGATATTAGTAAATTTTTTGTGATTTTTGGCCATTTTTCCGACTTACCCCCTTGCAAAAATTTTTGCAAAATTTTTTGAAAGATATTTGGAATCCTTGAATGCAGATCGATAGTCCTGCTCCTGGAGGTCCCAGAAAAACATGTCCTGGCGAAATCGGTTAATGTCCTGCGGAGTTATGGCCTCGAGAAAATTATCCCTTTTTCGTTTTTTAACTCCAAAATCCGCAAATCCTGCCGCAGGACAAAAGGACATGATGCGTTTGAATGTCCTTGATGATCCGCATCGATTGGCATCAAAAAAGTTGGGGTCATCTAAGGATGCAGGACAACAGTTTTTTGGAAAGGTTCTATTTTTATGGCTTCTTAAAGGACTTTCGAGGACCTGCATATGTCCATTTACGCGAATCAACATGGTCCTTGATATGGCCAAAGGACATCCAAATCGTCCTTAAAATGGCCGAGTTATAAACACTTATGTGTTTTTCGGACTTGTAATTTTTCCACAAGAGAATTATCCTTGTTTAGTTTTTTAGCTCTAAAATCTGCAAATCCTGCCGCAGGACGAAAGGTAATTGTTCGCTAGGATGTCCTTGATGAGCCGCATCGATTGCCATCAAAAAAAGTAGGGGTCATCTAAGGATGCAAAACAGGATATTAGTGAATTTTTTCTAAGTCCCAGATTGCACCGGGCGGGCAAGAAAACAGAAAAAACACATAAATACCGTAATATCTCAGCTCCTGGCAGGACTATTGGGATGTCCTTTTCACAGATGATAGTCCTTGATGAAAGAAATCGTTTGACAATATTTTCGTCCTGATCCTTCAAAGGACTCGCGAGAATTTAGCTATTTTTGTAAACACAAAAAGGTCCTTTTATCTCGGCTCCCTGAAGGACTTTCCAGGATCAAATAGTGTCAATCGACGCGGGTCATCAAGGACTTCAATCTGGCCAAAGGACATCCGGATAGTCCTTGAAATGGCTGAGAAATAAGGATATTAGTAAATTTTTTGTGATTTTTGGCCATTTTTCCGACTTACCCCTTGCAAAAATTTTTGCAAAATTTTTTGAAAGATATTTGGAATCCTTGAATGCAGATCGATAGTCCTGCTCCTGGAGGTCCCAGAAAAACATGTCCTGGCGAAATCGGTTAATGTCCTGCGGAGTTATGGCCTCGAGAAAATTATCCCTTTTTCGTTTTTTAACTCCAAAATCCGCAAATCCTGCCGCAGGACAAAAGGACATGATGCGTTTGAATGTCCTTGATGATCCGCATCGATTGGCATCAAAAAAGTTGGGGTCATCTAAGGATGCAGGACAACAGTTTTTTGGAAAGGTTCTATTTTTATGGCTTCTTAAAGGACTTTCGAGGACCTGCATATGTCCATTTACGCGAATCAACATGGTCCTTGATCTGGCCAAAGGACATCCAAATCGTCCTTAAAATGGCTGAGTTATAAACACTTATGTGTTTTTCGGACTTGTAATTTTTCCACAAGAGAATTATCCTTGATTAGTTTTTTAGCTCTAAAATCTGCAAATCCTGCCGCAGGACGAAAGGTAATTGTTCGCTAGGATGTCCTTGATGAGCCGCATCGATTGCCATCAAAAAAGTAGGGGTCATCTAAGGATGCAAAACAGGATATTAGTGAATTTTTTCTAAGTCCCAGATTGCACCGGGCGGGCAAGAAAACAGAAAAAACACATAAATACCGTAATATCTCAGCTCCTGGCAGGACTATTGGGATGTCCTTTTCACAGATGATAGTCCTTGATGAAAGAAATCGTTTGACAATATTTTCGTCCTGATCCTTCAAAGGACTCGCGAGAATTTAGCTATTTTTGTAAACACAAAAAGGTCCTTTTATCTCGGCTCCCTGAAGGACTTTCCAGGATCAAATAGTGTCAATCGACGCGGGTCATCAAGGACTTCAATCTGGCCAAAGGACATCCGGATAGTCCTTGAAATGGCTGAGAAATAAGGATATTAGTAAATTTTTTGTGATTTTTGGCCATTTTTCCGACTTACCCCCTTGCAAAAATTTTTGCAAAATTTTTTGAAAGATATTTGGAATCCTTGAATGCAGATCGATAGTCCTGCTCCTGGAGGTCCCAGAAAAACATGTCCTGGCGAAATCGGTTAATGTCCTGCGGAGTTATGGCCTCGAGAAAATTATCCCTTTTTCGTTTTTTAACTCCAAAATCCGCAAATCCTGCCGCAGGACAAAAGGACATGATGCGTTTGAATGTCCTTGATGATCCGCATCGATTGGCATCAAAAAAGTTGGGGTCATCTAAGGATGCAGGACAACAGTTTTTTGGAAAGGTTCTATTTTTATGGCTTCTTAAAGGACTTTCGAGGACCTGCATATGTCCATTTACACGAATCAACATGGTCCTTGATATGGCCAAAGGACATCCAAATCGTCCTTAAAATGGCCGAGTTATAAACACTTATGTGTTTTTCGGACTTGTAATTTTTCCACAAGAGAATTATCCTTGTTTAGTTTTTTAGCTCTAAAATCTGCAAATCCTGCCGCAGGACGAAAGGTAATTGTTCGCTAGGATGTCCTTGATGAGCCGCATCGATTGCCATCAAAAAAAGTAGGGGTCATCTAAGGATGCAAAACAGGATATTAGTGAATTTTTTCTAAGTCCCAGATTGCACCGGGCGGGCAAGAAAACAGAAAAAACACATAAATACCGTAATATCTCAGCTCCTGGCAGGACTATTGGGATGTCCTTTTCACAGATGATAGTCCTTGATGAAAGAAATCGTTTGACACTATTTTCGTCCTGATCCTTCAAAGGACTCGCGAGAATTTAGCTATTTTTGTAAACACAAAAAGGTCCTTTTATCTCGGCTCCCTGAAGGACTTTCCAGGATCAAATAGTTTCAATCGACGCGGGTCATCAAGGACTTCAATCTGGCCAAAGGACATCCGGATAGTCCTTGAAATGGCTGAGAAATAAGGATATTAGTAAATTTTTTGTGATATTTGGCCATTTTTCCGACTTACCCCTTTGCAAAAATTTTTGCAAAATTTTTTGAAAGATATTTGGAATCCTTGAATGCAGATCGATAGTCCTGCTCCTGGAGGTCCCAGAAAAACATGTCCTGGCGAAATCGGTTAATGTACTGCGGAGTTATGGCCTCGAGAAAATTATCCCTTTTTCGTTTTTTAACTCCAAAATCCGCAAATCCTGCCGCAGGACAAAAGGACATGATGCGTTTGAATGTCCTTGATGATCCGCATCGATTGGCATCAAAAAAAGTTGGGGTCATCTAAGGATGCAGGACAACAGTTTTTTGGAAAGGTTCTATTTTTATGGCTTCTTAAAGGACTTTCGAGGACCTGCATATGTCCATTTACGCGAATCAACATGGTCCTTGATATGGCCAAAGGACATCCAAATCGTCCTTAAAATGGCCGAGTTATAAACACTTATGTGTTTTTCGGACTTGTAATTTTTCCACAAGAGAATTATCCTTGTTTAGTTTTTTAGCTCTAAAATCTGCAAATCCTGCCGCAGGACGAAAGGTAATTGTTCGCTAGGATGTCCTTGATGAGCCGCATCGATTGCCATCAAAAAAAGTAGGGGTCATCTAAGGATGCAAAACAGGATATTAGTGAATTTTTTCTAAGTCCCAGATTGCACCGGGCGGGCAAGAAAACAGAAAAAACACATAAATACCGTAATATCTCAGCTCCTGGCAGGACTATTGGGATGTCCTTTTCACAGATGATAGTCCTTGATGAAAGAAATCGTTTGACAATATTTTCGTCCTGATCCTTCAAAGGACTCGCGAGAATTTAGCTATTTTTGTAAACACAAAAAGGTCCTTTTATCTCGGCTCCCTGAAGGACTTTCCAGGATCAAATAGTGTCAATCGACGCGGGTCATCAAGGACTTCAATCTGGCCAAAGGACATCCCGATAGTCCTTGAAATGGCTGAGAAATAAGGATATTAGTAAATTTTTTGTGATTTTTGGCCATTTTTCCGACTTACCCCCTTGCAAAAATTTTTGCAAAATTTTTTGAAAGATATTTGGAATCCTTGAATGCAGATCGATAGTCCTGCTCCTGGAGGTCCCAGAAAAACATGTCCTGGCGAAATCGGTTAATGTCCTGCGGAGTTATGGCCTCGAGAAAATTATCCCTTTTTCGTTTTTTAACTCCAAAATCCGCAAATCCTGCCGCAGGACAAAAGGACATTATGCGTTTGAATGTCCTTGATGATCCGCATCGATTGGCATCAAAAAAAGTTGGGGTCATCTAAGGATGCAGGACAACAGTTTTTTGGAAAGGTTCTATTTTTATGGCTTCTTAAAGGACTTTCGAGGACCTGCATATGTCCATTTACGCGAATCAACATGGTCCTTGATCTGGCCAAAGGACATCCAAATCGTCCTTAAAATGGCCGAGTTATAAACACTTATGTGTTTTTCGGACTTGTAATTTTTCCACAAGAGAATTATCCTTGATTAGTTTTTTAGCTCTAAAATCTGCAAATCCTGCCGCAGGACGAAAGGTAATTGTTCGCTAGGATGTCCTTGATGAGCCGCATCGATTGCCATCAAAAAAAGTAGGGGTCATCTAAGGATGCAAAACAGGATATTAGTGAATTTTTTCTAAGTCCCAGATTGCACCGGGCGGGCAAGAAAACAGAAAAAACACATAAATACCGTAATATCTCAGCTCCTGGCAGGACTATTGGGATGTCCTTTTCACAGATGATAGTCCTTGATGAAAGAAATCGTTTGACACTATTTTCGTCCTGATCCTTCAAAGGACTCGCGAGAATTTAGCTATTTTTGTAAACACAAAAAGGTCCTTTTATCTCGGCTCCCTGAAGGACTTTCCAGGATCAAATAGTGTCAATCGACGCGGGTCATCAAGGACTTCAATCTGGCCAAAGGACATCCGGATAGTCCTTGAAATGGCTGAGAAATAAGGATATTAGTAAATTTTTTGTGATTTTTGGCCATTTTTCCGACTTACCCCCTTGCAAAAATTTTTGCAAAATTTTTGAAAGATATTTGGAATCCTTGAATGCAGATCGATAGTCCTGCTCCTGGAGGTCCCAGAAAAACATGTCCTGGCGAAATCGGTTAATGTACTGCGGAGTTATGGCCTCGAGAAAATTATCCCTTTTTCGTTTTTTAACTCCAAAATCCGCAAATCCTGCCGCAGGACAAAAGGACATGATGCGTTTGAATGTCCTTGATGATCCGCATCGATTGGCATCAAAAAAAGTTGGGGTCATCTAAGGATGCAGGACAACAGTTTTTTGGAAAGGTTCTATTTTTATGGCTTCTTAAAGGACTTTCGAGGACCTGCATATGTCCATTTACACGAATCAACATGGTCCTTGATATGGCCAAAGGACATCCAAATCGTCCTTAAAATGGCCGAGTTATAAACACTTATGTGTTTTTCGGACTTGTAATTTTTCCACAAGAGAATTATCCTTGTTTAGTTTTTTAGCTCTAAAATCTGCAAATCCTGCCGCAGGACGAAAGGTAATTGTTCGCTAGGATGTCCTTGATGAGCCGCATCGATTGCCATCAAAAAAAGTAGGGGTCATCTAAGGATGCAAAACAGGATATTAGTGAATTTTTTCTAAGTCCCAGATTGCACCGGGCGGGCAAGAAAACAGAAAAAACACATAAATACCGTAATATCTCAGCTCCTGGCAGGACTATTGGGATGTCCTTTTCACAGATGATAGTCCTTGATGAAAGAAATCGTTTGACAATATTTTCGTCCTGATCCTTCAAAGGACTCGCGAGAATTTAGCTATTTTTGTAAACACAAAAAGGTCCTTTTATCTCGGCTCCCTGAAGGACTTTCCAGGATCAAATAGTGTCAATCGACGCGGGTCATCAAGGACTTCAATCTGGCCAAAGGACATCCGGATAGTCCTTGAAATGGCTGAGAAATAAGGATATTAGTAAATTTTTTGTGATTTTTGGCCATTTTTCCGACTTACCCCCTTGCAAAAATTTTTGCAAAATTTTTTTGAAAGATATTTGGAATCCTTGAATGCAGATCGATAGTCCTGCTCCTGGAGGTCCCAGAAAAACATGTCCTGGCGAAATCGGTTAATGTCCTGCGGAGTTATGGCCTCGAGAAAATTATCCCTTTTTCGTTTTTTAACTCCAAAATCCGCAAATCCTGCCGCAGGACAAAAGGACATGATGCGTTTGAATGTCCTTGATGATCCGCATCGATTGGCATCAAAAAAAGTTGGGGTCATCTAAGGATGCAGGACAACAGTTTTTTGGAAAGGTTCTATTTTTATGGCTTCTTAAAGGACTTTCGAGGACCTGCATATGTCCATTTACGCGAATCAACATGGTCCTTGATCTGGCCAAAGGACATCCAAATCGTCCTTAAAATGGCCGAGTTATAAACACTTGTGTTTTTCGGACTTGTAATTTTTCCACAAGAGAATTATCCTTGTTTAGTTTTTTAGCTCTAAAATCTGCAAATCCTGCCGCAGGACGAAAGGTAATTGTTCGCTAGGATGTCCTTGATGAGCCGCATCGATTGCCATCAAAAAAAGTAGGGGTCATCTAAGGATGCAAAACAGGATATTAGTGAATTTTTTCTAAGTCCCAGATTGCACCGGGCGGGCAAGAAAACAGAAAAAACACATAAATACCGTAATATCTCAGCTCCTGGCAGGACTATTGGGATGTCCTTTTCACAGATGATAGTCCTTGATGAAAGAAATCGTTTGACACTATTTTCGTCCTGATCCTTCAAAGGACTCGCGAGAATTTAGCTATTTTTGTAAACACAAAAAGGTCCTTTTATCTCGGCTCCCTGAAGGACTTTCCAGGATCAAATAGTGTCAATCGACGCGGGTCATCAAGGACTTCAATCTGGCCAAAGGACATCCCGATAGTCCTTGAAATGGCTGAGAAATAAGGATATTAGTAAATTTTTTGTGATTTTTGGCCATTTTTCCGACTTACCCCCTTGCAAAAATTTTTGCAAAATTTTTTGAAAGATATTTGGAATCCTTGAATGCAGATCGATAGTCCTGCTCCTGGAGGTCCCAGAAAAACATGTCCTGGCGAAATCGGTTAATGTCCTGCGGAGTTATGGCCTCGAGAAAATTATCCCTTTTTCGTTTTTTAACTCCAAAATCCGCAAATCCTGCCGCAGGACAAAAGGACATTATGCGTTTGAATGTCCTTGATGATCCGCATCGATTGGCATCAAAAAAGTTGGGGTCATCTAAGGATGCAGGACAACAGTTTTTTGGAAAGGTTCTATTTTTATGGCTTCTTAAAGGACTTTCGAGGACCTGCATATGTCCATTTACGCGAATCAACATGGTCCTTGATCTGGCCAAAGGACATCCAAATCGTCCTTAAAATGGCTGAGTTATAAACACTTATGTGTTTTTCGGACTTGTAATTTTTCCACAAGAGAATTATCCTTGATTAGTTTTTTAGCTCTAAAATCTGCAAATCCTGCCGCAGGACGAAAGGTAATTGTTCGCTAGGATGTCCTTGATGAGCCGCATCGATTGCCATCAAAAAAAGTAGGGGTCATCTAAGGATGCAAAACAGGATATTAGTGAATTTTTTCTAAGTCCCAGATTGCACCGGGCGGGCAAGAAAACAGAAAAAACACATAAATACCGTAATATCTCAGCTCCTGGCAGGACTATTGGGATGTCCTTTTCACAGATGATAGTCCTTGATGAAAGAAATCGTTTGACACTATTTTCGTCCTGATCCTTCAAAGGACTCGCGAGAATTTAGCTATTTTTGTAAACACAAAAAGGTCCTTTTATCTCGGCTCCCTGAAGGACTTTCCAGGATCAAATAGTTTCAATCGACGCGGGTCATCAAGGACTTCAATCTGGCCAAAGGACATCCGGATAGTCCTTGAAATGGCTGAGAAATAAGGATATTAGTAAATTTTTTGTGATATTTGGCCATTTTTCCGACTTACCCCTTTGCAAAAATTTTTGCAAAATTTTTTGAAAGATATTTGGAATCCTTGAATGCAGATCGATAGTCCTGCTCCTGGAGGTCCCAGAAAAACATGTCCTGGCGAAATCGGTTAATGTACTGCGGAGTTATGGCCTCGAGAAAATTATCCCTTTTTCGTTTTTTAACTCCAAAATCCGCAAATCCTGCCGCAGGACAAAAGGACATGATGCGTTTGAATGTCCTTGATGATCCGCATCGATTGGCATCAAAAAAAGTTGGGGTCATCTAAGGATGCAGGACAACAGTTTTTTGGAAAGGTTCTATTTTTATGGCTTCTTAAAGGACTTTCGAGGACCTGCATATGTCCATTTACGCGAATCAACATGGTCCTTGATATGGCCAAAGGACATCCAAATCGTCCTTAAAATGGCCGAGTTATAAACACTTATGTGTTTTTCGGACTTGTAATTTTTCCACAAGAGAATTATCCTTGTTTAGTTTTTTTAGCTCTAAAATCTGCAAATCCTGCCGCAGGACGAAAGGTAATTGTTCGCTAGGATGTCCTTGATGAGCCGCATCGATTGCCATCAAAAAAGTAGGGGTCATCTAAGGATGCAAAACAGGATATTAGTGAATTTTTTCTAAGTCCCAGATTGCACCGGGCGGGCAAGAAAACAGAAAAAACACATAAATACCGTAATATCTCAGCTCCTGGCAGGACTATTGGGATGTCCTTTTCACAGATGATAGTCCTTGATGAAAGAAATCGTTTGACAATATTTTCGTCCTGATCCTTCAAAGGACTCGCGAGAATTTAGCTATTTTTGTAAACACAAAAAGGTCCTTTTATCTCGGCTCCCTGAAGGACTTTCCAGGATCAAATAGTGTCAATCGACGCGGGTCATCAAGGACTTCAATCTGGCCAAAGGACATCCGGATAGTCCTTGAAATGGCTGAGAAATAAGGATATTAGTAAATTTTTTGTGATTTTTGGCCATTTTTCCGACTTACCCCCTTGCAAAAATTTTTGCAAAATTTTTTGAAAGATATTTGGAATCCTTGAATGCAGATCGATAGTCCTGCTCCTGGAGGTCCCAGAAAAACATGTCCTGGCGAAATCGGTTAATGTCCTGCGGAGTTATGGCCTCGAGAAAATTATCCCTTTTTCGTTTTTTAACTCCAAAATCCGCAAATCCTGCCGCAGGACAAAAGGACATGATGCGTTTGAATGTCCTTGATGATCCGCATCGATTGGCATCAAAAAAGTTGGGGTCATCTAAGGATGCAGGACAACAGTTTTTTGGAAAGGTTCTATTTTTATGGCTTCTTAAAGGACTTTCGAGGACCTGCATATGTCCATTTACGCGAATCAACATGGTCCTTGATCTGGCCAAAGGACATCCAAATCGTCCTTAAAATGGCTGAGTTATAAACACTTATGTGTTTTTCGGACTTGTAATTTTTCCACAAGAGAATTATCCTTGATTAGTTTTTTAGCTCTAAAATCTGCAAATCCTGCCGCAGGACGAAAGGTAATTGTTCGCTAGGATGTCCTTGATGAGCCGCATCGATTGCCATCAAAAAAAGTAGGGGTCATCTAAGGATGCAAAACAGGATATTAGTGAATTTTTTCTAAGTCCCAGATTGCACCGGGCGGGCAAGAAAACAGAAAAAACACATAAATACCATAATATCTCAGCTCCTGGCAACACTTTTGGGATGTCCTTTACATAGATGATAGTCCTTGATGAATCGAATCGTTTGAGACCATTTTTGTCCTGGTCCTTCAAAGGACTCGCGAGATTTTAGCTATTTTTGTAAATACAAAAAGGTCCTTTTATCTCAGCTCCCTGAAGGACTTTCCAGGATCTAATAGTGCCAATCGACGCGGGTCATCAAGGACTTCAATCTGGCCAAAGGACATCCGGATAGTCCTTGAAATGGCTTAGATATAAGGGTATTTCACCGGAGCAACTGTTGCTGCGGTCCAAACCATGAAAATGTTGCTGCGGTGCAGACCATGCAGTAGCAACTGTTGCTGCGGTGCAAACCATGAAACTGTTGCTGCGATGCAAACCATGAAACTGTTGCTACATAACATGAAGCTACAGTTTCATGGATTGCACCGCAGCAACAGTTGCTGCGGTACATAACATGAAGCAACATTTATGCAGCAACAGTTTCATGCATTGTCCCGCAGCAACAGTTGCTGCGGGACATACATGAAGCAACAGTTTCATGTTTGTCCCGCAGCAAAAGTTGCCGCGGTACAATTATTGTCCCGCAGCAACAGTTGCGGCGGTGCAATTATTGTCCCTGCTGCGGGACAATCCATGAAACTATTGCTGCATGTAATGTTTGTCCCGCAGCAACAGTTGCCGCGGTGCAATTATTGTCCCGCAGCAACAGTTGCCGCGGTGCAATTATTGTCCCGCGGCAACAGTTGCTGCGGTGCAATGATTGTCCCGCAGCAACAGTTGCTGCCGTGCATAACATGAAGCAACAGTTTCACGGATTGTCCCGCAGCAACAGTTGCTGCGGTGCAATGATTGTCCCGCAGCAACAGTTGCTGCGGTACAATTATTGTCCCGCAGCAACAGTTGCCGCGGTGCAATGATTGTCCCGCAGCAATAGTTGCAATTGCACCGCGGCAACTGTTGCTGCGGGACAAACATTACATGCAGCAATAGTTTCATGGATTGTCCCGCAGCAGGGACAATAATTGCACCGCAGCAACTGTTGCTGCGGGACATTAATTGTACCGCGGCAACTGTTGCTGCGGGACAATCATTGCACCGCGGCAACTGTTGCTGCGGGACAATAATTGTACCGCGGCAACTGTTGCTGCGGGACAAACATGAAACTGTTGCTGCATGTAATGTTTGTCCCGCAGCAACAGTTGCCGCGGTGCAATGATTGTCCCGCAGCAACAGTTGCTGCCGTGCATAACATGAAGTACAATTATTGTCCCGCAGCAACAGTTGCCGCGGTGCAATGATTGTCCCTGCTGCGGGACAATCCATGAAACTATTGCTGCATGTAATGTTTGTCCCGCAGCAACAGTTGCCGCGGTGCAATTATTGTTCCGCAGCAACTGTTGCTGCGGTGCAATTATTGTACCGCGGCAACTGTTGCTTCGGGACAATCCATGAAACTGTTGCTTCATGTTATGCACGGCAGCAACAGTTGCTGCGGGACAATAATTGCACCGCGGCAACTGTTGCTGCGGGACAAACATTACATGCAGCAATAGTTTCATGGATTGTCCCGCAGCAGGGACAATAATTGCACCGCAGCAACAGTTGCCGCGGTGCAATTATTGTCCCGCAGCAACTGTTGCTGCCGTGCATAACATGAAGCAACAGTTTCATGGATTGTCCCGAAGCAACAGTTGCCGCGGTACAATAATTGCACCGCAGCAACAGTTGCTGCGGAACAATAATTGTACCGCGGCAACTGTTGCTTCGGGACAATCATTGCACCGCGGCAATTGTTGCTGCGGGACAATAATTGTACCGCGGCAACTGTTGCTTCGGGACAATCATTGCACCGCGGCAACTGTTGCTGCGGGACAATAATTGTACCGCGGCAACTGTTGCTTCGGGACAATCATTGCACCGCGGCAACTGTTGCTGCGGGACAATAATTGTACCGCGGCAACTGTTGCTGCGGGACAATAATTGTACCGCGGCAACTGTTGCTGCCGTGCATAACATGAAGCAACAGTTTCATGGATTGTCCCGAAGCAACAGTTGCCGCGGTACAATAATTGCACCGCAGCAACAGTTGCCGCGGTGCAATTATTGTCCCGCAGCAACAGTTGCCGCGGTACAATTATTGTCCCGCAGCAACAGTTGCCGCGGTGCAATTATTGTCCCGCAGCAACTGTTGCTGCCGTGCATAACATGAGACAGCAACAGTTGCCGCGGTGCAATGATTGTCCCGCAGCAACTGTTGCTGCCGTGCATAACATGAGACAGCAACAGTTGCCGCGGTGCAATTCATGAAACTGTTGCTTCACGTTATGTTCCGCGGCAACTGTTGCTGCGGGACAATCCATGATCCAGTGCATAACATGAAGCAACAGTTTCATGGATGGTCCCGCAGCAACAGTTGCTGCGGAACATAACGTGAAGCAACAGTTTCATGAATTGCACCGCGACAACTGTTGATGCGGGACAATAATTGCACCGCGGCAACTGTTGCTGCGGGACAATCCATGAAACTATTGCTGCATGTAATGTTTGCCCCGCAGCAACAGTTGCCGCGGTGCAATTATTGTCCCGCAGCAACTGTTGCTGCGGTGCATAACATGAAGCAACAGTTTCATGGATTGTCCCGCAGCAACAGTTGCCGCGATGCAATGATTGTCCCGCAGCAACAGTTGCTGGGGGAGATACATGCAGCAACAGTTTCATGGTCTGCACCGCAACAGCAGTTTCATGGTCTGCACCGCAGCAACAGTTGCTGCGGGGCATACATGCAGCAACAGTCTCATGGTTTGCATCGCAGCAACATTTATGTAGCAACGTTATCATGGTCTGCATCGCAGCAACTGTTTCATGGTTTGCACCGCAGCAACAGTTTCATAGTCTGCCCCGCAGCAACATTTTCATGGTCTGCAGCGCAGCAACAGTTTCATGGTTTGCACCGCAGCAACAGTTGCTGGGGGAGATACATGCAGCAACAGTTTCATGGTCTGCACCGCAGCAACAGTTGCTGGGGGAGATACATGCAGCAACAGTTTCATGGTCTGCACCGCAGCAGCAGTTTCATGGTCTGCACCGCAGCAACAGTTGCTGCGGGGCATACATGCAGCAACAGTCTCATGGTCTGCACCGCAGCAACATTTTCATGGTCTGCAGCAACAGTTTCATTGTCTGTACCGCAGCAACAGTTTCATGGTTTGCACCGCAGCAACAGTTTCATGGTCTGTACCGCAGCAACATTTTCATGGTCTGCAGCGCAGCAACAGTTTCATGGTTTGCACCGCAGCAACAGTTGCTGGGGGAGATACATGCAGCAACAGTTTCATGGTTTGCACCGAAGCAACATTTTCATGGTTTGCACCGCAGCAACAGTTTCATGGTCTGCACCGCAGCAACAGTTGCTGCGGGACATACATGCAGCAACAGTCTCATGGTCTGCACCGCAGCAACAGTTTCATGGTCTGCACCGCAGCAACATTTTCATGGTCTGCAGCAACAGTTTCATTGTCTGTACCGCAGCAACAGTTTCATGGTTTGCACCGCAGCAACAGTTTCATGGTCTGTACCGCAGCAACATTTTCATGGCTTGTACCACAGCAACAGTTTCATGGTCTGCACCGCAGCAATAGTTGCTGCGGGACATACATGCAGCTACAGTTTCATGGTCTGCACCGCAGCAACAGTTTCATGGCTTGCACGGCAGCAACATTTTCATGGTTTGCACCGCAGCAACATTTTCATGGTCTGAACCGCAGCACCATTTTCATGGTTTGCACCGCAGCAACATTTTCATGGTCTGCAAAAGTTTCATGGTCTGCAGCGCAGCAACAGTTTCATGGTTTGCATCGCAGCATCAGTTGGTGCGGGACATACATGCAGCAATAGTCTCATGGCAGAAAGTCTCAGCAACTGTTGCTGCGGTGCAGACCATGAAACTGTTGCTGCGGTGCAAACCATAAATCTCTTGCTGCGGTACAAACCATGCAACAGCAACTGTTGCTGCGGGGAGGAAAACATGCAACTGTCTAATGAAAATGGGTATTTTGATTAAAAGCATACAACTTTTCAAAAATCCCCAGCTTTGCAATCTTTTAAAGTTTTGATGGCATTTGAAAGTAGATAAAAAATACATAAAAACTACATCAAACTTTTGAAAATTGGTAGAAAATTGTCCTAAATACAGCCTTGGGAAAATTTGAATTTTGAGCATTAATTTTTCAATAACTGTTCCAAAGTTTATGCAAAGACCTCAACTTTGCAAACCTACAACTATGCCAATTTTTGGCCAATTTCGAAATGTCATGTCTTTTTTTGCTGCTCTGAATGTGAGTTATAAATTGGCATTCAAATCTAAAAAACCAATTTTGACCCGATTTTTGAAAAAAATTACAGTGTTTACACTGTCAAAATTTTCAAAAATTGAGTCGAAATTTTTTTTGCCAAATTTTCAAGCTTTTGATAGCATTTACAAGTGTGTAAAAATGCAATTAGAATTAGATAACAAATTTTGAAATCGGTTGAAAATTGTCTAAAATACGGCCTCATGAAAATGGGAATTTTGACCAAAAGCATACAACTTTTCAAAAAACTTTCAAAAATCCCCTGCTTTGCAATCTTTCTAAGTTTTGATTGCATTTGAAAGAACATAAAAATTAGATAAAAACTACTTCAAAGTTTTGAAAATTGGTAGAAAATTGTCTTAAATACAGCCTTGGGAAAATTTGAATTTTGAGCATTAATTTTTCAATAACTGTTCCAAAGTTTATGCAAAGACCTCAACTTTGCAAACCTACAACTATGCCAATTTTTGGCCAATTTCGAAATGTCATGTCTTTTTTTGCTGCTCTGAATGTGAGTTATAAATTGGCATTCAAATCTAAAAAACCAATTTTGACCCGATTTTTGAAAAAAATTACAGTGTATACACTGTCAAAATTTTCAAAAATTGAGTCGAAATTTTTTTTGCCAAATTTTCAAGCTTTTGATAGCATTTACAAGTGTGTAAAAATGCAATTAGAATTAGATAACAAATTTTGAAATCGGTTGAAAATTGTCTAAAATACGGCCTCATGAAAATGGGAATTTTGACCAAAAGCATACAACTTTTCAAAAAACTTTCAAAAATCCCCTGCTTTGCAATCTTTCTAAGTTTTGATTGCATTTGAAAGAACATAAAAATTAGATAAAAACTACTTCAAAGTTTTGAAAATTGGTAGAAAATTGTCTTAAATACAGCCTTGGGAAAATTTGAATTTTGAGCATTAATTTTTCAATAACTGTTCCAAAGTTTATGCAAAGACCTCAACTTTGCAAACCTACAACTATGCCAATTTTTGGCCAATTTCAAAATGTCATGTCTTTTTTTGCTGCTCTGAATGTGAGTTATAAATTGGCATTCAAATCTGAAAATCTAATTTTGACCCGATTTTTGAAAAAAATTACAGTGTATATATACACTGTCAAAATTTTCAAAAATTGAGTCGAAATTTTTTTTGCCAAATTTTCAAGCTTTTGATAGCATTTACAAGTGTGTAAAAATGCAATAAGAATTAGATAACAAATTTTGAAATCGGTTGAAAATTGTCTAAAATACGGCCTCATGAAAATGGGAATTTTGACCAAAATCATACAACTTTTCAAAAAAACTTTCAAAAATCCCCTGCTTTGCAATCTTTCTAAGTTTTGATTGCATTTGAAAGAACACAAAAGTTAGATAAAAACTTCATCAAAGTTTTGAAAATTGGTAGAAAATTGTCCTAAATACAGCCTTGGGAAAATTTGAATTTTGAGCATTAATTTTTCAATAACTGTTCCAAAGTTTATGCAAAGACCTCAACTTTGCAAACCTACAACTATGCCAATTTTTGGCCAATTTCAAAATGTCATGTCTTTTTTTGCTGCTCTAAATGTGAGTTATAAATTGGCATTCAAATCTGAAAATCTAATTTTGACACGATTTTTGAAAAAAATTACAGTGTATACACTGTCAAAATTTTCAAAAATCGTGTCGAAATTTTTTTTTGCCAAATTTTCAAGCTTTTGATAGCATTTAAAAGTATTTAAAAATGCAATAAGAATTAGATAAAAAATTTTGAAATCGGTTGAAAATTGTCTGAAATACAACCTAATGAAAATGGGAATTTTGAAAAAAAAAAAAATGTTTCAGTAATTGTTTAAAAATTTTTGAAAAAACCGTAGCTTTGCCTTCCACAAAGGTTTTGGTAGCGTTTTAAAGTAGATAAAAATACAATAAAATCGGTCAAAAATTAACTAAAAAACAGCCTAAGAAAGTTGAATATTCTGTAATACTTAGACCTTTATAACTTACCCATTTCAAGGAGTATTCGGATGTCCTTTGGTTAGATTCAAGTTCTTCTATCATCGACTGGCACTATGCTATCTTGAAAGGTCCTTCAGGGAGCTGAAATAAAAAGGTTTTTGGTTAAAAAAAGAATAGTAAATATTTCGCGAGTCTATTAAAGGATCAGGATCAAAAAAGTAGGGGTCATCTAGGGATGCAAAACACGATATTTGTGATTTTTTTTAAGTCCCTGATTGTACCAGGCGGCCAAAACAACTGACCAAAGATTTTTCTTTCTATTTTAGTTTTCTTCTAAATGTTCACTATTAATAAATTTAAACGCTTACCGCCATTATTGCGTCGTATTTTTTCTGCTAGACATGTGTACTCCATGTACAGTTATTATGTTCAAGATTTTTCTTATGGGTCATGGGGTGCGCTTGCGCCCTCTCTCTGCTGCGTCTTCTTGAGGCGTCTCACTGGCTTTGGACAGCTATGCTCGTACCATGGCACGATGGAACCCCCAAGACGTATGCCACCTAATGCTCCTACTGCTGCTGATGATGATGCCCGCTACTATGTATGTATGTGTGGGAGTTCGTACCTAAAATGAAGAAATAAGTTTTCTTATTGAGATTTTGATAAGAATTTACATGAGGCAATACTTAACACACAGTTAAATTTAATTTAAACTATTAATTGTTAACTTTCGCCAAAAGAAAAATCGTATTCTTCTAAATGTTCACTATTTTCAAATGTAAACGCTTACCCACGCCATTATTTTGCTGGTGTGCGTGGGAGTAAAATAAAAATGAAAAAAAAAACAGTTATGTATTAGGCACGATGAATTCATTTTCTTGTTGCTTTTTGTTGCTCTCTTTTTTGAATACGCCATTTTGATTTTTGGCACCGCGTGCCTATTCACTTTTTGCAAAGCAATTATAATAGGATACACAACATACATACATACATACATACATATGTATATACTCAATTGGACAAATTGCCATATACTTGCCTATATTTTTGCACGTTTTAAATACACACACATGGAGCCGCGTAAACTTTCGCCACTTTTCTGTGAATTCGCTGCAACAATTGGTTTTGCCTTCGCTTTGTGGATTTGCCGTTATTTGCTTTTGTTTCCACGCATATTTGTTTGTAATGTGGGCGCCCCTACTAAATGTATAAATGTCAGATTTTAATTAGAAAGACACTATTTTTAGGACAATAACTCATTAAAGCTTACCTGGATGTTCACATATAATCCAAATCCTTCCCTTTAATCCTTAAATCCTTCTTTCCATCCATCCTGGCTTATCCATATGGGGCGGTTCTCTAGTTACTAACTAGCTAGTTATATTATTTAGTTAACAATTAAATTAATTAATTACTTAAACTTAAAAACACCGCTTAAACCACCTCGAACTTAATCGAACCTCATCAAACCACCTTCAAACCTACTCAATCTTCATCAAACTACCTCGAACTCATACCATTGGCTCGACATCAGACTAAAGAGCCAAACATTTTGGTTTGATCAGCCTAAAGAGCAGTGTTGCCACATTAGCTTATTTTAAGCTAATTAATTAATTTCGAATACCGCTATTTAAGCCCTGTATTTATCGATTTTTGCATCGATAAATGAAGGGTTATCGATACTGGACTTTTTATGTAGCATACTTCTGGGATGTAGCATTTTTAAATAAATATTTTTTGTGGCATACTTTTGGGGTGTAATTTAATGCAAATATAGGACTTGGACAATTACAAAATGAAATCGGTTAAAAATTGTCTAAAATACAGCCTGAGGAAAATCGGGATTCTGAACAAAATCAAACAGAATTTCAAAAATCCCCAGCTTTGCAATCGTTTAAAGTTTTGATTGCATTTGAAAGTAGATAAAAAATCGATAGAAACTAAATCAAAACTTAAAAAATCGATAGAAAATTGTCATAAATACAGCCTTGAGAAAATTTTAATTTTGACCAAACATTTTTCAATAACTGTTTCAAAATTTATGCAAAAACCTCATCTTTGCAAACCTCTAACTATGCCAAATTTTGGTCGATTTAAAAAAGTCATGGCATTCAAATCTGAGAAGCTAATTTTGACCCATTTCCCATAGATTTATATATATTTCTAGAGAGATATATATATTTCTAGAGAGATATATATATTTCTAGAGATTTATATATATATTTCTGTATATTTAAATTGATTTCGACTTACCAGTATGTCCAGAAGTGAGTTTCCAACCATCGTCGCTGGCATGCAGGATCTGCACCAGTAACTGGATGCAGTCGGAACTACGTCGGGCAGAACAGGTGTCCTCATTGCGGGACAGCTCCAAGATGTTACGCGTCACCCTCGTTCTGCAAATAGGAATCTGGAATAGGAATAAGGATATTTGTAGTTTTTTTTTTTTGCCATTTTATCGACTTGCCCCCTAGAATATTGTAAATGAGTAATTGAATGCAGATCGATAGTCCTGTTTCTAGAGGACCCTGAAAAGCATGTCCTAGCGACATCGATTAATGTGCTGCGGAGTTATGGCCTCGAGAAAATTATCCTGTTTTCGTTTTTCAGCTCTACAATCCTGATCCCCATCGATCGGCATCAAAAAAAGTAGGGGTCATCTAAGGAAGCAGGACATGATATTATTCTAAAAGATCCTTTTTCATAATTTCCTGAAGGACTATCCAGGACATGCCAATCGGTACGAGTTAACAAGGACTTCAATCTGGCCAAAGGACATCTACACCGTCCTCCAAATGGATGAGTTATAAAGACTATTCTATTTTTTAGAAAAAATCACAAAATGTTCATTTGACAGGTGATAGTCCTTGTTGATCAGATTCATTTAACATCCTTTTCGTCCTGATCCTTCAAAGAACTCGCGAAATATTCGTTTTTTCTTAAATTTTTTGATATCTCAGCTCCCCGCAGGTCTAACGGATGATGACCTTTAGGCAGAAGATAGCCCTTTTTGGTCGAAATCATTTAACATCCTTTTTTATCCTGACCCTTCAAGGGACTCGCGAGTTATCGCTATCGTTATTGAACAGCAGGATTGGCCATGTCAATCGACACTAATGAACAAATCCTTATAATCCTTGGAATATTTCGTCACGGTACCTGAGGAAACAGTTTAAGTTAAATTTAATACATAACGGTCGTGACTCACTCACTTCAATAATGGTTGGAACAATAATGGCTTTTAGTTTGGGAAATGGTGGCAGCTCTTTTGCCCCAAAAGAAGTGCTACAAAATGGTCCTAATCGTGGTGTCCAGAAGAGAACGGTCGAAAAACACAAATCCTTGACAGCTTAATATTTCTGTTGAATATCAGAATATACTTTGGTCTTTTATAGATTATCCAGAAACCGCCTCATCCCTCTATTCAAGTGTTTTCAGAAATTAAATTTATTGGGACGATTATTATTTTTTTTTTAAATCATGCGAACTCGAGGAAGTTTTTAGACTTTGATGGATCTTTGGGTTTGATCGTACATGTCGGCATAATCCCTTTCAATTCCGCAATTTGCTTTGAAGTCAAACACACGTAAATTATGATCGGTGGCCACAAACAGATAGCGACTATCACAGGCTAGACTATACACTGGCGATCGACTATTATGCTGGCGCGTTCGACCGGGAAAGTAGAGCTGCACATATTTGGGCATACGAATATCGTAAAGATTAACACGGGCGTGCCGGTTGGTGCCGCAGAGCACACCATACAATCCATCATACTCGAGGCAATAGAAGGATGAATCGAATGGATCCTCATAAATGGAAACATCCCGATCGATGCGACGATCGAACAGCCGAAAAGTTGTATCAAAGTTGGCAGTAAATAAAACGTTGTCATCCTTGATTTTGAGATCGTATATAGAAATGGTGTTTGAATTGAATATAACTTCTTCGCCGCTATGAAAGTGGGAGGCATTATAAATCAAATATTAAATTCACCCAATTTTTTGACACTTGTAATCTTTCCCAATAAGTCAGTTGCGTTTTATTGCTGTCAATAAAATATAACCATTAAATTCGATTCAATTAGTACAGTATTCATCAAGGCTCACCTCTCCTCGATGCTAGGGGAGCTCCGATGGCCACACATTACCAGATCCTGGGTCAAGGCAAAAAAAACAATTCCCGCTCCGAGCAATATTGAAATATAACTAAGAGGCAATCTGGATTCAAGTCGGTAAGTTTAATCATGGTGTCAAATCTCTTGTTTATGTGTATTCCAAGAATGTTGTAGGCATCTTTTTCCAATTGCCGTTAGATACTTTATTTTACAATTGTGCGCGCTATGTATCTAAATTGTTCATTGTTGCCCAAGTGATAGATGTTTTAGTGTTGGGTAATTTAGAAATAGGGGGAAGCAGGCTCTCGAATGAGTATGTTAACAGGTTCCCCCATGAGGCTGTTAATTAACAGGCTCCCACTTGACGATGTTAATTAACAGGCTCTCAAACGATGCTGTTAGTTTACAGTCTCATAATGAACCCTAAAAGTATGCAACACATAATTTATTTACATTAATGACATCAAAATAATTTTCTAGCAAATCCTGCCGCAGGACAATATGACACAGTTCGTTAGGATGTCCTTAATGATCCGCATCGATTGGCATCAAAAAAGTATGGGTGATCTAAGGATGCAGAACATGATGTTTTTGTGTTTTGTCCCAGATTGCACCGGGCGGGCAAGAAAACAGAAAAAACACATAAATACCGTAATATCTCAGCTCCTGGCAGGACTATTGGGATGTCCTTTTCACAGATGATAGTCCTTGATGAAAGAAATCGTGTGACACTATTTTCGTCCTGATCCTTCAAAGGACTCGCGAGAATTTAGCTATTTTTGTAAACACAAAAAGGTCCTTTTATCTTAGCTCCTTGAAGGACTTTCCAGGATCTAATACTGTCAATCGACGCGGATCATCAAGGACTTCACTCTGGCCAAAGGACATCCGGATAGTCCTTGAAATGGCTGAGAAATAAGGATATTAGTACATATTTTGTGATTTTTGGCCATTTTTCCGACTTACCCCCTTGCAAAATTTTTTGCAAAAATTTTTGAAAGATATTTGGAATCCTTGAATGCAGATCGATAGTCCTGCTCCTGGAGGTCCCAGAAAAACATGTCCGAAATCGATTAATGTCCTGTGGAGTTATGGGCTCGAGAAAATTGTCCTTTTTTCGTTTTTCAGCTCCAAAATCCTGGTCCGCATCGATCGACATCAAAAAAAAGTGGGGGTCATCTAAGGATGCAGGACATGATATTATTCTAAAATATCCTTCCTTATAATTTCCGAAGGACTATCCAAGACCTACCCATGTCAATCGGTGCGAGTTAACAAGGACTTCAATCTGGCCAATGGACATCCACACCGTCCTTTAAATGGATGAGTTATAAACCCTTTTCTATTTTTTAGAAAAAATCACAAAATGTTCATTTGACAGGTGATAGTCCTTGTTGATCAGATTCATTTAACATCCTTTTCGTCCTGATCCTTCAAAGAACTCGCGAAATATTCGTTTTTTCTTAAATTTTTTGATTTCTCAGCTCCCCGCAGGTCTAACGGATGATGACCTTTAGGCAGAAGATAGCCCTTCTTGGTCGAAATCATTTAACATCCTTTTTTATCCTGATCCTTCGAGGGACTCGCGAGTTATCGCTATCGTTATTGAACAGCAGGATTGGCCATGTCAATCGACACTAATGAACAAATCCTTATAATCCTTGGAATATTTCGTCACGGCACCTGAGGAAACAGTTTAAGTTAAATTTAGTACATAACGGTCGTGACTTACTCACTGAAATAATGGTTGGAACAATAATGGCTTTTAGTTTGGGAAATGGTGGCAGCTCCTCGGCCCCAAAAGAAGTGCTACAAAATGGTCCTAATCGTGGTGTCCAGAAGAGAACGGTGGAAAAACAAATCCTTGAAAGCTAAATTTTTCTGATGAATATCAGAATATACTTTGGTCTTTTATAGATTATCCAGAATCTTATCCCTCTATCCCGATGTTTTCACAAATTAAATTTATTGGGACGATTATTTTTTTAAATCATGCGAACTCGAGGAAGTTTTTAGACTTTGATGTATCTTTGGGTTTGATCGTACATGTCGGCATAATCCCTTTGAATTCCGCAATTTGCTTTGAAGTCAAACACACGTAAATTATGATCGGTGGCCACAAACAGATAGCGACTATCACAGGCTAGACTATACACTGGCGATCGACTATTATGCTGGCGCGTTCGACCGGGAAAGTAGAGCTGCACATATTTGGGCATACGAATATCGTAAAGATTAACACGGGCGTGCCGGTTGGTGCCGCAGAGCACACCATACAATCCATCATACTCGAGGCAATAGAAGGATGAATCGAATGGATCCTCATAAATGGAAACATCCCGATCGATGCGACGATCGAACAGCCGAAAAGTTGTATCAAAGTTGGCAGTAAATAGAACGTTGTCATCCTTGATTTTGAGATCGTATATAGATATGGTGTTTGAATTGAATATAACTTCTTCGCCGCTATAAAAGTTTGAGGCATTATAAATCAAATATTAAATGACTGTAAATCTCAAATGCTACCTTTCTATATGTATGGCTCGTAGAGCCCTTCTTTCCTTATCCGTGTAGAGTCCACCATAGAGCCATTGCCCATCCGAGCTGAGTTTAAGAGATTTGAATGAATGCTGTGGCAATTGAATATCCAGATCAAAGTGGGTTAAGCCAAATTCCTGCGATCGGTGCCACACTTTGCAGCATTTGTCCGTGCTAGTTGCATAAAGATCGTTAACAAAGTCCACACAGTACAAATACTCGCTAGCCTGATGCATTTTTTGCTCCGTGATGCCCTCCTCTGCATCCCATACAAAACATGTGCCGCACACACGACCCGCAAATAAAGTCTGATCCTTCTTAACAAAATCTGAAATGTCACTGTTGGTAGGTGACCTTATCTCCTCCTCGTAACGCCGCTGAAGGCCGTCCGTGGTTGATCTTCGATATCGTCTTAAATATCTCGTATGCGTTATATATAAATTGTCCCGTTCCAGACACAATTTGGTAGGAAACATCTGAGCATGATGATAGTAGGGGCGTTCCTGGTAAATTCCCTTCACCCAATTTTTTGACACTTGTAATCTTTCCCAATAGGTCAGTTGCGTTTTATTTCTGTCAATAAAATATAACCATTAAATTCGATTCAATTAGTGCGGTATTACTCAAAACTCACCTCTCCTCGATGCTAGGGGAGTTCCGATGGCCACACATTACCAGATCCTGGGACAAGGCTAAAAAAACGTGTCTCTCTATAATACCACATAGAAAAACATTTGCCCGGCACAGAGCCACCAATTCCCGCTCCGAGCAATATTGAAATATAACTAAGAGGCAGTCTGGATTCAAGTCGGTAAGTTTTATCATGATGTCAGATCTTTTGTTTATGTGTATTCCTAGAATTTCGGCATTTGAATACTTTTATTTTTATTTTAAACAGTTTATTAACAATTCTACCCTCGATGGTTTGATCAAGTGTTGGGTAACTTAGAATAGAAACACAAGCAGGCTCTCAAATGATGATGTAAACTTAAAGCTTTAACGGAAAATCTTTTTTGGATGTGGGATGTATACAATAAATAAATTGTGAATTTGAATTTGTAACTATATTATGTGAAAAATAACCATTGTCTAAGATATTAGATAGTAAACTTAAAAAAAATTAACAACATTTTGTTCATTAACTTCCACCCACATACAAATTTACATATATCGTTCTTTGTACTTGATTTGAAAATACATACAAAGCTAATTTTCCTATAACATATTTTTCTCTTTCTCTCTTATCTAGTTTCTATAAAAATTTTTCCATATCATCCAGTTACGCCTTATCTCTGGCTGTATTACACGTTCATTAATTTTTACTATATCTCGTAAAATGCTTATTCACAATCTTCATGATCGGCATGACAACCCAGTTGAGCTGTAATCAATTTGTCTTTAATGATGATTAGCTTGATATAGAGTACCGTAAGTAGAATTTTCCCCTACATTCAACAAATTATTAATAATTGTGACAATCACAAAGTGCAGGCAAAAGTGACTTGATTCTACTATCTGGCTATCTACTTTAAGGCAAATATTTATACGAGGGCTAAAATAGAAGTGTCTCAAGCCAACTGTATAATGAAGAAAGTTGTTTTAATTTGAATTCAAAAAAAAAAACAATAAAAGCAACCTGTGTAACGCCTTCAGCGACGTCAGCAGAAATAACTAAAAATAGGTGGAAAATGATAGGGAAATGCACATTTCTCGATGCAGTGAGCTACATATATACATATGTATGTTTTCTCCCTCTCTCAGTACAAAGTTATTTGGCGCACTGGTTTTTTGCAATTAGTGACGGGAAAAACTCTGGCGAAAGAATTGCGCTAAATACCTGAAATAAAATAGAGTTTGACGCTCTAAAAATACAGTTAAAGAATGCACTCGCATTCAAATCTGTGACACAGGGTGACAGGTGACATCGGTGCCTGAATTTTTTCAAGCATACAATTTATTTTCATTTCAGGTCTACCATTTGTCTTAAGGGAAAGTATCTAACTGACATACATACATATGTATGTAGTTCCAGTCTAGTTTTTTATTACTTTTTGTTACACTTTCCCCGAAAAGCTGGTATTTGGTATTACTATTCTAGTTCAAGCGGTTGAAAAACGAATTTTTCGTTTCTCACTTTAAGTACAATTGTTTTTTGTTATTTGGTTTACCTAAAATGTATGTACTTAAATTTGAAAATAAATGAAACTACGCATTTTATTATTGTAGACAAAACAGCGAGAGAGAGAGAGAGGGACATTTCTAGACATTTCCGTTTTTGTCTCAGTCATCTTCAAAAACGTATTCGATGAATTCCTAAATTATCATTTATCTACAGCTGACGCCCTGTGATTTCCCATTGCGTCATGCATATTTTGTTTTGTTCTGTTTTTGTTTTTGATAAAAAGCACAAAACTGTTTACAATATTCAAGTTCTAGAATTTAGTACTTGTATCTAGAATAACACAGTCCATCCGTGGCACCTGTCACGACAAAGAGCAGAGAACTTCGCTCTCCAACAAAAAACCTACCTGGCCAGCAAAGTCCGAGTCACAATGTCTGTCAGCAGTTTTTATTTTTTGGTATTTTTTTTTTCACCGTCTTTTACGCAGTAACCTCGTGCAATTCTCATTCTCTCGTGGCAATTTCATAATCTGATGTATAAAAAACGTCCGAACGACCAAATACGTACGTATGTATGTACATACACGCATACATACAGGCAAACAACTTTGTCACGTCGCCACTAGTTGATGACAGGCAGGCAGTTAGTTAGTCGTACATATTAGCAAAAGTTACCCTATGTTTTCACAATACTAGTTAGTTAGAGCAAAAGTCACAAATATATGTATGTACATATGTATGATTCGGTGACTGAAAGTCACGTTCGCCACCAAACCCGACACGGCAAAGAGTATACAAAGTTCATCTGAATGTACATTTGTATGTACATACATATGTACATACATAAGTTGTACATAAGTACAACATCGCCAGATATGTATATGTATCTCAAGAATAAGGTTAACCATTCACAGAAAAAGATTAGGAAATATTTTTTATATTTAGAAGTTTTCCAAAAAAAATGAAATTGACTCAAAAGGGTATACACAATTCTGTTTTTTTTTCGCGATGTGTGTGTATTTTCCAAATAGTTGTTATCTCAGAATAATATTAGGTTTTGAAGACATAAAATAAATTGAGAAGGTAAAGTCACCACCTACCACATGAAGGCCACGTACACCTAAAATATTGAGCTTTGTATAAATATACATAGATGAGGGTTATACTGACGATATATACACATGCATATGTATAAGTACGAGTGTTTGTACATATCTATATATTTAATCTTGAAAGGTATTTAAATGGTGTACAACAGTTCCACAGAGATTCCTTCCTGCATTCCAATTAATAATTAGAATCTATAGAAAAACGAGCCCCCTACATTTATCGTTTAATAGATTACTAGATTAAAAACATAATGGGACATAGTTTTATACCCTTTTAAATACACGCCTCGATCTTGCATCTAGTCATAGTGAATATATACATACGATTTGTAAGGGTATATACAGTCAGTTATTTATGATATGGGGTTAATAAATAGACATGTTAGTGTGTCTGAAACATGTTAAACTAACAATTTAATGGCTGGAAAATATAACAAGTATGTATATATGATTATCTGAGGAACGCTTGGTTTATAAGAACCCAAAATATATTAATGTGCATTTGTTAATGAGAAAAATCGGGAAAGCGGAGATGTAATAATAAAAACAACGTTTCCAAATAACTAAGCAATTCTTCAATCGATTTTAACAGTTTTTTAGAACGGAAATTTGATTCGTAACTTTCGTCACTACATTTACAATTTGACATTGAAAAGAGACTCTCGTCGTCGCGATAAGGCTTATCTTAACCGAAATGAAAACAAAAGAGGAACATCCAATCAATCGTTCAGTTCGATTTGTATATAAGTATTTGGGGTATTCCGGCCACCAGGAAGAGGGGGAACAACAACAAAAAAAAACTCAATTCGGTTTTAATTCAATTTTTTACAAGTGAGATCAAAATTTTAATGTAAATTATTTTTCTGTTTCACAATTTTTATTTTTCTTTTTTTTACGTTATTTTCGGCTTTTTTTTGTTATGTTGTTTTTTTTTTAAACTTTTTTCATAACTTTTTCTTAAACCAAAAAAAAAAAAAAATTTATTTAAATAATAAATAACAGTTTGCAATTTCATGTTTTTGTTTTTGATCGTTTTCATAGATCAACAAAATTTACAAGGAGCAAAAAAAATTTAAAAAAAATATGTGCATTGTACATAAGTTGTTTTCTATATACATACCTATATAGATATATATATATAGGAAGAATCAGTTGCAGTGGCGGGTTTTAATATAACATCTACATAAAGTATATATAAGTAAGAAGATTGGGAAGTTGGATGGTTTTTTTTCGGGAATAAAAATGATACTAAAATTCTTAAACAAAAAAACAAATAATGGAAGGCAGTGAGTTTTTGAGTGAGTGACTGACTGAGAGTGGAGAACGTGAAGAGCATGAGCGAGGCTTCAAAGTCTTTTTTTTTTGTTTAGTTTTCGTATAGTTTTTAGGTGGATGAGACATCTTGTGCGGTGTGTGTGGAGCGCTATCAGCGTCGACGCATGGCGTGGGTTCTACCCATTAGCCGCAGGAATTCATCTGCAGAGCAACTACCAGAGAGTTGAATAGATGGATTTGGGTGGCCAACCCATTTCACAGGTGCAGTTCACGCGCCAGCGTGTCCGAGAGAGCGTTTCCCGATTAACTTGATGCTATTGATAACCAAATGTCAGCCCATATCCACATCAACCACCTCCATTGTCACCACTCCCGCCGCAGTCGCCGCCGCCTCCGTCTGAGTCTGCGTTGTAGATGATTGGCTCTGTTGGCTCATTTGCAAGGTGGTGCGTGTATAGTCCAGTGGTTCCACCCCAATATCCTCATACTCATCCTGATGCTTATCACCATTTAGCGAACACAGTCGCCTTCCATTCTCCTCGCCTCCATTCAGATAGGAATCATCGCTCTCCTCCATATCATCGTCTTCGTCGTCTTCATCCCAATCATCGGCCACTTCTACATTGACAGGCAGGTACATATGAAATGGCCGCTGCTCCCTCAGCCATGGCGTCAGAAAGATATGTGTCGCTGTCATCCGTTCCGTGTAATCCTTGCGCAGCAATGACAATAACAGCCAACGCACAGATTTGGAGAGCGTTAGCGGTATCTGGACATTGCCGTGCCTTATCACCGTGATCAAATTGCAATTGGCCTTCTCATAGAAGGGATATTGGCCCACCAGCATGGTATAAAGTATCACTCCCAATGACCACATATCCGCAGGTTTACCCTGATACGTGGGCTGCGGGCAAAGTAATTCTGGTGCCGTATACAGCGGACAACCAATTTTATCGCTAAGCGTATCATCCTCGCCATCAAGGATCATCGATCCCTCCAACGATTCATATTGCAGTTTGGTTCTGTAGAGCGCAAGAATAAAAATAAAGATAATTAGCTATAGTCCGATGGTTTCATTTTTACAGAGTTTTAATAATTTACGTTCGTATAAGCGATATGCTATAGACATTTGATTTTCATATGGTATTATCCCATCATTAACAAACATAATGTGCAATCTGTCTGCATGTTGCACAACCTTGATTTCAGTTTCATTGTTTTTGGTAAATCGATCAAACATTGCGTTGGCGTTGGCAAGAGTGGGAGAGAGAGACGGAGAGCGAATGGTTTGGAGTGACGAAAGCTTAGCTCACGATGATGCGACCCCAACAAGAGAGCGGCGGCGTCCATCATTGACATTGGCCCACATTCGAGTGCGCAAAAAATAGGCTAGCACACACACACACACACAGAGACAATGAAACAGCGCCTAAGTCAGGCTAAGCTCAGCTGTACAACAACTTGTTGCAGTAACACAACAAACCAAAAACAAAAACCATTGGATGAATATAAACCCGAGAAACGAAAAAAAAACCTCGAACTGACCCTGAGCAAAAAAGCTGCGCTCCCCCCAATACGGGCGTCAAACAAATTACAGAAGCTCCAACAGCTAAAGAGAGTAAGAGAGGGAGAGAGAGACAGACAGAGCGTGTGCTTTGCAAGTTAGTAAGTAGTTACAATGGCGACGACCTCGCCTCATAGACAGAGGTTGGAGAGGCAGGAAGAGAGAGAGAGACATCGAACTAGAGAGCAGGCGAGAAAGAGTGGGGAGCCGGAGAACACGATAAAGAGGAAGAGGCACCCCAAAATGTTACACGTGCAATGGTGGAACGAATCGAAACACAATGAAGAAAATAAGGAAATTACAGTACAAAATATGTACACGTCGTACATACATTTAAATATGGACATATCTGTATATGTACATACATACATATGTACATATATGTGTCTTACATGTATGTATGTACATATGTAGTCATGTGTTAATTTAAATGCTATTTACATGTACATATGTATGTATGTATATATAGATTTACATACATACATACATACATACATATACACATCACAAAAAAAATACAGAAGATCAGAGTCAGGGCCATTGAGCATTGTGACCTTAAAATCGAATTTTTGTGTGCGTTTAAAAATATATGCATATATGTACATATATAATATGTATATAAATACATATTAATGACTCGTGTGTATGCATACATATGTATGTATATAGTAGATATACATCCATACATACATATTAGTGTATAAGTATACTGGATTATTGTTTTGTACATACCAGAATGACTTTGTTAATCTTAAGAATGATATTCCTTTACTTGAGAGGTAAACAAGATCGGTAGTATACGAACATAAATTAAGGGTTCTGTGCTGGAAACTTGTGCTGTTGTTCTTTGAAATACATTCCAGATATGATTATAATGAGTAAACCCGAGGAATAATCACCTAATTATCTTATGTATCTACATATGTATGTACATATGTATATATTTACATATATGCGAATCGACTTCCTCTGAAAACAAGGGCCAGAAATTGGATTCTTCAAATATCCTGAAGCCCTGAATCATGCAATTTTCTAAAATATATTGACGCAACTAGTGAAAAATGAAATATGTACATATATGCGGAACTGTATTCTTTTCTCTTAATAAACCGTTACAGGTAAAATCACAATCACACACGGCTGTCTATATATGTATGTATGCACTCGCCTTCATATACATATGCACTTACATATGTATATACATATGTATGTAACTGCAGTCTGGTTTGGTTTTTGCAAATGATTTGCAAATCGAAAAACAAAATCAAAAAAACATTTTACAGTGCGAAAACAATAAAAAGCGGAAAACGTCAATGCAATAAATTTGTAAATTGCATTGGCAATGGAAACGCAAAACTCACACGTATGTAGATACGTATACATAAAGAGTATGTACATACAGACACATATGTATGTATGTACATATACACAAAAGCAAACCCAACGAAAATGTTGAAAAATTCAACAAATATTGCGTTATACAAAATTTACAAACATCCAGAGAGTCGCCCCTGAGATAACAACAGATACAGGCAACAGAGAAAGAGTAAGAGATAGAGGGTGCGTAAGAGAGGGGTAACAACAACTGATGCTACAGTTCTTGAAATATTGTGAAATGTTCGTTCAATTATATTTAAAGGTGTTAAATAAAGTGGTATACCCATTGTCATGACCTGGCACTGTAGAAAAACGAAAGAGAAGGAAACACACAAAATTGAGCACAAAAGTTAAAGCGTTGGCGTCGTCATCGTCATACGCAATTTCTGTAGTTTTTGAAATTGATCAATACACTGCAGGGCCAATAAATAGGCAAGGTTATAGTGTAGCAGTTGGGTCCCAATTGGCCCTACAATTTGTGCTGCGACTGTGGCACATTGGCCCTTGTGCCTATATGTGAGTGTGTGTGTAATTGTTTTTGTTGGTCTATTGGTGATTTGATTGCAACACTTGTTAAATGTTCAATGTTACCCACAACAACGACGACGACGACAACCACAAGCAACCAACACATGGGCCAATAACAAGAGCAACAATTGTGGCACTACCAACACACACACATACATACATATGTATATAGATACAGCTACAGCCATGGGGTATGAAAAAAAGCTCTCGCATTGCTCATAACAAGTTTTTTTTTATCCAATTGCAAAATAATCTCAACATATGCAGGTTGTGCCTGTGTGTGTGTGTGCTTGGTGGCGCTTACATTTTGAAGGTGTTCCTCTGAGGACAGGAGGCAAACCAGTTCTGAATCAAGAAAAACTGAAGTACAGAATTATTGGTAACACAAAAAACAGTTAAAATATTGTAAACTGAAACGACGACGATCCGAGCTACTTTTACAGCGTTTCAGGAAAGACCAAAAGACTCGCGCACTCCTTAGAATCCACTCCAACTGAATCTTGAACCGGTTCGCGATTATTTTGAAAACTGATTTCCCCTTGGGGGTTTCCAAACTATTTTCCTCATATAATATATGTACTTATTATATTCTTGCTTGCTTGTTATGTTTACCTTGCTTCATCGATGAAATAAAATCGCTTCAGCTTGAGATCCCTGAGAATAATCCCATTGCGATGACACACCTGTACGGTTTGGCAAATCTGATGAAATATTGCCCGTGCCTCTGCCTCAGAGAGTCGCTTCTGATGTCTGATGTAGGTGTGGAGGTTCTCATAGACACCCATTTGAACGCCGACTGAATCTTTGCATTGCTGTGCCTGGGCAATGATGATATAGGTGCGATCCTTGGACAGTGGTACAATGTCGTGAACAGCGCGGATCAGGGTATGGTTGTAGAGGGTGCTACGGCAGAGTGTCTCCTCCTGTTGCAATTGGTAATAGGCACGTTGGACCTTGTGCAAAGGCTCGTTTATAATCTTGCAGAGGAACTGCTCACCGCTGAATACATCCACACATTTCAGATTCGAGGATGTGAGATCGATGAGATGGCGATATGAGGCGGGTGTTTTGGCCGCTGCAGCGGCCGAGATGTGACTAGGTTGGGCACTAATTAGGTAACGGTTCTTGATCACTTTGACAGCTGGTTCAATGCTGTTGCTGCTATTGACACTGGCACTCCCACTCCCATTGCCAGTGCTACTGATATCTTCCGCTGAGATGCCCAAGGCAAGGAGCTCGCAGGCTCCGCCAGGTGTTAGTAGTTTCTCCCGTATGGTTTGTAACATCTTTGCATTGGGAAAATCCTTTTTGGGCGTCACGAAAGATTCCGCTGTCCCGTTGCCATTGCTGGAGGAGGAGGATGTGGTGGGGCTGCTGCTACCACTGCTAGTGCCATTGGTGGGTACTGGCGATGCTGGCAGGGAGTAGTTGTTGACCATTTTATTGACCACCACTGTAACGGTAGACATCGCACCGCTGCCGCTACCACCATTTCCTCGGACGCCGCTGTTATCCATAGTGCTTTAATTTACAATGTTTTGATTCTCCTCTCGTTTTCTTTCCTTATTTTTGTCACACTTTTTGCTTTGCTCTTATCACAGTCTCTGCTTGACTTTTGCTTTGCTTCGTTTTGCTTATTTCCTCTTCCTCACGTTATTCGTTATTGTTTCTGTCTTAACTCACGACTGACATTTTGCCAATGTTTTTTTCACCAGTTAAAAGTTATTTATTCTGACATTTAGCGTTTCGTATATTATTCTATATATGTAAGTACATACATATGTATGCAATGCTGCCGCTGGCGAAATTCAAACACACACCGCACCGAAAAAAATTCAATTATATTCTCTCGCTGTTTTTGTTCAAATATAAAACGATTTTAAAACAAATCGAAATTAACGACGCAAAATCCACGACAAACACGCCCGCTCGCTTTGCCAGCTCAAAATGATTTAAACGACGAACGCGAAACACGCTCTAAAAAAGGCAATGAATAAAGATGGTGACAAGACGAAATCGGAAAAGCCGAACTGTCGTCGAACGCCAACGCCTATCGTTATCGCTCTTCTGAAGACGTTATCGATAACTTATTGCGTTCCGGAGCATAGCGAAAGAGAGAGAGAGAAGTTGATAGCGTGAGAGCGGGGTGTCTTCGTCATCGCAATGAAGGGTATAAAAAAGAGTATGTTGATATGAGTTCGCAATTCGCCACGCAAGTATTTATTAGATTGGTGAAATAAATAAAGTGATTTAAAAATATGACGTCTTTATTTTCTTCTCAAATTGATATTTATATTTCAGCCACTAGTTGTTTTAAATATAACAAGCTACAACTTTTTTAAATAGCCAAACAATTAGCCATCGATTGTTAATTAAATTTTTTAAGCAATTATCCTCAAACTTAGAATTGTGAGAATTTTTTCTATAAATCTAAATGCAGTCATCGGAATCTTCATCGGAAAAATATCTGAAATTTAGCTTGTTCGTTTCTTAAGAAAGGGTATACAAACTTCTGCATGGTTCAAAAATATCAATGTTTCCACATGTTAATACATACATACATACATATTTATGTGAAATTATGCGTTCACATTTGACAATGAAATTGAAAACTACATACATACATACATATGTACATATTTGAATGCCAAAACACAACTCTTTTATAATCATTCCCAACCCCTATATAATGACTGTACATACGCATGCACATGTACATACATGCCTATGCATACACATGTACATACATATGTACATAATATTAAAAATTAATAAAGAGATGAATCTGTATTTCACAAATACATATGTACATATGTATTTATGTATGAACATATATGTGTATGTATGTACATATGTATGTAATTATTGGCCGTGCCTGGGCAACAGTTTTTATGATTTACCATTTTTGCAGCTGTCGGGCTGTATAAGGATCAGTCATAAAGGATCATTGCTCTACGTAGGAATTACGACGTTTCGTCCATAGCGATGGTGACGGGAAGGCGACAGCAGGCAGCGGTAGTCATATATGTACATACATACATACATATGTGTGTACATACTTATGTATGTATGTATGTAGCATCTTTCAGATGCAGGAATAAAGCAGGTAGGAACCACCACCACCGCACATTTCATTTGCAGGTAGATACATATACATACATACATTCATATACATATACATATGTACATACATATGTACATGTGTATGAACACATGGATGTTTGTATGTACATATGTATGTACATATTTCTATTTCCCAACCCCTAACAATATCACCGCGTACTGTACCTTTGGATTGGTGTTGCACTTCCAGTTGCAGTTGCAGCTGTTGCAAGGTGATTTCCAAGTATTTCATTTCTTTCTTTCTTGTCGTTGTATTTTGGTTTTTGGAATTCATGGCTTGTTGGGGCCAACAGCAACAGATTTCATTTCAAACAAAAAGTAACGCTTTATTTTTTAAACTTTTAACGGCTGTTTCGTTTCCGTTTGTCCTTCGAATTAAAGAATGTGTATGTACATAAATAAATTTTGAACTCTCTCTCTTCTCCCACTCTCTCTCTCTCTCTCTCTCTCTCTTTTCAGCTGTTGCGCTCTCGCACTGGTAATGACGAAAGGTATATCACACTGTGTCATCAAAGATATGGAAAAGTTTATAAGTACATATTTCGTAAAATGCGTCTATTTCTATTAAACTTAACACAATGCATTAAAACTGGAACTGATTAATTCATTGAATTTCATTCAATTCAATTTTGTTAATTTTGGAGTATGCACATGATATGTGTACATTTTCTAAACATCGTGAAATAAATTCAAATGCATGTGTATTTCAAACTGGAAATTGGTAGAATCTAAATTGTGAATATTCAACTTGTACTTATGTATATACATACATATGTTCAAAAAGGAAACTTTGTTCACATTGTGTATATGTACATACATGTGTGTAATTAACTATGTATACATACATACATATGTACTTCTATATCAGACACTTGTATTCACAGGCGTTTTCATATTGTTAATTACTTTAGATTGTGAAATAAAAGTACATAACGTATTTTCCTTTGTTTTCATTAAGTTTGCCTTTCTGAAAACCATTAATGTATTAATGATGACGTGAAAGGTCGCATTCAAAGATTATCATTGAATTGCATTTTGTTAAGTAAATATACATTTACACCACACTGTGTAATTGCAAGTGTCGAACCACTGTACAAGGAGTCACGCCATGCGCGCTAAAAACCTTTTCAAAACGTACGTTAAGTTTTAAAATCAAATTTGAAATTGTCGGGCCGTTAAGCTTGAAACGTTTTATCGCATTCTGTTTTGTTTCGTTCTGTGAAACTTCTGTGTGATGATGTTGCTAAGCTCGTAAACGTACTATGAAGTAGGTTTTTGTTGTTTGTGCGGCAAAAGGTGATCGGAAAGCAGATGATGAAGAAGAAGAATCCCATGCGTCATCATTTGGCTGCGTCATCAAATGCGAGAACTTTTGCGATGACGATACTTTTAAGTGGTCCCCCCTCCGTTGCTGCCACCCACTCTCCCTGCTATTCGTCCATTCCCTTTCAGCGCCTGGGTTTAATCACTGAACTCTCTGGCACGACATTCCAGGCGGAGACCGAGACATACAGACACATAGACAGACATATAGTCAGACAGACTGATAAATGTTGTGCCATGGCAGTTGAATGTTTCAGTTTTGCACGAAATCTTTAACTAAAGATTGAATGAAAGGTGAAATTCGAGGCGTGCTCTGAACCGTGAAAAGAGAGATGCATGTAAATGGACTAGACATGATGCATGATTCTGATTTCTGTTGGAATTTAAAATATATACTCATATACTGCACTACAAATATAGTTTAATCTTCATCCCAGAAAAATAAGTACTCATCTATTATCTATTATCATCTAATATCTAGCACGAGAGATATTGTATAAATTTCTCCAACATATAGTCATCTACATACATATGTACATATACTTATGTATAGTCTCATTTTTCATGGTCAGCTCTTACTCACTACTTATTTTACATCAAAAACTAGCTCAGTCGTTTCGATCAGTTCAATGCCCTGCATTTCTCTTCCCCCAAATCGAGACAAAGCACAAAAACAAAAAAAAAAAAAAACACAAAAAGAAAGTTATGTTTGTTAAGCTTAACTTAACTTTGTTTATCATTATAGTTATAGTTCAACATTTAGATCTATAAACTGAGAAAATTACCTCCCGCATCTACCACACCACCCTCCCTTGCATGCATATCAGTCTCGCTTTTTGTGTGTGTGTACGTGTCTCCGCCTTGTTGTTGAGTACGAGTTATGGTTATGTGGTCAATGCACCTGATCTGATGCTATTGTAAGCGTGACACTTTCTCCACCGATCATACCAGCTAACCAGTTGTATTTACACCGATATTTCAGTTGTGTGTACCTGGCATTCATCATTCAAGCGTAACAGTTTGTGAAATTATTCAAAAATTAAACAATCATTGAAATTGTAACGTATTCATCATGCTTATATGTACACATATCAAATAGATCGGCATCGAGGACAACGAGGAGGTATCGAGCTATAAATGGTTCTTCTCAAAATGGTTCAATGTCAGTTTTTGTCGAGGCAGATGGGATCTATGACCTTAAAGCTTAAAATATTTTTTTCAAAACGTAATGATAATTTCATGTTGTATAATTCAATGATTTTTTTAGTCAACAAACAAATTGATAAGATTTTCACCACTAATAACTATACAGGACTATTTTCGACCTTAAAATTGTGTTAAAATCGGCGGAGATATACTATATACACTGGTATGTAGATACATATGTATGTACATACATATGTATGTTTGCGGTTTCCATTAGCGAAAGCTTTGATTTTGCTTCATGGTCTTGAAACTTCATTGTTTGCATTCATAATAATGATAATCTTAATGACGATGATGTGTTGCGGTGTGGTGTGGTTTGCTGTGCTATGGTGTGGTTTTCGGAAGAAAGCGAGAGTGAGAGTTTTCTTTACGGTCTTTTATGACTTGGTCTTGTATTTCTGTTTACTTTGTTTGTCGTTTGCCATTTCATAACAGTGCACTGAACCCAATAAAAATATGAAAGCAGAGTCCCAAAGCCTCATGGACTTAGAGGCATTACGATATTTAACATCTTTTTCGCCCGCGATTGATAAATCTATCTAAAAAGACTAGTATTTCTTAGATTTGGCAATCAAAGCAAGCTTGAAACTAAAATCAAAGTCAAATATTCCGTTCCGTGCCCTCCTGCACCCGTCGTCCTCTTCGTTTCTATCATCATTGATGTAATTTGGTTTCATGGCCGTCAAGAAGCTGCAGTCAAAACAATTTGAGAGCAGAGCAGCAGCAGCAGCAGCAGCGTTGTACCAAAAACCTAAAAAAAACCAAATTTTTTATAAAAAACTGAAAAGGTTGAACGAAACATACAGACAGACATACATACATACCTACACATAGATACAATGAAACCAATTTGCCGAATGGCTTACACAGCTCATTGCCAAGCGCCCTCGCATCGGCCGGAGCAAAAGCTAAAGCCAAAGCCAAAGCTAAATCGAAATACGTACATACATATGTATATACCAACAACAACAACAACTACACCACATACAATATCGTGTTGGAGTCGTGTGGAGCTCTAAGCGTAAGGTCATCTCAATTTCATTATACGATGAAAACAAGAAAAATGGAAGTAAGACTTTTAAATTAGTTCAACTAGTTGTACGTTTTTAATTTTGAAAACTTCGCATTGCATATGAAAAGAATGAATTGGGCTCCATCGAGTGATCCAAAGAATGATGGATGATGTCCTTCTTAACCACAAGGATCATCAATGCATCTATTTTATCTTTAGCATCATGATAAACTAGTTCGATCTAGTGCGATCAACAGATGAGTTCGAGATCAGAGTGTGGGAAATAGTTTTTCGAGGTCTAATTAATTGGGTAAATTTCAATATATGAGGAGGATGCTTGACAAATCCGTTTCTTACATGTGACAAAACGTAACCAAATAGAACCCAAAAAATCCATGCTAGTACATGGGAAAATTTTCGTCGAGTTCTCAGCTAAATAGTAAAAACAGATTGTCCCAGTTCTTTTGTTTCGGATCTGTCTCTCTCTTTCTCTCTCTCACCCTCTGTCTCTTTCATTGTGAGTGAGTGCCTGTACCTTTAGCGGGGGTGCATACACTCTCAAGGGCAAGAAATCTGAGCTATGTCTGGTGTCGTCTGTACCTACCCGGACCCAGATTGATGCATAGATGTGGATAATTTCTGATTTTTCCCAAGGCACGTACATGTGTGTGTATGGAGGATTATGTCCGTCAGTTTCACCATGTGCATTTTCCATTTGTTATACTTACACCACAATAAGAATATCGAAGATTGTTCAGGTTCAGGTTTTTAACATTGGGGGTTTTCTTTTCTTTTCTCTTCCCTTCTTATAGGCAATGTTTGCAAATTTCTTTGTGGGAACCATGTGTGCCGAGTGTGTGTGCGTTTGTGTGTGGGTGATGAGAATGTTGATAAGATTTGAAATTGAAAAGTACAGTCACGCAGGAACAGCTGAAAATGCATCAAAAATGCTCATACTCGGTGGCTATTGTGTCCACATAAAAGATAAACTCATCACAAATAAAAATACGAAATTTTTCAATTTGATCCCTAGAAAAGAAAATTTTAAACCCTTCATCGCCGTTTTCTTTTGTATGCCAAATGACAAAAGGGTGACCCCCTTTCATTTCATTTTCAAAAAAGACGAAGAAAAAGGATATATATTCCAATAAAACTATTAACTAAAATGCCTTGTTAAATCCTGCGAAAAGAGCGAAAAAGTAACCGGTTTGCATATGCGACCGGAAAATTATTGTTGTTGTTTTCTCTTCAGGTTTGTCTTTCTGGGGGGTGAGAGTGTCTTTTAGGGTTTTGTTGAAATTTTCCTTCAGTTTTTCAGTTACAGATTTAAATGAACTTTGGCCTCTTTTTTTCGTGCTTCCTTTTGGCCTTTGCGGGTTATTGCGTCGTTTCTTCGTTTCCTTTCCTTTTCCTTTATATATTTTTTTGGTGTCTTTTGTACTCGATTCGGTTCTTTTCATTGTTCCGGAACACCGTAACACTTATCGCTCTATGGGGGGGCAATAACCCTTTGGCTCTTTTAAAGTGGCTAATTTCGAGAATATTAGAAAACAATTTCCCTTCGACGATTTCTGAGGAAAAATTGCGTCGTTTTCAATCAGAGATATCTGCTGAAAAGATGCAAAAAAAAAAAAAAAAAACAAAACACACACAGACACATAAGTATGTACATATATGTATATATTTTTTGAGTTCAAAAACCGAAAAAAACATACACACATCATGAGAGAAGAAACAAGAATCAAGATCAGGAGGAGTGAGAGTTGAGGAGATCATGTCTGTCTGTATGTACATATGTATGTATTATATTTAAAATGCACAGACGCAACACCACCTGCTTCCTGTTACCGATGGATGATGCTGATGCTGCTTCTGATGTTGAATCTTATTTCTGTTGCTGCGATTCCGATTTCGGGACTTGTGTGCAGCTGGCGCTGGTGCCACATAGCGTGGCTAATGCGCAGGCGCAAGCTGGTGGCAAGGCAGGCTCCTCGAGTGGTCGGACTCGGTATCTCTCGCTCTTTCTTGCTTGACACTTCTCGTACTTCTTTTCATATTGCTTAACTCATCAACTGACTGCGATTTCGACTCGAGTTTGGACACATGCCTTGTGTCACCTGAAACAATACAGATATCTAAACTAACCTAACCACCATGACATATAAAGTTCCCAAAAATTCAGCTAGCTACAACAACAAAGTACAGAGCTACATAAATCGGATCATTTTTAAAAGATGCCTGTCTCGCTATTGATTCGTTTAGTTATATATGTAGCAATCAACAGATAATAGTTCGAATCGTATAAATACGAATAAAACTTTCTCATTCTATTCATTATATCATAAATTCTATTATATAAGTATATTATATATTATTATAAATACATATTTAAATAATGCGCTTCATACATAAACATAATAATTTATTTATACATATAAATTTACACAATTTATAGACATTTAGTATAATCGTTTAACAATTGTATATATATATTTATATTAGATACACATACATATATCTTGAGATATTGGTATTTTGAAACACTGCAACACTATCGTATTGTAGTTGTATATAGTATATATATAAATAACATATAATAGACAACTATACAATAGAAGTAGAATTAGGAATTAAGAATACTCTATTTCCATAGCTCCCCACGAGCTGATTTTGTTCAAATATCGGTGAAATATACATATAGATAGATTTGAAATGGAAATGAAAATGGATCGATACACACGTACATAAATATGTACATATATATATATATATTTAATACTGCCAACTAAGTTAAAGGAAATTTCCACTCTAGTACTATTATATGAGATCCATTTTCAACATATTTTGATAGAAATTGTATATGTAATTTATTTCGGTTTTCGTAGTTTGTTTAGGATTGGCTATGTGCTTCATTTTCATAATCGCCTGCCTCCACAATGGGCTGCTTATCCACTTTATCGACTTTTGATCGACCCATAAAACGTTCCAAAACCGTGTGTTTGGTAACACCACCACCACCTAAAGAACCCCAGGGTAACTTGGTAGCCTCTGACGAGGTCATTAAGATGGCATACGAAGAGCAGGCCTCACCCTCTTTGCTATGATGAATGCCGTATAGAAAATAGACAACCATGCCTATGGAGACCCATACAAAGAATCGTACCCAGGTGAGGGCATCAAGATGAACCATTAGCATGATATTACAAAAGATACCCAGAGCCGGGACAAAGGGCACGAGAGGGACTTTGAAGTTAAGACCGCGAGTATTCTGATTGTGGACAGCCATGATGGCCACACAAGTGCTAGCAGCGAAAATGATGAAACCATAGATGAGAAGAGCCCACCAGGTGCCAGTGTAAAGCTCCGTCCAGGACACCTTTAGCTGCAGACAGATGGCGAAACTAAGACCGATGAAGAGAATCACAGCAACCGAGACCACAGAGCCGGGCTCGAAGCGACCCAATAGAGGTTCTAGCCAACGGAATTGACTCTTCAGGCGACCGGCTAGTGCTCCCTCGATGAGATCACTGGTCGGCGAGGAGGCCGAGTCAATGCTGCTCGATTGAGACACTGCATCGTCATCGTCATCATCATCTTCGGCCGTATCTGGAGTATCCGGAGCATAGATCGGCTGTTCCAAACGACGTGGCGTTAGGGGTCTATAGCGAAGGATTATAACACTAGCCGACACTATGGTATAGGCCAAGAGAGTGCCAATCGACATGAATTCCACCAACTTGGCCAAGTCAAAGACCAGAGCCAACAGAGCACTCAGCAAGCCCGATACAATCAAATTCAAGAGGGGCACTTGGGTGGTGGAATTCACTCGGCCAAAGCAGCTGAAAAGCAAACCATCCGAGGCCATGGCATACATGCATCTGGGCAGAGCGAATAGGGACCCCAATAGGGTGGTGGTCATGCCGCACAGGGCTCCAATCGAAATGACATACTTCGCCCATGTCAGATCCAACTGGCCAAAAGCCTCAGGCAGCGAAGCAGCCGGATTTATCTCACTTATCGGTATCATTAGAGTTAGGGCGGCACTGACCAGAATATAACCGACAGTGACCACACAAAGGGACATTATTGTTGCTATCGGTATGGATACTGATGGATTTTTTGCCTCCTCCCCAGATGTGGCTATCGAATCGAAGCCAACAAATGCATAGAAACACGTGGCAGCTCCGGCAATAACACCGCCAAAACCATATGGTAGGAAACCACCCTCCGCTTCGGACCAATTCTTTGTGTCTGCATACCAAAATCCCACACTGATAACTAGTATCATGACCCCTATATTGACCAAGGTCAGGAGACTATTAAACACGGCCGTTGCCTTGACACCAAACGCCAGGGCGGCGGCATACAAAATGCAGACGAGGAATGCCAGCAAATCCGGATATTGAGCCAAACCGGGCTCATGTAGACCACCCATCACCGCCAGCGTTGTGTTACCAATCCAGCCGCCCAGCATCGAGTCGACATAGCCACTCCAGGCCCGGGCTACCGATGCGGCACCCAGCATATGTTCTAGCAAAATATTCCAGCCGATGACAAAGGCCCAGAACTCACCCATCGAGATATAGGTGTAGACATAGGCGGATCCAGCTTTGGGTACACGTGTACCGAATTCGGCATAGCACAGGGCAGCCAGCATGGACACAAATCCGGCCAATATGAAGGACACAATGATACCAGGACCAGCCATCTCCTTGGCCACCGTACCAGTTAGAACATAAATGCCAGCTCCCACCATATGTCCAATGCCTGAAATGTCAATTCGAAATCAGATCAAAATCAGTTCGAATAAGAGAAGCATATCTTTTAGATTAATAAAAGTAAAGGCTAAATGTATCTTTCGGTGTGTTCGATTTTGTCATCTCTTCGGACTTACCTAGTAGGGCTATATCAAAGGTGTTGAGGCATCGTTTCAATGGAGTCTCCATGACGTCAGCAGGCACCGGCTTGGTGCGATTCATTTTCGTACATAGACCCGACATTATGTGTCCCAATATGGCACGACGTGAACTGGGCATTTTGAATTCTGTCTCTCTGGCTGGCTGCCTCCAAATGTGTAGTACCACTCTAATATCAATCCCAATTCAGATTCTCTTAGGTTCTCCCTATTGCATAGCTAATGGACTGATTTTTATATTTTTTCTATATTAAGTACTTTTTAGCACGTTTTTCACTCCTTTTTCCGCGGCACTTTCAGTTCGGTCGTCGTTGTGTTTCACTTGTTGTACACGAAACAGCTGTGAGCAAATCGATTTTTCCTTTCTTCCTTTCTTAAGGCCGACCACCCAACCCCATCCCCAATGCATTTTCATTGGGGGAGCCATTTCAGTAATATAGAGATTAGCTTTTGTCAGTAAGCCAGCTTCTTCCGCGCCTGATTTTTATTCAAAAGAAACAAACAGCAATTCGAATGTTACTTTCTTTGTAAAGTTTGTAAATTAATAAGTACGGTAAATCGTATAATGTTCATTAGGAACAGAAATAAACAAACGAGAACTTTAACTCTTTTCTTTTTTGCCAGTGACTGCAATTTGTTATATCTATGTACATATGTATGTATAGGGATACTGATTCCTCCACTTCAATAAGGTATTACTCCGATCTCTTATTATTCTCTCGTTCTTTGGGTTTCTTTTCTATTTGAAAGATTAAACAATAAAGAGAATGGACAGATCAGAAGACGACAAGTTCGCTTCGCTTTTTTTTTGTATTTATACTTATATAAATCTTTCCTTAAATTAAATAAGTATAAGACTGACATTTATAAAAAAAAGCCTGCAAGTAGGCAAATAAATTTTTACAGATTCCCGCCCCCTATTAAATAAGTATAAGACTGACATTTATAAAAACAAAAAAAGCCTGAAAGTAGGCAAATAAATTTTTACAGATTCCCGCCCCCTATTAAAAAATAGGGGCAAACAACAACAATTTAGAAAAAATGTGAAAAAGGGAACAAATTGGGGAAAAAGATGGGAAAAAGTTGGGAAAAAATTTAAATTTAAAAAATGAGGAAATAGAAAAATATAAGAAATAATAAGGAAAGAATTAAGTTTGGGCATTTAAAAGAAAAGAAGAAATGTTTTTCTTTAATATAATAATAATTTATCATTATTATAGAAATTAATTATATTATGATTTAACATTATTTTATACACTGCGATTGATTTATATTGATTGGTAAAATAGACAACAAAACTTACTTAATCAACAATATTTAATAACATTAAATTTGAATTTATCTTTACTAATATTTTTCCATTTTTTTTCCAAGAGTTCTTAAAATAGAGAATAACGAAAAAAAGCGACTTTCTTCTTCTAGATTGCGTTTGACGTGGTTTATAATATAAGTAGAATCATGATAGGATTTAAAATATCTTTATTTTCTAAATGCTAAATATCAAAGGGTACTTGCTTTAATGATAATAATAAAACTTGTTATACGCAATGGTATGTTCTATTAGCCCTGTTTTGCAATGTGAGATCATATAATTTTTAATTTGTAGGCCCGTCCGATGTCAAGAGGGCTCCTAGACTTTTATTGGTTATGTTTCGTGGGCTGTGGTAAGGCTGGATTTGACAATGAGTAAGTTTCCACAACTGACACAATCTTGTCTTTTCCACACATCAATGAAATTTGTCAGCGACTTTACGTGGGCATTGGGTTACTTGGAATCAAGTACTAAAACAGGTTTGCATTTTTGCTATCTTTATTTTACTTTTTTTTTTGCAATCGTTGCAAGTTATATGACTTGGTCAATGTTTTTGGAATTTAATTGTACATGTTAATCAGGGTGCTCTTTAGACGGATTAGGAATTGATAACGCCAGTTAAGGAGTCATGGGAGTAAAGATCAAATAATTGAGTTCCTAACCTATTGCACTTTTGCTTCAATTTCCGGTATCGTAGATAATTAAACAATGTTGTTGTCGTGTGGTTTCCAAAAGAATGTCACTTTCATGACTATGTGTTGAGATAGTGGCGACAAGTGTCCGTGTCCGTGGGCATCGGCAGCGACATCTCTACGTCATTATAGGTATTCTTCTTACACCTAGCGCCAACCGATCAAGTCAAGTGGCAGCGCAATCGCGACGCAGTCTCATCGCCATGACCGTTTGCCATTTGGTTAAAATCACGATGCGGACGCTGGGCGTCCCAAAAAGTTTTTGACTAATACCTGTTCGGGATGACCAGGCAGGCCCATGGTGCTGGTGCTGGGGCTTCTGCTGCTGCTGCTGGTGGCAATGGTGTTGCCGGCTCCGGCTTTACAATATGTAGTTGCATGACAACATCCAATGTGTGTGTGCAATTTCGAAGTCTTCGAAGTTGGCCACGATCGTAGGGTACACGATGACGAATTTTGTTGCTGCTGCTGCCGCTGACTTTTTTGCTGCTTTTTCGGGCCCTAAAAAAACACGTATACAGGCGTTAGCTTCATGGCGCATCTTCATTTTAGTTTTTTTTTCGTTTTTTCCATGCTGGAAATGTCGCAGTCGCATCTGCGCAGCATTGGGTCAAGATACAATATGGCAAAAGGGTATAACCAAAAGCCAACAGCAGCATCTCCTCGCCGCCTTGACGTGTGGCTGTCTTCTCGGCGGGCACGAAATAAAGATGGATGGAAAAAACGACGACGGATATTATGAATTTATGTTTGGGAGAAGATACATATGTGATATATTATGCTAAGTTAGCGAACTATTAATGCTCTCTGAAATTTGAGAAAATTCCAATATATGTTTTAAATCTACTATCAAATAGTAATGATAAGAAAACATTTCAAACATATAATCCATTATTAATATATTTGTTTTTTAATGCTCTAGGTAAATGCTGATTGGTAAGATGCGAAACTGCTCTGTAAATGCAAATTAGATTAGTTTAAAAATAGTTTCTGACTTATATCTTTGCTTCCCTTCAAGATTCAGCTGAAACCCACTCTAAGCGGGCTAAAAAACAAGGAGTTTAAAAATTCTTATAATACCGATTATATGGGATAGGCATATCCAAATTATCAACAGATCCATTTTAAAACTCTTGATACAATATGCAGTTGCCTATTTTGATCGCAGGTAAAGAAACTAACATCGAACGATGATGTCAGTCGCTGAAGACCTTGAAAAATCTTTTACTTTATGGAATATAAAAAATGTTGAAGGACTATGCAACTGCAAAGTTAATATTTTTAATTTTTTTTTGTTTGGCTTCGGGTATTTTTTTATTATCTTAGTGGTCTGATCGGTTGCCAATCTGATTTAAAGAGCTTTTTGGGAGTTTTATTTCATCAATTGAAATGTTGTAATGGCGGTTTGTTCCATCGATGTAAGAAAATCGAAATACCCCTCATCTTATATATAGTATGTACATACGTACATATATATTTTGTTCAGTGTTTGGTTGGTTAGTTTTGCTTATAGAAAACATCAACCGAAAAGCGTTAAATAAACAACAATATATTAGCTACCAAGCGTTGGTGCTGTCGCTGCTGCTGCCGATGATGCTGCTGCTGCTGCCGATGATGCTGCTGCTGCTGTTGTTGTCGTTTTACTTGATGTGGCTTTGGATTTTTGAAGCAATATCCCCAAAACGATTTTTGTTAAATCATACAACGAACGTGTGTTATGTATAAAAACGAAGACGCGTCTCTTTGGCGCTTTAGTGCGACAACGTCCACTTAACCAGCTGCATCCAAAATACCGACTACCGCCGTCTACCGACCACCGATCGACAGAGCACCTTTCCCCCCCCCAGCCCACGCAGGGAACCAACAACTAAGTGCAGTAAGTCCGGCAACGGCACGACAAGTGCAGTTAAAACAAAACGTTAAAGTTCAGTGACGAAATCCAATCAATTAAAAATTATTATGTGTATCAAATAAGTGCCATCTACTTAGTAAGCGACTAAGCTTACGTAATACAGTGAACTAAAGTTAATACACACACACGCACATCAAAAAGCCGCCGCATGGCATCATGTTTTGAAGGACCTCTTGAAACTATTTTTTTTACCTTTTTTTTCTATGTGATTTGTGTTAAAAACGTAAAAAGAAACGACGTTTAGGGCGTCTTTTTTCCAAAGCTGATTATGCAAAATTCTTAAAGCAAACATAATTTGCGTTTCAAAATTTACACTTGACGCTTTTTTTTTTCTTAGACAGGTATTCTAATATTGGCTCATGACATCATAATTTCATTCTAAAAGATAAAAATCCTTTTCAGAAGAACCTAGGGTGTTCTTTACCAATTGAAAATGAGGAAGAAATCATATTTATTCTGTTTCATAAAAAAATCCTTTTTTAAAATCATTTTCAAGCAAAAGTTCTGAATAAGAAGGAGATATATTTCATATCAAGCACCTTCCTTTACGTATCTTTATGGTAAGAAGTATAAAAAACTTCTTCATTAGCTGTTAATTTCAATCAATCCTTCGTTTTTCGAAAGGGTTGACAGGACAGGATAACAATCTTGTTTAAGACGTTTTTCTAAGCAAACTGGAACTTGTGCTTGATCTTGTATTACAATATATTTTTGAAAATTTATAAGTATATACATAGTACATACTCGTATACGTTTCTCCTGTGAACAAAATCAAACGTACTTGATCCGCGATCTTTTCTGTAAACAAACTCAAACATACTTGATTTTCTTGATTATAAAAAAAGGGATTGTACGAAAAACGACTCAATACTGACATATATTACAAATTATTACTTTTATTCAAGAATGTTGTTCGCAATTAAAAAGAAAAAAATATATAATTGTTAAAATCCAGTTCCGATGGTCATTGCTAGTCATGCCCCCCTTCCCACTCTCACTCTCTCTTAGTTTATTGATTTTCGATATATTGCGCATACGTTTATTAAAACGAATAAAACCAGAATTTAGTAACGGTAATTTGTTTTTGGCAAGTATCAAAAAAACGAATTGAATTCAATTCACAGATATTTGCCGCATTTAATTATCACATTTGTACACAAGTACTATATGCAATAATTTTTGAAAATGATTTGTGCAACGTGTATGTGTTCATACATATATTGTAAATATACATATGTATATATAGTAGATATATATGGATTATAAAGAGTGAACAAACACTTACAGCTTACCAACCAACTGGTTCTACATAAGACAAATGTCAAACGCATTGTCCGTAAATACGTTTTACGTACATCGAGATCCGTGTTTGCTTTGCGGCTATTCTGAATATATTTACTTGATTATGATTATTAGCCACAACTAGCTATAACCTATGGTTATGATTTCAACATCTTTGATGAACCAAAACTAATCTTTAACTGACTTTTGGAGTTTTTTCTCGTATTTGCTCATTCGTCTTAATCATTATCTAACACGCGACAACTCAAAAAAAATAGTTGACCCAGTCCCCAGTTCCCCAACACACAAAAAAGGCTGCTCCACTTTATGCCCAACCACACACTCACATAACAAAAAAGAAAAAAAAAAAAAAAAGAGTTAACAAAAACTGAAATACAGTTAACAAAAGCTAAAGCAAATTCACAGAGATAGATAGATAGTCCATATCTGCTACCCCTGCCACTGCCCCTCCCCCTAATGCGAATTAATTTATCAAAAGTCGCTTAGAGGTGCGTTTTTGATTTGGTTTGTTGTTGTTATTGTACAATATACATATTTCTCCTAATTAGTGTCTCCTTTTCTAGCCAAATTAAGCAATCAATTTGTGTTGTGAAATGACGAACAAATTCACCGGCGGTCAATTTGTTTAAACAAATGCGCGGAGATCGATTCGTTGTGCGTTTTGTTCTTTGAACTCAAATTACACACAACCATCAGACAAAAAGTGGGCGAGTGTATGTAGAGAGCGAGAGAGAGAGCGATTTAAAAAGATGTCTCGAACCGGACCATAAATACATTTTAATGATCGCGGCAAGAGGCAGTGCGCCTGTCTCGTTGTAATATCACCTGTTTAGCTGTTTGCCATGACGAATATGAATACCCAAACCCATACCCAAATGGAAAACCCACCCTCCCCTGCCGACCCCCCACTCATAATCATGCCCGCCAATATATCTAACTCTCCGGCATACCAAATGTCAAAAGTTCATGGCAAAAAGTCAAATCAATGCCTAACATATTATTATTTCTCTTTTCTGACTTAACTATTTGAAACATTGGGCATTTGGGTTTGCTTTGCTTTGGTTTGGTATGGTGTGGTGTGGTGTGCTGTGTGGTCAAGCGTTTAGGCGTGACTTTCAGCCAAAGCTGGAGATGACAATGATGATCATAATAATGATGATAATGTTTTACTATAGATGACGATTGTCATCGTTGGCGAAGATGCCGAAATTGAAGATGTTTAGCGATTTGTTGATTGTGCTCATTAGCCTCACTATAAAATGTTTATTATTATTTTTTCGTCATGTATTTCCGTTTTCTTTTGGTATAACATTTTCAAGGATTTCCCTAGCGTTTGCTTTCATGTAAGTCTTTAAGTCAATAGCTTTAAGTGTTTAGGAACCATTAGAGTTCGATTGTGGTCCCAGAACCATAATATACCAGAGCTTGAATCAAATCTTTACTATGCCAAGTGCGTATCCATATCCCCAAGTTAGTTATTTTCACAACTTTCAGATACTTAAACATCGCTTACTAATTTGATGCAAATATGAATGCAAGTGCGTATATCTATAAATCACCATGATATTACCACCCAAAATTCTGGTTCTACTCATTCTAAACATGCGGTTTTATTAGCCATTTCGATCTACACGGATCTATCTACATATATGTACTTACTTAACATTAACTGAAATGAGAAAGAAAGTGAAATATGAGCGACAGTTCAAAATGGAACAGGAATTCCAGATTTCGTTTATTTGCTTATCTTTTGGTGTGTATCGCAATTGTGAACACATTTCACATGGTTATAAAAACGAAACAAAACAAAACAAAATTTCTAACTGTATGCTAAATCACCGAACAAGATCTAGCAATCAATAAGACAGTCAATAAAACCCGGATTTGAAGGAAGAACAACTATTTATATACTATATAGATAACTAATTTCTTTTAATTAGCAATGAATTGTTGGTCACAATTTTTTTTCTTTTGGGGGTTTTAGTCCCCAAAACAAAAATAAATAAATATTGCAAATGCAAAAAAAAAAAACACACACTCACAAACCAATGAGCTAAAAATCGCTCACATCGTACCCCTACACCCGCCCCCCGCCTAATTCCTTATAATTATAAAATTTTATATTGGTACCTAATATAAAAATATGCATAAATTAAATCACACACGTAAACCGGGGAAAAAAAAGAGAAAAAGCAAAAACTTTCAAGGTTGTGGCATGAAAAGAAAAGCAGCAATCAAATTAAATAAACAATATTGTTTGTCCGAGTGTGTGTTAATTTTGCAAAAAACCATAAAAAAAGGAGAAAAAAAATTATCAAAAAACAAACAACCACACACACACGCACACACATTTTTTGAATATGTTATTAATGTATTTAGGTGGAGTTGTAAACGTAATCGAGCTGCTTAAGCTCTCCGAAAGTGAATGAGATGATGATGAGGATGGTGATGATAATGGGGATAGAGATTGGGATGATGTAGGCACTTCAATTAAGACATCAGTTCAATGTAATTATAGGTTTTTTTTTTTTGCTGTTTTTTAGGCAGGACTGAATTTGAATTCTTGGGCACTTTGGCCCGTTTAAATTAAAGCAAGAATCTATGAATCTATTCGGTAAACAAGTAAATACGTTTTATACTCATATCTTTTTCGTCATAATTATGCATTTGCAGGATTTGTCTAATCATTATCCATGTAAAGAGGAAAAACGCAAATATTTACTGAATAAGAATTTAGAAGGAGAACTTTTTCAATTTGCCTTAAATAGCAGATACATAGTAGTATCTGCATTCCCGTGGATGTATCCAATTTTATAGTATATACAAACTCGCTTCTGAGATACTGATCTCTGACATTTGTTGATCTGACCATGAGGTCACCACACCAATTTTCTAATTACAAGTCAATCAATTTGGCTGAATCGATTAAGAATTGATAAAAATGGTCAAGATCAAAACAAAACTGACAGTTAATGTGTTTAACATAGATAAATTTAATATTCAGCGGGTTGACTCTGAAATATACATATATTTATATACATACTTATGTATATGTATGTATATATGTATGTACATACATGAAACATAAACATAGAATTTCCCAAAAACTTTATCATTGTCTTAAAAGAATAAAGAAATAAAAATGAATAGGCAGGCGATTGTGAGTAGATCCAATGATGCAATGACTATAAACATATTAATCTTTGATTTCACATTGGCTTTACGTTTGCCATAACCTAGACAAAAGTAGGACCCAAAAGTACCCAATCATTCCGACGCTGCTGCTGATGAAAGAAATAAAATATTAAATATCACAGAGAAAAACAAAAAAAAAACCCGAAGAAGCAAATCAAACAAATAACCATCAAATTGCAGAAGCCAATGCCAGACAAAAGGCCCCTAAATTGATGCCCCCTTAACAACTTTAGAGCAGCAACAGCAGCAGTAGAAAAAAAAAACAAATAAGTAATAGGCACTCGTAACTATTTGTTTCTTCGTCTTTCTTCTTCCAATGGCTTTTGTCTGTGAGTTTTTGAATTTATGGATTTTGAAATCTTCAGTTACCCAGGCTAGTACCGCCCCTTCCTTTTTGCGCCTCCTGTTTTATTTATTTATTTTCCAAAGGTTAGTTGTATTATTTAAAAACAAAAAACCCAAAACAAACCCGTTTTAGTGCTTCAGCCCAAGCAAATGCAATTTACCTTGCATAGGTAAGGTGTAGTGCATACAAACGTTTTCGGGTATTACCATTCACCCGGTAATTTATGAGCTATTAACCAGTTGACAAAGACAAATAAATCTTCAAACAAAAAAAAAAAAAGCAAAAACAAAATGCAAAAAAATTAAATAAAATGATGTAAATGATTTAGCAAATGGTCTTTGCTTGCATTTTATGTACCTATATAAGATTAGGGTTTAATTCCTATTTTAAGGCATACAAAATTAAGCAATATTTAACTTAATAATAAACTTTTTTTTCGGTTATAGCTTGGTTCCGACACACCCTCAAGATGGTCAGCATCGGCCATATTTTCCTGCTGATGCAGGTTTTGGTAAGTCAAAGTTATTCAAAGTATTTTTGTATGCCTCTAACTTGTATGATTCGGTTCGGTCAAAAGGTCATAGCGGCAGGTGTGATGGCCATAAACGAAGAAGACGACGATTCCATCAATGATATTGCTGAATTGGATGGCTCTCTGAATCGTCTAATACGAGATACATCTGCCAGAAATATTGAGAAAATCGATGTGAAGTGCGATCAAGCGAATGGCATGATAGTTGAAGTTGAATTCACCGAAATATTCAATGGAGTCATCTATAGTCAGGGCTATTTTAGTGATCCCAAATGCAAGTGAGTAGTAACACTCAAAACGACTCTTCTTAATATAAGTATCCACCTCTATAGACTCGTATACATAATTATATAAATTTATTTCTTACCACCAGCTATGTTAAAGCCAACAGTAATGAACGAACATTCATCTTTAATGTTCCTTTCGATGGCTGCGGTAGTAAACCATCTTGTTCCCTGTGTGCATCTGTTGATAATATCCTTATTATCCAGGATGATCAGGACGTTCAGGAGAGTTGGGATATAGCCCGAAAGATATCGTGTAGTCGCGGTGATGAGCAAGAGAAAACCGTGTATTTCAAGCCCTTTGTTGTGGATATGCTGGAAGTTGTCTCCGTGGACACGCCAAGTGGCCCCGTTGAGTGTTGGATGGAAATTGGAACTGGTATACCGCCGAATATTCAACCCATAAACTACACTCTAAGACTTGGCACAGAAATAACCTTCACCATTAATGTGAAGCATTTGACACAGAGTTGGGATGTGAACATCCTTCAGTGCTATGCCTCGGATAATACCGACTTCGAAGGACGCAACACCAAAAGGCTAAAGCTTTCCGATAAGAGAGGCTGTTCTTTGAAACCAAAACTATTCGGCGAATGGAAAAAATTGGAATTATCATTGAACGGTGGACACACCTCGACATTCTATAACACACTCAAGGCTTTTAAGTTCCCAGACCGCTCGCAGGTCTATCTCAAATGCGATATTGAGTTATGTAATGGAAGTTGTGAGCGAGACTATTCCTGTGGGGATTTAATTGACAACCCATGTCCTCCTGGCTCCAATAACGTCAATTGCGGTAATACGGATCTCAAATACACCACAACAACTGCGCCGCAAACGACACCCAGAAAACCACAGTGTTACCCAGGATCTACTGATCCACGTTGTCCACAGGAACCTAGAACAACACCCAAACCAAGATGCTATCCTGGTTCGACCGATCCAGAATGCGAACCACTTACCAGGCTACCAGTAACTACGCCAAGGCCCAGATGTACTCCAGGATCAACAGATCCTCGCTGTCCCCAAACACCCAGAACCACAACGAGACCCAGATGTTACCCCGGCTCGAATGATCCTGAGTGCCAACCGGCCACCTACTTGCCACCAACCACAAGAACTCCTGCAACCACACCGAAACCTAGGTGTTATCCAGGATCCACCGATCCTCGTTGTCCTCAGGAATCTCGAACAACACCCAAACCAAGATGCTATCCTGGTTCAACTGATCCTGAATGCGAACCTGCCACTTACCCCCACCAACTACGAGGATACCTGTAACTACTGGAAAGCCAAGGTGTTATCCAGGTTCCACAGATCCACGGTGTCCACAAACGCCAAGAACTACACCTAAGCCCAGATGTTATCCTGGTTCCACTGACCCCGATTGTCAACTAATTATAAAGACAACTCAACCTCCTGTAACTTCCTGTCGTCCGGGTTCTACCAACCCAGAGTGTCTCAACTGCTTCCCTGGTTCCCCAGATCCACGTTGTCCTAAGATTGGAACTACTCAAAGACCAGGCTGCTTTGATGGCTCCGATGATCCAAAATGTCAACCAGCTACATACTTACCTCCAACAAAGCGAATAACTACCACCAGAATTCCCTTAACCACAGCAAAAGCCAGGTGTTATCCAGGATCAACGGATCCCCGTTGTCCACAGGAATCTAAAACAACGCCCACACCAAGATGCTATCCCGGTTCCACCGATCCAGAATGCGAACCACCTACCAGGATACCAGTAACTACTCCGAGGCCCAGATGTACTCTAGGATCGACAGATCCTCGCTGTCCCCAAACGCCCAGAACCACAACGAGACCCAGATGTTACCCCGGCTCGAATGATCCTGAGTGCCAACCGGCCACCTACTTGCCACCAACCACAAGAACTCCTGCAACCACACCGAAACCTAGGTGTTATCCAGGATCCACCGATCCTCGTTGTCCTCAGGAATCTCGAACAACACCCAAACCAAGATGCTATCCTGGTTCAACTGATCCTGAATGCGAACCTGCCACTTACCCCCCACCAACTACGAGGATACCTGTAACAACTGGAAAGCCAAGGTGTTATCCAGGATCCACAGATCCGCGGTGTCCACAAACGCCTAGAACCACAACGAGACCCAGATGTTACCCCGGCTCGAATGATCCTGAGTGCCAACCAGCCACCTACTTGCCACCAACCACAAGAACCCCTGCAACCACACCGAAACCTAGGTGTTATCCAGGATCCACCGATCCTCGTTGTCCTCAGGAATCTCGAACAACACCCAAACCAAGATGCTATCCTGGTTCAACTGATCCTGAATGCGAACCTGCCACTTACCCCCCACCAACTACGAGGATACCTGTAACTACTGGAAAGCCAAGGTGTTATCCAGGTTCCACAGATCCACGGTGTCCACAAACGCCAAGAACTACACCTAAGCCCAGATGTTATCCTGGTTCCACTGACCCCGATTGTCAACTAATTATAAAGACAACTCAACCTCCTGTAACTTCCTGTCGTCCGGGTTCTACCAACCCAGAGTGTCTCAACTGCTTCCCTGGTTCCCCAGATCCACGTTGTCCTAAGATTGGAACTACTCAAAGACCAGGCTGCTTTGATGGCTCCGATGATCCAAAATGTCAACCAGCTACATACTTACCTCCAACAAAGCGAATAACTACCACCAGAATTCCCTTAACCACAGCAAAAGCCAGGTGTTATCCAGGATCAACGGATCCCCGTTGTCCACAGGAATCTAAAACAACGCCCACACCAAGATGCTATCCCGGTTCCACCGATCCAGAATGCGAACCACCTACCAGGATACCAGTAACTACTCCGAGGCCCAGATGTACTCCAGGATCGACAGATCCTCGCTGTCCCCAAACGCCCAGAACCACAACGAGACCCAGATGTTACCCCGGCTCGAATGATCCTGAGTGCCAACCGGCCACCTACTTGCCACCAACCACAAGAACTCCTGCAACCACACCGAAACCTAGGTGTTATCCAGGATCCACCGATCCTCGTTGTCCTCAGGAATCTCGAACAACACCCAAACCAAGATGCTATCCTGGTTCAACTGATCCTGAATGCGAACCTGCCACTTACCCCCACCAACTACGAGGATACCTGTAACAACTGGAAAGCCAAGGTGTTATCCAGGATCCACAGATCCGCGGTGTCCACAAACGCCTAGAACCACAACGAGACCCAGATGTTACCCCGGCTCGAATGATCCTGAGTGCCAACCAGCCACCTACTTGCCACCAACCACAAGAACCCCTGCAACCACACCGAAACCTAGGTGTTATCCAGGATCCACCGATCCTCGTTGTCCTCAGGAATCTCGAACAACACCCAAACCAAGATGCTATCCTGGTTCAACTGATCCTGAATGCGAACCTGCCACTTACCCCCCACCAACTACGAGGATACCTGTAACAACTGGAAAGCCAAGGTGTTATCCAGGATCCACAGATCCGCGGTGTCCACAAACGCCAAGAACTACACCTAAGCCCAGATGTTATCCTGGTTCCACTGACCCTGATTGTCAACTAATTATAAAGACAACTCAACCTCCTGTAACTTCCTGTCCTCCGGGTTCTACCAACCCAGAGTGTCTCAACTGCTTCCCTGGATCCCCAGATCCAAAATGTCCCAAAGTTCCAACAACTCGTAAAGCGGGTTGTTTTGAGGGCTCAGATGATCCCAAATGTCAACCGGCAACTTACTTGCCTCCAATAACGAGGACACCTACTACTAGAATTCCTGTAACAACAGCGAAGCCAAGATGTTATCCAGGATCAACTGATCTCCGGTGTCCACAAGAGCCTAAGACCACCGCAAAACCAAATTGCTACACAGGATCCACCGATCCTCGATGCTCTCAGGAGCCTAAGACTACTGAAAAGCCTAGATGTTATCCTGGTTCAACCGATCCTGACTGCGAACCTGCTACCTTCCGCCCACCAATTACCAGGCCACCAATAACTACTTCAAAGCCCAATTGTTATCCGGATTCAAGTGATCCCCGATGCCCACAGACGCCAAGTACTACATCCAAACCCAGATGTTATCCTGGTTCCAATGATCGTGAATGTCAACCAGCCACCTACTTGCCACCAACCACAAGAACTCCTGCAACCACACCGAAACCTAGGTGTTATCCAGGATCCACCGATCCCCGTTGTCCTCAGGAATCTCGAACAACACCTAAACCAAGATGCTATCCTGGTTCAACTGATCCTGAATGCGAACCTGCCACTTACCCCCCACCAACTACGAGGATACCTGTAACAACTGGAAAGCCAAGGTGTTATCCAGGATCCACAGATCCACGGTGTCCACAAACGCCTAGAACCACAACGAGACCCAGATGTTACCCCGGCTCGAATGATCCTGAGTGCCAACCGGCCACCTACTTGCCACCAACCACAAGAACTCCTGCAACCACACCGAAACCTGCGTGTTATCCAGGCTCCACAGATCCACGCTGTCCACAAACGCCTAGAACCACAACGAGACCCAGATGTTACCCCGGCTCGAATGATCCTGAGTGCCAACCAGCCACCTACTTGCCACCAACCACAAGAACTCCTGCAACCACACCGAAACCTAGGTGTTATCCAGGATCCACCGATCCTCGTTGTCCTCAGGAATCTCGAACAACAACCAAACCAAGATGCTATCCTGGTTCAACTGATCCTGAATGCGAACCTGCCACTTACCCCCCACCAACTACGAGGATACCTGTAACAACTGGAAAGCCAAGGTGTTATCCAGGATCCACAGATCCGCGGTGTCCACAAACGCCTAGAACCACAACGAGACCCAGATGTTACCCCGGCTCGAATGATCCTGAGTGCCAACCGGCCACCTACTTGCCACCAACCACAAGAACTCCTGCAACCACACCGAAACCTAGGTGTTATCCAGGATCCACCGATCCTCGTTGTCCTCAGGAATCTCGAACAACACCCAAACCAAGATGCTATCCTGGTTCAACTGATCCTGAATGCGAACCTGCCACTTACCCCCACCAACTACGAGGATACCTGTAACAACTGGAAAGCCAAGGTGTTATCCAGGATCCACAGATCCACGGTGTCCACAAACGCCAAGAACTACACCTAAGCCCAGATGTTATCCTGGTTCCACTGACCCCGATTGTCAACTAATTATAAAGACAACTCAACCTCCTGTAACTTCCTGTCCTCCGGGTTCTACCAACCCAGAGTGTCTCAACTGCTTCCCTGGATCCCCAGATCCAAAATGTCCCAAAGTTCCAACAACTCGTAAAGCGGGTTGTTTTGAGGGCTCAGATGATCCCAAATGTCAACCGGCAACTTACTTGCCTCCAATAACGAGGACACCTACTACTAGAATTCCTGTAACAACAGCGAAGCCAAGATGTTATCCAGGATCAACTGATCTCCGGTGTCCACAAGAGCCTAAGACCACCGCAAAACCAAATTGCTACACAGGATCCACCGATCCTCGATGCTCTCAGGAGCCTAAGACTACTGAAAAGCCTAGATGTTATCCTGGTTCAACCGATCCTGACTGCGAACCTGCTACCTTCCGCCCACCAATTACCAGGCCACCAATAACTACTTCAAAACCCAGATGTTATCCTGGTTCTAATGATCCTGAATGTCAACCTGCCACTTATTTGCCACCAACCACAAGGTATCCCATAACTACACCTAAGCTGAACTGCTATCCAGAATCGAACGATCCACGTTGCCCGCAGGCGCCCAGGACAACTGCAAAGCCCAGATGCTATCCTGGTTCAAGCGATCCTGAATGTCAACCGGTTACCACATTGAAGCCAAGGTGCTATTTTGGATCAAACGATCCCCGTTGTCCACAAGAACCAAAAACTACTGTCAAACCAAGATGCTATCCTGGTTCGACTGATCCGGATTGTACACTGATAATAAAAACAACTAAAACTCCTTTAAAATCTTGTCGGCCCGGTTCAACAGACCCTGAATGTCTCAATTGCTTCCCTGGTTCCCCAGATCCAAGATGTCCCAACGTTCCGACAACTTTAAGACCAGGCTGTTATGTTGGATCAGACGATCCAAAATGTCAACCGGCAACATACTTACCTCCAACGTCACGGAATCCAACAACTAGAATTCCTGTAACAACAGCGAAGGCAAATTGCTACCCAGGATCCAACGATCCACGATGCCCACAGGAGCCTAGGACCACTCCAAAACCGAAATGTTATCCTGGTTCAACCGATCCTGAATGTGAACCTACCACTTACCCACCACCAACTACCGGGACACCAATAACTACTTCAAACCCCAATTGTTATCCGGGTTCAAGTGATCCCCGTTGCCCACAGACGCCAAGAACTACATCCAAACCCAGATGTTATCCTGGTTCCAATGATCCTGAATGTCAACCTGCCACTTACTTGCCACCAACCACAAGGACTCCCATAACTACTCCTAAGCCGAACTGCTATCCAGGATCTACCGATCCCCGATGCCCGCAGGAGCCAAGAACAACTCCAAAACCAAATTGTTATTCAGGATCCAAAGATCCACGTTGTCCTCAGGAACCCAGGACAAGATGTTATCCTGGTTCAAGCGATCCTGAATGTGAAGCTGCCACTTATCCACTACCAACTACCAGGACACCAATAACTACTTCAAAGCCCAATTGTTATCCGGGTTCAAGTGATCCCCGTTGCCCACAGACGCCTAGAACTACATCCAAACCCAGATGTTATCCCGGTTCCAATGATCCCGAATGTCAACCTGCCACTTACTTGCCACCAACTATAAGGACTCCCATAACTACACCTAAACCAAGCTGCTATCCCGGATCCACCGATCCCCGATGCCCGCAGGAGCCTAGGACCACTCCAAGCTCCAGTTGCTACCCAGGATCGACTGATCCTCTTTGCGGTCACAGCTTAATTACCACAACTGGTCAACCTGCTACGACTCCTGTCTACTGTTACCCAGGATCCATTGATCCTCGTTGTCCTGATAGTGGATACAAGGGCACAAGCCGCATTCCAGCCACATACTTGCCACCTCTAAGTGATCCAGGCTATGATAGGACCATACGCAATGCGAAAAGCTCCTTCTTCAACGAAATCAACAAATTGGCCTCCACGAACAACAACATTTTTGAACTGGACGAAGATGACGAGAATGAGCCGAAAAGAAGCAAACGTGATCTTAAACTGGATGCCGAATTGAATCCCCTCTTAATTGCTGATCAAACTGATGATGATCTATTATCGAGGAAGATTATGAAGCGTGAATTCAGTGAAAGGCCTCCGGAAAAGGAAATAATTTCCCTGACTCTCGGCATACGCACCGGGATCAATGTGAAATAGTCAAGATAGTTATGCAAATTATACACTAGAAATACTCATCCCTAAGCCGATATGTATTTTACTTAGAATGTTATTCATTATTATGATTATTTAAAAATATATGTATGTATGTTCAGTTGTTCGTTATATATAATATACAAACACGTCTCTTTTGCTACCTATTTCAAATTCGCAGAAGTTATTACTTTTTATTTCACACCTTTTGTTAAATTGCACTTCTATATCCGAGAGGTAACAAGGATATGCCCTTGCTATTCAATATTAACCGAGTATTGTTAGTGATGAAGAATTTGGGTCCACCCAGTTGTTTGGTTTCAGCAAAAAACACAAGTCAAAGTATTTACACTAATTTAAAAATAGTTTTTTATATTACTTTGTTAACGGTTTTCCCGTTTTTCTTTTTGTTGTTTGATACAAATACACAATATTCTAGATGTTGACACCATCTGTGGGGCTTACATTAGTTACCTTAGTTATAATATGTTTTGTTTGTTGCAACATTTAAAGACATGCAGAAATTGAAATTGTAATTTGTTTTTGGTTTCCTTTTGGATTTACAAATATTGTTTAGCATTTTGTTTTAAAGTTTTTTTTTGCTTTTTCGTTAGTTCTTAAATTAATTGAATTTGTAGCGAATTTTCTTGTTTTTATTTAGAAAAGAAGATCCTAGAGTAGCATATGTTTTTGGAGTACTACAAACGCTCACCAAGGGAAGTGCCATTTTGCGGTGCTGTACTGTACTGTGTATGTGTGTGTGTGCTGACCTGCTGATGGTAGGTGTAGATGTATGTATATAAACGGGTGTAGAAATAATAAAGTTAAAAAAAGGGGATAATTATTGCAATATCGTGGCTGAAGTATGCTATTGACTGCTGCTGATGATCTTGACTGGAGCTGGCAATGAGATTGGTGTTATTGATGCTGCTACTGTTGTTGTTAGTGTGATTGGTGGTGCTACTGCTGCTGTTGGTTGTGGTGTGGTTGTTGTTATTATTGCAGTTGTTGTTGTTGCACCTACTACACCTCCACCGCCACCACCACTACCTCCTCCTGATTCGTGTTCAAATTTCTTATCCGGCACAACAACATTACTCATCAGGATAAATCATGAGGCGCTATTCGTTTCGCCATTGTTCTCATGGAAATTGGTACCATTCACAATAAAGGATGTGCCCAAGCCATATAAATGTCCGGAATACTTCGCATGATCAATATTATCCTCAAAGAACATCTGAAATTTATAAATTGCAAATTAGAATTATATATGAAGTTGTATAGCTAGAAACAAGAACAATTATTACACATAAATAGCAGTTTTATTGCAAGGATGATTAATGGTATAATTTAACACACACACACACACGCTCAAACATATGTATATATATAGCTATTTATATATATATTCATATGTATATACTACTATAACATGCCACAATCACAGTTAAGCGCCCAAAAGAATACAAGATTAATCTTTGTTAGTTAAGAATTATTATTTTACATACCATTAACCGATGTTAAGTGATCGTTTTATTAGTTTCTTAAATGTGTTTTTAGTGTTTCTTTGTTGAAACATTCAACATTTTGTTTGTTTCTTAGTTTAAGACGAGGTGCGCTTGTTTTTAACATCTTCGATTCGGTTTTTTGCACTTGCTATATATTTTTTTAATATTCACATTGTGAATCTAAATATTTCTCGACAAAGAGCTTAAAATTAATTTTTAAAAAAAATGAAAAGAAAGACCAAGAACAAACAAAACGAAAATGAAAAACATATAATGATCATAAGAATGTTATCAAGTTAAATTAAACGTAAAAAAAACAGTATTGTAGAAATAATACTAAGGGTGTCATTAAACCAATCAATTTAAACAATACAACCACAGATATTCTACAAATAACAATTCTAAATCTGTATATACGTATAAGTTTATATACATATACAGAGATTTAATACATTGCCAACACTTTGCATTTATATCAAAACAAACGATTTAAACATTTGCAAAATTACGATTTAAGAGCTGAGTAAAGTCAAAAAAGCAAATATTCAAACTCTATAGTTTTAAAAAGATGTATACAGGTATATAGAACCCCATTTTGTATATGATTTACAATCCGCCACAAAAATATTGCTATCCCAGTAATCTTTTAAATTTTGAAACTCTATGTTTAGCAAGAAATATCTGGCTCGGTATATCCGAAAAACGAGTGGAAAAAGACACAAAACCACTTGGAAATTAAATATAGATCAAACATTTTCTAGAGCTGATCTAAAATTTCAAAAAACTTATTTCTTCTTCTATCTTTCTATTAAATAACAAAAAAGTGACATGAAAGCCGTTAATAATAAGATGCGAAAAAATTATATTTATGAATGTTTCTTGTAAATAATAAATTAAATAAAAACCAAAAAATGCAAATTGCTAATTTCGAATCTTGTGTGTTTTAATTTTCCATTTTTTGTTTTCGAAATTTAGTAAATGTTCTTCCAAATTTAATGTTTGTTAGTTACGAGTGTTAGTGTTTTTCTTTAAATTAACAGACATGTTTCACATGAGTTAAAAAATACAAGAAGAACCACTTTTCATTTTAATTGCCATTGAATTCAAATTATGACAAAATATTATGCGCGAATGAGTTTAGAATTAGATTAGTGAAGGTGAGATTAGAAAAGTGAAAAAGTGATTAAGGCACTCCATGCCATACTAAAAACTAATTATGAATACAGATAGATCGTTTATATACAAATGTGCGTGTGTGGAGTAAGTCGATAAAAGTGAGTAAGCTATGTATGAAGGATGAGTCTGATGTGGCTCCCATTCATGGATGATGATGACGATAATGGATGAATTCAGCCACGCAGCGACAACGAAAAGCGCAGAAAAATGAGATTAGTGCTTGGGCTTATGAGTTGAGCCTTGAGGAGGTAGCGACTCCAAAACTTTAGTTTTTGGTGATAGGTTAGTAAAAACCTTTATTAATAACTCCAAGGAGGTAATATCATTGGCAATAGCTCTTCCTGCTGCACCAGCACCCACTACATCCGCATCGAATGGAGTGGAGGCTGGTGTTTGTGGAGTGAGTGGCGCCGTTTCGCTGCTTAATGTTGTCGCTAGAGGGCAACACTTACTGCTGCTGCCAGAACTTGCAATATTATTATTATTAGCATCATTATCATCAACATCATCATGACAACTACTACAACAGTATGAGCCATCTAATGGCAGTTTAATGTTGGCCTTGCGAAGCGAGTTGGTTATGGCACATGTGGGTTTTATGTTCATGGTGGTCTCAAACAAATAAGTAAAGAAGACATTTGGCTTCTCTAGCATAAAATCCAAACCCTTTGTAAGCTGTACCTCACGCATTTTAAAAAAGGCCATGCCGGTTAGCAGTGCATCTGATCCGGCCTGATGCTGAGGTCCAACGCGGCGCAATTCCAATTGATCGGCCACTTCCTGCAGGCCGCCTTTAAGGTTCTTGCATGATTTCATCAGATATTTAATGTCGAAAATGTTGGGAAAATAAATATGTAGCAATTCAAAGAAGTCACCCTCATCGGCGGGCAGGTTCTGATCGGTAAGTAGCTTGAGCAGATAACCAAAATCATAGCCAGAGTGAAAGCAAAGCCATTTAATGTTATCCACTAGCACAATACCGGAACTCATTAGCAATTCCGCAAATTCAGTGGGATCAATGCCGTCTTCTTCGTGCTTCTTGAATTGTATGCCCGAGTTCTGTAGCAAATCAATCGAGTCCTGGGCATACATGTCCTCACTGGAAGCAAAGTAAAACTTAATACACTAAAAATATAGAGATTTCTCTTGCGTTTACCTCAAGTTGAATTTAAAGTTGAATTGCCAAGTTGAGTAGCCCGGAGGAGTCTTGCCTTCATCATCCATAAATGTCACTCCTAGCTGAATGATCCTTAACAAATCGACATTGCAGCGTAGTAGCTGATAATGATAGTCTGCTGTGGAGCGAAATTCGCCAACGGGTCGGGCCACAACGCCGGGAAATTCTGTGTCCATGGCCACATAATGATATTTTTGCACAACTTTGCGTATGGTACGGAATTCCTCCTCCAGATTATGCTTCCACACATCGCGTATGCCGCATTCCTCATTGCTGGGTATATGCACTTGGCCATGAGCCGCGCCACTAATGGCCGAAGGCATTGTCTATCGAAAAGGAAGGGAGATAAAGAAAGAGATTGGTAGAACAGAGATCGATTTATGAAGTGTGTGTCAATTGGAAGCCAATATGGTGCGGGTAAGTGTTTATTTTTTTTTTTGTTTGTTTTTGTCTGTCTGTCTATATATGTGTGTGTGTATAAGTGTAGGGTGTTTGTGTGGGTTGATTATCAATATATATAGCCGAACTAATTGGTTATAAAGACACTTTAGGCCTTAAACTAAAAAGAAATTCAATACTTTTTTGATTTTGGCAATATAAAAACATATATGCATATAAATTTTTGTAAATTTCTATTTCTGAAGTTTTGCCAGCCAATTTTTGCAGTCAGAAGGTACGATATAAAGAGAATTTTTTTTGCTAAAAAATAAGAAATCATAGGAAAGAGATGATAAAAAAAAAACAATAAAATATACCGAAAGCCAACTTCGATGGACCGAAGTTTATATATACCCTTGCAGTTTTTGCGAATATTACAATTAATGTGAATTTTTATATATATAAATCATATAATGATTTTGATTTCAAACCCGTAAAATTAGGGTTATCATTGGTATTTAATAATACTTATATTCACTGATTAAGAGTTAATATTTGGAGAAAGTGCTCTTGCAATATTTGTTATTATGATAAGAATATAACACCATATCGGACAAAGCTCTCTGTTACAGTTTCTGAAATATACTATATTATATATACTTGTAGATTGCAAAGGTATTGGAAAAAAAAGCCAGAAACAGAAAACGTGGGTAGAGGTAGTAAAAATAAAAACTTTAGATTGAGTTTTTGGATTGCTTTTTGAATTGGATTGGAGGTTAACACGAGGCGGAGTAGTGGGTGCTACTTACATCGTCGCCGGTCGTCGTCTGTTGTTGCCGCTGCGGAGCCGGTACCGCTTCAGCCACCTCTTCCCACTGCCCTAAGCTGAAGCCTTAGGCAACACAAGTGTTTTGCACTTTTTGATATTATTTATAAAGATTTAATTTAACTTTTTATTTAAACGATTTTTTGTTTTGTTTTTTGGTAGGTATTTTTTATAGTGTTTCTTTTTGAAGTTGCTGCTAACGATGACTTGGACAATTCTAAAGAAATTGACAATATTTAAGCTAAGAGGAAAGCGATTGTCAGTATGAGAAAGTTATCCATAAAAATGTGAGGCAGAGCAATTAAAAATTTGCAGCTTAAGTCAAAAAATCAGATATTCGATTTGAAGTTAATCTAGTTTGGGATGTCAACAAGAAAGAGATGGAAAGATAGTAACGGAAAAAAAATTTAGAGGGAGCCAACAGATGGAGATCGATCTTAAAGAACAACATTTTTTGCATCTTAAAAAGAAACGGGTGGAAGGGTGGTCAAGAGGGGAGGGGGGAAGACTGGTACAACCACTTGTCATTATCAGAGAGAAAGAGAGAGAGAGAGAGAGAAATATAGAGTTTTTAAATTCAACCTGTTATACTTATAACAATTTCACAATCCGAAACTGAGGGAGAAGGAATAATGGATCCCAGATAGACTCTTCCAAGATAAGAGAAATAGGTTTCAGTTAATCTTAAACAAATACAAACTTATTCGAATCTTTGTAAATCAAAATAATGCTGAACTGAGACAGCAATTGGCAAATGGGTAAAATGGAAATACTTATTAATCGTAATTGGGTCAATTGGGTGTCCTATTCCAAAAAGAACCGTTATAAGTGGAACATACCAAGAGTGGGCACTCACTCCATTTTTCTCTCTGCATCTGAACCGCTTGCGCTCGCTGTCGCGCTTACTCTCACGCACACAGTACAACAACTGCATGGCATGTAAAATGCACCCAATTGCATGTCAAGGCCAACACACAAGAGGTCTAACATAAATGGAAAATCTATAATTTGCCAATCCCCCAGACAGTTTCCATGACTTACCCATTTCATAGTAAAGAATTTTGTCCAACTTTTCCGTTGCTCTTTTTAGTTAACGCACTTGAAATTGCAACTAAATTATATATTACAGCAAGCGTCGGCGACGGCGTCACGAAACGGGGATGAGGGGTGGAGAAACTTTGTGGCGGGAGATAATAGTTGATTTTGGATTTATTTTCAAATTAGAATTCTTCTTTCTTGGTGGACGCACCACTACTTGCTGGCGGGGCACTTCTGTGACCCCTGTGGCCCTTTATTCGAATAGTTTTTGATGAATAAGTTGCGAATCGGAGAATTGCCAAAAAATTAAAGAAAAATAATGAATAGTGTGGGTTAAAGGCGATTTGTTGACAACAGGGTTGGACAACGCCTGATAGACGACGATAGGCAAAACGTATGCTAAAGGGCTGCACACTATTTCCTTGCCGATTTTTAAGTTTTTGAATTTCTAGAATTTTTTGAATTTTGAGTTACTATACATGTGTATGTGTGTGTCCGTGTAGAAGTGTAAAATAGAAAATAAATATTTCTTAATTAACATGTGTATCGATAAGTCGATAATTTCACTTAGTGCTACTAAGCAGCTGATTATCACGTCTTTCGACGTAACGTAACAACGAACAACGTAGCAATACAATGCGATGGAGTCAATAAGAAATTGCAAATCGAAGAAAACAGCAATTGCCGGTAACTAGATAACTAACTAGCTAGAAATAAAAATTGTGATTTCTTAAGTTTAATTGATCAAGCGCTTAAGCCGTATATTGTGATTCCAAGTGTATACCCATTTTGCATCTGTTTTTATGTGCAAGTGTTTGCGTGTGTGTGTTGTGTGACACTTTCTTCCACCTTGTCCTATTTGTGGCATCTTTCGAATTTCGCTAATTTTATAAATAAATTCCCCTGTTTACCTGTTTTTATTGCTCTCTTCTCTTCAACTTGTTTACTTTTTTTGGAGTGTTAACAAAAACTAGTCTTGTTTTATTAACGACAGTCGTCTGGCCATTGACACGACAACAACAACCACATCAACAAAAAGCGCGAATTCCATCACGACGACGTCAACAATTATGTATTGTAACCCCCCCATTCTTCTCTTCCTTCCTCTTTTTCATATCTTGAATTTTCGATGCCCCGAATGCCATCGGCAATTTCACCAACTCCACTTAACCAGAAAGCCCAACTAAATTTGGTCAAAGTCAATATTATATACCCTTAACAATTAGTATTGGTAGTAATGATTCTTTTGGAAACCAATAGATATACATATACTAATTCGATACGATTAAATAGTTTGTGTTAGATATAACATGTGAAGCAGAATGTGAATATGTCTGTAGCTTATAAAGTAGTGAATAACCTGGATTTTGAAAGGGTATACCCAGTAAAGGGTTAACAAAAGGTTATTAAAAGCAAACCCTTTGATTGTTGTTTTCAATTTCGCATGCAAATGAAATATATTCAATTTTTCCAGGTACAATCATACGTTATCTTCATGTAGTGATTAGACACACTTGATTCCAATTGTTGTATAGAAAGTTCCAAACTGATTTCCGTGTACATATTGCCAAATTGATAAAGATGAGAGGGAAAATTCTTATCTCATGCCCTTGACTGGGTAAAAAAAGAGAATAATTTGTCACTATCAAATAGTATTATTTTACTTCTTCTTCTCTCTTTCACATAATAATGTGGCTAGCATGGCGTATACTTAATAAATATATCTTACATACAGCTGATTTTTAGCAGGAATCGCTGCATGTATTATATACATATATGTATACATGTATTACTACTAGTCATAGTAATCATACTATGTCATATCAATATAAGTATATCGATTTATGCAAAAGTGAATAGTCTGTAAAATAAAGCAAAATCATTGATCAAGACACACAATTCAATTTGCGTTTATAGATTCTACTATCCATTACGATCACGTTTCCGACCGACTCTCCTTCGCTTATTGAAGCCAATTGAAATGGTCGTGTGACCCAAACCCAGTAGCAATCTTCGGCACGCGAGATGTTTGCCTCAGTCTTTGGCCAACTACCGAGGTGGAAGTATAGCTCGGTCTACACAATAAAAAATATACAACTTTACGTATTTTATCCCGCATTGTGGTACGTGCTTTTTGGTGTCGAAAGAAACAATTGTGTAAATATTTATGCGAGTTCTTAAAGTTGAAAGAAAATTTGAAGGAAACCAAAAATCGAATAGACCTTTAGACTGAAAATTCTTACACGCGTTTCCTTATCACAACAGTTTGTTCAAAAATTCAATCCCTTGTGTTCCAATTTCAATTAGCAATAAATAAATCAGTGTCACATAATATCACGCAAATGCTAGTTGAGTTATCCATTATCTATTTTACAAAAATTTCCAGACATTTCGTTTTTGTTTTCATTTTCAATTTTGCATACAAATCAACATTTTTCGGGTTCCAGTGTCTCATTTGCATATACATATGTATGTAAGTATATACATATCATGTATTTGATTTGATATATGCAAATTTTTTTTGTAATCAAGTCGTTGAACCTCGTTCTTCGCATAGTTTGAAAGTGTGTAAACCATTAACTGACATAATCGACGATCTGAAATTTATAAATTTATGATAGCAGAGCATAAAGATATCGCTTTGCCTTTTGACTACATTATGAACAAAGTTATTTGATAACCAGTAGGCCACAATCGATTTAAAATAGCTAATTTCGATCGAATTGATTGAGCTTTAAGTTTATACAGTCAATCATCCATTTGGTGGACCTAATTAAGGTTTGAACATATCGATCCAGGAATGCTAAATATGAAATTTTTAGTCTCATTTTTTAGGTTAACGCCTCGATAATCCCCAATATAATTGAATGTTAAATGAGGCTTGATACAAAATGCCGCTAAAGGATTTGGGTTATCGCCTGTTGCCCGGCCTCAAATGGCTGCATGGATATACGGCCCAGGATGCGGTGGCTGATCTCATTGCTGGCATCACAGTTGGCCTCACAGTTTTGCCTCAAGGCCTGGCCTATGCCACGTTAGCTGGCCTGGAACCCCAATATGGGCTGTACTCGGCATTCGTGGGGGGCATTGTGTATGCTCTGCTTGGCAGCTGTCGCCAGGTGACAATTGGACCAACAGCATTGCTCGCATTGATGACTAGTCGGCATACGGGATTTGGTTTGGTTTCGGGACCAACATATGCCATTCTATTGTGCCTGATATCGGGCGTGGTAGAGTTGGCCATGGCTGTGCTTAAATTGGGCGCCTTGGTGGATTTGATCTCTCTGCCGGTGACAGTGGGCTTCACTTCGGCTACAGCTGTTATCATAGGCACCTCGCAGCTAAAGGGCCTATTAGGGTTGCGCGGTGGTTCGGGCTCAGATTTCATTAATACCATGAGATCCGTCTTTGGCAATCTACAGCAAGTAAGGCAGGGTGATGTTACCCTGGGATTGGTATCGATTATGGTGTTGCTGCTGTTGCGGGTAAGATTTAGTATTTTTATATTCTATAGATCCCTTTTATAACTCTTCTTCTTTTTGAAACCCCATTAGAAACTAAAGAATGTCAAACTGGAGAATCGAGTGCGTAGCTTACGAGCCCAACAGCTGATCAGCGGCACCATTTGGGTTATAGCCACTGGAAGGAACGCTCTGGTTGTTCTAGTAGCCAGTGTCTTGGCCTATACAACATGCGAGCAGATGGAAACGTGTCCCTACATACTTACCGGCAAGGTGAAGAGCGGTTTGCCAAGTGTGGCATTACCTAAATTTGAGACAACAATTCTGGGCAAGAATGGCACTCACATATCACAGAATTTCGAGGCAATGGTAGGTGCATAAGAGATCTTTATTCATATGAGTGCATATGAGATCTTTATTCACAATTTGTATCTGCTTTTAATTTAAGCTCTCCGAACTTGGCCCATCGATGATAATATTGCCGATCATTGCTGTGCTCGGTAATGTGGCCATTTCGAAGGCATTTGGTGGAGCTGGCCTGAGCCCCACTCGGGAATTGGTGGCTCTCTCCATGAGTAACATATGTGGTGCCTTTTGCAGCTCAATGCCGGTGACAGGATCATTTTCGCGCAGTGCTGTCAATCATGCCAGCGGAGTGAGAACTCCCATTGGCGGCTGTTATACCAGTGTACTGGTTCTCCTTGCCCTAGGACTGCTGGCACCATATTTCCAATATATACCGAAGGCTGCGCTCAGTGCGGTCATTATATCGGCTGTGATATTTATGATTGAATTCGAGGTTATAAAACCGCTCTGGCGTTGCAGTCGTCGTGAATTGTTGCCCGGGGCCATTACATTTGTGATGAGCCTCGCCGTGGGCGTGGAAATTGGTCTGCTATTGGGTGTAGGAGCTGATGTGGCTTTCTTAGTTTATCGAGCAGCACGTCCCGTTCTCACTGTATCCAAATTGCAGACAATCAATGGCATTAACTATATACTTATACGACCAAAGCACAGTTCGTTATATTTCCCAGCCATCGAGTGGGTGCGTTCGGGCATTTCCAAAGCTTTGTCCACCCATGGAACAGCCCCCGTTGTGCTGGACTGTGCTCATGTTCATGGTGAGTTTTTGTATCAGTAGAATATTCAACTCTCTTTTTTTTTTTTGTTTTTGGTAACTGATTTCCTTTCATTCCTTTCGCAATCCAGATTTCGATTTTACAGCTGCACGTGGCATGGGCTCGCTTCAAAAGGAGCTGGCCAAGGCTAATGTTCCATTGTTTCTAATGAGCGCCCATAACGATATAGGCCTAATTTTGAAAGAGTCAACCAATATAGATTTCCCCACTATCAATACACCCGATGATTTGGAATGCATTTTGGAGCAAAGTGAGCTACATATATTATATGCTTCTCTGTGTTCCCCGCCCTAATCATAGTCGCCTGTGTGGTCTCATGCTCTCTTTTACAGCCTCTGTAGTTGCTTGTTAATTTGCACTTCACCTATCATCTCCATCCCAGTTCATTTCTGCTTTTCAATCCCTGTAACTCACTTCTGCTCTTCCATTTCTAGCGGCCGACTATGAGCTGCAATTGCAAGTTACATCACCGCTAGTGGAATCTCAGCTACTCCATAGACATCAGGCATCCGGCGAGCCTACCGAGCTGAGTAAATTAAATGGCAATGGCACATAAAGTTAAACCTAAACTGTGACAGGAACACAAATTACAACAAACAACATTTTACCTATTAGCTTAAGGTGTACTTAAGGGGTTTTCAGTTTAGCGATTCAGGATGAATCACTGGTTCAATCAATTCAAAGTGTAAAAATTTAAATAACTAACTCTCGCACTGAAAGAGCGTGAACAAAGGTTTAAAATTTTCTGACCGAAAATCTAGCTACTTCTATTAAGCTCTCTTTTACGTTCTATTGTCTTATTTATTTACTTTGTTCTATATTTGGCTATTTGCTCGATTGATTTGATATTATCAGCAATCCAATATTTAAACTCTGCCGTTTCGAGTATTCCTATATCTATAAGTTCAAAAAACTCATCTTCAATTGTTGCATTCCTATTCAATAATTTCTATATATACTTATTCTTGTTCATCATTTCGAATCGGTTATGCTTAGACCTGAATTGTACATATATAAGTATAACTAACTGAATAAGTTTTTTTTTTAATTTTTTATATATAGAGAGAGAGATAGAGAGATATTTTGAGTCTCATTAAATGATGAATTTTTAATTACAGAAAAAAAAAAAATTACGACAACTTTGTGTTGTCTTTTTTATTTAAATAATTTCTATTTTGATCTTAAAAATTCGCACTTATTTCGCATAAGAATTGAAACTTAACGTTTAAATTTAATTTAATTTTTACATGCGAGAGAAAAAAAAACAAAAAAAAAACATTGCAAATATTTCGAAAAAATAGAATAAATAGTTGGGGGAGTGGGGGTGTGGGGATTACTAATTGTAGGTTCTTTTTAGTTAGATTTAGTTATTTAGATTGTGTGTGTGTGTGATTTACAAATCGGTGATCTCCTGATGAGATTCATAGACAGCACCGGCGCTCAGATTGTGATCCTCGCTGGATGAGATGCGGGTAAGCAGCTCCGCTTGGATGCGTTTAAGGACCTCGACCACCTCGCAGAGAACACCGCTTTGGGCAGCCTGTTGCATGGCCTCGTTGGCATCGACAAGGGCCTCATTGAGCGAGCCCAGCTCCATGCGCGCCTTAGCCCGGGCATAGTAGCCCTCATAGCTGTTGGGTTTCTGGAGAATGGCTTGCGTGGCCAAATCTATAGAAGAATCAAGTTCCTATGGGATAACAAGAGAGAGAGAAAGAGTGAGTAACTGAATTTAAGAAAGATTCGGGCCAACTTACATTCAATTTTCGCTTGCAGCGTGACAGATTCAGCAACAGATTCGTACGCAGCTGGGCAAATACCGCATTTCTCTCCAGCAATTGCTCGAGGCCAGAGATCTTGCGCAAGGCATACTGATAGCGATGAGCGGCATCCTGAAAGCGATTCTTGCGATACAGAACATTGCCATCTTCTAGCAGTTTATTGAGTAGGACTACCAAAATCTCTGGTTTGCCCATGGCCATGCTCCAGGTGGTGGGCCCCAGTTTGGCCCCTTTGCGAAGGAATACCTGCACAGCCTGGATGTTGCGACAGGCAATGGCACGATCCAATGGTCGCATGCCATGCACATCAATGTGCTCTAGATTGCCACCCTGTTCGAGTATATAGAGCACCATGCTGGCAGCACCTTGATAGGCGGCCAAATCCAGAGCCGTTCTTCCGTTATGATCTTCGTGATGGCGATTGCAGCCCTGCTCAATGAGGCACTTGGCGGCCGCCAAATGACCGCGCAGGCAGGCCCAGCTTAAAGCGGTGAACCCCTCATGATCCTGGGCTTCCAAATTGGAGCCGCGAGCCAGCAACAATTCCAAGAGCTCCAAATGACCCTCCTCGGCGGCTATCATCAGTGGCGTCTTACGATTCTCACCCAAATGCTCATCTAGTAGGGCTCCCCGCTGCAGCAGCTGCTCCACAACACTTAAGTGTCCCTCCTTAACGGCCAGCCACAAGGCCGTGAAACCCTGACGATTCCTGGCATTGATTTGAGCTCCACGAGAAAGGAGAATATTAATGACATCCACACAGCCATGACGTCCGGCTGCCGTTAGGGCTAACTCTCCACTGCTCAGCTCCAGGCCATTGATATCCAGATCGTATTCGGTCTCATTCAGATCCAGTAGATCTTCGAGTATCTTGACATGAGCCTGGGCGGCGGCACCTATCAGAGCTTGCTGCAAGGCCACGGCCCTTGACACATCCTGCGAATTGGGACGCGGCGTCCAGTCACAGGCCAGCAGATATTTCACCACACTCAGATGACCCATGCGAGCGGCATGGACCAAAGCACAACGCTGTGTGATATCCAATTGACCAAGGCTACTGCCTGCAGCCACCAGTGGACGCACTACATCACAATGACCACGCATGGCAGCCAGGACAAGTGGTGAGCAGCCCTGGCTATTGGTTAGTCCCACATCTGCACCGAATTCCAGTAAAAGGCTCACCATTGGCAGAATGCCTTCATGTGCCGCTATGCACAAGATGGGAGCTCCGCCCATGTAGTCGGTGCGATGATTTGGCGAGGCTCCAGCCAGCAAAACCAAACGAGACACCTTCAGATTGGGACTGTAGACATTGCGCAATGATCCCAACGCTGCTGAAATGTTATCCGCTGATCCGGCCAGCCAATAGGATTGTAAATCTCGCGGCGATAGAATCGCCTGGCTGCTGCTTCCATACAGATGGGCCTTAAGCATGTGATGACCCAATTCCAGGGTCAGTTGCGGCTGCAGTGGTGCCTGCAGGCGGGACAAACGAAACGCTATGGCTGCATGACCCAACCGGGAATCACACATGAACTTTGTGGATTCACCCTCATCACGTCGCATCAGCCATTCCCTCAGAGAGCTGTGAAAGAACATGTACGTGTTATCCAGACGCTTGATGAGGAAGCCATCCAAGAGCTTGAAACGTTGCATAAACTCCGGCCAGCTGAGAGGCTCCTGTCCATGGCTGAGGGCCTCTATGCTGTAGTAGATCTCGTCTAGCGTTAATGGATAGAGCGCGGCCAGGCAGATATTGAGTATGGGAGCCGCCTGCTCGAAACTGCGTGCAGTCGGGAAACGTAAATTGAAGTGCAACAGGAATATCTGCGCCAGGGAAACGGGCAAAACCTTGTAGCTGGAGGATTTGATCACCAATTGGCCTCGCGCAATTAGATCCAAGATGAGCTTGGCATAGAGCATTGAGCCGCGGCTCAATGACTGCAAATGGGAGACAAATTTGGTTGGCTGAGACTGTGATCCAATTCCTCCTCCACCCATTCCGCTGCCTCCGACAATATTGTTTTGGATCTCCGGACTGTGAGAGAGGCGCGCACTGATATAATCCAGCATATCCTGCTGAAGAGATTGACTGCTGGCCCAGCTATCCAAGGTTAACTGCGTGTAGCTGGGGGCCTTGACCAGCTCCAGCATTTGGGTACGCACTGTGGCCACCAGTTTGAGCCAAGCCGGAAAATGTGGCGTCATTTTGGCAAGAAAACTGGCTATAGTATGACCATGATCAGGCCTATGGTATTCCGCTTCGCATAGAGCATCTACCAGAATCACAGCCACCTTGGCTGGTATCTTGCCGCCTCGATGCAGCTGGGCCAATGGCTCCAAAATGGCCAATCTCATTACCCGCTCGGCATCCGCAATGCACTCCCGCACACTCAATATGTCCTGTAAATGCTGCTCAGAGAGTAGATAATCCCGATAGGCCGTCAACTGAGGTGCCTGGCACAACTGGGCGGCCAGGGAGTGAACAAAATCTGGCACTTGACAGGTGAGATTCGCATCCGCCTGACAAAAATGATAACCCACCATGTGGGAGGCCAGGCCGCGCATGCGCTCATTGTTGCCAAGCTGCAATTGCAGCTGACTGTAAATGCCATCCGGATCTTCGGGCATCTGGCGTCGTCGTCTGCCGAAGCAAGAGTAATCCACCAGTTGCAGGCAAAAGGCTGTCTTCCCAGTGCCCGGTTGCCCATTAATGAGTACCACCCGTGTCTCTGTTCCGAGCAGAATGTTGGACAGTTGCTGCACCAGCCACTGACGTCCCACATACGGTGGATCGGGCTCCTGCAGCGGCACCTCAAAGAACAACGGCTTCAGTGCCAATTGAACGGCAGCAAGAGCAGCTGCCGCCGCTCTACCACCAGCCGATGACCCTGTCTGTTGGGCTGATCTTGCCGAGCGGCGTGTGGCTGGCTTCCGAGACTTCCCCGGCTCGTACACGTGATGATCTTGCATGGAGCAACCCATTTTAAATTTACTCGACAAACTGAGGACATCATCCTTGGCATGAGTGGTGGCCACCGACAATTGACTGCCACTGAGTAAGCCGCCACTGGCCAGAGTCTGTTCGGGACTAATGTTCTGGGAGGAGCTGCTAGTCGTCGTGCTGCTGGTTGTGCCACAACCACCGCTGCCACCTCCGCCGACACCACTGCTACTTGTCGTGCTAGTCGAATGCGCCGAGGGATCACTGCTGCTGGAGTTATTGCCATTGTTGCAATTATCATTGAGCAGCAGTCCCAGGCGAGCGTGTAACTGATCCTTTTGCTGTTTCTCGCTCAGTAGCAACGACGAATGATGGTCGAGCACATCGCTACCTGTGAACAGGAAAAGCCTCAAGTTAAATCCAGTAATTCATCAGTCGAGAAATGATCATCAACAGGACAATAACAAGACAAATTAGTTTACGAGTTAAAGCTACGAGTGCACAAGGAGTAAACCATAAAGAAACATCTAGGAAACGCTTCGTTCTTAACTTTGTTCTGTTCATAATCTAAAGAAGAACGCAATCCTTCAACTGGTAAACAACGTGGGACTGTTTCGTTCTTAAAGCAAACGCAATCCTCAAACTGGACAACCGATAACCCGGCGAAAACTTGATGGAGTTAAAGAACCTACGTTAGTGGTAAGTGAAGTAAAACTATAGATTTCTTGAAAAAGGATCGGAGAATCCGATCATACATATGTATGTATGAACGAATTTAAAGTTATTACTCGACTCGACTTACTATGACTCGAGGTCATGTGTAAGGATCATGAACTACCAAGCTCCCGACTCTACAATTGTCATTCCTTCAACGCTTAAACTAGTTGTGAATTACAACAAAGCGGATAAGGAAGTTAATCGTGCCTATTTTCAACGCTTAAACGAAGCGGATGAAGAAGTTACGTTTTTGTGCCTCAGTTGGGGTTAGCGTTCAAAACAAATGAAATCATGCAAAGTACTTATAACTTAAGAATTATTATCGATGACATTAAGCCCATGCCTGCTAGTTGATTGAGTCCCATTTCGCTCGAGTTAGATGAATTGACGCTCCACAACGATTTGATTTTGCCAAAGACCAGGGATGACAAATGACCCGCATAGACCGAAGTGCCGGCCAAACTTAGACGATTCAAGCGATTCTCACTATTGGCTCCATGTTCCGCCGAGGTTCTCAAATTATTATTACTGACATTCTTACGACGACGCCGGGTGACCGCTGAATCCGAGCACGTTGAAGTGTTCAATGCATTTGTCTCCTTAGCCGGATGATGGTGGTCACGATGGTGACGATGATGATGATGATGATGCTGATGGTGGTCGTGGTGATCTGGACAATGATGATGATTTTGAGGGGATTGTTGATGAGGGGGATAAGTGAATTTTTTGTTGTTCTTTGTGCGCGCTTTGGCTCTTATACCCACTCCCCTAAACACTTCTACCTAGCCCGCCACCACATTGAATGAGCTTTACATATACAAGTGAACTTACCTCCTGATAATATCGATGCTGTGTCAATGGGACAACCTCCATTGGAGGCTGTGCGTCGATGTCCGGTCAGGGCACTTCGCAGATTCTTGTGATTAAAGAAACGCCTACGCGTTGGTGGTGTGGCAAAGGCTGGCGGTGCCAAGTCGCTATATGGCAAGTTGTTGTTGTTGTTGTTGCTGTTGCTGCTGATGTTGTTGTTGCTGCTATGAATGATGATTTGCTGCTTGCCCCCCGCCCCAGCCCCATGATGACCATGATGCTGCTGATGATGATGCTGGTGCTGGTGCTGGTGGTGCACATCGACAGTGACGGTTTGTATATGGCCATTGCCATTATTAGACAATGTTGTTGATGCTGTCGCTGCTGCTGCTGCTGCTGCCAATGTTGTTGTTACTGATGTTGCTGTTGCCGCAACTGTGGCCCGTGGCAATTTGCCAATGCTCGCATAGCGATGGTGTTCCGGTGACTGCGACTCCTGGCGATGTTGCTGCAAGTGAATGAATAAGCCAAAAAAGACATTTTTATCAATGATGAAAGTTCACCAAACCACAACAAACGCGAATAATGCGAAATAGGTTTTGAACAAAACCCAAAAGCCAAGGCAGGCGTAGCTCATTGATTGGTCATGTAGGATGGATGGATGGATGGATGAATGGCTGGGTGTGTTGGCAGTGTGTGCTGGCTGTATGTGCTGGCTGTATGTGCTGGCTGTGTGTGTGTGTGTGTGTGTGTGTGTGTGGTGCCCCAAGCAGTGGGACAAATCTAAAGGCGGGAATGAAAGCATAACCAAGTGACCAACAACAAAAGAGAAATGGTCATCGTCGGCATCGGCTCATACATTGTCCAGGATCTTAAGAACAGCAACAGAAATGAAGTGAATTTCAAAGCAGCCAACTTTATACCCATGCTTTTTGATCAGATTTCACAACCTTCAGCAACAACAAACAGCCAAATGATTGCAGTTTTTCGATCAGAATCGGATCACCAGAAAAAGCTAAGTACTTCTTAGCCATTTTCAACACAAACTTGATCCTTAAGCTTTATTAGTATTTCCAACTGATGTAAAGAAATTTGATCAAAAGCGATGCTTAGTTATTGTGCCCAAGTCTAATTTGGTAACAAAGATGATGAGTTCACAAAAACGATTGAATTGTTTACCCAAAATTCACTTCTGCCTTTGGTTGCCTCTGAGTGCAATCGATTGACTTGTGAGCTAGACTTAAAACCAATAATCTTTCATCTTCCTTAGCCTCACATTGAACGCCTCTGTCCAATTTTCTTGACTTGAGCCTTTTTTGCGTTGGCTGTTGTCCTCGTCTTCGTCCTCATCGTCGTCGTCGTCACATTTGCCGTCGCTGTCGTGAAATCAATTTCATGTCTTAGTCATCAGAGTTCTAGTCAGTTGCCGTCTATATTGTGAAAAGGGGGGTTCGCGCCTTAATGAACTGCAAATCATTTGGTATCTGTGTCTGCGTTGGCTGCTTGCTTGCTGGCTTGTTTGCTTGCCCCCAGTCTGGACCTCAGTGGACCCCAAAATTCAACTAAACCTGTTCCCCGTGTGTTGTGTGGGATAATAAGATGAAATTGGTTGCTTGGTCGCCCAGACACAGACAGTCTTTAATTGAGAGACATACAAACACACACACACACACACACAGACTGACAGACAGACAACAAGAAGAAGAATTGCTGTGGAGGCAGGTGGCCCGGTCCGACCAGGCCTGGCCCCAAAGCAATGAACACTCTCCAAGGATTTTAGACCAAAATGTTGATTTTCCATAAGATAAAAAGTGCAAAAGATTGAAATATTGAATCGGGAATTACATTTGTTTGCACATTTTATATATACCGATTTGTTGAAGTCAGAAATTTATTTCTAGAGCGCAGCTCAAAGAATCTATCTATAAATCGCAGTAGGCCCCAGGCACAAAGATTTAAATTTTCTGGAATTTCTGAGGATCTGTGTCTGGGTTTGTTATTATTTAGAAGGATTGCTGAGCCACAAAACGATGTAAAGGTTTTTAAGAGTAGTTTTGGCTCTTGAATTTTTGATTTGTCAACTTCATGACAGTATCGATTGGCAATTCTTTTAACAAACTCACACAAAAACTGCCACTAGGCACCTACAGATGCTTTTCTCGCCGCCCACTTCCGTTGAGGATAGTGAATGATGGAAGGAGGATGTTGGCTATCAGAGTAGGTACAGCCAGTTTACCCACAGGCTGTCGCCTTCTCATTGGGTGTTATCTATTGATGTCTGTGTGTGTGTGTGTGTGTGTGTGTCTACCTGTGTCTGCCTCTGTGGATGACGAACTCTCTTTGAAAGAGTTGAAAGCTTTTATCGCAAAACATCTCCTTTGAGATTTTCAGTTGTTTTGAAAATAGTCCAAAGTTAAAGCCATTTCGATTGGCAGCGAAACGAATGGAACCCTGTATTGATCAGGTTAGATTAACGTATCGATTCGCCGCTTTGTGGCGTAATTAAGCTTCAGTTCGCTTTGGTCCGTTTCTTTTTGATTCGTTTTGCCATTTGGTGGCTGGTGGAAAGGCTTTCTTTAAACTAGTTTGGAGCAGCTCTGCTTGTTGTTGTTGCGGTAGTTTGTGGCACTGGCGGCATCCCGCGGTGGCGTTTTAATTGGCCACATCATTTTGATTAAGTTGTAGCCGGCACACGAGTTATGTTTGGGAAAATAATTAACAAATTATAGCCGGCCTCTACTATGTACAACTACATCAACCACCCAGCTCATGTCATGGAAAATTTTTAATTGAAAACTGCAATGATTTTCACTTTTCTACACAGAGCAAATACAAATTGCCCATAATGAATCGAGTGAATGAACCCCAATCAGCCATTCCAACAACATTTGACACCTTCTATACAATATATGTAGAATAGATTTTGGAATAGTATTCTTTTGATCTCTATTGAGTAGTTCGTTTTTCTTGTTAAGGTAGTCCGAATTTTACTATCAGCTATAAAATGTTGCAATTGACTCCACAAAAAAAAAAACAACACATAACTATGATTTCCACTTCATTATGGTTCATTATGATGATATTCCTAATGGCTTGTTCTTCTTGAAAAAAATATTGATTGGATTGCCATAATAATAATCATTTTTATGAATCCATAACGAAAAGAATTCCATAAATTGTCAGAATACTAATAATAATAATTGAACTTTGGCAATTGAAAACAACAACAAGACCAAAGGAGAACCGCCGCAATTTTTGTGAAAATATATGTAAAATGCAGGTGTAACTGTAACCAAGTAGATTGTAATTGCAATATGACAAAGCCTAGAATTAATTTACTCAAAAAAAAGGAAACTATAAAAAACTCATCAGCTTGAATGGGACTACGAAATACCCTGTACATGGAAAAGGGGATAATAACCCATTCCAAATAATAGTCATTTAATCAACCTCTTGACCAGCGGAGCCTGCAGTTTATTGCATTATTCCAGCTTTTAAGCCCAACTTAATACAGGGTATATACAGATTTCGGTTAATCAGAAAAAAAAACAAAAAACTGAGCAGCAGCAGCAGGCCGGCCATGCAATTACTGCAGCCATTTAATGACCCTCCTGTACATCTCCCCTTTTCCCCTCCCTCACAATTCCACCGCTCCCGGAGGCGGACGCGGACACCGCCAACAAGATTAATGGTTCATTCAAGAATTTCGATTTTCGTATGCAATAACGAAACAAAAACCCCAAAAAAAAAACAGGTTCAAAATTATTATTTTTTGACGGGGAGAGGTGGGTGACAGGGAGCGGGGAAATCTCATGTTTTGCTGCGGGGCAAGAAGACAAGAACAACTGCAACAACATTTACAGCACACAAAGCGTCACACAGAGATTTCTTGGCCGCGCCAGACATGGTGACACCAGTTGGAGTCTGTGTCCAACTGCAGCAGCCAGGTGACTGGTTCTCTCCAGTTAGCTTAGGGTGTGGGCAAACATTTTGTTGTGTTGTGAAAAATAATTGTTTAAATGTCATTAAAAAAAAAAAAAAAAAAAAAGGCAACAGAAAATCAAGAAACAAAAACGAATAAACAACTTGGTAAACTACGTAAAAGCATAGTCGAGGTGGTAGAAAAATAAGACGATCGGTCTAGCTTTCCGCAGCACTGAATTTTTAATACCCTTACTTGCTGACGAACTAATCGAAACTAATCTGAAAGTTTCATCGAATAAGTGAAGAATTGCTAATAGAGATATTTTAATCAAAGGACAAGTACATGTACTCTGTCCCAAAAAGGGTATCGAATATATATATTTGGATGCCATTTAACATCTTTTCGAGAAGAGAAGAACCATTAGACACAATTCTCCCACAGAAGTGCACTTGCCTTTGCATTGATGGGAAGTCGTTTCATTTGCGTTTCGCATTCAAATTCCTATCAATATTCGAGTGGCATATCTGTTTTAATATTTCGAGTACTTCTAGTTTACAAACTGAACTCCGATTTATGAATAACTTTTGCAATTCAATAAAAGAGATATCACAAAATCTGCATCTAAATGAGCTGTCGATCTTGATGTCTTGAATGTGGCATACTTTAAGGAGCAAACGAATGCAGTTTTCGATACAAAAATTGTATCTAATGAAGCACCAAGGAGGATCAAGATAATGTTTTTCTGTTATTAATTGTCATTATAAATGCAATAAAAAAAGAGGTTTTTCTTCTCTTGCACAATTCGTTAAACTTTCACAAGAGGGGGAAATTTGAAAATCTTGGACTAATGAAATGATAAACAAAAGCCAAGCCCGACACACACACACACACAAAGCAAATTAATCAGTTGAGCAAATAAACAAATAAAGATATATCCATCATATGTGAGAAAATATTGAAAAATATTCAATTGAACATATAAATTTTCATAATTAATTGCATACTAGAGGTAAAATGCTGTGTGGACATGTCGAAAAAGTGCAAGAAAATTAATGCATTTCATTTGGACGACGATCGATGCCCGGGAATCGATAAATAAAGCTAAAGCTGCTCGACGACAACCGAATTGCGCAAAATGAAATGAAGTTAACCGAAAAAAATATTATGACCATCGCCATCAAAGGCAGCGGCGGCTGCGGCTGTGGCGGCGGCGATGGAGACTGCGGCCTCCTCCTGAGAAACTGTTTCTCAACATGCAAATGCCGTGCGATTTATTTGAGGAAGCGGCAGAGATAAACGAGAGACAGAGACATGCCAACAACATTGAAAGATAGAGATGCCAAGAGTGGAGTGGAGAGATAACCTCTCAGGTGAAAGGGGTGAGAAAAATCCAAACCCAAAACTGAATAATAAAGTACGAGCATGTGAATATATGCTAAATATGTTGGCAACAACAACAACATCAACAGCAGTGAAATTAACCTGTTGTGTTTTGTTTTCAGTCAGTTAGTTAGTTAGTATGTATCTTAGTTAGTTTGTTTTAGTTATGGCATTTGGAAAGTGGACAATCCTTTTGCAACTTGGTCAAAAGAAGAAACAGCGACTGCAGAAGTCCAAAAAAAAAAAACATTTGAAAGTTCACCTATCAAAAGAAATACGAAATACGAGCATAAACCTGAGAAAGCACTTGAAGATCATAAAAATGAAGCTCATCAAATTACATGGGAACAATACATAGTCAATCTTGCCTTAATACCCTAAAAGCCGAAAGCCGGTGGGTATATTGAGCGCCACAACAAACTTGTTGACCCAATGGGTTAGTTATGGTGATCACTAGGGATCGAAAGATTTAACTCTACTTGGTACATGGGTAACTCAAAGTCGTCACTTTGAGTGTTATTTTCCTACATTTTCCCCATTGGTTAATCAACGAAATTTCAATTGTTGCCCAGAGTTTTGTTTAATTAAGTTAAGGTGCATTTTATAAAGTGCAACAGAGATAGCGAGAAAGTGTGTGTGTGAGAGAGAGAGAGCAAATCAAGCTGTGCTGTGTATTGATGGCAATGATTTCTGGGAAAGTGAAATGCATTTGAAAATGTTAACGTAACGAGAACAAGTTGAGCATAAAAACCATTGCACTTGCAACCCATAAAGCTTTCTAATGCCCATACTCCCAGAGTCCAAGTCGACGTTGGATGTCGAAGTTGGAGTCCCAGCTCCAGAGAGAGGAGAGAACGCTCGTTCAGGTCATTTATGACCCTCTTACTGTTGCAGTTGTTGTGGTTGTTGTTAGTTATTTCTTCTTCACTTCTTCTCAAAGTGTGTGAAACGTGCTGGGCATGCCGAAATACCGAAATGGATATGGGACGAAGCATTTACGGTAAATAACTATCAAGTGTTGGCACTTACAACGACCTGATGACCGAAACCGAACCACAAACACTTCAGCTGTAGATGGTACTGGAGCTAGAGCTGGAGTTTAGTTAAGTGTAACTAATCTCAAGAGATGACTATTGTCTCGGCACATAATTGACTTAAGGGGTCATGTTTAATGATCTTGGTATGTGCCAGCCAAAAGACTTCCATAAAAAATCCAACTACTAATATTTTGCGGCGAAAGTCGAAGAACATAAATAATTGCAAAAAATAACATAAAAGTTACAATTTCCATTAAACCCAAAAAAAATAGAAATTAATTTTTTTCTCTCTCTCTCTTTCTCTTGTCAGATTTTTTACCTCCTTGGCTGAGGCAAGTCAGGCAGATCATCTTATGCAATCGACTACGACGAGCAAACAACAACAAATTGGTTAATTAGCAACAATTTGGAAAAATCAACAAGATGCCCGCCAACACCTTACAATGTAACACCTTTTGAGTTGGCTCTGGGTCTGGGTCTCAGTCTCCAGGTTCAATATTGTTTATTTTTTGGCTGATGGCTTAGAAAGTGAAAGCCCTTTAAATGGTAGCCGGAGCTATGCTCTCGATAAAGCCAAATTAGAGGGCCCAAGTTGATTACGTCTGAAATTTCCTTCAATACAATCATAAATTAAATTTTTTTTTCACATTTTTCATTTGGTGTTAATCATACAAATCGCGTTTGTCGTCACCTACACCAATAAATACTGCAATCAATCAATCTAATGAAGGAAACGCATTTATAATGGGTAATTTTTACACAAAAATATTCGTTGAATATATGGAAATGAGGCATCCCATTTTTATTTAAATTCTTGATCAGGGTGATGAGTTAAAATGATAAGCTAAATTACTTAAACCTACAGTTTGAAAGAGATTATTGGATCATGTGTTTTTTTTTTAGTTAATAGTTATTCATTCTCGCCACTCAACCTAAATTTACTTAAATCCAATTTGGATTTCTGACCATATCATAATGAACTCACACACCCACCTTAAATCGCTGCTAAATTGACTTTAACTTGCTGAAATTTGAATTCAACTTTGCTGCCCACATTGGGGGCAATCGGATAGTACTACATACATACATATGTATATATAAAACAAATTACCAGTCTTATCTGTTTGTGTGTGTTTTATTTTCTTCCTTTTTTCGCTTGTCTTATTTTATTTTATTGGCCCAAATTTCAATTTGCCAACAAGTAAATTAAAGCCTGCCATGAAATGCAATTAAAGATAAAACAAAAAACAGTGGAACGAAAATTTGTTTAAAAAAAGCAACAGCAAAAAAGGTTAAAAATGATAAATTAAAAAGAAAGTTGAAATGAAAACAGGGCCTGACTGACTGACTGAGTTCCCCTGAAATATGGAATTATCTTGCCATATATATATGTATGTATGTATATAACAACAACTACTTTGTATTATATAAAAGGTAAAATACAACACAATAAATGCAAAAAAAAAACAGCAGAAACAGCAAAAAGAAATGTTCAAATTAATCATTTAGCTGGCCAGAGGCAGGGCGAAATAAATTTCGAGACTGAAATTAATTTGACAGCCCTGGCAGATGAATGGCCAAAAAGGCCGTGCCCCTACATACTTAGTGAAGTCAGTTGAAGGTGGAACAGTGCAAAATGAAAAGCATAAAACATGTTGACACCTTTTCGATAGAAATGAATGATAACAACAACAATAAACACACACAGAGCAGGAGAGAAAGGTTTATGGAAGAGTCACTAGTTATTGGATTATGAAATATAAATGTTATAATCAGCTTAAACAAACCCACAAACAAGAGGTCACTAGACTTTATGCGGAAGAACTTCATCAATCTCTCTATAGATATAAGAAATATATGTATGTACATTAGATAAATGTTTTAAAACTATATGTATCTATGTATATCTACCAGTATCTCATTGATATGAATGAGAATAATAATAATCTTTTCAGACTATTCATTTCATATCGTTTGGTGTTAACATTAATTCCAAGGAATACTTGTCGTATGCTTAATGCCTCCTTCAGCAGTTTAAAAAAGATGTCAGATCTGGGGAGGAAAAAGTGGGAACGGCAGCACTGTCTATATGCGATAACAACATATATGCATCTACCCATCTGATTTATGCAAATATAATAAAATTTTTCAAAACTAGTCTTTTATCTAACTGATCTCTTGATCTCTTCCCTCACATTTTCAAAGTAAAAACATTAAATATCTTCTATAAATACTTAATGCCATTACGCATTCGTCACAATTAATCTGCCATAGCGGTTACGCCCACTCATATTTGTAGTTCTATTAAATGCCAAATGAACATTACTTTCGGTATTTAGACAACAATTTCCAACAAATTATGTTTATTAGTAGTGAACCACAAACAACTCAACATTTAACTGATTTGCATATTGCATGCGATAGAGAAAATGGTAAGCAGCAGCAGCGAAAAATTCTTCTCGGTCAACTGACTAGCTAACTAATTAGTATATTGTTGTCTTTCTAAATTGATAAATTGGCAGTTTTGCATTGTGTTAATTAGAGGGCGCTTAAATGAACGAACTGTGTGCAACAGCAGGTGGCGCGACAAAAACAGTGCGACAAGTTGCATGTTGCTCGGCGACTAATCGGTTGCGCTGGTTGTTCACTCACCGCAAAACAATGATGGATTAGAGTGGTAAACGATATGGACATTTAATGTAATTTTATTATCAGACATTTAAGCGTAATTGCAGTTATTGTTCGATTATATTAGGCTAACGAGTGAGCGAAATTTAATGCATTTTTTGTGACGTGTCAATGGTCTCTTTCTGATATGAGTGAGCAAGGTATTTGCCAGTCTCTAATGAGTCGCTAAAATTAAAAATTGAATTCAACTGAAATTTAAAGTCCTACATTATGTAACGTAATTTTCAAATTTGAATTATTGCAACGTGGCATACGTTAAACTATCGATCAATCCTAACGACGTTAGAGCTATCGATATTCTTGCAGAAGCTCCTTTGGCTTTCGATCTCTTCCTCTTCTTCGGTTCTAAGCGGCAATGGTAAGACGCGAAAATTAGAAAATTTCGTTTAACTGCAATATATTTGGCATGTTTAGTTAAAATCAAGTAAGCATATTTGTGTCGGTCGAAAGCTAATTAAATGGACTTTCTTTTGGTGTTAATGGCAGAAAAATCCGTTAAGTGGTCATTAAATTGTTAATATTTGCTTCATCGGTGTAACCTGCTCGCGTGTGTGTGTGTGTGTGTGACGCGTGCCCTGGGTGGCAGATCTATTACATAACTACATACATACATACAAATGTATGCGAGCATATATGTATATATACATATGTATTTTTTTTTGTTTTTTCTTCAGTGAGTTGCAGTGGTAAGAAAAGAATGCGTAAATGTGTTTCCCTACATATATTTTTTTTGGTTTTTTGTTAAGTGAGTGAGTTACAGTGTTTTTTGTGTATTTTTTTTGTTTTTTGTTAAGTGATTGAGTTAAAGTGGTAAAAAAGAATCATTAATTGTTTTGTTGGATATTTTTGCAAGTGCAAGTATTCAAGAAACGGAGAAGTAAAAGATGTTAAAGGAGGTACGTTTTAATTGTTTACAATTGTCATTCGCTTTTCATTTCTCCTTCTCATTGGTCTTTATGACTCTTCTTATTTTTCTTTGCAGCTATACCCCACCCCCCGCTTTGATCATCTGGTAAGCTATGGTGAATATGTATAATTCAAAGAACGTGGTGAAGCATTGGCCGTGGGTGAGTTAAGTTTTTTAAACTTTGGCGCGCACTTGGTATAGGGTATTTATATTTCAAACATGGATAAGCAATGAATAATTGCGCAGCAGGTTCCAACATTTGAGAGAAAAATGACTGAGAGTCAACTACAATGCAGGTGTCACCCAGTCAGTCACCTACATAAATCTCTTTCGAAATCGGGTGACAACTAATGATACATACTACTATACGTACGAGCGTATGCCAGGTAATCGAAGACCAATTACAATGTTTGACATTCCGCAAAGTAAAAGATACCAGCAAGGTGATCCATTTGATTGATTGCATTTATTTCTCGTATGTCTATGTTTTTTTCCCCCTCCAGTTGAATTTAACTAATCATTAATACGTGATGCTATCGAAAATGTGGTATAATTAACGCCATATTTGCTACAGCCAGCCAAAACGACGACAATTAGACGTGAATAAGAAAAAACACACACAGAAACGCAAAGGAAAAAAAACCAAAATGAACAAAATAAATTGCATGCGAGATAAAAATCGCGGTTTGCTAATGGTTCCGACCATTCAAAGTCGACTTTATTTGGCATTTTCATGTAGTTCCCTACATGTGTACATACATATGTGTGTGCATGCGCAAAACTATTTTGAATTTCGCATGGTAAGACACATTTCAGTGAGTTGATTTGTCGCCTGTGCATGTCAATCACAAAGAAACTTTCGATATCCATGTCAGAGGGTTAACTTCAAAAGTTTTAAAAGAATAACATCGAAGACATCAGTGTCTCTAAGGCTCGTTTCAAAGAGACCAACCCTAATCCCATCTATGTACATATGTACATAAATATGCTTTGGTGGCAACAATTTGTTCTGTTTACAGCTGATTTCTAGTGCTAGTGCTTCTCTAGCAACTTTCAGGGAAGCCCTCGTATTTTTGGCGTATGTTTTTTTATTTTTTTTTCTATGCTTAGCTCATAACACGATTTCCAAACGATAATTAGACAGAGAGAACTGGCCAGCTGCCACTTAATCTAATGACAGTTATCCATTCCACACGCCCCATTCAAAAGCCCCCAACTTGGACTCGCGGACTCAGGCTCTGTCTTTGTATTCCTGTTAACTCTACGATCAACTTTAGTTGGCAATTGCTTAAACAACTTCTGGTTTGCCTTACTTACCGATAGATATAGATAGATATATGTATATAGTTAGATGGCTAGTTAGTTAGTTATGCAAAGTGCTTAGGCTTGTTAGCTTGCTTGCTTGCTTCTGACACACTTCCGACACTTTCATCTAAAAAAGGAAAAATGGAAAACACACAACACACAATGAGAACTCATTCATTGCAACTTGTTGCCATCTATTGAACCACTTTTTAAACAAGGCGCCCGGCTCATCATCATCATCAAATTAAATGGAATCAAATCAAATCGGTATCGTATCTAGGCAAGTCATATTAATCAGAGAAAACTTTCTTTCTACTGCTGGATGGATGACACTTGGGTGTTGAAATTTGTTACTTCTTATAGAAAAAACCAAAATGAAATGAGTGTTACACGAGTCGGGATCACCATCACAGTGATGTTCACTACGATGAAATTTTTGTTTGTTCATCTGAACGCTCTTTTTTTTTTTTGCCACTTTCTCAGCAAATTCGAAATCAATTTACACGTCGGATTTAAAACTTAAAAAAAAAAAAAATTTACATCTCTGCCGCAAAGTTCACTTGATCTGCCATTGTTTGTCTAAGACTCTATGGAAAACTGGATGTATGTATGTAAAGAGTTATGTGTGTGTATGTTTGTTCATGTCATGTGTCCATGTCCAACAGACTTGGCACGTTTATGCCTCGTATTAAAGTCTTAAGTGAAATCCCATGTCACGTGTCAAGCAAGCACACGGCATTTGAAACAGAAATCAATTTGAGCAAAGCCAAAAAAATAAAAAAAAATCAAATGAAATAAATATGTATAAACTGAAGAATGCAAAATATTACATACAATTCGTTGTGAAATATATACATATGAAAAACAATTTCAGAGCTTAGAAAGCAGAAGAAGAGTAGACGACACCCAAGCCGAAGACGAATGTATGTACAATGTATATTGCTAGAGGCCACTCGGACTTGACTGACCCAATTTTCCCCCACTATTCACACACACACAACATCAACTTCATCTTCATCTCTAGTGCAAAAAAAAAGAAGAAAAACAAACTGTCAGTTTAACCATTTGACAGTTGCTTTGAGATACACAAGCTAAGATATGAGATACCAACCAACCAGCCAGCTACTGTCTCTTTCCCTCTCTCTCATCCTGGCAAGCAGTCGAGTCCAGCTATATACATATATATAGTAGTAATATCTGGCATTGGCGATCTAGTGCCGACAATTGAAACTTTTGCGCCGTTTTGGCGTATTTAAAGTGACATTTGCTGACAGACAGCGACGACGACGACGATGCTTCCTTCCTTTTGCTGCTTCCCTCGTACTCGTCGTTGCTAGGGCCTTCTATTGATAGATCTTGATGTTGCAGGCCAAACACGTTAAAGTTAAATCAAATTAAATTAATTAAGCGAAAAGTGAGGACTATAATTGTTTTGTAGATACACCGGGAGAAATCAGTTAAACTTGATCTCAGGCTACTCGCTGTTTAATTGAACTTTTAGGGAATTAGGAAACTACTTAGATCGATCAGCAAATAGACAAAGCTTAAAAAGGGTTACGGGGATAACAGAATAGCGTAGCACTTGCAATATAACCTGCGTAAATGGCCAACTAACAGACAATCTATTGATAGAATTTACCACCCAAAAGTTGTTAGTTTTATGGTTTTCTTGTCGACGAAAACAAATTGTTTCACACTCTCTACAACTGATTGAAAGACTAGTCTCTTACGATGACAGCAGAGTATTCGATATAAACCACATAGAATATTCACAATAGACCCATAAACGGTAAGACGCCTACATCTTCTGACGACAACGACGACATCCAAAAAGGTGTCTGGGGTAAATTGTTACATATGCCATATAGGTATAAAAGTAAAAGATAAAAGAGGCGCTAAGCCATAGCAGGACAAAGAGATGAGAGCGGAAATGAGAGTCGTTTTGACAGTTACAAAAGAGTGTACCTTTTGATTTTCTTCGTTTTCTTCTTGATTATCTTTTGTCTGGCATATTTTTTTTCTATGCCTATAATCAAGTGGCCATTAAAGTAAACACACACACACGCATAGTAAGAGAGTTGTGTAGTGTTGGGAGAGGGTGGAGGGCGGGAAGAGATATCTTCGATCGATCTCTGCTCACACTCCATAATTTAGTTTGTTGGTCTCACTCACCTGCATATAGCGCGCCAATGCCGCATTCCTCTGTGCATGAGATCTAAGTTGCGGCTGTGGTGAACCCAATGGACTCACTATAGTTGATGTCGATCCACCGATTCCCGTATCATAGCCCTGAGCATTGGCGCCATCAACATCTCGGGGAAAGAAAACAACTGTGAATAGAGGGAAATAAATCCAAAAATTAAATATATATAAACTGGTGCAAAATGTATTTGTTTTGTTTTTTTGTTTTTTTTTTTGGTTTGTTAATTATTCAGCCTACAACTTGAACTGAATCACACTCAATTAGGTATGCTAATTGAGTAGAAAAAGAAGGAAAAGAAAACATTATCATAAATCAGCAGCTCATAAATTCTCACAGAAAACTAAGTGACAAACTGATCAATTCAACGGTAAGCTAGCTATAACTTTCAATTTTCATGGGCATAATACCCGTGTGTAATGTACATTTATAAATACATATAAGTATATATAAATCTATCTACTTACATATGTATATATACGTTCTCGTTTTATTTGATTTTCAACTTTTGTGATCTTCCCCGCTAGCAACGACAACGACGTCGACGACGACGTTTGCATGCTAAGCGATTTGTACACACAATTGGCATATAAATTTTACAGCACCAAATTGCAAGCGAAGACTATTCAAAAATGTTCGACCGAGTGACTGAAGTGGCATTTTCGTTATTGTTGTTAATTTTGTTGTGTAGTAGTAGTAACCCGATACGGTATTTGAGCAGGTGGAGGACTTAACCAGGTGTTGTGGTACGATCTACCTTTATTTTTATCGTGTGCTAAATCTCTCAAAAATATTTACCCTCGGAACACCTAACAACGCTGACTCTCGGAGCCTAGAAATCCATTTCATTCATTATCATTCCATACACTTATCATAACGGTTCTTTTGATATTACGTTTTACTGATCAGAGATTTATATCGATCGTCTGTTTGGATTACTATGGCTCAACTTTTGATTATCGTAATCTTTTTGAACTCCTGCAAACCAATGCTCTATCATTTCTCTTATAAAAGTAAAAGTTTGGGGCTAAAGGGCCAATACCAAGGAAAAGCATGACCGATCTTGAGTGTTCGAACACCTTTACTCTTGTCTATCGCACCATGATATTTTTCTTCACGTAGACAATTTACGCAGAGATCACTTAGTCTAAGCTTTTTTACTGGGCTATAAGACTCTCTGGTAAATATCTAAGGCTTTATACATATGAGTAATATACAAAACTATTGCTTTCTTTTCATTCACATCGAAAAAAATATGTTGCAGTCGATTTTTATCTATATTAACATGCAAACTCGGTGCTAATTTGGTGCCTTTGATACTTAAAACATTTATAACAATTTCGATCATTTGCCATTTTTGTTGGCTTTTGGGTTTTTGCACATTCGGTGCAATTTTGAAGCAAAGTTGTAACAGAATATTTGTATGCCTTATTTGGGGGAGTTATCCACACAAGATACGTTAAACACGAATGCCTGCACTTGGTATTTTCTGTATGTGCCTGCATGTTTTTTTCGTTTCGGTACTCACCTTTCAGCGAGCTGTTCATGCACATGGGACACTGATCGTTGCGGAACATACAGGAATAGCAACGCTCGTGGCCGCAGGTGTCGATCAGTTTCCGTCGCTTGCCCTTATCGAAGGAGATGCGGCATGAGGGGCAAACTGAGCCGCTGCTGCTGTTGCTGTTGCTGTTATTGTTGCTGCTGCCGCCGCTGCTGCCGGCATCGTGTTCCAAGAGACGACGAATCGACTGAAGATCTGCCAGAGGGACAAAAAAAAAAGGAAACAACAAGTATGAATTAAGTGTTATAAATATATGAAAAGCCTTTGGGGTAGGGCCCACTGCACCGAAATATAAAATGCACTTTCTTTACCATCAAATATTGTTTATCCAGTCGATTGAGACTTTCTCATCTGATTTCAGTGACTTTAAGCCCTGGAGTCAAATTTGATTTAGATCAGTCTAGTATGTAGACAGATTTCAAATTTGAAAAAAATTGAAAAAATTTGGCAGTATTTAGAATATTGTTTTTGCAATTATATACACCAAATGATGTAACCAAAACCTATTTGTTGATCAAATTCCATAAACAATCAATTGCCATTTGACGCGGTGCAGCAGGGTATAGCCAAGTCGGTGGAATGATTTCTTATTAGGCATCAAATTGGGAATTAAGCTTTTCACCTTAAGCCAAAAAAAGAAAAATGCTTTTAAATGATCCTTGAACAGATGTTTCTTTTGAATAGTGGTTTACACCAATTCTGCCCCCTCACCTTCCCTACCTTCCTCCCCCAGATGCTGCCTTGGAAATCTCAATGCACTTGTTTGGTCGAGATTATTGCAAACGTTTGCATAAATTGTTTCTGTCAATTAAATCTTGTTTGTGTATATGTGTGTGTCAATTGTCAACAAAGAGAAAAAAAACTGAACTGAAGTATTCGTCTCTCAACGATTTATCAGGTTTTTGCTGCACCCCTTCTCCCCAGCCTCCCCATCCCCCCGCCACACTCCTTAGAAATCAGCAACAATCCTCGCAATCAACTCTCAATGCCATGGAGAGGCAATCAGCAGAATTCTTTTCTTGGTTTCAAGCTTTAATTGATTTAATTTGTGACCGCTTCGGTTTATTATTTCTATTAGCACTTTGTCTTTCTGTGTCAATATTATGTAAAAATTCTGCTGCTGCTGCTGTTGTTCTTATTTATCCCATTTCTACATCGATCGGTCAGCATTTCCAGTGGATGAGTGAATTGAAGTAGGTCGCCGATTCTAAGATACCCCGTACTAGACTAATGCCTACCCCATATCATCCATGGCGTAATGGCTTATTGAGCTAACCGAGATCTCAGTGGCCATAATTCTGTTATTTTTCTGACCACTTTTTTCGGCATTCTATCCTTGCGTTTGCGTCCTTTATATCCTTATTGCACCCATTTATGACCTTTTCTCGAACTCGAACTTGAGCGTCCATAAGATGCTTGTACGTAGTTCAATTACTTGTGCGTCCCTCGGCACACAAACTCTGGAACTCGGTCTTTCTTTGTCTTTCACCGTTGCAGTTAGATGAAGACGAAGTGTAAGTCAAAGATTTCCTTCATAAGTGAATATGCCATGAGGCCAAGTCTAAGGATTTTGGTGACTCGGAAGGGTGTTACCTTCTTGTCACCTTTCCCATGAGTTTCGGTCAAATTCTCATTGAGCTTGCCCCTAGTTTTGCAGTTTTATGGCTGCAGTTGCAATATCCACCCCTTTTTTTTTTGTTTTTAGCAGCATGTTGCATGCTCGTGACAGTTGTTTCTACTGCTGCTGGTGATGGCATCTGCCTGCGACAAGTTGGCATAAAAAAATGATATGTAAATTGTTTTTGCCTAAACAAATGTCACTTGTCGATTGTGGGGATGGACGAAGTGAAGCTAAGTTGAGCTAAACTGGGCTGCTGTCCAACAACTGTTCTACTAATTGCAAGTTGAGCCATGTGCCATGGGCAGCAGAAAAGCATTCTCGCTTCGAGGGGAAAGTTCAAGCGACGACGACGGCTTTGGTATGGGGCAAGTTCAAAGATGAAATAATGTGGGCTGGCTTCCTTCTGCAGTCCTCTTTACAGTGTCTCTCCCTCACTCGAACCTGTCTCCTTCTCTTTCCCTCGATCCTGTCTGGCAGCTGGCTGCCCACGCGCGCGCTTTTTTCTCTGCTTTTTTGCCCATAAATAACGAAGGCAAAAACTCAAGCCAAAGAGGCAAATGTAGTTTGCGGCTGGAGGTTTTTTTTTCTTTTTTTGTGTGTGAGTGTTTTGTCAAGTGGGCATGAATGGGAAATGGAAGCCTATGCAGCAACGGCTGCGGCTGCGTCTACGACTGCGCTCTGAGCTTGTAATCCACTTTGCCATGACTACGACTACAACGACCGGACGTGGTTCTCGTTGGCGGTGGCAGTGGCAGCAGCCCCCCACTCATCCAATTCAAGAAACAGGATTTTTGTTTTTGTGTTTGTCGTTTTGGCTGGCTTTCAAATGGCTAGGAGGTAGAATATGAAACGACTTAAGCGACTCTAGTCATGCATCATGGAGAGTAGCTGCTCTAACTAGCTGAAAAGTTACAGCCACAGTCACCTGTCTTATGGTAGCCCCTTAATAGGAAGGAACAGCCAAGTCCAGAAGGATCCTTTCCATGGAAACTCAAAATTAGAATAGAAAAAGCGAAAACCCTATGAAAGAACGACCAAGAGTATTCCAAAGTGACAATCCTCTGAAAAACAAGCAATTTATTATCCTAACATCCCATTTTTGAGCGATCATTTCTATGGGAGTTGTCTGATATAATCGTTCGATCCAGAAGAAGTCGAAAAAGAACATTTACTATAACATTGTTGACCCACGCAGACAAACATGCCTAAGTAAATTCATCTCGTCTTACTGGGGAGACTCTCCTGTGCGGTAACTTCCTACAGCTCTTCTAATTAGAATTTCTACTCCCACATGAACCCCTTTCAGTTCTGTTCTGTTATCTAGTCTAGACACGCATCTGGTGTATAATTTTCATAGGTATAGTTGGTTAGTTTCATGGATTTTAAACAAATTAATTTGCCTAACATTATAGTTTCGCCATCTTTGGTTATAAATTATGGTCTTAAATGAGGCAACAACGTGTTGAATGCGAATGTGGGAAAGCGGGGGGTGAAGTCAATGTACTGAGCCTGTCTTAACAATAGCTCTAGAAAAAAATGCGAAAAATTCACATAGCAAGTAAATTGTTAAATTATGCACAACCATAGCTACCTCAACCGAGGAGTAAATCTACGCATGGATTTTATTTGTTGCTTTGTTTTTCTCTCTATTAGATTTATGCATTCATTTGACTTGGTTTGTGGTCTAAGTTAAATTGATTTGAATTTTCCGCTGCATTTTCCTCCAAGCCGAGCCGACGAGCCGCCGCGCCGGCTGGTCCCCGTCAATGGTTTGTGCTCTTGTGGGGGGCATGTGGGCGTTTTATTTCAACTAAATTGGCAAACCGCGCATTGCGGTTTTTCAGTGACCGTGTGTGTGTGTGTGTGGGCGATATGTGTGTGTGAGTGTTGGCACTTGTTTTCATTTTATGTAATTTCTTTGCAAATTATTTTCTTAATCTACACAAGTTTTTCTATTCTCTCTCTCTCTCTCTCTCTGTCTTGGGACCTAATTCAATTTGTGGTTTGCTGCAAAATCCCAGGCAATAGATTCCCAGGAATGCCAGTCAAGAAAAAGAAGAAGATGGAGATTTAAAATTTACTTGCAAAGATTAAGTGCATAAGTAAAGAGAGTTCAAATTGCGGTCGGTAAAATTGCGAAATTTCTAAGCATTCTCACAAAGAAATGCTGCTCGAAAAGGTTCAAATGGTCAAAGGTTGGCTAGCTAAATTATATAGTTGTCTGATTCCCCGTCTATAAACCTAACACATTTAAACACATAGCTTAAATCTTTTGTTACGCTAAAAAAATCTAAACTATTTTGAGTTATAAAAGATTCTCTTTGTTTTTGGTCAACTACGTTTGTAATTTTAATGCCCAATTGTAAAATAAAACCAAACAGAAAAAAAAATAAAACAATAAGACATCAAATATGTAAGATAAAATAATGGAAGAAGAAAACGTTAGAAAAACGCGTCGCAATTTTACAGTTTGTGAGTCACTGTAGCCCCCGAGGTAAATAGATTATAATTTGTTAATTTCTTATAAACAGAAAAGATTTTAGTTAGTCACAAATAATGAAATTTAATAGTTTGACAGCCATTGGATTGGGGGGACGGTTGAAATGTTTCCAGGGCAGGTCAGGGCCAAATATGTAGTTCTACCTTTACCTATACCATTTGAATTCGGACAGCTCAGGGTTAATTGACCAGGAGCACACCCGCAGAGAAAGAGAGAGATAGAGAGAGAGACAACATTTTAAATTCAATGCGTATTCATTACAATTGATTGACAGCCTAGCCACACACACACACAATCCTACTCTTGGACAACACAAATTCAACACGATTCAAGCCCAAAGTGCATAGCCAACGGACCATGGTCCATTTACTACATACGTTCAGCCGTACATCAGGCCACAAGATCGACAAGTTCAATTAAACTTTTTTTTTAGCAACAAATCAAAAATGCGTGAGAAAATCATTTCGACCTTTTGTTACCCTATAACCCAGATCTCAAATGGTTCGGCTATTGATGGTAGATATATTTTTTGTAGAGGTATAAGAGACTGGAGAGCATACCCTATATTTCCAGGGTATACAAAAAATTCCGCAAACAAAAACCAACTTCAGTCAAATGGAACATTTTCCATGTGGTGCCAACAAAAGCAAATTAAAATGGTTTGACTTTGGTCGTCTCTGTTGTATATTTATGTTTAAATGCATGTTTTATATAAATAAAAAACAATATGTATATAAACATATTTCAATATTTTTGTATGTATATGGTTAAGGGCAAACATGACATTTAGTTACTTTTCAAGTTCAATGCGTGGGCAGCAGAAATTTGTTGTTGGCTTCTTTTGCGGCTTTTGTTTGAGATTTTGCGTGGGTCATGGTTGCCTTTTTCTCTCCAGGTCTGTCTGTGTGTGTGTGTGTATGCGCGTGTAAATTGTGTTTGTCATCATCATCATCATCAATATGAGTCAGACTTGGCCCGAATCGGAAGTGAGAGCAGTTTATGCAAAAGAAACCCCGCTAGAGCGAGTATAATTACATATTCCTGTGCCTCGAAATTTGCATTTTCAATTGGAATTTTTTTTTCACAGAATCAGAACTTTAACTGCATTACCGGAAGCATCTTTCGTCATAACGATATTCATACATATACCCCATAAATTTTTTAAATAAGCGACACACATAGAAAACCATTCTTTCAATCGATCACTAAGAAATATAGCAACTGAATTTTTGGTTTAATTACGAATAGATTACTTAAACTTACCCAGATTAGATAAAGGTATCTGAGAAGTTGTATTCAAAATTTTAGTGGATGGAATTTAATGATCTTTGTCTATTGAAAAAAACATACAAAATTACGTTAACATTTTAGAATAAATTTAAGAAAACAAATTTCATGAATATCCAATTATCAAAGATCAGCTTAGATGTTTATGGTTTTTATGATTGTTCCGATGCTTATGATGAAATCAATTGCCAAAATTGATGAACTTGCTCTTCTGTGAAACCCGCACACATGCATCACGCTGGGCAATTAAAGTTTGGTAACAAATTGCCTTTGTGTGCCTCTTAGCAAACTGCATGAATATATATTAGCCCAATGGTTCGGACCAAGCCAAGGCGAATGCACTAAATCAATTGGCATTATGCGTTGTCGTTTAGCCCACTGAAAATGTGGAGAATAGCCAAGTTAAGAGAGAGACTCGCTACCCGCAGCATCATCTCACATCACATCAGTTGAGGCTCTGATCGATGGTCATAGCCAATTATGGGCAGTACCCCAAAAATAATAATAAAAAAAAAAAAAACCAAGCATGAATGGAAACCGACTCGAGTTAGTGAGTGAGTGTATGAATGAATGAATCAGCTGGTAGGTAGCGTGTGGGTTTCCCACCCAAAGGCGAAAATTGCAATAAAATCAAATAGTTTACAAGTACGTCGTTGTCGACGTCGTCGTCTCGCGGCATTGACTTGAGTCTGACTGTTTGTCTGTCTCTTCGACTCGATGTCTGATCTGTCTTCCAAATAAAATTGTCACTTTTCATTTGGATTTCGGGTAGCAGCAGCAGCCACCGCGGCCCACGCAGCAGCGGAAGTTCCATTTGATTTATTCGAATTCGCATTGCGTGTGTGCGATTGTGTGTGTGTGTGTGTGTATATGAGTTGGCAAATTTCCGGTCGTTGCCGCCAGTTGACACACATTTAAAATACCATAAATATAAATTTATTTACCCATATAAATATATACTATATTCAGCTATTTGCACTTATCTGACTTTTACTATTACTAATTGAGGCATTTCTCACCTATCCTACACATACATATGTATGTACATACTTATATATCTTTTGAAGATGCTTCGATGCTTTTTGGTTTTCTTGCCTTTCCCGGCAAACTGGGTCAATGCTAAAGTTTAGATAAAATTTTGACAAAGATAAACAGAAACAGAAAAACAAGAAACCAAATAATGTCATTTGATACTTTATTTTCTCTCTGCCATGATTTAATTTGATTTACACGTTTTCGTTTATAATGTGGGTAGATAGTGATTCGGTATCAAGTATATACACTATGCCATACTATATACTATATATGTATTTATACATATGTATATGTACATAGATGAAGAAGGTGAGAAGTATTCCAGGGCATTCAGATACAAGGTTCAAAATTTCTTCTATTTCAATAGTAGTCGTTATTAAAACTCATCAAAATTATTTAAATAAGGATAAAACAATAGAACATAATAGCAATGTTAACTAACATTTTCTAAACAATTTAATAATGGTTTGCATTTGCATTTGCTAATAAAAAATCAAAATATAGAAAAAAATATTGTATTGTTTTGATGTTCCAAGAACTTTTAATGTCCAATTGGAGTTAAAAACCTTTCCAAACCCATAAGCTCACTAATTTTGATTGATAAAAGATAACAGCAATACATATTACAAAATCAATTTTTTGCCGCAATAAAATTTCATAATAGTTTTGTGCTGATGTCACCTAACCGATGACAAAATGAGGAAAGAGACAGCTAAGCACTGATCGTTGCCAAGTGTGTTGGCAAGTTTTTCTTTTTAAATCGATTTTCCATGAAAACTGTAGACCCCAAAACTCCCTTCCACCGTTCTTTCCATCTCTCTCACTCTCTTTGCTGGTTTCTAGTTAAGGCTACGCCTCGAATTTTCCTGACCAGTTCAATTCAGTTAAGTGAACTTAAGTTGGTACACAGTTTACAAAATGGGGAAAGTAATCCCTTCGGGCAATGCTTAGGTAACTTCTCTCTTCTCTTCTCGTCGAGCCTCTCACGATTTCACGAATTGTGGGGAAGCGCATCAAAGTGCAGAATCTCACGAAATTTGCCATTCGAACGGGCATTTGGGTTATTTATGAGTTGGCGATTTGTTTGCAACTCATTTAACTGACTGAGCCAAGTCTTAAGCTTTTATGACACTTTTTTTTTTTGGTTTGAGAAACCAAAAACCAGAGAAGGAGGGAAAGAGAGAAGAAAAACAAAAAACAAGCCAAGCAATTTCGCGCTTAATTTGATTTTTACCTACCTACCGGCCTCACCTGTTTACTGTTTTCATGCTTTCTTTCAGCTGCTAGAATAGGGTTTTCTTTCTCCATTTAAGGTAAAGAGTTATTATGCGAGTGGAGTTCAACCGCAAAAGATACAAAATTTAGGTCAAACGTTGGTCAAGTTGTAAGGAAATCAGTGAAGCATTCAACTCTCCATTTCTTTGTTTTCACTCACCAACTCTTTATAAAATTTGATATCAAATTGCTGCTGTATTTATCTATACAATCGATATATGCAGTAAAAATTTCCTAATCACATCGTCGTCGGTCATTCAACAAATTCGTAATCACCCTGTAATCAAATTTATTTAAATCAATATTTCTAAATATCATCTGAAAAGCAAATGATTATGATGATAATGACCTTAGGGCCGGGCCAAACGATTCACGATCCACGATCCATTCATTTGGCATTAATAAAATGCATAATTAGGCATATATAAACCTCTATATATATATATATACATATACCCATATTGGGTATATCGTATAATTTCTTAAAAAGCTTTAGCTGGAGGCTTTTCAAATTAGTTTGAAATTAATTTCACGCAATTAAGTTGCTAATTTGAGATTTGAATTTCTTTTGCTCCCTTCGTCTGTTTCCTCTTTCTTCCCCCTTTCCTTGCCGCACAAATTAAATGCTCATTTTCATTGAAAACGTATTAATTTGGTTATTTTTGTTGTTGTTGTTGGGGGAAACGAGATTCAGTTTGGGAATTCTTTTCGACTATTGTTAACAAATAAATCTTCAAATATATTTGCCTTGCTAATTTTTGTTTAGTTCTTTTCTGTTAGATAGATAAATCTTTTAAGCATATCTTAATTACGTGACAAATAAAGAAAAACCACAACAAAATGTTTCTAATTTACTTGATAAGTGTCTGATTTAGGTTGCAAAACGTGTGAAACAAATCGCCAAGAAATTTCATAGCTATGTAGTTTTAAAATTTCTAGGAAACTTTACAGAGCATGCAACTACCGATTCAAACCGTTTCGATTGGACGTATTACGACACCGAGAACGATCAATAATTCATTTTATGTCAATATTAATGCCAATATAATCAATGTTTATCATATTTATTCTATTAAAATAATGTGCCATTGGGCACAAGTCTTGGGTCTTTGCTTTTTCCTCTTCATCTATTTAATAATATTTTGTGTTATTTGTCTCTTGGTTGTCAACTTTTTTGGATTGGGGTAACGACATTAGCACATCGTTAAGAGATCTTTGATTCTTGATTTCCTACCGCAGCATTTTGTCATTGGGTTCTCTCTTTCTTTACTGGCTGCTGGTCTCCATTATGCTAATGATGATCGTTCATATATGTATGCGTTTCAAAGAGGTTTAACTTGGAAAACAAATTATATATACCTACTACATATATATAAATATGAAGGAGAAATAACAACGATTTCGTGAATAAATTTGCATAAATTACGTTCTATACTAGCAGGAGAAGACTCATGTGGGAACTGAACGGAGTCCAGTAGTTTTTCGATTGGGAATAAAAATAACGACAAGCATTTTAGCAGTGCGCCAAGCCAGATATCGATAGATATCTGAGAGGAGAGAAGATCAAGAGACGGACTCAGAGATCACTGGAGCTGCATACAAATGAGTCGCGTGTGGGCGCCATTTGCCACTTGAGCGTGAGTGAGGTAGGGACGGAGTGAGTGAGGAAGGGAAAGACATAATGCAACACTTTACTGGCACTTTTAATCCCGATCCGCTCTGGCCTCTGGCGTTTCATTTGGTGTTGATAATGTTTAAGGCATTATTTCCACTGTCTGTCTATCATTAATCATATCATTTTTTTTTTGCTCTAACTCTTTTCTTTCTCCTCCCTTTTCTCTTTCTTTTCTGTGTGTGTTTGTGTGTGGTTTGGGCGTGGTTGTAAATATTTTGACCAATATCGATATATGTATATACTTCTATGTTTGGGCTAGTTTTGTTTTACATGGCCGTCGGCTTTTGTTTCAGTTTTTTTTTTGTATTTCTTCTCATTTTTTCTTTTCTAATTTGTTGTAAATAGAGCGTGTGATTGATTTTTTTTCTCGATTTTTTAATACTTTTTGATTGATGCTTAAAGAATTGGCCAAACGAGTATTACATTTTTTTCGTTTATTGTGAAATCATGATAAGGTACAAGGCACTTAGCCTGATTATCATTTATATAGACACGTGCTTACATATAGAGATGTGAGACTTCTATAGGAAGGGGTATTGCGGTACTTTAATTGTGAAAGAAAGTGCAGGAATGCTAACATCGCTGTTCATTTAAGAAGAAGCAACAAAACCTATTAAAGAAAATCGAAACTAGATTAGAAAATTAGAAAAACTAAGGGGAATTAATTTTCCTAAATTTTCATAATGTAAAAATTGTCAAAAATCAAGTTGAAATTTTTGCACAAAATTGTGAAATGCGTAGAATTGGAGGAGATGAATTTGTTTGGAGTCAATGCAATTGCGAGTGTATTTAAACTTCGTCACCTTTACAGCTAGCTCGGTCTTCTGGTTTGTATTTGTCCATTTTTTTCTTTGGTTGATTAGTCCGATTTATGTCATTGAATTGCCTTGATTTGAGATCATGTTTCCAGATTTTCTTAGTTGATTTTTAAATTATTGACCATTTGATTAATAGAGCAAAACATACGAGGCAAACCGAACCGAGCGATTGTCGTCATCATCATTATGATCTTCTTTATAATCGACGACGAGAAACCTCAAAGACCTCCACAGAAATTGTCGTAAGCAGAGCAAAGTGGTAATAAAATATTTCTCAATCAAAAATCAGGTGTGACAATAAACAAATGGAAAAGCTCATGTAAGCGAAACCTCAAATCACACACACACACACACATAGTTAAAGTTTCTTACATACATATATGCAATTTGCCAAACCGTTTAGAGCATATCAAAATTCAAATTGTTAACCAAACAAATTGCCAGCAAAAAAACGTGATCGAGTTGACATTGAAACATTTAATAACAAAACAGCATGACGAAAAAGTCATTTATGAAAAATTATGAAAACGAACAAACGAGAGACTGTGGGAGAGAATGCTTCAATTGATAATGAAAGGGTTCAACTGATCTAACCCCACAAAAAAACACAAAATTGAAAAGCCTCGAGAAGCGAAACGCACATTACTTTAATTTTGATTGGCTGGAGCTCTCTGTAAGCTGTGTTCTAATGGCGTGTTAAAACAGAAACCAGACCAGAACGGACCCCAGACCTTGATGAACTTTTAATACCCTATGCAATTAACTTAATCAATAGCCTGAATGGGGCTAATATCGTATGATTAGTTTAGTTTTGAAAACGTTAACTAACTTTAATCTTGTGTAAATTAGAAACAAACTACTTTAGAAATTCACCGTACTCGTTTCGAAAGGGTGTAAAAGAATGTCGCTGTACAAGAGATTATGTCATCCACTGAAATAGTCGTACTGAAAAGTAAATGTTAAACATTTTGTTTGATTGTAAATTGCTTGAGCGACAGGGTTAATAAATCAAATTTAACATAGGGTATTTTATATAAATGGGTCTTAGATACGAATGAGTTGTGGTTGAAACAATTTCAAAATGGCATTTTTTGAGCAGATTTACGAAATTTCGAACCTATGTTCTTAGTTTCGGTAGTTATTTTCCTTGTCATAGATTATACAGAAATAACTAGATGGTATCTAAACGAAATCTCTCAAAACACATAACGTTATCTCTTTTTGAGATAAACACACCATATGATCGAGGTAGTCAACTTAGTAACTAAGGGGCAAGTTTTGTTCCTATATTCGCTTCAATCAGTTGTAATTCCCAACTAGTTGTAGCATAAACCCATGACATTTGCACGTGTAGAGTCCTCTCAAATTAGTGAATAAATATGTAAGTATAAGAATCGTTAACGAAATCATTTCGACATCCGCTGGATGATCGCCTTAACAGCAATAACAAGTTTGTAACTCTGCGATACGTAATAGTAGTTATCTTTCATTATTTAATGCTATCTACGTGCAAATATTGTTTTAATCGCCGTCCATCAGGAGGGCAATCGGCTCTTCAAAGCTAAGTTCGTTTTAAGTCTTATATAAAATGTGTTTACAATGCTTGAATTACAATTTTCGCTGTCTCTTTGTTGTGTTGTGTTATGCTGTGGCCTGTCCCCGTCTTTTAATTGCTTGTTAATTGCTCTAAACATCAGCAAAAGCAGAGCAAAATGAGGGAAGAAGATCGGGAAACGAAAGATTCAACTTGGCCAACTTTGGTCAAAATGGGTTTTAGTTCTGATGTGTGTTCTGGTTTTCAGTAGAAACTGGACTGGAAACACACACACACACACATACTCCTGTCGATTGTCGCCGGTTGCCTGTCTCTTTTGGACTTGGTCTTGAAGTTGGAGTTGAAAGAAGAAACAGTTGCACTCATTTGTTTGTTTGTTCTGTCGTTGCCCTAGCTATTGGGGTTCTCTTCTCTTTCTCTGGTTAAGTGCAAGTACCCAGTTAAAAGTACGTGTGGTTGACTGGTGGTTGGTTATGGCTCTGCGACTGCCTCTGGAAACAAAGACAAGTTTTTCAAGTTTTCCAATGGCTTGCGGCTCAAGCAGCAACAGCAACAGCAGCAGCAGCACATGAAGTCATTCAAGTGGAAGCAAAAGAGTAAAAGAAACTGGACAGTAGTCGTGGACCTAGTGGACAACAGGAGGAGTAGGAAGGGGAGGAGTAGAAAGAGTTGGAGGTGAAGAGGTGTGCAAACTGTTTGCTTGTTCTTCTTGATATTCCTTCTTACTTCTTGGAGCTTTCTGTCATTCGCACTTAACGATCAAGTGATACATTTATACATAGAAGACTAGACAGACTTTTATTAACATTTTATCAATTGATGTCTATTGAGGAATCAATAAGTTCCATGATAAGATAAGATTCAGGGAATGGTTGCTTTTCGGAGAGGGTGATGCAAGTGAGTACTTAAGTAAATATGAGGATAAGATTTACTTCCATTTTCCGTTTCTTTCTCTTTAGAAACTAACAACTTAATAAGGTTATCATTAAAGGTGTTAACTATCCCTACAAACCCAGCAAATAGCGAATCCGAGAGGAGTAGTCTCCAGCATCAGGCACCACTGTGGATGCACTGGCTCAACCTAAACCACAATTACTATTAATTTGTCCATCGATTTTCATTCCCAGATTTATTTTTAGTCACTTCTTCGTCGTTATCTTCGTTTTGGGGTCTCAACATAATACCCTCAACTACCCAATAGCGTCACTCCAACTGACCACTCCACAAAGACCTCTTAAACGCACAATAAGTTTGTCTTCACTTAATGCGCTCCACTAGACCCAGATAGATATACTTTTTTCAATATTCTACATTCATTTGGTGTTTGTTGGTACATTTACCATTATCTCTTGTATAGGGCTTATTGTTGGCTTTTAACCTTCTAAGCGACAAAGCTCACTGACCCAATTCTCCTTCCCCTTCCCCCAGCACGCGGGGTGTGTGTATCGCTTCAGTGCGTGTTTTTTCCACTTTATATCGTAAAGTTTATAAACAGCTCATTGTATTCCCGTCCAGGGCAGCATACCTGGGCAGACATAAATATTTCGACGATTCACAGTCAAGTGTTAATTAAATTTACGTTTCTTTTTTTTTTTCGCTTGGTCGAAATGAATGTAAGGCAAATGAAGCGTCACCAAATAGATTCGTTTGTAGGGTTTACGGTAATGACCAATCAGGAAATGAGTTGACATAACTTGAAATCGGGACAAATCAACTCGAGCTCAATCCACACATCATTGAGTAAAAGGTAATTGCAAAAATCATCATTAAAAATATAAAGTCAAATGCACCACCACGACCAAATGGACCCCAGCATGTTGCATTTTGGACATAATTAAGCCATCAAATTGCACAAAAATAGTAAAATGCTTAAATGCCATTTACGTTGACAGTTTTGTGTTGTCAATGAGAGAGTAATTAATTAAATTCCAAATGGTAAAACAACATCGATGCGATGCGATGAGATTTTAAATTTGAGATTGTTTGATGTAGTGGAGCTTCGATTTGAAAGTAAAAATCGTTGATTAGTGGCTCTAACATTTCGATTTGCATTGCCCAACACTCATTATATTCGCAAGTTAATCTACACTGTTTTTGTTCAGTTTGCTCGAGGAGGGAAGGAAAGATTGGTTTCACTGACAACCCCCTTCTCACCATGACTACGTTCAACAAACAATTACTGAATCGTTATCCTTCACCGTCTAACAATCATTTGTCCATTGGCAACGATGCAGTATTCGTGGCTGCCACAGGAACGTCGTCAAATAATCATACGAGAAAAACCTCCCGTGATTATATCTCAAAAGCGTTTCTCCCGCATCCAATCGAATGCCACTCAAGCCCCTAAAGTTGAGCAATTGCTGCGAATTGAGCAGCGTAGCCAATATGAGGAGCAGCTACGTCTGGGTGGCGAAGAGCTGCTGCTTCAATTTGGTGGACGCAATCTATGCGTCACCGAAGAGGAAGAATGTATCAAGGAATTGGCATTGCTCGAGAAGCAAAAAAAGGAGGCCACACGTCAGTCTTTGGAAGAGAGTAAAGCTTCACGTGAGGAGGAGCAACGTCGGCAGCGGGAGCGCATAGCCAAAGCGCAAGAGTTGTTGGAGCAACTGCGTCCAGGTCCCCGCGAATTGCAGTGTGCCCGGTTGCAGAGTGAAGTTTTGGGTAGTGTCAATGCGCAGCGGGAAGTCCAAATGGAATTTGCCAAGGCCAAGCAGCTGGCAAGTGAACGGGATAGATGCATTTTTCAGGAGCAAGTTGTAAGCGGCATCAAAGAGGCCCAAAAACATCGCGCGGAACGCTGTCGACAGTTGGGTGAGCACAAGCAAGAACTGCTTAAGGCCATTCAGGAGCGAGAAATGAGCCGTAAGTTAGCCAAAGCTGAAGAAATGGCAACAGCTTGCCAGGAGCGAGAAAGAAATGAGCAACAGCTCAAGGAGCACTTAGCCAAGGTGAAAGAGAACAACGCTGCAAAGCGTCATCAGCGGCGAGAGGAGGCTCTGGCCTCTCTAGCAATGTCCGAGCAGGTGCAGCAACGACTCCAAATGCTGGATGAGGTAGAGGAGGTTCAATGCGTGGTCCACAACCAGGCTAAAGGTCATCTGGAGCAGTTGAAACGCGATCATGCCCGAAATCGCATTCAGCAACGTCTTCGCCGCAATGACCAACTTGCCCAAAACTTGGCCCCTCGTCTCCACTATAGCGCTGGTCAAGATAACGCCCGCTATGAGCGCCAGTTGGAGGAGATGCGTAAAGCGCATAGTGCCGAGCAGGCGAAACGTCAGCAGCGACGTGAAGAGGCGAAATTGCAACGTCTGGACATCCAGAAACAGGAAAAAGAACTGGTCAAGGCCAGCAGGCAGCAGGCTGCTAATGAACGCAGACAAGCGGTTGAATTGCGTCTCAAGAACGATCTTATTCAGGTCCAATTCAAGCGAGATCAACACCAGGAGCATCTGCGTCGCATGCACGAATTGCGCAGTCAATTGGACAAACAGGTGCAACAGCGTCACGAAGAAGAGACGCGTCCCGGTCGCAATTACAATCGCGAAGCTCAGCTGGAGTGCCTGCGTGAAGATGTCTTCTTCTTTGACTATGCCCGCCAGCTGATGGACGAGGCCAGTGCCAAAGGTAATCCCCTCAAACCCTTCATCCGTGCTGTCGGCCAATATAAGACGGAGAATCGCATTGGAGCTGGCATCAGGATACCACCGCATCTCGTAACTAGACTAACTATGGGTAGGCGCACGCAGGGTGACAGTCGAGCAGTCGATAAGCAGCAGTCTCTAGAAACATCTGACGACAAGGAGCAATCAATGTCCAAAGAAGAGGCCGACCACAAGAGAACTATCGATGAGAACCTAAAGAAAATTGAAGAGTTTATGTTGGCCGAAGCCAAGTTGAAAGAGAAATCCGCTTTGAAAACTTTTGAATACCCCTCTGTAAGGCATTAATCAAAAAAATATGAGAAACCCTTAAGTCACTACTTTATTCTCTCTCTTGGGGGGTGGGGTTCATGTGTAACTTGAATTCAAATTCGTATCGATTTCTGTCAACCCAAATATACATACGAGTGTATTGAATTCCATACAAATTGAAGACAATGCTATCAATTTCCAATGTCAACGCATTACTCACAGAGTAACCGAATTCCTTTATTAGTGCTGCGCAGGAATCAAGTGTAAGTGTAAGTGAAAGTAAAGTATAAGGTGAACACACCTAAGTAGGCCGCAAATTTAACCCAAACTTGCCACCAAGTATGGTAAACGAATATACCCCATTTTTCCCGATGCAAGGGTAACCAAAGTATGAGGAAAGAGTTTCCAATGAGACTTTTGTTCTGGTAATTAATGTTAAATTTGTGACATACTTAAACGGAAATCAATCATCTGTCGTAAATCAGGAATCAGTTCAATCAATTTTGATTTTAGAGCAGAATTTCGCTTCGTTTACCACCCCCTTAAGCGCTGCGTTCCCCCTTCTCTCTCTTTTCCCTGCATTTTGTCGTCGTATACAGATATATATTTGTGTATAGGTAAACTCTTGTCAGTCAACTGGATTTTTGGGGTTTTTGTTTACCTTCTAACCAAACGGCCTAGCAATGAATGAAGCCATTTGTATGTATATACTATACAGATATATACATATGTATATATATATATATTTGAGTATGTATGTGTGTCTATTTGCCTGACGCTTAAAAGTTTTTATCTTATATTTTTTGTTCATGCTTGTTGTCATGAACTTGTTGATTTTAGATACAAAGTCTCGCATGTATCAAGTTAAGTATGTACATATATATACATACATATATACGTATGTATATATGTTGGTTTTTTTGTATGTTTGTTGTTGTATTTGCGCAACGAGACTCACAAGACAACAGCAACAACAAAAATGTGTTAAAAAATATTGTCAAAATGACTGAACATTAAGGTTAATGTATCGTCTTCTTGTTGATTGCAAATAAAAAACAATCAGAGGGCTCACCCCCACCTCCATCTCGCCCCGCCCGCTAGCATGACCATGATGAAGTTGTTATACCCTTGCTAATGAAACCCCAATCCCACTCGCTTCCCCCTTTTTAGAAAGGTATTCGGCTATTTTGCAAGATAAATTCTTTCTGAAAAAAGTAAGCTCCCTCTTCCGGGACAATATTTCCAAACTGTGCTCATAAATTGATGGACCCCTTGCAGAAGAAAGCGTACAATACAGTCAAAAAACAGAACGAAGTTTGAAGCAAAACATTAAAAATTTATTCGTCTGGCTTTGCCGACACACAATTATGACATATGTATGTACATACTTATGTTTGTTATAAATCCATAGAGACATACATATATCTTTATTCCTTGGCGAATTCTACGAACAAAGAACAAATTTGAAATAGTTTCGTACTGGAATACACAATGTCAACTTTATAATGCCCTGTTGCGAAAGAAATGAGACTTCTTTCTCTATTAATTAATATACCCGATCTCTTGTATCTCAAGGGTATATGAAATATTAATTTCTTTTTGCAGGTAAACGAAATCTTTTTTCCTTCTGTTCTGTTGACTGGCTGGCTGCTGCTTTCTGAAGTGCAAAAAAGTTCTTTATTTATTTGGCCAATTAGTCAAAGGATTTTGCAATAGCAGGAACTGGTTTGGTCTTTTTTTGTTTTGGACCTAATTATGTTAAATGAGTTGGCAAATGAGGTGGCTCTTTTCTTTTAGGGAGTGGGGAAAACGGCCGGTTTTACCTAAGAGGCCTAATACAACAAATACAAATACAAGCATGTATACTTATAAGTATAAAAACTGATGACTAAATCATTAAGTCAACAGTGTGTTTTGTGTAAATAGTTTTCGCGCCGACAAAAGAGGCGAAACGAAACGAGTTCTCTTGCTTGCCTGAATGCCTTTGCCATATGTTTCCAATGTTTGCCCTTATGTACATATGTATGTGTGGTTGCCATATTGATTTTAGCCAAATACTTACTAAAAAGCCATGAATATGATTATCTTCAAAAAGAACACTTACCTGCAAAGAGAGAAAAAGCGAGACAAGAAAATATAATGCATGAAATTCAAATAAAGAAAAAGACATACCTAAAAGTATAACATTTTACAACCTCGCAACATTTTTTAAATAGTTCATTACAAGAAAAATTCAACAAAAAAATTCCATACAATTAAAGTGGCACAGAATCATAAAAATAAACACATCTACACATATGTATGTGTATGTGTGTGTGTGTTTCTCTATGTGACATTAAAACCACATTCGACAATTTTATGGGCCCATTGTGCATTAGGGTGTCACTTAGTTCAACAATTTTTCGAATAAATATATATGTATATTAGATTGGAAACATACAAGATTATATTCCAAAAAAATTTATTTTAAATGTATATGTATATTTTTATAAAATGCAAACAAAATGTAAACTCTGGAGTTTTAAAATCCTTCAAATGTGTTTGGAAAAACGAACACCCTAACAATGTATTGCTCTTTCAAAACACTCAACTCAAATTTTCTAACTATTTAAGGCAACCATTTGGAACTAATTGTTTTGACACTCTTTCAAAATTATGCCTAATTCCAGATCCTGACTCTAAATATCATGGCCAATTCACAAGAAAATTTTTCGAAACAGTTTAAATAATTTAAGCAACACTTATCCATTTAAATAAGCGAATATTAGAAAAGTTAAAAGTGTCAAGACGAAGATTATTATACTCTTGCAGATAAGATTAACCTTTAAATAACTTTTGTAAACATTTAAGTAAAATATATATCAGTAGCAAACTACATTCTTTCGATCAGGTGTTTTCATTATAGCTGTGTGTCTATGTAATTGAAGAAAAAGCATTGCAGAATCCAGTTTGCTGCGACAAAAGTAACAAATGAAACAAATGTCGGAAGGGTCTTAAGAAGAACCTTCGGTTTTTTACAAAACTTGTTTGCGTGTAAAATAAGCAACAACAAATAATCATAATCCAAATCAAAATGTAAAGCTTGATTAAATGATTTGATTCGTTCGTTATCCATCCAACAATGCCTCGCCTCTTCCGCTCTGTAATTAATCAATTCGCATACTAAATAAATCGCTCCCATTGTATGAGCCTCAGAAACAAACTCAGGGAAACGCGATGAGAGCGAGAAGACAATATTTATTTTTGTATTTTCCGTAATAATAAAAATGTTGAAAATTTACGAGACAAAGGCTTAAACTTGACACAGGCTGCTCAACAACATGTTGTGTCTTCCATCCTCTGATTATGAGAGCCGACCGAGCCCTCTCCCTCGATAATTTTTTGCATCTGCTTGAGCTTCGTTAAATATTTACAAAAACCCATATAGACCAAGAGTGGGATGAAGACAGCAAATAACCAGAGCCTGAAACCAAGTACAGTGTGATGTAAGACCACTCCGAAAGACAAGTTTGGGATAAAATGTAGAAAAAGCAAGCAAAATATTGAATTCTTTTCCCTAAATATCCTCAAAAAAAATTTAAATGTAATAAGTTCATAGTCGATGTTGTTAAACGATCCTTTAACCCATCAACTTCTACAGTTTTTGTACCACTGTCCAGATGCTGGCTTAAATAGTTTTTCTACTCTAGTCTCTCTGTGTGCCTTATAATTTATGTCTAACTGCATTTACTATAACCTCCAGCCAGGCTAAACACAAAACCTTTGATAGTCGTGCCATTTTGGGTCTTACGAAAATTTAAATTGTTCGAGAGAGAGAGAGAGGGTAGTGGTCTTCCGTAGCCGTTGCCGTTGCCCGGCTTCATATCGTCCATTCAGCATCAGCAGCATCTCTTAAAACGCATAAATCAAACTTTGGTCCGCGCGCGAGTTTTTCTTCAACCGACCAAAGCAACATTTTGTGGGTATTCAAAAATGTATTTCATACCCTGTGCCGCCGGCCATTGGTCATGAAAAAGGGTAGATGCAGTTCACCTAACTCACTTCGTTCATTGCTATGTTCAAGTCCAAAAGGGTATCCAAAACGTCGGTAGATTTGTCTTTACGGTTATGAGAGTCATTCTTTTTGGTTTTTTTTATGTTTCTCAGTTTTCAGTCATATCAAGTTGCGCCTTCTCGCGTCTTCTGTCGCTGTCGCTCCTGTCGCGCCAGTCGTCTGTCGCCCAGTCCCCCAGTCCCCACCATTGATTCTTCTTCTTGGAAGTGTTTCTTTGAGGTCGGTTCCAGCTTCAGCTAGTGGTGGCCGCCAGTTGTCCAACAAATTTATTGCCTTTTAATGCTGCAATATTTTTTATGTTGCTTACAACTTCCCCCTACCCACCACTACCCTCTTGGCCCACTCATTCTCTGCATACCCTTTTCATGTTGGCGTTGACATTGTAGCGGTAAATTTGTTGTGATAAATTAATTTCATCGAGTGAGTGTGGAAAGTGCAAAATGCAATTCGAGAAAATGCCAAAAATAACGGCAAACAAATTTGGGCAGTGGTTTAAGAATTTTCAATCTTGATTTCAAACTCTAAGTTTTTCACTTCGGGGGGATAAAAGTGTCTAGTCATTAGGCCATAATTTCACTTAGGTGAAAGTTAAGTTAAATCATTTGTGGTTGCAATTAAAACAAAACAAAACACAGAAACACTTAATAAATTACAACAACTTGGCCGCGCCCACAAGAGGAAAAAAAAGGCACTCGTATTATTATATAGGAAATTAGTCAGCTATAGGCGTTGCTTTGTTTTATGAGAATTGTATACCCTTCTTAAAACTGGGTACATTGATTGTGTTTCGAAATCGAAAGCAGGATGAGCTGTACAGTGTACAGACTCTTCGTTTTTCCCCTCAGATCTCTTTTTGTTTTTTCTTCAACCGGTTTGTGGAGATGCGGAAAAAGTTGAACATCAAATTGAAATATGTGAGTGCACTTGTCATTTCTTGAATTGTTTTTGTTGCGCCCACGTGCAAATAATAATTTTGTCTCGCCAAAAAAACATAAGACCGCAAAACAAAAAATGTTTGACAAATTGTTTTGTGATGTCAAATCAAAGATAACGTACGAATGTCATACTAAGAGAAAAACCCCACACCCCCTCAAAAAAAGGGGGAAGTTGCAAAAGTGGTGGATCAATATGTGGGTTTTGCATACAATTTCAAGATAACAGACAAAAAAAATTTGTTGTTTCATTATCTTTGTACAGGCAATTGTTGAGTATGATAAATTAAGACGATACTTTTACCTTTTCCAAATAACTAACTGCTGTTGAAGGGTATGCAACAGTTCGGGGTAACTTTAAAAAGCTTCCGGAACTCTTGAACTTAACGTCCGTAATTTCTTTTCTATTGTCAATGACCCAAAAAAAAACCCTCCTGCCATAAGCCCGCACAGATGAATCATTTTCTTTGCTTTTTTTTTTGTTTTTGGCACGCGAAATGCGAAGACCTTTTGATTAGATAAAGGGGGACAAAAAATGTCAACGGGCTTGTGTGTGTGTGTGGTGTGGCTTGAACTTTGATTGGGCGCACCTGTGACTCTCTCGACTGTTGAGTGTCGCCTTAGTTCACCGCCGTTGTTGTTGTTATTCTTCATATCGATAAGGCTTTTATGTTAGGCGCCGTCGCGCCGAGCCGAACCGAGCCGTCCGAGTTTTGTTCAATATTTACAAATAATTAAAAACGGTAATTGGTTTTGCTTGTTTCGTGTTTCGGCCAGTTTGTTTTGCAAATTGTCGCATAGTTATGAATAGTTTTTGGCTTTGCCATTTGCATAGTCCAAATATTAAAGATACTTGTTAAATTTGCATAGTCGACAAATGTTTGACCAATTTTAAAGCGTTTTTGGCACGTTTTTTTTCGTCTCTTTTTTATTATTTTTCGATTTTTGCGGGGGTTATTAAATGTGTCGAAAACGTGCAAACCAAAAGAGAATTTCACCTTAAGTTTTTTGTTCTGTTCTAATTAGGAGATACAAATTTTCGACATCTTTTAGATAAACATGTTTACTTCAAACATTGTCACTAATTGCTCTTGAAGTGTCTCGACGTCGCCTCGTTCATTCAATTTGAAGGTTCTGCAGTTTTCTGAAATTTTCGTTCAATTAAGCAATCGATTGCAAGAATTTAATTCCCATAATTATGCATTTCCTTTAACCGCGACGCGGCGTCCCACCATATTGCAAGCATGTGTTTTTTTGTTGCCCAAGGTTTTCTTTGTTTTGATCAGCAATTAAATTTCGTTCATTGATTAAATCGCCCTATCTCGAACATAGATATGTACATACTTATATATGTATGCTATATGAATTGTTGTATCTTTCATTTCGGTGGCCATGTCCTCGGCTACTTGTTCGTGTTTCTCTTTCAACGCCTACGACACACACAACACACAAAAATTGACATCACCAAAAGCAATGCGAAATAAAAATTTTTATCTTTTGTATGTGTGTGTGTGTGTGTGTGTGTGTATGCTGGCATTTTGCAATAACAAACAAAACTAACAAGCAAATGTGCAAATAATTAATTGGTTTCTGTTTTGTTTTGTTTTTTGAAATTTCCAAAACACATTTGTGTCGGCTTTTAACCTTAGATCTCACAGGGAAAAAAGACATTCAAAATCCATGCATAGTTCAAAAACTACTGGACTTTTTTTTTGCGGTTTTTTACCATGCATCCATAGGATAAAATGGAATATTGCGGTCGGCAAAGTGTATGTAACAGGCAGAAGCAATCATTTCCAACCCTATAAAGTTTTTTGATCAGTATGACTGGTAATTTTCTCAGGCCACAAGGACGCTGGGTGGTGCTGAGGTTCATGTGTTAGCTTTCAGGACATGCGAAAGGAATTAAATATATAAACATAGTTTTTATACTTAGTGCATGGTGTAACCAAGTCGGCGCGACGACTTTCGTACTTAATTTTTTTTATGGTTATTATATAGAGAGGTAAAGTCGATAATTAGAGGTAATAATGTAAAATTTTAACTATTCTTGATTGCTTAAATAAGTAACGAAAATAAAAACTTGTGAATAATAATATATATACCTAAATATATATATATACATATATATATAAGTTTTTGTTGCTAATGGCAAAAAGAGTGCCGGGTAGTTAATCACCACAACTGGCGGATTCCGAGTTGCTGCAGTTGCAAGACGGAGTTGAAGTTGAAGTCAAAGGAAAGTTGTGCAAGCGACAACATTTGTAACTGTGTGTGTATTTTTCTGTGTGTGTGTGCAGTCAAGTTGTCAGGCGGCAGAAAACTTCTGCAACATGTTTTGCCTGCCAGGCAAAGTTGATTTCAAAATAATGAGTTAATAAAACTGCAAAAAGAAAGACGATGCCCCATGCCATAGCCATGGCCAGACCCGACACCGACAAATACACATTCAGAAAGAGACAGCGACAGAGAGCAAGAGGGAGCGAGAGAGAAAGAAATGTTTGGGGGCACAAAATAAAAGCTGATGATGATATCTTCTTCTTGCACGGACAAAGTGTCAAATCATTCAAAATGTCACCGCAAAAGTAGAAATAAATCGAAAGTAATTATTTTCCATCGTTCCCCCTTTCGTAATATTTGTAATCATTTTGTTTAACCGTCGCAAAACGTTTATTCAAATTTTCTGATAGTAATTGAAAGTTTTTAGAATACTGCTATGATCTGGAAGTAGAACATTAGTAATATAATTGTATTATTAAATTGGAAGCTTAAGAATTAACTTAAGATGATTTCAAAAGGTAAAACTCTGAACTTTCCATCGAAAATCGACTCGAACTGAACTAAAATTGAAATACGGTAAACTGGAATATTTACTTATGACTTTTAACCAGAATTCTGCTATGTACATATATTCAATCATTATGAATGGACTTTTGCTGCATAAGTGTATGTACTTCGCTTTTGTTTCAAAATTATGTTCTTCTAAATTGGCTTGCAAGCACTTTAAACGTTCATTTAGCTTTGAAAAGAAGGAAGTCAGCCTGCAAATGCTACCCCCCGTTTCTCTTCTTTTTTTTTTTTTTGCATTTCCGACTAATTTGCCTATAAATCTCACTCAAACTAATGAGCCCTGAGGGTGTGTTTTGGCAGCAAATTAACTCATTGCCACTCGCCATGGAGTCGTCGTCGCTGTCCTCGACATGACTGAGTTGAGTTCTCCTTTCTACCACTATCTTTGAGCTGTGTTCTTCTTCTTTGTGGAAGAGATCACCCTTTTCCTTTCTAATTTGTGCGGGTCGCTGCGGCTGCGGCTGAGGCAGTCTGACATTGAGACTATGCAAAAACATTTGCAAGTTATTTGTTTGCCAGCGCCTTAATTAGACTTGTTATGACTGGTCAGTTTTGCAATTTTTGCAATTAAAATTAAACACGAATCTCTTGGAGTCGGAGTCGACATCGGAGTGCGCGGCAACATGAGCCACGATTTGCCACAAATATTTATATTTGCATTTTGCACTTGCCCGTTTGAGCATATTTGCATATGATATGGTTAAAATTTTTGAAGGCTATTTAACATGTTAGATAAATTATTAGTTAGTTTGTTTGGTTTGCCATGTGCAAACTAGTGCAAAGTTCTTTGAAATCTGTCGGAGAATTCGATGAAAAGGACCTGTCCCAAGTTCCATCTATTGCCAATTCAAACGAAAAACTTCAACGAAGCATTTCATTTACTTCAAAACTCAACTTTAACCTTCAACTTGAGGAATAAACAAATAAAGAAAAAAACAACAAAAAAATCCAACCGAAATATAAACGGAACAATAGAACCAGTGCAAACACTTGATACACTTTTTTCTGTCAGAGATGCTTCGAACAACTGAATTCCTACTCCATGAAGATTCAATGCGAATTAACACTGGCCATCTTAGATGATTAATTTTGTAATAAACTCTCCACTCACAACATACACAAAAATGAATACATTCGAATTAAATAGAATTGAATGATATTCAAGCACACAATTAAATGAATGTGTATGACAATGAGTACTTGTTCCGTGCTCATGAATGAGGGTAAATGAAGTGTCAAATCAAATAAATCAAAACATTCGAATGCATTCGAAACATATTATCTCAATCATTCGCATTCAATTCGTTTCAATGTTGTGCGACTGAGTCATTCATCATTCATTCGAACTAGTTAGTCTTCTCATTCAATTCATTTTGAAAATTTATGTTTTGACATTCATGCAGACCTACACGAAATACTCGAAACGAATCTTGAATCTTCTGTTCGCTTCGATCACGCTTAAGAGTTTTTGCGTTTAACACATTTTCTTGTGTATAAAAATGCGTCGCAAACTTCTAATTATAATGGATATGCATAAACATTATTTAGTGTATACAACGAATAGCCAAACATTGTTCCTACCAAACCACCACACACACTTCTCCTCCTCCTACTTCTTCTTACTCTCCCCTGTGTTGCCTGCTTGTTAACAAATTTCGAAATAAAACATTTCTGGGAATTCTTTCACACACACACACACACACACACATACATAAGTAAGTAGCAAACAAAGCGCATATGCCGACATTGCCAGATCCCCCGCCCCCCACATCCCCCCTCACTGAGTCTTTAGCTACTCTTTTGGCAAACTTTTTGGGATTGCGCAAGCGCAGCTATTGAAAAAGAAGAAGACACAGACAGACAAAGAGAATGAGAGAGGGAGAGACCTGGACATGGACATCGATCTAAACCTGGATCCCAGTCCGGAGAGAACTGAGACCGATCTTGGAATTTTGATGGCTTTTCACATGCACACTTACACTTCCGCCCTACACACACTCCCCACACCCACACCCCATCCCCATGACATGGCGCATCAAGTACATGCAACAAAAGACTTGCATTGTCTCTATCTATCTGTCTCTTTCTGTCCGGCTGTACAGTCTGTCTGTCTGTCTGTCTAGATGTGTGCCCCATTCGGGGTCTCTTTTTGTTGTTGACGGCGCGACATGTAAATTAGTGCAAAGTATTTTGCATTTTAATGCAAAAGCCACAAACAACAATGAACAACAATAATGAAAATTGCAATTAATTGCAATTTGCTGTAAGAAAAATATAGGCAGAAAGAGAGGAGGGGAGAAAGAAAGGGAGAGAAATTAAAATTCTCTTGTCCGCGCGAATTAAATGAGATTTGCCTTTTAGTAATAAAATGTAATCACAAAGTAGCCGCCGAAAAGGGTTAATACTAAAGTAATGCAGAGTATTTTAATAAAATTTGCGAAAAATTCTTTGTTTTAAAAGTTAACTGTAAATGATTGTTGTTTGCAATGTAAGATATTTGTTGTTTCAGTTTATTTTTGGAGATGGGAACGGGGAAGGTAGGTTGGGTTTCTGATGGGGTGAATGAGATTTTGGTTGTTACCTAAAAAACTGTAGCTATACCCACTTCCAGCACGACGACCGGTTGTTTTATTGCAGCTCCAATTATTATTTTGTAAATTTACTTGATCCTTAGCGCTAGTGTTGCCGATGATGTTGCAGTTGTTGTTGTTAATGTTGCTTTTGGTATTTTTGTCGTTGTTGCTTTTGCCACTCGAAGAGCGGTGGGTTAGTGGGAACATGGCATGTATCTTTTGCGGTTCACTGTCTTCTGAGTTGCTGCTGCTGCCTCATGGATGAAGATGGGGATGCGGATGGTGATGATGATGGTAAAGGGGGGGGGGTATCCTCCTCTGGTGCTGCTTGTGTATCTGTAAGATACAATTCCAGCTGCCAATGGAATGGCGAATCCTTTCAAGTCCGTTGCCCTGGCTTGGGCTTGGACTCTGTTTCTTCTTCTACTGTTTCCCCCTCGTTCGTTGATTGTTCTCTGCTGATTCACTTTTCACGTTTTTGTGTGCTCGTTTTAATATTTTCTTGTAATTTTCGTTATATTCGTTATGAATCGTTTCACAAACAGGAAAAAAAAAACAAATAAAGAACTAAAAAGATTTGATTTTTTCAAATGTAACATTTTAGCAAAATTCATTCAAGTTTACTAGAAGTTAAGCATAAAATTTCCTTTTAAATATATCAATAGGAAAAGTTAATCGAATGTTATGATATTTCACGAAGTTTCTGCAACTTTTTCAAAAACGTTCTGAGTCTTAAGTCCTTATCTAATTACAGAAATATATTGCTGAAACTACGAATTAATCGTTGCCTACAATATATATATATTTCTATCATGTCATATTTATAAAGAAATTTATTGCTTAACTACCAAATAAACAAGAAATTCTTTTGCACACATTCTTCGACAATGATGCACACACTTCACTCCACTTCTCTTACACACACACTCTCCCTCTCTCTCTCTCTCTCCCTTCACCCTGTATCTAGGTAAATATATTACATTTCATTTAATGTATTCTCACATTACTCATACGGCCCTGTTGGCGTAATTTCGTTAAATTTTGCAATATTTGCAGTTATTTCATATGCATTCGATTTTTTTGTTTTGTTAGAAGGAGCGAAAAAAAAACCGTATCCAAAAGATGCCGGGTCGATCGCGTTTGGGTGTTTTTGGGAATCGAATAACGAATAATTGATTCGACGAGCTTCGAGCGACGGAGCGACCATCGAGCTTTGAAATGTGTTTCGAGACTGAGCCGAAGCCAAAGCCAAACAAGTGTTGAAGCGAACAGCAGTTGGAACTCTCCAACAAAAGTCTACAAAAAAAGAGAACCTACCTCTCTTTCTCTGTCTCTCTCTCTTTCTCTCTCGCGATGTCTCGTTATTGTTTCTTCGTGTGTGCCACAATCTGGCTGGCGTAGTCTGTGATAGTCGATCTCTTTGCCTGGTAGGTTGTTGGCGTTGTCTTTAGCTTATCAGTTCGGCTATCACACTCTTTTCTCCCCTTCTTCAATTTGTGTTAAAGAATTCATTCACGCTTTGTATTTATATTTGTACTTTATGGAGTTTTGACTGATTGAGGTGATGATGTTGAGGTTCGCTCGTTGGTCTGGCTACCTTATCGCGCGCTCGTTCGCTCAGGCACCGGAGAGAAGGGCTAGCCGGGCTGGTGACGCAAACCTATAAATGTGATTCGGCACACTACTCAAGCCATTTACTGATAAGCCGCAAACCACTTGTTGGATTTAGGGAGAAAGGGAATGGTTTGCTATTCGAATAATTAATCAAGGACTGCCCCAGGGGACCCTTACCATATTCTTAGTGTTAAGTGTGATCGCTTAACGTGGGTAATTATCGATAAGTATTATTCCGAAAGATTACTAAACACATACACATATGCAAATAAGTAACAGTTACGAAACTGTTAACTGCATTGACCGTTTTCCTATCATATAATAACCGATATCATAAATAAACTGAAAACATTTAGAAACCGATATCATACATATGTATATAAACTGATATCATATATAAAACGATATCATATATAAGCCCACATTATAATTAAGCCGACATCATAGATGTATAAACCGATATCAAAGATAACCCGATACATACACAAGCGTATATATACATAATCATAAAACCGATATCATTATTTTCGACTTTGCTTTCGAGTTGCTTTCAGTTTTCTTTAATTTTAACCTTTTCATTTTTTTTCAGGATTTGGAATAAACTGTATTTAATTTGGTAAGTGCATTTTAAAAATATTATATGTATCGAGTCAATCGAAACGAGGGGGAGATTTGTAAAGACAAATTGTAATCGAACCTCCTCAACATTTGAAACGGTTATCGCTAAGCGTAGCAGCAAAAGAAAACAGTTAATCAATTTCAATTTGGCTTTCTATTCGTTGCTCCACTTGCAGCAACAAGTTCGTATTCTTTCTACACCTATGATAACACAAATCCATTGAAATATATATTTCAATTAACGTTTTTACATTTTTAATCTAGCCGGCCAGAAGCAACAATGACAATAAATGGTTCATAGTCATTAAGTCGGTCGAGTGGTTCCCCAAATGAGAATGTGAGCTAATACCTTTGACACAATCTTGATAAATGGGGCCAATGGCGATTTGTAATTGTTTTCTTGGGTATGGTTTAGTTTTGAGTATGTTTGGTGGAAATCTCGACTAATTGCAAGAATCAGTGGGATTGTAAATCAATAAACAATAATCCAATGAGATAAGATTGTAATGTGGAAACATATTTTTTATTTTAACAATTTATTTATTTAACCATAAATTTTGTTCCAACCAAATTTATCTGTGAGTTCTCGCTCAATGATAAGGTCAAATTCTGTTCCCATGCTTCTGGAACTTTTCAGTGGATGGTTAATCCATTTGAACTCCCCACTTCACTTTCATTATCTTGGCCAGAAGAAGAGTAAACTAACTATATATACTTTGCTCATCCCATAAATTGGTGGGCCCGAAGCAATTGGCCAATTGCAAATTCAAGTCCAACCATCGATTGTGAGAAATCGCCGACTCGCATTGAATTGTGTGCGTGCGCGGTTTTTTATTGAATTCGTATCGTATCAGCCGAGCTAAACAACGACGCCTTAAAGTCATAAATAGTTAGTTAACTCCACACCACACACCCAAAATTCCCCCCAGCGGGTCCCCCAACACACTTCTCATGAGAGAAGAGGCAGAGATAGAGAGAACATCCGTGGGCAACTTAGTTGCTACGACTCTAGCATCCGTCAGTTACTGGAGTTTGGACACAGCCAGCCGGTTTGTATCTGCGTCGGCTTGGGGTCCATTCATGGCAACTACCGTTTCGGATCTTTTGTTTGACTTTGTCTTGTGGCCGTCAGCTCTTGAGAGTCTATTTGTAGAAGACACAAGCAGCCAAACAAGCGACTGCCACTGCCACCAAGCAGTTCTCTCTCTCTCTCTCTCTCTGTCTCTACTTCTCTCTCGATCTTTCTCTGACTTTTTTCTTTCTACCTGTCCACATGGATGCAACGGCTGTGGCGGCGGCACTAAGTTGCACTTGGTCGCGCTGCACGTCGTTCTCAGTCGCTATCTCAAGTGTTTTTTAAAAGTTTTCCAGCGATAAGCAATGTAACTTTATGGTACCTCAACCACTACCACTCGAATTCTATGCAGCCATAGCCAAGCAGCTTTTGCTGTGGCTGTGACTATGGCTGTGGCTCTGGCTGTGTCTTTGGGTTTGGACCATGATCATCGTCAGTGTTAGCGTCAGCGTCATCATCATCGTCACCAACACATGATCATCGTCATCCTAGTTTGCCATGGTGGGGTGCGATCATGATGTATATGATTCATGACTTTTCACTTTTGCGCACACACGCACGACTGCAGCAAAAAAAAAAAAAAAAAAAACAAAATAAAAAAAATAAAGAGCTATAAAGTGGAACCATTGCACCATGGGATCAAAAATTATATTCTTCCAGAGAATCTATTGACCCAATGCATATATAAACTATATATCTGAATATTACAAATTCAAATTCAAAGTTCATCTTAAAGATTTCGTGGAATCTTTCGTAAAATTGATATGCTTTTGAAGTAGCATCAGTAGCGTTTTGAATCCTTCTTGAAGATTCTATTGAATCTGTTGCTATATTCCATCTGCATGAAGTTCTGAATGAAAGGATGTTGCGTTTTTACATCAGTTTTATTAAAATATATCCACTATGCGTGCTTTTGGATAGACTCTCTTGCAATATGCAGCTGACACTTAACCCTTTGCATAAATTTTCATCAGTTTTTGTGGTCGACGTTGCAGTTGTTGCAATTTGAAGTTGAAGTTGGCTTCGCAATGGCACGTAAATTACTGTGACATTGCACTTTGCTGCATCATTTGGCAATTTGTTGTGCTTTGTTGTATGCTGTGTTCTGGTGTGCCGGTTATTTTTTTATTGATTAGTTTTAAATTAAAAACGAAATCATCGACGGCGGCATAAATCTTAGCAATTTTCTTATTAGAAACTGTCAATGTCAGTGAATTTCACCCGGAGGAGATATACTAGCTTCCCATCGGTCAAAAAAAAAAAAAAAAAAAAGAGAGAGATATATAAAAACTGTATATATACAAATATATATATACATATATCTATTTTGATGATTTATGACCCTGGACAGTTGGAAGGCTTGTTAAACATCTGTGTGAAATGGCTTTCTCTAGCTTTGTTTACTCAATTGCCAATTCAAATGGCCAGGTTAGTGTTTTTTATCCCCTTTTTATGAGCGACGATGATGTTGATGTGGATGTGGAGGCTGACTGTGTGTTTGGGGGTCAGCCGCCGCCTTGCGGGCTACCTTTCTAATGCCAAAATACACACTGAAAGGAGTTCGGCTAGTGGGTCATTAAAATGTGAGTATGTCTTGTAATGAAGGATTGGTAATGATCAATTGATGAATTGCCTTTCAACACAGGCTTGCTAACTAACTGGCAGGCAGTGAAAAGCGAACAGCGGACATATGGACAGGCAGGCAGGCAAAGTTAGGCAAATAAAAACATTAATAAAAACAAACTAGACAAATGTAAGAGAAATCGCTAAAAATATAGAATTTCTAGGTCGATCCTATGATAGAAATGAAAGAAGAAAAAATTACACATTCGTGACCATTATCAGATCTAATTTAGAAGAAATACAATAGTTGCCCGATTTGTATGGTAGTGATTACTTACCGCTCTCGGCTGCACTGAGACATTTGGCTGCCATTTCCTCACTCAACTCTTCGGCTGGATTGCCACCGCCTTTATCTAGGACGCAACTGACACTGGCCGAGCCCCAGTCCAGGGCACTGACCCCATCGGAGGACATCAAGGATAGATCCATGGGCGGCACCGAGTTGCCACGCAGAGTGCTTGTGGCACTTATGCCACCATTACCTCCGCCGCCACCTCCACCATTCACTCCACCGCCCAGTGATACACTCATCATGTACTTCAAATCTAAGGAGGAGTTCATAGATCCACCATAGATGGAGCTTGTCTGAGAGGCACATGTCGAGTCGAAACTGCGATTGCATTCACGACGTTTCTCTGGTGTGGCATATAATGGTTCCATAGACTTCTTAGGCGTCGTCATGACCATTGAGTCATTGTAGGACGGGGTAACAATATTCGCTGACATTTCATTGGAGCCAAATGAGCCATTCAATGTGCCATAGCAGGAAGTCATCATAATGTCATTACGATTGAAACTGGGCTGCCAATAGTCTTGATCCTGGTCCTCTTCTGCATTACCCGAATCGGCCAACTCTGGTGGCGGAGGCTCTTCAATTGCCACCAATTCATCCAAATAGTCAGCATCGTATAGACGTGACTCATCTATCATGGCTATGGTATCGTCCAGATTATTAGTCTCCTCCTCGTCATCCTCCTCCTGATCCTCACAATCTGAGGTGCACGGATCGTGGTCACATCGTTTTTCGGCATTATTTGCATTTAGCTTTTGAAATGTCTCATCTGCCTGTTGCATTAGATCATAGGCGGCATTTGGTATGGATGAGCTGTGCAATGAATCCGAATCGTTTTCCTCAATGCATGATAAGTGTCGTGTGCGGAAACCATAGATGATGCCATTGGGTAGCGCTGGCGGTGGATTAATGGGCAATGGAGGTGTCTGTAATTGATCCTCATGGTCATCGAATTGTACATGCAACTGCATTGCGGTTGTCATTCTGTGAATGATATAAAAACGAAATTTAATGGATAAGACACACAATACTCAACAGGGATTATCTACCGACTTCCGTGTTTCCAGTTTCTAGTTGTAATTGTAGCAACTGTACTTTTTGGAAATCTTAATCTATACACATTAAACATAATTTGACATTTTGTGTAATTTTAGATCTAAACTTAAACATTAACGATCTCTCTCTCACTCTCTCTCGCTCTCTCTCTCTCTCTCTCTTGCCTCTTCATCCCTGTCATAAAAACGGAAATGAGCTGAGCTCAGGTCAGGTCAGGAGGAATGGAAATCTCATCTAGGTGCGAGCTTGTGTAAATGATAAGCCCCAGTTGGTAGGGCTGTAGGCAACTTTTAATGCCACTTAATGCGGCAACAACAACAACAGCAACTACGTGAAATTGTTTCAACATAAATCTCTCGCTCTAGCAGTTTGCAGACATGCGCGCGCACATGGGAGACGGAGGAAAACAGAGTCCCAGTTCCAGACGCAGACGCAGACGGAAGTGGCCCCCAAATAGTTGAGAATGAGGGAAGGTGGTGGCAGTGGCAGTGACAGTGGATGGGGATGGGGATGGGAATAGGAATGAAATTGGGGGATGGGAGATGGGAGAGTAAATAGGCACGCAACTTCCCCCATTTATGGGCACAAGCGGTGCGCATCTCGCTGGCATTTGGTCTATGTGTGTGCCCCCCTGCAGCGATTCTTGCTGCTGCTGCTGCTGCGGTTGTTAGGCTGTTGGCGGCGTCTGTGGGCAGATGCTTGACATGGCCTGGCGCAGTGCAAAGAACTCAAAGTCGTAATAGTTCTGCCGACGTCGACGTTGATGTTGTCTTTGGCATGTCGTCGCACTCTTGACATTCTCTCAAGTAGGTGTTGCTCTAACACGCTTCGACTATATGCCTCTCGGCTCCTTGGGCTACAGCTCCTGATCTCCTCTACATATAAATTACCCTAACTCAATGGGTATGCTGAAAGTGAAGTAAGGGCCGGGCCGACTTGGATTTACCATGCATCAGGTGAAAATCCAAATATTAAATTTCTTTCAAAGGCTATCTCGCTCACTCTTATGGGGACATGAGCACTTTAGCGCCCCCCGACCAAATCGGTGACTTCTAGCACATGCTATCTCGCTCACTTTTGTGTGCATTGGCCTTGCACCGCTTTGAGTACACAAGGTTCTATGTATAACTCGGCCATTTTTATTCCGATTGTTATGATATTTGGTGGAATATTAGATATTCCTAATATGTATTAGTGTGTCAAATTAAATAACAATACGATAAATGTTTCGGATGAAAATCGAATTTATCAAATTTTGCTTAATTAAACTTGATCTGCGTCCATACTGCACACATCTACTGTCTAAATACGATAGCTGTAGCTTTTACAGTTCCCGAGATATAGGGACTCAAAATATACCATCATCATATGGATGCATGGTATAAAAATCTCCGTGAAAATGGAGTGAGTACAGACATCAATCAATATATACTCTCCCTTTAGTGGTCTGAAGAAGGAACTGTGGGTATGGTGGACAAGAGTGTTAGGGTATTTCAAAGTCAACCAATTTGTCTTAACGTGCGCGACATTGTTCTTTTAATTCGCGAACTATTGGAAAAACTATTGGACGGAGAGTTGTTGATGGTTGTTGTGCCTTTGCGTTTGTATTTTCTGCTGGGGTGAAGTAGTTTTTTGCTTGAACTTACAGTTTTAAATAAACACTATTGCATTTTGCGTTTTTTTTTTCTTCTTTCTGTTTTTCATTTCTCTGTTTGTTTGCCTTAGAAAATTTTTGTTATGTCTTGGCTGCGGTTTTGTCTTCGATTTGGTTTTTAAAATACACCGTAAAAAATATCTAAACTAAGCTTTAGTTGGCTCCAAATTACCCGATGTTAGAGTATTCATCTGTATCTAAACTTTCTAAATACCTCAAGATAATACCTAAACACATTCGAACTTCCCTATAATGAAGTTCTCCTTGTAAATCATAATTTTTTTATTAAGAAGTTAGTTTTTCTGATCCATTAAACACATATTGATCAACGAATTTCCAATTTTTTCGAAGCTTTCCTAAAGAGTCTGTATAATGGAATTTGTTCCAGTGTATGAGATGGTGCAGCAAAAACTAATGCAACAAACAAATTACTTGAGGCGACGAAAAACTACACACATCACATACACACACACACACACAATGCCCCAGCCTAGGCTCTAGCTATAGGTTAGGACCAAAAATAGATCAAGCAAACGATCGGAAGATTGGGAACGACTCGAGGGCAGGGGCAGAGGAAACTAAATGACGCGACGTGGTTGTTGTCGTGCGCCAAACAGGGAAATTCAAGCAACTCGGGGAGCGAGCGGGCAGAAGGTGATGCAGATAGACATGTAGATAGAAATGGAGAAGTAGGGTAGTGGTAGGGGTAGGGGAAACGGTGGAGTGGTAGGGGGGATGCGGGATCTAGGATCCCCAGCAAACTGCATTAAACTACTTTCTGCAGTTTATTGCGTCGAGTTATGTATGTGTGTGTGTGTGTTTCTACTTTTAGCTATTACTGCTCCCTGTGTTAGTGTGTGTATCTTTGTATCTGTGAGAATCTTGAACTTGTGCAGCGTTCACTCTTTTCAATATTTTTTTTTTGTTTTTCGTGTTTTTTGTTGTTTACATTTTTCTTTAATTTTTTTTCCGTTTGGTTTTGGTTTGGTGAAAAGTGAAATGAAATAAACTGAGCTGGAGGGAGGAGCCTTTATTTCCCCCCCATCTCCAAACATGCGACATTTTTCTTTTTTTCAATTTAAATTGAAGACTGTTCTTTCGTCGTCTTGTTGCTGCTGTTTTGGTTCGTCATTTATTTCGGTTCACCGTTCCAGACATTGGCACTTAAATGCATTGGGATGTGGTCACTTCACAATATATATGTAGATGTATATATACATATATATCTATGGAAGAAGGATCTATATTTGTCTTGTCTTTTGGCTGCTGTCGAGCAGCGATTTGAGATAACATGGAAAAGGCATGCTAATTTTGTCAAGTTGGTCTGACAACAAATTACAAAAAGCATTACTCATTCGCAATTCGAAATTCTCAGACATTTGCTCAGACCAGATCGATTAAATATTTCCACAATACGAAATAGAATCATGCCCAATCCAAAGGAAGAGCATTTTACTTCAAGAGTTTCATTGAATAAAAATTTAGATATGGAATCTAGTTGGAATTTGTATTACTATATATCAATCTACTATCTATTGAATGATTTGGGACCATTGGATAAGTATCTGGGAAACCATTCTGATCAACCAATATTACCAATTATTACAATTCATATACATACATACCTTAGATAAGATTTTCTGCCTTCTTTATTAATTATAGTGTATTATAAAATTATATATATATATAATTCTTTGCCTGATTATTCTTTGGTTGAAGTAGATTTGTTTTCATTCACAAAATTGCTTGTTTATAGGAACTTAAAAAAAATAAATAAAATCACTGGCACACAGATTTGCTCAGATATACTCAGATATATATCTGTATTGCCCTTTCTTTAATAATCACGGATTAGTTAGTGTTATTTTGCTCATTTTGTTGCACTGATTCACTGATAATCCAAAATTGTGTAAAATTTTTTGTTGTTTGTTTGTTGTTGTTGTGTGGCGAACGGTTCCTTAGGCTTGAGGTTCCTTAGATATGTATGCCGTAACAGTATATCCACCCGTAAAACGTACCGTACCGAACGCGCGCTGGAATGCAATTGAAATCGAAAAGCAGTCCTCGAGAGAGGAGTGAAGAAGATCGCGATCAGCACGCAGCACTGCGACAGCTCGGCGCAACGCAACGCAACGCAGCGCAACAGAACGGAACGCACGGCCCTCGGCAACAACAAGAGCAAGAGATGATGATACTAACTAGACGAAGATGCAGTCGCAGGCGCATATCCATCCAAATCTAAATATAGTATCAAGTCGCGGACGTGTGCAGTCATTTTTTTGTATTCGCTCTTGTCGCTGTTGTTGTTAGATTCCATTTCCCCGCCGCCATGCCAGACGATGCGTCTGTTTGGCGTTTGGGTTAGCACCCCGCGAAGTCGCCAAAAACCGTTGCAATTTCTAATGGGGGGGAGACAGAGACAGAGCCAGAGCCAGGGCCAGCCAGGCCAGAACATGCTTGGTTGCCATTAAATTGCCAGGACTGAAAATACAGATTTTATGCACAGAGGGGACGAGCGATTCTCATACTCATACTTTGATAACTCTAGGATTGGATTGGATATCTCCCTCCCTTCCTCTCTTTTAGCAGTATTTCCAAGTATTATTGAAGTCAAGTTTTTCTCCGTTTACCTAAACTGTACCTAAAACCTAAGTTCAATGTCCCCCATCAGAACCGAACCACCGGTTGTAGGTCTGGTTTCCAGGATCTTTCCCTGCTCTCTCTTAGTTCATTCAACTTTTGTACAAATTTTTCATGTTTTGAAATTAGATGACAGCAACAGGAGGTACTGCAGCCTGTCTCCTGGCTCCATCCTCCATCCTTTTCCAACGCATTGTTGTTGCAACGCATGCGCAGCGTTTCGGCGGAGTTTGTTCACCTTTGAGAGATACACAGATGCACTTAGTAGTTCTAGTTACGCACGGATTGTATTACACGACAATACTAAATGCGCTTCGTTGGAAAAACGTAAGGGAACAGGGGTTTTTGGTGATTTTTCCAAGCAACTGTTTCAATTTCTATCTGCTGCGCCTTTCTTTTCGTATTTATCTTTGGTTGTTTTAATTTTCAAAATTTTGATTTCCATTTCCACATTCTCGATCAAGGGGGGAGGATCACAACAGCAGAAATAGGGAATGGTGGGGGGGGGGGGTTTGACGGCACGATGGTGTCGGTGTCTGTCGGTATGTGAATGATTTGTGACACCTTTTTGATGACTTCGCTACGCTTGCAGCCTGATAATCTTTATCATCCGGGGTGGATAACTTAAGGACATTTCTTACATCTTACACTTACTCCGCCCCAGACCCTCTTCACTGATTGGCTTTTTTGTCTCCATGATAAATTATTGTGGGAAAATCTAATAAATTTCATGCAGCAGGAAAATCCTGCCTTTTGACTTAAACATCGAATTTAGTTTCATAATTGATTGAGAAAACTTAGAATTTTGTGTGGCATCTTTTGGGGGCACCTGCGAAAAAATATGCTAACCTTTTTCACTGAAGTTAGATTTCTATATACGATTTCTTCTTTTAGTCAATTCACACACCTAGAGAAAGCTTTTCATTTGGAGTTTCACTGTAGTACGAGAGAAAGCTTTTTCTTAGATGTTTCACTGTGCAAGTAGGCTTGTAAAATTCGTTATGTTAGAAATATAACCTCCAAGGCCCATGGCATTGACCAGGATATAAAAGCTGTGTCCTTGAGATTAATTCATTATTCTGAGAACTTCATTAATTCGGCTGTATTTGCAAGTTCAATTCCACCATTAACAAAACAATATCAAGATTTTCTAAGTAAAAAACATTTTTATTTCATACATTATTTATTTTATACATATTTCAAGTGTACTTCCAAACTACAGGACAAGGTAACAATTGAAATAACATTCTGATGGGATTAATTTAATTACATTGATGCATACTTGTGTTCGTTACGCCTTCACCCGCTTCCGGTTCAAACGATATTAAATTCTCTGGCTCTCGATCCCTCCAAATGCAACTGAATAGTCTCCTATACAAACTCAATTGCCACAAGCAACATAAATTGAATTTTTCGCGGCATTTCTGGCAACAGCAAAGGAGGCACATGATTACTATGAACAAAATGATGATGGCCAAATAGATTTCAAAATCAAATTCAAATTTTGCCTTTAATGATCCGTTAATGCTTGGAAATTGGAATTCTGAGCTCTTGATTTCAAATTTCTTTGCTGTGCTGTTAGTTTTTGTTTCGTTGGTTTCACTCGAGCAGCAGAGACAGCCGATTTCTGGGCAGGATCCCGTAAAATGTTGATAGCTTACAGTGTTATTTATAGTTTTCTGGGAATATTTTAATTTCACTTCCCTCTGCAGATTCGAAAGATACGACAACATTACTTTATTCTGGCAATCACAAATCCAATTAATACCCGATTGTAGGAATGTAGTATTTCGCGTCTTTAGATATTCAATTACGCGAGAATTGAGAGATGTTACACTATTATTTCGTATATCCAGCAATGTGACATTCGAAGGCAAGTGATTTGTGCTTAAGCTCGTTAAATTATTATTGGCCAAATGGAGTTCCTTTAGATTATCAAAACCCTCACTTAAGCTCGTGTAGGGCAATATGGTTAGACCATTGTTTTCAAATTTTAAACTAGCTGGTCCTGTAATTGGAATAGGTAACTCTTCTAGCACCATTGATAATCCTTGCCGATGATTGCAATCTATAATAAAGGATTTCGTCTTGACGTGAAGCTCACAGGTGCAATTCTTAGGACAACGATTGCCATTTATTCCGCGATTCAAATGACAAATCTCCTCTTCATTATGGTCATGAACACAGAGAAGTGCAGTTATATTGGTGGCATTCACATTTTCTAAATAATACTTTTCAAATTGTTCATTCAAATAGATTTTTCGAAGTTTTTGATAACTTTCAAGATATTCTAAAGCAGGTCTCATTTTTAAACGAAGACTTAGATTTTCCAAATTATTTTGAAGAGCGATAGATCTGAAAAATATATCAAAATAATAGATAAGAATTAGAAAGAAAAAGGGAAAATAGTATAATACAAACTTTAGAAATTCTTGATTAGTCAATTTGCAATTCAGAAATTTCAATCGTCTTATGTTTGTTAAATTCTCAAAGGTATGAGCATTCAAATTTTCCAATTTCATACCAGAAAACCAAATAGATTCCAATTCGGAATAATTTTGGAATATTTTATCGTTTAGACGAAATGTTCCCGAATGGTGAATTTGTATTCCTTTCAAATTGTCCATCCTAAACGATAGATATTCATTAAAATATTCGGAATATTTGCCAGTTTTAAAGTGTCCAGATAAATTCACCATTGATGGTCCTCTGATAACATCAATGTCATTCTCCTCAATTTTACAAGGTGCACTTTTGTCAATATATTTATTTAGATGCATTAAATCAAGTGCTTCCATATAGTGTATAGATCGTGCAAATACATCTTGTCTCATAGATTCATCATCGATTCCTATTTCTAATTGTTTTGCCTTGGCTTTTTGGTATGACGACATCCTCAGCCTTTTGAGATCATTTAAGTTCACTGGTGGAATTATCTTCCAGGTTAATCTTATATACCCATTCAAAATTTCGATCTTGTATTTGTCAGTGATTACGGTTTTTCCATCATTTGTACATGTTTCATTTTTAGTCCCATTACACACTACATTGTCACAGTAATCTAGACAAAAATCGTTTCTGATGTAGTCTATATAGAATTCCGATGCCAAACTAATTGGGAAAAATAGGTAAATGATGTAAAAAATTCTTTGCCACATGTTCACTCTGGCTGGAGCAAGTCCAAACTAAACTGAAACATAACCCTGGAATGTTAGATCTTCGGAAATCAAAAGCCTCAAGATGTGAATAATTTGTACCGCTAATTTTACTTGTCCTTGACCACAAAATCTAACATAAAAAACTTTATCCAATCAGCTGAAAACTGAGAGACTATGTTGTATATCGACTCGGTTTTGTATGGTGATTAAGAATATAAATAAATCATGAGTCTAAAAAAAAAAATAAATATTAACTTTAATTTGATTCACACCATTAAAGTGTGTACACACCATATTAAGTATTAAATAGTGTTGGAAACGCCATCAAAGTCCAAGGGATTACATAGAAAGTCGACTTTCAATTACTTTTCTCTGCCAGTTTTCATTTCACTAAAATAAGGATTACATCCTTGCATAGAACAATCCTTGCTAAATGATAGAAATCGGCTAAAAGATGTAAGTTTTACGACTAGTTGTTCACATGAACCTACCCAAAATTTCTGTTACACAGTTTTTATAGCCTACTTATGCCCGCTTGTATTTTCCTCTATAGAAAAAGAATGAAGCAAGCTAGCGACAAAATAATGTCCAACCATTATTTGTACATATAAGACATGGCAATCTCAGAAGTTCATTCGAATTCTCATCATAAGATATTTTTGTTTGTTAGTGAAACTCGTAATATAGTATATTTTCAAGTGATTTTGTTTTCTTTGCTTTTTTTTTTTTACAAAACTAAACTTTACAACAATATATGTAGACTGTATCTTAGACTTAACTAAAAAAAAAAAAAAAAAAAAACTAATAAATTAAAATTCCAGATAAAATATTTAAGATATATTGCTTCGAATTGTTGCATGGCATAAATTTTGGGTTGAGCAAAATTCCTATACTAAGTATTTATATATTTAAAAAAAAAAGGCATTCAGTCTCGAATAAAATTAAACTTATATAAGTCAATTTAAAATTAAAGAAAGTAAGTCGTCAGGCCGACTTGAATATACCATGCATCAAGTGAACAAATTTAATTGCCTTCGCACGACGAGATAAAATCAGCTTTTATCGTTTCCGGGGGCAGAAGATGGCAGCAATATGGATGATTTTATGCTTCCCGAGATCTCTGGTCTCTTACGGACGGGCGAACAGACAGACAGACAGATGGATATCTCTCAATTGACTCGGCTTCTCAGGCTGATCATGAATATAAGTATATACTTTATAGAGTCGGAAGTGCTTACAGTGCTTGGCGACTGTAATATACCATTTCATCTTACGGATGCATGGTATAATGATCCATAGAGTCGTTAAAAACATTTACGTATATACTTAGTTATTACTAGACGATAGAACTAACTTATATTTAGGACAACTTGGATCTTAATTACGAGACGACTCAATATGAGTCAAAGATAAAGGAACTTTTTGCAAGCAAAATGTGTGTGTTGGTGTGTGTTTGGGTGTGTGTGTATGTGTTTTTCGTTATCGTTGTAACATTCCCATATGAACTCTGGCAAATGATGGCACTAATTTGATCTGATCTGATCTCAGAGTCTCTCTCTCACATTCTATTTTAGAATTTCTCATCATCGATATTGGTTCGACAATTATTCAAAGCCGATTGTCGCTTCAGTGTGCCCGTCTCACAGTCATTATAGGTCTTGGACAAAACCTTGGGTGTGTTATTATGATGCATATTGTTCCGATTGAGTGTGCCATTGCCTATATTGCTCGTTTTGGCAGGCATACGGAAGCTAGACTGTCGTTTCGGACGTTGATCATAGTACTAAAAAAGAAAAAGAAAGAAAATATGGAATGATTCAAGCTTGATTTGAGTGATTTCTCTAGCTACTTACATCTTTTGTGGGCAAACTGGAATACTGATTCGGATAGCTATCAAAACTGGCTGTCGTTGTGGTTGTCTTATTGAGAGCCTCTTCGGTTGAAATTAAAAAACGATGCTTTGCATAACGATATGTGGCCAGGCAACAGGCCATTGTAAAAATTAGGCAGACAAAGATGACAATAGACACGGTCATTGCCGAGGCGCTCTGGGTGTGCTCTAAGAGGAGAGAAAGTGAGAAAAAGAAATAGAAGAGATCACGATGAAAAAAAGCTCGGGAGAGGTCAGCGATTTTGACTTACCTTCACATTCACCGGGCACACAAGCAGTCTTCTCGAATTCCCCACCACGACACTCCATGGCACTAGGCTGTTCGATGAGGCAGCGGCGATGACGTAGGCGTATGCCATCACTGGAACAGGATGACCATTCACTCCATGTGCTCCAGCCCAGGAAATCTGTCAGAAAAAACCATATCATTCAGAAAGTCAGTCTTTCTCCGGTTGATCAAATTGACTTACCTTCGCATGGAACCATTTCGCATTTTTGCTCATCAAGAGCTCGTCCCTGGCACAGGCGATCATGACCTCCAAGACATTTCCTTGTGCGTCTGCGAACACCAAGACCACAAGTTACCGAACAGGGAGACCACTCGGACCAGCAGCCCCACTCATGGTCCACCTCATTGTCTATGCTATTGTCTGGTTGCAGCTGTGTATCCGAGTCGTGGGTTGGGCAGGCCTGAAGATTGCAGGCCCGACTCTGAGTGCCACGACCGCGTTGACGTTGCTGAGTGCCGCCACCACAACTGACACTGCACGGTGACCACGAGTCCCCATCGTTTTCCGTGGTAGAGTCGTGGTCGCCATGTCGTTGGCAAGTGCCATCCGAGCGACAACTGCGGGTATCCTCCTTGGCTAGGCTGATTCTCACAGAGCTGGCATCGGGACTAGTTGCACGGCAGGCATATCTAAAGCGTCGTTCGATGATTGTCGCATCCGTCGAGGAATTGTCTGTGGCCGCTGCTGTGGGTGCAGCTGTCAACCAGGGAGTCCAAGCACTTAGCTTCCGCACTTCGCTACAACTCTGCATATTGCACTCTTCGTAGTCGAGGCGACATCCGGGACACTCAAGCCCACCATTCAGGGGATTGGGATCATTGCATTCGCGTAGCCGCATTCGAAAGCCGCCGCCACACTGGGCGCTGCACTCACTCCACTCGCCCCATGGCCCCCAGCCACCGTCTACCGCTAGTGGTTTGGCCACCGGGCATGGAGGCAAATGCCGGCAATACATCTCTGCCTGCTCAGATCCTACACAAGTGCGTCCCCCGTAGGCTGGCTTGGGATTGCCGCATGTGCGTCTCCGCGTTTTCACCGCAATGCCACAGCTCTGGGAGCATGGTGACCAAGCGGACCAATCCGTCCATCCTCCGTGCTGAGTGCAGTTGGTCACCTCAGTGGCAATACCCTCGCAAGTGGCACCACCATGCTGTGGCCGAGGATTATTGCAATTACGCTGACGGCACATGCAATTGCTATCCGGCTGATCGTGTTGCTGGCAGACATTCCATTGCGACCAGGCCGACCAAGCCCCATCAATGGGGGCATTGACTACGGGGCAAGTTAACACGGAAGCCTGTTGCCAATGCTGATAGTAGGTGGCCTCCAGGGGCTGGGGCACACAACGTTCCACCAACTCATTCCAGCCACAATACGGATCCATGGCATTGAGGCAGCTCGACTGCGACACATGTCGTTGGCAACGTTGTGCAGGTATCTTTGTCAGGGCCAAATCCGTTCCCAGATAGAGCGAATCACTGACCTTCAGATAGGCCATGTTAAGGAATGCATTGCTGCCCGTGTCATCTGCCTGCCACAGTTCGACCAGACAAGTCTGGGCCAGATCGTTGCCATCAATGCTGCCATATTTCACCGATAATTTCTTAATGTGATTCCCACTGCTGGCCACATAGATCATGTGAATCTGCTCGGTCTTGGTCTGCACCACATCCATGGCTATGTGACTAAATTGCTCTAACTTCGAATGATACAGCGGCTGGGAGCCAATTGGCTGTACGGCTTGATCCATCAGTTGATAGCGAGAACTCTCTAACCAATGATCGAATCCCGTGGCACCACTGGCACACTGGAATTGACTGCGTTGACGTGTGTTTACCGTCTGCCAGGCCTCATCCGTATGCTCCTGATGTCTGAAGGCTCCCTCGAAGGCATCATTGATGGCTGTCAGATTGTAAGCACATACCGCTGATCCAAAAATGCTTGACCTAGTAGAGAAATCCATGGATTAGAATGAATCTACGGAATAATCGACGACCATCACTTACCCTGACGTTCTGAAGGTCGCATAAAGTATATGCTCCGACTCGGCATAGGTCATGCCTTGGATTTCATCAAAATAATATGGATAGTCACCGGGTAGGGAGCAATTCAAGCGTGCCTTCAGAAACGAAGTCCAGTTATCGCGCAACAATTGTCCACCGCCACCCACATCGTTCTTACAAACTCGTGCAATGCGGGAATAGATGACCTAGCCAAACAGAAACCAAAATAGAGAATTTTCAAATGATTTTCTCCCCTGAATGAGTTCGTTCCCCTTACCTTGCCACATGTCATGTGCTCGGCTGCCGATTCGCGTAACAAAAAGTATACAAAATTGCCAGCCTCAAAACTGCCAACGAATTGAGCTCCATTTAACCAATTATTATTATACTGCTTGGTGCGTAGGAAGCGCTACAAAGAGATGCAATTAGGAGTAAGTAACGAAAGATCTCTCAGTCGTACGGGATTCCGCGGGGGCTCACCTTATTGGATTGCACGGGTGTACGTAGAATGGCCACATCACTGCCAGAAAAGTCGGTTGCAGTACCCACAAACATATTGCCATTTGTTAGAAGCAAGCTAGTACTGTTCGCCTGAGGATGGAAGGGGCACTTGACCACACCATCATCCACTCTGGTGACGTTAAGGTTTTCCATCTACAAGCGCAAAAAAAGAAAAACACGCCAAAATGACGCTTGTTTAAGTTGTCGCGACGACGACGACGACGACGACCACCACTCACCTGGCGCCATGAACAGCTCGGCTGGAAGGCGTTCGTCCCACACGCGTACAATTGGTTCTCACCGTTGCTGTGGAGCACGCGTATATAGTTGCGACACCAACGCTCCGACTGGCCTTTCGCCTGGCACATGGCAATCTGTGATGGTGTCGCCTCCCAAATGGCTCGCTCCAGTGGCTCCAAATCGAAAGACATGCGGTACAAGGTGTCTCTACGAGTAAAAAAACATAAAATGTGGTTAAAATATGTAGTTGGGAATGGTAACAGGAGTAACTGTAACAGACGCGGCCCACAATTGTTTACAAATAAGGCAGACTTGCTCCTCCCTCCCAACCCCCCCTGGCCGCCGTTTAGTATACCTCATATATGTAGCCAGTTGTCATAATTTTCAACTGGTTGGCCGCCAGTGCATTGAACTGCAAGGCAAACAGGTAACGATACCCTGGCACAGTGGTTTTCTAATTTCGCAGAAGAAAAATATCATTTGGCCACAAATCAAAGTTTGCAAGAGACCAAAGACCACTGTGCTACGCAGAAATGCGCTAGCAAAACGAACACAAAGATCAATGGAGATCAAGTGCAATGCGCGAAACAAACGTTAAATGGTTACATCTCGAGCCAGAGAACGCCTGGTGTTGGTCCGTTGATCTGGGTCTGGGGAGGGGGGGGCTTGAAGGAATGCCGACGACTAGACGACGCCATAAAGCCGCCGCCGCCACGCCACCACATGTCAGCCATCTAATGGTCAGTTGAGGCTGTTTAGCAGCAGCCTTAAAATAATGTTGAAACAACTCTCCGACGTAACCAGGTTCGCCCAATATCAATCAGTCATATATACATATATCTATCTATCTATATATATGTACGTAGACTATATATCATATATGTGCAGCAGCTGACTCGATTGGCGCGTGGCTCAGCTCAGGTGGTAGTAACCTGAGAGGTTCCCCTCGATGCTTGATGCGTGCTCGATGTGTGTATGTGTGTGCGAGAGTTTCCCCTCCTCCATCATTTTTTTTTTTTTTTTTTTTGGCTACGTGATGAGGTAATAAACACGGCAACATTTTGCAAAGAAGTTAAACGCCCTTTTTTATTTTTTTATGCCAGCTGTCAGCAAGTCAAATTTTTAGCAAGCGGCTAAAAGCCGCAAAAGGTGTGTTTCCAACCAGAAAAATTGACAATCACTTGGTGTTGAGCGTTGGCAGATGCATTTCATTTCATTTCAAAAGTCTGGTTAACTGGCTTTTTATACCTCTGCTAAAATCTCTCTTAACCCTGCAGTTATCAATTGGGCTTGGGCTCTTAATACGAAAAGCGTTTAGAGCTCCGGTCATTAGGCAAATGATAAGATCGTTGCGGCTGAAAACGGAAATAGCGAGCGGGCAAAAAAAAAAAAAACACAAAAAGCCCATGTGAAAAAAGTGACGTGACAAAAGTCGCGTAGCAAAAAAAAACTAGCCATTTATGTATATAGTATATATCGCCGTAAATCGCACCTAGACTTAACGGCTGCAAATATTAATTATTGCTGATTGTGCACACTTGTTGTGTGTGTCCGTGTGTGTTATTGTTGAGTACTTTTTTACGGTGTGATTACATTGGCCTACAGAAAGCGAGAAAAAATTAAGAGGTTTTTTTTTGTATATATTTATTGTGTTATTGCTTTCTTTCTTACCGCAAAAGCAAACAGAAGAAAAAGAAATAAAGCCAAAGAGTGTGGACTACGTAAGTGTTATTCAACACATGGACACAACTGAAGCGATGGAAATAGTTCCGTTTAGCTGGGAAATGTTGTGAAACTTCATTTAACAGTATACAAAAATGTTTCTAGTTAACTAAGAAAACGAAATTTAGTAATGAGCAAGTGATTCAAAGTAACTAGTCCCTTTAGAGGAGAAAGATTTGTTGTGTAGCTTCATCAAAAGCAGCCATAAACATTTCTTGTGCGTTCCTACTGACTGCTGGTATTCAATAATCTTAAAATGCAGCATAGAAGCAAGATCCGTTAGAGGGTAACGCACTGTCTTTTCATAGCTTTCATAATTTGTTGTTGCATTCTTCAGTTGCATTCCTTTTGCAAAGACCATTCCTGGTATTTCATACCAAATAGGGAGCAATTAGCCAAAGAAGTTTTCTAACCCAAGCGTAAAGTTTGGCACCTGTTGCTGCGTTGGGCTCCGCTCGACTCAAACTCTAATGATAAGTTCAATGTGCGCTCTTTCACTACGAAAAAAGCGATAAGCAGCAAAACGAACGACCTTGTCAATTAGCATTGGCAACGCACGGTAAGGCAAGGCAAGGCAACAGCAAACTTTTCAGCCTTCTCAGTGATTCAATTTTTATCTCTCGTTTCACTTCATGCCATAGCGCTAGCAAAAATTCTACTCTACGACTATATACATACATATGTGCATATCTGTATCTGTATCTATAGTAGGTGTGAAAAAATCTGTGATACATATGTTTTTCTTTTTCTCTTGTTGTTTGTTGCTCTTAAAATATTTACTTTTTGTTTTGTCAGTTGTTGAATTTTCGTATTTGTCATTAACCAAGCGAGGCATGCGTGCAAATAAGAGAAACTATGAAAAATTATCGCAACATTTTTCCATGGAATTTTAATGCGCCCCTCAAGCATGTCGCCCATCAATAATAAGTGCTTAAGGAAGTAATTAAAAGAGATTTAAGACGTGTGTCTCCGTGTGTGTGTTACCCATTCAGCCAACACCTAGCTATGAGTCTACGCCTGCCCAACTGCACCTGCTATATCCTACAACGAAGGCAGATTGTTCAGATTAGATGGGAAATACTCGAAGAACTGTTGTTCCATATTCACATATTTCGCACACCTTACACCCCCTCTTGATCATTGACGAGAGACAAGACAACAAAATGGTCTTTTTGTAATGTAAGCTGAGTAAATGGCGGCAACCGCTTTAACTTGGCCAGGTAGATCGACCAAAATGTATCTGTATCTGTGTGTGTTATGTGTGGGTGTTAGAGCGCGCCTGCTCGGCGGCGGACCCCAAGGCGAGGTTGTAATTAAAAGTTGGCTGGCTGGCCACTGCCTGCCTAATCTTTGTGTGTTCGAAACGAACTGAACTGCAATTTTTGCAGATTTTTGCACTGCCTACGCTGCCGCATTCCTTTTTTTCTGTTTTGCTTCAAGAGAGACTGGCGCTGTTAAAAAGTCACACAATTTTTGTTTAATAGAAATATGCAAAGCGCCTGCCTTTACCTCCTACTCCTCCTCCTTCTGCCTTAAAGTGTGTCAGTCGGAGTAGGGGGCTGGCTGGCTGACTGGCCTGGGTACCTACTTTAGGTGTAACATGGTTTGATTAATTTTGATTTCAATTTTCGTTGTTCCAGTAGCTGCCAAAATGACGTTGACTGGCAACGAAATCTGTCAGGTGCATTTTGTATCTTTTAATGGGGGGATATATGAAGCATTTAAGGAGATTAAAATTAGATTACACACACACACACACATATGCATTGTTAAATATTGCATAAAATAGAATTCAATTTGCAAATAATTGAAAGAAATTCCATTCTCGATGGAATTGTCTTACGATTTATTTCAAATTTGTGAAATCTTAATGTAACCATAGGAAAATGTAGTTTCTTTTTGTTGTTGTTCATACATCTTCTATGATTTCTCAAGACAATGTTGTAGATCATTGAAGACCCACAACTGTCTTTGCTTTATGTCTAATGCTAAAGCGAAAGCCACCAAATGACCCTCAAGTTGTCTTTTACAACAATTTAACCACTAAATCCACAATGTTAATCATGCATCATTGTCGTCTCACTCTCTCTTTTACTCGCTATAAAACATAAACCGCATTTTAATTATGGCTATATAATTGTTGTTCTCTTTCATACTACTTATACTCTATAACTAGGTGTAGAATTATTTTTATGATTTTGCGGTTACTATAGTCATAAAATAAAAAAAACAAGTCGGATGATCCGGGCATGACATGCTCCTTCTCACAGCCTGGTCACAGGCCACCACCACTTGACACGACCATCGGCTCCGATTACACACACACACACACACACACACACACACACACACACACACACACACACACACACACTCACACACACAAATGAGAGTCCCATGACGAGTAGTGACAAGGCGGCGGCGGCTTCGGATAGAAATGGGAATGGGACAGAGTAAGTAGTGAATGTACTGCTGCACTCGGCTTGTACATGAAGTACAACAGCGCAGCAACTGGCCCGAAATTTGATATAGACTGCATTAAAATAATATGCCATTTTGTTTTCATTTTTCTTGGCTCTCTTTTTCCTCCAACTCCCTTTTTTGTGATTTTTTTGGATGGTCTGTCTGTCGGTCGGTTGGTCGGTCGGTCTTGAAGCATTGTTGTGGCTTGGCTTAGCGCAAATGGAGCATGCAAATGACCCGGTCTTGTGGGAAGCATTTGAAATGTTTATACATATGGCTAAACATTATTTATTTGTCTTATACAGTTACGTATTCGTAGAAAACAGGGAAATACTCATAAGAGATTCAAGGAAACACACAAAATTCAATTTGAAATGCCTTATAAACCAGTGGACCTCAAAATATCAAATAAACAGAATCTTAATTAATTGAATCATCCTCTCAAGCTACTTCTTTTACCAAGAAGATCTTGAAGTCAGTTAAGCAATTCTCAATAGGAATTCTTACGCAAAAAATGCATTTACTTTGCCACCTGTAGTTAGGGATCGACCAAAACAAGAGCTAGCAAGAGTATTTAAACTCCGGCCATACTCTGTTCTCTAGTTTTCTTTTACAATCTGCTAAATTTGGCGCAAAAGTAGAAAATATACTTGACCTAGGAAGGAGAATGCCTTTCGAAAAATTATTTATTTGCAGACCTTTGATTTGCAGACTTAAATCGACTTAATAATCTCAACCCACTTGCTTCACAAAACCAGTCTGTGGTCGGTCCCTAGATATTTTGTAATTTTATCAAAAAATCCTACACATTATAAAAAAAAAGAAAAAAATATATCATTTGATGTTGTTGTTCCACATAGTTAACCAAAGCCCACCTGGCTATCTACCTACTTACTATATTTTTTTTATATGCCGCACAAGGCCCTTCGTTTAAATGGCTTAATATCTCGACAATTTCTTATCACCATCATCTATATATACATAAATCACTAAAGCGCTAGTTACGTTCAAAAGTCTAGTAGATACAATATGTATGAAAATGGGTGAAACAGAATACATAAAAATATTATAGGTAATAAAACATCAACAAAAAGAATAAGAAAAAGAAAAGTAGAAAATAAAAACTTTGACGAATGATTGACGACTTTTATGCCGCATGCTACACACACACACAATGGGTTAAGGCCTCTGGTTCTCTCTCTAGTTCTCTCAACTAGACGACAAGCGTAGTGTTTTGACTTTTCTTATCGCACCACCGGCATGGCCTGGTGGTGTACAAGGTGTCACATTTATAGTACTTGGCTTCTTCTTCTCTTCACCACTCCTCCGGCTCTTTCTTCTTCTACTTCTCTTCAACGTAAATGTAAAGTAAACTACATACATACATACAATATAAGAAAGACTACGAGTACGAGATACATCAAATTGCTTAACAAATAAGCAGAATTGTCTCGTCTCTCAATGTTTTTTTTTTTTTTCTTCTACAGGTTTTCATTTCTTATTTTTATGTCTTTCTTTTTTTTCTTTTTACGCTCAATTATCTTTATTTATTCTCCATGCACGCAGGTACTTGAGATAAAGCTGGTTGTTATGTTGGGGTTGGGGTTATATTCTTCTGTGGTTTTCTTGTAGGTACCACCACCACAAACAAATTTAAAAAAAAATCACCACAACAACAAAAAGAACCTCCGAAACTTTATCAGTTTTAATTTGTTACACACATTGCATCTGTTTAAGTTTACGCAATACTTTTGTTGATAACCTCAAAAAAAGTAAGAAAGAATTGATATGAAAACTTGCGTATTGTGTATACCCTGTAGATCCACATAAACTAGGAGCGTATATTAAAAAGACTGACCTTAATTTGGTCACGATTTTTCATACATTTTAGATCAAGTTGCTTAGTTTTTCTTTTCCGGAATCAAATATGTACATATGTATCGGAGATTTTCTTGGAAACATGAGAAGATTAGATTTAATGGGGTAAAGAAAGTACATTTTTGAATCACTTGTTACTCGTTCTATTACCCCAATACAGGGTATATCAAAGTCGGCACTTATAGTGAGCCTACACAATATCGGGGGTGTTTTCCCAAAAGAAACAAAAAAGGCAAACTTTATCACTTATCAGCAAATTCAAAATGTGCTGACCCATTTATCTTAATTTGTTTTTTTTTTTAATCGTTTCGGGGTTTCTGTGTTCTCTATTTTCGGTGGCGAACACTCACGATGACTGCAAGAGACTTTAAACTGTGACTCAAACTGGCCGCCGGATGGATAGTAAAAAGAATTTTAAGACCTTAATATTGCGATAATATTGCTCACCTCGCACCCACAATGACTTGATTCCTGCCCACATCGAATAAAAGTTCGGAATACCAAGTTGTGTTTGGATCGTAGAATCGTTTAGCTGTGGACATTAAATCTGCAAAGAAAGCGAAAGAATTAAATGAGTAAATTAGAGCAGAGTAAAAATCGAAAAGCACCTCATTTATCGAATTTCGATTAGTTCGATTTTGTTGGTTACTCATATCGAATTGTTGGCTTTAAACCAATCTATCGGCTATGAAATCATAGATTTCATATTCAAATAATATCCATCTAATAGACCATGTCTAGCACACTTAATGTTCACTTCATATTGTTGGGATAAATCGAATTGGTGACCCTGTTTCGATCACAGATCTTTAGAGCTTCACTGCAAATCGTAATACCTGTCATCAAAGTAATCAAAAACTGAAAACCATTGTAAATAAATCGGTGTTGTGTATTTAATATTTTTTTATATTAATCCATAATTTTGCTGAGTTTACCCTTTTTTTTTGAAGCGTACTTCAAGCTGAGCATTCCATGCAAAAAGTACAAATATTTAAACAATATAAAAAAACACAAACAGTTGACTTTGAAATTCTTGTTAAAATTGTGTGGGATTTTTGGGTGGGGACTAAAGCACAACCTGCGATATGATCTGATCTGTTTTTCTGTCTCTGTCTCACTCTCGAGATTGCATAATCAAAGTGCAGACTCAAAAACCTGACAGCAGATGTAAGAAAATCAACCCAATTTCAATGTACTCTAACTCTCAAGTACGTTTACTTTAGGTCTTGATTGATTGCCCAGCAATTGACATAGTTTTCTTCTTTTGATAATCCACAATGGGTCTCTGTCTCTTACTTACCTTGATATGTGATATAACGCGAATCATTTTCCAATAGTTCAAAATTCGGCTGGGTCCTGGTGGAATCGCCTACAAAGGCCAAACCATGGATTGACCCGATTAGCAAAAGTAGAAGCCACTGTGTTAAGTGTGGCATTTTAGCAAATTTTAAAATTAGCATGCTGCAAATAAAAAGAAAACAAAACAAATATTAAAATTGAGACGAGAATATTATTAGAAAACAAAAACTCATAGAACTCTTGCTTTATTGTTCTAAATTTTAATAGTTTTTGATTTCAATTATTTATTGTTAGGTCAAGTTCGAAACGACCATAATTAATGGTTTTTTGGCGCTACGATTATGATTAACCCATGAATGTATTTATTCATTTAGCACACTCACTTCTGTGGTTATTAGTGTGAGATTGTTCCATTCCTCTCTCGAAATGATATTTAATGAAACACTTCACAAAACACCACCAATATGCACAATAATATATATATATATTTTGATCGATAGATTTCTTTTATTATAGCGAAATTTTCATTTCTATGAGTTAAGTAAGACAAAAACAAAACAAAAAAACGGCAAACGCAAAAGACAAACGCGCGCAACCGGAGATTGAAATATGTACGTGACGGGTTTGAGTTTTCTTCTTCTTCGTCTTGATGTTAAGTTTAGTTTAGTTATATAGTATTTCTGTTTTCCCCTCGGTTTTGTCGTATTTGGATTGTGGGTTCTTCTAGTTTGGTTCACTTCTCCAGTGAGACGCGCATGCCACAGAGAGTAGGCGAAGTTAACCGCGCAGCGAGTCAAAACAAACTGAATGCCGAGGCAGCCGAGAGACTTCACAAAATACAGCCCAGAGTCAGTCGGTACGGGAGTCGAAGCCGATAATGGAGAAGGCGAAGAGCAGTGGAATCAACAAAATTGAAAAAAAAAAAAAAAAAAACAGAGAGAGAAAAAGAAACTGAAAAGCAAAGCAACAAACCAAACCAAACGAACGAACGAACGAGCTAAACGAAACGAAACGCCGACGCGAAGATGGTTTTCTGTAAGAAGAACCGGCTTGAGTTTGGGTTTGCCTGCAAGGCTTAAGATACTACTACTAATATGTAGATATATACTTATATATATGTATATTCCGTTTTTGGGCGCGGTTGCAGTGGCAATAGCCGGGGTAGGGCGCGCTCATATATCATGCGACAACAACGACGACGACTCTTCAGAATCTCTTTTGAGGATCGTCGTCGTCGCCCAGTGGCTGCATTCAAATGAGATTTTGGGCAGGACACACAGAACCAAACACAGACAGAGACAGAGGCCAAAACGCTGTCAGTGCCAGGGCCAGGGCCAGAGCACACTTGTTGTGTGTTTGTGTGTGTGTATGTTTTCTGGTAGCCTGACAAATTGACATTAGAGCCATACGACGCGATATTCTATATCGAGCTGTGACGAGTCTCGCCTGGCCTGGCCCAGATGGTATCTCATTATCAGGGTCGAAAATTTGTTTGTTTTTGATACATCAGCAGAAAACTCAAAATACATACTGAGCGGAATATATAATGTCCCCAGTTTGGTTTTGAAAAAACCACTTGATGGAATATTAGATATATGATATCTCTCTCTCTGAGCTGAGCAGCTCAGAGAACTTTCATTCTCATTTCTCTTTCAACAAGTCATAGTATTTAACCTTGACTTGAGCTAGTGTGAAAACACACAGCTGGATGCCCGGCAAAAACAAGAAAACAAAAGATGAATCAATTCTACCGATATCGATGGCGATGCTGCAACTGTGCAACACGATCCTACGAATTCTATTCTCAGAGTTTTCGTTAATGTTTGTTTATGCCACAACACGCATCTCGTCCTACGACGTGCCTAGTTACCTAAACCATTGTCTTGTCGCAAAGGTCGCAAAAGATGGGAGAGAAGCAAGAAAGAACGAACATTGGTCAAATATGCTAATTACCTTATTTCTCGTACCGATAATTTACAGCTTAACTTTTACTGTCAACCGTCAACCATCAATACATCAGGAGGTTCAGGTTCAGGTAGGTCTCTTCCCACAGTAGTTGTTGTGAGTCATCAAGGAAATGGCCATAAATTTAACTACTGTATCCTTATCCATGCACATGCACTCGATGCAAAAATTCCCAACCACACCCCACCCCACACCTTATCCGGTAAGGCACACACACACACACACGTACGATTTTCACCTGACAATTTTTTGGTTATCAGAGCCTTTTGACAAAGGCTTCCATTCAATCGAAAAATAACCAAGGGTTGCTAGTGGTTAGTTAGCACAGTTGTGTTTACCCAAAAAAAAATATATATACATATAAATATATATGAATTATGATCGATTGTGTGTATTTGAACTGGATAAGTCTTTGTCAATAAAACAAAAATTTGTTTCACGTGTTTTTTTTGTACCATCCATCCATAGAAAGAAATGGTATATAAAAGTCGCCAAAATGTTTGTGACAGGTAGAAGGACCCTAAAAAAAGCTGCAGCCACCATATTCGGAATGTAGACTCCTTAAGACTTAATGGCCGCATGGCCAGAGTTAGACGATGGCGGCGCCAAAGTGCTTTTTTTTTTGACTTGGTACATGGTATATACAAGTCGGCGCGGCGGCTTACTTAATTTATTATACCATGCATCCATAGGATGAAATGGTATATTAAAGTCGCCAAAATGTATGTAACAGGGAGAAAGAAGCTTTTCCGACCCTATAAAGTATATATATTCTTGATCAGCATGAGAAGAGAAATTGATAGAGCCATGTCCGTCTGTCCGTCTGTCCGTCCGTCCGTCTGTCCGTCCGTCCGTAAGAGTGCAGAGATCTCAGCAACTATAAATGATAGAGCTACCAAATTTAGAATGTGGACTCGTGTAGTATAGACGCTGACCAAGTTTATGTTTTTTTTTTGCCACGCCCCCTTCCGCCTCCGGAATTTAATAAAAAGTGATTTTCTCCCGCAATATTTATCGTATCGTAATTTAATTTGGCACACTCATATATCTAATGAACATCTATCATTTCACCAAATTTTTTTTGCCACGCCCCCTCCCGCCTCCGGAATTCAATAAAAAGTGATTTCCTCCCGCAATATTTGTCGTATCGGAATTTAATTTGGCACACTCATACATGTTATGGTTATCTATCATTCCACCGAGTTTCATAAAAATCGGAGTAAAAATGGCCGAGTAATACATAGAAACGTTTTTCCCACAAAGTGGGGAAAGTGCACACACATAAGAGTGAGCGAGATAGCATAATCAAATCGGGCATACGAAAGAAATTTAATATATGAATTTGGTTTTATAAACTCAATGTAGTTTTTTTCTCCCTGATGCATGGTATATCCAAGTCGGCCCGGCGACTTACTTACTTTATTTTTATTTGAAATTGGATACTCTCTCCTCTTCTTCTAAACGCATTTCTCTCACATGTTGATGAATATGAATCAAAGTCTTTGTTGAGGAGGACAGGAAAAAGAATCGTTTGTGGCAATCATTTATTTACATAAAACTTTCAAACTCACTAAAATTTAATGGCCATTCAATAAATTTAATCATAAAATATTGAAAGGCACAGTGCAGAATTCTTGAGATCGGAGACGAAGACGAAGAAGTCGTCGTCCAACGATTTCAATCAAAATTGCGCCAATTGAAAAGACCTTAAAATAGAATTGAAGCCAATGAATTCTCTTAACGCAGAACGCAAAACGATCGAAATGAATTATCACAATTTGTGTGTATGTGCATGTGGGGACGAGAAGAGAATGAAGACCAATTCCGCTGATTGGGGACACACCAAGTCATAAATTTCATGACAATTAAAATGCGTTGGTGTTTGCATAGTTAATTTTTCCCTCAACTTTCCAATGAAAATGCATACATAAAGCGCCTCGTAAAACTCAAAAAAAAAAATCACCAAAAAAAAAAAGAAAAAAAAAACTAGCAACAACAAAAAAAAAGAATTCACTTATCATTATAGATTGTTGTTGTTGTTGTCGTGTTAAATCAATAAATTAAATAGACGAATAAGAGGGAGAGAGAAGAGGTTCAAGCTCAAGTTGGGCAAGAAAATCATTTTATTTATGACACCAATTTTGGTAGCGATAACACCATCCCACCACCACCACCGACAGACACGTGGCGGCGACACGAAGCCACTACCACTGCCCACTGGTGCCCACTGTGCCGACTACTGCTTGATATACATATTGATATTGAATATGTGGTTTTGGAATTATGGAAAAAGTGTCGAAAATATCAATAAATAACAGCGATCGGCGATGAGCAAAATGATCAAAAATGAACAAACTTTACTACAACATTTAAGCGCAGTCATTAATTTTAGAAATAATGCAAATATATGTATATACACCTATTTATGTGTGCGTTCAATCGATTAATTTATGACATTAAGGTGGCTCGAAGTTTGAAATCGATAAACCATGAGTGAAATCTTTCTATTTCGATTGAACGAACCCTTTTGGGGCTTGAGAGCAACTAACTACTTGACACTTAGTCATAGTAATATTCAAAAAGTTGAATTGAATAAAATATTAGGTAAAAAACATCAGGCAACAGTCTAAAAATATGACCTCCAATGCACTTACTGAAAGACTATCGTAGTTGGGAGTTCGATTTCTTGAACCACTTGATGGAATATTAGATATATGATCTCTGGCATTTCTTTCAACAAGTCACATAAACCAGAACTGAGCTGCGAGTTTCTTGACACTTAATCATAATAATATTCAAAAATTGTACTCCAATACTTCACGAGAATTTAGAAACGAAAGGAATTCAATATTTTTAAGTCTGGCAGTATGTGATAAACAAATGTTTTAAATCCATATCTTTAAAATCAAATCTAACTAGGGGAGAGTGGAGACAATCCGGGACAGACTAATTATAATAAGTATAGAATAGTGTCCTAGGATCGCAATGTCCAATCTTACGAATCGTATTTTATCGGATTACCCATTTTGTTTAGATATCTTTGAAATTCCCATTGCCTGAACATCCCTAATATATTTTTGAAGCGATATTTGCATATTAATTACATTACCATGATTTCATTTAAATTGACAATTTATTGTAATAAAACTAATTTATTATAATTTCCCTTTTATATAACTAATGCTTTTGTTGCTCAGCAGCTGCCAAATAAAATTAATAAATTTTAACCATAGTCGCCGATACTCACTCACTCTCGTAGGTATTTACTGTCCCCATGGTTTTGGATTTTTATGCAAATGATTTTGGCGCTTTTGAATTTGTAATTTACGAAGAAAACACCATTTGAATCTTATATGGCACTATACACTTTATCCATTGGGCATATAAGCTTGGCGATTCTTCGAAATCGAAACGCTCTTGAAGGGAACTTAAGATTGGTGTTTAGGGTATAGAAACTTCGAAGTTAAGAGTAGCCCTCTGGATTGTTTTTTTTTTCTTTTATATGAGTTTTATTTCAATTCCACCTGCTGTGGCTCTAATGATGATGGAACTCTAAACATTCCCAAAACGCCAATTTTTTGGGGGCTTCCATTTTGATTTCGGTTGTGCGGTTTTTTTTTTTTTTTTTTGAAACATTGAAATTTAGAGCTCGTCGCACTGTCTGGCCATATTTGGATTGAAATCAATTTACAACTTTTGCTCTAGTGAATTCAGTTTTGTTCTTTATTTAGACAGATTAATGAGTGGCTAGTCGAATGCCTGAATGGCTGAATGAATGGCTGCCTAGTGTCATTTCATGCCTTTCAGTTGTCAAATTAAAAGGCCCAGTCAGTGTCTGGCTATAAGTCCATACATATGTACGTGTTTATTGTGGAAAATAACAGCAAATGTCGCGTCGTCTTAATGGCCTCAACTCAAACTGACAATTGCAAAATCTCTATTGAGCATATGACAAGCCAAAGTGCAAATTAAACTCATGCGAACAACAAATGTCCATAAACTAAATGATAAATTAGCAGCTCCTTAAATTTATGCAGAGGATTTGTGCAACATATTGTACGATTCATTTCAAGCCAAATGTCTGAAATATTCCTTCTATTAAGTTGTACCATGTTGTTCTCCTTTTGTTTTCCAATAACACATATAAAAACAAAAAAGTGATTGGCTTCAGTGAGTTTAGAACTCTAGATTTGAGAGGCCATAAATCTATTTTATTAATTTCTCGTCAAAACACTCTTCTCTTTGCAAGGCTCCAAATTGAGCAAAAGTTTACTTTATTTTTTATTGCTTTTCTGTCTACTTTGAAAATGCCATTAAAATCGTTAGGAAAATTAGAAAAAAAAACTGTTATTTCGACTTAATTTGCAACGATATTTAACGATGTACACAAAATGCGTAAATTGGGTCAAAAAAAATGAGTTTTTCCCATATTTTAAACTAAGTTTCTTAAGAACTTGCAAAAAAAGTATTAATTTTTGCTGAATTTCCCTACGAAAATGAGGTTTTCGTTCAGTTTTTTGGGTTCACTTTTACATATGTATAGTCTTTTCCCCATACGGACGATTGAACTTATTCACACAGTTTTCTCAGATGGGTTATCCATCGCAGATCTACTGAGCTGTAAAGTTAAGGCCTGGCTAAATTGTTGCTACCTAGACCAAGATTAGTTTTCTGGATTTCGCTTGTTTTCAATTAACCAATTGCCCAAAACTTTCACAAATGCATTTTTCTGTTGAAAAATTTTATGAAACAAGTTTGTTTTTTTATATCTTTTGTCATATGCAATGTATGTACATACATCCGTTCATACATATGTTTTATGGCCAAAGAGACCACACGCAATTTGAAGGGGTCACTTATGAGCATTTAATCCTTTTGGGCAACACCAAAAATACAAAAAAAGAAACATCGACACAACAAAAAGAAAAGGGTGCGTGTGGCGGCATCCACTTGGGGGGGGAACGGACACCAACAATTTGATTTATATGGCCAATCCGATTCATGGAATATTTCTATGGCTTTCACTGTCAATGTACAAAAATAAAATAAAAAAATATACAAAAAACACCCACAGTCAGTCGAATATAAACTCAAAATGAAGACATTATAATACCACAAAGAAAAACGAAAAGAAGGCGCGCCAATTTGAGACAATATTTATGTAAATTTCTTGAGGTTTTTTTGGCTTCTGGATTTAGAGTAAAAGAAAGAGAGAGAGAGAGATAGCCTTGCCCTGTTCTCAGCTCTTACAATTAGTTGTAATTGTAAGCTTTCTATTTACCATTATGACTTGACAACATTTTACAACGAAAACGCAAAAAACATCATCATCATGTGTGGTCAGCAGTTGGTCTAGGGCAAATCGTTGTAATGGATCTCAGCTTGTTTATCCAAGTTTCGTGTGTCCAAGTCTTACAATTACAACCACTGGACAGACGACTAACCGGTTCGTCCCATATATACATATATTTACATATAAGTTACGAAAAGTAGCACAAATCTATTAAACTACTAACCAAAGCAATTAAACAAGTGGGAGCGGTTGCGTTTGCTTATAAAAAAAAAAAAAACGAAAAGCACGAAAAAAAACGTCCAACTTAAACCAAAATCTCAGCAAAATCTCGTATCAACTTTCTTGGAGGAACTTTTTTCGGATGGTATTAAAAAGGAGGGAATCTAAGGGCGTCAAGGTGAAAACTTTGTCGCCATTGAGACGAAATTGTTTTACCATTTAGCACATTGAGCGCAGGCAGCACAATGTCCACAGCAACAACAACAAAAGGCCATTAGAAAAAATTTACATAAATCAAAGTCAATATGAAAATATACGATGGTGGCTATTGTCCAAATCAATTTAAATAGAATATTTCGTTATGACAAAAACACGATTAGAATAATGTTGAGTAAGCAAGCGCTTCGGTTGCTTCGATCGCTTCGGAGGTGTGGATAATTTATGATTATTATTAGCGGGGCATTGTTTTATTTACCCTCAAACATAACTTTGAGGTGTGAAATTTCGGCAATAGATTTTTAAACTCAGTAGGTTTAACTTCGAGGTAGAGTCTGTCCGTACGTCCAGCATAGAATACGAAAAAAACAAAAAAATACAATTTCAAAATTAACAACAATAATAAAACACAAAAAAAAAAAAAACACTAAAAAAATAACCAAAAAGACACCCCCTCGAAATTTTGAGTAATATTTGCACAATGAGTGGACTTGATGTTATGCAATATCTATTGGATCAAAGGACACGCGAACGTGATTTACTTGCTAAGAAGGAGCAACTGAAGGAGCGTCTACGTAAAATGAAAGAACAACTTCAACTATTGGAGCATCGCGATGATGAGATAACTTGCTTGATAGCCGCTGGCAATTTGTATCAATTGGCCAAAGTTCGGTCGGTGCGCGATGCTCTATCGGCGCATCTGACGGTCACAATGCGAACATTTTTAAAGACACATCGCAAATTGTTGCGTGTCCAGCGGCGCATGCGTCATGTGCACACAGCATTCTATAACAATGTGGTGCGAAATGTTGAGCGATAAATGGATGCTCAGTAGAGTACAGACTGACGACGGTTTCCCTCATTGGGAGAAATCGCTTTTGGTAACAGTTTTCCATGAAAATATATACATATACATACAAGCAACCAACCTACCACGTTGTCATAATTAAATGTGTAATTTTTTTTGTATTTGTCTTCGACTTTCGACACCTTTTCCCCACCCTGCCACCTGGCCCCTGCCCCACGCCTCTATTTTCACAAGCAATGATGAGAGAGGAGAAGGTCGGCTGGGTGGGTAACTTGTGTAAATTGAAGAAAACTCGTGAGCACATTTCATCAGAGTTGCCGTAGTTTTAGTTCCGCTTGGCTTGTCTCAAAAGCGAAAAGTGCGTGGATGGACGGGTCTCTACCACCGCCTGACTGCCAGCCTGCCCCATTGTTATTTCGTTATTTCATTATTTAACTCTTCTTTTAACTCTCTTTCGACTTGCATTATGGCCTTTTGTGTGTCTTCTCTCGCTGGTTTTCATGCTGACAATGGGGAGGCACGTGCGCGTGCGTTTCCACTTGCCCTAGTGGAAATACGTACATATATGACGAATACTGTAAAAATGGCTAGGGCCCTAGGGCTTTTAAGCCGATTCGACACACGCAGCTACACATGATGCTGGGGCATTAACTATAGCTTTACCATGACACTGCGACACTACGTCACTAAGTTACTGATTAAAAGTAATATTTAACTATTTTGGAATGATTTAATTCACACTAAATATTCCTCAACTGCCACAGTTCGATTTGACCACATTCTAAACGAGCCATCAAAGAACTCCCATCCGTCACTATGTCACAAAATTTGATTAAAATGAATATTGATAATACATCAATCGAAATATTCTTCTTTGGCAACAGTTGTGCTAGACTACATTCAAAATGTGCCATCATGTCGAATTTGAAGCCGCACTATTGGATCCATATTATGCAGTCATCGATAAGCCATGAAGTTATAAGCCCATTTCCAATCGGGTTTGCTTGGGTTTCATCTGGATTTATCGTTTTGTATTACGATTCCATTGTTATATTCATATGCATTTCCCTTCACTTCCCTTGCCGTCCCTTCCATTTTATTATAATCCATCTTCATATCGTTGCCTTCCATCCGAAGAGTCTTTTGGGTTATTGTTAGGGCGTTATTGTTTCCCCTCCCTGCATTTCCCCTCACCGCATCGCACCTACCTTCCTCCCTCACGATTGACTCGTGCTCAAAATGTTGTTAACAAGTCTGATTAATGTCTGCGATTAGCATAAGTAAACATTAAGCAAATTACTGCTCGGTTTTACGGAACACACTATCGTGATTCAATATAAGATTTCTTGTTGATTTTCTTTGATTTTCAATTCGGTATTTTTTTTTTACTTTTTGCCTAATCAGCAAACAAACCCGAAAAAATATATACATATATAAGAAAACTCATGCCAAACAAGTGCTTAAGAAAAAAAAACTTGACGTTAATTAAAAATGTACACAAAAATTTGCATTCAAGACAAAATTGGTTAAAATACATATATATAAAATTGGATGATGGCTGGGGCTGAAGAGGGAGGGGGGTTAGGAGAGATAGAGAGAGAAAAAAAATTGAGTTTTGTCTGCCCAGCGGCGATTTGGCGTGCCAAACGCTGTCAACTGTCAGTTGTGATAAATGCCGCTGAAAAATCCAACATAAATAATTTTAACGTAATTGGAAGGCCCGGAAAATAAATAATGAATATATGCAATTAATTTTGAAAAAAAAAACATTCAGAATTCCTAAGCTCTCTTGAGAGCGTCTATTACAAAATCATCAATGAAATAATTTGAAAATAAGTAGATGTTAGCACAAAGGATGTTTTAGTTAACTTATGTGACTGCAAAGCAATGAACAATTTCATTCCTAAGGTCTTGGAACGAACCTTTAAACAAATACTTACTTCTACTTGGTAAAGCTATGGAACTCTGTAAAACCACATGAACGATTCCATGTGAGAAGAGGGAGAGTATGACGACGACTGACCGCGACCCTCAAAGGTTCGACTCGTTTAGTTTCTGGTTATATTTTATTTAGAACAAATCTTTCGCATATGTATTGTTCAGTCAAGTTCAATGACAAGGCAGGTACATTGTGATTAATTAATGTGCAGACTCACCTCTCTATTACGATTCCATTCATTAAAAATGTTCCGCGAAAATAGTGGAGCTACAAAAAGAAACAGAAATCGAAAATATTGTTATATCGTTTGATTAATGGCTCTTACAATATGGATTATACAGGCCTATACACACATATGTGTAGAATACTATATAAGGAGAAATAAGTGGACTGCTTTATTAGCAGACATTAATCAGAAATGATACAAAACAAGGGCCAAACGTGCGACACTTGCCAAAATACAAAAACAAAAGTTTTGCGCGCCCCCAGATTTTGATCGCACGATCGCCACCGCCATCGCCATCATCATCATGATCATGATCTCCCCACTCACATTATAATAAGAAGATTGCCATCATAATATATTGGTGGCGCAGAGGTGGTGGTGGATTGGTGGATTGCTGCCAACGCCGACAATCCAATCCAATGATGATCTGAAGTTAAAGCTGAAGCTGACGCCTCCAACAAGATTATACACCCGCCTAATCCGCCTAGTCTCTGTCTTCGTGCTAAGCGTGCGTCTTAAGCTCATTAATGGCAACCACTACAATAAGATCTAAGCCATATCCATGGCCTCAATAATATATCTATCTATATATATGTATATATATATATATTTAATAGAATCAATTTGCACTGTGGTGCAAGCATTAAGAAAAAATCTATCATCTATAGTACCTATGTATGTATATGGAGCATTTTTTTAAAGTGACAAATCATCGAAAGAGAAGACAACTGAACCGGTTCAATCTCTAAACTAGTTCTAAACTCATTTTAGTGAGGCTTAAATAAAGGTCAAACTGTGAGATATCTCCAAGCACAGTTTTGAGCCACTGTTAGTAGGTGAGATCGTAGTCGTCGTCGTCGTCCGCCCGCACAGTGTGCCTACAACCGCAGGCCAAAGTTGCATCGCTGCGTTGGTGTTGCTGCAGTTAGTTTGAGAGTTACTGCAGTTGCAGTTGCAGCGGAGGTGCAGTTGGTTGCTGCTGCGCTGCACTACGCTGTGGTTCATGCGATTTTGAAACGGATTTATGTATAAAGCCGAAAGCGGCAAGTTTTGGTTGGTTTTTTTTTCTTTTCTTTTCTTTTTCTACAAAATTTCCTAAAGGGTTTCGTTTTCCATTATTTTTTGTTGCTGTTGCATTGCGTGGGCCAGGCCATTGAGCTTTTCATTTCGTTGCGATTGGCTGCTGAGGCCATAAATTCGATGTGGTTTTTTTTATCTTCTCTTTGAGTTTTGTTTTTTGTCTGTGGTTGTTGTAGCCGTGAAAGTTGCGTAAATCAGCGTGAAGTAGAAGAAAAAGTTCAATACATTTTTTTTTTTTTTGAAAATAATTGTAGAAAGTTTTTTTTTTTTTTACTTTTGATTTTTATCGGTTTTTATTATCAAGCATTTATGCAACAGGCAGCTCACCCGCACCCCCTGCCCTCCCCCAAAAAGGTGTGTTCGCATCTAATTATTTTGGTTGAAAACTTTTAATTGTAATCGATCAGCGCAGATTGCGGAGGTACAGTCTTGACAACTTGTCTTGAGAATATGTTAATAATATTAAGAAGTCAACTTGTAAACAATTAGCTGAAACTAGAACAATTTGCAATTGATATAGATCTCTCTGTGTGTGACACTTTAAGCTCCCCTTGGCGCCATGCCAGTTAGACGTACACATACAAATAAGGTTATACAATTACTACAGATATTCACTGTAATTGGCATTCAAATAGGAGTCATTCAGTCGCTCAGAATCAGAATCAACTTTAGTTCGAAGAGAATTTCAACCGATATTGTTTCAGGGCAAATCTCTATAACTTAACTTGATGGTCCATTTAAAGCTTAAGTGGGTCATTTAAACAGCCTCCCATATCCCCAACCACTTTTCTTGCGCATTCCTTAGCATCTCATTGTCGAGGATATTAAAGCCTTTTTGTTAATGCCAACCGTCGTCGTCTGTAATTGCGAATCATATTTCTCTTCGACGATAATAAATACATTTTGCTTACAACACATAATCACAGCTTTTTTGCGCTTCTTATCGTCGAAGAGAGTGAGAGAGTGGAGAGAGACCTGCAAAAACCTACCGGACTTCTGTAATACATCAAGACATTATGTTTGCTGGGAGCTCCCAAGTGTCGCGTCTTGACCCACATACCAAAAAAAAAAAACGAACGACGAAAACCCCAAAAATGAAATCAAAATAAACTTACGAAATATAAAAACAAAATAACTAAAAACCAAAAAAAAAAAAAAAAAAAGAAAGAAGAAAATCACAATTTGGTCTCTGTCTTGACTGACTGACAGAAACGGAGCGATTGCCGATGCCAAAAAGGAAACCAGTCGACAAGTTTATGATGGGAACCAACCAAAAATCAAAAAAATATAAAAAATAAGGTAGATATATGTAAGTACATACATACATATATCGCATTACAAAGCATTGGAAACTGCATTTTAAAGAAAATTAAAAATTGCATATTTACATTTAGTGTGGTAGGCGACTTTTGCAATACCCTACGCAAAAAACGCACCGAATTCTGAAGTTTTATTTAATTATGATTGATGTTTTATTTTACTCTTCGATATCTGTAGACAATGAAGCATTTTCTCCATTTCCGTCTGATTCATCTTTTTTTAGATCATAATGCAGATGCATTTCATCGAATTTATTGCTTAAACTCCGACGTAAATTGTATCTAAGAGGTGATGTTAAAGGAGTCGTTCCGCCTACATCTGAATAACCACTTTCATCCTGTTCAGTTCCACCTTCCCCGCTTCTTTGAGTTTTGAATCGACCAAGAGAACGCTTGGTTCTCAACACCACGAATTCTGCAACGGCAACAGTATTCTCGGGAGTCTTGGGTGTTTCTGTGGATATTTTTTGGTGTCGTTACCAAGTGCAAAGTCAACGGATTGGATTAACAATTAACTTACCCTGTTCATTTGCATTTTTATTGGAAGCCATTTTAGTGGATTTTATTTCTATATTTTTTTCAAGTCGAAGAAAATAATGTGCACAATGAAGAGACTTTGACAACTGATTATTAATTGAATGAAGAGATTTGGACAATTGATAGCCAACTATGATGACAAGTTTTGGCATTCGGAACTAGTTCTAGCGTTCTAAGGAGTCGTATTAGGTATTGGATCTGGTGCCGAATTTAGTTTAGAGATAAAGCTAAGTACTAGCTACTACTAGCTATTGCTGATTATTACCAAATGTAAAGGCGATAGCTAAAAATTAGATTTCTTTCGTAGACATAGGATACCCTATATATGTACATATGTATGTAGATATTAGAGAGCGGGCGATTATAAAGCGGCGGCAGTCAACTAATAACTTTAGTCAATTAATGTCCATTTCGATTTCAACTTGAGCAGATAAAACGTGCTTTTTTTTTGTCTCCCATATTTAATTTTTTCCCATACATTATGCCGTTTTCCTATATTTTTTTTCTTCTCTTTTAACCTAATGTGCTGCAATTACGTTCATCGATTGGCATTTAATTAAAACAAATATTCAAACAGCCATTTCTGTTTAGTTAGTTGGCAGTGTGGTGAGGGGATTGGAGGGTGAGCGGAGAGAGCGGGGGGAAGTACTGGTAACGCATTCATTGGAATCGGTGTGAGAAGCTACACACATATGGACATACATATGTACATACGATCTCTCTGTCCGGTTGGCTTTTGGCTAGCTTATCTCCTCCAATGGATTTGACAGGTTTAGGTTTTAATTTTGCTTTGCTTTTGGCTTTTGCGCGCTATGTCTGGTTATTTTTGTTTTTATTTTCTTTCTTTTTATAATCTGCAAAGATTTGCATTTGCTGTCTCTGGTGAGAGAGCCAAATGATTTATACGCTGTCGTCAAAATGGATTTTCATTATAAGTAACTACTATACATATGTATGTATGTATAGTACATACATATGTACATACATACCAGTGCCGGTTTTTTTTTTGTTTTCATTGAAACGACAGCTTATTTGGATTTCAATCAACAACAACAACACCGACAACGACAAGATATATGTAAGTTTGTACAATAACTTTGATGGTCCGGAAAAGTCGTTTACAATATTTGTTTCGGTATAGTTAAATTTGTATCTTTTTTAACAAGAATTTAGTCCAAGTCACTTGACTTTAATTTATCCTCCAGATACACCTTTTGCTGGGGAATACCCATTTTAGTTATTGAGTTAAGTTATGATAACACAGGTAAAATGAGTAATGTAAATAAGTTGCTTTATTTTCTGCTCATGACACTTTCGTGTATATTGTTAAATGCATTTCTCATGATTTTTGACATTAAACAAGCTAAACAAATTATTTTTAATTGCCTACACAACACGCGCCATCGCTCGAGGAAAGTGTGAAATACTGTAAGAGATCTCTTGAGGTATAAATAATAGAAATGTTGCCTGCGTCTGTCTGCCTGTTGAAGATCGGCAATCCAAGTTGCTGCTGTTGGTAAATGGCAAACATTTGGCAGAACAACAAACACCACATGTGGTCCAGCAGGCGGTAAAAGTCTGGTTCAACATTTTATCCAAACAAACTTGTGGCGGGGATGAGGATGAGGATGGAAATGGGGATTGGGAATGCAAATGGAAATGGAAATGGTAATGGAGATACCAAGCAGCAGCAGCAGCAGCAACTACATACATGATAGATGCACAATGTTATGACTTGAGAGGATCGGCTTTAGGCATTCGAATTGCTGTTTAAGATTAGACAACAAGAGATTAGTTATACGGTTTCCTACAAAAACTCCAAATTGAAATTAGAGTTCACTGTAGAAAAGGATCATCAACTTGAAATCTATTAATATTTAGTTAAACAATCCTTCTTAAATATATCTTCTTTAAAATTTGGATAATTTGTTTTGAGATTGTCCAGAAAATTGGTGGATTTGTATCTGAAAATCTGTTTAATATTTTGTTTGTACTAATGAATCGTTTCTATCGATATGAAGGGTTCGACATATTGAATATACCCATTTGTGTAAGTGCATCATATTCCAATCGAGAGCTCGGGAGGATTAAGAAGAGTCACACACAATTTACCCTGGGCCTCGAATTGTGTTAACCTTGAGTCGATTCTAATGAGTTATATCTTAGAAACGAGATTAAAGGCTCGGGAATCGGGGAGAACAACAAGTGTCAACATTAATTTAAAAATGTCTGCGATGTTCATTTCCAATATATGTATACGTACATATAAATATCGCATAAATTTCACAAATATGCACATGTGTTTGCTTGTGGTGGATATCATCTATAACATATAACTCTGTTCGAGAGATATGTGCGAGTATCTGTATCTGCATGCTGAGCATATTTTGCCACACCCTCAAGTTGAATTCTTAATTTCGGTTTGTTTGGGCCCCGCCGCCGCCAGCCTGTCAACTTCTATAAACATCTAATTCTGTTGACGCCTCCGAAAAGAGAGTAGAGAAATACGATACACCGAAAATCTATATATGTATGTATGTAGATATGTGAAACAAATTTAAAAAAGCAATTTTGGAGTAAACAAAGTTAAGTCTTGAATCTTAAGCAATGATAAATCGTCATTACTTCCGGTTGCAAATTGCTTTTGCACACCTCTCGACCAACTGAACGATCCAAGAAGAATAACTACAACTAGAAATCTAGGACTCTGTGAAGCACAGGACAAAGGAGATTGTAATTAGAGCAAATGACTTGCAACGGTTCATTTTCAGAGATAAAAAAACTTGATTCCTAGTCCTAGAAAATCTACTAGAGTATGGGTGCAATTAGGTCACCTAATTCATGATAGATTCTCGGTCTTGAAAGCCTGGTTATATAGACAATATCACAATGAAATCTTTAGCACATTGAATACCTAATACCTATTCCGACAAGGTTTACCCACAATTTCTTCAGTTTAGTTTGATCCATATATATTTACATATGTATGTACTATATATATGTAAGTATGTCAGTTGGGTCTAAAGATCTTTTGTGTTGTTGCCTTACACAACAAAGAATGGGCATTCATTGAATAATTGTGCAAGTTGTACATAGATCGAACGACTTACATGTATATAAATGTACATACATCTATACATATGTATGTATATTCTATTTATATGGAATGGGTTGGTAGTACTATGTGAAACACTGGATAATGCCTGAAAAGCAGGAAGTGCAACGTATGCTCACTTCTTGTCGACTTCTTTTGCGTCGTTGTTGTTGTTTGTGCAAACAAATGTATCTCGGGACATATATTGAGGCATGCTGCCAGATGATTTAGTAGGCGTTGCAAACATACGCCATATGCATACAGCATGCGGAATGAGTCCAAGTCAGCAAGGCAGGCGAACAGCAGTGGAGAACCCAAACGATGCCACTTAAATTTTTTAAAAGGCTGCCACAGAAAACACACTCAAAACACAACAACAACAACAACACACACACTCACTCTTCTCGTTGCTTGGATGTGATGCTCAGTGAACTTCTTCGCGCCTGCCTGTCTGCCCCCGCTTTACCGCGTTCGGCCTCATTGGTGGCAACGCATGCGCAAATTGCTCGCCGACTGCTGCGGCAATAAATTCATAAAAAATCATTAAGCTCAATGTTTTTTTTTTTTGCGCTTAAAAACTTCTTTGCCAGGGGTAAGATATGTTAAGCCCATGCTGGAAAATGTCGCATTAATATCAAGCTAAGTCCAAACGGATCGGTGATTCGTATTCTCTTGTTTAGCCGTAGACGAAGTACATATACTCTACAAGGAATAAACTTAAGAGTCAACCTTTATCCCACATATGTATCTATCAAATACTAACCCCCAATTACCATCGATTTTCAGTCTCGAAAGTATTTGCTGGAACACTTATCGATAAATTGCGTGAAAGATGTCGAACTCTAAAATTCTTTAGGATTGCCAATAGACTATCGTCATGCCTGATGAAAAGTGTCTCAAGAGACACCAACACAGTCCCAGCGTCTTTTGCAAACTCTGAGAAACCTTTTAAACCAATTTTATGATAGAAAAACTATAATCCTACGCCCCATTTGGGATAGAGTATAGAAATGATATCTTAAGCACATCGTAAAGCCATAAATTGGGTTCAACAGTATGAGAATAAAATACAAAGATATCGAAGAAATTGTGAGTCAAGCAGCCAGCCAGCCAGCCAGCCACATAATGTGATCATTTGATGATAGAGATGTCATACTACATAGGTTGCAAAAACCTCCGACTTGGCAACAACTTACTTGATGGCTAAATTGACCGACAAACTAAGTATTTTCACACTCTTGTCACTCTTGAAACACACAAAGGTCACGAAATGTTTTATAGACATTTAATTTTCCAGCCACCTAAGCAACTAATTGACATAATTTACTTGTCTTTAAATTGAAAGAGGGTGGGGTATAGAGGGTAGGGGGTAAGGGATTAAATAGGTTTACATCAGACCACCGCACACACACATTTTTATTGACCTTGTCAAAAACCTAAAAGCGAAAAAGCGGTAGAGAACTTGACTATAAATGGCAAATGAAGGGCTCTTGCAGGTGTCAAGCAATAAAAATACGATCGTGTGGGCTCTCGATTTAGCTAGCTAGATAGCTAGCTAGCCAGTGAAGAAGCCAAAGAGTCAATGACCATGAGGCGCCTCTGCCTATGCCTCTGAGAGTGTGAGAGAAAGGTGAGAGGGGGACGAGGGGGCTACGTGTGTCGCTAGTTTATTATTTATCAGAGTCACAGCTGTGATACAATTTGACAAGCTCGACTTGGTGAAGTGAAAATGATTGCAGTTGAAAGCGAAGGCGAAACCCGATACGCCTTCAAGTAGTATCGCTAACAGGGGGGGTTTGGGGCTTGTGGCAGGAGGTGGGGAGGTCGGTTTGTGACGGCTCGATCGAACAACTTTTCTGCTATTATTTTTGTTGTTATTTCATCTAGAGCCAAGTGCAAAGGCGTCAGTTTGCATTCAATGAATTCCAATCACACGCATATCATTCGCCACTTGAAACTCGGACTCGAACCCCCGTCCTCCTTTCGAATGACAAATGAGACGAATTGGCCATAATAATGAGGAATTAAGTGATTATATTAGTTTAACTAAATATGCTAGAACAACAAGTCGAAGTACATACAACTGTTTTCCAATTCGATTGAATTACTTTACTTACAAGCCCTTTTTGGAAAATATGATGTGGTCCTTTTTCATTTTAATTTATTATTGTTACAAAGTTTACAAAACTAAAAAATATTCCCATTATGACATTTTCAGAACACGCCCAAACTCCTCTTTTGAAATAAAAATTGACGAAATTTCAAAACGATTCAAACGAGGACCATTATATTCCAATAGTGTTTTAAAGATATCTCAGAAAAGTGCTTCCATGTTAATCGATCATTCAATATATACACTTAGAATATATACTTAGTTAATTAGAACTAGTTTGGCTTCGTCTTAAAAGATTTATTGCAAAATCTTCACACTGAACGACAATATGCATTAATAGTAGATACTTGTTATGAATATGCATATGTATATGGCTATATAAAAAATGTGTTTATGGCTTATTATTTAAAGGTAGTTTCTTTTTTCCTAGTGCGCGCTGCTTCTTCTTCGGGAACATCAATCAAATGAAAATTTTCCAAATTTGCGTTTAGCGCTTCCACAAGCATAAATCATAAACATCTAAGTCCAACTTGGCTTTGATCCCCAAAAACAGAAGATGAAACTACCTAAGCCATAAATCTCAAGATTCATTAGGTGCAACTCAAAAAAAAATTAAATAAAAATTGGGCACGAAAGTTGAGGTTGGTGGCGGTGCTTCAGGTTCTGTTTCAGTTACTATTTTTGGCGCGCTTTCTGTTTTCTGTGCTGCTTTTCCTCCCAAAAAGTCAGCCATAAAAGCCATTGTGGCGACCTTCAAATGGTTAAAACTTCATGCCACTTCACACACACACACACACACACCATAGGGGAGAGACCCACACGCACACAAAGATGCGGAGAGATCACGCCACTTGAAGTTGATGTTGTTGATGTTTTAGAGTTTTACCTGAAGGCGAAGGCGACGGCGACTCCGAGGCAATCGGTAACATGTTTTATGCATCCGCACCGAGGCAATGCCAACAGAAACAAAATTTATAAGTATGTATATAAATTTGTATATATGTATGTACATATGTATATTGTAGGAGCAACAACAGCGAAATACTTTTAAAGGCTGTGCAAAAATACAGCAAAAAACCACAACACTACAGCAGAAATGAAAAAAAAAACAGCAACAAAAAAAGGAAAAGAAATTTGCGAAGGTCGTTTTTATACCTATACCCTGCACCCATAGGTTGAAAAAGTATATTAAAATCGACAATAAAAATGTACAAGGAAGCATTTCTCAATGACAAAATCTGCATGGAGATCGAGATCTCGGAAACTGAAAAAGCTATGATATGTAGGCAGATCAAGCTAGATTTCAATTTTTGACGAGACTTTAAAATTTGGTATCATATTCTCATATATGTAAATACTTATGTATGTATTAGTCTAACAACTTCATAGGAATCGGATGAAAAATAGCCGAGCTATATGCTTGATATTTAAAGAAGCACAAGGGCATAGTTGGCCGTTAGGTGCGCTAAAGTGCTTATGTGCTAATAAGTGTAAACGAGATGACAATTGGTATTCCTAATGATAATTTTCCGTTGGGTTCCGGCGTTGCGGCAGAGTATAACCAAGTTGTTGCGACAACTTTTGTTTACTTACTTCATTTCATTTAATGGAAATGCATACATTTCATACCCTGTACTCGTTCGGTAGGAAGGTATACGCCTAAAAGATATTTTCCGGCACTTAATCTCTTCTTAAGCGTCCGTTAAACTTATTTCCACTGTAATTCTCCGTAAATCTTAAATAGTTCCTCCTCCACATGAGCAGTTTTTCCTTTTTTAATGTCTTCATTTTCATCATAAAAAAAGCTGCACTTAAACAGCATTAGCAGACGGTTTGTGCTTTTTTTTTTTTGGCTCACACAAACTGATTTTCATTAGTTCATTCAATCAGTTGACCAAATTTACGATCACATAAAGTAGAATTTAACGTATGTTTCGCAGATTAACACAGCACTTAACTTAACTTAGCTGGAGGCACTAAGAAACGGTTATGCGAGGGTATTTAAAAAAAAAAGAAGTACAATAACATAAGCAAAAATTCAATTTAAACTGGCATTTGTCTTTAAAATGAGCTAAATGGGGGAAATACCGATGAAAGAATCAAATTTTGAAACAAATTTCATTTGACAATGGATAATAAGTATCATTAAAAAATCAATAATTATAATTATCAATAATTGCAGCAGCAGTGCTGTGATCCAAACCGCAAAGTCGAAAACTAAATAACCTTGACTATTTGCCTAATCTTTGGAACCGCCTTTGGCCCATGCAGTAGCCTTGAGAAATTGGCCAATTGAAGGCTTCGCGCATTTGGCTTTTGTTTTCAGGCAATTAGGCGAGAATATTTTTATTTGTTATGGTAATTACAAAATAACAAAACACAACAACGAACGAGCGAGCGAGTCAAAAAAATATTATTATTATTATTTTGTTGACTTAAGCTTTGTGTGTTCAAGACTTGGAACAAAATTATAACGCCATGAAAAGGTCAATCATGAAACTTTTGGGGCGTCGGTCAACTAAGCAATGAAAACTGGATTTGTTAGACAAAAACTGATACTTATGATCAAAATCAGTTAAGGAATTATTAGAAAAGCTTGATAAGTTTGGATTTGATGTTAAAAAACGAACATTCAGAATTCTCCGAATCGTAGTTTGAATCATCATCATTACCATCAATTCTCATGCGTTTTTTCTGTTGTTGTTTATGTTAATCTAAACACTTTTCTTCTATCCGCATACCAATTCAAAATAGACAATAACATTTTATAGCTAATGAACGATTCGTGCCATAATGGCAATTAATCAAAATATTTTAATTAAAAGACAAAATGCCATATTAAAATGTGCACTTTACAGCTTACGGCAATTTATTTCAATTGCAAATCTGTCGCCAACGTGCAAAAATAACAAACATTCTCTTCTCTCTCCCCCTCCCTCAGTCATTCAGTCAGTCACTCCCTGCCTAGAAGTGTGTGTGTGGTATGGTGTGTGTAGTGTGTGTGGGTTGCAATTAGAAGGCTGACCAGATACAGTAGGTACAGAAAATAAACGGCGCGCTTAAATGAAACTTAGATATAAAGAGGTTTCTGTTGGGGTTCTTACATTCTTATATCGTTGTAAGTAAGTAAGGCCATGAGTGTGAGTGGTGAGATGTGCTACAATTGTTTCTATATAGGAGTCCTAATGGGTGCTATTGAAAAAGAGAACATAAGAGAATACAGGACTTTTTAACATTTGTGAGTTTATGATATCTCTTACGATACAACTTTAAGTTGAGTCGATGGCTATGAAGCTGCTAAGAACTTTAGTTTAATATAAGGACTAAATTGAGCATTGAAATGTAATCTTCGAGTCCGGATATTAATGTCGAAAAACTGGGGCGAAAGAGAGGGAGACAATGCACACCACTTTGGCCTAAAGTGAAGGTTAACTGCAAGTCAAATAACGTATATGAAAATCCTATGTATGAAGGTTATTCCCTCCCCAACCCATTCCCCCGACGTTTGCTGACTAACCTCCATAAAAAAAGCGGCAACAACAACAACAACATCTGTACCATTATCATTATCGCAGCATGCGATCTCGAAGCGTGCAATTTGAAAATGTTTATCGATTTCCAATAGTTTTTCCACAATCTGCATACATATATGCGCGAGATGCTGATGCTGCTGTTGCTCAGAGGGGTGACAAGGGGGTAAGAGCTAGCGATCAGCATGCAACATGTTTTGGTTTCATGCAAGAATTTTCCTCTTGCCCAAACATGATTTCGTGCTTTCTTGGCCCACAGATGCATCCATTAATGCATAATTATAGACAATTAACTGCACAGATCGAACCGATCGAAGCTTCGATCGATTCGATCCGAGAGCCGCCGAGAGCTCAAAATGGTGACGCTGAAAATTGCCAATCAGTGAAAATTGCAACAATTCCAATTGCAATAACAACAGCAACCACCACAACAACAGCGAACACAAAAATCTAGAGCGTTTTACAATGTTTGTTTAAACTTTTAACACTTTTCAGCTGTTTTTTTTTATATGTACTACTATACTACCACGGGGCGTCGATGCCTTCGTCGTCCGTCGACAGACTGTGGAACGTGAAACGTCGAAATGTCGAACTCGTTTTCCCACGTTGGAAATTCTTCAATTTGCGTGCACAAATCACAATCTCAACTGACACCTTTTCAGATTTTTTTTTTTTGCCCCCACCCCATGGATTTTTTAATTTTAAATACTTCAACCTAGAGAGATATTTTCTGTCATTCCATTCGAAATTTATTTCGCAATATTTCGCCTATTTTGACAAATTTCATTTAAAACTAATCTCGCTCTCTCTCAATCTCACGTTCCCAAAAAAACACCAAATCTGACAATGACAATGTCCGCGAATCAATCCGAACAAATTGTACAAAATCATTATGAAAACAACCTACAAAACTCAAAGTTGCTGGGAACAGAAACAAGAAAAAACAACAAAAATTTTGCAAACAGAAGAAAGCCAAAGCCAAACCAAAAAATAGGTAATTGTATGAAAAATCTTATGACACTCTCATTGTGCACAAAGTTTTTTTAATGACAAAGTACAAATTGAAAAACACAAGAAACCTAATTTAAAAACAGAGACGCCAAATTAAATTAAAGGCCACCCAGTTTTCTACCGTGAACTATCAAAATCTGTTCTAAAAAATGTTTTATACAATTTTCCAGTGATATTTTGAAGTTGAACTGGAAGAAGAGAAATTTATGAATCAATCAGCAAATATATAAAATGAGCTTCCCTATAATGAACTTTTGGATAATGAAGATTTCCGTATCAATTCAATTTCAAAGACACAGATTAAGAATTTTTTCCATTATTATTTTTACCATCCTCAATATTCTTACAAAGGCTGGCTCACTCTGCGTATGCGTTATTTTTGTAAATCAAAGTTTAAAAAAACGCCATAAAGGAAGTTAAAAAATATGTAATGGTTGTCATAAATATAAAGGGGAGCATCCGCCATTATAGCCCATTTATTAGAAGCGCCGATATGGATTAAGCCCATTTACACAAACCAATATAAAGCAATTACATTAGCCTACAAATTCGATATTTAACAGCCAATAAAAGTAACCTACACTAGCAAGCAGCTAAAACGCCAGAAGATCAGAAGATCCAAACTTTAGTTCACGGTCAGTTTTTGCTTCTTTTATTTAGATAATGAACTTTTGTTTTGTTGGCCATAACGTATACGCAATGTGTGCCAGTTAGACTAATAATATTCTAAATATCTAACATATAAAATACTCATTTGCAAACTCCACAAAACATATTATTTGGTCAAAGCCAAAAGAAAATAATGAATAACACATTTGGTCAATTCCAAAGAGATGAAAGTGTGTGTGTAATTTAACACTGATTAACACACACACGCACATACACACCCTTATCAAATAATCTACATAAACTAAACAAATATGTTTTAAATGAAACGAACAAATTCTATTTCAGAATTCATTGCGTGCCAACTCTTTCCGGTTTCGTAAAAAAAAAATCGTGTCAAAAAATGCTTCATCTAAAAGCAACACTAACAAAAGAACTTGACTCACAAAACTCATGAATATTTAATATGGCAAACTTTTTTTTCTAAAATAAAAACAAAGCTCAACTTAATTAAAGCATAGGCATAGAGATATGTATAGTAAACTTGTTTTAAAATATACCCTAAATCAAAAGAGTACATTTGTTCTGGTATGAACTTAGATGATCGTTGGCGAAAGGGTATAGAAATATTGTCTCTGGTTTTGTTTTTTTGGGTTTGTAAATCTCTGATGAATGTCTCGGCTCATTAAATCAAACAATCAAATTTTGTTTTTCACCGGCTTTTAGTTGATGTTAGTTTTTTGTTTGTACATTTTTGGAGTGAGAGTGACCATGAATATGTCCAAACACATAATGATTAATGTTAATTAATCGCGCTGCTTCATTTTCCACACATAAAAAAGACCAAAAGCTGGCAAAAAAGAAAAGCAAATATTGTACATACATATATGCATAATGAAGTCGTAGACACACACAAAATTATAGTTTTATTTGCAGCTAATCTCATTTGTGGTATGAGGCAGTGAAATTGGCTTTAAAGTGGAGACAAAAGATAGGATGATTTATAGGGCTCTGAACTGAATCGAACTGAACTGGGACATAATCATCATATACACATATTTATTAATTTATGAGCTTGCTCTGAATGTAGGTTGATCTGAGAGAACGAACACGTTTTGTTTTGGACCTGATCTATGTGGGGGATGAAGGTTTCCACAAGAAGAATGATTGTCAGCCCTTAGCCATCTAAGTTCTCTCTTTCGCTCTCTCTTTCTCTCTCTCTTAAGCTATTGTCAAGTTGTAGTTGTAGGATCTAAATACCTGTGATTTTAGTGTGTTAACAGCGATTGATAAGAGAAAGTCCCTGCCTATGTTTCGTGTAACCACAACCAAAACAGCCTGCCAAGTGTCATCTATGGAGCAGTTCGTCGGAAACTTGTCACTTGTCTTACATACACAGAGAGAGAGAAGAGAAAGACTTGGTGGACCGGCGTGGTATGGCATGGTATGGCATGGCATCACATTGCATTGCGCTTGTCACTAAATTGACCCATTTCAAAGCTTAAGGCAATGCCAGTTGAGAAGAAATTAAACAAAACACCGACAACTGCGATACCCTCACACTTCATTACACTCCACTTTACATCACACTGTTTGAAATCTTTGTTGTAGATTTGTCAAGAGAGAGAAACAGACATAATTCAACTATGTTAATGTACCCTATTGGTTTTAGAGGGTATTCAAAAGGAGAAAACCAGACTGACGAGTCCAGGAAAGAACAAAAAAGCTTAGAACCAGTTGCACTTACAACACAAGTAGACGCACACAATCTTAGTACACTCACTACACACACTCACTCACACATGCATTCTTTTGAGAATTCTTCTTGGATTTTACAATTTGGCAAAGCCAGTGAAAGAAAAAGAGTGATAGGGTGGTGGTGGCGGGAGTGGAGGTGGGGTTAAGCGACCATCACACTGACCACTGATCACTGCACATTCTTATCTTAATATGCACAATTTCTTTCGTGCTTCTGGATCGGCGGTTGGTCGGTTGGGTTACGTGCATTGCTTACTTAAGACCTCGTTATTGCCGCTCATTAGCGAGCCAAGAAGTAAACTAACGGTACACATTGTTGTCGGCAGTTGCATAACTATGGTTTATGGTCTTCATAGAGCTATTGGTATTGGTATAGAAAACAGCAAACATACCACAAACTACTCTATGTAGATGTATCTGATAAATCAACGTCAGCACACAGAATTCTGTCCACAAACAAGTCGTCGACGTTTGTCGTCGTCGTCTTCTACAACGACGTCAACTCTCTTGTTCTGTCCATCTCCGTCTCCGATTCCGTGTCTCTTCGCTAATGACACAAATTGCCCCACTGAAGAAGGGGGAAGGGGGGGGGCATTCAGACAGAGAGAAAGAGAGACAGACTCGTCTTCGGCATTTATTGACGGCTTAATTATGCTGATGAGTTCATTTTCGCAATTATTATGCCTGCAAAGTGCGTGCGTTTTTTCTTTTTTTTGTTTCTTTCTCCTAGCTGCAATTGAAATGCAAGTTATCCAGTTATCGAATATATTGCATTTTATACGCAATTGCATCCCAGTTGAACGCATTAGCTCCTCATCCAGAATCGCTAGCTAGAAAGATAGGTATTTGAAATTGTTCAGTTCTTGGCACGACGCATAGCCGAAAGGGGTCCGAACACAATCAGCAGATCTCACACAGGCACGAGCCGAGCTTTTCCCGAAGTGATCATACAGCGTCTCTGCACTTCCACTGACACTCGGTTTTATACGCTTCGTGATAGCTGGTTATCCAGCTATAATCTCTATAAATCTATAAATTTATCAATCTCTTTATAAAAAGAAAACTCTTTGGTAAATCATTAAGAAAATTGGGTTCCTTTTTCGATTTAATTTATATTTACGTAATTATTTGCATTGCATTGATTCGTTTATAATAATCAAACTTTGTATTTTTCATTTCCAGGAAATTAAATCTACAATATGTAAGTACAGCAAAAAAAAACTATAATTGATATAAATTCTTAAACAATTTATTTGTTTGTTCATTCGACAACAAGTGCGCAATAAATATGCATTTTTCTTATCAACAATGTTAAAAATGCACTGAAAATTTAAATTCACTAAGTGACGCATTCGGGAAGTTAAGTCATTTTAATTTTTACCGACCAAACATGAGATTTATGCTGATTATACATGATGTTGATGTAGGTGTAGGTAGGGGCAGATAGTGTACTTAAAATAGTTCTTTTGACCCACGTCTAATCAATTAAGTATAAGAATTATGGGCTTGTCTGAGGGCTGGCGGAAACTTGGTGGAGGGGCTTAAATAAATTAGAGCAACTTTTTTAAAACTTGGCCTGTGCTCTGTCTTTTTTTATCAATCGAACAATTATATCTTAGTACCTAAAAGTGCAATGCAATACATAAGTACGTTGGTATACAGCCAGAACAGCCATTACCACCAAAGCCAACCAACCCACTCGGGACTCCAACTCCAACATCGATTTGGGAATCGACGTTGGGCCCGCAAAGCACGCAAAACGAGTCACGAAATTTAACAAAAGAAAGAAAAACCATTGGCAGCTGGCATAAAGATGACGCTGAAAACGACCAGTAAACAATCATCCGGCGGGGGACGGTAAACGCCTTTACTTATTAATTTAACCTACTTTAACGATCGTGTCGCAGTTCAATAAAGAGAAATGAGATTATCCAAAAATCGATCTAATGAATTAGAAAATAATGCAAACTTTTATTTATACCACGAAAAGAAAGTCAAGATTTCAAAGTGAAATGAAACATAGATAATACCATTACAAAAAAAAATTAACTAGTTCATCGAGAAATTGAAAACCGTTGAAAACCATCACTGAATATCGATCTTAATTTGATCTTTATTTAGTGAAAAATATTTGAAGTAGTATTATTTAGAGTGAAAGAATCCTAAGGACAGCTCTTTGATATGGTAAAACAATATCGGAAATCTTTTGTATGTTTTGTACGAGTATGTGTGCCTTGCTAGGTGGGGACAGAATTCCATACAATTTTTGTATACTTTTGTACAGGCTATAAGACACATTTACCAAAGGAAATTTGTGAATATTAGATCGATATTTGCTTATGTAGTCTAGGACTAGATCTAAATCTTGCTCAACAATTCTTTCAAATTTCTTTAAGGTGGTGCGAAATTTGACGAATATGTGAATGAATGAAGTAGTGACTCCTAAAAGGCCCGTATTTATAGGCCTTCCTAAGGTTAAGGGTCAAGTTTTATCTATATACATATATGTATGTATGTATATGTAAAGCGTTCTATAGAAAATAAGTTTTGAAAAAGAACTAAGCCAATTTGTAAAATAACACTTACCAATGGTTTTATTCCAATAGAATGAACGTATGTGTTTGTTTTCAGTCTTCGATAGACGAATCTTATAGAATTGTGTTTTGTTTACTTTAATATTCACAGAGAGAAGACACTAAATAAGTCTCTGCAGATATTGGAAGATCTATCTGAGTTTTAATTAGATTATTGACAGCGACTGTTTCACACAAATCAATAGTTTGTTTAATATAAGGCAAATAAAATAAAAAACAAAAATAATAATAAGGCAAGAGAGATGCGATGAGACGAGATGATGTTGGGGATGGTTGGAGATATTGAAGAATTTAAGCGATCACTTGAAAACGCGTCAAAAACGATCGAATCTTAAACGGCGACTGAACCAGAACCGGAGTCGAGCTTCACATTGGGAGAGAATTAATTCGAGTTGAAGTTGAGATGAGATGTGTCTCTTTCTCTCTCTCTCTCTCTCTCTCTCTCTCTCTATGTGTGTGTGTCTTTAGCCCTCTTTTTTCTCTTGATCAGTGTGGGAGTGCAAAACCGGATTGTTTGGCATGGCAATAGCGGAGCTTGTTGTTGCTTGTAGTATCTGTACCTCCTCTCCCTCTCTCTCTCTCTGCCTCTGCCGACTTTACGCTCCCTCTCTCTCTCTCTTTCCATCTGTTTGTTTCTACTCTTTCTTTCTTTCTTTTATGCTCTTTTGTATTTTGTCGCATAACCAAAACAAATGTTCACGTTCTTTGTTTTTGTTTTGCCTTCTGGTGTCCCTCGCCCCACCAATTCTTCTTCCTTTACGTTTTGTTTACTCTGTCCGCAGCTCATTAAACTTTTTACAGCTACTGTTGTTCCTTCTTCACTCTGAAAACCCATACGTAAATTAATTTGATGGCCTCCGATCGCTCCGAATGCTCCGATGGTCTCCGCCTCCGCCCTTAGTCCCAATCTCTTTAGATAAGCGCTTGCTTGGTTCGTCCGTCCCCACACACACACACACACGTTTTCGGTCTTTTTGGTAATTGACTTTCGTCAAATCAAATTAGTTTCTGTGTTCAATCTTAGCATTAGCAGCTGATGTCTCCTCTTTTTATTAGCTATCTCTCTTGACAAGAGTCTACTACGAACTTGGCCTTTAGCGCTATGTCTCTGTCACTATGAGTCTCATTTTATGTTCTTCACAGTTAGATGCAGTTACTGATAAGTATAGATTCTATACTATAGAATATATTTCTTTGATTTCTCTCCCTCTCTACTTATGTTTTGGAAGTAGTTAGAGTGAGTCTTAGCCATACCTACATATGTATCTATTTCATGGATAGAGTTTCTTTGTTATCAAGTCACCATATCCCGAAAAACTAATTGTATTGCTCTATTATGCCTGTATTATGATAATAAGCAAATATTCCGATATAATATCATTCCTTAACCATCTTTTCTAAAGGATCTGCAAGAAAACTTACCGAACTATCACCGATATGGTGATCTTCTATAGATCTATTTAGAATAGAGAATAGTTCAGTTCTAGGTAGTTCTCGAGGAATTGCAAAACGGAGTTTCCTATTTAGAGGATCTGCAAAAAATGTCCAAACTGTTCACCGATATGATGAACTTCTATGGATCTATTCAGGATATTAAATAGTTCAAAAAATCTACATAGTTCAGTCCAGTTCCTCTAGGTATGTAGTTCCTTAGGAGTTTCAAAACAGTTGATGTAATACACAATTCCATCAAGCACCTCCTCAGCCTTGTCGTTATTTCTTTTCCTTCTTTACGGAAAATGAGGTTCAACTATTGCTCTCGTCATTGGCCCCCAAGCAACTTAATTGTTTCTTGCGGTTGTTGTTGTTGTGTTGTTTTTTTTTCTCTTTCTTGTTGTATAACATTCGTTTTGCTCTTGTCACTCGTTGCACTGTGAGTGTGGAGGGGCAGGGAGAGGGGGACCCAACGACCATGACTTTGTGCAACTGGCGACATCGACATGATGTTGAGGCAACATGGCAACTGGCAACTTGATTATGGCCCCATGGCATCATTATGAAGCTGGGAAGCTAACAGAGTAAAAGAGAGACAGCAATAATGGGTGCGTGAAGAAGAGAGAGAGAGAGAGAGTGAGAGTAAGGGAGATCTTATTTGTTTGAAGCATAAATTAAGTTTAAAGCTCGTGCAAATGTCGCGCCATAATGTTGCATGCAGTAGAGTCTGATGATGATTCTGCTGATGCTAATGATGATGGCCTGTCCGGGCTTGGCCCGGCGCTTGATTGCAGGTTGCCATCCTCATACCTATACCCATCCCAACCCTTCCCATTCCATGCTGGTTGTGCCAAAGCTAGGAGTTGTCTTTTAGTGCGCAATGTCTGTCGCAGTTCCTTTTCTTCCATTGACGTGGGTTGGGTTATTTATTTTCAGACTCGTGTCACGCTCACATATCTACCCAAAATCACAGTGGTTCATATTTCGAATAACCAAAGGACCAAACCCTATTTCACATAATTTCGTCTTTAACTGATCAAAGACCATTTACTAAAGCAATTTTTTGCTATTGTTTTCTGATTATGATTTTGAAATTGTTGTCAGTACTACATCTGAATTATCAGTTGTTGAAATAATAAAAAAGAGCAATTCATTTTACAATGTAAACCACTGTGTTGGCCACATCTTGAATCTTGTTCTATACGTGGGTGGTTTGACTTGGATCGGTTGGTTGACTCTCTGGTTGTTGATGTAGCCAGATAAGATATGTTTGCTTAACTCGAACAAAAACAACAAAATCTACATAAATGTGGCACAGCTGAAAATGTTTACCCAAATACGGTAAGAGCTGTACAATAAAAAAAAAGTGTCAGACTTTTCATATAAAGTAATTGACCTTTTTGCCTGCTGGGCTCGATTCGGAAATTGCCTTACAATTTGATTCAGAGCAGTATGTTGCCATATATATTTTTAAAAAAACATCTGCCCCGATATCATACAAACAAGGCACGCGTCCAAAAAAAAATAATCACTCTTCTGCAGCATACTCGATTAAGTGACAAGGTAAATGCTAAAACCAAATACATATATTGGCCACAAAACAGCTGGCCATATTCGAGCACGAGCCAAAAACGACAGGACAGGGTTCAGAGTCAGGGACAAGAGAACAAACTAAAAGACATCAACAGTCCAGGCGGCTGCTCTGCTGCTACTGCTCCTGCTACTCCTGCTACTTGAATAACCGGTTGCATTTGTCTCCCACAGGCAAAGCGCATAATTTGTGACCCCCTTTTGCAAAAACAAAAAGGTATATTAACTTGTCCCTTAAGTTTGCAGAAACTGTCAGAAACTGATCCATTCTCTCAATCAAGCGATCTCTAAAACAATGGTGTCACACTTTATGGAAATCAAAGAAATGTATAGTATTCATAGAAATGTAGATATGTAAGTGGATAGGAAATTTATCAACACCTGAAACCTGTGCCTCTGGCTTTATATACCCTTGCAGAGGGTATTATAAAATTGGTCAGATGTTTGTAACGCAGAGAAGGGATCGTTTCCGACCCATAAAGTATATATATTCTTGATCAGCAAGAGAAGACGGGTTGATATACCCATGTCCGTCTGTCTGTCTTCTAACATACGAACTAGTCCCACAGTTTTAGAGCTATGGTTTTCAAAGTTCGTATATTTTCTATACCCCAGAATGCACATCTGCGATTTTCAAACTGATTACGTACATAAATATAACGGCATTACATCATATGCCTGAATTTTAAGACAATCGGATAAACATAACGCCTGATTTCGACGATTTGCCTATATACACACACATGCATAAGCAGTAAAGCACATATGTATATTGCGATTGTGTGTGTGTGTGTGTGTGAATATGTTAAGTGTCTTGGCACGCTTAATATTTGGCGATTGGCTGGACCGAGCAACAGAGGTGCGGTGGCTTAGTGGATAGAGGTCTTGCGTATGAATCGAAAGGTACGGGCTCGAATCTCGTTCGCGACATATGTAGATATAGATATAGATATAGAAGATATAGATATAGACATTTGTAGCGAATAGACGCGAGTTCGAATCCCACGAAAGTCTATGACAAATTTTTTAGTGTATTTAAAGTATTGCGTCATTGGAAAAACACACCAAAATTTTTTTAGAACATAAAACGTAATGGTCAAGGGCTGGAAGAGTATACAAACTTCGCCATAGCCAAAGTTAGCTTCTCTACTATTTTTTTTTTCTTTTCTTGTCATAATGCAACCAGACACATGAAATTTGCTAAAATATCGCTTGGAGGCTTTAAACTGGGTTTCCAGAGGACTGGACATGGACTAGGGCAATGACAGCAATAGTAACTATGTATGACCATTAGTCGTAATCTTTGACCAATTGTCGTTCATTGTTGCTTGGGCTCTGCTTTAGTCTGTCTTTAAATTTGCTTGATTAGCTGAACATTGCGTGCGAAATCTCCCAGTTATATCTACTCTCGTGCATATGTATGTATGTATATTTAGGGCAATTGTGCGTGCCCCCGTCCATTAAATGATTTAAAGACCAAATTGTACCTTATGAAATGCCATATTTTAGACATTTCGCGGGAAAGTACAATACAATTTCAAACGATACTGGGAATTGAATTTTATTTAATTCCATTTTCTGTTTTTTTTTTTAAATGTGTCGTTTGGCGCCAGAACTAAAAATCGATAGTACTTTGTTTGACACTTTGATATCGATGATTTTTAAAGTTGACTCTTATCGATAATTTGTACATCTGGCAACGTTGCGGAATACAAACGCATTTCAATTATTTGGTTAAAATATGTGTATAATTAAGACGAACCCATGATGCGTTCTGGTAACCGTAGCCGTACTCGTAACGGTAAACCACATCAACGACAAATTCTTTCCGAGAGCGAAGAGTATCAGGAGGAATTCGACATTGAAGAACTGGGCTATCAATATAACGATGAGAAACAACAACAATCTAAGCATTTGACAGGCAGCCCATCCAAGCGACCACTTTTTCTCTTGCTTGGTGATGAAGAGGAGGCAGAAGATGATAGGGGCGAGGACGAGGAGGAAGAAGAGGAGGAGTACCAGGATGAAATATATGATAAAGAGCTGAACTCTAAAAATGAGTGCATAAGGCAAATCAATTCTGCTCCACCGGCACCGCCATCTCCCGAATATCATAGAAAGCCAAAGGAAACACGTTTCCTATGGAGCCCCCAGGCAACACATACGCTGCTGGACCTTTGGAGAAAGAGTCGATATGATCTTGTTTCTATGGGTAAAAAAAATACAACCATATACAAAGGTTTCGCTGATACATTAAGAAAATATGGACCAAGATATTTAGAAATCAAAAGCAAAATGGACAACATGTCAAGAAGATATAGGTAACTATTCTTTCTGTACACCGCAAAGGGCACATGAATATACCCCCACCTTTTAGATTAGAAGCAGAAAAAGTGCGCAAAACGGGCAAACCGTCCAATTGGGAATATTTTCATAAGATTCAAGCATGCCTGATCGGCACGAACAGCGTCGATGTTCTTGAGGAAATTATGTTTGAAAACAAAGTCGTGGGTAATGATACTAGATAAAATTTGAATGAGATAGATTTTTTAAAAGATATGAACAAATTTCAGAGGACCCTCAACTAGACGATTCCGATACAAATGATGCAACTACCGATTTCAACAAATCTGTGGAAAGTGCTGAAATAGAGCAAGAACTAGAAATACCAGGAGCAGATGAGGCAAACGAAGAAGACATTATTAAGGATGAGATACCCAATGACCAAGAGAATTCTATTGCAATTGAACAGCTAGACGAATCTGGTGAACATACAAATTATACTACCTCAACAGTGAAATCGAAAAGGAGAAAAATTGCACACAGATTGATGAAAATCGAAGAAGAGAAACTTGCTATTGAGAAGGAAAAACTACAGATAATGAAAGAAACCTCACAGGAGTTAAAAATATTCCATAGAGATTTATTGCGGATATTTAAACAAAATTAAAACAACTAACTAAAGTATTTATGAATAAATCTTTGAACTAATTTATGACAACAACTAGTTTAAAATCTTTGGAGCCAGTGCTAAGAGCGATTCGTTCGATATCGATAAACAATCAAAAAAATTGTTTTCATTTTGCAACAAACAGGAGAAACGCAAAAGTAAGAACTAGCGTCACCATGGCGGACGCTAAGAAAACGCAAAATAAGAAAATATTAAATCACAACATTGTTAAAATACCAACTGCGACTACTACTAGTACTAGTACTGACATTATATGTGATGAACCGCAGAAAAACATTTTATTTAAAATCAGAAATGGCAACTACACGCTAGTGAAACGAAACATGTGCAGCTCGGTTTGGAAAATTTACCGCGAAATTCGGCGTTCCGATGGTTCGAAGCTATTGGGTAGATATTATTGTATCGGATGCAATCAGATCTTAAAGTCTAACAGTTCCTCAACTTCCAATCTTCGAATGCATAAATGTCATGACAATTATTTAAAACAAAATCAAATAAATCTATTAAATTCAAAAATTAAAAGTAAAACTAGTAGTAATAGTAATGTGGCCACCAGGAAACGTAAACGCGAATCCGAGATATCAGAAACCGAATGGGAACCAAACAATGAGGATGACGATGAAGAATATGATGACAGAAAAGTAAGTGGTTGCAGCCCATTTAAGAAATTTAATTATTTACCAAAAAGTTGTCTTTAGAAAAAATCCAATTCACAACAAACTGTAAAAAAAAACTCCAATCTTGTCTACAAACGATTCATTTGGAATGAAGATGCCACAAGGATGTTTCTACAACTATGGGCAGCTCATATAAATGATTTTCGTGGCACGCGGTTAAATACGGAAATTCATAAGGAAATGGCCAAAGAAATGGAGAAATTTAAAATTACACACTTGGAGGTCAAGGCCAAAATAGATAACATGTCCAAGCGATATAAGTAAGCTCCAATCATTTAATACAAACTGGAAGTCATGAGAATAATTTTTGTTTAGAAAAGAAACCGAAATATCCAGTTCAACTGGTGTACCCTCAAAATGGGAGCATTTCTATAAACTGCGATCCCTTTTAACTGGCACCGCATCGACGGTTAAGGCCTTTGAGGAAATTATGATTAATCATTCAGGTAAGTAGCATTTATTTTTAATCCTGCACAATAGTTCAAGTTAATTTATATTTCTAGAGTCCGATGGCGAAGAAGAAAGTAACCATGGGTCGTTTGAAATGGAAGATGAGAATCTGGTGCAAGAGGACGAGGGCTTTGACAATACTATGATGCAAGATGAACAGCTGGATATGACAGTGGTGCACGAGGAGCCAGAAGAACAACAACTAGAAGATGAGTTTGAGGATCAGCAAGAACCAGAGAAGCATTCGCCATCCAAACTGAGCCCTAAAGAAAATCGAGCTGAACGCCTATTGCAAATTGAAGAAGAAAAACTGCAAATTGAAAGGGAAAAATTGAAAATAATGCGAACCTTCAAACAAGATCTGGCGTTATTTCATAAAGACCTCATCGAAATGATTCGACGAAAATGTAATACCAAGTAGAATATGTACATATATTTAAACTCTGTTAATACAAATGTTGGCCTGTGTGTGTCTGTGTTATTAAAAACAACCGATTAAAATATTCCAGTCGATGGAGCTGTGCTTGTTATCCATCAGCTGATTTTACTAGTTCCAAAATTTTTGAAATGAACCAGTTGCCAGGGCTAGTCCAGGTAACAGCTTGCCTACCATTTAGTTCCCCCGGTTTGATAAGGAAAAGGCAAACAACAAAGAGATGTTTTACATAAATGTACCGGAGGAGGAGGAGAAATGTACGGAATCCCAGTTGGAGATATTGCTAAAAATCAGCAAAGGCGAATACAGGCTACTGAAAAAGAAGAAACGTAGCTCCGTATGGAATGTGTACCGGGAGATCGCACGTGCCGATGGTTCCAAGCTAAGATGGCGCTACTATTGCATGGGCTGCAAGCGGGTGATGCAGTCAACAGGCGGTTCCACCTCCAATTTACGCATCCATAAATGCCATGTGAGATATTTGAAACAGAATGGTAACGAAATGATGATTGACGCTTCTCCAAGTCCATCACATCAAACATTGACCAATAATAGCAAGCGTTCAGCAGCATCTTCTTCACCCATTTCGGGGGTGTCCTCCTCAGCTGTAAATGAAATTAAAGAGTTTTATGAAATTCCCATGGATGACACTACAGAGTACGATGTGGATGATGATGGTGATGAAGCCGTTGACAATTTAGAGGAAGAATGTATAAAAGAGACGACACAAGTGATAAATCAAGAGGTAGGGTTAACCACAGCCACCACCACATCCCATTTACGTCCCCTACTTCAGCTCTTAACCGAAGAGGAGACCTGGTCCGATGGCGACATTGTTGAAGTGAAATTGCCTATTGAGCTAGATAATGCCACCATCAATGAGCAGATCCAACAGGAGGAAACGGACCTAGAGCCAGAGCACGATGCTGAACGCGAGCCCGAAGTCCACGAGCCCGAAGAGCAACCAGCGGAACAGTTTCAGCAACACTTTGTGCAAGACACACTTCAGTTACCTCAGACTCAACCCGGATTCAACCTCTTTGATCCTAGTGCTCTTGCCGAAGCCGAAAGCTATGCCAAAGCCTGGTCTCATGCCTTTCTTAAGCTTAGCGAGGAGCAGAAATTCTATGCGAAACGTTCGATTGATGAGCTCTTGGTTTTGGGTCGTTTGGAAAAACTGAATATATCCACAGTAACAGCCCTAACAACAAATTTATAAAAACAAATGTTTGATATATCGAAATTCTAGACATTAACCCGTACCATTTAGATTAAGAATATATATGCATGTTATAAGATGTGCAGGATACTCCTTTCGATAATTCCCTTACAAATAACTATATGACGAATATACCATCTATATGGTAATCGATTCAATCCTGAGGGTATATACATATACATACCATATGTACATACATACATACATATATGGAAAGAAGGGAATATTGAAAATTTTATTTAATTTATTTTTTGTAAACTCCTACATTTGACGATTTGGAAACGTTAAAGTAAATTTTGTATTATTTTATATAATGAATTAATAATTCTAACTTAAGCACATACATATGTATAATTATAGTAATTTGCCTTTTTGCGCTAACATAAATATTGGCACAAAGTGTACATTTTTAAATGGTTTTCTTTTCACTTTGGTATCTCAGGTATATTGATTTACCATTAAATAGTTTTTGAATATTGTAACGGTAGTCAAGGAATATATGTTTCCAACATTATTTTGAAATCGAAAATTGCATTTTTCCCCGTTTTTTGAAAATAACGAACCTTTTAATCTCGATAACTATCGATAGATGTGTGTGTGTGTGGGAAAAGTTGTTGATAAGGGACAAAGTTTGGAATTTGGTCTTGAGAAACCTTTTACTGAAATGACAACCAAATATGATGATGATGATGACGGCGACATTAGCCATGACGAACCGGAGACGGATGTCATGACCATGGAGCTGGAGTCGCAGACGAAGAGATTTCGTCCGAGGGTACAAAAATCATGGAGCACCGAACATATTTACAAACTAATTTGCGCTGTCAAATTGGAGAATTGCATTTGGAATGCTGCCAGTGAGCATTACAACAACAAATTGGCCCGTAAGGATGCCTGGTCGAGGGTATGCATCGCATTTAATGGAATCTATGATGTGTCAGAATTGCACGCAAAGTGGACAAATCTACGTATACAGTATCGCAATACGACCAAGTCGAATAAATCGCGTTCCGTATGGAAATTTGCCAATGCATTGGCCTTCCTACGGCCAGCAATCATTAATGTGGCGGGTGCATGCAACTCATCTATTGAGGATAGCAATGACAGTGCTTTAAATGTGTCTTCAGCATCAGGCAAAGAAGCGGTGCCATCTTCTGTTCCCACTAACTTTGCGGCTGCACCTGCTCTTAGCTACCGGCGTAGCCGTGCCTCACCCTACTCACCAGCTTCCATATCCACGGCGGAATTGCGTGAGCGGGATCGAGATGCTGCGCTAATTCAATACCTGCATAGTGAGCTGCGTTCCCTGTCCGAGCATGAGGCAAGTGTTCTACGTTGTCGGCTCCAGCGCACTCTACTGGAGTTCAATGAGGAACAGCAAAATAGTTTAAGAAACAGTAATAACAGCAACCAAATGGAAAATGGAATTATTGATATTAAATATGGAGGACTCGAGGATTCCTAGATTCTAATTTCCAATTATAATAATATTTATCTAAGCTAGCGATTGATCGAAATCTAATACAAATGAGGGGAAGGAACGACTAAATAACTCACATGAGATTTAATAGTTAATAAATTTACCAATTTTATTGGTATTAAATTTATAATATTTTACCCCCGATAAGCCAAAACAATTTAAAAAGACCTAAAACCTAAATAATTACGTTTTTTTTTTTGTTTTATGTGTATGTATGTAGTTATATATAGATAATAGGTTTTACATATGTATATTTATTAATGCACGCTTTTTTTTGTTGCTCAGATTTAATTACTGGCTATACATATCGGCCATTCACTTGTGATTTTGGTTATCAAAAAAAGACGAAGATGAAAACTTAACGACAATTTTTGTTTCGTTTTTGTTGTCGAATACTTCGATCCACACTTCCCCACCCACATCCCCTTTTGATTTAGTTGGCCTGAGTTGTGACCGGTTGAGAATGTTGGTGGTCATTGCTTGGTATGGTGGTTGTGGGTGGTGAGGTAAACACATGGGCCATCTGTGGAGGCAATGGCGTGGGCTGCGTGGGAAATAGACCTCCCATCGAGGGTTGAACTTGCGGATATGAGGGCACGGTTTGGGCAGCAGGATAAGAGAGAGCAGCCGGAGCAGACATGTAGGCCTGTTGTGGAGCAGAGAACATGGGCACAGATACTATTGAAGTGGGTGGTGGTGGTGCAATCTGTGCTGTAGCTTGCGGATAGGGTAGCTGGCCAGCAGGAATGCTAGGATCTAAAACCCCGGGTATATAAATGTTTGATGGTGGCGGCACAGCTGGTGGTTGAGCAGGAACTTCAAACGGTACAATAGCTGGAGGCGGTGCGGGCGCTGGAACTTGAAACTGACCCTGGGCTGGGGCGAGTGGCGGCGGTGCATTGCTTTGCGTTTCACCCACTATAGTGGCTTGTGTTTCCAAGGCAGCAGTCAAAGCGTCTGTAGCATCATCTGGATTGAAATACGTTTTGAATAGACTCTGCTGCTGCTGCTGTTGTGCCAATGGTGGCTCACTTGCAGTTGGTTGTTGTTGTGGTGGTGGCCTGATTTCGGCATTTGTCGAGCCAAACGTATTGGCCAATGGTGGTATATAAGGCAACGTTGGTGAAACAATCGCGGGTGCAGCAACTGCAGGTGCAACAGCTGATGGTGCCACTCCACCTCCAGCTAACAATGGAGACGCCGCCTCATTGGTCGCAACAGGGGATGACACTCCTCCTCCCGCCGTTGCCGCCTGAACTGGAATGCGATGCAGATAGCCATAGCCAATACCACAACCCAATGCACCCTCTCCACCCCAGGCAGTATTGGGTTTAATTGTTACTTCTCGGCAGGCATCGTCATCCAAATTGTAGACATACATCTTCAGTGGTTGCTGTTCATGCATCTCGATCAGAGTGAAGAGATCATCATTCTCATGCCTAATGGCATCGGCTCCAATCACATAATCACTGTAAGCCCGAAGACCAGCTAATTCTGCAGGTGAATTCGGATGCACTTCCATGATATGCCACACACTCTCATTGGCCCCCTCAAACGAACAAAAACGTATGCTAACTCCCAGCAATCCCTGGCCACCCCAACTATTGCTCGGCGTCAATGTCAGCTCCCGCACGCTTTGTGTCTTACTCGAATATACAGTGAGACGCACTGGTTTGTCCACATTCTGGCGCAAAAGCTCCTTAAGCATGTCATTATCCTTAAAAAAAAAACTCATTAATCGGTCGTTTAACCAATCATTTTGGCCTGATTATTTCTTATTGTTTACCTGATCCAGTCTTGTACCAGCTATTGCCACAATGAAATCGAAAAAGGCCTCCAGCCCAGCCTTCTGGCCCGGCGAATTATCCTGAACTTTGAGTACGTGGTAGCCTGAATTAATTTTAAAAAAATGTTATGTTTACTAAATCCTCTATATATATATATATGTGTGTGTGTGTATGTGCTCTAATTGGAAGACCGATAACGTTTACGTGGTCTTCTTCAATTATGAATCCCGTTCTTACGTTACCTTCAGTGCCACCGCCGGGTACATGTACACTGTGACTCGAGCCCATGTTTAATTAACTATGACTATGGTTGTTTCGTTTCGCAACTTCTTCTATCGTTAGCGGACTGGTCCAATCGACAGCCGTTTCTTAAATTTCTTCAGTTTCCACTTGCTTTGCCAACACAAAATATAAATTCTGTTCTTCGTGGCAAATTCTAAGTGTGACCGTGCAGCATTACATCAAATAGCCCATCAATGTTTAGTTATCGATTGTTTCTGTAACGTACTATTGGCATCACAGTTTTAACGACCACAGTGTTCCGATGAATTTAAAAATCGATAAAAAGATCCATGAGTATTTTTAAAAAATCGTTTTTGAAATAGTTTGTAAATAAGTTCTGCACAGCTAAGCTGAATAATTTGAAATCGAGGATGCTAACCTTTTTCACATCTTCCGTTCAAACCCATTAGGCTATTTTTGAATATTTACAAAAAAAAAGAAAAGAAGAAAAGTACTTAAAATCCAGATTTAATGATTGACGTGAGAGGATAATACTAGTTGAACTTTTAACTCTAATTATTTCTGTCAAAGTCAATTAAATAATAACAGATCGTTAATTGCACTGTAAAAATATATATATTCATACTTTATTCAGCGACTCTTTTTGTATACAATGGTTTATATATCTTTCTTCTTTCTCTTACGGGTTGTCTGTGTGTGGGTGTATGTGAGTGTATGTGCTGTCATGAAATTCATTATACGTGCTTGTGAAGGTGCTAAATATTAAATGGGTTTGGAATTTCTTTTTCTTATATTGATTTCTTTTTGCTTTTTTTTTTTTTAGATTTTTTTTTAGTTTTTTTTGTCCTGCCTTAAAAAAATATTCTTTATAGACCGACTTCTGATTGTAAAAGAGACAAGATATACATATATTACTCTGAGCTAATAACAATTTTACATCCTTCTCGTACATTTTTTTGCTTTTTGTGTTGTAGTCCTTTTTTTCGTACGTTTTTTTAACATAATTGTTGAAATTATGAGTTAATATGCTTTGTGTTAAGTAACTTGCATTAAATTGCGGTAAAAAAAAAAACAAAAATCTTTTTGCGGCTCTAAAACAAATATCAGGGAAGAGGGGGGCTGTGAGCGGTAAGGGCGGGGGCGTGTACAAAAGTAAACAAAATGTTTTAAGATGATATAATAACACAACATAATAGCGATAAGAGTAAGGGTATTAATTATTCATTAATTGATAAAACATTTCCCTGGCTGGGCTTTTCATTTTCTTTCGCAAGATTCGATTCCCATGTAACCATAGATCCAACTTTATCCAATCCAATCAGTATGAGCAGCAGCAGCAACGTCGTCGTCGACGCTTGCGTCAGCGCCTCTCGTACTTGGCCATAGGTACGGAAAGGCGTGTACGTACTCCTGCTGATGACCCACCTCCAGTGGTGGCTGTGTTGCTGTTATTACTATTGTTGTTTAGTGAGGTCCTTCCACCACGCTCAGTGATTGTTGTTCGTCTACGGTCAATGAGGCGCTTATTACTTGCTGGCAGTGTGTGATTGTTGCTTTTATTGCTATTGTTGCGGCTGGCTCCTCCTCCTCCGGCAGTACCAGATCTTCCAGAGTTGCCCTCACTATAGCGCTGACGTTTATTGATCGCCGCATTATCTATATATATGTGTGATATAAGTTAAGTTTGAGAAATGATGAAATGATTTCAGTGAAATGATCCTAAATCTCGTTACAAATTGCTGCCAACTCTCACAATGTTGGTACAATTTTAACACCATCTTCTGCATCTTCATCCACTTCTACTTCCACATCAACATCCACATCCACTATATCATCAACATCAACAGCATTGTCATTTTGAGCCACTAGTTCGGGCACATCCAACTGTTTCTGCTCCACATCTGCCAAAAACGTATCAGAGGTAAAAGGGTGGAGAATGAAAGGAAGAAAAACAAAAGCAAGTCCAAAAACAAGAGAGAGAGAGAAAGAAAAACAAAGAGGAGAAGAGAGAGAAAGAACATTTGATGATGAACGAAAAACGAACATCATCAAAAGATTATAAAAAAAAATTTTGATCAAATCAATTTTGAATTTCGAATTTGTTCGAGCTGATGACTCAATGTGGATGGAAATACTATGTAGTATGTAGTAAAGCAGGGAATGCGCAACCGCAACGTAACCGAAACCAATAGCATTTAACCGAAATATTTATATAAGCGATAAGAAAACGTTTTACTTAGATAACTAATGGGTATTTATATCCTATAAATCAAATATTTATAGTTGAACAATGCATATCAAGAGAACCGAAAAACCAAAATGTTATGTTATCAAAATCAATTCGAACCGTTTCATGTAGATAGATATTTAACCTGTTAATACGTTTCGGTTGTATTCCCTGATATATAATGGTTATGTAAACACATAAATTTATGTTACTTGAGTTTGAGCTGTGAATTATTGCAAAAGATTCAAGTGATTAACACTCTATGACCAAGGATGCATGAATGATAATGATAATGGAAAAGCGCACCCAGATGAGAGAAATTGAGAAGGCTTGAATGGATGATACGAGATGCAGTGAGATGCCACACGATGAGGTGAGAGTTGCTGTTGAGAATACCAACCTTTAGCGCTCATTTTGCGTTTGGATGTTATGCCCGAGGAGCTGGTATTATTTTTGCCATCTGCGGGACAAAGTCGTCCAGTTATAGTGCTGCGACGTTTCAGACTTGTATCGGAGCGACGCTCTCGGGTATTGGCCAAACTGGCGGCCAGAGGTTGATCAGCAGATTTTTTGGCTACATTCTTGCTATTGTTGTTGGATGATGACAATGATGAGGAGCCGCTTGCCAATTCTTGAGCAGCCGTCTTAGCGGCCGCTGCAGCTGCTGCACGTTTGAGATTTGCCGGCATGCGTTTAGGTGGCTGCATGGTGGCCCCACCACCCACTGTCGATGACGACGGCGTTGATAATGATGATGATGAGGTAGTTGAATTGTCCACCGTGGCTAACTTTTGGGGTGATGAGGTCTTGGGCAAGACCTTTAGGTCATCCTGCTTCTTATGCATACCCACTTCAAGCCAAAACTTGAGCTGAGACTCACGTTGGCGCTGCATTAGTTCTTGGCCGGCAGCATATTTGCTGAGCAGTCCCTGCAGCTTCTGGACAGTCTTGTATACGGTTTCGGCAGCAATCAGACCATAATCGAAAAGCGAGCACATATGAAGAATGAAATTACGATAAAGATTCTTGCGGACAATCTCATGGCCCTTGGCATCGAGGAACATCTCGCAGGCCAGTGGTAATTGGCAATCCCCGACAAATCCGTAACGCATTACATGAAGATTCCAAAGTTTCATTAGCTCCTTTTCACCCTCATTCACATCGGAGAATTCATCGATCATTTGGATCGTCTTTTGCTGCAACCACAGAGGATCACTCTCACCCTCCGAATCAATATCCAGCTCCTTGGGATGTACGGGTAGACAGGTCTCCGTGTGATGATATAGCCTAAATGAAGAGAGTGAACAAAATACCTATGAGGAATGCCTGCCCAAACAGGTTTGTCCTTAGATTGGTTCTTACCGATTGTGTCCGGTTATATACGAACGCTGATTGCTAATATCATCCTCATCCAACTCGAGAAACTCATCCAAGCAGGTCTTTTGTCGCCTTGGGCGACAAACCATTAAACTTGTCACCGAAGTGCGTCGTACTGGGCCGCAGGTTCGTGCGAAAGATGAGCCCGATGGACCAGCAAGATCATACGGTGATCCGGCATACGAACCATCATATGCATCATTGATCGTGACATCAATGCGGGCTCCACTTCCGGCCGGCTGATAGGTGAAATTGAATCGTGCATGACAAAGCTTCAAATGCTTGAGCAAGGCATACAGACGCAAGCAGTCCAGACCACACCATGGACAATTGAGTTCCTGTGTATATTCCGTCTGTTGTCGCGTATTATTGCTATACATGAAATTATAGACAATTTGCGTGGTCTGCTCCAATTGGGTGCTCGAGGTGGAGATGTTATTGTTGTTGGGTGCGACGGAGGAGGAAGAGGCATTGGCAGTTTTGTTGCCATTTTTAAGGCTGCTGCAATTGTTATTGTTATTATTGTTGTTGTTATTGCAATTGTTATTATTATTATGGTTCAGTGCAACGGCCGTATCGCTAACATGTTGCACATAACGCTGCAAATCTGGAGCGGCTATTATCTCCGGCAATTGCTCATTCGATAGAGTCAAGTGGAATTTCAACATGGGACTCTGTTGATAGACATCATATGTAAGCGATAGTGGAATGTAGCTATCGGGTATTGCATCCCAGGTGCATTTCTTTGGTGAGAAGGATTTGATGCTTGTGGAATTCAATGGTTGGAGCATTGCCTCGTATTCGCCTTCGGTGATGAAACCTGTGGATTTCTCATACAAAATCAATTCGGAGCCATACATTTTCTCATTGGGTCGAGATCGTTTGGTCGGCGGTGGTGGCGGCGGCACAGCTGTAAAATAGTTAAATTCATGAACGAAATGATTCCTAGTGCTGCTGTACATCCTTACCTGAATTCTCATCATTGCATGGAGCAGATGCTACTACTCCTGGAGTTGCTGCTGATGAAAGTGGCATCATCTTGATGCGAAATAGCAGCTTGTAGAGTGTATGCTGTTCGCCCATAGGACGCATGGTTTGCAATGGTATGCTGATGGTGGCATATTCACTAATCCCATTCTTGGGATTGTATACAATCTGTGAACTTTTGCTCAGTAGCTCTTGAAAATCCAAAGTGCTATCCTTGCGTTTGCTCCGTGTGATCTTATAGAGCGTTGTCTCTACGCATACCGATTCGCCGGCCTTGCATAGCAATTGATCTTGCAGCAGCTCATCCGAATCCTGGGATTTCAACTTCTCATGCAACGAATCGTATATGACATGCAGGTAGTTTTGTGTCACCGCTTCAGATCTTTGTAGGATGCCATCTAAAATGGAATTAACCTTGAAACTTGAACGTTTCTTGTTATTCCGTGACATGCGCTCCTTCATATAGCTAAGTGTGCGATTAAGGAAGATGGGCTGGAGTAGAGAGACGGAAGAGATGGGGAATAATTAAAGCCAGGTAATAGGTGATGGGTGAAGATCTTACATTTGTCTCATGGCGATTGCGTAGATAGCGATAAATCTGTGTAGGCTCTGAAAGTAAAGTCAGCCAAGTTAAAGGATGAGCACGGGGTAAATGGAATTGGCGAAGATATCAGACTTACTTTCAAATGCCTGCAAAAAGAGTTCCTGCTCTTGTTGATGTCCATTCAGTTTCACTTGATTATTGTCGTTGGGTCCGGCAGCTGCGACAACCGCTCCTCCTCCTGCTCCCGTTGTGGTGGTTCCGGCCGTATCTGATGCTGCTGCCGCTCCTCCTCCACCTCCTCCATTTGTGGTTAATCCATGACCATGTCCATTGGACGCAGCGGCTGCGCTATCTGCATTCTCTTTGTCGCGTTTTTTCTGTGGTGCCATTGTTTTTGTTGCAGGGTTGCGGTAGCAAAAGGGTGCGGGGCGGTTTGCGGAGCGTCACACACACACACGCGCGCACTCAACTCTCACGCTTCTCCTCCTCTCTTTTGCTCTGTTGCTGCTGTTGCTCCCGTTTGCCAGCTCACAAAATTCTTAATTAATTTACGTGTTTAATACATTGTTTACCAAACATCAGTCGTTACGCGTAATTTGTTTAGTGTTTTTTTCTGCTTTTTCTCTGTTTTCTTTTTCCTTTTCGGCGCGAAACAATTTGCTTTTGTCTCAGGCTACCCTACATACTCGATTAGTGCATAATTATCGAATATACATACAACCATACGGCAATCGATTCCAATCGATAACTATCGATGGTATCGTTATCGTCGTCACATGGAATTTCGGCCGTCACACAGACACTTTTGTTACAAACTATTATAGTAAATTAAGTACAAGTATTTAACTTTAAGCAGAAGTAAGTTGCAATTATTAATTTAATCAGCAATAATGTGTTATATTATCACTTAAACCCCCTTTCTTCGCATACATACATACATTTACACTCGCCGCCCGCAAACTCACACACACACACATACACTGTCTTTCCGAAATTTAACAAAATTATTTACAGTCAACTGTTTTGAAACAATCAAATTTCGAATAGAACTTCGTTGAGAAAATCATTGAAAATGGATAAAAACGGCGCAGCGTTGTACAAAAAAATGCAAACCGAGGTTGAGTCATATCAAAACCTGCAAAAATGTAAGTAATCCGAAAAAGCATACCATAACCAAATCTAAATACTAAAGATTTCGAACCTTCGATGTGAGTAGCCTGTGTTAAGATGGTCAAACAGCGTGCCCTCCTTGAGAGTCAGCTGAATGAGAATAAATGTGTGCTGGATGAACTAAATCTACTTGGGCCAGATAATAAAGTCTATAAATTATTTGGTCCTGTTCTGGTCAAGCAGGAGCTAGAGGATTCACGTCAGAATGTTGGCAAACGCATTGAATATATATCCAAAGAACTGAAAAGCTCTACTGATACACTAGAGAATATGTGAGTGTCGTCCATTCCATTTCCATTTCTCCACTCAAGCTGCACCTTGATAATGTCTATATATGCCTTTTTTTTTAGGGAAAAGGATATGCTAAAACATCGGGAGGCTGTTGCTAAATACCAACAGCAATGGCAAGTGGCGGCTGCCATGAAGTAGTGTGAACCCATTGAAACAACAAACTTTAAGTTATAATTTATTTTTAAAATTGTTCCACGCATTAACAACAACAGACATGCAACACACAACGAGCATTTAAATATCGTTTCGTTTCGCTTCATTTTCATTTCCAAGTTATAAAGATTTATTAAATTGAAAAATTTGGAGGTTTTATGTTAATTGCAATAACACAATATAAAACAATATTTTAATGAGCATATTGTGACTTCTTCTGCGGGCTAAATATTTAACATAACAAGCTAAAGTAAAGGGTATCCAATGTTTTTGAGTGCCTGCAATTTTACCAAATAAATCAGTAATTAATGATTTTGTACAATTGAGCAGAATCCCGTTGCAAATAAACTGAGAAAACAAGTAACCCACTCTACCTCTTGTTCCCTCACTCTAAACTTGTTCCCATTGTACTATCTTTCTATATGGGTTTTAAGGATATCATGTCTGTCAATCTATACTATCAATACGTATTGTATTGTTTATACTTCGTCCCTAGATATTTTTGGATCGCTATTTGCTTTGTAGTATGTTGTAAAAACTATGTATATTGGTAGATCAATTATATGTTTTTATTTGTATTTGTACAAAATTGTTAGTTTTCGAATATAAGTAATTCTTATTGTAGCTGATTCTAAAGAAAAACTGAATTCTTGGCAATTATATAATCAATATCATTAGTCCATGGATTCTTAAAGGCACGCCATTCGCTCTGCAATTGAATGTATCTATTGTCCTTGCAGCGAAAGCGATAAACCTGTGTGGTAACCTTCTCGGGTACCTGCATGACCATTTTGTGGGATTCCACCAGTGCTGCAATATCCTCATTGTGAAAATACTCGTAAAAACTAGTTCCCAGAATCTCCTGAGGCAGAAATCCTATGACAAGCGTTGCACTAAGCGAGAATAATGGAAATAAAATTGTGATCCTCTGAAATGATGTTTAAATTTACCGCTGATCAACAAAGAGAAATTTGCCCTCCGCCGAATGGCGTGATATGAAAAGCACATGCCGTATATTGGGGTGAGTGTCCAGCGAAGACGGAACACTTGAATTAAGTGCATTTGGTGGTATGCGTCCGATGGCCACTAGACATGAGAGATTTGTTGTCTGCTCATCACTATCACCATCCTGGTCCTCATCCTTGATGGGCGTCCAGGATTTAAGATAACCAGTGCACTGTATAACCCGATATTTGTGATCAATGCTGAGCTTGGATTTACGTTTGGTGGAGCTACGCGAACTCGACGAGGTGTCCGATTCTTCCTTTATTTGATTGTTGGCCGCCCGCAATTTCATACGGCAAAAGAACGAGCGTCTTGCTCCAGGACACAGGCGGCAAAGGCTCTGTGGCACATCTGTCTTAACTGGAAGCATGGCTATATATGTACGTATAAAGGATGTGAATTAGATGAAGTTAATGTAATTGGGAATAGAGTAAATGTTTACTCACTCTTGGCATCGATTAGACGCTCCCGTGGGCACTGCTCTAACGAAGATAGCTGCTCTTTAACCTTGCCTATATCCTTGGGATGCAATACATCGAACCAACTTTGTCCCAATAGATCCGATTGCGTACAATTCAACACGCTCGAAACTGAGTCCGACACATAGATTATACGGCCTCGATCACAACCAACAACGAATAAAAATCCCTCCGATGCCTGCAATATGATCATTTTCAACTCCTGATCTGATAGAAAACTGGGTCTATAGTCGGCCAAAGGATGGAGGCTGCCACTTCCGCGTATTCCCCTCAAATGCTGCACTGCCATTCGCAGGACCGTCAACTTATCCAATTTTCGTTGCATGGCGTAACACATGGGTATCATCGATGACAGCTCATTGATGTAAGTGTTCATCTTATCGCGTCGACGCTTCTCTATCTCACTATGATTTTGTCTTGATTATAGGGAAGAAATAAATATTTTCGTGTGACTTTCAACATAATTATTGCATACTTTGGGGTTATCATATCATTTGGCTAAACTCATCAATAATTTGACATATATTTTGCTATATTTCCGATTTTTATACCATGCATCCATAGGATGAAATGTTATATTTAAAAAGTGCTCGTGTGCACATAAGACTGAGCGAGATAGCATGTGGAAGAAATTTAATATATGAATTTTCACCTGATGGATGGTATATCCAAGTCGGCCTGGCGACTTACTTACTTTATTGTATATATCGTCTTATTTTTAAGAAGAACCATTGTTTAAAAACCTTAGATTACTTTTTAGAAATTATGCTTATCCTCACATACGTACTTTTAGTGTCGAGTTTACATATTTTTAGGTAAACTTGATATTTGATACTAAATGATTTGTCGGTAGTTACGTATTGAGAAACCCGGAAGTTTAGGGGTTAGTTTATACCAAAAAATACTTTCTGCATTGTATTTCTTTTTAATTTTATATTACATTTCGACATACTTGCGATTTTCATCAGAGGTTCGAGTAGATTTTTCCTCATCATAAGTATCATCCTCCAACTCTTCCAGATTCTCACTATGTGCCCAAAAAAGAAGATAGGAAACGAAAACAGAAAGAAAATTAACACCATTGTAAAAATGGCGATGGAAAGCAACTGTTGCTCGCTTTTCCACATGCAAACAATTTTCCGAGCTTGTGTGTGTGTGTGCTAATCTGCAAACTGTGTATTATGCACACACGTACTCAATTTTATGTAACTCTTATAATGCCCAGATATATATATCTATTGACTTACCAAAACTCTTGCATTTCCATATTTCCCGGAAATTTGGTTAATTTTTGTTTCTGTATTAATAAATTCGTGGAATATATGTTGTTTACAAACACGGATTGCGAAAAGTATCTGCAGGTTTGACAATTGGAAGCTTTTCCCGCAGCTTCAACCACTTCCCTTCGAATTGTCAGCGGAGTGTTGCCAGACTGATTGCGGGTCACAATGCATTTCCCTTATCTGGCAACGCGTCGAACGAACTGCATTGAAAGCTTACCTGCTGTCTGTTGCACCTGTCGAGCAGTGGGTGCAGGAACTATGAAATATGTTGTAAAAAAGCTTTCCAAATTTGTTTCTAAATCGGGACTTTTTCATGTTCAGCGAATTTAAGATTCATTGAAAATGGCTATAGTAATAAGCTTCAGCCCTTAAATTTGTAAAGGTAGTTGTAGGTATTTTCTATAGCCTACTTTAGGGGGTCTTCAGCCGTCTCCAACTATTATTACTTATGATCCATTTAAGGTTTTACAAGATTTATTAAATACAGATCTATCTAAACTATGATTAACTAAATTATAAGCTATTTCACTCTTATTGAATTAGGTTTGATTTGGGGAAAAATAAATGTCAAATAAATAACACACAAAAGCAAAAACAAAACAATTTAAATATGATACATTCTATCCAAACATATGGTAATGACCTGCATGTAACGATCCCACAAACATCGCGTCTCTTGATCCCTGCCAAAAGAAGAGACAAATAAATGGTTAACCTACCCAAAAAGTCAGAATCTTACCTGGATATTTCCAAGTCTAGAACACTCTGCGTTATAGAGGCAAGAAATTTGTTAACCTGCTCACGATTCCAGCCATTTTGACGCCAGGGATCAATTAACTTCTCGCAGAGATCAACAAATAGATCCCGCAATTCGCGATTGCGATGAAGATTGCAAGCAATTGTGATTAGAGCACGCCAGTATGAGCTGAAATAGGGAAAAATAATTTTACTGACAATTACTGACAGTTTTTTGCTTAAAAACCAACCGAAAGTTGTTGTCCAGTTCGTGGAAGGCTCGTTCAAGCAGCACAGGCTTTAGGCGCAAACAGACGAGACTGTGGATTGAGAGATAGAACAATATTATAATATTTAGATGTGAACATTGGGAGTTCTATACACACTGTTTAATCTCCTTTTCTTTATCAAGCAGGCAGCGCAATTCACGTAGATCTAGAAGAAATTCCTTATCCATTTCGGTATCGTAGTATTCGGGGCCCGTGTGCTAAACGACGTAAACTGTTTCATGTTAAAGTATTTAATTAAAAATCGGTTTACCTGATAGGTATACGTCCAATAGATCATAATGGAGTGCGAGCAGGTTAATAAATCGCTAAAACTTAAATATTGCAACTTTTTTTTCGTCGTCTCGAAACGCAGGCAGGCCAAGAATACAATACAGGCATATTTTCTAATCGAAAAACAAACAAAATAAATCTTTTTTGATCCAAGAAAACAGAGCTAGAGGTACTCCTCACTTGGCCAGATCATTGGATATAAAGAAAAGCTGTTTTATGTTATTCGTCAGTGTCCCTGGTAGCTCCTCGGCGGCCTTGAAAATGCGTTTGACATTGTCGAATTGTCGACGACATGATTTAAGCTTGACACACGTCTTTTCGGCCACTTCATCTAAATCCTTGCGATATCGGGATGTCAGTTTTTTACCCAATATCTCCCGAGCCACCACATCATCAATTGAATAATATTTTTCTATGATCAAATCTCTTGTCTGGGTTTCCAATTGAAAGCAGGATTGCTCCTTAAAAAAGACAACCAAAATATTAATCAATTGAGTACTAAAGCCAACTTGATTATTACCATCAACTTGGTGGGTGCATGGAGGTAGAGTTCAATAAGCGAATAGGTACGATAATGATCCAAAACATCCGAGGCAATCAAATCAATTGGAGCCCCCATTGAATGTCCGAATCCTTTCTGCTTCAAATAACACACAGCTTCGCTGGCTGTTGGGTCAGGAGGAGAAATTGTTAATATATGAATATCCAAAAAGTTGGTTTAAAAAAACAAAATAGAAACGTTACAGGAAAATCCTTCGATCCATAATTGATAGATTTCGGGGTCAACAAGCGTGTAATTACTTATAAAGACATCGACATCAGCCTGAAACAACACAGTTATGATTTTAAATTATGAAATGTTCCCAGAACTTATTAATTAACAAGTAATTTATAAATTTGGAATGAAACTCAATTAAAAGCTCGCTCCGATATGAAAGAAGTCAGTTGCAATTGCATACTAAATCCTGTCTCTAAGCCTTTCATTTAAAACCAAGCCGCGAGTGTACCCATACTTAGTTGTGGTTAATTAATTGGTTTCGAAGCATTGAGAAGACAATGAATGATAAAGATATTTACCATTTTATTTTAGTATTAACCCGCCAGTGTGACCACATGCGGCAAATGTAAAAATGTATTCAGAAATTGTCAACAACGAGTTATCAATTTCCGATTATTAGTGTGACCAGCGCTATCAATTTATCTTAGTGTCATCTGGCAACACTCTTTTACTGGCGTTGCCAGTGTTAGCGAAAAAGCAAATGTCATATTCTGGCAACCCTTGACTATGAAGAAGAAGAGGAGGAATAAAAATAAAATATAAATTTTAAACTAAAAAAATGTGAATAACCAATGCATTGCAATGTCAATAAACGATGAAAAATACACTATGAGAAAATAAATGTTGAGCGCGCGCGAAACACACATACACAGAAACGACACAAACGAAACAACAGCGCAACACAACAACAGCGCCAACGCCAACAACAACAGCCAGCAGCAGCGCAAGACATCGGACATCGTATCCAATTGCAAGTTGCAACAAAATTCGATGAACTTCGATGAAAAAAGAAAAGTAAAAGCGAGTGCAATATAACAAACAACAACAATAGCCAGCCGAGAGTGTAGTGAATGCGTGTGTGTGAGTGAGAGAGAGAGCTGGTGTGAGAGTGGAGAGCGCGTAAAATTATGGAACAAGTGGATTCCTCAACGGAACTGCATTTGAGCAGGATACGCGAAGTGAAAGATTTGGCCGCACTGGCCGATGATGTGGTAAAAGAAGAGGTGATTCTCGAAAGTCCACAGCATCATCATCAAAATCAACATCATCAACATCAACACCAGCAGCAGCATCATCAGGTAAAAACACACGCAAAACTTTTGCTCGGCTTTCAATTCGCGCGGCGACAGCAGCAGGCAGCAGCAGAGAGATAGGCATGAACGGAACGGTGCAGAGCGGAACGGAAGGGGGTTGCGAATGAGCTGCTCCTGCTCCTGCGTCCCAATCCTGCTCATGTCTTCTGTGCTCGCTCTGCTCTGCAACTCGACGACTCTGCGCAGTTGTAGAAAGCTGTATGTATGTATGTATATGTATGCGTGTGAGAGAGATAGCGTGCGAGAGGAGAGGGATGTGCGGTATGGCGGGAAGGGGGTCGTGGGGTGAGGGCCCAACGGCGCAACAAAAATGCGCGCGGTGCTCCAAGTCTAAGCTAGGAGCATAACCCACCACCCACCCAACCGAACCCAAACCCCCTCCTCCATACCCCGCAACCCGACCATCACCCGCACCCCATCCCTGATTTTGTGGCGCAAATTGTTGTGTATACCGATTTTCATTTTCCCATGCTGTGTTCTTCTGCTTGTTCTGTTGTTTACTTACATTCGAATTTTCTTCTCCTTTGGTTTTTCCATTTTTGCGTACACGGACAATTTGCAAACAAAATAACAAAAATAACGAAAAAAAAAAACAAAACATAATTTCACATGAAATTCATGTGACGCGGGAAATCATCTCGTCCCGTACGTGCATAATATGTGCGCCATGGTAATGCAGTTGGATACGAAAGTTCGCATGGTCACATCCTCCTCCGTTAACAATACCGACAACAGCGTCAGCGGCGGCGGCGGCGGCGGTGCAAACGTTTCAGCAGGCAGCGGCGGAGGCGGCGGGGCTAGTGCTGGTGGCGGCGGTGTTGTCTCTGTGCCAGTTTCACTGCCCATTGGTTCGATGATAACCGGCACAGCGTTCAATGTGATTACCCCCGATCAGTTGCCTCACTTCAAGCCGATGCTGTGCGTCGATAACAATGGCTATCTCTCCGGCAGCACAGTGAGCATGGGTGGTGACCTCAAAACGATTGTTATCCAGCAGCAACAGCAACAACAGACGCAGACCCAGAGTACGGCAGGAGGAGGAGCAGGTGGTGGCGGCGGTGGTGCTGCTGGCGGTGGCAATGGCAGTGCTGGCACCAATACAACCGCCACAAACACAATTGGACTGAATCATGATGGCTCTGGAAGCAACAATAGCCATGACAGCAGCATGGCCACCCTTGAGCATTCGGGCGGCGGCGGTGGCGGAGGCCCAGGCGGCGGCAGTGGCCAACATCATGCGCACACTAATTCCGGCTCCACATGGACGACAGAGAGTGCCACCCAACATATGGAGGTCTTCCAGATCCGTTGTAAAACCACCTGCGCCGAATTGTATCGCAGCAAACTGGGATCTGGTGGGCGCGGACGATGTGTCAAATATAAAGATAAATGGCACACACCCAGCGAATTTGAGCATGTGTGCGGTAGGGGATCCAGCAAGGATTGGAAACGTTCCATCAAATATGGCGGCAAATCATTGCAATCTCTCATCGATGAGGGCGCTCTAACGCCGCATGCCACCAACTGCAGTTGCACCGTGTGTTGTGACGATGAAGCAGGTGAGTCAGGTGAGAGATTCAAAAAACACAAGTCCCAACTCCCTCACAAGCAACCCAACTGGGGCAAGAGCAAGTGCAGCAGAGGACGACGACAGATAAGCAAATAACTCAAAGAAACTCCGACCAAATGAAAGTCCATTCAAGTTCGAAAACTTCTTGGGTGGAGAATCATCTTGTCATCACCAAAAGATAAATGTATGGATGAATATCCTAAATTCCATTGAAGGAATGACTTCCTAGTGTTAAATCTCTATTGGAATTAGATTTGGATTTTCGTTCGGTGGGGGAGTTATACGCCAGTCTCGTTGTCCTACTCCCTGGCGGCCTAGTACCCCAGATTGATGCTTGATATAAACACATTTGATTTGCATCTCACTATTCACTATATGTTCCTCTTGCTTTTTTTTTTTTGATGTAGCTTCCGGCCCTGTACGTTTGTTCACGCCCTACAAGCGACGAAAGCGAAATCAAACTGATCTCGATATGGAGCCGGGACCCAAACGCAAACGTAATACCCATCATAGCAACAACAACAACAGTAATACCAACAACAATAATAATACAACTGGGGGAGGAGGAAATAGCAGCAACAACGTGGATGTTTCAGCAGCTGCTGTGGCAGCTGCCACCGCCGCCGCTAATGTTGTAGACGAGAATAATATGTTTCTCGCTGAGGATAATATCACATCCAAGGATGAGCCATGGGCAGCGCTTAACGATAGTTTGGATACATCCACCGAGCTGGTAGATCAATCGCAAATGGGTAATCCCTACGAGCGTGAAACGTTTGTGGTGAATATCAACGATGCGGCTTCCATTGCCGTCTTGGATAGCAGCCAATCGATGAAGAATATCGAGCATGTCTACTGCACCATGGTCAAGGCAACGAATGACTTTAAACGGTTGCTCAACGATATGAAACAAAGCTTCGATCGGCGTATCGAAGTGTTGCAAAAGGAACGCGATGCGGCTGTCAGTGCGATGCGTGTCCAAGTGCATGCGGATATCGACGATCCGAATATATCTGGCTCGTTGCATGGCAATGAGATCATATCGGCCAAGAAGGTGAGCTAAACGATGTCAGGAAAGTTATCTAGTTGACCAGAACCAGTTGGGAATTCTATAAAAAAAGAATTCAAATAGTTGAAAGTCTGGAAAATTACTTAAGAACAATGGATTCCCTTTTATTATAATCAGTTCGAGTTGATTTAGTTTTGGATGTCATGCAAATTGATAAAAAATAATAATGGTCAAAATAGTGCAATCAAATGAAGAATGGAGTGATTCCAGATTCGTTCCACGATAGAAATATTCATATAGCGTTCTAGAAAAGCTTTCTAGTTTAGGAATGACGATCTCCCATTGAAAGAAGAATACAAATTAAATTATGCTATCTTTCCTTATCTTGCACATGCACACATATTGACTATCGCTATCTCTGTCTATTTTAAATTTTAGTGCGCCAATTGTAATAGAGAGGCGTTAGCCGAGTGCTCACTGTGTCGAAAAACGCCGTATTGCTCGGAGTTTTGCCAGCGCAAGGATTGGAATGCTCATCAGGTGGAGTGCACGCGAAATCCACAGACGACAACGCAACAGGTCATGCTGTTGATCGATGATCAGTCCTAAGCCTCCATAACGAATTGTATATACAAACAACCAAAAAAAAAAAAAAAAAAAAAACAGCAACAAACAACAACAAAAATGATGAAACATTTTACTACTAATTAAAATACGATTATACAAAGTTTCCACCTGCCCCCCAAAAAAAACTATCCCCACCCACCTTCCACCCTGCTCCTGCCCCACTACTCACCTACCAACCTACCTAATCCAGTCATATAATCATCATCATCATGATGATCCTAATTCTAATCCGTTTTTATTCCCCTCAATTATATAGAAAGCCTATAGCCAGCCAGCCCTCTTAGATTTATGTCCTATATTAATGTAATTCTTAAACGTACATATTACTATATAAATATTATATATAATTATATATATACATACATATATATATATATATATATATATATATATATATATATATGAATATGTATATATATATACTTATATACACACATTTTACTATTGAAAGTAGGGCAAGTCAGCAAAGAGAGAGTAAAAAAAAACCCAAAAAATGGAACGAAAGCAAAAATTATACAAAATTAAAAACAACAAAAATTAAGAAACAAAAAATAAAAAAAAAATTCAAGCAAAATAAACAAAACAAACAAAAAAAAGGAAAAGGAAATGTGGAAAATAAATTTTGTAGCAAGCAAAAATCAAAGCAAGTGCAAAGGCGTAGAAAATTAATTAAGCTACAATTTGATGAACGATAGAGACAGAGAGAGGAATTAAGAGAAACCCAAAACACATTACTTGTAATTCAATTTAAATTAAATTAAATTTATAAATAGTTGCAAAGCGCATAGCATAACTTACAAGAAACCCACGCTTTCCCACACCCACCTTTCCTGCCCCCCCCACACACACACACACACACAGACACACAGAGAAAAATTACCATACATATTTGTCTATGTATACATTTTTTCACTAGACTTTAAGCATATAGTTAAAAACTTTTAACATTTTACAATTATAATTTTTATGATGGATCTACTGCCGCCTATCCTATCTGCGTTCTCCATTGAAACTACCACTAAAAAATATACAAAACAAGAGTATCCAACCAAGAAACACTCCTTCCCCATCCTCCACCCATGTCGTTACAAGCATCCAAATAAAGATTTCAAACAAAGAAAATGTTAAGCAAATCAAACTATCAAACAACCAATCCCCCCCAGACAAATCAAATCGAACTTCCCTAGAATGTCAAATCGATTGAGAACTATATGTTAAACGATGAAACAAGAGTTGTGTGTAAATGTGTCTCTGTAGGGTTTTCCAATTTCCATATCCATTTGTAAAGTTTTTTGCCGTCGTTCAACCAACCACAACCACTTCATGTAGTCTGTAGTCTCTCCATATGCTAATACATTCATATATGTAGGATATATATATATATATATATCTTTACACAACTAGCTATATATTCCGATTCACGCACACACAACAGAGAAACACACACGGAAACGTAAACACCACTCAGACATCACGCTGATCCTCATCGGGGACCGACTCCAGCAAAACCCGAATTTGAAATCTTTATTCCCATGTCTGTAATGGTTTCGTATAACTTAAAACAAAAAGAGCAAAAAATTAACGAAATTTTTAAAAGAGTAAAGAAAACCAAATCCGCATATACACACAAACACACACACAAAACGCACACACCACACATAGAACACTTACAAAATCAAGCGCAATTGCAGATAGATAAAAGTTGGAGTTGGAGGAAATGGACATGAAGATGACTAGAATGAGAGAAGAGATGAAAATATATATACATAAATTTAAATTGTACAACGCTTACGTTTTCATTTATGTTTTTTTTTTTTAAATTATTTTATTTTTTTTCGTTGTCGTTTCGTTTCGTGTATAAGTCTTAAATTTAACAAAAAAAATTCTTTGAGTCAGATCCGAGAATCGAGTTGCTGAATGTGATTTTAGTAGAAGTTCTTTCACAAGGTAAGCATTTAAGTTAGCAGTCGCACTCGAGACTATAGTATAGTAAAAATGGACCGAAAAAAAGAAATATTTCAAATAAATCAATTTAATTCCTAATTAATTTTCTATTATTTAACACACACATTAGGGAGTAGGGATCATGACACAACTTGTGTCAAATAATGCCGTTTTAAAGTGGTCAGAAGAAAGTAATCCTGACCCTAAATATTCGTATACTTATTTTAATGAAAGTGAGCCGGATGCGACTTTGCTATTTTATTGTCATAGGTATCTAAAACAAATTGCATTTGAATACGGTTGTTTTATAAGGCTTCTTCTATTGCTTTCAGATGGAAAATTCGTTTTTCGTGCATTTGCGAATGACCAAGTAAGTAATTTGATATTACTAGTAATCATTTTAAATTTATTTTCAAAAGTAGCGTACCATTCGATTCAAAATAATGTTAATTTGTGGGAATAACTAAATATCGATACAAAATAACGGGTTTATTATTATCGCCATCAGCAAGTCATATCGAGTCAGTGATTTATGTTTAAGCCAAGATCACTAGTTCCTACGCTGCGATTGCTTGGGCTTACTTTTCCCAATACGAAAAACTTATTTTTTTCCCAAAATATCATAACTCAAATAGTAGAACCAATTTGATTTACAAAAAGGAAACTACTAAAGTATTTCATCGAGTCAAGCGGAGCGAAAGACTAGTTCATCAAACCAGTTCTTCATTGAACTAGGTACGTACTTAAACACACATACACGGGCCACACCAACACACACACAAACACTTGTAGCTCAACAATTTGATTGTCACGCTTATCGCTGCTTATCTGGCCGAATACAAAATATAGAAAATATAAAAAAGAGCCACTCATCGTTATAGGAGTTTGCATAAATATTTCCAGTGTTTCACCATCCGTACGTGAATTCGTAACCATAAAGACAAGCTTACTAACGAACGTCCAATATGGCATTTATCGGAGATATCCTTCATGAGATATTGTTCAGTCCCATGAATTTGGGACTGTTGGCAATAATCTTTTACTTAATATACAAAATAATACGTGATCGGAACGATGGTGGTCGCGGGCCACAGAAGCCAGCCGAACCGGAGTTACCCAAATTAAGGCGAGATTTCACCATTGAGGAACTGAAGCAATTTGATGGCACTCAACCCGATGGGCGTGTCCTGGTGGGCGTTAATGGCAGTGTGTACGATATGACAAAGGGGAAACGCTTTTATGGACCCGGCGGGCCATATGCCAGCTTCGCCGGTCGTGACGCATCACGCAATTTGGCCACATTCAATACTGAGCCCAACGATAAGTCGGAATATGATAATTTAAGCGATTTGACTCCTGCTGAAATGGATTCTGTGCTGGAATGGGAATCACAGTTCAAGGTGAAGTACGATTATGTGGGTAAATTGTTACGCCCGGGTGAAAAGCACTCCAACTATGACGAGGAAAAAAAGGAACATGATGATCAAAAGGATGAGCCGGAAACGAAGAAAGAGAACTAGAACATATGTATATACCACCTATGTATATACATATGTACATACATATATAATACCACTATATATTTTTAATTAATTGTTTTTTTGTTTTCAAATCGTGCTGTCACGCTCTTTTCGCCCCTCTCAAAAACATAAATGGGATACGAGATACCAAAGGATCGGGCAGTAAATACAGGAATGGGGTTATTTTTCTTTTTTTTTTGCTTATCGACATGGTTTCGTTTCTTCCCATAGAGTAGATTTAAATCAATTAATTAAGTAAAATAAATAGAAATAAATTAATTTCAAAAAATTAAAAAAAAAACTTTTGAATCCTTGAAAATGTTCTTTCCCGGTTCAACTTTGAAATGGCTATCGGTTTCTTTGGATATTTGCCAGTTGTATGTATTATTATAGAGGGGCATACAATCAGAAACGTTTTTGAAACTAATCAAAAAATCTGTTCCCCGAAATATTTGAAAATGAAAAGTTAACAACATTTGGTTTTTTGTTATTAATATTATGCACATGTTTCATTTATTATTGCATTTTTCTCAATTATCTTTTTTTTTTTTTTCTTGTTTTGTTCTTTGCGTATTGCATTATTATCCGTATGCATTTTTCTTATTATTAGAATTCTATTACCAAAAATAATTTCTTAAAACTTTTCTTGCTGCTGCTGTTGTTGTTATTACATACATAGTTTTTAAGTTTGCATTATGCAACTGCTATCAATAATTTCGATATCGAATTCTGCATTTTTTGTTTTGTTAATAACTTCGAACTACAATTATTACATGGAACTCAAAAACTTTAAAGGGAAGAACTCTACAAATTGAATGAACTTGAAGGAAACATATTTTGCATGGGGGGGGGGTCAGGTTTGGGGTGGGGTGTGTGGGTGGGGCTCATTTATGTATATAGAATATTACATAGAACGAAACCGATATATATCATTATTATTGCTGCTGTTCCGTTGTTGTTGTTGCTGTTGTGAGTTTTTAGTAACTAATTTGTGTGATTTAATAATTTAATTGATCAAAAACATATTTCCGTACAAATAACGTGCCTAAACATTTCATACCGGGCTTTCTCTCTTCTTTCCCCAAATTCCGATCCGTAATTAATTGAATTTACATATTGTTCTAGTCAGATAAAAACTGTGTCCCCGTATTAAAAAATACGATTTCAAATGGCTACGCGTTCTTTGGCGGTGTTACGAATCAGATTTTATGAGAGCGGAAGAGAGATAACCTTTACATATTTTTTTATTGCGTTTTTTAGTTTTGTCAATTGGCTAAAGTATAAAAGTTAAGTGAATTTTGTTTTCTTGTTTTTGCTGCTGCCCAATGAAGAAGACGAAGCGAAGAAAAAGGAAAGTAAGCGATTAAGATATTGAAACAATTGCCAAAAAGTAAATTTGAAATGTCAGTATATATCTATATATAAATAGATACACAACATATACATAGATGAATAGACAACGTATTGTTGGTTAAACAAAGCCAAGGATGATGGTTGGTGGTGGTGTTATTGGTAGTTAGGGCCAGGGTATTAGTAAATAGCGTTTAACTTAATTGAAGAGGCGGCAACGATGACGATTTCCGTTTCGTTTTGTTTGCTCGATTTTTGTTTCATTTTTTTTTTTTTTTTTGGAATCACAAATGTTAGCTAGTATTTAAATACACATGTAGGTAAGATATTCAAAAAGGAAAATTAAATTTGCTCTTGGTGGTGGTGATGGTGGTGGTGGCGGCGACGGCGGCTGCGGTGGCGATGGTGTTAGAGAGACAACGGCTCGTCGACGACAACGACGAGAACGACTACGCCTACGACGGTGATAATGTGGGTGGCAAAGTGTGGCAACCATGCGGCTGGTGCTGCTCGCTTCACTCCAAATTTCGCACTTCGAATCGCTTGTACGTGTAGTTAATAAAGACCCAGTCCTTGGCAATTTCACCGCCCTGCGGGATTGGAGCCGATGCTATAAAAGAAAAGTGAAGTTCGATTGAAAGCAAGTCTAAAGAGAAAGAGAGAGAGCGAGATGAACACTTACGTATCTCTAGTGAGACATCGGGAAATTCATCGAAATTGGACGTATCATCGATCGAGCGGACTTCCACGGGTATAGCCGCTGGACGTTCACGTATATGCTCCCAATCCACGCCACGAAAGAACGGCACCGATTTCAAATCATCGAGCCCACGCTGAGAGCCAAGCCGACGATCCGCTTCGCAACAGAAATTGATAATCGTCTCTTTAGCCTCCTCCGATATAGGGATTTCCGGTGGAAATATCAATGTTTCACGCCAATTCATCACTTTCCGATAAGTATCCTGCGGATTATCTGAACAGAATGGCGGATAGCCCATTAACATTTCGTACATGATGACGCCCAGCGACCACCAATCGCAGGCAGGTCCATAGCCAGTCTGCAGGAATACTTCGGGCGCTATATAATCCGGCGTTCCGACCGTACTATAAGCCAAGGCGCGCCGATTCCGTTTCCATGACTCGGCTCGTCGCTTTGAGTCCATGGGGCTAAAAAGAAAAAAATTATTATTAATTATTTTCCCAATCTGTTATAAGTATATAATACTGGTTCACTCACCTGGCACATGTGCCAATGAAATCGGATGGTTTTGCTTGCGACAAATCGCGATAAAAGTCTGTGCGATGTGACTTCTTTAAACCAGTGCACAAACCAAAGTCAGAAAGCTGCCAATGAAAGAATTTTGCATTACAACTTTCTCTCTCTCATCTTGTCTTCTCTCGAATATACTACCTTGAGATGCCCTCGCGCATCGAGCAGCAAATTATCTGGCTTTATGTCCCTGTGTATGAAACCGAGTTTGTGTATCGAATCGATCGCTAATGCCGTCTCACTTATATAGAACTGTGTGCACTCCTCCGATAATGTGTCCTTTTTCATCAATAGCGTCATCATGTCACCGCCGGGCAAGAATTCCATTATCAAATATAAATTGACCTGGTCCTGCAAAACCGACAAAATACCACAAAACAAAAAAAAAAAACATTTTTTTATTGTTCAGACTTGAAAGAACTTTGGATAAATTATTTATAGACAAGCATCACTGTATTGGGTAGTTATATACATATGTATGTATATACAAGAACTTTCACCAAAACAGTATAAAGGGTAAAGGGAAATGTGTGGAGGGTAGTGGGCGTGGGAAAGGAGGGAGGGAAGACGACCATATGATTGGCAAGGCGCTTTTGGTGTTGCCTCTCTGCACTTGTATTGGTTTATTGATTTTCTGCTGTGTGATGTCTGTTTATATATATGTGTTTGTCCGAGAACATGTGTGTGCGTGTGTATTTAACACAATTCTTTTGTTTTGCGTTGTTGTTGTTGATGTGGTTGGTTTTGGCTCACCTGAAAACTGTAATACATCTTGACCACCCACTGATGATCGGCCTCGACGAGAACATCTCGTTCAGCCCGTACATGTGCCACTTGCTCCTTCTCTAGCATATCGGCCTTGCGTAGCACCTTCATGGCATAGACATGACCTGTATCCTTTTTCTGAACCAAACGCACCTCACCGAACGCACCACGTCCAATCACCTTCAGCGCCTCAAAATCTTCGACGCCCAAACGTAATCGCTTGAGACGTAAATATTCCGTTTCCTTTTGCGCATGCTGCAGACGTTTCTCTTGCCGTTGCGATTCCGTCAGACTTTCGTCCTTCAGTTGGGCCTCCAATTTGGCCAGACGTTGCTTACGCTCGCCGTATTGTGTCACCAAATTGCTGTAGTAATTCTCCAATGTTACCTTGGCCTTGGTAGCTTTGTCCAGTGTGTGATCGCTGAATCGTATTGAGGAGCCGTCCGTCGTACTGTTGTCCGTTCTGCTGCTCATCATCTAAACTGGTTCGTGTGTGTGTGTGTTGTTGTTGTTTTTGTTCTTTCTGCCAACTTCTGGTTGGCCTAATCTGATCTGGCCTTGCTAGGGATTCGTGTGCAGATAGGGTCTTTAGAATTGGTGTCTATGCCCCAAGCACACACAAAAACACTTTCAATCTTATATAGAGGTATTAATACTATTTTTCCTTATATTTTATTGCAATTTGTTAAAAATTCCTCCCTCACTCTGCCTTCCTCTGCTTCCAGTGTGGCCACATTTCGTGATTATCAAAATGCCGAAAACGACAAAAATACCGTTGCACTTTTATTTTATTTGTTAAATGGAAAAACCATTTCGCTTTCCATTTAATTTATTAAATTATATTAATTGCATATATATATTATTCGTTATTCTTTGTGTTGATTTATTTTCATGAATATATTTAAATTGAGTGAAATAGCAGATATAAATGAGCAATATAAAGAAAAAAGTGCCAGAAAGCTCTAACTAGTGCTAGTGTCATACGGTGTTTTTGTGTCATATGAGCATTAAATATATTAAGTTCGATTGCGCACTTTGCGAAAGAGTAAACGCGAGATAGAAACAGACAGTGAGAAAGAAAGAGGAAGAAGAGAGAGTTAATTGAGAATTTCTAATAAAAACAAATAAACTAAATGATGTTCATAATTAAATAATAATAATAATTATAATGGCCCGCACAACGAACCTCTCGGATCTGAGCTCCAAGTGTCTGCTGATGATTTTCAAGCTTCTGCCCAATTTAGAGGATCAATTGAATTTAGCACGTTGCTGTCGTAATTTTAGGGATGTCTTTATTCATCTGCATCAAGAACATTTCCATGACATCCAGGACAGGCACATTAATCTGAAAAGCTTTGAGGATTGGCAAACGTTTCTATGGCTTTGCGGGGAGAATGTGAGAAGTCTGCATTCCTACTACGACGATGATCATCCTTTGCAGCTATGGCCCCTGATCACCAGATATTGCACACGACTGGAAAGTCTAACGATACGGAATGCCACAGTAGCCAGGACACAGTCGTATCTGTTGAGAATGACAACACTGCAGAGGGTGCATGTCAGGAACTACAAGAGCACCAGCAAGGATTTAATTAGGAATATCTTACTGCGACTGCCATATATAATAAGTCTGGGCTTGGAGAGCTTTGACCGCAGGGAATGTGAGTGTCGAGTCGAGACTAAGACATCATTTTATTTAATTTGACTTCCAATTGCAGTGCAAGAGCTGCGTCATTTTAGAAATTTGGAAGAGCTCTTAATGTACGATGACATCCAGCTTTCTGGTTCGGAATTCACAGCAATCACTAAATCTATGAAGAATTTGCGCGTCCTTCAGCTGGGCAATGCAAAGCGGTTTCTCACAACCAGCATACTCAAACAGTTGTCCTCCTTTTGCCCCAAACTGGAGAAACTCTCATATAACGACAGCTCTGCTGATCCCATGTGCCTGGTGATGTTCTCCAATTTGCAATATTTGCAAATCTGTTGCCCCGATGAGTTGAAAACTCGTTTTTTTAAAACCTTGGCCAGTCAATGCTCAACGCATCTGGCGTTCCTGGTGCTCCAGCGCAAGCGTTGGATCAATGAGGAGCAGGCCCAACATATCAGTGCCTTGCAATCGTTGAGATGGCTTGTGTGCAAGCCACGCGACGATAGATCTGTTCATTGGCTATCTGGGCTCACGAAACTAGAGTCCCTTTCGGTGCAATGTGCCCGAAATATTGGTGAAACAGAGCTGTCACTTCTGGTGGCAAACAATGAGAATTTGTGTTATCTGAATATTTGCTATTGCCTGGGCGTAACCGATAATTTTATTGTGGACACTCTGGTTAATCTAGGCAAGCGGCAGAGTCACAAACCTCTGGAATTATATGCTGCAGCCACGGATATTAGGCGCGACATTGTCGAAAGAGTAAGCGATGACAGGAACAACACATTCAATCAAAATTCCTCTCCTCTTAACTATTAAAAATTGTGTTTTCCAGCTACCAACCGCTAATTATCCCCTTGAAATGCTTCAAGTGCATTTTGAGGTGAGTGATGGCATGCTTCTGAATGATCATTACTTTAATGACGAGCCCGAATTTGATCGCTAGACAAGAAGAGAGAGGCTTACTTTCCCATCCAAACTTTATATCAAGCTTTATACGTCAGTTTATACGTGATTTTAGCACTCAAAGTGGTATTTATAATTTTTTATAAACTGCACACTCCAGTACCAATCGCATATTCTGTTTAATATAAATTAAACTGTTTTTTATTTGTTATAATTTCATAAGTGATCAATATAAGAAAATATGCAGCTTTCGTATGACCAATACCAAAATAACGAACATTACAATCGAAAACTTTTGATAATTGTTAAATATTAGGCATCTGAATAAAAATCAATTCAAACGCGTAGTTTGAATCTGCGTAGTTTGCATTGGAATTTTTCCCGCCTTACCACTGTGGTATTTTTTCTGTAATAAAATGATGAAAACTCTAGATCAAATTAATCGATATCGTTTGTTTCTAATTTAGCACATCTCTAGTTGTTGAAAGGAAAAAAAAGTAGAATTTGCAGAATTTGAATTCGATTTTTCTTAAAATCCGTGTATAGAGCAGCTTCGCGATGCTCTCCATGCTGCAGGAGAAGCGTCCGCTAAAGCGGACGCGTTTGGGTCCGCCGGACATCTATCCACAGGACGCCAAACAGCGCGAGGATGAGCTGACGCCTACAAATGTAAAGCACGGTTTCACCACGACGCCGCCCCTGTCGGATGAGTTTGGGACAGCGCACAACTCTAATGTGAATGCCAGCAAGGTGAGCGCCTTCTTCAGCGGTGTGCTTGCCAAGAAGGAGGAGCTGATGACCTTGCAAGACACGGGCCGCAAGAAGCAGCAGATCAACTGCAAGGACAACTTTTGGCCGGTATCGCCGCGTCGTAAATGCACAGTGGATGCCTGGTTCAAGGATCTGGCGGGGAATAAACCACTCCTAAGTCTGGCCAAGCGTGCACCATCGTTTAACAAGAAGGAGGAGATCTTTATAACCCTCTGCGAGAATCAGGTGAACATGCAGCGAGCCACTTGGTTCATCAAACTAAGCGCCGCCTACACCTTGAGCTTCACCGAGTCAAAGAATAAGAAGCGTAGTATCTACGACCCAGCTGCGGAGTGGACAGGCAACATGATCAAGTTTATGAAAGAGCTTCTCCCCAAGCTCCAGGAATACTATCAGCAGGGTAAGTGAAACATTTCCATCAACCTCATCAGAATGTCATCATGACTTATTCCAGATCATCACAAGCCTGGGTCGAATGGAAGTCAATCTGCTGGCTTGACGGGAGGAGGATCTAGTGGTATTGGTGTAACTAGCAATGGAAACACTTCATCTGGTGGTGGAGGAGTTGTAGGCAATGCCGTGGCCCCCTGTAGTAGTCAGCCAAATGTTATTCCTGTTCCAAGCATGGCCAGCCCCTTGCCTCCCATACATAGTCCAGCCAATGGTGGAGCTCCAGGAGGGACTGGTGCTCCGGGAAGTGGCAGTGTCAACTCTGCTGGCAATGTTATGCCACCAGCTGGCTCTGCAGGCAGTGTAACTCCAGGATCCTCCTCCTCTTCATCCACACCAACCGGCAGCGCTGTGGGCACTGCAGTAGTTCCTCCTGGCTCCACCATATCGGGAATTGGCAGTCAATTTGAGGACAGCCGGAATGCACTGAAGTATTGGAAGTATTGCCATCAACTGAGCAAATACATGTACGAGGAGTCACTGTTGGATCGGCAGGAGTTTCTCAATTGGATACTCGATCTGTTGGACAAGATGCGGACCCAGACAAGTTTCGATGAACCACTGAAGAAGCTAGTGTTGAGCTTCGCTCTTCAGTATATGCATGACTTTGTCCAATCGGAGCGCCTGTGCAGAAAGATGGCCTACATAGTGGCCAAGAAGTTGGCCCATTTACTCAATTCAGCCGTTGAGCAACAGAGCATCAAGGAGTTGGAGGCTAGTGGAGCAGAAAAGGCTCAAAACCATCATCAGCACCACCACCACCCAGATCCCTACGAGTTGGCCCTGCAGGAACAGATGAATTGTCCCCATCATCGGGACATTGTGCTCTATCTGAGCACCATCCTTCAGATCATAACAATTGAGTGCCCAACGGCATTGGTCTGGAGTGGCATAGCCGCCCATCGGGCTCCCTCGTCGCTGGTGGGCAGTCCGCTGGATCATTTGCCGCTGGCTCCCTCCGTGTTGCCCATGCCCACCCGATGTCCTCGCACCAACCAGGAGCTGCGACGGCAACTCCGTGCCGCCGAATCCGACATAGTCGTCCGAACTCAACATGCGGAGCAAAATTGGTTTGCCTCCAAGTGGCTGAGTGCAGGAAAGAATCATTATACTAATGTCCTGGCCACCTTGGATAATCTGGATACGCATTGCTTTGAGCGCATGGATCAGTGCAACAGCATGGATACACTCTATGCCCACATCTTTCCCAGCAAGCGGCGGGAAGAGAGTGAGCCAGTGGCAGTGGTTTCAGGATCGGATCAGCAGCAGCAGACACAACGTCCCAGCTATGAGCCCAAGCAGGACAAAGACACCGTGCGGATCCTTTGCGAGTGGGCCGTTTCGGGTCAGCGTTGGGGCGAACATCGTGCCATGGTGGTGGCCATTCTTTTGGACAAGCGTCAGATCGATGTCACCAGCACGCCAGCTGAACAATCTAGCGACAAGGAAGACAAAGATTCGCTAGCTTCTGGGGCGGGCCTAATAGACGGCCTGCCTGTGTTCCAGCATGTCTTAATGCAGTTCCTCGACCACGATGCTCCCGTCTTGGATGAGCATTCTAGCAGTCCGCAACAGCGCACGGAATTCACCAATCTAGTGCAACTTTTCAGTGCTCTTATCCGTCACGATGTCTTCTCGCACAATGCCTACATGCACACGCTGATCTCACGTGGAGATCTGCTGCTGGAGTCTACACTGGTGAGCAAATCGTCGGTGGCTACCTCGAAAACATCGCCGCCGCCTCCGGCTCCGCCACCGCCCACGACCAGCCATGGCTTCGATGATGATGGTTTTGGAGGTGGATTGGATTTCAAGCACAACGAATTCGACGACTCCAATGTCGATGATGATCTAGATAAACTGGTGCAGAACATTAAGGAGAAGGGTCAACAGCATGAGGCACCAGATAGCCCAAAGATTGGCCCACCAGGCGACGGTGATGGGAATGGCAATGGCAACGGAAATGGTGGCTCCACTCCGCCCATATCCCGCCATTATGTGTATACCAAACACTTTCCCATTCCTCAGGATGATCCCAGCGTGGCCAGCTACAGCAGCGAGAGCAATCAGCGCTACATCCTGCTCTTCGGCGTCGGCAAGGAGCGCGACGAGAAGAAGCATGCCGTGAAGAAGATGTCAAAGGAGATTGGGAAACTCTTCACCAAGAAGTTCTCCATCGATGTCGCCGAGGGTGGCAAGGTGAAGAAACATTCTCGCAACGAGTTTAACTTCGAGGCGACCACCGCCAAGTGCCAACACATGGCTTACTTTGACCAACATGTGGTCACCGCTCAGTGTGCGGCGAATATTCTCGAGCAGCTCAATGGCTTCGCCTTGGGCAACAATAACTATCTGCCCGTCCAGGAACATGTCGCTTTCCTTTTCGATCTCATGGAGCTGGCCTTGAATATCTACAGCCTTCTGGAGTTGTGTGATAATCTGCTAAAGGAGCTACCCGAAGTGGAACATCAGTTGCAGTTAAAGAAGTCAAATATGGTCCGTGGGTATACCACCTCGCTGGCCCTCTATATTGTGAGTATCCTGCGTCGCTATCACAGTTGCCTGCTCCTCTCTCATGAGCAGACAATGTCCGTGTTTGAGGGTCTCTGTCGGACCATACGCCATGTCAATAATCCGGGTGAATGCAGCTCAGCGGAACGCTGCATCTTAGCCTATCTAAGTGATGTGCACGAATCCTGTGTCTTGTTGCAGGGCAAGGAGCAATCCAATGAGTATTATCAGCAGCTGCAGTGCATCAAGCGGTTCAAGGATATCTTCAACACGCCCGAACAATTGAGCCTGCCCCCTCAGGGCTATAATCCGCAATTTCTTCAAGAGTTGTTCATGGCACCGCGTCGTGGGGGTAAACTAGAACCGCATTGGCTACGTCAACTTCACGAGTCACCGGCAAATGTGTATAGCTTTGTGTCCAATGCCCTCATTGCCGTTTGTCGGGAAACGGATAACGAGCGATTGAATGATGTGGCCTTGGCCTGTGCCGAACTTACCGCCAGTTGCAATGTCCTCTCCGAGGAGTGGATAGCTGCTCTACAGAGTTTGTGCAGCGGGAGTAAGAGTCCCCGCTATCCGCATTTGGGCGGGCAGGTGGATATTGGCCAAGGCAAGACACATAATGCCCTGGCAGTGTTTGTGTGCATTTTGGTGGCACGTCATTGCTTCTCCCTGGCAGATTTCGTTAGCAAATTTGCCTTGCCCACATTGGCCAGATCGGTGAGCAGTGTAGCTGGCGGAGGCGGTGGCGGCGGAGAGCTGAGCGGAGATGCCGAGGCGGGAGCCCGTTTGACATGTCATTTGGTGCTGAAGCTATTCAAAACTCTGGAGATTCCACAGCCGGGCATGTACTCGGTGAGCACATCACCCAATCCCTTGCATGCTGTGGGCAGTGACTTTAGCATTCGCTTGAGCTGTGATCGCCATCTCCTGGTGGGTGCCCATAAAACCATTCCCATTGCTGCTGTCCTCGCGGTGCTTAAGGCCATTCTCATAGTTGTGGACAATGCGGCTCTGAAGACTCCGCTGGGTGGCACGGGCAGTGGTCTCAGCTCGTCCTCGGTTGGCGCTGGGGCATTCGGAAGTGGCAAACGCAGCGGCTTCAATACTCCCGTTCATCCTGGCAGCACACCTAAGAGCAATGAGCAGCGACCCGCTGATCTTAGCCAGATTTTGGGCACCAGCGACCTGCAATTAGGCAGCACGAGCCTAACTAGCGAACAAGAGGCTCTGCAACAGCCTTCGGGAGGAGGATTGGAGCAAATCTCTTTGCTGGAATTCGCCCAAGCAGTGCTGAAGCAGATCTGTGCCCAGGAACATGTCTTGGAGCGGTGTCTGAAGAATGCGGAGCAATTGTGTGACATGATTATTGACGAGATGCTCACGGCCAAGCAGGCACAACGGGTGCTCCACATGATCTGTTATCCGGAAGCGGAATTCAACATAATCTCCGAACTGGATCAGCGGGCCATGATTGTGAGGATTCTGGAAAATCTGGGCCAGTGGACGTTGCGTATCTCATGGCTGGATCTTCAGTTGATGTATCGTCAATCGCTGAGCAACAATGCCGAGCTCAATATTTGGCTAGACACAGTGGCAAGAGCAGCAATCGATGTCTTCCACATGGAGGAGGTTGTGCTTCCAGGAGCATTGAAGGCCACGCATAAACCGAAGCCATCTACATGGCTTGTAGCCCCATTGATAGCCAAACTGACGCCGGCGGTTCAGGGTCGGATTCTTAGGGTGGCTGGCCAAGTGCTGGAATCAATGAACTACTTTTCCAAGGTCCCCAAATCAGATTGTAACAGCTCGGGCAGCGGCGATGAGCGGGAGAAAAGCAACAGTTGTCACAGTAGCAACAGCTATGGGCTGGGAGGCATGGCCACGCGAAATAAAAAGATGCCACTAAATTATCAGCCATTCCTGGGCTTAATCCTCACCTGCCTTAAGGGTCAAGATGAGTACAAAGAGAATTTACTTGTTTCTCTCTACTCGCAACTGTCGCAGTGCCTACAATCGTTTGCCGAGGTAAGTTGGACCCATTGAGGGAGTAAATAATTGGTTGCATTCTCTTCTAGTTGGACACAATTGGTGGCGTTGATGAGCCACAGGCACGAGAGGAAATTCTGGATGCCTTGCAACTACGCTTCTCCCTGGTCGGTGGGATGTTCGAGGCCATCCAAAAGAATAGTACTCCCACCACAGATTGGGCCATTCTGTTGGCTCAGCTAGTCTGCCAAGGTGTGGTGGACCTGAGCTGCAATCGAGAGCTCTTCACCACAGTGGTAGACATGTTGGCCACTTTGGTTCACTCGACTCTTGTCTCAGATAGCCAATCGGAGCGGGATGAGAACAAGAAACTCTATCTAAATCTCATGAAGAAGCTGAAGAAGGAAATTGGTGAGAAGAACAATGCCTCCATAAGGGTCATTCGTCAACTGCTCCCGCTTTATAAACAGCCAACAGAGGTGAGTGCACTCCCATCTCCCCGATGACTGATGTCTAATCCGCCGCCTCCTCCTCCTCTTTTAGGTCATTGCATGCGAGCATGCAGGAATGGATACGAAGGGCAATAAGATCTGTGACATGGACAAGAAGCAGTTGCGCATCTCAGACAAGCAACGCATCAGTGTATGGGACATACTTGAGGGTCACAAGAACCCTGCGCCGTTCTCCTGGGTCTGGTTTGGAGCTGTTAAGCTCGAGAGAAAGCCCTTAACCTATGAGGATGCTCATCGCAATCTCAAATATCACACGCACAGTCTGGTAAAACCAAGTAGCTACTACTATGAGCCATTACCGCTTCCTCCGGAGGATATTGAGCCAGTGCCAGAGAAGATATGCATAGTAAGTTAAAGATAAGAAAGATTCTCGTTGAGACTTTTTTTTAAAACATTTTCCTTACCTGCAGAAGGATGAAATGATGAAGGCGGACACTCCTTCATCGGTGGATCAATCGCCAAGTGCTGTGGGTGTGGGTACTGGCAGAGGTCGGGGCAAGGGAACGACCACACGAAAGCGTAAACCTAAGAATCCTAAGACGCCACCGGTGGTTAATACTCAACAAGGTCAGCAGCCTCAATTGGCGCCGCAGCCACAACAACAACAACAACAAATGCAGCAACAGCAGCAACAACAGCAGCAACAACAACAGCAGCAGCAACAACTTAATCTGCAGCAGCAACAAATGCAATCAAATCAGATGGGACAAATGCAAATGAATATGCCGGTGAGTGAGCCACCTCAGTCCTCTCCCTTAATCTATCACTTTACTAGTTCCTCTTGCCTCTCCACAGATGAACATGCAACAATTTGGCCCCAATTCGAATGCCATGATGCAGCAACAAAATGCCATGATGCAACAGCAGCAAATGCAACAAATGGCACCCAATCAGCTGCAGCAACAACTCAATGTGGGCGGCGGGAATGGCCCACTGAATCAACAGGTCAATTTTATGCAACAGGGCCCAGGTGCTGGCCCAGGGGGGGCCATTGGTGGTGGGCCACAGCAGCAACAGCAATGGCATAATGCACCCCAGCAGCAACAGGCCCCACAACAGTATCACAATCAATATGCCCCACACCAACAGAATATGCAAAGTGAGTTTGAATTGCAATGGAGTATTACTTGTCTCTTTCTAATCCAATGATCTCGTTCCAGTGAATCGTATAGAGAGACCTCCATTGAATGCCAACTCCAAGCAGGCGCTTTCTCAGTTGTTGCGGCAACGTGCTCCTAGCTCTTTCCAACAGCAGCAACAACAGCAGCAACAACAGGGCGTTGGCGGCTTCAATCCCATGCAACAGCAGGCACAACAACAACAACAGCAGCAGCAACAACAGGGTGTTCCTAGTGGACCACAGCAGCAGCAAATGAATCCACAACAGCTACGCCAGCAGCAGATGAATGCGCAACAAAATCCCCAGACGGTTGCTGCTTTCAATGCTATGCAGCAGCAGCAACAGCAACAACAACAGCAGCAACAGCAACAGAATGTCCAGCAGCAACAGCAAATGAACCCGAATCAGCAACAGCAGCAATTTATGCGCGGCGGCAATATGCGCCCGGGCATGACGCCCAATCAAATGAATCAAATGAATATGGGTGGTCAGGGTATGTCTCAGAATCCCATGATGCAGCAACAGATGGCCCAGGGAATGGTGGGCATGGTGGGCAATCCCAATGCCAATCAGCTAATGCAAACTGGTGGCGTTCAAGGAGGCAATGGGGTTGGTGTTGGCGTCGGGGTCGGGGTGGGCATGGGAGCCATGCCACAGCAGAGCATGATGCAGCAACAACCACAACAGCAAGTCCAGTTCCAAAATTTCCAAAATCAATATCAACAACAACAGCAGCAGCAGCAACAACAAGGCATGCAACAGCAAGGCGGAGGAGCTGGCATTGGTGTAGGCGTCGGTGTAGGCGTGGGAGTGGGCGTGGGCATGGCCCCCAATCAGCAGCAACAACAACAAGCTAATCTAATGGGCAACTTCAATCCCCAAATGCAACAGGCGAATCGCAACAACCCAGAGTTTATGACTGCAGCAGCCGTTCAACAGCAGCAACAACAACAACAGCAGCAACAACAGCAGCAGCGAGGCAACATGCCCGGCAGCATGATGGGTGCTAACCGCGGACAGTACATGAACCAGGCACCTAATGTTACAATGTCGAATATGATGGGTCCCGGACCGGGTGGTGTGGGTGTTGGCCAGGTGCCACCCTATGCCCGCCAGCAACAAGCCGGCGGCGGTAAACCAGGAGTTCTGCCTACCCAGCAACAATTCCAACAACAACAACAGCAGCAGCAACAACTCCGACATCAGCAACTGATGCAAATGCAAGGCATGGGTGGCGGCGGAGGTGTTGGTGTTGGCATGGGCGGCGGTCCACAAACAGCTGGCGGGGCTAGCTCTGTTGGTGGCGGGGGCATGGGGGTAGGCGTTGGTGTCGGAGTGGGTGTTGGTGTCCAACAGCAGCAGAGTATGAACCAGCAACAGACCCCCAATTTGGTGGCCCAACTGCAGCGCCAGAATATGATGGGACAGCAGCAACAGTACCAACACCAGCCGCCACCGTATTAGAACACTCCTCTTTAGTAATTGTAAGACACAACATTAAATACATATATACGAATATTTATCAATCTTTTTTTGTTTTTTTTGCAATAAACAAAACACTTTCATGATTTTTTTATTATTAAATTCAATTTAATTTGTTGTAAATTTAAATGAATTTTCGATCGATTTTAATACCGCCAATAAACGATAACTTTCCCTCTTAAGGATGACAATAGATTTAAATACTTAGCTGCAGTCGCTCATCTCTAACAGTGAACAGCTGAGTGTTGGAGCCAGTGTAGCTGCGTTCGTGCGTGTTGTGTGTGAATGTATGTGTGTGTGTGTCGTACGGGAGAGAGAATTTTTTGTAAAAAAAAATTAATGTTAACATTGATTGGTTTTTGATTTGACATTAGTGCTAAGTTTTGCAGTTATTAAGTGCAATAGAACAGTTGTTGCAACAATGTGCAAATCCATGTGATAATCATTCAGCACTTGTTCGTTTCCCCCCGTGTCGCGTGGTACTCTCATTCATCAACAGTTACAAAATATAAAAATTTATCGTCCGCATTCAGTGTTCAATTCCTAGCCATAGCGACCAAGTGTGATTTTCCGCAATGAGCGCACCAGCACCACCGGAGAGCAGTAAAAAGCGTCAAAAAACGGTGAGTAAAAAACAACAAATTTAATGTACGTGGCCCCTCCCACCCCTTTATCTACCTGTATTTGTACAATTGTGTCAAGGAAGGAAATAAAAGACATGCAGCGGGCGATGGCCAACCAAATGACCCAACAAAAAAACACTGTGCACCTGAACTAAACTGGAACGTCGATATGGTGTTGTGCCTAGGGGAAAGTGCGGTGGGGGTGGCCCTTTTTTATTATAACAGCTGTTGACACCATTTCTTTAGAGTTCAATTCCTCCTCTCCAGGCCCCAGACCCTCACCTCACTTGTTTTCTTCCTGCATTGTTTGCCCTTTTTCAATTGTTTGCAACTGAGAACACGTAACACCCCCGACCTATCACCAAAAATTCCCAAGAATCCAGATGTTAACGTCATATTGCCATTAAATTCCATTATCTTATCATTGAAATACCGAAAGTGACCCAAATTCGAGGCAATGCCCGGTTTCCGTCTAATCATAAGAGTAGAGAGCATCCCATCGCATGTAGGTAAATAAATCAATATGTTCGCACATAATTAGTATATAAATTATTTATATTCATGTTTATGTACAATATGTAGAAACTGCTAACAGACTGCTTAATCAGATTTAAAAAAAATGTTAATTCTGCAGAAATCCAAGTATGTACATATATGTACGTACATATGTATGTATGTATATGAGGGCACGTGTACTCTAAATAATATCTCTTGTAGATTAATTTCAAGTGTATTTGTACAAAGTTATTTAAAAGTAAATATTAGCACACAGAGGTAACAACCAGTTAGTTAGTCAGATCGGGAATATATAGTATTAGATTTTACCCCACGATATCATGGGACTTACTTTCCTTCTAAAATCAACAGACCAATTGAAAATTTAGGATAAATAATGAGAAAAGATTTGGGCCGTAAAAAGGAGGTTTTTATGTAGGCAATATATTCGACCATTATATTATCACTTTTCTTATGCAATATATATATATATATATATATGTATGTACATACATATAATATATATGTGTACATAAGTATGTACATACTTATGACTTCCTAAATTTCAACAGGTTTTCACTATTACACACACACAACTAGTGAGTGTGAGAGAGATAGAGAAGAACAAGTTAAAATTAAAAAGAAAGTATCCTCAAGTCGGAGCCCCTGTGCTAACGAATTGTAAACAAGTTGAAGATACTTTTGCGGATGTTTTTTTTTTTTTTTGTGGTTTTTTTGGTCAGTCAGACCTCGCGGCGAAGTCAGTCAAAAGTTGAATGACCACAACTATGATGAAGCTCCGTCGTACGATTGTTCCAATTTACTGTCGAAAAGTGTTTAACTCCATAGGGTTCATACACTCAATTGTCATTTACAATGTGGATCTATACACACTAAAGTTAATTGTTTTTGCAATATCTTTTACTTCGTTAGTTTAACCCCTTACTGGGACGATAAGGTCGAGAGCAGGCGTTCTTTAATGATCTCGTTTCGTTTAATTATTTGCCAAGTTAGCTAACTATCTGTTAGATACCATGTTGACTAGAAATGGCGAATGACTTCTTATCAAAGATAAATAAAATACATCTCTGAGAGTGGCCTAATTAAAGACTTTTTTAAATCAAATAATACAACCAGAGGTGCCAATATTTGGAAGGATAGTGGGGGGTAGCAAAGTATTGCGTACTTTTGGCCTCGTCTTAAATTTTAAATATTTACATTTGGCCAATTTGCTCTTGGTTATTTTTTCTATGTATTCAGTTGGCTTACCAAAAAACATTTAGTTAGAATATATATGAAACAATAAACACCTGTGGTGGCAAATAAATTATTTTTTATTATTCTTATTATGAACAATGTTCAGTTTCAATTTATCTCTCTGGCAATTGTTAGTTGCTGCTGCCTCCATTTCACATTGAGGCTACGCCTGTTTTTTTGGTCGGTCAGGTATCTCTACCTCCTCCTGGGGCTGCATATTCAATTTAACTTCAGTTGCAGTTTTGAGCTACGTCGAGAAAGTTCACCTGTGGTTTTATTTGCGCTAAACAAAACAAAACAAAAAAAAAATCAACTCTCACTTGTTGTTGTTTAATTAACAAAAAAAAAAAAAGAAGAAACGCGCCTCTTTGTATCGGACATTTGCTTTCTTTATATTTGTTTATATTACTATTTTGTGGGCGAATAAGAAGAAAACAAAATGTTTACTAAACGCGCAAATATGTTGAGCCATACAAATGTTAATAATAATAATAATAACAACAGCATTAGCCGTTCCTACTCTCCAGCTATAAAATGTTGCCTACTGAACCATGAGAAATGCAACGATTTTGTAAGTTTTCAAAGAAATGCCACGAATACCTGCGGAAAAGTTCTTAGTTAGGCTCAACACCTGAGATAATCTGTTTAAATTGAGGAGGTGGAGGAGAATTGTGACATGAGTTGAGAATTTACATATATGTAGATTCTCAATATTTCGGCAATTTCGTCATCTTCAAAACTACTGAGACTCTCGAACATATGTTCAAACATTTGCTCTCTTTCCTCGTTCCAACTCTGTTCTGTGTTGTGTGACCTCCATTTAGTTTCTTTGAGCCATTAAATTGACATACATATGTATACACCGGATCGAAATTGACAAAAGACCAGAGTGTAGCGTATACAGCTGTAGACTCAAACCTAGAGGTAGACGGTAGGTGGGTTAGTTAATTCTGTGATCCAACCCGGCTCAGCTTGGCACTGACGCTGGCCTCTTCTCTTTTTCTCTCACTTGTGTTTCTTCTCTGGTGCTCTCTTCTCTGGTAGAGAGGGGCACACCATATACATATAATTCCCGTAAATATTATTAAAACTTTCAGTTCGCTTTTAACGCTCGTCTCGCGTTTGTCTATGAGTTGAAAGCAAATAACAAACATTCCGCTCGGTTGGAAAACTGGTGAAACTTCGCTTCAGAACGCACCAAAGCTCACACACCATTCCAATTCTGCTATCAGTATCAGTTAATAATAATAACAATAACAATATACAAAGTGCGCAAAATCTATAATTATAACAATGCCGAATTCACCCATGGGATTTTATCCCCATATTAAAAGAAGGGTAAGATCGAAAGCCACAAATTGTATACGATCATTTTGGATAGGGAGAATCACGGAAGAGGGGAGAGGTAGAGGATCTGGAAAACTATCAAAAATAACTATTTCTTAATGATGATTACTCATTTTTTTATTTTTTTTTGTGTTTTCGTGGAGAAAACAAAACATGGAACTTGAACACTCCAAAAGAAAAAATCTAAGAAAAGCTTAGAATAGTTGCAAAGAAGTGTGTTTCATATATTATTATATGAAATTCATTATATTCATATCTCATCTGATATACGCTCACACATTCATACTCACTCTAAATACATATATGTATATACATGTATACTAAATACATATATGTATGTATATACATACATATGTATACATAGGACGGATTGATGACTTGGTGTTTATCTCACCGCAGTGCCATTTGCCTACGGCCTGCCTTTGGAACGGAAGGGGTCAACAAACTGTATAAGTGGCAGCGGATTCTGCAAAAGAAATGAAAGAAAAACGCTCGAGGGTCAAATCCAGCAATTGTTCATGGGCCCACAGAGAGCTAGAGAGCTAATGGCACCCGGGGCATTATCATCATCAACATCATCATCTTTGTCGTCGCGGCATGAATATTAATTTATGATAATTTTGCACCAAAAACGAGATTCAACAACAATTCCCCACCTTCCCTGCAACTCGCTCTTTTTCCAGTGTCTACAGGTGGCAACCAATGTGACAGAACAGAAGCATCATGTTACACGTGAGACTCGCGGCAAAAATCTGGGCCTATGTCGTGGCTTTCGTGGTTGCACAGTGTGGCTAACGGGTGAGTGAGGATCCGCCTTCCCCCCTTTCCCTTTAAGGATAATCTCCCAGAGTGCCAATGATGAAGTAACTCCTTCTCAGGTTTAAGCGGGGCTGGTAAGACATCGATTGCTTTTGAACTGGAAGCGTATCTGGTGTCCCGGGGAATTCCCGCCTATGGCCTAGATGGGGATAATATACGCACTGGATTGAACAAAAATCTAGGCTTTACGCCAGCCGAACGCGAGGAAAACATTCGTCGAGTGGGCGAAGTCGCCAAATTGTTTGCCGATAGCGGAGTTGTGGCCATCTGTAGTTTTGTATCGCCCTTTGCCGATGATCGGGAGATGGCCCGCAAGATACACAAGGATTCGGGCCTTAAGTTCTATGAGATCTTTGTGGACACACCTCTGAATGTGTGCGAGACGCGCGATGTGAAGGGACTCTACAAGAAGGCGCGAGAGGGCACAATCAAGGGTTTCACTGGAATCACGCAGGAATATGAGCGACCGCAACATCCGGAGCTGGTTGTGAATACGGATGGGTATACGGTACGTGAGTCCACGCAGCAATTGGTCACCCTATTGGAGCAGGAAGGCATCATTCCACGATCCCTGCGTGATGTGGATCAGTTGCCCGAATTGTATCCAAGCGATGCGATTGCCTCGCAGACTTTGCGCCATGAGGCCAAGTCGTTGCCCGGACTTGAGATTAGTACGGTAGAATTGCAGTGGGTCCAAGTCCTGGCCGAGGGATGGGCATTTCCCTTGCGGGGATTCATGCGTGAAGATGAGTATCTTCAGGCGCTTCACTTTAATACTTTGCAAAGCGGCATGGATGGCTCTTATCGTGAGAATCATTCGGTTCCCATTGTGCTAAGCGCCACAACGAAGGACAAGGAGCGTCTGGAGGGGGCATCGGCACTCACACTTAAGCACCAGGGTCATGCGGTGGCCATATTGCGACGACCCGAGTTCTACTATCAACGCAAAGAGGAGCGTTTGGCCCGTCAGTTCGGCACCAGCAATCCTTCTCATCCCTACAGCAAACAGGTATACGATGCTGGCGATTACCTGGTCGGTGGCGATCTGGCCGTCATCGAACGCATTCGCTGGCAGGATGGGCTTGATCAGTATCGCCTTACGCCAAATGAGTTGCGTCGCAAATTCAAGGAGCTCAACGCAGACGCTATTTTCGCCTTCCAGCTGCGCAATCCCATTCACAATGGTCATGCGCTGCTCATGCAGGACACCAGGAGACAGCTGCTGGACCGGGGTTTCAAGCAGCCGGTACTGCTACTACATCCGCTTGGCGGTTGGACCAAGGACGACGATGTGCCACTACAGGTGCGCATGAAGCAACACCAGGCCGTCCTCGATGCCGGTATCTTGAGGCGCGAGGATACTGTGCTGGCCATCTTTCCATCGCCCATGATGTATGCTGGACCGACAGAGGTCCAGTGGCATGCCAAGGCCCGGATGAATGCCGGTGCCAATTTCTACATTGTCGGCAGGGATCCAGCTGGCATGCCGCATCCCGATAAACAGGCCTATCCCGATGGCAATCTCTATGATGCAACCCATGGGGCAAGGGTGCTGAAAATGGCCCAAGGACTGGACAGCATGGAGGTGGGTCACACACACACACACACAAATATGACACTCCGTTTATCATCATCCACATCCCATCATCTTTACAGATCCTGCCCTTCCGGGTGGCCGCCTATGATAAAACTGCCAGCCGCATGGCCTTCTTCGAGCCGCAGCGCAAGGACGACTTCGAATTCATTTCGGGCACCAAAATGCGCACTCTGGCCAAGACCGGGACCAGTCCTCCCGATGGATTTATGGAGCCGCATGCCTGGCAAATTCTGGCCACCTACTATCAGAATCTGCCGCAGGCGTAACCCACGGAGACAGCTTCAAAGCTGCATTCACGTGCAATTCTTACCTTCCTTCCTTCCACACTTGCTACTTACTGACATTTATTAACTGTAACACTCAATCGCATCTTGTCTTTCTAATCCTATTCCCTATCCCTTATCCTAATCCGAATCCAAACCTTGTGTTTTTGTTTCCCTCTTTCCCTCACACTATTCCAATGTTCGTATCGTACAAGTAATTGTATCTACATATATACATATATATTTAAGCTTATCCAATTCTCTGTTTATCGTTTTAAGCAAAAGTCAAAAGCTTTTTTTTTAAATACATTTATAAAAATTATTCAAAACTCCACAGGCTCAAATAAGATTAACAGTATCTTTTTGGAGCCCTGTTATCCGGCTGTTACCTTGTAACAGGGCCGAGGATTTGATATCCTCTCTTTTTTTCTTTTGGAGGTATATTAATTTGGTAATGCGTTTGAAACTTAACTTTATTGTTATTTATTTGAAAACATATTCCTCTTTGAGCTTATGAATTATTTTAAAGGCGTGGTCCATTTAAAAAGATAAAAAGAAATTGTAATGCAATTTTAATCCTCTAGCTTTTAAATTGTAGTTTATTGTTGATAAGTGATCCTTGTCTATCTGAAAATCAAAAATTGCCAATCAAATGTCTTGAAGATTGTCGAAAGACATTTCTTTGGCTAGAAAAAAGGATATTGAAGTACTAAATTCTTTCAGATCCAAGGTCTTTCAGTGATTTCATTTTAAATATAAAGTTGTCGCCCGCCCAGACACTTAAATATTTTTGTATTTTATGGATGAAAAAATATCGAATGATAATAATAATGATAATAAGCTAAAAAATGATCAGATTATAGATACATACACTGCTTAACAGGGTTTGGTACGCTCAAACCGAATGTAAGTACCTATAAATATAGCAACAACTTGAGTGAAGCTGTGTTTCCCAATGATCTGTTAAATATTCTTTATATTCTGTATCGATGTAGGTGAGTTTTTGAATGCTTGTTTCTTGCACGTGTTTTATTTTTATAAAATTGTATACGTTTAATAATTAATATTACAAGTAATTCATTAATATCAAATATGCATTAAGTTATCAATTAATTTCACAATATGTATTTTGTTTTACTTTCACTGCGCAGTATGGATTTCATTTTCATTTTCAATTTTAATATTAAATATATTATCATTATTATTATTACATATTATTATCATCCAATCGTATTACAAATAGATACACATACATACATCTAACCCATGTACTACAAATTTCCATTTATGAATCAATCATTTCACGATTTTCATACCTCTCGTACATATATATATATATATATATTATTTATTAGAAATAACGGTTTATTCTGTATGTGTGGTGTGTGTGTGGCAAAAAAAAAAAAACCAGAGCAATAAATACATACATATAGTAAAAACTAGAAATAAAGAAAATGAAATGTGTGTGAAGACAAAAATAGAAAGGAAGGAAGAGAAGCAAGCACCCACATGGCTAGAAAACGGATCAAACGAAATGGTCAATCCATAAATGGAGTGCAGGATAAGGAGGACGAGGAATAGGATTAGCAGGCAATTGGAATTGTGCGTCTGAACACCCTGTGTGTGTGTGGAGTGTTGTTTGTGTTAGATTATACATATATAATTCTATATGCAATTACATATACACTTAACAAAATGGCAAAGTGGGTCGGAGTTGGATTGGAAGGGAAGGGGGTAATAGATTTTAGATAGATTGAGCAAAAAGAACCAAGGAAACTAAATGATATGCATATAATATATACATATATTTATTTTACAAGTAATTAATTACACAAATTGACAACAACCATTGCTGATGGCTAATAGAAAATAATAATCTTCAAGATGGAGTGGTTGGATCGGATTTTATGGGTTCAGCTTGGTTTTTGTTTTTGGATTAGATTGCATTGTATTAGCTGCTATTCAGTTTTGGAACTTAATGTAATTATACTGCCTTCAATAACTGTATAATTTATGTATATATATATATATATCTATATATTCGTACACCAAGTCGTCGCTTCGTCATGTTCGTTTAATTATTAAGAGCTGGTATTATAAATGTATAGTTTAATATTACAATATTTCCATTATGTTGCATGATGGGAGGGATTGAGGAGCAGAGGAGGTGGTAAGGGATCTGGCGCTGTTGTTGCAGTGTGTTGTTGTTTGTTTTGTTGTTGCTGTTCGAACTTAACAAGAGTTAAGAAAACTACTACCACATATATTATCAGAAATTTGACCACCTTGCCGCATCAGTGCCAATTGAACGTTGCCACGTCAAAGCAGACTGCATCTGGACAACCAACTATCCTTTGGCCGGCTCTCGGTCAGTTTTAGCTGATGTCCTCCCTTGGGTGGGTTGTTCGCCTCCTGTCATATGAATAACAAATATCAATAAGTATAAGCGTTTTGTCATTGGGACCACTCTCGACTCACCATTCGTTTTTCCGTTTTCGCTTTGATATCACTGGCGAGTGTGAGGAAGGCCTCTTCCACATTGATGCTAGCTTTCGCGGAGGTCTCCATGAACTTGATGCCATACTCGATAGCCAATTGCTCGCCACGTTCTTTTGAAACCTGTGCAACAAAGTGACAATAATTATTTGATTTATGGTTGATTATATGAACGGCATTCTAAAAACTAGGAGAAACTAAAGCTACTTTAGTGCGGATTTTGCAAATTTCGCCGAGACTAAGCCAATTAAATATCGCCTTTTTTTGGCTAAAGAGTGCTACAACTTATTAACGATATTGCTTGCACTTCTATTGCCATTAATAACACTTGATTAATCATATATTGGATTGGGTGTGTACCTGTCTCTTATCATTCAATTCACATTTGTTGCCTAACAGCATTTTCTCCACATCCGATGAGGCATTCTCCTCGATATTTCGAATCCAGTTTTTAATATTCTCAAATGATTTCTCCTGCGTTATGTCGTAGACCAGCATTATGCCCATGGCACCTCTGTAATAGGCCGTGGTGATTGTGCGAAAACGCTCTTGGCCGGCAGTGTCCCTATACAAAAACAAAAAGGAGAAAAGAGTTCCAATGAGAAAGTTCCACGGATAATGAGCCTATAAGACTTACCATATTTGCAATTTGATTTTCTTGTTATCTAATTCAATTGTTCTAATTTTAAAATCGATACCTGTAGAGAGTTGACATTGAGAAAACAAATTAGTTTTATTAATTGCAAAAAAAAATTTTGCCAACGTGTTTAGTTGTGACGTAGACGACAATGGGCCCCAACCCCCAAAGAAAATGCAGACAAAACTAAGAATTCTCGAAAACGCAATTGATTAAAAACAATGTTGCAGTTGTTGGTGTTACAGTTGTTGTTGGAACGTGCCAAATGAACGAAAATAAACATTTTTTGAGCAATGTTGCGCTATCAAGGCCCAGCTGGTGAGGGTGGTGGAATCAATAACTGTAAGAATATATGTATATAAATATAATTTACATTACTGCATGGCATGGCATGGTCCAGCCATTCCCCATCCCTATCCTTCCCTTCGCGCCAGTATCTCCAGTCCATTATCAATTTCCAATTGCGCCCCCGTGGCAGCTATTGTACTGATTATCAGCAGCGTAAAAAGTTTAATGACTCTCAGAAGGAAAGAAATTCGGTTTGATACCAAGATGCGGGAGTTAACTATTTTGGGTCATCGGATGTGATGGGAGTGCCAAATATCTGATGACTCCTTCCTTGCTGCGTTTCTCATATTTCGATTACTCATATTCACAAAAATGAATAGACTAATAGTTCATGAGCCTAAACGATTTGCAATTATTGGAAAGCATCAAAATTGGAAAACCCTAATCCCTATTCATTCATATATTTTCTCTACCATAGGCGATTTAATTTCTTTGTGTTTTTATAGCCGGATACTCGAATACTGATAGCATTTTGTATAAGAAATTTCTTTTATGCCTTGCCACGCCTATTACAAGCGCCCTATTGGTGTAACAATAACAGCAACAACAATAATAATAATTATCATAATTATGACAAATAAGAGGCAAGGCAAGGCATGCCATGGCAAAAAGTAAAGAAGAACATTTCACGAAATGAGTCACAATTTGAGTGTGAAATGTGAGTGCGAGTTCCCGAGTCCAAATCCGAGTGTGATAGCTGCTACTGCCCGCCCGGCGGCGTCATAATTAATTAAAAAACAAGGCAGACCGGGCCGGGCCAGGGCAGAGACAAAAATGATGATTCCGATGTATGTTAATGATGTTTGGGGCGATGATGTATGCGGATTAAAATCGCTTTTGTTGCTGGGTGTCTCTCACCTATTGTAGATATAAATGTTGTATTGAATGCATCCTCGGAGAAACGAAACAATATGCAGGTCTTTCCCACTCCAGAGTCTCCAATCAGCAGCAATTTGAACAGATAATCGTAGGTTTTGGCCATTATTCTGTTGTTGCTGCGGCTGTGGCTTCTGATTCAATCACAGGTATAAAAGGTAAACTTGAATATCGGCTGTGGCTGCGGGTTTTACTTGGGTTGGGCTTGGTTCCGTCCTCCGTTTCCTGGACTTTAATCGTGATCTGCTGTTGTTGCTATTATACACGGTGGTTTTTATTGTTAATCAGTGGCTGATTATTACTATTACTACTGCGAATCTCGCTGCGTGCTATAACAAACAAAAAAGAATTCCTAGACGTAACCAAACAGCGCAGCGCAGTACAGACAGACAGACAGCCACCAACAAAACACTGTATATTTCGGTTTTTTCAGAGATCTCTGAGTGTATGTGTGTGTTGGTTGTAGTAGTGTATGTGCGTGTGTGTCACAAATGGCGACGTAGTTTCGTTTCCAAATAAACTCCAATTGCACTTCACAATTTAGCCGCGTCGCGTTCTCAGCTTTTCTCTGTGCGGCCGTGCTGCACTTGTGAATATCGTATGTTTGTATGTGGGACTGGTGATTGTTGTTGGCGGGACTTAAAATTACGCTAAATTATTGCTTTCTTTGCTTTCTAATTTAATCGCCAACTAGTGCTGGAAACAACATCGATATTTTGGCAGCCCTACTCATTTATCGTCATCGAATCGACGGATAAATTATCGATAAGAAACACTAGAGACGAGCACTGTAAATTTTTAACAGCATCATTTTCGAGCCATTTTAGTTTAACAGCGAACAGTGTTGGTTAACAGACTCAAATTGAATTAACAGAGCATCCAAGTAAACAGAGCTGTAAGCGGTAACAGCGGATTTTGCCATTTTACTGAAAGTTTATTCTTATTTGTTTTTTTTTATTGTTATTGTTGTTATTCTGTTTCGGTCAGAATTTTCTCAAGGCCCTCAGAAATTTTTGGTGGTCCACAAAATAAACATAAACAAATGTGAAAAGTGAAGTCACAAGACGACGACGACGCAGCAGCGCACCGTCGTTCTTGTTGTTGTGATTGTGGTTGCAGGAGTGAAAGAGAGAGTGAGAAAGAGAGAGAGCACCCCCACCTTGCCCGCAATTAGCAATGGGCACAAAAGAGTCCAAACACGCCTGCATAAGCTACGAAGATGCAGTGAAACGTGGTAAGTTACTTGGGTTAACCTTCACTTAGCTACAAAATGGGTCATCACAGCCCTCCACATCTACGACGTCAGAGTTCTAGAATCCTCAGCAAGAAAGCAGCACAAGCAAAGCAACAAATACAATAATACATGTGTGCACGCGTGCGTCTGTGTGTGTGTGTGTGTGTGATGTATGCATACCAATACAGGTGTAATGCGCTTTATCGATTCCATTGTGTTCTTATTCCCAATCTATGTATTCCTATTTCCATGCGTGTTCTGCCTAGGCTGGTAATTTTCTCAATTTCATTTTCTCCTCCTTCTCGTTTTGTTTTTGCTGTCTTTCCATTTCCGATTTCGATGGCCTGCCTGTTTGAGGGAGGGAGTCTGTGTTCACGTCTCACACTCTGGACGTGTGCATGTGCATGTCTATGCATGTGTGAGCATTTGCGTCGTCGACGTTGTCAGTGACGTCACAATAGAAAATCTTTCTGCCAGCCGCTTTGTTATTGAGTTGCAGCATTTCATGGGTGGTGCGGGTTGGTTCTGCTAAAGGGGAGGCGGCAGCCTGAGAGAAGCCCGTCTCGGAAACAAAGGAAGCTCTGTTCCTCTGTTTCGACCAACAAAGTTCAGTCATCAGCTCACATTAGAAATAGGAATTCCTAATAGTTTTTATATGTACATACATACATAGATACATCTGTATGTATGTATGTATGTATGTACATACTTTGACAACAATTCGATCATACAGAAGAAAGATGACATGTAAAAACATATCTGCAGTCTGTCAGCTGGGATTTGTGTATGTATGTACATATCATGTCAATTTAAAATTGAATTGAGAAATTCCAATTCTGTTAATCTTAATAGAATCTTCAATATTATAATCATTATCGTCATCGCCTTCAACCACCATCGTAACCATCTCAAAAGCTAATCTCAGTGACGTCGGCGACCAACTCATTGGATACTGATTTGTCCAAGTGTTGTTGGTTTTCCTGTTTTATCACCAGGCAACAAAAATAAAGAAACCCAAATGTTACAGATAAGCCAAACAACAGCCCTTGATCGCTACACTCGCACCATCTTCCCTTAGCCCTCCTCCACACCGTCTACTTCCACCACATACAGACACAATTGAGTTCAGGTGGAGTCTACAGGTGCGTGTGTTTCTTATTTGCCACACGACGACAGGAAAAGAGCACGAGAAAACGAGAGCAAGACCGGCCAGTCAGTTTACTTTCCGCCTATCGTCACTAACTACCAGTCACCAATCCAGAAATCATGATAACAAAATTGCACTTTTCTTTCGTGTGTCGCGTGACTCCGTATTACTTACCGACTCTGTTCTCTGTACTTTGAATATATTCCGATATAATCACATCTACATATGTACATACATATGTATGTATGTATGTACACACATTCTTTTGGTCGCCAACCACATTTGAAATTGAAACTATCGTGTAGTTCTTGATTAGGGAGTATTCGCCTATAGTTCGAGACTTAATCTTGAACGAGTTGGCTGTATGTTTTTTTATTGTTTTGTATACCTTTGTTGTTATAATGCTTATAGAGTATGTATAACGTTTGATTTATTGATACTCGAAATTATTAAATACACGTCTTCACATACGTAAATGTTTTTTTAATAGTTTCGAAAATATTACAATAAATCGCAATTGGTTTAACTTATTTAGACGAATTCTGATTGTAAGACAAAATACACTAATTAGCCAAACTAGAGATAATTGACATAAATTAATAGGTCACCTTTTGCAAGTTGTCGTATGTTTCGAGTTAACTACATTTAAAATTAGTTTTCCTTTCTTAAGCCTCCATAACAATACATATGAATTGATAAAATATTGACAAATAATTTGAAGCGATGACCATTCTGATTTAATGATGTCCTCTCTATTGGGGACCACCAGCTGACGTCACAGCAGCGTTCAATCGTCGATCACTCTGCCTACTGTGATAAAGTGGATGATGTTTTGGTCGTGAAACCACTAAGTCATATAATCCGAACGGTGTTTCCCTGAGAAAGCCTTGTAAATAAGCTTCTAATTAAACGCATCGTTTTCGGTTAAACACAATGTGTTTGGCCTGTTGTTAATCATATCAAATATTTTTGTGGAATTTCAGTTAGCGACACAGAGCTGCGACGCCTAAAAGATGCCTTCAAGAAATCTGCCGGCGTAGGCCGACTCTACCTCAGTCGCAATGCATTCCAACAAGATGTGCTCTGTGAGGGAGTGCCGTCAAAGATCACGGATATGCTGTATGTCGCCTGCGGTGGCACTCAGCGTGGCATATCCTTCAAGGATCTACTCTGTGGCCTGGTGCTTATCACACGCGGCAGCCAGGATGAGAAAACCAAGTGAGTATACTTAACTAAAACCTATTCTGCTTGTTTTCTAATGATTCTCTGATGATCATGCTAGATTCCTATGGAACCTATACTGCAATGATGCTGGCACCTATATAGTTAAGTCCGACTATGTGAGGAATGTGAATCTGGCTCCCTTCGAAAGTGTCTCCCTTTTTGCTCAAGGCGAACGTGCCAATTTCGAGCAATTTCAGGATTGGATAATCAAGCATCGGAATGCTACAGTCCTTTCCAAATGGCTTCTAGCCGACAATTGTGTGAGTCTCACATCTGAGCTGGAGACACCAACATTCTATCAGAGTTTGGCCGGTGTTACGCATCTCGAAGAGAAGGTTGGTAAAATCTAATGTTCTTTATTCAATTTAATTGTTTAAAATGTACTTTACTTTCTACAGGACATTGGAGATTTGGAAAAGGAATTCTGGCGACTAAAAAACACATCACAGAATGGACAAATTGATTTACATTTCCTTGGACCTTTGATTAGTCCACCCATACCAAAGAATGCTCTGGCCGGTCTGTTCAATGCCTTTGATGAAAATCGCGATGGACACATCGATTTCAAAGAGCTGTGCTGTGGAGTTAGTGCCGCATGCCGCGGACCAGGAGTTGAACGCACTCGCTGTAAGTTAGCCCAGAAAGACCAAAACAAAATCTTATACATTTTCTATCTTCAGTCTGCTTTAAAATCTTCGATGTGGATCGCGATGGTGTCTTAAATCACGAGGAGACTGTGCAAATGATTATTGTCCTGCTCTTTGTAGCCAAAGAAAATCGCGATTGCCAGCAGTTTAAGGATTTGACCAAAGATCAGATTATTGGCGATTTGTTAGAATTTGCCCAGCGAAAGAGTCCCGACGGAGTTCCTAGTACACTGACCCGCGACAATGTATTACTTACCGCCGAGGATTTCATGTTGTGGAATGTCCAATGTGGCTTGCGGCTTATGCAACCACTGCTGGACCTGATCTTTGAGCTATGTCATATTGTGTTTGGCCTTTGGCCACAGTGCCGTCATATGGAGAATGACATTGTGCGCGGTTGGTTGCGCCGCGAAGAGCGTCGTCCTTATCGAGTTGGCCAATTCTGGTATCTGATTAGTCGGGATTGGTATCTTAACTGGATGCAGTATACCCAGCATATGTCGCATACCTGTGAGTATTGCAAGCGAACCGTAAGCCAACGCAGCACAGTTGATGAGGCTCTTGTCTGTGATGAGAGTTTCAATACTCACAGTTTGGAGCAGCATGATAGCTATTCACTTGGCTCGGGATCCGGCTCTGGTTCTGGTTCTGCCAGCAGCGGCATCTCAGCTGGACGACATTGTGCGCGTCCCGGACCAATTGATAACGGCAATTTAATTATAACTAATCCGCATCGGAATGTGCGCACCCTAACCGGTGAGGGCGGACATCTGAAACGGGATACGCCCCTAGTCCAAAACCATGATTTCGAGCTAGTGCCCAAGTCTCTGTGGAAGGCTTTGAATCGTTGGTATGGCGACAATCTGCCACTGCCTCGTCAAGTAAGTCTCTCTAATCCAAAGTAAAAGAAAATTGAGATTAACTGTTCGTATTTCTCTTAGGTCATACAACCATTCAATTCCGAGGTGGAACTTGAATTGTATCCACTCAATTTACGCATATTACTGCACCAAGCTCAGCCGGGTCAAACGGGCACTGGAGCTGGTGCTGGTGGCGGGACTCAACTTACCAGCTGGGGCTCTACTGTAAGCGGTGGATATGGTGTCTTGGCCTCGGGTGGTGGCTATGCGGCAATTGCTGCGAGCAGCGTGCTGCAACCGCCGAAACGATATTTGGCCTATACGGCAGCTTTCAGCCGTCTTGCCACAGTGCGCCAAGTGGCCGAATTTCTTTGCGAACAGTTGCGTCTGAAGGCGGAGGACATCAGGCTGTGGCATGTACCGCCGCTGGAAAATCTCCCCATTCTCCTAGAGGAGGATGCCATGAGCCTTAAAGAGTTGGTAATTCGGGACAATGATCAGTTGCTGCTTGAGATACGCAACAAGGATCTAACGTGGCCGGAGGAGCTGGGTTCATTGGCCACAGCCCAAAGCGGTCAAGGCGTACCTGGAGGACCAGCTGATCGTCGCCGTCTGACACGTAGTTCCATTATGTCGGTGCATGCCGCTGGGGCCACTGGATTGCATAATCTGGGCAACACATGCTTTATGAATGCCGCTCTTCAGGTGCTCTTCAATACCCAACCACTGGCGCAGTACTTCCAGCGTCAAATGCATCGTTTCGAACTCAATCAGACAAATAAACTTGGTACGCGCGGCCAATTAGCCATGCGCTATTCCGAGCTGCTCAAGGAGGTGTGGACGGCGACAACACGTTCAGTGGCGCCACTCAAACTGCGTTTCTGTGTGAACAAACATGCGCCTCAATTTGCCGGCGGAGGTCAGCATGATTCGCAAGAGCTGCTCGAATGGCTACTGGATGCTCTTCATGAGGATCTCAATCGCGTCACCGAGAAGCCGTATAGTGAGCTCAAGGATTCAAATGGCAGACCTGATAAGATTGTGGCTTCTGAGGCCTGGTCCCAGCACCATGCACGCAATCAGTCAATTATTATTGATCTATTCTATGGCCAGCTAAAGTCGAAAGTTAGCTGTCTGGGCTGTGGTCACGAATCGGTGCGATTTGATCCCTTCAGTCTGCTCAGTCTACCGTTGCCGGTGGAGAATTATGTCTACTTGGAGGTGCTGGGTAAGTCGAAAACAAAAAGTAGTCTAAAATAGAGGTCATTGATCTTCTCTATTCTTGGCGGCTCCTGCAGTCATCCTTCTGGACGGTAGTGTGCCCATTAAATATGGTCTGCGTCTCAATTCGGAATGCAAATACCTTGATCTAAAGCAAAAGCTGGCCACGATTTGCCCATTGCAGCCCAGTTTGATGCTGGTATGCGAGCTCTGGAACTCTCAAATTCGCCAAGTGCTAAACGATGAAGAGAAGTTGCGAACACAAAGTGCCAAAGATTTATATGTATATCAAATGCCCGAGCAGAACAGTGCCAGGACGCGTTCTAACTCGGCGCTAAGCATACACATTGAGCAAGGCCTCAAGGACATTCAACGCAGTTCAGGTGAGTTCAACACGTCCCCTTTAGACATACTAATAATAATCAAAATGGTCTTTAATTGTAGCTCTCATCACTGGCCAGGATTCGCTGTCATCGCTGAGTACACTGCAGACTTCCAGTCAGCGCACTTCGTCCCGCATCCTGTGCAACGGTCATTCTAGCCAGGACAATGAAATAGATGCAGAGGTTGAGGTGGCTCGCTACATTAACAACAACAACAATAATAACAACAACAATAATCACTCGAACAACAGCGGCCAAGTGCACGAACTGCTACCAGATGATGCCGGAAAGGTAAGCCGGTGCTTTGGAAAAAGAGAGTGCATGCCCCACAGCCTTTTTTGCTTCAAGGTATGGCTTCTAAACTATATTAACATACACGTATTTAATATCTTAGCGATATCCATATATTTATATATGCTCTTACCCACCCAATCAATCAATTGAGTGGATGAATCTGAATGCATTTCTGAATCAAATTCCAATTGCCTAGGATAAAACTTGCTCTCGTTACTTCAGCAAACAAGTAAAAAAAAAAAAAAATCGGACAAACAAACGGGCACAAACGATCGATCACGCATTATGCAAGCACTTGACTTGATTCCCCGTCTCCGTTTTCTCCGACTCTGTCTGTGTGTTTTATTGAATATCAGCTCAACTGAACGAAGAATAGATGCGAATTATATTAAATACCAATATGTTAAATAAACAGTTGCCGTCTGCTGCGTGGTTTGTGGGCTTCCCTCTTAACTTAACTAAATTCAACTCAACTTACATCCTTTGTATCTATATCCTTTCGTATATACGCACACTTTGTTAAAAAACAAATCGTAATTTGTTGTAATTTCTATATATATATACATATATGCTCCTATCTTTCTTTCTGCTTTCCTATATATATATATATATATATACATATACAATATATATATATATATACATATATATATATATATATATATATATATATATATATATATATATATATATTTGTATATACATATATAGTTAGTACTAATCACAGTTAACTTGTTGTTGGCGTTGTCATTTACTATATATGTATCTATATATATGTAGGTATATTCATATATATGTATATATATATACATACATATATCTTCAATTAACTAAATTAATTGTATATTTCTTTACTTACAATGACATATTTTAGACTCACCTTTGCTACTCCTTCGCTATTTCTTACTCTCCTTTTTTCTACCTCTTTATCTGTCTCTCTCTCTCTCGATATATATCTAGTCATTGCTGGTTGTTTGAATTATTTAAAGATTATAATTTATTTGCTGTTTTTTTCTGAAAAGTACGTTATTTATTTAGATCTTGCAATGGTAGACAAGTAAAAACAAATATTTGTATGCAGATTAATCGTGGTTTTATTAAAGATTTTCTCTGATTTTCTCATACTTAAAGTTTGCTAACTACAGCCAGAGTCCCAGAGCTTATATTACATGATGAATCCAAACGTTATTTTCGAGAATGACGTCTTCTTTTATTTTTGGTCAAGATACTATAAATTGTTTGAATACGATCCAAGAAGAATGTAAAAAAGAAGAACTCAAATATCTTTTATACAATCATTTATTATCAAGCTGTTGGCCAAACTTTTTAGGTTTTCTGTATATTTGTTTTATTTTTGGTTCTAATTAGGCTTTACAGTTTTTATTTGGTTTTATTCCTGCTATCATATCATCCTTAAATCCAGTTGTAAAAAATTAATAATTTTGTATATTATTTTTCGGACCAAGATTTTATTTTTACGGCACTTGGAATTAAACTGTTTAATATGCAGATGTCTTTATGCCACATTAGTTATCTATCACTTGTTGCCTACAGAATAATCAATGAATTAATTAATAAATTACGAGTTGGAGAAATAAACTACACAAAGAGTAATAATAATTAATATATAAAACCAAACCAATTATTAACTTTGATTGTAGAATTTGAACGTTTGAGCGTTTATTCTAAAATGTAGATTTACAAGTTGGTTCCTTTTTATGCCATGAGCTTTTTTACACCCCAAAAACATTTTCACACCCATAACACACACAACTACACACTTACACATTTAAACTAAACCTAATCCCACTAATACCACATTTTGGTCCAGGAGTCTCTCATACTGAGCTGTAGTCCGGAAAACAATTTCATACATGGCGCTGCTGCCCAACAGAAGCGCGTCTCATCCGCCAAGCTGCTCCATACAGAGAGTAACACCAGTTCGACATCGTATACGAATCACTCAGGTGAGAATTCGATGGAGAGCTCACTGACAGAGCCCATTCCTATGGTGGATTTGGCCCCCATAAATATTAGTAGGCATGGCAGTGGGAGTGGCGACGATTACTCCTCGTTTCGAACGACTCCCAACGATTCGAGTGGCTTGAGCACGGCGCATACTCTCGAAAATGAGGATGTGGATGAGGAGATTGAAGAGGATGAACCAGATCCGCAGATAACCACATCGCAGCCGGAAACCAGTAGCAGTGGCGTATATTCGCGTCGTTCCTCGCAACCACACAAAGTTGGCAGATATCTGGTGGCTGTTCATCGCAAGATAACACGCCACGACAGTTACTTCCTTTCCTATCATAAGACGCGTCCCAGTCTGTTTGGAGTGCCATTGCTCATACCCAATAACGAGGGTGGCACACACAAGGACTTATACTGCGCCGTTTGGCTCCAGGTTAGCCGACTCTTAAGCCCCTTGCCAGCAACCACAGACCAGGCGAATCATGCGGCCGACTGGTAAGTAGTAGTCATACATTTCTTATTTCTTTCTTTTCATCAATTTCCCCATCTGTGTTACAGTGATGATAGCCTTGGCTATGATTTTCCCTTTACGCTAAGGGCGGTGCGTGCTGATGGTTTAACGTGCGCGATTTGCCCATGGTCAAGTTTCTGTCGTGGCTGTGAGATTCGTTGCAACAATGACTATGTGCTTCAGGGGGCTTTGCCCCCCATTATAACCATGGCCAGTAAGTGGGAGGAATCTACACTTAGGATCTAGAATCTACGATTAGGATTTGAAATAAAATTCTATGTATTCTCTTCTTGTACAGGCAACACACCCACACCCAAACTGAATGCAAAATTCCCATCGTTACCAAATTTGGAGGCGAAACGCCCGGCAGAGTATACAACATCGCTATCGTATACAGCCACCACAAAATATTTTGAAGACTTTACCATTGCCATAGATTGGGATCCAACAGCATTGCATTTACGCTACCAAAGCACTCTGGAGAGGGTAAGTAAATGGAAAACCGAAGCAGAGGTAATATTAATTTTGTGTTTCTGTAATGTAATTGCATTAGCTTTGGGTGGATCACGAAACCATTGCCATATGCAGGCGAGAGCAAGTGGAACCCGTCGATTTGAATCATTGCCTTCGCGCCTTTACATCCGAGGAAAAACTAGAGCAGTGGTATCATTGCAGTCACTGTAAGGGTAAAAAACCTGCCACAAAAAAGCTGCAGATATGGAAGCTGCCACCGATCCTTGTGAGTTTTCGGTAAAAGCCAAAAGTAGTTGCCATTATTTAACTAAATTCGAAAATATTCAGATTGTTCATTTGAAGCGCTTCAATTGTGTGAATGGCAAATGGGTAAAGTCCCAAAAAGTCGTACATTTCCCATTTGATGATTTTGATCCGGCACCTTACTTGGCCTCAGTGCCGCAGGAGACAATACTGAGGCACAAGGAGCTGTTGGAATTAAAAGTGGATGCCACGACAATGACTGTTAGCGAACTCGACGAGATAGAAGCATTGGGCAATAGCAAGTCTAAGAAGGAAAAGGGGGATGATCAAATAGAGACTATACAGACGGAGGTAGAGCGGTCAATTGCTACTGGGAATGTCCTGCGCCAAAGTAAAACGATTAATGCAGCCAGGCGACAACGTCTGATCTCGACCAGCCTCACCAAAACGCCCATTGTTGATGGGGAGTTTGAAGATTATCATCAGCATAAACTGAAACAAGATGTAGATGAATTCGATCCCAAGTACAAGCTCTATGCTGTGGTAGTAAGTACTAACTTAATAAGTGTGAGTAATTAGTTACCTAATTTAATTTGACTTTTCTTACAGTCGCATTCTGGCATGCTCAATGGTGGTCACTACATATCTTATGCATCAAATGCAAATGGTTCCTGGTATTGCTATAACGACAGCTCCTGCCGAGAAATATCCCAACAGCCTAACATTGATCCGAGTGCTGCCTATCTGCTCTTCTACGAGCGCAAGGGTCTCGATTATGAGCCATACTTGCCGAACATTGAGGGTCGGCCGCTGCCTAATGCGGCGAGCCTGCAAATCGATGTGGACGAGACTGAGGAAGGACTAAAGAAGATGTGCGCGATTTCCTAAGGAACAGGAGAAGGAACTGGCTATAGAAGTTGGGGATGAGGGGGGATTTTCCATTTAAACGCCTATAATTGATTCTTCGATGGTCTATTATCGCTTTATTTTTCTATTTCCATTTCTGTTCTCGTATTCTTTTTCTGTTTTGTTATTTACTATTCTAAGCTGAATTTTCGATTTGCTGTTAGTTTTAAATGTTAGGGTTAAGCTTAGTTCCTCTTTTTTCTCCTTTTGCCTAAATGATTATTGTTGTTGTGCCCACATATTCATGTCGGCAATGTGATTTATACATATACATGTATATATTTTAGATATATGTAGATATATACATGTATATCTATTTTAGATATAGATATAAATCTATATCTATATCTGTAAGTATATATATATATATATATATATATATATATATATATATATATATATATATATATATATATATATATATATATATATATATATATATATATATATATATATATATATATATATATGTATATATATATATATATATATATATATGTATATATATATCGATGTGTATATATATATATACATATATATGTATATATGTATATCACTAATTTAGTTTGTAATTTGTTTAATACTACAATTTGTTTTTTTTTTCGTTCTGAATAATTTTTGTTGGTACTTGTTTCCGTTGCGCGTAACTTGTAAAATTATATATATATCTATATATATATTGTATTAGGTCGAATCAGAGGCCGGTTTTTTTGTAATTGTAATTATAATTTATGCCTATGCTTGATATATGCGATATATACATATATATTCCATTTAATTTGTAATTTATGTAAATAACAGCAAGATGCAAGATGATGACGAACAAGACAAGTGTATACCGAATGCAAACCGATATTATTGGATTAATCATCAGGCAATAGCAATACTATATGTTACGAATTTTGTTCCTCCAACAAATTACTCTATTTTTTGTGTTTTTCGACTTTTTGGCTCTACTCATATGTATTTACTGGATGTATTTGTGAAGCACCAACTCGGTTCTAAAAATGTAGTATTGCGCTTATCAAATGACTTCATTATGTCTAATGATTATTTATTTGATATTTACATATTATATATACATACATACACACATAGACAGACACGTACATATATACAAACATACTTAACTAATTTATATACTTATACAATACAACAACTTGATGAATTATTCAAACAAGGAACAAGTTCTAAATAAAACCAGTTTTATCGCTTTGAATATTGATGGTATTCCATCCTTGATTACTGGGCTTCGCACAGAATGATGATTACACCCTTTCAACAGAAGATTGTCTTTGTAAGTTTTACACATAATCCTGTACGTTTATATCTAATTTTAATTTTTCCCAACTTTTCGCACTTTCCAGAGGACCTCTCTCTCAAAGGGCATACTGAACGATCTTAAAATGGTCAAATTATAAGGACTTTTTTGTGTGTTTGAACTCGAGGTGGATCTCCAAGGACTTCAATTTATTCAAAGGCCATACCGGTCGTCCTTAGAATGGATGTGTTATAAGAACTTTTATGTTTTATGGACTTCTAATTTTTCTTTGAGTGCTAATGCTCCCCAAAAGCTTGTTACAAAAATTATTTTTGTTAAATTTATTGGATCCTAAAAGTATGGAACACATAATTTACACACGAAAATTAAATTAATAAATATATTTTTTAGCTTCAAAATCCGCATATCCTGTCGTAGACGAAATGACTTGGCTTTCTAGGATGCCCTTGATGATCCGCATCGATTGGCATCATGACATGTTCTTATTCATAAATATCTTTCTTCTTGATTTTTTGAAGGACTTTCATGGACCTGCCTGTGTTAATCGTTCGAAATCAACCATTTAGAAGAAAACGATTTATCTTTTGGCAAAAGTTAACAATTAATAATTTAAATTTAAATTAAATTTAACTGTGTGTTAGGTATGGCCTCATTTAAATTCTTATTAGCATCTTAATAAGAAAACTTATTTCTTCATTTCAGGTACGAACTCCTACACATAGTAACGGGCATCTTCATCAGCAGCAGTAGTAGTATTAGGTGGCATACGTCTTGAGGGTCCTATTACTATTTATCTTTTGTCCGTTTTTTTGGTCGCCTGGTTCAATCACAAATATCGTGTTTTGCATCCCTAGATGACCCTTACTTTTACGACATGTCCTTTGCTCAGTAGATGACCCTTTTCCATTCAATCCATGCCACATCCTATTCGTCCTGATCCTTAAATAAAGGATCCTCAAGGACCTTTCAAGATATCATAGTGCCAGTCGATAATAGAAGAACTTCAATCTAACCAAAGGACATCCAAATACTCCTTGAAATGGGTAAGTTATAAGGTTTTTGTGACTTTGTTTTCTAAATATTACAGAGTTTTCAACTTTCTTAGGCTGTATTTTAGACAATTTTTAACCGATTTCATTTATTTGCATTAAATTACACCCCAAAAGTATGCCACAAAAATTTTTCTTTTAAAATGCTGCATCCCAGAAGTATGATACATAAAAAGTCCAGTATCGATAACCCTGCATTTTCCGATGCAAAAATCGATAAATACAGGGTTTAAATAGCGGTAGTCGAAATTAATCGGGTGGCTCACATGTTTGATCAAACCAATCGGTTGGCTCGTATGTTTGATCAAACCAATCGGGTGGCTCACATGTTTGATCAAACCAATCGGGTGTGGCTCGTATGTTTGATCGCCTTGGCTCACAAGTTTGATGCCTGGCTCACATGTTTGATGCAACTATTTTGAACCAATTGGTATGAGTTCGAGGTAGTTTGAGTAGGTTTGATAAGGTTTGAGTGGGCTTAAAGAAGTTTGAAGGTGGTTCGATTAAGTTCGAGGTGGTTTAAGCGGTGTTTTTAAGTTTAAGTAATTAATTAATTTAATTGTTGACTAAATAATGTAACTAGCTAGTTAGTAACTAAAGAACCGCCCCATATAGATAAGCCAAGATGGATGGAAAGAAGGATTGCTTTGCATCCAGTGGGAATCGTGGAGAAATTGATTTAATGGGTTTAAGGATTAAAGGGAAGGATTTGGATTATATGTGAACATCCAGGTAAGCTTTAATGAGTTATTGTCCTAAAAATAGTGTCTTTCTAATTAAAATCTGACATTTATACATTTAGTAGGGGCGCCCACATTACAAACAAATATGCGTGGAAACAAAAGCAAATAACGGCAAATCCACAAAGCGAAGGCAAAACCAATTGTTGCAGCGAATTCACAGAAAAGTGGCGAAAGTTTACGCGGCTCCATGTGTGTGTATTTAAAACGTGCAAAAATATAGGCAAGTATATGGCAATTTGTCCAATTGAGTATATACATATGTATGTATGTATGTATGTATGTTGTGTATCCTATTATAATTGCTTTGCAAAAAGTGAATAGGCACGCGGTGCCAAAAATCAAAATGGCGTATGCAAAAAAGAGAGCAACAAAAAGCAACAAGAAAATGAATTCATCATGCCTAATACATAACTGTTTTTTTTTTCATTTTTATTTTACTCCCACGCACACCAGCAAAATAATGGCGTGGGTAAGCGTTTACATTTGAAAATAGTGAACATTTAGAAGAATACGATTTTTCTTTTGGCGAAAGTTAACAATTAATAGTTTAAATTAAATTTAACTGTGTGTTAAGTATTGCCTCATGTAAATTCTTATCAAAATCTCAATAAGAAAACTTATTTCTTCATTTTAGGTACGAACTCCCACACATACATACATAGTAGCGGGCATCATCATCAGCAGCAGTAGGAGCATTAGGTGGCATACGTCTTGGGGGTTCCATCGTGCCATGGTACGAGCATAGCTGTCCAAAGCCAGTGAGACGCCTCAAGAAGACGCAGCAGAGAGAGGGCGCAAGCGCACCCCATGACCCATAAGAAAAATCTTGAACATAATAACTGTACATGGAGTACACATGTCTAGCAGAAAAAATACGACGCAATAATGGCGGTAAGCGTTTAAATTTATTAATAGTGAACATTTAGAAGAAAACTAAAATAGAAAGAAAAATCTTTGGTCAGTTGTTTTGGCCGCCTGGTACAATCAGGGACTTAAAAAAATCACAAATATCGTGTTTTGCATCCCTAGATGACCCCTACTTTTTTGATCCTGATCCTTTAATAGACTCGCGAAATATTTACTATTCTTTTTTTAACCAAAAATCTTTTTATTTCAGCTCCCTGAAGGACCTTTCAAGATAGCATAGTGCCAGTCGATGATAGAAGAACTTCAATCTAACCAAAGGACATCCGAATACTCCTTGAAATGGGTACGTTATAAAGGTTTTTGTGACTTTGTTTTCTAAATACACATTACAGAACTTTAAACTTTCTTAGGCTGTATTTTAGACAATTTTCAACCGATTTCAAATTTTTTTAATCTAATTCTTATTGCATTTTTACATACTTGTAAATGCTATCATCAGCTTGAAAATTTGGCAAAAAAAAATTCGACTCGGTTTTTGAAAATTTTGACAGTGTAATTTTTTTCAAAGATCGGGTCAAAATTGGTTTTTTAGATTTGAATGCCAATTTATAATTCACATTTAGAGCAGCAAAAAAAGACATGACATTTTGAAATTGGTCAAAAATTGGCATAGTTAGAGCTTTGCAAAGTTGAGGTTTTTGCATACATTCTGGACCAGTTATTGAACTTTTTTTTGTCAAAATTGATATTTTCCTAAGGCTGTATTTAGGACAATTTTCTACCAATTTTCAAAACTTTGATGTAGTTTTTATGTATTTTTTATCTACTTTCCAATGCCATCAAAACTTTAAAAGATTGCAAAGCTGGGGATTTTTGAAAGTTTTTTGAAAAGTTGTATGCTTTTGGTCAAAATTCCCATTTTCATGAGGCCGTATTTTAGACAATTTTCAACCGATTTCAAAATTTGTTATCTAATTCTTATTGCATTTTTACATACGTGTAAATGCTATCAAAAGCTTGAAAATTTAGCAAAAAAAATTTCGACTCGATTTTTGAAAATTTTGACAGTGTAATTTTTTTAAAAAATCGGGTCAAAATTGGTTTTTGAGATTTGAATGCCATTTTATAATTTACATTCAGAGCAGCAAAAAAAGACATGACATTTTGAAATCGGTCAAAAATTGGCATAGTTAGAGCTTTGCAAAGTTGAGGTTTTTGCATACATTCTGGACCAGTTATTGAACATTTTTTTTGTCAAAATTGATATTTTCCTAAGGCTGTATTTAGGACAATTTTCTACCGATTTTCAAAGTTTTGATGTAGATTTTATCGAATTTTTATCTACTTTTAGGTGCTATCAAAAATTTGAAAGATTACGCAGCTGGGGATTTTTGAGAATTTTTTGAAAAATTGTCTAATTTTGGTCAAAATTTCGATTTTCCTCAGGCTGTATTTTAGACAATTTTCAACCGATTTCAAAATTGTTTAGCTATTTCTTATCTCATTTTTACATACTTTAAAATGTTATCAAAAGATTGGAATTTTGAGGAAAAAAATTTCGACTCGATTTTTGAAAATTTTTACAGTGTATACACTGCAATTTTTTTCAAAAATCGAGTCAAAATTAGTTTTTGAGATTTGAATGCCATTTTATAATTTACATTCAGAGCAGCAAAAAAAGACATGACATTTTGAAATCGGCCAAAAATTGGCATAGTTAGAGCTTTGCAAAGTTGAGGTTTTTGCATACATTCTGGACCAGTTATTGAACATTTTTTTTGTCAAAATTGATATTTTCCTAAGGCTGTATTTAGGACAATTTTCTACCGATTTTCAAAGTTTTGATGTAGATTTTATCGAATTTTTATCTACTTTTAGGTGCTATCAAAAATTTAAAAGATTACGCAGCTGGGGATTTTTGAGAATTTTTTGAAAAATTGTCTAATTTTGGTCAAAATTTCGATTTTCCTCAGGCTGTATTTTAGACAATTTTCAACCGATTTCAAAATTGTTTAGCTATTTCTTATCTCATTTTTACATACTTTAAAATGTTATCAAAAGATTGGAATTTTGAGGAAAAAAATTTCGACTCGATTTTTGAAAATTTTTACAGTGTATACACTGCAATTTTTTTCAAAAATCGAGTCAAAATTAGTTTTTGAGATTTGAATGCCATTTTATAATTTACATTCAGAGCGGCAAAAAAAGACATGGCATTTTGAAATCGGTCAAAAATTGGCATAGTTAGAGCTTTGCAAAGTTGAGGTTTTTGCATACATTCTGGACCAGTTATTGAACATTTTTTTTGTCAAAATTGATATTTTCCTAAGGCTGTATTTAGGACAATTTTCTACCGATTTTCAAAGTTTTGATGTAGATTTTATCGAATTTTTATCTACTTTTAGGTGCTATCAAAAATTTAAAAGATTACGCAGCTGGGGATTTTTGAGAATTTTTTGAAAAATTGTCTAATTTTGGTCAAAATTTCGATTTTCCTCAGGCTGTATTTTAGACAATTTTCAACCGATTTCAAAATTGTTTAGCTATTTCTTATCTCATTTTTACATACTTTAAAATGTTATCAAAAGATTGGAATTTTGAGGAAAAAAATTTCGACTCGATTTTTGAAAATTTTTACAGTGTATACACTGCAATTTTTTTCAAAAATCGAGTCAAAATTAGTTTTTGAGATTTGAATGCCATTTTATAATTTACATTCAGAGCGGCAAAAAAAGACATGGCATTTTGAAATCGGTCAAAAATTGGCATAGTTAGAGCTTTGCAAAGTTGAGGTTTTTGCATACATTCTGGACCAGTTATTGAACATTTTTTTTGTCAAAATTGATATTTTCCTAAGGCTGTATTTAGGACAATTTTCTACCGATTTTCAAAGTTTTGATGTAGATTTTATCGAATTTTTATCTACTTTTAGGTGCTATCAAAAATTTAAAAGATTACGCAGCTGGGGATTTTTGAGAATTTTTTGAAAAATTGTCTAATTTTGGTAAAAATTTCGGTTTTCCTCATGCTGTATTTTAGACAATTTTCAACCGATTTCAAAATTGTTTAGCTATTTCTTATCTCATTTTTACATACTTTAAAATGTTATCAAAAGATTGGAATTTTGAGGAAAAAAATTTCGACTCGATTTTTTTGAAAAATTGTCTAATTTTGGTCAAAATTTCGATTTTCCTCAGGCTGTATTTTAGACAATTTTCAACCGATTTCAAAATTGTTTAGCTATTTCTTATCTCATTTTTACATACTTTAAAATGTTATCAAAAGATTGGAATTTTGAGGAAAAAAATTTCGACTCGATTTTTGAAAATTTTTACAGTGTATACACTGCAATTTTTTTCAAAAATCGAGTCAAAATTAGTTTTTGAGATTTGAATGCCAATTTATAACTCACATTCAGAGCAGCAAAAAAAGACATAACATTTTGAAATTGGCCAAAAATTGGCATAGTTGTAGGTTTGGAAAGTTGAGGTCTTTGCATAAATTTTGGAACAGTTATTGAAAAATTAATGCTCAAAATTCAAATTTTCCCAAGGCTGTATTTAGGACAATTTTCTACCAATTTTCAAAACTTTGATGTAGTTCTTATATATTTTTTATCTACTTTCAAATGCCTTCAAATCTTTAAAAGATTGCAAAGCTGGGGATTTTTGAAAGTTTTTTGAAAAGTTATATGCTTTTGGGCAAAATACCCATTTTCATTAGACAGTTGCATGTTTTCCTCCCCGCAGCAACAGTTGCTGTTGCATGGTTTGTACCGCAGCAACAGATTTATGGTTTGCACCGCAGCAACAGTTTCATGGTCTGCACCGCAGCAACAGTTGCTGAGACTTGCTGCCATGAGACTATTGCTGCATGTATGTCCCGCAGCAACTGATGCTGCGATGCAAACCATGAAACTGTTGCTTCATGTTATGTCCCGCAGCAACTGTTGCTGCGGTGCAGACCATGAAACTGTTGCTCCATAATTGGTGCTGCGATGCAAACCATAAGACTGTTGCTTCATGTATGTCCCGCAGCAACTGTTGCTGCGGGACAATCCATGAAACTGTTGCTTCATGTTATGTACCGCAGCAACTGTTTCATGTTACGTACCGCAGCAACTGTTGCTGCGGTGCAATTCATGAAACTGGTGCTGCATGTAATGTGTGTCCCGCAGCAACTGTTGCTGCGGTGCAATTCATGAAACTGGTGCTGCATGTAATGTGTGTACCGCAGCAACAGTTGCTGCGGGACAATCCATGAAACTGTTGCTTTATGTTATGTACCGCAGCAACTGTTGCTGCGGTGCAATTCATGAAACTGGTACTGCATGTAATGTGTGTCCCGCAGCAACTGTTGCTGCGGTGCAATTCGTGAAACTGGTGCTGCATGTAATCTGTGTACCGCAGCAACTGTTGCTGCGGGACAATCCATGAAACTGTTGCTTCATGTTATGCACGGCAGCAACAGTTGCTGCGGGACAATAATTGCACCGCGGCAACTGTTGCTGCGGGACAATAATTGTACCGCGGCAACTGTTGCTGCGGGACAATAATTGTACCGCAGCAACAGTTGCTGCGGGACAATCCATGAAACTGTTGCTTCATGTTATGCACGGCAGCAACAGTTGCTGCGGGACAATAATTGCAACGCGGCAACTGTTGCTGCGGGACAATAATTGTACCGCGGCAACTGTTGCTGCGGGACAATCCATGAAACTGTTGCTTTATTGTCCCGCAGCAACTGTTGCTGCCGTGCATAACATGAAGCAACAGTTTCATGGATTGTCCCGCAGCAACTGTTGCCGCGGTGCAATTATTGTCCCGCAGCAACTGTTGCTGCCGTGTGTTGCTTCATGTTATGCATCGCGGCAACTGTTGCTGCGGGACAATAATTGTACCGCGGCAACTGTTGCTGCGGGACAATCCATGAAACTGTTGCTTCATGTTATGCACGGCAGCAACAGTTGCTGCGGGACAATAAAGCAACAGTTTCATGGATTGTCCCGCAGCAACAGTTGCCGCGGTACAATTATTGTCCCGCAGCAACAGTTGCCGCGATGCATAACATGAAGCAACACACGGCAGCAACAGTTGCTGCGGGACAATAATTGCACCGCGGCAACAGTTGCTGCGGGACAATAATTGTACCGCGGCAACTGTTGCTGCGGGACAATAATTGTACCGCGGCAACTGTTGCTGCGGGACAATCCATGAAACTGTTGCTTCATGTTATGCACGGCAGCAACAGTTGCTGCGGGACAATAATTGTACCGCGGCAACTGTTGCTGCGGGACAATCCATTAAACTGTTGCTTCATGTTATGCACGGCAGCAACAGTTGCTGCGGGACAATAATTGCACCGCGGCAACTGTTGCTGTCCCGCAGCAACTGTTGCTGCCGTGCATATCATGAAGCAACAATTATTGTCCCGCGGCAACAGTTGCTGCGGTGCAATCCATGAAACTGTTGCTTCATGTATGTCCCGCAGCAACTGTTGCTGCCGGACAATCCATGAAACTGTTGCTGCCTAAATGTTGCTTCATGTTATGTACCGCAGCAACAGTTGCTACTGCATGGTCTGCACCGCAGCAACATTTTCATGGTTTGGACCGCAGCAACAGTTGCTCCGGTGAAATACCCTTATATCTAAGCCATTTCAAGGACTATCCGGATGTCCTTTGGCCAGATTGAAGTCCTTGATGACCCGCGTCGATTGACACTATTTGATCCTGGAAAGTCCTTCAGGGAGCTGAGATAAAAGGACCTTTTTGTGTTTACAAAAATAGCTAAATTCTCGCGAGTCCTTTGAAGGATCAGGACGAAAATAGTGTCAAACGATTTCTTTCATCAAGGACTATCATCTGTGAAAAGGACTTCCCAATAGTCCTGCCAGGAGCTGAGATATTACGGTATTTATGTGTTTTTTCTGTTTTCTTGCCCGCCCGGTGCAATTTGGGACTTAGAAAAAATTCACTAATATCCTGTTTTGCATCCTTAGATGACCCCTACTTTTTTTGATGGCAATCGACGCGGATCATCAAGGACATCCTAGCGAACCATGTCCTTTCGTCCTGCGGCAGGATATGCGTTTTTAAGAGCTAAAAAACGAAAAAAGGATCATTTTCTCGAGGCTGTAACTCGGCAGGACATCAACCGATTTCGGCAGGACATGTTTTTCTAGGACCTCCAGGAGCAGGACTATCGATCTGCATTCAAGGATTCCAAATATCTTTCAAAAAATTTTGCAAAAATTTTTACAAGGGGGTAGGTCGAAAAAATGGCAAAAAATCACAAAAAATTTAGAAATATCCTTTTTTCTCAGCCATTTCAAGGACTATCCGGATGTCCTTTGGCCAGATTGAAGTCCTTGATGATCCGCGTCGATTGACACCATTAGATCCTGGAAAGTCCTTCAGGGAGCTGAGATAAAAGGACCTTTTTGTGTTTACAAAAATAGCTAAATTCTCGCGAGTCCTTTGAAGGACCAGGACAAAAATGGTCTCAAACGATTCGATTCATCAAGGACTATCATCTATGTAAAGGACATCCCAAAAGTGTTGCCAGGAACTGAGATATTACGGTATTTATGTGTTTTTTCTGTTTTCTTGCCCGTCTGGTGCATCCTGGGACTTAGAAAAAAATCACTAATAAAATTTTTTCCATCCCTAGATGACCCCTACTTTTTGGATGCCAATCGACGCGGATCATCAAGGACATTCGAACGCACCATATCTTTTCGTCCTGCGGCAGGATTTACGGATTTTGGAGCAAAAAAACGAAAAAAGGATAATTGTCTTAAGGAAAAATTACAAGTCCAAAAACACATAAGTGTTTATAACTCGGCCATTTTAAGGACGATTTGGATGTCCTTTGGCCAGATCAAGGACCTTGTTAATTCGCGTAAATTGACATATGCAGGTCCTTGAAAGTCCTTTAAAAAGCTATAAAAAAGGACAATTTCCAAAAAATTTTTGTCCTGCATCCTTAGATGACCCCTACTTTTTTTGATGCCAATCGGCGCGGATCATCAAGGACATTCGAACGAACCATGTCCTTTCGTCCTGCGGCAGGATTTGCGGATTCTAGAGCTAAAAAACGAAAAAAGGGCAATTTTCTCGAGGCCATAACTCCGCAGGACATTAACCGATTTCGCCAGGACATGTTTTTCTAGGACCTCCAGGAGCAGGACTATCGATCTGCATTCAAGGATTCCAAATATTTTTCAAAAAATTTTGCAAAAATTTTTGCAAGGGGGTAGGTCGAAAAAATGGCAAAAAATCACAAAAAATTTAGAAATATCCTTTTTTCTCAGCCATTTCAAGGACTATCCGGATGTCCTTTGGCCAGATTGAAGTCCTTGATGATCCGCGTCGATTGACACCATTAGATCCTGGAAAGTCCTTCAGGGAGCTGAGATAAAAGGACCTTTTTGTGTTTACAAAAATAGCTAAATTCTCGCGAGTCCTTTGAAGGACCAGGACAAAAATGGTCTCAAACGATTCGATTCATCAAGGACTATCATCTATGTAAAGGACATCCCAAAAGTGTTGCCAGGAACTGAGATATTACGGTATTTATGTGTTTTTTCTGTTTTCTTGCCCGTCTGGTGCATCCTGGGACTTAGAAAAAAATCACTAATAAAATTTTTTCCATCCCTAGATGACCCCTACTTTTTGGATGCCAATCGACGCGGATCATCAAGGACATTCGAACGCACCATATCTTTTCGTCCTGCGGCAGGATTTACGGATTTTGGAGCAAAAAAACGAAAAAAGGATAATTGTCTTAAGGAAAAATTACAAGTCCAAAAAACACATAAGTGTTTATAACTCGGCCATTTTAAGGACGATTTGCATGTCCTTTAGCCAGATCAAGGACCTTGTTAATTCGCGTAAATTGACATATGCAGGTCCTTGAAAGTCCTTTAAAAAGCTATAAAAAAGGACAATTTCCAAAAAATTTTTGTCCTGCATCCTTAGATGACCCCTACTTTTTTTGATGCCAATCGGCGCGGATCATCAAGGACATTCGAACGCACCATGTCCTTTCGTCCTGCGGCAGGATTTGCGGATTCTAGAGCTAAAAAACGAAAAAAGGGCAATTTTCTCGAGGCCATAACTCCGCAGGACATTAACCGATTTCGCCAGGACATGTTTTTCTAGGACCTCCAGGAGCAGGACTATCGATCTGCATTCAAGGATTCCAAATATCTTTCAAAAAATTTTGCAAAAATTTTTACAAGGGGGTAGGTCGAAAAAATGGCAAAAAATCACAAAAAATTTAGAAATATCCTTTTTTCTCAGCCATTTCAAGGACTATCCGGATGTCCTTTGGCCAGATTGAAGTCCTTGATGATCCGCGTCGATTGACACCATTAGATCCTGGAAAGTCCTTCAGGGAGCTGAGATAAAAGGACCTTTTTGTGTTTACAAAAATAGCTAAATTCTCGCGAGTCCTTTGAAGGACCAGGACAAAAATGGTCTCAAACGATTCGATTCATCAAGGACTATCATCTATGTAAAGGACATCCCAAAAGTGTTGCCAGGAACTGAGATATTACGGTATTTATGTGTTTTTTCTGTTTTCTTGCCCGTCTGGTGCATCCTGGGACTTAGAAAAAAATCACTAATAAAATTTTTTCCATCCCTAGATGACCCCTACTTTTTTGGATGCCAATCGACGCGGATCATCAAGGACATTCGAACGCACCATATCTTTTCGTCCTGCGGCAGGATTTACGGATTTTGGAGCAAAAAAACGAAAAAAGGATAATTGTCTTAAGGAAAAATTACAAGTCCAAAAAACACATAAGTGTTTATAACTCGGCCATTTTAAGGACGATTTGGATGTCCTTTGGCCAGATCAAGGACCTTGTTAATTCGCGTAAATTGACATATGCAGGTCCTTGAAAGTCCTTTAAAAAGCTATAAAAAAGGACAATTTCCAAAAAATTTTTGTCCTGCATCCTTAGATGACCCCTACTTTTTTTGATGCCAATCGGCGCGGATCATCAAGGACATTCGAACGCACCATGTCCTTTCGTCCTGCGGCAGGATTTGCGGATTCTAGAGCTAAAAAACGAAAAAAGGGCAATTTTCTCGAGGCCATAACTCCGCAGGACATTAACCGATTTCGCCAGGACATGTTTTTCTAGGACCTCCAGGAGCAGGACTATCGATCTGCATTCAAGGATTCCAAATATTTTTCAAAAAATTTTGCAAAAATTTTTGCAAGGGGGTAGGTCGAAAAAATGGCAAAAAATCACAAAAAATTTAGAAATATCCTTTTTTCTCAGCCATTTCAAGGACTATCCGGATGTCCTTTGGCCAGACTGAAGTCCTTGATGATCCGCGTCGATTGACACCATTAGATCCTGGAAAGTCCTTCAGGGAGCTGAGATAAAAGGACCTTTTTGTGTTTACAAAAATAGCTAAATTCTCGCGAGTCCTTTGAAGGATCAGGACGAAAATGGTCTCAAACGATTCGTTTCATCAAGGACTATCATCTGTGTAAAGGACATCTCGATAGTCCTGCCAGGAACTGAGATATTACGGTATTTATGTGTTTTTTCTGTTTTCTTGCCCGTCTGGTGCATCCTGGGACTTAGAAAAAAATCACTAATAAAATTTTTTCCATCCCTAGATGACCCCTACTTTTTTGGATGCCAATCGACGCGGATCATCAAGGACATTCGAACGCACCATATCTTTTCGTCCTGCGGCAGGATTTACGGATTTTGGAGCAAAAAAACGAAAAAAGGATAATTGTCTTAAGGAAAAATTACAAGTCCAAAAAACACATAAGTGTTTATAACTCGGCCATTTTAAGGACGATTTGGATGTCCTTTGGCCAGATCAAGGACCTTGTTAATTCGCGTAAATTGACATATGCAGGTCCTTGAAAGTCCTTTAAAAAGCTATAAAAAAGGACAATTTCCAAAAAATTTTTGTCCTGCATCCTTAGATGACCCCTACTTTTTTGATGCCAATCGGCGCGGATCATCAAGGACATTCGAACGCACCATGTCCTTTCGTCCTGCGGCAGGATTTGCGGATTCTAGAGCTAAAAAACGAAAAAAGGACAATTTTCTCGAGGCCATAACTCCGCAGGACATTAACCGATTTCGCCAGGACATGTTTTTCTAGGACCTCCAGGAGCAGGACTATCGATCTGCATTCAAGGATTCCAAATATTTTTCAAAAAATTTTGCAAAAATTTTTGCAAGGGGGTAGGTCGAAAAAATGGCAAAAAATCACAAAAAATTTAGAAATATCCTTTTTCTCAGCCATTTCAAGGACTATCCGGATGTCCTTTGGCCAGACTGAAGTCCTTGATGATCCGCGTCGATTGACACCATTAGATCCTGGAAAGTCCTTCAGGGAGCTGAGATAAAAGGACCTTTTTGTGTTTACAAAAATAGCTAAATTCTCGCGAGTCCTTTGAAGGATCAGGACGAAAATGGTCTCAAACGATTCGTTTCATCAAGGACTATCATCTGTGTAAAGGACATCTCGATAGTCCTGCCAGGAACTGAGATATTACGGTATTTATGTGTTTTTTCTGTTTTCTTGCCCGTCTGGTGCATCCTGGGACTTAGAAAAAAATCACTAATAAAATTTTTTCCATCCCTAGATGACCCCTACTTTTTGGATGCCAATCGACGCGGATCATCAAGGACATTCGAACGCACCATATCTTTTCGTCCTGCGGCAGGATTTACGGATTTTGGAGCAAAAAAACGAAAAAAGGATAATTGTCTTAAGGAAAAATTACAAGTCCAAAAAACACATAAGTGTTTATAACTCGGCCATTTTAAGGACGATTTGGATGTCCTTTGGCCAGATCAAGGACCTTGCTAATTCGCGTATATTGACATATGCAGGTCCTTGAAAGTCCTTTAAAAAGCTATAAAAAAGGACAATTTCCAAAAAATTTTTGTCCTGCATCCTTAGATGACCCCTACTTTTTTTGATGCCAATCGGCGCGGATCATCAAGGACATTCGAACGCACCATGTCCTTTCGTCCTGCGGCAGGATTTGCGGATTCTAGAGCTAAAAAACGAAAAAAGGGCAATTTTCTCGAGGCCATAACTCCGCAGGACATTAACCGATTTCGCCAGGACATGTTTTTCTAGGACCTCCAGGAGCAGGACTATCGATCTGCATTCAAGGATTCCAAATATTTTTCAAAAAATTTTGCAAAAATTTTTGCAAGGGGGTAGGTCGAAAAAATGGCAAAAAATCACAAAAAATTTAGAAATATCCTTTTTTCTCAGCCATTTCAAGGACTATCCGGATGTCCTTTGGCCAGACGGATCATCAAGGACATTCGAACGCACCATATCTTTTCGTCCTGCGGCAGGATTTACGGATTTTGGAGCAAAAAAACGAAAAAAGGATAATTGTCTTAAGGAAAAATTACAAGTCCAAAAAACACATAAGTGTTTATAACTCGGCCATTTTAAGGACGATTTGCATGTCCTTTGGCCAGATCAAGGACCTTGTTAATTCGCGTAAATTGACATATGCAGGTCCTTGAAAGTCCTTTAAAAAGCTATAAAAAAGGACAATTTCCAAAAAATTTTTGTCCTGCATCCTTAGATGACCCCTACTTTTTTGATGCCAATCGGCGCGGATCATCAAGGACATTCGAACGCACCATGTCCTTTCGTCCTGCGGCAGGATTTGCGGATTCTAGAGCTAAAAAACGAAAAAAGGGCAATTTTCTCGAGGCCATAACTCCGCAGGACATTAACCGATTTCGCCAGGACATGTTTTTCTAGGACCTCCAGGAGCAGGACTATCGATCTGCATTCAAGGATTCCAAATATCTTTCAAAAAATTTTGCAAAAATTTTTACAAGGGGGTAGGTCGAAAAAATGGCAAAAAATCACAAAAATTTAGAAATATCCTTTTTTCTCAGCCATTTCAAGGACTATCCGGATGTCCTTTGGCCAGATTGAAGTCCTTGATGATCCGCGTCGATTGACACCATTAGATCCTGGAAAGTCCTTCAGGGAGCTGAGATAAAAGGACCTTTTTGTGTTTACAAAAATAGCTAAATTCTCGCGAGTCCTTTGAAGGACCAGGACAAAAATGGTCTCAAACGATTCGATTCATCAAGGACTATCATCTATGTAAAGGACATCCCAAAAGTGTTGCCAGGAACTGAGATATTACGGTATTTATGTGTTTTTTCTGTTTTCTTGCCCGTCTGGTGCATCCTGGGACTTAGAAAAAAATCACTAATAAAATTTTTTCCATCCCTAGATGACCCCTACTTTTTGGATGCCAATCGACGCGGATCATCAAGGACATTCGAACGCACCATATCTTTTCGTCCTGCGGCAGGATTTACGGATTTTGGAGCAAAAAAACGAAAAAAGGATAATTGTCTTAAGGAAAAATTACAAGTCCAAAAAACACATAAGTGTTTATAACTCGGCCATTTTAAGGACGATTTGCATGTCCTTTAGCCAGATCAAGGACCTTGTTAATTCGCGTAAATTGACATATGCAGGTCCTTGAAAGTCCTTTAAAAAGCTATATAAAAGGACAATTTCCAAAAAAATTTTTGTCCTGCATCCTTAGATGACCCCTACTTTTTTTGATGCCAATCGGCGCGGATCATCAAGGACATTCGAACGCACCATGTCCTTTCGTCCTGCGGCAGGATTTGCGGATTCTAGAGCTAAAAAACGAAAAAAGGGCAATTTTCTCAAGGCCATAACTCCGCAGGACATTAACCGATTTCGCCAGGACATGTTTTTCTAGGACCTCCAGGAGCAGGACTATCGATCTGCATTCAAGGATTCCAAATATCTTTCAAAAAATTTTGCAAAAATTTTTACAAGGGGGTAGGTCGAAAAAAATGGCAAAAAATCACAAAAAATTTAGAAATATCCTTTTTTCTCAGCCATTTCAAGGACTATCCGGATGTCCTTTGGCCAGATTGAAGTCCTTGATGATCCGCATCGATTGACACTATTAGATCCTGGAAAGTCCTTCAGGGAGCTGAGATAAAAGGACCTTTTTGTGTTTACAAAAATAGCTAAATTCTCGCGAGTCCTTTGAAGGATCAGGACGAAAATAGTGTCAAACGATTTCTTTCATTAAGGACTATCATCTGTGAAAAGGACATCCCAATAGTCCTGCCAGGAGCTGAGATATTACGGTATTTATGTGTTTTTTCTGTTTTCTTGCCCGCCCGGTGCAATTTGGGACTTAGAAAAAATTCACTAATATCCTGTTTTGCATCCTTAGATGACCCCTACTTTTTTTGATGGCAATCGACGCGGATCATCAAGGACATCCTAGCGAACCATGTCCTTTCGTCCTGCGGCAGGATTTACGGATTTTGGAGCTAAAAAACTAAACAAGGATAATTCTCTTGTGGAAAAATTACAAGTCCAAAAAACACATAAGTATTTATAACTCGGCCATTTTAAGGACGATTTGGATGTCCTTTGGCCAGATCAAGGACCATGTTGATTCGCGTAAATGAACATGTGCAGGTCCTCGAAAGTCCTTTAGGAAGCTATAAAAATAGGACCTTTCCAAAAAATTGTTATCCTGCATCCTTAGATGACCCCAACTTTTTTTGATGCCAATCGATGCGGATCATCAAGGACATTCAAACGCACCATGTCCTTTTGTCCTGCGGCAGGATTTGCGGATTTTGGAGCTAAAAATCGGAAAAAGGATAATTTTCTCGAGGCCATAACTCCGCAGGACATTAACCGATTTCGGCAGGACATGTTTTTCTAGGACCTCCAGGAGCAGGACTATCGATCTGCATTCAAGGATTCCGAATATCTTTCAAAAAATTTTGCAAAAATTTTTGCAAGGGGGTAGGTCGAAAAAATGGCAAAAAATCACAAAAAATGTAAAAATATCCTTATTTCTCAGCCATTTCAAGGACTATCCGGATGTCCTTTGGCCAGATTGAAGTCCTTGATGACCCGCGTCGATTGACACTATTTGATCCTGGAAAGTCCTTCAGGGAGCTGAGATAAAAGGACCTTTTTGTGTTTACAAAAATAGCTAAATTCTCGCGAGTCCTTTGAAGGATCAGGACGAAAATAGTGTCAAACGATTTCTTTCATTAAGGACTATCATCTGTGAAAAGGACATCCCAATAGTCCTGCCAGGAGCTGAGATATTACGGTATTTATGTGTTTTTTCTGTTTTCTTGCCCGCCCGGTGCAATCTGGGACTTAGAAAAAATTCACTAATATCCTGTTTTGCATCCTTAGATGACCCCTACTTTTTTTGATGGCAATCGACGCGGATCATCAAGGACATCCTAGCGAACCATGTCCTTTCGTCCTGCGGCAGGATTTGCAGATTTTAGAGCTAAAAACCCATTTCATATAATTTTAGTGAATAAACTTAAGTAAAACAACAAAAATATCATGCTATGCATCCGTAGATGCCTTCTTTTTGATGCCAATCGATGCGGCTCGTCAAGGGCATTCAAACGCACCATGTCCTGTCGTCCTGCGACAGGATTTACGGATTTTAGAGCTAAAAAACCATTTCATATCATTTTAGTGAATAAATTATGTGTAGCATACTTTTAGGGCTCAATAAATTTAACTTAAAAAAATTGTGTAGCATAATTTTAGGGGGGGTTTGAAATTAAAAAATCAGCCACCTACTATGCATTTCTGTTCGCCTGGTATTTCATTTTGGCCCCAGTACAAAATTTGAATTTTTGCCGGCGGAAATTTCAGCTGGGGGACAAAATGAAATACCAGGCGAACAGAAACGCATAGTAGGTGGCTGGCCTGTAAATTCATAAATTAAAAATCAGCCACCTACTATGCATTTCTGTTCGCCTGGTATTCCATTTTGTCCCCCAGCTGAAATTTGAAATTTTGCCGGCAAAAATTCAAATTTTGTACTGGGGCCAAAATGAAATACCAGGCGAACAGAAATGCATAGTAGGTGGCTGATTTTTTAATTTCATCCCCCCCCCTAAAATTATGCTACACAATTTTTTTTAGTTAAATTTATTGAGCCCTAAAAGTATGCTACACATAATTTATTCACTAAAATGATATGAAATGGTTTTTTAGCTCTAAAATCCGTAAATCCTGTCGCAGGACGATGGGACATGGTGCGTTCGAATGCCCTTGATGAGCCGCATCGATTCGCATCAAAGGATTCAGAACATGATATTTTTGTGTTTTATTTTCCAAGTCCCAGAATGCACCAGGGTGTTTTGTACATCCTGCCGCAAGACGAAAGGACATGTACTGGGGAAAAATTAACAGAACATAGTATACTTCTGTGTGGATTGATATTTTGGACAACATTGATTTTAATTATATTAATATTAGAATTAAATTGTATTTAAATAACGATTAAATTATATTAAAACAATTGTGTCTTAACGTTTATTTAGACATAGCTCTGTGGTACTCTAACCGTGTGCCGTTTGGACTGCCACTATGATATCCTGGAAGGTCCTTTAGGAAGCTGAAATAAACAAACTTAGAGAAAAATTACAAGTCCAACAATTTTTAACAAATTTTTTTAGAAAAGTTAAAAATTTTTAATAATCCTCAGCTTTGCGATTCTCTAAAGTTTTGATTGAATGTGAAAATTCAATTAAAACTGTATTACTTACAAATCGGTAGAAAATTCTTCTAAATACAGCCATCACAAATTTACAATTTTAACCAAATTTTTTTCAATATGTATTCCAAAATTTATGAAAAAACTTGAACTTTGCATACCTCTATGCCAATTTTTGGACGACTTCAAAAATTCCATTCTTCTTGTGCTGATAAGTTTTAGTTGACAAACGTTTCTTTGTCAAAAAAATGTGATAGTACTTCTTTTTGCCAATTTACAAAATTTAACGGGGATATCTTAACCAACATTTTTCGAACCTTTATCCGGAGGTACCCTGCTGCTGTGGAGATTGGTAGTGAAATACTCCTCTTCCAACTAGTGGTCTCCTGGAGCTACCCTGCTCCTATTGCTGCTTCTTAATCGCCAACTGGTAACAAGACCCAGCGATTGAGAATGAGGTCTAAACCATAAATGAATGGGATTCCTACAAAAATTAGCTCTAGATATTATATAAAATGATTTCCAGTTAGTCTTTCAGTTACTTACAGAACTAATTTGCACAAGAGTTAAGTTTCACATCGATGCGGAGCATATATCATAGGGGTTCTTCGCAAATGCATTATCTGCAATGGATACTGAAGAGGGCACTAGTTAATTGCAATTTTATAAACTTTCTGCCAACTTACCCTGCTGCTGTGGAGACTGGTGGTGAAATACTCCTCTTCCAACTAGTGGTCTCCTGGAGCTACCCTGCTCCTATTGCTGCTTCTTAATCGCCAACTGGTAACAAGACCCAGCGATTGAGAATGAGGTCTAAACCATAAATGAATGGGATTCCTACAAAAATTAGCTCTAGATATTATATAAAATGATTTCCAGTTAGTCTTTCAGTTACTTACAGAACTAATTTGCACAAGAGTTAAGTTTCACATCGATGCGGAGCATATATCATAGGGGTTCTTCGCAAATGCATTATCTGCAATGGATACTGATGAGGGCACTAGTTAATTGCAATTTTATAAACTTTCTGCCAACTTACCCTGCTGCTGTGGAGACTGGTGGTGAAATACTCCTCTTCCAACTAATGATCTCCTGCTTCTGCGTCTCCTGGAGCTAGCCTGCTCTATTGCTGCTTCTTAATCGCCAACTGGTAACAAGACCCAGCGATTGAGAATGAGGTCTAAACCACAAATGAATGGGATTCCTACAAAAGTTAGCTCTAGATATTATATAAAATGATTTCCAGATAGTCTTTCAGTTACTTACAAAACTAATTTGCTGAAGAGCCAAGTTTCATATCGATGCGGCGCATATTTCATAGGGGTTCTTCGCAAATGCATCACCTGCAAGGGATATGAAGGGGGCACGAGTTAATTGCAATTTTATTAACTTTATAAACATTGTGACCCGCAACGCGTGGTTAAACTTTTATCGATAACGATTAAGAGCGCTGACATGATATTGTATCATTAGCGGTGGAATTGTGCGTCTAACAGCACGCTGTTAACTTATTTACCGATAACGATTAGGCGCTGTACAATTGTGCGCATAACTACAAGCTGTTAATTTGTGAAGCTGCTGGAAGTAACGGATATTCAAAAATCATTCAACCCAACTCTTTACTCTTCCACTAAAACTAAATAAAAAAAAAATAGGAAATTTAGTTTTCGAAATCGATGGAGTGCGTTTTCATTAAAAGGCTAAGGAAATTCCGAATTTTGAACAAAATTTTACAATAGCTCTAAATTTTTTTAAAAATCATCAGCTTTGTTATAGTTGAAAGTTTTGATGGCATTCTAAAGTATTTAAAAATTCAAAAAATGCACCCAAACTTTAAAAATCGGTTGAAAATTGTTCTAAATATAGCGTTCGGAAAATTACAATTTTAACCAACAAAATGCCAATAACTTTTTTAAAATTGATGAAAACCCCTCAACTTTGCAAACTTCTAATTACCCCAATTTTTGGATGATTTGAAAAATTCATGTCTTTTTTTCCTGCTCTGAATGTGAATTATAAAATGGCATTCAAATCTGGAAAGCTAAATTTTTTTCCCGATTTTTGAAAAAATTACCGTATATTACTGTAAAAATTATCAAAAATCGAGTCGAAATTTTTGTTTTACAATTTTAAAGCTTTTAATAGCATTTAAAAGAAGGTAAAAACGTAATAAGAAAGAGATAAAAATTTTGAAATCGGTTGAAAATTGTCCCAAATACAGCATAAGAAAAACCAGAATTTTGACCAAAATTGTACAATTTTTTCCGAAGGTCGGGTCAAAGTTAGTTTTGCAGATTTGAATGCCAATTTATAATTCACATTCAGAGTAGCAAAAAAGACAAGAATTTCTGAAATCGTCAAAAAATTGGCGTAATTGGATAATTGTTTAAGAGACAAACCTTTTTATTCTAAACCTAAGGAATTCTATACGTACTTTGCTGTAGGTCCATCAGGTCCATCTCAAATAATGTGGCCAACCGAATTGAATATGTACATATATACATAGATATGTATGTACGTACGTATTGTAAGTAATTATATAATGCTCAACATTGTTTTATTTATTTGTTAACCAGTGCCCAGCACTGATTTTGGCACTGATGACGACACTCTATGAGTGGGCGTGGCTAACACCGCTCACCGTAGCAATCCAATCCAAGTAGGCGGTGACACGTGTAAAAACCGATGGATAGCCCTGAGTGCAGCCAGATTTCTTTCCATATGATGTAATGCCAATCAGAATTTCAGCATTTTGTGAATGATCGTAATGGGTTAGAGGGCCTCCGGAATCTCCAGTACATGTCGATTGACCACCAGTTGTGTCCATACAAATATTGGAGGGCTTTATATTAGCATAGGCATATAGGCAATCCTTATTTGATTCCACATAACGGACCACGTAGCGCAGTTCATTGGATATTGCTGTTGACACTGTGAATGGCAAAATTAATCTGGGAATTGATGATTATGGATCGATTGATTGATAACTTGCCATCGTTGATGCGACCCCATCCCGAGGCTGTGGCCATGACATAGTCATAGCTGTCATAACTCGTATCAATTGCAGGCAACTTGATTGGCAGTATGCAACCACTAAGAACGGCCATTTGTGGCAACCGAAGCAAAGCTATATCATTTTCAAACGTTTTCGGATTCCAGTCCGGATGCAATTGTATGACGGGTTCTTCCGATTTCATTAGTTGCTGCGGCATTAGACGTTGGGTTCCACCCAAATAGTACACAATTGCTATGGCTCTATGGTTAGAAATGAAAGAACTCAGAGAGATAGATGGCAATCGAAAGCGAAAAGAACACTTACTCTTCAACACAATGGGCCGCAGTTAGGACATATTCCTCCGATATCAATGTGGCACCACACCAGCTAAATAAATTATTCTTTTCCTCAATGCTAAGGCCAACTTGATAGGGAAACTGGCTTTCATGGGCCACTAGCCCGCCAGCTATGCGACCTTGCATATCCAGTTCATTGGGTCGTGACTGGGCCAAGCCAATTGTCAGGCCAATTAATAGCGAACCAAATAGCATGTTGAAGGTACACCATATACTATATCACTAAGGCAGCTTAGCCACACGATTGAGATTTTATTTTTGAATGGTGCATATCGGATTGGCCATTGATTGCTTTGTATATAATGATAGCCCAATTGGGGGAATATCATTGGCAGAAATCTCAACGCCACTTGAATATTGTATTCGTTTAAGAAATACATATGTTTCGCTCTTGAATCGACTTCTGATAAGGATACATACTTTTAGATGATAGATGATGGGGGTGTTCTCAAAAACGATCTTGTGCTTTCGCTGGGACAACTTTTGGAGAATATACTTAAGAATATTTGTAGCAAGTTTCATAAATCCCTTAAGAATTGTATGCAGTTATCCTGCACATCGTTTTGAAAATGTTGTTTCGAGAGAAAACTGTTCATTAGTTCGCCATAGCTTTTGTAAGCAATATATTTTAAATGGTTCCTTAAAAATTTCAGGGTGGTGTTCCACATAAAAATATATTAAATTTAAGCCATTCCGTTTAGCGAAATCTCTTAAATACAATTTAATTGTAGTACAACAAGTCAATTGCAAGTCTTTTATCTTTTTCTTTGTATAGAGATAGTGTACAAATCAAAATACGAAGAGTTTTTTTTTTGTCTAATCATTTGAAGCGCCTATTGTGTAAAGAATTATTATTGTGTCAACATTTAAGTCTTTGTATGTACTTACATATACATTTGTAACTCCATATATGTATAATATGTAAGTCTGAGCACTGGAAATTTACATACATAGTATAGCTTCAGTCAGCCTACTTTGTTTTGCGGGTAATTCCAGAGTCAAGTGATTCATTGGTGCATAGAGCAAATCTCAACTCAAGTTAGGCGTAATCCAAAACATGTGAGCTATCTATATACTTACAACTATCTATCCGATGGTCAAGGAGCTAGATAAGATAGTCCCTTTGATTTTTTCTGTATAAATGTTCGAGCCAATTGTTAGATACTCCGTTTATTGAATTTATTACTCTGCGATATGATCCTAAATGTGATTTTTGTGGCCTGTTTTCTGTTGGCGGCCAATTGTGGAGCTGTTCCGCTCCTGGGCGATGTAAATGGTCGCATAACCAATGGGAATGCGGCTGAAGTTGGCCAGTTTCCATACCAGGCAGGGTTGAATGTGTCCTTTGGCAATTCGAGCACCTGGTGTGGTGGCACCTTAATATCGCATCGCTGGATTGTCACAGCAGCTCATTGTCTGGATGGGGCCGAGTCTGTTAACGTCTATTTGGGAGCCTCCAATATCAGTGATGAGCAGGAGCCCGGCCAGCGGCGGATCATGGTGGATAAATCGGGAATCCATGTCCATGCCAATTGGACCAAGAGCACCGTGGCTAATGATATATCCTTGATAAGGCTGCCCAAATTAATTGCCTACACGAATACCATAAGGGCGGCCACATTGCCGAGGCCGTTGAATGGATCCTATGCCACATATGAGACGCAGATCGCCTATGCTTCGGGCTGGGGACGGGATAGCGATAACTCGGAGACGGTTTCACCGGTTCTCCGCTATGTGGCCATGCCAGTAATGCCCCAAGTCTTGTGCAGGATGTATTGGAGTGGCGCCGTCTCCGAAAAAACGATCTGCATGAGCACCAGCAGCGGCAAGTCCACTTGCCATGGCGATTCCGGTGGTCCTCTAGTCTTTAGGGAAGGTAATTCTAGCTATTTGATTGGTACCACCTCATTCGGCACTACAATGGGCTGTGAGGTCGGTTTCCCGGCTGTTTTTACCCGCATTACCAGCTACTTAGAATGGATTAGGGAGCATATCCTGAACTCATCATAGTGATCAATAAAAAAAAAGCACACACACATACACACAAATATTATTGTAATTTTTTTCTGATTTTTTTGTTTGTTTATTTTTACGTTTTTTTTTTTAATTTTTCTCATTTTGTGGTTTTGTCCGGTTTTTGTTGATTTTTTTTGTTGTTGAAAATTCTCATTTGTCCCATTTTTGTTGGCCGTGAAAACGGGCAATATTTCGAGTGAGTTCATTTTCGAAACACAGCCTATTCCAATGAAACCCGAAATCTGCACGACTTCACGGATCCATGGACAAATTAGGTTTTTTTTGTTGTTGTATTATATAGTTATTTTGTATGTATATATATGTTTGTATGTACAAAAACTTAAAATATAAAAGGTTTGTGTTTCATTGGGGGAGGGGGAAGGGAGCAGAGAAGATGTGGAGAGGGGGGTGTGTATGGGTTAGATTGAATATAGACAGTTTTCTAACATTTTGTTTGTTTAGCCGCAATAGAAAACTAAAGAAAATAAGAGGGAGTTGGGGTTTGCCATGGAGGCAGGTTTTCATTCCAAACTTAATTTAAATATATGTATGTGTAGGAAGTGTCTGTGTGTGTTCGAGTGTGAATGGGTGAGTGAGTTGGTGTGTCTAGATGTATGTATATATGTGTAAGTGTGGATAGTATAGAGCTACATATATATATATATATATATGTGTATTGGGGGTTTCGTTTTTGCAGCTTAATGCAATAATCTTAGAAATCGAAATCGAATATACGAATAGTGTTGGAAAAAACGCTTCAACTTTTCCGCTTTTAGTCAAAAATTACATAAAATTTCATATTCCTTTCGTTTGTTGTTTTGTTTTGAATAGATTTCCTCACTTAGTTGTCTATATAACTTTTGTGTTCATATGCATACATATGTATGTATGTATATACACATTATATATATATATATACATACATATACATACACAATCTTTAGCTTAGTTTTTCTTGCATTTAAATAATATTTCTTTTAACATTTTCTCTTCTTTCTTTCGTTTCTTGTTTTTTTTTTTTTGTTTTTCGTTATTTGCTTTTCTGTGTTTACTTTGCACAACAATTTTAGGTATTTTGTTTTACTTTTGTTTCCTTTTTTTGTATTTTTTTTTATTATTAATTTCATATTCTTTTGAATTAGATTTTTTTCGTAAATTGTTTTTAATAATTTGTTTAGTTTTTGTTGTTGTGTTGTGTATTTATCGGCGATGCAATGTAATTAATAATACATTAAAAACCAATGAAAGCTACGACAAAAGTTTCAGATGACTTTATCTTCCGTCTCGCTCGCTTTCGCTGAAACAATTTTTTTTACACTAAAAATATATATACATATATAGATATTTCTATATACATATATGTATAGAAAAAAACATAATTAAGAAGTATTGTTTATAGGGGCACATGGGAGGATGGTGGCGGAGCATGGGAAAGAACTAAAATTAAATTAAAAAAAAAAAAAAGAATTAACTTGACTAACTAAAAGTTTGAATTTCAATGTTGCATGTTTGTAAATACCCTTGCAGGAGAAGAAAGTTGATGATATACATCCCCTCTGTCGCGATAGCAAACGGCAGATTTCTTTTAAGATTCGTACCATTTAGGATCGAAATCCTATATAATAGAAAGGATCCTGTGGAAATGGTAATTCTATAATTTACACTCTCGCCGAAATAGAGTATCAATTCTATGTATATCAGTTCTTTGTATTCCATTTCAGATCAGACAATTTTTTCCGGGCTTTGACGGAGAGACCGATTTTTTTTATATGGGCAAGGGTATTTTAAAATTCGGTATTACCAAATTTCGTTTGTTTTCAATTTCGACTCGACTTAATAGCAACAATTTCTATACTAGAACTTAAATAACTTAATATGCAATCTGTTGTTGCTGTTGATTTTTGTTTTGTTTCGTAATTTCTTTTGGCGTCATTAATTTTGAATTAAAGCGCTGGCTTTGTATTTGTGTGGGTGAGTGTGTTAATTAATTAATTAATTTGTGTAATTAGATTATTTTGTTGTTGCCATTGTTGTATTCATAATTCGTTTTTCATTTCATTTAGGTTTTTTTTGGGGGCCATAGATTTGCTAAGCGGAATTTGGTTCTATATAATATATATACATATATGTATATATATATATATATCTATTTATCTGTTGTGTGAACTATATACAGTAGATCCCATTGGGATTCTTATAGATGTGTGTGTTAGATGATTTGCTAACTTAAATGCTAGACGGCCATTACGATACGTAGTACTTTCTAATCTGAGACGAATGTCTAGTTTTGCCTGGTTGGTTTGTCTGATATTGGTATTCATTATCTTTCTAACGATTTGAATGTCCACTTAAGCCAACAATTGGTTTACAACTATTCTTGATATATACTTATATATATCTGCATGTATGTAGGGGGTATCGTATATATATAATTTATAATTATAAATTAATTAATGCTGTACAGATGTTACTTTTCTTTTTCGTCTTCATTCTTGCTTTTTGTTGTTGTTGTTGCTCTTGAGTTGTTTTTGTTTAGTTATTGGAAAAGAATGATCAATCAATTGACCGTTCCATCATTTATCTATTTCAAAATTTGTTGCTGATCTGCTCTCTCTCTTAATTCAAATGAATCAATAATAACTTAGTTAACTAATGCATCTCACCAACAAATTCTAACAGCTATATCGTTTTATATATATATATAAGTATCTATTTTTGTATATAGATTTAAAAAAAATCGTTATGGGTATGGATTGGGTGTGCGGGAGGAGGGGGCCTACTACTTCTTGTTGTAGACGGGCAAAGCAGTCGGCGGTGCCAGGCCCATACCGATGCTACCAGTTGCAGATGAATTGGGATTAACCATATTGCCTGGGGCCATCATCATGGACGCGGAGTTGCCCATTGATGTTCCAGATGATGAGGAAGTAGCAGCAGCATTGGGTGCGGCGCCAGCACCGCCTAGAGGATTATAAACGCCACCAGCGCCGCCGCCAGCTCCATTGTATTTAGCATAATCTTGATTTTTACTCTTTTTGCTCTCCTTGTCCCGATCTCGATCGCTGTGCTTCCTCTTGCTGCTGCTGCTACTACTACTGCTAGTGCTTGTGCTACCGGAGGAAATGTTGGTGGCGTTTGATGCCCCACTAATAGTCAAATATGAGGCAATGGCCGAGTGATTGCCACCGCGCTCCGAGGATGATGTTCGAACATGATCAGCATAGCTGCTGCTATTGGGCAAACCGGCTGCTGTGGAATAGTTATTTGGTTCCACCTTGTTTTTGCTTATTTTCAGCTTGAGAGAAGGAGCAGCTGCCATGACTGGAGGAGCCACCTGCATACTCCCATTGGGATTCGCAGTAGTCGCCGTATTGGTTTTGATCACCAGCTTCAGGGAATCAATGGGCAATGAGGTGTCCTTGCTGCTGCTACTACTGCTGCGCTCCTTTTGCTTATCTTTCTTGTGCTTCTTGCGCTCCTCCTTCTCCGACTTGTCCTTGGATTTGTCCTTCTCCTTGTGTTTATGTTTCTCCTTCTTTTTCTTTTTCTCGGACTTGCTGGCGCTTTCGTCTTTGATGTCGACGCCGCCGCTGGTGATCTTGGTTAGCGCAACGATATCCATGGGTGCGGTAGGAACAGAGGCTGATGATAGATTTGTAATAGGATTAACAGCCTGCGATTCCTTCTTAATGGCGACTGTTGGAGGCATAGGCTCAAGTAGCTCAGCGGGTGGCTTTAGACCTGGCATGGTCAGGGCATCTGGCTTGAGAAGTGAGGCATTCGATGGACATAGGGACTCCTTGAGCAGACTACGCACCAAATCTGGTGTCGTCTCAATGCCATTGGACATGCTCAATGGAGTGGAGTGCTTGTCCTGCTCATAGCCTGAATATCCGGAGCTGTTGTCCATCTTGCGCATCTTCTCCCGCGACATGGCCATGCCGTCGATATCGTCTAGCTTATTGAGCCCGTACTGGCTATCATTGGCCCGCTTTAGGCTTGCGTTGGTGCCACCTGTATCGATTGGTTGATTCGGAAGCATGTCGCCACCGTGCGATGGCTTGATCTTGTGCGGCGGCAGCATTGGCTTGGCCGATGCACTGGGCCCACTGGCGCCGCCCATTGATGATGACATCGTTGGACGATGCTTCTCCTTTTTGGTTGGCGTGAGGCGCTCCTTCTTGGGGCTCTCCTTGTCGCGTGGATGATTGTTCAGCTTGTTGTAGTCATGGCCAGGTTGTGCCGCCGGCGGCGGCGGAGGTGGTAGGCCATTATATGGAATCTCCTTTTTGATGTCACTCCATTCAGGACTGAACAATGAGTTGTTCTTCGATTGAATGTTTGGAGGTGCGTCCAGGGGCAACTGCGGCTGCTGTTGTTGCTGCTGCTGCTGCGGCGGCTGTTGCAGATGATTATAGCTCTGGCTCTGGGAATAGGGCAGTTGCTGCTCAAACGGCGGCATACTGTGGACGGAGGAGCCGGATTTACTGCGATGGCCACCACTATAGCCAGCCGATTGAGGAGCCGGCTGTGATCCATTGCTGCCACTTGGATAGCCTCCACGCGACATCAGAGGATTATTTGGGGCATTATTATTACTATTATAGGGAGGCGGCGGTGCATTTGGATACATTTTACTCTGCGACTTCTCCTTGGAAGATATGCTCGCTGAGGATGATGAATTGGAGGCGGATGGATGCGTAGAGGGCGCCTGCTGCTGTTGTGACTGAGGCTTGGAAATTGAGGGCATCTTGTGGGCACCATGCGGTGGAATGCCCACACCAGCACCACCCACAGGCGGCATACCACGAGAGGATTTATGATAATCCATTGGCATCGATGGCCGTCCCGGCTGCTGCTGCTGGCTCGATGATGAAGACGAGGTGGAAGAGGAGCTGCTTCTTTGGCTACTACTTCCCCCACTGGTGGAAGAGCCTAAACTCCCGCTGCTGCTCCGTTGATGACTTGAGGGCAGGCGATTATTATAGCCAGGCTTGGATTTGTGATCTGCAATCAAAAGAAAAGTCAATGCTGCGCCTAATCTCCAACAGATCTCATTCACTACTCACCTGGGTGGGCTTCGGGTGGCATACCGCCCGGATAATTTGGCAACTTGTGATTAGATGATGACGACGAGGAGGATGAGGAGGACGACGAGCCGCTGCCGCCTGGTACACCACCTACAGACGATGAACGCTGATGACTGCCATCTGGACGCCGCTGTTGTGGCACCATTGACGGTGGCGGCAGTAGCGATGATTGATCACGTTCGCGATCCCGTTCTCGCTCTCGTTCTCTATCACGATCTCGATCCCGTTCGCGACTGTCATTGCCGTTGGCTAGCTCAATGTTGGAGTGATAACCTTTGATCATTTCACCAATTTTCCAATCCTCCTTGGGCTTGTTGTCTTTGCTATTGGAGGACGTTCGATTGCTGGCTCCTTGGGCAATGGCCTTGATGGAATTAAGCTTCGATTTCAAGCGTGCAGGACTCTTCTCATAGATGGATATAAACTCATCCGTCAGTTGTTTCAATAAATCCAGCGATACGCTCTTGTCCACATAGTAGAACCAATGTTTTCCCTCGGTCGACTGTGGAATCTCCCAGCGTGACCATTTGCAGGCCAAGTAAATGCAAAAGCATGCGACAACGGTTGGTCTGTATTGCAGGCACATCGAGGTCAGATGGAGACTGTATATCCAAGAGATTGGATTGAAGCATATCATTATATTTCCAATATTCATAAAACAAAATTCTAAGCGTTCGTCTATGCCAAAGTGGCGTGGAGTGCATTTTGGGTTAGATAGATGAGAGAACAGACCTAACTAAAATAATCACCAGGATCACGATTTATGGTTAATTGGAATCTCATTTTAAAGGTACACGGAAAATGGGAAAATCACAAAAAAGTGAGCAAAAATCTGGTTAATATTCGAGGATTTTTACTGCTTTAACGCGCGGTAGGGGAACACCTTTTTGTGCGAGTTCCTGGAAGTCAGTCCTGACAGACAGGCAGGTAGTCAGGTAGACCTGAGTTCTAGGTAGTAGGTAGATAATCAGGCTGACTTCTTTTCTAGGCACGAATATTCATGTCCCATCAGCGACTCCTTACTCTGGTTAGACAAACGCTTGTGTTACCGGCAAAAAGCAGGAGAATGGATAGATAGATGAATGGATGGATGCATGGAGTTTGAAGCTTCATGGGAAGGAGGAGTTCATTCTCAGACTCAGATTCATACCTGTTCGAGGCCAAAAAGTAGGAGGTCTGCGCCAGATCCTTGCATGCTAAAATACATATCACACATACAGATGATTAATCTGTGATTCGATTTTGGTTTGGATGAGGGCAGATATTGCCTACCTTTGACCAGCTGACAGGTGCGCACCACATGCGTGTGCGGATGATCGATGGCCACATCAAATCCGAGTGTCTGCAGCAGTACATTCTCATTGAACACCAGCTCTTGGGCCAGATCTGCGTAGTTCTGGTCGGTGGTTGGAGGCAGGCATTTGTTAGCCGCCCGGATCACATGCTCTAGCTTGCGTGGCTGCTCCTCCACCTTGGCGGCCAGAAAAAGACTAGCCGATGCCATGGAGTTGCGATGGAAGTGGGTGAACGAGTGGAACGCATAGAACCGATGCATATACACAATGGCCGTGTTAATGCACAACTGGGAGACTTGCAGTCGCTGGCCCATCTCTTGAATGAGGTAGGCGGTCATCTGGCGGTATTGCAGTTCATCATCGACCTTAATCCCACAACGTCGACTCGGCGAGTTAAGGAGCTGATCGGTGGTAAAGTACCAGATTTTATCCTTCTCAAAAGGCAGGCTGTTGCCCGTTGCCGAGCTAGATGATGAGGAGGAGGCGGTGACAGACACTGAGGCGGCGGCAGAGGACGATGATGAAGTGGACGCAGATGTGGATGCGGCTGTCGGGGCGGATGTGCTGGAGGAGCCGCCTGCGGGCATTGCCGTGGCCATGAGACTCATGATTGCGATTGTTGTTGATTTTCCTTTTGCTGCTGTTATTGGGGAATTTCACGTGCTAGCCTCTTTATTGCGCACAATTCCAGATTTCCGTCCCGTCCCTCACTCACGCTCTCTCTCACTCACCCGCGCTCGCTCTCTCTCGCTCTATCTCTTTCTTGCTCACTAGTAGTAGGAACTGTACGATGATGATGATGATGATGATGAAGAAGAAGAGCGCTGCCTTTTCTTTGTTAGTGTGGCTGCTACTGATGGCGTGGGAATTACGGTGCGGGATGATGCGGGGAGGAGCGGGTGACACATTTGTTTGACAAAAATTGACATAAACATTCGATATTGACTGCTTTTACACAAAATTTTCCAAATGTATGTGTGGCTGCTGCTCTCCTCTGTGTGTGTGTAAGTGGTGCGTGTGTGTTTGTGTGGTGTGGTTTTCGTTTTCTGGAAACTGCGACTGCGACAAAAATGTAGAAAACGGGAGCGCGGGCACGGGGCGCGTGCGATAGCGACTTATGCAACTTTTACATCAATTCATAGTTATCTATTTTGGACACTCGGTTGCGTTTTTCGCAAAAAGCATGACGCTTGCCGTTTATACCACTCGAATTAGTTTTTTTTCCACGCATCAGCACAGTATCACAAAAATCACAATTCACCGTTGTTGTTGTAGTTGTTGCTGTTGCGTAGACTGTCTACCGTGATGGCAAAATACGGGGCGAAATACAGGGAAAAATATGGGGGATGGCAAGTGTTATCGGCTATCGACAGCATCATTTGCGAGCTCTGTTAAAGTTAGCACTATCATTTGCGCGGTCTGTTAATGTTAACATACTCATTTGCGAGCTCTGTTAGACAGGCTAGTGTTGGTAAGCGAGTAACAGAGAGTAACGAATACTGTTAGTTAACAGCCGACGGACCGATTTGCTTGGACAGGATTCTCCGACGACCAACTGGTTTTCCTCTTTGGACTGGCACTTTCACCAGTGCCAGGCGGAGGAGCAAATCTGTTTCAGCTACATCGATTGATCAGGATCCTTATAAGGAAAGGGTTCATGTGTCTGGGAGAACTGGAACCAGCCGATTTGGTAGAACCTCCAGGGATTTGATCTTTGACTGGAACTCAAAACTCTACAATTTGGCGCCAATGTAAAATGTGGTGAATTTTTAGCCGCTCTTTCAGTTTTTTCTGTAAAATAAATTTGATCATATGCAGCCCTTTTGAAAGAAAACTCGATGTTGTTTTTATTGTTCTTTATAAAACAGATAATATCTATATATATATATATATATATATGTATATATATATGTTTTTATAATATTGTAGATTAAAATATACAAAATTTAGCTAAAAATCTTAAAATTCTTACGGTCATCATAACAGTTAATAATTATGCTAGCGTGTTTTTTTACTTCTTCCGTTTTACTTATTTTTGTTCCATTTTGGGTAAAAAAAAATCGGTATTAAGACTAATCCGTTCTCAATGCTTGCTCTAACCATTAAAATTCACCTACATATCTCGTTGCCATCTGCTCTATTCAACATACGTAATATAGTTCATACATTTGTATATATTTCTATATTCATATACTTGTCATACTTTTCACTAAAAATCTGGCTGGCATTTGCTGATTCTACGGACAATTCATCGAACTCGAATTATCCGTTTAATGTACACGAATAAAACAAAAAAATGTGCATAATACTCTTAAATATAAATAGAGAGTGTGTGGTTGGTTAAATACAGCTATATATATGTATGTATATATATACGTATTTTTTTTTTTTCGTATGTATGTAGAAACTAGTTGGTAATCCTTTTCTTCTTCTTGAGAGATAAATCTATATCGATCGAAAAACACAGATTCTCAAAATCTCTCCAAAAATCGAGCATTAATGTTAAGAATATAGTCTAGAAATCTTGCCGAGAGAGCAGAGACATTTGTTTTCTTAATTGTAATTTATAATTCATTAATTTAGTTGGTCTTATCCAGCATTTGAGTTTAGCCAATTTAACAAATAATTGGTATATATATGTATGTATATATATATATATATGTATATATATATATATATATATGTATATATGTAGAAGTAAATTTTTATATATTCTAAGTGGAAACTTGAGGTCCAGAAGTTGTTTATATATATACAATTATAGTGCCATATTCAAATGTTGGTGGTGAATGGGAATATATGTATATGTAGTTAGTAAAAATAAATGTAACAAAAAACACAAAAAAAAAACAAACAAAAAAAAACACGTATTTTTGTTGTTACTGAAATTTTGTTTTTGTTTTTGTTGTTTTGTGGTTTAAAGCTGCTTTCTGTTTTTATACCTTTTTTTACTTCGTTGAGGACTTTCGAGGGGATTTCTCAGATTATGTACTACTTATATTTGTATATATATATATAGATGTATGTATATCTTTATGTGGTTTTTAAATAGATTCATCGTTGTACTTATCTAGTAAAAATGTATTTTCGATTGTTTGCTTATGACTTAAATGCGCCCTTTAACATTGAAATATATATATTTATATATTTGTATATTCCACTAAGATCTACATAAATATAATAGACAAATAATGTATATGGATGTATGATAGAGTGAGTGTTTATGTGTTTGAGTGTGTCTGGCTGTGTGTATATAAATCCATGATCTCTCATATAATGATGATCTATTTGAAACCTCAAAAACTGAGACCCCATCTATAGTATAGTATATAGTATATGAATAATGAACATATGAAAATGGAAACAGATTTATCTAAAATAATCTGTTAATCTGAAACGTTTTATAAATATGTTTTTCTATGTATTATTGACTATAATAGGTATGTGTGTATATAGACTTTGAATATATTTTCAACTTGGGAGGTATATCTAGATTCCAAATTTGTAGCGGGTTGCAAATATTTGTATCTCATTTTCATTCCATCTCTTCTTCAACATTTTTTATTCTGGAGTTACCTCCAAAATGTTCAAATAAAAAAATGCCATAGAGCGACTTGTTTTTTTTTTTTTTTTTTTTTTTGAAATAATAATTTTATTTAAAAAATAAAAAAAAAATAATCATAAAAAAAATTTGTTTACAATGAACAGAGAGAGAAGAGAGTTAAACTCCAAACTCATTTTTTGTTTTTATTATTATTATTATAATTAATTGAACATTTTGCAAACAAAATGCAGGGAAATAATGTTGGTAAACTTTTCTTATATGCATAATAATAATTATAATAATAATAATAGTAATAATAATAATAATATATAAAGGTACTTAGAGAACGCAACTAAAAGAAGAAATATATATATTATAGAACTAGGAGTTTGTTTCTTTTCATTTATTTTAATTGTGGTTTCTTTTTATGTTTGTTGTTTAATTATAGTTATATTTTTCCTTTTTGTTTTAAGAGATTGCACGTTTGGGCAGTGTTTGGATTGTTGTAGTTGTTATTGGTTGCATTGAAGACTATTTGCATTATGCTTGTTTGTTGGTGTCAGTGTGTGTGTAGGTGGTTTTGGTTTGTGGCAGTGTTAAAGTTATAAAAAATCAGAAAAATGTATGTTTAGTTTAAGTTTTGCTAAGAGCAGGAGAAGGTTCTATTTCAATTTTAACTGTTTGTGTGTGTGTAGAGGTATGTGTGCAACTGTAAGGCAAAGTTTAAGTTTTGTAAAAAAAAAAAAATGTTGAATAAGGAATCTATTCAGTTTCATTATCGTCTCGATTAGAGAGTCTTATATTTTGCATTTCAAAACGGTTCATATGGGAAAAGCATTAGAACCTTTAGCCGCTACAAAAGACTCTAACCGGTTTATAATGGATTCCTGAGATTTGAAGATTATTATGTTTAGTTTTCAGTTTGTTTGCCTTACATCTGACAGCTCTCTGGTCAATTAGTTGGTTTGATAGGTTAATTTGTTTCTTTTTTCATTAAATGTAGACATAAAAAAAACTTATGAAATAATAATTACAAGAAAGTATTTAGACCACCATTTTTTGTTGCACTTATCATGTGGATGTAGTTAGGATTAATAATTGCAGGGGGAAATGGGATATAGAGGATAGAGAGATATAGGATAGGACTTAAATAAATAATCTAAATTTAAGAATTATACAATTACAATTAAAACTATGAAATAATATTTTTTTGTTTTCCCATCATCTCATTCCTCTCTCACCTCTCTCTCTCTTCTCAATTATCTTCTCTCTCTTTCACTTCCTTTTTTTATAAAATAAGCAACAAAAACAATTATTCAATCCCAGAGCAATTCTGGGATGGAGCTTAAATTTGGGATGGGGGGTCGGATTGTTGTGGATTGCGTAGGCGAGGGGCAGTTAAAAAGTTATATTAGGCTAAAGATATAGAGAATTTTTCGTAGCTAATAAGTTTACAGTTAAAAATTTTACAATAATATTTATATATATATGCATTTATGTATATATATATATCCAATATCAAATATCAATATGAATCCATCAATAATAATAATAATAATAACCAATAATAACAATATGCAATTAATTAAATGTTATAATTACAACACTAACGAAAATGAATAGATCATTTATTTACTTGCCGAATTCTCGATTTTTTGTTTCATTTTCATAATCATTTTTTTGTTTGCTTTTTTTTTTGTGTGTGTATTGGGGGGATGGGGGCCGGCGCTTGTCGCGGGGGGGGTAATTATATATATAGTGCATATATGTATAGGTATATAGGGGGACTAACAGCTAATGTAATTTATACCATCTTGCTTACACTTAAAACGCAAATTCAACATATAAAAAAAAAAAAAAAATGATTCCTCTCATGCATTTAAATGTAGCATAACCATATTTGATGCACATACATAATATATATATATATATATATATATACTAGACGTAGTACGTGTATATATGTACACATATATATAATGTTCTATATAGATCGGATCTCTTGCTCTTGCCTACATTGCTACTATTGCCGCTTTCCCTCCCATTCCTCTCTGTTTCTCTCTCCCACTCATTTCTCTCTCTCTCTTTCTCTCTCTCTCTTAGAGGTTCCTCTCCTCGAGTGGAAGATACTTATTGCCAACGTTTCAGTTTCAGTTTATTTACACCCGCCCTCGACTCGTCATCACTTTAGACACCATTGCAATCGATCTCGACTATATCCTTGGGCACATCGACAAACTGATAGACTAACCTCTGTCCATCCACCTTGGCCAAGATGCCACGCTGATAGTAATAACGTAATGCTCTGCCCATGGTCTCATAGTTCATATCGGGCTTGTTCTTGTGCATGCCCCAGAGGCGGGATACCGCCTTCGAGTCCACCAGCTTGAATACACCCTTCTCCCGATTCGTCCATTTGATGAAGCGCGGACAATACTCACGATCCTGCAGCAATTTAAGAAGGAACTCCCACAGATAGGTGGTGGAACCTTCGCGACTTCGCCGCTTCACACCCATCTCCAGTTTGGGTTTGCGAGGCTTCTTCGCCTTGCGCTGCTGGAAACCGCCCAATTCCAGCATATACGAGAGATCATAGCTCACACTAGAGGTCGCCGGTTGGATGACACTCTGAGAGACTGCCGCCGCACTGGCACTAAGCATCGCAGCGGCTGCTACCGCACTGCTGCTGCTTACCACGGCCGCCGCATTAGCAATTGTGGAATGCGTGTGCTGCTGCTGTTGCTGCTGGGCTGAATGAGGATGCGTATGTGAGTGAGGATGCGGTGCCTGTGGACCGCTTAGCTGGGAGTGCGGGTGCTGTTGCTGCTGTTGCTGTTGCTGCTGCTGTTGATGTTGCTGTTGTTGTTGCTGCTGGTGATGCTGATGCAGCGCCTGTTGTTGCTGATGCGACAATTGCTGATGGCTGAGTTGCTGTTGCTGCTGCTGATGCTGCGATTGCTGTTGCTGCTGCAGGGAATGATAGCCATTGACAGCTGAGCTGCGTTGCGAGGCCGCTGATGCTGTTGGTGTATTGAAGTAGGACGTTGTCAGATAGCTGGGCGTTTGGGGATTGCCGCTAGTGCCGTGATTACCGCCACCGCTGCCAGCTCCACTGCTGCCATAGTAATTATCGGGTACTGCAAGTAAAAAAATGAAGAACAAAATAATGATTTAGCATTTTGTTGTTTTTTTTTTTTAAGAAATACTTATCATATTTTGTAACCCCTTAAGTTATGCTATATTCTCGAAACTTGTCCCTACAACTGATCGAAAATATTCTATTCAATGCTATTCCCCTGTCTTCCATTTCCCATTCAAATTCCCATTGTTTCATTCAGTTTAGATTTTAACGTTTCACTTGTGACTATTTCACACTGTAAAAAAAAACGGCACAGGTATAATTTTATAAGCTGTTTAGTAAGTTGTGTATTTTTTTTCTTCTTTTTACATCCGGCGTCAGCGTAGCGGTCATCATCGTCATCATCATCATCACCAACATTTTTGTTTGTTGTTGTTGCCGTCGTTGCCCAATTCAACAGTCAGATGGCGGTTGGTGGTTTTTTTGGTGGACCAAGCAGCAGACCAAGGGTGCTGAGAGGGCAACGAAGGTGGCGACTAGCGTTGGTGGGTTGAGGGAGTTTGAGTCGAGAGGGGAGGGGGTTTGTGTCAGCGTTGAATAAAAACAAAAGTGCTTCTCACCAACACAGGGAAAATTGGCTGAGAGCAACGCACGCTTTCGTTAGCTTTGCTGCTCGTCTCATCGTCGTTGCATTTGCGTTGGTGTTGTCGTCGTCGCTGCTGCTCTCTCTCTGTCCGTTGCTCTCTCTCTCTCTCGCGTGCGCTCTCTCAGCAGAGCTCCATCATTGCCACATTGGCGCTGCCTTCTGCTGCTGCTGTTAACGTCAGCGTCAGCGTCGTCGTTGCTGTTGCTGTCGTTGTCGTTGTGACCTTCACAATTTGCGCAAAGGCAATGTGTCGATGACCACAGATTTTTATACACAGCGACTCACACACACATATTGAGAGAGAAACACACACACACACACACATACGACAAACATAAAAGCAGCGAGTGCAACACATTCACATTGCAATTGATTGCGATGTATGTATGTGTGAGCTGTTTGTTCGCCCCCCTGCCTGACATTTTTAAATGTATTTAAATACCCATTAGAAGGGTATTTAAGAATATATCCAATAGACCAACTAACTAACTATTTATTTGTCAATGAGCTAAAGATCTTTAAGAAAATTGAATAAATAAGTAAAAAATTATATTCTAAAAATTATAAAACTTTCCAGCGATTACAATATGGAGTTTCTAAATTAATTAAAAAACATCTTCAAATATTAGAAAACTTTTCCACGTTAATGAAGAGGGTGAATTTTGAGAATATGGACTTTGAAAATCAATTAAAAATTATGTAAAAACTATTTGAAAACTTTCAATAAATATATACGCTATTAAGTTGAAGTAAAATTAGATATATTTAAGCAGAGATTTTAAGATTCGGAATAGGATATCATCTAGTCGAACCCTTTGATCTGATCTGATTATCCTCTTTGCTTTTGAAAGCTGAACTGTCTGAACTTTTGCCTTTGTACTCACATTCAGATTCAGTAATTTCTCCTTCATTATGTATACGACCGGGTTGCACATACATTGTACATATGTATAGACATTTCCATCTATCTTTCTATGTATGTATGTATGTACATATTACCTACTTATATACTACCACATGATTACTTATCATACTCACCCCCAACACTGCGATTCCATATATTCCGCAACGAATTCGCCGCATTATTCTGATATAAATTCGGATGCAGAAATGTGCCCGTGTGCAGGTGTGCTGTTGCTGCCGCAACTGCCGCCGCTGCCGATGCTGACGCTGAGACTGATGTTGCTGCTGTGGGCATGCCCAGGCGCGCCTTCAATTCATCGGCACAGGGCTGGCCGCCGGAACTGGAGCTATCCACATCGGATACACCGCTATCGGCTGGACTGGGCGGAAATGAACCTGATTGTGGAAGGGAGAAGGTAGATCGGGTTGGGGGAAAGGAGGACGAGGACGAGGACAATTAGCATTTTGAATTCGATATTGTTGTCGAGGGCGTGTGCACTGGTGGTTCACCTTGCTGGACACGGTTGCCTTCTTACTACTTATATTAACTCGACACTTACCTGTTGTGGCTGTCGTATAGTTTCTGTGGTGTGGATTGTGGATTGCACCGCCGCTCAGCAGATTGTGTAGTAATGGTCGATGTGGTATGGCCAAAGGTTGTTGTTGCTGCTGTTGTTGTTGCTGCTGCTGCTGGTGTGCATTATTGTTGCCCGTTGCACCATGTAAACTATGCTGTTGTTGTTGCTGCTGTAGTGGAGTCAATAGTGGATTCTGCTCAGTTTTGATGTGAAGCAATGCTGAAGCTCCGGCAAATGCTGTGGCAGCATGTTGTTGTTGCTGCTGCTGTTGTTGTTGCTGTTGTTGCTGATGTTGCTGCTGCAGGTGCTGTTGATGTGGCTGTTGTTGCTGCTGCGGTGCCGGACTCGTTGATTGTTTAACAATAGGAATTTCGGTATCTAAAAGCAAAAGAAAAACAAAAAACAAGCAGAAAATTGTATTAGATGATAATTGAAATGACTTATCATATGATGGGCTATGATCTCTGAAATACTTGGAGTTTTTTTCATTTAAGTCTTCTACGAAAGTTGCCTTAAATACATACTAAAGAGGCAGAGAGAGGGACGTAGAAGGCGGATACTTTTAGTTAAGTGTTGCAAACTAGTCAGCAATCTTAGGCCAGATATGTACATAAGATTACCCAAATGGTCTTTAATTTTTCATTTGTATTTGACTGATCTTTGGAACTCTAAATTCAGGAGAATCATAATTTAGCTCTGCCGCTCTGTTCCAGGGTATCAGGCAACAAGCCAAGTTAAGCCACCGGTTATGACCCAATTTTTGTGTTCAAAAAATAAACCACTTAACCTCACTTAATAAACTACAATAAAAAAAAAAAAAAAAAAAGACAATCATCCTTAAAACTGCCAAGACTGTCCTCTTGAAAGTTGTCAAAATGTCTACTAAAAAGCCAACAACAACGACAACGACAACAACAACAGCAACAATATATATAAAAGCTAATAATAAAATTCGCATCATAATTTCATAAGAAAAATTTCATGTTGAAAAAAGAGAAAAACAAACAACAATTGAAATGCCCCAATTTGGTGAGCCATGAACTCAAAGCAACAACGGCAACAACTGCAACAGCAACAACAACCGTTAAAAGCAATGACAAAAGAAATGCAAAAGAAGAAAAGGGAAAAAAGAAAAGTAAAAAACAGAAAAGAAAAGAAAAATGGCATCTCACTTTCTTTTGCAATGCAAGAAAAATGCACAAGTTGCTGCTGTTATTTTGTTGCTGATAGCAGTTGCAGTTGTGTTTGGTGTTTTTTTGTTGTTGTTGTTGCTGCCGTGAAAAGTAAAAGTGCATTTTCACTTATTTCGTGCAGCAGCAACAGCCGCAGCTACAACGGCAGCGGCATAAAAATGATACAAAAGAAAAAAGAGGAAAAAAAAATTGCATTGAATGTCAAGCTGTTCACACACAGTGGGCAAGGCAAGCGTGTTGTCTCGCTCTGGCAAGTGCAATATGCAGAGGAAAAGCCAAGCAAACAAGCAATGAAGCTTGCAAGCACACTCACTCACACACAGACACGCGCTCGTCGCACATACATGCACACAATTGGCAGCAGCAGCATTAACGGCAGCAACAGCACCAGCAGCGGCAGTAAGAGAGGAAGAGAAATCAGGTCAAGGCTTGTCGGCGACGAGTTTACAATTTATGCTTTGCTGGCTGCATTATTGCATGTTGTACGTTTGTCTCTTTGTGCGTGTGTGTGTGAGTGTATATGTGTGTGTGTGTGCTTTTTACAGCTTTTTAAATACACAAGCTTACAGACAAACAAACAAACAAGCAAACCGTCGACGTCGTCTCGTTTTGATTGCTCCCCCCGTCCTCCCCACACACACCCATTGCCATCACCAAACACCCGCACCGACCACCCGACAACTCGGCAACCCGCTGCCACAGTTCCTCGACGTCGACGTTGTGGGTGAATGAGAAGCATGTAAAAAATATTCATAAAATGTAAAAATTCAAAAGCCGCTTCGCAGACACGAAGAGAAAGAAAGCAAAAGAGAAGGAGAGAGAGAGAGGGGCAAATACGAAAAATGAAATAAAAATAAAAAATATGGCACACAAAAACAAATGTAGAAATGTACATATTTTAACCACAAATCGATCGACTGACCGACCGACCAACCAACCGACCGACCGACCAATTCGTGACAGAAATTGCGGGAAAAATAAGAAAAAACAGCTGTGCGAGCACACAGGCAATGGCCAAGCAGGAACTGACTGCAATCGCTGCACCCCCCTCCCCCCAAATAGTCCAACCGCCCTCCAAGACCATGTTAACCTGCAGCTCAATTACCCTTACTAAACACTAAACTATTGCCATTTAGTAAAAGGACTATTCTTCCTTTGTATGCTGTACATTTGCTTTAATTTATCCTTTGCCCATATGCTCATCATCCCAGACTCTGCATTTGCCATCTTTGTGGGGAATATTCTGAAGTGATCGTTCTGGATTTCATTATTTTGAGATTATAGCATTGATCTAAGACGATCGATTCTTTAACTGACTATTATGACTGGCTTAGATCATTATTTATGGATATCATAATCATTTAATCAGTGAGAAAATTATTGAAAATTTATCAACTATAAATGTATTATTTCTTAGAGTATTAAAAACATTGCGACTGACTCCTAGCGGGGTACAGACACATTTTCCGTTAAACGGATATTATAAATATATCTATAGATATATGTATGAGCACTGATATGCATGTATATATGTATGTATATATTTTTCAATTTGCTGTTGTTGATTTCGTTCGAAGAATTTCCTTTCTTTAGTTTCGTTCTCTCTTGTCGATTTACTTAAATTTTAATCGCCTGTCGATGGTCGTGTCGGAAATGCCTGTCAGTTTGTCCGCTTTTTGCGTTTGCCGTTTGCTCGTTTGGGGCTCGTTTTGGGGCTCGCTGTGGAATTTACTATGGGAAATGCTCACATGTTTGCTGTGCTAGCTAGCTGTGCCTGTCTGGCCGACGTGGCGTATGCGTAATTTGCAGCAGGTGTGCACGAAAGTTGCAAGAATGGCAAATGGCAAATTAATAAGTATATATGTACCTACCATACACATAACTTCACATTTTTGTTTTTAAATTTTAATACTTATTTCCGGTTAAAGGTTTACATGCAAGCGGCATTCTAGGCGTATGGGTTATTTTTTATATTACGCATACGCACTGTTTAGCTATCTTCTAAATGAATTTAGTTGGAAAATACTTATGCAGTGCGAAAAGTTCAACAAAATACTCTAATAAAAATTCTGGGCGTATGGGTTATTTTTTATATTACGCATACGCACTGTTTAGCTATAATTTAAACGAATTTGGTTGAAAAAGACTTATGCAGTGCGAAAAGTTCAACAAAATATTGCCCCAATCGGCCTAGTCAGATGTAAACTTTAATGGTGCATAAAAGACAAAGACACACAACAAAACAACAACAAAAAGTTTAAAATATTAAAAACCACAAAAAAAAAAACACACACACACACACATACACAAAATAGTGAAAGAGAAAGAGAATGTGAGAGAGATGAATGGGGAGGAAGGTGGCAAGGGGAAGAGGAGGGGGAAGGTAAAAACGCATTGCAATGCTGCGCCAAATGTGCGCTGACCTCTAAAAATGCGGTCTAATAAAAATAAAATAAAATACAACGAAAAAAAAATTTAATATATTACGAGAAAACAAAGCGAAATTGGCAAACATGTGTACATACAAACATACATCTAGGCACACACACACACAAAGAAATTAACGGTAAAGTCATGTGCATGTATTTCGGTTAGCCATATACCCTACAGCCCAAAAAGGGTATAAGTAATTTAACCCATCAATAACATAGAAAAAATGGTCATAAATATATTCTTGAACAGAATATGAATGATCCTTTGGACCCATTGAAGTAGAGCTTTCTTTTCATGTAAAATCCCCAATTATAGACTTTTTTTTAGAAATATGAATTAAATCATATGTTAGATTGCTATAGATGCAATCTAATGAAATCTATTGAAATATCGATTTGCCATATTATATGGACCAAGAAGGGGAATCACCAATTCCTTCCTGAGCTTATCTTATGCTCTATGATCATAAAAAAGAGTATTAGATACTACGACATAGCGGCATTAAGCCGGTCCCTGTGGTTTCATTTTTGTTGCTGTTTTTCGTTTTGTTGTTTTGATATTTCTTGTCGTTGAATTTGAATTATTTCCCCCGAATTTGGACTTGAACTGGCTTGTTGATATGTGCGCGGCGTTTTGGGACAGTTACATCACACATTCAGCCAGTCAGTCAGTCAGTTGGTCGCTGAGTTGTACGTACATATGTATGTATGTACGTACCCACAGATATACGGGCAGCATTTGCGGCTATAGTAGGTCAATGTAGGTACGAGCCATTATTGCTGTTGTTGTTGTTGTTGTTGCTATGATTAGTTGTTTATAATGCCTCCGATATGCCCAGTGCCAGTCTCTCTGCAGCAGCAGCAGCAAAGGTCTCGTGGTTAAAGGCACACACTCATTCAGTCACTCATCCATTCATCCATCAATCCATCCATCCATTCGTCGTCATACAATATCATTTCCAATATGTTTACAATTTCATAGTATTTCCGAAAGTTTGTAGAAGCCTCAGCCGTTCGCTTGTCTGCTTAACAACAATAACAACAACAACAATTTGTAATTGTTTATGGCATTTTGGTTATTGTTGTTGTTGGTTATTGGCCTATTTTATGCGGTTGCGTTTTGTGGGCGTTATTTTTGGACAACAACAATAACAAAAAGTGCGTTATTTCTTTATAATTTGAAGAGTTGAGTAGGTTGAGCTGCTTTCCCCCTCCTTCCCCCATCCTTCTTCTCGTTTTGTTTTTAGCTGACATTAATCATACTACAAAAATTACTTATTAAAAGCTTAAAACTGACTTTTTTATTTCTATTAATATTCAAATTCATATTGTATGTTAAATGTGTCAGAGGATCAAATGACGTGAGAAATTTCTCTCATATTTTTTCCATTGTGGCCATACCCCTCAAACTATTAAGAATATGAGTCTATTTTATATAAGTAGTATAATCTCGATCCGCAATATTTGTAAGTTTTACTTTTCTTTTACTAGGTTCAAACTTGCCCATATTTTGGCGGATTTTGAAAAGCCGTGTCTGTTTCTCAGCACTAAATTCCATATTTTGAAATGGTAACAAAATCGATGAAATTAAATGCATTATGTGGAGACATGAATCTTGTAAATCGTCAACAAATTTACTAAGTTAGAGCTTGGCGAAGCTGAGGTTAATTCGAACTTAATTGTACAAATTTAGCAAATTTTGATTAAATTCTTTAGCAAGCTTAACACGAGTGAAAAACTGATGACTGGGATAATAGATTTTCATTAAATTTGTTTTTTGAGCTTACAAAAATTGCATATACAAGTCAATCAATCAGAAATCCTTTCTACTTTTGCTCCAATAAACAGGAAATCCATTTAAAATATATCTATTTACATATTTAATTTGATTTTGCTTGTATTGTTTCTACTTCTACTAAATGTCGATGGCCATTCTATTTGGTATCGTCGTGTAACTGGATAATCGGCTTAACAATGAAATGCAAAGCGGTGAAACCAGCAGTAATATGTAGATATCAATAACAAATTTGTTTCAAATGTGTCGCAGAATAACCGGAATTGATATCAAAACACACAAAATAATGATGTGTGTGCATTTTGTAGATACGTTCACGCACACACACATACATATATGTATGTATGTACATACATATATACACACAGGGGAAGTCAGGCAGGCGCATACAATATATTTATTTATTACTAATAATAAAAATAATAATAATAATGCATTGCCAAAAAGCAACAGCAACAACAACGGCAATGAAATTTATGGGGAATGCCAATGGGAAGGGTGAAGGGGGGCAAGGGTTGGGGGTGGAGGTAAAGAAACCAAATTCAACTTAATTACGAGTATACGAGAGAGAATAATAAAGGAAAATACAAATGCAAAAAAAACAAAAATAAAAAACCAACGGCGACGACGACCGATTAACCGAAAAGTTAAAAAGCAGAAGGAACAGTAATGAAACGAATCGATATACAAATACCCTTTTCTACATTATTTTGGCGTGACAAATATATTTTTAACTCTTCTAAGTTCTATTTCATCTAATCAGAAAAATATTTTGATTCAATGCTTTCTCTTGTGTCATTATTATATACCGTTTTTGGCTATAGGGTTCAATGGGATGGTGGGGTGGAGGGAGGCTTGAAAAGAGCATCGACAATAACTACACATAGAAGAAGAAAGGCAACAACAGCAAAACGGCGACAACAACGCAAAAGTTCTATATTTAAATATTATAATTTATGTGTTTGTTTGGCTATTGTATGTATGTATGTTTCTCTCAGTGTGTGTGTGTGTGTGATGACTGGGATGTGGTAGATGTCTCTTCCCCATTCCCATTCGATGATCCCCCAACAGTTCCACACAATTCCACAATGTTCCCAGTTTTATTCCCAGTTTGTAACATCAGCAGCAGCAGCAGCGGCGCGGCATATTTTGACAGTGTTTCCCCTCTACCCCACTCCACTCTCTTTCTCACTCACTCTTAATTTTTTTTTGGTGTGCTATTCTGTTCCCGTTCCCTTTACCTTCTCCACCCCATCTCTCCAACACACACACACTCTCATCCTCTCTTCCTTTCTCTTACTCTTACACTCTTCCTCTCTGTATAAATTCCTGTTCTGCCTCTGCTGACTTATTTTGGCTTTCATGCCGACACATTCACTCTTGTCTGTATCCGCAACTGTCTCTATGTGTGTGTGTCTTTCACAGGCTGTCTCTCTGTATGGGTAGAAAGAATAAAAACTGACTTGCTGTTGTCGCTTTGGGTGTGTCTGTGTGTGTGTGTGTGTGTGAGTTGTGCGCTTTTTGGAAATTCAGTCTCAAGTTCAAGGTCTCGCGGATAACGCACACACACACGGACACAGACATATGGCGAGTGGAAGAAGAAGAAGAAGCAGTGGTGTAGGCACACACATACCAACACGATTCTTATTGTTTATTGAAGAAATACAAACATTTCTACATGCATGTGGCAAAAGTAATTTCTCATTGTTAATATATACATATGTGTATATACATATATACTTTATATGCCTATATACAAATGTATCTACCTATGTATTTAAATACATACATACATATATACGGAGCAACAAAAAAAACTTCTATAATATTTCCGCATTAAGAAATTATACACACAAATTTCGTTGCTGTTGTTGCTTTGGTTGGCTATTTGTTGCTTTCTATACTAAATACTTTAAAAAAACCAAAACACAAGCAACAAAAAAGAATAAATAAATAAAATAAAGGAAATATAATGTAATTTTCTTTGGTTTTTTGTTGCTAATTTTGTTTTAATTTGTCATTAAGTACTTTTGTATGTGTATATATATATATATATTTATATATATATTTATATATATATTAATATATATATAGCCGTACATCCATATGTTTTATTGTATGTGGTATAATATGCATATAGATTGACGCATTTGCCTGAAACGCAATTTCTATAGTATTTAAATTGACAAAAATTTTGTAACAATTTAAATAAAGGCGAAACTCTAGATTGCATATGCATGCATGCCCCTAACAAACGAATCCCCCTATCTATATACATATATCTATTGACTTGATTTATTCAAGAATTTTCTATATTTGCAGGTGGCACACACAAGTATGTAACTCTATGCATTCAGTGAAACTCTTTATACAGTTGTCCGTATAACACGATTTAGTTCTAGACTTTATGTCATAGCAAATGAATAATTTATAACAATTGACATAGGAATGAATATAAAACCTAATATAACAGTTGATCTATATAACATTACAACTGCAATTGAAAATTCTCGATGTATGTTAGTGATCACATGTCGTATGATTGATATTTTTTTTTTAAGAAGTTGACGATTCCAATTTCTTTTTGGCAAGTTCTGGTAAAAAAGTATATTTTAACCATATTTAACTTCATATCGTTTCTAGGCCCATCTTTTATTTTTATTTTTTTGCAATTTCCCTTCCATGGTACAAGTTATCGCTTGTTCTGTCATACATCTCATAATTTGTTTAACAAATTAACACTTTTCCAGTCGTTCTTAATGCCAAATATATGTTTGTATGTATGATGAAGAAGAGTTGAAGAATTTTCTATCACAAGATCAACCATTACATGTGCTAATTAAAAGAGGGATTCTAATCTGAATTTGACTTTTAATTCCCTGAAACTCTGACTCTCTCTTTCTCTCCCTTTTTCAGTCTCTCAGTCTCTGTTTGGTGTATATAGGTATGTGTGTCCCATATCAATTTATCGATCCGTGTTTGACCATATGCTATTGGACTTCATTACTCCCAGGGCAATAGTTCCTTTAAAACAATTTGCTAAACAGATTTTGTAACTGCATTACGACAGATATATATGACATAATCTTTACACACTCACACACACACACACACACATGCTTCTATCTCTCTATTTTTCTTGACTTATTATCGTGTGCCCCAATCAATGGGCAACACAGATAAGGAGAACTTCCATCTTGGCAATTAAAAAAAAAGAAAAAGAAAAAAAAAAGAGCGATTACAACACGCAGAGTAAAAGAAAGATACAGATACAAATACAGAAGGGGAACTAGAGCGGGAGAGGGGGGTGGTTGCGGAGGAGGTGGTGGAGGTAGACATAGACTAGCTTACATAATTCTAAAACGCAGCCGTATTTGGGTTAAAGCAAGAGAAAAAAAGCGAAAAGAAAAAAAAATGGAAAATCATTTGCTAATTTCTTGCCTCGAAACGAGAAATTTAAGTTTTTCCGCGCATTCGTTGAGTTGTATATGTGTGTGTGTGTGTTTGTGTCGGTGTTGGTGTCTGTCTGCCTCTCCGTTTCTGTGTGTGTGTGTGTCTTTGCTCAGTTGTTGCCAATCTATTCCCAACCTACCTCAAAATGTTTTGCGTTAGGCCTCAAAGCAACAGAGCGAGTTGGGTGGCTATAACAAGAGTGAGGCGCTTGCCGGAGAAGGTGGTGGTGTGCGATGGAGGAGCGGGGTGGCCGGTTGGGCCGACTTGCGCTCTTTTTTTTCACTATTTCCCACAGAGCATACACACACAGAGAGACACACACTCACTCACTCACTCAGCCAAGCTAAGCTGGTTTGTCATGTAAAAAATAAGAGAGAGGGAAGAGGGGGCAAAGAGAGTGAGCGTAAGTAACAGGCTGACTGGCTGGCTCTCTGCCGCATGTCGCAATTGAAAGTTGCCCCCGCGTATTCTCTAGCTATCTGTGTATATATGTGTGTCTGTGTGTGTGTGTGTGTGGGTGGGTGGTAAGAGGAAAGCCAACGGCATCGGCAAAAGGTTGAAGGTAAAAACGCCAAAAACCCAAAAACAAAAACCCCAAAAATCAAGTCGTGTAGAAATAAAAAGGTTAAAATAAAAAAGCGGAAAAATAAATAATAAACAACAGCAACATCAACAACAACAACAAAATGTCTGCAATGTTGTAAGCGGAAAATATATATCATATATGTATGTATGTACTAGGAATATATATATGTACATACATATATTTCAAATCCTCTCCACTGTGTATGTTGTGCATGAGAAATAAAGTTTTTCATTTTGCCACCGACTTGGGAATACTTGAGACAAACAAGCAACCAAGTTGGCAATGCAAATATATGATATGATGATGGCTAAGACCAAAGATGATGAAGGGCCCACGACTTGATGGAGTTTGATTTGTGACTTCCATAGAGAATGCAAAATGGATTTTGTAATAATTAAAAACGAAACGTTTTGATTAATGTCATTCAATTAACATCCATCAAAGGGGTTAGACAATCGGAATCGCTCTAATTTTAAAATAGGTCAGCAAAATTTTATAGGTTAGGTGGGGAAAACAGGTAAAAAAGAGAACTTTATTCTATAGAAGATGTTACTTTGTGTTATATTACCTATTTTTAAATGTATTAACTTATACAATCTTGGTACTTTTTTTGCTTTGTCCTCGTTCTTCTTCTTTCACGTTTCATCTTAATTTATATTCTGATAATAGAATAGATAAATTGATTTTTATAAACTCGTCAATAGTTACAAGTTCATACTTGAATAGTGTTGATTAAAGAGTTCTGAATCTAAAAAACAAGTTTGCTTCAACTAAATTTATTCACGGATATCTTAACGATGTTTCGATAAACTTTTTACAAATCTTGGGCCTTTTTTTCTTGTAATCAATCAATTTGAATCTAAACATGATGTGGTATTCCTTTAGAATATTAAAAAGATTAGCCAAAATGTTAGCTGCCAACATACACACACACATAACGTATCATTTTACTCGCTGCCTTCCCCCACACTCAAACCCCTCCACCGATGGCACCATTCACTCAATAACCCCAATCTGGACGCCCACTTTGGGCCAACTTGTGAGCGAAGCGCATTTCCGCACAAATACAAAAAACTATACAAACACACACACACACACACACACCATTTCGTATGTGTTTGAAATAAAATTCAAGTGCCTGACGCCCTTTTTAAAAATGTATCTACGTTTTTTGTTTTTTTTTTTTTTTTTTAGTATGTATCTTAAAGTTGCGAGCTAAAATCTGCGTTGCAAAAGTCAAAAAGTAAAGTAAAGCGAAAATTGAAGTGAGGTAAAGTAAAGCTTGGATAAAAAAAACGTAGGGGAAGAACAACAAAAAGGCAGGCAGGCAGGCAGCTGACTTTGTTGCCGACGACGACGCCCCGTGTAAAAGTCAAATAGAGGAAACAAGTTGTTTGGCTAGGGTTACGGAGCCAACACTCATATATATATATCTTATATATTATATATATATATGAATATATATATACATATATATGGGTAGCTATGTAGCAAGTGTAAGAGCTGAAGCTCGAAGTCGAAGCATTTAGCTGTTGGTAAGTTGGGTTGGTTTGGCTTTGGCAGTTTTAGAGCAGCACTCAAGTGACTGGGAAACTATTTCAAACACACACACAGCGACTCTCTCACACACACACACACACAGACACACACACAGAGACATAAAGAGACATAGGAAACTAGCGAATGCAGCGACACAGGCAGCAGGCAGCAGTAGAGAGACAAAATCAGCCCCAGCTGAGAGCCATAGTTAACTCTCGCTAGATCCCACACTCTTTTACTTTACTTTGCTTTGCTTTGGTTTGTTTCTCTCTCGCCGCTTTTTGTAGTTGTTGCTGTTGCTGCTTCTGCCGCTGCTGCTGGTGCTGCTGTTGCTGCTGTGCGTTTGCCGCCTAAAGTAATCAATAAAATTGTTGAGGTGGGTTAGGAAACTGTTACGAAGCGGTCGGTGGGTCGGTTGGTTGGTTGGTCGGTCGGTCGGTCGGTCGGTCGGTCGTTCAGTTGGCTGGCTGCTTAGTATTGTTGTTGCTGTTGGGGAGCACTCGACTTTGTTTTGACTTAGGCAGCGCTGTCGACGGCAACAGCAGCTGAGAAGTCGACGGAAATTGCGCTATTTTAAATAATGTTTATTTTGCGTTTGCGTTGTCTTTGTTGTTGCTGTTTTTTTTTCTTTCTTCTTTTTATTTTTGTTATTTTTTTGTTGTTGTTGTTGTTTGTCTGTTGCGGGAGGCATTAGTTTGTTGTTGTTGCTATTATAAATTTTTACTTTTCGTTGTTGTTGCCAAATTGACATTTCACAATTTTGGCAAGTGAAAGATTTGAGAGGAAGCTAAGCTAAGAGATCACATCATCAGGGAGGAGGTAGGGAAGGAGGTGGGCGCAGGTTGTTAACGGGGGTGGAGAGGGAGGTGGTGCCAACCAAAGAAGGTGGTGGGGGGATGGTTGTCTGTTGCTTTCAATGTTACCCTACAACTAAAATAGGTTTATAGAGGGTATGCTCGAGCAACAGGCGGAAGAGATTGCAGATTCATATACATAGATGATATATACATACATACATACATATATTATATTGATATGTACATACATAAGTCCTGTTTTCAACTAACTCTGTAATGAACTATTTGTTCCTAATTTTCTGTTCTCAACTCTACTGACGCCATCCAACTGTTTAGATCTAATACTAGATCTTGATTTGTCCCCTTATATTTTCAATTCGAAATTGTGTAAAATGGAGAATATGTAAATTTTCATGGTACAGAGTACCACAAACGTCGACTGCCCCAAAAATGTAATTCGCCTCTTTGCCTAGATTATTGTTATGGGTGGGAGTCATCCGTCTGTCCGTCGATTGGCAATTGTTTTAACATAAAAATAACAATAACAACTTGAATGGGATTTATTGGCCAAGGCATCTTAAAAACAAAATTGAGTGGAAATAAAAATATCTCGTAAAAGACATAATTTTTGTGTTCTTTTACTTTCATCATGAATGAGGAGATTGTTTAAATAATTTGTTGTCTCTACTATTTGTTGCTAAATGTTCCAAGAGAGTGCATTATCTATTCATTGTAAATTCTATTGCCGCAATTTGGGGGTGAGGGAAAACAAATACTTTCTAAATTGAAAATTTGAAAGAGATTTGTCTACAGATTTCCAAATATCCCATATGTGAAAAGTATTTTCAAAAGTTGAAACTGAAACTGTAAATTGTTGTCAATGTTTTTTTTTGACAAATAAACAGTATTTTCAATGGTCTCATAATGTTTGTCTTTCCTTATGGGAAGCATACTTATATTGATTTCGATAACGTGTTTTTTATTGGGAACTTACAGTAACGCTTCATCAAGCTTTTCTTGTAGGCAGCCGAACGTTCCGCTGGCTTGAGACGCATTCGCGCTCGTTCACATTGCGCCGAATCATCGGATTCTGTGCCAGAGTAAGTGCGTCCTCGTCGTCGATTGGCCGCTGTGGCAGCTGCTGTTGTGGCACTACTTAGCGACAGATCTAATGGCGAGTCATAGCCATCTTGATATTGCTCCAGCAACTCTTCATCATCGGCATCCGCTTCGACATCCGCATCGGCATCGACATCGGCATCCGCATCGATATCTTCCTCCAGTATGGTTTCCTCATCCTCAATGTCGCTCATCATTTGCTGGGGCTGCTGCTGATGCATCATGGCCTGGACATTGCTTGTGATCACTGAGCTGCGTTGAAGTTGCTGTTTGCGTTCCCAAAGTATTTTCGAGACATCATCCAAAGTGCTGCGGGTTTTGTCCGCTTGTGGCGAGGTTTGCTGCTGCTGCTGTTGTTGCCTTAGATGATTGTAGAGCACCTTAAATTCACGACAATCGGAGGATTCCTCTTCATCAGCTGGTGGGGATTGCTCCGGTTCGGGCGTTTCGTGTTCAGGTTCTGGTTCTAGTTCGGGATTCGGTTCAGCCTGCGGTTTCTCACCAGGACTTGGACTCGTCGTCTCTGACTCGCTGACATTATCTATGGCACCTGATTCCCGTTCAACTTTGACTTGCATTTGCTTTGCTTCAGTTATATCAGTTGCCTCTCCACCAGCCACTCCACCACTCAATGGCGAAGATGGCGAAGGCGATGAATTTGATTCCTCGACTGGAACTGTAGCTGGAACTGGAGATGGTGGCGTCGTTGTGGCGGCGGCGGCCACTACTGCTGCTGTTGCTGCCACCAGTGGTGGCGTGGGCGATATCCTGGCTGTGGGCGATGTGGGCGTTATCGGAGATGCCACAGGCGTTGGTGTGGCCGATGATGTCGAACAGGAGGACGACGACGACGATGACGATGATGACGACGACGACGACAGCGACAGCGACGAAGAAGATGACGAAGAAGATGACGACGATGATAATGATGATGACGAAGATAATGATGATGATGAGGAGCTGGTTACATTAGCTAGGGCTGCCGCCTGGCTAGCGAAATTATGCGCTGTGGCAGCCACCAAATGTTGCACCATAATCATTTTGTACACCGCGACGTATGCGAGATGTCTTCAAGAATATATATATATATATATATTTATTTATAAATATCTTTCTTTTTCTTGTGTTTTCAAAAAAAAAAACCAAAAAAATATATATTTTAACCCCAAGGAGATTGCGTATACGCAATATATTCTTTTACAAGGGGATTTTTGGAATTTTGATTTCCATTTAATTGCACTAAAATTGAACTTTTCCTCTTATCCGTGTGTGGGTTTCCGCTTCTGAATTTTTGTTTTGTTTTGCTTGGTTTTTTTTTATGGATAATTTGTTTTTTTTTGCACTTTGTTGTTCGTTGTGGGTTTTGTAGTTGTTGTTGGTTTGAGGTATTTGTAATTTGTTGTTGTTGTTTAATTCTTCATCTGTTTTGCACTAATTTTGGACGTGTTGATGTTGTTGTTGATGGTGTTGGAAATTAGCTGCACACTTGCGGCAACTGCGACAGCAGCTTCAACATTAGCCTCTGCAGCAGCTGTGACTGAGACGATGCCGGCATCGCCTAAAACACATCTCATAGATCTCATAGATATTAGAACTTGGCTATGATTTTAGTTGGCCACCTGCTGGTTATATTGTTTTGTGTGGCATGTTGCTTATTGCATGTTGCATGCTTCTGGTTGAGGCGTTGGCGTTGCAGTTGTTGGTTGCTTGTTGCAGTTGAGACGAAATTGTTGTTTGAGTTTTGATTGCTGAGTTTTTTCTTGTTTTGTTTTTTTTTTTTGTTTTTGGCAATATATATAATATATATGTAAGTATATGTATGTTTTGTATATTGTTTAATTTTTTTTTCTCTGTGTTTTTTGGTGTGTGGTGCCGCCGCGGCACGTCATTTATCTCTTACGGTATCAGCAAAACTAAAATCTAAAGTCAGCACAAAAACCGCTGCGAGTGTTTGTTAGGCGCAAACAACACAAAAATGTTGCAGCGACGACGACAACGACGACGTTAACGTCAAGAGCAGCAACGTCGACAGCGAACAGCGACAGTGACGACGATGTTTCTCGCAAAAGCGCGCGCGCGCCCCACTCACCAACACACACGCAGGTGTAAAAGGCGCAGACACACACACGCACACAACAAATGCAACAACTACGACGACGATGTGTGATGACAACAATATTAAGAAAAATAGCAACTACACTCTACAAACAACCAAAAAAAAAAAAAAACAAGAAGAAAAATAACAAAAAAAATAATAATAATAACGCCAAGTGAGCAAGCAGCAACGGCAAAATTTGAATGGGGCTCGCTTGCTTTGCTTGACTCGCGCTGACTGAACCACAAAACGTTCGTTGGTTCGTTTGGCCAGTCGCTCTCTCTGCTGCAGTCGATGCTAGCATCGGTGTTGGCGTTGGCTTCGGCGTCGGCGTCTGCACCGACGTCGCTGATTGCGAAAACTTTGCCAGAGAGAGCAAGCAAACCACCAGCCAGGCAAACGACGGGCTCCACTCGTGAAGCCGACGACGCCGACGACGACGAAATGGCAAACAAACGTAACAGTTTGGCGAGCGAGCAAAAATGTTTGGCGCTCTCGCTCACACACACACACACACACACACACACACATACGCACATTCTTGCTCCCTCTCTGGCATTGCTGGTTCTTCTTGTTGCAGCTGCTTGGCTGTACGTGTGTGCATGTTTGGTGGGGTGGGGGGCTGTTAGGTCTTCTGTGTGCCACATGCGCATTTGCATGCAATTCTTGTTGGAGCCCACATCGAGTGGCAAACATCGCGCTTTTAGTGGGACGATTGAAAAACACTTGGTACAAAAAAAAAGCGCGCAGTAAATGAGGATCTTAACATCTGTATGTATGTATTTAGATTTTCTAAGCTCTAAGGACCAATTCCCATCGAAATCTTATCTTAAACTAATAATTTATTATTAAAGTTATTAAAGTTACAAGTAACAAAACGAAGAAAGGAGTTTTAAAGAATATGTAAATCCCATATTTTTTAGAACGGCATCAAAACTTTCAAAAGATATCCCAATTTTATGCTTGTAACATCAATATCGAAAGGATTTTTAAAAGGATCGATTAAAAAAAACCCTTTTAAATATTTTGGAATGGACTTAGTGTAATCAGTCCTGATGTAATGATCAGACCTTTAGTGCCGAGCGTTTCTACGGGGTTTTACACTTCTAATCAATAAAAATGATAATAGTTTTCCACAAAAGAATTCAATTGAAGAGGATCTTGACACCCTTGCAATCTTATGATTCTGCCAATTGACAAACATAAATGTCATAAATTCGAAAAATTCTGTCGCAATATATTTTAATGCCGATATATACCCAATATGAAATGAACATTTATAATTGTAATGAAATGTAAAATAATTGATCATTATTAATTGATCTATAAATATTTGATTATATCCGGGAAAAAACGGATATTACTAATACAAATACTAATGATTAAATACTGGTCATTGGTTATTGAATAATGTTTCGCTGGAAGATTAGTAAGCGGAATGATTGTTCCCCATATAAACAAAAAGTTTAAGAAATATAACAATTTTTTTATGAAAGAAAGCATTTTATGTAGTTTCTGCTAATTGGTTGAATCGATCTGTTTGATCTGTGTGTCCAGATCGTTGCCTGCTTATGAAATATCTTTTCCCTGTTTAAAACGTTTTCCTGTTTTTTTTTCTCCTTCTTCTTCTCCTTCTGTTTCTTATTTATTTATCCACACACACATTTCCTTATTTCCTTCGCTTTGAATTCTTGAGTCATTTCGAGAGTCGAGAGATTTCAAGATCAAGATCGTTTGCTTTAAAATGTGGGATATAAATATTCCTCTACATGTATACATACACACACTTATGTATGTAAATACGTATACGTAGGCCCTATATGAAGGCACACACAACCACAAGTAGACTACACACACACACACAAACACACACACACAGAGACAAGCAGACCATGCTGCCTCTCTGGGTGATGGCGATTAAAAAACATTCAACGACCCAGACCCAGTGCTCTCCTCTTTGCCAGGCAGCAGCAGCAGCATCCTCATTTTCCAGCAAGCAGCAAGTGTGGCGTGTGGCATGTGGCAAGAGGCAGGCGAAACTTTTTTGAGTGTGTCTATGTGTGCAGCTCCAAATGGGTCAGGCTATATAAAAAAGGGCTAAGCGATCATACGGGTTGGGGGTTGGGGTTGGTGTGGAGATGGCAAGGGGGGGCGGTGGATGGGGCGACTAAAAACGCTAGAGAGAGACAGATTGAGAGAGTAAGCAACCATAAGCAGGAACATGTTTGGCAAGAGAAGGCAATGCTGACGCTGGCGTCGTTGGCGTAGCTGCTGCTGCTGCTGCTGCAATCGACATGATTATGACTCAATGCAAGTGTGTGTGTGAGAGAGTGCTCTCTCTCTCTCTCTCTCTCTCTATCTCACTTTTTAGCTCTCTCTCTGGCAGTAGAGCAAATTTTCACTTTCCGTTTGTTTGATTGCTGTTGTTGCTGCTGGTGCTGCTGCTGCTGTTGGGGGCCTTTCCATTTACTTTGACGATTTGCGATTGCAAGTGTGGGAGCGAGAGAGCAAGTTGTTGCAAATAAAGGAAGCAGAGCAACGACAACGACAACGACGACGACGTCGAAGCAGCAGGCACATCAGAAGGAAGAGTTTTGTTTTTAGAACAAGGAGGCATGGCAGATTTGGGGTGGCAAGAGGGTGGAGCGGTCGGTCGTTGGGGGGTGGGGTGTGCTTAGCTAAAGAAGAACCTAAATGAGGCGACGACGACAAAAACAACAACAACAGCGACGACACAGACATACTTTTTGCTGTGTGCATGTGTGTGAAATGAGTCCAATGTACCGACAACTGCCATCTAAAGCGCGGTAGGTAGAGTGCGGGTGCCACTGCGGGAACGGCAGCGGGTGAGGGGGTGGCGGCAGCACCAGCATTGGGACAGGAATGGACAGGGGTATTTTAGGGTTTGGTTGCCGCAGACGGCTCCTTTTTATTTATTTTTTGTTTCGTTTTCGTTTTCTCTCGTTTTGGCAAGGAGACTGAGTCCAAAGGGAGACAGACAGTCGTAAAAGAACTTTTTGTTGTTGTTGTTGTTAAAGAAGAAGAAGAAGAAGAAGAAGAAGAAGAGGAAGCGCATTAGGTGGCTCTGAACTGAACTGAACCGAACTGAACCGAACCGAAGAAGAACCAAAACCAAACCAAATCCAAACTGGTAAACTGACTGAACTGAGACTTAAACTGAGACCGAGACTGAGACTGAGACTGGGAGTGGGGGTGGGGGTGGGGGTGGGGTGCGTATTGGGTAGCTGCAAGGTTCTAGTCAGCTCCTTGACTCCTTTTTGTGAGGTGTGAGCGCGGACGACTTGTGTAGCCGATTCATGTTTCAACAGAAGTCATTGAACAGCCAACGAACGCATGAGCCACAGTGGGGCAAAAGCCATTACAACTTCTTTTTTTTACATAACTACATATGTATATCCTCCATAGAGGTCGCTGTCCACCACAGAGATTGATTTTTCAACAGAAAACTCTTTGAAAAAAATAAATCTATTCATAAATCTTATTGAATCTTGTTTTCCTTGATTATTCTAATAAAAAAGCATATCTCTTATATACAGATCATGTCATAAGTGATTCGAGCTTTTCATTACTTATTCAAATCCAAGCTGATTTAAATGAAATATTTTTATTTTTTTTAAAGGAATCCTTAGTAGAACAATCTCAAAAGAAATAAATGCTTTGTATGACAATTTTTAGCCCACTGTGCCTATGATAATGATGACTGCAAGTAAAATCCTCCACCACCACCGCCTCATCCGATTCCAATGTTGCCCGCTTGTCCAGACACTTGGACGATGGGTTAGGAAGATGTCGGAAATGTAGTATAAGCAGGCCAAAAGCAAGGCAGCAGGCAGACGGTGGGGGGGGGGGGCAATTTTTTTGGTATTGCTTACAGTCAGTCAGTCAGTGGCTCCAGCTCCAGTTCGAGCTCCACCTCCCCCAGATAGCTCCCAGTTCCTTCAATTTTTGAAGGCAACACCGTCATCCACACGCACACACACACACACACACACTGACGAGGGAATGTCGACAGCAGCAGCAAAGACGAGACAACATTTTTTTTGTTTTTTGTTTTTGGTTTTTTTTGGTTTTTTTTTTTGGTGTAAACAGCAGTGAATGACCTCATATCATCATCTAATACACGCGCCATGCACTCAAACCCAGCAATTGTCGCATTGACTGAATGCGCGACTGACTGACGGACGGACGGACGGACGGACTGACTAACCTGCAGACAGAAACAGCAATAGCAACAGAGAATCAGAGTCAGAAAACCCGAATTTCTCCCCTCTTTCTCTCTCTCTCTTTCTCTCTCTCGTCTCTCCAGTCGATTACGAACGATTGCCAAAACGACAAACGCGACAAAATGACACAAAAGCTAAAGCAGACTTGTAATTGTTACGGCTTCGAATCGGTCCGGGATTGGATTGAACAGGAGGACGAGTATAGGGGGGATGATGGGTTGGGGTTGCGGTTTTGAGATGGGGGTTAGATGGTTGTTAGGTCTGGTTATGGGATAGTGGCTCTCATCTCATCGCATCGCATCTCTCTTTGTTCTTTGTCTTTGTCGAGATGTTTGAGGGACGCTTGTGGGTTAAATGAGTGACATTTATAATGGCTCCAATGACTGGGGAATGAATGCTTGGTGCTTGGATCAAAGATATTCTCTAAAAGATTACTCCTCAGCTGATGCAGTTTTAATATTGTGGGATTACTACATAAATGAAATGAAATTAATTGGAAAAAAGGTACATTTCTCCACCAAAAAGCACATTTTAGTCAACTTTCATAAATTTTATTCATATTTGAAACTGATAGATCGAAATAATATCAAAATTTACCCCAAGATGCGACAATCATTCAACAATCGGGGACATTTTACTATTTTAAAACTTTCTTTAAACTCTAGATTTTCAGATCTGCATTGCAGTTTTGTCAAAGTTATCGCCGCTGTGCAAAAAAAGGCTTATAGAAGTCACTCCAAACAATCGATAAACATGTCACCAATTCCAATAAAATATTACCCAATTTTTTCTATACTTCTTTTCGTATGATGTTACCTGACCTTCTCTTATGGTTGAGGAAGTTTTAATCGACTCGACATATGTCGATTTGCAGCACCTGAGTTCAGCAGATTTTCATGAACTAATTTCGACCTTCCAGTAGGTTTAACTTTGCTTATTTCCCCATTTCTAGAACAACTCAGACAATTTGAGTTTGCTCTTGACCATCATGTGACAAGAAAAAGAAGATAAAGTGCCAATTCTTATGTTGGCCGGACCAACATTGCGTATGAGTAATATTTTTTGTTGTTAGTTGTTTTTGCATGTAAAATGCAACTCATTACAAGTGTCAAAAAGTGTTTTAAGCCGTAGACGAAATGTTGTTGTTTGTCTTGTGTTGTTGGTGTTGGTGTTAGTGTCGTAAGAACCAACCTTGACCGCCACTTATGACCAAGTTAAGTGACAACTAGTTCTTAGTTGGCAGTTTTTGTTATTGAAATTACATAAAAAATTAAATAAAAAACCAGAAAAAATGGAGAAAAAAAATGCAAAAGCAAAAGAGCAAAGTGCAAAATTTTCATCATCATCATCATGATCAAGACGATGTTCATTATGATGATTATAATTATTATTATTTTTGCCTTTTTGCTGTTAATACCTACTACTACCTACCTACTAAATGCTGATGTGGGCAAGTTTATAGTCAATGTCAATGATAAGATTGGTTAACGTTTTTTTTTTTTTGGTTTTTTCGGTTGGTTTTTTGTCTTACTATCTGTTTGTGTCAGTCACTGTCAATGACAAGAGAGAGAGAGAGAGAGAGAGAGAAAGACGATACGCGACGAGATGAGATGAGACTCGATTCGACTCTAATAAGCAGCAAGAAGAGATTGTTGGAATCCTTTTTCTTTTTTTTTTTTGCTCATCTAGACAAGCGAATCAAGTTTTATGCGTTTTAATTAAACGAAATCGAAAGCTCTAGACAAAGATGGAGAAAAGTAAGCGCAAAGGAAATTGCTGATTGTTGCCGTTGCTGCTGGTGTTGTTGGCCATTACATTTTACTGCTCATTTGACCACAACAACATTCTACGCTTTTCCACTTGCACTTGACAACGAAAATGCTACAAACAACTGGAAAAACTCGTAGTCGTAGTCGTAGTCGTCGTCGCTATCGTTGTTGTCGCTGACATCGTCGAAGTTGTTGTCGTCGTCATCGGCATCATTGTTGTTGTTGCTGTTGTTGTTGCTGCTGGCACAACCACAAACAATGGCATCCTACTTTTTGGGCAAAACAAGTCGCTCATACGCCCCATTGGCATTGTTTTGCTTTTCCTTTCTTTTGCAGCCAGCAACCTACTACCCACAGTCCCCACTCCCCTCTACCCAACCTACTTCTCTTCTCCCCACTCTACACATCTCTTGCTTTGGCTTGCACTTGCACTTTCTTTTTGCATTATGGTCGTTGATGTTGCTGCCGTCGCTGCGGCTGCTGCTTCTGCTTCTGCCGCTGCTGCTGTTGCCGGTGGAAAAACTTTCGATTTTCTCGCAAAAAAAAAAAAAAAAAAGCCAAAAGCAAATTATTTCTATTTTTGTTGCAAAGAAAATGAAAGCGAAATGTGCAATGCAATGTGCGAAACAGAGGCGCTATATATTAGTTAGCAAACATGTGGAAGATTCCAAAGGGGGATGGTGTGTGTGTGCGTGTGTGTGTGTGTGTGGCACCGGCTACCCAGCAACAACACTGAAACATCAATTGAGAAAATGGCAACAACACCAAGAAAGTCATCTTAGTTGGCCATTTGATTTGATGGCGTCTGTTGGACGCTGAACTGTTGGCTCTTTGAACATAAAGACAGGCCCTTAGGCCAAAACTATAAACAATTTATATAGCTAAAAAGCAGTAGTTAGTAGTTATTTAGTTATAGTACACAACAAAGTGTGAAAGGAGAAAACACAAAAGAAAGAAACGCACGAGAAAACATCTTAAAATCCTGAACTGTCTCTCTCCTCATTCTATATTCGATTGTTTCGTTGACTAAATTTTGAGGATCCTAATAAGAACTGAAGCTAGAGAGAGATTAAACTTAGCGATCTTTACTAACAAACATGATGTACATTCCATTCCATTTTTATGCAAGTTGATAGGATCAATTTTTATATTTGATAGTTTGACATCTCAAAAATCAGTCAGTTACATCCAAATTTTGTTCTCGACATTTAATTGGCGCTTTATTTGGAAAAACAAATTGTTGTCTATAGTTTTCAAAATTTTCTAAAATTGAGACTCGTCAGATTTGAGTTTCTAAACGGGAAACAGATAAAGATGAGTGCTTTTTTTTTATGAAAATTCCCGAGAGAAAAGTTCCTAAGAAAACTTTGAAAATTTTTCAAAATTCAATTGCAATTTTAGTCTTTTCGAGATTCTAAGTATGCCAAAAGATCTCCAACTCAAAGGAAAAAATTTGTGTTCCCTAGAAAAAAGTCTTACAAAATCTGAATACTTTTAAATTGAAAATAAGAGTTTCTACGATCAAAAGGAACAAGAAGCTAGAAGCTAGATTGGTCCATATTGAAGTGATTATAGTATACATTTGGGGGCATTTTTGATTGAAGATAATCAGAAATCTAAAAGTGTGCGAATTGAATTTTCATTGAATTTTCACACTTAAATGTTTTAACTAGGTACAATTGTGTTGTTCATCGGATCTTTTAGTCACAGTTGGCCGCACTTTTGTGGCCAATTAGCCCAGAGAGTTGACCACAGGCTGCAAGAGCAAGAGCAAGAGCAACAACAGCAACAGAAACATCGACAAACAACTTTAGCAACAACACGAAAATCATGATTTTCCTAACCGACTTTAGTCCAGGTTGGATGACTCTCGCATTTGTATGCATCGCCGGTCATTCATAATGAAAGTGAATTTCGCATAGTTTTTGTTTTTTCTTCTTTCCAACTAAACAACCAACCAACCAGCCAACCAGCTAACCATCTATCCCATCTATTCCATCTATCTATCTCCTCCGTATTGGCAATTTCTAATGCGTCGCCAACTATCGCAAAAACCAGTTGCTGCAACAGAAAACGTTGCCTCAAGTAAAAGTATTTTAGTAGGCCGCTTTTGGCCTCGTCATCGTCGTCATCATCATCATCATGATCATGATTCGACGCCATCGGGTAACACTGACTGACTTACTGACTGACTGACTGACTAACTGACTCACCAACTGGCTAACTGACTGACTTCTTGGCCAAGTCAGCGTGCAAACGTAAACAGAAATTATCAGCAGCAGCAACAGCGAGAAAGAAAAAGGAAAAGCGAGACTTGGCCACATGTGATGTGATTTCACATTCGCGCTGGCCATGTTGATTTTCCTATGGTTTTTCTTTTTCTTAGTTTTTAGTTTTCGGTTTTTTGTGCTTTTTTTGCGCTTTTGGTTCAAGTCCAAGCCGGAAAGTATTTATTTTAATTAAAGAAATGCCGTTCAACTGCCCAAGCCTTGAAGTGTTAAGTGTTTGGTGTTGACTGTATATCTCTCTCTCTGTGTGTGTGTGTGTGTGTGTACGTTTTCGGCATTTTCATTTTTGATTTCCGAAAGCTATCAATTTGGTTTTTCACTTTCCCTAGCTCACTTGTTGCCACTGCAAGAGGGTTTTCCTTTTCGCTGACCCAGTTAGGCGGCACAGGAAATCGCAAAACGTTTAAAGCAAACTTGGCTTAAACTAATATTGGCCAGGATCGCGCGTGAATCGATCTACTGCAAAATGTTTATGGTCATCAAATTTGGGTCAATCATTTGTCTAAGATAACTTATTACTAATTGATAAGAATATAAAAATCTCAAGTGGGTGAGCTAGACCAATTTCAATTTCTACCAATTCTAAGACTAAGCCAATTTCTACTCTGGTTTCTCATCAGTTTTAACGTTTTATGAACCGTTTACAATATTACGTATACGCATTGGGTATATGTGTACACTGCGTATACTTGACATGGTAAGTTCTTACCCAGAGAGAGATTGAGGATCCAAATTAAACGCAACTTAAATAGTAAAGATGGAGATCGAGAGTAGAATAAATGTTAGGAGATTTTCTATGGGATTGAACTCCGTTGTATATAAGTAAATAGACAGGAATGAGGATCCTCCATGCGTTTACTATATAGATACCTAACTTGTTTCTCATTCTCGATCTCGATTGCCTGACAAATCTTGAAACAAAGTCAATAACTCAGCAAACCTTGTAGATAGTAAATAGATATTTGATAGCAGTGAACAATTCAACTTGATTAAATGCAACTTAAGCAACATTTAGTAACTTTTGTCTTCTTTCGTGTTTGGTCTTTTCTAAATAATTCTTCTGATAATTCTTTCTACGAATTGTTGAGAAATAAACGAGAAAACTTAATTTTCAATATTTAATCACAAAATGAATAAGAATTTTAAATAGGTTAATTTTTCTAATTAACCAAAATCGAATAAATTGAAATTGTATTATTTAAACGCACACACATTTGCATAGTCTTCTTTAAAAGTCTATGCATAACTGACCTACGTGCTTATATATAGATATGCAAATTGTTTAAACAAAATGAATATATATTTTATCTAATACACACACACAGAGATATACATACATGCATCTAAATGCATTGAAAATGTTGCTTCTCGAAGTCTCCCTCTGTCTCCGCACGTCCCACCCCTCACCACGACCCGCCCCTCGGCTGCTAAAGCAAAAGTTGATTAAACTGCCACAATAACACGGCAACAACAACAATCATTTTCAAGTTCAACACAAAGATACAAACAAATATACAATGCAAATAAATTCAAAAGAGCATTTCAACTGGAAAATTCCCAAAAAAAAAAAAAACAAAAATAGAAATAGAAAAAAAAATATAGAAATACAACAACAAATATTTTGTGTGTGTTGCAAAGCAAATATATATTATGTATGTACAAAACGAAAGCAACACAACTACTAAGCAACAAGCAACAACAACCAACCGACTGCAACATAAATCACAACGAAATTCTCACACATTTATTAAGTGCTGATTAGTATGGAGAGAAAAAAAAACCAAGAAAAACTATTAACTAAAAGTGCAAACCAAATGCAAAATGTTGCTACTGTTGTTGCTGTTGCTGTATTTGTATATCGTGCGTTTCATTTTCATTAGTTGTTTTTTTTTTTTTTTGGTTGTTTACGTGTTTTATTGAAAAAGATTTTCAATGCCATTATAGTGCATTAGTGTGTGTGTGTGTGTGTGTAAGTTGTTGTAAATGCAAGCAAAGCAAATGTCCGTCTAACTGTACGACCGTCAACCGCAACCATTTGAGTCAGAGAGACGTTAGAGGTAATGTTAGAGGGGAAAACAGAGTGTGGGGTAGCGAGGGGACGAGTGGGGGACCACGACGACAGACTGACACACAGCAACTGCGACGCCGCTGACTGCAGCAGCAGCAGCAGCAATAGCAATAGCAACAACAACAGCTCATCCGCTCGACGTTTGCTAAGTAGTTACAGCTACTAAAAACATTTAAACGAGGGCTACTTCAAATATTTCTACATTAGATTCGATTCATATTTATATACCAAGGAAAATCTGATTTGAAATTCTCTTTTAACTAATTTTATTAACCAGCAACTAAGTATCAGTAAAAGTTAGATAAGTTCTACTAAAATATAATACGTCAACTGAAATAGAGTCTTCTTTAGGCCAATTATTTTTGAACCATTAAATGATATTTTTTTCTGATCCCTTTTCTTCATTTCAGTGACACTTTTAAGTGATTATTTGTAAATTACTTATCATTTGCATGAATATATCATTCAAATTTGTATTTCGTTTTACGGTGGGAACTGAACACATGAGACGCACTGTAGCAGCAATAACATTTTTTTAAGGAATTTCCTATCGTAAATTGTGCATTATTAGTAAAAGAAAATGTTCTACTATAACTATATACAGAAATGTCCGCAGTGAATTCTCTTTCTGAAGAATTTTCATAATGCTATTGAAAAAGAGTTTCTCTTCTTAAAGAGTTTTCTGCTTGTAAAAATAATTCCAAATCATTCACCGCTGTAACTAACATAATCTGCTCTATGTTGGTGCGGTATCGCTTCAGATTCCCAAAGCAACATAAGGCATATTAAGTTGCTTTCTATGGTCTTTCGAATTAACTAATAAAATCTCGACATCAAACCAATATTTCTCACTAACAACCGAAATGGTTGTTTGGCAAAAACCATAACTCAAAGTGTTTTGTGGCTCGTAACCGTTATAACGTTTCGGTATCGGTTACATTCCCTATTATTAGATATGCTCAAAGAAAGTTTTCGCCAACGATATGCTTGGCCGGCAAATTGATCGTGCAATAATTACTGCATAGCTGCAAGTTGCCAGTTGCAAGTTGCAAGACGACGACGACGTCTACGACGATGATGATGATGATGAAGTTGTTGCTGCTGCCACAAATGGAAAGCAACGAGAGGGAAAGTGTTGCCAGTTGGCAGTTTTCAATTTTCATTTTCATTTTTTTTTTCTCATTTTCCTACAATTTTTTTGTTGTGTTTCTTTTTCTTTCTTTCTCATACTGTGTATGCTTTTTTTTCAGTTTCCATGGCATGCTGCTAATAATACCCAATCATAATGCCGCATAATAGACACACTGACATTGAAACGAGACAAAGCAGAGGAGTGGGAAGGGAAGGAGGAGGCAAGTCTGCTGCAGCAGTTGTTGCTGCTGCCAACACGGTAGCCCAAGTGAGATCGATTGGCATCGTCGATCATCGCCAGCAGCAACAGCAACAGCAACTGCAACTGCAATGGCAACAACAACGTCGTCTAAAACTAAAAAGCAACGTCAACATCAAATTGTAGTGTTGTTGTTGCTTTTGCAACAACGTCGACAACTGCAACGACATTCAACTGATAGAAGTCAAAGTTCTGAGAGAAGGCGACAGATAACACGTCACTTGATCGAATGGGGACATGGACAACATGCGTACTGCCGCCAGCCCCTCCTCCTCCACATACAACATAGTCGTAGCCGTAGTCGTAGAACGTCGTTTGTCGTCCGCCGTCCGCCAAAACCCGCACCCCGTCTAAACCCTCTACCTCCCCTCCCTGCCTCCCTCATTTCCGCACAGTTAGGCCCGCCACTCGAAATGAATCGTCGTCGCCGTCGCCGTTGCCGTTGTCGTTAGCTTCGTTAGGTACCCCACGGGCTCACCCTTCCTACCTCTCTACTCCCTCCTCCCACCGCCCATTCTTCCTCCTCGCCTCAGCCTCTCTCTCTCTCTCTCTCTCTCTGTGTCTCTCTATATTTATTCTATATATATTTATTATATAGAATATTGCGCGTATCGAACACTATTGCGGTTGCATGTTGCAACGGGCTGCCAAGTGGGTGAGCAAGAGACAGAACAACATAGAAACATAGAGTGTGGGGAGGGGTCTGGAGGGGCAGAGAGAGGGGTATACGGTGATGGTCGTTTATGGCCGTTTGTGTCTGTCGGTCTATCCGTCTGTCTGTCGGTAGCGCAAAACATTTTTCAATTGAAAACTATTCGTTGCTGTTGTTGCTGCTGCTGTGTTGCTGCTGCTGATGTTGCTGGCGTGCATTTTATTTGATTTGATTTCATTTGATTTGAAATTCTCATTGCATTGCAGTTAAAGCCTATTGCAATTACTTTTTGCCATTTGTTTCTTGTTGGCTTGTTGCTGTTGCTGTTTCAGTTGCAGTTGAAAGCCAATGTCTCTGCTCTATTGAGACGATATAATGGGTGCCTCTTCCCCCGTATCACAACACACACACACACACACACACACACACATGTGGGTGGGCGACTCAACCAAATTGAGGTAGGTTAGCCTCACAGAGCAACAAGTTGCGATCGCATAAAGATTGCAAATCTTATCGTTGTCAATTGATTAAAGAGAATTGTTTGAATAAATTGTCACATTGCTTCACATATCACATATCAAAAAGTTCTTTGAGAGACACAATTGTATTGCAAATATTGAAAACCATTTGCAAACCATTTATATTATCTTAGAAAAAAGTAAGTAAAAGTAAAAATGTGATTAATTGTGCTATTTCTTAAATACCACAAGAAAAAGTAGTAAGCATTACTTTTTAATTATCATAAAACAACTAATTAGTAGCATTAATTTTTAAATATCTCCTAGAAGCATTACTTTTGAATTATCTATAGAAAATTGCCCACATCTTTGCCGATTTAAATCTCTGTTAAGAGAAGTAAGATCGTTTCACAACGAAGCACCCTGTATGCAAGCAACTAACGCACAATTACCCAACACATATACAAATGCATTTTGCAAAAAAAAGATAGATAGATAGATAGGTACACACACATAGAGACACTACTAACTCATACAACTAAGCAAATTGAATGCATTTTATTTGCCTAGGCATATTTTTAATTTGCGAGGAAGGAGAACAAATACAAAAAGCAAAGAGGGACACAGACAGCAAGAGAGGGGGGCGAGATAGATGGTGGAGAGGGAGGAGAGGGGACGGACAACTGCATAGAATATACATAGAGCGAGTTGCGAACGAAACGAACAAAATGAATAACGAAACGAATGCGCGAACTGCAAATGCGAATGCGAATTGCGAGTATGAGTAAACGAGTACGAGTAATAATAATAGCAACAAAATTTCCTTTTCTAGGTCTAGGCCAGATGCACAATTACATTCTAAAATATGCACACAGCCTATAAGTGTGTGTGTGTGTGTGTGTGTGTGTGTGTATGTCTGTGTGTTGCTCCAGCTCCGGTTAAACAACAGGTAAAGCTGAATGGAAATGATATGCACTCGTCCCAAGTCGCCGTATCTAGGCAAGTACGAGTGTACTTTCCGATATATGTATACTTATTTGTATGTAGGCCCCCCCCTCTGCCACTTGACTTTTCCAATTAAACTGTAGTTATATCAGTTGTAAAGGGAACTTTGATTATGCCAGCAGAATTATCTCAGTGTGTGTGTGTGTATGAGTGGTTGCAACTTGACTTGTTCCCATTCCTATAATTCCTGCAACCTATAAATATGGACAAATGTTGCCACACACATATAGACACCTCTCTCTCTCTCTCTCTCTATATATATCTCTCCATCTCTCTCTAGATATATATATATGCCGGATTATAGATGCACACATTGTAGTCAGACATCCGCCTAATATTTGTGTGCTGCAGTTGCCGTTGCGGTTGGCATTGCTGTTGTTGCTGCTGTTGCCGTTGTTGTTGCCTCTTACGCATGCAATTTTCGCTTTCGTTTTTCGCGCATGTTTATTCTTTTTGAAGGACAAGCTAGCTATACCTATACCTATATATATATATATATATATATATATATGTCTCGGTGTCGATCTGAATACCGTAGCACAAAACCAACAAAGTCTTTTAACATATACATTTGTAAGTATAGATAGATAATTCAGCACATTTTTCCCCCTCTCTCTATCTCAAATGTGCGAATGGGTTCAAATTCTTTAAGCATTATATTTATGCATATTATATTCTGTCTCCCTCTCCTTCTCTCTCTCTCTCTCTCTTCTACAGATTCATGCATATATGCAGGAATAAAGTTTTCTTAAGGAGAATACAACAACAACAACGTAAGGTCCTAAAAGTTAAGGAAATGGAAGGGCATGATCATATCATTTGCTATAAATTTATCATTTACGTAATCATAATAATAATAATTTAGGAAAATTTAATTAAAAGAGCATTAACTACTGGGTCCTTCAACTCCTAATTCCTAGCTAATAAACACCAAATGAATATTGTATATCTAATAAATGTACATATGGATGTACGAGAGATTTGGTTCTCTTTAAATCTACCGACTCAGGAGTTAGGTGTGCTTATAACCGATTCTCTTTAGGATAATATTTGCAGTCCAAATGTTGAAAGTTCGAAGAGAGATATACGATTACGAAAGCATTTAAAAGCTACTCTGAAAACGTAGAACTCAAATATCCACTATGTATTCTAGAGGACTTCAAAGTGAAAAACTATCTAAATGTTTTTTTTTTGCAATTATTATATTTCCAATAGTTATGCCCTGTTCGATTGTTCCCAATTCATAAGAGAGAGGGGGGTGTACGGTGAAAGGGGGGTTACGACCCAAATTCGGGTATGGCGAGTTCGCTTCGGCGAGTAACGGGTCACACACCGAATGGAGGTGTACCCAATACCCCATCCATCCAATTAGTCTTCTTTTTTTTTTTGCATTTATGACATACATATGATACGATTTTCCGCTCATTTTCCTCATTTCCCGGCAGAAACGCAATTTTCTTTTTGAAAAGCAAAAAACCAAACGAAACGAAGAAAAACAAAATCAAAATGAAAATAAAATGCAGAAAAAAGGTGAGACAAGCAGAGAGAGCGAAAGAGATAGAGAGGGAGAGAAAGAGACAGACAGACGGACATCTATCATGCATATCCGTTTCACGAGTGTGTGTGTGTGTGTGTAAGTGCGAATCGTCGGCATGATCAGAAGGCCAGACAAAGCTAAAGATATAGATATAGATATATTTGTAGATCTAGAAGATGACTGATTATGGCAAAAAGTTGCTGCGTGGGATGAGTAGGATGAGAGGACTGACAGGAGATGCTAATTAGGGGCAACACTTTATATGCCAATTGAATGTTTGCCAATGGGTCAATTAAGGAGAGACAGGGAGAGAGAGAGCGTGAGAGAGTAAGAAAGAAAGAGAGAGAGAGAGAGGGATGGAGGGTCTTTATTTAGAAGATATGTTTGCCCCAAGTCGGAAAATGGATATGCAAACAAGAAGCGTCAATTTGATGTCTCGCTATATAATGCTAGCGCCAGTCAAGCAGCACACACACACACACACACACTCACACACACTAACATAGTGTGTATATAATTCTTTTTCTTTCTTTCGTTTCATTTTGTTTTTGTTGTTGTTGTTTTTTTTTCTAGATTTCATTTGTTGGGGCATTGCAAAAAGGGGAGCCTTAGCTTTTCGCACACACAAACACAAATGCGCACGCTTTGCTTCTATATTTGTGTGTGTGAGAGTGTGTGTATCTCTGCTGCTGCTGCTGTCTATGTTTGTGTGTTTGTCTGTTTGTATATAACAGGCGGGTGCAGCGAACTAATTCAAGGCTGCATACCACACGCTATGGCAAAAATAAAGCTATATCAATGTGTTTGTTGCTCTCCGTCCACTGAGTGGAGCGCTGCTGCCTCTGTCTCCGTCTCTGCCGTTGCCGCTCTCACTGCCATTTGCCTGCCTTTTCACTGGTGTGTGTGTGTGTGTGTGTGTGCATGTATGTGCAAGACAAGTTCAGCAGCGCTAAACATTCAAAGCCAGCCAAAGTCGGTATTGCTATTGGGTTTTTGAAATGGAGAGTGGAGACAAGTGGTGTGACGAGGCGGGAGCGGGTATACGGGGGGGTGGGGTAGAAGAGAGATAGAGAGGGAAGGCAGGCAAGCAGACAGTGACTGAGAATTTTGTAAGGTTGTATCATCGTCGTCGTCGTCGTCGTTGTTGCCGTTGACGTCGTCAACGTCGAGCAGCGCTGTTGCTGCGCCGTCGTCGACGGTTTGGCTTTTGTTTTCATAAACGAGATGCGACTGCGACGGCGGCAGAGACGTAGTGTAGTCAGTTGGTCGGCGGCACACGCTCTAATGCAATCAAAAGCTAAACGAACATCGCATAAACTGGAACTGGAACTGAAAACTGAACTTTCCGACAGGGCCGGAACAATACCCAAAGACCAAGTCGCACCCACCAACCCCTCTCCCCTCTGAAAAGGGCTAACAACTAAGACTTAAGAGTTGGCAAACCATCTACATAGTATCCTGTCTAATGAGGAAAGACGGAAGGAAGGAAGGTCTTCTGATAGCCCCCAACTCTTTCCGGGATTCCCTTAGTTAGTTATGCATGCCATCTAAATAGAGGGTGGGGTAGGGTGATGTGTAGACAACTTCTAACTTTCCTATAATCATGCGGATTGAATTGAAATCTGGAAAGCTTTTCCAAAGCTGGATTTCAACAATGTCTAGGTCTATAACCGAAAAGTTGTTATCGATAAACAGACAAGAAGTCGTATAGCCTACATATTATATTATTGAAGTCTGATCTCGATTGAATTTCAAAGTTTTCGATAACTTTAATAGTCGAAATGTTTTTATCGATAAAACAATAGACAAGAAATCGTTAAATAGCCAACATTGTTTGTTTATAATAATTGCCCCTGACCAAGCGCCAATTTTAATTAATTAAGAAACTACACACCCCCCTCTTAAGCACAACAATCGCCCCATCCCCCCATCCTCAGCGCAACTGCAACCACTACTGGCTATCTACTAAACATCTCTTTGCCCTTTTCCTTCTTTTTACACCATGCATCCATAGGATGAAATGGTATATTAAAGTCGCCAAAACGTATGTAACAGGCAGAAGGAAGAATTTCCGACCCTATGAAGTATGTATATATATTCTTAATAAGGATGAGAAGAGAAATTGATATAGCCATGTCCATTTGTCCGTCCGTCCCTAAGAGTGCATCGATCTCAGCTACTATAAATGATAGAGCTACCAACTTTAGAATGTAGACTCGTGTAGTATATTAGTATGTGTCGTATTATAGTATGTTCACTGAACATTAATCATTGCACCAAATTTGATACAAATCGGAATAAAAATGGCCGAGTTATACGTTGAAACGTTTTGTACTCAAAAGTGTTTTACACATAAGAGTGAGCGAGATGGCATGTGTTAGAAATTTAATATATGACTTTAGTTTTATAAATTCGAAGTAGTTTTTTCCGTTGATGCATGGTATATTCAAGTCGGCCCGGCGACTTACTTACTAAATTTTTTTGTGTCTTCTGCCATTGCAAAATTCCCATTCTGTTTTTACAATTTTACTTCAAATGGCAGGAGAGGAGAAGAGGGTAAGGCGTAGAGGTGAGGCAGGAGTAAGGTTGTGTTGTGGAGTGTGTTAGAAACTCAAGCTTCCTTTACTAGCTGGAAAAACTTTGCCACATTTCATTTTCATTGGCCAATATGAGATGAGATGCATATGAAGAGAAAATGTTCACATACACACACACGCACACACTTCGAATCTTCTTTCCCCCCACGGCTCTCGTCTCTTCCCTTCTCCTCCTCTACCCGCCGTTCCTCTTATCCTATTTTATTATTGTTTTTCAGTTTCTTTTTCATTCGTTGTTGTCTGTTTTGCATTTGTTGCCAGCATTGTTGTTGTTGTTGCAACATGTTGCTGTTGTTGTTGTTGCTGTTGTTTATATGGGGTGAAGGTGAAAATTTTGTTTGCAGCCGCAGCTTGTGGCCCCTTTTTTTTATTTTCTATGGCTAACGACAACTGACAATGGGATGCCCCATGTCTACATACATATGTACATATGTATGTACATATAGCTGATTGTTGTTACAAGTTTACCCCTGCCCCCTCTACCACTCTCTTTCTGTGTGTGTGTGTGTGTGTGCGTGTGTGTTGTTGCTGGTGTGTTAATGGGTTACAGTGCAATTAGGACAGTGTGTGCTCTTACAGATTGAATTCGATTAACTTATAATGAGCATCAACAGCAACAGCAACACCAGCAACACATTGCCGATGCAAATTGTTTTAAGGGGAGGCACACACAACTTACTATAACGAGGCTTGTTAGATACATTTACACACACTCACACACACATACAATTTAAAATAATTTATAGCAAAAAAAACCCCAAGTTGACTATGAATTTACACTGAATTTAAGACATTTCCAATTAAAAAAAAAAACTGCACAACACATTTCAATTAAAAGTTATGTTTTTATATCGAAAATATAACATTTCTAGGTAAATCATTCAAACGCTTCAACGACCTTAAAATAATCCTTTTCTCTATTTTCATGATTTGAAATTTATGCAATTTTTGAACATTATAATAACTCCTTCAAAGTGTCTTTTATTTTATTTTAAAAAGTTATGGATCAATTAATGAATCAATTGAGGCCTGATTACATTAAAACCTGATCAAATATTTTCCAATAATTATGTATGGCAAGGCCTAAAGTGAGCGTTCTTTCAACTTCTGAACTATGCTTCGGTGATCTTAGGTGGTAATGACTTGAAAACTAAAAAAAAAAATTAGTTTCTATCAGAGTAGTAACAACTGATCGAGATATTAATCACCCATTACTTTTCTCCAATTTTTTCTGTAGTTTCTTTGTTTCTAAGCCGCAAATTTAAATGAATTTTATTTGAAGACCATATAGATTGCACAGGCACTGGTCCTATAGTAGAGATTCAATGATAGATTCTAGAATAGTGTTTAAAAAACATATGTATTCTTTATGAACAGCTTTGGGGATTACCCATAAAAGGATTATACTTTAGTCTTGTCTTAAACCACTTTTAGTTTTATTCTAGTCTTATCGTAGTCCTATCCTATCCTAGGTCTAACTTAGAAGGGATCCCTTTCCAGGTTAGATGTCTAAGATGAGATGCCTATACATATATCGTGGCTTTAGTTCTGCATCTCTATCTCTTCCTCTTGCAATTTTCAAAACTCATATGTACCCAAAGTAATCAACGAAAAAACCAATTAAATATATAATTTTTTTCCTTTTTGTTTTTTTTTTTTGGCATCCTTCTTGGCTTGAGTTGAGAAATCGAAGTTCAACCCAAATTAAAAATGAAAAATGTTGACAATAAGCCATTAATCAATTTGTTCTCTTTCGACAAAATGGCGCATAAGACTTTAGATAGATAATAATGACTTCATTTGCAATCACAAAAAGACACGAGAGCGAGGCTAAGGCGAGGCTCCTGCCAAAAATGAGAACACCAGCAGCAGCAGCAGCAGCAGCAGCAACAACAGCAGCAGCAGCAGCAACACTATTAACAACAACAACAACAACTAAACGATATCCGTTAAAACTTGAACTCGGCGGTCAACCTGCCGTGCGTGCAACAACAAAAAACAATAACAATAACAACAAATGCCAAACCAATCAACAAAATTGCAAAGTGCATTTAGCAGTGGCAACGTTTGGCACTCACAAATGTTGCTAGTAGAGCGTCGAATAGGTTAGGCTAGGAGGAGGGGGTCCAGAGAGTGGGATGGTGGTGATTTTTGGGGGGGAGGGGTGGTGGTGAGGTAGGTGTCGGGTATATGGGTTTGGGGGTACTCAGTTGTCGTTGGTGACAGTGACGTGCTCGGCGGCCTGCCCGGTTCGGTTCGTTTCAGTTCGTTCAGTTGGCTGGCTGGCTGGCTGGCAATGGACAAATGAACGCCCCTGACATCGTTAGTTGTTGTTGTTGCCGCTGTTTTTGTTGTTGTTGTTGGTGGTGGTGGTGCTGCCGCTGCAATTGTTGTTTTAGTTATAATTGTTGTTAGACGTTTTTTTTTTTTTTTTGCTGGCCGGGGCACGCAGAAAATCCTGATTTGGTTATAACAACGCACATTTTGAGGCAAACACCAACAACAACAGCAGCAACAACAGCAACAAGCGACATGATTTGAAATTCAAATTGCCAATCCAATCCAAAAAAAAAACCAAGCCAAGAAATGCGTGCAACGAGCGACTACTACCATATAGCCATGAGGCATGGCTAGAAACATGCATAGAACATGGCAAAATGGCAGTTACAAAAAATAATCAAATAAATAATCTAACAAAATGTATATGTGCGTGTGTGTGTTTGTGTGTGTGCCAGGGATGGCAAAGTGACATTGCAGTCGATAAACTAACGACTGAAAGTCTCTCTGCAACAATTGACTGAAAGTCTTACTAATTGAAAGCCAATTGACGATTAAACAAAACTAAAATGAAATGGTTGAAAGCTCACTTGAAAAGCAAAGCAAATCGAAATAAAATGAATGGCGAAATAAAAGAAAAACACCATATTTAACATTTTTCATCAATCTTTCTAATTGAATTAGCCAAATTTAGTCTAAGGATGAGAACACTTTCCAAATTAATATTGACAATCATCGCAATAGAGAAGCAAGTCAAAGTCAAGAAAAATCTGGATGATTAAAGACTCTACAAATCGAACAATCAATATTAAACACTATAAAAATTGTCTATGAATTGGAGGAAGAAAGGAATAACTGAAAAAGGATTTGATTAAATGCTTTTGCAGATCAAGTGAGGGATAATAATCGCAAGGGAAATAAGTGAGTTTTTCTGTGCACAGGTGCACAGTTTTTATAGTTTGTTGTTTTATCCATCCCTAAAGTGAGCGGTGCGGACTAACGCAGAAACTAACGCACTTTTCAAACTGCAAACAAAAACCAAGCGAAAAAAAAATAAACTGCAACTTGCGTCGCTTGGTCGTGTGGAACCCCTTGACATTAATAGCGAGTCGAGAAGTCAAACTCAAAGCAGTAGCCCAAGAGGAGTAACTACACACACACACACACACACACACATTGGGGTGGGGTGGGGTGGTGCGGAGTGGTGTAGAGTAGGGGGAAAGGTGGCCGCAAAAGAACCTTGGACTAAAGCTGAACTCGCACAAAGTGAACAATCTTTGCCACAGCCATAGACGTCGACGTCCGTCTCCATCTGCGTCCACCCCTCCCTTCTCTCTCGCTCTCTCTGGTGTGGTGATGCTGGCTGGTTCTGTTGTCGGTAGCGTTGACGACCGCTCGCAATGTCAACGGCATGCCTACAGACTCAAAAACCGAGACCCAACAACAACATCCAAAGCCAAAGATGAGAGAAGTCTCGGTGATTGGGCTGCTGAATTTGTTGCCGCAGACTCTGCCACATTTGCTATTGGCCAAAAAACGAAAAAAAAAACAAAAAAACCGAAACGAGCCCAGAGCCTTTTCCCTCGCATCCTTGAAAATTAAAGTTCAATGCTTGAACGGCGCTTGAACTCACCGAACGCACACACTTCACACACACACACACACACACACACACACAGGACGTAGGATGTCTAGCGCCTGTCAGCCAACAACCCGCCCAGCCAACCCCCCTCATCACCACCCACCTGCCTGCCTGCCGCCCGCCGACAATGATTGCGCCCATTTACGGCCTGAACTTCAACGAACAAATTTTTCAAGTTCAAGGTTGCCGGAAAACCCAAACCCACCCAGTCAAAACAAATTACCACCCAACCACCACCCACAAGGCGAGTCACATAAAACCAGTCTTTGTCTGCGGCACGCACACACCAAAAAAAAAAAACAGAAACAGCCAAACAAAAACCAAAAAACAGAGACGAAACAAAACCAAAATGTCCGTACTTTGAATGTCCTGGCGCCGACTTCCCGAATACCTAGCAAAAGGATATCCTTTCCGAGCTGGAAAACCCAACTTCAGGCAAGAGAGTAGCTAAGTAGGTGGGAAATGATTTGGATAGTTGGAGGAGAGCTTTAACGACCTTTATATCGAATACTTAGTAAATTTTATCATACTTTAAACGATCATTGTCAATAGCGGAGGTTACTATATCTAACCGATCCATGAACGAAAGCCTATATAGTAGGAATTTGAGGAAACGTCGAAGACCTTTAAATCAAATGAGTCTATAAACTTCAAGGGCCAAGAGTCAATGTTTGGTAACTCTAGACATGAAGGATCAAAATGATATAAGTACTTGATCTAAACACTTTAATTAACGCCCAGTAAAAGTTAGAAAAAACTTTAACTAAATGAGGCTCAGTTAAAATGGCAAGTTCTAGGGCTCACAACGATCGTAAGAGTCTATGTTTGATTTGACCTGAGTAAAAGTTCTTTCAGAATTTGCTGATCAAGTTTATATAATCTTCAATGTTCTAATAGTTTAATTATTAACAAGGCAGTCAAAGTTTTTAGGACACTTCAATGGACAGATGAGCCCATAGATGGCTCAAGATCAGGTTGTTGGTCTATAAACTTCTTTCGACTCCTACATATTTGTGGTTACAGGGTACTAAAAAATGGCCGACACAGTGTGGCCCACCATTTTGTCTGCGGGAAAGAAAAGAGGCCCAAACACCAATACAGCCAGACATATGCGAAAGCGAATGAAAGTGAAGAGAGAGAGAGAGAGAGAGAGAGCGAGGGAGAGAGAGATGGTGAGTAAAGAAGTGAAGAAAATGGGCTGCAGACACCAGTATAAATATACGAAACATTTCCTACACACAAACACACGCACACACATACACACACATACACACACACACACACACACACACAGACATACAGACACATTTTCCCAGCCGCCAACCAAGGCAATATCCTTTTGACCTTGAGCTCGAAATTTCCACACGCAAAATTTATTGACCCGACGGAGCAACAAAAAATAAAATAAAAAGGGGGTTGGGGGAATGCGGGGGATTGGCATTTGTCTGACTTGGCTTCGTTTGGCATTCGTTGAAGGAAACATGAAAACCCGAAAAAAAAGAAATGGATATATATATATATATATATACATATAGAACTTGGCCGCCGCGTCTAACGCCTCGACGACTCCTCCCGCAGATCCGTCTGGCGTTTTTTTAGAAAAAGGAAGTAGGTGCCCACAGTGTAGGTGGGGAATGGGTGAGGGTGAGGGTGTGGGTGGGGGCGGGGGAGAGGCAGCTGTCTGTTGTGGTTCCCAGAACCAGATCCAGTCGCCGTCGCCGTCGCCGTCTGCCTTTCGTGTCAATAGACGTTTATTTGTCTGCCCTTCTCAAACTTCTCTTCCCTAGTCGAGATAGGGAGCCTGACTGAGCCTGGGCGTTGCCTTGCCACTTTTTTGTAGGGAGGAACACCCTGTCGGGATTTAATAAACAAGTGACTGGCCTTTTTATTTCTTATATATAGTTAATGGTTGACAATTTTGTGTGGAACGTGGACGACGAACGTCTCTCTATCTATCTCTCTCTCTCTCTCTCTCTCCTTGGGGTGGAAAAACTGTATGTAAACTTCTCCTTTCGTCTCGCCTCTTTGAATTGGAAATTTAATTAAATTATCACAAAATTGCTAGCAGAATGTAAAGGGGCAACGCGTTTCGATAAGATTAACAAGCTGGATTACCCAGATACATTTCTCAAAACATCAAGGCCAAGCGTAAAAGTTCCAAAAGACTTTTCGTTAACCTTTGCGACCCAACGATGCCAACTCAAACCCATCAAGAAGTCAAATTGCTGCTAGAGTTCCCATTAATATGATAGTCTGTTTAAGCCTAAAAATAGAAACGATGCCAAAACATACTGCAAATTGCCATCGAATGTTGGAAACTAATTTTTGAGTAATTTTCAACGACTTGGATGGGTCGTGGGACAAGCAGAAATAAAATGTACTCCTATTTCTTGTTTTTCCCCTGGGTTTTTTCAACTAATATGAGGCGAGATCATCTTTTTAGAGATTATATTTTAATCAGAATTAGTGAAGTGGAAGATAAAGTTTTGGTCAATACGATTTGCAACAATTGGTTTTAATTGTAATGGAAGAATCTCATAAATGAGAACCAAAATGTAGATATATCATGGCAAAGTAGATTTATTTCACCAAAAATGCTCGCATATTGATACAATAGATATAATGCTGATGAGTTGCATTAGAAGAGCTTTTCAATATTTTAGTTCAAACTCCTTAAGTTTAAAGGGTAGTAGAGTAAATATATATCGTCTATGTATATCCCAGATAATAACTAGGCGTTATTACATATGAAAAACCAAGTCAAATTGGTGACTCACAGGACTAAAGTTTTCCATGTTCCTTGCATGTACAAAAAGCTTCACTGATTGTTGGAATTTCCATTTTTGAAACCGAACGCTTTGCGTATGAGTGATTTTTGTTAAATTGGCTTAGAAGAAAAAAGCCCAAGCTTTAAGAGCTTTAAACAAAGTAAACTTTCAACGAAAAGCTCATTTAATGGTTGTGGAATAAACGAACTCTAAAACTGTAAAGCTCTACTCGAAATGCGCCACGAAGCTCATGTTAAATTACAGTTTGAAAGCGCTTTAACAGAGTTAACAATGCTCATTTTGAATTGGAGCCAAAAAGATGGCAATACAAAATTCAAAAATATATTTTCCCGCCTCCAAAAATGGAAAAATAGGGATTTGTAGGAAATCGTCATAAATAAAATGTATAATTTAAATGGGCGTCACTCACCATCAAGTTTATCCAGCCGCTTGTCGATGTTCAAACACTTGGACATTAGTTTCTCCACCAGCAGAGGATTCGCCGCAGCACTGGTTACAAAACGCGGCTCATCCGAATGTTGTTGTCCATTGTTGCCACTACCAAGGAGGCCAGCATATTCCAGCTTGGATGAACAATCGCCAGCACTTGCTCCGACATTGGATCCATTATTGCTGCTGCTGTTGTTGTTGTTGTTGATTAAATCACCACAAAGAGCCGCCGCCGCTGCTGCTGCTGCAATGGCCGTTGCTGCCGAATTGGAACCAAAGGCCAATAAGGCGGCTTGACCATTGCCATCTGTCGCATCGGCCAGACTGGCACCCACCGTATTGACCAGAGCCTGGGCACTAAGTTGGGCATTCTCTTTGGCTAAAAGATCATTACTGGCAAAATCATCAGCCACCACATCGGCGGCAGTGATGACATTGTTGTTGTTCTCCTCCTAGGAAACGACGATACACATACGATAAACACACAGAAATAGAGAGTGACAGAAAGAGAGAGAAAGAGAAAGAAAGAAATAGAGAGGGAGAGACAGAGAGAGAGAGAAAGTGGTAAAGAAAAACCAGAACAGGTTCAAAAAAAAAAAAAAGAAAAGATATAAACAAAAAAAGGAGAAAAAATTGGGGAAGAAAAAGAGCAAAAGAAACAAATTGAATGATGAATCAATTGGGAAAAAGACATTTGGCTTTCCTTTGGGAAAGTAATCGTTATTATAATTTTTTTTTTTTTTTAGATAGTTTAGATGAGTTCAAACTTCTCTGTTCTCTTTTTTGGCGGATGTACATTTTCGACTTTAACCTCAACGGTGGCCAAGTCCGATAACAGGCTTTCGATCTCGAAACTGCTTTCGGAGAATTGACGAAATAGCTCATCGGAGGAGTCACTGCCGCATAGTGGTTCGACCACCACATTCACATTGCGAGCTGCCGAACCATTCAGTTCACCACTAAGGCCAGTTCCATTGACTCCACCAGCTGCTCCAACACCAACTCCAACTCCGATACCAACTCCATTTGATCCTGATCCAACTCCCACTACTCCACCTCCTCCTATTAATGCTGCCTGTTGTGGATTATTTGGATTGCCAGCTGATTGTATTGTTGCATTGATATTCTCTCCATTGACTGCGGAATCATCCTAGAAAAATAGCAATCCCATTAGTTAAGGACGAATAGAAGAGGAGAAAGAATGGAAGAAATATGTAATGCAGAGGAGATCAAAGTCTAAATCGAAATGATCAATGAGTATGAAAAAAATGAAAAGAAGAATCGATAGAAAAGAAAATGAAAGCATTATGAATAGTTGGCGAGTGGCGAGAGGATGGGTTGATCGGGATGCGGATACTCACTGCTATGCATGTTGCCAAATCTAGACCACCAACAAGACGACCATCATTATCCGGACACCAGAGCAATGCGTCATCGATAAATGGCATCGCTGATAGGGCAAAGCCTGCACTGCAAATACTGTTAACTGCCAGCGTTAGGCCGTTTCTTCTAGCCCTTGGTTACGAACGAAGTATATTTGAATCTAACCCAAAACTAACGATTGGGTTCTCCTTCTTTCCGCTTTCTCTCTCTCTCTGTCTCTCTTCTGTCTTCGTTTTCTTTCTGTTTTGATATCACACTTTCTTCACCAATAATTTTAATGGTTGTCCTTTTGATTTCTCACACAAATTTGTTTATCATAAGATTTCCGTTTCCGTTTTTGATTTTGTTTGTTTGTTTGTTTTTTCTTGTTTTAGGCACTTGTTCTTTTGTTTAATGAGACGGTTTTGGTTTGGTTTACAATATTCTATATAAAATTTATATATATATTTTGTAAAAATTTGTTTTGTTTTTAGTCTTATTTCGATTTGGACGTTGCAAGGAGAGTAGCACGCGAATTCTCTCCACTAGGCGTATACTTGATTTGCGTTTTTAATATGAAAAGTGTAAAAGTTTTTGTTTTGTTTTGTTTTTAGTTGTAAATTTTGGATAGTTTTAAAAATATTTTGGCTTAGTTAGGGGTCAAGTCTTGGAGTCTGAAAATAGAAATGGATAAAATAGAAAATAATTAGTTAAATATTTATGTAGAGAGAGAGAGAGAAATCTTGTTTAATATTTATCATCTTAGATAACTTAATTTGTAAGTAACAATAAATTTCTTCATTTAAAAGAGATATTTAAATTGAATTTTCTTCTATATAGTTCTCTTTCTCTAACTCAACTAGATTTAAATGCCAATTCAAAATTAAAATGCTCTGGCATGGCATGGTTTTTAAAAATCGTTAAAAGCCTTAGAAAATTTACTTTCAGCTTTATTTTTCTGCATGTTTTACATCGATCGAACATTATTCTTAATTCCCTCCAAGGAAAATATATATTCAATTATGCTTTTTGTTCGAACATTTTTCTTAATTGTCATTAGAAAATAATAAAGAGACTTTCGTAAACGTTTTCAATGGACATTCTCATGAGTTTTTCCGAAAATAAGAATCACTTTTGAAATGATTTCAAATATTTAAACGAGTATTAGTAGTAGAACGAAGATGGAATTCAGATTAAGTCATATCGAAACCGAAAGCAAACCTAATCTGCAATTCTGGAATATCTGGAGGTGAAAGCATTTTTCTCGCTCTCTCTCTCTCTCTCGGACATTTCCGGCATTGCACAGATCGAGGCATTAGGCATTCTATATATACATGCATACCAATATATATGTATGTATATATAGTCAATGCAAATAAAAAGTCAAATCAAATCCATGACAAATGTCGATAAAAACAATTGAGGCATTGCAGCGCAAATGCAATTGCAAGTTGCGAATATTTGCTTCATGGAGGTGCATCTGCATTTCAACAATGCGCCATCATTATCCCCCCATCATGATGATGATGATCGGGCAATTAATATGGCCAACCAAAAAAACACAAAACAAAAAAGAAGATAAATAAATGTAGAAAGTCGTCTTGTTGCATTGTTTCAATTTTTGTTTTGTGGCTTCCGGTTATAACTAATTTTCAGTTGAATCAAAGTCTGTTGTTGTTGTTGTTGTTGATGTTGCTGTTTATTTTTCTGTCTTCTGCTGCTTCTTTTTTGTTTTAAAGTTCAATAACATTAGAAATTACGAATTACAACATAAAACGTATATATACATATTTAACAATATATATAAAGCAACAACAACAACAACAGCAGCAGCAAAATAAATGGAGCCCTGCAGAAAGAAAATTTTTGTAAAGAGGAAAAACTGAAGAAAAAAAAAAGAAAAGAAAAGCAACAGCTGCAGCGCAAAGAAAAGCAAAGACGAGCGAATGATTGAACAAAGGAAAAACCAAAAGAAACTTGGAAAAATGCTTTTTACATAACATGTTATTGAACTGCATGCAAAGCAATACCAGCAACAACAACCACAACAACAACAGCAGCAGCAACTGTTGCTGCTGCAACAAGAGCAACAAGTTTTCCACTCGCCAAATTCATTATAAGTGAAAGTCTAAAAACAACAACTACAACAACACCAACTGCAACTGCAACTGCAACAACAACAACAACAACAACTGCAGAAAAAGTTCGTTAACATTGAACTACGAAACGAAACGAGGCGGAATACGAAAAATTGCAAGCAAACTTGAAAGCAAACTGCAAAACTGCACAGGCAAAACTCAAACTAGAGAGTTAGAGACAGAGATAGACACACACACACACATACACATAGAGAGAAAGAGAGAGAGAGAGTCTGCGACATTACAACATTTTGCTGCTGCCGCTGCCATTGCCTGGCACCCGCGCGTTGCCACAGCACACTGGGGCAAAACCGCTTATCAGCAAAAACCAACAAACACATTGCCCGGATTTTTAACAGATTGAACCATAATCCAACTATAAGAAGATCCTTGTGTCTCCGGAACTCTAAGAGAGCAATATTCTCTTTGAAAGAATTTGTTTCCTCTTCTGTTATGCTGGAATTCAAGAAACAAAAATTTAAAGGTCTCTTTATCTATAAGTTGGTCTAAAGCAGTGATTCTCTCCAAGTCTGATATGTTGGACTTAATTCTAAGGTTGAAGATAGAACATTTTGTTGGCTTCAGATCAAAGATTTCAAAACTACTACGAAGGACTCCCGTACCGCATTTTTTCACTCCTAGATTTTCCACCTAGAGATTACAAGACAATTTTAGCAATGGTAAACCACTGTGCAGCGCGTCATCATCATTGTCATCATCATGATCATCATCTCTCAATCGGTTCAGTTTGGCCTGTTGCATTTGCGCTTTGGTTTTTCCATGTTGATGCGCAATGCGCCGCGGAAAACTTGTTTTTCATTATTCAATACAAGCAGCAGCAGCAGCAGCAGCGGCGTCTATTTCACTTTTCTGCCTGGTCAACAAGCAAAAGCAAGTTCAACTTGAAAAGAAAATGCTGCAGAGGAAAAACCTTCAGCACAATTTTCTAGTTGTTGTTGTTGTTGCTTTTGTTGTTGTTGTTGTTATGGTTTTGCTTGGCGCCACAGTTGTGTGGCAAAATTATAATTAGACATTTGCCCCCCTATCCCCACCACTCCACCCTCCTCGCCTACCCCGATCAACGTTTATGCAAAATATTGGGTACGTCGTTGGATCTATCTATAATATTACATATTTCTTTCTTGCTCTCTATGTTTTCTATCCATTCTTTATAATGCTGTATAGCTAGTTCTTGTTGCATTTCTAATCATAGTGTAACAGTGCGTATACGCAATCTTTGATTAAGCCAAAGCAGCAGCAGCGGCAGCAAGAGCAAACAGCAGCAATTGCAATGATAGATCATTTCTATGATTATTTCTCTCTATCTATATAATTGTGTGTGTGTGTGTGTGTGTGTGCACGTGTGTGTGCGTTAGAGAGTGTAGTGGTGTGTAGAGTTAGTTCAACTTCCTGGTGCTGCGCTACTTGCCACTGGCTAGCAATGAAAATTCTTGATTTGGGTGCGGTTCAATGAGTGAGTGTGATTAAAAATTGTTTTTTCGAAAGCTGAAAAGCTTCACTGCAAAACGAAATTCGCAATATCCATAAGCTAAATTTACTTATTTACTATATACATAGTTAGTAGTGGGGAAAAAACTAACAAACATTTACATTGATTATTTTCAGGGGCATAGGCATAGATAAGAGAAAATTTTAAATGAATTAATTAATAGTTTCTGTTCTACAATGATCAACAAATGATTCAGTTCAAAGCTCTCTCAAACAAAGAGCAAACAGAAAATGGAAATTGTTAAAAGGGTTCGTTAGTTGGCCAAACAACTAAAGTTTTCGAAAAGAGTTTTTAGCTATTATATTACAATAGATGAAAAGTTAAAGACATCGTTAAGCATAAGAAACAGACAGTGAATTTTCTTGCAATTTAACTAAATTTCAATTCCGATATATTCAAAAGTGAAAAAATCGGTTTAACCATAGCTCAAATAGGGGTTTTTAAAATAAACTCAAAGAAGATTCTACTCCCTTTAATTCAAAGTTAGTTCGTCTAAAATCGTTTGAGCATGATAAATTAATTGATCTATTGATGCTAATCGAAAATACATGCTTACTACAGTCAAACTTGGCTATAGTGAACTTCTATACAATGAAGTACTCCGTAAAATTAATTAATTTCAATGACACAGCTCTTTCATTCTATATCTATCGTATTTTCTCTATTATGAGTAGAAATAAAAGTAAATATAGTAGCAGAAGTAGGAAAGATCGGCTGTATATATAGTAAAGAACTCACCTTTCCGTTATATTTATTGTTATCCTTGTTGGATTTCCTTGACGTGCTTGTAGATATATATATATATATATATATATATGTAGATTTTTCTGTTTCACGTTTTTGGCCGCTAAAATCGTTGCTGAATGTGTTTTGTTTTGTTTGTTGTTTTTATCACTTATTTTATATATATATATATATATATTTATTAACTTAGATAATGTTTTTTTTTTTTTTTGCTTGTCTTGGTATTTGTTTATATGTTCAATTATTATTATTATCCATAAGGCAGTGTAAAGTTGTCAAAAAATTGCTGATCTGAGTTTACTTCATTTGATGTTGCAAGCAGCTTCTACTTGCCACTTATTGTTTTCAGTTTTTGTTATTGTACTTTTGAGCGCTTCTCTAGGCGCTGTTTAGTTTGTTGCACTTTTTTGTCACTTGATATGAGTGTGAGAGGTGTTTTATTGATTTCCTTGTAAGGGGGGGTTGGAGGAAATCTCTCGTATCGTATTTTGAACGTTTTTTGAAAAGCGTTTTTTATTTTACAATGTATGCGATAGATATATAAAGTTTTATCCCCATTAACAGCATCGACCAAATTTGCATGTGTTCCCAGTTTTTTGCTTTGGGCACGCATTTATGTTGTTTAAAGGTGCGCAAAGGCATTTGGCTGGCCAATGGGCAGTGGAACGCAACGCCTCCCTCTTCCTCTCTCTCTGTCTCTGTACAGTTTTGCCCCTCCTCTTCCTTTCTCTCTTTCTATTTCTCTTTATGTTGGATTGCTGTGCGGCATCTGCAAAAGTGAAGAAAAAGACAGAACATCAAGTAAAATAACTACTAATCAATATAAATATTTATCTAACACAAAAAAAGAAGAAAAAAAAAAACCAACAAAAGAAGCTTAAATCTTGCTGCTGCATATTATGTAGAGATTTGTTGAATTGACATTGAGACAACCGGTTGATAAGTTCGAGATCGAAGAATTGGCCGGATTTGATAGTTTTTTCTTCTCCGTTTTCTGTCTGTGATTTTGTTGTGTTGCGTGTTGTCTGGTCTCGATGGTCTCGAAACACTTGTCTAGGAAACACTTAAACAAAACACTTTACGGGCAAATAAATTTGACCATCCATAAAACAAACACCTCATGAAAAGTCACCAACACAACAACAACAAATTTTTAACAAAAGAACACACCAGGATTGAGTTTGCATATGACTTCATCGAATCTTTTTATACACTGCTAAAATAAATGTTCAAAAATATAGTGAAAACTCTTTGTAGCATCAAAATGTAGCCACCTAATTCAAACGGCCTTAAATGCCCTTTGTCTAACGTTCAATGTTCCTAAAAATAGGCAGCAGAAAACTAAAATCAATGCATAGAACGTATTTCCGAATCCTTTCTCTATGCAAGTACGTGATAAAATTGGAAAAACATGTAGAAGAAAGTTTTGGATTTATCGACGCCAATGATAGAAACCTATTAATTAAGTTCTGGTCCTTACATTTTCAAAACAAAACATGTATCTTTTTATCTAATGAAACAGATCAACGTTTAGCTGAATAGTTACAGATAAAGTTTGAGAGTTGGAGAAATGATAGCTCCTTTGATACATATAGTATAATAAAAATCAAATGAAATTTCCATTCCTTGAAGGGGGTCCTTTAATATCGCTTCATTTAGTTGTAGTTCTCAACAGGTTTTGGCGTTAATCGCATGGCATACCTGCAAGTTGATTTCTTGCTAAACTACCTTTTTCTTTAGTTTTAAAGTAAAAACTGCCTCGAGGTCGTGACTTTTGTTTAATCTATTACTAAGCTCAAGTTGTCACTATAGATTTGTCTATCTTTGTCTCGTTTCATTTAGTTGTAATTCTCAACTAGTTTAAGTGTTCAAGGTGTGGTATGGCCATTGAAATTGTGGAGTCTTAAGCATAGTGTGCTAATGATAGAACTTGGTGGACACACAACCTACTCATCTCTTGTGTCCTCGAATTGGCTAATAACTAAGGTTTGAAAATTGTATATATCATCGAGCCGGCTCAAAAACAAAAGTACGATATTAGTCACATACATGTTTAAAGATTTAATTTAAGAATTCCTTTATTGAAAAGGTTTTTTCCATTGAAATGGAAAAGCTTTGGTCAGTCAGTCAATCAGCCTGCCTGCCTGCTATTATCATGAGCTTTAGCTATAATTTTTTTTGCTAAAAAACTACGAAAAATGCGTTTCTTGGGGTGGGGCTGGGGGAGCGAGAGGAGTTAAATAAGTTAAGCTACATAGAAGGGATAAAGAGAGAGGGGGAGAGAGAGAGAGAGAGAGATGAAAAGAGAGCAAGTAAGAGAAAAGAGACGACAAGTGCGCCGGCGTTTTTGACTACTTTGTAGTAGGTAGTGCTGCTGCTATTGCTCATTTACTGCGTAAATATTAAATGTTTCTGTTGTAGCATTTGCACTATTGTTGTTGCTAGTTCGGTGTGTGTCTCTCTGTGTGTGTGTGTGTGTGTGTGTGTGTGCATTGTGACCTTCTCACACTGTCATGGCTACGTAAAAAAAAATAAAAGCTTTCGTTTTATAATTTGTATGCAGCTCTCAATGCGTGTGTGAGTCTCTCTCTCTCTCTCTCTCTGTCTGTCTCTGTCTCTCTCTCTCCCTCTGTGTGTGCGTGAAGAACATAAGCGACTCGTGCTTAAATAGCAGCAAAAACAACAATAACAATACCAACAACAAAAAGCATTATATTTCATTGAACAAAATATTATGAACGTTCCGCTCAAGATCGCAGTTTTTGTTGTTGTTGTTGTTGTTGTTATTGTTGTTGTTATTGTTGTTGCTATAAAAGGCTAACAAAGTTAACAACAAATTTAATTCGAAGATACTTCCGATTTCGATTGGGAAAAGCTTTTGTTTCAAGCGTGTGGCAAAAGATGACAGAATTGGTGTTTATTCATATATAATATCTAAGTATGTATGTATATATGTATACATATATGGTTATGTATAAATTTGCATATTTCGTATATTGTCAAGGTCATCATAAAAGATTTCTATGCTAGTTTTCAGTTTCTTTTATGGAGAAGAAGCAAAAATAACAAAACCAAGAAAAAAGTAAGTCCATTTTAAAAATACGCTAACAACCATAAAGAGTATATACAATATGTCATTCAGAAGAGACCTTCCACAATTACTAGAGCGGAGAATAATTTCAAGAATGAAGATTTCAGTATATTCCAAAAAGAATTGAAGCCAAATTCAATAAATTCCATTTAGATACATATATACTTATATATTTGAATCCTTTATGTATATAACATCAAGGTAAACGGGCAAATCAACATTTTCGATCTTGCATAGTTTGTTTTTTTTCTGTTTAATAATATTTAACTTTTTTGAAGAATGAATTGGTTTTTAAAAGATTCAATTCAGATACTCCTCCTTTTTGTTTTCAATATCTAAACTGATTGAATTAACACACAAAAACTAAAATTCAGCAGCAAGTGGGCAAACTTTTAACCTTCCTCCCCATTTTAGTTTTTCTGTGTTGTAACCGCAAGCGTTTTTGTTGTTGTAACCTTCTTTTCTATTCGATTCAAGTTTAAGGTCAACTGTTTGGGGGCCACCAAACCAAGTCCCAACCCCAGCCCCCAGCCCCAAACGTCAGCCCCTTGAGGTCTAGACTATGATAGTTGCTAATGCTGCTAATGGCTTGATGGGAAAAGGGTAGAGACAGGTGGGTTATGGTGGTGGGGGGGTTTTTAGCTGGCTGACTGGCTGGCTATGCGAAGGGCATAACAAATGTTGTAGAAATATGACTGTATAAATTTATAGATTTTTTTTTCTTCTATTTTAGTTTTATTTCGTTTTAGGTTTTTCTAAACTAAATTTACTCGTATATTTGTTACCATGCATGTTAGTTCGATTTAACGGTACACGTATGCTATCAAGAAATAGTGTGACTGATTTGTCTGCTACTATATAAATATGCATACAACTGGCCCCTTTTATTTGATCAGCTTTATCTTTATGATGTTGTAAAATGGACCACGATAAGTACTACATAGATCAAAAAAGACACCGATTCCGATTCTGATAAGAAGCAAAAGTAAATATATATATTTATTTTTGTTATATTTTTCCAAGTTATTCAAATGTTCTGCGATAAAATATGTTGAAGAAATGGCTCCAGAACTATATGGAGTCTCAAGGGCAATTCAAATCGAAACAATTTCTGGCAAATCATATATATAAGATTTGGAAATTTCAAATATTCAGGCAAAAACCTTAAGTTATCAAAAAATTGAAACAGTTTCTGGGAAATTATTTGAGCTCACCCTGAGATAGATATATGCCCCTGACTTCCTCTTAATGTGTCACTAATACAAAAATATTTTCCCATTCAAAATTTCAATAGCTTTGTTTTCTTGTCAAGGTAAATATCACTCATACGTCATGTGGGTCGGCCTATATTATTGATTTAAAGAAGTTTGCTAATTGAATTTAAAAAAAAAAAGTCGTGAAAAACTAGATAAAATGCCCTTAAAGATCAATTACATTCTATCAGCAGCAGCATGATTATCATTAATTATAGAATTTTATTTACGCGCATACAGGACGTATGCGCAATATATTTTCAAAGAATCAGAATGAAGAAGGTTAACTACGATGATGATGATGATCACGATGATGATGGCTAATGAATGACCTTCACGAAATGTATACCTAAACTGAATCCAACAATCGTTAAACAAAGAACACAACACGACCAACAACAACAACAACATGGCAACAAAACGAGGCTAAAATGCATTCTAATTAACCATAAAATTCATATGTTAAAAACAATGTTAAATGGATAAATGGAAAATTTATTCACTGCCCATAAAAAGTATGATTTCAAGAAATTGAGAGACACATAGAGACGCAGCGAGACCGACAGAGGCAGAGAGAGAGAGACACACGAGACATCGGCGTAGACATAGATATATCATGCCATATAATATGCATAGGAGAAAAAAAAAAAAAAACAAATACTTGAGTTGAGCTGCTGACGCGCCTATTGTTCTTGCTGCTTTGTCGTTTTTGCTCGCTGCTGTTGCTGCTGCCTGCTAAACTGTAAATTCAAAATAAAATATTATAGAAGAGAGAAAAAAACAAAAGCATATAATCTAGACATTCAACATATTTTTTTGAAATTACGACATCGAAGTCACTATACCCTTTTTAGTCTTCTAACATTGTTCAACAGCAATTTGTTTCCAAGCTTTTATTCTCTACTAAAATCTAAAACTCAAGCTTGAGGTCTCCAAATCGTTTACCATTCTATATGATTGAAGCCTGTCTAACCAAACTCTACCAAAATCCGCTCAGTTACTCAATTATATTTTGCGTTAACAACAACACTTAATACTAGGCTTTGTACATAGATACTTTACAGTTTGGAACTACTCTACAAACACTTAAAAAAATCATCAAAGGTCTACTGAATAATTCTCCAAAAATAAATAAGGATATTTGGCAAACGGAAAGATTAGCAGTAAATTAAGCATACCCCGTAAACGCGAAAGTATCGCAAGAAATAATAGTAATAATAGTCAAGCGCTACTAAGCATAGACAAAAATAGAAATAATAATAGAAAAAAAGAAGCAAAAGGCATATCTTACCTACTACGAAAACTTTATGTGTGTCTGTCTCACACATTTAGCCAAAGCAAGTACATGTGTGTGTGCGTGTGTGTGTCTGAGGTGTGAGTGTGTGTGTATAAAATACGCAACCTTCAAAAAAAATCTAACAAAGCAAACTTGTTCAATAGTCATATGCGTATCAGGAAGTCAACATTTCAAGGATTGACTCATTGAAAAAGTCGAATGCGACGACAGCAACAACAACACAAACAAGTTAGACACACACTCTTACACACACATACACCAAAAGAGATAAACTTTGAAAAGCCCGCCCGGCAAAATGCAGTGCAAAAAAAATGTATTTACAGTAAAGCACACAGAGAGAACGAACAACCTACAACAACACGAATCGCCCATGAGAGATCACTTGCAGTTGCAATTTACCGCTCTCTCTCTCTCCCTCACGCACACAAACATTTTCTTTTACTCTCCCTCCATGGCAGAGAGATAGAGAGAGAGCGAGCTTTTCCTGTGTGGCTCTTCTCTTTTTTTTTGTACCTGGTTGTGGTTTTTCTCTTACAACAACTCTTACTCTGATTTCATTCAACATTCGTGTGCATTTTTTTTTTTGGTTTTGGTGTTTTTTTTACTGGCCAATTGTTTAACAAAAAGTGCAAATACCGCAAAATGATGTTGCTACTGCAGCTCCAGATCCAGCAGCTGCTGACGCAGCGTCAGTGGCACGCGTGGCAAAGGCAACACAATTTTACTTTTCATTATGAAATGATTTAAATTTAAAAGTTAGCTTCTTTTCAGCTTTGAGGTAACCGACCGACAAGAACTTTCTTACATCCAGTTCATTGGCGAGGAAATTGAACTTCCATTACTTTCCTTCTCATCCTTAGGATGTCTTTTCGCCTTGATGCCACCTTATCGATAACAATTTAAGTTAAATGAGAGAGAGACAGAGAGAGATTGCAACGGAAATCGATTTCGTTACCAGTATCGAGACTCCCGTCATGGCACTTAGCATGCTTTAAAGGTTAAATTGCGGTTGGAAATACACATATTGTACTTATGTACATACATATGTATATTTTTTAATTTTTTTTCACTCATATAAATGAGTGAGTAACCGTAACGTATGGTAACGGTTAACCGGTACTTTCGTTAAAGCTTACGCAACTATCTCCCTCCCGCCTCCTCTCCTGCCATGTAGATAGTTTAGTCACATTATTTTTCCTTCAATTGCTGTGGATTGCCTTCAACCTGCCAAAACCTTCAATAACTCAGGTTCAATGCACACCTGGCCAAAAACTGTTTTTTTTTTTTATTTGGTACTCTGTCAATAGCGAATGATAACTCCTTCAACTCATTCCCTTACTCACACAGTCAGCCAGTCACACACACAAGCACGCACACTCACACATTAATCTCTTTCAATTGAAATGCGCGTTGTCGTTGTTGTGGTTGTTGTTGTTGGTGTTGATCGCAATGGAAGGTCGTTGCATTAAAGAGTTTAATGACCAAGGAAACTTTTTTGCCGAAATATGAAACAAAAGCGAGTACGAGTAACAGCAGCAGCAGCAACAACAACAACTAGAGACGCTGCGTAAACTGCAAGCAGCAGCAACAGCAACAGCAACAAAAACAACTCGTAGCCACAGCGCCCACAACTTACGCCTCCAGCGTGCGTCGCCACCGCCGCGTACTCCTTTCATGGCAACAACACTTGAGAAAGGTCAACGAACAACATTGCCTCGTCGGTCAAAAGCAGAGTTCACACGAACACTCATACACAGACACATGCTCACATACTTTACAACGAACGAGCGCAACGCAGCGCAGCGCAGCGAAGAGCAGCAGCAGCGCAAAAAATATCCAACGGGCTGGCAAAAATTTTTTTTTTGTGTTTTGCTTTTGCTTTCGCGTCGAGTGAAGTGAAATGAGCGAATGGAGAGTGTAAGTGGAGAGTGAGCGCGCATGCAGAGATTGCTGCTGCTGCCTTGCCATCCAATTCAAACCCGATCGGATCCGATCAGATCGAATCGTATGGGATAAGTTTAGGGGGAATGCCAGAAATAAATTATGAAAAACACACAAAAAAAAAAAGAAGAAGAATTGGTCTCTAAACCCTACTTTAATTACCGCCAACTAACCCAGGGCTACTCCTAACATTCTCCCAAAATAAACACATTGAAAATTTTGAATGATGGCTCTAGATTTAGATTTATATAGTATTCCTAACCTGAACTAAACTTAATTCTTAATATTCAACTGCAAACTCTCCAAGGAATCTATAAATTTACCTCGTAAAACTTCGAAATTATTGTTTTCAATAAATCTCTAAGCCAAATTTAACTAAAAGCTTTTTGAATTTTTACTTTACTTTGCATATCACCTCGTTTATCTATCTTATCTTTAACTATTATGTACTTTAAAAGTATCTACAATTGTAAAAGATTTGAGAAGAAACCAATTACCAACAATCTAAAGATCTTATTCCCACACAGCGTACGAGATTAGACCTAGAAATATGCTATAGAATTTTAGAAACAATCCCGGAGCAGAATTGATCTCGTAAGATGATCCGAATCATCCCTTAAAAGAAGGGAATTAACCAATAAGAAGAATAAGAAGGTCGCTGCCGCCTGCCTTGGAATGACTTTAAATTTGTTTTATGATTCATTCACTATGGTTGCCTGCCTGCCTGTGAGAGCAATTAATAATTTATTAATTGTTAGTCACATTTAAGCTATTTTGTTGTTATTGCCGCTGTTGTTGTTGTTATTGCCGTTGCTTTTTTTTGTTTCATGTAAAAGCCCATGCGTAACAATGCAGCGCGCGACGCCTACGCTAACGTTGACGCAACGTTGCCGGCACCGTTCGCCCCATTCGCATTCGCGCATTCATATTCATTCACTTTTGTTTTTTTTTTTTTGTGTTTGTAAGCTGCGCCGAGATCAACGCACTTTGTGTTGATCCCACGAAACAATTTGCCGTTTAATGCACCCAAAAAAAAAAACAAAAATAAAAAAACCAAGCAGGAGGAAAAAAAGTATAGAAATAAAAAAATGCAATTCAAATGCAGTCAGCAGCGGAAAATTGAGTCAAAAAAAAAATTTGCGATTGAGTAATGTATTTTTTTTTTCTCTTTTATGTATTTCTTGTTTTTAGGGGATTTCACTTTTTTTACTGATCAAAGAAAATGCCATCGATTTAGATTTTATATTTAAATACTTTTCACTTTATATAAAATCAATAAAAAAAATTAACAAATGCAATCGGCGACGGCAACAGTAACAGCGACGCCAGCAGCAAATGCAGTCGCAGCAAGTTTTGTCATTGAAAGCATAAGCAACAAAACGTAGATAAGTTAAAGAGCCGCCTTTCAGTTACCCTTGGATTTCAGGTGCTCAAAATGTAATTTCATCCTGATGAGAACTTCTAAATGAAATTGGCCTATTCCTTAGATAAGCACCAATCCAACCTTAAAGATACATACATTATTCAATATATGCCGGATATTATCTTAAGATATTAAAGTAATGTTTCAATTGCCATTTTAAACGATGATGTGATCAAAACCCTTAAAAAAAAGGAGTCTACTAAGTAACCTTCTTTTCAAAGAAACTAACAAAACTCCTCTCGAAGCATTTTCTTGCAATCTCTTTTACACGCCAATGACCCCTAGAAGTCAATGTTCCACATACGTTTGACAGTTTCTTGGCCTTTCTTTAATCAAAAACTTTATATGGAAGAAGTTTCTGTATTTGGATTAGAGACTGTAGCACCTGTAGCTAATCGGTCTAATACATCCTCCTTTGATCATATGCTTCGGTTACAGGGTATAAGTATAAAGTAAAATATGGCAGACAACGAAAGTTGCAAGCCAAAAGACATTGAAAAAATTTCGTTGCCGAAAAAACAAAAACAGAAGACGAAAAAAATGCCTAACATGAAAAACTGCAGATAAGCCCAAAATAAAAAGCCAAAGCAAAATGTGTCGACAAAATTCCTTTCGGACCAACCAATAGGAGGTGGAATGAAGGTGGAGGTGGCTACAGCTTTGGCTATGTATGAGGACAAGGAGAAGGTGGAGTTAAAGTTGAAGATTGAGGATGAGGATGAGGAGGATGCATTGCAGCACTTGGCTCTTTGGCCAGTCGACTCTCTGGGTCTTCAGGTACTAAACTCGTTTGAAAGTTGCAATTGGCGATAAGGCGAAGCTCTTTGCCGCTGCTGCTGTTGCTCCGACTGATGCTGCTTGCTATTGCAGCAGGCTGTAGTTGCAGCAGTTGCAGTTGTTGGCAATAATGTAATTTCATTTCTCTTCGTTTTCTTTCATTTTTTGGAAATTATGGATTGCAGAGAAAGAGAGATAGAGAGAGGACTATAGGGCAAGCGAAATTGCTTTAATATCAGAGATCGGGCGATACTTGTAATCAAAGAATTAATTGGATAACTTCCAAAACAAACTCAGTCTGAAATTTATCAAAGTTGAGTTATGATAAGAATTGATTCCAATCTTATAAGCGCATATATCTATATAGTCTCTGGAACACCTCGATGTACTTGAGATCTTATCCCCTTGGCTCCTTTTGTAGTTGGATACAGTCGAACTTCCCATTTGTCACATGGAATTTCATTATAGGGAACTTCGACTATAGGAACCAACTCCGAAATCTAATCGAATCTGATAATTTAAAAAAATATCAAACAACATTTTAAATTTATGAAAAGTTTGATCAACCGAGATTGAAAATAAAAGAATTTTAAAATATTGTTTTTTGTATTTGAACTTAATTGCAATTTTTTATTTTTGTTTTGGGAAACTGTAACAACATTTTTGACTTGTTTTTATTGTGGCTGGTTGTTGCAAGTTCAAATGTATTTTGCAATCGATGTGAATTTTGTTCAAGCGAAAGTTGCATCAGTCGCTGCTACTGCATCAGATTCTGATCATTTTGCCCAAAAAGGAATTTAAAACCAATATAGATATATACATACATACAATATACATATATATACTTATATTATTTTTTTTTGCATGGCCAAAAAAACAAAAGCGAATCCAAACGGCGAACAGCAGCAGCAGCAACAACAATAAAAACAACAGCAGCACCAACAACATTGGCAACAATTTCTCATTGAAATTGAATGCAGCAGCGACGCAAATAAACATGAGCAGAGCATAAATACACACACACACACATACATGTGTATATAAATATATATATGTAGATGTATATGTATACATGAAGCGAGATGGAGCAAGCCAAACATTTGAAGATGCGCCATAAAACTAGCCAAACGCCAACAGCCTCAGCAACAGCAACGGCAACATCGGCAGCTTCTTCTCCTAACTATAGGATAGGCCCCTAGCCAACCTCTAACCATGCCCATTCCCAACATGCCATGCAACATTAGAAAACTGCAACCCGACAACAGCTCGCTGCAGCAGCAGCACAAACAACAACAACAACAGTGCAGTTTGTGCAGTAACAGCAGCAAAAGAAGCGAATGAACGAAAACGAAGCAGCAGCACGCACAGTGGTCTTAAATATTCAAACTTAAATTAAACCCAAGTTAAAGGAATCATTTAAATTAAAATTCTATAAATTTCTAAGCACGATTTCACATTATTACACACAAAACTATCACAATAAAATTTGAAACTTTTGATTAACTTTAATTTTGGCAATATTATTATTATTAATTATTTCATATTAATGAAATATTTCTACTCAATCCAAATACATAGATACTTTGAATTTTTTTTTAGCTGAATTCGATTATTTGAAAACATTTTTACATTAATTCCTAATGGCATACTCGGTGCTACATTTATTGGGTCTAGGTTTAATAGTGGAACTTCACTATAGTGAACTTTTATATAATCAAGTTCTCATATGCCCTTTAAATATGGTAAAAGTTAAAGGTAAATTTATATGCGAAATGGAGAAAAGTTTGTAATTCCTTCTTTAATTTTAGAAGTTCTAAAAAAAAAATTGCAGACAAACATTTTTTGGTGGATATCATAAATTGTGTGTGTTTTTGGAGACCAGTGTGCTGCGCCGGCTGCGACGTCGAGTGTATGCATCAAAAAACAGACAGTAAATCTGATTGTTTGGGGTAATTGAACTTTCTTAAGAAATTGCGACATGTACACTTTGAAAAGCTCTGGATTTGCGAGCAGAGCAGCAACATCAACAACAACAACAGCAGCAACAGCAACACCAGAAACAACACCAGCAGAAAAAGCAGCGCAGCAACAGCAGCAAACTCGCAGCAGCAGCACAAAATGTACGCCAATGACCGAGTTCGGGTGAAAGACCTTCGTACGATAACCATCGTCATCATCATCATCATCATCATCCACAACGTCATCATCATCATTAACATCATCATTATCATCATCGTCGTCGTCATCGTCATCATCATCATTGGGCAGCACATTGCAGCAGTTGTTGCAGAGTCCGCAACATCATTATCACCATCAAGCAGCAAGCAGCAAGTCGAGTAACGTGCTCTGGCTCTGGTGTGTACTTCTTCTGCCTTTGCCCCAACTCCCCCTCTGCTCCACGGCTTCTGCTGCTGCCAGTGTGTTGCGTCTGGCTAGTAGTCAATGCACTAGGCCTTCTCCTCCCCTGCCGTTTCCGCCACCCCCATAAACCTCCTCAACAACAATAACAACAAAACACAAACAAAGTCTGCCAGCTAAAGAGAGTCCGTTGGGAGAGTGAAATATTAAGAGAACGGCAAAATGTGCAAATTCATTGAACTAAATTTAGCTCTCTCTTTTACACTTATCCCCACTCTCTCTCTATCTGTGTTTTGCTCTTTCTCTCTCTGTGAAAAGCGCGGGAGTTGATTTTTGCTTTAGTTTTATTTTTATTTGTATTGCATTTGCCATTTTTGTTGTTGTTGTTTTTTTTGTGCATTTCGAGGTGCATTGCAAGACCTCAACTAAGGCTAAACGCCGCGTGTGTGTGTGTGTGTGTGTGTGTGTGTGAGTGCATCTGAATGTGTAACTGTTTGTCTGTGTTTGTGTGTGTGTATGTGTGTGTGTGTGCGTGATTGGCGCTGCCGCATTTGGGGGCTATTGAGATAGGCGCGTAATTTGTCGCAGCTCAAACTGTAAACAAAAGCCTTGGGGCTTTAGTACGGCACGTGTTTACAGTTTGAAAAGCTTATGCTGAGAGCGCAACAGCCAATCAAGAATCATTCTATAAGGATTTATGTTCTGGAGAACACAAAAAAAGGTTAACTCTGATTCATATTCTGCTGATTCATTAAGAATTTATGCTAAAACTAATGAAAATCATGGCCAATTATAGTCTCTATTCACAATCGTAAAACAATCATAAAACAATCAATTCAAAAAACTTTTTCACAATTTAACGAACTTTACTTTCTTTTGAAATCTGTTTAATCTAGGTGCATAACTTATGAAAAAAATATATATATAAAGAAGGGAACTTATACATACTTGGTGTAGATAAGCTAAATCTTTATTCCGCTGATGGATTGTATGAAAGGATCATGATCTTGATCCTGTCTAAGGAAGTCTTGATATATGTAAGTCAAAGAAAACTATAATTTCAATAATGTAACACTCTATTTAATGAAATTTTACACGACTCACCTTGATCTACTATGTATTTATGTATGAATGTATAAGTATACAAAGGTTCGATTCGCTACCATATCAAAGGTCAAGACAAAATAAGCTTATGGAATGGCACAACATTTTTGGTATTTTGAGAACTGTTAAGTATTTGCCTCACTTCATGGGGTTCCGAAAGCTATCTCTTGACAATAAGCATTTGATATATTTTTGCATAATTAAAATCACTTGATCAAAACGTTTTTAAGAACAAAAACTTTTTTTTTATATTGCATCGTTTCTGTGCTAGGTTTCGATTTTTAATGCAATACTCTTCATGTTCTAGAATATTACACAATTTGCGTTATTAATACTTCTTTATACCATATATGCATACGTAAAAAGGGTAGGTATTTGACCAGTATTTTTGGCCAGGCTAGGCGGAGGCATTCCCCCTGTCGAGTTGTTGTTGGTGTTTTTTTTTTTTTCGGCACAAAGTGAACGTACTCTGAGTTGGCCGCCGGCGTCAATGCACGCCGAACGTCAGTGGAAATGACAACGAGATGACGACGTCGACGACGACAGCGACAACAGCAACAGAAGCAATGACACTGATCCTGACGTTGACCTCTCTGTTGGAGCAGGGCCGACGACAGCAACAACAGTAACAACAACAACAGCGGCAACAAGCAACAGCAGCTGGCTGAAAGTTTCAGTTTCGGTTTTGGTTTTTTTTTGGCAATGACTTGAACAAAAATTTTCAGTTTCATTTTTCGGTTCTACTTGGACTTGGCTCTTATGTTGTTAATTATAATGCTTGAAGCTTTTTTTTTTGGGCAAGGTCATGTTGGTGTTGCTGCTGTTGTTGTTGTTGTTGATGTTGGTGTTGGTGTTGGTGTTGCTGGTCTCTATAGGCGGGCAGGCGGCAACTTCTGCTGTTGCCTGCCTGCCTGCTGCTGCTTCTACTTTTCGTTTCGTTTCGTTTCTTACTACATATATGTGTCTGTCTGTGTGTGTTTTTTTCTTCTTTTTTTTCATTCCGTCTTAATCAAGGTGAGTCACCTTGGCCTTATTTTCGAGCAGCGCACTCTTTGCCTTTCTGTCTCGCTCACTCTTTCTCTTCTGTACTTCTGTATATCTGCGTATCTGTGCCCGTCTCTGTCTGTGTGTGTCGCTCACGCATTGCCAAAAAAAAAAAAGCTAGAGCCACAGTTGCTCACGCTCACGAAGGCAAAAAAAAAGAGGGAGAACGGCGAACGGCACTCAACTGTTGCTTGCTGCTGCTGGCATTGTGGAAGGTCATGATTTTTTCGGTTATTTGTATGCGCCTCAGTGTATGTATGTGTGTGTGTGTGTGTGTGTGCTTGTGTGTGTCGACTTGACTTGCTGGCATTTGCTTTTGCCGAATCTGAATCTGAATTTGATTTCCTTGCTTTGAATTTTGCGTGCGCGCTCACACACAAACACACACACAGATACTTTGCGAGCTTAGTATTTATGAGAAAAAAAAGGGTGAGAGAATTGATTAAGAATGATATAGATAGAGACTAAACTAGTAGTGCCTAATATATGTACATAGTTTAAGAAAAATTTCAAATATTTATTCAATTTCAGTTCCACCAACATTGGGTGTTCGTCGTCGTATCTATTCAAATGAAATTTGAACCGAATTGTGTTCAGCATAAACATATTTTTTTCCAAAAGAACTTGAAAAAATAGATAAGAATTGAGATATTGATATCTAAAGTAGCCAATCTCGTTACGTTAATCAATTCACAACTTGGAGAACTGTTTTTCCAAGGGCATGAATTCGGAATGAAAATGTGTTTCAGAAGGGCGTAACATAATATGTAGTAGAAACAAACAGATATAACTAATTCGAAAGATTTTTATACCCTTGCAAAAAGGGTTTATTAATTTTGGTCAACGGAAGAAGGCATCTCCGACCATATAAAGTATATATATTCTCGATCAGCATGACAAGACGAGTTCAAATCCGTTTGTCCGTCCGTCTGTCTGTCTGTCTGGATCAACAGCTTCTCCTCCTAGACCGCTAAAGCTACAGCTCCCATAGGAACCATCGGTCGAAAAAGTTTTAGATCAATAACTTGGTTTTTTTACACCCGATTGTCACGAGACTTACCATTGGGCAGTTTGCTATACATTCAAACGTTCGTGCCAAATTTGATCAAGATCTGACGACTATATCATAAAGCTTTCATAGGATCGATCGGACCAAAAATAGTTTTGCTTGTAAAAACTTTTGTGATTCTTATGCGATCATCACCAAACATTTGCACATAATGAATTGTAATCCTGCCAAATTTGATCAAAATCGGATAACTATATGATATAGCTGTTATACAATTGAATGAAAAAGTTGCATGCTGCATATCTACATAAATGCATATGTATGCGTGCCAAACTATGGCTTGTAGATATGGATTTTTACTCAAAGGTCTTTACATTTAGATAATTTTTTTAGGGATTTAGTAACACAAGAACTTGCAAGGGTATACAAACTTCGGCATGGTCGAAGTTAGAACGGCCTTCTGATTTTGTTACTAGCTTGAGGTCTGCACATTTGCATATTGCAATAAATAAAATAAAAATATTTAAGTATTTCAAAAAGACTTTTCTAATTTGTTGTTATTACTTATTCCATTCCATTATAAAGTTTATTTAACATTCACTAGTAACTTTTTGGAGACAACAACATCAAAAAATATGCTTTAGTCGTTTCTTTTGTTGCTTATGTTTAGAAATATAGTGGGAAAATCTTATGGAAATATTCGGTTTTTTCTTAATTCTTGCTACTCTAAATATGTTTCTTTTTTGTATTCTTGGTTTCTGCATAAAACAAACCTTGCAAGAACATCAACTTTTTTCTCAATATCTTCCAACAACAACAAAAACTATCTTTGAAAAAGAATAAAGTTTAAACACTTTTGACCACTTCTGTATACGTATACTTAATTTTAGTTAATATTCGTTTAATTTTTGGTCCGTTGAAATTGTTCTATTTAGAATTTCTTTGTTATATTTTTAGCTATGACTAGTTTCAAGTTAATTGCTCTTAGAAATATACTTAATTTTTGAGGTTTTGTTTGGTTAAGATTGTGAATACTTTGTAGGAGAGCTTATTACGTATACGTTATATTTTTTGTCTAAGTTAAAAAGATCTTAAGATCTCTATGTATTTCGCCGTAGATAGAGTATCACAATGTCGTCTGTTTGGAACTTTGGAATCACAACCTTGCACACTTTATACAATATATCATTTTTTTATAGACGTTTTTATAAATATATTGTATTATAGTGGTTAAATGTTCATCTGGGCACGTGCTATTGGCCACACACACACATACACACACCATATTGATAGACATCACTTGCCATTTTTAGGCCTATGCAGTAAATTTTGTTTTGTTGGCCAGCCTTTTGCTATTGTTGTTGTTGTTAACTCTCGAGCATGCATAATTAACAACAAAATATAGACACGACTCCGCACCACACCACAGCACTCCGGCTTGCACTTGGCCTTGCGCGGAGTCGACGAAGTTGGAGCGCGTTTGCGTTTAATTCGTGAATTCGCCTTGAACCTCAATGTGCCGAATTGTGTGTTGTGGGTAGAGTAGGAGAAACAAGCAAGAGAAGAAGAAGCAGCGCGCATCTGATTGAGTGTGATAGAGTTGAGCCAGCAGTATGTGCTTTTTGCTGGATTTTTGGATCGTTAATGTTTTGTTGAACTTGCCGCAAGCACAGCACAGCAAACAAAAATAAAAACACACACAAAAACAGAAACAGCAACCGAAACAGAAACAGAAACCGAAACAGAATGCCAACAAATCAACGTAGTAGCGGTCGCAGACCTACAAAAATACAAACGTGACTTAAGGTTAAACACAACCAACCAAAAAACCAACCTCTACTCAACTCAACCCAACGACGACAAGTGCCACAACGAGAGCAAAAGAGATAGACTTGGATAGAGTTTGTCTCGAAAAAAAAAAAAACTTCATTGGCACGAAATATATCTGTTGGTTATAGATATAGATGTGTCTATGTACATATGTCTGTGTGTGGGGGTTTTTCTGATATGCCATATAACACATATTTTACATATAAAGCACATACGATATCATTTTTTAGAACTAGTTTCTTATGCCGACCAAGAGACAAAGGCTCTGAAGGGAGCGAGAGAGAACCAAGGTTGCTTGCTTTTGCCCTACAAAGAGTCTAGACAGCAACTATAGTCTACTATTTGCTTCTTTATTTTATTACGTATACGTAATTTTTTTTTTTGTCTAAGGTTACAAGAAATGTATATCAAGTATACGAAATGTTATCAAAACCAAAGCAAAGAAAAGAAGTTGTTTTAATAAACACACATTCTTGGTAGTATCCGCGTCCGTTTTCGTATTTTCATTTTTCTCATAACTTTCTGCTGTGAAGGCTTTTCTTATTATTCAGAACGAAACTAAAATAGCAATCGCTTGTGATAAAGAACATTGTTATCTTCGATATATTTGTGATATGATTAATAATTTTTTAGTACGACGGAAAAACTCTTAATTTAGCTTAGGATTAGACAACATTGCTGTGTATCATTTCATCATCTAAATCACTTCTCAAGCTTGTTTTAAAAAACGTCAATCGACAAAAAATTAGGCAAAGTACGTTTTCAAAAGATATCTTTTGCATTTGAAATACTATAAGATGTATAAAACCCTTTGCTCCCAAATCTTGTTTTAGGGATTGTCAAGTCCGTCCAACAGAGATATCTTAAAAAGTTATCGTCGCATTCTAAGCTAAATGAAAAAGTTTACCTAGAGAGCCCACTAAATCAAATGGGAATTCTAGTCTAGTTTTGTTATAGAGGTCGGTCGTCGTCAGTTGAAGCTAAATGAAATTCGGAAACAAGGAATTAATTCAGTGTGGATTTCGTCGTTGTCATTGAGCGTTCACTATTAGATCATTTCAATATCCAAGTTTTCTTAGAGAAAACCTTTCGTTCGTTTCTCCTTTCACCTACGCGACATTATGGGGGCGCCCCAAGGGGCAGGGGGGAGGTTACTACTATGAAAGCGTGTGTGTGCGACCTAGCCTAAACTTAAAAAACCCCGCCACAGTTTTAGTTGACAGCGACAACAATTACTCATACCCATACAACTTAAAAAACTAACTACACACACACACGAATAGTTTCACAAACACATATATAGGAGCCTAGCCACACACACACACACACACTACACAATAATAATAATAATACTTAGTATATATTTTGAATGGTTGCGCTTTGTATTGGCCTCCGAATGTGTCTAGAGAGCCTCAATAGCAGGCCAGGGTCAAGCGACATGGGAGGAAAAACTGAGCAAACTAGACGAATGAACGAATGTGTGTGTGCACGACATGCGAGTGCATGTGTGTGTATATGAGAGAGAGAGAGACCGAGTAGTGCCCGTTATCGGAAGAAAACGCCAAAAGCTCGCGTTCATTGCCTTTGCAAAAGTTTTCGTTTCTTTTTTTCATCGTTTTTTCTTCATCTCTTTTGACTCTGGGACTCTCTTTTGATTTGATTTGATTCGATTTTGATGTGATATTGAGTGTGTGTGTGTAAGAGTGTGCGTGTGTATCAAATGCAAAAGGCTAACTTTGGTTCGCTAGATAAGGAAGAATGCCGCCAAAAACAAACAGAAACGCAAGAATTTTATTGTTTTTTTGTTTTCTCAAGAGCCTTGGGGAAGACTCTGACGATTCAAATGATTCTTATCAACCGATTTCAGGGCTAATGTACTACTCTCTTGTCGCGTTTTTTTTTTTTTTTGATTTTTCATGAATTTTGATTTAGCAAACGGGGAAAAGAAGAATACATACATATGTACGTGTATTTTTATTTTGAGGTTGGTCAGTTTTTTCTGTGGTTAATTTGCATAAAGGGAAATGGGTCTTGGTTTTTTTTTTTTTTGTTGAAGAAGTTTTGCTGCTTTTTTGCAGGTCATCTATCACCCATGTCGAAGGTCGCTGCTCGCTGTTCGGAGCTCGAAGCTCCGCACGCATATGTGAAAATCATAAAATCAACGAAACAACAACAAATTGATTGACTTAATATAAATGAAGACAATAATTTATTTTATATTATATTTATGCTAGTCTTAGCAGTTTTATTGCATCGAATTTTAAAATACAAAAAAAAAAATCAATTTATGTACCACCTTCATTATTTTTTTCCTGTTTTTTTTTTGTCTTGTAAGTGGGACATTGCTCTGTGACTTTGGTAGAGTTGAAATTCTAGATGTTTGGTTTTTGTTTTTGTTTATTGTTTTCTTTTTTTGAAAACTTTGCAGAAATGATTAAAAAAAAAAAAACAATTTCCACTCAATTGTAAAAATGGGAAATTCAGCGAATTTATCAAGTCCCCCCAAATGACTCATTCGAATCAATAAATTAACTGAATTACCTGAGACCTTAAGAAGTTATATATATTTCGATAAGAAGCATCAAATCAACAAGCATGGGAAAAAAAAAGAACTTCAAAACTGTATGATAAAATATTATGTATACGCAGCATTGGCTGATTTGAAGTAGATGGAAAATCTGTATAAAACCCTACCGGCCCCCTTAATTTTTGAGACATTTTTTTCTATATTTAAATGGCAAAAAAAAAATTATCCCATCCCAAAATTTACTTCAAAAACATTTTGAACACTACAATCCTAGAGAATCTAACCCAGGGATCTAGAATAAATCCTCGATAGCCACTACAACTATACTAAATCCATAATACATAATCCATGTATTTCACCTCTATGAGGTTAGTTTTAACTATTTTTGAGATCTAAAAGACAGACATCTCTCTAATTAAATTTCAGCAAACCTTTAAGAAAAAACAAACAACGTCAAAAAAATAAATAAAATACTGAAATTCTATAACTTTCCCGTTGAAAAAAATAAAAATATTAGAAAGCAAAGGAATGAGAGTACCAATCTAGTACTAAAATATAATAGTCAGGATGATATATCTTACAATCGACTTTATGTTTTGGGACAAAATTTAATCGAGAGATTAGAGAAAGTTTGCCTTGGATTTTGAATAGCTTTCGATTTAAGACTATTAATATTCTTAGTATTCAACTATTATAAAAGAAATGTTAAACAAAGAAAAGCTCTTCCATTTTATTTTTGTTAGAAAACTCAAAGAAATTGATTTAAAAACTATTCCATAGATGGATTTAACTCTGACTTTGAAGTGTATAAAAGGAGCTTCCAAAAAAAAAATTGGCCTTAACTTTCATTTGCAATTGTTTCCATTTTAATAAAAATATGTTCATTTTTCCAACTATTTGATGACGAAATAAAAGCTTTCTTGCTATGCATATGCTTCCTGTATCTGATGGGTTTCTCTCTCTCTCTCTATCTCTCCCTCTCTTCCATTCGCTTTCGCTCGCTTGCTCACTCACTGCATATGCTGCAACTCCGCCATAATGGCGAATGCAACGTTGCGTATGAGTGATCTGTACTGTGATGTTCTCAATAGACATTTATTGTTGTTGTTGTTGTTTCTCACTTACCATTTCAAGTAAAAGTAATCCAATTTGAGTTATATCCATTGTGTTGCAGCAACCATACAAAGTTATTATTATTATTATTTGTTTAGATTATAATTAGTTTATTAATGTTTCCGATTTTTGGTAACTTTTCAACGATAAACAATAAAAAAAAAGTAAAAAAACCAGTTGTACAATTTAAGAATTTTCAAAATATTTTTTTTATATACACTTTTTATAGATATATATACATATATATATATATATATACTTATTTATTTTTCATTTTTTAGGCACACTTTTTGAGGCACAAAATGGATTAAGACAGGTAAATGGGGTGGCAGCTTGCGGTATGGGTGGCAGGGGCGTTTGTCTTTGTTGTTGTTAATGTTGCTTAGTTTGTTTTGTTGTTGGTGGTGGCATCTCTTGGTGGGCCATCATCATCGATCGATCGATCGCATTTTCCTTTCATGTTTTGACTTTGTATCGCATTTTCGCGAAGACGACGAAGAAGAAGAAGGATGCAATTCACTTTTCGGGCTTTTGGGATCGAGCGACCAAAGCGAATGCAATTCCGTTAATTAGCAACGCGTCGGCGGTGACGGCGGCAGTGACGACGACGACAACGTCAGCGGCGTAGGCAGTGTTAGATAAATGAAGGGACGACGACGGGAGGGATACGGGACGGGGACAGTTGCTTGTTTGTTGTTGTTGCTGCTCCTTTTGGTTTGTTTTCTTTTTGGGGGGGAGTGGGGAGATAGGAAAGCGCGCGCGGTTTTACGCTGCAGTCACAGTTACGGTTTTTTTTTTACAATTGATTTTTGTTGTATTATTATTGTTGTTGTTGCTGTTTTTCTGTTTAAGCGAAGGTTTTTTTTTTTTGTTAGTTTAGTTTAGTTATACTCAATTTGCTTTTCGATTTTGTTTGCTTTTGTTTTTTGTTTCTTGGGGGAGAATTTGCGACCGTCCGTTACAGCAGTCAAATGAAGACTAAACGGCGAACGTATTTTTGCACACAAGCAGCGGCAACCGCAGCAGCAACAGCAACAGCAACGGCAACAGCAGCGCACAGTGCACTGCTCACTCAGACTCTCTCACATACAGCCGCGACCAAAAAAATAGTGGTGCCCCGGTCCAGTTGGATTAACACATAAAATTTAATGTTGTTAGTGCTTGATTGATGGTTTTTGGTATGCAAATATATTATTTAAATAGTAATTGTTTATTTTATAAACAAAAGCGGGCAATGTATTTTCATTATTCCAAATGAAAATTGTGCACATTTCAGGCGTGGAAAAAAATAGTAGTGCATAATTTGAAGATCAAAAAATTTCAAATTAAAATGTTTTACTTCTGAGAAATACTTTTAAATACAAGATCAATTAATTATTTACTAGGTGAAATTTAGATTATTCGTTGATGAACGTTATTCTGTGAAAGAAAGAGAACTTTTCTGGGGCTATAAACAGCTAAATTATTTTCCTTTAACACTCTCCGCACTGCCCAAACACCGGCAAGCATATTAAGCTCATTTTCGATCTTCACAGAGAAAGAAAAAGACCAAATGTTTGAAGCCTGCAACAATTATTTTTCCAAATTTTGGCAAAACGCGATTTCTGCTTTATTTTCAGTTCGTAATTTCCATTGGAGAGCACATTAAGATATTTTGAACTTCTTTCAATTGTCCTGGGAAATGAGGTTTCTTATCCTTCTTCTCAAAGGTACTTTTTTCAATAATAGGATACTTAGCAGTTTTAATTTGATCATAATATTTTCTTGGAAGTTATCGGGAAAAACATTCGCGGGTGTTGTATGCACTACTATTTTTTTGCTCGCAACTGTACACTCTCACATAAGTATGCACAAGCACACCGAGAAAGAGAGATAGAGCAACACGCGCGACTGCCTCAAGTTCATGCTATGAACTTCAAAGCTCAGTTATCCACAAGAGCGGGAGAGAAACATACCGAGTGAGAGTGTGTGTGTGTGTGTGTTTGTGTGGGAGAGCGCAGCACAACTGGAAGAGAAATCGCTTGAAAAGCGAGAGTATGTGTGACAGCTGGCATGAAGAGCAAATTGCAAAATGCATGCTGCACTTAAGAGAGTCCTTGCCACCAAAGAGTGCTTTAACATTTCGGTTAAACTGTTTTTGAATGAATCTTCCTCTCCTTTCGAAGCTTTAGTCGCTAACGGTATATACCGTTTCGGTAACCAAAACAAGCTAATAGTCCTTGAAATTGTACTTGTCTTAAATTGTTTTATATGAAATTTGCACCGATCACAAATGTTCGGTTTGTCTCTCTAATTGTATTCTATATATCTAGACCGCTTAGTTTGATTAACTAAGGAAATGACAAAGACTTACAACTTACCAGAGCTGCTATTATACATAGTACGTAGTTCCAATGTCAGACCAGATGGAAGAGAATGCAATTACCTTTATCAGATTATATAAAACTAATAATATGGGTTCCAGTTCACAAGTTTAAAATAAATTTGTAAGAAATTAAGCCGATACACCTGGAAACAAATAAATTAAACTTCATTAGAAAATTTATTGTAATTCCACAAGCTCATATGGGTCACTCAAAAATGCTACCATATCAATATTGCATATAAGTACATATTTTGAAATCTGAAAGACCAATTAGATCAACTGGTCAGAACATACATACATGTTGTCAGCTTTATATATGTAAGTACATATATGTACGTATGTATACTAGAGAGTTCTCATACATATTTTATACCCATCCCAACGATTCGTTTAAGCTATTGCATTTCTATTCTCAGTTGTTTAATAAAAGTTATCTCAGATTTAGTTTTACCTGATACTTTCGATGTGAGTTGTTTATTATTTATTTATTAAACAAAACCAATTGTGGATGGGTTGCGCATATAAAAGATTTACCAAAAAAAAACATTCATAAAAAAAAAACTTAAAGGTTGTGTTTCTAAATTAGATATATATAAGTATCTATATATGTTACTGCATATTCAATACGAAAAGCATGAAAAATAACATCATTTAAGTGGTCTTCAAAGAGGTAGGAATTTTCGGAAGGCCAAACTCATCAGTTTCAATGGTGCTCTAGAAAGGTAAACCGAAAAATGTGTTATAAATCAATTTCGATATTTAAGATTAAGATAAATTGTATTTACCTTGCCCGGTTGAACGATACTATCGGCTCCTGGCTCTCTGTCTGGTGCCTCGGGAGCCTTTACCACATCATCCAAATAGCTGGAATCATCGTCTAAGGCAATTTCATCACCCAATGCATCCAATTCGGCCTGCAAATCATCATCATCCACTTCGGGCATGCCATAAGTGCGCCCCAAGGCCTCTTGGACTTCATCGGCCTGTTCGAACATATCGGCCATATCGTCTTGTATATCCTATTAGATAGCGTAACATTAATTACTATTAATTAAATAGGCGTGGGGGGGGAAGTTTACCTCGATTTGGTCAATATTGATCTTTTTATATTCACTCTTCATTTGCTTAACGCCATCCTTCATGGCCGCCACCGTAGCCTGAGTATCCTTAAGAGATTGGGCCGCATAATTGGCCTGTTCCATATTGAAGGATTGATTACGCAGAGATTCAGCCTGTTGCTCATAGCTGTGAGATATTGATAATCATAAGATAGCAAGGGCGTGTCTTCGTGACTAGAAGGTAAGATCTTACGCTTTCTTTTGTTTGAGCACCCTTAGTGCCTTCTGCTTCACGGAGTTCTTTGCTGGCCCCTCACGCATCTTGGACATTTGTTCGCGATATTTACGCAACTCTGTCTCCAGCTTGGCAATCTTCTCCTCTATGTTGGTGGCTCGGGCATCGACCTACAATTCAATCAAAATGGCATTTCTTTGTTTCAAATCTTTGTCGTGGTCCACCACACACTTACACCTGAGATGCAATCGTTAAGGCTTGGTCCTGGCTCCTTAGGCTTGCCGCGTCCAAATAGTCGATTCATTTTATATTGCTTTTTGATTGTTTCTCCTGAGGTATATGCGGAAATTTAGAATTGATTTGTTTTCACTTTATATTTTGTTTGATGACTAATTTTTATATCTGCTTCTTCTTTGGGTTTTTTGTAAAAAACAAAACAGCTGTTTGTCAAAGAGTGACCAGAGTTGAATTTTACACGTAGATATTATGAAGATACCTATGTAGATTTTCAAATGTTCATTTTTAAGGTAAGAAATAAATCCAATAAAAATCAGAAAATTTAAAACAATTTGGCACATTACAAGAAAATCGATAAAACACCAAAATTCATGTACATTTTGTTTCATTGTTTTTTTTTTCAAGTTAGCACAAAGCGTATGCTTATAAATCACTGCACATATATAAAATAAATTTTTAAAATATATAAATTGGTTCTTAATTATTTATTTCAATAACTGATCGCACTTCGATTAATATTTCCAAACACGATGAGGTAGATGAAGTATTTTTTAGTATTTTTTCTCAAATTATCTATACAACTCTTGCATCACTTTTAGTGTGACCAAATACGCTGAGAGAGTATACGGAAAATCGGTTAAATTAAAATTAGTTAGTTTTGTTGTTACCCTGAAACGAAGCGCATTGGCCGGCGCTTAAACGAGTTAATTCGTTGTTGTTGTTGGATATTTTATTTTCTTTAACGTTTTAACGCTTTGACTTAGCCAAAAAAAAAACAAGAATTCATTAACAAAAAAAATTATATCTATGTTTGTTTGTGTGTGTTAAACAATCGAGAAAAAGAAAGCCAAAGAAGGAAGAAAGAAAGAAATGTACAAGATCGATCAGCTGTGTTTGAGAGTCTTTCTTGAGTGAATTTTTTTTGGCTTTGAAAATGAAATCTAGCGCTAAAAATATAAATCAACGACAATTAGAGCAAAGAGCAGCGCAAGAACTGCGTAAATAAAAGGCAATTAAATAATATTTTAAAAATTTTATATACATATATATCTGGGTTACTACTGTGCAAAGAAAGCTCTGTTTGCTTTCAACTTTTTTTTCCATTCATTGCGAAAATTCAATAATTGCCCCAGACAGCGCGCGCAATCTGCCGCCGCAGTACCCTGCGGCCCTTTGACGTCACAAAAGTGTCAGCTGATTGGGTGGGAAAGGCAACAAAAACAAATAAATAAATAATGCTATTGTACTAAAATAAAGTAAAAAAAAAAAACACAAATATCGTTTAATTGACAATATGGATAGTTCCATGTACTATGCCAAAGAGAAGGGAGCAGAGGTAGCAGCTGCAGCACTCACTACAACAGTCTCCCCCTCCTCCTCTGCCATTGCTATCATGCCACGCGCCGAAGATGGCGGCGTTTCCATGGCAAATTTCTACCCAGCATTGGTTCAATGCTTTGGCATCATCATATGTGGGTGAGTATATATTGTGACGTTAATGGCGAAAACCCACGCACGCCCGCCCTTTGATACCTTTGCGGGGGGTGGGGGCATCAATGGACGTCATTACCAACTAAACTCCAAACAACCCCCAACCGCCCATTGATAGCCTTCTCTACAAAGATAAATACAGAGTAGAAACCATTTGTACATCGCGAAATAGTGAAAGGAGGTGACTGCAACGAAGTACAGTCGAACCCCGTATAATTAAATTAACTTCTCAAAAAATCAAATACTAATTTATAGAGCAGAGCTTGACGAATTAGTACCTCCGTTTTAAAGCTTTAACAAGTGAAGTGTGCCCTATATCCAAAGACTACCCCAGGGAGAGGTTTCGAACTGAAAACTACACTACAATGACACCCTAAAATTTGGGGTTTATTTATGCCCGTTTTGAAGGTAACTCACATAAATGTAGATGTTTTATTAGCTATTATTTTTATTATATTATTGGTATTCATTAGTTTTTTGTATGAATAATAGATCTACCAAAGATGTAATCTTTAATAAATCCCAATAACCAATTTTAAGCGCATATATCAGTTGTACGAACTATATAATAGTTTTGGTGGTCGCAATGCTTTTGATTTTCGAACTACCATCAAAATAATTGTTAAATGCCTTTACTTGGAACAAAATTTGTAGTTAATAACTTACTCGCAGCTGCTACTGTGAAGCAACCCAGTAGGTCGTTTTAAGGCCACATTAAAGACCATTATTAGTAACGTACTTATGGAACGTGACATATCAAAGTTTACTAGTCTTAAATGTGGGTGGGGAGGGGAGGAAGTTCATTTACACTTAGTAGTACCCCGGACCCATACGCATTTGCATTTTCAGAGTTCAAACAAAAAAAAGAACTCACACTCTTACTATCATATCTATCTGTCTATACTAGGTTTGTAAGTGGAATATCTATACGCAAGAGAGCTTATCAGTGGGTACGTGCTTTCCCTAATCACGACCCTGTTCAATGGCCAGATTGTTCCACTCCCACTCGACACAAAAGTTATATTTTAAAGGCACACGATGTTGTCCATCTGAAATTAGATCTATCTACAACACACAACCGACTATTATACTATAGAGAGTATAGTATAATATTTGCTTTCTCATTGTCTGCGATCTGCGACGGCAGTTAATTTAAACATTTAATTGTTTGCTTTCATAAATAAACTCCACTCCATACAATAAATAATTTGATAATCAACTTTTTTTTGATTGTCATTTTATTTTTAAAATGTAGGCAAATTATTATTAGTTATTTTATGGTTTCATAAGGTTCTCTTAAGGATGGGGAGAAAAGTTTTATAGAATTGCAAATGCTAATGCTCAAAATTTTTTATCAGATTAGCTATAGGATATAAAAGGAATAGCGTAAACTATTCGATTTGAAAACCTGCAAAGCTTAAATTATATGTATATACACTCTTGATCCACTTAACAAACTGTTCAATAATCCATACCCAAAGTCTTTCAGACAACTATGTATATCTTATGGGTTACATAGTAAAATTCCAGCATTTCGAAAGGATATGTCTTGCTTTCATTCCTTAACTTGATATCTTTAATTGACTGTAAGTAATTTTTCTTGTATTTTCTTGAAATTAGACAATTTTTAAAAAAATTCTCAAAAATCCCCAGCGTTGTAATCTTTTAAAGTTTTGATGGCATTTAAAAGTAGATAAAAATTCGATTAAAACTATATCAAAACTTTGAAAATCGGTAGAAAATTGTCCTAAATACAGCCTTGGAAAAAATTCAATTTTTACCAAAAATTTTTCTAAACCTGTTCCAAAATGTATGGAAAAACCTTAACTTTGCACGCTTATAACTTTGCCAATTTGTGGCCAATTTCAAAATGTCATGTCTTTTTTGCTGCTCTGAATGTGAGTTATAAATTGGCATTCAAATCTAAAAAACTGATTTCGACCCGATTTTTGAAAAAATTACAGTGTATACACTGTAAAAATTTTCAAAAATCGAGTCGAAATTTTTTTTTCCAAAACTCCATTCTTTTGATACCATTTTAAAACATGTCAAAATGCAATAAGAAAAAGATAAAAAATTTTCAAATCGGTTTAAAATTGTCTAAAATACAGCCTAGGGAAAATCATAACTTTGACCGAAATTAGACAATTTTTCAAAAAATTCTCAAAAATCCCCAGCGTTGTAATCTTTTAAAGTTTTGATGGCATTTAAAAGTAGATAAAAATTCGATTAAAACTACATCAAAACTTTGAAAATCGGTGATTTTCTTGCTACTATTTCTTTTAATCTTCTTTTAACGAATCGAATTTGGGATCTAGAAAGATTGTTTTAATAAACGTTGGTTTACAATCAAGTTTCTATATGATATTAAAATGTGCATTCCTCTCCCATTCTCTCTGACTAATTTTTCGTTTAATTTATGCTGCGGTTTCTGTATGTGTCGAACAAAAGAAAAAGGTTTTTCCTTTTCTTAGCATTAACAAATTTCCGTTTAGTCATTCCAGTCATAGAGACAATAAACAAAACATATTAATTGCATATCCGCTTCATATACAAAACGCGATGAGTTGTAGCAAACAAACAAAAAACAAACAAAAACCGATAAAGAACTTTGACAATTTTCGTGGGCACAAGAGCGTAAAGCCTTCAAAAAACTTTCAAATCAAAAAATTACTAAAATTGTATAGGCAAATAATTTAGTGTACCCTCCCATCCCCTTCTCACTCCACAACCTATAATTTATAGTCTAATTTTTTTATTTTCCCTCGTTTTTTGTTTGTTTGTTGTTTAAACTGCTTTTAATTGGCAATTAACAATAATCGAAAGTAAAAACAAAAAACGTTTAGAGAGTGCGAGAAAACAACACAGCAACAACAATAATAATAACAACAACTAAATTGTAATTACACAAATGACCTTGTGTCTAGCAGCAACAAAAAGAAAAGAAAAAAAAATCGATCAACTTTGCATTGATGCAATATAGTAATTTAAATTATGCAATCCCAGAGAGCGAACGATTATTGATTTGACTAGAGCCAGCCCAACAAGCCAATAGAACAATGAAATTGCCATATTCATGTTAAGATATATGTAGATAGTTTAGATAGTGTCTATCTCAACTACGTTTTACAGTTGTCCAACATTCAACAAATATAGATATTTTCTATTACTTAATCGTTGTTGTTGCGTTCCTCAAACAAACAAAAAAGTGAATACAAAAATCTGCCGCATCATGTCCAAAAATAATGCATTTTAAAATGCCATATATATACATACATATATATAAAAATTGGTTTGCAATTGTTTGTACTTTACATATACACTTAGTTCTATTTATTTTGCTCTGTACTTTGTGATTTAAAATAAACTACTGATAAGCTCTAGCGTTTCATTCTCTGTAGTAGCTTAGGGCACTTCCCAGATCATGTGAAATACATACATATACTTATTATTATTATATATTTGTTTACATATATACATTTAATCGTTTGCCACACACAGCTGTTTGAGTCTAATTAGAGAGTATGTAGGTAGCTCTCGCTCCCTCTCTCTTTCATTATTTTCTCTACATAAAGGGTATAACAATAGGAGGTTTAAACACTAAAGTTTAATTCAAGAAGGAAAAGCAGAAAGAGGAAAAAGGATATGGAAACTCTTAAAACTGAGAACTATAGTAATACCTACTAGAACTTATGTGTGGAATGGATAAACTCTAGCCTAACAAAATCAGTTCTAAAACCTATCCATATGCAATCGGAACTTATCAATTACCACACTAATTCGATTTCTTATTTCAAATTTTTACTTTAAGATCTTCAAAAGTTTCTTTGTAATGGGTTATCGTGAACCTAGCTCTCACAAAGAGTCGAAAAGGTTTGCTAATAGCAAATTGCTATTGAACGATAAGAAGAAATCTTAAGGTTAGGAAATTCTATGTTTATATGTTCTTATATACATATATGTAGCATACGTCATATAGTATATAACTGGCATTACTGCCAAAGTTTTCTCTAATCGTTGTGGTATTTGTTCTCTAATATTGTTTTCCATCCATTTCTAAAACACTTGTTGATCGAGCATGTTAAATGGGTAAATAGAGGAAATGTTTATTTACCTTTCAGACACAACACACCAAATAGAAACAGAAACGACACACATTATACGACTTGAGAAACTCACAGAAGGTTAGACTTTTACGTCAGTTGAAAGATAATGTTAGTCTTCCCCTTGAGCTCATGATTTCTCGAATGACAAAAAGAAATAAAGAGACATTTCCAGTCAAACTAAATCAAGTGAAACGAATTCATTTTTGTTTACCTTTTTGGTTTGCCGACTTCCAGCTATTAGTCAGAGTTAAAAAGCATTTCCTAAAAGGTCATACAACTAAAAACAACAAGAACTCTTTCTCAAGTATTTAATCTTATCAATTATGTCATGTATTTTCCCTACCTGCACAAATTCCTCAAAAAAAAAAGCAACAATGACTAATACAATTAGCACTTATCACTAAGAGCGTAAGTGATGCTGGGGTTTTTTTCTTTTTTTGATTTTTGAGAGACTTTCAAAAGATTTATAAACGTTATCAAATTCAAGTTATTGCATTCTGTCTGTCGACCCGTTGAAAACATGAAAATGTTCAAGATATGCAATAAATTGCATTGAGTCATACGATTTAAGGTCACTTGACTAGTTTTTTTGAACATTTTTTTGGGGAAGTACTCCAGTTTTACACACAGCGCAACGCTGCGCAGTGAGCCCGCCAGACATAACGACGCGACGCAGCGGATCCAGCTGCTTTTTAAATTGAGATTTATCAATTCAGTTTGGGGCGTGAAAGAAATAAAAATAAAAGTAAATGATAAACATTTACAAACATTTTTTATTAGCCAAGAGGAGGCATCGAAATCTAAATGAACGAACTGGTTTAACAAAGTCCCGTACGTCAAGGCGGATGGGGGTCGACTTTAAAATACCCTGTAGCAAATGGCGTTGCCCTTGCTTTCGCTTTTATACAGAAGAAATATTGTGGTTGGGATTCTATTTAAACTTACCGTAGTGTCTTCAAAAAAGTGTCTTAGTGTACTCCTTTTGTAGTGTTAAAAAAAAAGTCATTTTGCTTTAGTTCGTTATAAGATCCTCCATAGAAGGGTTGCCCCCGGGGGCCGAACACAATCGGGAAATCGCACAGATAGAAGCCGAACCGTTACCGAAGTGATCGAGTCACATTCGAGTTTAACACATACATTGATAAAGCCCCCGGGAGCTGAGCACGACCGGATATTTTCACGGGTTAAGACGACGGGTTGCCGCAGTGATCTTTGAGAGAGCAAACAGTATATCAGCTTCCCTTTCACTTCTCGGCACTTTCATTCGCGTCACACTCGAGTTTCACACAGCCCCCGGGGGCCAAGCACGACCGGATATTTTCACGGGTTAAGACGAGCGGTTGCCGAAGTCATCTGGAATTGAGTAAAGATAAATATATATTTAGGATTAGGTTAAGACATTTAGTTCTTAAAAAATAATCCAAAAAACGTAAAAGGGTACAGTGAAGACAAATATGAAAAGTTGCGAAATTTCCACACTTTTGAAAAAAATCAACACACTTTTTGGGGCCTATTTAGATTACAGGGTATCGAAACCGGACCGGAGATTGGTCACGTGTGACATATGTACATATGCTTTTGTTAGCCATACCACCTTTTTATATATAATGAAATATATAAGATATATCTTAATAAACGTAGAGTTTCCGCATTTAAATACACATTCACGCACTTTTTGTTTGCCTCCTGGCGGGGGGTAATTTGCATTTTAATTAAACTGGAAAAAAAGAGGGGCGTGGCGGCTGAGGAATACTTTCATTTGAATAATGCTCTCCTTATTGTTAATACCAAACAGATTACATATAAGTATATATCCGATTACATTACAGTTACATTGCCGGACGCTTTAAGATAATTAGCAATGCGGAAACCAAAGGTTTGGGCACATTTGTCGGCACCTTTGCCTTGCCCTCGTTGATCTTCTTGTCACTGGTGGAGCTAAATTGGAGTGCTGTGAATTGGAGCTTCCTGTTGGCCATGCTGGTATCCAAGGCAGTCGTATTCTTTGCTGTGCTCATTATCACTCTTTTGGTGGCCAGACCATTGAACTATGCACGTGCCGGATTAATGGCCATCTTTTGCACTCAGAGTAATGATTTTGCTATTGGCTATCCCATAGGTAAGTGTCAAAAGAGTCTCCCAAAAAACATCAAATACTTATATACCTCTCTCGATCTCTAGTCATGGCTCTCTATAAGGATGTTCATCCGGAATATGCTTCATATTTATATCTCATGGCTCCCATATCATTGGCCATACTCAATCCCATTGGTCTGGTTCTTTTGGAAATATCAAAAATTGTGAAAAACAAAGAGGAAGCGGTGAGTGGAAAGGATTCTTCTTGAAGAATCTCTTTAATATGCGAAATTCTTGATTGTTTTTCAGACCCGTAATCCTCCCTTGTGCCCGGACACCTGCCCCGCAGAGCAAATGGCTAAACAGAATCGTTGCCTTGGCGAACGTGCAATTCTTGTATTGAACACTCTTGTCTCACTCTTCTTCAATCCTCTGCTTCTAATGACTCTACTGGGCGTGGCAGGAGGTTTTCTATTTCCCCATGGCTTGCCTGAAGTTGTCTCCAGCACATTACGTGTACTTGGTCAGAGCTTTTCAGCCACCGCCTTATTTCTGTTGGGTTTAAAAATTGTTGGCGGCACTGGAACAGATCGCAAAAGTCATGGATTTCTGTTACCAGGTGTACTTATATTGGTCAAAATGTGAGATCACTTAAAATCAAATCGTTCAGAGGATAATTTCTCTCTCTCTCTCTCTGATTATAGATTGGTTTTGCCCTTGGTCACGCGACAAACTGTCAATATTATGCAAGCTGGAGCAAATTTCAATGAGACAACAGAACTAAGCACATTTGGTTTCCTCTATGGCACTTTTCCCGCTGCTCCGGGAGCCTTTGTCGTTGCTACACAATATAATATTGAAGTGGAATTGGTAAGATTTAAGCCCCACTCTCTCTTGATCATTAACTATTCATTAATTTCGTATTATAATCTTTCCTTCAGGTGGCTCGTAGCATGGTCTTATGTACATTTATATCGGCCCCTTTGATGTTTATCTCAGCTAAAATGATATCGTTGACAAATTTGAAGCCTTTGGATTATATACACGAGCTAGATGCCTTTTCGTTTGATATAAGCATTGCTGGAGCAGCTGCCTGTTGCTGCGTCTTGGCTCTCTTAATCGTGACGAAACGTTTCAAGCGTTTGCCCCAGAGGATAACCTTCTGTTTGGTCCTGTCCCAACTAATGTGCTGCATTGGCGTCATACTGTGGTCGAAATTGAATCATGTGGAACGTTGGACATTGTATTTGCAATTTTTCCTCTTCAATATTGGCACATATAGCTCACGTCTATGGACTGGTATATTGGCTATAACTTTGCTATTCCTACAATGTCGCAGCTTGTGTTTCGTACTCAAATTGTGGCCCTATATGGTGAGCCAGAGAGAGAGAGAGAGACATCTTCAATATATGTACATATATATAAATATGATTTTTTCTTATTGCAGTTAACTTTTGCTTGGGGTGCTCCAGCGCTTATCTCTGGTTTATTGGTGGCCTTTGATTCAAATGTTATGTCGGGGGAGAAACATAATCCAAGCTTTCAATATGGCAATGCTCAGGCAGCCATTTCAGTATTTATGCTTGTCATGTGCTTTATAGGTAAGTGTTAATGCCCCATATGCATTTGCATGTGTACAGTACACCCTCGCAAAAGGCAACCCTCGATGAAAGCAACATCATTGCAGTCTAGATCTAGTCTAGAATGGCCGAATTTTATTCGCTCGAGAGAGGAAGTGTTTTTTAGCCAAGATTCTCAACCTTCTGATCAAAAAAGATTGATCCTTGATTAGTACTTACAAATTTGCTTTACAGAATATTGTAGCTTCGTATTAGTTGCGTTCTGCGAGGGCATACTGTATATACATATGTAGTTTATATATTGATAATAAATGATGACAAACTCTAATGCATTTGACGAGTTAAGCGAAAGAAAAAGGCAAATGTTACAAGTCTTACAATGATGTTCAATTATAAGTTTTCAATCTGAGCAACTTGAACGAATCTTCCCCACATGAAATTGTCATATGAATATAATTTTAATTTCTTTCAATTGGTCTTGTTCTATTCCCTTGTATGCCTCTTTTTCAGTTACTGTGGGCTGTTTGGTGCTCCATCAGCGTTATAAGAAACGCTATGAGAAATATTTAACATATTCACGTGAGCTATCCAATCCGGAATCGGGTAATTTACTCGTTAAATAAAATTTGGAATATTTTTTGAATAACCCGTCTTTTGTGGTTTTTCATTGCAGAACCATCCGAAATACATTCGACAATTTCGACAACCAATTTGCTAAGCAATGTGGATCATTCAACTTTGCGACAAAGTGTACGAACAACAGCTTCGTATTCTTCATCCTCGGATGACGATGAAATGATACCCACAGCAGCTGGTGTGCCAGCTAATAGATTATCAAATGGTGCTGCTTCTGGTGGTGGTGTTGCTTCTGGTGGTGGTTGTGGTTCTGGTAATGCCAATTGTTGCTCCGGTGGGGGATCAAGTGTGTCAACGCCCACTACAACAAGCACTGTTGTGGTGGATATCGAGGATCTACTAAATCGTAATCGTCAGCGTCATAATCTTACAAACGACAGAGATCTAGATAAAATTGAACCGGCGCCCAATACAGAAGAGTAAGTGAAACTCTCATGCGTTGTTCTTCACATCAAGAGGAAACATTAACGTATATTCTCCCAGTTTACGTAGACACATGTGCAGCAGTTCATTCAATTGTGGTCCTAGCACTTCGCGACAGAGTTGCCAAACAATTATCGAACGGTATGAGGACCAAACACGACGAGGACTCGAACCATTGGAACATACCAGCGATTGCGATGAGCATCAGACGCTAAAGCATACTGTTCTATTGATCATTTTGCTATGCTCCATGTTCGTTGGCTTGGCTGTATCCATCTGGACTCTAGTTATGGAGGGCATGTCGGGCATTTACTTGGAATTGAGTTTCCTCGATGCTTTCCTTAACTTTGGCCAAGGATTGATAGTCTTGGCTGTATTCATAACCGATATGGGTGAACTCTTGATGCCCTTGGTCAAGTTCTGGCGTAAAATATGGTGAGTGCAGCAAAAAAAAAAAAAAAAGTCATAGTGTGTGGGAGACTTAACTGAATTCTGTTCTATTCTCATAGGTATGGAGCCAATGTGGTCAGTTTGCCGCACTGGTCGAATGTGCGCCCGGAAACCAAGCATATTTGCGAACAGTTTCGCAATCATCATTTGGAGAATTGCAAAAAAGATATTGCCAAGGATAGAAGGTATGTTTAAGAGGACAAATCAAAGTTCTTTCAACTTAATCCGACTAAATACACTATATGTATACATACATAGGATGTTTCGACACCAAGGAAACCTTGTTGAACTCTTGGCTCAATCATTTTTTGAGTCCAGATTAAGATTTGGGATTACCTATCAGGGACCAAAAAAATTATATAAAAATTAAAGCTATTCCCGTAAAAATTTTTTAAAACTAAAAAATAATTCATGAAACTGACGTTCCTTAATTATAATTTGGAATCTTTAAAATATTTCTCGGAAATAACTTTTATTTTTGAGTATTATTTTATAACCCTTGGAAGAACCAACCCAGAAATTAATTATTTCTTGAGTAAAATAATATTAATCACAGTAAAAGTGTTATTTTGAATGGTCCCTGGTTACTATTCTGGAATAAGTTTAAGTTATATTTTAATTCTGTTCTTATTTCGGTTAACTACCAAGTCAAAGCCATCATATTTAGAAAGCTTATCTTTGGGAATATGCAGTTGGAAGTTAAGTTTATCTTAAATCTTTTTATTTAATCATAATTTATTTATAAATTATGCCAGAAATCCTCATTTGCTTGGCTAAACCAACGCCTCTCCATGTATTGTAGATAGCTTTAACTTATCTATGTTTTTTTTTTGTTTCATGTGAAGCTTTGCGAATTTCAAATTTTAACAAATCAATTATTAATTTCTTTTAACTTTTGCTTACTCCTCTCAAAACAGATGGCGCATACGAGTCTATCGCAAGGTCTTCTATGGCAGTGAGTTTGTCAGTTGGCTCATTGAGGTGGGACTCTCTAAGGATCGCATGGAGGCTGTTCATTATGCCCGTCATCTGGTAGATGGACGCGTATTGCGGCATATCAACAATGTCTATCATTTCGAGGATAAACTATTGCTATATAATTTCTGTAGTCGCATCTAAATCGGCTACAAAAACGAAAAGGGAAGGGGATGGGCGGGGGGTACAGACAACAAAGAATAAGCAACTACGCCAAATTTAGTTTTGATTTTGTTTAGTTTTTCAATGTTTATAATGTAAAGTTATCTAATGTAATGTGTTTTTGCTGTGATTGGCACACACACACACCCACATCCACACCCGCATGCACATACACAAGACAGCCAAATTGTGTATGTGTGTGTGTGTGTTTGTGTGTATGGGTGTGTGTGTGTGTGAGAGCGAAAGAGATAGAGGAGAGAAAGATGATAGATGAAAATTATTTACTATCTATTTATATACACAATTTTTGAATTAGCTAGAGTTTTTTTTCTTTTTTTTTTTTTGTAGTTAAAACATATAAATATATATATATATATGTAAAAGTTAACTCAGCTGTGAATTATCAAGAGTAAAACAAACAGAAAGAGAGGGAAGCTAAAACCATTAACTAGTGCAATACGAATATTTAATATATCGAAAGTATCCTAAAACCCAACCAATTTAAATGTCACAAAAATAACGAAATACCAATATGGCAACTTGTAAAACAAATTAACCATTAGCTTACGTTTAAATATGTATCTTGTATATAATAGTAAAATATCTGCATATATTAATAAAATATATAACATATACCTCGCGTCATAGAACGCCTTAAAAACAAAAAAACAGCAATTTTTGCTATGCATTTGTGTCGCCCATATTATTTAAATGTATTTTTCATTGTCTTTCAGATTCCTTTGCTCGTTGGTTCTCTCTCTCTCTCTTTATATTGTGTATACCCTGTACATAGGTACTGAGGGTAGATTAAGATCATTTACCTTTAGATAATGACCAGAAGAATCTGCAGAACAGCTTCTTTAAATATTTAAATATTTGTTAGAAAACTATCTTGAAATGAAAAAAAAATGTTAAAAAGAAAGAGTTTTTCTCTTTATAAATGAAGTCTTAGTAATTCTCTTCGTCCAATTTAATATCTAGACAAATCAAGTGAATTTAAAGAAATATGTGCAAGAAAAAAGTCGGTAAACTAAAATGGAAAGTAATTTATAAATGAAATGAACGCTAGAGGGCTGCTGCAGTTGAAGTGAAAGTGAGTGAGATGGCGTTAGGTTTTTTTTTTTTTGGGATTAGAAAATGCTTAGGATACGGGGAGACACTTTTCATTGAGTTTTAGCTATGTATGTATATAGGATACATTAAAAGTCGACGCCCTCAACTTTTTGGAATTTTCTATAAAAATTTGAAGCATTTCATTGTTGTTGTTATTATTTGTTCGTTTTGGTCTTGCACGCGTTGAACAATTTCAATTTAAAACTGCGTGTCTGAAATTTGAAATGTCTTTTTAATTCCGGCCGTCGTCTTCGTGATCTTTCTCTGTTCCTCTGTCTCTGTCTCTGTCCGTGCGAGTCTATCAATTTGAAAAGACAAAAATCAAGTCGCTTAAAATTCCGGTAATGATGCCAGGTTAATTTTTTTTGTTTATTTTTCGCTGTTTTGGGAATGCGCCTTTATAGAGAAGTTTCTTCTTCGATATTCAATTGAAGTTCTCTTGTGTTTGTTATGCAAAATAATTGCAAAAAGGCTGTGCAGTGGCACACTGTCCGCAAAAAGTCTATGCACAATGTACTGCAATTTTTATCAAGTCGACGTCAAAGCAATCGAAACGCGTCACATCATTTGGCGAATTTCACTTGTCAGCAATGAACGATCGAATGACTACTCTAATATCTGACAATCCCCCTACACTCACAACCACACAAACACATAATAATATTTGTGTCAAAGTCGAAGATGAATGAATAATATTCTTGTTTATACTTCAATTATTGTTGTTGTTTGAAACGGAAGGGCATTGCAACGATTACAACGTCCCTACGTAAACAAATATCCGCTTAATAGACTCACTGGAGCCGAGGTCGTTGCAATTATAAGTTCCTTGATGCACTTCAATTAATCATAAATGATGTAGCAGCGGGATAACCTAAGTCTATGGGAGACATTTTATGTGTATTCCCAGAAAATAGAATTGTTGTTGAGACAAACATTTTTCTCTATAGTTTAAAATTCAAAACATAAAATTTCTGGAATTCTTTGGAAGAATGAAAGATGCACAAATTCTAAATGACGCACAAGCAAGGCTGAAAAACTGCGACAATTGGCTATTCAAGGCGACTCTTGGCCTATAGTTGGGGATATTTCTGCATGAGTTGATGCAAAACAAACCCCTTTATGCCTCTACGACTCCATTCGCTCATCTACTCAAAAACCCACTTGATTTTCTATTGCAGCTTAAAGATATCATATAAAGGAGGAACCTTAAAAATAAAGAAAAGAGCAAAGTATTGCTTTTAAAATCGAATTTCCTATCAGATTCCATCATAATTTGCTAAGTTATTATACCATGCATCCATAGGATGAAATGATATATTTAATTCGCCAAATGCCTTGCACTTAAAGCGGTGCAAGGGGGAATGTGGCCGGTGGGGCGCTTAAATGCACACACATAAGAGTGAGCGAGATGCCATATGACGAAAGAATTTAATATATAATTTTAGTTTTATAAACTCAAGGTAATTTTTTTCCCTTGATGCATGGTATATCCAAGTCGGCCCGACGACTTACTTTACTTTTCTATTCCACTAATCATACTATGACCTGACGAAGGGAATTTCTCACTCATCTAATATTATGAAGCTTTGGGTAATTTCAAAACAATAATGATTTAGATTTAAACGTGCCCTGGCCATGGCAAAAGTGCATCAATGTACACAACTCGCATGTGTTTTGTCAATAATCATTTATGGGTTTTTCTATAAAGGGGCATCCCCGACCTGCTACGACCCTGACAATGTGTTGAATTTCAAAACTCGTTTAACCCATTTTGAGACTAGACGAGATACGTTTTATAGAGAATAAAAAGGCACAATTATCTTGTTTATTTTGACATTCTGCCAGATATTGTTCTTGAAAGTTTCAGACAATTATCTTATTGACATATATGTACATACAATATAGTGGAAACACTTGTAAGTTAATCTTTAGACACATACAAAGAACTGATATATAAGAACTTCTGTTTGTGAATCAGTTGATGTTATCTTTTCTTAATAACAAGTTCACATGAGTTTAGCAATCAAAAGGTATTAAAAGCACCATTGATTAGACGAATACCAGGGAATCCAAAATCAGTAGTTGGAACGGCATCATCCCCGCCATTACTTCTATTGCTACAAGCGACTACGTCAATGCACAAAGGATTAGCCTCTAAGTGACGCACTTTTCAAGTGTCAGAAATGTTTTGCTCTCTGCGCTCTGACCATTAATCAGACAGTTTATGAGTCGGCCTACATACTAGCCTTTATTTGTGTATACCCTTGCAACACGAAGGGCCACAAAGACCCAAATTCATGATCAACGGAAGGAGCAAGAAACATTCAGACATACATACTAAACGCGAGCATTAGCTTAAATTATTCTTTGAATAACTGAAAAATGTCAAGGGATCGCTTCGAATCGAATCAAATGAGAGGTTCTAAAAAAGAAATTGTTGATCTGGATTAGTGTACTCCCAAATAACTGATCCAAGCTTACAGAAATCTTTGAAAATTTTACAAATTGTTATGAAATTTTGTAGTCTCCCATTTTTAACATCGCTTAATTTGGGTTCCTGTAAAAAGCTACAAATTGAAACGTTGTGAATTGAAATTCCATGAAACCAAAATTCAGATAAATTATGTAAAAACAGTCTTTTGGGTGTTGAGTAACGGTTAGTCAGGAAAAGAGGCAATTCTATTGCCAAATACAAGAAAGGAAAGAAGAGTCAAAAATTGCGTTATGCAATACTTAAACGTCCCGAAATTCGCCATAAAGGATTCAAAATTGCGTAACAAAACAAAGGATATAATTCGTGATATATTTTTATTTTAGACCGGTTGGCAACGCCAATGGTAATTTCAATATTACTGTAATTCCCAACTAGTTTAAGCGTTGAAGTAGTGGTATGGTACATTTCAAGGTCTTCTTTCAGCATCTACCACCAGATAAGTAACTCTGTAATAAAACTTTCCGTGGAAATTGCCACTCAGCAAGAGTATAGCGAATTCTCTACAATCAAATTTAGCCAGGACCCGTCTGCTTGTTCTCAAAGAAGTGTAAATAAGTAGTATGTTATTATTTATTAATTTAATTTTGCAAGAATGAGCACTTCACTCAGTCTTTCCGCTGGGTCAGAGGTCACTCAACTTGATGTTTTTTTTTGCTACCCAACTTTTCTACCCTTTTTGTTCTTGTACTATGTATTTTTTTCTTGGTAATCGTGTGACGTTTTTTGTTTTTTTGGGTTTCCTCTTTTTTATTTTTGTTTTGGGGGGAGGGGGAGGGGGATAGGCAAACTGGCAAAAAGTAATTTTTATATGCCTGTCCAAATTCAACACGAGCAGACAAAGAAACAAAAAATTATGGCTGCTGGGCTTCATAGAGCATTATGGGCATCGGCGGCATCGGGATCCAATTTCGGGTATACAATTAAACAACAACCGAAATGGGGTAAAGGATATTAAAAGTAAATGCGTACGTACGTATGAATGTATCAAGGGAAAACAAAATTCTATGGAAATCTATCTAACAGGAGAGAGAGAGTGAGGGCCTGTTCTATTTTGTGTCAAATTAACTAAAAATAGTCGCCTGTTGTTTTCGGGCCGCCACTTGACGTCCGACATTCCTGATCTCTCTACCATCTTCTCGTTTCTTCTTATTCTCTAAGTGTGTCAGTCTACCCACCCACCTCCTCAACGCAGGACTACGTCAGCACTGGCATCGTATCCGCATGCCACTTGCCACATGCCTCACATTGTATCTAGTATCTCCTCTCTCTCACATCCGTCCGTTGTGTCCATAAATTTTCTCCAGCTGTGAGGCGCCTGCATTAAGTTTCAAGTTCCCCCTTCGCCACCCACCTCCCGGCCTTGGCCAGCAGCAGCAGCATTTTGGCTTCCGTTTTCACACTGAATGGCTAATTTCATATTTAAAATGCAAGTGAGCAAATTTTGAGACGACTTTGATCTTGAATCGATGCATAAACAATATATTGGGATAATTCGATTAATTTTCATCTATGTACAACCAATACACCCATTACACCCACCCCAATCCCAACTCTCTCCAGCAATAACAATCACTAAGCAATTTACAAAAACAAAACCAAAATGAGGGAGGCAAAAATCCAAAAAATTCAATTATACAATCGACAAAAAATTTTAATTGTAAATTTCCGACCAAAGGCAAGAAGCAGAACTTAACTCAAAGGCATAGCGCGCTGAGCAAAATAGAGTACAATAAATAATAGTAAAAAAGCCGAAAGCATATATACCTTTCTTCTGAAAATTGCCAAATTTTGTATACCTTTGCTGCAGTCATTGACCATGAATCTTATTATGTTTGAAGCTCTCTTTCTGTGTTTAGCATGACGACGTTATACAATTAATGACCCTCAAAAATATCTATATAGTTCAGTCACAGTCATATATATATATATATATGCCAAATGTACATCAACGTACATCAAAATGATGCTTAAATATGAAGTGTCATTTAGATAGATCAGAAACTGAGAGACTTGTTTGCATAGAAACAGACAGACTCTCTGCAAGGATATAATAAAATATTTACTATGGAACTGAAAGCCATAGATACTCTGACAAATGGATAAAATTGGGAACTCTGTAGTTAAATTTCAAAGAAAAATGATTTGCAATGTAGATTAGAGATGGTAAAAACGCAATATAAATAATCGGCGACTTTAGATAAAGTACAGGACTTTATAATGACTTACAATTCAGCTTTATGGTTAGATTTTATAATAATTTTGTTTTCTGACTTATATTTTTAGAACATCGTTTTCATGTGAAATAAAAGCAGTAATCATGCTTGAAAATAACCATCGAAATTAGTCATTAAAAAATTCCAGTAGCTTGAATTTTATTTATTTTTAGTCTTAGAAATTATGTATTTTAGATTGATAAGTATAATTTCTTATTAAGTGAATATATGAGAAGATTCCTTTAAAATATAAATATGATTTCTGTGGCTATTTATTTTCGTATACTCATTTTTGATTAATTTGAAGAAGCCAAGTCCCATTCTCATTTTTATTACTCCATGAAGTGGTTGAGTATATTATATAAATTGAAAATTTGTTGATTTCTTTAATATTATGCCATCATGATTTCTTCACTCAATCAAAATTGCACAAAATTTTAAATTAATTTTAGCTTGATTTGTTATGGATAAGGGTTAAATAATTGGAAGATTTTCTTTTTAAAATATGAAGCGCAATTCAGAAAATCCCTTAAAGTCTAACGAAACCATTAAAATTGTTTGCCCTGATAAGCATATGAGTCCGCCACATGAATCAGAGTTTTGCAAAACAACTTATGATAAGGATTGAAAGACATCAATTCATCACCTGCCTCTGCCCCTGGCCCCACCCCTAGCCGAACGCCTACCGTAATCCAAGTTGCGTTATAAAACCAATGTAATATATTTTATAGTGTATGTATATATACATACATAAATAGGTGGTGCGGCAGGGTATATAAAACAATAAAAATTGCCATATAATTTTTGCCGGTATATATTTCGGTGCGTCCGGCGTTAGGCACGAGCTAAGCGTATAATGATATCGATGGCCAGACGGGAGGCGGAGGAGCCAAAACGGTTGGCTCTCGACCACCAACAGCGGCGTCGTCATCGTCGTTTGCGGCAAAGCTTTGCCCGAAATGCGACGAGCCGAGCCAAGCCGAGGCAAACCAAGTCGAGTCATTCGAGTCGCATCGCAGTGCGTTGAGCGTGTGCCAAACTGTTGAAGCAGCACAAGGAACCTCTCCACCCATGCCCATTCACACAAACAACCAACCAACCAACCACCCACCCATCAAACAGAACAGCTTGTGGAGCTAACATCAGTAGCCATCGCCGCAGCAGCAGCAGCAGCAGCCGGCGTTCCCTCGATTTCATAGTCATTCTAAAACGACGGCTGGTCGACTGCAGACGCTCATACGGATCTCGTTTGTGGCAGTTGACACTATATAATATATAAAAATATATACACATATATATCGCATATTGTCACCGCGATCCCGACCATTTGGCCGACTCTAATCATTAACTTAAAGTGTCGAAGCAAAAAAGAAAACGCAAAAACCTCAAAACCAACTAACTAAAAAATTAATCAAAACTAGTTTCGGAAAACTTAACTAAAGGAGAAGAAAAAAAAACTGTTTTTTTTTTTTTTCTGTGGCGTGTTTAAGTAGTTAAATGTGTGTATTTGCCAAGAAATAATTATTTTCTTTGGAAAAATTGACCAACTCAGACCAATTGACAGGCCATGTCAGAGGCATCCGTTCTGAATATGACAACACCTGTTGTGGATCTGCTCTTGGAGCTGGCCACAACGACTGCAAGTCCCCCACCAAAGGCTCTCTACGATAATCGCAGACGAATGATCTATAGTTTGCTTATCATGGGCCTGGGAGTATTAGGCAATTCTGTGGCTCTAATCATTTTGGCGCGTAAAAAGCACAACAAAAATAGCAAATATACGCTTATGTTGAGGTAAGTTATAGTAAATGTATATCATATCATTTTCAGTTTTTACACAGAGAGAAAAAACCTTGGAGAGAACTTCTCTTAAAGAACCCTATTTCATTTGTACAACCTTGTTAGATCATTGGAAAATTGGGCATTTTCTTGTATTGAAAGTTCAGTTTCAGTTGAAAGTTGAAAGTTTCTAATAACTATAACACTAGAATATTTTCAAAATAAAACACAACCACTACATCTCGCTTATGGCTACAAACGGGGTGGATGCATAAGATGCCTAATTGTGCGACAGAGAGAGCAAGAAGTATTATAAAAGAGACAGAAAGTAGTAGTAAGTAGATTGACAGGTAGGAATATCAAGGACTGCATGGATTTAGTTTCTTTAATATTTATATTGAATATATCAACATTTTAGTTCGACCTTTTTTAATGTTTTACCAAAATTTTGAATAGCCAAGCCGTCTGTATAGCTCTGATTCGAAAACTATTAAGTTCGATAGGTTTTAATATCTCTAATATTGATAAGATTGATTGAATACTTTGTGGTTTTTTTATTTCGCTCTGTGTAGTTGTACATGTGCCATGTACACTCACATGTTTGCGGCTGTTTGGGGCGAGTTCATGGCTGGCATAGTTTGTTCAACTTGCGGCGACTTAGTTAGTTTATAATAAAGTTCGATTATATGCGGGTTTGATTTACATTTTCTGAATGTTTTTGCGCGCTCGAGCCGCTTTAGAGCTCGGGAGCTGCTGAATTTGTACACGGTTTTTCAATTGCGTTTTCCCTCTCCATATCTTATCATTTCAACATTCTTCTTTCTTTATTTTTGCTTGATGATTTGCCATGTGTCTGTTGTGGCGGCTGTTTTCATTTTCCATTTGCCATTATGGCCGCAAATATTTGGAATCTGTTTAGCAAGTCGCTTGCATTAGCACTAATTGCATTTTAGTTAGCAATTCAAATTAAACATTTAATCAAGAATAGCATAAATAATTTTCATGAATTTCATTCGATAAACAAAGAAATTAAAATTAATTTGGCATTGCAATTTGTCACAATTTTGTAGAAAATACATAAATGTATGAAAAGATTAATTTTATTTACAAAATATGTTGCTTGTTCTCAAATAAGTGCAAATACATAGTATTTATTAATTTAATTTTACAAAAATAAGAACTTCTTTCAGTAATTTTGGTGGGTAAGAAAGCACTCAGCCATTTGTTCTGCTCTTTTTTTTTTTTGTTCTTTTCTTTCTTTTTACCAATTTTTTTCTATCCTTGAGGCAAAAAGGGTCAAAAGTTTGCAAGGCTTAGAAGGAAGCGTCCTTGACCATCTGTTTGCATCTCTAGATCAAATCAAACTTGTCTTTCATCGGATGACTACATCATATAGGAACCAATGGTCCAAATATGTACAAAAGGTTGGATGTATTTCATATGCCAGAGAAGAATCCTGACATTTAATTGGCATTAAAATCTGAAACATTAATTTGTAGCCCTTTTTTCAAATTTCCAATATCAGGTGAAAGTTTTTAAAATTATGCAGTTTTGTTTGGCATTTAAAAATATAAAAAACAACATAAAAGTTGGGAGGAAAATGACTGAGTTTGAGGCTATTAAAGATTTGAGTTTTGAATAAAGTGTTTGAATAAATGCGACCAATCTCTCAAGAATGTTCAATACAAATTTCCAAGGATATTTAAATTTTGCCACGACCATGAGGCTAGCTTGCTTTTTATTTGTTTTCTTTGGTAAGTGTGTTATGTCGTTGTTTCTCTTTCATTTTACTTTTGGCGCCCACGCAAGCTCACAAAAAGTTATTTTTTACATGCCTTTTTGGGCATCGTCATTGGGATCAAATTTCGCGGACACAATTTGATTTCCTTTTCAATTACAAAATCAAATTTTTGCAAATGCTTTTATGTATTAGGAAAAGTGCTAAAAATAACATCCTATAATACATATTGGCAATGTCAATTAGTATTTCTTTGTTTAAAATATTTACAATAATAGTGTTAAAGTTAGTTAGTTTCTTTATAGAGTATCAGCTTAGATAACGAACAATTTAGAGTTTAAAAAATGCTTAATTTTGAACCTGGAACTAAGGATTAGAATTAGAGGACCATTGATATATCAATTTCTGTAGCTTTCAAGCCCTTTCCTTTGAAAATCTTTAGAAAATGTTGATTTAAAATAAAGATTTTTCTTTAGACTGTGAACCAAGAAGATTAAATTACAGAATTACAAAAGTCTATAGATAAAATATGTCGTATGAATTCAAGGAGTCAATCTTTATATATCAAAGTGGAAGAACAAGTATTAAGGAAATATAAGCCCCCCTTAAATTTGATTTATATTTTTGTGAACAAGAAACCAAATGAAGTAGCAGATACATACTTAGGAAATATCATATTAATTTTGATTTAATCAGTTTATATATATAATAATTTGAAACCAAATCAAGTGACACAACATATGATGAAAATGGACCTCATTTATCAGCATAAAACGTGCCATTTGGTTTCTATCATAATAATCATCATCATCAACACCATCGTCTTTGTAAATTGATTTCAATTTAAGAGTGAGAAAGAGGAGAGTCAACAAGGCGTATGCGTAATATGCGTAAAAACGCTTTTGACAGCAATTTGAGTACACACACACAAATTATCCTTCATATGCTGGCCCCAGAGGGAGCCCTTTGATCTCCAATTTGAGTGATGAATGAGTTTCAGTGATTGACACTTGAGAGAGTATGTTACCAGTAGGACCAAATACAAAAGCGGCGGTTCGATTAACCGAAATGGCATGAGGTGGAGAGGGGCAGGCAAAACAACATTCATATACTGTATTTATTTCGTTTAAGTAAACAATTTTGGCGCGTAATAAATTTCGCAAACATTTCACATTTCCCCAGTCAATGTCAATGGGAGAACTTATTTTTATACAAATTGCATTTGTAATTAGACTTCCCGTACATTATGTGCATATAGATATAGGTATACATGTATATGAACATATATAGACAGCGCCTATATCATGTTTAGGTTATACAATTAGCTCTGATCTTTTCATTAATAAATTTTTAGTCAGCATCTACAATTAGCTGGAATTCTCACTCTCTAAGGCTTTCTAATGGCCAAGTTAACGCCACTTCCCTCACGTTCTCTCCCTCTTTTGCTCTCTCTCTGTGTTGAAAGCAATTTATTATTACAACAGCTAAGCCCGAGACAAATGGTTTTCCTTTGTCAAATTTCACCTACATCAGGGTGATTTTTTATGATGCTGAGAGTTTTCCAATGTTTTTTATTCTTTTTGTTACTATAAATAATTGACAGCTTTTTTTTCTTGATTGTGGGTATGGACTAGATGTTGCTAATACCTTAGAGAGTAGCACAGCAAGTGTTAGACTAAGAGCAGAGGGTAGATTAGGTCAGTCTTGATTTGAAGTAAATGTTTTTTTGTTCTTTCTATAAACTCAATTTATCATATTTTTTCGAATATCCGAGATAAGAATTGCCCAAGTTATATGTAGAAGCGTTTTGTAGTCAAAACACCAAAAACGCAGATACTTGTGGCCACTAGGTGGGCTAAAGAGTTTGTATGCTGATGATTTTGAAATATTTAACAGATTTTTGGTCTGGTGCTAATAGATAATGGTTTCAAATTCCAAGCTCTAAAGAAATTACAAAAATTTGAATTCTTTACCTAGATAATTCTTATAAATATAATTAATTGTTTATGTATTTCCTCAATAGCCATTTATATTTAAATATTGATTTATTATTATTTAATACAAAAGTGATGGCTTTTTTTATGCATTAGAAAAATGGTTTTAAAAATGTATTCCAGTCACGTTCTCGTGACAATCAACCCGATTTAGGCCCTACACCCCATTTCGGAGAAAACTTTGATCATTTCGCATTATTATCAAAGAGATATATGTAGGTAGATATGTTTGTATGTATGTACTCACCACTTTAATCGCTGCTCGTGTTATTAATTATATATCTTATCGGAAGGAAATTCAGTTATAATCACCATGACTCAAAATGAGTGTAAACAGTCACTTCCTTATTTTGTGCGTCCACCAGTGTGCCGTTAGATAGGTACATACATGTCGATAAATATTTAAGTGAATCGAATTGCCCTGATTCGACTCGCAATTTTGATATTTATTGCCCAATTTCCGTGCTAATCCTGCAAGCCATTTTTTCTCCATATGAATTTTAGATGCCTAGCTACCAATAATCTGGTGGCATTGCTGGGCATGTTGACCACCGCCTTACTAAAGTACAGTGTTTCTAACGAAGTACATCAGTCGTACATGAGATTGGATTGCGTTTGCCATGTGGTTTGGCGATTCTTTGGCTTAAGTTCCGGCTGCATAGCCGCTGTAATGGCGGCCGAAAGATGGATGGCTTTGGCACGACCCTTTATATATCACAAGGTGAGCGCCGACGCACATTTTATTCGATTCATGATGACATTTATGAAATGTTTTCCTTGATTTTTGTGTAGCACATTACCTACGAGTTGGTGCGTAAGACGGTTAACATCATAATTATTGTGGCATTTGTTGTTACCTGTCTGCCATTTTTGGGCTTTGGTGCTTACATAGACGATGAGACGAATCCGGATAAGCCAAAATGTATACGCTATCGTGATGCAAGTGGGACATGGAATAAGGCATATGCCATATTCTTTATGGTCTTTGGTAAGTGCAATGACCGAAATTTTAAGCGAAATCATAACGAAATTTAAGAAAAAACTCACTTTCACTCGCGTCCCGCACAAAATGAAAACTTTTCGGAAAAAGCCCTTTAAACTAGTTCCAATTATGTAATTGATCATAGCAAAAGGACACTGTGAACTAGTTCCGAATGATCCCTTAGAACTTTTTGCCAAACTTTTGACAATCGGAATTTGAATTTTAACGGTTTTGCGCAGCCCTGAGCACGTTTAAGCCCTGTGATGACCGATCACAATGGACAAATTTCACAGACACGTGCCGAGGGGTTCCCGTAGTGAACCCTGAAAATGAATTTTTGACACTTGCGTGGTTATTTTTTGTGCCCTCTCTATTTGTCCAGCCCTGCTCACCCTTTTTCGATAATCTTTGCTCTCTTTCTTCGATTAGGTACCCTGTTATGCATTGTTATTGTGGCATGCAATTTGTTTGTGGCCCACACATTGCTTTTCGTCATTGGTAGGAGTCGCACGGCCAAGCGTCATATGCATTATGACATTGTGGGTGGTCGCGACAAGAGCATACGCATAGATCCGGAGAGCAGCAGTGGCACTACCCTTTACAGCGCCGGCAGCACTTATAGTCACCAAAGTGGTGGACCGTCATCGCGCCAATTTCATCATAGTGTCAGTGTTACCATGTCGGCCACAGATTCATCCCCGGTGGAGATCAAATTTGCCAAATTGATGGCTTTTCTGAGCTTCTCCTTTGTCATATGCTGGATGCCGCAAATGGTAAGTGGTGATCCGCCCAAGATAATCACCGGTCACATTGACATAATTCTTCTCTCTTTATTTTAGATTGCTATCCCGTTGGCAATCAAGACAGATCGAGTGCCAGCTGGCAATGCTTTCTTCATCATTGCGGATGTTCTTACAGCTCTACATTTCACCATCGATCCGTATATCTATGTTGTGAGCCGAACTAAAGGTATCAATTGGTCACTGTTGAGCTGCATTAAACGCTGGCGTTACGGATGGCGCAGTGGAGGACTCCGTCGATCTCAATCGGACCAGAGCCGCATGCGCACCACCACCACGGAGGCAAATACTCTTGATTGTAATTACAACTGACCTTGCCCCTGGCCCTGGTCATGGTTCAGGCTCAAGTTTCTAAGCACCTAAGTACTTAAGATCTATTAAGTATTCCATCTAAAGTTTTCTGTCTCCTTGTTTTTTTTTTGTTTTTCATCTTTTTGTGTGTGTTTTTTTAAAATCAGAATTTAGTTTGTTTTAAATATGTAAATTATATTCAATTATACTCATAATGCATTACCATATCAGAGGAAAAGAAAAAGAGAACGGAAAAAATCTCATCTGAATCGATGAACGATTTGATACACATAATCCAATTGAACGATTATTAAATTTACTCATAATATTTAGAACCAAAAAATATTGTATATGTTTATATATGAATGTATGTATGTACATATATTATGTATCGCTGTTAATATTATTGGAATCAGAAAGAAACTAAACTAAATTTGTTTATATGCACAGTCGATATTCCGTATAGTGAACTGATATTACATGAAGTTCTCTGTTTAATGAACAAATTTCAAAGACACCGAACTCTAAATTAATGTATGATATCATAATTTCTAAATAATGAATTTTTCTTCTGTCACTATAGGGATGTTTGACTATATTATTAAATCGTCTTTACTTTAATCAATTATTTAAAAAAAAAAATATGCAGACAGATCACGTCGAATTATTAATTACAAGATTTTTCAAATTATACTTATCTCTTACGTTTTTGCAAAATCTCTGTCATGTTATTCACAGGTAAGACTAAAGGATAAATATTGTTGTACTTACCAGTAGCGACACAATAGGCTCATTTTGATCATAAATAAGTATCCTAACTAAAAAAAAAACAAAAAAAAATCAGGAAAAAACTAGACACATTATTCACTCTGATGAAAAATATATATCCTATACATATAAAAGAGAAGCATTTGAACATTAAATCGATTGATTAATAGGTATTTGAAATTGGATTTTAAGGACATACAATACATGTATGTAAATCGAAGTTACGATCAATCAATTTAAATTTGGAAAATTATATTACAAATATTTCTCTATTGTTATCGTTAAATATATCACCTAAATATACATATGTACATATATGTATATAGAAAATGCTAACATTTTCAGTTTGATCTCTACTGATAAATTTTATTATGGGTATTTATCTTTGCTTTCGCCCCAGTTCCGTTTGTTAAATAATAACACAGCGGTGATTTTATAACTAATTTGTGGTGTTTTGTTTTCTCATTTTTTATTTTAAAATTTAAATCATTACATTTGTATTTTGAATGGTTTGCATTTTCTTATGTTTTGTTTTGGAAATTGTGTGTTTGTAATGTAGCTTAATTTCTTTATTTTTTTTGTTGAAGTAGGTGAGAAGAAGGGTGCGGGGTGGTGGTGGTGGGTGAAGAGTCGTCTGGTGGTGCAATGCAAATGGAAGATTAATTTGCTTTCTTCATATCATCATAGAAAGGGGAGGAGAAGGGTTTATTCAATCAAAAAAAAAAAAAAACCATGTCAACAAAAAAATTGGGGTTTTAAAAAAAAGATATATAAATATACATGTATATCTATGTATATATATTATTTTAGTTTTTTCTTAATGTCCACACGCCTTGGGACTGGGGAGGGAGGGAGGAAGCGGTGATTTTGGGAAGTTCTTCAGTAGATATATATAAATATATGCGCGTGTTGTTGTTGTCTACATAGATTTTTTAATAGTTAGATTTATGGATTATAATTATTTTATTATGAGAGAGAGTTCGACGGACGTCTTCCTTGCCACGCAAATATCTTCCCCTAGTAGCGATTGTAGCGACCGCGAGTGCGTTGACGTTGCGGCGGTGCCTTGGCTGCGGATGCGCGTGTCAGCGCTGGTTTCTTGGCCGGCGATGGGGATACTTCTGGTGCGACAGGTGTACTGGCAGCCGCAGCTGCCTTAGTGGGCGTGGCCGGCACTGATGCTGCGGCGGCAGTCTTGGCCGGTGTTTTAGGCTCTACCTTGACAGCAGCTGGAGCAGCGGCAGTTGGTGTTGGTGGCGCAGCCACTGGTGCCGGGGTTGGAGCTGGGGTAGGTTCTGGCTCTGGCTCAGGCTCTGGCTCTGCTTCAGCTTCAGCTTCCACCTCATCATCCTGCGCATCCATTTCTTCGTCAGCATTATCATCTGGATTGCCTCCCTCTTCCTCCTCGTCGCCTTGCTCTTCGCCATCATCTTCGGCCTCCTCGACCAAAACGACATCATCATCGTCACCGGTGGCCTCGGAGGGATCATAAATCTGTCCATCGGCACCCTCAGTGGGATCGTACAATGCCGAACCATCACCATCTTCGGCGGCGGAATCCTTAGCAGCAGAACCCCCCTCATCACCACCGGCAGCACCGCTCTCTGATGCGGATGCTTCTTCGGCCTCTTCAACCTTGCGCTTCTTGCGCTCGTTCTCTTCTATGGCGGCGGCAGCACGCTTCTGGGCAATCTTAGTGTCGCTGGACTTCTCGTTGATAAACTTCAGGAAGTTACGATGATGGGTAGCGGTGCGCGAGTGAATCTCGGCGGTGATCTCCGTGTCGAAGAATTTGCTGCACACGGAGCACTCGTAGCACTCCAGTTTGGAGATGAGACCGGCGCCAACTGGACGCTGCCAATTGTATTTGGGTAAACGGGTGTCGACTTCGCTGGGAATTTCATCGCCATCGGCAAAGTCGAGAATGCAATCCTCAGGATCGACTGGCAGGGCCACTTCCTCCTCTTCCTGGCTCTCATTGAGATCATCGCCCTCCTTTGTCTCATCGGCGCCCTCCTCACCCTCTTTGGCCTCCTCACCATCTGCCTCCTCACCCTCGGCAGCCTCACCATCGGCTCCTCCAGCCTCCTTTTTGACCTCGGCATCACCGCCTTCGTCCTCCTTCTTCACGGGCTTCTTCTTGCGCTTCTGGGGCGGGCGCAAATCGCGTGTCTCCTCTTCCGCATTGGTAATATACAAAGTTTGACGCTTGCGTTCGCCCACCTTAGTATTGCACTCGGCGGCCTTCTTCAAGTGATCGGCGGAAAGCAAATGAGTATCATAATCGATGCGTGTGGCAAACTCCTTGTTGCATTCGACACACTTCGGATGCAAGAATCGTTTCAATTGCAAATGTCCCTCCGATTTGCGATGGGTCGAAATATGTCCATGGAAATTGAGATCGCACATGGTGCAATAATCCAATTGACGTTGCTTGCTCTTGCCCATACGTTTTAGGCGATCGAACTCAATCGATTTGAGTTGCTCAGCAATTTTGGCCTCCTGACGAATCATATTGGCCTTCAGGCGATAGCTCTCCTCGATGCCCTCACGCATCATCAAATGGGTGCGCCCCTTGATGTGATTCTCAAATGAATTGGCATCCCACATGTGCTTCTTGCACAAATGGCAATAGAACATGTCATTCGGCACACTAGCGTACGGCGATTCCTTGGTGACGCTATATATTTATATATATACACACAATTGTTGTTGTTGTTATATATATACATAATAATGTTGTGAATGTGATAAACGGGATTTGATTTGAAAAAATAGGAAAAGAATTGGTCATTAGTAAAGTTATTTGCAATAAATCAGAGACAACATTTTGGCTGGGCTATATATGTATAATATAATAATAATAGTTAACATATTTATATATATATACACAGAAGATAGATATATAAATATGTATATAATTCTGCAATTTACTTAATATAGATTGATTCATATATGAAGGGAATTGTTATTATAAAATGGGTGGTATAATAAATATAACACATATACATAAATAAATATTGTATAATGAATTGAATATACACACAGATGCCTACATACATATATGTATATATATAGAACAAAAGCAAGTCACAAGTATTCTTAGGACATACTTTTGCACTATATATAGATATACATAGATATACGTATATATATCTATATACAAATGTAAATCATTGTATGTATGGATCTGTGTATATATAAATTAAGCTAAAGCAAAATATATTATTATCAACAGAATCTCTTTCTGTTTCAATTGTCTTCTCTGTTCTATAAAATATTTTGCTTTCATCCGCTCTCAAAGAAGTCAAAGGACAATAACCTGATCAAACTGAAATCGAAAAGTACTCTAATATGTATATGTATGTTCAAAAGCTGTACCTCATTTTTTTTAAAGTTGTAATTCCCAACTAGTAACCCGATCACAGTAATCATAGAAAATGGTAAGCGAACAGTATGGAGATATATGAATAGAATTAGCAAATTACATGGCTTCCGTTAACCATAAGGGGCAAAAAGACCATCCAGCTGACAAGCTTCTCGTGGATTCGATAGTGTATCGCATATTCGTTCAAATCAGATTGAAATGGACAACTTGCCCTTTTTGTTGAGTTATTTGGGGCTTAAGCCCAACGTCATTTTTTCTAAGCAACCGATCTGACTTTTAGAACAAAGTGTCTTGCGGAAGATGAGGAAAATATTATTATTATTTCCAGGCTCTGGTTGATTGAAGAAATTGACAAATTTTTCAACATGTATACACATGGATAGAATACAGACGGGACCGACCTGTTGCTACTATTCTTACTTTTGTTCTATTAAGTCCTTTAGTTATTATCATTTGACTTCATTCTAGCCTTAAATTCATTCATTTATATACTTGAATGGAAGAATGAGGAGTAATATAGAGTTAGCCCAAACTTAATAGTAAATATATGTATATAAGTATATATATATCTGTATATGAATGTATGTAATTGTATAGTAAATGGAATGCGTTTTATGATTGTATCGATGTAAGTTTCACACACACACACATAAAAAAAAATAATACAAAATTAAATACTTATATGTATTTATGTAGTATGTGGTATATCGGTTGTTGGTGGTATCGTTTCGGTAAATGTTTCGAGTTGAGCCCGCCCAAAAAAAGTCTCATCGTAACCACAGATTATAGAGTATATAGAGTACACACACTACTACACATCGAATTACACTAACACATTGAAAACAAATAGGAAAAAATTCTTCTTCATCATCATCATTATCATCTCTGATAGATCATCAAACTAATTTGCTAACAAATTTTTACGTTGTGTGTTCTTTTTCTTTTTGATTTGAAAACTTATTTTTATAAATGGGTGGAGTAGAGTACGAAAAAAAATCGGTTTGTTGCAAAAGTACTTAAAAATATATATCTTTTAGGTTTTGATTTGGAATATATATATATAAATATATATATTTAGATAGTAGGTAGGATAGAGATTCTATTGCATGAAGACGGTGTATGCACGAGGGCATAACAAACCTTCTTCGGATTTTTTTGTTTGTTAAAAAAATGGTATATTTTTTGTTGGTCTTATGGGAATTTGGTTTAAAAATTTGATTTTTTTTGTTGTAGTATAAGTAGTTTGTAATACTCTTACCTCTCGATTTTCTTTTCGCCAGGAGTAGGTTCCTTCTTTTTATTTTGGTTGGCATTTTTAGCCAAAAGTTTCTTGGCACGATCAAAAGCATTTTGCTTGCGAATACCGCCGCCGCCCTGCTTTTGCGGGGGCTTTGGACCAGTGGCGCCACGATTTTGGAAACCTCCTTGGCCGCCACGACGATTATTGAGACGATTGCCGCCACCGCCACCGCGACTGATCATCTTTATATATACATCAATGTATATATATATATTATAATAGGGATAATAGTGGGTAGGTAGGATAAGTAGATATAGTAGAGTTATATTGTGAGAGTGATTTTACAAACATTTTTTTTTCGGGGAATTTGTATTGCGCATATGGCGCCAAATGTTTTAGTTTTAGTTTTTTTTTTTTTTGGAATTATAAAAATAATTTGTTGACAAGGATATATAACATAACAACAACAGCATTAGAGTTAAATTAATCGAAATATATATATATGTATAATACAGACATATATTTATATATATTTCAGAGAGAGAGTGAGAGAGATAGAGATAGAAAGCGAGCGTTATATGATCATTGGATATTGTATAATATAGTTAAAAACACACACAGAGAGCGTCGCAATAACCATTTACAATCAAAAATTTGTATAAATTGTTGTGGAGAATTGGTGGAAATCAAATTCATATTACATAGATATAATATTGTTGTTTGTTCAAAGTTGTATATAGAGTAGGATCAATAATCAAGTCATATGAAAAAAAAAATTGAAAAAAAAATACAAGATGATGCACGGCGGGGCGGTCGTCGAGCAATCAGTCGACGGGGATAGTTGTGTACATTATTAGTTGAAGTCGTTGGCGTGGCGTGGCGGTGGTTTTTGGTTTATTTTGAATGGAAATCGAATATGAATATATATATTATATATATATAAATATATAGATATATACACGTGTGTATTTGGAATGTTCAGGTATTTCGATTTCGAGTTTCGGTCAGAGGCAGGAACGTTGAAGAAAAATTGGCGATGAATTATATCATTAGTTTTCGGTTTTGATTTTCGTATTTTTGTTTTTTTTGGTTTAGTTTTTAGTTGGTTTTTGATTGTTGCACCATCAAGCAGTACCATTACCAGATCGGATCAGTTTTCGGTTTCAGAGCAGAGCAGATTAGAAGTAGTATTATCAATCAATCAATCAATCAGTAGGTAGGTAGAGGGCGTCGCATATGGAATATATATATATATATATTTGTTTTTTTTTTTGTTGGCATCGATCGCATCGTTTTGAAAACACACAGATTTTGATAAATATATATATAGGATATATATAAAAGTATATGGATATATATATATATATATATTTGTGTATGTATGTATGGTTGTGTGTGTGTGTGTGTGCGCATTGCATTGTGTTGCATTTGAGTTGCATTTCCGTTGCGTTTGAATAATTCGAATTGAAAAAGAGCGAGAGAGAGATCATAAATCATAAAGTTTTTGAAAATATTTAAAGATAAAAGAGAAGTATAAAAAAAAAATTGATTAAATTTGTTTGTTTTTTTTTTCGAACGGCGCATTGCAACATCAACAACAATAACAGCAGCAGCAGCAACAACAATCACAGCAGCAACAACAACATTAGGCCACAACAGCAACAACAATATTGGTATTTGTTAAAATTTTTTTTTTTTTGTTTGTTGCATATATATATATATATTGATTGATTATTTTTATGTTTTTTTTTTTTTTTTTTGCATACGAAACGGATGCAGCAGATGATGCGTTTTGCGAATGGTTTTTTTGTTTTACATAGATTTTTGGTTTTCGTGTAGAAGAGAGAATAAAAATAAAGAATTGATAAAATTAGAAAATTTTCCAAGAAAATTTATAGAAATTGTTTGTTTTGTTTTTTTGGTTTGGTTTCAGTACTTTTTTTGGTTTGGTAAAATATTGTAAAAGGTAATTAAATGCTTAAATACATTATAGTAAGAGAAAATGTTGCATAAATAATTACACGTACTTATCTATCATTCTTTGTGTCTATATAAAATTCATCATCGTTATCATACTCTTTTCATCGTTAAATGGAAAAATTGTTGGCGGTACATGTTGGTATTAGTTTGGTTTTTTTTTTTTTTTGGTACAAGTTAAAAATCAAGTAATACTTCAATTTAATAATTGGCAAAAAATTGTGCAGTTTCAGTTTTTTTCTTGAAAATTCGTTGAATGAGTGGGATCGACGGGGGACAAAAGTGGGGGGTCGGTCAAAAAGTGGGGCGGACGGCGGTGTGAAGATATATGTATATATATATATATATATCACATTGTGAGAGAATATATACCCTTCCTTTTTCTTTTTTAGTCATCTATCTTTCCTAACTACACTTGTCTCTACTATTTGCACAATCTTTTTTTTTACAATATTTTCTCTCTCTAATGTTTTCTCTTAAATATTGTTTAAAAAAGAGTTAAAAAAAATAACGCAAAAAAAGGTATATAAGTAATATATATGTTTGGTTAGGTATTTTGTTTTGTTGGTTTTTTGTTTTAGTAAACTACGAACTACAATTGCTTTTGCTTTTATCGTTTTGTTGATTAGGTATATAAAAGGAGTTTTTTTTTCTTTTGTTTTGTTTGTTTGTGGTAGTGGTTGTTGGTGTGGGGTAAAGCAATCACTACGTTTCGATAATTATCGATTTAAATGTAAAGCTAATCAAAACTTGTTTGTCTTAAAAGAAAATTTAACATACAACAAAATAATAATAAACAAAAATTTTGTATATTTCTATCGTGGATAGGGCGGACAGTAGTACAATAGATTGATCAAAATCGACTGTCAATCGAAATCTTTCGAAAATTAATCGTTTTTGGCGATATTTTCGATAAGTTATTAAAGTACTTTGAGATAGGTTTTGAGATCTTGTCGAAACACAAACAAAATAGCTGTTCTCGAAGTAAGTAATTGCATTATTTAGAGCAGTCCATTAACCGGACTAAGATTACCGTAAATGCTCATGTGGCGGCTTCGACAATGTCGCTTTGGGTCACGCTGCTCCTCCGTTGCTACCGACCACTGATTAAGAGAAACGCTGAACTAGAAAATTCAAGATTGGAAGGATATTGCAGTTCTTTAAGCGATACGGACAGACTTAGTTGTTAAGAGGATTACATCGTTAAAAAAAAATATTCAGATGTATTTGAAAAAAGATGCATTTGATATCGAACATAATATGAATTGTATTTTAATAGTTTCTCGAGATGTTTGATCTAAACTTTCGTATATAACTTATTACTCAATCCTCGACTATATCCCAATATCCACGGCAGAATTAGATTTCGTTACTTATACGAAAATCATGGAAAAAATTTGAAATTTAAGAGATGTACAGAAGAGATTCAAATGATTTTGCAAACTCGCGCAGACTGTGGGGAATCTCGATAAATTAAACTTTTAATACATACCGGTCCACCGCGTTGATTACGATTTCCCATGCCACCGCCGCGTGGCAGATCCAATAGAGAGGGTGGATTTTGATTTCTGAATAAATTATTTAACAAATTGTTTGCCAAATTGATGGCTTGGGCATTCATTTGTCCACCGCCTCCTTGACGCATATTATTGCTAAATTGTCCACCGCCAGGATTTTGGGATTCCCATGGCGACATATTCATGCCACCCATTCGATTGGGATTGGGTCCACCGTAGTTGTTGTTGCCGCCGCCACCTCCACCGCCACCGCCTCCACCACCACTGTAGCGATTACGGTTCTGATTTCCACGGAATGACATGTTGTTGCTGTTAGCCTTTAAATTGGTGGCGCCGTTTAGATGAGCTGGACGATTATGTTGGTGGTGCTGCTGCGAATTTCCGTTGACCTTGGCGCTGCAAAAGAGAATAATAATAGTAAATCCAATTGGTTAGGCTTTGCGAATCCAAAGATAAATATAGGAAGAGACAGAGAGAGGTGACATAAGGCATACCTGACCATAATTTTGATGGGGTTGGTGTTTTGTTCGAGGATTTACGAGGATAATATGGGAATTTGTTTTTGTGGGTTATGTGCGAGTTGTTTTTTTTTTTTTTTTTTTTTTTTTTTGGGTACTAAAAGCGTTAGAGTAGTAAACAAGCTGAAAATAAAATGGCACAAGAAACATAAAACATGAAAAATACAAAGCAGGACATATATATTATGGCGAATAAAAATAGCAATTAAATCGTAAGTATATTAGAAGAATGACATTATTACAAAATTTTGTTTACACTAATACTACTGTCTGATATACATATGTATGTATAAAATTTGAGATTTTTATTGTTTCAAGAGGAAAATGAGTTTAAAAGATTAGTTATTACAAAAAAATTATTTAGAAATCAAAATACATTTAAATTTGCGACTTGACTATTAACATAAGTAAAAATAATAAATTTAGAATTGAGGCGATGTGACGTTACCAATACTTCCAAAGATAAGACTATAAAAACCATTCGAAATAAAACTTTCGGAGGAGCATCCTAAACTAAATTTATCCATTTATCTAGATAACTTTGATGCCTTGTGTGATGTCATACCTAATCCCGCTTTCATCCCTAATTTATTAATAGCTTGCATATACACACACACACACATGCGCGTAAACGCATACACAGACTCCTATGTGTACAGGTATGTATACCGCTATCGAGAGTGAGAGGGAAAGGACGAAGGATTATGCATTTTCACAGGTACACAGTTCTCTGACGGAAACAGTTAAGAGGCTCAATCTCATCCCCCGAAGCTATGAATAGTGTCATAATAATTTGAAGGATGCAAACTACTTGAAATAATGATGGACATGCACGACATGACATGGACGCACATACATAGCTCCTTCCCCACCATTAATGTGGCCAGATTGGCAAGTTGACTGAGTGAGTGTGCGGTGTGACATTTGCTACCTGTTTCACTTAAAAGAAATGGGCACAACAATTAAGCTTTAACGCTAGCAGAATAACCAAACTGGTTTTTTCTCCGAATAAAATCCCATTTACACACACACTCACACATTATGCCCCGGGCTAAGAGGTGAATGTGCGTGAGCGAATCTCTTGGGAACAGTTTGGGAGTCACAATTCCAAGAAGCACTACTGACTTAATGATACCCTCTCTACCATCCCTTATTTTTGTTTTCCTTTTGTTACATAATATGCACATCTTGACTCAAATATTGCAACAATTCTATTTCCTACATACAACATAAAGGTTTTAAATTTTTACGTGATGAACGGGAAATCGAAAAGACTTTCTACTCACGCTTAGCTAATGAGTACGCTACACCCTCTCACAAGAAAAAAAAAAACCAAGATGGCTGCTCCACGTTTGACTGTGTGTGTGCGTGCGTTGCGTGCGTTTTTCAATGACTCAGAAGCCGGCCGGGAACATTTGTCTGTCAATTTGAGAGAGGAGACCAGCAATCAAAAATTACAATTTCAGCCTAATGCAAGTTTATTGCGTGTTACTACACTATTTTACTCGCGTATTGCCTCATAATAATTTGCCATGTAGCAACAACAACAATATATATGTAAATGCATCAAACTGTACCCAACATACACACACACACACTTTTGTTGTTATTCGTTTATTAGTTGTGGCACACTAATATATAATTGCAAACAAAAATTAGAGTTTTATTGTTATTAGCGCATTAATTCATTACTTTTGTTAGCAAATAGCACATAAAATCAATAATATTAACCGACTGCGGCGTTATAAAGAAGGGAGAGAAAAGGCAGATACACACAAAGAGGAATTTTCCACCACCAAAATACAAAAAAAAAACCTAATACACACACACAATTGCAACTTACCTCCTTTTGGCTGCCGATTTCCGATTTATTTTTGCACTTCTTTGTACAAACAAATACTTCTCACCTAGTTTTCTTGCTTAGTATTTTCCTCCTTAGATGTCGCAAGATGGAGGATCGGCTGACAAAAAAAACTTTTTCCTATTAATCTCAACGGACACACGACAGAACGCACAGGCGACTTTCCTCTCGTCAGTTTTTCTACTGCAGTGTAACCAGCCCTTCAGAGCATGAAAATACCTAATTTCAACAGACAGTATGACCAGATTTTTAATACAAAAATCCGTAAATAGGGGTTTTTAAAATCGACTGCGATATTTTTTTGGCGCAATCGATAAAAATACTGGGACAATGTCAAATACCGTATGTGACCGTATATTTTTTTATAATGACATTGGCGGTTTTTCAAATTATATTCCTTAAATTTATTGCGATTGTTTTGACGTTTGATTTCCTAAAATCGAGACACAATAATCAATCATTCTAAATAGTATTATGTGCCGTATTAAAATTTCACTCAATGGGTTTAATTTGATTCGATAATTTCTGATTTGTGGCCATCACTGGAACCATGCTTCTATGGCTTCACTTCAGTACGGTGCAAAAGTACGGCGGAATGATAACCACTGGTTTGTTTGCCATTTCGGTGGTTTCCTTGTCGCACATTTCCGTATTCGCAGCTCCGCCGGTGATAAGAGTTGGTGCTTTATTTCCCAAGGCCCAAGGCAAAGAGAGCTACTCGGAGTTGGTCTTTAGATATGCGGTGCATAGACTTAATCGGGACAAAAGCCTCTTGCCCGAGACAACGTTAACCTATGACATTGAATATGTTAGTCAATATGATTCATTTCAAACGGTCCAGAAAGGTGTGTCTAGATTGGAAGGGTTTCTAAACGATGGAGACTAAAATTCTTGAATCAACCGCAGTGTGCAGTCTTGTGCGAATTGGAGTTCAGGCGTTGTTCAGCCCTACGGATTATGTGCTGGCCACTCACATTAATTCTATTTGCGATGCTCTTGACATACCAGATATAGGAAGATCTCCACAAGACTTTTCGATCAATGTACATCCCTCAGCGCAGTATGTAAATCATGCCTTTATCGATGTCATAAGGTACCTGAACTGGACCAAGTTTGGCATACTCTATGAAAAAGATTATGGTAAGCAATTCCCAAAAATGTATTCAACAAAACTAAAAGGCATTTTTTCTCTAGGCATTGTCAATCTGCATCAATTGTCTCGTTCCGTTCAAGCGGAAGTACACATACGACAAGTATCCCGTGCGGGATATTTATCGGTATTGAATGAGTTTAAGAACAAGGAAATTCATAATATAATTATTGATACAAATTCCGCTGGCATTTCGATATTATTGAAGAATGTAAGCAACAATTGGAAGCTTTCACAACCGATCAATGATTCAATTTCAATAATTTCCAATTTTAGATTTTGCAACAGCAAATGAATGAGTATAAATATCATTATCTATTCACAAGTTTCGATTTGGAGACATTCGATCTGGAGGATTTTAAATATAATTTTGTCAATATAACCGCATTTCGTTTGGTCGATGTCGGTGATGTGGCTGTCAAGGAAATTCTTAAGGATATTGAATCATATGGTCGTCATATTTATCAACGCAATGACACCAATGAGCACTCGAGAAAGAAAACCATTGAGGTGAGGGATGAGGGTGAGGGGTTCATGTACGATCATTTGCAAGATCATGTACTTGCATGTGTTGCAGACGGAACCGGCCCTGATGTTTGATTCGGTCTATGTATTCGCCATTGGACTGCAGACCCTGGAACAATCTCATACGCTCTATCTCTCGAATTTGACCTGCGATGATGAAACGCCCTGGAATGGAGGTCTCAGCTTGATTAACTATATAAATGCGGTGCGGTAGATACGAAATCGTCTCTAACCAGCAAGTCCTTAAGAATTAATGGTTCTCGTTCTCACCCAGGTTGAGTGGAAAGGACTTACGGGGCCCATTCAGTTCAAAGAAGGCCAAAGAGTGGAATTTAAATTGGACTTGATCAAGTTGAAACAACATTCCATTGTCAAGGTGGGCGAATGGACACCCCAAGATCATTTAAATATCACAGAACCCTCACTATTCTTTGAGGCTGGTTCCATGAATGTCACATTGGTGGTTATAACCATATTGGTAGGTATAAACATGGGATAGATTAAATCGGTAGTTAACTCTTAAGCAATTCCTATAACAGCTTAGCTACTTAGTAATCCAAATATATTTATACTTTTTCTAGGAGACACCTTATGTGATGATGCATTATGGTAAAAATTATACGGGTAATGAACGTTTCTATGGCTTCTGTGTCGATATATTGGAAAGAATATCGCATGAGGTTGGTTTCGATTATATATTGGATTTGGTGCCAGATCGCAAGTACGGAGCCAAAGATCCCGAAACGGGTAAATGGAATGGCATGGTGGCGCAACTAATGAAATATGTAATTAACCATTTGATTGAATTGATTGATTTGAAATAATCTGTTTTGGTTTTTCTTTGATAGAAAGCCGATCTGGCTGTTGGCTCTATGACCATAACCTACGCCCGGGAGAGTGTTATTGATTTCACAAAGCCCTTTATGAATCTCGGCATTAGCATATTGTTTAAGGTGCCCACACAAGAGCCAACCAGATTGTTCTCATTCATGAATCCGCTGGCCATTGAAATTTGGATATATGTTTTAGCTGCCTATCTAATGGTATCGCTGAGTATCTATATTGTGGGCAAACTATCACCGATTGAATGGAGGACAACGCATCCGTGTGATTTGGATAATATCACGTTGAGTAACCAATTCACATTGGCCGATAGCTTTTGGTTCACAATTGGCACACTGATGCAACAGGCGTGCGATGTCTATCCCAGGGCCATGTCGACACGGATCATTAGCAGTATTTGGGGTTTCTTTTCATTGATTATTGTAGCGTCGTATACGGCAAATTTGGCAGCATTTCTAACCACCGAACGCATGATAAATCCCATTGAGAATGCCGAGGATTTGGCCAGTCAAACAGAGATATCCTATGGCACTCTGGAGAGCGGTTCTACAATGACATTCTTTCGTGATTCCATGATTGAGACATATAAGAAAATGTGGCGTAGCATGGATAATAAGAGGCCATCGGCATTTACCACAACCTATGAAGATGGCATCAAGTAAGACAAAGAAGAACTCTCCCTCTCTCTCTCTAATCTCTCTCTCTCTAAATTATATTTCAGTCGCGTTAATCAGGGCAATTATGCGTTCCTAATGGAATCGACCATGTTGGATTATATTGTGCAAAGAAAGTGTAATTTAACCCAAATTGGTGGTCTACTAGATACAAAAGGTTTGTCTATTGTCAAATAGATCAGTTTTAGATTACTATATCTCCTACTCTCTATAGGCTATGGCATAGCCACACCAAAAGGTTCACCCTGGCGTGACAAGATGTCTTTGGCCATACTGGAGCTGCAGGAGAAGGGCGACATACAAATGCTATATGACAAATGGTGGAAAAATACAGAAGAGACATGCACCCGGAAGAGCACCAGCAAACAATCGAAAGCCAACGCATTGGGCTTGGAGAGTATTGGTGGCATATTTGTGGTTCTAATTGCTGGTGTCTCATTTGCCATGATTGTGGCATTTTTTGAGTTCTGGGTGAATTTTCGCAAGCAAACTAAACCCATGCCCGTGCCCATTGTGGAGAAGGCGATGTGCCAGAGCCTCACAGATGGTGGTCAGGTGGAGCACAATTGGATCTATATGCCACCATTGCGGTCCCTTTGGATTGAGATGTTTGAAGAGCTGCGTTTCGCCTTCTGGTGCACGAACAAACGACAGCGACCCGAATTAAGTCGCTTCTGCAGCGAATGCCACATTAAGCATACTCATAATCATAATAACGAGCAAAAGATTAACAAACAATAAAAGGCTTTTTGCAAAAAGTAATCTAAATTGAGATCTATTGCCATTTGCAGTCCAGTCGTTCAATTTTCTACGTTTTCCCTCCGTAAAATGAATTCTATTCATCTTGGATAAATTAAAATCTGTATTTTTATAAACGATAATAATCTAAAATTGATATTTGAAGAAGAGTCGAAGGCAATGTTTCTACACTCTTCAAAATCTAGGAAACTATGGAAACTGCATACATAGTATATTCCGATATTGGTGAACATTTCTTGCTTTTAATTGGTTACAAATATACGCAAAAGAGAAGGGAATACATAATTTAAAGCATCGAAAATTTGAATTTGTATCCTTGAATTGGATTTCATTCGGTTTTTATTGAATTTTTGCATAAAACTGATGCACATTTCTTTGTTTTGTGTTTTCGTTTGTGATATGCATCCTTTTGCATCACGTTTAAATTTTACATACAAAGGGATTGAACATATTTAATTTATAAACATTATAATCCATTTAATAATAATCATAATAATAGAATAATAATAATAATTTGCATTCGTATTACTGCTGGCTTTTGTGTTTTTTTTTTGTTTGTTTTTGTTTTGTAATTATTTAAGTACCACAGCATAAAAGTCGATCCAACAAAAATATGATGGCTTTTGCATATACAATACAAACATACATACATATCAATGTATATATATTAATATATATATATAGTAGATAGATAGATTTCTTTTCTTTTTTTTTTGGGTTTTTTCTTTCTTTTTTTTTTGGTGTCTTTTTTTGTATTCCTACTACACAGAGGGGGGGTGGGGAGGAGGAAGGTGAGAAGACATTTATACACATATATTTCACATAATACATCTAGAACGTGTGTGTGTGTGTGGGGTGTGGGTGTTGGAGGTGGAGTTGGGAAAAGTTTGGGGGGATCTGCTGCCTTTTTTTTCTCACTACTACTCAACATACATATATATATAATTATTTAATTTTCTTTTTTTGTGATGCTTTTCATTTTTTTTTTTTACTTTTGTAACATTTAATTTTTTGGATTCTCCTCCTCTTCCTCCTTTCACTTGCTGCCCCCCTCCTTGGGGGCGTCTCTTTGTGGACTAAACTTTTGCGCTATTAAAATGCAAAAAAAAAAAATAATAATGATAATAATAGAAATAAACACTAACCCATCATAAGTTCGCAGTTTTCTTTTTTTTTTCTATCGTATGTCTTGTTTGTGTGTGAGGGTAGAGGGGGGGCATCCTAGTGCTGGAGGCAGCTCACGCTCATCTACAACATATTTACATCGATGAGGCATCCGCCAACGTTCCCCCCGCCGCCCTCGGCGCCACCTTTCTGCTAGTTTTCTTTAGTGTTTTTTTTTTTTTTGTTTAGTAGAAGAACAACAAACGCTCTTGTGCTGAGGCGGAGAGCAAACGCCATGAACGCTTAATGCTCACATATTGAATGAGAGCCCGTATGCTAATTAGAAAACCAAAAGCACAAATTAACCACCACAGCCAGGAGTTCTCGTGCGATGCCAAATCCGTTGAATGCTTCACAATGAGCGTCCATTTGGCCAGGGAGAGACCAAAGCCGGATAGAGCTCCATAACGTGCGGCAATTGTGTGACAGAAGCATGTCAGCATTAGAAAACCAATCCAGTTGAATAGAAATGCCACAATAAAGGCCGTTATGAACATTATATCAGTGCCCAGCAGATTATCCGTGGTGGATAGACTATTCTCCGGATCACTGGCATCGATTGCAATGAATGTTAGGGCCGGCTGGGCCGAACGCACCGCTGCAGCACCATCGCGCAGCGGATTGGGCGGCAACAATGGATTCGGCGGTGGCGGCAATTGCTGTGTCGACGGTAGCGTTAGAAATGCGGGCGGCAACTCTCCGTTCAATGATTTCTCCATCTGGACTTCCTCATAGGTGGGCAGCTTGCCATGCACATCCTGTGGCACATCCATGCCACAGACCACAACATTTGATGGTTCACCCACACCGTTGTGTGTGGTCAGTCCCAGTGAGGGCATTTGATTTTGCGGTGGCGGTAATGCCACCATCACATGGTGTCCATTCGCCTCATATGGCGGTGGGGCACTGAAATCGGCCTTCGGTGGTCCCAACTGATCATCGCCAGGTGTATCTGGTAGCTGCTGTTGCTGCTGGTTTTGCTGCTGCTGATTCTGCTGTTGCTGATGATGATTGTTGTGCGGCATCTTTGTGATCTGCAAAGGATAATCAATATATAGAAATTACAATTCTATTCAGCAATTTTAACCAATGTGCGACTCTAATCTATCTGTGTGAGAAATTCCCCCCCGCAGCCCCCTAAAGCATTAATCCATTAGAATATAGATTTCGGATAAAAGATACTTTTTCATGCAAAAATTCGCTGAGTTCCCATGTCATAGCAATAGTTTTGAACAAGAAAAGAAGTAGGTAAGTCGTCACGCCGACTTGGGTATACCCTGCACCAAATGGGAAAACGATTTTTAATTCAAAAGACCATTTCACTTACTCTTATTCTCTCACGACAAGACGTTTCCGTGTATTACTCCGGTATTTCTATTCCGATTTCTACGAAATTTTATAGACTGATAAATATTGATTACTTAATTCGGTAGATACGTTAAATATTAAGAGCGTAATTTATGTTTTTCAAATTACAAAGATGAAATATATCTGACTTGCCTACTGAGCTCCCAAGATCTTGATATTCATATAGACAGACATGGCTAGATCTGATCAAGAAATCTGTACACTTGACTAGGTCGGTGAAAATGCTTTCTTCTGCCTGTTATACCCGCTTTTACAGGGTGCAGGGTATATAAAAAATCTCAAAAGACGGCACACAAATATTTGGTTTTTTGGAAATTTTAGTAATCATATTTTTTGTTGTTGTTCTTGCTTGTATTGTTTTTATTATGATTATTATTACTGTTAAACGTTAATAGTTTACGCGCATTGTGTAATGAAATAAATGTATATTTATATATATGTAAATAAATAATTAATAAAATTAATTTAAATAGGCGGCTAACTGCCAAAATTGCATTGCATTAGATCTATTTCTCTCGCTGTTAGCTGAAAATCGTTTTTTTAATACTTCGGCACGGCGTCAGGGTAAGAAGGCACTTAAAAAAAAAAGAAAACTACGTTTCGTTGTTAAAGAACTGAAGGGTTAAAAGAAAAAACAGAACAGAAGAACAGATAAAAACAGAACAGATATAAACATTAATGTTAGACATTCGTTTTTTTTTTTGTTTTTTGTTTTTGTTTAGTTTGTTTTTAGTGCCTAGTGCGATTTGAGGCCGAGGTTGATTGATAATGGGCCTCCTCCAAGGTTAGAATCCTACAGGGAGCAAACGGGCGTCGTGCTGGTAAACGTTGTGATTTCAAACCATCCACTTCATCCATTCCATCATTTTGACATCCAGTTAGAGTGCCCAATCCTCCCACTCCTCCGCCAACGCCGTTATGCTCCGTGCCACTATCGTGTAGTTTCAGTTTCTGTTGCTTCTCATGGCGCAAATAAAGGACCACGCAGCACATGGCCATAAAGAGTAGCGCCAAAGTGGCGCCACTCACAATGCTGGCCTTCTCGAGCATCACACGATTGCGTGTGGGTAAATACGAGCCATCGATCTCTTTGTACTCGCAACGTGGTCCCATAAAACCCATGGCGCATTCACAATTATAGAGTATCTCATTGTGTATCTCGACGGTAAAGCAGGTGGCATCATTTAGGCAATACCAGGCGGCATATGTGGGCGGGCAATTGAAGATGGGGAATGTGATATTCGGACGTGGTGGTGCACTCGTTGTGGTAACAATCACATTATCCGGCGGCAATGTGCCACCACCACCTTCCTTTGATGGTGATGGTGGTGGTGGTGGTGGCGATGGACGTGGCTTCGATATGGCACGCGAGGAGCAGGCATCGCAAAGCGTCATACAAGCGGCATAGCCAAGCAGCAGCAGCAGGAACTGATCGTAACTATTGTGATGATCTCTCATCTTGGTTAACGCATGGCGCAGCGGCGGCGGAATGTAATGCAAGAATTGCAACAAATTTCTAATCTCTAGTCTATTGGCTAGTTTTGGTCTGGACGGAGAGTGTGGCTGGCAAGGCGTGGGCGTGGCAGTGGGCTGTGTGTTTTGGTTTTTATTTCTATATATTTTTCTTTTCTTTTGGTGCTGCTGCAAAAACAACAAAAAAAAAACAAACAAAAAGCGAAGTGCAATTAAAATATCAACTCAAAAAATGTTCATAATTTTCTGTGTATGTGGTTGTATGTGTGTGGTGAGTGTGTGTATTAGTTGCCTGCCTGCCTGCCCTCTCTCCACTCACGTCCCTCCAGCCGCCTAAGTAAAAAAAAAAAAAAAAAAAAGAACAAAGAGCAGCTCATTAATTACACAAGGTTCAATTGAATTTTATTTATTTACCTGGCCAGAATCGAGAGCTGCTGTTTGCTCAGTTTGTATCACAATTTAACGATATATGTATACACTCTCACTTTGTCAAAAAACCAAGTTCAATGCACACTTGAAACACTTTGCACATCAAATGAATGTTAGGGTAATAAAAATAACAGACACCACGCCCGCTCCCACACCCTCATATCTTGCTGTCTCTGTTTCTCCTCTCTAACTCTGTTCGCCCACTCTCTTTATAATGAGCCGAGTACTTTATTTAATTAGCCATAATTTGATAAACAAAAAGACAAAGACTCGATCTATGGATACCCAGTTTTCCACAAGACTTACAAGAGACACAATAGGTGCTATTTATGCACATAAAACAGGCATTTGGTGACCCCGTTCCATGTTAATACAAAATTGGAGTCATGAATACATCGCTTGAGAGTGATTGAGACAGCAAATGTGCGCAAATCAGGATTTTGGTGACCCCGTTCCATGCAAGTTTTAAAGTGTACGTAATTTTACGAGAAATTAGTTTAGTGGATCTACAAAAGATTCCACTTAATGTTTTATATAGAAACATGCTCGTATTCTCCGTACAGAATAAAAAGATCAATATAGATGAAGCAATATTTAAAAACTAAAGCCCCAAAATAAGTTTTGAGTAACAAAAAGGTTACCCAATCTGGAACAAATAAGAAATTTCATGCACTAACTACATAGCAATGGAAGCTGTTTTTAACAATAACTCTTTGGAATTTTCAAGTGAATTCTGAAAACTGTTCGAAGGTCTCTTCTATTCGGCCATAATGATATGCATATTACCAAATTTTATGATAAGCTGCTTTTCGTTATAATAAATTAAGTTGATCTTCTTTAAATATTATATAAGATCTACTCAAGAGTTATCTTACACATAAAATTCTTTATAATCTAACTGCTGCTTGAGACCACAACAAAAGGATATTTACTTGAACAATTAAACACGAGAATATATGTATATCGTATATAATTGAGTTTTCGAAGGTTTTTAAAAGGTCAAGTGAGTATATATAGTATGATGCTATTTTTACCTGTTGTCTGCTTTAGACCTCGAACTTAATTGTATTTCGGGGAGTTTGGGTTGAATTTATTTTCGTGCAAAACAACACAAAACGTAACAGAGACAGAAACAGAAACAGAGAAAAATAACTAAAGTTGACAGCTAAATGGAAACGAGAAACGTCCATTCTACCCTGCCTTGATTTGCTGCTGCCGCCTTCCACCCAGCCTCCTTCTTGTTCTCCTCCTAGCTGCTCAGTCGACTCTTCCTGCCACACGAAACGAGTGCAATTAAGTTGACCTTTTAGGCAATTGAAATGGAAACCATGTGAGAAGCAGCGAACAATCACTGAATGGACGACGGTGGCAGCAGCCAAACCACGACAACGACAACGACGACGACAAAACTAAAAATAGTTGAAATCAATCAAGAAATTGCGTGAGAGCCTAAAGACCGAGAGGTTGAGGTGGGGGTGGGTGGTCGAGGTTAGGCCTAATTCCATGGCATGCAAATGCGCAGTTTTTGTAGCTTAACCAATGGGTGTTATGTGTGTGTGTGCGTGTATGTGTGGGTGGTTGTTGGTGTGTGTGAAGCCATGACCAATGAGCTAATCAACGATGACGAACTGACTCTTGGTATCTGCGACTTATTTATTTAACTAGAGTTAAAGACGTGCCACAACTAAACTAAAACGACAAAGTTGAGTGACGAAATCTATGATAAATAAGGTGTTAAGTCAAATAATAGAGTCTTCTTCAAATGAAGAAATCCTAGTTGTAGCAGTTGGTACGTATGGCATTATTCGCTGAAATACTGAAAACCTGCTCGAACGATTAACTAAAGTTCTTTAGAAATAGTGTTTGGGTCTGTGTTTACTTTGTAAAATGCTCGAAAGAAAATAGTAGTCCTCCTTATGTGACATAAACAAATGCTTCTATCGCGTTTATAGTGACTCAGGTGGAGAGACCCACTCTCTCTCTTTCTCTCTCTCTCTGTCGCTATGTCTTTCTCCACTTGTAAATCATCGATCGAACACACTCTTGTATAAGAAAAGGAAAACGAAATGAATGCCTGATTAGGCACGCTTGGTAGCTCGATCAATCGATAGATAAAGAAACACACACACATGGATAAGGGGGTTTATGGAAAGTGTTCCATAGATGACTCAGAAAGAGGAAAACGACAACAACTAATCGAAACACACACATACTTATGTATGTACATACGTAGATACATTTGAAATATTGTAAATTTTGCATGAAATTAAAACGATTGAAAAACATTATTGCATATGTATGTATATGAGAGAGCAAGCGAAGGCGGCCACAATAGCGGATGTGTGTAGGTAGCTGCGGAGTAGAGTTAGGTACCTAGTTGGAGAGCGGAAGAGAGTGGCGTGATGTGAGCCAGGTAAAATGGCTTTGTGTTGTTGTTGTTGTAGGGAAGAAAGCCATAACAAAAGCCATTGAAAATTAGCCAACAACGCAGTTTCATTTTGCAACTCGAGTCGTGGGCCTGGTTTTACACACACACACACACACACACAGAGAGAGAGTTGTTGATAAGAGAGAGAGATAGAGAATAAATTGAAGAGCGCGTGGACAGCAGCTGTCTAATGCAGCAACAGCAGCGCAGCAGGTGTGGTAAGCGAGTGTAAAATGTAAGAAAAAAGGAGAGATACTGCATATGCAGGTATAAACAGGGACGGATCACGGAGCGGCTGTGTGTTATATCAAATAATCCATTCAATAGTTCAATTTGCTTGACCTTAACTGCTCCCTGTCTAAACTAGTGTTGTCATTTTTTATCTTTTTTGGACCGAAAGAAGCTAGAAGAATTTAGGTGGTGTTTTCACAGCCATTTTTAAGTACTTAGAATTATTAGATTATATCAGTAAATTATGTACTCTCTTCTGCCGATCGATTTGGTTTACATTACGCATACGACAAGTGTTTCTGAATGACTAAAATTATTTAAAAAGTGAGGACTAACTAACTACTCTGCTGAGCCTATTGCTATGCAAAATTCCACCTAACTTCGAAAAGCGTAAATGGCACCACTGGTTGCTATACTTATACATAAATGTATATGTGAAAATTATAAGGCAAACTTGTTAAAATAGATCGATATGAATAATTTCTCATCGCAATTTTTGGCTAACAGGTGATAATTAATAGCGCCGAAGGTAAACAGAAAACTCTATACACCCGGTACAAATGAACTTCGTGGTGCCCCCCCTCATTCCCGCATATTTCATTAAACGGGCCTGTGAGTGTGTAGAATATAATATTTGTATGCATGTAAGTGTGTGTGTATGTGTATGCAGCTGTCAGCTTATAAACCAGTTAAACGGGACCAGGCCAAAAACACAGAGAGAGAAAGAGAGAGTGAGAAAGAATGAGAGTGCGAAAGGGAGAGCGGGAGGATGAAGATGCAGCAGCTAGATTGCAGCAGGCGGAAACTGTCTCAAGCGGCAGTTCCTCCTACTCCACCTTCACACAAACACACGATCTTGCATCTATCTGTGTGTGTGTGGGAGGGGGCAGGAGTGAGGGAATAAGTTTCTAAAAGCAAACAAATGTAGAGCCCCCTAATGCTTGTTGCTATATAAGTTTGTTGTTATTATACAAGGGCAAATGAATTAATTAACTTGGATAAATATGAATTAGATAAACAACAATTTCTCAGCACGAACACACACACACATGTGAAAGCTCTTCTCGCAGTGTAAAATTATTTAGCACCTTGGCCTGCTGAAAATCCCACTGGATTGCAAAAGAACAACAACAAAATTTAACTTTATGATTATTATTAATTTGCTAAACAAATGCACACACACACACAAGAACACATACAACTTTTGCTCTCCTGGAGAGAAGAGGGGTGGGGAAATAGGCAGTCCCTAATTCTATTTCTGGGGCTCTCTTTTCTCTCTCTCTCTCGAAATGTCAAATCATTTTTATTGAAATCGAATTTACACGATTTTCATTGCATTTTTTCGTTCATTTTTAGGTTTTATTCTATTTATTCACCTTTATTTTTGAATATTCTCTTGTGCGCAGCACTCTTTGGCTCTCTCTCGCTCTCTCACTAGTTCCTCTTCCTTCTCTCTTGGTATTGATTTGCCACAAATTTGATTGCAGTTGTTGCTGCTGCTGCCAAATAACACTTACACATGCACACTAAATACTGTTGTGTATTCTTTTATATTGGCTAGCTAACCCAATCACAATTAAATCACACGTTTTGATTCAACTTAATTCATTAAAATTCAAATTTCGAAGTTATCACTCTTCTATTTTGTATGGAACACAAAAAAAAATGCACCAAGCCAGCGAAAAAAATACGACGTTTCTGTCGCTTCTAGAGCTGTGTAAAACTTGAAATGATTGCAATCGATAGCAATGAGCAAAGTCGATGACTATCGAGAGCAAATCAATGGGGCGAAAAAATACCAAAAAAAAAAAAAAAATTAGGGGCAACAAAAATTCTGAGAACACCGAACACTAATTGCTCCACAACTAATGCCTGGAAAATATTTCAATTATTTTTATCTTCTTACATCTTCTTTTCTGACTGTTTATGTATAATTTTCTCTTTGATTGTAATTCAAATGCTCAATGTTCTTGAAAATGAATTGTTCATGTTTGCATAAATACGTATGAATAGAAATTGTTCAAAGTCTGCGCAATGTCTTTGAAAGATGATTTTTGCTAGATAAACAAATTAATTTGTGCAGTGTCCTTTAAAATGAACTTTTTAAATTTGTTGCTGTTGCCTTTATGCTACCCAATTTGTTGTTGTGTATTTCGCAAACTCTTTGTGCAGTCGAATGCAAAATATGTTTTGGTTTCTGGAATGTCACACACACACATGAATAGAAATTGCTCAAAGACTGTGCAATAACTTTGAAAGATGATATTTGGTAGATAAACAAATTAAACTGTGCAATGTCCTTTAAAATAAAGTATTTAAATTTGTGCATTTAAAATGGGTAACATTCTGTATTATGTTGTGCCGTAAGCGGATAAAATGTTGTGTCATATGGGCATAAAATGCTGTACCATAAGGGCATACATGTTGTGTCATAAGGGCATACATGTTGTGCCATAAGGGCATACATGTTGTGCCATAAGGGCATACATGCTGTGCCATAAGGGCATACATCGATAGGTACAGCGATATTTTGGAGGGTCATCGCTAGTTTATCGATGCCGACACAAAAAGTATCTGTAAACAACGACGTGGACGTAGTAAATTTAATTAATTGTAGTTTATAAATAAATATGTTAAAAATCTTGCTGTTCTTCCTAGTGGCCATTGGTGTGAGTACTTATATTATTTAATTCCCGAATCGATTGATTAATTCGCTTTGCTCCCCCTTCTATTTACAGTACCAACAAATCCATGCAGAATTCACAGCGGCCGATTGCCGAGAGCTTGGCTTTATAAAGGCCCAATTAATCTGCTCCAACTGTGATAAGCTCGATGATTTTGGCCTAGAGACAATCAAGTGAGATTCATAGAGATTCCCCTTAGATGCTTGTAGACTAATTTGCTTGTTTCTCTCGACCCTCCTTTCCACCATTCGTCTTAGGCCACATTGCAAGCAATGTTGCACACAAGATCAGGAGCCGGCTTCTCAAAGAACTTATGCAAAGGCCATTTTGGAGGTTTGCACATGCAAATTCCGTGCTTATCCCCAGATACAAGCCTTCATCCAAAGTGGGCGACCAGCAAAGTTCCCTAATTTGCAGATCAAATATGTTCGTGGCTTGGATCCCATTGTCAAATTGCTAGATGCCAGCGGCAAAGTTCAGGAGACCCTTTCAATAACCAAATGGAACACCGACACTGTTGAGGAGTTCTTTGAAACACATCTGGCCAAGGAGGGTGCTAGTCCTAGCGCCAGTGGCGGCAAGAGCTCCTATAGTGTGGTCGAAGACTCCAATGATGATGATGATACGGATTATTTGCGTACGAATAGAATTTAAATTCGAGTAAAACAAATATATAGAAAATAACAAATTTTGAATCAAAAGACTTATCTAAGGATCTGTTATGGAATGAAAGAGAGTGAGTGAGTATATTCCTGTCACACAGTTTGAGGGTCACCAGAAACGGGGCCGTGAATTATTCATAAATGTCTATACATTTTATGTAGACCAGCAATCTGGAAGTCAACAGGTAACAGGTTATCATTGCCTTTAAGCTGATCTTTGCCTTAATTTGGGAGTGGAAAGCATGGGAGCACGCTTGTGTACGGTTAATCCTGAAGAATCCTCTGCCGTGTTGCACTCGAGGGCTTCCTAAGCTCAAGCTCATCGATTATAAGTAGAAATGGAATAGTGCGGGAGAACGTCTTTCTAGAAATACAATTCGCAATTTCTACTGCTTCCATTTTTTTTTCCATAAGAAAATCTAATTCATCGTCATAAAAAAACTTTATTTTTGAGATGTATTTTTTGAGGAGATTAGGTTAAGAGGGCTATTCTTAGAAGCTCATCCCTTCTTGCATTTAAATAGAAAAAGACGATTAAAAGTTCCTCTTAAATAATCTAATTTGATGTTAGTACAATTGTTTAAGCAATATTTCGTGTGATTCATAAACAATTCTCCGATTTCTAGATTGAATTATATCTGAAATACCAAAGTGAGGAAATGTGTGAGAGAGAGGGAGCTTTTCTCAGAGCAAAGCTCTCTTGACTATGGTGATAGTACAGTTTGAGATTCTCTCGACCTAAACGAGTTTCAGTTTACTGCAATGCGACGAATATTGTTTTGCTTGATTCATAACATAAATTAATACAATTTATTCGTTGTGTTATCTTATTATCGATTGGAAAACTACCCAGACCCCAGAGAGACAGCGAAAACCACCATAACAATGTAGAACTATTGTGTGTGCTGGGCATTAAGACTTCAATTGATTGACGAATACGCGATCGTTAGTTAATGCCATGACGGAGGTGCATACATACATACATAGGTATATATGTACATATTGTCACACCGGTACTTTACCCCCCAAAAAAAAAGCACACACAGCCATGACGTAGTATACCCCCCGCTACATCCCAACACATTTTGTAGCCCCCATTATATGGGTGGGGTGGGGTGCGGGGGATTGCTAATATTTGATCAGTCTGTTTAAATAATAATTGTTGGTAAATGTTAGAGTAAATAATACAAATTCAGCCCGCCAAAATGTTTTTTTGATGTCTATTTCCGTTAAAGCTGACGGGGGTCCGCGTCAAGCTCAGGCCCAGAGAGTCATAGTCAGAGCCAGATCCAGAGATTAAGAATGGATCATCTATATATGTAGGTACAACTTGGCAACTGGAATGCATATAGGAATCTATATATAAGTATATATATTATCTCTCAATCGCCTGTTTACGAATTCCAATTACAATGCATGTTTCTATTTGTATTTTTATTATTTGCTGTCTTAATCAAAGTCGCCTTCCATTCCTCCTGAACAATGTGCACACACACATGGTAGGCACCTTGAAAGGGGGTCGGTCCTTTAAAAAAATAAGGGTTAAAACGAATTGTTTTATAACACATCATTTCATGTCTGAAATTTCGCAACAGTTTTTATTATGTTATGTAAAGCAACGCGAGTCCCTTGACAATGGCTCTGACAGGAAGCGAGACAAGTGTGCTTGGTGCATTCGCTAAAAATAAAATAAAATAAAAGAAAAAGGAAACGTTGCATTTGACGCATGTGCACTATGTTTTGTGTTAGGCATCAGGTCACGTTACAAGCCCTACTCCTTGCCTTCAAAGATGCTAAATTCAACAGTAAGAAACAAAATTATTAAAGAATGCAGTCAAAATTTTCCAAATTCAATTCAGGAAACGTCATTCTTATCAATAGCATTGATATTATGGATAATTTTATTAAAATTTCTAAAGGTTTTTTCCTCCTTATATGATTGTTAGCAATTAAGTAGCAATCTTTTCCATGGACTTTATAAATATAAATAGGTTTGGCAGACTGTGCATAGGGCGCTGTAATGTGTGTATATACATAAGTTGCATTTGACTTTGGATCCACTGTGCAGAATAAGCTAGTTTACATAAGTAGTGTTTGTCCTTTAAGGATACTTAAGCTAATAATTTAAATATGTTTTGGTGCTTGGGTGCGTCTTGGTCTTAGGGTGCCTAGAGTACCCTTTTTTTGTTATCGCCCTTGAAGACGGGCGATGCAACCAAGCATAATATTACATATGCCAAACCCAATCTCAATCCAATGCTCCAACGTCAATGCTGCGTATGAGTTATTTTTAGAATCTGCTATCACACGCACACACACGCAGACGGGGAAGGAGGGTAATGCCTAAAACATACGCACACACACATGCCACGCCTACATAATAAAATAGCAGCAGCCACCACCCCCCCATCCCACACCACCTACCCACCAATGGTCACAATCAATACTAATTATTTCCATTATGATTATTCCTATGCATATTGCATTATTTATTATTTTGCATCAGCCGATGTCGATGCCATGCTCCCCACTTACATTCCCCCCCCACTTTATCACCCTCTATCTATGTGTATATATCTATCTCTATCTGTCTCCCAGAAGAACTTATCAATTGTGTGCCATAAAAAAAAAAAAGAAAAATCAAATAGAAGGAAACTGGGTGCATTCAACTGCAGAAACAGACTAAGAGAGAGAGAGAGAAACTATATAATGGATGAAAAGGTGGGGGGAGAGGGGGGGGGGTGTTTGGCATAAGGCGAGTGATTGGGGAGCGGGAGTAACCCCGTAGTCAGCTGGAATGTCGCCCCCAAGTGGTGTGAGCTGAGTCTCCAGTCGGAATCTGAGATTCCGTCTCTTAGCTGGAACTGGACTGACCACTGTTGTTGTTGTTATTGTTATTGTTGGTCCGATTGTTTCTCTCGTTCTTGTTTGCTGATAACATTTGCGCCTTTTGTCGAGCTAGATAAGGTTTTCCACTCCCATATGACGCTATCGTCAGGGCGTCATCAATGCGAATTATCGCCTCGACTACATCTACAATATATACACTATATGTATATATACTTATATATATATGTATGTATGTATATACCCATACCCATATAGCGTAGTACGCACTCGGGCGATTTGATTTCATGCCATTTTAGCACTTAATTAAGAAATAACACGAAAATAAAAAACCAAACACTGAAAACAACTAACAATCTCGTTTTTTTTTACCCCCCCCAACCACCCCGTTTCCATTGCTCTCTCTCTTAATCTCTTCACCTATTTCTTTCGGTCCCTCTCTGTGCTTGTCCCTATAGACTTCAGATTCCCATTGGAGTACAGTACTCTACCTTTTACAAGCTCATGATTTTTACATACACATTCGCGTAATTTTTTGCCTAATGCAGCTATAATTCCCAACTGGTTTACGCCTTTACGAAGTGTTGTGACAATATCCTTCAAGCTATGATTTCAAGAAGATAGGTATACTAATTCCCACGAAAACTATTCCTAGTTATCCTCCTCGAAGTCTGGATCCACTGTATTTTGAAGACCTCCCTCTCTATAATTGCTGTTTAGCTTTTGTCTTAATGGTGTTTTTTTTTTTTGCGCATTGCCCTTCCACACATTTTAATTTCATTCTATTACTAGGTATACGCGAGTAGTATTTCTACATAGTATATATTTTTATGTAGTATATGTATGTATGTGGGGCTTGCCCTTTACCGTTAGGTGGAAAGCTTCTTGCCTGTGAGCTTGTGGGCTTTTGTTGTTGTTGATGATGATGATGTTGTTGCTGTTTGGTATCAGCTTTAATTGGCCCGAGGGTGGCGCGCGGCAAAGTCAAAGTTCTCCTCTCCCACTCGGCAGCACACCGAGTGTTTCCCTTCCTCCCCCTTTGCTACCCACACTGATTAGTTGTGTGTGAGTTTTATTTCAAAATTGAAAATAACTTGATTTCTTTTGATGCTTATTTAATTTATGAATAACTGGAAAGACGACAACTGTTTAAATATGACAAGAAAAAGAGGGCTAGGTTAAGCTACATAGCTAACTAGATATTAGGACGACTACCAGATACCTCACTCACATCGGGTGGGGTGGGGTAACCAGTTGCCTTTTCATCATTCTTACCAGGCGAAGCTTCTTGTTTAATAATTCAAAAAGTATCCATATTGCTACGTAAATTGATTCGCTTTTTACCTTACTCGCTCTCTATCTGTTTCTGGCCTGGATCGCAGCAAAAGGCGAGCAATGATTGAAAACTAACAATATTGAACCCATTTCTATTATTAGATTTACTTTTTCATTTAGTTTTACAGCTATGCAGCAAGGAAACGATTTATCAATAGGAAATCCCAATAAGGGGAAAACACCAGCTCAAGAATTTTATAGAAATGCATACCCCAAGGTCCAATAAGTTGTTATGGTTTCAGGGTGCAAGACGTTATTGCTTGAAATCATTATTAGTATTAGTCAATGGGAAACTTTACGATCGAATTTCTAAGAAATAATCTCAGATTACACGGTATCAATTTAGCAATGAGAAACATTCAGGACTATTGTCTGAGACGACTATCGAATAACAGCGCCCTATAGATATTACAGGGTATCAACTGATCATAATCACTTGCGGCGATTAATGGTTACAATTTAAGCCAAATTTGGTCAAATAACTAAATCAGTTAATGCAGCAATTACAGGGTATCTAGCAAACTTATGTACTATACATATGTATGTATTTCTGTAAGTAGTGCCGCTAGCCTAGTGGAGCCAGAGCTCTGGCATTCCAACATTGAACTTTGCTACTAAATTTAGCTCAACACAAACTGCGTCGCGAGCTTATAAAGCTGCTGAGCAATTAATAAATGTTTTGTCGATTTGGTTTTGTTTAAATAATTTGCGTGTTGTTGTTGTTGTTTTTGTTAGTTTTGTTTCTTTGCTCACTTCTTGCTTTTACATAATTTTTACGTGCAATTATTTGATTAATTGAAATGCACGCGACGCCCACGTATAGAAAGAGAGTGAACAAGATTGGTTGGGGCGTTGGGGCCATTGGGGGCGACGAGGAAGGGGTGTTGTTAGTTAGAAGATTAATTTGTCATTTGATTCTTGGACTTTAAAATAAAATTTGAAGATTTATTTGAAACAAATAACTGTGTTATTACATTGAATATGGTAATTATTCTTAATGATCTTAATCCTCTGGTTGGTTGGTTGGTTTCATTTCATTTATGTATATATATATATATATATAAATGTAATTATATATTACATACACAATTACTTAGCATTATAATGTATAATTCATAATTAGCATTACTTGTTTTTTCTCCATTTTCCTTTCATCGCCTTTTACATCTTTTTTTCTTGTTTTCTTTGTTTTTTATTCATTTTTTCTGTTTTTTTTTTTTTTTTTTTTTTTATATTCTCTCGTTAACACAGCAAACAAAAATGTTTCTCAATTTTCCATCCTTCCTTCTTTTTTGTTTTGTTTATTTTGCGCGCATCGCTCATCATATAAATTAAAGTTTTTTGTTTTATAATTATATTATATATATATATATAGATTTGTTGTTGTTTTTTTGTGGTTTTCTTGTTTTTCAATTTGTTGTTTTTTGTTTTCGTTTAAGTTTAGAGTTTTTTTTAGAGCTAAAGTTTTACATCGATATTAAAAAAAAGGAAAATGTTTGTTTTTTAGGGTATGCAAAAAAAAAAGAATCTTGTTACTATAATTAACAATTATGTATATATATATATATATCGATATATACATATATATGTATATGGTTTCTGGTACTTGAAAAAATTGAATAAAACATTTCTCGCTTATTTGCACTTTTGAAGCATTTATTTTAAGTAAGACTCAATGATTTTTGTGTGTTTTGTTTGTATTAATTATACACAATAGTTATTATATGTAGGCATACTATATATATATATATACATATACATATATAGATAAGGTTTTAGGACCGATTTAACATTGAGAAAGATTTCATTATATGCAGATTTATCATGTTTGTATGGCCATAAAGCTTTTCCCTTTTTCTTTCATTTTTCTTCTTGTTTTGTTTTGTTTCTTTCCTTTTTGAGTAGAGAAATAAATTGTAAATTTTTATATATCCTTTCGATTCGGAGTCAAAAAACAAAGCTTTCAATGAGAGGTTCTCACAAATTAAAAAGGATACAGATAAAGAACTACTTCCCTAGTCCACTGTTTCTCCTAGATTGATTTCGAAAAACGATTGTCGAATCGATTGTTGTAAAAAATTCTCAGCTCGTCCTGATGAACTCATCAAATATTCCAACTTCATATCGTGTTTTGTTTCAAAAAATCAACGATCAACAGAAAGTTCAAATGGTGCAGATCGGACAACTCTCTTAACATTTGAAAGGGTATATCAAATTCGGCATACCGACTTTCGTTAATGGGTTTTATTTTATGCTTTGTTTTTGAAATTGAAAATGTTTGTTTGTTTTTGTTTTTTTTTTAAGGAAATACATATTTCACCTATCTAGATATTTGTTTTGTTTTTCTTTAGGGGGTTTTTGTAAAAAAATTGTTTTGAGTAGTTTCGTTTCGTTTTTTGTTGATGCTTTTTTTTTTTTTGATTTGTTGTTTGTCGTTTTTGTTTTTGAGACAGAGCATCTGTTAAGAGACACACACACAATCCAAAGAAATGTAAGTAGGTACAGTTGTGCTAGAAGATGTGGGACACAAAACAGCGCTCTGTAATTTGACTATATATTTAGCTATATATACGTATATATCTATATACTCGTTTATCTTGTTGGGGTTTTTTTTTTTGTGATACTGCATGTTATAACTATTAATGGGGGGCTTGGGGGGAGGGTTTTGCTTTTGGATTATTCGAAAAAGTGCCAGGAAGGAACACTTTTTTTTTTACATATGATCGTATATTAAGGTATAAACTTTACAGCACAGGAAGGATCGGTATTGGTATCGGTATCGGTAAACGGTATATATTTAGCGGTCTTATATTCTAGTAATTGCTTCGACGGCACGTTTTTATCTGCTATTTCGGTTAAGGGAGGGGTATGTGAAAAATTGATTTAATTCAAGGAATTTCGGGTTCTCTCTTTGTTTTGTTTTGTTTCTTTCCAGTAAATTTTGGTCATAGGTCTAAGACACTTTTTGGTTTTTGTTTTTCTCTCTTTTGTTTCTCTTCATTCCCTTTTTAAAGTTCATTTTTTTTTTTTAGATTTGTTTTTGTGTTTTGTTATGTACAGAAAAATTAGAGCTTGTTTTTTATATATTATATATATATATATATATGTATATATGTATCTAAATAATTATCTCCCTTTTGACTTATGTGCGTAGTTAAGTAAAAATCTGAGACTCGCTGTAAGTTGTAGTGGATAGTTATAGGTTGATAGGTAGTGGCGATTGGAAGGGGGAAGGAAGTGGGTGGGTAGTGGGGAGGTGTGATGGGTGTAGGGATGCAGAACGTTCTCGTAACGATATTTTGGCCAAATATTTACTTCCAATTTATTTTCACGCTATCTATCGTATATCGATATTTAGAAAGCGATAAAAGTAAGAATATATTCTCACTTCCGATTGCACTTTCACAAAGGGAATTCCCCCCTTTGCTTTTGCTATCGATATTTGTTATCGATTACTGCATCTCGAATAATTACAAGTACGCTTAGGGGTGTGGGGGGTGGGGGTGGAGGTATGGGTACAACAACAATTTGTAGATAGATTTAGAAGAAAAAGTTACGCACTTCGTCATCCAAGTCACTGGCGTCAACCAAATGATCGTGGCGTTCATGATCGTGATCATCGATTACTCCAGGATGCACGAGAAGCTCGATTATCTCGAGCTCCTTTTTAGTTGTTGCACTTGTGCTGCTGCTGCTGTCATCATTGCTGTTGCTATTGTTCTGCTCGGGATTCTGGATTGCCTCTGCCGCCGCCACTGCCACATCAAATTTCACCTCCTCGAAAGTATCCTCGAGCAGAACACCGCTCTCGATGGCCGCAACAGCCTCCTCATAGTATCAGTTAAGGTCGCGACGAAAGCTATCCTCAATATTGGGATCGGCAATCATAATGGGATTTGGATCGGATAATATTTGTAAGCCAGCCACATCCATGGGACCCAAATCCAGATCGAGTGAATCGAATATCTCACTGGTGGATGAATAATCGCTGAATATAATCGATGGTATATTCGCTTGTTGTTGCTGCTGCTGCTGGTGGTGATGATGTTGTTGCTGTTGCTGGTGATGTTGCTGGTGATGTTGTTGCTGCTGCTGCTGGTGATGTTGCTGTTGTTGTTGTTGCTGCTGCTGCTGCTGGTGATGATTCATCACCACTTGAACATTTGAATTGCAGGCGGGCGAGCTAGTGGATAATGGCGAATTGCCTCCATGATGCTGTGGCGAGTGCATAGGCGAATGATGCGGTGAATGATGCAACGATAAGGACAATTGTTGATGTGCAGATGCCGATATATTGGGTATGGGTATTGGCAATGGTGAACTACTGCCACCACCACAATTTAAAGGTGAGGAAGGTAGGGCATCTGTAGAAGTGGCTCCACCACCACCTCCTCCACTACTACTATTGTTTGCTCTGCCATTATTATTGGTAGCACCACCGCCACCGCCGCCTCCATTCCCCCTTTGGGTGCTGCCACCATTTGTGCTGCCATTGTGCGTAGTGACTCCTTCAGTTGTTCCACCATTGCCCGTTCCATTGCCACCGCCACCGCCATTGCTGTGACTATTGTTATTCAGATTATTGACTCTTCTCAGATTATTATCGCCATCTGGACTGCCACTTAAATCATTAAAGTCTAACAGCTCTTGTTGCTTATGATAGGGACCATTTGAACCATTGGTTAGGATCACCGCACCACCACCATTGCCACCATTACCTCCACCACCAACACCACCTCCTCCTCCTCCGCCGCCGCCGCCATTACCGCTACCTTCACCAGATCCTCCTACATCGCCTCCACAGCTTCCCGTCTCATTGAATTCATCGAACTCCAAACCGACATAACTATGGGCAAATGTTTGTTGCTCTGGCGATGAGTTACTATCACCTAGGGTGAAATTCTCAAATGAGGGATTCAGACTGTTGTAGGAGCCATCAAATTGTGGCTGTTGTTGTTGCTGCTGGTGATGTTGTTGCTGCTGGTGCTGGTGATGCTGCTGCTGCTGTTGTTGTTGTTGCTGCTGCTGCTGGTGGTGATGATGATGATGCTGATGATGTCGTATGGGACTGGCCGGTGCACTTGTATGCAGATCACTGCCCGATACACTGCTTAGTAAACCTGGCGATGATCTTGGACTAGGCGGTTGCGGTGGCTGACGATAATCCGTTAAATTGGACGATGATGAATTCGTTGATCCTAATGTGGGCAGAGGATTGAATGCGTTAACCGTGACAGGAGCTTGCTGTTGTTGTGTTGAACTATTTGTGGCCAAATTGGTAAACGATAAATGAGGTGAGGCGGCACCAGTAACGGTGACTACATTGGCATTGGCATTGGATGTGGGCGAGTGTTGTTGCTGATGGTATGGAGAGCCTGGCCCACCACCTGCCCCACCTCCTCCGGGACTAAACGGACTGGGCGATTGATCTCTATCACGTCTTTGATTGTGCGGTGACATTACAGGTGATAATGTTTGCTGTATTTGTTGTTGTTGCTGCTGCTGCTGCTGTTGCTGCTGCTGTGACTGTTGCTGCTGTTGTTGGGGGGCATAATGCTGCAGGGCGGTGAGATCGGGCAGGGAACCCGTATTGGCATAATTGGCCTGCTCTTGCAGCGGTCTAAATAGAGTTGAAAATTTGGCGTTATATGGCGTTGTCTGTTGTTGTTGCTGCTGTTGCTGGTGTTGCTGTTGATGTTGCTGTTGCATTTGTTGCTGCTGCATATGTTGTTGCTGCTGCTGCTGCATCTGTTGTTGCTGCTGTTGCTGTTGGAGTTGCCGCTGCAATTGATGCTGTTGCAATTGTTGCTGCAATTGTTGTTGCTGGTGCTGCAATTGCACTTGATGCGGCTGCAATGGCGTAGGTTTCCTTCTTTGTGCTTGAGGACTAAAACTGCGTCCTATGTGCTGAAGCGGCGAGTGAGATCGTTGGTGGACCCGCGACGATTCTTGCTGTTGCTGCTGTTGGAGTACATTTCCCTGCTGCTGTTGCTGGAGGTAATTGGCATGCAGCGAATTCATATCGGTGGCAAACCCAGTTTCCGCTTGCACTGCCATATTGAGGCTTTGATGCAATGCCGAATCTGAACTAGAACGCCGCCACAGGCTTTCCGTTGTGGGTGGACCAAGAAAATTGGGATTCAATTGGCCATTGTCCATAGTCTGTGATTGATTGCCGGTGCCGCTGCCGTAGGGTGAGCGATCTTGTTTACGTTCTGATGGTCTACGCATGGGTCCAACACCGACACTACGCCCACGACTTTCCCGATGAGCTGTGGGTGATCCTCCGCCGCCGCCGCCGCCTGCTATGCCATCTGGTGAGGCACCACCACCGCTGGCTCCACTACCTGTTCCACTGCCATTCCCCGCTCCCGGCGATGAATTGCTCACCACTTGTTGCTGTTGCTGGTCCTGTTGTCCCTCCAGTCCCATCTTTTGATGTACCGTTTGCGTGTCATCCATTTTGGTGGCATACACCTCCTTCATAATCCTCTCAAACTCGGCCGTGCCCTCTGCCTGTTTCTGCTTCTGCAGGGCAATCTTTTCACTGAATTTACGCGGATTGGCCATTGTGAATCTGTAATTAAAAAGAATACAAAATAATTGATTAACGATCATTATATTAATGTTTCACATCTTGCTTAGAATTTGAACAGGTGTTTTTTTTTTTGTCAATAAGACAAATCTTGGTTTATATGCCAGATTATTAAATTTCCTCTATATAGTCGAAATAAACTGCACTTAAACTATGCTCTAATCGATGGACTTAACTTTAGGATTCTCTCGTAGAATCATTTTTAAGCAACTAAAAAGTCATTGACCCCCAAAGAAGACCTAACTCAAACAGATTTCGAGGCAATCCAATCTGACCTACAAAGGACATACATTTTAATAGAAGCGGGGGGCCTTCCCTTCAAAATGCATGAGTCTATGCAAATACTACACGATTTATCAGTATTATCTATCCATATCATAAGGAATGTAATTATATACATAGATAAAGACAGATTCCGAGAATTCTTTGTAAATGGTTATTCACACTATGAGAATATAATATGATAATCCAAGGAGTTGATGCACAACTCCATCTAAATGGAGTCTAACGGGGAATATTTAGTTCTTAAGATCATCAGCCTAATATAATTATACAAAAATATCTACAAGAAAATTATCGCTCATTTCCATGAATTTTCATATTTATCACACGACTGAAACGTATACCCTTTCTACACAGAAAGTATCAATACTGCAATAGGAAGATTGTAACGCGCTAAAACGAGCGACGGGAAAGGTAAAATCGATGACCCTTTTTTGCGGACCTCTGAAGAGGGACAGTTTTCTAGGACAACAAATTTAGACTACATATGCTTTAAAGTTTTTGTTTTTGAGTACATGAGCGAGTCGAGTTATTCCATTGAGTTAACCTACATAAATGGCTGTTCATTCAAAGAGTCATAAAGGAGGGCCGCACAAGCAAGCCACTGGAAAAAAGGAAACCATAGGATCCCTGACCAACTGCATAGTTTGAGACCCCTTTTCGAAATCAAGATCCTGACCCTTTTATAGTAGAGACATTGTATTGAACCAAGGGAAGGAAAGGGAAGGGGTGGGTGGGTTTGGTTAGGGTTAGGGTTAGGGTATTGAAACATCAGTGCGACAAAATAAGCTTCCGTTATTGTATGGTGTGTCGTCTGTTGTCTGTTTTTGTATTTTGGTTTTTTTTTTTATCAATTTATCAGTCAGCCGAGCAGCGCCTCTAACGCCGACTAACTGATAAGCCAGATAGTTGTTGGCTGTGCCGCGGCCCCATCCAGCTAGCAGCAGCTACGCCAGCCACACCACGAAAGACACAGTCGAAAATCGCCTTTTGACTCTCTGCTGTGTGTGACAATGCGTCGTAGTAGAGTAATATGTTTGTCCAACTGCCGCCCTGTCTCGGAATTGGCTTCCTCTGTCTCTCTCCCTCTCAATGTGTGTGTGTGTGTGTTACCATATCTAGCTAGCTCTAGGTCTATCTCTGTTACTGGAATCTATCTCACATACTCTCTCTCTCCCTGTCTCTTTCCGCAGGCATTCGTTTTCAATGCCATTGCATAATGAATGCGAGAAAGATACAATATAAGTGTAAAAAGGCGGGAAAAGCGCTTAAAAACGAAACATTGCGAGCAAAGTAAACAACACGTTTATAGTTCTTTAGAAACTATGGGTATTCCCCCCTTTTCTCACTCCCCACCCCATCTTTCCACACCCCTACAAGTACTCAACTCACTGGAACTCGGCTTTCGTTGGGTCGTCGGTCGAGAGGGTGGTCCGCAGGGGGCTAAAAGGGGGGGTCTTGGGGAGGAACCAGCTGCATTATGCAAATGTCTCGAATTGCGTAGCAAACGAAATAATTTTTGTGCATTAATTTATTCCGGTTCCGTCGCAGTACAAAGATCCCAAAAACAAAACACACACGTGAAGGGCATTTCAACAGTGATCTTGGATCTGTTTCATGTGGAGATACATATGAATATATATGTATATTTATTGTTTTTGTCGGTGGACAAGATTATGCTCTAAATATTATCGGGTTAGGTTAGAGGCTGGCTATTTGAAAACCAGTTTATTTTTTTTTTTTTTTTGTTTTGAGATCTGGCGATGTGGCATGGCGCGTCTGGCTAAGATTGTATTTTATTTAAAATTTTATTACTTTTTGATGATGAGCTGGCTGGCTGTTGGCGGCTAATATGTGTGTCTGTGTGTGTGTATTTTGTGGTGACAAGTCAGCAGATCGTACACACACAGATACAATCTAACACGAAACCTGAACTAAACACAAAACCAGCCTTCTTTATCTTTGGCGAAACATGCGAAAAGCCATACCCATAACCCATACCAATGAGTAGTACTGCACCATATCTATATCCCTCCAACCCTTTCCCGATGAAATCATGAATTCTCTTATCTAAAGTTGGGCGGTCTATCTCCATATAGAAATCACATGTGTAACCCTTCGTGGTAGGGGGGAAGAAAACTCTAAACAAACCTTGCCGTGAATCTTCTGACCACTAGAAAATTAGGCTCATCGGAAGTATGAAAATGAAGATCACATCAAGAACTTAAATTGGAGACCCACCCAGCCAGAAGAAAGAGAAAATAGACATTACTTTTTGAAGGTAAGAATTTTTAATTTAAAAGTTCCATCGAAAAATCTTTAATGAATTCCAATAAAAAGTTAAACAAAATATCTGTTTCGACTAACTTGTAGCCACAATCAAAAAAATATACAAAAATAAGCTAAATAAGTCGACCTTAGATATTCCCATGAAACAAGTGAACAAAATATAATGAAATCCTTTCACATGTCGCGATAGCTAACATATGCTATCTCGCTCACATCGTCTTTTATAATTTTTCGTTCTCATTGAGTTTAACTTGCATGATTAACTAGCATAGAATGTTGTTCGACTTGAATCGGAAATCTTTTTGTTGGGAAAAAGTCCACTATTCGAATTAGAAATCCATTAAGATATGTCATCAGGTATCTACCGGGTTTTTTTTAGTTTAGTTTCTAATTATGAGGCGCCCTAGCAATTTCAAGTAATTTTATTTGTTATTTCTAATTGAGCTTAATAAGATTTAATTAATCAGATATGATCAACCTGTGGGAGAAACTGAATCTATTAAAAAAATAAATCTAGATATACCAAATTTGAGAGGTATAGTATAGGTTTCTCTTTAGATAAACCCCATGAGATGCTCACCCTACAACCTATTCATGTCTTTTCTCTCTATCTAATTGTCTCTTGAAATATACGCCTTGAGATGCTGATGCTTACCATAAGCTACTATCCGTCTCTATTCTCTTTCCATCCATCCACCAATGGATGGATAACTGAAATTTAAAATTTAATTCAGCATTATATACATATGTATGTATATAAATGTTTCTGCAGTCTCTCTTTACTGATCTTCATCTATAAAACTGGAAATATTAAATATTTAATTCATATTTAAGAGAAATTTATCATTCTCAGTCTTTCTGTTAATGTCTCTCTCCTTCTCTCTCGTTCTAACTGTGGTCAGAAATGGTTGGGATGTATGACTAAGTGAAATGCCTATTCGGATGTTAAATCAAACCAATTTGGGCTTCCAACAAAATATGCCACTAGCAGAAGCTTGGCTTACTTAATTTGGAATTCAGGCGTCGTCATTATCGTCAATTGTGTGTCGATAAGAAGGCAAAGCACGCCCCAAGATTCGATTCATAGGTTCCCCCCAAGCCTATTGTTGTTGTTGTCGTTGCTGGGCAGAACGGAAATATTCCCACGAATCGATAATCACATTTAATAATGATTTAATAAACTATGAAACGATAAAAATTACTTAGGGTCCCACCTCTCTCTCTCTCTCTATCTCTCAGTCCCCCTTTAACCTTCCTTCCCATTCCATGGCATACAACAATGTATATTCACTAACCTTTCCCTCTCTCTCTCTATCTGTCACACGTTCTGTTCAATCTCTCTCTCTCTCTCTCTCGGTATGTCGTTGTGCTGCTCCTCCTGGCTTATCATTTCTGTTTTATCGGCGCGCGCCATGGAATTTTTGAATAATTTTTTTTGTTCTTTTTTTGTTTGTTTGTTTATTTGGCGGGCAGCGAAAAATTCGCAGAAATTTGCGGGACAAGGAGACGACACAAAAAAAAAAAATAAAAAGAGATACAGAAGAGAGCCGCGATACGAAAGCCACAAATGAGGCGAAAGACCGGGGGGAAATAGTGAGAAAGAGGCGGCAAAAACAAAACGAACGCTGTTTGGTTTTTGTTTCTTTGGGGGGAGGATGATGATAAAAATACAGGAAACTAAACACAACGCACCGTTGTTGTAGTACCCTCTCTTGGCGAAATTCTTCGCTTATGTATATTCTTTATGCATACATACATATGAATGTATGTAAGTATATATGTAAATTTGAGGAAATTATTCGACAAGCTTAATATACATACATATGTATAACAATATTTAAATGACCATTGTAATAAACATTCAACGATATATTAAGTTTATCTGCATATATCTTTGTCTGCCTACTTGATCTGCCTACAAACTAGAAGAGTCTACATACCAGATTTAACGAGTCTAGCTATTAAAGGTACTGAGATCTAGATAGACGTCGATCATGACTCGAACAAATCGATCCTGGCTATAACGATTAGCTTAAGTTTTGTTGGTTTTTATACAAACTACATTAGAACGTGAATATCGGTTATAGCGGGTCCCTTGAGTATCGTTATAACCGGCATCCACTATACTGTTTTGACTGTTACATACATTTGAGAGACTTTAACATACCCTTTTTGTCTTACGGGTGTAGAGTATAACTAATAAATATGAAATGTGTCGCTAGGTTGGAGTTGTTCGGGGGTAACCCAACATCCAGATATAAGTAGTCTCATTCATTCAAACTTAAAGATGTCCAACAATTTAAAAATGTACCTAAAATATAGTTTTAGCCGGCTAAAACTGAATGAAAAGAAAACGACCTGTCTACCCACCACCTCATCGGCAAGGAGCGGGGTATGGAGATGTTGGTGGTGGTGGGATGGGTGGGTGGTTTCAGTACTTACTTGTCAAAAGCGCGCTATGACAACAACAGAAATTGCCCCGCGTGCCGCGCTCTCCACTCCACTCTCACACTCTCTCGCTCGCACGCACTCTCTCTGTCTCTCTCTCGTTCGATGGGGCCGCCAAGCAAAAACTCCAATTGGAAGAAGCTTTTTCTCTTGCTCACTCTCTCGCTACCTCTGCTTCTTCTCTGTTGCTCTTTCTCTCTCTTTTTCGGGATTCGCTTAATTGAAATATATTTCTGTTTCGGTTTCAGTTTTTTGTTTTTTTTTTTGCTTTATAGAAGATTTAAATTATTATTTTGGCGCTTTTTTTGTTTGTTGGTTGGTTTCTTCTTTGCTATTTTTTTTTGGGTGATAAAACCAGATTTGAGATTTTAAACAAAAACAGAAACACCGAAAATAAAAAACACACACACTCACACAATCGCACGGGGAGAAACACACAGGGAAAAAAACAGAAAAAAATTGATTTCTAAAATTGGTTGTTCACTCACTCACACAAAGCAGAACTGCGACGTTGTTATTTTTATATATAAACTTTTCTTTCGCTCTTTTTTCTGTTGTTGTTGCTGTTGTATTTTGTATTTTTGCGCTCAGCTGGTTGGCACTTTTTTTTTTTATTTTTTTTGGTTACCGCACGCCGTCAAAATGAAAAATTTTTATTTTTTTTGGTTTTTCGTTTTCGGTTTTATTTTTTGTTCTCTCGCTTTTTCTGTGTTGCGCCTTTGACCTCTTTTCACACCAAGACGTCGACTGCGACGTTAGCGGAGACGTCGGCAGAATTTTTTTAGAATTTGTTGCTGCTGTTATTATTCTTGTTGTTGTTATATCTCCTTTTCACTTAGTGCATTTCCTTGATATATAACTGAATATACATATATTTATATTTACATATAATATATATATGTATATATATATACATACATATAAGTATGTATGTAGATATATGTATGTATATTTCGGTTCGATTTGCTCCGATTTGGCTTTTGTTTTTCACACACACACACAGAACACACATACATGCACACAACTTACAGGTACACTACAAGCACATTTTTTTCAGGGGGCGGCGGTGATGCTGGTGCTGCTGATGTTGTTGTTGACGATGAGGGGAGTGGTGGAGGCGGATAGATTGTGCACAACTCACTTTCGCTCTCTCTATATATATATATGTATATTTATTTTTTTTGAATCTCTCCCTCTCACTCTCTATCTGTTTTAACCTTTTTTCTTGTTGTTCTTGTATTCTTGTTTTATGTTATTTTCGTTGCGTTGCACTCGCGCACAAAACTTTGCTGCCATGCTTCTTCTTCCTGTTCGCCTCGCACATCTTCGCCTACAAAAATTTTTTTTCCCGTGGCCTGCTTAAAAATTTTTTGGTTTTTTTTTACGATTTTATAGTGGTTTAATTAATTCCCGGCTATTGGCACTTGACTAGCTGTTGCGTTTTGTAATTTATTTCGTTTGCATTTGCCCAGCAACTGCGCTGCGCTGCTTCAATATTCACAATTTTTATTGCACATTTGTTTTGTTATTTTTTTTCCTTCACTTTTTGTTAGTGCTGGTAAGTTCAACTAGTGTTGAACTCGGTGTGCAGAAGGCACAGTGCTGTGTAGCTATTTCAGGCACAATCGATAGCTCCGTGACCTGCAAGTATCGTAACTCAAATAAATAATCTATACTCTCTGGCAAATTAACGTTGCCACCTAAATTAATCGAGCTTTTTCTCTGCAGTCTGGCAGCAATCAGTTTTTGCCGGGACGCAAGCCAGTGAAGTTGAAAAAATATTTTTGTTTTGTTTTTTATTGTGTGAGTGTTGACTATGTGGTCAAATTAATAGTGCGTATAGTGTAAGTAAAGTGCGGCAAGTGCGTAAGTGCATTTTAAGTTGAGTGAATCGTTATATCCGTCGTGCAATCTATAGTGCCACAAATGTGGACGCCCGTTGAGGCCCAGGTCGCAGGCCAAGAAACGGACTTTGGTAGCCGGCTATCGTTTGTTAATACAATTTCTATGATCCGCAAAAGTGTTTCGGTGCTTATCATATTAAAAAAGTCATAAATGTTCATAATTTGGCAGCAAAAAAAATTGTATATGCTTTGAAAAGCAACCGCAAAGTATCGAATATATCGAATGTATCTGCGTTGCTATCGTTAGCGTTGCCACCTCTTATGTTAAATGTTTCGGTTTGCCGCGAAATTTAAATTGATATTTGAAATCTATGAAGTAAGTACATTTTTTATTAGTAGTTTTGAAATCGAAGTTTTTGTGCTATTTACAAAGTTGTACAAAATAAGTACATCTTGTAAAATATATTGAGGTTAAAAGAACTATATCACGCCCTCTGCTCAAGTTAGGTTTGTAATAAAAAACCCAGGGACATAGAGAAACGTTCAGAAGTATAACAAATTAGCGAAAATGTGTAAACTGTTTCCAGTTTTTAATCAGAAATATAAATAAAAGGGTATTGATTAATCATTCCCGTTTTCTGCCTCGGAAACGGTTTCTATTAATTGAAACTAAAGTAGAAAATGAAATAGAAGGGTAGAAAATGTAGAAAAAACTAAACTCAAATCCAAATAACCGAAAGGACATTTTTGAAAATTGTTTAGAAAAAGATATTGAGACAGGGAGAGAAAGATAATAACAAATTGCTTATGTGTTATAATATTATTGCACAAATAATTTTGTACCATTTAAATTGAAATATTCGTCATACACACACACATAGACACATAACTGTCTGTCTGTGTGAGTGTCTTTATGTCCTTGTACGTACGCCTGTTTCCTTTTCCGTTAACATTTTGTGTCTGGTTTCCGGCATTTTTGTACGCCATTTAAAATTGTTTTCCCCGATACGAATCTCTAGCAGAAATTTTCGTATGGTTTCGTTACGTTTCGTTTGCTTTGGTTCCTTCATTTTTCTTGCCTTGAATTGCGAATTGGAAGCAAATTGGCGGCCTCGGGCCAACATTTAAGGACTGAAGCAGAGAAGTAGAAGCCAAGGAAATAAGGACACCACCAACCAACCAACGAACCAACAACAACATGAACAAGGTTCGTAGGTAAGTAAAATGGCTGTCAGAGTCATTTTCAGAGCTTCTAGCATGGCCACTTTTGCATGTTTCCTTGTCCACTTCAAGGGGGATTCCTCCTTTCTCCGCTCACCTCCTCCCACTACCCACCTCTCTCTCTCTCTCTCTATCTCGCTCTCTTTCTCTCCGACTGCCTTTCTGGCATTGTTCTTAATAGCCTTTCATAAATATTTGTACGTTTTGGCTGCTTTATGTGTGCATAATTCATTCATCAAACTGTCAAATGAATGTCACATCTAATAGGAAGAAAGAGGAAGAGCAAGAAGAAGGAGAAGAAAGTAAGTCCCCCTTTGAAATGTGCTCAATTATTGAAATGAATTAGTGGACGTCCCCATCATGGGCATAACACTAAAGGGGGCGGTCAATGCGTTAATTAACCAATAGATAAATATAATTAGGATAAATCTTCAGGAAATGTGTTCAAGAAAACTTCGATTTTTAAGCTTATGAGGATTCGACCCCTGTCGCACTACGCTCATGGCAAAGATGGAAGGCAGAATTTGTGTGCCTGACCCAATAACTGACTGCCATTTAGTTAGCCTTCCATTAGTTGATTATGATAGAATACTTGTATGTATATATTGACATACATATATACTAATGTATTTCGATAAATACTACATTTCATATCGTTTCATATAAATTCTAATTTAATTTTATAATTAAGACTGTAAGTGGGCCGGGGTGGGGGTGAGGCTAGTGACCTTCATTCGCCACCATCTCTGTTTTCTGCCGCTTCTTTTCTGCTCTGCTCTGCTCTGCTCAATTATCAAAAAAGCCCTCCACTCATTTTCAGCACCTTTTACTCACTCCCTACCTATGCCCCATCCCATCACGCAGCAGCAAAAGAAACAAGTCAGGCATTTAATTAGTGGAACACAGTTCACATTTAACGCATATTAATTTTCAACTACCTTATCATTCCTCTCCATGGCCATAAGTACTACTGATACGAAAACCAACCAAATCAACCCACCAACCCACCCACCCACTCCATTCCTCCAATTCCTCTCCTTTGCTCTTCTCGCGCGTGTGTGTGTGTGTGTGTGTGTGTGTGTGTGTGTGTATCAGACATTATCAGGCCTTGTTTTCGCTTGTTATCATTCTCGATATCATTCTTTTGGGCCATTTCTAACCATTTACTTGACATTAAACGGCAATTGCCTTGTGATTGTGTCCCAATAATAATTCGCATTGATTTCTCAAATTTCAATCAAAGTTCAGTTTTGGATTCGGTTTGGTTTTCCCTTGTGATACCCTTACGACTAAGGGGTGTATTAGCTACATATGTAGTTACTAGTCATTCAATCTAGCGTTTGATTTTACATATACTTAGTTCAGTAGTGTTCTCAAAAATAGAAATATAGTTTGAAAATTTCAATGATAAGGACTTAATTTCGATTATTTTCTAGTAATCGTATATGTCTTATTCCCATTTTTCAAGTTAATTATAAAATTTCTCATGTCATTGCTTATTCATTAACAAAAAATTTAATATTTTTCATCGAAAAACTGAAAAATATATAACATTTAGTTATGTATGTTAATTTTTTCTCAATTCAATTTTTTTTCAATTTCCAAATGTTCAAATTCAGCATTCCTACTTTAAAAAAATCAATTAATAAAAATATCATATATAACTATATTTTTTTTAGTAATTTTTGACGTTCTGATTAAATTAAACATTTTTTTCTATTTTTATGAACACACATTAATTATTATGAAACTTTTTTCGTTTGAGCTAAAAAACTTAATATAGGGTATAAAAATTTCGATCGATGAATCAAGTTTGGGTTTTTATTTTGTTTTCTTTTTATGTTATGTTGTTTGTATGTATATTTTTTTTATTTTTTGGTTGGTTCTTGTTTGTTTTTTTCACTGTTCAGTCGAGCGTAAGCATTTTTGGCAGTAACAATTAAAAGTAACGGCAGTTGACGCCACATTTAACGGTACAAATACATAGTATATATACACATATACATATACGATATCCTCTGTGTGTTTTTGTTTCTCTGTGTGCGTGATGAACTCGTAATAAAGAGATAGTCAGGTGTGAAATTAAATTTTATGTTGCAATACCCACAAAAAGAAGACCCAGGTAACGAATTAAGAGACAAACCACTCCAGTCCAGTCCAGTCCAGTCTGTTTAAGTTGAACAACGTTCTCCGAATGTTCAAACGACACCAATGATGATGAGAATTAGATATTTATAGAGATGCAGATACTCATGCAAGTGTTTAGTTTAGAGATCGTAGCATATTGAGAATCCCGAAACTTTCTTCTTACATCGTTAGTCCGCTTTTATTTTGCTCAATATCTCAAGCATCAACATCGTATTGAGTCAGTCGAAAAACAGTTCCCGATCTATTTGCCTTTCTCTTCTAGTCGCACCTTGCTTATTATTCTACCCATAACTAATCTATTTTCCAAGTTCCTTCTTCCTTTAATGATTCCTTACATAACTCCTTCTATTTCTTCTTTACTAAATGCCCCAGAAAAGTCGAAAAGTCTTTCCAAAAATTGTTAGAACATGTTTATTATTATTCATACATTGAAGCTACAAAATAAGAAAAAAATCTCATTTGCACTAGTCGTTCGACTGCAATTGTTGTTGAGTTGAATCGATTACTAATATTGATTTTTAGTTAACGGACTTGAGGATACATTTTCAAAGCATACTTAAAGGTTTAAATTGATTATAATAATTGAAATTACAAATGGGCCATATAAATATGTGAAGTTTTGCAATTGGAAATTGGATAGATATTCTTGCCCCCGAATCCCCTCTACAGCGCTCTACCCCGCGCTCACCATGTTTTGTGTCGTGACCATGGAACGTTAGCGTCTTTGTTTGGTATGCTGAGGGTGAGGGGGAAGAGGAGGGGGAAGGAGACAATGGCGAGACATTTAGATAGACTATTGAGTTGCTATCGTGCGAAAGGATAGAGGATTTGTTTCCTTAATGCTTTCTCCAGCCAGAAGTTCTTTGTTTTTCTTGTTGGTGGCCAAAGCACTTTAGTTTTGCCCATTAAATCCCCCACTTTGGCCACGTTTCTTTTTTTGCGAAATGAAATTGCTCGTTTTATACATTAAATTAGCCATAATATTTTTTCTTCTACTTTAAGCTACTTAATTGTTGATTTTCATTCAGTTAAAACGGTTGAAGAGTCTGATTCTCCTTTCACCTCATAAATCTTCAAGCAGCTAGACGCTGCTGCCATTCAAATTGCTCAATTGATGGCGGCTAACAATGGCAACGAGCACAACTGGCAAAGAAAGGCAACCTAAAGGATATATACCTATCTATCTATCTATCTATCTCCCTTTCTATATATATATAGTTTTTTCCTTCATTGTGTGCAGCTGTCTGCCATGGAGAACGAGAAAAATCAAATTGGTAGGCAAAGTTGTGGGTGAATAGATTGGAGTGGAATGGACTAGACTGGAGTGAAGTTGGAGTGGGAGTGGGAGTTGACCAAGTGAAGCGTTAATAAGCTCAACAACAAGAGTGGCAGGCAATCTATGCTGCCTGTCAAGCGAATGGGGTTAAAGCAAAGAATGAGAAAGTTGAATTCTTTCTCCCACTCATTCTCTGCCACAACAATTTGCCGCCCATTTCCCTGTCGTCTCGCAATGAATGAATTTGTCATGTTTTTCGTTTGGTGTTAAATTCTATAATCCTGACACCATTTTGATATCGAAATATTTTCGAAATCTCTTCACTATCGTTTCTTAGTTGCTGTGAATCAGTCTGTTAAGGATCATTGCTTAAGCAAAAATATACATTTTTTAAACGCACAAGCACCTGAGTGACGCACAAGCACCTGTCGTGATCTCTAGTCCAAGAATGTGAATATAAGGTTGGAGCAACGCACAAACAAGAATTAAATACTGAAAAACTTGTCGAGAAAACGTTGCTTGTGCGTGCCTCAGTTGCTTGTGCGTTTCTTAATCTACAAACTTGGAGAATTTTCATGCTGCAGATGAATTTTATGCATAGATTGTTACGAATTGATGGAAGAGTGCTTACCAAATTGAAAGAATGGCCAATAGGGAAGCGGCCATTCTTTTCTTAAAGTATTGTTTATGCACTAGACAATTGCATTGGCCTCGTTGACCGCAGCCGCTCTCCTGGTTTCTCCTGGTGCTCTCGAGAGCACACAATAGTAATAGCTCTTCATTGTATTAATAATTTGCCGTTAGTGGAATTTAAAACAATTCTCTGTTTCTATTTTCCAGAGAAACAAAAGACAAGAGAGAGAGACAGAGAGAAAAATGAAGACTTTTTTCGTTTTGATCTCAGTGCTTGCTTCATTAACAGCTGGTTGGAACGATGAAGAATGGCTAGAAGGAGGAGCAGTTGGTGGCAGTTGGGATACACTTGAACTGACACCAGCACAACAAATACTGGCCGCTGTGCCCGCATCAGGTAAGCGCATTAATAGTACTTTTTTTTTGTTGCTTACCTCCCCTCCCCTCCCCATCCTGCCCTCTAGTGTTCTCCTTCTTGGATGCTGCAATTAACTTTGTTTATCACGCATACGCAGCGTGTGTTGGAGTAGGGTGCATCATGATGGGGCGGTGAATGGTGGTGTGTGTCAACGTTATGTGTACCGTACCGTAATTGGTATTTCGTTCGTTTCGAGCTGTATTTAGTTGAGCTAGTTTTGCACTTACCCCCAAAAATAACTCAAGTGCCATTCGCGTGTTTCATGCACTAAGGACCTGGAACTGGAGTCGGTAGCAGGATCACGAGTAGAAGCGGGAGCAGGAGCAGCAGCATCAGCATCAGAACTACATAGAACAGAGACAGAGAGAGAGAGAGAGAGAGAGTAATAGGCAGGCAGGCATTCAGTCAAGAGCAGAAGCAATGGTAAAGGGGAGAGCACCGAAGCGAATCTCCATCTCCATCCATCGCTCTCTCTACTTACCTACAGTGAAATATTGTTAAATGGGCTAAATTTTATTTGCCCCTTGTTAATACTGAAGAAAAGTGTGACTTTTCTTTAGACTTCTTCTTTGGACTCTTATGCATCTGCATCTCTCTCCCTCTACTTCTCCCTTGCCAACACTGGAAAAAGTGTGATCTACAGGAAGCTGTAGACAATTAAGTTATTCAATTTACAACACTTAATCCTTTAAGATCATTAAGTTTAGATCTCCGTCGTCTTCTTCTCCTTCGAATTGCTCTTTTCATGTAGCGTTTTCCTTTTTAGAGGCTTCTCTTTCTAATAAATGTTATTAAATTTAAAGTATAAAAGAGAGATCAAGTGGACAGATAACTGTGAGTGGGCAAGAATGCACTGTGAACTGAGGTGAATCATGAGTAAAACATGTTACTATGTGTAATTTGTTATCTGCTTTAGTTAGTTATCCCTGTACAGTGTGCCCTCTCTCTCTCTGTCTCTTTCTTATCATTCGTTGCTATGCGTTAAGTGTGTTTGCTGTGTTGTGTGACACTATTATGGCTTAGTTCTTCTTCTAGTTTTATTTTCCGCTGTCGCTGCTGTTGCCGTTGCTGTTGTTGCTTCAGTTCCAGTTGACAATTGCTGTATCCGCTTGCTGCTGACAAGAGACACCGAGAAAGAGAGAGAGAAAGAGAGAGAAAGAGAGAGAACGAGAGATGCTCATTCACCCTACAGCTTCATGCTCTTCCTGTTGCCTTTGCCCTCTTGTTGGTGATGCCCTCTGTTGCTGCCTGCCTGCTGCCTTGCTGTCTGTTGCTGCTAGTTTCCGTTGCAACAGCAGCAGCATTTTGATGTCACTGGTGTCATTTGTCACGCGCTGTTGTTGTTGTCAACATACACACACACACACACACACACACACCATTTCTTATGTCTGGTTCAGAGTGTGAGCCAAGTTTATTCTTGGCATCATTAAGCGACGACAACAGCAACAGCAACAACAACGACTTAACACTTAACACATTTTGTTTTGCCACGCCTACTCAGAACATCTCCTCGTCCTGCTTCTCCTCCTACTCCTCCCCTTTCTGGCAGCCATTAAAATGCAAATTTCTAGTGGTCACGTGGATGCTGGGCAAATATTTTCCTCTCACTGCAATTTCAACTTGGCATACATAAAGCAAAACAACAAAAACAACAACAACAACAGCAGCAACTTTCGCTTTTCCTTTTTTTTTCGCTTTCCTCTCGCCTGACATTTTGGGTCAGTTGTCGCATTTATTTTGGCTTTCTCGTTTGTTTTTGTTTTTTTTTTTTTCTGTTTTGTTTTTATCTTTCAACTTAAAAATGTGATTTATTGCCGAGAGTGAAGCTGTGAAAAGTTTTTGCGGTGCGTTAAACATGGCGTATGATTAACGTCAATGCGGCGTATGCGTAATGTGCGTGCTTTTGACGTGGCAGCAGCAGCAGTCGGGAGAGAGAGAAAAACTTATTTAGCCAGTTTGTTTGTTTCTATATGTACTTTCTGTGGTGTATGTGTGTGCCACACACACACACACACACACGCCATGTGGCAGCTGCACCACTCGCAGGCACTCGGCACTCGTCTAAGCGCAACTTATTTCAAAGCGAATCAAACTCACACACACACAGAAATAGAACGAGAACCACCACACTTGAAATTAGTTGAAAAAGTGAAATTAAATTTCACATTTTTCCCTTTTCTTTTTGCTTAAATTTAATAATAATAATTGTTTATTTTTTGCTTGCTTTCATTTGGTAGAGAAACACACATAATAGTTTATTTACCTGTTATTAACATAATTTATGGATTGGAAACTTTATGAAATAATCCAAATATTTCGTTTTCCTAATCCTTGAACCTGGCTGAAAATTCTTGATGAACTGATGCCTAAGGATAATGCAAAAAAAGCTTCTCAAAAATACATCCATTAGATCTCTGAAAAAGCAGGAGACAAACTAATGCAAAATAATATTTAGAAACTGTTCAAGTCCAGGAAATGGGCAAGTACCATTGGTCCGCCCATTTGGTGAAAAAAGGGGGAAAACCCTTTTGGAAATAGTTTCAATTTTCCTTCTTTCTACCTGTATTTACAGTTCTCTTTTTTTTTGTTTGTTGTTTTTTCAATCAACAATTTTTGCCCCATTTTCTTGTGTTGATGTGGGGGGAAAACAATTTGATTTCCGTTTTTTTTTTTTCTCCTGTCCGTATACATCTTTATCTGCCATTCTCTCTCTCTCTCTCTCGGTTTCCCTCGGTCTATGTTTATTTGTATCATTCTTAAATGTTCAATTGATTGCCAACTGCCATCAACATAATGCCATTTAGCTGCTTCTGCTTTCCTTTTGTTTGTCTTTGTCCAACGATGGCAATGGCAATGGCAATGGCAATGGCAAAGGCAACTTGTATAATGACTGCAATTTGATACGCTTATCAAAGATTCATGTGAACATTTGCCAATCGCAATCACACAGTCACCTGAAACGAGGACATCTCAAATTCAGTGTGGAAGAGATGGAACTATCGTAGATGGAAATGAAGGCGAGAAGATTTATAGTTTAGAGAGTTATCTGATTGGATCTTAGATTCTACTCCATGTGTTCACGCTCCTTCATTTCTTGGTTAGTTTCTGTTTTATTTTTTATGGGAAATGCACTTAACTGACATTAAGTAGCTAGTTAAAGTCTAAGAAAATGCTTAACGCGCGCGCAATCTGGGAACAAAACATGCGGTGAAGTGACTTTGGGCTACTCAAGTACTTACTTGGGCTCCTTGGACTTGGCATAGAAACAGAAAACAACAAGATCCAGAACGGGAGCAGGACAGGGCAGGAACAGGAACTGGAGTTGGAGTTTAGAGTGTGCGTTTCCTTGGTTCGTTCGTTTTTTTCTTCTGGTCTTCTCTTTTCTTAGTTTGTTAAATTGAATTTCTTGCTTGAAGCAGACACTTAAAAGCCAAGTTTTTGTTTTCCTTTTTTTTTTCCTTCCTCCAGAACGCGGCAATTTTTTGCTCTACCAATTAGCCTTGGCCATAAATTCTGGCAACTTTTTGGATCTGGAGACCATACACGAAGAGGAGCTGATGGAGGAGCTAAACTCCAATTGGTTGGCCGCAATGGCAAATGAATTTCAGGTAAAAGATTCTTACTTCCCATATCGAAAAGGGAATATACATATATATAGCAGATAAAGGCCAGTCGAACATAAATCACGAGCACATTTTTTTTCCTCTCTCGTTCTCCTGTTGTTGTTGCTTAACTTTTGGCATTTTTAACTTTAGCCCGGATATCTGTCAGAGGGAGAGAGAGACAGAGAGGCACTTCAGAACATGGGGAGGGGGAACATGGAGCATGAGCACGTGACCATTTGGTGGGCACGCTCCGCTGCCACAGGATTTCATTTACAGCCAAGGGGCATGCCATCAGTAGTCAACACAGTCGACACAAATGGTTGAAAACAATCAGACTAAAGCTGAATGAAAGGAATTAGTTTTGATCACCTTCACCTTTACCTCTTACCCTCTTCCAATCACCAGAAAACAACCTAAATGAATTTCATCAAGAGTGTAAAACAGTGTGAAAACTGTATAAAATTTAAAGCATTTTATGGGGAAAATTGGAAATTGGAAACTACATTTTTTAGTTACCAGCTAAAAATAATTCTTGCTGATTTAAGAGCTTCACCGAATTTATCCATTAGTGTTTAGTATAGTTCGTTAGTTCGAAAAAATGATAACTAAATGCAATTTGAAGGTGGACGGAAATAACTACTTAAATTTTTCTCATATATAGTAAAATTCCTTATAAATTTTTTGGGATGTGCGGAAATTAGATTATCTAAATCTTCAATTCTTTATAAAAAAAAAGGAAGCAAATAGTTTGATGTATCAAAGATAGATTTCCAAAAAGTTGGCTTGAATTTTCCAAGAAAGAATTGAACTAACTCACTTTAAAGTTGCGATTTTCGTATAGTGTGCATATTTTCCGGCACTTTTCTTATTTCTGTTTTCATTTTGCTCGCCTGTGGCCCAATATGGCCATAATCAGATTGATTGAAAATTCATTGTTTTGGACCATAATCACATCATCGAATAACAGACACATACGCACACACACACACACACACACACACACACACACACACAGTCAAAGAACAATATGCACACATGCAATACTAACACTTTGATGATAGCAAAAGCAATTTGATGATGAAACCTAGCCTGCTTTTAGGCGCTTAGTGCCTTTGATTGTGTCATAAGAGGGTTATGAAGGCAAAAGGGAGAGCCAGCATACAAAGTTTCTAATTATCGCTGGCATAAATAGATGAGCCAAGCTGGAAAAAGGAACAGAGGGTCGTTCGAGAGAAAGAAATTTGAATATTTTGCAATTGCCTTTAGGGAGTCGGAACTGAAGCGATAGAGATAGAGAGAGAGAGAGACAGAGCGAACGAGTGAGGGAGAGTCGATTGCATTTTGCAATCGCTGTGGCCCAGAGACATCTGCTTTAAATTTTTAGATTGTCGACACAAAACGAAACGAAAAAGAAATGCAAATTTTATGCAAAGTAACATTGGGCACAACAAGCAACAAGCAGCAGGAGCAGCATCAGACACACACAAGACAATGTCGTTCTTTTGCTTTGGGTTGTTGGGTTTTATTTGAAGCGCTTTTAAATATTTCATATTGATAAGCAAAGGCGCAAATAGTGTTCCCTCGATGGTCTTTAACGAAGAGATGAGATATTAAGCTATTTACTTTTAATTTGAAAAACTGTTGTCAGTTCTCAGTTGTCGATTTGAGCAATTTTCACGCCAACTTGATTTTACTTTGAAGCAAAATGCTTGAGCTGCTCTTCATTAGACAGATGGAACACAGGGCGAGTGGAAGAGAGAGAGAGAGAGAGAAAGATCTTCAGATGTTGCAGCAGTCACCGGTTGTTGTCTTTAATGTGGCCATTCTCAGTATGGCAGTATGTGGCATGAGAAATGGGATAGCAAGAGATGAGAACAAGAAGCCCAAAAAGCAAGAAAAATGTACACCAGGGATTACTTTGCTTAATTCAACTGCAAATGAAAACTGTTTGTTCTGTAAATTCAATCTGTTGGCATCTTGTTGACGTTGTCATTACGTCCTCGTCCTCGTCTTGGTCTTCGTATTCGTCTGCTGCTGCTGCTGCTGCTTCGTCTTCATTTTCTTTCCACATATACTATAAACCAGCTCCAGCTTCATCTTCATCTTCTTCGTTACCCACTCGACAAGTTCATCAAAGCGTAATCTGCACAAAATGGCGTCACTTCCTTAGCCATTGGCTCCATGGAGCAGGCAACTTTGAGGCTAACTATGTATATATGTATGTGTGTATGTATGTATGTATGTAAGGCCTGACTTTTTCGTAGGTCTTTTGCGTCCATCCGCTGTCGCTGCTACTGCTGCTGCTGCCCATACTTCAGCGTCGCCTTCGCCTTCGACTTCGCCTTCGCTTTTGCCTAATGGAGTCATAATTCTTCAGCTCGTTAGCAGCAAATACATGCAACGTAAATATGCTTGCGCCGAAAAGTATGCCAGGCATTTTTCGTACGTTTTACATTTTTTGATACCCTTTCTTTGCCTCTAAGGCATTTAAGTTGCAGCTTCTAAATGAGTTTCTTATCTAAACTGAAAACAAAAACAATTAAAAAGATACTTTCCCACAAAAAAATTGCATTATGTTGTATTAATTTCAATTGTTAGCTAAGTAGAACAGACCTGACCTAAGATCAAAAACATAACATTAATTTCTATCATTTTTTTTTTCGAGAAACAAAATAGAGTTAATTTTTGATTTTCTTTTTTAGGTCCTGTATATAAAATAGTGCTGTAAAACGAAATTGCAAATTTATTAAACTCTTAGACAGAAGGATAGAGCGGATAGAAGGCTTTCAACCCTCCTGTCGGAGACAAAACTCCTTTTTTGAGAGGTTTTTGAAAATACTTAATGGAGTTTTGTTTTTAAAAGAACACTTTTCTTATTTTCTTCTTAATTTGTAGATGAAGGGACGCACAAACATGAATTTACTAATCAAACTGTCTAAAGCTTCGGCTTAAATGCTCAGCTAATCTAAAGAGTATTATTTCAGTCCATTCAAATTTAAATTATTTTCTTACTCTCGCCTCTATTTGTTTGGCATATCCCCTTTGGCTTCTTCCCTTTAGCATTATTCTATATATATATACGTGTGTGTGTGTGTGTGTGTGTTGGTGAGCTTGTGTTAGTGCTGTCTGTTAAACCTTTTGCCTTTGGGTCTTTCGGTGGGCGTGACGTTGCGCCCATTCACAGTGGCCGTTGTCTGACAAGTTGCTTAATTGAAAAGTGTTTTGTTTGGCAAAGCCTTGGGCTATGATGAGCACCGCTCGCCCTTGCCTTCAAACCAACTCGCCCCGCTTCGTCCCTCTTAACCATCGCTTCTTCTTGTGCTTCCCATTTGTGCCATCATCTTGCTGATTTGGCAACTTTATATAGGTTCAATAATTTGCCTTTTATTTATGCGTGTGCTTTAAAAACAGACCAACAAAGAATTTTTCAAGGGTCTTCCGGTTTTGTTTTCATTTTGTTTTTTTTTGCATCACATTTTCCTCTCTTTTTTTGCTCTGAATTATTACGCTTACGAGGCCAAAGCAGAAGAAGTAGACGTTGATGTTGGTGGAGAAGGACGAAAGTCAGCTGCTTGAAGCGTATTTATCACTACGCTACTTTTTATTGCTTCCTCTTTTGCCTTCGCCTTGGCATATCATACACACACTTCAGGAGCGGTTTAACTAAAATATCGGGTAATTGCAAGATAAAGTGGGATTAGAGGAGCGCCCGAGCAACTGAGTCAAGCGTAGGATGCCTAAAAAAGTTGGGGATCCTTGGATTACTTGTGCATTAAGTGGAAACACGTCGCTTTAGGTCATTCAAGTACTCAAAAACGTTACTCATGCAGTTTTCACGTGAAATTTAAAAGAAAATCATTAATTTTCAGCGGATTTTCCTGAAATTCGTTAAAAATCTGTTTGATTATCCAGCACTTTTATACGATATATCTCAAAGTTCTCCATGTATTTCTTCTTTCTTCCTCTCAATCCCTTCTAAAACCCGTCCCTGAGCACATGAGAACAGGAGACAATGGGAGAGAGAGAGAGAGAATTTCTTTTTGTCATAAATAATTATGTTATTTTAGATTTTTCTCTCTGTTGCTGTTGTTGTTGTTGTTAATGTGGGTAAAGATAGCGAGTGAGAGAGACAGAGAGAGAAAAATCGTTGGCATAATTATCAAACATTTTTCATTTTACATCAGCAACATTTTTCAGCGTTGAAAATTTTGTGACAGTTTCGCTTTTTCTTTTCTTTGGGTGTGTGTGTGTGTGTGTATGTTTTTTTTATTCTTGTAATTAAGTCACACCCCATTGTCACATTAGAGAGAGACAGAGATAGGGAAGGGGGTAGGGAGCGATAAGTATTTTTTATGTATTTTTAATTAACTTTAATGCTCGATTCACCGAAAATGATCCATTGCACTCTCAGTGCGAGATATTAAGAGGTAGAGGAGAAGGAGGCGGAGGCGGAGGCACTTTGCATCCGTTGACTCGACTCGACTCGACTCGACTCCTCAACTCTGTCTGGTCTCAAGTGTGTTTGTCTGTCTAATTGGCAAATTTAATTAGCCTCGTCACTGGTCAGAGACCTGGGCATGGGCATGGACATGGACATGGGCATGGGCATGATGAAAGCGAAGACCAGCAAAACCAGGATGAGTTTTGTTTGTGTTTATTTTTGATCAATGTGTGGGTGGGTCGCTGCGTGTGTGTATATCGTGTGAAATTCAATTTTCGTGAGCATATTTAATAAGCCCGTTTAAATTTGACTAGTAAATTTATATTTCATTGTTGTGTTTGTACCCCTTAGCTCCCTGCATCTCTCCCTCCCTTCATTCCTTGATTTGCCATCGCCCATCTAGGACGAGGCAGCAGCTCTTTACCTAGGCAAACGAAACCCAACATTTACCCGTTTGCTCTGACGATAGAAACACAGGGAAATGCAACACTCTCAACTCCCTGAATGGACGTTGCACTAGGTGGCATGATTTGTTCAAGAGGTGGCAGAGGAGGGCACAGCAGTCAGTCAACTTTTACTCTAGGAGGAGGGGCCCATTCAAAAGTGATCAAAATTTTAGTCATTAACTAGATGAGATCCAATCGAATTAAAAGAACCGATCGAGCTATAACAACAAGTTAAGTAAATAGAATAAAGTTAGTATAGAAGTCAAAGCAGAGAACTCCATATGATACTCTTTAGTCCTGTAATTGTAACCCAAATCTAAATGTAAACGACTTGAAAAGGTTCATGCAAAGCCCAGTATCGGTTCCATATCGGTTACATATCTTTACGCTATTCACAATTATTCTAAATGAGTATTTTCTATTAGATTCTAATAGTTTAGGGCATTGGGAGAAAGGTTATAAGTACGAATTGGTTTTTGTTCAATTAAATTGTTTTCAAACTTTGTTTAATTTATCAATCTGCCCTCTTGTTATAGTTTTATGTATACATATATATGTATATTCAGTGTATATGTAATAACATTGCTTAACTGCTTTGACGCTGTTTACTGCAGCTTTCAATTAAGTTGCCAATGTTCTTTTCGCCTCCCCACCGCCCACCACCCTTCACCCATCACCTGGCACCCGTCTCTTGGACCCTGGACTTGGCCCCCGTTTTTGCTTTAAGCCAGCTTCCCATTTTAATTAGTTGACAAACTTGCACATTTTTATCGCTGCTTGTTTTCTGCTACCTTTTTAGTATTACATTTTCTTACCTCTACTCCACTGCACTCCACTTCGCCTCCGCCTCCGCCTCCTCTCTTTTCTTTTCTCTTTTTTGCACCCCGCCATTCCCCCTATATACTCTGCGTTCTTTTCTCGTTTTATTAATTTCATTTTGCACTTGTAATTGCTGGTAAATATCGCATAGCTCATACGCAGCGTTGCACCGGAAATTAATTTCCGTATAACAAAGGGTAGAAAAATATTGTCGTGCAGTTTCCTTGACAATGACATGACCAGAATTCGACCAGAACCCCATGCTTACCCACACCCCTCCCCCCCTGCCCCTTCTTACTTCAACTTACTAATATAATAATCTTGCCAATTTCAATTGCAGCACATAGAGGTATATGAGAGCTTTCCGATTGACTTGCAGAACTGGCTAACGGATAGCTATGGGTTGAGTGTCACAGATGTTTATCAAAGCAGCTGGTGGAGGAGCCGCAGCATGTCTCGCTCTCGATCTCGATCCGCCGGAAACGGAAATGCCAATACACGTCAACAGATGTGCACAGCGGAGGGTCAGTGCTATGACATGGCACAAATCGTTACTGTATGCTGCCCATTCTGAGAGCCAGCCAGTGTATAAATAAAAATGCATTTAAAAACAATTCAAAAAGGAAATCATAAATTTGTGGACGGGCCACAAACCAATGCCAATCCGGTTGATTGGCAAACGCGCGTGTGTGTGTGTCCACGATGAGACCATTAAATGTCCGAACCGTGCGGACACGGAAGCTGCCAAGTGCCAACCGAACATTGGGGTTGGCTTTTGGGTTTGCTTCGCGAAAAGGATTTCGCCATATACCCAGCAACTTGGCACTCTCTCTTATACTATAAGTATATACTTACATATAAGTTCGTTTAAGATCAAATCGATAAATTTAGTCGTGGGATTAACAATTGGTAAGTGTGTGAATCAAAATAATTTGCATGCCTTTTCAACTAACAAGAAATAACAAAAAACTCTGTAAACGAAATTGCATCATCTTGGTAGTATGTATTTTGAGTCCACTAATTATTCAAAAGCATATCCAGTCAGTCGGCTACGTTTTGGGGATTTTTATGCGTGCCTGCAATCAGCGCCAAAAGCGCGTGGCAAAGGCAAACCAAACAACACACAGAAGATGGAAGGAAGGAAGGGAGGAAGGGGGGAGGGCGGGAAATCAACATGCAACATGCAACATGCGACAACAACCAAACGAAGCCAAACCAAAACGAATGGCAGTTTTCTTTCTTGTTTTTTGTTTGTTGCTTTTTGCCTTTTGCATTCGCAGGTTATCTTTGTTTTTTACCATTTCTGTCCCCCACCCCCCTCCCCCCATAGTCCTGCAATTGTTTCGCTGGTAAACAATGTGATTTTCAGCGTGAAATTTCATTCAATCTGCACGAGCAGAACAGAAACTGTGTGCGAGAGAGAAAAGGAGGAAGGGCGATATGCAGGGCCAGTGGAGTACAAGTGGAGTGAATGGTCCATTGGTCCATTCGTGGGCAATTTGTGTGCGAAGTGGAGAGTGCAGTGAGAATGTGCAAAAAAATATGTCGAGAGGCTGCAAATTTTTCTCATACCCTTCTCTGTGTGTGTGCATAAGAAGAGCAGCATTATTTAAATATTCTTGATCACCATTCAATCAAAGTGAATTACAAATCACAGGACTCCATGAGCCCATAAATATTTGTAGATCGTTTAAATTGCGATTAACTTTCAGTTAGACATTATTATATGTTAATAAAAACGATTAAATTAGTAGATAAAAGAGATTCTCTAAGAACATGTTTCTATCTCCCCCAAATGTTCGATTAAAATCAATTCAGGAATGGGTATAGGACTTTGCCCAAAAGATTTCATTTTTATTATCTACTTTTTATATCCTTTCAAAATATGGTATATATTTACACATTAGCTTCATTTCAAAACCAAAAAGTGGGAAATATATTTTCATTAAACCTCATTTTCGAAAGCCCTTAACTCAGTTCAGTTTTTGTCCTCTGAGACAAACAATTTTCCAATAATTTCCAAAACTCTAATAAACATTTTTGGATGACATTAAAAAATATAGCAATATTTATAAATGTGCGAAATCCATATAAAAGAAACAGAAAATCGCTTTGGAAAAGGTAATGTAATTTGCAAGGGTATTCAAACTTCGTCACGGTTAATGTCAGTTGGTTCTTCTGGTCTCCATTTTTTTCTCCCTTTGTTTGTTGATTTTGTTTTTGCTATTTTCGTGAAATTGCTTTTAATTGATCAAATTGTTTAAATATATTGCATGCATATGTGCTGCTTTTTTGTTTCGTTTTGCGATGTGATTTTTGTTTTTTTTTTTTTTTTGTTGCTTTCGCTCCTTTTAAGCAAGTTGTTGGACGCGAAATAGTTATCCTCTTGCAACAATTGCAACCTTTTTACCATTGCAGAATGATAAATTTGCGATTTCATTTGAATGGAGGGCAAAGCTTAATTGAAAATTAAATTAAGAGATACACAACTCAGATAAGTTTTGTTGTTTGTTTCGTTAATTGTTATATCATTTACCAATTGGTTTAATTTGCTCATTGATTTTTGAAATATATTTAACCAAAAATAAATTTTGCTATCCGTTCTGATTCAATGGTTTTTGTACAATTCAATAAACAAATTTGTCAATTATCGGATCAATTATTATAGGATCCGTAGTTATTAAAAAATGTTTCAATTACACTCTTGTTTTTTTTTGTGGGTTGTTTTTTAAGAATTTTTTGTAAAAAGAAAGGCTATATATTTTTGACTGATATGTTTTAGGGTATACAAAACTTCACCCAAAAGGTTCGTCTGTCCATTTGTCTTTGTTGTATTTGTTTAATGATTGCTTTTTGCTATTCCCAATCCTATTGGAAAAAAAGAAACTAAAAGCTTATTCAGTTGCAAACACACACGCAAACAAATAAATAAATAATTGTTGGTTTCCCGTAGAGAACTCAGTTTTCAGTTAATCGAAATTTGCACACAGAAGAGAGAAAACAAAAAACAACAAGTATAAGCAGTTGGATGAAAATGAATTCACAAAACGCGGCAAAAAACAATAACCAAACAAAAAATGCTTCTTAATTGCTGCAAAAACGACAAAAATAATAATCAGATGTATGTATATGTGTGTATGTATGTCGGATGTGTCGGAGAACTATTGGACTATGTGATGCTCTACTTTGTCAGTTTCCTCGTCGTTTCCTTTCCTGCATTTTATCCATCTTTCAAATAAAGTTTTCATCGCGAATATTGCATAAAATGGTAATAAATTGGGGGGAAACGTGGTGGATTGTGGTAGATTGTGGATAATTTTGGTGAAACGTTGTAGATTTTTGAAAGCTAACCTAATATTATGTAATGATTAGTTTTAAATTTGTAGAGCATTTGCAAATATATGCTATCAACTCATTTTTTGCGACTGTTGCAATTTAATTAAAGATTTCCACCGGAACGCCATACAAACTGGGTATAAATAAAATCAACACAAACAAGGCCTGGAAAAATAACCGAAAAACTGTTATTTTCCCCACCATAAATGCCCAACCAATTTAAGCGCTTTTAGCATGGATGAGATGCAGAGGCAGATGGAGATGGAGAAGCAGAGAGTGGCAAATAATGGTAAGTAAGTAATCTATCTACCACCTGTAATGGCAATCTGTCTGAGTTCCATACTCACACTACAATCTACATATAGATGTACATATGTATGTATATGTACATATATACTACATATATCTGTTATGCAGGTGAAACGATATTGCTTCACTCAACTGTCAGAGGGCATTAAATAATATTTTGCGCTCAAAAGCATCCACTCGGGTATAGGGAATAGGGGAAATGGGAGTTGTAAGGTGATGTGACATTTCTGACTGCATGCCAGGCAAGAACAACAACAACAACAGCAACAGCAAGAGAATACAAAAAAAAAAAAAAAAAAGACGAGCATTGGGAAAAAAAAAACCAACCAACCGCATCATGGCAGCTGAACAAACCGAAAGACAGACAGACACACAGACAGACGAGGATAGACAGACCGAGAGACAGATAGACAGACAGACAGGCCGACACATACACATATAGATGTCATGTGCAGAATGATGTAACATGAGCCGTATTTAATTTTTTAAGTCAACCAAAATTGTTCGCCCTACCTCCTCCTATTTCTCTTTGCTCCCCGCTCCCCAGTCCTCTACTCTGTAAAAGTTTTAGCATTGAAAATGTGCATAAATCGTGTGGCATACATTATGACTTCTTGGTCCATGGAAGGTTGGTTGATATGAAATTATAAAAGCTGCTGGCTGCATTGCATAATTCAACCTAGACCTGATTCAAGATGAGGCACATATGTACATACATACATACATACATCGTCAAATTGCTAGTTACACTTCGTTTTTAACTCAATTGGCGCTTGGTTTTTGGCAAGATTAAAGACGTTTTGCCAGAGGTTCCATTACTAGTGGCAGTTCTCCGCTGCAAAGTGCTTGGAATGAGCAAAAAGACGTACACTTTCAGGGTGGATCACGGTAGATTGTCGTAAATTGTGGTGGATCGTGGTGAATTGAGATTGAACCACTTTCCACCACGATTGTGGAGAACATTCTCATATATAAGAGATAACAATGTTGAGGACGTTTCACTTACCTTTTTAGAATCATAATTTTATGGGTTTACCTTCATACAATATCTGTACAATTTATACAAAATCCAGTATTTCTATTTAGATCTCTTTCTTAGCTATCTCTCTGGGCTTACTAGAAAAATAATGAAACATTATATGATTTTATAATATTTGTCTAGCCCCTTGCTCCAAAAATCATACTTGATTCATTCTTTCCCCATATTCTTCGCACTTCAAGTTGACAGGAGTCAAATTACAAATGACCTAACGTGATGAGCTTCCAAGTTAAGAGGCGGATAATTCCCAAAGTCACGGACCACCCTCGTAGATTAGAGTCGGATTGTTTTTGGGCTTCTTTGGGTTCTTTTTCTGTGTTGGTTCCAATTGTGATTCTATGTAAAATTAGTTGCAAATGAATTTGAAAAGCAAACTTAACCTGAGGCTTGACACAAGCCTTTCCATTTGTGTAAACAATGGCCGAGAGTTGGCTTGGACTGCTTTGGTTGCTGCTGTTGACGTTGGACGTGTCCAAAATGCGGGTCTCAATAATTTGAGGTGAGTTTATTATGCAGATAAACAAAATGGCTGCCTCATCTAAAGAGCGGGAGACAGACAGACAGACAGACAGACGGAGAGAGAGAGAGTGAGAGAGACAGAGACAAAGAGTAAACTAAGCTGACACAGCATAAAGTTTTGCCCACACTCCAAACGCACACAGGCACACACACACGAAGTGGGCCACAACCTTTGGGCCTTTTGGTCAACAATTGCCAGCAATCATCTAGGCAGTTACCTTATTACAACAACAATGAAGAAAACTTTGCCATAACGGAAGTTATCTGCCTGTAAATACATAATCTCCCTCCTTCATTCCCCACTCGTCTCTCTCTCGCCCTTTCTCGTTTACCTTTTTGCACTGCAGTTTGGTTAAGGCTCAGGGTCTCAGGCTCTCAGGCTAAGGCTCTAGTTGGGCTCCCAAAAGATTTGCCACCTTGCGCACACCTTGAATACGGATTTATTTTTATTGCCACAGGTCTCGATTTTTGTTCCCCCCCCCGTTTCGTTTCCCCATTTCGTTTCGTTTTTGGCTCATCTTCTTCATTTTTCTTGCATCGTTCGTTGCTTTTCTTTTGCTGTGGGTTCCGCATTAAGGGTTAAGCAGGTGCTTTATAAACCAAGCAGCAACTCGGGACAACACACACACACACACACACATACACACAGAGAGCCATCAGGATGGCAGCGCGTCCGTTGGTCCTTTGGTCCTACAAAACGTTAAATAAGGACAAATGCGGCATAATGGGCAACCTGTGCGTAATACGTAGACGAAGTAAAAGGCAGTGCCCGATGCCCGATGCCCGTTGCCCTATGCCCATAGTTTGAGGCGATTGTAAAATTTACACCTTAAAATGTGTCCCCAAAGTGCAATCAAAAGATTTTTGTCAGTCACTTTGTCTCTCTCTCTCTCTCTCCCTCTCTGTCTTTCTCCATCCCTGTGTCTTTTTTGGTAGTTTCTATAGCATATGGACTCTGTGACTGTGAAATACTGTTGGCCTGTTGTAATTAGTTAAGCGACGCATTACATTTTGTTTTGTGCCATCGACTCAAAATGAAGTGTCAGCATCTTTAGTGCTACTGAAATATTTATTAAGTGAATGTGCGTCAAATAAAAAAAAAAAAAACGAAGGTACCCAGCACTTGAAGGAAAGGAAGACCAAGGACGATGGAAATGAATAGACAAGTAAGCATGATCAGCATTCAGGTGAAAATGAGAGGAAAATTATGGTACAGGGTGTTCCAATGTCGACGCTTGGACCAGAGTCTATAGAATTTTTTGTATAATTAATGATGTTTTGGGCGATAAAGTTTTAATGGCTTTAGATTTAGTTCTGTGCAACGCTGGGATTAGTTTCAGATGTCTTATACACTACTTATAAGTGTACATGTATGAAAACCTAACACATTATGAATTAGTTTCTGTCTTATGTGTTAGTGGTGTAAGTAAATCGATAGTCCTCGATAGTTTTATCGATCTATGAAAGTAGATCTGGGAACTAGTTGAGCAGAATCTTTTAGTTCTATATTATAAGTACTTACTAAATGACTCTAAAAAACAAAGAAGCTGCCAAATATTCATCTATATGAATACTTAATGGTTTTTAGAGATTTAGCGGAAATAGTTACACACACACACACACAGAATACGCTTGTGGGCATGTATAAAGTTTTCCATTTCATTTGGCATACAAAAAGACAATAGATTAAAACAACAGACTGAAAGAGAAGAGATAGATAGATAGACAGATAGATAGATAGAGAGAGAGAGAGAGAGAGAGAGGGACAGTCGACATATTGAAATTCATAACTACATACAAAAACCAATTACAATATCAATTTAAAAGGGATTAAAAAGCATGGCCCTGGGCTTAACCCGAAAGACTACATAACTGTAGCCTACTTTGCGGCTGTTTGCCATAATATTTAAGATTTGTCCATTCTGTGTGGGGGAGTTCTGAGTGCAAACCAACAACTAAACTAACACGTAAATGTAAATTGCAAATTGCAAATTGTATTTACCCACCGCTCTCTCTTCGTTCGTCCTCCGTTCCTGGTCTTTCGTCTCGCCTTACGTTCGTTGTTACACTCTTCATCATCGTTTGCTTTAGCCATGAAAAGTTTAAATGAAATTCTGAGCTAGCAGATTTTCATAATAAATAACGTACTTTCTCAGAGTATTACAAGGGGCATAATAAACCATAATGCTATTGTGCAATATCCAAATATATTGTATTGTGTAAACACAGAATGAATTTTCAACAAGTGGCTCTCTCTCTCTCCCACTCTCTCCCTCCATCTCTCTCAGTGTGTGTATTTTTGCATAATTTATCTTATTTGCCAACATCGTCAACATGCTGATAACCACAATTTTGTATACAAAAGACCGCAATGTATTTACCAGAGCGAATTTTCATTCGCAATCCCTGGGATTTATATTACTGTTCTCTCCCTTTATCTTCCTCTCTTTCTCAATGTTTTTTTTTCTAATATATTTTTTGCTTTGTTTTTTTTTTTTAGCCAGCCTCAAGTAATTTTGTTAAGTAAAGATGCAGATAAGTGCAGTCCCATGAAGTGCAAATAGTCTAGCATTAAATTAGATCATGCCGAAGTCTAAATACCCTTGAAATGCCTTTTTACTCTGCAATATTTAGGATTTGAATCGTAGCGGAGATATGACACTTTATCAAAATTTTAGTGGGTTTCACGTCGGGGTCACCAATTTTTTGGATCGAAATAATGACGAGTACTAGGATCTCATCGGGGTCACCAAAACGAATACATTAAGGTCACGACGGGCTAATGAAGATGATCGATCTAAATTTTACATATATGTATAACTATTTGCTTTATAAAAGTCTCTATAAAAACCATTGACTTGAACAGAAGTTACATTTTACCATAGCATTACAAGAACTTATTTACCCTTTTAGTTAGGGAAGTTTTTAGTGTGTGGGGGGAAAGAAAAAAAAGTGTGAAAAGATTGAGTAAATGCTTAGTGCATTGGCCAACATCATGGGGTCAAACAGTTTGCGGCTGACCATCGCATGGCGCTTGGTTGAGTTTGTATAAATTAAATTTAAATGTACGACTAAGCAATTTAATTTCGCAAAATAAACCAGCAAAAAGTAAAAACGAAAAACGAAAAATACAAACATACATATGTACATATGTAGGTACATGTATCTAGGATGATTCTAAAAAGCTTCTTCGTCTATCAAATAATATTAGGGGTTAAAGCTTGCCGTCACGCCATTTTCCAATCTCAATTCCCCCTCCACTCCCATCTCGTCCATCTCCATCTCTCGCCATGTTCAATCAATTGCTGGGGCTTAGGGCATGAGACACATATAAATCAGTTTGGCATTGTGATGTCAAGTTAACAGGCAGATTACAGAGGCTTTACCTGACCAGCTATGGGTAAAGACCACGATGAGAGGTGATTGTGTTCTCGGAAACCATTTGCATCATTTCTTGAGATTTTCACCAACATTTCTTAGAGACCAGAAAGCTGACTTAACTATTTATTTTAGTAATCCAATAAATGATCATTTTGAAGGTCCATGCACTTTTTCAAGCAATGTTTTTTGTTATTATGCTTACATCGATACAAACAAAACTCAGAAGATTTTCCCATAGAATTTACATCTTACTCTATAGGATCCGAAATCCGTTAAAATTGAAATTGATTATTCTTGGAGGCTTCGCGTTAGCCGAGCATTATCCGTGGCTTATCCTAATTTGTCCGGACACTCTGTTCTCGGAAAATATGGACAATCTCGAATGAAACGTATGAATTAGGCATTTTTATCCGTGTTTTTGCTTACCCGTATTACCCATTACCCCATTATCCCGGATAATTAGGATAATTACTGCTTTCATCTGAGGGAAGAATTGGTATGTGTAGAAAATTTCATAGGAATCGCTTAATTTGAAGTACAGATAAGCAAAATAAACGTTTCGTCTAATCTTCGGTATACCAGAACATTGTGCCATACCTCAAAATTAACTTGCGATTACCCAAAAGGCTTTACCTAGGTCACATATATATGCATAAATACGCATTACTTATACACGATAGCCAATCGAGTGAAGAAGGCGCAACAAGCAAATGACAATTGAAAGGATAACGAGTAGAAGGACAGCACAAACACACACACACACACACACACCCGAACGCACGGCAAAGGACATCCCGTTGTTGATAAAAGAAATTAAACACAGAGAGAACAACGGGCAAAGAAAAAAAAAAAAGAAACGTTAAGCCCGCAAGACAATTGGCAGGCGGGGGGCAAAGGCGCGACAAAGGCAAGGATGAGGCTTGAGGCAGGACATTACAGAATCTGAGGCATTTGTCTGACTGTCTCGTTGACATGACGTTGCGCGAATTGTACAAGGATTGTGTGCTTTTTTTTTCGTTTTCGTTTTTGTTATTTTTATTTCTGTTTTTCCTCTTTTTTTTTCTGTGTGTGTTGTTTTGTTTCTGTTGTCGTTTCAGTTTGTTTTTTTTTTCGTTCTTCTGGTGCTGCTGCTGCTGCTGCTAGTGTCTGCCTACAAGTGAGCAACACGCGCCGATGATTATGTTGCCGCTGACAACAACAACAGCAGCAACAGCAACAGCAGCAATCCGAAAACGAGAAAACGATGGGTAAAAATGATTTTTTCGGACTCCAGTGTGGTGTTTCATTCATTGAGTAAAAGTGACGCATGCGCTGTGCTTAGTGCTTCGCATGGGTCTAAGACAAATCCAATTGCCGCACAAGCCGTATACCCGTGCAGCATGTTGAACGCTACGAATTGTCTGTCAGTTCCTGTTTGCCACTCGTGCCAGCTGGACGTATTGCAGCGCAGCAAGCACGGGGCTATCAAAAACACATAGAAAAACCAACCAAACACACACGCTTCTTACTCCAAAAGAGTCGAGTTTTTTTCCTGTGCTGCCGTCGCCGATTGTCGTGTACGTTAGTACTTTTTTTGTTGTTGTTCTTTTTTTTTTTGGCGTTTATTGGATTTGACGCAAGAAAACAAACAAACAGAAACAGCAAGCAAAAGCCGGTTAAAGTGTTTTCCAGTGTAACTCTCGCTCCGGTGCGGAAATACTTACTTGCCACCAATCTTGAGCAAAAAAAAAGAAACAAACAAACACAAATTCTAAGAAAATTAACTTGGCCCATTCGTTAAATTTTCTAGTTCTTTTGCCACTTTTTCTATTTGGTTTGGTTTTTGTTACATTTTTTTTTTGGTGTGTGTGTGCAAACTGAAAAGTAGGTTAATTGACGTGTGTTGTGGGTGTACTTATCTACAATAAAAAAAGTAAAAGAAAAAAATAAAAATAAATAGAAGAAAAAAAAATAGTAGAGAAAACGAAGGAGAAGCAGGTGGAGTCAGAGTGACCACGAAGCCACCTAATGAATGTTGTGTTGGTTGCTGCAACACACGCAACACGAAATTGTTGTTCAGCAGCTATGTTGACATAAACGAGGAGAATTAACACCCAACATTTGGAGCATACTATCAAGGTAAAATACACACACACACACACACAAAACAAATTGAAGTAAAACTAATTATCTACACACAGCAAATTGTGGCAATTTATCAATTTTTAAATGGCTTTTCAATTACTTTCTCAATTACATTCTCATTGTGCTTAGATAGAGAGTGTGTGGGAGAGGGCCATAGAGTTATAAATTGAATATCAAATTGGTCTTCAATTTATTTCACAATTATTTGTGGTAAAAATACATTTCATATGCAATTTAATAATTAAATATCAAGAGCTCTCTTCGGTTGGCGAGACAAAGGATTTAAACCGATAATACCAATTTGCTTAGGGTTTTTAATTGCCTTCAAATTGGTTAATCTGTTTGATGCCAGTACACCAAAGCGTAAAGTATTTAAGCGGATTGCTTAGAATTTAACCTACGAATAATCTCGACAAAAAATAATACAAATTCCAAATATGTTGTTTTTAACTACAGTTAATAGCCAAGTTTTAAGACAGTTAGGTAGTCAAATTTTAAGATTTATAACGCAACCAATCAAATTGGGGTTAATAATCATGGCGGTTTAGTAACGAATGGAAAATTCAGTTGCCTACTTATTGGGGTTAATAATCATGGCGGCTTAGTAACGAATGGAAAATTCAGTTGCCTACTTATTGGGGTTCATTTATGAAACTTGAATGGAAAATATAGTTGCCTACTTATTGGGGTTAGTTTATGAAGATTAAATGAAAATTTAATTGCCTACTTATTGGGGTTCTTATTATAAAAATTTTTGTTCATCTTATTTAACCCGCTAAAAGCTTTATAATTAATGATCTGTATTTTATTACTATTATTAGAATTGAGTTTGTATTATTATACATGTATAGATCATATTTATGGTTTGTTCGATCAATAGAAAATTTATTATATTCTCCTTATTTGAAATCAATTGTAAATCATTATTTATTATTACAACAAACGGAGAAGTCTGCAGTTGTAAGCTGTGTATTAATGAAGAATATCTAAGAATTGGCATAAACATATATGCTTGTAAGATATACATATATATCTTTTTTTTTGCTGTTCGTAGACAAACATAAATCATTTATTCAACGGTTTTTCCTTTCAAATTCTACAAAAGTTGCCGCAAGTTGTTAACCATGAAAGCTGTATCTGTGATATCTGTTTGCGGTAATATCCATTAGTTTTGAGTACCTAATTCATGGTTGATTCAAGAACTTCACAGAAGCAGATGACACACTTTAACCAACTTTCTTTTCACCAAGTTTGACAATAAAAATATTTCACCAACTTTTACATGATAAGTTGCATTTAAATTTCATGGAAGCGAAAAATATTTAAGGTTCTCTGCACCCACAACCAAAAAAAAAGGTTTCTACCATTTCTTTTTGCTTCTCTTTTTTTTGTGGCATTTTTCATTTTATTATTCCTCTGTTTTTTTATGTGTGTGTGTGTGTGTGAGTTTTTTTTTTTTTGGTTGGTGTCTTTCTATGCAAATTTTCTAATTACCCAACTCTGTCGCATTGCCACTCACAATAAAATTTAAATTCATTTCTTTGTGTTGGACACAAAAAACACAAAATACATATGCAAAAACTTCAAACAAATGTCGCCGCTTGGAGTTGCTTTATTTTTTTTTTTTGTATTTCGGTGGGTAAAACAAAATAAACCCAAAATAAATAAAGTGAGCATCATGCAAGTGGCTATGTCTGTGCCTTAAAGGCTCGTTGGGTGCACACATTTATTAATTTTTTTCCCCCAAACTGTGGGTGTGTGTCAAATTTAAAAGCATTCTCGGGCAATGTCCTGGCAGTTGGCTTTGCTGTCTTTTGTGTGTGTGTGTGTGTGTGTGTTTTGTTTTATTATTTTGCGGAAGCTGCGCTCCAACATTTATAAAAAGGTTTTTCTTGCTTGCCCGTCTACGTGAGACACCAATAGCAACAGCAGCACACACACACACACACACACACACACACACACACACACACACACACAACGACGCACATTGCTCTGCATTACCGTTATTTTATGACGGAAGTACATTTAAGCAGATTTTTCTTCTGGTCTTTTTTTTTTGTTCGTCCCTCCCCCCTCGTCAAAAATAAAGAAAAAGGGCTGTGCATAACATAGGAACATGTGGGTAGGGGACAAGAGGGGCTGACAAGGGGGTGAGAAAAGAAACCGAAATTTAAATATTTTTCTTTATGCTTTGCTTTTCATTTTCCTTCGTCTTGCTGAAATTTATGATCAGCCAACAATAAAAATCAATGCTCAGTTTATGTTTTATGGTCGTCGACTTGACAAATACCCTATGAAGCTGAATTTTTGGTATTCTCTCTCTCTCTAATTAAGTGGCGATTCCAAGTACATCAATTGGGAATGGCTTGTCTAGTTTGCTAGTTCTGGCTTTCTCTAAGTAACTCCCACGTTGAGGAGGAGCGATGTCCTTTCTAGACTGCAACTTCATGTCAGACATTATGAAAACCACAAATTAGCATTCATTGAGCTAATGCTTTATCGATGATATTCGTTCGCCTGAGCCGCAAGTCAGAAGGGACAAATGTTTCTCTCTTACTCATCTTACCCTATATGTGTAAAGGGTATATGGAAAAAGACAAACACACACACACACTTAGCCTTCGATGGCCATAAAGGAAACCAAAACGAAAAAAAAGGCTTGGACTGTTGGCAAGTTTACCGAAAGTTAATTTGAAGGAAACGGCAAAGTTAAACTGTCATCATCAGCTCATATTTCATAATGTTTGTACTTACATTAATTGAAATTTAATACAATTACCAAACACCTAGCTCAATCTTTCTCCCTCTCTCTCTCTCTCTCTCTCTGTCTATGTAAGTGTGTGTGTGTGTGTGAAAAGCTAAGTGAAAGTCATGAGCCTCACATAAATTGCTTGCACACATACACATCTCGAGAGTGGGAGAAAGTCTTTCTCTGATATAAGCAAGTGACTTAATAAATAAATTTACTTCTTCTGTTTATAGCCTTGAGAGTTTCTTCTACGTTATTTTTTCTCTCTATCTCTGTTCATTTCGTTTCATCGTAAGGTATATCTGCTGTTTTGAGATACGAGGAGCTGATAAAGTGGCAAAATGCTATGTAGAGCTCATATTTAACGATTACAAAAGAAATCTTAGGTATTTATCGAAAACCCAGATCAAATTTTGATGGTCACACTTTTTGGCAGTGTTGGCAAACGAGCTGATCTAATACTTTTCAAAAACCGCAAGCGAGATTATAGTTACGAATCGATATATATCTTTTAGAAAAGATTCTTTAACTATTTATATTTACTTAACATCAAGTGTTGGTAGGCTGCTTTTCTGTCACGATTCTGTCATATTTTCTATCCAAATTGGTTAAAGAATACAAATTATTTCTAGTATATTATGAGTTGTACATCATAAATATATATTTAACAGTGTATTGCTCTGTCGGTTATATTGTTTTGAAGCATTTCGGGCTAGGCATTTTATTATTCTTTCATCAAAAGATTTGCCACTTTATATCTACAATGTAGATTCTACATACATACTTATATAAGTATATATATACATATATATTTTCTTTTCCCCCCTTCTTGAATGTGCTCAGCTTTGTGTGAATTATTATATGCCATGTGTAATGTGGATATAATCTAGGCTAGAGGCATAACATCAAATTGCCAAGATATTTGCCCTCCCTTTCGCTCACTTAAGGTTTCATTTTCTTTTCCATTTCTTGTTCTTTAAGCTGCATTTAAATGTCAATTGAAATTTGCACAGCATTAGCCGAGGGTAAGCACAGAGAGAGAGAGACAGAGAGAGAAAGCGAGAGATACATATATATATAGCTAAGTAGGATATACACTAGAGTCACTGCCAAAAAGCAAGAGCGACATTTATTAAGTAAGTGAGCGCCATTCAAAATCAAAGCAGCAGAAAAATCTACAAAGAAACAGACAGGCACTGGGACAACGTGAGATAGTAAGAGACAGTGTGAGAGGGGTGGTGGAACACGAGTGAGGGGAAGAAGTTGAGTTGAAATTTGCCGGCAAATGTGAATGAATGTCTGAAAATCTTTTCTACCGAAGCGCCCCGGTCGATTGTCACGCAGGCAAATGTCAAGCTCAAGCTAGCGCCTGAGGGTATGCAGCAGGCAAGAATAAAGACGACTCCTTCTACACACACACACACACACGCGCGTACACACACACACGCACACGCACACCTCTACGTATGTATACCTGCAACAATGTGCAGACATTTATGGCATGAGCATCAGCAGCCGAAGCAGACAAAATGCCTCGAGTGGCATGCCCCATGGTATGGCATTCTAATGCCATCTTGGTGACATTTCCCGTGGAGCATTTTGTGCATTAGCTTTTTCTGTCATTTTTTCTCTCTTTTCATCATCGTAAAGCAAATTTCGAAACTTAAAAGACAAAATGATAGACCGAAATACGTAGAGAGAGAGAGAGAGAGAGAGGAAGAGAGAATGACTGACTAAGTGAAATCAAAGTTGAACATTTGAAATAGTTTTGGGGAACACTTTCTTTTGCTTCCACCTCACCTCACTCCCACACCGCACCACACATGACTGACATTCATTTCATATACATATTATTTTGGTTTTTTCTTTTTCCTTTTTTGTTATAGTAATATGCATCCACAAAAAGAAAACCGAGAAAGAGTTTTTGATGTCGTTGTAAGTTGATGATGTGCTGGCATATTCTGCTTATCAACCTGCCACTGACAGGCAGCACACACACACACACACACACAACGAAGCCAACTCTCGACATGGCCAACATGTTGTCAAATGTCAAGGCTCCAATATGCCTCGTTAGCTGCATTTTCCCACACACAATCCCACAAAACATATGTACATAAACATGCTGCTAGGCAGCTAGCAGTATTGCAGATTAAAGCCCAGCACCACACCTTCTCATTAAAGTCTTCACAATTAGTTATTAATTAATCAATTGTATACATACTTACATATATTCCTGCTGGAATATTTTTCCTTTTCTTAGTTGTAGTGGAAGCTAGTGGAAATTTTATTGTGCGGAAAATGTTTTGCCATCTCCAGCTGCCATGTGCCACCTGCCACCTGCCAAACACAAGTTGAAATACTTTTTGCATAATTTACACACTAGAGGTAAGAAGCAGATGGCAGAAGCGCAAAAAAAAAAGAAGGAAATATACGCCCGCATCATTCATACGCCGCGTTGTACGTGTGCCGACAAAGGCACAGGTAACTAACAATGCCAAAAGGTCTCGGGTTTTCTTCTTGCCCTACTCCTCCTCCTCGTCCTGTTTTTTCTCTTTGTTTCATTTCTTTATTTTAGCCATTGTTTGTTTTAAAGAACATAATATTTAGCTCCCCCCTCCCACCACTCACTTGCTCCTCAAAAAATTGTTCCCAACATAATTGCCTGGAAAACCGAAAGTCAATTTGATTAGTCCCAAATTTACATGCATTTTAATCCAAAATATAAGGTTTTTGAGTTAAATTTTATGCTATTCAGAAACATATATAGCATGAAATAGTTCAATCGATCTCTATATATAATCATGGAAGATTTTGCAGACATTAAATGGACATGGAAATCTCTGCTAAAGTGATTATGAATCTAGATTCCAGCTCATAAGACGTCAAGCAACTAAGAAGAAATCTTTTTATACCATTTAAATGAAGACTAAGTCATAAAATTTCTTTGTTTTCCCCCCTTTTCCCACGTTTCCCCTCACGGCTTGAGGCCAACCTGACAAGGCAATCTCTATTAAGTTTAGCATTTCATTCATGCACAGTTTTATCCAGCTAATTCTTTTTTTAAATTCTCGAAATATTTCCATTCACTGTCAACGCATCTGGAAAGCTCTTTCAAATTGCGTTCAATTCCCCAAGTGGTAGTGGCAGGAAGTGGGTGGGGGGTCGGTGGTTGGGGGGCTTGCCGCTGAATCCATTGGCAACAGCCAGCAGCCAGCCTGACAATTAAGAACGTTAAAAAACGAGAAGAACCGCACCACTCGAATGCAGCTAACCATAAAAGCGCGTTAAAAAAGCGACCTGCATACACCCACACACACACCGAACACACACACACACAGAGGCGCTTTGTAGCGGCAACCATCAAATATGCATGTAAAATGCCGCACAGCGGGCGCTCAACAATTTTTGATATTTTTTTATACCCTATATGAAGGAGAGATTAAGTGGCTATATTAAGATCGTTTAAATTCATGTCACTGAAAGGTTTTTATAGTCTATTGCGATCTTTCAAGAGATGAGAGAGAGCGAGAGAGAGAGAAACACACACTCTAGCTCTAATCCTGCGATCTCAGAGATATACTCTCAAAGGGTTTTCCATCTAGACGATCAACTGTAGGCTAAATGTTGCCAGTTAGGAATCAGCTCTGTATATTCAATTTAATAAGTGTGGGATCTCTTAAGGGTTTTCCATCTAAAAGTTCTACAATTGTCCATTGGTAGAGATAAAAAGGATAATAGATATTACTATCCTTCGATAGAGTTTCAGGATCTAAAGAAAAGATCTAGAACTTTCCATTGCGATCGAACTGGTTCAGAAAATGAGAGATGAGGATCTCAGAGACCCATTTAGGATAGGGACTTATTTCTATTGACATTAGATTGTTTCTACAAAATTATGGATAGAATAGATTGAACATGCAACTCGAAAATCCATCATAAATATCAACAATACTCTATCAAAATATTCGTTCGAATATTGTTTTTGCATCTATTGAACTTCAGGATCTCATCCAGAACATCTAAAATAGTTTGTTGAGAATAAAAGTGGAAAATTAGCGGGTAATAGGGTATAACAAAGTCACTTTAAAACATATCGCTTAACGTATTCCCTTTTTTTTTTGCCTTTCTTTCTCTCGCTCTTGTTTCCTATATAAATCTTAAATGCCCTGACATGTGTTCAACGAAAAGTTGAACTAAAAATAAAATGAAATCCAGGCAAATAAAAACCAACAGAACCCGCTCAAGGCACTGCAACAACAACACTGTGTGTGAGTGTGTGTGTCTGTGCGTGTGTGCATTTTGGCCTAAAGAACCAAAAATTCAACACCAAAATAAAACAAAAATGTTATCGTGTGGGTTAGGTTAGTTTGGGGGCGTTGGTGGTGGTGGTGGTGGGCGTGTCTCAGCAGGTTGCTTAGCAGCAAAACAAATTACTTATTTGGCCACGGCAATTGAAGTCGACAAAACCGAAAGGAAAATAGTTTTTGCCCAGCAGGCGATTCAACATTTTCATAATGCGTGTGTATGTGTCTGTGTGTGTGTGTGTGTGTGCGTAGAGGAAGAATTTCGCTATTTATTATGCAGATTTTGTTTTAGTTCTATTGTTTTATTTTGTTGCTAAGACTAGAACAAAAAAAAAGAAGCAAAAAACGACTAAGAACCAAAGCGGTAAATCAAAATATATGCATTGCGTATGAGATGGGGTTGGGTTTGGAGTTGGGGAAATGGAGCCACGAGTCCATGATTTATAAGCAATTTCTCATGTGGCATGCAACCAGAAAAAGAACTCCTTCGATGGTGCTAACAAATTTCCAAGACTTTGCCATATCAATTTTCTAGCTAGAGATTTTCCGGACAAGGCAAATACTCGCTATATATTGGCTGGAATAAAGTGCGAAACAGTTTGAACCCAAATACGATTGATTAATTGAACAAACTGTGAACCCCTTGAACCCCCTTCAACCGAAGATTTAATGTTAAAATCAACTTTCAAAAATTGCTAGTAAAGTAAAAAAACCTCTTGATCAGCCCGACAAAACGAATTCATACCCATTTATTTGTTTAAAAGTCGTAGGTAAAAGGGCAAAAATTTGGGATCCTAAGATTCTTGTAGTTAAAGCTATTGAAGTTTGGGGTAATAGTCCCAGAATTTCTATATGGTTTTAAAAACGTATTCGAAATTCTCATAAATTTATTTGTTTTCATAATTTAAATTTAATCAAAATTTTATAGCTAATGAAAATTTTTTGGCATAATCTATCAAGTTGTTGAATGCCATAAAATCATATTACATGTTCGTCGCAATCAGGGTTGATATTATGGTTAGTCGATAAGTCAGGGTTGATAATCCTTAGAGCTACAAATTAAGAGTATTCCAAATGGAATTAGATTTTGACTCTGTCAATCAAGTGGAAAAGAAATGTCCATTTAAGTACTTTGAGTAGTAGTTTGCAAGTCGTTTCCGCCTTGTTTCAATTCACTTTAAATTGAATATTTTAACTGGCATTAAATTGATAATTCCCATTAGAAATGCTCATCTCTAGTCGTCGTCGTCGTCTGGCTCCAGTCAAATGGGCAAATTTCTTGACTTTCCTCAGACTTTACACACACACACACACACCACTAAACATTTGCAAGTAGGTAGAAGAGAGAGAGAGAGGGGAGGGGTGAAAAAAAATGCTTAGATATTTTTTTTGTGCTCAAAATAAATTGAACTTGAGGTGAAATGGGATGAGTTGATGTGCGGCGTCTAGGCGAATCGCAGAGTGGGGTGGAGTGGAGTGGAGTGGAGTCGGAGCAGGCCAAAGGCAAATCATTTGGAGTAGACGAAAAGCGACGAAGCGCATAAATTGTGGCACACAACACACACACACACACACAGAGACAAAAAGGAGGTGGCAAGCAAGGAAAATGCTTGTGCTGTGTTTTCGCTTTGAGGGATTATACCTGCCGGAAAAGAAAGTTAGGATATGATAGAACCGAACCCACATCTCTCCCACTCCCGCACTCTCTTTCACAACGACGACGACGACGACGGCGACGTTGAAAGCTCATCTCTAGAGATTTCTGCCTAAATTATGATTTATACCTTTATTATAATATTATATACATATAGATCTTTTCTTGTTTCCTTTTTAGCTTGTCTACTTTGTAGTTACACTGACATGGCAGTTTTTTTTCTATCTTCTGTTTTTTTTTGCCCACTTGAAGAAGGACGATATTTTTTTATTTTTTTTTTGCGTTCGTTATTGAAATTTGTGCTTTAGATAGATATAATCGTTAAATGGCCACGCCCCAAAGAAACGTGGCAGTTTTTTAATCGGCCATTGTGGGTCCCGATTGTGTGCTTGATGTCTACATAATGTCACTCAGACTCATCGCCGCTCCAATGGGCACATTCATTCTTGTTGCCTCGTTGCCTCGATCCTGCGACATCTCCAGCCTAATCCACATACATGTGTGTTTGAGTTAGCAAATCGATAATACACATCAAATTTCCTCCCCCCCACAAACCCCTCCTTCTTCTCCTTCATGAAAATATGTGTAATAAATTTTTGTAACGCAAATCGAAGTTGTTGTTGGTGTTGTTGGTGCTGTTGTCGTCGTCGTCGTCGTCGTCGGGACGGAAACCTAAACCCCAAGCCCAAAAAAGAAACCTAAAGTATTTCTGGTACTAGTTTTTTCCTTTTTCCCCTGCTGTTAGAGGTTGATGATTTTGCCGGTTGTTGTGTGCAGAAAAAAGAATTTAAAGTTTTTTGTTCGTGGCAAATGTGTTGATGATGACGACGACGACGACGACGAGGACGTCTGAGGACACTGACGGCAAGGATGTCGAAGGCTTTGGCCTTGGTGTCCTAAGGTTTAGGAATTTGCCTTTTTTTTATGTTGCGAGGAGAGGAAATTGCTTTGTAGTTGTATAATAAAATCGATGCCCGATTTTGGTAATGATAGCCTAGGTAACGAGACTTTGAGGTTAGATAAGTCCAAATGGGATCTTCTTCTCGCCCCGCATGACGAGAATAAGACTGAGAGAGATAGAGAGAGAGAGAGAGCAAGAATAATCGAAGCAAAAAAAGGTTGCAAAATAAAACCAAGTAAATGGAATACAATGAGTGTATGTAAATTTTATTAACTTTAGTTGCGATTGGATAGATAGAAACTCGGGAGTCCAAAATAGGCTTGTAATCCATTTTGGTCTTCATCTTTTTGTTGGTCTCATTAAGTCTTCCTAAACCAGGGCAGAGGACACAGAGTCCTACCCCAGTGCAGGTGTAAAGCCGATCGGTCCGAAAGTTTGACCACTGCCTCGTAATCCTTTACCCTTCTTTTTTTTCTATTCAAGATTGCGGAGTTACTGATTGGATTCCTACTCTCTGATTCTGCTTTATCATACTCACAGGGGTTGCCAATTCTATGTAATGTGTATAACAGGGTTGCCATCTTGTCTCCTCATAAATAGAGCTAAATATAAGGTGGCAAGGCTACTTTCTACACAGTAAATTTGCATCAAATCTGTCTCGAATGAGTTGAAAATTACATGAAATTCTATTGTTTGAAATAATTACGCCTCATTAACTCATTATGCCTCTTAGTATACAAATAATTAGGCAATACAAGATGCAAGATGTAAGGTACGCCAAAGTGAAGGATACACACACGTGCTGCTGCCGCTGCCGCTGTTGTTGCTGCTGCTTCTGCTGTCTGGCTGTGGCTCTGTCTTGGCTGCCCCATTGCAATTTAATGCAAATGTTGGACGCATTAGTAATCAAGACAATGAACATCGTATCAGGTTGATTTAAGCCGATTTAAACCATAGCAAATTCCACCTTCTCCTTCCTCTCACATTTCAAATATAATATGGTCAGTTATTCTATTAATTTTGTGAAGCATGCTCTTTCATTTAAGCCAAATGAATGAAAAGTGTATTTGTATCGAACAATTCATTGAATGAATGTTCAGCAATTTAGCGATTTAACTATTCGACCATACATAAGTATAAGAGTTGTGGGAACCTAACTAATTTTGGCTAATAAATATAAAGAAAGCTAATTTACATTAGCACAGTTGCCACCGCTAGGTATGTCTGCCTCTTTCTTTTACATAATATCGATACTCGTGAGATTTAGAGTTTTAACTTTCTGGCCATGCAGCTCATTTGACAACCCTGTCGATATCGATTCCCATTAATCAATTGCAATCATTTCACATCCAAGTAAGCCTTGACCACACAAAAAGTCATAGTGTTGGGAAGTTGAGTGAGATTTCATTAGTTGCTTTTTGGCTCTCGATAAGAGAACAAAGGTAATTCCTTGTCTTCCTTATTATTTTATATACTTTTATATTTTTTCCTTTTTTTTTTTTCAACTTGTTGCAAGTGATTCTTTAAGGCGAAGAGCTGAAACATGTTTTATTGTAGACTTTTCGCTAGGAGCACCACCGAAAGTTTTACACAATTTATGTTAATTTTAGAAAATATTTTCCATATCGAATTTTGCGATGTTTCACCTAAATGTGGGTAAATTGGATTGGATTCCAAATAATGTATGATGTGTCTCACTATAACAAAAGATTCTAAAATAGAAAAACTTGGGACACATTTAAGGGAAATGAATTGCTAAGCCATTTGGTCAAGAAAGTCTTTAAAATCTAATATCAGGATAAACTGAAAATAGTTGCATAAGAGTGGAAGCCACTTCTGTCTGTCTGTGGATGAGTGTGTGAGTGTGTGTGTGTGGGTGAGTGGGTGCATAGTTTCATTTTGTTTGTAATGTGTCCAATAATAGTGGCATTACGCTTATTTAACATGCACGCACACAGAGATCTAACACAGATGTCCACAGAAAACGCACATGCGTGTGATGTGTTTGATGTCTACGTGTGTGTGTGTGTGTGCGTGTGCATACATAAAAATGTCCTTAACCCACAAACACTAGCATAGGGGATAATATTAGCATAATATCCGTGTGTGTGTGTGTGTGTGTGTGTGTGTGTGTCGTGTGCGTGTGTGTCTAACAAAAGCCAAAGCCGCATTGGGCCTACAGTTTGCTTTTGGGTTGGAACTGGATTTGGATTTTGGCTTAGGCAACGTTTCAGCCAAAAACCAGACCCAGAGTCAGAGTCAGAGCCAAAGCCAAAGCAGAGAAGCCAACACATCGCCGTAAACTGACAAGCCACATCAACCGTAAAAGCATTTCCCCTCTATATAGAATGTATTTGGTAAAGCATATTTGACTACAATCTACAGGGTATCAACATAAATCCACTACAATTCGAAACCTCAAACAGATTTCTTAAGAATTTGTGACACAAATCATATTTAAACAAACAGTTTGTACTCATTTACCCATCAATTTTCTGAAAATGGCTTCTAACACCTTTAGAAAAAGACTCACAGGATTTCCAAAAGAGAAGGAAATTTCCTTTAAATCAATTTGATCTGAATAATAGCATACTATATGTGAGGTAGGCTTGGCGTGTTTATTGTTTATTATGATTATAGATAATTATACAGATTAAAAGTGCGGATTAAACTTGATGATTCGATGACTTAGCAACGACTTGACGACTAGTTAGTCTTCTGTCTCTTTTCCGCTTAGAGATGACATCTTTTAGCAATATACTTAGTGTGACCCTACCCGATACATATAAAAAAGAAACTTTAATTGGTTTGCATTACTTTCCCATTTCCAGATTGAATCCTTTTGAGTATGTTGATTACGACTCATTGGAATTATACTCGTATATGAGATATTTCTATAAATTGGAAAATATTTAAAACGATTAACTCTCTTTTTATTTTCATGGCTTTGGCTAAAAACACTTAACATTTAAAAAAAAACATAAGAACAGTTTGTTGCATGCCCCTTCCGTTTTGGCCAACTCGTTGTTCCATGTTCTAACAATGTAATTGTCAATGTTTTTTTTTCTTTGGGCGTTTTTTTTTGCTGGTTGAATTTATTGTTGTTGTCGTCGTCGCCGGAGGCCTGACCGGTCAAAGATTAAAGACATAATGGGCGCGTGCCCGCATGCAGGATGTGGTGAGCAATTCTTTTATATACACACACACACACACACACACACAAACATACACACATATATATGTGTATGTAGTATATTGTAGATGAGCCGCGTTTTTAATAACATTTTATGCCATTTTGGCCGGGCTTTCATTTCAGCAATAAATGAGCCGTTAAACGCTTAAAGTTGGCCAGCAAAAAGCGCCTATGTGTGCCTCTATAGAGATATGTGGGTGTGTGGTCCATGTGTGTGTGTGTGTGGGTGCTTTTGGGCGTGTTTGTGTGTGTGTGTGTGTGGTTGAAGCATTTTATTGCTGCTTTATTGTGGGTTCGGCCAAGACGACTTAGCCAAGTTAAGCGTCATAAACGGGTTAATGACTTGGAAGTTGCTTTTAATGCGTAAAAAAATGTTGAGCATTTGTTGCTGTTGTCTCTTGTGTGTGTCTTGTGTCTCGTTGCTGCTGCTGCTGCTGCTCTTGCCACTCAAGTGTCGGTTGCTTCTTAAGCCCCTTGGATCACCAGCTTTATCGTCTGTTTTCTTTTTTTCCGTAACCTTTTTCCCCACTCTCCTTCTCTGTTCATTTGATGTTGCTCTTGTTTTTTTTTTTTTTATCAATTTAATGTCGCTTGTTTGTTGTTGCCTCACTTCGGCAATATGATTATTTTTTTATGGCTAATTTTTAATTTGTTTGCACATGTGTTTGGCGGCGCCAGTAGGACAGAGACCTAGACCCTTCGGTTACCCATTCTCAATCGGTTTTTCCTTTCAGGTTTTTATCGCCCGCTTGTCAGCACACGCATTTATTTTTCCTCAACCCTCAACCTTCACATAGATATATATATGTAGGAGCAAATATGTACATTTCTACATACATACATATACATATATACATAAATTGACAACCAGTTGCCTTGCCTTGCGTTGCTTTACTCTGCCGCACATTGGTTCAGTTTGTTGAAATCTAATTCTAAGGCACAAAAAGAGGGCATCATTTAATTCCTCACATATTTCTTTATGAATTATAACTAAGCAAGTCCTTGATCTTGGATCGAGAGAGATCAGCACATCTTGTATAAGAATTTTTCAGGAGGCCCCCAAGATGTCCTTTTAGAGACACAGCTTGTCTTGCAAATATTTAGCCATATCTTAAAAATCTTTCATATGATTTTGATTTATTTTTTATGGGTTGATTAGAGGAGAGATCTGATGATGTTTGGTAAATTGTAAATTGAATTATTTGATAGACCATTCGAGTTACTAATTTTCATTTCCTTGTGATATTTTTTATCGAATCACTGATTGATCTTTATGATCTTCTAATTTCTAAACTTGAAAATTGATTTTAGTAACGATTTTTGCGCCACTTTGAATTACTGTGCGCCGCTGTTGTTTTGTGTGCCTTTAGCAGAATGTTGAAACATTTCCGTTTTCTGTAGCATACAAATGACCGAACATTTTTATATTTAACACTATGCATTGCTATTTGCTATTGTTGTTGTTACTGCTGCTACTGCTGTGGCATGTGGCATGTGTGAGGCATAAATATTTTATGAAGCCATTTTTTTGTTGTTGGTTCTTGTTGTTGTTGGTGGTCTTTGTTTTTGCTTGATTTATATATAGGTATATATGTATATATGTACATATATATTTGCAGGTCTGGCATTTAGGTGTTAATAGTTGCGTGCGTCTGACTTAATGTTTTGGCCAGTTTATTTGCCCATTTTTAATGCCCCTCGAAAATGTGGGCTAGAAATTAAATTCGAATAAATCATAGAAAATAGAGAATCTATGGAAGCGCGTGGGAATTTTGTATTTACCAAAAATTTAATTGCATTTTTAATTAGATATTAGCGCAATGGGAATTAAAAGTTAATGTTGTGCGTCAAAAAGAATATCAAAAGTTTTAATAGGAAATATCAACAAAACGAACAGAAATTTGCAAAAAATAGTTTGCAGATATTTCGAGTAAAATATCCTTCTCTTAAACAAAAAATAAGTAAAAAAGTTAAAAAAAGTAGCCAAAATAGATTTAGATAGATGTGAAAAAAGGATCATAACGGATCTTATAATACTTATTTCAAGAATTAAAGAAAAGAATATATAAGTTCGCAAAACGTTTAAGCGTCCTCATCCATGGATTGCACCGGGACTTGGGGCTGGGTTCGGGGCTGGCGTTAAATCAGTCATTTTTTTTTGGAATTTTCGGAATGAAATAGAAAAGTGATAAAAATATTTCCGAAGTTGCTTTGACATTTCGTCGCAAAGCCAACTTGTTTGGCTATTAAACTATAACTATGTAAACTTGATGGCATATTTCAATATATTTCAATTGTATTGTACGTATATTTCCATATCCAAAGGATCAAAGGGACTGCTCGCAAAAAAGAAATTAGATTAGATAAGTTGTTATTTAGTGTAGGAAGAATTGGAATTTCATGCTAAATTGAAGCCTAGAAGAATGCACAGAATTTAAATTATTAATTCGATAATTGTCAAAGTCAAACCCGATAACATGAGAGTTATTTGAAATACAGGCTAGCACCCTGTAATTTGTGTTATACAACCTTCAAATTGTCGGGAAGAACATCTAACCTAGTCAAGCATTACTTTTCCTATTCGTGTAATATATATTGATATATATTTGATTCGGCATTCGAATGTATTCAAAACATAATATCTCTAAAATTCACATTCTCAATGAGTCAATTCGTTTTTGCTTCGTTTAAATGTTGTGCGACTGAGTCTTACGTCAGCTGACTTATTCATTCGAACTAGTTCGGCTTCTCATTCAAGTCATTGAGTTTATTTTGACAATTGTTAATAGCAATTTGCAAAGTAGCTCTCTCTCTCTGGCAAATGTTAACCAATTAGGTAAATCTCTCTTGGTGGTATATCTCTTCCCTGGTCGAAATCTTGAGCACGGATCCAAAGAGAGTTCAAATGTAATACCAGTTTATTCAGTTTATTGTGCTTTTCACGGTAGAGCTTTCTAAAAAACTGGTTTATTTCACATTCCCCACTAAATGCACTAATCAAGTGAACTGGTCACTCTATGGGAGAGCGCCTCTCTATTCAGTTTCTAGTCTAATCAGTAGAGATAACATATGTACATATGAGCATGGGAACAGTCTCTCAGCCGTTTAGTCGTTCAGTCTGAGCGTTTCGATCACATCACAGAGCAGCAGAGTGTTCAATCATCTCTAGGTCACCCTTGAAGGTGAACCCCAGCGGACGCAAGTTTTGTTTTTGTTTTGATAAGAATATATGTGTTATTCAGAAAAAACATTTTTTATAAAATTCCATTAGAGAAAAAAATAACTATTAAAGAGAGGAGTTTAACCTTATCTCTTGGGCGTTGGGTGAGTGTGAGATAATGCGATTCTAAGTTGGTATATAAAAGCCAAGCCGAAAACTCGAATTATTCCAGAAACAAACATAATGGGTAAAACAAAAGAAACGGCACGAATTGTGATTATTGGGGCAGGGGCTTCTGGTTTGGCAGCGGCTACTCGACTCCTGGAACTGGGATTCAAAGATGTTCAAATTATCGATGCCAAGGATCGTATTGGCGGTCGTATACACACGGTGGCATTCGGTGATAATGTTGTCGATCTGGGAGGTCAATGGTGTCACGGCGAGAAGGGCAATGTTATCTATGAAATGGTCAAAGATCTCAATGTTCTAGACCGCACTGGCGATTTCTACAGCTCGACGATTTATGTGCGCTCCAACAAGGAGATTTTGCCCCAACAAACCAGCAACACTTTGCGTGGCATTGCTGCAAAATATGCACCAGAGCGAACGGAGACACCCAAGGGATCGCTGGATGACTATGTGACACCCAAATATTGGAGTGAAGTGAAGAAGCAGTTGCCCGCTCTGGATCCAGCGGTGGCCAAAGAGGCCCTGCGGACCATCAAACTAATGCTGTGCAGCTGGAAGACATGCAATAATCTGGCCGATGTATCACCGACAAGTTTTGCTGTACCCTCGGAGGGTGATAATCTGCTCAATTGGCGTGACAAGGGTTTCGCCAGCTTCTTCACCATCCTGATGAAGGCCGACGAGAAGGTACCCGATGATCTGGGTGTCCTCAATGGTCATGTGACCCTCAATAAATGCATCACCGAGATCAATTGGTCGGGTGCGAATGACCTAACCATACGATGCGAGAATGGAGAGACTATTAAGGCCGATCATGTGATATATACCGGATCCCTGGGCTATCTAAAGGAACATCATGGTCAGCTCTTTGTGCCCGCTCTGCCAGCGGCCAAAGTGCGTGCCATCGATGGCCTTAAGCTGGGCACTCTCGATAAATTCTATTTGGAGTTTGCCGCTCCACCCACACCCAACGAGTATGTGGGCTTTGATTTCCTGTGGCTGGACAAAGATCTGGAGGAGTTGCGTAAGACAGAATACTTTTGGTTGGAGAGTATTCGTGGCTTCCATCGTGTGACCCATCAGCCGAGATTGCTCGAGGGTTGGATAATTGGCGAGCATGCCCAACATATGGAGACACTTACTGAGGAGCAAATCCAGGAGGCACTCCTGTGGCTCTTCAGCAAATTCGTCAACTACAAATTGCCCCAATTGAAGGGCATCAAGCGTACTCAATTCTACATGAGTCCATATTTCCGTGGCAGTGTTAGTTATCGTTCGATATTGGCCGATCAACTGGAAACTGGTCCCTGGGATCTGGAGGCGCCACTATCCGCTGCCGATGGTCGTCCAAGATTACAATTTGCCGGCGAGGCATCCAGCAAAACGCATAACTCTTCGGTAAATGGAGCCGTCGAAACGGGTTGGCGTGAGGCGGATCGTCTAAAGGAATATTATCTTAAATAAACCACCATGGAAATGGAGGAAGGGGGTATTATGTGGGGGGAAGCTATCAAACCGTGACAGCCATTAAAAAAAAAATATCAAGCAATTCAAAAACATATTTTACATTCCGCTCTTTGGCAAAATACAAAAAAAAAAAACAAAAGAAAAAGTAAAAGACAAATTCATTTGACTTTTTATGACTGCGTTTTATTTATCTGTCCTCCTTTGCCCCCTGTCGTTGTCTTCTTTCTTAATTTCTTCTTCGGTTCTCTCTTTTCCTTCTTCTTTATTTTTTTGCAGTGTGCACTTCATTTTGTAATTACCTGAGGCGAAATGTGGCAATCTGCCAAATTTGTTGAGTTCACTTAATGACGAAATGTAAAAATTTTGTCCCCTTTTATATAAAAGCCACCCACACTCACACCCCCATACCCACACCCACACCCATGCCCACGCCCACACATTTACAGTGGCAGTCACGACTTTATTTCCGGTTGCCATTTGCCGTCACGTAGAAGCATTTTCGTAGAGCTTTCCCTTCTCATCATCTGCCCCCAAAAGTATGCACAAGTTAATTTGATTTTGCTGTAAGTCAGCGTAGTCAGGAAAAACTAAGCTGCTCTTGCTTGGTTTCAACTCAGGCGAAAAATCAAAATTTCCGCACATTGCCTACTTTTTTTTCCCCCTCCCCTGCCCTCATGCAAATGGAGTTTTAGGTGTACATGTATCGAGAAAATAAATATGTATGTATGTATTTGTGTGTGTTTTGTTGAATTGCTTCTGGCTGGTGTCTGTTACCCACACACACACACACACACACACACACATATGTTTGTAAATGCCTTTCAGTCGCTGGCTGGGCTCGTTTCAATCACGTGTTGCCAGCGAGCACTGTCTGTCTGTCTGTCTGGTGCCGTCGTCTTTGCTTTTCCCTTTCAATGTTGTCAAAAATTTATAGCATGAAGCGAATTTGAAGTCAGTTTAGAAGAAGGAGGTGTGGCAGCAGCAGCAGCCATCTCCTTCTCCTCCTTTCTACACACGTATAAAGAAATAAATAAAAAGGCATAAAAACATGCAAATAAAATTAACAAAAAAAAAAAGTGGGGAGATCTGCTCTCTCCTCATCGGCTGCCCCCAATCGAGAGTTGTATAAACTTTTATCAAGTAAGACTCGACTTGGCGTCACTTAAAGGTGTTCTGGAAAATACAGGCACTCATTCAGGAAATCTCAAGAATTTTAGCTGTAAGATAATAAGACTTGGGGCTATCTTTTCTTACTTCAATCGATTCAAGTTCCAAAAAGTACATATTTTCAAGCCTTATCCTATTTAATGTTATCTTCAATTTCTTGAATATTTTTGCATTAGGCTTCCATTTAATTTTATTACATAGTTATTTTCTTTCACATAGTTATTTTTATGATTTTTTTGCGAGTTAAAGTTATTTAAATTACGCTATTATGAAGTTTGTGGATTGCAAAGTTGCTTTGTATTTAAGAATTACTGAAATCTCATATGTACACAGACATACTCGACAGACTTTATCTCATTACTTGGTCTCCTTTTGTTGCCATTGATGTTAAAATCACTTGAATTTTTCAACAGCGCTTAATAAAAATCAATTTAGGCACAAATACGTTAACGTTTTTATTTTTCATTTCGTTTTTTGTTGTTTGGTGGGGGCGACGGTTTTGAAAATAAATTTAAAGAAATGAATTAAATTATGTCATAAATGCGCAGACAGGCAAACAGACTGGCCGGACAGACGTAGACATTCGCTGATGCCAATAATGGCATTTAGTTCCATCAAATTGATATTGATTTATTATTTTGGTAATGCAATTTCAACTGATTTATGAACAGCAAATGGCCAAGCGCGTTCTGGTCTGGTCTGGCCTGGCCTGGCATGGCCCAGAACGCAAATGTCGAGCTCTGGACGTTTGGTTCATTTGGTTACCCAATGAAATGGCTGCGGTTCTTGTGGTTTTTGCTCACTCTCTTTTTTTTTCACCCACTTCTCGTGGATTTTGGTTTCATGTGTTTGTGTGTGTGTTTTTTTTTGTTTCTCCCTCGTCATAAAATCAACTGCATTTAAAATAGAGAATCCGTTTATATCATACTCCTGGAATATACAGAAACTTCTTATCTCTTTTAACTCTTTGGTCCCCCCAGAGAACTTTTCAACTCGTTAACATAACTGAGAAACACACACACACACACACACACACAGAGACTGACTTGAAAATTTAAATAACAAAACCAAAATTAAATCGTGCAGAAAAATAACTAAAACCCAACCAAGTCGAACCCCTTTTAACATATATTAACGAAAAAAAATTACGTAAAAAAAACTTAAAAAACATAAAAATAAACTGGAAGAAGTAGCCACAAAGTATCCCATAAGCAGCCACAAAGGAACAAAAAAAATAGAAGAAAAACGTAACATAATCCGTATAATAGCATAGATTAGGGTTATGACCCTGGGATACCCTATAAATGTAAGGACTCAGGATAAGGCGTAACAGTAGACATGGGAAACTGACATTGGAACTAAGTTAATTTGAAATTTTTTAAAAACGAAACAATATAGTATAAATATTGTATAAGATTTTCAACTGAAAATCGATTTTAGACACAAAATCTTCTTAGAATTGTTATTAGATTCCGATTCTGATTAACGTTTACCCCTTTTTCCCCCTCCGAACCAATTGACCCGTTTGGGTTTATATATTATATTTAATTCTTAGACAATCTGCTTCATCTAAGTTTCATCGTTTTTCCTGACAATATCTGTTGACACTACCCAATATACCCCTTTGCCTAGAGTGGACTGGAGAGGGTAAGACGCAAAAAAAAAGAGAAAAGAAAACTTATAAGCGAAAACCCCAAAGGTTCAGTCTTCATAATCATTAGCTTTGATGAACTAACTTGGTCTAGAGCACTTGATGGCCAGACATTTGGAAATTGTCATTGTGGGACCCAGAGATGATGTGCGGAGTGGCGGAGTGAAGGAGAAGGTACATACATAAGTGAAAGGGCTTTCACCTTCGTTGCCCCGCCCTTCCACTGGTTAAATGATGTGTGCATTAATCCTTTCAACATGCTTTTCACATTCTTTTATTTTTTGTGTGCCTGGTGCCAGTGCCTTGGGCCCTTTGCCTCCAATCATTTTTTTGGTAGGGCCTCAGCACCTGTGACAAATGTCCCAGGCATGTAAAGGAAACAACAAGGCAACACTGGCAGCTGGCAACTGGCAACTGGCAACAACAAAAATCGTATACTGAAACTACTTGGTACAAGGTCATATATTTTCGTCTGGCTTTCAGTTGCTTTTGCTGCTGCTGTTGCTTTGCATGCTAATGAAAAATTAAAATTTCCACTACAAAAACTGTGATTCATTAGGCTGCCAGGCGGTGCCAGTGAATAATAAATAAACCCGCTGGCTAATTAAGTAAGGTATTCGCCAACCATCACCCAAACTCAAACTCAAACCCAAACCCAACGTCACACTCCGTTCCCCGTTGCTCCTCTTAGTGTGGCAACATGGCGGCATACTCTCTCTCTCTCTCTCTCTCCCTCTCTCTCATTCAGCCATTTGCATTATACTTTTGTAATTTACATAGCACACGTGCTCTCCTCTGCCGCCTGCTTGTTGCCTTTCTGCCTGTGAGAATGTTGCCTGCCTCCACACGTTGCAAGTTCATTCGTTTGGAAGGGCAATCGATATCTCTCTCTCTGTGTGTGTGTGTGTGTGTGTGTGTGTGGAGGGAGCAACCATGTGAATTAACCATGACCAGGCGACCATCAGGCAGCCAGCTGTTTGGTTTGAACTTTCACACACACACACACACAGAAACCGAGACAACAAACCCAAAATTATGAAATATAAATTATAGTTTTAGTTAATTAAATGCATATGTAAATGCGGCAAATATATTTTACTGCATTGCATTGCATTCGGCATGGTCAGAATCGAAGAATAATTTATGCAAATGCATAACTAAACGAGTTGCCGCATGGCCCAAAAAAGTAGGCTATATATAATTTAATTGGCATTTTGAAAGTTCAAACGATTCTCAAAAGTAAAATGTCTTAAATGTGGAGAGTTAGGTAATCGAAAGATGCTGCTCTATCCGAAGACGGAATCGTTAAGTGAAGTTTGTAGTTTTTTGGTCTGTTAACAGGTGGTTAGAATTGCCCCCCAAAAGAGGCATTAACCCTGGCAAATGTAAATGCTTATTTTCTTCTTCTTATTTTTTTTTTTGCTGAATGATAATGATAATCCTCTGATTCCAGCATATTTTCATTACATTTAATGTACTCGAAACATTTGTTTGCACACCATCGACCACCGACCACCGACAACCGACTCATTAATTAACCGCGCATTAAGTCCAAGGCCGCAATAACAACATCAATTAACAATAAATTCTCATTAACTCGCAAGCAACAGCGCAAGCAATTTGAAGAAATCTGAACAATAAATAAGACTTGTTTTCAAGCCCCCATCAAGAGCAGTATATGTATGTACGTATGTATGTATAGGAGAAAAGGAGAATTGCTAAACAACTCTCATCCCGCATTTTGAAAGCCATCCATCGCTCAGCCGGGTGGCAAAGCAAAATAATTTCACTTAACACGCCACAGACACAAACACGAAACCCAAAACTCCAACACACAGCAAGCAGAACAGAAACAGAATCACAAAAACTGTGTGAAACTATGCTTATTAATGCTCCAAGGATGGTCGCTCAAAGTAGGAAGAGAAGGGCAAATAGTAGTGGTAATAACTGTAGAAGATGGATGATGGGGGTTGGACGATTCAGATGGGGATGGGGATGGGGTGGACCATCGTCTCGCCGCACTCACACAATTCACAATTACAATTATTTTTCTAGTTTCGTCCACGATGACGACGACGATGATGCCAACGGCTGCGACGCATAAAAATCGCAGCTGTCAGTTCAAAAAGCCAAAAACTTCAGCAACAGCATCAATTTTCCACACGCCAGCGAATTTTTGGCCACACCCCCCCCCCACACCCACACCCACACCCAACCACACCCCACACGCCAACCAACCCACAATTGAGGAAGACATGTGAACGCAATTTTCACGTGCAAACTTTCCTTTACCCAAAAACACACAAAAACCAAAGGAAAAAAAAAATAGAAGAGAATTACCAGAAAAAAAAAACGAAAGAAATAGGGAAAAGTACAAACAAACAAACACTGCAAATAGGGCAAATGAAATTTGGCGTAGAAAAGTGCTTAATACGAAGATTAAATACTCTTAGCAACACTTACTTACAATACACTTACTTTGAGATGAGTTATATGCCATTTGTCAAGCAATTAAACTTGAATTGATGTTAAAACTTAAATGTGTGGAGAAGATTTGGGAGTTGTGAGACAGTCAAATTTCTGCCACTTCATCTTCAATAAAATCGATATATAGGGAATAATTTGGTGCTGTTGATTTTTCAACTATAATTTATCATTTAAAATATATAAATCTTTCCCCAAAATAAGTAATTTTTATGTGTTATCGATTAAAATTTAGACAATATCATATTTTATCCATCAAAAATGTATCCTGATTTATTTATTCTGTTGACTATGATTATTTATTTATTTTTAATGTGTTCAGTAGCAACAAAAATAGAATAGAAATCGAAAATTCAAATCATATGAGATCAATTTGAAATCCAGTTTGAATAAATTGCGAATGAAATTCACTTAAAATTCAAATCAAGTTCGTCAAAGACCAAACTTGATTGTTTTGCAATTGAAATTTGAATCAAAATTCAAATGTAATTCCACTTAAATAGCTTCTTCATATGCTATGGGGAATTTGAAACGAAGATCTAAACTGACTGACTGACTAACTTATTATACTCTAACTCTCCCTCTCTGATCTGATGTGACCCCATGCCATATAGAGCAAGTGGTAGTAGCTACATGGTGCGGCATGGCATGGCATGGCATCGCATAAGTTGCCACAAATAAAGTAAAGTAAGCTGCACAATTTTATTTCGTGCGTTTGCGAATTGCGAAAAGAGCAAAGCATGGCATGGCTCCTACCTTATCCATCACAGAGAGAGATACCAGGGGGTAAAGTGATATATATGTATGTAGTGTCTGTGTGTATATGTGTGGTTGTGTGTGTGTGGGTCTATATGTTCTGAGCACTGCCAGCTAATCTCAACAAACAAAGCGTGAAACTAACAATTCTGCAAATACAGACAAAACCGCACTTACACCCTCGTCTCCACCCCCAAACACACACACACACACACACACACACACACACAATGCTAGGATTGAAGGTGCAGGAGCAGACGGGCGGGTAGCTGGCGAAAACTTTGTCTTGTTCGTTCGCGAAAATGAAACTTTATTTTCAAGTCAGCCATCGAATTTATTTTCTTGTCAGCTAAGCATCGCAAGGGAAAACTCTCCCTCTCTCTCTCTCTCTCTCACTTCATCTCCTTTTCTCCTTTGTTTCTCTCTGTCTGTGTGTAGTAAGCTAGTCGCATTTAGGATTGGCGTTAAATTGGCAAAAGGCGATGGCGATGGCGATGGTGATGGCTAAGCAAATAATGAACTTGCTAATTTTCTTTGCCATTCGCATTTTGCACGGCAATTGCTTGCAACGCGGCGTATTAGTAATAAAATATTTTTCGCTGTCAAATTGCGCATACGCAGTGTGGCTTTTCGCTTGCTTAACCCACAAAGCCGGAAATGGCCGCATAATAATCACACACACACACACACACACACACACAAGCAACAGGAACTTGAGCCAAAATAATAATAATACAAAAATAAAAACCTAAAGAGAGAGGTGCAGAGAAGAAAAGGGAAAACCAAAAAAGAAAGAAAAAAAAAAGAAAAGCCAAATGCGGCAGCGCAACAAGCTAAGCTCTAATTTTCTCACGTACTTGTAAATTTTGCGGAAAACCGCAACAAATTCACTTATAAAAGTAATCTAGAAAACGCGTACAAAACACAGGAAGCACACAAAAAGGCGCACACACACACACCTACACAGGGCGCGACAAGGAAAAGGAGCAAAAGAAGAAATAGAAGGAAAACCAAAGAAGTGAAAACCAGAAGTAAAACGAGACGAGAGCTTGGTGTGTAAAGAATTGCGTCGCGACACGGCGACAACTTTGCGTGTTGCCATTAGAACAAGAAGGAGCAAAAAAAAAAAAAGGTGCCTGGTGAATGAGAGGGTCGGGGGAGAGAGGAACAACAGGGGCCGGAGGACCTGGCTTAAAGTGTTTGCCACTTTATCAGAGATTTTAAAACGAAATGAATGTAAGCACATTAAATGACGTGGACTTGGTCTTGTTTAAGGGGCTCAACTGAAGGGGGAACTGCGAAATGGTATTTGGCCCAGGATTAAGCATCGGTTGGCGGGGAGAGAAAGGGGGTAATGAAAAAGTTTTGCAAATGCAAACTAAAAAATAAAAAGAAATAAATTAAGTAAACAAGAACAACGATAAAAAGAGTTAATTGTAGAACGATTTGTAGCAAAGGGAAATATTTTTATTTGTGAATACAAAAGTTGAATAGAATTTTAAATTTCTTTCGAGACAAGAGCTGAGAAAATTAAAAATTTATTCATTTAATTCCTATGTGAAATGCCATCTAGCTTCACTCTAATAGCTATTCGAGCACGGTGGCGCACCTATCGGACACTTCTGTCCTTGTATCGATTTGTACAAAGAAACATTTTTACCCATAACTTTGTTTTTATTCCGATCTTAGGAAAATTCGCTCGACCAATTGGTATTGATTACAAAATTTGTTAGAAAATTCATGCGATAGTGGAATAGAATTCATTTAAACGATCGGCTTCACGCCAACCCGTCTCAGTGGCGCCATTAACAGTCCCAAAATGTGTTTTACTGGACGCCTCGCCAGCGAACTGCAATTTGGGATACTTATTTCGTGGATCCATTATGGGAGCCTCTAGATTCCATGGTCCAATATCCAATTCATCGGCCAAAGTTGTGCGGAAACTATAGCTGCCACGGAAATTTGGATTCGCATGCCATTGAGTGCGCAGGAAACGTTGCGGATGTGGCACATTGAAGCTAAGAAATTTGCGAAATAACCACATGAGGCCCTCCAATACCTTCTGCTCGCAGAGAGTCTCCATATGGCGAGCATGTGGCCCTGTTATCCATCCCTCGAGTAAACGCGGCTGATGCGAAACACGATGAAAGGCGCCAACACTCTCCAACCAAAACCATTCCGTTGAGCGTATTTCACGAAGGTCCTTCTCGAGCCATAGAAAATTCAAACCCACCCAATCCGGGGGCAATGGCTGGGCGGCGAATTCCATAACAAACTTGTCGACAGTGCCCAATTTGAGAGCTTCAATGGCACGCACCTTACTTCTAGGCAATTGAGGGACAAAGAGTTGGGAATGCTGCTCTCTGAGGACACCCAGTGAGACAGTGCAAATGACATGATCCGCTGTAAGGATCTCACCGTTCCAACAGCGTACTATCAATTCATCACAATCGGTCCAATCGATTTGAGATATGCGCCTATTGAGTCGGATACGTCCATTGAGCTTTCCCAAATCCTTAGCCAGATCCTCCTCCTTGCCGTCCATTAAAACTCTAAGGAATGTCCGATAGCCCTTGTCACGCCAATTGAGCAAATTATCGCCTGCGCTTTCGACAAATTCGCTATGATTGCGATTGGAGACCTCGAACAAATGATCACAGCCATCGACAGAGCATTCATATTTCTGAAATGATTCCAAAAACTCTTTGGCCAGATCATTGTTAAGTGGTGGCTTCTGTTTATCGATCTCCTGCCAATATTTTTGCTTGATATAATCAAGCTCAGAGCCATGGAATTCAGCATTTCCCTTTGGTGTAGAACCATCAGCAATATTCATGAATAAATCTCTCTGTTCTTCAACAATTTCCCCATTGGAACGCACAAAATGCACATTCTGGTAATAATCGCCAGTTCTCTCCAGCAAATCGAGATCCTTGACAAGTTCATAGACCACATTGCCTTTTTCGCCATGACACCACTGAGCTCCTAAATCCATGAGACTATCGCCAAATGGTATGCTATGAATGCGTCCACCAATCCGATCCTCCGCCTCGAGTAGTAAAACATTGCGAAATCCTTCTTCCAGTAGTCGAGTGCCTGCAGCAATGCCTGAAGCTCCCGCTCCAATGATTACAATGCGCGCTGTTTCCTTTGTTTTACTCATTGCAGTTGCGTCGAACTAAAAATTTGACAAAGAATTGTGCCATTTAAATGCGTTCTGCAGTATTATCGGCATAGCATTGCGGTTGACCCACTTTAGTGCATTCACTATGCAGTTTTCTTCTTCACTTCTGATAACAATAAGTCGCAATCTTTTTGCAGCTCCGAAGGTCGTTATTATCTTGCGGTTTTTTTTGTTTTGTTTTATGTTTTATCAATTCGTGAAAGCAAATTCTCATATATATATGCATAATATTCACTTATCACTTGACTCTTGTGCATTGAATCGCATTTAAAACTGATTCGAGTACGAGATGAATTCAATCTACAGTTAGCAGAAGTTTATTCACTTTAACTCACTTACTCACCCTCAAGTAAGGAAGTTAGAAGCATCTCGATTGCATTTTAGTCTTGCCGAATTGTTAACTTTAACAGCAATTAGCCATTTCATTTCTTTCGTTTCCTTCCTATTTTTTTTTTTTTTGTTTGTCGCCATTTTCAACATTTGCAATATGCTGAAAGTCAGCCAAAAGTCGCTGTTACAAATCAAATTTTCACTGACACAAAAGCCAAATAAAGAGGAAAACATGAGAGAAAACATTTTCCGCCCTCAAGTCGGATAGAGTCGACTATAGAGTTACCCTTTTAAATATGCTTCATCTGTGAAATCAGTTAATTTGTTTTGGTGAAATTTCACAACAGTTCTTGAGGAAATTTCACAACAATTCTTTGCCAGAGCTTGAATAGTTTTTTGTTGTCACCTATTATACTCTCTATGATGGGCATCTAGAGGGTATGAGAAGCCTAAAAAGAATAAAGTTGAATTATCAAAAATTGTAGCATGATAAAAGTTGCCTTGTTCATACACATAGAAATATGAAAATAGCGAGAGAGAGAGCGAATGGGAGGAGGAGAATGGGAAACAAGGACAAATGCCAGGCTACCCTGAAGCTATGTGTCAGAATTTGAAAAGGACCTTCATCATTATTACTCTACTCTGTGTTGTCCTGATTGTTATTAGCAGGCGGCAAACTTTCAACGACGTCGACGACGTTGCCTTTTAATAAACTTTTGCCATTGCGCCGCCATTCGAGCAATGAGTTTATGCAAATTGTGTACACAACATACAACACAACAGAACAGAATATTGAAGAGCGAATCGCAAAAGTGGCCTTGGCAATAACAACAAATTTCAATTATGCCATCAAATCTATTTAGGTGTATAAATATTTGGAAAATTTGTGGACTCACCGCCGATAGGAGAGAGTGGGTGGGGTGAGTGGGCGGCCGGCCGCATGGCGTGTAATTCACAGATTTTCTTGTTGAGATTGTGTGGCAAAAGTTTTGTATTTCGGTTCTCGTACATAAGTTATGTTACTTTGGCCATGGTGTAAAATTATCGACATAATTGGCGGCAACATGAAAAGTCAATAAACGAATCAAAAACGAAAGAAAAAGAAAAAAAAAACTAAACCAGAAGTGGAAAAACAATGAAAAGTTCAGCAATTTGTTTAACTAATAAACTGCGGAGCAGGAGAATCTCATAATTTTGTATTGTAATTTTGTAATTTGCTTAATTTCATTTCAATTACAAAACACAAATGCCCAGGCCAGGTTTGTGGCAGGTGGGAGGGGCGTTCAGTAGGTTGAAAGCTTTTGCAACTTTATTAAGCAAAATTTGACTTGGCTCACACAGAAACACACACACACAGATAGAGAGCGAGAGGGAGAGAGAGCCGGAAAAACCAGGCCACACTTCAGGCAATGGAAAATCCAAATGTTGCCCACTTTGAATTAACCAAGTGTTTGCTGTGTATGTGTGGGTGTGTGTGGGTGTTTGTGTGTATATATGTGGGTGTGTATATTTGCTTGAAGTGTTGTAGTATTACTTGGTCAATTTACTTAATTAATAAAAATGCCAAAATACATATAAGAAAAGACCATGGATAATAGAAATAGGAATAGAAACCAACTTCTTCTACCTCCCTTCCTACCTCCCTGCCTCCTGTGTGGCTTGTGCCTTTTGTTCTCAATTGAATGAAGGCTGCTATAATTATTTTGGCTTTTGTGTTTGTATGCGTAATGAAGATGAAGCTGGCCCCGAAAAGCGAAAGAGCGGAATGAACTCAAATAAATATAACATTTCATATGCTCAAATTTCAATGGAATTATATAGAACTAATTGACAATTACAGCGCAAGAGTAACGAATATTCTCTTCTTTTTTGATCCTTTTCAACTTTATGTATCATATTGCTTTCATAGACAAAAACCATTAGCATCTAAAAACAAAAAAGGAAATAAAGTCTTCTCCTTGAAATAACTACAGTAGAACTTCGATTAGCGAGTTTTTTCTCTGTTAATCGAAGGACTGATCATTAGCTACATATGTATATTGATTTTGTTAGTTTCACCACAATTCGTAGAATGAAACTCTCTCTTTTATACCCATTGAAGTTCTCGAAGGACTCCTTTGGTTAAAGCAATTAAAGCAACAATCCTACTATGGCTTAAAATCTCAAATCTTCAATCGCTTCTGCATTTGATATTCGTGTTAACTTCAACGTAATTACCAATACTTGCATTTGAATTGATCATTTCATTGCCCATTCCCATTTTCCCAATCAATCAATGGGATATTTGTCAACAAATTTTTGGGTTTTTACCTTCCGTTTCTTCTTGAGCCCGGAACATTAATCAAGATGATTGCATAAAAACTGCAATTGCCAATTAAAAGTCGTAGTCAAAGTATAGTACGTGCCGCAACAAGAGAAACAGACAGAGACAGACAGACAGAGAGAGAGAGCGAGAGTGAGAGTGAGTGAGAGGAAAATGAAATTGACAAGAAATTGGAAAAACCGAAAAATGTCATGGCAAATATCTGACAGTTTTTTTGTCAGTTCTCTGTGGGTGTGTGTGTGTGTGTGTGTGAGTGTGTTTGAAGCCTTGGTCATCATTAACAATGCCATAAGCAAATGACAGGACATAAAACAGAGAGACGAAATCGAAGATGCGGCTTGAGAAACATTTTTATTAAATTGTTTTCCCTCTACGCTTTTCGCTTTAGCTGCTGCTGCTGCTTGTTCTTTGGCAAGGTGTTTGTTATCGTTTGTTATATTGCTTGTTATGTAATGTAATTTATACACACGCACACACACCCACACACTGGCACACACACACGCACACATAGACATACAAACACAAATACAAATACAAATACAATGTCATAAACGCCAAGGACACAAAGGCAATTCCGCATGACATTACACGCAGACAAAACAAACGTCGCAACAATGCGAATAAGCAGAGAGCGGAAGAGGATGAGAAGGTGGTACAACAGTGGAAGCGGAAATCAGGAGGCGGGAAGCGACTAAAAGCCAAAAAGTACGCGTTTGGCATAAATGATAAGCTGGGTAACACACACACCCAAACACACCAACACACACAATGGGATTGTGGGGGGCGAGGGCGGGTTTTGCTGGGTAAGCGACTGGGCATGGTCATGGGCCAGACATGCGACCAGCTCGAGCACCAGGACAACAGGCCAGGCACAGTCTCCCACAATGCGTTGCTTGGTTGACTTTTGAATACTTAACAGGATAATGAAATGTCAAAAGTGCGCAGGCGGTATAGGAAAGCGTGTTGTCCTGCCGTTGTCCCCATGTTGTCCTGCTCATAATGTTGTTGCTGCTGCTGCTGCTGCTGTTGTGTTTTATTTGTGTCCATGCCTAAGTGAACGTCATGGCGTGCCGCGCGCATTAAATCATAAAAAACGAAGCGGCAGATATGGCTGAGGGGGAAAAACTCAAAAGTATGACAAAACTCGAAATAGCCAAAGTAAGAAATACTCTACCCCAAGCCGGAAACCAAAAAAACACAAAGCTAAAAATATAATTATTGATATATAGAATTTTTGGAAAACTTTTAGATAAATTTAAATTACATTTTTAAGAGAAAAAAGGCTTCAATAGAATTTTTAAAACATTTCGAAAAGAAATTAAAGAAAAAATTTCAAACCAACTTTAATAATTTTCTAGTCTAGCCAAATGAGTGATAGTCCGCATATACCCTTTATGCGACTGAAGACCTCACGAATATGAATGAAAAATATGATATACCAAAAACTGGTGCGACCGCACCTCGCTCAGGATGTGCCAGGATGGCTGTTTCTTTTTTTTCTTGTTTTTTGGTAGGCAGGACATTTTATGTTTACATAAATTTAAATTGACACAAATGCGTTTTGTCGTCAGACCATAACCCCTCGCCTTTTCTTTCTTTCCCTCTCTCTCTGGCATTGAATTTCCAAAATATTTATATGTATGTATGAAAAAACAGAAAAACGAGCAAGAACAAAATGATAAACTTCATAAATTATGACAGTTTTATGCTGCTCTGCTTTCACTTTATTTATTTGTCCTGATTGCCCGGTCACATGCAAGAGGGAGAATTGAAAATTTATTTATGCAATTTGGCAGCTATTATAACACTCTCTCATACTCTCTTTCTATCTGTGTATATGGCAAGACAATAGAAAATTTTAATCAGTAGGTGGACTGAAAGTTACCAGCGAAACTTTTGTTTAACAAAATGCTTCAGTTTCTGAATAGATTTTCGTATTTTTTTTTTGTTTTGCTGGCCAAAAGTTGTTGGTCGTTTCGGTTTCGGTTTCGTTTTGTTTTGTTTCTTGGTCGATGAATAAAAGTTGACCTAGCCAATCAATGAGAAAGAGAATGAAACACTGTAATCAATAAAATAAATGACCAAAACACTTCCACCAACATTCAATGTAGCGGGGGCGAGGGCGAGGGCGAGGGCGAGGAGTGCGGTAACATGTGTGTGTAAATATGTTTTTGGCCATTGGAGGAGATGTTCGAAATAGATAAAGAAACTTGGCAAATAGTCGCTTATGGCCTGAGCTGGCCCCGTGGCGGGAATACTAAAGGTATAATTTGAAAAGCTATCAAAAAGCCATACGATATAAACCCACCTAATATTGAGAAAATGTTAAATCGACAACTTTAAGTTAACCAGTTAGTCTTTTGATAACTAAGAAAGTAGGAATTTGATTAATGTATGAAAAGGGAAGAGAAATTGTGGAAAATATTGGAAGTTATTGCTGAAAATGATCGCTAAAACATCATACTTTCGATGGTAGTGCCTCTAGGTTCTCTTTAGATCTCTGAACTGTTGTGAAACTTCAGTAAAAACTTTTGTCGTAGATTTGTCTCTTTCGTATTCATCGATATCAACTGAAATCTTAGTGGATATCGATAGATCTTTCCGGCTTTCAACTGTTTTCCGAAACTTGCAACTTTTGCCCATTGAAATTAATTGAATAAATTATCGTGTTATCGATTTAAGGCAAGAAAATCTTGGTAGTAAGTGTCTGGTAAAAGGCAACTTCAAAGATTTAACTTGATGCTGCTTCAAGAGAGTAATTTAAAAGCAAAAATAGGGTCAATTGCGTGTGGTGGTGGTGGGAGGAGAGGAGGGGGGTTTTGTTTTTGTGTGTTGCCTAAAAGACAATCAAGTGTAAACTGTGAAATATCTTGTAGATGGACTACTAGTACCTTGGTTAAGCCATGTATCTCAATAAAGCAATCAAAGCCATCAAAGTAAAAAGTCTGGAGTATATAAATTTCATTTTCTTGGTGTGTTTTTTTTTTAGAGAAAACGTTGCCAAAGCAGATTCAGTGAGGCTTGGAGAAGGCAGCCAATGCAACCTGGGCAGACATCATTAGAGGCGAATACCACCACCAACACCACAACAACAACAACAACAACAAGAATAAAACGTAAGTAAGAGACGAACACACACACACACACCTACACAGACAGAGAGAAACACACTCAGTTGTGTAGAGGGTAGACTCAACTATATCGACACTATATATCTTGGACATGTGTTGGCCATCAACTTATGCAATCAACGATTTGGCTTTGACCAGGCAAACTGACTGCCGTCGGGTGCTATGTAAACTAAATAGAAAAGACGACGACGTCAGAGGACAGAAGGATGCTGGAAGGGTGGTGGGGGGGGATGGGGACAAATGTTTATTTAAGCATAAAGCCACGTACCACACACACACACACACAGAGTGAGAGAGAGAGAGAGAGGCACACACACACACACATATGATTATATACATAGATATGTGTATGTACTTAGGAACAGCTGTACTTGTGAAGTTCGCCTGGTAATTACATACAGACTAGAGCCAGGACTTCTGTGTTGCTCCTCCATCCACATCCACATCCACATCCTAGGGCGTCTGGTTAAATATTTGTCTTAACCTTTTTTTCCTTTTGTGCCCTGAACTGAACTGAACTGAGCTGAACTGAATGCTGGGCACTGGGCGCTGGTTCTGTTCTCTGTTCTTTGTATTATTTGCTTTTGGTTTTATGGCAGCGCCTGTGTCACTATTTCATTTCGATTTAAACAAACTTTAGTCTGGCTTGGGCTTGGGCTTGGGCTCTGGCTTTGGTCCTCACTCGTTTCTAGAGATTTGTAACCTTAATTTATTTATTTGCGATTTGCAAGATATATTCCAATTGAGTTTTGTCTTAAACTTAACGCTGATAAAAAGGAAGCAAACTGTTGCTGTTGAGCATGACACGTCCTGGCCAGGAGGACGATGGCAAATGTGAATCAAGGAGATTTATGCGTGCATGTGCCAGTGTGTGTGTGCCAGTGTGTGTGTGTTTCGGGGGGGTACGTGATGCCAGAAAGGATATTGCCGTGACAATAGCCTGGCAAAAAGTTTGAATAAAAGTATGTCCCCAGGGCGTGCTCCTTCTCCTTTTAACTCTCCACCTCCACCACTCTCCTCTTCTGTGTGTATGTGTGTGTGTGTGTGTGTGTGTTTTTTTTCGTCTTAATTTATCGTTATGAATGAATCACTTTGTGCCTGGCAGGCAGTCAGGTCTTTGTTCCAAGAGAGAAAGTCATGTACCCTGGCGACAGGATATACTTTTGACTTAATTTGATTTGCTCAAATGAATTTCAATTAACTCGAAAATGAAATTTATACCAGTAAAGTGATTCGCGTTAAGATAAAAGAGTTTCTCCACCGACCAGGGGAAGGTGAAGTTAGCCCCCCTCTGCCTGGGTGTGGCAAAAATGGGCAGCAAGTCAATTAAGTCAACGATTTTAAAGATCACACAGAAAGAGAGAGACAGTGTGTGGCAATTGGTGTCTAGGAAATTTATTTCAGCTAACTTATAATCGAAACTTTGAATAGTTGAGATTAAATTGATTTAAGTGGCTAGATTTCGAATTTCATTCAGTTTTACATAGTTTATAAATAGATCTATAACTTGTACTGACTCTCCATCAAAGGAATTGTAAAATTGTCTCCAAACTAGGCTTAGATAAGTTCTTAATGAATTTAGTTCTCTAACTTATTTCATCTTTGTGGACTGGAAGTGTCATTAAGGTGGCTTAAAGCTGATCTTTTAAAGGCCTTGTTTGGGTTTACCTAATGCCATTTAAAATCAGTTTTGGTGCTCCAATTGATTTCATTCTGAAATTATATCATTTTTATCGCCTGGCCAACAGGCATGCTCCACTACACACACCTCTTAAGCCCCAAATCCAAATTTATGACAGAGTTTCTCTGATTCTCAGGCGAAAAAAAAAACAACAACACGCTGATTACTTCTAACCCTAGGGCTGGCCACGTCTCTCCTCTCTCTCTCCTCTCTGTCCAACTCCGTCTCGCTCTTTCTATTCGGTTCTCTTAAGCCTAAGCCTTTTGTTAAGCACAAGCACTTAACCATGTCAAGCTCCGATTTATTGCTCCATGAACACTTCCCCTGCTCTTCACACACACACACACACACACACACAGACACGCACATAAACACCCACACTACACATTCGTCACACACTCAAACTGTTACTCAGCACATCGGTGAGGCTCGTCGGTTGTTAGTTTTTCCCGGTTTTTCGTTTTTTCCGTTTTTCTTTCGTTTTGTTTGGCACAGAATTGATTGATTTCTGTTGTAGTTGTGTCATAGAGCAGATACTCAACCTCTCCTCTCCTCCCCTCCCCCACCAATCCTCTTGCTATGCCAGAATATTGACGCACAGTCATAAATAAAAACACTCAGATATTCATGGCGTTGGACTTTATTTTGTCTTGTTTTTGGGCCTCTGTTGTTCATTGAGAGCCTGCGGCAAACGTTGCCAAATACAAATTGTATCACTTAATATTTGTATCTTCCTCTCTCTCTCTCTCTCGCACAATCTCCCTCTCTCTCTCTCTCCATGTCGATGGCACATTCATCTCAGTCTAGCATTGTGTTGCATGTTGACGTTGTTTGGTTGCGCTGCCATTTCGATCCAAGGCATGGCAAGGCGTCGGTCGCATTGAGAGAGGAATGACTCTTCGGAATGTGTGTGTTTTTTTTTTTTTTTGCTTTTTTTGAACGTTTTGTTGATGATTTGCGTGTTGGATGAATAATTGATGGAATGACAATCTTTCGATGTGTCAGCATTGTTGTCATCATGTTGTTTCGTGTGAGTTGTTATCAACAAACAACTTCATCATCATCGTTATTATTATTATTATCATCATCATCATCATGGTCTTCAGGCGGCTTTTGCTCTGCCTTGTCATTGCCTGACAGCGGCCATTGCCTTGGCTCGTTGTCGTATGTGTTTTGAATAATAAGCGTCTACGTTGCATTATACTAATACACACCCATACCCACACCCGCACACAAACACATCCACACCCACTCACAGAGAGCGAGAGACTGATATGCTTAAATATTCACATATGAATGATGAGCAGTCAAACAATCTGCCCCAAAATGTATGCTATGATTTTCACATGGCATGCGATTTCCTATATTTTTTTTATACCATTCATCCATTGGATGAATTTTCATATTAAAGACGCCAAAATGTGTGTAAAAACAGAAGGAATCATTTCGGATGAGAACCCGCAAGGACATGTCCGTCTATATCAACATCCTTATCTCGAGAACTATAAAAGCTAAAGCTAGCAAATTTACAATTAAGACGCGTTGAATTCGTAGTCAAGTTAATGTTTTGGCCACGCCTTCTTCCGCCCCGGAATTCGGTGGTTTCACTTGATGCATGGTATATCCAAGTCGACCCGGTAACTCACTTACTTCCTGCATAATTAAAGTCCATTTAATGTCACTTAATTTGCTATGATTAAACCTCAAGCTTTGCTCTTTATTAGTTGTTAATGTCCCTCTGTGACATTATGATGAGCGAAAAACAAAACAAAAATTTCTGTTCAACAAGATTAATTTGTTTGGGCCAATTTTCAGAGCCAATGATTAAACAATATCCATTAATTTGATGTGCCTTTTGTGTTTGCTGCTGTGGTCAGCATAAGTCTTTAAAGGGCTGGTCAAACTGCCCGTTTTAAACTGCCAAATTGTCCAAATAGGCCCATCATTAATCAATTTTATGGCTTTTACGTAAAGGTCATCAACTTTTTTGTTGTGCTTTTGCTGTTTTTAATAACTTTGTCATGCTATCCGATGCGATGCGATGCGATGCCATGCGATGGATGGGGGAGGGCTTAAAAACTGTGAAATTTTTGTGTTTGCATATTAAAATAAATCCTATAAATTAACACATTTCCCTTTCATTCTTGTCCGCCGACACCTGTTTTGGGGTTGGCTTTAGCTTTATTTATTCATTAATTTTAATGAATATTTTGCAAAGTTTTCTATGAGTTGAAGTTTTCACATTCTTTGCATCATTTGCTAAACGCTTTCACCCCCTTCATCCTCTTTGTTTTAAACCTTTTTTTTTTTTTTTGCTTTTTGTTGGTTTGTTGTTTTTCTTCATTTTTGTTGTTGTTTTTTTTTCTCATTTCCGAAGTGACACACAATTTTCGTTGCCCTGTTTGCCTTTTGGGCACTCAGATGGATGGATGGATGGGATGGAAAGATGCTTTCTAGCGTTGATGAATTTCTCTCTTCATCATAATTATGAGCGCAGAGAGTGAGAGAGCAGGATAAAGAAGAATAAGGTCTGGTTTGGTTTGGTTTGCTCTGGTCTGGTCGTTAGTTTTCACACATGCACTTTTTATTCATTTTGTGTGTGCGTGTGTGTCTGTGTGTGTGCAACATGTGGCAAAATATGTTGCCCCACTTTGGCCGTCTCTCTTCTAGCAATTAAAAGATAAGAATGTTGCACACAACCGACACACAAAGAGTCGTTCATTTGTTACTCATTAACCACAAAAATGACTTTTGCTTTTAGACTTTTGGTTTTTGAGCTCCACTCGACTTAGTTAGTGGTTGATTAAGTTAGTTAGTAATTACTTTACAGTCTAATGTACTTACTTATCACTGACAGAGGGTATCAATGATGATGAGGCAGCAGCAGCTAGCTCGCTCCTCCTTTCTTTTCCGTTTTTTTTTTCCAGTCCGATCCAGTCCTCATGTATGCCTCGTTGGCTTTTATTATTGTTGACTCTGCCCATTTTGTTCAGTGCACTTTCATTCACATCGTTCATTGTAATTACAATAATTACGACAAGGACTTGAAGGGTAGCTGCTGCTACTCCTGCTGTAGCCACATCTTTTGGACCTTGCACCTTAATGAAGCAGCATTCATTGATGCAATTGTCCTCGCTCGCCACTCGTTCTGTTTATTCACTTAGCAACACACATGACGTTCGTGTCGTTAATTGAAATCTTTTGCATTAAGCCGAAGTTCCTTCATTCCATCCAAACGGCGCCCTCCTCAGCCTCGGCCTCAATTTAACCCCCCACCCACCCTCACATACAAACAATTTTTGCTTCGTTTTATTTGCGTTGTTATTTATTTGTTGTTCAGTCAGTTCGCTTTCCTTTTTTTTTTGTTATTAAAGTTTAATTAAATACCTTTTTAAAAATTCTTACGCATGAGTGGAAAATATTTTTTAATGAGCTTTTTGCGCCTTTTGTGTAAAATATATGAGTAACAAGCCAGCCAACACGTCGTATGCGCGTTCTCTTAACCATTAAAAAGCGCGTAAATTGATTGTATATTCACACACACGCACACACACACACATACACACATATCCATACTGCTGGAATAATTACCAGTCCCAGGCCCAGTCCCAGGGCTAAAGGATGCGTACATACATATATCTGAATATCAGAATACATTATTGCCAAATGCTCAATCAGAGTGAATACACGAATAAATTCCATTCAACACGAAGTGTGGCAGAGTCAAATTTCGTTGCTGATTGTGCTCTGAAAGATATGTATTTATGTATAAAACTCATGAGATGCATCGCCATTCTTCTCGAGTAAGTGCGAGGAAATCAACTCAGAGTGGATACTTCTGAGAATTGGCCATTCGCATTTTACACAGCTCATCAGCTCATCTTTGACTTCGTCTCTTAACCGCTTTTTCTTTCCTTTCACACAGAAATATAAATTAAACTACACATTGCCAATTGATCAATCATCAAATTGGTCAATTGATTGATTCGAATTTTATACCATTAAGTCGAGAAATGATTAAGTCTATTCTCGGATTCACGAGAATTAGGACTTAGAGTCGAACTAACCGTTATCCTATACGACTTTGTTTACATTTCTCTTTGATATTAGCTTTTTTCGTTTTAATAACTCATGAAATTCTAAAAATATCCAACAAACTCCAAGGAAAAATAATAATTTTATCAAATTATTTGCCTCATCTAATTAACTTTTGAAAAGTCTACAAACATAAAAGCAAATTCTTGTAGCTTTGAGCCAAGGTCGGTCATAATATTTCAAATTATATTTGTTGTCCACTCATATAAAGTAGAGAAATAACTATGTTTCGTCTGAGATCAAATCAAAGTGTCTAAAATGAATGAAAATACAAAGGAACATTTGTTGGGAGACTTTAAGAGACTTTGCAAAGGGCATCTAAATTTCGGCGTTGTGGAACTTTATTTTTTGTTTATTTCAACCTAACCACCTAATGAAAACAACACACAACTTTACCCAAAATATTTTGACTTGGCTACAAGTACAAGCAAACAGTAAAAGAAACAACACAAAGAAGAAAAAAAAAGAAAGAAATTATTAAAAAGCAGAACCGAAAAAAAATTAAATGAAATAAAGGGAAAACTTTTCTTCTTTCTTCTTTTTTTTACAATCCGACTCGTAAATATTAAAGGTGAAGGCGTGAAAACTCGAAACTGAAATGCAAAATACAAACAGACGATGTTAAAGTCGGAGGCAGGGTGGGCGGGTGGTGTGGTATGGTGGGCGTAACCATTAGCCGCAGTAACCAGCCACAACCAGCGGGGAAGGGAGAATCAGAGAGGGGAAAAAGCCAAGCCAGACATTGGAATCGACCTTAATAAAGTCGACCTTTTTTGTTTGCGGGCGAACCTTCAATTTTTCATACAGATTGCCAACTTTCTCTATCTCAACCTACTTCCCTCAGCCTGTTGTATATTTTTCTCTCATTCTCTTCCTCTCTTTGGTTTGCAGCAAAATGCTGATACTGTTGTTGCTGCCTTTGTTGGGAAGCTTCGGTCATAGTCTCATTGCTGGAGTCGAGGCAAATCTGAGTCTGGGCTTTAAAGTCATTAAAGTGAGTATAGCAAAACGATTGATGAATTTCCTTATGAATATTACATATTAATGCTCTCTCTCTTCTTCTTTTCCACTTTCTTTATATTTTCTAATGCATTTGCTGCCGATTCTCTGTCCATCCAATCAGTTGCCAAGACATGCAAATCCGGGTAAGTTCAATTTAATTTTCATTTGCCTTACCTTTTTCTTCTTTTTTTTTTTTTTTTTGTTGGTGTTGTTGTTGTTGTGTGTAAATAACTTTTGGGCAAACGTATTTGCGAAATCAATTTGGCAAAGAAATTGAAAATTGTCAAATTACATTTCGCTTTGTGGTTCATTAATCAAAGGCCCAAAGTGTATATATTTTTCGTAGCAGATTTTTGTGTGCGCTTTCTGGAATAATGTTTTTGAAGTGCAACAGGAAAATGAGGAAAGAGTCCTCTCTCTCTCTCTATCTCTCTCTCTCTCTCTCTCTCTCTCTCTCTCTGTAGGAGCAAACACTGTGGTAGTCAGCCAGATGGCAGGCAGACATTTTCATTCGGTCAGGGCCATCAATTTAAATTATTTTTTCGTATTGCTGAGCAAATAAATATTCATGTCAAACCATTTTTTGTCTCTGTGTGTGGTTGTGTGGGCCAAAAGCCGTAAACAAAAATGAGAAAGATAAATTCTTTGGACCAAAAAAGTCGAATGGTCAAGTACCGTATGAAAAAAAACATGCATAAGCCCATTAAGTAATCGAGTTATAACTAAGGAAATCCTCGCATATTATTTCTACCGAATTCAACCTAAGCTAAGTTCGCAGAGATCCTTTGTTTGATCCTTTTTTGCTTGGAATTGCCATTTATTTGTATAACTATTGAGAGAGACATGCATTTCTATTCACATTTTTTACTTTTTTCATATTCAAAAAGATTTTTTAGGAATGCAAAATTTAGTTTTAAAGGATTTCGATTTGCTAGGGTACAATTTGACGAAACATCCTGTTGTGCTTTTATTTTTTGGCCCCACGACCGGGTCACTTTATGCTTGCCACCTTTGTCCTGTTCGGGTTATGCCAACAGAAAAACAGGTCATAAGAAACATTTGCAAAAGTGTAAAGAAACAAAAAATAACGAAAATTTCATTAAAACTTGCGCAAAAGCAAATGTATTTTTCTGCCTACGCTTTTTTTTCTCCATTTTCTTTGAAATTTCTTTGGTAATCTACAGAGCATATCATCATCTATGTGTGCCAGAAATTTAGAGATGTGGCCAAATGGGCCACCTTCTCTATCAGCCAAAGCTCGACCAAAAGGACCACGGCTCAAAAGCCTAACTAAAGAGTAAAGTGATTTTAATGGTTTTATTTTTCCTGTGGATATGTGTTTCTCCGTCTCTCTCTCTCTCTTTCTCTCCTTGCCACGAATGGGTATATGCAACTATTAGTCCTTTTGGAATTTATGCTTCTCACAGCTGACAATATTTTCAACACTTTTAAGTAGATAAATAAAATGTTTAATCTAATCTTCTGAGAGGCTTTTCTCACTCTAATCTCTTTTGAACGTCTGCTAGAGTATACTTAACTTCGGTTTCATTGGAATTTAGTCGTCCTTTACTTTTGTTCAACTATTGTTCAATACTTGGAGACATGGTCGTTATTTTGTGTGTGTGTGTGTGTGTGTGTGAGTGAGTGGTTTTTTTTCATGTTCTGCTCACACATTTTGTGTTGCACAAAGCTTTCCAAAATTAAACTAGAGTCCGAGAACTGTGCCAAAAACTTTTCGATTTGAGGGCGTTACAACAAATATCAAGCCGGCAAATATATACATATATATATATATATATATATATATGATATATATACAACCAATTTTATAGGAATAAAAAACACGCAGAGTAGCCAAACGGAGAACACATCATCACCCCATCACTCGATTCAAGTCAAAAGTTTTGAGTCAAATGCCAATACAGTTTGTGTGTTTCGTGTGTGTGTGTGGGCGTGTGTGTGTGTGTGTGGGTGTGTGTGTGTAGCACATGAGTTCGCCGCCTGTTTTGGGTTAGGAGCTTCGGGGGCCTTGCACGTAGTTCTCTCCCAGTGCCCTGGGCGCATATCAATGTTCCACACGTTGTTTGTTGAATGTTGTATGGAATCCGCCTTGAGTTTTGCCTCACCTCACCTCACCCACGGCTGCTCCTCCTGCTGCTGCTGCTGATGCATTGTCCAGAGCGAAACGGAACAAGTTTATTTAAACTGTAGAGCTTGTTCATTCAACTTTTTGCCTTTTTTTTTACATTTCGGTTTTTTTTTTTTTTTTGGGTGGAAAAAGTTATCGAAACACGAAAAATGTGGAACGCTGTTAGAACTTATACAACATATTTAGGAAAACGTGTAGAAATGTCGAGCAAACAAAACACGGAACAAGATTGACTTGGCATTAACTGAAAGTTTATTTCTTTTATTCTCAAAAATGGAAAAATGAAAAGAATGCTTGAAATATTTTTATTTTCTTCTAAGAATTGAATCGATTGGCTTGGCATCATGATGATGATGATGGTGATGGTCCAAGTAAACACTTCAAATAGACAATTTGCAACAAAATTGCGCATACGCAGCGTTTGACCAAAGCCTTTTTCAGAACTTTGTGTGTGTGTGTGTGTGTGTGTGTGTGTGTGTGTGTGTGTGTGTGGGGCCTTTGTTTGGACTGTATGCTGTTTCTTGTATATTCCTGCTTTTGGGCACTCAAAACTTGTCGCACACGCTCAAGTGTTGTAAATCTTTGCACAAAATGAAACTTTATTTGGTCATGGTCATCAACGACTTAAGTAAATCTAAAACTCTAAGTAAAACAAACACATACACAAAGAGAGAGAGAGAGAGAGAGGGGTAGAGGGTGAGGGGGAGGGCACACAGGCCGCATAAAACAAATAAACTGTGCACACGTGACCCCAAACATGACTACAATGTGGGGGTCAGTGGGTGGGAGGGGCGAGGGGTCGGTGTTGATGACCCAACAAAAGGGACAGGACACTGGACGCACTAAATTATGCTACACTTTCTTGTCAGCTTTCACATCATACTTTTTTTCGGGGGGGGCGGGGTGGTGGGTGAAACTATGTACAAGGACTTTTTAACAAAATAAAAAATGACATCTAGTTGAAGCATATCTACTCTTATTTCGGTAACCAAAACTCTAGCGAGGACACACACACTCACAAAGTTAACTGCTTAAGTACTTCGACGAGAGCGGTGACAGTGGCAGGGGAAGGGGCAGGAGCAGAGGGGCAGGGACAGATTGGGACAAGCGCGCAGATAGCAGATAACAGATAAAAGTGCTCACATTGCAATTTCAGCATTCACTTCCGCCTTAAGGGGACCGACTGAATGTTTTTCCAAATGTACATCTTCCCCTCTCCCTTCCTCCCACCACCACTCTCACTCTGTGTGTGTGTGTGTGTGTTGATTTTACCTTAACTTAAATTACCTGTATAGAGAGTACAATCAATTTTTAATAAGGTTTGTTAGCTTAAGCAGAAAGCACCAAAAAAAAAACTACAAAACGAGCAGCCAAAGAGCCAGGAAGCAGGACAGAGAGAGAGAGAGAGAGAGAGAAAGAGAGATATACTATACATAAATAAACAATTTCATGGATTTTTTGTTGTTTAATTAAGTTGAGTTTAAGAAAAATACCAAACAAACAAAAAAAACGCATTTTTTGCGAATGAAGTGATGACAGGACAAATGCGAAACGCAGTGCAGATGAAATTTCTCAAGATAGATAGAAGATAGATAGAAGATAGATAGAAGATAGATAGAAGATAGATAGAAGATAGATAGAAGATAGATAGAAGATAGATAGAAGATTGAAGAAGATTGGCAAAAGAAAGTTCCAACTGCAAAGAGTATCAAATATTCGCTGTCAATTGAAGATAATTTCATTTTACTTGTTTTTACTTTAGCAAATTCGTTTTCGTTAAGCGTTAGCAGTTGCTTGTAACAAAAAACGCCCCATCCCCCCAGCAGCCCTTAACCTTGCTCCCTTGCCCTTCTCCATCGAGTGTTCTCGCGGGGAGGGGAAAGAAGGAAAAAAAAACTGTTCAATGTTGGATATACATATAAGTATGTATGTGTTTAGGTGGGTGTGACAAGGGTCTTTGCCAGCGTGTGTTCAATGCAGACAGCTTTTTCCTGTTGTTGTCGAGTGAGTGTGTCGTCGCCGTCGTCGTTGTCGTCGTCATCTTATGGCAAAGTACATTAAGAAGATTGCACTTTCGAAAATGACACAATTCGCCACAAAGTGAAATGGTGTGAGCTCAAAGCTCGTGGGTTGATGAAAGGATTCAAGCACGCTCCCATGATCTAAGGGTATACATAAGTATGTTTTAGGTAGAGAGAAAGTACAAGCAAATTGCTAAATATCATAAATACTCGTTCGTACGTTCGTTCACATGGAAGGCACACACATACACACATATATTCATTACAATCAGCTCGCAATGCCAATTTTCACATTAACCATTGATGCCAAATGAATGATGATGTCTAATGTTGGTTTTTTTGCCACCCAAACGCCTCTTGTGGCAAAGAGGGACACGTTTCGCTTACAAAGTCACGTCGTCAAGGCGAAATCAATTCAAAGTAGAAAAGTACAGAGCACGTAGATAAGTGGGTGGGTCCGCTTCTTTCTTCTTCTTTCTCCGGGCTCCAAGGGCTATTAGTTGTTACAGCATTGCAAATGCTACTTCATTCGCACACAAACCGGCGAAACCGAAACCAAAGTAATTGTGATTGGCGGCTAGACACACACACACACACACACACACACACACACACACACATAGATGTATCTATCTATGTTGCAAAAAGCAAACTTTTGCGGCCTAATGGCATGCCATAAAGCAACAACATTTGTCAATATCAATTTTGATGAGACACGAACACACATTAAGTCTATTGTTTGTTTGGTAAATATGCGTTTCAAGCAAAAAAAAAAAAAAAAACACCCCACCCATCTTCACCCACACTCACACACAAAAATGAAAAGAAAAGCAAGGAAAATTTATAACAAACAGCCGCTGACATTAATTGGGTTTCATTCTTTTGGCACTGCACATGTGGCCTGTATTACACATTTGAGGAAAATAAATTAACAAGAAGAAAGGAAACCAAACGAAATGAAACGAAACGCAAAAGAAATAGAGGAAAACGACAAAACACACAGGAAAAGTGGGTGTATCTGATTGCGGAAGCAGCATTGAGACAAATATATGTATATAAGTATGTAGGACATTTATGTGCAATACAAAAAAATAAAATGAAAACCCATTTAGAAACAAGGAAATTACGAGCGTATCTTAAAATTACAAAAAGTTAATAGAAAAAAAAATAGAAACCACACACAAAAACCATAATCAATACAATGCCAATGAAGAAGAAGATCCCCTTCTCCTCAAGATATAAAAGAAAAGAAAAGAAAGTGGGCCTTAAGGCCGTTTCCAATTTACTACCAAGATGTCCTGTAATTCCTTAGTCCCTATAATTGCATTAGCTTTATATCTACATAGTCTTTGAGAACAAGATTTATTCGGCTGTTATTTACAATCCGTTTTTACTTCACCTAAAAAAAGTCCTGAAACGAAAAAGCAAAGAGTTTTCGCCTTGAGATCTTGTCCGGTGTTCTAACAGATGTTTTCAATATCGATATCGATAAAAAAAAAAGACCCGCTAAAATAATCTAGCGGTTTCAGCGGAATGCTATGTCAGCTCACCACTAGATATTAGCTAAATTTTATATATTTAAGGGGAAAAGTTGCTACGGAAAGTAAAGTCCTTTCTTTTTGTCCAATGAGTTCGAAATAGCTGAGAAAGTAAATCGAATAACTGTCAATTTAAGTGAATAAGGTAAAGTCCCAGACTATTGTTTAGACTTAGATTAAACCTCTCTATTTCTATCTTATCACATAAATAGCTATAAGTTCTTTAAACATTTATCGAAAGTTAAAATATCTTGGATTTAAATCTGAAACTGAACTACGTATGTAAGTGTGTGTGTGTGTGTGTGTGTGTGTGTGTGTGTGTGTGTGTGTGTGTGTGTGTACTTTGGCCTGTTGTTAAAGATTACCATTTTACTAGTGCATACAATTCAATTTCTATTTCTATTTCCATTTTGGCAATTTTCCCTAGACTCACATCTGGCCAAACTCAAAGTCCTCGGTGTCTGGCCCTGTCCTGTTTTTTATGCTCATTTGATTTTTTCTCTTTCTTTCTTTATTTGTATATATACATATACATGTACATGTGTGTGTGTGTGTGTACGTATGTGTGGATATCCTTTTTGGCTACGCGACAACAATGGTTCGAACGACTCCTGCTCCTGCTCCTGCTGCTGCTCCTTCGCCTGCTCCGCCTGGATGTTGAATCTGAATGTGAATGTGCATCTCTTGGACTGTCACATGGGCTTGATTCTCGTGCTGGTTCTGGTTCTGGTCGTGGTCCTCGGTCCGCCTGCAGCCAATTGCAGTGTTGGCAACACAACATTCGCACATGGAGTCACATTTAAATTGGATTGTAAAACCCAATGCGTGTGTGAGGTAAGTGGAATGCGGGTAGAAGAAGATGCTAAGGGGGTAAGGGGGGACATTCGGTTGCCACAAACCACAGACACAGTCAAAGTCAACTGCAGTTTTATTAAACGACGCTTTCTCGTTTCCTTTTGCATTTTTTTTTTTTTTTTTTTTTGTTTCTTCCTTAACCTGTATTTAGTTTTTGGCCACATTCTATTTTACATTCAAATTTTCGGTCACTTGAAATTGGAATTTCATTCTAATTAAAATTAAAGTAAAGTGTGAAGCTTTAAATTGCTTGCGAATAATTGAAGTGAAACATTTGTAAAGAATTTCAATTGCATACTTTCGGGTATGTATGTGCTTGCCCATGCAAATGAATGAAGGAAATTCACAAATTTAATTGATGTAATCATTAAGAGATATTTTTCAATTGAACCAAACTGAAACACCACTAAAAGAATGAAGCTAGGACCGACCACAAATATGATGTGGCTTGTCGATTCACAGATGGCGAACATTTTTCCCATAAAACTGGACAGATTTTATTCCATTCTCTAGACTAATTCTTAAAAAATTAGAGAAAATAGCTGTAAATTGACCAGAAAATGCCTGAGTTTCAGTCCTCGTGACTTGTTCGCCTCTAATGTAAGGGTATTGAAATTGCTTTGATAGTTACCCAAAAGATATCTGGAATCAATGGCAAAGTACAAAGTACAAGGTACTTAACAAGCACGAAATAAGAGCACGTGTTGAAACATTGTATTAAATGGGACATAAATTTGCCGCTTTAGGGTTCTTTGGGTTCAACTTGAAAACGCTCTCTCTCTCTCTTATTAGCCATATCTAAAGCAAGGCGACGAAAGAGAGAAGAAAAAAAGCAAACGGCAAATCCTTGACAATGCTTTATGGTTGTGCATTTTTGCTTATATATATATGTACAGAGATCTGGAGAGTATCTGGCCATTTCACCTTTTTACCCAAAGCCAAGGCCGTTTATCACACAGACCGAAATATAAAACACCACAAACACACACACACACACACACACACACACACACACACACACACACATACACAATTTATGCAATGCAATTTTGCGACGACAAAACAAGAAGAAGTCCAAACGTTGTACTAAACGTGCAAATCTTCTGAAAAGGAGAACAAAAACTGGGTTATAAATAAACCAGTGAGCAGGCAAAAACTATAGAAGGGAAATAAAATGAACAAAAAATAATGTTAATTTCCAGTTCAAGTCCACAACAAAATTAAACACTTACACCCGCACACACACACACACACACACACACACAGTCAATTCATGGTCATTCGGCTAGTTGTTGGTTGTGAGCCTTCAATTTGTGTTCTGAGACGAGTGAGCTTCTTTTTCGTTTGTTTTCGTTTTGGGGTCAATATTTTCTTTACATTATGACTTTATTTTTGGTTTGCCTTCCCCATCGAAAGCTAAATAAACACCACAGAAATAACAACAACAATAATACGGAGAGGGGGGAAGCAAGAGCAAGAGGGAGCACTTTGTGCCACATTTAATGTATTTTAATGTCCCCATTGCAGAATGGTCGCCATGCCTGCTCCACGCTGTGTCCAAACGAACAGCTGCCGGCACCAGAGGACACGATTTCGTGCAGATCACCGCGTCTCGTCGAGGTGCCCGGCCACTGTTGCAAAATGTGGCTCTGTGAGAATCCAACAGCTGATGGTAAGTTGTGGGCCCCGAACCCGAAGCCGAACCCTCATCCCTGCCCTCACCCTCACCCCCACCCTCACCCTGGCCCTCTTACTATATTGTTTTATAAGTGTGTTTATGGTCGGAGTCGCGCTGTCCTGCCAGCCCTTACCACACACCATCATTCCAGTGGCCAAGTTAATGGCGCTCAGGGGCCAGACATTTTGTTCGCATCCGGTTCTTCTCTCTGTCTTTGTCTCTGTCTCTGTCTCTGTCGCTGTCTCACTCTCTCACTTAATGCTTTTTAAGCGCCCAACGAAAAGCGCAGCGCATATTTATAAAGATGAATTATTCCATGACAACCAACAGTGGACTGGAGGTCACAACCACCCACCACACCACTACCAAGGGCTACTACTACCATTGGAGTAGCACAACAGCAACAGCAGCACCAGCAGCAGCAGCATAATTACTTACACAAGGATTAAGTGTTAATTAAACGCGCAGAATGCAATAAATAAACAAGATTATTAAGCGTTGTTGGCCATCCCAAGAGCTTCGTGGGGCATGAGGCTTTCACATAGGATCAGATCGATCTTACATCCGAATAAGAAATATCCTATGAGACCTTTAAAAGACTTACACTTAAGTGAAGCAGAAGAAACTCACGTTCTTTGAAAGTATAATATGAAAAGGAACGAACAAAAGTTATTTTTGATTTAATTTTTGATAGATCAGATGATGAAAATCTACCCTGATAGACCTTAGATCTACATCTACAGAAAAAGTGGAGTTTACAAAGGATCACAAAGGATTCATCTCACTCAATAGCTTTGCCTTTGCATTTTGTCACTTCATTTAGCTATAATTCTCATCTAGTTTTAGCTTTAAATGTATGAGGAGAACTCTCTTCTTAAGTTCTCTCAATTTGTTGCAAGTGTATTGATTATTCGTGGTATTCATTCAATTTCACTGTCCCATCTACCATGATAAATGAGCAAAGGCATAACCATTACCAAAAAAAAAAATAAACTCTTATTTCATTTCTTAACTTGCCATTGCAGTCTATGCCACCTGCCACAATAGCAGCATCAGTGGCAATTGGACCGCCTGCAGTCAGCCCTGTGGCCTAGGGATTGCCACTAGGCAAACCAGCACTCATGCGGGTTGCCATCAATTGAGCAATTTGCGGTTATGCGAGAATCGCAAATGTGCCGAGGACAATAAACAGCAGCAGCAGCAGCAGCAGCAGCAACAGCCACAACTGAGGAGCAACAGTCGGTCATTAACGCAAAGGCGACAACATAACATGATTGAAAATCAGCCCTTGGCCCATTCCCATTTGCATTCCCGCACTCATCATCATCACCATCATCACCATCATTATCATCATCATCAGCAGCAGCAGCAGCAGCAGCAACAACATCATCAGCAGCAAGAGCAACATATGCTTTTACCAGAGGAGCCTGCTCACAGAATACGCGTAAGTGTTGAGTGAAACAAACAAGCATTAGCCCACAAGCCCACGAACTCCACATCAACATAAACATTCCTCCAACCAATCCATTCCAACGTATTCTTCTTGCCTTTTGTTATTGCAGAAGGGGCACGAGTGTCGCAGCATACAGCGTCTGGGACCGGCCAGGATACGACTGGGCGAGTGCGTCTCGCGGAAACTTTATCGACCCAAACTTTGTGGACGTTGCCATCGTGGCATTAAGTGCTGTGTCCCCGCAGCGACGACAACGATACAGGTGAGATTCAGACTCAGTCCCTCGATTCTAGGCTAAGCTGGACTCAGAACCAACTGCAGCAGCAGCTGCATTTGACAGCTCAGCTAAAGCAGAAAACTTTCAGCAAAATCCATCCCCAACCCCAACCCCAACCCCAACCCTCTTTATTTCTTTGCATTCGCCATCTGCAGGTTTTTGTCTTCTTCAGTTGTTATTTGTCTGTTTCAATTAAATTAGCGTTAATTTCCATGCAAACTCATCAATAATGAAAGCAAATCCCCCGTCTTGCTAGAATCTCGAAGACATTTGCCTTCCTCGATGCTCTCAATGCTCATAATACTTGTATTTCGAGAGGAAGCAATGAGAAACCTTTTTTCGAATAAGTTTCGGATAAGTTTTCATTAAACTATCCACAAATCAGATCAAGATTGATTTCTTTCATTAACTTAGTTAATAAACTACTTATATAGTGGCATTCCTTTTGCCTTAAAGGCCCAATTATAATTTTATTTGCAGTACAAAATCTTTATGGATGGACTTAACTTCCGAACTATTATCCATTTTCTTAGAATCCTTCATAGAGAAACTTAAGAAACCACAAAACAAACTATTTTTCAACTTAACTTAATTCGATTATTCGCAATTTTGAATGATTGAACCTCTCTTCGTCATTTTCCCTCCCTAAAAGATGCGTAACACCCAAAAGAACATTTTTACGTGAAAATTCACAACGTTTCTAAAGAAATTTCGCTTCAAAAACAATGTTACGTAACGCGTTGATTGAATCACCGACGCTGTAAGCATTGTAGCGTTTCACAGGACACGCCCCCACGCCATAAATTGATTTGTAACTTTTATTTGCTCCTTTTAAACTTTGCATAAATTGCAATCTGTTCACATTAGTGAAGCAAAACATTGCAATTGATTCAATTTAGTGCTGGAATTTGTGATCAATTAAAATTTTGTTGCAATTTGCAGGTAATCGAATTGTCGTTGCCTTTTTCGCTTTCTGATTCTTTTTTGCCATTGAGTTTTACGTTTGGCTGTTTGTTTATTTGCTTTATTGGCTTTTGCCGGTTTGTCAATCCCTCTCTCTCTCTCTCTTTTTGTATTTTTATTTTGCCGCCTTTTAGTTTTAATTAAAAAGCAAATTGCATTAAAATGTCAATTTGCAGTCGGGCCAAATGGCAAACGGTAGCCAGGTAGCCAGGTAGCAATTGCCAATTGGCAGATGGCAGTGAAATTAAAAGTCAAATGCTGTCAAAATCAATTTAGCACCTGTTCCCCATTGCACATTTCCAATTTATTAAAACGAAAGGCCTCAGATTTCCAGCTTGTTACAATTGCAATCTTTTACCATTTTCCTCTCTCTATCTCTCTCGCTTTTCTCTTCCTTTCTTTCTTTCTTTCTTGTTGGCCAGGTCGAGCTGTTGTGTCCTTTAAATGCCGTAGATCCAATTAACTACGTACAACAGCGAGCACAGCAACGTCAAAGGGAACAGCATTCAGTGGAGCAATCATCGTCATCCTCATCGGCGTCGTCGTCGTCGTCGTCGTCGTCGATGGAGCTGAAGGAGCAACCAAATGCACAGTTATGGGATACCGTCGCCTTGGAACCAATCGATCAGGAATTTCTGCAATCACATCAGATACAAATTGAGAATAAATTCATTGCCGTCGAATGGATACTGAAATGTGAATGCAACAAGAATGTAAGTACCCAGAGCAGATTGAATGGATCGAATTGAATGGGAGGGGGGGGGGACTAACGATTCGGTAGGGGGCTGGGGGTAATGGGAGAACATAGTACCTTTTCATTTTTAGAGACAGAGAACAGAGCAGAGCCATAAACGTAGTCATATTTCTTTGCCTTCGGTCATATTTGCCAGCATTCCATGCCAGCGAGTCATTCAGCCATCATTGGAGGAGGACAAGTGCGGGGGGGCAGGTTTGGGTTTGGGGCGTCTTTACCTCTTCGCAGCAGCTGCATGAAAATTGCTTTCACTTGTCATTTTAATCGCATTTGTTGTTGTTGTTGCTGTTGTTGTTGCTGTTGTTGCTGATGCTACTGCCGTTGGCTCTTGAAAGCATTTTCTTTTGATATCCTTTAAATGGCTTGGGTATGATGAACCAAAGAAAAATCCATCGCATCCAACCAAAAACTGTTTTAAGCACTTAAACAAATTTTCTACCCCAATACTTACGTTGTGTGCGATCAATAGGCATCACTTAGTCGATACGTTTTAGCTTTTCATCTATCTATATAGACGGCCTGCTTGTTATTTTCCATTCTATGCACAAATGTGTTTTTGTTTTCCAAAAGAACGATGAAAAAAGGAAAATATTACTGCAATTTTTTTTGTTGTCGACTGCTTTTGTGGCGGTTTAGGGAGAGCCGAGAGGGTGGAAATGGAGTGCTTTAGGTTATACATAGTATTCAGAGTCAGTAGTAGTTGTTGATGTTGTTGTTGTTGTCGTTTGAGTGGAGTGTGCGCGCCGCCGCACCCATCTGTCTGTTGTGTTTTCCCATTATTTTGGCGTATTCATCTTGAATGCTTCGTTTTTTGTTTTGTTTGTTTTTTTTTCGTGCCTTTTCTGTATTTGTATTTTCTATTTTGGCGAGTGCTCTGCAATTGCAATGATTGGATTTTTATGAATACATTCATCAAAGAGCGGCGGCGGCGGCGGCGACGACGGCGGCGGTTATGTCGCTGCAATGCGGTGGGTGGGCAGGGGAGAAAATCATGCATGAAAGCTAACCAACATTTTGTTGCATACTTCCGGGCAATACGTGCAACATGTGTTTGTATTAGTGTGCGTGTGTGTGTGTTAGTTTTGCGGCTAAAGTGAGGCTTTTGTTTTCCATCGATGTGACTGTGTATGAATGAAAGCGTAAAAATCTGTGGAAAAACCATTTCCACACACACACACACACACAGACAAAAAACCTAACCACCACACATACAATGAGTTGGTTTTTTAGTTGTTGTTGCTCCAATTTGAGATAATCCTCTAAAGAACAATTCCAACTCTAAATCAATTCATTCAATGGAGTCATTCACTACTTCAATTCGCTGGTTTAGACAAATTTTTTTACCCTTTGAATGAGAAGAACAAAATCTTCCCAACAAAAAACAGCTTCAAAATCGTTAAAAAGTAGACTAAATTTTACATAATTAATAATGAATTCGCACGGGACCAGAAAAAGCTTCATTGAAACTTCTTTTGTGTTGATATTTCAAGCTGTGCAAAGAAATTCGTTATAGGAAAGTTCGACTGCAATTTAAATACTCATTTAAATAAACAAAAAACTGTAAAGATCCTACAAAATTACTTGAATTACTTACATTCCTGCCTTCATAGTGATCTTTTATACTCCTTTAAATATCCAATTAATTAAAATAATTGATGGATAAACTGACTAAAAGAGTTTAATCCTTGTCGTCAATGAATATAGAGTATTTTCCTTTATGGTACTCTTTAATTCTCAAGAAGATTACTTTCTCCAAGAAGATTACTTTCACTAAAGGCAACTTCTTAAATTAGTTTGAAGAAAATAACTGAGTCTCTGCTCTTTGAAGAAGGTTTAAATAATAATAAATCAATTTAACCATCATTTGAACGTGAACCAAATTGATCCAAGTAGAAATCTTAATGGGAGTTTCAATAGATAGGTCTCTGCTTGGTGAAAATAAACAACCTCTCGATGATTAGTTGTAATAGTTGGTTAGTTTTACTTAGTTCACAGATAGAAAGAACCATATAAGAGAACTTGTGTAGCGCGCTGCTAGCCCTGAGATTTGCTCTCTCTCTCTCTCTCTCTCTCTCTTCACACATTATCACAATTACTAGCGATAGCGATAAATTGTTTAGACCTTTATAGTGTGTTTACTTCCCCACCTGCCACATCCAATTTAGAGGCATATAACTAGGCAATTATTAAATAAAAATGGCACCAAACGTTGATAAAACCTCTCGAATCTTATCAGTGCGAAAATAAACAACATAAAACTGATGTGAATATAAGAGTACGACACGATGTTTTGCCTAGCGCAGCACTTTGCCTAGCGCGAACGCATGTGTTTACATATTTGCAGACGTTGTGTGTGTGTGTGTGTGTGTGTAGTGCTCTTAGGGTGAAAGTGTCCTACATTTCGGAAATACATTTCAGTCGCTTGTCAACCGTAGAGCTAAACGAACGTGCCAACGCGACAAACGAGAGCGAAGGCGAAAGCGAGAGAGAGAGAGAGAGAGAGAGAAATCAAAAACATGAGTTCCGCTTCCATACGCTTGCTCAGCAAGACCAAACAAACCGCTCGGATTGTTATTGTTGGTGCGGGGGCTGCGGGCATAGCGGCTGCCACACGCCTACTCGAACAGGGCTTTCGCAATGTGGTGCTGGTCGAGGCAGAGGATCGGATTGGCGGACGCATTAATACCATACCATTTGCCGACAATGTTGTCGATCTCGGGGCCCAGTGGTGTCACGGCGAGAAGGGCAATGTGGTGCATGAGCGTGTCAAGGATTTGAGTCTGCTGGAAGTCACCGAAGATCATTATGAGACATTCAAGTGTGTGCGCTCCAATGGACAAGTGCTGGCCGAGGATATTGCCGATCAATTGAGATCCATTGCCTTCAATTCGATACCCGAAAGACAAACGGAACTGATCAACTATGAGGGATCGCTCGGTGATTATTTGACAACAAAATATTGGCAAGAGTTGGCCAAATTGCCGCACATCGAACGTTCCATAGCCGAAGAGTTTCTCGCTGTATTCCACAAATTCGAAAGCTCTGTGGAGGCTGCCGATCATCTGTTTGAGGTCTCCGGACGTGGCCATCTCGAGTATTGGTTATGCGAAGGAGAGCTGCTCCTCAATTGGCGTGATAAGGGCTATCAGAAATTTCTCAAATTGCTAATGAACGCCACGGAAGATCGCCCCGACCTGGGCATGCTCACTGGCCGTGTGCTGCTGAATAAACGCATCAGCGAAATCAATTGGCAAGGCTCCAATGAGCTGATCATACGCTTCTGGAACGGTGAGATTCTCACTGCCGATCATGTCATTTGCACTGTCTCGCTGGGAGTGCTCAAAGAGCAACATTCTCGACTCTTTGTGCCCGCCCTGCCGGAGGCGAAAGTTCGTGCCATCAAAGGCCTCAAGTTGGGCACTGTGGATAAATTGTTTTTGGAATTTGCCGTCCCACCATTGCCCACAGATTGGCCAGCCTTCAAGTGCCTGTGGCTGGCCAAAGATCTAGAGGAACTACGCGCCACCGAGATGTTCTGGTTGGAGAGCGTTTTTGGGTTCTATCCCGTTTCGTATCAGCCACGTATTCTTCAGGGCTGGATTATTGGCGAGCATGCCCGGCACATGGAAACCCTGACCGAGGAGAAAGTGCTGGAGGGTCTGCTCTGGTTGTTCCGCAAATTTCTGCCCTTTGATGTGCCACATCCGCAACGTTTCCTGCGCACTCAATGGCATGCGAATCCCAATTTCCGTGGCAGCTACACCTTCCGTTCAACTTACACGGATGAGTTGAGAACCGGTGGCTGGGACCTGGAGGCGCCGCTCCTCGATGTCGGCGGGCGACCACGTTTACAATTTGCCGGCGAGGCATCCCACAAGCATTTCTATTCAACGGTCCATGGAGCCGTCGAGACAGGCTGGCGCGAAGCGGAACGCCTGAATGCCTACTATCGCTCCCGTACTGCCCAATTGTAGGAATCCAAGTGCATTTGATTTAGAAGAACAAAACTATTAACCTTTTTTTTTATTAGTGAAATAAATGAAATTCTTTAGACAAAAAACGCTGACAAATGTCTGAAGTTTGGCTTCAAATTTCAGTCTCGGATCAGTTTGGGAGAGTTTTTTGCCAGTTAAAGCTGCCTCATTCTAGTTTTTTCAGACGAATCGTATGAAAATATATATTTGTTTTTCCTTTACCAGTTTTGATCACTTCCTCTCTTTTTCGAATTCGCATATTTTCTATAAGACAAGTGCTTATATGATGTACTAGTTGCCACTCTCTACAATTTACACGAGTTTAGATCATCTTAGAACCATTTATTTCATATAGCTAAAGGTTTATACCAGTTTAGATCATCCTCTGTTTGCATATTTTACTCTTTTGGGTATTCTTTACTTTAGTTTCCACAAGTTATACTAGTTTAGATCACTCGATAACATTTTATACATGTTTAGATCAACATATGTCACTTATTTTATAAAACATCTGTACTTTTCTTTATCTCATCTGATTTATACCAAATTCAGATTCTCCTTAATCGCATTATAACCGATTTATACCAGTTTAGATCTAAAAGAATTGGACTTCTCATTCACTTTTCTAATTTATACCAGCTTAGATCGCCGTTAGACCACCTTTAGATCGCCTTTTTATACAGTTTTTGCAATTATTCCAATTTAGATTCTCTTTAATACCATTATAAGCGATTTATACCACTTTGGGTAACTTCGAGGCACCTTAAAATCTATTTTGCTAGTTTTTAAACAATTTAGAACAGCATCAAGTTTTAAGCCAGTGTACTCAACATTTGCAAACATTTCAATTTTGAGTTTTCGGTGTGTTTAAAATTGTTGAAGAGAGCCGCTTTGCATTCCATTTCACACAATATTCGGTATCTAAGGCATTTTGACCGTTTTGACCAAAAAAACATGTTGACCAACTCATTTGCAGCCAACATTGGCAAACAACATTGTAATTGCGCCTGTTTTCCAGGGCATTTACAAACAACAATTCACTACTCATCCCCTCCCCCCAAACCCCACCCCACTTAGTATACTTTTTTTTGTGTGATTTTTTTTTTTTTGGGGGGGTTTAACACATGCAAACATCCAAATTACGGGTGGGGAGGGGAGTGGCGGGATGTAGAAAGCCAAATGCAAAAGCAAAAATCAGTTTAGCACTTATCTGGGATGCAGCAAAAACGTAGAAACAGACGGCCAACGCACTCGCCCCACCCCCAACAATTGCCCCCTCTGCATAAAAGGGACGACCACAGAACACAGAGGGCACCAGAGGCAAATGCTAGAGGATTGGCCAAGGGATTGTCCTGCGAAATGCTTCAACAATTGCTGCCATGTTGAAAATTCAAATTTATGCTGGAAAGCAGACGACTGACTCCGACTACTCCCCCCTACCGGGACTACCCGGACTACCCGGACTACTCTGGCTGCTCTCTGGGTGTGTGTGTCTCTTTTGCCCTCTGGTATTTGTTTGTTTGTTTGTTTGTTTGTTTTGGGTGTGTGTATGTCTCGTATCTCGCAGATTACCCCGTTAGCCCAATTACATATGCGACTTTGTCGCCATTCTTGGGCCAACAAAAAAAAAGGACACAAGGCGCAAGGCGAATCTGTGGTCCTATCTACCACACCATTTCCAACTACAAGTTGGTCGGCCACATCTGCTAGAGCTGCTGCTGCTGCTGCTGCTGCTGAGTTAATGCCCAACAATGATGGCCGGTGTCTAGCCAAGCGTATACGTGCTTTTTGTCCTTCACTGACTTGGAGTGACAATGTTAAACAAGTCTCCGTTTTGACCAGACCAGAGCAGCAGGCAGACACATACATATACATACATAGATGTACATTTGCCATGCATGGGGTGGGTAGATGGAGCTTCTCTTTTTTTTCTGCTTTTGGGTCCAGGTAATGGTTATGCCTTGGTACTTCTGGACAGCCAAAGGATTTCACTCCATGTCTGTGTGTGTTTTGTTCTACAATTGTGAGTGGTTAAGTTGACTTGGAGAAGTCATCATGTGAATGCATAAAGCGAAATGGAAATGGAAATAGGAAAGGGGAATGGGAACGGACATGGACATGGACATGGGCTCGGGCTCTCTTCAAAGCAGAAAGTACACTTTGAGAAAAATCCATTTCAAGAGTCATTCTTGAAAATGAAAATTATTGATTATACGAGTATATGCAAGATATTTGATTTTCAAGCAGATTCGTGTTCTCAAGTCTGGATTAGGCAGTTAGTTAACAGTTCTGTAGCATACTTTTGGGAACTATTATTGTTAGCTTCAAAAATTGAATTCGCATTTATTTTTATTGACTTTTATTCGACCATTCGAGCTATACATTCATGTGCTGCATTTATTTCGCATTACGTTCATTATAATATTGACTGAGGCGATCCGCCTCACGCCAACCCGTCTCGATGGCCCCATGGACCGTTGAGTTGTGGATTTTGCTGGTTGCCTCGCCAGCAAATTGTAATCGCGGTCGACCATTTATATCCAAGAGTGGAGCCTCTAGATTCCAAGGCCCAATATCGAGCTCATCGGCATAGGTTGTGCGATAGCTATAGCTGCCACGGAAATTGGGATTCGAATGCCATTGGGTGCGAATGAAACGTTTCGGTTGCGCAATTTCAAAGTTCAGAAATTTGCTAAAAAGCCATTGAATGGCCTCCAAAACTTTTGCCTCTGTAAGCGTCTCCATGTGCCGAGCATGTTCGCCGATTATCCAACCCTCTAGCAAGCGCGGCTGATGGGACACACAATGGAAACCATTTACACTCTCCAGCCAAAACATTTCAGTGCCACGCACCTCGGCTAAATCCCTTTCCAGCCACAAGCACTGAAACCCAACAAAATCCTCTGGCACGGGTGGAGCTGAGAACTCCAAGAGAAATTTGTCCACAGTCCCGAGATTAAGGCCCTTGATGGCACGCACTTTTGCCGCCGGCAGGGCAGGCACAAAGAGCTGTGAATGCTGCTCCTTAAGGACACCCAAAGAGACGGTGCAAATGACATGATCTGCTTGCAGAATTTCACCGTTCCACAAGCGTAGAGTCAACTCCTCGCCATGTGCCCAATCGATATTGGCCACGCGTCTATTCAGCAAGACACGCCCATTGAGTGAGCCCAGATCGTCGGGTTGATCCGCCTGGGATTTCATCAATAGTCGCAGGATAGTCTTAAAACCCTTGTCACGCCAATTGACCAAATTATCCCCTTCGCAGTCTTCAAAATAATCCGTTGACGATAGCTCAAACAGATGATCGCAGCCCTCCCAGCCACATAGCATAAGCTTCATGATCTTGAAAGCTTCCTTGGCCACTTCAGGCTCCAACGACGGCAATTCCTTGGCCACTGCCTTCCAATAACTTTGCGTCACATAATCCCCACGTGAGCCCTCATAATCCTCGTGTTCGTCCATGGCGAATTTATCCATCATACCCTGCAGTATGTTCGTTGTCTCCTGTGACAGAATTTGCCGATTCGAGCGTATGAATCGATTGCCATCCAAATATTCTCCAGTTCGTTCCACTAGATTTAGGTCCTTGACCAGGTCATAGACAACATTACCCTTCTCGCCGTGACACCATTGGGCGCCCAAATCGATGACATTATCGCCAAATGGAATCGTATGAATACGTCCACCAATACGATCCTCTGCCTCGAGCAATTGAACATGCTTGAATCCCTGCTCCAACAGCTTAGTGGCTGCTGCAATGCCCGAGGGACCAGCTCCTATTATCACAATGCGAGCGGTTTCCTTGTTCGTCTTGCTGAGCAAGGAAGAACCAATCGAAGGAGATGATGATGACGACGATGATGATATCAAACAACTGCCACTCATAATGTATCGCGGAGAACTAACTAAAATGAATAGCAAACTCAAACAACTTTGCTTGTTTTCTTGTACTTATATACCTACATTTGGTTTATCACTATCACAACTGACCGCACAGATAAGGAACTAAGTGAAGTGCTGCGGTTTTAGCCTTGAACTATTTGATATAGTATTCCCCTATATGTATGCAAGATTTCAAACAATGAAATACAAATATTTATCGTCTCCAAATTGCTTATCAGGTCCAAAACTTATCGAGGCACAAGTCATAAAAACAAAATGTAGTTTTTTTAAATGATAACTTCCCTTTCTCTTAATTATTTCTCTTCTTCCTCTCTCTCTCTCTCTCTTTATCTCTTTGTTTAATTGAATTTGTTTTGGTTTAGTTTAACAAATTAAAGTTTTAACCACTACAATTATTTCAATTAATTTTTATTTCATACAATTTGTGGAAACACACAAATATTTGTCGCTCATTTTGACCAGCATGTTTTGGGCTCTGCTAGAAAAATGCATTTAATTAAAATGTTGCAAAAAATACAAAAAACAATGTTTAATTAAATTGTGTTTATAAATGGGCATATTAATTATGCGTGAATTTTCATTAAATTTTCACTTAAATTGTTGGCTTTGGCATACCCTAAAATCCACGGAAGCTAACGCTTTAAGAAGTCTTTTTGACTTCCTCATGAGAAAGTGAACTCCAAATAGTATTAAAGGGTTTCTGTATCCCCTTTTCCCTCTTTAGACGTTACGTTGCATTTATAAGTCTTTACTTTCGTTTTCGTTCTCATTTTCGTTTCATGGCATTTGAATTTACAACAATTCTCTCACAGATAGCGAATACAATTTATCAAATTATACTATATGGAAATAATTGAAATAATATTATTTAGTTTTGTTTTTTTTGGGTACAAATCCGAAAAATTAATTCAAAACTTAAGATATTTTACTGCATATAGAGTATTGAGTAGTCGTTCTTACTAATTTAAATCATTAATTTTCTCTCATTCTCTATCTCTGCTTGTCTTGACGCTGTGCAGCATTGCAATGAGGATGACAATGACAATGACAATGTCGGCGGGAACATAACTAACGCCAGTTACAATTACAACAAGAAAAGCAACAGCAACAGCAACACCATGAACAACAACATCAACAACGACAACACCATGAACAACAACAATGAACTGTCTGGCCAAAATGATTTTCCGCAACAAGAAAATCAACATTTTCACGAAAATAATGGCCTGGTGAATGAGCTAACCAATGGAAATGATGTGGCTGATGTTGCTCCTGCTCCTGCTGCTGCTGCTGCTGCTCCCGATGCTGATGACGATGATAATGATGATGATGAGGACAACCAACGCAACAATATGGATGACAACAACTCGTCGTCGGAACAACAGCCCGATATTATACCATATCCACTTAGTGTGGGTGAAACAAGCTGGAAAACCGCAAAACTACAGCAACAGCAATGGCAACAGAAGCAGCAGCAGCAGCAGCAGCACCACCACCACGAGGACGAGCAGGAGGACTCGGAGGTGGCCAATAGAAAACCGTTAAAACAATGGCAACAGCTAACATAGCGCAAAATGAGGCGTAATTATTTCTCTCGCATGCGATAAAAACACACACACCACACACATACACACACAACACATACACCAAAAAGAAAGATGGACAAAAAAAAGACGGAAAACCAGTAAAGTAAAACCGAAAAAATGGTAAATGGAAAACAAAAGAAATGGAGGAAAATGGAGAAATGAAGCTATAATACACATACATAAGGTCAGTTTAAGATTTGTACAGCATAGCGATACATAAGGCCAGAGTTGGGAACTAACTAAGTTTGTAAAAAATTAAAAAAAGAAACAACACACACACACACACACACAAGAGAAACAGGAACACATAACAAAATTTAATGGAAATTGGTTAGGATTTGAACATATCGAGGCATAAGTATATAGATACGGGGAATTATGTGTGTATTCTATGTGTGAAATAAATTAATACAAGCAACAGCAACAACAACAACAACAACACTAAAAGAGATTAACAACAAAAAAGCTTAAGAGAGCAAACTAAATTACGGCCGTGCCGAAATTTCTATACCCTTGCTCAAAATCCAATCCAATTAAAGTCAATCATTTCCCTAAGGACTTTAAGCCTTTTCCACAAGAGTTACTTTTTGCTACTTTTGCTAGTGGTGACATTCCGCTAAACTGGCTAGATTTTTTAGCAGGTTTTTATCGATATCGATGTGTTTTTTTATATCGTCACCAATTATTTCCGGCCTGCGAGGTCATATGTCGTCCGATTTGAAATATTTTAGAATGTAAACACTAGAGCTAGGATTCTCTCCCTAGTTATCTCAAGTAATATGGAGAGTCGGTCACCTGAGTTCAGGCACGAAAACGCTTTGGCCAAGAGTATAATATATCGAAAAGACATGACAAGACAAAACCGAAATCATATTTTTGCGATCACATATATACAGCAAAAACCAAAAACATAAAAATAGAAAATGCCATCAAAATTTCAATAAAAGTAAATATACAAAAAAAATTCCGGGAAAGAAAAATGAAATTGTCATGTAAATGAAATGCTGCCCAATTTAATAATTTGAAACCCAAAAAGAAATTAATTTAGATGTACCGATTAAAAAAGAAAAGCTTGCTATATAGATGGCTTCAGCAGCATCAAGGCGTAATTTGATCTAAATTATTGCAAAATACAAAACCAAAAATAAAAACAGAAAAACACAACTTAAAAACAAATGTTTAAATTTGTGTGTATTGAAGTTATAACTGTGCTATATACTCACACTTATATATATTCATGTATGTGTATAAGTATACATAAGACTTTGCTTGAAACCAAAAAAAAAAAAAAAGAAAAAACGGAAAAAAAAGAAATAAGTTAAAATTGCCTAGCATTAATATTAAAAAAAAAAACAAAAAAAAAACAATGACTAAAAGAAAGTAACGCAAAGTATGGCCCATAGTTTCGTTCATACTCATCCATTCCCCCAGAAAACAACAGAAACATATCCCAACAAATTTCAAACAAATATATCCCAAAAAGTATGCTATAATTTGAAGAAAGCGAAACATAAGAGAAAATGGAGCAAAACCAAAAAACAAAAAATCGAAGCTTATCTATAAACCCATATCAATTGTATCGATGTAAGTTTCAAAACTAAAAACAAAAACTCTTAGCTAAATGTGGAGTTAATCCTTGCAGAAACCAATATACAGAAATAAATGCAAATTTCAATATACAAAAAAAAAAAACAAAAAACACCAACAAAAACGTGAATTCTTCAATGATGGGTTTTTTTGATTTTTTTGATTTTTTTGATTTTTTTATTATTTTATTATCGGTTTTTGATCGATATTATGATTTTGTTTTCATTTTCGCCACATCCTCTATCCATATATCCCATTTCTTTTGCCATTTCTTAAAGGCCGCTGGTTTTTCGGTATCCTGCATTGCACTGTAATGGATGGAATTCATGGCGAGACTTTTCAGAAATCTCAAATCAGCACTCCATGGTCCAATGCCGAGGAAGGCAAAATAGAAATCATGCGACAGCGGTGTGGCACGCCAGAATGAAGGATCATCCGAGGATATCACAATGGGGACATTCTCGGCTATCAGTAGAGCAGCCGGATGACTGCGATAGTCCTGGCCAAGTTGAAGTACCTGATTCGATACCGGACACACTTCGATGGCAATATCCAGATATTTGCACAATTTCATGGCCAGAGGATGCTTTGTGATGGCATAACCGTGCCCAATGCGCCTCGTTCCCATCAGAATGGCATCGAACAGATTCTCATCGATGGAGGAGCCAAACCAATTCGTCTCACCGGCATGGAAATAGAAATGTACATGCTCGGGCATCTTCAGAAGTTGCTCGACAAAATCAATTAGTGGACGTCCCAACTCCTCTTGGCCAACCAAATCGAAGCCAACCAGAAAATCGGGAAATTCTTTCTACATTTCATTGTGCGCGGGGGTAAGTACGAGATAATTCGTTTACGATATTTCATTACTTACATTCAGGGCCACACAAGTCTTGACATATTCATCCACTACTTTGGGTTCGACTCCCCTTAAGGGAGCATAGATTAATTTTGAACCAATGAAATCCGGATTGTTGGCCACATAACGTTCCACTTCCGATTTGTAGAGGGCCACAGTATCGGATATTTTCAATTTCTCGCCATTGAGGCAATACAATTCGGGCAACAGGGATCGCAATTCCAAATATTGCACTCCATCCGCATGAAATTCCTTTAGAGCTTGATAGTAGTAATCGCCCCAAACTGGGGCATACAGCAGCAGACCATCGAGCAGTATGAATATGCCCATGAAATGGATCCAGGCCTGATTATTCGAACGAAAATCGGCAAATGGATACATGCTGAAACGTTGCATTAGATATCTACGGACATTCGCTTCGCCACGACGTTCACGAAATGCCTCCATGGGCTCCCACGAGCATGCCTCCATGGCCTTCATGGTGGGTTGCTCGACGGAAAAGCGAAATGCAATGGCCTTGCAGCCCTCGTCTGTGGTGCATATCCATAGATTCTCACGATAGGTCAGCTGTATGAGAAACTCTGTGCTGCACAATGCCGTGTCATGGGCATGCAGAACGCCGCCCTTGGGCATTGATTTCAGTGTATTGAAGAGCGGTGACTCTTTGATTTTCGTTAGCATTCTAAAAATATGATGACCCGGTGAGAATTTCGCCGGATCGAGTAAACCCCGCTGTATCTCGGCATTCTTTAGCTCCATAATCACCTTATTGGCCAATCTCTCGCGCTCATTCAAGTGCAATTTATAGCCCAAACTGTCGATTTGCTCCACTTTGGCCACAGCATTGCGTAGGAAGTGATAGGCCGATGGTGTGGTATTCCTCAGACAGCGGCTAATTGTTGAGGCATATCGTCGCAGACCTGCCGCACATTCGACTCCCCCGCGCATTGTCCTGCGCACAGTTCTAAACAAATTATACACAAAATTTTGAAGTAGAAATTCCAAAAACAAGTAGAAAGAGAAAAGAGAATGAATGAATTTGTTTGTTTGACTGCTTTAATCTGGCAGCGGGGACTACACACACACACACACACACACACACACATACATACGAGTATAGTATCGTTCACGCGGCTTTTATTAGTAATTTATGGGGACTTGGCTCACTGGGTTGGTTTTTTATGCATCCGCGCGCCCTCAACACCACATTAAATGTGCACGACATCAAATTGATGAGCCTGCCACTGCCACTGGCGGTGGCACTGGCTGTGGCGTCCATTTTTGCGCTCTTTTACACACAAATCCGCACACACAAACACACACACAAAGCCATCAATTTTATGGGCTCATACATATTTGCAGCCGACTCTAACCTGGTCGGGTCTGGTCTGGGCTGCATTTTGCTGCCGTTTGGATCATAAAATCCGCCCATCTCCATCTCCATCTCCATCCTTCAACCTCCAACCCCAGCAGCTCATTACGAGCGCGAACCGAATCAAAATCGAACCCCCATCCTGACCTAACCTGACCCCGACCTGGTCGGCATGCCTGCAAGGCATGGCCAAAGGCATGCAATAGAGGCAAACGGTGGCACAACGACCACTAAACAGGGGCACGTAAAATTGAAACATTTGGCGCACTCATATGGCTGTGGCTCAAAGTGCTCCCACTCTCACTCCATCTCGCTGGCAGTCACTCGTCTGATGGCCAGATAGGAGTAGTGGGAGTGCAAAGCCAGCCGAGTTAGAAGCCTAACGCACATTCATTAAACCATCATCCGGCATATACAGTTTTCCGTGCACTCAGCAAAACCCTGCTCGGCGAAAGGCGATGAGATTTATGCGGGTTTTCTTCAACCAGCTCTTGCAATTTATGAGTACACTCGCCTTAGCGATGGCAGCGTGACACATGACTTCAAGTTCACTAGTAAGAGTTACTCTCAGGAATCCCCATCTAAAGATTCTGCTTGGCCCACCAATTGGATGCCATTTCGATAGTTTCAACTAGTAAAAGGACTAGTTAAGGACATCTTGAGTTGACTGATGAAACTTAGAATGGCTTTCCAATAGTTCTTTGGTATGGAACTAGGTAGTAAGAATTACTTAACAGCACTTAGAGCTCTCCAATTTGAAGGATCTCACAAAGTGATTGTATCGATAGTTTCTTACTTAACCGATAGTTTTTCAATTTAATCATTTTGCTTTCAAGCCATGGCCATCTCTAATGGCATTTCTACTTACCACTTGAATGCATTTACTCATTACGATTATGCTTAGCCTTCTTTTGAGTTGGCAACCCATAATTTGCATGCACTTGATGGTTTTGTATGGCTACGACTAACACAAGTTTCCGTTTATTACGATAGTTGCTCCATTTAGTATACAATTGATGCTGTTGCTGTTGCTGCTGCTGCTGCTGCTGCTGTTGATGTTGCTGCTGCTTCTGTGTCCTTTAAGAGCTCCTTGCAGAGCCCTGAATTAGAGGAGAGACAGACAGAGAACAGAGACAAGCAGGCAAAACAAGAAGCTTAAGGCTAACTAAATACTAACAATAATATGAAATTATCTTACAAAAAGGTAGAAAAACGAAAGTAAAAAAAAACCATTTGGCATACGAATCTGATAGGTTCTGAAAGAGAGAGTGTGTGTGTGTGTGTGTTTGTGTTTGTGTGTGTTGGTGGGAGATGGTGGGAGAATTTCTATTGGAGGAGTAGTGTACAGACTAGAGCTGCTGGCCGATAAGACTCTGGAAGGAGGAGAAGGCAATCAGCAGAACTGTCACCACCCGTGCTAGTCAATCGAGGTGTTGACTGGGGGATTCATTGCTGATTGTGCCAATAAAATCATCCCATTTGGTCTGCCATTTGGCCAGGGCATCGAATTGCTGATCCGCTGAGAGTGAGCTATATTGAATGGAATTGAGAGCCAATTTCTTGAGGAGACGCAGATCGGCATGCTGCGAGGCAATGCCCAGGAAGGTGATGTAGTAGTCATGCGTCAGGGGGGTGGCCTTCCAGAAGGATGGATCGTCGGATGAGATTACAACGGGATAGCCGTCGGCAATGAAATGGGCACACGGATGATTACGGAAATCGGATATCAGTTGGAGAACTTGATTCGATACCGGATTGACCTCAATGCCCACATTTAGTTTCTTCACCATGTCCAGGACGACGGGATGTTTGGTGAGGCCGAAGCCATGTCCAATGCGCTTAGTGCCCAAGAGAATGGCATCGATTAGATTCTCATCGACCGAGGAGCCAAACCAATTTGTTTCGCCCGCATGGAAATAGAAATCAACATCATCGGGTATCTCAAGCAATTGATCAATGAAATCTCTCAGAGGACGACCCAGTTCCTCTTGTCCCACCAAATCGAAGCCAGCCACGAAATCCGGATATTTATCCTGCAAATGAACCAAATCAATCATGGAGAGTGAGACGTAGAGAGAGAGAGAGACTTACCCTGATCTCCTTGAGTGTTGTTATGTAGCCAGCAACGCCAGCTGCATCGGTGTTACGCAGCGGAGCATATATCATGCGAGAGCCAATGAAATCGGGATGGTCAGACTTGAATTTCTCCAGGGTTTGCACATAAATGCGTACAGTATCCAATTGAGTGAACTGTGTATCCTCCAGATCGTACAACTTAAACGAGACAAACATGAACTACTTGAGGGGCAGGTACGCATCGCAAAGACCTACCGTTGGGAGGACTGTACGGAATTCCAAATACTGCACACCATCCTCTAGAAATTCCGCCAATGAATTGTAATAGTAATCGGCCCAGACTGGGGCATACATGACCAGACCATCGAGTAGGGCAAAGATATTCATGAAATATGACCAAGCCGCATTGTTATCCTCGAACTTTTTGTTGGGATAGATGGTGAGACGTTCCCTCAGATAGTTATCGACCTCATTGTCGCTGAACTGCTTGCGTACGTCCGACAGAAGGGTCCAATCGCACGAGGATTCAGTTAGTGCCTCAGGTTTTTGTTTGGCGAAACGCAAAGCGCTTGCCGTCAATTCACTCGATTGCCTGCAAACCCACAAATTATCATAGTACGTCAATTTAATGATGCACTCGGTGCTGCATAGTGCCGTGTCATGGGCATGCAAGACAGCGCCCTTGGGCATCGTTTTGAGAAACTGGAAGAGCTCTGTACTCTTAATGGCATCCAAGACATCGAAAATATGCTGCGAAGGCTTGAAAAGATGCGGAGTTATCAGACCCTCTGAATACTCAGAGAGCTTGGCCTTCATAATCGTCTCATTTGCCTGAAGTTCGCGGTCCGTGAGCTCCAGATCGTGGCCCAACGAACGCGATTCCTCATAGCGAAAGAAGGCACTACGCAGTGTCTGATAGGTCTCCGGTGTGGGACGACTACGACCGAGTAATGGCTCCACACTCTTTGAATGGCCATAGAGTGTCAATAGTTTGCGATCGTGCACATCTTTGAGACGCATGCGAGATTCTGTCGATCCGAAACAGAGACAAAACACGCTCACCACAACGATTAGATTAGTAGTGAAGGAGGAGGCGGCAGAGGCGGAGGCGGAGGAGGGCGAACGCAGCAACATTTCCACTTAATTTTTTGTTTGTTTCTGTTAATTTTCTTCGACTGATCGTGTCAATGTCCGTGGCACAACTAAAGTTGTCGACGCTTCCACTTCCACTTGAATTTCGTATCGTTTCGTTTTGGTTTTCTTTTAGTTAGTTGGTCGCGCTTATCTGCAACGATTTGATGAGAGATTGGGTGGTCATTGAATAAGTATTTATTATCTTTGATTTAACACGCGTTTGGACTGGATTTGTTGATAGGCCCCTGCAAATAACAATAATAATAATAATAATAATAATAATAGTAGTAGTAGCAGTCTTAGTAGTAGTTCAAGGAGCAAATCTACCTGATGGTTGCCAACCATCATCACCATCATTATCACTATCATCGGGTTGAGCGAGTTAATCATGGCCAGGCAATCAGGCATCTTGATTTATGAGCGTCAAAAGATTAGATTACATAGCCATAACCATGACATTCGAGTGCCTTTACGAAAGTACGAAACCGGAAAGCCAAACACCCACAATCTCAAGCCCCAAAGGCCTAAACTCGAGGGATAACCAATTTTATTATACCTTCCACAAGGATTTAAGAAGAAGATAATGAGGAAGCATTTCTTTTTCATAAATTAAGGAATTTTAATAAATTAATTACACTTCTTTTCTGCTTCTCTCACTACTACTACTGTTTGACTATTTGCTCCACCCATTTATCCCAATGGCACTGCCATTTAGCCAATGCTGCCTTCTTCTCATCATCGTTCAGTGCGCTGTACATAAAGGAATTCATGGCCAACTGTTTGAGTAGACGCAAATTGCCCTGGCCACTGGCAATGCCAACGAATGCCACATAGAAATCCGCTGTCAATGGCGAGGCATTCCAAAAATATGGATAATCAGAGCCCACGACAATGGGGAAACCAGCGGCAATTAAATGCGCTGCCGGATGTTGTCGAAAATCATTGACATACTGGAGATAATGATTCGAGAGCGGACATATCTCAACGGCCACATTCAATTGTCTCATGGCTCTTAAGATCTCCGGATGCAGCGGCAAATTGAGGGCATTGCCAATGCGTTTGCTACCCATCAAAAGGGCATCGATTAGATTCTCATTGGTTTTACCCACATCCAGACAACGCGACTCGCCGGCATGCAAATAGAAATCAATTTCCTCCCTAATATGCAAAAGTTGTGTCGTTTGCGACAAGTCCGCTAAATCACATTCATTACCCAATGGGATCAGATCGAAGCCACCAATTAAATTCGGAAATTCTCTCTACACAAAAGAAGAAAAGGCACAAAAATTTGCACAGAACAACAAAAAAAAAAATAAATAGCATAGAAATGGCAAACCTTTAACAAGCGAACATTTTCTATATAGCTAACGGTGCGACTATCATTGGCATCCCTCAGGGGGGCATAGATCAGTTTGAGGCCAATAAAACCGGGATAGGTGGATTTGAATATTTTCGCTGCTATGGCCAGCGAATGGGCCGTATCCAAAAGGGTATAGTTAGTGCCCTCCAGATCATACAACTGTATTAGAAGGTGTTGTAACACGTTAAATTAGCGCAGAGTTCAATCACAACTCACAACTGGCAGGGATGAACGCAATTCCACATACGACACGCCATCCGCATAAATGTCCTCGAGCAGGCGAAACAAAAAATTCGGCCACAAGGGACGAAATGCTATTAGACCATGAACCAAACGATGTGCCCGCCTCAGGTGTCCGGCCAAATGTGTGGAATTCATGAAGCTGTGACCATTCATTGCTAAACTTGACCTTAGATTCTTCTCGAACAGTGTTCTATTCGCGTATTGCATCCAAACGCACTTGTAATCCTCCTGCGGTGCAATGTGCGGCAAGGTTAGAGAGAAACGAAAGTCCTCAAAGCTATTATCGATGCCCACACAAGTCCAGAGATCATCGCGATGGGTAAACTCCATCAGCAGATCGGTCTTGAGCATTCCGGCATCGTGGACATGGAGTAAGCCACCCTTGGGCATAGTCCGCAATAGGCCATAGAGATCAGTTTCGCTGATATTGTACATGTTCAGGGAATGCCGACCCGGCTGATAGCCTCGCCAAATGTGTGTGTGCGAGTGATTGTCCATCTCTTTTTGGGCAGCCATCAAACGCAAATTGGCTTCCTCCTCCAGCGGTGATAGCCTTAGGCGACCACCCACTCGCTGTCGCTCCTCCCTTGAGATGTACGCCTGACGACGCCAAGCAAAACGCTCTTCCGGCGTACAGTCATAGAAATCCAAACTCATAAATATTAGCCAGACCAGGGCAAGCAATAGACAAAACGATGTCACAATGCCAAAGTGAAGACAATAGTGGCCACAATTATTGTCGTTAGCTTGTCCACCACGCTGACGCTCCTGATCGACCTGATCGACGTGGCTCCGATCGCGCCTTGCCACCGATGTGGTCGATGTTGCTGCTAGATTTAGGCGGATTATGCGCCCGCCAAGTGGCCATTTATTACTCCTGCTGCTGCTGCTTTCCATTACCGAAACGAAAATTTTGCGCTTTCAAAACCAAAATGTTGTACAAGTGACTTTTCTAATAATCACGTTGACAAAACCAAAAGCAATGACAGCTAAATCTCTACACCCGAAAGTAAATCAATTGTAACGTGAAATTCGTTATCGAAGCACTTGTCTTCATATCATGAAACTGCAAACTCATGGGCGCTTACAAGTGCAGTAATTTCGTGCGATGACCAGTCTCATTTCCAGCTTAAACTAGTTGGGAATCACAAGACCTATCACATGCACTTTAAGCTTAAACCAGTTGAGAATTACAAGTGCAAAGCTTGCGAAAAGCTATTCACACCAACACGAATGTGCTTGAAATTTTAGGCGAAACCCTCCTGATATCAGTGTTCAACTGCCAGAAGATTTGTTTACGATCCCATCACACACTTTATCACATATCTATCCAACAACATGTAGTGTCAAGCACTCCATGGAACTACAACATGGCATACCCTTTGTGTCTTCGTCCCACATGTTTCACATGTTATCATTCTCGCTGTGTTGCTTGTCGTTGGTTTTTTTCTTTTTGTTTAAAAATAGCCAAAGCCGCTCAGTCGGCGATAACTGAAAGACAATCGCCAAGCGGTTCACCAACTATACATTTTCAATGGTGCCGGGGTGGGGAGGGGAAATGGGAAAATTTTAAGTGAACTCGCTAACCCGCCACCCTGTGCACACCCCCCGCACATGCTAACGTTCTCTCTGCATTCTTCCCTCTCTTCACTGAGCGGACTTTGAGCGGGCGTTGTTAGCCCAGGCAGCAGGTAGGGGTTGGCATTGCATTTATTTTCGTCCACAGCGACCACCACCAAAGGCACGCTGCACACTGGTGCAAGGGTTAGTGAAAGTCGATCGGTTTACAAATGAAAAATGAATCCTATAAGTTTCACAACTAGCTTAAACCAGTTGGGAATCACAAGCATCATGCTCAAACTGGTTGGGAATTACAAAGCGTGAGGGAACAGAAGTTATGTACATGAATTTTACAGTCTTCTGTGAATAATTACAAAATTTATTGTGATTTTGACGATGAAATCGTTCAGTATGGATTGAAATTTACTGCAATCACTGTGCCAGTGAGTTTGTAATGCGATCTTTAAGTATTCTTAGTGCAGTGGTGGTGGCGGCGGCGGTGGTGGCGTTGGCCGCAGTGTCGCATTGACGCATATGTACGCATGTACTGCGGCAGAGACAGTGATTCCAAGCCGGGGGTTCGGATTGCGTTGAGCTCGCGTCTGTTTTGCAGTTGACGCAGCTGACTCATCGAGGACGATACGCACACACAGAGAACAGTGTCTTTTGGGATGTAACTAAAAACTAATGCAGCGCGCTAACTAATCTAGAGAGAGGGAGAAACTAATCCACAAAGAACAAATATCTACGGAACGGATCATCGGAGTGCGAGTGTGTGTGTGTGCGGATTTCATATATAGTAGAGTCATGAAGCTGACTACGCTCAATGATGATTGCCTGCTACTAATATGCAGCGAACTCTCAATTAGAGATCAATTTGTGCTCCTTCAACTGGAGGATGAGAGACTTGGACAATTGGTGCTTGGCATTTGGAAACGTAAATATGGCAAGCAATTCGACTGGCAACACTATCACGAGGAGGAGCAATTAAAGCTGCTAAGCGCCAGCGAACAGAGTCAACTCTTGGATCATATGGCAAACCGGACGCAGGCTCTGCTCAATCTCCATGGCAGCTGTAGTGAGGTGTGCGTCGACTGGTTAAGCCGGATACGGGGCAATAGGCAATGTTTGCCTCGCATGGTGAAGATGAGCTTTAGGGAGTGCAACTCGCTGCTATTGCGCCAATTGCCCGAAATTTGCATCAACATTGTGCACCTGCAATTGGGCTGGGGTGTGGGACTAAAGCCTGCGGATCTCGCTATTCTCTTTGCCCATCTGAAGCATTTGACTATGTTCGAATTGCAGACAAAAGGGAGGAGAGGAGCAAGTGGGAATCGCTGTGACTTCGACGAAGACTCCTCATCCTCGTGGAGTGACATCAAATATGGCCAAACATTGCAAACGCTGAAATTGCCAGCGTGCATTGTGCGTGCCACAGCCATGGAGATCCACCAATTGCCACAACTGCGGCAATTGACAGGCTTCCTCTGTTGCTGTTCTTCTTCTGCTCCCGCTGCCACAGTCCCTGGTACTACTGGTAGTACTCCAACTGCATCTACTGCTTCTGCTGATGATGACAAAGCAAATGCAGCTGGAAACGAAGCAGCCACCGACATCATCTCTGCCTGCCTGCAGGCATTGCATGGCTGTCAAATTGTGGGACTACATTTGCAATGTCAACTCGATGCCAGCCTGCCACGTCTACTACTTTTAGGGGCACAGACAGGAGCGGTGCGCCTCCATCGGCTTGCCTGGCATTCACAGCTGACGGTGCACTATGATGCCATGGATGGCAGCATCAAGTGGCTGCCACAGCAGCCGCAAGTGGCGCATGCTTTGCTACCATTCATTGCCAGCCAGGCGACAAGTTTGCATGAATTGGATTTCACGCGCAATATCCATGCCACACCCACATTTCTCACAGAGCTTGCCAAGCTATTGCCTAGATATAGCAGCCCAACGTCGGATGATGATGACGATAATGATGATGATGATGCTCCCCCATCCCCCCATCGCACATCTGGAGTACCCATTTCCGTTTGGCATGACAATTGCTCCAGGGTAACTACTACAACAACAACTGCAACGGATGCAACAGAGACAAACGATTTGGCCTTTGTGGATTTGGAATTGCAGCGTTTGCTTAATGAACATGGCCAAGACACATAAAGAGTAGCATTCAATTCCATTCGATTCCATTTTGATTCAGTTCGATTCGATTCGATTCGATCAGGTAGCAAATTGGAGATTCAACGGCTAATAACAAACAAAGATTCTCAACTGTTTAGCGCTAAAAAGATTAGGCTGATTAGATTCTAAGAAGGAAAGCAATGCAATTGAAGTACCTCCTTCATAGGCGATTTGATTAACAACTAAATAAAATAATCAATAAATAACTAAATCAACTCAAAATGAACTTATTTTCTGTTTATAACAAATACACCATAATAAAACATTTTAAACTGTCCACTAAAACAAAATAGATTTTCCTTCTTAGAAATGTTTACCCTCACTTCTATATGGTTTCTAAAATATTATGAAAGGGTGGAGGGATATAAGGATCTGATATTTTCAGACCTTGTGTATAAGGAACCAACCAACTACATGTTATATTTATGGATTACAATGGAACAAACTTTTGACACTTTCTATGTAGTTTAGTGTATTAGTTTTTAAATCTCACACTCTTCAAGTTTCATATCGAATACTCAATCCCTTATCTATCACATTTCATGTACCTATTTCGATTTCATAACACTTGAAATAAACCTTGCCAATTGTGTTTTGGTTTTTTTTCTTTCTTCGTATATATTCGGCAAAAATTCTCTCTTTGGAAAAACAGAAAAATATATAACAAAAACACATCTACATATATAAAAATTTTGCACAATTTGTAATAAAATGTTAATTTGAGTTTGTCAGGGTTAGTGGTAGAATTTTTGTATTTTGCAAGAATCTTGGAAAACAAAAAGGACAAACGAATTATCGTGTGTGCGAGTGTTTTGTAATCGCAAATATCTATATCTTTATACTTATCGTTTTCGCTAACGCCCACAAAGCTGTTTGCTAACGGTTTGGAGTGTATGTAAGTACTTTTGACTTTGGTTCACCATCTTAGATGAGTTTCCCTAAATATTGTTAGAAATTCTGTGCTGCTGCCCGATGAGCTGCTCGCTTCACTTGGTCGACTGTTAGGATATCAGCAGGACCAGAGAGCGACTGTGGAGCGCGATCACGAGGAGAGGGAGGTCAAGGAGAACGCGTGTGTAAATGACGCCAACAGTCCGGAGTCGTCCTTGCAACCATCAGGGAAACGAGCCAGCAAGCACTGTGTCTCACGGGACAGAGCACAGGATGCACCATCATTACTCGAACAACAAGCGGTAAAAAGAAATCTTCTAATTCTACTAAGCTTGGTTTCAAAGACCTGACCTATTTGAGGAAGTTGTTCTAGTTAGCCTTTAAGTGGTTCATTGTCTTTTGGTAAACTCTGGTTTTCTAACCTTTTTTCGCTAAATTTTGTTGTAATTCCCAACTAGTTTTAGCACTGAAGGTATGGCATGTCCACTCCATGACTTTACAATAGATTGTTTCTCTTATGAAAACATATTTAACTACTTTTTGACAAGATTTGGACCTTTTTGAAAGGTAAACTCAGGTTTTGTAACCCTCACTTCCCCTAGTTTTAGCGCTGAAAGTGTGGTAGTCTTTCAAGCCCGATAAACGATAACTTTTGTGGAACTCTGTAAAGTTTGCTAGGTCCTCTGATTAATGTTTCAAAATATCTTAATGGTGGAAACCATTTCTCTTCTCTATTATAGCACAACACACCCTGCTGTAGTGTGAATACGTATTCAACGGTGAGTTTGAAACTCTATAGCTTATACCTATAATTAATCACTTGACTTTAATAGCCCCATAGTTTGACCCAGTGTCAAAGCAATAACGGCCAACAGATGCCAATTCCACAAACGTCACACAATCAATCGATACATTCTCAATCATTTCACTCTCAATTACCAACATGCAGCACGCAACAGCGAGCCATGCAACAGCAACAGCAACAGCATCACTCGCTACAGCAGCGGGACCTCTTACAAGAGCCTACAACAAGCAATCAATCATCCCCTAAACGGCAATCAAATGATCGTTATGCTACACGTTCACAGAGTGCGCCAAACAATGGTGCAACACGTGAGTGTCAACGTGGCATGCAAAATTTTGTAAGTCTACAAACAAAACGCACCTAGAAAACTTAGCAATATGCATTTTACAGTGCTCCCCGGAGAAGTCCGCCACCAACATTATAGGTCTGCAACGCTCAAGCATCAATGTGAGTATGATTGTGAATCGTTTTGATTTCCAAGTTGCATGTATATTATATGTGGATTGCCTTCAAACAGCGATCGGCAGCAGAAGAACAGCCGCGACGGCAACCGGAAACAACGCCTGTTAATCGAACGCCAGTGAGTAGTTCTGTGACTCAGCGACGGAGCAATTGAAGAAGGGGAAGACCAAAGATAAAGGGACATTCAGAATGGTTTAAGAGGGGGGGGACTAGCTATGAAGATAATCGATTCGAATTAGTAATCGATTCCTAATCTAATCTATCTAATCTATTTCTAGTGCTTGGCCAATGCACCCGGCGGCAATCCGTATCCTATAATCCAAAGCCACGATCAGGATAACTCAAATAATAGCACTTGCTGCAGTGGAGACGACAGCAGTAAAATTGGTATGAATTATGGCAATTGGCAACGGCAGCAGCAACAGCAGCAGCAACAGCAACATCATCATTTACAGCAGCAACAGCAACATTACTATCATGTGCAACGGCAGCAGCAACAACAGCAACAGCAACAACAGCAACAGCAACAACAATGCTTAAACAATAATGAGAGCTTTAATCGATTTGTAAGGGGCCCCAACGTCAATGTAATCAATTCAATCAATTTGCATGCCATTTCGAATTTCTTTTTGCATTAGGAACCCAATCTCAATAGCACAATGATGGGTCAAGAGTCACCACGACCACGACCACGAGCACCAGCAGCTGCAGCAGATACAAATTGCATTCAACATCCGCTTGCGAACAGAAGTTGCATGCCACAAGCACAAGCATATCGACCGCCATCGCTGAGAGGAGCAGCAGCACCATCAGGACAAGGACCAGCAACAAACACTCAACGCTGCAATGCAGCAACACACATGCCGGCGTCGCCGCCCAGGGTAAGTGCTTTCAGCTCAGTTCTATCTACGTTCACCACCTTGATAACAGTATGTGGGGTGGGGGGGGATTGGGGTAACCTTGTATATGTAGATGATGCAACCGCCAACACCATCGAGCTGCTGTGGTCAAAGGATGATGACGGGAACGCCAGAGATGACTCAAGAACAGTGCTTGCGGGTGAGTGTCTGTGTGTGTGTGTCTGTGTGTGTGTGTGTGTAGCTTCCCCTTTAAATTGCTTAACGTTTCGTGCACAGTTCGATGAGACGAGCTACATGCAATTGCCGACGGCTGCAACCAAGCAGCCACAGGTTTCCTTTCAGGATTGCCCATCATCGACGCCACGGCCAAAGACAAGAGCGGGATCGCAGTGCCAGCCGCAGGGACCACCAGCCATGACCATGAATCAAAGTCTCAGCAGATCTATGTCACCGGCAGCAACCTCAACACCAAGAGGATCCCATTTTCCCGGATCGTTTGATATGTCGACATTTAATGTACGTAGGCGAAAGGTTAAAACCTTGCGATTTGTTAAAACTTTGTTTTTCTTTCTTTTTTTGCAGGAAACCACATTCAGTTCTGTGGGTTCTGATCGCTCCCGATCTCGTATGCGGAATTCAAACGATATGACACGTAAGAACTAATTAAAGATTAAAGATGACCAATGACTCAATTATCCTACTCACCCATCAGCTGATGAACGTTTTGTGCAACGCACTCAATCTCTGTTTTTCGATGTATTGGTCAAGGATTACAAATGTCCTGGCATCATACAGGAAACGCTCGATGGCAAGGAGAACTTTAACGATTATGCCTTTGAGATAGCTTATGTCGGCGATATACCCGCCAAGCCGGAGCCAATAGATCCCATAACCATATTAGAGGCGATTAAACTACGCATCGACTACGAACGCACAGAGATACGTAAGACGCATCTGGACAATCTGAGTGCCAATAGGGATCTGCGGAAATCCAATAGCAAATCCAGTCAATCGCATAAGAAGGATCATCGGAGTCGACATCGTAGATCGCCAGAGACCAAAGAACGACGCGATATCGGAACGGAAGATATTGACATGCATTTTGCAAGTAAAAATAAATCCGATGTGAACGATGCTGTGTGTGCCTTCCTTCACGCCGAAACGGAGTATCGCAATGAGAATGTGGATGATGGGGTGAGTTTGTTTTTTCCCCCCGTTTTTGTTTTATCCATTTAATATTGGGCGCAACTCCTTCTTCTGTTCAGCGTAAGGATTTTGAGGCCAATGTCAATGCTAATGAATCGCAGTTGAGGGGAATGAATACCAAAATGAATACCTATACAGCCACCACAAGACCCATTGATTGATCAACTCTTTTCTCATGACCTCTGAATGGTTTATTCCATACGACAAATATATAAGTGTAATTCGAAAATTGATTCGTTTCAAATTTAATTGAATTGAAGAATTCATTATTTCCGTTAGTCATCCCATTGGTCATTATAATAATCAAATTCTAGCAGCCTAAACTATTTTTATGGACTGATTACCATTGAACAGATGATGACGATGACTCTCTATAATAAGTATTTCAAGTAGAAGAAGTATACATATAATCCGATTTTAAGAGCCGCACACACGCCCCCCTCCTCTCTAAATATCTTTATTACCCGCTTATTTATGGATTTATGACATAATAAGCAAACAATGCAAACGCATAAGTATTCCAAACACAAAAGAGAAGAATGTACAATTTAAATTACTTTTCTTTCTTTTCTTTTTTTGATATTAACTACTACAAAATCTGATATAGAAAATAAGTAGTTGAATCGATGAATGATTTATGTGTCATATTAAAAATGTATTATCAAAAGAGGAAATGGGTAGGTTTTGTGATTGAATCGTTCTTCTATATAAAAAAGAGTTCTCTTATTTTGGTTTTAGAATCAAAATGAATGGACTTTGTGAAAGGGTAGTACTTCTATCGACTAAGCATAAAATATGAAAAGATATAGGAGCTGCTATAGCACTCTTCGAATAACATTCACAAATGTTTCTTTTTTTTTTTTTGTATAAGAGTGCGAAAACTCAACAACTAAAAAAATTCAATAAAAAGAGAACTGAGAGCACAGTATCAGCTGTTATCTCTCTCTAGGCAGAAATCGTTTGGGAAGATACTTCAAAAACCATAAGCAAACTACAAGATACAAATCAGCTGTTCGTTCATACTCTCTGAGTATCTTTCCCTATAGAAAGTGAAACTAATCGAATTAGAAATATGTAAATGATACAAATTAAACTCTCTACTAAAGAGAACTCTCTCCAACTAATCGAATTAAAAAAGTATGCGAAACGAATCTGAAAGATACAAATCAGCTGATCCACAATCTCTCTCTCTCTCTCTCTCTCTCTCTCTGTAGAAAGTAAAACTAATCGTATCCGAAATATGTGTAAAAGTATGTAAAGATACAAATCAGCTGAATAATCTTCTTGACTCTCGTCTCGTCTCTTGATAACTGCAATCAGCTGTTCACTCTCGCTTTCCCCAAGCTGTTTGTTGGCCCCTCTTTCTATATACATATTGTATGTATGTACATACAAATATATTTGATATGGTGTTATTCATTCATCACTTGTCCGAGTGATATCGTTTTTACACCAATTTGCAAAATTTGTGCACACATACAACAGCGACAACAACAAAAGCATTTTATGTACATATAAATAGTAAACTAAATATATATAAATATATACATATGTGTGTGGATTTTAAATTGGCTTTTAATTTGAATGCGCAGTTTTGTTCTTTTGTTGTATTTCGCATAATGGTTATTTAAATGGTAAAATAAATGTTTGATTTTTTTCTCTTTTCGTTTTTTTTTTTTTTTTTGGTTGTGCATTAATTATACGACTTTTAGTCTGACCTCTTTATTTTGCAGCAGTTGTTTATTTGTTATTAATGCGTAAAATTAATTTGTTTTAAGTTGTTCTTAATTAGCATTATTTAAATGCAGCATAAATTATTAAACTGTGCAACAACAAAAACAACCTACATTTTTTTTTTATACAAATGCTTAATGAATATTTTTTTTCGTTTTTTTTCACTTTACCACTAAAACAAAAAAGAACGTACAGAATTTTCTTTCAAAATCTTCCGGTATCAAAAATTACTGTGCCGCGATCTGCCTGTTGCCTGTCAAACGCACGTCCCAAGACTGATCCCAGAGAACCCGAACTCGAATCCGAGAACCTTCCCTTGTCAGCAGGCAGCGCGCAGAAACGACGTCGTCGACGTCGATTCTACTGAATATTTTTTTAAAGGGGCAGAGTGCTAAAGCAATACTTTTATTTCATATATAGAGAAGACCGTGTGTGCCGTACACTATTTCTTTTTATCAGTCTACAACTTCAGATAATAAGACTCTCTCCCTCTCTTCATAGGTCTTTGGCCAAATGCACTTGCTGTCGGTCCCACGAAAGGGAGAGAGTCGTCACTTTTACTTTTTATCTACAAAAACAAAATAAAAATAATACAAAACACAATTCTACACATGGAGAAATATTAAAGACCTTTTACATATATCTACATAAATTGATTATCAAATTAAGTAACTGATATAGCCAACTCTTAATTCGATAGTCTCACCGATCCCATTTCTGAATACTTTTGTTTTATTAAGCTTTTCATATCCAATCTAACAAGAATTAATCGAAAATCTATGATCAAAAATTTCTGTTAAACTTTATAGATCATAAAAAAACTATTAGAAGTACTTAATTATAACTCTTAGGATTTCTGATTGTAACATCTTAGTCCCAATTTTTCTCTCTGTCTCTTACACGACTCTCTGATTGCCTGGTGACTATTTTTTGAGTTTATCTTTTGATATTTTATTGAGCCGTCTCCTACCCTCCCTACTCCCCGTTCATAAACTGCAGACGTAATCATTAAATTTTATTGGATTAAAACAAAAAGACAAAACGAAAAAATATGAATATGAATATGGAAAAAAAGTATTAAACAAAAAAACAAAATTATAATTTGCTTAATCCTGAATCATTTTATTTAATTGTATTTATTCTCTTTGAATTTCTTTGGAAAATCTTTTGCTGCTTGATTTGATTTTCAAACAAAATATTTTCCAGCCAAAAATAGCAAATTGTTTAATACGATAATGAGTGGATTGGGATTCTAGACAATTTATCTCTGTGCTTTCCTTTTTGTAAACAAACAGCATTTGATTTAGCAATTCGCCAAAAATTAAAGCAAAATTTATATTTGTGTAAGGGATAGGAGGAAGGGGGTGCAAGAAAGGTGTGGAGAAAGCGAGTTACGTATGGATTGGACCACCCAACGAGAGGAGCAAACGCGAATGCAAATTTTTCATTATTTTGCTGGCTGTTTGTGTGTTTTTTAATCATAAAATTTTAGTGATATTTTGTCATAGACGAACTTAAACAAAATTTTCTTTTGAAAACAATTGCAAAATATGCAATAAAAATAATACTAATACTAAATCATTGAAAGAGAATTTCAGAAATTTCAATAATATTAATAAAACAAACAATCGACAAAAAGAATCGAAATCTAAGTGGCCAAACATTTTTTAAAGCTAGTAGTAGTAATATGGATTTAATCCAATTGAGGTGAATTTTTCGATTGTTATTTGTTCACACTTTGTGTATTTAAGTGACAAAAAGTTATACGAAGATTTAGGTAATTTTAGAGTTCAGGATTCTTGTAAACTTTTTCTCTATGTATGAGAGAGAAAGAGGGAGTAGAAGTGTTGAAATATTTATACAAAGAGAGTGGTAGAAGAAGGAAGTCAAATTTCTAAGGACATTGTGCAAAACTGCCAAGACAAACAATGCCGCCAGAGCAGACACGAGACAGTAGAGAAGAGCAGGGATGTAGAGAAATAGAGATAAAGATAGAGACAAACATGCCGAGTGTGCAGACAAAGTCATAAATAAATTCATAACTGCATTTCATGCAAATTTTAAAGCCAAATACTTGTATTCTCTCCCTGCATTTGCCTGGTCCTCCTGTGTCCTGTCCTGGCCTGCATATAGTATGCAAAAGGTAACACAGAAGGTTATAAGCAAATGTCTAAACTAATATACGAATGTCCTTATGGATGTCTCTGTGTGTGTGTGTGTGTGCTGGATTAGACGGACTTAAATGAATTTATGGCATGTGCTAATCTAAAGGGGTTTTCCAAACCATAAAGGCAATAACTATGCATATGGGTTTGCCCATACATAGAGTGAAAGTCGCTTTGTTTCATTTCTGGTTTATTGTACTATGATGTCAGCAACCGGAAAATGAGTGCTATAATGAATATTTTCACATATGACTAATATGAAATTTTTTTTCTTTTGAATTTCAAAATCATTTAGGTTGTGGCTACACAAATAATTATCGCAACAAAAAGCAACAAATAATTAAAATTCTTTTGATTAATGATTTAGAAGGATTTTTTAAAAACTTAGCTCATGTCGTAATAAAGTCATGTTGCTTAATGTTTAGTTTTGAACAGTCAATGGCCATTACTTTACAACAATTTTGATGCAATTTAATGCATTTGCATTAAATTTTCAAATTACTGTTTCGTGGAATTTAATGTGAATAGTTTCCATATGGAATTTATCCTAAAGTCGAGGGTATTACTCATAATTCTATCAATAAACAATTATTAAGCTGATGAAAGGCATTTTTTTTTCCTTTTGAACTAACATATTGACTTTATAACAATTAACGAAGATTAATTATCACATAGAGTATGAGAGTGTATATCTCTAGTATAATTTGATCGACAAGCAATGGTTCCCCCATCTCGAAAAACGGTTAGTTATTTAATTTTTTACCATTAAAATTACAAAATTTCATAACTTTTCGATATATTAATTAGATAATCAGTCAAGATTAGATGACAGGGCATTTAAAATTCGTTGCAATTGAATCTAGCAATCATTAGGTCGATGAAAAGCAATTCCACAACTAAACATTATGTATATTAAGTATGTATGTATGTAACTACTCAGTGGATTTTGTTATTGAAGCCTTTTCTTCTATTTGGTTTACTTTATATTTCATTTTTTTCTTAAATCATTTCGCAGTCTATTTATTTTCATTTATTTGAGTTTTTTGTGCATTCTGGTCCAAAAAAACATTGCCATATTTGTTTGTTTATTGTATTTTTGGCCAACACAGTTTATCTTGGGCATAACTCTCGCTCTCTCTTTCCCACAATCTTTGTATGAGGAACTATTCCCAGCACCACCACCTGTCAACCACCTGAGCAATGTCGAAAAACGTAATTGTAAACACCTGAAGGCACGTGTGAAAATTTATTGTATAACCTAACACAAGTTACATCCCAGCACAGCCCCTTGTTAGGGGGGGGATGACCAGGCTAATTTTTATGCCCATTCAGTTGTTGGGCAATAAATCAGAAATTCACATACCTTTCGAGATGCACACAATGCTAAATGCAATCAAAATGAAAATAGATTTTTGTTTACAAAATGTGTGAAAAAAATCAACGACAGCAACAAGTGATCGACTCAATGTTACCTCTTAGAAAAGGGCATAAAAAGTTCGGCTTAGAGGCAAATGCTAGGATCGTTGAGTTTCATAGCTTTTAGCTTTTGCGAGCGCTCACATTCTCTCTTGCGCTCTCTCTCTTCCAGTTTTTATTTGCCGCTTGCCGCGTTAACTTCGGAGCGAGTGTGATTTTTGTTTTTTGTGTGTTTAAAGTGCATAATACAACAAATAAATGTTATTGGTAGAAAGTTGAAGTCAATAGCTTTCGTTTGAATGTATTCGCAAGAAAATCGGTTTGGTTTTTCTCGAAATTTCTTAGCAACGCTTACATTTTGTCATTCGGAAGAAGAAGCACATGAAAAAAGCAACAAACATTGCTGCCGTTGTCGAGCGCTCTCTCTTGCGCTTTCTTTCTTTCTCTCTTTCTCTTCCAGTTTTTCTTTGCCGTTTGCCGCGCTAACTTTGAAGCGAGTGTTATTTTTGTTTATTTTGTTTTTTGTGTGTTTAAAGTACAACAAAAAAATACAACAAATAAATGTTGTTGGTAGAAAGTTGAAGTCAATAGCTTTTGTTTGAATGTACTCGCAAGGAAATCGGTTTGGTTTTTCTTAAAATTTCTTACCAAACGCTTAAATTTTGTCATTCAGAAGAAGAATGTTACCTTTTAAAAAAGGGCATAGAAAGTTCGGCTTAGAGGCAAATGCTAGGATCGTTGAGTTTCATAGCTTTTAGCTTTTGCGAGCGCTCACACTCTCTCTTGCGCTCTCTCTCTCTCTTCCAGTTTTTATTTGCCGCTTGCCGGGTTAGCTTCGGAGCGAGTGTGATTTTTGTTTTTCTTTGTTTTTTGTGTGTTTAAAGTGCATAATACAACAAATAAATGTTATTGGTAGAAAGTTGAAGTCAATAGCTTTCGTTTGAATGTATTCGCAAGGAAATCGGTTTGGTTTTTCTCGAAATTTCTTACCAACGCTTAAATTTTGTCATTCAGAAGAAGAAGCACGTGAAAAAAGCCACCAACATCGTTGTTGTTGTCGACGTCGCCGTCGCGTTGTTTACGAAGGAATATGCAAGCAAAAGAGACACGAAAAGAAGAGACGTGTGCGTGTGTGTGTGTTTGTGTGAAGTGTAAAGTGTAAACGGAGATCTAGTGTTGAAAAATTATTTTATTTTTTTTTTGTGCAAATGAGTGTGAGTGAGAAGAAATAATCGTCTGCTTATTTTTTCTGCTATCTATAAAAAAGGTAAGAATAGTATTTTTTAACATGCATATTATTTATGTGTACATACATACATAGATCTATTTCATGAGTACGAGTACATATATATGTATGATATATATGCCAGGTAGCTTAACCTCAGAGTAGTTGCAACTAGGTGGCAACTCTGTTTGCCTGACATGGTCAGTGGTCCATGGGTCAATTTTTGTTGTTAATTTTGGTGTTTAAGTAGTGGAGACCCGTGCCAATTGTGACATTTTAAGTTCGCAAAAATTAAAAGCTAAGCCCAATTTGGGCTCCCTTGTTTGGTATCTTCCTCATCCTATTTACCCGAGTGACTCTTCCACATCCACTAGTTACTCCAGCTTAATTAAAGTTTTTCACCCCGATATCTCCCCAGTACTCCACAAAAAAAAAGAAGAGAATAGAAGCTTATATTGCCTTTACGGCATGTTATTTGGTATTTATTGTGTCATGATAACTGTCAAATTGTTTCGATTCTCGCATATTGGTATTAAACAAACGCCCCACCGATTATGTATACCCTAACGCACTTGAATAACAAAATTTTTGGCAAATATTTACGCAACTAATTTTAAGCGTTCATCGCTCAAATTCGCCAGAGAAACAAAGTTCGTTCGCTCGTATAAACAAAAGCAGCAACAGCAGCATCCATCCATCCAATCCAGCCCCAAAATACAAAATTGTTTGGCTGTTATAATTAGTGCACGCAGCGGGTAGTAATTGTATGAGAAGCAGCATGGATGCATGGATATATGTATGTGGGTGCGAGGCGGTGGGGTTGGGGTTGGCATTGGGGTTAATGAAGAATTGATGTTTATGCTGATGCTAAGCAGCCTTGTTGTTGTTGCAATTGATGAGAGGCAAAATTTCAATTTGCGAAAATTTTACAGTAAGTGAACTCTCTCCATGCTTGGGATGAATCTCTGATCCCTCCACAGTTTCCCGCTGTCTGCTCTGCTCGATTTTCCACACTATACATACACGGTCTCATGCATTGCTGTAGATGCGGTTTTATGGGGGTTTGAGGAGTGTTGCGGTCCCTGTATATAGTATGTTTCCTTAATAGGCATAGTTTCATGCCACTCCCACCTACACACACACAGACAGAGGGAGAGAGAGAGACACACACAAATGCGGTATTGTCAAACAGCAGGCACAGTAGGGCGCAAGTTGATTATGCGTTGTTTTTGGCACTTAATATGATGAAATATGCACAATGCCATTAAGCGGAGGAGCGGCAGTTTTCGTGGAGAGAGGTGGATGCAGATGGAGCACACAACCAGCCACATTGATTACCACACGCAACATCATTGTCATCGTCATCCTCAAACCCAAATCCATCCCCCACACCCCATCGTCATTATCATGTGTTGTGCGCCGTAAATTATGCAACTTCCATTACTTCCCCCCAAAAAAGATTGCTACAATTTCTACCACCTTATAAGATGCACAAAAAAGAATTCTGCAATTTACAATTGCAATCTTGGTCATACTCTCAAGCGCACTGCTAAATCAAAATTCATTTTCGACTTCGATTTGCAAGCAAACCAAATAACATTCAAATTGCACAAATACGTTTTAGTTGTGACTCGGAGAAGTTGCTCATAAAATCTCTAACATTTAAGTGTTTCTCTGTGACTAGAATTAGAATTTTAATGCCAAAGAACAATTGTTTTGTTTTGTTGACATGTGTAATTTGTGTTAGATAGTATTTTGTGTTTAATACATACATATATCATCATATATTCAGGGTTTGTTTTAATGATTTCATAATAAAAATAATGAAATTTATTTGCAAATTTCATTTCTAATATGGATGGGGAATAACGAAAAATGAAAATGAATGCACTAAACGATTTTTATACGCACACAACCACAGACACACACACTCACACACACATAAACACTGTCTCACTTTAGGCCAAAAGGCAATTAGCATGCAAAACAAGTCATGGCAATGAATGCACAACTTACACACACAGAGGCACACACACACACTCGTGTGAGTATATGGCATTTATGCGAAAATGCATAAATACTTATATCTATGCATGTGTTTGCATATTTGTGCAACGCTTCTTATTTAGAGAGACAATAACAACAGCAGCCGAAGCAACCCACCAACTTCCCACTGGCAGCAGCCGTTTGCCCTGTCAAAAATGTATGCTACATTATGCGGCATGTGCGCTAAACAAGTCATGAATTTCAAACAGACCGACCGTCCCCAACCAGTCCCCAAGCCGCCAATCCGTGGCTCCTTCACGCATTCTTTGCATGCGTAATGCAGTGTTATGCAATGGAGAGGACCAACTGGCGTTCGTTCGCTTGTTGGTTCGACTTCCGCTTTTCATTTGCATCCGCGTTTAATATACCGCAAATGCAAATGGCTGGCAGATCCGCAAAATGCGCCAATAAGTATGCTAAACAATTGCACCTGCCGCCCAAAAACATGGAGGATCTAGGGACTAGGACCAGGACTACAACCACATCCAGGGACCACGACCAGAACCAGGACATTAATCAATTTCACATTGATTTGTCATTTCGTCACAAATGGAGTTTGCATACCAAAAACTTTGATTGCAACTAGAAAGTAGAACAGAAGGGTGAATCGAGCCATGGATTTAACGCATCTTTGGCCCATTAGAAATTGATTAGGAACTCCTAATTGGCATTAAGTGGATAAATTAGATCAGATATATCGATAAAAAGCCTTCTGAGAACCCTTTCAAAAACCCCCAACAAATTCTCTCCAATAGCCAATTTCACTTGAATGAAAAAAAAACAAAAAAGGCAAATAGGTAAAAACTTCACTCGAGTTTAACATGCGGTAAAGATAGTTCGAGGGAGGAGTGGCACTGTAAGGCGGGTATAGTGCAAACTGAGCAACGTCTAATTGCGTTCAAGCCACACCCACTGAAGCCCCCATATCTGACATACTTATAATATATGTAAAGCAGGCAAGCGTGCAACAGTGTGTGTGTGTGTGTGTGTTGAGGGATGCAACGAAGCGAAAGCGCGTCTCACACACACACACTCACACACCCACAAAGAGTTGGGAAGGGGATGGGGGGGAAACATTCATGTACGAGTTCATGCAGAAGCCCAGACACCGTGTATTTAGTTTAACAGCTTCTCGCATGCGACGACAACATGCGACACTGACACGACAAGTGTTAATGCCGACCACGCCCAGTCGCCCCGTATCAAGTTAGGAGCCTAGCACAAGTACCCAGCCAGCGGTTTCTCTCCTCTCCTCCATCTCCCATCTCATCACATCTCTCTCGCTTTCTAGTTTTTTTTTTTTGCACAAATAAAATGATGTTAAAACATTTGTAAAGCCAAACTAACTAGAACTTCGTTACCAAGCGACACTCGCACACCACACACAGACACACACGCAGATGCACACACTCACCCACCCACACACACATTTGCACTTGAAAATCCTATTCCTGTAGTGCACAAAAACGGAAAACGAAACGAAAAGCAAAAAAAAAAAATGAAAAATAAAAAAGTTTTTAATCAAATTTTTCAATTTAGTTTTGTGCGTCGTTAATTAAAACTGCGCATGTGACTGCTCTAGCTATATGTGTGTGTGTGTGTGTGCATTAGTTTGTTAGTTTGACTTTTCAAGCCGCTTGTCAAGCGGCAAGTTGGAGAAAGCATTTAATTTAATTTTCGTTATCAACTTTTTTAATGTTATGCATATCTTTTTCTCTCCCCGCCCCCTTCCTGGCTCTCTGGCTTCACCCCTTTCCAACTTGATTTGTTGTTTTTAATTAGGTGTTAATTTTTTAATGGCAGCTCATAAAACTTTTACATCTATTTATGTCAAGACCGACTGACAACTAATGGCAAAAGTTTTTCAAGTTTTACAAAATAATAATAAAATCACTCATGCGACATGTTGTACCGAAAAAAATTGTATATAAAATAGTCAATAGAAATGCAGAAATTCCTTTACTTTATGTGACCTTAGGAACAAATTTATTTCACCCAAAACTTAATGCCAAAAATTCCTAAAGTTTTCAAAATAATTACGTAACTCATACGACATGTTGTGCTTAAAAAGTATTCAAGATAAATCCAGCAATTTTATTAAGATTTATTACCTATTTTTAATTATATTACAGATAAAAATGATTTCTTGAAAAGGATAACGTTTATCAATCAACATAAAGGAAGAACAAAAAGCGGCAAGGTAAGTCTCAATTAAAATACATTAGTTAAACTTACCTACATTCTGAAATAACGATTGATTATAAATTGAAAAAATTTCCAACTTGGTCTCTAAACAAATTTTTCTCTTGATGAAGAAATAGAACTTTTCTTGCTTTTATTGTGCTCAATATGAAATATTGTTCAGAATCTAAGAATTTATGTTGATTCGTCATTAGAGGTCTTTCCTTTTTCGAACCAAAAAATCGATTTTGGAGGAGTCCTATATATAATTTTTCTTATCTTGTTTCCTTCTTTCGGCAAATTTTGGTAGTTATGTTGTACTGTGTTTCGCATTTTATATATGTGTGTATGTTCATGTTTGGATGTTCATATATTCGCCATCATCAAATCAAATAGTTTCGATTAATTAGTATGCCGATAATTATAGTTACTTATGTATGTTGAAATGATTATAATGAATGGCAAATCGGCTTTGGGCAACGATGGGCATAGGGGGAATTCCCCAAAGGGAGAGAAAGAGAGAGCGAGACTTACTTAGCTCACTGGATTAATAGAGACACTAGAAAAAGGTGCAGCATATGGCCAGGCGCATTGGCGTGTGAATAAAAGTAATTTAATGCTAATTAAAAGCTTACAGCAAACGCTGCTAACACACAACGACAAGGACAGAAGAGTTGCCATTGGGGAATTGGTTACCCACTCTCTTTCGCTTTGAGCGTCTGAGTGTGTGTGTGTGGTGTGTGTGTGTGTGCGTGCATTTTTCACTAATGGCACTTAATTGTGCAACACTTGAGAGTAGAGAGAGAACGGATGGAGGGCGGGGGGAGGGCGGTGGCAATGAACACAGTTATTTGTTATAATTATTATAATATGCACAAATTAATTCAGTCAGGAGAGAGGAGCTTGGGCTTGGACGCCATAAAACCAATTAAGCAAGCTGAAAGCAAAGGCAACAGCGACAACAGCAATAGCCACACCTAAAAGCATGCTACACAAAACTGCAAATTAAGTTTCACAAAAACAGCACAAAAAAAGAGAGTACAACAACAGCAGCAACAGAAAAGCAAACACTCAACAATAAAGTTGTTCTTGTCTGTGTGTGTGTGTGTGTGTGTGTGTGTGGGTGAGTGTTGTTTAGGGCGTGGTCCCGTCTGGGCTATAAAATTGCTGTTGGCAAAGTCATAAAAACCAAGTCAAGAGACACTACAAGACAATTGGCAATGAAACAAATTACAGCCAACAACAATGCAGTTGCAATTTAGACAAGGACCTCCAAAGCAGGGGGAGGGAGCCAAGGATGTTATGTATAAAAAATGAATTGTGAAGTTCGATTTGACTCAGAAAAGTTCAAGGCAGCCTACCCACTCCCTTCCTCCCATTTTCTTGTTGTTGTTGTTGCAACAATTACTTGTTACAGTTGTTTGTTCTTAGCCACTTTTTTTTTTCTTCTCTTGGTGTTTTTTCTATAGCTACAAATCCTACAATTGTCGGTTCCTTAAGCCAATTAAATCGGACATTTTCTTGTTGTTTTGTTTTTTTTGTTTTTACGGCTGTTGCTTTTTCTGTAACGAACTCTAGACTCCGCTCACAGTTCGTTCTGGAGTGGCCGTCGCCATGAGCAACGCCTGTGAGCAATCATTTTCATTGTTATAAAACCAACTATAATCAATTTCAAGTGTTTGGTTTAGACAATACCCTATAATATACTTATAAAACTTAAAAGAATACAAGTCACAAAAATAAGTTAAGGCCAAGAATATGAAATTCTGATTCTACTAGATCTGAAGTCCTTATAGTCAATTTTAACTACTATCATATCTGAGGGGAGATCAAGATCTTTGAAATTAATTCGTTATACAGAGAACTTCATTATACACAAAATTCACCATAGAGAAGTTGGACTGTGGATATGTTTTTATAGGTATTGGAATATCTGCTAAATCAAGAGCTTCAATTAATTGTAACGAAGTTGTGATCACTGGAAATTCTTATTGAATTCTGATTCACATGCAGTTTTTAGCTGCTTCTAACACTTGTATATTGAGTAAGAAAAACGATCTCTTATAAAGAGCTATTGTAGACACATTTTAACTACCTACTACTTGAAGGTTAAATAAAAAACGAAAAGAAAAAAAAACCGGGTCCACTGAATACCGCATCTTGATACCCTAAGGAACTTGCAAAACAAATGACAAGCGCACAATGAACATGATAATAAGAAACACAAAAGTAGTTTTTGTTCTCCTTATTGCCTCCTCTCCCTGCCTGTCCTTCTGTGTGTGTGTGTGAACGTGGGCAACAAAAAAAGTTGTGTTTTTTATTACAATGTTCTTCTGAGCACAAGCACAACAACGCATTATAAGCATTTAAAATATGCAAAGTACAATAGCCATAACAGCAAGAACAACAAGAACAACTCCAAAAAAAAAACACTATTTAATGAAAATGCACGAAGAGATGAAAACAAAATGTAAAGAGCCATTCCGTCGTCGCAACGAATGTTCTATACCCTTTTGCTAAGCCACCTCAAAAGAAGCGATTGCCTTCTATTTCCTACTTAGTTTCGCCAGAGAGAGCTGTGAAGTATTATCAAATTTCACAAGCAAATCGTTGATACTTCTGAAAAGGCTTTTTTATACATAGTATATCAATTTTTTTCTACTCCACATGAGATCGCTCTCAAAATTAAAGCACACAAAAGGTTTCTAAGCCAGTGGAAATCTGGAATGAGGCACTTATTCTATTTGTTGTATCCAACTGACTGAGATAGCGAATGCACACTTTTGCGCAAAAGTATAATGAAAAGTTTTGTGAGCAGGGCAAAGGCACAACTTGAGAAAGTGTTGCATATTTTTAGGTGGCCAAGCGGAGTCGGCGCGGCGGCGGCGACTGCGTCGGCCATTGTCTGGTTATTTAAACTGCAAGTAGACTTTTCTATTTTCTTTACGCTCTAAGGATTGCCAAAAATATTTGCCAACAACAAGAACAACCAGAGGGAAAATGGTAGCCACAACCATTTGATGAAGTTCTTCATTGGCGTCTTCATCCTTTTCCCTTATTTTTTTTCCCTTCATTTTCATACAACTTTAGTTTTTATGCCAGTTTTTTTTTTTTTTTTCTTGGGCTTGGGTTTTTCTTGGTGTTAAGTTGCGTTTCGGGCAAATGAATTTAGAAGTCTTATTTAACAAGTTTCGGCTTTTCTTCTCCTTTTTATCGACAGCTTGCCAAGTGAAAGTTGCTGCTTGCATTTTCTTGGTTTTTTTTTTTCTTTTCTTCTTTGCGTTTTTCCTTGTTGCGGCTATGTTGTGGGGCCCCAACAGTGTTGTTGTTGTTGTGTTTTTTTTTATAGGAAAACTTGTGCTAAAGCAGTTGAAAATTTGTGAGCATAATAAGTCGTTTGGGCTATGCATACTTAGACAAGCAACTAAGCGTTCAGTTGTTGTAGTTATACCTACTTGTACTTGTAGTTGGAGTTGAAGTTTCCTTTTTTTTTGGCCAAAGACTTTAAGTCCATGTTTGAGGGCCACTTACTTGCTTCGTTTTGTGTTTGAGTTTAGTTGGGCAATTTTCGTAAACTGAATTTACGCTCCTTAAAAACTAAATTAATAAAAGGAAAATATATACATATATATAAGTAGAACAGAAAGACCCAAGCCCCATTTCCATCCTCGGCATTAGCTTCGTAAGCTTTGAGTAGATTTAGCTAAGTTTTATAGCTTACCCAAGAGACAGAGAGAGAGGGAAAGTTTAATACCATCGGGATCTCAGGGATCTTTGTAGTCATCCAATCAGTATATATTCTGATTTCTGATGTTTAAAACGTTGCTCGAGGCTAAAAACTTGAAGGAATGCTTGCAGAAATCAACTCGAAAATCATTCAAAAATAATAATTGAAATTTTCAGGGTAGAACTTGAAATTGTTTTAAGCTTAATTTCAAATATTTCAAAATAATTTCCAATTCAAGAAAGGTTTAACTTATCGGACATACGTTTAGACATTTCTGTTGGCAAACTGTAAGCAAAAACTATAGCATACTATTGAGCGCATCCATTATAGAAATGGCAACTACTTAAACAGAAACACTAATTCTGGTAATATAGTTAACATGTTTCAAATTTGATTTAAAATAGCGTTTAAACTATATTTCCAATTTGAAAAAAAAAAGAAAATACTAAAAGGTTTGGCCTCTCGGATCAGAGTAACCCTCAAAAGCACGTGTTGGTGCGGTTGACTGTTGAAACTGGCATTTTGTGGTAACCAAACACACACACGCACCCACACACCGACATACACACACTTAAAACACAACCGCACACACAAAGAGAGAGATAGACAAGGCCAGGAATAGATGACTTTTGGTTGCCACATGAACAACTCATTATTATTTGGCAAACAGAAATGAAATTTGAATCCGTAACCCTGGTCTGTAATTACATCATATAGAGCTGAGAGCTGAGAGTCGCCTGCCTCTCAAATAGTTTTGGCTCAAACATTTTGAGGCTTCCATAGGTTTGCTCATTATGCCTGCTCCTGGTGGATGGTGAATAGTAAATAGTGATAGTAGATGGTGGTGCGGCCAACCGCCAAGGATGTGGCTGCTGCTGTTGCTTCTTCCCTGTGTGATACCACTTAATGGAGTAACCACACCTCAGCAGTCTCAACCTCAAGCTCGCTCCTATGTGTTTTGGGTTACAAATTAAATGAGTTTCGGGGTTTGCCTTTTGTCGTTTACAATGGACAAGTGAATGGCATGGGGGGAATGGAATCCTGGCCACGTTTTACAGTTCAATTATTGTGGCATTTGTTTTGTAATTAAAATTGTGTATGACATTTCTGCTTTCGATTAGCAGACATCACTTTCTACATACATACATATATATATATCTATTAGTAGGTGGACGGGCAGGAGGCACAGCTGCGTGAAATGAGTCTCCCAAGGCTCCAAGTGTAGATAGTCCTAAGGCAGTCGGTGGGGGAATTGGGGCGAGACCATAAAGTTTCCTAAAGTTTTGTGGTCACTGACAATGTTCGACTGTTCGCTTTTGTGTTTCGCCTGCTTTTAATTTTAAATATACGTGACTTGTTTTAATTAGGCATGCCATGAAGTAGAATTGCCTGCGAAGAGGGGCGCAAGTGAACACAATATATTTAGCTAAAAAACAGAAAAATATAAATAGAAGCAAAAAAAAATATTTTGCATATATTTTTCAAACAATAAATAAGTTAAATAAATTCTGCTTTACAATTTAAATAATGCAAATTTGCAATATACTAAATTTATGTTAACTAAATGTCATTACTTTATTGGACATTAGATTGTTGTCTAACATGAACATCTTATGACCTTAAAAAAAATGTAGGTCGAATATTCTAGCCTGCTTAAAAATTTCAGGAGAAGGATTCTGATCCCTATTTCTGATTTATAATCTTTATTAAATAAAGAGTCTTGATAAAGAGACTTGAGATATAGAGATCTTTGCTTTCAATTTTCGTATTTTACGTTTGTGTTTATTTACGGTTACGGTTACGGTTACAGTTACGGTTAATAGCCGTAAAAAGCTCTTACACATATATGAAGATAAAAGCTGAAAAAGAACAAAACTGAGGCGCTAAACGAAGCTGCCAGCTAATTGCAATTTATGGTCACGGCACAGTACTAGCCATTTGGTATTTATATGCGCTGTGTTAAATTAACAGCCCGTTAATAAGTAAAGGGGGAAATTGCGGTAGGGAATTAGTGAGGTCGACTCTAGCAATTATACATAGTTGGTTAAGTGTCTGTTAAGAAACCGCACACACACAAACGCACACACACACCCACACACACACACACACACACACACACACACACACACATATGGATTCAATTTGAGATTGAAATGAAAGTTAAGTGATGAACCAATGACGAAAGAGGATCTTTTGCCAGTTTATTAGAAACTTTGGCACTCTTTTTTCATAATACATAAATGTCGAAAGTTTGTGAGTCAATTTGTGAGTTTATTCGGTCTTGTAGCGCAAGTTGTTTAAAGTTTATTCCTATTGTTGGCCGCCATGTCCTTTGTTTCGAACTATCTTTTATTTATTCATTGAATTTTTGTGCTTCAATTAAAAAGCCATTAGACGTTTCAATGTCGTTGTCCTGGGCGACAAACGAACTGGCAAACACTCACACACGTACACACCCACACACGCTCAAGTCAGACTGTCTAAATGTATGTACGAGTATGTGTGTATGTAGTTAGAGCTCGGCAATCAATATTGTTATCCTTTGGCTTTTGAAAAGCACAAAACAAAAAGGCATTTGCATGCAAGGACTTGTACTTGGCTTTGTGCTTCTTGTTCAGTTTCGCCTTTGACCTTTGTTTGCCTTAATTTATATTTAATGCCACAGAAAGCTAAAGGCAGAAACTTTCTGGTGCCAGGACTGGTCTCGTCTCGGGGCTCAGAATTCAGGACTCAGATTGTGCAAGAAAGGTGTCAGACGGCGGGTCAACATGTTGTTGTTATTTGTATTTGATTTCATTTCATTTCTTTTTACCCTGCACCCTTAAGCTGAAAAGAAAGGGCATATGGAAAGCCTTCTATTCTCAAACAACTTTAAGCTTCGCCTTTTGGCGATTTATCAAGAGAGATCTAAGAAGATATTAGAATATGATTGTAAACTGTTATAATAATATAACATTTCGATGAGTTGTCCCGATGTTTAAATAAATGAAGTCAATATGTATGAAAATAATCGATAACAATTCCCATTACCGACATGTTTTGAAAGGGTATTTTCAAGGTCATCCAATAGATGCCAAGGCAAGTTTCCTGTGACTTTAATCCCACAAAAGATGAAATCAAAAATTACATTTTACAAAATTCTATTTTGATTCACTTCACAGTTGTTCATATTCACATAAAGTGGTGGAAGGGGGGGGTTAGTCGATTGATCGTTGTTTGGTCGGTAGGTCACTCAATGTCGTTACCAATTTGAAGGTTAACCCTATCCATTGACCTTTATACAAACATATGTATGTATGTATGTAGGCACACGAAGACACGAAGCTATCCTTTTGCCCTCTCTGTGCCTGTGGCTAGTTATTTAGTTATTTATATCCCCAAAAATTGTGAAGCAAATGGGATACTTGAACTACATTTTCAATTGGAATGCACATAATTTATGGCCTTAAATGATTTTTGAAACTGTCATGCAAAATGCAATTGTAGTTGCAATTGCAGCCCACTTGTTGGTTCGTTTCGAGATTCATACTTAGTTATTGATTGAATTTTCATTTGCCACAAAATGTCCCAAAATATTTATGAGACGACACAAAAACGGGAGACATATGCTCTGTCTCTGATGTGGGTGGGAGGAGAGGGGAGCAAAATGCCTATGTAGAATATGTATAAATAGGCATTGTGCCAAAAATCAAATCATTTTCGTATAGAAGGATTCTTCTTTCATTCAAGGGCAAAATATTTGGTTTTTTGACATGGCAAATGTCAATTTATATGCAATCTTTGGAATGCAACATGCTTGGGGACTTGAGCATTGATCTCTGAGTTGAGCAGCTTAAATTTAAATACCTTTTTCTTAGCATTGAAGCTAATTAAGATTGAATTGACATTCGAATGTTATCTAATGGAAAATTTGGAAAGAAGTTGTGGGAAATTTAAAATGAAACGTAGGCACCAGTTTAACCTAGATGAAATATGCAAGAAATGAATACTAAGTCTAAGTTTCTTTTAGCTTTTATTTCAATCATTTGATCCGAGGTGTGCTTCTTATGAGCCTTTTTTCCTTAGCGTACAAACTCCTCATTTAAAATACAATTCTATGATAGTTCTCGCCATAGATTTTCCACTTTAGTGACTTCTTCCCTCCCTCTTTCTTTCACTTGTTTTTGCGCCAAGTTCGATAACAAAATTTCCCATGAAACTCGAAATGAAATGAAAAACTAATTTCCCTTTGGCTAAATTTCTTCATCTTCAACCCAAAAATACAAAAAAAAAGACCCTCAGCCTTTTATATGAAACCAAAAGTTTATTATTATTAATTAAGTAAATTGCGTTGAAAATAATTGTATATTGAAGTAATAACCAAGAGAATGCGAATGCTAAAGAACGATGGTGTTGCGGAGGGTATAGGGCGGGGAGGGAGGTGGGTGGAAGGTAGTGGGGGAGGGCTATATAACGAAGTGGGTGCTGGAAAACTTATATGCGTCTGTGAAAAACTTTTGCCCCGTTGTTTATACTATGTTTTATGTCCATTCATTATGCAAAAAGCCAACAATAAAAACATGAGCAACAAGAAGAGACAGACAGAGAGAGAGCGAGCGAGAGAGAGAGAGAGAGCAACGAGCCGCATAGTTATGGCGGCACACGCTTTTACCATTTTTGCTCCACTTTTATGGTGCTTATTCCTAGTGTTACCGCCCAGAGGTCGACCCCGATCGGGGGAGCAGGGCGGTGGGCTAGGCAAAGCTAGGTCTTGTGGCTGCTTCATTACCCTAATGAACTTGAAAAAAGTATCGGGTGTACACAAAAGTCAAAGTGAGTCCAAACAGGCGCACCGAGCACAGAGGACAGAGGAACAGGTTCAACAAAAGTTGAAGACAATCACCAGGTGATGGTGATGGCGGCGTCTCACTGTTACTTTAACTGCATAGTGCTAGAAGAGAGCTCACTCTCTATCTCTCTCCGTCTCTCCTTCTCTCTTCGGCAGATTTGCTTGTAATGAGGTCATAGTAACGAGTGTTGACTTTAATTAGTGCCACGGCAAGGATATGTATTGTGTATCGCACACACTATCTCTGTCTCTACTAAATGAAGGTTATCCAAGCCATCTGCTCGACTACCACAAATTGGGCGTTAATTATGGCTAAAGTCAGAGATAGCTTTCATCTGAGTTTTATAGATTGATTTTTAAACATTTTAAAGCATATATACTTAGTTTAAAACTCACTTAAAATTGTATAAAATAAATATCTGCTAATTTATCGATGCTTCCAATTGAAATCTAGTGTATCTAATTAGAAATAAGCAGCTTTTGTTAAGATATTTTCCAAAGAAATTATTCATATTTAATTTGATTTAGAAGATTTTCTCATTCGCTGTAATTTATTGGGATTAACAAAAGTCTCTCGCTCTCTCACACAAATGATAAAGACATCACAAATAAGTAAGAAAACAAAAGAATGGAAACCGTTGCCGTGGCTCCTTCTCTTAAGCTTATTACATATTTCAATGAGCAACGTGGCGTATGATTAATTCCTAATTCGCTGGCATACTTATTTAATAAGCAAAAGTCAATAAACTGGCATTCTCTCCCTGTCCTGTCGCTGTCCCCCAACTCCCAGTCTAGTTTTCGTAAGAATTTTTTATTTATTTATTTGAAAAGACATTGAGCAAACAAATGGCCCAGCAAAAACCGCAAGAAACATTGCACATGGCAATAACAATAAGAGGGAATGTGAAGGGGGAAATGCTTATTTGCATGCCACCGAATCGAAGAAGAAGTAAGTAGGCAGGTGGGAGGTATGCGGGCGTGAGCTTGAATGGGATGGGGCAAGTACCAATAAACCGGCAACGACATTTGTTGATTTTATTGACATGTTTCGTTTTGGCTCTTCGACTCTGTCTAAGACCACCGCCGTGTGTCTCTGGCAGTCAAATTTCCTTCTTCATTCGTCCTCCTTACTTTTTTTTTTTTAATACCCTATAAGCAAAGTGTGTGGGAGGGTATGCTAGACTTGCTTAACAAAACGAAAGGCAAAAAACAAATTAATCACAATAGTAGTATCTGTTTGAGTGCGGTTAAGAAAGTTTGCTAAAGGGTATCTCCCAAGTCGGCTCTCTCTCTCTTTTTGTTTTATTTGGGGCATGTTGTTTTTTATCAGTCCTTGGGTACATTTTGCCTGCCGGCTGTCTGTCTTTCTGACTGACTGTGTTGTTGGTCTTAAAATGCGCCATAAAATTGATAAAATCAGTTGATTGTAAAAATTGATAAATTGAAATTGATTGAGGCAAAGACACACACAAAGATAGCAAGAGAAAGAGAGAGAGAGAGAGGAAGATAGAGACTCCGACCTAGAGGATGTGGATAAGGAACAAACGAAATGGCTTTGATGCCCCACATATTTTGCATACGGGGAATAGACGGAAGAGGACAAGAACCTTAAGTCAAAGTTTGGTCACATGTTGAAAGTGAGTTAGCAGCAATAGCAATTGAAGTTACAACAACAAATAGATCGAAGAAACTGTTGGGTAATATCAATGCTACGCACTTTAAATACTCTTACAATTCCTGTAAATGAAGTCCGATCTCTTTCCTTCTAATAATGAAAGTCTTATTTATGTTAAGAACTAAATAAAAATTCCTTTTACTATCCTTTTCGGAATTAAGCTATTAAATCGTTTGAATTCAATTTACATTCCCCTTAAAAATTCCAAAATATCAGCACTAAAAAAGAGTATACCACAAACTCCCGAATATAGCCAAAGGCAATTTTTAGAAACAGGCAGAGCAGCATTTAATTAACAATTGATGAAGGAAGTGATTTGTGTGTGTGAAAAGTACCTCTGAAATGTCAATGGGGGGATCCTTAAATTCTTTTTTTTTTTTTGCTTTTCCAATACAATCAAATCAAACAAAACCAAAGTGGAATATTCAATCAATCGTATGTGTCAATTTAACAATTGAGTGTCCTAGATTCATTCGCGAGCCTTTCGCTTCAATTCATTGTCATTTAGTTTTGCTTCCAGGGCATTTTGCAGTTCATCTGTGTATTCTAAACCATCAGCCCATTGGCTTTTGCCTTTCGTTGTTTAATTGAAAACAGGAGCGTATAGAGAAGGGGTCTTTCAATCCTATTTTAAGGTTGGGAAACAATAAAAATTATCTCTCAGATATATTTCTCAACAATGAAACTTGGCAAAAAAAAAAAATACCTGCACCATAAATTGGAGCCTTCTTTTTCTAATTCGTTCAATGTGATCCGCACCTGCTTATTTCTGCTGCAAGTGACCTCAGGTGTTATGCGAATATAAAGCCATGTTCAAACTGGCAACCACTTCAATTAAATTGACATTGACCAATTGTCTGTACATGGAAACTCTATATTTGCATTTTGCTGTTCATTTGATATTGACAATTTGTTGCAAATCAATTTTCCAAGTTGACAACTTTTCGAAAATGTTATAATTAAGAATCCTTTAAGAACGAACAAGCGAACGAGTTAAGGGCAAACATGTGGGAGGAGGAATGAAGCTGATGGTAATGATGATACTCGGATGATGATGAGTCGGAGGATTTTAATGAAATTGCATTTTCATTGACGCCCCATGACGGCAAACACGATTGACATGCACTTACACGGTCATTGAGTGTCATTTTGCCACTTTGGCTCGGATGAGATGACACAGGCAATATCCACATATACATATATGTATGTAAATACAAATATATACAGAGCAGCAAATGCGAATACGTAAAATAAAAATCCTCTGAATGAAACTCCATCAAATTGAAGTATCTGTAACTACAAAATATAAGACCGGAAGTTTCTTAACATCATGCATTATTCCTTATGGGGAAACTAGTTTTATTCCATTTTAGTTGACCTTAAAAGAAAGTTTTTAAATTTAATTATTAAGCTTTATCTGAATTGGTTACATCGCTTATTATATATAGTATCGGTAATATCGGTTATTCTTACATAATAAGATGAGCATTTTATTTATTTTCCATAACAATCAAATTATATGTTGGTATTTATTGGTTCATACCATTATTTTAGCCCGCTTGTCAATATTTATCTTAAGTACATATTTCAAAATATGTATCAATTTTAAGGCTTTGAACAGGATATTTCGCAGCATTCTTTTTTTTTAATGACTACCACAAAGAAATAAAAATAAATTGCCCACGATAATCGTGGACAGTTAACAAGTCAATCGTTTTATCTACCTGCCTAGGTACATCCCGTGGATGCATACATAAGTATGTTACGATATGTTAACGTGGTTGTTCATATATTGATTTGCACATGAGGAGAAGAGGAGAGACCTTATCGAAATGCTCATTAAGAGAGCTTTTTGCATTAAACCGACACTTAATTGCAAGTATCGAGGTTTTTCGGTTCCGCCATTTGCAAAGCAGAAAAAAAAAGTTTTTTAATTACTAAAGTTTTTCCCTGTCGGTTGGTCGTTCGGTGGGTCGGCCAGCAGTAGCAACAGCAGCGAGCGTAGTTGCAATTTAAATATTTACTTAATATTTAGTTGTAGAAATTTGTTTGATACATTTTCTAAAGCAATGCAGTCAGCTCATTAAAATGCCTCCTACATCCTTGGGTAGGTCCTTTTGTGCGGACGACGCGTTAACTTGTCAAGTTGACTTATGGACGTTGTTTTCGGGGTAAAACTTTTGCAATGCACCTTTTGTGCCATGGAATGGAATGGATCGGAGGGAGAGAGAGAGAGGGGAGGACTACAGCAGGCAGCCAAATGAGCAAAAGTTAACAAGACAGACAAGTAAACGAGCTGTCTTATTACAGCTGCTTCCGCCTCCGTTTCGCCGTTTCGGCGTCTCTCCTCGGCGTTTTATTCTGCTGTTGCTGATGGTTCTTTAGCTGCTTGCTGACTGGCTGGTTGTAGCCCTTCGCAGCCCATCCTTGATGCTGCTGTGGTTCTTGGCGGCACGCCTTCGGCCTTTAACATTAAACGTTGTGGCAGCTGCTATAGCAGTAAGGTTTTTAAGTGCCTGCTGAAGCCGCAACTCATCTGCATGCACATGCACACACACATACACTCCATCATATAGAGTGTGTGTGTGTGTGTATAACCGCGAGCGCAATTATTACTTACAACAAATGGGCGAAAACTTTGGCTGTTGCCAAAAGACTTTTAAACCCACTTTGAATCCAGCAAGTGTTATGATATTATGACAGTTTTTGTTTCGCTTTCAACTTTTCAAACAAAACAGATTGATTCATGACTTTTTGACTGTCTTTAACGATGGAACAAAAAAATAGTAAAATTAATACAGATAAAATTAAAAAAGGACTATGACTAAGTACTATGACGACGAGAAAACGACAACGAGACTAATAACAACGAGATTATAACAACGAGGCAACAAAAACGAGAATACTGCAACGAGACTTTATAAACGAGTCTACTACAACAAGTCTAGTGCAACGAGTCTCCCATAACGAACAAACTACAACGAGTCTAGTACAACGAAGTCTACTACAACGAGACCTCTCTGAAGATACGATCCTTCATTACAATAGATGTATAAATTAAAGGAAAACCCTTACTGAATACCACATTTTAATAATCTTTACTGTAAGCTGGTTTCAATCAACAAAACCACCGAATGCTTCGTTTGTGCTCATGCTGCTGGCAACAATGGCAAGAAACTAAGCCAAGTTAACAATCCTCTAGCTAAACAGTAACCAGGTAACCGGGTAACAATGACATTTGGAAATAAACCAGCAGCAGCAGCAACAGCAGCATAAACAAAGTGCCAAACAAAGAGCCGCAAAGAGAGAAAGAGTAGAAGGAGACCAAAGCCAATGCTAACATCCGTTTCCGCAGCTGCCACAGCAATTGCAATTGCAATTGTTGTCAAACAATGCGAGTTGCAGTTGCAATTGCAACAACTAACAAACTGCAATCACAACTGTACCTTTTTGCTTGCTATCCTCACGCTTGATGACATTTGGCAATGAGTGCCCAACACCAACAACAACAACAACAGCAATAAAATAGTTTTGTTCGCTTTTTTGTGTGTCATTTGCGTCGCACACTTATCAAATTACAAGACGGAGTTTTCATTCCCTTAGTTTTTGCATTTATAGTTTTCGACGTCTTTTGGTTTCCTTCAGCTCTCCTCCTGCTCTTCTTCCGTTCGTTCGTTCGTTCTTTCTTTTCTTGCTGGTACATTGTCAACAGTGAGCGCTAAAAAGTTTTGTACCTTTGCCAGCAACAGCAACAACAACAATAAAAATGTGTACAACAACTTATTACCATTGCTTTTAGTAGTTTTTATAACTTTTACGACTTTTTAATAAAGTTGCAATGCATTTGCTTGTTGCTGCTGCCGCTGCTGCTGCTACAACTCTTAAGACAAAGTTTACCACCAATGCCTGAAGGCAACCCCTTTCCCACCCCACCCCTTGTCACACACACACACACACACACGCCACATTCCTTGCCTAGTGAGTTATGTCACGCATACGCCATGTGGTATATGATGGTGGTCGGTCTGGCTTCATTTAAGGCTTTAAGTTGCATCTCTCGCTGACAGTTCTAAGCCTTTTGCCTGCAAAGACAAACAGAGCAAACAATGCCAGACAATAGACAACAAGACAAGGCACGGCAGGGAAGGGGCAGTCGGGTCTTGAAGCCCAAAATCCTGCAACTCAAACTCCTAGAATGCTAATTTTCCCCATACGCATGCCACCAACAGCAGCAGCTGCCACTGATAACTGAAGGCGACACACAGAGCAAGAGTAAGAGAGGGGGGGATGGGGGGGGAGTTTTCGCCTCGCTTGTAACCAGAAGGAGGAGCAAAAACAACAGCAACAAACAGTTGCATTTACCCTGGTTGTCTCTGCTCCTGCTTCGTAACTTTTATCCACTTTTGCCACATATTAAAATCTAGCCACAAAATGTCAAACCAAAACCAAAAGTTATGCGTAAATTATGTGCGTGTGTATCCCCCCTCTCTCTCTCTCTCTCTCTCCCTCTCTGTGTGTGTTTGCCGACAAATGCATTTGACGGGTTAAAAGTTAAGCAAATTGCATATAAACTTTGATTTTTATACAACAATCTCTCCGGACAACAAAAAAAAAATATACAACAATTAAAAATGAACAGATTGCTTTTTTTTTACACATTTTAAAATTCTAATAAATAAAATTTAGTTATAAAATTATTACATTATTATATATAAAGCTGAAATTTTCTGTTAAATTGCTTATATATAATTTATCTATATAAAATATATCGTAACATTATAAACCCTTCGCGATCAGGTATTAGAGATGGGCTGTTGATTTATACACCTGGCCTAGTTATAATTTTAGAAGATATGTTGGTAACTTGATGGCCAATGTGGCATGTGGCACTTGGCATCCGGCATGAGTCAGTTGTTTTCTGGGGCAATGACAATCATTTTCCATGTTTGTATGAATAAAATAGAAAATTAACAATTTGTTATGCGCTCAATTAACATTAATCCCTTCGTCACCGCATTCGCGGATGTCTGGATTAGAATTTAATGCAATTTGTTTTGCATAACTAAATAAGGATGTACCACCACTCTCCCCCTCCCTGTCACGGAACTTCCAATTGCAATTGCTTGTGTTGACAATTTAATTAGGGCCAAAAAATTGAACAAAAAACGAAAAACTGCAATAACATGTGTGTGTGTGTGTGTGTGTGTGCGTGTTTGAGTGTGTTGTATGTAGATTATGTGTACCTGACAGTGATGAAAATCGAAATTCAAACATGCATTATGTAAGTTTAATTGATGCTTTTGTTGCCCTCTGCCGCAGTCGACGTCGACATCGCTGTTGCTGCTTCTGTTGCAGTTGATGCGTAATTATAATTGCGTTTATTGTGCGCATGTTAGCCAATAATTAGCATTGAATTAATTTTCAAATAGCAAACCAATTAGCTGCCTTCACCTCATGTGGCCCTCCTCAGCCTGCACCTTGATTAACACACACACACTCACACACAAAGCCAAAGTGAAGCACTTGAATCAAAATCTTTATCATTCCCTCTGGGCCCTCGGAAAGTCCCCACAAAGAGTGGGCGAAGAGGGTGACTGAGTTTCCACATAATTCCATTGAAATTTCAATGCGATTTGCCCAATCGTTCAATCAAACACGTCGCATGCTTGATGTAATTACGCCTTCTTGATTTCAATTGGACCCCAAAATGTGTACTAAATGTGCTTTAGTAGTCATTTACCTCATTTGCATAGGTGTATGTATGATCCGGAAAAGCAAGATAAGTCGTCCACACACACACACACACACAGTGGAGTCCTTTAAATGAAACGCCAGATTATCGAAAGCGATAAAAACGATTAAATATATCATAGCCAATATATAATTAATGTGATACCAATTTGACTTAGATTTCGACCTTTTTGAATAAAATCAAATCATTCGCAATAGCTGGCTCGATCATTGTCTATATAGGCTATTGTTCTATCATCAGCAGACCCAGAAATGCAAAGCTCCATACCATATCTTTAATGCGGAAAGTAGTTGGCAATAAATCATAGCATACTTTTTGGGGCTACAATAACTGATCAAATGTTTCGCCTCTTTTTAGGACTTGGGCTATGGGAATAAATTCCCATAAAGTAAAGGGAAACATTTAAACATCCTTAAGGACGTTTTCATGAATATTTTTGCTCAAGTGCTGAATTGACTGAGTACCATGTGGACCATGTGTGGGTAATTTCTTTGTCCTGACTTTTGAGAGTACTAAGTAATAACTATTTCAATTGCCTCTACTCAGAATTTTATGTGCTCAAATGATGTGACGTATCAGAAGATTTACTAGTCCAAATCAATGCCTTTTGTGTCTCTCTCTCTCTCTCGTTAAAACTTTAAACACACATATATGCAAGGCGGTGAAAAAAGAGCTAGAGAGAGAGGCGGACAGTGTATCCTGTGGTGTGAGGGGGAAGTCAAGGCATTTCAAAGTTGCTTAAACGTCGCCTGCATTGGGGCAAAGTGCAAACGCAGGGCCCCAAGCAGAGCATTTTTCATGCAGACACTCACACGCACACACAAGATGGGAAAACGGGATTTGGCCACAAAACAACAGACTGGACATAAACCAACTTACATACAGACAGATTCCTACTCCTACATATGTACATATGTATGTATATCGTATTGGTTGGGTGTACGCACTGGGGAAAGAACAGGGACAGTTGAAATACACAGAGACGACGTGCTCAGATAAATTTTTGTGCCAATGGAAAAAGCCAGAAGACGACGACGCTGCAAAAAAAAAAAAAAAAAAACAAAATAGAGGAAAAGTTGCAGCAGACGCTTTTCTTACTCATTCTTTTCTCTGACTTTGAAACTTATGCGCCAGCCGTTAAGCTCAGCTCAGTAGAGTGTGTGTGTGTGTGAGAGACTGTGTGTGTCTGCGTGTGTGTGTGTGGAAAGCAGCTTAAGCATGCACATTCACATAAGGAAACGGATGAAGAAGTTGTAAAATAAGCTGCACCAACTCATGCGAATATCATCTTGTATGTAGGTATGTACAAAGATATATAAAATACACATAAATATTCTTGTCCAGCAACAACAACACAATAAGAAACACAAACCGGAAGCTAAGTAGAAGTGCAGCAACACGAAATTCATATACCCTAATATCTATCAATTTCCTGTTATAAACCTTTGACTATTGAAAGCTCTGATACTCTCATCCATACGAATTGGCAGAGATCTGACATGGGGTGTCTCCCCAATTCAATAGATTAAATTAAAATTTGTTAAATTAATTTGCCTATTCTGTGTGAATCGAAAGAGAACTTTACCCAAAGTTCCCATGGTCTAAGAAAATACTCAAAGGAAATATCCAAAAAGTTTTGTTATGTTGTAAAGTCAATGGCGTAGCTTAAATACCCGTTCTATTGAATAGAGGCTACGGAATTACTTCTACTGTGTGTGGTGTGCTGGTGGCAAGCAATTTTTTAGTGCCGCCTGCAAGTATGCATCTTATTGTTAGTACCAAAACAACAACAACAACTAACAGAACTTATAAACCCATTTCTTTTTTTTTATTTTTTGGTTTATTTCTCCTAGCCATGAATGTAGTGTATGTATATGTAGTAGTTGCTCATAATTCTCGCTCGCATGCTTACTTTATGATATTTTATATGCTGCAACACCAACAGACAATAAGTCACCGAAATGTATGCCCAATTTAGAATGAAAACCACACTCTTTGCCAGAGGCCAAATTGCATCTTCAAGACCAAAATTTCTATATACAGCATCCTGGTGATAAATCGCAGCTGTGATTCGATTTGGACTTGCGTAATTAGAAAGAATTTCGCCATCGGTTAATAAACCTAACAGATCAATTGTGTAATAGTGTAGCATTCTCTCTCTCTCTCTCTGGCACAAAAAAAAAAACATTTTTATAACTTAATTAAACACTGATTTTCCTTTCACATTTTATGGACATTTTCACAGGCCAACAACAAAATAACAGCAAGTAGAACAGACGACAACAATGGCACGTCTCCATTTTGGGTTGGCCGTTGGGGTTCAGAGGGGTGGTACGAGGGGAACTTTCACAGAAAATGAAGTTCTATTCGATTTGTTTTATTGTCCATTGCGGTGGTCGGTCCTGTGGTCTGTCGGTCGGTCAGCTGCCAACTGGGGAGTATTAGTTATATATGCTGTGTCGGCAATTCTCTTCTTTCTTTCTTTGCTCGTTTTGTCCTTGTTGCTTTTTTCAATACTCTAGCCAAATGTGGCATAAGGATTCAAAAAGAAAACTTGGCTTAAACCTAATCAGCATAAGAAAGGAAGAAAGAAATTCGATTGCAGGTTAATATATCTTTCTTAGAAGCAATTGGCTTAATAATAATTATATCAATTACTATTTTTATTCACATATAATGTTTAAGATTTTAATTTTGTATGAAATTCATAGTTCATTCTAAACAAATGAGAGCCTAAAAGTATGCAAACATTTTTAGTTTCCCAAAAAATCGTTTCGGAAAAATGAGTTTTAATATTTTAGGAGTTTTTCGAAGTTTTATTAGATCTCATATATAATATAAATAGTATTAGCCGAAAAGACTTTCGAAGGATTTTCATGATTGCCTCACACTTTTAAAAGGGCATTGGAACTTCAGTAGACTTCAAAGTAGTTTAGACTGCCCTCTGGTGTTCAATTTTTGTTCCTTTTTTTTGCCAACTTATAAAATGCAAGTTATTTTGTGAAACTGCCAATTGTGGAACTTAGTTTTTGTTCATGCCAAATGTTTAACTTGCTCGTAAGTATTTTGTCCTATTGATTGGCAGTAAGACATATATACACACACACACACAGATACTAATGCATACAGTCGATTTGTTGCTTTAATTAAAATCTTAAAGGTGTCTAAATGAGTGGAAAAACTAATCAGCCTAATGGATTTTCTCTCTTGTTTTGTACAAAATGTGGAAAATCAAGTCATTAAAATGCAATTAAAAATTTTTGAATTGTGGATGAGAGAGTAGGAAAGAGAGAGAGAGAGAGAGAGACAGACTTTTCGCCTTGGTAAGACGTGTTTATACATTTTCTTAGCCTAATTTAATTAATTTAGCGTACGTAAGGTAATGTAGAGTAAAGTGGCAATGGCAAAGGGATGGGGCACGGCTGGGAGGTGGGGGATGAGCAAGGGCGAGTTAAAGTAATGAGCTTGTCATTGTTGTAAAGCTTATAGCTAGATATTAGAGGGGGAAAGTTGGCATGATTAGTAGTTATGTAAAACAATGAAAATGAACAGCAAATTAAATGCTATACATACAATTAGCTCGACTCAAATGCTTCGGAGAGTTCCCTTAAATAGCTCCACTTAATTGCATACATTTGGCAAAAGCTGTAGACCCTTTTTAAACGAGACTAACTTCAGTTACTAGGCGATCTATTAAGCTGCAAGACTTTTAGTTCGAACAATACAATCTATTGAACAACATGGCGTATGAGTAACAATTCATTGAAATCGATTGAAATAGATAGATCTAGAGACTCCACCTGCTTTTTTTTAAAATCATGATGTGAAATTCCTTTAGATCAAAGCATTTTATAAATGTATTTTCTATACAAGTTGCACTTGCAAGAAGATTTGTCTCCTGTTTTCATTTTTTCCCATCATTATTATTACACTCGATGGTTGTTGGTTGCTAGATAATCGTGGTGTATATCAATTTCATTCCATTGACATCGAAGAATGTGGGAGGGGGGGGAAGCAATTGCTGTCACTGAGAATGGTATTATAAAGCAAGTCAAGCTGCCATTCAGCTTGTTGGACTTCGCTTCGAGTACGAGCGTGTGTGAGCAGTCTGGTGGTCAGTGAAAAGTCCTTTCCTTTCGTATCGTTTCCATTCCTTTCCGGCTCAATGGGAATGCGGCAAAAGTGTATTAAGAAACCATTTTGGAAAACTGACTTGAAAGGGATTTATTATTATTATTTTTATTATCATTATTGTTGTTTGTGTGTGTGTGTGTGTATGGGTAGTTGGGCAGTTGCACACACATCAAGAAAATATATACATATACATATACATATACGTAAGCTCAACAATTTTTCCCACTATATCTCTCACTCAAGCTAAGGTGCAAGTGTGTGTCTGTTTGTGGCAAAGTGCAACGTTTTCTATTTGTCTTTCCGTTTGCAGTGAGTTTGTCTTTACTATTGTTCGTCTGCTCACATGGCCAGTGGCGTATCCACTGAAAGGGAAACTACTCAGCTCGATATCTTTGACTGATCTTTTCTATAACATCTATAGCTTGGTTGGGTTCATCAATTTAGAAGTTTTTATTGTTGATCCCTTCTGAGAGAAAATAGTTTTGGCCTCTGTTTCCGTAGTCTTCTTCGAGGTAGTTGATACGCGTTATTTAAAACACATTTATCTTGGCTTCGACTCGTTTAGCTGAGAGATAAAAGGAAAAATAAGATGCAACATCTGGCTGAAGGTACAATACACACAATAAATGTGTGGCTTTAAGTTGGAATATTAACGATTCCTATTGCAACTTATCTTCAGTAAAAAAAACAAAAAATAAAACGACAAGTAAAAAACAAAAAATATATCTATAAGTATATATTTTTTTGTGTCGATGATTTCCCTCAACTGACCGCATAAATAACTCCAACGGGGCCAAAGTTGACAAAACTGTAACTCAATTCCATGAATTCATCATGCATGATGATGATGATGATGATGATGATAGAGATAGCGTCGTGGTATCCCAGACGATGGAACGTTGGTCCAACCAACCAACGAACGAACGGAGTATTTCAACATCTGTCGGTGGGCAGCACAGGACACGGTACTCGGGACACGGGACACAGGGACACAATGCGATGTGCATAAAGTTCGCCAAGCCAACACAAAAACTGTAATCTATTTAATAACCCACGTGGCGGCGGTGCACTGTTCGTCCCAGCAACGTTTCAACGTTTCGACAATGGCAACGCGATAAACTACAACTGACTGTGTGTCAGTCCGTCCCCACCCCCTTCAAACCGCTCCCAGCTTCCTAACCGCAATCGATGCTCCTTTTTCTGCTCCTTCTCCAGCTCCTCCCCCTCCTCTTCCTCCTGTGATGTGATGGCCACAAAAATAAATTATTCAATGCCCAGTGAACGGTTCAATGCATTGCCATTCACCAATCGAGAGAGAGTGAGAACGGAAAAAATAACATCATGTGGAGGTTACGGAAACATGGATCAAAAATTTTCACCCAAAAAATAAAATACAAATACAACACAAATGTGTAAATTCATACAGCTTATAGAGATGCGAAAGTCTAGAGATTATAGTCATCACAATAAAAGATAACAATCAACATTTAAAAATCGAAAAGGCATCGGATTATTGGATATCTAGCACACACACGAAGTTTTCTTTTCCTTCCTAATCTAGACAAATCATTCGTTACCCTTTTTGTTGATTGACTGTTTTAAAACTGGGTTACCAAGAAGAACTAATATTTTTGATACATTTCCATTTTGGCAATGGAAAGCCAACAGAAAAACGAGTAAGAATTTAGTTAGAAATTTCAAAATTATTGAGTTGGAGGCTAGGCTCTGGTTTGATAGGTCCTGGTTTCATATTTGTAAAATTCCGTTGACCTTTTAGGAGGAACAAAGTGTGAGTGGACTTTAATTGGCGATTTCAAATGGCAGCATTAATGTGTAATCAGATTTCCAAAATTAAAGGGAGTCAAATGATGAGAAAAGACATATTCATGCCCGTTGATGGTGCGGTGGTGGTGCAGTGGTGGTGCTGTGCTGCTGTATATAATTTTGAAACAACCCTTCCTCGCCCTTTCCCCCGTATCAATGTGCTGATTATAACAATCACACTAACTCAATTATACGCATACATAAGCACGCACAGGCCAGAGAAGGAGAATGGAAGAAGGAGGAAATGGGGGCCATTGGGGGGGAGGGTGTAGCCGCAGGACATGATGGGCATATGTGGAGAATATATTCTGATGATAAGCAAAGCTCAGCGGTTAACCACAGTGGACTGGAGACATGGTAGGCGTGGCCAGGGAGGATAATACTCTCATACCCATTTTAAGGGAAAACTCTGTGACATTATTTTAATGAAAATTGAGTCTTGATTTGGAGGGCAGGACACTTGGTGGGTCTCTTTCTCTCTCTCTTTTTCGGTTTTCCATTACCCTTGATTAAAGCCATAAAACGGTGCCCGTAAGGCGATGGTTGGATGACGCGTACGGGTACGGTTATGGGTCGGATACGGCTGCGGCTATGGGTTACTTGTACTGGTTGCGGTCAAGTTGCCATACAATTGAGTTTTATGCGAATTCTTTTTGAAAAAAAAAACAACAACAGCAACAACAAGAGAGCAAGACGCTTAAAATAATAAAAATATCAACCTAACATTTTGTTGGCAAGATGGAAGGAACCCTTTCACCCACCTCCCTTAGTACTCTTTCTTAGTCTTTGCTCTCTCTCTCTCTCTCCCTCTCTTGTTTTTTTTTTGGACGCAGATGTTCCGGCTCCAAAATGGCATACAAAATGTAAACATCAGTACAAAGTGCCTTAGGTGGTGCAAACACGTACAGTAATACAAATAAAGAAAACAATAATAGAAAATGGAGCTGAAGAAGGACAGATGGAGAAGAAGGAGCAGCGGCAGCAGCAACAACAACAACCAAAATGTGCCATGAAAATACCAGAAAGCTAAAGAAAAGCACAACAACAACAAACAAAACGTTGCAGGACTTAGACACAACTCTTGCCAGAAATCGACAACTACAACAACAACAATAATAAGAACAACAGAAACTATAGACGAATTCAATAGTTCACTTTTGCTCGATAACCAATATGATAATGAATCGGTACCACATCGGTTGATTTACGCTAAACAGTTAATCTGAAGGGAATTTAAATTCCGCTTAAAATGTAGAAAGATCTCGCCAAGATCATGAGGTTCAGGTGTGACCTAAGATATTTCTCGTTCCCAATATTTTGGGTATAGATTTCCAAGACAATACGCTAAGGAATAAGATTATTAAGTCCCTAAAGTTGTTTAAGACATTTCTTCAGAATACATCGAATACTCTTAGAAATGAGATCATTGATCATCCTGTTACATTTTCCTATCGATAATGTATATACCCTATGCCCTATGCAATATATAAAAAGGGTATTTCTAGAGCAAATGCTTCACCCTACATCCTCCTTTTAGTTGTTTTCCCATCTTTTCTGGTGAAATGTTTGCTTTCCGTTTTTCCGTTTCTCGTTTTGGTGTTCTTTTTGGTTATTTTGGCTTTCAGGTTTCCTCCATTCATTTCATTGTGCACTTGACTCGGTTATGCAGTTGCATTCCACCAAAAGCAAAAGCAAAAAAAAAAAAACAAAAACACGAAAAACACCGACAGCAACAGCAACAAAATGCTGCACTTTTCAATATTGATGATACGAAGGCACCCACAAAAGATATATATGTATATGTACATATAAAGGTATTTATATTTAACGCTTCATTGATTAAGAGGCGAGTGGGAAAATAAATGCATTTATTTAATCGCGATATCAATTTACCTTTAATTCACCTGCTCGTTTGCACCTGCACAATAAAAATAATCAAATAATTGCATTACATTACACAGCCATCGAGGCAGCAGAATCTTTTAAACCTCTTGTATTAACAAATTTTTATTGAGATTTTCTTTGAACTTGATTGAAGTATTTCTCTGCTCACATAAAGGATATCTCTCCGCAAAAGTAAAGTGAACCTCCATTTAAATTCTAATCTCTAGTGGAAAAATTACAGCAGATTGTTTTCTTGACGATCTTAGCTGTTTTTAAATGGATATTTAAATATATCTTTTTTATAAATACACGTTTAAAGTTTCAGAAGTAGGCAGAAATCCAAAAATCAAGACAGACAGTCATCTCTTTAAAGATGACCACCAATTTAACATATGTATGTACATATGTAGAACATTTTTTTAAACTTTCAACCTAGCCAAATTAAATTTTATGTATGCACATATAATTTTAATAAACGTTAGACGGCACTTCGCTCAGAAACTTTGACTCCAGCGAAGTTTTAAAAAATACGTAGCACTACCTTTTGTATATAGTATATCATATTTAATTTGTCACCATAAAGAGAACATTTTTTGGCCACATTTATTTAGGTAGGTTATGTGACTTATGTAGATACAAATATATGTAGGTAGTGACGTATGAACGCAGTGATTTACGCTCCATTGCAGGGGTCAAGATTGTAAACGTGCGCCTTCTATATAATTAAACGTGAAATTGAAATGTCTGTTGTAAAACGATAGCCCGGTATTCAATGCATCACTAACCAGGGCCAATGGATCAATTTCACATCACATAAAAGAAGACTCTCCCATTGGCATCGCTTTTAGTATTAGCTGAGAGATCTTAAAGTCAACAAGTGATAGGAAACGAAAAACGAAAAAAAAAACATTCCGACCTGATAGAAGTATGTCGTATAATGGCACTACGGGTATTGGTTATCCGTTTGCGGAACTGGTGGATAAACGGACACAGGCATGGCCACTAGTTGAGTCGCCTTGGAATGCTTTAGCTTTATTGGCCCTTTACTTTCTGATGGTTCGCTATGCACCCAGATGGATGGCCAGGTGGGTTGTTGGTTTCTCCTCTCTCTCAACCTCTTACTCAATTCTCAATGTGCTGCTGCAGGCACAAGCCGTTGCAGTTGCGTGTGCCATTGTTCGTATACAATCTGACCATGGCCCTTCTGAATGCCCACATATGTGTAGAGTTTTTTACGGCATCGCGAGCATTGAACTACAGATTCAGCTGTCAACCTTGTCGGGAAGACTATAACCCACATGAGATGCGTGTAAGTGCAAAAAAGAGAATGAGTCGAACGAACGAACGACCGAACGATTGCCTTTTTTTGTTTTGTGCCCCCCGCAGATTGCCGCTGCCTTTTGGTGGTTCTACATCTCGAAAATCATTGAATTTGCAGACACAGCGTTCTTCATTTTACGCCACAAATGGTCACAATTGAGTTTCCTGCATGTCTACCATCATAGCACAATGTTTATCCTTTGCTGGATAGTTGTCAAATGGACACCAACGGGATCAAGTGAGAGAACCCTCTTCTTTGGGCTGTCGTCATTTTCTCATTTCTTGCAATTCCAATTTTTTTTTTGGTTTTTTTTTTTTTGTAGGCTTTGTACCCGGCCTGATAAATTCCTTTGTGCACATCGTAATGTATAGCTACTATGCATTGAGTGCACTGGGTCCACGTATTCAACGATATTTGTGGTGGAAACGCTATCTCACTGTCTTGCAATTGCTGCAATTTGCCGTTGGTTTATTCTGGGGATCGCAGGCCATGTTCCAAAAGTGTGATTATGCATCGTGGATCTTATATTTTGGAGCCTTCTATATGATCTCGTTTCTATATCTGTTCGGCCGTTTCTATATACAGAGCTACCAAAAATCAGCGAGAAAATCTACTGAACATAACAAATAATAGAAATATGTATATGCACATAAGTAAATAGGGTTCTTTTCTTCTTTTAAACTTGGTTTTTAACTTACGTTATAATAGTTTCACTCCAAAAAAAAACTTTTATTATAAAAATCAATTTGGCTTACTACAACTTCAACGTAACACTTTCAGTGGTTACCGCATTGTATATAAAAGTATTATCAATTGGCTTATATTGTTTGGTTATTATTTTGATCACCTCCTGGGCAGCACAACCACCTGCAAATAGATAAATGAAATTTAAATTCAATTAAATGATAATATACGAGATAATATATACAAATTTTTAGATAAATCAAATTGTTATGTTTTAAGTATTTCGACTTAAGTTTGTCTACCAAATAAAAGTGATTCAGGGTACCTATAAATATTAATATTTATTATAGATAATCATCGAAAGAGAAACAGATAGGAAAATATTAAGATTTTGATTGGTTATCTTCTGAAACCCTAAACTAGAGCCATAGGGAGATACGTATTTGTTAATAATGTTGAATCAAAAGTAATGAGAACTTACCAATAAAAGCAGAAACGGCATGCAATTCGGTACCACCGAACCTGCAAATCTCATGAAGAACATCATCACTAATGGTGGCATGCATGCCCAGATCGTTAAGCATTTTGCTGGCAATGCTCTTGAGACGGCCAATATCCTGTTCCACTGTACATTCACCCGGAATGTTGCCGCATTCGCAGAGAAAGCGTTCATAGGCGCGCATAGCAAAATTATAGGCAGTGAGTGTGCCCTGCAATTCGTTATCCTCCACTGGAATAGAGAGAGATGGCATTACTTTTATTTGTTTCTCTTTCTAAATCGTAAATGAGCAAACCTAGTGGTTGGAGTCGACAGCTTTTCTCATATTCATCCGCAATGCGTGTTCCACGGATGACAGCCAAGCCGGCTGATTCGCGGCACAGCAAACGCACACTGCGCTCATCGATGCTATCGGCCGGGAGGGATAGTTGCTTGAGGTAATCCTGGCATTTGTGATAGACCTGATCGGCATCGTGCAATGCCTGCTGACGATACACATGCTGCAGGGCAATGTAAGATTCCGTATTGGCTGTCATATCGGGCAAGACGCCTGGCAGGGGCACATAACCATTATTCTCTTCGGTCACAAAATGTTTTAAAGCCTTGGCCATGATCCAAAAGGGATTGCTCTACAAAAATACACACACCGGACACACAAACTATGATTAACAAACTAAGATTAAGAGAAGAGGATTGGTAGATAATAACCTTCTTATTCAGCTGCTCACAGGCATCATCATTAAAGATGGATTTCAAATCGCTTGATACTCGACCAGCTCCAAAGGCTGTATTAACCGCTTTGATGGCCTCCTCGTGATTCTCCTCATCGGTCTTCATTTCCTTTTCAATCAGCTCTTTCAATTGTATCTTTTCTTTGTAGTTCTTGGGCGCCATTTGAGCGCCGTCTTGTTGTTTTTGCCAGACTTTCAGATATTTATATAAAACCAATAGCCAGGGCACTTTACTATTGACCTCTGTATTCTCTAGATGCTCACGCAATGTCTCAAACGGTTGTTCCAAACGCAAATCAAACTGTCGATTGTCCGGATGAGCCTCCACAACACAATGCTCTTTCACTTGTAATCGTATAGTGCCCAGCATACCCAAGGAACGACAATAGAGTAGAGGGACATTTGATTCCCACAGTCGGTTCGATAGCAAAATCAATGTTTGCTCATTTAAATTGGACGCAATGACCAAATCAAAGTTATCAAAGAAATTCGAACGATTGGCCAATATATAGTCTACACTCTCATCCACGTAATCACCATTCACATCGGGATTGAGTTCCTGCAGCAATTGCATGCATGCTAAAGCCTTGGATTTCCCAATATAACTGGCGTCCAGAAAGAAGCTGCAAACAAAATACGAGTCAAAGATTGCTCACATGTATTTCGGATAAACCAACTGATGGATTACTACCCACTTGTTACCCAAATCCTCTTCCTTCACAGTGCTGCCATCGGCCACAGTAAAGCCTCCAATGCCAGGTAGAACCAGACCTTTAGCCGTCTCACAACCAACGGCAGTCACATTTGCTAGGCAAATGTTTGCCGATTCCAGCAGCGTTTGGCCATGTTCGCCCCAAAGTCTATATAGAAAACAATTTATTACCAAAAATGTCTACTACTATATATGTATGTACAATATTACCTGATTTGTCTGTCATATTTCTTGCTTTTATCGGATAGCTCCGGCGACTTTGGTGCTGGTGAGGACATTTTGTAGGCCGGCTTTTCTTTGCAAAAAACAACACAAACAACAATATAAGGCAACCCAATTGTGAGTGTTGTGAAACGCTACTTGAATGGCACAGTGGTGCGAGCAGCGGCAAAACATGACCAAATTTTAAACAATTATTTTAAGTTGCAATTATTATTATTTTTATTTGTGGTAATAATCAATTCATTTTCACTTTTACAGATTTGAAATTGCTGTAGGTAGGTAAGTCAAAATCAAATGGTCATTTATACACATACATATATTATTTGAAACATTTATTAAATATTACGTCATACATTTCATATAATTTCTTTTATTGCGATAAGACTTTGTTTTTCAAAATTTTCAATCTTACAACTACATATACATATATATATATATATACATATAGTATATAGAAGAAATCAGTCTTTACAAATAAATTTTATTAACTAAAAACATAAAAATTATGGGCATTTCCAATAAACATTTTGCTAAATTATAATAAAATTAATAATAGATGCGCAAGAATAATACCAAGATCTGAGCAAACGAACTGATATATGTATATATAACATATATATATATACATATAAAGATGGGTTTTCAATGGTTATTTGGTGTGTCTGTGTGTGGTGGGTATGGAGAGATGTAAAAAAATTCTGTTATTATTGTTGCTTCACTACTTTACCAGGCTATTGTACAAAATAATATTTAAATATTTTTTTTTCTTTTTAAACTTAATAATACCGCATCTCTTATTGTCCACGAAGCATTGTTCAACACTGACATCGGCCATCAATACGCGCTAGTGGGAGACAGACAGAGAGAGAGAGAGAGAGAGATAGATAGAGAGGGAAAACATATGTTTCACATATTTCGCTTTGGTAACATCATTCGTTAGGCCTGTTGGGGCAGTAATTTCACCACGCTTCTTCTTGCAACATTTCTTGTTTTGGTTTTGTTATTTGTTGTTGCGCGCACTCCCTAATTTGTTAATTAAATACAAATTAGAATTATAACAGTCAGTATGCCAGCCAAAAGAAGAACTGCATCAGGTGGTGGCGGGAGCAGCAGAGCATCGACCAGCAGAGACACAGGTGGAGATATGCCAATGAGTCCGCAAAACGATGACCCAGCGTACAAATTGAAACGACAAAAGAATAATGAGGTAAATAAAAGCATAAAAATATTCCGAGAGAGAAGGGAAATGTTGCTAGCCTAAATGTTGCTAATCTGAATAAACTGTGAAAACTTATTGATTTTCACATCATCACATTGTGCAGGCCGTGCAACGCACTAGGGAGAAGACGAAAAAGACCGCCGAGGAACGCAAAATGCGGATAGAGAAACTAAAGGAGGAGAATACTCAGCTCAAGGCAAAAATACAGCAAGAAAAAACCCACATTAATACACTGCGAGAATTGATAATCAAGGGTGAAAAGGATGAGGATCAGAATCGTATAATACAGGAAATACTTGGACGACCAGAAACGGATGACGACGATGATTGATTGATTTGGCGGACGGACGATAACACAATTCACAGAAAAAGCAGCAGCAGTAGCAATTCCCAGTCCTGCTTCTTAACCATTATAATGACAAACGAACAATTGCTATTAATATACTTAATATTATTCACATATTTTTAAGTCTCACTCACCATCATATACGTCCAGCTTGTCCATGTGCAGGGCGAACACCTCATCCATTTTCACACTTTAGTTTCTTTTTGTTCCGTGTGTGTGTATTTTGTGGTTTTCAATAAATGTAAAATGTATTGATAGATTTCTTATCTTATTGGCCCTCTTTCTGTCTCTCCCTCTCTATCTCTTTGCCTCTCACTCTCTCTTTGCACTTTCCTTGGGGATTGGTTATGGCGTGGGACGGGGGGGATGTCAACTGGTATGAAGATGGGATTGTATTGGCCAAACTGTTGTGTTTAGTTTGATTCGGTTATTGGCCGGAGTATACTGGAAATTTTGTTGTTGTACTAATTGGCAGCTCGGCACCCCCGCATCGATTTTGAATTTCGAATTCCAATTTGAATTTCCGAATCCGATAGATAGATAGCTGTCACATGGCCAAGGCAGAGGCAGGAGAACTAACTCGAGTCTCGAGAATTAATCCCAAATTTGTTAAATGACAAATTGAACAAAGGCAGTTCAAGTGATTTGAGTTTAATTAGTACTGCTTCCGGTTATGGTTATCACGACTCATCACATAGTAGCATAGCCCGAACTAAATTTAATGACTTATTTCCTAGTTTATTTTTATTTATAATTTCACGTAACTCTTTACTTATTTTTTGTTGTTTTGTTTCTCTTGTTCTCGCTCTCGATGTAAAATATTTCCCTATCCCGCTCTCGTGCTCTCAGTTGCTCTTAGTTGCACAGTGCAGTGTTGGTAATCAGCTGATATCAGGCCGTACTATGCAAATATATGTGTAAATCACAGAAACCGCCAAGCAAAAATTATTTTGTGAAACTAAAACTTTTGATTTTAATAATTACAGTCCAATTAGATGGACCTGACTCTCTCATGTTTGTTTTTAAACTTGCTCCACCGACTATTTATTTGTTCATATGTTCATCGCTCAGTGTTGGTAAATGTACACATAAATCACGGGGCTACCAATGTAAAATTTAAAAATATTTTTAAACAAAGAAAAAAACTTATTTATACATACATTTATAAAACACTATTTAAAAATTTCTCCATTTTTTGTTCAGCTGATTTGAAATAACAGGGTTGCCCGCGATTCACTTTTCAAACTATGTATATTTTCGTTACATTTTTTCGTTTAGAGTTCGTTTATTCTACTGCTAATAATGTTACAAAATTGATTTTACAAAATAAAAGTTATAAATAATTAGTAATGCTGCTGCCATTAAAAAAACTGGAATCCGAATTGCCAACCAGTTCTAATATCTATGTACTCAAGCGCCAAATAGCCGAGCATGGAACGAAAACACAAGCGTTGCTCTTTCAAGCGTTCCGGTTCGATTTGCATGATCCGCGAAATTCACTCCCACTCGATGTGCAATTCCAACAACAGCAACAATCCCAGACCCAACATCAACAGCGACAAGACCCACCAAGGCAAAGATACGAGCAATAATTGTTTAAAAAGCAATTTTCGAAATGTAACGGAAACATCAAATTCAAATCAAGCTACCGCCAATGCCAAGAAATTTACACAAAAATCTTTTAAACTCTTCTCATTTCTGTTTAAAAACAAGAAACAAAATGCTATAGCTAACAGGGAGCAGGAGCATGCCAATGATATAGATCCGAAGATTGTTCCACTGGATGATGACGATATACGTAAACTGATACATCTGTACCATAAATATGAAAATCTATATAATCCAAAAAATGTATGTTATGGCAACCAAAAAAGTGATGACGATTCCTATACGGAGATAATACAAGCTTTTCCCGGACTTACATGTACAAGACATGAACTGCGTGACTATTTAGAGGGCCTAAAGAAGCTATTCGAAAGGGAATATACCATTATAGAGAAGGCTCGCATAAATAATGACAAAGTGATAAAACCGTCCATACAATATTATAATGAATTGCAATTTCTAGTGCCCCAATTATTGCCCATTAATTTTGACAAGAATTGTTCGAGAAGTTTCTTAGATAGATCCAAGTCCACTTTAAGTTTGATCTCACGTAAATCTGCTGGTAAATTACCCTCAATTACGGAATTGAAACATTTAGGTGCCTCATCCGAGAGCAATAAATCAGCTAAATGTTCCAAAAATGAGTTAAATCCCATAGATTTTGTCTGTATCCAACGAAATAAGCAGAGAAAATCGTGTTGTCAAGGCGCTGAAAGAAAGGGTATTGAAAATATTCAAAATGGAGTTAAGAAAGAGCAGGAGGAGGATATACAGCAGGTGCAAGGGCAGCCAATTAAACGGATTGGCTGTATTGATCCAAGGATGAATTCGATTGACAGATCCAATACTAGGCACTGTCAGTTGGAGTGTCCCTGTACGATCAACCAATCAAACACAAAACCCTATCATCAGGATTATCCTTATCAATATAATTCCAAAGTCTCTGTGGAATCATCATTCTATTCCAATGAAAAATCCATGCATTCAAACGATTTAACATGTCCCTCGCGTATGCAATGTCTTCGAGCCGATTGTGGATCTTTCCAGCGACCCATAAATCGTTTGCCATTTCGTCCAATACCTCCAACACGTACCAAGTCACGGCAAGCTCCAGCAACTGATACCCACGACAATGGACAACAAGTGAAAATGCTTTGCGAAATGATTCGCACCGAATTAACAAGTGCCCCCGATTTCATTTATTTCGACGCCAAATGGCGAATCATAGAGATACTTCGCGAAGTGCATAAGCGTCAGCTGGTCCACATGAAGGCTTCCACACCGGAACAGCAGAGCAGAAAATCCCCCACCAATCCATCCATCGAGGACAATAATACAATGAAACCGATTCCCAAATATTACCAAGACTCCAGCATTCCCATGGCCCATGGAGGTAACTCGAGGGACTGTTCGAAGTCTGATTCTCACTGTCCCTAAGTATTGCTATAGGCATTCCAATTGAGAGTGGGGATCGCTGGCAGTGACCTACATTTTGCGGGAGCGTACCATCGAGTTGGGAAGATAACAAAGCTTTGTTACAGCTTATCAGCTTTGTTTTGGGGCTCAGTTGAAAATGGAACTGCAATCTTGTTGGTACAGCTCCAAACTTATTAAATATTGGCCCAGTGTTTTCATTGCTTTGCTAGCAATTTGTATCATAAAATATATATTCAAAAATTGGAAAAAAAAGAGAGGAAAATTAGATGGCGAATACGATATTGCAGGTAAGAAAATCAATTACATATAAAATTAGAGAACTAGCTATCTTTTCTCTTCCAGTTAAATTCACTGAACCAGAAACTGAACATAGCAGGGATTTACAGCCGGCTCTGGAGGAAAAGCCTCATGTAGCATACCACCCCGGCCAGTCTCTCAATCCCCAAGGCGCGCGTCGATTTTATAATTTAGTGCGTGGACGTCGCAGTATACGATCGTTTGATCCCACAAGAAAGCCCGACATAAGCCTAATCGAAGATTGCATACGAGCCGCCGGTACATCGCCAAGTGGAGCACACACCGAACCCTGGACATTTTGTGTGGTGGAGGAATTTGAGATCAAGCAAGCCATACGAGAGGTTGTGGAACATGAAGAACATATCAACTATAGCACACGTATGCATGCGCAGTGGGTAACGGACTTGCGTCCCTTGCAAACGAAGCCCATTAAGCAGTATTTGACCGATGCTCCATATCTTATAGTCATATTTAAGCAAACCCATGGCACAACAGTCGAGGGTCGCCGGAAAATGCATTACTATAATGAGATATCAACGTCCATGGCAGCGGGTATATTGCTGTGTGCTCTACAATCGGCTGGGCTATGTTCTCTAGTCACAACGCCGTTGAATTGTGGGCCAGCGCTTCGAAATTTACTCAATAGACCAATCAATGAAAAACTCTTGATATTGCTACCAGTGGGCTATGCAGATGCTGACTGTTGTGTACCAGACTTAAAACGTAAAAATCTTGAAGAGATAATGGTAAAATACTAAAAAATTAAATTTAAATTGTAACGTATTGCATATAATTACAAAATTCAGATATCGATTAAAAAAAATCTTAGCAACACTAGACCCAATGAGAGTTTGTCATTCGATGAAATTAGTGGAAAGCCAATGTTGTTGTTGTAGTGATTTTCGAAATTAAAAATGCAACAATGAAACATGTTTAAATTGTTAATATTGATGTTTTTTAAACAAATTCCATGTTGTCGATAGTAGTATCGATAATATTAAATGTTCAGTGTCTTCGGAGTGATTTTACAACACTAGATGACTATCAACAAATAGAAATTTGAATTATTTTAAGCCGAATATAATTAAAAATCAAGTTATATATATATTTATGTGAAGGATTTAAAAGAATCTATTTAACTAAATATTGCAACAAGTCATTTGAGTCATTTTACCAAAATTTTCGCAACAATTAGTATCGATAACAACAGCGGGATTAAGTTCTTTATCAACTCTGGTCACACCAAAGACCAAAGCATTGGAAAAGAAAAATTTCAGCGTTTCGAGTCGAGTGAATTCTGCGTATTGAACTGAAACCGAATCCTTAAAGAGTGCTAACTGCTTAAATGTTAGAAGCTAGGCGGGTAATAATGCCATTGCAATTGAATTAAAAATGCAATTGATAAACAATAAGTGCGATGAACGTCAATGTGTGTGCGTGCAGTGCCAAATAAAGCAGCAATAAGTGGCCACGAATGAGAGCGCAAAGAGCAGATGGTAAAGAGCGTCGTCGTCGTCGTTGTAGTCGTCGTGTATGTGTTTGTGTGAGTGCGAAGTAGAAAGCGGCGGTAAAAACACACAAATATATAGTGATATATACGTATATATACATATATGCATATATATGCAATACAAGTAAGAATATAAATATATATAAATTTTGGATATATATATAAAACACACACGTTGTCGATTTAATTAAAAGGACTAAGGATAAAAACAAAAATGTAAAAAGACGCTTTGTCTTTTGAAATAAAAAGAGAAAAAAAGAATAATAAAACTGCCTGCGTGTGCGTTTGCCAGTGTGTGTGCCTGTGTCTGTGTGCGTAAGCGAGCAAGAAAATGTATTAGTGCATATACGACGAATGGCTACAGCAAAACGCAAATGATGAAAATTGTGATAATTACAACAACAATATTAAAGAATCAAATTCTCGTTGAATAATAATATTTTTAAAGCAAAAGAATTGTTCACAGTGTTGCACAGTGTACCGTAACACCACCCAACTAACAACACACCGCTGCCCGCCCCGCCGCCACTGCCGCATCAAAAAACCCCTCGTCAACGACCCTCAACACACGCACACATACAACGTAACAACAAAATAAAAAAATGAAAAAACAACAATAAAGAAATAAGCAACAACAACACAACACATTCTCGATCAGTTGAAAAAGAAAGAGAAAGAGATAGAAAAAAAACACAGTTCAATTGTTATTGCCAAATACACAAAAAAAAAAATTAACTCTTTGCCGCTGCTGGCTTTACTTAGCGTTATATTGGAGGTAAATTTTTGCAAATATTGCTTAATTTTTTTTTCGTGTGTGTGTTTTTTTTAAATTTATTTTTTAAGTTAAAACATTTAACCTTGTTGTTGTTGTTTGCAACTGTGTGAAAACTGTACCATATTGTTGAGAATGTGGGGAGATTTCTTGATGGCATGCGGAGGAGAATATGTACATAAATGTATGCGTCGATATTTGTGTGTGTGTGTTCAGTGGAAACTCTGCTTGAAAATTACAAGAAAAACATTTTAAATTTGCAGAAATTATCAAATCACAAAAGTATATATGTATGCCAATAAGACTAAGTTATAGAAGAGTTATAGCTAATCTGACCAGACATTTACCAATTGCAAATAAAAAGAATAGAAGAAAATCGACTATCTGTACTATAGCTCTTTAAATCTATGAAGCAAGAAAATGACCATGATATGATGATCTCTTTAATTTATTATGTAAATTTTACACCACGTGCCTCAACAATCGAGTTTTTATGTCATTTCGATCGTTTGTTCTAGTACCTACAGTGAAAACTCACTAACCGAACATTGGGGCGTACCCAATATGCCTCCGCCCCCTTGGTCGACAAACTCTTTCCACCTAAGAGAGTTTTGACTATAATCATTTTAACCCTCCCTCCGCTTAGCACTGACTTTTTTCGTATTTTAAAGTAGTTCTAGAAAGTGGAACAGAAATTTTCAAAACTTTAATATTTCTTTATTTCGCAATAATATTCATCTTGAGGCCTAAAAGCTAGATATCTCTAGTATAAGGTCTGGTCGAAATAAATAATTATTCATTTTTGAGAGAAGGTGAGTTTGTTAGAAGAAGGTATCCACAAAGTCGATAGAGTCATATAGAGTGATTTATTATTTTTTGAATCCAAGAGAGTTTCCTTACACTGTAAGATATTGAAGTCACCTAAAAAGAGAATCTGCCTTTCTAGATTAGAGACTAGAGAGACAAGAGACTAGAGTGAAAGATAAAGCGCATAGCGCATCAACAGTATAACGAGATGATGGCCAGCAGCAATAAGAACCGAAATAGGGGTGCAGCACCGCCGCTGCCACCGCCAGAATCACCGCCACCACCACCACCGCCACCGGATGATGAGAATGTTGAAATGATGGAGGATCACCGTCACCAGCAGCAGCAAATGAATGGACATACCAATGGCTCAATGAAGTCCATAACGAATGGTTCCAGTAGTAAGAAGCTAAAAAGGAAGCATTCCACAATTGATGGCAATGCCACAAGCTCATCGACCTCCTCCTCAAATTTGAGTGATCCGCGATTTACAAACAACACAAGGACCTATAATCATAATAATCATAATAACCATAATAACAATATAAACAACAACAACAACAACAATGTGACAAACAATGGTCAATATAGTAGTAACAACAACAACAACAATAATAAGAAATCATCAGCAAACACAAATTATACATACCGCGATACCGTATCACCGCCTACACCCCCATCACCGCAATCGCCACCACCCACGACCAATGTGCCCGAAGTTGTATGCATTTCGGATGTGGAGAGCGAGGATCGTGATGAGGCCGACTACTATGATGAGCGTGAGGAGACCGAAGAGGAGGAGGAGGACTTGCAAATGTCCCGACTCCAGGAGCCGCAGGATCTCGACGATAGTGATTTGCAAATCTACGATAGCTCCTCACCGGGAGCATCAGTTGCAGCTGTGGCAGCGGCAGCAGCAGCAGCCGCCTCCTCTGGGGGTGGCAGCAGCAAGACCAAAATAGCCCAAGCAGCGGCAGCAGCAGCAGCCGCAGCAGCAGCGGCAGCCGCCACATCAACAACACCCACCTCATATGCCATGCCCACAAGCAATATAACGCCTCTCGATTTGTACAATGAATCGCATCAAAGGGATTTGGAGAACGTCACCGATCTTCGTTCATATGGTGAGTAATGCCAAAACTTTTACATATATTTTCCAATACCCATTCATTCCTCTAAAAAGAGGATATATTAGTTTTAAGTTTTCCAAATAGACAACGATATATTTATTTAATCGATATAGAGAGTCGATTTAGTCTTAAAGAGCTTTGCAGTTTTCCAATCCAATGTCTCAAATTTCATCTATATATATAGATCAGGAGAAAACAATTTAATGATATCCAACAGAAATAGGGTCTTCAACTAACCTGCGGAATCTCGATCTTTTGATTCATAATTGATTGCCATTCTTTAACAATGAGATTCCTATTGATTGATTAGGATAAGCGCGTTTGACTTGAGATAAAGGCAGGCAGCCGCCCTTCATCGATGAACTTTGTGTTTTATAGGGTCGCTACCGTCCACCCACCCTCTTTCTACTATCCTTGTGAAACAACAAAAAGTGGAGCACATACTTTTAACCTTGACACGTTTACCTAGAAAAGGCGGGCCCCAATGGCTGTTGCAATGCCTTTTTACGTATCCTCCTGCCTGCCTGCTTGGTCTACTATTAGTATTAGTATTCTACTCTACTCCGTTCCGTTCACTACTCCACAGTTTTCCTATTCACCAGCTCGGTACAGCACACCAAGCCAAGCCAGAGACCAGGCCAGACAATTGGAACTGCACACACACATATACAACACTCATATATACCACCATTCGACACTTTGTATTCAGTATGTACAGTGGTACAAGAACAATGTCCGAATCGAAAAGAAGGCCAGTTACTTTTTATAAATAGATTTAGGGGGACCTACACCTGAGAAAACACTTCTCAACATAGTTGAAGAAGTGGACGGACCCAAAAGCTATTCCTAAATATTGTACAGTTCGTAATTAATAGTTAAAGATACTTTTACAGCATTTTACAAGTTAAAGAAATCATCTTTCTTATTATACGAGTATTTTATTCTGGGTACTCTTCTGCTGTTAGCTTTGCCTATTTATTGGTCCATTTATTTAGTTGTGATTCTAAAATAGTTATAGCGGTCCTTAATAAGCTGAATCTTGAAAGGAAGTTCATGCTCGTTAGGTCAGCTACCCTCTAAATGTGTGTATTTCAACCACTGTGCATGCTATGACGTCGACAAACAGTCATGTTGTTGATATGTATCTCTATGGGTGTGTGTGTATGTCTCAAACATGCTTGTTTGCATAATCGTGCTGCAGCAGCACTTTTTCACGTTCACTAACATACAAACGTAGGCAATTTAGTGGCTTGAACTTGACAATGCAACTGGACGAAGACCAAACATAGCTAACACACACAAACAAACACACCAAATATATGTATATCCAACAAGTTAGCCTTTGAGATACATATGTGTGTATGTAATAATTGACATCTTATTACAAGAAAAGCTATAATTCACTTTTACATACTTAGTTTCTTTTCTCTCTCGCACTTTCTTGTCTCTTTTGCTTTTGCTTAAAGCCTGCTTTAATTAATTTTTATTTTTCAAATGTTTATTGAATTTTGTTCTGGGCGTTCATTAAACTTTCGGTCTAGTCACCCAAAAAAAAAAAAAACCAAAAAATTAAAAATAAATTCATACTGCCTGTTGTGCCCGCCCCCCTTCAGAGTTTAAAGAACTGTCTAAAAGGCAGGCATCAGATACCAAGGCCATTCCTTGGCCTCATGTAGTAGATGCGGTTATATCCAGAAGTCCATCTATATATGTATATATCTTATAGTTCCTTCATACAGTATATATTCCGATACTTTAGATACTTTTGTTCCTAATCCACTTCATTCCTTCCTTTTTCCTATAAAATAAAATGATAATCAAACACATGATATCTGAAAAATTTAGCTTGAAATATATATACATATGTATTTGATTATTTTTTATGGACATCCCGATTGTTGACAATTATACAAAACAAAGTTTTTATTTGTTGTGTTATGTGCCTCGTGCTTGCTTAATTTTAGTTGCACACTGACATTGAATTTGTTTTATTTTTGTATTGAGTCGACTGGGGCGTGCAAAAGGGGGTGTGGAATAAAAGTAGAAACAATTAAAATGTAAAGTATTGTTTATTCAGTTAGTATCCATAACAACATTTTGATCATTAAATTTTCATTTACAGAGACATATACCGCAAAATGTTATCAAGAAAGCGGAATATACATATAATTAAGCCATTTGGAAATGATAGAAGGCGTTTATAATATATATGTACTATTATCTAAAAACAAAAAGAAATGCTATTGGAAAAAATCAGTAAAAATTCAAATTCAAGATTATCCAGCAAGAAAGTTGATCTAACAAAATTGTGTCCTATCCTAATCAATTCCATCCGTAAGTAAGATTTTGTCGCTTCACACACACATTTCGTGGAATAAGACCTGCCAAAATTGCTATTATTCTTAGTTCAATGTACCCTTAAAAACAAAAACACAAAAAAACTGTTTTTGGTTTGACACGCGTAATATTGTGTGCCTTTCAGTTTACATATATAAAAATTGCTTAAATATATTTACTTATATACAAAATAAATACATATATAATATATATAAATTGAGCTGAACAGGTTTTAATTGGAAAAATTTCATTAACCTTTGCGTTTCTAGCAAGAAATGAAGCGAAATTATTGTAGCACATATTTCTGGCCCAAATTCTAACCACTCCCCATCCATCCTTTGGAGTTCAAGGACAATGTTAAACCAAAGGTATTCAACTCGTACTCCCTTCTCTCTCTCTCTCTTTCTTTCTGTGACGCCTGTTAACTTGTCAACCACAATTTGGGCAAATGTGAAGGGAAGAACTTGGTACAAATTAGTCTCTTTGGGATACACATATTTTGATTCAATGTTGCTGCTGCTGTCTGGCTGATAGCCCATCATTTGTTGAATAACATTATCCATTTTGAAGGCCAATGAACCGTTTTAAGCCCTTTGGTCAATCGCATCTACACCCATACAACCACCCACCCGCTCATCATCTCTTAATGGGTCAACCACCTGCTGTTGATGCTTCTGATGTATGGTTTAATGTGTCGAGAACTTGTAGTCATGCTTTCCAGTTTTTCTATATGCCTAAATGCATATACATACATATTTGCACATTCTACTCTTATCGGAATAGCTTGCACGTGCGACTAACGATAATTAATTCCTCTAAATCACATGTTTTGAAAGCAAGAATGTGTATGTGGTTCCATTATCGGCAGCAACAAAATACCCAAGAAACATTTATCTTACTACTTAGTATATTGTATGTTCAAACTTTATATTAATAGCAGCAAATGAGGACACGAATTTTGAAAACCACAAAGAGTAGTTACAAAGAGTAGTTACTTTCAATTATTTTATATTTAAACGCCTTTGTAAACTGTGCCTCATTTTTTCGCTTTATCTAATTGTAATTCTCATCTAGTTTTAGCGTAGTAGCGTAATCGTAGTTTGGCCTTACAATTTCAGGATCGTCTGCTGCGTCTAAGAGAATTTGGTAGCTCTCGAAATGGCGCTACACAGACATATAAAATGACCTCGAGCCTCTGCTCATTCGGAAGTTTAATGAAATTCATATTTCAAAATATCGCATAACATCTTTGATTTTTCTTTTCACAGTCAAACTATATAGCGACGAGGCCGTGAGTCTGAATGATTTCGAAATAATACGACTACTTGGCACTGGCGGTAAGAACACTTTCCTCTCTCTCTTATATATATTTCTCTAACATTTTACTAAAATTTAATCCGAAATTTCAGCTTACGGTCGTGTCTTTTTGGTGCGCAAGTTAACGCGACATGATAGTGGAAAACTCTATGCCATGAAGGTTCTCAATAAAATTACAGTAGTGGCAAAACGTAAAACCGCTGAACACACTAAAACTGAACGCGTGGTAAGTACAGAATAAAAGTAAACTTGCTGATACTCTGCAACAAGTTACAAACTTACTTAGGCTTAAATGGGAATATTATAGAATACTTTCAAGGGCGACTTTCATATAGAAACATATACCTTAGTACAGTGTAGAGCACGGGGTATCTCTATCATCTGCACTTGCAATGTAAAGAACGTGTTCGAAGCTTGATGTTGTGTCTTATATTTCCTTCTTTTTGGTATATACAATCTTTGTCTTTGCTTTACCGTTGCACGTTTCTTTTCCACTCTTGTCTGTCTCTTCTCGTCTTGATTTTGCCACAATAAAGCGCAGCTAATTCAAATTAAACTTTGAACGAAGACCAAACACAAAACAAACAATAACAAGAACAACAAAAATCAGCAGTATTAACGGTAGGGTAGGGCGGGGGAGGCAACCTTCACAAGTTACACTTAGGAAGAAAAAGAAGTAAAAGGTACAGTTACCAATGAAGATAAATAAAATGCAACAAATTGCACGTGAAAGTCAGGACTTTTAAATACCTCGTAGCCAGGAGGGAATACGCTTAGTGAATGAGAGAGGGGTGTGAAACAAGAATTACATGTGTATGTATGTATATTTAACGAATATGTACATATCGTTATCGTTATATTCTACTATGATGGAGAATTAAGAATTACATTTGCACATCATCGATATACCATTTGAAACAAGGGTATTAAAAATACTTGTTGTTATTCTTTTGACCCACATTGTTGGACTTGTTCTTCTTGTGTGTTGCACCGGCAAAAAACTAACGGAGCTAAGGAAAGAGAGAGAATCAAAACAGAAACAAGAGATATGTACATATATATATATCGAATGAGAGAGATAGTGAGAAGCGTTCTCTCTCACTCTGTCTTCGATCAATAGTTTTAGTTTATGGGCAACCGGTTTACTATGCCTCCGCCGCGACGACGACATTGAGAATCCCGACTCTCGATATATGTACATAGTCAAATCAATGAAAACTACTAGTAAAGGCAGAGAATACAAATTTCGGTGGATTAAGTAACTGCAAACACAAGTGCAAATAGACAGAGAGAGAGAGAGAGAGAAAGAGAGATAGTTGTTAGAGAAAGAAGTGAGAAAGAGGAAAAAAAATCTTGAGCAGCGGATTGTCTACCTGTCTTTTCCTTCATTTGTCACAGGGATTAACAAGAAAGTTCACTAGCGGGGGATTGGGGGGAATAGTGTGCGTTATTTATAAATATGTAGGTATATCCACCAGCTCCTCTCGCCCATACCTTCGTATGTACTTTAAGGCCTTTTCAAGGTACTCTCTCTCCCTCTCCACCATTTTTTTGTGTGCCACTAACCTAGATATACATATGCCACAGTCGGCAGCGGCGGCTGCCGGCCTATCTTCCAACATTATTTGTAATATTTGTTTTTACTTATGTATTTCGCAACCGAAAAGAAAAGCAAAACGGAGAAAAAACAGAGTAGAAAGGAAATTAATATGCAAAATGTGAAAGTTTTAGTATCCCCCCCTTGTATGTATGTAGGTGGACTGAACGGGTATATTTTGGGGGGTCGCATGAATACTCAAATTTCTGCTTGCTACTGGGTAAACTCCAAGTCGGGGGCCCTCAATTTCAGTTTTGTTATTTGTTTTTTTGCGCATCCAAAAAATTTGTGTAAAATATATGTATAAGAGATTCGCGTGCAACTTTTCACTTTCAAATCTGTTGCATTCGGCCATGGTACAGTCAGACACTTACGTGTTATATTTGCAACCGAAAACAGAAAAAAACAACAATAATAATAATAATAAAAAAACCCCCCCGCTAAAACCCGCCTTAGCAACAATAACAAAAACAACAACAATCCGCGAGATATAAATAAACAAAAGCTAAGAAAAATACGAAAAACGGAGTAAAGATTAAGAGGGAAAAAACGATATGTTAGAAGTAAACTGGAGAGTCATAGCAGCAGCTGGGAGCTCAGTACTAATTGTTGCTACTCCAGACAGATGTTGTATATATGGGAGGACACAGGAGCGGAAAACGGATCAAAGCAGGAGGAGGCATTTCCAATTTCCTCCTCTACATTTTCCTGTGTAGTAGTCTAAAGTGCACCACTGATCGCTTTTCAAATCAAGTTTTATTTTAAAATTTTTGACTCATTCATAATCGATTTTATTTGGCTTTTAATATACGTGGACGAACGAACAAAAAATTCCTTAGAAATTAAGGCTTAAATAAATTCTTACTCTCTCTATCTGTGATACCCAAGGAATCTCTAAAATTCCTCGTCATTACTATCCAGTCAGTTAGTTAGTTGTGATTATTAATAAAGACCTTCTGCGGCCAATCCCGCACTAGTCTCAATCAGGTCCTGTCTAAACGAAGAGTGAAGAGTGGGTGGGCTTGTGTATATTTGTATAGAGATTTGCTTCAAAATTTATTTAGACTGAGCGAATTCTCCTGGATCTCTACGGACCGTTCGGATTTCACAGAGGATAACAGATGAATAAGGCGATTTGCCTGAATAGAAAGACATAGATTTATTACATAATATTTTATTTGGGATCAAGTTTTAACAGTAGAAAAAAAGCACGTGAATAGATCTAAAATGCTTAACATAAATTAGAAAGGGATAGGGAAAGAGTTGAAATTTACATCATTCTTCGCCACTCTTTATGTGCATTTATATATAAAACAAATTGTTTTTTGTCCATCTTTCAGGTTCTCGAGGCAATACAACGTAGTTCATTCCTTGTAGGACTTCACTATGCTTTTCAGTCGGCATCTAAGTTGTACCTGGTATTGGGTAAGTGTTTAGAGCGTTTCTCTAATCTTTTTAAAACTAATGAAAACCATGTTTTTCTCGTCTAGACTTTGCCAAAGGCGGTGAGCTATTCACGCATCTCTATCATGCCGAGCACTTTGAGGAACCGCGTGTCCGTGTCTATATTGCCGAAGTGGTCCTGGCACTGGAGCAATTGCATCAATTGGGCATTATTTATCGGGATATAAAACTCGAAAATATTTTGCTCGATGGCGATGGGCATATTGTTTTATCTGATTTCGGTTTATCGAAAATTCTAACGGTCGAGAATGACTATCGAGCGCATAGTTTCTGTGGCACTTTGGAGTACATGGCACCGGAGATTATACGCACGGGGCTAACGGGACATGACAGTGCTGTCGACTGGTGGTCAGTGGGAGTTTTAACCTTTGAACTACTCACTGGAGCCTCACCATTTGCAACCTCGGATAGCCAGAGTCAACAGTCGGAGATCTCAAGACGAATACAGAAGGAGCAACCGTTAATACCAGCCAATTTTAGCAGCGAGGCGCGAGACTTTGTGCTCAAGATGCTCGAGAAGAATCCGAAACGTCGTTTGGGCGGCAATAGTCGGGATGCCAGCGAAATCAAGGAGCATGCCTTCTTCCATGGCATCAATTGGCAAGAGTTGAGGGCCAAACGACGTAAGGCGCCGTACAAACCGCATCTGACGGCCGAGGATGATGTTCAAAACTTTAGCACTGAATTCACTGATCAATCGCCCGAAGATCCCGATTGTGAAGCACCGCCAAGTAAGATACGTTTATTCCGTGGCTATACATATGTGGCGCCACAGCATTTGGAGCAAATGCGAAGAGATAATCATTGTTGCATAGAGTATTGCAATCCAGGATTGCTGGTAAGTGTCACTAACAACCACAGCCGCAACATCTTGAAATGTCTAACTAAATTTGTGTTATTCTTGTGTAGAATATACCCAACCGACCGGATGATTTAGAGCTTGGCACTCGCACTGTAAGCGGATCGTATGGCACTTGCCATTTTGTGTCGGACAGCACTACAGGAATGGTCTTCATGGCCAAGGTCATTCCCCTGTCCAAATTTCGCGCCTCCGAAGTGGATGCGTTGACCTCATGTGCCCTGGATAGGCACGGCCATCCGAACATTGTCAATTATCATAAGACGTTTCGTGACAAATGCGAAATCTGGATAATTACGGAGTATTTGTGCGGCGAGGAGCTAACGAATCTAATACATAGACAGAGACTCGATGAGGCGACATGTCAGGATATCTTTCGGCAATTGGTGATGGGTGTGCTGCATATGCACTCAAAGAATTTCATACACGGTGACCTGAAACCCGAGAATGTGGTTTATGAGAGTCGGGATGATTATATTGTGAAGCTTGTAGATTTTGGCAATGCCTGGTAGGTGGTCGGTAGGGGTCCAGTGTTCTAATCTATAACTCATAATTTTCCTTCTCTCTTGTTTTTGGCAGCTATAACAGTAATTTTGATGCCTGGCTGGATAAACCACGCTACACTTTGGACTATGCCCCGCCAGAGTTGCTCACCGATCCGAATGTGGTTACCTATTCACCTGCTGTGGATATTTATGGTCTGGGGGCGACGCTTTATACCATGCTCGTGGGTCATCCACCCTATCGCCAGCATTTGGACGATGTGCAACATAATGCCACGGTACATCATAAGCTAAGAAGACGTATGGAGAAGGAATCGTTTAATCAGAATTCTGAACGTTGGCTAAATGCCAGTCCCTCGTTTCAAAAGCTTGTCACTAGATGCATGCTTCGTGATCCAGCGAAGCGACCCCAACTGGGCGATATTCTGGATAGTGAATGGTTGCAAACGAACTTTAATATGAGTAGTGACTATGCAGCATCCGATGGTGCACTGTATGAAGCTATGATACATCCGGCTGTAGCACGACCACTACCACCAGCAACACCACCACCACCACCACCGGTTGCCGTTCTACAGCAACAGCAGCAGGATGTTGTCGATTTGAGTGATGATACTTTGGAACTGCAGCAGCAGAGTGCAGCGGTTCAGGCGGCTACAGTCGATGTGGTTCAACGACCACCACATAAGCAGCATAAACAAAAACATCATAAGAAGCAACAACAGAAACACAAACAGAAGCAACTTCAACTGCAACAAGAGCAAGAGCGATTGCAGCAAGAGCAGCAATTGCGGCAAGAGTTGAGAATCCAGCAGGAGCTGATACTGCAAGAGCAGGAGCAACTGAAGCAGGAGCGAGAACGTTTGCAGCAGCAGAAATTGCAACAGCAACAGCAGCAACAATTGCTGGAGGAGCAGGAGCTGCAATTACAACAGCAACTGTTGCTACAGCAGCAGCAGCAGCAACAGCAGCAATTGTTGCTACAACAGCAACAGCAAGAGGCAGAAAAGGAGAAGGCAGCACAATTGTTAAATGAGTCTGCTGAAGATGAGGGCGTTGCTACTATGACTTCTGATAGGGAGGAGGAAGAGAGGCAAGAGAAGGAGCGTCTGGAGGCAGGGCAGATGCAGATACAAGAAGGTGAAAGAGGAGAAGAGTACGAGGAAGAGATGACTGATGATGAGTATGATGCGTGTTCTGATGGCTTGTACTTTTCGGAAGATTTGCTTGGTTTTGATGAGGATACTCCGCCCCTGACTTTCCCCGCCTACTATTACGAGCCGCACTCAAGCCTGCGAAGGGAGGATCAGCTGGCATTAGTTCCACCAGAACCCATACCAGAGCCCATTCCGGAGCCAGTATACGTGCCAGTGCTAAAACCAGAGCCAGCTCCAGTACCAGTGGTAGCGCCTGCACCAGCGCCAGCGCGGGAGAAACGTGAAAGAAAGACAGTGGTTAAACCAGATCCAGAGCGTGTACCCATCTATTTCGAACGTCGCAGGACCCGCCTGCAGGTTCGCATTGATAATCAATTGAACGATAGCAAAGCTGGCATGTATCTTCTTATGCAACAAGTGCCGCCACCAGAGGATCCCATCTACATGCCACTGCGCATGCCCCGCAAAACTCGCGTCGTTGTTAAGAAGCCCAAGCCAACGGGCGATGAGGAACTAAACGGGTTCCCCAAATCTCGCGCTCTATTGCGCAAAACCCGTGCCAGTTGGCGCTTCTTCAACGCACTCATCAAGTCAATCCAGCAATTGCTTAAGTCACGCTTTAATACGGTGCGTCGTGTCTACCGTGCTACGGCCAAGATCAAGACGGAGAAGGGCGAACATGCCTATCTGAAGACACTGATCTTTCCACGACCCAAGCCACGTGTAAAGAGGGACAAGAAACCGAAGGAGCCCAGACTGCCCACACGTGTCCAGCCAACACGCGCGAGAGCGATGCGTCAACGTTACGTATTTGAATAGCATGAGCAGGAGCCGCTGCAGCAGGAGCCGCCGCTGCAGCAGCATCGAAAATCACAGCGACAACAAAAACAAACAAAACCAAAACAACAGAAAATAAAACAAGAGAAGCAACCAAAACCACAAAAAATGAAACAAGAGAAACAACCAAAACCACAAAAAATAAAACAAGAAAAACCAACAAAACCAACGAAACCAGCAAAACCGAAAAAACAAACAAAACAACAAAAAATAAAACAAGAGAAACAGCAGCAGCAACAACAACAACCACCACCACCACAACAACAACAACAGCAACAACCACAGCAGCTACAGCTGCCAACTCCACAGCGAGCACAATATCCACCACAGCAGCATGTGGTTAAGATTGAACTACAGCCGGGACTGCGAGGTGAGCAACTGCATGCGGTGCTGGCGACGGCCATGCAGTGGGCAGCAAACTTGAAGCACCGGCAGGAGCAACAGCAGCGGCAGCAGCTGCATCTGCAACCGTATAGCTGACAGGAGATTCAAACTAAGACGAAAATTCTGAGAGCTAGATTGGGAGAAGAAGCCGAGGAAGTGGCAACTTTGGAGCAAATTTAGAGCGATATATCTGCAAAGACAAGAATCCTGATCTGAGCTACTGATAGCTTCTAATCTAATTATAATGCACCACCACCGCCGCCACATCTATATATACAGATATATCTATGTATATAGAACAGCCGATGTATTAAAGTTGGATACTTAAAATTGAATCTTAGGGACAAATTTTTTATAAACTAGAACGAGATATATCGCGAAACAACAACAACAAAACAAAACAAACAGACAAACAAAATGGAAACAGAAACGACAGAAAGGACAACAGTAATATGGGATCAACAAAATATATATATATTAATGTATAACACCAAAGATCCTGACATGAAAACAAAAAACAACAACAAACGTGAAACACATATTATTAAAGAAATTGTTATATATCATAAACAAACTAATTGTAAGATCAAAAACCCTAAAATTAGGCTTAACAAAACACAAAAACAAAATACTTTGATTACTTGATTTCTCTTTCCGTTTGATACACGTAAATCGCAACATCCTCTATACATACATTTTATCAAACTATTCTATATACATGTATATACTTATATATGTGTAGTATATATATATATAGTAATGTTGAGTTAGTTAATTGTTTAATATAGCCCAATGTAAAAAGTCAAAAGTAAAAAAAAAAAAGGAAAAACAAATTACATAAAAAAACAAATCGAATGTGTTTATTCGCTTGTCATGACTGTTAAAGATGATTAAAAACATAAAACAAAAGATAAACACTTTGCAAACAATTAACAATCACTTCAACAAAAAATATAAATATTATTGAGATATTCTTGCAATTAGTTTAGTGCAAAGCTAGATTTTAAGCTATTAATATATATAGACATATATATATGTATATATATATATATATATATAATGCTATCTGTGTAATAGGGCCAAGGCTAAATTCGGCTTGGTCGAAATTTTTTATACACTTCAAAATTTTTTTTGGGTCTCTTAACCATCTCTGTTTTTCATGGTGGTCTGAACTTTTATTAAATTTTTTTGAAATACATATCGATTGTTTATTTGGAAAAAAAAAACTAAAAACTAAACTTCTAGTCCGATCTCAGTTATTATCAATCTATATACATATGTAGATGTATTTTAGATAAGTACTGCGCACAGCTTTAGCTTAATTAAATGTGGACGAGGAAAGAGGGCCGAGAGAGACCAATTGTTGACTCAGCTGTTTTTTATATATAAAATGTAGATACATATATATATATATTAATAGTAGACGTTAAAGAATTCAAATCCAAAATGAAGTGTATAATTTGACAGAGATGAATGAAATCATATTAATCACTCATGCAATTTGTATGTGTGTGTGTTGTATATGCTTTAAATTGTGCTCCATATAATATGTTTAAGGTCTAGGATCTACCGAAAACAGACAGACATAATTCTCTAATACAAAGAAATCCCATGGCCCCCCTCACTTTCGCAACACTCACACACAAACACAAATGTAGTCTAAGCCAAATTAAAATCTATTATCCCTCTCTGTCTATTTCATATGACTGAATCAAACTGAATCAAAAATTGTATATATATGCGAGAAATCCTTCGCTCAATCCATTTCTATGTCCGTTGTGAAAACAATGCTTAACTTACATATCTATATATATATATAGATTAGACTAAGATTTCCTTAAGAGACTATTTTAAGTTTCTTTCTACAACTTTTCGACAATTTCGCTTTAATAAGCACTATAAGTGGAGACCGATAGATTAATGCATTCATACTATGTATCTGTATCTAATATTTCGATCAAAGTTTCTTTAATTCCTAAACGAATCATGTGAAATCCAAAATATATTATATGTATAGAGATAGAGAGAGTGAGACACAGATTTGGCTTGACTTCCCTCCCCTTGACCTGGCTAAAGGTGAGACGCTGCCTTCACAAGTAACCCCAAAATGATAAGCTCTAATTTAACTTTACAGACGTTTAATACTTTTTCATTTACATATAATTTAAACATAATTATTGCAATTAAGCGAAAGATATCCAACAAGAGATCCGTCGTCGATAAAGCTACAAGATCACGAGATACGTTTTGTTTGTTAATTAATCAGGTCTATTATTACTATCATAAATACATTACATAAATATATATACAATTTTTTTTTTTATTTGTTTTGTTAAGTAATTTAATACTTGTTTTGATTATTTTTTTTCAATTTGAACCTTGGATGTTCAAATGGAGTACGAGATGTAAGAGTATGAAAATTGATGAAATAAATTAAAAAATAAAAAAAACATTAAAAATAAAGTAAGTCGCCGGGCCGACTTGAATATACTTACCATGCATCAAGGGAAAAAAAAAACTACCTTGAGTTTACAAAATTAAATTCATATGTTAAATTTCTTTCCTATGCGCGATTTCTAACATATGCTATCTCGCTCACTCTTATGTGTGTGCACTTTAGCGTCCCACCGGCCACATTCGCCCTTGCACCGCTTTGAGTGCAAAACGTGTTATTTTTATTCCGATTTTTATCGAATTTGGTGGAATGATAGATGTTCATCAGATCTATGAGTGTGCCTAATTAATTACGATACGATAAATATTGCGGGAGAAAATCACTTTTTATTAAATTCCGGAGGTGGAAAGGGGTGTGCCAAAAAAATATAAACTTGGTCTGCGCCAATACTACATGAGTCTACATTCTAAATTTGGTAACTCTAACATTTGTAGTTGCTGAGATCTCTGCACTCTTACGGACGGACAGACGGACATGGCTATATCAATTTCTCTCCTCATGCTGATCAAGAATATATATACTTTATAGGGTCGGAAAAACTTCCTTCTGGCTGATACATACATTTTGGCGACTTTAATATACCATTTCATCCTATGGATGCATGGTATAAAAATTTAATTTAAAATTGGCTTCTGCAGATTATTTTGTTTAATTTCTTTCTCCTCCTTCGCCGCTCTACCCGTGCCCCCATCTACCTACCGCTCTCAGAAAACACATATCCGTACTTTTGCTGAGCTTATTTTTGTTTTAACTAAATAAAAACTCATGATGTACATTTCTTCTTTTAGTATGATGGAACAACAACAAATAAAAATTTATATACTTATTAAAGTTGCCTTTTAACAAGTTGCCTTAGACAAATATATAAAACAAAAACTTCACAACAACAACAAGAACAAGAAAACAAACTTTAAAACGCAATAATAATACTTATATTGGTAAAGTTAGATACACAAAAACAAAAACGTATTTTTTAAACAAAAGCAACTGCAAAGAAAGGTTAAACAAAAAATTGTATAAAATGCATGAGTTTTTATTAAAAAAAAAAAACAACAAAAGCAAGTTTAAGTTAACAAAAATCTATATATTAACATTATTAACCTAAACCAAAACATTATAAAAAGGGGACAACAAATTAGTTTTTAATTGTAAGAAATCAAATCGCATGCAACTTAAAGTAAGTTTTATATAGATACATACATATGCATCTAAATCTATTTCTATATACAAATACCGACTATATATAATATATTTAGTACAGGGTACATCAGATCATAATTTAAAGTGTATACATATGTGACGCTTAGCAGGAGAGTGGAGATCTGGATGATCTGATCTGTTCTATCGGATTAACAGTACATATATTGAGTATAGGAAGGAAAAAGAAAACAAAAATTGATTTACTAGCCATTAAGTCACCACAGTTTGTACATAAAAAAAACAAAACCAAGAAAAAAATACAAATTAAATAATGCGTTTAAAATAAAGCATTTCGAAATACAACTTTTAGTTTGAATTTTTTTTTAATCTTGTCAATTCTTATTACTTTGATTGTTGTCCATTCGACGATCCTATCCTATAAATACTTACATATATATTGAATATATACTTAACTGATCATTTGTGTTCATAATTTATATTTTCAGGTTTTCAACGACAATTGAACTTCACTAAAATTATGATAACCAAAGAGAGGTTTTTGGGGTAAGTAATCACACTCAAAATATTACATTTCATATTGGGGATTTAGCATATTGTAGCGTATTATTCAGATTTCCATCACACATATCATTATCACCGTTGACTCGATTGCAGATTGATTTTTGGACATTACCAGATTCGATTTAGAAAAGCATGTAAAAGAAGAGGTTTTTAGATATTTTCTGAAGGGTATTTGCAATTTAATTTGAAGCAAAATAATCATTTAAAACGTAAAATTATTATAGTTCATTTTATTAACACGAAAAAGAGTTTACTTAACATTTGCCTTTAACTTAAGTTAATGTTTCCTCTTTTTGCCCAGTTTTGATTTCGGTTTGGAGTCTCCACCTTTGTTTTTCGGGAACCTTTTGCTTGTATAGTTTTTGCTATTCGAACGTCTTTTCTCTTCCCATTTCATTTGCTTATCAGAGGATTTGTCCTTGTTGAAGACAGCATTGCTAGTGCCCTGACCCTTGACCTTGCCCGTCTCCTCAAGCAAAGCGGAGAAGTCATCGGCAGCGGCAAACAATGAAGACATATCTGTTTCATGGAATGAAAGCATTTAGAGGGGAAATGAGATCAAATATTTCATATTTAGATAACTTACCATTGCTGTGCTTCAGTTTCTGGGCAAAGCCACGCTCATTCAGCAAGTTGGCTGAATCTTTGCGTGATTTCTTTGTCTTGGGAGGAGCATCATCATCATCGTCGTCGTCATCGGGACTTTCAGGTGCCTCGCTGGAGTCTCCATCTGAGATGGAGCCGTCATCGTCGTCATCATCCTCGTCTAGAGGTTCCAAATCAATAGAACCTGTCTCATCATCGGATTGATCTTCTCCATGGCCAGCAAATTCATCATCTTCGTCATCGTCCTCATCTTCCACAGCATCATCTCCCCAATCATCATCAATCTCATCCATTTCATCCTCGGCCTTATCGGCGGCTTTCTTCTTGCTCTTCTTATCCTTCTTTTTGGATTTGTCCGCCTCCATTTCACCGCCCAGTTCTTGAAGGAAATTTAGTTCATCCTCCTCCTGCTCAGCGTCGCCGCCATCTTTGAACTTTTTGCCAAAGTAGCCATCCAGATATGCCTCAAACTCATCATCATCCACTTCGCCCTCTTTAAGATCTTCCTCAGCTCCTTGATCGTCTCCATCTGCTCCATCTTTATCCAGATTGTCGGTTGCCTTTTGTTTCCTACTCTGGACCACCAGTTCGGCTTGTTTACGTTTGTGTTCGAGGAAGTTAAATATGAACATCTCATCTTCCGTGCAATTGGTCTTGGTTAAGGATCTCACTGGCTTGCCACGTGGACCAAAGGCCATATAACGTTTGTGGGCAACTGCAGCCGTTTCGGCCGCTGGCTGATGCTCCAGTTTTTTTGGGTTCTTGAAAGCGAAACGTTCAAGAAAATGCGGTAGACCGAAATCCCGTAGAGGATCACCATAATAATCAATACGTTTCTCTGAAAAGGAGAATAAGTTTCATTAAAGAAGGTTGGATTAGTCAATTAAGTAACCTTACGCTGAAGAATCTGCTCGGCAAAAACCTGGACAGTGGGATGATAATGCTGACGCAAGAGCAGCAGCTCATTACGAAGGGAATAACCGGCTCCGGCAAAGGCTGGGACCCGATGATATGGATCATATTTGCAGGAGTCAATGCTTGTCACTTTGGACTCGGAAGTGGTGGCCACACTGGCATGATGCCAAGATGATCCAGCTTCCGATTTGACGACAGACGGCTTCCCATCCTCCCTATCCTTATCGTCGTCGTCCTCTTTCTCTTTGACATCCTCATAAGCTTCCTCATCATCGCTGCCAAATTTATCCAAATCTAGAGGAACGAACTTGGCACGCTGTCCCCCATCCACCTCTTTCTGACCGATGCCTGCGATCAGTTCGCGGCGCATGCGAAGCAATTTGTGGAGAACTATAAGGCAGCCGGCGGCTATTTGTGGGGGAGCATACAATGACAATTGTAGCAGACGCTTTACAAAGGCTTGAGCTCTGGCCACATGGTTGTCAATGTGTATGGCCCGATGGACTATGTGCAAAAGTTGAGCGGCTGTCTTTCCACCCACATTGATTAGATTCAAGTCCAACAATTTGACATAAAGCGCATTATAGAATCGATCAGATTTCTCAGTTTTCACTGTGATCAGTTGCAGGAGCAGTCCCAGAGTTTGCACTGAGACACGAATGTCAGCCAAATGAACCAAACGATAGACAGTATCCTGCATCTCCTTATTGAGTAGCTCACCATCACCGCCCTTGGCCGGTTGAGCCTCTACAATGGCCTTTTGCAAGCATCTCAGAATGGCCTGCATGGTGCGGTTATTTACTGCTCCCTTTTGCACGAGGACCTTGAAGAGGGCGAAGCATATGTTAACCAGCTTGGTGCACACATCCGACTTGCCTGACGGCGCTATGCTGGCCAGGAAGCACAGCGCAAAATGCTGAGCCCGCTCCGAGATGTTGTTACGGAAAAGTAGCTTTTCCGCCTCGGCTACAATGACACCACACATATTCGGATGCCTGTGGGCCACCTCGCTGAGGTGATGCAATGCCTTGGAAGCTATTTTGGCAATGGGATCACCCAGTTTATTGATCAACATGGTTAGCAGCATTTGCTCCTTCTCTGGGGCATAGGACAAGAGTTTGGCGCCCGCCACGATGGATGAATTCTTATTGTGATCCTGGCCAGTTTGCAAGCCTTGCATTAGATTTTTCAGGAATTCATGGTACTGATCCTTCAGTTCGTTCTCAAAATACCAATAGGAGTAGAGGCGTCGCTGCTTTTCCTTGGTTAGCGTGGCATCCTTCTTTAGTTTCTTCCAGTCTGCTCCACGCGTATGTATCGATAGGAGTTTCCGCTGCGGAGGCAACAGAACCTCTTGCCACAGATCTGTCAGCACTGCAATCACATCATTGCTGGCCTTATTGGAGATTTTGCAGAAACCAATTAGAGTGGACAGGGCCTCCAGATTGCCCAGGGGATTGCTGGTGACCAGCAGAGCTCCGGCGTTGGCACGATCCTTGGCCGTACCCTTGTGCAAGGCGGTTTGCAACCAACGGGCATCGGTCGGATTACGTTTGCTGTACATCGATTTCTCTGCCTCAAAAGAACTCTGGCAGAGATTAAAGAGTTCCAATTGCTCGGTCTCCTTCATGTCCAACACCTCATCCGTCGATGGATAGTCGGTGTGCTGGTGGAAAACTTTGATATATTCTTTGATTCAATTCACTTGGTTTTGTCAACTTACCACATGATACCACTTCTTCTGTGAGTCCTCATCTTCGTCTGCCTGTGCTTGGTATTTATTGCGTTTCTTATTCGCGGTCTGTTGCTCTTCCATCTCAGAATCCGTATCAGAATTGGCCTCATCTGGCTTCTGCTCCTCTCCATCATCATTGAATTTAATGCGCTGCGATTTCTTTGCCGCTGTTGGCTTTTTCTCCACCTCCTCGGAGTAGTCATCATCGCCAAATTTGATCTTCTGAGGCTTCTTCACCGGTTCCTGTTCCTGTTGCTGTCCCTTTGCATGGCCATGTAATGATTTGCCGTAGCTGAAATTAATAAGTTGACCACTTTAGCTATAGATGATGCTAAAAAGATCGATCTCTTGCAAGAAGTTTACCCATTTTGTTGGTGTTGTTGTTTTCTTTGATTTTTCCCATTTTGTGATTTGTTGTGCTCCTTGGATTTGTGGGGCTTGGCCGCCACCGCAGCCCCCTCATCGTCGAAGACAATTTTCTTATTCTTCAATAGGCCATTGATCTGTATGGAGCCTGGAGCCAGTGCAGCCGCCATGATTTAATAACTTAAAATAAAAAAGAAAATCCAAATCCAAAAATTCGAACTGCACGTGTAGGCAACAATTTCAGACATTCGCCACGAAACGGCAGCGCCGCTGCCAGTGTGGCCGTACTTTTCGATTTCTCTATAGTGCAACAATTGGGCGGAAAATTTGAATTGGGAATCACGTTTATTTTGAATAGATTAAGTAAAAAAAAAGCAAAGGGGAGTTCTCAGTCATTAGTCTGGCAGATAAGGGCAACACTGCGTTTCACCCAATGTGAGGCTTTGATCTGCGTGTTGAGGAGCAGCGGCACCACATAGTTGGTGGAATGTCCCGTCGTCGACAGAGTGCCCTTGCGTTCGCCTGTCTTATAAAGGGGACAGCGATAGCGGGAACCCTCGGTCAGATCAACAATTAGGACAGGACGAAAAAAGATAACGGGCATGGTATAGATTAGGATCTTTGGTAGCTGTTCAATCAGCATGCCCACTTTCCAGTCCCAACGGGCACCCTCTAAGAACAAACCATTGCAATAGACACCATCGTCCGGGGGCGAGGGTTTGGTATCCACATTGAGCACATCATAATCGAAGGTCAGCGTGTCGATGGGTATCTTATATTTGCGGGCATAATTCTGCATGGCTCCCGTAAGGAAGGCTTGCGTGAAAAAGAAACCAGAGAGCCAGAAAGTCGGTGGTTTGCCCTGGCGATGCCACTGATGCAACCAATTGAGTCTTTTATACAGATCCTGGACATAGGAGCCCAATGGCTTGAGACAAGGATATGATTTGGACATCCATTTGTTGGGTATGCGATTGAATTTCATTGCATTCATCACATTCTCCAGCTCGGGTGTCATTACAATAATGCCCTTAATGCCCATGGCAAGATCCCGGCAAGAGCCACGTATTTCCTTCTGAAGCTTGAGGAAACGTTCCATTTCCTGTACGACCACCGTGTTCATGGACTCGTTGTAATCGACAGGATATTTCTCAGCCGCCGCCTCTATATCCATATCAGGTGGCATTTCCTTCTCAATCTGCCTGATCGTATCCAATATAATCTGTTCGGCACTCGCTCCAGCGCCAGCTGTGCCAGCCGCCTCTGTGCCCAGCAGCAGGATCATTGAATCCAGCAGAGTTTTGGTCGTCTGGAGATCACGTGTAATGCCCGAGTTGGCATGCAGTCCATAAACTTCAGGCGGCGCCAGTGATGGTATATGCTCCTCCAGATAGCGTAGAATCTCACGATGCTCCATTTTGCGTGGCAGTATATAACGATCGTCGGTGGCGAAGCGATAGCGATTATCGGCCACCACCTGAGGATTACAAAAATCAGCCAATATCGTGACAATGGCACGGCGATCCCAATTGTCCGTCACCCGGCCACCATAGTTGCACTCGCTCGTTAGATACGAGATGGCATCATAGGGCACATGGTCATATTGATTGAGCAGCATCTACAAACAGGGATCAACGGAAAGGTATTAGATGGGCGTCGGAGCAGGAGAGGGATCACATTCAAATGCATACTCACACTCAATTGGAGCACAGAAATCTGCAAATCCGACTCGTTGAACCCGTAGGCAATATTCCAACCCAATGGTCCGTATTTGCGTCGCTCCTGGACAACAGCATGGAAGAAACAAATGCCATAGAGGATTCGGGTAAAGGCCCGATCCTGTTTAGGGCAGCCGGCATAAAACTCGTACTCATTAATCGGTTCCGAGTTGTAGGAACGCATTAGATTCTCCCTCAGACCAGTGGGTGGTTCATTGGTCATTTTCACACTATTCTGGAGAATGGTGACCGGAAATTGAGGCGTTGGATACGCTGTCAACCATATGCGGAAATTGGCTGTGGAATAAATCAAAGTGAACGTGTGGCAGGCCACTCACTCAATCGAGTTGAAGTTCTTTAGCACTTACGTGTGGTGTTGAAGGTGTCCATATTCTCCCAGAGATACTCCAACGTTGGCATCCATGAGGCAGCCAGATGGCAATTTTGCAAACAAACCCAATAGCCCATCTCTTGGGCATTCTTAATCAATGCCGTGGCAATCGGACCCTGCCCCTGGCCCAATGATATACTCTGGAACGTCTCCTCTTGACCCATTTTCTCGGCAAAGGCCAGCAGTGAGCCCAAGGGATCGGCACCCGGTGACAGGATGAAGACCAATGGCGTAAGAGCTGTCGAATCGGCATACGATTTCGATATATCAAACTCTGGCGGCGACACATAGGCATCTCCAATTGATTTGGCTATGAAATTCCGTACGCCCAGGAACACAGAATCCGGCCGCAAAGCCTTCAGTATAATGATCTTCTCAATGGCCGTCGTCTTATCCTGCCAAGGAGCCGGCAGCGGTTGTAATTCAGGTGAGGCATGATCATAGATCGCCTGCCATGCTGTCAAATTTTTGCGGAACGAATCAACTATGCCCACCAGCTCTTTCAGCTCCTCCAGTCGCAATATATTCAGCCAGACTGTCTCGGTGATCCAAGTGGGATCGGGATTCGAGGGTATGTTGGTCGACTCCTTGGCATTGGTCACCAAATGGGACAATTGACGCATATGCACTTGGCCCGTGCCCAAGAGAATGCGCGCCGTCAGTATGAAGGAGAAGAGCAATTTGTCCTTTTCGAATATCGATCGGCAGACATTATTATAGAGATTCCTAGTGAAACCATCTACCAGAAACTTGATGCGTCTGGGCAGATCTTTCGATTTGTTGGCCGTCTCAATGGAATACATATAGAGATTAATATACCAATTGAGGGAGAACTGATACATTGGATCTATGTTGGGTAGATCGGTAATGGAATAATACAGAATGGAGGAGTGCACCGCCACTGGCTTATAATTGAGACGGAAGGCATCTATTTTGGCCGAAGTGTCTTTGGCAGCTTCCTGCTTCTCTAATATATCCTTGGACAATGTTTTCGATTCGGCTAGGATCTGAATGGCCGCTTCATTCTCGAGTATGTCACCCTCACTCGATGTGAGGGTCTTGAGAATCATGTTTTCGGCATCGAGCAAAGCTCCCTTGTTCGCTGCCGCCTCTGTGGTCAGTGTGATGCGTAATTCCTGGAGATCGGGACGCTCTTTGGCCACCACAATGCTAAGCAGTTGGTCCATCAGCGCCATTTGGGTGAGAGCAAAATTGATGACAGTCACCTTATTGAAGGTCTCCGGCAGAAAGTGAGGATTACGCAAATTGCACGTCATGTACAGACGAAAGCTGGGCGATACGGGAACAACGGCTTCGCCCAAACTTATGTGCTTCACGCCGCCCTGAATGAAGGTCTGATGCATTAGAATCGGATCCAGCGGCACTTCAAGCTCCTCCTGGACATTTTCAACAATAACCGGAGTGCCGTATTCCATGGCCTCGGCAATGACCTTCATATAGTTGCTCTGACTGAATTTAACGCATTGTAAGCGATTTTTTCTTTCCATATTTTTAAGCCAATTATTGGCCTGACCCTGGGGATCGATGAATAAACTATAACGACTAGAATTGGCGGAGATTATGGCATTCTCGCTGGAGAACTCATCGTTGGGCAGTCCGTCCAGCTGCCAATTCTGTATGGTAACATCCTGGCCAAGAACCGCCGTAATCGAATATGTCTTAGAGCAGGGTATGCCCAGTGCGGTGACCTTAATGAACCAATCTCGAACGCATTCGGCTCGATATTGCAAGTTAACTGCCGATAGATAAGCTATAATACCGCATGAAATGAGCACATCGCCAGGCAAATGATCATAGAGATCTTGAAGGTCTTCGGCCGCCTGGTTCCAGCGCGACTTCTCACCGCCGAGACCACCGATGAGGGCTTCGGCCCGAAGCAGCTTGTTCCGACAATTCTCCGCATGCTCCTCGGTCTTTCGCATCTCGGCATTAGCCTTATCCAACTCTATGTTCAGCAGGGCCACCTTCTCCTCGAGGGCCGCCGCCAGGGCACGCTTCTCGGCAAGGAAGCTCATTGTGTCGGAGTACTCCTTCTCGGCGGCAGCCAATTTGGCCTTTTTGGGTGCCACCACCTTGGCCACCTCGTCATACATGTCCATGGCAATGATCCACTGACAGAGACCCTTGGCGGCACTGGAGGCTTTCGCCACAACCTTGGGATCAAAATCCTTATTGGGAATGAACTCTTTGCGTATGCGTTTCATAATCTCCGGCGGAATATTGTCCTTGTCGAATTCCTTGAGAGCGGGCAGGAAGTTCATTTCGCCCAGGAGCCGTTTACTTGGACCCCAATAGTCCTGCACCATTTTGCCCGTCGACGGATCTGGGATACGTTCCGGTGGTATTCCCTTAATGACGCACACAGCTGCCATCACGAGTTTGATCACAGGCGGTGGATTCTTCATGGACTTGACCAGCGTAATGTCAGCTGGTTTGAGGGTATTGAGAGCGGCAAGGGCATCTTCCAGCACGGGTATGGCCTTGGCCAGATCCTTTTCACACTCGTTCTTCAGGACCTGAGCAGCCTCGGCCTGCACGGAGGCCACTTCCTCATCGCGTTTCACCTGCTCGGCAGCGGCACTGGCAGCCAGTGTCTCCTTATTGATCTCCAACATCATTTTGCGCGACGCCTCCGCCAGGGCCACCAGTTTGGGTCGCAGGGCGTTCAGATCCCGCTGCATTATCGAAATGGCGGCAGCCGCATTGGCCAATGTGTCCAGGCCGCCAATATAACGCATTTTGGCCAGCATAGTTTCACTCTGCTTGCGGGCAATGAGCGTCTGAAAGGAGCGGATTAGCTCGATGAACGAGGCGTTAGTCTGATAGATGTGGCGACCCGACATCTGGCAAAACGAGCGAGTGACGCGAGCAGCTGTCGTGTGGAAATACTGACATGTATCCACAATGGACATCTTGATATCCTCCGATGGCACATTCACATCCACCAGCGACATCTTGGCAATCATTTGGAGGGCCTCCTCGGGCCAACTGTCATACCAATCGATGGTGCAGCAGTTCACCAGCGAGGGATAGAGACGGACGCGTGTGCGCAGGGCATCGCCAATGGGCGAGAAACTGAGAACCACGTGAAGCTTCTGCTTGCAGCGGTTCACAAAGAACGAGAAGACCTGTAGCGGCGAGACATCAATGTTACGATTGCCTCCCTGGGCGGCCAGACGAACCATTTCCAGGACCTCCTGTTTCTCATCGATGGGAAAGATATTGGGGACTTCGCCCTGATTGAGCAGGCAATCGATGTCCTGGAGAAAGAGTTCCATTTTAATTTGGTTTTCAGTTATCAGGAATGTCGTGTGCTTATTCATGCCGCCCGCCTCCTTGAGAATGGCCTTGATATCCTCATGCCAGTCATTGGGCCCATAGTTTTTCGTTATCTCCGGCTGGAAGAACGAAGTCTGCACCATGTTGGTGGCCAACTTCGTTAGCGATTGTCGTCCCGAACCGCCCAGACCGATGAGCAGGGCACTGGCTCCCTGGATCGAGATGATGCGACAAATCCGATTCAAATGCTGCAGGGCGAATGTGAACAGAGTGATGTCCATTTTGGAGCGACGTGTCGAATTGTAATCGTCCAGACTAGTCATCGCCAGCTTAAAGAAGACTTCCATGCTGGGCACCTCTTCGTAGCGACGTTCATCCGGATCGCTATCCTCATCAAAGTAGACCCCAAAGAAGAGACTATTAGCCGCCTCAATGCTAAAGACGTGATCTTCGCCCGGCCCCTGGATGCAGTACTTCTCGAAGATGTTTTCCACTTTATCCTTAAAATTCGCCTTGAGGCACTCGTTAAGCTTATCGAACATCCACTTGCGATCGACGTCATCGACCAGGCGATCGTAGAAGACCCGCATGGCCTCATGATACCAGACACGCACCAGCATCTTCTTATCATTGACGGACTCTTTGCGCACCAGCGTGCAGCCGGTGACCACTCGCGAGATGTCACGCAAATTGAAGATGTAATGCGACTTTGCGGGAGTAGCGCGCACCTCCGTCTGGACACTCTTGTATATGCTCTGTGTGGCACTCACAATCTGATTGGTCACCAGGAACACATCTTGGGCATGGCCGGCACGTCGAAAGCCACTGAGGGCCACATTGAGGAATATGCGGAACATTGTGTCGTCGCTGAAGGTGTTTATCGAAAAGACATTGAAGTGATTGAGGAACCGGGCATAGACATCCTGGCGACTGCCGCCGGGTAGGCCACAAGCGGTTATTATCAGGACATCGTTAATCCAGATTTTGGAACTATCCTTCAGATCGTAGACATGGCCGTAATCGAAATATTGACGCAACAGCTCCAACGGTGGCTGCGCTCCATAGACCTCCTTCACCGGCATATTCATGTCGTCGACAAAGAGAACACTCTGCATTCCCTTTGGCGGGCCATAAATGCCGCGTTTCCATTTCTGAAGTTTCGATACAAGCAAGTCTTGGGTCTGATTTGCCGTTATCATTACGGTGAAGGTAATGAATCCCGTCTCATAGGCTTCCACATCCAATTTGTTCATTAGGTAATTCTGGATATAAACACTTTTGCCCGTGCCCGTCGGTCCCACAAGGAGCATACGTTTCTTGTGGTCCACATGCATCTTTAAGAGATGGACATAGCGAGCCGTGTCCACAGTGGGTACAATCACACCAGTTTTTGTCTCCTCGACATCCATGCGTTTGGCCAATTCTGGCCAGAAGCGCCAAGTGCCCCGTTGCTTGAACACATAGACATAGTCAACGATTAGACCCTCAATTGGTGGAGTCACTTCCATTTTACCCAAAGCAGCCGGCGGAGTCGATTCCTCACTGTCGTATATCTAAACGAGAGAGATTTGAGAGATTCTTAGTCCACATCTTTAGACTCCTCCTCCTCCTTACCTTTCTTAGAAAAACATCAAACTTTTCCCGGGACAGGGTATCGAGGACTCCGCCAACTCCCCAAACCAAAGCGAATAGTATGGCTGCTTGGAAATAGAATGTTAGATACTTTTGATAATCCTCGGGATTCTCTTCGATTGCCTCAGCCATCAGCATGTCAAAGAGATCAAATGTAGTCCGCAGGCAATTGAATTCACCCGGTTTGACGAACTGATTACAATGACGCCGCACAAACGTCTGACACTAAAACAGAGAAGAGTGAAATTGAGATTACTAGGAACTGAATGCGGATCTCTTGAATGTTTACCGGAACTAGAAGCCACTTGAACAGAGCCATCACATAGTCAATGTTCTCTTGGTCGGCCCAACGGGGATCAGCTTTCTTTAGCCAGGTATTGGCAAAGGCTTGCCAACCCAATGTAGTCGGCTCCATATAGATCATGCCGCATCTGGAGACAGTCGCCGGCGAAGCCTGAGCCAGATCCATTACCTCAAACACCATGGACATTTCGTTGGACATGGTGATGACCTCGCCACTGGTGAGGCAAAGTTTCTTATTATCATCCAGGACAGTGTTCATGTTCTCAATCCAAACGGCATCGACGGGACCATCGAAAATGACCTAGAATCAAACGTGAGTTAACAATATGTGCATGTAAAAAGAGAAGAGATCGATCTTCAGACTTACCCACTTCCTATCCGGAGTCGGCGTCATGGCAAAATCACGAAAGATCTTGGCCACCAGACCATCTGTCCATTCGTATGATATGGGATCGAAGGAGCCATATAGCTGATTCATGGTTATCGATTTCGGATTCATAATGCCCATCAGGACATGCTGGAAATAGTTACTCTTGCTCGGCTCCTTCACCTTGAGGGCCGACAGGACCTTGGCCAGAACCTGCAAAGTTTTCGATTTACCAGCCAGTGGTTCGCCCACCAACATGAAGCCGTGCCGCACAATGATCATCTCGTAGGTCTGAATGACCTTGGTTAGGAAGGATGGCGCTGGCTCGAGGGTCTCCTCCATGCAGACACGATTGAATTCCGTCTCGATCAGACTGTAATCGATGTGCGGCAATTGAATGCCGGGAAATATGTCCGAGATGATGCCCTCGAAGAGGGGAACATCGAATGATAGAAATTTCGGTAGATTAACATCGATTAAGCTCCGTAGGAGTAGGATATCCTCCAGTTCATCCGGATATTGCTTCTTAATATTGCCGCAGGCAGAGAGTACTGTCTTCACCGCACGCATACCATAATCGTAGTGATTCTGGCTGGACAGCTGTTCCGAACAGAGCCTGTAGGTGGTCACAATCTTGACGGCCAATTTGCGGGCGTTGACAAATCCATACGAATAGAGAGAGATCTCGCCAATCATGGCGTAATCCGGCACCATCATGGCCACCGAACGGAACAGCACCTTCAGATTATCGGGCAATTCGGAACGGCCCGCATAGCCGGGATTCATGGTGATGCAGACATAGCAGGCGGGATTCAATAGCAGTTCGGTGCCTTCGAACATAAACTTGGACGCATTCGCTCGCACCGCCTGAATGATGAGCAAAATCTGTTGGGCAACCACCGAGAGCACTTCCAATTCAATGCGATTGAACTCATCGAAGCAGGCCCAGGCCCCGCAAGAGGCTAATCCCTTGAAGAATTTACCCATGGCCTTGTAGTCCAAGCCATCGGAGCAATTGAAGACTTTGCATTGGACGGCCAATGCCTTTGCCAGATCCTTGGTGGTCTCCGTCTTGCCAGTGCCCGCCGGACCCTCGGGAGCACCATTCAAATGCAATTGATAGGCTCCGACCAGAGTGCGGTAGCAGCGATCCGTAAGAGGCGTGATGACCAGACGATCCGAGTTACCCAAATACTCATTGGCAAACGGAACAGTAGCATTGATAATCCTCACAAGAGTCTTATCCTCCTCCCAATAGTAACGCATTTGGGCCAACCATTGGAAATCATATTCACTGCTGATCTTGAGCCGTATCAATTCCTCGGTAACATCTTTGGCATGGACATCGATCACAATCAGAGACTTGATCGAGATGCGATTGAGATTACTTATTCGGGGCGAACGCACCAGCGTAACAATGTCGTTTAATTCCCTGGCCAGATCCTGAAAGAAATTCAGCAGAATTGTCTGGTTGCCGCCCATGGATCGGCGCAGACAGGTGTGCACACGGGAGGCCCAAAAGACTTGCGAAATGGTAAGCACCACCATCTGTGGCCACTCCAGGACCCATTCGTGACGCTTCAACGTCGGATAGTGGTTGTAGGAGAGCTCATTCTGATTCCGCACTGCCTTCAGCATCTCATCCTCGACTCCAATCAGCCATTTCTCGACACTGCCACCAGCAGCCGCTGTCGACACTTGTTCAATGAACTCAATCCGTTCCTTATCGCTGCTTATCATGGCCAGCACATTTTTAGCCTCATCGAAGTCCAAACTATTGATGCCCTCGAAGCATTTGCCCAGATGTGGCAGGACACGCATCGGATCTTTGGTCTCCGATAGAATCTCGAGCATTTCGTCATTGGCCAGGAAAAAGAAACGGGGAAAGAACAAACGTTTCTTCTCCAAATAGTTGCTGACTCCCGTCGAGATGTCCTCCAATAGCTCGTTGGCCTTTTGCAGTGACTCCAGCAGTCCGACGGCCGGAGCCGTCTCCATTACGAGTGGCTGCCTCAAAACCAAGCCCATGTTTCGCGTATACGTCTGCTCGACAATGGTAAAGAGACGTCCCTCCTCTGGCATCTGAGCCACAATGTCCTTGGATGAGAATATCGGCAGTAAATAGAGGAAATTGGCCTGGACTTTGCCCCATTGATCCAGGGTTTCATTCACACGCATGATCTTCTCATACCAAGCGCGTACCTCGTCCTCGCAGGGCTTCATAAAGGCCGAGCCGCGCATAGCCAACGTTTTCAGTATGTGATCATCGAGGAGGGCTTGGATGTCATCCAAACTGGACAGTATTGTCACTCCCGTCTCCTTGTACGGACTGGTGGGAAAGATTTTATTCTCCCATTCCTTGATCATGGCCTGCAGATTGTTCCACAATTGCAATTCCTTGTTGGCACTAATGCTGATTATCTCAAACTGATCCAATATGTCATCGAGGCCAGCATTAAGGATTTTACGTAGCGTAGTTCCCGCATCTGGTGTTATATCGAATCCGGCTATATCCGACATCTCCTTCCAATGACGCTTACGCAGAGCTGGATTGCACATGGTATTCACAATGAAGACGCCCGTGGTGAAGTCCTTGATCGATTGAATCATCGACGAGCATAGACGTAAGGGCACGGGATGCTTCTCCGGATCGGGATCTTCAGTTTGACCCTAAATAAGTAGGAGAGGATGAGGTACCACCACAAGCGGGAAAAAGCGGACTCACCTTAAATTTACACACGGGATTCTCAATGAGATCCTGTTTGATTTTCACTCGATAATACTTTTGATTCTTCTGAAAATCTTTGAGATAATTATCCGTGGTGGTTTCCACAAATTTGGGTTCTAAGTACTCAAAGGGCCCATCCTGCCATACATTCAAATAGCGCTGCCAATCAATGCAGCATCTAGAGAGAGAGATGATTCACTTAAGATTCAGAGAAGGTGGGGTGGGGTGAAGGGTAAAAACTCACTTCATTAGCTCGGCGAAGGGATAGACAAAGCTCTTGATTACCTCCAATGTGGGGTATTCCGTTTGGGCTATTTTGAATAGCTTCTCCTCCTTGTTAATCCAGGCCACATAGTCGTCGAAGGTCTTCAATTGATCAATGAAATTCTGTAGTATTATATAGGAATCGCGAAATTTCTCTGGCCTGCTCATGTCATCGATTACAGCCAGCTTGGGTAGCAGCTCCTCAATATCCTGATTGAGCTTCTTCACCACCTCCTGTAGATGCTCCTCGAAGAGAAATTTATACTGCTCCTGCTGTGAGGCATTGTAATCGCATATCTCATTGATGTCCTTAATCCAATTGATCGTTCGTATGGTCAGATCAAAATGATACTTGGACATCTCAGTCAGCTCGACAATGTTCGTGCCCACCTGGAGGCAATATTGTATGCGATCTGTAAGCTCCGCCAGCTTCTCCTTCTTAACGTAGATCATGTAGTCGGCACCTTCGAGCAATTCTTCCGTGGACTTCGGTATCTCCAGAGCATTATATTTGATCTTTTCGAATTCGGCACAAATCTCCTCCTCGGCCTTGATGTGCTCCTGAATGATCATCGATGTGATCTCGGCTATCAGATTCTCGGCCAGCGTGCGCAGAGCCGTGATAGCCGGCTCATTGTGGATAACCGCCATTATAAAGAATTCCGTCTCCGGTTCACTACGCAACTTATTGATAAACTCATAGTACACATCGATGCGGGCAAAATACTCTTCGAATTTGTGAGCTTCGGCCAGGAACTTGGTCAATTCGTCCCGCTCCTCCCATGAATAGAGCGCGTAATATTTATTCCGATACGATTGAATGTAGTCAATCACTTCCGTGTAGGAGCGAGCTATCGTATCTTGCACCTCATTGACCACATCCCTCAACGTATTGTCATTCATTTCGATCTTCAGATAGTCATTGGTCTGAGCATACATGGCCAATGTGGTGAGATTATCCACCTGCGGCTGCAGCGACTCCATGCGATAGCCAACCATTGAGATTTCCGTTGCTATCTCCGCAAAGGTTCGCATTATGTTATACACATTGGGCTTCGTATCCAGATCCCCAGTAAGGTCCACCCACTCCAGGGAGATCCTAAAGACGGGCATCAGTCGCGGATTGGAGCAAATGCGAAACATTTCCTTGAACGTACGCAACTTCATGTTGTTAAGCTCACGATTCATCAGACCCTCCAGAGCGCTCCAAGCACGTTTCCACAGACCCGTGGGCATCACTCGCTTGCGGAGTAACTTTCGCAACACCAAAACCAATTTGGTGTACCACGTCCATCTCAGATATGTGTTCACCTTGTCCAACTGATTCTGTATGTACTTGCGATAGAACTTATATGACAACACCTCACGTCCGCCCAGACCCATCTGGGTCTGTTGACTACTCATGATACTGACATAGTGGAAGATGCATGCCAGTTCGGGTAGCTCTGCCACCGATATGCTTAGAACAATCCGCATCGGCTGCTGCAATATCAACAGCTTCTTGGCTATCTTTCGACGATTCTCCACATACAACTTGTAGTTGGCCGTCCTGCCGGGTCTCTTGAAATCAAACTCTGTGCGTGGCAACTCAAATTGGGCGGGATCTTCATTGGAGAATTCCGGATGTCGTAGGATATTCTTCATACTATAGATTTTCATCAGACGATCGTATTCAACGTGCACATCCTTCAAATACTCTTCAACCAATTCTGGATATTTGGTCTTGAGTCGCTCCGAGGCAAAACTCAATATTTTCGCCTCCGTTTTGCGTAGCATCCGCGGTACCACAATTTTGCGCACCTCGCGCCGCAAATTGTCCACATAGTGGGATTGGGGCAAGGGTCGAATCTCCGGATCGGCCGGCCAATGCTTGCGAGCTATTCGCACCTTCACATCGGCGGCCTTCTGTTTGAGGAATTGAAAGTGTCGTCGCTCGTGCACCTCGGATATGTGGAACTTGAGCAATGGATTCTTCATATACGGCTCATGGTCATATTTTGTAATATCCGATGGTGGCCGATGCATACGCTCCAGCTTGCGGGAATACATGATGGCATCGGTCCGAGTTAGAGAGCTCTCCGAGAACTTGTTTGGAGTTTGGAGAACCTGCTGTTTCTTGTAACTAGTTAGTTGTTATATATCAGATAATTCAGATAATTGACAATTTATTTTTTATTTGGTTTATTTGACGTCGTTGTTGTTGCTAAGGAAACTAGTTTCAACTTCGTGTTGAGGTTGGTTAATATATTTATTTATCCTGTTAACCAGGCAACGGTAGACAACAAGAAAAGAAAAAACCGCGATTTTAAAAGGCGTAAACAATATCCTATATAAAATCTCAAAAATTTATCAGCTATAGACAAACAATATATCTGATCGCTGTTCTTTAGCTATATTTAAAAGTGCTAGTTTTGTTTAGAAGCTCGCAATATCTAAGAGGAAATATATCTAACTATATAATGCTATTTGATAAGATAAATACTGAGGCTTTACTTTTTAGGCAGTTATTTTTAACGGCATTTAACATTTAACTCAAATGAGTCATAAAAATATTGGACTTAGTTGTCCAATATCTTCAAGTACTATTTAAATTTCATCTTATAAATAATATTTCAATAGAATTGATTAAAGTTGGATGACTTATGTTCGTTTTATTTTGTTTTAATCGTTAAAACTAAATTTGCAAATACAAATTTGAATTTCAGTTTATTACCGCTGTCAGATCATAACCGGAAAATAGGGGTTTAAATTACTGGGCATGCGACTCCCACTATTTTGATAATAACAGTATTAAATCGATAAATTTATACACACTATATATCGATTATGTTTGCTGGGCTACGTTTTTTTGATTCGCCATAAATGTTTTATGGGTTACGTTTTGATTCGGCATAAATGTATGCTGGGTTACGTTTTTCGTTTCGCCAAAAAAATGTTTGCTGGGCAGTGTTGTTTTTTTTTCTTTGACAGCGGGCGCACGTCGCGCGTCGAGCCAGTTTTTTTTTCATGTTTTAAACATTATAAATAAATTGCACTGCACAGGAACAACAGCAACAACGACAGCAGCAGCAGTAGCAGTAGCGGCAACAACAAGTTTCCAAAAACGAGTCACAAAACCAACACAAATAACAACAACAAAAAGGCCATTTCAAGTAACAATAACAACAACGTACATACATACGCTTCGCTTTTGTTTCGTGCAGTCGCCCCTAAAAACAACAACACAACAAGAGTAAAAATTAGATTTTGTTGTTTTTTTTGCCTGCACACATTACATTACATTAACATTTTTCACACAAACGAAGAAAATTGTGCAAAAACTGTGACGACAGCGGCAAACGGGGTATATATTTATGTGTGTGTAAGTTGAGTGGAAAAACTGTATATATATATATATATAGTGTGTGTGTGAGTGTGTGTGTTGAAAGCCAAGGAGGAGGGCGGGCATTGTGTGTGGCCACTAAATTAATATTATAATTTAAGTGTTGTTGTTTTTTGTTGCTCTTTTGCTGTTGTTGCCTCAGTCGAAATATCCATGGCGCATCATCATCATGAGGCAGCTGCTCATTTGGCATATGTAAACAAAGCAGCAGAAACGCAGAAACACACATAAGAAGCAAAAAAACACACACACAGCGGGCAGGCAGCAGTCAACGTTGACGTTGACGTCGACGTCCTTCACCTTGCCACTGCGACTGAGACTGCACATATATGTATATACCATATTGAGTTTCAATCATCTTTCGGTTTTGGCAACCTGTTTAAAGAACAGGAAGTTTCCTCTCGCTCTCAACTGCAGCTGTTCCCCCTCCCCCACAAAGGAAAGATAAAAACAACAAAAAAGGGAAAAACGAGACCCAACCAAGTTCAGCGAATTAAAGCAAAGCTCTTTGGTAAGTAACATTATCTATCTAACCAAATCATTTGTAATCCATATGTCCGACAAGATATAGAGAAGTTACTTCAGCCCCTTTATGAGTACAAACATAGTACATACAAAGTACGGCAATTCCCTTTGCGGGATTTCTAAACAAATGTTCATATTTTTCTTGGAAACTTTTTTGCAACATCCTCTCGTCTGCTCTTCTCTCCAGTCCACCCCTCACTGTTCACTTGTAGCTATCTCTCTCTTTTACCGGGGCGTTGTTGTCTGTCATCCGCTACTGCAGTGCGTTTAAACTCAAGTTTCCGCCTGAATAATTACCGCCTGAACTGTATTGTGTCGCTCTACTAAATGGAATTTGTTTCATTTACACTAATCAGTTGACTCAATCGCTAAAAATATATCAGAGAAACGACGAATGAACACATAACTCCCACTTGAGCACGTGCAACAGAAAGAGAGGGAGGAAGGGAGGTAGAGAGAGAGAGACAGAGAAGCATTCCTTGGAAATAGCAATTGAACAGATACTACTCGATATCTGCGACCACCAATGACCTACCCTACCCTACCGCTTCCAACACTCACTTTTTGCATTCAAAGTGTTTGACGTAATAATGATAAAAATGATGACGAAACAGGCAGCGAATACAGATACTCTTTATGTGACACGATAAGATAAGATACATATGTATTTACGTACATCGATCACTCTTAGCTACTTCTTTTAGTTCCATTGAACGATTATAATTGTAAGAGTATAGAAATGTCGTCATAGCCAAAGTTGAGCTTAGCCCATGGGGGCTTTTTCATAAACATATGTACATATGTACATACATATATACACGTTTAATTAGTTAGGGGCCCATAAAAGTTTTTTTCATAAAACACTTTCCACCTTCACTCACCATCATCATCATCATCGAGTGGCTTTGGCGCTGGCTACCTGTAGCGAGTTCAAGTTCGTTGCGGTTTTTCCTTTTTGATTGACGGAGCGATAACCACCACCGCCAACGCCTCCTCCTTCTCTCCCTCCTCCTGCTCCATCGTAAGTCCATAATGCATGCAGTTAAATGTGAAGGGGAATCCAAAAATGCATATACTTACATATATACAAATTTAACCATAGAAAACCAATTTTGAGCGCAAAACTTTTGTTTATAACGATCAAGAAATGATTTTCACGTTCCATTTAATGAGTTACATGGATCTATGAGACGTCGCTTTAATTCGATTTTACAGAATATTAAGAGGTATTCTGCATTATCACGAACTGTTTCCGACAACCCCTTCCTTTGTTTGTGCATCCCTCTATCCACAGCTCACTTTTTCGAGCTTAAAATCGCGACTTGCTAGGACCCTTTCCATCAGAGCTACGGTCAATTGACTAACGTCAAAGGAACAAACTGACTGTTCAATTTTCATGATGTATTCCATAAGTAAATCTCGGCTTTCCAAATCTTTGCAAAAGTTTTCAAACTCTTTCGTTAATATTTCGAACTCTTTGGTCTCTTTTACCGACCTGCTGCAGATGAGCATGATGGCGTCGACGGCAGCGACCATTGGTAATGGTGTTGGAATCGATGGGATACACAATGAGACCGCCTGGCTGGAGGATTTGCTGCGTGAAGTGCAATTAGAGCAGTTTCTCGAACGAATTCGCGATGATCTCCAAGTGACGCGACTGCCGCATTTCGATTATGTGCTACCCGATGATTTGGAACGCTGTGGATTGGGCAAACCGGCCATTCGCCGCCTGATGGAGGCAGTGCGCAAAAAGAAGGCCCATCAATGGCGCAAGAATATCCTCTCCAAGCTAATTGGTGGCGGCAAGCAGCCATCGTCCAAGAAGCAGCAGCAGCAGAATTCCAATCGCGATGGTGCTGGAGGTGCAGGGGGGACACAGTTAACCTGCCTCATACACGAGAAGGACATTACGATGGGTCTGAAATTGGGCGATGGATCATTTGGAGTGGTGCGTCGCGGCGAATGGAGTGCCTCGCCCACGGGCAAGGTGATTGCGGTGGCCATAAAGGTGCTTAAGGCCGATAATCTCACACAGCCGGGCATCATTGATGACTTTTTTCGCGAGGTTCAGGCCATGCATGCCCTGGATCACTCCAATCTCGTGCGGCTTTATGGCGTCGTGCTATCGCAACCAATGATGATGATCACGGAGCTGGCGGAGCATGGCTCCTTGCTGGATACGTTGAGGAAACAGTGCCGACATACATCTCTGACCCACATATGGAACTGGTCCGTGCAGATTGTGACGGGCATGGCCTATTTGGAGCAGAAACGTTTCCTACATCGCGATCTCGCCTGTCGCAATGTCCTCTTGGCTTCGGGCAATAAGATTAAAATTGGGGATTTTGGTTTAATGCGAGCCCTGCCCCAGGAGGATGATTGCTATGTCATGTCCGAGCACAAGAAAGTTCCATTTCCCTGGTGTGCCCCCGAATCTCTGAGATTCCGACAATTCTCGCATGCCTCCGACACATGGATGTTTGGTGTCACATTGTGGGAGATGTTTAGCTTTGGTGAAGATCCCTGGGTGGGATTGAATGGTTCACAAATCCTAAGGAAAATTGATCGCGAAGGTGAACGATTACATCAGCCGGATGCCTGTCCACCGGATGTCTATGCCATGATGTTGCAATGCTGGGATAAAACGCCAGCTGAACGACCCACTTTTGCAGCCCTCAAGTGAGTTTGATGCCTTGTAAACTTTTAAAGAAACTTTTCTCAAACTCTTTCGTTTTCGTTTTCAGGGAATACCTGGCCAGCATGTCGCCTCCATTGATGCATGCCTCTCGTAGCTATCATGAGTCCAAGGGCCTGCAAATTGAGTCCGGCGATACCATCGCCATTATCGATGGTCGTCCCGAGCTGAAACTAATAAAGGGACAAAACCAACGCACTTTTGAGATTGGCATCTTTCCAAAAACTCTACTCGAACCGCAGCAACAGCAACGAAGACGGGGAGACAACCATTTAGCTGGCGGAGATGTGGCCATGCGAAATAGCTCGGGCAATAGTTCGGGTTCACCATTTGGCTTCTGTTGGGGCGGAGGTCTGATCAATGGCGAGGATCGCCAGCGAAGAACTGCATCATTGGCCACAGGAACGTCGCCTAATCAGAGCTATGCCAAGGAAAGGAAGTCGACATCGAGCAAACAGTTTGCCTATAATAAATTGGTGAACGAGAATGCTGCAAATGGTCTTCAGCGACGCAATGCCGTGAAGCACAAAGGCAGTGGAGTGGGTCCGCAGCGTCCTCCGCCACCCCAGATGCAGCAGGAGGGCATCCTCATTGACATTTCGCCAGAGATGCGACCCTCGGCAGCCGGAGGAGACAGTTCCTCTCTACAAATGGACAGCTCATTTTGTATATTGGATGCACCGATCGATGTGCCCACATTCACTGCGGCTGCATCCTCGCCCACTTACTTTAATGAGCAACCGCAGTTTCAATTCAACGACTCAGCAACGACATCATCTCCGGGTCGTCTGCAACCGCCACCCTATCAAATGCCCCCCACTTACTCCAATACCATTGAGTTTGCCCAGAAGCGAGAGCAAAATCATCATCAGCATTATCAGCCGCAGCAGGCAATCGCTTTGGATCCCTTTGATACCACAAATCTGGAGACGGCTGTGACTTTATATACGAATGTGAATCAACCTCTGGAGCCGGCTACCATCTATAACAACAGCTCCGCCTCCTCCTCGGTAAGGAAAAGTCTCTTTGGTGGTGGTGGTGACTCTTCGATTTCGGTCAGCTCCAACAACAAGGAGAATATACCCGCCTTGGAGTCGGCTGCCATGCAATTGAATTTGAATAATCTGTGTCAGGAGCAACGTAATAGCAATTTACCCATACCTCCCGAGGCTATAACCATGGCCGAGATGTCCAATGTCTCCTCGAATGCCACGGAGAGCGGTGTGGTGCTAGACAAATCCTTTATAGCCGAGCTGGAGAAGGATATGTATAGTGGCAAGGCACAAGAGGATTATCAACGCAATTCCACGCACGTTTATGCCAATAACAAGGACCTGGTCTACAAACAGAATCTCACACCATTGAAGAACGGCGGGAATACCAACTCGAATCACTCCAGCCCAGGTGGTGGCGGTGTGTCACCCAAACAAAATAATCTCGAGCTGGCCGCCAGCAGTCACAGTTCCAATGCAACAACCCAAAGTGTGGTCAATCGCATTTGGTATGAACGGGTGGCGGCAGCTCCCGTTTTGTCATCCTCATCCGCCACCACCGCCACATCCGAATACTATTCCCAGCCGCCAACAGAAAGGCTAATGGAGGAGCAAATTTATCAAAATCATCAGCAGCAACTCACTGGTGAGACGCATCACTCATTTGTGGCCATCTCGAATCGTGTGGTGGCTCCCAAGACCAACAATACCACACAGTATGCCTCATCGGCTAGTCTCTATGATGCAGTGGCAGCCAGTACAGCTGGATCCACTTATTATGACCAATTGCCCAGTGGGCACTATGATGAGGTCACTCTCGATGATTACCTACGGCCACATCGTCCGGCTCCGTTGGCACCGCCGCCACTATCCGCCCAGCAGATTCAACGTCGGCTGGAGAAAATGCGCCAGCAGCAGCAACAACAATTGGAGGGAGCCCATCAGCTATATGCTCCTATTCCCTCGGACTATGGCCGTGAGCAGGAAAAATTGCAGCAATTGATGCAAGAGCTGGGCACCTCGGCTCTCGAACAAGATGTTCTCAATGCATTGAGAGCCGCCAGCGGTGATTCAAATCTCGCCATGCGTCACTACAAAATCGATCAGCTGACCCGCCTCGGACTGGCCGGGCGTCCCCAATGCGAACAGGCACTCCAGCAGAGCAATTGGAGCCTGGACATGGCCGCCGAACTGCTCCTAAGTGGAGGAGGAGGTTAACTAACTCCCATCATTTAGATGTTATCATAGATTTTAGTTAGCTTTTCCATAATTATGCTTATTCAGTTATAAACACGATTGATATATCGATCGCATATATTCTCTATCAACAGAAATGTCCTCGAATCTACTGCAAATCGAAAATACTCCCCCCTCCTCCCACAATCCTAAATGAATGTAGTATCAATTGTACCAGCCACAAATGTCAACGACTGTACTATACCTATAGTATATTTATATTTCTTATTTTACATAAACCATGAATATAAAGTAATTTTATAACTGTTATATGGACTGTATATATAATTTACACAAAATGCCAGAGAAATTATTTACACACACACACATAACCACACAACAAACACGAATGTATGAAAATGTAGCAGAAAATGGAAAACGGAAACGATTTCCAAGTTAAATTGGGTAGCTATGCAACAATTTTAGTTAGTTCATAAACCGAATAAATTATAAAGTAATTGTTACAAAAACAAACTACTAACAATATGGGAATTATGATAGATCGGAGGAAATCGTAAAGTGTTTTGAAATGCACGCCATCATGTTCAAATAATGTAAATGCTGTAGCCTAAAAGTGTGCAAAGATTTATTTAAATTTTCTTATTTTTAAATCATCAAAAAAATAGTTTAGAAAAAAGAACAATTTATGTTTAAAGATATCGGAATTCCCGCCTACCGCTGCTACCGAATTTTTCCCGCAATCGGGCATTTAAAATAGCCAGATCTATAGCCATTTAGCTCAATAAATTCGCCGCAGTTCGAAATTGTTCGCCGCGGTTAAAATTCGATCAAACACTCGCCGGAAGAATTGTGAGTTCGCCGAACATTTTTCGAAGTTCGCCTCTTTTGCTCGATGTTGGGTCCAATGGTATGAGTTCGAAGGTGGTTTGAATAGGTTCGGGTGACGCCAAAGCAAAATGTGACCATTTTTCCGATATATCGATATTAAGAAAAACGAATCGATATATCGCCGAATTTCTTCTTTATCGTTGTTTTTTTTGTTGTTGTTTTTTGTCGCCGCGGCATTGTTGTTATATTTTCGAGGTGAGCGGACGTGCGTCGGGTGTTTTCGTTTTTGAAAAGTGAAGAGAAAAAGCAAAAGAAAGAAATTGTTATAAATTTTAGTTAATTTAACGCACTGAAAATTGAGCTCCGCGTGTTTTTGTTGGATTTCGAGGTGAGCGGTGACGTTGGGGGGACGCACCTTTTTTTTGCCGCACGCGCAACAACAATAAGCAAATGAAATAATTGTTTTTTTTTCTAAGTGTGTGTGCAGTTAGTGTTGGTGTGTTTGTTTTTTTTTCTCGTGCAAATGTCGCTTAAATTATGACGCATACTAAAAAAAGTGCAAGCGCAATGTTAAAACATATTTTAATGGAAAAAGAAGATGAAGAAGAATAGAAGGGAGAGAGAGATGGAAGGAGAGCGCAAAAGAAGTTTCGAAATTTGAATTAGGAACAAAAGAAGAAGAAGCAGAGCCAAGTGCGTGCACTCGGCAATTATGTGTATGTGTGCGTTAGTGCAAAAATTATGTAAAAACAACAACAATAATAAACGAGAAGAGTGAGAGAGCGAGAAAGCGAGATGAGAGATTCCAACTTCATTTCCATTAGTGAAAACTTTTCCAATTGTCAACTCTCAATTACGAAATGCAATTGGCCCTCTTTCTCTCACGCTGTCTTTTACCCCTCCCTGCAACTCCCCGCCCCTCTTGCCATTACTCTTGCTCACTCGCTCTCTGTCTCCCTTATGTGATGTATGCGCAAATGCAATGAAATTTTCTTTTACGTCAGCAAACAATAATAACAACAACAGAATGTTGACCGGCAGATTAAAAAAAAACCGTTTATTTGATTTGCTGTTGCCTCTCTCATCTTATCCTTATTACTTTTTTGTGCTGCTACCTGCTGCCTACGCTAGCGTTCTGCCTGCGTCGACAGAAACTTCGTTTACCTGTAAAAAGAAGTAGAAAAATAGACATAAATTTCTGTTTTCTATTGGAAATTGCTCTCTTTCATAGAGAATTAAACAACGCGTAACAGCAGCAAAAACAAAACGTCCATACATACATAGAAGACACGAAACATAAAACAAAAAATTTAATTAACCTTTTGCGGGAACAACAACAACAACTTCTCATCATCTCTCATACGCCTCTTCATCTTGTTCTTCTTCGTCTTCGTGCTCCCCTCATTGTACGACGCGTCGTCTTGGCTTTTGCCCGTTTTGAATCATCATCATCATCTTCTACTTCTTCTTGTTTTTCCTCTTCTTCTTCATTTGTGGATTACATTATCTTTTGTGTGGATTACAAAACTACAAAAAAAAATAAAAAATATATATACATATATATAGTGGCAAGTGGCAGCGGATCAAGCATTAAACTGGCTGCCGAATCGGAAAACACAGCAGCAGCAGCGGCCGCAGCAGCGCCAAACTCCGACAAAATGAGTTGGGGCACTGAGCTATGGGTAAGTGTGCATGACTTTTCTGATCCTGGTTGAGAATGAATAGATATAGAAATTTTCATAGAGAACAACCTGTAGTAAACGTGTTTGAAATTCATCGAATTTTTATTCAAGACAATAAGACATTTTTCCCATTTTGGTTTTTCTTGTTGACCAAATATGTAACTAAGTGTTGGCACTTTTCCACGTGACTGGCAGAATAATTCGAATTTCTTACAAACATTTTTATGCAAATCTCGATGGCTGATAAATGAAAGTTTTCAAACAATTGAAAGTAAGCTAAACATAAAGAATAGAATTTAAACTTCAACTGGAAGTGAAATCTGCTACATAAATCTATCTAGAAATCGTTCAACTCTCCTTTCTTCTCGCTTTGTATTTAGTTTTGGAATCGTTTTTCAATGGTTTCCCGGTATGGTGAGATCAATTCAAAAGATTTTTTTCAGTGCAAAAACAAAAATCTCAAATATTTTAAGCTTGTTTCATATTTTGTATTCGCTACAATGTATATTCCATATTTTTTATGCAGCTAATTTGAAATCTAATGATTCTTCTACATAAAGTCAAAGTGCAATCTTTAAGAACTAGAAACACTTCTCCCTCACTTTACGGCCCTCTCCACCCCTCCGTTTCGATTCACTCTCTGAGTCTGATCTTCAAACTGAATCTGAGTCTTTTGGTCTCCATCACCTCCATCCTCCTTCACCTCCTCCCTCTGTCTGTGTTCTGTTGTTGGCCGATTCCCCAATGACTTGACCAAGTTGAAACTTGAAACTAAATGAAGAAAAAAAATGAAAACTGGTTCTGCGGGTTTTATGTAAATTGTTTGTTGGCCACAACCATATGAGAGCGCCAAAGCATTGCTCCCCCCGGTCACCGGCTCCCCCGCCCTAAAGCACTATATTTTTCCTGTTATTGTATTCTTTTTATATTTTAACGAACACCCTTTGCTTAAGATCGGGTCTATTGACTGTCCATAGTGACCCTTGGCTTTTTCTCCATTTGGAGGTCAATAAAGAAGGTAGTAAAACAGGTGTTGAGGCAACCCTTTTGCCTTCAGAACGGGGAACTTGAATCCAATGCCCATTCCTTGAGACATCATCTCAATGGGTTTTGCAAAGTGTATACAATAGGCGGTCCGGATGAACGTGGTCGTCGTTCCTCTAGTTTCTTTATCGCTTTTGGCTTGAAACACACTCGCACACACATTTTTTTCAACATTCTTTCGAGTGACCGTTGCAAGCTGCTGTTCCAGCTGTTTTTTAACCGTTTCTGTTTTTGGTAACGCATAACTATAACTCTCGGAGAGGTTGCGAGAGGGCGGGTAAGTCGATGGGGTGGTGGGGGCGTTGACACGCCCAGTGTCATACATATTTACCTGAAATTGAAAATGTAAAACGTTGCAGCGCCTACTCAGCTGTTATTTTTTGATACCGAATCAAATCGATGGATTAATTTTTCTTTTTTTGGTTTCGATTTGGGGTAGTTTTTCAGCAGCACACCCTCAAAATGTGTATCTCTACCTCTGTGTGTGTTTTTGTGTGTGTGAAAACTGCTTCCGTAAGCAGAGGCACCGGCAGCAACCAGCAAAAAAAATGGAAAACTAAAACTGCAATGTCTAGACAGCGACTGGCAATCTATTAGCATTTTTCCTCCTTTTTTCTCTCTGCGGATTTGTGTGTGGGTGTTGCCTGGATTTTCAGATAGTCGGTTATATCTCTCTCTCTCTCTCTGTATTTCCATCTGTCTGGTATTAGTTTTTTGGAGCTTGTGGTTTAAAGCTGCTGACAAAGTGGCAAATATGTTTGGTTAAGGATTTTCCGGGAGAAAAAGGAAATAAGAATATGTTGCACAATGATTATGGTGATTGATGATCGCCAGAAGGACCAAGTGGCAAATATGCTAAATCCATATGCTAATGTCGAACTATGGACTAGTGCGCTCTCTGTGAGAGTCAAGTTGGCTCAATTCCAATTGTTATTTGTTAGATGAAATATCCCACATGGTTTTAAATTTAATCTTTTGTCTGTTATTGGGATTGACTGCCCTCTATTCTCTCCTCTCTCCCTTTTTGCCATGTTCCTTCAGTTGTTTTGGTACTCATTGATTTTAACTTTTTATTTGCATAAATAATTTGCACGCAAACTTTGAATTTCGGTTTATAGAAAGCACCAACAATTCGGTTAATTGAATTGGGCACGACAGCAACAAATAGGAATAATAACTGTAACCACAATAACAACAATAACTTTATGCTTAATATTATTATGGTCATATTATAATGCAAAAATCATAGTTGTTGATTTTATGTTGGGTTCGCCGCTCTGGCTAAGCGGGTCAATTGTAGAGGCCGCCCGCCTGCCGCCCACCTTAGTTGCATAGCCAAAGTCACTCAACTAAGAAAACGCACACAAATACAATATCTCTCTCCCTCTCTGTATGTATAAAAATATATATACAATATATGTATAATGCATAGAAAACGCCAAACGAAACTTTCTTTACAAAATTTTCACTTTAATTAAATTTAAAGCATGCGCCGCGTCGTCTTAAAGTCCATTAAAAACTTGGCGCATTGCATATGCAAAAACAACAACCAAAAAAAAAAAAAAAACGATAAGCTTTCAAGGTAAATCGACTAGACGATACCCTGATAGGCGGATGGGTTTGAATTCCCTGCTTTCATAAGAATTTTAGCAATTTTTCCATCAACTAAAGCAAGAAATTTGGCCTCTAATATACCCTTCACAATTGATAACTACAGAGTATCTAAATCGGATAAATAAAAATTGTATTTTGTTTAGAGTTGTGTTTGCTTTTTGTTCTTCGACATTTCTACAATTGATGCAACAGAAGATAGAGAAGACAGAGAATGCATTTTTATTTGTCTATCTTTTCTTGGGCCTATAAATAGTTTTTGATTTCTTGTATAATTTAAATTTATTTGAACAGCAGACTTTGTATCTGCATTTCTGGTTTCTTTTAATTTTTACTTCCGATCTATATACATAGTTTCCTATATAAATTCTACAAATTCTCTACAAAAACCTCGAATATCGAATTCTATGAAGAAACTTAATTGTAAAGAAGCATATAAATATTTATACATATATTTACTTAACTAACTTAAACGACTTGAGTGTAAATTGGTCACAAAAATTGGCAATAAAGTTTTAGTTTCACCTTTTATTATTATTTTTCGCATGACACTATTTAATGATCAGCTGTTTTGGCCCCTCTCCCCCCTACCCTACCCCAGGCACTTGTCTGTTCTCTGTTTCCCCTGCCCCCCTTCTCCCCACTCTCGCTTGGAGTTGCATACAATCTTGAAGATCTTCACAACCGTTTTAGCTCTTTTCACACTCATCCACTTCACAAAAAAATTCAATGCCGGCATCTCTCGACATTGTCGGCATTGTAAAACCGCTCCCCCTCCCCTACCCACCCCTCTACACTATCGTAAAGTGCCAGCTGTTTAATGTAGTTTGGAGTATTGTGTAAATAAAATAATTTTCATGCTTCTTATGGAACATCAATCGAACTTTTCGTGACATTGAAAATTCACGCAACGCAACGCAACAATTGCGGCTGCGGCTGCTTCTGCGGCGACCTCACATAATAATAATAATAATGAAAACAACTCGAAAACCGAAACATTTACTAATTAGCCAAAAACCAAAACCAAAAACCGAGAAAAAAAACACAAAAGCCCAAAAATGATATCAACTTGAGTTTTAATGACTTTTAAAGATACTAAAAATAACAGAAACCGACAGTTTTATGTCTAAAATAATAATGAGTGACATAGTTTTTCTATTGCTCGGTTGTGGTGGGCATAAAAAAGCGAACTTGCATCATCATTAAGAGGGGGCGGAAAACCTAAAGAAGAACTCTCTGTGTGTAAATCTTTTCGCAGCAGGTAAAATTATATACCATTCGATTCTAGTTATGGGTCTCGGGGTGACGCCCAAAGACCCCTACCCTATCCGACTAGTAGAGCAGCACACACACACCCCAAAAATCCAAGATGAAGTCTATTCCATTTCGAATCGTACAATTTCTCCCCCAAAGTTTGAAGAAGAGAAAAATCCTTTAAGATTCGCCCTCGGGCACAATTCCAATTAAAGCCAAGGACAACTTGCTTGCATTTTTGATTCGATTTTTCTCCCCCTGGTAGAATCTCTTGTTATCTACAATATCTTATCGATTTTCTCTAACCTTATAGCTTTGGTTGGAGGGGGGAATAAATAAATATATATGTTTCCCTTTCATTTTTCTCCCTCTTTCTCTCTCGCAATGGGTGGTGGCTGGGATTTTATTTTTATTGCATCCGGCTAAGACTCGGCAAACTCGAAACGCCTACCAAGACACAGTGGAGAGTTGGCGAATGATTTGTTACTCAATATTATAATATAACGGGCTATATTTAGGTACATATATCCATTCAATAACCTTGCCCATGGCTACAGTAAAGAAGCGAATATAATTCTATCATTTGTATAAATTTGAGATATTTTTAAGATCCATTTAGCTGGAAAGAATTCCAATACCCATCTTGAAAAAATTCGTTGAAACAATACACTGAACACCAAAAACGGGTATATTGATCAGTTCTTTCTCTAGAAATAGAAGAGAATCATCTCAAGACGCACAAGCACGCCGTGGATCGCCAGCTTGTGCGTCTCCCTACCCATAACTCAGAACTCACAAGTTGGTCATTCTAGATGCAACTGATCGCTGGAAATTCCACGATGTTGCAAGAGTATAGTAGGGAACTTCAGTAAGCTAGTGCAATCCTCTTCTGCTGCCTTGTTCTTTTTGTTTCTCTCACTACGCTGCTTGATTGCGATTCCGCTCACACAATGTCTTTTTGAGTGCATTGTAAAATAATCTTTGGCTGACGTTGCGCCTGTCTCTCTGTCTTCTGTCTGTTTCTCTGGTGTCTATTGATTTCAGTAGCCTTCAGCCAGTTTGCGTTGCATGCATATTAAACAGCCGCACACATTTCTATATATCCATCCATAAGATATTACACACACCACACATTTGGCACAGCGAACAAAACGAAATACCGAAAAAACAAAAAATAAAACGTTTAAAATGCAAATGCAAAAGCAACCGTTGCCATTCAAAAATTGGCGGCGCCTCAGGTTTGACCATATATGGGGGATATATATATCTTTTACTGACAAAGAGAAAAGTGCAGGAATTTTTGTGGGTCTTTTTGGGTGATAAGCGAAGGCGCCGGACCGCCTCTGCCTCTGCCTCAACCTAAACCGAAATTTCCTTTGTCCAAAAAATATTATTACTTGACCGACAAACACAGTTTTCGGTTTTTGTTTTTGTTCGCTTTCGACTCGACGACTAATAAATACAATAAACAATTAAATACAAAAAGAATTCTTGTTTAACACCTTCCCGTCCCCTCTCTCTTTCACTCTCTGTGAGCCACGCCCCAATCAACACAATGAACATCGTGAAATTATGTGGCGAAAAACAGAAAAAAGTATTAGCCAACAAATTGAATTTGTTTAAACAAAAAATGATTCACAAAAAGTTTGTTTATTAGCATCTTTGTGGCCAGTGTGGAGTGATTCATCTCCTAGAGTAGAGGAGAATAGAAGAATTCTTCTCAATGTTTTTTTTAAAGAATTTATTGAGCATATCAATTGAATGCATTTCCAGCATTTCCGCTACATTTCCATTTACAATAATAATTGTTTTTTTGTTAATATTTTATTGCTATTTTATTTGTTTTCTTTTTGTGTGTGTTTTTTCTCTGAATACGCGATGCGTCAGAAAATATTCGCTGTAAGAAACTTATCAGCGCAAAATCTATTGAGGCGTCCATTGTGTGACTAAATTAAATGAACCTGTTGCTGGTCATAAATGCCTCACACACAGACAGACACACATTGAAGTTTATCTACAGTTAGTTTGCAGACAGGTAAACTCTTCTAGTATGTGGTCGGTGGCATTATTATATTAAATACTTTATCTAGCCAGGGATTGTGTTTAGTTCTGTTATCTATTTCTGTTTTGTTACCCTACCCGAGCAGAAAAGTCAATGTAGTTTCACAATCGATAAACAACCTTCTACTCAATGATTCAGTTGAGGATATAGTAAACCTTCTCGATAAAAAAAAAACTAAATCCTTATCTTGTCAAATGTCTGAATGTTTGAAATTCCTTTCTTTTGTTCACATCTTTGGCAAGAGTATGTGAAATTCAGCCAATATTCAATAGACACACACACTCAGACAGACAATAACTTTGGCATGCTATCAGCAAAGGTTAATAAGTAAATATTAGTTGGACATTAGATACACAAATGTGTCGGGCTCGTTTTTGTTTTGTCTCTGTTTGCCTTTATTTAGGGGACAAAGGCCATTAATAAAGGGTGCGGCAACTGTAGCACTTTGTTAGGGTGGAAACTATTGTCGAAACTTTTGTTGCGAATCAAATTTGATTCTTATTTTCGTATGCCCAGTTAGCTATACTTCCCCAAAAGTGTGGACCTTTGGACCACAAATTACTACAGTTTCTATCAACGTTTTGAATAAGTGCAAGAAATAAGTAGAAGGTTTGCTTGTGCGCCACTTGAAAGTGCTTCAAATTGAACTCTATTTCGATAGTTTCATCATTAGCGTTCAGATGACGCACCCTGTATATTAATTTTTGCCTGGCAAAAGAATGTTATGGGGGAATTTGGTTGTGTTTTTCTCTCTCTCTCTCCCTGTTGTTCATTTTGGCATAACGATTTATTTTTAATAATTAAAAATTCCATAATGATTTATGTTGCTATGTTAATTTGGAGATTGGAGAAGGAGGGGGAGCCAATTCCCCCCTTCCTACACGACCTTATCAGTCTTCCTGTTTGTTTGCTTAACATTTTTTTATCAACAGGTTTTAATGCTATTGTGTTTACACACACAAAGTTTACATATAATATATTAATTACATGCAGGAATTATGAGTGTGTGTGTGTGTGTATGTGCATCCGCCTGGCCTTGTTCTCCCCTAGGCCAATTGTGGTGCGACTCTAATTCATTTACGCCTTGGTGACTCCATCTCCAACATGTGTCAAGTCAAATAGGCGGGGGGTGGGATGCGAGAGGCCCTCGCTAAATGTTGTGCCATTTTTTGCAAATCTGTGACATAAATCGACCACAAATCACTTGAAAATTCCATCCGCTCCATCCCCCTTTAGTCATCCCCTTCAGTTGGCACTCAATGTGAAGTGGCCAGTTTCAGTTTGGGAGTCTTTTGCCCGTTTGCATCACGTTTTAGTTGTTGATTAGAGCAAACACAATTGCAGCCCCCCTGCCATTGATAATTCTTCACTTTGAGTTGATAAAAAGCTCTCGTAGTGTTTTGAGTCATCTGTAATTCCGTCTCCCCATCTCTGCTGAGTCATACTCTCTTCTCTTTCTCTCTCTCTCTCTTAAGGGGTGGCCAACCACCCCCAATATAACAGCTGGTATGACTCATAAACCCACCAGCTGACTGAGAAGGAGAGAGTGGATGGGATGGGATGGGTTGGTGGGTGGATGTGTGAGTGGGTCGGTCGGTGGTTGGTTGCCTTGGTCTACCTTTCCTTTTGTTCCCTTCCCTTCGCTCCGAACGAAAAGAAAAGGACTCTTGTTGCTTACATAGCGGCAAAATGGTTGATTATGATGTTTGTTTAATGCTGTGTCTAAAGTGGAACAACATTGAATGCCGAAAAGAAGGAGTACATACACTCACAGAAATAAGGACGTCAACTACTATGAATGGAACAAATGTGAAGTGACAAAAAGACTTTAACTTTAAGTTCAAATGGAATACCTGTCAAAGGGCTCCCCTTAAACGGTACTAGACTCTACACAAATCTTCTTTAAAATTAGCAAAAGTCTAGTCTCTCTTTAGACAGTTTGTGTCATGTGTTTAAACATTTTACAACATTTTGCAAATATATTTATTTACTGTTATTTGTTAACATACATTTTTTCTCACCGTGCATCATATGTACATATGCCCTTATGGAATCTGTGACAGCTTTGGTACTATAGAAAAAGCTTTTTGCTGCTGCTGCTGCAGGCAAGTTCAAAGGCAAGAGAAATGAGGTTGACGAGGAGGACAAGGAGGAAGAGGAAGATGAAGGAACGACCAGAAGAAAAGACACTTTCTTTGTTGTGTGTCTCTCCCTCACCCTCTGTGTGTGTGTGTGTGTTCCTACATCATAAAATATTATGCAAAAAACCAAACTAAAGGAATACGAGTACAAGGCTGCCATAAAATGTGTGTGTGTGCTCCTCTCTACCTCCCTCCCATGCCCCGTATCCCATTCTGGCCCTCATTTCAGTGTGCCTGCCTGCCTGCCCGGTCGCCTGTCGTTCTTCTTGAGTTTCCTTTTTGGCCTGCCTTTGTCAAACCAAACCAAACCGAACCGAACAACTGCGCGCCACACCCGCAAAATACAAATTAGCTTCATTTCCTGTCACATGACATGCCCAAAGCTTGAACCCTTGCCCAAAAAAAACCAAAAACCAAAATTCGCTTTTTTTAAAAACATAATTTTTGCAAAATTTGCACAAAACGTAATGCTTGACTGTGGCCGACATTTTGAATACCCTGTTAAATAGTGTGTAAAAAAAACTCGTTACAAAAAGTTCGTTACATGAATAGACCTTTTCTTTTGGTTTTCAGTGAAGGGTATTCAAATTCATATTGTTGTTTTGTTTGCGTGGGTAATACGACTCCTCCACAAACTTTAAAATGGAGGGCGAAGAGGGGTGGTGAGGAAAGGGAGTGGAGTGGAGTGTAGCAGCAGTAACGGAAATCGTTAAATGCTGCTGCTCTCTTTGAGGTGGCAATAAGCTAACCAAAAATGTTTCAGCAACATGTTGCCAAGGCGCATGCCAATGACCCACACTCCGTCCCCGTCCCCGCCCCGTCACCCAACCCAACCCAACGACCCACCCACCACACCGACACGAAATCGATTCTTTTAGCCCAAGGAGAGGGCCCGGGCCCTCCTCCTATGGATCATCATTGCGAGGTCTGAGCGATCGCTAGCTGGCACGTAGCTGGCTACCGGGCACGATCCGCACCGATCCGCCAATGTTTTGACTCATTTCTGAACGTACGAGAATTATTGGGGTCGCTTTCAATTGTGTGTTCGCTTTCAAATCTAAAACAAACCGAATTACTGAATCATCTTTCAGAGTCATAATGTGTGAGGGGGAGTGAGAGACCGTACTTTTGGCCTAAACAACAGAAAATGCATTCAATGAGCTGCCTCTGGTCTTTTGCTCTTGTATAGTAGTCCATTCTAATACTGATCATGACGAGTTGACGAAAGATAACTCTCTCTTTCTGACTCACTTCCATTTGTTCTTGGAAGGTCACCAGAACAACCTAAAATGAATGATTTTACAAAGAATCAAGCAAGCTTTGTGGCATGTGATATCATAAATAGAACTTTCCTATAATAAATACGACTTAATTATGAAATTATGAATGTGGAAGATGAAGTTTGACTCTATATATTTTTGAACATAATCTTATTGGATAAGATATGTTGATATTGATCTGTTTTAGCATATTATATAACATTAATATGCCCTTTGACCCCTGTTAGAAAGACGTGGAGGGGGATGAGGAGCCAGGGTGTGAGTTATAAAAATAACTAGCAGGTCCAGCTCCAGCTCCAACCTAAATTAGGCAGTCTCTGCAACTAAAGCAACTTTGTTATATAGTTGTTGTTGCCACTCGACGTGGCACATAATAATATTACAAGAAATAAGTAAAAGAGAGCGAGCGAGAGAGAAGGCATAAAAAAGTTGCTGTTAGTTGATGAGAGGAGAGCTGCAGGGTGTTGTGGGGGGCGACGGACGAGTGCAAGGTGTCGGGGTAAGAAGGCGACAACGAAGGCATAAAAGTTGCGCGTTGTTTGGTTGCACTCGAGCAGAGCAGAGCAAAGAAGAAGAAGAAGTTGGTGCATTGCTCCGGAGCAATGCACTCCCCATGCACACATCAAGAGCGAGACCAACAACGGCAGCGGCAGCGGTAGCAGTTGCAACAGTGGCAGAGGCAGCTTGCGGAGGCAGCTGCCAACTATTTTGCATCCATTTGAGTGCTTTTTAGTATGTTGTTGCTGGCTGGATGGCTGGCTGGCTGGCTGGAATCAGTCCTCTGTTGTCATGTATGTCGCTGAAGTCGTTGCACACGTCGTCGACGACGACAATGACGATGACAGAGATGATAATACTATTATGGAATGATGGTAGCTGACTGATTTGCAAACTTTGCTAAAAGAACATTGACTTTATGTGAAATGTAAAGTGCTTTTTGAAGAAGAGTGGCGTATGGAGTACATTTCTCAACTTGGACAAGACCTTCAATAGTCCCAATTTACTATATCTATATTGCATGTGATAATATTAACGATAAGAATAAGAGAGAGACCAATCGATATCATAGATTTTCACCTCTGATAATGATTCAATTCAATGTAAATAATACTAACTTTCTTTATTTCTTTCTTTCTTTTGTTCCAGGTAAGTTCAATGGCAATAATTAAACAATTGGTGTGGCCCCAAAATAAACGATATTGATGGCATAAACAATTTGTAGTAAGTAGAGATACAAAGTCAAAGCCCCGATATATCGCCCAGACATTGCCTCTGTGCATTGTGTGCACTGAGTTTATTTTTATAAACCTTTGGTACATTTATTATAAACAATACGCGTTTCGTTTGCTATTGTTTATGTTAACATTGACTCGATCGATAACAACCAAACGAAATGAAGCGAAACCACCCACCCATCCACCCCACGAGAACTGGGGCCCAGAAAGAAGAAGTTCTTTCATTCTTTCCTTCTTTCCTTGACGCATTTCCGTGGCATTTTCTCAACGATTTGGTAAACAAATTTTCGTTTTAGACAGTTTTCCCTTTTGCAGCTGGTTACTTTTACTTTTGTGAATCAATGTGAATGTGAATGTGAGTGTATCAGTATGAGTATGAGTATTGCGTTTGTGCAACGAATTGAAAATGAATCAATTTATATTTTTTAAACGCTTGGCGTTCATAATTCTCATTTTATTATGTCCATTTCCGCATTTCATTTAGCCACTTTCGGTTTCCATATGTGTATATGAAAACTATAGAGTATATATACGATATGGTATGATGTATGTATATGTTTATGCATTCTCTTTATTGTCTCGTCTCATTTCGGTTCGGCTCAGTTCGTTTCGTTTGGATTTGATTTGCTGACTAATGAAGTCTCGTCTCATCAGCATTAATTAACATTACAAATCATAAAAAAAATTACAAAAACCAAAAATATAAAAAAACCGTCAAAGTCAATTTGCATTTTTCATCCATTGTTTGGCTGCATTTATTTGTTTGTTGTTTCTCTCTTCACCTGCTGCTGTTGCTGCTGGTGTCTCCCTCCTCGCCCTTTGGGAGATTTTTATTTAGTTATTCTATTGAAAAGTCTTTCATAATTTTCTAAACAAACCGATAAACCGGTTTATCTTTCACTCAAACTTTTGTTGATTTCTTTTTGAAGATTCTTTTGTTAATTTGCGAAAGTGAAAACTGTTTTTTTCTCTTTACCCTTTTTCTCTGGGTAATAATAAGCAAATAAAAATGTGTCATTTAAATGTAAATTAAGAAACAATAAACAAAAGCCACTACCTGTTGGATCATCCAATGTTATCCACACTCTTGCAATGGGTATACAAATTTTTTGATGACAATGCATCCATTTTTCTATATGACAAGAATTAGTGCCTATTTTGTAGGGAAAACCATAGGTTACCATAGGTTAAAACAGTCCACAATGGACTTCCAGTTGTTTGTGCAAGATAGAATATGCGATTAAGTCTAGTGAAAGAGGTCACGCACAAGCTAAAAAAGTCGCAGCACTACGTAATGTAACCTCGTCGGGGTCACCAACTAACTAAAACAGCAGAAGCACTACGTCACTTCGCTTGGGGTAAGAGTATATACACTTCGGTGTGTCAATTGAATGCTTTTGATATCGTTTTGAGTCAATTAACATACGAGAGGGAGAGAGGAGAAGAATCTTCTTAACGGTTTATGCATTTAACTGTAAATGCATTTCAAACGGGTTCTATTTGATATTGGTTAGGCATTTTTTCTCTCTTTCTTTCAAACCAACCAAAAAAATATGTGAAAAATCTATACAAATAATCTAAAAATATCAACATGAAAATTTACCACCCCCCCCCCATACACACAGACAGAAAGATAGAGAGAGAGAGAGAGGTAGATAAGAAAAGCACTTGGAAAATTTTCAAAAACAAAAACACCACTCGAGAAATAAAATGTGTATTTTTTCTTTCTTTTCATTGTTGTTGTTGTTGTTTTAAGTTTTTCTGCACAGATTTCGCCCACGCAAAATGATTCAACACACAGACACACACAAGTGTATAGTCGAAAATAAAACGTTGTTAAATTATTGCTTTATGATTTTATTTTGCTTCATTTTTCCTCTCAAAACATTTGGCAACACTTGTTATGAAATTTTTTAATTTTCCATACGAATATGGCCGACTAGGGTGGTGGCGGCAGGCGTTACCCCGATCCACGAAAACAAAAATCTCTCAGAAAAATGGCTAAAACAATAGACACAACCCAGACTGACTGACTGACTGAGAGACTAACTAACTAACTGGCTGGCTGGCTGGCTGACAGACTAACTGACTGGCAAAAATAAAACTCGTTTAACTTTGGAGTTGTAATTGCAACTTCCCAGCTTTTAACGATTCGCTTCTCCGTTCACCCGGCATAACTCCAATCTCATCCCATTTCAGCAACCGTCTCTCCATTCCCTAGTACCTACCTCCATCTACTCTAGATCGTTTAGCGTCGTCAAGCAGCTGGAACCAGAGCTTAAATCTTGGTCTAAACAATGGCACTCAACCGCGAGAGCAATTGAAACCAGAATTCAGTTTGGTTTAGATTTTCACTTTTGCTGCTGTTTGATGGACATTTCCCTCCCTTTCTCTTTCTCCCTCTCCCTCTATCTGTCTCTCTCACTCTCTTTGTCTGCCTTCTATATCAAGGCTCAATTTCAATACGAATTTTCGTTTATTTTCAAACTGCGGAGTGGTACTGGCACGTGGTCAATTGACATACCCTTTCTAAGGGTATTCTATGTAGAGAAAGATCATGCTCTATAGAGGAGACATGTAGAAGAGAATGAATCAATTAGAATCGCCGAGCTTGGTTCAAAACATCTGTGAATAACGAAGGCTACTCATTGGATTCGTTGTTCACAGATGTTTTTGAATCAAATTCGAATAGATCTTTACCTTAGAACTTCCATTTAACCTTCCAATCGGAATATAGGGTCAATGTAAAAGGGTTCAATACATCACTGTAAGGGTAGTGGCTCTTCGGTGCGGCGTCACCACGCAATGTTTTGTTGATTGTTTGTTCTAAGGCCAAGGCATCGCAGCTGTTCCATTGAATTGCAGCTTTTGTTTTTGCAGATTTTGATTCTGCTGCCTTCTATTTTCTTTTCACTTGGTTAATTGAAAGCATTTGGTTGGCTGGTTGGTAGCCTGCAATTGTTTAGATGTCTGAATGGGGATTGGGGATCTCTGGACTCGGACTTTGTCTAAGCAATTGGCTTTGAAATTGACATTGACTTGAACTGCTATTTCGAGAGGTCTTTATTGCGGTGTGGAGTCTTTTTAAGTGTGGACTCGAATCGAATCGGATTGAATTGAATGGGCCATAAAAAACAACGGGACAGTGTTCAATCAGTGCCCTGATAAGCAGAAGAAATGATGAAAAATCAAAGGAAACAATTGTTTCCGTTTTCGATTCGTTCTAAGTAAATTGAAGGATGAATAAATATACAAGAAATACTTGTACAAAATCACAGATTGTTTGTTAATACTTTCCGCCTGGCCTTCTGTTGTGTAAATTACATTTGGTTTTACATTTTCGTATTTTGATTACTTGATTTGATAATAATTTTGTTGGTGTTTATTGATCTTACATCACACAGTCAGTCAGTCAGTCCGTCAGTCAGACAGAGTCCGTTCGTGGAAGGGAGTGAAGAGGAGAAATGAAAAAGTCTCTCACGTTCGATGGCGTGCCCAATTTAACCTTTTGAACTGAACTGGTCAGAGAGTCGTCGTCGTCGTAGTCGTAGAAGCATTTGTGACGTCAGCTCTTGTATCTTGGATCTCTCCGCTCTCAGCTGTGAGCTGCCCCAACATGAGGCCAGTTGTCGTTGTCGTTGTTGTTGTTGTTGGTCTCTGTTTGTTATTAATTGACTTTTGAGTTGACTTGCATTTAATTTATTGCGCATACGCCCCGTTGACTCTAAGAAGGAGACACAGACAGACAGGCACGCCAAGATAGAGAAGGCGATGGAGGATGAGAGACAGAGAGAGAAGAAGGAGGGCCCAAGTACAGCACCCACAAGATCGGAAGCCAATGCTTAAGGAAGTTGATAAATTTTCATTGCACATTTTTATTTTTTTGTTTTCCCCCTGCTGGGTGCGTTTTCATGGCTCATAAATAAACAAGAGAATAATTATCTATGTACATATAAAAATAGCGAAAACGAAACAGGGAAAAACCAGGGAATTAGTAGCGAAAGTTATGTTCAATCGGTCCGTCCGTCTGTCCATTCGTCCTCTTCTGATTTTTCTTCTGTTTTTCAAAGCATTTTTAGAGAATTTTTTGTTCTTTTGTTTATTTACTTTGTCCATGTGAAGCGTGTGAGAGTTTTTAGCCCTTACTCCCCCACTCTCTCTCTCTCTCTCCCTCTCTCTAAGTTTGTTTCTCTATTATGGGTATATTCAAAGTATTTGCATTAACCCCAACCCCATCACCATCTCCACCCTGCTTCTCCCACCAACTCTCTTTAGCTTTATAATTGCCACCTTGTTTTCCACGAACCTATCGTATAATCAAAGCCTCTTTCTGTGTGTGTGTGTGTGTATGTAAATACATATGTGAGAAATTTTAATTACAAGCCACAATAACAACAACAACAATTTGTGTACATATAAAGATCTATGCAGATATATATGTATATATATGCCAGTGACGGTTTAATCCGCATTCCATCTGATACAGATTTAAAAAAGAAAACAATTTGCATTCGTTTTATTTTTGATTTATTTATTTATCACTTATAAATTTCTCCTTCTTAATCTAAAGTGTTTCTCCTATAAATAGAATAGAGAAATTAAAACAATATGGATTATAATTAGAAATTATAAATAATTTATTTAATTTTTCGTACAAGCAAGTTAATAAGTTTCAACCAAAAAAAGGTTCTAAAATTATTCTCTTGAAAAAGAAGATTGAACAATTTAAATAATTGTCTATGCTAAAAGATAGAGTATACACTTTTATTTTAAATAATTATAGGTAAGATCACAGAGAAAGAGATAGAGAAAAAGTAGAAAATGAAACGTCCTCTTAAGACAAATTAACTGTGTGCCCCCAGTTAATCCGCTCCTGGCATCTTTTCTAGTTGCATTGCTCATGAGATTAATGATAAGTTGAGGAGTGTATAGTAGATGGAGGAGGAGGAGAGCGAGGCGTAGCAGCGGTGGGTGGTGGGGCGCAAGGGGGGAACCGGTGGCCGAGGTTCGCATCGTGCCGCGCTTCATGATCCCGGCACTGAAAGTAATGGAGAAGAAATAACATGAGAGCATGAGAAATGACTTACTTGGAAAATGTTGTTCAGCTTTTGCTCTAGTTAAACAAAAACAAATACAAAAAACACAAGAAAAAGAGTTGCATTTTGTTGTTATTGTTGTAGTTGCTCATGTTTTCGTTGTTGTTGTTGTTGTTGGTATTTCTTAGACAAGCAACGGAAATGCAACAAATTTTTGTTGTGGTCAAGTTGGAGTTGTTGTTGTTGGTGTTGGTGGATGGTTGGTCGGTCGGTCGGTTGGCTGGCTGGAAAAAGCGAAACTCTTGTTGCAACTTGATAAGACTCAAGGAACACATAAAGCTATTTATAGATGAGCATAGACATCGACTGAACGACTCAACATTAACTCTATAGACTCTAGAAGCTGTCTTTGCCTTATCCAATTGGTCAGTTCTGGTCGCGGACATTTTGGTTGCACTTACTACATACATAAGTATATATGTACATACATATATGTATGTGCGTAGAAATGTCCGGACTCTCTCGGACACAACCCCAACACCAAGACCAACTCCTCTTCCACCCTCCACCCTCTACCCACCATGCTGCTGCTGCCGCTGCATCGTTTTTAGCCAAAGTAGTTCAACCTGTTCGGTGACTTTGACTGCGACCAAAAGAATGTGGCTGCGAATTTATAGCTCTTTTTGCTTTCAACTTTACGACATGACGACGTCTCGTGGCTGCTGCTGTTTCTACTTCTACTTCTACTACTTATGTTCCATCTTTTCTAGTGGGGCTAGCGAAATTAAACTTTCATGGCATGACCTGCAGCAGAGAGAGAGAGGAGGAGGAGGCTATATCTTTACCCTGCATCGCCTCCAGGTGTCAGTTAGCGTTTGATGTAAGTGATTATCAAAACGGAAGTTCTTAACCCTTCACCCATACCCTGCATTTGGTTTTTTTATGAAGCGATGAATGGGATGGATAAGTGTGGGTTGCTCCTTCCTCCTCCTTCCTTTCCTTTCCGCCGCCTCATTGCAGGGTATTTGCTGGTCGTAGCTACCATCTGCCGCTGTTTTGCATATGAAATTGAAGCTTAGCGTAGACAAGTGTGACTATTTACTGTCAAGTGCCTCAATCTCTTCCTCATAAAGACCGTTGCCATGTCCATGTCTATTCCACTCATTGCAATGCGGTGGCATCTGCGTTGATGGCTTTTGTTTGTGTTTTTTTAAATATTTTTTATCTTGTTTTTTTATATATATATATGTACTACTGATTCAGCGTCTCGTCTTCGTCTTTGCCAGCTCTCTCAATTAAGTTTAATGAGCACATGAGCATTTTCATAATTGGAGCAAATTAACTTGAATGGCGCTTCAAGAGACCCAAGATAACCAATTCTCCACTTTTTATTATATACATAAGCCACACACACACATATATATATATATACGTATGTATATAGTGATAGTGATATGCTATATACATATACTTATATAGACATATGGATCACTTTTTTGAACCGGAAGTATTTTTGTCTGACCAACTTCCCTCTTATTTAATTCACTCACTCACTAACTCATTTTGGCCCACTAACGAGCCACAATTGTGTGATTTTTGGCTTTTGGCACGTTTCGAGGTTACTTGGCCAATACCCTGTATACCCAGTGTCTTTCTTGTGCGGGTATCTTACAGGGTACATCACATCACTCATATTAATGGATTCTCTCACGATTTATTGAAATTCTTGACTTATCGTCCACATTCTTTTCGAGCATTCAAGCTAAATGATTTCGATTCAGACCACTTTTCCATTGGTGATGCTGTCAGTTGGTCAATTAGTTTGTTTCTGGCTTTCAGCATGAACTGCCTTGTTGGCTATTTAAATGCTGCTCGCAGCGTCTATTCGACGGCAACGGCAAAGGCAACGGCACTTTTGGGCCAGGACAAGGATTGGCATGTGGAATTTTTGGTGAGTGTTAGATCGACTCGACTCCACTCCACTCCACTCTACTCTACTCTACTCTACACGACTCTTGTCTTGTCTGGTTGCAACATTTACAAGAACTGCCCCGCAGGTGGTTAACCATTAACCATGTGCATAGAGAGACAGACAGACAGACTGAGATATATATATATAGATAGATAGATAGATATACTTATATTGAGTTGGGGTCCCACTTTACCCCAACCAGTTTGCAATTAAATGTCGCATTTTAAATGCGATTTGATTTTTCTTTTCGGTTTCTTTGCATAACCAAATGCAATCACAATCTCACACACACAGATTGCTGCATCCATTGATGATGGGATGCAAGTTTAAGATGGCAACCGAATATCTATCTGAAACGAGACAACTATGTATTAATATAGTCACCTTGAAATAAGTATATTTTTGTAAACAATGGTAAATGTGGCTTTAATTTGATTTTATCTCAACAAAAGCAACTGTAGTTAAACGCTGCATACAACTATTTATAATTTGACCATGGAATAGTTTCATTCGCGATACTAAGTATAATCAAAATCAAGGGAGAACGTGCTCAAAACCGTCAAAAAATGTTCTTGAAAAACCAAAACTTGGGCGATTTCAGAGCTCTAGATTGGGCACCATTATCTCCCTCTCTTCCTCTCTTTCGCTGGATCCATTTCTAATATTCCTGTTCCTCGTTTTTTTCTGCATAACTCTAATGTTATTCTGTTGACCATCTCTAATAACTATTTGAGCCTCTTCTTGACCAACCGCTATCTACCTCCCTCCCTCCCTGCGTTCGTCCGCCTGTCTGGCTTCTGTCTTGATGGGCTGTTGCTTCTGGTTTGCGGCTGCTGAAAGTTAAAGTTCAAATAAACGATGTGGCTCAAGTATTTTTATGATTACGCTTTTTCTTAACGCTGCTGCTACTGCTCTCGGTGTGTGTGTTAACGGTTTACACACGATATGTATATGTATATATGTACATACATATATAGTATCTAGCATTTTTCTCATCTTCTTTAGTTAGTTGGGTTTTCTGTTTTTGTTTTTGGCCTGATGTTTTTTATGCTTCCTGTTTATGGTAAGCTTCTAGCCAAGATCATGTTACCGTCTCGACGAGATTAGCAGCTTTGTTGCTGCTTTCCAGATTTTCCACATTTGAACTAACTGTGAAAAGACGTCACTTGATTTATTCATTTGCATTGCACACATTTTATTTTTTTTTTTTTCGTAATTATTAAACAATTTGGTTGATATAATGTGGATCATCGATTGATATTGATCAATTTCTGGTTAGAGAAAATGGCAAGAAAGTTATTTAATCAATAGTCAGAGTGACAGCCAAAGTCGTTCAGTTAGCAATGGGTTAATGTGCCAATTTTGGTCACACTCACTCAACAACAACAACAACATCAGCAACAGCAACAAGCAAATTGTTGCTGTCGTCGTTGTCGTTGTTGTTGCTGATGTTGAGTGACTGATAAAATACATAGAAAAAGGAAGGCAAAGGCAAATAACAAACAAGCTTGAGGTCTACGAGGGTTAATCAAAAAGTTGCCACCAAACGGGAACTTTAAAAAAAAGAGGGGAAAATTCAACGAGCTTTCCTTCTGATTTCTAAGATCCATCAAAATTAACCATGTTAGAGTGCAGAAACCGAAAGTCAATTTCTAAACAGTTGCAAACTACTGAAGTACACCTCGCATGTGTGTGTATGCAAATATGGAGTAGAGTAGGCGGTGGGACTGAGACTGGAACTGGAACTGACTGAATGACTCTCTGAATGAATGGGTCTCTGTGAGGCGGAAAAATCGTTACAACAAATTAACTGAAAATGTGCAAATAACAACAGAGAAGAACAGCAACAACAAAGCTGCTTATAAATAGTCCCCAAAATGAGGTCAGGTCAGGGCAGGAGGATGAGGAATGGGCTTACGTATCTTTCTTCTTACCCTTCATTCAACTTAGTTCTATTTTTCGCCTACCTTTCTGTAGGTTTTTTCAAATAAAAATTAGTAGTAAACGAAATGGGAATCGTCAGCTGGTAAATTGCATTTGCTTATAGAAAGTTGCATGCATAGGAGACGGTAGAGGGGTATAGAAAGAGAGAGAGAGAGAGAGGGGGGGGGAGGGGGAGGGTGTAGGTTAGATGTCAATGAACCTGACCTGCCTCCAACTGGTGAGTGCTTTTACTCACCATATGGATTGACTGACTACCGACCGACCAGCTCATCATGAATATAACATTTTTATAGTCAAAACAAAGGCGCCGCCAACTCGTAGTGCCGCTAAGCGTTGTCATGCAAAAACATCAACAGCATGCAGCAAGAGGCGTGGCATAAACACACACACACACACACACACATGGGGGGCAATGTCAATTTGCCCAGCCAAGGCCCATACATAGTGAGGGGTTTCTTTTTTTTTTTAGTCATCTAAATGTCAACTGGGTGCAGCAGCAGCAGCAGCTGGAGCGAACCGTCATGCCGGGCGGTCAACTTCATTGTCGATAGCAGCATTTCCATTCATTCCATTCCAACCATATTCTAGGGCGCTTATCAGGAGTTGTGGCACTTCTTGTTGTTCTTGTTGTTGTTGTTTGCGTGCCACCAACGTCCGTTGCAGATAAAAGTGCATTTCCATTGAGCTGCATTCCCGTCTGCTGCCTGCTGCATTCTCCTTCTCCATTCTTGAATTCGTCATCCAGCGAGCGACATTGCGACAATTTTTCATATGACACACTAGGCAAAACGGAAATGAGAACATAAAACAGAACCCAACACACACACAATTTAAATGAGGCAAAGAAAAAAGAACAAATAACATAAATTCCATCAGTAAATAATTAGCAAGAATTTGCAAGAACAAAAATTGATTAAACCTCTTGGGTGGTAGTGCTTTCTGACGAGAGGAGGCGATTCCATGAGTTGATTAAAAGAAAGAACTTCTCAGTTCAAAAGGACTTTAACTTAAATATTTATTGAAATTTGAATAAATTTTTGAATAATTTTGGACCCTAATAACTTCTTTAAAATGTTCTGAACTAAATATTCGTATGCTGGATATAGATCAGATATTTCAATGGATATTGAAAGATAATATATTTACATAATTATATGTATACTTATATATATATATTTGGAATCTAAGTTAACTTTGCTGTCGAGTAGTTGGACAATCTCTTAGGAAGTCTCCAGCGAATTAAACCCCCTCCCTCGCCCCAGTAGCACCACTTCTTGGCTATGACCTAGTAATCCATATATGTATAGTTGGAATATAATGATCTTCATTTTAGTTTCGTTTCGTTATATTTATAAAACTGTGAAAACGAAAAAGAGATAAGCAAAACTTTGAAGCATTTGATATGGATTTAGTTTTGGGCTAACAAATACTTGTCTGGATAATTACATTTCTCTGTCTACCATTTGTTTGTTGTTTTCCTTTGAGTGCATTATAATTAGCATGGAATGCTCTGCTCGCTTTGGGGCGTCTCTCCGTCCGTCCGGACTGTCGGTCCGTGGCATCTAACTAAACTAGCCTATGGCTTCGAAAAGCAGAAAAAAAAAACCGCAGTAACAAAATCGTTTGCGTTGAACCCCGCAACTGCTGCTGCACCTGTTACCCAGTTTTTTGTTTTGTGTTTCTTATTGGCCGCTGGCTGCTGCTGGCTGGCATTGCCTAGAGGCAGCGCAGTTAGCCAGTTTGGTTGGCTGGCTGGTTAGTTGGTTGGTTAGTCGGTCGTTCGAACTGGGTCTCTGGCGGCTTAACCATTAAAACAAAAGCCATGCCAGCCAGCCAAAAGGAAGCCAACGTTTCTGGTCGAGTGCACCAGTGCTGCCTGCTGCCGACAATTGTAATGCAAACAGGAACCCATAGTGTACCCAGAGCGATAGAGAGAGAGAGAGAGAGACGGCTGAGTGGTAAGAGAGGTGAGGTTGAGGTGGAGGGAGACGCTATGCTTCAATTGACACCCTATGCTTGGCATTGGCTGCCGATGCCGTTGCCGTTGCAGTTGCAGTTGCAGTCACTTATATTACATAAATAGACAAACAATTGACAGCATTTCGGCTCTGGCCATCACTTAGGCTCCCATTCACCGGTTTTTTATTTGCCACAAGTTGCGCAACATTTGATTTGCCCCTTAAACTACTGCGGTTTGGACCTCTGCCCCGCCTAGACTCTGGCTAGACACAGTCGTCCTCCTTCTCCTCCTCTCTAGTTATGATATAGACATTAAATCCATATTGGAAATTGAAACTGTCAGCCGATCTTGCGGTTTTCTCTGATTGTTAGATAAACCCACCGACAGCACTTCCTCCTCAGTCGCAGTCGCAGTCGCAGATTCTCAGTCTCAGTCTCTGTCCCCGTTCCACATTCAATGCGATTGCGGCTGCATTTTTTGTTTGTTTCATGTCGTTCGGGGTGTTGATCAAATGTCACGAGCAATGAAGAATCGAATCAAAATACACGATTAAATTAATGAAAAACCCAAAAACAACAACAATGACACACAGTGGGCAACAATTTGAACAAACTGAAACACTCAGAAATCAAATTAGAAAGCAAGCTGAGACCCAACCAAAGAGCAGATTAAAGGCAATTGAAGTACCCAAAAAATGTGATAGTATTGGATAAATTTGGATACTGATTGTCCACAACTTTAAACAAGTTGGGGATTACAACTAGATAAAGCGAATATCTATTAGATGCCATTTATGGGCATTATTTTGTTGATATTAACCCACTGTTTCCACTAGTTGCTGGTGCAATGTGAACAACAATAATACACACTTCTTTGGGTGGTTTTTAATCAATCAATCAATCGATCGAGTGAGCGAGCGAACGACCAACTAACCGATCGACTCACTCTGTCACTCTGTGGTCTTCACTGTTCAATCTTGACCCAGTGGCAGACCTCGGCCCTTATATACACGTATTTAATTCCATATTGATTGCTCGTTCCACACACACCGTACACACACACACACACACACACACACACACACACATACTCACAATCAGCAATTTTCAATCGAATTGAACACTCTTTGATTTTGGATTTTTGGGTCTCTATTTACACGACATGAAAACTGTTTTGTCGTGTTTACTTATTTTTATTATTATTATTACTAGCATTTTTCTCGCCCTCCGCTCTCGACCCTCTCGCCTCTCTCTCTCTCTCTCTCTCTCGCTCTCTCTGTGGCAATTTGTTAATTTCTTTATGGACTTTTATTGTCAAAGCTTTTGTTGTTTGTCTTTGGAAAGTGTTTTTGAAAATGATTGTTGTCTTTAGATTCTGATTGCTACATTTTCGTTGATTGTTTTTGATGGACATGCTGAACTGAGGGGGGTGAGGTGAAGTGATGTAAGGTAGCTATCGCTTGGTGGATTGACTGAGTGAGTGACTGTTTGAGTGAAAGCCAATACCATTTATCGAGGGTTTGGGATTGGTTTTAACTAATAACTTTTTGCCTGGTTGACATTTTGTCGAGAAAACTTTCGCCATGATTTATTGGCCAGCTTGTTAGTTGGCTCTTTTCGGTCATTTGCCGGACATTAATCTCCCTCAGTGTGTGTCTCTCTCTCTCAGTGTGTGTGTGTGTTTGTGTTAATAATAAATAAATAATATTTAAATGCTGTCTTCGAATGTGTGTAATAAGAGATGATGATGCTGGCTGGCTTCATTTATCGTCTCCAAGTCTCTTCATCATAATGATAATGATCATCATCATCTACTGCTTTGGCTGGTGGTGTCACTAACCTGGCCCATCTGGCAAAGGCATGGCATGGCATGGCATGGTGGCTGCCCCTCCACTCCGCTCCGTTTGCTGTTGCTGCTGCGTCACGTGCTCCCAGTGTCATCTCCCTCGAATCTCATACTGCTTTTGGGCTTTTTGCAGTGCGCCGCAGCTGTCATGCCAATTTTAAACCCTCTGATGTTCATTTAGTTTTCATTCCATTTATGCTCAACGCCAGAGAGACTGAACGACTGAGTGACTGCCAGCCGGCCGGCCGGCAAGCCTTCACCCCCTGTTTCGCGTCTTCCCGCGACACCCCGCCACCCTCCCGCCATGGCAATGGAATGGAATGACTCGGCCTGCTATGGGCATGGATGGTCTCGGTTGCCTTTTTTAGCCGACTCGCGCGCGAATCATTTGCTTGCGGCTGATCTCTCTCACTCTGCGGTCAAGGTTAACTATGCGATCCGATCTTTCGTCCCTCTCTCCCCATCGCCCCATCACTCCCCTCTTTCGCGCTGGCTGTGGTGCGGCAAAATAACCTCCAGAGTCGTCTATCAATGTCAACCGATATGACAGGGTGTGCGTGTGAAGCATTTCATTTCATTGAGATGCAGTTTTTCCTCTTTCGTTTTTGCCTATGGCATAATCTAATCATAATTTTATGATTATATAAATCAAACGGAATGAGGAAATCATTTAAATAGACATGCCCACAATCTTTGTTACTCCGTCAAGTCATTGCAAGGTTATAGAACTTATGTTAGTGGAATCCGAAGATGAATGTTCTATGTAAATGGCTGAAAATCTGTCGAAAACTAATCTGAAAATAAGAGCAAAGAAGTGTAATGGCAACCCTCTCAATATCAATTGGCAACGCATTCCATTCCATTCTCACTTAACTAACTGGCTAACCACACACTGTTTTCCACTACAACTTGCAAATGTCTTTCCACTATAACTTGCATGATCTGCTAATCAATTATGAATTATCAATTATATATTTATATAAATCAATGGCGCTAATGGCAACTTTCCTGCCACAGTCAGCCCCAGTCCCAGCTCCAGACACTTTGCCACTTTTTAGCTAGCAATTTCATGTCATTTAATCATTCAGCATCATGATACTTATAAGTTGGTCAATTGGAAAAACAATTTCCCGCTAGCAAGGATGTTGCGCAAGCGCACAAACACACACACACCCATAGAGAGAGAGAGAGAGAGGGAGAGAGGGGGGTGGGGAATTTGATTGAAAGGCACTTGGGGTTCGCCTAGTTGCCACTCAATTGGCTTTATGCAATATGGGATTCGGAGGCGAATGACAGACAGAGAGTTTATAGGCCTACTTGCCACCCACCCAGTCCACCAGTCCACATGGAGTTGGATCGAATCCGAGGTGGAGGTTCGAATCAATATGCAAAATTTTGCCTCCGAATAAACGCCAAATGGTTGCCGCCTGCAGCAAGTTTTGCAACTCAATTATTTTCTGTGGCAGCTTCAACCTACTCCCCCACACATACACACACTCACACCACACACGTGTGTGTATGTGTGGCATGACATTTTCCTTCCTCCACTTTAGTTGATTATATATATATGTACATATATATGTTTTACCACAAAAATGTGTTGTTGTTGTTGATGTTGCCACACCTTTGGTAAGAAAAAAGTGTAAGAGAGAGAGAGTGTAAAAGTCCTACCACCCTCTCGACCCTTCTTGTGACATAAGTAAATTCTATTAACTGCATTCCAAAAGCAACCTCTGAGGTCTAGTCTAACGTAATGTTGCCAAATTTCATTGATTCACAAGCCATTTGGAAACCTTGTTAACGTAAATCGGCAACGGCTTCAGCAACAAATTGCACATAAACAAGAGAAGAAGAGACCTCAAAAACGTAAATTTCAACAACAATTTGCTTGTTTGCCGCTCAAAAATTGTTTAGGCCATGATCACAACTGGGTTTCATTACATAATTGATGTTAATTTTCTTGAGAGTCAAAAGAAAAGAGCGTGATAGAGAGAGAGGGAGAGAGGGAGAGGTGGGGTAAGGGGCAAGTGGAACTCGTTGAGTATCTCATGCAAATTGGTCTGCTTTTGCCATTTGCTGCCTGATTTTGTTTTGCCTTTGCTTTTGCTACACTCTCCATATGGGAAAGGTATATTGATATAGATAAGGGGGACTCTTTTTTTCCCCCCTCTATATACATACATTACATGTTATGCAACAAAACATGAAAGAAGAACTTTATCAAACAAATGCTTTCTTAAGTGTTTGACGAAGGGTATCATTCTATTCGGTGTGACCGACTCGGAGTTTGCATTAAATTTATTTGCTGGCAAAGTTATTGCGTTGCTTTGCGTCTTGTGGGCGTGATTGGCAGCCTAGATGACAGACAGACCTACCAAACGACGGACCGATCGACCGACCGACAGATCGACCAACTGATCAACCGTTCGGTAGTGCCTTTTGATGTTGTCTCTTTCCTCCTCCATTTCACTTAAATGCGTGCGCAAAAAAGTAAAAAAAAAGCAAAAAAAGTGGAGCAAACGCAGTTTGTTTTGATTATGCTTCGGCTATTGACAAATCGTATATTGAAAAGTGTTGCAAATTAGAGAAAGACTGAGGGAGAGTGTGTGTGTGTGTGTGTGTGCCCCATCCCCCATAGCGAAAAGGCAATAATGCCGAGTGTTATGACATAATAACAAATAGAAATACACATAAACGTTGCTTGTTGTTTCGTTGGAGGAAGTTGCCCATATTTATGTCAACGGTAAATTAATGAATGAATTTCATTTAATTTTTGTGTTTAATTGTTGTTAACTAGCTACGCTAGTAGCGCCAAAATTCACTCTCTATATGGTTAGCTGATTAATTTGTGTTGCTGCCTCTAAGTGATTTCAGATTCATCATCATTTCATTTTGTTGTTTGCCTGAAACGCAATACGATATAAGTATATATATATATATATGATCTCAATCGCATATAGCGCACACTCTCCACATTTGTTTCTTCTTTGTGGCATGCCACTACGCAGTTTCCACTTTGGAGGCTAATTAAAAAATTAGATTATAATTCTCTTTTCGTTTCGTTTCGTTCGGCCTAGATTTTGCTGGCCAGATAAAGGCATTTGTGGTGTGTTGGCTTGGCTCAATGTCAAATGCATCAAAGCTTATATATTTTTAAGTTAATGCCAACTGGAAATATAAAGAATAATTCGCACTAATCCATTCAATCCATTTCATGTGTCTACTATTTACAGGATCAAAATGAAAATCTATCAATTCACACAAACAAAGGCATCGACACTCTAGATAAATTATGCAATCTACTAAGGGATCGTGCTGCCATAGAAACGGAGTATGCCGGCAAATTAAGGTGAGTTCTCAAATGACGCGTACGATCTATGAACATACTTAAACAATATATTTTATACCCTAGAAATGTAAGGAGAATTAAGTCAATTTAATAGCATGGCAAATCTTCTAGCATGAGACAGTAGAGAGTAAAGAATTGTGGTGAAATTTCATCAGTTTCAAAAGTTCACTTCATTAGATCTTGCCACCACAATATACCATAATCCTTTTTTTGTCTTTCTACTATAAATTCTTTATATAGATTTATAGAGGTTCAAAAGAATTTTGGATATAGAAATAATTATTGATAAGAATGAGCCAGCCCCCTTTAAATTTGGATTAATCTTGGCATGGTTATTCGATAAGAAATACTCAGTACTTCCCGTAATACATATGAATCATTCTAATAAAATTCTAATCTCTTCGAATGGGGTAAACTATAGTAGTTAAAGTTGAATCATCTAGCTATATAGTGATTTATATGTACATACATATGTTCCCCATCGATCGCAATCGATAATTAGATATCGACTAATGAATAATATTTAATGAGTTTTAGTTGTTTTATGGCTAAAAGTCAAATTACCCCTAGATAGAGAATGATTTTCCATTTAGTTAGTTAATAAATTGTCCAAAGTCTTGAACATTGTGTGTGCCTTTTTTTTTTTTCGTATGCGTTTTCCTTTTGAAATATTGTAAAATGTGTAGATAATTGATTGGCGCCAATACCATATCGGTTTATAGCCACAACCAGCCAATTAAATATATACATATGTATGTAGGAATATATTTTATTATTCTATAGATTTGTTTCTTGCTGTTTGCTGTTTGCTGTTTGCCAAAGCCTCACCCATTCGGCACGGCGCACGGCATGTCATGTGGTTTTTTGTTTTTCATTTTTTCGCTAAATTTGCTTTTTGCAGCTGCCAAAAATTCCTTACAACGCCAACAAATTTCGTTGCTGGTTTTTGGTTTTTTAGTTTTTATGGAAGTAAAATTCTCATTAATGTAAAAAATATAAAAATAAGCACAAGGTCGACCAGTAAACGCTGCTCTGACACTTGTTGGAGCCAACAAAGAGTGAATGCTGTGTTCAGTGGGTTCACTCTCTCGATCCTGCATGAAATGATAATGATATAGTTTAAATTGAAACTGAATTCAAGTGGCAATATACATACTTATATATGTATGTATGTATAAGCCAAGCCTAGCCAAGGCCTTGGCCAGAACAATAAGACGTAATTGCCATAATACTCGTGTACACTGGACAACAAAATGTTAATAAGCTTTGGTCAGTGTGAGTGGGGGAAAAAGGATCTTTCACTTGGAACTGTTTCCACTTCTTAAGCAGACATTGATAAGAGTTTAGTGGAAAAATGTCACAATATTGCTCTGATTCACTCTATAAACGACATCATATTATATTATAAAAGATTAAACAGTTCACTTCAGACATACGATGGTTTGTAGGACAGTGTAATAAGTGGCTAATTGTAAATGTTTTCCTATGTCCGATCGCTATCTTTCTCTCTCTCTCTCTCTCTCTGACTGACTGACCCAAGAATGTGCTAAGCCACACCTATTTGGGGTAAGAATTTTATAACTTCAACCCCACAAGAGCTGTCATCATCATGATCATCATCATCATCATCATTGTAAATTGCACAATTGAGTGACACCAAAATAAACATGAGCTGACCACGACCTGCCCCACGCAATTGACACGCGACACCGACGCATTTGGGGACATTTGTGCGCTCTCCCTCCGACGAGTGATTTAATGTGATTAGGCTAGGGTTACCCATTTGCCAGAGCTCCACAAAGCTGACTGACTGACTGTGTCTCTTGGTCGTCATAATTGTTTAATTTACTTGAAAGATTATTGTGGCTTCACCACTGTTATTTTTCTTTGGCCAAGGTGTTGGGAACTCATCATGGTTGGCTATCGGTTTCCCACTGCTGCTGCCAGTTATATTCCCACAATGAGTTGAGACTTTGCCACATGATGACTGACTAACTGACTCTGCTGCTGGCTGCTGAACTGAACTGAACTGTGGCCTCTCTCTCGCTCTTTCTTCCTGCCCTGCCTCTCTGATATGACTTGAAGCTACTGTTTCTCTGTTGCCTTGGCTCGTCTTTTAATGACTTTATCATTACGGCTCAGAGTTGAGTTCAGTTTTGGCGTTGCAATATTCCCAGCTCTCTATTAACTAGACCACAAAAAAAAAAGCTATATTAAATATGCTGAGTCTCTTGTACTATACTTTACTATAACATCAAGTGAAATCTCTTTGCGTGCTCCAACTCCGACTCCAACTTCAGCTCCATCTCTAGCTTTGGCTTTGGCTTTGGCAATGGCAAAATGAAAAGTCTCGTGTTTAATGCAAATGCTCCTATTATTATTATTATCCACTATTATTTTTTTTAGTTTTGTTTTGTTTTTTTTCTTCTTTCTTCTTTCTATTTATAAGTAAAGTTTCACTAATATATTTTTCTTTTCTTTTTCAGGCGCTTAGTGAAAAATTATCAGCCCAAAAAGAAGGAGGAGGAAGACAATGAGTAAGCAACAAAAAATAAACTAACAAAAAAGATCGGTAGAAAAAACATAAGTTTTCTCTTATTGCTTAAGAAGAAAACGAAAAAAAAAGAAAAAAGTTTGTTAAATCTTTTGGAAAATTATCCATAATTTAAACTGTTTTGTTTGCCATAGATGTTAGCAAAGTGCTAAGTGGATTGACGTACTCTTCAATTGGTGTGTGTGTGTGTGATTGAGAGGGGCTTGGGGGGGACACACACTCAATCTCATATGACTTGATGTGTAATTGTGCGTGTCTGTGGCATCATTTAATTTGCAAATGCCACTTGGAATCACATCAGAGGAGGGGGAAAACAGAACTAAATTTGATGAGAACTAGCTCAATGTGTGGTCTGAGGAGAATCACAGTTTTTAATTACTTGATGGCAGCCCATCCATGGATAGGCCCGCCCTCATATGGCATACCGTACTTGCCTTCCAAGTGCCCTGACATCATGGCCCGCAAATAAAGTGCCAACAAATTGGCCCTGCCTCAGCCTGTGTGTGTGTGTGTGTGTGTGTGTGTGTGTGTGTTTGACAATGAAGCCATAGCTTTAGAGCTTCAGAGCTCCAGCTAGCTAGCCTTGTGGCCAAGTTGAAGAGTTGGTAATGAAATGCCAAGCGCCTTATAGAGTTGTAAAATCCATAAATTTATGCATGGGCTCTGGACTTGAGACCCATATTGGTTGAGGTAGAGAGACCGATCGGCCGACCGACCGACGGATAGATGGAGTCGCGTGGGCGTTCATTCAATGCGCGTCACAAAAGCGCGTGTCCAACTCAGTCAATAAGACCAACCATAAATTCACTCGAGTGCCATACACTTAAAGAAAAACCAATTATATACAAACATACAATCGATTGCGCCAGTCTCTAACAAACAGTATAACTTGGAGGTATTTCTCCAAGTGTCTTCTGTTAGGCGTGAAAATACGTGGGTTTCCAGTGCAGAAGAAAATTGATTCACATGCTGTCGTCTCTTCTGTCTGTCCACAGATTTACATCGACGCAAGCGATTCGCAATGTTCTCAAGGAAGTGGGCGATTTGGCCGGCCAACGAGAGGTGGTATCAGAGACCCTGCAGCTCCAGACTATACAAGGCATGACATTGCTATCAAAGCAACTGCGTGAGGATCGTAAGGTGAGTGATCAGAATGATCAATATGAGCTCCCAGTGTTGAGTTGAATGCTAAACCGATTCCAATTCCCCTATAGAGATGCCTAGCCGAGGGTGGAAACCTGCAACAAAATCTCACAACGCAACTCTCCTCCCTGGAACGGGCTAAGCGTAACTATGAGAAGGCCTATCGTGATTCGGAGAAGGCTGTGGATAACTATAAGAAAGCCGACATGGATCTAAATCTGAGTCGTGCGGAAGTGGAGCGCTATAAGAACATTATGACATCGAAGATTCAGCAATCGGACGATGCCAAGAACGAGTATGCCAATCAATTGCAGAAGACAAACAACTTGCAGCAGCAGCACTTTAGCATGCTGCTGCCCGCCGTCTTCAATCGCCTGCAGGAGTTGGATGAGAAGCGTACGCGCGGCATACGAGAGTTCATCATCGGAGCAGCCGATGTCGAGTCATCTGTGGCGCCGATTATAGCCCGGTGTATGGAGGGCATGGTAAAGGCTGGCGAATCGATAAACGAGAAGGAGGATTCCTTCAAAGTCATAGAGCGGTGAGTCCGTGCATATATCTCTGCCTCAATTGGAAGTGTACTAATCTCTTGCTCTCTCTCTCTCTCTCTCTCCCTCTGTCTGCTCTTGCAGATATCAATCGGGTTTCACACCACCCACAGATATACCATTTGAGGATCTATCGAAACTTGATCCGGATGCTGTACAGGATTCAACATACAGCAATTCCACCTCACATCTCTTGACTGTCAAGGGTACAATTAGTGCGAACAAAATTAAGAAACGTGTGGGCATCTTTAGTATATTCGGCAGCACTAAGGTGAGACAAATCTGTCATCGATTAGAAGAAGGTGGTTTCCTTTTGGTTATCATTTGGTTACCTACCTCCCTGCCTACCTTCCTACCTTACTCCCCCCCACCTCTATGTCTCTCTGAGTTACTCCATTTCACTGTTAACGTGTTTCAAAGCACTTGCCTCGTCCTGATTTAAAAATGCTTACATGTGTGTTTTCTATTATTTTCTTGTTTTATTTTAAATTTCCTTTCTAATTCTAAGTCGTAGGTGACAATTTATTGTTTAGTTTAACTCATACCGTCTCTTTATCTCTTTTTCTTTCCAACTATCATTTATATATCTTCTATACATCTATATACATTTTATGTTTTATATATACATGGACGTTGATTCCAATGATATTGCTGTAAGTACCAAGCGTACCCAGTCTGTGTCTCACTCTCACTTTCTGCCTCGCTGTTGAGGCCGTTTTGTTTGTACTTCTACTTACTACTAACCGGAATCGATCGAGAAGCCATTTGCCCATTTACCATTTCCCCATTTTCCATTTCCCCATTATACATACAAATCAATCTCTCAATCTCACACTCACTCTCACTCACTCAAACAAATCTTAACAAAAGTGCATACGAATTGTGACTGTTTCTTTGCTGTATTGCTAAATGTTTTAACATAAAAACGAAGACAAATTATAAATTCGCAAGCTTTTGCTTTTTGTTCGCGCAAACCCCAAAAAAAAAAAAAAAAAACATAAAAACAAAAATTGTTATATAAAAATTGAGAAACTGAAGCTTATTGTCTATATACATATAACACGTATTAATTGAATTAATTCTTCATTTCTTTCTGTTGCCTTTCAATATTTCTGCTTTTAACTCTCACACACACACATACCCAAACCACACACACACACTTACCCATTCACACGGACAAATGTGATACAAATTTGAAATATATATAAACTATATAAAAATGAAAATAAATGAAATACTAAATCAATTTGCTGCCAATTATCATACAAATAAATAGCAAAGGCAGATAATTGAAGCCTGTATCACAATGAAGGTATGATGAAATATTCCCCAGCTTCTTTACTAACTAACTATTTCTAACTAAGCCTAATCGATAATCTACTTAATTGTAATTATTTGTTTAACAATAACCAACCAATCAACCAATCACTAAACACTAAAATCCTAACATAATCACGACTACTTAGCATACACCCAAATAGGCAAAAAAAAAAAAAAAAAAAACCTAAAACAATAACAAACCAACAAACATTTATTCATATTAACTAAATCTTCAGCAAATCGTTCGTTCACTCTCTTAATAAAAAAAACACTAAAATGAGTATTACAAAATTTATAATTATATTTGATTACTTTTGGTTGTGCAAAACAAGTCAATTCACCGTTTTCCTTTCTAGTTCTCTCAACTTAAAGCTATAGATATCTGATTTTGAGATATAAAAAAAAAAACCAACTGAAACTCCTTAAAATGGTAATCAATAAACTCATACATTCAGTTTCACTTGATCTTATTCTATATACAGTCCAGCTACCCTATAATGGATCAGAAAGAAACTTCATTATACATATATAAATAATATTAAGAGAAGTTGTGTTTTTTTGAAATAAATTAATTATGCAAGGAAATTCATTATATACATCTATTCTGAAATATTAAGGTCATAATGAAAGATACTTAACTTGTTTCTATCACTTTTTGTTGAAATTATAGCTTCATATATAGATCATATACTTAGTTGATATACTAAACACTCAATAATGCCAGTTTTTTTGTTCTCTCGGTCATATTGAGCTAAATGAGACTCGACTCAATAAAAAATTGTATAGTATTGTGATATAGTGACGCCATTTAAAGGAATCACATTTGAAATGATTATATAACTAGTTGATTTTAAGAAAAGATGACTCAGATTCAGATTCTCTAATAATTAGATATACTTCCATTAGCAATCTTAATCATATGGCAATCATCTAATGACTAAAACTTTTACTTTTAGTTTTAGAGCTTCTCACAAAAGAGAGGCTGCCTCGGAAATCGATATTTTTGGACAACCAACTGTGAATGAATTTACAATAATATATACATATATATATATATATATATATATATATATATAAATATATGATCGATCTATTAACATATTGAAATCGTTTAACGTTAAATAGTTAGTTAGCATCAAGCTAAAGCAGAGCACACTCACACATTTGTATGATTTTCGTTTATGATTTGCTTATTGCTCAGTTCAGTTTCAGCAAGTTCAGCAAGCATGCATATTATGATTTAAGTATATTTATTCAATATTTTCTAATTTATTTTCGTCATCATCCTCAGTTGATAGTTTCTCACATAATAATTGGTTAACCTGTTCATGCTGGGGGGTAGAACAGGTTTTTTTTTCTTTTCATTTTTATTGTTGTTTTTAATGTGCTTGATTTTGTGAAAAAAAAAAATATTAAAAAAAACGGGGCATTAGGTTAAAACTCTCTACTATAAATATATGTACCTCCTATATCCATTCGTTTTATGATTTTCATTTGTTGTGTTGTTCTGTTTTCGTTTCTTTTATCTTTGTGTCTTCTTTATTGTGCCTATTTATTCTCTAATCACTGCGTAAGGCGTGCTACTTTTGTCTTGATTTGTATTCGTACTCGTTGCATTTGTCGTCTACTCTATATACATACGTATATAAATATATATCACCTACATATGTATATGTACGCCCGCTAGACGACTCTTGAATTAATCGATTTTGTCATTGACAGAACTCTCTCACCGCGGACGGGCAAAAGGAGGACTTCAGCGATTTACCTCCAAATCAGCGACGCAAGAAATTGCAGGCCAAGATCGCCGAACTGCAGCAGAAAATTTCGCAAGAGACGAATGCTCGTGATGGCCTAATGAAAATGAAAATCGTCTATGAGGCGAATTCATCGCTGGGCAATCCGATGACTGTTGAGGGCCAACTCAACGAATCCGAGCACAAATTGGAAAAGCTGAAAATCGATTTAAAGAAATATCAAGGCTATTTGGATAAGGCAAATCAATTGCAGGCGGCAAACAATAGCCCGCAGGCGAATCGAAATCAATTACAAAACGGACACAGAGCATCGAGGTAAGTAGCTAGTAGCGAACACCAACCATCTTCTAGCAACGCTGTTCTAATTCGATCTATCTATCTAACACAGACATTCCAATGGCAGCGCCGATGATCATCATGATGATGGCGATGATCAACCCGACGATGCTGGCAGCTTAAGCAGGTCAGATTCTGAGGATAATGTGGCGCAAATACAAAATGGGCATAATAATAACAATAACGGGTACACTCATAAGTCTACGTTCAATGTTTATATAATACACCTACACCTACATACGCACCTATTCTATATGCATTACCATTATCATTACCGTTAGAGCTTTGCCCTCTTATAATTATCATATTACTAGATCCTTTTGTTATAAGTCCATTTATAGCTTCTTGAGTTTTGCATTGCTTAATTTGTTATGTTTCCATTCGCATATTGCATTCGGTGTGTGGCATTTTATTGTTTTTTTATTTTTTTTTATTTTGCGGTGTCGGTTTCATTTGAACTTTCCCTCGCATATTTCAACAATCATCAACGAATAATATTTAACAAAAAACTGCCCAAAATAAGTCCACAATATGCCAAAGGAATACAAAATTCTCTTCAATTTGGTTTCGTTTCTTAATATTTCGTGTAGTTTTAGAAACTCTTCTAAAGGCTCGTTTGCAGCTCGTATGGAGATGATAGAAACATTAATTTCGACTGGAGATGGTATATTTTCAATCTGTTATAGATCGAGAAGTATCATTATTTCTGACAATTGACAAGTTCCTTCTTTACCCAAAATAGTTTGAGTATACGTTCACTAAGCATATCCGAGTATTAAAAGGCTCTCGAATGTGATTAGTGATATATTGTTTTTATAATTTCTGCAAGTATTTGCATCTCTATCTAATCTATGTAGTCCAGCACTGTATTCCCAACGAGCTGTAAAAAGTCTTTGGAAACAAAAATGAATTGCATTATAATTTACTGTATTTTCTTTGTTCCTGGTTTTTCTTTGTTTTATTTATTTATTTTTTTTTGCTATACACAAAACATAATAACACTTAATAATGTTGAAATTGCAACTTCTTCAAATATTTCGTTTCCGTTTGCCTTTTCCATGGTGAAATCCAGCAGTTCGGCTAGTCCCGAAAGCGGTCTGGGCACGTCGCACACATCGCTGCCCGGTTCGGGGCAGGGCAGTGCCAATGAGAATGCGATTGGCGAGGATGCGTATTATGAAACGGAAGTGGAAACTCTTCAGCCACTGGGCACATGTCGAGCTCTATATCCCTTCGAAGGTGACTGACTATACAACATGGTTCATTCTGATTTAACCACTAACTCTTTCTCTCTCTCTATCTATTTCTCAGCTACCAGCGAAGGCAGCATACCGATGAATGAAGGCGAGGAGCTGCAAGTTATTGAGATTGATCAAGGCGATGGATGGACGCGAGTGCGACGAGCTAACAATTCCAATGGCTGGGATGAGGGATTTGTACCCACAAGTTACATTGAGTGCACACTCTTTGCTTAGACCTAAATTGAATAATAATTTGAGGATGCGACGACGCGAGATCTACTAAATGTTAACTACTCAGCAAACATTTGCATAAGTTTCCATTCACTTATTTTTTTTTTAATATTATTTTTGTGTACTTTTGTCATAACTTTGTGTTTCCTATGGAACAGCCATACACACACACTCACCCATACACACATCCAACTCTCACACATATACACACTCGCACACACACACACACACACACACACACACACTACGCACAACCATGTACATTTTTTGACTTAAGCTAAGTTTTAAATTTCACTACTTTTCCTACACACTACTACGTAGGGTACATATATACTTTGTATATTTACTTTGATTTTACACATAAAAACGAAATGGTAATGCAAAAACGATATCATACTATATAGTCATATAATATGCACCTAAAAGCCGACCTCACCTAATTGTAAGCACCATAAAGAACGTAACGTTTCCCCCCTTCTCTTCGCAAACTAAATCCACTATAAAAATATCAAAGAAGCTAACTTCGGCTATGCCAAAGTTTGTATACCCTTGCAGCTTTTGACCATTACATTTTATTTTCTAAAAAATTTTTTGTTTCTTAATCCAATAAAGAAATATTTTAAATACATTGGCCGGGGGCAGCCAATCGCCAAATAGTAGACAATGTAGCGATTGATATTCATATTCACACACACACAATCGCAATTTTGACACATATATGTGCTTCACTGCTTATGCGTGCACTGCTTATGGCAGCAGTACTGCTGCATACTGCTGCTGCCATAAGCAGTGCACGCTATATGGGCAAATTTTATATCGTCGAAATCAGGCGTTATGTTTATCCGATTGTTTTGAAATTCACGCATATGACGTAATCCCTTTTTATTTATGTACATAATCAGTTTGGATAAGATTGTTCAAAAAATAGAGAAGTTATTCGCATTTAACGATTGTATTTGTATGGCAGCTATATGATATAGTTGTCCGATCTTATTCAAAATCGCAGATGTGTATGTGGCTGTATAGAAAAGCTTATATACGAACTTTGAATGCGATAGCTCTAAAACTGTGGGACTAGATCGCGCAGCACCAGACAGACAGACGGACAGACGGACAGACGGACAGACGGACATGGCTATATCAACTCGTCTTCTCTTGCTGATCAAGAATATATATACTTTATGGGGTCGGAAACGATCCCTTCTCTGCGTTACAAACATCTGACCAATTTTATAATACCCTCTGCAAGGGTATAAAAAACAAGCAGAAGAACAACTTACAAATTTTAACAATCATGGTAAATCACCTATTTATATACATATATAAATATTTATACATATATTCATATACGAAACATGACATTTATATATGGCACTTCAACTACATATGTGAACAGAACATGAAAAATCCACGTTATATAAAGCAAAATCATAGAAATGAAAAAAGATTTACTTTTCGTCATCTTCAGTTATATATAAATATATATAGTATGCTTTCGGATTTAACGCGATTCCGAGTAATTTAATATCAAAATTTCCCAAAGTGAAACTTATGCAACCTTTCCGAGACTACTAAAAGAAAATTAGTTGCATATCGTATAATGATATCTTTTGTGCACAATTACCCTTCAGAATTCAGTATAAATCGCTCTCGACTATTTAGTTTTTTTTTTTTACACATTTTGTGTTGGCTGCATTTGCATCTTCTACTTTTCATACACCAAGAGAAAGAAAAGCCGCAGACTGCAATAAAGTACTAAAACTACTACTAAAAACTTAGTAAATATGCAAAGAATATTGTGAAAATGAAACATCTCCTCACACAAACACTACCACCAATCAATTAATCAACCAATCAATCCAAGCAACAAAATAATAATATTGATATATGTTATTATATATAGCAAGAGTTATGGCAGTTATGCACAGAATTAAGGAACACGCTTGCTTGTTTTACATATGTGTATAATTCACTATAGCAACAATTGTATATTTTTACAACACACACACACACACACACTATGCATTAAACTTAAACTTAATTCTAATTTTATAATTCTACTATATACGAGATATACATATTTAAATGTATGTCTATTATTTTGTATTTGCTTTTATTTGCCTTGTACATTATCCACACACACACACAGACACACATACCCATCCCCAACTGATATCAGATCCAGATATATTATATATATATGTATAATTTAAGTAATACTTCCCTTCCCCCCGCCCCACACAAACCCCAGACAATTTAGATATATACTTAAAATCAATCAACATTTAAAACTTATAAGTCAAAAAGTAAAGCAAAGCCGGGCGGCGCTGCAAAATTTGATAGATTCAACGCGACTTTGCAATACAGTAATTTATAAATTATATAATTGCATACCTACATAATATAAATGTTGATAAACTAAAATCAAAAACGAAAGAAAGGGAGAAAGTACTGCAACTGACGGCAAATAGTGAAGTGTTAGATGAAAAGAGACGAGCGACCGATCGACCAGGCGAGTGAATTAGTTTTTTAGTTAGGTTCGCTTCTTCTCTTACATCTTCTTAATTATTATTATCTTTATTTTATCGTACTAGCTTTTTTTTTTTGTAATTATGCATAAATTGAGCAAAGGCTCGATGCTTTAGCATTTAAGTTGTGCATAAAGAACGATAACTGATGAATATACATATATATGCATATATAAATATTTATATATATTTTTTCTTATGTTAAATCTATATATAAAAAATGTGAAAGAATGATAAACTAATCATAGTGCGAGTGCAACAAAAAATAAAAGAAATTCCAAAATTCTTAAATTTATCCGAAGCAAAACAAAAACCGAAAGTTAAATTTAATTTATAATTAAATCGAAACACATGTATACATTTATATATAAATATATATATGTATATATATATATATATATAGATATATATACATGTACGAAAAATTTGTTTACATCAAATGGAAAGAAAAACAATTTTTTGATTTAAGTGGCAAATGGCGTCATTTCATTTGTTCGAAGTGGTCAATCAGCATAATAATAAATAACTTACAATTAAATGAAATATAAATGAAAGAATCTGTTTTTGTTTTGTTCCTTAGGGATGTTAAATTTTGCATACAAAAAAAAGAGATTTTAAAATTTGTTCTCGTTTTCTTATACTTCCAGAGGCTTCATCATCCGTGTCTAAACAAATTATATGTTGCATACTCTTAGGGTTCAATATGAGGCTGTTAACTAACAGCATTATTTGAGAGCCTGTTAATTAACATAATCATTTGTGAGCCTGTTAATTACCATCATCATATGGGAGCCTGTTAATTAACAGCCTCATTCGAGAGCCTGTTTCCCCCTATTTCTAATTACCCAACACTAAAACATCAGTCCCATGGGCAACAATGAACAATTTTGATACATAGCGCGCACAATTATGAAATAAAGCATTTAACTATTGTGAAAAGATGGCAAAATTCTATGAATACTAAACATGATGAAACTTACTCACTCGATTTCAGTCTGCGGAATTATAGAGAGACATTGGAAGTCCCCTAGCATCGAGAAGAGGTTAGGTTCGATTAATACCGTACTAATTGAATCGAATTTAATGGTTATATTTTTTTGACAGAAATAAAACGCAGTTGACCTATTAGGAAAGATTACAAGTGTAAAAATTTACTGTCATCATGCTCAGATGTTTCCCACCAAATTCTGTTTGGAACGGGACAATTTATATGTAACGCATACGGCGATATCCAAGATCAACCGGAAGGCCTTCAGCGGCTTTACGAGGAGGAGATAAGGTCACCCACCAACAGTGACATATTATATTTTGTTAAAAAGGATCCGATTCTATTTGCGAGTCGTTTGTGCGGCACATGTCTTGTATGAGATGCAGAGGAGGGTATTACGGAACAAAAAATGCAACAGGCTAGCGAGTATTCGTACTGTGTGGACTTTGTCAACGATCTTTATGCAACTAGCACGGACTAATGCTGCAAAGTGTGGCACCGATCGCAGCAATTTGGCTTAACCCATTTTGATCTGGTCATTCAATCGCCACAGCATTCGTTGAAATCTCTTAAACTTAGCTGGAGTCGATCGCCATAGTCTAGCCTGTAATAGTCGCTATATGTTTGTGGCCACCGATCACAATTTACGTGTGTTTGACTTCAAAACAAATTGCGGAATTCAAAGGGATTATGCCGACAGTCTACACTTCCTCGAGTTCGCATGATTTACAAAACAATACGCGTCCCAATAATTTTAGTTTGTGACGAGGCCGCGATAGAGGGATGAGGCGGTTTCTGGATAATCTATAAAAGACCAAAGTATATTCATCAGAAAAATTAAGCTATCAGGGATTTGGAATAGGACGAGGAATAGATCGTAGGTCTTCTTTTAAGGTAAAAGAGCTGCCACCATTTCCCAAACTAAAAGCGAGTATTGTTCCAACCATCATTCAAGTAATTGAGTCACGACTGTTATGTATTTAATTTAACTTAAACTGTTTCCTCAGGTGCCGTGACGAAATATTCCAAGGGGTATAAGGATTTGTTCATTAGTGTCGATTGACATGGCCAATCCTGCTGTTCAATAACGATAGCGATAACTCGCGAGTCCCTCGAAGGATCTGGATAAAAAGTATGTTAAATGATTTCGACCAACAAGGGCGATGGGGATCAGGATTTTGGAGCTGAAAAACGAAAACAGGATAATTTTTTCGAGGCCATAACACCGCAGCACATTAATCGATTTCGCCAGGACATGCTTTTCTGGGTCCTCCAGAAACAGGACTATCGAACTGCATTCAATTACTCATTTACAATATTCTAGGGGGCAAGTCGACAAAATGGCCAAAAAAAACTACAAATATCCTTATTCCTCAGCCATTTCAAGGATTATCGATTGACACCATGTATGTATTATATATTATTTTTGCTTTCAAGAACGATCTGGATGTCCCTTTTCCAGATTAAAGTCCTTGTAGTATAGCAACGGAGCAGTAATGCCATTATTCGGGATCTGATAATGTCCATCGATGCTATTCCACAAGGACTTCAATCTGGCCAAAGCACAGAAAGTGGAGATGCTTAAGCGGTGCTTTTAAGTAATGGTTTAAGTAATTAATTAATTCAATTGTTAACTAAATAACAATTTATATCGGTATCGATTGCTGCGTGGGCGTTTGATTCCAGAATAAAACGCATTGGGAATTCCTGGAATTAAAATACAGTTAGAGAACATTTTCCAGAACGAGGGTGACGCGTAACTTCTTGGAGCTGTCCCGCAATGAGTACACCTGTTCTGCCATACGTAGTTCCGACTGCAGATCCTGCATGCCAGCGACGTTGGAAACTCACTTCTGGACATACTGGTAAGTCGAAATCAATTTAAATTATTATTATTATTATTTAATTAATTCTAAGTTACAATGAGTTGTGAAACCAGAGCGACAAAGGCCTTCAGGCTGGATCAATTTAAATATACAGAAATATATATATAAAACTCTAGAAATATATATATCTCTCTAGAAATATATATATCTCTCTAGAAATATATATAAATCCATGGGAAATGTTTCAAAATTAGCTTCTCAGATTTGAATGCCATGACTTTTTTAAATCGACCAAAATTTGGCATAGTGAGAGGTTTGCAAAGATGAGGTTTTTGCATAAATTTTGAAACAGTTATTGAAAAATGTTTAGTCAAAATTCAAATTTTCTCAAGGCTGTATTTATGACAATTCTCTACCGATTTTTTAAGTTTTGATTTAGTTTCTATCGATTTTTTATCTACTTTCAAATGCTATCAAAACTTTAAACGATTGCAAAGCTGGGGATTTTTGAAATTCTGTTTGATTTTGGTCAGAATCCCGATTTTCCTCAGGCTGTATTTTAGACAATTTTTAACCGATTTCATTTTGTAATTGTCCAAGTCCTATATTTGCATTAAATTACACCCCAAAAGTATGCCACAAAAAATATTTATTTAAAAATGCTACATCCCAGAAGTATGCTACATAAAAAGTCCATTATCGATAACCCTTCATTTATCGATGCAAAAATCGATAAATACAGGGCTTAAATAGCGGTATTCGAATTATTTAGCTTAAAATAAGCTAATGTGGCAACACTGCGCTGATCAAACCTGATCAAACCAAAATGTTTGGCTCTTTAGTCTGATGTCGAGCCAATGGTATGAGTTCGAGGTAGTTTGATGAAGATTGAGTAGGTTTGAAGGTGGTTTGATGAGGTTCGATTAAGTTCGAGGTGGTTTAAGCGGTGTTTTTAAGTTTAAGTAATTCATTAATTTAATTGTTGACTAAATTCGAAAAAAATATATTAATATGTGTGTGTATTTAAAACGTGCAAAAATATAGGCAAGTATATGACAATTTGTCCAATTGAGTATATACATATGGATGTATGTATGTTGTGTATCCTATTATAATTGCTTTGCAAAAAGTGAATAGGCACGCGGTGCCAAAAATCAAAATGGCGTATGCAAAAAAGAGAGCAACAAAAAGCAACAAGAAAATGAATTCATCGTGCCTAATACATAACTGTTTTTTTTTTTTCATTTTTATTTTACTCCCACGCACACCAGCAAAATAATGGCGTGGGTAAGCGTTTACATTTGAAAATAGTGAACATTTAGAAGAATACGATTTTTCTTTTGGCAAAAGTTAACAATTAATAGTTTAAATTAAATTTAACTGTGTGTTAAGTATTGCCTCATGTAAATTCTTATCAAAATCTCAATAAGAAAATTTATTTCTTCATTTCAGGTACGAATTCCTACACATAGTAGCGGGCATCAGCAGCAGTAGGAGCATTAGGTGGCATACGTCTTGGGGGTTCCATCGTGCCATGGTACGAGCATGGCTGCCCAAAGCCAGTGACACGCCTCAAGAAGACACAGCAGGCGGAGGGCGCAAGCGCACCCCATGACCCATAAGAAAAATCTTGAACATAATAACTGTACATGGAGTACACATGTCTAGCAGAAAAAATACGACGCAATAATGGCGGTAAGCGTTTAAATTTATTAATAGTGAACATTTAGAAGAAAACTAAAATAGAAAGAAAAATCTTTGGTCAGTTGTTTTGGCCGCCTGGTACAATCAGGGACTTAAAAAAAATCACAAATATCGTGTTTTGCATTCCTAGATGACCCCTACTTTTTTGATCCTGATCCTTTAATAGACTCGCGAAATATTTACTATTCTTTTTTTAACCAAAAATCTTTTTATTTCAGCTCCCTGAAGCACCTTTCAAGATAGCATAGTGCCAGTCGATGATAGAAGAACTTCAATCTAACCAAAGGACATCCGAATACTCCTTGAAATGGGTAAGTTATAAAGGTTTTTGTGACTTTGTTTTCTAAATACACATTACAGAACTTTAAACTTTCTTAGGCTGTATTTTAGACAATTTTCAACCGATTTCAAATTTTTTTAATCTAATTCTTATTGCATTTTTACATACTTGTAAATGCTATCATCAGCTTGAAAATTTGGCAAAAAAAAATTCGACTCGGTTTTTGAAAATTTTGACAGTGTATACACTGCAATTTTTTTCAAAAATCGGGTCAAAATTGGTTTTTTAGATTTGAATGCCAATTTATAACTCACATTTAGAGCAGCAAAAAAAGACATGACGTTTTGAAATTGGTCAAAAATTGGCATAGTTAGAGCTTTGCAAAGTTGAGGTTTTTGCATACATTCTGGACCAGTTATTGAACATTTTTTTTGTCAAAATTGATATTTTCCTAAGGCTGTATTTAGGACAATTTTCTACCAATTTTCAAAACTTTGATGTAGTTTTTATGTATTTTTTATCTACTTTCAAATGCCATCAAAACTTTAAAAGATTGCAAAGCTGGGGATTTTTTAAAGTTTTTTGAAAAGTTGTATGCTTTTGGTCAAAATTCCCATTTTCATGAGGCCGTATTTTAGACAATTTTCAACCGATTTCAAAATTTGTTATCTAATTCTTATTGCATTTTTACATACGTGTAAATGCTATCAAAAGCTTGAAAATTTAGCAAAAAAAATTTCGACTCGATTTTTGAAAATTTTGACAGTGTATACACTGCAATTTTTTTCAAAAATCGGGTCAAAATTAGTTTTTGAGATTTGAATGCCATTTTATAATTTACATTCAGAGCAGCAAAAAAGACATGACATTTTGAAATCGGTCAAAAATTGGCATAGTTAGAGCTTTGCAAAGTTGAGGTTTTTGCATACATTCTGGACCAGTTATTGAACATTTTTTTTGTCAAAATTGATATTTTCCTAAGGCTGTATTTAGGACAATTTTCTACCGATTTTCAAAGTTTTGATGTAGATTTTATCGAATTTTTATCTACTTTTAGGTGTTATCAAAAATTTAAAAGACTACGCAGCTGGGGATTTTTGAGAATTTTTTAAAAAATTGTCTAATTTTGGTCAAAATTTCGATTTTCCTCAGGCTGTATTTTAGACAATTTTTAACCGATTTCAAAATTGTTTAGCTATTTCTTATCTCATTTTTACATACTTTAAAATGTTATCAAAAGATTGAAATTTTGAGGAAAAAAATTTCGACTCGATTTTTGAAAATTTTTACAGTGTATACACTGCAATTTTTTCAAAAATCGGGTCAAAATTAGTTTTTGAGATTTGAATGCCATTTTATAATTTACATTCAGAGCAGCAAAAAAAGACATGACATTTTGAAATCGGTCAAAAATTGGCATAGTTAGAGCTTTGCAAAGTTGAGGTTTTTGCATACATTCTGGACCAGTTATTGAACATTTTTTTTGTCAAAATTGATATTTTCCTAAGGCTGTATTTAGGACAATTTTCTACCGATTTTCAAAGTTTTGATGTAGATTTTATCGAATTTTTATCTACTTTTAGGTGTTATCGAAAATTTAAAAGACTACGCAGCTGGGGATTTTTGAGAATTTTTTGAAAAATTGTCTAATTTTGGTCAAAATTTCGATTTTCCTCAGGCTGTATTTTAGACAATTTTCAACCGATTTCAAAATTGTTTAGCTATTTCTTATCTCATTTTTACATACTTTAAAATGTTATCAAAAGATTGGAATTTTAAGGAAAAAAATTTCGACTCGATTTTTGAAAATTTTTACAGTGCAATTTTTTTCAAAAATCGAGTCAAAATTAGTTTTTGAGATTTGAATGCCATTTTATAATTTACATTCAGAGCAGCAAAAAAAGACATGGCATTTTGAAATCGGTCAAAAATTGGCATAGTTAGAGCTTTGCAAAGTTGAGGTTTTTGCATACATTCTGGACCAGTTATTGAACATTTTTTTTGTCAAAATTGATATTTTCCTAAGGCTGTATTTAGGACAATTTTCTACCGATTTTCAAAGTTTTGATGTAGATTTTATCGAATTTTTATCTACTTTTAGGTGTTATCAAAAATTTAAAAGACTACGCAGCTGGGGATTTTTGAGAATTTTTTGAAAAATTGTCTAATTTTGGTCAAAATTTCGATTTTCCTCAGGCTGTATTTTAGACAATTTTCAACCGATTTCAAAATTGTTTAGCTATTTCTTATCTCATTTTTACATACTTTAAAATGTTATCAAAAGATTGGAATTTTGAGGGAAAAAATTTCGACTCGATTTTTGAAAATTTTTACAGTGTATACACTGCAATTTTTTTCAAAAATCGAGTCAAAATTAGTTTTTGAGATTTGAATGCCATTTTATAATTTACATTCAGAGCGGCAAAAAAAGACATGGCATTTTGAAATCGGTCAAAAATTGGCATAGTTAGAGCTTTGCAAAGTTGAGGTTTTTGCATACATTCTGGACCAGTTATTGAACATTTTTTTTGTCAAAATTGATATTTTCCTAAGGCTGTATTTAGGACAATTTTCTACCGATTTTCAAAGTTTTGATGTAGATTTTATCGAATTTTTATCTACTTTTAGGTGTTATCAAAAATTTAAAAGACTACGCAGCTGGGGATTTTTGAGAATTTTTTGAAAAATTGTCTAATTTTGGTCAAAATTTCGATTTTCCTCAGGCTGTATTTTAGACAATTTTCAACCGATTTCAAAATTGTTTAGCTATTTCTTATCTCATTTTTACATACTTTAAAATGTTATCAAAAGATTGGAATTTTGAGGAAAAAAATTTCGACTCGATTTTTGAAAATTTTTACAGTGTATACACTGCAATTTTTTCAAAAATCGAGTCAAAATTAGTTTTTGAGATTTGAATGCCATTTTATAATTTACATTCAGAGCGGCAAAAAAAGACATGGCATTTTGAAATCGGTCAAAAATTGGCATAGTTAGAGCTTTGCAAAGTTGAGGTTTTTGCATACATTCTGGACCAGTTATTGAACATTTTTTTGTCAAAATTGATATTTTCCTAAGGCTGTATTTAGGACAATTTTCTACCGATTTTCAAAGTTTTGATGTAGATTTTATCGAATTTTTATCCACTTTTAGGTGCTATCAAAAATTTGAAAGATTACGCAGCTGGGGATTTTTGAGAATTTTTTGAAAAATTGTCTAATTTTGGTCAAAATTTCGATTTTCCTCAGGCTGTATTTTAGACAATTTTCAACCGATTTCAAAATTGTTTAGCTATTTCTTATCTCTTTTTTACATACTTTAAAATGCTATCAAAAGATTGGAATTTTGAGGAAAAAAATTTCGACTCGATTTTTGAAAATTTTTACAGTGTATACACTGCAATTTTTTCAAAAATCGAGTCAAAATTAGTTTTTGAGATTTGAATGCCATTTTATAATTTACATTCAGAGCAGCAAAAAAAGGCATGGCATTTTGAAATTGCCCAAAAATTGGCATAGTTGTAGGTTTGCAAAGTTTAGGTCTTTGCATAAATTTTGGAACAGTTATTGAAAAATTGATGCTCAAAATTAAAATTTTCCCAAAGCTGTATTTAGGACAATTTTCTACCAATTTTCCAAAACTTTGATGTAGTTTTTATGTATTTTTATCTACTTTCAAATGCCATCAAAACTTTAAAAGATTGCAAAGCTGGGGATTTTTGAAAAGTTGTATGCTTTTAATCAAAATACCCATTTTCATTAGACAGTTGCATGTTTTCCTCCCCGCAGCAACAGTTGCTGTTGCATGGTTTGTACCGCAGCAAGAGATTTATGGTTTGCACCGCAGCAACAGTTTCATGGTCTGCACCGCAGCAACAGTTGCTGAGACTTTCTGCCATGAGACTATTGCTGCATGTATGTCCCGCACCAACTGATGCTGCGATGCAAACCATGAAACTGTTGCTGCGCTGCAGACCATGAAACTGTTGCAGACCATGAAAATGTTGCTGCGGTGCAAACCATGAAAATAGTGCTGCGGTTCAGACCATGAAAATGTTGCTGCGGTGCAAACCATGAAAATGTTGCTGCCGTGCAAGCCATGAAACTGTTGCTGCGGTGCAGACCATGAAACTGTAGCTGCATGTATGTCCCGCAGCAACTATTGCTGCGGTGCAGACCATGAAACTGTTGCTGTGGTACAAGCCATGAAAATGTTGCTGCGGTACAGACCATGAAACTGTTGCTGCGGTGCAAACCATGAAACTGTTGCTGCGGTACAGACAATGAAACTGTTGCTGCAGACCATGAAAATGTTGCTGCGGTGCAGACCATGAAACTGTTGCTGCGGTGCAGACCATGAGACTGTTGCTGCATGTATGTCCCGCAGCAACTGTTGCTGCGGTGCAGACCATGAAACTGTTGCTGCGGTGCAAACCATGAAAATGTTGCTTCGGTGCAAACCATGGAACTGTTGCTGCATGTATCTCCCCAGCAACTGTTGCTGCGGTGCAAACCATGAAACTGTTGCTGCGCTGCAGACCATGAAAATGTTGCTGCGGTACAGACCATGAAACTGTTGCTGCGGTGCAAACCATGAAACTGTTGCTGCGGTACAGAAAATGAAACTGTTGCTGCAGACCATGAAAATGTTGCTGCGGTGCAGACCATGAAACTGTTGCTGCGGTGCAGACCATGAGACTGTTGCTGCATGTATGTCCCGCAGCAACTGTTGCTGCGGTGCAGACCATGAAACTGTTGCTGCGGTGCAAACCATGAAAATGTTGCTTCGGTGCAAACCATGGAACTGTTGCTGCATGTATCTCCCCCAGCAACTGTTGCTGCGGTGCAGACCATGAGACTGTTGCTGCATGTATGTCCCGCAGCAACTGTTGCTGCGGTGCAGACCATGAAACTGTTGCTGTGGTACAAGCCATGAAAATGTTGCTGCGGTACAGACCATGAAACTGTTGCTGCGGTGCAAACCATGAAACTGTTGCTGCGGTACAGACAATGAAACTGTTGCTGCAGACCATGAAAATGTTGCTGCGGTGCAGACCATGAAACTGTTGCTGCGGTGCAGACCATGAGACTGTTGCTGCAGTATGTCCCGCAGCAACTGTTGCTGCGGTGCAGACCATGAAACTGTTGCTGCGGTGCAAACCATGAAAATGTTGCTTCGGTGCAAACCATGGAACTGTTGCTGCATGTATCTCCCCCAGCAACTGTTGCCGCGGTGCAAACCATGAAACTGTTGCTGCGCTGCAGACCATGAAAATGTTGCTGCGGTACAGACCATGAAACTGTTGCTGCGGTGCAAACCATGAAACTGTTGCTGCGGTACAGAAAATGAAACTGTTGCTGCAGACCATGAAAATGTTGCTGCGGTGCAGACCATGAAACTGTTGCTGCGGTGCAGACCATGAGACTGTTGCTGCATGTATGTCCCGCAGCAACTGTTGCTGCGGTGCAGACCATGAAACTGTTGCTGCGGTGCAAACCATGAAAATGTTGCTTCGGTGCAAACCATGGAACTGTTGCTGCATGTATCTCCCCCAGCAACTGTTGCTGCGGTGCAAACCATGAAACTGTTGCTGCGCTGCAGACCATGAAAATGTTGCTGCGGTACAGACCATGAAACTGTTGCTGCGGTGCAAACCATGAAACTGTTGCTGCGGTACAGAAAATGAAACTGTTGCTGCAGACCATGAAAATGTTGCTGCGGTGCAGACCATGAAACTGTTGCTGCGGTGCAGACCATGAGACTGTTGCTGCATGTATGTCCCGCAGCAACTGTTGCTGCGGTGCAGACCATGAAACTGTTGCTGCGGTGCAAACCATGAAAATGTTGCTGCGGTGCAAACCATGAAACAGTTGCTGCGGTGCAGACCATGATAACGTTGCTACATAAATGTTGCTGCGATGCAAACCATGAGACTGTTGCTGCTTGTATGCCCCGCAGCAACTGTTTCATGGATTGTCCCGCAGCAACAGTTGCCGCGGTGCAATTATTGTCCCGCAGCAACAGTTGCCGCGGTGATATGATTGTCCCGCAGCAACTGTTGCCGCGGTACAATTATTGTCCCGCGGCAACTGTTGCTGCCGTGCATAACATGAAGCAACAGTTTCATGGATTGTCCCGCAGCAACAGTCGCTGCGGTGCAATTATTAGACAATTTTCAACCGATTTCAAAATTGTTTAGCTATTTCTTATCTCTTTTTTACATACTTTAAAATGCTATCAAAAGATTGGAATTTTGAGGAAAGAGTTTCGACTCGATTTTTGAAAATTTTTACAGTGTATACACTGCAATTTTTTCAAAAATCGAGTCAAAATTAGTTTTTGAGATTTGAATGCCATTTTATAATTTACATTCAGAGCAGCAAAAAAAGGCATGGCATTTTGAAATTGCCCAAAAATTGGCATAGTTGTAGGTTTGCAAAGTTTAGGTCTTTGCATAAATTTTGGAACAGTTATTGAAAAATTGATGCTCAAAATTAAAATTTTCCCAAAGCTGTATTTAGGACAATTTTCTACCAATTTTCAAAACTTTGATGTAGTTTTTATGTATTTTTTATCTACTTTCAAATGCCATCAAAACTTTAAAAGATTGCAAAGCTGGGGATTTTTGAAAAGTTGTATGCTTTTAATCAAAATACCCATTTTCATTAGACAGTTGCATGTTTTCCTCCCCGCAGCAACAGTTGCTGTTGCATGGTTTGTACCGCAGCAAGAGATTTATGGTTTGCACCGCAGCAACAGTTTCATGGTCTGCACCGCAGCAACAGTTGCTGAGACTTTCTGCCATGAGACTATTGCTGCATGTATGTCCCGCACCAACTGATGCTGCGATGCAAACCATGAAACTGTTGCTGCGCTGCAGACCATGAAACTGTTGCAGACCATGAAAATGTTGCTGCGGTGCAAACCATGAAAATAGTGCTGCGGTTCAGACCATGAAAATGTTGCTGCGGTGCAAACCATGAAAATGTTGCTGCCGTGCAAGCCATGAAACTGTTGCTGCGGTGCAGACCATGAAACTGTAGCTGCATGTATGTCCCGCAGCAACTATTGCTGCGGTGCAGACCATGAAACTGTTGCTGTGGTACAAGCCATGAAAATGTTGCTGCGGTACAGACCATGAAACTGTTGCTGCGGTGCAAACCATGAAACTGTTGCTGCGGTACAGACAATGAAACTGTTGCTGCAGACCATGAAAATGTTGCTGCGGTGCAGACCATGAAACTGTTGCTGCGGTGCAGACCATGAGACTGTTGCTGCATGTATGTCCCGCAGCAACTGTTGCTGCGGTGCAGACCATGAAACTGTTGCTGCGGTGCAAACCATGAAAATGTTGCTTCGGTGCAAACCATGGAACTGTTGCTGCATGTATCTCCCCCAGCAACTGTTGCTGCGGTGCAAACCATGAAACTGTTGCTGCGCTGCAGACCATGAAAATGTTGCTGCGGTACAGACCATGAAACTGTTGCTGCGGTGCAAACCATGAAACTGTTGCTGCGGTACAGAAAATGAAACTGTTGCTGCAGACCATGAAAATGTTGCTGCGGTGCAGACCATGAAACTGTTGCTGCGGTGCAGACCATGAGACTGTTGCTGCATGTATGTCCCGCAGCAACTGTTGCTGCGGTGCAGACCATGAAACTGTTGCTGCGGTGCAAACCATGAAAATGTTGCTTCGGTGCAAACCATGGAACTGTTGCTGCATGTATCTCCCCCAGCAACTGTTGCTGCGGTGCAGACCATGAGACTGTTGCTGCATGTATGTCCCGCAGCAACTGTTGCTGCGGTGCAGACCATGAAACTGTTGCTGTGGTACAAGCCATGAAAATGTTGCTGCGGTACAGACCATGAAACTGTTGCTGCGGTGCAAACCATGAAACTGTTGCTGCGGTACAGACAATGAAACTGTTGCTGCAGACCATGAAAATGTTGCTGCGGTGCAGACCATGAAACTGTTGCTGCGGTGCAGACCATGAGACTGTTGCTGCATGTATGTCCCGCAGCAACTGTTGCTGCGGTGCAGACCATGAAACTGTTGCTGCGGTGCAAACCATGAAAATGTTGCTTCGGTGCAAACCATGGAACTGTTGCTGCATGTATCTCCCCCAGCAACTGTTGCCGCGGTGCAAACCATGAAACTGTTGCTGCGCTGCAGACCATGAAAATGTTGCTGCGGTACAGACCATGAAACTGTTGCTGCGGTGCAAACCATGAAACTGTTGCTGCGGTACAGAAAATGAAACTGTTGCTGCAGACCATGAAAATGTTGCTGCGGTGCAGACCATGAAACTGTTGCTGCGGTGCAGACCATGAGACTGTTGCTGCATGTATGTCCCGCAGCAACTGTTGCTGCGGTGCAGACCATGAAACTGTTGCTGCGGTGCAAACCATGAAAATGTTGCTTCGGTGCAAACCATGGAACTGTTGCTGCATGTATCTCCCCCAGCAACTGTTGCTGCGGTGCAAACCATGAAACTGTTGCTGCGCTGCAGACCATGAAAATGTTGCTGCGGTACAGACCATGAAACTGTTGCTGCGGTGCAAACCATGAAACTGTTGCTGCGGTACAGAAAATGAAACTGTTGCTGCAGACCATGAAAATGTTGCTGCGGTGCAGACCATGAAACTGTTGCTGCGGTGCAGACCATGAGCTGCATGTATGTCCCGCAGCAACTGTTGCTGCGGTGCAGACCATGAAACTGTTGCTGCGGTGCAAACCATGAAAATGTTGCTGCGGTGCAAACCATGAAACAGTTGCTGCGGTGCAGACCATGATAACGTTGCTACATAAATGTTGCTGCGATGCAAACCATGAGACTGTTGCTGCTTGTATGCCCCGCAGCAACTGTTTCATGGATTGTCCCGCAGCAACAGTTGCCGCGGTACAATTATTGTCCCGCAGCAACAGTTGCCGCGGTGCAATGATTGTCCCGCAGCAACAGTTGCCGCGGTGATATGATTGTCCCGCAGCAACTGTTGCCGCGGTACAATTATTGTCCCGCGGCAACTGTTGCTGCCGTGCATAACATGAAGCAACAGTTTCATGGATTGTCCCGCAGCAACAGTTGCTGCGGTGCAATTATTGTCCCGCGGCAACAGTTGCTGCGGGACAATAATTGCACCACAGCAACTGTTGCTGCGGGACAATCATTGCACCGCAGCAACTGTTGCTGCGGTGCATAACATGAAGCAACAGTTTCATGGATTGTCCCGCAGCAACAGTTGCCGCGGTACAATGATTGTCCCGCAGCAACAGTTGCCGCGGTGCAATTATTGTCCCGCAGCAACTGTTGCTGCCGTGTGTTGCTTCATGTTATGCACCGCGGCAACTGTTGCTGCGGGATAATCCATGAAACTGTTGCTTCATGTTATGCACGGCAGCAACAGTTGCTGCGGGACAATAATTGCACCGCGGCAACTGTTGCTGCGGGACAATAATTGTACCGCGGCAACTGTTGCTGCGGGACAATAATTGCACCGCGGCAACAGTTGCTGCGGGACAATCCATGAAACTGTTGCTTCATGTTATGCACGGCAGCAACAGTTGCTGCGGTGCAATGATTGTCCCGCAGCAACAGTTGCTGTGGTGCAATTATTGTCCCGCAGCAACAGTTGCCGCGGTACAATTATTGTCCCGCAGCAACAGTTGCCGCGGTGCAATTATTGTCCCGCAGCAACTGTTGCTGCCGTGTGTTGCTTCATGTTATGCACCGCGGCAACTGTTGCTGCGGGACAATAATTGTACCGCGGCAACTGTTGCTGCGGGACAATCATTGCACCGCGGCAACTGTTGCTGCGGGACAATAATTGTACCGCGGCAACTGTTGCTGCCGTGCATAACATGAAGCAACAGTTTCATGGATTGTCCCGCAGCAACAGTTGCCGCGGTGCATAACATGAAGCAACACACGGCAGCAACAGTTGCTGCGGGACAATAATTGCACCGCGGCAACTGTTGCTGCGGGACAATAATTGTACCGCGGCAACTGTTGCTGCGGGACAATAATTGCACCACAGCAACTGTTGCTGCGGGACAATAATTGTACCGCGGCAACTGTTGCTGCGGGATAATCCATGAAACTGTTGCTTCATGTTATGCACGGCAGCAACAGTTGCTGCGGGACAATAATTGCACCGCGGCAACTGTTGCTGCGGGACAATAATTGTACCGCGGCAACTGTTGCTGCGGGACAATCATTGCACCGCGGCAACTGTTGCTGCGGGACAATAATTGTACCGCGGCAACTGTTGCTGCGGGACAATAATTGCACCGCGGCAACAGTTGCTGCGGGACAATAATTGTACCGCGGCAACTGTTGCTGCGGGACAATCCATGAAACTGTTGCTTCATGTTATGCACGGCAGCAACAGTTGCTGCGGGAAAATCATTGTACCGAGGCAACTGTTGCTGCGGGACAATCCATGAAACTGTTGCTTCATGTTATGCACCGCAGCAACAGTTGCTGCGGGAAAATAATTGTACCGCGGCAACAGTTGCTGCGGGACAATCATTGCACCGCGGCAACAGTTGCTGCGGGACAATAATTGTACCGCGGCAACTGTTGCTGCGGGACAATCCATGAAACTGTTGCTTCATGTTATGCACGGCAGCAACAGTTGCTGCGGGACAATAATTGCACCGCGGCAACTGTTGCTGGTGGACAAACATTACATGCAGCAATAGTTTCATGGATTGTCCCGCAGCAACTGTTGCTTCATGGTTTCCACCGCAGCAACAGTTGCTACTGCATGGTCTGCACCGCAGCAACATTTTCATGGTTTGGACCGCAGCAACAGTTGCTCCGGTGAAATACCCTTATATCTCAGCCATTTCAAGGACTATCCGGATGTTCTTTGGCCAGATTGAAGTCCTTGATGATCCGCATCGATTGACACTATTAGATCCTGGAAAGTCCTTCAGGGAGCTGAGATAAAAGGACCTTTTTGTGTTTACAAAAATAGCTAAATTCTCGCGAGTCCTTTGAAGGATCAGGACGAAAATAGTGTCAAACGATTTCTTTCATCAAGGACTATCATCTGTGAAAAGGACATCCCAATAGTCCTGCCAGGAGCTGAGATATAACGGTATTTATGTGTTTTTTCTGTTTTCTTGCCCGTCTGGTGCATCCTGGGACTTAGAAAAAATCACTAATAAAATTTTTTCCATCCCTAGATGACCCCTACTTTTTGGATGCCAATCGACGCGGATCATCAAGGACATTCGAACGCACCATATCTTTTCGTCCTGCGGCAGGATTTACGGATTTTGGAGCAAAAAAACGAAAAAAGGATAATTGTCTTAAGGAAAAATTACAAGTCCAAAAACACATAAGTGTTTATAACTCGGCCATTTTAAGGACGATTTGGATGTCCTTTGGCCAGATCAAGGACCTTGTTAATTCGCGTAAATTGACATATGCAGGTCCTTGAAAGTCCTTTAAAAAGCTATAAAAAAGGATAATTTCCAAAAAATGTTTGTCCTGCATCCTTAGATGACCCCTACTTTTTTTGATGCCAATCGGCGCGGATCATCAAGGACATTCGAACGCACCATGTCCTTTCGTCCTGCGGCAGGATTTGCGGATTCTAGAGCTAAAAAAACGAAAAAAGGGCAATTTTCTCGAGGCCATAACTCCGCAGGACATTAACCGATTTCGCCAGGACATGTTTTTCTAGGACCTCCAGGAGCAGGACTATCGATCTGCATTCAAGGATTCGAAATATCTTTCAAAAAATTTTGCAAAAATTTTTACAAGGGGGTAGGTCGAAAAAATGGCAAAAAATCACAAAAATTTAGAAATATCCTTTTTCTCAGCCATTTCAAGGACTATCCGGATGTCCTTTGGCCAGATTGAAGTCCTTGATGATCCGCATCGATTGACACTATTAGATCCTGGAAAGTCCTTCAGGGAGCTGAGATAAAAGGACCTTTTTGTGTTTACAAAAATAGCTAAATTCTCGCGAGTCCTTTGAAGGATCAGGACGAAAATAGTGTCAAACGATTTCTTTCATCAAGGACTATCATCTGTGAAAAGGACATCCCAATAGTCCTGCCAGGAGCTGAGATATTACGGTATTTATGTGTTTTTTCTGTTTTGTTGCCCGTCTGGTGCATCCTGGGACTTAAAAAAAATCACTAATAAAATTTTTTCCATCCCTAGATGACCCCTACTTTTTGGATGCCAATCGACGCGGATCATCAAGGACATTCGAACGCACCATATCTTTTCGTCCTGCGGCAGGATTTACGGATTTTGGAGCAAAAAAACGAAAAAAGGATAATTGTCTTAAGGAAAAATTACAAGTCCAAAAAACACATAAGTGTTTATAACTCGGCCATTTTAAGGACGATTTGGATGTCCTTTGGCCAGATCAAGGACCTTGTTAATTCGCGTAAATTGACATATGCAGGTCCTTGAAAGTCCTTTAAAAAGCTATAAAAAAGGATAATTTCCAAAAAATGTTTGTCCTGCATCCTTAGATGACCCCTACTTTTTTTGATGCCAATCGGCGCGGATCATCAAGGACATTCGAACGCACCATGTCCTTTCGTCCTGCGGCAGGATTTGCGGATTCTAGAGCTAAAAAACGAAAAAAAGGGCAATTTTCTCGAGGCCATAACTCCGCAGGACATTAACCGATTTCGCCAGGACATGTTTTTCTAGGACCTCCAGGAGCAGGACTATCGATCTGCATTCAAGGATTCGAAATATCTTTCAAAAAATTTTGCAAAAATTTTTACAAGGGGGTAGGTCGAAAAAAATGGCAAAAAATCACAAAAAATTTAGAAATATCCTTTTTCTCAGCCATTTCAAGGACTATCCGGATGTCCTTTGGCCAGATTGAAGTCCTTGATGATCCGCATCGATTGACACTATTAGATCCTGGAAAGTCCTTCAGGGAGCTGAGATAAAAGGACCTTTTGTGTTTACAAAAATAGCTAAATTCTCGCGAGTCCTTTGAAGGATCAGGACGAAAATAGTGTCAAACGATTTCTTTCATCAAGGACTATCATCTGTGAAAAGGACATCCCAATAGTCCTGCCAGGAGCTGAGATATTACGGTATTTATGTGTTTTTTCTGTTTTGTTGCCCGTCTGGTGCATCCTGGGACTTAGAAAAAAATCACTAATAAAATTTTTTCCATCCCTAGATGACCCCTACTTTTTTGGATGCCAATCGACGCGGATCATCAAGGACATTCGAACGCACCATATCTTTTCGTCCTGCGGCAGGATTTACGGATTTTGGAGCAAAAAAACGAAAAAAGGATAATTGTCTTAAGGAAAAATTACAAGTCCAAAAAACACATAAGTGTTTATAACTCGGCCATTTTAAGGACGATTTGGATGTCCTTTGGCCAGATCAAGGACCTTGTTAATTCGCGTAAATTGACATATGCAGGTCCTTGAAAGTCCTTTAAAAAGCTATAAAAAAGGATAATTTCCAAAAAATGTTTGTCCTGCATCCTTAGATGACCCCTACTTTTTTTGATGCCAATCGGCGCGGATCATCAAGGACATTCGAACGCACCATGTCCTTTCGTCCTGCGGCAGGATTTGCGGATTCTAGAGCTAAAAAACGAAAAAAGGGCAATTTTCTCGAGGCCATAACTCCGCAGGACATTAACCGATTTCGCCAGGACATGTTTTTCTAGGACCTCCAGGAGCAGGACTATCGATCTGCATTCAAGGATTCGAAATATCTTTCAAAAAATTTTGCAAAAATTTTTACAAGGGGGTAGGTCGAAAAAATGGCAAAAAATCGCAAAAAATGTAAAAATATCCTTTTTTCTCAGCCATTTCAAGGACTATCCGGATGTCCTTTGGCCAGATTGAAGTCCTTGATGATCCGCATCGATTGACACTATTAGATCCTGGAAAGTCCTTCAGGGAGCTGAGATAAAAGGACCTTTTTGTGTTTACAAAAATAGCTAAATTCTCGCGAGTCCTTTGAAGGATCAGGACGAAAATAGTGTCAAACGATTTCTTTCATCAAGGACTATCATATGTGAAAAGGACATCCCAATAGTCCTGCCAGGAGCTGAGATATTACGGTATTTATGTGTTTTTTCTGTTTTGTTGCCCGTCTGGTGCATCCTGGGACTTAGAAAAAATCACTAATAAAATTTTTTCCATCCCTAGATGACCCCTACTTTTTTGGATGCCAATCGACGCGGATCATCAAGGACATTCGAACGCACCATATCTTTTCGTCCTGCGGCAGGATTTACGGATTTTGGAGCAAAAAAACGAAAAAAGGATAATTGTCTTAAGGAAAAATTACAAGTCCAAAAAACACATAAGTGTTTATAACTCGGCCATTTTAAGGACGATTTGGATGTCCTTTGGCCAGATCAAGGACCTTGTTAATTCGCGTAAATTGACATATGCAGGTCCTTGAAAGTCCTTTAAAAAGCTATAAAAAAGGATAATTTCCAAAAAATGTTTGTCCTGCATCCTTAGATGACCCCTACTTTTTTTGATGCCAATCGGCGCGGATCATCAAGGACATTCGAACGCACCATGTCCTTTCGTCCTGCGGCAGGATTTGCGGATTCTAGAGCTAAAAAACGAAAAAAGGGCAATTTTCTCGAGGCCATAACTCCGCAGGACATTAACCGATTTCGCCAGGACATGTTTTTCTAGGACCTCCAGGAGCAGGACTATCGATCTGCATTCAAGGATTCGAAATATCTTTCAAAAAATTTTGCAAAAATTTTTACAAGGGGGTAGGTCGAAAAAATGGCAAAAAATCGCAAAAAATGTAAAAATATCCTTTTTCTCAGCCATTTCAAGGACTATCCGGATGTCCTTTGGCCAGATTGAAGTCCTTGATGATCCGCATCGATTGACACTATTAGATCCTGGAAAGTCCTTCAGGGAGCTGAGATAAAAGGACCTTTTTGTGTTTACAAAAATAGCTAAATTCTCGCGAGTCCTTTGAAGGATCAGGACGAAAATAGTGTCAAACGATTTCTTTCATCAAGGACTATCATATGTGAAAAGGACATCCCAATAGTCCTGCCAGGAGCTGAGATATTACGGTATTTATGTGTTTTTTCTGTTTTGTTGCCCGTCTGGTGCATCCTGGGACTTAGAAAAAATCACTAATAAAATTTTTTCCATCCCTAGATGACCCCTACTTTTTTGGATGCCAATCGACGCGGATCATCAAGGACATTCGAACGCACCATAACTTTTCGTCCTGCGGCAGGATTTACGGATTTTGGAGCAAAAAAACGAAAAAAGGATAATTGTCTTAAGGAAAAATTACAAGTCCAAAAACACATAAGTGTTTATAACTCGGCCATTTTAAGGACGATTTGGATGTCCTTTGGCCAGATCAAGGACCTTGTTAATTCGCGTAAATTGACATATGCAGGTCCTTGAAAGTCCTTTAAAAAGCTATAAAAAGGATAATTTCCAAAAATTTTTGTCCTGCATCCTTAGATGACCCCTATTTTTTTTGATGCCAATCGGCGCGGATCATCAAGGACATTCGAACGCACCATGTCCTTTCGTCCTGCGGCAGGATTTGCGGATTCTAGAGCTAAAAAACGAAAAAAGGGCAATTTTCTCGAGGCCATAACTCCGCAGGACATTAACCGATTTCGCCAGGACATGTTTTTCTAGGACCTCCAGGAGCAGGACTATCGATCTGCATTCAAGGATTCGAAATATCTTTCAAAAAATTTTGCAAAAATTTTTACAAGGGGGTAGGTCGAAAAATGGCAAAAAATCACAAAAAATTTAGAAATATCCTTTTTCTCAGCCATTTCAAGGACTATCCGGATGTCCTTTGGCCAGATTGAAGTCCTTGATGATCCGCATCGATTGACACTATTAGATCCTGGAAAGTCCTTCAGGGAGCTGAGATAAAAGGACCTTTTTGTGTTTACAAAAATAGCTAAATTCTCGCGAGTCCTTTGAAGGATCAGGACGAAAATAGTGTCAAACGATTTCTTTCATCAAGGACTATCATCTGTGAAAAGGACATCCCAATAGTCCTGCCAGGAGCTGAGATATTACGGTATTTATGTGTTTTTTCTGTTTTGTTGCCCGTCTGGTGCATCCTGGGACTTAGAAAAAAATCACTAATAAAATTTTTTCCATCCCTAGATGACCCCTACTTTTTTGGATGCCAATCGACGCGGATCATCAAGGACATTCGAACGCACCATATCTTTTCGTCCTGCGGCAGGATTTACGGATTTTGGAGCAAAAAAACGAAAAAAGGATAATTGTCTTAAGGAAAAATTACAAGTCCAAAAAACACATAAGTGTTTATAACTCGGCCATTTTAAGGACGATTTGGATGTCCTTTGGCCAGATCAAGGACCTTGTTAATTCGCGTAAATTGACATATGCAGGTCCTTGAAAGTCCTTTAAAAAGCTATAAAAAGGATAATTTCAAAAAATGTTTGTCCTGCATCCTTAGATGACCCCTACTTTTTTTGATGCCAATCGGCGCGGATCATCAAGGACATTCGAACGCACCATGTCCTTTCGTCCTGCGGCAGGATTTGCGGATTCTAGAGCTAAAAAACGAAAAAAGGGCAATTTTCTCGAGGCCATAACTCCGCAGGACATTAACCGATTTCGCCAGGACATGTTTTTCTAGGACCTCCAGGAGCAGGACTATCGATCTGCATTCAAGGATTCGAAATATCTTTCAAAAAATTTTGCAAAAATTTTTACAAGGGGGTAGGTCGAAAAAATGGCAAAAAATCGCAAAAAATGTAAAAATATCCTTTTTTCTCAGCCATTTCAAGGACTATCCGGATGTCCTTTGGCCAGATTGAAGTCCTTGATGATCCGCATCGATTGACACTATTAGATCCTGGAAAGTCCTTCAGGGAGCTGAGATAAAAGGACCTTTTTGTGTTTACAAAAATAGCTAAATTCTCGCGAGTCCTTTGAAGGATCAGGACGAAAATAGTGTCAAACGATTTCTTTCATCAAGGACTATCATATGTGAAAAGGACATCCCAATAGTCCTGCCAGGAGCTGAGATATTACGGTATTTATGTGTTTTTTCTGTTTTGTTGCCCGTCTGGTGCATCCTGGGACTTAGAAAAAATCACTAATAAAATTTTTTCCATCCCTAGATGACCCCTACTTTTTTGGATGCCAATCGACGCGGATCATCAAGGACATTCGAACGCACCATATCTTTTCGTCCTGCGGCAGGATTTACGGATTTTGGAGCAAAAAAAACGAAAAAAGGATAATTGTCTTAAGGAAAAATTACAAGTCCAAAAAACACATAAGTGTTTATAACTCGGCCATTTTAAGGACGATTTGGATGTCCTTTGGCCAGATCAAGGACCTTGTTAATTCGCGTAAATTGACATATGCAGGTCCTTGAAAGTCCTTTAAAAAGCTATAAAAAAGGATAATTTCCAAAAAATGTTTGTCCTGCATCCTTAGATGACCCCTACTTTTTTTGATGCCAATCGGCGCGGATCATCAAGGACATTCGAACGCACCATGTCCTTTCGTCCTGCGGCAGGATTTGCGGATTCTAGAGCTAAAAAAACGAAAAAAGGGCAATTTTCTCGAGGCCATAACTCCGCAGGACATTAACCGATTTCGCCAGGACATGTTTTTCTAGGACCTCCAGGAGCAGGACTATCGATCTGCATTCAAGGATTCGAAATATCTTTCAAAAAATTTTGCAAAAATTTTTACAAGGGGGTAGGTCGAAAAAATGGCAAAAAATCGCAAAAAATGTAAAAATATCCTTTTTCTCAGCCATTTCAAGGACTATCCGGATGTCCTTTGGCCAGATTGAAGTCCTTGATGATCCGCATCGATTGACACTATTAGATCCTGGAAAGTCCTTCAGGGAGCTGAGATAAAAGGACCTTTTTGTGTTTACAAAAATAGCTAAATTCTCGCGAGTCCTTTGAAGGATCAGGACGAAAATAGTGTCAAACGATTTCTTTCATCAAGGACTATCATATGTGAAAAGGACATCCCAATAGTCCTGCCAGGAGCTGAGATATTACGGTATTTATGTGTTTTTTCTGTTTTGTTGCCCGTCTGGTGCATCCTGGGACTTAGAAAAAATCACTAATAAAATTTTTTCCATCCCTAGATGACCCCTACTTTTTTGGATGCCAATCGACGCGGATCATCAAGGACATTCGAACGCACCATAACTTTTCGTCCTGCGGCAGGATTTACGGATTTTGGAGCAAAAAAACGAAAAAAGGATAATTGTCTTAAGGAAAAATTACAAGTCCAAAAAACACATAAGTGTTTATAACTCGGCCATTTTAAGGACGATTTGGATGTCCTTTGGCCAGATCAAGGACCTTGTTAATTCGCGTAAATTGACATATGCAGGTCCTTGAAAGTCCTTTAAAAAGCTATAAAAAAGGATAATTTCCAAAAAATTTTTGTCCTGCATCCTTAGATGACCCCTACTTTTTTTGATGCCAATCGGCGCGGATCATCAAGGACATTCGAACGCACCATGTCCTTTCGTCCTGCGGCAGGATTTGCGGATTCTAGAGCTAAAAAACGAAAAAAGGGCAATTTTCTCGAGGCCATAACTCCGCAGGACATTAACCGATTTCGCCAGGACATGTTTTTCTAGGACCTCCAGGAGCAGGACTATCGATCTGCATTCAAGGATTCGAAATATCTTTCAAAAAATTTTGCAAAAATTTTTACAAGGGGTAGGTCGAAAAAAATGGCAAAAAATCACAAAAAATTTAGAAATATCCTTTTTCTCAGCCATTTCAAGGACTATCCGGATGTCCTTTGGCCAGATTGAAGTCCTTGATGATCCGCATCGATTGACACTATTAGATCCTGGAAAGTCCTTCAGGGAGCTGAGATAAAAGGACCTTTTTGTGTTTACAAAAATAGCTAAATTCTCGCGAGTCCTTTGAAGGATCAGGACGAAAATAGTGTCAAACGATTTCTTTCATCAAGGACTATCATATGTGAAAAGGACATCCCAATAGTCCTGCCAGGAGCTGAGATATTACGGTATTTATGTGTTTTTTCTGTTTTGTTGCCCGTCTGGTGCATCCTGGGACTTAGAAAAAAATCACTAATAAAATTTTTTCCATCCCTAGATGACCCCTACTTTTTTGGATGCCAATCGACGCGGATCATCAAGGACATTCGAACGCACCATAACTTTTCGTCGTGCGGCAGGATTTACGGATTTTGGAGCAAAAAAAACGAAAAAAGGATAATTGTCTTAAGGAAAAATTACAAGTCCAAAAAACACATAAGTGTTTATAACTCGGCCATTTTAAGGACGATTTGGATGTCCTTTGGCCAGATCAAGGACCTTGTTAATTCGCGTAAATTGACATATGCAGGTCCTTGAAAGTCCTTTAAAAAGCTATAAAAAGGATAATTTCCAAAAAATTTTTGTCCTGCATCCTTAGATGACCCCTACTTTTTTTGATGCCAATCGGCGCGGATCATCAAGGACATTCGAACGCACCATGTCCTTTCGTCCTGCGGCAGGATTTGCGGATTCTAGAGCTAAAAAACGAAAAAAGGGCAATTTTCTCGAGGCCATAACTCCGCAGGACATTAACCGATTTCGCCAGGACATGTTTTTCTAGGACCTCCAGGAGCAGGACTATCGATCTGCATTCAAGGATTCGAAATATCTTTCAAAAAATTTTGCAAAAATTTTTACAAGGGGGTAGGTCGAAAAAATGGCAAAAAATCACAAAAAATTTAGAAATATCCTTTTTCTCAGCCATTTCAAGGACTATCCGGATGTCCTTTGGCCAGATTGAAGTCCTTGATGATCCGCATCGATTGACACTATTAGATCCTGGAAAGTCCTTCAGGGAGCTGAGATAAAAGGACCTTTTTGTGTTTACAAAAATAGCTAAATTCTCGCGAGTCCTTTGAAGGATCAGGACGAAAATAGTGTCAAACGATTTCTTTCATCAAGGACTATCATCTGTGAAAAGGACATCCCAATAGTCCTGCCAGGAGCTGAGATATTACGGTATTTATGTGTTTTTTCTGTTTTGTTGCCCGTCTGGTGCATCCTGGGACTTAGAAAAAAATCACTAATAAAATTTTTTCCATCCCTAGATGACCCCTACTTTTTGGATGCCAATCGACGCGGATCATCAAGGACATTCGAACGCACCATATCTTTTCGTCCTGCGGCAGGATTTACGGATTTTGGAGCAAAAAAACGAAAAAGGATAATTGTCTTAAGGAAAAATTACAAGTCCAAAAAACACATAAGTGTTTATAACTCGGCCATTTTAAGGACGATTTGGATGTCCTTTGGCCAGATCAAGGACCTTGTTAATTCGCGTAAATTGACATATGCAGGTCCTTGAAAGTCCTTTAAAAAGCTATAAAAAGGATAATTTCCAAAAAATTTTTGTCCTGCATCCTTAGATGACCCCTACTTTTTTGATGCCAATCGGCGCGGATCATCAAGGACATTCGAACGCACCATGTCCTTTCGTCCTGCGGCAGGATTTGCGGATTCTAGAGCTAAAAAACGAAAAAAGGGCAATTTTCTCGAGGCCATAACTCCGCAGGACATTAACCGATTTCGCCAGGACATGTTTTTCTAGGACCTCCAGGAGCAGGACTATCGATCTGCATTCAAGGATTCGAAATATCTTTCAAAAAATTTTGCAAAAATTTTTACAAGGGGGTAGGTCGAAAAAATGGCAAAAAATCACAAAAAATTTAGAAATATCCTTTTTTCTCAGCCATTTCAAGGACTATCCGGATGTCCTTTGGCCAGATTGAAGTCCTTGATGATCCGCATCGATTGACACTATTAGATCCTGGAAAGTCCTTCAGGGAGCTGAGATAAAAGGACCTTTTTGTGTTTACAAAAATAGCTAAATTCTCGCGAGTCCTTTGAAGGATCAGGACGAAAATAGTGTCAAACGATTTCTTTCATCAAGGACTATCATCTGTGAAAAGGACATCCCAATAGTCCTGCCAGGAGCTGAGATATTACGGTATTTATGTGTTTTTTCTGTTTTGTTGCCCGTCTGGTGCATCCTGGGACTTAGAAAAAATCACTAATAAAATTTTTTCCATCCCTAGATGACCCCTACTTTTTGGATGCCAATCGACGCGGATCATCAAGGACATTCGAACGCACCATATCTTTTCGTCCTGCGGCAGGATTTACGGATTTTGGAGCAAAAAAACGAAAAAAGGATAATTGTCTTAAGGAAAAATTACAAGTCCAAAAAACACATAAGTGTTTATAACTCGGCCATTTTAAGGACGATTTGGATGTCCTTTGGCCAGATCAAGGACCTTGTTAATTCGCGTAAATTGACATATGCAGGTCCTTGAAAGTCCTTTAAAAAGCTATAAAAAAGGATAATTTCCAAAAATTTTTGTCCTGCATCCTTAGATGACCCCTACTTTTTTTGATGCCAATCGGCGCGGATCATCAAGGACATTCGAACGCACCATGTCCTTTCGTCCTGCGGCAGGATTTGCGGATTCTAGAGCTAAAAAACGAAAAAAGGGCAATTTTCTCGAGGCCATAACTCCGCAGGACATTAACCGATTTCGCCAGGACATGTTTTTCTAGGACCTCCAGGAGCAGGACTATCGATCTGCATTCAAGGATTCGAAATATCTTTCAAAAAATTTTGCAAAAATTTTTACAAGGGGGTAGGTCGAAAAAATGGCAAAAAATCACAAAAAATTTAGAAATATCCTTTTTCTCAGCCATTTCAAGGACTATCCGGATGTCCTTTGGCCAGATTGAAGTCCTTGATGATCCGCATCGATTGACACTATTAGATCCTGGAAAGTCCTTCAGGGAGCTGAGATAAAAGGACCTTTTTGTGTTTACAAAAATAGCTAAATTCTCGCGAGTCCTTTGAAGGATCAGGACGAAAATAGTGTCAAACGATTTCTTTCATCAAGGACTATCATATGTGAAAAGGACATCCCAATAGTCCTGCCAGGAGCTGAGATATTACGGTATTTATGTGTTTTTTCTGTTTTGTTGCCCGTCTGGTGCATCCTGGGACTTAGAAAAAAATCACTAATAAAATTTTTTCCATCCCTAGATGACCCCTACTTTTTTGGATGCCAATCGACGCGGATCATCAAGGACATTCGAACGCACCATAACTTTTCGTCCTGCGGCAGGATTTACGGATTTTGGAGCAAAAAAACGAAAAAAGGATAATTGTCTTAAGGAAAAATTACAAGTCCAAAAAACACATAAGTGTTTATAACTCGGCCATTTTAAGGACGATTTGGATGTCCTTTGGCCAGATCAAGGACCTTGTTAATTCGCGTAAATTGACATATGCAGGTCCTTGAAAGTCCTTTAAAAAGCTATAAAAAAGGATAATTTCCAAAAAATTTTTGTCCTGCATCCTTAGATGACCCCTACTTTTTTTGATGCCAATCGGCGCGGATCATCAAGGACATTCGAACGCACCATGTCCTTTCGTCCTGCGGCAGGATTTGCGGATTCTAGAGCTAAAAAAACGAAAAAAGGGCAATTTTCTCGAGGCCATAACTCCGCAGGACATTAACCGATTTCGCCAGGACATGTTTTTCTAGGACCTCCAGGAGCAGGACTATCGATCTGCATTCAAGGATTCGAAATATCTTTCAAAAAATTTTGCAAAAATTTTTACAAGGGGGTAGGTCGAAAAAATGGCAAAAAATCACAAAAAATTTAGAAATATCCTTTTTTCTCAGCCATTTCAAGGACTATCCGGATGTCCTTTGGCCAGATTGAAGTCCTTGATGATCCGCATCGATTGACACTATTAGATCCTGGAAAGTCCTTCAGGGAGCTGAGATAAAAGGACCTTTTTGTGTTTACAAAAATAGCTAAATTCTCGCGAGTCCTTTGAAGGATCAGGACGAAAATAGTGTCAAACGATTTCTTTCATCAAGGACTATCATCTGTGAAAAGGACATCCCAATAGTCCTGCCAGGAGCTGAGATATTACGGTATTTATGTGTTTTTTCTGTTTTGTTGCCCGTCTGGTGCATCCTGGGACTTAGAAAAAATCACTAATAAAATTTTTTCCATCCCTAGATGACCCCTACTTTTTGGATGCCAATCGACGCGGATCATCAAGGACATTCGAACGCACCATATCTTTTCGTCCTGCGGCAGGATTTACGGATTTTGGAGCAAAAAAACGAAAAAAGGATAATTGTCTTAAGGAAAAATTACAAGTCCAAAAACACATAAGTGTTTATAACTCGGCCATTTTAAGGACGATTTGGATGTCCTTTGGCCAGATCAAGGACCTTGTTAATTCGCGTAAATTGACATATGCAGGTCCTTGAAAGTCCTTTAAAAAGCTATAAAAAAGGATAATTTCCAAAAAATTTTTGTCCTGCATCCTTAGATGACCCCTACTTTTTTTGATGCCAATCGGCGCGGATCATCAAGGACATTCGAACGCACCATGTCCTTTCGTCCTGCGGCAGGATTTGCGGATTCTAGAGCTAAAAAAACGAAAAAAGGGCAATTTTCTCGAGGCCATAACTCCGCAGGACACTAACCGATTTCGCCAGGACATGTTTTTCTAGGACCTCCAGGAGCAGGACTATCGATCTGCATTCAAGGATTCGAAATATCTTTCAAAAAATTTTGCAAAAATTTTTACAAGGGGGTAGGTCGAAAAAATGGCAAAAAATCACAAAAAATTTAGAAATATCCTTTTTTCTCAGCCATTTCAAGGACTATCCGGATGTCCTTTGGCCAGATTGAAGTCCTTGATGATCCGCATCGATTGACACTATTAGATCCTGGAAAGTCCTTCAGGGAGCTGAGATAAAAGGACCTTTTTGTGTTTACAAAAATAGCTAAATTGTCGCGAGTCCTTTGAAGGATCAGGACGAAAATAGTGTCAAACGATTTCTTTCATCAAGGACTATCATCTGTGAAAAGGACATCCCAATAGTCCTGCCAGGAGCTGAGATATTACGGTATTTATGTGTTTTTTCTGTTTTGTTGCCCGTCTGGTGCATCCTGGGACTTAGAAAAAAATCACTAATAAAATTTTTCCATCCCTAGATGACCCCTACTTTTTTGGATGCCAATCGACGCGGATCATCAAGGACATTCGAACGCACCATATCTTTTCGTCCTGCGGCAGGATTTACGGATTTTGGAGCAAAAAAACGAAAAAAGGATAATTGTCTTAAGGAAAAATTACAAGTCCAAAAAACACATAAGTGTTTATAACTCGGCCATTTTAAGGACGATTTGGATGTCCTTTGGCCAGATCAAGGACCTTGTTAATTCGCGTAAATTGACATATGCAGGTCCTTGAAAGTCCTTTAAAAAGCTATAAAAAAGGATAATTTCCAAAAAATTTTTGTCCTGCATCCTTAGATGACCCCTACTTTTTTGATGCCAATCGGCGCGGATCATCAAGGACATTCGAACGCACCATGTCCTTTCGTCCTGCGGCAGGATTTGCGGATTCTAGAGCTAAAAAACGAAAAAAGGGCAATTTTCTCGAGGCCATAACTCCGCAGGACATTAACCGATTTCGCCAGGACATGTTTTTCTAGGACCTCCAGGAGCAGGACTATCGATCTGCATTCAAGGATTCGAAATATCTTTCAAAAAATTTTGCAAAAATTTTTACAAGGGGGTAGGTCGAAAAATGGCAAAAAATCACAAAAAATTTAGAAATATCCTTTTTCTCAGCCATTTCAAGGACTATCCGGATGTCCTTTGGCCAGATTGAAGTCCTTGATGATCCGCATCGATTGACACTATTAGATCCTGGAAAGTCCTTCAGGGAGCTGAGATAAAAGGACCTTTTTGTGTTTACAAAAATAGCTAAATTCTCGCGAGTCCTTTGAAGGATCAGGACGAAAATAGTGTCAAACGATTTCTTTCATCAAGGACTATCATATGTGAAAAGGACATCCCAATAGTCCTGCCAGGAGCTGAGATATTACGGTATTTATGTGTTTTTTCTGTTTTGTTGCCCGTCTGGTGCATCCTGGGACTTAGAAAAAAATCACTAATAAAATTTTTTCCATCCCTAGATGACCCCTACTTTTTTGGATGCCAATCGACGCGGATCATCAAGGACATTCGAACGCACCATAACTTTTCGTCCTGCGGCAGGATTTACGGATTTTGGAGCAAAAAAACGAAAAAGGATAATTGTCTTAAGGAAAAATTACAAGTCCAAAAAACACATAAGTGTTTATAACTCGGCCATTTTAAGGACGATTTGGATGTCCTTTGGCCAGATCAAGGACCTTGTTAATTCGCGTAAATTGACATATGCAGGTCCTTGAAAGTCCTTTAAAAAGCTATAAAAAAGGATAATTTCCAAAAATTTTTGTCCTGCATCCTTAGATGACCCCTACTTTTTTTGATGCCAATCGGCGCGGATCATCAAGGACATTCGAACGCACCATGTCCTTTCGTCCTGCGGCAGGATTTGCGGATTCTAGAGCTAAAAAACGAAAAAGGGCAATTTTCTCGAGGCCATAACTCCGCAGGACATTAACCGATTTCGCCAGGACATGTTTTTCTAGGACCTCCAGGAGCAGGACTATCGATCTGCATTCAAGGATTCGAAATATCTTTCAAAAAATTTTGCAAAAATTTTTACAAGGGGGTAGGTCGAAAAAATGGCAAAAAATCACAAAAAATTTAGAAATATCCTTTTTTCTCAGCCATTTCAAGGACTATCCGGATGTCCTTTGGCCAGATTGAAGTCCTTGATGATCCGCATCGATTGACACTATTAGATCCTGGAAAGTCCTTCAGGGAGCTGAGATAAAAGGACCTTTTTGTGTTTACAAAAATAGCTAAATTCTCGCGAGTCCTTTGAAGGATCAGGACGAAAATAGTGTCAAACGATTTCTTTCATCAAGGACTATCATATGTGAAAAGGACATCCCAATAGTCCTGCCAGGAGCTGAGATATTACGGTATTTATGTGTTTTTTCTGTTTTGTTGCCCGTCTGGTGCATCCTGGGACTTAGAAAAAAATCACTAATAAAATTTTTTCCATCCCTAGATGACCCCTACTTTTTGGATGCCAATCGACGCGGATCATCAAGGACATTCGAACGCACCATAACTTTTCGTCCTGCGGCAGGATTTACGGATTTTGGAGCAAAAAAACGAAAAAAGGATAATTGTCTTAAGGAAAAATTACAAGTCCAAAAACACATAAGTGTTTATAACTCGGCCATTTTAAGGACGATTTGGATGTCCTTTGGCCAGATCAAGGACCTTGTTAATTCGCGTAAATTGACATATGCAGGTCCTTGAAAGTCCTTTAAAAAGCTATAAAAAAGGATAATTTCCAAAAAAATTTTTGTCCTGCATCCTTAGATGACCCCTACTTTTTTTGATGCCAATCGGCGCGGATCATCAAGGACATTCGAACGCACCATGTCCTTTCGTCCTGCGGCAGGATTTGCGGATTCTAGAGCTAAAAAACGAAAAAGGGCAATTTTCTCGAGGCCATAACTCCGCAGGACATTAACCGATTTCGCCAGGACATGTTTTTCTAGGACCTCCAGGAGCAGGACTATCGATCTGCATTCAAGGATTCGAAATATCTTTCAAAAAATTTTGCAAAAATTTTTACAAGGGGGTAGGTCGAAAAAAATGGCAAAAAATCACAAAAAATTTAGAAATATCCTTTTTTCTCAGCCATTTCAAGGACTATCCGGATGTCCTTTGGCCAGATTGAAGTCCTTGATGATCCGCATCGATTGACACTATTAGATCCTGGAAAGTCCTTCAGGGAGCTGAGATAAAAGGACCTTTTTGTGTTTACAAAAATAGCTAAATTCTCGCGAGTCCTTTGAAGGATCAGGACGAAAATAGTGTCAAACGATTTCTTTCATCAAGGACTATCATCTGTGAAAAGGACATCCCAATAGTCCTGCCAGGAGCTGAGATATTACGGTATTTATGTGTTTTTTCTGTTTTGTTGCCCGTCTGGTGCATCCTGGGACTTAGAAAAAAATCACTAATAAAATTTTTTCCATCCCTAGATGACCCCTACTTTTTTTGATGGCAATCGACGCGGATCATCAAGGACATCCTAGCGAACCATGTCCTTTCGTCCTGCGGCAGGATTTGCGGATTTTGGAGCTTAAAATCGCCCTGGCGCAATCTGGGACTTGAAATAAATAAAAATACAAAAATATCATGTTCTGCATCCTTAGATGCCTCCTTTTTGATGCGAATCGATGCGGCTCATCAAGGACATTCGAACGCACCATGTCCTGTCGTCCTGCGACAGGATTTGCAGATTTTAGAGCTAAAAACCCATTTCATATAATTTTAGTGAATAAACTTAAGTAAAACAACAAAATTATCATGTTCTGCATCCTTAGATGCCTTCTTTTTGATGCCAATCGATGCGGCTCATCAAGGGCATTTGAACGCACCATGTCCTGTCGTCCTGCGACAGGATTTACGGATTTTAGAGCTAAAAACCCATTTCATATCATTTAAGTGAATAAATTATGTGTAGCATACTTTTAGGGCTCAATAAACTTTAAAAAAAAATTGTGTAGCATAATTTTGGGGTGGGGTTTAAAATTAAAATACAGCCACCTACTATGCATTTCTGTTCGCCTGGTATTTCAATTTGGCCCCAGTACAAAATTTGAATTTTTGCCAGCGGAATTTTCCGCTGAGGGACAAAATAAAATACCAGGCGAACAGAAATGCATAGTAGGTGGCTGGCCTGTAAATTCATATATTAAAAATCAGCCACCTACTATGCATTTCTGTTCGCCTGGTATTTCATTTTGGCCCCAGTACAAAATTTGAATTTTTACCGGCGGAAATTTCCGCTGGGGGACAAAATAAAATACCAGGCGAACAGAAATGCATAGTAGGTGGCTGGCCTGTAAATTCATAAATTAAAAATCAGCCACCTACTATGCATTTCTGTTCGCCTGGTATTTCATTTTGTCTTCCAGCTGAAAATTCAGCCGGCAAAAATTCAAATTTTGTACTGGGGCCAAATTGAAATACCAGGCGAACAGAAATGCACAGTAGGTGGCTGATTTTTTAATTTCAAACCCCACCCCAAAATTATGCTACACAATTTTTTTTTAGTTTAGTTTATTGAGCCCTAAAAGTATGCTACACATAATTTATTCACTAAAATGTTATGAAATGGTTTTTAAGCTCTAAAATCCGTAAATCCTGTCGCAGGACGACAGGACATGGTGCGTTCGAATCCCCTTGATGAGCCGCATCGATTCCCACCAAAACGGAGGCATCTAAGGATGCAGAACATGTTATTTTTGTGTCTTTTTTAAGTCCCAGAATGCATCAGGGTGTTATGTAAATCCTGCCGCAAGACGAAAGGACATGTATTGGGGAAAAATAACAAAACATAGCATACTTCTATCTGGATTTATATTTTGGACAACAGTGATTTGAATTATATTAATATTAGGATTAAATTGTATTAAAATAATGATTAAATTATATTAAAACAATTGTGTCTTAACGTTTATTTACACATAGCTCCGTAGTACTTTAACCGTGTGCCGTTTCGACTGCCACTATGATATCCTGAAAGGTCCTTTAGGAAGCTGAAATAAACAAATTTAGAGAAAAATTACAAGTCCAACCATTTTGAACAACATTTCTTAGAAAAGTTCAAAATTTTTCATAATCCTCAGCTTTGCGATTCTGTAAAGTTTTGATTGCACTTGAAAGAATGTGAAAATTCAATTAAAACTGCATTACAAGTTTACAAATCGGTAGAAAATTGTTGTAAATACAGCCATCACAAATTTAGAACTTTAACTAAATTTTTTTCAATATGTGTTGCAAAATTTATGAAAAAACATGAACTTTGCATACCTCTATGTCAATTTTTGGGCGATTTCAAAAATTCCATTCTTCTTGTGCTGATAAGTTTCAATTGACAAACGTTTCTTTGCCAAAAAATGTGACAGTGCTTCTCTTTGCCAATTTACAAAATTTAACGGGGATATCTTAACCAACATTTTTCGAACCTTTATCCGGAGGTACCCTGCTGCTGTGGAGATTGGTAGTGAAATACTCCTCTTGCAACTAGTGATACCTTGCTCCTGCGTCTTCTGGAGCTAGCCTGCTCCTATTGCTGCTTCCTAATCGCCAACTGGTAACAAGACCCAGCGATTAAGAATGAGGTCTAAACCATAAATGAATGGGATAACTACAAAAATTACCTCTGGATATTATATAAAATGATTTTCAGTTAGTCTTTCAGTTAATTGCAATTTTATAAACTTTCTGCCAACTTACACTGCTGCTGTGGAGACTGGTGGTGAAATACTGCTCTTCCAACTAATGATCTCCTGCTCCTGCGTCTCCTGGAGCTAGCCCGCTCCTATTGCTGCTTCCTAATCGCCAACTGGTAACAAGACCCAGCGAGTGAGAATGAGGTCTAAACCATAAGCGAATGGGATTCCTACAAAAATTACCTCTATATATTATATAAAATGATTTTCAGTTAGTCTTTCAGTTACTTACAAAAGTAATTTGCTGAAGAGCCAAGTTTCACATCGATGCGGCGCATATTTCAAAGGGGTTCTTCGCAAATGCATTATCTGCAATGGATACTGAAGAGGGCACTAGTTAATTGCAATTTTATAAACTTTCTGCCAACTTACCCTGCTGCTGTGGAGACTGGTGGTGAAATACTGCTCTTCCAACTAATGATCTCCTGCTCCTGCGTCTCCTGGAGCTAGCCCGCTCCTATTGCTGCTTCTTAATCGCCAACTGGTAACAAGACCCAGCGATTGAGAATGAGGTCTAAACCATAAGCGAATGGGATTCCCACAAAAATTACCTCTATATATTATATAAAATGATTTCCAGATAGTCTTTCAGTTACTTACAAAACTAATTTGCTGAAGAGCCAAGTTTCATATCGATGCGGCGCATATTTCATAGGTGTTCTTCGCAAATGCATCATCTGCAAGGGATATTGAAGGGGGCACTAGTTAATTGCAATTTTATAAACTTTCTGCCAACTTACCCTGCTGCTGTGGAGACTGGTGGTGAAATACTGCTCTTCCAACTAATGATCTCCTGCTCCTGCGTCTCCTGGAGCTAGCCCGCTCCTATTGCTGCTTCTTAATCGCCAACTGGTAACAAGACCCAGCGATTGAGAATGAGGTCTAAACCATAAGCGAATGGGATTCCTACAAAAATTACCTCTATATATTATATAAAATGATTTCCAGATAGTCTTTCAGTTACTTACAAAACTAATTTGCTGAAGAGCCAAGTTTCATATCGATGCGGCGCATATTTCATAGGGGTTCTTCGCAAATGCATCATCTGCAAGGGATATTGAAGGGGGCACGAGTTAATTGCAATTTTATTAACTTTATAAACATTGTGACCCGCAACGCGTGGCCAAACTTTTATCGATAACGATTAAGAGCGGTGGAATTGTGCGTCTAACAGCACGCTGTTAACTTATTTACCGATAACGACTAGGCGCTGTACAATTGTGCGTATAACAGCACGCTGTTAATTTTTGACTGAGCTGCTAGGCGTAACGGATATTCAAAAATTAAAAAAAACAAAATTTTAGTTCATAGTTCAAAAGTTTTTAAGAATTGTCAGCTTTGCATTTCTCTTAAATTTTTATGGTATTTTAAAGAATGTGAAAACATTTTTTTCAAAATCTGTTCTAAAATTTATCAAAAAACCTCAATTTTGCAAATGCCTAACAATGCATATTATCGCATGAATTCTAGACTTATGTTCTTTTTTCCTGCTCTTCATTCGAGGTTTTGACAGTATTTAAAGATAGTTAAAAAAGTGATCAAAATGTTTAAAATCGGTAGAAATTTGCCCTAAATATACTTTTCTGGCCAAAAAAACATATCGTTAGCTTGCCTAGAATTGAGTTATTTGTGTATAAATAATAAACCTTTTTGCCATTAAACCTTTAATTCGGCAAGCTTTAACTTATAAGAACTTTTTGAAATCGGCAAAGAGATGATCGATTTAGATTAAAATGAAGTTATTGGACTCACCATCATGACAATAGTGATGTCTTAGTATCAGAAGGAATATCTTCTTGTAGAAATAACGAAAATAAAAATATGTAAATTAGGTAGGAAGATGACTGTGCTAGGCATACTAATTGCTCTCAAATTGCTGGGAATAGCAAATCATTTCAGTAAGTTGGCTCAAATACGAGATGAACTAACGAAATTGTGGATATCCTTTTATTTATCCTTAATTGAAACTTGTTGATCGCAGCGTTATCTCACTTACTTGTCTCTTTTTTTCTTTGCACCTTTCTTAATAAGAGAGGAAGACGGGCATTAGCACTCTTTCAATTCAAGCCAAGTCAGTTACTGTCATTTTTAGCACTTTCATCAAAATACCTAGAAAGAAGACAGAGAGAAAGAGAGACAGCGATTAGTTGACTGATTAAATAAATAATTAATACAATGAGAAAGACAAAAGACAGCGTTTTGTTTTTTTTTTCCAAATAAATATTGTATGTTTATTGAAACTCAATTTGATATATAATATACATATTATTTTTGTGTATTTTTGTGTATCGGTTTTGCTACATTTAAATATATAATAATATATAATATGTAGGTATGCTCGATACTGCTGAACCCAGTATAGATATATACGATATATATGTATATGTAGTTAATACGGATTTTCTTCATTTTGTTTTAACGAATTGTTTAGGTATGTTTATATACTTATTATGTTTTTTATATAGTTTTGTAAGCCTTGCTACACATCATTTACACTTTGCACTTTTAAAGCGCAATCCAAACCTCGGGGAACGGAAACTTTACTTCTCTTTTCATCGGCCCTCATCTCAACGCGATATGGTGTTATTTTTACAGTGTTCGAAAGTACTCGTTGTAATTACAAATTGATCAATTACGCAGTACAGTACAACAACAGTAATTATAAGTAGTTCAAGTAAGACTAATTAATAAATAGTTAGTTAATTAGATAGTTAGTAAGTGGAAAGACCAAAAAATACCTATATTAGTAGTATATGGTTTAGTTTTGGTTAGTTTTGAATAATACGAGCATCTAAGTTCCATATTCTTTTCACCCGCCCCGACAAAAAAACGTATTTTAACAATATATATATATATACATATATATGTATATATAGGGTTTCCTCATAGCACAACCATTATTAGTTTTTCGTTTCCTCAAATCTACATAGGATATAGAATATAGATGATATTCATTAGTTTATTTTTTTTTGTTTTTGGTTTTTTGTCAACAGCCAGAATATGAAGAGTAATTACTGAATTAAAACTGAAGTATTATATGAAAAGTGTGTATGTGGGTGTGTGTGGGTGTGTGTGTGAGTGTGTATGCTTGTCGATGTGTGTGCGTGTGTGTTTGTTTGTGTGTGACACAACTTTTAGTTATACTTTTACCCTGACTACCTTGACAAACTATTTACCAAGTTACATGTAGTTCCACTTACATACAAATTACAACAAACATTACTACGAGAAAAAGACAGAGACAGAGATAGAGAGTGACAGAGACAGAGATAGGGTAAGTTAGAGCAGACAAATTAGAGTTATCTGACACTAAGTTCATATTTTTTAGTTGTGGTTTTTTTTTTTGTTTGTAGCAACAAAAAACAGCAACCACGTCCTAAGCTTTACATTTAAAGTACTTAAACAGATTTACTTTCGTTTTTCATTTTTCGTTTTTAGTTTTTAGTTTAGAGTGTGTGCGTCACTTGAACTAACTAAACTAATGGTAGAAAAAACGGACGCCCGACCGAGGGAAGAGTTCTGGCAGTCATGGCAAATAATTTTATAGAGTAAAAAGATATAAGTACATATACATATATGGATATAATTATATGTATGTAAATAATTTAATTAGTTAAGCTTAAGATAAAGTTTAGTTTTAGATCAGTTTAAATAAGCTGTATAGTTATAAATAAATATAGATATATATATATATATATATATATATGTATATATATATTGTATATAAATTTGTTTAATTTTTCGATTTTGTTTAGTTTGAAACTCCAAGTCAATTTTGTTTTGTTTTAATTTAGTTGAATGCTGATTCGATTTTCATTTTAAGTATATACGAGTAAAAGGTTTTTTTGTTTACTATTACAAGAGATTGTCCTATTTTCGGTTTTTTTCTTTTTGTTAATTGAAGCTTTCAGTTAAATGTTTGATAGAGAGAGAGAGAGAGAGACAGAGGGAAAAAGGGAGACTGAGCGAGACAGATAGATATATAGAAGGAAGGAGAGTGGGAATTTAGCTGGTAGACTGCAGATTGCAACAGCTGCGTCTGCGTCCGCGGTTGTTGGGTAGCGCTCTACAGTAAATTCGTCTTAATCACGCTTTAGTCACACTCAATTCTTAAACAATTACACATGGATACATACACACACACACACACACACACACATACACACAAACATGCACACATGTACATGCAAGTACAAGCTCACACACCCATAAAGATTGTCATATATATTAATTAAAGTTTCTCTTTCGATAACATGATTATACGTTAGTTTTTACTTTACTTCGATTAACAAGGAATTTTTCTGTAAATTTTTTATTTTGCTATTATTTTGTCGTTTCTTTTTTTTCTTTTTTTGATTCTTTCGTTTGTAGCAGTTGAAACCTGCTTGAGTTTCTTTGTAATTTTTTTTAGTTTGCTGAAAATCGTTACTAAACATTTTGCAATATATTAAATAGTTTGTTTTGTTTTTCGTTCTATTTATTGTTTTGGTTGGTTTGTTTCTTGTTCTATTTTTTGTTTGTTTTGTAACTTGTTTTTTGTTTTTGTATGTTTTATATTTTATTTTTGGCTATCCGCTTCTTAACGTTTCGTTGCCTTATATTTTCAACATTATTGTTTCACTTCAATTCATTTCCAACAATATTCAATTACTTTCCATTCTAAACTTTCACAAACACAACATCAACCAAAATATATTTATTCATTATTAAATATTCGCGTGTGTATGTATATAAATATTTCTATATTTTGTTTCATTTTGGTACTCAATTATTGTGCTGTCCGTTAGTTAACGTGCTGCCTAACTGTACTTTTTTAGTTTCTTACTTACAAAGCTCTCTCACCGTACAAACTAAACGAATAGTTAATCCTCTTCTAGTCCTAGCCAAGGCTAAGCTCATTTTACAATGACAAAAAAATGTGTACATATGTATGTGTGTATGTGTGTGTATATGGATATATGTATCTATCAATTTCCCACTTTCAAAAAGTCCAAAACAAGTATTTTTGAGAGCGAACTGAATGCTCCATAATATTAAAAAAAGGACGAACTCCTTTTTTAAGTCTTTTGGTAAGTAGATAGTGACAGTTTGTAGATTTACAAGTTTGAAGCGAAGAAATAAACATACGAATTTTCAAAATAGGCAAGAAATTTGCTGATTAAGCTGATTTAAGGAAAGATGAGTTAAGTTGTTTAGCGATTTCTGTAGACTAAGATATAGGCTAACACTTTTAAATGGTTTGCACAGCCCTTTAGAGGCCATCCCTCTCTTACTGATTGGTTAAGAAGAGAATTTCAGCAGCTTCTAGCTTCTGTTGTCATATAGAGTGAATATGTATCCGAAGAATCGATAAGAGTTGGTATTGAAGCTCATTTGGGGTGAGTTAATCAAGATTTTGAGTTGGGAAACTGTTGGATACTATAAATATGTATGTATATATGCATACATATATCTGTTTATATACTTTTTATGTGTGCTTTGTTGTGTGGCTGTGTGTAAATATATATGTATGTATATGTAGGTAGCATATCAGTATATTGGAATTATATATAGTTGCACATTATCTGATTAGATTTTACAACGAAATTAGTTTGTTGTTGTGTATTTGTTGGTTTTTTGTAGTTGTTGTTGTTGTGGGTTTGATTTTGGAGGGAACGCTTAGTTACTAACAAATTGAGCTTTAACTTTTAGTATTTGGTTTAGCATATGTTTTAAATTTGGTGTTATGCATTTCAATTGAATTGTTATTGTTTTTGTTGTCTGTATACGACGACTCGCTGGCTGGCTAAAATAATTCGGTCAAGGAGAATTATCTGAATCGGAGCCGCCGTAGCTGTGCATGGGAAACAATGGATACCAGCCACTGATGTGCTGGCCAATGTTTACCTTATCCAGATTCACCTCGGTGCCGCCCAGTCCCTGGTTATGCTCAAAGCCGACACAACGTTGCCAAACCATTATGACAATATTGCGGCCAAAGACGTCGGCGCTCTGTAAATTATTTGCATGCAAATTTACCTTGATGTAATTACACATGGATTTAAAAATACCGCGAAACCACAGCCTCGCACAATCCCGCCACTCCTACTGTGTGGTAGTCCACCACCAGGGTAGATGCAAGATGGGGGGCCAGCTGCCATTAATCGTATTACAATGCAGCCAAATAGGGCAATAACATCACATTTGCCTGCCCGCCTCCCTAGAGTCCTTTGTCACCGCCACCGCCACCGCCACCACCATCACCACTTCGTCATCATTGGCGCTCATAACGATGCCCCATTTACTCACCTGGTACTTGATGGTCTGCTTGTAGAAAGGCTCCGCGGAATGCCGCACCACCCGTGTCTTTTTCTTATGCCTCAATCGCTCGCCATCCTTGATGTAGCACTTCACATACGTGTCGGGCGGCGTTTCACAGTCCTCGTTCACAATGTTTCGGGCGCAAATCAACTGTTAAGGCAAAAGCGATTATACATACATATGTAAGTATGTGGGCCTCGCACCTTGAATGTACTTCATTCTCACTCACCTCCACTTCGACGTTGCCTTTGATTTTAACGAAGCCCATTTTCAATTCTCCATATCGCGCCATGGTCAGACGATAGCCTTTGGGATGTATTTGCGAAGGACCCAATTTCAGGCCGTAGCTGGATTCGCTTCCTGTGATGGCGGACACATTGACGTAGCTGCCGCTCAGTGTTTTCACCACGCTCTGTTTGCGCTGCGGACTGTCGCCGCATTGATCCGCATTGATTCGTTGATAGACACTGCCTTTGCGTGTGGGTGTTCCCATCGTGGGCGAATCACTGCTCGCGGCCACATACATGCTGCCCTTTCGTTGCAGCGACTGCGACTGCGACTGGGACTGGGACTGCGATTCACCACCCAATTGGAACATGCTGCCCTTACGCTGTTGCAGTGGGCCAGCGGAGAGCATCTCTTGGCCACGCAAATTGATCATGCTGCTCTTACGTAATGTGGACGAGTGTGGGCTTGCGGTGTCGCCACCCAAATTGGAGCCCAACAGCTGACTTTGTCGCTCCTGGGTGACATTCGAGACGGACGCTGCCTGTTTGAGACGCGACAAGGCCTGTTTGGGACTCTGAGGCGGCAGCTGGGTGCCAGAGCCCTTCCAGCGTGGCCGAAAGCGTTTATCCTCATCATCGGACGGTGGACTGGTCTCGGTGTTGCCAATGCCCATTGGCAGATGTTGCTGCTGCTGCTGTTGCTGCTGCAAGTGTTGTTGCTGTTGCAATTGTTGCAGTTGTTGCAATTGCTGTTGCTGCTGCTGCGAGAGATCCAGTATGGAACTCTTACGGCTATTCGGTCCACTGGGCAGACCAACGCGACTGGCACCTAATTTGGAATGGGGGGTTAGGTCGGATATATACATATGTAGATAGATCTATATATAATAGATATATACATATATATGTATATATATATATATATATATATATTTATATATATATGTATATATATATATATATGTTTTGTTATAGTAGGCTCAACTGTATTAAAACTCAACTCAAAGTACTAAAAGAATTCTTACTGGTCGAAAAAGTGTTACAATTACTTGGTAATTGGAAAGAATTGTTAATAGACAAAAAGCTACAAGAAAAAGCACGCACAAACATGCAAAACAACAGCTAACGGAACACTGAATGTATGTATCTTTGTGTGTGTGTGCGTGTGTGTGTGTGTGGGCGTGTGAGAGAGAGTGTCTTTGTGGTGAAAAGTGGTGAAATTAACATTATTTCATTGCGAAATCTGTCACAGTTTCTAAATTGAAATATTTATTTATCCAGAGATCATGAGTGACACAAATGTTGATGAAGTATTAGAAATCATTGGTAAATATCGTAAACGTTGATTGGTTGATCGCTCACTGTTATCGCTCGATAGGTTTCGGTTGCACGCAATTCATCATGCTGTGCACCTGCGGCTGCATCTGCGTCTTCATAATAAACGAGATAATGGGCATTACCATAATGGCCGTGGCAATCGCCTGCGAATTCGCATTGAGCGACATTGAACGCTCGTTTCTGACTAATGCCGGATTTCTGGGCATGATTGTCTTTGGCCATTACACGGGCTATACAACCGATTTGATTGGTCGTCGTCGAATGATTATGTATTCGATCGGTTCCAGTCTCATCACATCGATTATATCATTGGCCATGCCCAAGTTCTATTTATATCTGATACTTCGATTTATGGTTGGATCGCTGTGAGTAATCCTAAATGGTGTTTGGTGTCAGTGCCAACTTAATGGAAATTCTACATACTATACATGCAGCATCACTGGAGCAAGTACCTCGAATTTGGCCTACATAACCGAATACACGCCGGTGAAATTACGTCCACGTATTGTCACATTTATCGGTTATTTCCTGGCCCTGGGATATATCTATGTGCCATGTAAGAGTAGAGCGGTATTCACACACTGTTCTCGGTGTTCTCACTGAGCTTTCCTTTTCCAGGCATGGCCTATTTCTTTGGCTCCATGAAGCACGTTTTGTTCAGTGTCGGTAACTTTGACATTCGTTTGTGGCGCCTCACTGTGCTTATTAATGCAGCTCCTGGGCTAATTGGCTTCGTATCGATGTTAATACTCCCCGAATCGGCCAAGTATCTTCTGTCGGTGGGCAAGTCCGAGAAGGCCTACAACATTCTCGATGTTATGTGCAGGAAGAATCGAGGCCAGGATCTGAAAAGCTTCGGAGTGACCAGTATAACGCAACCGAATCTACGCAGCGAATTGGAAGGGCCAAGGAGACATTTTCTCATCCAAGTCTGGTTGGATACGGCACCGTTGTTCAAGCGACCATTTCTGCGTCCCATTTGCCTGCTCATGGGGGTTATGTCAGGCATCTTTTTTGTGTAAGTAATCGCCGGGAATGGGATGGGGTTGATATACTATGATACTATGTGGTTGCTTCCATCTCTCAGGGGCAATGGCTTGGGCAGTTGGTTCTTGCAATTGCGTCAACGCATGCCCGATGTCAGTGCAACAGTTTGCCAAATGCTCGAGCACCATTGGGTGGACAAGGAAAGCGGCAACTCCACAACTGCAGCATCCTGCTGGGATACTCCGGTCGATTACACTGATGGCGTCCTCCTTGGCTGCACGTTGCTCTGTGTCTACATCTTGATTTCGTGCGCCCTAATCTGCCTGAAACGGAAGATCATTATGTTGACCATACTTTTGATGGCTACGCTCGGCGGCTTCATTTTGAATTTCATCAATCAAAAATGGTTCATATTGTGTGCGTTCATTTGTTTCATCACAATGTGCTCTTGCTGCATTCTCTTGGTCTCGAGCATCATTTGTGATGTGGTTCCCACGCATTCTAGGTGAGTGAGGAAAACCAAGAGTCCTGACACTTTGCATATATGTTTCTATGTTCCAGAGCCACTGCCATCAGCCTTATAATCACCATAGCCCGTTTGCATACTGTAGTGGCCAGTCAGGTGGTTGGAGCTTTTCTCATAGATTATTGTTATATTGTTTTTAATATTTTTGTTGCAGTTGCCTTGGGTAAGCCGCCGACGACGACGCCGCCGCCTCGATTTATTTACTTAATCCACTAATTTCCTTTCTTTTTTTTGTTTCGTTTGTTGCAGCGTGTTTCTTGACGACTTTTTTTCTGCCAAAATAATTCTATATATAGAGAATAAATTCTAATAAATATGTGGCGCATACCTAAAGAGCTAGAGAGAGCCAAGATGTATCACACACTGCGTATACGTGATATGCGTAATTATTTGACAGACATGCTTCATTAAAACTTTTTTTGTGTGTCCCCATCCCCCCAACCACCCCTCCCCCCATTCCCTTCATTTTCATTTTATTTGCAGCTGCTTGGCCTGGCTCTCCCCCCTGCCCCCTGGGGGGCACAAGTGTCTGGGGGAGCCAAAGGGGCTTTATTATCAGCCTTGGCAATCAGTCAATCAATCATTCAATCAATTGAGCGCACATAGCACGAAGCGAAAATTTTATGTGCTTCAGAGAGAGAGAGAGACCAAAAAAAAAAGGATTATGGCAAAAGTTCAAATACATCTATATACACATTATATACACATACATACATATATACATATATATATACACGATGTGTGTATATAAGTACATATATATTTGTGCTTTGCAGCCAAAAATAAAATAAACGTCAAATAAACTTGGCGACAGCTGTGAGAGGAGTATTTTTTTTTGTGGGCGGGGAGTGGGCGTCGAGTGTATACCGGATATGAACGTGCGTAAAAAGGTTGCCGAGAACCCGAGAGTAAGGCAAAATGCTAAGCGGCTTAATAATAACTGCTAAAGCAAAAGGAAAATTCGTTGAAGGAAACACGAAGAAAAACATATTGAAAGCCCCGAACGAGAACGAGAATGAGAATAACACGAAAAATGAGATGAGAAGAAGATGAGAAGATGGTGGTGGTGGCAAGGAGAAGGAGAACGAGCAAAAACTTGCTGAACAAGCATAATAATGGCAACCGAGAAATTCTACGCTTTTTGCCAATGAAGCAGTCGATTTGGGATATCTATCAGCTAAGACTCTCACGGAGAAGAGGATGGCCCCCTCAATGGGCTCTTTCGTGGAGTTGGCAGAGGCGGAGGTGGAGGGGGCGCGGGTGGAGGTCACCCAGACAGTGACTGCGATTCAGATTCAAAATCAGATTCAAATTGAGACTGGGACCGGTGCGGGTGGCTCTGGGTGGTTGTGAGTCAGTCAGTCAGTCAGTCTCTGCTTATTTTCATATTTAACGGCTTGTTTGTGGCTCAGGCAAATGCGTTTTGTTGGCTTTGTTTTGCCTCTCTCGCCTGGTTTTATTCAAACAAATATGTATGTATGTACGTACCCTGTCTAAGCCCAGGGTATATCAAGCAAAAGAATTACAAGCAAAGATTTCACAAGTAGAGGAGAAAACATACATTGCGAGAATTTGTCATTAGAAAATGATTATTTTTGTTCTGGTATTTGATTATCTGTTTACGAACAAAGAGTTCCGAAAGGTTCTATAAGTAACAATGTCACTAAACACTTTTGCAAAGGCCATCCAAGGACGGCAATAGAATTAAAAAACTTAAGTGGTGACCCCGACGTAACCAAAGAATATCACAGAAAGAGACTCTTCCATGCTCTCCATTAAAATTGTGACCCCGACGATGGACTGTGGGTAAAAAGGGTATTTCGTAGTCGTCATGCCATGCTTCTTTCACATTTATATATGTATTTGTTTTTTTTTTTTGCGTTATTGCTGCTTGGCTTTTAAAAGTTAATTTCAAGGCTGAGCTATTTTTTGCGTCTCCTGGCGTTGAAGGGTTTATGATGACGGCTAAACGAATTGCTGCCGCTGCTTTTGTTGTTATCAGCCAACAGGTAATAAGGCGTGGCCCTGCCTCCTGCTGCTGCTGCTGCTGTTGTGTTGTTGCTGTGTGTGTGGCTTTGCATTTTTTAAACAAATTTTCCTTCATCTTTTTCTTTTGTCGAGTTTGTGTGCAAATAGCATCAATAAGCTGGAAATAAGCCCCAGCCAAATGATGGGGCATCAAAAGTTTTTTTTTTTTTTGCTGCTTTGTTCCCTGTGTCCCTGGGACTTAAGGGGCGACGATTTCATTCTTTTTGGGACCTGGCTAAGCCACTACGAGAGTGCCAATATATGTGTGTGTGTGTGTGTGTGTCTGTGTGTGTGTGCGTGTATGGTGGTGTGAATGTGTGTTGATGTGAGTATTAAACATGCATAAATAAAGTGAGCTTTTAATTAAATGGCATGCAACAAGCTTCAAATGGAAATAACTCAATTTCGCAAACAAAAAACTCAATGTCAAACGGAAAATTTTCTTTTGCATTTTGCATTCTTACCAGTGGTGGTGAGTGGTGGTGGTGGTGGTGGTGGTTGTAGGTGGTTGTGATGGTTTTAGTGGTGCTTGTTGTTGTTGTGGTGTTGTTTGTTGGTTTTAGCTTGTGTCTTATGTCAGATTTGTTTGCCATTACACAAAAAAAAAACAAAAAAAGAAACACAAAAAGAAAAAGAAATCAAAACACATTTTGCAGTTGCACTTGCATTTGCGGTTTTTCTTCTTGCTAAGCTCAATTTGCAGTGGTTTTGTATAATTTACAAAAGGTTTTCGCTTTTCATTCGGTTGTTCTGTGGTTGTTTCTGTTTTGGTTTTGGTTTCGGTATTATTGGTATTAACGTGAGAATATAATATAATAAAATACTTTTCTGACTGGTTTTTGTGCTTGTTGTTGTTGTTTTTGTTGTTGTTTATAAGGAGTTGCTTTAGTTAGTTTAGTTTAATTAGTGCGCTTATAATTGGGAGCTTTTATCTTGATCATTTTTGTTGGTTTTGTTTATAATTGAAAAATATTAATTGTGAATTGAATTAATTAAGTTTTGTGTTTGTCCAGTTTGTGTGGGGTGTGTCAAAGCTTTGATAATGCGACACCGATATTGTGGCTAATAGTGAGAAAGATATTGAGGGGAAAAGATATTAGAGAGAGATGCAATAGATATAGTTAAGTTCTATGAGTGTAATAGAGACAGACAGAGAAACAGAGAGAGAGAGAGAGAGTGACATAGAGAGGGCATGAAAGAGAGAGACAGTCTTAGAAACTTGGTCAGACACAACTAGCAAAGTTGAGACAAATATAAGATAGACAGAGAGCGAGATAGAGAGAGAGAGAGCTAGATTTAGAGAGTGACAGAGAGAGAGAGAGAGAGGGAGGACAATAGCTCTTATATAGTCTCAAGTGTAGAAAAATCATATATTTCACAAGCATCCCGTGATTTAGTTAGCCTCCCAATTGCATAAAAAAAGTACGGAGAGAGAAGTAGAGAGCGAGCGAGAGAGAGAGGGAGGAGAAGCCATCGCCATCTGGTTCTGTAACCCAGGTACAATTTTCTCATTACTCACGTCGTGATCCCATGCGCTTATGCTGTTGCTCCTGGCCCAAACTCATCGTCCTGCCCAGTTCGCCGCGTACAGCTTTTAAGGATTTCAAGATCTCATCCGGATCGCGTCGCGCCACCGATGAGCGACGCCGGCCCACAAGATATGATGTGGGCGGCGTGGCCATGGCATCCTCCTCGAGCCGTTTCTGTTCGGCATCCTGAAAACTGGATCGACGCGAACCCGGCAATGAGCGCGAGAAGTCCTTGCCCAGCTGATAGACCTCCACCTCCATGGTCTCCGATTGCGACGAGCCGCGCCGCGAGCCAGCTATCCAGGCATGATCCGGATGCAGCAAGGTCGCTCCATCGCCAATCGAGTCCACATCATCCGAATTGGATCGATGCATATTATAGTCGCGTCGCAGCAACCGCGTGACATCGCCACACGGGGCTCCCGCGCCCGTGGCAATGGAGCCACGTGGCGACACACTCGGCGACTTGCTGATACTTATGCCACGCAACCCCTTGGGATCCTCCAGCCGGCACCATATGGCCTGGTCGTCGAGAAAGGCCTGCTGCAGCTCAATGTTGCACTCGCCGAGGAATATGGATTCGGTGTGCGGCACCAAATCCCACAGCTGAATGTCTATGTAGCGATCCATCAAGCTGTCCGCTTTCACATGGGCAAATGTCAATGTGGCATTCCAAATGGGATTCTGTGTGGGTCGGCTGACTTCCGTTTGCTGAACGCTGCCATCGCCACTGCAAAAGTCGAAGCCAAATTAATAGAATATGAGGCATACATATCTAAAGGTCTAAACAAGGATAACCGCCCCATAACTTGGCTTAAGTCCCAATCAATTGCATTCGATTTCCAATTTCATAAGTTTTCTTTCTTTTTTTTTTTTTTTAGCCCAATGCGGCAAGGCGAGAGAGAGAAGGAGCGAGAGCGGGTTAGCTGATTGGCATGTACATTAGAGCGGATTTCTTGTATCAATAATAAACTAAGCCTCTGAGAAGTTTTGCATTTGCAATTGACGTAGGCAAAAAGGCCAAAACTGGCTAAGCTGACTCAAGCGGTTTCAGTGCAAGTCTATCACGTATACGCCATGTTGCCTTTCAAGGAAACTCAAATTGCACAAGCAACGGAGCACCTCAGCACCTGGCCTTGAACGCGTCAATCAATTGTCTTAATTGAAATTGAATGCTTTAGTAACTATGCAAAAGAAATGCAACTGGAGCTATCTGAAGAAACACTTAAGTCCATAGAATATCCATGGGAAAGATTCATTACTTTACTTACTTCTGCCATAATTTGTCAGCGATGATGAAGAAGCTTATGATTTTTAGATCATTACTTATCATTATTACTGTTTCCACATTCTTAATTTAAGTACAGAATACTTCTCTTAAATAAAATGTATGAATAAAATTGCATAATTTATGCCCACATTGGAAGCCATTTTGTTTTTGTTATTCCTTTTAATTATTCTACAATGGGATTCTATGCCATGCCCGAAGGACAGATTACAAATGCGAAACTAAAAACAATATGCATTTCTTGTGGGCCATGTTTATTAACTACAATTATTGTGTGGTCATGTGGGCGGTCTGTAATTGTCGTTCCATCTCCACCCTCGATTTTTTAGAGACACAAAACAAGGGGAAAATATTGTCGAAAATCCTCAACTTTGTTATCGTCTAACTCAGTCAATTTTTGAGCGATTTCAAAAAGTCATGGCTTTTTTTGCTGCTCTGAATGTAAATTATAAAACGGCATTCAAATCTCAAAAACTAATTTCGACTCGATTTTTGAAAAAAATTGCACTGTAAAACTTTCAAAAATCGAGTCGAAATTTTTTCCCTCAAAATTCCAATCTTTTGATAACACTTTAAAGTATGTAAAAATGAGATAAGAAATAGCTAAACAATTTTGAAATCGGTTGAAAATTGTCTAAAATAGAGCCTGAGGAAAATCGAAATTTTGACCAAAATTAGACAATTTTTTAAAAAATTCTCAAAAATCCCCAGCTGCGTAGTCTTTTAAATTTTTGATAACACCTAAAAGTAGATAAAAATTCGATAAAATCTACATCAAAACTTTGAAAATCGGTAGAAAATTGTCCTAAATACAGCCTTAGGAAAATATCAATTTTGACAAAAAAAATGTTCAATAACTGGTCCAGAATGTATGCAAAAACCTCAACTTTGCAAAGCTCTAACTATGCCAATTTTTGACCGATTTCAAAATGTCATGTCTTTTTTTGCTGCTCTGAATGTAAATTATAAAATGGCATTCAAATCTCAAAAACTAATTTTGACCCGATTTTTGAAAAAAATTGCAGTGTATACACTGTAAAAATTTTCAAAAATCGAGCCGAAATTTTTCCCTCAAAATTTCAATCTTTTGATAACATTTTAAAGTATGTAAAAATGAGATAAGAAATAGCTAAACAATTTTGAAATCGGTTAAAAATTGTCTAAAATACAGCCTGAGGAAAATCGAAATTTTGACCAAAATTAGACAATTTTTTAAAAATTCTCAAAAATCCCCAGCTGCGTAGTCTTTTAAATTTTTGATAACACCTAAAAGTAGATAAAAATTCGATAAAATCTACATCAAAACTTTGAAAATCGGTAGAAAATTGTCCTAAATACAGCCTTAGGAAAATATCAATTTTGACAAAAAAATGTTCAATAACTGGTCCAGAATGTATGCAAAAACCTCAACTTTGCAAAGCTCTAACTATGCCAATTTTTGACCGATTTCAAAATGTCATGTCTTTTTTTGCTGCTCTGAATGTAAATTATAAAATGGCATTCAAATCTCAAAAACTAATTTTGACCCGATTTTTGAAAAAAATTGCAGTGTATACACTGTAAAAATTTTCAAAAATCGAGTCGAAATTTTTTTCCTCAAAATTCCAATCTTTTGATAGCATTTTAAAGTATGTAAAAATGAGATAAGAAATAGCTAAACAATTTTGAAATCGGTTGAAAATTGTCTAAAATACAGCCTGAGGAAAATCGAAATTTTGACCAAAATTAGACAATTTTTCAAAAAATTCTCAAAAATCCCCAGCTGCGTAGTCTTTTAAATTTTTGATAACACCTAAAAGTAGATAAAAATTCGATAAAATCTACATCAAAACTTTGAAAATCGGTAGAAAATTGTCCTAAATACAGCCTTAGGAAAATATCAATTTTGACAAAAAAAATGTTCAATAACTGGTCCAGAATGTATGCAAAAACCTCAACTTTGCAAAGCTCTAACTATGCCAATTTTTGACCGATTTCAAAATGTCATGTCTTTTTTTGCTGCTCTGAATGTAAATTATAAAATGGCATTCAAATCTCAAAAACTAATTTTGACCCGATTTTTGAAAAAAATTGCAGTGTATATATACACTGTAAAAATTTTCAAAAATCGAGCCGAAATTTTTTTCCTCAAAATTCCAATCTTTTGATAACATTTTAAAGTATGTAAAAATGAGATAAGAAATAGCTAAACAATTTTGAAATCGGTTGAAAATTGTCTCAAATACAGCCTCAGGAAAGTTCGAATTTCGACCAAAAATGTTCTTATAATTTTTCAAAAATTCTTTAAAAAGCCTTAACTCTGCGATCTTCTAAAGTTTTAATAGCATTTAAAAATATGTAAGCACGTTATGAAAAATTGATAAAAATGTTTGAGATCGGTTGAAAATTGTCCGAAATATAGCTCGAGAAAAATGAGAATTTCGACCAAATAAAAAAATCGATATATAAAAAGTTGTGGAAAAAGTTGCCAAGAGCTCACCATTTGGGTAATATGCGAACTTTGGCATAAGCCTCGGGTAGATTGCCATGGCCGTAGGCCTCATCGCGCAGTGCCAGATCATCGGCGGCCATTAGAGAGACGACCAATTCATTTCGCTCGGCATGATACCAGACCTGGATTTGGACACGTCCGCTGACCAGTTTCTCGCGGGCAATTTGCTCCTGTGATGGTTTGAAATGGATATGGTATTAGTGTGATGTCCTTATTATGTACACAAGCACACGCACACGCACACACACTCACACACACACACACACTGTGATAAATCTGTTGGATTTTTATTTTTGTTTTGCTGCAAAATACAACAGTTTGGATTAGCCTATATAGCCTAGATATATGCATATATACGATTTGAGTTTTTTTTTTCGCTTCACCTATGCAAAAAAGTGTGTTGTTGTTGTTGTGGTTGTTATTGTTGCTGTTGCTATCAAAGCTATTTACAAGTCGCTTGTAGTTGCTTTAACGTTTGGCATTTTTGTGTGTGTGTGTGTATTTATAAATATATATATATAAACTGAACAACAAATTAAAGCAATCAAAATATAAATAAAACTAATTAAACGAGTGAAAATAAACAAATCGAGATAGAGAGAGAGAGAGAGAGAGATAAAGTGAGGCGAGGAGGGTGAACATGCGTTTCAAATTGCAAATACTCGATAGATATGCAAATTATTACAACTACATACATACATACATATATATGTACATCTATCTATACATAGAGAGTGTATGTGGGAGTTATTATTTATATTTACAATGCCCACACACATCACACACACCACGCACACACACGCTTCTTGTAGAACAAAGAGAACCACAAATGCAATCTGCTTTTTGGGATGGCCCCGGGTCCTGGCCCTCTTCTCCTGTATTGTCTAGTGGCGCCTTGAAAACGGAAGTCATTGCTGCGCAGTTGCGCATGAAGGACCCGCAGTATTTTGGCTTGTTATTGTTCTTGTTGTTGCTAGTGTTGTGTTTATTATACGTGCAAGTTGAAAATAGCGCAGCTTCATAACATATTCATAGCGTGTACATGCGCACAATACCAACAACAACAACAAGGACAACCACCCACACCTACACCCTCACCCACATGCCACACAATTCTCTGCTCATTCATGTTTCAGCTCTGCAACGGAAGCCGCCATATTGCAATAACGTGTTCTAAACGGAAATGGAACATACATACAGAGCGAGAGGAAGAGAGAGAGGGAGAGAGAGAGAGACAGCCATTGGGAACTGTTGCTCGGCAACTTTTTTTATGACCAAAAAAAAAAGGAAACGAAAATTCTTATATTATACACCACACACACACACACACACACACACACACACACATTCCTCATCTGTGGAAATCGAATTCGTGTTGGGACTCTTTATAAGCCAAGTCCAGGTGAGAGAGAGGGGTGGGGTGGGGAGGGGAGGGGAGGGCACTTACTTTTATCTACAGGTAAGCAGGCAGTCAGGCCTTGGCTTCCCATGTACTTTGACTGGGATTATTGAAGTTTATCAGGCAGCCAGGAGACAGAGAGAGCGAGAGAGAGAGAGAGAGAGCGAGCGAGCGATAAGAGCCTAAGCACTTGAAAAAAACTTTTCAAACTCAAACTCAAACTCGAGCAAGAAGTAGATGAACAAAGATGGATGAGAACGAAGAAGAGAATATATGTTGATAAACATGGGCAAAAGCAGAGCTTGTCAATAATAATCATAATCATAATCATGATGATGACAATCATGTGGATGACGATGACGATGACGAGTATCGAGCGGGATGAGCTAAAATTGTTGTTAAAAGTTTTCTAATTTTCGACATTTCAAGCATTTTATGCCTCCCAGCTGTCAATTAAAGGGCCACCATGAGCACCTGTTGCTGACAGGCGGCCAGAAAGACAAAAGTCAAAACCCCAGACCGAAACTTGTGCAGAAGAAGGTGTAAGAAATGATAGCAGGGCGGTTCGGGGCGGTGCCAAGGAGAATGGAAATCCTTAACATTGGCATTAATAAAAAAACAACAAAAAAAAAAACCAACTCGCACGCCAACTTGACACCTGTCCTGACTAAATGAGGGGAATGGGTGGGGCGGGGCGGGGCGGGGCGTGGGGTTGTCGAAGCCTATCGGGGAATGATAAAGAAAACTTTTTCGTGAGGGGGGAGTAGACCGCAGGTTTGTAAAGAATGTTTGTTGCGGTTTCTCTCATTCCGCCAAACGGGAATCCGCCAACTAAAGTTGCTTATGAATAATAAATATATAGACATGCACAACACTCACTCACACACACACACACCACACACACACACACCACACACACACACAAATTGTTTAAATTGATATATCTATTTATATTTACATATATGTATCTATATATTTAGGTAGGGTGCATACAATAATTCAATTGATTTCGCTTGCAAAAGTCATATGCATCATATTATCAAACCAATCAATCAATCAATCAATCAACAAAAACATTGAGACAAATATGTTTGCTTAGTAGGGGTGGCGTGAGGGGGGCGGGGGTCGGGGAAGCAGGCGCTTTGGATTCTTGGCATATAGTCAATCAATCTGCAAAATCAATTTGATGACAGTCATCACAATATATACATATATATATATATATATGTATAAATATATAAATATATATATATAAATTGGTTTGTAATTTTTACATACAGGTTTGAGTTTCGGTTATTGGTTATTGGTTTCGGTTACGCTTGCGCTCTTCTTGCTTTAAAGACTGTTTTTTTCATATATTTTTTTCTTAGAATTTTCTTCTTTTTATCTATATATTTTTTTGTTGTGGTTTTTGTTTTAGATTTTCTGTTTTTTCGGTTTTTGTTTCATAGTCATAGCCATAACTCGTGCCAGCTGGGGTTACATTGTTGTTGTTGTAGTTGGTAGTTGTACAGGAAATTAGTTAATATAGTATATAGTCACACACACAAACACACGCATACAGAGTGTGTGAGTGTGTGAGTGTGTGTGTGTGTGTGTGGGTGTGTGGGTGTGTGTTTAATAGGTATGCATGAAGAAATGCTAATTTGGTTCAAGTTTTGAAGAAGATTCCACTAAATGCTATACAAAACAAATTTCGTAGGGCTTAGGCTTAGTAAGTTAATTATATATATATATAAATATCGTATATACACATATGTATGTACATATATATATTTAGATTTCTGGTATATGTATATACATATATATATATATGTATATATAAGTACATATATGCAAATTAAGCAAAATGCAAAACAATTCAAGAAAATCTAAGCAAAACGAAAAACAGAAACACAAAACAGAAAAAAACGGAAAGAATTCAACAAAATATATATTCAAACTAAACAAAAAATGAAAAACTTAAAAATTGTATTTATTTAGATTAGATATTTCGTGTAGTTCGAGTGTTCGAGAGATAGAAAGAGAGTTGCTGCTATCCTAGCTGAACTGAAATGCTCCTATTCTGACCTTTTTTTTGGTTTTTCTTTTGGTTTGATTTGATTTGTTCGACATATTATACAATTCAATATATACATGTGTGTGTGTGTGTGTGGAGGAAAGTGTTTGTATGTGTGTGTGTGTGTTTTTTTTAACAAATGCAACACTAAATATATATATTTAGTTAGGTATATAGGAATAGCAACGGCAGCGGCCTCGTTCAAAAAGTCTCAGGAATTATGCAAAACAAAATAAAACCAAAACCAAAAAAAGAAAGATCGAAAACCAACCAAAAATGTATGTAAAAATACCGAAACGAAAAGTTTGAAAAATATATTAAAAGAGAGAAGGGGAAAGAAGAAAGTTAAACATTTTCGCTAAAGCGTAAGCCAAACACAAAAGCTCATAAATTGACAGAGAAATGGAAATTTTCGTTTACAAGGACACAGTAAAAGCCGAAAAGAGAAAGAGAAACAGAGCGAGTGAGAGGGCTAAACCAAAAAAAAAAAAAAGAAAAAAGAAAGGAAAACAAACAGAAAATGAATGAATGGAAAAAACTGAAAAAAGGAAACATTACATAAGGTAAGTATATATAAGTATATAAAAAAGAGAAAGCGCACTTTACAATACATTTTTTTTTTGGTTTGGTTGTTTTGTTCTTTCAATTTGGTAGGAGAAGGTAGGGAGGGGGAGTGTGGATGTGGATGTGGGAGAAAGGTTGTTCATTACAATTATAGCTTATAGAACCTGACTATAATACACTTCTAGAAAACGAGGATTGGGTGGGATGGAATCAGTTCGGTTGTTGTTTACTGTACAAGGTTTAACTAGTTTGTTATAGAGGTTAAAGTATAAGTATGTAGGTAGGTATATCCAGGTATTATATAGCATACATATATCTTGTATATTTTACAATTAGGTTTCCTTATCATACACAGTTTTTGGTTTTAGGTTTTTGTATTTCTTCATTTACCATTTTGATTTGTCTGAAAGATGAGCCCCTGGGCTGTTGGGTGATGGTTGATGGTCGGTGGTTGGTTGGTTGGTTGGTTGGTAGTTGGTGGTTCATTTGGTGGTTGCAGGTTTAGTATTATTTCTGACTGACTTCGGGGCTAAAGCTGCGGAAGGATGGATATGGAAAGCAATCCCAGGCAAGATATTCTGTTCGATTTTCGGTTTTTTCTTTTTGTTTTTTGCAGTTAAATAGAGAGACTTTATTTCACTTTTTCTTTTCGGTTTGTTAGCTGGCTGGTATACGCATTAGAGACTAATAACTTGGGTGTATATATATAAGGTATATAATGCAGATATATCGTATATATCGTTTTTAGCGTAGACTTGTTGTAAATGTATATACATATACATGTAGTTTTTGTTTGTTTCTTTGTTTGGTTTTTATTTTTTATATAGGTAAAGATCAAGGTTTCGTGTTTGGTTTTGCATTTTTGCTGCTTAGTGCTGCCTTTGTCTTTTTTTTTTTGTATTGGCTCTAGAAATCGTGTGTACAGTCATCAGTTTTATTTTAGAGTGAGATTTGGGATACTCTTCTTCTACTTAAACATCACCATAATCATCATTATCATCATTTTAATCATCATCATTTGAATCATTCATCATACATCATCTCTCATTCATCCATTCATTTTGCATTTGATTGTGTAAAGGTCTATAAATTTAGTTTACAGTTTAAAGTTCTTTCTCTTTTCGTTTTTAACTAGAAGAATATATCAGTTGTGTCTGTGTGTGCGTGCGTGTGTGTTGTCTGTATGTGTGCGTGTATATGTGTGTGGGTGAGTGATTAGGAAACTAAAGTTTTTAAATGTTATCACCCATCTGACAGGAGTTACACAGCTAGAAAGCAATTATCAAATTTTTTCAATGATTCTCATTCCGTTTAGCACTTCGTCGTATATATATATATATATATATATATATAGATCAATTATATATGTATATATATATGTATAGTTAGTGTATAGGTATCTCTTTCTTATATATGTAGGTGGGTTCCACAATTTCTACATCATTTTTGTCGCGCTCATAATCTCAGCTTAATCATTCAATCTCATTCATTCTATATATGTATCCTTAAATTTTCAGTTTTCACAAAAAAAAAACAAAAAACAAAAAAAATTCAATTATTAAACAATAACAATACATTTACAAACACAGCACTAACAATGACAAAATACACACAGATACAAATGCGTATATTGGGGTATATGTGTGTGTGTGTAAATATATATATATATATATATATATATATAAGATATACGCATATATATGTATATATATATACATATAAAGAATAGTCGCACAACTTTCGTGTATATATCATTACTAGGTATTTTTGGGGCGGGAGGCGGGTTTTCTTTGTTCGGTTTTGTTTTTTTATCATTTGGCTTAAAAACACATTTAAACATTTCAACAACAAACTACTATAATTTTTTTTTTTTTTTTTTTGGTTTTTTTGTGTTTTTTTGTTTTGCTCTTATCGGCTTACCAAATATTCATAAATTTAATAACATTTAAAACACACATATACATTTATATATATATATATTCATATATATATATATATAATCATTGATATATATATATATATAGTTATATATAATATAATATTAAACTTTCTGTTTTTTTCGCTACAAATTCTTTTGCTCTAATCAACATTTATATTATTCAGAAATTTTTCGGTTGTTTTTTGGCTTTCGATTCGTCTATATACTAGTTAATAATGTTTTGGCTGAGTTTTCAGTATTTGGTCAAACTCAGTTTGCTTTTATGTTTTTTTTTTTTTTTGGTTTGGATTTCGGTTGATTATTGTTTCAATTCGTAGAGCCTAAGATTTTTGTTTAGGGTTTTTTTTTTCATTTGGTTCTCTACACAAGCGGCAAATATGTTTAGAAGAAAATTGAAAATTCGTTAGTTTTATACCCTTGCAGAGGGTATTAAGTCAAGTCGTTTTGGATTTGGTTAGCTCAGTTTCTCAGTCGCTAACAATGATTCAATTTTTAGAGAACAAAGTGCATAACTTTACCCATCAAATTTCGCCTCTTTACCTTGGCTACAAAGTAAGGCTCTTGGACTCTCTTGTGACTCTTTACGACAACGTGCTTTCATTTCCCTATACATAATTTCATAAACTTTATCTTCCAGACAACAAAGTAGGTTGACCAGACACTAAAAGGATTAAGTCGGATGGAAGCGCTTAATCCGACATCATCTCTGAATATTATTCAGTTCTTTAATTTGCAATGAGGTTTACGTATATTTTCATCGAATAAGTGTTATTTAGATCGGACAGATCGAGATTGAGATCTCGAGAGAGAGAGAGGGACTTGCAAGGATATAGAATCTTCGGTTTTTAGCCCGAAGTTCACATCTGATTGATTTGGTATACGTATTTATATACTTTTTGTCTCTACATATCGATCGATTATCAAGTAAAATTGTATTTATTTATCCGCTTAAAATTCTATTGTTTGGTGCTTTGTTCTTACTGTGTTTTCTGTCCTCTGCTCTCTTTACCCCCGAAAAGGGAGCAATTCGATTGTCCCAAAATCAATGTCAAGTGAGAGAGAGAGAGAGAGAGAGAGAGGGAGAGAGAGCGAGAGAGAGAAAGAAAGAAAAATCAACTTAAATATCTCAACTAATTCGTAATCAGACATGGAAATGACATAGTTAGTTCTATATATATATATTAATATATATATATATAGTATATATATATATTTGTTTTGTAGAGTAAGATACCTTAACCATGTATGTATATATCGTATTTGTTCTATAACTATTCATATCTCTGGTTTCTTTTCCGGTTCTCGCTTGAGCATAGATCTGAATTCTATGAAAATTTCTCATTACCTTTATTTGGGTTTTTCGTGATTCTTGGTTTTTGGGTTTTTTTTTTGTTTTGTTCTTGGTTTCTCATACTAACATAGCAAGGCTTAAGTTGAATTATTTATATTATTATTCGTATTATAAATAGATACTTTTTTTTGTTCTCGAATCCACTAAATACTACCAACATCGATAAATTAATATACATTTTGTGATATATTGGAGAAAAAACAGAGAAAACCAAAAACAATAACAAAACGTAATTCAAATTATAAAATAGCAAAAAAACACATTTAGCCATATTATTTGTTTTCGGTTTCCCATAAATGTATGTTTAAATTTGTTTTGGTTTTAGTATTATGGTTTTGTTTGTTTTTTTTTTGATTTAAAAAAAAACGGAAAAAATCTATTTGTTTGGGAAATGGTAACAAAAAAACAAAAACACATAGAAATCAATTGAAGATATATATAATATAATATATATATATATATTTTAGCTACTACAAATATTTTGTAAATGTAATGTGTTTGGACCAAAAGAAAGTTGACGAAAAAAAGGAAAATCAATTATGGAAATCGAATTGGAAAATTGGTTGACAATAAAAGGGTGAGAGCTACATATATACATACATACATACATATGTATATCTATTTGTTTAGATATATATTTACATGTATGCATATATGTACATATATGTATATGTAGATGTATAAAGATTGTATATATATATATATAGCATGGAAGCTGCACTTTGTGAAAGCTGAAAAGTTGTGTGAAAAAACTGCAAAATGCTTAAGCTGCATTTAAAAGCTACGATTTTTTGTTTTTGTTCGGTTTTTTTTTTTGTTTTTTTTTTATAAATAGATTGTATATAATTTTAGTTTGTTTTTTTTTTTTTTTTTGGAAATTTTCGGTTTTTGTTTTTGTGGGTTCCCAATTTATTTGAACTTTCTTACTCTCAAAAAATTTGTATATATACGAAATAGTTTTATACCGGAGTTTTTGGTAATTTCCGTCTAGTTGGCGATGCTGGTGATTTGTCTGTTGTGGTTTCGGGTTCTGATTTATATATATACATATATTTTTTTTTTGGATATATATATATTTTTTAGATTTGTTGTTGTTGTAATGGAAGTAACAAGAAACGAGAGAGCAACAAATAAGAAAAAAAATTACGTAAATGTCAGAGAGTTGTTTTTTTGTTTTCGAAACACATACATTAAAGGATTATATAGAGATAAGTATATATATATTTTAAGAGAGAGAGAGGAGCGTGGAAGACAGGGCGAGAAGAGTTTGTATGTACAAGGGAAGAAGGGCAGAAAGATAGGTTTTAGATAGAGAGAAGACATGGCGACTTACCCGCTATAAGTCCTAGGCCCACTGGACCATCGCCCGAACGTCGCGGACCACTCTGACCGCCGCTATTGCCCGGCGGTAGATTCTCATCAAATAGATCGCACATACGAAAATCTGTGGCATGTTCAACCAGCAGCTCCACAATATCGCCAGTTCGATCCATTATGGAGCAGACCTCCTCGAAACTGCGATCGATTAGGGACATGCCATTCCATTCGAGTATCTGCGTGTCGCAAATCGCAAAATCGCAAAATCCATCTCGGACTCATTAATCATTTGTGAAATCTGTGCTGTGTTTGCCCTGAGCTTGCTTACCTTGTCACCCTGTTGCAGGCCATTCTTTTCAGCTGCCCCGCCGGGCACGGTCCAAACGATGTAGGCAAACAAACGGCCATCGGCACCGGTTTTGCCGCCCACCACTCGCATGCCAAAGCCACGTGCTGCAAAAAAAACAAATACAATGTCAGATTTAATAAGTGAAACAAATCCAAATCGAAAATAATCAATATGCCAGCGAAAAATCTGAGTTCTCTCATTGTATCTATGGACCGACAAAGACTGTGTGGCACGTAGCGAGAGCTCTTGCTGCTGCTGCTGCTGCTGCTGCTGGTGGTATTTTGGGGCATGTGGCAACAATTTGTGTTGATTTCATTTGCACTTTCTTCTCTCCGTTTTGTTGTGACTGTCTTCGGGGTTTGTCTGTTTGCGTTTGCTTTGGCCAAAGAGACAAATCTGTCTGACAAGTTTCTTTATATTTTTTGCTTAGTCAACGTATTCCACTTGTCTACTGATGAAACCCAATACGACGACTATGTACCCTCAATTGAGAGAGAGAGAGAGAGAGAGAGAGAAAGGCTTGAGTAAACCTGCGAAAAATTGCACTTCAATATTTCAGTAATAAAGGGAGTCTCATTATATAATCTGCCGCACTTCTATTTTTTGTTTTTTTGAAGGTGGAAAAGTTTTCAAGTTTTTCGTCAGATTACTTTGCTAGTTTTGTCGCCATTTTTCTTTCCAGAAGAATTTCAACAATTTAATTAATTAAATTGCAATTCGGATTTGATTTTTTTGCTTCAACTTTTTTTTGTTGTTTTTTTGAAGGTTCAAGGAGGTTTTCTGCAGCTCAGTTTCAAGTAGTTATCATTTGGCGCAGAAAACTAATTTCAACAATTTGTGCACCGAAAAACTTGCCAAAGCGGATTTCCGTTTGTCTCTATCTATCTCTGGTCTCTCTCTCTCTCTCTCTCTCTCTCTCCGTCTCTTGCGTTCTATGGCCTGGAGGCCAGACAGTTGGAACGTTTGCTGCAGACAATGGCCAAGTAAGAAAGTTAACCGGCAAAAGAGCAGGAGCATAGACGATGCCAAGAAGGGAGAGGGAAGGGAAGGGCAACGGCAAATGGTTGCGAGCATTGACAATGAAATTTTTTGGAGGTCCCCAAGGTGAAAGTGGGCGCAAAAAGTTGTCGCACCACCCCCACGCCCCAAAAAGTATGCAATAAAATGTTGCGCATCCGCCACTGCCGCTGTTGATTCAGGCGCATTGATACCCAATTAGGATAAGGCGACATTTTCTTCTTTTTCGTTTTTCGTTTTTCTTCTTGTTTCTTTTTCGCCACTGTTTGTTGAGTGTGTTTTAATCAAAAGTTTCTTGCCCATCCGAAATTTCTTCTTTCTTCGGTGTGTGTGTGTGTGTGTTTTTGCGTGGGCTCTGGCAATAAAAATGACATAAATAAAACCCAAAATCCTTTGCTGTCAGCGTTAGGCGCAGGAAGTGGGCCAAAAACAGAAATGAAAAGATGGAAATGGAGATGGAGAAACGAAAGGAAGAACGTACAAAGAAAAGAAAGAAAAACGGATGCCCAGATTATTCATTCATACGCTGACCGAGAGCAGAGCAGAGATGACGCAACAGTTTTTTGTTTATTGTTGTTGTTGTTGTTGTTGTTTTTTTCGCGAAAGTTTCCTTCTCGGTCGCTGAATGAAATTTTCGATTCGTTTTGGTCATAAAAATCATGAGAGGGTCCACCCTCATACTAACCAGTTGAGGTAAGACCAGGCTTGGCTATTTTAGTAGCCTTTTGTCTCATTCTCTCTCTCTCTCTTTCTCTCTCTCTCTTTCTGTCTCTCTCTCTTGGTTTTTTCTTTCTTTTCTGGTCTTTTTTTCGTGCGTATTTACCATTGTTAAGTTCATAGGGATTGAATGGGTGGGTGAAGTGGGTGAGGGACTGGGGGAGTGGCTTAGGGTTTTTATGATACAATTTGTTTGTTGGATCTCTGAAATTTTGTTGCTGTTGTTGCTGCTGTTGTTATTTTGTTTTTTTTCTTCTTTTTATGATGGCCATCATTACGATTTTAATAAGCCGAACTCAGCTCACGACATTGCCACATAAAGGTGTATTGTTTATGGTGGGGATCTATAAGGGGTAGGTAATGGGGTAAGCGGAGATGGGAGGGGTTGATGAGGGGGTTGTTGTTTCTATTTTGAAGTAAGTATACCCAAACAACAACAACGACTACAAAAGTTTCCCTTTTTATGGCCAGACCAAATAAAGAGCTCATCTATTTGCTGAAAATAATTTTGATCCCATCAAATTTGTTTCTGTCTTGGAAAGTGGACTCGTTTTTCCGCATCCCTTTTGGCAAATGAAGGAACACCTTTTCTTGTAATTGATGCATTTGGGGCATGCATTTGGTTTGTTCGTTTTTTAATTTGTGCCACGGCAATTGCATGTCCTGCCAGTCAAGGACAAGCCTCGCCGTTTCACATCCAAGTAATGCCATTAACTAAGCAAACTTTTAGCTTCCACACACAGAGAGTGGGGGAGAGAGAGAGAGAGAGGGAAGGGACTTAATCGATGCACACACATGGTTATCCTTCCTGTCAACCTTCCTGCCCAGTGTGTGTGTGTGTGTGTGTGCACAGATGAGTAAGCGTTTTAGTGGCTTTATCATCTGCTATAAAAATTGATTCTTAATTAAACTAGCAGAGCGAAAAAGGTAGATCTAGATAGAGAACAAGCCGAACTTTGTCCTGGTTATCAGCTTAAACTAATAAACAAGCCAAAGCGAATGAGAGCGAATGAGAGCCATCGAGTGGGAGGGCGGCACAGAGAGAGAGACTAATCTTAGCCAGATGTCCTGTATAGAAATTGCTCGTTTATGTCGCCTAATGAAAGGCAAATGGCCAGACGAGACAGAGGCAGAGGCTAAATAAAAAAGAACTAAAACTATGAGCACATAAACTAACCAAATGACCAAGGGGGAATGTGGTTTCTGACTACACCTGTTGCCCCAACGTAAACGCACACGCAAGGATCACAGCCGGAGAGAGAGGAAGAGGCAGTGGTAGTGGCAGAGGCAGAGTCTGGTGGGGTCTGGTCTGGTCTGGTCATGGCTTTCGTGATTTGCAGTAATAAATGTGTAACTCATGAGGCTGCATAAAATTTCATTAGGCGTGTTAAGGCGCCATTTGGGGCCACACTTGCCACATCCTACACACATCCTACATACACGCACACACATGCTGAACTGCCTCCAGGCGATTAACAGTTTCCTATTGGACGTAAAACACTTAAACTGTTGCATAATTCAGGGCGCAGTTGAATACAATTCAATTACATTAAACCCCATTGACAATTCTCAAGTTGCCCAAGTTGCCCAAGTTGCTGCGAGTGCAGTTCATGTTGATTGAAGCTTTAATTAAACGCAGTTGGCTAATTACCACCACGCTGGCGCAACAAGAAATGTTAATTTAAGAACTATAGCAAAATTACAAGCCATCATCATCAGTCTTTGCCTCGTTACGACACGCTCTCTCTCTCTCTCTCTCTGTCTCTGTCTCCCTCTCCACCCATTGTCTAGCTTTCGCCTCCTTCATGCAAGTCAATATTTCAAGGCAAATTGCAGCACAGCTGCCACAAACCGCATCTTCTCCGTCATGTGTGTGAGCCACACACGTTAAGTTGGCTTGGAGGAGCAAGGAGCCAACGAGCTGGCTAAGGATAAAGCTACAACAAATACCTGGCTACGCGAAGCAACATCAACAACAACAACAACAACAGCAACCAAACCTGCCTGGCAAAATGGTTTAGCACATTAAAATTCCACTTGCTTCGTTGCATATCAAATATGTCGGCTAAGGGCAGACATTGCCATAGCCATATTTATATATATAAGTATGGCAGAGATCTTTTCTGGCTCTTGGTCCTGGTGGTCCTGGTGAGCCTGCTTAACTCTTGATATGCCCACGCACACATTGCAGCTGCGTATTTGTTGGGTATTGACATTTTCTTGCTCCTCCTGCCCCTCGTGCTCCTTCTTGCTTCATCTTCCTCCTTTTTTATGATATGCAAATTGAAATTTTATATAAGCAACAACCTCGAAGAGGCTGCGAGCACGACGCACGTTCCACCAGGTACTGACTGGCAGGTAAATGGTGGAAAAAAAATTCACTTTCTTTACTCTTTTCCCTCCCCGTTTCCCCACTCCCCACTCCTCCCCCCACTGTATACACTGACTTGACAGCCCGCTGGCTAGTTATTTTGATTGAAATTATGAGCGGTCGTTAGGCATTCCAATAGACGAAGGCTTTGCCACTTAAAGCAAATTAAGCGTAGCATACTTTCCCATAACGAAATGTGTGTGGAAAAACAAAATGTCTCATCTTAAGACTTGCAGTTGCAAATGGAGAACTGTTCAGAATTGGATTGGAAGCTTCAGGATTGGAAGCTTCAGTCTTGTAATGCTAAAAAAATGAAGTACTACTTTCCGGAAACAATGGCTCTAGCTTTTATAGTTCCCGAGAAAAATGTAAAAATAATAGAGAAATAAATGAACTTGATCTGCGTACACAGCACATGAGTTTACATTCCAAATTTGGTAGCTCTAGCTCTTATAGTCTCCGAGATCTTCATGATCCTACAGACGGACATGTCTCAATCGACTCGGCTATTGATACTGATCAAGAGTAGGTTTCGTTCTATGTGTTACATACATTTCATCCGAAAGGCGATTAAAAGCTTATTTTAAATGACTTTAAAGATCTGAAGTTACTTTCTGTTTAACTTTGTGTATGGAATATGTTGGAGGACATGTTCTTTTAATTTTATCTTTAAGCTCTTCTCCTCTCTCTTGTAATAAAAAGCAATAAATTGCTTCTGCCATGGAACTAGATCGAGAGAAATAAATCACTCATTCTTCTATGGAACTTAATCGAGAGAAGACCAATTTTTTTAGCTTGGATTCCATTGGCAATTTGGAAACTGAATGTTTCTACTTTAAGTCTTTGAGCATCAATTTTAACACATAAGAGAAATGGAAATGAATTTTCCTGCAAACAAAAAAAAAAAAAGAAAGTGCAACTAACTGGCAAATTAATTTTGAGTTTATGCTCGAGTTCGATTTGCACAAACTTTTCACTTTCTACTCGACACTCAATTCTCAACTTGTGTCTGCTTTCTCCTTTCCCTTTAAAACAAACACCCTCCCCCCCCCACCAATCGCTTCCCCTTTTTCGTCCCTTTTCACATTGTGGCACTCCACTTTGAACAAGTTTTCACATTTACAAACAGCTCGCCCGATTGCAGTTTTGCAAGTCTTTTCGAACAAAAATTTCCTTCCTTTTTGTGTTGTTGGTTTGCCCTTTGCCATTGCCATTGCCATTGCCATTGCCATTGCCATTTTATGTTGTCCACGAGCAAGCAGAAAAAAGGAGAGAATGGCTAACTGAGGTACATGCCGAAGTTTCTATACCCTAAACGTTTTGAATATCTCAAATGCTTCCAAATGGGATTTGGTAAGGGTATAGAAACTTCTCAGCAAAAGGTGTGTGAATGGGTGGGTGATTTGGGGGGTTCGGGGGATGGGGCTGGGTCTGGGTATGCGTCTAAGTGTTGGATGCCTATTTCCTATTTCCAATTCCCAACTGGCCAAGTTTGGAGAGTGCAAATGGAAACCAGCCTCGTCCTTGGAGTACAAGCAGCAGTCAGTCAGCATGTTGGCCATTTTTTATTGCATTTGCTTGGAAAACTGGACAGCTCATGCATGCATATGGCACACTCACACACACTCGCACACACACACCCTCGCACACACACATGTGAGCATTATTATTTATGTCCAGCAAGGCATAAACTTTCCATTGGCTGAATTTCAAGAATTTTCCTCTCGTTTTGCAATTCGTTTCTCTTGTGTGTTGTTGTTTTTTTTTTGTTTTTTTTCGTTGAAATATCTAATGCCACCGTGTATTGATTTTTTATGCTTAGTCCATTTGCTGATAATTAAAAATTCATTTGCTTGCCCGAGCCCCTTGAGGTATGCAACAAAAAAATGCATATAATTAAAATACAAGCACACAAAGAGGAAACGAGAGAACGAAAAGAAAGAGGAGGATGGGAGAATTGGCATTGGCCAACATGGCACAACAATGCCGAGCAGCTAAATGTCCTTTTATAAATGTGTGTGGGTGAGAGAGAGAGAGAGAGAGGGAGAGGGTTGCAGTGCAGCCGTAGAGAGCTTTACTTTCGCCTTTATGTCGATAAAATCCGCTCAGTTGCTTAATCTGCTACCAGTTTTGCTTCCGCTTTGGGTTTCATTAAGGCCCCCAATGGGGGCCCAAAACCACATTATCCTTTACGTGGCCATCTCGTCGTGCAGCACTTTGTTTGGGGAATTAAGGAGCGCACACAGAAATGGGGTGGTGGGTGGTTGGGTGTGGGTGGTGGCTAGTGGCTAGTGGGATTGTGAGCCACAGACAGGAAATGTTAGTGGTGTAGTTTGTCCGTTCGTCTGTCTGTCTGCTTGTCCGTCGGTCTGTCGGTCGGTCGGTCGGTCGGTCGGTCGGTTGGTTGTTCTGTCGAATTAGCATAACCAAACGTTGTAATGAGTCTTATTTACTTGGCCATTTCCGGTGTGGCCAGTAGGAGAACTGAACTAAAGCAAGAGCAGGGAGAGCAGACCGAGGCCAGGATTCATTAAATGGCATAATACACACACACACACACACACACACCCACCAAGGGAAAGAGAATCATTAAGGTAAAGCTATGTAATCTCACTTACTGCGATGCGCCTTGTCTGTGGGATCCCGACGGAGGATAATGCGACGCTTTGATGCACAAATCGGCCCCGAATCGACATCATGTATTACAATTCGTATGGCCTCACCATCCATTGATGTCTGCCTGCGCGGTGCCTCCAAATCCTCTAGATTGGGTCCCGTAAATGAAGCCATGGGCGGTGGAATCGATGCGGGCGGAGCTGTCGGCAAGGCCCCACGATTCTGTAGCATGGCAATGTCGGGTCTAGAGCGAAAGGAGCACAAAGGTAAAAGGTAAATTTCATTTAATTTCATTTCTGTTCTGTCTGTTCGGTCTAGTGTTAACTCACAATTGCGAGCCTCGACGCCGCATACGCCGATCGTCATCGACTGTGAGTACGGGACTTCCTTTGTCCGGTGAACCGGGCGAATCATCATTCTGCAGGTCCTCCGAAGCATGCGGCACCCGAAACGAGGGTCGCCTCGAGCCAGGCAATTGCATTGGTGGCATGATGCCACCGCCCCCACCCTCGCCCGGTGAGCGCTGCAACTGAGAAGCTGGCGTTGCTCCACCACCAGCTCCAGCGCCGGCGCCCTGCATCAAGCCAGGTGCGAATACATCGTAAGCAGATTTACGGCGCGGCATGGCAGGTATGCCCAGGCCGGGGCCATCTGCGGCCGGGCCGCCGCCCGGCATGCTGCCACCCACTGGGCCCGTTTTCATGTCATCGTCATAGCTATGCTGGCGGGCCACCCGTGAGCCGCGGCGCGATTGCATGCGCGACAGAGGAGCCCCGAATGCGGGCTCCAGTTCACCGCCAGCGCCGCGCGGCGGACTATTGGAACGACTGGGCGCCATGCTGCGGCCGCCGCCACGCCAATCGCCATCGCCGCCAGGCGTCTTGTTGCCCTTTAGCTGCTGCAAATGGTCCACAAACCGCATCAAGTCAGTCGAATCGATCGAATCGAATCGAATCTAATCTCTTTGTTCCCCTCACTTACCCGTTCGAGCTCCTTCAGGGAGGCTGGCGATACATCGGAATGTCGCCTCAACTCTGGACTACGTGGCGGAGCCAAGGCGGCTCCATTGCTGGGAGCCAGCGTCTGAGTGCTGCTCCCCAATTTGGCATCCGAGTGACGACGCTGCAGTGCCTCCAGGACGGGTACATCCAGCATGCTATCCGTAGAGTCCTGCGGTATGCACACCCGTGAGGCCATTTTGCGTCGGCAGACGCTGCAGCGCCACATGGTCTAAGGAGAGAGTGGGAGAGAAGTGGAAATCAATGCCCGACATCAAGTATACGCCACGTTAATTAAAAATTCTCTCTGGCTAAGCTGGAGAAATCTATTTGCGGCCACTAAACTATTATTTATTACTGCGGCAGGAACGCATTAAACTTGCCCTGGCAACCAAGTGTATATAAATATTAATTACTTTTTGTGGGCGAAAACAAAACAAAACTTTGTGGCAGCAAAACAGAAACCAAAATGAAGGAAAAAGAAAACCGCATCCATCTATTCCTGGTAGCCAGCCACCAGCAGCGGCACCAGCACCAGGAGAGAGCGGATGGTGGGTGGTTGGGTAAGTGGGTGGGTGGGTCAGCCTGCAGCTCTCTTTTCTGCTGGTTGACTGCATTTCCCACTTCCGCAGCACGCCTGCACAATGCTCGTTACATTTCCACCTGGCTGCTGATTCATTTCGCCCAGCGGCTTCAATCGTCATCAACTGTGTGTGTGTGGGTGCGTGTGTGTGTGTGTGTGTGTGTCACAGTTACTGCCATAGCGGAAGCAGCCGCCATTTTTAATTAAGTTGCAACGTGTGAGTGTCTCTACGCTCATGGTTCGTGCTGTGCCATGTGCAACAGAACCCAGCCGTAGTTTCGTTTCCCCTTCGTTTCGTTTCCCCCAATTGCCGCCGCCACAGCATCTGGGTTGGATGCCGCATCGAGTAACCAACCAACATCCACAGCTGGAGCCCAGGCTTTGGTTTATTACTTTTGTTTTCCCCAGTTGCGTGCGTTGTAATTACATAGTGCGGCGCGGCGCGGCGCGGTGCGAACATGGCGACTGCTGTCAGTCCATGATCCCATCGAGAAATCGACCGCAAAGTTATTTTAAAGCCAGCTTGCCACTCTTAAAGCCACCACCGCCCCCGCCCCTGCCCCTAACACACACACATTTGGCCCTATGGCCCATTGAAGTAAAGCAGATTGGTAAGCTATTTCTATGCTGATTTCATCAGCAGCAAACGGCGTCAGCAAGTGGCAAATCGATTTGACGGAAGTGCTACGATAGAAAGGTGCTCTAACGGATCAATGGGCACACCACGAAGTAGGAAACGGAAATGCATAAGGCATTCAAATTCTCCAATCTCTTCAAGTGGCAAGTTACCAAATGAAACAGTTTCTTACACAGGAAGTGATGAACTGTGCGATTTGGTGGAGAACAATTTACTTTTGCACAAGGCTCGATGTGTTTACACATTGTTATCGAAAAAGTTATCGGTTTCGAATGAGGGAAAAGTAGTGAGTAGATCGAATCATTGCAGTACGATTTGGACGAGAACTTTTCGATAGAAAACGAACAGTTATCGATAAGTTAAGTTAAGTGGGAAGCAGGACCGAGAGACGACTCGAATGAAATCACCTCACTGCGGTTTTGCTATGCTGCATAGAGCGAGTTAATTTATTATCTATGGCTGGAAGCCAAATTCCGGGAAAGTATCATTAGCAATTTGTTTGTTTTCCTTTTCCCTCGAGTTTTTTTTTTTTTTGGGTGGAGTGGACAGGTAATAAAATGGCATTTTCATTTACATTAATCTTCCACAAGTTGGGGCCGCCATTATTGGCGATAATTTAGAGCATGTTGTGAATGCAATGTTTTATGGCCTTAGTGATTATTATAGCCCCAAAATGTCCAGTGATGACACTGACCACTGGCAGAACCACCTGCTTACATGGAAACTCCCCATAATTACGCTACAAGGATTGTGGGCGTGTGGTGTATGGTGTGTGTGTGTGTATGTGTGTATGTGTGTATAGCTGACGCCCACGAACATCAATTTCAATTAACCAAAGTGGCCAGGTTGACAGACAAAACGTTAAATTTTATGTGCAGGGACAAGCGAGCGACAGAGAGAGAGAGAGAGAGAGAGAGGCTTGGGAGAAACTTCTTGACAAATTACCACAAACTTCACGTCCGAGACACGAGAAGACAATGTTGCCGCCTCCCAGCTCTTTCTCTCTGGCCATCAATGATCATTAGGCCGCAAGGCATTGATGTATATGCAACAATGAGAGGAGGAACACATCTCAGCAGCTGGCCAATTGCAAGTCCTTGTATCCCAGTGTCCCGCTGCTGCTGCTGCTGCTGTTGCTCTTGGGGTGCTCTTGGGGTTGTGATTTAATCTCGTTAATCTGGCTTTTATCATGTTAATGCCCCATGGAGTGGAGTGGCTGGATAGTGGGGAGCGCTAAACTTGCTTGTGTTGCTCGCTCTTGTGTTTTGTTGTGTTGTGTTGTGGCTTGCCCCGTTTCTCTCTATGGCTAATCTAATTTGTGTGCAGGTCGCTGGTTAATGCCAACAGCCATACAATTATTGTTTCAACTTCTATACATTTTCTTATTAATTAAATGCCGCTGCATTTTGTGTTTATTTTTTGCCACACCCAACACACACACACACATGCACAACAGGACTAGCGAGAGAGAGAGAGAGATTGCTTAGTGGCCTGGAAAGTTTTTGGTCTTACCGCATCCTCGTGCTCATCCAGTTTACTGTAGCTGGCGCAATCCTCGCACACTCGCTGCTGGCACTCAAAGCACGTCTTGTGGTAGTCATCCGGCTTGAAGGACTTCAGGCACACCCTACAAGCCCCGGCCCGACGACCTGGCTCCTGTTGCTTGGCCCCTGCCCCGCCCTGCCCGGCTCCAGCTGTTGACCCTGTATTGTTGTTGTTGTTGTTCAGATTGCTGCCGGGCTCCTGCTGCTGCTGCTGATGTTGCTGCTGCTGTTGATAGCTGGGTGAACCATAGCTACCGCTGGTATCCGCATCCGTGGGCACCAGCGATGGGCGTGGCGACATTTTATTGACTGCGAACAAAAGGGGTGGAACAAAAGAGTAAGAGAAATGGGTTAATTGAGTTGATTCTCATAATAAAACTTGTTGATTTTCCACTGATTACATTAACTGACCCCAAATGCACCACATCACATCAGAGATATAAATAATAAAATAGCCCCCAACTGATCAGGGTTAACCCTCATTTTAGCCTCATTTTATTATCATATATTTTTCATCAAAAATAATAATAAGTATTCACATGTATTCACTCTCTCACTCTCTCATTTCTCTTCAATTTCACTTTTCACAATTACAAAACCTGTCAAAGCCAAGCCTTCTCTTCTCTTCTCTCTCTCGCTCGCTCTGTCTCTGTCTTTTTAAGAGAATATATTTCACTCTTGAGAAAATACGGTGAAAAGTTTTTGTGCGGCCCGCAAAAAAAAAAAAAAAAGTCGCGGTGCATTAGTCACAGTCGTGAGGCAAGGACAAAAGGCCATGCTTTTGTTGTATGTGAATTGCTCATACGCACAGTTGCACCTCTCTGTGCTTTAACCGTTCCTCCTCCTAGGCCCTCCTCTTCTCTGTACGCCTCGCTTCTATTTTTGGGCAAAGCAGAGCAATGAAAAGGACTGTAAAGAGGAAAAACTTACGCTTGACATTTTGTCAGCCAGCAAAAATGTGAAACAATAAGCAAGGAGCGCAAAAAAACACAAGAAAATAGAAAGTGCTACATTATTTAGCACAAAGTGCTACACAATACAAGGCTATTAAATAACGGCACTCTGACTCAGACACTGTCAAACATTTCACTTTTGCTCGTATGTATAGTAGATTCTTTTTCCATTATCACCTGCCATCTAGAATTTCGTTTATATTGAAATCGGTTAACTACTTTAAGTTCTAAAGCGCTAAGAGTCTCGCAATATTCGTGATATTTTACTATTAATATAGATCGGACGACTATATAATTCGAAAAACGTAAGATAAAGAATTTTGCTATATCTGCTATTTGTTTAGTTTGTTAATTGAGGAACAATCGCTTTAAAAATCATTTCGCTTTGTTGTTTATTAACATATTTACATAATAAGTTATAGTTCTTGATCGAAATTGGATCGGATATTGCTTCCATTCCACGGCGAGGGTATTCAAAGTTTGACACGAACAAAGTTAGCCCCGTCCCTTTGGCTTCATTGTAGTAACTAATGAAATTTCACAACAATTCGTTGCAACAACTATTGAAAGTATTTGATCTGCTAGAGAGTGATTTATAGAGGTGATTTTATTCAATTATTTACCATGAACTACGACAGGTAGTGGAAAATAAAATGCTTTTAAATAATTTGAAACTATTCACATGTTTGGTGTCGCTGGCAGATGCGAGTTTTCAGCTCTCGGTGAAAAATAATTCGCATGCCTCTGTGGTTGGCGAAAAACACAGTGGGGGAGCGACAGGTTTGCTGGATTGCAGCACTTCATCTGTTGCAGTTGGCCATTTCCCCTCAATTATGGTGGCCCAAATGCGAGGGCCGAGAAACAAGTGGCCAAATATTTGCACAAATTATGCGCACAAATAAACGAGAAACAAATAGAGTAAAAATGTGACTTAGTCTCATTTTACGAGCACGACACACACACACACACACACACACACACAACTAAATAAATATCATAAAATAACATTTCATTTCTTTCTAATAAATCTGATATGGTCGCAATAAAAAACGCCAAAGCCAAAGCCAAAGGAGAGTAGCTCTGGTTGCTGGTCTCATGATGGTTGGTGGCCAACTAAAATGTCATAAAAATAACACAAAAGTCAACACAATATTTTCCTGTTTTACTCCTACTCATGCTGTGATTTCGCAGCATCGGTAGCGACTGCGGCAGCAGAAGAGTCCGACGTCCATCCGACTTTTATTGACTCGGAGATTTGGTGGACTGCTTTGGCTGATGATGAGAACGGATCTCTCTCACCCGCTTGCGTCTCTCTGTTTGTGTTTGTGTTTGGCTTTATGGCCAACATATAACCATGACAATGGGACCATTGGTCGATGACTTCTTGGTAATGTGTTGTAATGCATTTCCAGACATTGACCTGCTCGTTGCTGCTCGTTGGGGTCATCCATCCAACGATTCATCCATTCATTCATTGCCTCATGCATATTTCAGAAAAATAATGCGTATACGCCCCGTTTGACACAGCTCATTGTTATGAATGGCTGTATGCACTTTTGAGCTTTTACTTGGCTCTCACTTTTACTTTTACTTGGGCGCACACACACACACACACACACACACACACTCAAATATATATCTGTATATTTGAAGCGTCAGCTGGGTTTGGCATTGCAAGTGGAAAAAAAAAAGTTTGCACAAAGTTTTTAGCAAGCAGCTTTACGAGGCACTTGTATGAAAATTCATGCCATAAATTCTCGCTTGCACTTACACACGCACACATAGACACACACACACACAGAGGGAGAGAGACCTCTGCAAGGATAACAAAAAGCATAAGCTCACTCCTTCACCTACCTTTGTCTGTTACGGTTAACAGTGATGAGGACAACGTTGCCTTCATTTTGTTCAAGGCACCCGTATTCGAGGCCCCGCCACCCGAGTCCGTTGCATGCTGTTGCCTCTCGCTCGTCTGCTCATCGGTGGCCACCATCTGGATGAATAAAGAGCAAGAGAAAGAAAGAGAGAGAGAGAGAGATATGTGAATAAATATTAACAGTGTATTTAGCTGGAAGTTTGATTTGCTTTAAAAATGTTTATAGCTACACTAACTAATAAATGAAATTCCCAATCGCTCCAAAAGGCCACAGAGAGAAAAAGAGAGGGAGAGAGAGAGAAGGAGAGAGAGAGAGAGGGAGATTCCACTTCTAGGTATTCCGAATCGTTTCTCAATTCATTTCAATTGCATATTGTTTCCCAGGAAGTTGAAGGTTCATTGTCACATTAAGCCACACTCATAGACGTTTATTTGGCCTTAAAGATCTTTGGGAAAGCTTTCAAGTTAACTGCCATACGTGTGTCCTTTTTAAAGGAAATTCCACTTTCTATTAGAGGTGAGTAGTCCAGTCCAGGAACTGCACTTGCAAAGCATTCTTTTGTGAAATTCACTGCCCTTGATGGCAAACTAAAATGCAATCACTGATTGTTACGCCCCACTCCTGCCCTCTTGACTGAATCCTTACGAAATAAACAAGTTTTTCAAATCACAGAGAGAGAGAGAATGGGCCAAACCACTCAAATTCATCCATCACTCAAATTATTAATAAAGACTGCAATTGGCATGGGTTTAATCAACACCTTTCCACGAATCATTTGTGGCAAATTATTATTGAAGGAGAAGCCAGGAAATCGATTCTCAATTGTTTCTCTTCTGCATTTTCTTGAATTTAATATGATTTTGGGTCACATCTCCCCCCAGTTTCCCCTTGCTATGCGCATATTGTTATTAGCTTTTCTGCTTATTCATTCGGCTTTTGCTAAGTCATGGCTAACACGCAGGTGAAAAAATAAAGGAACAAAAAGAAACTAAAGCATTGCGTTTTATTTGATTTGCTGCCAGAAGCAACAAATTGCCAAGAAATCGTAAAATGCGGCAAGTAATTTTTGCTTAAACTACGCCAAGAGAATCGCTGTCTTCTCTAGGGCCAGAAGGATGCTAGAGACCCAGCGAGAGAGAGAGAGAGAGAGAGACACAGAGCGAGAGGATGAAGTGGAGGTGCTTTCAAAAATTGCCGTCATTCTTTTTAATGCACAGACAGATTGTGCGAGTGAGACACGACGACGACGACGACGACGAATAACAATGGCAAAAACCAGCCAAAAACAAAAAGAAAGAAAAGCAACGAAAAAAAAAATACATAAGAGCTGTGCGCTGTCAGCATTTTATGAAGTGGAAATTTTCTATTTGCCAAAGCGGCAGCGAAACCGGAACAAACAGCCGCACAGTTGCCTATGAAGGACACACAGACAGACAGTTAGAGGCAGGCACATGGATATATAGGACTATCCATCTGTCTCCCTCGCCCTCTACCTCGCCCTCGCCCTCGCCCTCTCCCTTTAGTCTCTATTTCTATCTCGTTCGCCCAGCGCAAATTACGCTAAGTGCTTTTGGCTGCAGCCGTTTTGCTGTTTTGCCTACCTTTAGGGGCGTATTGGTATGGAACTAACCCAACTAACCCACCAACTAAGCGTCATCTAGTGTCAGATTATGGTTGCTCTGTGCTACATCCTAGGCTGCTAGGCTCCAAGGCTCCAGCTCTAGTTCCCAGTTCCGGCTGCGGCTCCAGTTGGGTCTACATTTTTGATGATGTCATTTGATGTTGGCCTACTCCACTCTGGTTAACTATGCTAAGCTATGTTGAGGGAGTTTATTTTCTGGATAATATTCATGTTGCGGATTTATGTATGTGCCCACCACACCCGCCCCTTTCCTCCCTTGCTCGCACCTGTCGAAATCTTAGTGTTATGTATAGTTGCTTCTTTTACAGGTGGCCATATTTCAGTTCAGGTAGTCAACCCCATGCATCATTGTCTAACGACGAGCTCAAAATTTATGTGCTCAGGTGCCATCCTCCATCCTCCATTCTCCATCCTCCATTCGCCAGACGAACGGCAAACTATGTAGAAACATTCTTTGGCCTAGTCGCACGCAATTATTGCCGTGTTAATTTTGTCATTTATTATGATTTTCCTGCTTTTACTTGTTCCTTTTTCCTTTTTCCATGTTCCATGTTTTTTTTTTTTTGCTTGCTGTTTGTTGTTGGTAACAGGAAGAAGCCTAAGGCTGAAGTTGTCTCGCTTGTTTGGTCTTTATAGCTCAAAGCCGCAAATAGTTTCAGGTTTAGTGTCGAAAATTATGTGTTGGCATTTAAGTGCTGGCGACGACGACGACGACGGAGACGACAGACAGACAGACCATGGCAATAATATGCTCAGCAATGTGTGCGGCGACAATAAGGCCCTTTAGGGTCGCAAAGTATGGGGGAGGGAGTGGGATGAGAGCAACATAAACTGCATATGAAAATCAATAGAAACACCTAACAGAAAGCCATCTAGCGACTGTACTTGAGGAGTTCATAGCCCAAAAGGGATCCTTAAAATGATCGATAAGTATGTCGTTAAATCTTTAAGATATTTACTGTCTGCTGCCCAATTAAACAATGTTAGATCGATGTGATAGTTTAATGGGAATATCTGAAATATTGAAGTCTGTACTGGGATTGCAATTGGGGACCTAATAATCAGAATATCTGGAACAAGGACTAAAAATCTTTACAATTTGTGTTTGCTTTATAAAGTGCTGTGCTTACTTAAAGTGGGAAAAGTGCAATTTGTTTGCATTTCGGTTTAAACTTGACCACAAAATTGCAATTAAATTCGTTACGAAACACTTTTCCTCCAAACCCCTTTCACACAAGGTTTATTTATTTATTTTTTTTCTCTCGTTTTTGTTCGTTTTCGTTGTGTTGTTGTTAAGTTAAGTTCTTTGAGTTTTTCAGGGCAGTCACGCGTTTGGTTTATTTGCCTGCTGCGGCTTTTGCAGTTTGTTTACTGCTTTCATGTGTAATAAAGAGAGAGAGAGAGAGGGAGTGAGGGGGCAGACAAAACAGGAACAGGATGCAGGCAACAAACACGGACATGGACATGAAGACGGACTCTGCTGCCACATGATGCAACTACTGCTGGTGGATAAGGTGTTTCTATCTGCCTGCCTGACTGCCTGTCAGTGGTGTGTGTGTGTGCGCGTGTGTGTGTGCTACTCTGTGTGTCTGCTTGTGGTCAGAGTCTGGCCACAGACGTCTCGTCCGCACAGGGGGAAACGAACGAACGAACGAAAGGAAGAAGAAGAATTTCAACACCAGGAAAACTATTAAGAAAATGACTGGAAAAATAAACGGGGAGCCGGAGCTTGCTTTGATGTCCTAGGCATTTAAATGACAAACGAAATAGAAAAACTTTCTCTGCGGCAAATCCTTTTTCAGCGCCCAAACCAGGAGAGGAACGGGATGGGGGTGGGGGAAAGAGATTGGTCGGCTAGTCAGAGTGTCATCAGCACATCATCATCATTGTCTCTTGAGTTGGGTTGCGTTTTTCTTGTTGGCGCTTTGATTTTGTGCTTCATTTGGTCTAATCAAACTTTTGCAAAACTCTTCCCAAGCTTCACAAGTATCCTTAGCATTTAGTTGTCCTGGCATTTTGCTTGTCAGTTTGCCTTTCTTTTTTCCTCTCATCCACCTCTCTCTCTCTCTCTCTCTCCTTCTCTTGCTGTTTTAATTTCCAACTTGGTTTTTATTAACTTTGCAAAGAATTTTATACTAAATAAGAATTTCTATAGAATTTACACTTTGCTTTCGCCCCAAAGGGAAGGCGAACAGAAGGAAGGAAGTATTGCCAATTTTATAGGGTATTTCCGATCAGGTTTAATAGTGTTTCCCGGATGAAGAAACCGAAAGGCAGAGAGAGGGTATTATTAAAATATTGAAATTCATAGAAATTCATATTTTTCAATCAGGTTTAAGATTGTTTCCCGCATGAATATTATTCACAGAAATGAGTAGAAATGAATGAATGTAAAATCTCTTCTTTGTATTAAATTTTCGATTCACCTAAGCCTTCGAAGGCTTTTCTGATAAGCAATATGTTTATAGCAATGAACCGTTGTGAAATTTCATCCCTCCACCTTCTCTAAAAGTATTTAATATTGCTTTTTTTGCACAGTTTGTTTTCATTAACCTTTCGCTTGTTATTTTTTTATTAACATCTTTTTAGGTGTGTCTGTGTGTGTCAGAACTTCACACGGCAGAGTGCAAAAAAAGGTTACACAGGTGTTCACTTTTTTTTAGTTCCACCTTGTTGCTCTTGCTGTTGCTGTTTGGGCATGGGGCAGGACAATAGATTTGATTTGATTGCTCTATGGTTACAGGGGGATTTTGTGTGTTGTATTTTCGATAAATATTTTGTTTGGTGTTTTTTTCTTTTTTTCATAGGTACTCTTCAAGGACAAAACATTTAAAGGACTTTTTAATTAAAAAGTTTTGTTTGCTTTTAGTGCTTTCTGTTGTATTTCCTTTCATTCATTATTTGTTTGTTTGTTTCTGTCACTGATTCCTTGCCTACACACACACACACACACACACACACTTTCTCTCTTTCTCTCTCGCTTTCTCTCATTTATAGGTGTGAGCGGAATCCCTTTTTAATATATGCAACCGAATTGAATTTAATTTTCATCTCTCTCTCTCTCTCTCTCGATTTTCATTCGTTTTCGCGCTTTTCATTGCATTTCATTTTCGCTACGCTCCGCTCCGCTCATTAAATTTTCAGTACGGCATAAGCATAATTAAAAAATCACAAACGCCAACAAGAAATTGGTAGAAATGAGAACGAAAGTCGTTCAAGTCGACTTTGTTTATACCCTTTCTAGCACTGATAGATTATTAGATTTAACAAATGAACCAGGGTGGAACGAAATATCTGAGGAACGGACCGATAGACCGATTGATAATATGTTTTGGAAATGGACAAACGTTAAATATGAGTTAACTTATAATAATTCTCTTTAAAGCTCCACTAAATGTGCATATGCCCGTTCATGTGGGGGTCGCCGCCTGTAGGGTATAATGAAATTAAGCATAAATTACGAGCATCTGTCAATGGTAATTTCTCTCCAATTGCGACTCATTCTCAATTGCTGTAACTGTCTCTGGTTCTGGTTCTGTTTCTGTTTCTGACTCTGATTTATTTATATGCATATATATATATATATATATTAATTAAAAATCGAAGTTGCTGCTGCAGCTGCTGTTCACTTACCTTCTTCATGAATGTCATCACATTTGTTGGCAACATTTTGACAGCTTTCTCTCGCTCGCTCGCTCGTTCGCACGCTTGTTTCTATCTCTCTTTTTATTTGTATTTAAAGTGCAATTAATCACGCATACGCCGTGGTGTCTGTTTGTTCTCCTCCTCTCCTGGTTGGTTTTTCGGTTTGTTTGTTGGGTTTTTCGCTTTTGTTTGATGCGTTTTCAGTTATGTTTTTCCTTTTTTTTTGTTTTTTTGGTTGTATGTAAACAGCTTTAAGTCATTTTCATGTTGTTGTTGTTGTTGTTGCTGTTGCTGCAGTTGTTGTTGTCGGCCATTTTAAGTTGTTCAATATGATGATGGCCATTTTTCATTTTGGCCATGTAAATATGGGCATTGACATTGCAATTTTGTGTGTTTGGAGTCTTCCCTCCTTCTCTACATTTTGCCCTTGTTAACAATTGATTTATGCCTTGTAGCCTCGTTTGCCTTCAGCTTCAGCTCGTAATGCCAAATTTATATTTTTTTGTATATTTTAATTAACTTTGGTCATAATTCACAACTGTTATTACCGTTCTGCAGCTGGGCTAGCCAAAGAAAAAAAAAACCAGAAAACATGAAAAGAGAAGAAAAGTGGAAAATTGTAATTAGTCATTTGGTTGGTAGGTTGGTTGGTTGGTTAATTGGATGGTCTCTATGTAGGTTGTTCCTAGTGACTGGAAACACTGGAAATTGCACGCAGCATTTAAAGTGCTCCAAGTGCTCGTGGGTATATAATGGGCCGGCATGGCTTACACCGTACTTAAGTTGGCTCCATAAATTTCCCTACGATAAGCATCAACCGTTAGAGTTTTGGGTTACCCTCACCCACACACACACACCACGCACATGCGACCATTGCTGCTGCTGCTGTTTGACATGGCGCTGAAAAGCGACACGAAGTCCACAAAAGTTTTTAAGGCGGAAATAATGTGCCCCGCGTTGCATGCAAAAAGCCCTTCCGTCCATTGTGTGTTAAGCCAGCATGAGGGCGTGGCACACAGGCGATAAACTGACCTGTACAATAGGCAAGTTTTATTAACTAGGTTAAAGTTGACTGTAAATAAGAACTCTTTCAAATTCGATAAGAAAGAAATGATGTGGAAGGAAGTGTTTAGGTTTCTTGATATGCAAATCGCAAATCTAGTTGATTTCGAAACTCTAAATATAGTTTTAGGTAAATTTAAAGCACAATAATTAATACTAGAATTTATTGTGATGAGTTCTTCAAATCGATTCGCTCACCGCTGCTGAGAAAATGATCGGAAAATCATGGAAACCTAGAAACCTTGAAATTTCTAAAGCTGAAAGAGAGCTCTATATTCTCTGTTCAAGTTCAACATCTGAGGACATCTGAACGCAGCTATTTAACAATATATTCAATATAAGAATATCCCACTTGAAAAATGGAATTTCGCCAGAGAGAAGAGTCTTACAGTGCGTCTCAGTCCTTTTAAATGGCATCAGAAGTGATGTGATGTGAGTGCAGTTGCTCATGTCGGTTATCAGTCGTGCAGTTGCTTTTGTTAAGACCTTTGCTTGCTTGCTTGCTGGCCCTTAAGCCCTGCCATAACCCAGTCCAGGCCCTCCTCCTTCTCTGCCATTTCAATCACAATGCTTTGTACAGCTTATCGGCCATTCACTGCAATTCGCCCAGCATGGATGGATGGATGGATGGAGAAGGAGAAGGAGCAAGAGAAGCTGCCTCGTCATTGTTGCTATTGGGGAGAGTATATTCTGTTTGCCTCGGCATTGGGAATTATTAAATCAAATGACCCACATAGCAATTCAATTGTTGAGCTCTCCTTTGGCTTTGCTCAATGGGTATCGGGTATCGAGTATCGAGTATGAGAAAAAGTCAGTAAGTAAGCATATAACATTTGCAATTTACTCTCCCCCCCACACACACACCCCAATCCATTCTCCCTGCCCATTCTCTCATTCATGTTGTCGTTCATGTTGTTGGGGCAAAAAATAAAAAAAAATTAAAGACCATCTAACCGAAAACTATCTCAATTCAAACTAAGCAAAAGTTCGAAGTTCGAAACTTTGGTCAAGTCATTGGCACACACATTCTCTCTCATGTGTTTGTGTGTGTGTGTGTGAAGCTGACAGAATGCAATCCTGTTTAGGGTCGTTTGTGTGTGTGTGTGTTGGTGGAAAAACATTAGAAAAGTTCATAAAAAGTCATTGAAGCATAGCAGTTGAAAGTTCTAAAGGAATGACATGGTGAAATGTTTACGCTAAATGAAATTCTTGACTTGCTAAATGAGTTAAAGACGAAGAAGAAGTTCATAAATTGCATTTTTCGGGGTAAAAGAAATGAAAATTAGTTGTCAACATGCCAGCAACAGGAGGACAAATCGAAAGACTGCACTGACAATGCGCCACCCACTCAAACTGACTGCGATGCGATGCGATGCGATGCGATGGGATGAGATGGATGGCTGAGGAGGCGCCTCGAAAATGTAAAGCAAAGTGTTACAAGTGTTTGTCTGCCACGCCTCCCAGACAAGAGCAGAGCAGAGCAGACCAAGCCAGACCAGACTACTAGTGGGCGTGCTTACACAAGCTTAGCGAGCCAAGGATGTGCTCATAAATTGTTACTTTTCATCCTTGTTGTTGGCATTTTGGCAACAAGCATGAAATCACATGAACACACACACACACCCAAGGAGAGAGGAGGCAGAGAGAGAGAGCGAGGAGATTTTGCTGGCAAAGTTCCAAGCAAAGTTGGCCCGAATGTTGCCTGTAGTTGGCACATAGTTAATTAGCGCGAAATTGGGGAATGGAGCGCGGGGAGGGGGCCCTGCCCCAAGCGATACGCTCTATCGTTCTTTGCATGCCAATGAAACTGATCAGATTGCCATTAGTGTTAAAGGTCGAAATTCGGGAGGGTGTGCGGGTGTGCCAGTGTGCGTGTGTGTTAGCAGAAATAAAACATGCATTAAATAAAGTCCAACAAGATTTATCACACATACCACACACACACACACACACACACACATGAAATTGTCACGCACAAGCAAACACAATGGAAATCGAAATTGAAATGTTTGAGAAAAAGAAACTGGGTTCCAATTGCTTTCCTTCTTCCCTTTTTTTTTGTTTTTTGTTGAGCAATTTATGGCGACAGAGTGTCAAAGTGAATTGTTATTCCGGAATCGTGCTCGGGAGTGGGGAATGGACACAAATTAAGTGCAGGCCAGTCCATAATAAATGGCCAGCGAAGGACAACAGCAACGACAAAAAAAACTCAGTTTCAGCTGCAGTAGCAGCAACAAATGAAGCGCAACAGCATCGCAAAAAAAAAAAAAAAGAAAAATACGGACAACGTAAGACTCAAATTGCAGTTGAGAAATCGCAGCACAGTTCATAAATAAAGTGGACAGCAGCAGCAGCAGCAACGGCAGCAGCAACAGGCAACCGAGGGGCAAAGTGCAACATCATGAATGGCATGAATGAAGCGTTGTCAACAAAGCCATACGATGAGGGGATTGTCAACTGACTGCTGGGACACACGGGTAAAAAGGACAACATTGTGAACTTACCCCACCCAACGCCCCTGTTATTGTCCTACTCGTTGTCCTGTTGCCTTGTTATGTGGCTTGTTAGCAGTGCGTGGGCAGGCGATTTTAACTCGAGAACAAGAGAAGATGAATGCTGCATTAGTTTTGAGCATTTGATGTGTCCACCAGCGGGACAGAGAGATGAATGAATGGGGCAAAACGATGGAGAACTCCAGTAACTAAATTGCTTTTAACTACTTGCCTCATTTACCTATCTCTCCGTCAATCTTTCTACATGATAAACAGTTATACACATAGAATACTTTCCTATAGTGAGTAGTTGACTAACAGAAATGATCTTAACAACAAATCGTTACAAAAAACGTAAAATTTCACAACAGTTCTTTATTAAAAACTGAAATTTAAGATAGAGATTTGCTTCAGAAAATTCCACACAAGTTTCCAGCGAAATTTCACAACAATTCGTTGCGAAGAAGTAAAGTTTCAGAGTTGTGAGTAAGTTTGTTTGTTCCTTTTAGATTCTAAATCGGTAGAAGATAGGATACTGATGGAAATAAACTCATCTTTAAATGGCGAAACGAGTTTTTAACTAAACTTTTAAGTAGCTTTAACTCTCTGTAACTCTGAACTCAATAAATGGCGAAAATCATTTACTATGTTTTATAATAGAGAATTAAATTTGATGATGTTGATAGAAATATTTGAATATCATAGAGTCTCATTAGAGATAATAACATTTACTAAAAATATATATAATTGCCCCGCAGCAACAATTTTTTTAACAATGCTGGACAGCTGGATGGACTAGGCTTCAACACGGGAATACACACGCACACACACAGACACACACCGACACCGACACCGACACGGACATCGACACCCACACACACATTTGCCCCGTTCATTGTTGGCTGTGCGGAGGGCCACACACTCCGTGTTGGCATTGTGTCGGTCGGCAACCTAACAGGATTTTTAATGAACATGCGAGTCGACGGCTCGTTTTGCTTTTAGCCAGTGAAGTGTAAAACGGGTCCCGGTTGTCAACGCTGTTTGGCTAATTGACAGCGACCAGCTTACAACATGATGACGGCGAAGCCGAAGCAGCTTTAAAGAAGAGAGAACCAGAGAGCCAAGCAGAAAATTAAACGTTTAATTGCTAAGAATAAACACAAAAGAAGGTGACATGTTGTGGGCTGACCCGAACAGATTGATGTGCAGATGTTGCCGGGGCACTTCTGCCATTGCCGCTGCCACTACCAATCGCAATTTCCAATTTCCATTTAATTCCCATGCCAGGCACGTACGAAACCGAAATGAAATGAAACTACGCCCACCGCAACTTTTGGGCTTTTGTCAACGCAATGGAACGCAACGCAACGCAACGCAAGGCTGGCTACAAAGTACAAACAAAGGCTGGCGAAAGGCGAAACATTTAAGCTGCCTGACAAACTCAATTATTCAAATGGAAGAAGGGGGTGGGGCAGAGGGGGATTGACACACACACATGTGGTAGAACACAGTCAAGTGGCACTCGCTTTTGCGGTCGCTTACGCTGATACTTGCAATTTTGACATTTAATCAAAGGCCACACACAGAACAAACCCTCTAAACGAAGAAGTCACTTCTGGCTTTACATAGATTGAGAGTGAGTGAGAGTGAGAGAGAGAGAGAGAGAGACTCCTAACGCCTTGATCCTTGATGTCCTCCTACCAAGTCTAGTCCCCCCCCCCCCAGCCAACACCATGCGTTTCCGAGTGCCGTTCTTGCGGTTGCCTCTTGTCTGTTTGCCGGTTGCCTGATTCCTTTTATTCTTTTCATCTTAATTGAAATCAAATCAAAGTGTTTTCACTCACAAAATGAAATTGTCTGCTGCACACGCATTGTTGAACGCAACTGTTGCCACACCCCCACGCACACACCCACACCCACACCCACCCCTCTCTCGCTCACTCCCTTGACTATCCCTCACTACTAATGACAGAGCATTGTGTGTGCTCTTTGGGTTTTAACAGACAATTTGTTGTTTTTGTTATGGTTTATTGTTTCATAAATTATTTATTAGAAAATTTTATTTACTCAAACACACTGGGGAATTGTGTCTGTGTGTCCGAAGGGTCCCAAAAAACACACACACACACATACACTCTGGTAAATGGGTTGTATAACTTTATTTGATTATGACTGGCAGGCAGAACTCGAGACTCCAGACACGAGACACGAGACAGTTGGATATTTGTCAGTAATATTGCGTAAAATAATTGGAAGATATACTTATACTCATTTGGGTCAACTGATTTGGTAAAACTGATATAACCCCCCCAAAAAAAAAAAAATCACTAACTAAAGTAAAGTAGGGGAAAACAAAATCAACGAACTATATTTTCTCTCTCTTCAAGTGGAAAGAAAATTAGCTGAAATCTCTTTTCTCATTATTTTTTCGTTGGTTTTTAAGGATTCTGTAATCGTTTTTATGTACCTCTCATAAAAGCCTCCTCATATTAAGTATACGCAGTGTGTCTGTTAGCTTAGTGTATATTACGCATACGCACTGTTGTTGTTTTTAGTAAGGTAAGGCAACAGCAGCAGCCAAGCCCAGCAATAAAATGAAATCAACTTGATATGGGTATATAAAACCAGAAGCTAGCTCATTAACGCTTTGTAAAATGTGCAATATGGCCGTGGCCATTCGCCTCCTTGCATTACAACTCTGAGAGGCCGAGGCCGATGATGAGAATGAGGATGAGGCCCAAGCCCAGGCCCAGGCCCAGGCCCCCGGGGTAATGCGAGTGCGACTCTGTGTGTGAGAGTGGGTGGGGATGGGTGACCTTTCACGATTTCCCCCCCTCATCATCATCATCATCTCATGACTCAAACTCATTAGAAATGCGTGAAATTCAACGCGTCGTCTGACAATTTGGTTAGGCAGCGGCCTAAACTTTGTCATAAAATCGTTGAGGCGAGCGAGAGAAGAGAAAAGAACTGAGAACAGAGACAAAGACCCGATAGGATGGATAATGATGGCTATATGATGACCAAATGCTACTTAATTTGCTTATAAATGCTTCATTTTTATGCATCCGTTGATTTATTTGATTTAATTAAGTCAGATTGATAGGCGTGCAAAAACGAAAAGAAAAAAAATAACAAACTTTATATTAATTACGCACGGCTGGCCTAGAAAATTAAATCAAATTGCAAAAACATAAAACACAAAAGCAAAGATAAAAACAAAAAGAAAACAAGAAAAGAGTAAACCAAAAGGTTTAATGGCATTTAAGCGATGGCACGACCATTCGAGAGAGCGAAAAAAAAAAAACACACACACACACAAAGTGACCGCAATTAATTAAGACCACAAGGCGCTGCGGGCAATCAAAAAACAAGAAAGAGGAAAGAACAAATGATAATTATGCTTGAAAGCGGAGAGTAGAGTAAAGGCCGTAATAACGGCCAAAACAGTCAAAAGCGGGCTAACAGAATATTATAAAAATTTGATGCATTTATTTGTTAATGAAATGGCCAAATAAACGGCGAGGATAGATACCCTTCGCAAAGGTCTAAAGGTTAAGCTGCGGCGCTCGTTCGCTGAATGTCTGTCTATCTGTCGGTCTGTCCGTCTGTCCGAACTGTCATTGTCAGTGGCCTTTCAAGTTTGCTAGTTTTGGGGCCAAAGCCAATTATTAATTATTCATTTTGAGTGAGGGGCATTAAAGGTTAGTACATATATGATGCATGATTCATGTACCAATGTCAATGTCACTGTCAATGCTAATGCCACTCCCACTAGCACTCCCACTCCCACTTCCACACACAACCAATGCCAATGTCAGGCATTATGCGAATGGCCTCACCATGAACTTTGAAGCGCATCTAATGCGTATTCAATGTCGCTTCTGCTGCTACCGGATCAAGGACCAAGGACAAGACCTCGCCGCACATCATCCCAAGTCAATTAACAAATATTACACATACCAAGATGAAGTTAATTAATTGAAATGCCAATGCCATAATTACGCATTTCCTTTTTGGAGTTTGCAGCAAATTCCGCTGACAGCTTTCACCTGGCTAAGTTGCCAGGTAAAATAATCTCCTCTCGCATTGTGATAATATCAGCATTTAAGCAAATTGTCAAACTCGTTAGCTCCAGAGAATTGAACTGAAATCAAATGGCGAACAAATGCTGACGACTTGAATATACTAAGTATAGTATATATATATATGTTTTATGCTGCTTTTAACAGCAAAATCAATCTCAATGGCAAGAAACAGGAGTGTATTGAGGTTAATGTAGCCAAAAGATAACTAAATCATCTTCAGTTAACTTCATTTTGTTCCCTAGATTATGCATTTTCAATCGTATATAGGTAGAAAATATTCAAATAAGCTCAATCTTGTTAGAAGACAATTCAACAATTTGGAAAAAGCTTTAGTTTGCCTTCTAAAAAATATCTAAGAAGCTAATTTCAGTTGCGCCCTGACAGTCCTTTACTTAAAGCTTTGCTATGACGCTCAAAGAATTATTCATCTTGCCAGGAGTAGAGCTCAGAGTTGTATATTGAATATTCACTATCATAGGAATATGTTGGACAATTTGAGATACTAGTTTGCATAGAAACAGACAGACGAACTCCGACCGTATGATGTATAGAATATTTTCTGGGGTATTCGATTGAGCTGTTGTGATGCGCTCCTGTTTAGCATATATGTATATGTTTGAGTATCAATATAAATGTACATACACATTTCCATTCATCCATCCATCCAGCCATCCATCTAGATATCTATCTATCTCGTTTCTTTCTTTTTTGGTATGTAATATGCATGTCTATGACATTCTTTCACTTGCCATTTGGCGTGACTCCCTAGCGAGACTGGCGACATGCTTGACAGTCTTTGGCTTTCACTCTGCTGCTGTTGTTGTTGTTGTTGTTTTTGTCATTATTGTTATTATTATTGCATTTGTTGTTGCCATTGTTGTTAGTTATCATACACACACACACACATACGCACACACACACATGTGTCTGGGGCTGTCTTAGTTGTCTGTCTAACTGTCGCCTTGTAAGTTGTCTTTCCCGTTTACTTCTTGGGGTTTTCGCTTTTGAGGCGTGTGAATTGCATTTATGTATGTGTTTTGTGATTTTACTTTTTATAAATTGTTGTTATTCATGCAATATTTAACTTGAAGGTTAAATGTCAAATATGCATGGTGGCGCAATTCGTGTTTTTTTTTTTTTGTTGTTGTTGCTGTTGTTGTTGTTGTTGTAATTCCACATGTTTAATTCACACAAATCCCCTCTTATGAATGGATGTGCAACATTTTAATTTGATTGCTATATTCATTTATGAGGCGAAATCTCTTTAATTTATGTAATGAAAATGAATCAAATTGAATGCTTCAATGACAGCTAATGCATTAATTATACGCCATGTGGGGCAATTTCATTTGTTTGGTTTCCCCTTATCGTATCGCTTATCCCTTCGGATGTACGGATATTCGGATTTGGCCATTGGAAAATTCGTTTCAATTAAATTGTTTTGGGCTATTAGCAAAAAGTGTTGCCTACTTACTGGGGCCATTTGCTAATTTGCCATCAGCATAAAAATCAACATCAATCAAAATAATTTATGAGAGAAAGACAGACAGACAGACAGACAGACAGACAGACAGAAGGCAAATACAATTTTCATTTTCCTCCCTTTTTTTTGGCTCTCGCTCTCGATTTGTTTGTTTGTAGCTTTTGATGTTTGCTGCTGCTGCTGCTTCTGCTGATGTTTACATGGAACATGTTGCGCATACGAGGCGTGGACCAAGGCAAATCATTTTTCATGATAATGTATTTAACATGCATATTAATCAAAGACCCATACACGCACACATAGAGATACACTCTCAAGACACTCTAACTCTGCTTGTGTATGTATAGGAAAAGTCATTTTGTTATTGAATCCGGCAATTTAAATTGATCCGCAGGCAATGGCAAAGCAATAATTGCTGTGGTTTTGCCATGTCTCAACCATAACTCAACCGCATGCCGTGCCGTGCCATTCCATACTGTTGGCTGCTGTCTTGGTTTAGGTTGCTGCCTCGTTTGGGGTCTCTGTGGCATGCCGCAAGCGTCGCAATATACATGCTTAGATATTGTATTTCTGCCATTTCTGCAACTCAAACCTAATCATCTGAGCACAATAATCCCATCATTTGTAATGCACACACACACACACACACACACACACACACACACTCACACAGACAGAGTGAAAGGAGCGAGGCCCACTCTCAGTTCGCCATTGTGGCAACAAATTACCTGTGCGATTTGATTTCATTTCCGTTTTGTTGCCATCGCCTTCGCCTTCGTCATCATCATCATTGGCATCATCGAAATCATCATCATCATTCCCATCATCATCATCAGCGTCCTGGCTGCTCAATTTGTTGGTAGTTTCGTTTCGTTTCGTTTCGTTTATATGTGCATTCGGTTTTTTTTTTTTTTTGGCTTTTAGATTTGGAATTATATTTCGTGGTTTCTGTCAAATCGAGTAGAGAGAAAGAGACAGAGAGAGAGAGAGAGAGAAATAGATTGAATGTGTGGGCATATGCTCTCGGCTCGGCATGGCATTAGACAGCTGTCGAATTTGAAATGTGACGCATAAATCAAATGTTATACTCGATCAAGCATAAATCTAGCCAACTCCTTCACTTTAATCACACAAAAAATAACAAATTCAACTGCATTATCATCAGAATTGATTTCATTTTCGATGAAATATTCATTAAACGAACAGTTTCGTTTCATTTTCGAACTAAACAAAGCGTCTGAACATGACTTTAAATCCCAACTTTACCTTTTTTTGGTTATCATTCTTGTTGGATGGTTGGATGGATTTTATTTCGCAAAGTTATCAATACTTGATCACCTCAATTCCCTTTGGCCATCTCCATATTACACACTAAGTACGTACTAAGCCGCCCAACAAAGTGCAACTCAAGTCATATTCCACATCCACTCAACGCAAAAAAAAAAAAAATATATATTTCTATCATAAATTCAGCTGACTTTGCCAACTTTTCGGTTGTCGCCGCCGCCTCCGCTGTTGCCGCTGTTGCTCTCTCTCGTAATTATGAAAGTTGGTCAACTGGGCTGTGGTTTGTCCCCCTTGGGGCCATATAACTTGACAATGGAACGAACGCTCTCTAGCGACGCCTTTAAAAGTCTACAATAACACGAGGAGAGGGGGCGGGGGGAGGGGGGGATGGACTGACTGACTGACTGACTGGATGGCTGGATCGCTGGCTTATTTTGTATTGTGCCCAGACCAACTAATGATAGTGTTGGCATAATTTTTGGCACAGGACATACTCATTATATTCTAAGTGGTCCACACAAAAGTTTTGGGTTGGGTTGGCGGTTGGAGGGTTGGGGGGTTTTTGTTGTTGAAAGTTTATTTAAATTAGTAAATTAGAAAATGCCCAACAGCTGGGGCTAGGCTTGATAGTTGTTGGCGGAAGTTGTCAATGCCAGTGCTTACAAAAAGGCCCTGCGCCTTGTCAGCGTCGTTGTTGTCCTTGACTGTACCGAAAACAAGAGCATAAATTACACAAAGAAGCTGGCGAACGAACGCGAAGCGAAGTTTCTGCGCCTGAGTCTGAGAGTCTGAAGTTTCATCATATTCAAGTCCAAGTCCAAGTCCATTTTCGACAGCATCAAAGTCACTCAAGCACACGAGTAGAGAACTTTCTAAAGAGTATGCAAAATTATTATGAAGCACAGCACAGCACAGCACAGCTCAGGCAAATTCATTCAAATTTGGCTGACAGACAGACAGACCGACTGAGAGACAGACAGACCGACTGAGAGACAGGGCAGGCATCCAGACTTCCTGTACGTGTACGTGCTCTGGGAGAGAGAACTTGGGCCACGTAGCCCAAGTGGCTCCTCTCCTCCGTCACCGTCACCGTCACCGTCACCTCTGTGTCTGCATAAGTTGTTTTTGTTCAATCAACAATAAAGCTATACCTCCATAGCTATTGCTATTCATTATTGTTGCTGTTGTTGCTGCTGCTGTCGTTGCTGCTGCTGTCGTCGTCGTCGTCGTCGCTCGGTTGTTGTTTGTCTAAGCTCAGTGAAGTGTGCCAAAGATATTTGCGCCCGATATGCGTCCAAGCATTTCGGGTTGAGGCTTAAGAGACCAGAGAACCTGCTTAGACTAAAATGACTATATCACTCGCACACAAACATACATTCTATACTCGTACTCTATATAGCTGAGCGAGAGTGAGCCAGAGTGAGCCAGAGTGAGTGTAGAATATGACTAAAAGAGTACTTTGTTGTTAATAGAGCAATAACCAGCGAAAGCGAAGCAGAGAGAACCTCAACCTGAACCTGATTTTGGCTTCTTTTGGGTTCTTCTTTGTCTAATGAGCTTGAATTTTGTTTCCTGCTAACGGAAGAGCTCCGGACACACGTGTCCCCTTTGAAAACTCATTACAAAACATCTACATACACACACGCACACACACACACGCATATCTATGGCCATAATAGATAGATATAGATACTTATTTATGCGCCTGTTTATATAGTCATAAGCAACAAAAATTTCATCATTCAAAATGAATTGCTTGGATGAAGAAGATGTTACTTAATGTAAATCAGAAGCTTCTATAGAGTATTAAATTCTAATTTTCTTCACTTATCGCTGGAAATTCGTTTCAAAATGGTTACGATTAGTTAGTGTTCAATTTAAATGGTATTCCATAGGCTGAGGAGAACGTTCTCTTTCTCTCTCTCTCTCTGTCGCTCTGGCTAAACTAACTAAAGTCAAATTATATGCTCTTGTGGGTCATCAAATTGATTAAAATACCAAAAATGGTGGTAGCTGATAGGCAAAAGCCTCACCTACACGATGGTGGCAAAGTTTTTAATCTAATGATAAGTTATTAGCACGTACTCTCGCTCTCTCACTGGCTGCTCTAGCTCCAGCAAGGACATCCAACGAGCAGCATCGAGTGCAGCCAGCAAAACGCGTCACTTTCGCACGCTTCAAGTGAGATTTTTTCCTGAACAAAAAAAGAACCAGAGAAAAAAGAGCACATAGAGAGAGAAAATAACTTGATTCATGAACCTTTTTTTTATGGCACGGCCAGTGCTCTGTTTTTTTTTTCTATCCTACATTCAACGAGGCGTAGATATTCCTTTTTGGTGTCCCTTTTTTTTTGTGCTCCTGCTGCTACTGTTGTTTTGTTGGTGTTGTGTATGCGGGTGTGTGTGTGTGTGGGTGTGTGCGTTGAAAGGCAAGTTTCACAAATGATTTCACATTTTTGCATAAATAAATGTCAAGTGTGCGTCGGAGGCAAGAGCCGAGAGTTGCTGACAGTTTTCTAATAAACCCCATAGAGTGTGAGTGTGGGCAAAAAGAGAGATAGAGAAATGGATAATCAGCGCGAACGACAAGGAAAAAGGACTAGCGCAACAAGTTGAATGTATGTGACTGTCTCTCTCTCGCTCTGTCTCACTTATTGTGTCTCTTTCTCTGTGTCCACTTAAGCTTAGTAATAATAATAGTAACCTTGGGTGCCTGACATTTTTCACTGTATGTGTGAGTTGTGTGTGTTCGAGTGTGAGTGTGTGTGACTGCGGGTGTGTGCTGGTGTGTGCGTGGCGTCGCTTTTTCTCATATATGAAAATGACAATTTCCCATTGCCACAAGACTTTGGGGTCCTTCTTGGTTATTTTAGGATTGCTATTGCTCCGGCAACGAGCGTTGGCAATTTTAATAATGTTTACTTAAGGCCTAGCAGCAGATTCTCCTTTGTGTCTGTGCGTCTCTCCCCTTCCCCTCAACCACCCTCTTAGTGTGTGTGTGTGTGTGTGTGTGTGCAAATAAATAAATATAACGTGGGTTCAAGAATAAAAATATCTATAGCATACTTAGGCGGGCCACCATCGAGGAGAATGCATCTAGTGATTGTGTGTAAATTTGAAAAACAACAAAAAGGCATTGCATCGAAACTTTACATAGGCAAAGGTAGGAGAAGGTAGGGGGAGGGGGGAAGCTAGTTCCTGGTCATTAAAACACACAATTTATGGTCGAAAGGCAACTCGCATTATCCCTTTTTCCAGCACGCAGCACAAATGATACAACATTTATATAAATATCACTTAAAGCTGTCACTTTTGCTGCTGCAGCTGTTGCCTAATGAGCGGATTAAACTCAACTAAAAGGAAAACTGGAGTCGAGGAACATCCTGTTCTACACAAGTCCAACGGCCACCCGACGGAAGAAGCCTTTTTACTGCCTAAAACCTAAAGAAGCAACCGAAAAAAGGGGATTTTTAGAATGAATGAAATTCTAGAAAAATACTTGCTGCCGTATGGGCCAGAAAACGTGACTTTTTACATATTTCATTCAAGTTTACTTTTTGACTATGACTCGAAAAGCATTTTTATTGCATTTGCCAAAGTAAAGAAGATTTCATTTCATTTCATTTCATTTCATACGCGGCGTATGCGTAATAAGTACTTTACGCCGCGCCTTCTCTCTCCCACATCATGACAGCGAAAAGTACAGCAATGTTTAAGCTAAATAAATGTAAATGTGAAAACGGTAAGAACGAATGAAATTCGCTTTCGATTTGCGTCTTTGTCTTTTGTTTGCCAAAGGATTTGCCCTACACACACACACACACACGCACAGAAGGAGACAGAATGAGAGAGAGAGGCAACAATTGGCAAGGAAAAGGAAAATATGGCTGTTCATGCGTTTATATTGGAAAATATTGATTTACCTGCTATCAAAGACAGCTGCTGCTGCTCCTGCTATGCCTTAGAGAAAGCATCTCCCACTCTCCCCCTTGCCCATCTCCCACTCTCCTCCTTTTCCCCACATACGAGTGTGAGCGTTTGATTTGGCCTTTTATGCTGCTGCTGCCAACTCAAACACATAAACGCAATAATCAATAGAGATTTGCTGCGGCTTAGGCTGGCGAGGCGTTCAAAGTGCACACGCACACACTCACATCTATGTAGACACACACACAAACACAAATAGAGACAGAGAGACAGAGGGATAGAGAGGGCGAGAGAAAGAAGAAAACGAGTCTAAATGCGGGCCTGACTCAGAGATGTGCTCAACAAGTGCAGTTAAGGCCACATCATTAACATTTGGTGGCATACTCAATGTCAAGGCAACGTGCTTGTGACTGTCGCTGCTTCCCACCACACACACACACACACACACACTCACACTTATATACTTATATTCTTCAGTCTATCTTTTTGCGCTGTCTGACGTAGCCGCAATTACCCACAATTCGAAAAAAATCACGCATCCTGTCAGGTTTTTTTATTGCTGCACCCAGCGACAGTTGAATTCATTTTAAATTTATGCATAAAAAATCCACAGAGCAAGTGTTTTAGGTTCCCTCAACCCAAGAATACCTTGGTAAATGGACTTTAATAGACAGTTTTCGAGAGCAGAACCTAAGCTAATTGCTGAGCTTGGACTAGAAAAATCCAAAAGCTTTAGCTAATCATCTGCTAATATCTCGCCCACTTAGAAAACGATTAAAAAGGTGTCAAGCATTTGAAACAAAAGACAAATATAATAACTATTATAATTAAAGTCGATTCTGGACACCCGAACACTTAAATTCCTACATGGAACTTTCAAAACTCTTCAAATAGTCAATAACATTTCTGAAGCAACTAACAAAATAACACAAATTGGATTTCTGTACAAAATTGCAAGAAGCAGCGGAGATCATCTATACATATAATTTAACAACGACAAAGCTCTAATGATCTCTGGTATTTATACATATCTAAATTATTTACATAAATATGAACAAATGAAACGATTAATTAAGTGAACAGACTCTTGTTTGAAACAATTATGAAATAGAAGATGTGTAAAATGACGGGTGTTTCGAATCCGTACTTGCAAGAAATGACTGGAGTTAGAGGTAGTTGAGGCTTATGCCCTTGTTTTGTATTTTCGATCGATTTCTCTGATGATAGAGTATCATAAAAAAGTCTATTTAGGGCTCACGGCATATCCATGGAACAAATGTCGAATTGTTTTGCAGTTCTCTCCATGAGAGATATCATTTGCTGTGAACATTTATGTTGTTTACGTGATTCAGTAGCCAAAAATAGGAATATGAGAGTAACCACATAGTGAGCTATGAGTTCTATGGTAATTGTTAAACATTGCGTTTCTAGCGTTGGGAAATACATTTCTTCTTCACGCATTTGCTTACCAACTTTTAGGAATCTCAGCCCCTGGCATGTGGCTTCCGTTGTTTTTTTGGTTTTTTGTTGTATTTTCTGTGAAAATATTTTGTTGCCTTCCAAGTATGAGAAAGTATTTTTAGCGGTGCTAATAATTCACGCAACAAATGCGACGAGTCAGTAGTCTACAGTGTTTCTACATACTGACTTAATAAGTTGACAGCAGCAGTCAGTCAGCGTTAGCATAGCTTTCAACCACACACACCCACACCCACACACCCACACACACCCACGCCTATACCCTACTCAAGAGAGTTTTTTGATATTTTCCTGGAAACTTTTTTGTTACTTTGACAGCCAATTTAAAAAATTGCCATAATTACGCATACGCCACGTATGGCATCACGTACTTACTCACTCAAATATATACAACACATATCTTTAATTAGCATTTAAACCTATGCCCTTGGCTGTCAACTAAAACGGCACTACGAGTGGAAGCCGAGGATTCGCCAGGAGTTCGAGTCGGAGTCGGAGTCGAGAGTTGGGGGCTTAAAACAGATTTCATTGTTTCGCACATGTTAAATGCAAATGCTTTGTAATAACACAGCTCATAAAATCTACCAAACTAATGCGGAGCCCAACTTTTAGCCATGACAGAACACATTCCCACTCAGCAACTACCCAAAATCACCTCCATCTAACATGCACACACACCCACACACTCACACACACACACTCAGCTGCCTGTTGCTGGTATTTTGGGGGTGGAGGAGAAGAGAGTGGGAGCAGGGATATGGTGAGCAGGAGCGGGGTCTGCTCTGGTCTGTTTGTGCAAAATGTTACTTTGCGTAAAATTATGCAAATTTGATGTGCGTTTTGTGTGAGCAAGAGAAATGCGTTTGGTCCTCATACTGTGTCCTGCTGTGGCTAACATTTATATAGATGACTGTGTGTGTGTGTCTTGTGTGTGTGTGTGTGTGTGGTGGCTGCACCACACACCAAGCCAAGCTCTAAGCAAACAGCACAATTGCTTCCCATTCTGGACAAGCAAAGCAAAAGTCCCACTTCGTTTGGTTTCTTTTCGCTTCGTTTCGTTCGTTCGTCCGTTCCTTTCGTTTCGTTCGTTTTTGTTGTTAGGTGGTTCTTGTGTGTCGGACAGCAGACAAAGTGCATGGTAAACAGAGCAGCTAAAAATAGTTAGAACAAACATCAAGCGAGAGAAAGAAAACTAACACACTGAAGCAGTTTTTAGTTCAAAATGTGTAGAGAAACAAACATTTTCCTACCCTTTAACCATGTTGCACAAACAAAAGAACTTTTATGGCATCCAAATAATAAACAAGAGAAGTAGAAAGAGAATTTCACTACAAAATTTCCATTTTCTAACATTTCAAAACAATCCTCGATTAAGAGTTTTTGAGGAAATTTGCTTTTATTAGCCATGGAAGGAAAACTAGTCCATCTCGAATGTGTATTATTAGAGTCTTATCTTCTGATCCAACAGATTCTCCCATTTGATCGATAATTTGGTAAAGGGTATTACAAAGTTGGCATTCGAAAATGCCAACTTTTCCTTGATATTTCTTATAGCTTAACTTGGTGAAACAGAATTCTTATTCAGCCTAATCTGATCAAAGTGCGGCAGCTAAAAAAACACGATGTATGTAAGAATCTTTGCGCCAAAATGAAAGAACAACAAAGAACGATAGAAGCAAGGAAGGAGGAAAGGAAGGAAGGAAGGATGGAGAGTGAGAGTAAGAGAGAAAGAGCTAAAAATTGGGCAAGAAAGTTTCTTCAAGTGAATTTTCGGTCTTGTTTCGTTTGTTGTGGGTAGCCCACAAAAGGGAGAAGGACACACACACACACACACACACACACACACACACACACACACACACACACACACACACACATGCCAGAAGACTTGTAAAAGGAAACCGCGCAAGAAAGGAAATCAACTGCTCATTATTATGCAAAGTTTTCATTTTGCCTTATCTGCGGAAGTTGTAAGTTAGCCAAGTTGCTTTTAAAGAGCAACAGTCTAAGTTATTCTCGTCGTCTCTATTGGCCATATGTGTATAATTGGCAGTCAAAGCATACATACATATGGATATGGGCGACTGGCCACGCTTCATATTTCACTTCCATCTTTACTATAGTCTACTTCTCAGCGTCTTCTTCCTCTTGCCTAAGCACACGCTTGGGATTTTCGGGGGCTGCGAAGCAAACAAAAATGACTGCACATAAAATTTACTTCACACACACAGTACGCACACACACACAGTACGCACACACAATATAAAATTCAATTTGACAGCAGAAAGGGGAAAAAGAAATGGTAAAGAAATTTGCCAAAAATGGCGCTTAATGCGCCAGAAAATTTGCTGCTCCATGAAAAATGAGTTGCCCATGAGTTGTTGGAATACAAACAAACAAACAAACAAAAAGAGAAGCAACAGAAACAACAACAGCAAGAAGCATGTGCAAAAATATATGATTTATGGGCTCGAAAGCGCAAGGAAAACCAAGCCAAGCCAAGCCAAGCCAAGCCAGGGCAAGGCGCGTTGGAAAACTTGGCCGCGTTTTTCTTGTTTTGTTTTGGCTTGTCAATTTTTAAGACAGCGATAAGACAACCGAAGGCTTGGCAATCAGCATATGCACGACCAAACACAGATACACACACACACACACACACACACACAGAGAGAGAGACACAGACAAAGCCATTTATGGAAATGAAATGCTACAGGCGGCTACAAAAACGCCGTTAAACATGCCAGCTAAATATGCCTCGCCCTGTCCATGCCCCCCTGCCGCCCCCACGCCACCATTGAGCAGTAACCAACCAACCGACAGCAACAACCACCAGCAACCAACAACAACAACAAAATAACCAAAAATGTAATTGCCTCGTTTCATTTTTAATAACTGTCAATCCTTTTTTGGCTCGGTTCCTATGCTTTTCACTGGGTGCGGCAATTGTTTGGCAACTTTCTGTCTCTGTCTATGTGTGTGTGTGTGTGTGTGTGGCAACTGACAAAAACCGCCGCTTGTAATTTGCGTTCTACACATGAGCAATAACAACATATAACCGCAACAGCAACAACCGAAAGCAGCGGCAGCATCAGCAGCAACATTCAACAGTAATAAAAAACAATGAGAAAAACCGAAAACAAAAAAATACAAAAAACTTTCGCCAAAAGTTATAGAGTTGCTTTTCGGTTTGGATAGTTAATAATACTCTCTCCATCATAGAGGACTGAAAATTAACTTAGAGAACATCGATTTATGTATATTTTTTTAATCGATGAATTTGAATTGCAAAAACCATCTAGATCAACTCGAAATTTAGCACTTTTTTCCATCAACTATCAAGAGAATGAAGAGAGAAGACCAAGTAACACAAGGAAACAAAAACCTTGGGATATTTAAGTAAACTGCGAAGAACAAACTTTCAAAGAACAAAATCTGGCCAAAATTTGAACAAATTATTTTTTGTCAATTAATAATAAATAATTTTCATGAAACATTCTAAAATATTTGGTTGCCTTGCCCATTAAAAAGAGCATTTAATTGTCAACAAACCGCAAATAGTTTTCCTCATTTTCTCTTTTTTAACAATCTTCTTTTTTTTTCTGTTTCGTTCTGTTTTTGGGTAAAACTTTTTGGTTTTTATTTCTTTTTTTTTTTTTTGCTGTCTGTGGCCCGTTTGATAAATGTTTGTCTTGAAACTTTTTCGCCAAACTGTTGCTTAGTTGCTCCTCTATGAGTCCAGGATAGCATCAAGGGGTCGAGATATCAGTTGAACGTCAGCACTGTGGTCGAATGAGGGAATGGAAAAAAAAAAATTCTGAAAATTTGCTTAAAACTTTAAGCAAACAAGCAGCGTCCTGTACCCTTTGCCCATCCTATGGCTTAAGCCGCCCTTGATAGCCAAAGAGAGAGAAGAGGGAAGGTGTGGGTAGGGGAGGGAGGAGAGGGACAGGCAGAAGTTGGCCTTGTTTCTAACTGGTAGGGAAGGCTTGTGTTTAACTTTTACATTTAGTGAAATTACTTTCACTTTTTGTTTTTTTTTGTTTTTTGCCCTGTTGCCCTCTGTTGGGCTCTCTGTGTTCACCACATGCATTAATCATTTCAAGTGCACACACACACACACACACTCCCCTCCTGGTCCGCTTTGCGCCAATTACATTAATCAAAGGCATAAAGCAAAAGCTGCAGTCGTAACAAAACTCTTAGCTGGAGCTCAAATATTTCATTAGAAGAAACAAATCCAAAAAACCCCAGTCAGAGTCAGAGTCAGGAGCCCAGGAGCAAATCCACTCGAACTATGAAAGGGCATAAAATGTCAATTTTAAACGGGATAAAAACTCCCAAAAACGGGCAGCAAGAGACTCCAACACAGTCCACTCACTCAGTCAGTCCGACCGACCGACCGACCGGGCAAACAATGCGGTAAATTTTGTTTACCCAACGTGTCAGAGTTGGAGAGGAGCAGAAGAAGAAGTCGCTAGCCAACAGAGCAACACAGCGGCAGCAACAGCAACAGCAGCAGCAGCAGCTAGCATAAACCATTATCAGCTGCTTTGAGAGATTATACAATGACGGTGGGGCAGTTGGGGACTGGATGGTTAGGTAGAATGTTGCGGGTCAGGGTCGCGTTTAACAAAATGTAAACAGGGCTAGGCGAAGCGATGCCTTAGTTAGTTATCTACCTTTTGTCTGTTCTCCACCTCCTCCTCCTCTCCTGCTCCTCGTCCCCTACTTCAACACTGGTATCCCCGCTTTTGTGTCCCCCTGCGTGTGTTTGCCGGATATTAAGGTTAGTCCGCGTAACGGTAATGGCAATGCCAACTGCCGTCGGCTATACCGAAAATCCAGAAAATGGCATAAGGAAATTGTAAAATTTGTAACATTTTATGCGGCGCGGATTTCTTCTTGTTTCTTCTTTCCCCATCATCATAATTATCATTGAAAATTATATCGAAATTAAGTAATCATGGTCAGCCAAATAAATAACTTTAAAATTAAATGAATTAAACCAATTTTAGTGAAAAATAAGTCGATAGACTAAAGATCTAGCTCAGTAAAGATCCATTGGCAAAAAACGCGCATAAGTATGCAACACTTTTTGCTTGAATTCATTTGCAAATTTAAACTGAGTCGTTGTGAAATTTCTCAAAGAGCAACTTGAAGTTAGTTAGCGCCGATGAGTTGAATGTTTAAAGTATTTGATAAATTAAAGTAAGTAAATATTTTCTAGAACATACGACGAGTACACGTACACATACACGTACACGTACCTACACTACTCTACTTTCAACTATTTCTTGCATATGCAAATGCTATCAACAAGAGTGGAGGTGGGTTGTGGGTGGTGGGTGGTGGGTGGATAAGGAGTAGAAGAGAGAATGAGTGCGGAAGGGTTGCTGTGAGTAAACATTTTAATTGAAAATTCGTTGAGCCGCAGAAAGTAAATAGAGAAGCTGGAGTTGGTAACTGCCAGCGACAAGTTGAGCACTGCACTGCATTATATGTGTGTGTGTGTGCGAATGTGAGTGTGTGTTTGTGCCAGCTCCTTTCATTTAGAGCCATTTGATTTTTGCATAAGCCTGCACTTTTGTGAAGCATTTGCAAATTTTTGCATGAATAATAAACAGAAAAAGGGCTAGCGCAAAAAAACACAGCCCCCCCTACCCCCTCTCCACTACTCACTGAGAGTGGGGAATGCCAAAGAAATTAAATTAATTAAATTCCATTCGCCCTCTTCGCTGAATGCGTTCGACATGCCAGCCAAGCCAACAATTCGTGTAAGCCAAAAAATAAATATAACAAATATGCGCGACTTTATTTAAAAATGTAAAATAAATATTTGGCGTCTGCGGCCAACAGGCGCTTTATGGCGGTTATTTGTTTCTATATATGTGCAATATAAACATATATACTCATCCGATTCATTTATGCATTGTTTTTTTTTTTTTTTGCTCCCTGCCTTGCCCGTTTTTTGTCCAGTGAACCATTTTTTTCTCGTATTTTTTCGGTTGATGGTTTATTAAAAATTTGTGCAAATGAAGCAGCAGTTTAGCATTTTTTTTCGAGATGTGTTGTTATTTATTACAAACGCGCACCCACAACCACCCACCCACCCACACACACACGCACGCACGCACACACATGGCAACAATAACAATAAAGCTAAGCAGAAACAAGTGCCGCCAGTGCGTTCTGCGAGTCCTCTGAAAAGTAAAGTTAATTAATTTTTGCTTTTGATTAAAACGCCACCAGAAAAAAGAGAAAACAACAAACACACAAAAAGCCACCAAGCAAACAAACAGATTGCCGCATTGAATATGTCTAAGACGAAGTTTCGAATACCCTGTAAATGTTTTGGACAAGAAGGATTTGCATAAAATCGAAACGAAATGTTCTTTAAGTGCCAGTGAACTGAATTTAATCTGAATTGATCCCATTAAAAGCAATTCGTACACAAGACTAAGGCAAATATTGGTAAAAATTCTAGTAAAGTATTCTCCAAGTCAAGCATATTGGAATCTATTTACAAATCGCATTTAGGAGAAGGCTCACGAAAGCTGACCAGCTAGGTCAAGAGAATTTTAACCGTAAAGGCATATACTCTATTTGGCACAAAGAGTATTCAAATACCACATAAACAGACAAAAGTCCCTGTTAGGCAAAAAACAAAAAAAAAGAAGAAAAGTAAGACAAGAGACAACAAAAGGCTTAAGTTCTATATGGCCTGAGAGCATGCATGTGTGTGTGTGTGTGTGTGGAGTGTGTGTGTGTTTTTGTGATGGGGCAAAGCTATGCCCAAAGCGTGTATAACATTTTAAACACTTTGACTTTGGAGACATTAATGAATATATTTTGACATACCAGGCAGGACACACACACACACACAGTCCGTTGGGTGTGCACACACACACACACACACACACATTGATGGAAAGAAAACACAACTGTACAGTTATTTAAAATGCCATTAAAATCCCATAGAAATGTGTGGAACTGTCAGTCAGTCAGCCAGTAGGACAGTCGGACCCCTCACCCCCCCAATTTCTCCCTCTGTCTGATGATGTCCATGTCCTTGTGGCTCCCATTTCTCTCTCTCGCTCTCTGTTTGGTCGGTTGGTTGTGGGTCGTGGTTCGTGCGATAGCTGTCAGCATGCATAACTGTTGCTGTCAGGATTATGGCTTGTCATATTATGTATTATAGTGTATTTTATTTGCTTTCAATTAAAATGCGTGTGTCATTCGACTGCGCATATAAATTGCTAACAAAATAAGGCGCCAAATTATGTAAACGAGGCGAATGAGTTTTCTTTCTATGTTTTACACCCCGCCCCCTCTTATCCTCTTGTTGTTGTTGAATTTTCTTTGCCTATTCTTCTCATCCCATTGTTGTGCTTGTTGTTGTTGTGTGGAATTCGAAATGAGTTTATGTCCTGCTTGATTTGCATATCATCTCCGTTTCGTTCGAAAAAAAACAGGAAAAACTAAACAACTTTGTTTACTCCTTTTAAAACGTCAAACGCAAAATACATATAAAATATAAACAACAAATACACACACATATTTAAATATATGTGTATGTATATGTACATTTATATGCAAATAACATTTATTCATCTTGTAATAACAATCATTGACTATGCCATTAAAGTCTTTTGCGGGCTTGTCAACATTAACTTTTGAGGTTCAAATGGATTATGCGAAGCGTATCAAACAATTGATCAAATCTTTACATATTAGAGTTTCTATGCTATCGATAGTTATCGATTACAATGCTAGTCGGAAATTGGTGACCCCAATTAAGGGTTTTCTAGCACCATAGAGCTCCAATAGATAGGACTGTTGTGAAATTTCACACAAAATCGGAATACTTCAAGTTGAGAGCACATTGACCTCTTTCAACCATTTGCTAAGGCGAAAAATCTACTTGAGTGTGCCCAAGGCTTGGAGACAAAATAAGAAAACGAGATTTCAAACGTTCTTGAAGGGTTTCGCCCAGAAAGTGCGCCGAACTGATAGCACTTTGATAATCGACACCACTTTAAATCTAAATCAAACAAATGGGAATTTTGTGTAATTTTCATTCACAATTATTTAATAGCTTTTAGAGTAAAGCTCAGTGAAAAGTAAATATCGATAAAAATGAAATCCATTGGGAGAATAATAATAAAGCTAATGCCCATGACCTTAATGGCTAATGTTTGTTTTGTCTCATTGTTGAGTGCACAAAACGCTTATTACTGATTGATACGGATCTAAATTAAAATGGCATAATAAAAACACTTTCGACTCGGACAGACATGGCCCAGACACAGGTGTGAGGGAGGGGACCGAGCAGGTAAAACTAATGACAGCGAAAGAGAGCTGAGTTGAGCCGAGCTGAGCTGAGCTGACCTGACCTGCTGGACCCGAACCAAATATCTGGAATCTGGATCTCGATGGGTCTAGCTCCTTAAATAAAACCTCATACCAAGAAATTGCGTTGTTGGTTGGTTGGTTTGGACTGATTGCCATTGATATAGGAAGCCAGTCACGTTTAAGACGCTTAATCGAAGCATGTGCACAGGTGCAGAGGATGAAGTTGAATTTAAGAACTTTAAGTTAAAGTTTAAGGGCGAAAAAGTAATTGAAATTTCTAGATATCGAGTAGCTGTTATGGCCGTGGACGTGGCCATGGCCAGCGGGCAAATGATTAACTTAATTATAAATTAATTAGCTAACAAAGCATGAGAATGGCAGCAGCAGCGGCAGCAGGAACGCCAAAGCAGCAGCAGCCGAACATCAAAGTATCAATAATTAATCGCCTTGATAATGTTTTCAATTTCTTGCTTCATTAAGTTGTTTTATTTTGTAGTCACAAGAACGGACTGCTGGACCAAAGGCGTTGGGCCTTTTGTTTTTGTGCCACTAATCCCCCCCTCCCCCCAAGGACGCAGGGAGTCCTTCCTTCACCCAGTGAGTGAGTGAGTCCTAGCCTAAGCCCAGTTAATACATTTTGTATTAGTTTTTGCAACCCAATGATAAAAACTTTGCCCAAGAAAGAACAACTTGATGATGGAAGTCGAGAGGAATGAAGTTCCCACACACACACACACCCAGACACAGAAACACACACAAAATCAATATAGTCAATGATTTGGTTTAACTTTTCTCTAATTTGGTTTTTTCTTTTGTCGTTTTTTGATGATGAATTGAATGGCAATATATTAAATACATTTGACATACAATATTCTCGAGCACAGAGATACGACCAGTCGAGTCGAGACGGAAATAAAACTGAAACCGGATGTGCGCCTCTGATGGCCAGGACCGGAAATTAAACTATTTGTTAGCAAGTATTCGGGTAACAATTTTTTGACATGCCTCAAAAACGAAATAAAACAAAAAAAAAACAACAACCTTTTACTCACCTGTATTTAATATTTGTTAGTTTTAATTTGATTTTTTTTGTTATGTTGGCTTTTAAAGCTATAGGAATATATGAGAATTGGTTTCAGTTATTTTCTTTTTTTTTTTTTGTGTGTGTTTTCTTTGGTTAAGTTGATGTTTATTTTTTTTTTTTTTTTTTGCAGGTAGCGAGCGCGCTTAATTTGTGAAATTTTTATGAAATTATTTTGTTTGTTTCGTTTATTTTTTGGTGTATAATTTCCATCCTCTTGTTAGTTCGATGCTGTTGCTCGTGCTCTTGGCTTTTGTTTCTCCACACACACACACAAACGCACACACACACACACACACCTGTCTTCTGGCCGGGAGTTTTAGACAAAAAAAAAAAACAAAAAAAAATTGCCAACAACAACAAAAAGGAAAAAAAAAGAAAGGCAAGCAACAGAAATGCAGAACGCAGAGGCGCCTTATCGCTTTAGCTGGCTAGCTGTTAGTGTCTTTCTTGCTGCGGACAGCTTCCGCGCTTTGTGTCCTGCTCACGAGAAGGCTCAACTCGAACTGTAACGAGGCAAATTGTATGTTTGGCGAAACCACCATCGTAAAGCGACTCACATGCTCTCCACGACTGGAAGGACGACGAGAACGACGACGACAGCGACGACGGCGACTACGGCGACGATAACGATGAAGGCAACAACGGTGTGTCGACGGTGTAGACGGTCGACTCGACTCGACTCTAAGGACGAACGTTTGTGGAGAAAACCAGCTGGCGCAGCATTAAAAAGTAATATCAATTTCCACCTTGCAAACATCGAATGCGAGGTACGGACCTCGTACCGAGAAAGCAACAGCTAAAACGATTTCCCTGGATGCGAAATGCAGGCGCGTTGCGTGTTAGGTCCAATGTAACTAAGTTCCACCCCCACCGCCTCACTACCCCCCACTACCCCAACCCTCGCCATCAATTCCTTGTACGCCCACGCATTTAGCTTTTTAGGTGAGCGTCGCTCTTGAAACGAGATTTTTTGTGTTTTTCACTCTACACACACACACACACACACACAGAACAACGACAAAGTGGAGACTTTTCATAATTGTTGCATGCCCCATGCCACATCTAATGATGATGATGATGATGTTGCATATACGACCAGCTGCTCCAATGGAATGTTTGCACTTTTGTGCAGTTCAATCAAATGGTAATTACAAAAAGCAACTCCATTTGCTGCAATACTTTTTACAATTTTACAATTGAAAAATATTTATAGAATGCAATTCAACCAATTAACTTGTAAATTCCATTTTCATTGAAGATCATCCTACCTCTTGGGCTCCGGACAATCAGACAATGGCGAATGGTCATGAAAAATGAACTAGCAAGTGGTCAAACAGGTGCGACAACTTGATATACCCATTTTAAGGAGTACAAAATATTTGCATCAAAGAGAAAATCGTTGCAGATTGTATGCTAAATGTTCAATCAATTTAAATTCCAATAAATTGCAAAATGGACAAACTTTGCATCACAAATGAAAGCAATTAAATACCTTGGCGATTATCTGTTTATCTAACTGCGATTTGGCTGAAAAACACTGAGTTGGTAATTTATTAATTTAAGACATTTAACATTGTGAATAAATAATATTTGAAGTACTTGCAATCGAAGAGAATGCGAGTAAAAATAAATAAATTGACTAAAATAAAAATGAGCGTTTACTTTCCAGTAGTTTTAAATGGAACAACATATTCAAATGGCATTTTAGATTCTGTAAAATTGTTGAATTCAAATCCTTTTGTGTATTTATTTTATAAACAACATCAACTTGACTCTACCTGAATATAAACTAAGCCATACTCGAGATAGTTACACACACACACACACACACACAGGCACTGGCAATAGTCATTCACACATACACACACACATTGATGGGAAAAAGCGCAACAGGACCAAAATAATTGCGCGTTAAACATGTGCCAAGCTGACACGAGGAGCAACAGCCGAAAACCGAGAGACAGAGACAAAGAGATTGATAGTAACAGAGAGAGCCAAGAGAAAGAGAGAGACAGGGCTAGAGTGAGAGAGAGAGAGAGAGAGTGTGAGTGGGGCTCTCAGGAGACGACATTGAAAGCCGAATTGTTGGCCGAAGCGCAGAGAGTTTCCGACTGGAAATATTCAACTGGTTGCGTTTGATACAAGCAACAGGATATAGTGGAAGGCTGCTAAAAACATCGACAGGAGCAAAAAACATCGACTCGTAGCTGCCTGCCTGCCTGACTGACTGGCTGGCTGGCTGACTGGCTGGTTGGCACGAAAGGACCGCAGGCAAGACGGCCTACAAGAAGGCAGGCACTCGCGTGCTTTAAGCTTGAATACCAAAACAATTTGAGCGCACAATAAAATTCAATGGGCGCAAAAGAAAAGATGGAATGAACGAAACGAAAGAAAGAGGAAACGGGAAAACGAGAAGAGAAAAAACCAAAAAAACAAAAAAAAAAAAGGTGGTGGCATGAAAGAAAACATTGCGTGTGAAAGGAGCAGCGCCTGTTGAAGGACGAATGGCATTAGAAAGCTGCAAAAAATAAAAGCAAACCAAACCAAAAACGAAAACCAAACCAGGGGAAGCAGGCAGGCACAAAGGTAGGCTGGCTGGCTGGCTCGATGGCTGGCTGACTGGCAATGTTTACGTTGGTCCTGGACGAGTCGTCGGCATCGTGATGTTGGCGATTTCGAAGAATTTGGTGCAAAAAAAAAAAAAAAGGTATGCCAGAGTGTGTCGATTAAGATGCCTGGGCATTGTTGTTGTTGCTGTCTTTACTTAGCTGGGGGTTGCTGGAGGTCCTTTCGTGACAGACAGCAAGGCCAGGCCCTGAGCCTGAGCCTGAGCTTCAGCCAGAGACACAGAGAGACTGAGACAGAGAGCCAGACCAGGCAGGCTTATCAATTTGTATGCCTGCAGATATTTATTTATGAATATCCTTTGCTGCTGCTGCTGCTGCCGATGCCAGGGCCCTCTCACGCCAGCCCAACGAAATGCCGCGTAATCCTGACATACACCTTTTTTTTCTCTGTTTTCACTCTCACTTTCATTTCACTTTTCCTTCGCTGCGCCTGGGATTCTCTCTCCCTGTCCGCCTCTGTCCAACTCCCACATTTTCACGATCCTTTGCTTAATTTTATTTTTATTGCAGATTGATTTTTTCAGATTAAGTTTTCCATTTTACAGGCGATGGCGCAGTTTTTTCACATTTATATGGCCAGCCATTAAGTCGAAAAGAAGGACGGAAGCGGCAAGCGAGAGAGAAAGAGAGAGAGAGGGAAAAACTGTTGCCTACTTTTTTGGGCAGAGCTCAGCAAGAGAACGGGAAAAACTGTTGCCTTCTTTTTGGGGCCGAGTCAGTTTTGCGAGCTGATGGTTGGTTGGTTCGTCTGAAGGTGAAGGTGAGGGAGGTTGGAGGTGGGGGTGCAACCTCATGAAATATGAGACGCAACTTTTTCCAGCCACTCAGCTCTGCTTCAATTAGCAGTGCAAGCGCAAGCAAACAGAACATTTTCCAGCAAACAAACTCAAAGTAAAAGTAAAACATTTTCATGCAAATGGTTCTGTTTAACCACGAAATATTTTTAACATTTGCACTTACACACACGCACAGCCACACACACACACACATAGACACACATCCTGAGGCAAAAAAGTTTCCACTAGTTAACAAAATAAGCAGCAAGAAGAAGCGAGGAAAATAATAATAAAACAAACAAAATCAAACCGAGCGAAGTAAAGCATATCAAATATTTAACTTTGGCCAATGCTGCCAGGGGCGTGAGAGGGAGGGGTGGGGCACAAAAAACTATTGCATACTTTTAGTTAGGTACTGCAATTGAAAAGCAAACGATAAGTTATAAATCTTGCTGTCATCTGCATCACATCACATTGGGTTTAGTCATTTCGAAAGCGATTACCTCCTACTAATTGCCTGGCATTAATTCGGATTAAAAACCTATTAAACAGCCAATAGAACTGCTGTGAAAGTGCAACAGTCATATCGAGTGGCTACTTAGTTGCCAGCATTTGCCATTTTTACTGCCTGAAGGTTATGTCAACTAAATGCTTAAGCTGATTTGCTACGATTCGCCATGACACTCAATTAATGTAGACAGAAAATAGCGGCAGCAGAAACCCGCCCGATTCAACCCGCCACCCGCATAATCCTTTTGGCTACAACTTAATTATGTTGAATCATAAAAAGAAAACTCGGCTTGGCTCAACGTTGCTGCCGCTGCTGCTGCTGGTGGTGGAGGTGGAAGTGGAGGTGGTGTCAGTGGCGTTGGGGCAACGGGCAAGTGCCTTTAAGTCCCACTTGAATCTGAAATGCGTCGCCTGAAAGAGGCCAAACAGTGGCAACTGCAGAATACACAAACACAGAAACAGACACAGACACACAGACAGTACGACAAAAACGAAAGCAAAAAAGTAAAACAACTAATCTTAACTTTAGTTAGTTAGACAGCGACGATTTGATACACTAAGGCACCGATATGTCCATCAAAGGTCACTTAATTGTTGTCTGTAGCATACTTTAGGGAACTACTTAGGAAGAAAGCTTTTTTCATTGGAATAATGTAATGTAATATTGAAATCTCTGCATTTCATTGACAAAAGACTTACTTAATCGCTGTCAAATCGTTCGTATTATTGCATATACCCATTTGGATAACTTTCTCTTAATGTATCTCCAAAAGGGCTAACACAAAAAACGGCAACAACAAAGTCAAGTGCTTCATTACGATTTTAATTTGGCATTTTACCTGAACCTGGACCGAGGACGTCTGCTGGCCAGCTTTGCTGTGTCTGCGCTTAATTAGAACAATTTGCCGGGACGACAAGTGGTCTTAGCATAAACTTGAGTAAATGTTCCCCCAAAGATGGCGACATGCCCGCCGCCAACCGCCCTCAGCGCACTGAATGCCGCCATCCGCCCGCCATTTTCTTAAATGTTCAATGCAAATAGTTTTTGCCAAAAAAAAAAAACAAAAAAAGGACCAGCAGCAGCAGGCAAGTCAGCAAGTCTCATTCTCCTCCTCTGTCTCTCGGTTTAGAGCCAAGTTAATTGAATTTTCACACCAAAGCCGCCAAGAAAAACGACAACGAGAATGCCTTTGCTTCCGCCCTAGCTAGAGGCTCTAAGCTAAGTATACAAATATATAAATATATATATATATAGAGAAGAGAGAGAGAGAGAGAAAGAGAGCGAGGGAGGCTTTAAATGTTTTATTTGACAAAGTAATTAAGTCTGAATAATGCGCATGGAAATTGCTGTCAAGTGGGTCATAATTTGTTAGGCACACACCCTGAGACCCTCCCTCCCTCCCTCTCCCACTCCTAGCGTCCTAGCTGCTCCTAGAAGAAAGAAAGAAAACGAGAAAGTGGATATTGATCAACATCAATCTCTGTGGCTATGACCGAGTCTGGCAAACAAATGAAAACTTTTTCACTTCATCGAAATGAAATGTTGACAAGCTAAAGCAACAGTTTGACTGATGGCAGAAGGAGCTCGAAGACGAGGACGAGGACGAGGATAGAAGAGAAGTGGGCGTTGAGGAGCAACTTGTTGCTTAAGGCAAAAGCCAAGACATTTGAAGCTCATTAGAGGATTCAGTATGGCCGCTGCAAGTGGGCGCTATAACAAATGCGATTAGAAAGTCAACATTTTTATTGAAATCGAAGAAAAAGTTTCTCTTCAAACTTGGCTTCTGCAAAATCGTAAAAATTACATGAAATCACTTTATTCCCCTCTCAGTCTCTCGCCCCTCGAAGCGCCTTATTTGTAGCGCATCAAGTCTCAACTCAAACACAATTAGAGAAGCGTTGCCAACACCCCAAACAACACACACACACACACACACGCACACACACAGAAAGAGAGAGGGAGACACACACACAGGACTTCAATGACAGGGACGCCAACGTGGTTAGGCGGGAGGCGGTGGCGGAGGTGGAGCTGGAGCTGGAGCTGTCTGTCAGTCACGATGGGGCGAAACTTTTCGCTTTGGTAAGCAACTGACGCCATTTTAATAACGCAAATTACAGTCAGCTGTATAAATTTAGTTCTCAATACGTGGGTGGGGCGAAAGAAAAAAAAAAAACAGAAAACAACAGCAACAAGGTGACTACGGGTTACCACGAGGCCAGCGGGGCCAGACTGGGACTAGGACTGGAGTGTGGGGTAGGGAAATTCTCTAGGCAACTGTTGCTGGCACATAGAGCAGCTGATTTTTTCTGCTATGAATTCGATTCTTATTGTTGCATGATATAAAAACCTAAATACTATATATACATAAACACGATTTGTTAGTTACACCTTAGTTAAATATTAAATGAAAAGAATTTATATCTTAGTTCTGTTTAATTCTAATAAAATTTAATTCTAATTCAAATAAAGAAAACTTTTGCGAGTAATGTCATTTGAAAGGAGAGAAATGCGGAGAATACACGATTTAACAGTAGATTAAACCAATCTCTGCTTAAATTAAGAAATTGTTGTGTGAAATCTATCGAGAAACTAAATAATTGAATGCTCATTAATGGAATGTCTGAATGTATTTTGGTTATACATTCCATTAAGTTATCGAATATCTACCCTCTCTCTCTCTGTCGAAGGAAATTGATTTGTGTTGGGTTTATTTTGGTAAAGCGAAAGGCAAAAGGTATGAATTTCTTTTGAAACGAACATGAAATTCAACTCCTGTGAATGCCAATTATAAATCAATTCCAGTATCCATGTCAAACAACATGTTAATCATGTCGTAATGAATGCCAAAATGTAAGGATGCCAGTTCAGGTGACAGTTTTCGTTTAGTTCAGTTCAGTTCATTATCCCTGTCAGCAATTTGAAAAGTGTCTCTCCCTTTGCCAAATCAAGAACAATATCAATGAAATTACAGGACAAAATGTCATAACTAAAAACGCACACACACACACACACACACACACACATTTAGAAATTAAATTGCAATAATTTGAAAACAAAGCCTTACACACACCCACAGAGACATATAATGAGTGCGTTGGCTTGGAAGGAGTTAGCTGCCAAGTAAATGGAAGTTTATTATGAAAGGACACAGCAGCAGCAACTGCTGTAATGGCAATACAAATGTCCTGCTGCTGCTGCTGATGCTACTGACGATGATGATGACTATAATAATGCTTCTGACCAGTAGCGTCAATGGGAAATACTTCAAGGGGGTTTCCCCTATCAACAAAATGAGCGAAAGGTTTGATTTGAGAAGAGATAGTTGGAAAATTTATATAAGTATACTTTGGGACACCAAAGAATTCCCATCCCGATATATTCGAAACTGTCTAAAATTAGGATAAGCAATAAGATAACTCACCATTCGAACGCCCTACTCCGCGTGTTCATGACCATTTTCTTTGCATTTTCGTTAATTTCAAGCAGCTAAAAAAGATTGATTAGAAGTGAGTACTGTTTCTTTAAATGAAAGAACTTTCTAAGTATATGTACATACCTTTTCCATCCAATGTTTAGAAAGACGCACAACTTATTCACGTGCTAATAGATCATTGACTGTGACTCAATTAAGAGTCGATCAGAAGAGCAAAACTTGAATTTGAGAATTCCTGTAATATAACAAGTAAAAGTTGATTGAAGAATCAGGCATAAGGATAACTTTTGAGAACATTTTGAGTCAATTTTACCTTCTCTTGCATCTTATAGATCGCCCCCGTTCACCCTTTTGTTGGCAATCCGCCTCTGACTACGATGATGCATAGTTCCCAGCAGGCTTGTCTATGTATTGTGTATATGTATGTATGTATCTGTCTTTTGTCCCAACTATGGCCTGTGGCATAACCATAATGCTTGGCAGCAGTCCAACTGTGAAGTATCCTTCAGGCTGAGGATGATGATGTTGCCGATGTGGATGTGGCTGTGGCTGTTGTTGCTGCTGCTGTTACTTCCATTGCTCTGTCTGTTGCTGCTGCTGCTACTGCTGTTGTTGCCATATTATATTGTTGCCACAGTTACTGCTGCTCCAATTGCAATTTTGCGTCATATTGTTTGCTGATTTTGTTTCGGGTCTAAAAATAAACAGACCCAACAACTGTTATGCTCCTGTTGTTGTCAGAGAAAAGGACACAAAAACTCCGCAAAGGACCCCACACAAATCAGGCAACGAGCCAACCAACCGCCCCCTCCAATCAGGTCCAATGGTCGCTTTTGCTAATGATAAGCCTTGTTATACCCTACAACCACACACAGAGAGTACTTATATACTCTGATCGGCTTGATGTAATAGACTCATGAAATCAAAATCGGGTTTCCATATCCGATTCTCTCTCAAACAAAAAAAACAAAAATACTTATAGTAAGCTGTTAGCTTGAACTAAACTAACTTCAACTATCTGATTAAAAACTTGAAGTTCGTACAACGAAAATATTTCTTTGATATACATGGGCTATAGGGTATAGACATTTCGTTATCGTCATCACGTCGTCTCTCGGTCTCTGGTTGTTGCTGACGGCAGCCTGTGGTTGCCATAAAATCATTATGATTGCGTATTATACTGTCATTGATTTTAATTTTAATTTTAATGTTGAATTTATCAGCTGGGCCATTGTTGTTCGTCTCCTCCGACCGTTTGTCTAATGCGCTTAAATGAGCATTTATTATGCTCGGGCGAGTTTTCAACTTGGCCACAAAGTAAACACAGCCGTTTTAATGAGTTAATTAAGATTTGTACACGATTTGTTGTTGGAAAAATGAATAATATATATATATATATATACATACATATAAATGTATTAGCATACATATGTACATATATGTATATATGTTTTTTATTAGATTATTAATTTTCTTGCACTTAATTATATAAATATATATAAGTAAATACCTACATATAAGTATGTAGATAAATCTCACTTGTTAATCAAAGGAAGAACCAAAGAGAAGAAGAACTTCAACGCAAAATTGATGTGATAGAGTTTTTATTGTGTATATATATATATTATATATATTATAGTTAAAATTAAGTGTTGAAAATGTTTTCAATTATATCCATTTTTGTTGTTTTGTTTAACGCAACGCACAAGAAAATTGTTCAAGCCAACATTAAATTATATATAGATTTATATATATTAATTCCGTATCGATAATTATATAAAAAAAAGAAGATATCCGTGTATCTGTAATTATGTATATTGTATATAAATAGATTTAGGCTTTTAAAATTAAGAAAACAATCATTTATTTTAATTATGAGTTAATCTCTGCACTAAACAAATAAAACGTTTTTAGCAAACTGTATTTATTTATATTTTTTTATTAAAAATAATAATGAAATTGTTTTTAATGGAAAAGTGTTTCTATTCTTGTTTTTCATTTGTTGTTCTTCGCTACTTTATTTGATTCTTTTATATTTAAAGCGCCTCAATGATTAGTATTTAGTTTTAAAATTAAGCATTTCACTTTAAATATTATCACCTACAACTAGGACAAAAAAAGAGAGATGAAACAGTTTCTAAACTGTTCACAAAATGGATTTTGCTTTTAATTATTATATTTAATTATTTGTGTTTTTTTTTTCTTGTGTTTTTTCATATTTTACTTGCAGAAGGTAAACAAGTGTTAAGTATTTCATTTCATTATACGATCCGATCTGATCTAGAATTTAATTAGTTATGTGTAGGTATATCCCATACAGTTATATAAAAATATATAAATTTTATATAATGAGTTGAGTTTTTTTTTACATTTGTTGCAATTTTTAATTGTGTTTTTTTTTGCGATTTGAAATGTTTTAATTGCTTAATTCATTAAATTGTGTGTTTGTGTTTTTTGTTTTAAGTTTAATTTTTAATGAGCAGAAACTCAAAAATATGTCAGAATGCTTTGCATGCTTTTCCATTTACAAAATCAACCTTATTGCCAAATATGTATGTTCAGATATACATATATACATATGTATATATCGAGTTTATATGTATGTATATGTAAGTATGTGCGTTAAGTACACGCCGCTTTCATTCATTTGCAGAAATTTGATTTAAAAATTAATTTAAGTAACGGAATTTATTTATGTTTTCTGCCTTAGCAAAGAAAAAAAAAAAAAAAAAAAATCATTATATATATTTTTAATTAATATTAATCTACTGTACTTGTTCTCAACTCCAATACCGTAATATCTGGCAAATTTTTACACTTAAAGAGGAACAATAAGATAGCCTTAGAAAGGAAAACATCCGATATATAGCATGACTCGTCGGACTCATCGGCACAAAACCTGCAACAATTTATGGGTAATATACGATATTCGTAAACTTATGAGAACGATTTGATTAAGAACTTGTAATTCAGGTGACTATATAGTACTGATCCCATGGGAATGATTGTAGGAGACGATTGTTGCAAATATATAGACACACTGAAATCATCAAATCAGATGTTTCAGATGATTCGGGGTAAGACTTTGGAAATTTGTAGAAACGTTACGATATTGGAGACATAGAACAAGGCACATTTATACTTTTCTTTTATCTAATTGGCTTAAAAAGGCTTGAAATGAAATTGATCTTTAGTTTAATTTAATTGTGTGATTTTCGTCTACTTCTTTTCTTTTCTGTTTTTTTGTTTTTGTTTTTTAAAGGCGTTTTCTTTCCTTGTAGGAAATACTTTTTCAAATTGTTTTCTTTTGGTTAATTTTACTCTTTTTTTTTGTTGTTGTTGTAGTTATTATTAAATTTTGCTTAGACGTTTAAAATGTTTAAATTAAATTTCATTTTAAATAGAACTTAAAACAAAATTCTTGAATGTGTTTCACTTGATTTTCGTTATTAATTAATTTTATGTTTTCCAAATCCGTTTGGTCTCTCTCTCTTTATTTCGGTTAACTCATTCATGCGCTCTCTCTCTCTCTTTCTCTCTTGTGCACTCTCTTTCTCTTGCTAGATATATTCTTTTTTTTTTTTTTTTTTTTATATTTTATTTTTGTTTTTTTAGTTAGTTAGATTTCACTCGCATTATTTTCAAATTGGAATGACCTTAATTAGAAACATGTACTTTTTTTCTTTTTCTTTCATTTCTTTTTTTTTTTTCGTTTTATCGAGCTTTACAACATTTTGGCTTATGTTTATTGGTTTTTGTTTTGTTTAATGATTTATTCCTTTGTGTTATGCATTTAAAAATAAAAAAAAAAAAAAAAAAAACGTTTTTTCTTCTTGTTTGGCTGTGGATTATGTGTTGTTTTACGAGGGTCGCTCAATAAGCATGCGCGCAAAGCTTAGTTCAATCAATGCAAAGGGTCACTAACCATAACCTTAAACTGCACTACGTTTCGCCATTTAGCTAGACAAGAAAAACCATAACCTCAAATTGCTTTTATCCCATAACCCATAACATAAAATTTGCATCAGCATAACCTCAAAATTCAATTCAGTTGCATCAAACTTTTACATTTTAGATTTGTTTGAGACATAAGAACGATTACATAATGGATGGATCTAGAAATCGATCAAAGTCGCACATATCTAACTGCTATCACGGACAACCTTCGAACCTTCGACGACATTGCGTCACTCAATGGGACATAGGAAAAGTATTATATTGTAGTGGCAACACGGACAACATTTCAACTACGATTTTGTAGCGTCACTCAATCGGACAATGGTTCTTCTTTTATTTTTCATTTGGCAAATTGAATAGGCTATCGGACAAGTGACTACGACAAACACATGCATAAGTATATGTTTGTATATACGTAAAGAATTGATTGATTTTTGAGCAATAGTGTGTATGTGTGTTAAGTTACTTACTGAATGATCCTCGCGTATTGGGAAAGGAAAGCAGAAGTAGTTGTAGTAGTAGTATTAGCATGTATGTTGATGTTGTTGTAGTTGTTGATGTTGTTGTAAGTGAGTATATGTGAGTGAGTTGAATGCGTGTGTGTGTGTTGTATGTTGGAGTGTTCCCCCGGCAATTTTGGCTTTATGTTTTTTTCGTTTTTCGGTTTTTTGTTTGTTGGAAATAGTAAAGTTTTGAAATTTTTTTGTTTTGTTTTTTTTCTTTTTTGGTTTTGTTTTGTTGTTTTTTAACTACCGTTGAAATGTTTTAAATGCATTTAGAAAAAATAAATAGGATTTTGTATGAACGAATTTTTTATACAGGAATTGTTGTTGTTTGGTGTTTGGAGTTTGGAGTTGTTGATGTTGTTGTTGTTGTTGTTGTTGTCGTTGGTTTTGTTGAGAAAAGTGAGCACCACTCGGGCAAATGTGATGGTGGTGTTGGTTATAGTGATAATGGGTTGTTTGGTTGGTTCAGACAGTAAAATCTCCCGCCCAATTCATTTTATAGTCATCCATATTGAATAGATCAAAGATATCGCCACTGGCATTGAAGGCATCGACTGGTCCCTGGACTGTGTTGCTGTTGCCGCCGCTGACACTGCCACCTGCAACATTGCCGACAATGCTATTGGCCATACTGGATACATACTCGTTGGTATGTGTCCCCGCCTGAGGTTGGGTCACCGCCTGCATGAACGAATTGAGGGTACTCTCAAAATCATCACAGTCCATGGGTGTGCCATTGAAGTGACCATTGACAACTGGTCCCGTGTCCACAGAGCCATTGCAGGTTGAGCCATTCGAGCCGTTGCCGTTGCTAGAGTTACTGCCACCGCCGACACCGACGCCGACGCCTCCAGTGACATGTTGACTCAGTTGGGCCACAAAGCTATCGGCATCAAAGTCAACATCGCTGCCCGCATTGTTATTGAGAAGCACACTATCCGGACTATTGGCATCGAGCAGTTCATTGATGGAGGGCTGCAGACTGGGATTGAGATCGCGTCGCATATTATTATTGCCCTTCGAGGATGAGGATATTGAGGTGGTGGCCGTTGTGTTGCTGGTGCAATAGTTGTTCGAATCATCACCAATATCCATTTCCAGTTGCTGTGACATTAGTTCCAATAGCTCGTATTCATCGAAATGATTGATTTTGGCATCTGTTAGACTCTGTTGTTGTTGTTGCTGTTGTTGTTGCTGCTGCTGCTGCTGTTGTTGCTGCTGACTGTGTTGAGATGTTGACTTATCGCTGATGATGCTACATTTGGGCGGTGTGCTGCTGCTGGGCGGGGGTGTGCCATGATGCTGTTCGAGAAAGATGTCCAAAGTTTTGGCAACACTTTCAGCATCCGCCGCCTGCAATGGCGACGAGGCCATGTCTATACTCTCAATGAAGCCATGACCAGCTGTTGCTGTTGCTGTTGCTGTCGACGTTGACGACGACGAGGACGACGATGATGATGACAATGATGATGATGGTGTTCGCTGGCCAAATCCCTGACTCTCATTGGTATCCATGGCCATGTCTAGGGCCGTCATCGCCGCCGACGATTGAGGCGTGGCTGGTGCCTCCAACTTTGGTACAAGAGGAACAATGCTAGCACCGCCAGCCGCTGTTGTCGGTGTCCGTTGTCCATTGAACATGGTCAGCTCGGGCAGCAACGGTGTCAGCGGAGTGATCGGCTCAAGGGCAGCGCTCTCGGGCAACTCGCCCTGCTGGATGAGTATGTCCAGAACATCGCTAACCTGTTCGGACTTGATGCCAGCCGATTTGCGTTTTATTTGATGGTTCGTTGCCAGCGGTGGCGGGGCGGGAGACGGTGCCAAAGCGGGTGGTGCCGGCGACTGAGCTGGCTCTTCTTTGATCTTCACCAGCGGATGCATTCCCAAGGCGGCTGCCTTATTAGCGGCCAATTGTTTGGTGGCCTCTTCATATTGCGGTGGTGGTTGGCTTGAGGTTGGCTTTATGTCCAATTGGATAAGGTGTTGCTGCTGTTGCTGCTGATGTTGCTGGAAGTGCTTGGCCTCAATGGGAAAGACAATGCTGGGTAATGAATTTGTGCGCTGATGACCATTTAAAAGCTTCTTGGCAACTGTTGCTGTTGGCTGCATTGTTGTTCCTGCTGCTGCTGCTGGCGATGTTGTTGTTGTCGCTGTCAAACTGATGTTGCCCAATGTATGCGCTGTCATATGCTGATCATTGAGTCCAAGAAGAAATATGGTTTGATTCCCTTCATTCCATACGAGACCGACATTGTTGTGATGTTGCTGGTGTGAGGGTGTGACTATTGTTGTTGTTGTTGTTGCCGATGCTGTTGCTGCCGGTTTTGTTGCTGTCTGCAATATTGTGGTGGTGGTTGTTGTTGTCGTTGTATTGCCAACATTCGATTTCTTAGCTGTTGTCTTAACAGGAGCAGCACTGTGATTGTTGTTGCTGTTGTTGTGGTTGTTGTTATTGTTGTTGTTGTTGTTGTTGAATGGAATGAGTACAGTTTGTGTCTTTTGGGTGAGCAGGCGCACCTGTTGCTGCTGCAGTGCTGCCTGTTGCTGCTGCAGTGCCACCTGTTGCTGCTGCAGTGCTGCCTGTTGTTGCTGCTGCTGTTGTAGTTGCTGTTGCTGCTGTGCTGCCGCCGCTGCTGCTGCCTTTTGCTTCTGTATTTTTGCCTCCAGCTGCTGCTTGACCACCATTTTCTGATTGATCGGCGGCGGATGGCTAGAATTCGACGATGCCGAGACAATTTGATTGGCTTGATTTGGCTGCTTCTTGACCAATCCTTGGCTGTTGATACTCTGCAGGCTGCCATTTAGCTTTGTGGCTGCTGACTTTACCGTCACCTTGGCCGGAATAGTCTTCTCCAATTGCTGCGGCAACACTGTCAATGTCTGCTGTGGTCCATTTGGTGTGGTCGTTATCAAGGTGATCTGCTGCGAGGGCAGAGCATTCACCACTTGAGCGGTTACCGTTTGATGTTGCTGCTGCTGCTGGTGTTGGTGCTGGTGCTGATGTTGCTGTTGCTGGTGTTGCCGCTGCCGTATCTGCTGCAATTCCAACTGCGATCGCTGCAATTGCCGTTGCAATTCATCGATTTTCCTTTGCTGCTCCCGCAACAACTCCTCATTGGACAGTATTATGGTGGCAGTCTGCGGCTGTGGTGGCAATATTGTTTGCAACGTCATGGAATGCGTGGAATCCACATGCTGCTGCTGCGGCACCACATCCATTTGCTCGTGCCCATGCTCCAGCCCCCCATCGGAGGAGACCAGCATGGCCATTGGTTGCGAGTCCATCACACCGCAATTGCTGGTGTCCATGGCATCACTGATGGTGATCACTTCGGTGTTGGTGCTGGTGTTGGTGCCGTTGCTGGAGACTGGTGTATTCATAATCGCATTACTGGAGCATTCGATGGCCTCCAGTGGCAGATAGGGCTTAAGGCGTTCAATCAATTGCGGCTTCGGTCCCGACACGGGCAAATTGCGACGCTTGAGATGCTGTTTCAGATCCGAGACTTTCATTTTCTCCAGCCTGGTCATATCGGTGATCGAACTGGTGGTGGATTCGGCATAGCTAGTGGCCGGACTGGGCGGAATCGATGAGCTAATGGAGAGTGCCGGCGAGTGTAGGGGAGGTGGATGCTGCACAACAATTGGAGCGGCAACTGGAGCTGGTATTACCACCGATCCTGTGCCTGTTGCTGTTGCTGTCATCGTATTGGCGCCCATTACTGGCACGGGCCCCGAAACCGGCCCCGATCCCGCCACTGGTCCCTGTCCTAGACCTGGACCGGCCTGTTGTTGTGGTGTCGCTATCAACGATAGTGTTGGCGGCGAAGGCGTGGCTATAGGTGTGGGCGTTAGCATGGTAGCATCACCGAAATTGAGTGGAGCTCCGCCCACGCTACTCGTGATCGAAATGGTATTGGGTAGAGTGATGGGAGCGGGAGCCGGAGCCGATTGAGATGGGGCCAAAGCCGGCACCGTCTTCGTGGTGACCGTAATGCTATTACTGGGAGCACCACCAGCAGCAGCAGCTGCCGAAACCGCCGCGGCAGTCGATGCTGGCAGTATGGATTGATGCTTGTTCAGATTCTCCAGAAACTTGAGCAGACAATTCTGTTGCTCCAACATCAATTGATAGGACGTCTCCTCCGGCTGGGTTTGATCCTGCTTCTGGCCAGCGGCACTCGGTGGTCCCTTGTATTCATGGAATTTGATGGTACGCGCCTTCGAGACGGGTTTCGATTTTGATTTCTTGCGATTCTTATCCTTCCCAGGGGCATCCGACTTGACAGAGACCGGCTGCAGATGCAAACGCGTTGTGGCAGCCGTCGGCGGTGGGGGCGAGGCAATGGAAGACAATGGGCTCAGTGTGGAGGTGCTGGAGGCCAGCGAGCAGGGCGAGGCAAGCATGGGCAGGAAATGATTCCCCAAAGGACTGGCTGTCGGACCGGCCACACTCTGGCAGAGCTCCTCGAACAGATTGGCCGTCTCCTGTTTAACCTTGATGGAAGCGGCGTTTGTCTGCAGGACAGGCAGGGGCGGCGGTGGCGGTGGTGGTGGCACAGGCACGGCGACAGTCACAGGAGCCGGAAAACCCAGCGTTGTGGTGCTGGCTTGGTGATTCATCTGCTGCTGCTGCTGCTGGAGCTGCTGCGGGGTGCTAACCATCAGTTGATTGCCACCACTTGCCGTGGGCATGGTCAGAGCCACAGTGACAATGCCAGCCGAAGTAGCCGCCGCCTGCAATACATCTGTTGGTGGAGTGGTGGACACTACAGCTGGCACTCCCACTCCCACCCCCACCGCTGTCGCCATAATCTCATCCAAACGTGGCGGCGTCTGTCGCGTATCGCTCTCCGAGCTCTGTGAGTCCTCATCGAAGGTGACATAGCTATGCGGATGTTGGGGACGCGTAAGTAATCCCTCACTGGTGGCCTTAAACGAGACAAGTCCCTCCTTGACGATCTTCTCAATCGGTTTCTCCGTATGCAGAATGTTCTTTTTGATCAACTCCAAGGGTCCTGGACGATGCTGGATCTGTGAATTCAACTGATCCGCCAGGCGTGCCTTCTTAAGCATACGCTGCTTCTCCGCCAAACTCGGATCAATGTGGCATTCATCCTCTTCGAGTATGTGCAGACGTTCGAGATCTTCGCGATTGGGTCGCTGCTGGATTTTCGCCTTCAGCAGATCGCTGGTCTTGGCCCGTTCCAGTTGTTTGCATTGTTCGTGGATGGCGGGCGACGTTTTCAGAGCTACAAATAAACAAATAAACGAACAAATAAAGTAAGTTAGTCGCCGGGCCGATCTACCTTCAGAACAAACGAGTCTACATGCCAAGTTTGGTAGCTCTAGCTCTTATAGTCTCCGAGATCTCGATGATCCCGATGATGCCTCAATGGAAAAAAAACACTCAAGCATTACTAACGAGAGAAGGAGAAAAAATTTCATTTTTTCGACTATTTTTAAGCTGGCATAATTTTTGTTTTAGCTTTAAGTTTACTTTTGCTACTTTTAGATTCATTTTTCCGTTTTCCTATTCCTATTCCCTTCTTTTCGTTTCGTTTCCTTTATTTTTTTTGGACGCCCAGAAGCATGCTACACTTTTCCACCCACTGGAAAACTGGCGGCTGGCGGCTTTTGTTGAAAATTTATCATTTAAATTCAAATTCGCTTTTGGCTGCGTTGAGCAGAGCATTGAATTAGTTTGTAAATTTGCGTATTTTGTTGATTTTTTCGGCGGTTGCTTCTGCTTTTTGCTACGAACGAACGGTACGCATTTCCTTTTACGCTTTTCGCTTGTGCATAAATTTCTCTCGCTTGCTCTCTCTCTCTCTCTCACTCAGTGTGTGTTTTGGGGGAAAAGCCATTGAAAATGTTTGACAATATTTGCATATCTTTTTGCCAGGCTTTTTACTTTTGAATTTTTCGGTTAAAAAAAAGGAAAAGCAGATGCTCTCTGCTGCTGTGAGGTTAATGTAATTCTTAGTTGAGAGGGAAATCTATACGCACAAAAAAAAAAACCAAAAAGGAAAACTTATATTCTCTCCTTCTTCGCGTGCATTTATCTAATTTTAACGGCTAACTAAATGAACAACTGTGACAATATGTCACATTCTCTGTCGAATTTATATTTCTCTTCACTTACATGGTATGATGCCCTGCTCAACAAGTTGTGAGTGCGGCCTTCGCACCATCAGCTTCACTTTGAGTGCTGCAAAGATAGAAAATGTGTGGAGATTGGCATTAGATTTACATTAAGGGCAATGGGGGGAGGAGGAAACAAGGAACAAATCCCAGTTCACTAAACGACTGTGACACACTTTTATTTTACCACTCACTATTACCATAATGTTGTGAAATTTCACAACACATCGTTGGACTTTTCTGAGAGATGAACAGAAAAGGAGTAAGGCTCACTTGATTTGGCTAGCGTTTAAGTCTAATATACCCTATTAAGGGTGCCCAGGGGTCAAAGCAAAACCAACAAGTCGTCGACACAAATCAAAAACCTCAAATTAGACGACCACAAAAACATAAATTATCAAGCAATACGAAACGGGGGGAGAAGAGGGTCAACAGAGACCGAGAGAGGAAAGATCAAAACATATAAAGCTCATAAAAAATTTCCCAAAAACAGCTGGAAAAAAAATGAAACACAAGAGAAAGAAAATCAAGTGAAAAACTTTTTCTGCTGGTTTTGTGCCTTTGCTCTAGCATTTTTTTTTCTTCTTTTTTTTTTTGACAAGGCAAAGCAATAAATGTCGCGCCCAACACAAAAGGCAGCTGCAAATGGTTGGAAAAAAAAAACAAAAAAGAAAACGCACAAATATATTAGCACAATTTTGAAAAAGTTTTAATATCTTTATGTGTGTGTGTGTGTGTATGTGCGTGTGGGAGGGATGTTTCGAGTGTAAAGTTGGCACCCAAAGGAAAATTCAATATTTAAGCTCAAAGCCGGAGACAGAAACCGAAACAGAAACAGAGAGACAGAGACAGAGAGAGAGAGAGTAAGGGTGAGGAAATGGAGAGCTGTAACTGAAGGGCCGCCCCATGGGGCGTATGCGCAATAATCTGATTATGTTTGCAACTGTTGCGGCTAAATGACAGATTGATGTCAATTAGCTTGACATGTAGTCAATGGCAAAATACTGTTAAATAATGTTAAATAACAAATCAACAGCCGTGGCGTATAATGAGCAAGAGACACACACACACACACACCCACACATACATTGTAGGAGATACTTAACTGTATCCAGATTAAAGGCCTCTCAGCCTTTTGACTGATTATATTCACTTAAAATTTAATTAGCCAAAAAACCCATCAAAAGCTAAGTAAAAAGTAGGTGAAATGCTATGAAGATCTTCAGATTAACCATCGATAGTTGAAGAAAGCAGGAACAAAGAAAGTCTCAAAGTTTTACTGACTTTGTGTATATTAAATTAATCTGGATAGTTCAGTTAGATATAGGGAATTTTGCTTTGATGCATTTATCGTCAAAGATGGCTTTTAGTCTATGTCTAGCATATTAAGCATACGACCTGTTGTCTTAATCTCATTAACTTCAATTAGTATTCGGGGTATTAGCGTAATGATTTACAAAATGTGTTCGTCTCTGTGTGTGTGTGAGTGTGTGTGGGTCTCTCTCGGTATCTGTTTGTCTTTTAGTCGTTGTCTATCCAGTTTAGTCATATAATTAAAACGAAATAATGCGCATCATCAGCAAGACAGAGGCAATAATATTGCCAAGCCAAAGCCGCAAATGAAATGAAAACACACATACACACAGAGAGAGAGAATCTTAGGAGCCGCTGGCGGATAATAAAAGGGGAATGGAATGAAGGCCAGCAGTGCACTGCTTGCTAACCAAAACTGTGGCTGAATGTGGTTCTCCATGCACAGTCAGAAGACGAAGACGAGAGAAGAAACCCAAGCAAGCAGGCAACCAACCCACCCGAAGGCCGAGCATTAAATGCCACAAACAGAGCCAAAAAACCGAAAATGCATTACAGACTTTTGGCATTTGGCAAGTTGGTTTCGGTTGCGGTCCTCTACCATATGCATGCACGCTTGTAAGCTCGAACACATGCACTTGTAAGTAGGTAAGTACACCATGCAAATGGGGTCCCTGTCTCATACCGAAACGCAAATGGAAACAAAGTCCAAAGCCATTTGGCTTTTCAAGAGTCCGCAGCGAACTCTTGGAACTAAACCAAAAAGTTAACTCTAAAGCTGGAGAATTTAAAGTTCTGAAATTGTCGTGTAGAATTAATCGAAGGATCGTTCGCAAAATTTTGGAATTTATCATTCAGAATTAATGGTAGGATCGCTGAATTTAAAATTTCAAAGCGTTAGCCATTCATATTCTAAGTAAAACGAACTAAAAAAAATTAAAAAATTGGGGCAAGACTCTCTCTACACACACACACATAAGAGATGAAAAAAAAGAACACACACACACACACGCACACCACTTGACGCCACAACAAACAAAGTCGACATCAAAGTGTGACGATGAGATGGTATTAAAGCAATTTGGACTCTTTGTCGAAAAATCATCATAAAAAACGTCAAGAGAGCTGCCAAGGCGCGTAATTGTCTCGGCGTCGTCGACAGCTGCTACCGCTGTTGACCAGAGATGACGAACAATTCAGGAGAACAGCTAACCTACAAAAATAAAAAGGCTAACTTTCCAGTGCGACAAAAAAAAAGGAAGTAAGAAAATTGAATAACGGAAAGATTCCATTTATCTTAAATGGATGAAAAAAAAAAATTACCAATTGAAAACTATTCCATTCTCATTTGCCCTAGAAGAGAGAATGATCAATCGAGCTTTTTTCTTAACTAGGGCATAAAAATGCTAAAAAGAGCAAGGAGCGAAGAGAGGAGAGGAGGGGAGGGGAGTAAACAAAATGTGCCAGCACTGTCGCTGATCAAATGGACTCGCATTTTAACGATTGAAGTGTGCCACCATGCTAAAATGTATAAAAAATTCATTTTGGCCAGCGTCTTGATTTTGTTTATGCGCCCAGCCAAAAGGCATCAAATATTTTGACCATGTAACACACACACAGTGAGAGTGAGAGTGAGAGTGAAGAGAGAGAGAGAGAGATGAAGGAAATCTCTTCTTAAGAACATTTTTCGCTGGTGACGCCTGTTTGCCAAATTAATGTAGATGGTTTTTTTTTTTCCTTTTGTTGGTTTGGTTTTGCTCACACAACAAGAAAATAAGAATCGAAATCGGTGTTGCTCTGTTTACGTTGTGTTTTTACACCTACCTACACACACCTACACACTTACCCACACACACACACTCACACACACACATAGGCAAAACGATTGATAAAAACAATAACAAAATTCCAAATTAAACACATAAAAGTTTTTATGCGAAAGCAATAAAAGTGTAGACGTAGCCGCTAACAACAAATTTTCAATCTCTATGTTATTGTTGTTGCTGCTGCTGTGGGTGGCTGCCCTTCTACGTGAAATTTGTGTCCCCCTCCCAATCCCTATCGTACCCCCAAAAAGCACAGCATCCGAGGCGAAGGTCAGGTAAACAATGAAATACTGTGGATAGGGGCTGGGAGGGCACTGAGTGAGAGAGAGAGAGGGGGGAGAGAGTGACAGATAAAGAAAGAAAGAGGGTGAGGTAAAAGTTGGCTGACCACAAAATACAATATACAACAACATGGCACAAATATTTCCTTTTTGTATTATAAAATCGATTACGTGATCTTGCTGCGCCCTCACTCTGGCGCTCTCTCTCTCTCTCTCCCTCTCCCTCTCCCTCACCCTCTCTTTATCTCAATCACTCTATCTCGCTCTCGTTGCGGCGGCAACTAAACTAAGACGCCATCATCGCGTCAAGAGGCAGGCAAATGAATGAAATAAACGGCCGCAACTTAATACAGTGAGTCTAAAGAAACTACGGATAGGCTAACAGAAAAGAGGAAAACCAGAAATTAAATTTAAAGTTAGTTTCAAGAGCTAGCATATCATGGTGACCCCGACGTGATCTGCATTTTGGTGACCCCGACGCTCACGTTCAACGAAAGCGGGTATTTAAAATGTTATTAACTTCCAACTCGAACTCCAATTGGACTACCGAATCGAAATGGTATGTTTCAAGTGTATTTTCTAGAATTTAGAGTTCGTTAAAGTAATTTGGCAGACAAAAGTCATTCAGCCCCAAAAATGTGAATGAAAATTTTGCGAGGATTTGATTCTTTCAGTTAAACAAAAACCACTGTGTTTCTGTGCCAAAAATACTCGAAAAATTGCAATGGCATTTCCCATGGCTTTACCAGGGATGAAGGCGAGTAAAACGAAGAGGACTGTGATGAGGGGGAGGAGGATTCGCTGGCATCCCCTTTTTCCGGCCTGCTTCTAGTCATGGCGCGCCTTTTGGCGCCCATGGCATCTTCTTCGACGCACTAAACCAAAGCGACCATCCAACCGACCGACCAATTCAAGTCGCGTGCAGCATGTTTATTTGTCAAAACATTTTGCTGCGCCTTTTGCAGCGCCGTCGCCGCCTTCGCTTTTTTTCGGCATTTCTTTTTTTTTCGATTTTGATTTTGATTTTGATTTTACTCTGCTTGGTTTTTGCCATGTGTTTACAATAAATTTTGGTTGCAAATTGCAAAATGTTTATACTGACCGCGACGGGCAGCCATTTCTATGGCTGGTGGTTGTTGTTCTTGTTTTAGTTGGTTATTGCTAATATGCAGTTTATTGTTGTTAGATAACTTTTTCGGCTGCCTGCCGGAAATTTTTTGCACAAGAAAAAAAAAAAAACAAGAACCAGAGACCAAACTAAAAACCAAATTGTATAAATATTTAGAGCTTTTTAGCCATAGCCACAGAGAGACCAGGGTCAGGGCACATCACGCTCTATCTGTGTATGTGTGTGTGTCCGAGCATTTCCGGCTTTGGGCCAAATGCAGGCGACAAGAACTGTCAAAACTATTAGCGAGTGTGCAGCGTGGCCACCAATACAGTTACCCACACACACACACACACACACACATATGCGATCCATATATACATATATATATGTACATATATAGATATATCTTGCGACCATTCAAAATTAATAAGTATATTTCTCTTCACTCAAAAAATGCCAAGCCAAAAAAAAAAAATGTAGGCCAAGCCAAAAATGACAAAAAGAAAACGAAAATAAGGAAAACTGTTGACAAAAAAAGATTCTTTCGGACTCTTTCAACTATGAATGAGTTCTCTGTTCTGTGTGTGTTGGTTAGGGTTGCTGTTGGGGGCGTGGCACATCAAGTGTACGCCTTAAGTGCCTGTAGCGCAGTGACAGCTTCATTAAAACCGTGTGCTCTTGTAAATACCCCCCAAAACAACCAGTCCCGTCCCCCGTCCCCGTCCCATCTCGTCCCTCTGTTCAAAATATTCAATTATGAGCAAAAAAGAAAAGAAAAGATTCTCTACTGACTGGTCATAATGATGATGTGGATGATGTTGTTGCTGCTGGTCATCATTTATGACTAAGCAATGGCAACCAAGAACAACAACAACAACAACAAATGAAATAATAGAATAGAGAAAACAAAACAAGTTGACAAATGCCAAACAGCCGCCAAGAAAAAGATGGCCAAATGGTTTTTGGGCTTTGGCGTGGGCGTGGGCGTAGTAGCTAAGACTAAATCTGTAAACAACTAAAAACTAATGACATGGAAAAAGGGCTTAAAGTTTTTGCCGTGTTTTTATGTGTGTCGCAACATTCGAATCACTACCATGTGAAGCAATTAGTAAAGAAAAGAACAAAAATACTCAATGAAACTTTGAGCAAAATGACAATTACAAAACCTACCCCAAAAGACTCATCGATTTTTGATAGAAATTAAATCGTATTGGGTTAGTATTTAGCCCAAACAAAAATCTACTTATTTGGTTTTCCTCTCACATTACGCTGATACTTCATTCTGGGAAACCTTTACAAGTAAAACAGGGATAACAAAATTTAACTATCAATCATTAAGACTAACAATGACTACAAATTTCTATTATAAGTACAAGTTTTTATGCATTTAATCTTTGAAAGTGTCGTGGAAGTAAGTCTGTGGACGCACAAGTAACTGATGGACGCACAAGCAACGCGATTTCGAGATCAAGTGCAGGCTCAAAAGCTGCTCAAAAACGTTACTCACAACTCTTAAATATATGATGTTGTAGATAGTACTCACATTCTTTATTCTTATCCATGGCCGGCTGCAGCGGACTGGAATCAACAATGGCTTTTGGTGGCGATTGTCTAGCATCATAGCAATCGGAATTGTTGCCATCATCGCTGCTCCCCAGAAATGTAGCATGCAAACGCTGTTCACCTGAAAGTACAAAAAAAAAAAAAAAAAAAAGAAAGAAGAAGAAGAATTCGTAAGTATTGATTGATTTATGTTAGATTAGTTCTGCGACTTACCCTCTGACATGTCGTCGAAGGCCTCGTGCAATAGTATGATATCCTGAAATGTATGCTCTAGGGCCTTACCGCTGAGCCTGGTGGCCAGCAGGCCGTTGCAGGCGGCACTCGAGATTAGTTCGACGGTGGTTAGCGGTGATGTCGATATGGTGGCCAGCAGCGAGGAGCCGCCGCTGCCACTGCCGCTGCAACCACTGCCGCTGCTGCCGCTGCTTAGACTATGCAGCGATGAGGATTTCACCAATTGGCCGACTTGCTTCTGGCTATTGTGGCTATTGTGCGTCTTTTGTTGTGTGGCCTTTAGAGTCCTGGCCAGACTCTTGTTAGGCGATGATGTGGTGGATGTGGATTTGTTAAGGAAACGCGTCGCCGTTGCTGCACTAATCGATTTCAAACTGGAATTCGAACTGGAACTAGAGCTCGATGAGCTGCTGCTGCTGCTGCTGCAACTGCTCAGGCTGCTGCTAGTGGATTTTTTGGAAGAATTTGAGCTTATGGAAGAGGCGGGCGAGGCTGATGATGAGCAGCTACCTAAAATGATTGTCTGTGCCTGTTGCAATGGTGGCAATTGATGTTGCTGCTGTTGCTGTTGCTGGAGTGTATTCTGGTTGCTGTTACTAGTCGATTTGGTATCAATGGTTATGGGTATAACACTGGTGGCCACCAATTGATGCTTCTGTTGTGATGATGCTATCAAATGTTGTTTACTTCCTACGGCTATACCAGATGTACCAACTACCGCTGCTGCTGCTGCTGCTGCTGCAGTGGGCGATGAGCTGCTCTGAAACCAACTGGGAAAATTACCCTTTAGCGTGTCTAATAGATCCTGATCGAGCGTTACACGCCACGATGCTGGGCCGCCGTCCACGCTGTGCGTAGACTCTGAAAGAACACATAGAATGATCGAAATTGTGATTAAATTAAATTAGTGTCTATTGGATAATTATTTGGTTAAGCAATGGTAAACCAATTACAATAAATCGCAATAACCTCTTGCGAAAACGTCTTTCAGCTCAATTGGACGTGTATGAGTCAGCCATTTAAAGAATTTTCATTGCGAAAATCAAGTTTGTTCTGGACGAGGAGTTTTTAAATTGATTTGGTAACTAAACTTATTGAGTTGACCCAATGCATTTGAGCTCACCCTCTCTTTCTCACCCTCTTTGTGGCTCTGTCTAAGCTGAAGCAAAATGTTTGCCACTTTATTTTCACCCATTTCTTCTTTAATTGCACTTTTCTTTAGCTTTTCATTTCTGCTGCTGCTGCTGCTGTTGTCCTTGTCTCTGTGGGTCCGTGCAACAAGTTCTCGTACTCTCCCTCTCCTCTCTCTCTCTCTCTCTCTCTCTCTCTGTTTATCGCCTGAAAAATTCATTAAGTTTTTCCCTCCATTGCATTGGTCATAATGAACTTTTGCAAGTAGATTTTCCTTTGGCTGGCCACAGAGAAGTCACTTCATTTGCATTTGCATTTGCCTTACTCGTACATATATTTTCATTTTCTGTTTTGTTTTACTCATTTCTTTTTCCCTATACATACATATACCTCCGCACATTTATTTATTTTAATGTTCACCCTTTTCGTGGCAAAGCCAATGACGCCAATGTAGTGTGCTCAGTGCTCAGTGCTCTGCCGTGCTGTGCTAGTTATTTATGCTAAACACTGCCAAGTAACCTAGTTTGTCGGCATCACACACACAACCCCACCCCATTCCAAGTCCCTCTCCTCCCGCAATCCCTTGATTCGCACCATCCCCACCCACACTGACAACATATGCTGCTGCCTGGTTGCCGCACCCTCTTTCCGCCCCTTTTAGCATGGCATAGCAGAGAAATCATACTTAGCAGAGCGCATAGTTTATATACCCTGTACAATCATAAAGTGAAATGAGGTATACGTTTATCTATAAAATGTGTCTTTAAACTATTTCTATGTATATATCTTTCTACTCAATAAATTCCAAGACAAATGCGACTCTTAGATGCCCTACAATATGGTTATGCATAAGAGGGTATCGCAGTAAGTTCGATCAACCAATTCTCTCTCTCTCTCTCTCTCTTACTCTCTCTCTAAAAACTAATAACTCATGATGAGAAACTTTAGTTTTATGCAAAATGAAGTAGAAGTATTAACAAAACCAAGGCAAATTATATAAAGGTAAAGTGAGGAAAGTTTTCACTTGAAAACTTTCTTCTTCCCTTGGCCCTTGGTAATGAATCAATTCTTTGGAAATTAAACCCCTCAAATGCCAATTGATTGAGAAGTTTCAGTTGCCTTCACCTCGCATTTGTCACGTTTCCAAAACAGTAAATTCAAACTAAAATCGAGATAAAATTGATTGATTTCTACTCAAATGAAGAGATTACAAATGGAGGCTATAGCAATCGACTGACAATATACTTAGGATATCTAGGAACCTAATGATATGTGATTGGGGAGGAGATTGCAGAATTCCCCTTTTTCATTTTCTTGTTTATTTGTTTTGATTTCTTATAATTCTAATTTGCCGAATCACTGAGTTTTCGTCTTAATAGTGGCGACAGTAATGCAAAATCCGATGAAAAATCTTGGCACTTGATGGCCAAAAATTGCATCATGCTTGAGCAGCGACATTCCCAGACGCGCCTCAAGTTATGCAATGTTATTGCCGCACATTTTTAGCTCTAAACCAAAAATATAAATAAACCTTTTTATATATAGAGAGGGGTGTATATAGAGAGGAGGTATATGTATGTATATCCTTTGCCAACATAGAAAAGACAACACTGTGACATGCACTTGTCAAATGTACAGTTTGTGTTTATTTTTGGCAAATGGTTTTGTTCTTTTGTTCGAAAATAGCTTAAGAAAGGTTCTCACTTTTTGTCACTCAGCCTCAACTTTGTAAAGTGCAAATTGGATTCAAATGCTCTTCTTTGGCTTGTCAGTGGCCCAGCAGGTAACTGGGCCAGGCTGGCATGTGGCTGCTGGTGATCATGCGGCCAAGTTATGGCTGATTAAAGCCAAAGACAAAACAAAACACATCACGCGACATCATTGCCTCCCCCACACACCATGCCACACACAAATTTTGGCATGGCAGGCAGCAGCGGCAACAGCAGCACTTCCCGTCACCGTCATCTCCTGCATTGCAGCAGCATAGCTTTGATGCTATCGCCTCTCCTGGCGCGACATATTGTCCACACGCAGGCCAAAACATTCAAGCCATTGCCAATTCTAATTATAAGTCACAAATTGTTTCTTTTGTTTTCCCTTTGCGTTTTTCTTTTCTTCTTTTGTCTTTTGTTTTTTCGTTGTTTTTTTTTGTTTTTTTCTTCTTTGTTTCCTTTGAGCTTTAAATTGAAGGAGAAACGCCCTGACCATTACAACTTGTCATCTAGGCGTATGCGCAATGTTCACGCTCTACCGATAACAAAACAACAACAATTGAATTCAACAAATGGCAAAGGTGTTTCCAACGTGTATTGTTGTTGCTATTGTTATTTGCCGTTGCTGCTTGTGCTGCTGCTGCTGCTGCTGTATAAAAGTGTCTAGCGGAAACAGAGAAAAAAGGAAATTATCCTAAAAGCAGATTTAATGATGCGTAAAAAGAAAATTTCATTAAAACCAAAAACTCAAGCAAAAAAAAAAAAAAAAAAAGGCAGAGCAATCCCCTCGGGACCAAGTGTTTAGTAAATGAAATTCAAGTAATTTCTGTTAAATGGAATAATTATTTGTGAATATTTCACTTAATATAGAGGTGCAAGAGTATACATTCATTTATTTATTCATCCAGTTCAGATACTTCTGATCGATCGACTTGTGTCTATCTCTATCCTGGCGATAGGACTTTTACCTTTGGCTTCCGTGGAAACACATGTAAAGCCTTTCATTTTGTAATCTAGAAAATCCTCCTTAATGGAGTGAATGGGAATTCTCCTCAATGGAACGAATGGTAATCCTCCTGCTGAATGGAATGAATGGAAATGAAATTATTTCTAAATGGAATGAATGGAAATGGGAGTCCTCATAAATGCAATGAAAGGGAATCCGAATCCTCGTGAATCGAATGAATTTCTAAAACAAACATTGAGGTGCTTTGTTTCTATTTAGCGTTCTTCTGACTTCTCTGAATGCTAATTAGCCATTTGAACAAGAACAAGTAAATTAAAAACTAAAGCAATGATTAAGCAGCCAATAAAACTATTTGAAATGCTTTGATGAAAGAGATTGAAAGAGAAATCTTTCAAGTGGTGAGCAGATGACTTTGAAATTCGATTCGTTAATTCGAAATGGAAATCAATCAATTGAAATGAAATAATCCCTTTTTAGCATTACAATTGAAAATGGTAAGAATCGTAATTTCCTTTTTCTTTGTCCGCCTTTGACCTTAGGCAAAGGTGGCAATGGAAAATTTCTTTGTGTGTAAATTTTGGTAATTTTTGGTTATTTACTCAATTAATTGCTGTTGTGTGGTCTCATTTATATGTTTGAAATTAATTTGAAACTTGTTGCTATTATGCAAATTTCAATCAAACAGAAATACAAATAAAACAGTTACACACACGCAGCCACAACCTATCCACACCCACGCCCACGCCCATACTCATGCCCCCTTGGTGGCAGCATCAAGAGTTAAATCAATAAATAAAACAAATACACACGCACTTTCAATAGGTTTTTGGGGGTCGTTGTTGATGGGTAAAGAGGCGTTGACAAAACTATATCGTAATCTCTCGAATTTGTATAATAGAATAAAAGCAAGGAATCAGCCAACCACAACCGAAAGTAAAAAGAGGAAAGACAAAAAACGACGACGAAAAGGACTTAAGCCGAAGCACTTAAGTTGATTTTATGGCCAAGAGCAGAACAAAACAGAACAGAGTAAGTGAGTGAGTGGGTGAGTGGGTGAGCGAGTGAAAGGCAAGCGGGCTGCTTGCCATGACCAAAACTAATCATTCAAAGCATAGCGGAAGTTGTGGCGGAAGTTGCCAGACGAAGGATGCTTCCATCCAATAGATGTGTGTGTGTGTGTGTGTGTGTGTAGTTCTGGCTAAACATCAATTATGTATGCTGCTGTATGCCAGTAGCAATACACGAACCAACGCGCCGCAAAGTATGCTATGGCAAACTTCCCTTTCGGCAAACTCTACAGGAAACAGGATGCTGTAAACGTTACAATTCAACATAATCGATGCTTGTCGTACGAGCCTCGCATTTAACCTGGCAATTTGTCTGTCGACTGCATAAACATTTAGTTTTATTTCCAGTTTATCTTCTTCAGCCTACCACCCACCGACCCCCCCTCCCCACCCCGTCCGACCACCTTTTGACAACCTAACAATAAATCAAAGGAGAAAATTTAAAGGCCAAAGTTACTTGTGGCGCTGCTACTGCTGCTGCTTTTCTAGTCACGTGGCATATAAAAAACCAAAAAACAAAAGGAAAACGTATTTAACCTACTGAACTTCTCTCGTAGAACGTGCGGCCACGACTTTTTTTGTTGGTGCTGTTTTTTCTAGCTTTACATATTCATTTGAATGCCAATAACAGCTGCAACAGCAGCAGCAGCCGCAGCAACAACGAGACAGCAGCAACATCATTGCTGACAGCTTCGACAAGCGAGGATTATGCAAGCGCCAGAAGACGCAGAAAACATCATCGCCAGGGAACAAATAAAAACGCAAACACCCGCCATGTGTCGTTACTGTTCGATATGTGTGTGTGTGTATGTGTGTGCGAGTGTGCATGTGTGTGTATATCGGTGGGTGTTTAAATTGATATAAATTGAAACGTATATTTGTAAACAATACCCAGAGACGTCATAGACAAAAACTCATTTAAATGTGTTTAGGTGGTGGAAAAAAGCAGCCAACATCTAGAAAAATCAACAACCACATCAATACTAATGAGAATTTGAACTATAGGGAAGCAGAGCAGATAAAATTAAAATGAGTTCTAACGAACTCTCCATACTCTTTAACAACTAGTATGAAATTTGCAAGTAATTATCATTGATTCCTAGAGAGACCATCCACAAGAGAAGAACTTACATATTTTTTATATAATACTCAAGCTCTCTCATTTAAAAGAACATTTCTGATAATGGTAATGGATCGATGATAAAGTAAGTAGTTTACTTTACTAGTATATCTTTTAAAACCCAAAAGATCAGCAGATAGCGATCAAATTTCTAGATTAATTGATACAAACAAACAGATGGATAAATGAAATAAACCCTTTTCTCGCACAAGTTTATAAGTGTTAAAACTATACGGCAAGAAGCAACTGTTGCAGGTTGTGTTCAGCAACTTGTTCACACAATTTTGGTCACAATATTGAAAACTTGTTTCCATCACACTGCACAAAATATAAGTATAATAAATAATTTATAGTGAACGCTCTTTTTAATATGCATAAAGTGGTATTGCCTTTTTTAGTGGATTAGCTGGCAGAAATTTCGCATGTTATCGCAACTCTTGACAAGTGTCAGAGAGACCAATTGCCAGTAGCTCGAATGAACGAATGAACGGACGTACAATAAATAAAAAATATATAAAAATTGTATTAACAAAATTAAAGAACGTGTTAGTTGGGTCGACAACAACAACAACAACAACGCAATGTTTTAGTTTTGGCATTGAACATTGAAATATTGTTTTGGACTGTTTGGCTGTTGGCCTTATCAGAAAGAAAGAGACTGAGAGAGAGAGGGAGAGAGAGCGAGCGGTTGACTCATAAATTGTATAAGACGATTGATTTGAACCAGTTGAGAATTACAATTGAAGTATTTCACAGTTAACTTTCGAAGTTTCTATAGATAGATTCTTATTTGGAATATGCTTTTGCTAAGTAAGTCTTTGGGAGATTAGGTTGTTTAGTTTTCTATTAATAAATGATTACCTTGAATTGCTTATCCTTTTATTTACTTGGTTCTTATCTGTGCTTGAATGCTCTGCCACTGCAAAATATAATCCACTTCAATATGAACTCAATTCGGTTTTAACCAGTTGCGAATCATAACACACTTTTCTGATTTTCAAATGGAATTTCAACTTGATTTAACCTTTTTTTTGCAATTGAATTTGAAAGACTGAACTGAAAATGGTTTCACTTTGGTATAGTTTCAAGTGCTTGCTTATCACTCTCTCTCTCTCACTCAACATTTTAACGTGCTTTAATTATTTTTCCAAATAAATAAAACTTAACTTAAGCAAGGCATATCAATTGTGACAACAAAACCAAACAAAATAATATCACAAATGGGGGGAACAAAAATAAATAATAATAGAGAAAAATGTTATCAGCTAAAGCGTTTGCTGAGTCATTAGACAATCGGTTAATGCCGCGTTTGCGCTCTTTATCAATCAGTCGAACGGTCGAACGGTCGAACGGTCGGTCGGTCGCTTAGGTAGGCAGTTAGGTATACGAAGAGCGTTTAATTGAAGCGTCCAGCGTGGGGAGCGCACACCGGCAAACTAAACTCGTAGAGACTGGTCGAGAGGTTTGGGTGAGAGAGAGAGAGAGAGAGAGAGAAGGAGCGTGCTCAATCAATGATGACGTTCGATTTTGACCAACTGACTGAGTGACTGACTAACTAGCTGACTACCTGACTGATTGAGGTGGGCGCGTCATCGACTTAACTGGCATTATGTGAGATTTTTAGAGGTAGCAAAAAGCGATTCTATGTTGTTGACATATTTGCGCTTCATTGCGCTGATTGTTTGTCGCTTCTTCTTGTTATTATGAAAGAGAGGGAGAGAGGGCCAACACAATGGCAACTAATAAGCTTGGAGCGGCTGAAGCCTGGTGGCAGCTAGGTTAGGTAGGTAGGAGGAGCTGCTGCAGCAGTTGAAATTGAATTAAAGCTGTTTTTGTTCGACTGTTGCATGCAAATGAGTTGTGGCCAACGTCAGCATCATCAACGCCTGCGGTGGCTTTTGCTTTTGCTTTTGCTGCTCTGGCTGCTGTGTATGTTGGTACCTGACCAAACAATTGCTTGCTCCATAGCTAAAGTCAATTGGACAGGCACACACACACACACACACCCCCCACCCATATCTACTGGCAACAACAACAGCACACAGGGCGCACACACACAGTCTTACAGCCATGGCCTCGTCTCATGTGTCTGGACTTGGGCTGCCGGACATGTTTTGCATACAAAGCACTACCTGTAATGACGTCTACCCATTCTCTGCTTTCTTTTCAGCTTTTATGTGTGCAACAGGATGCATTGCCTCATTGTAACACTTTGGGAACAATGTATTGACAGTTGATAGGAAGTCAGGTTGGTCAGGTTGTGCATTTACACATTGGATTGACTATTATGTCTAAAGTGCTTCTAGTTTCTTAATTATAAACAATCTTCTGCCAATTGTTAATCAACACTGTAAATTAGCAATACTAAAGTTAAGGGTAGCCACCCTTACTCTAAGAGTGTGTCAAATCGTATCGATTTCTCATAAGTACAATCTTCTTATGATATATCTTTGATTATCTAGCTGCCTGTTCTCAATGGTTGTTTCGAATTTCGGCAATCTCCTCTTCCTCTTGGGCAATACCAATTCTATATATAAATAGATAGAACCAAAGGCCAGGCTGAATGTGTGTCCTCAATTAAAATTAATTATGCCCAAACGATACGCTCAATAAAAATTTAATTTGCAAAAATATGAACCAAGAAAATGAGAATCCACATAGCAAAATGTGACATTTAAGTGCCACAGCAGCAGCAACAGGCCAGGCCAGGCCGCAAACAACCAAGCACACACGCAGCAGCTCTCTAATAATTGAAATTGAATTTTCAATGATACACAAAAGAGGAGACCAAGAGAAGATACCAAACCCAACCAAACCAAACCAACGTATCCACCCGACGACGACGACGACATCCACCCGCATCGAAACATTTTGCCAAACTATTTATAATCAAGAACATTTGCTGATTATTTTGGCAAGTGCAACGGCAACAGCAACAGCGCAGGCGACAGCACAGCCTACATCATGGCGCTGAGGGGCGTGGCATTAGCCTTAACTATAAGACCTCTCCACCCCGCCTTCGCACACAGTTAACAGATTCTCCAGCTACTCAAGTGTCAAGTGGCATAAGATTGTCTTAGGTTGGATTGGGGTGCTTGCAATTGGAATTGAAATTTGGGGTCTGACTGCTTCATAAACACTTGACCGGGAATCTCTTCCTTTCTCCCTCTATCGCCTTTCTCTCTCTCTGTCTCTCGATGTGTGTGCGTGCTGCTCTTGTCTATAGTTTTTATCAAATTGGCGAAAAATCGTATTAAAAATAAATAAAATGAAAAGTGTAAAGATACTAGAGTCGATTGGACTCGAGACTTCTTGGCCATGTTGCTGCGTGCCAAGTGGAAAATATTTCGCAAGTTTGAATACCCTATAGCCAATGAAGCAAAGGGGTATATTAATGAATATACAAAATTCAGGTTTTGAATATGAGAATTCGTGACTAGCTCAAAAACATTTCAAAAGCCTGAAGTAAAACGTTACTATGAGATATTCAGAGAGATGAGAGAGAGCTGGATACAGGGTATCCGTAATGTCGGCCTCTGGACTTGATTGCTTCATCTGCTCTGTTTGTTGTTGTTGCTACACATTTATTGTGTGAAAAATACTATAGACCAGAAGACGGCGAGCCTGGCAGGGCAACGTGTTATGTTTAGTTTAATACATTTAATTTGCTATTGTTGTTGTTGTTGTTGCTCTACTGACTGCTTCTCCGATTGTTGCCGGCAAAACAATAAAAGCAAAGCATAATAAGCAACAACAACTTGCAGAAGAAAGAGATGAGGTCTTTTTTTCTTTTTTTCTTTTTTTCTTTTTTGGCAAACAATTCAGGGCTAAATATTTTGTTTATGTGTTTTTATCACACATCCCCATACGCAAACACACACACACACGCAGGCAACATAAGTTTCAAACAAACCGACAACAACAAGAAATTTCAAGATAAAATAAGTAAAAATTAAGAAAAGGCAAAACAAAAAAAACCAACAACAAAATAAAATACAAAATAAATTCACACACACACATACATATACATATACATACTATATAAATACATATATGTTGGTATATATGTATTTATCAGATTAGTTTATAGTTCCCACAACAATTTATATACACAAAAATCACCTGATTGAACATATTATGCTTGAACACGTTGGAAAACAAAACAAAAATCATTAAATGAAACAGACAGAAAATGGCCGCATTGAGTTTACCCTTAAAGTATGCTATAGACACAACTGAGTAGAAAGTGGAGACAATCCTAAATGGGAGAACTAGTCTCTCCATATTGAATACGAAATAAGTATAATGCGAGGGAGCAAATGAATTTGGCATTCAAATAAATGAGCAACTACATGCATAGGTATGCATGTGTATGTATGTATGCCCATATATGTATACATTTCGAAATAAATCACAAAAAGTTTCTGACAATTTGGCAATATTATGATGATGTCCTCTTAATGTTTATGGTTTTCCATACCTTTTCTAGAATTATTGATTACTTTCATTTCGCCAAATGAAAGGAAAGTTTTCTATCTTAGCTAGAGCTATTCCCCATTGCTAGCAATTCCATTTATTAACCTATAACCTCTGCGGCTCTTTTTAGAGGCAACTTCCCTGAAAGATTGGCCACAAGGCCAACCGACATTGCCACTGCCACTGCCACTGCCACAGTGGCAGCCCCAGCCGCAGCCACTCCTCAGATGTTTATAAGTTACGAGTATGTGCAAAGGAAAAGTTTTTGGGCTCCCTAACGGCATTTTGTGGAATTCTTACAACACATAAGGCAAAATCTATATGTAAACCAAAGTAAAGTTTGTGGCTGGCTTCAGAGACAGAGACAGCGATAGAGCGAGAGAGAGAGAGATTGATTTTTAAGATGCTAAAGGTGTGTTTGTGTGTGTGTGTGTGTGTGTGTGTATGTGTACTCGCATACATTTAATTGCAAAAATGCTTAATTATGCATGAAACATTGAAATAAGCAAGATGGGCACACTCACACTCACACACACACAGACAGAGACAGGGAGATGAATTATTCATGCAGAGCCCCAACCAGAGGCCATAGGCAAAAGGCGAATTTGTTGATCGGCTTCAGCTCCTCTTTCGCTTCCCTTTTGCTTCCTTCTGCCCACCTGATGTTGCACATGTGTATGTACGTATTTATGTGATTGTATAGCGCACGTTGGCTAAAACAAACAAACAACATCAAAACACACACACCACACACACACACACACACAGTGTGGCATTTAGCATAGGCAGCAATATTTTGTTGCCTCCTAATGACGTCGGCGTCGTTTTCCAGACGCCAAAACTTTTGCGCCTGGCCAACATTCATTTGCAATTTGCACGTCAACATTTTTCCTTTCTATTTTCCATAGTTTTTTTTTTTTTTTTTGGTTTTTCTGGCCAGCGTCGGTCAAGTTTGTTATGATATTGAAAAAAAGACGCATTTTGATACCCTTGCCATAGATCTTTCTTCTTAAAAGAGTCAACGACTAAGATAAGTAGAAAATTTCAACAAACTTGAGAGTGAAAACAGAATGTTGGAATCATTTCGAGTATTAATTGTTTTTGCAAGTGTTTAAAAGTAAATTAGAAAGAGCTTTAAATTCAAAAATATGTGGATGACTTCTGGATAGTAATTTTGGATAACTTGGGGAAAATCAATTCACGAAGAAAAGTTGAGGGAAAACACTTTTTAATGTGATCACCATGATCAATTTACCAAGAAAAATGAAAATAAACAGCATAAGAAATTAACTGAAAATAGATAAACATTATAAATCAAACAAATTTATACTCTCATGACCCGAAGAGTATTAAAATGTTCGATCTCTTTCAGAATTAACATACCAATCCAGTGATTTTCTTTTATAGATGCCTCTTTCACATGGTTTTCTGTTGTACGCTGTTCAATGTTGTTTTCCCCAAAGGAATGCTTTTTTTTTTTTTTTGCTTTTTTTTTGTTTTGTAGTGATTAATCAATTCAAAATGATGATTTTTTCTAACTTACCTGCAAAGAGAATGGAAAAAGAAAAGAAAGAAATCAACATAAAATTATTAGACTTGAGCAATGGCAATAAACAACAATAACAGCAACAATAATAACAGACAGATAGAAAGATAGATGGGTAGATAGATAGAAAGAAAAAAGAAGATGAATAAGAAGAAGATCGACAACGAAAACAAAAACAAAACACAATATGTCAACTAATTAAGGCGGCGCCCACATTGCGTATACGCCACACTGGTCAACGCACTGCTCAAGGCTATTGCACGTATGCACGTACGTTTGTACGCTCGCTTGTATGTTTGTATGCTTATGGGCACATAACTCAAAGCAGCTGCAAACATGTCGCTAATCATAATTTTTATCTACAAATTAATTAACATGTGCGCCGCCTCAGAGTGTGATTGCAATTTATTGGACACCAATTGAAACGAGACGAATTCTGTACATTTTCATTCATGAAACTACAAAATGCAAAAATGCATGATGGCAAACCCAAAAGGAAGGAAGGAAGGACGGATGGACTGTTGGACGGGCGGACTGAAGGAAGGAAGAGTGGGGGGATTGGCAATTGCAAATTTTATTAATTGCTAGCAAATGTTGCGCGTGTATTGCAAAATTTTGTAATGATGTCGTCATGTTGTTAGATGGACAACATTCGTTCATCGACTCGACCGAAGAAAAAATTAAATGAAAGTTCAAAGTTGTTCAAAAACCTAAAATCATTCAGAACATAAAAGTTTTTCGCACGTTTTGCGCATCGTAAGGTGGAATGGTGCGGTGTGATGCGGCGCAGCGCGGCGCGGCACGGCGCTTATAGAACCTGGGTGGAGGACTCCCAGTGCTGGTGCTAGTGCTGTGAAAGAATATTATTCATAGCACATATTTCGACGGTTTGGCAATAACCCGGCGAGTCGAGTCGTCGCCGACGTCGCTTGTACAAGTGGAAATAAATAATTGCAAATATTATTGGCCACTCAGCGCATGCCAGCCAATAGCAACAACAACAACAACTATGAAAATTCGCTGCGCATAGTTTCGCAATAATTTTGCGATGACTCAAAATGCAAATTGAAAATTATAACCATAAAAAAAAAAAAAAAATAGAAAATATAAAATACAATTCAGAATTGTGTTGTGCATTTCGGTTGAGATGAGCGAGAGCGAGAGAGCGAGAGAGCCTTCTTTTCGACATTGCCAAAGTGTAACGAAGTGAAAAACACAAGATGGATTACTGTTTGACAGCTTAAAAGAGCCAGAGTGGGTGGGGACTGCTGCTGCTTAGTAAAGGAATTTTGTTTTATATGGCATAATGCACAATTGGCAACCTCAAGTCAATTAGCAAGAGAAATTCTTATTGACTAGACGAAGGTTAAATAGGCTTTTGAATTTTGAATTGATAATTCATATGAAATATTTACATTAATTTACACAATAATTGAATACATGTATGGACGAATTACATATGATTCGAATACTCATAGATGCATCAAAGCAATCTCTAAAGCCCACCCACTGGACTCCATCTCTACCATCTACATAATTGAAAACAAACCATTCATCTGAAGAAGCTTTAGTCTTGAGAGTTCATAATTTACTTTAAATGGAAAATAGATTCTTCGTAATTATCTTCTCTTGCCCAGTTTAAAGTATTTTAAATGAGTTGTATTGATTTTTGATTGCTTTCATTTTCAAATATACTCGTATGTGCGTACATATTTATGTATGTATTTTTCATATTTAGTATTCAACCTTTGCTCCGCACTTTGCCCCGTAATGAGTTTTCTCTTTTATCTGGTTATCATTCAGTAGTCATTACCATTGAATTCATTCAATGGCCAATGCTGCCATTCATTCATTCATTTCGTTTCGTTTCGTTTCCTTTTCTTTTGCACAAAGATTCTCATCTATTGTTGTCCTCATCTCAATTCCATACCAAAAGCCGCAATTTATTGGTGCAAGCCACATTCGAAGTCCTATTGCTCATGCCTTTCCAATCGATCCTGCCAGGTCAGAGAAGCAACAGCATCAGAGAGCCAGCAAATTGTTGACCATTTGTTTAGCTTGTTGCTATGCCAGTCGCCTCGGCCATGCCTGACCGCCAGCTGCCCACTAGCAGCCAGAGACAGAGACAGAGCCAGAGCCAGCGCCAATGCAACACACAACCACAACCACACGTCACCCGCACACCCGCAAAACACACTCACACACACCTTTACCCACAACCCATCCACCCACACCCACAATCATGACTATTGCAAAAAAAAAAAAACGAGAGAAATGAAAATAAAATATATATAAAAGTAAAACTAATTCTGCATGTCAAGTAGAGTGACGATTTGTAGATACCCTATACTTATAACCGGTACATTTAAACCATTTTTAACTATTTTTAGTGTACGAATGCCTAGAGGGTCGCACAAGCAACTGACTGAGACGCATAAGCAAACCTAGGATCGTTATCATTTCATCTTCCTTGTGTGTTTCGATTCAATATTTCATTCAATTCGGTTACAAGACATTTAGCATCGACTCATATACCCATTAAGTGTGTACAGGGTATTTGTGGGGGGGAGGAGGAAACTACAGTCGGCGTTACGTTTCGTTTCTTGGCACCGGACACATCGTGCTGCACAGTTGTGGGTCATTTCAGTTGAATTATGTGCCGCACACTCCGAAGTGGATTTTTACACCAATTTATACGAGCAGAGGAGAGCAACAGCCAACGGCCAACGGCCAACAGCCAAAATGGAATTACACTAAATTCAATTTTTTCGTTGAATTATTTATATTATTACAAGTACATTGCAGTTTACAAGCATTTCGCAATTTCGATAGTATTTCGATAAGGGCACACCACATAGCCCCCCCCCCCCACTATCCCCTCCCAAATTCCCACCCCCGAATGGCCCTGAACTCGTTGCCATTTTCTCATTTTGTTAAAAAGTAGGAGGCTTATATGGGAGGGGGCGTAGCACTAGGAGGATTTAATTAAAAACTAGCCATCAAAAATGTATTTTTGATTTATAGGCAGCTTAAATAAAGTATTCAACCAATGGAATGGTCTGCCCCCAAAAAGAGAGAGAATGCAAAGAAAAACAAATAAACAGAAAATATTTGGTATTATTATTATTATTTTGCATGCTAAATTTCGCGTGCGAGAAGCAAAAAATGAGGAAAAAGGAACCAAAAACACACGAAAAATGAAGACAGAGAAATTTTCATAATTTTCACACTTGAAAGCGCGACACAACGCGGCGTCGCGACTTGCCTCATACCTCGTCGACTGTTTGTGCATTATTTCTTAATTAAATTTATTAATTGCACACAACACGAGCAGCGGTAGCAGCAGCAGCAGCAGCAGAAGAAGATGAGGCAGCAGCAGCCACCGCCCCCACGCCAAAAGCAACACAAAACGAACAAGATGATTATGATGATGATGAAGAAGACGCCGCCGACTACGACGACGACGATGAGATGAATAAAAACCATTTGAATGATTCATTTACGTGCCGAAAACTTAATTGTGCTAGCAGGTAAAAACGTTGCCAATGCAGAGAGCAGACGGACAATTAATAGCATAGACGGAACAAAGAGGACACTAGCATTTCTCTCTAATCCAAGCTCCTTAACAGCCGTAATGAAACAGCAATTCTCTTCTTAACTGAGATTATGCTTAACCCTCTAACTCCGAAACATATCTTCATCAACCTCATTGAAGGTAAACAATTGTTATTTAATCAATACAAAAATAACGGTTAATTTCGGTTGTTCAAAGTTTTACTAGGAGTGGCTTGGCTATGTTTCGATTTGATGCACAATTTCTTCATAGCTTTACGGTTACTTTATATGATAATTATCAATACTTTATGAAGCTGTTATATGTTATGTTATAGGTTATGCACTCTTTCTATAAATCATTATCGTTACTTTACTACAATCATCCACAAAGAGACTATGAAATTTGTTGTGCAATTTTTGATGGCCAATAGTATCGAATAGTAAAAAACTTTTACGATAACTTGTTATTTGTATTAAAGCTCAGAAAAAGACACAGGGTAAAACCTGATTGAAATACTGTGTACAGAATAAACGTAACCCAAATTGAATATCCTTTTTATTGCAATTCTGATGATTATTATTTCAAAAACATTTGGCTTCGTTTTTCTTCACTTTACTTTTGAGTTTTCGCACGTCACAGATTTTTGAATGCGTCGTTTTTGCAGCTGTCAAAGTATCCAAGAAGAGTATATCATCATCATCATTCTCGTCTGTCACATCTTTTGGGGGACAGATTTGTCATCCACCACCTTTTGTTTTGGATTGGGGTTGGGCTAGGCGGTGGGTTGGGTTGGGTTGGGTCAGACCATACCATACCATCGACAATTAGTCTTAAGTAGAGCACAAAGCAGCAGCGTCTTAGATATTTCAATAAATGTGTCATATAGTCAAGCCAAAATAAATAACACGAGATAGAGAAATATTTTTGTTATTTTCTCGCTTTGTATTTTCGGTTGATTTTGTTGAAAAACAACTAAACACAGCAGGGATCCTTTGTCCATCATCTCCCTCTTACTCACTCTCTCACTTTCTCTCTCTTTCTGTCTCCTTCTGTCTCTATCTCTCAGAACAGAAAATGCCAAAGTAATTAAGTGGCCAACGAATGCAGTCAAAAAGTTTTTGTCAAAATTAGCAACACATAGAGCACAAAACCGTGAGGGGGACGTTGGGGTGGGGAGGGCGTGGTGATGAAAGGGGGACTATGGTGGGGATTTGGGAATATGGACAGCCTTGGCCGCCTGCCTGATGCTTTCCATGACAGTTTTTGGACTTAATTCAATTAATTAGTTGAGATTTGAATGCAACAATTTAAACGAGGCAACAATTTTATGATAAAATATGCAAAATGTGTAAATTGTGTGCGACAGTGGAAAATCGCATTCAAGACATTTTGCATACCCTTTAGTTTAATTTAAATATATGTATTTTTTAAAATACCTAATATTTGAGTACTTTTTGGAACAAAGATTCTTAATCCTCAAAATCGTTTGAGCAATTTTCCTCGACATCTTACCTAAATTGGCAGTTCAAAAAAGAGATTAATGTAATACTCACTTTCTATTGCCTACTTTTTTGCGCAAACTGCATTTGCTTTCTTCTGGTTTCGGTGTTATCCCTTCCAAATAAAAAAGCTTGGCAGGTTCTATTCAAAATGCAAAATGAATGAATGCAAAGACTAACTAATCTTTAAAGTAAGTCTAATTAACCAAATTTGATTTACAAGAATACTTGTACAGCAACATGAACATAAGCAAACTTAATCCAAGAAGCTGCTCCTTTTGTTCATTTGTTTTATCTCTCAGATAAGCACGCCATCAACACTCTGCCTTTTTAGTATACTTATTAACTAAATTGCTGATGCGTACTTTACCAATTATGTATAGATATAAGTATACACTCATGTATATGGTCGATGCCGGCCGGTATTTTCCTAATGATAAAAATCTATCTATTCGCAATGCTTTTAAGTGGGCGTCAAGAGCAATTTTTTATTAAAGGAAAAATATTATTTGTGGATGCGCTTTCAAGGTTGTGGCAAAGAATGGTTAGACAACCAAAAAAAAAAAAAAAATGGAAAGTGATATATGTATATGGATATCTTCTATATGCATATTCACATACATAGATCTATTGTATTGCTTTGGCCTTTTCACTTTTTCTAGTCTAGCCCGTAAGCTTTAGTCAAATAAATTACCTAGGAACGTAACGAATGAGAGAGCGAGAAAGGGAGAAGAGGGTAAAATTTATAATATAACAACAATGGGACTTTACGCTGTATATATTTTAATGACCCTCATTTTTGTCAGAAATATCCAAAAAGCCAAAAGTTGCCAAGAAAAATAACATAAAAATTGCTACAAAATATTTCTAAATATTTGTATTTAGCGCAAGTTAAATAATCAGACAGATTATGCATACGTTATAAAAATAACAAAAGCCAACAAAATCGGCAACAAAAACAAAAAAAAAGAAAAGAAAAAAAAAAACGTAGACCCCAAGCGCATAGCCAGAAAATAAAGACAAACGAAACAACGACGACAAGAGTAACAACAGCAGCAACAACAAAATGGCCAAAAATAAAAGCTGAAAACTGTTGGCAAATATTTTAACGCCGCCAACGACAACGACAGCGACGACGACGTCGACGGCGCTGCGTCCAATGATGCCGCTGCGACAACATCAGAAAGTGGCAGAAACTTTTTCTCTATATATGTAAATCGGAATGTTTGTCTTGACAAGCACCTGTGGAAATGCTTTCTCACACCTACACAACCCGAAACCCTCATCCACTCATCCTTCTTCCTCATTGCTTGCCTTTATTTCTGGCCAGATAGAGACATATATATACATATATATATAGATAGATACATTGTAAGCAAATGCCGCTAAGCTTTCAAATTTTCATCAAACATTGTTGCACTTGCTACGAAGACGAAGCATATGAAGGAGCGGGGGGGATGTGAGGTTGATGCATCTATTTAGCCATTGGAGCATAGAGAGTTCGCTCTGATCGCCTGATGTGTTGCAGCTCATCTGTTTCACAGCAGCCATTTCAACATGGATAACAGAAGCGTTGGGGGTGATGCAATGTGGGTTCAAATGTTTGGGGTGGGTTAGTTGGTTGTGTGTGTGTGTGTGTGTGTGGTATAAATAGGTTACAACATGGTGGTTGATTGGTTGACAGCAAGCTTAAATTATGTAAATGCATGTAACTGGAAATTGAAGGAGCAGGACTCAGAACAAACAGCGTATCAATATCAGATGACGTAACCGTTTCGATATACCGGTACCTTGCCCCTTAATTAAACAATCAAAAGAACTATGTGTGTGTGTGACCAGTTAAGTAACTTTAGTACCAGAATTTCAATCCAATTAGTTTGGAACTAGCAAAAACTGAGCTCAAGAACAACCGAAATACGCTTTTTCAACTTTAAGCCTAGGGTAACTGGTTAACCGTTTTCTCATCTTGAATAACCGAAATGTATGTGCAGCTATTCCCACAATATTTCACATATTTCATTACGAAAGTCGACAGACTTGACCAATTTATGAGGCACAAATATTGCCTGGCCATTAAATCAGCTAATTTACCATTACGCTAAAACAAAATCCAATTTACCAGCCATCAAAATTCATAAATTATAAACAACACATAAAAAACTCAATTAAGTCGACGACGACGACGATGACGAAGATGCGAAACATGCCTACAAAATGCAATAAATAAATAACAAAAGCAACACAAAACCAAATAGAAGAAACAGAAGAAGTATACTAGACAGTGGAAAAGAGAAGGAAGAAGAAAAGTGTGAAAGAAAATGTCGCCAGGAGGAGAAATTTGACAGAGCCCAAAGTGCAGCGCACATTTAACACATGAACCAAATTAAGAGCATAAATAAATTATATACATATATACAAAAATAAAAGACAAAACGCCCACGCGTAGAACGAATTGCATGCATGTGGCCAAAAATTGGAGGGAAAAGCTCAAGGAAGACAGACAGAGATAGAGAGAGAGCGAGTGCGGGTGGAGTGGGGGACGGGACAGTCAGTCGACCAATCCAAAGGAATGACTGTCACTCAGTCAGTCAGTCACTCAGTCAGTTTGATAAATTTGCATGGAAATGAATTTAATTAAAAACCTGTAAATCTCACAAAAACACAACACTTCGGAATACATAATGCAGAATGATGAGAGCTGGCTCAACGTGCCAGCCGAATTATGTATACCCTTGCAGCTGTACAAATGTCCCATAGGGGGAATAAAAGGCCTCAATGCAAAAGCAGTTTGCCATTTGAGAGAAATCAACTTCACTGTAGATTCATGGGGATCAAAAATATATATACCACCAACTGCCAAACAAATTGTTTATACCCTTTTGCAGTAATAAAGTTGTCAAGACAGAATCGAAATTCCAATTGCTTACGCTGACTGAGCGACTGTTCGGCTGACTGACTGAACGACTGAGTAGCGAATATGCCCGTAATTATGATGGATGTGCGTTGCGTGTGACATTTGCCAATTGTTTTGGGTTTTCAATTGCCTTTTCAAATTTGTTATTTTGTTCCTTTGTTTCTAAGAATGCATAAATCACTCTTCCTTTTTTCTTTTTTTTTTTTTTTTTTTTTTTTTGTTGCTTCATATCCCAAACGAAGACGAACGTACTTACGTACGTTTCAAGTGAAGGAACGATGTCAGACAAAAATATTGTCTATTTCATTTGCAATTTATTAGCATTTAATTTATTTATTATATTTTGGCGTCAATTTTTTCTTTTTCTTGGTGTTTTTTTTTTTTTTTCATTTTTCTGGCATACCACAATTAATTAATCTGCGTTCTTTTTTTTCGTTTTTACTTTTTTTTTTTGGTTTGGTTTTGGGTTGTTTAATGGTGAAAAATTTTGTTGACTTTCCTTCTTCCACCACAGGCGAAGAAATTAGGCATTTAATTGCGCAAGATAAAACATATTTTAAATATATATCGACTACATAATATAAAAACAATTAACTATGAAACGAAAATCTTCACAATCAAACAGCGCGCAAACAAAAACAACGACGGGAAAAATACCATTTCTCGCTTAAATGTGTTCTTCAAATGTTTATTGAAATGAATTTTTGTGTTTTATAGTGCATATTAAACGCTTTGAATGAATACATTTTGAAAAAGAATCTTCAATCGAAAGGCCGTTTTGGGCCATAAAATGCGAATGGCACAAAAAAGTGTGGCTGCATATTTTTGTATGCAAAACAACAAACCAAACACATTTTTTATTGAATTATTATTGATACATCCTTTTTGCAGGAACTTATTATACATACTTATTATCATTTGCAAGACTATTAAATGTTTTAAGTCTTTTTTAGATGGGTCAGTAATAAAACCAGTTCTGTTTAGAGTTATTATTAAATAGTTATTTTATATTTTTCATACTATTATGATAGTTTTCAAGAGATAATGCAATAACTATAGAGAATATTTGAATCTTTTGCCATGCGTAGCATAATCCTTTGTTTTTCCAAACAAAACTTTTACAAAGAATTCCATAGAATCTTTTTGAAAATAAATAACCATAGAACACAACTGCCATAACAACATGCAACAAAAGCTTCTATCTCAAATTGGGCCGCATCATACACAGACGCACACCCACTTAAAGATGCCTTTCAATGCTTGAATAGTCAACCAGTTCCACATATTTTTATACATATAGAAGATATATGTATCCTATATATAGATACTTAGTGCCCACCTTAAGGCAACGTCAAAGGTAAAAACTTTTGCTGTGAGCATATAAAATAAATATATATAAGTATGTTTATTTGAATGTATGTATACAGGGGAACAGAAAAACCATCAAATGGGAACGCAACAAATCTTGTCCAAAAATAGATGCAACAGCAGCAAAATAGTCACAGCCACTGAGCATTCATTCAAGTTGACTTTTTTCCGAACAAAAGTGAAAAGTTGGTAGCACAAAACGAAAGAAAGAAGGAGAAAAAAAAACACAGCAGAAAGTTGTTGAGACATTCCAATCCTAAGCTGATTTGTTCCTTTTCTTCAACTTTTCTTTATTTTGTTCCCCCTCCTGCCCCTACTTCGCTTCTGCAAAGAGTCATTGCACAAGGGCACACGGGAGACGGGCAACAGTTGTCAGACCATCATCATCATCATCTTCGTAGTCGTCGTCGACCTCCTGCCCTTCTGCTCTAGATATTTACATGGAATTTTGTGGAAAAGCAAACTCTCTGGATGTGTATGAGTGTGTGCGTGAAAATTTTCCATGCCGGACGGCGTAAATCAAAAGATGGAGCGCTGCTGTCGCTCTTAGCTGCATTTCACTTTGAAGGCTAAAAACTGTCAAAGGCATTTGACAAAGACTTTAACTTCAAGACTTTGAGTTATTTGCGGGGCGGATCCTAAATACTCGCAGTCCATGCTTAGGATTATGTTAAGTTTCCTTTAAAGACCAAAAACTTGTCGATCAAGAGAGCCTTTGAGCCTATGTGCCCTGATCGTTAAACGATCGACCTCGTTGCCACGCGTCTTTTGGCGCTATTTTTGTTTCATTTGCTTTCTTATCAAAGTTAAATTTGCAAATCTTTTTTCGCATTATGGTACACTACGTTTTTAGCACCACCTACACCCTTAGGCTTTGTGGTTGTTGTCGCCGTTTTTTTCGCCTTGATTTTTATCTCACATTGTTTTTGTTTGAAGTTATTTACATGGGCACCCCGCACATCACCTTAACCTACCCCATCTCATCCTACCGCAGCACAGCACAGCACAAGAGAACACTACACCGTGTAGGCAGGCGCGCACATTCAAAAGAAATAAAAATGCCAGCGGTTATTTTGCACAGTCAGTTAGTCAGCATTTTTATCAAACGTTCAAATTTGTTGACAACATGTTGCGACTGATTGTTAAACTCTCTTTATCTCTCTGCCTCCCTCTTTCCCTCTTTGTCCCTGTCTATCTGTATTTGTTTCGTCTTTTACACTCATTCTCGGTTGTCTGTAATACAGTTGAACAAATCGATTGATTGATTTCTCAGGTGTGTCTCGCTGTGTGTGTTCGATTGCGCTGACGAATACGACAAATGCCACAAAAGATTCCCAGAATTAGTGATGGCGATATAGCCGAATTCAAGCTAACATCACGAAAGGTGATCAGGTTGTTTGCATTGAAAGAGCTTTCAATGTTGTGAACCATTGAAATAGTGCATGCCCAAAATAGTGTGGCTGTATATTTGTAAGTGCAAAAGACCAAAAACGATCTAAATTTCAACAGAAAAACTAATTAAAGTAGCCTTAACCTTAACTATCCATAAGTACGAAGAGAAAACAAACTAAGGGGCGTCCTATTTAAATGGCGAGGAGTGTATGTAATACACACTCATTTTGCAATCCAACTTAACGTTTTTTTACTTTTCATAATTGACATTTAATCGTATGTAACACCCCCCAACTTAGCCATATTTCAGGCATCACTACCTGAATTTAAGGGATAGAGATACACCAGAAGTTTAAGCGTTTAGTTTGGTGTAACGCCATTTTGTTTTTATGAGCTTTGCGTGTGTTTTTACTATATATTCACATATATGTATGTATGTATGTGTATTTGAGTGAGTGTTTGTATGTGGTCATGTTATGAGGGCTGAGGAGTTGGGAGTGGGTCACCCATAGTTGACTTTGCGTGTTTGCGTTTAGGTTTGTTTTATTTCTGTTTTATGATGCTTGATTGAAACGCCGATTGCTGGAGCATGACAAATATTTGTACACATCGTGGTAAATATGAAATTGTTTCCGTTCCTGAGATGAAATACATCAAAATACATAGATCAAACTGAATGACTAACTAACTGACTGACTGAATGACTAAATAAATGCATTTGCTTGTCTGGGCATTGGCAAAACGTCAAAGTGATGTGCTTTGAATGTGTCCTAAAACCTAAATACGCAAAAAAAAAAAAAAAAAGAAGAACAAAAAACTAAAAGAAAAATCAGAAGCACAACAAAAAATCGTAAACTGAAAACGTAAATTCCCTTGTCAATTGATTTTGTTGATAGCCAAATACAGTAAGAAGAATGCACAATCGAATAGAAAGAGACAGACCTAGTGAAAGAGAGAGAGAGATAGAGAGAGATGTCTAAAAAGGGAAAGGGATTCCTCAAGTCTTTGGTCTTTGGTCTGTAAATTAATTACAAAAACCACACACATTCAAATGAAATAATAAAAATTTGTTCCTTATAAAATTGCAGAAACGGCGCTTGAAATACCCTGTAACTCCACAATCTCTTGACCTCATATCTCAGCTAAAGATATTTTAGATAGAAAAACTTTAAATGTAATTGAGAAATGTCTTTTGCCCAATATGCCCATTTAATCGTCATTGCCCCATGAGGAGGTATTGGGAGCAGCAAATAAAATGCTCGTCGGACGATTTTGCATTTTTTTATGCAGTCCAAAACGGAATACGTAGAAAATTATCCAACAGACACAACACACAAAAGTCCTAAATAAACAAGTCCAAAAATTGCCAAGACAAGCGGCGGACAAGTTAAGTTTCGGAAATTATATGGGTATGGGGTAGGGGCAGCGAAAGAGGCAGGGGCAGGGCTGGGCCAGAGCAAAAGAAAATGCATTAGAATCTTTTTTCATGCATGGCCACGACACAAAACGTCGACGACGACCACGACGACGATCCTAAGAAGATGCGTGCCAAGTTATTTGCATTGCTGTAGCTAGCTGCTGTTTCGGCTGCTCGTCGTATCTTTAAGATACAAGTGCGTGTGTGTATTTTTGCGCTTATTTGGTCTAAAAAACCTCGTATGTTGCGTTTTGTGTGCATTCTGCATTCTGTGCATGGGGCTTTGGGGGCTCAACATGGCTGACAATGCTTAGAGCCGCCAGCGGACTTGCATGTTTGACTTGCTTCTTTCCCTTTGGGGTATGGGTGTATGGGGCTATGAGGCTATGCGGTATGGGTATGGGTATGGGGCTGACAGTTGGCTCGTGTCGATAAAAATTTGTTGCTCTTCTTATTGTTAGTGTTGTTGCTGTTGTTGTTGCTGTTGTGTTTCGACGGTGTGGCTTAAGTGGCGAACGTTTGGCAATCTATTTTTATGCAGGCCATCAGGCGACGTTGCCGCCGGGCAGCAGCTTTTTAATCTTACTCAATATTTGTACGTGTGTCTGAGTGTGTGCAGCATAAATAACTTAACACTAAACTGAAAGAAACTCGTAAGTACCATCTAGATAATCCACGATTATAGAAAACAAAACCATTGAAAAGCGAATGTTAATACATTGATACTAAAAATCATTGAATAGTTAATACTCTGTGCTTAAAGATTGTTCATCTAACCTAGTGACTTATAACGATCTGTACCCTACATACGTACATATATAAGTCGAAATAAATTGATTGAAATTTTTAGAATTAATTTAAAAATTTCCAAAAACATTTTAAAATATTTTAGCAAATTTGCTTCAATGTCGTTTGCTTTTTCATATTTGCCATAACTTTAATGACACTTTTTAAGTTTTTTCCTTTTAGATAAAATGTTAATGTATCCAAAGTATTTAAATTGAACATGTGTAAGATCTAAACCATTTTATGTGATGTTTTTTTTTTTTGGTTTTGTTTTGCTTTGAGTTAATATTTTTTATTATTAGCCATTAAAAAATATGTTGAGAATGAATGACAACTTTGTTTGCTTTCTTTTCGGATATAATTAACAAGTTTGCTCTTATCTACTGTGATCGACAATATACATATATGTATAAGTATAGAGCAAAACTTTTGAGAACACAATCGTTTTGATATAGATAGATACATATACCCAAAAGTATTAAAGAAACAGGCAATAACAGGCAGTTTAAAATCAAATTACGAACAAAATTTATATTCAAAACCTCAAAAGCAAGAACAAAGTTGAAATAAAACGAGACCCCAAAAGCACACACACACACAACCACACACACTCAAGAAGTGGGAGGGTGTTAGGAATGGGTATGGGTATGGGGGCATGGGGGGGATAATCGAGAGTTTTCTAGATGCAAAAACTTTCACAGTCCGCCCTCAACATTATGCTTGCTTTTCTTTTCTTTTCAACATTTGTTTGTTTGTTGTTGTCGTCGTCGTCGTCGCCGTCGTTTCTGGCCCCGTCGTCCAATATTTGTCCTTCATTTGAAAGTCAAATGCGTGTGAAGCAAAGAAATCTGTTGCGCCATGCCCCTAGCATCGACTGCGGCAGAGGCAGCACAGGGAGATACTCTCAGCTAGTCATTGATTCAATACATTTAGACAGTCGTTGGGACAGTCAGTCATTCAGTCAGTTAGTGGGTTGTCTATGGCCTACCAAAGGCAGCAAAAAAAAAAAAAAAAAAAAAAAATATTTTATAGCAGACAAAAACCGAAGAATGTATTAAGAAAAAAAACACACACACACACACCAAAAAACATAACATAAATTCTCAAAAAGGCTGACAAGCCAGCAACAAGAAGAAGGAGAAAAAAAAAAGAATGAAACTGAAAATTCGTTGATATAAAAACTATGGGCCAACGGAAATTGGGTTAAAAATAAATGCAGGCCCATAAAAATTTATGATTATGATGTTGCTCTCCCCGCACCACTCCACTTCTGTGCCATCTTTCCTCTTATTTTCACTCCACGGCAATTAACACAACAGAGACAGAGAGAGAGAGGGAGGAAGGAGCGGGGGTAAGAGTGAGTGAGATCAGGAGGCAAAGATTTGCATCTAGTTAGTAGTTAGTCGACCTGACTAATCACTAAACTCCGCCCACCTTATCCAGGTGCAATTCGTACAAATATTTAAATTAACAATCACAGCAGCATAAACATAAACACAATTTCAAATGGGAAATGCGCAACTGAAACCAATAAAAAAGTCCGAGCAAAATGTTAAACAAAAACCCCCCTAAAAAACTAAACCACAGCGACATTTGCTATACCCTACTCTACTATATAATGTATATAGTGTACAATAAACCAAAAGTTAATTTATATTTTTGAGAGAGAAACCAATCTATTTCTGGGAGCAATAGTTCCTTTAGCCATACTTATGATACAAATAAAGATACAATCGCATAGTGTTATCTAATATACCGTAAATGGGCAAGGGTATCAGAGAATCGACAAACACAACGCAAAAAATGTGAAACAAGAAACGAAAAACGAAAACAATCCGACCGAACAACAACACGAAAATTTATGCAAATCAACACAAATTTTCCTCAAAAAAAAAAAAAAATTTTCACTAATTGTAAAACTATTCAATTTTGTAGAAGGTTATTGCCCAAGCCCATCAATTAGAGAGAGATATATATAAAATAAAAAGATCTTTATTGGATGCGTTGTTCGTTTGGTGGGGAGGAAAAGTGTTAATTGCCATTTGATTGTTTTCCCTCGCCCTCGAACGCCGCCGCACCCCGACCACCATCACCAACACCACCTCCATAGTGGTTTGGGCCAAAAGTCTATCCATTTTTCATATTTATTTTGAAATGAGGACACAATGAGCAATGAGACAGCAAACATTAAAGAGCTAAAGAAAACTTTGCCATAATGTCAATGAACTGAAGAACACTGAAGTCTGCATGTGTTTCTAGCTAGCTAGCCACCATTTATTGGGAGCACAAAGTTCAATTCCCTTTTCTATATATCAATGTGGTATTCATTTCCCGTTTTTTGACCTAAACCAGATTGTTGTGAAACGTTTTTTTCAATTAGCTAAGCATATTGATTCGAGATATTAAAGGATTTTGGCAAAACTAAAATCTAAGCAAATAAATCGTTGCTTAACTGATGGCACACTGTTTGCTCCATTCCAAAGAATGGAAACACAAGTTCCTGTGGTTGCAATCCATCATTTAATTGAAGGGGGTATCATCATAGGGGAACAATTTTGGGGGGATAGTCAGACCTTTTTGTTAAGCAAACCCTCGTCATTTTATTTGTTCAAGTTCAAGTGCATGGGGCTCTTCCTTCTGTGTTTATTTTGTTATACATTATCCAGTTCAAACAATTGAAAATGATTGCAAATGCTAGAAGTCTCGCTTTTTCTATCGATCCAACTAATTATACTGATCAAGATAACATTGAGCTGTGTCCTGGTAGTCCTGGTTCTAACCTTGCCACAAATCAAATTCATTCGTTCGGTGAAAAGGAAAAGCCCCAAAAAACCTGAAATGCATGAAATGAGTAATCCCCATCAGTGTGAGAAGCGGCGGCAAGTTAACACTAAGTTAAGCTCCGCCAAAAAAAAAAAAAGGAGAGAGAGAGAGGGAGAGGGGTAAAAAGAGCAAACCAAACCAGAAACGGGCTTAACTTTGCAGCTTTGCTGCTAGGTGGCGACACCAGAGCAGATCCCAGACAGAGACCCAGAGGTAACCGTTTAGATTACGTATACGACCAGTTAGCACAGCTTTTGGCCCATGGCCAGAAATTACTTTTTATGCGTTTTTAAGTCGAACTCTTTGAGTGCCTTTTTTAGTGAGAGAAAAAACTTTTCCATTACGGCAACGACTCGACAAAAATAGGACGAGCAAGAGGATAGTTGCTTTTGCCCTCTTTTCTTTTACTTCCTTTTTTTTTTTTTGCTTTTGGGTCAAGTCGACATTAAAATAGTTTAGGGATTTGTATTTATGTTGATTGCATTGTCCTGCCACAAAACGTGGCATGTGTATGGCTTGAGTGAGTGTACTCGTATGTGTGTGTGTGTGTCTTCGTATAGCTTGGGATTTGTGTGAGAAATTGAAAAGTTTAACAGCAACAACTGCATGTTGCCAGAGATTTGCTCTTCGGTCGGTCAGTCAGTGCTGGGATGTTGGATGGTCGGTCGGTTGGTTGGTTTGTTTGGGCTGGGTTTGGGCTGGGTTTGGGCTGGGTTGGGTTGGGTTAGGGTTTCAGTTTGTTCTTGCGTTTGCTTGGCCATGTCAGTGAGTGTAAAATGCAATTTTGTGAGCTGACACATGCAAAGAATGAAAAAGAGGTGAACGGGGGCCGAAAGGTTGAACTGTTGTAAAACTGCACACACAAACTGTAATCGGCAAGTGGCAAAAGTTCACATTAAAATGACCCTGGCCACGTCACACACGGCAAACACACGACGCAAGGCACATGTTGCAACACATTTGTTTTTCGATGTTGTTGTTGTTGCAACAACTTTCCAAATGCACCTGTTTCAACTTCAGTTGAAGTACAGCCAGCTATTTTTACACGAACATCGTCTCTCTCACGTCTCCCTCTCTCTCCCCCTCTCTCTCTCTGTATGTTTCGTTTTAGCCATTATTTGACCCACATTGCCAGCTCATCCTCGGCCCCAACCCCATCCTCCTGCTCCTCCCTGATACTTGACAATTTTTAAATATTTATTAATACTTTTCGCACCAGCTGTTGTTGTTTGTTCAGACGGAAATGAAGTTATCAGACAAGAGTTTGACTTTAATTGTCTCAGCCAAAAACAAACGAAAAAGAACCAACTAATTTGAATGCCATGGCTAAAAGTTGCATGCAGAGGCGAATGACTGCAACAACATCTGGAAATGTCTATTAGCTGCTATTTTTGATCTTAACTTATACTAAAACAAAACCACTTTCCTTTTGCAATGGCTTAACGTCATTTGTCCATGGAACTATCCGACTTATATACTCTCCAATATTCAATTAATCGGTTTATAACGGACTTCCAAGGGGAAGTGTATCCACACTTCTCCAATGGATGTTCTATCGGTTTGCTTTAAAATATCGCATATTGAATTCCTCTAGCCAGTTAACTCCAAAATATCGGAGCTGGGAGTGATTTATAAACTAGATGTTCCATCAAAGTTTTGTTTTCCAGATCATAAATATTAACTGAGCTCTGTAATTACTTGTTTCTTGCACTTGCACGTAAATTTTTTGACATCAGGGAGATCATCAGACCATTTCCTCACTCTTGTTACCCCACAACAAGCAACCCCACCTCAACTTGCCCCCCATTTCCATATACCCAGTCCAAGCCATCCGATGTCCATCACCCACACTGGTTGGCCTTTTTTTTGCTTGTTTTTCTCAAGACGAAAGTCGCCTTTGCTGGCGCACGCCTCATTAGAACACCTTTCAGTTTGCTGTATAATTTTCGCAACATTTTCTAATGGCGTGCGGGGACATTTTGGCACTCGAGTGACCGTGTGCGTATACCCCATCATTCTGTCTCACTCCATCTCACTATCTTTGTGTGTGCTGTGTGTTGTGCACACGCAAAACTATTTAGAGAAGTGTCAAGAAATGTCTGCATTTGCATTTGGCCATTGCAACAATTTCACCATCATCGTCGTCGTCTTCGTCCTCCTCCTTCTCTTCGTTGTTGTCGCTGTGGCAGCTGTAGTTGCAGGCAGTCACACGCCTGCCACACACACTCGTTCGGTGGGTCGGTCGGTGGGTCGGTGGGTCGTGGTTCTGTGTATATGCGGGCGGGCGTTGATAAATTACAAAACATTGCAATGGCTATTTTAAATGTGGCATAAAATTTGCATTTTATATTTTCTGTTTCTGTTTCTGCTTCTGCTTCTGTTTTTGTTTTTTGTGAGTTTTTTCATTTGGTTTTTTTGATATTTTTAACGGCAAAACTTTCGCTTGATGCTGTCAACGGTATCGAGGTTGAATCGTCCAAAATAAGAGACCAAAATATATCCTAATCTTCCTGGCTAGCTGCTGCTGCTGCTGCTGCTGCTGCTGCTGCTGCTGCTGCTGCTGCTGCTGCTGCTGCTGCTGCTGCTGCTGCTGGTGGTGGGCGTAGGCGTTGAAACTGTGTCAGATTCCTCATTAGATCTCGAGTGCATGAAACACTTTGGTTTTTCTTTTCTTTTCTATTCTCTTTTTTTCCTTTCCTTCTATCTAAAAACAAACAAATTTTTGTTGTTTTTCTTTTCGTTGTGTGTTTTTATTTATTTTTTGTTGTTTTGTTTGGCGTTTTGTGATTTATTTTGCGCTTTGACAAATGCACAAAAATTTGACCATGGCATGTCAAGAAGTGTGGTCATTGTATTTTTAATGCCGCTTCGATATAGATAAATTGCCAACAGGCGCAAAAAAAAAAAAAAAAAAAAAGCAGCCGCAACAGCAGAAGCAGCAAATGAGCAAATGATCAAATTGAATGCAGGAATCATGAACAAGACAAACAAGAAAAGAAAAAATAGAAGAGCTGAGACAACAATTATTCATTCTAAACAATTACTCATTTTGGATATAGATTTTGCGACACTTGGGAAACACTTGCAGAGAGAAAAGAATATTAAACATTCTCCCATTCTCAAAGGATCCATCGATCGAGACTAGAGCATTAGAAAGACTATTTTCAAATTGGAAAGAGTGTGACATTTTTTTCTACTGTGTAAAAAGAGGATAAGCTGCTGATTAATGGTCCCTTTTCTCAAGGGCTTTACTCCTTTTCTTGTGGTTACTGTTTACCTAAGTCTAGCCATTGGCCCAGCAATTTGGTATGGAAATGAGTTCAAAATCAAGGTCAGCATCCCCATCATTATCCCTTGCCCTTTTGTAATGGGTCATGCCATATCTATCTCTGTCTATCAGTCATGTCTTGATCTCAACCCAAAACGTAAAGAAACGAAACGATGCCATGAATACAAAGTGTTGCATTTAACAATAAAAAACGAAATTAATGGTATTCCATTTCAATAAGCATAACGGGGCAAGTGTCTAAAGATGCAATTTAAAGGATGGACAGACAGAGAGAGGGAGAGCATTTTGGATTTGGCTTATTAAATCTAACGAGGCAGCATGTAAAATAACATATAAAGAGAATGACCTTCATGAAGCTAGAGCTAGAGAACAAGGGAAGTAAACCTCCACACACAGAAAGAGAAAGAAAGAGGGAGAGGGAGAGAGAGACTCACACTCATGTTGTTGCCCGGAAAACTTCAACTCAAATTACCAAGAAAAATATTTTCCGAGCAGCAAAAGCGAAATGGAAAAGAATTTCCACATTTATAAAGGTAAAGCGAAACGAGAAACAAATTTGTTTATCGCAGCGAAAGAAACACCTGCAGCAGATTGCCTTTTGCCTGCCGTTAGCTAGTGAGACAAATCGGGGGGAATCGTATGGTATGCTATAGTAGCAACACGGTGTATAGTATATGGTATGTGGCATGCACTGGCACTGGCACTCGCACTGGGCACTGGGCTGTGGGCTGTGGGGTGTAGATAGTTGGCTTGCCGGGCAACAACAAATCGTTGCACTGATTGGAAAATAACGCGAGACAAGAATGAAATGAAAGAAACACGCGGACAAAACAACAGAAGACATTCTCACTTAGTTGATGCCCAGTTTAAGACAATGAAATGGAAACGAAAATGGCAATGACATGGAATAGTAAGTATTCATTTTTTATCTGCATCAGAAACTTTAGAAACTGCATTTTACAACACTGTAACAATCAATATTTACTATTTTTGCACTATAATTTGGATATTTAACAACCATGTTCCATAGCGGTTATTTAAGCATCAACAATTAATATGACTTTACTTTCCAACATCATCTTCTCATCCTTATTGTCAGTGCTGAAAGATCCAAAGTGACTGGACTAATTTTTAAACCAACTGCAAAAGCGAAAGTAATATATAAATTCTCAACAATATTCAGTGTTCTCGTATACACAAGAGCCGTCAGAGGTAGCTTACACTTTACTTTTATTACACATTTTGGGGTCAATATCTTGGTATTTGTAGATGGGGAGCTAATATACGCTGTTGAGTTAGCTGACCTTGCTGGAAGCATGCATGGAGCACAACATAAAGAGTTCAAGTCTTAATTTCTTTATAAAATCATCTGCAGTTTCTGCACCAAATTGGAATATTTATATTCTTTTGGCAATCTAAATTCTTTCAATTCTTTTCTGTATTGAGGGGTAAAAGCAATTACAAGCACGTTAGTAACAGAAATATCCCATCAATGATGGTCGGTTGATGAGCTTATGATCCAATTTGAATCGTATTCGCTTCATGCCCTGGTTTGGCTATCATTCAAAAATTGTGATAAGTCAAGCTGATACACTTTTACACTAGCTGATATACCTTTTTGGCTATATATTTTAGGGTATACGATGCCACACACAATTCATGCTCAATGCCCACTGGCCATTATTGTTAGCATTGTTTTGTTCTATCTCTATGCCTTTTCAATTCCCTCCTCTAATTCCTCTACCCCTTTGATTTTCCCCTCACACAAACAATTGTTTATTTGCACAAATGCGTGCGTTTTCATTTAAAAAACAACAAAAAAGGAGAGAGAAGAGAGGAGAAAAACTTTTCAGCTGAATTTCTTGGCCAGGCCAGGGCAATTGCAAAACGAGGTACGACTGGACAATGTGGAAACTACATACATATAGACAACAAAAATATAGAGAGACCAGATACAGAACAGATATACATATAATATATCCAAATGCCATGCGGTGTCTATGTGTGTGTGTGTGTGTGTGTGTATGGCAAACTGCCTGTTGCTGTTAGGCCTTATGCCTATTATTTTTTTTTTTTCGTTGTTCTTGTTGTTGTTGCCGAACATATGTCTGCAATATGCAAAAGTAATGCACAACAACAACAACAACTAGGAGAAAATCTACATACAAAAATATGCCCGCATGCCCCGTATTGGCCCCCGCCCATCATAACGCCCAGACACCCTGCCGCAGATTTTACATGAATTTTGACTTTGGTTGCCGCGGATTCCATATAGTTGTGTGTGTGTGTGCGTGTGTGCGTGTGTGCGTGTGTACGTGTGTGCATGTGTGTAAACATTGCGCAAGTTGAACAACAACACAAATCGGCCTGGAACAAAAAAAAAAATGGTATATATTCATACGCCACGTTGAACGCGAAGCAAAGACGTCAGAGAGAGGGAGAGAGAGAGTGCTGGCTGATTCAGACGAAATTTGACTACAAAAATGGGCAAAATACAAAACAGAGCCGACTACCACCCCAACCAACCAACCACCCACCCATCCACTCACTCACACACCTCCCCCATGTGTGTGTGTGTGTGCGGGGGGTTTTTTCGGCAATTTTGCGGCATGTTTTTCACACATTGGCATAGAGAGAGGAGAGCAGCGAGAAGCGAAAAGCGAAAACAATTGGACACGACGCCCTGGCTGCCATGGATATTCCTTCCATTGTTGCCACTGACTGCTGCCGTTGTGCTTCTTGATGATGCAAGTGCAAATTTATTTGCCACTTTGTTGCTACGCTTTTTCTTCGCCGCTCTCTGTAAGTGAAATTTCAAATTTATTACTACCGCCTGCCGCTGGGCACAGGCCACACCAGGCAGGCAGGCAGGCAGGCAGGCAGGCAAGAGCCTTTTGATTGATTCTCAATTTTGGATAGTACAAGTGATGAAGTGAACTGAATCAAAGGCCAGAACCAAAAACTAATAGGTATAAAGGGGCATAATCGACCAAGGGAAGTTAGTTAAGGCTCAGCTAAAGGTTAGAGTAATTGATGAGTTAGCAATGCTAAGAACCTGTTAATCACTTTCTTATATCCCAAAACTAGCTAATTTCAACAGACCAATTCATTGAATTTCGTTTTTAGTGACTTTTGATTTTCATTATGGAAATGACAAACCCCAAACTAGTGGTTAGCATAGACGACTAGTGGGGTAAGATGGCCATACCTTGGCACACGCTCAATGTCAATGAGAGAAAACCATCAGATGGTCGCTCGGTAGGTCGGTCAGTTGGTCGCCAGTTCGCCCGACAGTCTGCTAACGAGCTAATGTTAAAAATAAAAACAATGTAAAAATATTGTCAACAAATACAAAACTAAATATACATATATCAAAAAAATATAGTCAGAAAAGACTCGGGGACAACCCAAATGTGTAACAGAATTTTTACTCGTAGTATCTTAACAGTGTTCGCTTCTGGTTGTAAATTATTTTAAATGATTTCAATATTGTCTTCTTTATGGACGAAGGGAATACGATTTGATTTTAGTTTTATATCTAGTCTAGTTATATCTAGTCATTCCTGTTTCAGGTGGAAGGACATGTGGCGAAATTGAAACTAACCTTACCCAAGAAAATTTTAAGCAACAAAAATAATGATACGAATAGAGCATTGCATGGAAGTCCTAGAAATGTATAAATCATTTCTAAATGCAATCAAAAGTTGATTATTCTTTTGGCCAACAATTAAAAACAAATTTCAACAGACTAATAAACTGTTTGTTTTCGAGACCTTTGTCTAGAAGGCGGCATACGTAAGTCTCCTAATCATTTAAAAATAAATAAATTATTGGTGTAATACCAAGAATTAATCATCCTATAACGAGAAAGCGGGCAGGCAACATTATGAGGCACATACATACGCAAAGCTACCATAAAAATGTCTTGTTTACAACAATGCATAATGTTTACAAACTAATCGAACTCATTTTCATTTTCTTTTTTGTTTTTTTCTTGTGTTTTGTGGCTAAAAATTTTCCAAGCCTTGACACACTCTTTCACTATATAGACATATATATATTTGGATATTTGATGCATATGTATACCCAGACAATCTATATAGTATATATTTTTTATTTCTTTTGATATAGATAGTAAATTTTGATTGCTGTGATTAGGTGGGCATAAAAACTGCAGTTAGCTCTCAATGTAAAATGGGGAAAAAAATTCAAATTTCGCCTGCCGACGTGGTTTTTTTTTGTTTTTATGACTTTTTTATTTACATACAGACCCCAGACGGAGGGGGGAAGAGAATGGGGGTGCTGGGGTGTTTTGGGGGTGGAGGAGTCGACTCTTAAATTAGCCTCCCCGTGCGACACACTCGAAAAGAACAACAACAACACCAATAATAAAATCAAATTTAATGAAAAACCAAGCGAGAGGAAAACACAATAAAGTAAAAAAGAATCAGTGTGAATCCGTCTGAGCACCGACTTGGCCATACCCTATATACCCTTGTTACTAAGGCCTGTTGCATACATTTGTCTGACCTCAAAATACCCTTCGATTAGCATTTACAGGGTACCAAAAGGGCGGGCAATATTGTCTCCCTAATTTTCCTTCTTTTTTTGTTGTTTTGTGTGTTTATGGCCATTTTCAATGTAATTTTTAGTGTTGAGTGGGGCACAAGGTGTTGTCATTTGTGTGTGTACTGTGCTGCGTGTGTGTGTGTGTTTGAGTTTTCACTCTTAAACACTTTAAGTAAGTGTCTCTGGGTCTATTTTTGAGCATCCCATCTAAACCCCATTCAACCCTCGCTGCCTGGCCAGGGGCATTCCTGTCCAGCATCACGTTGGCAAGTCTCCACCAAAAAAATCTTTGATTAAGTGTGAATCGAGAGAGGGGAGAAGGGCTGAAGAGCACCGCTCTGTGGAATTTTGAAAAGGGGCATTGAATATTTGGGGGTTGGGAGGGGGGAAATAGTTTAGCATGAAATGCTTTTGATTCCTCTCGTCATGCAATCAATCTTAATGTCATCTCTCCTTAACGGACCAAAAAATTTCAACAATTTTCATTCAAATTTTCATATATAGAAATTTTAGATGTAAAGTATAACCTGAACATATAGTCTATTAAGCAAAACGACATACTCTTGGAGGTGTACATATCGAAAGGATTTGACCCTAGCAAGTGGGTGGAAATACATATTATGGGAAATAAGCGATAATATCCAGCAACGCAACGACTTTAAAGTCAATCGCTAGTTTTTTATAATTTACAGACTCTCATTTCGTAGCTTAATTGTTCATCTACATTCTAGAAAAAAGATTATCCATTTAGCAATCTCATAACAAATCGGGTGTTAGTTTGATAGAACCATTTCTTCATATTCTTCTTTGGAATAAAATCTGTGACGAATGCCTTATGAATACTTTAAATGAAAACCTAGAAGGTTATTTAAATGTAGTTCTGTCAATTTCATTGAAAATTTTACACATTTTTGTTTAGTTTTCATAAAAATTCTGGCAATTAAGTACACTTAATAATTTCATCAAACATAAAATAATTTGCGATTTTCGCATGTTTTAGTATTTGTTTTGACATTTCCGGTCAACAGACAGACAGATAGACAAAAGTTTAAGGTATTTTTTGGTTTTTAAGTAACAGAAATGTTCTTGTCTTTTATTGTATATAAAAATACAATTTGCTAGCTAATTTTAAGGCCTATTTTTGACCAATAGCCTGGCGGCCTGTCATGATTTCAAAAATCAAAAAAAAAACAACAAATATTTTTAAGTAGACGCGTCAGCGGCTTTTTAGTGGCAAACAAACGGAAAATGAGAGAGAGAGAGAGAGAGGGATGAAATGAAAATGAAAGAAACGCAAGAAAAACAAAGTGCCCCAGCAATTGCGCCCAAAGCAGCAACAGAGGCAGCAGCACAGGCAGCGGCAGAGGCAAGTACCAAAAATTTAAAACAAACAAATGCGAGCAGCGGCACAGGGCAAAGTTAATGCCAGTCAAGTCAGTCAAGTGCCGCCAGGCAAAAAAAAAAAGAGAAAATTACGCATAAATCTTTCAATTGAAAAGGAGAGGTGCCAGGGATCAGAGGCGGGTTGGGGGGTTGGTGGGCCTGAAGGGGATGGATAGTGTTTGGATTTGGGCCGAAGTTAATAGCCGGTGGATCCGTCGGGGATTTGAAATTTCATTTTAATACCCTGTACCCAATGAAGGCCCAAAAGAAAGGTAGTATGTAACAGGTTATGGTAGCGTCACTCTATACTATCTTGATCAGATGACTTGAATGACTACCTTATGCCTATATTGGTTTCTGTTCAACATTAAAATCGTGGAACATTCACGTTAAAATTCTCAAAGATATTCCATTTAAGTCGGACTTGATCGGAAAAGAGAGTAGCGCACAGTGCGCTAGAAAGAACGGACGTTGGAAGGTCCTCAATAATAGCCTTAATCGTTCACAGAGCGGCCCAATCATTTAACAAAAGCTCCCACTGGGTTGCTAGGTATCTGTAGAGTCGGTCCTTCGACTAATCGAACAGTATTTTGTTGTTGTATTTGTTCTATTCGTTTTGGGTTAGTGAACTCTCAAACTAAAATTGAAGTTTTTAAAATTTTTGGTTTTGTTTTGTGTTTTGTTGGGTTTGGTTTTTTTTTTTGTTGGGGTTTTTGTAAATTCTAGGCATACCCTCACAATGTTTGCAACATTTTGCTGGTGGCTCATCGTTGTTGGTGGCATCGGCAATGACCGGCATGATCCCCAAGAGGCCAGCCCCTGACCTGCTTGCTCTCAGTCCTCGCAGCAGTCCGCGCTTGCTCACACGAGATATATATATATACACGGATATATATATATATATACACTTTATTGATTATTATATTGACAATGTTGTATGTGTGGGTACATCATTTGTTATCTTCTCACTCACAGCACACTAGCACTACTTTTCTTCTTTCTATTTCTATTTTCTTTTTGGTTGGTAGGACACACGCGCCACGTCGTCGGTTAAAGGTTAGATGGTTGGATGGAACCACCTGCCGCCGTCTTCAAATTTTCCGCAACAACAAAAAAAATTGGAAAAAAAAACAAAAATACAGAACAGAAAAATGAAAAAGGAAAAAAAACAACAGTGATCTCTCTCTCTTTTATTCGGTTCTTTTAGCACATTGTTTGTTGCTCTTCTGGAATGTTTTTGTGATTTTTAACAATTTCGAAACTTATCAGCATTTTTTTTTGTTGGTTCGTTGTTCGTTTTGGTTTTGTGTTTTTTTTTGTTTGCTTTTTGTTTTGGCTTTTGGCGACACTTTTTCCGTTCCGATCTATACTGATCTTCACTCGATCTGGTACTACTACTGAGACTACGGCTGAGATAGCGCTGCTCCTCGGCTGCTATGCGGCTGATGATGTTGTTCTGTTGTCTTGTCTACTTGTCTTGTGTTGTATTGTGTTGTTTTCTGTCGTCTGTGTGGGACGTCACGCCAGGCTATTTCTAGTCATTTGGCTTTCACATTGCGCTTTTCCGTGGAAATGTTCGAGACGTTCAAACGTGAAACCTCCGCAGAGACCACTGAGCAGGCAGCAGGCAGGCAGGCAGTCAGCCAGGCGCACGCCAAGGCGTTTCGTCGTTCATTTTCGAACGCACGATTTTCGAAAATGTTGGACAAAACAAAAAAATGCCGAAAGAAAATGCTCACAGCATCTTCGAATTGAAACTGTTAGATAATTTTGTTCATCGAAAAAGTTTTTCACCATTTTTCCTCAATGAAACAATGAACTTTCACATTTCGTACAAGAACAACAACACGGATCGCGCCACGGAGTGTTCTCTCTCTTTCGGTTCGGTTCGGTTCCGTACGGATCGCTCTCTCTCTCGTTGCTCTCGCCGTGTTTTCGAACACTTCAAAAGCTTCCTGTGCTCTCTCTTTTGCCTGATCGGCGCACGGCTCTTGAATATCGAAAAAGTTTTCTACACTTTAGCCAACAACTACCCGCAGAGGCGGCCGAGTCAACTTCGACGCATAGTGGGGAAGAAAATAATCATTTTTAAACACACAGGGCATGCAGGATGGATGGATTTGGCATTTGTTTTTTTTTTTTTGGATAGGCGGTTTAAGTGGGTTTCTGGGTCAAGGCATGCACTTAACTTGGCCAAATTTTGCCAAGGAAGAGGAAGGAGATTCTATATCTGTTTGTTTTTTTTTTTACTCAGGTGAAAATACAGGAAAGACTCAACAAAATCGAAGGTCTTCAATATGACATGAGAAACAAGAACATTTTGTCTAACCTCGAACGAAATAAATGGCAAATAATCGCTTTTTAATGAACATTTAGAAAAATAATTTATTTTGACATTTCTGACAGGAAATAGCGATGGTGGAAAAAAAATCTGATCTATTTACTGGTAATAAACCAGTGATCATTAAGTGATCAATAGTCGATTTGGTCAATTAGGAAATAATTATCGCAGGACTCTCTAAAGTCCCTCAGAGGATGTATAATGAATGAATTTTATATAATAAAGTTCTCCGTATTATGAATTAATTTCGAAGACACAACTTTCTCATTCTATTCATAATACATACATATACATATGTGTATCATAATTTCTATTTTTCTAGTCCCATAGAAATTCTTTCATTAATTAATCGTAGTAGTTATAAAGTTCACCACTCACTGTAACTTGTCTAGGCAAATGAGTTTGATCGAACATTTTTGTTTGATCCGATTTTAAGAATTTTGTAGATTAGAGAAGTATAAATCCCGGTAGTTATTATCCCTCTCAAATAATGATAGTTTAGTATATCGTTTTGTTAGTCAGTTAAAGATATCATAGATTTATATCATAAGAGAAAAATATGTGAGAATCCTCTTCATGTGATTATCTAAGTAGAGCATCTTGGAATTTGACTAGAAAATTACTAAACAAACACTTAAATCTAGTATACATATGTATATACTTTATATAGATTTGCAATATCAAAAGGAAAAACAAAAAAAAGTTATATCAAGCGCCGCCCCTCCCCTCCCACACTCTCAACTAAAACTAAACACGAATCAGCTTCAAGATTTATAATGGTATTTATAATTTGGCAAAAGACCAAAAAAAAACAACAATCTTAACTGCAAAAATCCTTTGGCTCGACCTTGAAAATAGAAAAAAAAAGTTTGCGCTTCTTTTTTTTTCTCTCTTGATTTTGGTTTTTTAGCAAAACTTTCAGCCAAAACTGAACGAACTGAACCGAAAATGAAAATAAATAAATAGATCTTAACATAATTTTTTGCCAATAAACAAATTCACAAATTGGCCAATTTCAGATATAAAATATAATTTATGATTGTTCGAAAAAAAAAATATTTCTAAACATAAACCAAATAGAATTCGAATTGTACTTTAGATATGATCAGAACACGGAACCTCGAACCACCTGCCTAATGACTAATCTCAAAGAGAATTTTTACGCCCCCGCCTCGTCCAACCCCACTCTCTCTTCTCTTTCATCTGTTGATCTCTATCTATCTCCGTTTCTCTCATTGCGGGGGGCGGGTTGGTAGATGGAAATTAAAAGTAAATTGCACAAAATATTTAAATTTAGATCAGCACAAAACTAATTAGTTTAAATTTAGCTTAAATCGAAATTATATAGATTTAGTCTTCAGATATATATACATATACACACATAATTGATAGAAAATCGGGCATACTAAAAATACCAAAATTGACTCAGACGACGACAAATGTATTCAAAAATTTTTAGAAATTATTCTCTCTCTGTGTGTGTTTGTGCCTGTATGTGTGTGTGTGTTTTTTCAAATTTATGGCCAAATTGGGCGCAAGTGTTGGACGACAAATGTCTAGATAAATATATATATATACATATATGTACGGTATCAGGTGGGCGGTGGGTGGTGGGTTTGGTTGGTAGATGTGGGTGTGGGTACGGTTTTATGACGCAAATCCAAATAATGCATTTTCTCTTTGCATATACATATACCCTTTGATTTAACAAGTGAGACGGTATCTTAAGAGCATCATAATGCATGTAATAGATGGAGGAGTTCGGAAGGATCGTTTGAGCTGCAATGGGTCCTTACGAGATGCGTCCTCTGTGTGCTTAGCTTCGAATTAATGCAGGAAGCAATTGCTCAATTACCAAAAAGAGATCCCTTTATTCCAGTTCAAAAAAACTCTGCAAGCCATCGATAGAATAAGTGAGGATACGGATCATTATAAAAATGGATAATGAATAACAGTAGTGGCCACCAATTTAGAGCAACTTCGAGGAAATATAATCTTCTGGGTGTCGAGAATCTAATTAAATAACAATTTCCAGCATGGTCTGCTAAATTTGTGACTGTGTACATATTGTGCTCATGCTTTTTAGAAGTTCATTTCCCAAAATTTGTTATATGGTATTTCAAAGTCGATATCTCGACTTAATGTAAGGAAATGCATCTTTTCGCTTTTTGTTTTTGGTTTTGGTTTGGTTTGTGCATTTACAAAATTGTCATAAACAAAACCCACATATTTCATAGGAAAAAAGCAACAACAGAACTAAAAAAAAAATATGGCCAAAAATTTACATTTTCCATGCTCGGGCAACAAGTGCAATGTCAGGGACAACCGAAATGAACGAACGAACGAAACGTAACGTAACGAAATGAAACGGAAAAAAAGGGAATTTATGACACACAAATTTATGGTGCACATGGTGAAAACATAAAAAAATATGTGTGCATTTTCACAATTTTTAATTGTTTGTTGATTCTTCTTCTTCTCTTTTTTTTTGTTGTGCAAATTTTGTGTGGTTTTTTTTTTTTTTTGATTCTGTCAAGCGCCTCGCTCAGGGTCATTGGTTAGGAATAGTTTTTAGCCTTATGACTTATGATTGTCTTTTTGTGTTTGTGTGTATGGAATGACTTTTATGGCCCACTGTATGGTTGTGTGTATGTGTACACTCACTTTTTGGCAATGTCTTAATGCATAGAGAAATTTAACATTTGCTTATTTATTATTTTTATTCCCATTTTTCTTTCTTTCTTCTCTCGTCGTCTTTTGGTCGTTTTTTCTGCATATCTCGTATATAAATTATAAAGCGAGTAGCATAAAAAACACCAAGAAGAGGAGTACACAGAGAGAGAATAGCGGGGGTGGCATCAGCGGTATCAGCGGCAGCCATAACGTCAGAATATTAGGCAGCGTGGGCGGCAAAAAAAAAAACTTTGACTAGGGGACGCGGCAAGAGGAGGGGAAGCATTGAGGCGGGGAAATTGAAAAACATTTTTCACCGTGCGAAAGTTTGACGTCGTTTACAGTGACGAAATGGCGGTCCGACGAGCGTTTTAGTTTAGTTTAGTTGTTTAAAAAGGCTATAAACAAAAAGGAGGAGCCTACTAAAAGCCAGCAGGGGGATATTTAGTTTAAGACATTTGCAGATCGCCAAAAAAAAACACAAAAACAACAACCAAAAACCAATGAGAAACAACAACAACGAAAAACAGAAGAGAAATTGCGCTGCTTGTGGGGAATCGAGAAAAATTCGAAAACAATTTAAAGTTCAGCAATGTTAAATTTGAATTGAATCCATTGGATCAATCATCAAACCCTACCCTAAATTTCCAAGTGCGTTAGAGATAAGCACTAGCTAGATTTATATGATTCCCCGTCTTAACGTAAGTAACGATTATAATTCCCTTTTCCTTTTTTACATTAACTTCTTTTGACTTTATATTCAGTCGAGAGCAATAATTTTAAGTAAGTAGCAACAAAAAAAAGTATAGAAAGTTGTTACTCATCCGCCATGATGTCCGAAAGCTTTCTTTCATAATTGCATTGTTTGCGAGTATGGAACACCTGTTTAAAGGCCATCTGAGGTGTATTGCTCTCATAGAGGTTCTACACATTCGATTTAAATGGAACGAAATCAGTTTATTAATCATGTTTTATTATTTGCAAAAAGAGCAAAAGGATCAACTGCTAGTTTCTTTGTACTTCACGGAGTTTGACTGAAATTTATGAAAATTTCCATAAACTTCGAAATCTATTTTAACTTATAATTTATGTTTTTTTTTTCTTGTTGTGTTGCTTTTCCAAGCATGAAGATAATTTTCCCTGGGGATGAATTTTTGTTTCGTTGTATTTGTTTCCAAAAACAAAAAATTAAAAAATTTGTATCTGCTGATTTCATAATCTGCCACATAATTTATTTGATTACTTAAATGAGCAATGTTCTTTCTAGTATAAAACTTGCTGCTTTCTCGAGATCGAGAGAAATAAGCCAGAAACTATGCCAAGAACATCTAATTGGTCTAACACACACACACAAACAAGAATATTAAAATGCTTTAGCACACATGCATAGTGACTGCCATAAGTGTGTGGCCGAAATTGTGGGTGGAACGACAGCAGCAGCATTAGACTCTTGGCAACTGTTGACAAAGCCATAAACTTTTCATCTAAACTGTCCCTGGGCCGTGGCCGTTTGCAGCAGTAGAAACAGCAGCACGACAACAACGTTCCAACGAACGTACAACCCACAACAATCGGCAAACAAACAAACAACTAAAAAATAAAGAATATTAAATAAATGATGCCACACACAAACTGCCTGACAGGCAGTCAGCCAGGCCAACACAGCGCACAGCCGCTGCAATAAATATTCAGAACTCAGCTAAAGAATATTGCAAAACAACAACTAATAAGACGAATCTGTTTGTTCTGACTAATAGAAAACATATACACATATATATATTCAATATATCGGTGATACATTTTGTTCATAGTTTCATTAAACAAGTATTTTGTGTCATCATAGGTACATTGTAATAAGATGTTCATGAAAGTATTTTAAATGGAAAGTCCGAAAGTCCGATGATGAGAGATTTCAGAGATATTAAATTATACTTCATTTTGTCAAGTTTATGACTTGAAAATTTCGGAAGATTCCATAGAATCTTTTAATATGTTAAAAATAAGTTTTAAAATTAAAACTCTTTGGGAAGAATGGTTTGAATTTTAGAGTGGTAATCAGTTTGAAAGAGATGTAAGGATCTTTGAATTGAACCAACCTTATAGAAGTAGTCCGCAAAAGCATTTTCTTAAAAAAAAAAGAACCTTGTAATTGCAAGAGTATCGAAATGTCGATCTCTCGCTTATATATTGCACGGATTTTCATTCGTAAAATTGTGCATTTGAACTGTTTTTTAATTTTGGGGCCATAAAATGAACAAGTCATTAAACAACGCAAAACAGAATTTTCTTTAGTAAATATATAGCGATTTACCGGGACTTAACCGGTACACAAGATGACGCAACAAGTTGACAGAGTATCAAAGTGTGACCTAAGTTAATTATATTTTCCATAAATTGTTGTAAAAATCTGCGGTTTGTATTGTACAATGACAATTGGGATGAGGCTTTGAGATACCCTGGACAAGGTACCTTACACTTTTGATGCCTCAAGATCGTCTATGATCTTAGTCTACTGTTGCACCTGTTGCACATTACCTACTTATATGCCCAATGGTGAGTTCAGGGTATTAAAACTATAAAATCAAATGAACATAGGGCAACTAATTGGAGGATGAAAATAACACAGAAATCACCCACTACCAGTCATGCAGTGTAGGGGTGTAGTGGGTGGGATGTGGAGGTGTATGGTGCGGGAGTGGGAGAGGAGAGAGAGTACCAAACAAGTGGCACAAACGAAAAGGCATCATCATCATCTAGTTACTATAGTGGAATGTGGAATTGTTTCTTAATTAATTGTATATAATTTATGGCCCGACCAATTTCACCTGTCTCTACCACCCCATTCCCCACTTCCTCTCACTCATTGACGCTCCCTCTCTCTCTCTCTCTCTCTCTCTCTCTCTCTTTCTCTCTCTCTCTCTCTGACACTGCAAAAAAAGGGCGTTGCAACAACAAATGCCGGCAAAACAAAGACCAGCAAGAGGAAGACTCTTCAACGAAGAAGAAGCAGCAAGAAGCTTAGACCAGTTTTAAGACATATGTACATATATTTTTGGCAAGCTATTTATTCTAAATATATATGTATGTACATACATATGAACATATTCAAAGAAAAGCAGCCTGCAGCTGTCTCACTCAACTAGCCCCAATGTGAGGCGTCTCCAAGTTGCACCCAACAACAAAACAATAAATTTAGAAATAAAGCTCACACACACAGGCACACACACACTAGCGCACACATAGATACATACATATATACACACTTACCAGGGCTTATTGTTGGTGTAGTTGTTGTTTTATTTCAGCTTATATATTGTTTTTCTTTTATGTTGGTTTTGTTGCTGGCGTAGGCGTTGTTGTTTTTGTTGTTGCTGCTGGTGTTGTTATTGTGGCTGCAGCTGCTCCAATTGCAGGAGTTTACTTGGCACGTGGTTGCGCACTGCAGGCGCTGATTGTTTATTGCACATTTGAGCACTTAATTAAGTGGCTTTCACTACAAATTAGTCAATAAATGTTGTTAAACTTTTTAATGCGAATTAACAAAATACCCCAAAAAAAAAACAACAACACGGACAGGCGATAACGAGAATTCATCAAAAACGCCGATAACGATATGTTTGATCAGGAATCGATATTTTTGATTGTATTCGATAGTACTCGATAGTCCCGCGTAATGCAGTGCTGCCAGATAAAAGAAAAAGCCGATTTAGCATCTGGCAACGTTCGGCAGACGCCAAGGTATAAAGAAAAAAAACGCCGAAAACTGAAGTATTGTGCAAATCTAGACGAAATTCCTAACCACCAGGGTAAGTAGGCTTGGCCTCCAGCAGAGAATTACCCAAACGTGCACTTTAACTGATCCAATCGTGTGTCCATTGTTGTTTTTTGAAATCGCCACTTGCAGTGCTGAACCAGAAACGTGTCTGAGCCCGAGTTGTGTTCCCTCTTTTTAACCAGAAGAAAAAAAAAATAGCGAGAAAATCCTACAAAAATGTCTGACATTTCGAGCGAAGAGTTGCGCCGTGAGATCCAAGGTGTGCTGAAAAATGCTGATTTAGCTACCATTTCGGCCAAGAGGGTGCGCGAGCAGGTGGAGAGCAAGCTGAACTGCTCGCTGCTGAGCCGCAAGAAGGAATTCGATAAGATCGTGATGGAGGTAATCAATGAACAGCAGGACGAGGAGGATGACGAGGACGATGAGAAGGATCCGGATGCCGATCCCGATGATGAGAGCGAGGCCAGCGAGGAGGAGGATCCCAGTAGCAGCGAGGAGGACACCAAGAAGAAGAAGGCGGCACAAAAGAAAAGGCCGCAGCCGACCAAGCACAAGGCACCAGCCAAGAAGAAGCGCAAGACTCTAAGTGCCGACGATTCGGGAACTGAAAGCGATGCCGGTTCCGATTCCGATTATGAGGTGGCCAAGAAGCCTCCCGCTAAAAAGAAGGCTGCTAAATCTGGTGGTGGTAGCGGAGGTGGCACTGGAAGTGGACGCAAAAGCACTGGCTTTACGCGCGCCTACAATCTGTCGCCGGAACTATCGGCTCTAATGGGTGCCGATTCATTGCCTCGCCATGAAGTGGTCAAGAAGGTGTGGGCCATCATCAAGGAGCGCGATTTATATGATCCCAATAATAAGCAATTTGCCATATGTGACGATGAACTAATGAAGATCATGAAGATACGACGCTTCCGTACTTTTGGCATGTTGAAGCATTTGAAGCCCCATTTCCTTGACTAAACTTCCTAACAAGAGAGAGACACACCAGACACACACACACACTTCAACACAATCACATATACAGACCAGAGGAGTGCATGAGTTAAATCCACTCGGGGTCACTTTCTGATCAATTAACTCAAATATAATTTCCGAGTTCGCTCAATGATTCAAATATTTAACTCTTGCACACCTCCACCTACCACCACCACATGAAATATACAGACAAACTCTCTCCAGCATCGCTTAATCCATAGCTTAGTTTCCCTCTATTTCCCCAACCCGCCGCCGCCGCTACGCCTAATTTTTATAATTTTTCACTTTTCGGCTTGATTAATTTTCAATGCCCTTGCAGAACCGCATCATCCAATGGGCAAATCCATTTTTCCGTTCAACCGAGTCATAAAGGAACTGCAAGAGTATACAAACTTCGGCTTTGGTCGAATTTAGCTTCCTGGATATTTAAGGATTTAGTTATGCGATGTGTAGACAACGACAAATTCGACTATCAGACAATGTGGACATGGACGAGATGACATTGACGGAACGCGCGGGGTCGGTCCTAGGTCCTCCTAGAATCGCCTTGCCCCTCCTATAATGTGTTTAGAATTAAACCTAAGTAGGATGGGATGATCTACAGAAAACCATTTTATATACATAGTTTACGGCATTTTAAGTAACGTACATACTTATATACAAAAACAAAAAATTAATAACCATAAAGAAGTAACAAACAGTAAAAATTCAGAAGAACATTTTTAAGAATTTTTCAACTTGAAGAAACTTGTGTGTAATTTACCTTTTTATATAGAATGTCAATGAAAAAAAAATAAAAAAGAAAAAAAAACCATACAGATTTAAGGCATAATATCAAATAAACATTAAACATCTAATAGACAGACAGTGTGAGAGACCGAGAGAGAGAGACGACCGTTAACAAATTGTGTGTATTTCTGATTTTAATTATTTTACAAAAATCAAACAAACAAAAAAACACGGGGAAAATTGGGTAAATAAAGTCGATTATTGTCTCCCATGATCATTAATTTTAGGGTAAGCGATCCCTAGATTAATAATAAATTGAAAAATTGATTCTGATAACTATATATATATAAATGACTTTTATTCTCTGGAATATTTGCGTAGCGAAAGATTCTCCATGACTTTCTTTCCATCTGGAAGCCGCACTTTTCGTTTGGAAAATATCTCTGATCACCCAGGAATACATTTAAAGACAATTTCAGACTGATCTTCGTTGAAGTAAATCAAGGAACACATTTGTAGCAGATATATTTATCAACGATATAGGAAATGAAATCATTTTTCGACTTTGAATATTAAGTTTAGTAAAAATGTTCCTTGCACTCCTTGCACATATTCATAGATCCAAATAGATAGAAAAACTGACTGAGACACCTTAAGGAGGATAGCTGATAACAGGTGTACAATTTTTAATTGCCCAGTGTATCCTACCATTTTTTAGTGGGTTCAGCTTAATTGCCCGAGGTCAGTTTATTCTAGAGCCAACAAAGTATAATCAGAAATCCCTCCCAAACACTAAACGAATTAAAGACCGAATTTCGATTCAAACTGGGGAATCTGTAATAAAATTAGACAACTGCTTTGAATGATTGCTCAAAAAATTTCATTTTAATTTTATTGTTTTTTCTCCATTTCTCACAAATTGTTGCTTTTACAATTCGTTTTTGTATGACAAACAGTTCAAATTCATTTAAATTTCGTTTGTTGTGTTTTCTCATATGCGTGTATGTTTTTTTTTTGTTTCCTTTTCTTTTTTATACATAAAGTTTTCTAATATATATATATATATGTGGTGTATATATATACTATATATGTATATATATAATTTATCTGATTTTCGCCTGCTTTTTTTGTATATAAGTACCTCAATATAATTGAATTAATGGAATTTGTTTGCACTGCATTTCAAATTTTTCTGTTTTTTTTTGTTAATTTTTTTTTTGCTTTTGTGATTTTCTTTTACCACTTTTTGTGTTTTTTTTTTATCATAATTCTCGACGCTCAAGATACAAAAACGACAAGGAAAAATAAGGAAAGGAACTAAACAAAAGTACGTGCCATAAAATAATTAACAAAATTGCAAAAAATTATAAGTACATAAGAAATACACCATAAAACAAAAAAAGAAGTATGGGGGAAACGATACAAAATGCATAGTATAATAAATTCAATTTAACGGCAATAAAACGTTTCAAATAATTTAAATTCTGATTTCGGTGATTAATTTCCAATAAACTACAAAAACAGAGAGAAAAGTCAGAGAGAGAGAGAGAGAGTATAGGTGTGTGTGTGAGAGAGAGAGAGAGGGAAACCGTAAGTTGTATTGCAAAAGAAAGAAAATTATTAAATACTGTGGCAACTAAAGCAAATGCTAAATTACAAAGTATTAATCACTAATAAGATACTCGCTAAACCTGGGACTATTGCTGATAGCATTCACATCGATATATCGAACTATTGAACACCATATACATTCATATATATCCTATATATACTGATATTGGAACTCACAACTTGTCATTTTTTAGATACAAAATAATTATCATCATTGTACTTAAGATATTTCACAAATTACCAATAAGTTTTGTGTAATTTTTGTTTGAGTTTTGCTTGAACAGTTTACCGGATTTCTATATCATTAAATTCGCTCAATCATTACAGTTTTTTGTATCAAAAATTGATAAATATATATTGTTTGTGTATACTGTTTAATAATCGACTAGAATTGTGTGTGTATGTGTGTTGCATTAAACGAATTTGAAATTATATTGAAGCTTACATGGTAATAACATTTCAATAGAAACTACAGATTGGGCGGAACTGTTTCGTCAATTCATAAAAATAGAATACAGAACGTGCCGAACCATATATCTGAGTTCTAAGTTATAGAAGTGCTCCGGTGCATTTGAAAATTTGCGTTTAAATGGGTGAAATGTATCAAAAGAATCGGAAATTGGAATCTTGAAATCCATATGACAATAAGTTCGATATATCCTACGACAGGACATAGTATCAGCAATCCCCTTTCTGTAGTATATAAATGCTAGCAACTAAAAAGCGCACGTTAGTAAGTGAATGTGGTTTTGGTGTAACATTGTGTGTGTGTTATTTTTGTGAGCAGTTTTTCAAATCTACTCGCTAACTAAGCAATACATTTTATATAGTAACTTTGTGTGTTTTTTTTTTTTTTTTTTTGTTGCTGCTGTTTTTTTCTTCATCCATAGTCTACCGCAAGTTTTTCAACAATTTGTGAAGAGCCTTCGCGCTCCCAATTTAAATAGTGTAAGTGTTTGTTTGTTTGTTTTTTTTTCCTTTTTGCAAAGACAATACTTTCGTTGGCGTTGTTTTCTTTGAATAATTGTTGTTGTTGCTGTTTGTTGTTTTCTTTTCTTTTTTGTTATTGTCCTCCTTCACCACAAAATTGCATTTCACCTTAATAGCGATAATAGTTGGGCTTGAAAGGACCGGCTTTGTTTAGGCCCATATATTTGGCCTGCTCGTCACTCAGTTCGGTGAGATGAGCATCGAATGTGGGCAAATGCAGACTGGCCACATACTCATCCATTTTCTTGGGCAACAAATACACATCGGACTTGTATCTACCGGGTGGAGCATTGAAGAGTTCAATCAGTGCCAGTGCCTGAGTGGCCGATGTTATCGATACGGCAAAGGATGGAATGCTCGAGCAACTCAAATTGACCAATCGTCCTTCGGCGAGAAGTATTATGTATTTACCCTCCGGCCAAATGATATGATCCACCTGAGAGCGCACCTTTTCCCAGGTAAGATCCGGTGTGCGCAGACCATTCACATCGATCTCTGTATTCGAATGGCCCATGTTGCAGATGATGCAGCCGCTCTTCATTTTATCCATATGCTCGCGGACCACAACATTCTTATTTCCAGTGGCAGTGACCACAATGTCCACATTGCGTATCACCTCGTTCAATTTTACCACACGGAAGCCATCCATGCTGGCCTGCAATGCGCAAATCGGATCGATTTCGGTTATATAAACAATGCAGCCCTGAAATACATAACAAAAATCGTACAATCAGTCGTAAACTAGAAGAAGTTGCACTAGTTGAATCGAGTGACTAGGCACTTGCCAAGCATCTCACCGAAGGTGTTTGCAAAGGTCTTGATTTCTCAAAAAAAAAAACAAGTGCATAGATTTCCATAGGAGGAAATGCTTGACATTGTGAGTCAGTCAGTCAGAGGTGAATCTTACCTGTCCCTTGAGAGCCTGAGCGCAGCCCTTGCCAACATCTCCGTAGCCACAGACAACAACCTGTTTGCCGCCAAACATGACATCCGTTGAACGCTTCAAGCTATCCAATATGGACTCCTTGCAGCTATAGAGGTTATCGAATTTCGTCTTTGTCACCGAATCGTTCACATTCATCGCTGGCACTGTCAATTTGCCTGCCTTGGATAGCTGATACAAACGATGCACTCCAGTGACACTTTCCTCCACAATGCCCTTGACCAGCTTGAACATGGTTGGATACTTCTTCAACATCAAATGGGTGGCATCGCCGCCATCGTCCAATATCATATTCGGTTGCCAGTTCTCGGCATTGACACAACGATCGATGCACCACCAGAAATCCTCTTCAGTTTCAGCGCGCCAAGCGAAGATGGGTATCCCGGATTCGGCCAAAGCGGCAGCCACCTCATTCTGAAAACAAAAGTGTTTATCGTGCAATTATTTGTGGGAGATTTGAGTGTTGGAATTATATATGATATCAGAGAGAGCTTTTAAGATCGAAGCACCAATTGGCCACTCGGACTGATAAGCTCCAAACCAAGCCGTCACGACTTAGGGTGTGTGTGTGTGACTCAACGTGCCAATGTCGTGTGGACGGCAATAAAAAATTTCGAGAGAAAAAACACATTGTAAAAAATAATAATAACATATGTATATTATTGGAAAACCAACAATAATTATACCCACCGGCGACCACAAAAAAAAAAAAAAACAACCACACTCAGTTGGCAAGTAAGGTGCAACTAATTAGACGCCACATAAAATATGGCTAGCAGATTCCAGAGTTAGAAACTCACATGCTAATTGCATTCGTTGTGGCCAGAGCGAGGAGAGATGTGGCGATGTCGGAGACGAGGACTCCGAGCCTAAGTTGTCTAATCGAATATTCATTTGCATGTATCTAAGCGGCAGAGGGCCGGACTGCGTGCTGTGAATAATTATTTCTAGAAGAACTATATAGGTATCCATTTCTATAGAAACGTCGGGGTCACCATTGCACTAAAAGTTCTTTTCCCTATCCTTGAGTTAAATATTAATAGAAAGTAAATTCTCCACTTTTTTAAAGCTATTCTCCTGTTCTCCTGTTTTTTACGCAGGAAATCGAGGCGTAATCATAATCGAAACCATTATACACCATTACGTATACGATAAGGTATAATGATTAATTCGGTTATCTACGTTTTGTGGGTTTGTGTGCTTCTCTACACACATATTCCACTGCAGTACTCTTAGAACGTAAAACTCCAAGAAAATTGTATTCTTTGGCAATGTTTTAAACGTATCGAATGTCAGTAAGTCCCTAAATTGATATCCGTACATCTGTCGTTTGCATCCAGTTAGACGAGGCCGCCAAGTGGTTGCTTTTGTCAGTGACAACCTGCACACGCACGCACAGTTTGCTACATATGTTAAAGATATCTTATACAAATACCAATATCTATAAATTTTAATCAAGAATGTTGTTGTTGATAGGTAAAGCTATACGATATGCCATATATATATTCTTGCTGGTGTATTAGGCTGGTTTCTTTTTCGACGAATTTAAATTTAAGACCTCTTTTTGGATATGGAGTCACAATATGATTAGGTGATATATCATATGAGTAACAATATTTACACAATTCAATTTTGCATTTTAAATTGCTTCTGGCAGTTGGCAAACCCCATTTGTTATATATTAATAGAAATAAGGTCTCTAAGCCACATGAGTAATACTGGAAAAAAAAAGTCTTTGGACCGAAGGGAATAGAATCTGAAGTTTACAGTACTAAAATTAGGATTGGCTAGGAAACTTTGTCATAGCGAAATGAAGCTCAAAGTTAGATAAGTGTTTTGAAAACTTCTACAGATATATCGAAACGTTGATATGGTGGAAAAGAACTTTCTGTTCACTCCTGATCAGCTGGTCTGATGTTCCAAATGGAAAACAATTCCAAACGTAAAACAATTTTTAAGAAATTTGATTTAGTGATCCACAGCACCCCCGAAGTGGGGGATGATGTGTGAGGGTAAGACTGACTCTCTTTTCTTTCAATTTGCGCCCCAATTCAGGGCATATCAATTATCAGACGTCGCGTCATCGATTGCCAAACACTTGAGCCGCATAGAAACACTTAATTGATTAACATGGCTTGATTGATGATTTGTTTGTGCGGCGGCAGCGGAGTTGTGCCCGAGTTGCGTGACAACAATTGAGCTACTGCGAGATCAAGTGACTTTCAGCTCAGCTCACTGAGGTCTACTGGTCGTACTCACTTGGGTTGAGTAAATGTTACAGGCGGCCCAGCGAACACTGGCCCCAAGTTCCACCAGGGTTTCAATCAGCACCGCTGTCTGGGCATTGATGTGCGTACATCCCACGATTTTTGCATCCTTTAATGGTTTATCCTCGGCGGCACGTTTACGTAGGGCCATAATGCCTGGCATTTCCTGTTCGGCAATTTCGATCTCGCGACGTCCGAACGCATGTTGCGCCGTTATGTTGCGCACACAGAAATCGGAACTGCCCTTGGTGTTCTTTTGGACCTTCTCGCGTGGTGGGACATCGTCGCCATCGTCACTGCTGCCCGTGTAGGAGGCCGAACTAAATGAATCGGTTGAGGAGGCGCTCAATGAACGACTGCGATAGCGACTGGTCTTCTTCAATGCCGACGATTGTTTGGTAGCTGGCGGGGGGACAACAGCGCTCGAATCCTGCGGCTGGATGGCTGCCTGCTGTTGCTTATCGCCGCCACCGAAACCCGGATCGACCACCACAGTATCAGCCAGATTGTTCATTCTTGCCGATGCTATAGCTGTTTGTGTTATGTAAACCAAACCAGACCAGATATTACTCGCAGGATGTTGAGCGTTGCCGGTGGATGATATGGCGAATGGCGGAGGTGTGGATCACACGCGGGGTGGCAGGACGGGAGATGGAATCGATCGGGGGTGGTGATTCGAATTCTTCTTCTTGGTCGTCTATGCACCTTGAAGCGTTCCCAGCTGTTCAGTTTGCCCTGTTCGATGTCCTGCTAAGCCGGCAGTTTCGCAAAATCTCTTAAACCGGATGCTCTGATTTTTTTTCTTTATTTTTATTTTTTTGTCTCCTTTGTTTCACCTCGAAGCGACAACAGCTACGGCAAGAACAACACCAACAACAACAAAAACGGAAAAACAACAAATTTTGTATGCACTGAAAAAAATAATAAATTTGTTTTAAAAATGTTAGCTTACATTTGACTCACGCTGAGTCTGTTAACTAGATCGTTCTCGTGAGTTAACAGTGATTTAGCAGGCTCGCAAATGAGTTAACAGTACAGAGCCCTGTTAACCGGTTGGCGGATAAATGTACCCCTATTAGCGGATAAACCCCTATTTATGGATAATAGCGCCCAATTATTGTTATCGTTCTTTTCAAATTTAAACATAATTCAATTGACCAAAAATTAGCAGAGAAAGTAGTGAAAAGTAACGCTGAAAACAGAAATTACTAACCCTATTAAATAATACATTTATAATAAAGGCAAATCACAAAAATAAATACTAAAATCAAAATTCGTTTGGCCAAATAGAAATTTCTAAAGACAATTTAGAAACATTTCGATTTCACTTTAAAATCGTTTTTAATGACTTTTACTTATTTACAAAAGAAAGGAATGGTTATTTAAGTCGATCTTAACAATTATATTCGAATTGGAATATATATATATATGTATAGATATACGTATGTACATATATAGTTAACATTTTGTGATCCAGGTAGAGGCACATACAGTAGTAGTTTTACGATATTCGAATTAATTTAAAGCTATTCAAAAAGATTACATTGACTGGTCCAAATATCCGCACAGTTCAGTATCATCCGGATTGGTGATCAACCGTGCCTCTGTCAGCAAGGATTCCTTATACGAATCTCGAACTTCCACCACTCGCGACAAATTATCGATGGCTAAAGGTCCCAATTTGGCATACTTTTGTATGAACTGCGATACCACATGTTTATCCACCACAGACATGGTGAGGGATCGTCTCCAAGAAAGCACAGCCAATGGACGCTCCTCGCTTAAATAAATCGAAGGCGTTATCAAATGCCGAAAGAGACAATTTCGTACGATTTTTTGTAACTCTTCGACCTGACCGCGATACGCACAGGGATGATATAGCATTACTATGGCACCCTCGGCCAGATTACGCATATAACGTTGAGGTGGCAGATATGAGTAAGTCCCATAGGCAGCTGGACGGGGGCGAAAAGCGCCACTGCAAACGGTAGATGTTAGACTTGGCTGAATTGGAATATAGATTTACTTATTTACGTGGTGGCCGGTTGATGGGAATACTCTATGGACTCATTCAGGCACTTCGCAGGCGGCATATAGGCCGAGGGCAGAAAATGCTCTGTTAATATGGCTTCTCTCGACATATTCGGATAGAAGGATCTGCGATTGCTGCTAATGCACAGATAATTGTAGTTTTCCCGCACTTCGTTCGGATCATAGTCCACTGAGAGACCATGCTGCAAGTCAAGATGATTCATTAGTTAAGTGTTTTTCCCCATTTCGGCGATAAGCTCACCTTGCCATCATCGCAGACGAAGTTTGTTGTCTTTTCACCATTGGGAAACCATTTGCCTGACCAACTCTTTACTTTAGACATTTTTTTCTCCGTCTTCTGTTCATTCTCGGTCATTTGGGTCGTCACTATATGCGGCTCATTGGGAGCAAAGGGGAAATATTTGCCTGGCCAATCATCCTTGACTTTGGGTGTGGGCTTTGTCGTCGCTATTGTTGTGGTAATTGGCACTTGTGGAATGTGGGCTTCACCGGGAGCATAGGGAAAATATTTGCCGGACCAACTATCTTTGATTTTCGGTTTGGGTGTTGTCGTCGTCGGCGCTGTCGTGGTAATTAGCACTTTGGGAATATGCGGCTCACCGGGCGCTTGGGGAAACCATTTGCCCTGCCAGTTATCCAGCTGATGGCCAGGTGACAGAAGATTTGCCTCAGCTTTCTTTATGGTTTTTGCCTCATACGTGGCAAAACTGAGACATAAAATAATAAAACTATGTAAAAAGAACATAATCAAACAAAACAAAGAAAAAACAATAAGCAAACTAGCAACAGCTGTTTCCGCTAAAATTTGTTATCGTAATCGAATAGACAGTGCCCTTATGACACAATTAAATGATTTACTCTAGAACCATTCAGATGACGTGTGTTACTATATAAAAAGTCAAGATATACCTGATAAATAAATAAATATCTGCGATTTTCCAGTTAAATGGGTAGACACAGTGCGACACCTACCATGCACTTTGATAAAATGCTTACGTTTGGCACTCATGTTTATACCACACTCAATAAGATTAACAAAGCCATTTGCACACTTTACCCAATTATCAACCGAAAATCTAAACTTTCTACGGCTAACAAAATGATTTTTAAAACCATATTTCTCCCTATAATAATTTATGGTTCAAGTACCTGGAAGAGATGTGCTGCATCAAGAAATTGCGAGAATGCGAAAATAAAATATTAAAGCTTCTACTGAACCTTCCTTTGTTTTTACCAAAACATCGAACTTATATCATACGGCTGGTGCCAAAACCATTCAACAGATTATTGAACAGTTCGACGACTCATAGTGAAAACATCTATTAGCCAGATTAGGAGCATATTTTCTTAAAAACAAATATTCATATCTTCTGGCCGTAAGTCTCTAAATCTAAGTTTAGTCACCTTAGTCTCAGTCACCTAGCTTAAGTTCGTATTTAAGGCATATATTAAAGTTTTCGCCCATTTTTCCTAGCTGTATTATATTGTCACCTATGAAATTACTTGTATAACTATGTCCAGAAAAATATCTCAGCTGAAATGCCATAACTCTGGAAAATCTGTTTATCACATATAGCTTTAAGGACATCGTACTATAAAAGGTTAATAAAGCACATTAATTGATTAATACCAAATAAACTTTTTAACGCATAGTAGAAAATGTAGTGTCATATGACTTTTATCGACACTTATCGGTATATTTATTGCCTTGCGGGGGCGTTAAAGTAAAAAAAAGTGCAACTGCAGTTAAATGTTAATTAGTCAAAGTCAAACAAATTAGAACATAGTCCGAATGCGGGGTCACACAAGCACAGCAAGAGGATCATGCCACATTATCGCCATAGTCGTAGACAACCAACAACAGACACAACAACAACGACAAAGCGCAGTCAGAACGCCAACGAGAAGATTAAGAGGAACGACGGCGGTGGCGGACCAACCACAAGAGGAACAACCACAAGAGGAACAACCGCAATAGCAGATTCGTAAACTATCGATATCAAGATATTAGTTACGGCCATGCGGGGGTGTTAGGAGGTGCTGGAGAAGCAACTGGAGAGGAAATGGACACCCACCAAAGCACAATGACACAGTCACCATCGATGTCTGTGCGTTGGCTGCGCCGCTATCGCGCCTTTTTTCTAATACTTCTCTGCATCATTGGGATCCAATTGTTTTTGGCCTACAAATCTTTGGATATTGTCGGCGGTAGCAATGGTTCTGGCCTCGAAGCAGAGGCCGAAAGCAGTGATATAGCCTCAGCAACAGCTAGTCCAGCCCGTCCACGTCCGGTTGCTGCGACGCCCCAGCCACGGCTGACGGCCAAGCAACTGGGCTTTGATCCCCAATGTGATATACAAGCCAAGGAAGCAATATCGGCGCTTCAACGCGCCAAAACGAAAGACTGCCGTCAACATATCGCCCAAATAGCGTGCTCCATACAAGCGGGCCGCTTCTATGCCAGCCAATTAACCAGCAGTTGCCCAGCTGGTAATCACACGGCCAACGTATCCCTCGGCTGTTATCGCGATGAGAAAGACCATCGTCTGTTGGGTGGCTATTTTAGCAGTTTTAAATCTTCCAATTCACCCAGTCGATGTGTCGAGCTCTGTCTTCAGTCGGGCTATCCCTATGCGGGAGTCCAGTATGGTCGGGAGTGCTTTTGCGGCTTTGATACGCCGCCAAGTGCCAGCAAATTGCCCGATTCCAGTTGCAATATCAAATGTCTAGGCAATGCCAAAGAGATTTGTGGTGGCTTCTATGCCATGAATGTCTATCAAACAGGCATAGCCAGTGAGTAGTACACAAAATTCCTAATTTTCTCGGAGATTAGTTTTGAGAATTCTTCTTTTACAGAATTTACTGCTCAATTGGCTGCCACCAGTTCACCGACGGGGGAATCACGTGTTCGAATTGCATTTCTGCTGACGCTCAATGGACGAGCATTGCGACAAGTTCATCGACTTCTCAAAGCGTTATATGCTCCCGAGCATGTCTACTACATACATGTGGACGAGGTGAGTGCAGGAGAAGGAGGAGGTGTAAAAGAAGAAGCCGGATTTCAGTAATTAATCGCTAATTGGCGCAATTTGATCCAACTAAATTCGTACACTGGCGGCCACAAATATAGTGACTACATATAGCAACTAATTAAATGTACCAGACAGCGACTCTACTTTTACACTACTATTCCTGTCCCTTTCTCTGTCTTTTTCTATCTTGTTCTAATCTGTATCTGTGTAATCGCTTTCAGCGTCAGGATTATCTCTATCGCAAGTTATTGGAACTGGAATTGAAATTTTCAAATATACGCTTGGCTCGGAAACGCTTCTCCACCATCTGGGGTGGCGCCTCCTTGCTGACCATGTTGCTGCAATGCATGCAGGATTTGTTGAAATCCAACTGGCAATGGGATTTCGTTATTAATTTGAGTGAAAGTGATTTTCCGGTGAAAACACTTGATAAATTGGTCGATTTCCTAAGTGCCAATCGGGGTAGAAATTTTGTCAAGGGTCATGGACGCGAGACACAGAAGTTCATACAAAAGCAGGGATTGGATAAGACATTTGTGGAGTGCGATACGCATATGTGGAGGATAGGAGATCGTAGATTGCCCGCTGGCATACAAGTGGACGGCGGCAGTGATTGGGTGGCTTTGTCCAGGCCATTTGTTGACTATGTGACGCATCCTCACAAGGAAGATGAGCTTTTGCAGGCCTTGTTAAAGCTATTCCGGCATACCCTTCTGCCCGCCGAGTCCTTTTTCCACACAGTGCTAAGGAATACCGAGCACTGTCACACCTACGTGGATAACAATTTGCATGTGACCAATTGGAAACGGAAGCAAGGATGCAAGTGCCAGTATAAACATGTTGTTGATTGGTGTGGCTGCAGTCCGAACGACTTCAAACCGGAGGATTGGGCCAGATTGCAGGCCACAGAGCAGAAATCTCTGTTTTTTGCTCGCAAATTCGAGCCCATCATTAATCAGGCGGTACTGTTGCAGCTTGAGGAATGGCTCTATGGTCCATATACTCAGGAATATGTGAATCTGCATGGCTACTGGCAGTCGTTGTACGATTGTGAAGATCAACACAGTGCTCATGATGATCTGGCCAGAAGTGTAGGTGAGAGTCTAATGCGTCTTGCCGCTAAACAATTGAAAGTGGAACCTTTGGAGCTGCTGGAACTAACGCATTATCTACATAGAGATCAGTATAAGGGATTTCTAGTGCGCTTTAGAGCTCGCCGAGAAGACCCGACTGCGAGGGATTTGCATTTGGAGACACGCATACGTCCGGTTCAGCAGGGCAAATTGGCTCGCAATGCTCGTTTCAGCAAGAGATTACGCAATTTTGAGGTTTCCACGGATTTCGATCAAAAGGAGCAAGTCGCTAGAAATTTTGCCAAACTAATGGGACCCCAATCGGATCTGGTGCTCAGTTATACGTATCAGGGATCTAGCGATGGCAACTCGGCTTCACACTCCTATAATCTCACCTTACTCTGGCTGGATCCATTGGGACGACTGCAAGATTTCAATGAACTGCATGTAGAGGATTCCACATCTGATGTGATCAATCACTCCAAAACCTTGCTCAAACAGCCTTTAACCCCGGGCATCTGGACGGCAAAACTGATAGGCCGTAACTCTATCTATGCTCAATTGAAATTTCTAATAGCTCCTCTTGCCTATGGCAATGGTCAGCCTTTGCAGAGTGTCGACAATGCTCAAAAACGAAATGGTGGGCTCGGTCTGTCCCTGCCCGAGGATTTTGGATTACCCGTGGAATGGCAACAGCATTTACATAACGAGAACGAGCAGTTCTCACTGCGCCAGGAGGCCGAGGCTCATGGGAAACTTCTTGGTGTGGATCTACACAATTGGATTGACGATTTGGTGGGTAAATTCTTTCAACTCAGAGAAAGTTGTCTCGAGGAAGCCCAAACGGACCTATCTCTCCCCCTGTGCAGTGAAACGCCTTGGAGTTCCCTAGCACCCGATCCCAAAAGCGATGTGGAAGCATTACTTAAATGAGGCAAATATAGCACAAAGCCATTTTTCTTTAGGGCACTTTTAAAGCCGAATGCCGATTCTTATAGGATAAACTCTGCATCTAATCTAATTGGCCCTACTTTGTCATTAATTCCTAGCTAAATTTTCAAATTCCGCCCCAGATGAGGTGACAATACTTTAATATCAATGTGTTCATATGGAATTTTCCAGGGCACGAGCATATATATTTTAGAGGTTAGGATATGTTTCCTTCAGTCTTATATTAACTTATACCCCATGGGTATCAAACAGAAAGAGATGAAGAGAGATTAAGTTGTACGCAATATATATGTATTTAATAATAGATCAGCATTTTTCATAGAGTTATTATCTTATAGGAATCGGTTCTATATTGGTACAAAAGTAGTCAACATTTTGTTAATCTGTTTTTTGATATTGTAAATACTTTTATATATCTGAAAAGTCGTTGTCGTCGTCCCCTTTACAAGAGTTTTTTTCGGTTTATAGTTCTTTTTTATATATATAGCAATTATTGGATCGCAATTCAAAACCCTATCGTTTATCATTTTGCAATAGTTGTAATGTTTGTGATATTTGTAAACGTAAACTAGACGCCATTTTGACTTGGACTTGGTTCCATATCTATACATATATGTACATGTATATACATATATGTATCTATTTTGTATTGTTTGATTTTTCGTTAGAACTTTTATATATACTTATATATATGTATATATTTTTGTTTTTATATTGCTAGAGCTTAAGTTGGACGATTAATCGATGTTGCCCCGCTTTGTAAATATGCCACACACAATGTATTTCTCTCTCCTCCATCTTACTAAAACTTGAACTATGTAAACCAAATGAATATATATACATATACCCTATATCTCGGGATATATGTACATATGTATATGAGGGATATGCCAGCAATTGATTTAATTGTAGTTAGACGATTTAAATTAATTAATAATTGTGTATAAATATCGTAGTTTAAAAGTTAAACCAAATTTATAGTTATTAAATCAAAAAAAATCGATTAAAAATACAACAAAATTCAATCTTTGCCGCAGATATACATATAATCCAAATCCATATTTGCGTCGTTCTTGTCGTTTCAATTTGAAATGATCATATTTCTAGCATTTATTTTAATAATTAAAAGAAGCAATTACCCATCATATCAGCTGATTTAATTAAGTAAGCATCATTGTTTAGCCATATAATTAAATATAATTTAGGCAGTGTGCATCATATCAATAAATCAATCGATTTTCCCCTTTCTGGTTAACTTTCTCTAAATATTTCTTGTACTCTCTTTTTCTTCCCCAAATGAATAATAAAAAATCTTTGAAATCATAAATCTATGCTATTCATTTAAGGGGGGATTACTACTCTATAGAAATCGTGTAATCCTTTCTCTTCAACAATCTTATATAGTATGTATATACAAACTCTAAGCCGGAATAATTTGATCAAAATTTGAAATATGAATCTCTTTAATACCAAATCTAACTGCTGCTGGAATATCCTCTGAGGAACAAATAAAGTAAACTTTTGTTTCGTTTTGGACCCGGCTAAAAACGTATTTCTTTTGTTTTGTTAATAGGAGGGCTTAGACTTAAACAGACTTAAAGCCAAAGCCATTTGTACTGCCGTTGTTGGGTTTTGCTTGAGCAGCAGCATCGCACTCTGCCTCTCATTCTCTATCGATCTCTATGCTTATAAGTTCAGATCCTCATCGGGATCCTCTTCATCAAAATCATCATTGGCATCGGGGGTATAGATGATATTACCCTCAGTTGGTTCGCTGGAGCTAAAACAGAGAAAATATAAGTTTACATAACACATAGAATATATGTAGGTATCTCCTTCCTCACCGTTCATATGGCAGTGTGAGGGCATTACGTGCCATCACTTCATCCTCATCGAGCTCAATTTTAAAAGTACCTCCAGCTGGCTCTGAGGGTGGACTTTCTACCGTTTGTTTGGGTGTGACGTTGCTTTCGGCTGTCTCCAATGCCGTGACTTGGAACTGGGTCTTGCTTACTTGACAGGAATAGCGTTTATTGCTCACACCGCCACCAGGTTTCCGGGAAATGAGTGATAATAGCGTCGCAGTTTCCAGACGTAGCACCAACTCAGCCATATATTCGCAGCCATTTAGAATGAAATCAGCATGCGGATGCTGCAAATTTTGTGGTGACACCCACAGGAATACACGACGCACATGCTCAGAGCGGCGCACCTTATTGAGGAACTCAAAGATGTAGGCAGGCGACTGGTAGCACAAGAGATCAGCTAATGTGGGCAAAATGACATTATAGCCATCTGTTTTTGTGGTGGTGGCGCCAGGGCCGGCGGCATCCCCAACAGTTGAAGCATCCGCCGTTGTTACGCTGCTTCCCTCACTCTGGCTAATGTTGTTGTTGTCGTTATTGTTGTTGTTGCTGCACTCGTTGAGCAGCGTTTCGTAGGTGGCCACGTTCTTGAGTTGACTGCCAGTTGGCATAATCTTAATAGTGTCCGCCTCCTGCCCCTGCTCGTGCAGTAAACTGCCAATGAACTTAAGTGCAATGCGCTCTCGATTGAGTTCATCTAGTGAATTGCAATTGGGCACAGGGCAACAGGGAGGACAAGAGAAGAGACATGGTTACATGGACATGGAGATCTTATATATTATGCTCTAACTTACCGATAATCAGCACGACCTTTTGATTGGTCACTATCAGGTTGGAAAGCATTATATGTGCATTCAATTTTATACAAATACAGATTTAAGTTAATGTCGGAAGAATTTGGATGCCTCCGTTATTAGTGAGACCAGAGCCGCGGAGTCAAAAAACACTAATAAAATACCGATTCCCAAGTAAAAATACTAACTGGAGTAACTGTTTTTTTAAAATTCAAATGAGTAATCTGACACTCTGGCATGAAAATCGATTTGTAATTCGAAACCCTTGGGGCCAGTGGGCCATGCACCATGCACCTTGCAGCAAAAGCACAACCTTGAACTTGCTGTATTGTGTGACATTTTCACTTTTATTGCATGTGCTGGTGTGGGAGTGAGGGGGCCAAAACAAACTGATAGCCGGTCAATGGCATGAAGAATTATTTACACAGCGCTGCTGTCAGAAATGGAGGCAGAGAGACAGTAGCCGCGACAGAATCAGCGGTTTACTTCGCCTCAGTGGCTGGCCGAATTTCTCTCTGTGTTGGTTGTTTTTTTTTTTGTTTTGTTCTCGTTTTCTTCTGTTGTCATATTGTTTCGCTAAGCGTGGCATTAAAAATAATCTCAATCTTGGCATAGAGCGACAATTGTAAGTATCAATTAACTCGGTATTTTGGCCACGTTCAAAATAGAGAATTTGTTGATTTGTTTTGGGAACGTTTACACATACATATATCCAACAAGTGGTTTGCATCTGTGTGTATGCGTGTGGCTATGTGCATATGTGTGTGTGTGTGTTTTAGACGCTTTGTAGAGCTTTTCATTAAAAGCTTATGATTTGTGCAGACAAGAGACGGTGGAATTGGGGCTAGCGGGGCGTAACGGTTTTGCAGAAATTTTCATGGCTTTTTTCTGTTTCCTGCCATTTGATACCATATGGAATAGAGCCGCAGCCTCCTGCAAAAGAACATTCCAATTGTTTTGTACTTTGTTCAACAAGTAAAATTTGACAGAATAAATATAAAATTTGCGAAATTATTGAGTAAATTCACATAAAGCAGTTTAAAACTAATTTATCTTTGTGTTGCGGAGCTAAAACTCGTTTGCAAATTCTCAATTTTTTGTATTGGCAATTTATCACGTATACGTCATGTTGTTCTCTTTTGGTAAGTAAATTCAATACAGATGCAATTACAATCTCACAATTATTCTGGGGAATTTTTTATCAAATTGTTGACTCAGAAATGAAGTATACATACTAAAGTAAAACCATAGGTACAGTGGAAGTGAAATATACGAAAAATGGACGATTTAGTTATCCCTCAACTTACTACGCACCTATTTATGTTCATATGCATAAATATACATACATATAAGTATGTACATTCATAAAAAAGTCATATTAGTTACGGGTTTTTCTGATTGTGGTTCAACCATACACCATATTGCCATGAAAATGCATATTCATTTTGATTTTTTGCCGGATCAAGGCTTTAAATGAAGTTTGATTTTTACCCAATATCTTTTGGACACCTTGGGAGTCTTTGGAGCTGCCCAATTTTAAACAAAATATAAAACTTTATAAGTTAAGCAAATTTTTGGTTTATAAATGTTTTTTATTACCCGCATTACCTTCTATTTACCTGCTACCTTAAACAGGTGGATTAACTTAACGTTCGCACCTTGTTTCACCTTTAAAATCATCCAATAATTCTGTCTTTTCATCTGAGAATATGTTTCCCCCGAAGCCATACAATCGATTGAACCGATTATGAATTACAGAATTGAATTGCAGCGTTTCTGTTCACAATGAGATAGATATTTCCATTATTTTGACATTAACTTTAAGGATTATTCACTATTTTGTATGCCATTGCCATGCACATAGAACATTTTATAAGATGCAATAGTTTGAATTGGAATGCAAATCATATCACTTAATGGAATGCAAAAAGTTGCCTTTACCCCTTCCCCCACAATACGCCATTCATATAGTTTAGAGTGTGTTTAGAATGCTAAAGCAATCCCCAATAGGTTAAGTCGGGTCGCCCATTTCGTGATACCCTGTAGCAAAGATAAAGCTCATTAACATAATTCTAATAAACTTCCATTTACTGCAATTATAAATGGCCTTGTGGAAGCATTCGCGAGGCTTTAAAACTAGAATCAAATTTCTTGACTCTAGATCATTTCATGGACAAGTTGACAGGGTTGTCCTGTCTCAATATACTTACCTTTTTGAGCCCAAGGGGTATCTCACCAGATTTGTAAGCAGTCCAACCTCTTTAATCGCCATTTAAAAAATAAAACCTGAGCAACTAAAAAACTAAACAATTAGTTGGATTATTAACGATAAGCATTACGACCAGACCCAGCCCCGGTCCCAGCCACCATCGATTACTACTTCGTTTATAAATTTATCGCATGCGATATCTCTGTGCGATGTTCGGAAAAAGCTTTTGCCGGCGGGCGTCGGCTAGAGACACTGTAAAAACGTTAAATTCAGTTGCGCAGTGCATATGGAAGTGAACGGTTGTTGGATTATTCCATACGATATCCATACAATTAATACGTATTCGAGCTAACGCTATTGTTGTTGTTGCTGTTGTGTTTACAAGTATCACCGCGCATATACACATTGCATGCCAGACGAAAATCACAGCGGTTTTACCTTTTTTTTTTTGGTTTTCGACTAATTAAGAAGTGAAACAACAACAGCAACAAATTACCACAAACCAAAAACGAAAAAAAAAAAACACAACAATGTCCAAGGACTTAGATGTAGAGCAGCAGGCCGCTGGGCCAACAAATGACGTTAAAGTGGAGACAATTGCAACTCAGCCGGCAACACCAGCAACAGTTGTTGAAGCAACGGTGATCGCTGTGACAAATGGTGAAAAGTCTGACGATAAGTTAAAACAGCAGCAGCAGTCTTCACCTCTGCAGTCATCTAATGTTACCGTTACTACAACACCAGAACAAGCAAATCAAACAACAACAGGAACAACCGCAACAACCACACCATCATCCAACATTGAAGCAGCCAATAAAGGTAGCTATAGCTACACTCAAAACATTTAAATGCTTTCTCATTTTGTGAAAGGTATTTGAATTGAGTAGCAAATGCGACAAATGCCTTTATAAACCAGGCAGGGGTTCAAACTTGTAATTTAACAATGGAAATTGATATATTGCTTAAAAATCGTTTGATATTAGCTTGAATCAATATAGTAAAAAGGTGATCGAAAAGAGTTCTCTGTATACAAAATTGCATATGCTTTCATGCTTTCATTTCATTCTGGATATTAATATATACTCTTAAATTCTCGGAAACAGATCTTGTATATTAGGTCATCTGATATTTATGTTGATAGCCGTTCTGCGGTTCTAGAGAACTTTCAAGTTTTCCAATTTAAACAGAATGAGAGCGGTTTTTTCTTCGAGTGTAGTGAATGGCTTTGAGTGCAAAAGTAAAATCAACAGCCAACAGCCACATACTACATAAACCGCACAAACGTTTTAGTTTAGTAAAAGTTATAACAAAACGCACCAAGCAGACAAACTGCATTGCCATTGCCACTGTCACTGCCACTCCTCCTGCCTCTCTCTGTCTGCCCCCCCGCGCCCCACCTCTTTTCTTCTCCCCTACACTGTATGTGTATTTCTCTTTGGTCTACACCTGCCTACCTCATCATCAACAAGTTGAATTTCACTTTAGTTTTTCAACTTTATTTATTTTATACTTTTGCTGTCTTCAACTTTTTACGCTTTTCCAAAGTCATCGTCTACACACAAACAACAACCAAACCTATCCAATCCAATCCAAAAAAAGTAAAAGAAAAAAAAGTTAAACATACAAAAAAAAAAGTTTTACTTTTTTGTTTTTTCTTCTTTCTTTCAAATTTTGCGCACGATCTGTTGCTATGCTTTGCTGATCTCAGTCAAATGCCACGCCCACTTAAGCATATTAATTAATAATATCCATAATCATAATTAATATGCCAATTAATTTCACTGCCAAAAAGAAAAACCAACCGAAAAACTTATATTTAATATGCATATAGATCAATTGAATAACTCAACAAGACGCGTGGCCAGCGCATCTATATACATATATATATATGTCTATATACATATATATCTAAACTGTATTATCTAGATGCATGTTGAGATATTGTACAACTTACAACTTTATCATTCATTATGCATTCTCATTTATCAGTTCATTTTCTCAATCACTTGTCGTTCTTCATTTGCATACAGCAGCAATTTCAAGTGAATCGTATGGTTAAATATCTATACAGTTATCTAAGGGCAATGTAACTATTATCGATAGCCTATCTGGAGTGGATTCTCAAGGTTGAAACTCTTGTAAGCATGAACTTCAAGACTTTCATCAAACTAAGTAATTAAAAGAAATCAAATTGCAATATAGGATATTCAAAGATTGGATACATTGAGAAAAGACATCCAGATTCGAATGAAAATATGTATTGAAATATGTATTTATAATTTGCTGATAAAAATGGTTTTCGCTAAAGGAATGTTGAGAAAACAGTCCTTGTCCTGCCCCTAGTGTAAATCCAGGCCAGATCCTTAGTGTCATGTCTTAGTACAAGGTCTCAGCTATTACCTCTTACTATTTATGAAGTATTTGTGACTTCTTAAGAGGTGATAATTTCGAAATGTGTAAGTACACATAACTACAATTGATAAGTATGTGGGTTGTATAGCTAACAGTACAAATTTGTGTAATCTTTTGAAGTGCTTAACTGAAAATGAGATTACAATTACTTTAGAATGCTGTGTAATCTACGAACCGAAACCCAATTAGATTAAATTCGAAAATCATATCGAAATTGTACACTTAAAAAAAATACCCGTAATTCTTTAGTAGATTTGAAATGGAATGCGTATATTCAGATTTAAAGCTTTATGAACCATACAAATTTCAAACAAATTGGCTGAGTCACAAACTGGTATATCTCCTTGTAAGTTGGTTTTTCAAAAAAAAAAAGTAAAAGTCTCTTTTGTACCAAATTCGTTGAATGAATGGATAAATGATTTACTTTTGACTGAGTAACACCTTCAAGTGGTTGAAATGAACTGGCCAACCTCAAGTTCACATTTCGCTTTTCGAATTGGAATTTGAAGAATTTGTTTAATTTGTTATAATTGCGATTCTTTCGACTGAACAAATTCTTGCTTTGGTCGTTTTTGATCTTTTTTAATTACTCACCCACTTAAAGGCTTTGACCTCCCCCATGACCCCTTACTCATTCACACACATATATCTATATATAGATATTGTACATACATTTTTCAAACACGCGCCCCTACATTTTGCATCAAAATATTTTTTAATTCATTTGCCATTTTTTTTCCTTTCGGTTTTTGTTAATTGTCATTTCTTTCCGCATATCTGACAATATCAAAATGTAAGATACAAGTAGAAACACTGCTATTTCCAGAATGGAATGGAGAGTAGACATTTGATAAGGCACTACCTCCCCCTAGTACCTCAACCACCATTATTAGTTTTAGCAAATAAACAAAATTTGTAGATAGAAGAAACTTTTCGGGTTTAGCTCCAGTTCCAGAAAGATAGCTATAGTAAACATTTGCATCGCATCTTGTCGAGTAATTCTCATAAATCTGAGCAAATCCGATATGGAATCGCGAGGGAGGGCGTGTGGGAGGTGACTATGAGTATTTGTTGATTGTTAAAGTATTCCATTTCATAAAATCGTCTGACTGGCGACAATGGATAGACATTGTTTATTGTAAAAAAAAAAGTTGTGAATGATGTGGATCGAATGGCACTTATAATTAAGAAATTAGCGTTTGCTTGCCCATTAATTGATTATAATCTCTGTCAATCTCTGAAATTGAAAGTGATTCATAGGAATGCCTGGAATGTTGGGCTGGGGCGTATACTTGTTTTTTTTTTCTTTCTGACTTATTCATTGTTGGATTCAATTCGATTGTTTGTTTGTTTTCCAGGCAGCAACAAGTCCAACATGGATCCAGCATTGATCAACTTTAAGGTGCTCTATGTGCTGACTCAACTTTGCGGTCTGACAATGATCGTGCTGGTGGGCACATGGGTGGGTAAGCATTTTGGCGGTTTGGGTGGCTCAGCGAATCCCTCACTTGAGTTCAATTGGCATCCGCTCTTTATGACCATTGGATTTATCTACTTGTATGGCAATTGTAAGTATCAAAAAAACGGAAGAGGTGCAACAATAGTGTTGCGAAATATCTATCTACATACGTTGTACACTCCCAAAATTCGAATTCACTTTTAGCCATATTGATCTATCGCGGTTTTCGCACCACGCGCAAGAAGACTTTGAAACTAACCCACGCTAGCATTCATATGGGTGCCTTCATTTTGACGGTGATTGCCCTGAAGACCGTATTCGATTCGCATAATTTGGCCAAACCGCAGCCCATACCTAATATGTATTCGCTGCACTCTTGGCTAGGCTTGTCGGCGGTGATCATCTTCTCGATGCAATATGTGGCTGGTTTTGTAGCCTATCTGGCGCCTGGCATTAGGGAGAACTATAAGATTGCCATGATGCCGTTTCACATCTATTTTGGTCTATTTGGTTTCGTTTTGGCCATAGCCAGTGCCCTCATGGGTCTCACCGAAAAGGCCATATTTGCTATGTGAGTATCCCTATATATCTCCCAATATATCCATATAATCCTTTTTACTTGTGTCTTACAGTCCCACATATTCGGCTTTACCCGCTGCTGGAGTATTGACCAACATTATTGGTGTTTTGTATGTGATCTTTGGTGCTTTGGTAGTCTATCTGGCCACCGAGCCGTCATATAAACGCAAGGCTTTGCCTGAAGATACAGCATTGCTATCAACTGGTTCGGCCACTGAGTAATCTCTGAGTAATGCTACATTAACTTTAGTAAAACTGTGCACAAACAAAACAACAAATAGCAAAGGAAATCCCTCATAAATCCCCAACCAAGCCAACCCAAAGAAGAAATGAAATGAAATGTTTAAACGTTTTGGTGCTTTGTCTTTGCTTTGTTTTTTTTTTTCGTTTTATCTGTATTACATAATTATAATAATTATGCAAAAATTTTAAAAAATATCAATTTATATATGTATGTATATATATATATGTATAAATACATATGTACCTCTATAGGTGTGCTACAAAATAATCGGAGAGTGCTCAAATTTTATGTACTTAACCTCAGAGTAAATTAAACAAGAAACCAGAAATGTTTATATATATGTGTGTTATATATTCATATAAATAAATCTATATTAATAACAATATTATTGCAATAACAATATTATTTGCAAAAAGAACTTAATGTGCAACACATTGTAATGCTCGGCAGAACGATCATGGGCAACCTGTTTGCTACTATAATGGGAAAGCAAATTTAACATTTGTCGCTTGATCGCGGTCGTCTTCGATCCGTGTAAGGATCAAAGCCACACGATCAATATAACGCCAAAATAAAACCTCTAACCCAACCGAGCGTGTGGAATATATGTATATTAATCATGAAGGTTACAAATGGGGCTTGTTGGTAAATCGGTCTTACTCTAAAGTGAATCCATACCCAGCCCTTTACTTCGGGCATCAGTCGCGTATCTAACACATCTTCCTTAAAACCCATTGTAGGTAAGACTATTGTTAGTTAGATTTACTTGATTTTTATAAATAAGACAAATAGTTCTAGGATACGATGAGAAGGGTCTCCAAAAAGTGTGTCACAAGTAGAAAGAAAGCAATGGCAGAGGTGGCCGCAAAGCTATGCAAAATAATTGATATATGAATTTTGTCTTATGAATTAAAAGCAGACTTTTCACTTGATGCAGGGTATGTCCAGGGTATATCATGTATAGCCTGACTTACGAAGTATGCTTAAACAATCGCCAAGGAGTCTTTATATATATGTATATTTAAAAAAAAAATTTATCTATTTACATTTTCGTATTATAAAATCTAGATATGGCATTAGCTCGTATCGCTTTGATGAGGCAGAAAATCTTTGTATTCCGAATCGGTGGCTAGTATATATGTGGGTATACTGCCGCGACCCTTGACAAAGGTCATGCCTCGATAATTACATTGTATATTGAATTCACGCAATTTCAGTGCTGTCTTCTCGGTCACTTGTATTTTTCCGGGCACTCCTGTTGAGTCCATGCGTGATGCCATATTGACGGGATTACCCCAGATATCATAATGAGGCTTCGATATACCCACAACACCCGCCATGGCTCGACCGTGTGAGATGCCAATCCTAAGCATGCCATAGTCCGTGCTACCTTCATATTCCGATTGCATATTCTCGGCATTGAATCGTCGCATAGTGCGCATAAGTTCCAATGCAAATTTAGCCATGACATGGACCACCTCACATTTGTCATTATTACAGTCACTTAAACTGGTACGTTGAGCACGTGGGACTACATTGCCCTCATACTGACTACGTTCCAAATCCAGATCCAAGGCAATATTACTGCCATTGCCGCAAGGTACACGCTGAACTCCCTCGGAATTACGCGCCCGCCCGTTGTAATTACTCCTCCGACCGTTCGGCATGAGGGAGACATTGCGGAATTTAATTTGCGGAGCGTGTTCCGAACGTGAAACATCCAGACCACAGGCAGCCATGTAAGTCCAATTGGCCACCTTGATTTTCTCCACACGCATGCTACGGGCATATTTGTTTAACTGTAATTAAAACAATGGATTACTTCGAATCGACTTATTTCGCCAAGACTCAACTTACCACATCATCGAAATCACAGATAATCTCGTTCAATACTCTCAAGCCAATTTTATCCGTATCGAAACCCTTGATTGAAGCAAACATCACAGCCACATTATCATATTCCTCATAGTAGAGTTCATTTTGCAATTGAGTGGACAAATAATAATCCGCTAATGGTGAGATACAGATTCAGTTAGATGTACCTATCTCACGGATCCGCTTGACTTACCCACATGGGAGGGCAATATGTTTGTCAGGAGAACTTTGATCGTATCGTTCGTGATCAGGGCATCCTCTTGTTTTGTCAGCAATTGTCTCTTCCAGCTGGAAAAGGGAAATGGATTTTCAAAAATTTCTATCGCACATTAGCTCAATTTATTGTGTACACTTTAGCTAGGCTCACTCACTTGTAATCCACCTTAGCAATAAACTCTGTCTGACGTTCCATTAAATGGAATATGCCAAGAGTTATAAAGATCAGCAATATGTGCGAATATTCAGCATTGAAATTCACATTTGTCGATGGACTACTGGCAAATATGTAATTAAACTCGAACACCACCAAAATGGCATAAGATATGGTGATAATTGAAGAAAAGATAGCCTTGATTACAAAAGGTATACGGGTGAAAATCAAAGACATTCCAATAACCAAAGTCATGCAATTGGTCAGAATCCATGGATGGAAACAATAAACGCGATCTTCGTAACTTGAAGAAACCTCGTAGATTCTTTGATCGCCGCCACAGTTTATCTGCAGGGCAGAGAATTGATAGTTAGTACTCGAATTTGGTAGATCCAGATTTTATAGTTCCCGAGATCTCGATGTTCATACAGACGGACTTGACTGAATCGCTTCGACCATTTTGGCGACTCTAATATAATAGCTTGTACTTACTACTTGCATGGCCGCTACAGCATAGTAGGAGAGAATGATTAGAAAGTAAATGGAAATCCTTAGGACAATATTACGTTGCATCACATCGGACATGTTATAAATGAAATGACTGATCCGACTGTGGGGCAACGATTGTTCTGCATCAGAAACATACATAATCCAGAGTTTCTTATACCAAGAAACAATCAGCAGCATTGTAAGTAAGATTATAGTGGTGCCATCTATATACCAGTAATGATATTTTGGACTGAAAGTGGATCATTTGCTTTAACCTTTGTCCTACGCCTTAATATTGAGCTTTTAACTTACTCCTTGCTAAGCAACTGTATGGACAGTAGACCTATATAGATGACCCACGCTAAGGCTATGCTATATTTAAGCATTATATCTGGCTCCAGCATATATTGCTGTTCCCATTTCCGATTCCGAAAGAGTAAACAAAATGAGCTAATATTACGACGGAAGCTCTCCTCCTCCATTTCATCTTGGGTAAGTTTGGTGCTGCGTCGCCACAATTTGGTAAGTCTGAGAAGGATGAAGATTGAGAAGAAATTATCAATTCGATTTGGAGTCCGTCCGCTTTTAACAAGCTACTTGATTTTTCTTTGTCATTACTGTATACGCCCGATGGGCATTTTGTCCAACTCCCGGCACATTTCCAGCTTGGCCTGGTTACGTACTTGATTGTATTGATGCAGCGTCGAATTATGCATGAAGTTCGATTTGTAGGCCTCACTTAGTTTCTTGACCTGTCGCTCGCGCTGCACACGACGAGGATCATGCATGGGGGCCTAAAACTTTCGGTTTTTGGTGTAATTGTGCAACCGATCGGTACGCAAATATTGGTTATACTCACGCGCAGTGATTTGATCAAAAAGGTACGTATATCATGCTTTTGCAGAACAGGATCTTCGCGTGCCTTTTCGGTGCCATCCTCAAAGAAATATTCACCGTCCAGAAGTCGCAGGGTCTGCTGGCTAACATGGACACGACCTGTGGCTCCAGTGGCCTCCAAACGATTGGCAATATCCACATCCTTGGACCATATATCAAATTGCCATTTAGCAGCACCAATTACACCTGATAGAACATCACCTGAATGTACACCAATGCGCATATCGATATTGAGATGGCGTTTCTCCCTAAAAACAAATTTAACAATAATAAAAGGTCATGAGGGGTGGTTATTCCACACTTACCTCACATCTCGTATATCCTTTATCATTCGTAAACCCAAATCCACACAGCATTTGGCATGATCGTCATTCTTACTTACCAATCCAGCCACACAATAATAACAATCTCCCAAAAACTTGATCCTCAGGACATTGTACTCCTCGCTGGCAATATCAAAGCGTACGAATAGATCATGTAAGGCCTCCACAAGCTTTTTAACATCCAAAGTGGTGGTCAAATGGGTATAGTTAACCACATCGGCATATAGCACAGTGACGTCCTTATGAGGCTCAATGAAGAGGGTGCTGAAAGGATGGGACCAAAAAAGTTATCAAATGTTTCGCATTTGGAGTATGGACTACCTACTCGTGATCCGGTTGACGCCAGCGCTTTAATGTCTGACTATTGTCACTACTCCGTAGATCTATGTGGGCGCGTTGTTGATGTTGTTGCTTGGATCGTTCGATGCGATTCTTGACATCCTCCTGCAAGCGATCGGCTATCTGATTGGGCAAAATACTTAGTAAGAGACTTCGCTCCTGATCACGAGCATATCTCAATAGTAGATTCTCTTCCACATATTGCCGACGATCGAGAAATGTTGTCCTCAACGCTATATCACGCATCAGGCGAAAGAAGATGCCCAACAGATTGACACAGCTCAGATAGATGGCTTCATTAATTATGCTATGCATTTGGTTATCTTCCTTGGAGGTGATCACAAAGCTATAATTGATTATATAGCACAGTGTGACGGCTGTGCCCAGGACAAATGGTTGCAATAAATATGGAACAGGCATAAACATATAAATGGCATACAGAGTGTAGGCATCATAAATGGGATTCAGTATATTGTTGCTGTTCGTCGCATGATAGACATTCAGGCCAATGTCCATGAGCACCATTATGCTAACAGCTAGCCATGACGAGACATAGACTATCCAGTTATATTTACAAACCAATTCGTTGCGAAAGTTAACCGAGAGTATGAACCAAATGAGGACGCCCGATACTAAATAGACAGCCATATCTATATAGACTAGAGATCGCTCTGAGGAAGTCAGCAAGAGTAGGGCGTGTAATATCGAAACAAAGAGTTGAATGAAAATGAATAGTGAAAGGTAACCGACTCGCAGACGTCTCATATATAGATCATAGGACTCTTCCAATTCCAAATTGCGGCATTTTCGCTGAAGGTCGAAACAAAAATGATAAACATGAAGGTCAGGTGGAACACACACCAAACTTACCACTAAATACGTCCATTCCCAGTTCTTCTCATGGAGCAGAGTCTGTGACTGTTCGATATGGGTTGGTGAGACGCTGAATGGATTTTTACTGGTGTATTCGATGGCGGAATCGAAATAGGAGTTCATGGTTGGTTTTTCAATTCGTTACGTTACGATTTGAGTTTTGAATTTGATTTCAATTAGTTTTTTTCAAGACTTGAGCATTTTAGTTTGCCTATTGTTGTATTTTTGGCTTCTGAGTTATGTATTTCTATTATCAGATCAAACAATTAACCACTGAAAAAAGAAATGAAAAAAAACAACAAAATAATATTAACACTACAACCATTTGAGTCAGGCAATTTGACGGTTTATGGGCTTATCGGAGTGCCTCAGAGAGAGAGAGAGAGAGAGAGAGAACACACACTTAACTAAACACACTAAGATGGTGGAGGGGGGGCAGATATTTATGTACATTATATACATATATACATAGAGTAATTGCGAAAAACTGAGAGAGAAAGTGAGAACAGGTGAGTGGGGGAGTGGAGGAAGTCTTCCTACCACTGGGATTTCTTTTGATTTTTATTTCATATTTAACTATATCTCGAATACTGCAGATACGACGGCAGCCAATTTAGCAATTTGTCTAATATGTTATTGATAGTGCTAATGGTTTGTAAATCGCACACACACAATTATGGCCAGAGCTCGGTGTTTGATTACTTTATCTGCTATTGCAGACCACCGATGCACAATTGTTTATTGCCTTTCCGTGCTCAGTTAGGTTAATGTCGAAGCACTTGAAATTCGATTCGCACTTCACTTTCGTTCTGGCAGAATAAATACGATAATAATTAATAAAAAATTAACACCACTTAAGCTCGTTGCGACTGCTACAAGTCAATACAAAACGGACAGGTATCACAAATTACTCTTTGGCGGGGTCTGATAAGGCGGCGCAATGTTTACGGTTCCATACACATATATGTATGTATATATATATATATATATATATATATTTCCCAACGGGCACGATCCAAAGCGACTGAATTGCTACGACCAACTGAGGCAATGAGTTTAGCCAACAATTTGCTAGCGGCTAGAGAATGAGTGTGAGTTGCCTTCTTATCAGGTGTAAGGTGTGTGTGTGTGTGCTTGAAAGTGAGTTGAGTTCCTAGTGATTGATTGACGATAATGATTGATCAGTCATAAGTATATATAAGTATGGCTCAAGCATTATACTTGCATTTTGGATTGTAACGCTCTTAATTCAAACTACAAAGTTGCCACTATATCCAAAATTCATTTATTAACAACAAGAGATTCTCTTAAACTTACTTTAAACTGTCTGCTACATAATTGTACGTATTTGGGCTGTTCACAACGTTATTTATTTCGTGTTCTTACATTATTTCTTATTTCGCATTCTGAAAATAATTCAAATATGTGCGGGCACTTAGAAAAACAAAGCTGCCAGACTTTAGAAATCAAATGTCATTTGGTATTTTACTTGGCCGATAAATACTTTAGTATTTTTATCTGTCACATTGATAGCAAGCGTGGCCGGAGTTAGCTGAAATTTCAATGTGCGTCTTAAAAAGTTAACTGTGAGTAAAAATATAAATTTAAAGCGCACAACAAAGTTCAACAACTGTTTCTCCCTGTTAACCAAAACGGGGCTCATCTAAATAAGGCTATCAATTCAATAATAAAATCATAATAATATTGTTTGCCGATTTTCTTTTTTCGCCAATTTGCGTTTAAATATATTTTCGTCAGCCGTTGCCACTCAGTTGCGATGGGACATACTGTGAAAATTATCGCGAATTGATACGGCCAACAGGTGGCGCTGCTACCACAGTGAAATAGTGTGGGTGTTTTTATTATATTGAGATTTCGTGGATCCCGGATATGTCCGCGTTCACGGAGAGTGCTTTGCTCAAAAAGCTTGGGGAGTTAAATAGCAGCCAACAGAGCATCCAGACTTTGTCCCTGTGGCTGATTCACCATAGAAAGCATAGTGCATCCATTGTCCAGACCTGGCAACGCGAGCTGCAAAATGGTTCGTTCACAATTCCAAGGAATTCATCAATTATCTCTGTTGTCCCCAATTTTTATAATCCTTGTTTTGCAGTTCCAGAACCCAAGAAGCTGACGTTCATGTACCTGGCCAACGATATCATCCAGAATAGCAAAAAGAAAGGACCAGAGTATGGCAAGGAGTATAGTCATGTGCTACCCAAGGCATTTTCCCATATTGGTGAGGCTTGCAACTCGGATAAACTACTTGGCAGTCTAGGACGCATCCTCAACATATGGCTAGAGCGTGGTGTTTATGATTCCAAAACCATTGCCGACTATAGAGCACGCCTGCATCACGAAGGCAGCAACAGCACTAATGGTGGCGGAAAATCTCAAAGCCACAGTGAAAGCGCCGTCGCCGGCGGAGAGAACAGCAGTAGTAGCAGCAGCAAAGGGGACAAGTCTGAGAAACGGGAGAAGCGTAAACACGAGGAGCGCCATTCAAAATCAAAGCGCCCACGGCAGCATCATCATCATCAACACCATAATCAGCAGAACAATACTGCTCCCGTTGTTGTTGAGGAGCAGCCAAAGACGGAATTGGAAAATGGCCATACCCCACCATATGTGCAATTAGGCGAGCCTCCCGAACCGGAGGAACTGATCAAAGCTCTGACGAACATCGAGAATTCCTCCTCCAGCGATGCGGTGGTTAGGGAGCGTATTGCGAAGTTGCCCCAGGAGATATCCGAAATCAGTTGTATTAGCAAACTGGAGGATAAGGATAAAGCTAAGGCCCTGGCCAAGCAGGTATAAAGTAGTACATTTCATCTCCATTAGATGCATTTTTCAATCGTAAATTGTAAATTGCAGGTAAATGAGGCAGTTGAATTGCTCAATAATTACAATGCCCGTCTGGCTGCTGAGATGGAGGAGCGTACCAAATTGGCCGCCATGTTGCGTGACTTTCAGGCGGAGCAAAAAGAGCTGCTTACCCAGGCCGAGCAGCGATTAGATGTGAGTGATCCTTCTTTACATTGAGTTTAATTAGTTAGTTAGCTTACTTAGATTATACTTTAAATAATATTTAATACAATGTAATTTTTTTTTTTTTTTGGTAACCATGCAGAGGGTAGTTAATATGCAGAATGATTATATATGCACATATATGAATGATTGTGCATCCTCATTAATTCTAACCGTCCGATCCGTCTGTCTGTCTCCCAATCTTTATACGTTCTTCTCTACTATATCATTAAGTCATACATAGATATTGTACTACTTACTTTTAATAATCGTTTAAATTAAACTACTTTATCGATGGTAAGATTAAAGAGTTGGGATCCAAGCGCTGCAAGGTTACACAAACTTCGGTCAGTCGAGGTTAGCTTTCTCGATCTTTTGCAATACTTTCGACACACCTTTTCAGTTCCAAAAGTTTGTTTGAATATGTAATATGTATGATTACTTGAATTCGTAATTTTAAAGTAATGCTAATGTAAATTGTTTTAAATTGTTTTGTTGTACATTTCTATTTCTAAAGATTTGGCATATACTTCAAGCTTATTCATCAATTATTCAACAAAATGTTTCTCAACAAAGTTATAATTCATTCATAATTCCATTAATAAATTAGTATTTTTTTTTTTGTAAAATTAAATTTTAATGTTGAAATAGTTAATTAAATGCCTTAACTAGAGATTGCCCGCGGTTAGTAAATATTGCAAATGATTGACATGCCTTTCCATTGCTTTACAGGAACATAAAAAGAAATTGGCCAAGATGTTGGGTCTTCAGAAGGAGATACACGATCATTTATCTAATTTACCCGATCTTACCCAGTTGCCAGATGTAACTGGCGGCCTGGCCCCCTTGCCCTCAGCAGGTGATCTCTTCAATGCCCTACACTGATTAGATGTCCCAACAAGATCGAACAGAGCAGAGTTAATCAGGAACAATTTAAGTCAAATCTTAGAATAAACAAGACAACATCGACATCAAGAACAAGAACAACATGAAAACAACATATAAAACAAATGCAAAAACACAAAAAAAAAAAACAGGCTAAAAAAATGAAAAGAAACAGCTAATTAAATATTATTATGTATTGTCCTATACGTGACCCACTTAGCACCCTAAACAAAAGAAGAAGAAAACCCAAACAAACATTTATTGTAATCCACATTTATTATTGACGGTTCAATTATAGCATATACACAACATAGACAAAAACTTTTTCATACTCCTTCCTTTGTTTTTTTCAGTGCATTACATAATTGGCAGATCCTTGCCATTTCTCGGTGAAGTGTATGATATCGGCTATGCCACTGGCTGGCGACATCTTCATGGCCACCGAGAATTTACTCCATACATCACGATTCACTTGCTGATTACTTGTTGGTGATTGAAAGGTAACCGGTTGCCGCCCGCGAACAGGATAACCACTAAGCAAGCAGGCTTGATCATTCGGACCCAAACTGGATTCATATAAGCCGCGATCATCGGTGGGCAGCTGTTGATCCACCTGTTGATCCATGCTAACTGCCAATACCCATTCGCGGACCTCTTCATGCAGACTGGGCTCGTTTTTGAGATGTATATCCTCGGGCAGGGGAACAGAACTGGGAAAATCTGTGCTGGCCAAATCGGTGTGATCAACCAGATTACCCGAACCCTCCTCAATGGCCTCGCACACATCCAGATAGTGATTGAGCATAACAAATGCTTCAGCCTCACGTCCCGCCTGCCGCAAATCCATGCCAGCCTCAAAGAAACCCTTGTCCACCGGCAATATGTCCGTATGGCGCAGCAGAGCCAATGAGAGACGCAAAGCAACCGGCTGCAAAGATGGTACCTCCTTGCAAGCTGATCTGATGGCATAATAGTGAGCAATCAGTAGAAACTGCTGTATGCTGACGCTGAAGGTACTTAAACCCGCCTCGTTGGAGGAGTTTGTGCTACTCGAAAGCGATTGCATCAGACGATGGAGAAAGTCGCGCAATTGTCGCCAGAGTAAACCATTTTCCGTCTGCTCCTCCCTCAAGGCCAAGCAATCGAGAGCAATTCTCGTATAAATATTAAAGTGTGCCTCAATGGGCGGCGCTCCATAGGTGAGATAGAGTCCCAGGGCGGACGCACAATTACCCTCACGAATGAGCTGAGCTGCGTAGACGGCCACATACTTCTGCAACACGGATGAATTCAGTTGCTTGGCCTTCTCTAGGCAGCGTTGCCATTGACCCTGCTCGGCCAGTAGATCCAGAGCGGAGATGATATCAATGTCGGCTAGCTGCTCGACATTTCCCTCATGCTTGAGGCAGGATTTCTGCTGTTGCTCCACATAGGCCAAAAGCTGCAGATCCGCATCGATTTCCTTAGCCAGACGACGAGCCTTGCTCCATTGCTCCGTCTTAATGAAAACATCCACTGCCTGCTTGGGCATATCAGCGGCAAGATACAGTTGAGCAGCTGGTCCAATTTGCTTAATGGCCATTAGACGTGGTCCCAAAACCTGAGCCAACTCTTGTGCATCTTGACCCTCCAGGAATTGATTACATATTTCCGCGGCCCGCAGCAGAGCACGCTCCAAAGTGGCTGCATCTTCGGCATTGGACGAATCAATTTGCATAAGACATTCGGCTGCCTTGCGAAACTGTTCCCTCTTGGCAAACTCAGCTGCTCGCTGCAGATAACCACGGGAATCGGTGGCGGAATCTTCTCCCTGATTTTGACCACGCTGTTGTTGACCCTGCAGACGCCGCAGATCATTGAGAGCCGAGGGATAGTGCTCTTCGGCTATGCGTAAAGCATCATCGTACAAGGATTCCTGCTTATAGTGATCAATGATGAGATCGGGACGCTGGGCACGCAAGAGCAAGGCCTCATAATCCTTATAATTGCGTGTCTCCAGAGCAGATGATGCCTGACCAATGAGAACTTCATTGACAGCTTCGGGCAAATGCAGTTCGGCCACATTGAGAGCTGCGTGCCAGTCTCCGGCATGTTGATACATCAGAATGGCTTCTTTAGGCTTGTGCGCCTTGAGGAATTCAGCCTCTGCTTCCTCGAACTTGCCCTCATCTTCGAGAGACATGGCTATTTTCAAATGCACTTCATCCGTAGGCTTGCCGGCAAATCGGCACAGTTCCATGGCAAATTCAAATTGTCCCGAATCGCAGGCAAAATCCACTGCAGTGTCCAGTAAACCCAGTTTACTAAGCAGACGCACAGCACTCTCCAGCGGCATGGATTTGGCCCACATGTAGGCCACTTGCTGACTGGCACCCTCGGTGCCCTTCTGCTTGGCGACACGGTAGCCATCCTCCCAGCGTGCCGAGGAGCAGTACATATGCACAGCGGATTTCCAATCGCCTGATGCAATGAAATGTAATTCCGCATTCTTGAGCTTACCCCGAGATTCCAGTTGGCGAGCCAAATGGAGATGGGTGCTATCCAGAAGATCCTTATGATAGCGTTCTACCAAACGGATCATCGAATCGTAGAGCTCCCTCCGCTTGTACATCGCTATGGCTAAATCCGGCTCATTGACAGCTATCAGAACCTTTTCGGCATCCCGATACTTGCCCTGTTCCTCGAGACTGCTGGCCAATTGGATGAATAGCTCACGCAACTGCTCGGTCTTTAGATACTTCTCACCAATGACATAGGCACGCTCCCACTTACCATGACGATTCAGCAGTTCAATAGCATCTTTATAGAGATTCGCTCGCACCAGCAAATCCTCTGCCCCATCTAGATCCCCGGCAAATGCCAAGTGCTTGGACAGATCCAGGGCATAGCGTTGTATAAGCTCCGGTTCATCAAGGACTTTGGCTATCTGGACCGCCTTGCGCCATTGTTTGGCCCCCACTGCTGCCTCGAGGGCCTTTTGGGTGGCTCCCGCCTCTATGTAATGATTGATGGAGGCATCTAATTGCTTGCGTCCCACTAACCAATCACCCCATTGCTCTTCCAAGGCCGTAACTTCCTGGGGGGCTACCACTCGTGCCAATTCAAGGGCCCTGGCATAGGCTCCACCCTTGCGGTAAAGGGCTAAGGCGGCTTCTGGCCGGGATAAACGATGGGCTATATCGCCAGCCAACTCGTAGAGTTCACTATGGACCAATCCTTCGGTCACTTGCAACATCAACTGTTCATCCTGCAGTAATTGTGGAGTCTTGAGAGCCAGGCGAGCCGCTCGCGCTGGCTTGTTAGCCTTCAAGTACAAGGCCATGGCCTGCTGGAGTTCACCCTGATCCTCGAGCACCTGGCCAGCCTTCTCCTGTTGCTCGCTATTCAAAAGGAAATCCATATGCTGTTCCTTAAGTTCTGTCAAACGTGCATATCCCCGTCGTTCGGCCAGGGCAACTGCCTCATCCCACATGCGCAGCTGCTGGTACATTTTCAGAGCTGCCTCAATGTCACCCTGCTCCAGATAAATTCTCTCCGCCGTCCGTAGATCAGAGTTAAGTAACGCCAACATGGCCCGCACCTCTGGACAGTGGATTCCCGGTGTGGCTGTCGACTCTTCATATTCATCGGCCTGCTGGATCATTTCAGCTAGATAATATGCCTTGGAAACATTACCCAATGCGGCGTAACAACGTTGAGCCACCCGCAAATTGCCATCTTCAAGTGAAATAATGGCTAGGTTATGCCACATGGCTTTGGCGGCTGGCTTATCACCCAAAGTCTCCAGAAAGTGTACGGCACGTCCAAAATCGCTATCATTAACTGCAGTCCCGAATTCCACAAGACCTTCGTCCAATTGATAGCTATGCTCACTGGGACCATCCTGAGTGCGGACCACAGTGCGACCCTACAAAGAGAAACCCGCATTGGACTTGGAATCAACTCAAGATCGGACCTTATTGTGGTATGTACTTTTCACTAATATTTGGGATTCGTCTTCTTTACCTTAAATTTATTGTGGACTTACGTTTTCTCGCAGCACTTCGATAGCCTCTCCTCGCATATTTTGCATGGTCACATGCTCGGGTAGATCAATGTTATACCATATGGCTAAATTGTTATTACTTTGGGCCACCACCACATCGCTCTGTGGCACCCATTGGACAAATGAGATATTGCTTAAAAGCGTTTGCTTTTTGCCAGTGTAGTTATCGACCAATATCAAGCGTAGTTTCTTATCCCGAAAGAGTAATTTGTGGGCCGTCTCGCTTAGTTCTAGCCAGTCGATCTTTGTTTCATGATTAATTTGTCCACTGGTCAAACGACTGACCAAATCCACCACACAGATTGTTTTGGCATCCAGCAGAAAGGCCAATTTCTTGTTACCCTTTCCATTGCCGCGCTCATTGAGACGCACTGAGATGACATGTGGGTTGACAAATTCGGTGCGCACAGAGCCCAAAATGGAATTATCACCATATTCCACTAGACTCAATTCACCCACATTGAAGACCAGACACACGGTGGGATTCTCAAAATAGAAACGCTCATGATGTCCCGATGCTGTCCAGGGCACTTCACTCGATAGATTACGCGTTAAATCGCATAGAATAAGTGACTCTTCAGTGCGTGCCACCAAATAGTTATCCTTGCCCATGATACGGACATCGTCTATCTCTAGACCCAATTGCGATTCGATGGTTAGTTGTTGTTGTGGTTCGGCCAATGATCGTACTAGCAGCTGACTGGGCGCCACAAAGATCAGCTCGAATTTATCCTGCCAAATGGTACGCTTTAAGACTGACTCATACAAAAGGACAGCACCACTGACCGAGCCGAGAGCGAGACGAGCCCCGTCACGTCGCCATATCAAGGCACTTAGCGTATAGAGACAGGTGATCTCTTTGCTGGCACTCTCACTCCAGGCTCCCTGACGTGGACTCCAAGCATAGATGCGTATACGATCAAAGCTACCAAAGGCCACAGCCTGTCCATTCGGACTACAGGCAGCGACAGTAAACTCGCGTTCGCCCTCCGAGCGGGAGTAATCGAAGCAGCGCAATTGTCGACCCTAAAAACCAGACAGAGAGCTGCGATTAATGTTTTCCAGTTACCCGTTTACTCACCATGGTGTCGTAAAAGACAATGCGCTGATCACAGCCGCCGGCACAGAAGCCACCATGTGGCCAGGCCAATGCAAATGGTGGCACCGGATGTTGTACAATGCGACCCAAAGGTTCACTAGCCTCATCCGTCATGAAATATCGTATGATTGTGCCGTCATTATGACCACTTAAAAATCCATTGCCCTTTGTATTCGATGCCAAGGAAATGCAGATGCTATCACCTCCGTACAAGCTCTGCGATTTGTTGCTTTTGCTATGCAAGGCACGTATCTTACCATCCTCAAGACCTTAACGTGAAACAATGAGAAACTTGTGTACCGAAACTATAATTTGCTTCAGCTTCGATTGTACTCGTAATATAGGCTTTAACGTCTCTAGCGTTAAGTAATAGATGAGGGACAACCGAAACTATCACTGGAACAACCGATATACACATACCTGCTATAATAGCCCCGGAAGAGAGCCAAATTAGAGCTGTCACTGCTGTGGCCTGAGGAAATTTATTGCAAATGACCTTCTTGTCGTTCCATGACTCACCCAGCTTATAGACATACACAATACTATCGCTTTGCCCCACAGCCAATTTGGTTGAATCCGGACTAAAGGCCAGGCCACGTATCACATACGATTGCTTGCCATTAGCCGGATTGGCTGGTTTGGTGCTGAATTTATCCCGACGTTCGCCTGCATCATCATAGAGCAATATATGTCGATCGGCCGTCGCTATGGCCAATTTGTGCTGATTCGGCGACCAGGCTAATCCAGCTATGCGTTGTATTTGCTCCTGTCAAAGGAATGAAGTCAATGATTGATGAGTCAAGTATATAATCCTTTCAACGGCGACTACTCCTTACCTGACCTTCTAGCAGAGTTCGTAAATATTTCAATTGCATTTTTTCTTAAAATTTAAAATATAATTTAACTTCGATCGAAACAAATGCGCTCGCCACAAGCCTTTCCGCTTGTTGTGTCCAAATGTCAGTTGTCGTGGCAACTGGCATTACAAACGACAAACTCCCTGGCAACCCCCCAAAGCCACAACAAGCCGGCCACCCCGGCCCTCTCGATTGTTGTCTATTTTCTTACTACTTCCGTTTTGCGCTCGCTATTCTAAATAAATGTCTTTTGTTTTGAAATGCAGCAGGTGCCGGGCATGCCACAGGATGTAGCTGCCTCGATGGGCGTTTGGGATACATATGGCAAGAAGATTCTGGTGGGGTTGCTGCTGCTTCACGACACGATGCCGAAGTCGACATTGACAGCCACGACGACGACGACGAGGACAAAGCTGTTGCTTGGTCTGCTAGGTCGCCAGGCTGGTTCTGCGTTGGCCTAGTCCTGTTTGGCCATAGAACGCATGTGCCTGAGTGCGCTCCAAAAATTAAGAGAAAGCTACTTGGAAAGCAAAAGGAAACCAAATTGAAGTAAGAGAATGTTAGGATATGAAAAAAGGTATAAATTGTAGCTCTAGCGTCGATTTTTTGTGGTTCATGTCAAAGGTTGGCTCAGGCACATACTTATACGTTTAAGTTGTATTTTATATTGTGGTTCTTGTAAAAATTCAAGTGCTCTATGTGAGTTATACGTATAAGTTGGCACAACAGCCCCCTCTGCCGTTAATCATAAAGTCCATATAAGAAGTTACGTATACGTATAAGTTCATATACGCTCCCTTTGGTAGAAATTTGTTTCCTTGAACACCTTCCCGCGACAATTATCAATTTCATATAACAAATTTCTACCCCTTTGGTAGAAATTCTACCCCTAGGGGTTATTATGCTTTATTTCCCAGTCAAGGACTATTTCACCCTCTTGCGGCAATATTAAATATAACAGTTGACTTATAAATTTCACACCCACCGGATAATATCATTACTACACATACGTATAAGTCAGCTCTTATAAGAAGCCTGCATAATTATAGCTTGAATCCTAGTTACGCAGATATGTATAACATTTTTGCTTCAAGTATCTCTTCTACTGAAAGAAAAAAGGTTTGTGCCAAGAATAATGTGTTATATTTAGCAAGGATAATAATATAAATCTTTTTTGTACATTTATAGCAGAGTTGTCCACCATCGCAGACTAGGATAAAGTAGATGTTACATGTGGAGTGCAATAAAATATCCCTTCGGAAGTCCATAGGAAAATCAAAGCTGAAAATGCCAAGAAAAGGATCACTATCCATCCGATTTCTAATCAATATCCATCCAAAGATTAGGCAGATTTTTAGTATTTAAAATTATGATAAAAATTGAATTTATTGTTCGACTAATTACTCGCTAGAGTTACGTCTTCGAAACCCGCAAAAGGTAAGAGCTGTAAAATCAATCTCTTAGTTTTAAATTTCCAATTAATTGATCGGGTACTGAACACACGAGTTCAACTCCCCCCCCGTGACTAAATCCAAACGCGGCTTCAGTCAACTTTTTTCTTTTTTTAAATTAATTAAATTCTTGGCTCCTAAATTAAAATTACCTCCTGAAATTCAGATCATTAGCATGTTCATTTTCCGACTTAGACGAAGTACAAATCTCCGCCTTAATCATTGCTTTTAATTGCTTGTCAATTATTTTAAAAAGGTGTCTCAGTATTGATCGGGTACTGAACACACGAGTTCAAATCCCCCCCGTGACAAAATCCAAACGCGGCTTTAGTCAACTTTTTTCTTTTTTTTTAAATCAATTAAATTCTTGGCTCCTAAATTAAAATTACCTCCATAATTTCAGATCATTAGCATGTTCATTTTTCGGCTTAAACGAAGTACAAATCTCCGGCTAAATCAAACATTTTTGTCCCGTGACGTCATCCTCCCAAACTTCGCTGCCTGCAGTTTAAAGCAGAATGAGAATTCTAATTATAGAACAGAAATTTCGCATTGCGTGACGTCATCCGCCAAAGCCCGTCTTATTGCAGTTTCGCTGCCTGTCGCTTACAGCAGTCAGTAGCTCAGTGAGTAGAAGCTTAGACTCTGAAGCCAACGATCCCTGGTTCGGATCCCACGCATGTCGTTGCGGTGGCAGGTTTCAGAAAATTTAAATTAATTGTAAAATAAGTAGAAGCAGACTAGATTAGGGTTAGAGTGAGATGGGTAGAACAGGATAGAGAGAGAGAAAAATAATAGGTAAAGGGGTGTGTTAGGTAGGGAAAAACACACACACACAACACCCACACCACCTACCACCCACACCACCTACCACCCACCCTCCTACCACCACCACCACACTAACATATCCCAACACTAACATCTCCCACCACTAACAACTCCCACCACTAACAACACATCCTTGACCCACCACCACTAACATCTCCCACCTTCCCACACCTCACCAATAATATACCTTCCCTCCGCCATCTACTAGCACCTCCCACAACCCACCTACCACCCACATCTCCAACCACCTCCTCCCACCTCTAACGACTTTCTCCCTCCCATCCCTAGCCGCCTTCTCCCGTCACTAACCATTTCCTCCTCCCATCACTAACAACTTTCCCCCCACAACCCACAAAATCACCCACCCCCCTCCCCCAAACAACAAAAAAATTCTCCCGCCCTCAATTTATTTTATGCATCCCAAAAATAGGCTTACACAATTTCCTATTTTTTTTCAGCCTAGACAGTATGCAGCAAAAATTTTAAGAAATATTTTTTTCAGCCGCGAGGGTATGCAACAAATATTTTTATTTTTCAGCTGGCATGAATCATGTATCAATCATGGAAAATCTTAAAACCTGGATAACTCAATTTCCCGTAGCACTATGTAAATGATATTTGGCCATACGATAGATCCCCTTGATTGGGATCGTCTGATACTAGTTTCGTTTCGACCCACTAACTGATTCTCCAGTTAGTAGTGTCTGTTCCATAGGGAATAGTACGTGCTTATCAGCCTATTGAAGGTATATCAAGGATTTGATGATGCCAATCGATGCTACCTGGCGAATACTTCCTTTTGGCCAAAAAACATGATGATTGGCCTTAAAATGGCTGAGATACACGCATTTTATGCTTTTAATCACAATTTTGACGACCTAATAGGGATTTCTGTAAGGGTACAGAAATTTGATGAATATTTTCCAGGGTAGAGACACCAGCCGACCAGAAGTTGGCAGCAAGATGATTTATTAATATTTCATTGCAAATTTGTTTTTTTTTTTGCTAAACTGAAATTGAATAAAGTACCAGGCGAACAGAAACATGCAGAAGGTGGTTATTCTATTATTTCGATTGACATTAAATTGGTTATTGCATACTTCGTTGCCCAGACGACAATATTGGCACACCAAACTAAATGAGATACCAGGCAAACGAAAGTGGATTGTCAATAAAGTTAACATTTTATTGTATCATTTTATTTTATTGATCATTAAATACAAAATAAACTAGAAAACTGTGTGTATATATGTGTATATATAATTTCTATTATACAACACAAATAAATGAAAAGAAACTCAAATTAGTTGGTATTATTTACGGGATAAAAGAAACTACGCATTCTGAATGTCGTATGGACCCTTTGTCCTTTGAAGATCAACAGGTTACAGTATGTTTTGTGGATGGATGGATGTATCCATATTTGTTTATGAAAGCGAGGATCATCACGCCGTCAGATCGAGCCTGTAAAGATAATTGAAAAAAACTTTTAGTCTGGGAGAGGAAAAAAAGAGAACTGAAAATATTTGTCTTGTTTTTGTGGGAGCAAGAGCGGGGGCGGAGAGACGGCCGGAAATGGAATTCTAGGGAGAGAAATTGTCAAAGGATGGGATGATTGTGAAAGTATGAGAGGAAGGTGGAGTGTGGTGAGGGGAGGAGGAGGTGGTGTGTTTAGTGATTAAACGAGGTGTTAGTGATGGGAGAAATTGTTAGTGATGGGAGAGATGTAGTGGTGGTGGGCAGTTGTTAGTAGTGGTAGTGGTAGATGGGTGCCGGGTTGTGGGTGGAGGGAGGGAGTAGTGTTAGTGGTGGTAAGTGGTGGGTGGTGGGTGGGGGGTGTTGTGTGTGTGTGTGTGTGTGTTTTTCCCTACCTAACACACCCCTTACCTATTATTTTTCTCTCTCCCTATCCTTGTTCTACCTATCTCTCTCTCTACCTTAATCTAGTCTATTTCTATTTATTTTACACAATTAATTTAAATTTTCTGAAACCTGCCACCGCAACGACATGCGTGGGATCCGAACCAGGGATCGTTGGCTTCAGAGTCTAAGCTTCTACCCACTGAGCTACCGACTGCTGTAAGCGACAAGCAGCGAAACTGCAATAAGACGAGCTTTAGCGGATGACGTCACGCAATACGAAATTTCTGTTCTATAATTAGAATTCTCATTCTGCTTTAAACTGCAGGCAGCGAAGTTTGGGAGGATGACGTCACGGGACAAAAATGTTTGATTTAGCCGGAGATTTGTACTTCGTTTAAGCCGAAAAATGAACATGCTAATGATCTGAAATTATGGAGGTAATTTTAATTTAGGAGCCAAGAATTTAATTGATTTAAAAAAAATGAAAAAAGTTGACTAAAGCCATGTTTGGATTTTGTCACGGGGGGGATTTGAACTCGTGTGTTCAGTAACCGATCATTACTGAGACACCTTTTTAAAATAATTGACAAGCAATTAAAAGCAATGATTAAGGCGGAGATTTGTACTTCGTCTAAGTCGGAAAATGAACATGCTAATGATCTGAAATTAAGGAGGTAATTTTAATTTAGGTGCCAATAATTTAATTAATTTTAAAAAAAAGAAAAAAGTTGACTAAAGTCGCGTTTGGATTTTGTCACGGGGGGGATTTGAACTCGTGTGTTCAGTACCCGATCAGTTAATTGGAAATTTAAAACTAAGAGATTGATTTTACAGCTCTTACCGTAACTCTAGCGAGTAATTAATCTGACAATAATTTATATTTTTATCATAATTTTAAATACTAAAAAATCTGCCTAATCTTTGGATGGATATTGGTTGGAAATCGGATGGATAGTAGTAATTCTTTTTTTTTGTTTTAGCATTTTCAGCTTTGATTTCCCATATGTAACGTCTACTTTATCCTTGCACTGCTTGAATAAAGCAGTTTTACCCCTCACTGTATGCTACAGAGCTTTTCGGAGTAAACTGCTGAGCTTTACCACTATTTACCCCGCTTTGCTCTCACCAAAGCTCTCACTACTCTCTCGGACTCTCTCGTTTAGCTGTCGTGACTTGCTTCGGCAGTTCGTTAATTTTGAGTGCCCTTCGTGCTCGATTTGCGACTCGTCGTCGTGAGACTAGTGTGTCCTCAACATAGTTCGCCTTGGCCAAGTCAGTGGCATTATCCTGCCAAAGTCCTGCTCGATGATAATGATTCTGGTGAAGCTGCTGCTCTGTGACTGTGACTGGGACACACTGAGGCTGGCTAATGTATGTGTGGCAACGCATTGTGGCAGGTCAAAGCGCGCATTTCTGTCTAGGCTTGGATCTGGGATTTTAGGTTGGGGGATTGTGCCTTGTCCTGGCATCCCTTTAATGAGTTTCATTAATTAAAGCTACTTTGTTGGCATTTCTTCATGACATGTGTTGTCTGTGTGTGTGTGTGTTTGAGTGAGTGTGTCTGTGGAGGGTGTGTGTGTGTGTGTACGATTGTGCATGTGTAAACATGCAACATGAATTTTGTCCTTGACTTTTAATGGGTTTATGACAAAAACGACCATAACAACAAAAAAAAAAAAGGAAAAAAACACACACCCTTCTATGCCCTAAGCTACCACCCACCCGATCCTTTGGCTAATGTGCAGGGCGTCTTCATGCGTGGGTAAAAAGAGTTGTTAAAGCGGACGTCTGCCGGAAGCTCTTGTGGGTGCCATTTTGGTTCATGTACCATGCGACGCATGCCATTTTTATCTCAGTTCCTTTCTTTTTGTCATTGCCAGACTTTGTGTGTGTGTGTGTGTGTGTGTGTGTGTTGCCTTCAACTTGGGGCAGGAGGCACGAGAGCTACATAGTCTCTTTATTTGATTCCCCCATATCCCACTATCTGTGTAGCCTCTGCCATTGTTCCAGCACTTTTTGTAGGTATAAGTTGCTGCATTTCGTTCCACTTCCGTTTGACATTTCGTATTGTTTTACTTTTCGGCAAGAGCCCCGCCCCCCAACTCAATTTGTCAACTTATTATTTATGGCATTTACTCAAGATGCTCTCAATTAGTCTCTCTCACACAGCCAAATAAATGAACAATTGCTTCAAGGGCGTTGAGAAAGTGGCACTCAATGAAACCTAATTTGATTAGGTCTACTCCCAGGTTTACGTTCGATAGGTTATAGAGCAAAAGGCTGTAAAAGGTCACTTTTTATATCCACTCGTAAAAATCCAAATATTTCCTTGGCCGTATTTTGGCCAGGATGATTTACCTTAATTTTATTGCAATTTTGTATATTTTATATACAACACAATTATAATGCATTTTTTTACATATTTTTTTGGCAAAAGGAGACATTACTTTTGCAAATTGTCTCAAAATTGGCTGCGTAAGAGGCTCTTGAAGTTGTGAATCAAAATAGAAGTCAACAAAATACTTATTAAAGATGATTGCAGGCCAATTGATTAGTTATTTGTTATAAAATCAGTTTTTGTTCAAGCCTTTGCAAATCATTTTCACTCTATGAAGAAAACTTCTTCTGTCTGCTTGCAGAAACTAAAATACACTCACAATCTAAATCTGAAAGTATTTTGTTCTAAATGACTGAGAAGTCATGCAAACGTTTGCATTTAAACAGCATTTAGAGCTTTGTTTGTTTCCGGTGTTTGAAAACAAAAACTCAACTGTCAACACTTCACAAAGAACCAAAAAAAAAAAAACGAAGAAAAAAAAACAACATCAAAACAATGGAATGATAATTTATTCATTCAGAATGGTGTGGCGGCGGCTGAGTGAGTTGAGTGAGTGAGAGAGAGAGATAGAGCAGGCGGCTGGCTTTACCATCGTTTTTATCTTGTGAAAAGCAATTCATTTTCGCTTCAACCGTAAACTACTTAAGCAAACTGCCAGCCACAGAGGCAGATCCCACAGTTTTCTCTCTACTTCGCTCCCCTCTCGGTGTTCGGCTGGACGGCCGGACGACCAGTCGTCGACCAAAAATGCGCTAATTCAGCTTTAAAGGCAACAATCTGGTTAAAAACTCTTCTAGCCGCAACTCAAATCTGGGTATTAGTGTGTACCGCGTCCCCTTCTCATCCTCCACCCATCATTCTTTCGCTTCCGCTTCCAGTGCAAGGCGAAAACCAAAACTTTTCCTTCAACTTTCCTTCACTCACTCACTCACACACACAAACACACACACACATACTGAAAGCGTGCGTAGGAAACTGCAACAAAACTCTACGAGGGGGAAAAAAATGAAGTGAAAAGTCAAGCAGAGGAATTCAGGTCCGGAGTGAAGTCGCCATCAGTCATACTTTAAGCTCTTTTAAATTAAGTACTATAGGCTTATGCGGGAACTTCTCCATTCTCTCTACTTGAGAGGAGATGTCGTAATAAGCTAGGAAACAATTGAGTCAAATTTGCTTGCTTTTAAATTGGATAAAATCATTTCCAAATAAACGAAAGATCGGAGGAAAGGATCATATATCTCCACTCGTAACAATCGGTAGGGTCTGTTGGTCAATGGAAATTAAGGATTTGGTTTTTCTTTCGCTTTCTGGATTTTGAAATCACTTGAAGTGGTTACATAAAGGGAAGAATGGAAGAATTTACGATCCTCTAACTCAGTCTTTATATAATGCTATGAATATACATTTTTAATTTGCTTTCTAAAATGGGATGGAGTCGAAATATGATAACAAACCTAATAAATAGTTGCAAACGGGCCTGCAGTAAAAAAGAGCGCGAAAAAAAAGTGCAACATCCCCTTTGCCTTCACCAGCAGAAGGAAAATGGAAAGAGAAACGGGTGGAGTGGGGGGAGTTTTGAGGCGGAAAGTGCCAGTATATGAGTGCTATGCATAATGAATAACATTTTCAAATTAGTTTCCGGTCAGTAGAGATTTGAATGCAAACTTGTCAAGCGCATAAGAGCAACAACCAACATATGTATGTACGTAGACCAAGAATTCTCCGGTCCGTACTATAAACGACGACGACAACAACAACATAAAGTTGGCCAATTTGGTGGGCAGCATCACTCCATTTGATTTCAACGTTTAGTTTAATTGTGATTGCCTAATTTCATTTGTGTCTGCTATTTTCATTCTTCTTGGTCTCTGATTGAAAATAAAGTTAAGGAGTTCTCTGTCCCCTCCCACCACCCATAAGCATTCCTCTAATTGGCAAAGTTTTTGCTTCACCTCGCCACAAAACGAAAACTTTTGAATTCTCTGGCAAAATTTGCCACAACAATTTTCAGGTCGTCTCATCTCTCATCTCTCGTCTCTCGTAGCATAACAAGACACATTTCCAAACAGATAAAAACTTATCGTCATCAATCTGATGAAGCTCTGAAGTACTATCTAACAAATTTATTATGACTGCCAGCAGCAGCAGCAACAGCAGCAGCAAAAGTCGTAGCTTTAAGTCAAAGATTTTGGCCATACAATGAGTGAAGTTCATTGTACCCATCCGTAACCCACCACCCAGTACCCACCTCCCACCACCCAGAACACACATTTCATTTGGCTAAAAGTGTATGCCGCCGCCACTGGACCCCGAAGGAGCGCAGCAGCAGCTAGCTTTCACAACGATTGCTTCACTATGATGGTTCATTCATTCATTCATTCGTTCATTCGTTCATTCGTTCAGTCTTGCCGCAGTATCCGTAGCCGTGTATTCCATCCATCTGTTTTCTTTTCACTTTCCACCACCCCACCCCCCCGTAAGCATGACCAAAAGCTGTGCAGTTAATGCTTTTAAGTGACTAACCAAAAGGGAATATTCGCCAGTTTGCTGCAACCAACCAACCAACCAACCAACCGCCTGCTGTGTGCTCCTGCTTTCTAGCCATTTCTCCACTAAAACGGATTCTAGGCAAACTAGAGACAAGCAACACAACTCTCCAAGGTGATTATTTTGCAATTGTTGGGTCAATTTTTAACACAAATTGTTGCCCATACGAAATACATAAAATATATAAAAACCAAAGCCAAAGCGAAACAAAAAGCACGCAGAGAGAGAGAGAGAGAGAGAGAGAGAGCGTTTCGACCGTGAGGCATATTTTGATTTCATTATGCCAGCAGGCACAGGTCCATTCCCATTTCCATTTCCATTGCCAGGCCCAGTCACGGCGACAGTTCATGGCCCTTCCATCCGACAACAAAAAAAAAGAAACGAATTTATATATAATAATGGGCGAAATTGCGTATAGTATTTTTTCCGCATTTTTGCGTTATGCTTACTTTCGCTAATGCCCCGTCGCCTTGGTTGGTCGGATGGTGGGAGATGGTGGTTGGGGTGGGGCTTGTTAAACGATTGCCATCCGTTTCCCTAGTTGTTGCCGTTGCCATTGCTTTTATTATTGCGGCGGCAATCACTTTGATTGCGCATTTAGACCATTTTGACCGTTTTAATTTTATTTTATTTACTACGAATACTCCTAAAACGACAACCACCCTCCCCCCAGCCCCCCAGCCCCCCATCGACCCCATCCCTTTCCTTGTTATGGTGTTTGCATATTGCTCACGTTTTATGTTGTGAGTACTTGACTTTCAGTTTTCTAAGCCCTGAGGGCAATAATTTTGTGACATTTGCGCTCTTTCATACAGAATAGCTAAATATTTCGATGGTTAACTTTAATAATAATACAGTCAAACAACTTTATAGTGAGTGAGTAATCATTTCAATATAATGAAGTTGATTTCATCCATTATAGGGAGGCTTGACTGTACAATTATATCTAACATCTAGCTGCTTTAATTGGCATTCAATAATTATAATCGTAAAGGGTTTGCCACATTTAAAAGGCAATTTTAGAGAGATTATGCCATGGTTATTTCGCTTTTGGGTGGATAATAGATAAACTGAAATAATTGGTTGACTTTTTTATTGGTATAATAAATTTTCAACTAAAATAGAAGCATGCAATTTGAATTTCTCAACAAGATCGTTGAATTTTAAATAATAACTGTTGCAAAATTTGGCAACATTACTTCACTGGATTAAATAAACGTGGATAGAAATCATTATCCTGTATTTTGATTTTGTAGTTCCCAAAAGTATGCTAAGAAATACAAACTGGCCTTCTGCTTGATATTTCTTTGCACTAGATTTAAAATAGAAGCGCAAAAGCATGCTAACTATTTGAATTTGTCTATTTGTCTTTCAATTTGTAGTTCATTATTCGCCGTGGAAAAAGGATTAAAAGGATGTGTCATATGATGCGACGACTCCTTCTTCTCTCTCGATAATTTAGCACTAAGAATTGAATGAATACCTTAAATAGGCCCTAGAGAACCATGTATATATGCATCTAATGTAAATATCGACTATAACATTTCACTCTTTATCCTCGGCACGATTAACTCTGTGCTCTCTGTTCTGTTCTGCTCTGTTTTGTTGTGTTTTCTCATTGGCATTCCGAATGGCATTTCTGCCAATAGATTCGACACAAATACCTTCTGCAAATCTCCATGGACCACAAACAAACGAAATCGAAATAAACAAACTCTACGAGAGAGAGAGAGAAAAAAAACTGAAAAAATACTAAAAAAAGGAACCAGAAAACTGGCATTTAAATTTCTATTGCAGTTCGCCGCTGCCGCCGCGCCGTTTGCAGTCTAAATAAATTGACAGTGCAAAATGGCAAACAAAAATTCTGAAAATAAGTTCGAATGCCTCGACTACAAAGATATCCTGTAACAACGAGTCCTCTTTCAGATAAATTATCTCTGATATACGACGCGAGTCGTAAAGAGACCACAGAGAGTGAGGGGGAGAGGAATTTGAATCGCTTTTCGAGTGTCGGCTTCTATTTCAAATGTCGAACTTCATGTTTCTGTTAACAAAACCTCGTGTATTCTTAGTCATTGGTTTGTTCTGGTGTTAATTTCAGCAAACTGTTGTGTTGTTACATTGAACAAACGTTGATAGAAATCATTATTATGACTTTGTAGTCCCCAAAAGTATGCTAAGAAATACAAATACAAATCACTACTAAATAAACGAAAAAGTTGTTTTAAAGATGATGGAATGATGTCACATAACTTTACGTGACAGTCAATTAAAAAAAAGTGTGCTAAGGACAACAAACAAACTAGACTGCTTAATTACCTAACGACTTGATATGCCCCAAATATGATTAAAGGATATCAAATTCAACACAGAGAGCAGCAAATGCAATGTTTGGGCAACTGTTTTGGCAGGAGAGCATTGGAGTTGCACTGGGGAGATGGGGTTGGCGGGGGAGCAGTTTGCAGTTTGCAGGAGGAGAGGGGACATTTGGTGTCTGAATGAATGATGGATGCTGATTTCGTAGCAAGTAAACAAAAATGGCAAAAACTGGCGCAAAACCTAAAGTCGAGAGTTCTGTGAGCAATTTTCATGCAAATTTATGGTGACACGAGGAATTTAAACTGTGTGTATATGTATATGTATTTGTATTTGTGAGCGTGTGTGTGTGCTCCACATTTTTTGGCTGTGCACTTGAGCTCTTTTTAATGAAGTAGTGTCGACGAGACCCTTGGAAGATAAATCGCTGGGTCAGGCTGAGTGTCGGCTGCTTGAGCATGAATCAAACGGGTTGGGCATCGATTATACGGACGGTAGAGTTGGGTTGCGTTTGCGGATGGGTCAGCAATTAAAAACGTATAATTCATGCTCCAAAAGAATTCTCATACCAAACAAAAAACAAAAAACCGAAAAAAATAAAGCTAAGAGGACACGCGTTTTTCGCATATAATTAAATTTTGCTAAACCCAAAAGTAATTGGTGGTCCCAGATCACGATGATGATGATAATGATGCAGTGGAGAATGTGGATATGGCCACCATAGCTGACATCTCCCTTTAATTATCTTCACCCACACACACACACACACACACAAACACACCGAGAAAGAGAGGGACAGAGAGAGTAACATGATATGGTTGTGTGTGGACGCGAGTGGAATGGCGTGTAGTGAACGCAAAGCCAAGGTGAACAGCGACAATGACACATGATTATCAGCACATGTGGGGGTGGAGAGAGAAAGGGGGGGGGGGGGACCACCTTTGACCTGGCGCTGGCTCTTAGTAGTCGTGTGGCAGAAACATATTGTAACATATAGTCAAGCATTAGATTAGTCTTGACTAGCTTGTTGTATTCAACCTTTAGGCCATGGTCTTGGATCTGACCTGCTTGCCTAGTTGTTGTTGTTCTTGTTGTTGCCTGCCTGCTCCTGCTGTTGCCTCTTGTACGACACGAACCATTATGCATAAGGTATGATTAATGAGATTCATGTTATTGTTGATGTGCACAGAGTAGAGTAGAGTAGAGCAGAGAGAGAGAGAGGAAAGGATAGCAAGAGCTAACCAGTTTTTCTCTATGTATGAGTGGCTACCACATCCCCCATCCCCCATCCCCCAAATTCATTCCACTGTCCCTCCGCTTGCTCTCTGTGTTGTGAAATGGCAACATTGTTAGCTTTCTTAATCAAAATTCATAGAAGAAGGCTATTTTGGCTTTAATCACATAGCCACAAAGCCTAATTGAGCCAATCTACTAGGGAATACATTGACTGGGGATTGGGGATCGATGATTGAAGGTATCAATCATGATATAAAGTAAGGAATAAGTTCTCAGAACTTCCATAAGCTGAAACTCATGCATCCAGCTCCTTAATACTTGTTATATCGAAAGGATTAGCTTATTCAGTTCAAACTCTGAATCATCGAGTTGCATAAAACTTTTCGATCTGGTGGAAATTTCTCTTGATCATTGAGATTGAGGCATGTCCGTCTGTATGATTATCGAGTTCTCGGAGACTATACGAGCTAGAGCTACTAAATTTGGGACATATACTCGTGCGGTGTGTACGCTGATCAAGTTTATTTTAAATGAGAATCATTCATGAAAAGCCACAATAAATCCGGTTGGATTGGTTTAGAGTTAAGAGTTTGCTTCTAGCTGATGGGCAGGATTTGTGTGTGTTTTGGAAATCAAATACACTAAACTTTAATCATATTAGTCATATGCTAGTCAAGTCACTAATGGGTTGTTTTACTAATTTAGCATGGGATGGGATGGGTTGATGCAATCAAACTCAATTCCTGCATGTGTTCTCGCCCATTTGCCATCCCTTTCGATTTCAGAGTGTTTATTCTTGCTGTTGTTGTACAACCGCAAATGCATTGTTCCGTTTGGGCACCCATAGTTCTATGACCAACGCCTCCACCACACACACACACACACTTTGTCACCATGCAGAGCCGCGAGAACTTCAATTGTACCAAATCCACTTCAATTTGTTGGCCTGGCAACCGCATCACGAATTCATGACCCTTTGCCCGAATAAACAGAACAGAAAAAAACGAACCGAACCAACAAAAATGAATGAAGTGAAGTGAGATGAGATGAAGGGGTGGAGTGGGTTGGGATGGGGTTTGAGACATGGATAAAAACCAACCAAAAATTGTATGCATAGCAGCCATTGGGGCGTGGCAAACGACCGACCGACCGACCGACAGAGCGACCATCAATCAAAATGCTGGACGGATGAAAAATGTTTGACAACGCACAAAACACACAAAAACCTACCGCGAAAATTGTTATTTTGTCCATTGCACGTGGCGTATGCGTGATAATTATCAGCTTGTGGAATATTTTAATAATTTCAATTATTTATTAATTAACTAAGGTGGCACACAACGGTGTCAATTGGCATTTAACAATAATTGACGCTTTGAAGTTGCCTAAGCTGACAGGCAGGAAAGGGCAGGGGTTGGAAGAGGTAGAGGGGGAGGGTGAGGGAAGGGGCTGTCTGTCTGATAACTGCACACAAAATAGTCGGACATTTAATTTATTGCTGTCCGCTGACAAGCGATTTAGATTGATTGCTCTTTTGCTCTAAAAAATCGTGGAGAAAATGAGAGAGAGAGAGAGGGAGAGAGAAGGGGCGGGGATGGTGAGTGGGTGGTTGGGTTGGGTTGGGGATTAATTAATAACAAACACGCACAAAATGCAAAAAGACCAACAATAAGAAGAGGAGCAGAACAACTAATTTTAGTCATTCCCAGTTTGCAGGCTGTAAACTTGTCTTCACAGTTTGACTTTCATTAATTGTTGTCAAGGTGTGTGTGTGCCTGTGTGTGTGTGTGTGTTTTTTCTCTCTCTCTCTCTCTGTCTCTTGCTGTTTGCTGTTTGTTTCTGGGCCATCTAATAAATGTCAAAAAGCGACAGGAAACAGACGACAATAAAACAAGAGTCGTAGAGAGGGGAATGGTGGGAGAGGGAGGGGGGAAAGAGGAAGGCAATAGCAAGGACAAATCTAGAAATTAATTTCATTTCGTTTCATTTGTTTGCTGTTGTCGTTGTTGTTGTTTACTAAGCCGTCGTTGACGCCGCCAAATATTGTAAAATTTTGCTCACGGAAATTAATTAACATTTCTTTGACTCTATTTTGGCAAACGGTGCGTATGATTAATATCATTAGAATATGTGTATCTGGTGGTGGTGCTGCTGCTGCTGCTGGATGACCTAGCACGTGTTTGGCATTTTTTGATAAGTTTTAAATTCAACAATGTTGCCACGCCCACACAGCTGGCACATTGAGCTAGCTCTCTCTCTCACACTCACACTCTGTGTGTGTGTGTGTGTTGTTTCTTTTTTTTTTTTTGCACATAAATCTCTCAAGTGTCACATAAAATTTCCGCACATGTACAGAATCAAAATGAAAAGAAATCAGAGAGAGAAAGAGAGAGAGAGAATGGGAATGGGAATGGGAATCAGACAGACAGACAGCAAGACATTGAGCGGTAGCGGGTAGCGGGGGTCGGGGGTAGTGCAATAAGTTATCAAAGTTAATAATTCTTAATGTTAGTGCATAAATAAGACAGATATTGTACTGACACGACGACGAGAGCGCGAGCGAGAGCGAGAGGCAGGCAACCACAGGCATATCAGGAACTTGTCACGGCCCCAAAATGTATGCTACACCAAAAAAAGCGAAGGCTGGGGCGAGCGCGAGAAATTTAAAATTTATGCAAGAAAAGAAAGAAAGAAAGCAACAGTAAGAAAAACTGACTGAAGGCTAATTTGCATAAAGAAATCGGCAAACGAAAACTGAAATGTGCAGGCCCGATCCCAATATCCCCCCCACCCTACCAAAACCTACCTCCCCCCTCTCTCACTCCCTCTGTGTGTGTCTGTGTGGCTGCTCAGTGGCCCGGCAAATATGAAACGTAAAGTGTTCATGCTGACATCGCGACATAAAATATATACATGTGAAGGGGGGCGGGTAGGAGTAGGAGTAGGGGGGAGTTACAACTGTTTTGCCTTTTATTTTGTTTTCTTCTTTGCTTATTTGGCAGGCCTTTTGGCTAATAGCAACCATTCTCTCTCTCTCTGTTGAGAGCAGCAAAGCATAAATGCCAGGGCCAACAACAATAAGTCCATGCAAGCAAAAGTTTTATCCCCCCCCCATCCAGTCTTAGTTTGCCATTTGAAAAACTTACAGAAAAAGGAAAAGAAGGTTTGCTTTCCTCCGATTGTGACCAGACTTTGGTTTTTGGTTTCTACATATATTGACACTGCTTTGGGGCTTTCCTTTCCCTTTTTTTTTTGTGTGTCCGTGTGTCGGTCGAACATCATAAATTTTAATGCCTCAACCTTAACTATGGCACATGAATAACTTATGTGGTGCAAATTGTAGGTTTATTTACTAGCCAATAAGTATTGTTATCAATAAATAAACTTTTAGTGTTTGGTAATTACATTATTTATTCAACTAATTGGAAATAATTCGTATGAAAGGCACGTGCTCTGTGGCCTGGCCCACAAAATCTACCAAAACCTTTCACTTCTCTCTCTCTCTCTGTTTGCCATTCTTTCCTTCGTTTCGATCATATTATTTGACTTAATTAATTGCCGACAACTTGACTGCATCAGAATGACAATGGCTAGAATTACAGATTTACCTTTACCTGCCTAGCTGGAGAGATAATCTTTTAGACATCTATTTGATTTGAGTAGGACTAGCATCGAATAACTATCGAAAACATTAGAGATTGGGGGACTAAAATATCGAGCATTCTTTTGCATGCCAAACTAAATGTATTCTCTTTTGGTAAAATAGTTTTCGTACCATTTTGCTAGTTTTACGTTTATTAAATTCTTTTAATTGACTCATTTCGTTGCCATGTAAGTAACAACTTAATCAATTTTACTCTGTGGACGTTTCAAGTTCATAACTCTTACGAAATTCCATAAAACAATTTCACATATTACTCATACGCTCTGTGTGCCGCACACGCACACACACACACACACAGAGACAGAGAGAGAAAGAGAAAAAAAAAACTATTAAAAGGCTAAGACTAACAGCTTATGCAATAACTAATAAAGCCAAAAATGTAACCTCTTTTGTAGCCCCACACACACACACACACACACACACCCTTACACACACACACGCACACCCAGTTAGTTACACAGAGAGACACATAAATAACTAAACTGCCATGTGGGTTGCTGTTTTTAGGTTCCAGTACAAAAATTGCCATATTCTTCCAACTTCCAACTGAACTCCATGGGATTTTAATAACTGCTGTTTGGGTAAGTAGGTGTTTAGTAGCTATTATCATCTGGCATGTGTGCTGGTGTGTGTGTGTCGGTGTATCTCTTTCTTTTCTCTCGTTTCTGCTTTGTTGTTGTGCTAAACTCTTTTTAGCATCAATATTTTATGTATTATGCCCCAACAGATTATGATTTATGAAAAGATACTCATTGTCTACCCTATATTTCATGCTAGCTGTTCAAGTTTAGGTGTGTGTTTGGGTTTCTGTGTGTGTGTGAGTGTGCATGGGGCGGGGGGGCACAAAAAAATTACGTTAAAAGTGTTTAAGTGGCGTTGGCGCTAAGTAACAAGTTGAAAAATTGCGCAGCTCGCTCGTAAATTTGCTCAGCAAAGTGAAAAGTAATAATATACAGGCATTATAAATGGTTGAACGTCCTTGCGAAAGGAAGGTCAGGTAAGTGGGTTAGGTGGTGGTGTTGGTGGTGGGGTGGCTGAGAGTCAATGGACCCCACCGAATGCTGCCTATGAAGAGAGAAAACTTCAAAGACACAGGGCACAAAAATGGGCATGGCCACCAAATAGAAGAGAAACGAGGATACAAAAAAAAAAAAAAAAAAAGAGTACGCCCAGCTGAGAAGCAGTCAAGCAGAGACTACAGAACACAAATACATATGCATATGCCACTCTATAGATGTGTGTGTGTGTGTGTGTGGGTGGGTGAGTATGTGTGTACGTGTGTGTGTGTGTGTGTGTGTGTGTATGGATGTGTGCAAAAAGCATTTCAAAAGTAATTCAAGCAAGAAAAAAGTTGGGTAATTGAAAGTTTGCCCATAAAAATTTGTCGCTCTGCGTTTTTGCCTGTTTGACTGAAGGGCCCAACTCTAGCTACTCCCCTACCCCTCCCCTTTCTCCACCCCTCTCTCTACGCTCTCACTACTTTACTGTTTCTGTCTCTGACCCCCATTTTCGCTTGTTCTTCTTGTGTCTGCCACTGTCTCATTCAGTTTTTCATGCTGATAACTTTTCATTATGCATCCCCCCCTCGTCTCTCTCTCCCTCTCTCTCGCCATTTGCCGCGCCGTGGCTTCCCTTTCCTCTTTTAGCCACAGTCTCATGCCATTATCTGGAGCACTATCGAGGCGCCCAAAACTAGTTGAAGTGCTTGAATTGTTTACGTTGATAACTTTCTTTGGGTTTCTTGTTTCTCGTTCCTCTCCTCGTTTTTCTCCTCGCGATTTTCCTCCTTTTTTTTCGTTTCGTTTCGTTTTTATTATTGTCTATACTGTGGAATCACGAATTTGGGTATATAGGGCAGACTGATGCTTATCCTTCTAGTTGTGTGATTAATTTCTATTTAGATGTTTAGACAGAAGACAGATTTCAGGCTCGCTCCGTTTCAAGGGATTTTATTATGAATAGAATGAGAAAGTTGTGTCTTTGAAATGAATGAGACTTTTATCATGCAGAACTGTTATTTGGTTAGTTCGGTTCTTAGTTAGTTGAAAGCTTTTCCACAATACAATTAATCAATGATTAATGCTATAAACATTCAGATTTCATTGATGAAATGAATCTTTACAAAGATTTTTTTCATTTAGTTGTAATTCTCAACTAGTTTTAGTGTTAAACGTATGGCTCCACCATTGCAACTCTGATTCAGACATCCTTTTTGTAGGATATGTGGCTAGTCGATGTCCACAATTAAATAATTGATAGTTGGGCAAAAGAGTCTTAAGTTTTGCTTCGGCCGCCGCCGCCGCCACCGCCGCCGCCACCGCCGCCGCCACCGCCGCCGGCTTCACTTGGCTGGCAAGGAATTTTTTATGGGCGCGCATAATGAAAACGCAAACGCGATTGCAGTTTAACTGCACTTTTTCAATGGCAATACTCGGGGAAAACAAGAAGAAAAGGCTATCACTTGAAACTCGACAAATTGCCAGAGCCCAGCCCAAAGAAAAAACAACAACAACACCGACAACACCAACAACGACAACAACAACAATGACAAATGGTAAGACGTGTGTGCGTGAGGGTGTCCCAGTGTGTGTGGCCACAGAATAAGCGTAAATGACATGAAGACATAACAAGGAGCAAATTGGCGAACAGAAAAAGGCAAACAAAATATACGAACGAGGGCTTCTCGATATATCTGGGGTTTCAAGTTCTTCATTTTATTTATACCATTCCATGGTAAACTCTTCATCTAGCCCTCGCATGGCACACAATCTCTTGGCCTCAACTTTTGTAGATTTGTCGCTGCCTGTTAGGCTTTAAACTGGCCACACAATGTAATAAATTAGATTTAAGTAAACTTACTGTCGCGCCAAATATTTAACACCAATCAACATGAGATGACACGCCCACAAGTATTCACAAAGTTTTTTTTATTTTATTTGTGAAGATGAAGAAGTGGCTGGCGAGGGAGAGAGCAAGACAGACAGGCAAAAGAAAGAACAGAGAACGAACGAACGAACGAAAGAAAAGAAAACTTTGCCCTTTTGGCGCATTTTTGTGTCGAGTTTCTTGAAGTTGCCAGGTTCCACAGCTTTTGCAGTGGCAAGACGAAAGGTGTCAACAATGACAAACACTTTTAACTAACCAACTTTTGTTGATGATTGTGTGGTCCTGATAGCAGCAAGGACAACAACGACAATGACAACGACAAGGACTTCTTAAAGACATTTGATACACACACACACACACACACACACACACTGAGACACAGAGACACAGAGACACAGATGATAAGCAATGAAAATCCTGACTGGCTGCTGCTGCCCTCTTAGGCTAATCATCTTCAATGACTTCAATCTCGCGATGTCCCACCCAAATGGGACACATCAATTTTACAGCTGCTCAAGCTCACCAAGCAGCCAAGGTGGAAACAGGTAAATCAATCACACGCATTATGCGATGGCTTTCTTTTTATGTCAAAGTCCAAAGTCCTGGCAGCAGGAGATTTCATCTGGCATGGGATGCAATGGAATGGGATGGGATGGGATGGGATGGGCAGGTTGAAGATTGCTCCTCCCTGGATTCGGTATGAGTTTATTTGGGTTTTGGCTTATACTAAAATACATTTTATGGCTCACATATGCCATTGGCATTGTCATCGTCCCCGCAGATTTTTATGCCGCTCCTGGGCTTGTTATTACTTGTAAGTGGGCAAAGCCCGGAATGTGCCTCGCTCATATATATGCATACATCAACCGGATGGGTGGGCGCTACGGGACGGAATGAGACGAAGACAACAGGATGGCCAGGAGAAGAAGAGATGGCCTGGGAGATGATGGCTGAAAGACGGCGTCGTCTTCTCCTATACTACATTTTATGGCCTCCTCTCCCTGTCTCTCCCTCTCTCACTCTTTATGTATATTTCACATCATTTGCCTTAGGCTTTGTCATTTCACAGATGCCAAGTTGTGCCAGTGCTAGTGCTTAGTTGTGTGTGTGTGTGTGTGTGTGTGTGTGTGAGTGTGTGTTTGTGTGGGTGGTTGTATATTTATTAGACCCTTTTTTCTTCGGTTTCGAAATTGGAGAGCTGCTTCCTTGTTAGCCCCTGATGAGATTTTTTGTAATTGATAGTTCTTTCATCTTTGGCTTGAAGGACCGACCTCATGCGAGTTTTAAATAACAAAATGATTATGTTCAGAAATTGGCAACAACAGCAACAGCAACCGCAATAACAATAGCAAATTCCCATATTTTAGTGTAGCTGGTTAGCTAGTTTTAGTACCTGTTGAAAACCATCCAAAACACCGAAGCATAATAAAAACCTTTATTGTAGACCAATTTAGAGGATTATTTTTTGAGATATGGCTATGCTAAACTGAATGTCTCAAGGGTGACATTAAGTGAGGAATTATGTGAGATGGATCGTCCCATAAAAATATCTGCCACTCGTTAGAAATATGTTAATCTTCTTTTTGTCCATGTAAGGGATCACAATAGCAGCTTTTAGATTCAGAAGTTTCATTTACAACACTTTGACTAAAGATCAATAGACACATCTATCTTCTGACATATTCCCAATCAATTTTGATGGAGTGGAAAGTATTCTAATATGTCTAGAAAATGAAACAAAAGTAAATTGTAAATTGTTCAACTTGCATTTCGCTTCTCGTTTTGTAGATACAATTTAAATTACATTGTTATTGTGACAAATTGAGGAAGCAAACAAAAGGGAAAAATTAAAGCAAGTTAACATCCTCCCCCTCTCCAACACACACACACACACACACACACACATACACATGTACATATAAAACTCGACTCGATGAATACCCTTAAATTCGCATTAGATAAAAACTCAACTCCATCTATCAATTTTCTAAGTGAATTGCTTGCTAAAAGTAATAGCAAATAGCTTTATTTTTTTTTTTTTTTTGGGTTTTTCTATTGGGAAAAGTCTTAGGTGAGTAGTATTAGATCCATGTTAGGAGAAATAAAATTTCCTCTACACTTTTTGCCATTGTGCTCACGGCAGTCGACGTAGTCATGGCTCGTGGATTTGAATAATTGTGCAACAGTGTGTAACGGTACATAAGAGAGAGACAGAGAGATGGGGAGAGAGAGACGAGAGAGAGAGAGAGAGAGAGAGAGAGAGAGAGAGAGAGAGAGAGAGAGAGAGAGAGATGGTGAGAGTGTATATTGCATTGCTCTGTTAGGTTCTGTTGTTCTTGCACACTGTTTCCATCTCTCAAGTGGCAACACTTTTCCATCTCTATCTGCTACTCTAGGACGGAAATGGAAATTATTTGATTCTAACTTAACATGTCCTTCCACTGATCCTGTCGATTATTCTACAGTTTAAATTTAGTCACAAAATCAGCTTAAATGTTATTAAGCAACTTCTACATTCAATTAATTCAATTTTAAATTTCAAGTTGAATATTTCGATCATTGAGAGAATTTTGAGTCAAAAATTTGAGAAAAGTCAGGAACTCAATGAAAAATGCGCAGTCCCATTTATTTAAATGAAATATGCCTAAGAAAGCAGAAGACTTCGATGGGTCGTCGGCAAAACCAAGCTAACAACTGCTATCTTATTGATATGATCACATAAAGTTTCAGGTCGAAGGTCAATCGGATTTGATTCGTTCAGGACTGCCATTTGATGCCTTTTGATTAATGAGTGAGTGTGGCCCACTGTGCTTCGCTCCGCTCCGTTTCTGTGATCCGTGTGTTCGTTATGTATTTGTTAACTTATGCTCATATGTAGGTATGCAGGATTTTTGTTATTGTTATGCATATGTATTGCATGTATTTAGCTTTGTTTGTGTGCAAACCATTTTTTCTTCTATCGTTTTACCATTTTTTTTTTGCTGTTGGTTTTTGTATTTATTTCAGTTGTATTTCTGTTTTGTTATTGTTGTTCAAATTAAAAATGATTTAGATGCCAGCAAATTGAGTTCACTTTGGATTTCGTTTTAGCCTTCGTTTTGTTTTTGTTGGCTGGCGTGTAATTTAATTGTTTGATATTTGCACACACACACACGCACACACACACACACACACACACAGAGGTAGAGAGGGAGATATATTCCCATTCGCATTTGTCTGCATATCGTTTTATTTTAATCAAGTCCTGGCTATTGTTGTTAGTGCTGAAAAGAACATACAATTTCATGCTCTATTCTATTTTTATTCTATTCCAAATTGCAAGTGTTTTGCCCCCTGTGTGTGTGTGTGAATGGGGTGAGTTAGGTAAGATGAAAACCCATTTGTTATTTGCAACTAAAAAGTGTTATCTAAATGTTAATTGTTGTTGGCATTGCCATTAAACAAATCTCCGAATGTGCTGGAATACAATTTTATGCATTTTTCAAATATATATTCTCAGTCCGAGACAAAGTATCTTACGACTTTTAGCACAGGCGCAAAAAGAAATTTACAGAATTTAACACACAAGCACACACATCTACATAAACACACATATTTAAGCATTGTATACGTCGTTTTAGACATGCCACAAAGGAATTGAAACTAAGCATGGAGAAACTACAGGAAAAATTTAAAGTCATAATCTGTTGTTTTTGTTTCTTTTAAGAGGATTTGAAACATTTGTGTAGTGGAACTATTGTCTAAACTTGAACGAAAGGCGTTCTATCAACATAAGAACTAAATACTCTCTTTCACTTCAAAAACTCCAATTCTCTAATTTTTTTAAAATTGCATTTCACTTTTTTCCAGGTGGTTTTAACACTTTAACTCACATAAAAGTCGCAGTGAACGCGGTCAAACTTTGTGAAAATCAATAAGGAAAGTTAAATTCATTAATAAATTTCACCCAAATATCATGGGGCATACTTTTAGGCATACAACTCAAGGGCGGGGAAGTTTCTTTCAATTTTTTGCAATCATAGTCGGCCTTGAAGTCGGACGGATAGACTTACTTGATTTTTTAATGCTTTTTAGCTCAGTTTACTGTCTTTTTCTATTCCATTGATGTCTATAATTTTCTATCTATCTCTCTATTCAAAATTTGTAATGTTTCTTCAAAAACTATTTTTTCTCTACCAATTTTCCTGCGTCTTACTTAGCATAAGTGGACAATCATTGTCGCCGTCGCTGGGCATTAAGTCGAGACGGCCATCTAAGAAACCTAAAATCGAATGTCTGCCCGGAGAGGTCTTGGAACTGGAAGATGAAACCTATGACGAGTGCGTCGGAAATGGCACTTTTTTTATCGCATTTGTCTTATCAAACTGCCAGACCTGCATCAGGTTTAAGCCGAAACACAAGGAACTGGTCAAAGAATATAAGGATAAGGATAATTTATGCTGTGCTCAATACGATTGTTCAAAGAACAGTGAACGTTGTCGCAAGAATGGAGTGACGGCTGTCCCCTGTTTCGCATGGTTCATAAATGGCACACTAATTAGGAAATTCGAGGACACTTTGAGTGTGAACAATTTACGATTGTTTATTAACGAAATGCTCAAATATAAAGCAAGTTCTGGCACCCGGCAAGCGACGGTTAATGGATTTGCAATTGTCATAGTACTATTTGTGAAATACTTTATATTAAATTATCGCATGATATAAACAAATACGTTGTGTGTGTGTGTGTGTGTGTGTAGAAACAAATTGATTTCTCTCTTCAAGTCTGGGCATAAATTTCTATGGCTTTTTATGGTAACAGCCTCAACAGACCGGGCTCTCTCTCCCTTACAATTGAAACCATTTGCCAGAGTTTCATAATCAAATACATAATTTTATTTATATGTTGCCCCTTAACCCCTCACCCATCACTCGTTCTCATAGCCCTTACAGACCATATTCCTTATTTCCTTTCTGACCTAACCCAAAAGCGAAGCAAAAAAGTTTCCACCAAATTTGCTTACATTGGCGAAACAATAAAAATCCATTGTCTGGGCATGATGGACAGGAGCTAGCAGCAGGGGAGTTCGGCGGGTTAGGAGGGGGCCTACGTTGTGGGGCCAACAAAAAGGATACTCATCTCCTTGGCCGAAATGCTATTTGTTAAGTGCGCGAATGTTGGCGCATAAATAAAAATATAATTGAGCTATGAGCCAAAGGACGAAGCGGAAATGCCATCGCTTGAGACCCAATTCCTGTTTCGAATTCCTACCCAGCCACAAGCAGCCACCCAGAAAGATCACAACATGGCCTAGGGGGGAGCAGGGAGGATATCGCTGAAGCAATTCCTTTTCAAATATTGATTTTTGGTCAAGCACAAATAAATTAGCTGCCATTAATTGGAATTGACTCAAGCAGTGCACGAATTTTTTGGTCGACAACCGGTCGAGAATTCAGCTAATTGATTAGCCATCTTTTGTTCAATATCTTTCATTACCACGCCCCCTTTGTTACTAAAAACGCCCCCCACCAAAAACCTGCCCATGAAGTCTTCATTAAGTCGTTGTCATTGCATTTAATTGCATTGGCAAAAGTTCTCGCAACAACAATTAAAATTTTCCCATTGCACCTGGCTTAACTTTTATCCAAAGCCAGGCAATTGAATGCTCAACTTGGCCGAGTTGTTGTTGTTTTTGTTGCTGTTGCTGATGCGCCATATAATTTAATTAAAACAAAATTGTCTGGTTCTGGTTCTCGCCCCTTCCTCCTCCTCCTCCACCCTCCTGCTGCTCCTCCTGTTGATGTTGCCCTGGTATTAAATTTAAAAAGTTGTACTTATAATTGGGCGCGCACTGGGGCGTTTAAATTTTAATTGAATTTATTTGCAAAAAAAAAAAATACACTGCTGATTTCATAATTAGTAGTTGAAGGGCATGGCCAAAACTGCTAGGGATGGTGGGAGACACGCTGATTGTGATTAAAATTAAATTGAATACAAGAAATCAAAGCTGAATACGTTGTGCTTGCAAAAACCGTTTAAATTAATTTTCGTGTTTAGTTTTTTAATCCCAATTGATAAGGTTATCCAAAATAGTTACAAAACTAATTTAAAACAAAGTTCTTCAATATTGGAGCAGCCATCTTAAAGATTAGATTTATGTATGTTGCCGCAGAAAGTATGCTATATTTATTTGTATAAAGTTCACCTGACGTTTAATATTTAATTGGCCTTTTGCATGGGCTTGATATATTTTCAATATGTGCTGGATAAAAAGTGTATATTTTTGGCATAAGTGGAAATTATTTTTAAAATTTTTCCAAGCTTAATACATGAGCAAAAAAAATGTCTTTGATAATTACCTTTTTAATAATTTAAATTTTGTAGTTTTAGCTAAGTAAATTTTTTGCAGCCCAAAAAAGTATGCTATATAAAGTGCCAAGGGCCAATTAAGTGCCTTAAAAATGTGATTGGCTTTTGCATGCGATATTTGATAATAAAGCGCCCCAAATGCGGAATCTACAATAGAATATTCTAAAAGTGACATTTCGATCGGGTATATCAGTTGGCTAGTTCGACAAATAACACCTTGGGATAATTGCAGTTTAAAGGAGAAGAAGTTTAATAATAACTTTCAAATTAATACTGCTCTCATTGGGAGCTGAAAGAGCTCTTCTATTCATGCAATTTAATGTTTAATTGTTAACAACATTTATAGTTAAATGACAATTAATAAGAACTAATGTGTCATGGTTTGCTCAAGTTCAAAGAGAGAGTTTTGAAGTTATTTTCGCCTTGTGAAGTCGTAAATTATATGGTTGTATACTTATTATGTAATAAAACATACCTTAATGGCCATTTTAGGTTTGAAAAAGAGTTTTGTGTCATTAAGGAGAGAATATGGTCAGTTGTTGTTGTTGTTGTTGCATCAACTTTTCTGTAACAACAACAACAGCAAACACTTGACTAACAAAACGTATGGAGACAGCATCAATCACTTTGCTACACACAAAAATGTCATTGCATACAAATCGCAATTAATTTACCTACCTCAGCCAGCCAGCCAGCCAGCTAGCCAGGCAGCCTGCCTTCTTGCCCGTGCCCGAGCCTGTGCCTGGATGGCAATCCCCAATCTCTGCTCCTGCTTCTACTGCTGCTGCTGCTGCTGCTGGCTGTCTGACACTGTTTGTTTGGCTTTCTCCTGTAGCCGAATGGCAGCAGCAGCATCACTTGCATCAGCAGCAACAGCAGCAGCAGCGATGGCAACGGCAACGGCAACTTGTCTGGCATGTTTGCTTGCATGTCAAATTCTCATTTCATTGAAATCGGGCAAATATTGACTAAGAACTTCGATGCAATCAACGCTGCCAACTGCCAATGACAACTACGACAAATGGGCGTGGCATGTCGACATCTCCTGGCTATAGAGAGGATGAGGATGGAGATGATAATGGCGAAGGCGAAGGCGATGGCGATGGCGATGGCGATGGCGATGATGGCAAAGCCGTAGCTCGCTCAACTCTCTGGCACATATTTGCATGGCCATGAACTGACTATGAAAAGAGAACGAACAGCAGAAATGACAGTGAAAGTTATCTTAAAGACCAAACCCGACCAGACTTGACTCGACTCGACCCGACCAATCAGCCGATAAAGGTGAAATTTGTTTGGCTGCTGCCAGGACGACAACTGGCACTTAGTTATTAAAACATTGCCACAAAATTGCTATGCAAGTTTCGTGTCAATAAACTAAACTCTAAAATGGGCTACTCAAGCCAAAGTATGTACGTTCGCCTTGCCCAGGATCTAAGGGAGCTGATACCTTTGAAGCCAAGTTCATTCTTTCTTTTTTTTCAACAACAAAAATGAAAGGGGGGAGAGCAAAAAAAAAAAAAACACCTGGGGAGCAAGTCAAAAAACAATTTTCGCTCATTATCATTTCAACATATTGTATGCCCAAGTGTTTCAAATTGTTCAAAGAGCCGACTTTGCTGTTGCTACTTTTACTCCTGTTGCTAAACAGAAACAGTTGCGGGTAAGAAGCTCTTAGGTCCGGGGCGCCCTGATGATGAAGAAGTTTTCTCCTTTTCCACAAGGATTCTTGTTGTGTCTGTGTGTGTGTGTGTGTGTGTGTGTAGGTGGGACTGGTGCTGCTGCTGCTTGAAAATCACTATGCTCATAAATGCGCCATGAATAAATTAACTGAGTGAAAAAGCCAAAAGCGAAAGCAAAAGCAAATGGCTGGCATAACAGAGCCACTAGCGAAGCGAAGCGAAGAAGAGGTATGTATATGTAGGTAGTTGTAGATGAGTAGGTAGATGAGGTTTTAGTCAACGGAGAACAGAGCCTTAGATTTCATGTGAATGATAATAATAATTGAGGCAACAGCACCACCAAACCCACGAAACCCACCCACCGCACACGCGTTACAAGTACCAACACCGACATGGTCATATAATAATAACAGAGTGTAAATCGAACACTGAGAGAAAACCAACTCCAACCGAAAGAAGGAGTTCAAAATGGGAAATGAAGGCTATCGATAACAGTGTTATCGTTACTCTATCGCCACTAGAATTTGCCACAGGGAATCTGAAATATGATAATTCCAGCGAGGTATAAATTAAATTCTAGTCGAACTCAATTTTTAGGTCTCTCTCTCCATTATATTTTTTTTTTCTGATAACCAAGCAACCGATTTGCTTGTTGTTGCTAGACAACATCAGAAATATATAGAAAAAACAGCTTTATCGATTCTCCACCTACGCCGCCACGTTGACCCAACAGCAACGGCAGCAGCAGCAACCAGAAACAGAAACAGAAACACAGTAGCAACAATATGTCGGGAAACCGAATTACTCAGAAGCACGGCTCGGTGACAGCTCGTCATCGTCAGACGCGTGCTAATCGGCTCACTCGACATAGTTGCTTCACTTTAAAGCGTCCAGCGGTTTTCCATTTGCGTAAATCCCTAGTGGATTATGTGGACGAGGAGCTGCGCGATATGGATACGTCGGTGTTCTATCAGCGAATATTTATCTTGGCTAAAAACATACATCCGGGACAACGTCAGGGTAATGTGCCCTCAGCAAGTCAGGGACAAGCCGAGGAGTCACGCTTCAGTGTGAATACGCAGTTAACTGCCGCTGGATCAATCGCAGCCGAGTCCATGGACGGAGAGGGAGGTGGAGGAGTAGGAGTAGGAGGACAAATGCAAGATGTGACTGCCGAAATGGCGACAGAACTTGCCGAAGACACACTGCAAGCGGAGGGCGATGAGAGTTCGAATGCCTCCTCACCGGAGCGATCACGGATAAAGGCATTGAATCTGAATGAGGATGAGTTTGGAGCCGAGGCTCGTGGGAATAGTGAGACAAGCGCTGGAGCCCAGAATGTTCAAGGCGATTTGGAGAATATTGAGACAGTGACGCATACCTATCGATTCGATGAGGAGGAGAACACCGTGCCGGAGGACGAAGATGAGGAGGAGCCCTATGTGGAACAAATGGAGGAAAGCAATATGCCAAAGGATTTCTATGCCCTATTCCACGAGCGTTTGCATGAGCTGCACAAGAAGTGCTTCGGTCAGACCTTCACTCCGGATCCCTTGTGTGGACTGTTTCTCTATATGGGTGACTATAGCATGCTAATGCTGGAGACCGGCGAGGACATGATGGGCATGTTTTGTCGCGAATTGGTCAACTGTTGCTCGGAGTTTTGGTCAAACAATCGGGTGTTTCTTATCGAAGATCACATCAAAGAAATGTACACAAAGGAGTTGATCTCTCGCCGCATTCCGGCCGCCTTCATCAATGAGAAATTCCCGACATCTACGCCCACGGATGAGTATCTGATGGGGAAGCAGCATATGATCATTAAGGAGAAGCTACTGACCATATGCAGCATGATAAAGCAGAGCACTCAGCAGGATCCGCATTTTGAGACATCATCGCAGAACAGCACCGACGAGGATGAGGACCTGACCCATCGCACGACGGTGGCAACAAGCGCCAAGAATCCCAGATCGACAGTCGGCACTGTCGTCGATGCCTTGCCAGTGGATGTATATCGCCGACTATTGCCGGAGATCCAACGCATGGATCTGGTATTGGGCTCGTCGCGTTTCTATTACACACTGAGTGAATTTAGCACAATTTATGGCCATTCGCCGTTCGCCCCCGACGATGATAGGCTCTTCTGGCCCATACAGAATCAATATACGCCAGCGAATATCTTTATGCGGACACCGTTCGATATTAATTTAACATTTTCCGACTATGCTGCCGAGATGTTGCAACGCCAAAAGGAGGAGCAGCTGCTGCAGCAGCAGCAAATCCAGTTGCCAATAGTGGCCAATGAGGAGGTGAAACCGGCGGACACTCAACAGGATGCCGCTCAACCTGTGGCTGATTCGGAGGCAACAGGCGCAGGCGTTGCTCGTCTATCCGAGGGGGGTGACTCATAGGGGAACCCTTTTTTCTTTCAGTGTAATCAGCATCATCATTCGCATCATCATCATCATCGGTAGCAGTTGTCGCTGTTATCTCCAAAACTCGCGCTTTGGTTACAATGTTTTCGGCTTTGTGCACATGACTGCATTTCATTCACAGAGAGAGAGAGAGGGAGGAAGGGAGAGAGGAGGCTGTGGGAGGGTTGGGAGCTGACTGCCTTGTTTTGGCTTGCCACTTGAATGACTCGACTTTGTTAACATAAACATAAATTTGTGTGGCTCACACAAACACACACACACACACACACACAGACACACTCGCATATGTGAGTGTGGTAACCAGTTTGGGTTTGGCTTTTAACATAAACCGCAGCAGACGCCAGCTGTCACATGTAATACCGTTAGAGCTTGCAGCTGTCAAAAGCCGTTGCTGCTGCCATTTTAAGTCACTTGACAGTACAACACACACACACACACACACACACACACACAGAGAGAAAAAAAGAAGCGAATAAAAAAACAACAAGAAGAGAACCCATACAAAAATACAAAAAAAGAAAAGGCAAATGTGCTCACGAAAAATGTTTATACAGGAAGAGAGAGAGAGAGACAAAAGAATAAAGCGGTAATGGTGCGAGGTGTGTTTCAAGAGAAACGCCGCCATTCCTTTGATGTCGCTCACACTCTCTTTGCATAATAGATCAATGTCCATGTACTATTACATATTTAATTCACAAAATAAATTGCTTTTAAAGTCGTCGTCGCAACGCCACAACAACAACAAAAGGGACATAAGTTTTGCCAGTTAGTTAAACTCTTACCCTGACGAGGGTAAATGGAAAGGTTAAAGGTTTCAATCATTGCCTGCCTGCCTGCCTGCCTGCTGAGAGAGCTATGGAAATCAATGAATGCCATTCTTCTGAATTTTAAAAACCCCTAAAAGTAGGCTTTGCCAAAATAGGAGATTTGCAAAGGGAAATCAGTCAATCAGTCAATGGTAGATGGGGTTCATCTTCAACAATCATATTTGACATGAAAGTAGATTTCGTTTAAATAGAAGAAAAAATAGAAGGGAACTTAGTCAATTAATCAAGGGGTAGAGATTATGTCCAATTAACTAGCTTATCAGAGAAAGTAAAGAAGCTTCCCAAAAGCAAATATTGCCAGACGGATGGATCCGTGCCGATAAAACTATGCTCAACTGAATAATATAAAGTACATACATAGTTCCATTACTCTTTCTTGTTTGCCTTGGATAATTTATAGTTTTTAATTAAAGCAAAGTTTGGCAAATGTTTCCCAAAAAAAAAAAAACTAAAGGCTTAGTCCGAAAAATTGGTTAGCATATTGAAATTTTTATGCAAATTGCAAAATGCTTGGGGGCAAAGTTTAACTTTTTTTTTTGTTGCATAACTAACGTTTAGCAGAATGAGGAGAGGTTAGAGTTGTTTTTCCAATCGTTGGCTAATAAGAACCTAAGTTATTTAAGATTCATTGGAGCGGTTTGGTTAAGCAGAAATATTTCTACTTGAAAATCTAACGCATAACGGAAGCGGAAGCCATACACACAAAATATAGTTTCTGGTGACTTGAATCCCAAATGCGGTTAAAGTTTAAGCGAGTAGCAAAACTTTGTTAACCTTTGAATGCACCTCGTCATGAATTTTTGATGAAATGTCTATGTGGAGCACATCATATTAGGCTAATCCTTTGTGGCCAACTTGACTGTTAACACACACACACACACACACACAAATAGTAAAAATGAATGTGTTTAGAAATTGAGCGGAAAAAGTTAATTAAACTTTTTTCCTCTCGGCAGGAGGCTGGAGGAGGGGAGGGGAGGCCGACCTAAGCCATGTTGTTAACACGCATGCAAGTTGGTTGCTGCTGGTGCTGGTGCTGCAGGACATGCAATGACAAGGACACAATTCAATCAAGCGACACACCAGCAGCAGCAACAACATTGAGTGTCAGCGCATAAACAAGGACATTGCACTCCAGGGTGCCTGCAGGTTGGCGGCGACTCCTCGACAGCAGCAGCAGTGGCAGCAGCAGCAGCAGCAGCAAAGAGGAAAAAGCCAACAACATTTGCCACTGCAGTTTTCATAAACTGCCAGACAACAGCAGTAGCAGCAGCAACAACAGCAACAACAATAGAGACAATGGCGATAAGCCGCTGCAGGTCCATGGACCCAGGACAAGAATGTACCAACTACGTGCCCCACAACTTGAGGCGCAAACTCATAAATTACAAGAGGAGCGAACGAGAGAGAGGAGAGCTAAAAAGCTAAAAGCAAAAAAATACCCAAAAAACAAAAAAAAAAAAAAAAAGAGAAGAGGAAAGATCTAAAATGACTTTTGGCTGCTGCTGCTGCTGGCCCCAAAAAGTGAAACTGTTTGCTGCAGTCACTTTAGGGGCGTTTTGGGCGTGGCATGGCATGGCCAGGCCTGGTCTGCCCTGCTCTGCTCTGTCCTGCCTTGTCCCGGACTGGTCTGGCATGGCCTTCGCCTCGTAACGTTTCATGGCAGAGCTCGGGCGTCTGTCTGTGGCGCCAAAGACCTAGCATAATTTGAGCCAAACTCAATTTGTTTGTAATGTTTTAGGAACAAACAAAAGCAACAACTAAATACATATAAAAATTTATATACATGTATATTATGTGCCATATACAATACATATACACATACACTTATATATATATATATATATATATGTATTGTATATATAAAAACAATTTTGCGCAATTTTGCGGCGCGATAAACGAATTTGAGAGCGAACCAAAACCAGGAACAACATGAAAGGATTTACTCTAGAAAAAAGAAAAGAACATGGCAAAAACTTCAAAAAGGACGCAAAGCAAGGCAACGACTTTCAGAATACCCTATAGGGGAGACTATAGGGGTAACAATCTTTCTTCCATTCATCCAATTTGATGGATAGATTTGTCACATTTCCTTCATATCATTTTCGAATGTACTTCTTCTGATCTGATCGCAATTTGCCGCAGATCTTAATATACCCTTTGATTTTGTCTATTGTCTAAAGGGTGTGAAAAATGAAAGAAGGAAAGGCAGTTCAAGGATAACATGGTTGCATTTTGGAGATGTGCGCCAAAACAGCAGAGAGGCTGAACATTTAGAGCCCAAAAGAGAAGGCCAAAAAATGGGGCAGAGGAAGGGGGGCAGAAAAAAAAACAAGCCAAGAGGAACAGCAGCCGAGAGAAGAAGACCAAAGTGAGCTTACGTTTTATAGAAACGACTATGACTGTGACATGACTTTAGATTGTTCATTTTCTGTTGCCAACACAGAAGCAGCCAGCCAGCAAAAGATCTTAAACAGACAGAGAGAGAGAGATAGATAAAGAGAGAGATTTAAATTTACTAAAAACAGTTTCCAATCAGAAGAGACAGTTTCAAGGAATTTGTGAATTGTAGATTGATCAAGAAGCAGAGAGATCGAACTGAATAAGACATCTCTCGAATGAATTATAACTAAACGAATTGAGTGCGTGTTGGGTGAGAACTGAGAACTAGGTAGGGCTTTTGTTTCGCGAGTTGAAAAGAGCCATATTTAATTAGTTGAATGGCAAACAAATCATCTAAGAATGAAAAAAAAAAATCAACAACCAAACAAACTTGTGACTTATAACTTTGAACTTACACCCACCAGCCATCCCTGAGGACGGAGGGAGGGAGGAGCCGACAAAACTTTCACACACACACACAGATTTATGATCCTTAAATTATTGACTATATGTATGTATAAGAAGTCGCGTGGGCCTTCTTTCGGCTCGTGTTGCTGCCTGCAGGCAGCTTTTTGGCCTTAGTCACATTCATCATATCAGACATATTTACGCTGCCAGCAAGCAGCAACCAGCAACATCGCTGTTTGCTGTGCTGTCTAGTTTTATGTAAGCTTTAAATCAAATTAAATGCTTAAACTGTTTTTTGAAGTTCATTTCCCAAAACAATTTTTCGGTTTTTCTCAATCTCAAACTTTTGCCATTAAAAAAAAAAAGCAAAAACAAACAAACCAACATCAACCGACTGGTGGGTCCTTCTCCTCTTAATGTCCCTTTCGAAACCGCTGAGTTGAGCTGAGCGGGTAGCGGAGAATTATGAAAGAAATTAAAAATAATATTGCACATAAAACCACGAGAAAATGTGAAATGGGGCCACTGGGAGGGAAATTAAGCTTAAAGAAATCAGTGAAAATGTTTGGCAAAAACTACACAGAGAGAGCCAAAAACCCAACAGAAAATGTGATTAACGATATACGTATACCCTGCCTCTATCCTAGAGTCAATAGATCTATTTGTATAAGAACTATTTACGAATTCTATCGAATAACTCAAAGCCTTGTTGCCTTAGCTTTAATTTATGATCGATTTGTCTAGTTGTAATTCCCAACTAGTTTTAGTTGGAATCGAATTACTGAAGATCTCAGCTTATGTATATATACATATTTACAAGAACAATGTGTGTATCGTTAGCAAAAGTTCTTTTGTTCCGGCCATTTATGATATAGGAGCATGTTCGGCTATAGTTAGAGTATTTTGATTTAATCTGATTCAGTATACAGTTTCGTCCAACTGTTTTTGGACAAGTTAATGTACTCTTTTTTTTTTGTTTTTTTTTTGTTTTTGATGTTCCTGACTGACAGTTGTTTCTGGTCTTTGGGGGGAAGGTTTTTGCGGATTTTCATGATTACATAGCAAAATGCAGCTTTCCCTTACATTAAAATCATGGCAGACAGAAGACACAATACATATATTACGGACAATTTGGGAATGGGGGAGGAGAAGGGAGGGCAAAAGTTTTCAAGGACATAGGCGAGTTTTGTGTTTGCGTTTGTGTTTCTGTTTCAGTTTCAGTTTCAGCTTCAACCAGGCGCATTTAATTTCAGCCATTAAGCGAATGTTTCATCTCCTTCCTACTACTATTCCCTATCTCCATGTTTCATGTGTGCGTGGGAGCCATTAATATACATATATGTGTACCCACACACACACACACACACACATGTATGTATGTGTGTGTATGTGTTGTCGCCGTTGTTTATCTTGATTTTGTCTGACGCCATTTTATTTTTTACACTTTTTCTCATATTTATTATCATGTCGGTTTCCGTTTCCGGCTCTAATGAAATCCTCCAACTGCCTTTGCTACTTTTCCTTTTCTTTTTGTCGTTCCCTTTCTCTCTCTCGCTCTCTCTCTCGCTCTCTTTCCGCTTTTCTGTTTTCTATCTTTTTGCTCTTGCTGTTTCAGTTGAAAAATATTTATTATGTGATTATGCTTAAGTTTAGCGCCAGCAGCGAGGGTTTTTCATTCCCTTGATTCCCCATTGTCTTGCATATATATGGAATATACCAGGAATTCCTTCTATTCCCGGTTTCATTTTTCGCTTTTTGTCCGGGCCGGCGGCAGGATTTGGCCTTTCTGGCCGGCCTGCCAGTCAGCCAGTCATCCAGTCAGCCAGTTGGCCAGTTGAACTGAATTGTTTATGTTTAAAGTGAAGTTAGTCCTCCGTTTTGTCTGTCGTTGACTTGTTGTAAATTACGTGGGTCAGTCAGGATGCTCGCTTGTTGCCGTTTTAAATTACATTGTTACAAATGTTACAGCAGATCCAGCAATATGACATTTGCCAAAGGAATCTCACAGTTCTCCGAGAAGAGAAAGTTGAAACTAGAATTTCGATATCTTGTGATCACGCTTTAATCGGAGGGCCTAGAAGAAGAAAAGGCTAAACCCATGGGAGTTTCCAATTACTCTTCTAACGTTTAAGCTAACTTTTTTCGTCTTCCCATCTATCTAATAAACCGATTTAAATTTGAATTGGAAAATGAATTCCAAGGAATTGAACAAAGAAAATAAAAATTTTTAAGCGCTTTTGCCATATGAACTTACCCATATATATGTAGGTTTATTTCGTTTCTCTCCAAGGTGATGAAGTGATGAGGACTGAAAAGAATAAAATTAAGAATAAGATATTGGATATTTATCGCAGAAGTCATTTTGGCAATTCGATCAAATTTGATGCCAAAATTTATTGTGATATTAATGTGAACAAAATATATTGTAAATTGAAAGCAGCGATGATAAAATAACATACAACAATATAATTGAAAAGTAAAGAGAGGTGGAGGGAGAGAAAATACTTAAGTAAATATAAGAAGATTTCGAGGCAAGCGACGCTCTTGAGTGAAGTTATTTTTGTCGAATTGTTGAGAATTTGAAATAACAATGGCAAATGGCAAATGGCAAAACGGCAGCAATCGAGCAGCATCTCTTTGGTTCTGTGTGGCAGAGAATTCTTGATGTGGTTCGCGTTCGCGTCTGTTCTGAAGCATTTCATAAATATTTTTCCTGACAAATGCCCTTGAAGTGCTTCAACTAATGTGAGATTTAATTATAAGACTGAGACAAACACAAACACATGATGCTGCTCTGCTGTAGTACATATAAAGCATTTTGCGCTAAAGTAAACACACACGCATGTGAGTGGAGACCGGGAGGGGGAGCGGTCGGAGGGGGGAGAAGATGACGGAGATGGAGCCAGCTTTTATTTCGTGCAATTTTTTGGTAGCTCAACTAACTGAAAGTCGCTTACAAAACATTGTAATTAACTGGTTTGTCAAATAAGTCGCATTAACACAATGTTATAAATGTTCTTGCAGCTGCTGCTGCTGCCATCCCCTTCTCCCCTTCCTCACCCCCCTAACCACCCACCAAACCCATCTACCCCCCCCCCATTTTGGTTTTTGCTGTAGACGTAACTCATGTTAGTTAGTTTTTGGGGGGAAAAGCACAACGGGAACAAGAACATTGCATGTCAGACACATTACGTATACGCCACATGCTACACATTTACATAGATTTGCAATGTTCGTGGCATACAAAATATTTGTTGCCAAAGCTTATTAATTCTTCTCTACTTCTACTTTGTTGCTGCTTGTAGATGGTGGAGATGGAAATGGTGATGGTGATGGCGATGGCGATGGTGGTTCTGGTCCTTGGCACGTGACTTGCCACACCCACTTCTTTGCCGTAACTATTGCGTGTTGGGTTGCCCAACAAACAAACCGAAAAAAAATAGAAGAAAGTTAAAGAAAAACCGACGACAGAAAGAAAACTTCCTTTTCTGTTTGAAACTTTGTCTCTCACTCTCATCGCGCGACACGTGTGCAAATCTTTTCTAGTTGCCATTCTGTGGTAACTCAATATATCCCAGATTTACGAATGCAAATTAATTAAAGTTCTTTAAGTTCTTCTTATACAGTGCCCCGCAGTGGCAACCACAGAAAAGTGCCCTTTTGTCGGTCAGAGTTAATTAAATCAACTCGACTCGTCTCGTCTCGTCTCGTCGTGTATCCCATCGACTGAATTGAGTTAATTTGCACAAATCCAATATGAAAATCAAAGCCGTAAATTATCTGCCATATTTTCTCTGTGCACATTTTTATATGTATATTCTTTTGCGCAAATTGAGTGGCAAAAAACTGCCAGAGGGGGGGAAAGAAGATAAAAAAAAAACTGCATTGTACATTTTACCTTTTTGATTTAATTTTGCGGTGGATGACGATGACCGTGACAAACGATATGGAAACCAGGAAAAAAAGAAAAAAAAATAATAACAATAACTGAAAGACGAAACGGTACGACAACAACTACAATGAATACAAAATATAAAAAAATGAATAAACCCCAAATGAAGCGAAATTAATTTAAAATTAATGAAAGTATCCGGCATATTGTAGTTACGTAATTAAGGAAATGTAGTAGGAGGGGTGAGTGGAGGGTATGTGACAGGGGGAAAACAGGTTTGTGTACAAGCAACGATTATTAAGTGGAAATTATTTTCGATTTTATGCAAAAGAAAATGAGAAAACAAGTGTAAATCCCATTAAAAAATGGAAGTAGGTAGCAACTGGATGGATGAGTTAATCAAGCTTTCCATAATGAAATCTGTGAAGAGATAAAGCTTTGCTTTGAGTAAACCTTTGATTCTGTAGATCTTTTTATCAGCAGCTGCATTGAGAGAGAACAAACTAAGCCCTTGCAGTCACTCTCTACTCTCTTTCATAGTGAAGTATTCCAAGCAGCATTTGGTCATTTTCTGTTTGTTTCTTTTGGCTATTTCTATTTGCTTTTTTGGTCCGATCTGAATAATTCTGATGAATGTGGTGCGTATATCAATTTGAAGCATAAATATGAAGTTTTATTTCATTGGATTTAAAACTGAGAGACTTGTTTATATAGAAACACACGGACAGACATTGGTAAATTGACTCGGCTAAAGCTTACTTCTCTCTATTCAATTGGCATTTAGCTTATTCTCAGAATTCCCCAATATTTAAATTGATTGTTGCCAAAAATGTTGACAAATATTTGAATGAAAAACCGAGATTCAAACAGAAAGAGAATTTTTTTCCTGTGGCAAATAAACCCAAAACACGCACACAATTATCACCTGAAAATATTGATTATTAAGGGCAATTTGAAATGGCATTTAAGCAACAGCGCCCAGGTGACCTCTTGCCCCCCTTCCCTGGTCGCTCGTCTCGTCTTATTCTGGGTCTGGCCCCCAACTCTTAGTGTAAGATGTGGCACGTTGTAGTTTTGTGTGTTTGGTGCTGTGTTTAGCAAATTTTAGCGCTGCTGCTTTGCATAAAAAGTGACAATTCATGTGTCTCGCTCTGTCTCTCTATATCTTTGTAACGCCGTCTCTCTCTCTCTCTCTGTTGTCTCTATGTATTGTTATTTAGAATGCAGAACGCCATTTGAGGCTGCTAATGAAGTAATTTCCAGGCATATCACGCATAATCCAAAGCACGTGAGCTACTTACAATGTAATTCGTTGTCTATTTGTCTGATATTGAAAAACGTCGCCCCACCGCGCCCAGCCGATTTAGTGGTAAAGAATTGAGATAATGATGGCAGCGGGTGAGGAGGGGTGTGTGTGTGTGTGTGTGTGTGTTAGTGTGTGCAGACAATGCTGCATACTTTCAGGCAAAAATCCGCCCCAGTATGTAGTCAAGTCGAGGTTGTTCTATGTTCAAGTGCAATTCATTGTCATTATTACGTGCCATGGCATTGAAAATGTTTACTCCTCCCCCCCCCCCCAACACACATCCATATACTACAATACATATATATCGATAATTCCGTTACCATCGATTCCGCAAAATTGTGGTTGCGGTTAAGTCGACTGGATGAGTGTGTATTCGAGCAAGAAGGGAGGAGAGAGAGAGAATGAAGAAGGCATGTTATTAATTGCTTACAGCATATTTCAATATTTGATGCTATAAGCTTGACCATAACAACAACAACAACAACCACAACAACAAGAGCAATAAGAAAAAGAAGAAGAGCAAACAGCTTAATAACTTAATGCCCCCCGAGAAGAATGAACCGAGAGCAACTTTCACACCCGGATACCAATACGTACAATAAGTAACGATTACAATCTCAATTACTATCCAAGTCAAAGTTCGGTTTTGGCTTCTGCTGCTTCTGCGTCTGCCACGCCCATCAATAAACAGCAGGCAGATACCGCCTCTCATACACACACTCACATCTCAAACCCAAAAATTAACTGAAATGGCAAACAACAGGCAAACGGAAGTAATCTCTCCTGGGTGGAACTTACTCTAATTATACGCAACATAAAATTCACTTTAGTTTAAGAGAGAGAGAGAGGAGAGAGAGGGGTTAAACTTATATATTTTTCCAATTGGTTGCAATATTTATTGGGATTTTGTTTATCTTAAGAATTGCGTGGTTCTGCTGCTGGGAAAACGTGTTAAATATGACCTTTGATTGCCATTTCATTTGCAGTCAGTTTATGAGTTTTACTTCCATTGGCATTGACACTAAAAAAAATGTGTGTGAACAACTAATGATGGAACAGAGAGATAGAGACTGTGCTGAATATATGCCACTTGATAAAGACATATGTTAAGGCAATCATATGAATCGTGGTTACACTCTAGAATATATGTAGATATAACAAGCTGTTATCAGCTTATCAGCACATTCATATATACATATGTATGTAATATGGTCTTCTTACATGGGAACAAAGCTGATTATATACGACGATGAGGAGCAAGTGACGAGCTTACTTTATACTATTTAAGCTCTGATCTGATCTGCTCTGCTTTGCTTGCACTTTGCTTTTTTATTTGTGTGCTTTGTGTAAGCTGCCAGTGGCAGTGGCAGTGGCAGTGGCAGCACATTGCAGCATTGCATCAAGTGCAAAAATATGGCCATAAAAATGCTGAGGGTTAAGTTGTTGTTGTTGTTGCTGCCCTTGTTCTTCTTATGCCTTTGTGTCTGCTGAAGCGTTCCACATGGCGTATGCGCAATTTATGGAGCGCTCTGTTGAAAACTACTATGTGTTTATTGGGTTTGATGGCAAAGAGAGGAAGAGTGAGAGACAGAGAGATAAAGGGAGGTTAATAGGAGTGGCACACCCATAAAAGTTGTGTGATAATAACGAGAGCTAATGCCGCACTCAAAACACTTTTCAAACAGTTTACAGTTTTATGCTCGCCTCATAAACTGACCCTGCCGCATAATCTCTCAGCGTGTTCCATGCTTGGCTCAATCTGCTGCCTGTGTGTGTCTGTGTGTGTGTGCAAATTCTGCATGCAACTTAATTTCTCAGGCTCCGTTGCAGTTGCAGTTACTCTCAACAAAAAGGAAAAAAAAAATAAAAAATATAGAACAATTTCTCCTGCATAAATCTCTGCGTATAAATTTTTCCCATGGGTCGCTCCCACAACAAGTAGCAGCAGCAACAGCAGCAGCAGCAGCACTTTGCCCTATCCATTCAGTCAACTTGTCAACATTGTCTTTGCACTTAACGAACGGGTATAACCAACAGCAGCAGAGATCTTACGAGGCTTGAACAGAATCGTGGGGAGTAAAAGATCGAAGGATCACGTTTATAGTTACGCTTTTTTAGTTAGTCGAGTGAATCAGTATCTTCTTAATTAAGGTATGATAATCTTCTACAGAAAGTAAGTAAAGTTCATTCTAATGTTTAAAGGATTCACCCACAAGTTCAGCCTCTCAGTATTAATCCAACTTTGATATTTTAGGAATTTTATCTAATATAAGTCTATTTTATATTGGCCTTGTTTGTTTATATTCAATATAAGCATATAAATAATTGCATTATTTTTTCGAAAGTCTGTGCAAGTATTTATATATATAAATGGGGACACAAAGTTTTGGCAAAGTTTTAACAAATAGAACAACATTTCATTTAGTGCATACAAAGTTCGAAATAACCCACAAAACCACACCCACACACACACACACACACATAGTCAGAAATTCCTTTTTCTATGAAGGGTATATGGAGAAATCTCATCAACTTCTCGAGGGAGACTGAAATACATTGGGAAATACATTAAAGAAAAAGGTTTCTTGAGAGAGGGTATAGCCAAGTCTGTATGACATAACTTGGCTTGTTGGCTAGCTTGTTCAGTTTGAATTTGGTATTGAAATATGTCACAGACTGTTAGAAGGAGTCTAAGGCAAGGACTGGGTGTGCGTGTGTGTGTGTGTGTGTGGATGTGTGTTTAGGAAATATCCCAGGAAATGTTGCTCTCCGAGTGTTCGTCTGTCATTTTGATTGTATTGTGTGTGTATGTGTGTGTTATTTGTTTTGTTTTGAATTTTTATTTGACATTTAATGCCATTTCTGGCATATTTTGCTCTTGTTGCCAGAGACAGAGACAATTTATTGCATTTTGCAGTTGTAGTTGTAGTTGTCGTTGTGACTTGCAAATGGCAAATGATAAATGCATAATGCAAAATGGAAAAGTTGCCAACGATTAAAATAAGAATGAGAAACTGCAACAGAAGCTGAAAGAGATATTTAATGGCTCATCAAACCGTATGGCAATGACAACAGATTTGACGCCAATTCAATGCCAGAGAGAGCAGAGAAGGCGTCAAAGTTAACACTTAATGCAATAAGAATTTTTCATTAATAGTATATGTATGCATCGGATACCTACATAAATTACTATACATATATATACTACTTATATGTAGACATTCTTAAAGGCTCTTCAGCTGAATGACGATGATGATGCTGGCAAAAGCGCATTAAAAACTGCATTTTTAATTAAAATGAAAGCAAAGTTGAAAGCTTAAGTATTAAACAACAACATGACATGAGGGGAATGTTGCAAGGTCTGTGGCAGCAGCATCGCTCCATCATCATGATGATGATGATGACGATGACGATGACGAGAAAGTGAAATGGAAACTTAAGCTGACCGCAAAGACAAAAAAAATAAAACAAAAAATAAAGGAAAAAATTAATTAAAATTACAACATATAAAAAAAAAAAACAGATTCCTCGGGCAGCTTCGGGTTTTTGTTTTTATTCTTTTGCCAAGTTTATTGCCTGCCTGAAATGAACGAACCGACAATTTCAGCAAATAATTTGCGATGCATTTCTCAAAAATTTATGCTATTTGAATTGTGCAAATCGGATTTGTACGTGCCTCGTATAAAAGAGAGAGCGCCCCGCTCCGCACACACACACACACACACACACACAGAGGGAGAGGAGGGGGATTGGAGGATTAAGGAACAGGATGCGGGTATTGGACTAATGTTTGGCCATGCGGTTTCCCATCTCTTTGTATATGTGTGTGTGTGTGTGTGTATGCTAACATTTGTGCCCAGGCCATGCATCTTTGTGTTTGCCTTTGGCTCCACGCAGTCGTACACACACACACACACACACACAACATACATATGTATAAACAGTCAAACATATCCCGCTTTATTTACTTGCATTTTTTTTTGTGTTTGATTTCAAATTTAGCGCGCGCAATTTCGCTCTCCTTTTTTCCGTTTTTCCTTCCATTTCTTTCCATTTTTTTTGCATACGTATATCTCTCTGAGTGTGTGTGTGTGTGTGTGTTTTTCTATTGGTTTGGCAAAACCGTCTACCCGCCTGGCTGACTGCCATTTTGACCCATTTGGCAGGGGCCAGGCCAGCCAGGCCAAGTCAACGACAATCCACATCCACACGGCATTTGCATGAATCGAATTTGAAAGTTGCACTTAGCATAAAGTTGGCTAAAACTACATGTAGATACAGTATCTATATATGTTTATATAAATCTGTGTGTATGGGATAAAGCCAGAGTTGACACAGTGAGCTTCAACAGTTTGCAGACAAGCGACGCATTCATTGTCCATAAACGAAATTTAATTGCAATTGTTTAAATATATAAAAGAAAATTGACAATTTTTTGCATATTGATTTCTCATTTCATGCACAGAACACAGAATGTTTGCTCATTAATGGTCTCTCTTCGATGCTTCAAGAGAAGTAAAATTGCCGCATACACTTACCCCATTGGGGTAAGTTAGTTGAGATGGGCTTCGGGCTAAGGCAAACTTTCTCTAGGGTATTAACGATTTCGACCTTTAAGGGAGTCGATTTGCTCGTTGGACTTTTTATTTGGTATGGGTTTGATTATTTTCTTTGAAAGTATCTTTTTATGTTGGCTGATTTCGTTATCTTTATGAATCATGTTTGCCTACATACATTTTGCACTCACTGTTTATGACTCATATACATATTCGACGCTTGTGGGATTATAGCATTTTTGACCAAGAAAAATCATACATACGCGTTGTGCCTTTGGCAGTTTATTGAGTGGATTGTAATAAACATTTCTTTCTGTTTCTGCCTCGGCCACACGGCGTATGCGTATTGTCTATACATTTGTTTATGTGAAAGTCCTTCGAAGCAAAAAGGATGCTTGGCGCCATAGTCTGACGACACCCGAATGCCACACATACATGTACATACATATATATATATGTATAGATAGACAGTTTGCATTTGTCATTTAATGGTATTTTGAAAATGTTTGCCAAAAATCTTAAAGTTAATTGTATTTTCAAAATATTTTCACATTGAACGAATATGACAAAAGCCAATCAGCAAATATCTCCATAAGTATGCCATACAGAAATATTTGGTTTTTATTGACATATGATATATGTATGTATCTACTACTTATATATATATATATGCATCATGTACATACATATTATGTGGTTTATATTATTTAATTACTTCATTTATATGCGCTGCTGCCCTGTGGCCACAAAAAGTGGCCATAGCCTTTGCCGTTTTTTTGTGGCCACACATTTGTCGACTTGAAAATCCGCTTTAAAATATTGCTGAGTGTTTTTTTTTTTTTGTTAATTTCCCATATTTCATATATATATGTACACAATATAGTTCAATGAAAAGACGGGTATACCGAATTCTAGAAATGAACCATCAAGCTAAAGAAAAGCAGTGAAGAGTTGTGAAATTTCACACGAAACTAACAGAAGCCAGAAGCTTTCCAGTAATAAAGTTTCTAGAAGCTTGTATCTGCTCCCATATTGTGTCTATGATTCTACGAGAGTATAATAATAACTTCTGGAACCCAATATTTCGCTGAGTGTATACTTAATACTCGTAATAATTTGGGAAAACTTTCTGGAAACGAAAGAAGTGATTAAGTAGGTAGAAAAGAGTATTCCAACGTTGGCATTTTGACTTCACTGACTTTAATTTTTTTGTTCTTTCTGAAATTGTTTTATTATGTTGTTTTTGTTGTTGATTAAAATTTATTTACCACAAATCGATTTATCGTTTCCTTTTTTTTATCTCCATTATTTGTTTCAATTCTTTCGCATTTTTCAGCATATTGAAAGTTGCCAATGGCAAAACTGCAGTTGAAATTCATTTAGTTGCTCTGGTTCATTAGCGTTGGCTTAATTGCCACATTCACTTTGGCAGAAGCGAGCGAGAGAGGGGAAGAAACATTTTCCCACTTTTCAGTTTCGGGGGAAATGGCTTTTCTTTTGTTTTCCCCCCACTGTGTGTGTGTGTGCGGCCACAGTTGCAGTGGTAACTGCCTCAAGGCATTGGAAAGACACAATTTGCCATCATCATTTCGTAAATCATTTACATGCCTTTTCCTCCACAGTCATTTTCATGTTTTGTTTATGGCAATTGCATTGCTAATTATGCACAAAATTGTACATATGCACAAGAGAGAGAGAGAGAGGGGGGTGAAGAAAAAGGAAGTGGTAATGGAAATGGTAATCGGTGAAAATGTGCTGCATGCAATTGTTACGATTTTCTGTTTCTCATCTCATGCATGATGGCATGAAGCCAATTAAAGACTCAATAAAATTCAATTGAATGCGCACGACAAATTTCTCTCTCTCCCTCTCTCTCTCTCGCCCTCTCACTCACACTCACTCGTTCTCTTTCTATAGATGTATGTGTGTGTTTTATTACAGGATTCGCGATTGAGCAACTAATTGAGCGGCCATAAAACTCAATGCATAAAACGAGAGTTTGGCAAAACATTTAGCCAGTGACTGTCAAACTACAAATCAAGGCAAAACGAGTAATTGACAATTCCAATTTGGAGGAGGCAGCAGCAAATGGAATGGCTGAAATATGATTGCCATATGGAATTGGAAAACCCCCGTTGTGAATGGCAAATGACAACCAAGTGCATGGAAACACAGTCAAGTGGAATACATAACTAGAAATCCATCCCAAATGCCCTTTAAGATGAACAAAACTAGTTGAAAGCTCCAGCTCAAAACGATAAAGAGAGAACAAATTTAACTGAAGATCTCCTAGGAATAGGAGGAAGTTGGCGAATTGGTGGCAATTAATTATATAACCGAACAATATCGTTATATTTAATCATAGTAATCTCGTGATAGTCAAACACACTCTGCGTATGCGTTATATTTGGCTTATAAGCTTTTGCTCAAAAAAGTATGCTATAAATTTTTTTCACCTCAAGGTGTCATTCATAGATAGGCCGACACACTCTGCGTATACGTTATATTTGGCTCATAAGCTTTTGCCCAAAAAAGTATGCTATGAAAATTTTTAGAAAATTTCAGAGACACCTCAAGATGTCATTTACAATGAAATGCCCCGTTAGTTTAAAATTTGAGACTAACTTGATTGGCCATTTTGTTGTATAATTTTCAAATGCTTAACAATGACCCACACACACACACACCCACACACACACACCCACATCCACACACAGACCCCCAACACATACAATTACTTTTTCACATTAAGGAAAAGCGACAAATGAAATGAAAATGAAGGAAAAACTGTGGTAAAAAGAACAACACCAACGAAAAAGAAACCGCTCTCATTTTCGGTATCATTGCGCACAACAAAATGCCCGGGCAATTAATACAAATGACGCTGATGAGGATGATAATGCACATGAAGAGCATGGGGACCAAGATGGGGACGGGGACGGGTACGGGTACGGGCAAGGGGACCAAGGACGAAGGAAGCTGAAAGCCAAGGCAAGCCAAGCCAAAGCTAAAATGCTATATACTTATACATATGTATGTATGTGGGTGCAGAGGGACGAAGTTTGGCGAAAGAGAGACAGTTTTGTCTGGGAAGGGGAAATGGGAAGGGGGGGGCAGGGGGTGGCGGAGGGCGAGATGGAGCAGCTGCAATCTCAACTTCGCATGCATGAAAAATGCAGCTCATCTTCTTAATGTGCGCGACGTGCCGTGCAGCATAGTTAGGAGGGATGCGAAAAGAGGAGGAGGGAATAAATAGAAGAGATGATACAAGGGAGGGGGAGGGGGTGGATGGATGGAGCGGTGGTAGGGACAAAAGCAGCTTACAAGCAAATGGATTCCCCTGACTCCTGACTCACTTTGTTTGTTTGTCTGCTTGCTGTTGCTGAACATGCTCTTTTGGCTGCCTTGGCAAATTGCTTCTGCTATGAATGGCATCGTGTGGGTGTTCGGGTGTATGTGTGTGTGTGTGTGTGTGTGTGTGTGTGTGGATTAACGCTTTATAAATTGTTAATTATAATGAGTCCAAGAGTAAGCGAGAAATAGACAGAGCGACAGAGAGAAGACGATGCTTAAGTCCCACAATGGGCAACATGATTTACATGAGAGCTTAGCATTTTATGCTGCTCCTCGGCACAAATGTAGAACAAATGATGAAAACGCTGAAGCACTACTACAGCACTCTACTGGCACAGGTCCAGTTACCACCGTAATCTCCATGCAATCTCAGTTCTCACTCAATCCTTTCCACCCCTCATTATGAAGAGGATGTTATTTGTATGTAGGAGAGATGCCGCCCGTTGGCGCTAATCCGGCTGAGATGAAATGCAGCGCCGCGTTGCACTGCTGCAGCGAACGAATGAAGCGAAGCGACAAACAGTCACTGATAAAAAAAAAAAATTATTATAATGAATGACTGGGAGACAACATCTACATGGCATCTCTAGGTACATAAATGCATACATATCAATCTATCGCATGCTCCAAATCGAAATGCAGGAACGGATTTCCAAGAGCAAGCCAAATTATTGATCACTCTCGTTTCAAACGTTATTTTTTCGAAAAGCGAGAACAGGTCTGATTAATTCAATAATCTCAATATTAATTGGAACTTGTCAATGTTATGAAGATAGAAATATCTTCTAGATAAATAATAGCAAAAACTAAATATATGTGATCAAAGAATATAAGCCAAGCCAAGGAAATCGAATGAAATTTGCTTAAAGACTTTTTTAAGATTGATCCGCTCCTGTTCTTACCCCTCTGGCCATATTCTTCGACTCGAATTACAACAATCATAATCATAATCATGATTATAATGACAGCTTGCATTCTGGGTAAAAAAAAAACCAACAACGAGAAAACAAAACAACACAAAATACAAAAGACAACGAACTCGTTAGGGATTCCGGTTGCTAAAATCATGGAGGATAAAATGGGGAGGGGAGGGGGTAGGTATGGAGGCACTTGCATAATTTATATGCAGCTCAAGTGATGATGCAAGCTTACAACTAAAAATTTCTGTTCATTTATAATGCAAATGCATATAAAATTCTGCAGCAAATTTTCTCCATATTGTCTTCAAGTGTCTTTACTTACTTGGCATTTTCCACAGGATGCGTACACACTTTCACACTGACACCCACGCACACACACAGACACACACACACACACACACACACACTGAGACACACACATTACAGACACGTGCTTAAGCAGATGATGATGATAGATTTGCGAACAATTGCCACGCTTCAAGCTGAACACAAGCTCTGTCTCATTCGCCTCATCCGCCTCTCCTTTATCTTTGGGCACAATGCGGAACAATAGAAATAGATAAAAGACAGAGAAGAAGACAGAGAGAGAGCGAGAGAGAGAGAGAGTGGGTGTGAGCGAGAGCGATAGAGGCCAGAAAACTAAAGCGAAGTGAAGATGCTCTCTAACTTCATTTAGGAAACAGCATTTTCCGCTCCAAGTCACGTTTCCTGCAAATCAAATTCCAAATGCCAACATAACCCATAAGGTATTGCCCTTTATTTATTTTTTTCTATCGCTCCCATTGCTAATCCCTAAGCGAAACTCTTTGGGGAATTTAACTTTAAAAATCGCAAAAATAAATCACTCTGATTATAGTAGAAAAAAATCGAATTACTGTTGCAGTTGAGGGGAAACTCCGATTTTCTTAGTTTACTTAGTTGAAAGAAAGTTTTTCCAAATGTTTTCCATAACTTCTTCAAGAATGATCACTGGATTTGTTGAATGGGTTAAAATGTTTTGCCCTTTTGACCTTTGTTTGCAAGAGTATTCGCAAATTGCTGTTGCTTCTCTGTACTTGGAGTCCATGTGAGGGGCATTTGCTATTTTGTGTATGATAAATTTGGCGCCATTTAATGTTGCAGTTACACCCACACGATCAGAGCACTGCTCAGATTCAGATTCGGATTCAGATGGCTCCTTCTTTTTGTCATGGCTCATGCATGACACACAAATGCCAAGAGATAATTTTTCAAGCAGCGGCAGCCGCCGGCGACGTGGCAACAGCAACAGCAACCCACCACCACCACAACAACAACAAAAGTACAGAAAAATTGTTTGGCCAAGTAAGTAGAAAAGAAAGTTGCAGATCATATTGCCCCACAACCACCCCCTCAACCAGAGAGGCGGCGGCATGCGGCATGCGGCAGGCCTAGGCAGAAGAGAACATCAATCAAAATGCCAGGGGCACAGATTTTCACATAATTCTTATACATTTTTCCTTGATTCTCTTTCTTTTTCCCCCCATCCCCCCTCCCCCATTTTGTTTATGTTTGCTTTTTTATATAAATTTTATTAATGGCCAAAAAGGCGCTTCGATAATGATAATAATAAAATTGTTGCCTGAATATTAATGATTAATTAAAAAAATATAAAAAGAAGACACATAAGTGATGTGGGGGGAGGTGGAGTTGTTGTTGATTATATTGTTTTGTTGTTGTAGCTGTCATTGTCGTTGTTGTTGGTGTTGGTGTTGTTGCTGTTGGCATTTAAAAGCTGCTCAATTTGGTCCATTGTCAATTTGTATTCTTGCAGAGGGCGAATCCACAATTTTGTTTGTTTGACCACTTCGGTCTAATTGGGATTGAGCTTGACTTCAGCAGTGGCCGCATTTAGACGCGATTTGGTTGGCAAATTGCGCTCCTTCTTCTCCACAAAGATCTGATAGTGTCCCTCGCCATAGCCAAAGCCATGCATGCTCTTGTGCATGGCATCCGGTATGATCTTGAAGCCACCGTGACGTCTCTCCATTAGCGGTGAGTCCTCAGAGCAATCTTGCTTCTTCTGCCGCTGCTGCTGCTGCTGATCATCCTGGCCATCGGTTCCGGTCTTGTTCTCAATAATGCAGAATAACTGCAAACACTTGCGCATGATGTAGATCACAAGGAGTATGATCAAATTGGTGGCAAAGAGATGCTTTCGCGGCGCTAGGAACAACATCCTGAGCCTTGACGGATGGATGGTTGGGGGGGATGGCTGGAGGGGGAGGAGGTTTGGGGGATGGCACTGGGTTTACAAAACTATCACAGTACACTGACGGCGACAACAATTCTGCGGTCTCTCTAACTGTGTGCGGCTGACAGAAGTACAAAACGTTGACTGAGTGAAGGAATCCCAAAGACATCTCATTATATGTATATAGAGAGAGCCATAGAGAGTCCTAGGCTACCTAAGTCTTAGGTAGGTTTTTTTGCAGGTCAGGTCAGCAATCGTGAGTGTGTGTGTGTGGGTGTGCGTGTGTGTGTATAGGCTGTACCTCAAATTGTAGGTAAGCCACAACAGTTGGTCTAGTCCTTCAGATTAGGTAATCATCAGACAGCTAAATGTGTTTATGAGTTTGTGGAAAATATTAACTGGCAATTGCGTTATCGACAGGCTGCTGCTTGAAATGCTGCTTCTAAGGCGCATTGCCTCGAGTACGTCGAGCGGCAAAAGTTTCCCCTGTCTTCCCATCGCCCTTCTCCCTTCTCCCTTCCAGTGAACAGCGACGAAGATTTTCCTTACAGTTGACAATAAATGGAAATGCATGCACTCGAAAAAAACTACTCACTTACGAAAAAATGTGCCTACACTGAGAGAAATCATTGGAGTGAATAAAAATCTCACAAAATCTCTAGCCATTTCTCTATTTTTCTGTCATTTTTCTAACGAGTAATGCAAATTTCTATTTAATGATGCATTTTCATGTCATTTCTTGCAGTGTTTCTCTCAGTGTATGGCACACATCTCTTGAATCCTTTTGTGCAATGGCAGCAAACTGAATTTCCTCGACAATGTTGGCTGCTGCTTCTCAAAAAAGTGGCATAAATTCACAAATTGAATATAAATAAATTTCCTGCCAGGCATTCCACACACACACTCCCCTTCCCCCAACTGTCCCACCCCCCTGCTGGCGACAACCCTTCTAAAAAATGAAAATCAAGGAAATAAATATGCTTCTAAGGGGGGGGGGAGGGCGCATATATAAATTTTTTTCCTGTGCATATGGCACGTGACACGCCCACCCAAATGGCTACATCGACTGCGCCCAAAGCTTCAGTCAATTGAATTTGAATGCAACCCAACCCAAGCGAACCCCTTCCCAAAAAAAGATGAGAAGAAGGCCATAAAAATGGCTAAAAAATATGTTGCCGAACAGGAAAAGATGGTGGCATGTGGAAAAGGAAACCAGAAGCAGAGGCAAGAGAAAGACAAGCTGTGGCATGTCTAATCAATATTGCCACCGCACTCATTAGGGAGCCAAAAAGTTTTTCGGTTTTTACCTGTTTAAAATTCTCTTTCCCTGTCTCCCTCTCTCTCTCTCTCTCTTTCTCACTCTCTGGGGAGTGATGTGGACACAAAAAAGAAAGTTGGCCAAAAGAAGACCTTCAGTGCAACAAAGTTATTGGGCGATGATGCTGCTGATGCTACTTGGTCACCATTTTCCCCACAGCTCGTGGCTAGTGGGTGCGGCTCCCGCCCCAACAATTTGCCTTCATTTGTTGACTTAATCATTTGATTGCGTTTTTCTGCATGCCACAACTGATTGAATTTGCTGCGCCATGCCCAGACCTAGGACCCAGATCCAGACCCAGACCCAGGCCCAGACCCAAACCCCCCCACACCCATGGCCAAAGCCAAGGCGAAAGTTTTGGGCGTGTTCCGAGAAATCAGCTCTGGGGAAATCAAGCTAATTAGTTTAATTGATACTTTGGCTTGGCTTTTGGATTTCAATTTTTTTCCTTTTGCCCCTCCTTTTTCTTTTGGTTTCTATTCCATATTTTCTTTTTTTTTTCGTTGGCTTTTTTGTTTGCTGTTTTGTTTGTGACTCAGTATGGGATACACAAATCATGGCAGGAGAAAGTTTTTGCCGCAGGAAGTGTTTGGACAGTTTTCAGATGAGTTTTATGTGGGTTAAGGTTACTGCGGCTAGATTAATCCTGATGGAAATGTGCGATAGTGTGGTATGAGAAGAGAAGTGATAGGGGAAGTGGAAGGGGTGGTTGGTAGATGAAATAACAAAAATTTACGGAAAATATTGAAATTGATTTTTTGATATGTACATACATAATGGGATGACGAAAAACAAAACCTGTTGATTTCGAAATATCGCGGCTTGAAGGCTTTTACCTTAAGCAAATCAATTGAGAATAAATTAAATTGCTTTTCACCATATCTGCATATACACACACACACACACACATATATATATATATATATATATATATATATATTTATATTTATGTGCCGCATGTGTTGGCATTTAAGATGAGTTTTTGATGAAACATAAATCGGAGAAACATGGTCGAGCACGTGCTTGGCCAGACCAGAGGCGAACCATATGCCCTTGCTTAAAAAACGGGTATATTCGTGAGAAGGAGAGTAATTTTTGCCTCAAATTTGTTGTTCCCTTTAAATTGTGGAAAACAAAGGTTTTCTCCTGATGTTTAAATTCAAATCGAAGACCCAGGAAACCTTTTTCAAAAGACTTAAGAACATTAAATGTCGAATTACAATGTATAATATGATTTCTTTGCAGGGACTTTAAGAGTCGGGGATTCTTAGAAATTATTTATTAAGTCATCAATTTGAACGTCTCAACAATTAAACGTATTTTTTTGAATATATTAAAATTTAAAGGGTTCCCGCAGACCCAAATATACTCTATATTACTCTACGAGTTCATGTTTATTGTCAGACTAAGCTTATTTGAATCTTCAAGGTGAAATTTCGCAACATTTCGCATGCCAGGGTATCGTTTAAATCGACTCAATGTCGTATTACTTTTTTTTTGGGTTGTGCCTTTGTTTTATTTTTTGGCAGGTTTCATAAATATTTATGATATGCCGCATTTCCATCTCTTCCATTGTTATAACTGATATATTTTTCTCTCTTTCGCGATGCGCATAAAAACCAAAAAACCAAAACCAAAAAAAAAAAAAACGAAGACCAAAACAAGGAACAAAAAAAGGTTAAAAAGGTGCGTTCATCTTAACCCACCGCACCACCGCACCATCGCACCATCGTCACCAGCTCAGCCCACAGCCATTTCTCAAGTCAGCCAGTTGGCCATAAATTATGCATTAAAAAGTTCAACGTTCAACTTGATTTTGATTGTGTTTTCTAGCGTAGTAATTGCGGCGACAGCGCGTGCCTTCCAACGAGCTCTCCACCACCTGCCTTAACACCCCCGCTCTCTCTAAATCCCTAACTCTGTGATGGGGGGGCATGCCAGGGCATTATCTATGCTACCTGTCGCCAAAGTTTGTTGCTCGAGTTGCTTTCTGGTTGCTATTTTAAGGACATTATGCTACTGTTGCAACGAACAGTCGGGCAATGTCCGGGTGTAGACGTTGGAGGAAGCAGGACGAAAGATGGAGCTACAAAATTTATTTTAATGCGATTTGCATTTATTTCGCTTGGCGAAATCTTTGCCCTCCCTCCCTCCCTCCCTCCCTCTCTCTCTCTTGCACTCTCTGGCTATCTGTGTGACTGGAACAACAAAAATTACCCTTAATTCTATTGGAATTGCCATTTTCATTTCGTTAGACGATGAACAAACTCTTGCCTCTTTATGGGCCTTTAACTGACCATAATGTTCCAACAAAAACAAAAAAAAAAAGAAATAAAACTGTCTGTTTACTTGGCACAAACACAGAGACAGAGACAGAGACAGGCAGACAGATGGTTAGGAGAAGGATTGGGCACTGAAAGAGAGACCATTAGGCGAAAAGATACCACCATCAAAACCAAAAACCCAAAACCAGGAGGAGGCACATCTAGCCAGCTTGCCGTGTGGTGCCTGCCTGGCTGGCTGACTGCCTGCTGCCTGCCTGCATCTGCATCCATCAGACCAAACAATTTCCGTCAAATTTCCATGCGCAGACAAAAGCTTTTCACTTGAGTGCCACACAAAAGCCCCCAATACAAAAGTGAGGAGACAAAGATGTGCTGAACCAGAACTCCTGCCCATTGAGTCCTACGAAAATTGGATGCCCTTTTTTTTTTTTTTTGTTTGATGCAACCTAATTAAGAGATTAAAAACTTTTCAACCATTAGAAGGCAATTGACGAGAATGGCTTGAATAATGGGACAATCATAGTTGGTTGAAAACAAACTAGTTTCCCAATTATGTTAACTTAGTTTTCATTTACAGCAATCAAATGAAATTGGACTGGATCGCATGAGAATAAACTAAATCTCGAAAAGAGTTTACGGTCTCTTTCAAGGACATCTTCAGAATAAATTCCTACCAAAGAGAACAAGAACTTGAGCCCAAACATTTTAAAAGGAAATTATTGCAAACTTTTTTCCTATTAAAATATCTTGTCTCAATACTTATTAAAATTTTCAAATCAAAATTAATTGAAACTTTAGAAAACATGGAAAAGGAATGAACTAATATATAATCGGTTAAGAATAAATAAAATATAAACTAGAGGAAATTTAATGACCAAGATATTGAACAAATGGAGGCAGGTGGAAACTATATATACGGGAGGTAATCCCTTAGGGGCCAATTTAAACCTAAACAGAGCATCTCATTTGCTTTCTTTCGCATTCTAGGGTATCTCACAGAGGCCTCATCTGCTGGTGGGCTGGGGCTGGGCTAAGTCTCTATGGTCTCGTCTGTTCCGTCAGCTCTTTGGCTCCTTAACAGGCATATTCGAAGCCATTACTTTGCATTTTACACCTGACAACAAGGTAAGTAGAAGGCAGCTAACCAAAACACGTCGCTGGGCGTGGCAAATGTCTGCTTGAAGCTGTCGTCGTCGTCGTCTTCGTTGTCTTGGCATAAATCCAGGCAGAAGAGAAGAAAAAAAAATGTAACCAAATATATATATGAACTAAATACAAGTATATACATATATTGGTATACCCGGATCCGGACCCGGACCCAGTAAATGCAAATGAAACTGTAACGAAACGTTGAAGTGAAGAGGAAGAGCCAGAGGCAGAGGCAGAGGCATCTAAGGCAATTGTTATCTCAATGGCAGCCACATAGCGTCAACGTCAGCGTCAGCGTCAGCGTTGGCATTCCGCCGAGGCGGCTTTGGTCATTAGCCAACTTTGGTTGACTGGACTGACTTGGCAGGCAGCTGATGGTTCAATCCGCTGATGCTAGTGCGCTAGTGCTCCAGCTCTCGTGCTTCTCCTGCTGGCCGAAGAGTGTCATTCAAATGTCATTAGCGTAGGTGTGCAAAGGCATTGGCAGAGAGAGATAGAGAGAGAGAGAGAGAGCGGTGGGGATGTGGATGCGGATGGGGAGGTCAAGCGTCAGCAGGTGAACAAGTAGCAACACCAACGTAATTTCATTTCAAAGTGCGCACACCAGACAAATTGCAGGCCAGACGCTAACAGGATCTCCGCACTTGTCCACGTGGCAGCTGCGTTTGATTAAATGTTGCCTCACCACCGCCCAACCGATGTCGGAGCTAGAGTCCTTGTTCATCTATAGTTCTCTCTTGCTGTCTCTCTTTCGCTACGTATATACACTTGTGGCCATTTGATACCCTCTAACCGAGTCATGAATGGGGTATGCAAGGATTTCTGATGAGTGAAATCAATCAAATGGGCCACTTATAAGTAGAACTACCAAATGCATCCAAATGCATCCAGCTATTTGATACCCTCTAACCAAGTGATTGTTGGGATTTTCGATGATTAAAACTTATCAAATGGGTAAAATTCCCAAATTTAGTAGGCAACCAAGCATATAGAGAATATAGAAAGCAGGGTATCACATAGTCGTTCTTGCAAGTTCCTTTGCTTTCAAGCGGTTTTCCCCATTTTAATTGAATGGCAAATTAAATTGGTTTTGCATACTTTTCAGCGTCAGATTTATGATTTTCAATTGGTTATTTATCGCCCAAACTAACGCAATACGCGACGCGACGCTGAGTTAGAAAAATTTTCAATTTAGCACTTCACGAAGATTTATCGCTGGCCGCAGGCTCTTGCACTTTTGGTGCTTCTGCTTCTGCTCTCTCCTACTCCTACCCGGCCACAAAAAAATGACTAAAAACAACAATAAATACGAGAGAATAGAGAAGAGAGCGTGAAAAGACTGTGTACAAATTTATTGTGTAAATTGCTGTCGACAGCGCGGCAGCATTTGATTCGAAATGGATATTTGAATATGTTTTTATGAATGCTCGACATTCGTTTGTATGAGGCTAACCTCTGACCAACTGACCCCACCCCTCCCCTCCCACACCTCGTCTCCCACTCTCATCCCCTTGGAGTGAGCTGGAGAGCTTAATAAATATTTATTGATATTTTTCGTGTATTAATGTTTGAATCGATTGCTGGCTAGTGGGGGGAAAAAGTGCAACATAAAAGCAAATCGAATTCATTTATATTTATTGCAATTGCCAATATCCAGCAGGCCAAATCAACAGTCAAGCCAAGAGCCAACCCAATGGACACAATCGCTAAAGTGCAATTGCAATTGCAATAACATAAAAATCTCATAAAAATTACTAATAAAATATGCAAATCGCATGTTTTTTTTTTTCAATCGAACTCAGCCAATCGCCGACCTTTCTGCACTTTTGATCAAAAATTAATATATAGTAGAGATTTTAGTTCAGTGGCACTTTTGAGGTTTCTTCTAGACTATTTTTGTACATAGATGAATTCGATTTTTATTTTATGTTGTTCAAGCAGTCACAGAATTTTCACAAATATGAATGGAAATCTATCGTTGTGCAGATTTTCGGAGACTATTTTCTCTCGCCTGATCACACTGGCAACACGTGATGGATTCACTCGTAAGAGTAGAGAAATTCATTTCTCGATCTTGACGAAAGTTCTCAAGAAATCAGCTTTATCACACATGTTTTTTATTTTTGTTTAAACTTTAACCCTGAACAAACCGAAGAGAACCCACGTGGATGACGATGTTCTTTTTGTTTATATAGATTCATGCTCTCTCTCTTGATCATGCTATAGCAAAAGCTCTCTCTCAGAATTTTTGATCAGTTTCTCTCTAGCTCTCTCTCTCACTCTTTCTCTCTGTTGTTCAGGTGTTTTGTTGTAGTTAATTTGCTCGATTAAAGTTCATTTTCCCTTCACTTCACTTCAGTTTCAGTTCAGTTCAGTTTCAGAGTGAGTTCTGTTTGCGTTCAATTTAATCAGCGCCGCTCAACGCAAAATGATTTAGTTTTATATGCGCGCTGTTGGCGTGCACTTCCCTCTAGTCTAGTCTAGTCTGGTCTCTAGTATCTTGTACTAATATTAAAAATAGAAAAAAAACAAAAACAAAAACACAAACATATTCTCCATATATGTATATGACAAACGCGTGTCGGAGAATTGATTGTGTCATATAAAACAAAAAAAAGACCAGGGAGATGATGATGATGACGACGACGACGACGACAGAAAGCAAACAAATTGAGCAACATGAACAGGTAATTAGATGAGTTAATGATTAGCACTGGGGTCGATTAGTTGATCCATAAACAGTTATTAACTTGCCGCAATGTCACCACCTGCATGCATCGCATGTGTTATCTCAGTCTCCCTTGGGTTGTGGTTAATTGCTAGCCATGAATTCCCCAAAGACCAAAATAAACACGTTCAGAGTTTACATTTGGTTTTTTGTTTTGATAGTTGAACCTTTGAACTCTGTATTGGCAATGCATTCACACGTATTTCTGTGTGTGTGTGTGTGTGTGTGTGTGAGTGTTATCAACTTGAACGATTGATTAGATTTCCCCAAGCAGTTATTGAAACGAATCAAAGTCAATGCGACGGCAGCGACGGCGGCTACTGAAAATTTACCAAAAATCTTTGTTGTTGTTGTTGTTGTGTTTGCCACGATTAAGACCCTTCAGACCATGGCATGTTGATGTGTGAATTTGTGTGTGGGAAGCCTTTTGTGTTATCAAGCTCATTAGAAGTTCATCAAGCTACCAGTCAGTAAAACTTTTCAGACTCTGCAACCACAATCGAGAGTCGAGTCGAGTTGAGTTGAGTCGATTCGAGTCTCGTCTCGTCACACTTGAAAGTATTTTGCGCTAATTTTCAAGTTGAGCGAGCGAACGAATGAACACAAATTGAAAAGCAACAACAACAACAACAAAACAAAAGTGTCGTTCAAAGTTTCTTGTTTTTTTGGCGCACAAAACTACGAAAATCCATTTGTCGCAAAATTTAAAGTTTGCATGTGCAACCAAAACTAAGCCCCACCAACAGTCAATTGCAGCCTGGGAACGTCGATGATATCGATTGGGTTGAGTTTCGAGTTGAAAAGCAAAAAAAAACCAAGAGAGATGATAAATTGTTGCAAGCAATGCGTTGTGGGGCATGTCCATCAATTCACACCTGGGCCGATGCCTCTGCCTCTGTCTCTGACTCTGCTCAATTGTCAACTGTTTGAAGTTTTTCTTTTTTGGTGGAACAAAAACGAAACGATTGATCAAATTGCAAAAGCCAAGCGATTATATCGATATGGAAGTTTTTCTAGGGGCTGACAATTTATGGTTAGAGCAGATTACATTCTTTACTCTCTAGTATATAGTAGATTGGATAATCTTTTTTTATCTCCCCCAAAACGTTAATCAAGTTAACCAAGCGGAAAGGAAATTCTGATTTCTTTTAAGATAAGAAAAAGTTAGTTTGGATACAAGCGCAAAAGAGAAAGAGAGGGAGGAGGGATTATAACTATTAATTAGAAGAATAAAACAGAGAGAGAGAGCGAGTAAAACTTGCTCTTATTATTATTATATTTCTTTTTTAAAAGGAGAATAAAACAGGGAGTCGGGCGAGAAACTCAGAGTTATCGCTATAAATTGTTGAATTTTAGTTATTAAATGAAATAAATTGAGCCACTTGGGTGCCAGGGCCTTAAAGCTCGATATTAAGTGGCATTTTAGTGTGTAGATCAAATAAATAAGTCACAAAATAAAGCCTTTTAATAGCAAATTGAGAATGACTAAATCTTGCATATCATAGCAATTAGCAGTTAATTGGATTATATTGTAGATGTGTGTGTGTGTGTGTGTGTGTGTGTGTGTGTGGGTGTGGGTGTGTGGGCATCAAATGTCATGTCATTATATACTATATAGTTGATATATATCTAAATGCAATCAAACAAGAGCCTAGTTAATGCAACAACAGCTACGGAAACTAACCAACTAATTCCACACCGAGGTGATTAATGTCAAAGATGCTGAGGCTCCCGCCCCAAGCAGCGCCCCTCGCAGCGTCCCGCCTCTTTAGGCATTTGAAATATTCCCCAAATATCCCAGGCATGCCACAATAGCAACATCAGCCACACCCAAAAAGCATATACAATGTTCCCCCGTGGCAATTAACAGCTAACCCACTCAATAATCCCAGCTCGCCTACCTATCTCTTTCTCTCTCACACACGCACTCTATCTCTATCTCCATCTCTGTCTTTTTGTCGGGTTTTTGCAGGAACCGATGGACGTGCGCATCGATATGCCGTGGGGCTATGTGGTCGGCCGCTGGTATGGCAATCGTCAGGTACGACCCATACTTGCCCTACACGGCTGGCTGGATAATTTAGGAACGTGGAATAAACTGTTGCCATTGTTGCCCAAACACCTGGGCGTACTATGCATTGACCTGCCCGGGCATGGCTACTCCTCGAAATTGCCCGAGGGGATTGCCTATCATTTTGTGGACTACCTGTGCGTGATACTGCGAGTCATGGAAGAATATGGCTGGGAGAAGGTCTCACTGATGGCCCACTCGATGAGCGCCATGTTGTGTTTTGTGTTCGCTTCGCTCTACCCTCACCGCATGGACATGCTGATCAGCATTGATATAGTGAAGACACGCTATCGTAAACCATCGTCACAGATCGATTACCTGCGCAGCAATATCGAGGGCTATATGCTGGAGGATGAGCGTTTCGCCAATGCCAAACGGCAGGAGCCACCCTCGTATACCTATGCGGAATTAGAGCAGGTCCTCTTCAAGGGTAGCAATCGATCGGTGGCATTGGAAAATTGCCATCATATACTCGAACGGAATGTTAACAAATCGACCAAATATCCCGATAAATATTTCTTCTCTCGCGACGGACGTTGCAAGTATTACACGGAATTCCACACAAGTCCGCCATTTGCCGCCGAACTGGCACGAACAATACGCAATGTTCCCTATTGTGTGATCAAGGGCTCCGAATCGGATTTCATCGACGAACAGAGTGACGAGGTTATCGAAATCTTACGTTCCAATAATCCGCACTTTGAGTTGCATGACGTTGAGGGCACTCATCACGTCCATCTCAACAATCCCCATGGAGTGGCTGATATAATCAGTCCGTTTATCATGCGCCACAGACCGCCTCATTTGGAGACCTGGACCGTGGACGATGTGGATGGCGGGGAGGAACTGCCACTGCCAGCAGCAGTGCAAGAATTCAAACTCACCGTGGAAGACTCAGAGAATGTGAAGCGGAGAAAGAGAAAAAGTAACCTATAGCTGTTGCAATCATCTTTGAACGAAAATCGGTTAGAGAATGACAAAAAGGAGACAGCAGCAGCGCGAAACGAACTACTATGTAGAGGCTTTCAAATGAATTTATGAATTGGCGTAAAATGTACCTATAGCAAATATGTGTGAAATATATAAATGTATAAATCATTTACACTAACTTCCACTTTCTTTTTAGGTAGTTCGTTAAAGTGTTACGTAAACTGTTGTGAAAATTCACAAGAAGCTTTGTGCTTCAAGCGCAAAATGAGGAAGCACCTGTGAGATCAAGAGCTAATTCCTTCAAGAAGAATTGTTGTGAAATTTCAGACTTTTATACAAGTAGTAATAGTAAATAGAAAGAGATAGCAAGAACTGAAAGAGAAAGAGTTAGAAAGAAGAGAAACAATTGTTTAAGTTATAAGTACATATATTGCATTTATTTATTCGGGTGGCTAATCCTTTTTTTCGCTTTATCGAGTAGTAATTCAGAACTAGTTTGAGCATCACGATTCTAGGGTCCTTAGCAAAGTCTGCTGATCAAAGAACTTGGAGGTTCTTGAAGTGGATATTAAAATTAATTAAATTATTTAATTAATTTACAACATTTTGAAAGTCGTTAGAGCGAACCACTCTAATTTGTGTACTTTTAGTTGATAATTTCAATTTTTAAACCAGAATAGCAGTGTGTGAGTGTTTTTTTTATTTTATTTTGTGGCAAATTTGCGGTAATTTCAACCACAATATGTAACCAGAAAATGGAGGAGAATGGATGACGTGAGGAGGTTAACATGCATTTATATCCACATATTATCTCAACCGCCGCCTAATGCCATTTTGGCCCTTCTCTCGCTTAATTCCCAAACCGCAGTAACATATTGAACACACAGACTTGCACACACACACACACACACACACACACACACACACACATATACACAAAACCTAAACGGTTTAAATATTTTTCGCTTTTGTTGTATTTTCTTTTTATTTTTTGTATTTGTATTTGCGCTTTTTCGATTCGAAAATGAACACACACACACACACACCCAAAGTTGCTGTTGTTGTTGTTGTTGTTGTGTACACCTTTTTTCGATCAATCAATTTCGGGTGGTAGCCATTTAATTTTCGCTTTAATCTTTTGGGACGCAGTTCATTGGCCACTTCATTAGTGATAAGGGAGCCTGAACCCAAACAAAGGATGTGCCCGGGCGCCCACTTAAAAACAATGGCACAGCAAAAACAAAAGAAGAACGACGACGACGTCGACGAAGAGCTGAAAAGCTTCTCCCAACTCCCCCTTCACGTGCCAACAATGTGTGTGTTTATTTGGGTGTGGGTGCTGGTGTGCGTGTGTGTGTGTGTGTGGTAGCATTTTCCAATGTGCGCCGCGAGGTATGCTACACTAAGCAAGCAAAAGCGCCAGAGAGAGGGAGAGAGAGAGAGTGAACACCGATATCGAATCTGAGGAGAATCCCATCCCATCTCATTCCATCCCATTCCTTGGGAAAATAAACAAATTTAACGTTTTTATTGCCATTGCACGTTGCGCCGGGTTTCTACGTAAATTAAATTAGGTAGGTCCGGAAAAATTCGTAGCTGAAAAGCGGGCAGTGTCGAGAGCGTTCATCGTTCAGCAATACGATTACATTCTTTTTTCTCGTTTTTTTCTTCCTTTTCGCTCTTTTCGTCGTAACGAAATTGATAGCGGATATAAATGTTTAATGTTTTGGCAATAAAAACAACTGTGGCAAAGGGCTGCGGTCCAGAAGGGGGTGCGGTGACGGTTGCGGCGATGGGGAGGGGGATGAGTTTTTCTTTTTTTCGTTTGGGAAATTGCGGTTTTCAGCGAGCACTGATAAAGCGACTTTATGATAAATTCAGTTTGCGGTTAACGCGCAATTTAATTTGCTTAAAAATCAATAAAAATCATTAATGTTTCGGTTTTTGGGAAAGATTAAAGTTTTTCCCTTTTTTTTTTTTGTTTCGAGGCGTGGCTATCAGCAAAAGATAATCAAAAGGCGCACAGTTGATGGGCGGTTGGGTGGTCGGTCGGTTGGTTGGGGCTCTCGGTTTGACAGTTAAGATTTTTGCCTAAATTATAATGCTCATAAATAATTATGAATTATGCCAAGGGGGATTTGGATAGGGACTCCTTTGATTTTGAGTTTATGAAACAGATGCGACCCGCTATAACAAAACTCCATCAACTACAGTGGGAACAAGTGAATTTGAATGGCCATGGTTTGTTTAGAATCCCTTTCTGTAAAGAGTTTTAGGAGACTTTGCTGGTTTAATTACGGAACATATGATGCACTGATTGATTTTTCTCGCAGTGTAGCGATCTCTCTCATTCTATCTGCATAAACATTGGCATATGGAGGTACATATGTATGTGGCAATTGAAGAAATAGTGAACACACAAAACACCATCGGCTCCACCTCTCTCATTGTTGTGTTTAATTATGGTGTCGCTTGTTCGCTGCGAGCTGAGTTTATCTTATCTCAGTTCGATTGGAAGACATTTGTACAAGATGCGCTATCAGGAGCCACCGATAACTATTACGCTCGAGAGGCGGCAAATGCATTTTGTTTTCCCCATTTCGATTCCAAACAGATGTAGAGGAAGTTATATATTCGAGATGCTGTTGCAAAAGAAATTACTCGAATTGTGGCAACGTTTCTGTGGCATTTGGTGCCTTGCCGATCTGGTGGGTAAGTGAAAGAATAAGTTTCTATTGCCAATTCTATACACCATCCATCCATCCATCCATCCATCCATGCTCTAGTGTTTGCCTGCTTGTGGGGCAGTGGTTTGTCCATGGGCTACTATATGAAATCGGCCTATGTCTATGACAATCTCTGGCCACATTGGTATGCCCTGGTGGGTGGCATCATGGTCTTGGCCTTGGCCCTGGGTTGGATTCTGCGTAAGCATAATAGACAACAATACAGTTATGATCACTACTACATCATATTCTATGGTCTATTGTGCTCCCTAATGGGCAGTTGCTTCATGCTTAGCAAACAGTTGGGTGAGAAATATCCAAATATCAAAATCACTATCGAAAATCTTTACTCTCTCTCTCCCTCTCTCTCTCTCTCTCGCTTACAGCCGTCAGCTATTACTTTAGCTTTGTGGGTCTAAGTGTTTTGTATCTTGCGGGATTCAGTTATGTGAGCTTGCGGAGTGATGCCTCGGGCATGCGACCAGCTAGAATAGCTCTGGCCAATGCTTTGTACACGTGTGGTTTGGCCAGCGGATTTGTCATCTTCAACGAGTTCGAGCCACAACATTGCGGCCTGATCAGCATGAGCATTAATCTCATATTGCTGGTGCTGGTCTGTGTCAATGAGCTGCTGCAGCATTTGGGCATCCATGACTATAAGCAGTCCAAGGATTTGGTGTTCAATCTGTTGAACGAAGAGCGTATGGTATTCCTGCCACGTCAGGCAGTGTTGGCCCAATTTGTGGGACGTCGCGACTACCAACTGTTGGCCAGTCGTCAATGGTTGGTTCTGCTGCTCGGTGGCTTACTGGTGACTCTGCAGCGATGCTGTCTGCTCTATTCGCCCGTCTATTTGCAGCTCATGTGGAGCTCCACAGCGGGCTATGTGCAACGTTCACAGTTGTTCACACCTTTCGTCCTCTATGCCGCTGGCTGTGGCTTGGGGTCCCTCCTGCTGCTACGCTATACACCCAAGCTGGTTTACTTGCTCTTCGGAGTTATCAAACTAACACTGATAGTGGCTTTGCTTTGCATTTGGAGTGAGGAGCAGGCGGAGCATTGCTTTCTGTTCCTTTGTCTGATATATGCCACAATGGGCGTGATATCTAGCCAAGCGTTGCACTGGCTTCTCGAATGCTCACCATTTCTCTTTACGGAGCTATTTTTGGCTCTGGGATTTGCCATTCAACTTGGCGTAATGGAGGCCTTCAAGTACGAACAAAATGTCGATGATGTGTGGACTAATCTTTTGGTTAGCAGCCTGATTGCTCTCCTGCTGACGACACTGGCCATTTTGGTTGTGGAATGGCTGCAGCCTCGTTCCGCCAGCCTGGTCGATGTGAGGAATCGCCTCATGGGCATTCGTCGCCTCTCGCAGCCGTCGGAGCAAACACAGTTTTGGCACACAAATCACTTTCTGGTCCACAACAAGCAGCCGCATGAATTGCAATCTGTGCAATTGGCTAAATCTCGCATTTTCCAGCAATATCCGATTTCTAGCAATGACATTACCGACCACGTCGATGGCGTTGGCCTTAGCGATGGCGATGCCGATGTCGACGCTGCCAAAACAGCGGACAAGTTTTGATAATAAAATCGTTTTTACGTTTTGTACATGGCATTTTGGTTTTATTTTTAGCTTAACCAACCAACCAACCAACCAACCAACCGACCGACCATAGAGGCCCTCCCTCCTCCCGCAATCCATTCGGGTGCCATTAGTCATCGCGGAGAAAGAAACTTCTCTCTTTCTCTGTCGCTTGTTTTGTTTATCTTATCTCGAAGAAGCAGCGGAAGCGTGCCCTACTGGGTAACATTTTCTCTGGCATCTTCTGGCATCGCCGTCATTGCTGGTTTTGCTTTTCCCTTCTCTTTTTGTCTTCTTCACTGTATTGAAGTAGTTGGAGATGGCTATATATATATATATATGTATATATATATGTTTTTAAGCGAACAAATTCTATATTTAAGCCAATTTATCTGCAATTGGTTACTCAGAGCAATCGCACTTGCTAGAAGAGGCTCTCAATAATGGGTTTTCCATTGTTGTCATATTAGTTTTTATCATAGTACATAGACATTTAATAGTTTCCCTAATCATCCCATGTAAAACATCTAACGCCAACAGCTATAACCCTTTCACACACACAAACACACACACACATCGTTATCATTAGAATGCACACACCTTCCTTCTCTCGTCCTCTTTATCAGCATCAGTCTAAAGGATTCTCATGTTAAGCGCATTCTTATTTCGCCCGCAGCCCAAAAGCATGCAACAAATTTTTTTGTGTTTTTGTTATTACACCCGCCAGCAGCGTTTTGATGAGGTGCAACACAGCATCCCTTCCCTTCGCCCCCGTGCACGATATACCCTCCCAGAACCCAACGACCCCTTGAAAGAGCACGCTAATTAGTTGAAGTTGTGCTGCAAGTGTTGCAGTTAATTGACTTTTGACGACGACCCGTTGTCGTTCTCTGTGGTTAAGAGGTTACACAGAGGGAAAGAGAAAGGGTGAGGGAGAGAGAGACAGCGACAGCGACTAAATGAGAGTGAAAGAAAGCCAGCTAGGATATAGTTGGCTTACCGTTATACGCAAGCATTGCCATTGCTTTTTATGTGAATGCTTTTTCTCATATATTTTTTTCGCTGGATTTTTTTCAAAGTTCACTTTTGGATTTACTTCTCGAGATGCTTATGAATTCAATGAAGCAAACACTAAGCTCACTCTTTCAGCAGCAGCAGCAGCAGCATTTGCCTTGCACTTGGCCGGCAAAACTGGCAAAGGAGAAGACGATGAAGAGGCAAAAGTGGTAGAAGATGGAGGCAGAAAGAGAGGGGGGGGGGATGGAGAATGTGTAGCCATTTGGAGGATCCTTGGAGCCAACTAAATAGTATCTACAACTCGTTGGCCTTCTTAACAAGATTTGCTCAGTAATTACGCATTAAATAACTCTGAAAGATGCTTGGGAAAAGAGACGAAGAAGTGAATGCGTTTGGATGCATAAACATTTCGCGTCTTGGGCCATAAAACTAAACACATTGTGTTGCCATTATAATAAATTCAGTTTTAGAAAGCAGCTGCAGAAAGTAACCAGGACGAAATATTACATTCATATGACGGTAATATAGAAATCGACTGGTTTGATGTCCAGTAAAATGCCAAATAATGCCATAAATTTCGATAAATTTCCTTGAGATATTTCAATATATCGATTTGAACATGCGATTAGAGTGCAAATTCTTCCAAAATTTCAACTAGATACTTATTAACAAGTGCGTTTACTTTAAGATATAAACCAAAGTTTTTATGCTTGTGAGTTTATCCAATTAGCGATTGTTTCTAGACCAACGACATCTTAGTGTAATACACTAAGAGACACTTGGTTTCGGTTGTTACTCTACTTGAAACCGAAACACTTTGTGTTACCCATTAGATATCTATCTCTCTCTCTCTCTCTCTCTCTCTCTCTCGCTCTCTCTCTCTCTTTCTGTAGGTCTTGCTAACAACTGCAATGACGACAACGCTCTGCGGAGTGCATTTAATTTTACTGAAGCGGCCACTTAGTGGCTCTCGACAAGGCAGACTCTCGTTGTAGTTTCTATTACACTCGCTGTGGTTGTTGCTGCTGTTGTTGTGCATAAATTAAATTAAAGCTGGGCTAGAGCCAGCGAACCACCCGTGAACCAGACCCACCACAGCACAATTACTCAGCGGACACAGGCGCCTAAATCATGTCGCAGGGCAACATGCCCCTTAGCCCACCCATCTGCTCCTTGCCCTGCCCTGCCCTGCCCTGCCCTACCCTGCCCTACCCTGACCTTCAGACAATTGTAAATGTGTAAACATTTTTCAGAGCCACCAACCCCAACTACCCATCCCATCCCATCCCAGCCCATTCCACCCACACCACACCACATCACATACGCTGAAACATAAGTAGGCATCCCCCATCCTTACCCACTCACCCACCGCCACCCACTTTTAGTCATGTGTCACAGATACTTTGCACTGATTTATGCAAATTGCCTTTTGCCTGGAAGGGATGGAGTGGAAAAAATCATGAAAAATCGTTAATTGTGTAAAGTGCTGGACGTTTTTCATTAAAGTTTTCTCTCTCTCACACACACACACATACGTGAAAAGAGAAAATGAAAGAAAACATTAAAGTGGTGTGTGAGGGGCGGGGGGTGAGAACTGTGGCGACTCTTGGCCTGTGACTCTCAGCAATTATGTAAATTTGTAAAAGCGCAGCAAAAGTTAATGCTGCTTGCCTGCATATTTGCATTAAAATTGATGCACTTTAAAGCATTTGGATGGGCCCAATACCCTGTGGTGCAACAAAACCCACATCTGTCGGGTGGTTGGGGCATTCCCCAATGACCAATTCACTCTGAGTTTGCTTTTGACTATGTCTTCACTACCTTGTCTTAATTGGGATCGAAAAACTCTCTCTCCCTTTAAGTTGGCTGCCTCTTAATGTGGATTAGTAAATCAGGTTTAAGAGATTAATTAATCCTGATATAAAAAATTAAGGGAAAATTAAATATTTTTCAGTTTTTTATGCCCTTTTTAACATTTAATCATGCATTTAATGCTTATAACTTTACAATTGTAATGCCATATCACTACTTTAACGCCAAAACTGGTTGAGAATTACAACTAAATAAAGCGAAAACATAAATTAAAGTACTGGAACAATTCAATTCATTGTTTTGAAAATTACTGATAGTATTCGCATGCTGATTAGATATATAATTAACTGATCTATTAACCACTTTACACATAATTTGAAGGTTTCTCAGTTTTTTGTGGCACAAAATTTGTTTGTGGGGTATCAAAATAGTCGTTTCTGGCCTCAAATTGTTTGTAAACTTTATTTCTATTTGGTTTTTTTTTGCGCTTTAGTTTTTTTTTCTTTCTTATCGCTGGCCATTTTTGTTTGTGCAATAATTTTATGCAATGTTGCTTGCAACAAAGTGCATTTTAAATGTCTGCCCCATGCGATTTGAGTGTTAATTTTTCATGACTCAGCGCAAACCAAAGAAACGTGGCAAACAGAAAGAGAGCGAGAGAGAGCGAGAGTGAAAGTGGAAAACGAGAAAGCTTATTAAATTAGCTTGTTGACGGAATATTTCATGTTGTTTTTTTGTTTTTTCTTTCATTTTCTTTGGCGTTTCTTTTTTTTGGCGATTGGTTAATGTAAAATTCCTTTTCAGGCATTAGGCTTTAATTAAAGGTTTTTCACTTTCCCCAGTTAATGATGTTCAAAGCGAGGGCGTGGCAAATGACAGGACTGAGTAAAAGGACGAAAAATGAAAATTAATTTTGCACAAAACAAACAGCAAACAAAAAAAAAAAAAAAAGAAAAGCAAAAATTTTACTATCCGATATATTTACAAAGAGAAAACATATTTTCATCTTCCCACACAGAAGGAGAAGCGATCTGGGGTATGGGTGGCGTATACTTAATATTGTGTGTGCCCTTTAATCAAACAGCATGCAATGAATAATCCGATGAATATAAAGCCCTATCCGAACGTAAACTTGTGTCTCTCGTTGCTCTCGTTGCTCTCTATGATGGCAATTACTCAAATTCTCCAACGAGTTCCCCCATGAAAATTATTAGCCACTCGAGCGAAAGCGAAAACGCTGAACGCTGAACGAAATTGCTTGGCTGCAGTTTTTATTTGCTGAAACGGAGAGAGACAGGGAGAGAGACAGAGAGAGAGAGAGAGCAAGCAGACAAGATTTATGCATTGCCAAAGAAGAAGAAAGTAAAAAGATGTTTGAAAGGTGTGCGACGGGTGACAGATGAAGTTTAATAAAAAAAAAAAACGACAGACAGTGAGAGAGAGGGAGAGAGAGAAGAAAAAATCAGGCAACCAACACAAACTACATTCACGTGGGCATAAAAAAAAGGTTATGAGCAGCAGCAAGTAAAAAACAAAAACGCCAGAGCAGAGAGTCAAGAAACAAATCTAGAAGCAAAGCCATGGCAGAGGTTTTTATGTGGAGCTATAAATAAAGCAATAACATCATTTTGAAGTATCTCATTACGTGTTACGGGCGGCTATGAGTGCTGCCACTGCCATTTTTTATGACTGACACACACACGCATACACACACACACACACTCACACACGTATACAGACTCTCATACATACTCAAAAACACTCAAATACTCCTCGAGTAGTAGTTTTTGGCCAAAAAGTATGCCACAAAATTTTGGTTGCCGACTTCCACAACCAAGAGCCATTTATGCAAAAGTTTTCTACACTTTTCCCTCCCCCTTAACCACGCCCACGTCACCCGTCCCTCATGCTGAGGCTCATTTTGGCCTATGCCTTTTTGGCAATTAGTTTTTTGGCAATGGCCACACACACTCACATTAAAGACATCTTCCTGCGCCTCCTTTCTCCTCCTCGCTCGCTTCTGCGGGGCCATCAAAATGATGATGGTCAACTATCAAATGGCAAGACACACATTTGCACAGCTGCCGCAATTAGCACGTTTCGCACATTGATTTGAGAGTCTTTCTCTCTCTATCTCTATCACTGTCTTTTTCGCTTTTCTCCTTCACTCTAAGTGATGTGTTGGCGGCAACTTGAGAACTCGTTGCTTCAAGTGATATGATGTGATGGGCAATGGGGGATGGGAGGCCTTTGGGTGGTTATTAAAATACTTTTTTGATGTAATTATTAATTATATAATAAGTTGAATGGCCGGCCATTCGCAGGCCCCATTGACTTGAAATGGAGTTCTATTTAAGTTTTGGATTTCACTTAACAGGCAAAAGGCAAACCAAACGTAAGATGAGCATTTTGGCTATTCAAATATATGATTATTGCATGAAATTCTAGCATAGCAGATGAGAAAAACTTTACTCATCGGAATCTCCAAGTACTTAGTTGTTAATCTAAGCAAAAGTAATCCGTAATCAACATAAAGTGTTGGCAGAAAGGTTCAAATTAGAGCCGAGAAACTCACTTCAGGTTATCCTGCATAGTAAAATAATTAATAATAAACATATCTTAAGGCTGTATTTAGGACAATTTTCTACCGATTTTCAAAGTTTTAATGTAGTTTTTATGGAATTTTTATCTACTTTAAAATGCTATCAAAACTTTAAAAGATTGCAAAGCTGGGGATTTTTGAAAATCTTTTGAAAAATTGTTTAATTTGGTCAAAATTTCCATTTTCCTTAAGCTGTATTTTCGACAATTGGCAACCGATTTCAAAACTTTTTATCTAATTCTTATTGTATTTTTACATACTTTTAAATGCTATCAAAAGCTAGCAATTTTAAAACAAAAAAATTTTGACTCGATTTTTGAAAATTTTGACAGTGTATACACTGCAATTTTTTTCAAAAATCGGGTCAAAATTAGTTTTTTACATTTGAATGCTATTTTATAACTCACATTCAGAGCAGCAAAAAAAGACATGACTTTTTGAAATCGGCCAAAAATTGGCATAGTTAGAGGTTTACAAAGTTGAGGTTTTTACATAAATTTTAGAACAGCTATTGAAAAATTTTTGGTCAAAATTGAAATTTTCCTAAGGCTGTATTTAGGACAATTTTCTACCGATTTTCAAAGTTTTAATGTAGTTTTTATGGAATTTTTATCTACTTTAAAATACTTATACTTATACTTATCCTTTCTTTTGTATACTGAAACGAATTTTGTATATTTTTAAAAAACTTCCTTTTAAGTGATATTGAATGGAATTGTTTTAAAAATTAATTTAAATGAAGAAATATTGTTAATTTTTGGTTATATCTATTTTGATCTAAGCAAGTTTGGACTTATATTTAGCTATCTGAGCTCATTCAACTGAAATCTAAACCTCTAAACACTTTCATTAAAAACCTTAGGGATTTGGGATTCCAACCTCATTTGCATTACTTTCAAGTGAATAAAAGAAACGATATTTCAAAAAATATTTAAATTAAATTTCAATAATTTATAAGAAACAAATAAATTAAATACCATTTCCGCTTGACTCTCGCAATTGTGAAAATTGTCTTGTCTATTTCTAGATTTCGACAATTTTTTAACATATTCATTCTTGTTCTTGTGCGACGCTGCCGCTTCACATGACACACACAGAGCCATTTGCATAAAATGTCAATTTTATTTATTTTATCGCCCAAGAGCAAGGGAACGATGGGAGAACCTAATTTACTTAGTACGTCAGCATTTTTTCCGCTTTAAACTGATAAGGAAGTCGTTAAGTTTATTTAGTTATACTTAATATTAAATTCAGAGTCAATTTTAATCAGAGAAAAGAAATGTTTAAAAGTCTTTTGGCTGCCAGGCAATTATCCAGTGAGAAGGCGAACAATGAGGCGCTGTCTAGACTGGGTAGAGAAAGAATGAAATGAATCTCTGGCTAACAGAACGAACCCCTTGGACATTCCCATACACACTCACACACAAACACACACACACACAAATACACACACACACGTGCCTGACAGCGCCAGACACGACGACGTTCCCTGTCAGCAACGTCAGCAGCAGCAACAGCAGCAGCAATAGTAGCAGGCAGAGGCAGTCCCTCCCTCTCTTTGGGTTTTTCTTTTTTTTTTTAAACTGTCGCTAAAGAAAATTCAAGGAAAACTGACAACACAACGCCTAAGCAGAAATTACAAATTGAAAACTGGCTTGTCAAGTAGACGGAAAACTGACAAGCGCAACGGGAAATGTTGTTAACACGCACACCATCAGCGAGAGGGAGAGTGTATCCCTCATCCCCATTATCCTTGACACCCCGATACCACCACGTCCTGTTTGTGGCATGCGTGTGTAGAGCGAATGCCTCGCCACTTAGTTTCGATCAAGTTCAAAAACTTTACATTTTGCACTTAAATGTTCCGACAATCAAAAGTGAAACAAGTTTTCAACCAACCAGCCAACCAACATCCTTCCATCCGCCTCTCAATCCCCTTATCCCTTCTTACGCGGTATCCCTAAAGTGAGTTCAACAATATTTTTGCACATTGCACATTTTGGCAGTTTACTTTGGCTCAACAAAAGTTTCGTATGCAACTTCTTTCGCTCTCTCTCTCTCCATCTTATGGTTAACCAACAGCAAAATTGAGCTACATGATAGACAGGGCAAATGTCCCAAACTGGTAAAGATTTTCCATCAAACGCCAAACGAGCAAAAAAAAAAAACCCCTTTAGCGTAGTGATACTTCAATTTGTTGTTTAGTTTTTTTTCCATAACCAATTTGGTTTTCACGATATTTCCAAGTTGTTTCGATTGCAGTTTTTCAATATCTTTTGCAATTAAATTAGCATGCAATCATCTACATTTTTTTTTCTTTTTGATTTTATTTGAATGCAATTCTTAAGGCAATTTTACAGCTCAATTCATGCCAACAGAAAATGTTGTAACAAAATATTTGCCAAACAAATTAAAATTTACATTGATATCAAAAAGTTTGTTGTTGCTGTTGCTGTTGTTGTTGCTTGCTGCTGCTGCTGCTGCTCTTGTTGATGTTTTTGAAAGAAATTACACGCCATTCGCCAATGGCAAACAAGAGGCAAACGAGAGGCAACCCAAAAAGTGAATAAATACAAATGCAAAAGCAAATAAACAAAAACGAAGGATGCAAATGCAGCCGCAAAACGGACTATACCATGACTGAAGCGGGAGGGCGGGATGGCGGGAGATTGGCAGCTCCTAACGTTGGCAACGCGGTGGTGGAACACAAGTTGCCACTGTACGTGGCAACGTTTTTTTCCCACTCACTGTGTAGCACGTACTTGCACACTTTATATAAGTAGAATACAAAAAAAAAAAAACGAAACCAAACCGAAGCAAGCAAGCCAGAAAGAAAATGCAACGTTTTTTTTTTGTTCCTGTGTTGAGCAAATTTAAGCAAATGGCAATCAAATTTTGTTTGCATAGAAACAGCAGCAGGAACACGAGCAGCAGCAGCAGCAGCAGCGGCAGCAGTAGTAGGAGGGGGAACACGGAGATGGGGAGGGGAGGCGTGGAGTACTGCCACTAAATGGACTGCCATCTGGCTTATCTGGATGAGGCCAAGTCTAACTAATGTGCAAATGTCAAGTTGATATCATCTCTGCTTCTGTCTGCTCTTGCTAGGTTTTTCCCACAGCGAGACAACAGTGCGTATGATTAATTTGGGAAAGTCTATGCGCAAGCAAAACTGGGAATGGTGGGGAAAACTTTAATTGAATTTCATGCAAATTTTTGGAAAAGAAATTGCATTTGTTTTTAATTAAAGCACAACTGTGACAACATTTACATTGTGTAAACTCCAAAACTATGAATGCCAAATGAACTGCTGCTGGCAACTTCAAAACTGATATCGATCATTCCCATTAGTTTTTGGTCCAACAAAAATTAATGTTTAAAAACAAATCTCTAATAAAATGGAAATGTTAGATTCTTACTCTTAGTTCTCCATGATAAACTGAAAATTGGATACTCTTACGAGTCTTTGAGCTTAAGTTTTATAGATCATCTAAACTCAATAGAATTCACTATAAGAATACACTTATAACCATTATTTTAATAATGGCACTAATTAATTAACTTATTGCCAGTCGGCGCTCAATTATGAAATTAATCAGTGATAAGTTTCTCTTATCAGGTGAAAATCAAACTGAATCAGGTTTATGTATAAATATAATCATCAGTCTTGGCCAACATAAAGATTTCTATCATCAAATATATGTGTCAAGTTTCTGTCAAGCAAATTATGTGGTGTGTGTGTGTGTGTGTTTGGGTGGGCGGAAAATGCCAAATGAATGGTTTCTATTTAATCCTGTCTACTTATATACGAGTAGGCTTTGCCACGTGCTTGACTAAGTAAATTCAATCCTAATAAATTAATTAAGCGCAAAATTTATGATTATTGCCTCGATGAGTTTCTTTTTTGTCGCTTCGTTTGATTTCCGTTTCCGTTTTCGTTTCGCTATCGGATTCGGTTTCGGTTTCAGTTTAGTTTATGTATGTTTATTTTTTCTCTCTTTTCCTTCTTTGCACTTTTGTTTATTTGCCAGTTCATAAATAATTCCCCATAATTTATGCAATGTCATATACGTAAGCAGGGAGCTGAGAAATGGGGCAAGGAATGTTTGTTTTTGGTTTCTTTTTTTTTTCTTCTTTTTGGCGATTTTGAAAACTCAATTGCTTGGCACTCAATTTAAGCGCACACGCCTCAATTTTCGTTCTTTTTTTTGGGGTGGGGGCAGAGATAGGAGAGAGAGAGTGGGAGAAAGGGCAAAGGCAGAGATTTCATAATTCAAAAATTCTTCGATTTATGCGAGAGGCAAACCCTTGGGGCTTTATCGTAGTACCTACTTCTCTTCGTCTCTCTCTTACTCTATGTCTCCCTGTAGTCATGGTCGTCTGTTGGCTGGGCAAACAGTTTTCAGGCTTCGTTGTGCCACTTGAGCCGCATGCCAATCGTAATTTACGAGTAGCCACAAAAACGCACTTCACTTTGTTTGTGTATGTAATGCCAAGACAATTGTGAGTGTGTGTGTGTGAGTGTGAGTGCAGACTTGGTTACGTTTACGGTCTGTATGAAGGCAAAACAAGTCTAGTCCACCATCCAAATATCGGATCCAGTGTATCGGGTCTTGTTTGGTCATAAATTTCCTGTTTTTGGTTAACTGCAGTTATAACGCCTTGGCCCTAGAGAAATTGGAGAGACAGATATACAGAGAGAGAGAGAGCGAGAGATATTCCATATCTCCATCCTCTCGCCACATGCTGCACAATTCCAACACCAAGTTAGTCCCTCATGTGTTTCGACGAGTTTTTACCAATTTACCAGTTGCAACAAAATTTTCGAATGTCTCTCAATGTGCAATATGCCAGCCAGGCAGCCTGGCAGCCAGTGCCCCTGCTTCGGCTTAGAAATTTATGTACTCATACGGAATCCTCTCTTGTAATTGGAAATTGCAGTTAAAAAGTTTGTAATACAAAGTTTATATTTTGATTCTCAGTCTGACCAAAGTAATGGGGGGCAAAACAGTTTTGCTGGATTTGTGTTTGCCAATTTGTGTGTCTGTCTCTAGGAAAACTTTTTGGCATTTTGACCAGTAATTGAACTAGCAAATAAAAATGCCAAAAAACAGTTCAACTGGACAGTAATTAGAATTTGTCATTTGTTATGTCGAATTTTGTAGGAAATTTGTACAAATTGTTGCAAAAAAGCAAATGTCAAATGACAACTGAGGTCACTACAGAATCTATATATATACAGTACATATACTGGATAATTTGCCAAAAATTGAATTATTCAATGTCTAAGATAGATAAAGAGGGGGTTCGAACTATTTACAGGCGAAGACGAAATGAAATTTTACCATGCATGATTTTGATAAATTTACATTTGCGTCAAAGTATTTTGACAAAGACTAAATCTTAATTGCAATTAAATTTCTGACTGACTCGACTCGCCTCGCCTGCCACTGGGCTGGCATATAAATTCTCAGATATCAAGTATGGTAAATATTTCGCATTTTCGCATTTCATTCATTGTGGAATTTTTTAGTTCATCAAAAGTGTAGCATGCTTTTGCGGGCTTATCCTCCCATTTCATTCCCCCTTCTACGAACAGAACATTTTTGGCATGTATGCATGTAAATTTCGAATGCAAGAACCAAAATGCAAATACTTTTTTGGCTCTTCATGTGAAATACCCAGCGAGCATTTTATTAAATAACAAAAATAACTTGGAAAAGAACTTGCCTCTTGCATTCGGACCACGATGTTCAAAGATTGCCTTGGCTCTCTAGATTGCTTCAAGAGATCTTTTCATAGTAACCACTTCTAGATGTCAATTCTAAGAAATTTCTCTATCATTTTGTGATCTTTCGATATACAAATTTATGCTTGCTGGGTAGGTGGCATATCTAAAGGTATAAGTGTGTGTGTGTGAGTGGTGCATGTTGTATAATTAGGAGAAATACAATTACCCACATGCATACACACACACACTCATACACACACACAGAGACACACATTGGGCAAATTCATTAGCCAAGAAACGAGTCAACCACAAAACGAAACTTTTTGGTTTAAATAATTTTCGTGTGAAAATAATTCATTAAAATTAGATTAAAATGTTGGCCAACTACCAGAGAGTGAAAAACCTCAAAAACCTGGTTTTCTCTACATTTATTTTTTGTTCTTTTTTTTTTTTGCCAGCCCTTAAGTGTGCGTGTGTGTTGAGTGTGTGTATTTGGCAAATGATTTCTTAATGCAATTTCTTCTCTTCTCTGTTTGTTGAGCAGGGGGGGAAGAGGAAGCTGGTTTGGTCATGTTGAGCCATTGTTGAGCTTAACCCTAGCAAGACATAAAGAATAATAGCCTCAGCAAAAAAAAGACAGAGAGAGAGTTAAGTTTTTCCCCTCCCCTCAACACTTAGTTACGGGGAGGAGGGCGGGATGGGGAGATGTGCGTATCAGCATGAGACGACTTCCGGCAGTGTCTTTTGTGTATGTTGTGGTAGCTTAGGGCTCGGCTCTTAGGGTTCCTATATACTTAGCTGACAGGTTAGGACTTGAGTGCCCCCTCTTCCCCTCCCTGCCTCTCTCTTTTCGACCCCTCTCCTGTTGTTTATTTATTTGTGAAATGAAAAATAAACCCAAAGTCTAGGAAATGACAAACCCATAGAATAAGAACAGTCAAAACAAAAAAAAAAAAAAAAAAAAACGATGAAGAAAAGCAAACCCTTTTTCTTTGTAAACCACTGTACAATCTTGCCCCCGTCCCTTCCCCCCAAACGGCAACGGCAGCAATTCTACCTTCCAGTCAACTATCAACTCCGGATCATAAATATTTATCAAGCAACTGTCAGAGGCGGCACTTAAGGTGTCAAAGGAAGCGAACGACCGCAACGTAAAGAAAGGCCAAAAAAAAAGAACTCAAACTCTGATGCAAGCAAAACCAATGATGAGAAGAGAGTGATGGGGTGGGGGGGAGAAAGGGTGGGGGTAAAAAGAATTAAAATTAATTTGCATATGTTAAGTGGCAGAAGCAATTAAAGGCCAGACCAAAGGAATGAGTGAGAGAGAATGGCAAAAGGAGCCCAGGACAAAGGACGCGCCCTCTTGATTGAGATGTGAAAATGTTTTTCGGGGCGACAACAACGACGACAATGAAGAACGATGATGATGAACAAAGACCAAGAAGGCAGTGAAGAGAGAGAGAGAGAGAGAGAGAGAGTGAGCGGAGCAGCAGAAGAATTGGGTTGCCAGGGTGGGGTGGCGGCGGGGTGCGGTGTTTCGGGGCCAAGGCGAAAATGTGAAATCATAATTGGCTTCCAAATGCTTGAACTCAATTATGTGCGCAAAATTTTTGGTACGCTGCCGTTGACAGGCAAATTATGGATTCAAGGCCAATGTACACCTCATAGAGTAGAGCAGAGTAGAGATGCTAAGATGGTGGTGAAGCGGCAAGGGCAACGGAAAATAGTCGGGTCGGGTCGGGTCGGTATTTGGTTTGCCAGTGAAATGGCACTTTCACTTTGGGGAATGCTCAAGACAATTTGCATAGCGATGAGTAGAATGAGCAGCAGCCTGACACCAAATGCCTGGGGAAATGCCACAAGAGTGCAGAAGAAGAACTAACAGGAGGCAGGAGGCAGGAACGACAAGCTTCGGATTCCACATCATGCGATGATAAATTACTCAAACATAAATTAAAGATAAATCATGGTTGCAACTTGCATTGCATTTACAATTGAAATGCACACACAATGTATGCTAATTTTCACAGGCAACGCCTAAACACACACACCCACGCACACCCACGCACACACACACACCACTGGAAGGGGGGTGGGCGTGGCAATGGGGCAGAACTTGACACGTATACATCAGAGGCAGTCTGTAAGGTGCTCTCTGCTCACTCAAGAGGAATGACAGCGGAAGGTAGCCAAGCTACCAGCTGCAGCTGCTTCAAATATGCCACACAAAATTTTCAAAATCGAAAGTTAAAAGGGAAATTATGTTCAACGTTGAAACTGAACGCTATACGAAATCCTCATGACAGATTATTTACCTACTTTGAGCGTTTAGCTTAAGGCATTTTCTGTCACATTGAAGCCAACTATTTATGTATAAATTAAACCTAAAAGTTAAGTCATTGAACTACTGCTTTTTATCCGATTTCTATGTCCGATCTAGTTAATTCTGGCAAACATGCTGTCCATATCAACAAGAAGGTTAACTACAAAGTTTCATTTTAATCGCTTAAAAAATGAAGAACTAATTTGTATAGAAACAGACGGTCAGAGGGAAAGCCGATATATCGACTAGGCAATAGAAGATGATCGCGAATTTTATTACCCTTCCGCAATGGTTTGATTATGATAATTCTTTTGTTTTCTATAATTTCTACCACATGCCAACTTATTGCATTAGAATTTGAACTTAAATAGAGTCTAAGTAGAAAAGGAATACAGTAAAGTGTGTCAAATGACATAAGTGGGTAAGCAATAGTCACACTTTAATAGTCAAATCGTTTGATTCAGCAGTTCAAAAAGAAGTTTCAAAGCTCCAAAAAAAGAAGAGAAAAAATGGAATGTAAAGGGGAAGGGAAAGGAGAAGGGGAAAGTGATAGAACACTTGTTCAGGCTTTTATCGTTGTCATACCCAAAGCACTCATGCTTATCACACCTTGGCCATCTACTTAATTTTTCTACAGTTTTGCACGTCTTTGGCCAACGCTTTCCACCCATTCCCACACTAACACTCAATTTCCATCTACATTTCGGGTGGTGATTTCTTTTTTCCCCCAATCTTTGTTGTTGTTGTTTGTTAGCTGTAGGTCATTTTAAAACTCTCTTGCACTTCAAACTGTCCGAGAACCCCCCACCACGCTGCCCACGCTCCACCTTCAAAAATCCCGAATAGAACGTGCCCAATGCAATTGCAAAAGGACCGTAAACCGAGTGCGGTGAAGTGAGAAGAAGATGCTGTTCTATTCGCTGTGTGTGGTGCCGCAACAGAAGCCAAACTCAATTTGAAAGTCACGTAGTAATCGCAAAATTCCCAAAAACCTTGCGGCAGTTTATTGACTTTGACATCGGCGTGCTGCTCGGTGTGCGGATAGAGATTATTGTCCCATGGCGAGTGGCAAGTTGTCTGGGGACATAAGCCCGTTTTAGTGAGTTAACTAATTTTTAATGTTACAACATCCTGAAAAAGCAAATTCAAAAGATCGATCGACTAAATAAACTTTAAATATCAGTTTGGTTGAGTTTTCCTCGTTTACTTTGAAAAGAATTTACTTCATTCTCTTATACACCAAAACTATCATACATTTCAGATTCCGCTCAAATTTCTCAGAAGTGGAATTGAGAGTTGTTCCGGATTTCGATTTCACCCAAACTCATCGAAAATAAAAATTCAAATTGCCAACGATTCGCGAAAACGAAAACAGGTCTCGCATATGATATTTGCTCTTATAATTGACGATTGAAAAGCTTTGTAGCTTAGCTTCTATCAAAACTGCTGACCTAGAACCAGTTGTTGTTAGACCTTTGAACGTCGCGGCATTGCAGTGAAAGTGTAATGGAGCGAGGGAGATAAATTTGTATAATTTTACAACAATAACAAGAAAATGTTGAATAAATATCTTTATCAAACGGATCAGAGACATCGAAATAAGCGACCGACTGACTGATCGTTGTACAGAGTTCCAACGACCAAAGGCGCACAACATGAAGAGCATGCCGGGAAGCTTTCGAAAAGCTTTCATGTAGTGCGTTGGGCCACATGCCGATTTAGTTCTGGCACAGCTGTCTAGGCTGAAAGATGTCTAGAGAACTTATTGATTAAAAGAACAAACAAAAAAACAACAACGAATTAGTCGCATGATTAGTAATTACTGCAAGTTAATAACGTGGAAGCAGGTTCTTCAAGAGCAAATATTGAAGATATCAAGAGAGACGTTCAAAGGTCGGCCCTATCATCTGGAATGGGAACTTTGTCATTAGACGATGTGAGTAAGCATAAAAAATGGAAGCTTTTCCAATATTCTTTTGTTTATACACTGTCTAACATACTAAAATCTCTCTCTCTCTTTCTCTTTCTCTCTCGTACAGTATGAGGATGTCCGGATTTGGGCACCTTGGGGTGATATATGTGGACGTTGGTATGGCAATCGTTCGGAACGTCCCATCTTGGCGATACACGGATGGCTGGATAATTTGGGAACCTTCGACACACTGATACCCCTGCTACCCGATTACTTGGGTGTACTCTGCATCGATTTGCCCGGCCATGGACGATCGGCACGAATTCCAAATGGCATGCATTATGGTGTATTGGACTATGTCTACATAATACCGAGAGTAATGAAGGAATATAAATGGACAAAGATCTCCCTGATGGGCCATTCATTGGGTGGCATTTTGTGCTTTACTTATGCATCATTGGCTCCCCATACAGTTGACATGATTATTTCTTTGGACGTATTGTTGCCCCTCATGTACACACCAGAGAAAACAATAGACGTTGCCCGTTTGTATACGGAAAAACATCTTGTTGAGGATCTGCGACAAGAGGAGCGACAATTGCATGAGCCGCCATCCTACACTTTGAGCAAACTACGCGATGTCATCTCGTCTGGCAGTCACAATTCGGTTCCACCAGAATTTGCCCAGCATCTGCTCTATCGCAGTGTTGCCAAATCGAATCTTTATCCGGATAAATTTTACTTTTCGCGCGATGGCCGCATTAAGTTCTACAATGCCATTGTGATGGAAGAGGGACTTGCCGCCGAGATGGCCAGGCGCATCAAACGTAAGCCCTATCTCATAATCAAGGGTTCCAGGAGTTTCTTTGTGGGACCACATTGTGAAGAAGCTCTCTCAATTCTGAGCAATGATAATCCACATTACGAGTTTCACGAAATCCCTGGCACACATCACGTCCATCTGCACAATGCCGAGGAATGCGCCAAGTATATTGTACCCTTCATTCGACGTCATCGACCATCACCAGTGGCAAGTTGGTCTTTGGTCGGCGAGGAGGATCAGAAACTTAGCAAAAAGGAACATCGCCGGGTGCAAGAACGTTTCTTCAAACGGAATATGAGACAACAACGCAGCAAATTATGATATACAAGTATTACAAGACAATTTCTAGTCTAGATCTGAGAGAAGGTGGCACAAAGAAGCTTATTTATAATAATAAAACTTCAAATTAAGTATCAGTCGAATTATGTTATAACTGGGAGGAAAGTGTTCCATTGTTTTCCCTTCATCTTAAGAATCCATGAGACTTTGAAGATATCCTAGTCGGTCGTGTCCTAAATAAAGAATATTCAAAACGAATTTCAAGTCAATTTAAAGTTTTGAAAGTTTTTCATTCAGCTCAAACTCAATCTTTATTATACTTTTTAAGTGTATGCCTAAAAACATGGAATTGCAATCACCACTGCGAACCAGTGGCTCCATCTGTTGGCCAGATTATTACTTTGGAATTCGGCGAAGCAAAGCGAAGTGTTTGAATACTGATTGTTCGAGCCACTTTTTCTCTATTTGTAAGGCTTTGTCGCATTGTCATCATTAATATCTTAGCAAGGTCTTATGTGATTCCGGTGTGTATCTATTTTGCCATTTCAGTTGCCTACTTTTCGTTGGCTGTTTCTCTGATTCCTGCCCTCTCATGTGTTGTGCTGCAATTTTGAGAGAATCGTAAGAGGCTTACCGCTTGAGCGCATTAGAACAATTAGCGTTGATAATGCCATGGATTTAACAATTGCTGGCAAAAGTTAAGCAATAATCAAGAAGAGCGTGGAGCGTAGAGCGACTGACTATGTCACATAGTTGCACAATCTTTCCCGTATCTCTCTCTATCTCCCTCTCTCTTTCTCTGTGTGTGTGTGTGTGCGTTGCTTATTGCTGCTGTCGGCTTAAGTCTTTCAGATCCTGGCTAAGTTGTCAAACAATTAGCCAACTCAAATATGCACAAATAAAGCACACAAAATGTAATCAATTGTAAAAGCATTGTCAAAAATTATTATTATTATTATTATTATTTCCTCTGTTTCGTTTCGTTTCTTCATTTCATTTTCGTTACGTTACGTTTCGTTAGGTTAGGTTCTCTTGGTTGTTGTGGCAACATAAGTCCTGTGTCCTTTCCTCTTAGGCCTCCTCTGTGTGAAAATTAATTTCTAGCAGCCGCACAAAATTTCCATTGCCTACTTTTGGCGTGTCGGGTGGAGGGGGGCGTGGAGGGCGCCTAGTAACATGGTGGAGGACATGGTTCTCGCATACTTATTAATTTAAACATCTCCCATCACTCCATCGGCTCCTTCCAACTGATTCTACTCTTGGTTGGTGTCCTTGAGCAGCTGCTGCTGTTTGTTGAAAGCGTGGGCGCTCCACAAATGTTGAATTTCAAAATATTTGTTGTTGTTATTTCGGTTGTTGTTGTTGTTGTTGCTACTGTTGTGTTGTGTTGTGTTGTGTCGGTTGTTGTTCAAAGGCATATACATAATTTTCTTGTCATACATTTTGATTGGCGATATTAATATTTATGCTTAAAGTTTGTCTTCTCCCAGTTTTGCTTGCCTCTTTGTTACTTCGTAATTGCCTGTGCAAATTCAATCAATTAATGTTTGAAATTTTCAAACACTATCGATTTTCCTCAACATTGTGGATGCTGCCACTTTTTACAACCCACACACACACACACACACGCACACATAAAATATACACACACGTGGCATATTTTGTGTAATCAGAGACGCCACAGGGTTTCCATCTACTTTTTAGGTAAAGGTGAAGCCATAAAGCCTTATGCCATATGCCTAGATTTGCAAATCAAAGGAGGTGTGGGGGGAGGGGGAGGGGAGAGGGGTAAAGTCGGTTTAGGATCTCGGTGAGTCGTCGGTTTTAGACAAATGTGTGTTGGGGCGCACTTTAAATTGTTTCAATGGGTTAGCTGAAAGCGTTTCTAACTCAATTTCATCTACCACATTTCGGTTAAGTGAAGTTGTAATAAAGATAGCTGAGAAACTTTTCCATCACACCCACACACACACACACACACACACACACACACACACACACACACACACACACACACACACTCACACACAGACACACACACACGTAATGAAAAGAGGCGCCGCCAATGAAATGGCAGGATGGCATTTCATGGAATTTAAACACTTTGTATTCGCATGTGTTAGATAGACTCATAAAACATGGTTTCCCTTAAGTTGAGTTCATTTCAAGAATGTGGCCAAAACTTGCTTGCCAAATTGTGTGAGAGAGAGCCTCAACAAAGTTTTGATTTACTATATCCATATGGAAAACCACTTGAATTTACGTTTTCCATTTACAATCCAGAAGCCAACTCTCTTTCGGTTTCAACTAAATACAAGAACTGCGAACTAAAAAGGATCCAATGGTTCAGGACTCCTAAATACTTTTTTTGAATGCTCTTCGTATACAGTCAAACTTCCCTATAGTAAACTATTATATAAAGAAAACTTTCGTTTAATAAATGAACTTCATAATAACTATAACTACTACTACTACTAGAAGGTTCAAATGCTTCGATTATTTTCAAATAGGAAGAACAATGTTAAGCCAACTTTTAGAAACTTTTCTTTTTTGCCCAAGAAAACAAAACGGGGCTTGTATTTCGAATTAATGCCAAATATAAAAAGAAATAGCAAACAAAATCAATTACTCACCGTCCAATCATTTTTCCACTTTCGATCGCTGCATTTTTCTTGTCCAAATTGAACTCTTTTGCGCGAAATTTGATTAGCCTGAAAGACAGAGAGAGAGAGAGAGAGCAGGAGAGATGGGTCATAAAGATTATATGAAGCACTTTCAAATCGTAGGTATATACTACATATTAACCCTAGCCAACGAAATACGAGTACATGGGAAAGTGGCAACTGGAAATTTACACTCGCATTTCATAAAAGAGCGAACGAATGAATGAATGGATGGGTATTAAATGATTTAAAGTGAGCACGCATCTCACTATTTCACTGAAATGAAATGAAAAACCCTTGAAACCTTGAAATGAATTATGCAGGAGCTTCTGCCCAGCAAACTATATTGAGGCTGAGGCCCATCAACAACCATCTAGCAGTAGAAGTACGGGTCGCTCGGTCCAGTCGATGGGTCGGTCGGTCGGTCGGTTGGTTGGGTTGGGTTGGTTGGCTCGGTTGGTTTGCCCGCTTAATAAACTAAACCAAAAACTGTTTAAAATTCTTGATGTGCAGCCCTCTCGACGCTGCAATAAATCTGAAGCCAGCTAAAAACTGAAACTGCACTCAATTGCTCGAGAGCATGCAATGTCAGTGGCGTCGACGCTGACGCTGACGCCGACGCTGTCAGAGAGGAAAACGTGTGCGCAATTTTCGCAATTTTCTAATAGCCGCTAAAGCTATACAACTCGGACTTGGAGTCGTCGGACAGCAGCCGGTCTGTCGAGAGAGAGAGAGAGAGGGGGTGGCAGGAGTCTTTTTTTTTTGGTGTGTGTGTGTGTATGTTCGTGTGTGTGTTATTAAAAAAAAAACAAGCCAAAAACATTTCACGTACGATGGGTAGAGTAGTCTCTTGCATGACTTTTTGTTTTTAACTCGAGCGGAAGTGCTTTCGACGCCATTTTGCGGTCGGCTTTTATGGGCTGACTGCAATTGAGTGCAGCCTTGGATGATGTTGGGCCCGACCACCAGTGCCAGTGCCAGCGGCAGTGCCACCTACATACGTGCCTGTCCAGCCTGGCACGCACTTTAACTTTCATTAAACAAGAGTCGGAGGAGTTAGAGTTTCGATTTGCAGACGACTTACCACCAGGCCTATTCTAAAAGATTGCCTATAAATTGTTGCTAAGCAGCGAAATGGAAAATTCTCAGTAACAGTCGAGTGTCCTTGCCTCCCACCATTCTACCTACTCTCTGCTCCCCTACTTCCTACCCCTCTGCCCCGTCCCTTCTTTCGTCCTGCTGACACAGCAGCCGCCAATTGCCATTTGCATTTGGGACTGGAGCCAGGCCATTAAATCTGCTACAATTTACTTGTGATTGACATGTTTATAAGGGTCGCCAAATTCCTGCCACACCCCCCCTCCTTCAGTCGCCCCTCTCTTTCATACACCCTCGTGGCCATCTGAAGACCCTTTTCTTTTTGGGTATGAAGGAACTTTTTTGTGTGTGTGTAATGCCTGAAACTGTTTTTCTTTATTCACTCACAATAAATCTTTGATATTTGCCTTGTCAGAGATGGCATACTAAATATATATGTATGTATATGTAGATATCCTTTGGCTCATTTCAAGTGCTATTTTTTATGGATTTTCTGTTTGTTGTAGAAAAAGCATAATCGAGAGAGAAACGGAGAGAGCAGACAAGAAACAATTCCTGGTATTGTCTGAAATTCCATGCTTACACAATTAAAAGTTCCCACGTTGTGCGGTACATGAATAAAACAACAACAGCAGCATCAGAAGCGAGAGAGGGAGAGTTAATCGGTAGCTAAATATATATAGAATATTGAATACCCTTCATAGGCATTGATCGAAAATTGCCGTTGAACATTAAATATTTTTTGAAGAACTTATTTAAGAAAAATACTGAATAAATAACCCAAATTCACCTAATCTTAGATCTTAGATCTACTTAGCTAACTAATGAGATTCGTTTAAAAAGATCTCTAGACTAAACCAATTGAGAAGTTGATTAAGAATAAGTAATGAATCATAATATGTATTAGTGGATCGAAATAGAGTCTAGCTTAAATGGTTTTTGTGTCGCCGTAAGGTATGGGAAGGACCTTTTCAACTTACTTATAAGAGTATTCAATACATCTTGTAGGAATAAATATATATTTGATAGAAGAAGATTCTTTATCAGTCGATCATGTGGTGTAATCTACATGATATGCACTTTCCTCTCATTATATTTTACCATAAAGTTAATATACCCTTTTGCGACCCGCACTGCACAGAATCCCCATCCGAATCCGATATCAGACGGACAGGCTGGACGGACAGGCAGGCGCAGCAAACAAAACGCATGTTTTGTATTAATTTTTGCAAAGAGCGTTAAAGAAACTTCCAACATCAACAAGCATCAAACTTCAATTCACATGCGAACAGGTTTGCTTTTCACTCAAAAACAACAAAAACAAAGCAAAAAAGGGCAAAACGTGCAAGTAATCAGCCAGAGTGCAGGGCAGAAGAAAACTACAATCGTCATCAATTGATATGCAGCAAGAAAACAACACAAAAAAAAAAAAAAACAACACACACAAAACACTACCAAACAGCTGACACGCGATCCAACAGCAACATCGAACTTGCAACCCAACCCAGTAGGCAGACACAGATCCAAAACTTGGCTTAAACACACATTATTCAGCCAAGTTAGTTGAGCGCATGAACTCTACGAAGACACAGCGAGAGCGGGGATCGGATTCGATCGATCGGTACGGAATGGATTGTTTAGAGTGACAGAAGATCAATGAGAAGTTATCAAACGGAGGATCGTCAATAGTCTTGATACTTCTTCGATCTTTGTTTTTTTTTTCAAGTGCAACAACTCTCCTAATGAAAAGTAGGAGAAAAGTGGACAAGAAGACAAGTTGATCAAAACACCAAAATTAAAGACAAATTGCACCATTAAACCAAAACCAAAAAGTGAACTGAAAACATTTGTCAGCTGTTAAAACAAATTTTTATGAAGAAATGTTAATGACTTTTTGTTGTTTGATTGTTGTTGCTGTTGGTTCTGTTGGCTTGGCTGTCAGTTGAACTTTTCAATTAATTTAAAAGCCCCTCGACATTCATTTTCGCTTGCCCCGCATAGATCTTATCGTCATATCATAAAACAAAAACCAAACCAAAGCAAACCGAACCAAAAACAAAAAAACAAAACCAAATATATAAAAAAGAGAAAAAAAAAGTTGAAAAAGAGTTCTCAAGAAAGTTTAGGAAACAAACGGTTCATGGTGTGAGTGTTTTATTTTTTTTTTCTTTTTGTTTTTATATATTTTGTGTGTGTGTTTTCTTTCTCTCACTTTTTTTTGTCTATTTTAGTAGCATTTTTTACGTGCCACAGCCTAAAAGGTGTGCCGAAGTAAGAAGCTAAACGAAAAAAAATAAAATAAAAAGGGGGGCATTACGAGCCCGCGGGGGTTTCAATTTTCTGCTACCTTTTTTCGCTTTTTTTTTTTTTGCTTAGCTCAACACAGTCGTAATAACTCTTTTTCACATTTATTTATAATTTTTCTTATACATTTTTGTTTTGTGTTTTTTTTTTTTTTGGTTTTTTAGCCTGACATTTGAAACCTGAAATAATGAAGTTGAAGTTGAAGTTAAAGTTGTTTTTGCAAGTTTGACATTAATTGAAATTCAATGCGCAGTGCAGGCTAGAGTGAGAGAGAGAGAGAGAGAGAGAGACAGGGTGGGCAGGGGTAGGGGAGGAGTGGCACAAGAAAGAAAAACCGCTAACCTAACTTGACAATTATTAAGCCAGCTTCCTCCTGCTGCAGTTTCCTCCACTAGCAAGTGGTGACTGGAACAGGTTGCCTTTTAGTATTTTTACAGTGTAGTGCAAATTGCTTTGCCTCAAACATAGAAGAGAACCCCATAAACAGAGGGCTGAAGTAAATATAGAGAGTAATAACGTACCATTTGATACCCTTTCCTTTCGAGGAGTCATGGGATCTACCAAAAGGTGCAAAAGGCCATTTGGTTCTATCCGAGTTCTATCACCAGTCGACTTTGCTAAAGACTCCAGAATTGCAATGGCCATACCAAATGTTCAACGCTAAAACTGGTTGGGAATTACAACTAAATGAAGCGAAAAGAGATGGCTAAAACTTGCAATATCAGAGTTAGCCTTTTATTAGTTTTTTATCTAATGGAGAACGAGAAGTCCACACAGAGAGTAACTGTATGTTGGCTAACTGATCTACCCCGCTATGGCAAAAGGGTATAAAAAACGGAGCAAGTTTCAACTAAAGTGTACAAGAGATGGAGGAAGAGAAACCACTTACGCATAACTGTAAGATAGACTTGGGGAAAAACAGGATTTCTGTTTTCTTTTCTTGTTTTTTTTTTGCAAGTGAAAGAATGCCACAAGTGAGTGAGTGTGTGCGAGAGAGAAAGATGGAGAGGGGAAGTGAAATATATGTATAGGCCGACCGCTCCCCTTATCAGTTAATGAAAATTAACTTTAAGATGGCATAGAAAAAGTTTACCGGCCTTTCAATTTGTGTCAAAAAAAAAAAAACAAAATAGAAAAAAATGTGCGCAAAAAAATACAACAACAACAAAAATGGAAAAAAACTAAATTGGAATTTTTCCATTAGCCTGTAAGACCAAAGCAAACCTCTTAAAATAGTGAAAATCATGTGGAGAGCTGAAACTTTAGCTGCAACTTGTCAAACATGTTTACCCCCGACCCCCTGCCCACCCCATAACCATGTGTCCCCTTCAGGCATAGACTGCGGCATTTGGAAATGCATTGTGCAGCAAACAACAACAACAGCAGCAACAATATAACTGTGACTCGTATTAATTTTCAAACAAACCTAAAAGAAAAATCTAAAAAAGTGTATATAAAAAAAGACGTTTGTTTTTTTCTGTGTGTTTTTCTATTTTTTCGTTTTGGTTCATCCTCAATAGAAATGACTGTTTCATTCAGCAATTAAAGAAGAAGCCGACGACGAGGCATCTAACCATCTATCCATCCATCCATCCATCCATCGTAACCATCATTGTTCCATCGCCGCACATCTGTGATGGAGGAGGACGTGTTGAATGCCCTGCAAACTCGCAGTGTTTATCTTTCTGGGGGCTTCGATCGCCAGAAGCGAATCATATTCATTGTGAATGCATTTAATGATCTACAATTGTGGAATCGGCGATGTCTGCAGTTGGGCTTGGACTATCTCAAACGTTCGCTCAGGTGAGAGATACATATCATCGTGGATGGAAAGTGGGGGGGAAAGAAAGAAGAGAAAAAAAGTGCCGCCAGCTAATTAACATATGGCCGAAATATGCAAATAACCCGCAGATGATATACGCTTTTACATTATATTTTAGGCTTTTCATTAGCTATGGTAGGTGAGGAAGAGAAGAGATGACACGAGAAGAAGGCCTAAGAGCTATGCTGATAGTCAAAGATCTTGACAATATCTGCCTATTCATATGCTAATCCTACCCATAGAACTTCTTCTTTTTTTCCAAACTGTATGACAAATTTTGATCAAGTATTAATGGAAAATTTGTGTGAAAGATACAACTAAAAAGATACCCTCTAGTCGGTAGATTTTAACATGGATTTAGTTACCTATCATCAGTGTGAAAATCCAATTAAAGTTGATTAGAAAAAGTATTGGAATTGGCAATTTCTAGCTGTTAGGATCAGGAGAAAATTAAAACTATTCGATAGTTGTTTTTCTCCCGGTGTAGATTGGGACCAACTTAGATGAATCTATTTTAAAATTTGTATCTTATTGTTCTCTATGTAGGCCAGTAGAAACCTGTTGCTACAATTAAATAAAATTTAAGATCAACATAAATTTTAACTACGCATAATTGAAGATTAATTGGAAAAGTAACTGGGTGAATAAGTATCTGATTAGAATTTGAAGTAATAATTGAATAATTATCCGAATAAGACACTGAAAAAGTTACTTAATAGTATCGTATTTCAAGTAAGAAGGTAAGAAAGTACCTAAAAATGGATCTATAAAGTATCTAAAACGCATTTCATTTGTAACGTCGTCTAATAATAGGCCCGTTTGTTGATAGATCAACGATCCGAAATGATTTTCAGCTTGCCTTGCCTATTGTTTGCCTAGTTTTTATTTGTTTATTAGCACAACAAGCAAATTATTTAATTTTATGAACCACAAATAAAAGACGAAGAACAAGAAATGAATTATGGATACATTTTTTATAGTGATCAATCAAAAGCACTGGCATTAGGTCACAAAAGAAACAAGCCAACCTAACCAAAAGTTGTTAATTAAAATTTAAACTGGCAGCCCAATCAAGCGATTTGTGTAGTTATCCCCCCTCCCCCATTTCTCAGCACCTTTTAACTTTTCCTTTATCTCTCTCTCTCTCTCTCTCTGTCTGTCCCTCTCGTTTCTTTCGGGCAGTGCCTCAATCTTGCAAAACGGTGTCAGCGTGATAGTTAATGCCCAAGAGACCAGCTCCCGTATCTCACGGCAACATGTGCGTGAGATCTATGCTTTATTTGGTGGCGATATAAACGTCGATTTGTATCTAGTCAGATCGGAGGGTTTCTGGGAGAAACATGTGGAACCATGCGCCAAATCTCAGATCAAAGGCGAGGTAAGTCAGCTTTAACCTAGATATTTTTTTAGCCCCTCGTCTTAAAGAGTATTTTACCGCTCCCTGATAGCCCTTGGTCTTGTCGAAGGCACGGCTGGCCAAGTATATTGAGCCTCACAATTTGCCCGAGGAACTGGGCGGTAACCTGCAATTCAATTATGATCTGTGGCTGCAGCAGCGCAAGGTAAGCAGAAACAGAAACCGAAACAGCAACAGCAACAGAAATTGAATTGCATTTCATTTTGGTTTCGTTCTTTGCAGTCAATTGATGAATTCACCAAGACTCATGCTCAGACTTTAACTGCCATGGAGCAGTTGCTGAAACTTTTAAGTGGCAACAAGTCCCTGAGACCAACGGAAGCGGATGTTGAGTTGAAGAAAAGCGCCCAGTTGCATACCCACGTCCAGAGCAGTATTGAGTCAGCGATTGAAATGGGTAAGACAAGACCTCAAAGTAGAAGTCTCTACTACTCGTACAACAAATATTCAAAGTGTGCAAGTTTGTTGCCTGAGTCTTTCGTTTTTTTTTTGTTGTTTTCAAATGATTTTTTTAAAAAACGGTGGATGAGAAGAGCTCTGACAGCAATTAACATAATTCCAATGCCCTCTCTCCCAACGCCGACGACAAAACGACAAACGAGTTGGCAGTTATGGTATAAAAACGTGGCAGGGGGGAGAGGTGAGGGGGGTGAACAACCAACCATGTGACAAGTAAATCACAAACAGCATTGAATTTTTATTTATTTTTTTTCTCGTTTTTATTGTGCGTATTTCAATTAGAAATGTTTGCCAAACTTGTTTTCAGTTTACGGCTCGTGCTCGTGGTTTTCAACGATTGGTTTTTTGACACTAAATAACATTGAAATGTTCTCTACGAAATGTGCCAGGGCTTTACACTTGGTCATTGGCGAAACATAGGGTTTTAATTGATTGCGTGGGTGGGTTCTGTTATAGCTTTTCAATAGCTTATTTCGTGATGATTAGTCTATCTATAAAAATTCGAAATATCTAGCTTTCGAAATCTATCTGAAAACTTTATTATTCACAAACTATGTAAAATCACGGTATTTATTTTACTGGTTCAATGTTAAATGTGATAATACAAATTGTATTTTTAGAATGAAAAATATCGTCCCATAAATAGTTTATTTAGAATTGAATGAAACTTTGACTCTGGAGCGAAATTCTAAAAGACAAAAATTCTCACTGTCGCAAGTAATTGAGATTCTCGGATTTCAGAAATATTCTGGTCTGAATTGAAACCCCATTAATTTGACCTTCTTGATTTTTTTGAGTTTTTTGCGGCTTTAGGGAATGAAAAAAAAAATATTTGCGGTCAGCATAAAGCATAAAGGAATCGCAGATCACAATGTGGAATACAGAAAGTTGATCGAACTTTGCTATATAGTGTTTGCACTTATGATATGCTTCAACTGCGGCGGCTATTGTCAGAGTTTTGAATACGAGTAGACAGACAAAGAGTTGTTGTGTGTGGGTGCGACTATAAAATGGAAAATCGTGACCTTTCACTTGGCGGCTATAAAAACCATTGATGCGCAACGAAACTGGCACATGCCAACGTCGCCCCGCTCCATGCTGCAGAGCACTAGACTGAGTGACTGACTCTAGAGACCAGGAAGGGATTTCACTTTTCAGAAACGTAACACAACCTCTCGCAGCTCGAAATGAAAATGTGTTAATAAAGAGGGCTTTCATTGAAACTAATGCGACAACCTTTTATTTTTGTTTTCTCTTTGCTCAGGTAATGCGATCTTGGCTCGCTTCAACGAGGTCTATGAAACGCCACAAGTGGCCGCACCTGTTGCTCCACTCCAAGCAGCGGCAGCGGCAACGACAACGACAACAATAACAACAACAATAACGACCTCTCCCAATGCTGTTGCTGGCAAACCCGCACTGCCACCCGACCTCGTCTGTGAGCGTGCCCGCATCGAGTTGAGGTTGAATGAGATCGAAAAGAAACAGACTGCCATACGAACCGCTTGGCTGGAGTTACTTAGATCGTTGCGCGAGGCACGCGAGCTTAGTACTTTGGAGGAGGGCGTGGCCTTTGTCACCAACTGGATTTTACAGCAGGCAGAACAACTGCTCAGCCGTCAGCGCAGCGTAGGCAGGGATGTGCGAGCCTGCGAAACACTGCGGGCGGCACACGATCAATTGGAAATGGAATGTCGCGATACCTACGGTTGCTATGCCGAACTTCTCTACAAAATTGAGCAATTCGTCAAGGAGCGTGCTGAGAAATTGTCCGTGTGCCAGGACTTGTTATCCCAAAGGGAATTCATGCAATTCGTTTGCCGTTCGTTTGCCAAGCGTTTGGAGAGGCGGCGTAACATTTTAATGACCGCTTTGCGCTTCCATCGTCTGCTCGATCAGTTCGAAGAGCTCCTGATCACGGGACAACATGTCGTCGAGGTGGATAGTCGGACTCTGCAATGGCCAGAGGCCGAACAAATGCTCATGCAATTGAAGAGTAATCAAGAGATGATGGGTAAGTGTGTGTGGGTGTGGATGGTGATCCATTTCCACGATCGGATCACGATTCAAACTTGTTGTTCCAACTCGATCCAACAGCTCTGATCGAACGCGAACTTGTTCGCGAGGGCGAAAAACTGAGCGACATGCTTGCCATGCCGGTGAAAGATGCCTTGGGCCGTGACCTCCAGCTGGACTACAGCAACGACATTGCCCAGCTGCGACGCCAGCTCGATGCGAGTCGTGAGCGACGACAGCTGTGCGGACAGCGTCTGGCATTGCAGCGGCTCACCTTGGAGCAGGTGACCCACATCCATGCCTATGAGGAAGATGCAAGACGTGCACTCGATTGGCTGGGCGAGTTATATGCCGTTTTGTTGCGGTGTCACTCGCACGTTGGCTGCAACATACACGAGATTCAGCTGCAGAAGGATGAGCTGCAGGGTTTCGAGGAAACCGGACGGGTGAGTTTGTTTTGTTTATACAATTTTCGGTGGGGCAAGTTTTTGGCTAACTGTTCTCTCCCAATCTCTCTCTCTCTCTCCCGTTCTCTCCCACTCTGTCTCGCTCTGGTGTGCTTAGAGCATATACAACTATGGTTGCCAGTTAGTGGAAGCATCGCAGACTTTACGTCTCTGCTGCAAACTGACACTGGACGATCCCGAGCTCATTTCGCAGCAATTGCAGCACACCTGGCATAGCCTGCAATCGATTGCCCAAGAGCAAATGACACGGCTGCGTGTCTCAGCTGTGTTCCATCGCAGTGTGGAGGCATACTATCGCCAGTTGAGGGAATTGCGACCCCTGCTCACCCAGGAGCTGGCCACGCAGCTGCATCAGCAGCAACGTCAGCAGCATAATCGCAGCAGCAGCGGCATAAGCAGCGACGCGGATGCGGATCTTTCACCCGAACTATCACCGGTGTACAAAACTCTCGGTGAATTACCAGCCCGTTTACAGCGGCACCTAATGGCCCGGGAACAGCTACTGGTGGAAGTGGGTCGCATGGTCCGACTGGGTAGACTTCTCAAGAAACGTTTAAAGGAGCCGTTCATCTTGGACTCTCTAACGGGCAAGAGGTAAGTAGAATCAGTCGTCTCTTTTCTTCCAGCAGTTGCGTGAGTAGAGGGTTCCGAAGCTTAATCATTATGCTCTCGAATCACGTAAAGCAAATGTCAGAAGACAACAACAACAACAACATCGAATTTCACTCAAATCTCTTAAAATACACTCAACACGAAAATGAAAAGACCAACTAATAAGTTCTTAAAACAAGCAAATCAAAGTAGATCAACGAACTGCAAATACCCTTAGAAGAGACTTTTCCAAACTGTTCTTCTCATCATCATTTATAGAGCTTTCCATAGTCAAAGTGTCCTCTCTCTTCGAAAGAGTATAGAAATACATTTTTGACAGAATAAAACAAATGACAAGCGACGGGCAAGTAAAAAGCCAAAAAAAAAAAAAAAAACAAAGGCACGTAGAGGCGACCGAGCGGACTTTTCCTTAGACCGCAGCCCATCCACAGAACGACAGTCTATTTCGGTGCGTGGTCCAGCGTAGTGCGTGACGGGAACGGAGCAAAAAAATAAAAGAACGGAACAAAAAAGTGGCGCGTCGGTTTGTTAGCTCATAAACATATATATACACTATATACTAAATATATATATATATACTATATATATACTACTAAATAGTAGAAGCGAGAGCCGAGAGCAACTGTCAAGTTGTCAAATTAATGGAACATTCATAGAGAGTAGAGGAGGAAGGCAATCGCTGGAAAAAAAGCGAAAAATATTCAACGTGGAATTGGGTTAAAGAGTAGCAAAGATTTGGTGTTAATTTTAGAAGTGTCTTAATACTTCGCCCCCGCTCTTTGGGTCTCTGCCCCCTATGTTCTGGCCCCCATAGAAAGTGAACAATTATAATCCACAATTATCGGAGTGATTGGCCTCGAGCCAAACGCGTGTTTCAACTATTGCGTCAAAGTAATTGTCTTCATCCCTAAGGAGGAGGCGCCAAAACAGAAAACTTGCCAAAGCGGGGGGCGGTGTGCACATAAATGTTTGCCAGATTTCGTAATTTGTTTGCCAAATCGAAGGCCGATGAGGAGACAATGGACGAGGCACTGGCAACGGCAACCACAATGCCGGAAGTGCCTAGCATTGTGATAGAGGAGCCGCCCAAAGAAGATGAGCCAGAGCTCGAGGAGACTCATCAAATTGCCAGCCTTACAGTTCATAATATCACATCTTGTGCTCCATTGGCCAGTGAGGAAGAGGATCTCTGTGGTAATGGCCATGAGGAGAGTCTAAGTGGTTCCACGAATGAGTTATCAAAACTCTTGGAAGCCATCAATGAATCAACTAAATTGCCTGAATTAAGCAGCGAAGATAATGATGACGATGACGATGAGGCTGAGGCCGGGGCTGAGAATGGAGGGAATTATGATGATTATGATGATGATGATGATGAAACAGCCAGCACATCAAGTGTCAAAACAAAAATAGCCAAAGCTTCAATAGAACGTGATATTATACTAGAAGAGGAGGAGGAAGAGGATGGGGATGGGGATGGGGATGAGGTGGCCAAGGAGGATAATGTGCATCACAGTCTCGACAAGATCAAGGCCCTAATACGCAACGATAGCGAAACTTATCCCCAAAGTGATTATACAGATAATGAGACCGAAGATCCAACACCCTCACATTCACGCACTGCTTCAATGGATTCGACAGCGGGCACAGCTGCCGCTGGTCTACAGCTAGATAACTCACATTTACCTACCGATTTCAGTGTTGTCGCGGATGAACTTCCCTTGGATAGCAGTCCAAGTCCCTTGCATGACAGTGGCCGCACAAGTAGTGCGGGCAGCGAAGTTCTCAGTGGTGACACATCGCCGCCAGCTACGTTAAAAATTCTGCCCACTGGTAGCAATGAGTTGGCTTGCGCTGCTATCACCCATAAGCTAAGCGCCATCGCCGAAGTGGCTGAATCTTTGGATGCTGTCATTCGAGACGTTCAGCAAGAGCAAGGCGAAGGCGATGGCCCGAGTAATAACAAGAAGTTGGGTAATATTGAGGTGAGTAACAGCCAAAATTTAAAAAAAAGAACTAGCTCGAACTAGTTTCGATTTCTAACGATTCCATTTCCGAACTAGTTCACTTATAAACTACGTTCAATGTGAGTTCATGTGGACTTGTAAGTTCATTTTGACATTTATCCTGGAACTAGTTCATTTATTTAGATGATACTTAATGTTCATGTAGTTTAAGATAATTATTTTGCAAACTTATCTAAATTTCCATGTCAACTCAACTTTTCAGGACTGGCAATCCCGATCCACCGAAGATGAATCCTTTGCCACTGCCTCTGAGGGAAATTTCACACCAAATTCACACTCGTCATCATTTCAAACAGCCTCTGGACGAACCAGTTCATATATAGGCTCAGCCAAGAATTCCTTTGACGAGGCGGACGATTCGACATTGAGCACATTCGAGATACCCGAATTGCCGCAATCGCCAGTTCACAATATGTCGTTCGATAGCTCCGAATTGAGCTATTTCTCAGCTCAACAGCCAGCCAAGGCAGATGATCAGGATAGTGTGGCCGGAGTGGCCGATCTGCACAGTCAAAGTGTGACACCGACTCCCGATGACGAGCAGCTGCAGCAGCAGCACCCCATGCCACAACCCATCGAATCGGATAGTGAGCTGGAAGGTTTTGGTTTAGCCTCTGGCATTACCACCGAATTGGCGCCAAGTGTATCCACAGCCCATACGCCAGAGGTGAGTGCGCAATGTCGCAATGGCCCTGCTACAGCTACAGCTCTTGGACATGCTCCTGCTACTACTAACCCCAACGAAACGAAACCGCCTGCCTCGTGGCGACGCAGCAAATACTATGAAAATATAACTAAACAAACGATCAAGGGATTCCTTTGAGAGATCTAAGAGAAGACAGATCAAAATAAGCTCTGACTTCTTGCCCGCCAAACTGCCTGCCTGCCCCGCCATTTATGCCCGCCCAATTAACAATCCTCGAGCCATTTGCTATTCCAATATCGTTCTTGCCATTCATTAAAATTAGTTGGCATATTATTTATGTTTTTTCCTTCATTTTCAACCTTTCGAAATAAGTCTATTTTAGCTCATGAGCTAAAAGAAAATGTTTTTTTGATTTTGTCTTTTTTGTGCATGTTTTTAGTTTCATTTTAAATTATGTTAGCGAAAATGTAGTTTTAAAAAAGAAAATATTGCTTGCAAGATGATTAGAGAATTCCAAAATATATAAAATTTATATAAATTATATATGCAATTTATTTATTATACACATTTAGCTATTTAAATTATAATCTTTAAAGTGTTTCACAGAATTGTTTGGCCATTAACCTTAAATTCAAAATATTTAATTATATACATACATACATACGTACATAAACAAATTTCCTTACAGTCACAATATAATAAAATTATATAAATTAATCAATAAATTTAACTAATTTATGAAATCTAAATCTCTTTGGACTTGAAACTTTTCAGCAGACAGAGAGAGACAGAGGACAAAACCCAAATGCCGCAATATATTTTGTTGCATAGTTTTAGGCTGGCCATTAAAATGGAACTTTATATAAAAGATGTGCAGATCTCAGGGCTGCGCAGATCCCACTGCTTGTTTGTGATCGTTTTTGGTTTTCCATCTTTTTAATGGATGATTAAATGAACTAGCGCTGATCTCATGGATTCAAGCAGTTTTCGAATTCAGATCCAAACAAGCAGTGTTTTTGGCATTTAGTTTGGGTTCCATATCTATTACTCCCCTCCTAAAAGCCGAGGACTACATAAAAACTCCTTAACCCCTCAAGATCAAAAATTTGTTGTTCATTATGAACTTCCCAGTTTCCTGATCTATCATGAAAAGAACGATTTCTGTTTACATTAATGATTCAATGTAAAAGTTTTTGGTTTTCTAAATAATAATGAATAGTTATCAAACATCCTCCTTTAAATTCCAGTTTCTGTATAGTAAAGTTATCTTTTTTGGGCCAATTCCCTTCCATTTTGTTTCTAGGCAACGTGATAAATATAAGCAAAACGTATATCGTTCCTAGTTATTTCTTTTTGAGAGTTTGTTATCGATTCTACTTCGGATTCAATACCACAGAATCAGCAACATTTTCGTTCAATCAACATCAGATTATGCATTAGCTAGAGAAAGACAAGTGTAAAATTTAACTCCATGCCCAATCGGGCAGTTTGTGAATAAATTTCAATTGTTAATCGCTGGAATACCCTATAAAAGAATAGACTTAGACAAGCTTGAAGATGATAAATTCATGCCTCTAACACAAGTATAAATGCGGGCAGAGAAGGGTATATGAATTTCGGTGCTTCAAAGTGAGATTCCATTCTACTTAACTATGAACTCTGTGGGTGGTTTTGGTTTCTTTGCCTAAACACTTCAAGTGCTGCTCAATTATGAGAAATGTGATATGTCAAAAAGAGGGCAGAGCGTGGGGATGGGATGGGGTGGGGCACAGCTAGCTCTTGGGTAGAGAATGAGGGTCGTTCGAGTGGCTCATTAATCTCAATTAAAATGCAATAAATTATTTCAAGTTCTATGGTGGTGGGCAAAATGGAAAACAAAGGAAATCCACTGATCTGTAAATTCAAAACTTTTCTGTATCACAAACTTGCAATTTGCACACACAAAAATCATTCTCATTTGCTCTACTCGACTCTGCTGTTTGCTTGTTTTTCTGATTTGATTTTCGCCTCAGCACAGATTTCGTGACGGCGCTGAAAAAATAATTCAATAAATTTTCGTTGTTGATAGCTCAAAAACAAAAAAAAAAACAAAAAAAAAAAAAAACAGAAACAAAAAGAAAATAATAATAAGACAAAAAGTTTGATTGGAGCAAATGCTACGGCTGAGGCAAAAGGCGGCTGGCTGCATGCAATGGAACGGCACGGCGCAGCACGAACACGAGAAGAAGAATTGCAATCGCAGTGGCCGCAGCGGCCTTCCCGCGAAGTCACTTGCCGCTGCCTCTCAGAGTCATCGTCGGCTAAAGTCGAAAATGTAAGGCCAAAACATTGCCTGCCACACGCATTTCGGACGCTCAAGTAGCGGAAAATACTTCGACGCAGTCGATGATGAAGTGCAGCCAGCAAGAGTCATGGGAGCAGGAGGAGGAGGAGACTCCACGGAGGGTGGAACCGTCTTGCATGTAAGATTTGATGTTGGTGGAAAGGAGAGGGAAGTTAGTCCGTTTTGAATGCGGGCGGGCGGGATAGTTCATGGCCGCATGTTGCCTTCTATTAAGACACGATGATGATGATGATGATGATGCAGCCAGGTTGTTGTTCCCCAAACATCTCCCTCTACATTTCGCCCTTGGCACCTCTTCTCTGCCCCTCGATCTGTGGGTTCTCTGTTGTTCTGCTATTAAAGTACCCATAGCTGCACTTGAGCACATTGTGGTCGGCTATACCCTGTATTTCTACATAAGTACAACTTCGGGGACACAATTTTTGCAACTCTTCACAAACTTCTAAAGTTGTAAGATATCTTAGGAATTGTTTGGAATAAAAGTAGATCCTTTAAACACTTGGACATCGCTTGAATATCTAAAGAAATTTGTATAGTTTTTTCATTTTAGATCTTCTGAAATCGATCAACATTTCTTAGGATATATCTTTTCCATAGTTAAGTCACTTTTTGAGCAATGAACAATGAGTTTTGACCACAACAAAGTGACTTACAGGCAATATCAAATCAGCATTTCCAGATAGGGAGGGAGAAAGCAAGTTTATAGGGTATATAGCTAGTCTATGTGTTGGATATCTCAATTGCTGCTGTTCTTGTGATTGGTGAAAAGCCGGGCGCAGGGCATTAAAAATTGAAATCATGAATTAACGACGCACCGAATGCCAAGAGCACTTGTTTATTTATGTCGCCGGCCCTCTTCGACCGCCAACCACCGATATGACCGCCAGCCACGGTCCCTTTCCTCCCTCAACACCCTGCCCCCACCATCCTCCCGCAAAACCACCGGCTCTCTCGAGCCGGCTTTTTGTCAAAACTTAGCTTAACGACGGAGACAGAGAGAAAGAGAGAACGATCTCTCGATCGAGTTAGGTTCTTGTATAGACAGAGAAAGAGTGAGGAGTGTTGCTTGTAGAAAGATGATCGAAAGCATGGGCCGAGCGAGCGAAACGGTTAAACATCTGCTTGAGGCTTCGCGAGAGTGACTTCTCTCGCGCTTCTCTCTCTGTGATCGCACAGCAGGCATTTGGGGGGCTGGCTGGGCCTCCCAGACTATGCCTTTTGGTCAGTCTTGTTCGAAGTTCGCGTCGTTCCGGTTGTTCGGCAAGCGGCGCACGGGTTCTGCGCTTTATTTTTTTTGTTTGTTGTTGTTATTGCTGGTTGTTTTGGTTTTTCCCAAAATATACATATATCCTTATAAATTAAAATGTGCGAAAATATGTAAATAAATTTATGGAATATGAACAATAAATTTGTATTTTGGGCCAGCTAGAGAACGTTGATGGCCAACATACATATATTGTTAGTTTTTGAAATGGGGTTCCATAATATTCTTTATTTGCAATTTGGTTCTGTTTCGTTTTGTGGCTAATGTGTTCTAAATTTATTGTTGTTGTTGCTATTCCACAACCCCCGCCCAAAAGATTTTCTCAGGTCTGTCAAAAATTAGTTGGCTGCGACCCTCAAACAAAAATTAGAAGAAAAAAAACATGCCAAAAATTTATATCTATTCAAAATAAAACAAAACAAATTCTAAATGAAATGTTGACATAGAAAATGCAAAAGAAAAAGGAAAAAAAAACATAACTTATATCTGTATTCTATTTGCCAAGTTGATTCATTGAACAATTTTGAAATGGACAAAATTTAAATAGAATTCTTTTCTCAGGCATAATAAATCGAATTCTTAAACAAACTTAATTCTTTTGCCGTAAAACTGAAAACAAGTTTTAACTTTTTGTGTCGCTCAAAATCTATCAAAACTTGATTCAATTGAAATATGTGATAAACCAATCGATAAAGCAATATATATTAAGAGAGGAGCTTAATAAATTTGCACAAAACTAACTTGATATGATATGAATATGCCAAAAAAGAAAAAGAAAAGATGTAGTCAAATCTTTGAAATCCTAGTTTGCAATTTTTTAAAAATATTTTCAAGAAAGTTATATCAAACCTCAAAAGGAAGGACATCGAATTGCCATTACCTTTTCCTATCTGTTGAAGGATCAAAATATTGCAAATTTTAAGGAAAATTATTTTAAGAAATTCATAGAATTTGGAAAACATCTTGAGACGCAGGTGTTTGGAAACATATGTAATGCTTAAAATATGCAAATGTGTCCAATATTCTTGAGACCCCATCCATTATACTTGCCTCAGCATATGTATGTACATACAAACTTTGTGTTTCCAAAAGGCATTTCCTATATTTTACTTGGCGCGTCGCATACTGTAAACTTTTATAGTTTTTATGTTGGTATTATTTCTCAGATACTTATTTTTAGCTACCAAAAAAAAACAAAAAAAAAAAAGTACAATTAAAATAGTTTACATTTACGCTGGGGCAGTCAGTCAGTCAGCCGGCAGCAGGCAGGAGGCTATTAAAAATTGAATTGAAAGCATGATTACCTAATACATACATACATACACACACAAAAAAAAAAGACGGCTGCTCGCACACTCATGCTCCTCCCCTGCTCAGATGTATGCGTCGTATACGTAATATTTCAAAAATACACCTATAAATTGGAATAACAAAAAATATTGAATAGAAAAACAACAAGAATTTCTGCCAATGCAATTGGCACATGTTGCTCATCTCTCCCCCACCCTCTCAGTCTCGCTCTCTCTTTCCCTCTCTCATCGTGATGTGTAGAAAATGTATCTTTGAGATACAAATGATTAGCTTGACGCACATCCGCGAGTATCTGTATCTGTATCTGGGGTAAAACAACAGTTTAAACGCAAAGAAAACGCAAAAATTTTTACTCAATAGTTTTGTGTTAAAAATAGCGCAAATTGAGCATTGTCATCGAATCAGGGAGGAGGTCGAAGGGGGTGGAGTGGGTACACGCAGCAGCAGCAGCAGCATCAAAGGCAATTTCTCAGGCTCAATATGCAAAAACACAGATACACACATAGAAGACAAAATATGTGCGAGTATATAGAATACACACACACACACACACACACATACACATACATATATATAGACATTGTTGTGCTTAGTGTACAATAATAAACAGGCAGAGAGCATGAAGTCATAGCCGATTTATTTGCAAAATGTTCACTGCTAGACTATCGAAAATAAGAAGCAACGACTATGTTACCCTCTACTACCTTCACAGGTGTGAATGAAATATTCACTTAGAATATACATAGATAGATAGGGATATTGCAGATCAGCACATAGCCAGAAGTTGTAGAAGTTATGGGCGTGGCAAATTGACTAAATTTACACTCCTGTAGATGCGAAATTTTGACGACCTTAGACTACCCTTAGCCCCCCCAATATATTAGGGTATATAGAAAATGTATTTTAATTTTTTTTTTTGTATTTTTTTCGGGTTCTACGTGAGACCCGCTATGAGCTCGTCAGACGATCGCCGGCGTTGATAGCGCTCGCAACGAAACAAAATCGCACAAAACGAACCACAACAAAAAACCAAAACGAACCCAAAAACTAACAATTTTTTTTTCGTATTCCTTCTTTTTTTTTGTGTGCTTGTCTTTTGGAAGTTGAAAACAAGAAAAAGAAAATAAAACACAAAATGTACATCAAGTAAAGCTAACTTAAAGGAGAAGCGCGCGCGTGCAAATAGAAAACAAAAGAAAACTAAACGAGAAAGATTAAAAAACCGCCCACACACAACAAAGCACAAACACACACACACAACATAGCCGCTAAGCCGACAACAACCACAAAAACAACACTCACAACATACAACACACATCACATCACCCGCTTCGACCATGGAACACCGCCAAACCTTAGACTCATCGATGTCTTCGCTCTACTCGGCTGCCTCCTCGAGTCGCCAGCCCCAACAACAGCAACAGCAACATCAGCAACATCAACAACATCAACAACAGCAATCCCAGCTAGATGCCTTCAATTATTCAGCAACAATGTCATCATCATCGCCAACGCCAAGCCAGGCCATGTCCACAACCTCGTCCCTAAGAGCCACCACCATTGGCACAGTTGTTGTCCGATGTGGACCCATCCAGCTGGTGATAGCGTTACTGCAAGTGAGTTGTACACGACACCAGCACCAAAACGTAAAGTCAACATCTCTATATCTATACAAGAAGTTTTTGGTTGAGCTTCAACACTTTACTGTGCCTCAAATTTTGAACTTGAATTCATTTTGATAAATGTCGATAAGGAAATTCCAATTTCTTTGAGACATGTACTCTTCTCCAGTTTTTCTTTACCCAAAGATAATCTTAAAAATAAAATCAGTGAGAGAGATTTGCAGGTGCTAATTTCACTTATGACTCACGCTGGCTACGACCCATTAATGAGATTTTCTTCTCAATGCCATCACTCTGAGTTATTCTTAGCCCTTGAGACGTCTGTCATATAGAATATATCAGTTTTTTTGAATCAATTTCTGCCCAACATTAATCTAAATGAAAATTGGCAATTAGTTTATACATATGTAGAAGGAAAGCAACCGTGTTGTTTTTTTTTTTTTTGCTTTTGGCAACGTTTTGAGAAATGGGAATAATTAATGTTTTGAAAAGGAATTAGTGTGGCTGCATATTTTGAGAAATGAAATACCACACCAGCTCAAAGAGATTATTTCTAAAATTAACAATAGAGAAAAGATCAGAAAATAAACCACCTAATACCATGAATTGTTCAAAATTAGTGTGGCTGCATAAGTTTTTGAAAATGTACTATCAATTTAGTAAATTTGAAAGAGAAGAAAATGCAGAAGACAAAGCTCTAAAAAATAAACCCACTATTCCATTTGATTGCTCGAATTGTAGATTTTGATACCGATTTTCAATGTTTCAATCATAATTATCGATTATAGCTTATGAATATTTTTGTTTGTTTTTCTAGTTTGCGCGTTTCGTTTGTGAATAGAAATTCCAACTTTGGCCCCCCAACCCCTAGAGCTATAAGTCAAATATTTGTCTATTAACGCCACATCTATGAATCTAATAATGCCCAAAACTGGATTTAAACCGGCTTCAACAATTTCCGCGCCAATTAGCACAAAAAAAATACACACAAACCCCAAAACCCGAACTTAAACTGAGAAAAAACTAAACAACGAAAGCAAAAGTTGTGTTGATAGCAGTTATAAATATTTCAAACTACATAAAAACAAAAAGGTTCAAGGTTGTTGTCTGACATCAGCAGCAGCGTTCTAACGTGACAAAAGAAATGTATCTGCAAGATACTTTTTAACAATTAGGCGCAGCTGCTGACTACCTTTACCTATACTATGCCTATATCTACCTGCTGCTGTCTGGCTCCAAAAAAAAAAAAAAAACAACCGCAGAATCTCTCCAAAATGCAGAGAAACTTTTGGGCCTCACACTCACACACACATACGGGTGTACGGGTGTACGGGTGTACGTGTGTAAAGGCCTCAACTTGAGATTGTTTGAACTTGAGTTCGTTTTTGTTTTTGGGTGAAGCTCTACAAGTTTGCTGCTCTTCTCTCTGGCCATTCAATAATTATAGGCAGCGATGATTCTTTTTTTTTTGTATGCCTTTTCCTCGCCTTCTTCTTGTTTTTGTTCATTCAACCACTTTGTGCCACTTTTTTCGGCACAGAAAAAAAAGTAAAACGAAACCAAAAAATTGTACAAAAATTTCGCCTCATTTCCCATTCTCAAAACGCTCCATGTGTTAAACATTTGATTTGATTTACAATTTTTTGCTCTTCCTTTCAATACTTCTGACGCCCTTACTGCAGAAGGGTATATACATTTCCAAAGCATTTAAAGTACGAGGGAATAATTGGTTCGTTATTTAAATCAGGCAACCTCATTCATTATAAGTCCAAAGAACTCTACTCCAATGTGCAATCTACACTATAATTAATTTTGAAACAAATCATCGAATAGAGTATAAAAATGTCGTTGCTTCTGACTATGGAAATACCGTAGTTTGGATTGAAATGTCTGCAAAATTCATGAGTCAGTCGAAAACATTTTGTTTCAACTTTTCAACACCGACATATATATGTACGAAATTTCCATGAAATGAAAATTCATTGAATGCTTCTGGCCCCAGCCAAAAAACGGGACGGGGAACAAAAAAAAATTAAAATTTCCGCTCTTCTGCTTAGAAACAAAAATTTAATTGAAAACTGAAAAATTTACCTGTTGGTCCCAAAAAAGTGTTGAAAATCAACACAACGAGCGAGTTTCTCTCAGGTAAACAAATAAGCTGTCGGTCGGCAGAGAGGCAGGCAGAGGGGCGACACGGACCACAGCCGAAAACTGAAATGAAACGAAGAAAAAAAGACGCGTAAATATAAATATACATATTCCTCAACAAAAGCAAACAGATGTACAACAATAACAATAGCAACAATAACAACAAAAACATCAAGAAGCGTGGCAGCACATAGATACATTATGTTCGATGAGCTCAGTTCTATTTCTTTTTGTTTTTTAGAGGAGGGAGGAAGGAAGATGGTAGTAGAGATGGTGGCCAGCGGAAACCCATACAAAGTTATGGCCTTTCAGCATAAGATAAGAATAAGGAACAATAAGTTTTCCACCGAGTGCCTAAACTATGCAAATATGTCAAAGTTTCTGTTTCCAAATGGAACATTTCTTTTTCTTATGCTACTCCCAAAATTATATGCAACAAATTCAAGATAGTTTTGGCCCCTCTTGAGAAAGTTTGTTTTATTTGTTCAATTTCAATTTATGTTCGAGTTCGAGTAATGTTTGAGCATACTTTGCCAAAGAAACATTTTAAGTTATATCTTTTTTCGGTTGCGCCAAAAATTCTATACCCTTTCGAAAATTGGATTAACCTTATGATGCAAATTTATGATCTCTCCAGGTTCAAAACTAAGCTGAAATCCACTTTTTAGTATAATCATCAATGAAATTACAAATTTCATATATCACAGAGAGAGAGGGAGATAGAGGGAGAGAGAGAGAATGAGAGAGAATGAGAGGGATAGAGCATTGTACTTAAGAATAATGATATTCAGCATTGATTATGGGGTTAAGCAATGCTTGCTAATGGATATAAACCAATTAGTTGAACAATTTCTAAACCATCTTTGAATGAGTACGATTAAAATCGAATGGCAAATGCATCTTTCTGGTTAAAATGTTGAAAATCTATATATAGATGTGTGTCCCAACATCAACATCATCATCTTGAATGTGATTAAATTGATGCCTCTAATTAATTTGTTGATTAAAAACTTTCAGTTTGGCCTATTAAATATTTAGTCAAGCCCACACGACTTACATTTCCCGTAAATCTACTCTACACATCATCATCTTGACCTCAGTCGTGTGTGTGTGTGTGTGTGTGTGTGTGTGTCATATGGTGTCTCCCATTTCCTCATACCAGCAACAACAAACTCATTTCATTTCATTTGATTTCTTGGGCAAGAAGGCATCAATCTCAATGGGTTTTCTTTTTTGGTAAGAAGATTTACGCAAATCTTTCAAAAGAAAAGCCATACATTTTTATCGCAATAGTTTTTTTTTTCCGTCCGCTTTTCCAAATTATTTACAAGTGGAAACTATGTGCGTGTGTTGGCTTTTCCATCTTCTTTTAGCCTGCTTACAACATACATATATGTGTTCCGTTTTTTTTGTTTTTTATGTTTTCTTGGTCAGCAGCTAAATGAAAAGCAATTAAAAGTAAGCGAAGCAAACGAGAATTAACTTCAAAGAGATTTACAATATTTGTTTAGCCATACTCTCTAAATAAATAATGAATGGAGCAACAACTCCTCCACCCCCTTTTCCACAATTGCTACATAATTGAATCAAATGCGCGAAACTAATTTGGCATTAGCATTTGGGAGTAGTACGAAAAGCAATTGGGGCGAAAAGAAGAAAAAGTCGAACAACTAGAAGAAGGCTCTTCTCGAATCGGACGCGATTTGCTCTGATTTGCAAAAGAAAAGAAGAAAAAAAAGCCTCTAATTGAATTTATGGCATTTTCATTTGTAAAAGTCGCAGATTTTCACCCATAAATTGCTTAGACATATGAGCATATACTTATGTATGCATCTCCCTCTCACTCGCTCTCTCTCTATCTATCTATCTAGTATGTGTGTGTGTGTGTGTGTGTGGGTGTGTGTGTGAGTTATGTGCCTGGCGTCGTCGTTTTGGGCCCGGCGTGGGTGAAACGGCTGCAGCTGCGCAAAACAGCCCAAAGATACAAAGATACTCCAAGACAGACAGACAGACCGACCGACCGACCGACAGGCAGAGAGAAGAGTTAGTGAGGAGCCGAAGAGAAAGAGAGGTAGAGGGGCAAAGAAAGCCAAGGCAAAAAGAAATGTTTACGACGCTTGGCAGGCACATAAATTTACGCATGAAAAGCTTGCGCGGCATACCTCCTCGAATCGCACTTGGACTTTCAGTGGGTGAAGTGGTAGAGAGGGTGGCAAGGAGAGTTTGCCATTCCAACTCTTGAGGGCTGCAATGTAAAAGTCACTGCTTTGTGATTTGTCACTGTGATTTATGATTCTCTGCTAGCTAGTTGGAATTTCTTTAAACGCCGTCAAAAGTCACGAGCAAAAGCCAGATTCCTTTTACTCAAAATTCAAAAAGATTTAATACCAAAGAATCGATTGGACGAGAGAGATCTCTATTACAATTGCCATTTGTTTATTAGATTCTAAGCATATATCGATTGCTCGAAACTGGGGCCTCTAAATTGGGCTAGGCTTGTTCCGTTTTTAATGATTGCTTTTAGCTGACCTTGGCCTTATAATAATAATCACAAGTATCTCGAAAAACCAACTGTTTGATGTTGCAGATGCACTTCCTTCAGAGAAGATTCCAAATTAAAGTAAAACTCTTTGAAATTGCTCATTTTTTAGTGTGAAGAGAAATCCTTTTTGGTGTTTTTACACGATGCGTTCACTATTCAATTCATTTAAAAAAATCACAACTTTTCACAACGATTTCACCAGGCGACAACGAACGTACGTCGTATTGGCTATAAATCTAATCAATGATTGGAAAAAATTGCAACCCTAACTGACAGTGGAAGTAGTAACCGAACACCACTAACAGCACCACCAACAGCACCAAGATGAAGAGGTGGCGGCGGGCTGGAGCTAGTTGTCAACATCGCCAAAACGCTAAAATAATGTATTCTATGCGCAAACGAGTGAGCTGATAGATGCCAAAGACCCAGACCCAGAGCCAGACCCAGACCCAGAGCCAGGCCCACAGCCAGAGAGCCGGTCTTTGGTTTTGGTTTTCCGTTTTGGTTTTTTATTTTACATTGCTTGTCTATCAGTTGGACTTAATGCAACGCTCCTACTTAGCGTAGCTGACAAAACAGTTTGGCACGCACTGATTGATAAACGAAGAAGAAAACAGAAGAGGAGGAGGAGGGGGAGGAGCTGCCAGTCGATTGGAGGATGCAAGAGGAGGAGCACCCAGTCGGGCATAAATTTGCCAGCGCCTGTTGTGGCAGTTGCGGCATACCTAAAGAAGAGGATCTCCAGCTGCTGCCGTTGCCGTTGCCGTTGGTAATTACCAAACGGACGCAGGCAGCGATGGCACGTTTTCGAGTTAGAGACGCGAAAAATATATTGCATGTTTACATGAAAACTGATATTTGCCGATAAACGCTCAATGAAAGTCGCTGCAACGGCTGCTGCTGCTGTTGCTGTTGCTGCTTCTGCTGTCTGCTTGGCTTGTGGACGACCTGGACCCCAAGTCGTGGCCAACAATTTGTACAAACAATTATAGAAATTATCTTTTACTTGCTTGCGAATTAAATTGAAATTTAAATTGCATTCGATGGTCGCATAGCGATTGCCAAACAACCTTCTCTCTGCACTCTCTCTCTCTCTCTCTCTCTCTCTATCTTTCTCTGTCTGTCTTCAACTCTTCTCTTTCGCTTTGCCCACTCATAATTTTTCAATTTCTTTGTGGCACGGCCTGGGAAAGTGCGACCCACAAAGACCTAAAAACCAAAAAAACCGATACAGATACAGAAACAGAGAAAGAGATGCAAAGAAACATATGGGGATATATATTTATAGAATTAAAAAAAAAAGTCTGACATCACACGCCATGCCATGCCCTGGCCTGGCCTGGCCAAACCAGGCGCGCTCGAGAGAACTAACCTTTGTGAAAATAATAACAGCAACACCAACAACAAAAAAACAATAACAATATAAGGTAGAATGTGTTATTTGTTTTTTGGATTTTTATTTTACTCTCTGCTTTGTTTTATGACAAAATCAAGTCAAGTTTAATGGGATGTTGCCAGCGGCATGCGGAACGCGTTAGAGCGTGTTGACAACAACAACAGCAGCAGCAGCAGCAGCAACATCGATAGCAGCAATAAAGGAATCAAAGCACATACGAGATGTGCTCGAGAAGTTGTGCAACACCTTAGAATGCATTTTCCAAGAACTTTTAGAGGAACTAATAAATGCGCTCTTAAAAGAATTTAAAGAAGAGATTTTAAAAGTATTAATAGTAAACTAGAACCAATAGAATAACTTTTCAAACCTCTTCTTTGAGGTAGTATTTCCATCTGCAAACGAAGCATGAATATTAAGACACACTATACAAAAAACAATTTTACGGTGTCGTATGCGTGATATCACTTGGAAAGTTCTACTGTGCAACTTGTCGTATGAGTGATATAGCAAATTTCTATCATAAAATTCAAAGAAAACTTTTGAAATTCAAATTTTCTTTTGCTGCAATCTTCTATTTTAAGATCGATATAGTTTCGATTTGGATGATTTGAGTATTTTTCGTTTGTTCGAAATAGTTTACAATCGTCCCTGGTTGGATTTGCATATTCAATTTGGACAATACATTAATTTTGTTTGCTCTCTATCAATTTACACACACACACACACTCACATCGTGCACAACATATGTAAAAAAAAGCAACAAAACACACACACACACACACACATAAAGCGAGAGAGACAAATGTTAATGTGGTTTTTATTAGTTTTGATATTTGTATACGTAAACTTTTAATGGGCCCAGCGCAACCACAAAATAATGGTTAGGTTATGTTTGATTTGGATTAGGATTTGTAGGTGTGCGAGAATTGTGCTCCCGACCCCGAAATACTAAGTATATGTACATACATCGGTAGATACATATGTATATTTGATTTATGTCATTTTAATGAGCGAATGACAATTTGTATTCAATTAGCGGTCTTTATAGAGCACACAAATTCAAATATGCAAACACACACTACACCACTGTGTGTCTATGTGTGTGCGTGTGTGTGTGTGTGTGTGTGGTCCACAATAAAGAGAATCTCTCTAGCTAACCATTTGGAAATTTTGATAATTGTCTATTTCGTTTCACAATTTGTACAAACTTTCATTTTCATTTGATTTTGAATAGACAAAATATGAAATTTTATACCAGCTTGCATTAGAATAGAAATCACACTCTCGAAATCATGTCCATCGGTGATTCACTACCAAAAATAAATTGCATATGTGCATCTATGTATATGTTCTAGCTCAAGCTAATTTGCATAATGCTGACACTTCAGGGTTAATGGTAGAGAGAGAGAGAGAGAGAGAAACACACAGTGACACATTTCTCAATTACCTAAAGCAAACTAGTGTGCTGCTCGAGAAGATTTAGAAGCAATATATTGGAAAATTCTTAATTAACATCATTAAAGTTAGTTGAAATGAAATCCAATCAAAGATCTAAAGTCTCTCTGAGTCTTGGCAATTGCATCATTCGATACATCATTTGTTTCCAAATAACGCCCACCACAGATCGAAAGTGGTTGGCTCCCCCCAACTTCCCCCCACTAATTCCAAACAGAAATTCGAAATTGTCTTCATCACTTGCCTTTTATCTGACAATCATCTAACAAATCCTGTAAATCAACTGCTCAGAAGAACGCCTCCGCAATTTGTGGCTTTAATGAAAGAGCGCACCAGCAGCTCGATACTCCACTTCACTTCATTCCCCACAGACTAGTCCACTTCTCTATAGAAATGCGCAATCGCAATGATTTCATACAAAACGATAAGCAATCGAGTCAAGTCAAGGTAATTTCATATCGAAATCGTGTTCTATACGCTGCCACAAGGTATTAATTTAAAAAGCCAAAAAACGTGTTTGCAGCTAAGCGCCTTCAAAAAAGTGGACGACTCTGACTCTGACTCTGACTCCGACTCTCTTACCTTTGCCTTGCTCTCGCTCTCTACGGTTGCTGTTGTTGCCTACGGGGTCGGTCTATGTAGCATTATATCATCGGTGTTGGAATATACTTACAATATATATGTATATTGTTACCTCCTAAGTATCTACTATATGTACTCCTTGACTTCCGCCATGTGGGCATTATTACAACACAAATCTTCTTCTAAATGTCCAAATGCACATTTTAACGGTTCGGTGCGTGCGCGGCACTTGAAATACGATTCAAAAATTTTTGCAAGAGTGTGAGAGTGGGGTTTGGGGTTGGGGTTGGGATTGGGGTATAGACAACGGCGCCTTAACTCCCCAACCGGCCCTCCCCCCACTATCCCACAACCCAACCCGACCGTTCATCTGCATAATGGGTATGTATGGTTATAGTTATGGTCGGGCTGTTTATAGTGATGTCATGCCATTTATGGTTCATATTTCAGTTAGACGAACAAACGACGGTGACGTGATTTACAACTCCAAGTTAGCTAGTTGTTTTTTTTTTTTTTTTTTTCAAAATTGTCTAACCGACCCCAACAAACAACAGTAACAATAACAACAACAGCAACAACAACAACAGCATTTGTGCATATTGAAAACTCACTCACGTCGCATTGAGTCAGTGAACTGGACGGACACTGGGAACATGGGCGCCTCTAATAGCATAGGTTATTAGTATTTATTGTAATTGATTGATTACAGTCATTAGTTTCTGACCAATGATTGAGAGCAGCTGCAGTTTGAAGCCCTCGAGGGCAGCAACTATCTATCTATCTATCTATCTCTGCCCTCCCAGTGAAATTAAAAATCAATTTAATCAAGAGACAAACGATCGAACAACAAATTAACGCCCACGCAAGATTTTTATTTAGCTACCTAAAAAAACATCATAAAAATTCGAAGAAGCTTTCACTCAACTAAGAGGAGTCAACTCAAATCAACTGAACTGAACTGAACCGAAGTGAACAGCGCAGAACAGCACAGAAGTGAAGTGTAGTGAACTGAACGTTCTCAGAGTCTCCGGCATGTGGCACATACTGCTGCTATCTATATCGACACATGCTCATCCCCACAGCAGGAAAAACTAACGGATGCCATTACCATAAACAGCCAATGCTGACCTTCATTGCAATCAGACGAGTACGAGTACGAGTTGCTAGTGTTGCTGCATCGACATCGACATCGACATAGACGACGACGACGGCGACGACGGCGACGACGACTACCAAAATTAGAAGCTGCTGTGCAGCATTGCCACCAAGTTGACTGCCTCTGACTGTGCCTGTGGTTTAAGCAGGTTTTATGGTTTTCCTTCTTTATTTTTTTTTCTCTTCTTCTTTTGCCAAAGATCGTTGCGGACGATGTCAAGCGACAAGTTTCATGAATGAGAATGCGCTGCAATTTTGCCAAACGTGACTGTTAACAAGGGCAAAGGCATATTATTCTAGGATGGGGGGACGGAGGACCGTTTTGAAGTCTAACTATATCCATGGAACAGTTAGTTCTCCCATTGAAACTGTTCTAAAAATATCGTATTCGAATATGGAATGTTCAAATGTTATTTCAACCGCCAAAGAGGCAATATAAAAATGTTTTCAACGTTACATCTTTATTGGTCCCAACTTTAAGCAATGAAAATATGTAATCCATTTGTCTAAGCGCATCAATCAAAGAGAAACCTCTGCACTTTTAAACAAATTTTAGGGATTGAGGGATTGTTTGGGAAAACTATTTTGAAATCACACAAAATTAGAATTAAAGTACGAAAAAAGTGATAAAAATGCTCATCATAAATTAGCCAAATCAGTCCATGTAAATGAAACAAATTTATTTTTAATTGTCATTATATAAATGGAACCGGATATGGAGTTATCCACAGAAGACTTGACTTCTGGCAACACTTTCGAATATACATAGTTCGATTTTGACAATGTGAAATGTGCTACAAAGCATTTCACTTAAAATATTTGGGTCCCTAAATCTCAAATTACCAACAGACGACTGGTCCAAATGCATAAAATCTATTTTAATTTGTCAGAATGCAAATGCATCTTGCAGGGATTTGACATAAAGATGGGAAACACGGACTAAAAACTAATATTGTTGAGGGGACAGAAATATACATATTTTTCGTGACGTTTACAAAAATGTGTAAATCGTTTATTGAAACCTTTACAGAGTCCCGAAAAAATCTATATAAAAGTTGTGGAACTCGAACCAAAAATCACTTCGCTTGGAAACAATTTCGATGAATCGCTGCGCATGCAAAGAGAGCACGATGAGACTCTACGCAATCTCCAGGTGGGTCAATCAGGATTATCTCGAGTCTCCTTTTTGGTTTTGTAAAATAATTTGTATGATTTACTTTAGAATCTGCCTGGTCCCATGGAGGAGTTTGTACAGAAGGCCGACAAATTGCTGGCCAGCAAGAGAATCAGCTCGGAACTGGTCAATGCCATGGCCGATACGCTGAATATCATTTGGCAGGATATATTGAATCTGCTGCAGGATCGCCAACATATTCTGTTGCTGTGCACACAATTCCATGACAAGATGACACAATGCTTTCGCCGCATGGATCAACTGGAGATGGCCTGCAGCGAGACTTTGCTGCCCATTGAGGTGGCCAGAGTGCAAGAGTTCCTAAATAGATTTAAGCAACTGCGCATAGACATGCTGACCGGTGTGATGGCTGCTCTAAAGGATGGCAACGAGCTGCTGGCCCAACTGGAGGAGCTGGAAAAGTTGGAGACACTCGACACCCGGCCCGAGCACATCAAGCGGGATGCCACGAGAGCAGTGCATCAGGTGCAACAATGGCTGGAGGCACTGCACGATCGACGAAATGCCTTAGAGTTGGCCTGGCAGACGCGGAAGACGCAGCTGGAGCAGTGCCTGGCATTGGCATTGTTGGGCAGAGAATTGATCGACCTGGAGGCGGCACTCCAACAGGCACGTCTCGAGCTGAATACCATGTACAGTCTGGGCGAATGTGAGCATACGGCGAATGAGATGCTCAGCAAGTATCGGGAGTGGAAGCAACAGGCCCTACTGCTTCGAGATCGAGCCCTCAAAATCACAAGGGCCAAGGAGAAGGTTCAAGCTTCGGGCAATTTTGCTGGCGATGAGGCTTGTGCACGAGCCTACGCTGTGTTGAGCGGTTGCACCGAACACTTGGATCTAATTGATCAACGTGAACATTGGCTGCAACAGTCTCGCGAGTTCTTTGCCAAGGCCGAGCATACGTTGAGTGTCTTGGAGAAATTGGAACTGGAATTGGCCAGCGTGAAGTTGCCTCCCAATTCGCCAGAGAGTTATGCCATGTACGCCAAAGTGGCAAGGGATGTGCGCAATTTCACCGAAGAGCCACTGCGTCTCGGCTATGGCATTTTGGATGAGGTGGGACGGACCCAACAGGAGACACTCGGGGTGAAGCGTGTGCTGGATGAGCTAGAGAATCGCAAGGCATACATCGAAGGCATCTGCGCCAATAGTAGCGAGGATCAGCAGAGGGTTCAGAAAGCTCTCAGCGAGTTTCTCTCACAGCATAATGAACTCTTGGCCTGGCTAAGAGCCTCGGGCCAATTGCAACTCCAGCAGAGTGTCGATATGGGACGCAATGTGCAGCAGGCTAAGCAATTTCTGTTGCAACATCATGAGCTAATGCAGGATCTTGAGGTCGGTTCAAATTAATTGAAATTCCTCTCAATCTTTTAGTAACAAAAACCACTTTTTATTTCCCACTTGCAGATCAAAGGCGAGCTAATCAATCTACTTCTCGAATCCATTAAGATCCATCTCGAATCTCTAAGTCCTCAGCAACGTTACGATGTCGACTCGAAAGCCGAATCACTGCACAAACATTGGATTGAACTCAAGGATTTGGTGTTGAAGCGCGTTGATAATGTCTCCCTATTGATCAATTTCTTTGATCAGGCCAATGAGCTCTCTAGTCAGCTGGATCATTTGCAGCGTCAACTCCATCAGACTCCCGATGAGCACAAATTGCAGTTCCTGCAAGCCACCTGGTCACAGTTCGCCTCAAGCTACAACGATCTAAAGACGCTGGGCCAGCGATTCATCAACCTAAAAGTCTGTATATTGTTTCACTTCTTATATATATTCATATCTGTTTGTAGTAGTTAGTTTGGAATTCTCTAAAGTCAGGGCAAAAAGCTTTTTGAGCATTGTGCATGTACTTATATATATATTTTTTTCTTATTCACTAACCGACAATGTCAGCTGCTGACAGCTTGCACATTTGCACCGCAGTTTTCCAACTTGCTGCTGCTGCTTTTGCTGCTGATGTTTCTACTGCTGTGCCTGCTATTTTTAGAGGGAAAGAGAGCTACATTTTTGCACCAGTGTTATGCTTATGTTAGGGTATTGCAAAGCCAAGTGCTGCAGTGAGTGATATACAGCTGCAAGATTTACTCTTCCTTCGTGCTTTATCTAAAGTACTATGAAATTGTTGCACAGTATTTCAATTATCTTACTCATGCACAAATCTACCAAATTTTACGCCGCACAAGCAGGTGGCAGACGCACAAGCAAGGTTAGGTTAAAAAGGGTCGCCATCTGTTATTCAAGAAGGTTCATAGTAACTTGGAGTCGTAAAAGCAGCTTATGATCTAAGTTACTTGTTACTTTTGAACCCTTTCTTCGGCGAACCTTTCTAAAAACAAGAGTATAGAAAATTTCATATATGTTCACAGATTGAAAACTGTTCACCTAAGTTAAAAACTTCTTTTTCGCCTGCCATCACCACATCTTTGGCTCATAAATTATAAACAATATGATTCGGTTAGCCATAAACATATATTAGAAACGACAACGTCATTTTGCCCCGTCTCTCTCTCTCTCTTTCTCTCTCTCAGCATCTGCAGATATATATATATATATGTATGTACATATATATATTTTCTTGATGAGAGAGAGCAAGGGGGGGAGGGAAGAAACAGAGGGAAGAAGCGCCGCAACAGCCGCAGATATATACCGAGATATATAAAGTTTGTGTTTTTGAAATTAGAAAATTCGCTTGTCGGTCTGACGCTTGGACGCCTCGAGTCTAGTTGTTGCGTTTGACTCGAGTTGTGTCCATAAATAAAAGAAAGCAATTTGCTCTTCTATATATGCTATAGTTAGATAGGTCTTGTCTGGTCTGGACTCGAGGCTGGGGCTGGGGCGAGGCCAGAACGCAACAGACCCTGGCCACAGTCAGATGCGTGCCACGCGCCACGCTTTTCCCCAAAAAGAAACATTCTCAGCACGACGCGCGACACTTGAGCAAAAGAATCAACCAAAAACTGAATCGAAAACTGAAAAACCAAAAAGGCAAAATCCAAGAAACTAAAATAAAATAAAACTCATTTGGGTAGATTTTTTTCCGGTTGATATTTTTTTTTTGTTTTTTTCTTGAGTTTCTCTAATGCTATTTTTAACGACATCGTTGCGCAGATTGTGGATCCATATCTCGAGACGAAATCCTCAGCGCAGGCAGTGGAAGAGACGCTGAACGGCTTTAGTAAGCGGCAGGTCGACGTGACGAGCAGTTTGGAAAATTGGACAACAAATATACGAGAGAAGCGGGAAGTGGAATATCTCCTCGAGAAAGTCATGAGTGATAACGAAGAGGTAAGTAGAGCGAGAGCGAGAGAGAGAGCGAGAGAGTTATCCTTCAGGTATATCTTTTCCTATGACTTTTACAGACTGTTGCCAAGAGCACCCAAGTGGATACTCAATTATATCCAATCTTTAGCTCTACCAGTGTCGAATCCAAGCATCTATTGACTAGCACACGAGAGAAGCTTTCCCATGTTAGCCAGGATATAGAACGAGCACAGGATGAGATACAACAACGAATTCAGACAACATTGAGTATTCAGACAAAAGATCAACAATCTCTCTCCAAGATCGAGCAGGTTATCAACAATTTACGCATGCTGAAAGCAAAACTCGATGGCATCAAGTATGACTATCGCACTCTAGTGGAGAGCATATTGCAATTCCTCGAGAACATTGTGCAGTTGCGTCGCGAAATTGATGAGTACTTTGCCAAGCAGCAGCAGCATCAGCAGCAACAGCAGCAACAGGGATCCGGATCGGGTGTGGAACGCTCCATAGCCGAGCACGAGAGATTCCGCGATCAGTGTATGGATAAATTTAGATCGTTAATCACACAATCCGAACTGTTGATCGATCGTGTGCGTGTACTGGAGCCGCCGGGTGCTCGCGAAATCGACACCGATCGCATATTGAAGTTGTTGGAGAATTTGCGTATTCACTTCGAATCGAATAGCAGTGCCAGGATGTCGACACTCGACCGTCTCGAGAAGATCGAGCAATTCCGCAATGATCTGGAGGATATTGATCGTAGTCTGGATAGTGTTAGCAAACAGCTGCACGATATCAATGGGCAGAGTGTGGATAGTTTGGCTGCAGCCAAGACCACATCGTTGGCGTTTGAGTACTTTGAACGTACCATAGAGGTGAGTGAACTTATCGGGAAACACTTCATTTTTTTTCGTGTTGTTTACTTCGCCAGGTTAATATGTATGTTTATTTTTATAAGAAGAGAGCACAAGAGAAAAAAACAATCTTCTTCAATGATGATCGTGGGAAAACCCAAAGATTTGTCTTAACTACTCTACTAAGTATAATGATCGAATGTTGTTAGGTCGCTCGCGCCATCGTCATCATCAATTAATTATACATGGATGCAAATGAAGTTGTTTACGATGCATAAATAGGTTTTCCCTCTAATCAATTTCTAGTGTTCAATGCCCAAGCAATTGAAATCAACGCCACATCAACGACGCTGGGGCCAAACGGCACACACCATCGAGGTAGCTTTAGCATACTTATAAGTAGTTCCCATCCGTTCCGATCCGATCCGATCTGTTTCATCCCTCCCTTCCTTGCCTAGCCTGGCATGAGGCAAGAGTTTTGGTTTGTGTCATTTGTTTTGCATTGCTTTTCCCTATACCCAGCAGGCCGCAGCGTTCTTTTGGGTGGTCACAACACTCAGCACTCTGTTGCCAGTGGCTCGTGGCAGCCACACAACATTCATCAAATTTCCAAAATATAAAAAGAAGAAGGCGACAGACATAGAGACAATTCGGCGTGGCGTGGTGTAGCGCAACGCTGCTGCGTTGAGATGACATTTCAAAAATATCGCAACTCTCTTCTCTTTTCTTCTGGTCTCTTATCCAATGTCCGCTGTCAGCGAAGAACTACAGGCAATGGGCTTTTAAGATAGACAGCGGCAGCTGTCGTTAGTTTGTAATTAAAAACGTTTTTTTTTTTTTTTTTCTGGGGGTAATACATGAAATACATCTTCTTGTGGATATATTTACATACATACTTATATACACGATTTTTGTGAATGCTTTTCGGCCTTTTCCTCTTTTCTTTTTAATGCACTTCTCTATGTATTTTAATGTTATAAATTGCTTTTGACGTTCTATGCTGTGTGTCTCGAAAATTTCAAAATTTTTAGTTTTTATGAGCAACAACTCGGCAAAAAAAAAAAAACCGAAAAGTATCTGTTGCTGCTTGGCTGCACTTGTGCGCGTGTTTATTTGCCTAGACATTGCCTAATGGGTTAATTAGCTGGCCAGTAGTAGATAGATAGAGGCTAAAAGCTATTTTGGGTTAACTTGGCCTGACTTCTGTTCTATCTTTCTCTCTCTCGCTCTCTCTCTACAGCTACTCGAGAAGCGTATTGAAAAGTTCACCGAGTCGACTAGTCAACAGCTGTTGATCAGTAATCCAGAGAGCGAACTTTATGTTAAGGACGAGCTGCGCAAGCTCAACGACAAATGGCAAAGCTTCAAGGATCAAGTGAAGCAGAAACGAAAGAGTCTCAATCAGGCAACCGAATTCTTTGAAGTGGTCGAAAAGGTGAGTTTGCATGAGGTGAAGTGAGTGTGTATTTCAATAGCTAATTCAACTTTCTCGTCATTGTCCAGATCGATGCAGAGTATCGCGAGATCAGTTACTTTTACAGTAGCGTCTCGAATAAGGTTCCATATCTACGCGATGCTGTCGAAGCTTCCAATCTGGTCAATGACATTGAGAAATATGTAACGAATCGCGAGGCCGCTCTTCGGTCTAAGCTGGATAGTGCCTCACAGTGCGCTCACGATATGACGAAAGTGTCTTCGCTCTACAACGATGTGATGAACATTTTCCAATCGTTCATCAAACTGAAAATGGACATCAATATTGTCCAGGAGCGTCTGAAGCAAGAGCAGCGTCAACGTGAGCAAAACGAGCGTGAGGCTCGTGATCAAGTGGAGCGGGAGAAGGCTTTGCGTGAGGCAGAGGTCAGGGAGAGAGTGGCCCGCGAAGAGCAAGTGCGTCTGGAGACCCAACGACAGCAGGCTGCCTTGGAACAAGCTCAGCGAGAGTTGGCCGCTCGAGAGCTGTCCTTGCGGGAACAGGCAGTTCGCGAGGAGGAGGCACGATTGAAGGCAGTGCGGGAACAGGCAGCCCGCGAGCAATTGGCCCGAGAGCAGGCTGCCAGGGAGGAGGAACAACGCATACAGACGCTACGTGAGATAGCCAAGAGGGAGGAGGAAGTGCGTTTGCAGTCCAAACGCGAGGAGGAGACTCGCATCAAACGAGAGGAGGAGTCCCGCATGAAGCGTGAGGAGGAGGCACGCATACAGCGTGAGGAGATCGTGCGCCTGCAAACGCTACGCGATCAGGTCGATCAGCAGCGCATTGTCACCGAGAACATACGCAAGGATATACAAGTGAATCAAATTTTCACCGAACTCCGCTATGCCTCTCCCCTGTTCACACGTCCACTCAAGGATGCGGTGACCCGTGAGGGCATACGCTTTGTCTTCGAGTGTGAGGTGACTGGCACTCCGGAGCCAACGGTCGAGTGGTTCAAGGATGGCATCAGCATCGAAAGCAATGCCGATTACAAGACATCCTTTGACAAGGGCATTTGCCGTTTGGTCATTGAGGAAACTTTTGCCGCCGATTCGGCACGCTTCAGTTGTCGTGCCTCAAATTTGGTTGGCACTTGTGACACCAATGCCACACTGGCAGTGCGAGAGAATGCCACAGAACTCCAGTTGGTGCCGCCACGCATTGTTCGCTTTTTGGAGAGCGGCAAGGCTACCGAGGGTAGTTCCTTCCAGTTCTCTTGCATTGTCTCGGGTGTGCCATTGCCCACTGTACAGTGGTTCAAGAACGATAAATGCATCGATGACTCACCCGATTATGTCATCAGCTATAACAACGGTGAGGCGACCCTACGATTTGACGAAGTCTTTCTCGAAGATGATGCTGTCTACACCTGTAGTGCCTCGAATCCGGCTGGCATTGAACACTGCTCAGCTAGTTTAATAGTGGAACGTAAGTAAAAACTTTAAACAATTCATCTCGAACAGATTTTAAGAAAGTTCTCCCATTTGGCTTGATCTTCTTCAGCTTTGGAGCCCACTGAACTGCCCAGTTTTAAAGTACCCTTGTCCAATGCTATGGCTCGTGTCGGTCAAAAAATCAAATTGGAAGCCATTGTCAATGGCATACCGAGACCGGATATCTATTGGCTACACAATGGCAAGCCATATCAGCCACGCGATTCCAAGGTGAGTAAAGCTGAAGTTTAAGGATATTTTTTGTAGCGTAAAGAGTCTTAAACTTAGCGTAAAGTCTCCCACTGTTCCGAGACTAAATAACTTAAGCGGTTAAAGAGTGAGTGTTTGCAATTCAATATTCCCATTCACCATTGGTCTTAAATAATAAAGTGAGCATAGATGCATTTTCTTAGCAATCTGCAAATATTTTTCCCATTTATTTTTCAAAGAGCTTAAAGAAATTTATAAATTGCTTCAATTTAGTTTATGAAATTATAAATCCTATCAGAGCTTTTTTAGATACGATTATATGTACATACAAATATATGTAGTAAAAGATTTCTACTTTTTGCGAAAATTTTCTTTGCAAGGCTATAATTTATACAAATTCCAAATAATGGCACCAAGTACAATTCCCCCATCTGCCTGTCTATCTGTCCGACTGTCGAAGAATGGAGAAAAGGCTATTGCCCATTTCCACACATACATATACATATATACGACTGAATGTTGTATATATTAAGATGATGATTTTTTTTCCCCATTTTCTTTCGTTTGCTGGAAAAAAAAGAAAATGATATTTTGTGGGTCGTGGTGGTGTTTTTTTTTTTTTTTTGCTCGTTTGGGTGGGCGTTTCATGTGTTGGTTATATGCTCGGGGGCTTGAACTATACAGTTAGATACCAAAAACGATTTTTATATACATACATAATTAACATGTTTTAATTTCTTGACGTCAGCAAACTATGCGTGTGCACACGCATCTATTTGCTCATTTGCTCCACAGTTGATCATTAGAAACAGATCAGAAAGTGCCACCGAAATTCAAGGCAAATGTTTTAAAAATACGCCGACGCATTAAAAATCTAGATGATGATGATGATGGGGGGTCTGCTGCTGCATTTGAGGATTATAAATTGCAGATCCAAGCGAAATAGCAAATTGCCTCTGCCTCTGTCATATAATAGTTGCAATTTTTTTGGCAGCTTCTCCAACCAAAACTCGATTGCGATATTGTATCTCTGGCATAGCAAATCCAATTCACCACACACAGTCTGTCAGTCGGACAGTCGGACGGTCGGTGGCTCGTCCTCCTCTTGTTGTGGCAGACAATTTGTTTATTGTGGGCGCCAACATTGTATCTGTGTTTGTGTATATATACACACATAAATACATATATATATCTATATACATATATTTGAATATGGTTTTTTTTTTTGAAAACATTTTTGCAAAAATGATTTCACTGTCGACACTTTTAATTGCCGCCTCGTTTGACAAAACCGCCGACCGCCCCCCAAGCCAACCCACAACCAGCAACAAAAACATGATCTCATTATGGGAATTAAGGCGAATTAAAACGTTTTTCAATTCAAATGTTTTCCCATTCTATTCTATTCTTCGTTTCAAATCCATTGAACACCTGTATATTGAGAGATGAAATGAGATGCTTCCTGCAATTTGGGGCAAAACAAAAGATGTTGAGACTTTTTTTCTTTTTTTGAAAATAAACACAAACCCGTCGGCCAAATATTAGTGGGGATCGCCCACCTCCGCCCTCCCCTGTTTATTTACTGGGACTCCTATATGGTGCTGCCACCGCCGCCGCCGGATGCGCCTTTTGAGCGAGCATCCGCAGCGAAAAGCGCTGCTAAAACATAAATAAGTTGGAAAATTAGTGTAAAAATGAAAATTTAATTGCACGAGAAAGAGAGAGGTGTTTGACAGGAAATTAGAAATTTCAATTGTATAGATGACAAAGAAGTTATCCCCCCCCTACCCCACACACCCTTAATTTGATTTGATTGACTATTGATAGCGTTTTGCCTATGATTTTTGGTGAGGTAATTCACAAACACCTCTCGCCAGATCAGTGAAACCAAAAAAACTAGAACAAAATTGAACAGACTCAGACTCGCCGCGCCTCCTTCTCCTCCTCAGCAGATTTCCACCACACATGGGTGGTGAATATAAGCTGCTTTGCAATAATTTTCGTTTACCAAATATTTTCTTTTTTCGAATACGTTTTTTCAGTATGAATACGGACGCGTAACGTTAATAATACCGCAAGCTTATCCCAACGACGCCGGATCGTACGTGTTGAGTGCCAAGAATCTAGCTGGCGAGGCTTATAGTCACTGCAGCGTTATTGTAAAGGGTCGCCTGCCGAACGAGACTTCAGACTCTGAGATGGCTAGCGATATTGAGCCTATAAAGCCCGCTGTTCACATCCCATTGAAGGATGTATCGATATTCGAGGGGAAGTCAGTGCGTTTGGATTGTGTGATTGTGGGACAACCAGAGCCGGAGGTCATTTGGTATCACAATGAGCGTCCCGTCAAGGAATCGGCAGATGTGCAACTTCTATTCCAAGGGGATCGCTGCTCCTTGATCATACAGGAAGTGTATCAGGAGGACGCGGGTAACTATAAAGTGGTGGCCATTAATTCAGCTGGCGAAACATCGAGCAGCTGTGAACTGAAGGTGACACCATTGAATCAGGCCGAACCGGCCACTCGGGCACAAGTGGAGAGACAATCACTGCCAAAGGATACGCAACCGAAATTCGAAAGACTTCTGTCCGACGTCTTGGTGGACGAGGGTGAACAGGTGGTCCTCGAGGTTCAGGCCAGCGGCGATCAGCCACTGACCGCTCAATGGTATTTGACAAATAGGGAAGTGCACTTGGATGATCGTGTTACCAGTCAGGAGGATAACGAATTGGGCATCTTCAAGTTGATTCTGAACAATGTGAGTGCCCTGGATAAGGGAGTGTATACCGTAAAGGTATCCAATCGGGCTGGCGATGCCAAATGTTTCTCTCATCTGATTGTCAAGTCTGTAAATGCCCCCGAGAATAGGCGCAGCAGTCAATCCTCCATGGAAATTGTCGAAAGGCATTTGTGTCCTGAATTTAAAGAGCTTTTTAGCGATAAGCAGGCTCACATAGATGATGTCGTGAAATTCGAGTGCATTGTCAAGGGCAAGCCTACGCCTAAGGTGCATTGGTTCTTCAATGATCAGCCAGTGCATGGACACAATTTCCTGGTATCCACCAGTGGTGATCGCCAGGTCTTGACCATACAGAAGCTGACTCACGATGCCGTCGGCAAGATAAGCTGTGTTGCCGAAAATGAGGCGGGTAAAGCCACCTGTGTGGCTTTCCTCAATATCATTGGCAGTGGACTGCCAGCCACAAGTGATGTTCAAACCATGTCTCAAGAGCACAATACCGAATCCTCGAGAGTTACCATCAAGAAGCAAACTTTCACCACAACTTCCACCTCACAGGTCAACTCGTACGAGGGTAATGTCCCACAAACAGAAGTCCATCACTCGTCGGCCCACATAGATCAGTCGCTGAAGCAATTGGGACAACAGCGTCCCGAGATTGTAGAGAGCCATCACTACCAGGAGCTGCACAAGAGCAAAGAGATGACCAGTCCCAGTGTCCAGCAGAAATCGTTTACTCTATTTCAATCGGCCAATGGAGGAGGAGGTACATCACCTGCTCTGGCCATTCCCGATTCACCGACTCGTCTTCGCAAGGAGATTGCCCCACGTTTCACGACTCCACTAACTGGCAAAATTGTCGATCAGGGCGCTGATGTCAGCATGGAAGCCATTTATGATGGTTATCCATCGCCCGAAATAAAAGTGGAAAAGAATGGAGGACAACTTTTCGATGATGGCCATACGAAAATTTCAAATAAATTCAATCGTGTGACCATTGAACTAAAGCAAGTTGGAGTGGCAGATGCAGGACGTTATGCGGTGACAGCTTCCAATGCGGTCGGTCAATCGACAAGTACAGCCGACTTGGTGGTGAAAAGTGAGTATTACTCTAAAGTATAAAACCTCTTAGCCCAAAGGAGTTATTTCGTTTTCTAACTTGTAGAAATATTCGTAATTTACTTACGACATAGTTTTTTTCCTTAAGTTTTTTTTTTTATGTTTTATGTTCTTATTAAGTTTTTTTGTTGATTTTTCTTTTTTGAAATAGTTTTTTTTTTTTTGCCTCGTTGTTTTATAAATTTTTTTTTTTTTAGTTGTCGTCATATTTTTTTTTTTTTTTTTGCTTAAATTGGTTTTCCTGGGAAATTGAATAATTTCTTTGAATTGTTAATAAAAAACATGAGCTGAGGAAATATGTAGAAATAATAGACCCAAGCGTAATATCATATGTTAACGTTTTGCGGTCTTGCGGCCATCCTCCAACCTCCATCCACCATCCATCCATGCGCCACATCAATCAACACACAACATTAAAGTGTCATTGTCGGGGGCGTCAATAGATCTTCAAACGTCAATGCCTTGAATGCTCTCTGCTTTCCCCCTTCACACGTTCCCTTTCTCTCCTTGCTTGCTCCTCATCATCATCATCTTTACCCCGAATATTGATGAGTTTTTAGTGGATGGATTTTTGGCTGTTTTCATGTTCATCATGTTGTTGTTGTTTATATTCGAAAATCTAGAATCTACAATATTTTTATTATTTTCTTGCCCCGGGGTTGTTGTTAGCCAAGGAAAGAAAAACTTGGCCAATGCAAAGTTCGCTTCACTCTTTACAAAGAAAGAAAAAAAAAAAAGAAACAAAAACAACAAGCCGAAAAATAGCCGAAATATGTTTTCTGTCTGCAATTATTATGTAAAATTCCGTTGAATAGTACAAAATCGTTTATTTACTCGCCATTTCGGCAGTGGCCGAGGAGGCCAAGGAGCCGGAGGCGGAGGCGGAGGCAGGGGCAAATTGGCATTTGTCGTTTATTTTTACTGCCTGTCTACATGAATTATTCATTATGCTTGATCGTGATCATGATCATTTAGTAAATTATTCAAAGGAGATGTGTTCAAGACTGTTTTGTCTAAGGCAATGACACATAAAAAGCAAATATTTATTTATGTTTATTGTTTGGTTTTTGGTTTTTTAAAAGTGGATGCAACCGCACAGAGCACTAAGAGAACAGATGTGATCCAAATGGGTGGTCGTCTAAATTCAATATCTTCTCATTACAGAGACCGTATTTCCACCAGTCTTTGGCCGACGTCTGCAGGCACAGGTTAGCAAGAAAGGAGAGAAACTGATTATGGAAGTTGAAGTGACTGGTTTGCCCGATCCAACGGTGATTTGGCTTAAAGATGACAAGCCATTGAAGGATGCTGGCATTTCCGAACATCGCCTGCTTGCCCAGGGCAATTCGTATCGTTTGATCATAGAGCGAGGTAAATCAACATAGCATATCCGCTTAATAAAAACATTTCGGTATTACATTACAATATATTGTGTAGCCCAAACTACGGACTCTGGCAAATATATGGTAAAGGCCACCAATGCTGGTGGTGAGGCCAAGAGCATAGCCGATTGTGCCATACTAGAACCATCGCCGGAACGTATGCAGGAAGTCGTTAAGACCATTGTGTATGAGACGACGCCGGTGGCTGTTGCAGCAAGTGAATTCAAAACTGAAGTAAGTGTGCATGTGCTCAATATCTAAAACAAAAAACAAAAAACCAACAAACTCTCCTCACATAGCCTACGTTTTATCTCTAAAAATTTATTTCAATTCTATCTCTATATTCTAAATCTATCTATATCTATATCTACATCTATCGACTATGTTACCAAAACTATTTGCATATTTAATAAACCAAAATTTTGTGAATTCTCTTCTCTCATGATTTCAACGTTGTTCGTTTCGCTTTGCTCATTACACATGGGTTTCCCCATTCAACTCATCACCTCAAATCAAATCAACTCAACTGAATTCGATATATATATTCAATCACACACATACTACATCCGAATCAAAATCAGAACCAGAACCAGAACCACAACCAGATCCAACCAGAACCGCAATCTTATCAGACAAATCAAAGTGATGTAACCACAGCCAATGATCTGCATGGTCTAACCGAGTCGAAAGTAATCACTGAGCATCGTTGCACCACCGAGGCAACAATGCGTCTAGAACACAAATCGACCTACCTCGATCTGCCTGAGCTCTCAGTGCGCCCCAAGACACCACCCACCAACAATACCGACACCACCGCCAACATAATTACTACCACCTCCGCCACCGCCACCACCACCACCAACAACAACAACAACACTGCCAGCATGGATCAAATCGACACAACAACGACACAAACCAACAATTCGACCAGCTACAAGACTGGAATAACACAAACCCCACCACCAGTGCCACCAAAGCCCTGTCCCCCAGTGGTGGCCACCACATATGGCCAGCTACAGCAACAGCAACAACAGCAACCACAGCCACAACAAGCACCACAACCACCACTGCAAATGCAGACCCTGACCAGCACTAGATATGAGCAGAGCGAACAGAAATCCTCGTCCTCCTCCTTTGATTACTTTAAGAAAATCGATGAGGAGACTGTGACCCAACGACCCAAAGCACTGGCGTTTAAACCACTCGAAACAGTGGTGCGTCAACCACAAGCCCAAAATCTGGCTGAGGAGCTAAGGACATTAAATCTAATACCGGGAGCACCACCAGAATTTTGCTATACACCGAAACCAGAGAAGCCCATCGAACCCAAAGTTCCATTGATCAATGAGAAAATTAAAATATTGGAGGAAGTGAAGCCCATGGAGACCCCACCACAGGGTGGAGTATCGGTATTTCCACCGCCCTTGGGTCTTCAGACAGTGCAGCATGAGACAACTCTGACCAAGGAGGTGAAAGTGGAATATGGGCAACCAATAGTGCGTCCGGCGGCAGTTCTAGCTACTCCTGCCCAGCAGAATCCGCGCTCACCGTCACCCAAACCCTCGGCTGAAGGTGTGGCCATGTCGAAATTGTGGACACCGATTGGCGTAAGCGGCTACCCTAGTGATGTGGAACAGAAAACTGAGCGGACCATTGTAACCAAATTGCCAACACCCACGCCCACCAAAGAGCTGAATGCTCCCTTCCTGGTGCAACAGGTGGCCAAGAGCATACCACAGTCTATACCACCATCCAGCACAACACATCTGGTAAACATTGAACTAGAGCCAGGAACTCCGCCGGAGATTTGCTTTGCCCCGAAAACCGATGAAGTGCGCCGTCACTCGCTTGTAGAGACCATGGAACAAAAACTGGAACAGAATCTCATACTAGGACCCAGTAAAGTGTTACCACACTCGGTGCCCACATTGACACCGCAGCCAAAACCGTTGGCCAGCAATTCATATCGTCCACCACCACCCGTGATGCCCGTGACTCGCCTCGGGGGCCACTATGAAAGTGATTACGAAAGCGATCGCTACAAGTACAGTGGCAGTGAGTCCGATGCCGAGCCGGGCAATCGTAATCGCCAGCACCAGCAGCAGTATCAGCAGCCGATCACCACGGAAACATCGTTTAAATCGAGTGGCTATGCAGCCGATACGGAGGAGCACTCCAGTTATCGCAAATCCGAGACAAGTTATTACGAAACAAAGTCCTCGTCGTTGTCATCGTCAACACAGCCGAAGTTACAGCCTGAGCCGCCGGCACAGATTTATATAACGCCTAAGGCGGTACCACCACAGCAACAACAACAACCACCACCGCAAACGAACTACAGTCAGGAGGCGAAGGTTCGCATTAGATCTCTCTCTCACAATCTCTCTCTTAATGTTGTTGTTATTTAATGTGTGTGTGTGTTGTGTGTATAGCACTTGGAGCTGGAAACGCTCCCGTAAACTGCAAATTATCTCTGTGTTGTTGTCGTTGTTGTTATTGCTTTAATCCTTTAATCCATAAGTCGCCAATTGCCATTTAACCACCAGATGTTTCCTTACATACATACTTAAGTTGTTCTACTAATTGTTTGCCAGTCAAAACTAAATTCCAATAGTTTGCAAAAAGCTTTGCCTTGTTTTGTTTAGTAAGTAACGTATTCTCTCCCTTTTGACACTTGGCACACTCAGAAAAACACTCAAATTGGTTTAACTGACGGATATTATTCTTGATTCATAATTGCTTTATTCCAAAAATAAGCACTTTTCACTTATAAATTGGAAAGCATTGCACTTTTTCACACTTAGCCCTCTTATAATTCCCAACTGGTCTAAGAGTGTCTCTGACACTTATAATTCGCAACTGGTTTAAGAGTGAAAAGGAACGGTATCAACCGATTTATTTTTCTGAGTGTGTTGTTAAAATTTTAGTGGCTTGTTTTAGCCTAATTTCATCTTTATACTTAGCTATGACTGTCTTATCATTAACCACCAACTATGCATCTTAATCAATGTTAATGCATTTGCCTGATCTCAACAATCCTATTCATTCTGTACTTTTTATATATGCGATAAATGTTTTTCCTTATTGTACGATCCATGTTTCGAACTGAATTTATATGTATTTTTCATCTGCAGGATTATAAATACACTTCCTCGAGCATGACAAGCAACATGACGCACAATATGCAAAGCAGCAGCAGTTCCAGTCATCACGAGACAAAATACTCTTCGACTGGCACACCAGGAGTCGCAGTAGTGAACCAGCCCAGTCCAGTGCCAGCACAGCGGAAGACACCCGCTGCCGAGTTCAGTGATTATAGCAGTGAAATTGATGAACGCTTCCGTTCGGTTTCGCGGGCCAATGAATCGGATTCGGATATCAAGGGCTATAGGGTCGTATTTCCGCCTACACCGACGCCACGGACCAACATTGCCAACGGCCATAAGTCACCTGTGGTTGTAGTGACGCCATCGCCCATGGAGTTTGAGCCCATGCCAGCGGAAGTGGGCAGTAGCTATGCAGCCCGTCCCAAATTCGAACCGATTGGTGGCAAGGAGATTCGCCATGAGATCAAGACGGAAACCAGTTCCAAACAGTATAGTAACAAGTCCAGTCAGCTGCACCAGCAGCAGCAGCCAAGTCAGCAGGTCTTCAAGCCGAAGCCCGTGGCAGCAAAGTTTATAGCGGCGACTCAACAACAACAACAACAGCCGCAGCCAACTTCTCGTCCTACCATGTACTACAATGCGGTGGCTGGAGCTCCCATGCACACGGCCAAAGTGGCCACTGAAACCAAGAATGTAATGCAGATGCATGAATCGACGGAGAGTTCGCAAAGGATCGTGAATATGCAGCAAACTAAGCGTGTGATTCACTTTGACAATCAACAGCAGCAGCAGCAGCAACAGCAGCTACAGTTACAGCGGGAGCAACCTCTTGAGCCCTTCCCCTATAGCCCGGCCACTAGTCGGACTCCTTCGCGTCAATCGCATTTGCCACCACCAGCGACACCTACGAAATTTATACCAGGTGAATACCGCGAGAGTGACTATGAGAGCGAGGTGGAAGGTGCAAGGATTCAACCACTATGGTCGCCCTACGGCGACGGTCTAACAAAGGGCTATCGTCGGGTGGCTCCACCCCAATCGGGCGGACGTTCGTGCAGTTTACCGCGAACTTATGAACGGGTTCTCTCACCCATGGAGTTCGATCGTGGACCGGAAATGCCAAGCAAAATCCTTGTCGACGTGAACACACTGCGCAAGGAGCAACGTGGCGGAAGTACAGTGACCACACAACATCGTACACAATCCTTAAATAGGAACGCAACAATGAGACAACAGCAGCAACAACAACAGCCAGCCTCACAAGATCAACTGGATCGGGCTGGAACACTGCCGCGCTATGGTTATTCTCAATCCAGCAGCATTCAGCAACAGGCCGAGAGTCAAGGCAAGCGGATGGGTTCTACTTTCCTACAGAAGTCGCATCAGTTCATCGATGATGTCAGTCGCGATGTGCAGCAGACTCGCACGAATGGTGTACGTCCGGGTTTCAAGCGGGCACCCAGCGAGGGCAGCAATCAACCGCAGGCCTATCGCGATGAGTCGCGAGTATCTCAATACGGTAAGTCTCAGCCGCAGGCTTTCTTTTGTTTTTACACTAATTTCGCCGCCGTAGACATGGGGGAACCCCCTCCCATTTTTATGATTTTTTATTTGAAAATTGGTATTGAGAGTTGAGATTGAAATTCTTCTTGAGACAAATTCCTTCTTTTATTTTTGCCTTGTACGAATACTAACACGAATTATGTTCTATATATACATATATAAATTTAAGTTGATCATCCTTTCTAATTGTATAAAAATCCCTCGACAAAACAAAACCAAACCAAATCCGTAAATCAGGCACCAAATGCATCGATCCCAATACCGGTTTAATCTATTTCAAATACGACTTTGGCTATGAGTTCGGCATACTATTTCCCGGTGAGGGTCACAAGTTTGTCCATAGCCAGTGGAACAGCAACGGTGGAAGTGGCCCCACCAACTCCTCCGTCAAGAATGGCCGTCATTCGCCCTATCCTCTTAAAATGCCAGCTGGCAATGAGCTCATCATACCTGTTCAACATGAACGTACAGCAGCAGCAGCCGCAGGGGCATCAACGGGACGTACAACACCCGGTTATAGTTCAGACAATGAGACACAGCATCGCATCGTTAGGCGGCGCAACTTTACGCCCAATGCGCCCGTGGCATCATATTACCAGAAACGATATAGTTTGCCCACCAATCACAGCCTTGACATACATCTAGATCGTTTGCATGCTCAGGCACCGCGTCTACCGCCCGAGCAAATGGTCCGAACAGGTATAACCGAATCGATTTCGAACGTCGAATGCAAACCAAAACAAACACTATGGTTAACCGCTATCGCATAATTTGAAGTTTGAATCATGGCGATGCGAAAACTAGAATCTTAGATCTTAGAGCAACGCATAACTAAGGGACGCATGAGCAATTGGGGGACGCACAAGCAACTGAGTGACGCACAAGCATCTGTGTGACGCACAAGCAACTGGGGGACGCACGAGAAACTTAGGGACGCACAAGCATGTCTAGAGCTTGCTTTCTCCTTATCATGCAGCTTCCCTGACCGAGATTACGACCTTTTGTGCTTGTGCATAATAAAATAGAGATACTACAAATTGTAAAACGAGTTTTCCCACGAATTTTCGCATCGCTATGACCAACTTTGAATCACAAATGCTATCGATGTTGTCAAATTAGTTTAGGACAATTTATAATATTTTTAGTTTTGTGATTAACCCCCTTCAGTCATTCAGCCGATTTGTGTAAATACATACATACAAACTTACGATATATCTGAACCAGACATGGTCAAAGTCTTAATCCTGCCCATCTAGAGAGTAAATGCATGTTAACCCCACGTTGTGATCGCCTTTTGTTCTTGTTGTTTTTGTGTTTTCATATACTTTTGTTGTTTTTGCATGCCAAACAAAATATTTACTGTGTATTTCCGCGTTTAAAGTGCAAAATAAAGTTTGTAATGTGCTTGTTATTTGTGTGCTTGCTGAGTGTTAATCCCACTAATGGATGGCCTTTGAAAAAAAGAAAAAAAAAAGCCAAGCAAAATAAAACTAAAAAGAGGAGAGATTCTAATGGTATTTTTTACACCATCATCATCAGTGCCGGAACTGCCCAATACGGAGCCCGTCAATGCCCATCTGAATCGCGATGAACAGGCACAAAGGCAGCCATTATTCATAACGGTAAGCCAAAGTCATTAACCCACTGCTGCAGCAAGCTGCAGGCAGCAGGCAAGAAGTCAGACTTCGCTAGTAAATCTATCTCTCTCCACCTATTCTAACCTCTCTTTATGTCTGCTGTGTGTAGCCACTGAAAGACATTGCAGTGGGCGTGGGCGGAACAGCCCGATTCGAGTGCATTGTCCAGGCGCATCCACAGCCGCAGGTTAACTGGACACACAACGGTGGCCATTTGGGGCACGGTAGCCGGCATTTCATTGAGTACCGGAATGGCGTATGCCGTCTAACTTTGCCTCAGGCCTATCCGGGTAAGTGCCACCCCCCTCCCTTTGTCCACCTCCTGTTTCGCAAGCAAACAAACAAATCGGACTAGCTCATTAATTTTGATTCATTGCAGACGACAATGGTAGCTATGTTTGCACCGCCATGAATCCCCTTGGAGCGGCCAGCACTAGCGGAAATTTGATCGTTTCGAGCACAAATCGTGGATTTAGATATTAAGCTCAAGGAGATGATCATGTTTTCACCTATATATTTACCTACCTATACATATACTACATAAATATAAAACATTTTTTTTTGTTTTTTTTTTCTCTCTCTTGTATAATTATGATTTGTTCAATGCCAAAGTTTACCTTAATTGTGTGTTATACGTATGAATGTACCAAGTGCTAATGCTTCTTCATTTTCCTCAAAAAAAAAAAAAAAAAAACGAAAAAAAAAAACAAAAACCCCTCGAATTCATGCATACAAAAAAGGAATATACATAGTATTACTTGTGTTTTTGTCTCAATAATAAATCTCTATGAAAAACGAAATGGTCTTTTATCTTTTATCTTACTCGGAAAAGCTTTTTGGATATCTACAATTGATCGTTGCAGCTTTTCCCCCTATGGTGTGGGCAAGAATTTTTCGAAACAAAAGCTCAAAGAAAAGACCGATCGAAAGCTTTATAGTGCCGTCAGATGGCGCCATGGGGTAATCAGGGAAAATCTGTTTCCATTAGTTGCGGATCTCAGTTGAATAAATAATTATTTCCTATGAAATGTTTACTTGCGTTTTCCTTTCTGATGGCTTCGATATGTGCTGCTGGAAAACAATTAATTAAACCGCTAAAGAAAACACATATCTTTCAGAATTTTCTTTTTGTTTTGTGATAGATTTGACCCAATTAGTCATGACTATACAAATATATTTTCCTCTTTCATGTGGGTCAACTACTTTGTGCATACTTAGGATATAAGGCAAAGTATTTTTCAAAATTTTTCATATTTTCTTAAAAAGCAAAAATCAAAAACCAAAAAAAAAAAAAAACAAAAACCTAAACAAACGTTTGTACATATAGAAGGCCATGTGTGGGCGGCGGACGGACGGATGGACATTTTTACTGACCGACTAACTTGTGTGCTGTGTGCCTTTTGGTTCTCATACATGATTTATTTGAATTTCAACAATGTTTATTTATCTATTTTTTTTTCGCGTAAAATCTTTGCCAAGTATACGAAAACCGAAGCGAAACGAAAAGCACAAATGTTCAGCACAAGAAAGAAATTCGGTCAAAAAAAAAAAAAAGAAACGAAAAGGCGACCAGGCCCAGACATAAACACGTACACATATGGCCCATTGTTGTGTGTAGGCCCACGAAATGTCCTTGACACTGACCAGACAATACCTGTACCCCCACCTACCCACTTCACCCCCCATCAATCTTTACACCTGACTCACTGCCTTCCTTACGGTATGACACTATTTCCAACTATAGCAGCATGGCTAAGTGCCTGCCAATCTGCCAATTCGAATCGTTAAGTACTTGGCCAAAAGGCAATAATAAAACCGAAATTTTTGGATGCCAACCAAAAGCGAAAGAGCAGATAGGAGAGGAGGATAATGCCATGAATCATTTTAGTTTTTATCGTTGTTTTATTTTTCCTTCTTTTTGTATTTCAATTGTATGCCAAATGCTGCTGCTACTGCTGCTGCTGGTGCTTAGTGCATCAATTTATAAATATAATTGCTTGCTAATTTCATTTGGAAATTTGATTGCTGCAGAATGAATGAATAAGCCAACAACATTTTTGTTTCGGTTGCGACACGCAGCATATGGCTAAATGACTCAGAAAATTGTACGTTTCCTGCGACAGCAGCAGCAGCAACAACAACAACAACAAAAACAACAAGTTTGCTTTCAATTTTCTTTCAATTTTCCGTTTTTTGTCAAAGAAAGAAAGAGAAAGAGAGAGAGAGAGAGAGAGATGGGAATGGGGTTGGGGTTGGGGAAAGATGAAAATTTTCGCATGCTTCGTTTCGGTTAACGCTTGAGTTTCTGCTCTGAACAAATATGCGGCCTTGTGCAGCATTTTCTTATTTATTCATTTCTGTTTCTGTTTCTTTTTTTTTCTGTTTTGAGTTTTCTTTGAGATTTTTCGTTTTAAAATTTGTTTTTTTCTGTTTTGGCACATTCGCAAAATTTTACTCGCTTTTTTGATAATAATATACAAACAAAGAACATATTGGGCAAATATTTTGCCAGTGTGAAATGTTATTTCATTCCATTCCGATTCCCATCCCCGTTCGATTGGTTCGACTCATCGAAAAGTTTATAAAAATTGATTTATATCCTGTGGCGAATGAAACAAAAACTGAAAAAACAAAAGAGAACTATTTGTCCTTTTCATGGATTTACTTTTATCATATTAGTTGATATTTTTTTAGGATGAGTCTGTTTGATGAATACCTTCTTTTATTCATTGTTTTTTGACGTCGTTTTTTGACATTCTGGGTGGGTTTTCTTCTTCTTTTTTTGTGTTTTTGGTATTTCATTGGATTTTCATTTCGCCGCAGCTATAGAAACATTCCTTCTCTGTTTTTCTAAATTAATTAGGCAATTTTCTAAAAATACAAAATGAACTCAGCGTAAGAGTCACAACACACGAACATTTTTCTTTTGCTACTTTCAAATCTATTTTTTTTCCTTCATAAGTATAGATCTGTGTTAATTTTTTTGTTTGCCAGTTTTGCTTTATTATATGAATATATATATACATATGTATGTATCAATGATTGTATATAGCATTAGCCACCCATCATCATCATCCTCCCCCTCTATTGAATTCGGCGAGAAATCAGTTTATGAGTGGGCATTATTATTGGTCTGTGGTTGTCTCTGGCCGATTTTTTGAATGGTCCAAGTACACCGAAAAGGCGTGGTCAAATTCGGTGACGAATTAATCACCGAAATCAATATTTTTAAATTGGGCAGCCGATGAATCTAGGTGAAGTCCAGAAGGAATGCATCTAACAATGAGTAAGGATTCATTCTTCATCGAAATACTTCTTGGAATTTGTATAAGAAGATGTCCACAAAAAACGCAGAGAACTAAGCAAACTTTGACCATGATTAAGTTTACATGCCGTGGATATACCTCTAAGACGTATGTATCCATGATTTGAAAAATTGATTTTCTTCATTTATTGGAAAATCACAAATTTTAGTGTTTTTGATTGATATTTTTATGATACAGCCGCTTGATCTTAGGAGTGTATCAGATTTAAGTTATTGAACTAAGAATTTCCTTCTCTTTCGCACTGTTCTAGCAAAATCAGTTTTGAACACTTGCCGTTCTGATCAATTTGCTTCTAATTCGAATTGTCTACATTAGATGGCATATTTTGTAAACATCCCTTCATGAGTTTATCTCTTTATAGTGTGAAATTAAGAAAATTAATGCCCATAAATTGTCAAAAGAGTAAAAATATGGCAAGACATTTGTGGAATGTGCCAGAAACTGGGATAAGCTATGCATTAAGAATTTGCGTCGTACGTTTCATATAAGTGCAACGCAAACGATATTGTACTAATATTTATTATTAAAAATAATTTCACATTTCTCTAGGGGGCAAAAGCAGTTGTCACATATAAATATTAATAATGAAGAGACCAAGTGAAACAAAAAAAAAAAAAAAAAAACAACAAGTAGACAGAAAGAAGGAACTATATTTCCGCTTTAGTTTTTGTCAAAGTCATAGAAAAGATCGGTGTATATAATATCTGTATATCAGCATTAAAATCTAAGCCAAAATATATATTGAATGTGAATATATGTACATATATCTGTACATACATATGTATATATTGGTATGTATGTATGTATATTAAAATGGATAAAAGCCAAACAGCATTTGAATTTGATATTATAAACTAGTTGAGTTCGGGGGCATCGTAAAATTGTTTTCCTCACATTATTTTCGAAACACCCCCACGAAAAACCGAATAGTATGTAATAAAACAGGCGGGAGGGCGCAGCACAGCGCAGCGTAGAGAGCACTACGCAAATCTTCGACCTGCCGGAATTCGCTAGAAACTTTTAGCACTTCAGCGTTTAGAAGAATGTTTTGTGAAAAGCATAAAAATCATTTTAATGTGTATATATTTTAATTAGCCAACACACGAAATGGTCTAAAGAGACTAAGGCGCCTTGAATTAAATTGCATAAGCCTTGTTGACAGACTGTCTAATGTTTGTTTGCTTGCCTGCTGCTTCGTGGTAGTCGGGGTGGGGTGGGAGGTGGTGTATTCATCATGATGATGGGGCAAGCAAGCAACCAACCAACCCATCAGTGGCAGCCACGCGTTGACCCTGCCCAAGTCACTGCTGTTAAAGTAGAAGATCTGAAGGCGAGTGCCAAAAATGTTGGCAGTCGAAATTTATTTCTACGCACGCTGTAAATTAGCGAACAAACCGCAGGCATGCCGAGAGTCAGTCACATTAGACAATAGAAAATTCTGCGAGTTTTCACATTTGCACACACAGATAAATGGAAAGAGAGAGAGAAAGCAAGAGAAGACCAAGGGAGAGGGGGGATAAATTGAGGCCAAGTTTTTAGCATAAACACGCATTCCGCTAATTGCCACGCCAAGGATTGCTTTTCTGCTGGCTATGTGAATTTAATTGTTTTGCAGCTAATTGAACAAGATAATAAAAACGCAGAAGCACCAAAAATTTAAACGATTTCCGCATCTCTAATTCGCCATTTAACCATCTATGCACCTCTTTTTTTCTCTCTCTCTCTTTAGATCAGGGCACTCAAACGGATAGCCTGCTCATAACCGAGGAGGAAGAGGAGGCGGAGAAGGTGAAAGAGGAGAATGGGCGCCAACAACCTGAACCAGACACTGTACAACCTAAAACCCCACTGCGCAAATCGCATTCATTCTCCTCATCGTCTGCTACCACATCGCCGGCTAGCTGCTCATCGCTTGGATCGGCCACCTCGACCATGTCGCTACGCTCTTCAACACCTCTTCAACGGCAACAGCAACAGCAACAGAGTCATATGAATTCGACACGCACTCTTCGTAGCGACACAATCAACACATTTCAGAAATGGGAAACCACAATAGAATCCATTAGTTATGTGAGCACCAAGACCGTTTCTATATCCGACTTAAGTAAGGATCCACAACTACTGCAGCAACAACAAACAGGTAATATCTTTCTCCACATGATTATAACTAGGTATAACTAAAATATATGTGCATATGTATGTACAATACCAACAACAAAACAATTACCATATGAATCCCATAAGCATTGAAATGCATCGACAAATATTTCGTTTCGTTTAAACATACACATTTTTCCACAAGCGATCTGGAAAATTGCTAGCTACAAAATGGGCAGTTCACTACATATAGCATCTACATACATATATCCACATCTAAATACATATTTGAAATATCTTTGAGGCACCGCATGTAAAATCACTAAATATAGATTACAACCACACGCACCGCACCGCATTGCAACTTTCATTTACCAGAAAGGGAGGCTACTTCAAGATATATAAAGAGAAAAAGCGAGAGAGAGAGCGAGAGGGCGTGAGGAGAGAAAAACAGGGACCAGTAAAACACATAGGGAAGGAAGAATGAGTGAAAGAGAGAGAGCAAGAGGTGAAGGGAGCCGCGGGAGCAGGAGATGGCGACTCGTGTGTCTAATTGTATAAACAATTGATATGAAAATGAAGAAGGGGTAGAATGTATTTTTTCAATAGACGAATAGTTACTCTTACATGAGGATCCTTGTACGAAAAACCGGTATAACCGAAACTAAAACACTTATAACCGAAACTAATACTGCGACTTGTTCTTGGTGCTTAATATGTTCCAATTTCGATACGGTACCGGTATAAGTAACGAAACATGGTTTCTTATACAAACCGAAACAACGGAAACATTAATTCTCTCATAACCGAAACGATTTCAAGTAACCGAAATTGCATTAGGCTCAGTTAGAAACATAGATTTTATGTTATGTTACCGATACGGATTCTGTTTTGAGATGAAAATCGATCAGGAAAACCCTATGAGCAAAAACCTTTTTGGTATGTAGATATTGAAGTTCATCTGGGCAAAAACTATGTCCTAGTGATTGTTGTCAATGTTAGGGTATTTAAGCGACCACATTTGGACATTTTATACCTAAATTGCCGCTTGGCATGCAGCAGCAGCAGCATAGCTAGGCTAAAGACAGCACTTGGGGCGCAGTTGCCGCAATATCGTCGACGTTTCGTTTCGGTTTTATGGTTTTGCTGAATGCCTGCAGAGCTTCAACTGCAATGGTCGCGAAATTCGATGCCAAACAAGACGCAAAAGTCTCTCAGTCTCTCCATCTCACATCTCCATCTCCAGCAGCTCAGCTCATGCGACTCATTACATTAACAAAAACAACAGCAGGAGGGGGGGATAGAAGACGAGTATCTTTAAGTTGGGATTGGCTTTGCTTGGGGTCGCCTTTTGCTTGCTTGTCTGCCTGCCTGTTCATTGCTCACTTGATAGAGATGGGGGGTTGCATTCATATCATTTCAAGCATTCCAGCATCTGTTCATATATAAAAATTATGATGATGTTTTTTTGTTTTCGTTTCCCTTGGTTAATTTAAACCCAATTGTTCTTTCTTCTCTTCTACGTTTTTGCAGTAAATTGAATGCAGAGCCAAAATGCAGAGAATGACAACACAAAAACTAAAACCTAATTTTGTACTAAATTTAAGCAGTTGCTGTATCTACTAGTACAACTACTACCACTACTACTACTACTACAACAATTTATATATTAGATATATATACAATGTATATTACTTAACAACAACAATCATTAATACTAACTAATTAAAGTGGAAAATTTATGATAAAAAACAAAATCTTGGAGAATTCGTCTTTCTACTTTCTTGATCTAGCCAGCAGCGACACATTCTACAGCCATGACATAATTGGGCGAATTTTTTTTTTGTTGTATTTGTTTGTTAGAATTTTTGCAAAATCAACGCAGCAGATAAGATAGGAGGATAGAAGAAAGCAAGCATGCAGGAGGAGGATTTCGGGTGGAGCAGGGAGAAGAGCGAGCGCTTAGCTGGACAGATAAGTGCTGTTAATCTTACAGACAGCTGCCAACTAAAAACTACAAGATACATTTTGTAGCGCATCGCTTGGCTGCAATCTTCTGCCTTGCAGAACCGGCTAACTGTAGATACAAGAGCTCTATCTATCTATGCTGCGTGCTTATCTCTCATCCAAAGCCATTTTATGAGTGTAGATACATTTGTATGTAGAAAGGTACATAACTTGCCAACGACAGTCGAAACTTAGCCATGGCTGCGTAAACTAGAATAATCAACAACTATAACTAACTAAAATAAACATCAACAACAACCACAACAACAACAACTGCATATTTCGCTCTGTTTTATGCTGTATTTTTTTCGTTTTGTTTTGTGCTCTTTATAATTAATTTTCGTATAATAAAACGAACCATAATAACAATATTAGCTGACCATTGCCAAACGGGTTGCCTTTTACGGACCAAAGTCAGTTGAGGAGTTTTCATCCGTATATGGCTAGAAAAGCAAAGCTCAACTCAAATTGCACCTCATGCAGGTAGGCAGGCAGGCAGGTAATTTGTAAGGCCTGCTAAAACATTTAACATTTTCTGAACAACAAACAACGTAAAAGAAATAGAAAGTTTTTCAAATAGAAATATACACACACACACACACATCTATGCGAAATGATGATTAACCCAACAAAATGAATAATCGAGTTATATATGTGTAGAAAAAGACCAAGCCAAAAAAAAATTATTTTAATTTTCTTTTAATATACTTATATATGTATAGGTATACATATATACATACATACATGCATATGTATATATGTATCTATCTGTATATCTATATCTAATATGTGGTTTTAATTTTAGACAAACAATATAAATTGTGTGGAAAATGTGCAAAGAAATGGGCAATGAAATTGACTTAAAAGTTTTTTTAATTGATTACCAACGAAAAAAGAAAAAGACAAACAAAATTAAACGTAATTAAACGCTCCAAAAAATTGTATCTATATTAAACATATGCTGGAATCAATACCATCGATCAGTATCTAGAATTTCCTCAGCATACCCTCTAGACAAAATGGGTAGATGCATTTTGTTGGAGTCTCAAAACTATTGAAAATTTGGATGGATATTATTCGATCATAGGCAAGCCTAGACAATTTAGAATATATACATATAGTGATTGGGTAAAGCATAGGCATAGCGCAATCAATGTTAGCCTGGCCCTCTGATTTTCTTTTTTGTATGTGCACAGAACAAAGTTGAAAATACGTGTCAAAAATAAATCGACATATATTTTTAGCCAACTTATTCAAAAAAACCAAAAAACCCAAAAAAAAAAAAAAAGAAAATATCCGAGCATTTTCCGAAACTTTAACGAACAAACGAGAGACTGTTTGAGAGAGAGAGACTCTGGTGAGAGGGAAAGAGAGATATAGTCCGAAAGATCGCCCCTGGCAAAGTTGTGAGCAAAGCAGCGTAAAATTGAATTAAATCGCAGTGAATGCAGACTTTGATAGACTCTACAAGATCATGGTGAATAGATACCATAGATCATCTCCTAAAGAAGAAGAAGGCAACAAGTTTTGCATCTGCATATGGTTAACTCCAAATCTAGTTTACCAACCACCGCCACCACCACCGATTGCGATAAACTGAAAAACTTGATTAAGTTATCCGATTGTACGATATTTTGTAGTGTATAGTCAGCGGTTTTTCCAACAACAAGAGCAAGAGATGAACTGCGGCCACAGACGCCGAAGCCGCTGGTGGAAAGTGCAAAAATATCTCATGGGAGAGATAGAGGGAAAGAGAAAAAAGAGAGCAGCAGCATCGGGCAGCTCGTTTGTGGAACGAAACAAAATTTTCGTGCGCCTTGTGTTGCCCCTTTAGCTATTTGATCGCATTCTCAACGATATTTTGTCATTCTTCGCTCGCACCTCTAAAACGATCGACGTCTTGGTTTCAGTCTCGGGGATTATGACTTGAAACAGTTTGAAAATAGATATTTTTTTTTTAAAACAAAAAAATAAAAAGAAGAAGAAGGAAATACATATATCCAATATATATATATATACATCTTCCGATACATATAGATAAATGTGTATGTGTGTGTATGTATAGCCAAGTATATAGTTCACATAGTGTTTTTTTTTCTATCAAAAAAGAATCCAAAATCGCAGAACGTCGAAAGGATAACGCAATAACGTAAGAAGAGGACAACATTCAACCAATCAATCAATCAATCGATCACTCAACCACTAAAGGATTTTCTGTGTGCAAAAAAAATATGATGTGAAAAATATATATTCAAAATGAAAAAAAAACCAACCAAAAAACCATTTAAAAAACGAAAAACCGAGAAAAAAAAACCAAAACCCTTTAAAAGTTTTCATGAACAGAGTTTTCCTATTTGACCATATGTATATACTTTTTTTTTCGCCTGAGATTTTTTTGAATACTTTTTTTTAAAGTTTTTTTTCTTGTTTCGTAACCACTTTGAAAAATTCGAAAAGAATTTGTTCAGTGCGCTAAATATCTAAAAATAATATACGAGCAGTGCTTCGGTTTGGCATTCGACACTGTTCGTCTGGCCTCTTCGTGTGGTCCGCACCCAATTCAACGAATGGACTGTGAAATCGTGTGAATATAGATAGAAAGCTCAATAGATATACGTACATACAGACATACGTATATATGTATGTATATATATAAGTATATGAATATATATATATATATATATATGCTCGCATATATTGCATGTAATGAGAAACGTTATCCTAGTAGATCCTGGGATAATGCATCAATTACTCTAGATATGTTCAGACATATGTATGTGTCATATATATCTATATGTGTGAGGCATATGTATGAAAATATATTATCCTAGTTGATCCTGTCGTGGATTACACACTGGGATTTGCCAGGATAATGTATAAAAATATTGCAAATCTTTTGTACATTGATATATATTAACATTTATGTATACACACATATTTATATTTATATATATATATGTATTTATCTCTGTGTATATGTATGTATTTATGTACAAATACATTGTGAACTGTTTGGGGGAAAAGAGAGTTGCGCTTGGTGAAAATACCAGAGAGATATTTTTATAAATAGATATCTGAAAAATAAGAAGCTACCACCGACCCAACACAGTCTGTGGGGATGGGATAGAGACGTACCCCATACCCAATACCCACACCCCATATCCACGCCAGTACTCGTCTCCGTCTTCATCACCGTCATCGTCACCGTGTCCGTGTCCGTGTTTCGTGTGTCCGCAGCTGCATATGTGTTTGTGTGTCGCACTGAAATATTTTCAGTGGGCTAAAAATAGTTGGAAAATGCCTCACAGGCATCGAATATGAATATGAAGAAGGATGGTTGAATGGTTGGATGATTATGATGCCACCGATCGTGCTCCGATGAAGCAATATCATCTGATTTATATACAGTTTTTTACAATTTTTTTTTTTAAATACATGTGTATATATATGTATGTATATATATATCTGAGAGAGAACTTAACGACTGTTGAAATGTTGAAAGTGTGCCAATAACTAAAAACCAACAAAAAAACAAAAAAAAAAAAGGAAAAACCAATAAAAACATCAGTGACTGGGAAATGACAAATCGTAAAAGCCGAGAAAAGTGAAAGAATGAATCTTGAGTGATAAATGCATCTATAAAAAAAAAATTTCAATGTGACTTTCCATTTTTTTTTCTATTTTTTTCTGTATCATATTTTAATTTAATTTCGTTGTTTTTTTTTTTTTTTTTTTTTTGTTTTTGTATTATATTCAATTTCAGCCATTAAGAAGCGATAAAGAAATAAAAAATATATAAGTATATAAAGTGAAGAAGCAAATCAAAAGAAATAAGAAAAAAAGCGATCGAGAGGTGTTTCAACTTTTTTTTTTAAGTGCAGTTTATTCTGCATTCGATTTGGTTGTCATTTTCAATGATATATAGTGATATATAACGAATCAAAATGCAACGACAAAATCCGAATCCGTACCAGCAGCAACAGCAGCAGCATCAACAACAGGTGCAGCAGCAACAGCAATACTCAACCCAGGAGTACTCGCACTCCAGCCAGGAGCAGCATCAGCAGCAAAGGATTAGCCGCACTGAACAACATGTTCAGAGGAGTCAAATCACCACTCAACAACGAGGTCAGTTGGTCAATTGCCTGTTGTTGTTGTCATCGTTTGTCATCGTCATCTATGTTGTTGTTGTTGCATCATGCGGAATGTCTGCACAAAGGAAATGCCAGGGGAAAGTTATAACTGGCCAGTGGGATTCACACCGTGGATTTAGAGTCCTTCACTGTGCCAATGGACTTTTCAACTGAATTTTCATGCGATGTAGACTGAAACCATTTAGCATGCCACAGCCACCACCGCTCATATTGCTTGTATCATCTTCGCTTCGCTTTAATGACCTTGAAAAACCAGCATGCCCCCCTGTCCCCTGCATATCCCTACCCATCGTGCCTTTTTTAGGTACTTTAATTAATGATGAATCAATCTCAACAGACTGGAAATGCATGCTTTAATACTACACTTAATTCTACCATAAAATCTAAGGGAAATGTAGTGAAGTTTTTATTTTTCAAAAAATGTTCAAAGTCTTTGCTTCATAGTTGATCAGAAAGATTCGTAGTCATATTTCCTAGAAATTCATATAATTCTAAATAAAACATCTATGGAATTTGATACAAGACACTTTGTTGAATCAATTACTGACAGACACTACGATATCAAAATACAATTTATAAACATTCTTGTCAGATGGATAAATAAATACAAGTTACTAAGAGGTTGAAACAGAACTAGAAATAATAAACTGAATACCTCTCAAAATTCAAGTCCAATCTCATTTATATAATCTTGTACAAATTATTAAACTTATTCTCTATGACAAATTTCTGTCACTTTGCACTTCCTGTTTATAAGCACAAAAATTATGTTATATAGAATGTACAATATGTACATATATTAAAAATTATATTCCGAAAATAGTTCGGCATACAACCGTGCATACTTTTGCATATATTGTATGTACGAGTATATTCGATGTGTCAACTTATGTTTCATCATTTAAATCTTAATTGATGATCACAGACGACAATTTATTTTTGGTCTAATTATAAAATTATCTATTCATCTGCGGAACTTTTTCATCTTATACAAAAAGCCATTGCACTGACATACATATACGTATAAGCACAGGAGCGTATAAGAGTATAATTCTACTACATAATAATTTGTTTACATTTGCTAATGTTGAACCTTTAAATGAGTGCGAGTGAATATGTTAGATTGCATATATGAAAACTCTTATACGGAAACCCGAAGCTGATCACCCGAAGTCTCATAGCATGCGCGAGAGAGCGAAAAGAAAGAGAGAGAGAGAGATAGAAAGACTGAGAGCGATCAGCTGATTTTGACATTTGTTTATGTATTATGTCAATCGTCAACCACCTGTTTTTCGATTAAAAACAAACCGTTAATGACACACTTAAGCCGAATTTAGATTTAGTTTATAAACAAATATATAGATATATCTATACATATATACTTATATATTTAAATATGTATATATAGTTGGTATATATACATATGTAAATACATATATAAAAAGGTTAAAAATAGGTTGGATACGCGTGCCAACTTTAAACGAAATTATAAACAATGTTCAAAGAAAAACGAATTGAACATTGAGTTAAGGTTAAAGGGCACACTGACTTTGGATGTAGATGAGTGAATAACTTGAACGAAAGATTAATGAGATATTTATAAGGATATTTTTGTTTTTACTAAAAGCTAACGCATCCATTTTGACTATAACTGTTATATTCTTGTTATCACGTTCTCATTTCCTAATGCTAATCATATTCTTGCATCAATTTTACAGTGCAACATCAACATCAACATGGCGGTATTGGAGGCACCACCTATGTGCCGCCATCGTTGACACACGTTTATGCTCAAGGTGATATCTCGCCACCCGTTTTTGAGCAAATATTTAAGAACGCTCGCTTCGCTCAAGGCGGCAACGCCCTCTTTGAGGGTAGACTGCGTGGCAATCCAAAGCCATTTGTTACTTGGACCCGAAAAGGCGCACCACTTCTCGAGTCGCAAAAGTTCCGGATGAGCTATAACGAGGCCACCGGCGATGTGTCGCTGCTGATCAATCAGATCGGCCCCGGCGATGAGGGCGAGTATACATGCACGGCCCGTAACCAGTATGGTGAGGCCATTTGCAGTGTGTACATTCAACCGGAGGGAGCTCCTATGCCTGCACTGCAGCCCATCCAGAATCTGGAGAAAAACATCTATTCCAATGGCTATACTTATACGTCCATTGAGGAGGAATTCCGTGTGGATACCTTTGAGTATAGACTCTTGCGTGAAGTCTCCTTTAGGGAGGCCATAACACGTCGCTCCGGCTATGAGCAAGACTCCCAGCTATCGCAAGAACTGGATCGCTCGCTGGGTCCTGCTCATGCACCACAAATAGCGCAAAAACCACGCAGCTCCAAACTGATCGAAGGCTCCGATGCCGTTTTTACCGCTCGCGTTGGCTCCAACCCGAAGCCGCGGCTAACCTGGTTCCATAATGGACAACGTTTGGTTGCCTCGCAAAAGTATGAGATCTCCTACTCGAGTGGCGTAGCCACGTTACGTGTGAAGAACGCCACCGCCAAGGATGGCGGTCACTATACCCTCTTGGCAGAGAATCTTCAGGGATGTGTTGTCTCTTCAGCTGTGTTGGCTGTGGAGCCAGCCGCCGAAACCGCGTACGAGCCCAAGCCAGTAGATGTGATGGCCGAGCAATTGGAGACTGGCAAAGCATTGCCGCCGCAGTTTGTTAAGGCTTTTGCCGATCGCGAGATCACAGAGGGACGAATGACTCGCTTTGATTGCCGCGTAACTGGAAATCCTTATCCTGAGGTCTTCTGGTTCATCAATGGGCGTCAAGTGCGCGACGATGCGTCGCACAAGATTCTGGTCAACGAGTCGGGCAGTCATTCGCTGATGATCACTAATGTGACCCGACTGGACGCTGGAGCAGTGCAGTGCCTGGCCCGCAATAAGGCCGGCGAGGTGGCCATCGAGGCTCAGTTAAATGTGCTGGAGAAGGAACAAGTTGTCGCACCACAATTCGTTCAACGATTCAGCACCATGACTGTGCGCGAGGGCGAACCAATTAGCATGAGTGCCAACGCCATTGGTACACCTGTGCCGCGTATCACCTGGCAAAAGGACGGTGTACAGATCTCATCGACTGCCGAGCGCTTTGTGGGCATTGATGGTGGAGCAACCTGCTTGGAGATTCCACGTGTGAAGGCTAGCGATTCTGGCTGGTATCAGTGTACAGCACAAAACATTGCCGGTTCGACGGCGAACCGAGCAAGACTTTACGTCGAAGTTCCCAGAGAACAACCAAATCAAGAACAAAGGCGTCTTAATCTCCCAAGACCAACAAAAGTTATTGAGCCTGAGTAAGAACTTAAACAAAAATTGATGCTCTCCCGTTTTTAGGATAATACAAAATGTTTACTTTGTTTGTTTCAGGCCAATTCCTGGTCCTGAAATTATTTATTTGCGTCACGTTGAGCGTGCCAAGCCTCATCTGCGCCCTGGCGAAGAGGATCGCGTATATCCGCCCCCACAGTTCATTATACCGCTGCAAAATGTGCAGCAGACAGAAGGTGGTAAGGTGCACATGGAGGCGCGCATTGAACCTGTGGGTGATCCCACAATGGTTGTTGAATGGTTCCTAAACGGTCGTCCACTGGCAGCCAGTAAGTTAATTCTAACATCGAATTAGCATTATCTCATTTATTGATACCTTATAACCTTCTCTTAAAGGTGCCCGCGCCACATCTGTCTTCAAGTTTGGTTTCATTGCTTTAGATTTGCTAAGCATTTTGGGCCACGATGCTGGAGAATACATGTGCCGTGTGAGCAATGCCAGTGGTGTGGCCGAATCTCGCGCCATCCTTTCGGTGGTGCAGCGTCCGTCCATTGAGCAATCGTCTCAGAATCCAAACAGCTTGCAGTATATCAATCAGCTAGAGGATTACTCGCGCTATCAGCGCCAGGAAAGCTCCGAGGAGTTGTTGAATCAACCTCCGCAATTCATTCGTCCACTGCGAGATCTGGGTGAGTTGGAGGAGGGCAAGAATGTGCATTTCGAGGCCCAAGTTACTCCGGTAAACGATCCCAGTATGCGTGTGGAATGGTACAAAGATAATCTGCCAATTACGGCTAGTTCACGCATCACGGCCATTTTCAACTTTGGCTATGTGTCTCTTAACATTTTGCATCTTCGCTCGGAAGATGCTGGTACCTATACGGTACGTGCCGTGAATCGTATTGGCGAGGCCATCAGCCAGTCCTCAATCCGCGTTCATTCGCGCTCTCAAGTCACCGCTGATCTGGGCATACCCGAACAGCAGCGTTACATTGAAAAGGTTGAAGAATTAGAGGACTACCGCAAATCTCAACAGCGTCGTCATGTACAGGAGGCCCCTGAGGCCATAGCCCCACCCCAATTTAAGACACCTATTCAAAACCAGTTGGATCTGCGTGAGCACGCGCATGCGCACTTCGAAGCTCGCCTTGAACCTGTTGGCGATTCGACCATGCGTGTGGAATGGCTGAAGGATGGCCAACCCCTAGAAGCCAGCTCACGCATCACCACCTATCACAACTTTGGTTATGTTGCTTTGACTATCAAGCAACTAACCATCTACGATGCCGGAACTTACACTTGCCGCGCATACAATGCCATGGGTCAGGACACTACTGTGGCACAATTAACTGTCATCTCGAAGAACGAGATCGTCTCGGACTCTCAGCATCCGGGTGGCCTGCAGAAGATTCAACACTTGGAGGATTCTTCGCGTTATGGCCGACGTGAGGAAGAGGAGACCTATATTACCCAGGCTCCTCGTTTCTTGGGACCCCTTAAGGGAACCACAAAAATCCTGGAGGGTCAGCGCGCTCACTTCGAGGCTCGCGTAGAGCCACAAAGCGATTTGGGCATGCAGATTGAATGGTATCACAATGGACGTGCCATCACTGCTGCTAATCGTATACAGACCTACTACGATTTTGGCTATGTTGCCCTGGATATTTCTCAGGTGCGCGCTGAAGATGCTGGTGTATACACCGTGGTGGCCAGAAACAAGCTAGGTGAAGCTCAATTGCAAGCAACGATGGTAGTGGAAAGTGAGTGAACGTATTTTGTAATTGTAGAATATACCACAAAACTGATCTGAATTCTTTCGTTGAACAGCTCGTTCCAGCATCGACACATCTAGCATGCACCGCGGTCTTTATGAAAAGACCCAGAATCTGGAGAATAAACCCTTCGTGGAGCCTCAATACGACATCGAAGAGATCTCCAAGTCGAAACCAGTGTTCGTTCAACCTTTGGTCGACCCCAAGCCCATACACGATGGCAAGAATATTCATTTGGAATGTCGTCTAGAACCCATGGGTGATCCAACAATGCGCGTAGAATGGTTCCACAATGGTCGCCCAGTTACTGTGGGCTCTCGCTTCCGCACCTACTATGACTTTGGCTTCGTCGCCCTGGATATCATTCAGGCCACTGCCGCCGACTCTGGAGAGTACACAGTACGTGCCACCAATCATTTGGGTTCAGCTCATACGTCCGCCTGTGTACGTGTCATCGATCGTACGGATGTGGTAACGGAAACTCAAAACGAACAATCTCTGGAGCAGATTCAACTGCTTGAGGATTCACGTCGTCGTCAGCACTTGGAAGAGGATATAACAATTGCCCAGGCACCTCAGTTTACTCGTCCGTTGCACAACATCGAGACTATTGAAGGCACCAATGTTCATTTGGAGTGCCGTCTTCAGCCTGTGGGTGATCCGAGCATGCGCATCGAATGGTTCGTAAATGGCAAGCCGGTAAAGACAGGTCATCGTTTCCGTCCAGCCTACGAGTTTGATTATGTAGCACTGGATCTACTTGGCTGTTATGCCATCGATTCGGGTGTGTATACCTGTCAGGCCAGAAATCAACTGGGTGAGGCAGTCACTTCATGCTCGGTGCGCATTATTGCCAAGAACGATCTAATTCTGGAGACCCAGAATGAGTCGGGATTGCAAAAGATTCAATATCTCGAGGATTCTTCGCGCTATCGCCGCAATGAATTTGTGGACGAGATAGTAAACATTCGTCCTCGTTTCCTTACGCATCCAAAGAGCCTGACCAATACCCGTGAGGGTGGACACGCGCACTTTGAATGTAAGATTGAACCGGTAACAGATCCCAATCTGAAAGTGGAATGGTTCAAGAATGGACGTCCCATTACTGTGGGTCATCGCTTCCGACCCATTCATGACTTTGGTTATGTGGCTTTAGATATTGTCGATTTGATTGCCGAGGATTCAGGTGTGTACACCTGTCGCGCTGTCAATTTGATTGGATCCGATGAGACTCAGGTTGAGTTGCAGTGCCGCAGCAGCGAGCAAATTGTCACAGTAACACAGAACGAGGCAGGCTTGGAGCAGATCCACTACTTGGAGGATCGCTCTCGCTATAGCCGCCGTGAGGATGTCGATGAGAGCACCAAGCAGGCTCCGGTCTTCACAACCTCGCTGAAGAATATCGAAATCAAGGAGAATCAACGCGCTCACTTTGAGTGCCGTCTTATCCCAGTTTCGGATCCCTCAATGCGTGTGGAATGGTATCACAATAATTTGCCATTAAAATCCGGCTCTCGCTTTACCGAAACCAATAACTTTGGTTTCGTAGCCTTGGACATTATGTCCACACTGCCCGAAGATGCTGGCACCTACACCTGCCGTGCCTACAACGCTGTGGGTGAAGCCATCACTTCTGCCGTTTCTGTTGTGCACACCAAAAAGTCAATCTACTTAGAATCTCAACATGAAACCGCTTTGCCACGTCTGCAGCATCTGGAGGATGGTTCCAAGCGTCAACGCATTAGCGTCCAGGATGAGTTTGTTTCACAGGCACCTGTTTTTACCATGCCCGTGCGTGATGTTCGAGTGGCAGAGAACCAGGCGGTTCACTTTGAAGCTCGTCTGATTCCGGTAGGTGATCCCAATCTCAAAGTGGAATGGCTACGCAATGGTCAACCTATCGAGGCCTCAAATCGTACCACAACCATGCATGACTTTGGCTATGTGGCGTTAAACATGAAGTATGTGAATCCCGAGGATTCAGGCACTTACACCTGCCGCGCTGTCAATGAGCTTGGTCAGGCCGTTACGTCTGCCTCGCTTATTGTGCAGTCTAAGACCGCCATTCAACTGGAGACTCAACACGAGGCTGCAATGTACAAGATTCACCAGCTGGAGGATCATAGCAAGTACCAACGCCGTGAGGAGGAAGAATACTCGGTGACATCTGCCCCAGTATTTGTCACAAAATTGATTGGCCCCAGCAATCTCTATGAAGGGCAGAGTGCTCACTACGAGTGCCGCATTGAACCCTATCCAGATCCGAATCTCAAGGTCGAATGGTTCCACAATGGCAAACCATTGAGTACTGGTCATCGTTTCCGAACCACATACGACTTTGGCTTTGCCGCCCTGGACATTCTGACTGTTTACGCGGAGGACAGTGGAGAGTATACCTGCCGTGTCACTAACAATCTAGGCGAGGCTATCAACTCAATTGCCCTTAATGTAACCTCACGTTCGTCGATCATTCACGAAACTCAGCACGAGGAAGCCCTGTCAAAGATCCAGCATCTTGAAGATGCTTCGCGCTTCCAGCGTAAGACCGAGGAAGATCAGTTCCATGCCGAGCGTCCTCAATTTGGACGTCCTTTGCGCAATGCTAAGGTTAATGAAGGAACACCGGTTCATTTGGAGGCCACCCTAATCCCAGTGAATGACCCAACCATGAAGGTTGAGTGGTATTGCAATGGCAGACCCATCCAAACGGGTCATCGCTTCAAGACCACATACGATTTCGGATTTGTGGCTTTGGATATTCTGTATGCCCATGCAGAGGATACAGGCACTTACATGTGCAAGGCCAAGAATGCCGTTGGAGAAGCTGTCACGACTTGTGCTGTAAACGTAACAGGTAATCCAGAAGCTCATTTTTTTCATTTTTAAGAAACACATTATTCACAATATGTTATGTTCTTTTTAGCAAATAAGACACTGGACTTGGACACTTTGGATGCTCAGCGTCTGGAGAAGATTCGTCAGCTAGAGAGCTACGCCCCACCCACCAAGGTGGAGGTGGAAGAGAAGGGACAGAAGCCCATATTCTTGACCCCATTAAGCAATCTAGAGCATCTAAAGGAGGGTGAACATGCCCATTTAGAATGCCGTGTCGAGCCTATCAATGATCCTAATCTGAAAATTGAATGGTTCTGCAATGGAAAGCAATTGCCCACAGGTCATCGTTACCGCACTACCCATGACTTTGGTTATGTGGCTTTGGATATCCTGTATGTCTATGGTGAGGATACGGGCACCTACATCTGCAAGGCCACCAATCTGTTGGGCGAAGCTGTGAACACCTGCAATGTACGAGTCTTGAATCGTCGTAGCATGATCCTGGATACCCAGCATCCAGATGCATTGGAGAAGATCCAGAAGCTCGAGTCAAAGGTGGTGAATGCACGTACGGAAGTCGGAGAATCACCCATAAGTCCACCTCATTTCACGGCCGAACTTCGCGGAACCACAGAGATCTATGAGGGTCAAACTGCGCACTTTGAGGCTCAAGTGGCACCAGTCCATGATCCCAATTTGCGGATCGAGTTCTACCATAATGGAAAGCCCTTGCCATCGGCTGCCCGCTTCCACATCACCTTTGACTTCGGATATGTCTCGTTGGACATTACCCACGCCGTGGCCGAAGATGCTGGCGAGTATTCGGTTCGCGCTGTTAACGCATTGGGACAGGCTGTTTCCTCTACGAATTTGAGGGTAATTGCCCGTGGTACCATCATCTCGGATACTCAGCACCCTGAGGGTCTGGAAAAGATTCGCAAACTAGAGTCGACGGCACCGCATCAACGCCAGGAAATTGAAACACCTGGCACACGACAGCGTCCAGTTTTCACTCAGCCTCTACAGAATATCGATCGCATCAATGAGCATCAGACCGCTCATTTCGAGGCTCGTCTCATTCCTGTGGGTGACCCTAACCTAAAGGTGGAATGGTACCGCAATGAAAAGCTAATCGAGGACAGTTCTCGCATCACTAAGCAGCATGACTTTGGCTTTGTTTCCCTCGATATTTCGCATATCCGTAAGGAGGATGAAGGCGTGTACATGTGTCGTGCTGTGAATCCTTTGGGTGAAGCTGTCACCACCGCTTCGATGCGCGTCGTATCTGAAGCTAGCATTCAGATGGATACTCAGCATCCGGACAGCATTAGTCGCATTCATCAGCTGGAGAAACCCGTGGCACCACGACCCAGCGAGCCTGAACGCCTATTCGAGAAACCAATCTTTACTCAATTGCTTACAGGACCCTCGGAATTGTGGGAGGGAGCTCATGCTCACTTTGAAGCTCGCGTTGTTCCTGTGGGCGATCCATCGCTCAAATTCGAGTGGTTCATTAATGGTGTGGAGCTCCAAATGGGCTCTCGCCTGCGCACCACTCACGACTTTGGTTTTGTTACCCTTGATATTGCTGCAGTTGTACCGGAGGATGCAGGTGTTTACATGTGTCGGGCCTACAATGCAGCTGGTGAGGCTGTTTCATCTACGGCCATGAAAGTCAAGACTAGGGCCAACATTGATGGACAGCCATTGATTCCAGAGTCCTGGGAAGCAATTCGTCTAAAGGAGGCTGCCATGAACCGTGTACCCGAAATGTTTGTGGATTCAACACCACAACAGGCTCCAGTGTTCACAACCCACTTGCAGAGCTACGACAAATTGCACGAAGGTCAGCATGTATTGCTGGAAGCTCAGGTCGAACCACGCGCCGATCCCAACCTGCGCATTGAGTGGTTCAAGAATGGAATCTCTCTAACCACTGGATCACGTATTCGCAGTACCTTCGATTTTGGATTGGTTACTTTGTCGATCAATGGTCTGCGCGAGGACGACTCTGCTATCTATACGTGCAAGGCCACTAACCAAGTGGGTGAGGCTGTGTCGACATCTTCACTAAAAATCGAAGATCGTCACTGGCTGCAGTCAGAATCTCTGCATCCCGACTCTTTGTCGCGCATTGGCCAATTGGAGGCACCCAAAGAGGGTCGCCCTGAGGCACCAGAGCCCACATACGAGACGCCAGTGTTTATCACTCATCTGAATAACATTGAGTGCAAAGAGAGCGATAATGTTCGCTTTGAATGCAATGTAGAGCCGGCTCGTGATCCTACCATGAAGATTGAATGGTTCTACAATGGACAACCATTGCAAGCTGCAGCCAAGTTCAAGTCCATTTATGACTTTGGCTATTGTGCATTGGATTTGAGCAACACTTATGCCGAAAACAGCGGTGTTTACACCTGCAAGGCGACCAACAGCAAGGGCTCGGCTACAACTTCGGGTACACTTAAGTGCACCAGCGGTAAGACCATGTTCTTGGATACCCAACATCCACAAGGCGAAAGCGGTCTTGAGGCTGTACAAGAGACTGAAGAAGCTTTGGCCAATCGCTACAATCAGAAATCAACGAAACCCGAAACTCAATACCCACCACCAGTATGGACTAAGCCCCTGCAACCAGAGTTCCATCTGTCAGAGGCTCAACCTATTCACTTGGAGGCAAATGTGGAGCCAAAGGAAGATCCTAATCTATTCATTGAATGGTATTTCAATGGAAAAATGTTGCAGCATGGTTCTCGCTTCAAGATGACCACCGAATTTGGCTTTGTGACGATGGATATGATTGAAGTTTATGCCAGAGATCAGGGTATCTATACCTGCAAGGCATACAACAAGGCTGGCGAGGCCTTTACCTCTACAACCATTTTCTGCTCAAGCAAGGACAACATTATTGATTCGACCCAACATCCCAAGGGCGCTGAGGGTCTGGGACAGATCCAAGATTTGGAGGATTCTCTACGCAAGGATGGCAGCAAACCAGAGCAACCAGAACAGGGTATTCCACCACGCTTCACCACCGAGTTTGTCAACATTGTGGACGTCGGTGAGGGCGAATTGGCACATTACGAGGCGAATCTTATTCCCGTGGGTGATCAAAGCATGGTCATCGAATGGTTCTTCAATGGAAAGGTTTTGGAGGCCAGTCATCGGGTGCGTACCATCTACGCTTTTGGCACTGTAGCATTGGAAGTTTTGGGTACGAAGATTGAGGATACCGGCACCTACACCTGCCGTGCGACCAACAAGTACGGAACAGCTGAGATTAGCTGCACCCTTGAGTGTGTTGATAAGCCACGTGGACAAAAGCCACGTTTCACCTCGCATCCCCAACCGCTGCAGGGCCTGAAGGACAGCCAATCAGCCCACTTCGAATGCACGCTGATTCCCGTCAACGATCCAGATCTGAAGGTCGAATGGTATCACAATAACAAGCTCTTGCGCCATTCCAACCGCATCAAGACCGTCTCCGATTTCGGTTATGTCGTTTTGGACATTGCCTATCTGCAGGATCATGATAGCGGCGAGTATGTGTGCCGCGCATGGAACAAATACGGTGAAGATTTCACTAGAACTACCCTCAATTGTGGTGGACGTGGTGGTGTCTTCTATGACAGCTTGCAGCCCGATTCTTTGCCTAGAATTCGGGAATTGGAGTGTCCTCAGGGACAAAAGGCAGACTCTGGTGCTCCACTGGTTGCAGAGCCACCCAAGTTTATCACTCAGATCAGTGATGTCACCAAGCTGGTTGAAGGCCAGAGCGCTCACTTTGAGGCTCGCCTAACACCTGTCACCGATCCCGATTTGGTTGTGGAATGGTATTTCAATGGCAAAAAGTTGCCACATGGCCATCGCTTCCGTACCTTCCACGATTTCGGTATTGTTATCTTGGACATTCTCTACTGCTACGAAGAGAACTCTGGTGTCTATGAGTGCCGCGCTGTCAATAAATATGGCGAGGATGTTACTCGCGCCAGCTTGAAGTGCGCTTCGAAGGCTAGCCTCATTCTTGATTCGCAGCTGCCACGCGGCATGGAAGGTGGTCTGGAGAAGATTGCCAATCTGGAGTACAGCATGGTGCGCACTCGTGACGAAACCACAGAAGAGACCAAGGGCAAGGCCCCTGTATTCACTGTGCCATTGGAGAACATTGACAATTTGCGTGAAGGTGAGAATGCTCACTTCGAGGCCCGCATAACGCCGGCTGACGATCCAAAACTGAAGGTGGAATGGTATTGGAATGGACGTCCGCTGAAGGCCGGTTCACGGTTCCGTACTTTCTGTGACTTTGGTTTCGTCATCTTGGAAATCTCGCCCGTTTATCCGGAAGATTCAGGAGAATACTCATGCCGTGCTATTAATGAGTACGGCGAGGCAGTGACCACTGCCACCATGAAGATTCAAGGTAAACGTAGCATCATTATGGAATCACAGTTACCGAAGGGCATGGAAGGCACCATTGATCGTATTGCCGAACTGGAAGGCTTGGGTTCCCGCAGCACTGAGTTTGTGCCCGATGACGATACTGGCAAGCCACCTGAGTTTATCACTACACCCTTCGACATGGTCATCTCGGAGAACTCATTGGCTCACTTTGAGTGCCGTCTGCAACCCATTAACGATCCCTCAATGCGTGTGGACTGGTTCCACAACGGCAAGGCTTTGTGGGCTGGCTCCCGCATTAAGACCATTAACGATTTTGGTTTTGTTATTCTCGAGATTGCTGGCTGTTATCAACGCGACACGGGTCTATATACCTGCAAGGCGACCAACAAGCATGGCGAGGCCACAGTTTCGTGCAAGCTGCAAGTTAAGGGCCGCCAGGGAATTATTATGGAGCCTCAGTTGCCCTCGAACTTCCGCACCGGCACCGAGAGTCTGCAAAAATTGGAAGAGAGCATGCACAAGCGTGAAGAGATTGTCATCGATGATGAGCAACCCAATCCACCAAAATTCACTGAAGATATCAAGGACAATTTGGATGTGCCCGAGGGCGGACCAGTTCACTTTGATTGTCGTGTGGAGCCCGTTGGTGATCCCTCAATGCGCATTGAATGGTTCTACAACGGTCGTCCAATGGCCACCGGTTCAAGAATTCATCAATTGAATGATTTCGGTTTCATTGCCATGGACATTGATTACATCTACGCCCGCGATTCGGGAGAGTACACCTGCCGTGCCACCAACAAGTGGGGAACTGCCACAACAACCGCCAAGGTTAGCTGCAAGGGTAAACATAATATTGTCTACGAATCGCAGTTGCCCGAGGGCATGACTTCAGAGAAATTGAAGGAACTGGAACGCGGACGAATTCCAGAGGCTCCTAAGGTAGTTGAACAGGAGTACGGCCCACCAAAGTTCACTACCCAGATCTCGTCGCTCACCGTCGAAGAGGCGGAGGCCGTTCGATTCGAATGCCAGGTTGAACCAAAGACGGATCCAAGCCTTCGTGTCGAATGGTATCGCAATGGCAAACCTTTGCCATCTGGCCATCGTTATAGAAATATCTTTGATATGGGTTTCGTATCCCTGGATATATTGTATGTGTATGGTGAAGACTCTGGTGAATATGTTTGTCGCGCCATTAACAACCACGGCGAGGATCGTACCAAGGCAACTGTCTCGTGCAAGAGTGAGTCTCAACTTCGTTTCGATTTATCTACATTCTCATTTCTCTAATTGAATGCATTCACTGTGTCTTTTGTGTCTTGTTTAGAGCTTCCCACGATTCTGCTGCAAAACCAAGTGCCACGTGGCATGAAACGTTCAGAAACGCTTACTCAAATGGAAGCCACCATCAAAAAGTACACTTCTGAGGTGCATTTGACTGAAGACGATCTCTTTGATCCTGATCGCAAGCAGCCACCTCGTTTTGTGACCCAAATCAAGGAACAGCTGACTCTTACCGAAATGGCAGTCACCAAATTCGAATGTCAATTGGCGCCTGTTGGTGATCCCAACATGAAGGTGGAATGGTTCTTCAATGGCAAACCATTGCTCTACAGTAGGTGTCCCGCCATCCCACCGCCTAATAGAGTTTATTTCTTATGAGTTTGAGTCTTTTTTGTGTATTACAGAGAATCGCTTCCAGCCCATTTATGACTTTGGTTATGTGGCCATGAACTTTGGCTGGGTATATCCCGAAGATAGCGGCGAGTATGTTTGCCGTGCCACCAATTTGTATGGCATGGATGAAACTCGTGCCATTATCAAGGTGTCTGGCAAGCCAGGCATTGTCTATGATTCTCAGTTGCCTGCTCATATGCAGAGTATTGATCGTATCCGTGAAATGGAAGCCTCTTGGCAGGTGTAAGTACCACCACCACATATTGAATATCAAGTTATTGCAAATAATCTCAATGATGTATCTTACAGTGTACCCGAAGAGGTTGATCCCGATGCAAAGCCCCGTACTAAGCCAGTCTTTGTTAGCAAATTAGAGGCGCAAATTGTGGAGGAAGGCGAATCGGCTCGTTTCTGTGTACGTGTGACCGGACATCCTCGTCCCAGAGTCATGTGGTTGATCAATGGCCACACTGTTGTTCATGTAAGTTACACGCCGAAATGTCAAGACATCTGATAAATTAAAGTTTCTTTGCTATCCTTATAGGGCTCGCGCTATAAGTTAACTAACGATGGCATGTTCCATCTGGATATACCAAAGACCCGTCAATACGATACCGGCAAAGTGGAGGTAATTGCTCGCAACTCTGTGGGCGAATCGATTGCTACAACCGAACTGAAGGTAGTGGCACGTTCCGATGATTACCGCAATGTGTTGAAGAACTCACCACGCCGTAAGTTTCTCAAATTGTACACACACGAATACACGCACACAAATATATTGAATTTTTAACTAGCCTAGCTAAAATTAGACAATAACAAGTTACAAATGCAGTAGACATAGCTAAAACAAAACTAAACCACCACCAGCACTACTTGCAGCACCACCAGCACACCAGATCTCTCACACACATTAAATAAATTTGCGCATTGTATATATTACATACATACCACCTACATACATACACGTAGCACTTAGCAGCTAAATTTTTTAATGCACTTTGATCACAAAAAATATCACAAATAGTACAACCACAGATCCCGAATACTCCCCCCAAAAAAATAATCCTTTCCCTTTAAATCGAGAAAAAAGTAGTGTAATAATCAACGAGCTTTCAACGAACGATGTGAAAAACAGATGGAATCGAAGGAACGAACGCTCTCTATCTAAGTATTGCTGGACCATGGGTAATATGGTTATGCAAGTTTTTTCTGTGTCTGTTCTCTCTCTCTCTCTCTCTCTCTATTTCTGTCTGTGGCCATCAAAATTTTCTCTTTGTTTATCTTTAAGCCAGAAAAAGGAGTTAGTAAAACCCTCTATGGAAATCCATTTTAAATCTAATCCCATATTTTCTACTAATCTGAAATCATGTAACTAATATGTTTGCTATTTATAATAAGGTGCATGTGAGTTTTTTTTTCGGTGCATGTTATTTGCCCAGTCACTTAAAAAAATTACCTGTACCTCTCATGCCCCACTCCCCATTTTGAGTATCTCATTGAATGACCGTAAGCAATTATTTTTAGCGTGGTATGATTACGAATTAGCTGCCTATCAAAAGGAACGTCAGGATAACGAATTGGAAAAGGTATTCGATGAGCGTAAGCAATATTTGTCCGAACAGAGTGCACACACCTTGAAGGGTGTCGAGCATTTGAAACCCAAGCAGTACAAGCCTCAAACTCCTGAATGGCAACAGAGTGTCAAGGCTAAAAAGAGTGAGGAGTACTATAGTAAGATTCAAAACCTCGAGACCGAGCAACTTCTCAAGGAGACGAATTTACGTAAGGATAACCATCAATATGCCATACCTGGCGAGAAGGTCGTAAGCAGTTCGGCCGCCAAGGGGATGGCTCACTCTTACGAGGAGAATCTGTAAGTTTACAATATATATATATTTTTTCCTTGCCGACCGGTTTTCGAGAGATTCTCTGTTGTCCTCCCCCCCTTTCCTCTTTAGGCAAGAGCAAACGAGCACAGCTCAGATCAAGCCTGCTCCACCAAAGGGTACCGCTGAGCCTTCCGAGTCTTCGGTTCATGGACGTGAAGTTCATATGAATAAGCAACAACAAGTGCAAAAGGAGATTCAAGGTGATCTAGAGATTACACGCAAGATCACAGCAACTGAGACCACCGAAGTGGAGCACAAAGGCACCATACAGGAGCGCGTGGTCAAGGGCCCCGTGAAACCGGCCAAGGCACCCGTGTTTACCAAGAAAATTCAACCCTGCCGCGTGTTTGAGAACGAGCAGGCCAAATTTGAGGTGGAATTCGATGGAGAGCCCAATCCAACGGTGAAATGGTATCGCGAAAGCTTCCCCATTCAGAATTCTCCGGACTTGCAAATCCATACATTCAGCGGCAAATCCATCCTGATCATCCGTCAAGTGTTCATTGAGGATTCGGCCGTGTTTTCGTGTGTCGCCGAGAATCGTGGTGGAACTGCCAAATGCAGTGCCAACTTGGTGGTGGAAGAGCGCCGTCGTGCTGGCAAGGGAGGCATACAGCCACCGAGCTTTGTGAGCACTATCCAGAGCACTACTGTAGCCACAGGTCAATTGGCCCGCTTTGATGCCAAGGTCACGGGCACTCGTCCCATGGATGTTTACTGGCTTAAGAACGGCATGAAGATTCAGCCAAGCATTAAATTCAAGATGCTGGAGGAGGATAGCGTTCACACGCTTCTGATTATTGAACCATTCGCCGAGGATTCTGGCCGTTATGAGTGTGTGGCCGTCAATGCGTCGGGTGAGGCACGCTGCGATGGTGATTGCATTGTTCAATCGCCCTCTAAACCAGATAAACCAACCACTCCGGGCAGTGAGAAGCCACCCCACATTGTGGAGCAGCTAAAGAGTCAGTCCGTTGAGGAGGGCAGCAAAGTGATCTTCCGTTGTCGCGTCGATGGCAAACCCACTCCAACAGCTCGCTGGATGCGTGGTGAAAACTTTGTGAAGCCATCGCGTTACTTCCAAATGACACGCCAAGGTGAATACTATCAGCTAATCATTTCGGAGGCATTCCCCGAAGACGAGGGCACCTACAAGTGCGTGGCTGAGAACAAATTGGGCAGCATTCAGACCAGCGCCCAGTTGAAAGTGCGTCCCATTGAGAATTTGGATGCACCACCGACCATTACAGCCTTAAAGGATGTTTCGGTGACAGAAGGTATGCCGGCTCAATTCAAAACGACGGTTACGGGCAAGGTAAAGGCCACCAGTGTGCAATGGTTCCGTGAGGGTCAGCTAATACCAGAGACACCCGATTTCCAGGTGGGTTTTCCCTAAACTATCTTAACATCCTAACCAACCAACAACCATTTTCATGCGTATCATATATATAAGAATATAAAAGACATAATGTTCTTTGCCTTTTTTTGACATTAAACATAATGGTATTCAAACATTTTCAGATGATCTTTGATGGCAACAGTGCTGTGCTCTTGATTGGCACCACCTACGAGGAAGATTCGGGCATCTTTACAGTACGTGTAACTTCCTCAACAGGACAAGTCGAGTCATCAGCCAAACTGACTGTTAAAAGTAAGGATTAAAAGTAACAACTAAGCAAATGCAAAAAATCAAACCAAAACCAGAGTTCGAAACAAAGTAAACCAAACGTAAGCGAACAACTCCAAAGAATGCTCAAAAACAACGACCAACAACACCAATAAAATATATATATTTATATCCTTATATATATATACATATATATAAACAACAACAACAAATAACTGACGCAACGAATCCTAAAAAGATACATAGACGTATTACTACTATCAACCTACTAGTCGTAAAAGTTTGAGTGAAGAATTTTATTATTTTTCGACAGTTTCAAATCAAAAAATCAAATCTACCAAAAAAAGCAAAAAGAGAAAACCAACATAAATCAAAAAAAAAAAAAATTCTCTAAACGAACGAGTTCTTTTTACTAACCAATTGCAAAATGTCTACAAAATAATATGAATTTCAAAGATGTCTAACAAGTAACCAAGGAAATCAAAAAAAACAACAAAAAAGAAACGAAAAAAATACCACACAAAAACAACAAAAATGATACAAGATTTAAATCAATTTTAATTAAAAAATAATAAATATAATTACAAGTATTTTGCAACATAAAATATTTATAGAACATTTTTCTTCTTTATTTTTCTGGCACAGCCAAAAAAGCAACTTAAATTTCTAGTCGAAACCAAAAAAAAAAAAAAAAAAGAAAATAAAAAAAATTCTCTAAAATTTTGAGTGAAAAGAAAAACATAATGAAATGAAATTAGAAAAGTTCTCAGATGTGTATGAAGAACCAATATATACTAGCCCCTTGAGTGAGTTGAGTTATAAATAAGGCAAAGGCACAGGCCACAGGCAGAGGCAAAAACGTATCTATGTACTTTTTAGAGGCGCATCAGGCAGAGGCAAAGGCACACAGGCATAGGCACTTTCTAAATACATAATACCGACCGAAAGCAACAAAAATATTTATATATTAATTTTTTTTTTCCTTCCTACTTATGTATATGAGATGAGTTGTATAGTTCTGGGGCCGTGCGCAAAACGCACATTTGTCCCGCCTCCGCTCGAGCGTGAAAGTTTTTATTTTTCATGGTGGAATATTAGCATAAAATATTATGGATGACACATCTAGAACACAGCGGAGCATCGCATCCCATCCCATCGCACCGCACCGTATCGCAGGCAGCTGAACACAGTGCGCCGATACGTGCGCAAAAACTAGCACAAACAGGGGTTAGAAGAGGGGTATTGGTAGTATCCATATACAAATACACACATAGGTATACAAATACAGACAGACGGGACCCCGACCGTATCAGAAATGAAAACCAGAACCGAAAATATCGAAAGGCTTTTCAGCTGCTGCCAAGCAACCGACCGACAGCACTCTATATATACCCATATATACACATACATACATACATATATCTATATGCATACATATGTTTATATACATACATATACAGAGATGGATAGATAGATATATGCACTATATCCACATCATACACCTCCCCATTTGTTCTATTTTCAATTTGTTTTTTGGAAAATGTTTGCTTTTGAGAAACTAATTTCCAATAGATTAGCTAAAAAATCCGTTGGTCTATAATTAGAGACCACTCTCGGCTGGTAGTCTGGATATTTTGTGTTTCTTTTGCAGCCACAATGAAAAACCATTTTATGTATTTTTTTCTTGTTTTTTTTTTTTCAAGTAAATCTAAAAGAAATTTATTTCAATTTTTCAAAAAACAAAAAAAAAAAAAGAAAGTGTAGATGTAGAACCGAAATCCAAATAATAAATTACCTACATGTTGCTTGATGTTGCTGTCTATGGGGATCAGAGATGAGCGATATAAACCAAGTTGGCATCGAACTAGAATATACTATGCAAAGCACATACAAATAGACATATAGGTATATATAGTATACATCTGCATAATGACCATTAGACATGAGCAAACATTAATTAATGATTCTGTTTATGGTGCAGAAATGATTTTAATTAAATTAATCAGTTACGGCTGTTCAGTCATCCTAACACACAGACAGACACACAGTGATTCACATCTCTCTAGGGTTTCTTTTCGTTTTACTTGATGGTGATGCTACGCCTCTTCCTTTAAGCCTTCTTTGTAGGACATGGCCGGCCCCGTTCCCTAATCCTGAGAATTGAAAAAATCTTGTTAGACTTATGCTTTCTGTTTTTTTTTTTTGTTTTTGTTGAGGAGAATCTGAAACGATACTTGCAGATATCTTTGAAAACTTGCTCAAACTTTTACCAATAAATACACCATAACTGTAACCGTTAACGATACCGAAACCCGAACACTTAACTACTATTTGACATGTGACGTTCGTTCGCTGCGATCCTGGATCCCAATTGATTGTTCTCATCCGAACATCCTTAAAGTGTGTTATAATTATTTTATTTATCCGTCTTCATGATTTTTTTTTAATTTTATAATGATAATTTTGTATTGTTTATTTGATTAAAATTTATTTATTTTGTAGTGATGTTGCATGAGATTTTATTATTCATTTTTTATTGCCGCTTTTCTTTAATACTAATTTCACACGACCTCTTGACCTCTCTTTATCTCTCTCGACTCTCATTTATTTCCGAATCACAAACAAAATTTAATTTGTTGAAATTGTTTAATTATTTGCCGCTTCTCTTAATTAATTTGTGGTAAAAATTATTATTATTTATGAAAAAACGCTTTACTAAAAAATTAATCATAAAAACTCATGCGACTTTTGTTTTAAGAAATTTATGTTTATGTTTACTTTCTTGATTGATTTCGATTTGTTTCCATATACAAACATACAAACACACACACACACACATACACACTTTTGTTGTTTAATTGTATCTCTCATGTATTTAATACTCGCCGTCTATAAATAAATTAAAGCAAATGAAAAAAAAAAAAAAAAAAACTGAACATGAAATCGTATAGAAATCGAAATGCATATTTAATTGGAACTTTTTGTTTTTTGATAACCACCGCACCACCAAAACCGCCGCTTCCTCATCCTTGCTGCCACTGCCATAGCTGCTGCTGCTGCTGTTACTGTTGCTTCTTTGCTCCTCCACACACGACTCGAATCAACTCCGAATCATTAAACACAAGACCCTAAATAAAACGAATCGAAAACCCGAAAAAAAGAAATCAAGCACAGGTAAAACTAATTACAGAGTGCTCCTCTCGATCGATCGACGGGCTAAATTGGCTAAGTTTGACTACAAGAGGAGTAACTGACTGACTACCTTCTGATCTGTACCCGATTGTTGTCTACATTCGAATGAGATCTTTAGTTGAGTGCGCTGCGCTGCGCCGAAACTGCGCCGAGCGCTGCCCAAAAATATCAGCAGGCAGGCAAGCAGGCAGACACACCCCGCCCATAAATTTTCAGTACAACTCGAAGATATTCTGTGTGCCCCACCTGGTGACGTAGCCAGGCGCTAATCATATATCTATTTTTGGCCATAATGAATTGTTGTTTTGTTAGTTGCTCTCAATTGTACTTGATCGTGGTGGATGATGATGATGATGATGTGATGATGATGAGTCGGTCGTCTTCATCTCATAGTCATGACAATGTGCCAAATTTAGCTGCAGGTTAATGCAGTTTAAACCATGACCACTAAGTGGATTCGTCACAGTCGATTAATGTGAATCAGAGAACCTTTTTACCCATGCGTTCATCATCAACTATTTTTGTCATTTTTTTCTGTTGGCCAATTATTGAAAATATGTATAAAGAAATAGATAAGATGGTTTAGTCCAACACGCCCGCCCACCTCCCCCATCCGACAGAAACCAAACCAAAGCAATGCAAAGCAAACCAAATCATATTACACTTTCATGGTCAGCCAGCAGCAATCGGGGGGAGCAGTCTATACAATGATTTGTGGGGGCACTACTCTTAGGGTTGTTCTACATAAATGCCAAGCAGCAGCAGCATTATTTTTATTTATTTATTTATTTATGTATATATGCTCTCCCTCTATATGTTTGCCTACTAAATTTAAATTTCAAGTTCATTGTTTGTATGTGCCAAAAGATTTATGACTTATTTTCATATAAAAGGCCTTGGGACTTGAGAAAGGTAAGTGGTTGTCCCCTCCCCAACCCCCTATTGACCCTCTACTCATGCTGTGAACGAACTCTGGAGTTTTGGAAGTCCCTCAATATCTTTCTTACTCTCTCTCTCTCTCTCTCTATAATAAATTGATAATCTGTCCCACCGTTTTAGAACGACGTATCTCGGCTTTTCAATTGCGTACGATTGATTCTGCCGAAGATGAGTCCTCTTCATCTGGACGGGAAGATAGTGCTCCCGAATCACAATATCCCCAACAGCCAGGTCAACAACAACAACAACAACAATATGGCCAATTTTTGGGAGTGAATGGTCAAGTGCAACATCAGGGACGCTCGCGTACCAAGAAGCCCAAAGTGCGAAGCAAATCCCTACAGCCTCCAACAAATGTGATACCCTGGCGTAAGTCTTCGCGACCAAATCGTGGTCGTTCATTGGACAAACAGCCCTTCCTGCCTGGCTTCAAACCGGAGCCAGTCAAGTCATGGACTGAGGAGACAATCAGTCTTAAGGCCACGCCCATTGAGAAGAAAAAGCCAACGCCCAAACTAGAAGCCGCACAGGTTGTTTTGAAATCGATTAAGACCGAACGTGATCAAGGCATTATGAGTTTGGGTGCCACACTGGAGCAGATTATTGCTGGCAAAACGGAAAAGGAGGCAGTGCCATGGATCACCATGCGAGAGAAGCTTAAGCAAGTGGAAAGCGTGCAGGAGCAATTGAATAAATTCGATTTAGATGAGGTGTATTTGCGTCCTCTCGAGGGACAAATCGAGACCGATCAACAGCTGCCGCAACAGGCCCAGGTAGAGCAAGTGAAACGCACTCAGGAAATCCAACGACTGAAGAGCATGGAGAGTGTTGAGATTATGGAGATGACCGATCAGATAGATAAGTTAATTACACAGCAGCAAAATACTAAGGACCTGATACCGTGGAAGGAGATGCGTCAGCAGCTCAAGAGTGTCCAGCGTGTCACGAAACAGATGGATAAATTCAAAATCGAAGAGGTTGAACTACGTCATCTGCAGGCCCAACAGGCCATCAGTGAGGATCTTGTCACAATGACAATCGATGACAGCTCCAAGGGTTCCATTTCCAAGATTATGCAACGCGATCAGATTCAACATTATGAGGATCAAACGAATCTATATAAACAGCAGTTCATAACGAGTGAAGATGTTAATATAATGCACGTCTCCGAGCGTGAACAGCTGGAGGCCCAAAGACTGATCCAAGAGCAACAATCAGTTAATTGGCGTCAACAGCAACAGCAACGTCCTCAGCTCCAACCCTTGACTTCGGTTGAGGATACTATATTGGAACGACAGACTCAGGAAAGACAAAGGCTTGTGCAACAACAGAGCCTCATAGAGGAGGCTCAGCGCCAGCAATTTGTCCAAATTGAGGATACCCAGATGATGAGTCTGGAACAGTACGAACATCAGAAGATGATTAATTTGCGTAATCAACAAGAAGCCGTCCATTGGCGGGAGCCACGCCAACCACAAAAGTTTATTCAGGTTGAAGATTCATCTGTGCTACAGCTCCAAGAGCGCACGGATACTCAAGAACAACAGCTGCTCCAACAGCAGCCAGTTATGTGGGATCGTGGCAAGAAGAAGCCAGAGCAACCCCAAGTCTATCAGCCCCAGACGCAACCAACTCAAGAGGAATATGTGGAGAAACCACAGACCTACGAAGAAATGCATGATGAGCTGATAGAACCAGTTCCAGTACAACAAGTGCAGCCAGTGCCTGTTCTGTGGGAGCGCGGCAAGAAGAAGCCAGTTCAGCCAGCACAAAAGACCTTTGAGGAAGCACATGATGAGTTAGTTGAGCCTGTGCCAGTCCAACAACCCGAACAGGTGCCTGTACTCTGGGAACGTGGCACAAAGAAGAAGACGATTACCCAGGATGTTCTCTCTACGCAGGAAGTAAGTGATACGTCTCAATTGGTTGAACAACAGATCTTTGAGGAAACCAAAAAGACAGCGGTTCGCCGGGTTATCCCACCACGAGAGCCAGAACAGAAGGTTGAACAGGTTCAACTAAAGCCAACGCCACGACAGCGTCCAAAGGAAGCTCAAAAGGCCGAGGAGTTCCAGCTGAAACCTCTAAAGACTTCAAGACCAGTTCAACAGACCGTGGAGGAGCCATTACAGAAAGCTTACGAAGAAGCAACAGATGAATTGCCCGAAGAAACTGTGCCGCAAGAGCAAGAACAGCCTAAACCCGTTATGTGGGAACGTGGCAAGAAAAAGCAAACGGAGCAACAAGTTCACGAGGAGCCAAAAACTCTTGAAGTTGCTGTCGATACTTTGGAGGAAGAGACAGTACAGCCCGTTGAACCTCAGGCACAGCCAGTAATGTGGGAACGTGGCAAAAAGAAGAAGCCGCAGCAGTTAGAACCTGAAGACGTACACAAGACTCTTGAGGTTGCTGTCGATACCATTGAAGAACAAACCGAACAACCTACCCAGCTGGAGCCACAACCCGTTTTGTGGGAGCGTGGCAAGAAGAAGAAGCCACAACCTCAAGAGATTGTCAAAGAAAAGGTCGAGGAAGTACTATCCAAGACTTATGAAGAAGCAGTGGATGTTCTTCCCGAAGAAGTTAAGGTTGAAGACAAGCCAGAGCCTGTGCTATGGCAGCGTGGAAAGAAGAAGGCACCAAAACCAGCTGATGAACAACAACATCCTGATGAAGTTGATGCTCAAGTAGAAAAAATAGTCCAAGAAGAAGAAGAAATCGTGCAAGAAAAGCGTAAGATAAAGAAGGTAAAGAAACCAAAAACTACTCAACAAGTTTCTGAAGAAGTTGAAGAGGAACAGCCTGAGGAAGAGGTTCTCCAAGAAGAAACAATTGAGGAGCAAGAAGAGGTTGTTGAAGAAAAACGCAAGACCAAGAAGGTAAAGAAACCAAAACAACGTGAAGAAGTGACTGAGGTAGAAGAACAGCCCGAAGAAGAACAAATTCAGGAAGAGGAGCAAATCGTTGAGCAAGATGAAGTTATCGAGGAGCAGGAAGAGGTTGCTGAAGAAAAGCGCAAGGTCAAGAAGGTTAAGAAACCCAAGCAACCAAAAGAAGTGACTGAGGAAGTTGAAGAACAACAGCCTGAAGAAGAAATTCAGCAGGAAGTTGAAGAAGAGGAGATTGTAGAAGAAAAGCGCAAGATTAAGAAGGTGAGAAAACCTAAGCCCACTGTAGAAAAAACTGAGATCGAGGAAGATCAGCCCGAGGAAGAAGCTCCTCAGGAAGATGTCATTGAGGAGCAAGAAGAAGAAGTGGAAGAAAAGCGCAAGGTTAAGAAGATTAAGAAACCGAAAAAGAAGGTCACTGAGCAAGGAGTAGAAGAGCAACCGGAAGAGCTTGAAGAGCCCCAACCAGAAGAAGTGGAAGAGATTGAAGAATCGACTCCCGAAGTACCCAAAAAGAAGAAGCCTATTATTCAACCTCAAGAGGTTGAGCAAGTGGAAAAAGTAACACTTAAGCCTGTTCCACGAAAACAAAGGCCAATTCCAGAACAAGAACAAGTAGAGGAAATTTCCCTGAAACCACGGAAAAAGACTGCGATTGTCTCGGAAACAGAACAGCCTGAAACAACTGAAATCGAAGGCGTTCCTAAGGAGGAGGTTATAACCACCGAGGATCAAATTGTTGATGTTACTAAGAAGCGGGTTAAGAAGAAGAAGCCCAAATCAATCACTCCGACTGAAGAGTATATTGAAGAACCTATCGAGGATGTTGAAGAGTTTGAAGAGGAAGAACAGCCTGAGGAAATTAAACCTGTGGAAGAGGAAATCATTGAGGAACAACCAACTCCTGAAAAGGTTGCTTCTAAGCCTAAGCCTCAGAAACAAGAAATCGTAGAGAAGGTTGAAGAAGTTGCTTTGAAACCAACAACAAGACCAAAGAAACAGTTGCCTCAGGAGGCAACTATTGAGGAAGTGCGTCTTAAGCCCACGAAGCGTACATCTGTTAAGCCCGAAGAGGTCAAGCTTGAGGATGTGGATCTTCAGCATGTCGAAAGGGTTGAGGCAGAGATTGTGCAAGAGGAGAAACGCAAGACCAAAAAGGTTAAGAAACCGAAGCATGAAGATCTTCCCGAAATCGCCGATGCTGAGCCAACACCGTTGGAAGAAGCCGAGCATATTGATATCGAGAAAGAGCCCAAACCTGAGGTGGAACAACCTCAAGTGCCGTGGAAGCGAGGCGAGAAAAAGAAGCCAGTGGAGGAAGTGTTAGAAGAAAAGCAGTGGCCTTCTGGAAAGCGCCGCCCGCTTCCCGCCGAGCAGCCTGAGGAGGTACAACTGAAGCCAATTCCAGCCAAGCCAGTCGAGGAGCCCCAGAAACCCGAAAAGGCAATTCCTGGACCTAAACTTGTGCCTGAAGAGAAACCAGCTAGCGAGGAAGAAGAACTAGAACTAGAACCTCTTAAGGTGCCCGACGACAAAGAGCCAAAGGAGAAGGTCAAGAAAGAAAAGAAGAAGAAGCCCAAGCTAAAGAAGGCAACACCCTCGGTAGATGAGGTATCGGAAGAGGTGGCTGAGCCATTCGCAGAGCCTATCGCTGAGGAAGATCAAGTGGAAGAACTTCCAGTTGATGACGTTAAAGTAGTCGCAGTTTCCGAAGATGTGCTGCCCGAAGAAGAAGTGGTGCCTACAGAGGAGACTCCCGAAACTAAGCAGAAGGCCCATAAGAAACGCACAAAACGCCTAAAGGAGGCTTCGATTGAGGGACAGCCACAATTACTAGAAGCTGCCATTGCCGAAATCGAGAAGGTCGATGAAATATCTCAAGAGATCTCACAAAAGACTATTACCCTATTGAAAAAGACTGAAGACACAAGACCTCAATTCATAACGACTGAGCAGCTCATTGAACTGGATGTGGAAGATGTGCGCCGTGATCTAGAGATGAAGGTAACCTCCAATATTATTAAAAAAGAGAAGAGACGTGTGGTTCTCGATGATAGCCAACCGTTGCCGGAGTTGGAGCTAATCACCCAGAAGCGCATACAGGAAGGCATTGACAAGGTGGCCGATGAGGAGCTAATTGAAGACCAGCAATTGATCCAAAATCAACAAGAGACCACAACGTCTGAGGTGGTTGGTCAAGAACGCAAGTTGGTGAAGAAAAAGAAGAAGGAAATCAAACCACCACGCATCACAGAGAAACTACGGCCCCGCCAGTGTGTGCCAGAGGAACCAACCGTACTGGAATGCAAAGTGGAGGGTGTACCATTCCCAGAAATCAATTGGTACTTCAACGACATTCTACTTTTCGCATCGGAGAAGTATGAGATAACTGTCGTGGAGCAGGTGGCCCAGTTGAAGATAGCGAAGGTAACGCCCAGTGATGTGGGTGTCTATACATGTGAGGCCAAGAATGAAGCTGGAGTCGCTACAAGTCGTACCAACATAATTTTAGGTAAGTTTAATTTAATTGTTTATTATTTCATAACCAAAAAAATACAAAAAAACAAAATGAATAGAGATCTGTTCAATGAAACTTCCCCCGTTTAACAACCGAAAGTTCCCTTTTAGAGTTCTATGCGTTTTTGTATATAATTTATTATTACCCCCACATCGAACACAAACACACAAATTATTTAAATACCACTTATTCACATTGAATACAGAAAAAGAACAAGGCGTCGCTCCGCAGTTTACGAAACCGCTTAAAATAGAGTTTACAGAAGAAAAACAGCCAGAGCGTCTGAAGGTAACGGTTACCTGTCAGGTGGCAGGCAAACCGAGTCCTCAGGTTAAATGGTATCGAGGCATTGAAGAGGTCATACCCAGTGAGACGGTACAAATGTTCTATAACGAACAAACTGGCGATGTGGCCCTAGAGGTTATTAATCCAACACCCAACGAGGCCATTACATATTCTGTGCAGGCACAGAATCAATTTGGACGTGCCATTGGTAATGCAAACATTATGAGTCGATTGGACGAGATGCCCAAAGAGATTTTGAAGGCTCCGACTGTAACTCCATTGACCGCTGAGGTGATACCCACCGGAGGAACATTGTTCTTTGAAGTGAAGTATGATGGCATACCCAGACCCGAGATCAGATGGATGCGTAATGGTCGTGAGGTTATTGAAAATGAGGAGACGATCGTCGAGACCACTGAGACAACAACGACCATTAAAGTGATTAATATGAATCGTAAGCGTACAGGCAAATATGAGGTATGGGCCAAAAACAAAGTGGGTGAAGCGAAGGCCTCAGGTTCCGTGGTAGTATCTGATCAAAAACCGGATAAGCAAATTCGGCCACCACGTTTTATTCAACCGCTGGAGCCCAAGTATTTTGGCGAACATGAAGTGGCCATACTTGAGGCAGTTGTTGACTCAGAACCCCTGTCATCGTTTCAATGGTTTGTACACAATGAGCCCATTAAGAGCTCTAATGAATGTCGCATTGTTAGTCAGGCCAATAAGACGACTCTGCTAATTGAGGACTTCCAGAAGAAGTTCGCGGGTCCCTTCACTTGTCGGGCCGAAAATGTGGGCGGCTCAGTGACATCAACGGCAACTGTAAATCTGTTGGAGGCATTACCACAGGAAGAGGCCGTTGAATTCGAGTCGCCACGTTTTGTTGAGGAACTTATTCAGCCCGTCGAAGTGATGGATGGCGAGGCATTGCTGCTGACTTGCCAAGTGACAGGCAAGCCCACGCCCAGAGTGGAGTGGTATCACAATGAGGAAAAGATAACCGAAACTAAGGAAACAACCATATCGCAGAATTTGCAAGGCACCTGCCAATTGCAGATAACCGAAGTTTTTCCTGAAAATCAAGGCCTATACAAATGTGTGGCTACCAATAAGATTGGCAAGAGCGTGACCAAGACAAACGTTAAGATTCAAGGTACTTTTTTGGATGGTCTCAATCGATAGTTAACTTGTTTAATCACTTGAAAAGTAGTGCTCACTCTACAGACTACATGCATCCCTCCTCCAAAAAAAAAAAAAAATTAGTCTTCCAATAACTACAAACTATAAACGCTATCCCCCTTCCCCCACTCAAAACTTTGATACATTGTTTTTGCATACTTCTTGTACTAACTGAACACGATAAGCATGTGATTCTTCTGAAAGACTTACTCTCTAAATCCTTCCTGCTATCCCAAAAAAAAAAAACAAAATTTCGCCATGGGTTTGATACATACTATACTTACATATATCCTATTGTAAATAATTTTCCTTCCTTCCGTTCTGCGTTCTGTTACTAGACTCTGTCTGACACTTTGTCGTCGTGTTATTGATCTTTACTTTCGAATATATGTATATGTATGTACTTTTGTTTTGTAGCATTTGAATATATCCCCGATTCTGAAATCACTGGACTCACAGGATCTGAGGAGGATCTACTTGATAGAGTAAGCGTCAAAATTGTAGTAATCGAGTTTCTTCTCTAGTCTCTGATGTCTAATTTGTTAACATCTCCTCCCAAACCTCCTACTCTATTGTATTACCATAGACCATCTCAATCGACGAACAAGCACCGAAAATTATTAAAAAACTACCAGAAAAAATCGAACCCAAAGAGGGTGAGCAAGCGAAATTGGAGGTTAAGGTTATTGGAAAACCGAAACCGAAAGTCAAATGGCTACGTGACGACGAGCAGATATTCGCCTCCGAGGAATATCAAATCGAAAATTTCGACGACGGCACCTCAGTGCTGGTTATTAATCATGTGTATCCCGATGATTTGGGCACAATTAGTTTCGAAGCATACAATCCGCTGGGTGTGGCTGTGACCACGGCATTATTTGCAGTAGAAGGTACTATACTATGGTTAAACGTGCAAATCATACAATTTTCTTTATATTAAATGAAGCAATTGTTGTCCTTTTTTTTTTTGGCATTGTTGAAGTAAAATTCTTTTTCAGATATTCAAATGCAGCAGTAAATATAAAAAAAAAAAAGAAAATGAATGAAAAAATAATTCTTGATCCCCAAATCCCGAGCCCCCTAAATTTCCCAAGCCTTTATCTTAACAATTCCAAGCCCAAACGAAAAAAAAACTCTTCTTACGAACACACACAACACTTGAAGTACACAAAAGGGTCACACACAGAATTTACACTCGTATTTAGAATTAAGGACTTTAATCAGGACAAATTTTTCGAAAACATATATTATAATAATAACTGTTTTATTCCTTTTTACTATATATTTGAACATTGAACAAATGAAAAATAGGCATCGTTGGATCCAAGGACTACCGCAAACCAGAATGGGTTACTCACATGGAGGAGATGCAGGTGGCTCTTAAAGGTATGTATCGACTAATAAGCTAACTAAAATCCTACACTTACCACTGTTATGTGTATATGTGTTTTAATTTCGTGTTCCCAACACACAAAATGTCTTCCGTACTACAAACAAAACAAAAACAAACAATAAAAAAGTAAAACCAACATAAAATTCACAATTTGTCTGTATTATCTACTATTTTGTCTGTCTCTCTCTCTCTCTCTCTGTATCTCTTTGTCTATCTTTGTCTCTCTCTCTCTATCTCTTGTTCATTCCTTGTCTACTATTTTTGTATTTGTCCATGTATTATACAATGTATCGTATAAAAAAAAAAACAAAAACAACAATCTTGTGAACCTGTGAACTCGCCCACCCTCCCCTCGCCCCCCGTTACAGCTCTAAGGCTTGCTCCACCCTCCTTCACCCAACCATACCTTGCCCTCTATACCTCCCTCAAAAAGTAAACGCCTATAGAATTATTAGTATTAAAATATGTTTCTATGATGAATATTCTCTTACAGTATCAAAAACAAAAAAAAAAACAAAAAAACAAATAAATTTTACTATATCATCTGCAAGTAATTGGTTGTGTTCGACAAATTGATTTCAAAATTCAACAAAACTAACAAAATTTTCTTTATTTCAACAACAACAACAATCGAATCCAAAGAAATTATATAACATTCCCAGAGCGCTGCTTGTCCTATACTATATACTTGAACATAATGAAATTTATATATAAGTATTTGTTTTATGTCAAGCAATCAACTGTATTATTATTATTTTTTGCATGTTTCAACTTTTAAAACTTATTCTTGTTATGTGTTCATTGTACAAAACAATCAAACAAGCAAACAAACAGACAAACATACAAACATTTTCAAAGTCCTATACACAGAACACCGTTTAGTCAATGTAAGTACACGCAGTCCACAAATGTCCGCATGATTTTTAGTGTTGTGGTAGGATACTAATCCATAGATATCTTATGCCATCTTTATGCTTATAGCTGCTAAATGCTCACCATCGCTACTTAATGAAATGCGTGACTGTCGTGCTGCCTTAGGCGAAACAGCAAAATTCTCAATACAATTTGCCGGTAATCCGGTTCCAGGTATTGTATAAGCCGCCTCTCACGGCTGGAGTTCAGTTCAGGGGGCGCTTATAAAGAATGGTTCATTTTTTAGATATTCAATGGTATTTCAACAATGTTCAACTTAGGGCATCTGAAAAGTATCGCATGATAGTGCATGAAAGTGAAGCAATATTAGAAATCGTAAATATTACCATGCAGGATTGCGGCTACTATAATTGCAAATTGATCAATGAAATTGGCATGACAATGACCCGAGCCAAATTTGATATATCATCCACATCGACCATCATTGAGGAGATGGAAAAGACAAAGACCAAGACAACGTTGAAGAAAAAAGCGGGGAAAAAGACAATGGTAAAAAGATCGGGTGCCGCCTCAGAGACACAGAGCATGCAAAGGACAGAAATTAAGATAGTTCCAGCTGAGAGTACTACCACAACAATGAATGTGATTAGGGTGAAGCAACCTGTGTCCATACTTGTCGAAAAGAGTGAAGTTTCCGAGGTGATGCAAGTGAAAGATCGTAAAATAGCCGATGCTGAGGAACGTTCTAGCAAAATCATTGAAGAAATCGAAGAAGAGGATGTGGAGGAGGAAGTGGAAGAAGAAATACAAGTGAAAGAAGAAGTACAAGTGAAAGAAGAGATTAAGTACACATCCAGTAAAACGATTGAGTTGACCAAAACCGTCGAACTTATACGCACAAAAATCTCACAGAAAACTATCAAAATCGAGGATATTCAAGAAATATCACAACACGAAGAAGTTCAATGGCTCCTCGAGTCTATAGAGGCCGAATCGTTTGGTAAAATCGGAGAGGCTGCTCTAAGAGATTTGGCCACCATAGGATTACTTTTGCGCTATGGCTGTGATCATTATGAGATCACTTATATGTATGAGCAGAGTATATTCATATCGCTCAAGAAACCAGAATCACAATCAGCCCTTGTGCAGTTGGTAGAGCGGGAGGGTCATGAGGAATTGATCACACAGATCTTAAGTGAATCTTCCAATGAGGATGAGACCATTCTGGCAGCTACAGTTGGCTTCAAAGCCTTCATACGAATGATACAGACCTACGAGATAACCATAGAGATTGTCATACGGAAGTTTGTTAGGGAGGACTTCATCTCGCAGGACTGGAAGATATGTGGAAAGGAGGTTTGAATTCTGTTTATTGTGTTATGTTTTTTGTTTTTTTTTTTTTTCTTATATAGACAGTTGAAATGCTTAAAAAAAAAATCAAATTAATCAATTTGAGTCTCTGATTGGGGTTATAATTATTTTTATTTGCATTTCAACTGAAAAAGCAAAATAGCAGATTGATTGACACCCATTCTATATGTATATTTCTATCTACTTTGAATCACGATGAAATCTAGAGAATAGTAGAGACATCGCATATAATCGAAAGTCACGAGGCTATAACGCATGTTAAAATCGGTAAGTTCGACTCAAGAAGAGGTGCTGCTTTCGCATAGATAATGCCAAAGAAAATTGCTTCTCTTTTTCATTTGTTATTTTTTCTTTTTTTTATGCCTACAAAGCCCATTTTCTTTTCTTTTTTTTTCATTTTCCAACTTTGCTTTTGTTATATACACCTACGCCAAAAAATAAATATTATATCCTTTACCCAAACGTAGAGGAAACATTTGTCGAGGAACGCACGATAGTTGTCCATGAAGGTTTGAACATAAACACAGATGAACTGTAAAAAAAATAAACAAAAACTACCAACCAAAAAATAAATAAACAAAATGTACCACCATCCCACGAAACTACTCAACTACAGTCTTATTAATATTATTTAAACAATAATAAAATATTGTCTTTAAAAATATAACCATTAAATTTTTTGTTGAACCAAAAACCGAAAAGAAAAAAAAATCATGTGTATATTCTAAAAAAAAAAATTAAAAAAAAACAATTGAAACCCAATTAACCGCTAATTACCAATAAATAATATAGACTAAAAGCTATCTTGCTGCAGTTATATACATATTATAAGCTTATAAAACTCTATACAACAACATCAATTTTCGCTTCTATAACAATCTGAATCTAATTTGCCCAAAGTAGATTGAGCTTTATTATCCTATATACATGCACGCAGACTGGAACTCGTTGTTAGATCTGGTAAGTTGAAGCTATTTCAATGTTTGTCTGTTTGTCCATGAATTGTATATACATATACATACCTACATATTGGTTCTCACATTCCATTTTGGCCGTGAAAGCTTTGCCCGACTACCACAATACCAAATAAACTATACTTATACTCTCTTTCTCTCCGTATGAATATTTTGGCTTGGCTTACTGCTGCTGCTAGATCATTGAGATCATTGTTAGTGTATTCGTTTTGCTCTTTAAAACTTAAATTAAAAAAAAAAACAACAACCAACAAAAAAAAACACAAAAAGAAAGGCCGACATTGTCATTGTTTAATTACATTACATTCACAGAAACAACAACCACTAAAGTGGAAAAACAATTCATACAGCAACAACAAGAACAAGAACAAGTACAAGTACAAGAACAAGTAATACAATCTCAGCAAGAAATTGTGCATAAGAAAACGAAAACTAAAAAGCATAAACAACAACATACAGAACAAGAAAGTGTCGAAGAAACAATCACAGGATCACCACAAATACCAGAAACACTAGAGCAAATTGAAGAGCTCCATCATGTGCCACCATATGAAACACTCTCTATACAGAATGTACCCCAAGACACAGTCGAAACGATTGCAGTTGCAGTTACCGCAGAACTTTCTACACCGAAACCGAAACCAGCACAAGCGGAAGATGATATTTTACCCCAGAAATTGGTGGCAATCAGTGAGGAGTATCAAACCTTGGATGAGATGGTGCTTAGCACCCGGGTGAAAGAAATTAAGCCACAGGAGGATCAGCTAAGTAAGCGAATCGAAATTCGCGAACGTCAAGCTGTTAGCGTCATGGAGTTGGAAACTAAGGAATCCTTTAAGGAATTGAAACCCTCAAAGATACCCAAGTCTGTCAAGGCTCAACGTAAAGTGAAAGAATCGCGACCACTCTTAGTGGAGGCGCCCAGTGTGGAAGACACTTTGGATGAGATTCAGCCACTTAAGCCGGTTGCGTCACAACAAGCGCATGGCGAATTCCAGCTATCTCATGAGCTAACCGAAATGGAGCAATCTACTTTGGATAGCCTCGAGCAGTTGACGCCAATTCCGGTGTTGAGTGAAATGGCTAAATCACAATTATTGAATCAGGAAGGTCTCCAAGTCACCGAAGCAGTAAGTAATGAAACAGTTGGTCAACAATTAGAGAAAGTGAAACCCAGCAGTGAACAGATTTCCCCGCAAATCACTCCCAATATTAGTCTTGGCATAAGCGAATGTCAACCAGAGGATTCGTTGGATGAATTGAAACCTGCACTGGAAATACGTGAAGAGACATTGCATACAACCTTGCTGGAATTCAAGGCTGTAGATACAAGCGCACTAGACATCTTGGAAAGCTTGCAAGACATTTCGGTTGATGCCAAGCCCATGCAAAGCAAGGCCGATGCTAGCGTAAAACCCCAAGAGATTCCCGTCTTGGTCCAGCAAACGGAAATATTCGAGACGTTGTCCGGGGATGCACTGCCAAAGCATCGCACTCCAGAATTCCAGGCTCTTGAGCAATTAGTTTTAGCTGAGGGATTGCTAAATACCACCGCGGATTCCCAAAGTCCCAAGGAAGAGAGTCTTCCCGTATTTGAGAGTAATATCAAAGAGGCAAATGTGAATGTAGAAGCCCAATCTCTGCCAATAGTAACTCACGAGACAATAACCACTGTGGAGGATACCACAGAGTTGATTTTGGAAGAGATACCTAAAAATGTGGAGGCCACACCTGCTCAGGCAAATGCATTGACAATTGGTGAAACCTTGGAGACAAACCTAGCCGAAATGACCGATGAGCTGGCGGCACAGCCAATTGTGGACACAACTAAGCCAGCAAAGGAAACTCTTAGCAAGACATATGGAACGGCCGAGTGCAGTGAAGAGGCAATCTACGAGAGTTTGAGCAATGTACCAGAGAGTGCACAGAAGACTAGTCAGGGAAAGATCAATATTGCAGATGCAGAATTCGTTGCAGAAGTTGAGGTACCAATCGTTATTGATTCTGAACAGGAACTTTTACCGCAGAAACATGATATTGTGGATGCCAAGATGGATTTCATACAGCAAAATGCTTTGGAAATCAAGCAGGATACTTTGGCTGAAAAGGAAATCATTATGACTAGCGATGTGCTTAGACCCGAGCAATTGGCTACGGAGAAAATTATACCTGTTGAGCTGAAGGTAAGCACAGTTCTAGAAGTTCAACCCGAGCAGTCACCAGGCGATCTAATTACTCCACAAGATTTGACACCAGCCACTGCAAATACAATATACGAATCGAAACCAATCGGAGTAACTAGCAAGCTTTACTTACTGGAAGGGGTCGACTATTTAGAGCCACTACCACAACCTGAACTAAAAACGGGTAATATTCAAATTGATGACATTGTTCAATCATCGTTGGAAATAACCAATGTACAGTTGAATGAGGGAAGCACAGAGCTAAGTGAAGATTCTCCCAAATACACACATGCTGAAGCAGCAGCGCAGGAGTTTAAGCATACCGAAGGCATTGAAATTATCGTACTGGAAGGAACAAAAGAACACGCTGAAGATACAAAACCCACCATGCTTATGGCCGATGTCAATCTGTCACAGCAACATGGAGCTGATGTTCTAGAACAAGCAACGCTGGAATCACTTCAACCCTATCAACAAGAAGAGCAGCCGCATCAACAGAAATCGGAAAGTAGTTTTAATCTATTGGAATCGACGCTGACAAGTGTTTGTGTAACACTTGAACAGGAAACAACTATGCAGGATGAGGACACAAAAGCGTCAAAGAGTGCCACCGTTGGACAATCAAGTGCTCTGCAGGTGACCAGCAATGTTAGTTCACAGCATATGGAATCATTGCAGGAACTTGACGAAATTGTCCAACCGCAACAGCAAGCTAATGTGACTCTAGATCAAATAATCTCAGCAAATGTCGAAGAAATCACACCAATCGATAATTTAGACGAATTTTTAGCATCTGGATACAATGCGACCACAATTAATAAAGTCGAAATAATAGAGACAAGTTCTGCATTGAAAACCAGTTCCACGATTGTCAGTGAAAACACAGAAGATCTGACAGACCAGAAGCTACCTCAACAAGTACAGATCATACCAAAGCTCAGTGAATTCACAAAGAAAACACCATTGTCACAGCAAACTGATGTTCTCGACTATGCAGGCGAGTTAACCGATAATATTCCATTATTGGCAACGGGTCAGTCAACTCTAGTTAGCTTACATGAGTTAAGTGTTCGAGAGACAGAAGCATTCGAGAAGGAAGATTTACTTGAGGGTGTAGCACAGCCATCAGAGCAATTAGTTAAAATTGCCTTAGACTCTACAGTTGGCATTGCATCGAATAGACAAGTCGATCTATTAGAGTCTGAACAAGAATTAAAATTGCCCGTTCTGCCCATGGAGCAAGCCAAACCAGTTGCTGCAGATCTACTCAAATTACCAATTACAGAAGGAGTTCAAGATAATTTGGCGCCAGAGAATTTGGACGACTTTAGTGTTCAGAATAAGTTTGCATCTCGTACAATTGATCTTTTAATTGAAACCAAGGCAAGTGAGGAAATGGTTTTTGAGTCAACTACCAAAGCTCTGGATAACATTCAGACTGAGGCCGTCAGCTCTCAAACATCAATGGTTCCTCATGAACACACCCTAGTCACCGAATGCTTGGTTATCGACAAAACCGAAATACTAGAGGATAAACCAAGAAGGCAAACAACTGCAAAACAGGTCCAGGATAGCTTCACCCATTCGGTAATTGCGCAGGGACAAAGTTTATTGGAGTCTGAGATCAATTTTACCCCAGAAACGGCGCCATATTACAAGGCAAAGATCCTGGAGGATGTCCCACAATTATATACAAAGTCTATCGACGAATTGGCTGTCTATGAAACAATTACGGATGAAAAATATTTGGATAGATTTGGCCAGCAGCAAGCAGAACTTGTTCATGATCTCTCCTACGCTCAGTCTACAGATATTCAACAAACAGTAGAAGCAGAAGATACACTAGCCACCAAACCACAAACACTTGCCGTGGCTCAACTAGGTGACATTTGTCCAAAGCTTGGCCTGCCAATAAGTACAGAGAACCAATTGGTGGAAGGCATTAATCAGCTTACACCATTTGTGGCAGACGAAAAGTTGGCTCACTTCAACTTGGAGGGAAAGCAAAATGAAGTTGCAGTAACGGAAATTCAGAGCATTGAAACTTCAGAAATTCTAGCAAAACCAGACATAATATCAGCCAATGCAGTCGAGTCTTTGGATACCATGTACAAGGTAACTCCCGAATCGACAACAGAAAGAACTTTCCAGAAGGAATCAACTATTCCAACCCAAGAACCAACAAAAGTCACTGCCAAGACTGTAGTGGATGAGCTATTGCAAGGCACCACAGTATCCCAAGTAATGCCTTTAGAATCATCTGAATATTTAATAGATAGTCAGACCTTTATGCAGGAAGCTCAGGCTCAGATTGCCAGCGGATCAGACTCTCGAAAAGCACAAGTCCAACATGATGATTTAGTGATGCAAAAGGAAAAGCCATTATTTGGTACTTTGGATACTCCGGTGTATGGTAAACAGTTTATTGAAGGCACACAACGTGAAACAATGGTTTCTGAAGTCATACCTATCGAGAATCTAGGAAGCATAATAATACCTAAAGAGCCTGCCATGTTTCAAGCTGAACCCATGACTGGCCATCACGTCATTCAAACTCACATTGTCGAGACTCAGATGCCTTTGGATAAGGAATATGAAACAAATATTACCTATGATACTATCGCTCATGCCAAGGTCAAGTCGGACGATATGAATTTACATAAAACGGTATCTGAAGTGAATTCTTATGAAATAACAAAGGAACTCAAAGATGCCGACGACAGCCAAGAACAATTCCCTAAAATATTGATGGATGCTGACATCAATCGTGCTCAATTGACGACAATGCAAACTACTTTTGTTAAGGAAGACAATCTGGCTCCTTTAACAATCGCTCCAGACACTGCCCGAGTATGTGGCATCGAACAAAAATCAATTGTAACAGAAGAAGTTATGGGAATGAACTCAATTCAAGAAACATATGATTTACAAATCCCATCAGAGAACAAGGCAAATGCAGTACGACAAGCTCCTAATGAGGTGGCTAGTATTACTGAGCAATATACTTACGAGCAGTCTGCTGCTATGACAAGTAAGGAAAGTCCCCATATCAGTGCAAAACCGTCGTCGGTGGATAATGTTGTTCAACCGGTTACAACCACAATGATTGACGTATACGAAAACATCAAAGGTCATGGTGAATTTAAGCCCGAAAGTGTCATGCCATTATCAGATTCCACTGTGCTTTCTGATTTTAAGGTTTCGGTTGTAGAAGAGGTTTCTGTACTGCCAGCCTTAGGCAGTCTGGTGATCGCCATGCCAGAAGAGCAAAACGTCACTACAGATTCAATTGCACATAAAAATATAGTCCTTAGTGAGCAGCTTCCGTTTGAAAGTGTAAGTCTATTGGAGGATAAGAAAACAACTGCAGAGCTGGCAAAGGAAACACCGGCTGATGTAAGATTGGCTGCTTTAACATGTGAACTGCATGAAAAGGGTATCATTCAAGAAGCAATTAGCCCTGTAATCGACAAAAAACATGCAACTCCTTCAATAACTCCGCAAAGTATGTATCTAAATGAACAGATTATTACAGCGGAACAAGTTGATTCATTTGACAATGAAAAGCTGGCACCAGCAGCAAAGGCAAAGAAAAGCTATGAAACAAACATAACAGCCACAACAGAACACGTCGACATATTTAACACAACATCAGCTCCAATTGACAAAAGAAATTCTTTGGAAGAAGCTAAACCAACATTCCAAGAGGGTAATTTAGAGAGTGCCATACAGAGAACACAGTTTGTGGCGGAAAGTACACACGAAATCTTGCCAACAGTTTCCGAAAATGCACAATTTAAGACAACAACCACACATGCTGAACAGGTTTCCAATGTTTCTGAGCCCCTGACATCAATACACGTTTCGAAAGATGACACTGTTAGTACAGAGAAGTTACAAATACACGAAATTTTAGAGGAGGTTCCACAATCTGTGTTACAATTGCAAACGCAGCAAAATGAGTATGAACAGAATTTAGTCAAAATGGTAAAACCTCGAAGGGGTAAGTATCCCAATAGGTTTAGTTTAAGAAGTTCAACAAAAAAGGCGTATTACTTCCACTTCCTCCTGACCCCCAAAAGACAAAACACATATGACACAAAACAAAACATAAACACAATTTTCATACAAAACAATATACTAAAAAGACACTTCTTTACACAGATACAAAGCAAACCACAGACACAAAACACACAACACAAAAGACACCAACACAAATAAAAGAAACAAATGAAACCAAAATTGAGGAAACTCCTGAAACTGTACGATTAATTGAAGAAATTTCGGAAGATGGCAAACCGAAAAAGAAGAAGATCCGCACTCGTGTCATTAAAAAGGTTAAGGGTGACAAACAAGAAGTCACGAAGATCGAAATTGTTGAAGAGGATGATAAGCAACCTGAAACTACTGTTACAGTGGAAGAGGTTTCGCTTGAGGAAGAAAAGCCTGAAGAAATCAAGGAGCTTCCAGAGGAGGTACGAGTTGTTGAAACCATCACTGAAGACGGCAAGCCCAAGAAGAAAAAGATCCGCACTCGTGTCATTAAAAAGATCAAGGGCGACAAACAAGAAGTCACCAAGATTGAAACTGTCGAAGAGGATGACAAGCAACCCGAAACTATTGTTACAGTGGAAGAGACTCCTGTTGAGGAAGAAAAGCCTGAAGAAATCAAGGAACTTCCAGAGGAGGTACGTGTTGTTGAAACCATCACTGAAGACGGCAAGCCCAAGAAGAAGAAGATTCGCACTCGCGTTATAAAGAAGATCAAGGGCGACAAACAAGAAGTTACTAAGATCGAAACTGTCGAAGAGGATGACAAGCAACCCGAAACTACTGTTACAGTGGAAGAGATTCCTGTGGAAGAAGAAAAGGCTGAAGAAATCAAGGAACTTCCAGAGGAGGTACGTGTTGTTGAAACGATCACTGAAGACGGCAAGCCCAAGAAGAAGAAGATCCGCACTCGTGTCATTAAGAAGATCAAGGGCGACAAACAAGAAGTCACCAAGATTGAAACTGTCGAAGAGGATGACAAGCAACCCGAAACTACTGTTACAGTGGAAGAGATTCCTGTGGAAGAAGAAAAGGCTGAAGAAATCAAGGAACTTCCAGAGGAGGTACGTGTTGTTGAAACGATCACTGAAGACGGCAAGCCCAAGAAGAAGAAGATCCGCACTCGTGTCATTAAGAAGATCAAGGGCGACAAACAAGAAGTCACCAAGATTGAAACTGTCGAAGAGGATGACAAGCAACCCGAAACTACTGTTACAGTGGAAGAGATTCCTGTGGAAGAAGAAAAGCCTGAGGAAATCAAGGAACTTCCAGAGGAGGTACGTGTTGTTGAAACGATCACTGACGACGGTAAGCCCAAGAAGAAGAAGATCCGCACTCGTGTCATTAAGAAGATCAAGGGCGACAAACAAGAAGTCACCAAGATTGAAACTGTCGAAGAGGATAACAAACAACCAGAAACTACTGTTACAGTGGAAGAGATTCCTGTGGAAGAAGAAAAGCCTGAGGAAATCAAGGAACTTCCAGAGGAGGTACGTGTTGTTGAAACGATCACTGAAGACGGTAAGCCCAAGAAGAAGAAGATCCGCACTCGTGTCATTAAGAAGATCAAGGGCGACAAACAAGAAGTCACCAAGATTGAAACTGTCGAAGAGGATGACAAGCAACCCGAAACTATAGTTACAGTGGAAGAGACTCCTGTTGAGGAAGAGCAGCCTGAAGAAATCAAGGAACTTCCAGAGGAGATACGTGTTGTTGAAACCATCACAGAAGACGGCAAACCCAAGAAGAAGAAGATCCGCACACGTGTCATTAAGAAGATCAAGGGCGACAAACAAGAAGTCACCAAGATTGAAACTGTCGAAGAGGATGACAAGCAACCCGAAACTATTGTTACAGTGGAAGAGATTCCTCTTGAGGAAGAGCAGCCTGAAGAAATCAAGGAACTTCCAGAGGAGATACGTGTTGTTGAAACCATCACAGAAGACGGTAAGCCCAAGAAGAAGAAGATCCGCACTCGTGTCATTAAGAAGATCAAGGGCGACAAACAAGAAGTCACCAAGATTGAAACTGTCGAAGAGGATGACAAGCAACCCGAAACTATAGTTACAGTGGAAGAGACTCCTGTTGAGGAAGAGCGGCCTGAAGAAATCAAGGAACTTCCAGAGGAGATACGTGTTGTTGAAACCATCACAGAAGACGGTAAGCCCAAGAAGAAGAAGATCCGCACTCGTGTCATTAAGAAGATCAAGGGCGACAAACAAGAAGTTACCAAGATTGAAACTGTCGAAGAGGATGACAAGCAACCCGAAACTATTGTTACAGTGGAAGAGATTCTTCTTGAGGAAGAGCAGCCTGAAGAAATCAAGGAACTTCCAGAGGAGATACGTGTTGTTGAAACCATCACAGAAGACGGCAAACCCAAGAAGAAGAAGATCCGCACTCGTGTCATTAAGAAGATCAAGGGCGACAAACAAGAAGTCACCAAGATTGAAACTGTCGAAGAGGATGACAAACAACCCGAAACTATTGTTATAGTGGAAGAGACTCCTGTTGAGGAAGAAAAGCCTGAAGAAATCAAGGAACTTCCAGAGGAGGTACGTGTTGTTGAAACGATCACTGAAGACGGCAAGCCCAAGAAGAAAAAGATCCGCACTCGTGTCATTAAGAAGATCAAGGGCGACAAACAAGAAGTCACCAAGATTGAAACTGTCGAAGAGGATGACAAGCAACCCGAAACTACTGTTACAGTGGAAGAAGTTCCTGTTGAGGAAGAAAAACCTGAAGAAATAAAGGAACTTCCAGAGGAGGTACGTATTGTTGAAACCATCACTGAAGACGGCAAGCCCAAAAAGAAGAAGATCCGCACTCGTGTCATTAAGAAGATCAAGGGCGACAAACAAGAAGTCACCAAGATTGAAACTGTCGAAGAGGATGACAAGCAACCCGAAACTATTGTTACAGTGGAAGAGACTCCTGTTGAGGAAGAAAAGCCTGAAGAAATCAAGGAACTTCCAGAGGAGATACGCGTTGTTGAAACGATCACTGAAGACGGCAAGCCCAAGAAGAAAAAGATCCGCACTCGTGTCATTAAGAAGATCAAGGGCGACAAACAAGAAGTCACCAAGATTGAAACTGTCGAAGAGGATGACAAGCAACCCGAAACTACTGTTACAGTGGAAGAAGTTCCTGTTGAGGAAGAAAAACCTGAAGAAATCAAGGAACTTCCAGAGGAGGTACGTATTGTTGAAACCATCACTGAAGACGGCAAGCCCAAAAAGAAAAAGATCCGCACTCGCGTCATTAAGAAGATCAAGGGCGACAAACAGGAAGTCACCAAGATCGAAACCGTCGAAGAGGATGACAAGCAGCCCGAAACTATTGTCACTATTGAAGAGGTAACTGTCGAGGAAGAAAAACCTGAAGAAATCAAGGAACTTCCAGAGGAGGTACGAGTTGTTGAAACCATTACAGAAGACGGCAAGCCCAAGAAAAAGAAGATTCGCACACGCGTTATCAAGAAGATTAAGGGTGACAAACAAGAAATCACCAAGATCGAAACTGTCGAAGAGGATGACAAACAACCCGAAACTATTGTCACAGTTGAAGAGGTACCTGTCGAGGAAGAAAAGACTGATGAAATCAAGGAACTTCCAGAGGAGGTACGTGTTGTTGAAACAATCACTGAAGACGGCAAGCCCAAGAAAAAGAAAATACGCACACGTGTTATCAAGAAGATTAAGGGTGACAAACAAGAAATCACCAAGATCGAAACTGTCGAAGAGGATGACAAACAACCCGAAACTATTGTCACAGTTGAAGAGGTCCCAGTGGAGGAAGAAAAGCCTGAAGAAATCAAGGAACTTCCAGAGGAGATACGTGTTGTTGAAACGATCACTGAAGACGGCAAGCCCAAGAAGAAGAAGATTCGCACACGCGTTATCAAGAAGATCAAGGGCGACAAACAGGAAGTCACGAAGATCGAAACTGTCGAAGAGGATGACATGCAACCCGAAACTATTGTCACAGTTGAGGAGCTTCCTGTGGAGGAAGAAAAGCCTGAAGAAATCAAGGAACTTCCAGAGGAGGTACGTGTTGTTGAAACAATTACTGAAGACGGCAAGCCCAAGAAAAGAAGACTCGCACACGCGTTATTAAGAAGATCAAGGGCGACAAACAAGAAATCACCAAGATCGAAATTGTCGAAGAGGATGACAAAATACCCGAAACTATTGTCACAGTTGAAGAGGTTCCTGTTGAGGAAGAAAAGACTGAAGAAATCAAGGAACTTCCAGAGGAGGTACGTGTTGTTGAAACTATCGCTGAAAACGGCAAGCCCAAGAAAAAGAAGATTCGCACACGCGTTATCAAGAAGATTAAGGGTGACAAACAAGAAATCACCAAGATCGAAACTGTCGAAGAGGATGACAAGCAACCCGAAACTACTGTTACAGTGGAAGAAGTTCCTGTTGAGGAAGAAAAGCCTGAAGAAATCAAGGAACTTCCAGAGGAGGTACGTATTGTTGAAACCATCACTGAAGACGGTAAGCCCAAGAAGAAGAAGATCCGCACTCGTGTCATTAAGAAGATCAAAGGCGACAAACAGGAAGTCACCAAGATCGAAACCGTCGAAGAGGATGACAAGCAACCCGAAACTATTGTCACAGTTGAAGAGGTCCCAGTGGAGGAAGAAAAGCCTGAAGAAATCAAGGAACTTCCAGAGGAGATACGTGTTGTTGAAACGATCACTGAAGACGGCAAGCCCAAGAAGAAGAAGATTCGCACACGCGTTATCAAGAAGATCAAGGGCGACAAACAGGAAGTCACGAAGATCGAAACTGTCGAAGAGGATGACATGCAACCCGAAACTATTGTCACAGTTGAGGAGCTTCCTGTGGAGGAAGAAAAGCCTGAAGAAATCAAGGAACTTCCAGAGGAGGTACGTGTTGTTGAAACAATTACTGAAGACGGCAAGCCCAAGAAAAAGAAGACTCGCACACGCGTTATTAAGAAGATCAAGGGCGACAAACAAGAAATCACCAAGATCGAAATTGTCGAAGAGGATGACAAAATACCCGAAACTATTGTCACAGTTGAAGAGGTTCCTGTTGAGGAAGAAAAGACTGAAGAAATCAAGGAACTTCCAGAGGAGGTACGTGTTGTTGAAACTATCGCTGAAAACGGCAAGCCCAAGAAAAAGAAGATTCGCACACGCGTTATCAAGAAGATTAAGGGTGACAAACAAGAAATCACCAAGATCGAAACTGTCGAAGAGGATGACAAGCAACCCGAAACTATTGTCACAGTTGAAGAGGTCCCAGTGGAGGAAGAAAAGCCTGAAGAAATCAAGGAACTTCCAGAGGAGATACGTGTTGTTGAAACGATCACTGAAGACGGCAAGCCCAAGAAGAAGAAGATTCGCACACGCGTTATCAAGAAGATCAAGGGCGACAAACAGGAAGTCACGAAGATCGAAACTGTCGAAGAGGATGACAAGCAACCCGAAACTATTGTCACAGTTGAGGAGCTTCCTGTGGAAGAAGAAAAGCCTGAAGAAATCAAAGAACTTCCAGAGGAGGTACGTGTTGTTGAAACCATAACTGAAGACGGCAAGCCCAAGAAGAAGAAGATTCGCACACGCGTTATCAAGAAGATCAAGGGCGACAAACAGGAAGTCACCAAAATCGAAACTGTCGAAGAGGATGACAAACAACCTGAAACTACTGTCACAATAGAAGAGGTTCCTGTTGAGGAAGAAAAGCCTGAAGAAATCAAGGAACTTCCAGAGGAGGTACGTGTTGTTGAAACCATCACCGAAGACGGCAAGCCCAGGAAAAAGAAGATCCGCACACGCGTTATCAAGAAGATCAAGGGCGACAAACAAGAAGTCACCAAGATTGAAACTGTCGAAGAGGATGACAAGCGACCCGAAACGACTGTCACAATAGAAGAGGTCCCAGTGGAAGAAGCAATGCCTGAAGAAATCAAGGAACTTCCAGAGGAGGTACGTGTTGTTGAAACCATCACCGAAGACGGCAAGCCCAGGAAAAAGAAAATCCGTACACGCGTTATCAAGAAGATCAAGGGCGACAAACAAGAAGTCACCAAGATCGAAACTGTCGAAGAGGATGACAAGCAACCCGAAACTACTGTCACAATAGAAGAGGTCCCAGTGGAGGAAGAACAGCCTGAAGAAATTAAGGAACTTCCAGAAGAAGTACGTGTTGTTGAAACAATCACTGAAGATGGCAAGCCCAGGAAGAAGAAGATCCGCACACGCGTTATCAAAAAGATCAAGGGCGACAAACAAGAAGTCACCAAGATTGAAACTGTCGAAGAGGATGACAAGCAACCTGAAACGACAGTCACAATAGTAGAGGTCCCAGTAGAGGAAGAACAGCCTGAAGAAATCAAGGAACTTCCAGAAGAAGTACGTGTTGTTGAAACAATCACCGAAGATGGCAAGCCCAGGAAGAAGAAGATCCGCACACGCGTTATCAAAAAGATCAAGGGCGACAAACAAGAAGTCACCAAGATTGAAACTGTCGAAGAGGATGACAAGCAACCCGAAACTACTGTCACAATAGAAGAGGTTCCAGTGGAGGATGAACAGCAGGAAGAAATCAATGAACTTCCAGAGGAAGTACGTGTTGTTGAAACCATCACTAAAGACGGCAAGCCCAGGAAGAAGAAGATCCGCACACGCGTTATCAAGAAGATCAAGGGCGAGAAACAAGAAGTCACCAAGATTGAAACTGTCGAAGAGGATGACAAGCAACCCGAAACTACTGTTACAGTGGAAGAGGTTCCTGTTGAGGAAGAACAGCCTGAAAAAATTAAGGAACTTCCAGAAGAAGTACGTGTTGTTGAAACAATCACGGAAGATGGCAAGCCCAGGAAGAAAAAGATCCGCACACGCGTTATTAAAAAGATCAAGGGCGACAAACAAGAAGTTACCAAGATCGAAACTGTCGAAGAAGATGACAAGCAACCCGAAACTACAGTCACAATAGAGGAAATCCCAGTGGACGAGGAACAACCTGAAGAAATCAAGGAACTTCCAGAGGAAGTACGTGTTGTTGAAACCATCACTGAAGACGGCAAGCCCAGGAAGAAGAAGATCCGCACACGCGTGATCAAGAAGGTCAAGGGTGACAAACAGGAAGTCACCAAGATCGAGACTGTCGAAGAGGATGACAAGCTACCAGAAACAACAGTAACAGTCGAAGAAGGTCCTGTAGAAGAAGAGCTTCCAGAAGAGGTACGTGTTATTGAAACTATCACTGAAGATGGCAAGCCCAAGAAGAAGAAGATCCGCACACGAGTTATCAAAAAGGTCAAGGGTGACAAACAGGAAGTAACTAAGATCGAAACTGTCGAAGAGGATGACAAACAACCAGAAACTACTGTCACAATCGAGGAACTTCCTGTAGAAGAAGAACTAACTGAAGAAATTCAAGAACTTCCAGAAGAGGTGCATGTGATCGAGACGATCACTGAAGACGGCAAGCCCAAAAAGAAGAAGATTCGAACACGTGTTATCAAGAAGGTCAAGGGTGACAAACAGGAAGTTACTAAGATCGAGACTGTCGAAGAGGATGACAAACAACCAGAAACTACTGTTACAGTCGAAGAACTTCCTGTAGAAGAAGAACAGCCCGAAGAAATTCAGGAACTTCCAGAAGAGGTGCATGTGATCGAAACTATCACTGAAGACGGAAAGCCTAAGAAGAAAAAGATCCGCACACGCGTTATCAAGAAGGTCAAGGGTGACAAACAGGAAGTAACTAAGATCGAAACTGTCGAAGAGGATGACAAACAACCAGAAACTACTGTCACAATCGAAGAACTTCCTGTAGAAGAAGAAAACCACGAAGAAATTCAAGAACTTCCAGAAGAGGTTCATGTGATCGAAACGATCACTGAAGACGGCAAACCCAAAAAGAAGAAGATCCGCACACGAGTTATCAAAAAGGTCAAGGGTGACAAACAGGAAGTAACTAAGATCGAGACTGTTGAAGAAGATGACAAACAACCAGAAACTACTGTCACAGTCGAAGAACTTCCTGTGGAAGAAGAACTAACTGAAGAAATTCAGGAACTTCCAGAAGAGGTACATGTGATCGAAACTATCACTGATGACGGCAAGCCCAAGAGGAAGAAGATCCGCACACGCGTTATCAAGAAGGTTAAGGGTGACAAACAGGAAGTTACTAAGATCGAAACTGTCGAAGAGGATGACAAACAAGCAGAAATTTCTGTTACAGTCGAAGAACTACCTGTAGAAGAAAAACAGCCAGAAGAAATTCAGGAACTTCCAGAAGAGGTGCATGTCATCGAAACTATCACTGAAGATGGCAAGCCTAAGAAGAAAAAGATTCGCACTCGTGTTATCAAGAAGGTCAAGGGTGACAAACAGGAAGTAACGAAGATCGAGACTGTCGAAGAGGATGACAAACAACCAGAAACTACTGTCACAGTCGAGGAACTTCCTGTGGAAGAAGAACAGCCCGAAGAAATTCAGGAACTTCCAGAAGAGGTGCATGTGATCGAAACTATCACTGAAGACGGCAAGCCCAAGAAGAAGAAGATCCGCACACGCGTTATCAAGAAGGTCAAGGGTGACAAACAGGAAGTTACTAAGATCGAGACTGTCGAAGAGGATGACAAACAACCAGAAACTACTGTCACAGTCGAAGAACTTCCTGTGGAAGAAGAACAGCCAGAAGAAATTCAGGAACTTCCAGAAGAGGTGCATGTCATCGAAACTATCACTGAAGATGGCAAGCCTAAGAAGAAAAAGATTCGCACTCGTGTTATCAAGAAGGTCAAGGGTGACAAACAGGAAGTAACTAAGATCGAGACTGTCGAAGAGGATGACAAACAACCAGAAACTACTGTTACAGTCGAAGAACTTCCTGTAGAAGAAGAACAGCCCGAAGAAATTCAGGAACTTCCAGAAGAGGTGCATGTCATCGAAACTATCACTGAAGACGGCAAGCCCAAAAAGAAGAAGATCCGCACACGCGTTATCAAGAAGGTCAAGGGTGACAAACAGGAAGTTACTAAGATCGAAACTGTCGAAGAGGATGACAAACAACCAGAAACTACTGTCACAGTCGAAGAACTACCTGTAGAAGAAGAACAGCCCGAAGATATTCAGGAACTTCCAGAAGAGGTGCATGTGATCGAAACTATCACTGAAGATGGCAAGCCTAAGAAGAAGAAGATCCGCACACGCGTTATCAAGAAGGTCAAGGGTGACAAACAGGAAGTAACTAAGATCGAGACTGTCGAAGAGGATGACAAACAACCAGAAACTACTGTTACAGTCGAAGAACTTCCTGTAGAAGAAGAACAGCCCGAAGAAATTCAGGAACTTCCAGAAGAGGTGCATGTCATCGAAACTATCACTGAAGACGGCAAGCCCAAAAAGAAGAAGATCCGCACACGCGTTATCAAGAAGGTCAAGGGTGATAAACAGGAAGTAACTAAGATCGAGACTGTCGAAGAGGATGACAAACAACCTGAAACAACTGTCACAGTCGAAGAACTACCTGTAGAAGAAGAACAGCCCGAAGAAATACAAGAACTTCCAGAAGAGGTGCATGTGATCGAGACGATCACTGAAGACGGCAAGCCCAAAAAGAAGAAGATCCGCACACGCGTGATCAAGAAGGTCAAGGGTGACAAACAGGAAGTTACTAAGATCGAGACTGTCGAAGAAGATGACAAACAACCAGAAACTACTGTCACAGTCGAAGAACTTCCTGTGGAAGAACAGCCAGAAGAAATTCAGGAACTTCCAGAAGAGGTGCATGTCATCGAAACTATTAATGAAGATGGCAAGCCTAAGAAGAAGAAGATCCGCACACGCGTTATCAAGAAGGTCAAGGGTGACAAACAGGAAGTTACTAAAATCGAGACTGTCGAAGAGGATGATAAACAACCAGAAACTACTGTTACAGTCGAAGAACTACCTGTGGAAGAAGAACAGCCCGAAGAAATTCAAGAACTTCCAGAAGAGGTGCATGTGATCGAGACTATCACTGAAGACGGCAAGCCTAAGAAGAAGAAGATCCGCACACGCGTTATCAAGAAGGTCAAGGGTGACAAACAGGAAGTGACCAAGATTGAAACTGTCGAAGAGGATGACAAACAACCAGAAACTACTGTCACAGTCGAAGAACTTCCTGTGGAAGAAGAACAGCCCGAAGAAATTCAAGAACTTCCAGAAGAGGTGCATGTGATCGAGACTGTCACTGAAGACGGCAAGCCCAAGAAGAAGAAGATCCGCACACGCGTTATCAAGAAGGTCAAGGGTGACAAACAGGAAGTAACTAAGATCGAGACTGTCGAAGAGGATGACAAACAACCTGAAACAACTGTCACAGTCGAAGAACTACCTGTAGAAGAAGAACAACCCGAAGAAATACAAGAACTTCCAGAAGAGGTGCATGTGATCGAGACGATCACTGAAGACGGCAAGCCCAAAAAGAAGAAGATCCGCACACGCGTGATCAAGAAGGTCAAGGGTGACAAACAGGAAGTTACTAAGATCGAGACTGTCGAAGAGGATGACAAACAACCAGAAACTACTGTCACAGTCGAAGAACTTCCTGTGGAAGAACAGCCAGAAGAAATTCAGGAACTTCCAGAAGAGGTGCATGTCATCGAAACTATTAACGAAGATGGCAAGCCTAAGAAGAAGAAGATCCGCACACGCGTTATCAAGAAGGTCAAGGGTGACAAACAGGAAGTTACTAAAATCGAGACTGTCGAAGAGGATGATAAACAACCAGAAACTACTGTTACAGTCGAAGAACTACCTGTGGAAGAAGAACAGCCCGAAGAAATTCAAGAACTTCCAGAAGAGGTGCATGTGATCGAAACCATCACTGAAGACGGCAAGCCTAAGAAGAAGAAGATCCGCACACGCGTTATCAAGAAGGTCAAGGGTGACAAACAGGAAGTGACCAAGATTGAAACTGTCGAAGAGGATGACAAACAACCAGAAACAACTGTCACAGTCGAAGAACTTCCTGTAGAAGAAGAACTAACTGAAGAAATTCAAGAACTTCCAGAAGAGGTGCATGTGATCGAAACGATCACTGAAGACGGCAAGCCCAAAAAGAAGAAGATCCGCACACGAGTTATCAAAAAGGTCAAGGGTGACAAACAGGAAGTCACTAAGATCGAGACTGTCGAAGAGGATGACAAACAACCAGAAACAACTGTCACAGTCGAAGAACTTCCTGTGGAAGAAGAATTAACTGAAGAAATTCAAGAACTTCCAGAAGAGGTGCATGTGATCGAAACGATCACTGAAGACGGCAAGCCCAAAAAGAAGAAGATCCGCACACGAGTTATCAAAAAGGTCAAGGGTGACAAACAGGAAGTAACTAAGATCGAGACTGTCGAAGAGGATGACAAACAACCAGAAACTACTGTCACAGTCGAAGAACTTCCTGTGGAAGAAGAACAGCCAGAAGAAATTCAGGAACTTCCAGAAGAGGTGCATGTTATCGAAACTATCACTGAAGACGGCAAGCCCAAAAAGAAGAAGATCCGCACACGAGTTATCAAAAAGGTCAAGGGTGACAAACAGGAAGTAACGAAGATCGAGACTGTCGAAGAGGATGACAAACAACCAGAAACTACTGTCACAGTCGAGGAACTTCCTGTGGAAGAAGAACAGCCAGAAGAAATTCAGGAACTTCCAGAAGAGGTGCATGTTATCGAAACTATCACTGAAGACGGCAAGCCCAAAAAGAAGAAGATCCGCACACGAGTTATCAAAAAGGTCAAGGGTGACAAACAGGAAGTAACGAAGATCGAGACTGTCGAAGAGGATGACAAACAACCAGAAACTACTGTCACAGTCGAGGAACTTCCTGTGGAAGAAGAACAGCCCGAAGAAATTCAGGAACTTCCAGAAGAGGTGCATGTGATCGAAACTATCACTGAAGACGGCAAGCCCAAGAAGAAGAAGATCCGCACACGCGTTATCAAGAAGGTCAAGGGTGACAAACAGGAAGTTACTAAGATCGAGACTGTCGAAGAGGATGACAAACAACCAGAAACTACTGTCACAGTCGAAGAACTTCCTGTGGAAGAAGAACAGCCAGAAGAAATTCAGGAACTTCCAGAAGAGGTGCATGTCATCGAAACTATCACTGAAGATGGCAAGCCTAAGAAGAAAAAGATTCGCACTCGTGTTATCAAGAAGGTCAAGGGTGACAAACAGGAAGTTACTAAGATCGAAACTGTCGAAGAGGATGACAAACAACCAGAAACTACTGTTACAGTCGAGGAACTTCCTGTGGAAGAAGAACAGCCCGAAGAAATTCAGGAACTTCCAGAAGAGGTGCATGTGATCGAAACTATCACTGAAGACGGCAAGCCCAAGAAGAAGAAGATCCGCACACGCGTTATCAAGAAGGTCAAGGGTGACAAACAGGAAGTTACTAAGATCGAGACTGTCGAAGAGGATGACAAACAACCAGAAACTACTGTCACAGTCGAAGAACTTCCTGTGGAAGAAGAACAGCCAGAAGAAATTCAGGAACTTCCAGAAGAGGTGCATGTCATCGAAACTATCACTGAAGATGGCAAGCCTAAGAAGAAAAAGATCCGCACACGCATTATCAAGAAGGTCAAGGGTGACAAACAGGAAGTTACTAAGATCGAAACTGTCGAAGAGGATGACAAACAACCAGAAACTACTGTTACAGTCGAGGAACTTCCTGTGGAAGAAGAACAGCCCGAAGAAATTCAGGAACTTCCAGAAGAGGTGCATGTGATCGAAACTATCACTGAAGACGGCAAGCCCAAGAAGAAGAAAATCCGCACACGCGTTATCAAGAAGGTCAAGGGTGACAAACAGGAAGTTACTAAGATCGAGACTGTCGAAGAGGATGACAAACAACCAGAAACTACTGTCACAGTCGAAGAACTTCCTGTGGAAGAAGAACAGCCCGAAGAAATTCAGGAACTTCCAGAAGAGGTGCATGTCATCGAAACTATCACTGAAGATGGCAAGCCTAAGAAGAAAAAGATTCGCACTCGTGTTATCAAGAAGGTCAAGGGTGACAAACAGGAAGTTACTAAGATCGAAACTGTCGAAGAGGATGACAAACAACCAGAAACTACTGTTACAGTCGAGGAACTTCCTGTAGAAGAAGAACTAACTGAAGAAATTCAAGAACTTCCAGAAGAGGTGCATGTGATCGAAACGATCACTGAAGACGGCAAGCCCAAAAAGAAGAAGATCCGCACACGAGTTATCAAAAAGGTCAAGGGTGACAAACAGGAAGTAACGAAGATCGAGACTGTCGAAGAGGATGACAAACAACCAGAAACTACTGTCACAGTCGAGGAACTTCCTGTGGAAGAAGAACAGCCCGAAGAAATTCAGGAACTTCCAGAAGAGGTGCATGTGATCGAAACTATCACTGAAGACGGCAAGCCCAAGAAGAAGAAGATCCGCACACGCGTTATCAAGAAGGTCAAGGGTGACAAACAGGAAGTTACTAAGATCGAGACTGTCGAAGAGGATGACAAACAACCAGAAACTACTGTCACAGTCGAAGAACTTCCTGTGGAAGAAGAACAGCCAGAAGAAATTCAGGAACTTCCAGAAGAGGTGCATGTCATCGAAACTATCACTGAAGATGGCAAGCCTAAGAAGAAAAAGATTCGCACTCGTGTTATCAAGAAGGTCAAGGGTGACAAACAGGAAGTAACTAAGATCGAGACTGTCGAAGAGGACGACAAACAACCAGAAACTACTGTCACAGTCGAAGAACTTCCTGTGGAAGAAGAACTACCTGAAGAAATTCAGGAACTTCCAGAAGAGGTGCATGTGATTGAGACTGTCACTGAAGACGGCAAGCCCAAGAAGAAGAAGATCCGCACACGCGTTATCAAGAAGGTCAAGGGTGACAAACAGGAAGTCACCAAGATCGAGACTGTCGAAGAGGATGACAAACTACCAGAAACTACTGTCACAGTCGAAGAGTTTTCGGTGGAAAAAGAACAGCCCGAAGAAATTCAGGAACTTCCAGAAGAAGTGCGGGTTATTGAGACTATATCTGAAGACGGCGAGGCCAAGAAGAAGAAGATCCGCACACGCGTTATCAAGAAGGTCAAGGGTGACAAACAGGAAGTCACCAAGATCGAAACTGTCGAAGAGGATGACAAACTACCAGAAACTACTGTCACAGTAGAAGAACTCCCGGCAGAAGAACAGCCTGAAGAAATTCACGAACTTCCTGAGGAAGTTAATGTGATTGAAACTATAGACGAAGACGGTAAGCCGAAGAAAAAGAAAATACGCACTCGCGTCATTAAGAAGATAAAGGGTGATAAAGAAGAAGTTACAAAGATTGAAACAGTGGAGGAAGATAATAAGCAACCCGAAGTTACCGTTACAGTGGAGGAAATAGATCAAAAGTCTCCCTTTGGCGGCAAAGTCAAACTTAAGAAAAAGGTCATTGTGCAAAAACCTGAAGATGAAGTTACAATCTTTGAACTGCCGGAACGAAAATCTGTTATTATGTCTGAAAAGGAAGATGGTACTCCAACGAAAACAGTTATTAAAACAAAAATAATTAAAAAGGTTCAAGGACCGAATATGGAAGTTACAAAAGTTCAAACGGTTGAAGAATACGAAAAGGAGCCAAAAACTAAGGTTACTGTAGAAAACTTCGCAGCTCCTTTCCCCGATCTCCCAGAAGAAAAGATATCTGAAATAGTGGTATTGCCGGATGAGATATTCGAAACTTCGACTGTTGATGATGATGGTCAACCCAAAATCATAAAAACGAAGAAGCGAGTTATTAAAAAGCCGAAAGATGCAAATAGAGAAGAAATCACTGAAATCGATATAACTCAACAAGATGACGCTGAGCCCACTTACTCCGTAACTATTAAGGAGCAGCCATCCACGGAACCTGCTTTAACTGACAATAAATCAGTTGAATTGCCTGAACAAGTAACAGAATTGGAAGTAATAGCACCAGATGGAACGAAAAAGAAGAAAACAATCAAATCGCGAGCATTTAAAAAGAATCTTGATGATAAACTTGACGAAGTTACCACTGTTCAAGTTATTGAGGAGGATGATAAGGAACCATTAACTAGTGTCCAAGTAGATGTTGTACCAGTTGATGAGATATCCACGATGCCAATACCAATCGAAGAATTGCCAGAAGAAATTGTCTTTACAGAAGAAATCGACGACAATAAAAAGCCACGAAAGAAGACAACAAAAACTCGAACATTTAAAAAGCAAGGACCCGAAGATGAAGAGGAATACTTCCAAATTCAAACAGTTGAGGAAGAGGGCAAAGAGCCATATGCACTAATACGCGTTGTAAGCGATGAAAATATTGCTGATATAATTGATATTAGTAAGCTTGATGATGAAAAGGTTTCCACACACAAACAAAAGCCACACAAAAAGCGCGGTAAGAACACAAATAACCACACTAAGCCAAACACTACATTCCACATAAAAAGACACTTATTGAAGTATACGCAAATTAAAAGACCAAAAATTAGTCAATTTTATTATGTAATACTTAGTTAGTTGTTATACCTACATTTGATAAAGAAATTTTCCATTTTGTAGATTAGTTTCGTTTTGACATTGATATTGATTTTCTTTACAAATGTCATTTGAGTGTGTGACCGTTAATAACATATTTTCCCATTCATATTCCACAATAATCATAAAACACAACCAACCAACAAAACAAAACATAAAAACCAGTGGAGAAACCAAAGCCCGCTGAACACACTGAAACGGAACACCCAGTTTACATAACGACATTCAAATCTGTACAAAACGAAGATGGAGAAACAACCATTCAAACTGAAAATAAAAGAGTCTCTCAGGAGGAAGGCATCGTTGTTGAGGAAGTACTCAGTGATACTGAACCGATACAGGAAGACATTACACAATCAAATGTTGAAATTGTTGAAGTCAGCGAGCCAACAGGTGATTGTACACAAAATTTCTTATTAAACATACTACCAATATATATACCTAGATATTCTCCAAAACTCTTTCATAAGTCGCGTATTAAAGTTTTCATGGCGGGATATATACTATATACATAAGTACATACATAAATACCTATACATACCACTAATGAATACCACAAACCAATCAAATAGCATTATCCAACGATTCAGTAAATCAGAAAAGGAATTTCAATCACACAATAGTGGCAAGATACCATAATACTATAAAAACACAAAAACACAATCAAGAATTACACAAAAATACCACAAAATATATACATATATTCTTGTCAACAAAAAACAAAAATACGTATCAAAAACACAATACCAAAATACTAACTAACACAAAATTATCGAATGCACTTTTGTACGTAGTACCCGAAATTCTTTCTAAAAGTAGGCAAGTGTAATACGTACATATACATATATACTATACCATACTATATATACTATATATATATATATATATTCATCATGAATAGATATCACAATTCAATGTTAACCAGAATGCAAGCAATGAAATTCAAACACTTAACTTGCACTTTACAAAGTGCATTAGTTTTGTGTTGTTAAAGCATTATATAAAATGCAAATATATTTAGTAACAAATTAGTTTAGTGCTAACACAAAAAAAAAACACATAATTCTTTCTCAAAACAGACCAATACAACAAAGAGTACACTATCACTGAACCAGATGATGTAAGTGCAGAAACAATACAAACAACACCCGAAACAAGTGAAAAGCCTAAACAGAAAAAACAGACACAAAAGACAACACCATTTGAACAGATTGACGAGACTTTAGTAGAAGATGAGGTAGTGGTTACCGACGAGCAACCTACGACGACGACGAAGGACAAGACTGTTAAGAAACGTAAACCGAAAAAGGTCGAGGAGAGTAATGTTGACGCACCTGTGATGGACAAGAAAGAAAAACCAAAGAAAAAGAAAGTTGTAAAATCAAAACGAGATGAAATGGATGATTATATACAATTCCTTATTCATCAGGAAATTCCAAAAACCGTACTTCAAGAATATCAGCGCAGCGAAATGGCACAGCCGCAAAGGGCTCGTCGCGATTCGTCATTTAAACAGCCTATTAAGTTGACCGCTATGAAAATTGAGAAAATTGAAATAAAACGCCCAAAGATGCTTGAAATAAGCTCAGTGGCTGAATTCCCCCAGATGCTTAAGCTTAAGACGCCAAAACAACGACCCCAAGAGGAGAAGAAGAAAAAGGCAGAAGCTACATTCAAAAATAAAAAATTGAAGAGCTGGATCAGGTTCATACCATTTGCACCCTACTGTTTCCCATATGTAGTCACTGAGTTGGAGCCCATAGCGCGCGATAACGGCGAACTATCACGTAACATAGAAGAGGCTGAAAAGGTTTTGAAGTTCCGTCCGAAGAAGTTTAAGCCAACCAAACCGGAAGAGGCTGTTCTAGAACAACTTGATCTTGAAACATTTGATGAAGAAAAGAGCCAACCATCAGATGAAGAACAATTGAAGCCAAAGTATCAGCGCGGCAAAAAGAAGAAGGAAGAAACTCCAGAAGAGGTTAGAAAACTGAAAATTGGCAAGGGTAAGATACCAAAGAATGTTGAGACTATTGAAGAAGTTAACTTGAAACCAGTGAAACTGGATGCCACAGAGGAGGAAATTACGGAAAAGCCAACAGCAGTGGTTGAGGAGAAGGAAGCGAAGAAGAAGAAAACAAAAAAATCTGAAAAGTCTGATGATTCAATTCAGTTTGAGCCGTTTGACATCAAGGATGTTGATAATACATCTGATCATCTAGAAGGTTCCGACGATTCTATTGTTGAGGAAACTTCCCAACAAGAGAAGAAAAAATACAAGAGGAAGAAGAAGCCACAACCTACTCCAGAAAGTAAAGAATATCAAATAGTTCCTGGCAAGCCAAAGGAATCCGAAGAAAAGACAGGTGATGACCTGAAATTACGTAAACGACAAGGTAAGAAGCCTGAAGATACCAAGGAAGAGATAAAACTCAAGCCATTCTACAAATATGAAGTAATTGAATTGGCACCAGAAGTCGTACCAGATGATACAATTGAGGCTACGGGGGTTCCTGATAAAGAACCCAAAAAGAAACGAAAGCTTAAAATCAAAACGGAATTGGAAGAAAATGTTGTTGTTATCGTTGAAGTTTCTCCAGAAAATACGGACGATAAACTTTATGAAGTATCTGTTACTAGTACTGAAATTGACCAAGATGATAAGCAAGTAAAGAAAGTACTAAAAAAGAAGGTGAAACGTATGAATAAGGAAGAACTTGACGATTTTGTTGCTGAACTTAAGGAGGAACCCGAGCAGAAATTCTATGAAACGCGACTGGAAGATTTCTATGAAGTCAAGCTGACAGAACTTCCTTTAGAAATTCAACCCGAAACCGTTGAAGAAGGCAAGCCAGAAAAGGTGAAGAAACGTAAGATTTTACATCAGAAGGGAGATACTGAAGAAGTTTTGGAGATTACTGAATCTGTTCCAGCGACTGGTGAGGAAGAGCCTTTGTATGAGGTAATTATAACTACAAGAGAAACTCCAGATGAAAAGGATACACCACAGACCAGCGAAATAAAACCTAAGACAAAGAGATCGAAGAAAATGAAAAAGGATGAACTTGATGCATACATCCAGGAGTTGATAAACGCTGAAATTCCTATCACTGAATTGGAGAAATATGAAAAAATTGACGTCGACGGCAAGCCAAGGAAACCAAAGAAGCAAAAGCCTAAGCCAGAAAAGGCAATTCTCGAGGAGGGAGAAACTCTTGAAGTGGGCATAACCGAGCACGAACCGAAACCAAAACCGAAAACTAAGAAGCCCAAAGCAAAGGTTACTGTCAAGGAGGAAGAAATTTTCGAAACGGAAACTTTGCCAGAATATGATGAATTTGCAATAAAGAGAACTGATACCGAACTCATCACTGAGAGTCCGGAACAAAACCCAGAAAAGGATGTAATACCAGAAGTCGATGAGATAATAGCAGAAATAAGTGAAAAACTTCCTATAGTGGTCATTAAAGAAACAACTTTAAAAACATCTGATGTTCCAGAAGAAATTGAACTGAAGGAACAGAAAAAGACAATTAAACAACGCAAGGTTAAGGCTAGAAAGGGTTCCAAGCAATATGAAATTCAAATAATCGAAACTGTCAGTTCAGATATCGAAGATGATGAGGCAAAGGTTATAGTTATAACAACAGAGGCTACAGAAGACACAACTGAAGTGCCAAGTGAAGAGAAACCTAAAACACCAAAGAAAACTATAAAGAAGGTTCACAAGGACAAACTTAAGGAATACATTGTCAGTGTAATCGATGAGGCACCATCAGAGCTGATTGCTGAATTATCTGAAGATATATTACCAATTCCAGAGAAGAAGTCACCCGTTAAAAAAGATATTGCCGCTTTCACGACTACAGTCATTGACGAAATTCCAGAAGAAGATACAGTCACTAAAGAGGTGGTGACTGATGACAAACCTAGCGAGCTCAAGAATAAAAAGAAAACGCCAATCAAATCTAAGAAAATTAGTGTAATCGAAAGTGAACCGGTTCAAACCGAAGAAAATATTGTGGAAGAGGAACAACCCATCGAGACGATTCAAGTAACAGAAGTCCCGTTGACATTTGACGACTATTCAATTGAAATTAAAGACAGTACTCCAAAAAGCAAGAAGAAGCCTACGAAGAAACCTAAGGAAGAACCTAAGTCATCACCTATTTCTGAATACACAATTCGAATTGAAGAGTTGGCACCAGAAACTATAGTTGAGAATGTCGTCAATGAAGAAGGGGAACATATTGAACGAGTAACAACGAAACGCAAAATCAAAAAGAAGCAAGGTCCTAAAGAATACCTCATCGAAGTAATTGAAATATACGAAGAAAATAAACCTGAATCGGAACTTGTGATTCAGACAACAGACATTACTCCTGTCGAGGATTCGCAACACCAACCCGAGGAGCACAAAGTGAAAATTGTCAAAAAGAAGAAACCCAAAGCAGAAAGCTTTGATAATTATATTCAAGAACTGATAGAACAAGATATTCCCAAACAAGAGCTTGAAGAGTATGAAGCAACTATTATTGAATCGACAACAGAAAAACCAAAACCAAGGAAAATTAAAAAACAACACAAGAAAACCACTGAAGTTGTCGATGGCGTTCCGATAACAATTCACGAGTTCAGCATTCAGGAATTTGAGTCACAGCCCGAGGAGGAAGAGAACCAATCTGTCAAAGTTATTGAGGAAGAAATTGAAGATACTTCTGAAGCTCCTAGGGATGATGTAATAGAGATCACTAAAGAAAAGCCCAAGACTAAGCCAAAGAAAGTGAGGAAACCTAAAGTGATAGAAGAGGAACAAGAAAAGCCGCAGCCCATAATCGAAGACATCGCAGAAATCGTGGAAGTCACACAGGTAACCGAAGATGATGGCATGGTAAAAGAATTGCGCGTTAAAAAGCGCAAGGTTTCCCGAAAGCAAGGACCCAAAGAGCAAGTTTTCGAAATTACTGAAACCACTACCAGCGATGAACCACTAGCTGAGGTGACTATCGTTGAGATTACCGAATCAGAGGAACAGCCTGCGGAAGAAATTCCTGTGCCGAAAGAGAAGAAACCCGCTAAAAAGTCCAAGAAATTGAGACCCGAGGATGTGCAAACATATGTGATCAATATTCTAGAGGAGCTCGTTGAACCACAAAAGTTCGAGGAACTCGAAGAACCAATCTCTGATGTGTCGGACGATGTCAGTGCCCAAGAAGAGATTCCTGAAAAAACAGAGAAGACGACGAAGGTGAAAACCAAGACTACCAAATCTAAGAAACCTGTTGAAAAGCCAGTTGAACACAGAATTCGTATTGAGGAACTTGCTCCCGAAACAATCATTGAGGACATTATAAATGAAGAAGGTGAGGAGGTTAAACAGGTCAAGACTACAAAGAAACTTAAGAAGAAGGAAGGTCCCAAGGAATATCTCATCGAAATCACCGAGACGTATCAAGAAAATAAACCAGAGGCTGACATTGAGTACACGACTACTGAGATTTCTACAGAGGAAACTCCGCAAGTCGAGGAGAAGGAGCAGCAGCCCACTAAGGTTGTGCATAAAATGAAAAAGAAGAAACCGGTCAAGGATGATTTAGACAAATACATTCAAGAACTCATCGAACAAGAAATAACAAAAACTGAACTTGAACAGTACGAGCCAACCGAAATGGATGCAAAACAGAAACAGCCAAAGAAAAAGATCAAGACACATCACAAAAAGACTGTCGAAGTTGTCGACGGGCTTCCTGTTACCATACACGAGTTTGATGTTCATGAAGTTGAGACGGAACCAGTTGATGTTGAGAAACCAATCGATTTGAGCGAGGAAGTCGAAGAAGTAACTCCTCAGCCAGAGGAATCTTCAAAATATTTGGTTAATATATCCAATGAATTCGTTGAGACCATACCACCCATTAAAGATATCGCCGAAGTAAAGCCAAAGCAAAAGCCAGCTAAAAAGGAAAAGATTCCCAAGAAAAAGAAAGAGGAGGAGATTCCAGAGCCTTTGGAAGAAATCGAACAAACCACTGAATTGATTGAGCAGCCTACCGCAGACGGTACAGTGAAAGAAGTAACTGTTAAGAAACGTAAGGTTGTGCGCCGAAAGGGTTCGAAGCAAAATATTTTCGAAATAACAGAAACGACAAGCGACGACCAACCCTTGGCCGAAGTGACAGTAATTGAATTGACCGAAGATCAACCAGAAGTGGACGACGAAAAACCAAAACCGGAAAAGAAGCTTATTAAGAAACCAAAACAGCTTAAGAAGGCTGAAATCGAGGAATATGTGATAAATGTTATTGACGAATTTGTCGAACCAACGCCAGTCGAGGTTTTGGAGTCTGAGGAAGAACATATTCCTGAAGAGCCACTTAAAAAACCAAAGAAATCGCAAAAGAAGTATAAAATCACTGAACTTGAAGAATTTGAAGAACTGAAACCTGAAAAGGAAGATGAAGTGCCCGAGGAGTCGATTGAAATAGTCCCAGAGGACAGAACAGAAGAAACTACTGACTACACCATTGCCATTAAAGAAGAGACATCTTCGCAAGAAAAGAAACCTACAAAGGCTAAGAAATCAACCAAGCCCAAAGCTACTCAACAGCCCGAGCAGACTGATAGTGAAGATTATATGGTGAAAATATCATCTGAGGAGGTGCCAAAGGTGGAAGAAATCGAGGGATTCGAAACAATTGTCACAGACTCAGTCGAAGAAGCTAAACCAATTGAGGTGCCAGCTTTCAAGATTGAGGAAATCGAAACTCAGGCCGTAGAAAAGGACGTTGTTGACGACAAAGGAGAAACTACAAAACAGACAGTGACTAAACGAAAAATCAAAAAGCAGGTTGGTCCTAAAGAGGAAATAATTGAAATTATTGAGACTAAAACAGGAGATACACCCGAATATGAAGTTATAGTTACAACTCAAGATGTAGAACCTATAGAAGAGGAAACTTCCGCAGAAGTTAAGCCCACGAAGGTTAAGAAGACCAAGAAGGTGCCAAAGGATAACCTTCATGACTATATACAGAAACTTATTGAGCAGGATATACCAAAAACCGAGTTGGAGAAATATGAGAAAATTGATATAGATGAACCGATCAAGATGAAAAAGAAGAAACCCGTCAAGAAGGTTAAGGTAACCGATGAGCAACCCACAGAAGTCACAGAGGAATCACCTGAGGACAAACCTGAAGAAGAGGAACAATCATTATCGGAAGCTTCTGAAGAGATTCCGCAGTTAGTTATCACAGTTAAAGAGTTTATACCTGAAGTACCCAAAGAAACACAATTTGAAATAACCGTGCTCGAAGAAACAGTCGAAAAACTACAGGTACCCGATGAGGAAGGTGAAATTAAGGAGAAGGTTGTGAAGACAAAGAAAATAAAACAAAAGAAGGGACCCCAGGAGATAGTCCATGAAATAACTGAAGTCATTGATCAGGATACAAATGAGTCTGAAATAACAGTGGTGACCACAACTCCAGAGCAGGTTGTCAAACAAAAGCGTACAAAGAAAATTAAGAAAGATGATGCCGAAAACTTTATTATGGCGGTTCTCGAAGAAGAGGCCCCTAAGCCAATTGAAACGACTGATATCGTTGTTATCGATGAATCTCCAACGAAACCTACAACAGAAAAACCAAAGAAAAAGCCAAAGGAGGAGAAACAACAGCCATCAGATGAACAGAAGCCCGTACATGAGGTAATAAGCGTCGTTGAGAGCACACCAGAAGATACGCCAACCACTAAGGATGTCGTTATAAACGTGAAGGAAGAATCTCCAATTGTAGAAGAGCCAGACCATGAAATTAAACAGACCGAAAAGATCAAGAAACCTGAAAAGAAGAAGAAGCCCACCGATAAGATCAAGGTAGTTGAGGAGCACCCACAAGAAGAGACTCCTGAAGAGGCATTTGAGGTTGAACGGAAGGACATCGATATCGAACAACCGAAATATGAAGAGTTTACCGTTTCTCTCAAAGACGAAGAACATGTTGAAGAGAAACCAAAGAAGAAAAAGACTCCGAAAGATGTTCGCGAAAAATCTGAACAACCGGACGATGAAAAATACGAAGTTTCTGTTAAGGAAAGCACCGTAGAACCCGGGGAAGTTAAGCCCTTCACAATTGATGTAATTGAGACTGTTACAAAGGTGGAAGAAACTACAGACGATGCGGGTGAAGTTCATAAGCATGTGACAACTAAGCGAAAAATTAAACGACCCGAAGGAGAGGGTGAAATCGAGATTGTTGAAGTTGTTAGGGATGATCAACCTGAAGCAGAAATTACTATTGTTGAATATGAACCAGAGCCAGTTAAACAGGATGAAAAGCCCAAAGAGCCAAAAAAGAAAACAAAGAAGGTCGTCAAAAAGGATGATATTCATGATTATATCCAAAAATTGATAGATATGGAAACGCCAAAGACTGAACTGGAAAAGTACGAGAAAATGGAATTCGAACCGTCAATTAAGGAGAAACCGGAATCCAAGCCAATTGATGTCGTGGACGAAGGTCCAACTGAAAAACCAAAGAAAGACAAAAAGGTTAAGGCAAAAGAGACAGTTCCAGAGGAATTATCTCTACCTGAACCAGTGGCCGAAGTTAAGATACATGAAGAAGAGGCTCCCGAACAGCCACAAATGCCTATTGAAGTAGTTGAAGTGCAACCAGAGGAGATGCAAATTCAAGAGGTCATTACAGAGGAGGGTAAACCAATACAGGAGAAGACCACCAAGAGGGTCTTAAAGAAGAAGGGTCCTAAGGAGGACACCACTTTTAAGATCACAACAATTGAGAGTGAAGATAATGAATCAGTTACGGTTATTGTTGACGAAGAACCGGAACCAGTAACCGTAGAGATTACTGGAGAACAGCCACAGCCTTCTGTGGAGAAACCCATAAAACCAAAGCCAAAGAAGACTGTAAAGAAAGTTAAGAAGGACGATCTAGATGACTATGTTAAGAAACTGATAGAAGAGGAAATACCAAAAACCGAACTTGAAAAGTACGATAAAGTTGAGATGCCCGATAAGCCGATAAAGGAAATCGAAGAGACTCCCGAACAGGTAACATCCACTACAATAACTGAGCCAACAACTGAGACACCAACAGTAGTACCGGACGACACCGTCAAACCCAAGAAACAAAAGACGCAGAAACCAAAGGTAGACGAACAGAAACCATACCAAGAATCCAAGACAGAGACTGACTCCACTGACGTGATCACACCAAAACCGAATGAAATTGCACAACCCGAGGACACAGCCACAGCACAAATAACACCAAGCGCACAAGATGAGATACCCACTCAAGATGACACAACAACAACAGATACAATTCAGAAAACTATTAAACATAAGAAAACAAAACCAGACACAGTTAAAAGCGTTGAATCAAGTAAGTTATTAGATGAGAGTTTTGTGGTGCCTCAAAATCCTCCTACCGCACATGCACATGCACCTGTTACTCTGCTCCTTTTGTCTGTGTCTTATGCCTCTTTGTTCTTTTGTATTCCACACCTGTTGAAAACAACGTTGATTTCCATTTACTGCGCCGCCTTCACTTTTTCCTCACTCTCTCTCTCTGTCACTTTCTCTTTCTCTCTCGCTCTCTTTATTTCACACACTATATCTTTGTTTTACTGTCTCTCTCTCTCTGTCTCTCGCTGATGAATTTGGAGCGCATATTTTGCGGTCCTAATCTTTTCTCCTCCCTCCCTCCACCCGGCTAAACCTTTTAAACCTCCCCAAAACAATGAAAAACACTTTAACCCAATTTACGTATTAAGTTCCTAAATGCATGTTCTTTTTTCTAATCGTTTGTTGCACACATTTCAAATTGATGACATCTTGAAACTAACATTCCTTACCTTTTACCTACATACACATAATATTGTATAAATTTTATATACTTATATTTTATATATACATACATACCACATTCCTTAATCAAATTGGATAAGCTATCAAATGTTTGCTGTAAATATTTAGCCATACAAATGTCTTCTGTCAAAGTTCAACGATTTGATTGCTTGCTTTGCAAAAGCAATGCACGGACCCACAACCACTACAGGCTTCTATTAAGTTAATTGAATATTGTTATTATCTAAAAAGATTTATGCATTTTTACAACAGGTGAGATACCAGAGGTTCACAAAGACTATCACATAAGCGTAATAGATGAAGAGCCCATCAAGGAAGATAAGCCCGATAAAATACTAGAAGTACGAGTTATCGACGAAGTTGCCGAAATCGAAGAATCACAGCCCATTGTCGAAGAAGTCGAAGACGAGGAGGAGGAACAGCCAACTGCTGAAGAAATCGTCGAGGGAGTCACAAAACCAAAGGCCAAAAAGAAGAAGGTTGTCAAAAAGAAGACCGACGATCATGATGAGATTATTAGAAAACTACTGGAGCAAGAAATTGAGAAAACGGAATTGGAAAAATACGAAAAACTTGAATTCGATTTACCCAAGAAGTTGAAACCTGAATTTGCCACCCTTGAGCCAATGAAAATTGAGCGAAAGGATCAAAAGCCAACCAAAGTGACAATTGTCGAGGCGGCCGATGTTCCCAAGACTGTGAAGCTAAAGCCTGGCAAACGTAAGGAGAAGCCCGCTGAGGAACAAACTGTTCAGCTACCCAAATTCCGACTAAAGACTCGCATGGTTATGGTTGAGTATCCGCCAGCACCACTTTTACCCACGCTTACAGAAATCGGTGCCACTAAAGAAAATGGTGATCTATCCCGAAATATAGAGGAGGCCGAAGAGCTACTCAAGTTCAAGCCACGTAAGGTTAAGAAAATCAAGAAGATCAAGGACGATCTGGAAAAGGTGGAGCTTGAAAAATACGAAAAGTATGTTAGTAGCGAGGAGGAACCCGAAGAGAAGACACCATACCAGAAGCCCGAAAAGACTCCCAAGCCTGAGGAAGAGCAAGAAGAAGTTAAGCTCAAACTCGGCAAGGGTAAGAAGAAGCCCAAGACGGAGGAGGAGCCCGAAAATGTCACACTTAAAAAGATTCCCCAAAAGCCTCAAGAAGTTGTTGAAGAAGTTGAGCTAACACGAAAACCCAAAGAAGTTGTCGTCGTTGAGGAACAACCAAGTCAACCAAAGGAAGGAGAATTCAAATTGGAACCATTTGAGCCAATTGATTTCGAGCATCCTGAATATGTTCCAGAAGAACTTGAACCAATTGAACATCCGGATAAGCCCGAAAAACCAAAGAAACCCACAAAAACCAAATACAAGCCGAAGGACAAAACTAAACCAGAACCGGAGAAAATAATTTCCGAAATTGTTCCGGGTGTACCAAAAGAGCAAGAAGAAGTGCCTGAACAGGAGGTTAAATTCCGTATACCAGAAAGCGAAGCTCCAGAAGAGACTGACTCACAAATAAAGCTCAAGCCTGTTAAAAAGGTTGTAGAAGAAATTCCTGCCGAGGAAGCAGTTGTAAAACCCAAGACTGAGGAGCCCAAAGAAGAAGAAACAAAAATAATCGTTATTGATGAGGAAACCAAGAAGCCAAAGAAACCAAAGGCCAAGAAGGTACAGCCAAAGGAGGAAGAGGCAACGGAAGAGAAGCCAGAAGAGTTCCAAATTTCAGTTCAAGAAGAGGAAGCCCTTGTCGAGGAGCCTCTTGAGCCTGAGAAACCCAAAGAGGTCAAGGTGAAGCAAAAGAAACCAAAGGAAGCACAAGTGTCTGAAGTTGAGATCGTTGAAGAAGTTCCACAACCAGAAGAAGTACCAGAAGAAATCCCCGTGGAATACAAAATCACAACCACAGTTTTGGAACCTGAAGAGGCCCCGAAGGAGCATCAAGTCAGAGTAATTGATTTTGACGAGAGGCATGAAACGACAGAAGAAGTCATTGAAGAGAGGGTAGTAACTCGCAAGAAGAAGCCCAAGCCACAACAGCCCGAAGAGTTTGAAGTCACGCTTCAGGAACCAAAGGAAGAACAACCAGAACCCGAAGAGGTAACCGCTGAATTTTCGGTACCAGTTCAACAGCCTGAAAAGGAACCAGAACAATTTGAGGTTGAAGTGAAGCTGATAGAGCCTCAGCCACAAGAACCAATTGAGCAAGAGATCACAGTAAAGGAAAAGACCAAGAAAAAGCCTGTCAAGCCTGTTGAAGAAGCGAAACACGAAATCGTGGAAGAAGACAAGCCGCAGCCAGTTAAAGAAGAAATTGTTGAAGAGATTAAGCCGGAAACAAAGGAAAAGACTAAGAAGCCAAAATCATATGAAATCAGTTTAACCGAAACAGAAGCCATTCAGGAGAAACCAGCTGAAGTTGTTGAAGAAGTTCCCGAGGAAACGGTTGAAGCCCCCACACCCAAACCTGTGGAAAAGTATGACTCTTATGAGATCACTCTTAAGGAATCACAGGCAGAGAAGGTGACTGAAATCGAGGAGCAACCGGAACAAGAGATTCCACAACAATTCACGGTAAAGCCGAAACCAAAGGCTCCTGAAGAATTTGAAGCCGAGATTGTGTTGACTGAACCGAAGGTTATAGAAGAAACACACGTGGAAACTGAAATCAAGCAAAAGAAAACCAAAAAGCCGAAAAAATCGGAAGAAGAAGTGGCTAGTCTGGACATTAAGGTTGTCGAGACCGAAGCTCCCGTTCCTGAACAAATTGTGATTGAAGCTCCTAAAGCAGAGATTGTTGAGCAAGAAGAAGCTCCAATCCAGGAGAAACCGAAAGACTTTACAATCAGCATTACCGAATCAGAAACGAAGCCGACGGAGGAGCAGCCAAGTGAGGCTCAATTTTCGGTTAAAAAACGCAAACCTTCTGTTACATTTGCCGAAGACCTTGAAACTGAATTTATTATAAAGGAGAGTAAGCCCGTTGAAGAAGTTACTGAACAGGCTGAAATCAAAACAAAGAAACCCAAAAAGAAGGTAAAGGAAGTTGTGGCCGATGAACTTAAAATCAAGATTACCGAGGAAACACCCGAAGAAGTTCCATTGATTGAAGAGGTCGAAGAAGTTGAGACTATAATTAAGGAAGAAGTTCCCACTGTTGAAGAGAAGACATACAAGATTGGTGTCAAGGAGACAGAGCCTGAAAAGCCAGTTGAAGTTGCTCCCGTAGAAGAAGCAATCGTTACTGAGCCAATAGTCGAAGAGCCAGAACAACCAGTGATCTATGAGGAACATAAGGTTAGAGTGGTCGAAGAAACGCCCCGCGAAGTGATTGAGGAAGTCGTTGAAGAAGAAATTAAGGTTCATCGTAAGAAGAAGCCAAAGCCAGAAGTTACGGAAGAACCAGAGGCTGAAGTGACTGTATCTGCTCCCAAGCCAGTTGACGAAGTTGAAGCAGCCGAAAGCATTACAATTGTGCCCGAACAGCCTACAGAAGAAGAAGCAGCTGAGCTCAAGGTTACCATCATTGAAGAGGAGGCTCCAGCTAAGGAGCTTGTTCAGGAAATCGAAGAAATAGAAACGGTGGAAGAAACGAAGGCACCGGAAGAGAAACCTGAAGACTTCAAATTTGGCATCAAAGAGCCCAAGAAACCAACTGTCGAGGAATTGCCAGAAGAACAAGTCACCCTTCAGAAAAGAAGAAACCAGTTCCACAAGCCGAAGTTGTTGAGGAACCAGAAGCTGAATTTGTTATTAAGCCCAAACAACCTGTGGAAGAAGTCACCGAGGAAGCCAAAATCAAGAAGAAGACCAAGAAACCTGTGAAAGAAGAAGAAGCCGCTGCTGAGCTGAATGTTACACTGACCGAAGAAGTTCCGGTTGAGACTGAAGTTCAAGAAATCATTGAAGAAATTGAAGAACAGCCCGAAAAGAAGCCAACTGAATATCAATTCGGTATCAAGGAAACTCAACCAGCACAAGAAGAAGAAGCTCCTCAAGAAGCATTCACTTTGCCCAAGAAGAAACCTGTGGAAGTGGTCGAAGAACCAGAAGCTGAAGTGACTCTCAAGCCGAAACCGAAGGTCGAGGAAGTAGTGGAGGAAGCAAAGATAGTTAAGAAAAAGCCAAAGAAACCAGTCGAAGAAGCAGCCGCTGACGAAGTTACTGTGAAAGTTGAACAAGAGATTACTCCTGAACCCATTGTTGAGGAGGAAGTCATTGAAGAAGTCCAATTCAAGAAACCAGCAAAACCAAAGCCAGAAGACGACATAGTCGATGCTGCGGTTACCAAACTGAAGAAACCTGCACCTGAAGAGGAAGATGTTGTCGCAGCTGAAGTCACGCTGAAGCCAAAATCACCCAAGGAAGTGCACGACGAAGAGTTCTCAGTAGACGTCAAATTGCCCAAGGCAAAGAAAATGACTGAAGAGACTTCCGACGAGACTGTTCAACTCAAAAAGAAGAAAAAGTCACAAAAACCAGTCGAAGAAGCTGCCGATGAGCTACAGCTACAGCAAACTGTTGTGGAAGAAAGACCAGTTGAAATCGAAGAAGAAGAGATCATCGAAGAGGCCGTTGTACTCCGAAGAAAGCCAAAGAAACCCTTCGAGCCAACAGTTGAAGATCATGAAGAAACCGAGTTCAGTCTTTCCTTCAAGAAGCCTCACACCATTACCGAGGGCGTCGAAGAAGCTGCTACAGTTCTGAAGAAACGTCCTATGAAGCCAACTACCATGGACGAAGCAGCGGCAGAACTTTCAATCAAACGCCAAGAAGAAGAATATGACGAAGGCGATGATGTTGAAGAGTTTGTCGTTAGCCAGCGCCGTAAGTCCAAGCCTCTACAATTCACCGAAGAAGAAGACCAAGAATACACCGTGAAGAAGCTGAAGCGTCGCAAGAAGGTCGACATTCCCGAGTACTCTGACGTTGAGAACGTCACATTCCGCGCAAAGAGCACAAAGACAAAAGAGGATGTTGATCAAGAATTTAATATTGCACTGGACTCATACGCTGAAGAGGAAGTATCGATGTCTGGCAAAGTGAAGATCAAGAAACCAATCAAGAAGACCTACTCCGAGGCAACAGATGAGGCTAGAATTAAAATTCTGCAAGACTATGACGATGGTGAGGGACCAATTATTGAAGAAATACGCGATGATGAGGATACTATCGATGAAGTTGAGGAACCCGAAGAATACTTTGTCGAAGAATTGCCACCAGATGAAGTTGACTTTAAACTAAAGCCCAAGAAGCAACCGAAGCCAAGCTACTCTGTTCAAGATGAAGAAGAGGAACAGTTCCTGATTGGCATTCGTCATCCGAAACGCGATTCTGTGACCTACGATGAGGACTCTCTAACTTTCAAGAAGAAGCGTAAAGTTGTACAACAACTCTTTAACGAAGGTAAGTTTGTTTTCAGCAAACGACAGATATGAAATTTAGAAACATAAAATTGCTTTATTTTTGCACAAGAAAAAAAAAAAAAACGACAAACACACATATCAGCTTTTTGTATATGACAGCGTAGCAAGGTAAAAGTAACCGACATAAATGTCAAGTGGCTAACGCTAACCAACTATTCATTGTGACCCTAGAAAAACCAACTAATATTTAATGCAAATATTTTAATGTTTTATCGTTTAAGAATTAAGTAATAATAATTCAATTTTTTGCCACAGATGGAGCCTCACTTAATATTACCAGAGAAATGGATATTGAAGGTTAGTTGTATCTTCTTAAATTATGAATTAGACATTTCAATTTTTTATATTTTTTGTTTTGTTTTTTGTAGAATCTGATAATGTCAATGTAATGTATTCCATATGCAATTACATTGCCGATAACGATGAGGCCATTAATTTGGTGGAAGGTGAAAAGGTCACTGTAATTGGTCGCCATAGCTCTGAATGGTGGTATGTAAAGAAGAGCATAACCGAAGAGGAGGGCTGGGTACCAGCTCACTATCTAATGGAACCAGAAGAATATGCCCAATATGTGCAAAACAAATTGCATGAGAAGATTGACAAGCTGCCTGTGTTTGAACGTAAGTCTGCTTGTCAGAGTTTAATGTTGTAATACAAAGTTCTGTTCAAGTGACGCCGTCTTGTCAATAACCATCTTTGATATTTATGTATTGTCGTCTTGTGATTGTTTAATTGATAAGGTCCTGGTCCTGAAGATAAACCAACGGCTCCACGTTTCATTGAGAAACTGCAGCCGATGCACACCCAGGATGGCTATACAGTGCAGTTCGAGTGCAAGGTTGAGGGTAATCCACGTCCGCAGATCGCCTGGTTCCGTGAAACGGCTATTATCAAACCATCGCAAGACTTCCAAATGTTCTACGACGATGATAATGTGGCTACATTGATTATACGCGAAGTCTTCCCCGAGGATGCTGGCAAATTCACGTGTGTGGCTAAGAATGCAGCTGGTTTCACTTCCAGCACAACTGAATTGCTTGTGGATAGTCCACTTTCGGATCATGGTAGTGATGCCACAGCATTGTCTCGCCGCAGCATGTCACGTGAATCATCATTGGCCGACATTCTCGAAGGTATTCCACCGACATTCTCAAAGAAGCCCAAGGCTCAGTATGTCGATGAGAATACAAATGTCATATTGGAGTGTCGCCTTGTTGCCGTACCAGAACCGGATATTGTTTGGACATTCAATGGCGAAGACATTGATGAGGAGGAAATTAAAAACATTCGCATTGTTACCGAATCGGACATGCATATGTATTGCAGTGTCGTACACATAACCAAGGTGAAGAAATCACAAGAAGGTACTTATGAGGTAATTGCAACAAATCGCGAGGGCGAAGCGCGTCTCCCAATCACATTGAAGGTGCGAACTAGCGACAAGGAGGCCCCACAGATACTTGAACCTCTGCGCAATATGGTCATTCGTGAGGGTGAAAGTGTTGTGCTGTCGACCCAAATTGTTGGTAATCCACCGCCAAAGGTAACTTGGTATAAGGATGGCAAACCAATTAAGAATGCCAAATCAGACAAGGACCTGCACACTTTAACTTTAATCACTCCAAAGAAATCCGAAAAGGGCGAATATACAGTTAAGGCTGTTAATCCCTTGGGTAGTGTGGAAACCACTGCTAATCTGACTATAGAAGGTAGGTTATTTCTTGTTCCATGTGCATATAAATTTACGATTTTATTTACATTTTCACTGACTGATTTCTTGCTTTCTCTCTCTCCCTCTCTCTCTCAAACGAATGTTAGAGCCCACAAGTGGAAATGCAGAGCCTCCATTGTTTGTGGAGCGTTTTGAAGAGCAGAATGTACCACAAAAGGGTGAAATTCATTTGCCAGCCAAGGTTTCAGGCAATCCAGTACCCGAGGTACAATGGTTATTCAACAATAATCCCCTGTATCCCAGTGAACGTATTCAGCAAGTCTATGATGGCGAAAATATTGAGCTCATCATCAAGGATGCCAATCCAGAAACTGATTCGGGAGACTACAAGTGCATTGCCAGCAATCCCATTGGCAAGACATCGCACGGTGCTCGTGTGATAGTTGAAGTCGATGAGGTGACCTTCACAAAGAAACTGAAGAAGACCATTACCATTGAGGAGGTGCAATCGCTTACTTTGGAATGCGAGACATCGCATGTGGTAACCACCAAATGGTTCTTCAATGGCAAAGAACTTAGCGGCATGGATCATCGTGTAGTTGTCGAAGATGGCAAGACCCACAAATTGGTTATCCGCAATACAAACCTACGCGATTCTGGCACCTATGTGTGCAAGGTAAAGAAGCAGGAGACACAATCTACTGTCGAAGTTCTGCAGCGTAAGCCTGACTTTATAAAGGTACTGGAAGATTATGAGGTAACCGAGAAGGATACAGCAATTCTGGATGTAGAACTGACCACTGAAGCCTGCGAGGTAACATGGTACAAGGATGGTGAAAAGATCACACCAGAGAACAAGAATTGTGAATTCATTAAGGACGGCAAGTCACGTCGATTGGTCATTCGTGACACAACCATACACGATGAGGGTGAATACACATGCAAACTGGAGGGTCAAGAGTGTAGTTGCGAATTGGTGGTCATTGAATTGCCGCCAGAAATTATCAAGCCGCTGAAGGATGTATCGGTAACAAAGGGCGAGAATGCCACTTTCGATATTGAACTCAGCAAGGGTGACGCACTCGTCAAGTGGTTCAAGAATGGTAAAGAGATTGTGTTCAATGAACGCATCCAACTGGCGATCGATGGCAAGAAGCAATCGTTGCGTATTGTCAAGGCGAAACCCCAAGATGTTGGTGAATATTCCATTCAAGTGGGCGAACAGACGTCACAGGCCAAATTGACAGTTGAAGAGCCGCTTGTTAACTTCGTAGTGCCCTTGCCAGATGTTACACTGGCCACCAAGACCCAAGATGCTGAATTCACAGTGGAACTATCGCAGCCCGATGTCGAGGTGACCTGGTGCAAGAAGGGTAAACCCATTAAGCCGAACAAGAAACATGAGGTCTTCGTTGAGGGAACTGTGAGACGTCTCATCATTCACGATGCCAGCGATGAGGATGACGGTGAGATCAGCTGTATTGCTGAAAATGTCACAAGCAGCACTAAACTTTGCGTTGAGGAGCTTAAACTGCCACCCGTCATTACCTCTGACAAGGATCAGACCATCAAGGTTAAGGAGAACGATGACGCAACCTTTACAGTCAAATTCACTGGTGTTCCGACCCCCGAGGCCGAATGGACAACGCGCAAGGTTGTCATACCCAAGTCAAAACGCACAATCCCGACCATTGATGAGCAATCTGCCACGTTGACCATCAAAAAGGTGGTTGACGATGATGAGGGCGAGTATACCGTTAAGCTTGTCAACCCAGTGGGTGAGGCAGAGGCCAGTCTACATCTAATCATTATGCGTAAGTGCCTGATTGCGAATTAATTGAAGTATGAACAAGAAAGCAACAAAAAAACAACCTTTTTTTGTCATTTAGGTAAGCCCACGGCTCCTGGCACACCCCAACCCTTGGAGGTTATGCACGATTCGATTACCCTGTACTGGAAGGCACCCGAGGATGATGGCAAATCAGAAATCATCGAGTACATTCTAGAGTATCATGATGTAAAGGAAGAGAAGTGAGTACAAAAGAGTCAACACACGTGAATGAATAACTCAACTAACAAACTGACTTAATACTATTGCATTTTAGATGGACTGAGATACGCAAGATCAAGGACACGACATATACAATTAGCAAACTGAAAATCGATACGGAATATGTATTCCGTTCGATTGCTGTTAATGAAGTTGGTCCTTCGCCTCCGTCTCCAATATCGCCGCCCATTCGTCTGGTACCCAAGGTGGAAACCGAAGCCCCAAGTGTGAGGGAACCACTACAGGATGTGATCAGCGAATTGGATAAGGAGGTGACATTATCCTGTGTCTTTGGTGGCATTCCAGAACCCAAGGTCACGTGGAAGAAGAACGGCCAAGTGATTGAGTCCACCTCGACTAGATATGAGAATCGCGTAGCCAAATACATTATTGAAAAGACAACCATTGAGACTGAAGCCACCTACACGTGCGTGGCAACCAACGAGAAGGGCTCCGTGGAGACTTCATGTAGACTGAAATTGCAACAGAAGCCCAGCATTGAGGTGGAGGATAAGTATCTGTCGCAGAAATTGCGTACAGGTGGTACTCTCACCATTCCAGCAACGGTACGCGGCTATCCATCACCCACAGTGACCTGGCACAAGGAGACAGTCGAACAGAAGACGACTAAAGAGATTACCATTGAGACTACCGAAATCAGTTCCATCTATACAATTAGGAAAGTAACGCGTGAGCACTCCGGACGCTACAAGGTGACAGCAACAAATGAATCTGGCTCCACTTATGTGGAATGTCAAGTTCAAGTCATCGATAAGCCGAGTCGACCACAATCGCTGGAAATCAAGGATGTCAAGAAGGATTCCATCACCTTGGAATGGACACCGCCCATCGATGATGGTGGCATGGATATTAGCAAATATACGCTGGAGAAATGTGATATCCATAATAACGTATGGATGAAGGTTTCCGACTTCGATAAGGACATTAACTCATATGCTGTTCAAAAACTATCAATGAATGCTCAATATATGTTCCGTGTTGTGGCTGCCAATCCGATTGGCGAATCGGAACCCACAGAGAGTCAGACTGTAACCATAACCAAGAAGTTTGGTAAGTAAATTGATGTCCCAATTCGCTTGATGATATTAATTCTTCACATGATTTTTCTAAAGAAAAACCATCACCACCTCGTCCTCCCACCAATGTGTCGGGTATGAATGATACCTCATTCACATTGGCCTGGGAGCCCTCGGAAACCGATGGTGGTTCAAAGATCATTGAATACATTGTGGAAATTCGGGAAGAGAGTGAAACCGTCTATCGTTCCGTGGGCATAACGACGGGCACTGTGACAAATATACATGTGGAGAATGTGATCAGAAATAAGGGCTATCTATTTAGAATCTATGCCAGAAATGAGATTGGCACCAGTGAGGCTTTCGAGACAACCGAGAAGATAACAGTGGGACGCAAGATAAGTAAGTAACAAATAATTAATATCCTTAGGGCTTTCTAATGCTTCACACTAATGCTTTTGCTAATACTCACGCGCCCGCCGCCGCCGCCGGCTAATGCAGCCAATGAAATTAAGAATATGGGTACGTAATACAAAGCGTAACCAATCACCCATTGAAATATAAAAAACTGACTAATTTGCATTCACTTTTTCATCACTTAGCGCCGCCTTCACCGCCACAGAATCTAAGAGCTCCGGATGTAACAAGCCGTAGTGTGACCCTTGATTGGGAGGTACCAGCACGTAATGGTGGCTCCGAAATCACTGGTAAACTATAATCGAAAGCACTTGCATTTGAGGGCAAATGATTTGTTTCATTTTAATTTACAGGCTACTGTGTGGAGAAACGTTCCTCAACATCGACAACCTGGACAAAGGTCATTACCCTGGATGCACATCAGCTGCACTATACCATTGATAATCTGAAAGAGAAGTGCGAGTATTGGTTCCGTGTGTCAGCGGAAAATGAGGCTGGATTAGGTGCACCAGCCGTCACCGAGAGCATATCGCTGAAGACACATGCAAGTGAGTAGCAGCAGCAGCGGCAGCATCTTTAGCATTAACTATTGGATATTTATAATGGGTTTTCCGTGTTTTTTTTTTTTGCGGTTTAGCTGTACCCTCACCACCAACCGCTCCACTGGAGGCACGTGTTATTGCCGCCAATGCTCATGTATTCGAATGGGGTATTCCCGAGTCAGATGGTGGTGCGCCACTGCTCGGCTATCACATTGCCATACGTGACATGAAGAAATCCATGTGGATTGAGGTTGGTCGTGTGCCAGCTGGAGTCCAGAAATTCCAGATAAGAGATCTACAGGAGAATCATGAATATATGATACGCATATTTGCCAAAAATGAGATTGGTCTAAGTGAACCTTTGGAATCGGAAGAACCCTACAAGGTCATGACGGCGGGTGAGTATCAATCAAATGGAACATTAATTCAAATTAATGTATATATATTTGTTTTTCTCGTCTGCCAGGTCATGCCAGCCTGCCCGAAGAGCCGCGCACTGAGATGAGTTCGTGTAATACATCATCTTGGTTAAGAGATCATAATATGGATGCTGATATACATTCATATGCCCGCGGTCGACTCTTACAACGCGATGAGTACTTCTTCCGTCTCTGGGCCCAAATACCCAAGAGCAAGAAAAAGAAGAACTCGAAATAGTCAAACATAATTTTGACAACGATATAAAAAAAAAAAAACATAAAATCAAAAACAAAACAGAAAATATATAAATACTTTAGCATTAGGTTTAAGCATATTTCAAATTGTATTTTATAAACACTTTTTTTTTGGATTTCTAGCTTCCTATTTCTATTTTCTATTCTATTCTCTGTAAAGATCATGTAAGGGCTCTCTCTTATTATATAATCCCCTATATTAATATATATATGTATGCCCAGCGATGCCCACGATACTCGATCAATGAGTGCGAGCGAAGAATAAACTTAATGCTCGAGTGCGTGGGCGTGGTTGTCATATCAAGAAAATACTACAGAACTTACATGATCTACTACTTACTTTTCTTCTTATCTTTCGTTTTTTTTTTTTTTTTTTTTGTATAATTATTGAAACATTATTTTTGTAAGCTGTGATATGAAATCAACTATCAAAATCGAAAACGGCATCAAAATCGAAATCGGAGATATAAACGAGATTCATCGCGCATCGGGCAATGTCGGCCAGCGAGCCGAAACATTCAAATGGTGCAAATTCTAGATATATTCTCGTTATATATCTAGAATATAGAATGTGGCGACTCGCTGACTGACAATGCCTTTGCCATGAAGTTTGCCCTCCATTTATTATACTATGAGGATGTCTTTAAAGTTACAAACCCAAAACAAAACCCAAACAAAAATTAAAATCAAATCCAAAGAAAATAAAATATAATAAAAATGATATAAAAAAAGAGAAAAAAAAATTAATTTTTAACGAAGAGAAGCTTAAAGTGGTTTTTGGCCAAAAGTTTTTGCGCTTGGCAAAAATCAACTAATTAATTCATTAGAAGTCGCCCCAGACTGTACATAACTTTGGAGCCCCACATTTCCTTTCACCCCCGGCAGAAAGTTTTATACTACCCCCGAAAAACTTAAAGTCCGCAAACAAAAGGCAGTCGGCGGCAGACAACTGGGAGCTAGCAGCTAGAGCCACTACACATAGAAAGCCGGGAAGCTAGAAAGCAAGCACATGCGTGTCCAGGGCCAGGGCCAGGAGCAGGACCAAGACCAAGACCAGAACAGAGCTTCAACTTATCTGGTGACAGGGCGAAATGCTGCATAAACTTTTCCCAGAGAATTGTGTGCGAATTTAATTAAAGTTTTTGCGGTTGCCACTAATCAAAAGATATTATCTAAAATGTAGTAAGTTCTTCGCCACACACACTCACACAGACTCTCCTCCTTTTCTCTCCCCCTCTCTCTCTCTCTCTGTGTCTCGCTTACTATCTTTATCTATCTTTATATCTTTCAATCTACCAATCTCTTTTTAGCTATGGGTCAGGGGGCCGCCTCCATAAAGCTAAAGCTAAAGCATATTTCCGGCACTTTAAATTGCACAAACAAAACAAAGGCAGGACACTGACACACTGCTATTGATATACCAAAAGGATCACAGTCCTGAGTAGTCCTGGCATACACAAGCGGAAATTTCATTTACGTGTTTGCTTTTCTTCTCATTCGATTTTCTTGTTGTTTAGTTTTACGTTTTCTTGCCAAACAAATACTCTTGCCAAAAGGTCTTAACGACTTTGTCCTGATCAGGAGCAAAGTTCAATCAAACGAAAGTATCAAATTTGGACTTTATTCTACAGTGAACTAATCTTGCAAACGTTTCTCTAGAACTAAACTTTTAAGCTAACACTAAAGAAGGGTATACATTCAGCAATTATTTTCTATTTTCTTCTTTTTTTGTCATGAATGTATGAGTATGAATTGAAAGCTGCTAAGCTTCTTGAGAGGCTTTAAAAAGTTTCCATTTTGCTTGCCATCTCGCTTGTGTGCCCATTAGTTATGGTTTATTAAGATCTACACAGATAGAGACAGATATAGAGTGGGAGAGAGAGGGGAATACAAGTGTGTGTAAGACAAACAACTTTGTCTAATACAATTGTAAAGTTATAATAGAATTCGAATTGGGAAAATTCTCTGTTGTTGTCGGCAGCAGCACATGGCTTCACATAAGTATAAAAACAAATTACATATAAAACTTTATGGTTAGCACGTAGAAAATGAAAGGCCTGTCAAGGCTCGTCAAACGTGATACACATAGGACGACGACTCATAAAATCCATGGACACCCCAACCAACCCACCCGCCAAACAGCCCAATCGAAACTTTTGGCTAATTACTTACCAAAACGCCATAACAATGATGATGAGAAGTAGAAAGGAAGAAATATAAGGTAATCTGAAACTGAAAAAAAGACAATAAATTTAATTATTAACTTGTAAGCGAAATAAAAACAAAAAGAAATCAAATTATATGAGGTATATGTATACCCATTCAAGTTACCTTTGCATTTAGTTGTCAAAGTTATTTAGTTTGAGACCTCACAGTTTCTGTTATATAGCACCAAAGTCAGTAAATCAGTAAATTACTGCATTAAATCTTAATTTTCATATTATTTTTCCCATTGGTATGACAGTTACGGATCCAACTTGTTGATAGAACTAATATTCCTTATTGGAAACTAACTAGTCGAAGAGAGAACCTTTTCATCTGGTTTATATGCGGTCATATGGACTTAGGTACTCGTAATTGGTCCAACAAAAGAAATGTCGTAAAATGTTAATTGCATTTCATGTTTATTACGTTGATAGAGTAAAAGCAAAAGCCCCCCGATGGGTCACTAGGCCTAGACATTAGCCTGCTGTAAGCGAAGCATCATTAACCCCCTTTTCTCAGTGTGCAACAAGGTCCCCAAATAGCCCCAATACGACGAGCCAACTTGCTGCAGATGGTAGGTATAATTGCCCAACAGGCAGAAACAGGCAGAAACGGACAGAAACAGGCCGAAACAGGAGCAAAAGGCGGCAAAAGCTCAAGCCCGATCCAGCCCATGGCCATTAATTACAAAATGCAGCGCCATAAAGCCAAGAGAAAAGCGAAAGGAGAGAAGGAAAACAAAAGTGACACAAATTTCAGTGTATCTGCAGTAAGAACGATTTCCCGATGATGATAGTTTAAGAACATTACAGCATGGACGACCCGTGGCCGGCGCATAACTGGAGGCATTTAAAGAAAATATTCCATAAAAGTTGCGAAAGAAACCAGAAACCAGTTCATTGACTATGGAATGCCCTAAGATGAAATTGAAGAAGGAACTCAATGAACTCGAAGGACATTTTAAAATGTATACAAACAATCAAAAGTGAACCAAGAAATGGAGATAAAAATAAAGTAACATAGTAGAGGGCAGAAATCAATAATTTCTTCTTCAACACTCAACCAATAAAATTTAAAACAATTTATATCTTCAGTTCAAATGTTTACGACTTGACAAACTAAAGTCAATTCAGAAGGACACATTAAACGAGAACTTGCTCATCTTTCTGCTCTGAAAAATGGTAAAAAAAAAAAAAACTATTCTATTTGTTAAACATTTAAGAACAAACTCAAGAACAGTTACTGGGTGGTGCTGGGGAAGGATAAAACAAAAAAAATATATAGAATCACTGAATGAAATATTGCTAGGATTATATTTGACTATATTTATATAAGTATTGTATGCAGGAGGTAAAGGTAATCTGCTAGCTTCAGCCTGACAGCTACTCATAATTCTGTTCTTTTCTATATATATATATATAAATGGCATTTTACCTCATTTCCGTTTGACTTGCCGTTAGCCCCTCCTTACCACTCCTTACACACAGCAACAGAAGCAGAAGTAAAAGCACTCGTTACCAACTCTCAAACATTGACACGAAATCAATATACCCATTCCTTATGCAATCGAAAGCCTGAGAACATATTGTAAATATAAAATATTTATTGCCGATTGCACACGCACTCCCTGCTGCTACTGCAGGGCTATGCCTTCCGTTCGTCACCCATCTCCCCGCTGTTCTTGCTGCTGCTTTTGCCTGGTTATAGCAGAATCTTTCGATATGATATGTATACACTGCCCATTCAGCCGCATCCTTCCCTTTGAATGCATCGAACATCCGACTACAAGAGCCGCAGAATTTGCTGTTTTTCCTTTCTTTTTCTTTTTGAACAAAACTTTTATATTTTTTGTGTTGTAATTCATAAAATTTAACAATGAGACAGAGGAGGCAGAAGGGAAATGTAATTTAATATTTAATAGAGACATTTTTGTACAAATTAACAGCAAATTTTCATCACTCTTCTCTGTTTCTGTGTCTGTCTCGGTTCTGGTAGTGGTCCTTGGTCTTGGTTCTGGTCTGTAACCATTTGCCATTTAAAAATCAAGTGTGCTGAAAATTAAATTTCACAAACTGTTTTTCACAGGGGGGCACATAGAAGGAGGGCACTTCAATGCAATGTAAAGACTTTTAGTGGCTTCCGCTATGGCAGTAGCATCCAGGACTAGAAACTAATGAAAGTGCTCTTACTCACTCACTTTTCATCTCCCTCTCTTTCTCTCTCTCTCTCTCTCTCTGAGGACATCTCTAGTTAGGACACACACACACACACACACTCACATAGAACCTCGCTTGACTTTTGAGGCAAAGCAATTAAAGTCAATTGGCATTTTACCAAAATGCGCTTTACGTGGCGTATACGTAATATTATTTAAGTGAGTGTACAACTTTTCTTCTGCTTCTGCTTCTGCTGCTGCTGTCAACAGCATTAACTTTCGTTGACATTTTCCCAACCACAAATGACATAATAATTTATGATTTCATTCGAAAAATGATTTCATTTTGAAAGTTTATAGTTGGGGAAAGAGTATGTACATCCCCATCTATCTTTCCCATTCATTCATGTTTTATGACTCTCTTTCTCTCTCTCTCTCTCTCTCACTCTCCCTCCCTCCCTCTTTATTTCTCATTCTCTCATTCGGGGCGAGGAGTGAAAGTGTTCTTGATATATAGAAATATTTCGATTTTGGCACTCTTGAAGTGAAAAGTTTTTACAACTGGTAGCTGCTAGCCTAGGTGCTATCAAATGATCTCTGTTTTATGGCCTCATTGACTTTATAATGTGGCCTCATAAAAGTTTGGCTAAAACCAAAAACCATTTGCATTTATCGAGAGTCGAGACGAGTCGAATCGAGACGAGATGTGAGCGTAGAACAGTCGTTTGGGTTTGAGCAACTCAAAAGTTGCTTGATTAGCTCATTATAGAGTGTTTGACATTTACGAGCATATTTTTCTTATTTTTCTTTGCCACCCCCTCTCACTCCTAGTCGTGGTCGACCAGATAATGTTATATATTGGCAAAAAGAGAGGAAGTCATAAAATGTTTGCCACACTTTTAAATATGGCAAATGAATGCAAAGGATTTATATTAGTCTCCAAAAGGATATAGTTAAAGTACAAATCAATACAAATGAAGTCGTTACAAATTTCTATAGAGACAAGAAAAACGAGAAATTCTATTGTTCTTGCAATTTGAATTGGATAGAAATTTTCCAATTTAATGTAGGTCACTTTGGAATAAGAAGAAATTGACAACAACTAGAGAAGATGTTTCGCTAACATTGTCAACTAACATTAATTTGTTCAATGATTTTTTTTAGGCTTTTCTTAAATCACATTACCATTTATTAATAAATCAAATTCACGTTGTAACTTATGTAAAAATTTTGGTCATTAATATTGGGGATATATACAACAAAAATTAATACAAATTTATTTTTGTCTATTTTTTTTCACTAAAATGGTAATCTCAAGACATAAGCGATCGCAACGTCGTGGGGAGAACATTATCACATCTTTGGTAACAACAAGGTAAGTCAATTAAAAGAATCTTCCAAATTTTATTTTTTTTTTTTTACTAAAATTGTAATCTCAAGACATAAGCGATCGCAACGTCGTGGGGAGAACATTATCCAGAATGCGAATACATCTTTGGTTAAAACAAGGTAAGTCAATTAAAATAATCTTCCAAATTTTAAATTATGAATACTACATATATTCAACATGATTCGAAATCTAGGGTGAATGCGGCCATTCCGGATTTTCCAATCCGGCAGGATCTTTCAAGCGAACCGAACTTTTCGATCCCTTCAAACTTTATAGCCACTTTTCCACCTTTTCAGACGATCACATTTAAGCCGCAAATATTTGAAAATTCATATATTCCTTCAATGAACATATCTTACGTTAATCAAAATTTTCTTTCGACTCCAATTGATCCAGTTCTTCCTCCTGTCGAGCCGATGGACTGGGAGTGACGGATGTCTTCTACATATTCCTTAATTTGTCCCAACAATTTTTGTTCAAAATTGGCAAAGTTATCAAAAAGAATATGTGATGGCCGCATTGCGAATCAAGTTCAGAACGTCAATAAGAAAATGCAACCATTTTCAGTTATTAGTTTTATTTATTATTATTCGTTATTAAAACTTTATCGAAAGTATATATTTGAAAATTCTTATAGATCTCAGGTATGTTCCATCAACACTCGAAAATAATAAGTAAAGCAAATAGATTATATTTTTGCAGTGATATATGAACTCATACTTAAGCAAATATCATTATGCTTTAGTTTTGCCAGTCATCCACTGCCAGTGGCAAGTAACGCCAACTCGGAGACTTGACGATGATGATGTTGACTTAATTCTGTGTAAGTTTCCATTGGCCTTTGCATAAATGCATTTTTATGCGCTTCGCTGCACACGGGGGACGCTAAACAGATTTGCACCTTTTCGCATATAAAGTCAAATTTACAAGTTGAAAACGCAAAAATTGCAATGGCAAAATATGCAAATGACACAACGTTTGGGGGGCAAGCACAGAATTTTTTTTTTTTTTTTTTTGTGGGGGGTAAAAGCAAACGACGAGGACAACCCTCAGTTAAATTGGGATCAAACGGGGAACGGGGGAAAGGAAAGAGGAAGAAGGGGTCGAAACCGAAATTGCTTTAAATATTTTTGCTTGGCCTTAAAATGAAGTTGTGTTGTGTTGTTCCCTGTGTGTGTGTGTGTATGTATGTGGGTTGTGCTAATGTAGAGACGTGTTGGGCATTGGCAAAGATAAGTAAGCTGTAAACTAAGCTGCCAAGGCAGAAGGAGGATGCAAGGATGCAAGTCTACAATGGTAAGATGGAGCAGCTGCTTCTTGCCAACACTTTTCTCTCTTTCTGGCATCTCTGTGTGCGTGTGTATTTACGTGCTTATCGTGAAAGCTGCTTAAAATGCACTCCCTGGCATACGCTGCGTATGCGTGTTGTCGTTTTGTTCTTTGAATGCTTCAAATGCTTTGCAGCACATTAAATTGCCAATATGGCTTTATTGTTCGACTTGGAGAGAGAGAGAGAGAGAGAGTGAGAGAGAGAGGAAGATACACACGCACATAGAGTACTTTGTACTACTCCTTAGCCAGCTGGAGGCCAGAGCAGCGATTTATGCTGTCACACCGAGAGGTATGTGGAGAAGGAGGAGGAGGAGTTGGGGGTAAGGGCGAGAAAGTGCCGCCTATGGGGCCATAACAACTACACACACACACACACACACACACAGAGAGAGAGAGAAATTGAGGGTCTCTGGGAGTCGATTCTAGGCTGCCATTGGCAACATATAAAACGTGGCACTCGATGATGCCTATGGGCAAGTTCGCACCATACGAACCAACGAACCAACTCGCTTTTGGTCTGGCTTGGCTTGGCCTGGCATGGCCTGAACTAAACATCACTTCACAACTGCCAAGCCAGCACATCCGGTTTCCGTTAGTTGCGCCGCTTTGCCATGCCCTGTCTGTCATGTTGATGTTACTTCAGGTAATATCATTTAGCGTAGAGAGAAGCAACCAACCAACCAACCTTTCCTTTGCCTGTACCTTCACCTTGCCCTGCCACGACTACCTACATATATGTTGGAAAAATATTATCTTGTTACAATGTTAGAAAATATATATATGTATATATAGACTTCTTTTTTTGCTCTCCTTTGCCTAGTTTGCCTTTGGCTTATGAGCGGAAGTACGTGTCGCTCGCCTCAGTAAAGCGAGTAGAAAGTAAAAACACAAAAAATAATAATAATAATAATAAAAAAACCAACGGAAAAAAATGGGGAAAAGTAAAAACGATGGAAGAAAAACGGAAAACTACGCACACTTGCCACGACAGCTCAGGGGAAAAATATATATCTATGGCACACATATGTAAGTATATATAGGTACATATAGATAAATGTTAGGGTTATTCAATAAGAATAATGTACAATTATACAACTACAGAAAGTGAATTTATTTGGTTACTTTTGCTCCTTTTTTCCAGGTGAAAATTTTGAGATATTTTCTCCATTTTGCACTATGAAACACCCTAATATACATGGTACACACATCTATGGGAAGGAGATGTTTAAATTTGATTTCAAGTGCTAGCATTTTGATGGCGAAATAAGTGAATGCGTGCTGCGGCGGTTTACGTGTGCTTGTTATGACCCCCAAGAACTATGGGCGGGCATCGTACTATTGGGCATCAGAGTAAAATGTGTTTAAAGGTAAAAAAAAAAGAACACAACATTCCCTTCAAGTATATGTACGTAAATAACATAAAAGAAGCATAAATAGAAAAAAAGAATATTTCAGAAATATTTTTAAAGTACGAGTAAACGGAATTTTTACAAGTAGTCGTATTGAAATTTAATAAGCAATTTGCCACAGGTTTAATAGTTTTACAATAGTTTTGGAGATAATCAGCTTAACGAGAGTTGCCTCCTCTTCTTGCAATTGTGTTGTTGTTGTTATTGTAATGAGCTTATGTTTCATGTTAAATACATTTCAGTTCAATAAGTATTTAATATGAAAAGCGAATTATTTTTAATTTTGTTATTCTTTTGCAGGCATTTGGCTTGGCCGCACGAAATGCCGGCAATTATTTTGTAGCATACTTTTCAGGGTCCAACTCATTTGCCTGCAGCTTCGATTAACAACAAGTGGCAACATTTTCGCTTCGAAACAGACGTTCCTCTCTCCATTGGAGTTATTGTCATTTACAATTGTCCCTTTTATCCCCCCACCCCCCATCCACCTCTCCGCACCCACACACACAAGGAGTCTCCGTTAAAGAAGCGGCAAGGAAGAGTCCGTGCAGTTGCTTTTGATTTCTCATGCGTGCAACGTTTACTCAGCCGCGTTCTGTTCGTTGCCCGCGAGCGTAGCCGAAATAACACACACACACACCCTCACCCTTTCAGTCTCCTTCTCTCCTCCTTTCTCTCTCTCTCTCTCCTCTCATTTGCTTTACGCATGAATTTGCTGGCGAACAGAGCAAATGAGAAAATGAGAACGCCGCGACGACGCTGCTTCACGCTTCACTCTACTTGGCACTCACTTAATTATTGCACAAGAAACTGAAACGAGGCCACCACCATCAAGACCAAGGCGTCCGTCGCCCCCGCCTAAAGGGGCACACACCACACACACATGGCACATTGCACATTGCATAACATAAGAAATATACACATATGCAACTGCAACTGCAATTGCTGCAGCAGCAGCTGCAAGTCTAGTAAGTAAGCAAACTTGCAACTAGCTGGGGCAACAAACTTTCCAGTGTGGCAATGTGCTTGACATGCATGCTTAACCGTAATGTTAAAGCCAAATTACCCATTCGCATTTGCCATCGTCCTCACTCCCACTCCCACTCTCACATTTTTCCTTTATTTCCTGATTCGAGCTGGGCGTACTCCCCCCCATCCCAACCCACTTCACTCCACCCTGCCCTTCTGGAGGTGTGAGATTTAAAACGGCGTTGAAGTGTCGATGAAGGCAAATTCCATGCATGCAAAACTCCATAAATGAGTGTACATATTTACGTGTTAATTTGTTACTAGAAATACGTTCAAGTTTCTCATCCAATTGATATTTAAGCAGCTAATTAGCATTATATTAGTTTCAATTATCTAACGGCCGGAAAATCATTTCAGCTTTATTTAGGTCATCCAACAAACAAAATGAAAAAAAAAATAAATTAAATTTTTCGAATAGATTTTGGAATATTTTCGAAATTGTGTGAAAACTTTGATTCACAGCACTAAAACCAGAAAAATGACTCTTGAAAATCGTGAAATTTTACCTTGTTAGAACATTCTGAAGTTAAAATAATTGGTTCTCGAATTGGAAAGATAGAAAATCAATTATCTGACGTAAATAACTGACCTTAACAAGATAACAATTATATTTTCCATTTCCATTTCAAGTGAAACAATGGACAAATGATTTGGAGAGCAGCAGCAGCAATGAAGGAAGTAATTTTCACACAAAACTGAACAGGGAGGATAGTCATATCATGTGAGTGGATACAACACAAGCAAACACAACTGTAACCAGATGGTGGTGAGGGGGGGGGATAGATAGTCCTCTGTCCTGGTGTTCCCACCAGCCAATTTATAGCCAACTGAGTAGAGAGTATATGCATTGACCATTTCAATTGCCGTTTAAATAATTTCTACGCTAATTATGTTTAATGCCACAGCGCGGATACACGTACACATATACAGATACATATATACAGCAGATACACTATATATATTATATTTACGGTTACTGGTCGCAAGCTGTTACCTGTCCATAGAGAAGGATACCATACCGACATAGCTCTCAACCTACCATATCCGGTGACAAAGTTTTGCACTTCCGCTCGAATTGTTTTTGTATTTGCCTCCTGGCAATGGCAGCGCAATTAAGTCCGGTTTGCAATTTATATAAGCCACGTAACCGACTTTGCCGAAACCCCAGACCCCTCCCCCACCACCCTTTGGTTTCTACTACTCTTCTCTGCTCTCTCTCTCTCTCTCTCGCTCTCTGTGTCTCTTCTCTGTTTCTGATATTGCTGTTATCGGTCCGTTACACACTTTATAATGTCCTTGGTCTTGGCCATTTTTCATTTAATTTACCGCACATTTTATCAGTGTGCTCTATGGACACGTTTTTTAATGGGACTAGGCTGGTAAGCCTTTTGGTTTACTTATTTCGTTATCATTATCCTGTTATCCTGGCCTGGCCCGGCCCGGCCTAGCCCGGTTGCCTTGCTAGCTGGCTGGCTTCTGTGTGTGTCGGCGGCTGTGTTGTTGGCTGCTGCTGGAGGCATCACATAATTAAATTATCTCGCAATTGCCTGCTAAGTGCGCTGGCATTCGTTTATGTAGAAATTTTAGCCGGAATATTGTAGGCATTAAAGGACGACTCTGGTCCTTGCTTTATTTATTTATTGAGCGTCCCTTTTTTTCTCTCTCTATCTCTGTCTATCCTTATACCCTTGCAGTGGGTAATTTAAAATTGCTCACTTGTTTGACCATTGAGACCCCTTTATCAATATTTGAATGGAATTCAGTAGTTAAGCTTTTTAATGGTACATATAACTGAAATATTCATTGGAACCAGAGATGGAGTGGTCGAGCGTACTACTTGTGTTTGTCAGTTCTTTATGTATTCTTGATGAATATTTCCTTTTTCGAACGAGCCTAATCGAGAGAGATAGACCATGATCCTGTATGTGATTATGTGGTCAAGGAATTACAAGAGCATCGGAATGTCGGCACTGGTTAAGAAAGCTTCCTTAATTTTTTTTCCTTCGTTTTTGGTTGTTGGCCTCCGCTAGCCACTTCCTGGCTTTTGTCCTTTTTCTATATATATATATATATATTTTTTTTTTTGCACTGGCCTAATTATTATCTCTGCTTTGGAAATTCCCTTTCTTTTTTTTAAACACAAACTTTACCGAGCCTCCCGACACCGAGAGGGAAAGGGAGTGGGAGTGGGAGTGGGAAAAAAAGGCAGTCAATAAGTTTTTGAAGGACCTTAATTATTTTGCTGTTGTCCTGGCACACAAAAGTTTCTGCTGTTGTTGACCCATTTGGCAAAGGCTCAAACTCTTCAGAAACTTTAAGAACATTTTGATAAAACAAAAAAAAACATAGTATATAAAAAATCGGGGGATAGGGGGTTAAAAAGCGAAACAAAAAACACGTTGCCTTTGCCTGCACACACAGCACAACGAATGAAAATGATTTTGTCATTGCATCCTGCAAATGCTAGCAAGGACTACATCAAAGGCTTTGCATACCAAATGCTCTTTTGTTTTCTTCTATTCTCGGACTTGGGGGACAACTTGTCGCAAGTGTACAAGTTGTGTGTGTCCCGAAAAGCTGCTCACAGCATATCCTGTTTGCTTAAAAGCTTCCGTTTCAAGTCCGATTCCGAGTCAGAGGCTCAGTCGCAGGCACAGTTACAGTCCGAATATCAGAGAGCATGGGAGGTGTACGAAAAGTCCTTGCAGCAAATGTGCAATTATGACAACCAAGAGGCGCAGGCGGGCTGGCAGGGGACTGATTGACGTTGAACGGCCATAAATCAATAAAATGCAACTTGAGCATGCAAAAATGTCAGCTCTATTCACAAACAAAAAACGACAACAACAACAACAATCCTCTGAATCCTTGCCCTGAAATTTATTTGCAAAAATAATGCCCATCATTGTTAATCAAAGCGAGAGTGAGAAGACACAGAGAGAGCAAGAGAGAAAAAGAGAGGCACTAACCAATAGGCCATAGGCAGTAGGAAGCGGAAGGTGGTTTGGACACAGAGACGGAGACGGAGAGAGACCCTGATGCTGACACTACTGGTCAGCCATTGTGTTATGCTGTCCAGTGGCCAGACATTTGCTAGTCAGGAATTCAGCTCGACTTGCTTCTACTCCATGTCTGTGTGTGTGTGTACAAATTTTGTTATATCAAGCGTCTAACTGGACAAAAAACCCTACAAAACAATGATGCATCCTTAAATGGAAACTCAATCAAGGACTTCTTTCTCGACAATGTCTCTTTGATGTCAGTGAAGTGCTTTCTAATGCCACTTAATCCACCGGTCTCCCCTATATATAGCTATTAAAACGATCGCGCGACAAGTAGTCGTATGGTAAGACTCGTGGCGGTAGTGCTCTATGGTCTATCTAATTCGTTTTTGATATCATTATTAAACATTTTCTCGACATTTTCAGCTAACTTCTTTAGACATAGATTGATAGAAATTGTTTTAGTGACTATTTAGTTTTTGTATTGATGTCTAAGAGATGTCTAAGAAATTAAATTTAAGAACAATTTTTTAATAAAAAGGAACTACCTTTGCAAATTTTGTTTTCTCTCACTTACTAGTTAACCTATTCGACTGGCACATGCTGTGCATCTGTGTGACATGTATTGAAGTATATACACACACACACACACACTCACTTACACACTAAGCAAAACAATGGATGTGTACAAACAACAACAACAGCAACAACAACAACAATGACAACAAAACTAACAACAATGGAGCACAAAATTGCGGCTGTCATCAGTGGGGAAATTTGCATTTTGCACAAATTGCAATACGTAAGCTCCGCTTCGCTCTGCTCTGCTCTATTCTGCTCTGCTTCGTTCCGTTCCGCTCTGTTCAGCTCGTCCTCCCAAAGCCATCGCCAAAAACTACACACACACACACACACACATATGTGTATATACTAGTCTAACCTAGTCCCAGTTCCCAATCCTAAAACCCAATTGTCTCCCTTTTACCCGCGACGCTATCCTATCCACCATGTTTCAGCTTCATTTCTTTTTAGTAAGTAAGTTTTGCATACCAACATTTTTGGTTTGAAAAATGGTCGCTCTCTCGCTAGCTTCTCTTTGTCCTCCTCCTCCTCCATCCCCCCACTCGTTAACCCTGCTGTAAAATGATTTTAGGGTATTGTATTTGTCGGGGTTATGTTCTTTATGTGTTTTATGAAGCTAACATGGAATTATTTCGAGCTCATTACAGAATGCAACCAGAAAATTACATTCGCCCGCCATTTACACTGAATCGCATGCATATCAATTAAGCTTAGTCCAAATTGCATGATGGGACACACACTGGATGCTAATGGTCATGGGGGGCGGGTATGTGGGCATGGCTCATTAATGTTACAACCCTCATCATCGTCAATCCTTCCATAATGATCACACACATTTTTTGTTAGCTACTTAATGGAAAGTTTAGTTTAGTTAATCGAAATATTTGCCACTCGAATGAAGCTTAGAGTTAAAAAAAAAAAAAAAATAGATAAGAAGAAAAATAAATATATAGAGATAAGTATTAGAAATTACGGAAATAGTTTTGCAATTGTGCAATGAACTAAAAGTTGGCTATTGCCAGTTGGGGGCGCAAGAAGGAGGAGGATGGTAATAAATTCCATTGATTATGATGCCAGAGAGTCCAAAACTCGGATTTTAATTCAATCATTCACAGATGAGCGATGGCCATGACGTTCATTAGTCGCGTGTTAATCATACGCCACGTTGCACATCTATGAGCTAATTAAGGCTCCCAGCAGCAGCGGCAACAGCATTAGGTTAGAGAGATGTGTTGGTTATTATGATGGGGTTTAAATCTCCCCTCTCGCTCTCCTCTCCTCTCCTCTCTCTCTCTCTCTCTTTTGTGCTCAAGTGATTTTATAGATTTTTCCAATATGACATTTTTCACATTGCGAGTGGTTTGTGTATAATGAATGGGTTAAGTCCCTTTTTTCGTTTGATTTATTGCGGTTCGTCGTCCTCCACCTCCACCAACACCCGCTACCTACTCCTTTTTCTACTCTTTTGGAACGTGCTTTGACTAAACAAATTCATCGAAACGGGAAGGCAAATTCAAAATAATAACAAACTGTTTTCTTTTCCTTATACAGATATATGCATATATTTAATATAAATTAATCCAAGATAAATAAGCAAAAAGTCTGCTCGATCATAGTATATCCATTTGTTGAGTTAACTGTTTCATAGAAAGTATAATTGAAATCGGTAAGTCTAAGGCCCAAATCATTATAGGAGACCACATTAAACACAAGGAATAAACTAAAAACAATTGATATTAGAAAATCTTGAATCAATTTCGCTTTGATAGTGTAACGTAAATCGTCCTTAAGCACTTGACATAGACTTATGCTTGAGCAGCGCAATTCCTGTGGTTTATTTCCAGTCATCAGCTTGAGTTTAAGTGGAAAGAAATTCCGTTGGCTTTGGCATTTGAATTTAAATCTTAATTATTGTTTACCATTAGATCCACAATATCCAATTGTTGATTTCGACGTGGATGATATCTACCAGAGTTTCTGTAAATCAGAACTTGTTGGTAGAATTTCTCGGGATTTTGCCAAAGGCCCTGATAGAATTTATCTCTTTCGATTTTAAAATCTCGCACAACCAACAGCAAAGTGAGAGTCAAGACCAATAGATTGCACATATAACGTAATTGATATGGTTCAATACAGAATAGCACAACATTCAATTCAAGGGCATGTGTCGTATTGGTCATTATGAATGTATTGATAAAACTATCCGATATCAAGGCACAAATAATCAGAATATTGATGCAAAAGAATGTGGCAATATGTCTTTGAATTTTAACCAATTGGGGTTGAACTCTCAGTAATTCTTTTAGCAATTTAATGCGACGCCTGTAGCTAAGGGGAACTGTGAATACCTGATTCATGGCCACATAGATGCATTGCAGCCAAATGAAGCTATTCACTTGGAGTAGTAACTGCAAATACCAGCACACAAGACAACTAATCATATAAATTAATTGCGAGCGATCGTAGAGACTAATCTGCCAATATATAATGCTGAGGAGCTCCAAGACTATCAGCCAGGCCCAACAGAAGGCACGACGCACCGAAGTACATAGAAGTTCACCCATTGCCAGTTGCAGTTCACGATGCACAACGGTCATCTCATTCAATATGGAGAGTAGAAAACGACGATTGATAATGTAAAATACACAGGGCACTGCATATACTAGGAAATTGCGTTTATCAATCACCCATTGGTTCGGAGAGCTAAGCACGAAGAGACAAAACACTATATTGACACCGTACATGAAATAGACTAGAATTTGCTGGGCAAAAGTAAATCTTTTCGTGTCCTCATTATAGTAAATGTTGTACAGGCAACACAGTTGACAGATCATTTTCTGAACATTGAAATAGCTGATGATGTGGCAGAGACAAAGCAGCTTTCCCATCGCCATAATGGCGACAACTGTCCAACAAGAACACTGTCCAAATGGAACGGACGAAGGAAGGAGAACTACTGACTATTGCCGTCTGGATGAAGCCAAGTCAAGTACTACTGCAATTAGAATGGTTAATAAATTGAGTAACTAAGCAACGCCGAATAGCAAAATGCTCTTCTTGGTGAAACAACTAATAAGGACGATAGGATTGATCAATTAAATCTCTCCGTTTGGACGCTGCGTAACGCACAAGCAACTAAGTGACGAACAAGTTACTGAGGACCGCACAAGCGACAGAGTGACGCACAAGCAAGATCGGCACTAGCTTGCTCATTCCTCCACCCTTTTTATGTGCCTTCTAATAAAGTTCTCATACAGAACTGTTACATACATTATCATGCACTTAATATACCCTTTCACCTTATTGTCAGAGAGCAATTTGGTAGTACTTAACGTTAATGTGATGACTGGAAAAAAGGGGACGACTAAGTAAATGCTTTTAGCACAACCTAAAAAAAAAAAATGAACGAGGAACGAGGAACCAAAAACAACAAAGAAAAGCATTTTGAAGTAAGGGTAATTGATGGCCAGCACACACATTGAGATCGAAATGAAGGCGAACCACTTCAATTAGCGTAATTTTGGAACACAAGCGTGAACACACACCTCAACATACATCGTCATCGACATTAGCTGCGGCACTAGTACCGGCTCCGGCTTCGGCTCCGGCTCCTGCTCTAGCACCAGCACCGGCACCGGCATCGACAGCGACATCAACATCAACCGCAAACCTAATACCCAACGTAACGTAACCCCAAATCGATAAGTTGCACACGCTTAAATATTTAAAATTTCTGGCAGGAGCCGGAGCCAATCGTCCTTGTGGACTATGGGGCAACCGCTGTCAGACCCACTTCAGATTTGCGTCGCCCACGCAGCAAACTAATTTATTTGCTAACTGGGAATTGCCCATCCGCTCATCCCACTCAGCCCGCCGTGCCTTGCCTTGGCGAGAATGGTGGCGATTAATTTGTTCAAGTCTCAATCGCTGCTTACTCTTTTCCCACACCCTTTCCCACCGCTCCTTCTCCTTCTTCTTCTTTTTCTCCATTTCCATCCATTGGCGAGATTTGCATGTCCTGGCACGTGAGCATATCGGCATGTTCATCGCAGCATAACCCAAAAATGTCAAACTCAAGCGGCTCACTTGCCATTTTTTTTTTTTTTCTACCTTCTTTTCTTCTCTCTCTGTGTTTTTCTGGTTTCTCTTGCTCCTTTGCTCCAACTTCTCGACGTTTACTTTGTCATTTCAATTTTGAATTCATGTCGCAACGTTCAGCGCTTTTATGTGGCATTTTAAAATCCTGTACAAGTCGCCCGACACAAGGACACGCAACGTTGGAATTCAATAAGGAAGCATACTCAAGCTAGCCAGCCCAGCCCAGCGCAGCGCATGAGAAGTCCGGACCTCCAGTTTTACCCGGGTATGTTTGTCAAACAATCATTAGAGACGACATCAGGGCAGGCAGGTTGTGTGGGCAGGAGTGTAGGAATGAACGAACGAACGAGCAGAACCTGAACCCGAACCAGAAGCTAGGAGAATAACCTCGTCAAAAAAGGCAGGAGGAAAACATCACAATCATCGTTAGAGCAGGCGGCAAAGTTGAGTCAGAGCTCAGGCTCTTGACACCTAAGCTGAATGATGTGCGTGGGGGCGTGGCGAGCGCAGAGCAGGGAGGGGGAGGAACGTATGTACGTACGGAAGATGTACACGTTCCAAATGTCCTTCTTCTACAGCTTTATTATGTGTGACTTTTGGAGCGAACGGAAATGGCAAAACAGAATTTGATGGGGGGAAGCCAACTTTGGCAAACAGAGAACGACAACCAAAAATAAATAATTATCTGCAAATTCTCGGAATGCCCCCGAAAACGGAGTTTGACCTTTAAAGACGCTTTTTTTTTCGTTGTGATGGCATTACTCCCAGATAATATGTTGAAAAGATTTCTCGGGAAAACTAGAATTCATTTTGGGAACTTTAGTTTGTGGTCGAGAAAAGCTAAAAAGTAAATGATTTGTTAAAGTCGAAAAGGTTTTTCAGAGAAATAAATTTTTAGCTCTAATGAGCGTATGCAAATTGATCAATGAACGATATTTACATCATCTCAAAAACTCAGTCAAGTAAGATTTTTCATGCTGTTCCATGATCTAGCGAATCGAAGTGCGTGAATCGCTGGAGAAGCAACTAAATCTTTTAAGGAATCCCTTGTCCAAATGCTTAACTATTCGCTTGCTGATCTTTGAGTGCTAAGTCAAGTAAGTAAGTTTACTATCCAAGTCAATTTGCCGGAATATTAATAAATATTTTTGGTGTTCCTGCAGTAGTAGCATTCCATTATTTGCCTTGTTTTTCATTCCAGCTGGACAGCTGTCCAATATTTAATTTTTTTTTCTTTTGGTGTGGCAACTGCAGCAATTTTCATTAGCTTAAAAACTTTGCCTTACCCTGAGCAAACTCAATTTTTAATAAGTTTGTTGTTTTTTTGGGTTGCCTGAAAATGCACACACACACACACACACAAAACTTGGCGGCACACACAGAGTGCGCCATGGTGACGTAGCAGGAAGGTGGCGACTCTATGAGAGGGATGATGGTGGCATCAAAAACATGCATAAATCATCAAAAGCAGCAACGCTGACAACTAATGAAAACATGCAAAAATTTATAGCTACAGAAATCGACGAGCTAAAAAAAGGAATTTAAAAAAAAAACCAAAATGTGTTTGGCTATGGCAATCAAAGAAAAGAGAAATAAAACCAAAAATAATACATATTCCAGCTAGTTGGCCGAAGGCGAGCCATTTAAATTGAAAAAATGGCAGCCGAGAAATAAATTCATTTGCTTTATGCGCAGCACGCAGTCAAAAAAACAAAAAAATTAAAAGCAAAAAATAAAGCGACCAAAGGACCGCACTAGCATCCCTGCTGTGCCGAAGTTCCTGTACTCTGTGTGCCCTTTTTCAATGTAATGGATATTTTTTAAATATTTATTTCGTTCAATTTTTAATAGTGAAGAACTAAAAAAAAAAACAAAACGTGGGCGACGAAAGATGTACGGATATAATCGTTTGAAAGCACACATAGTTCTTTAACATATAAAACCAACACTTGATAAAGAAGACGTTGTGCGCTCAAAGCACTACAGTTTCTAAAACAAATCACATCTTTGCCTCTGGATAAAGAAGACACTTCGTGGAAACTCATAAGAAAGAAGGACGTGAAGAGGGAGAAAAAGGAGAGAGAGAGAGAGAGAGAGTTGAAGTGCGTTAACATCCTGGATCAAAAGTGAATATATGCTTCTATGCCAAAGGGTATATTAAAATGGAAAAAGAAAGAGGGAGCCAAATAAAAAAGCGAAAGGAAAAGCAAAAAGAAGGAAGCGAGAAAGAGAAATGCGGCAAAAATTTTTGTGTGGCAGTTTATTTTTGGCGACACTATCACCGGAACAGCTCTCAGGACCCGTCTCTCTGTTTGCCTGCCTGCCTGCCTACGAGCCTGCCTCTGCCTTCCTCTTCTTTTTTTTTATGCAGGTACAGCAGGTCCTGGAATGTGACACGATGCGGCCATGTATAAAATTTTTCACAATTGCAATTTGTAATAAAAACATGCAGTTTTTTGTCATTGTTATATATGCGGCTTTTATCGCACACTCACACACCCATACACACACACATACACTTTAGCAAAAGGATGAAGAGGTACGATGGTATGCGGGGAAGGGGGAGGGCTGGGTCTTCTTTACTGATACTTACATGCGTGTAAAACCATTTGCAGTGTGACAAAAAGAGATAGATGTAAAAGGAACAAGAGAAAGAAGAGATGCTACTGCTACTGCCAAGATGAGAACTATTGTGAGGTGTAACGTATGTGTGTGCGTGTGTGAATGGGGAGTTTGGCTTTTTATGGCTTTATGCCATTTTAAGTGCTCCTCCTCCCATTCCATAGCCATATCCATATCCATATCAGAGTGTAAACTATTAAAGTGTTTCACTGCTGCAAACTCCACAAATAAACAGAGCATAAAATATTGTTTGTAGTTATTTTTCAACTGTAAAACAACAATAAAACTAACAAATTTATATATTATATTGAGACAGGACTTCGGGATACCCAGTCCACCTTCAGGATACCCTAGAAAAAACCGATCCAAGTTTTTTTTTCTTTTGCTATGCAATATACATACATACATCGAAATGCTAAAGCGATTATTTTCGATTTATCGACTCCAGATTTCGAATTTTTAATTGATTGAATATTCTTTAATTTTTAGTTTCTTTTGATGCTTTGTTGCACAACAGTTTAATGAAAAAGGATAACGGAAAACAAAATATCAGAATTTTAATAATCTGCTACTTCAACATCAAATTGTTGTTATCGATATTTAGTACACAACAATTTCATAGAAACAATATTTTTTAAATTTTCTTTATTTCCCCTTTTGCTACATTCCAATATCCCCGATTCAACTGAATATTTGCATATAATGTTAAAGGGAATGAGAAATTGCATTTTTGGTAGGTCCAGACTTGTTTGCATTTTAAACAAAACAACAACAGAGAAGAATAGAAATATAATTGCTCAGATGTAAGCCTTTTGCTAACATTTTCAACATTGCACAATATGTTGTTTTGTTAAACATGCTAATTGTATATTCTTTTGACTTGAATTTGGTCGTAATCATTCATTAAATGGCCGTCGCCGTTGCCCACAATAAATTATCTTCTCTGACCCATTGGGTCATTATTTTTGTGTTCTCTTTCAGTTTAACGCGACAGATGGCAACACAAACACACGCTTCGGCAGAAGGATTTTGTCTGTGCCACTTGAAGTGCGTTTGGCATATGGCCGGGAAAGTTGGCATCTATTTGGGCTACTACAATGTCGGCTATGTGGAGCTGGAACAACGTTTCATTGGCGATGAGCAGTTGTATGTTCACGTTATGGCAATGGTCAATTTGTTAGCCAGCTTGACATATTTATGGCTAAGTCAAGGTTGGATATATGATCGATTGATATTTCTGCTCTATGTGCCACTCTATATTTACTTTCTGTTGCTAAGAAAGCATCTGGTCGATCTGCTCAATGAATGTGTTCGCATACACAGGGCCATGGAAAGGATATTGGGCAATTGGATGTGTGTGAGAATACCCAAAGAGTGTCTATATAGTCTGATGTTGATAATACAAACAATTCTGCTTCTGGGATGGCAGTTGAGAATGTATTATGCCTATCAGATGTGCTTTATAGCTGGTGTGGCCATCATTTATCACCTGGAGATGCTTTTCCTTGGCAACTATCTGATATGGTTGGGTTGTCTCCATCGCTCATCCGATGTATTTGTAAGACGGCATATGACTGTCTATAAACAGGGCATTCTAAGGGGTATCTTACGTCAGCAGACACAAATCTGGAGAGTCCATGCAATTGTTATACGATACTTTTCATTGCATTTGATAAGTTTTGTCGGTATGGTTGGTGGACGAAATATGATCCTGATGGCTGATCTGGTGGCCAATGAGAAATTAAATATTGATCGTTTGGAATTGATTAATTTGCTAACACAAAGTCTTCATTTGGCTTTATTATTGATCATTGCCCACAATGCCAAGAGACAACATGAAAAATTTTTGAAAAATTTCATCTCCCTGAAAGATAATGAGAAATATTTTCAATTGAAGGCATGGCGTCTATTAAGGAATCAAACATTGCCCATGCCCTTTGGTTTGCCACTCATGCGTATACCCAAGCAATGGAGGCGCAACAGGGATGTCATCACCATTTTGGTAAGTTCATCGACAATAGAAAAATCATATTTCTAATTTCTGTTTTTCTTTTGCAGTTTTCCAGCAATGTTTGTGCACATTATTTAACGAGAACTTCTCTGCTGTTAATTCGTTTGAAATTTTACGATCAGTTTAAACTTGAATTTAATTTAAATATGCTACTGAATGGTTGTGTTCGCTTTACACATTTACTAATAGGTTTACTCTTATTGTGGCTATTACGATATAAGCATATCAATTATAATTTCTTTATTGAAACACAAAACACTCAGGATGATTTCGATGTGAATGTGACCGAAACAATTAGTAAGCTTTATCGTTGGTATAATTATGATGAATATCAATAACCAATTGTGAAAACGTACATTCGATAAAATGAATACAAACAGCTCGCCATAGTTTAATACCCTAAACACAGCAGGTTCCTTAACTACATAGAAAAAATCTTTGTATATATTTTAGATTCCTAGATATCGAAATTACTTTGAAGTACTTTCGTAAACAAATTTCTATTTAAATATAATGCAATAAATATTTTAATAGCAAAAGAATCTTTGTAAGTTTTGAGTTCGGCAGATATTTTAGGCAAATCGATTGTACATATCGATATATTGTAAACCGATGAATGATTTTTAGAATTTCTACTATTTTAGTTAAAGAATTGTTGTACTTCGCTTGGGTTGGTTTTGGTAGATAGTATCTTTGAGTTTGTCAGACAAATCGATTATGCAAGGCTGTAATCGATAAAGCCTAAACTTTTATACGATTTTATACGTTTATTTCTTATTAGGGTATGGGAAATTCGATGCATTTAAAAGACTTCCCACCTGAATCATTAATATCTGCAATATTTAACATAAATTAATTTAACTAATTGAGCTATCTTCTTCCTTTAGTTTCTTCTGTAAGTTTAGTTCATTCCAGTTGTGGCCTGAATATGAAACGCTTAGACGTACTGTGTAAAATACTGAAATTATTTTGCTTTCTATTGAAGTATTGTGGATTTTTTCAACTTCGATATTGTCGGGCGAAGCAACAATGGCAATATCAGAAAGGCAGTTGGCATAGATATGTGCCCACCATAGTAATATTCCTCTTGTTTTTCTACAGTCAATGGCTATTTCTCGAGATTGTGGTACAAGTGGAGGCATTGGAATCCATGGGAGCTGAACCACAACCGGAGTACCAGGAATTTCATTTGACTACAATCGATGTACATAAGTTGTTCTACGGCCTGGTTCCAGTATGGTCACTTTGGAAGAGCTGCGAACTCTGGCATCTGATCAATCAATCTCAAAAGGCATATAAACATTTGAAAAATCTATTGGGTAGAGATTTTCGAATTTTGGATTGCTCTTGGCCATTGTTTGCCAATGGTTTACTTTTCCTGATCTTCGTCATTTTATTTGGTTTCAAAACCGTTTGGCTCGACTATCCGACAGCGGAGAGTGATTTACCCAAATATAGGACTTATAAGCTATGTGAATACATATTAGGATTATCGCAGCTTATATACCTTTTGATATTGGCTCTACGCTTGTATTATCATCTTTTACATGCTGGACTCTGTGAAACATTGAATCGATTGAAACTGAAAGATAATCGGCATTTTATACAGGGTCTATTGCAAGCATTACCCTATCTGAGGAGAATGAACTATTTGGCTGGGTATTACTTTAAAGTATCCTATATATGTTTGCTCATAGTGATCTGCAACAAATCCATGGACTTTATAAGCCTTCTGAAAATCGACGATACTGAACTACTGCTGGAGCATAGAAAGAGTGTTGAGGACTTGGAAGAGGAAGCGGAATGGGCAGGTAAGGATTGGCGCAACGTGGAAGTGGATCAGCCCCTGGCGGAAGCGGCCATAATATTGGCTTGGCATCTGGGCATATGGATATTATTATTATCAGCTGCAAGCCTTCAACAAAGTGCCTATCAAAATTTCATAGAAAATATGTGGGATTTGGAATTTTCACATGACACAGAAGAAATGATAGTGGGCACAACAGCAGAGACAACAATCGATATTTGTAGAAACAAAAGGGATATCATAAATTTGATGGTAAGCACTTGAAATGTGGTATTAATTAATTTCTATATCACCTGCCATTTTTCCAGATAAATTCGGGAATAACTTTAGATGATTTCCATCCAAATTCAATTTGCTTTCACTCATGGAAATCCACAATGAAAGTCTCGTACATTAATTTAAATCACATCATTGGCAATTGTAAACTCATTTTGAATGTATTAATTTTCTCAATTCTTGTCTATATTGGTACGGAAATGGAATTGTCCAGTTTGCACGCATATTTTAAGCACGAATAGAAACTATAATTAAGTCATCTCGAAATTATTCAAGGCAAATTAAATAATAATTAAATTAGCATATAAATAATTCAAATGACAGCCACAGGAAGAAGCTTTAACCTTTCCATCCGCCACGTCTGCACTCGACGTGCCACCTCAATTACTTAATGAATAACAAGAGGGCAACCTTTTTGGTTTATTTTGTTTTTTTTTTTTTTTTGGAGATGGCCCCTTTTAATGACCCATCTGTCTCCCCCTCCCCAGCTTTGTGTCTCACCTTTGCCTAAATATCCCGAAAAAAAACAACAACAACAACAACAAAAAAAAAAAAAAAAAGCCAACTCAAAACTTTGGCCATTATAAACATAAAATGAGTCCTACAAAATGGTAACAGAGTCGGGTGGGCAGGGGCAGGCCCACTTATTCATGGTTCTGTCCGTTGTTATGATGGCTTTTGGTTTTAAAGTGTCTTCGGATTTTTTGTTGTTGTCTTTTTTTGGTGTTTGTGTATTTCAGTTTCGCTTTTGCTTTTGCCAAAAGGTGTAATTTATGCAGAAAACTGATTGAAAATAAAGAGGAGAGAAAAGGAAGAAAGAAAAACTCTCAAACATATTGTTACAGTGAAAGAAAATCAAATTAAATTCAATAAATTAACATAAATCTCAGGCAGCCTCGCATTGCCACACACAAATGGAAGTCAAAGTCGCTTCGATCGATTTCAATAAACTTCTTGCCACGAGGCCGGCAACGGCAACGCCAACCAGAGGAGAGTTGCGAGAGGGAGTCGAAAGAAGTGGCAACATATGGATGGACGGATGGATGGATGGTTGGCTGTTTCGCTGTGTGCAGTCTGGGGAAATTGAATCAATGGCTGGCGGATGGGAAGGCGGCAAGGGGAAAACAGGAAAAACCGTGAAATGAAATAAGGGAAACGCGTTGAATTGATACACTTGTAGGGCCATTAAGTAAGATATATAGTTAAGTCAAGATATTTGTGCATCATGGGCAAGTGCAATGCACAATAAATACACAACATAAATCAACAGATGAGCTAAGGGAGCGCTCCTGTTTATTAATTATGGATATGGGGAGTCCCCGACAGAGTTCACTCTCCCATGTTGCCGACTTTAGTTATCAATTAGTCTTAGAAATTGACTTAGATTAGATTAATTAACATATTAATCGGGCCTCTTCCCGTTTTGGTATTCAACTTTAATATCATATCATATTGAATTGTTTTCGTTTAATTTATGAAGTGTCCTTTCCCTAGCAATACCAACAACATCCTTCTCTGTAGATATTTTCAAGGGAGTAAACGAGAAGGATTCTGATGGGCAGATCTTCAGCTGAACCATATTGAGATTCTTGCTATTCGGACACTTTCTCGGGATTCTTTTCTAATACGCTGAAATTAACTCATTTTCGTTTCGTTTAAAAATCGGAGGGAACTTGAGTTGAAGTTAAGTTGCACCTTGAAATGCTTTAAAGGCCAGAGGCTGACATTTTTCGTTTTTTACTTCTTCTCGACGCCATTTTGTCGGCCATTTTGTCGCGCTGTGTAGGCGCCACAATGGCCCTGACTCGGTGTGTATGAGTGTGTGTGTTGTGCATGATTTCTTCACAAGTTTCTCGGGGCTGGCAGTTTTGAAAGGCTGCCAAATGGACAATGCCAGCAGCCGGGAGCGGCAGCAGCAGCCATCAGAGACGAGGCAAATGGCACACAGACACGGCAGTCAGGCAGGGCCAGGCAGCAGCCAGGCAGACAAGGAAAAAGAATCACCAAGGGGGTAGAAGCAGGTCAAATGTTTGCTGGCTGCTGCAGTTTGTTGATATCCCATGATGCTAAATGATCGCAACGCTATCGTTTTACACATATGCGACTGTTCAAATTATTGATTATGTTTATGTTCATCTGTCGACGCGCCGGTGACAGCTGTCAATTTGCTACTTGGTATGCATAATTAATGCACAATGTATACACAAACACACGCACACAGAGAGAGAGAGAGAAAAGTCAGACTTATCACTCAACGTAACCAACATGCCACCGAAAGCCCATCTAAAGTCAACGGTGAAGGGAAAACTCTGACGAAATGTGGCTAATGAAATTTTAATTAGTGCAAGACAAGCGATAAAATTACAACCGAAAATTAACATAAATGTGATAAAGGCACTGGCAAAAGCTCGAGAGAAAAATCAATGATATGTGACTAAAGGAAGACAAGCCAAGCTAAGGAAGGCCAGACCCGACCACACCAGCTCAGCTCAGTTCAGTTCAGCTCAGCTCAGCTGAGAGAATGGCCTCCTCTCCCGGCCACAGAGCAATTACATGCATCAAAGATTCATATCCCTTAAATGCCGCACGGCGGGCTTCTGGGCTGCCGTTTCCTTTTATAATGCCATCATAATGACTTTATCTTTCAAGCAGGCAATAAATCTTAGCCCCAGCCCAGCCAGAACAAGAGAGAGAGAGAGACAGAGAGAGAGGGAGCACCTCACGCCGTTCGTTGATAAAATCGCTCGAGAGAAGAGCAAAAAAGAGGTTGCCATGGACGCAAAATGAAATATTACTCATACGAGTGCCCTAGATGGGCTCCCATCTCTAATCATTATACCATGCATCCATAGGATGAAATGGTATATTAAAGTCGCCAAAATGTATGTAACAGGGAGAAGGATGCTTTTCCGACCCTATAAAGTATATATATTCTTGATCAGTATCAATGGCCGAGTCAATTGAGACATGTCCGTCCGTCCGTCCGAAAGAGTGCCCAGATCTCAGCGCTAAAGTGCTCAAGTCCACATAAAAGTGAGCGAGATAGCATTAGAAAGAAATTTAATACACATCTTTTCACCTGATGCATGGTATATCCAAGTCGGCCCGGCTACTTACTAACTTTATTTTATTTTGCTGCCGCTGCCGCTGCCGTGGCTGGTTCGTCATAAAAGTTAATTAATACGCCTTGGTTAGCTGCTAAATACAGCGCAAAATATGCCATAGACTGACTTTGTTGTTGTTGTTGTTGCTGATGTTGCTACTGCTGCTGCTGCTGCTTTGTTCACTCACTATTACTGACGTCATTTATCTTGGTCTGGTGGTCATCCGTTTGGCATACGTAGCGTATGCGTAATACGCACTGACAGCTAGTTGACCGCCATATATCCTTTTAAAGCCCCTTAGCATCCCTTTCCGCTCCCCTCCCTTATTGGTACCCACAAACACAGTCACCCCTCCAGTCTCTCTCACGGCAATAGCAACAGATACCAGGCATCAGATATCAGGTATCAGCGTATGAGAAAGCATTGGAAATTGCACAAAACAAATTTGCATGTAAATTCCAATGGGCACATTGTCGACTATGAAGAGCAGATGGGAATTGCGTTAAGTATAGTGCGCCGACGAGTGGAGAAGTCATTGATACCTGGTGAATCAGGGAATTGCTATTTTAGGAATCCTCTTGATGCTTTTCCATAAGTGCCAACTGTAGTCTACTATCTGGTTTCCCTCAAGACTTCTACGCTCGTTTTGACTCCTTTATTATTTAGCTCTTCCCATTGTTCGTTCCTTGTTCTTTCTCGTCTTTTTCACGTCTTTTTCAAGCCTTTTGCATCAATCCTTTGCAGGCTTTTACTTTATCTTTTCCTCAATCTCAGTTGTCCAACATACCCTAGAGAATACCCTATAAAACCATCAGATCTACAAAATATGCAAACAAAGTGAAGTATGTAAATGTTTGGTCTAGCCTGGGCTCGGGTTTTACCTGCCATTTGCCATTGTTCGTTCGGTCCGCTCTTTCTTTTTTTCCGCTTGTTTTTATACCATGCATCCATAGGATGAAATGGTACATTAAAGTCGCCAAACTGTATGTAACAGGCATACAATTTTTGATTTTTGAGAATTTTCACCTGACGCATGGTATATCCAAGTCGGCCCGGCGACTTACTTTATTCTTTTTTTGATTTTTTGTATTTTTCGGGTTCCTCTGTTTCGCTGTATCGAATTTACATTTGAATCTTTTCCCACTCCCGTACTCCCTCCATCCATCTCGCTTTTCTATCCAACTTCTATTCATCTATATCTATCTGGAGCCGGGCAAGCAAAATATGTTTGTGTTTTAAACAAATCCAAATGAAATCTGCGCATAACAATGAACTTTTGCCGAAACTTTTCAGCCCAAAAGAATGAACAGCAGCAGCAAAAATCTATATACGAAAATAATAATACAACATTTCTTTGGCAAAAGAAAACTTTGTTTTTTCCTCGCCCTCGCCCTCTCCTTCTTCTTTTTTTTTTGTTTTGTTTTTTTGTTTGTGATAAATTTATACAGATATATTGAAATCTATTTGTAATATTTTTTGCCACAACCAAAAAAGAGAGAAAAAGATTGTTAACTTCAACTGTAACGAAATCTGAATACCCTAACTCATTCCATCAACAGGAAGAAAGGTTTCTTGAACGACCAAAAGTGAATGTGCTTCATTTCAAGTGAAGGTATTGAAAAGGCATTCCTGATGAAATTCCAAGTGCTCTGTATACACTTTTGATTGAATTTGCCTTTTGCTATTCTTTTCTTTTTCTTTTTTTTTTTTTTTTTGTGTATTGTTTTTGATTTTCCATTTTTAGCAAAGGAAATCTCAGCTAGGAGGCAAATTACAGTTAAGTGAAGAGAGATTTCATCTAAGATTTACTTGAATTACAGACAAAATTGAGCTGGAAATTTATGGCTAAATGGGTGAGTGAAAAGACGAGTCGACGGAGAGAGAGTGGGTGGTTGTTATTGGGTACTTTTATCGTAGCATGCGTAATTAACGTGAGACAAAACCAGAAAATTGTATGGCCATTTGTTGCAATCAGATAAAAACCACAAAAGCCAATTAGTCCTGCCTGGGCACACTCACACATACTTGTTGAGGCAAAAACGATAATTATAAATTGCAAATAGCAAATAAGTGCATAAATAAAGATAAAGGCAAAACTCATAAATAAGGCACAAATTATGCACAACACGGAAAAAAAAATAGAATGGACATGGACTTTTTAATGAGACGACGATGACGACTCATGAGAGAGAAGGGGGGGAAGGGAACAAGAGGTATAGCTGTCAATTGAATTTATTATATAATTAAGTGCAATTTGTGTGTCGCTAATTGCAACTGTTTTTCGGGCTTCATTTGCAGCTAATTGTTTAATGCATAGCACAGACAGAAAAAACACACACACATTAAAACAATAATGCAAAACAAAACGGCGTACCGAGAACGTTCCCATAAAAGTAGACTATGAATTGTGTGTGGCAAATGTTATGCATAAATACTTTGAAAGAGTTGATTTAATGTCCATTTAAGTTAAAATTATATTAAAGTTAATTGTGGAATGCATACACACACACACAGACACACATGCATCTCTCATTGTGTTTGCAGTTGTTACTGTTAATGAAGTTGATAACTTTTCGACATTTATGGCAACATTTTTGTTGTTCTATTTTAACCGTTTTGCCGCTTTTCATTATGGCACATACTTCTCTGGTGCTAAAAGCAACATTATTTATTTTGTAAACTTTACAAAAAAGGGTTCAAAATGCATTTGGCGAGTGCACAGCGGGATGCATTTTGCATGCAGAATGAAATATGTATGTGTGCTTGAATTCTAACCTATTAAGGGTAACAAAAAGGGTTCATTAAAAACATTCCACTGGGATTTCAATTACACTTTTAACATGACTATACTAGGGAGAAGTACGTTATCCAGAATTATGTTCTCTTCTACTTATTTCCTTCTATTGCTAAAACTCTGTCTTCCACTTACGAGTCATTTGCTCGCTTCCATTTTCCAATTTCGATCTTCATTTAATGGAAAATCGGTTAGCTACAAGTTAATTTGTATTGTCATATCTATTTATGCATAATTTGTAGAAAATCAATAATGATAAGTTGTGAATATTTAAATAAACAGCCATTACATAATGCTCATTTAAGTTTCATTAATGTCACACTTTTTATGCCATAATCTTTTCATTTATTTGCAACGATAACAACAACAATAACAGGAGCAACAAAAATTTGGAGGCCATTGCACAGATTTTTAATTAATCACTGACAATTTACATTTGCTTACTGGCAAATTCAACCACAACGAATATGTACACACACACACACACACACACATACATACATATGTATGTATGAGAAGCAATGAAGGTTGATTAATTAAACAATAATAAAAGCACAGCACAGATAGGCAAACTGATTTTTATTTTATATTAATTATTAGCGAAATGTTTGCCAACATTAATAATAATACACAACAAAAAAAAAAAACAATTTCTAGCAGTTTTTCTCTTTCGACCACTAACCTATGCTATTTGCATGCTCATTAAATGCAGAAATATTCAAACATGATTTTGATCTTTAGCTCTCTATACCCTTTTTGAAACGGGTTATATTAAGAAAGAGGACTTCCAGATATTGATGTGTTGTGAAATTTCATAAGATTCCTTAACTTGACATTCAAGGAAAACGTTGAATACAGAAACTGCCAAGCTTCAAGAGAGACTTTAATATCCAATAAAACTACCTTCTGGTTAAAGGTATCATCATACAAAAGATCCATCAACTTTAACTTTAATCCAACTCTCACTTATTAGACACTAATTACAGTTAATTGGTTAAAGATAAGAAACCATCTTAAAATGACAAATTTAAGAAAGTGTATAGCAACGTCGGTGCTTTTGAAAAGCTAGTGCCAACATGTTGATATATTTTTTGTAGCACATTTTCAGTGCATATTTAATTATGTTTTACTTTTTTATTAAAACAATGATTTAATTTAATTGTCGTAGTGACTTTTGTTCCCCTGCCTCCCTCGCACGCCCTTTCATTCTTTCTTTCTTTTTTTATAGCTTTGCAACATTTTGGTGACATTTATTAAGCTGTCTCCAATTTGAGCAAGCAGCTTGTTATAAAATGCACAGGGGAAAAGCAACGGAAACGGACGAATGGACGGGACGGATGGGGTGGGAAAGAAAAAAAAGTGCTGCACACTTCCTGAATTATGAGCAGTCCAGGCTGAGGCTGAGGCTGGTTCTGAAGCAGGGGCAAAAGGAAGCCAAGTCAAGTCAAGCAACTTGCAGCGCTGATTCCAAATGCAGTCACACAGAGTTGGAGAGAAAGACAGCAAGTTTCAGCTCGCTCTTCTTTTTGTACTGAAGGGTTTTTTCTTATTTTTTTTATTATTTTTGCGGCGAAAAAATGCAACAACAAAATGTTTATTTCATGTTTTTCCAAGTCCGGGCACGTCGTTTGCCTTGTGGATGCTTGACTGCCGCTGGAGCTGCTGCCTGCCTCGCCTCTTCTTGTGGCGTGCTTCAAAAAAATGTTTCACTCATTTCACACAGACACACTCAAGTGCGCTTAATCTTATTTATTTATAGTGGCGGATGGTGGAGGCGTCCCCAGAACTGCCCTAGAGGTGGGTTTGCAAGTTGGAGCTGAGGTGGACTGGCTTGTGTGGGTGTGTGTGTGTGTGTGTCTACCTGTACGTACTTATGCAGTTGTTGCTTACATAAGTACTTACCAGCTTTTCACAATTGCAAGCTCTATTTACACATGAAATGCAACGCGTATCAATGGCCAAAGGCCACTTTAAAGCCTTAAAGCCTGACCAAGCCCCAGTTTTTGCTATCAAACTTTGTGCAAGTGCAAATCTAATTGAGAGGATACTCGACTACTAAATGCACTCACTGCCAGCCAACCAACCACCTACGACTACTACTTGTGCTGTGGTTATCAGTCTAAATAAGTGCAATAAATAGCCATTAGTCAGTTGAATAGCTTAAGGAGAGCGCTTTCTACAAGTGAAAGCTTTTAACTTCACAAATAAATAGTTGTTAGTGTTACGATAACAAGAGATATTTTATTAGAGTTGGTTAAATGTTTTTTTTTTCTCATTCATAGTCTTTGTCTCTATTTATAAATACATTGACTAGATACAAGAAGAAAAACATTGTGAAACAATGTGCATACATTGTTTTGTTGTACCAGGAAAAAAAGGACCTCAATCTAAAGTAGTGTTGTAAAACAACATTCAAGCCAATGACCAACACTTTCTTTTTAATAGTTAGTCGGCTATTCCCCATTTAGTTGCAGTGTATAAAGAATTTCAGCAAGCCCCCAAAATAAATTGGCGTTACAGTTGAGTAAACTTTTTCCCTAGCATTTACCATGTGCACTTTAAAACATTTGCATACGAATTGGGATCGGCTTCAGAATTGGCTATACCATAGAAAGATAGTTAGTAGGTGGATGAGAAGGGGCCGAGTGGGGAGTGGTAAAACTTTCGGGGTAAAGATATGGGTCTCTCTGTATGTCTGCGTGCGTGTGTATGTGTGTGTGTCGACAGTTTTAAAACTTGCAGGCAATCAAAGTGTTAACAGCAAGGCTATAAAACTTTTGCCAAAAGAAACTTTCTTTTGACTGCATGTGAGAGATCTGTCTGTGTGTGTGTGTGTGAGCGTGTGTCTGTGTATTGTCTGTGTGTGTCGCTGCTTGTGGTGTGGGGTCAGAAGAACCTCTGTGTGTATGTAGCTAGCTATCTATCGGCCTCACACAGTCAGATTTTCAGTTATATTGGGGTGCTGAGCTACTAATGACTCTTGCATGACATTCAGACGTTTAATGGTTGTGGCACCTGCTGCTTGCATTACCATCATTATTGAGTTAATGGCCCAGCGAATGCCACCTGTAGAGCCACAGACACCCACATCCAAGCACACAAATGTGTCGAAAGATGATGAAAATTTCCCAAAAATTTGTGGCAAACGAATAAGAAAACTTTTCTCATAACAAAAATTCAATTAGAGTAAATTAATTCGTCATGTAGCATTCGTTTATAGTGGCAATTCAGAGAAGATGGACAGATAGATATTTAAAAAACAGTTATCTACAAAACAGAAGCAAAGCACACACAGACTTCAGCGAAATTTCACAACAGTTCCTCACTTTGAGTTTGAAATAAAGGATACTTCATCAGTAGATCTTCAAATGGTATCTTCTTTTACTTTGAGTGAAATTTCGCAGCAATTTCTCACCCTGTGTTTTTCAAACGTAGGCAACGGTGATATGGTGATGCCCTTTGATATCATTTCTGCCCACTTTCTTGAGTCAATTTTCTTAAGAGAATTAACTTACAGTTTCAGCAAAAAAAAAAAAAAAAAGTAACTGTAGCCGAAATTTGTCTTGTTCTTATTCAATTTTTGTTGAGAGTGTATGGGTGTTTGGGAAAAGAGGACGAGAACAAATCGAATCTAAAAATAAATTGAAAAATATTTGTCCTATACATATTTGTCATGCTTCGATTACAAAAACTCAAATCAATTTTACCCCAATAAGTGGGGGATGGATGGGGGGCGTCGGCAATCTGTTTTGTGGTAAATTGAAGTCCTAACATTAATTTTCCTATACAAAGTCAAACATTCGTTGACTTTGTTAAGCTGCTTTCCACGTGTTTAAGTTTTGTCTTTCGTTTGTGTTTACATGTGTTTGCCTAACGACAACGCCCACACGAGCCACACACCCTCTGACACACATGCTCACACATTGGAACTCACAATCTTGCCACAGAGAGTGGAAGTGACCCCCCGAAAAAGTACATTTATTTGGTTAACCCAAACTCCTTCTCGGGTGTTTTTCTTTTTCGGGGCTGGCCTTTTACCCAATCTTTCTCTTTCTCCGTCTCCACTCTAGACTACTGTAACCCAACGCAGATTTATTTAGCCAGGTTCAGGCCTCAGGCTAAATCATGTCTAGACAACAAAGCACATATTTAATGCTTTCTAGAGCCTCTTTCTTCCACACACACACTCTCTCTCTCTCTCTCTCTCTCTATGGCAACACCCATATCCGATAAAGTAAAAGAAAATCAAAGTTATGTGTGCCCAGTAAGAGGTGTCCTCAGCTCTATTTTTCTTCAGTTAATGACCTACAATTAGCGTGGGCAATTGATATTGTTTGTTGTTGCAAAATAAGCAGAAGTTTCACTTTAATTCAATTTCACTGATAGGCCCTAAAGGCTTATGCAATTAGTTAGTTTTAAATACATAAAACATCCAAAACCAAAAAACAAAAAGCGAAGGGAAAAAAGGGAAGCGGATATTTAAAGTTGGCTGGAACAACGATAATGAAATTGTTTTTATGGCTGTTGGTAAAAGAAAAGCCACAACAATAAAGAACAGAGAGAAAAAAAAAACCCACACACACACTGAAAAAAAAAAAAAATATGCATGTAACAGTTTATGGGCGGCAAAATTTGGGTTAACTGGCAGCTGGCCAAAAAAATGGGTTAACTGTTATGGGCACACTCGCACACACACACACAGAGGGAGAGAAGTATAGCCAAAAGGCATCATCTAAGTGGATTTTTGTGTTTAAAATATTCTTAAAACTAACTCAATTCGTACTGGCGAGTAAAAATACAAAACTGAATAGACATACGTACCTTAGATACCCTATAAAAATTCTAGACAATTCCTATTCTCGCTGAGTATGTATTGTCGAGGTAATCTTAAACTTAAGGAATCAAAAATGGTTTTAAAACAAATACAAAATTGTGCCACATATTCATAAAAATTTATTTCAATATTTAAACAAAAATACATGCCAAATTATGATATGACAAACGAATTTCTCCAGCATCAGCATAGATTTATTTTTCTTATTTTCAATAAATCTAAATTTTCGGCATTTAACACACACACACACACACACAGAGAGAGAAAGACAGAAACCAACCACACAAACACATCCAACAATAAATTGGCAAACAATAAAGACAAAAGAAATGCAATAAATAAAGGCAAAGATGATCTGCATTCTCAATATTTATTTTGAGTATTGTGGCATCTGCAACAAATGAATGCATAATGAAAAAAGAAAACATAAAAGGTTTGAAACGTAGAATGTTAGTTTTCAGTTAGACTCAGCATAAATTTTCAGGCAAAAAAAACTCTTAAACAACAATTTGTTAAAAAATTAAAAATGGTAAGCCGACATGAATGTATCCTATAAAATTCATATATTAATTCATGAATTTAGGGAGAGTAAACCTTTATAGAGTCGAATATACCCTGATTAACCCAAATCCAATCTAATGGATGTTGATTATGAGAAAGGAGAGGCGACAGACTAAATATTACGCATACGCAGCATTGGTCAGCGTTAACTAACTGAATCGCTGCTTGCTTTTTGTTGACAGAAAAGTGTAAAGTTTGCATCTTCATTAAGAGGAGAACGTGCACAAAGTGCAAAATGGCAAGAAAGGCGGCAAGGCAAGGCAAGCCAAGGCAGGGCAAGGCAAGACACGGCAAGTAAATTTATTAATGAAAGACGGCTCGCAATTAAGCTCGTTACGACTTTTAACTGCCGCTCATTAAAATGAAGCAAAACTCGCGTTCTTATAATTAGCACTGCCATCGCATAAATAAACTCGACAGAACTCTCTGGAACGGAATTAAATGCAATACAACCGAAACATTAAAGTCAGACAAAAGAGACAAACCAAGCGAATGATGGAGAAGCCGGAGGAGGAGCAGGAGGGCTAACTGACAGACCGCTGGCAAATTGCATTAAAGTCCATGGACAAGAAAAAATAACTACAATTGACATAATATTAAAAAAGTTTATCCTTTTTCCGAGTATATTTGCTACGGATGTTTTTTTTTTCTTCTTCCTTGTTTTTTCGTGGGTTTTTCTTCTTTTTTTTGTGTTTGACCACAAGGTCAATTGCTGACTTGGCAAACAAAATAGGAAAATGTGTAGGCAAATGTTTCAGGGACATTTGTGTGTGTGTGTGTGCGAGTGTGAGTACATTTATTAAACAACTTTTTGATGGCCAACGACAGCCAAAAAAGGACCAACATGGGCGCGTAAGCAAAAGGGGACAGTTCCAATATTGATTAATAGAGAGAGAGCGAGATTTTGATTATTATATAGAGTATTTCCATCTGTCTGATATCTGCTAAAGTTGAAATCCTAATTAAAACCAGAAACATTTTGCTGGTATTTTATTGGGATATAAACTCAATTTCATATTGCCCCCGAAACTAGGCAATGGTAATACATTAAAGCTATGCCCATATTTTGTGGTGAAATAAATTTCAAGAACACATTCACAGATGTTTTGCAAACATACTCATATATGACCCATAGGCCCACCCACTGTGTTGTGGATGGTTGTCTCTCTATGTGTGTGTGTGTGTGTGTGTGTTAAGTGGCCGAGCCTAAAAGCATGCTAAACTTTGTGCGGAAATGACACGAGTTCCGATTCCCGACAGTCTGTGTGTGTGTGTGTGTGTGTGTGTGTGTGTGTGTGTGCGAGCGAAAGCGGGGTGAGCGCGTTTAACTGACCAAAAACGAATGGAAGGGAACTGCCTGCGCCTTCAACAACAACAGTTATAACAACCAAAAAGGGCAATAATAATGGGCTATTGCAATAACAACAACAACTACAACAATAGGATGAGGCAGGGGCTGGCAGGCAGAGGCAGCCACAAGGACTAGAACATGACCATGGCTAGTCATAGCCATAGTTATATGGCCAACACTTCCTTTTGCATTGTGTGAAGACGGGCTCGCAACCATTTATTGAAGAATTATGCATGCTTTTTGCATAATAAAGATTTTAAATTGGCTTTTAAGTTAAAATTTTAAGTGAAATATTGTGCAAATAAATTTAATTTCAATCGCTTCAGGCCATTCGACATAACAAAACAATTCAAGACCAAAAACAATAAACAAAAACTCCAACACACATACAGAGAAAGACAGAGAGAGAGAGAGAGAGAGAGGGGAATGGGGACAAAGAGAGATGTGCGTTTGGGCGGGGGGACACTGAATGAAGAGACAGAAGAAAGTCTTTTCTCAATGCTGCAGTTGACGTTTCATTTGCTTCATTTAAATATATAATGCATCCTTTGTTTTCACTTTATATACAGGTAAATACGTAATATATATATATATATACGTATGTGTGTGTGTGTGTTTGTGTGTGTGTGTCATTTGCTCAAGAGATGCCAACTTCAGGTTCAGAAAATACTTTTTCTTTCAAAGTTAAAAACAAAGTTAAATCAAAGACAAAGATAAACAAATATACACATATGCATATACGACATACATATATTATAATGGGGGAACTAAAAGGAGCAAGAAATGAAGTAGGGAAATGAGATGAAAGGACAAGGGGAATGTATTCTACAATACAAATTAAAAGACATTAAGAAAATGGCAAAACAAATGATGCAAGTGCAAATTCAAATTGTCCTCTAGTGAAGAAACAACATGAACTATTTTCATCTTATTTCTACAGGGCATTTACATAAATTGTCCTGCAGACAAGCTTGGACTATATCAAAAATTAATGAATGATGAAAATATCCATTTGGATCAGTCCATAATTGCCACAAATTAACTTATTATCGAGAGTTTCAGATGAAGCGTAACTAACTGGAATCTCTCATACGAAAGACTTTGCAATCGAAAAGATTTCTAACTCAAAAACATATTTGCAAAATTCTAAAAGTGATTCACAAATAAACTCGACTACGGAAGAGGATATCTAAAGCTAAAACTGCTTGATTAGAGCTAGACAAAACTTGTTGACTGTGGTAGTGAAACATTATTGAATTAAATATTTAAGAGAGCGAAAGAGATCAGATACACTTACGCCTGCCAGTTTCCATTACAATTTGTGATGATATGTCGCACATGGAATCGCGAATTTTCACTTTTCATCACTTTTATATGTCTGGCTCTGTCCTTGTCATGCAATATTCTTTTACAACAAAACTCATTATTCATACATTTTTGACAAACCGAATGACAACTGTCGCTTTTTCTCCCCCCAAACCCAAAATCAACTGAACCCAACCCAGATATATTATGGACACAAAAGAACAATTTTGAAAATTTCGTTGCAATTAAATGCACATAAAAAAAAAAAAATTGAGGGTTGGTTGGTGGGGGGAGGCGTATGAAAATTGTGAAAAGTGTCAAAGTGAGTGCGTGTACAACATGGCATATGACAGATACAGCAGGAGTAACAACAACAACAACAAAATCGGAATGACAAGGACACACGCACAGACAACGTGACAAATGCGGCAACAACTTCAACTCAACTCAACTCCCTACTTCAAAAACTCACTCAAAAAGCGCAAAATGAAAAGCATAGTCTACTTTTGTGCGCAACCAAAACAAATTCCACAACCTCTGTCTAACTCTCTCTCTCTCTCTCACCCCTTCCTTCCTGTGTGTCTTTCTGCTTCTCTCTCCGTCTCTTCATCTCTGTGTGTGTGTGTGTGTGTGTGTGTGTAATTAAAAAACTTTTTGTAATTTTCAGCAGTGACATGGATTAAACAAAACATGAGCAGACAAACATTTTACACCTGAGCTGAGTTTTATGCAAATTGTAATTGTACAAAATTATGACCTGGCTTTAAATTATGTTTGCCCAACGCTCTGACAATTATCAAGTGAATCTATATACATACATATATATGTATATGTACATGTGTGAGCTGGTCTAAAGACACACAGAAAACAAAGCTTTAATTAAACACACACAAGCGTGACAAAGCGTAGCGTAGAAAACTGACTGAAACTAGTTGAAAAGTTCAACTGATTGGGTTGATTATATAAGACAAGTTTATAATAGCAGTCAAAACTCCGATAATTTGTCAGAAAACCTAATTCACCCCTAATAAACTTGCGGGGATCTTAAAAAGCTTCTTATTTAGATCACAAACTTGTAGAAAATGTTATTCGAGATATCGGGATTAAATAATCGGGTAAAATAATTTATAAGCTATAGTCTTTCCTGCTTATATAATGTTTCTTTCATTTTAAAGATCTTTCTCATCTGTTCTTCTATTTTCGTGTGATATTTCGAGTGCTTTCCCATTCTGAGTGTGAACTCACTCACCCATCATCAAATTTAGTTAACCTAACCTTCACCTTCTAGGACCATTCGATCCAATTATCGTTAATTCGGGCCGGCGGAACAAATGTAGCAAGCTTATTAAGGGATATGGTAGTAGGAGGAGGATGAGGAAGTGCATTAGTCATTAGCCTCTGGCGTGTCCAGATAATTGAATCTGAATCGTGCAAGTGAAGGCAACAGATTACAGATGAGGTTGCGAGTACCTAGTTGAACGTCTATTTCAAAGCATTCGGGTTTTCAATCTTTTAAGCGACAAGCGATTTCCACAAATCATGTTCGAGTTGTGGCAACTTTAACTTGTTGTAGAATCTTTAACAATGATTTATAAACTTTAGCATTCTCAATATTTGACATTTGACTTATAATTTTCTCCTCAACTCTATCAGCAGAACTCATCTAGGTGAAATGTCACACCCTTGCCCATTGCCTCTTACAATCTGCTTCATACATACATTATCTCAAACTGACTTGGACAGTTGCCGTCAGGCAGACAGGAGGCAGGCAGCAGTCAGGTCATTCAAGCATGTTGGCACAGAGCACAACGTCTTAATCCTTTCGCTGACATGGCCAGCAACCCGTTTGTTTCACACCCACAGGCACACACACACACAATCAGATAGAATCACACGCACACACACCGAGTCACCCACATACAGACAGACTAAGAGGAAGAGAGAGAGAGTCATAGTGCACAGACAATGCCTGAGCTGCGCTTTAATTAAATTCTTTTGTCGCAATGGGAAAAAACTCAGCAAAAGAGAGAGGAAGAGTGTGATGGGGGGAAAGGCAACGAACATGCAAAAATCCAACGCTCAACGCGCGCGAGGAAAATTAATAAAAGTCAAGCAGCAGTACAAGCCAATCATACGCACATATGAATGGATTTGTTTTGCCATATAGCAAAATTTAATAAACGAGAAACCGAAACGATACCGAATCAGACAAGGCAAAGGGGGCAAGGGAGAAGGGCTCGGGCATTGTTAGATGAATTTCTAGAATCCTCTACCATTGATTGCATTTATTCAATTCCTTTCTCCAATTCAACAAATGACTAGCATCGTCTGCTGTTCAATTTGGCATAGTCTAATTCAAGGGGCAAATACAAACACACACACACAGAGAGAGAGAGAGAGAGAGAGAGAGAGAGAGAGAGAGCGAGAGACAACTATTGACATTGAAAGCCGCAGCATTTGATGATGTGGTGACAATATTTGATTGCTTAATATTGAATTAATTTACCATATTTTGTGGCCGTATGTGCGTGTTGAGGTTGAGTCTCTTGCCAAATGCACACACACACACGCATTTATATATATATGTGCTTGTGTCTGTCTGTGCAGCCATTTAAAATGCAATTACAATATGGCTGACTGTGCAAAGGTAAAAGTTTTTGCCTCTTCTCTCTCATATCTCTCGTTTTCTTTTATGCCAAGGCCAAAACAAACTTATTGGTAATACCAGGCAGCGAGTTCAGTTAAGTTGAGTTTATAGAACGCATTGACCTGTCGCACATTAAAAGGCCATAGAAGATGAAAAAAAAAACAGCAGTAGCAAAACCAACAACAATAACTTCTAAAATCTGTATAGTAGAAGGCGAAATACCCTTAAAAGGAAGCAGTACTCTCTGCAAATACAGATATTAGATAAGAAGCAATGCCAATTCAGAAGTGGGAGATATTGAAAAAGTAAAGTTGCATATCACCCAATAAGTATGCTACAAAAATTTTAACATCACGTATACGACTAGTAGGTTGGACTGAATTACAAATAAATGGTTTGATTTCATAACCTCAATTAGATATCCATCGATTTAAAATATTTAAGATATAATGAACATTTTTGGGTCTATTGCTCTGAATAAGCTCCCATGATGGCATTTTCAACTAATAGCAACGAGTTGTAGTAAAACTTTATCAGTCAGCCATTTTCTGGCCATCGTAAGCTATTAATATATTTCACCTTTCTGCAGTGTATATTTGTGTTGCAATGTTTTCTCTTTCTATTATATAAAAAAAAACTTTGTCCAAGAGACAGAAAAGTTGTTTTGCCTAAAAATATGCAATAGAAAATGTTTGCCAACTTTTCAACCAAACAAGTGAAGCGTTCACAAATTGTTGAACGGACAAAGTCGTCGTCGTCTCATTGTCGTCGCCATCGACGGGCATTAGGTACACCGATAGACACGCACACACACACAAGACTGAAGTCTGTAAAATAGCATTACACACAGAAGGAAAAAATGAAAGTAAGAGAAGAGAGACGGAGAAGGAGGAAGAGAGGGCAGGCAATCTGAGCATTTCTTCTTTCACCCCCTCCTTCCTTCCTTCCTTGGTCAACGTTCACATCTCCACAATAATAACTTTTGACTCCATGTACAATATTTCGCTTCTTTGGGTCCGAAAAAGCAAATTGTTTGACTGTGCGTCCAAACTGAAGCGCTTGGCAAATATATTTTAGGCCAGCAGTGACCGAACGAACGTGTGCCACATTTTCCATTCTTTGCTTCGTCTTTCTTCTTATTCTTCTTGTTGTTATTTTGCCCTAGAAAATAGCAACATAACTGCAAATGAAATTTCGTAGATTCCGCTGCAAAGTAAATGAAGAAAAATGTGCAAAAGCAAATTGCCAAAAAAAGACGAACGAACGAACAGAACAAACACACACACACACCATAACAAGAAAAAATCAAGGAAAGGGGGAAAAAAGAATAGAGAAAAAACACTTTACGGGTAAGCAGAAAATATTTTCATTGTTGCTGACACCTCAGCGAAAAAGCGAGAGCGAGAGAGAGGACTGAGATACTCAGAGACTGTGAGACTCTGAGACTGAGACGAAGACGGAGCAAGTTTTTAATTAAGAAATCTTGTGGAAATTGCTCAAATATCTCAACAACAGTTACAACTGTTTCCTAATTGAGATGGAAAATACAAAAAAGGGCAAGGCAAGCCCATACTTGGCATGAAGCTCTCATTCAAACTTTTATTTATGGCAATAAAATGCAATTACACATAATTCTCTCATTTCACACACACACAGCTGTTAGCTAAGAGGACAAAAAAAAACTGTTGCCCTTTATATGAATTTAAGTATAAGAAGAAACCTGTTTGGCTTACTTGGTCTTTCCCCCACACTCTTACCACTTATTTATGTCAAGTTTATTAGTTTTTATGGGCCACAAACAGGAGGCCACCAACAGGAGGCCACAAGTGGATAGCAAAAGATATTTATATACACATATATATGTATATATATATAGTTTTGTATTGAACGAAGGCATATTTTTATTCAATTACATTTTGGGACCAGAGAACTTATCGAGAGTTGTTTAGGTTAATCAGCATAAAAATGAGACTTCGATAGATAAATGCGAGATGTGTTTGAGAAGCTATTAAACTAGAGTAACTGATGGTTCGTTGTTCTCTTTTCTCACCTTAAGTAATGATAAAAAAGGGACAGGAAACGTTTTTAAAATATATCAATATCTGAGTTCGTCTTAAATTGAGTTTTAAACCAACATATCGATATTTGTATTATAAGCAAATTTGGAACACCTTTAGATCATTTTATGTATAAGCAATAAGTACCTACTCCAATATGTTTTAGGTCCAAGTTTTTAACTAATTTTAAAAAGAAGTTTAAGTTGATGTATTAGAGAATAGATAATACCTTGATCATACCCGTTCTATAATCGAAATCCTTGACAAGAGAACTGCAAAATTCATGAACCTTCCCTCGCTAGTATAACTGCCAAGACTTGTCACAGCATTCGTTTGGTTTCTTTCGCTCCATAAAATGTCGCTGCGGGAATTGACACTCTCACAACACACACACTGAGTCTCTCACTCACACATTTGCATACGTGTGTGAAAAAGTTTCACTCTTGATTCTACAAGCATATATGTATATATGGCTATATATAGCATAGTAGTTTCCTGTGGCGCTGCGCACACAAACACACAGAGTGAGACAGAGAGAGAGAGAGAGAGAGCGAAGTCGTAAAGCTTCATTTAACTTGTATTTATGTTGGTTATTAAATGGATTTGTGTCCGCAAAAAGCAACGATTTCAATTGGATTTGTAGTAAAAATGCTAGTGCCAAGGGAGGGGAGAGACGGGCGACACAGGAAGTAGAAGAAGAAGTGGCTACATAAATGTTTATACCAAAAGGCTATCCCGTATGATTATGGGCCTATTCGTTTCAGCTGCTGCTGTTGTTGTTGTTGTTGTTGTTGGGAATGGCCAACACCTTTTTGCGCTCTTTTGCTTAAATGTTATGACGGCTTTTAGTTAAATTGCAGTCGTCCAAAGTTTCTCACACAAAATGTCTTTATATAGGGACCACGCCGACATAGCCGTAGCCGTAGCCGTAGCTGCCACCGTCACAGCCTCAACACTTGAATGAGTTCAAGGCAAAGGCAACTTAACTTCCGGAGACGATTTTTAAAAGCATGCGTAATCTTTTGGAAATGGGACATCATGAACGGAACTTTAACCTTATTCAATTTGCTGTAATGTTCATAAAACCATTAAAACTGGAGGGAGGGAGAGAGAGAGAGAGAAAGATTGAACAGTGGGGTGAACCGTAGGGTGCTCTTTGAGATGGAGGTGGTGGGAGGCTTCGAGTTGTTTAGGGTTTTCGGAGTGTAAGTGGAAAGACACCCGCATTGCTGTTGTGGTTTCTGGCCTGCGGTGTTTCATAATTGAATTATTGTGGCTTGAAAAGAGATTGGAAATGACTTTTGCGAGACAAAATCTCTGTCAAGTGAAGGCATTTCCAGATGAGTCAACTTACTCCCCTTCCAATTTCTATTCTTAACAACATAAAATTTCAAATCGTAGTGTTATTTGTTAATCTAAAAGTTTTGATTTTTTCATTGATTTCTAATTTCTTTCATGGCTTAAACCTATGCAAATTCCTACAAAGCTTGCAGAAAGTGTATAGAAATGTCGTTGTTGTGAATTCATCACATTTTCTGTCCCATATTTTTCACTTTGTTTGCCATTTTTCATGGGATTAAATAAATGGAATAAATAAATATTTTCCCTGTTAATTTCGCTTTGTAGCAGTTTTTTGCTGCCCCTCTTCAGTTTGGTTCGTTCGTTCGATCCTTCCGTTTGGCACACACAGCAAACATTTTAATTGCTGCAGCAAAATAACAAAAAATAAAATTGGGACAGCTTGTCCACTTCTGAAGCACAACCCCAAAAAAAAGAAGTAATAATAAAAAAGAAAAGAGGAATGCCAATTCGGCCATCAATCTCAATACAATTGCGATTAATTTGGCAACCATAAAATGCGGCACCTTTTTCCCATTTTTGTGTTGTGATTGATGCCAATGTTCATGCAACATGAATTGATGAGGGGAAATATATTAATAACTTAAGCCGTCTGGCATTTACCTTTTTTTTCTTTTTTTCTTTGTTTGTGTTTTTTTTTTTTTTTTTTTTGATGTTCCGGAAGTCTGCAATGAGGCGTAATAATTAAGCATGCTCGTCGCCGTACCTTTAACACCCCACTACTCCTTCCTTGCTCTTTTTAGCCCTCTCTCTTTTTTCTTGGTTGCTGCTCATTTATATTTATACATTGTATTGGCACTTTTGACCTTATGTTTCCCCGATTCTTCACATTCTTCTTCATTTCTTCACGCTTGGCTGGTAAATACAAAGTTTTTCCTTTGTTTGTGCGGCTAATTAAAGTGCCCCAAAGGGTCGCTCTCTCTGTCTTCCCTTCTCTCTCTTCGACCGAAGTAAAGTTGTGTGTTCACTTCGGTCTCTCGCTATTGTTTCTCTGGTTAAGCATCTTAAAGGAAATTTTCTCAACTGATTAGTTGCCGCTTGCATTGTGAACAAAAGACTGACTTGCCATTTCAACTCATCTTAGCCCCCCGCTTTCTTTACTTAATTCCCCTGGCTCTAATTGAAAGGGTAATGGGAAGGGCAGGGGAGGGCAGGGCAGCGCAGGGGAGACGTAGTGTTGTAGAGAGAATTAAACATTTAATTAAGCGTAACCCCGTAAGTTAAGCTGCAGTCAAAAGTTGTTGTGGAATTTTAAAATCTATTCAATCGCCTGCGGACATACTTTGTAATGAGTTCATTTCATGGTTTCGTTAGGTTCGTTTTGTTTTGTTTTGTTTGTTTCCTAACTGAAACAGAAACAGAAACCGAAAACACACAAAAACTACAACTAAAACTTTAACAAATGAGCCAGTGCCGAGCGAACGACGTGCTAAAAAGTGTTGCCTACTTTTATGGGCTGTACTCACACACACACACACACACACACACACATACACACGCAACGGCAGGTGGCAGGTGGCAACACAACGCAGTCAAAATAAACAAAACAGGTGCACCATTTTTCAGGCTGAACTGAAAGTTGATGAGGTTTGGTTACCAGCGGGGGCCGTGGGACGATGCCAGTGGGAGTGGTTATTGCCATTGCCGGCCTACATGGACCAGCAACACTTTTGGGGCGCTAGAGTGTCTATGAAAAAATACTGAAAAGCAACAACAACAAGGCTAACGAAACGCAGTAATTCAAAATGTACATACATTCCTCATTCTACACACACACACACGCATACATAGGTTTGTCCGTATGTGCAGCGCAAGGGCGTAGCCAAGAAGGCGCCAAGATTAGTATAATTATTCGATCTTTAACAAGGATTCGAAATGAAAATCTCTTGAGATTCATTGGTTTTCGAATTTCCAAACAAATAAGACATGATCCTGAATCATACTCTATTTGAAGGTTTAAATTTTGTTCAAAAAAAAATGTTCAGATAATAAAATGAAATATTGAATTTTATTTTCATATTCATTGACATTCAAAGTCAGCCTTGTGATTGATGTCATAGGATAACACAGATAAGTTCCAGATACAGATCATATCGAAATTTCACATTGAAAACAAATTTAATTTTTATCACATATTTTTTTTTTTTCTTTTTTTGGTTTGTCCTGGAAAATTTTTAAAATTGAAAAGTTAATTGCCGGCCATGTCCGATTCTCTGTCTAATTCAGTGCCATCAATTCGTATACCCGATTCTGATTCAGAAGACGATGACAATAATTGGAATATACAAATACGTCGGCGTTATGGATCTCTATTCAATTCCTGGCTGCCCACGGACCAAACACCATTAAATGGCTCCATGTTATTGGCGAATGGACGATATCGAAGTGGCTACGAGTATGGTCCACTAACCGATCATGAGAAACATCAAATGATCATATTGAATGATTGGAAGAACCGTACACTTATCCAACGAGCTGACGTGGATGACGTGGACGACGACGATGATGAACGAGATGATCAGGGCGAGGTAAATGACAGTGTATTGCCACAAAATCCAATCGCATAGATACCCTTTCTTTGGTAAGTTTTCAACTCAAATTAAATTACAATAGCTCAAATTTAATGCCTTTACAGAAAGATCTCTATGATGTGTGTATACTCAAAATTACTGTAACTTCTTAATAAATGTATCTAAGAAATTAATACTTTTCTCCACGCATGATCATGGACATTGGATAGTTCTTAGGGGCCGTTCCTGTAAAACGTAGTAAAAATAGTCACTTCAGCTGGTTCAGTTTAAATGAATTTGTGTCGCTAAAAGGATATTTTCCGGATTCCATTTGACCCCTATCACATTTCCTTTGAGGTGTTGATCCGATAGTAATACAAAAACCATTTCCCATATATTGTACCAATTTGCCATTTGCTTTGCATAAAGTTCTGAAGTGTTTAGCCTATTGTTCTTAATATCCTATTGTTTGTTGTTTCGATTGGCTTTTAGATAAAAGTTGCTACAACAATTTGATTATCCATATTGGCAGCATCAGATTGATTGAGATAACGACAAAGAGGAGGAAAAGTTTGAAATATAAATTTTGAGTAGCAAGCAACTCCAAATTCTTAATCCTTTAGATGGGAAAAATCCCTTTTCTCTGTAGTCTGTGTGAGTGTAAGTGTGGGCGTGGGCGTGAGTGTGTGCCTGTGTGCTGCTTTGTTAGTACATTTTTCATAATTTACATGTTGTTTGTTTGTTTGTCTGTTGACTTTTTTTTTATGTACAACCAGAGACTTGACTAAAAGCTGCAGTCGTCTGTCCTCCATCCGCTCTCTTCCTTCACCCCACCTTCTACCCTACACACACATGTGTGTGTGTCTGTCTGTGTGCCTATTTTAAAAACTGGTTCAATGTTCTGGCAGAAAACTCCTCCACATGGCATTTTTTTTAATGCGAGATTTTTCGTTGGGTATTTTCTCGTTCGTTATTTAAATTTCCTTGGCGCCCCATAAAAAATAAGCCTATTTATTTAATTGAAACGCCAAACAAAGATGGTGCTACGCGGTATTGAGGAGGGGGCTAGTAGAGGGAATGGGGGCGATTGGGTGGTAGGTAGCAGGAGGATGCTGGCTGCTTCTTTTTTCACACGCTGGGTGATAATTTGCGCCACAGGCGAAACATCCGCCATCCACCATCCGCCATTCATGTTTGCCTTTTTTTCCTTGTCAATATTTGCCAGCAGCAGCAGCAAATTCATTGTAAAATGCAAACAATTAAGCATTTTGTGCAAATAATTACAAACAATTTTTATAGCTCTGATGTTTGCTTTGGTGTTTGTTGGTGTTCTTGTTGTTCTTGTTGCAGTTTCATTTGTGCGTATAATTGGTGGGAGGTAAAAATAAAAACAAAATAAAAGGAAAGTGTATACAAGCCAAATTGCTCGACTGTCAAATACTTGGGCAAAGAATGGGCAAACATTGTACCTACTTCACGTATCCTCATTAGATACTCAAGAGAAATATAGAGAGAGCGAGAGAGAGTTAGAGAAAGGGGAAGTGATATAGATATAAGGTATTATGACTCTTTAGTCGTTCTCATCTGGATATCACCATTTTTATTTTAACATTAAACTTATAAAATTAGGTAACTTTAGGTAACATTAGGCCAAAAGAGAATAGAATTCATCTGTTGTAGATGCATAAATGATGTTCCACATCTCTATAACTCAAAAAATTTATAGTCATTGATAATATGCTATAAAGGCAAGGAGAGGCATTTTGCCATGCTTTAGACCATTGGCTTTAAGTAGGGTTGATAAGATTTTAATTTAGTTAAAGATGAATTGGTTTAGTCTGGCATATTCCATTCTCTACTACCCTGCAAATCTTTGAAAGCAAAATGTGCTGCATAGCGACAGGCGCAACGATTCAGAATTAACTTTTCTGTGTTCGGGCCATAACTTTGTGGTTGTGACTTGGGTGAAAACTTTGTTACACAATGCTCTCCTAGCTGCTGTTGCTGCTTTGCTGCTGCTGGTGCAATTCTAAGCAGCTTAGAAAGAAAAGTTTAGTGTTCAAGGATGCCAAGTCCGACGATGGCGGCAGGAGGCAAGATGGGTGGCCGAGTGGTGGCAAACAAACTGCTAATTTAATGCCCTTGAACGCAGAGTCGTAACTTTCCGTAGTCGCCTGCCTGCGAATTATTTGCGTGTTCGACCATGACAATGCCCCCCATCCACCCGCATTATTTGGCCCAAAAAACCAAATTATAAATTACAAATACGATTTTCCCTCAATGGCTGCGTAAATTTGAAAATTGTTTTCCCATTGTCTATTATATGCCTGCGTGTTTTTTTTTTATATATATATTTTTTTTTATTGCCCTGCCTAACAACGTGCGAAATCTCACACATTGTTCACTCTCGCTCTCTCTCTTTCTTCTGTGCGTTCTCGAGTCTTTCATGTTTCGCAGTCATAAAAACCTAAAACTGAATGCTTTGGAGATTTCTAGCACGTCTAAAAATATACAAATAAAAATTCAACAGAAGTACACAAGAAAGTTAAAAAAAAAAAGAGAGAGAGAGAGGGAAAAAATAACAAGGAACAAAAATAAAAGTAAACCAGAGAACAAAACCAAATCTCTTAACTTATAGACATTTCAATACCCTAGCAAAATGGAAGCACAATTTGCATGCAAAATCCCATTGACCGATTGTTCCTATGGAAGTTCAACTACAATTATTTATTTATTCAATTCAACATATTCCTTTCTAATTTGTATCAAATTCAAATTACTTTCTAACCAAATTAATATACATATACCCTGATGAAAAGGGTATGAAAAAGTATTCCAGCCAGCTGCTAGGACAGAGCAATTAAAACGTGCAAAAAGCAAAACCAGAAAAAAGTTATTAAAGTGACATTTTTACACAAATGTATGTGAGAAGGTATGTGTGTTTGTTTGTGTGTGTGTGTGTGTGTAGGTAGAAAAGACCAGTAAAAAACAACAAGAAACAATGTCAAAGCAAAAACGCAAATCCAATTTTAAGCTGCGTCAAAGCCGCAGGCAAAAAACACAAACAATAACAACACTAAAAACAATGACTACTTAAGCCTGCAACTGGGAGAAAGAGAGAGATGGGGGGAAGCGACATACAAAGCGAGAGACAAAAGAGAGGGGGAGAGTTCGGGTAGGGGGCAGGCATCACTGCCCATGAAATGTTTGATATGCATGACAAAAACGAACAAAAAAAAAACAACAAAAACAACCAAACTTGAAATTGTGGCTTAAAATTAAACGTTTAAAATGCTCTAGCACAGAAAAGAAAGAAAAACCCTCGGTGATCGTTATACGAATTTCGTATATCCTTAAATAGAAGAGATATGCTCTTCATAGAAGTTTGAAAAGTTCTCTTAAAGGAAACCAATCCCCAAGAAGTATGCAACATATTACGTTAAAGACTTTAAATTGCCAAATTTTTCGGAAGTTGTCTAGTTTTGGATAGATAAGAAAAGGTTACGATCATAATTAAAATTTATATACTGACACAAAGGATCTTGATTTAACAATGAAAAAAAATGCATAGTTCGTCAAACTAAAACTATCAAACTTTGCTTAAGTGGACCCTAAAAAAAAAAAAAAAAAAAAAAAAAAAAAAAAATCGAATCGCATCTTTAACCAGAAAGTTATTATACCCCAAAATGCTCGTTTGTGTTGTTTAGTTGTTGTTGTTGTTAGCCGCAAGGAAACTGCCAAACAACGTGGTCATATAATAGGCAAAAAGCTCAGGTAATTACCTGACCCATGGACCACAGACAAACTATAGATATAGAGATAGAGGGAATTGGGAGAGGGGAACACCAACAACAACAACAACCACAAAAAAAAAAACAAGAAACGTCGGCGACTTATCCTGCGGCGTATTTGTCAACACGGCAAACAACAAATACAATGAAGGCCACAAACTACGCGCACATTTTCAGCAGTTAGTTACTGGAATTGCTTGGTGGTGGTGGTGGTTGTTTTTGTTGTTGTTTTTGTTGCCGCTGCTGTTGATTCTGTGGTTATGCAAAAAGTCAACCATTGCGCAGAGGAAGGGAGGTAGGGTCGAAGGGAAGTAACGTAGGGGGGAGGTGAAACATGCTGCGACATTGCCGTTTGGGGAACGCTTTTGACGCTTTCCGCTAATTTTCCGGTTTGCCTGTCACACCTGTCTGCCAGGCGAAGGTAAAACGAAGAAGAAGAAGAAGGACTCTTTTTTTTTGTGTTGCCGCCGCCGCCACAGCAGCAGCAGCCGCCGCCCCTTTTGCCACGCCTCTTTGTTGCTTTCTGAGCTGCTGCCTTGTGCTACCTTTGTCCTTAATCCCAGTGCTTTCATTGCGCATAAATTACGCGCCTAACAGACACGCCCCTACACCTACTGCGACACACACACACACACACGGAGACTCCTCCCCTTCCCCATTGAACTTCGCGCTCAGCTTACGTTTTTAGACAAATTAAAAAACTCTTATCGAGCAAAAGTTTTTTACTGCGGCTTTTTCTCTTGATATGCCGCATATATATATAGAGAGAGATATATATATGTATATATAGGACTTTAAAATGCTTTTTGAGCGCACAATTTGTTTTTCTCTTGCAGCAATACAAAAAAAAAAAAAAAAGAGAGAGAGAGAAAGAAAAAGGTAGAAGAAAGGTTAAACGCTTCGTATGCGTAATATTATGTGGAAATTATTGCTCATACGCTCAGGTGTCCCAGCTCACTCTCATTCTCGTTGTCTGTGGAAAGCAATTTGAGATTGCGGCTTATGAGCAGACCAAAAGTCATTTGGTATTTCACATTAAAGTGGAGAATGCAAGCGTCAAAGGTAGCCAGTCACTGTTAACCGTTACTAAGAAAATGCTAGCTCTTTAAGTTTGCCAGTTAACCGTTATGAAGGAAATCGAAATTTATGTATAGCAAAATAGTTTTACATTTATCTTTTCTTTCTGTTTGAGAACTTTAAGCAGATAATAATCTCATGCCGAATAACCGTTCTCACCGTATCCTTTTTTTACAGTTACTTTCGCTAATTTAAGCCAGTATTAACCATTTAATAGCCTAAACGCCAACTTAAATTTAATCGGACACCTCATGCTCCTTAAAGCAAAGGCACAACTTGAACCTCATTTTTGTTACTCTATTAACTATTTCAAAGAGACGAATTCAACCGAAGGACGACACCTCTCTTCTGCAATTAGGAAATTTGCTTAATAATTTTGTGCCCAAAAAAGCTGGTCGAAAATTTTCCAAAATTTCATTTTCGCAATCCCTAACGAATGAGCGGATGGCTGTTTGAGTGGCTTTCCCACCTACTGTCCCTATTTGCTGAGCCGGACCTGCGGTTGCACTCCATTCCACCCAATCTAAAACTCCATCACCTGCTGGGTCTAGCAAAACTGGCTGCTGGCTTTTGTGGTAGCCCATTTGGCAGGTGCCACTACTCCTGCTGTTGCTGCTCATGATGATGATGCAGTTGAACTGTGGCAAACAGTTGATTGAATAAGTGCGTTTAGTTGTGCGAGGTGTTCAGAGAGAGACAGAGAGAGAGGGAGAGTAATGTTAAATACTGTAAAATTCAAGAGCTTAACATGAATCATTATACATAATATTGTAAATTGTTTGTAATTAACCTGAGAACACACTCTGAAGTCAATTATGTTAAATGAACCTAAACAAAAGACAAAGCCCAAGCTGAAGACCAAGCCTTTTGGCTGGTGACCAAGGTAACACAAGAACGAGCATAAGCAAGGACAGGCGGCCAGGCCAGGCCAGGCCAGGTGGTTGGTTGCTTGGTCGGTCGGTTGGTCATGCCTGTTGCTCAAACAAAGTGAAATTCGATAAGTGTTTGGAGTTCGGTGGTGTCTTTGGTCACCCGAGACATTTAAGAGACGTGCTGGCGCCAGGAAGGATGTCTTAACTCCTACCGCCCCCGTCCCTCCCTTATACAAAAACCATTCAGTTGTGGCCATGGTGAAGTGCTTCAGCAACTCAGCAGCGTGTAAACATTTGCTCATACAGCTCCTCCTGCTGCTGTAGCTGTTGTTGTTGCTGCTGTCAAGTTCTGTTTCGTGTACATTCAAGTGTAAAATATTGAATTATGATGGCAGCTGTTTCTCAATAAACCCAACACACACACACACACACACAGGAAAGAAAAAAAGGGAAAAGGGCATGAGCATTAAATCTTTGCCGCTGACAGCAACTTGAACTCATTGTTGTCATGCATGAGTGTTGAAATAAAAAAAAAAGCACAGAAAGGAAAAGGAATTCCCATAAAAGCGTTAAAAGCAGGTCAAATCTCGTATCTCTTTTTGTCTCTTTCTTTGTATCTCTATGTATGTAAACTGGATCTAGATCCATGACAGCTAATGCAATTTGCAATGTTTCGTCAATTGGAGGCAGCAGCAGCATCACATCACAGAGTAGTAGAGGCAGCAGCTGCCGAATTGAATTATAAGCTGACAACGCGACGTATGTGTAATCCATGCCAAAACTACAAATTGAGGGTCCCAGCCAGCGGCAGCCAGTAGCTACCATCACCTAAGAGAGAGTGAAAGCGGAAAGTGGAAAGCGGAAAGCGAGCAAAACGTGACAGCCACCCATATGTAGTATAGTTGGCGGTCTCGTAGCAGGTCTCTCGCTATCCAGTGGTATCCAGTCAGTGAGTCAGTCACTGAGTCAGTCGGTAGAGGAGTCAGTCGTCTCTGGGCTTTGAGTTTGTGTTTGCCCAAATTGTGGAAACTAGGTTGAGTGGGCGGCAAAGTGATTGCGATTGTCATCAGTCAACGCTCTAAAAGCAATTGTCTACATTGTTTGGCTTGTTTGGCCAAGATGCACACACACACACACACACTCACACACACATACAAACAAATGTGTGTGTGCGAATGCGGCCATTGTCTTGACTCGTAAGTCCACGCCTTTGTTTGCATGTTTATTGGGTCAGAGTTTATTTTCTTTTTATATATTTGGTTCTTTCTCTCTCTCTCTCTCCCCCCGCTTTTTTTGGTTCATTTCATGCTTTAAATGGGTTACTCAATATGTTTTTCTAAAGATGTTTGTTTGTTTTCTCAAGTTTAATATAAATACAAATGTTTAGGTTTTTAATAACGAGACTCTGCCGCTTTGAAGCATTCAATATGCTACTCCTTCTTCACTTTATTTTCCTTAGTATTTTCTAGTCACTTACATATATTTTAAGATACAACCACGGAGGTAATAAACATTTTATAAAAGGGTATTTAAGCCGCGGCCAAAGTTAACTCATTGTTCAATTTTCTTTATTCTGTGCAAGAGCCTTAAAGTATCTACATATATGATTAGTAAGTTAAATTATATAATCAAATTGTTTGTTGACCTTTTTTCTATTTTTTGATAAATTATCTAAACCACCCTCGCGCGTCGGTTTTCATATTGATATTGCTGGCATGTCTGTGTCATTTAAAGCTCTGCCTAATTTAACGATTTGACTGCCACAATACAGCAGCACTTAAGCCTAATTAAAATGTTGCCCTCTAATTAATTAAACAATTAGGCACCAACGGCAATGGCAATGGCAACGGCAACGGCAACGGCGAGAAAAATAAAACAGAAAAATATCGTCACAGCCTGCGTGTGTCATTATCAAACAAAAATTTCATTCACTTGCTGTCTGTCCGTCTGCTTCTTTCTGTTTTTAGCTCGATTTATGTTCCGGTCAACTGAAGATACTGGGTAACTAACTGTCTTTTTGTTGGCCAAGGTTCTTCATCACTTGACTCAACCACATGCCAATGAAGAAGAGCACAAACAACTGCCAACTAAGCGCATTAGAACAAATTTATAGGCACAAACACAACAAAAAAACAAGACCAAGAAGGAACAAAAAAAAAAACAGAAATCGAAAACAGAAAAAATTTTATCACAAAAATTGACTTGCCAACATGCAGGCTAAAACGCCACGCCCACGCAGTAGGTGGGCGGCAGTGGCAGTAGGAACTGTTCGTGTTTTATATATTTCTCTCTATACTCTATCTCTTTTGCAAGGGGTAGTTAGTTTAGTTAGCCCAAAAGGACAGGATCTCTCACTGTATACACATACATATACACATACATATATTCCTAACTAATTCTTTTTTGGTCTGATTCAAAACTTTTATTGTACAATTTCCGGTGAAAGAGTGTAAAATGTTTGGTGTATCTGAATTTTAGATATGCGCGGGTCTTTGGTTTATATTCGCTTTCATTGCCAAAAACAACGTTCGGACTATTTTGATGCATAATTTAAGGCGTAACCAAAATGAGAGAAAGTGTCAGAGCAAGCGGGGAGGTGGGTGGCAGAGTGAAAGTGACGATGAGAGAGTGAAATTTAAATGCAAATTTTTAAAGTCAAAATCTCAATGTCAAATTTTTTTTTTCCTCTGGTTTTTTCTTTTGCTTTTTCTTGACAGCTGCTGATGGTCGTCGTCGTTGTGTGGGTGTGTCAAAAATTTTTGCTGACCCTCATTAGAGTTTGTTCGGCAAACAAATGTTGTATAAAGCTAATCATATAAGAAGATACCACACACACACACACACACAACTGAACAAAAAAGGGCAGCAAAAGTTGTGTTCTATTTGGACTATCGACTAGTTAACCAGTGACCAGAACCGCCGAACAAGCCGTTTGCCCATTTTCATGTCATCCATGGGCATTATGTGAGATTTATATAAAAAAAAAAAAAAAACACACACACACACGCAAACAGCAAAAAAGCAAGCAAACGATGGAAATTGGAGGGGAAATTCTCAACGTTCGTCAAGTTTCCCCTCATCTGAGCAGGGGTAGCTGCTTCTGGTCGGGTAACTGTGGTGAAGTTGAGTTTTCCAATTTGTTGCAAGCGAATCTTAATTTATGCAAGTTATTACAAATTCACACGAAAAAGCAACATTAGGAGGCCTCCTCCGTGTATCCCAGCTGGGTGACCAGGAGATGAAGAAGGGGTACATTGATGTTATGCTCATAAAGGAAACGTTGCTTTTATTTTTCAATACCCTCTGAGTAGAAGAGAATATTGGAAAACTGTCTCAGTCAGACAATGTAACGCCTATATGCATATATATTCCCGATCAGAGATTAAATATGATCAAGATGAGTTCTAAATCTTAATTTTAATCGGTTCAATTCCTATATTTTTAGAAAGAGCATAGAAAGTGCGTCGAAGCCTCAATTAGCCGGTTTTTTACGTTGCCTTTATTATTTTTTAGCATTCTTTTTTTTTTGTGGTTTACTTTACGATGCACAACGGAAGAAAGAATAAAATTAAAATGAGAAAGAAAAACAAAACAACAAATGATTAACACAGAAGAGCAACAGAGAGAGAGAGAGAGAGAAGTGCAACATAATGATGCAGTTAATGAAAATTTGAACCAGCGATGGGGTTTTGAGGGCTGATTGCCTCCCTATACTCTTCAGTGTTAAAAGATGCCCTAAATATCTATTTTCCAAACATGTTGAACACCTGTAAAAGGAAACTTTAAATTTGAGCATACATTTTAAAGAATTAATTGACATTAAAGAATTTGTAGATAACAGTTAAATGAAAAATTGTTAATGGGAATAAAGTTAACACTCCAGTAAAAGATCTTTGATATATAATATAATAGATACATGTGGCTTAATGTAGAGGTTAAACCTACTTCAATTTAGATCATCAAAGTTAGCCTAATTACCAATAACTAAGATGGTAATTTAAACTATGAAAGAGACTAATTCTTATATCTCTCTAAAATGGCAATTTAAACCATAATAGATACAAATTTCAGTATTTCTCTGCTTCTGTTAAGAATAAAGTAAAATTTAAGCTGCTCGCGATTGCATTTATTTGTGATAGTTTCAAGTTGATTATCCAGAGGATAGAACTTTTAATAATCTTTTGATTTAATTGATTTGCACTTAACTTCAATTTGTTTTTATTGAAACTTGAGTATTTATTTGCCATGAAAGTTGGGCTAAGGACGCTGTCTTTTCGGGAGGGGACTCATAACAAATTAGAGAGGGGCCAGGGCCAGCTGCCGCCGGCTGCCATCTTCCCCTATGGTCGATTTCGTGCGAGTGGCAAAACCCATTAAACTTTGATGTGTGCTTAACATTTAAAGCGCCAATCAAAGGCAGCGAGTGCAAACAATTAAAAGCTGCTTCTTCATTGGCTTTTAATTGCACCAGGACACGCCAAGGCTTAAGAATGACGGGAAGAGATGGGTGTGAGGGTGGCTATATGGGGAGGACGCGTGCCGCGTGCAACATGCAATTGAAACGGGAGTTTCATTTTAAGCGTGGGATACTCGACACCCATACGTTACCCCTCCCTCTCCCACTCTGTCTCTCTACCCTTAACTGCAGCAAACTGCATTTGACTCAATCAAGCAGTCAATCAATCAAACAAATTGCACAACTTGCTTAACTATGCATATTGAATGCTGTCACAGAATATGTCTGTCTGTCTGTCTGTCCTTCAGTCCCGTACGTCTTTCGGTATGTCTATCGGTACGTAGCTTCTTCTATTCTAAACTTGTCTGAGGTTTATACCAGAGTGCATAATTTATGACATTGACTGACTGTGTATTGATATTTTTACATATATGATACGAGAAAAGAAAATAACCGTACAGGAAGAACCCGCAATTTAATTCCTTGGCATGTTCTAAACGAAGTCTTTGCTTTGGGGTCGTCTCACTCTACCTTTCCCTCGCTCTAGCACTCTGCTTTTGGTGAGGGAAGAAAACCAATTAAATTTTAACACAGACATTGATGAAACTAACCGCAGGCGGACAGCCTTTTGTCTAGTGATGCGAACAGAATAGATACAGAGAGAGAGAAAGAGAGAGAGAGAGAGAGAGAGAGAGAGTGAAAGATAGAGTAAGAGAGAGATAGAGGGAAGGAAGTAAACTAAATGCCAAGAGGGTTATGGAAATTTTGTCCGAACCTAAAAAAGAATTTTCCAACGCCACTTAAAGAAAATATTTATCACCCATCGCATAAAACAGTCGTTTCGTACATTGGTCTTCAACAATCATCGAGAAAAAAAATAAAACCGAAAATTCTTTGGAAATTTCCAGAAACTTTTCTCATAAAGGGAACCATGATAAGCAAGGTTTGAAGGTCGCTAAAAAAAAAAAAAAAAACTTTTTTTAGAAATTTATACCGAATTGGAAATGTATATTTATACCACAATCCATTTGTCCCTTTCATTTAGATTTCTCTCATTTGTTTTTCCACTTCACACACACATACACCCAAAAAAAAAAAAAACCAAAGAAAGAAAATCGGCCTAGCTATATGTCATTAGTAAACTTTCATCATATGTTATCATCAAATTCAACTTGACAAGTTTTCTTTCGGTTTTGAAGAGAAAAAAAGCACATCGAGAGACGAAACGAAAAAGAAGCGAACCGAAATTTGCACAATTAGCTTTTATGCGGCAGTATTGTGACGATTAAATGAGCTGCAAACTGTGTCAAGTGTGTGTGTATATAGATACACGAATACGTATACGCATACATACATATATGATGGGCAGGCAGCAGTTGAATGGAAGATGGCTCAATAACAAATTGATGTATTAATCAATCAGAGGACACAGCAGCAGACAAAAGGGAAAGGCGGAACCCGGGCGCTGTTACAACAGACAGCAACAATTTTTCAAAATAGGCAACCGCGACTAACGAGTCTGCACGCAAGTGAAGGAAGGTCCGGGCATTGTTAGATGGTGGGGATGGGATTGGGGATGAATGGCCAGGGGTAACAAAAACAAGGGAGAAGGGGGAAACAGCGGCGAAGGCATGTGTGTGTGCCATGTGTAATGTGTAACGCCTACGACGAGTCGCTTTTATGATGTAGCATAAAAACAGGCGCTCAAGATGAAAAGCTATCATCAGCATTGGCCGCTAACAAGAAGACAGACAGCTCAACACACAAACGAGCAACAAAAACAACACATTTCTGACATTTAACGAATGCACCGACTTTACTTATGCCCTATAAAAATCTCTTTTTCTTACTTTTTGGGTCCTAGCATAGCGGGTTTTAAGTGCCGCACAAGCAAGTCAAGACACTGAGAAAAATGTCATTCTAAATTTAAGAAAGTGTAGTTTTGTAGGCTGTGACGCGCAAGCAATTAAGGAACTCACAAGCACCTGCGAAGTTGTGGACGCTCAACCACCTAATTACCGCACAAGCACGCCACGACACTGAAAAAAAGGTCGTGAAATCAAAATGAAGAAAGTGTGAAATCAGCCAACTGATGACGCACAAGCACGCCTTGGACCGCTAACTTTTCTCCCTAACTCGTGGCGCACTCAGTTGTTTGCTTTATATACCTTAATTTTGTCTTATTGTATATTTACAGGGTATAACAAATACAAATGACCATGGTGGTCAGATTGCCTTGGCTTCTCTGCGTATGTTTTGCTGCTCGCATTAAATTTTATGACATTTTGAGGCGCGCACTAAAGTTTAACAAGTTCCTTTCGTCGCATTAAAAAGCCTCAACAGCGGCAAACGTTCGTTCGTTCGTTCCCCGTGAAATCGAAATTAAAGTCATTCAAGTTGGAATTGTTTATATGTATGGTACACCCAACCAAATATATACATATATACTGTATTTGGCCAGCGGCATAGCTCCTTCCTCCCTCCCTTCTCCCCTCGCCTTCTGTCGCCGTATACGTGTTAATAACGCAACGTGCAGGACGTGCAAAGCATTTTGAATGTTGTCGCGTCTCATTTGAGGGCTCTCTGAGCGAGCAGTGAAAATGCGATGCGTTGAGAGTCTGTGGCCGCCCGCCAGCAAATAGCATTTAAGGTATTTTTATGTGAGATTTTATTAAAAAAAATTAGCATATTTTATGGCATTTTGGATATGCTATAGATAGCCTCCACGCATTTAGCCTTTTAGGCCAAGACAAAAAAAATTCCCAGCAAAATAGGCAATGGATCAAGCAACGGCTTGCAACGCCAAATGAGATTCTTAATGTGTGCAGATTCCAAATGTATGTATGTGCAAATTCTGTGAATCTGTAAGATTGATGATTACCTTCACCTAAAGCTTAGATAATCTTATTCCCATTCATTCAAATGCCATAAAAGGAAAAGAGGGTTGCCAATAAAACTAAAGGGAGAACCTTGTTAGCTTTCCGTTTTTGATCAATGTTAAAACTATGTATATAGGGGAAATGTGATCACCGAAAGTGCTTCAAAATTTTAATCAGATTGCCAAGGGACTTCTCATTTAGCTGGTAACACATTCAGCTTGGATCACTTGTGATTTAGTTGGCAGCTCTAAATCTTTGTTAACCCCTGGGTAAGCTTTTAGTTAAGATCTAAAAATCCAGTTGTATATATTCGTAGCTAACCAATTGTGTTCTACTCCTCCTTCAGCTATTCCCCGCTGTCGTTGGTTTTCTGCTGCGATTTGTGTTTCTCTTACAGTTCGCTTGCGCCATCTATCAGCATATCGAGAGAGAGGGAAGAGGAGTGGGTGCATTTAATATTTAATTTCACGTAGCTGTGAGCTGCTTTTATTACCTTTGCACCGTTGACACGGTTAAATCCCCCGCCATGCTCACTGACAATGGAGCAATGAGAGGTAGACGACGACGACAACGATGACGGCGACAACTGGCATTGGGATGTGGTGCTGCAGTCGCAGTTGCAATTGCGGCTACATTTACACAGAGAACCCCCCGGAACACTATGAAACGTAACGTAACAGTATGGACGCAGTAACGCAGGACTTGACAATCTGAATGGCGAAGGAGGATTGAGAACGAGCAGTAGCAGCACGACAACGACAACGCCAACTACGAGGAGGTGCAGCAGGTGGTGGATGGCTGGATGGGTGGTTGGGTAGAGGATTGCTCTCCGTTTGCAATTTCACATTTTTATTGTCAAGTGGTTTCAAAATGCATTACGAAAACTTTTTCGCTTTTGCTTCTCTGCATGTTTGTCCACTTTGTGAAAGGATGGGTGAGTGAGTGGAGGACGCAGGTATTGGGGATTTGCTGCGGCTTTAAGAGACAGACAGAATGAGATAGAGACGCAAAACTTTAAGTTCATCAATCAAGAAGTAGAGAGTGATGGGGTGGTGGAGTGGTGGAGTGGTGGAGTGTTGGAGGGGGGCAGAGGACTTGAGTTCGGTGACCAACGTCCAAGGCTGCTCAATCACTGACAACTTTTGCTGATTTTATGCTTAAAATTCTATTCCATCATTTATGTTAAATTTGATTAGAGAAAGAGCCCCGAAAAATAATGTAATGTAAGTAACCCAAAACAAAAACCACCCGATCATCAATATTTTTGTTGGACTTCCTGGACTAGCCAAACCCTCAAACTCAAACCCAATCTCAACCCCCTGGACTAAGGAACCTCTCCATTCAGGCCTCATCACTCTAGACTCTAGAGTCTGGAGAGTGGGAGAAAGTGTGTAATAAATTCGCTTATGGCTAACGCTGGCAGATTAAATGGCAGCTGATTTATTTCAAGAAAACGAACGCTTTTCGCTAAGCTCAAACAATTTTGTCAAATTGACCAAACTTAAGCTTATTTATTATGTTTGCGGCTTACACATTACACATTAAGACCTGGCCCAGTCGCCGGTCCGCCCCCCCACTAAAATACACAAAACAAAATTTGAATTTATGGCTCCTTTTCGTCGCCTTCGCCTTGGTTTCCGTTTTCGAGATCTCCCCCAACATGATAATACGTCTATCTGTCCGAGTGTCTGTCCGAGTGTCTGTCCGTTTGTTGGTATGGACTGGACTGGACAGGACTGGACTATTAAATGACTGACTGAACTGGCCAACTAATTCAGACCAATGTCAGAGTCGCATTTAAAGTTATCGCCATGAAAAATTATCAGACATGGTTGGCCATAATCAAAAAGCATAACTTTGGCTACTTACTGGAAAACTATTTATCCACTGACAAATGATGCTGCTTCAAAAGTTTTTCTTGCGTGCCGCAAAAGGCAAAACAGTTTGTGCAACTTTTCAAATGATGGGCAGACGGCAGGCGGTAACGCAAAAACCCAACTCGGTAGCGTTTCAGTTAATGCAGAGTTGTCCCAAATTCATTTCTGGGGCTAACAAAGTAAAGAAGACTACTAAAGTATTCCAGACCGAGAGATTTATTCTTAACCACTTTTAAAAATTAACTTAATACCGACAAGCGTTGTTAAGTGGATTTCGAGTGAAATTGTGCAACTGTTGATAGCTTAGATTAGATTATTAGCAGAAGGTAAAGGTTTCCCAATCCTACATAGTTTTTCTAAGAAATTTCTTTGAAGATGGCGCCAAGTTTAGTCGATGAAATTTCACAACAGTTGATGGTATTATTAAGAGAATCTACAGAGAATGCAGTTGAAGTCGTCGGTGGGTTCAGTGGGTAAAATAAATTCAATATTTCGCAACAATTCCTGGCTTAAATGGAACTCTTAACAGAGTCTAGAAGAACTGGATGATCAATCCTTCAGTCGCACTATATTATATGAATTTATTATAAGTAGTTAACATTTCGGGGCTTGGGGGGAACTGTTAACAGAATCTAGAGGTCCTTCAGTCACATTCATCTTGTAGATGCTATATGTCCTTGATTGCTGCATTACGCTTTCAGTCCCTATTTTGGTCTCCTCTTGACTTCCTTTAACCGCCACTGTGTTGAGAGCAATTCATGGTATGCTCTGTGAAGTCCTCTCTGCACTATGATAACTATCTTGCAACTAGCAGGACGTTTTTTCTCTATTTTTTCTTTTTTCCTAGGATGGTTTTTCTTTTGCTTTTTTTGTTTTTGCTGTTGTTGCCCTGGCTTTTCTTCTTTTTGATATTTTTTTTTTGTGCTTCCTCTTCAACTGAGTTTCAACTTTCGCTGCAATTACGCGTGGTGCAAGACAAAATCACTCAAACAAAATGGCGCGCGTGCGTTTCATTGAAATCATCATCGTGGACCATGATGGTCAGAGTAAAGGAGTGACAGAGCGAGCAAGGGAGAGAGAGAGAGAAAGAGAGAACGAACGGCAGTCAGCCTGACAGGATGAAAGTAAAGAAAAATATGTACGAGTATTTTCCGCAAACTGATTTAATTTTTTATGGCCGCTGCTTGTGAATTTTATATTTGTGTTCAGCTTGTAAAGTAAACTTTTGCTTTCCCCTTTCCCCCTTCACTTCTCGACCCCTCTCTCTCTCTGCAACATGTTTTTTTGCTCTTTTTTTGTTTTTGTTGTTGTGTTTTTGTGTGTGTGTGTGTGTTGATTTCGTTGTTTTTATGACCGCAGCTGCAGTCGAGCTGAACTGGAGAAATGTCTGTATATTTGTCTGTGAACTGCAAATATTTTTATTGCCTGTCCACACACACACACTCACACACACACAGACACAAAGAGATGGAGGAGGGGCAGGGGGTCACACCGATATATATATATTTTTCTCACAGTGTACATCTGGCGACAATTGAAACATTTTTTATGCTCTTTTATGGTTTATTTGTGCAACATCAGAAGGCAAATCAAAAGCAGGAAACGGCCTTTGGCAAGAAGCATTCAACACTTAAGTGAAAATAAACAAAGCAAGCAACAAAAACATGAAGCAAGGCATAGTAAAGTAAAGCAAAGTAAGGCAAAGCAAAGCAAAGCGAAAAGCGTTAAGAAAATGTCGATTGGTCAACTTCCGGTTTTTTGGCCATTTTGAATGTCTTTAAAAAACCGCAAAAAACAGAGCAAAATGAAATCTGTTCCCGGCTTATTTCCACAATCGATTCTGTGGTTAAGTGAAAGCAAATACTTGTCAATGAGACAGACAGACAGCAAGAAAGAGTGAAAGACAAAACATGTTGCTACGGGGACTTGAGTATACCCTACACCAAGTGTGAGAGTATCTTTAGATTCATACATTGGTGTTTTGTATTAAAATACGAGACTTCAAATATTACGGGAAAGATATATTTAAGTCTTTGAGATTTAAATGTTCAAACAAGAATACATATACTTAATGTGGCGAATATGCTTCATACTGTGTGTTACATAAATTTTGGGAGCAGGATATAAATAGGCGTTTCGTCCTCCTTTTTTTAAGCACTTTTCTGTGCTCGTGCAAGTATTTAGAAACTTTTCGTTTCGCCCAGTCGAGTGTAAGAATATGCAGCTTAACAGCTGACATCTGTCGCCACGCCCACTGGCCCCTACTCTGATGCTCTCAGCTCTGATGGTCTGATGCTGATGCCTGACTGCCTGCCTGACTGTGGTTGTCAATGCACCAGGGCTGTAAAAAGTTTCACAAAATGCATTTTGACTTGAAAGTTTTTTTGGCCTGCAGCAGCAGCATGGCAGGCAGCAGTCAGCGAGTCGAGCGGAAAAGTTAATTCACCTGTGAGACTTGACAAACTTTTCTTCTGCCAGTTACCCACATTCGCTCACTCATTCACTCACTCACTTATGTGGTGGTCCCTTCGACACACATACACACATTTTGATGTTTCGCAAGCAAAATCAGCAAAGCGTTTAAAAACTGCAATAAAAGACATTTATATACTTGTTACAATGTCCTTCACCTGACACGGAGCCGAAGCCGGAGCCAGAGTCGAGAGCTGCAATGTCAGCAGTAGCAGACGGTACTAGGTATCAGGCCCAAGAGGAATCATAAAAAACTATCAGAAAGTAAAAAAATATCAAAGAAGCTTACTTTGGCTATGCCGAAGTTTATATACCCTTGCAGCCCTTGACCATTACATTTTATGTTTTAAAAAACTTTTTCTGTGTGAAGCAATACTTTAAATGCACTAAAAAATGTGTCTTCGGTTTTGTCATAGCTCTAAAACTGTGGGACTATATCAACTCGTCTTCTCTTGCTGATCAAGAATATATATACTTTCGAAAACGATTCTTTCTTTGCGTTACAAACACCTGACCAATTGTGTAATACCCTCCTCTACTAGGGTATAACAACACAACAACAATTGCAACCTGGAATAATGAAAATGTTGTAAACAACATTGCAATTGTTGAGGGCTTTCGTGAGAGAGAGATACAGAGTGAGTGAAATATGTTAACTTTGCTATAAAATTGTCAAACTTTTGGCAAATGAATAATTTAAGTGCAAGAATAAAAGTAAGTTTGTCTTACGTCAAACAGCTTAAGAAGAAATGACACTAGAAACAGATCTTTCCCGATTCCATATACCAATCGAACTAGTTTCTTAATGATCTGGATTGAAAATTAGCTTTTTAATCAAGATTTTCATGAATTAGTTGGTAAGAAACATTTTGAAGTTGTAACATTGAATTTTGATTTAGTATGTTTTTATGAAATAAAACGTAAGCCATATAAATTTAAGTACATTGATCGTAAAGCTATTGAATTCAAAATAGAAACTATAAGATCTTTCAACAAACAGATAAATATCTAGCATCTAGAATTCTAACTAATCTCTCTATAGACATTGCATAATCCTCAAAGTAAATAAAGTTATTTAAAAGTAACTTAATACCTCTTACAACAACTGAATCCATCTGAATCCATAAAAAGTTGTAAACTTATTCATAAATCACAACATATTCAATATTGAAAGTACAAAAAAGAAAACTTGAGTAACTTTGAGCTTATCGTAGAGGTAGAAGAAGAGGTAGTTGGCTGCTCTGTTGCGGTAAATGAACTTGAAGGAACTTGAAAAAACCTCAAAATTCCATAGCTGTTTTTTTTTTATATTTCAATTTCTTCTTGCTCCCTCTGTTCACTTAATCTCTGCAGCTTCCTCTTCTCTCTCTCTCTCTCTTTCTGGATGTTTTTTTTTTTTTTTGGTTCTTTCCTTTGGCTAATTTGCAGTTTTTGCGGTTTTTTGGGCTCTCAGCTGGTGGCACGTAATCGAAACCTGCCTCACTGACTGAACTGGCCTGGGTGGGTGGTATGCCTGCGAGGCGCATCAATCAATCACTGGACTAACTTAACAGTTTTGCCAAAAAGAGAGGACGAGCGGGGCAGGGAGAGGATCTCAAACATGGCCTATAAGTATGCTAAACAAAAATTGTAGGAAAGAGAGAAGGGCGGGAAAGAAGATCCGATGCGACCCTTGGCCGTGTTTGGCATGATAAATAGATGCGACTTTAAATGCTACTTACTAACATTTAAATTTGTTCGTAGCTGGTTTTTTTTTTCTACCATCTATAAATAAATGCATATATAGAAGAACGAAGGACAAAGATGATAGGACACGTGTGCGTCTATGTAATTTATATTTGATTGTGGCATTTCCTTCTTGGCTGACTGACTGACTGACTGACTCGCTGGCTGCGTTCAGCGTGTCAATAGTCATAAACAAATTCAAAGGACATGCGTGTGTGAGCATCAGAAGCATCGGCAGGGACTTGGTCCTGCCATGTCTGCTATTTTTACGCGTGTTGACATTCAATTTGCCAATTTGGCAAAAAGTTTTGCCAGCTTCTTGCCTTTGCCGCTTCCCACTCCCCTTTTCCATTCCCCAAGCCACCCTCTGGTTGCCACGCTTGTTTGAGCCTTTTTTTTGGACTTTGGCAAACGAATTTTATGAATTAGATTCTGATTTGTCGAATTTCCATTGAATGTTGTGTTAATTTCCTATGTGTGTGTGTGTGTGTGTTTTCCCTCCCGCTGTTCCGTGTTTATGTCTGTTTGATTAGTTAAATCAATTTTATGATTATGATTATGTGCATTTTTAGCGATAACAAGCCATGACATTCATTCACACACCTTTCTAAACAACGTGCGAATCGTTGAAAATACTTTTTTGATAAAAACTTTTTGTAGAAGTGAATATGGCAACTTTTCACATGAATTCCAAATATGTGTATAACGCACAAAAAAACGCAAACATAACCATCCACCCGACATATACACGCAGAAATACCAAAATGAAAAACCTGGAAGCTGGCATAGCAAATATTCCAACAAAGCAGGCAAACAAAAAAGGAGGAAAAGTGGGTGAATGAAGGGGAGGACCCTAAAAAAAAAGGTTCAAGTGTTATGAAATTGTGGTCACATTAGGTCGATGGGGAAAATATCCTACTTTGGACAACAATTTATGGTTAAATTGAAAGCTGTGGCATTAACCCTGAAAAACTTGGGCCGATTGTTTTGATAGAAGCTAGAAGCTCTGACTAATCCTACGAATACGTATATAAATGTCTAAATCAATTAAGCTTGATGGACTTAGGGAATTTGATTTAAAAAAAAGAAGCATACATCCAGGGTAAAATTGCTAGATCGAAATATTCGAAAAATTACTAAAATTACACAATTTATAAATTTATTAATGGGTATCGAGTGAACATTAAAAATGTCACAAAAAAAGTGTTTAGGATGATATAGGATATGTGTATATCCTTAACGCAGTTATGTAGCTCATCTGCAACCAAAGTAAAGAAACGCCATGAACTGCTTCAACTTTTGCAATGAATTAGCATTTTGAAGTCCAGTGTATATTCACATAAATCCAATTCCTAAATACCGGAATCAAGCAAAAGGTAAAACAACTTAATGACATGTAAGAGATAAGTTGACAAGTTGTGTCTAGAAAAAATATATTTAATTTAATTGAGTCATAAAATTGCCATTTAATACCTTTTATGTTCAATAAAAATTCAGTATTTTCACTTTTGCTTTGGTTAATATTCATAAATCCAAGAAAGAAGCCTGTTACATGCAATTACACGACAAAGCCAAAGAAAGTACTTACATTTACATTTTCCGATTACAGTTTTTGCTTTTTTTTTAGTTGAATTGGCACCCAGCCCAAAAGATCACGTGGAGATTGCCCTCGACAAGGAGGCGGCGGCACCGCGGCGCCAATAACAACAAGAACAACAATGGTAGAGAGAGCTGGCCTAAACTGAGCTGAGCTGCTAGGACATTTTGTGTGTAATGCATGTCAAACGCAAACCGAAACCCGAAACACTTTACCTGACCACAAAGGCCTTAGAGAGAGAACTGAATCTCTCCTTTCCTCCCCCTCTTAGGCATGAAGTGCGTGGCAAAATAATAAAATCTGCATAAGAGTTCAGAGACACGCCCTAAAAGCCCATGCAGCCTCAATTGCATAAAGGTGGGCAGCAGCAGGCAAACTGCAAAAAAGTAGAAAACTTTCGCCTGAGCCTCATCTGGCCCTGGGCCACTAGCTTCTGGCTTTGGCTTTTGGATCTCTGTGGTCACAAGGTCACAAAATTTTGTGTGATTACCTCCACCCCCTCCCACAAAAAAGGGCTGTAAACGAGATGCAGTTTAACAAATTTTTTGCCCTACCTACATAGATCCTCGAGTTGTTGGTCGTGTAATGGTCCCAAAAGTCTGAGTGCTTTTAGAGATACCAGAAAGTAACCAAAAAATTACAGCTCTTGTGGTCAAAAACAGTTTTTGACTGTTTTTGTAAGGGCCCTAATATTAGGTGTGGGTGTGTGTATGTGTATGTGTGTGCGTTGGAGTGTAAATGCCCAAATGCCAGTGTGTGTGTTCTGGTTATAGTTTTGCTGTGGCGCTCACATTCAAACATCGAAGCCACAAACATTTATTGCCAGGCAAATGCCAGCTTTCATGTTAACCAAAATGGCGCACGCGGCGCATTTAAAAAATCATTTTTTACAGCCCAATGAAACTCCCAATGCGGATTCACTGGCGAGGGGAACGGCGGCATGGTCTAAGGGATTTTGGTATAGTAGGTCTCGGGCATGAATTGAATATTATTACTCAAAATGCTACACGTAATACGAATGAGATTGAATCACTAAAAAGTATTGGGAAACGATATCGATTTCGAGGTTCGATTGGGTATAACAAAAGATTTATTCGGTTTTCTCTTAGAACAATTTTGACACTTTAATTGACTAAATGAAATGCTCATGACTCTAAATAAATAGTAATTTAAATCTCGTTGCCATTTGAGTGATTTGTACTAAGCAATCTGTAAATAATATCATTTATATATTATTTATTACTTACTATATCTACATACATGTATGTAGATTTATGATTAATTGAAAGTTTACTTTTGGTGGTAAATTTATTTCAAAAAGGGCACTATATGAAGTTTTCTGTACAAGATTCTAGTGGTTTGCAAACAAAGGTAAATTGGATATTTTGTAAACTGAAGTATTACCCAAATGCCTTTGTAAACCTTTCGAAACAGATTCAGTTTGAGGCTTAAGCGATTTTGTCCAAACTTTTAATACCCTTTAAGCACCATGGATAAAAGGATATATGAAGATTGCCAAAACATTCTCTCGTTGATATTCAATAAATTTCTATAAAAGCGTTTAGAAATGTAGCAAAAAATGCAATACCAGATGGCGCATAAGTGTTTTCTTTTTTTGGGGTATTAACTAGTCGACGACGCCCTGGACTCTTAGTTCTTTCATTTTTTTCTCAAATGGTGTAGTTTGCTTACATTGATATTTTAATTTATTATTTGCTCACCGCACAGTTTTTCGTTTTGGCGTTTGCCATTTTTTGCCACCGCCACCCGTTAAACGTGTCAAAAAACATAGCGAAATGCAGTGTAGTGTCAAAAAAATAAAATCAATAGGTAGACCACCTCTCCGAAAAGCAAAAAAAAAACAACAAAACAACAAACAAAACAAAAATAGGCAACGCGAACAATGTGCCTTACAATACCTCACAATGATGATGAATGCGAAGCCGATGCCGCAGGCGCAACCAGCAGAAGAAGGGAACACAAAAAAAAGCAGAGCAAACTTTTGGTGCAAATAAACAAGAACGAGATAGAAAATTCAGAAGTAGGTGGGCTACAGGCACTAGAGGGGAACAGCGGGGCACACTCTTTTCTGTCCTGCTCTCACTGGCTCCTAGTGGCTTCTGTTTGAAATTATGACTAAAGTTTTGCATGCAAATATTTTGCGAATTTCCACCTATATATGTATATATATATATAGATAGAGAGAGAGAGAGGACGAGATGGGGGGAAAGCAGACGAAGGGGGTTGGCCGACGAATGGTGTACTGGGGCAGGTGAAACGTTTGCCACTGCCAACAAAAGTTTGAACAGTGTATATATTTCAAGCGCTGAGTTTTATTTATTCAGCAAGTTACTTTCTCTCTCTCTCTCTTTATGTGTGTGTGTGTGTGGTTGTATGTGTGTCTCGGTCGCAGCTGGGTCACTTTGAGTTTGTTTGTATGCCGCCGCCCCATGATACGGTTATTGAATTGCTGGGCGGTTCCTTTGTGGGCGTTGCAAGTTGTTTGAAGCTTTTGATTTTATTAGAAATTGTCAAAGAGACAAAACGACATGGCCTCAAATGTTGTCAACCTGCCACCCCGTTCAACACCCCCACCCCCGCAGACAGCAGCTGTTATACTTTAACTATACTTAGTTTATATACTTATTTCATAATAGGACAAAAGAAAATTGCATAAAAAGAAACCAGAACAGAACGAACTTGGCTAAAAGCTAAAGAGCGAGAGGTAGAAGGCAAGCCAATGAACCAGTTACGACGACAAACAGGTAAGTATAAATGAAAAGAAAGGCAAGCTAACTTTGAAGTTAATCAAAGCAACTGAATATATTAAATGAGGGGACATCAAGAGTGAAATTTTCGCCACATAAAGATACATTAAGACTTTTTCCAATTGAGTATATGAGGACGTTCTCTATACAATCATAGTCCCACTAATTTATTGCGTTAGGTTAGTTAAGTTAGGTAGATTTGTAACCCATTAATCCATCATCACTAAGGAGCATTGCGGTTCTATATAGGACCTCTTTCTACTAAGGAGATAAGCTTCAATTACAGGACAAAAAGTATGCCAACGTCCGCCTCACAAGCTTTTTATTTCAGCAAAAGTGAACATCTCAATTAGAATAATCTGACTTTTTTAAACACCTTCAATTCCTTCACCTGCAAATTGCAATTGATGCTTTAATGAGATTATTTTCATATCAAACACGAACAATTTAGACCATAGCTATATATGTGATTCCAATACCAATGTCTCAATAATATAATTATGTTTGGCAAAATTATACATTCCATTGGAATGGGGCGATGAGGGGGAGGTCGGGGAAGTATTTGTACTAAGAGCCGTTATGACTCCTTTAGCTATTATTAACGAGAAGATAAGCCTATGTCAGGTGCGAAATGCTTGCATCTGCATTTCGGCTTGCACAATTTACATTTTCGGGCCATTGCACATGGACCATTGCATATGCCAAAGACAGAAGAGAAGAAGGCGGTAGTAAACGGTAAGAGAGGGGTAATGGCTAACCACTCTAGCTCCTTCGATTGCAGCCCTTTGGGTCATTTGCATAGTTGGATCAAGAACAAAACTTTAAGTTATCGATTGTTTGCCAAGCAACTACCACAACTTACCTGCTTCTGCACCAGCTCAATTCCAGCATCTGCTGCTGCTGTTGGGGGGCTCATGTCATGCAATATTCACCTGAATGAATTACCTTTAATTGATGCAACATACATATATATATATATGTATATATATATCCAAAACAGAGATCTCCTACAAATACTATCGAGACAATACAACATAAATTGGCATTAAATATTGAAGGCTATTACCCAAACTGGCCATGTTAACTGAAGGACCAGAAGGACTTTCTCTCTCTCACTCCTCCGCCCCCTCTCTCTAACTCTGTCTGTTTGTCAAGCAATTCATTAGCCACACAAAATATATATTTCAATAACAAAATTGGCAAATGCAATTTACATTGATTCCTTGGACAAGGTGTAGACAAAGGACTCCCTTAGCTATTAGTTTGCCTTATAAAAAATGGAATATGCCAAATCCTAAAATAATCTCTTTTCTCTCTCTCGGTCTCTCTCGACTGTTTGCGCTCAGCATTTCTGTCCTTCAATCATAATTAACTTATACACATATTTAGTTAGGCCAAAAAACCTATTGCCCAATGACAATATTGAAACAATTGAAATGGAACTTTTATCCCAGGTACAAATATGTATGCAATTTAACCCCCACCAACTGATGACTCTTGACATAGAGCCGGCCTTTCCTTGAGTCAACACTCAGTCGCTAGGCAAACATAGTCTATAGAAAATCATAAAACAAAATGGAAAAAAAAACCGTAACAGTAAGCTGAGACAGCGAAAGTTTTCCCAAACAAATTTCACAAATTTTCACAATCACACAAAAAAGAAACATTTGATGCGATTAGGCAAGGGCGAATTCAAGGGAAGGGGGGAATTTTTGACTACAAAATATTATGAAACAGTTCGGCAACTACGCCCCACCCTCTGCCTCGCTACACCCATGCGATTAAGTGTGGAAACTAATTTTTTTGATTGCTCAAATACACTTCAAATTGATCAGTTAAATAATCATTATGATAATACAGAAAAATTAAGACTTTATAAAAATATTTCATTGATGCAGTATGGACCGTGGTACTAGTTATCTAGTTATAGATAACTGAATAAAGTCATAATAAATTTGGACTATGACAATAAATAAATATTAATTTGTCTATTATTTCAATACATTGCAAATAAAAAAATCATATTTTTGTTCATTGTATTTGTCCTACCTTATTCATTTTGAAAGTGTCTATAAATTGTATAAATTTTAAACTGAAAATCAAATTTTTATATTATTACAATGTTCCAGTGTACTCACCTCACCATAAATGCAATACATAAATATGTGCCATCTCTTTTCTGTTTAGGTATCCCGCACACTGATACACTCTCACTTAAAAAAAAACCAAAAAAAATTACTTCAGCTGAGCCAAAGTTTTTACACCATCACAAATTCTTTGATTCTACATTTTATTTACTATTAAATTTTGTTAATTTAAATTCCATAATTTAACGGTTTTTAACTAATAATATGTTTATGCATATTAACTGTGATTCTGCTTCTTCTTCTTAAGCACGCATAAACTCTTCGTTTATAATCACACATGCATGCACACATGCATACATATGTACTTCTAGTCAGAGGGCCACACTAAGACAAATTCATACTCATCTCCAGCCCAGACCAAGAGACACCTAGATAAATCCTAGATAAACTGAATTTGGGCAACAATCAAATACGCACACGCGCGTACAGCTTAGAAAACATATGTAGATAAAAACAGAGCAGACAAACGGACGCTTATTAAATGAATAATACCTTACAAATATGTAAGTGGACACGGCGCTACTGATCAAGTATTGAACAAATAATTGGTAACGGTGTGTACTGTAGTTTCATAAACTTTTTCAGAAAATTTTAATTTTTGCTAAGGCATAAGAACTTACACACACACACACGCACGTGGATTCCTCCACCACCGACCCCGACGCCCACCACGAACTTTCTCTTTCTTTTTAACGGCAACTTGGGAAAAACAATCATAACTCAAAAGCGGAAAAAACACTTTGACGATTTTAATACAAAATGATAACTAATTTAATTAATTATTTACCGATACACATTACATTTAATTTAAATAACTCAACACAAAAATTTTTACGTGCGAACTTTTCAAGCGTCAATTTTCAAGTGATGAATAGCAAAGATAGAGAGAGAGATCGCCGCTTGAAGGAAGAGAGCGAGAGTATGTATGTATTAGTAAATACATAGGAAAATAGAGACAAGCTTCATTTTGCCGTTTTTTGGGCTTTATGTAATTCGGTATGACTCCGCAGCGAGAAAGAGAGAGAGAGATCGCTGCTTAAAGGAAGAGAGCGAGAAGTTGTATGTATTAGTAAATAGGAAAAAAGAGACAAGCTTACTTTTTGTGTTTTTTTTTTGCTTTATGTAATTTGCTATTACATAGCGAAGTAATGCCGAACGGCGAATTTAGGCGAAGAGCACATACAGCAAGGGTGGAATGCATATGTACATATGTATATATGTATGTACGTATATATGTATGTACATATGTAAAATTCAGTGCAGACAAACGGACGTCTAAATATGATGTGTGTATATATATTCGAATAAGTGGGCATATACTACTGATCAAGAATACATATGTATGTACATATGTACATACATATATCAACACTTACAATTTCTATATTAGTTTTTCTTCGATATATGTACATATGTACATATGTATATGTATGTTTCAAAACTTCTAGCAAATTACAATTTTTGCAATGGTGTAAAAACCTACACAGCAACACACGCGTATTCCGCCACCGCTACCCCCGACGCGCTCCACGAACTTATTTTTTACCGTTAATTTGGAAAGAAAACGCCATTGAACCTTTAGGCGATAAACACTGAACCGATTTTAATACCAATTGAAAGCTACTTTAATAAATTAATTACCGATACACACTACATTTAATTTAAGGCGAATATAAATACATATATGTATGTACATATGTATGTATGTAAATAACTGCAGCACAAAAATCAAAATTCAAGTGATGAAGAGCAAAGATAGAGAGAGATCGCCGCTTGAAGGAAGAGAGCGAGAGTATGTAAATAGGAAAACAGAGACAAGCATCGTTTTGATTTTTTTCGCTTTATGTAATTCGTTATTACATAACGAAGTAATAACACACGGCGAATTTAGGCGAAAAGAACACACATACAGCAAGGGGGAAATGCATACATATGTACATATATATGTATATACATACAAATATACGTATGTACATACATATGTATATATGTAAAATTCAGTGCAGACAAACGGACGTCTAAATATGTATGTACATGTATGTATGTACATATGTACATATAAGCGATAAACACAGAATCGATTTGAATACCAAATTAAAGCTAATTTAATAAATTAATCATCGATACCCACTGAAATTGGAGTCGTTCCTAATGCATTACTTGTTTAATGCATTGGTCATTTCATTACCATTGAAAAAAAAATAATTTTAATGAACATTTTTTCATTCGCAATAATAAAAAATAATTTTAATGGAAATGCTTTCATTGGCATTGAAAAAGAAAAGTAATGAACAATTTTCGTTTGGCATTGAATAATTGCTAATGAAAATTTCATTATCATTTTCATTAAAAATATCACAAATAATTTCAAAATCAAGAAACATTTTGGAACACTTTGAAAAAAAAAGCATGCTTTAATTTTTCTTAATTTCTCTCTCTTTACAATTTTTTCCTACATTTTTCTTGATTATTAAATTATTTGTTATTTTATTTTTAATGATAATGATAATTCAATTCAATTCAATATATGCTTTATTTCCATAACATTATAATTATATTAATGATAATAAAATTGCGTTTTCATTAGCATTATTCAAACGAAAATTGTTCATTACTTTTCATTTTCAATGTCAATAAAAACATGTTCATTATTTTTCAAAATTTTTCTTGATTTGATTGATTTCTTGATTTTTCTTATTTTTAATGATAATGGTAATGAAATTACGAAAAACGAAAATTTGTAATTTCTTTTCATTTATATTTATTTTATTTATTTATTTATTTATTTAGTATAGGATATAGTTGCAAACTATCAACCTAACCATTTTTTACAAGCACTAGCAACTATGGCCTATATTATTAAATATAATAGTATTACAATTATTTTTTCATTAAATTTTCATGAAAATATTTATTTCAATGCCAATGAAAAATAATTCCATAAAAATTATTCATTTTCAATGCAAATTAAAAATTTTTTATTGGCATTGTTTTTTCAATGATAATGCTTAAAGGCACAACTATGGTTGAAATAAGTTGTGAGCCACTGTATGTACACTTTTTTGATTTAAATTTGTACCAATATTTACATTTTTGTATTATGCGATTGAAGCAAAGCTGAAATTTAATTTTTTTTTGTGCAGGATAAATTATAATATATGAGTTTAATATATATAGATTTTCATTGACTTAAAAAAAAAAAGTTACAGTACTTTAAAGTTTGATTTTTCAAGTGTGCCAATACTTTTTTAACTCACTGTAAATAACTGCAGACAAGATGGCAGCAAGATAAGAGACGAGCAAAAAGAACAGTTAGAGAGAGAGAGCAAAGAGAGAGAGATCGCTGCTTGAGAGAGAAGGTTCATTTTGGCGTTTCTTTTGCTTTATGTAATATGTATGTACATATGTATGAAATCAAAAAACAAAAAAAAAGAGCGAGAGGATTTACGTTTATGCGCGCTTGTATTTTAAGAATTTCGTTTGAAATATTACGTTTATGTAATACGTAACTACCCCGCAGTGTTGAAGCAAACGCCGTAAGCAATTAAATGATTATAAATGTAAGCAAATGCTTTGAAGACATTTCATTAAGTGTGTTTAACAATTTGTTTAATACGATTATTTATGGTGTACAAAGTCGGTATTAAACGTTTTGTCGCTTAAGTGTGTGTAAGCTATTGAGAATCTTGGTGGAAGCCCCATGAATAATATGGATATCTGGCAATGCCATTGCTGTAGCAAGACAAAAGCAAATTTGTGTGAGTTGCATCATTCAGATTATAAAATAATTAAAAGTATAAACAAATATTAAGTTAGGGTAAAGTGTTCAGTTTAGTGCATTCAATTGTCGTTGACATAAAAACGAGAAGAAAATTTTCTCCGTTTTGCTTTAAATTTTTGCTCTACCCTTTTGTTTTTGTTCGTTTTCAACAAACGTCGCCACCCTCCGCCTTCGCCTTCCGTCCCGACCGCCGGCAGATGCGGACAAGTTGGGGAGTCGGACATGGCCTGCCAGAGCAGCTTGGTCCAGCTTACACTTATCAGCATTGCAATTGTTTTCTTGTAAAAGTCAATTTTTTGAAGTGCACCAACGGAAATCGGAAACGGGCAAAAGAAAATGCAGTTGACCCTATTTTCCTTTAGAAGTGAGTATGACCACGCCCACTTAGCAACTGGTGGACGACAACGATATTGGACGGAACGATGCGAATGCTAAGCAGCAATTGATAAATGAGCTGCATTTAAGCATGGTCAGCATCTGGGAATGGAAAACATCAGCCACTCTTTCTTGGGGTCAGAGCGTTAAATGAAATTCAAAGTCAATCCATTCAGGCGGAAGTAAATTATGTTTTCTTTTGCGGAGCCATGCAGGGTGCAAAGTGCATGAAACTGAAACGAATTGCAATCGAAAACGGAAAACGGGGTCAATCGATATTGTCCATTTGGTGGCCACCGCCAACAGTAGTAGTTGTTGGTATAATGGCTGCCAAAGGTTAAATGCGCAATAGAATTTTTACTCTCACACACACACACACACACATACATTTGTTTTTCCTTCTCCCTACTAGTGTGTGTGTTAGTTTTTGACTTTTGCCACAAGTAATTTTCACAGCTGAGCAAACAGAAAACTAGTTTTATTTTGGTTTTGAATATGAAATTATTTGCTCACATGTAACTTCTAAAGATTTCCTTTTGTTGGTTCAAACAATGTGTGTGTGTGTGTGATGCACATTTAAGTAATTAATTTAATTCCCTAATAATTGAAAAGTCTAATGAAAAAGACCCTAGATCACTTTTTGGACTTTCAAATTCCTAAATGCATTCGTTTAAGAACAAATCTGGTGAGCTCTTTTATACATGCTCTTTTATAGCTACATATATGCTTAACTATAATGGTAGAAGATCGTCATCTAAGCTTGGATTCTTAGCTCTTGGAAGGTTCTCACAATCTATTGTTCACCACGATACAATTAGAAGAATTTGTTCATCAACAAATTAGCAAGTTTTACAAAACGCTACTTAAAAATAATTACGTATTTTTCCAGTTGGTGGTGTGTGTGTTTGTGTCGTCGGTTTTTCACAGTTGCTTTTTTTTTCAAACTCCGCGAATTCTATCCACCCACTCCGTTTACGCTGCTGTCTCACCATAATTGCATAGTCCATTTGATAAGCAACAATAACTAACAACAATCACGTACAAGACTTTGCAATTAAGATGAAATTACAAAATTAACCCGCGAGCTGTCAGAGATACGGCGCGACTCCCCTTAACCCCACACCCACACCCACAACCACCCGCACACGGAAAAGGCAGGAAGGCAGAAATCAACGGAAATCGCAATTTAAGTAATTTTCATAGCGGAAGTTGCTACAAATTAAACCCTAAGGTTAATGCCACTCAACAGTAACAACACGAGGAAGAGGCACAAGGGGCCGAGGCGCAGCAACAAGAAGCTTTAACATTAAACTCAGATTATAATCGAAGCACAAAATGGTGGGAGGATGACAGAAAGATTGAAGATGGAGGCGTAGACAGATGAGGAGGCGGTGGCAAAGTCGGAAGGAAGTTCAAATGGCAGTCGACGCCTTGTGCATACTTTATGTCTATACCATGTGTGTGTGTGTGTGTGTGTGTGTGTGTATGAGTTAGCTGTTTCCCCTCACATCCTCTTCCTCTGCTCATGCATGCGTGTCTTTGGTAATTTCGATTTAGATGCAAAGTGCCAACGAATTGTGTTAGCAAAAAATGTCAAATGATAATAATCCTTTTTGTTTACGCCCCTCTCTTTTGGATATGCCACACCCCCGACCCCTCCCCCTCGTTTGTCAAAATGACAACAACAACAAGAAAAAAATCTACATAAATAATGCATATGATGCTCAAAAAAATAGGCAACAAAAATTATATGTCTAACATCAAGTCAGAAAATAAAAAGAACACTCCAAAATAGAAATGGCAAAGTGTTAGAGCTCCAAAAACGTTGGCAATAAGATTTCCCAAATATTAGGTATATAAATATATAGCGTTCATATCCATAAAGTTGATTGAGGTTTTTCACAAATAATTTTTAAAAAAATAAAATATTTCAAATTGAAAATCATGTTCATGGATAAACAAAACACTCGAGAATTTTTTCTTAATTTTATGGAGCTCCATTTTTAAATAATTTCGGTTGATGAAAAACTCGAGAGAAGCTTTTGGGGCTGAAAAATTTATATGGAATTTAAATTCATTTCATGAAGTTCTTTTTGCTTTCGGTGGGATGGAGGGAGGAAGGGATATGGGGTCTGTCTGTGTGCTTTTTCTTCTTTAATCCACCATTCAGCTGAACCTTTTCACCTTTCACCTGTTCATCTGTTCTCTTTTTTTTGTTCTTAAGTCTTCTTTTGTTATTGTTGTGACTGTATGCGCTTTGACCTTTGCATAAATCCTCGAACCGAACATAAAAACCAATTTAAGATTTTTTTTTGCATTGCATTGCATTTCTTTAGCGGATTTTTCAAACCGTCCTACTTTCATATGCATATTACGGCCATTCCTCTTTTGAGCCTTGTTGCATGTTGGGGCTCCAGCCCCTGACTACCTTCCCTTTTCTTCCCGCTTTCTTTTCTCTTACATTCCACATGCAAAACTGTGTCAAATTTAACGCCTTCGGTAATGAATTTGTAACAACTTTTTATTGTTGTGCTTTTGCAAACGTGGAGACATTGCAGCCCCCATGCCCCGTCACGCCCCCATCTCACCTCCCACACTTGGCCACATCCTTGCCAATGTTTTTTTGTTATGGGACAACAATAAAAGGGAATAAAAACAACACACACACACACACACACACACAGTGAGAGAGAGAAGAAACAAAAGCACAAAACTGTGTTAACAAGGCTAGAAAGAGAAAACCAAAAGAAGCCATAGACGACGACGTAGAAGAAGGACGACGACGACGACAACGACAACGAAAGGGTAAAGAAACATCTACTGCCATCCTCTGTGCCTGCTGGCAAACAATGCGTTTTGCATTTTAGCAACAATTTGACACAAATTAAAATGTGCAAAAACAAAACAGAGTTAAAAGAAAGGAAAGAAAAGCGAAAACGGAAAATATCTGCCACTTGCCAAATGGGATTCGTTGAGTATACGCACAGCACAGCACGGCACAGAGCACACATACACACAGAGTACTCCATGTCCATGTCCTGGCACATGTCTGGCATATTTTAGCTACACCCCAACGACCTATACACACCCCCTTTCCGCCCTGACTCTTTCTCTGTGTTGTTTTTTTTTTTTTTTTTATATATTCCTTTTATAGTATATTTTCTCTACAATTTTTTACCTTACCCTACTCTCGGCTCTGCTCTGCTCTGCTCTATTCACCTGAATGAGTCTCTCGCGGCTGTATCTTCATTTGCCTGTTGGAGCCCTTGCAATGAAGTGGAAATATGTCAACAAGCAACGGAAGTTGGCTTCAGCAATAAAAAACACTCAGAGCTAAGTTTTACCCACCCACTGCCTCGTTGACACTGCCAGTTAATGCTGTTAGTTAGGTAAGGAGAAGAAATGAATGAAGAAATGAAGTCGGAGGCGAGATAAAACTAGTTGACATACTTTATGCCTTTGCATGGTAATGTAAACTTTTTTATTTTTCTCCCCACTTTTAGGATCCATGCAATTACATATGTGAAAAGGTTAAGCATAGTCTAAGAATCCATCAATAATTATCAGCACAGAGGGAAGAGATTCTCTTAGATTTGTAGGCAAAGGTCAAATTGGACGGCTTTCTCTCGCTCTCCCTTCAATCATCTACCATATGCTCTTCGAACGCTCCAAAAAGTATGCAACAATAATGAGAACGAGACGGCACAGCGGCAAAGGATATCGCTTTACATGACCCGAAAAATAATGAAGCTCTAAAACAACGATAAGAGACACTGAAATACAGTAAGGAGAAAGCGAGTGAGTGAGAGAAGAGAGTGTCTAGAGTGATTGAGAAATATTTCAATTTGAGGGTTCTCTGATTCCCCTTAGCTCGTTAGGAACAAGAACAAGGCGGCAGAATTCTTTTCAAATTTTCATCGCCTTAAACTTCAAGAGGACAAACAATTTTCGAAATATGTATATAGAATGCACTAAGAAAAATATCTTGTCAGTTCAAGTCTGTTCTGTAATAGTTTTATTCAACACAATTTAACCCTAAAAATAGACACACAAATTCTTGAAACTCCAAACCAAAAACATTGGTAAAGCCCTACAAATACAGCTTAATTCTACTTTCTTCTGTAGTAACAATAAGATGAGTGAACAATATGAACTAGTGTTGTAAAACGCCATCAACACGAAAAATTGGATATTAGATTATCAGTTAAATTAAAGGTTCTCATTCCATCTTCGCCCGCTTGATATATATTCTATAAGTATTATCTGAAAATGCTATAGCACTTTGCCATTTACTTCGAGTGCGTGAGTTTTAGAAGGCCTCCTACAAATGAATTCTTTAACTTAAGCAGCTCTTAATGCTGAACAAAGGCTCGCGAAGATCCTCAAATTTCTTTTCCAATGCTCCTTCCATATGTTACACTCCAAAATCAGGAAAAAATGCCATGCAAAATATAGATATCCTCCAGCAACATGGCACCAGGCTCGATGATTTGACCTAGTTGAGATTCAGTTAATTAAAGAGCATTAAGCAATTCCCACGGTTAACTCAATAGGTCGACCATTTTAGATAGCCAGATAGGTACATACATATGTACATATTTAGTTATTTGTCACATTTAGTTTAGCGATTCATGATAATGAGGAGAGCGTCAGGATTTGTCGCACTGATTTGGCCCAACAACAGCTAAAAATTGCAATGCAAGGCCTGTTTCCTGTTATCCTTATAGCATGTCCTGGCGCTGTCTCTCGCTACTGGCTCCGACTATGGCTTCTGCTCCTCCTTGTGGCCCTTCCACGCCATTCTGGTCGTCGTCGTTGTCGTTTTGTTGTCGCACTTCCGTTGCGCCCTGTTTAACTTTTTGTGTGCAGTGACATGAGCGCACATAAATTCGACCCCGCTCTAACCAACAACTAGCATGAGATTTGTTATATAGTTCCACTTGCCACCCCCCTCCTCTCTCTCTCTCACTCTCTTAACATTGCTGACCTTCCCGGTTGGGTTATACTTATTTGTGTGTGTTGGCATTTTGGTATTTGCCATTTATCTTTGGCTTTATGCCAGCAACAACAACGACAACGGCAACGACGATGAGAGAAGAGAGTAGAGGAAATGCTTATTTGTTGCGAGAAATTGAAGTTGGTTATAGTATATCCTAGATCCCTCATAGATATGTATGAGAGTATTTTTTGCAATAAAATGCGAGAGTTTATTCTATCCCCGGTCATATCTCAAATGCCTGAAATTCATTCTCATTTACACTTCATTAGCTTTGGCTATGGCCATGGCAATGGACATAATGCCATAATACAAATCGAATTAAAATTACATAAAACAATTGCGCATTATTCAATTAGCAAGCAGTATTAAATGTTGCATAATATTTGCATTTAGTTTGCCATTTTTTTTTTCGGCTCTGGCGCTCTTAAAATAATTACAGGTAACAAGATAAATAATACGCGAAATGAAAATAATGGCAAACAAAAAAAAGGATTTCACAAACAATTTTTATACATACTTATATATATTTAGTAATAACAAATGATTGGCTAATTAAAACACACACACAGGGAAATTGCAAATACTATATTTTCAATCAATTTTTTGTAGATTGCTAAAATTTGTCATTGCCAAATTTGAACAAATTTGAACATTTTGACAGCAGTGAAATAAATACAATAACTTCCTGGAGATTCTTTTGATATCGCCCACAAATCACTGCAGAACACAATCACAATGATTCTAGATGCCCATATACTCAAAAACGTTACTCACGCTTAGCTATTGGGAATGCGAACAGTCAGTGTTAGTTATTCATGTAAAATTTCACAACAAATTAAGAATTTAAAGGACGCACAGCTGTTGGGAAAACAAACATTTTGTGAATTAAGTTTTGAAGTGAAATTTCAACAGTTCGCTCAAAAACGTTACTCACGCCCAGCTGTAGTAGAAAAACGAACTGCTGCCTGATTTTATATCGAATTCAGTTCCTAGCTTTTGGCTTGGCTTTGACATAATTGCCAAAACAGCTGACAATACGATTAAGCTTGCACTTGCACAAGACGGGATAGGGATAGGGATATGGATAGGGATAGGGATACGAATAGGGATATATATATGTACATATATATTGCTGTATTTATGTATGTGTTAATAATATTATCGCAAGCAAGTTGAAATACTTGAAATGTTCCAATGACAAGCAATGACAGTTATCGCCCTCGTCTCTGTCCTCAACATCATCATCATCATCATCATCATCATCATCGTGCTCTTGCTCATGCTCATCCCCATCCGCATGCTTGTACTCCTGCTTCTGTTCTGGTTCTTGGAAAGGCAACCACGGATACGATGAGCAACTGTCATGTCATGGAGAGCGCCGCGCCGTGCCGCGCGTACACTTGGCATGTCAACGGTCTGGTCTGGTTTGGTTTGGTTTGGCTTGGTCTGGTCTGGTCTGGCTTTTCCATCTTCAGCTCCTGCAATCATCCTCTCGATCCAAGCCCTAAAACCCATAATTTATGCCGCATGTTTGCCATAACTCAATGGCTGCGACGACTACATCGACGACGACGACCTGCCCTTCAACTCAACTCCACACTTCCTCCCCTCTGCCCCCACATTGACTCTCTATCTGTGTGTAAGTGCGGTTGATGAAGCTCAATCGATAAATACAATTCGCTTGCCATTGTGCCGTGCCCCCGCCCCCGCCCCCGCCCCTGCCTCTTTCTTCACCTCTCTGCTCTTCTTTTCCTACTACTTTTCATGGGTGCGTTTTTGGTCGCCGTCGTCGATTGAGCGAACAATTGTTAGATGTTGCCCAAGATGAATTGCCTGCAATTGTGCACATAGCTTGCCATTTGTTTGGCAACTACACACACACACACACACACACATATATATATATATGTATATATATATATATATACAACACCAACAACAGATTTCCAGCATCTCAACTCTTGTGCTTAGGTTCGATAAGAGAGTAAAACATTTGACAATGTTATCGAGAGATTGTAAATTTCATTCCATCCAGCTGAGGGTTGGATCGTGCATGCAATTTCTCCAATTTTTAAGGCCGTTAATAATTATGGTTATGGTGCTAATGGCAATCGATTTGCATGACTTTTCTGCATAAATACACACACACACACACACATATGAATGTTCATATATAGTTTGCAGAAACCAACCAACAACCAACCAACCACAGCCACTAATTAGCGGAAAAAACACGCACACATACGATTTTCACATTTTGTGTAATAATGAATGTATTTCCATATCTTTGGGGCCAGCATGTTTAAAGCGAGGCAACCAAATCGCAATTGTTTGTTCTTCAAAAGTGAATTTAACTTTCACCGATTTTCCACAAATCAATGAATCAGCAAACCCTGGATGCTACCTCTATCAAAAGAATCGGAAAAAATTGGCTTATCTTCAATGCTTAAACTAGTTGAGAATTACAACTATTTGAAGCGAAAAAAGAAAGGCAAAGCTACCAATTCGCCCATAGTTAACCATTAACCATCACGCCCCGTTGTTTTAAATACATATATTCAAAATAATAGCTTAATTTTCTTTCACTATTCCATTATCTGTCTGATAAATCGGATATTGTCGTTGTGGGGATTTTGCGATTGTAAGTAAGGCGGAATCAACGGTTTTTGGGCATTTACCTTCAACTCGTTTAGCACACATGGCCACATGGCGTATGATTATTGCGTATACGCAACGGGGTCACTTTAACATAATGAATTATGCATGGAGGGCATTCATAATAATTTTTGCGGTGAGCCCTTCAATAAAAATCTGCGTTTTTTCCCTCCCCTTCCCCACTTTCCCTCACCTCCCCTCACCTCTCTCTCTCTACTTTTCTTTCCTTTTTTTTGTTCGTTTTGTTTTTGGTGTTGTTTTTTTTTTTTTTTTTTTGCTGCCTTTGTTGTGTATTGGTGCTCATAAATGTTTAAGGCACCTGCACAGGGAGTAGCAGCTGTTCTAACCATACATATGACCCTTTTCCTGTCGTCGTCATCGTCCTGAATGGTATGATGTGCTAAAGTGTAGGCCACAATTGGCCCAAAAAAAAAGGAATATACCTTCGGTTGCTTAGAGTCATATTAGCAGCAATCAATGGAGCCTTCTCCTATTCCCCTCCCAGCCCTATTCCTTTCACCTGGCCCATTATAGTTTCATGTATTCAAAGCATAAATCACATGCGGTTAAGAATCATTGTGGTATGTGTTGCCGACTTTATGTATTCATGGCAAATGTTCGCGCCAGGCAGGATAGCAGGATGGCAGGATGCTGATGGCGTTTAGCGTTTTCCAAAATGTACGAAATTGTTGGCCCAAAAATAAATACAGTAACCTCAAAACAATGCGACGCTTGTCGCTATTCCTGATGCTGTTCCTGATGCTGATGCTGATGCTCACTCATACACCCACCCACTCCTGTTTCAGCTCTTCATCCTACTTCACATCATCTTGTTGTTCTAGCTACGTGTGTGTTTAGCCTAGCGTAAAATAAATCATTTTGTTGCGGCAAAATGGAACAAGGGCGTGTTTGGGGAATGCGAGAAAATGTTACGATAGCTACTACAAATTGCCCCAAACCAGGCAGCGGCGGCTGTGGCGGCGGCGACCCTCCAAACATTCATGTTCTCCCCCGAACACCGAAAACAAAAAAAAAAATTAGTTAAATGAATAAAAATGAGTCATTTGTAAAGAGGCGTGTGCGGCAAATTAAGCAGTTGGCATGCTAAAACTGCGTAAATATGTAAACACGGATGGCAGCATGGATGCAAGGAATGGATGGATGGATGGTTAGATGGATGGTTGGATAGATGGGTGGATAGATGGATGAAAGGTGTGCTGGATAAGCCAGCTTAGAGCTTAGCTTAAAAGTGTATCAAATTGGTGGAATGTGTGGGTGAAAATTTACAAAAAAAAAATAAAACAAATGTAATCTTTATTAATGAAAGAAATTATGCTAAAAGCGGTTAACTTCATAAATCAAGTGTACTCAACTTGACTAACTCATCTTGATTACGAATTGCATTAAAAATTACAAATTTATTCTCGATTGGGTCAAATATTTATATCATAGATATTACCCTGCATGATGCACTCCCAAGGAACGGTCCTCGATCCCTCGAAAATCAATCAGTCAATCAAATCGATAGAGTCAAGAATCCAAATGCCAAATTTTAATTAGAGAAATTCACAATCCTCTATAAATTGTTCCCTAATTATATAAGCCTTTATATATGCCTCTGATATGCTTTCTTTATACATATATGAGAGACTCAGTCAACAAGCTGACACTAATTGAGGTAACAATTGAACTGTTAAAAATCCCATCGAAAGCATATCTACTGCCTGAACGACAGCTTATTTGGACATTAATTCAGAAGTGTTTTGCCTGGAGGACTCTACTCTCGCTCTCTCTTTCTCTATAAACCGCAAAACATTTGCAGTGGTCGTTCAAAATCAAATCTCAAACATCAGCACATGACCACATTGTATCAATTATTAAACAATAAGCTCTTCATAATCGCCATTTCGCTGACTTTTTAATCCCATCCGTCCAACCAACAAAACGCTTAAGCGTTTACAAGTTCAACTGCAAAAAATATGAAAATAAAAATATTTAAGGGAATTATGTAACTCATTTTGATTTCGTTTTTATTGCAATATTCATATTATACATTATTCATTAGGGCAAAGATGAAACGTTGTTTAAATTTGAACAATAAGCGCCAACATAATCATGGCTCAAAACTGTTTGCACCAGTAGCAGTAGCAGTAACAAGAGAAAAAACGCTGTGCCATCCAGTAAAGTTGATGCAGTCGACCCAAAGATTCCCTATTTCAAGTGAACTTATCTAAACTGATGTTGCGATTAGAAATTATTCAGTTCTACCAATTAAAGATATGGTATATGCTAGAAGATATGTACATATGAGGCATTAAGATGTCTGAATGATATAGAAAATGTTCGCAATTTATGAGCTCTAGTGAAGGTTCTATATGTTTTTCGATAAATTTACTGGCTAAGGACTTTTATCGATAGCTCGGTTTGTATATATCGAGCACCCGTTAAACTATTAATCGAATCGCAAAGGGAATTTTTGAGCACTGGAAAAGAAGACTAGTACTATTTGATATACCCGGCTATGAAAAGGGTATGTGTATATTTAGTAATAAACGAGATTTTGTAATGCCAGCAGCTTGATCAAACACAACTGATAATTGAATAGTAAGCATTTTATAAAGCCTGAAGCTTCTCTATATTTCTTTTTTTGCATTTTATCCTGGTTTGCTCAGGATTTAGTATTATTATGATGATGGTAATATGAAATTAATGCAGGCAATTTTCTAATTAACTTTTAGTAAATGTTTTAAGTACATTTGTGTGTGTGTGTGTGTGAAGCAATATCAAATCCAACTGGCCATACATATGTACATATGTTTACCTAGCATTGTGCGTAATTCAATTCAATTTCCACCCGCCCGGAATCAACTGCCCGGAAGCACTAAAACTTGCGCTACCCTGCACAAATATAATTAAACTGCTCGAATACCAAAACGCAAAGGCAAAAAAAAAAAAGAGGGAAGAGAAGAACAGAAACAGAAAGCATAGAACAAGGGAACAAAATGAAATGAAACAAAATAAAATACAAAAAAGGCAAACAAGAAGTAAACTTGTCATTTAATTTGCCTGGCTCAGCTCAAAGTGAAAGATTTCTATACAAATTGATAAGGAACAAGAAGCAATTGGAGAATAGAGTGCTGCAAATGGAAGCACAGGGGAGTCAACTCTGAAGGTTGTTGAAGGTGGCACTATGGGCCATGGCCAGGGTCAGAGCCAGAGCGAGAGCCAGAGCGAGAGCCAGAGTCAGAGCCAATCCATCGACAGTGAGCAATTTCTTCTTCGTTTGACTTTGCATTGGCTCTTTAAGCTTTCGTTGGGTAATTGAAGACCCTCACTTGGCATAGTGTTGAATTTCACACGCTATTTCAACGAGCCATCTTGCCCTGCTGCTACCGAATCATTGAATATCCACTATACATATATCCTTCACTAGTTATCCCATAGAAGACACTGACTGACTGCGTCCAGACTCTTGCGGCATCTATGCATTTTTCCATTTTGTTGTTGGCATTTTTAAAAACGGTCATAGAAAGAGAAACAACAAGTAAAAGAAGAAAAAAAAAATGTGGAAAAAACGAATGTTGTGTTATTTCCGTCAAAAGAGTAATTAAACGTACAAAGCAAATGGCATTTCAACACATTTGTGGGTAGAAAAGAGGGTGGCAAAGTAACAGACTAAGTGCGAGGGGTGCCACAAAAACATTGTACATCGTACAATGACCGAAATTCTTTTTTCAAGTTGATCCCTTAGGTATAACCTGTGTTTACGCTTCGACAAACGGTTTCTTTTATAAACTTGTTGCCAATTTATTTCAATTTAGAACTAACTACTTACATAATAACAAGTTTTCTGTAATAAACTTGCTACAAACTTTGTTTTACACTCTAAATGAAGCATTATTTTTCAACTTAACGACTCTCAGATTAACCGAAATAACCGATTCAGTAATAATATATCGTATACACGTTTTTCAAAGACTTAAGAAACTACTCTCGGAAATGGCATTCTGGCATTTTGTGCATTTGGCTTCTTAGGGTTCTCTCCCTCTCCCTGTCCCGCTAGCTCGTACCAAGCCTCTCTGTGAGCGGCCTTTGGAAGACAGCAGGAGGAAGGACACAACGGCAACAACTAGGAACAAAGATGGCTACGTTTGTCAGTATAACCTGTGAGGTAAAACATTGTAAATAAAATGCAGAAGGAGAATTCGGTAGAGTTGAGTGAAAGGTGTGTGTGTGTGTGTGTAGAGGGGGCTGATGTAAAGGCAAGAGTCCTGCTGCCTGCTGGCTGCTGCTACTGTTGCTGTCTGTCCTCTAGTCCCTCCTGCTGTCTGTCTGGCTTACTGACCTGCGGCGCTTTTGTGTTAATTGCGGTTGCATTTAATTACAGTTCGTTGCACGTGAGTGTGGGGCATGCCTCTAACAGCCTCTCCCCCACAGACTCCTCCTAACCGGCCCCTCTTCCTCCTCCTCCTCCTCGGCCAGTTGCATATTTGAGTTTGGCATATATTGCATTGCATTTTGCCATAGAGAGAGAGAGAGAGAGAGAGTGAGACAGAGAGAGAGAGAGAGAGTTCAAGTCGAGTAAGTTTCTTAACTTGCCTTTTAATTAAAATTAAAAATAATTTTTCAGATTGCTTTGGCGTCGAATGATATTAGTACTAGAAATTGCCCTGATTATTTGCTTTTGCTTGCTGTCCTGTGTGTTTAGAATGTAATAATTAGCACCAGAGACATATTGCTTACATATCTATGTATGTATGTGTGAGTGAGTGTTGTGTGTATATTTCCATATTTGTATCTATGTACATATATATTTGTAATTTCCGCAAAATGTTTAATCAGTTTGCGGCTTTGGCCTATAGACCTCTATAATATCTGTGATGCTCACATAGGTTCCAACCGCACCACCAAAAATGCCAAAAGCTAATAATAACAAATTTATAATTAATTTATAACGAAACGTTCCATAACCAATATCGTACTGCACACAGATCTGCAGTAGAGCTGGAAATATGAGACCCAAAAATGATAGGCAAAACGATCCAACCAGCGAGAGAAAGACTGATAGATCCGGTATGGCTATGGCACAGGCAACTGCAAACAGAATAGGCTTATAAGTAGGACAGGTTCGAATCGAATCGACTTACATGTTAGTAGAACAGTCACTGCCCTGAATACAAACTCATATAGCGAATGCTTAGAGGTATCTTTGATTTTTTTAATCATATAATTATGCCATACAATTTGGGCAGTGACATAGCCCTGCAGGGCATATGATATCCATGTGGTGATGGCAAAGAAAATCTTTACCACTTGGGCGGGTCTGCAATTTACGCAAAATCCAATTGAATATTGATTAAATTGATAATAACGTTGAATAACTTACATTTCCGATTGTGGTATATTCAGGGTTATGCTACCCAATGACTCTGAGCCATATTTCCAATAGCCTAAGAATCCCAAAAGTATATACAGACCCAAGACAATGGACATGCCCACATTCATGATGCCAAATGCTTGCACATAGACTTTGGGATTGGCCATATTCTCCTCAATGGCAAGAATCTACAAACGCAAAAAAAATGCATGTATAAGTACCTGATCCATGTGCTCATCGTTGATAATTGGCTGCAACTTACCACGCCCACAGCTTCCAAGGCAAAGAGAACAGTGCCAAAAAATGTGGGTAACTGTGTCAAACGAACAAAAGCCTCTCGTGTACTTAATGGTGGCAAATCTTCAAATATATAGTACAATATGATGCCAAAGCCTGTAAAAAATGATTAAGACAAATTAGTACATCTAAAATATAGTCCTTGCTCTCGCACGTATACTGACCCACAAACAATAGCAAATTCGCCGCACTCGAGAATGGGGCAAGCAGTTTCAAATTCCGTATACTATAGATCAACATGAGTGGCACTATCAGAAAGCACATATGTAATCGTACATCCCAAACTATCAGATATTCGTCTACCAATTGCTTTATGCTCTCCGCTATGAACACAACATAAACGCAGCAAATACCAAAATGATAAAATGCCAAGAAGCCATCGACAAAGGGTCTGTGGGATTAGATATAACGAATCAAAACAGAGATATCTCAAAATATTCAATTAGAATGCAGCAAGAGATGTATTTTCTTTTTGCCAGTCAAGAATTTTCCATCGGTATTTAATGTATTATTTAATACATTATTTGGTACAGTATTTAATATATCATTTAATGTATTATTAACTACATTATTTAATATATTATTTAGCACATTATTTAAGGTATTATTACTATATTATTTAACAGTTTGACTGAACTTCATGTTTATATTTCATATTAATTATCTGTCTCTTGGACTTTCTATTCCAACTATACCAATAGTGAGTAATGACCACAACTTACTTGGCTAAAGGAGCCAAAAATCGCAAACAGGGTGGACCTTGTTTCAGGCCCAATTTCATAGATTCTGCAAAGCTTATATAGGGTACCCGCTGACGCTTACAAATTATATACATGCAGCCGATCTAAAACAAAGAACGAAATAATATGTATATAGGAAACATGGTTTAGATGTAGGTAATTATTCTTGATTAGCATGAGTGATCAGCTATTACATGCCCCCTCCCAAAAACCTTATCCAAACAACGGATTGCTCACCAAAATATGCAGGCAGTATAGAGCCAGAAGGCCGATGATCAAGGTCAGAATGGTTCCATTGACATAGCCAGCATGAGCATAGGCACTGGGCATGGCTAATACACCTGTGCCCACCGAGGCCTTGAGAAAATGGGCAAATGTCTGCCAGTTTCTAAAATGGAATATATATATATAGAAGTCGAATCATATCGATGTGTACTTACGTGGTGGGCTTCTTGACATTGCGATGCAAATGAGGATCATAATCATCATTGGCATTCGAATTTGTGTTGTTGCTAGTTGGCTTCGATGTTGTTATGGGATATATAATCGAGATATCTTTTATGTCGCTCCTAAAAATGAATGATATTGTATAAATATTTGATTTATAATGAGAACATAAATTGATTAAAACCGAAAAATACAATTGTAAAAATGTTTTTTCCTCTATCTCTCTCTCTCTCTCTCTCTCACTTTAATTTGTGTTTTTTGTTAAATAATTACTGTAATTAAATCGTAAAAAACGCAACTGCTTAGATACATATGTATACACAAATATGGTATATATGTTTTTTTAGGAATATTTTTGTGTTGATCGGATGATTTGTCATTTTGGGACAGTTAGCTAAGAGTTTTATGATCTGTTTTTTTAGAATGATCTTTTATAATTTTAACTCACTGCATATTTTCAGGTGTGGAGTAGCCAAAGAGTATATTTGATAAAGCTACTTGAGTACATAAATCTTTTACTACACTTAAACACACACACGATAAACGAGAGATGTATAATTCCTGGTTCCCGTAGATACAAGATAGATAGAGAAGCAGACGTGTATTACGTACTACCAAATCGTAGCAACTCTGTGAGGCTACTAAATATCATATTCAAGTCGAAGTTGTTCAACAGCTCTCGAAAACAGTCTAAAAAAAAAGCAAACACACCATTTTTTTTTCCTTCGTTCGTTTGTCTTAATCTTTCCAAGATAAACGATAATATATCGTATAATGGGTAATGCCTACAATATATATGTAAGTATTTACTTATATGTATGTATGTACATATGTATATGCAAAGAAATAAATCTCGTTGAACTTTGCAACATCCAATCCTATACTAAATACCAAAAATATAATAATCAAAACCAGAATTTAAATCCAGTTTTTGAGTTATCTGCTTTTTCGGTAATCCTACAAAATTACCAAAACAAAAAAAAAAGAAAGAAAGAAAAACGAACCATTAATCTAAACCCAAATACAAGTTCAAGTTCAAAAAGCTTTTTTTTGGTTTCTACCCCAAAAACCGAAAGAGCTTGAAAAGTTTTTGGTTTAATATCTAGCTAACAATGATCCCACATGGGGAGAGAGAGAGCGAGAGTGGGAGCCAAAGCTTTTTGTCATATTAGAGAGGAGGAGACCCCAATAGATGGTTTCCATGCCGGGTAGATATTCAGTTGGTCAACGTACGAGCGTGAAAAAAGTTGTGCCAAATCAAAAAATCAACCTCCAAAAACAAAATAAAAAAAAAAGCGAAAAAAAATTATTATTTGTTTTTTGTTTCTTTGTGTGTGCGTGTGTGTGCTTTGTGTGCGTGTCTGTATTTTTCATTTTTCATTAGAAATTTATGCAAAATTAAACATTGTACGAAATACAACTTACACGGCAATTATACCATCACCCAGACTCCGGAAACTCCCCTTGAAAACCAATTCAGACCGCTGCGAACACGACCTACCGGTTTATCAGAGACAAATATCAAATGAGAAAGGGTATTAACTCGTCTAATACACCGTCGATGCTTGACTTTTGTTTAGGAAAAATCAATAAACTAAACAAAAAAACACAAGTGCAAGGCAGTGCCTACATACAAATATAAAACTAATAACTACATATATACAAATAAATATCTTTGATATATATAGATATATATTTTGTGTATATACATATATATTCTCAAACCAGACACCATAACAGTAAAACGAAATAACAACAACAAATTAAGCGCTCAGCTATGGTCTACTCCATAAAGGTAAAAACAAAATAAACACAAACCTCAAACCTCTATTGTATTACTATTCCATGGAATTTTTCATGAGATCTCTGAAACTCCATCTTTCATCTTCTCATTTTGGTTGTGTTTCTTTTTCCTATTGTTTTTTTGCCTTTCTCAAGCTAAGTATAAACCCGTTTGTATACCCTATCCGGGGGGTATTATCAAAAAAGGGAAATTCCTAGTGACATCTTTCAAGGAAATCGGGTTCAGTCTTTCTTAAGCAAAGGTTTTCCATTATTATTCTCATTGTATTGCAGATCATACCACTATTTATCCCCTGTGTATACGAGATATTTCGAACTTCTTCTATATATAGAAGTGACGCGGAATCGATGGCTTGCATAGACCTTAAAGAACAAATACATAGAATATACATAGCAGATCTAGTTTAGTTTGTATTTGTGGCATGTCAGTTCTAGTTAATTCAAGTGACTTTACGGGGTATCTCGAAACCCATGATCATTTTGGTTTGTTTGATTTTACTTTTACTTGGTGATTGTTTTTTGTTTCGTGGTCTTTTTTTATCTTCTTCTAAATGTAATAAAGCAAAGCCGAAATAAAAAATTAAAATAAAAAGCTTTTGCCCCAGACATACTAATGGCTAAAACATACACTAACACACACCACACACACACACATATACACAACCAGCTACCAGCCACCAAAGTAGGCAACCAAAACAACAACAACAGCCATAGCAATCATAATCTGAGTTAATTATACTATATAGTCTGACCCACAGATTATCTGCAGCTATTGGAATTGTCTGAAATTGTTGTTGTTGTTGTTGCTGCTTTTTTCGGTGCCTTTTTTTGGCCCGTTCTCTGTCTGTAATTACATTTATAGACTGACTTCTTTTTTTTTGTTAGTTTACTTTAGTTTAGTTAGTTATCAGCTGAAAAGGTTTATCATTTGTGTATTCCCCGTATTTACTATATAGATTATATATATTTATATGTATTCTCGTATAAAGAACCACTTTGACATTGGGCAACATTTATCAAGTTTACATTTAAAATTTTTTGTTTTTTTCAAGTGCCCCCACCTACTCACTCACTTTATTTCTAATCTGAGTTGGGTGTTCTTGTTGCCCAACCAAAACAGACTACCGTTGGTCATCCACCCACCACCATACGCATGACACTCGTCATTAACTTTGAAACAATAGAAATTTCAATTTCATAGACCACCCAATATGAGTATTCAAAGGTTTTTGGTATCTTGGTATCTAAAGATTCTGAAATTTAAGCAAATTCATTCACCGCACTATAAAAAAATGCCGAGTCTATACTTGATAGATATGCAAACAGATAAATAGATATATACTAATCCATAAAATGATAGTTTAATTGATACAAACATAGAAAGATGTATGTAACCTTAGATACTATAAAATCATTGTCAGCACAAAAAGGTGAGCAGGTTGTCTGTATCGCTATTTCATGAACCACCAAGTTCTAACATCAGCAGACTTTGCTAAAGACTCAAGAATTGGCCAATGCTAAAACTAGTTAAGAATTACAAGTAAATAAAGCGAAAAACGATATTATAGTTAACTGGTTATCTATAATAGATATAAGATAGATAGATAATTGGGCAGATACGTCAAATATAGTTTAACAGATAGATGATCGATAGAAAAGTCTTATAGATAGACAAAAGATGTGCAAATGATAGATAAAAGATTGATAAAAATAATGAATAGATGAAATATAAATAGTTAGCGACGAAAGATAGTTGGGAAAGGTCTATAGGTAGACAAGAGATACAAATATATAGTCACATACATTACACAGGTCTACATGAAAAAGAGTTTCAGTATTGAAATGGGTTTCCTATGGTAAATTGGGTATACTGATCATGAGTCTATGCCTTTTGTGGATGTTTGTCAGCGAGATAGGACACCTTTAAATATATATTTATATAGCTGATGAAATATTGAACACAAAGAATAAAAAAATGTATGTATTTCAGTAATGTAGACGCATAGATAGTTAAGTTGATTGATTGTTTGACAATAAGATGGATCCAAAGTGGCCTAGAAATACTCTAGATCACTGGATTCGTATCAAGATGAATCAGATTGTATCTGACTTTTGTTTTTAATTCAGTTGCCTAACTAATAATAATTCCAACATTTTTTGTTTTTGACACCTAACTAACACACGATCCTATAGTTGTGTATGTGTGGGTGATGGGGCAGCAATTGTTTCCCCCACTATATGCATCAATTTGGATTAAACTCAAATCGCATTTGCACGCAAACTTAATTTGCCCCTCCAATAATATACTAGACTTCTATTCACTTATGTAAGATACAAGTTTTTAATGCCATCATTGGAAAAATTCCATATGTACATACATATCTGTCGCGTAGTTGTTGTAGTTAACTATATATATTTGTGAAATTGCATTTGCAATTTGCTAAGGAAAATAGACATTAATTGCCATTTAATGGGCGTAACTCAAGCGCCTGTACAACCGGCCGCCCACTCGTCCCATCGATCGATCGCTCGAGACACGAAGAATACAATTTAAAGCCATGTAACCGATAAGACCTTCTTATTTCCTCCCCTCTTCCTTTTGACCCTCCGATGGCTGCTGCTGCTGTCTATCTCTCGCCTCGTCTATCGTCTGATAGCGATAAGTTTTCGTTTTTTTTTTTTTGTTATTATTATTAGCCTTCGGCTAGTTGCGTTTTTAAGGCTAAAGTTAGTCTAAAACAAATCATGTTGATGGTAAGAACACACTCTCACTCAATTGCAATTTAGAAAATATATGTGTATATACATACATATAATAATAAAAAACGAAAATGTGATTCATGTCACTTATACTTTACGTGCCGTGCCTATCGCCAAGTCTTATCAGAAAAGCCACAACAAAAACAAAAACGAAACTAAATTAACATCTTCAATTGCGTTTTTTTAGCACTGTGTTTCGCAAGATAATTTTCCCCTATAAACAATTTTGCCGATTAGAATAGTCAAAAACAAAATGTGAAAGAGCGCGTGGCAAAGAGCGCACGGCAAATGGGAATTATTATTATTTCGGGCAATAATAATTCTATATACACTTTTTGGGAATGGTTCCTTTCGTTGAGTTTATCGTAGTAATCTCTCTATGTGTGTCTTGAATTGTTTAAAAAAATGACAACCAGTTTGGAAAAATGTTTTCCTAAACCTGCTACAAAGACATTCTGCAAGTTATTTCGGGGATTGACTTAATATCTGAGGTCGAACGATTTTTATATCCCATATATTTAGTAGGTTGCAACTATCCAATAAAAATGACACCAGCTATCTGCTATTTAATATATATGTACATATCTACCAAAACTCTTTTATATGGTATTTACTCATTTTTTCTACTACTATCTTTTATTTGTTAGCTAGAGTCAAAATATGTAGTAAATTCGTAATATCTATTTTATTATTTCCTTAGGAATTTCAGAGGTTTTTTCTAACAATGTAACAAGGTTGAAATTTTCGCCATCTTTAGATATTTTTGAAACCCATCAGATGGGTGAAAATTTAAAAGATTTAAGACATGACTTCTTTAGATAGATCATAACTAACATTCCTAATATTTAATTAAAACAAAGGTTCTTAATTTAGCTAACGTGATACAACAAGAAAAATAAAGGTTTTGAAAACTTCTAATACACATATTTTAAAATCCAGTTACAGAACTCTATACAGCAGTTCGTAACAAGCAAAAAATCAACTCGTATTAGTTGTGCTAATCACAACGATTACCCTCTCTTAATAGATGAACTTGAAGTGACCAGTTTTCCATTTGTTGACAGTAGAATATATGAGAGAGAAGTAGGGATAAATTTGGATTAACTATATAATAAATATACCCATTTATTTAGGGCATACAATTAATTAAAAATGCTAATTTGTTTGTTTGTTTTTTAACCTAACAAATCTCTATGTTAAATCATGATCACGCCATGTCAGAATGTGTTTCTCTTTCTCTCCAATTGAATTGCTCTTTGGAAAGTGGGGGACTCTCTTTCCAGAGAAGAGCCGGAGAAGTCCCCAAAAAGCGCTAGTTTATAGTCACGCCATGGGAGAATGCCTCTCTTTCTCTATCTCGCTCTCTTATGGTTTATATACTTATCTCTCTTGCAGAATAGCGAAACTGGTGAATTCGAATATATCTATTATACGGATTCAGCTCGTGTTAAGGAACCGAAATACGATGAGGAGACAGGAGAGCCAGTGCATGATCAAATGAAGGTGCGCTATCGTAAGCATGGAAATTTCCATGTGCCCCGCCATTACCTGAGGGGTACTCTCTGCGATGAGGTGGACAATGTGTTGGCCAACAAATATCAACGAGATCTCGATATAACCGTGAAGCATGTGGTGGAGAAACGCAATGGCAGCAGGCCGATGACATTACAAATGGCAGACAAGCCGAAGAAAATAACACCAGGATATGAGCGTGAAGATTACATTAAAATGGATGGAGTCCATAGTGTTAGTAGAGCTTTAGTTTCCTCCATTCCTTTTGAGTAGAATTGATTGGCTAACCTTTTGTTTTTTTTTTGCAGAACATAATCTTGGGTTATGAGCGCCAGCATCCGTATCTGCTGTTCCTGATACCAACGCTTTTCATTTACAATTTCTTTATTGGAGCCACCCTTGCCGTCTTGGAGATTGCCCTGCATATGATGTCGCATCACAAGAATACGTTAACCATGCAAAAGGATCTCTATTTCCGTAGTCCCTTGCATGTACTATCTTCACAATTTTGCGCCACTTGTCGCTGTGAATCAGACAGCCAACATAATCGCACGTTTACCATACTCAACGAGCAAATGCGTAAAGAGCTGCGCTCCGGTGCTCTCAAGAACATGGCTAAGGCTATAGGCTAACATCAGCTTACCTACATATATATATGTATATCCCCTTCCCACTTCCTCCCACACCCACACACACACTTTACATATAACAATTGGACAAAAACAAAAATCACTTTTATTTCATAATTATTTTTTTCTTCACAAAAAATAAATGCACAATTATATCACTCGGAGTACCTGAACCATGGTTTTGTAGTTTCTATATGCATCGGCATCAGCATCAGCATCACCATTAGATGGGAATCTGAGCCATTGGCTTGACATTGGGTGAGACAGAGAATTTGGCTCCTGTACAGGCAATGATATCATCTACCGTGTAACCTTCGGCGATTTCCAAAAGAGTAAGACCGACACCCTTTTCCACTTGGAATACAGCCTTCTCGGAGATAATTAGATCGATCACCTCTTTGCCAGTCAAGGGAAGGGAGCAGCTATCAAGAATTTTCGGCGAACCATCGCGAGCATTGTGTTCCATGGTGATAATCACCTTGGTGCCAGGTGCTGCTACCAAGTCCATGGCTCCGCCCATGCCCTTAACCAGTTTGCCCTGCAAAAAAAAAAGAAGCAAATTAATGGAAATACAACTAAAGGAAGTTCAGTCTTACTGGTATCATCCAATTGGCCAAATCGCCGGTGGCTGAAACCTCCATGGCACCCAGAATGGTTATATCAACGTGACCGCCACGTATCATGGCAAAACTATCATCGGAACCAAAGTAAGCGGCGCCTGGAATCACTGTGACGCTCTCCTTGCCAGCGTTAATCAAATCGGGATCGACACGATCCTTTGTTGGGAACGGGCCTAGACCCAAAATTCCGTTCTCTGACTGCAGCATCACATTCATGCCATCGGGAATGTAGTTGGATGAGAGAACTGGTATACCAATGCCCAGATTGGCATACATACCATCACGAAACTCTAGGGCCACACGACGAGCAATACGCTCACGCAATGCCTGGGCAGGACTAGCCTCTGCCACTGGTTTATTGGGATCCTTGGGCTCAGTGATTCGCAGACGTTCCACACGTTTGTTGTAGTCGCTGCCCTTGAAGATGCGCTTCACATAGATTCCAGGCACATGTATCTCATCCGGCGAAAGGCTACCGACTGGAACCAATTCCTCCACCTCGGCGACTGTTATCTTTGCCGCACGACACATGGGAGCATTGAAGTTGCGGGCAGCCTTATTGAATACCAAATTACCCAAAGCATCGCCTTTTTGGGCCTTGACAAAGGCAAAGTCAGCGAAAATGGATTCCTCCATTACATAGTTTCGTCCGTTGAAGGCCTGAACTGGCTTCTTGGCGCTCTCAATAGCCACTTTGCCATCTTTGGAGTACTTGATGGGTGCGCCGCCCTCCTGAACCAATGTGGCATATCCAGTGGGGGTAAAAAATGCTGGAATACCAGCGCCACCAGCACGTATCTTCTCGGCCAATGTACCTTGTGGTGTCAACTCCACAGCCAATTCGCCAGCCAAATATTGACGCACTAGCTCCGTATTTTCACCCACATAAGAGCCAATTACCTTTGCCAATTGCTTCTGCTTGATCAGTACACCCAATCCACAGTCATCCACACCTGGATTGAGAGAGAGAGAGAGAGAGAGTTGGATATTATTTCAGTGGTTAAAGCTACATACATATGTGCTGACTATATCCCACCTCCATTATTCGATACTGCAGTTATATTCTTAACACCCTTCTGCTTAAGAGCTGCTATCATCTTCTCGGGTATGCCACAGATGCCAAAGCCACCGAAGAGAATCTTGGCACCATCTGGCACATCGGCCACTGCATCATTGGCCGACTCATAGATCTTGCCCTTACGATGTTTACCCCCAGATGTGGAATAGCAGGCAATGAGCTGTAAATAGACAAAATCAGGTTAGCTTTAATTTGATTCCAGTTCTAGGTGACCAATTAGCATAGTTGTTTTCCCTGTCATGTGGCGTTTTTCGTCTAGAATAGACCGAAGTATCTATACTCTCACTAATTTAATTGAGAGACATAATCAAAAGATATTCTTCACTATATATTGATATCGGTCAAACTAATCCAATTTTTTCGAAAGTTGGATTTAATCATAAAAACTGATCAAGAATACATATATATTTCATAGAAACAAGTTTTTGCCCTGTGATTTTTACAAAATATATAATAATAGATATCACTAATTGATATAGAAGGGAAATCCGACAAATGACAGATGATTTTTTTTGGTTTCCCTCTCATAAAAATATTTAATTGGGTCACTACTTATGACTGGATTTCTTGGAATATTGTCTAATTTTGCTAATCTACAATATACATATATACTTCCAGTAAGCTTTAAATTGTTTTAGGCCAATCTGAGAGTAAATATAACCATTTTGACAGGGTATTTCTTTAGAGAAAAACAACAACTTACGCAATAATTGGTCTATTTTTAAATTAGGGGGCGGTGAGGCGTAGGCATCTATCTATATAAATACATATGTATATATACAAATAAGTTTGTATGTAAATAGTGGCCTGTTCGTGTGGGTCCGTCAAAACATTGATAAGAATTGGCCCCTGTGCCTCAGAAATCTAAACGAGAATAACTACAATTAACAATAGGAAAGGCACCTGTTTGCTTGACTGTACTGGAATGGAACAACATACATATGTATGAACATATGTATTTTCTAGTTTTACAATGGATCCCATTTTAAAGAGTAAACAGATAAATAAATTTGTATCTTATAAGTTCAGTTTTATCTTTATTAGTTGTGTGGACCGACCTTGAATGTTTTGAAATTCCTGCTGCTCAATTGATGGAATCTGCTCAACATATTTGTCTTAATTTTAAATAAACGAAACTTTTAACTTAAACAAATTAACCAATAAGGAATACAAATTAAATTATTAAATCGCCCGTGGCATCCGATTTAGTTAAAGAAACTGAACTAAAATCAGCTGCTGGAGCAACAGGTAAATCAAAAGTTATCGATAATTTGCAGAGTAACGTACAAGATGCTGGTGATGAGTGCGTGATGTCAAATATAAAACACGAAAGTATTCTAATTGGGCTCGGACTTTATGAAGTAATTTTGAGTAAATCCATAAATTTCGGGCTTCTAGTAAACAAATTTTTTGTAATTAAAGAATGAACCAAACAGCACATTTTGTTGTTTGTGAAAATATTTATTTGCAAACTATACAACAAGCCAAATTTTTGAACATTAGGAATGGATAGTTTCGAAAGGTATTATCTATTTAGCGATTTTGTCTTAATTATTTCACAAATACGATATTTCAAAGTTCTGCTCATCTCTAATCGATACCTTCACTCGGTGCATTTCGATGCCTTACAACAGCTGATTGCTATAATAACAATAAAAAGTTTGCAATTTGTTTATTCCGACACAGACGCGCACACACACACACACTAAGGTACTCGCGCGCAGTCAGAGAATACGGAATAACAACAATAATTGAAGAGCTAAGAGTACTTAACAAAAATAAAGAAGAAACAAGAAAACACATACAAAAAGGCAACGACAACAGCAAGAACAACAACAAAAACCATCACACAGCGCACTCAACTGAAACAATATTGTGCAAAAAAAAAAAATAAACAACAAAAACATCCATCAAAATGGCGTTCTAATACAAATTCTAAAGGTAAAATTAAGTTACCAAAAAGGTGCAATTCTTTTGTAATTGCATATAGTAGATACATTTATGGAGGTATATATTATACATATATATTTCTTATTATTCATCATTTATTAATGACGAGCAAATTTTGGCTTCTACGCAGTTGAAATATGTACGGTTTTTTTTTGTGAACATTTTTTTTTTTTTGGTGGCGGGGGAGCCTGATAAGATGTATGATAGACATGGATTGGGCAGATGAAGGAAGGATCAGCCAATCCGAGCAGGTGTGCAAGTAGATAGTTCCCCTTATATGTATGTATTTATAGTAGGGAGATTGCGTGCTGGTGTGCGTGGTCCTCCTCCAATCTCCTCGTGCATTGGCCGTTACAGTCACGCATCATTGCCAGCTGTTGCTGTTTACTTTCAATCAGAATCCGAGTCCAAGTCCCCACACCTCCGCCCCCTACACAACAACTATCATTGCCGCCGGCTTGGTAACCGAATGCAATGCCATTTTGAGCTAAATATAGTAAATCGTAATAGTTTTCCTCCTCCAACGACAACAGGAACAATAACAATATATAAAGTTTCCATTACAAAGTTATCAGCTGCACCGGCCTCTGGGCAAATAATCACAATATATATAAGTCTGTATGTATATATGCCTATCTGTATGTCTGTGTATATTTAAAAGATTTAATTTTTGTAAGTAATTACAGCTGGAGTGGGAGCTGGAGTGTGTGTCTTAAGCATCCAATCTTTAGTTTCATTTCAGCTCTCATTGCGTCCATAACGTTTCATTTCGATGCTTGGATGCGAGTCCAAGTCATTGAAGCCAAGTGGTAGGCGCGTTTATAATTATCTGTGATTTTGCCATGACAGCGGCAGAGGAGGAGGAGACAAAGAAGAAGAAGAAGGAGGAGGAACAACAACAAAAACAACATGAACAACAATTACTTGTGGATACACTTAGTCGACTTTGGAGTCACTATCTTCAAGCCGCGGAGCACAATGATGAGGCGAGTGTCAAGGTTTGTGCTGCTCTCCCTTATTTATTTCAGTTCGAAAATTCATAATAAACTTATCCATCTCTCTATCACAGGAACACTGGCTTTGGCTCTTGCTTTATAACTTTCAATTTCTGGCTGAGGAATCATTACGGGATATCTGGTCAAATAGGTAATAAAAAGTTCTCTACTGTGACTTCGAGAGAGAGGGAGGGAACGTGAGCCATTGCCTCTTACTCTATTTGATTGACTTCCATCGAACTTCTTTTAGCCACTTTAATCTCATGCCTGAAGAGTTGTGTTCATATCTACTGGAGCAAGTATATCAAATCATCAGCGCCGCTAAACGATCTCAAACCAGCGGTCCAGACCATCAGGATGAATCGGTGGTGCAGGTGGAGGAAGAGGAGCACCAGCAGCAGGTCAAATGCATCAAACAACTACGCAAACAGCATAATCTAGCCCAGGTTCAAATGTGTGAACACTTTCATTAAATATCATTCATAACGTGTACGATTTTTCAGCTCATTCTCAGCACTCCCAGTGATTGCAATAAAATTCTGGCCTTGCGCACATTTTTAACCAACAATTTGGGCCATCACCTATTGGCCTTCCTATTGCGCGTGGACATCAAGGTGAGATTAAGTGATTTACACAATGATCGTTATGGGGAAATCATAAAACACTCACAGAAATAGCCAGTTCCAGATGAATTCCAAAATAATGTGTTTACTCATACGAAGTAACCGTCTATAAGATTCTAGTATAAGTTTCGTTCAAACAAAATTATTATTTTATATATAGCGTTTGAAATACTATACCCATCGAATCCGATATCAATTTAAACAAACATATTCCACGTATTTATATAGAATAGTTTAAAATGACAGAAAGGCATATTAATTTTAAGCCAAATCAATTCAAATATGATCACAAATAATATTCAAGCGTTAAGGACTAGAATTGAAAAAAGGAACCAGTGAGATTTAATGTTTTCCCAACAAATACGAGCGTAAAATCGTCATACACTACATTAAGAATTAGTTTGGAATAAATGGATTAAGAAAAGACTAATAAGTATTAAATATTTTTTAAAAACAAATAATAATAAAATAAAAGGAAAAATTCAACTATTCCGGTCAAGTGCCGAAAGCCAACTAAACTATCCGAAATTTTAGTTTACCTCGTTGACTTTTCTTGGGCAACTAGATTTTTGCAATGCCTACTTTAATTTTAATAAACATGAAATGCTTATAGGCTTTCCCCCCGAGTCAAAACTAGTCTGGTCATGTTAAATACTATTATACATATATTTAAATACTATTATATATCATTAACAATAGGATAAAGCACTTTAAAAGAATTCAACAAAGTTTTTCTTATTTGTTTTTCTAGCACATTGCATCACAGATGAGTCTATGCCAGTTGTGCATCAATTTGTTTCCCAATAGCAAATGGAGCCCTTCGAATGAACCATTGCAGCAGCTAACCAGCGTTTCGCAATTTATTGCTGGCTTTCATATCACAACGCAGAAAAGGTCGAAACAACATCGTCAGCAGCAGCAGCCAACACAATCAAGTCAATTATTGCATAACATATCAGGAAATAGTGAGATTCTATACGATTTCGATGAGTTTAAATCATGCAGCAAAACCAGCGATGAATTGGCCCTACTGCTCATCCAGTTACTCACACGATGCATAGATGCCGAGCACGAATCTCAACTTAGTGTGACTGTCCATAATTTTGCTCTTGGACATCTTTGTGCGGCGAGCGATCAGCAGCAGCTGCAGCATCAGGATGATGAAATGAACGATGAGATAATTAAATTTGAATTACTGCAATTGATAGGACATTGTGTGAACAATTTCTATGCCCACGATCAACCGAATGTCGATGATTTCAATAGCAATTTTGGCCAACTATTATATGCCATGGCCGCAAATCGACATAGTCCGATATTGGCTCACAGTGTGCTTTATATAATGTTTGGGACGCTTCACAATTTGGTGGAGAATGAGATACGTGAATTAAATCAAATCGATGCAAAGAACTTCGATGCCTGTTTTGAGGTCTTGGAGGAAGCAGCCAAATCGACAAATGCCTCAACATTGATTTTCCTACAAATCTACAAACTATTGCTGCGTCTAACGGACAATCTGTCGCGACAGGAACAAGAATTGCAGTGCCTTATGGAGAGCAGCACTTCAAGTGCCTTGCCCAAGCAACAAATGCGGCATAAAAGACAACGGAGTAGTCAATTGCATTGTACGGGCACCTCGCTGAGCTGTTATTTTCAGGGTAAACTCTTTCAGTTGTTGCCATCGTTGGGTTCTGAACTACAGGAGCATAGTGTGAGATGTTTATTACGCACTGGCAGCTGTTGTTGCCACTACAATACGAAAAACTATAACTCATGCCTCCAGTTGGCCATCAATTTGAGTAAAACGTATCAAAAGTATGCCTACAAATTTCTACACTATAATTTTCTAAACACAATATTTGTGAAACGATCCCCACTAGAGTGTTCCAGGTGTGAGGAGAAAGTAAAATCGGCGATATTTCATTTGGATTTGCTTGCAATCTACAAGGAAAACTATAAGAAATTGTTAAACTCCTCGTCCATGTTGTTGTTCCTGAAGCACTTGAAACACATTGCCTATTTGCTGTCCTATGATCTAGCCAGTGGCATATTAGCCGAAGTGGTATTACCCATCTTCCGGCAATACAAAGAGATGATTGAGTGCAAGAGCGAACAGAATCGTCATACCAAGTTGCCTCTACTGCAATTGCCAAGCAAATTGGAAAATTATCGTGCACTCCACGAATGTTTGAGCATATTTGTGATGTATTTAAGTGATATTCGTTTGGTCAAAGCCTTCTATAATGAGGAGAACATACGCTATATGCAAGATCTCTTGGCCATACCCGAACTGCAGCGTGGTGTATGTGATCTCATTAAAGTTGGCATCGATAATATTGCCTTTCTGGGTGAGAATGGTCAAGAGCAAATTGCCTTGAGTCGTCGATTGATACAACTGCAATTGAATAGCAGTGATCGGGCCACACAATTGTTTCAGCTGCTACTACAGAAATGCTCGAAATGTAGCCAAAATAAATTCTGGTTAGATGATATGCCCATAACCATTCAGCTTGATGGTCATAAACCCTCTGATATACTCTATATAACTGCATTGCAATGGACACTCAATTATGATTTACTCAAGACAAGTCAATTATTTTATAATGAATTTGCCAAGATCTATTCAATACCCGTGGAAATGTCTGATCAGGAAGATGATGATGATGATGGTGATCATAATCATGATCATGAGGAGGATAAGGAGCAACAGTCCCAGCAGCAGCAGCAACAACAACAGCAATTGGAACAAGGGGAGAAATTAAAACAAGGCGATAAGACCATTATTGATATACTCAAATTGAACTACAATGCTCTCAGTTGTTTCCTTATGCTACCCAAAGCCGCAATCGGTATGGGAGCAACCTCAACATCAACCGCAGTGCCGACAACGCCCACCGGCAACGAAGCCGAAACCGAAACCCAAACCCAAACAGTGACAATTCATCCCCCCATCGCCACCAGTCGCGTTATTGGTATTTCTGGCTCAAGTTCATTGGAAGCTCTCGTCTCGCATGTTCAACTGCCATTTAATGCTTTGTCAGTTTCCACAACAACTGCAGCCAGTTCAGACTATGCTGCCGATTCCTCACTCACGCTGGACTATGCCAAAGTTATAGATAACTATACGGCAGATGTGACAGCTCCATCGTTTCTTCATCATCTACAGCATCAGTCCAACGATTTGGACGAGAGCATTATACTATTTGACATCAGAGGAAGCCAACATCATCAGCCAGGAAGCAGCCAAAGCCGCAGCAACACAGACAATCCTTCAGTAACCACTGTGGATGAAGTGGCCGCTGCCAATGGTCTAATCAATAGGCTATTCAATATTGTTGGTTCATTCTTTGGCGGCTCAACCAGTGCCAGTGGTAGTCCAGTAACTACTCCAACCACATCACAGCCGGCTGTAAACATTGAAGCGGATTTATTTTGCCTATACGAACCCAATGGGGAGTGCAAGAAGTTGTTACTAAAACTGTTCGAGTCGACCATGGCCATATGCATCAAGGGATTTCAAAACGAAGAAGGTGAGTAGTGAGAGACAACGAGGGTTGGGGTGCCGGTGCGGTATTGTGTTAACAATTGTGCGGTTGAGTGCGTAGGAGATTCCCCTTTACACAAAACAATAGGCCATATAAGTTAGCATAGTTATAGTTAGTTGGATTCTTTGCCTATAACAAGAAGAAACACTTCTTAGATTTCCAAAAAGTGAATCCTTTTTACAGTTCGATACATATTAAACTTAAACTGAATCTAAGAATGCTTATTATTATTATCCCAAAGTTTAAGTGATAATAGATCAGTTTATGGATTAAAGCGCTATATATTATCACATATTTATCAATTAAAGAACATTTTAAACCTTTTTTATATCTAACTACTTGGCATATGTAGACGTATTTATTGGATATGTGCATGAGTAACGTTTTTGAGTGCTTGAGTAAAGTCTCCCAGGTTTTATTCTGAGTGACGCACAAGCAGGCCTCGGATACAGCTTGCTTATGCGGTCCTTCTTTCTGGAGACTTGCTTGTGCGTCTCTCCACCCACAAAACGTATTGCCGCACAAGCATGGGTAGGATACATGGGGACAACTATAGTATCTTCAAGAGATTAGCTTTTTGTCTAAAGAATTCCAGTATTTGAGTAGCGCATCTGATACTTCGCCATAGTTGAGACGTTATCTTTATGTGTGTGTGAGTGTTCCTAAACAGATTTTCGTACGAGTTATTTCCACATGCACATATGCATCTAGATGGTATGGATGGATGTGCAACAACATTCCGGCGGCTAATGGGTTTCCAATGCGACAATAGACAAACGAACTGAGTGTGCATGCGAGTGTACATATGAGGGAAGCCTTAGCAATGAGTGCCGCCGCCTGTGCCTGTGCCCATGAGCAAGAACAAAGCGCACACATTCACCTCAAATCATGGCAACTTAACACACTACAACTAAGGTGGACTAGATTATGTGAGAGATATACAGGGAGAGAGAGAGATGTGGTGAGGTGAGGTGGTGGATGAGGAGTGCGTGTGGGAGTGTCAACAATGGGGGAACTCTGTTAATAACGGCTCGTTGTGGTTTGCTGTCTTTAAGAGAGTTAATTATAAGTCAGTCAGTTGGACGAACGCTCTGGCATAATACCGACCGACCGAACGAACGAACGAACGCCTAACGCATCCAAGATTGTATTTTATTCTCGAGACTCAGTCTGAGAATGTTTGCGAAAGATAAGCACCCATCACCGGTGCGGAGATCTTATCTGTGCGAGGCAGCTAATCCCTTTGCCACACCAACTCTCTTTACAGTGGAAAAGATGCAGAAGCATTTGAGGAAATTGAAAGCCATTATCCTGGGTCATGCCTCTGGCAATTGGCAGGAGCATGGTGAGCAGCATGCTAGGGATAATGCTGTCATCCAGACGCTGCAGACACTCCTCAAAATTGCCGAACTCTCGAGCACGCACAATGAGCCCGCTGGCGTGGTGGTTAGTAGCCCTTCGGCTGAATCCACAAACAATCCGCAGCCAAGGCCACGGGCTCGTTCCTTTAATAGTGGCAGCGTGGAGCTGCCCAGGCAGTTGCAGCCAGTCAAATTGCCAGCGAAAAATTCATTGGCCACGCCGCCAACACCGCGTCGCCGTCCGGCATCGAGTGAGATCAATGTGGGCGATGCCGATTACTTCTCCACCCGCGCCTCATTGAGCTGTGCCGCCGACAGTGAGCTGGAGCTAAGTGAAAATGAGCAGGAGTACTATCTGACCGCCGACGAGGGTTACGAGGCGGATGGTGAAATAGCCGAGCTAACTGAATCCGAGTGTGAGCTAAATGCAAACGGCGGTGGCACTGGTGCTGGTGGACGAGTAGGAGTAGGAGGAGGAGCAGGTGGTGGTGCTGGTACTGCTGGCGGAGGTAATGGAGTCGCAGCCAACGAATCATGGACACCATTTCAACCCTCCTCCCGCTATCGCACACACATTATGCATCAGGGATTGAGTCAACTGGTGGTGCAAATGCTAGTGGAGCTCTCCTTGCTGTGCATTAAGCAACCAAATGGCTGGACAGAGAGTTTAACCCAATTGGCCAATCGTTTGTTTGTCATCCGAGACTATCTAGGTGGACCATTGTGCCTGCTACGTGGATTTGCTCCCATCCTGAGCTGTAGTGATCCAAGACTAAGAGGTGAGCCACCACCCAATCCGATTCCCATTCTTTATAGCGTTTCTTGTTTCGTTTAGAATTGCAGCAATCGATTTTGGAACTGATCACCCATCTGAATACGCCGGATGTGCTACATTGTTATTACTCCATACTGGCTAGCAAGCAGCCTCCAGTTGATCTGCTAATGCGTCACATGCATCACATCTCGGCTGTGTCGTTGAGGAAATCGCAACCGTGCATGGAACTGGAGTTTCCCATCACCATTGACGGCAAGGTGGTGATCACTTCGAAGTCTCGTGATCATCCGGAGCTGATTGAACGGGTGCGCCTGCAGCATCAGCAGAGTCAGGCCAATACCTTGTTCACACGGGCAGCTTGCATTGTGCCCGTGACCCAAACACGGCTCTGGCAACCCGAAGGATTGAGCCTGTCCCTGTGGCTGGAGGTGCGGGGAGGTCAGCAAATGCATCGCAGTTGCATGCAATTGAACGATGATGAGACACGTTACTCTGGCGAGGATTTGACAGTGAGTAAGACCAACATTTTACCCACCACCCAATGATGACAATGATTTTTTGCAATTTTCTCCAGAAATCCCATTTGCTTTCACTGGGCACCAATCAGGCCATGCTTAGCATTTATATAAGCAATAATATGCAATTGGTTTTCGAAATGGTTAAGCCCAACGAGCCATTGCCCCTTATACGTGTGGAGGAGCATATGGATTCCACAATGGATCAATCTTCGTTTCTGCCTTTGCCTTCGCCCCCGCCTACGACTGTGCTTGGAGCGGCGGCTACTGTCCCTGCCTCCACCCAGAGTGGCAGCTTGCGTCAAACACTGAAGCAAACTAAAATGGCCTTGCTCAATAGATTTGGACAGATGCACTTGCTCAATGGCAATCATGTGGCCCATCAGGACTCGACGTTTAGTGGCTATTTCGTGAGCTCTGCTGTGGCCCTGCAGCGTTCGCGTTTGCCCCGCCACAAATGGATGAATTTGGTGTTTGGTTTGCAGCAACAGGCTGACTCATTGGAAATCTCCATCTATGTGGATGGCCTGGAACAGCAAACCATGTGCCTGCCCTTCCATAATCTGCGCCAGGTGACGCGGGCGCATGAGTATCAAATGCTTGCCCTAGGCGAGGGTTTGCTCAGCAGCAATTCATCCTCGTCGCGCTCCACTTTGGATGGCTGTTTGGCTCCACGCTATGCCATGTCCAATTTGATTCTGTTCCGTCGGCGCTTGGTCGAGCCAACACTAATGATCAATCTGACGGCAATGGGTCCAGATTTTACCGAATTCACGCAATGCCAGGTGGCCAATTGGAAACCCAATTATGGGTTTGTCAGTCTCGGCAAGCTTTCATCATCGAATTTTGGCAATCATGCCGATTGCATGAAGCAGCTGAGACAGGCCAGGGTATTGGTGTACACGGCCCAGCAGCCGGAACTGGTGATGAGCTATGATGTTAGCCAGGAATTGGATATGGCCTGCTATGGCCAACCCCATGGGCATATACTCTATGGCGAACTATTGCAGAATCAGCCGCAATCCCTGCAAACGGCTACCTCGCTATGTGGCGGTCTGCCCACTCTGCTCTATCTCTTTGCCAGGGTGAGTAGTTGAATTCACCCCATCTCCGTCCATACTCCTTACGCCAAATCCTTGTATCTCCCTTCCCTCATCTAGATTGTCGAGCTGAGTGGAAATGCTGCTACCCAGGCTCTGGCATTGGATTTACTACTGCAGGTGGCCCATTCAGATGCCCAACTCTACACGGAATTCCAGCGACAGGATTATCTGGCACTCATTGGCTATGTGGTGAAATCGGAGAAATGCTCCAAAGATGTTCAACTGCTGCGGAGTATAGTGAATACGTCGTGCTCGCAGGCGTTAATCAGTCGCAAGGGAGATGCCCTTCATGTGAATGACAATACCACAGTGACCCTCATCTATCCACGACTCCTGTTGGCCGTGCTGCAGCGCTACTCCGACTGGCATCGCTCTGGAGCCACGCACTCCGATGTCCTGGACATGCTGTTCCGTTGCATCTTGGCCTTGACACGGGACAAGCATCCGCAGCGGGATTTCAATATGGAGCAATTGCAGAAATCGGGTTTACTTGGATCGCTGCTTAATCTTTGCAAAGTCTATGTGATAGAGTCGCCCAGTCCGGTGCACATTTCGCCATATGCGGCCGAATGTTTTGTCCAAATCTTGTCGGTATTTGCCGGATCACCGCCATCCTCATCCCTGCTGGATGAGATTATGAAGCTGCTGCTGTTGCTTCACAAGCCCAGCGAATGTTATGTGACCCATGATCGTGGTCATTTCTATTTTCTATTAACGCCCCAGCAGCCCACCAAGGAGCGTTCTCTGGTGGCCACCAATCTGAGTCGAGTGACGACCTCGTTTCGCCGGCAAGTGCAAGCGGTCCCAACCCCACCAGATCTAGATGCCGATCGAGCGGAGAGAATCAAGCGTCTGCGTCGCATGCATGGCCAGGGATCTGGGTATAGGCGGGCGGTCAATGAGCTGGAAGAGCATCTGGAGCAAACTACCGACTGCACTAATCTCAATAAGCCGGCACTACGTCTCATTAGCCCCGTGGAGGCATCACGTTGGCGTATGAAATTCAAGCGGCATTATCCTTCCCTGGCACAGAGTCCCAAACGGAGTCCCCTAAAGATGACTGACTCTTCGAATCTGAATCGCCAAAGCAGCATCACCACCACCACCGGCAGCAGCAGCTCGTGGCAAACGAAATTCCGTCGACTCTATCCAACGGGAAGCATCCAAAGCAGTGCAAAGCTGAGTCCATTGAAGACGGTACGCCGGCGGCTTATGCAAAATCATATGCATGCCGGAAAGATTTGGCAACCCTCTGGTCATAGCACACCAAGTTCCGGGCAAACGGCTGCCCTGCCCAATCGGAAAACCGATTTCTACGATCAGTTGGGCATTCAGCGGCTTCAGCAGCGTCTTCTTATCTTACTCAAAGACTTCCTATGCCTGCTGCCCGACTCGGCGGTGGATGAAGTGCTTCGTCACTTTGTCAAGCTGGAATTTCTTCTCGTCCTGGCCAATCAACGGAGCTGTGCGGTGCGTCAGGCTATCATTCAGCTGCTGGCGGTGCTAACCAAACGTTTGGCCAGTGGTGAATTGGCTGCAGCCACCAAACAGTTGTATCCCCTGCATCTGGCCAATCAAATGTGCATTCATCCTTGTGACATTAGTATGTTTGAGGCATGTCTCACCTGGATAAGTGGCGTACACGCCAGCCTGGACGATGTCCTCACTTCGGAGGTGACTCTAAAGATTCGTCAACGTTTTGGTTTGCAATCCTTGCTTGGCATTGCCATGTCAACAGAACCACAAAAGATATTCAAGGCTCTATTGAGACTTTATCTGCAGGTGAGTTATTGAGTGAGTGGGTGAGGAGGAGGATCCTCATCGATGGGTTCAATTGCTAAGCACTTGCTCTCTTTCTCTCCAGAACCCCGATGATCAGTCTGTCTTAATCGAAGCTGGTATCTTGCAATGCTCTGTGAAGGCCTTGTACAACATATATTCCCTGCGTCTGGGTCAACCCAATCAGGATGAGTCAATTGTTGAGCTGCTGGGAGGCATTGGAGAGCGTGCCCTACGCTCGGTGGGTCACATCAATGTGAGTAAAAATGGCAATAACTCTGGTCATAGCAATTGTTTATCTCTCTCTCTCTTTTTCTCCTTAGTTGGTTTGGGATATCCTCAACCTATTGGCCTTCTACCAGGACAAGCAGTCGCCACCAATAGTGAGAAGTTTTCGGTCTGTGCAGGCTCTACTGCAGCTCCAGTGGCTAAATATGTTCTTTGAGGCGGGATCGTTTCGAACAATTGCTCCACTGCCCGATTCTACACTCAGTGCGACAGAGATTAAGACGCGGCTGGACTTACTCATCGATAGATGTACCCAATTCTTTACTGTGGGCTCTGGTCAATCATCAACCGGGTCCAGCTATGTGGCCAGTGCCGCCGAGCTGTCACTCTTCCACATGCTCGTCTCCTATTGCATGATCTCGAGCAATCAACGTTGCAATAACTTCATTGCCTGGGGACTGCAGCCATCCCGCCCGTTTGACCTACGCTCCTACATTGTAGACTCACTGTGGAAGTCGCAACAGGACGACTTTCAACGCGGCGGCATCATTTGTGATGGCAAGATGATCAAGGCTCTGTTGTGGCTCAGCTTGCACGAGAACGAACGCATTGAAAATCTCGTGGAATTGTGCGCGAATTTGAATATCAGGGAAGATGACACCTCATGGAATCTATTGAACGAACTCGAACGTCTCGATCAGAATCGCAGCAATGCGGCAGCCAAACAGAAAACTTTGCTGGAGAAGACTGTATACAAATATGAACCGCTGGTGCAGCATTGCATTGAAACCTCCATGGTGACCACCAGACGCGTTGCCGAGTTACAAAATTCCGAACGCAAAGCCCTTATGTCCCACATGAAAGACTACGATGACACATATACGTACACCAAATGGCTAGAGATCATACGGCGCATGTCGCACGAGGGAGCTCCATGGTATTGTGCCGAGCGCACCGAGTGGTAAGTGGCAATTAGTGGTAGTCCCAGTCCCAGTTAAATGAATGATTTGTCTTCTAGTTCATGGGAACTGGACGACACAGAGGGTCCATCCCGTGTCCATACACGGTTGCGTCGCTGTCATCTTGATATTGATAGACGTTTCTTTATGAACGACTATTGTCCGGGTCAGGGACAACGCGATGATCTGGAGCCATATGTCCGTCCGTTGGACTATTTAATAGCCAGCTACGATCAGCAATTGAACATATCTCTTAATTCCCAAATTCTATATAATTTTGCTGCTAAATTCCTGCCCGTGGATGGTGAGATTGAGGGCGAGATTATAATCACCGATCTCAAGCTCTATTTCCTGGCCACATATCGGTGTCGTTACTTTAATGTGAACTGTGATATTGCCAATATTACCGAAATCTGGCTGAAACGCTATCAACATCAAGAGACTGCCTTCGAGATCCTACTGGACACCAATAAGTCGCTCTTCTTCTCGCTACAAAACGCTGACGACTGGAAGATAATGCGCGATGTATTCTGTGATAAGATTGTCAGCACTCCGGATCAGGCCAAAATCCTGGGAATCACTCAGCAATGGCGCGAAGGTCTACTAACCAATTGGGAGTATCTAATGACATTGAATCAGATAGCCGGACGTACGTACAATGATCTCATGCAATATCCGGTATTCCCCTGGGTTCTGGCCAATTACTATTCCGAGTGTTTGGATTTGCGTGAGAGTGGGAATTTCCGTAAACTGGGACGACCCATTGCCGTGCAATTGGAGGAGAATGAGAAGCATTATGTTAGCAATTATGCGGTTAGTTTACCCAAGAGCGATTTTGTTTTCCCCAAAGTCAAACTATTTGTTTTTTTCTTCTTGTTTCTCTTAGTACATTGATAGTACCAATACCACAATGGGCTCATTGATATTGAAACCCTATCACTACAGCTCTCATTACTCCAACTCGGGTACGGTGCTCCACTTTCTGGTGAGGGTTCCACCATTTACCAGTTATTTTCTGCGCTATCAAGGTGAGCCAGAGTGAGAATTAGAGCGAGGGCGAGAGAAAGACTGTACTGTTGACTTACCTCACTCCTGTTTAGATAATGATTTCGATTTGCCGGATCGTACATTTCATGCTTTGAATACCACCTGGTTATTGGCCAGCCGTGATAGTCCCACCGATGTTAAGGAGCTGATACCAGAGTTCTTTTGTCTACCAGAAATGTTTGAGAATTTTGAACGTTTCAATTTTGGGTGTCGTCAGAATGGTGAACGTGTCGAGGATGTATCCCTGCCGCCTTGGTGTCATCGTGATTCTCGCCTCTTTGTGTTGATCCATCGCCAGGCTCTGGAATCGGAAATGGTGCGGAATCACTTGCATCATTGGATCGATTTGATTTATGGCTACAAACAGAGCGGAGAAAGTGCCATCGAGGCCATCAATGTATTCCATCCAGCAGTAAGTCTCCTCAATTATGAGATATGTATCGCCAACTATCATTTTGTTTTCGTTGTTGTACTCAGACCTATGCTGTCTTTCTGGACTCGGAGATCAGTGATCCCATTGAGCGGGAGGCGGTCAAGACTATGGTAAAGACATATGGTCAGATGCCAAGGCAACTATTTAAATCAGCACATCCAGCCACAAAAACCTTGGATTACTCCCTAGTCGATAAGTCCATTGTGTCCACCGTTAAGGGTCTGCGTTGGGGCGTCTATGTGGGTTCACCTCAATTGAAGGTGCCCACGTTGGGCAACATACACAAGATACCCGGCACCGAGCATTTGGTTAGCTTCAGCAACACCAATGTGGTCTATGCCCTGCCCAGGCGTGCCAGCGTCATGCAGGGCGCCGAACCGGATACCTACAACGTCATCTCATGGGGCTACGATGACCATATCGTAAGGATTCAGCCGCTAAATAAGCCACAAGCCAAACCCAAGAATCTCCTCCATAATGGAAGCTTCGATGACATTTCGGCTTGCGGATGTGATGTCAATTCGAATCAGCTGTGGTTTGGCCACAAATCTGGTAGGATTAGCGTGTACAAGTGTACGGGTGGATTGGATTCCCAGCAGCGGACCAGCGCCAAGAGCCGCCAGAGTTATGTGCGAGGATTACGTTTGTCATACAATTCAGCCTTCCGCAAGATAGCAACCAAGAGCAATGGCTTGGAGGCAGCCGATGAGGCCAGTAGCATTCATGCCACCCACTCATCCTCTTCCGTTAGCTCGGCAAGTAATTCCTCCACCTTGGATGCCCTGCAACGCGATGGCGCTGATCTAAACTGGCTGGGTCCCACATTTCTGGTGCGGCACACAGACGAGATCACCTGCATAGCTCTGTCCGTGGAGTTTAAGATTGTTGTGAGCGCCGGCCGTGATGGCATAGCAGTTATCTGGGATCTCAATGAGTAAGTAGATTTATAATCAGCCGCATTTCGAATTTTCATTTCCATTGGTTTCTCCATTATTTCAGCTTGAGCTATGTGAGGACGATTGCCCGTCCGGCAGAGATACACCAATCGCCCATTACCCATGTGGCCATCAGTCCCACTTTGGGCGACATTGTCACAGTGCATACATTGCCACAGCAAAACACCACCACCACAAGCACGGTAGACGCAGCAGCTCCCAAGGCAACGCCAACACTGAACAATGCCCACCATGCCGATGAATGTTTCGAAGTGACCGAAGAGAGTTTGGATGATTTTGTCAATGTAAATATCAATCCGAATGGCAAATCGATACTCCGCCTGCATTCGGTCAATGCCCGCTATGTGCAACATTTGGTGCACGAAGATCGCATCCAAGCCGTGTGCTATTCATATATCAAGGAGGGTGTGGGTGTCAATGTCATTGCCACAGCTGTCGAGGGTGGCTGTGTGCGTTTCTGGTCAAGTTGGAATCTAAGTTTTGTTAGTGAACTAGTCACTGGTATTTCACCCATACGAAGGTGAGTCTGAACCCATCTGTTGTGTTAAAATGCCTATACATACATATATATTTTTTAACCCTCTAATTTACAGCATTAGCTATTCCACACATCAGCATTTGGTGGTCCTAACAAGAGAGTCATATATACAAGTCTGGGAATCCGAGGGTCTTTACGGCAATGCTCCGAAATTTCCACAAATTGTCTACAAGTAATCTTTTTCCTCCTTCTCTCCCTCTCTCTCTCTCTCTCTGTTTCACTATATCCCTTTCTCTCTCTATCCCAATCCCAAGCATATCATTGACAGACACATAAAACCTAAGAATCAACTGAAAAGAAAAAAACAAAGCTAATGAATCAAAGAAAGATATAAGATATTTTCTTTTCTATATACATATATATATATATATATATATATATTTTCTCTTGGAGGATTTTTTTGTTGTTTGGTCGCAGTGTATGGCAGATGTGATAGATAGCATATTTCTTTTTGGAATCAAGAAGGAATCGAAATGGCATTAATATTATCCTTAGTATAAACTGATAACTTTTATTTGCTTGTGTGTCGCCAGAAGCATTTACATTCCCAATTGCCCAGGCCCGTCCCGGCCCGGCCTTACTCGAATTAGATGATAATCTTGCCTTGACTGTGTATCTCTGCCTTGATATGAACCATATCGAAGAAATTCATTTGTGACCCTCCGTTGAAATTGGATCAAAGATGTAGGAAAATCATCTCTACATATTATATACACACTATATATATATATACATATATCATATATAAGCCTAAGACTCATAGAGATCTGTGAAATACATTTTTTTTGTTTTTTGTATCAAAAGTGAAGTTTTTTCTTTTGTTTCTTGATTTTTCTGCTGCCTTCAATTGTAGATATTAAAACTATCAAAGAAGAGATGGAAAAAAAATAGTAGAATAAAAACTTTTTGCAACAAAATTGAATTTACTTTTATAAGTTTTAAGTAAAAGGCATACAAAAATATAATTTCTCCCTGCTCCCAGGGAAATGCCCCTGCTTGGGCATGACGGTTAATCAGACTATAGCTTAATACGATTTGGTTAGGTGGTGGTCTTTGATGGATCTGCTGTCAGCATTTCCAGGGCGGAGGCTGCTTGGAGGAGGGGCAGGAGGAAGAAGCTGCTGCTCGCTTGCTGATTGTCCGGTTGTTGGAGCTCTGCTTATTGATCGATAGGGCTAGAATCTCATCCAATTTGTCAAAATCACTGGGAGATTTGCTTAGCAGCAACTCAATGTAAGCCTGCAGCTTGTCCATGGGTGAGGGTGGATCCCTTTTACCACAAACATCGAGATTATTTTTCTCGGTGTTGTTGCTACGCTGGGATTTACTTGTCTTTGGGGTATCCGGATAGAGGCGGGCATTATTAAGATCAGGCGATTCGCTGTCTGTGTCGCTAGCTGGCACCAGAGATGTCTGATTGGGAGAGGTAAGTATGGCCAAGGCCTGTTGCCATTGCGCCTCCATGACTCCATGCAGCTTCTCGGCAATGTCAGCTCTGTGAAAAGAATAGACTTTCAATTTTTGAACTTCAACTGGGAAGAAGTTTCTCTTACCTCTTGGTCTTGTAGCAACTCAGCTTGAGTTCCAGTTCATCGATCTTCTTCGATGCATTGGCCAATTGCAGGCGATAGAGTTCTACCTCTTCGCTATGTTTCTCTTGGATGAGATTTAATTCTTGATTATTCTTCTCGTTGATCATTTCCAATTGTTTAACCGCTCGCTCAGCGATCAGACGTTCCCGTTCCCTCGCCTCTTGCTTGAGATGCTCCTCGGATTTGTCTAGCTGATCTTGGAACTCTTGCAGCTTTTTGCTAACCACATTCTCCATTTGTTGTTGGTAATACAATTTCAGAGATTTCTGTTGCACCTCCAGCTTCTTCTTGAGATTGGTCTGGTGATAAATTAAAGGATAATTAAAGAAATTTAATCAAGGGTAAATTATTTACCTCAATTTCTGTTAGATTGGCCAATGCTTCCTGTAGAGATTTACGTTGCGCTTCCAAGGCATCAGCTCGATTCTTTTGCTTCTGATGGTATTCCTGCAGCATTTCCTTCTGATTTCTTAGAGTGCTATTGTCCTTCTCCAGCTCCTCAATTCTTGTCTTTTGCTGGAATACAGTTGACAAAGGATTATTATGGGAGAAATATGTTATTCACATCGATCTTTTACCTTCTCCTGCTGATAGTCGACTTTGGCGTACTTGTCCCTTAGGTTGTTTAGCTCTCCATGAGATAATTCCTCCGCCCGCTTGCTGCTCTGGAGCTGCAGATCTAATTCCTCTAGCCTCTCAACCCAATCATTGTGCTCACGTTTATTTCTATCCAATTCTGCCTCTAATCTTTCATTCTTCTCCTGGAACTTTGTAGCCAAACCCACTGCCTGAGCCAGCTCATGCTGCAGTGCATCCATTTTGGACTGACTATCATTGCGTTCCGCTTCGACGCGATGTAAACTATCGCGCAATTGTTGCACTTCGTAATTGAGATTCTTGGTGGCCAGCTCCGCCGTGTTCAGCGCTGCATCCTTTGAGCGATCCACTTCCATGGCAACGGAAATGCGTTGCTGATATTCCAGCAACTGTGATTGCAGGCTATGAACGGTTTTCTCCAAATGCTGACGACGCAGTTGCTCCTCTTTCAGAGCGGGAGGATTCGGTGAATTGTGCTGGGTCAGGACAGTTGCCCCCGCATGGCTCCGACCCCAAAGCTCACTCAGACTGATCAGTTTATTCTCAGCAACGCTACAGGATCCCAGGCGTATGCTGGGCAGGGAGGTGGCTGCCTGCTCCTGATGCTGGTGCTGCATTGAGCGTCCATCACGCAAATGATCGTCGCTATGATGATGCTGATGATGGTGCTGCCAGTTATTTGATGGCGGTTTCTCATCCAAATAATGATCAATCTCCTGCAGTATATTGTCCTCCATATGACGAGCTCTTGGCTCCACGGATACACTCTTGGGTGTTGAGTGCACCATGCCATGCAATTCCCTGGGCTGCTTGCTTCCCGGAGCCGTTCTCACCGTATTCGTCGAAATGGTGGATATATCTGATGGAGCATCAAAGTGAAGCCTCTGCTGGTTTTCCTGATCAGCCTCAAGTGCCATATTCTGAAGGTGGGCATTTATTTGATTCAGTTCTGTTTTCTTACTCGGATGCAGAAACTGATAGGCTGCGGTTGTCGGCGCTGGATGCATTGGCGGCGGCATGGCCAGTGCATCTGCTGCGTGTGCCACACTCATCTTGACCTCCTCTAACAGACGCTCGGCGGTTTTTGTGTAATAATTGGGTGGTATCAGCAGTAACAAATCCGTGTCGTCCGTATCAGTGTCACTCATTCCTTCAGCATTATTATCTTAGCTTAAGCACCTAATTCTAATCCCAGCAAGCTGCAGCAGATGCAATTCTTCCCCCTCGTTTCTTATGTTTTTGTTGTTGTTATGGAGACGCGTAAACAACTAGTGTCAACTAGTTCCGGGAAGAGTAGTTCCGGAACGAATGGAACTAGTTCTGGAAAATACAGTGCATACAGAAAGTTGGTAACGTTTTGAATTATAAAGAGTAAATACATATATGTACTTCAGGAAACCAGACTTGTTTGCTATTCATACACATTTAAATATTCTATTTTGTCAGCTAGGATTATACATTTTTTTCGATTCGAGGTTTATTGTTTGTTATCCTGATTTCGCTTCTGTAATTATCGAACTTTATTTTAGATCCAGTTGCGAGGAATAAAAGAATAAATACAATTTATCGATAATTCGATAAGCCGGGAGAGAAAGAGGAGTTTAGTTTAACAGATTTCATTATGTTTTCGTTAAATATTATTGCTAAATGTATGGTAATTATATGAGCAAGTGAAATAAATTCTACGCAATACAAAAGACTCGCTTCCCCTAGTCGGGGCGGCCGCTCAATCTTCCGATCGATATCTTGTTGGTCCTTTAAGCGCGGCAATGGCTGCTGCATCTGTCAGTTTAAGTGTTGCCGGGAAAAAGGCGGTTCAGTTGGAGCCAGATATCATTTACCGCATTGGTAGAAAGCCGGGATTAGAGTTCTATTTAGCCGATGAGGTAAGTTTAACATAGAATGGAAAAGGAACAATGTTTTAATCTAGTCTAGTTTCTGTAGTCCATGGAGCTCGCTCATGCCACAATTAGCCTGCTCCGCGCTGGCGTTGTACGCTTTGCTTCAGTTGTGGGTAAAATCTGGGTCAATGGACAGGAGGAATCATTTGTTGACTTGAGCTCACGGGATGCCTCAGATGGTTATGTCAAACTCCGCATTGGCAATGTGCATGCAAATCTGGAAATAAATGAGGCGAAAGATGTATTCGCGGATGTCACTGGGGATAGCTTCGTTATACCCGAGACAGAGCCACAATCGGCCAATACTACATCCGATAGCTGCTTCATACCGGAAACGCAAGCCGTGCCGCAGTTTCTTAGGCCCTCCACCACCGGAACCAAACGTTCGCTGGGTGATGATTTTATGATACCAGAAACTCAAGATATTTTGGCACATCAGCCTGCAGAGGATGTGTCGAAGGAGGCCGAGGCTGACAAAATGCTTGGTGATGAGAATGAGGAATGTTCGGAAATGGGCACTCAAATACGCATATGCACACAGGATTTTGATGAGGATGCGATTGATGATTTTGATTCATCGTTGATATTGGGAGATTTTCCAAACCATCTTCTACCGGCTGCTCCACTTCCCACTACTCAAGCTAAACAGGATCCACCGATTGCAGATATTTCCGATGTGGAGATGGCTTCATTAAATTGGTCCGCCATAAATAGCACAAAAATGGATGAAGCTCCCGCACAACACAATGATGATGATCATGATGGGACACGTAGTACACCGGATTTGTTTGAGTTGGGTGTTGATGTTGGGGGAGATCGCTCCGACACCTGCACTCCAGATCTATTTGATTTACCTATTGCTCCTGTGAAGTCCAACTCACCCACCCAACAGCTTGGCGGGACTAAGCAATTGGTTGTGGCCACCATTGAAACACATCAATCAGCATGCTCTTCAAACTTGTCTAAACCAAGTGACAATGAGCCAATCAATCAGGATTTCATTGAAACTCAAGCATTTCCGTTGAGAAAGGATCGCGAAAGCTCTCCAAACCGGACCAAACCATATGAAAATGAGCCAGTTAACCAGGATTACATTCAAACTCAAGCATTTCCGTTAAGAAAGGATCGCAAAAGCTCTCCAAACTTGCCCAAACCAAGTGAAAATGAGCCAATCAACCAGGATTTCATTGAAACTCAAGCTTTTCCGTTGAGAAAGGATCGCAAAAGCTCTCCAAGCCTGGCCAAAACATGTGAAAATGAGCCAATTAACCAGGATTACATTGAAACTCAAGCGTTTCCAAGACCCATGGAAAAACCGAATGAGAAAACGATTGGCGATGGCGGTTTTGCAATTCCCACTTCATGTAGCAAATCAAGTTCGATATGTCAAGACTTTATAGCCACCCAGCCCTTTCCGGGATTACACAAGAGATCTTCTATTATAAATAATAAAGAGAATACTCCTCTTAATGTTTCGCATACCACATCACCGTCACCAGTTTCCAAGCCAAACCAGGATTTTATTGCAACTCAGAGATTTGAGCAACCAGTTCGAAAGGGTAAGCTCCATATTATTTTTTTATGAGACTTTTAATAATTATGTGATATACTTCTTCTATAGTTATCGTCAATCCACTAGATATCCGTGATGACATTGGTAATATCCTAATGGAAATGATTGCTGGAAATACATCTTTAGATGAGGCTGATGAAGAGGAACCGATCAAATTCTTTAAGCCATGTGTCATTAAAGATAAAAATCACAATCAAAAGGTACTGATACTTATTCGAATCCTCCAATTCTTATCTATCTTTCACTCTCATCGCCCACACAGGTCTGGCAGATTGAAGGTGTCTTCAATAATTGGCATCAGGAAACGGGTAGGAAACGAATAGCAAGATCAGAGTCTCCACAACCTACACGTGAGTCTTTGCTTAACTGTTATTAGTTTTTGCATACTTTCTCACCATTTTTTCTCAATTTTCTAGCACTCAAGAAGAGTCGTCGTCTAACAGAATCACCAACTGAGGTCGTAAGATCAGAAACAGCATTTAAATGCTTTATAAATTCTTTAAAACGAAATGCCCCATCAGAGGAAGACTCAAATGAATGTAAGTCGTGAGACTTTTGTTATTAAGTTCCTCTCTCTAAATAGCTTTCTCCATTATTATTAGCAAAAGGCAAAGGGAAAACTCGGGCAGCACAAGATCAGCTCAAGGTCACAGGAGAAACCTCTCAAGGAAAAAATCCTAAAGGGCAAAAATCTAAAGTAAAGAAACAAAATGACAGTGAAGATATGTCTACGTCTCAAGTAAAGAAAGGAATCAAAGATGATCAAGTGGTGGCTTGCACAAATCCGCGATTGAAAAAAAGTCGTCGTCTTACAACCGAGACACCACCAAATCCTTTGAAACGAGCAGCCGCATCGAAAGATAGCTCCAGTGAACGTAAGCTATTACACAGATATACCTAGATAATTGAGCTCTTCTCTGATCATCTCTTCCGCTTGATAGCTTCTAAAAAGCTGAATACTCAGAAATCTCTTGAGATACCAGAGGGAGAAATGCCTGAACGAAAACTTCGCAAGCGGGGAAGACAGCCCAAGGTTGTGCCGGCTTGTGCTCCTATGCCAGAAGTGAAATCTTCATTACAAGGCAACAAAGATAAAATAGAGGATGGGGAGCTGGCCACAACCAGCAAGGCTGCTAAAGATGCTGCCAAAACCAAACCGGATGCCAGTAAGTTTGGGGAAAAAATCATAAATGAAACAATTTTCAATTACCATTTGCTCAACAGAAAGGGAGAAGACTAAGCCCAATGTCAATGAGGAATCTGAACAAGAAAAGGATACAAAAGGGCGAAAATTAAAAGTTAATATAAAAAAAGTCCGCACTGAACAAAAATCCACATCGCGGGAAAAGAGGGACACATTAGATGGCCAAGAACAGGTAGCCGATAAAAAGGCCAAGAAAGAGGAACTTCCCGCAACTAGTAAAAGGGGATACAAGACGCCTAAAGATGCTGAAAAGACCAAGATAAATGAGAAATCTTCTCAAGAAAAGGATGCAAAAGGGCAAAAATTAAAAGTTAATGTGAAAGATGTCAAAGTTGGGCAAAAATCCACATCACAAGAAAAATGTGACTTAGTAAAGGAACATTCCACAGTTAGTAGCAGAGGAACCAAGGCAGCTAAAGATGCAGCCAAAACCAAATCGGAATTGCCCAGAAGCGAGGACCTTCCCACAACCAGTAGAAGAGGGACTAGGGCGACTAATGATGCTGTCAAAAGCAAACCGGAAGCTAGTAAGATAAATTAATTATAACATCTCCCTGTCATATACTTTCTGGCGGCTCTACTATGTCCTTGAACTAACCTAATTATCGTTTACTCCACAGCAACACTAACTACCAGACGGTCTGTGGCAACAGTGGATCCCCTACAAAGTAAGTAGTAATTGCAAGTTTCTATCCAGACTATATAAGTATATATCAAAATGTTTTCCTTCAGCCATCAATCAATATGTTAAGGCTAAAAAGGCAGCAGGAAAAATTAAGATCGCTTTATCCATGTGCAATCTGAAGGCACTGGAAGTCGTGCTCAAGGCCTTAAGAAGTAAGTAAAGCTTTTCTAATTCATTTTAGATTATGAAACTTTAATATATGGTTGTTTTGTAGATGCCATTGAGGTGGCTGCCGATCCCCAGCATTGCCATGTGCTCATTATGGATAAGGGCGAGCGTACTTTCAAGTTTCTCATGGCAATTGCGGCCAATAAGCCCATATTGTCCTCCCAGTGGCTACACTCATTGATGGAGTCACGATCCGTGCAAGTTCATGCCAATCATATATTTAGGGATGCGAAATTCGAAGAGCTCTTTAAATTCAATCCTCAATTGGTGATGGAAAGCCCAATGATATTGAAAAATTATGATTTTATGATCAGCGATGGGATCCAGCCGAAGGAACCTGAAATGAGGGCCATTATAGAAAGTGCCGGCGGTAGGATACACACCAGACCACCACCTATCACCCGAAAAGAGCCACTCTATGTGGTCACCAGTGTCACGGAGGCAAAGCGGCATAAGCAGCTCTTGCGAAACTACGATAGTGTCATCTATATCAAAACGGAAGGCGTTATGCAGTCTTTGCTTCAGCATAAATCGGAACTATTGAATGTGTTTAAATTGAATGTTTAAAGTTTTGTTCTTTTTGTTTTTTTGATATATTTAATTGTGAAATTTTGTAAAATTGTGAAATATATTTATGATTCTCTACAGTCTAATCTATTCCATCTTTTTTCGTTTAGATGCCGTAGGCTTATCGAACTGTTGACGCATGCCGCCAGCTCTTTCATTGTGGAACTTCATGTTGTTGGAGGTCTCTGCGTACCAGGGTGAATCGAATTTGGTGGTATCCTGATCGACTAGATGGGTATATTTGGTGCGACCGCAGCGCCCAAAGTTCTTCACCTGCATAACCTTTGGCAATATGGTCTTATCGAAGTGATCCTCTAACGTGGCTTGGGCAAAGTCCCGCTTGAGGACATCGTTCTCCTCATCCAGATAGAAGGCACCGCGATGATAGTATTTTTGCAGGAATTTATATTTGCCTTTGGTTGCCTTATTGGTTACCATTTTGGGATTCTGACGCAGCTCCAGACGACGCTCCTCCTCGGTTAGATTGCGCATTCGATCGATCTCCAATTTCTCTCGTTCATTGCTGAAAGGGGGAAAACACAAAAAGAGAGGTAAATGAGAGGAAACAATAGACAGGGAAATTCTAAATATTTGATGCCACTTACTTATCGCGCTCTTCTCGATCCCGCTTCATGCGTTTCAGTTCGCGTAGTTTCCACGCCTCGTACTCCACTTCGTCGTTTTCATCATCTGTGCAGACATCTTCAATGGAAGCTTCATTTGTCTCCGGCTTGGTCTTTTCCAGATCCTTTTTCACACTATCTTCGACCATTCGAAGGGTGGCTCTTCTTCGCTCCTTTGCAGCTCTTTTGGCTTCCGCCTCGAGTTGTTTCTGTTTCTGGGCTTCACGCTCTTTCTCTTGAATGGTGGCACGATCCCTCTTTCTAACAAACAAAGGCTTAAGACGCGGCTCATTGTCCTCCTCACTCTCGGTTTCCTCCTCATATTCGGAACTCTCTGTATCCGAGGATTCTGATTGCTTTTCATCCTCCTTTTGTAGCACTTCTTCCTCTTTCTGTTGCTGCAGCATTTTCGCCCTCAGCTTGGTGCGTCGATTTTCCAATTCGTTGTCACTGACATCTGCATCAGTATCAGATTCGGAGGCTAGTGTTATTTTGTTTGTGCCCCTCTCAATGTGCTTCTGTTGCTGCCCCTCATTGTTGTCGTCCTCCTCCTCTTCCTCACTGTCGGTCTGCACCATTTCGGGCTCATGGATGTGACGATGGCGTTCTCTGCGCTCCCGTTCCAAATCCTCCATATCCAAAGGCCGCGTTCGTAAACGTCTCAAGCGGGGATCATCAACTTCGGCATCGTCTGCCTCCTCATCGGCCTTGTTGTCACCACTGCCGCGACGTGCGGCCAGCTCCACCTTGTAATGTTCAGCTTTGTGTCGCTCCATGCGCTTGCGATTGTCAATAAAGTCATCCTCGTCGCTCTCATCCGAACTGGAGTCTCCGCGTGCGTATTCTGGCCGTTTGCCAGATATGTAACGTTGCACCTTCACCTTCTGCATGGAGATCTCACCTGGTTAAGAGTATTTACAATAGGTTAGAGAGGGGATAATTGTTGTGCCCATTTCCCACTTACCCTTCTCGTTGCGAACGGGCACAGCACCAGCAGTGCTCTGAATCCCCGTTGGGGCAGCGGGAGCACTCATCTTGTTCCAATTGCTTTATATATTTATATTGGAGATATAATTTAATATTTAATATTACAATTTGTTTTTGTTGTTTTGGTGTCTTCTTCTTCCTTTCGTTTTCGCTAGTGGTGGCACAGTGAGAAACCATTATTATCGACGGCCACCACTGCTACCGATAATTTATCGTTGCCAGTGCGCGTAAATTTGATTCAAATATGTTTCACAATTCTGGGCAACAAAAAGCAAATAAATGAAATAAAAATAAACTTTCATATGTACGATATGTGGAGTGGTCTTACAAATACCTTTAATTAAAAACTATGTATATTATACTTCTGATCTGTGAATCATTCCACTGGCATTTGTTCATTGACTGCACTGCAAATTGATATTTGCAATTGCAACCGATGACTTGGCCCACACACAGCCCAATCACATTACAAAGAAGCCGCTTAACTAATTGAGACACTTTATTTTTCGCCAGACAGAATAAGCGACATTAATTTCCTACCACACATTTGCATTAGATGTATTAATTGACAAATTATCACCTATGCAACAGTGCAATGGAACCTAATTGTAAACATTATGCAACAATTGAATAGCAATTGTATATTGTTATTGATAATATTGATGGCATTGGCAATGCCACAGTTTCGGCAACACGCACATGCTTTCATTGGAGTTCTTTCTGGGTGTTACTATCAAAGTCCAATATCGGTTTTACATCAGTTATGTCAGCGGAGGTGGGAGAAGAGGCTCGACCAGTTAAGTGTGATGTCGTTTTGCTTGCAGTTTTTTTTTGTATATTGTATTTGTTGAACTGCTTCAAACTGCTTAAAGGTGGTTTAAAGTATCTGTGGAATGCAGAGGATGGGCGGAGAGGGGCGCGAGGCTGAGCGGGCAGTTACAAATGTTACATATGTAACTCTAAGCTTTAGATTAGTTTATTAATTAATGCAACACGCTTAACTTTGTTTTTCTTTTATTATTGTTTTGGCTTCATTTGCATTTTTATCAATATGACAACAAAGATTGACCTTAAGGTGGGGAAAATGGTTTTTGGCTTTTCGGGGGGGAATTCCCTCAAAAAAGATTTTCTTGTTTCACACATGTTAGATACACGTGGAATTCACATATATTTACATGCATATACTATTTTGTTACATACGTATTTCGTTTTGTTAATTTCAATATAAATTTATGATTATTGCAGATCACACTCACAGTTCTAATACATTTCAATTTCAATTTAAACACTCACTGGTTAAGAATTGTAAACAAATAATTTTCTATTAACCGAATGAATATGTATGTGTCGGCATCAAAATCATACCAGATCGAACTCGTTATCGTTATCCAAGTAAGACTAAAACAAGAAGAAGACACACAAGATATATGCATAACCAGCGCCAATTGAGGCGAGGCGGCAAAAATACAAAAAATGAAGCAAGTAAGTCGTCAGGCCGACTGGGATATACCATGCACCAAATTAAAAAAACTAATTCAAATTAATATATTAAATGTCTTCCGCCTGCCGTGATAGCTACATATTTCTTTATTTGTATGTATATTTAACGACTTCTTTAATATATTTCTATATTCCCATAGATTGCTATATATTCCCATAGATTTCTATATATTCCTATGGATTTCGATATATTATTATAGATTTCGAAATATTACTATAGGTTTCGATATATTCCTATTGATTTCGATATATTTAAGTTGATTTAACAGAATATCATAAAGTATTTCGTTAATTTGAACTTTTCTATGCAAAGGAATGTTAAATTTGCATTTGTGGTTGAAATTTGAATTTTCCGTTAGATTAAGAAAATTTTGAAATTTTAAATCAAATTTCAAATTTTAACGGAAATTTCAAATTTTAAAGAAAATTTCAAATTTTAACGGAAATTTCAAATTTTAACCAAAATTTCAAATTTTAACGGAAATTTCAAAAAATAGAGGTTAAATTAAATAGGGTTGAAATAAAAATAGGGGTTATTTTTAATAGGGGTTAAATTAAATAGGGGTTTATAACATTGCGCCAATTTTACATGTCTCCAGGGTATATAAAATGAGCTATGTGGGGCCTGTGGGTCAGTTGGTGCGCGGGTGTCGGCGTGATCGGACCTCTGGAATTCGACTGGTAATTCACTTCTGGATCTACAGGTAAGCTGAAATCAGTATAAATATATAAAAATCAATAGAATTAATAGAATTATATGTGAATTTATAGAAATCTATGGGAATATATAGAAATCTATGGGAATATATAGAAATCAATGGGAATATATAGAAATCTATAGGAATATATAGAAATCTATAGGAGTATCTATGGGATATAGAAAAATCAATGCGAATATAGAAATCTATATAGAAAATCTTGACCAGCTACACGAGATCTTTGGTCGTTTACGGACGGACGGACAGACGGACATGTCTTAATTGACTCCTTTTGCTTCCTTCTGCATGTTACATACATTTTGGCGAATTTGATGTACCATTTCATTCTATGGATGCATAGTATAAAAACCATACAAGGAATCTCCCATTCAAATCAGCTAGCTCCGAATTTTAAACACCCTTTACCAAATGCAAGAGAGTGCCTTCCATATCCCTCAGAACTCCACAAATCAATATCTCTCAGATGACTTCTAAGAAGAAGGTCTAAGAAATCTCAGCGTTAAATTGGAACCAGAGGATTAAGCTAACTTTGACCAATCCACAACACACAGATCTTTCTTTGATGAACTCTGATATACCCTTTTTTTTAAACCTATGTGTTGTAGGGTAAAAAATGAGATAAAAATCGTTATTAATTGGCGCACTTTTTCCTTTCCTTTGTCGAGTTGTATTACTTAAAAATTAATAAAGGGTTTCTACCATCCTCCCTCCAACACACGCCACCACCCACCTCTCTCCCTGCTCTTACCAAACACAACCCGTCAAATAATTCATCACGCAACTTGAAAAGTTACAAACTTTTGTTGTTATTGTTCTTCTTATTGTTGCTCAACAATTAAAATTTTGTATGGTTTTTTTTGTTTTTTTTTGTTTACAACACATTTTAATTTTCGATTTGTGGGTGTGCGTGAAATATGACAGAGAGAAAAAAAAACAAAAAGACGACGAGCAAAAATCATTCGGGATCAATTGATGATTAAAGTGTTGAGTGTTCCCCCAACTTGGGGTCTTCATTACCGCCTCAAAGAAGTTGTCTCCGGTATTTTCCGCACAATCCTGCCAATGAATCATTCTGAGGCTCAAGTAAATAAGTAGGGAGGCTTGAGATGTTTCCTTGGCTATAGTCTATGTCAACTCGGTCTATAAGACCTAAAACAAATAACCCGAAACCTCACAAAATTTCCATACAAAAATTTCCATTAAATATTTAATTTACTTAACAGCACAACCACAAAAAAAAAAAACGTTTAAAACCATTGAAATGTATTTGAAATGTTTTGTATTTTGAAGGTAGGCGTTCCATTTCTATCTATTTGTTTTTACAATTCGGAACTTGATAATTAGAGCACTTAGGTACATACTAAGAATATGAATACTGGAATATGAGAATTTGTTGGATTCGTTCGTTTGGGAAACTAGTTTTATCTCCCTAGATCATTTACCGATCTGATCTGATAATGCAGATTAGCCATAACTGTGCAAAAAAAACCAAAAATACTTTTCCTTTAAATTAAACCATTTCAACTTTTGTTTACCTCCTTTAAGCAATATCTCAAAAAGTAAGCAAAACTTTCAACTCAATTAATTACAGTTTATTTATTTATTAAATTTCAAATAAATGCAATATAACAAATGAAATTTATGTGCAGGAATTTCTTAGCAAATTATTGTAATCAAGCAAAACAATAATAATTTTTTCGAAATCCAAACCGAATAAAAGTAAAATCGTGTAGAATCGGGAGACAGATGTACATTGAAGCAGGAAAATTGAGATAATCTTATTTCGAATAGATCTTAGAAGAGGTGCAAAAGGAAGACAATTGCTATATCTATTTGAAGCAATAAAAAAATTAAATGATATTAAGATATTGCATCTTATATTTTTTTTATGTCTATAATAGAATCGAAATTAAAACCATTTATCTACTTAAAAATAGTTGGACAATTTTTGTTGCCATATTCTTTCCTTTAATATATTTCTAAATATATTTGATATGAGGAAGTTCGTATATAGAATCCTCCCACACAACTCTCACACAGAGGCATCCAATTAATTGGGGGTCTTCTTCATGTTTAAGCTGACGAATTGATTCTCGGTATGAACTCAATTGTCGATTCAGCCAACGACCAGCGATCGTTTCTACATACGTTTTATTTGTTGGCTAAGCCTCTCACATGCTCTTTCTCAATACCCTTTCCAAAACGGTTAAACTCACTTTGATAAGTCAATGCAGAGCCCCTATGAAAACAAGTTTAGCCGCTATTGAATCTGCCAAATCGGCTTAGTTCTTTAATATGAAATTCAGTATAAGGGTATAGAGACTTCTTAAACATTTTCAAACTTTGGCTGTTAATTTGTCTTTCGCCAAAAGACACTGTGTGTGAGAGCTGATGTGGAGCTGTGTCGATCTGTGTGAATCTCTGGGAGCCGAAGCTCTGGCTCTGCTCTGCTCTGGTGCATGGGGAAAACTCTGTGATTTCATGCTGCCAGCTTCGTGGGGCTGACGGACCGTCGGTCTATATAAAAAAGCGTAACGGCCGCTTGCAAAAGTCATTCATTTGAAAATTGTCAATACGTTCGAACTGCTGCGAAGCAGAAGATACGAAAACTGCTCAAACGCGATCACAATATATCACAAACGATCGAAAACTAAATCCACCAAAACACAAAGTCCCCACAAAAATTGTGCTCAAAAACTTACAAACTTACAAGGATTTTGATCCTAAAGAAAAGGAACACAAAGTGAAGCGAAAATTGCATTTTTTAAGTGCCAAAGAAAGTGAAAAATTAATCACGTTAATGAAATATAAAACAAATCAAGGTCTAATTCTACAAATACAATTTAGAACATTTTTATGCGAGACGACAATTAACGAAAACTAAAGGATATTATCCATTCTATCTACATTCTTATTTGTTTAAACAAATTTCAAGGTAAACGAACTGGAATGCCTTTGAAAATGTTTGTTATTCCAATATTTTTATTTCCTTGTAACTATTTTGTTGTTTTTGATTGTTAAGTGAAAGTAATCATTTGGAATATCAATTCACGCTAATCTAAAAATGCAAATTGCTTTAGTTTCATATAGTTATTAATTAACCCCCAACCATCCCCCTCACAAACACACTCACATGCAATACATACATATGTTGTGTCAAACAAATTAGAAAGATTATGGCTTTTGTTATTTGTAGTTCGCTGAAAAAAAAACAAATGGTTTACCTAATTGCAAGTTCATATTGAATAATTTGTTATAGACTTTTATTATTTTCACTTATTTTTGGTTTTGTTTGTTTTCGTGGTCAGCGCGAAAGGTAATAAAAATTATAGTTTTTACTACCTTTTCTAGACTTATTGAAAATTAACTACAAATTGAATTGGTTTCGCAATACGTGGTGAGTTAACCTTTTTAGATGCTCTTCCTGTATCGCTTAGCACCATCACTCGATGCCCTTTATAAGTATTCTAAATCGAAATTAACTGCCTCAAAGGCGGAACTAACTTTTTTGACATTTTATAGCATAATCGAGAAATTGAGTCATAGCACTAGTTCTACTTAGTTCCATATCCGATCAAATTAGAGAAATTTTCTACATATATATGTAGCTACATTAAATTAAAATATATAAGCATTAGCTCCTATACGCCTAGAAAGTTATTAAATTTTAAAATTTATGTTGTTAGCCATGTGAGATGTGAGAAGTGATGAATGAGATATTTTATCTTGTACACAAGAAAATTCCACAGTTATAAAGCAAAATGATGTTAAATGGAATTGCGTATGTAAATTTGTGTACTCTTTTTGTTTTTTATTAATAATAATAACAATGGAAAGAGATAAAGTGGCAAAAACGAAAAAACAAAAAAAAAAAGGCCGCACATCAATTGGCGACACGAAGACAATCTGAACACACATTGCTATAGGAGGAAGGGACTGGGTCCAACAGCAATTAAATGGGGCGCGTGCCCAGACACTTTGGTGTGTCAATCAGACAGAGAGACAGAGACAGAGTGAGAGCGAGCGAGAGAGAGAGAGAGAGAGGAGGGAGACTTGTATTTTGTATTAATTTTTTAATTATACGATTATCTTCTCTGGGCTTTCTCCTGCTGTGTGCCCTTTGGGCCATGCTTGACCGGCGTAGGTCCAGAGCTGCTGGGTGCCACTTTTCCACTATAAGAGATGCATATTACTTACTTACTCGCTCACCCACTTGTCCGCCTCTGGCTTTGATGTGATTTCTGGCCCAAACTGGCACAATCTGGTTAAAAGTCACTGGGCTCCGATATAAACCAGTTAAATTCGCTTAAATCTCAATCAAACGCGAGCTCGCTACACCTCTTCCTCTCTACTTCTCCTCCTGGCAGGAGCTGGAAGCTGTTATTCTTTGGATAGTTTTGCAAGTTGCATATTCATTAGATTGAATTGGTAGGCCTGCTTCTAGGTGCAGTTCATTTAAATGGGTGTTGAGTGTGTGTCTCTCTCTGTGTGTGTGTGTGTGTGTATGTGTTGGGGCAATTAATTGGCATCGATTGGGCCTGCGGCATGTGGAAAACCTATGAACTTTTCCTATATCTTAATCATATTTAAATACCATTTTTCTTTATTCTCTGATATACGAGTGAGAATATATACAAATAATAATCTATGATTTCAATTGGCATTTGGTCCTATGACAAAACATTGTGTAAACTATTTTTATGAGGATTTTAAGACGACAAAACACACATTTGAACATTTTCAAAAAATAGAGTAGCCTCGAAAATTAATGCAGCCACAACTTCAACGCCAAAACTAGTTGGAAATTACAAGCTAAAATGTATACATTATGAAGCCAAGTGAAATGTAATTATGGTAGATTAAATAGGTTCTAAATATATAATTCCACAAAATCCAATAGATTTTATGAAATGAAACCAATTTCTTATTATAAAATTGATATAGAAATATGCCTACAATGTTTCGACATAGAAATCCTTTCAAGAAAGAAGTCTCTTGAACGTATTTCTTCTCTGTTCCATCGAGAACGTGCGACATCGAGAGTCAAAGACCCTCTTTTGGCCGTCATGTTGTTTGGCATTGAACAAGTGTCACCGAAAATACATATATCAATGTGTAGAGTAACAATAATAATAATAATGAAAGCAATTACACTTAAATGAAATTGTTTGTTTAAGGAAATGTACTTGAACATGAAGATCTGGCCATTGGCATCGGCTTTGTTACAGATCGCGTTAATTAATTAATGGCACACACCCATGAGAGAAGCCCGCCCCAAGACAAGCCAAATTGCCGCCCCCCTGGTGCAATTTTCTTTAATGAAACCTTGATCTTGTCATGATCTAACTATGTTCATAAATTGATTGCTCTCTCTCTTTCTCTCTCTCTGTCTATTTGCAGGTTTTTTCATCTGTGGGGTGTAAGCGAAAGTTTACACAAGACGAAGGAGAACATCAAACAGACAAGAATACCAAGAATAACTATCCAACCAATTGAACACTAACGATGTTTGCCACACAGGATACCATTTTGAAGTTGCTTACTTTGTGCGCTCTGGCGCATTCTATAAGTGCCGCTGCTTTGCAGGAGGAGGCACCATTACCACCACCACCAGCAGGAGGATCAGTTGCCATATCGCCCAGCCAAAAGTATTTAATTGTACGTGGAGAGCACACAGCAGCAGGAGGAGCAGATGCATCCACCGAACATATGGAATTCAATAATGCAGCCACATTGCTGCTGGAGGCATATAAGAAACAACAGATTGACTCCAGCGATGGCTTGTGGGAGGAGTGCAGTGAACCGAAGCATAAGGCGACTTTCTCCGGATTCGATTATTTCATTCTGCTATCCATGCTGGTCATCTCTTTGGGCATTGGCATATTCTATGGCTTCTTTCAGAAGGGTGGCAGCTCGTCGAATGAATTTCTATTGGGCTCCGAAATGAATATTTTCCCAGTGACCCTCAGTTTGACCACAAGTTTCATAACGGCAATTGAGCTATTGGGCAATCCATCGGAAATGTATTTCCGGGGCACACAATTTGTATTGATTGTGATACCCATGGTGATGGTCATTCCCGTGGCTGTGAAGATCTTCTATCCCATCTATTTCAAAATGGAACTGACCAGTTGTTACGAATATCTGGGCATACGTTTTGGCAAGGAGATTCGCATACTGGGTGCAGTACTCTATGTCATCCAGGTGGGTAAACACATTAATCGTAGATTGGAATCAAATGGGTTATCAAATGGGTTGGTTATTCATCTTTCAGATGTGCTTCTACACCGCAGTGGCTGTCCTCGCTCCGGCCATTGCTTTGTCCAAGGCCACCGGCTTGGATACCAAAATCGCCGTTGTCCTTATCTATGTGGTGTGCGTCTTCTACTCCTCGCAAGGTGGCATGAAGGCAGTGGTCATTGCCGATTCCTTTCAGGTATGTAACTAAATTTAGCTCAAAACTTGATCATCATTTAATTTAATTTTCGCTTTTCTAGGCTGCTGTCCTGGCTGTCTCTTTGGTTGTGATTGTTGGCCTGGGCTGTTTCTATAGTGGAAATCCTGTGGAGGTCTTTCAAACCGCTGCCGAACGTCAACGTTTGGAGTTCTTCAGGTAAGATTTTCATATTTTGCTTTGTGCTGCAGCTGCTGAGACTAACTAACAACATTTGCAGCATGGATCCCAATCCTACGACACGACACACGGTTTGGTCTGTGGTTATTGGTGGCTTCTTCTATTGGACCTCATTGTTCTGCACGAATCAGGCATCGGTACAGAAGTGCATGTCCCTCAAGAGTCTAAGGCTGGCCAAGATAGCTCTTGGTTTCGCCATACTGGGATTGATTGCTGTATTTCTAGTGAATTTCTATACCGGTTTGATGGTCTTCAATCATTATGCAGACTGTGATCCCTTCACTGTGGGTCGCATTACGGCAATTGATCAATTGTTGCCCTACTATGTGATCAATACATATGAGCATATTTATAGCATAGCTGGATTATTTGTGGCTGGCATTTTTGCAGCCAGTTTGGGGTGAGTGTCCAAGTTACTCCAAGTTTCTATTTGCTAATTTCCGAAATTTCCTCGAACTTAGGACTGTGGCGTCGGCTTTGAACTCCTTGTCGGCTGTCACCTGCGAGGATTTGCTAGTCAATGGCATGAATATTAAAATCTCACCCGAAAAGGGAGCTTTATATGCCAAATGGATGTCCTTGGGCTTTGGCATTGCGTCATTTGGTTTGGTTTTCATTGTGGAACATCTGGGTGGAGTTTTACAAGCCACTCTTACGCTGAACGGCCTTATTGGTGGTGTCACTTTGGGCCTCTTCGTCTTGGGCATTGCCTGTAAGCAGGCAAATACCAAGGGAGCCTTCTACGGCGGTCTTCTCTCACTGGCTCTGGTCATCTTTGTGGGTGTGGTGGCACAAATAGCCAATGAGGAGCCACCACCATTGCCCACATCCATCGAGCATTGCGATTGCCATGTGAATGTGACAAATATAATTGGAGATTTGCTTACCGAGCAGTTGTCACCCGTACGAGAAGAAGGAGGATTCACGTGAGTCTATTTCAAAAAAAAAAAACCATTAACCTTGACTTGACCGAATCCTTTTCTATTTTTAGATCCTGGGGCATTTTCCGTTTGAGTTACATGTGGTACAGCATGATCGGTTGCCTTTTGACCGTATTTCTGGGATGGCTCATATCACTGATCGTTGATTTTATACAACGACGCAATGTCCTTAAGATAACCTCCGCCAAGGGCATTGATAATCCCGCCATTTCCGAGGAAGTCTTCAAGGGTGAAGCTCCAGTGCAATTTACCAGCAATCTACCAAAGGAGGCAACCAGTGCCGAGGGTCATGTCAATCATGCCATACGCATCGATGATGAGTGACAAACCAAAACCCACTTGAGTGGCGATATCCAACGTATTCCTCTTGTGTAACTGTAACCTCTATGTACAAAGTCAACAATTATTTTTTTTTTTACTCTTAGTCGCAAATGTTTGTGTTGTTTTTTCTTTTTTTTTTTTTTTGCCTAGAGTTTAGCTGATTGGAGTGATTTATAGTTTGTAAGCTCTATTGACAGTATTTTCTGTTTACACGGTTTACTAATTTTAACCATGAATGTGAATTTATATACATATTGTATTTAGATTTAGTTTATTTTCTTTCTAAGAAAACCACGAATAAATCTTTGAAATAAGTAACTAATATAAGATCTAGCTGGTGTCCTGTTTACAGCCCCAAATGAAGTCGAATGCAGTAACGAAGTGTTGTGAAACTTCACTTTAAGTTCATTTACAGATCTGCATGGTTAAATCATTGCAAGAAGAGGATGTGTCTAACTAGCTGTAGAAGATGTGGTTCGAATGAATGTTGTGAAACTTCACTTAAGCTAAAACCTTTGTCATGGGCGTAGATAGTGCGGCTTACGAGAATTTTCATATTCGGTTATTTTGTGTATTTAGGATAGTCGATAAGGTAAGGATAAGGTGAATGTATATCAGAATATTTGTCATAGGTTTGTGATGGCCCTTCGATGCCATCTCTCGCGTCTTATGACTTATCGTTGAAAGAAAGGATGAGGATGATGCAGTCTTAGGCGGGTCTTATGACTTTTGAGGAACAAAAAGAACAGACCTCCAACAGCATAAGATCTATCTAAAACTTTGGGGTTTTGTTGCTTGCCAAGCTTTAAGCTTGTAGAAACGCCATGTAGATATCACGTAAAGTATCTTTCACCGCTTAGTTGGTAGTTTCGAAAGTTTTCAAGTTAAAGTTTCAAAGACGTTTATTTTGTAATGAAGTTTAAATTTCAAAAAAATTGTATGCATACATTTAAATACAATTATGTTTGATTAAGATTTATTAACTTACACTTTTAAGACACAAAAAAAAAAAAAAAACCACAGATATATATTTACAAATCGTTATGCTTGATTTTTGAAATCACGTCACACTGATCTCCTCATCGCTATCGGAATTGGAGTCATCATAGTCATCGTAGTAGAGTTTCATGAATTCCGCACTCTGGAGCGGAGGAGCTTGTTGTTGTTGCTGTTGCTGATGTTGCTGCTGCTGTTGTTGCTGCTGCTGTTGCTGTTGTTGCTGCTGCTGGGCCAGATTGCTGCAATAGTATAAAATCAAAGTTATTAATGAAATCTCTATACAATAATATGATTTTTAATTGCTATTAAATGAAAGTAGGTAATGAAAAGGAATCTAATTACAGTCCTCCAAGTCACTATAGTTGCTCCTTGGTTTGTACGTGGCTCTTACTCCAAGCAAGAAAGGAGAATTCATCGGATTCGTTTTGTTGAGACTTACCGCTTTCTGCAGTCGGAGAGCTCCTCATTATTTGGGGCCGAAGTGCTGCTGCTGCTGCTGTGATGACCAATGGCCGGATCACTGCTGGAACGTAGGGTCAGCAAACACAATTGCTGCTGCTGGTGATGCTGATGCAGTTGGGCAGCTGCTGCTGCTGCAGCTAGCTCCACTTCCCGCATGGCAGTGAAATGCGGTGAATGATGCAACTGCTGCTGCAGTTGCTCGAAGCGACGCTGCTTGGCCTCCTGGATGCTGCTCTCCAGTTTGAATTTCAAATCAGCGGCCACCAATTGCTTTTGCATTTCGGCATTGATCTTGGCCTGAAATTCTGCAGCTGTCGTAACGGAGGCGACACTGGTGGCCACCGCTCCTGGCGGCGAGGAGGCTGCCGACGATGTTGTTGTTATGGTCGGTGTTGGTGTCGGTGTGGCCGATTGATCATTCATCTTAATGCTGGTTAACAGGGGCGGTGGAGAGCTAAGTTGAAGGCCAAACCCAGTTGAGGAATGGCTGCCCATGAGACTAGGTGAGCTTCTGCTGCTGGCAGATTGCGGTGATTTGGGTGTGACAGATGCTGCTGGCGGTTCATCCTTGGCGCCGCCGACACCGCTGCTGTTGATGGACATGGGTGGCGGTGTGGCACTGCCATTGGGCGATAGCAGCGAGGGCGATAGCGGCGTTAGGGGGCGATCGCATTTGGCATCGGACAAATCCGGATTGGGGTTATTCTTATTGGGCAGCGTCTGGTCACGTGAACCACCACTGGCGAGCAGTTCGCGCTCCTTGGAGTTGCGCCATTTCATGCGGCGATTTTGAAACCAAATTTTAACCTGCAAAATTGAAATTAAGATAAAGAGTTTTGCTAATGAAATGGGTATAATTGAAAAATGTCCGAAAAACTACAGATGGATGGACGGACGGATGGATGGATGGATGGATGGAAGGCTGTCCAATGCAGGCAGGACAGGCAGAAGAAAAGTTCCAGCCAACTTTTCATGGCCACAGGGAATCTCCCCCCTCTCTCTCTGTCTCTCTCTCTCTATCGAGATAAATTCATGGGCCAGCATGAATTTTGGTCACGCAAAAACAACTTTTTGGGCAAAGTTTCTGTGGTGGAGCAGTGGCAAATGGAAATGGTGAATGCTAAATGGGTATTAGGTGGTATAGAGGGGTGTGTGTGGGGTATGGGGTGAGTCGTGTGTGTGGGCGTGGTCGGGGCCAGAAAGTTTGAACTGCAATGCCAACACCAGACGCCCAGGCATATCCATAATAAATGCAAATTAGAGACATTTTCCCCAAAACGACTGCTAAATTGATTAGAGCAACATAGTGCACAGTGGTACAAATTGCAACATTTTCATTAATTAAATGGCAAATGTAGTCAATCCACTGTGCTAAGCCCAAAAAGTTTGTCCAGCAGCAAAAATGTTTGCAAGTTTTTGCTTTCTGCCTTCAGTCTCTGTCTCTGTCTCTGCCTCTCTCTCTGTCTCTCACTTTCTCCTGGCTTTGGACTAGCTGCAACTGACAGGCAAGCAAAAGGACCATAGATAGATACTCGAAGCCGATGGCAATTCTGTTTTATATGGGTGGTGACAAGCAAGCCCCACGCACCCAGCAATCATCGCCTCAACCTCAATGTGATTTGCAACTGTTTTTGAGTTATTATGCAGTGGGTGTTTATCCCGGACTTTGTGTGTGTTGTTGTTGTTGTTGTTGACACACACAGCAGGACATTCGCACTTTGCAACAAAATTTGCAACAAATTTATGTGAGATTCTCCCACTAACTTCTCTCTCTCTAACTTTGATAATTAGATTTGTGTGGGCATTTTTTTTTTAAGGAAAAACTCAAGCGGAAAATTGAAGGACTCACCCCATCCCACTTCCGCTCTCTTTCGCTCTTCTAATCGGCAACAATATAAATAAATAAACAACAAAATTGCTGACATGTTAAACAAGCGATTAACCGCAGAGATTTCTCTACATATATTTCCCCTCCCCCCTTTTAGGGCGCTGAGTTGTGTGGAGAGGGGGAGGGGGCCACGTGCCAACTTTTTGGGTTTGCTGTTTTACTTACTTCCGGTCATTGAATTTTTTTTCTTTTCGTTCTAACATCTAAAATCCAGCCCAACCCAAACTTTTTTTGCCCCCTTTTTGTGAGTTAAGCAATTGAAATAATAAGCTCAGGCGGCGATAAGATTAATGATTATGGGTCCAACCCTCAGTGTAGTGTAGGCAAAAGGGAGGAGGAGTGCCAGTGGCAGTGGGAGTAGAGACCAGACCAGACCAGACCGTCCTCCGAGTAGTCGTTGTCGTAGTCGTAGTCGTCGTCGTCTGTTTCTGATGGAAATTAATTATAAAGCGTGCAATTTAGTATGCGAGAAGGCAACTGGAAATTGGGAGAAATGAAATTCGTTTTCTTTTTTTTTTTTGGTTATACCAAAATTTAGCTATTTCCCCTTAGCAGCATCCAAGTTTAATGAGCTTGAAATTATGATATTTGCCAAGAAGGTTAACAACAGAGCGACAGAGAGAGAGAGAGAGAGAGATAGAGATAGAGATAGAGAAGTAGTTATATCAACAATATTTAAACCGTTAGATGATGTAATTACTGTCATTAGGTCACTTGATATATGTACATTTGTATCTCTACTTATATGAATGTCCCAATGTCAAATTGCACAATGCAAATGAAGTATGTATCTAACCAACTATTAGCTGTACTTAATGAACCGTTAAACATGACTGGAAAAAGCGCTTAGTTGATACTTTTTTATGCAATTTTTGCAGCTTGTTTAACAAATATTACTCCCTGTTTAACATACACACACTAAAAGTATATTGTGTTAGTTTTTGTGCATTAAATAACACAATTTATGCAAATATGGGAGAACTAAAATGCAATTAAAATGGCCATTTTGAAGGGGGAATATGCCCAAATAAATCATTAAGGATGAGAGTACAGATAAATATGTATGCCTACATACAATATGCATATGTATCTAATAATATTTTATCTTAATTATGCAAAATCACAGAAAAGTCTATAAATTTGACACGAATTATGTGATTGATTATTAAATAATATCCATCTGTCTCTTTATCCGTCTGTTTGTATGCAAACTAGTCTTGAAGTTTTTAAGCTTTTGGAATGGAACTTCGTATTTACAGTACATTCGTCAAAATCAAGTAGATCGGATCACTATTTTATAAATGAATCGTGAAAGTCGTACAGACAGTGCCACTAAGCTTCAATGTGTTTTCTATTGGATTTTTCACTCATTCGAATCTATTTCTTCTTTCAACGGCAAAGAAATAAGCTAGAAAAGTGTGATAGGAAATCCTTTCGGGTGGGACTCAGAAAAATACGGCAAAATGCCATATACATAAATGATATACTCGAAAGAATAGTTAACTAATTAACATGTGTTAAATTAAGCAATTTAGATTCCATATTCTATTACATATCGGAATAATACATATATGTATATATATACCAGCTCCAAATTTGCATTCCCAACACTTACTAGTTTGTTAAATCGAGTTTATTCATAAGATACTATATTACGGATTATTATCGATTGCGTATGAAACTAGTTGACCTTTAATTGATTTTGTAATGGATAATTCCATAGTAGTCGAGCACTTGGCTTATATACATAACTCGCTAACGATCAGTTATCGTAGAGATCACTGTAGGTAGTGGTTGTCTCTAGTTAAAATGTAACTGATCATTAGCTTTATTCTTTCATTCATTCATTGATCGTTTCTCTGGGAGTAGTAGATAAAGTTTGCTTCAATCTGATCAATTTGTTCCAGGACTTTGAATCTCTCTCTCGGTAAGTATTTCGACAATTAAGTTATTTTCCTGTCGAATAGTTTTGCTACCATTCATAATCTAGTAACCAGAGTCATTTTGTTAAAGACTCTGACACATTATAGCATCCCCCAATTGGATGGAATTGAGACTCCCCCGTCGAAAAAAAACAAGAACAAAAAAAATAGAAAATGGGAAAAGGAAAACGATAAGTAACATATTTTTCTGACACGCTGCCAGTATAACGCGCTTAGAATTTGTTTGAAGTTTTTATAAACCACCCAAAAGAGAGTCCACACACACACACAGAGAGAGAAATAGAGGAGTCTCTAGAAGTCAGGGATTGGCACTCAGTCAGTTGGCTACAAATTGCTTTGCTCCCCTTCTTTTTTTTCCTTCTTTGGCTTTTGGTTTTTGCCGAAAATTGACTTTGGGCAATGAGCACAAGCTGTTGTTTGTATGTGGGCGAAGGGAGGGATTCAGATTTGGGTTCAGATTCGTATTCGGAGGTCTGAGTGTGGCAACATATGTTAACTAATGAGCCTGGCTGGCGGTTGTTGGGATGGAGGCCCATTCCTGCTGTCAACCCATTATGTGCTTTCGAATGTCATTCGATATGCTTCGTAATAGCGTATTAAATAGTCTGCTACTATTTGCCAAAGTCATTCCAACAGCAGTTGGCAGTGCGTTTTGGGTTACCAACTGGCCATGGTCCATTTATTCTTGATTGTGGTTATTGTTTTAGTGATAGAAGGCAAAATACATAGTCCGAATTTCCTCAAATGTTTGCAAAATACTTAAGGGTGAGATTGAGTGAGGATGAAAATGGTAGGAGGAGCATTTATTTAGCAATTTGTCAAAAATTTATTTTGTAACCAAAGCTGCAAATGATGGTTTTTAAATGTTTCTCAATCGTTTTGTGTGCGGTGGGGCGAGAGAGCTGCAAAATAAATTGAAATGAAATCCGACTTATGACAATTTCTATTTCATTTCTCTCATTTGTTTCGAGAGTTGTTTAAGTGGCTTTTGATGTGGATTGAGCAAGTTGTAGCATACATTTGGGGGCAAATTTTACTCGTATCCTTGAGCGTAAAGATTCTTAGCCACACGTTTTTACCTCTAGATATGTTGCTTGTTTTCTTATGAAAAGTATTACTGATTTAAATTGGGGTAGAGAGCACTATTGTCAATCATTTGCAGAACTCTTGCTGGGCTAAAGAGATCGGCTAACAAGACTCATAAAACACATCAACAAACGGCCAACTGACGAGTGTGTTAAATATCATAGCCAGGAACTCCCTTAACTTCAGATAGACAGAGATTATTTATCATGGAATTTGATTTAAAGCAATTTGGACCATTCGTTTGTTTCCACAAAAATCGAAATGACAAACAAATGGAAAAAAGAAAAACCCACACAAATAATAAAAAAAACAAACAAACAAACAGTGAATGCCGCAAAAGTCTGCAGTAATCCCCCCAGTCCCAATACAAAAGACAAGTCAGACGAAAATGAAAATAAAAATATTTATAACGTGAAAATGCCAAAAGTACCGTAAGGGAAAACGGGGGTGGAGAAGAATGGGAGATTCCACAGTCGATTGCCAAAAGCCATGACTGGGTATTCTTTCTTTCCTTCGTGTTCTCTGTCGTGATGCTGTTGCTCCCCCATTTTTTTTTTGTTTTTCGACAAATCAAAAACAGACGAATTTGTTTTGGACATGACACTTAAAAAGTTTGCTGCCGGGGCAGTCTCTCGAATACACCACGTAAATCCCAACCAGACACGTGTGGGTGTGTGTGTGTGTGTGTGTGCCACATGCAGGGGTTGCTCTTTAGGGCCCGACAACTCGTCCTGTTTCGCGATTCCTTGAACTTTGCTTTTATGTATTGATTTAAAAATGCAAATCAGTTTATACAAATACCCAGAAATAACCAGCAACAAGATTTTTAGCCTCAAGATGTTTTCATTTCCGCTGTGTGGATTCGCGGCAAACGCCTGGGAAACATTAAGGACTGGGAACGGGGGTTCAATCTAGGACCGCCAATTGGGTGGTTTGGCATTTGAAGTGTCATTAATGGCAATTAAATTTATAGCGGCAGGATTATGAGGCTGGTAACTGTCAGTTGCAGTTCAAAATGCTATGGTGAACGACTGCGTGGGATAGAGTGAGTAAAGTAAGAGAGCAGGGGAATGACAAAGCTATTAGATTTTAGGGCATTCGAATTCATAGCTGAATCTGCTTAGAAACACTTATAAAAGTGCTTTCCCAACGGAATGAAAGATCATATAATTTTATAACTAAACATTTTCTATCTAAACCTAGCGATATTACTTGAACAAATGTATTGAATTTCGACTCCTCAGTTAGAGTTACTGATCTCCATTTCTACTCCTTTTTCTTTTAAATTATTAATGAGTTAAAAGAAATCTAATAATAACAGCCAAGGCAATTCAACAACTCTTATATTTATAGGCTTTTATTTGATTTCGAGGATCAATTTAAATAAAATACTTTGAAATATAGTATTTTTATATTATCGATGAGAGAGACAACATGTGATTATTAAAGAATTAATAATAACGGAAAAGGGAATAAAACAACTTTTATATATTCATACGCTTTCATTTGATTTCGATGATCAATTCAATTTTATATTATCGATAAATTTAATAGAGCGTAAGTATCGACTACATCGCATTATCGATTTGTAGTCGATCGGCTATCGTATTTGATCAAACCAATCGGTTGGCCCCTATGTTTGATCAAACCAATCGGTTGGCTCATAAGTTTGATTAAACCAATCGGGTGGCCCGCAAGTTTCATCAAGCCAATCGGGTGGCTCACAAGTTTGATCAAACCAATCGGGTCTGGCTCATAAGTTTGATCAAACCAATCGGGTGGCTCATAAGTTTGATCAAACCAATCGGGTCTGGCTCGTATGTTTGATCGCCTTGGCTCACAAGTTTGATGCCTGGCTCACATGTTTGATGCAACTATTTTGAACCAATTGGTATGAGTTCGAGGTGGTTTGAAGGTGGTTCGATGAGGTTTGATGAAGTTCGATGAGGTTTAAGCGGTGTTTTTAAGTGATGTTTAAATAATTAATTGATTTAAGTGATAATTAAATAACAATTAATAACAATTTCTATCGGTATCTGGAATACGCATATAACGAATTGAAATACAGTTGGAAAAGTGCCACATTTTCCAGAATTAGGATGACGCGTAACTTCTTGGAGCTTGGAGCCCTAGGTATTTCCTTCTGCATCGAGTTACTGGTGCAGATCCTGCATGCTACTTCTGGACATACTGGTAAGTTGAAATCAACTTAAATATACAGAAATATATACATATACATATCTCTCTAGAAATACACATGTACATACATTTGTATGTATATGTACATATATATGTATGTATGTATTTGAATGCCATTTTATAACTCACTAAAATCGGCCAAAATTGGCATAAAATTAAATGGGATCGTGGTAAAGTTGATGCAATTATAAACCAATGGAACATTTTATTTTCCATTCACTCATATCCCAGAAATTAATGCTATGTCCAGTTCTAATTGCCCCCACCCCGAAGAAGCCCCATAAATCGCCATAGCTGCAACGCATTCGCTGTTTGAGCCTTCAATTTTTCGAGTGCGTTTGTAAAAATCGCAATAAACGTTGCAATGAACAACACTTGAAATGATGAATCACCTGAGCCAGTCCGAGGGCCATCAATGCAACGTTTTGTCAACCGCAAGGCACGCGTCCCAGCAATAGACCCCAACCACATAGATGTATGTATTTTGGGCCTGGTGGCCCATTGCAGCCGGCTGGCTGGCGGCATCTAGGGGCCATTGCATTGTGGATATTTATGGCGAAACAAAAGCATGGGCTGGCGGGGTGGGGTGAGCTGCAGCAAATGAACAACCAATGGCCGCAAAAAAAGTGCAATACAACCAAGGACGAAGCCCTTAAATCATATTGCATACAACTAGGCGCAATGCAATCCACTCAAACCCACACACTCTCACACTCACACACACACACACTCAACCTGTGTCACTCGAGTGTGAATATCCGCACTTGTTCATCACCCTCCACCTCCAAATCTCCCCACTCCATACTGCACGTCCCCTACTCTCCCACAAACACACACAAAGACTACCAGTCCAATCTTGCCCAGCAGTCGTTAATGGAGCTTTTAGCTTCGTGTCGCCATTGCCGCCGGCTGGTCAACACTTTGTCCTTTGTCCTCGTTCTCGTCCTCGTCCACTGGGGACGACCACGACTGGACCACACGCTGTGATTTGACTGCGAATTTTTCTGACATTTTTGCACATTTTTTTAAGGTTTTTTTTCTTCTCTCTCTTTCTTTCGTTTCCCCATTTTTTTTTATTATTCTTTTTGTGTGTTTCTGCCTCGACTTGGGGGCCTTTGTTTTTTCCTTTTTTGCATTGTTTTCCTGGCTTGACATTTTTTCATTTTCCCCATTTTCCCCATTTGACAAAGTGCATTTGATAAATGCTTTTGATTGTCCCCCATTCACTCCGCTCCTCTTTGTATATGGCGCTTTGAATGACTGGAGATTTATAGTTGAATAATAATCGTAAAATAATAGTAAAATCATAAACTAAAGTTCTTGACACTCAAAAGTTGGAACAACTGCCTTAAATTAAATGATAAAAGTGGAACAGATATTTACCAAATGGAGTTTTTTGGGTACAAATTTTCGCAAAAGGATTTTTCAAACTGAAAGTCGTTTTCTGAACCATCGCGTTCTATGTTATTTTACGAAGAACTTTCAATTAAAATAAGTAGAACTTTATCCTCTTTAAGATGGCCAAAAGTTGTAGATTATTGAACAAGGACCCCAAAACATCCTTTACAAGATTTGAGATACTCAAAGATGACAAATTGCCCAATCTTACGTTAATTTTGGTTTTAATTTGCGTTACTTTTTTGTATAGTAAGAACAGATGCTACAATCTCGCAAGCATTATAAGATCATTAAGGTGAAAGTGATCGATCGATCGCCTTCTCTACATGCTGAACTGATAAAAAGAAAGGGGCGTGACATATGCAATGAGTTGATGAATTCATGTCTGAATCCCAGTAGTCATCCAGCTGACAAATGCAACTGGACACGCTTATTGCGTAATTATGAAATTTTTATGAATTATAAGCAGTCGAGTTGCCAAAGTGAACAAAAAAAAGGGCAAGCAACCGAAAACACAAAACGATGCTGCACTAATTTGGCATGACATTGTCAGCAGCATCATCATCATCATCATCATCTGAATTCGCAGCGGCAGCCGTCGGTGTGAATCCTGGTGACAACTTCGGCCAGTGATTGAGTTGTGATCGATTACATTTTGACAAGGACGAATTTGCCACGCAAATTTGCCATTGCCTTTCACTATCTCTCTTACTCACTCACTCTCTCTCTCTCTCTCTCTCTCTCTCTCTCTTTCTCTCTGTGTCCCTGTCTGCAGCAGCGCTTCTCTTACTTTTTGAATTTTACAAAAATTAATTTAATTATTCCATGACCCTGGAGAGAGGCCCTGAAGCTAACAATCAATAAAAAAAGAACCTCAACTCTTTGTCCCTCTCTGTCTCTGGCTACGAATTGAAATGAATTTCTTATAGCTCGTTATAATTTCATTATATTTCCACCTCAGACGGGAAAAGCCAGCATCAACTTCAATATATATCTCACAATATATACATGTACCTATGCATATATACATAGAAGTATATATATCTGTATATACATCGAAAGACAAGCGACTGCGCATTTTGAAGAAAAGATTTCGTCTACCCAGCCAACTGCCCTGCCCTCCCCTCCCCAATTCTCCATCATCTTCATGCTCCTGCTCCTGGCTCTGGTTCGGTGTGTGGCTTCCATTTTGGTGTGCGCGCAGCAGCCATTGCTGCTGAGAGCTTTTTGTTGTTTTTTTTTTCTGGCCGGTCTTTTTGCCGACAGTTAAGGGCGGAGTTTTATATTCCCCATTGTTTGACTTTACTTTTATTTTATTTGATTTCATTTTATGTTTTTATGTTTTATGGATTCACCGTCGCAGTCGCCGTCGCCATTGCCATCGCCATCGCCTTTTGTTTGCTCCTTCTGATTATTATTATTGTTATTAAAGCTGATTTGAAAAGTTTTCGCTTTCAAACATTTTGCTCATAAACGGTTAATATTGAATTTTTCGAGGTTCATTATATTGATTCAGTGTTTGTTTCTGTTTCCTTTTATGGTTAAACCGAAATTGGCATAGTTTGCATTGCAATTAGCCAAAAACTTTTTCCACCCAACTGCAGTGAATGAGCTCTTAAATTAGGCTAAAATGCTAATTATAGCAAATTAAGTTAATCTATTAAAATTAACTGCTAAAGCTTGGATTTTCTTCGAAATTTTCATTTCAAGTGGGTTTTTGCAGTCAATAAGTCAAATCGAAAGTCGAAAACTGAATACTTCATAGAATTTCAATATTATAACTAATCATCTGTTTTATTCACATACTAATCGAAAGTTAACTAATAAGGTGAGAATTGGCGACCTACTAAAAACCCCATTTTAAATCTTTTCGATGTGCTCTATTGTTCATAATTATAAATCAGACTACTATATACCTTTAGTATTTCCAAATTATGGCTAATCAACAATTTGCTTTCATTAAAATCTAAAAGAAAATTCATTTGAAAATTTGGGTCGGTAGATGGCAAGGAAATTGAGTGTTTGGAAAGCGAATGAATCCATTAACCATATACATATGTATGTATGTATCTGCAACTCACCTGAGAATCTTTTAAGCCCAATCTTTCGGCCAGCTTTTTGCGATCTGGCTTACTGATGTATTTCTGCTGCTGGAAACGTTTCTCCAATCCTTTGCGCTGCGAGTCTAGTGGGAGAATGGGGAGAACAATTACAATCATGCCACACACGATGCCATGCCCTCATACTACTCACCTGAGAAGACGGCACGTCGCATCATGCCCCGACGAGGCTTGCCACGCGTTGAATGCGCCCAGGGGAAACCCTGACCCGGTGGCAGGGGAAACACTTGGGCACCCACTGCAAATTATTGTAAAATGGATGCATTTAGAGGCAAATATTTGTTAATGTGCATCCCAGCGGGTGGGATGTCACATGTGGGTTTTGGGAGTGCGTGCGGTGGGTGGTGGGGGGAGCAATTAGAATTGGACATGCAAGGAGATCTCTCTTACCACTCATGTAGGGATTGCGGCAGTGTGCCAACAACGAATGCAAATGCGGATGATTGAGAGTGTGCGGTAGGAAGGGAGTTGGACGACTGGGCATCGGTTTGGCAATAACCGGATGAACTGGCGGCGGTGGTGGTGGCGGCGGTGGTGTGGGATTTGGATCCGAATTGGGATGGCCAACTCCAGTTACTCCTGCCACCAATTGTTGTTGTTGTTGCTTTTCTTGTGTTAATCTTCGATTGTTGTTGTCCTCGGTGTCTCCAATGCCAATATCATGCGGTCGCCCATCCTGGCCAGAGTTGTTGCTGCCGTTGTTGTTGTTGTGATTGTTGTCGCTATCACTAATTGTGCTGCCAGGTGACGACGACGAGGATGCGGCCGTCGTAACTGTGGTTTGCGGTTGACAACTATTGCCATGCGGTTGCTGCTGTTGCTGCTGTTGCTGATGCTGCTGATGCGACTGTTGCTGGTGCGTTAGAAATGCGGGATGCGGAAAGTGTGCATGTGGATGTGGATGATGATGATGATGCGGATGATGATGCGGATGGGCATGTGGATGACTATGGGGATGGGGGGCATGTGGATGTCCTAGAGCCGGATGTGTTGGCACTGTTAACTGTTGATGGTGTTGTTGCTGCTGTTGCTGTTGTTGTTGCTGCTGCTGCTGATGCCCTGTTTGTTGCTGCTGTGCATGATGATGATGATGATGATGGTGTTGCTGCTGCTGTTGATGGTGTTGATGATATTGATGTGTGTGCTGTTGCATAAAGTTTTGTTGTAGATAAGGCCATATATGCTGCGGTTGCATAAATTCTGAAACAAAACAAATTAAAGAAATTAATTGCTTTTGCTCACATTTTTGAATATTCTATAGCAATAACTTGACAATAATTTGACACGCACTTTATTTAGTTACAATTCGCAACTAGTTTAAGCGCTAAAGGAGTACTAGCAAAAATTTGCTTCCCTTTTCTCATGACTTCGACCTGTCTTAACATTTAAAATAATGACTAGGTATTTAAGTTTTGCTTCTCCTTCCCTTGATCTTGAATCTTTCACACACACTTTTCTCTTTGTGAAATGATCTTGAATCTTTTCTTAAAGTGTCGTCATCCCTTTTAACTTCACCAGAAGGTAAACAGCTTTATGTAAATTTCAACTTGGCGTTGTCTTTACCATCTTTCAGACACCCAAAGACAGCCCCAAGCCCCTCCATCTCAGTCCTTGCACTGCTTTCCCTTCATATACACACACAAGAATTTCTGCTTTGAAGTGTCAGTGTGAAGTTGGCATAATTAAACGGCCCCCAGCTCCAATTTAGAGCTTGGCAGAGGATTGGAAAACTTCTCCAACACACATACACACACACACACACACACGCACATATTACTTACACACACTCGCACCTTGACAGGCAGGCGGCCAGACGCCGCCAACGCCATCATCGCCTTCATGTGAAAAGCAAACAAAAGTTTTCCGCCTTTGTTTTGGGTGGGGGTAGAGAGAGAGAGAGAGAGAGAGGTAGAGAGGGGAGGGGTTTTTCGGGTGAATTGGTTGGTTGATTATGGGCTGCATTTCATTTTCTAATTAAACACCCCCAACAAAAGCCAGAAGCAGACGGAATCCCCCTTCCCACTGCCTGGGCCCAAAGCTCCTTCCCACATTCCCCAGCCCCACCGCACTTGTATTGTCGCTGCAGGATATGATTTTAATTCGATTAGAGAGAGAAATGAAACAATTAACGTATTAACGCCTCTTTAGTTTTGCATTTTGTGTGTTTAATTTGATGCCTCTCGCAATCTTGTGGGAAAAGTTTTTGTCGACAGGCTCCAATTTACCATAGATTTGTGTGTGTGTGGCACACACACATGTGTCCCTAATGAGCGCACAAATTAAGTTATAATTGTTCAGACATTTGTTTGTTTTTCCAGCGGTTTTGTGACTTTTGCATCTGTGCTCTACGCTGCCCCCCAAAAGGAAAATGTCGAAAAGTTTTTCTCTTCTGGTTTATGGGCACATATCAACAAAAAGTTAATTTGCGGCAACACCAACAAAAAGAAAATTGCCTTTTTTGCATACACAAACATGTGTGTGTGTGTGTGTGTGCTTGTGTTTATGTTTAGTGGATTTTGATTATTGCATCCGATTAGTATCCAATTAGTTGGCAAGAAAATGATTTCCTCCCTCTATATCTATTCAACTAATCACTTTGATAACCAAAAAGTATTCGTAGAGGATTACTATATTTATCCAGAATACGAAAGGAAAGACAATGATTTTAGTTTCTTATTCAATCAGTAATCAATAGAGTCATGAAGTTTGGAATACAAGGTTCTGATCCATGAAGATCCAACTCAATTTGGTTGGAGAAGACAATCAGGACTGTGTATCTTACTAGTTATTTTTAGGAGGCTTTTAAAATCTTTAAAAATATAATCTAATAATTTTTTCTCATTTTTTTGTAGGTCTTCATTATAATAGTGTATGAGATGTTATAACAAATACAAATCGAAAATTATGGATGAAATAAGGTGAGTCAAAGTTCATATATCATTATAATCATTTTGGCAATTATTAAACAATTTTGGAAAATAGGTTGCTATTATTTTTTGTTTTTGAATTGATGAGATTTAATAATAACAAAATGAATTCATGCCAGTTTGATTATTTTTCATCCACAAACGGAAGTCTGTTTGATTGATTGGAAATGTAGTTATTATATTAATTTTTTTTTTGCCACGCGTTTGCCATTAAAACGTGCAAAAATATATCTATATTTTTTAACCCAAAAAACGGTCATAAAAAATGCCATAAAATTTCATATAAGTCTAGTGGAAAAGAGAGAAAACGAAACGGAAAGTTATTTCAAGCAGACCAACCCACTCATTAATAAAAAACGCACTAACAATAATCGTTTGACAATTAAAATCCCACAATCCCCGCACACAAAGTCCTATTTTCGCCCATTTCCATTCACAAGCTAAAAGACAAAAAGGAGGATTGGGAAGAGAAGTTACTGTGAGTTACATTGACTGATAGACAATTTGTTACGCCTACTTTTTATTCTGTTCTGTTACTGAATCTAAGCCAACCCCTCTCATACTCCGTCCGAAAGGGCAGCACGCGCAGTTCAGGAAGAGGATCTCTCTCTCTCTCTCTCTCTCGCTTTTGATCAACCCGGAACTGGTTTATGTGACTGGCAACGTATTCTTCTCTCTTGGGCTCCTGTGAGCCTCAATAATTTAAACATGATTAGGTCTGGTTGTGTTTTTACAGCCTGCATGAAAAACCAGGGCTCGAGGGCTTATATAGGGACCAGATAGATAATAACGAAATTGCGGCGTAAAAAACTATTGCGACCCTTTTTTTTTTTGTTGCTGAAGGAGAAAGAAGGAACTTTTACTGAATTTCAATTGGACAGAAATTGTTATTCTTTTGGCTTTTCATATTGGCAATTGTTTCGTTTTTGTTTATGTTTAGCATTAGGCACGGTAAATTGATTTCCGAGCCGAGTTTATTGCATTTTGCCAGAGAGCTAAAGCAAAGCCAACAAAAAAAAGGTGCGCAGTTTAGTTCAGTTCAGTTCAGTTAATATCAATTAATTGCTAATTAGGTATATTTCACTTAAGGAAAGGATCAGTCAGCTCCAAAAGTATCTATAGACATAAATGACCTTTCCCACTTGTTTTTTGAAATGACTTTTGAATCCACTTGTACTTTTTATAGCAATGATCATTCACAACAGGCTTTCTTTAACAATCTCCATCATTTAGGTTACAAATCAATAAGCCCATCTTTATTATCTTTCAAAAATGATTAACTTTTTGCCGATATAAGTATTAACAAATCCTTTCCTATTCGAAAATTCTGTTCATTTAAGAACTTTAAGTTCGTAAGGAACTTCTTCCTATTGTTAGAGCATTCAGTAGATCCTATATAGTTTAAGACCTGACCTTTTAATGTTCTTTAAATTATTCTCCAAAAAAGTTATTCCTTAAGAGATCTCTCAATATATCCAAATATGGAATTGATGTTTAAATGATTATTTTTTTCAACTCATATGTAATAACATTATCTGTATGAACAATCAATCAATTGTTTGTTAATATACTGAATTAAAATGTATTAATCGTAAATATTTTATGGCCCAATTTGATTTACTAGAAATAAAAGTGATTTATTTCATTTTCGCGCCGATAAATCTTCTTAATAATCTTTCTCAGTCGTTAGTTGGAGAGGCTTTTTAATAAGGTATTAGGTACCTCGATCTAGATCGAACCCAATCTACATACTTAGAAACAGTTTGTGCTTACCACTTCTCAAAACAAATAGTTTTAGGGATCATTTAACATATAATTTTAGTTCAATTTAGTTTGGATTAAATTGTTATAAGCACATTAATATGAAAGGCAATAGTAGATCCTTTAGAAAAAAATCATACTTTGAACCTAAGTTGGGATTAGGAATATTGAGAATTCAGTTGTTTATTCCGGCAAGATATCACTCATTAGAGTCATTAGTCCTTGCATTTCGAAGACGTTGAAAACACTTGAACACAATAACAAAATTTATAAAAAAAAAAAACACTCTCTCACAAAGAAATGATATATGGATATATATTGTATAATTGTCCAATTTGAAGTCCTTTAAGGCTTCTTTAGATTCGAGGTTATCTTGGCTCTTACCATTTCGAACACGCACTCCCTCCCTGGTATCACCGAGAATAGCCGAAACACTAAATTTAAGGATTGGCTTGCTATTGTTATCCTTCAGAATGGTTGTTGTGCCAACACCCGTGGTGTTGACCTCTTTGGGCTCCACTTTGGGCAGCTTAATTGCCGACTCGTTGTCATCGGCAGGATCAACAAGTTCATCATCCATTTCCTCATCATCCATGATGTGGGGCTCCTCCTCGACACTGCCAATGTCGGCAACGATTTCATCCGTCGAGGAGTCATCATCGTCATCCATTTCCTCAATACTGTCAACACTTTCAGAACGATTTTCACGACACTTATCACACTTATTGTAGCCACGTTTCGAGCAATTGCAGTGTTCCGAGCGCTCCTCGGTCGCGTTTACCTCCTCGGATGCTTCCGATTCCGCAGAAGCCGCCGCAGCAGCGGCAGCGGCAGCAGCAGCAGCACGTCGCGAAAGGAGCATTTCACTAATACTTGACTTTAGCTGACTTTCCGTGTAGGTCTGCTGGGCATGGAGTAGACTATCCACGAGGAAAGCCGTTGACATTACGCTAAAAGAACGTATGACTCAATCCTCAAAATGTGTTGATCTATCTCTATGCAGGATGTGTGCGTGTTCAGTTTGTTTGTTTATGATCCTTTTTTTTTTTTTTTTTTTGGTTTTTCTAAGTGTGATGTGTGGCGCGTCGCGTTCGCGGTGAGTGCTGAAATCGAACTGAACCAGAATACAAAATTCAGTTGCAGCTTCAGTTCATCTTGTGTGTGTGGTGTGTGTCCTGCGTCCTGTTGCAGCGCACATTGTTTGACTTTTTAGGGGTTGCTCGGCGGTGGTTGGTCTAATTCTCCTGCCCAGTCGTTGTCGTCCTTGCTGCTCGTTTAACTACATGAGGCACGTGATGCCTCACTCAGAGTCCTTATGTACTCTCAACACACTCCATCTGTGTGCGTGTGTGTGTGTGTGTGTGCGTGCCCCGTGGAGCCTTTGCCTGGCCTGTTATTGTTGTACGCTTTTTATTTGATTTTATTTGTGTGAAAACAATAAAAATTTAATTTTCTTGTTTTGTTGCTGCTGCCTTGAACTGCGAGAGGAGCTGGAGCCGGTGCTGGTGCTTGCTCTGGGAGCTTCGAGTTGAATTTCGTGTTGTTCCCTGGACTCTTATTAGATTTGTTGCTCTTCTCTTCATGTTGTTGTTCCTCATCCATGAAGTATGCTCTGCTATGCTGCGGTAGCAATTTGACATACAGTGGGACAGGTATACGAGTAAAGTGTAAATGATGTGCTTCAGTTGAGTACTTTATTTTGACATGTCTATATTGTGCGTGGCACTTAAGCTAGTGGATCGACTGAACTTTCATTCAAAATCAATCTCAATTTGGTCAGGTAACATTTTTAGATGATCAATAGCCATCGAAGAGATGATCCATAGAACAAAGTGTATTGCCTAAGAAGTTGTAGTTTTATGATCGTATCTGAATTCCCAGTTTAATCTTCACTTGAGCCTCAATTCTTTATTGTAATCTATCGTTTATTTATAATGTTTGGTGAGAAAATTATTCATATGGGTATAAATAGAGCGTTCAGTTTCATAATCATGAATAAAGCATTCACCAATTTTTGCGATCTGTGAGATCTATAAAGATAGTAGAGAGCTTGCGTTGCTCTGAGTATTCGTTAATGCTCAAATTCGGTTAATTGAATACTAATTCATGGAGTACTCATATGAATGAAGTTTGAAAAAAAAAGTCAACGAATAAATGATTGTGTAACCGGTTGAATAAAGGATAAATGATTTATTTTCTTATATATGTAAATATATTATGTAGGTCAAATATAGATGTTCCTCTCCTTTGGGTGGAGTATAGCAAAATGAAAGCCAGTTCTAGAATATAATTTAAAGTTTGTTCAGTATAAAAAGTTTTTCAAAGAAAAATGCTTAACAAAAGACTTTTTTACCAAGTGGCAATGGCATATTTCCATTTAATTTTTAGTCACACTGCTCATTTAGTGTAGTTTTAGCTAAGGGATCCTAGTTACTGCCACCCATCCCTTGGCATTCACCCACTCCCCCAGCCCATCAAACAAGTGTCCACGCAATTTGTTGCAGGATGCCAACAACAAGAACAACAACTACAATGAAGAAGCAAAAAAAAAAAAGAAAAATAAAAGGGAGAGGAAAGGAAAGGAAAGCGCCAAGAGTCAGTAGATTAACTTTTATTATGACCGCAAATTAGTTGTCCTCGTCGTTTGGCTTGATGACGACAATCGACAATGATGACTTATTTACTTAAGACCGAAAAGTAAATGGAGAAACCTTCCTTCCGTACCGTTCTGTTCTGTTCCATCTACATCCCGGTTATGTAAGCTTAGAAACTTTGCTATAGAGAGGTATGTCCTTTGGACTTGCTCTATTGTATACACAAGGCCTATGACTCTTACATAGAGTGAAAGAGTGAGAGCGAGAGCGAGAGAAAGAGAGGCAGAGACATACACCATAGTGAGAGAGACAGAGAGAGAGAGAGAGCATGAGATTGAGTGAGATTCAACGGGAGAGCAAGAGCGAGAGAGAGCGAGAACGAGAACGAGAACTGGCAAGCCAGTGAGAAGCAACCCCTGGCATGATGTGGGTTTTTGGCTTGGAAAAGTGCAAGTGGTTGCCCAACTGGCATAGGGGCGTGGCTTGACTCGAATTGGAAACCCATCAGAGTAATCTCTCCAGGACCAAGTGGGGAGTGGAGTGGACTGAAGTGGAGTGCCACAACAATGAGAAGAATAAGGCCAAACACAAAGCTGCTGCTGCTTTCGGTGCTGCTGCTGCTGATTCAGCTCATTGTTTTTTGCTGTTGGTGGCGCTGCCATTTGTGGCTTTTTGCTTTGCTTTCATATGAAAGCACGCCTCAAAGGATTACTCAACAAGCGCATCCTCCTCGGCGTCCTTCTCGGCGCCGTCGTCGACATCTTCTTCGTCGGCGAGTACATAAAACATGCTCATATAAGCGTATAAATATGTGATAATAATGATTAAAAGTTCTCATCATGCTATGCCATCATCATTTATGCAAAGGATTTCTCCCTGAATGTCCTTGTGTCTCTCTCTCTCTCTCTGTCTCTCTCTTTGCGTGTGTGTGTGTGTGCTAGCTCTTACATTTTTATTTGGCACCGACATTGGCTTGACTATGTGGGTGGGTTTGGCTTGACTTTACTTTTGGCTAGAGCTTAAGCAGATTATTTTCAATTTCCTCTTTTTTTTTTTGTTCGTTTGTTCGTTGCCAGAAATCAGCTATGCGAATCTCTAAGCGAATCTCTCTATCTGTCTCTGTGTGTGTGTGTGGAGTTTTCCACTCTTTGTACTTGGCCATAATATGAGGACAATTATTTGATAAGTGGGTTGAATGTGCAGCTCTGGCTCTGCCATTGTCATGATGCTTTTTGACAAATGAAAGGGGTCACAACTGGCTTTTGTCACTAGAACTCATAGGAGAAGTGGATGCCACCAGCGGCGGCGGGTGGCCAGCGGCAAGGGGAGTAGTGGGTGGTGTTAAGGACAAAGTTTTAATTGTTTTTTGTTTTGCCTTTATATCTATGTATGTATATACACACAATACATAAGTATTACTCATATTTGTGTTTTGTGTTTGCTGAATTGGAAATATGTAAATGATCTTCAGCATATATTTGGTTAAATCGCTTGACTTTTCACTGCGTTTTGTTCTGGCTTCTCTTTATTATGAAAATGCTAAATCTTTGTATTGTAATTTAATTAGTTCAATAGAATTTGGACATATTTGACTGTCATAATGGTAGCAAGAGTCATTGATTAGGATTATGGAAAGAATATTTTCTTAAAAGGTTCTTTTTGATATGTCTCTGGTATTGAAAGTTTTTAGATAATATATGCACTTTAATTCTCATTGAAACAAGAAATCTGTAATCTAGAATACTTCTTATAAATTTTGATATCACGATCATTGGCATAAAAATAAAGTAATTTCCTATTTTAAAAACTTAAAGGTTATTCTTTTGAGCATGTAAGGATCAAAAATCTTTTAAAATTCTGCCTACTAAAAAGAGATCAACTTTTCTGGACAATTAGTCCATATTAATTAAAGTATAAACCAATTTAGAAACATAGTTGCATAGATTTATTTAATTCGATCCAACTCTCTAAGCTAATGCCCAATGTGCTATAATCTTTATAATATATAACCTATGTTTTCTTAATTGAACTTAACAATTATTAATTAATTCGGATTCTCTTTGACTTTTCCCTATACTTGGGTCTAAAGACTAGACCAAGAAAATATTGATCCTCTTGGTCAGCATGACATAAATTGCTTTCTTCTTTTTAAAGTAATTTCTCTTCTAGTTCTTGGGATGGAAGTTTTATAAAAGTCATTTGGCTGAAAGTAATTTGAAAAGTTGGCGCAGAAGTAAGAGGGATCAGTTTAGTGAAGGGTTTAAGATCAGAAGTTTTACCAGAATGTTCAAAGTAAGATTGTTTCTCAAATTCTCTCGAAAATTTATATTGAAATAGTTCAATGCAATGTTCGGCTTAAGGACTAAATGGTTCCCAAAGTTCATGGGATGCCAATCTAAAATTAAGAATGAATGATGAAAGCTAAGATCAAATCGAATGGTAATCTAATTTATTGATTTAACTGTCTTTTGATACATTTTCTGTGCTGAGCCCTTTTCCTTTGCCTTAAGCCAGGTGAGTCATTTTGGCACTCAAAGAATTCCTGCCAAGAATAGCTTCTCTTCTTGTCAGAACTCACTGATTTTTTGTTGGCCACATGCCACACACTCCATGGTGGAGAGAGGTGGGGTAGGGATGGGGATGGGGATGGTAATGGGGTGTGGATACCGAAAGCAAATAAACAACTTCATGGCATCGTTCGAAATGGAATCGAATGCCATTGACAGCCGCATCATTATATGGATATCATTATCGTGTATCGTCTGTATCGGCTGGCAAAAAAAAAAGGAAGGTAAAATGTCACAAGATGCTGCGCGGTGAGAAGGCCAAGTGAGGTGGGGCTCAGACACACACACATCGTAGAGGTTGTGGGAGGCGTGGTTGGGCAATATAATAAAGCGCAAACATTTATACACGACACTCGATGGAGAGCGATTTGAGATGATATAGAAAAAAAACCCACACAGCGAGGCATTCCATGGCACCAAGCACCAAGTTAACTGTCGATATCAGCTGCTGCTGCTGCTGCCACTCCCACCGCCCAACCACCACCCACCGCTCATGAAATGAATGTGAATTCTGTTTGCTATCGATTTTCAGGACAACGTTTATTATTTTTATTATATACGAATGGGAACTGTCCGCCATGGAGCGGCAAGAGTGGGTGGGAGGGGGGTGATGCCCTGGCAAATTATGGGCTTTTCATAACGTTAACAGTCGCATAAATACGCTCTTTGTGTCAACCGAGTAGAAAAAATGCGATAAAAGATTATAAAGTGTGTGTGTGTGTGGGTTGGTGCGGGTACGGGTGTGTGTGCTTGGGTTTTTGGCTTTTGCTGCCAGAACAAGCTAAAGCCAATGCCAACGCAATGCCCAAGCCAAGCCAGGACAGGACAGGACAGAAGAGGCCAGCTCACCCTTGTGTGTGTGTGTGAAGAGGAGAGGGGGTGGGGAGTTCGTTCTCGTTTTGGCGGCGTGGCTAGGCGACATCTGTTTCCGACATCTTTTAATAAAATTTTCATCTTTATTACAAAACGATTGTTTTATGCGATGACGATGACGATGAAGCCAACGTCCCTCCTCCTCTCCATCACCATCACCCTCTCCCATCGACTTGGATTTGCACTTGGACTCCAACTAAGACGATATGTCCAAGTCGGAAATCCTTTGCGCGCGACTCCACGACGGAAGTAATTAGAATGAAGCGATTTTTAGTTGCCTTCTTGCCATCAAAAGTTTTCCGCAAGTTTTTCCAGCTCTGCTCCATGTACCCTGTAATCCAGTAGGTTGCATGTAATCGGCCATGAGTCCTATGCAATTTTAGAGTCCTTAGAGTAAGGAAATATTTGGAGACTTTCTGCTGGTCTGGGTGGAAAACGGAAGATTAAGTAACTTTAAGATATTCATTTAAATTGAATCAATTGATCAATCCTTCAGCAGGTGGACACCTGGTAAAGGGTATTTCGCAGCCGGTGCTTCAGGCCATTGATATAATTTTTTTGCATTTCCTTTGCCTTCATTGCTTTTTTTCTGTTTGTTTTGTTTCCTTTGAAAGTTTTCCATTTGGTTTTTTGTTTTTGTGCGAGTTCATGAAAAGTTTATGAAAATCATTTTTATTTCATTTTATGCACACAACTTTATATACAAGTATATGTACATACATATATAAGTAGTCGCATATATATACTTGTATGTGTATGTATATTGTATATGAATATTGTTTTTATTATTTGTTTGTGTGCTGGGGCTCGGGATCGGGCTCGGGGCTTGGGCTCGGTTCGTTTTAAAATGGAATGCATGTGGTAAATGTGTTAAATGTGTAAAATATGTCAAATGGGATAATAAACAAGAGGCTTGTGTTGAAATAATTGCCGACTTTATTGGTTAATTTATGAAATTTGCACATATTTAATGGGTTTTGCTCTGTGGCTTGCGGTTGCGGTTCATTGTTTGTTGCTGTTTTTTTTTTGTTTGGTATTTATTTTTAATTTTTCTTTGTTGTAATTTGTGTTGATGTGTGGTTTTAAGTAGTGTTAAGATGAGTTGTTAAGTGGAGAGATGAATAAATTAATAATGACAAGTGCGTAAATCGGGAAACTATTGCAATTACTCAGCGAAATGGGAGAAGCAATTAGGACCTCCAAAGGAAACGACTTAGACCACTGAGATCGAGACCCTAGAGTATATATAGGAAGCTGGAAAGATCAGAAAGCTCATCAGTGGACCAGACAACCACAAAGGCCCCGTCAAAATAAAGACGCTGAATACTAAGCGAAAAAACTGAAAGGATCATTTAGATTTGCCCAGATTTCCTAATATATAGAAGTAAAATGTGATGGCAAGATCTTTCCACAATATATTAACTAATAAGGCAGATACATATAAAATCCTACATTATAGACAAGAGAATGTGATGGTCATGCCATTCAACGCTAAAACTAGTTGGGAATCACAGCGAAATAACTGCAACGATTGGTGTGAAATTTCACCGGACGGTAATAAATTCACATTCGTTTTTTTTCAGAAAATTGTATCTCAAATACAATTTTCACTTGGCTTTAATCAACTGCTGGACGCTTTGGTCGCTTCACCATTTTTGTTTGTTTGCCATATTTATTATTTTTTGCCATTTTTTGATGCTGCTGATTTTTCACGTTTGAATATGGATATATGTATATAGATATGTATGTACGTACGAGCACGCATGAGAGCGTCGAATAAGCCAACTGGAAATTTTGCCAGCCTCTACACAACTCTCTTTCTCTCTCTCTGACCATTGCGTATTGTCTCATTTTTTTTGTTTTTGCAAATAGGCAAATAAAAAATAAACACAAAAAAAAGCTTAAATGAAAACACAGACACAGAAACTTTTTACATCCTACTACTACTACTGCATATAGGGCAGCAGAAATTGTTGTAATGGCAATTAATATTCTTTTTATTGCATACAAATTGTATAATTAGTCAAAACTAAATGACAGGACCTACAAAGATAATTTGAGAAAGGGATGAAGAGACTGAAGGGTCGAAGCGGCGGCAGATGAATGTGTTGTTGTGATTAATAAAATTACACGAAATTGTTGCAGAAGGTAGAAGGAGAAAGTGGAGGGGGGGCAATACAATGAAATTTGACAGCTCGAAACAATAACAACAACGAGCAAGAGAGACGAGAACAAGGACAAGGATGAGGAAGAGGACGGGGGCAAAGTCAGAGGGTTGCTATGTCTATGTGTGTGTTACCTTTTAAACAAAACAGCGCAGAAAAAAAGGCTCATCACTTGACGCTGCGGCAAGAAGCAAGAGTGAGCAGGAAACAGGATCAAAAACCGTCTGCCTGACGATGATGATGATGACGATTGTGGCTGTAGCAGCCTTCAAGGCGTAAAACTGGCACACAACACAAGATGTTGCCTCCTTATGGCGAGACAAGGAAGACAGGCAACGGCAACGACAACGGCAACGTGTGAACAATTCGGGTAGAAGGAAGACATTGCCACACACTACTTGACTTGAGGCAATGGCAAGGACTCGACTTTAATTAATTTTTATGTTAGGCTGTTCAGTCCTTTCTATTTCGCTGAGTTATGTGACTCTTTGTGGGCATACCATCAGCATTATGAAGTGATCTCTAGCCAGGCGTAAGTAAGTTGAGAATTTATGTAGCAAACAACAACAACAACAAAACACACACAAGAGTAATTAGTCAAAAATTATTGTAATTTATGGGCTGGCAAAAAAGAGTTACTACTTACCCACACAGACAACTCAAAAAGAAACAGAGATTCCTTTAATACTTATAATAACGGAGACTATGAATAAATATAAATATGAATAGCCTACAACGGTCAATCATTGGGCTATGTTAAGCTAAACGACTTGGCTAACCATCTGGTAAAACAATCAGAATTGTTTTATTATTATTATTTTTTTTTTTATTAAGAAGATTATGAACAAGTGTCTAAATCTGTTTGATTGAATCAATGTCAATCTGTTGAGATTTTGATCAGATCATTCAATAGCTTTCAACCTAATGTCTCCATGTGTTAGTGTGATAACATTTCAATATTTTGCACAATATTCACTAATAATTAAAGTCACGCAGAAAGAAGTAATCACTGTTGTCCTTTCGCTAATTGATCACTCTCTCTCTCTCTCTCTCTGTCTATATATCTATAATTGAAATCACTTAGTCAGTTACAAGTTATTCAACTTTATTCGACTTTTTGCCAGCTGGCGCACACCTCCCCAACACCATCTCCCTCATACTATATATATATGTACATGTTTCCCCTCCCCCTCAACCTGAACTCAACTCAACTCAAAAAAAAAACAGAAACAAAAATAAAGTAGCATCAATGTAACGCCTAGTTAGGCAACAGATTGTGCTGAAGTGTATGCAAAAGGTTACTCATTTGCCACCACCACCACGGCCATCATCGACCCCCGACCATATAAGGGTGTCCTCTTCCTCTCCTCCTTCTCATCCTCCTCCCCAGTTATGCCCACCAATTTCGTTACGCTGGCTGCTGAGCTAAATTAGCGAATAACAAGGCGAAAGGGTGGCTGCTACCGGGAATCCGTGAGTCCGTGAGTCCGTGAGGACACCAACTATGTGGAATTGTGTCACATGTGGCCCAAACGGAACAGATCACTATAGATATATATTTATAGAGCATGGTTGAGGCAAGTAAATGCGATTATCTTAACGCTCGAGGAAATGAAAATCAAAATGAAAATAAAATTCGTTTTGGTCACGTGCTTATGAATTAACAAAATATGATTATTTATGACATGAAAATTGTTCAATAAAGAAAACCGAAACCATCAAACTAGAAATGGTTTAAATAAAAAAACGTGAGAGAGAAACCAAAACCTAACCAGTTCAATTAACTTGTCTGCCAGAATTTTGAGTGAAAGCCGAAGGCCAAAGGCTTGCAATTTTTAATTAATCCTGGCAAGCAAAATCATTTTCCTTTTCCATACCCTAACGACAAAATGGGGTAACTTTCATTAGGTCATACGGTTTGTTTATGCTTTTGATTGAAAATTGTAGTTCTAAGATTTATAACACCAAATTAATATAGAATATCTTTTTGCTTGAGAAATCAAAAAATTAATATATTATTTATTATAAAGGGTGTGGCGATCTGGTTTATGTTTCGTCATTTCCTTTTTTTTTTATTTGCTGTTTTGTTCTTGTCGTTGTTTCACCTGTAAACCCATTGGCTGCATTTCTGATGGACATTTGGCATCTGTTTCTGACTAGGGAAAAATATCGTGGTATCGGTTGCTGCAATAGCTGGGAAAAAATTCTCCTGCTGCCAAATGCCAAATGAATCCGAAACGCATTTGGCCTGGCCTTTTTGCTGCAGCCAGCCAACACAATTTTTGATTGCACAAAATTTAATTTGGATTCGTTTTACGTGTATGTGTGTTTGTGTGGTTGGCCTAGACAAATACAAAGTACGTCGGATATTATTTGCATTTATGCAAAATATTATTTTGTTTCGGTTTGTTTATTCAACATCATTTTGATTGACAGTTTTAAAAAAAAAAAGGCAAAAAAAAAAGAAAGGGTTGAAGTTCATCTAATTAGCAAAATAATTAAATTTGAATCAAATGAGATTTTATATTCCATATTTGTTTTTTGCCTTTGCCTTGTGTTGTGTTTGATTTCATAATTGAACATTCTCAGCTTGAGAACTGTTTGACCTAACAAACATTTCTTTCTTTCCTCATCTCCAAGCAGAACGCACCATAAATATCTATAGGTATAGATCTGTATATACATTATATTCGTATAGTTTAGTATATATACGCATGCCTACAGGTCAGCTGCACAGTTCAATTAAAGCTTATTAAATGTGCCTCCAGTCAGGAGCGCATCTAAGAGTCAACAAGCGCCCATTCACTTATGTCTCAGAGAATTGCCTTGTTCTATACAAAATATATTAATGCTAAAATCAAACTTTGAACAGCTATTTTTCCCAGAAAGGAAACTTCATTATAAAGTAATTCTTATCATAAAAATGAGTTGTGTCTTTGAAATTAATTTACTATACTGAGAACTACATACAGATCCAATGAACTCTGATCCAACTAATGAACATGAAGAGAGCTTGAACAATTATCTTTAGTTTCATCACGTTCACCGCACGTAACCGCACTCCGCTCCACCTTTTTTCACTTAAACAGAATTCCTGCAGAAAAGAAATCTGAAATTGAGCAAAGTGAACAAAAAACAAAAAGTAGTTCAAAGCGAAGCTTCATGCGTGCAGAACGCCGATCAGTTACGGGGGAAAAACTGGAAAACATTCCACAAAATAATGAATGAAAATCAAATGAAATTCTGTCAACTGTTGCAAACATTGCAAATACATAATTAATTAATTGCCATGAGTGAATTAATCACTGTATTAAAAGCAAGTAAGTAACTGAAAGTGCAAATTGATAGATGCGATATGAGTGTGTGATTGACTGATTGATGAAATAAAAAAAGAAAAAAACAGAAACAGAAATATGAAAATTGGCAATAAATGATGAAATGAGTTTATACTGTTTTATGACCCATATGTGAGCAAAGAACCCTCTGGATCAGCAGCAGCAACACAAAAATTGAAATTGTCAGACCACGTTGGAGTTTAAGACCTAAACATGTGACGATGACGTTTTAATGCTATGCATAATACTTATTTAATGCTATTCAATAAGTCACAAGAACAAGTTTCCTAACGATTGTAATGTTCCATTCGTTTTATTGCTAAACAATTATAGATGTGTATATACATATATGATTAATGAGATGACTGAAGACCCATTCACAGTGATTTCCTATAAAAATTCTAAACCTCCCAGAATTCATGATAGGAAAACTAGCACACAAAGGAAAACTAGCACACATCGTGGAATATTTTTCTGTTATTGTTATTGTCATATATATATATTATAGATACGAGATACGTAAATGATAACTAGATATCATTGAAATCGAAAGCCTTTAGCTCACTTAATTGCCACTTTGGAAAATTTGTTATTGTATCGGTAATGACTGAATGAACGAAGTCATAAATTTTCTAATCTTTAGTAGACGTTTATTTTTAATTCAACAAAGTTGAATTCTCTGATTCAAACAATTTCTTTAAATTATAGAACACTTAGGCAGGACCAAATCTATCTATCTGGTTTTCTATCATTTTTATTGATTTCATTCCCTTATAATTATGATATTTTGTACACCAAACGGAAGTCTTTTGTATTGCCTGAACTTGGGCGCTAAAGCAAAATTGTGTTGCCTAAAATTCGGCTGCTAGCTAATTATGTTGCGTTATGTTGGCTAACAGCGCTCTGTAAACACTTAACAGAGAGCAAATTTTCCGAAAAATAAATTGTAAGAACAACTAACCAAAAAGTAATTTAACGAATCGATATTATATACGAGATATGTTATATGTATATATTTCAGAACTTTCATTAGAAAATTCGATTGGCTTTTCCTTAAACAAATTTTCCGATCAGGCACTTTTGTAAGTTGGCATGGCATTTTCTTTAAACCATGTTACCCTTTTTTTCCCGAGATTTTTCTAATTCTCGGAAAAACCAAATTAATTTCAATTAATTTTCCAATTATGCAAAATACGAAAAAGTAAAAAACAAACGCTTAACCCGAATGAAGATTCATTTTAATTTACAGCTCATGTTTGTCGGTTGTCGGTCTTTCACAGTCCGTCTGTCTGGCTGCATCTGCGGGTAATTATTTCCATTTCAACGCCTTTATTATGTGCCGAAAACTTTTTGTTTTTGGGCTTTTGTGTAATGAAAAGATTTTGCATGGCATTAGGCAGCGATTGCGCAGAACACCTCTAGGGCAGGCCGTAAATGCTGTCCTTCATGCAGTAATTGAAAACGAAAAAAGTTAGGAAACTCCTCAGCCACTGCGGCGGGCTAACTTGGTCTTGCTTCTAAGCCAGTCGTCTGTGAATTATAACCCCATAGAGTGATTTCTGTAAGACACCAGCCAGCTCCTCCGACAACTTGATGATTAATTGAAATGTAAAAATGGAAATCATTTCATAGCATATTTTGGCAATATCATTTTGCTATGTAGCTAGGTCGTCGCATATATCAAACCAAGACTCAAGGGCTGTGTCTGCTGATTTCCGATTTGTTTGGCAATGAAATGCCGTTTGATCTTTTCGATCTGGAATTGCACAGAAACCCAGACTCTTGTGATACCTGTTTTCGTTTGTTCGTTCAGGTGAATCAACTCTCTCAATGTGAAGGATGATCTGTGGCTGATGTTGTTGTTGCTGCTGCTGCTGCTGCTGTTGCTGCTCATTATGATAGCTCGTTCTGGTCACACCCTTTTTTTTGTTTTTGCCTTCTTTTGTAGTTGAATATATCACGTTGCAGGTTTATAGGTAGTGCCATGCCAATAATTTCGATAGACATACTTGCTTAGTGTAACAATAAGTCAATAACTAAGTTAAGTGGGTAGCTAAGGGATTAGGCACAATCTGTGTGTACTTAAGGGTTACGTTATTTGCTCAAGATTGGGAATGAGTGTGGTCCAAATATTTGCAAAAGTTATTACAAGTAGTTGGGAAAAGGGCTGGCTAGCTGGTTGGCTGGCTGTTAGATGAGGTATTTTTTATAAAATTAGGTTTGACATCAAACAATACTGAATAATTAACAATGTTAAGATAAGTATGCGAAATGTTAAGGGATTGATTTGTTTGAGTTTAGTCTGTCGGTTTTTGTTGATACCCTAGCAACAAGAAAGATTCCTATAAACATCTCTGAGTGAAATAAACACCTTCGAAAGGATCAAATGGCCGATCTAAAGCTCGGTTATGAAAATCTACTATAAATATGTCTCTTCTACATCCCAATTGGTCTTCCTTGAGTCTAGGAAACGATTCGGCAAATCGTACGGAAAAGTCACAAGAAGTGTAGAAAAACTTCCCCAAAACTATTAACCTTCGTGCTTTGCGATGTTTACTTCGTTTTTAAAAGGCAATTGACCCTTTTGTTGTTTGCCAGATAAGTTGACAATTCATTTGAAAACTATTCAAATATTCTATGATATATATGTAGGTACAGATGTATTTTATTTTGCACTTGTATGTCAAAAAAAAGGAGAGAAATATGAGTAAAAAAAAGGCAACAGCAAGTGTCGTGATGATCTGGCAGTTAAGATGTCTATCAGAAATGGCCGTTAAATTGAACGTGCCGCTAACTAATCACCCATTTTAAACTCTAACAAACTTGAACTTGTCGTTATGATGCGATTTTGAAGCATCACCTCCCTTACATGCCCTACCCAATCCAATCCAAGCAAAGCCAAGCCAACTTACTACCTCCATACCACTCCACTCCACTCCACTCCACACTCTTGCGTTCCATGGCGTCAACAAATGGAGCATTGGGCAGGGGCAGTCAGTTTGAGTGTCTGTTTTGGCTTTTAATGTGCATGGTGGCCTTTTCCGCAAAATGCTGGACAATTATAATTATAAGCAGAGAAAAAACAAAAATTATACATTTAATTTCTTTGCCTTATTGTTGTTGCTGTTGCTGTTGTTGTTGCTTTAACGAGTTTGTTCAACAACATGTGGACAAATGTAAATTTTAAACATTTTTGCTGGCCGTTCTTGTCAACGCGTCGTCGTCGTCGTCTGTGTCGTCGAAACTGCAACCTTCGTCAATTATTAGATTAAGGTCTTTTGCATAAGTGCAGCGGCATCCTTGGCAACTACTTGGGCAATCTTTTGAAACCGTATAGCATATAGTAGGTATGTACAATATAACCGACTGCTATTTGGGTATTGCAGCGCTATATTGCAATCATTTCCGACTTGAGACGACATTTGCTCAACACTTGGTTGTGTACTTGAAGTGGCTTCTCTCGCTCCCTCTCTCCCCCACTGGAAGTTTTGGTTAACTAAACAAACTTATTCTACGCTTGATTTACATCTAAGGATTGTCCATACCCCTTTCTTTGAAGTGTTTAAACTACGACTAGGTCTATGCATTATTCATTGTAGTTCCTTTCTGGCGGCTTAACATCAAACTCCCACCCAATAAAGACAGTCGGACAAATAGACGGACAGACTATGCATTTCCGCTTTTGTCCAGATGCTCGGTCATGCTAGTTAATTTGCTAAGATCTTGGGCAAGCATAGCTACTTCAAACATATATATATGCAAATCATCAATCTAATCACTATTCAATTTTACTTGCTAGCAAATCAATTAACTTGCATATTGCATATTTCATGTATACATTTACTACATACTTAGCTAGCCAATAGTTAGTTCAGTTACTGCATAGTGTCTACACTATTATTAACTAAGAACGAACCATTAAACCGTATTGAACATGTAAACAACAACATGGGCTTGATGCTAGCGAGGGATTGAAAATCTATAAATAACTTCAAGTTTATGACAAATGGATCAACTTTCGGAAACGATGGAAACTATTCAATCAGATTGTACATATGTTTATTTCTGCTGAAGTTTGAGCTAAAGCGATCAAGCAGTTGCCCCGTCAAAATTTATAATTTCTTGTGTCGTTTTGCGGTTTCTTTTGAAACTCAATATCCACTTCATTTAACCTTTTATTTCCTTGTTTTCTCAAGTTGCAGGATTAAACAGGAGCTTCTTTCCCATAATTGTAATAAACAAGTATTTTAAGACCAGATAGTTAAATAGGTTAGAAAAAGAAACATACTACGCCCATGAAGAGAAGTCTTTTGGTTCTTTTAATATGCTACTAGTAAATCAATCAGCCATGGAATATGAAATAATTTATGAACACGTTTAGAACATCAAATTTAAGTAAACTTGTTCGAAGACCAACAATTGCCCATACTTATATATAACAGATATCTGAGTCAAGTAGCATATGACGTCAAGCTCGATTATTGATAAACAACCTCAGACTATTATTATCCATCCAAGTGCAGTGCGTAGTTCTGATTTTGATTATTGATTTGATTAAAGTATTCAATCTCGTACTTAGTCAGCGAAGCCGACCTAACTAGGCGCGACCGAGCGAATCCGCCGTCGAATCGTCTCTGGTTACTATTTATGGCCAATAAAAACAATTGCGTTGTATGGAAAATTTTGTTTCCACTTTGTTTAATTAGATCTTTTAGTTCGTTTAAATTTTATTTTCATTTTTTTGGAGGGAGTTTTGGGCAATATTTTGCCCTTCAAAAGTTTTTCTCTCGTTTTATGCATTTCACTAATTCATATGGGTTAATGATTTAGTTTTAGCCTTGATTATAATAATTTCCACTTGAATTCCCATAAATGAAAAATGATATTTCATGACTTTACATCTTACGCATGTCGCTTCCATATCCTTCAGAAAAAACCCCAAAAAAAACCCCGCACAAAAATTCTCCAAAAGTTAAGGAAGTTATGGAGACTACTTAAAATTTAAGTAGGACCAACTATAACTACTATATACAGGATTCACATCATAAAACTAAAAACTCCGAAAAGTGACTCAGCGTTAAATTAAAATTGACAACAACAAAAATAAAGAAGAAGAAACAGCAAACAAAAATTCCCCCAGTCAATAAAGGGCAACAAAAGGGAAACTTAAACAAAAAAAAAAAAAAACGATAAGAACGGACGAAAAATGTGTATATCCCGTTGCGGCAACGACTTGGAAATACCCTATAAATAAAGTTCTTAGATTAGTTTAATTGGAATAGCTTTTTTATGCCATTTGAGAAAATGAAGGTTGTAGTCTCAGTGGCGGATATACGGGGAGGGACCCAGTTCCCTCCCCCACTGCATTGCGAAACCAAAAACAGATGCTTTCTTTGTTTGTACATTTTATAGACTTTGTCTTTTACAAACTATAGGGTATCAGTAGATCTCCTCCACATAGCAAAAGATTCAGTACTTACTTTGGGTGCTTTTTCAAAATTCCAAAAAATTTTCGCACTTTGCACATACCTAATTACGTTTGCTCGGATTCCACTTGTACCTCCAAAAATCCATTTTAATTGCCCCTCTTTGCACCTATGGCCTTATGTTAGATTAGGCTAGAAGTGACTAAGGTGTTTTTTTTTTAACAGATCTACTCAAGAAAGATATTTTCTCTTAGGACTTCTCGTCTTGTCCATAGTCAACTTCTTTTAGAGGGTATTCAAAATGAGTTATGAGTATGTATGTAGATATTGATGCTCTTATTGCAGGGTATATAAAAAATAAAACTGAAACTAAATTGCAGTTATCGTTGACGTTGGCGTTGGCGTCGACGTTGACTTCGGCAGCAACTAGTTGGTTGCGCCTGCGCCTGCGCCACCGTGTAAAGTTGCCAAATTCTCTGCTAAAGAGGATTGCGGCAAACAAAGCCGAAGTCGTAGCCTAGCATATACCAAGTTACCACACACACACACACACACTAAAACACAGAGAGACACACAGAGCCAAAAGCTCGGCTCAGCTCGTACTTAGTCGGCGTCTCCGATCGCTGCCGCTGCTGCTGCTAGTGGCGCCGCAGTCGAGCTAAAGACTTGGTGGGTTTCGTTTTCGAACAAAAACGTCTTGCCCAGACGACGGTCCATTCATGCGAGTTTTTCATTTCGACGCGTCAACTTTAAAACGACACATGTTCCGCTCCGAGCGACGCGATCGCCTACTTTGAATCGAATATTTTGGGCCTACAATTGTTTCTTTTTTTTTTTTGCATTTTTTCTTGGTCCCCATTATAAATATTATATATAAACGATGACAAGAAATCCATAATTTGGAGTTCGAGTGAAGCTGAAAAGTGTGCAAAGGATTTCAAATACAATTTCGAACAATCGTTCATGGAAAGTGAAAACGAAAAGGAAATATTGAAAAAAACATATAAAAGAAAAAAATTCCAAATCAATAAAAACCAAGTCCTTTCCCCCGCCCCCACACACCCTTCCATTAACACTGGATTAGCTGCAGAATTTGAAGAATTTGGTTTAAATGTAAGTTATGGTTAGTTGTCAAAATGGGCGTATGAGTAATTTATTATCGGGGGCGTATAAGTAATATTTATCTCTCTCTCATTGGTGAATGTGTGTGTGTATGTACAAGTGTGTGAAATATATTAATAAATCTAAAGTGCAAATTAATCCAACTTCAATTTCAATTTGTGTTGAAAAATAGTATCATATATTAATTGTGTAGGAAATGATGAAAAAATGTTGTTCAGATTTCCTTTAAATTAATCAAATATTTGATTCGGGTAAAAATCGCATGCATTTTGTGTATTCTTGATCCCAGTCCCTACCTAGATATCAGATATATCGGATATCGGGAAAACAGTTCTCAAAGCTAATTAAATAACTGTTTCGAGTTCCAGTTAACCTCATTCAATTTTTAAAATAACCGTTATCTCGATTAGTCTTAACCCGTTACAAATCGAAATTGCATTCAATCGAGCTAATCACTGGAATTAGAATAATTTACTAATACATCCGCTTTCTACATAGTTCATAAAATAATCTACAAAATAAAACAGTGAAATTGTTTTATCAAATCGTTAAAGAAAAATAAAAACTTTCGGATTCTCTTAAGTTGTGCTAACTAAATTTAGTTGTTGCCAGTTCTAGGCATAAAATTATTTATAGGCATGTGTTGAAATATTCAATTAAACAAATTTTAATTAATTATATGGCTTGTAGTTTCTAAATTAGTTTTCCATATTGGTTATTTATGCATTTTGCTTCCCACCCAGAAATCACATAGTTCAATGAGCATTTAATTAGATTATGAATTTCAACAAAGCTGTCAAAAACAAAACTCAATTAATCGACAGTTTTTTTTTTTTTATACCATGCATTCGTAGAATGAAATGGTATATTAAAGTCGCCAAAATGTATGTAACAGGGAGAAGGAAGCTTCTCCGACCCTATAAAGTATATATATTCTTGATCAGTATCAATAGCCGAGTCGATTGAGACATGTCCGTCTGTCTGTCCGTCTGTCCGTCTGAAGAATCATCGAGATCTCGGAGACTATAAGAGCTAGAGCTACCAAACTTGGCATGTAGACCCGTTTGCTCTGCAGGCAGATCGAGTTTATTTTTTTTTTCGCCCCGCCCCCTTCCGCCCCCGCTATTTGAAAAACAATATTTTGAGCCTCCATATCTCGGGAACTATAAAAGATAGAGCTTTCGGATTTGGACATTAGATGCGTGCAGTGTGCACGCAGACCAAGTTTGTTTCAAATTTTGGCCACGCCCCCTTCCGCCCCCGAAATTCGAAAAATTCGATTTTCAGCCGAAATATTTATTGTATCGTAATTTAATTTGGCACACTAATACATGTCACGTATATCTATCATTCCACCAAATATCACAAGAATCGGAATAAAAATGGCCGAGTTATACATAGAAACGTTTTTCACTCATAGCGGTGCAAGGCAGATGCACGCGAAAAAGAGCGAGATAGCATATGCTGCAAATCACCGATTTGGTCGGGGGGCGCTAAAGTGCTCGTTTCCACAAAAGAGGGATAGCATTTGTAAGAAATTTAATATATATCTCTTCACCTAATGCATGGTATATCCAAGTCGGCCCGGCGACTTACTTACTTTATTTTTTTTTGAAAATGAGAAATCAATTAAGCTGATTAAAATATGATTGCGAATCAAATAAATAAATAAACAAAATGAAATCGGCTTATCAGAGAGAGAGAGACAAGAGGCTGTAGAGTGTGGCCCACTTAAATGAGATGCTGGATATGGAATTGAATTCAAAAACTTAGCTGCTGTAGTTTTTGTTGCAGTCTGCAATTACAGTAAACATTTTGCCAGTTATGCAAAATGACAGCCACCGTTGTTATGTGTGTTTCCATTTCTCAGTTGTGTCTCTTGGTCATATGCATATCAACATAACTAAGTATATAAATATATATATGTATTTATATATTTAAGTTTTGATCTGTCTTTTGGGATTTCGTAAATATGCAACCGCAAACACGTACCCATAATAATTATCACCATGTTGATGATGATGACGATGACTCTGAGCTGGAGCTGAGGCTGAGTTTTTCCCCCCGCTTAGCTCACCTGTTGATTATATTTAACCTACTTTGCATTTTTACCCCCCAAAAGGTCAGGTCAATGTTAAGGTGAAAGATAGATACACAGATCACAGAGAGTACGAGTGTGGGTAGTTGAAGTTTAAATGTTTGTTTCGAGTGTTATGGATACTTGACTTTTATAGTTTTGTTTTCTTTTATGGATGGTGTTTTTTTCTTTTCTTTTTGTTTTAACACTAAATGTAGATCTTTGGAGTTTATCTGTTAAAATCTTCAGCTAATTTTTAACAAATTCCTTTTGTGATGAGCTTAGAGTAAACTATGCAAATACTCTTCAGAGAAGGCCAAAGCAGATTCTTGGAATAGTTTGTGGGGCACATCATACACAATATTTAAGTCAATGTCAAGAAGTTTCGAATTTTCAAATCGACAACAAATAAATAGGATGTGTGCCACGCCCTTTGTGTGTGTGCGTGTGTGTTTGAGAAAAGTTGAAGGTTGGCAAGTGAGACAATTGATACGAATGTGAGAATATTGCAGGGTCTATTGCCCTATACTCGTATCTATGGAAAGTTTTGCAACCAATACACAAATGTTACGCCATCTTTTGGCTAAAGTTAACATAATTTACCCCCCACTACCATCCCATCGCATCGCATCCCTCCTGTCTTGCCAATCAGTTTCACTTTCAACTTGGCACCACAGACAAGCAATTTATGCAAGAGAAATCCACAGGTTGTCTTTCATCCGTTCATATATATACATATGTGTTTTAAGCCACTTAGCTTAAAGGTCTATCCTAAACAGGCAACCATCTAGCCATCTCGCCATATAGCTATCCAATCATCCAGCGCCATCCGCCCACCAACCAGAAGTTGTCTTAATTAACCGCAAAATGCAAAAGAGGGGGAGGGGAAAAATAAAGAAACACAACCTCTTTAAGTGCAATGGACGTCACACAAAAAGGTAACAAAGTGATCGCTTTGTTGTTGTCTTTTCTTTTTAACCGTTAAATTGAAATATTGACATACTGTTTTTTTTCCATCGTTTTTTTCCCCCTTCTCATTTTGTTCATGCTTTTTTTTTTTTGTATAGTGATTCACAGCGTAGTTTTTGCCTAAGGCTGCTTAACTGCTAATAACCCAAACATACACACACACACACACACACAGTGCTACGCGTATCTCATAGATATTTTGTTGCTATTTTTTTTTACATAATAAGCTGGGCATGCTTTTTAATAAGAAATTGATTTGCTTTATTGATAAGCGCGAATATTATGTTCACCTTTAATGTGCGAGAAATCCATCAATTGCTGCCGCCGCCACCGCCGCCGGAGGGTTGACAAGACAACCAGACAATAGATATATATGTGACTTAGGTCAGGATTGAAGTCGCCTGCCTGCCTGCCACGCTTCGTTGAATCGAGCGACTCAAGCGACCTTGCCGCTTTTCATTTCTCTGACATGTTTCAAGAGCCTCTTCTCTCTGAAGTCTCAAGTCTCATAAACAAAATATGGCTAAGTGCCTGCCTGGCCAAGACAGACAGACAAAACAAAGCACAAAAAAAAAAAAATGCCAATATAAGGATTTATGTCTCGGATTTACTTTTATGATTCGAAATTCTCTAGCGTAATTAGAGCATTTAGCGAGACTCGCGAAAAATGGTTCATAAGCTAAATAAAGCACAAGAAGCAAAAAGCACAAAAAAAACAAAAATAAATATGAAATATGGTTAATACACATATAAATTACAACATTCGAAGCAGAAAAAAAAAATGATTATTATTGTTGTTGCTGCTTTGTTTCGCTTGTGTCGGCTGACTATTGGAAAAATGTTTGCCAATAATTTTGATGGAGTGGCCACGCTTCAGCGATTGGCCACAGCAGTAAGTGAGACTCAGAGACGACGACGACGATGACGATGACGACCACCTAGACATAGAGTGACTGAATGACTCGCTAAACGAAGGGAGAGAGACGGCCGCCAGGGTGAGGGTGAGTTACATAGATAGATAGCAAATTAGTTGCACTAACTAAGCGCGTGGCAAACGCCAAAGTCGAACTAATCTCAAGAGAATGAACCATCAGAAAATAGCAACTGCAAACAGAAGAAGCTAACTACTTGCCGTTCTCTATGGTATTTTATGTGTAGGTTTTTTAGTTCTTTTCATAATCGAAAACAAGAAGGCTACCTTCGGTCATGCCGAAGTTTGTATACCCTTGCAAGTTTTATATAATATATTCGGCAGGGCTATATGTATGCATTTGTCTTGTCGTGCTGATGAAGAATATAAATTTATATGGTCGAAGATGCTTCCTTCTGTGTGACCAAAACTAATATACCCCTTTTGCAAGGGTATTAAAATGTTAAGTATTCAGTAATTGTCTATTAAAATAGTTAAAGATGTTAATTAGAGTTGTAAGAAGTTATTTATGTTCAACACTCATTCTACTTATATTCTTATTGAGTTGCAAAACATGGCAAAATTATTTTACAATTTAATATTATTTTTACTTGCTTTATCTTAATGGGTTTTTACTCGTATCAGTATTCAATTTGGTGAAAGAGATTGATACAAAATGTAAAACATACATTTCCCATTTTCAATGACATTACTTTTCTCTAAATATAGTCACACATGGTGTAGGGGGGTGGGGGTTAGGGGGTGTACCCTTTTTGCCTACCTTCAACTTGTTTTCAAGTTCGTTGCCTAAGTCTTTCGTTTGCTTACTGCGCATTTTCATAGCTCAAATTGCATAATTTATTTATTTATTTTTTTTCTTATTCGTCCATTTCTAACTGAAACAAGAGAAAGAAAGAAGAGAGAAGAGAGAGAGAGCAAAAGAAAACAAAAAATAACAACAAATAATTATAACATGCATAGATATTATGAAGTTGAATGTTAAATTACTTAATGCCATTTAAATTGTTTACATTGTTGTTGCTGTTGTTGTTTGTACTATTTATAGAATGATTTGTTGCGCTCTATGCGTTTCAGCCTTTGCCTTAATTGAGCTTAACAAAACGATTTACATTGCTCAGAGCCACCCATCCCTCCCCTTGCTTTGCTTAAAGAAAGAAAGAAAGTGTATGTAGGTAGATAGGTATGTAGGTAGACTAAGCCAAGCGTAAATATCTCATATCAAGCACAAGTTTTAGTTGGCCGTTATGTTTCAGAAGGCAGATACCTGAGAGATACTAATGAATACCTAGGCAATGTGTAAAGCTGCAATTAGAGTTAAATGAGGGAACTCACTTGCTACATACATACTAGTGACCAACGGAAAACTTCCGGAACACTTACAATTAGTTAGGGCTATTGGCTCAATGTCAACAGTACAAAAGATGAACGAACTTTTAGTTGAACAACCCCCGAACCCAACCCAATACAACTCAAAAAAGCAAAGAAAATACCAAAAAATCGCGAATAAAATCCATATGCAAGCAGTTGCAATAATTGCATACAATTTGCCAATCAACGCGTTCCCAACAATGGCAATTATGAAATGCTCATGCCCATAGCCATGCCCATTTCAGTCCACTCTTCCTTTTTGGCATTGGCTTATGAAGCCATTCAAGTTCCAAGTGCTCTGTAATCAGGCAAAAAGGAAGCGCCTGCTGCTGACGAGACAAAAAATTGATATTTTATGTACGATATATATACCCCAAAAATATATATATTATATGGTTATACATATATATGTACATATATATAAATTGTAAAACGATGATCGTCCGACAAAAAATTAAGTAAAAATTTATTAAAAATGCATAAAACAAGGCGACGCGATGCAACGCGACGTGTGAGCCAGGCCCGAAAGCCGTTGACTTCAAACTGGATATTTTTGGGATAACAGCTGGGAGTCTGTGCCATTATAAATGGCAAGAGAAAGAAAAGTGGCGCGTGACCTTCGCACTACTGAAAAATGAACAGCAGCAGCAACAACTCCAACGCTGAGGCTCAAGTAAAGCTGTGTGAAATTGCAGCAGGCAACAGGCAACAGCCAAAACAAACAACAAGTGTACAAAACAAAAACAACAACAATTGCAACAAGAGTTGAGCTCAACTCAAATCGGGACTCAAACTTCGACAACGACTTCGAATCCGATTCGAGCGGCTTCTGTTTGTTCGTTTGCACATTCATTTTGTTAAGAGGAAATAATGACAATAAGAAAGATAAAAAATGCTTGCAAGTCCAGGGGAAATCAGTTGCGTTTTACAGCCAAATATTAAAGAACTATAAACAAAACCAACTCACAACAATTTACAGTACATTCAACAACAACAAAAATTGATTTTTAATTGATCAAACCAAATAGATTTTATGGATTAGAAATTTTCAGTAGGTAAATGTGTGTTTCCGTAGCAGATGAACCAGTTTATGAACATGGTAGGGAAATTCCCCCGAATGGGGAAACATAATACTTACTATGGAGCAGCAGCAGCAGCAGCAGCAGCAGCTCTTGACTCATGCATTGAAATGTACACAAGATGCAATAGCAGTAGCCGAAAACAACAACAGATCAGCAGGTGCAACCAGGCGGCCAGACACAAGGAGATTTCGGCAAATGCCAATGAACGCTGCTAGTTGGCTGGGGCTGGGACTGAGGCTGGCTTAGTGGCTTAGTGGCTCAATGGCCAAGCAACCTACTTCTTAGCACGATTGTTAACTGCAATCGAAAGTGTTACCAATGCAGCAAACGACGAGTGAAGCTGACTCGGATTCGAATTCGGATTCCGATTCCAGCACCACCTCCAGCTCCAGCTCCAGCTCTTGTGGTCAGCTGTTGACTATTTAGAAAGCCCAGGCATTAGACGGGAGCGGCAGCTGTAGCTGTAGCTATAGCTGGAGCGTGAGATTGCAACACCCGAAATCGGGTTGCCATATGTGTGCTCTGGACTTTGACTGGTTTATAATACTTATGTAGTATTTAGGTCAATCAATTTTTGTATTTGGCATTTTGAAATTTTTTTCAGCAATTTCTGCAATTTCTTTCTCTTTACGCAAATGCTATTTGGTGCTATGTTTTAATGATTTCTAGCTTGAATTTCGCACTAACTAAGATTGTGTCTCCATTTGCCATTTTTTTCTCCCTCTCCCCTCTCCCCCCTCCCCTCCTCTCTCTTGCTCTCTCTCTCTCTCTCTCTATCTCTTCTGTGTGTGTGAGTGTTTCTTTTTTTTATTACATAATATGCCAAAGAAGCAAGCAAAATGAGCGAGAAGGCAACTGTCAGTCTCGACCAGGTGACCAAGCTGAAGCCAATAAGCAGAAAATTTTGTGAAAAAAACGTGTTTTACTTTTTTTCTTCTTCGGTTTTTGGTTTATTTTTTTTTGGCTTTAAGTTTTCTTTAACGTCTTTTAGTTAGTTTTGGCTAAAATGCCTGAAGACTTCTTAATGGATTGGCTTTGCTCATGATGCCGCTGATGAGGCGTAAATTGGGGTAAAAGTGTGAGGTTGATGTGAGGTTAATTGCAGGAGAGCGAAAGTAAAAAAAAATTGCTGGCCAATTAAGTGAAACCATATACCATGATACCCTGTAAAGGTCATAGGATGCTAATTCTCTGAACGCTTGGGGCGACCCTTCCTAAAATATTTGAATTGGATGTTTCATTGCAAAGTTCAAATCAAGGCCTACTCGATGAATGAACTACAAAGATGACAGCTGATTTTTCTGTTTCACATCTTTATTTAATTCCCACCTGTTTCGCATCCTTTCCCTTTACTTTTTTGGCTATCCTTGAGGCTTCTTCCTTTTTGGTTGGCTTCTTTCGGCTGTTCGACTCTTTTCCTCATTGTGCAAATGTTGGCAAATTAAGTGGCGGCCTTAATTATTTTATGCTCATTAAGCGTGGCTAAAATGGCAAAATATTTGCTCTGCTTTGCTTAACTCATCATCATCGTCATCGCTAACTGAACTTGGCCCAAAGCAGTTGACGACAAAGTTGCTGCCTGCCTGCCGGGCCAATTAAAATAAAAAGCGCAAAAACTAAATGTCATTAATTGTGTTTAAATAATTTTTTGTTTTTTTGCCCAACTCATGAGCATAAGATTGTTTTTCATAATTTACAAATCGCTCAATTGTTAAGATAAAAAAAAAAAAACAAAATACAACGAGATGCCATAAGCTATACCCTCGCAAGGGTCCATAAGTAAGAACTCTTTCGATCGGCAGCAGACTGAGCTGAGTTAATTGGTCATTTACCATCTTGAGTCTGGTAATGCGCATACCTCTTTCGGCAAGAGTAGGGCAAAAGGTAAAAAGAAGGTAAAATGTTAAATATTTCAGTTATGTCAGCGAGCTGGAGAGTCAATTAAAACAAATTTGCCCTCCAGTTGAGATGATTTTTTTTTTTTTTTTTTTTTTTTGCTACTCTGTGTTGTTGTATGCTGTATGTCTGGCCGTTGCCCTGCCGCAACGACGACAACAAAAAACGGAGATGAATGAAAGTCAAAGCATTATTAAAGTGGCAAGTTCGTTGCTTAAGTCATTTGTTTTTAGTTTTTTTTCCCGTTTTATGTATCTTTATTATTTTCATTAGTCAGAGTGAGTAAGAGATCTTCACGTTGCATTTACAATTAGAAACTAAGCCGGACTAAGTAGTACCGCTCAATTTGCATTTGTTGTTGTTTTATTCACCACTCACGGTATGCACAGGTGATAAATGTATTTAGTAAATTGCATTAATCAAGCCACACATACACACATAGGTGTTCTATGTATCTAAAATAAACATATTAATTCATTTAAGGCACGATATCGAATTCGAATAGTTTAATCTAGCGGACATTCAACCGGACATTCCTCCCTCTCCCTCGCTCCCTTCCACTTGTTTGAAAAATGTATGCCAAGGTTTATGTCAATTCTAAATAAAAAGCTTTCCCGTCTGCTGCCCCAGGAAGTCAGTGTTCGGCTAATTAAATTTTTGTTTATTACCTGCCATTAATACATACGATATAGTCGTAAATAGAATACGCCATAAACTTATGTAAACCACAAACGCTCTTCCCTCTCCCCTTGCGCATTTCTTCTAATGCTTTTGATTTTTTTTTTTCTAGATTTGAATTATGGGCTTGGAAAAGCATTATTTGAGATATGGACGCACTGCTAGAGATCACATCCTTGACTGGGCCAGCTGTGGGCGTGGTCGTCGACAGCATCACCAACAGCAGCAGCAACAACAACAACAGCAGCAGCAACTGCAACAAGCGCAACAGCAACAGCCGCAGCAATTATCACAGGGTTCACAGGGTTCATCAACTGCCACAGGGCGACGATCACGCCCTCATGTAACACACAGAGGAACCCCGTTATCCATGTTAATATCACATGGCGTTAAGATTAGCAATAGTAAGTAAATACCAATCAAAAACTGCAAGTCATCTGAATGAACTTTAAAGCAAATCGAAAAAAAAAATCAAAAGGCAATCTTCAATTACAAAATGATTTCGATTTTTTTCTTTCACACCTCAAAAAAATTGCCTAAATAAAGGCTTTTGTTTTCAATTGTTTGTTAATCAAATTAATAGAGAAAAATATTTATTAAATGCTCAATTAGCTAACTAAAAGTCAATATCAACAGCCAAATTGGTTTTGGCTACTTTTTTTTGTTTAGTTTTACCTGCTTAGTTGAAAAAGGCAAAAAAAACAACCGAAAAAACCAAATGCGAAACCCAAAACGAGTTGCCGCTAGATAAAAATCGTCAGGCAACTGCAACTGCAACAGTGGCAAACGAAAATACCGCAAAAAAAAATAAATAAATAATAAGAAAACAACAACAACAACGAGATAAAGATTAACAACAAAACTGGTCATCCAAGAACTGCAATGAAAACAAGTCTTTGGCCAAAAAATAAATAAACAAAACAGAAGAAAAAAACCAAACACACACAGAAATGTACAGTAGGCAGAGGCAGACTTGAAAACTAAAAGTAAAAACAACTAACTAAAGTAACTAAACCAACTAAGCTTGGATGTAAATCAAGGAAACACACACACACACACACAAAGGCATCGGCATCTCTATAGAGAGATAGGAGAGACCTCTTGCCTAGTTAGTAGCGTTCTATGCAATGGCCGACATTGCGTATACGCCAAGTGAGACCGAATCAGCCAAGTGTGCAAATAGCATGAAGTCGCCTCTTGCCAGGGCCAAGAACGTTGACTAGCTCCGGCTCCGGCTGTGGCTGTGGCTGGAGCTGGGGCTCGAGTTCGAGCTCCGGCATACTCATGGCTCTCTGAACTTGGCTTAGACATCGATCTGGCTATATATTTTCGGTTGTATGTGGTTTCGATTTCGATTTTCAATGATTGCCTTCATTCTCCTAGGCTTTTTCTCTCTCTCTCTCTCTCTTTTGCTCTGCTCTTGCTTCTCTCTCTCTTTCGTTTTGTGTATGTTATATAGAATTATTTTTTAAGCGTTTTGCACTTGACTGCTAGTTAGCCAAGTTGTCGACTGGCTTTATGGCCATGCTGCCTTGTTATTGGCTTTGGACCTCACTCACTAGCTCACACACTTGGATGCCGATGCCAATGTGATGAGGCTGATGGACTTCTATCGGATGCTGTGGATACCACAAGTGTTGGATTAAGGCGTGTGACTTGAGGGGGTTAATTATTGGCCTGACTTGGCTTTGTGTATTTTTTTTCTGCTGTTTTGGTTTCGGCTTACGTGAGGTTGACTTGAGTGTCATCCGATAAGAATTGTCATGATTGTTTTAACTATGTTTGTACTTTATGTTTATGCGATTTAATGCAAGCTTGTTTCTTGATTTTAATTGCCTTGGATTATGAGGATGATGCTGATGATTAAGACACGATAATGATTATGATGATCATACGGAAGGCACTCGATAATGGCTGATTGAGCTCGAGCTTGCTAACAATTGCGCATTGAATAGCACTTCAAAGCATCTCCAATTGGCATAACATACCGAGAAGAGCTTTGTAATTGCCCCACTGAGAATGAAATGAATCTACTCGTTTATTTTATAGTTCAAAAACTTACAAATTGATTATCTTGTGTTTCATAACTATGTAGAATTATATGGGTACTATTAAAATTTCAAGTTTCCGCCTTTATAGTAGTAAAACAAAAGTACTTAAAAATTGATTCCATCTTTAACTATAATTCAAAAGGCATGTCATTCTAGTATGTATTTGTTTAGATCGTGTTACATATATGTATATCTGAATTTAAACTGAATAGGAAAGACAAAACTACTTTTAATCAGAATTCTCATACTTTAGAGCAACTCTAATCTAGACAGCAGTCGAACTATAACTCGAAATCTAATGAAGACTACGTTTTATGTGTTTGTAAAACTTTTACTTAAATGTTGAACAAAGGAACTTTTTAGTAATGAGCTAATATATTCCTAATCAATATCTATACTCTGAAATGGTAAGAGTTAGGAACTTTGTTCAAAATTCTCTGGAGAAGATTTTTTTTTGGTATCGATCGGACATGCGTTTAATAAGTTAATATGAAAAATAATAGAAACTTGCCTTTTGGCATGTTGTGCAAAATCAAAAATATAATTTCAATAGAGATTTCAGACCAGATTAAATGTAACTAAAATTTATTTCCAAATCATCTGACGAATCAAAGAAGGATTAACCTAAATAATGGTTAATGGTTAAACATAATGGTTATTAGGTGCTAATAATTGTAGAATAACCTTTTGCCATGTGACATAACAATTGTTGTTGGCAGAGCATTTCAAAGTTCAGCATTAAAGTATGTGTATAGAAAAAGTCTTTAATACCAACTAGATATCTGGTTATATAAGCTGAAATTTCGCACATGCACTCACACACACACACACACTCATGTGTGTGTTGATATTGCTAAAGATTCAAAATGTACATAGTTGGTGGAACTTCTTCTTGAGTTGCAACTACCGCGCCTGTTTCTATTTGAGTTGCACACAGACACAGAGACAGACCACCCCAACTTCCCCCCTGGACCCCTCTCAAGGCAAAGAATCGAACAAGGCAAGGCTATTGCTGTAGCTGCTGCTGCTGCTGCTGCTGATGTCGCTGCCTGTCTATCCATCTATCTGTCCGACTGTCTCCCTGCATGTGTTAATTTCTGCTCACTCTCTTGATCTTTTAGCCATGTCCACTCCACTCACTTGACTGTCGACTATTACCTATCGCATGGACTCTTGAATACACTCAGAGACACTCATTCACTGGCTACTCACTCATTCAGTAGGTTGGTTAGGTTGCCTGGTTGCAGCTTCAATTTTTCGGTTTTCGATTTTCAGTTTTTTTGTTTTTGGTTTGCTTTTTCACTTCTCTGTCTCTTCGGTATCTTGTATATTGATTTGGCAACATTTTCATATTTACTTTATATGTATGTATATATGTATGTATGGGTGTGTGAGTTAGTACGAGTATTTGGTAGTTAATAGTTGTAGCTGTAATTGTAGTTGCTGCATTGGTCAAGCATTGGCTAAGTATTCGCTTAGATTTTTCAATTGCGAATTTTACTTTGGCTTACTAGTTGCTGTTGCTGCCTTTTTTATGTCTGTTTTTTTTATTTTTGGTTATTTGTTTGTTAGCATGTTAGAAAACAACAACAACAACAACGGCAGCAGCAACAAAGCAAAACATTGCATTAGAATTGCTAAAGCACTGAGTCATTTAGTTAGCAGATGTGATTTGAAGGCAGTTGACCAAAAATATGGATATCAATCAATTTAATGCTGCTAATTTGGGTCCAAAATATGTACATGACCGGAATCTGGCATCAGCATGGCCCAAAGCAATACGGAAAAGGCACAACACTTGCCACTTAAGTACTACATATAAATATAACTCATTTTACCCCTCTTGAAGGAGAAATGTAATTGCTAACTTCCATTACCATTACAATCCTTTTAAGATGCTCTCTCCCTTTCTCTGCTCTAAAAGTTTCCAATAATCTTTATTACCTTTCATTACATTTTGTTTCCATTCTCAAGTATAATTGAAAATTGTTGTTGTTAACCAGTTTAAGACAAAAATTCTCATTGTTATTTTTTTCTTTCGGTCTCTCGCCAGGATTTCCGTTACAAGTTATTTTATTCCATTCATTTTTTATCTTCTGTGTAAAACTTTCCAGTCCTAACCTTCGGCAGCCGCTTCAAAAACTGAAAATGAAAAAAAAGACCGTCTGTGGTCTTTATCCAGACCCAAAATCAGTTGTAAATGCTTTAATTAAGGGCCGAAATGCGATAACTTAAATGCAAAATTGCCAAGAAGGCACGTCCAAGTAGCCGAAACGACTAAAAAACGAAAGAAAAAAAAAAATACCGAAAGAAACAAGTTTCTTTTTTGACATGCCTTTTGCTGTACGTAAACTAATTGGGAGAATCCCCAGATATCAGCCAAAAAGGGTTTCCACCTAGATCGTAAGGCATACGAGGAAGTGATTCCTATCAAGAAAGAATTGCAATAATTTGCTTAAAAACAAAAGTGTTTACACAATGCAATGGAGATGGAGGTGGAGTCGATTGGGAGTGGATGGGGATGGAGTGGGGATGGGGATGGAGCTGAAGGTGCAGTGCCTCTAGCATATGGGGAGTTTTTTATGCTGGCCAATTGACAGGCGGACAATGAGCACTTGTTTGTTGTTGTTGTTGTTATTGGTGCTGTTGCTGGTGCTGAGGCACGTTCTGAAATGAAATCTCCAACTTAATTGTTTAGCTGCAAAGCCAGGCGAGACAAAACGGCGTTGCAACTGTTTAGCTGCCTATTGTTTGTTCTATTGTTGTTGTTGCTGGCGGGACACCCCAGAAAACAATTCCGCATAGTGTTGTTGTCTGTCCCCCCATTGAAATCGAGAGGTTATTTTGTTGCTGTTGTTGGTATTATTTGTTAGCAACAAAACTGCAAAGAACAGCTGCACCGTTGCACCGTTCATTTTCTAACATCTGATTGTGAAATTCGGTGGGGAACTTGCACAAAAAAATAACACAAAAAATGTCATTTGCAATCTTTTGTTCAAAGACTTTTGTGTTTATGCGGCAAAATAACATAATATTTAAGCTTTTGGATTTACTTTGGATAGTTTGGATAAGCAATTTATGCGTAGTCTTCATTTCAGCATTTAGGAACTAGAAGCAAATATCGCATGTTCAGCTGTAATTTTCAACAAGACGATTATATGACACCAGCAATGAAATAAATTGTAACTAAAAACTCTGCTGCATGTTCGAACAGAGAATATGAAAAACGAAAACCAAGAGATACATTGTAAAAGAAACTCAATGTCGATACACTGACTTATGGATACCCTATAATCAAGATGAATGGAGCTCAAAATTGAGAACCATTTCTTGGACCTTTTCTAAGATACAATTGATTCTCTCTTTAACTGAAGGAAAATATATACATATATATTATACCATTCGATATCTGTACTCAACTGAGTGTCTGTATTTAGAGTAAGAGTGGCTCATGCCTTGGCTTAATGCCTTTTGTTTATAGGGTATCCAATATAAACAACAACAATTGCATACTTCTACATACTTACTTGCTACATGCAATAAAAATGACAGCGAAGAGATCAGCATAATTGTCAACTGAAAACTGTCGACCGCTGACGTATCAATTGTGTGCCAAATGTTTAGTGACCATGTCCATAAAGTCAGTAAGGTAAAGTCAGAGATTGTGCAGCAATCTTGTGTACATACATACAAACCTATACAACCTATAGGTATACACAATTATTGATAACTTATAACGCAATGACGCTGCGACGACCCAGCAATGAATCAAAAGCTTTCTTTAATTTATGTTGAATGCAAAGAAATACTAAAATCCAACTTCTCTTGACCTTGAGAGATCCCCCATCCCCCGCTGCTCGCTGGCTGCTGACTACGTCAACGTTATGTGTTTCATTTTATGACATCTTTTTTTTATATTTTATTTTGCTTTTTTTTCTTTTTTTTTTTTGCGTAACTTTCTCTGAACAACCAAGTTTTTTCAAGACTCTTCAGGGTCAGTGGAACAACTCACAACAGCAACAAAAAATGCTGCTTGAACTTTAACTTGCCCGGGAACACACACACAACAAAAAAAAAAAAAAAAAAAATACAAAAAAAAAAGACAACGAAAAAAATTAATATAATAAAACTTACATATTTTGACAGCAATTATCGCGCCCATTTCAATATGAGTTTAATGAATTTCGAAAAGCTGATTTATGTCTCCGCGTCTTCAGTTTTTTGGTCTTTGCGATTTGTTATCGCAGTGCTGACAAAGCCGTTTCGCTTATACCCTAACCAAAAACGGGAAACATACATTCGATCATCCACTTTGTATAGTGCAGAGAACCAAAGACCAAGTCAATGACTTGTAAAACATATGCAATCTGCTTCATCCTTGGGAAGAATAGACAAATTTTAGAGGATTGGGAAAAAATTTCAGTAAACTTTATTGCTTAGAATCCTAGATCACATCTTTAATTTATCATAATACATATGATTGATCGCTAAAGTTCAAGCCTCTCTCATATTAGTTTCATATTTGCTCTTATCATACATTCTCAGACATTTTGCAAGCTATTATTGATTTTTGGTTATCAGATAACAATTTTGTGCAAGGGTATGCAAGCTGTGTGCTTCTTTGTTGTTTCAAGCCTATCCTATAGTTTTTAGTTGTTGGTTGGATTTTTAACTGACCCGAAAAATGCATTTCATATAAATAAAAATAATAATTTATAAGTTTTTTTAATGCTGGACCTTGCACTTTTTATTTTTGATTCGGCGAAATACGTTTTGATCGGTGTTCGAACGGTTCGTATCGTTTCGGTTTGAGCCAATCAGTAAGTTGAATGTTTTGGGGCACCACACAAAACTTGTTGGCCATCATCATTACCATCGCCCACTGCTGACATGTTGCTAACCACGCCCACAACAGCAACAACAACAACTAAAACCGTAACTGCCACAAAATGCCAACAACAACAACAAGGTGACACTAACTAAGTGCATAGGCCGATTAAAAAAAAAAAACCGAAAAAAAATTGCACACAAAAAAATATAATAAAATTCAATTTCAATTAGTGATAACCGAAAAAACGTAAGGAACGTTAAAAAATAAAAAACAAACATTCAACAAGAGGAAAAAAAATGTGGAAAAAAATGAAGATTAAGTCGGCCAAGATCACAACTGAAATTGTTGACCATTGCAATTGAGAGGCAGACACAGCGACTGAGCGACTGAGACAGAGTGTGACATCCGTGAAATATCGTGAAATCAATATAAAGAAGCCCGAAGACTGCATTTTAATGCCCTTTTTAGCAAAAAATCAAAAATGACGTATGTATGTATAGAGCAGGTGGATGGTGAGCCGACTTGGTGATACTCTTTATACTCAAATCCTCTTGACTGATGGTGGGAAATTATTAAATCAAATGTTGGAAACCATCAAGCCCCTAAAAAACACGGTACACATGTGTGAAGAAGTGACAGTGGGAAAGGAGAAGGGGAAGGGGGGAGGTGGTGTGAAGAGTGCTACGGAAACGGAAATGTTGCAACGGGGGAACTTTTTTGTTTTTCTACTCGGTGTTGCTGTTTTGCTAAGAACTTTCGCACTTAGCACAGAATTATTTTTAAGAAATATCGTAAAAAGTTTTATTGAATGCCAACAAGACAATTGTCGTCATACATTAGTTCAAATAAACATCTATTTTTTTGTCTTACTACTTACAGATAGACTAGCTGTGATAATAATTGGTATAGTTACCTTAATCTTAGGCATAGTTTTATCATCCATACCCTGGCTGGATTATTTTATACTAAAGGTAAGTGATCAATCAACCAAAATCAATTGACTCATTGTAATACTCACATACGATTTTCTCTCATCCGATTTAACAGAATTTAAGGCTGTGGAATGATACACTGAGCTATCATTATTGGCAGAGACCCGGGGTCATAAGGCTGACCAAGGTTTATATCTATAATGTAACAAATCCAGATGGTTTCCTCAATGGAGAGAAGCCCAAATTGCAAGAGGTTGGACCTTTTGTCTACAGGTAACCATCTGATATGTTGTATATACCCACATAGATAGATACATAAGTACTTAATATGTAATTGTAAACATACTAAATCTTGGCAATAGAAAAGTTTAAATCGTTACGCCTTTTGGCTTTAACACACGCAGACACATGTGTCTCTATATAGATATATGTATACATATATTCATATTCCTATTCCTATTCGTATTCGTATATTGTACTTACTTTACTTAATTTTCATGGTGGCTTTAGCAAAGTGCTCTTTGGTCATGGTTTGTTGAGAATTGTGGAAGTTTAAAATAAATTTTAATAACTGTAATTACTGAATAATAAGCAGATAAATGCAATGAATATTGCTGAAATTGTAATTAATATAAAAAGAAAAGGAACACAAAACAACAAAACAAAGCCCAAAAAAAGAGAAATCTTTTTGTTACTTGAACTTCTAGAACCTCTTCTAGAACTTTCAATTATCATTCAAATTTTCAATTAGCTTTTTATGTTAAGTAGATAGATACATACATACATCTACATATATTCCCAGTCATCCATACAATTTGGCATTACTATACTTAAGTTGATTCAAAAACAATTAGAAGCTTGTTCCTTATACTTAAATTAATTTTTTTTCGTCTCTAGCTATTTAACTTTCAATTAACATTACTAATTTTAAGAGCCATCAAAGTTAGAGCTCCGATTCGGATTATCGCATCGAAAATGTTACAACTCGATTCTAACCGAAAAAGGTGTTTAGTTAATTTTTAAGTTCCTTATTGCCTAAAAAGCTTTCAATTAAAGCAATTTGTGTGAAGGGGTCATTCCTTCTCTCCATAAATTTTCCTTATTTTTAACTGGTTTTCGATTTACTTTAATTCCCTTTTCTGCCAAACGTACTTTCTTTCAATATTTCGTGTGCCAGACTTAAAATATTTCCTTATTTCCTGCATATGTATATATCTTAAATTGTCGTTTGGATTCATTATTTAGATTGCTCGCACTCTACAGAACAGAAATATGCGTTCCCATGCACTTTAGTTAAGATATGTTGCCAGTCACTTGGAAAATGCAAATTCGGCATCAAAATTCAAGAGTTTCTTAGCCCTTTATAATATCTGAATATTGAATTCGACTCCAGTTAACATATACATAAATTGTTTCCTAATCTAGTTTTCTGGGACACTATATTTCTTATGGACTTGAAAATCGATTTCTTTATTGCTCGTATTTATAAGCAAATATATGTAGAAGTACATACGTTTTGTTTTGTATCGAGAAAGGAAACACAAACTGCCACAATTTTGTATAATTTTGCAAATTTTAACACTTCATCAAATGGCCATGTGCCATGAAGCGAACTATGCAATTTACTTGACCAATTAAACCACGAGCTCGCAAACTGTTTCCACAATATAAATATTAACTTAATTTTTGTAATTTTTTTTTTTTTTTTTTTTATTTTATGCCGAGTTAATTGAGATTACAACATCTCAGAGTGCAAATATTACAGTACCGCCTTATAGATAACCAGTTCCGACCACTGAGCAACTAACTGACTGAAGGATAACCTGGCCAAGTCCGAAATCCGCAATCCGCATGCAAGTGATCGATCAATCATCATCTACGGCAACAGATTATGATTAATTTAAATGCCGTCGCAATGTTGACAACAACATCTCACTTCAAGGGAAAGAGATGAGTTCAAAAAACAAAAGATATCTGGTGGAAATGCCAGCAGACCGACTTTGAAATACCCTTTAAACCAAATTGATAACAACCACGTCCTCATCTAGTCTAAACAGAGAATGCAATGTCTGAATCTGAAACAAGTTGGGTGGGCCTATGCCTTGTAGTCACTTATGCCAAACTAAATACCATAATCAATAATTTCTAAATAATCAAAATATATCCTTAAATATTAGCTGCATCTTCTAAGTACGATTACTCTAAGATCGTTTCGAGAAAAAGGTTTTTCTCATAAAGTATTAAAAAATACGGACGTACTTGCCAATAGTATAAACTGTTGAAACGCTACGATAAAGGGAACTACAGGTGGCTTCTTTCAGTCTGTTGAGCCAAGTTAAGATACATTTGGTATTTTATGGGGTAACCAGTGACTGATCAGCCGTTTATACTGCTCAGTATATATGGCCCAGATAATGAATACACTTGTGGGGGGGAGGGGCGCCAATATGGGCGATGGGTATAGGGTATGAACTGAAAAAGTTGCTGACTTATAATGTCAAACGGTAGCAGTGGAGAGAATTACTACTCGAAACTCATAAAACATTCGCTGACTAAATAGTTAGTAAGAGACACGGCAAGAAAAACAAAACAAGACAAAACAATACAACAAAAGTCAAAATGCTTGTCATCTGTAATTTTTCTTTTTTATTTTTATGTTTGTTTGCTTTTGTGTTTTTGTTTCTGTTTCTCTGTTGTTGTTGTTGTTGTTGTTGGAGTTTTCTCTGTAAAGTCAAGAGACAAGCGACAAATGAACTTGACATTCAATTGCGTTGGCCGTTGGAATTTTTAACGACTGCCCCTGACTTTGGACCAGAGACCACATCAGACCACACCAGACCAGACCAGACCAGACTTAGGCACCATGATGAACGGACTTCGAGCACGTGCTGATTAAATTAAAAAACATAAAAGATAACTCTACTTTTATACCTATGTATATACATTTAGATATATTAATTGGTTTAATTTTTTTTTGGATAATTGCAGAGAAGATATGGAGAAGGTGAATGTAAAATTCCATGAGCATAATTACACAGTGTCATATCAGCATAAGAAGATATTACAATTTGTTCCTGAACTGAGTATTGATAAGAACACGCCCATAGTCACGCCCAATATACCTTTGCTGGTAAGTGTTTCCGACTCCGATTCCGTTTCCTACTAAATGAGAATTCTCATTGTGAACTTGTCTCTTCCCTCCTCTCCTCTCCTCTCCCCTCCTAGACCCTCACCAGTTTGAGTCCCAAGCTGGGTTATCTACTATCGAAGACCATTTCGGTGGTGTTGACAGCTGCGAAATTTAAACCGTTTATCAATGTGACAGCCGATCAATTGGTATTTGGCTATGATGATGCCCTGGTCAGCTTAGCTCATCGATTCTATCCGAAGCATATGCGCCCCATGGAACGCATGGGCCTTCTATTGGGGCGCAACGGTACATTAAGCGAAATCTCTACCATTAAGACAGGATATCAGGGCATGGATCAATTTGGCTATATTGATTCGCTTAATGGCATCGATCATTTACCCCATTGGAATGAGGAGCCATGCACAAGTGTGGCCGGATCGGAGGGATCTTTCTTTCCGCCGCGCGACATAACCAAAGCGAATAAGATCTATATCTATGACAAGGATCTGTGCCGCATTATCCCATTGAATTATGTTGAAAGTGTTGCCAAAGATGGCATTGCAGCGGATCTATTTCGATTGTCAAACAATTCATATGGCGATTCCGAGCATAATCCCGAGAACAGATGCTTCGATTCCAGTGACTATGAGGCCGTTAGAGGGCTACAGAATATCAGTCCATGTCAATATGGGGCACCCGTCTACATATCTAATCCACATTTCTATGATGCCCATCCCGAATTGCTGGACTCGGTGGAGGGGCTGCAGCCAGACCAAAAAAAGCATGAAACGTACTTCAAAATACAACCGGTAAGATCTAGTCATGTAGGATCCAATTCGATTAGTTTTAGTTTCGTTTAATTTGTATTTCGGATTTCCATCCATTAGAAACTTGGAGTACCACTGGAGGGCAAAGTGCGCATCCAGCTAAATCTTAAAGTGACACGTGCCAAGGACGTCTATCCAGTGCGTGACTTTCGTGATTTTGTATTTCCGGTCATGTGGCTGGAAGAGGTAATAGAAAAAAAAAAAAACCAGCTCCCCACCGACAGAAAACGATTCTAATTGCTATCATTTAACATCTGACATATTTTACAGGGCATCTCCGAGCTAACACCCGCCATTAAGCGCTGGATCTATCTGGCCACAGTTATAGCACCACATGCCGCTCCCATTGGATCGTATCTAATGATTTTCGGCGGAGCGTCTGCCATCATATTTAGCTTTATACGAGCCTATCAGAGCTTCGTCTTTGCCCGCGATCCCACGCTGGAGATACTCGAAATGGGTCGTCGTTCGCTGCGTCGTGGCAGCAGTTTCATTGCCCATCAGCAGCATAAACTGTTGCTCCATCATCGCGATAGTTATTCACTGCTGCGACATGGACCCATTGCCACTTGCATGGGCGAAGCGGACAATGAGGATGTTCAGCCCATTATTGATGATGGCAATTCAGTCAGCCCGGAAATATCATAGATTAGAACTCATTCCAAGTAAGAGTGTCTCTATGTCTGTGTTTGTCCATGTGTGTGTGTGTGTGTATGTGTGTGTGCGTGTATTAGTGTGTGGATCATTTAGTCTTACATTTAGTCTCGTTATGGCCAAATTTGTGGCATATTTCATATTCTTGCCACAGGGTTTTTTTTAATGTGTTTTTTTTTTTTTTTTTTTTTTATTTTTGGTTCATCTCATTTTGCATTATTTTTATATATATGTATACATATATATATTCATTTTGATTCCATTTCTTGCAACCAACACCAAATCGGTTCTGTATTGTATTGTAATGTATAGATAAATTAATAATTTGAAATACATAATTCTAAACAAAAAAGCAAAACAAATCAAAGTGTTGATGAAAGCTACAAATAATTGCCTAGTCATTTTTACAATGTGAAAAATGCGAGCTCGTTTCTAGTTGTTATTTAAGTTAGTTATAGTATATATATATGTATATGTATATAAGTATAAACATGTACATATATGCATCAAGATTATTATGATGAATGAAAAGCATTTGTATATGTTAAATATAATGTTTAGGCTGAGGAATTGTACGAAATTTAATAATGATTTTCTAAGAAACAAATAATAAATGATGAGATGTTTTTTTTTTTTTTTAATTATTTTATATCTTAAAGACAAAAATAGCTTATTGAGACATCATAAAAAAACACACCAACATCATATATACACACACACACACATACATTTTTAACATTTCATCCAAATTGAGTAACATTAATATTGGGCCTAAAAGTATGCCAAAAAAAAAGCATCAAATGCTAATTACAATGAGTCTTGAAGAGTTCTTAGAAATTCCTTTTTATGGTAATTGAAATAGAGTATACCACCAGCTGATTCTGTAAAAATACTAATTAAGGAACCTCCCGAAGGACCTCTAAAATAAGGCCTTTGGCGGTGATGACCATTCTTTTAAAGCATATGTTAATGCAGGTTTCAATAACGAAGAAACGATATATCCGGGAAGATTGTTTAAAAAATTAAGATTGATCGGTTGCGCTACTTTTGGGAAATCGAGATCACCGACTTTTAATTTCACACAGTTTTAAAAAAAAGGCGTTTAAAATTTCAGAAGTACGCAGTACTCTTTGGACGTGGTCAAATAAAATACAGCATATCTCTATTTACCGATATGACTTTAAACTATCAGAGAATATCAAAAGAGAGTATAAACAACCCCCTTAATCAATTTGCTATAAATTCAAACTGACTGAAAGTAACCTCGGCTAAGCATACATATGAAAAGAATAAATATGTATAGACAGGTGTACATACATTCATGATCAGTTGAATCAGACAAATCCCAATTGGTACATATATGGCCGTTTGTTAGGACTTCATTATCTTTGAAGTTTTCTCCATAAGTCTGGTTTAACTGCTTACATCTCGCAGTTGTTAGTTAATCCTGACATCTCCTAGTGCAATTCTTTGGCTGGCTCCTCACAAACAACGGCATAAATCAAGCTAAACTAAACAAAGAAAGCGGGCAAAAAGTAAAAAAGGAAAGAGAAGGCATTTCTTTCACTCTCCAAGTTATTTGATTGACGTACTCGTATTTTTGACATTCCGCACACAGTAGAAGGATTTTCATTTTTTTTTTTCACCCACACAAACACACACATGATGGGCCATAAATTATAAGCAAGTTCTCAATGGGAATGCTTGTTACGATGCAATGGCTCGCTGTGCGCTGTGTGTGGATATAAAAAACAGGCACAAGAAATATTGTGTTTCAAAAGTCGAGTCCCTGAAAAAGAAGAATGCCTTGGCAGGGCACACGCATACATACACACAAACTCACACACGTTCGCATACATATAACAAAAGTATTTTCATTTCATTTGGCAAAAAAATGTTTATACAAAACCAATTTTACAATTTTCGATTCAATTTCTGTTGCTGACATTTCACTTAAACGAAAACCTTAAAGGCGCAATACATTTTGCTCCGCTCGCCCCTCGTCCGCCTGCTGCCGCTGCGGCTGCCTCACAACACCAACGCAAATCGCAAATCTTATGCTGCTTGACTTCGGGGCAGAGCAAAGTTGTGTGTGTGTGTGTGTGTGTGTGTGGCAACAATGTAACACAAGAGAACGCTAAAAGGGGCACGGCCTTGGGGCAAGGCGTGGCATGTAATTATAGAAAACGCTGTGGCCCAAGTATGGGCCATAAGTTTAATCAATTGATCAACTAATATTAACTTGGCTCAAAAGCCACAACCTCAAGGACAAAACAAAAGCTGAAAATTTTCTTCGTTTATGTGCTTGCCATAAAATCGAATAAAAACAATTGGCACATCAAAATCCACCAAAAATTGCCAGAAAGATCTTTATTGTGGGCTGAGAAAGAACCAACATTCGCCAGTGCCGACCTCAAAAATATCCTGCATCAAGCAGAAATGTAATTTGCTTCTAACTCTGGTCCGATCCTAATATGCCCGTTTTAGTCCAACTAAGTGAAGGCAAGAGAACTGCCGCCATATGTTACAAGCGGCAAAAGAAATGGCGCTAAAGCTGAAGTAAATAAACCAGAATCAAAAACAAAAAAAGAAGCAAAATGGGAAAATTGGGGGTGTGGGATATTCCCCCCCTCTCCCGCAATTCCTGTGTATAGGGGTTGGTTTTGTTTATCCCCATGCTGAATGCTCTTTGACGCCAGCTGGTTGGCCACTTAGGCCCGTTGATGGAATTGCTTATGAATTATACAAGAATATTAAAACGTGCCCAAAAGTCTTTTGAAGATTGCCAAAGTAGCAGAGCAGCAGCAGGAACACACACACACATCTATATACAAATTCTTTGTATATGTATATTACGTATATATATATACATATATATATATATTTCAATTGAATTGCTATCCCCACTCCCCTTGTAGCCGCGCATCCTGTAAATACTTTATTGGAAAAGTATGTGCCAAATGGTTATTGGCGAAAAACGTTTAGATTTTGGGGTATGAGATGGCGAGACACTAGGGCTGGGAAGAAAAGGAAAGTCACAAACAAATTGGGCGCTAAGTTGACCGTTATTGGTTTTTTATAAGGAGGAAGGGGAAAGGAGAGGAACCAATTTTTGTCGATTTTTTTACTGACCTTTATGCTAATGATGATGATCATATTTTGCGGTTGATTTGTTTGGTGAATATTATAAGAGAATTGCCAGTTGGCACTGATGATGGTCGGTATATCCCCATAGTGCGTACATATCTTTTAAATACTTAGATTAGCCAATCGATATTACTTTTTGAAAAATTAAGATATAAGATGCAAATTGTATTGTACACGTTGTGTTAAAAATTACAATTACTACAATTACTGTTGCTGCTGTCACTAGCAACTGTTGCTGCGTTCATTGGCAACTGTTGTTGCGGTCGTTAGTAAACGTTGCTCCGATCATTAGGAACTGTTGCTGCTTTCATTGGTAACTTTTGCTGCGGCCACTAACAACTGTTTCTGCCGTCACCAGCGACTGTTGCTCTGGTCAATGCATGCACCTTCAACTGTCGCTGCGGTACATACATGCATCGGCAACTGTTGCTGCGGTGCAAAAACACAAATACATATCATGTTCTACCTTCTTACTTTTTTTGATGCCAATCGATGTGGATCATCAAGGACATCCTGACAAACCATGTCCTTCCGTGCTATGTCCTTTCGGCAGGATTTGCGGATTTTCCGATCTGCATTCAAGGATTCCAAATATCTTGAAAATCTGTAAGGGGGTAAGTCGACAAAATGGCAAAAAATCACAAAAAATGTACCAGTATCCTTATTTCTCAGCCATTTAAGGACTATCCGCATGTCCTTTGGCCAGATTGAAGTCATTGATGATTCGCGTCAATTGACATATGCAGGTCCTCGAAAGTCCTTTGAAATGGTATAAAAAAGGGACCTCCAAAAAGCTTTTGTCCTGCATCTTTAGATGACCCCTACTTTTTTTGATGCCTACCGACGCGGCTCATCAAGGACATCCTAGCGAACCATGTATTTTCGTCCTGCGGCAGGTGCCTTCGGGGACGTGGAAAAATTAACACAAAAAATGTTTTGCATCCTTAGATGAGCCCTACTTTAATATTGAACGATTTCGCCAGGACATGCTTTTCTGGGTCCTCCAGAAGCAGGACTATCGGTCTGCATTCAAGGATTTCCAATATTTTGCCACAAATTTCTGGAAGGGGGCAAATGGACAAAATGGCAAAAAAAATAACAAATATCCTTATTCCTCAGCCATTTCAAGGACTATCGTTTAACACCATGTGTGTATTATGTATTAATTTTCCTTTCAAGGACGATCTGGAAAAAAATCAAAAAATCTTTACAACTTTATTTATTTTTTAAATTTTAAGGACGATTTGGATATCCCTTTTCCAGATTAAAGTCCTTGTAGTACAGCAACGGATCAGCAATGCCTTTATTCATGATCTGATAATGGTACTCAACAAGGACTTCAATCTGGCCAAAGGACATCCAAATCGTCCTTAAAATGACCGAGTAAAGATTTGTAAAGATTTTTTGGATTTGTAATTGTCCAAGTCATATATGTGCATCAAATTACACCATAAAAGTGTGCCACAAAAAATATTTATTTAAAAATGCCGCATCCCAGAAGTATGGCACATAAAAAGTCCAATATCGATAATCCGACATTTATCGATACTTGTTATAAAAATCGAGATGAATACAGGGTTCAAATAGCGGTAATCGAATTGCTCAAATATCGATAATTGTAATAAAAATAAGGGCTCAGATAATCGGACGGCTCAATATCTAGCAATTTTTTCTTTTGGCGAAAGTAAGCAATTAATATTAACTGTGTAGTATTGCAAATTCTTATTAGCATTACAATAAGAAAACTTTTTTCTTCATTCCAGGTACGAACTCGCACACATAATAGCGTGCATCATGTTCAGCAGCAGTAGGAGCATTAGGTGGCATACCTCTTGGGGGTCCCATCGCGCCATGGAACAAGCAGCTAAGTCCAAAGCCAGTGACACGCCTCAAGAAGACACAGCAGGCGGAGGGCGCAAGCGCACCCCATGACACCCTATAGAAATATCGAGAACATAATAACTGTACATGAAGCACACATGTCTAGCAGACAAAATACGCAATAATGGCGTAATGAAAACTATTTTTCTTTTGGCAAAAGTTATCAATTAATAGTTTGAATCTAAATTAAATTTAACTGTGGGTATGTATTGCCTCATGTAAATTCTTATTAGCATCTCAATAAGAAAACTTATTTCTTTATTCCAGTTACGAACTCCCACACATAATAGCAGCAGTAGGAGCATTAGGTGGCATACGTCTTGGGGGTTCCATCGCGTCATCGTACGAGCATAGCTGCCCAAAGCCAGTGACACGCCTCAAGAAGACACAGCAGGCGGAGGGCGCAAGCGCACCCCATGACCCATAAGTAAAATCTTGAACATAATAACTGTACATGGAGTACACATGTCTAGCAGAAAAAATACGACGCAATAATGGCGGTAAGCGTTTAAATTTATTAATAGTGAACATTTAGAAGAAAACTAAAATAGAAAGAAAAATCTTTGGTCAGTTGTTTTGGCCGCCTGGTACAATCAGGGACTGAAAAAAAAATCACAAATATCGTGTTTTGCATCCCTAGATGACCCCTATTTTTTTGATCCTGATCCTGATCCTTTAATAGACTCGCGAAATATTTACTATTCTTTTTTTAACCAAAAACCTTTTTATTTCAGCTCCCTGAAGGACCTTTCAAGATAGCATAGTGCCAGTCGATGATAGAAGAACTTGAATCTAACGAAAGGACATCCGAATACTCCTTGAAATGGGTAAGTTATAAAGGTCTAAATATTACAGAATATTGATCTTTCTTAGGCTGTTTTTTAGTTAATTTTTGACCGATTTTATTGTATTTTTATCTACTTTAAAACGCTACCAAAACTTTTGTGGAAGGCAAAGCTACGGTTTTTTCAAAAATTTTTAAACAATTACTGAAACATTTTTTTTTTCAAAATTCCCATTTTCATTAGGTTGTATTTCAGACAATTTTCAACCGATTTCAAAATTTTTTATCTAATTCTTATTACATTTTTAAATACTTTTAAATGCTATCAAAAGCTTGAAAATTTGGCAAAAAAATTCGACACGATTTTTGAAAATTTTGACAGTGTATACACTGTAATTTTTTTCAAAAATCGGGTCAAAATTAGATTTTCAGATTTGAATGCCAATTTATAACTCACATTCAAAGCAGCAAAAAAAGACATGACATTTTGAAATTGGCCAAAAATTGGCATAGTTGTAGGTTTGCAAAGTTGAGGTTTTTGCATAAATTTTCAAACGGAAATTGAAAAATTGTTGCTCAAAATAGAAATTTTCTCAAGGCTGTATTTAGGACAATTTTCTACCGATTTTCTAAACTTTGATGATGTTTTTATCGAATTTTTATCTTCTTTCAAATGCCATTAAAACTTTAAAAGATTGCAAAGCTGGGGATTTTTGAAAATTTTTTGAAAAGTTGTATGCTTTTGGTCAAAATTCCCATTTTCATCAGGCTGTATTTTAGACAATTTTTAACCGATTTCATTTTGTAATTGTCCAAGTCCTATATTTGCATCAAATAACACCGTAAAAGTATGCCACAAAAAATATTTATTTAAAAATGCCGCATCCCAGAAGTATGGCACATAAAAAGTCCAATATCGATAATCCGACATTTATCGATACTTGTTATAAAAATCGAGATGAATACAGGGTTCAAATAGCGGTAATCGAATTGCTCAAATATCGATAATTGTAATAAAAATAAGGGCTCAGATAATCGGACGGCTCAATATCTAGCAATTTTTTCTTTTGGCGAAAGTAAGCAATTAATATTAACTGTGTAGTATTGCAAATTCTTATTAGCATTTCAATAAGAAAACTTTTTTCTTCATTCCAGGTACGAACTCGCACACATAATAGCGTGCATCATGTTCAGCAGCAGAAGGAGCATTAGGTGGCATACCTCTTGGGGGTCCCATCGCGCCATGGAACGAGCAGCTAAGTCCAAAGCCAGTGACACGCGTCAAGAAGACACAGCAGGCGGAGGGCGCAAGCGCACCCCATGACACCCTATAGAAATATCGAGAACATAATAACTGTACATGAAGCACACATGTCTAGCAGACAAAATACGCAATAATGGCGTAATGAAAACTATTTTTCTTTTGGCAAAAGTTATCAATTAATAGTTTGAATCTAAATTAAATTTAACTGTGGGTATGTATTGCCTCATGTAAATTCTTATTAGCATCTCAATAAGAAAACTTATTTCTTTATTCCAGTTACGAACTCCCACACATAATAGCAGCAGTAGGAGCATTAGGTGGCATACGTCTTGGGGGTTCCATCGCGTCATCGTACGAGCATAGCTGCCCAAAGCCAGTGACACGCCTCAAGAAGACACAGCAGGCGGAGGGCGCAAGCGCACCCCATGACCCATAAGAAAAATCTTGAACATAATAACTGTACATGGAGTACACATGTCTAGCAGAAAAAATACGACGCAATAATGGCGGTAAGCGTTTAAATTTATTAATAGTGAACATTTAGAAGAAAACTAAAATAGAAAGAAAAATCTTTGGTCAGTTGTTTTGGCCGCCTGGTACAATCAGGGACTGAAAAAAAAATCACAAATATCGTGTTTTGCATCCCTAGATGACCCCTATTTTTTTGATCCTGATCCTGATCCTTTAATAGACTCGCGAAATATTTACTATTCTTTTTTTAACCAAAAACCTTTTTATTTCAGCTCCCTGAAGGACCTTTCAAGATAGCATAGTGCCAGTCGATGATAGAAGAACTTGAATCTAACGAAAGGACATCCGAATACTCCTTGAAATGGGTAAGTTATAAAGGTCTAAATATTACAGAATATTGATCTTTCTTAGGCTGTTTTTTAGTTAATTTTTGACCGATTTTATTGTATTTTTATCTACTTTAAAACGCTACCAAAACTTTTGTGGAAGGCAAAGCTACGGTTTTTTCAAAAATTTTTAAACAATTACTGAAACATTTTTTTTTCAAAATTCCCATTTTCATTAGGTTGTATTTCAGACAATTTTCAACCGATTTCAAAATTTTTTATCTAATTCTTATTACATTTTTAAATACTTTTAAATGCTATCAAAAGCTTGAAAATTTGGCAAAAAAAAATTCGACACGATTTTTGAAAATTTTGACAGTGTATACACTGTAATTTTTTTCAAAAATCGGGTCAAAATTAGATTTTCAGATTTGAATGCCAATTTATAACTCACATTCAAAGCAGCAAAAAAAGACATGACATTTTGAAATTGGCCAAAAATTGGCATAGTTGTAGGTTTGCAAAGTTGAGGTTTTTGCATAAATTTTCAAACGGAAATTGAAAAATTGTTGCTCAAAATAGAAATTTTCTCAAGGCTGTATTTAGGACAATTTTCTACCGATTTTCTAAACTTTGATGATGTTTTTATCGAATTTTTATCTTCTTTCAAATGCCATTAAAACTTTAAAAGATTGCAAAGCTGGGGATTTTTGAAAATTTTTTGAAAAGTTGTATGCTTTTGGTCAAAATTCCCATTTTCATCAGGCTGTATTTTAGACAATTTTTAACCGATTTCATTTTGTAATTGTCCAAGTCCTATATTTGCATCAAATAACACCGTAAAAGTATGCCACAAAAAATATTTATTTAAAAATGCCGCATCCCAGAAGTATGGCACATAAAAAGTCCAATATCGATAATCCGACATTTATCGATACTTGTTATAAAAATCGAGATGAATACAGGGTTCAAATAGCGGTAATCGAATTGCTCAAATATCGATAATTGTAATAAAAATAAGGGCTCAGATAATCGGACGGCTCAATATCTAGCAATTTTTTCTTTTGGCGAAAGTAAGCAATTAATATTAACTGTGTAGTATTGCAAATTCTTATTAGCATTTCAATAAGAAAACTTTTTCTTCATTCCAGGTACGAACTCGCACACATAATAGCGTGCATCATGTTCAGCAGCAGAAGGAGCATTAGGTGGCATACCTCTTGGGGGTCCCATCGCGCCATGGAACGAGCAGCTAAGTCCAAAGCCAGTGACACGCGTCAAGAAGACACAGCAGGCGGAGGGCGCAAGCGCACCCCATGACACCCTATAGAAATATCGAGAACATAATAACTGTACATGAAGCACACATGTCTAGCAGACAAAATACGCAATAATGGCGTAATGAAAACTATTTTTCTTTTGGCAAAAGTTATCAATTAATAGTTTGAATCTAAATTAAATTTAACTGTGGGTATGTATTGCCTCATGTAAATTCTTATTAGCATCTCAATAAGAAAACTTATTTCTTTATTCCAGTTACGAACTCCCACACATAATAGCAGCAGTAGGAGCATTAGGTGGCATACGTCTTGGGGGTTCCATCGCGTCATCGTACGAGCATAGCTGCCCAAAGCCAGTGACACGCCTCAAGAAGACACAGCAGGCGGAGGGCGCAAGCGCACCCCATGACCCATAAGTAAAATCTTGAACATAATAGCTGTACATGGAGTACACATGTCTAGCAGAAAAAATACGACGCAATAATGGCGGTAAGCGTTTAAATTTATTAATAGTGAACATTTAGAAGAAAACTAAAATAGAAAGAAAAATCTTTGGTCAGTTGTTTTGGCCGCCTGGTACAATCAGGGACTGAAAAAAAAATCACAAATATCGTGTTTTGCATCCCTAGATGACCCCTATTTTTTTGATCCTGATCCTGATCCTTTAATAGACTCGCGAAATATTTACTATTCTTTTTTTAACCAAAAACCTTTTTATTTCAGCTCCCTGAAGGACCTTTCAAGATAGCATAGTGCCAGTCGATGATAGAAGAACTTGAATCTAACGAAAGGACATCCGAATACTCCTTGAAATGGGTAAGTTATAAAGGTCTAAATATTACAGAATATTGATCTTTCTTAGGCTGTTTTTTAGTTAATTTTTGACCGATTTTATTGTATTTTTATCTACTTTAAAACGCTACCAAAACTTTTGTGGAAGGCAAAGCTACGGTTTTTTCAAAAATTTTTAAACAATTACTGAAACATTTTTTTTTTCAAAATTCCCATTTTCATTAGGTTGTATTTCAGACAATTTTCAACCGATTTCAAAATTTTTTATCTAATTCTTATTACATTTTTAAATACTTTTAAATGCTATCAAAAGCTTGAAAATTTGGCAAAAAAAATTCGACACGATTTTTGAAAATTTTGACAGTGTATACACTGTAATTTTTTTCAAAAATCGGGTCAAAATTAGATTTTCAGATTTGAATGCCAATTTATAACTCACATTCAAAGCAGCAAAAAAAGACATGACATTTTGAAATTGGCCAAAAATTGGCATAGTTGTAGGTTTGCAAAGTTGAGGTTTTTGCATAAATTTTCAAACGGAAATTGAAAAATTGTTGCTCAAAATAGAAATTTTCTCAAGGCTGTATTTAGGACAATTTTCTACCGATTTTCTAAACTTTGATGATGTTTTTATCGAATTTTTATCTTCTTTCAAATGCCATTAAAACTTTAAAAGATTGCAAAGCTGGGGATTTTTGAAAATTTTTTGAAAAGTTGTATGCTTTTGGTCAAAATTCCCATTTTCATCAGGCTGTATTTTAGACAATTTTTAACCGATTTCATTTTGTAATTGTCCAAGTCCTATATTTGCATCAAATAACACCGTAAAAGTATGCCACAAAAAATATTTATTTAAAAATGCCGCATCCCAGAAGTATGGCACATAAAAAGTCCAATATCGATAATCCGACATTTATCGATACTTGTTATAAAAATCGAGATGAATACAGGGTTCAAATAGCGGTAATCGAATTGCTCAAATATCGATAATTGTAATAAAAATAAGGGCTCAGATAATCGGACGGCTCAATATCTAGCAATTTTTTCTTTTGGCGAAAGTAAGCAATTAATATTAACTGTGTAGTATTGCAAATTCTTATTAGCATTTCAATAAGAAAACTTTTTTCTTCATTCCAGGTACGAACTCGCACACATAATAGCGTGCATCATGTTCAGCAGCAGAAGGAGCATTAGGTGGCATACCTCTTGGGGGTCCCATCGCGCCATGGAACGAGCAGCTAAGTCCAAAGCCAGTGACACGCGTCAAGAAGACACAGCAGGCGGAGGGCGCAAGCGCACCCCATGACACCCTATAGAAATATCGAGAACATAATAACTGTACATGAAGCACACATGTCTAGCAGACAAAATACGCAATAATGGCGTAATGAAAACTATTTTTCTTTTGGCAAAAGTTATCAATTAATAGTTTGAATCTAAATTAAATTTAACTGTGGGTATGTATTGCCTCATGTAAATTCTTATTAGCATCTCAATAAGAAAACTTATTTCTTTATTCCAGTTACGAACTCCCACACATAATAGCAGCAGTAGGAGCATTAGGTGGCATACGTCTTGGGGGTTCCATCGCGTCATCGTACGAGCATAGCTGCCCAAAGCCAGTGACACGCCTCAAGAAGACACAGCAGGCGGAGGGCGCAAGCGCACCCCATGACCCATAAGTAAAATCTTGAACATAATAACTGTACATGGAGTACACATGTCTAGCAGAAAAAATACGACGCAATAATGGCGGTAAGCGTTTAAATTTATTAATAGTGAACATTTAGAAGAAAACTAAAATAGAAAGAAAAATCTTTGGTCAGTTGTTTTGGCCGCCTGGTACAATCAGGGACTGAAAAAAAATCACAAATATCGTGTTTTGCATCCCTAGATGACCCCTATTTTTTTGATCCTGATCCTGATCCTTTAATAGACTCGCGAAATATTTACTATTCTTTTTTTAACCAAAAACCTTTTTATTTCAGCTCCCTGAAGGACCTTTCAAGATAGCATAGTGCCAGTCGATGATAGAAGAACTTGAATCTAACGAAAGGACATCCGAATACTCCTTGAAATGGGTAAGTTATAAAGGTCTAAATATTACAGAATATTGATCTTTCTTAGGCTGTTTTTTAGTTAATTTTTGACCGATTTTATTGTATTTTTATCTACTTTAAAACGCTACCAAAACTTTTGTGGAAGGCAAAGCTACGGTTTTTTCAAAAATTTTTAAACAATTACTGAAACATTTTTTTTTCAAAATTCCCATTTTCATTAGGTTGTATTTCAGACAATTTTCAACCGATTTCAAAATTTTTTATCTAATTCTTATTACATTTTTAAATACTTTTAAATGCTATCAAAAGCTTGAAAATTTGGCAAAAAAAAATTCGACACGATTTTTGAAAATTTTGACAGTGTATACACTGTAATTTTTTTCAAAAATCGGGTCAAAATTAGATTTTCAGATTTGAATGCCAATTTATAACTCACATTCAAAGCAGCAAAAAAAGACATGACATTTTGAAATTGGCCAAAAATTGGCATAGTTGTAGGTTTGCAAAGTTGAGGTTTTTGCATAAATTTTCAAACGGAAATTGAAAAATTGTTGCTCAAAATAGAAATTTTCTCAAGGCTGTATTTAGGACAATTTTCTACCGATTTTCTAAACTTTGATGATGTTTTTATCGAATTTTTATCTTCTTTCAAATGCCATTAAAACTTTAAAAGATTGCAAAGCTGGGGATTTTTGAAAATTTTTTGAAAAGTTGTATGCTTTTGGTCAAAATTCCCATTTTTATTAGGCTGTATTTTAGACAATTTTCAACCGATTTCAAAATGTTTGATCTAATTCTTATTGCATTTTTACATACTGTTAAATTCTATCAAAAGCTTGAAAATTTGGCGAAAAAAATTTCGGCTCGATTTTTGAAAATTTTGACAGTTTATATATACACTGTAATTTTTTTTCAAAAATCGAGTCAAAATTAGTTTTTCATATTTGAATGCCAATTTATAATTCACATTCAGAGCAGCACAAAAAGACATGAATTTTTAAACTCGTCTTAAAATTGGCATAGGTGTGGGGTTTGCAAAGTTGAGGTTTTTCTATAAATTTTGGAACAGATATTGAAAAGTGTTTGGGCAAAATTGAAATTTTCCTAAGGACAACTTCTTACCGATTTTCAAAACTTTTTAGTTTTTTATCGAATTTTTATCTACTTTATATTGCTATCAAAACTGTAAAAGGTTGCAGGGCTGCAATTTTTGAAAAATTGTCACTTGGAACTGATGCTGTTGCACCGGCAACTGTTGCTCTGGTCTATGCATGCACCGACAACTGTTGCTGTGCAGTGACCGTGGCAACAGTTGCTAGTGGGCGCAGCAACAGTCGCTACCAACCGTGGCCATTGCAAAAGTTGCTAGAGACAGCAGCAACAATTGCTAGTGCCAGCATCAACAGGTGTCAGAAGCAGCATCAGTGACAGCAGCAACAGGCGACAGCAATAGTTGCTAGCGACCGTAGCAACAGTTGCCGCTGCATGTATGCTCGAGAGCAGCAGTTCACCGCAGCAACAGTTGCTAGTGCATGGTTTGCACCGCAGCAACAGTTGCTACGTATGGCAGAAACAGTTGCAGGTACATGGTTTCCACCGCAGCAGTTGCTGGTGCATGTTTTGCACCGCATCAACAGTTGCATGTTTTGCACAGCAGCATAAGTTTCGTGGTTTGCACCGCAGCAACAGTTGCTGCTGCATGGTTTGTACCGCAGCAACAGTTTCATGGTTTGCACCGCAGCAACAGTTTCATGGTTTGCACCGCAGCAACATTTTCATGGCTTGCACCGTAGCAACAGTTGCTGCGGGACATACATACATACATGCAGCAACAGTTTCATGGTTTTCATCGCAGCAACATTTATGCAGCAACAGTTTCATGGTTTGCACCGCAGCAACAGTTGCTGCGGGACATACATATATGCAGCAACAGTTTCATGGTTTTCATCGCAGCAACATTTATGTAGCAACAGTTTCATGGTCTGCACCGTAGCAACAGTTTTATGGTCTGCACCGAAGCAACAGTTGCTGCGGGACACACATTACATGAAGCTACAGTTTCATGGTTTGCACCGCAGCAACTGTAGCTGCGGGACATACATACATGCAGCAACAGTTTCATGGATTGCACCGCAGCAACTGTTGCTGTGGTACATAACATGAAGCAATAGCTTCATGGATTGTCCCGCAGCAACAGTTGCTGCGGGAAACACATTACATGAAGCAACAGTTTCATGGATTGCACCGCAGCAACAGTTGCTGCGGTACACAACATGAAGCAACAGTTTCAATTGCGGCAATAATTGCACCGCGGCAACTGTTGCTGCGGGACAATAATTGCACCGCGGCAACTGTTGCTGCGGGACAATAATTGTACCGCGGCAACTGTTGCTGCGAGACAATAATTGTACCGCGGCATTGCACCGCGGCAACAGTTGCTGCGGGACAATAATTGTACCGCGGCAACTGTTTATGCACGGCAGCAACAGTTGCCGCGGTGCAATAATTGTACCGCGGCAACTGTTGCTGCGGGACAATAATTGTACCGCGGCAACTGTTGCTGCGAGACAATAATTGTACCGCGGCAACTGTTGCTGCGGGACAATAATTGTACCGCGGCAACTGTTGCTGCGGGACAATCCATGAAACTGTTGCTTCATGTTATGCAAGGCAGCAACAGTTGCTGCGGGACAATAGTTGCACCGCGGCAACAGTTGCTGCGGGACAATATTTGTACCGCGGCAACTGTTGCTGCGGGACAATCCATGAAACTGTTGCTTCATGTAATGTGTGTCCCGCAGCAACTGTTGCTGCGGGACAATCCATGAAACTGTTGCTTCATGTTATGCAAGGCAGCAACAGTTGCTGCGGGACAATAATTGTACCGCGGCAACTGTTGCTGCGAGACAATAATTGTACCGCGGCAACTGTTGCTGCGGGACAATAATTGTACCGCGGCAACTGTTGCTGCGGGACAATCCATGAAACTGTTGCTTCATGTTATGCAAGGCAGCAACAGTTGCTGCGGGACAATAGTTGCACCGCGGCAACAGTTGCTGCGGGACAATATTTGTACCGCGGCAACTGTTGCTGCGGGACAATCCATGAAACTGTTGCTTCATGTAATGTTTGTCCCGCAGCAACAGTTGCCGCGGTGCAATTATTGTCCCGCAGCAACAGTTGCCGCGGTGCAATTATTGTCCCGCGGCAACAGTTGCTGCGGTGCAATCCATGAAACTGTTGCTTCATGTTATGCACGGCAGCAACAGTTGCTGCAGGACAATAATTGCACCTCGGCAACTGCTGTCCCGCAGCAACTGTTGCTGCCGTGCATAACATGAAGCAACAATTATTGTCCCGCGGCAACAGTTGCTGCGGTGCAATCCATGAAACTGTTGCTTCATGTTATGCACGGCAGCAACAGTTGCTGCGGGACAATAATTGCACCGCGGCAACTGTTGCCGCGGGACAATAATTGTTGCTTCATGTTATGCACGGCAGCAACAGTTGCTGCGGGACAGCAGTTGCCGAGGTGCAATTATTGTCCTGCAGCAACTGTTGCTGCCGTGCATAACATGAAGCAACAGTTTCATGGATTGCACCGCAGCAACTGTTGCCGCGGGACAATAATTGCACCGCGGCAACTGTTGCTGCGGGACAATAATTGCACCGCGGCAACTGTTGCTGCGGGACAAACATTACATGCAGCAATAGTTTCATGGATTGTCCCGCAGCAACAGTTGCCGCGGTGCAATGATTGTCCCGCAGCAACATTATTGTCCCGCGGCAACAGTTGCTGCGGTGCAATCCATGAAACTGTTGCTTCATGTGTGTCCCGCAGCAACTGTTGCTGCGGGACAATCCATGAAACTGTTGCTGCATAAATGTTGCTTCATGTTATGTACCGCAGCAACTGTTGCTGCGGTGCAATCCATGAAACTGTAGCTTTATGTTATGTAGCAACAGTTTCATGGTTTGCATCGCAGCAACAGTTGCTCCGGTGAAATACCCTTATATCTCAGCCATTTCAAGGACTATCCGGATGTCCTTTGGCCAGATTGAAGTCCTTGATGATCCGCATCGATTGACACTATTATGTCCTGGAAAGTCCTTCAGGGAGCTGAGATAAAAGGACCTTTTTGTGTTTACAAAAATAGCTAAATTCTCGCGAGTCCTTTGAAGGATCAGGACGAAAATAGTGTCAAACGATTTCTTTCATCAAGGACTATCATCTGTGAAAAGGACATCCCAATAGTCCTGCCAGGAGCTGAGATATTACGGTATTTATGTGTTTTTTCTGTTTTGTTGCCCGTCTGGTGCATCCTGGGACTTCGAAAAAAATCACTAATAAAATTTTTTCCATCCCTAGATGACCCCTACTTTTTTGGATGCCAATCGACGCGGATCATCAAGGACATTCGAACGCACCATATCTTTTCATCCTGCGGCAGGATTTACGGATTTTGGAGCAAAAAAACGAAAAAAGGATAATTGTCTTAAGGAAAAATTACAAGTCCAAAAAACACATAAGTGTTTAAAACTCGGCCATTTTAAGGACGATTTGGATGTCCTTTGGCCAGATCAAGGACCATGTTGACTCGCGTAAATTGACATATGCAGGTCCTCGAAAGTCCTTTAAAAAGCTATAAAAAAGGAGCTTTTCCAAAAGTTTTTGTCCTGCATCCTTAGATGACCCCTACTTTTTTGATGCCAATCGACGCCGATCATCAAGGACATTCGAACGCACCATGTCCTTTCGTCCTGCGGCAGGATTTGCGGATTCTGGAGCTAAAAAACGAAAAAAGGACAATTTTCTCGAGGCCATAACTCCGCAGGACATTAACCGATTTCGCCAGGACATGTTTTTCTAGGACCTCCAGGAGCAGGACTATCGATCTGCATTCAAGGATTCCAAAATCTTTCAAAAAATTTTGCAAAAATTTTTGTAAGGGGGTAGGTCGAAAAAATGGCAAAAAATCGCAAAAAATGTAAAAATATCCTTATTTCTCAGCCATTTCAAGGACTATCCGGATGTCCTTTGGCCAGATTGAAGTCCTTGATGATCCGCATCGATTGACACTATTATGTCCTGGAAAGTCCTTCAGGGAGCTGAGATAAAAGGACCTTTTTGTGTTTACAAAAATAGCTAAATTCTCGCGAGTCCTTTGAAGGATCAGGACGAAAATAGTGTCAAACGATTTCTTTCATCAAGGACTATCATCTGTGAAAAGGACATCCCAATAGTCCTGCCAGGAGCTGAGATATTACGGTATTTATGTGTTTTTTCTGTTTTGTTGCCCGTCTGGTGCATCCTGGGACTTAGAAAAAATCACTAATAAAATTTTTTCCATCCCTAGATGACCCCTACTTTTTTGGATGCCAATCGACGCGGATCATCAAGGACATTCGAACGCACCATATCTTTTCGTCCTGCGGCAGGATTTACGGAGTTTGGAGCAAAAAACGAAAAAAGGATAATTGTCTTAAGGAAAAATTACAAGTCCAAAAAACACATAAGTGTTTAAAACTCGGCCATTTTAAGGACGATTTGGATGTCCTTTGGCCAGATCAAGGACCATGTTGACTCGCGTAAATGGACATATGCAGGTCCTCGAAAGTCCTTTAAAAAGCTATAAAAAAGGAGCTTTTCCAAAAAGTTTTTGTCCTGCATCCTTAGATGACCCCTACTTTTTTTGATGCCAATCGACGCCGATCATCAAGGACATTCGAACGCACCATGTCCTTTCGTCCTGCGGCAGGATTTGCGGATTCTGGAGCTAAAAAACGAAAAAAAGACAATTTTCTCGAGGCCATAACTCCGCAGGACATTAACCGATTTCGCCAGGACATGTTTTTCTAGGACCTCCAGGAGCAGGACTACCGATCTGCATTCAAGGATTCCAAAAATCTTTCAAAAAATTTTGCAAAAATTTTTACAAGGGGGTAAGTCGGAAAAATGGCCAAAAATCACAAGAAATTCACAAATATCCTTTTTTCTCAGCCATTTCAAGGACTATCCGGATGTCATTTGGCCAGATTGAAGTCCTTGATGATCCGCATCGATTGACACTATTAGATCCTGGAAAGTCCTTCAGGGAGCTGAGATAAAAGGACCTTTTTGTGTTTACAAAAATAGCTAAATTCTCGCGAGTCCTTTGAAGGATCAGGACGAAAATAGTGTCAAACGATTTCTTTCATCAAGGACTATCATCTGTGAAAAGGACATCCCAATAGTCCTGCCAGGAGCTGAGATATTACGGTATTTATGTGTTTTTTCTGTTTTGTTGCCCGTCTGGTGCATCCTGGGACTTAGAAAAAAATCACTAATAAAATTTTTTCCATCCCTAGATGACCCCTACTTTTTTGGATGCCAATCGACGCGGATCATCAAGGACATTCGAACGCACCATATCTTTTCGTCCTGCGGCAGGATTTACGGATTTTGGAGCAAAAAAACGAAAAAAGGATAATTGTCTTAAGGAAAAATTACAAGTCCAAAAAACACATAAGTGTTTATAACTCGGCCATTTTAAGGACGATTTGGATGTCCTTTGGCCAGATCAAGGACCTTGTTAATTCGCGTAAATTGACATATGCAGGTCCTTGAAAGTCCTTTAAAAAGCTATAAAAAAGGACAATTTCCAAAAAATTTTTGTCCTGCATCCTTAGATGACCCCTACTTTTTTTGATGCCAATCGGCGCGGATCATCAAGGACATTCGAACGCACCATGTCCTTTCGTCCTGCGGCAGGATTTGCGGATTCTGGAGCTAAAAAACGAAAAAAGGACAATTTTCTCGAGGCCATAACTCCGCAGGACATTAACCGATTTCGCCAGGACATGTTTTTCTAGGACCTCCAGGAGCAGGACTACCGATCTGCATTCAAGGATTCCAAATATCTTTCAAAAAATTTTGCAAAAATTTTTGCAAGGGGGTAGGTCGAAAAAATGGCAAAAAATCACAAAAAATTTAGAAATATCCTTTTTTCTCAGCCATTTCAAGGACTATCCGGATGTCCTTTGGCCAGATTGAAGTCCTTGATGATCCGCATCGATTGACACTATTAGATCCTGAAAAGTCCTTCAGGGAGCTGAGATAAAAGGACCTTTTTGTGTTTACAAAAATAGCTAAAATCTCGCGAGTCCTTTGAAGGATCAGGACGAAAATAGTGTCAAACGATTTCTTTCATCAAGGACTATCATCTGTGAAAAGGACATCCCAATAGTCCTGCCAGGAGCTGAGATATTACGGTATTTATGTGTTTTTTCTGTTTTGTTGCCCGTCTGGTGCATCCTGGGACTTAGAAAAAATCACTAATAAAATTTTTTCCATCCCTAGATGACCCCTACTTTTTTGGATGCCAATCGACGCGGATCATCAAGGACATTCGAACGCACCATATCTTTTCGTCCTGCGGCAGGATTTACGGATTTTGGAGCAAAAAAACGAAAAAAGGATAATTGTCTTAAGGAAAAATTACAAGTCCAAAAAACACATAAGTGTTTATAACTCGGCCATTTTAAGGACGATTTGGATGTCCTTTGGCCAGATCAAGGACCTTGTTAATTCGCGTAAATTGACATATGCAGGTCCTTGAAAGTCCTTTAAAAAGCTATAAAAAAGGACAATTTCCAAAAAATTTTTGTCCTGCATCCTTAGATGACCCCTACTTTTTTTGATGCCAATCGGCGCGGATCATCAAGGACATTCGAACGCACCATGTCCTTTCGTCCTGCAGCAGGATTTGCGGATTCTAGAGCTAAAAAACGAAAAAAGGGCAATTTTCTCGAGGCCATAACTCCGCAGGACATTAACCGATTTCGCCAGGACATGTTTTTCTAAGACCTCCAGGAGCAGGACTATCGATCTGCATTCAAGGATTCGAAATATCTTTCAAAAAATTTTGCAAAAATTTTTACAAGGGGGGTAGGTCGAAAAAATGGCAAAAAATCACAAAAATTTAGAAATATCCTTTTTCTCAGCCATTTCAAGGACTATCCGGATGTCCTTTGGCCAGATTGAAGTCCTTGATGATCCGCATCGATTGACACTATTAGATCCTGGAAAGTCCTTCAGGGAGCTGAGATAAAAGGACCTTTTTGTGTTGACAAAAATAGCTAAATTCTCGCGAGTCCTTTGAAGGATCAGGACGAAAATGGTCTCAAACGATTCGTTTCATCAAGGACTATCATCTGTGTAAAGGACATCTCGATAGTCCTGCCAGGAACTGAGATATTACGGTATTTATGTGTTTTTTCTGTTTTCTTGCCCGCCCGGTGCAATCTGGGACTTAGAAAAAATTCACTAATATCCTGTTTTGCATCCTTAGATGACCCCTACTTTTTTTGATGGCAATCGACGCGGATCATCAAGGACATCCTAGCGAACCATGTCCTTTCGTCCTGCGGCAGGATTTGCGGATTTTGGAGCTTAAAATCGCCCTGGCGCAATCTGGGACTTGAAATAAATAAAAATACAAAAATATCATGTTCTGCATCCTTAGATGCCTCCTTTTTTGATGCGAATCGATGCGGCTCATCAAGGACATTCGAACGCACCATGTCCTGTCGTCCTGCGACAGGATTTGCAGATTTTAGAGCTATAAACCCATGTCATATAATTTTAGTGAATAAACTTAACTAAAACAACTAAAATATCATATTGTGCATCCTTAGATGCCTCCTTTTTGATGCCAATCGATGCGGCTCATCAAGGGCATTCGAACGCACCATGTCCCGTCGTCCTGCGATAGGATTTACGGATTTTAGAGCTAAAAAACCATTTCATATCATTTTAGTGAATAAATTGTGTAGCATACTTTTAGGGCTCAATAAATTTAACTAAAAAAAAATTGTGTAGCATAATTTTAGGGGGGGTTTGAAATTAAAAAATCAGCCACCTACTGTGCATTTCTGTTCGCCTGGTATTTCATTTTGGCCCCAGTACAAAATTTGAATTTTTGCTGTCGGAAATTTCCGCTGGGGGACAAAATAAAATACCAGGCGAACAGAAATGCATAGTAGGTGGCTGGCCTTAAAATTCATAAATTAAAAATCAGCCACCTTCTATGCATTTCTGTTCGCCTGGTATTTCATTTTGGCCCCAGTACAAAATTTGAATTTTTGCCGGCGGAAATTTCCGCTGGGGGACAAAATAAAATACCAGGCGAACAGAAATGCATAGTAGGTGGCTGGCCTGTAAATTCATAAATTAAAAATCAGCCACCTACTGTGCATTTCTATTCGCCTGGTATTTCATTTTGTCCCCCAGCGGAAATTTCCGCCTACAAAAATTCAAATTTTGTACTGGGGCCAAAATGGAATACCAGGCGAACAGAAATGCACAGTAGGTGGCTGATTTTTTAATTTCAAACCCCCCTAAAATTATGCTACACAATTTTTTTTAGTTAAATTTATTGAGCCCTAAAAGTATGCTACACATAATTTATTCACTAAAATGTTATGAAATGGTTTTTTAGCTCTAAAATCCGTAAATCCTGTCGCAGGACGACAGGACATGGTGCGTTCGAATCCCCTTGATGAGCCGCATCGATTCCCACCAAAAACGAGGCATCTAAGGATGCAGAACATGTTATTTTTGTGTCTTTTTTAAGTCCCAGAATGCATCAGGGTGTTTTGTAAATCCTGCCGCAAGACGAAAGGACATGTATTGGGGAAAAATAACAAAACATAGCATACTTCTGCGTGGATTGATATTTTGGACAACAGTGATTTTAATTATATTAATATTAGGATTAAATTGTATTAAAATAATGATTAAATTATATTAAAACAATTGTCTTAACGTTTATTTAGACATAGCTCCGTAGTACTTTAACCGTGTGCCGTTTCGACTGCCACTATGATATCCTGGAAGGTCCTTTAGGAAGCTGAAATAAAAAAACTTAGAGAAAAATTACAAGTTCAAAATTTTTAATAATCCTCAGCTTTGCGATTCTTTAAAGTTTGGATTGCACTTGAAAGAATGTGAAAATTCAATTAAAACTGCATTACAACTTTACAAATCGGTAGAAAATTGTTCTAAATACAGTCATCACAAATTTACAACTTTAACCAAATTTTTTCAATATGTGTTGCAATATTTATGAAAAAACGTGAACTTTGCATACCTCTATGCCAATTTTTGGACGATTTCAAAAATTCCATTCTTCTTGTGCTGATAAGTTTCAATTGACAAACGTTTCTTTATCAAAAAATGTACTTCTTTTTGCCAATTTACAAAATTTAACGGGGATATCCTAACCAACATTTTTGGAACCTTTATCCGGAGGTACCCTGCCGCTGTTGAGACTAGTAGTGAAATACTCCTCTTCCAACTAGTGATCTCCTGCTCCTGCGTCTCCTGGAGCTAGCCTGCTCCTATTGCTGCTTCTTAATCGCCAACTGGTAACAAGACCCAGCGATTGAGAATGAGGTCTAAACCACTAACGAATGGAATCCCTACAAAAATTACCTCTAGATATAATATATAATGATTTCCAGTTGGTCTTTCAGTTGCTTACAAAACTAATTTGCTGAAGAGCCAAACTTCACATCGATGCGGCGCATATTTCATAGGGTTCTTCGCAAATGCATCATCTGCAAGGGATATTGAAGGGGGCACGAGTTAATTGCAATTTTATAAACTTTCTGCTAACTTACCCAGCTGCTGTGGAGACTGGTGGTGAAATACTTTTCTTCCAACTAGCGATCTCATGCTCCTGCGTCTCCTGAAGCTAGCCTGTTCTTACTGCTGCTTCTTAATCGCCAACTGGTAACAAGACCCAGATGAAGTCTAAACCATAAACGAATGGGATTCCTACAAAAATTACCTCTAGATATTATATAAAATGATTTCCAGTTAGTCTTCCAGTTACTTACAACACTAATTTTTGCTGAAGAGCCAAGTCTCACTTCGATGCGGCGCATATTTCATAGGGGTTCTTCGCAAATGCATCATCTGCAAGGGATATTAAAGAGGGCACGAGTTAATTGCAATTTTATAAACATTGCGACCCGCAGCGCGTGGCCAAACTTTTATCGATAACGATAAAGAGCTGTGAAACTGTGCATCTAACAGCAAAATATTGAGCGAACAGCACGCTGGTAACTTATTTACCGATAACGATTAGGCGCTGTACAATTGTGCGCATAACTAGGAGTAACGGATATTCAAAAATCATTCAACCCTTTTGTGCCCAACTCTTGACTCTTCCACTAAAACTTAATAAAAACAATAGGAAAAATAGTTCTTGGAATCCATGGAGAGCCTTGGAAAGCTGAGCGTTTTCAACAAAAGGCTAAGAAAATTCAAAATTTGGAACAAAATTTTACAACAGCTCAAAATTTTTTTAAAAATCCTCAGCTTGTCATAGTTTAAAGTTTTGATGGCATTTTAAAGTATGTAAAAACTCAAACTACTTACAAACAAATTGTTCTAAATACAGCTTTCGGAAAATTACAATTTTAACCAACAAATTGTCAATAACTGTTGCAAAATTTATGAAAAACCTCAACTTTGCAAAGCTCTAATTACGCCAATTTTTGGATGATTTTATGTCCTTTTTTGTTGCTCTTAATGTGAATTATATATTGGCATTCAAATCTGGAAATTTTTGACCCGATTTTCGAAAAAATTATTGCCAAAATTTTCAAAACTCGAGTATGTTTTTTTTTTTTAAATTTTCAAGCTCTTGATAGTTTTTATAAGAACATAAAAAAATAACAAAAGATTATTAAAATTGGGAAATCTTTTGAAAATTGTCTAAAATGCAGAGTAGGAAAATTCTCAGCTTTGCTATTCTCTAAAGTTATGATAGCATTTAAAATAAAAACTCGATACTGTAGAAAACAGCCGAAGAATAATTCGAAAAGTTCAAGAATAATTACGTGAAATACCTCTCTAAAGTCGTTCGAAGACATCTCGTCGCCTGGACATTTCTATCTGATGGCATCAACGATCCCTTTGTTCTAAAAAAAAAAATGGAGAACATTTATTTAGAAAATTGTGCACAAATTTAAGGAAAATTTTTAAACTGCCACCACCGAGCAAAATATGTATATTTAATACAACATGCACATGTAGATAGTGTTCCTATCTACACGGCTTGCCATATTGTGTCATTTTTCTTTCGGGCAGCTGACACGTTCCGTGAATGAAAATTACATCCAAGCAAGTGAAACTCGAAAGTTGTTTCCCGACCGGTTATATACTATTTCGAGATCTTTTGACATTTTGTTTTTTTTTTGGGTGCCACCTATTGCCTTCATTTTACTTAAGTGAGAAAATCTGTGAAAGATGTCGATCAATTTGCGAACGGTTTACGCATTTGCCAGGGAAATGTATCCGAAACTATCCACGGAACATATTCAATATGGAACAGCTGGGTTTCGCGGCAAGTAAGTTTGCATCCAAGAGGAGAATTGAAAAGATTTGTCCACATACACATATAGAAGATACATTAGTCAGATACAAGATATGTGCTATGCTATGGTATGGTTGGGTGTGTGTATCTATGGACATGGTATGTATGTACATATGTAGGTACATATGTATGCAATCGTATTGTATTTGTCTAGTGGCAAAAGATAAGCACAATGAGTAGTGAGTGCACTAAGTGTGTATTTTTAGATTCCTAGCTTGTCTTACCTTTGCTTTTATCAATGGACATGCCCTTTATTTCGGTTAAATATCTATGTATGTATATATATATAGATATGTATGTATCTACGATAGATCACTTGTGTGTAGATCAACACACATACACTCATGTTTATGTATGTATGTATGTATTTACATATGTACATATGTATGTATATCCGGACAATAATGGGAGCTGCTCAAAGAAAATTCAAATTATGCCATTTATCGATCAAATATATTTTCATTCACCTTTAAAATGCTCTTCTTTTTTTAATAGGGCTGAATTCCTGGATAGCGTCATGTTCCGGATGGGTGTCCTGGCCACACTACGTTCCCGTTTCCGTTCGGGTGCTGCCATCGGTGTTATGATCACAGCCTCTCACAATCCCGAGCCCGATAACGGTGTCAAACTAATCGATCCTAAGGGCGAAATGCTTGATGCCAGCTGGGAGTCAATTGCCACAGATCTGGTCAATGTCAGCGATCAGGAATTGGAGCAGCATGTAGCTAAAATAATCAAGGACAATAATATAGATATTACATCAAGCTCGTTTGTCTATGTCGGCATGGATAATCGGTATCACAGTCCGCGACTGCTCAAAGCTGTCGCCGATGGAGTGATAGCCCTCAAAGGCAATGTCAAAGAGTATGGCATAGTGACAACGCCCATGCTGCACTATTTTGTGGTTGCTGCTAACACAAAGGAGGCATACGGGAAACCCACAGAGGAGGGCTACTACGACAAACTAATAACGGCCTTCAAGACGCTGCGCAACGACCAATTGGAAAATGGCAACTATAGAAATAACCTAATCTTTGATGGTGCTAATGGTGTCGGTGCTAGGAAAATGTTGCAATTTATTAAGCGCATGCAGAATTCACTGCAAGTGACGGTTATCAATCAGGGCATTGGTCAGGGCAAGATAAACGAGGATTGCGGCGCGGACCATGTTAAAGTTCAACAACGACCACCAAAAGCGATGCCCGAAGTGGAACCATTTACCCGCTGTTGCAGTGTCGACGGAGATGCCGATCGTGTGGTCTATTTCTTTACCAACGACAATGGTGAATTTCAATTGCTCGATGGTGATCGCATTGCCACTCTGATAGCCGGATATCTTATGGATATGGTGAAGAAATGTGAACTCGATTTGCGTCTGGGCCTGGTGCAAACGGCCTATGCCAATGGAGCTTCAACCGATTACATTGTCAACGAATTAAAGGTTCCGGTCTCCTGTGTGCCCACCGGTGTCAAGCATTTGCATCACAAGGCTCTGGAATATGATATAGGTATTTATTTTGAGGCAAATGGCCATGGCACTGTCGTATTTAGCGATCATGCCAAAGTCACTGTGGCTGAGGCGGTCCAAGCAGATAAACCCGACGCCAAGATCTTCTTGAAAATCATAGATCTCATTAACGAAACTGTTGGCGACGCCATCTCCGACATGTTGCTGGTGGAGACCATACTTAATCATAAGGGCTGGGATGTTAAAGACTGGATATCTACCTACACGGATCTGCCAAATCAACAATTAAAAATTAAAGTTCAAGATCGTAATGTCATCGCGACTGCGGATGCTGAAAGAGTTTGTATGAAGCCTGAGGGTCTGCAGTCAGAGATTAATAAGGCGGTGGCTAACTATAAACGTGGACGTGCATTTGTTCGACCCTCGGGCACCGAGGATGTTGTGCGTGTCTATGCTGAGGCCAACACCAAAGAGGTAATCACTATATTTTTAACTGGAAGTTTAAATTCAAACATTTCCATTAATTTCTCAACGTTTCTTTCCCCAGGACACCGTCAGTTTAGCCTATGAGATTGGTATATTAGTTCAACGTTTGGCTGGTGGCGTAGGACCTGAGCTAGTGCATCCTAATAATAATGCCCACCTTTAATCACATCTCTTCATAATCAATAAATTTGACTCAGATCACAAAATTGCATTTAAAAAACGCCCAAGTCGAATTTCACAAAGCTTTTTTGGCTCTCTCTTTTGTATGTTTTTTGACACTGGCACACAATACCTTATAAATGTTATCTATCTATACTACTCGTATATGTAATAAGAAGCAATCTATCAACTTTCTATCGATTTTAACTATATATTTTTATATATCTAATCTAACCAATCTATTTATCAAATACTTCTTTTTAAATATTTTCAAAGTTCTTTTTCTAGTCGGCAAACTCTTCCTAGGTCTTTTGATAAACATACATACATATGTATGTATGTTTTTTTTAGTTTTGTCTACTTTGTGTTCGTGTAAACTTTTTGTTAAGTTTTGCTTCGAAAGGCAAGAAGAATGGGAAACGAAAAAACCATTGTTAAATTAATAAAGAAATTATAAACTATAACAATGCAAATACAACAATTGAAAAATGACCTGTTCTTATGTATAGTGCATGTAGTTAATAATAGAATTTCTTATAGTTATAAGAGTAGATACAAAATTCGAGATTTGCATTTACCTCTAAATTACCAATGTGGCCGTACTATTTTAATGTTGAATTAACTAATAAACGCTGGCAGCACCGATATAACTTCCAGTGCTACCAACATCTAAAAAAAAACACCTCTTTTGAACTACTGGCAACGCTGGGCGTGACGAAGATTGCCTTGCTGTCACTACAATTGTTTTATGTTAATAATTTTTCTGATGCAATATCAAAATCTAAATTAAACGAAATTATAAGCAAGTAAAAGTGTATAATCTCTATATAAATTAAACTCATCATGGACGCGGAAGACGTAAGTGTCAATTAAAAAAAAACGGGAAAGTTAGGAATCTACACCCACACCTCCTGTTTCAGAATTAGTAAAGAAAATTGAGGTTATGTTTATAAATCACATATGTCCATTTGTGTTTTCTAGGGATTTGATCCCACTTTGCTAAAAAAGAAGAAGAAGAAGAAGACCACCTTCGATTTGGATGCTGCCTTAGGACTAGACGAAGCGGGTAAGAAGGATGATACCAAGGATGAGTCCTTAGGCGATGCAGGAGCCGCCGACTTGGATGACAATTTAGAGTTAGATTTGGAGAGTTTCGGCAAAAAGAAGAAGAAAAAGAAGAAGCCCTTCAATCTGGATGAACTCGAAGGAGCACTGCCACAAGATGGGGCTGAAGATGGCAATAATGTTGCTGGCACAGCAGCCATCGATGAGCCCGAGGAGGAGGAAATTAACTTGGACATGGACTTCTCCATGGCGAAAAAGAAGAAAAAGAGCAAGAAGAAGGATCTTGACGAGCTATTTGCTGACAAGTTAGAAGATGAAAAGAACGACGACAAGGAGAATGGTAAGATTCGCAAAGAGACTATCTAACCCGGCGAAAACTAATTTCACGCCCTGTATATATATTTTAACAGTGGAGGACAATAGCTCAACATGGGCTGGTTCCGATCGTGACTACACATATGATGAGCTATTGAAGCGTGTATTTGAGATAATACTGGACAAGAATCCCGATATGGCTGCCGGCCGTAAACCCAAATTTGTTATGCGTCCACCACAGGTTCTACGCGTGGGTACCAAGAAAACCTCATTTGCCAATTTCATGGACATTGCAAAGACATTGCATCGTCTCCCCAAACATTTACTTGACTTTCTCTTGGCCGAATTGGGTACCAGTGGCTCAATGGATGGCAATCAGCAGCTAATCATCAAGGGCCGTTTCCAGCCCAAGCAAATTGAGAATGTGTTGCGTCGATACATTAAGGAATATGTCACCTGCCACACATGCCGTTCCCCGGAAACGATATTGCAGAAGGACACCCGCCTTTTCTTCCTGCAGTGCGAATCCTGTGGTTCCAGATGTTCGGTGGCGAGCATCAAGTCTGGTTTCCAAGCTGTTACCGGCAAACGTGCCGCCATACGAGCAAAAACTACTTAAGCTAAATAACCAACTTGATTTAACACTTTTTTTCGATTTTTTATTCAATATAAAAAATAACCACTTAAACTATTATCTGCTGTCTCTCTGTTTGTGTCTCTTTTGCCAATTAATTAAGTAATCAGCAAAAGTTATCTCATTCTTTCGCGATCTACCAATATCTAAACAAAACGAAAACGCATCGAATCCCACTTTATTTCGAAATATATTGGGTCGACCCTCCAGCATAATGCTCATACCAGGCAATATTACAGAGGCATCTATATACTCTTTGGTCTGCAATAGAAGACGGGTCATGCTTTCAGACATTTTTTTGTCCTCTTCGGTACCCGAAACAGCAGCCAGCACATTAGCCTCATTGTAAAGCGAGGCAATTTGCTTGTGCTTTGCGGTATTTGAAAAAATACTCAGATCCATAGACGCAGTGCCATCGTCTATGATATATTTATCAAATGTTCTATTTGGCACACATCGACCAGCTACAAAGGCATAGACGAGGCACGTTTGAAAATGCCAAGTACCAGTGATAAAAACATTTGATCTATTCGCATCAGGTCTGGAGCGGCTTATGTCGCACAAAGTAAGTGGAATTGCCTTATGAATCGTTGGCGACTCTTTGCGAATATTTTTAGTGGCATTGCTTTTGGCAGTTTGCTGACCTGGTTTTCGTATGAAAAAACGATGAAAAACATCTTCGAAATCAACGACATTGTCCGGCTCATCCTCGGCCATAGCCTTAGTCCTGAGATTTGCGCCTAATGTGGGCGTCGCTCAGCGACTACCTTTGAACTGGTTCATTTGGAATGAACTAGTGTGTCTAGGACATTTTAACTATTTGAGCTGACAAATACTTAAATGTCCGGTTAATGAACATATTGATTATTTGTACAATTTTGTACATTTTAATTACATTCTCATGATCTTGTGATTCGGTTTAATATGTGTTTCGCCGACCCTTCTGGTACATTCTCTTCCAACTGATGAACGGTGTTTCCCAACCCTGGTAGGCATTTTCACAGTTTGTGAAATACAATTGTATGCATGTATGTGTGTGTGTCTATGTGCGTGTCTGTGTCTGTGCTTGTACGTATGTATGCTACAAGGTAAAAACGAAAAACGGAATTTCATTTGTTCAATTCGAGTAACGTAACAAAAGGAGAAAGAAAAAAAAGAGACAAAGTAACTGCAATGTCTGGTGGCCCCTCAATAACGCTGAAAAGTCAGCCTATCGATGGCAGCAATAGTGGAAATGCGGCTGCTGGTCAACAACAGCAGCAACAATCCGCAGCGAATGGAAATGGAGGAGGCTCAGGAGCAGGAGGTGCAGCAACTAGCGGAGTTGCCCAAACCCAGGGCAATGGCAATGTAACTGGCGGTTCCGCTGGTGGTGGCAGTGCCCCTCAGGAGGGCACACGCCAAAACAGCCTCCAACGCATTCAGCAGCGAAAGCAAAAAGTATTCAGTTTGCCCATACGCCAAAAGTTAGCCAAACTAGCCATGTACTCGGCCTGTCAATCGGATTGCTGCCGTTGCACTGGCTGGAAGACACCGCAGGAGAACAGGCATCGCGATGTCGAGTCCTCCTACTGCCCAGAATTCAGTGAAGAGTGTCGCAATGCCAGTTGCCGCCATCCGCTATCATCGCACATTGCCCATTTGGATGGGATATCCAGCTCGAGTATGGATGAGCTATTGGGGGCCATTATCGACATGGAAAACCTTTTCATGTCCATGCAACGAGTAGAGGATGAAGATACCAAAAAAGTATATTTGTATTTGTTTCGCTTGTTGCGTCAATGCGTACTGACCCGCCAGCAAGCTGTCATCCGTGGTCCCCTGGGCGATCCACCATTCGAATCACCTTGCATTACCAAAGCCGTTCTATCCCTGGTCTTTTACAAGTACAACCATTTGAATCAAACCGAACTCCACACCATGACTGAAGTGGCCAAAACGTTTCTAAATTTTCTCAATCACTACAATTTTGAATCACCTTCGGCGCGACGTGGCGATTTGAATCACGAAGATGCCTCCAATTATAAGATTAACTACACTCGTTGGCTGGTCTTTTGCCATGTTCCTGCGTTTTGTAATTCCCTGCGTCAATTTGAGACATCACTGGTCTTTGGCCGCACCTTATTGCGGACTGTGTTCCAATATATGTCGCAACAGTTGAAGAAGAAATGCATCTCCGAACGTGACCGTTTTCCGGAGGATAAGCGTTCGATAATCACATTAATGCCCAAGTTCTTGGAGACCTTGAGGGCAGAATTATTAAAGGACGATTCACCCATTTGGGATGCAAGCTATAGGCCACCAAATTCATTTGTCATTCAACAACGGAAGAGGCATCAACAGCAAGAGGTTAACTCTACGAATCCACCTAACAGTGGATCAGCAGCTCATGTGCTTGGCGGCAGTGGCGGGAGCAAGCGGACAAGTGTCATGGGGGAGCCACTGCATAAGAGAGCCAAAAAGGAGACCATTGAACGATGCAGCAGGTTTGTCTCCACCACTTCATCTGACTCGCGTTTACTTTATCTCCTTCTAAATTTATTGTTTTCTAGCGAAAGCATGGAAGATCTGCCCACCGAGGTGGTTATGCGTGCCATGAAATCGGTATCCGAATCGAAGACTACGAACAAAGCGGAAATCCTGTTTCCGCAGAATGTCTCTAGAGATGAAAATGTCAAGGCCGAGGAGCAGAAGCGTGCCATTGAATTTCATGTGGTGGGCAATTCGCTGGCCAAACCTGTGGACAAGCAAACGATACTATGGCTTCTGGGACTGCAGTTGGTCTTCGCCTATCAGCTGCCCGAGATGCCGCGCGAATATATCAGTCAATTGGTTTTTGATACCAAACACAAAACATTGGCTTTAATCAAGGAGAATCAGCCAATTGGTGGCATTTGCTTTAGGCCATTTCCATCGCAGAGCTTTACGGAAATTGTGTTTTGTGCAGTTACCATGGCCGAGCAAGTGAAAGGTTATGGCACGCATTTAATGAATCATCTGAAGGATTATAGCATTCAGCGAGGCATTAAGCATTTGCTGACATTTGCCGATTGCGATGCTATTGGATATTTTAAGAAGCAGGGTTTCTCCAAGGACATCAAACTAGCTCGTCCCGTCTACGCCGGTTTCATCAAGGAGTACGATAGCGCCACTTTAATGCACTGCGAATTGCATCCTAGCATAGTTAATACGCAATTTATAGCAGGTAAGTCCATAGAGCAAGAAGCAAGATCCTTCCGCTACTTTAATTTGCGTCTTCCCATTCCCAGTCATACGCAAACAGAGTGAAATCCTAAAGGAACTGATTGCCCAACGCCATAGTGAGGTGCAGAAGGTACGCACTGGTCTGACCTGCTTCAAGGAGGGTCTACCATCCATACCTGTTGAGTCCATACCCGGTTTAAGGGAAATTGGCTGGAAACCACAAATGCGTCCAGCTCGCTCATCGCGTCCCCTAGAGGAATCGACGGATCCAGAGAAATTGGCTACATCATTCGCCTCTGTGTTGCAGTCTGTGCGTCAACATACCACTGCCTGGCCATTTCTACGTCCGGTGACGGCAGCCGAAGTTCCTGATTATTATGATCACATCAAATATCCAATGGATCTGAAGACAATGGGTGAACGTCTCAAGAAGGGCTACTATCAGACGCGTCGCCTCTTTATGGCCGATATGGCACGCATATTCTCCAATTGCCGTTTCTATAATTCACCCGATACCGAATATTATCGGTGTGCCAATTCGCTGGAGCGTTACTTTCAGACCAAAATGCGGGAATTGGGTTTATGGGATAAATGATGCAATGATGATGATTCAATGACCGATGATGAAGACGATCAACATATTTGATCGTTAGTTTTGGATTCCAGCCGAATCCCCACATAATTTATTTTTAGTTTAAACCATTGGCGCATATATTTCATATGACATGTGTATATACAATTAAGTCTCTTTCCATACTCGATGTATATAGACACCACATACACCACATGAAATTTTCACTCACGCATATGCATATATGTCGATACATCGACAACACATACACATACATACATACAAGAGTTAATCAAGAAACGGATCTTGGTTTTTTTCGTTTGTTTTCATAATACATACTACATACATAATAATACATACTTACTTACCTGTAATCAATTGGCGAACTGGAGAGACACAAGCTCATACATACACACAGTCTCCGATGATTGAATGTGAATCGATTTAAATATTGGCACTTCTCTTAGCTAGTAGATATATGTATATTTGATGAGTACTTTAGTCTGAACATCCACTCTCTCTCTCTCTCTTCCTATGTAGTGGTCGGATATATGAATTTATGGATTCCATTGACTAAAATGGTATGCACCGAAAAGTTTTATATAATACATACAAATATACATATAAGCACAGTTATTCCCCATCTTACACTACACTACACTAGACAACATTGAAACGATCGGTTGTCAACTGAGGGTCGAATGGAAATTTCCAAGTGGCTTATTTTTATGGTATGAATGTGAGAGAGACAGTGAGACTTGAGATTAAATATATGCGTATTTTTCAAAATTGATTGTTGATCTCCTACAATATCTTAATCCAATGTAAAAAAATACTTAGTTTCGATAATTTCCAAAAGGAGTAATATGATTCTGTTAACTTTGTTGAGCACAATTTTTAAACTGACTTGTCCTTCTCTGATTAGAATCTCCTAAAATTACATTGTAATGTCTTATCTGATCAACAAAAAAAATAATAATTATTGAATACCCAAAAATCCACTTGTTCAACTTACAATCTTAGAATATGTTGTTCCACATTTGGACCGATTGTTTCCATGATGTAGTATACATATAGTCTTATCCACTTAGATGTACTAAGCGACAGGCAGTTGATGCTGGCCAAGGATATATAAATATATAGAGAGATATAGTATACAAAATTAATAACAAGTTATGAATCAATATTTCAAATCAATCGATTAGATTGTTCATACTTACCACAAATATTTAAATATAAGTCTTGTCTGGTAGTAGTTGTTAATTAAATATGCTGGTAATAAATAACAATTATAATTGTAACAAAAAAATATATATAATAAATTTTGCGAAAAAAAAACGAAAAAAAAACTTTCCACACAACACATTTTCATCTTACATTTTTATTGTTTCATTAATTCTTGTATTTTTTTTTTTGTTGTTTAACTTCCTACACTTATTTATTTGCATGCTTGTTGTTCTTTTTTTTTTAATTAATTATATTTAGGATTTCACTTTTCATTTAATTTACTTGGTTTATTTTGGTTTTTAGTAAACATTTCTTTGTTCAATAATTGTATTTTGTGATTTACCATAAAGTTAATAAAGTTATAGTTGGTTTTTCTTATAAGTTTTGGATGGGTGCAGTGGGTGGTGGCGGGTTGAAGGGTTTTTGTTGTTGGGTTCAAATTGTTAATGGCAAAAGGGAAGATGGAGGAGTTTTGAGAAAGATGGATGGGATAGGGATAGGATAGGTAGTAAAAATGTGTGAAAATGTGTTAACTATTGTGTGTGTGAAATTTTAGTTATTACTTTTGTTTTCGTTTCGTTTTTTTTTTTTTTATTCTTTACAATTTTGATGCCTGCCCTTGCGAAATGTGAAATTGGATTTGGATTATATCTGTACATACATCAATGAGGAAGGGATATATAGCACGTATGGTGGGGGCGGGTTAGGGGAAAGTTTTGATTTGGAGAGATATACAATATTTGCAATACAATTTTCTTTTAAATACAATATAATTTATGTTTACATATAATACAGAAAACCAACACTAAATTTGCTTCTCGCCTATACAAATTGGAGAAGTTTTCTGTTCAATATATATATATATATATGTAATATACATATATATATGGTTTGTGCTGCAACAAAGATTGAATCCAACATGTTTCTTTTAATTAAGGCAAACAAACGGGAACAAAGGTCGACCACACAAGTACCAAGATTCAATCCATGGCAATATTTGAGATCATTTCAATTTTTAGATAAGATTTTTCATTTCGAAACGAAACTAACTTCATCTTATGATCCCAGAGATCAGTGATTCTCTTACTTGTCTCTTACGCTCGATCTTATGTATAAATTGAACTCATTTAGGTTGGAATTTCTCTATACGTTGTTAATTTTTTTTTGTCTTCATCTGGACTATATGAGAACTTACAAATTGTGCAATCTAGAACAATAATTTAATGAAATTCGGAATCGTTTTGGAAAAATACTTGATGTTCTCAGAAGATCTTAAATATAACATCTGGATACTTGCATTGATCGACCTGTGCGTGTGTAAGTCAAGAGTTAACATGCGTCATTCTAAATTCCGTTATGTTATTTAAATTACATATCGAAATATTAGTAGAACGACACATCTCTCCATCAAAAAAAAAAAAAGAAGATAATTGTTGCCTATTGATTGATTGTGTTAAACAAAAAAAAGGGTACAAATTAAGTTATAAGTATAAGCATTGGGGGAAAACGTTATTTCTATACACACCAAATGGAAAAATAATCGTTTTTAGATTTATACATATGTTTTGCCTGGACATATCATATCAATTATGTGTATACACAGTATAAATCGCATATATATAAACAATAATTGTGCATATAAGCGATATATACTGCATAGCTCTATCTTTGTCTATCTCGATCTTTTAACTGCTCTAAAAATTAATGGAATTCCTCAACTAATGACAAAATTTCTTGTTTCAATTGCTCTTTTTCTTTTGTATACATCATAATTTCTCATATGCTTTGTTTCATTGTGTGTGAATAATTCTAATTTGTCGCAGGTGTTCAAAACGTTTTTTACAATTTTATTCTTATTGATTTTGTTTTTTAAATTTGTTTGTTGCTAGAATTTATTTCCATTTTATAATTGTTTGTTTCTTTGTTTTGTTTAGTATTCTTTTTTTCTCGCTTTTTCATGTTTAAAATTTGTCTTAAAAAATTATGATTTAAATGCTAGTAAAACGCTTTGAATATTTTCTTTTCTCTCTCTCTCTAGCTTGTTTGTTTTTTCTTTTTGTTGTCGACGACGCCCACAGAAAGAATAGTGCATTAAGTGAAGAATATTACAATAAATGTTTTTTCTTTTCTTTTTTTCAATTTAAAACACACAAAAAAAATATTGTACGTTAATAATAATGAACATGCGAATTTAGGCTTTAGTTTTATTTTATAGAGGGTGGTGAGTGTTTGGGAGAGGGGGGAATTCCATGGATATTTTTTAATTCATTTGATTTATTAAACAAAATCCTCTCGAGTGTTGCGTTTGGGTGAAGGGGCTGAGGATAGATTGGCAGAGGGTGGTGAAAGGTTTATATCTTGATTTTTTTTATATATGTATAACTCTCACTTTCTCTATCTCTCTCTCTCTCTATATATCTCTTCATAAAGACTTATAGTTAATATTTTCTCTTCACATTTTTATTCCTAAATATATATATATATGTATGTATGCATGTAGAGGTGTATTTGTTTGCTGTGTGTGTGTGTTGTATGTGGGTCTGTATGTTGAATGTGTGTGTCTGTGTGTGCATATTCTTCTCAATTTAACGCGTGTCCTTCCGTTCGATCGTTCGTTTGTTATCTCTCTGCTTTGTTCTGGCCATTTTCTTTTATTTTTTTTTTACACATAAAAACCTAACAATTGAGGGGGCTGGGCGGGGCAAGGGATATATGGCCGTGCGCTGATCAATCAAATCACACAAAGCAGCACGGTTTTTAAGCCCGCGCACAGGACGTCATGAGCGTGTTACAACACTAAGTAAAAATTATACAATTTATGCCATTATTTTCAATTTCTTTTTTGCGTTTTCCTTATTATTTTGTTTTGTTTTTTTCTTTCTTTCTTCATTATGTTTTTCTCTTTATGTTTTCTAGATGATCCATAACTCGAAGTTCCTGACGGTCGGGTCGGTTGATTGTGGTTGCCTTTTAGCGTTGCCTTCTTCTTGACGTTGATGAGTAGGAGGATGAGAGCTGCTTTTTCTGGTTGTTGTTGCTGGTGTTGTTCTTATTGTTGGTGATTCTCCATCTGGATTTATTCTGATTATTTAAAGTGGCGGTCCACTGCTGCTGTTGCCTGCGACATTATTGAGCTAAATTGGGTAGGAAGAGCCGACGATTAGTCAGATTATATGATTTTTCCTTCCTATTCAAAATGAAATATTCTTTTTCGCCAAGCAATCAAGACTTAAACCTAGAGCTTTTTTTTTTATGAACAATCGCTCCCAACGTAGTTTTAGTTATTATAATTGAGACAAATAGGATCCCCCGCCAATATTGTTTCACAACAGAGATAGACGAACAGTTTGTGATTGATACTTACAAACTACCACCGCTTGCTGCGTCTGCTGCTGCTCGGGCAATATGGTTGTCGCCGATGATTTTGTCGTTGTGTTGTTGGAGTTGGTGGTGGTGGTAGTCCCGGGTGCAACTGCGACTGCTGCTACTTCCATGTTGTTGGCTGCCGCTTTAAGTGCTGCTGCAGCATTTGCTCCATTGCCATTAGTTATGTTATTAGGACGTCCGTTGTTGTTGTTGTTATGCTGGCGATTGTTACTGCGATTGCGATAGTTGCCACCACCAATGCGATAATTGTTTCGATTGTAGCCTGGAGCACCACCAGCATAGCCACCACCATTGCCACCGGCTCCTCCGTTTCCACCCATGGCATTGCCATTGTTGTTGTAATAATGATTACGTCCACGATAGCTATAGGCAAAACTAAAAAAAAGTTAAGTTAAAATATTAACGTGCACTTTCCCCAGATCCTTAAGATTATTAAAATGCGATTCTCACCTGCCACGACGTGTCGAGGAGACACCAAAGGTTTCAGTATTCAATTTGCGCTCCTGACGCCAATCATTCTTCTTATTCTTGCTGCGATCCTGAGCTGCTTCGCATGAGATATTATCAAAGAATGATTTGGTCTTATCGTAGCCCACATGCACATCCTCATCTTCGGGCTCATGTTCACCGGCTCCAGTCTCATTGCCAGAGTCATCTTTTTTGTCTGTCTCGCCATTCAACTGGTGAGAAAAAAATTGTTAGAAATTCCAAGTTAAGAGATTAAAAGATAATCAAAATGATACCTGTTCAGTAGTCACTGTAGTCGTTGCACCTGCTCCTGCGGCGGCTGCTGCTTCTGTTGTGGCTCCTGGTGTAGTTGCCGTTGTCTTAGTGCAAGCTTCATCACTGACTTTAAGCTTGGCCAACTGGGAACGCAATTCCTCAAATTTGTTGTTAGCCTGTTCGAAATCAAAATCTCCCTCAAATTTGATTTTGTTGCGTGGCTTATTCTGATTTGCCGACTGCGGACGATAGCCCTGCAAAGAGGAGGATACATGCATAATAATGTTGGTTGCCATATACACAGTTCCCTCTTACCTGATTGGGTCTCATGGGTCCACGTCCAGGCATGCCACGATTACGCATCATCATATTGTTGGCATTTTGTGATCCACCACGCTGCATATGCCAGCCACCGCCGCCATTATTACCGCCTCCGTTGCCACCTCCACTACGTTGTTGTTGTTGTTGCTGCTGCTGCATGCCATTGCCGCCTCCACCACCACGTTGACGCTGATTGCCGTTGTTGTAGTTATTATTTTGGCCATAATTATTATCCATTTGACGGCCCGAATCACGGCGATCGCGTTGCTGATGTTGTTGCTGATTGTAAAAGTCGTTGCTGTTATTGCCACCGCCGCGTGGCTGCTGCTGCATGTTATTGGGTCCACCACCACGTTGCTGTTGCTGCTGCTGATGATTTTGGCGCTTATGTCCTGCATCGCGCACATTACCACCACCGGCATGCTGTTGCTGCTGCTGATGTTGCTGATTAAGCTCAGCTGTGGGACTGACAATCAGACTAATGGGCGTCGTTGAACGCGAGGCGCCGGCAAGCATATCTAAAACAGATACTTCATATATAGACGGCACAGACGCATATATATGTGTGTAGGCGGTGTTTATTAGTATGTGTGTGTCGGTGTGTGTTTGTGTGCTTGGTGGATTCTCATCTTGAACAGGGAATACAACCGATCTGGAGCTGACCAGCTCAAAGGACTTACGTTCCATTCAATTCGGTTGCATTCCGTGATCTTGACAGACACAAAAACCCTTGAAAAATGTATAACTACTTACTCGGTTGTTTCTGCTGTTGCTGCTGCTGGGGAGGCTTTTGCTGCTGTTGTTGTTGCTGATTGCCTCCGCCAAGGTGCATGAAGGGTCCACCACTGCCAACGGGTGGTTGTTGTGGAGCACCGGGCGCCAATGCTCCAGCCAAACCGGGAGCAGCGGCCAAATTTCCAAATGGATTTCCATTGCCGTATGAAGGAACTCCTCCTCCGCCGCCACTCATCGATGGTTGGGGTGGTTGCTGTTGTTGCTGCTGTTGTTGTTGCTGCTGATTTGGCATGGGGAAATGTTGCGGCGGCATAACCTGAGGTGGACCATTCTGCAACTGAGCCTGCATAATAGCCGGATCATTGTGATGCGGCAGCGTATGATTATTGACCACGCGTATATCCTTGATATCGGAGCCACGGAACAAAATGTAGTCATAGATCTGTGACTGGGGAGCTATTTGAAACTGGGTCTCACGATCTTCTGTTCCAAAGGAGCGCACTAGTTAAATGGTAAAAAGAAAAGGAAGAAAAAACGAAATAAAGATAAAGAGGTTAAGTTACAGTTTCCTTTTCTTTCTTCCATCTTCCACTGTCACCATCATCTTCTAGTATAACCTCATGTGTACACACACGCTGCTTACAATGAATATAACGGCACTTCTTACTTAACCGTTAGCTGGCGCCAAAATTTTTTTGTTTCGCTTTTCTTCTGCTCCCCTTAGAGATTGACACATCTTTGCCAAGGAAGTTAAACACAGACAGACCTACATACACAAACACATGCATATATACATATATGTATATATGTAGGTGATGTAAAATGCAAAGCAACACTGTACAGCAAGAGTACAAACCGGAGGCCAACATGACAAACACAAAGCATAAGTGAGAGCGGCAGCGAGAGCTATAAAATGAGCGAGCAAGAGAGAGGGCGAGTGAATGCACTCTCTCTCTCTGGCTGTGCAATGCCAGCAGCCAAATTACTGTAAAATCTAACAAAAAAAAAACACAAAATGTAACAAAAAAAAAAATTGAAGAAACCATTTTCTTTTTTTGCCCCCTCCCTACAATATTCGCTTTACCGTTTACTTTTTTCAAAGCGAAGTGGCCCCAGATTACGACATACTTACATATGTCTATACATACATATGTATCTACATACATACGTACATACATTTGGATGTGTGTATGTTCATTTACTTACCACTGGACAGCGCTATGGTGCACTCTTGCGGATCCACCGTGTACAATCGTCCCTCATACCGTATATCCGCCTTTGATATTAGGCTAATTTTGGAGCCCAATTCCGGCAATCCTCCTCCACTCATAATGATATTTTCTTAGTTTTCCACAAAATTCACAAAACTTGTATGTATTTATGTATATAAAAGTTTGCCAACAACGAGTATTGGTTGCTGCTGCTGCTGCGCTGCAGCGGTATCAACTTTTTTTCTTTCCTTTTTTTTTTTTTTCTTATTTCCACTGCCTTCTTTTGACGTTGACAAGCACGCAATTACATTCCAGTTCCAGTTAAAAAATTGAAGACGCTTTTAATCTTTTCCGTTTATGCTGGCAGTATTCGGCAATTGCCACACAATTAGCCAACAAAAATTTTTGCTGTTTGTGGATTGTTGGTCGGCAGCACACACGCAATTATAAATGTCTCAAATTCGCAATTCGTATGCAGAGAAAATCTTTTCACCTTCCGTCTGCAAAAACCTACCCGTCGAAAGTGGAAAGAACTTGAGCGAACATCCGCAGAACTCGTTTTTTTCGCTTGCTAGTTCGTAGTGTTGAACAGTGGTGGCACAATTTGTAGCGAGTAGACCCAGGGCTGCAAGCCGTCATTTTCGATAACAATATGAATTAATAGTGATCATATTTTAAATGCTAAATCGGGGTTGTTTCTACGTTATTATTGCATATTTTTGACAAAAAGCAATGACACATTTCTTCTTTGGAACGCAACTCATTTAAAGTTGTAGAATTTAGAATTCGGCACCAGTATTTATGTCGCTGCCATCACTGTTGATACAAATACTGGCCAATATTTATCGCGCGCCCAATCGCGTATGCAGCCCTGTGCTTGGCTTCTCCGACGAGAATTTTCGCATTCAAAACGTACGCGGCGTCAAGTAGCAGCTGCAGCAAATCATCTTTGTCAATATATGTAATTGAAATGGAGTTTTAAAAAACACGTACTTATAAAGAATCGAAAATACAATATGCTGCCACCTAAACGTGATCCCATAAGTGTTCGCACAGCGCGATTAAACAATCTAATCCTTGGTAAAGGACAAGGCGTCCCACAGAAGTCGGGGAATTCCGGCGGCGCCAGTGTCAGGCGCAGTGTTTTACCAGTGAGCACTGTAAGCGCATCTGTCGCGGAGGCCATCTGTCGGGAGGGCCTGCTGGATGCCTTTTGCTTGTTATACAATGAGTGTGACAAGGATCAGCTAAAAAAGCGGGATCGCAACATATCCGAATTTGTCAACAAATGTAGGTCTAGGTTTTCTTCCTCTTTTCTTCCACTGTTTCTTTGATCAAAATCTTATCCTCCCTTCGTTCAGTTCGTCCAATTGTGGAAGAGACTCGCAAGCTACGGGTGAATGTTGAAGATTTTACTGTCAAGACTCTGATTGGGAAAGGATACTTTGGAAATGTCCATTTGGTGGTGGAGCGTGAGACCTCCGATGTCTATGCCATGAAAAAGGTTAAGAAATCCGTGGTTACCACGTCACAAGTGAAGGAAGAGCGCGATATTATGGCTAGGCGACAGTCCGATTGGTTGATCAATCTGCAATATGCCTTTCAGGTAAGCTATATTTATCTGACTTGATTAATTTTGATCTCTCACGTCTATTGTCATATGCAGGATAATGATCATTTGTATTTAGTTATGGAGTACATGCCTGGGGGAGATTTGCTTAGTTTGATGTCCCGTCACGGTCCTTTCGATGAGGATCTGGCCCGCTTCTATTTGGCAGAACTAACACTGGCTTTGCATGCCCTGCATTGCATGGGTTATGTCCATCGTGATATCAAACCAGAGAATATACTAATCGATCGTCTTGGTCATATTAAATTGGCCGATTTCGGCAACGCTGCGGAATTGGATCGGGATGGTCATGTCTTGAGTGTGTCCCCAGTGGGTACACCGGATTATATAGCTCCAGAGCTACTGCAAACTATATCCACATATAAGCTATCCAAGTCGATGCATGATGTGAGTCCGAGTGTATGTTGTTATACTTACTAGTCTCCCATTTGATCCAGAGAGGTACACAGAGATTCTTTTACTTAATATAATATTTTCCACACATATTTTAGGTCAGTTGTGATTACTGGTCCATGGGTATAATTGGCTATGAGCTAATGTGTGACATAACACCGTTCCACGATGACAATGTCCATGATACATATTCAAAAATACTTTCCCACTGTGAGGAGAGTCATCTAAAGGAGTTAATTAACTTTCCCAGCGACTTGAAGGTCTCCACTAACTATAAGAATTTGATTGAATCTCTGGTCACGAATCCATCGAAACGTTTGACCTACGATCAATTGGTGAAGCATCCATTTTTCGATCACATCCAATGGCATGCTTTACGTTCCCAAGTGCCACCCATAATGCCCACCATTAAGTCCGATGATGACACTTCCAATTTCGAAGACGGTGGCTCGAGGCACAAGGGTAGGCGGGAGCAGAAAGCGACCACTAGCAAGAAATCTTTGTCAACCAATATGAAATCGCATGATTTCAGTGGCAAGGATTTGCCTTTCATTGGCTACAGTTTTGTCCATATGGAAAAGCAGGCGGCAGCAGCTCCCAATCATGATGCCAAAGTGCAGGAAAAACTCAAAGATTTGCAACAGAAATTGAAACTACGTGAAACCGAAATTACCATGCTTAAGAAGGATCTCCAGCGAGCTCAACAATCGCTAAAGCAGACCACGGATACTAAATCTCCAGTGCTCGTTGAAGCCAAAATGGAAATTAAGAAACTTCAACAGATTATTAAAGAGAAGACAATGGAGTTGGCCCATTGTAATACCCAAATTAAAACATTGCAAAGCTCAGCCAAAATCGATGAGGAAATGTGGTCCAAAAAGGAGGCGACTATTACGGATCTCTTGCGTTTGAATCGCCAGAAATACGAGGAGGCGAAAATCGCTTCTGAACAGAGATATGAAAAGCAATTGACCGAAAAGAAGCAAGAATTGGCCAGTTGCATACAGAAAATGGAGGGTCGTGAATTGGAGTTGAATGCCAAAAATGATGAGTGCAAACGTCTAGGCGACAAATTGCAAAACTACATGGAATTGTTAAAGCAAATGAAGGAACAAAACCTCCAGGCTGAGGTCAAACAAGACAAGCAACGTAACCAATTGACTGAAAACTATGAGAAGAAGATCGATGAGTTAAGTCAGAAGCTTAGACAATCCAAAGACACACATCGTCGCATGACTTTGGAGCTGCAAGATGTACGCAATCAATTGAATGATACGGTATCCAGTTCCAAATCCACACAAGAAGCCAAACATGCCACCCAGCGTAATTTGGAGGAGCTATTGAAGCGTCTCGATTGCGAAATAGCTGCAAATAATGAGTTGCATTCGGCCAATGCCCATCTGGAGACAGAATTGAAATCCAAGGATAGGGAAGTGCAGGAAAAACAAGCTGAATGCCAGCGTTTGGAGCGAGAATTACAGGTATTACCCAATCCTGATTCCTATATGTGTGATTTATGTTAGCAAAAGGCATGCCAAAGAGTTTTATGTCTTTTGTTAGATTTGGTGTCAAGTGGTAAATCAAATTTTCATTCTCATTCTCTCACAGCTAGCCGAATGTCGTTGTCATATTGCTGAATCCTCGTTAGCTTCCCAAACGGCTTCACCCTATGAAACAGCACCTGGCTCCTTGACTGAGCTACATACCATTGGCGATCAATTGCGTGCCGATTTGGAGACTGCCAAAGAGGCGGAAAGTCAACAGAAAGTTCGTGCGGATCAATTGCAGACTTTGGTCTCCAAATTAGAGGAAAAGCTCGAACATTTCAATGAGCAAAGTTGTCTATCAATGGTTAAGAAATCGCAAGAGTCGGTAGGTGATATGCTGGAACGTCAAAATGAGAAACTGGAGGATAAATTGGCCGCTGTGCGTGAGGAAATGATTGTGGAACGTCAGGCTGCGCGTACTGCTAATCTTTCACTATGGAAAGTAGAGAAGCAGCTCGAAGAGACTTTGGCGCAGAATAAGTTGCTAACTCGTCGCATGGAGCTCACGGAGGATAGTGTCAAAAAGGCCCTAAATGATCGTGATGAGGCTCAGCGTGTCCTTAAAATTGCACAAGAGGAGACCCGGCAGAGGGAGCTGCGCATCGACGAGCTGAAGGAAGAATTGGCCACTTCCAAACGGGATGTCATGAAAGAGCATCGTTTGTGGGAAAAGGCCGAGCAAGAGCGCATGAAGTCAAAGTCGGAGGTTGTAGAAAATTTGGCCAAAATCCATAATCTCGAACAGCAGGCGACTGAGTGGCGCCAGAAGCTACAACAGGCGAATTTGCGTTGCGATAGTTTATCAATTGATCAAAGGAGATTGCAGCGGGAGTTGAAGGAGGAGCACGATCGCAGCGCCTCACTGGCCACTGAGTCGGCAACGCTGCGGAGTGAAGTCAAACAACTTACAGAGAATTTCCAACGTTTGAAATATGCCTGTAGCATTACAGACAATCAAATAACGGAATTGGAGTCCTTGTTGCAGAGCGAACAGGAACGGAATAAAACACAAAAGTTCCAACTCGATGCCTGTCATGGCAAACTTCAGGAGCGAAATGATCAACTCACCCAGCTCCGTGAAGAGTTGGCCGCCAAGGAGTCGAACCATCGTGTGGCCGAACAGCGTTCCAAATTGCTCTCGACTGCATTGGAGGATCTGGAATTGTTGTTGAAGGAGGCGCAAATTAAATTGATCAATCAGCAGAGTCAATCGGTGGAGCAAACCAATGCCTTATACGCTGCGCAAGAGCGTTTGGCCGAATTGGATAACGAGAATACAAATTATCAATCCGAACTTGCCGACTATAAAAAGGATAATACTCGTATTTTGAGTGAACTTTTCCATCGCAAAGAGGAGATTGGTAATCTGCAAGCAGAGATCAACGATTTGCAAAGCACTCAGACGGATTTGAATGCCGAAATCGATGAGCTTCAAGACATGCTAAACGAAAAGGAACAATTCTATGTGGAGCGTGATATTAAAGCCACAGCCACATTGGCTCAACATAAGAAATTGATTGACTATTTGCAGGTGAGCTAACAATTGATTGATTCCTTTGGGCATTTATTTCTAACATACTTGATTTCTGTTTAGCTCCAAGTGGAGGATCTCTCTGTGAAAAAGAAGAAGACACTGGCGGACAAAATATTTGGGAGTCACACTAGCAAGGAGAACATCTCACCAAATGATGTCGAATCATGTATCCTCTATCGTACTCTCAAAGAGGAGCTGCACCGGGAACAGAAACTGACTAAGATGTTGAAAGAGCAATTGGAGCAATTGGATGGTGAGTTTGCTGTCACTAATCCCAAAATGTATCCTCATATAATTGGATCGGTCGTCTTTCAGGCCAAGCCATCTTGCGTTCACAACGTAAGTTTAACCATGATGAGGAGGATCATCAGATTAAGCAGAGACCTGTAAGTATTGCTGTCTTGCCACGATCGCCTCGCAAACAGCAGCAGCATCAACGATCACCAATGAAACGTGCCACTAGCCAGATAGAACTCAAGAGTTCTTCCACAACAACTGTTAAAATTCAATCGGAAAGAAAATCCCCCAAAAAGATGACAACCACCACTACCAACACCGATTTAACGGCTAACAGCAAGTCCAATCATAAAGTGACGGAGGAGACGGCTCATCATCGTTTTGAATTGGCTTTGCAGGAATCCAAACTGGATGCCCTTAGCTGTATTGTATGTGATCATCCAATGATAGCCGGTTCATCCTTTTGGCGTTGTCGTGAATGCAAAGATGTTACCCACCGCAAATGTCGCTCGAGCGTCAATACCAGTTGTGGCAGCGAAACCAAAGCTAGTGCTCCTCCGGCTGATGCCATGAGTCTGACATCAACTGAGATAGATTTAAATAGTTTGGATACCATGGACGACAATCATGAAGGAGGCGGAGGAGCTGTAGGCGGCGACGGCAATAGCGATTACTTGGGCATGGTAGTGTACAGCGCCCACGAGCAGATAAAGAACGGTTTAACAAATATTGAAGTAAATTGCCTATTCGAGGTGGTCGAGCAGAAAATTCTTTTGCTGGGCTGCAACAATGGCCTCTATGCCTACCATTTGAGTAATCAGCGTTTGATGCACATTGTCGGCATAGTTTCTGTTGGGCACATATCCATATCGACACGTCTTGCCAAGGCCATTATGGTGGATACCGCTGGCGAAAAGCTCTATCAATGCGACTATCGCCAGTTGGAGTCACGCTGTCAGAGTTCGAATGCTTGCCACAAACCGGCTCTGGAAACTGCTGTTATTGAGTTGCCCTTTGCGAATCGCACGGCCAGTGAGAAATGGAAATTGGTTGAAATATCCAATGAATCGGAGAATCCTTTGGATTCTGTGGCCATAGCGGCGACGTCAACCCGGATTGTCATATTAAAATATGATTCAAAACTCAACAAATTCAAGCCGGTGCGTGCTCTGGACACTGCCACACCAGTCACATCGATTTTCTTTACACGCCATTCGGCCATTGTGAGCTCAGATAAGTTCTATGAAATCGATTTGGACAACTATGGGGCGGAGGAATTTGTTGATCTGGCGGACAAGTCCATGCAGCATACCTCCAATTGTCAACCCTTTGTGGCTGTGCGCATTTCCAGGCAGGAGTATTTGCTCTGCTTCTCAGAATGTGGCGTATATGTGGATGAGTTTGGATGCCGTTCACGTCCATATGACCTGAATTGGGTGTATGCTCCCACAGGATTTGTATATCGCGAACCATTCCTATACGTAGCCCACTATCAGTGTGTGCAAATTATCAGATTAAATCGCTCGTACAGCAAGGATGTGGCCGCCAATGGTAATGGTTCAGAGACGAGTGAATCGCCGGATTTGCAACGCTGTTATTTATCACATCATGTGTCCACTTTGCTGGGCAATAGTGGCGAAACGAATCTCTACGTTATGGCCATTGAGCAACATCATCACCCAGATAAGGGGCGTCAGAAGATCTATTTATTAGATTCACTTCAGGCCTTTAAGAAGAAATTAAATCTTTCCATAGAGACAATTTCATCGGTTGCCACTTCTGGTACATTGGGTTCTTGTATGACCACGGATAGTTCTTAAATTTTTTAAATATACATACACATATTTGTATTTTAACTTTAGATACTTTTTGTGCGAATTAACGAACACAAATAAAAGTAATTAAATTCAGATTTGAATTTATGCAATTTAAGGATAATAAATTATCGTCGAAATACTGCTCTATCTTTTTCTTTCCTCTTCTTTTTTTTTCTTAATACCTTGTTAGTTAATAATTTATGCATTAGTTTATTTCATTTTGAGCATTAATAAAACTCAATTTCAAAATAAAATTCGAAATGACGTTAGGGGGACGTATAACTTTTTCGAAAAGCTCTTTGCTACAACCCTGCAAAAGTTCCGCATAGCAGTTATTTCTTGCGCGCGCTTGAGTTGTGTGTATCAGGAGATATATGTATAGCTTTTTATATTGTTTATGGGGACGGTGCGGGGGTTGGCGAAGAGTTACGGTACTAACATACACTAGGTTGGGCACTGCAATACTTGCGGTAAATTGTCATAATTGATTTCAATTTATGCCGGCCGAGCTGTTTAGAACGAATCCGCCACTTTCGTGCTATGAAATCAAAACAGAAACTTCGCGCGCCTCGAGCGGTTAACGCTGCTGCGGATGCGAATGCCACAGCAATCAGGGAAACCGAGAACCAAAGCAGGAGGAGCAGCAGTAGGACCAAGAAGGAGAGGAAGAAGAAAATGATACTATGTCGAGCCTGTTTGGTTGTACTACAACCACAGGATGCCTCATACGATTTGTTTGGCGAAAAGGATTTGGCCCATAAATTTGCAGCTTGCACTGGCGGAAAATCAAATCTAATGGATACCGATGGCAATCAGCACGAGGATGTGGTGCTTCAGTGTATCTGCGAGTGCTGCTACCAATTGGTTCAGAAATTCCATGATTTTCAATGCATGTGCGAAGAATCCTTAAAGAATTTTCAAAATCTACTTAAGGAAGTCAAGGAGGATGGAGCAAATAATGCAAACAACTTGCACATCGAAATGGAAATGGAGGAGTTGCAATTGGAAGTGTTGGAGGAGTTGACGCCACCAAAGGGCAAGGCTACAGAAATCATTGAAGATATTGTGAGTTTGTTCCCCCCCCCTTCCGCGTGGGTGTGTGTTTTCTATGCGGGCGCTAGTTATAATCTAATCACTTAACTATCACTTCACATGGTTGCGTAGCAGCGGGCAGCGCGTGGATACGGAAGGCAATACGTTCAAGTAGAGAAGACATACAGACTAACATACACATATCACACCATTGTAGAAGGCACTTAGTTACCCCCACTCCCACACCCCCCACGCAAAAAAAAAACCAAAAATGTTTGTGGACGACTGCGATGAACAGCCGGCGGCGAGCCTATTAAAGATCGTAAATAAACAAATGTAGGTACATATATGGAAATTCAGATATTAATATGTTCAATTGATGATACCCAATCGGAATCGGTTGATATTAGATGACAGAATCACAACGGAAAGTTTGGCGCTCGGTTGGGTTCATATCGAATGTAGGGAGGGAATGCACTAAGCAAACAAATTTAGTGGATTATGATAGCCATTTTCATAGATAATGGCAGTGGAAATCAGTTAAACTAGTGGACCAAACCATAGAAGATTCTCAATTTGCCCTTATCTGAACCTCTAACCCAAGTTACCGAAAATTCTCAGTTAATGGTTAATTTGTTAACTCTATTATCAGATGGTAAATGGAAGGCCTCATCCAATTATTTATGATAATCTTCAGACTTTATAGTGCCATTATTATTCTTCATTAACTAATCTGTAATAGAACCCCTTACCATTTGCCTTTTTTTATAGGAGGAGGTATATATCGTTGAGGATAAAACAACGGCTAAAGATTTGGGCCTAGGCAAGGAAAGGATCTCGCGCAGCAAAATGGTCAGTACTTCTTCTTTCGCGGCGTCATCGCAACGAAAGCGAGGATTACGTTACACACTGGATTGTCATATTTGTGGGCGTGGCTTTTATAAAAGTCTTCTACTCGAAGCCCACATAAAACAACACAAAGGTGAAAATCCTTATACCTGTGTTCATTGCGGCAAACATTTTGCACGCTCAAATCTGCTGGACATACATTTGAGAGATGTGCATCAGAATCCCAATGAGCGCATCACATATCCATGTCCCAAATGCAACAAAGTCTATAGTGCCGAACGTAGTCTGATTTACCATTTCCGCAGGCAACACGAGCCGCCGCCCAAGGAGGACGACAACGAATCTACGGGTCACATGTGTGATAAATGTGGCAAGTCATATGGAAGAAAGAGTCATCTGACTCGACACCAATGGGTGCACAGAAAACTGGAGGAGCGTCGCTATTGTTGCATTAACTGTGAGCAGCGTTTCTACACTAAAGAGAATATGAAGGATCACATGTTAAGGCATCATAGCAAGATAAATTTTCTCAGATGCAACAAATGCGGACGTCTAATAGGATCACGTCTCGATCTTATGACACACATGAAGAGGCATAAAGTTCAATAATTACGCTTACGACTACGTTGTTAACTATTCCTAATATAATTACCCAATAGAATCTGATCTTATTACTTGTTATATAGATAGTTACTTATATAAATATAGTTTGTTCTTTCACAAATTAAGATAAGAGAAATAAAATTGATCATAAAACACTATGATTGCATTATTCTCTGATTTCTAAAATGTACGTATAAATATATTAATGTCCTCCCTTTTGCTTGTCGTCGAGATCAGATCAATAATTCGTTTTTATTAATATATATAGATGGTTTTTTTTTCAATAACTTCAAGCTAACTCAACTTGTTACAATGAGAATATATGTATATGGATGATGGATGCAAATGGCTGCTTAGTACTAAAAAAAAAAGAGGACATACAACACATTTTGGAGATAAGATTTCTTGAGGGGATTTGGCTAACACATTCACATTGATTTAATGGCCCATATAAAATATATATATATATATTATAATAAAAAAAACTAGGCGTGGCCCTGGCGCTTACATACATATTATTCATCCATTTATAAAAAACAATTAAACTAAAATTTTTGCTTAAACCTTAATAAAAGATAGAAACGGACAGCTGTCAATTACATGTATGTAGATATATATATATATAAGTGAAAGGAGTGGTGTGAAGTGGGGGTGGTGCGGGGTAGAACAGAATTCAAAAATCAGATCCAACCAAACTGTGGAAAAACACACACACAAAAGAGAAATTCCAATTTGTACGGTTTAAGTTTGGGTATTTATGAAGGAGAAGGAAGAGCTGATGGTCGTGGTGGTGGTATTGTTGGTTGTGCTGGTGAATGGGGGAATATGTTCCTTGCACACTATGTAAATAAATACGCTGCAATATGAGCATAGTTAGTGGGGATGATGAGAGTATATGATGTTCGTCGTTGTTGTTGCTGTTCTTGTTGTTGTTTGCTTTTGTTGTCATCTCCTCCTCGCATCTTTGTTTCTAGGTGTCCTTGTGCTTTTCATAAAAGGCATCCAAATATTTTTTATACTCCCTTTGATCGTGCCACATCATTGCGGCCTGCGCGTTCAATGGGCTCTCATTATTTGGCTCTCCAAGCAGCGATTGTATGGACAACAATATAGTGCGTACATCATATAATGCTGACCATTTATCCTTTAATATATCTAGACAAATGGCCCCCTGCAAATCAACATTTGGATGAAAGCAGGGCGTCAGGAACTTCACCACTGGCGCTGCATATGGATACGAGTTGGGAAAATCCAGCGAGAGGCGGTATGTTTGGTTTGCATATACAGTATTCCGTGGACCCTCCAGTGTGCCCACCCATTTGAAGATATTCTCGCCATCCGGAAACGCTGAAATGCCCTTCTCATTGGCCATCATTAAATTCATCAGTTCCTTGTGCAGTCTAATTAAAAAATATAGATGGAGAGATGTGGTAGCAGGAGGAGGGAGATTAATGCAAGTCACACACAGATTTCGTTCTAGATTTGGCGCGCGCGTCCTCTCACCTTTTGCTCACAGCATGATTGTCTTTTACAGGCAGCGAGTCATCGGTGTGTTTGCTGCTGCCACCAGCACCTCCACTCTGTTCGGGGCTAATGTTTTGTGCCATTGTGCTTGTTGGTTTCTGTTGGTTGCTGTTTATTAGTTGGTTGGTTTGTTTCTGTGCTGTGTCTCTTTGGAATTTTGTGTTTTATTTTTGACTTGAATGTTGCTAAACTACGCAAATACAATATATCTATATAATAATAATTTTGGGGCGGGATCGGAATATACGCGTCTGTTACTTTTATTTGAAGGAGTTAGAATTAGAAAATCTTTTTTCACATTTGTGTGTGTGCTAAGGCTTTACATTAAAACAAAATGGGGGGAAAGGAGAAAACACAGTGTTGAAGCGTGCACAGGGTTGTATTTCATTGGCTTCATTTGGAACGAGTGACAGCTGTAAAGTGACGAGTGCTACGTTTACACGATGACTCATAACGAGATGTGTTGAAAAATAAACTGTTCTACATGTTATTTCGCAGCAGCATTATTCAGTGAAATTTTAATTTTTATATACTTTTCACACTCCAAGCTTGCCATTGTAAAGTTTAGAAATTTAACAAATTTGTAAATAACGTATTTTATAGTTTATATATTAGAATCGTGAATTTGGCGTATAAACGTCGATGAAATTGCTGGCAACAACAGAGCGGAATATGCACCAAAGAAAGTAACGAAAGACAGCAAGGAAAACAACAAATGGATGAGAATGAAAGTAGCCTGATTATTTACGGCCTGGAACTGCAGGCTCGAGCTTTGACACCTCAATATGGCGAAGGCAACGACGTCCGGTTTTTCATAGCCACCAATTCCCTTAAGCCGACCAATACCAATCAACTACATTTGCTACAGTATGACGAAGAACAAGGAAACGTTCAATCCAAGGTAGAATTAATTCCAGACACAGAATTCCATTCCGAGCAATTAATTTGATGGATTTTCTTAGATATTCGAGCACTCTTTGGGTGAAGTATGGAATCTGAGAAGTTGTCCTCATCAAGCCAATTTGTTGGCTTCTGTGTACCAAAAGGGAGCCCAAGTGGTCACCCAGGCGGCTTTATTGACACTACCCGATGACCTGAGCTCAGTCCGTACAGAGCAGCTGAAGTCAGAGTATATACCCTGGAAGCAGGTAGAGGTTTTGGACACGGCCGCCTATGGTGGACGCGTCAAGACAATCGAATTCCATCCCAGCCAGGAGCAGACTTTGGCCTGTGTTGTGGGCAGCAAAGTGGCTTTAATGCAACGGGCCGAATCCTCGACTCGTGTAATAGCCGATTTGGTTGGGACTGGTTCCAATTCGAAACATATACCACCGTTTACCACGGGCAAATGGTCGCACCATCATCAGGGTAATCAGTTTCTCACCCTCCACGACTGCACCCTTAGCTCTTACGATGTGAGGGACACGCAGCATTGTTCCTGGAGTATAAGCGACGCACATGGGCAACTCGTTCGTGATCTAGATTGTAATCCCAACAAGCAATGCCACGTAATGACTGGCGGTGATGATGGCTACTTAAAGATTTGGGATTACAGAATGCCCAAAGCACCAGTCTTTGAGCGCAGCGATCATTCGCATTGGATTTGGTCTGTACGATTCAATACATTCCACGATCAGCTCCTGCTCTCTAGCTCTAGTGACTGCAAGGTATTGCTAACCTGCGCAGGTTCTGTCAGTTCCGAACTACATTCCCAGGATGAGGTCAGCAACGAAGGTGGGGCGGACGAACGCCAACGACCCTTGCTTTCGGATGGGTTGCTACAAACGTTTGACCAGCATGAGGATTCCGTATACTGTGCCGAATGGAGCAATGTTGATCCCTGGATATTTGCCTCACTCAGCTATGATGGACGCGTCATAATCTCAAAAGTGCCCAAGCAGTACAAGTATCAGATTATTTTCTAAACTTTGTGTACTTTAGGTTATTAATAAATTTAATAAATATTTATTTATGTATGTACGTGTAGTGTATAAAACTAACTAAAGGGCAATGTGCGTTGGTCGGTATGGATTATTAACCCGTGTCCTCGGATGTACAATCCGAGGAATCATTAGGATTCGCTATCTCAACCGAGCAAAGGCGTTTAATTAGCTCATTTTCGAGTTCTACCACACCATTCTCTATGGCCTCCTCCATTTGAACGTATTCAATAGTGGCTCCACTTTTCTTTGATCCTGAAGCAGCAGTTGGCTTTACTGTTGTTGCTGCTGCTCCTGTTGATGATGTCGCCGCAGCTGCTGCTGTACCTCCAGTTGCAGCTGCTGCTCCTCCTCCAACTGTAGATGCTGTGGCTCCACCTCCTCCTGCTTTTGCTGGTGATGATATCGCTGCTGATTCCGTTTCATCTTCCGCCTCTTCAGCCAAACTGCTGCGCTGCTGCTGTTGTGGTTGTACCTCGGCGTAAATTACGGGATATTGTTGTTGCAATTTCTGCTTGACAATTCTTATTTTCCGGAATATATAATCGAGATCCTTTTTCATTTCACCCAGACATTTGACATGGCGCTTAAAATCATCATTGGCGCTCTTCAGGCGACTTTGTGATAAGGCATTGCAATTGAGCAACATTTCGTTGGTCTTTTCGAAACGTTGGAGCCTGCATGGAATATTGATTTATTTATTTTCTTTGTAGTCGTAGTCAGTATTGTCTTACATTTGTTTTTGGGCCCTGATCATTGTCTCCACATCGCCCTGATTGACCATGCCCGCTAGTCCTTGAATAAAAACCTCAGCAGCTGAGTTACCAGCACTGAAACCATTAAAGGATTCCAAATCCGTATCCATTGTTTGCTTCGTATGTTTCGATCTATCTCACTATATTTGTTTTCACTTTCACTTCAGCGAGTAACACTAACAATCACATTGTGACCAGTGAAAAAAAGTAACGATTTACTGTTTATTACTATTACTATAAATAATATTGAATAACATTATACAACGCAGATTGGGAGTTGTTAGTTGTTTCGAAAATTTAACATTATTTTTTCATTCTTTGAAAAATTCTTGACTCAATTTAGCTTAAATAATTTCAAAATTGCCATCTCTATCAGTTTGACACTCACTGTCCAGTGTTGTAATATGTTGGCAGAAATTTGTAAAAAATCATTTATAATTGGCCGAACGCTGTGCCGGTACAATCGCGTACAATCTAATATCACACATTTACGCTCCATTTGCAGCATAAATATGAAATTGGCTCCAACTGTGAAATTGAACAATGGCTATGAAATGCCGGTTTTAGGCTTAGGTACCTATGAGGTGAGTCCAAAACTGAGAACTACTATATAATGCATAATAGTACATACATAAGTACTACATACATGTCCAACATATAATATAATTAGCACTATTCCCTTATCTGTGTGGGTAAAACTAGATGATCATATAGATAATTTGTTGGTTGCCAGTATATCTATGTACATACATACATATGTACACTGTTGAGCATAAATCAACAGTTAACTCATGTTGAATAAAGCAACAAGTGACACCGGTTACATTTATCCATCATATGCATGTATGTGTATGTATGTACATCATATGTACATCATACGTACATATATACAGTGGCACAAATATGTGTTCTCACAGAGTAACCAAATGGTATATGTATTTTGAAATCATTCAGATAGAATTATGTTGCTTATTGTGGGAACACACATTTTGATAGTTCTATTTTTGATATTTGGATGCAAAAACCAAATGGTTTCAATTAATATCGATCAGATCTCCAAGTAGTAACATCCTATTCTTATTGCCAACGAATTGGTTGTTGTACTGTACTGTACAGCGACATTTGTGAAACACTGTATGCTTGCTTACACTGAACGAAAATTGTAGTTAAAAAAATCGAAATGTGAAAATGCAGTGCATTATGCCCTGGGATCGGGCTACCGTCACATCGATACGGCGTATCTTTACCGCAACGAAGCGTTAATTGGAAAAGTTCTCAGTGAAGTGTTCTCGGGGGGAAAACTACAACGGGAACATGTGTATCTAGTGACCAAGGTAAGTCCAAAATACATTAAATGAGTGTATATACTATATCCTATTTATCTTTTATAGCTTTGGGACATTTATCATGAACCTTTTCGTGTGCTCGATGCTTGTCGAATGCAACTGCGATTGCTCAATGTGGATTACATTGATCTTTATCTTATGCACTCACCGGTGGGCGTTAACTATGTGAGTGATGCGGATCTGATGCCCCACAGGAATGAAGAACTATGGACCAAGTAAGTACGAGTAAGTGATATTATCGCATTCTACTTGAATCATCTTGTTTCGTGTCTTAGCAATGTGGACTATTTGGATACATATGGAGCCATGGAGAAGCTAGTGGAAATGGGTCTAGTCCGTAGTCTTGGCGTATCCAATTTTAATTTAATACAATTGCAACGATTAATTGATAATTGTAGCATAAAGCCAGCTGTCTTGCAAATCGAATGCCATATGGAATTGATACAATGGCCCCTGCTCAAGTATTGCGAAAGGGAGAATATAATGGTTACCGCCTATTCCCCATTGGGACGTCCAAAATTGAGTAGACCTCTGCCCGACTACTATACAGATGCTCATATTTTGGAAATGTCCAAGAAATATGTGAAGTCTCCAGCTCAAATTGTATTGAGATATTTGGTATGTTATTATTTAACGAAAGAAGAATTTTCGATTTTATTTTTTATAAATAATCCACAGGTGGACATAGGTCTCATACCAATACCCAAGGCAGCCCAACCTATTCATTTAGAGGAGAATTTGCAAATTTTTGACTTTACTCTGACAGTGGCGGAACGACAGCAATTAGAGATATTGAATAAAGGCTTCAGAATCTGGAAATTTGAGAAGGCCAAATGTCATCAATATTATCCATATTAGATTGTATTAGAAATTGCACTGAAAGAAACTTACTTTTATAACATCCAAAGATCATTATAGTCTTTCATATCTTTCGCGTGCCAAACGCTTTTGCTCAGCAACATAATCCCTAATGTTATTACGATTGCTATTTTCTCGCATCTTAGCGTTCTCTATGGTATTTATACTGAATCGTACTCGATGCGGGTCCGAAAAAATTCGAACTATCATGGCCCAGAGTCGAGCTAAAAAGCACATGATTTACCTACACACAGATAATGGGGATTGATGGGATAAGATGAGGGGAAAAAGTATAATTTTTTTTATATGTACATATATCCTTTTTTACAGTCCAAGAACAACGAGGGAGAAATTGCCGTCAAGCATGCCATAGATGTCGGTTATCGTCATATCGATACCGCCTATTTCTATCAAAATGAAGGCGAGGTGGGCAAGGCCATACGTGAAAAGATTGCTGAGGGTGTCGTCAAGCGGGAAGATATCTTTCTGGTCACAAAGGTAAATTGATGTAAAAGGGTTTTATTGTCATATTTATTGTTTTCAATCATGCTTTTGTTGATGAAGCTGTGGAACATTCATCATGATCCTGAGCGCGTCGAGGGTGCCTGCCGCAAGCAATTGGCTAACTTTGGTCTAGACTATATCGATCTCTATTTAATGCACTTGCCCGTCGCTTATAAATATGTGAATGAGGAGTGTTTGCTACCTAAAAACGACGAGGATGTACTACAGCTTTCCGATGTCGACTATTTGAACACGTACAAGGCCATGGAGAATTTGGTAAAATTGGGCTTGGTTCGCAGCATTGGTGTGTCCAATTTTAATAGCGAGCAATTGCAACGTGTCTTGGATAATTGTGAAATCAAACCAGTTACCAATCAGGTTGAGTGTTCACCAGCTCTCAATCAGAAGCCACTGACAGCTTTCTGCAAGGAGCGTGGCGTTACACTGACTGCCTACTCGCCCCTGGGACGCCCTAAACCCGATGAACAGAAGCCTGAATTCATTTACTCGCCCAAAGTGAAGGCCATTGCCGAGAAGCATGGCAAAACTGCCCCACAAATTGTTCTACGCTATTTGGTAAGTGTTTATCTAGACCGAACTGGCGGTTAGCGACTAAATCTCAATTAATTGAATTATTTTGCTTACAGGTGGACATTGGTGTCATACCCATACCAAAGTCATCGAATGCCGAACGTATAAGTGAAAATTTCAATATCTTTGATTTCGAGTTGAACTCGGAGGAGAAAGAAGTGCTCGATGGTTTCCATACTGGCGAACGTTTGGTGCCATTCAATCTAATCAAGGGACAGAATCACAAGTATTATCCCTTTGCCATTGAGTTTTAAGTCAGTCATATGTGATATAAATTATATTCAATAAACTCAAATTTGTGTCTCCTATTACTCACGTTATTTAGATAAATTTTTAGTGCAGCGATGGCAATTTTTTTGAAAGCACTGTTCGATTATGAGATGACAAGTCGCTTTTTTCACTTGGGCTTAATGGGACGGGGACGTGTGGCTAGCCCTACAACCCACCAACACCCCACAGCCCCAGCGTCAGTGTCGCCAACCCTAAGTCAAAATGTTAAGCAAACTTTTCTGATTTGATTAATCCACTAATTGAGTTGCGTCTTAAATGAGTTGCCTCATTTAAAATCGATGACTATCTGCAGCAGTATATAATAATCTCCAATAATTTGTAGAACTTAACATTTTTAAAAATTTTAACGTTTGTTTCAAATAGAATTATGTAGCCAAAAAAAAGTTGATCAAAAAATTAAGGGGTCCCAGGAAATAATGATTTGAAAAAACCACTCGATTCAGGAGAATTTGAAAATCGTTTGGGTTTCTCCCCGTGTAGATCAAGATAAGAGTGGATCCAACTCTATGGTGAATTGGATGGATGGATGAATGCAGCAATTAGATCGGGCAAGAGCACAAACAGAAATGATGCATGAAAATGTTATTATGCGTAATATCCCGAAAAACGTATCTATCACCTGACCATGATCAATTATTTATAGATTATTCAGAACATTACGCGCTGATGAACCCCATAATATTGTTGTTGGTGAGTGATGTACAAATTGTATTCCCCTAGATACATACATATATGTATCTATAAGACAATGTACTCAAAACTCACTTATGTATATAGTTAGAAGTTTTGTGGTTTACGTCAGTGAACATAATTTCAAGATTTTTATAGATTTCAATTTAGTGGCGACACACGCGCTAAATGGAATTTCAGTTAATATGGCGCCCCTTCAACCTGACACAAGTCGCACATACTTCTAAATCCAAAAATACCTAAAGAAATGTGAGAGACGTTGGGGATGGGGATGGGGTCGGTGGTCGGTAGACGGTGGGGCAATGAAACACCTTTTTAACCCCATGAAGAATCATCGAGAGCTAGAGAGGGATGGGCCAGATGTTTGCCTTCCCAACTAAGAACTGACCTCTGTCGACGTCATCTAAGAATAGGCATTAAAAAAAAGTCTAGAAAATTACTTTAAAAATTACTAGAGGAGGGGGAGGGCTTCAGTTGAGTTGTCGTTAATAACTTTGTTGTCTTTCTGTGTGTGTTTTTTGTTTTTAATTCATTTCACATTCGTTTACACTCAGTTGGGGCAGTTGAGTGAAAAACCAACGTTGAGTGACGAACGAGCGAGCGAGGTTTAAATAAATTTTCAGTTTAACCAAATTCAACAGTTTCGCTCAAAGCGTCTACGCGTTCACAACAACATTGTAGTAGCCCCAAGTAGTCCCCCCAAACCGAGAGACCAAGACCCAGACCCAGTCGTCCGTCCAAGCAGCAGCAGCAGCTAAGACAAGATAAACCAACAAAAAATATATATCTACATATATCGGGCCCCCGGAACCTAGCAGCAGCACAGGGGCTAATGCAACTGAAAAATAAATTTATATAATTATTTTTTTTTTGCGACTTGTGAAATTTTTGTCGTCTGACGAAAGAGCCCGACATTTGGCAAACACAAAAAACATAAAACATAGTGCGTGAAACAGTTTTCGCTACATAAATAACTACAACAACAACAACAACAATCATAAAATGTGAGTTAAAAATCTGCAAAAAAGGATACCAAAAAAGATCATTATTATTTTTTTCGTTTTTTTTTCCTTGAATGTTAGCATTTTATTTACATAATCGAGAAAAACTGAGTGTGTTGTGTGCGGTTAGTCGAAGAAAAACTTTCGCTTTCACCGCTGCTGCTTCAGCTGTAGCTTGGAGCTTAAGAGCTTCGTCTTAGTTGTAGTCACCATGGTTGGTCGCTGGTCTCTGACTCTCTGCAAGCCTTGGGCGTACGCCAGCCAGCCATGTAGCCAACCAATCTTGATCTCCCATCCCATTTCCATCACCATTTTTGGAGAAACAACACATCACTGCTTTTCACTTTTCACTCGAGAACTAGAGACAACGACTTGATATTCAAGGCTATATAGCTATAGATAGACTATTGTCCAACTTCGAATTCCAAATTCCAAGTGCATTAAACGAACGATGAGCCAATTTAATTACTTTGACTGCAAGTCTTTTGTAATGTTTTCCCCTCGTCATAAAAAATCAAAAGGCCCCGTCAAGGTCTTGTCCAACGCAGCGAAGTGTGTAGTTGGCCAACACAGCGCGGCCATTAAAAGCATGGCGAAGAGACGTCAATATGTACACTTGGTTGAAATAGTTATAGATATTCGAACCATGAATGGTTTAGCAATTGCCTTGGCGATCGCCCACCAACGTTTACGAAGGGCTTAGTGGTGCTAAAGGACTACACAGCACTACAACACATTCGTCACTTAAATTCTGTGAATTTAGTTTCAAGTTCAAAACGTGCTTCGGCTTCAGCTCTTACCGATTATGCACTATTTTCAACATGGACTCACTCATTCGATTAGATTTCAAGGACTACAGAGCACTAAATTTTTCGTCACTCAAATTATGAATTTAGTTTCTAGGGTAGTGAAATTTCGAGTTCAAAACGTGGTTTCACTTTCTTTGCACCAGAATGAATAAGAGGATTTAGGTGCGTAAGGACTACAGAGCACTACAAGATTCGTCACTCAAATTATGAATTTAAGTTCAAAACGTGCTTCAGTCAGGTCTTCAGAATCCTGCACACTTATTTTCACATGGAGTCGTTCATTCGATTAGAATTTTGTCAATAGATTTGAGAAAAAAAAGAACGAAAGAACGACTACTTGTTAGGCACACATCGATTCGTATTAGAAACTCCAATTGACGACTTGTGTGTACTTATGAGTTCGTTCACGTAAATGACTGGCCAGAGCACTTCGACAGTGTAACCTTGCGCCAAAAAACGTGCAATGACTTAAGAACTATGGCTATGGCTATTGCTATGGTGAGAATTACTGTATAGAATAGTGTGTATACATTTTGTATAATTAATAATGATGCATTTTGCATTATTCTGCCTGATCACGTTGAGGGTTAAAAGTATGTACATATCTATACTCTCGTACATACACATAACTCTTCAATAGGTACTTGTACTTGAATATAAATTGCTATTCATTCAACATTTACTACTTTGGCAAAATGCAATCTCGAAATGATAATACGGAAGGGAAAATCTAAAGCGTTAAGTCGTAAAATTGTTAAATCGAAATTGAGCCAACGACTACAAAAAAAATAAACAAACAAAATTGCCAAAAGGTAGGAGGATGGGGATGACGATGGGAAATGGGGGTATATATGAGGAGGAGCTCTATAACTTCCAAGTATTACTCAAACTCTGGAGAGTTCGACAAAAAATATGTGTGTGAAACCAGTTTTGAGCGAAATCTTTACTCTCTTTTGTATGTTGTTGGTTTTTTTTCTTATTTTAAGCTGTACTTTAGTTTGCCAGGTTTTTTTATGTTTTGTGTGTGTGATGTAACCAACGAACGTAGAGGAGGAGGCTAATTGGCAGAGCGGATACCTCCCCCCCTCACACACACACAGAAACTTCCAACCAAAAAAGAAATGATAAATCGCACGTTTCGTGCAAGCCAAATGTGGAGTGACTTGGCCCATAAATGATGATCGGTGTTAGCGCAATGTCTGCTCGTTCGTTGGCCAAAAAGGGTCTTACAGATATGGGCCATAGGTATGGCTAGGGTTTGGGTATGGGTAATGTCTTAATATATATATATGTATATATATATATATACAAGTAGATATATTCAAAGCAGGGCATATTACCAATTTAATTTTACAACAGCAACGCGTTTTACCATGTACATTGAAAGACAGAAAAAAAAACTGTGTGAAGGCCATGAAAGTGAAAAAAAACTTGATTTCGGTTCCGCGGGGTGACGGCAAGACTCTGGGTTGTTAAGACTTTATATGTACATAGCTTGTGGTTTATTGTGGTGGTCGTCTCTCATAAATAGTTTGTTGACCAAAAAACACAAAAAAAAAAAAAAACCAACGACTTGTTGTTTATTTTGCAGGGTATTTGCATTGTAAAGCAAAAGGCTGGCATCCGCAATGATTTCGTTTCGGTTATCTCTGGTATAGCAATACCTTTATAATATAATTCAGTTGGATATCATCTTTCTTTTGGCTTTTCTGACCTTCGAAAGTAAATGGGTTTTTTTTGATGATGATGATGAGACGATGACGAGAAGTTGCCTTTTCTCCCTCTTGCAGTCGCGCTCTCACTCTGTTCATATGCAAAATAGTAATCGAGAGGGGCCCCTCGATTTTGGGTCACGGTCAATGGACCGGTGAAACAGCTGGCAAAAGAGCTAAACGCTTTGCTATGGAAATGGACCAACTCTGGATTTGTTAATAGACACACACACTGTCTCTCTTCCTCCCACCTCGCTCTCTCTCTCTCTGTGTATCATGCATATTCATAAGTTAGGCTACCTACCCACGCATATTATAGATCGGAGGGGGAAAACCAATGGGCAATGGGCAATGGCCAATGCACTTCGCTCTCTCGCGCGGTTTGGTCGACAAAAGTCAAGTGGGTTTAATTCATGAGACCGACACAGACAGACAACGCTATGTGGGCTACTAAACTTTGTTGACCCGCGGAGAGTTCGATGAATTTTAACATTTCGGGTTGCGCAAGCGATTAGCTGCCGAGATGCTGACCAAGGGCAACCACTCAATTAGTGACACTGGCAGTGGCACCGTTGCTCGTTGTTCGTTGGTCGATGGTCGCTAGTGACTGTATTTATTTTCTGCACTGCATTACATTTGTTTTTCTTTTTTTGTACTCTGGCTTTTTTTGTAGATGTTGGAAACCGAGATTTTGCAACAACCGAAATTCAATGGTCCTGCTTCAACATCATCCGTGGACAGTGATTATGATTATCCACCTTATGTGTGTGGCCTGAGTTCGGCCATGAAACAGGTGGCCAAGGAGGAATTGCATGAGGACGAGAACATCAGACGTCAGGCATTGGCACAGTTTCGCGAATGGATTGCCAAGCATCCGCATATTAAGAAATGTCGCACCGATGCCGTCTTCCTGTTGCGTTTTTTGCGTACGAAAAAGTTTTCGGTGCCATCGGCCTGCGAGATGCTGGAACGTTATTTGACCATAAGGCAATTGTTTCCACAATGGTTCCAACAGCTGGATATCAATGATCCGGCCATAAATGAGATATTTGAAAACGGTTACCTGGTGCCGTTGCCTCAACGTGATTCAAGCGGTCGTCAGGTAATCTTTTCAAGGGCTGCTAAATTTGATCCCTACAAGGTAAGCAGAATGAAACTCTCTACTCATACTCGTATGGCCTTGAAGTCAAACTCATAACTAATAATATTCTTTCTGTTCGTCGTCTAGTTTACCTCGGTGCAAATGGCCCGCGTCCATAGCCTGATTTGTGAGGCTCTGCTGGACGATGAGGACTCTCAGGTGGCTGGTTATGTTTATATCAATGATGAGAGTGGCATGAATATGGGCTTTGTTAGTCTCTGGTCGCTGACCGATCTACGCAGCATTGTCAAATGCATTCAGAATTCCACACCGATGCGTCATAAGGAGACACATTTCGTTAATATTCCCCACTATGCCAACAGAATCATTGAATTGGGTGTCTCCATGCTCAGCGACAAGTTGAAGAAACGCATCATTGTGAGTTTTTTGAATTTGAATCGATTGAAGAATGTTTCTATCTCTAATTGCAACTGCTTCTCTTTCTAAACAGGTGCACAAAAATGTCGAAATACTTAAATCGAAAATAGATGCCGATATACTGCCAAAGGAATATGGCGGCACTATGCCCATGGCTGACATGATTCGGGAATTCAAACAGAAGCTAGTGCAACGTCGTGCAGCTATTTTGGCATTGGACGACATGCAAATCGAAGTCACAAAGGAGGCGGCCAATTTTGCTGGCAATGACATTGGCGACATCGATGCCGGCGTTGTGGGCAGCTTTAGGAAACTGGAGGTGGATTAATTCAATCCAATCACCACCACCTCTCTTATATGTATATGTATGTAGGCTTAAGGCTAGGCTAGTAGATGACGATGATAGAGAAACGCGCGCGCGGGCATGCACAATTTTTTGTACTCGTACCTATTTAAAAACAAAAACCCTTTGTAAAAGATTCTAACGAGGGATCTTCATATTAGCACAAACAGACACCATCACCAGAGTAACGCCGCCCACTTTTGGCACCACTGGTTAAGGTAAAACCGGATACAACTGAACTGTACTGAACTGAAACTGAACTTGAGCTTGTTGGTTAGTGTAGAGTTTATGCAGTTAGTTAGTAGCTCTCTAGTTATACTACTACTACTATGTACTACTAAAATGTATTCCATCTATTGCGTTATATGTACCTACTGTTATGTGTATGTATGTCTATTTAAATATATATATATATTTGTATATTTTGTTGTTAACATAAGTCCTACACATGTGTGTGTGCTTTACTTCCCCCAAAAATGATCCATTATCTAGGAGAAGGAGGCTAGATTGCTGGGTGATCACAACTAATACGGGTCAATGACCACTCGTTTGATAAGAACCAAGTGCTTTTAAGTAGCGCAAACGAAACCGAAAGCATGCATCATTCGGGAAGGTCTTCAGATGCAATCTCACTACTGGATATAACCAGAATAGCTTACGAATAACCGTTATAACATTCGCAGTGCACACGTCCTTAAAGTAACCAAATGCAAAGTAAGTAGGCGTTTCGGGAAGGTCTGCAAATTACTGAAAAAAATTAAAGATGCGATCACACTTGCATACTATAACCGAAATAACTTACGAATCACATACGTTCGTAACTAACGGTTACAATTCGTTTTGCCTAATCTGACGGTGATTGATCGTATTTGCTTCGTCGTGTCATTTGGAAGTGCGTCATAAATATATCATAAAGGGTATTCGAACGATCGTACACACACATACAAAAACTCTTGTTAGAGAATTCTGTTGTAATGCGATAACGGTGACAAGACAGACGACAGCCAGCGGCAGGCAGCCGCGAGAGAATCTCTTATTGCATTTCAAACCAAGTAAGACAGCTTACAGAGAAGAGCTAAAAGAGCTCGCAGAATGAAAACTTTGTTGTATATCTCTGTTTGTGTAAACACAGATACATATAATAATGATCGAGTGTGTGTGTGTGTGTGTATGAGTAAGAATGTGTGTCGGCATATTATGATTGTACGCTTTATTATTATGGCTTGTGCAAGCGAAGTAATTTCCAAGTTAACTTTTCAGTTGAACGCTGGAACAGCTGGAGAACGCGAGCGTCGCGTAGTATGCTCAAGTCTCAGTCTCAAATCTCAACTAAAGTCGTTAATTTTCGCGCTTTGTGATTGTGCTAAATGGTTTGCTTTGTGACCTGAACACAAGTATGTCGACATATTATTATTATTATTAAATACGAGTTGGGTAATTGCAGAATAAAGTTTTAATCCGACCCCTTGCACTAACTTCTCTCACTCTTATCGATGACTAAGAATTTTGTCTTGATAAAGAAGAAAAACGTTAGTAGTTAAGCAGCCCCAGCCGGTATACCTACACGGCTACACGGCGTATGAGCAATATTTTTTTATTGGGATTACGTAGCATCACGTTGGAGTTGGAGGAACTATGTGCACAGTATTTCGAAATTGATTCGAAGGGAAAGCATAACTCTCTGCAAATTATATGATCACGACACAAGTTATAACAATAAAGTGCCTAGTGCTGAGTGCCGTAGTGTGCCTGCAGGTAGGTCATACAATTTCCCACTGGGTTTTAATTTCTTTCTCTGCAAAGACACGAGCGGTTACAATTCAACAAGTGATTAAGAGAGACAGAGATAGAGAGGATATTGGGGAGAGTAAGCTTGCAAGTACTTGAGTACGGGAGAGTAAAGCTTCATGTAAACAGCTGATGTGGAGCTTTTTTCTTTTCTTTTTTTGGGTGGGCGCATGTTGAAAGAGAGTGGGGGCGAAATCGCGCCTTTCCAGTGGGAAAGAGGTGGTGGCTTGTGGCAACTAACATTTTATCAATTCAAAGTGCGAGACTGAGATAAGACAAAAAAAAGTACACAGAAATGTAGGCAAGTAGGCGACGGTCGGCCCGGCGAGTCATTAAGTCATTAACACACACTCAAAAACAACAACAAACCCGAACAAAAAACAACAACAAAGAGGGAAAATTATCACTAGCACTTCTTCTTCTTATTGTCCATAGAGCGAAGCGATCGAAATCCAAAAACCATACGTCGTATGGTGGGCACATCAGTTGAGCAGGAGAACGCCGAGTGACGGCGGCGGCGCAATCCCACTTCCAAAATTCTGAATAAGCATGAATAAGCTGCGTTCTCTTTTACCGGGTGGCGGCGGCGGTCAACAGTCGCCCTCCAACGCGCTGTCACGTCACTCAGTTGCGTTAGAGCCAGAGATTGGCTTTCAGATTACCATCGAATCCCCGCAACAAAAGCATCGTGATAGTGAACCAAATTTGGCAAATACGGCCAAGAATGGATGTGCGGTGCCAGAATTAAATGTTCATCTAATTGCCGCAAGGCATTTACCCTCACTATTTGGCTTCAAGATAGTCCAGGGTTATTTGATAAAGGTAAGAAGAGCGCAAAATCGAAAAGCTTTTCCACATATGTACATATATAAATTCTATTTTATTCATGGCAGGTCAAATTATTTCCCGGCACAAAGCGTTTGGATAGCAGCATACAAACCAATACTTGGCCAAAGTTTAATGAAAATTTCAAATTTCCACTGGTGCCAGATATTAAGTGAGCAAATTCTCTCCCTCTTTCTTAATTTATCGTTTGATCAATCATCTTATTTTCGAAAATAGACCCTCTTTGAAACATGGTTCTGCCTTCACATCGCGACGTTCTAATCAAAATCAAGTGAATGTGAATGGCGGGGAAATTCCCACAGCCGAAGATTTATTTGCTGGTCAATTTGTGGTCTTCACTGTCTATGCTCTGTTGGAGTTACCTGCTGCGGTAAGAAGTTTGAAATTACCTACCATAAACGAAACGAAATGAGCTTTCAACGATCTCTTCCAGAACTTTAGCCGTTTCAATAAAACTTATCGTTCGTTGAAAGATAAAAGCTCAAATTTTGTGCAACGTTTGGTGGAGAGTTCACCAGGAACGGCGTCACAAGCAGACGAACCAACAAACAATGCAGCAAATGCACCAAAGGATAAAGGAGTTGGCAAATCATCAAAGAAATCATCAGATAATCCACGAGATGCAATGCCCCCCTTAACCATAAGTGAATCACGTAGAAATATAGGTAACTATAGAAACTACTAACTAGCCAGCCAGCGAGTAAAGTCATATAATATGTAAATGGACTTCTTATAGGCTCTGTCACTTGCTACCTTGAACCCAAGCTCTTTAAGCGAAATACACGAAATGGTTCCTATGCCACAGAGGAATTGTGGCTGCCCATTAAAGATATAACGACGACGGTATCCAAGTCAACACCCAGTAATAATAATAACAATGTAAGTAAGACAAAGTTACGCAAAAATCATCACTAAACATAACGTGTGACCCCACGAACGTATGATTTTGTTTAATTGTGACACAGTGAAAGCAACCACGACAAACAACAAACAAGCCACGGACGGAAAATGAAATGAAAGCAAAACTTAACCCTGTCCGTGCCCCTTTTTTTTTTTCTTTTTGCTTTCAGTTAACGAATTCGCCAAAAGGTGTGGTCGAACTGGCGCTTGAGGTGCGCGATCTTAGCGCCAATGACAGTGAAACGACAGCGGAAGATCCTCAGATGCCATCACCACCATTGCCAGCTTCTTCTCCTTCTGCTCCTTCCACTCCCACTGTTAACAATTGGCAACGTATGACAGCCGAAGTGAAGAGAAAAATGGGCATCAGCAATGCTGGCGGAGGTTCTGGGTTTGGCAATGGTGATGAAAAACTAGTGCTACGTGTGACTACAGCTCGCATGCGCTGCTCCAACAAGGTCAAGGATGAGCTAGAGGCCACAGCCAGTTCGGGTGTCTATGTAAAGACGACAGCTTTCGAGCATGGCATCTATATTGATGCCTGGAAATCACCAATATTCTTTCCATCTCTATCCACAAAATGGGATATCGGTGACAAGAGTGAGGATGCCGCCACAATTAATATCCCACTGCAAAGTCTCAGTCAATTGGAGAATATTGTCATACGTATCACGTTGGCTACCAAGAAAATGGGCAAGAAACTCGTACTGGGCACTGTACTAGTTGGTGGTGCTCAAGCACAAGATACGGGCACAGTACAGATGCGTCTTATAAGAGAAGTGCCGCTAGGCGAACGTGTGGCCACTTGGCACTCTTACCAGTAAAATTGCCAATAATGTTTTTTTTTCCTTCATTTTTTGTTCATAGCCTACAAAATTTCAGTCAACTATTTTATATACATTTACCTACATATACATATATATGAATATATATATTTTTTATATGTCCGTTTAGTTCGTAGGTATGGTAGGTAGGCAGTAGGCACCTAGGTAGGTAGGTACTATACTTTCCTCACTTTACGATTAAATTTTATGCGCCAAAGTACTGAGAGTTTTTATTGGGAAAGTCGATACTGCGGGTTCAGCGTCAAGAGCGTGGTTTATGGTCAAGGCTATAACATTAACACCCAGAATCAGCTCAAGCTGAAAATGAAGAGATCTTAAGGGTTTTTTTTGCGCTACATTTTCCATGCTATGCGAATCCACGGTGCAAGGCGCTGCGAAATGTGTGTGTGCGCGCAACTTTACGCTGTGCATCGACTAGAAAGCACTCTGTATGCCAAGAGCGAACTCAATTGGGAACATTTTCACTTTCAAAGCGTCACTTTTTCTGCAGTCGCTTTTTGTAAAGTCATTATGACTTTTTCGTTAGTCGTCCTAGCGTTACGTTATGTCCAGTCGTCCTAACCTCACGTTTGAGATATTGAGTTCCTTCTTCCTACTTCTACATCCAAGAAGACCTACAACTTGGTGGAAATGTGGGAAGAAGGAGACAGTTGGCAAGCTATTTCCAAAAGAAGGGCCACTAGTTGTCGTTTTGGTAATCTTAATATACCCCTAACACACTCAACGGCTAGAGGGTATAAAAAGTCAACGGCGTCGACGACGTGCGCGACGTTTTTGTTCACTTCGAAGCGCTGGCATTGCGCCGCTCAGTTCTCGTAAAGACGGCGGTTGGATCGGTTGTGTGCTATATCTATATATACATATATATATGTATATATTTTCGAGTTGTGGTTTGTCTCTCACTAGATAAACACTGCGTTTAACGAGAAATAAATTGGCGTTGTTTCATTTTTTCAAATTTTGTGTTTTTTTTTGTTCTGTGTTTTTTGTAGTTTCTCCAATGTAAAAATAAAAATCATCAAAAAAAAACCAAAAAAATTAAAATTGTTTTGTTAAAAATAAAGTGTTAACTTTCGTTTCTATTTGATGCAAAAATCGCGCGCGCGTTGCCCTGTGATGACAAAAAAAATGCAAAATTCAGGAGCTTAATTCAAAATCAGAAAAAAAGATGCTGTCGGAGGAACGTTGTTGAAAGAAGTATTGCTTGTATGTCGATAATAAATCATTTAACAGTTTGCATTCATTAAAATAAAAAAAGAAAAGAACTATACATGCACATTTTGTGTGTATTTCGAATGTGCATTAAAAATGCATCTGTTGAATCTTGTGGAATTCTCTTTGCGATTACATCGCCGACTTTTTGCCGATTCGAGAGCAGAGCAGAGCAGTGCATGATTTATGTTCAACAACATCCGCTAATAGACGTCGTCAGAACAAATTTAATGCGTAGCCTATTACAACAGACAGAGATCAAGACGAGACGTGAGGAGAGGGTGAGCGGGGAGCGGAGAAACTCATACTGAGATGGACTGGTCTGGGATGGAGAGGCTGCTGCTGACTAACTAACTTAGTAATAAATAAAACTAAAACTCGAAACAACTTCCGCTGTCGTCGTCTGAAGACAATACCGATTCGATTCGTTTGGTATCGATACGAACAACTCTGCCCACGGAGGCGGCTGCTGCTGATGTGCTGCCCACTTTTTGCGAGGCAGCCAAAAAAACAAAAGCACGTTATTTTTGGTGTGTGTATTTTGCGTCATTAAAATTGCATTCATTTAACAGGCCGAGCACTGACTGCAGACAGACATGCAGCGACAGCTGCTTGGCCGAGCCAGACATTGTGGCTAGCCACAACTACCTCACTCACTCACTTATTCGCACACACTCGTTCGCTGTGCTGTGTGGCCAATACACTCACTTATCAAACGTTTAGGCCAACGCATTTGTATTTGAACCAAATTAGTACATTTTCATTCATTCATAAAAGAAAAACGAAACTATCCCACTAGGCGCCCATTCGATTTCGTTGGCGGTCGCTGCCCACCTACCTAAATTGCTCCAAAAAACGAAACGAAACTGAAACCTTGTGGGTGGTCGGTCGGTCGGACGGTCAGACGGTCGGTTGGTCGATCGCTCGCTACTTTTGTGAAATTTGCACAAAATTTATGTTAAGACTTATGGCCGAAGCTTCCTGATGTGCGCCAAATTTAATAATATTTATGACAGCTTATCGTATCGCTCCCCTCCTCATCCTCATCCGCTATCTTACCACCCCCCGATCCCGAAACCCATTCGAGTTTTAATCGCACTTTGTCAAGGTAAAGCATTGTGGGGGCGGCAAGCGGTTACGGGTCGACTATGACGAACGGTTTGTTTACACGGACAAAGACAGAGGCAGAAGCAGAGCAACAGAACGGCGGAGCTTGCTGCTGATGATGCTGCTCCTACTATGTTTGCTTGGCGAAGGCAGCAGCATCGTGTTCTAAATTAAGCAGCAACGTCGTCTTACAGACACGCAAGTGAATAAAAATAAATATATTGGGATGGTCGTTTTAAGCAAACATATTCAACATATTCTCACACTATTAAACAACATGATCACAAATATTGAGTAGCGAGACTTCACATTAGAAGCTATTGGGGGGATCTTTATCGTAAATTTTAAAAGTTTGAAACGGTTAATAAGCGGAGGACTGTTTCGGTTCATATATATGAAGAATCTTTATCAATGTATCATAGAATTTTGTTTAAAATGCCTGAATATATATATTGCACAAAATCTTCACAACTTTCAAAAATTTACTAAGTTTGAAACGGTTAAGGGACTATCTGTTTCGGTTCCATTGGGGACTTACAGATTATAGAATTTAATTTATATTTTAACATATATCCCCGACTATCGAACGTTCAGAATATCGTGGTATAGAACCCTTTTAAAAGTTTTGTCTAATTAAAACGGTTAAGACGACTGCTTTCTGTTTCGGTTGCATTCAGAGTTTGCTTTTGTAACGAATATCTAGTTAAAATAACGACAAACTTTCCGACTTTTTAATGCTATATATGGTAAAATATGGCAAAATGAACTCATGTGCATCCCAAAAAAGGAAGACAATAGATTTACTTGTAAGAATTTGTTATGTTTTGTTTAAAAAAAAAATGAAAAGAACTGAGTGGGTGAAAGAAACTGGTTCTGCTTACATACTAGACGCGTTCGAGCACATACCAAACTTGGTGGCTCTGCATAGATCGACGATACTAATCTCAAGTATATCTCAAAATGTAATTGATTTCGGTTGGCAATGATTACGTATCGATATTTGTTCACTTACCCGCAAATTTTAAATGCCGCTTCACACACATTTTTTAACTGTAGAAAAGAAAATGTGAATTGTTATTAATTTACTGACAGTTGAAATTATTTGAAATAGATGGAAATGTCCATCCCAGGATGGGGATATACACAGACACACACAGGCACATGTCGTCGTCAGGTGTTTAAGAATAGTTTCTCTAGTGGTTTGTTTGTGGTATTTTGTTTTTTTTCTGAAATTTTTGTTGGTTTTTCCCTCCCCCCCACCAGGCGAAATTCCGCTTAATATATTGTATGGCTGCTCTTCACAAACAATCCAGCAGGGGGAGAGTAAGTTACTCAACAGTTTTTCGGGTGGGTTGTTGAGATTATTAGATCAGATCGCTGACAGATATATATCAGCAGCAGCAGCACCACCAGCACCACCTACCCATCCCATTCATCGTCGTATTACTCAACTATTAACAACAAGTGCCCCTACGATACGATTCGATTTAAATGCGTTGAATCAAGTGCAATAAAATTGAAATACATTTTTTTGCCAACTCGAATTTCGAATTGTAATCGGATCGTGCTTGAATGTTATGGTCATTTAGCACAGAATATTAATGGTATATAATCAAATACAATGCCATTGTTAAGGCTGATCAGACTGACAAAGAGGAAGAGGAGCAGAGACCGGGAGCGGAAGAGATATTGTATCACCAATTTGGTCATTGGGAATAAAAAACCGGAATCAATGAAAAGTAGAACAACAGCAGCGCAAAATGATTGGAATCCATCATCGTCATGAGGTTCATCGTCTCATCATTGTGTATGCCAGAGCCCTTGCTGCAATCCACTCACTATCATTTATTCCCGACCTTAATGGTCGGGTCCAGCTAGATAGCTGGTATATAGTGCATTGTTGACGTCAAATCGATGCCATGCCATTGGAAGGTTTCAACTTGACGTGTCGAGCGGGTAGAGTGGGCACTCTTGGCTAATGTAAAAGAAATACAAGCATTCTCCTTTTCTTTTTTTTTTGGTTTTGTTTGTAGGCATAATTCATCTCTGAATGTTTTTAATTTTCCTCATTTGCTCGTCTGTGCGCTCTGCTGTTTGTAATTACATGTACACACAGAAATATGAAGCTAATTAATTTCACTTTTCTGCCCACGCTTTTGATCGCGTTTGCTTGGAGTGATGGCGCAGTCGGATAGAGGATGGGGATGGGGCTAAGGTCTCTTACAAGTTCAACATTTTTGTTCGCTTTGTAGTTGGGCCAAAAGGCGCAGCCCTGACGGCCAAATGCGGCGAATGCGTCAGCATACAACATAAAGTGCGTAAAGGAGGTGGGATGAGCGAGGAGGAGGAGGGAGAGGCGAAGGCACCCATGATGATTGTAGTTGTTTCGTACTTTGACGCAAATGAGCCGCTTAGTTCGGCTAAATTAAGCAAATGAATTGGCTCTTGAGAAAAGAAAAACACTATTGCAAATTATGAAGGGAAATAATAAAGCCAACACAAGTACCTCTATCTACAAAATTATTATATAATAATCGAATTCATGGGTACAATAGCAGGTGTTTTCCACCACCACCTCACATTGTGCTCTAATTTACTTCAACAAGCAAATTGATAACATAGAAACGTTTTTCAATAAAAACACCTTACGATCTCTTGGCCAAAAGAATTATATTCAACGATATAACTAAACCATTTCATTAGGTGAGGTGAGAAGCAAAACTATTTTCTAGGTTAATTGCAGAATAACTATCGTATTTGGACAGGAGATGTGTGCAGTATGCACGCAGATCATGTTTATTTAAAATTTTGGCCACGCCCCTTTCCGCCTCCAAAATTCGATTTTATTCCGAAATATTTATCGTATCGTAATTTAATTTGGCACTAATACGAATATCTATCATTCCACCAAATATCATAAGAATCGGAATAAAAATGGCCGAGTTATAAGTACATAGAAACGTTTTTCAGTCAAAGCGGTGCAAGGCAGATGCACACAAAAAAGAGCGGGATAGCATATTGAGAAAATCAACGATTTGGTCGGGGCATTTGCAAGAAATTTAATATATGAAGTTTCACCTGATGCATGGTACATACATACATCCAAGTCGGCCCGGCGACTTATTAACTTAATTTTTGTTAATTAAGATGGGATTTATTATTGTTTTTGTTCTGTGTTTTTGCAGGAACTCTTTTTGGCAGATTACTTCAATGTCGTTGCCCATACGGCAAGAATAGCGTTCATATATCATCCGATATCAAAATATAATCTCAAGAGCATGAGACAAATATCTCACATTGTGGTATTACTTGCACTTTTGCAGCTGCTGCTGGAAATTCAGGTGAGTAGGGACCCTCCCCCAACGAACCCCTCTAACCACCCGCGCTCACTTGACACAGACACACAATTACGTCAACCAAAAACAATTTGATTGAGAACTGTGAACAAAATTGAACAAAAAAAAAAGCACAGAAAAAACGTTAAAAAATGTAAATTGAACGCCAATTATCCGCATCCAAATTAGTTCAATGCCAATGCGACGACGACGTCGACGGTGGCGACGATGTAGAGACTTAATTCGGTTCACCGGAACGGTATCTCTAGCACTCACTCTATGCGTTTCCCTTGAGCTTGAGTTTCGGCCGGTTCCGCATGATTTCATGGGAATGTTTCGGTTAGGTCACTAGATTAGTTTAGCCTGGGTGACCTATGAACACAAACAAACGAATCAGCTTTACCGTAAAGGGCATCTATCCACAATTGGACGGCCTTGTAGCGAAAACGAAAGGGAATCGCATCTGTTGCTCATTTTGTATGATCTTCATAAAATCCCTGCGTTTAATGCTGTGCCGCCATCAATTTGGTGTTGTATGGGAAGCCTATTTTCGATTAGAGACGACACAGGAAGAAGGTATCCTCCTCCCTTTATAGTCACAGCACTTTACCATGTCGGCAAAAAAAAGAAAAACCACACTCGCATATATACAATATGTTATTTATAGCCACGACCGGCGACCGACGCCCGTCTATTTCTTCGTCATCTTCGTCGACGTCTCGCCTTTGGAACTGGAGGCACTTTTTCTTTGCCTGATGCGGATGCGAGACGACGACGACTTCTTCTTTTGCCCAAAGTCATTTGAGAGCAATGACACTTTAGACACAGAAGGAAAAAAAAAACCAAGTCAAGTAGCAGAAGCAGGCGACATCCCCAGCGGCATGGCCTGATTTATAGGTTTTCCGATGGGGGGAGTCAGTCGGCGTGGCTGAGACTTTCCCTCTGATAAAACTATGTAGTATATTGTTCACTTATCTTGACCATTGTTTTCTGTTTGTCTGTCTGTCCCCAGTGCGGCCACGTGCAGGATGCCAAAAGGCATATACATGCCGAATTTCGAGACGTAATGCACCACCATCCGCAACATCACCATCCACCATCATCCGCTAGGTATCACGGCTCCCATTGGCATAACGGGCAGCGTATACATCGATTTCATTCGCATCATCAGCAACGTTGGAGTGGCCGTAGGCGCTCGATTAATCATCAGCAGCCTTTTAGCCGTTGGACAGAGTGGACCCTATGCAATGAGGAGTGCATTAAGCATAGGGAGCGTTATTGCAAAGCAAAAAGACGCTGTGGCCACACAAAGCATGTGGAGCAACGCAAGTGTTGGCAGTAAGTAGTAAAGCAAAAAGCACTGCATCCTCTTTAGGTCGCACTGGTCACGGTTTGGTTTCGGTCTGTTTGCAGCTGTAGCCCCATCAAGTGGCATCAAGAACCAATGACAATTGAAGAAGTGCATCCACCACTAGAAAGATGGCCCCACTACACACCACCACCACCACCACCACCATTACCAGTAGCTGTGGCAGCTGTGCCAGCAGTGGCCTCACCATCCATCATTATAAACGCAGCAGCTGCAGCATCAAGTGGAACTCGCACAATTGGCTATGCGCCGCAGTCTCCTCCTCCTAATCCACCTCCTATTCCTCAATCTGACGACTCTGTGGAAGTGGTGCATAGGAGAACCACTCATGCTCCTCCCATAGCTATGGAAAGTAACGAAGAACTAGATGAACCCGAAGAAGATGATGAAACAGAAGATCTTGGAGGCAGTGATTTCTATGTATTGAAAAGGAATCGACATAGACGTCGTCAAAAACCCAAGGAGAGAGGAAATCGACAAAGACCAAGAACATCCAGGCGACCTTATGTAATGCCGGAGGATGACGACGATGTGGATGATTTTGAGGACTATATGGAACGCAAGTCATTGAGAACACGCAATTTGGATAGCAGCAGCAACAGCGGAGGTCTCGAGGGTGACATTTTTCAATACGAAGACTTTGATTTCGATCAATATGGCAGCATCTATGTGGACTCTGAGGAATATACGGATAATCGCAATAGTTCCACCTGGTTACCGCCAGCCAAAGATGGTCTAGTACTACGACGCAGACGTATCTATTCCAAATGGAGTCGCTGGACAAGATGTTCACCCAAATGCACAACACGACGTTATAAGTAAGTGGACATTTACATAGCTAAAAGTTATATCCCCCCAACAATAATTGTTTGTCTCTTAGAAAATGTCGTCTTAGTGATCAGTGTGGACGTGAAGTGCTTCGCGAGATAGCCTATTGCTATACAGAGGGTAGCTTTTGCCAGCAATGGCTGCAGTCCCAGGTCCATAAGTCTCCTGTCTACGAGGCTAGACCTGCACCAATTGCTGCACCTGCTGCTGCTTCGGCCGGGGGTGCCATGAGGCGAATGCATACGGCGGACTCCAATGGAGCATCGCTCAATAATAATGAAATCGATGTCATATTCAATGGCAAAGGCTATCGAGGACCTGAGTACACTCCGCTCAAGCTCCAATGCGGCATTGTGCGTAGCGGCAGCGGCAGACGCAGCATGTACAATATGCTTAAGATTATTGGTGGCAAGGCGGCACGAAAGGGAGAATGGCCCTGGCAGGTGGCCATTTTGAATCGTTTCAAGGAGGCATTTTGTGGGGGCACTTTGATTGCACCCAACTGGGTCTTAACGGCCGCCCATTGTGTGCGTAAAGTGCTCTATGTGCGCATCGGTGAGCATAATCTGGACTTTATTGATGGCACTGAAGTGCAATTGAGGGTTGCGAAGAGTTTTAAGCATCCCAGTTTCGATAAACGCACTGTGGACAGCGATGTAGCCCTGCTGAGGTGAGTAAACGGTTTACTTAACAAACCTAAAATGTATGGATATTCTCTCTCTATATATGTAGGCTACCCAAACCAGTGAATGCCACCACTTGGATAGGTTACTCCTGCCTACCAAGACCCTTCCAACCTTTGCCCAAGAACGTTGAATGCACTGTAATCGGTTGGGGCAAACGTAGCAATCGAGATGTGGCTGGCACAAGTGTGTTACGCAAAGCAGACGTTCCTATCATACCCATGGACAATTGTCGCAGTGTTTACCAGGATTATACCATAACAAAGGTAGGGAAAACAAATACGAGTATTTTAACTTACATTAGAGAGTTTTTCACGAAAACCATTTTGATTCTTGATTGTAGAACATGTTTTGCGCTGGTCACCGTCGCGGTCTGATCGACACTTGTGCCGGCGATTCCGGTGGTCCTTTACTCTGTCGCGATACTACCAAACCGAATCATCCGTGGACTATATTTGGCATCACTTCGTTTGGCGATGGTTGTGCCAAACGGAATAAGTTTGGCATATATGCCAAGGTACCCAACTATGTGGACTGGGTTTGGTCCGTGGTTAACTGTAATGGTAATTGTAAGCTGTAGTTGATCGTACACATAAAAAACATTGAATGTTTAGGAGGATCCTAGCCCTAAAATTCATTCTGTTCTGTTCTGCAGAGGCTGTGAAATACTCACATAAATCTTACAAATATGTATATATATATATATATATATGTATATGGTGTATACTTAATATATAGGTCAAAATATTTTAGAAAACATTGCCAGCGGCATAATCGAATTTAACGTACATAAAAGATGCCCTCCCCTTCCCCCCGAACAATGATTATATTGCTTATTTAAATACTTTTTTTGAGGGCGTTTCTACTCCCTCAAGTTTCCCCCTTTATGTATAATGTATATATATAATACTAACTCTTTTTTAACACGAATCCTTTTGGTTTTTTTTTTTAACACAGCTTTAAAAAAGTTTAATCTAAGCGAATACGAATCGAATTGAATCGAACTTGAATCTGATTTGTTTAATCATCTAATGGTTAAAATTCAAATATGTTTTTTTAAAACGAAAAGCACAATTAATTAGTTAATGTAGCAGGAATTGAATTTAAGCATTATGTTAATTAATAATTGTAAACTAATATTTTAATTTAAATAAAAAATAGAAGAAAAAACCTTTGTTGAAAATATACAGATCGAACGGGAAAAAGATTGTTCTAAAAGTTTTCATTACTTTATTTTTTTTTAATTATACACATATATGTATATATTAATTTATATATGTATGTGTATGTGTATGCGTGTGTTTATATATATATGTGCATGTGTGTGTGTTAAATGCTGCACGTTTCAGGCATCCAATATCCATCATCATCATCTATAACTATTTAACGTGACCTTTTTACAATATTTTTCTTTACTTTTCGTTTACCATCTTCTCTGTTTTACTACTATTACTACTACACAAGTACATACACACATACACATACGCACACACACACAGAGACAATTGTTTATATAAAAAACATACGATCACAAGAGAGAGGTGAGTGCACGATTGCACAAATACAAAAAAAAAAGATGTATATATATGTTTATATCTAAAACATTTCCATATAAAGATTTACGTAAGTAGGTTAGGTTAGACGACGACAGACAGACAGACCGACAGACGAAACAGAACCAACCATAATATATATGTGTATCTCTCAAAAACAAATCCAAAGCTATTTGGAATCACTCAACGCATAGTGAACCGCCACGGAAGCCAATAGAATTAGCAAGGCCACAGCAATCCCAACCATGTAGAGACTGCGCGACAGTTCACGCTTTGGCATTGAACTGGGCAAAATGGTGTGGCCATCATCCAATTGATCGGATACATCATGACTGCCACTATCATCCGGTAAGCCTTCGGCATCCGCTAATATTGTTTCCGGATCGAGTTCAATGTCGAGTATCTGTTTCGCCTGGGCCACCACAACGGTGGGAGCCTCGCCTCTAAATAGATATTCAGAGAATTGCACAGTGTTGTTGTTGCTGCTGATGCCACCTTCGGCAGCTGGCAGACTAAAGAATACCCTACGTGGTGGTTCGCTTATATACATTGCCTCATTGGTCACATGGGGATCGGTGAGTCCGTCGCAATAAACCTGAATACGTGTTATCAACGATCTGAGGACATCGTCGCGTAAAAAACGCTTCACATCGGCCAAACTATTGCGTGGACTGCAAAAAATGCGAGTCGAAATGATTCCAGAGAGGCGAAGAGTGCCATTAAATTCCTGCACTTTGATGTCACTCGGTTTGCTCAACTGGCACTTGACCGGCAACACTATGCTGGCACGTATGATATCGTTACTGCTGCCCCTGTTCCCATCTGATCCCGTCGTCGACGTCGTCGTCTCATTTGAACTCAGATGCTGTAATGTGGCACTGGATACACGTGAACTGTTTGGACCACTATTGGTTGTTGTTGTTGTTGCTGCTGCTGTTGCCTTATTGTTTTTATCATCCTTTGGCTTTTTCTTCTTTATATATGCCTGTAAATCGAGCGTATCATCGACAATCTCATTTTGCAGGAATACCTCACTGGCTATAAGATTTTTACGCACTGCCACAATTATATTTTGGAATTGATCTTCTATATTAATACGGCGGGCTGCATCCCTTATGGGTATAACATCATCTAGATCATAACTAGATTCCAATTGTATCCATTCGAATGGTTTCTCCACAAAACGATATTCCATCGTCGAAAATGTGCCGCCGCTAGTAAAAAGACAAATGTTCAATTAAAAAAAAAAAAAAAATTACCGGCATAAAATAATGGAGAGCTAATCTTTCTCCCATACACAAAATGCATTCCATAACAAAATGTAGATCAAAATGAATCGAAAGGAGTTGGAGTACTACAAATAAATTAAAGGCCAACAACAACAAAAAAGGAATGATTACATTCATAGTTTAGTTTAAGCAACAAGTTGTTATTTACCATATGATGCATTTTATGTTTGCCGTAAAATATGTTTTTTTGCAATGTCTATTTGTTTGTTTTTTTGTAAGTCATTTGATAAAAGATAAGATATACAAAATACGACGATGTTTGAGGCTTGTGTGTATACTTATATGTTCCTATATATATATATATATATTTATGTGGATATACTACGATACAGAGAATGAATGAAGATGAAGCACAATCTCTGTATCGTGTGGTTTGTGAATGTGTACATACATAGCTTTTACTTACTTGCCATAACTATAGTTTTTGCACAATAACTTCTTATCGCCCAGCGAATAGGATAGAAATACATAGTCAGTCTGTCCCACATCTGTCGTATAGACACCAATGGAACTGTTGCTCTTCAATAGTAAACTACAAAAAAAAAAAAAAAACAATATACATAATGACAAAAACATAAAAACAAATGAAATTCAATCCTTACTCATAGACATCGGAGAACAACTTTTTGGCATTTTTAAATTCGTCACTTTGTTCATTGGCCACCTCCGAACGCACTGAGGAAACAAAGATTCCTGGCAAAAGAAATAAGAGGATTGGTTAGCATATAGAATCGATTCCACACACACACACACACTTACCTATCACATCGAAGGAGCCGGGACACATTTTGCTGGCACTTAGCCATTGAGAAGCCAAAGCCTGTGAGTTAATGTCATCGATGGTCAGGCGGACATCAGTCAAGTCCTCCAGGTCGGCATCTTCCTCATTGTTTCTTGCCAAATGAACCACAATGCTTTTGCTCAAATCAGCTTGCTGGAATGGGATACATATGCAGATATATGTAGATGCTTTATCTCGTTTGTGTCGGTGCCAAAATGGCAGCAGCTACTCCCTTCTACGTGGCCGCGACTGCGGCGGCAGCGGTGACGCTATATTTTTTTCTCTTTTTGATTTTATGATACTGGCACTTTTGTTGTTGATTTCATTACTTACGTGACCGATGATGATGCCATATGAGAATTTGTGCTCTTGTGCGCATTTTTCCAGATAGAGCTCATCCGATTTACTTAGCAGCAGTGTGCGCATAATAATTTATTAATTTTATTTATTTTCCAAATTTGAGACAATCACAGTGTGGTGCAACGTTTAAAGTCCTGTCACAGTGCTGGAAAATATATGTTGAAATTAATAGTTATTCACCACACCGACCATTCATACACACCTCCACCTCACCACACAATAGGAAGTATTTGAACTTCGTTTCCAATGTACATCGTGTTGCCTAAAATGATATCGATAGCTGTTTATCGAAAAGTGCAATTATAGTGTTGTAAAACATTTTAAAGTGAAATCAACAACTATTGGAAAACATAGATTATTCTGTTCACAATCGATATTGGCGCCCTCTTTTAATTTGAAATTGGCCAACGTTAGCTTAATTTCTGCAAAATTGAGCGAAATACACAAAATGGCATATGAAAAATTTCAAATAAATGTTCAGGCATGGGCACCTAAGACTTAAACTAAATTTTGTGCACATAAATATATGTATACATATGTGTTTTCACAAACCCCAAAACTGCTTACGTATTGTCTTTATTGTTCAATTTACTCTAATATTGTTAAAGACGTTTTAAGATGCATATATTGCTGTTGAGTTGTCTAAATTTATGTCGTTAAGTGCTGCTACTCCTCCTGCCAAGCACCACCACCTTGTGTGCCCCATTGAATTAAATTTTCCAACTGATTTATGTAATTATTATTATTTTGCTCAATGGATGGGCCCCACAACCGCAACACCAACCAACCAACAGCACACCAATTGAAGATATGTACTTACTGTGTGTGTCTATCTGTATGTCTGTCTGTCTATATTGTATGTATGTGCCACCCAAATGGTAATGGTCAAGTGTTTTGTGGATTATGACGCGAACGGACGCGGATCGGTAATCGAATTAGGTAAACAAACACTCAATAAAGCGAGCGTACGTTAATAATGTGGGCATAAGCATACATACATATATATACATATATAGGGAGAGAAAGAGAGCAGATCTCGGGGACCAGGTCGTCGGCGGCGGATTGCGCCCCGGTGATGACAGGCTAAAACTAAATGAAATTTCATTTAGGTGGTCGAAACCATCTGCTTGTGTTGAATGCTTGATTGTTCGAGTGCCACTTGATGGCGCGAGGGCGCACGCTACTCCACAGCTCAGTTCCAGCTTCAGCTACAATTCCAACTCCAAGTCCAACTCCAACTCCATTTACAATTCCAATTCCAGGTCTGCACAGTTTGCCTCTTATTTACATAGTAAATTATTCCTGTTTCGATTGTTTGCGTTTGCTCTGGATCTCCTCTGTGGCATGAAAGCACTCGAACGTCATCGTCGGTTGTCGTTGGGTTCATTCATGGTTTGTGCCTTTCACAAAATTTTGATTTGATTTTCCCCCCTATTTGTATGTATATACACTGACCATAGATTGGGTCATATTGGTTGCTTCTAAATGGACAGGATGACTCTTAATTTTTGCATGTTAAATTCTTCGGGTTGTAGAATCAGTTTAGATCAGTTTTTCCTATGTTTGATTGTTTTAAATATGTATAGACAAGTTGTGGTCATAGAGCGTTTGGAAGTCGGTGCTTTTAAAGTACTTGATGGAATGCCTTTTTCCTGTTTGCTGCTGCTCATTTGTTGTGGATTTGATCCGCTTAGTGAGACATCTCATTATTGTGCAGATTCTTTGTCGAAGATTCTTATTTCTCCCCTTTGATTTTTGTTGTTGTTCCTTTTCATTTAACCAATTCCGCTATTGGCCTCGTAATTGCTTTTTAACTCAGCTATGCATATAGCGCCGGGAGCCACTCACATCTCACAAAACTCTCCGATTGTGATGCAATTTGGCTTCTGTGTAGCCAGCGCTGCCTCATCCTCATCCTCATCGTCATCGGCTTGACTCTCCGACATGCATCATCGTCTGATTCTGATTGTGATTTTCATTCCCATTCTTATTCTCATTCTGTGTGGCTGACGATCATCACGCCATGTGCAGTTTAGTTGCAGATTCAGATTCACATCGAATTGTCTTGCCCAGCATCGCATTGGATCGCATCAATCATCCAACACGCATCTCTCACAAGACAGGATCAGTCAGTCAGTTAGTCAGGCTAGGCCTCCGTCCACAGTTCCAGTTCGAGCGGATACCTTGCAGGCAGTCAGGCCAATCTGCTCCATTAGAGATTGCATTGGCTGTAAATCATTTCAGATACAAAACAGAAGTTATGCTTTTTAAGGCATGGAAAAAGAATGGATACACACAAATGTAGCTTTCTTTTAAATTTCCTTTTTGTATTTCAACCACAAAAGAAGACTTTAACTTTAATATGATCGAAAACTTATCCATATTCTATCGAAGATCTATCTCACAATCACATTACATTCGCTCCTCTAATGCAAATCTCTGGTTTTGGTTTCAAATAAACTGAATTAGACTGAGCTCAATAAAAGAAACCATCTCGAAAAGCAAGAAAAAACTCCTCTTCTCCTATTTATATATTTTTTGAATTATTGTAACGAGCTTAGCTTAGCTAAAACTGCGAAAAATCGATAAGAAGAGTAATAAATAAAAAATAAATGTATGTATGTACATAAGTTTATGGAAAATTACACAGCGAAGAGTTTTACCTTAAAATTGGAAGAAAAATTGCGCAGAATTATACCAAATGTGTGACATAGACACAATGTTGATTTAAGAGACTTTTTGCAGTTTCAGAAGTGCTGAATAAACCAACCGAAGGGGTTTACACTTATCCTATTGTTAAATCGAAAACCAACTTGGCATGGAAAACTATTTGAAAACTAATCCTAAATCACTTGTTGTTGATATATATTCCCATAGATTTTCATATATTCCCATAGACTTTCATATATGTATATCCATAGATTTCTATATATTCTCATAAATTTCTACATATTTCTATACTCTTATTGATTTCTATTTATTTAAATTGATTTCAGCTTACCTGTAGATCCAGAAGTGAATTACCAGTCGAATTCCAGAGGTCCGATCACGCCGACACCCGCGCACCAACTGACCCTCAGGCCCCAAGTAACTCCTTATATATACCCTGGAGACATGTAAATTTGGCGCGATGTCATAAACCCCTATTTAATTTAACCCCTATTAAAATAACCCCTATTTATTTTAACCCCTTTTTATTTTAACCCCTATTATTGACTATATAATTTAAACCCTATTATTTTTTGAAATTTCCGTTAAAATTTGAAATTTCCGTTAAAATTTGAAATTTCCGTTAAAATTTGAAATTTCCGTTAAAATTTGAAATTTCCGTTAAAATTTGAAATTTGATTTACATTTTCAAAATTTCCTTAATCTAACGGAAAATTCAAATTTCAACCACAAATGTAAATTTAACATTCCTTTTCACAGAAAAATTCAAATTAACGGAATATTTAATGATATTCTGTTAAATCAATTTAAATGCATAGAAATCAATAAGTATATATTGAAATCAATAGGAATATATAGAAACCTATGGGAATATATAGAAATCTATGGGAATATGGGCATATATCAAAATCTATGGGAATATATAGAAACCAATAGAAATATATCGAAATCTATGGGAATATGTGAAAATCTATGGGATTATATAGAAATCAGTAGGAATATATCGAAATCTATAGGAATATATCGAAATCTATGGGAATATATAGCAATCTATGGGAATATATAGAAGTCTTTAAATATATAAATTTACAAAAACATGTACATATGTATGTACAAACATGTATATACAATATTGCATGTGTTAGCTATCGCGGCAGGCGAAAGGCATTTAATATATAAATTCGGTTTTATGAATTTGAATTAATTTTTTTTAATTGGTGCATGGTATATCCAAGTTGGCCTGACGACTTACTTGCTTCATTTCATTCTAGGAAAGAACGTCTGTATATTTTAAGGATATCCTTTTTACAAACAATCTTCCTTTTTCGTTCTCAAAATTATTATCTATATTATGTTACATTCCAAATTAGGACTCTCTTTTAACGAAATATTAACACTTTAAATTTAAATGAAACTTCTGCTAATTGCCTCTATTGCATACATCAGGGGGCTTTCATCGGTTGTATTTGATTATATTCTGTTCAAAAAACAATTTTTTCTAGCCAACAGAAGGATTAACCATTAAGGATTCTTTTCGAAATCTCTGAAAATTAGTTAAAAAAGTTTCCCCTAACAAGTCCTTGTTGATATTTGATAATTCTTCTCGTTTTATCAATATTCGTAATTCCAAAAGTATTTGGAGAAGTTCAATTAGTGGAATCGTTTCGGAAGTGGTCAGCGGTCAACTTTATGGTGAAGTAATGTGAATGTGGATACAAGGACAAATAATTTATTAAGGTACACATTGCGCGATAGTTTTGCCTATACAGCTACATACATACATACATAATATATATGTACATATATGTAAGTAAATGTATATATGTATGTACATATGTGTGTATATAGCCTATAATAATCAGTCTGCCAATTTAAATATGGTTGTCGCGTCAAGCACGTTCTGATATTCCTTTCAAATGATATGCCTGCAATCAACTATCCTAAGTCAACCCACTCCACTCCAGCAGTCCAGTTCAGTTCAGTTCAGTCAGCCAGTCAGTCAGCCCACCTCCAACTCCCATTCCACATGGTTGTCGCTTCTCCTGCTGCCTGGCATTACCTTACCAATTCCTCCACTTTTGCCTGCCTCGCCATGGAAATCGAGTTGTGTTTATACGCGAAGAGGCAGTCATGAGCGCGTTGTGGCCACTGCCACTGCCCACTTAGCGCGCTCGGTATTGTTTGATTTGTGGTCATATATATCCATCCCTCTATATGCTACCCATCACTGTCGCACACTGCTGCTGCCGAGAACGGCCGCCATTATAATTTGTTGTGTTGGAAACCGGTCTGGTCGGCCCAATCACACAAACACACAGACACACTGGATTCCACTCAATTGGAGTGAAATTGCAGAGTGATAGAGCGAGAGCAAGAGCAAAAGAGATGGATACAGGCAAGCGAGTGAGAGGGCGAAAAACCTGGACAGGCAGGCAGGCAACTGAGGCAAACGGAGCGACTGCGACCAGGTGAAATTCAAGCCACATGCGGCAAGCATTCAATTCAGTGCGCTGAGAGCAGCTTTCACGTGAACAACGTAGCAACGGAATTCCTCAAAGCAAAGGGAACTAGTTGCAATTGCAAATTACTACAACAAGAAAAACAGAAACTACTTCACTCTACTCTAATAATAATCAAGAACATTATAACGGTCAATAGAGCAAAAAAAAAAAACATTCAACCAATCGATTGTGCAATATACATACATATATATATTATTGGTCGTGTTGTTATGTATACAACAAAAATAGTCGTCGAAAACTATTTTCAATTTGTTGTATTTGTTTTTTTTTTTTTGCAATTTTTTTTTAACGTTCGTTGGCGCAACGCCTCTGCTGTTCGCTTCCTCTCTGCATGCTGCTGACACACGGCCCTGAGTGCTCAACTTTGGTTTCCATAATCGATATTTACCTAACCGCGCGATAGGTAATGCCAATATCGGTACAAATACATCTTTCGGCCCAATCCTGTGATGATTTTCACTCCAGTGTTGTGTTAAACGTAACGAAAACGAAACCGAAACATCCTTCAAACAAATCGAAACAAACCAAAAACCCCCCAAAAACAAAAAAAAAACCAAAACGAAAAGTTATATCCGATTAGACAGACATGTTGATAGAGCCGGGCTTAAATCGTGATTTTGGCTCGCTAACGGTTGCAAATTCTCACAGCCTCACAGCGGCCCCACACTGGAAAATGGAGTCACATTCACAACGACTATCATCGCTGATTCCCCATGCCTCCAGTGGTAAGTCTCACCTTCCTTTTTGCATTCTCCCTTCTCCCTTTCCCCCACCCCACCCCCACATGCGCAACATTTTCTTTTGCCGACGGCTAACACACTAGATATACAAGATATACACGCTAAGGAAGCTAAAGTGATCACAAGGGGCACTCGAAACTAAAGCACATTTATTAGTGGAATACCTTATAGAGATTTTTATAATCAAACACTTTGAAAGTTTTCGAAAGATTGACAATAACCTAATGTTTCAAATATCAAGTAACTTAATATGTTCTTTAGTTGGCCAGTCAACTTAGTTTCTCTCGTTAGTCTTCTAAAGATCCAGCATATTAAGTTTTGGATGACAAAAAAAATGTACAATACATACATTTTTATGGTTTTCTTATGGAAAAAGGGAAACATTTTTGTATCGGTTAACCTTAAATAGTTGCGACTTCAAGAAATATTGTCATAAATCAATCATATCTCGGGTGAAATTCCTTCTCTAGTTGTCTAAGACTTTATTTCGACACCATTATGATTGCCTTTTCGTTAAACATCAGTATTTTTCAATGATTCCGCTTGATCCCAAATCGTTTCGGTTACAATAAATATTCGCATAAATCATATTAAAAATCATATCTCGGATGAAATTCCCTTTCTATGTGTCTAAGACTTTACTTCGACACCGCTTAGATTGCCTTTTCGTTAAACAACAGAATCATACTGATTTCGGTTGATCCCAAATAGTTTCAATAAAAATATTAGCATATTAGTTATGGTTTTTTAAATTCATCAAATTGCTTCTCTATCAACAGAATATCAGATCTTGTGGGCTATAAATTTCTATTATGTGAAGTCTTTTTTTTTTTTTCTAATTTCAACAATATATTCCACTGATCACTAAATATATACAGTTATCTATTTAGCTAACCAATCGAAATTGGCAAACGAAATGAATGAATGATTTCCTGTTGCAGTTACGTAAGCGATTAATAGATATATTGGTTTCGGTTATTGCCCAATTAGTATGATTTCTGGTTCTAATTTAAATATATTTCGATTCCTTTCACCGAAACAACAACCAAAGAGAGTAGCACGGCGATAGTAAATGGTTTCTTGTTTAAACAGAAGATCCATTTCAATTATGGCTCTTATAAATTGGGATTACTTTGATCTTTAGATGGATTTGCAATCGGTTTATAAATAAGTACGAATCATAGCTCGAAAAAAAGATGTGATAGAACTGCGCTAGTTTCGATTTATATTATTGTTGCGATCGTTAGATAACTTTCAAATCATTTTCGAATAGAGAAATGTTTTGGGTAACTGAAATGTGTTTAGTCAGCAAACAAGATAAATGGAACACAAATAATTTTTTAGCTAATTGACAATTAACCCGAAAAAAAAACAAAAATTGTTCAATTTCAAAAATGACAAAGTGGCCAACTGTGTTCATATTAGAATAGATGATATATATCTACATATATGTATATATAGTGGATATATCTGCCTGAACCTACTGGCGAATCGAGCTTTAATAATGCCTCTGCGGGCAGCTGATTAAATATATTAATTTTGTTTTCTTTTGTTTGTGTGCTCTGTGTGTGTGTGTGTGTTGGGTGTGTTGTGTGTTGTTAAATGTGAAATATATTTCACAAGGCACTACAATTAAATTGATAAATCTCCTGAGTGACTGCTCTTTATGAGTGTGGGTATGGGTGGGGCGGGTGGGTGTTCAGGGGGACATGGGCGCGAGAATCTCCTCGCGTGAGTGTAGACTCCATTTTGGTTGATATTACTTCGATTGCGTTCAGTTTCAGTCCGTTCGTTCATTCGGTTCATTTTCAGTTAGCACAATTAACCGTTAATTTATCATAATTAACCATTGTGGACGACAGCAGCAACAGCAGCAGCAACAGCAGCAGCAACAACAATGATGACAATGGCCAATTATCATTCAATTCGTTCAATTCTTTTCAGTGACAGCGGCAGCAGCAGCAGCCGCAGCGGCAGCAGCAGCCGAATCGGCGGCAGCAACCGGCGGCGCACCGCCAACATCTGTGCAAATACCAACAGGAGGAGGCGGAGGTGGTGTTATTGTTGGTGGCGGTGCTAGTGGTGGCGGTGGCTTTGGTGGCGGCGGCGGTGGTTCGCCTGGTGCTACCGGTGGGCCAACACTTGGCGCTTTGATGTCACAGCACCGCCTATTGGAATTCTCCCGCTTTGGCGGCCTTCGAGGCTATGACATTGCCCAGCATATGCTTACACAGCAGGGCGCTGTCTCCAAGTTGTTAGGTAAGTGTAAACCCCCCCACCCCCTCCCCCCATCCACTCTTCTTACTGTCATCTCTTCAACCATTTTGTGAACCACACAATCAGATAACTAATAAGCACTTTGTTTTCGATTTGTTTGCTAATTTTAAATGATAAACATGTTATTATCCTGACGATCGACACAACGAGTTTCCCCTGGTGGTGCTGGTGCCCTCTCATATTTATTATCTCACCCTATCCCTATACCTATCCCTTCGTTTCGCCATGTGAGTGTATGTAATTTGGCCACTTAAAATTGCATAAACTCCTTCCTTGCTGGCGGTTCGACTCATTAATCAAAAAACGCGGCTTAAAAGGTCTGTGTTCGAGTGTGTAAGTGCGTGCGTAGGCTCGCGCTCCTCACTTCACGGTCCACGCTCCGCGCTCCTCTTTCACAAACCTTCCGCAATTGTTGATATCGATGCTTGATAAAGATATTAAGAACGATCGACCCAGGCGGCCCTCTTCTTTTCTTCGAGGTGACTAAAACGACACTGACAAAAAAAAAAAACAAACCGGCAAAAAACCTGGGGACTCTCGTTTTGTTTCGAAATCCATCAAGGTTCTAAAAGATTTGGAAAGCATTTCTGAAACTTCACTTTGCGGTCTATTAAGAAAAACAGAAACAACTTTTGTTATGAAAAGTTATGGAGTTGTGCAACAATCTTTCGCAAACGAACGAGCCACTGTGCGATGCGAATCGGTGGATAGCAACTTTCAATTTGTACGGTAACGAACGCAAGTGCGTAACTCGTAAAGTGTACGAGTTGGGAGGATTTCTATTTTTTAACAACCCTTTTCGTTTTAGTCAGTCGTTTGTCTCGGTGTAGTAAAATGTTTCTTGTGTTGTTTCTTTTTTTCTTCTTATAGGTTCCCTGCGACCACCGGGCTTAATTGGTGGCTCCAAGCCAAAAGTAGCCACACCAACAGTCGTCTCCAAAATCGAGCAATATAAACGAGAAAATCCAACCATATTTGCCTGGGAGATACGGGAGCGTCTGATCTCAGAAGGTGAGTACGATGGATGGATGGCTATGAGGTGGTATGGGGGGAAGGTAATTGCAAATGGTTGGATAATCCGCTGATCGTTGATTGATTGGCGGTTTGCTTTTGTGTTGCTCTCTCTCTTTCGATCTGTTTGACTCTCTCGCTAATTGCATCTGGGATCTCTCTTTCGCTGTTGTTGTTGCAGGTGTCTGCACAAATGCCACAGCTCCTTCGGTGAGCAGCATCAATCGAATTTTACGCAATCGCGCTGCCGAGCGGGTGGCCAATGAATTTGCCCGCACTGCCGCCTATGGCTTATATCCGCCGCCCCCGCATCCATATGGTAGTTTTACCTGGCATCCGGCTGGCAATGTGGCAGCTGCAGGTGCCGGCCAATCGGTAGCACCGCCACATCCCCCCTCCGCCCTGTGGCCAGTGACGGCTCCCACTTTGACGAATTTGCCGCCGAGTGCGGGTAGTGTGGCCACTACACCATCATCGATTGGCGGCTTAAGCCTGAGCTCGGCTCATCTATTAGCCGGCAATGTTGCTGCTGCTGCCGCCGCCGCCGCCAGCAATCGAGCCAATTCACCTGGCTCGGGTAGCCATGAGACCCTGGAATCTGCCGATGAGAATCGTCACATTGACTCTGATTACTTGGACGATGATGATGAGCCAAAGTTTCGACGAAATCGTACAACTTTCAGTCCCGAGCAGCTAGAGGAACTGGAAAAGGAGTTCGACAAGAGTCACTATCCGTGTGTCAGCACACGTGAGAGGCTCTCCAGTCGCACCAGTTTGAGTGAGGCTCGTGTACAGGTGAGTCGAAAGTTCCATTTTCAGTCTTTAATGAACCACCATCGAGTTCATCCATTTCCATTACTCAAAAGTTAACCCCGCTTTGTCTCTTGGTTTTCTTTTTTGTCGATAGGTTTGGTTCTCCAATCGTCGTGCCAAATGGCGTCGTCATCAGCGCATGAATCTTTTGAAGCGACAACGTTCCAGCCCGACAGTCAATCCATTGCATTCACAGCAATCGAATGAATCGAATCCCATAGCCAGCTCACCCACGCCCAGCAATCACAGCAATGCTTCCGTCTCAACCAATCCAGCTGGCGGCGGCGGCGGTGGTCCTCAACAACCTATGCCCCTGTGTGCAGATCACTCACCACCTGCGCCCCAGACACCGGTTTTATTGCATCCACTTCATGGTCCACCGGGTAGCCATCATCATCATCATCATCACCATCATCCACATCTACATTTGCCGGCACATCCTGCCGCTCTGCAGTTACTCAGTCATTACCACCAGCAGCAACAGCAGCAGCAACAGCAACAACAGCAACAGCAGCAGCAACAGCAACAGCAACTCTCGCCCACAGCTTCTGCAGTTGGAGTTGGTGCTGGCAGCCCAACCACCACCCACTTGTCCATGGGTGGAGAACGAAGTGCCTTTCGCAGTTTGGTAAGTTCTCCATCGGCAGCTGCCTTCTTGGGCCTGGCTCGCCAGTATGCAGTGGCAGCTTCTCTTACCGTTGCCGAAGAGCAACGCTCCAGACTGCATTATACGACGACGGCGGGGGGAACTGGTTCTGGGGCTTCTTGCATGGAGGCCACAGTGACTGTGGATAACTCCTCATCGGCGGATTCGGATGAAGAGATCAATGTGCATGATGATTCTGATGCTGAAATTGAATCACCGGCGGCAAAGGTGGCTCGTCTGTCAACCTCCGATGCACCTACAACATTGCAGCTTCTAAAGCATGACCGCTAGGGGCTGCACTTGAGAGAGACAGGCGGAGAGAGACGGCGGAGGAGGACTCCTCGACTTGACAGCGGCGACGACGACGGCAGCGGCGGCTGTCGTCTAATTGAAAACTTGAGTTGTGTGTGCGCGCGTTTCTGATTGACAGCGGACAACGCAACGTCAAATGGTGGGTATTAGTCGGTAGAGTGGGCGGCCAGAGAGGCGGTACCTCTGGAAACTAGAGACGCGTCGCGACATTGTGAAAAAAAAAGGAATGACAAAACCAAAGTTAAAATGCTGCTCAACCTACTTACTCGCGGTTTTTTTTTTTTTTTTTTTTTTGAGCTCTCTTGGCATTTTTGTTTGTTTGTTAAAAAAAAAAAAACAACACAGATGACTACTTAAAAATTTGTAACCAATACTTAGGTTATACATACATCTATGTGCACGCTTTGTCCCACATTGTTTCGATTTCCATTATTATTATTACACACACAGCCACACACACACACCCATCTAGTGTAATTATATTTATTCACTAGCCCGGCCGTCGTCGTCAGAGCTAAACTTACCTCATCACCATTTAAGGCTATAGCATATGCAATATATATCTTCTAACTACACTTACAATCTACAAAAAAAAAAAAAAACTATCTATGAAATGTATTGTTACTCTCTCTCTAAAAACCAACAAGGTAATGCTCATTAGGAGCAAAGACTACGACTTTAGTATCTAAGGCAACATTTTTTTTGTATCCATGTCCCAGAATTTTTTTGTAGTAACTATTCTTTTTTTTTTTTTTTTTTGGTTGCGTTTTGAACTGATATTTATAATAGTTTATATATATAAATATATATATATATTTAATAAGGCTCAAACTCAAATTGTCAATAAAACTAGAGAAACAAAAACTACAAGAAAAACCCCTTTTTTTGTTTTTACTTAACAACCTGGAAGCCTGCTTTGTGTCTTGGTGAGTGCTTACATTCGTTTGCCCTTGCCATACAAATTATAATCCAATAATTGGGAGTTGTGAGACAGGACATTTTACGCCTTAAAGTATGCCATATGTGAAATCATTGCATCTGATTCATTGCAATGCATTTTAATGAGATGTTTGCAGAAAAATTATAGTTTAGTATTAAAAAATAAGACCAGTAGCTGTTGTGAACAGTGAATAACTGTTTTAATACCTCTTAACTCCCCACCCTCCTCTCTGGAAGAACTTAGTCGTAAAAAACTTGTTCTCAAACAATTTTATAATGTAATCAAGTTTTGTTAAATTTTTTAATTATGAATGTCTCAATCTGAAGGTAATTGGTAATTTCGAATGATCGTTAAGAAAATTATTTTTTTTTTGTAAGTTGTTGAAAATGTTTATGATCGATTAGATAAGATTTAACAGTTACACAATTTGTTTGAGTTAGCTCATCCTGAGAAAACTGTGTGAAGAGCATATAAATTTCGACTTGAACGAAGGCACAAAACAAACACTAATGTCATCTAGTCTACAAAAGGTAGATAAAGTGAATTAACTAGAAAATATATGTGCATACGTGTGTAGTATGTAGGTATATAATTTATATGTTCGATTTCACGCACACTCAAGATAGTTTACAAAGGCTAGAGGGGAAACTAAACAACCAAAACTAGGCATAAATAAACAAACAAAAAAACAATTTAACACTCAAGAAAGGCTTCTTTAAAAAAGCATTTATTAAATATTAATTTAATCAATATTCATTGTGTGATCTCGGGCGAAACGAATCCGAATCTGAATCCAAATACAAACACACAAAACAACGACAACGAGTGGCAACGAAATCGAAATCGAAATCACTAACAAAATTTGAAAATACGCGCATAGAAATCGCTTAAATTTCAAGCGTAATGGCCAATATGTCCAAATCTAAAAGATAACATCGACATTTTAATTATAACCAAATGAAGCCGCTTGCAATCGACACAGAGAGAGCGAGACAGAGAGAACGATAGATAGATATAGGGCGAGCGAGAGAGATGGAGATGAAAATGGGATACAGGGGACCCAAAACTGACCGATTAAAAATTCAGAGTCAACTAAGCACATAAATCAATGTAAATTATGGTGTTAACAAAAGGCAATCTCGGCGCGCTCGAATCGCCCAGACCAGGCCGGGACAAGCCGGGACGGGTCTTGCCGTGCCGGACCAGGCATCGGGACTGCTATGGGGGATTGGGTAGAGAGAGACTGGGCAGACTGGGTACTGTAGACTGGATGGTTGACTTTATTTTTTTTTTGTCTTTGGGATGGGGTAGAGTGTGGTGTCTGTGTAGACCTGGCCGAGATTTAAATGAGTTGAACGCGTATGTTTGTTGCATTCTCATCTGATAACAGAGCGCGCGAGAGAGGGAGAGCGAGTAGAATCCGATACCGTTCCCGTTTCCCTGTCCTCTAACCCGGTCCCCCCTTCCCTATGTATAGACCGTACGCTTCATGTCGATATACTTAGATACAAATACCGAGATGCCGAGAGATCGCTTGACGATCATTGAGCCGGCAAAGCGCGCGCGACCAGTCACACAAATTCAATTCAATTTGCTGGAGGTTTTATGAGCCCCCGAAACCCCTCCCACCTTTCCAGCGACCAGCTGACTGCTGACTTATTCTAATTTAGTGCTGAGCATTCCTTTTTAATAAATTTAAATCACCTTCTATAGAAAATATTTTCACCTTCTGCGATCATAAATTATCGAGAGAGAGAGAGAGAGAGAAAAGAGGTTTTTATTTTTTTTTCGGTTTTACTTCTTCTGTGTCTTTTTGGGGGCTTTTTCGGTTAAATCGCATTTAAGCAAGATTTTTCATCTTGAAGAGTTACCTCCGAGCGACTTTAAGTTATGTGTTTCTACGTATGTATGCACATACATACAATACATGTATGTATATGTATGTACGAGTATATCCTTCTGACAAAGTGGCGCTATCATGAGCGCCATATAATCGCCAGTCAAACATTTTTACGATCCTCCAGAGGGAGCGAGAGGAGATACTCGGCAACAAGATTGCTTGGCAACATTGTTGCCCCAAACAAAGGCGGAGAGCTCTACTCGATAGGTTTGTGTTTGTGGGCAATTTTTATTGTTCACGTTGACTGACTGCTGACTGACTGACTGACTGAAATCGATGATGCAGCCAGCCAGGGAAGGGTTTGTCCCACGAGATCGCTCACTGCTCTCTCTTTCTATCTCCTTATCGCTGGATAGCTGGCCTTGCATACCGGGATCGTGGGTCTGTGTCTGGGTCGGTGATAAATCTGTTGGCAACGCCGACACAACAATTCCATCTCCAACCCATACTCCACCTAAATGGACCATAAACGCCGAGTTCCATCACGCGCAAAAACTAAAGTTAGTTACGTTTACTAATATGACAACAAAGTTGCCAGGCGCAACACACCATCAACCATTGAGTTGGCTGGCTGGCTCTCTCTCCCATCTCAACTCATCCCATCCCATGTTCATTTTAAAGATGCAAATTGCCAGTGGGCCACGAGCTTAACTACAGAGTTATTCTCTACGGGAATGCTGCACGTAAGTCAACTTGTCTTAGCATAGATCCATAAAAAATCAAATCAAAATTAGTTACTCTTTAACATTACGCATAAATGTTTATAGTTTTTACTGCCAATGGTAACAACAACCACTTTTCCCATACAATACTATTGACCAAAAACATGAAGAGATTTTTTTTGTACTCAAAAACATTTCTTTTCAGTCAATATGAATCTTAAATACAGACTCGAAAACTGATTTTCATATTTAGAAAAAAGAAACTAGAAGACCCAGTTAACGATCAGCCATTTTCTTGCCAATTTGAATGAAAACATTGTAACTTAACCTGATAGTTAATTTCCATTCTTTTAAATGCCATTAACAACTTTAACAGTTTGAAAGGAAAATGTTTTTGCAAAATTTAGTCAAAATCTATTTTTTTTCGATTTTTAAGTATCAATTGAAATTTGAGAACTCTGGGAAACAAAATAGAAACATAACTTTTGAAGCTCCTGAAATTGAGTTTCACTGAGAAACCCGCGAAGAAATTGTCTGAGTAAAAATATCTATTTGTGCATCGAATTCAATTGACCAGAACTATTACCAATTGCATAGGATCTTCAGAGGCTAATCATTTGATCTATTACAATGGACGGGAAAATCTTTTTTGGATAGAAATGCATTTGATTGCTAAATCTAATTAGTCAGAGTGCGAAAGCGGCCATTTCTCATAAGTGCTGCCCATGCATAAATAATTTATGGGTTATACTGTTGACTGTTGGTTAACGAATGCATACGGTAGCGGTTAAAGTTAACAATAGACAATGAGAGAGAGAGAGAGAGGCAGAGAGCGATAGCGAGAGGTGCGGAAGAATTGAAACTGCCTCAAAGTATTGTATTGACGTTAGTTAAACTTTGGCCATAAAACTCACAAGTCACAAATAGTTAACCTAAGCCGGCTAATACTTTTGTCTATCTGTTTGTTGAGTGTGTTGCTAGAAAGCTCCAACTGTTATGCCCAACAATCAATGCCAAATCAAAACCATATTGTTTTAATAGCTTTCGGTTCCAGTCAGCTCTCAGCTCAGAGAGCTCCGAGCTCGCAGCTCCAGCTCCCCAGTTCGGTTTTAGCTCGAACATAATAGCCCACAATCAATTCTTTATAATTGGTCATAATTCGGTAGCCAGGCGGCTAATTAGACATTTTACAATACAACCAATTTAACACGCGCCAATGGTTTGGCCAGGCCAAGCCAAGTCAAGCCAAAAGCAAAAATACAAACACAACAACTGAAAACCGAAAATAACCGAAAACAAATCAAAAACCCAAAAAAAAAAGCGATTTAACAAAATATGGAAGCAAATTTATCAAATGCAAATCGCGACCAGAACAGATTCCAACGGAGAACGGAGAACAGGGAACAGGTAGGAGAAATTCCCCAAAAAGAATATATCGAACAAGATAAATAGACTTTCCAAAGATCTCTCATCTCTCTCTCTCTCTCCGCACAATGGTTCTTTCTGTAGAAGCCGATCGATCTAAAGACAAATGCCTTCGTAACTTTGATCTTTTGAAGAAGCTCATACAATTATCAGTTGTTGGCTTGGCTTGTCTTGCCTTCGGTTAGGTTACTCTCGCGGCCCTCTGCTAAGCCTAATGCCTACCTTGTCACCATAATTGTTAATTAAGCCCAAAGAGTAGGCCTAAAATGAGGTGTCTTCTCTGTCTTTCTCTCGATTTTCTTCGTGACTATCAACACCTCATTACTCTTTTGATCGCACACACTCCTTCACTTCACTCCTCCCTTCTCCTCGTTAATGAAGATGTCAGAGCGGCAACGAACGAAAATGAAAAAATAAAGAAGAATAAACAAAGACATTTGAATTCAAAAATTCAATTCCACTTTTGTTGTTTTTTTTTTTTCTTTTTGTGATTTTGGGTTTGGTTTGAAGCTGTGAAGCGACAAAGATTAAATATATATAACTCGGTTTGAACTTTCGTCGACGATGCAATGTTTATCGATCTTCCACATACGAACTGGGGACACCCTTCTCTTAATATATGTACACATTGAACTGTTTGTATCCAATTTTCGCGGCTCCCATTTCGCTAGAGTTTTGCCTAGCCCAATAGTGTTAGCTGTCATTTTTTGTGTCCAATCATAATCAATCTCATTATACTTATGTATATGAGGAACTTTGTATATAATTTGAACTTCCAACTTTTTGGCCATCGCGGCTCCCATACACCACCACCTCCTATGGTGGTATGGCAATTTTTTGTGCCATGTCACTAAGCCCATGGAGTAGTGTCCAGTTGCTTGTTGAAGTGGACATACCCAAGCCGATACACAGTGATTTTGATGCTTGAAACCTGTATATGCCTAAAGTTATAAACAAAGAAAACAAATTTGTCTTATCGCCCGATTCCTAATGAGATGACAACGAGACAAAATCACTTCATCTATAGCTTCAACCGTCGCCGTTCACCAAGATCGGCCCGGCCTTTCGCCTAGTTGTTGCTGCTGCCGTTGTCGTTGCCGCCGCTGCTGCTGCTGCTGCGCGTTAAAAGCGCAAGCGGGCTCATTTAAGGAGCGAGACAAATACAAATGCACATTTTTTTAATCACTCTGCTCATTAACAGCAGCAGCAACCTGAGGAACGTCCCCATCTCCATCTCCATCTCTTGTGTCAGGTTGTTGCGGGGGCCGGTTCGCTCGGTCGCTCGGTCGGTCGTTCAGTCGTTCATCCCGATTCCGTATTACTATTGTCGACATTTAATTTTGGTTATAAATCAGTGGAATGTTAGGGCCACAATGACGCTTCCAAGTGTCTGTGGGACACAAGTAAATGCGTAAATTGGTTTCCAAAAACCAAATTAATTGACTTAATTCATTTCAGCTAATTAGCCATTATGCATGTATTGCCAACACTCAACAGAACAAACAAATATAAATACAAATACATTCTTGAAATTAACATCTTGCAATTATATTCATCTATCTCTTACTAGCTAAAAGTAATACAAAGAGGAGAAAAGGTGCCGCAATATTTGTATTTTAGTTAAACGACAAAAAATTATTGGTTTGAGTCAGGATTTATCGGGAATATAGAGAATATTCGAGCAGAGATTCAAGTCTTAACCAAATCAGTGATTTGCAAATCCGATAGTACCTAAGTTTAATCTCAATAAATAATAGTTTTGTGACAGGATCTATCGGGATAATTCGATCAGAGATTCCAACTTCAGTCAAATCAGTCCGATGGTATATAGTTATAGTTTTGACTCAAGATTTATCAGGAATATATACAGAATTTCTCTAACAAAATTACAGCCTAATCGGTGAAAGTCCTAGACACCATTTTCCTAAAGAAGGATAATGATATGCAGCTAACAACGTTTTCACTATGGAAAGAGAGGACTCAACAATGAGTCAAATTAACAATGTTTTAAAAATTCTAGTAATGATTTTAAAATAATATCCATTCTAAATTGTTACTTTTAATTATGGATTTTCATTACATTTTTAAGCACCAAATATACCGATTAACTGACTGATTGGTGCAAGAAGAAGATATTCTTTAGATATTTTGCGGTCAAAACTATTTGATGATAGTTCTAGTAGCCTAAGTTAATGTTAAGTATAAGTAGTTAATTTTTTGTTTTGGAGTAGTTATTACATGTGTTTACAACAGCTCAGACAATGGTTAGCAATCAAAGGTAAAAGGCGTACCGCCCGCTTGCTCTCACATTAATACATAATACATTTTAGATTTTCCAAATTCCAGACCACTTAGTTTAGAGCATAAATTTTCATGGAATGACAATGTGTTTGGTGTGGAGTGTGTGTGTGTTTGTTGGGGAGAGGGGGGATATTGCAATTAACTGAAAGTTATGTCGCCTGCACATAATTAAAATGCACCCAATCCATCCAACCTATAAGCACCAACTGACCAAACCCAAGTCAAAATGAACTCTAAACTACGTCTATTGTTCTCATTCGACTGCTGCTGACGACTACCACAAAATTTATGTTAAACGACTCTGTGTGTTGTTGTTTCTGTCTCTGTTGTTAGCTTTTTCGGCTCAAAAGATTTATGACTTGTCCTAAAATCACAGAAGACCCGTTTGCTGCCGCTGCTGCCGTTGCCGTAGCTGTTGCTGTTGCTGTTAGTGAGATGCCAACAGCAAATCGTTTGGTATATAGCTAAGCATTAACTTTGACATTAAGGTATTAAAGCGCCTACATCGCCCACTAATTGAGTCACCAAAAGGAACCCTTTCCCGAAACGAAACGAAACCCAATCCAACTCCACTCCACTCCACTGATAACGACTGAGAGAGGGGGGCGAAATGAGCTCGGGGATTCAGTTTGTGCAATGATCCCAACACTTGGGTCCCTCGAATTGAGTCTCTCGCTCATAATAATGCATACCAATATGTCTCTTTCTATAGGATTTCACAGTGGCTTCATTGATTCTTATCACCCTATAAAATACATTTCGTTTGATTATTTGTATTTCTCTCGCTTTTTATAAACCTTACCCATTTTCGATGTCGATCGGTTTGGTTTGGTTTGGGTTTTGGTTTTGTTGTGGTTGTTGTTCGTCGTTTTTATTTTCATTCAACATACTTAGATGTGACTGCTTTTTTCTTATTTTGAATACCCTATAGCCGATAGGTGTTGGCAAAGGTACATTGAGTTATTTTTCTACTCCAAAGTCGAGGTTTATGTTTGATATTTCATTGTAAGTGCATATAAAATCGATATTACGATACGAAGATCACCATCTGGTATATAGTTTTAATCTATAAATTTGTTAAAAATCTCAGTTAAGATCTTATACAGTTCCGTTCAATCTTTGATCACTTCAAGGCCACTTCTTGGTATAAGTATACTTAGTATATGTTTTTGATTTGAATTCTTTACGGAAAGAATTTACATATCTACTTATAAAAAAGCTCTGTTAGGATAATATACAGTTCCGTTCAACAGAATAGGTTAACCTTTTATTTACACAACACTTCAATTTATATGAAATATATATTTATATGTTCAAATATCAATCATTTATGAATCGGAATTGGTTTGTGGCCTGTAATTGCGTTCTTGTAATATTGAAAGGTATGTATAAACCTATTTCGTTTTGGTATTGACTTTAGGGTATCTAAAAAGTCGTAGCTTATGTTGTGTCTCCTCTTTTGCTCTGTGTTGAAAACGATTTTGGGTTGCCCCGTTCTTTTACCTAGTGCGATTCTGTGTGTAATTTATGTCTTTATTTAGTAAAGATTTCGTTTCCTAATTTATTGTGATATCTCTTTGGGCAAACGGGCATCAGCAGCAACATCGGCAGCAGCATCAGCAGCAGCGGCGGCAGCGGGCTATGGACAACAGCAACCTCAACGGCAACAGCAGCAACATCATCAGCGCCTCTGTATAGACCCATTCCCAAGTCAAGTTTGAATCGTCGTGCGACACCTAAGCGATCTCTTTCTCTCTTTCATTCTCTGCTTCTCCTTGTCCGTCCTTCCCTGGTTATATATACATATATATATATTTTTTTGGTTTTTGATTGTGCGCATGCGATGTTGTTGGTGCTCACCTTTTTGACCAACTCATTCGTTGCTGTGTGACAGTTGGAGACGCGACGACCATCAACATCACCTGTAGCCCTGTGTGCTTCTGTCCGGTGTCCCCGCAACCCCTCCACCTGCTCTTTCACCATGCCACAATCCTCCTTCCCATTAAGAGCGTGAAGTGATCCCCAATTTATCTGCTATCTGGCCTGATAATGCTCATCGAACAAAGTGAATTAAATTGAATTTGAAAATAGCCGCTCACAGAAATCTTTCCCATCCATGTTTGGCTCTTTCTATATATATATATATATATATATCTGGATTTATATATGGATTTATATATATAGTTTTTTTTTGTGGTTTTGTGAATGGTTTCTGGTACTTGTCGTGGCATGATGTAGCCTTTATTTATGTCCTGCAGTAATTTATATAAATTTTATTGATCGAGGCTGCCTCTGGGCAAAAAAAAAAAAGATCGAAGCAAAACATCTTCATTAGGAAATGCAAGTGGGAGTGAGAGAGAAGAGAGGGAGAGGAGGCAGAAACTGCTCGACAAGTGCTTTTTCTTGTACAAAATGTCTGCTGGGCTAATTGGATTACCCCATGGTCCTCGAAGATCGGAACTCTGACTGGAAGTGGGATCGGGATCGGACTTGGCTTCGGGTTGTGGAATCTGGGCTGTGGTCGGTCTCTGGGCTTGCACACTCTGTCAATTAAATTTGCGAACGAAATGCTTACATAAATTCCAAAATTGCTTACGGTGGGCATCGATTTAAATGGAATGAAGCATCAGCAGCAGCAGCAGCATCGAAGGTTGCCGATGTAGACTGCGACGGCAATTTATATGCAAATTTATTTTCTACAGCATGCCCACTGTGTCCGGATGATATACCGATGCTGTTTGTGTGTGTGTGTGTGTGTGTGTGTGTGTGAAACTCTTTGGCCAGGTGATAACGATATTATGACGTCGATTATGATTAAGCCTAAGCGATCTTTGAACGCAATTTGCATACAAATATACTGCATGCTCGTGGTTTTGCTCTGAGCTTTGTGATTTTGCCAAAGAGTAGAGAAGATCGATGTAATTAGTTTGCTAATTTATGTGTTTTAAGGGCCCTGAACAGAGAACGGTGATTTTGCCGCCAAAGTCAAAGTTAGGAAGTTACCGAACTGAGATGAGATGAGAGTGTGAGTATGAGTGTGAGAGAGTCTGCACATCTTCCAGCTGCAATTGTCAATGTTAGCTTAACGCGCTCTTCCTTCTTGTATCCCCCACCTGTACCTCTGTGCCTCTCTCGTCTCCATGATTTATGGCTTTGACGGTCTGTTTTATGTTTTAAGGTGACATTTGCATGGCTTGAACTCAGCCGGAGAGCCCCAAGAGCCAACTGGGTGACATTAAAGGGCATTCTGCTGTCAGAGCATGCTGCACATTCTCTCAGCTTTGACACCTGTGAGCTAAAGCAGGCAGCATTAAACAGGGTAGGATTTGGCTGCCCTCTTGCCAGTTACTTGGACCATATATTTCGTATATTTACTAACTTTATTGATTGCCAGATCCGGTCCTGTTCTATATACATGTACATGTGCCTTAACAGCTTTATTAGCGGCATTCTCAAAGAGCGCAGGCGCCAAAACTGATTAGGCAAAGAGCATTACCTGGTGGCAACACTCACCTAGCCCTCCGTCCTCCCTTTCTTTGCTCAAACTGCCCCCCTGACCCCCCTCTCATTACCTCGTTACCTTTGTCATCTTTAATTGTTGGCAATTAATTTACACGCGGCATTTTACACAGACATTTAGGTTATGTGCTAATTTCTACACAATGTGCATGACGAATGGCGATAAACCAAGGAGATAGAGAGGCAGAGGATGATGATGATGATGATGAAGATGATGATGATGAAGATGATGATGATGCAATGACATAATAAAGCCGACAAACGACAACAATGCAACAAGGTAGCCGTAGCCGTAGCCCAATGTGACGACTGTGGAATATGCAAATATTGTGGACCGATAAAGATCACACAGCGAACGAACAAACGGCAACAACAGCAAAAGCGTACGGCAGCAACATCAACTGATCAGAGCGGCAAATGCAACAATGATCAACGCTCAGGCCCTGTCGCCCTGTTGACTGTCATGTTGACAATTGTTATTGTTGTTGCCACAATTAACACACAAAAGCAAAAGCAAGGGGTGAGACAGAGAGACAGAGAGAGAGAGAGAGAGCCCTTACCATCACACACACACACACACACACACACACAAGTCGGAAGAAGGGCTGCGCCACCATTACAGGTGGTCCCTCTGGTCCCTGGTCCTGGCGTTCGTTCGTTCGTTCATTCGTTCGTTGGTTGGTCATTCACTCACTTATGCAAAACGAATTCAATTAACACCTCAGACATAAAAAGACATAAGTTGAATGAATGCTGCTGCTGCTGCTGCGTCACACGGTAGCCCGAAGAAGAGGAACACACGCAGGACTTTCGTCACCCTTGTCCGGAAGAAGAGGCAATGTTTCGCTCAGCGGGTAATCGGCACGCTCACCCACTGCGCGCCGGCGACACTGCGGAAGAGAGCGACAGCGACAGCGACAACAACGGCAACGGCGACGGCGACAGGTGATACATGAAAGGAAATGCGGGGCCAAAACCATCTCAATGAAGTAGGATAAAACGGGGGACAACGACTGTTCTTCTTCTGCTGCTTAGTTGCTGTTGCTGTTGCTGTTCGTTCACCTAGTTATTTATGTGACAAAATTTTGCAAATAATTGGATTGACTGATCAAAGCGATAGGTTGTCCGACTGTTCGGTTGTCGGTTCGGAAGAAGAACAGGAATTGTGTATTGTGGTTCAATGGGAATGAGAATGGGAATTGGAATTTAATTCAATTAAATGCGTACTGCAATGCAATTCCTCAAACGAACTGACTGGCAGCAGTTGTTTCGCCTGGCAGCTGACCCAGCTGACCCCCAGTTGCCAGCGATGGTATTAGCCAACACAGTCTGATGTCTTCATGTATGGGCCGGTCAGTCAGTCAAGTTCAAAATTGAATGATGAGTTCCTCCCTTCTTCATTTTTGTTTTTGTTTTTTGGTTTCTGGATTGAAGCTTATTAAATATGTGCAGCGGTTCGACTGATAAGATCATCTCTCTCTCTTATATTGTCGTAGATCATCATCAACAAAGACTTAAGCATAATTTCTCGTTTCAGTCCTAATTGGATTAAATGAATCCATTGAAAATGAAAACGAAAACAAAGTTTTTGGTTTCTGTCCATTTCTTGTGATAGGCGGCGGAATCATGTTTGTCATTTTGTCTGTGTGGGTTAAATTCGGAATCGAATCGTATCGAATTAGACAAAAAACAAAAACAACAACAAACCAAAAACAAAAAAAAAAAGGGCTTTTGATTTTACTTGGAAGCACAACAAAATTGCTCAGTTAAGCGAATCGACGGCCAGGCAACAGGCAACAGCGATGTCGAAATCTATGACAATCCAGATATACTGATATCCATGGGAAAATGTGGGAAGCTACTGCTGCTGCGGCTGCTTCTCCCATTCATAGCTTGCGTTCGCCGTGGCCATATGATATTTTTGTATTTCTGTTTCAATTTTTTTTTTTTTTTGGGAATAAACCAGAGCCGGAGTTGGCCCCGTGAGTCAACTTTGCAGAGTTGCTTAAACCTACACTTGAAGAAAATAAATATCCCTGACTCCTTCGCATCTAGAACTTTATCGCAACTAATGAGAATCCTTTTTTAAAATTCAATAATATAACTAGAATCAGTTTCAATTCTAATCCAACTATAATATAATAGTTAAAGAGCACGGATTGTCATATGAATTTCTCTAAGAATAAGTGTTCTTAAATCGTGGCCTTGCAAATAAATGATTGCAAGGCTGGGGATTTTTGAAAATTTTTTTAAAAGTTGTATAATTTTGGTAAAAATTTCGATTTTCCTTGGGCTGTATTTTAGACAATTTTCAACCGATTTCAAAATGTTTTATCTATTTCTAATTACATTTTTACATACTTTAAAATGCCATCAAAAGATTGGAGTTTTGGGAAAAAAAGTTTCGACTCGATTTTTGAAAATTTTTACAGTGTATACACTGTAATTTTTTTCAAAAATCGGGTCAAAATTAGTTTTTGAGATTTGAATGCCATATTATAATTAACATTTAGAGCAGCAAAAAAAGACATGACTTTTTGAAATCGGCCAAAAATTGGCATAGTTAGAGGTTTGCAAAGTTGAGGTTTTTGCATAAATTTTGGAACAGTTATTAAAAAATGTTTGGTCAAAATTGAAATTTTCCATCGATTTTCAAAGTTTTGATGTAGCTTTTATCGAATTTTTATCTACTTTAAAATGCCATCAAAACTTTAAATGATTGGAAGGCTGGAGATTTTTGTAAATTTTTTGAAAAATTATATAATTTTGGTCAAAATTTCGATTTTTCTTGGGCTGTATTTTAGACAATTTTCAACCGATTTCAAAATGTTTTATCTATTTCTAATTACATTTTTACATACTTTAAAATGCCATCAAAAGATTGGAGTTTTGGGAAAAAAAATTTCGACTCGATTTTTGAAAATTTTTACAGTGTATACACTGTAATTTTTTTCAAAAATCGGGTCAAAATTAGTTTTTGAGATTTGAATGCCATATTATAATTAACATTTAGAGCAGCAAAAAAAGACATGACTTTTTGAAATCGGCCAAAAATTGGCATAGTTAGAGGTTTGCAAAGTTGAGGTTTTTGCATAAATTTTGGAACAGTTATTAAAAAATGTTTGGTCAAAATTGAAATTTTCCATCGATTTTCAAAGTTTTGATGTAGCTTTTATCGAATTTTTATCTACTTTAAAATGCCATCAAAACTTTAAATGATTGGAAGGCTGGAGATTTTTGTAAATTTTTTGAAAAATTATATAATTTTGGTCAAAATTTCGATTTTTCTTGGGCTGTATTTTAGACAATTTTCAACCGATTTCAAAATGTTTTATCTATTTCTAATTACATTTTTACATACTTTAAAATGCCATCAAAAGATTGGAGTTTTGGGAAAAAAAATTTCGACTCGATTTTTGAAAATTTTTACAGTGTATACACTGTAATTTTTTTCAAAAATCGGGTCAAAATTAGTTTTTGAGATTTGAATGCCATATTATAATTAACATTTAGAGCAGCAAAAAAAGACATGACTTTTTGAAATCGGCCAAAAATTGGCATAGTTAGAGGTTTGCAAAGTTGAGGTTTTTGCATAAATTTTGGAACAGTTATTAAAAAATGTTTGGTCAAAATTGAAATTTTCCTAAGGCTGTATTTAGGACAAATTAGGAGCATGTATGGCATAGATGGCAAAGAAACAGAGAACACGTCAATCTGACACAAAAAGGTGAGCAGGTTGCCGAGTTCTATCATCTGCAGACTCCAGGACACTTCACGCTTCTTCAATGCTAAAACTAGTTGAGAATTACAACTGAATGAAGCGAAAAAAGGTGGTCCTCAGTTTCTCAGTTAATTAAACTGATATTAATTGTTAATTTCTCGATTTCTTTCAGTGTTGTTTGGCAGTATAATAAGTCGGCATAAATATTTAAGTTTTCTTTGTAGCATTTGAGGTAAACTATTTAATAATAATGCAAGAGAAGTCAAAACCGAAAGGTAAGAGGCAAAACCCAGAACCAAACCGAACCAGAACCCACTTGAGTGTATCCCTCGACAATGATAACCCGCAATTTGGTTTCGGGCCACATCTACATTTACTTGTTTATACATACAAATGTACATATGTATATCTAGATACACGAACGTACACACATTCACAATAGCTAATTTATGTTATTTGTGTCTTGCCCAAAATGCGTAGTTCTCGAAATATAGTGGGCAGTCAGCATTCTGAATATGAATATTTTATTCTCTTCATGGTAAGCTTACGTCTTTTTGGTCTGGACAACGTTGATTCCTTCAGCCAAATGCAAATGATTTATTAAATACCAAATGCAAATAGTTACTAAATCATTTAAACATTGTGGTGGGCCACCAAATGGGAAATTTTTCGGTCATTTAAACGTATCAAACAAGACGACAAGACAAGACGAAAAGGACTCAAGACCCAAGTGAGGAAAAGTTCATAGCTCTTTCTTATTCTTTTTATTTTTTGTGTTTCTTTTTTTCGGTTTTTCTGTGGGGTGGTTTTAGACCTCAATTATACGCTTGGTCTCCTATGATGCGGCAGGCAGGCAGACAGACAGGGGATGGGGTGAATGCGAAGGGCCGGAACTCGGTCAGAGTTTTTAGTCATCAACCCTTTCGGTCATTGGTTACACCTCTTGAATTTTCTTTGCGTGGTTACTTAATAGCCAATACAGGACTGATATTAACCAGTCAAAAATAATATTAAAATGGTTGCGGTTCAATAAAATACTTAATTATTAATTAGCCAACGTAAGCCCCTCTGGCCGTGGCTCTTCTCTTCTCCTCTCCTCTCTCTTTCTCTTAAATTAATATCTCTAATTGTAAGGTTACATTCGATTGATTGAGTCGAATTCTTAATTGCCATAATAGACCTATGGATAACACTAGACTTATGCGATCCCCTATATTTGTTGATAGTTGCATTTTACCATCATTTATTTGATAGAAATCCATAGAAATGGAATAGAGAAAGGTAAAACTATAGTTTGATCCTTATATCTTATGAATTTCGGAGGCCCAAGCTTTTGAGAGACGCAGAAAAAACTGAGGGCCGCACAAGCACTTGAGGGAAACGCAAGATACTGATTGCCGCACAAGCATTTGAGGGACTGCAAATCACGACCAGCTTGTGCGTTTCTCAGTTGCTTGTGCGTCAATCCGCCGAAAATCTCACATTCTATGACTCTCTAAAATCTTACGCTATAGCCAATAGCTTTCGATAAGTCAGACCTAATTCAATGGAATATTTTCTCTTTGGTAAGATATTCAACTTTAGATTGATGACTAATTTTCACGATACACATATACATTTCCTTCTGTATTTGCCAGCAAAGGCATTGGCGAAACAAATTTATGTCTATTATAAAAATATATAGCTATAAATAAGATAGAGATAGACAGATAGAGAGATAGAGATAGAGAGAGGTGGAAGTGGAGAAGTTAGGACTGCATGATTACATATGTATACGAGCTGCAGTGGCCAGAATTGGCAGCTACTTTACTTTACCCATAATGGCCATGGCCTTAAGCAAGTGTTCGCTGATCGCCATCGCGAGTGCTTCCTGTTTGCCGGGTCGCAGCGGCGGTGGCTACTTATTGTATGTACTTAGGTATTATATGGCGGATCTGGAACTGACTGTGTGTGAGCTCGCGCTCTCTCTATCTCTCTCTCTCTCTCTCTCTCTCTCTCCATCTCTCTTGGGTATGTCTGTCTGTCTCTGGCCAAGCATTGGTCGAGTCCCGTCCCGACTGTGTCGAGTGCAGTAGTTTGTCCGCCTTGGCGTTGGTCAAATTTCCAAAGACAGATAATGACCACATTTACCTCTACCTACCTACCAATGGCGCATGGATATGCAAAAGCCTTGGCTGAATGTACATATATCGCTCTCGCTGTGTAAGTGTGTGTATGGGTAATTACCTGCAATTTTCACTCCTTACCATTGCACACACAGCCACAGGCCGAGCCACGCCGAGTCAGGCCAGGCCAGGCAGGCTGTCTGACTAGCTGGCTGGCTGGCTGGCTGACTGACTGACTTGGCCCGGTCCGGCCCCTTCTGGCCAAACACACCAGATGGCAGAGCCGCATTACACAACCTCCATTGTTTCCGTTTTCCGCACAATTATTACTTATACAATATGTATAAATTAATATAAAAAAAAAAGAAAAAAACGCAGCTTAGTGCCTCGCCGTGACCATTTTTACGGCCACTTAACAAATAAATAAATGGGCCGCAAATTGCCAGGCAAAAAAAAAATATCACAAAAAAAAAACAAGAGAAAAACCGAAAAACGCCTAACCACAAGCTGCCTCCTCCTGCTGCCCTAACCGATCCCTGGCCGTTTAGTTTCGGACCCAAAGATTAATAGCTGTAATTGTTATTCATTGAGCGCCGCGCACTGCCATTGTCTCAACACTTGATCTCTGCCTGGGAGGATGAGAGGAGCCAACACACACACACACACAAGAGCTAACAGCTGCCTTCCTTCCGACCACAACCGTAGTGCGAAAATTGTTGCTATTGAATCCACAAAAATTAATATACACATCCACATCCATATCCATCTCAAATTGAGCCAAAAAAGGTTGGTCCAAGTTTTCTTAATTTTGCCATAATTTACATAATATTCTCGATGGCCCCAAAATGAAGCTGTCAATGATTCAGCTGTGTGTGTGACATATAATCGTGGGTTATGCAATATCATAACAATTACTACCCATCGACATGTGTTTGAAGTTTTCCAGTAAAAAAAAGGAATTTTAAAAAAAAATGGGAGATGAATGTTTCCTCAGATAAAATATCTTAAAAAAATGTCGTAATTCCGATATATAAAAGTTTATTTCTATGGAATGTGCTGCCATATCATTAGTTTAAGGCTAAAACTAGTTGCGAATTACAAGCAAATTCTTCTTTGATTTCGCTAAGTTAGAGAGCTTTCGGAAGATGAGAAAAGTCTTGACTTAAATTTTATAACGAGTTTCCTTTTGTAGATTTTTCCCTCATACTTGGTTACGATTCTCAGAAATTTTTCCTGATCGCAGGACAAAAGATAACCCCATTTACTTACGATCTCTTAGGTTAAGGACAAATTAAGGATATTTTCGAAAGAGATGGCACAAAAGTTTGGATAACAAATTCAATAAGACGTGGGATATTTATAAAGGAGTTAAAAAGATATCGATCTTGAGAATATGGCTAATGAAAAGCTCTGCCATAGAATTGAGATAAACTGTTTCAGTTGTTCTTAACAATGAATCATTGACCATATGATTTTGTTGCACAAATCTAATCGGATTTAGTTTGTTTTATGAACATAAAAGAGAAGAAGAAGGAAGAAAACAACAACGCAAGAACACAAGAAGAAAATAACTAGGGGCGGATTTTCTTGTACGCCTAATAAAAGGTGGGACGAGGTTGCGAGGTTGGCCTCGCTATACCCAGCAGCAGCAACACCATCAGAAACAGCAGCAGCAGCAGCTCAGAGAGAGAGAGAGAGAGAGAACCAACGAACAATGTGCAAGTGAAGCCCCATAAATATTGTTTAATCGATGTTTGCTCTACGTTTTATTGCATTTATGGCGTTTTTAATGAGCGCGTCGGTTGTAGTCATTCCAAAAGGGGGTGCACCTACCTACCTATCTACCTACATGCCGTTGGGGGTTGGGGGTTAGGGGGGTTGTACCCAAGTGCAACATTTTAATTTAATACTCTCGCTCAGTCTCAGTCTCTCTATCTCTCTCTCTCTGTGTTTTGGGTTATATGGCCTAAAAGAGGAGACCAAGTCAAGCTGAGGCTTACAACATTTTTGTCAGTGACTTTGGATACGGCGCTCCAGTTGGCTGGCCTGTTGCGCCCATGGGTTGCCCATGGATTGCCCGTGGTTTGGCTGGTGGCTCTTGCTCTTGTGTGTTGTTGTTGTTGTTGGCTATTGGGCACAGGGGGTCGGCGACATTCATCAGCAGCAGTTAATTTTGTGCACCTCTCGGCAACAATGTAAGAGCCAACTAACAAGGAGAATATGCGGGAAGACGAGGAGGATGAGGAAGAGATGGGTCCGGGAGACAAGCAATGGCGGAGGCGGTGGCGGATGGAGTTGGAGATCGAGATGGAGATGGACTGACTGACTGGACTGTGTTGCCAATTGGCTCGTAAAAAGCGGTTTAAGCTTGCTGTGATTATTGTTGTTGTTGTTGTTGCTGTTGCCTGGCATAGTTGCGGCTGGCGGTTATTGGCCATCTTATCGCTTTAACGGTGATTTAGCGATTCCATCGCCAATGTATCTGGTTCTGACCATTAAAGTTTCTCATCAAGTTTTATCGGCCATTAAAATGAAATCCGTATTTAATTAACCAGCCCCAAAATGTGAGCATGAATTGGCATTGACCTGAAGCAATTTGCGTTCAGATGCCAATTTCCCCTTCCTCCACCTCTCTCCCTCCCTCTCACCACTACACATCTCCTTGCTCTCCTCCTCCTATTTAATTTGTTGCTGATTATGGTCTGAGAGAGTGCTGATGGAGAAGAAGAGAGGGGAGGAGAGGAGAGGAATCCATATGGCTCTTGGGCTTGAACCCATGCTGCCTGCGACCTGGCTGGCCTCTTGTGGCAGGGTGTTGAGTGGCAGATTACATGCATTAGCCTGCCGCCATCAGACTGGGTTTCGCTCTTGGTCCAGGTCTTGGCTGCGGCTGCTGCACATTTATCGCGCCTTGACAAATTTACGGCTTGTAATTGCAGTCAGCTTGAAAATTAATCCAACTTGAAAAATCCACAACTTCATAAACACAAACGCAAACACGGAGCCGCAGCCATTGCAACACACAAGAGCTCTCACACTGCCTTTCCCCCCTTTTCTCCCGATACCGATCGCGATCCCCCTGCATCAGTCGTCGTGGTCTTCCAAACGATCGACAATTGTCGGTTGGTCGCTGGTGGCTACCCTGCAATTTCGGTGTCTTCGGTTTCCTGGCAGTCAGCCAGCCAAACCAAAAGTCTGGAAGTCGATCTTGGTCAAACTCGGGCATGATTCAATTTCCAAGTGGCCAAGTCAAGGCGCCTTTCACTGCTCGACTACTGGTCGAAGTTTTTTGTTGTTGCCTTTTAATGGAGGTGGAATCGAATACTCCTCTCCTTCCGCTCCTTCCGTCACTTCCCCCACGTTGCCAATGCCATAATTTAGCCGGCTGTGCCAGCTGGCTGGCTGGCTGGGCTCTGGGGCAGCTTACCAGCCAGCCATGTCAAAACACCCTCGCTCAATGACCAGCAGCAGCCATCGGTCAGTCCAGCCAGTAGCCACTTTGCGCCCACTCACCCCATTTTCCACTCCATACACACTCCTTCCCATGAAAGGGACAGGGACCGGGACAGGGACAGAAAGGAGGAACAGTCGTCGCAGGGTGTGTTAGGGCGGCGGCCATTAGCGTTGCGTCAACCATAGTTGCATTAAACTATTATCCATTGGAATTTCAGCACGCCTTTGACTGACCCACCTCCACCTCCCAATCTCCCCATCTCCACCACCATTTCCCATCATCCCCTGTTTAGAAAAGTGTGGAAATCCAACAGAATATTCATGTCAAAATATAAAAGGGAATTATTGAATATGGTAAATCGGTTTGCCCGACAATTATGGCTGCCTGTGCAAAGTAAGACCTTGAGGGAAGCGCCCTCTGCTTGTTACATTTTCTTTGATTTTCTTCTCCGTTTTTTTTTTTTTTCAAATCGATTTTAACCACAACTTGGACACTTTCTGTAACCTTAATTTGAATATTAGATATAAGGAAACTATAATCGTTATGATTTCCCTACTACATTTCAGAAAATTTGTTTTCTTAAAGTTCAATAAATTTATTCAGTTGGCTTACAAATGAGAGGTCAAAATATCATTTAAAAAAAGACCTTCAACCTAACAAACATTTACCTTTGCCTTATGTATTTCAACAAACTGTTTTCCCAACTAGTTTTAGCATTAAAGTTATGTGTTTTAGTTAATCTATTGGATAAGTGTCTAATTAAATTAATATTGAAGCTTATTTAAGGAAATTTCTTTAATAGAAAATCAAAAAGATTGTTCAAATATTTAAACCGCCTAATGTCTCTTGAGATAAAAACAGAAATGTATGTATATTCCATGGGTTTTCCCTCTATAAACTCTAGGAATTTTCGTGAGAAATAAAATGGCATTACTTCAAATATTTTGATCAGAGTTGGAGCAAAAAAGTCGAAATTTTCGACCAATTGATTCAATTCGATTTGAGCGAGAATCTTCTCTATGCAATGCTAATAAATGATGATCTCAATGGATCACGAAGATGACAAATTATCAAGGACTAGACCAGTATCTAATGGAGTTAAGCAGAATGTGAAGGGGATCTTCAGCTGCCAAATGGATACTTAAAAAATGGGTCTAACATGATCCGCAAAAAAAAAAAAAATCAAACGACAACAAGAAAACCGGGAGTAGAAAATGAAATATGAATTGCACTTTAAAATGTTGTGTAGTATTTTATGTATGTGTGTGAGTGTGTGTTTGCGGCGCTATCTTCAAGCTGATTGATGGTTGGTTGCGCGCCTACGCCATGACCAGTTCACGGGGCCAACAACGAACGCAGCGGGGAATTAAATGGTATTATTAAAAGGTAACAAGCTAAACGCCTTTTAAAATTTTTTGAAAGGAGGATGGTAGCGCGGAAAGCAAAAATATAAAAATAAAAAAAAGGGCTACGAACTGAACCCAAAAAAAAAAAAACAAAATGCGTTATTTATGCATTAGCAGCAGCAGCAACAACTGCACCTGCCAAAAACGAAGGCGACGAACCCCAACACACACACACACTCTTGGGGGAATGCGGCTGACTTGAGACTGAGTCAAGTCTGAGTGACGGGGAACGGCGACGGCGACGGCACCCTTCCACCACTTTCATATGGATTTAAATAAATTCCAAATTAAGAAAAACTGCACCACAAAAAGGGTTCCAGCAGCTATAGCTAGGCGTTTTCCACACACACACACAGCCGAACCCCATCATCAATTCATCAAAAAACACGAGAGAAGAAAGAAGGCAAAGGTGACTTTTGGCTGTTGATTAAAATGAAAAGGACGATAACCAGCGGAAAAAATTAGAGCAACAAAGTCAATATGGCATAAATTTTGAAGAGAGAACAAAAAATGTACAACTTGTGTTTTGGGTTTTTGTCTTCTTCTCTTCTGATAATGATGCAACATTTGAGGTTTTTTTGTGGTGGTAGCCGGCGGAAATACTGCGGCAGCGGACAGGTGAAGTTTTTGGGGCAACATGAATGCGTATGAGTTTGAGGAGTAGGCATCCTGCGCGTGTCCATCGTTCGGTGTCGGTGTCTGTCTATGAAAATTAGTCGATGCCAACGATCTTCGATCTTCGCGGTAGGCTTTGGTAATAGTATTTAATCAATCGCGTGCGCTCACCATGCACCGCCGAGATACTTTACTATAGACAGCAGCAGCAGCAGCAGCTCCCGTGCTTCTGTGTTGCTCTAATAACCTATCTATGTATCGCAGCCTTGCATGATGTCTCATCACCTGCCTTGCCTGCCTGTCGGATGAAGCAATCGACCGACCTTAGGACGGTGGACGTTGTTTTTTCCCCAGTTGTTCAGTGTTTTTTGTGGGTTCCTTTTAGCGCGCACCTCAGTGATCTCTCCCTTCCTTGTTGCTTCCCCCCACTTTGGCTGGTGCTTGGTGATTGGTGATTGGTTTGCTTTGGATTGCATTGCGTGATTTTAGCATTTGTTTCCTGATCAATTTTATAGACTTATAATTACTGGGTTTAGATCACACAGCATCAGCAACAGCGGCAACATCTGCAGCATCATAACACAATGTGTTTACTCATTTTGTTGGAAAAGGGTTAAAAACTTGATTCTTATGCAAGATGTACGTATGTACATACATATAACCCATAGAATAGAGCTAGAAGGATTGGTATACATTTGAGAGTTGAGTTGGAAAAAACTAAAGAATATTTCGACTTTAATATTAATTGTAAGATCCAAAAGATCTTACGTAACTTCCTCATGCCTATGTATGAGAATATGTTTTTAGACTGACTTTATTGTCATTTCTAAAGCAATTTTAAAATACTTTTTAAAGGTATTTTATGTAACTCTCATTTTTGTGAAGATTCTATCAAGAGTCTTACTACGATTTAGTTGAATTTCATTTCAATTATGAGACAAATATTGACACTTTGACCGATCATTTCGAATAGAAACATATATTAGAAAACCGCTGTATTGATACAGCATTTTGGTGTGCCTAGTGTGTGTGTGTGTGTGCATTCCGTCATGCATTAGATTTAAGTTTAAACATTTTATTGGATTATGAGGAGAAAACTCTGTTAATTCGTCACGTTTTTGTTTTTTGTGTAAATTATTGATAAATGTTTGGCAATTTGTTTGGTTGGTAGGGACCACAAGAGAGTCCGCTCGCGACCCAATCAACACAATTTCACATGTGAAATGAGATGAGATAAGGTGGGGTGAGGTGAGGTAAGGTGCACATGTGTGTCACGTAGCTCATATAAAAAACTCTTGCAACAACGTTATTAAGATTGATAAGTATAGAAGAAGAAGCCGAAATCGATGCCGAAGCCGAAGCCTAATAATGTGTTAACACAAATGAATTGTCATTAATGTTGCCAGTTTGTAAACCTTGAGCCCGCGACTTTGACAAGTTCTAACTAATTCCCTTTTCCCAGGCAACCGTATTTGGCGGAAATCTCTCTCATACACACACACACACACACAGAGATTCTGTGTCTTTTTGGGTCCTTCACTACCTCAATATATGTATGAAAGCATCGATCCCTTTTTGATGATGATTTTTGATTAAGTGTCTGCCATTCGTCAAAATATTTCACGCTCAGAGAAGCGTTCGTTCGCCGCACGTGAGCTGGAGGTGGAGATGAGAAGAGATGCAGAGATGGCATCGAGATACATAGAGATGGAAGAGTGGTACACACACTTGGGGTGTCATCATCATTGTCAACTTGTCCGTGTCTGTCACACAGCCACTCGGCTACCTGCAACTGTGCGACTCAGAGAGACACACAGGAGACACAGAGGCCCCAGAGGCAGCAGGTGAACAGCAGTCGCCATCATCATCGTCATCATCATCATCATCATCTGATGCAGATCTTAGATGCATTTGACATTTGAAAAATGCCCTCAAAGACAATACCGAAATAGTAAACAGACTCCGGACAAGAAAATGCCGATAAAGATTTCGTGATTGGATTGTCAAAAAAAAAAAAAAACAAGTGACTAATTGACATTTTGTGAACGACTTTTAGCTCTGTATTGATCTGAATTATCAACGATTTGTACAAATATTACGTGTTGCCGCCGCTGGCTATAGGCAATGTGCTATTGTAACCAAAATAAGTTGGCTTTCAAAAGGCATCTAATTGATGTCCAGCAATAAATCTGTATGAAAAAACGATGAAGTGTAATCGGTTGGTTGGTGGAAAGGGGGCGAGAGAGAGAGAGAAAAACTGAAGCTGATAGCTTTTGGGAAAAAGCCAAGTCAATCCAATTATGCTCTTAACACACTCACACACACACACACCGACTGACTGACTGACTGGCTGGCCCCCGAAAAGCCTTCTCTCAGCAACTAAGTGACCAACTAAAAACCCAACCAACTTTAAAAACTGTTCTAACCCAGGTCACACAATCCAACCATCCAACAATCCAACAAAAGGGAGCGACTGCAGTCAGGGACGGAGCTGCAGGAGCTGCTTTGGTTGACACATGCGAGGCAAAGTCAAAGCTATCTGAGGCTGCCATAAAAGCAACAACAGCAATGTGTGGATAAAACGCGGTTTCGACAAGGCTCCAGCCACAGTGGGGCCACAACACAAAAGAAACCAATCAAAAGTGGTTAGTTGAAATACAGAAGCTTTTGAAATATCGATTTACCTCCGGTAATCGGTGAGCTGAGTTACCGATTCTAAGGAATTGTTACTAGTTTAGATGGAACCGATGGGAATACAAGAGGATTCTATGATATTCTATTATTAAATAAATCACATTAATTTATTTGCGAGAAAATAATCATTAATAACGAATGAATTAATTAACGTAAAGCTATAAACATTATAAACTTGATATTTAAGCTTACAATAATTGGTTATTTGCCCCACTGTGCCCATGGACTGACATCGGACCAGGCGCGGCTGTGGCGGCGACAAAGGCGCTGACGCTGAAGTGATGACCGGACAACAAACTACATTCAGCAGATAAATACTGAATTTATGACTTAATTTAACTGCAAGCCAACGACAATTTTGATGATACGAAACTGGGAGGAATAAGGGCAGAGACGGAGACGGAGACGGCAGCGGAGACAAGATGGGATGGGACAGCAAAGCAAACGGAGCAAACGAAGACGAGATGCGAACATGAGTGGGCAGTGGCTGCCACAGCTTCAAGCTGGAACCCGTACATTAGCCAATCCTGAACGCACATTCGCTTCATTCACAGCCGGAGACACACATAATTCAAGTCAAGTGCTCTCCATGCTCTGGGTTGAAGTGTGATGGTGCGATGGGTTAAGGGGAAGGGAGCTGTGGGTTAGTAGTTGATGTCTCTATTGGTGCATGGACTAAAATTTATAAGAAGCTGATCACAATTTGCCTCGACCAAAGTCGACACACGAATGGAATGGCAGCCAATGTACTGAAAGCGTCAACTGTGGCACGGGGATGATGGTGGTGGCAACGTGCCTATGGGGGTGGCAGGGTTTGTCCAGCAAATTATGGCAATGATACCAATCAGTCAGATAGCCAGCCACTAGAAGGAAATCAGCTATGCAAGATTGAATGCTTGATTCAACTTGCTTCAAGTACCTAATACTTAAGTCTAACAATGCAAACTTATAAGTATTAGTAAAGATTTCAATTAAAATACAACTCATTTAGTTTATACAAATATTCTGATAGGTGTTTCTCCCCTTCTAAAATTGAAATGGTCTAGTAGCAAATGTGAATAGTTTATATATTCTTATAAATGTTTGCCCCCCATTTAGTATGATTGCAATGTTGACGACAATATACTTAAAATGTCTGTAGTTCGAACACTGCACTGTGATCGACCTCAAGAAAGGGTAAAGATAAATGTCAAATTGGTTTGCCTTTGCTTTAAGGATTTGTATAATAAATTTCTAAGTTTCTATATAAGCTAAAAATGTTAGTTGTACAACTAAAATCAATAAATAAAGCATTTAATAGTAATTACAGAAGTTTATCAGAATAATCATCTGGTCCAAGAGAGGCTTAAATTGCCACTAATCAGTTTATATATCCTTTTCTGCTTATATAAACATTAAGATCTTGAAGAATCATCCAATTTTATATACACAAACAAAGATCGAAATCTTTTTTTCTACTTCGGAGTACTTTATTTAAGTGTTTCTCCTTTTTTTTTTTTTTTGAATGAATAAAGGGAATGAGAATGTGTAAAAATTGGGCTGAAAATCCTTAAATTGCATACGGATGACAGCAGTTGAAGAAGGATCAAAAGAACCAAAGAGAATTTTAGATTCGGAAGCAAATCAGACCAATGGCACACATTATAGACACAATTCGGAATTTTTGAAATCAATCAGCCAACTGGGGTCAGCTGGGCCCTTGATTGACTGCCAGAGAGGTAAGAGGTATTGAGAGACAGGAAGGAAACGTGCAGCTCGCACACAAAATATGTTCTGCACCTCTGACTGACTTTTGTGGCCTTTGCGTGTTTACAGATTTCCACTTGCTGGCATCTTTCACAAAAAATTTCTCAAACATTTTCTCGAGCATTTCTCCTCAACTTTTGTGACAGCAATTAAACGTCTCAGTCAGCCGGTTCCTAGACATCATGGGCCGCCTATTCATTTCGACGATTTTCTTACCCCAAAAACAAAGAAACCAAAAAATTGTCGCTCTCTCAAGTTGGTTGCCCTCCACACACACACACACACACACATACACAGCCACACACATAGAGTTCACACACCAAAAAACACACCAAAAGCATTTCGTGACCCAAACAAATTATTAATTATTAATTGGGGAAAATATGCTATAATTGTAGCGGTCGCTTCTTCTTCGTTTGGCTGACTGACTGACTGACAAAGACCGAAAATTAAATGAAATTAGCCAAAAAAAAAAAAAGGGCCCCAGAGATAATTTCACTTTGCATGTGACGAATTCTACCATTCCCATTCATTCCCTACATATTCTAGGCACTTCCTAGATGCGTGTGAGTGCGGTGAGTGCTCTCAAATGTTAAGACAGCTGGAAATTAGTTCTCTAACTGCAAAATGACTGCAAGCAAAGCTGCAAATGGTCATAATTGCTTAGTGCTAAATGCATTAACCAAAAGAAACGAATGACCACAAAATGATGGTGATGAACTCGATGCAAATTAAGGACACTTTGTCCCCAAAAACCAATTGGGAGAGGAAGACCTCTGTTGGTTTGCTTTTTTTTCTGTGTCGCCGTCGTTTTTTGGTTTTTCGGGGCGAACAGATTTAACACTTTCCAGCGGCGTTCGAGTCATCGATAATTTTGATTTATGTGGGTAAATCATGAAGGGAACGGAAAAAGATTTACGACAGATCAGCGGCAGATTTATTACTTTCTGATAGGAGTGAGCCAGAGAGACACAGCAAGAGCAAGAGAGCTGAGCAGGCCGAGTGAGTGAGAGTGAGTAGTGCAAAAGAATGCTGCTGCTGCCCCTGAGGCACCTTGGGTTAATGCCTGCCGCCGCGTATTTAAGTTATTCTAATTTGCCTGCCCTTGCCTTGGGCCTCTGTTCTCCATCTGGCTGGAGCCCTGCCTGGCTGACTGGCCTGCCTGTCGTTCAGTCTGTATGTGTTCTGTGGCTGTTTCTCATATGTATGCATGGCCAAAAAGGTGTCATCAGCATCGTCATCTCTCGAAAGCGGTGTCATCTCTCTCTCTCTCTCTCTCTCTCTCAGCGACTGTTGCAAAATGTCCCCATTGTCATCTCCATTTGCCTGAGAGATAAGAATCTGGTTTTTCGCCATTGCAGCAACAACTTAGTCACACAGTTCTACAACTCAATTAGGTACTAAGTATTCAACTTACATATCGTATATACGAGCTGATTTATCAGTTGTAATCCTTGGGACCTATGTCTCATGTGTGAACTCGTGCACATTCATTTTCTTGAGCTCTTAAGATCGTCGTTTAAATCGAGATTTCTTTGAAGGATAGTTTTGGACTATCTCATTTCCTAACATCGACTACAAACTATACAAATGAAGAAAGTTTACTCCAAAAAACTATATGCATCAAGCATATATTATTATTATTTATATATCGAAAATCTTGACCTATCCTTGTGGGTTCTCTCTTGTTTCTCCGTTACCCTCTGGGTGTAAGCCTGTCTGTCATTTTCTATATAAACCACTCTCTCTGCTTTTCGATTATTAAAATGAAGCTTTCTACTTCAGCTTTATTTCGATGCATGCAGAACATTTGTCAGAATCAGTTCGATCGGACCACTATGGAATTTAGAAATGAATAGACTCCCAAGAGATAGTATAATGCGAAAGGAAGCGAGTTCGAACTCTACACATAGCAAGATGGGTCATTTATTTGTATAAGGTCATCGCACTGATGATTTACGATAATACGATGCAATAGAATTCAGATGTTTTGATTTTGTCTATCTTATTTTGCTGTTGGCGACTAAATTTCTTTGTGAAGGATATTTGGTTCATATTTTGCTGTAGATTGCTGCATTTTCTTTGTATTATACCCAAGTTTCCATATTTCCCTTTGGCTGTAGCTTATTTCTTGAAATGTCTCGTGTATTTTCAATATCCTTTCGACTCTTAATAGTTTTTGGGCATTCAAAACTCATACGTTTCGTCTGAAATTTCCCAAATGGTCTAGTATAGTGTTAGTAAAAGGGGTTGGGGGCACTAGCACGTAGTGTATATAGGAAAAGTATATTGTAACGCTAGAGTAATTACTGCCAACGGCATTACCTGCACTATCTTGTTGGCAGTTCCAATTTTTTTTCATCGCTGTGATGATGATGATGGGGATTGTGATGCGGTTGGGGATGGTGATGGGAGCTGCAAACTATAGAAACGAAACTGCAATCGTGATTCGTAGCTGGGCTTCAAAAGGCAATTATAACGGTGCAGCGTGGTAATTACCTGTGAATGGCATTTGCATAATAACACAATGCATTGCGGATGGTTTACTATATAGAGACAAAAGGACAAGGGGGGTTCGGCGACGTGGAATAGTGGGTGATGGTTTGGCTTTGAGAGCCAGCTAGTTTGCTAGTTTTGCTCTCTGCGAGCTGAGTTCACGCCGGCGACGTTTGGCGTTCGCGTTTCTAAAGGCAACTCGAGCAAAAACAATTGCAATTACTATGTAGCAGATGGAATCGGAGGATGGAGGGGTGGGAGGATGGTGGGTAATGGTATGGGTTGGACCTACACTAACACCGCTCGATGGATGACCTGCTGTGCTGTTGGGGTGTTAGTGTTGGCTTGCCACGCTCTGACGGCTTTTGGTCGCCATTTTGTGGTGCCTTTTGCCTTGTTCCTAGTGCCAATTGCGCTTCGTTACATACAAACACACACACATACACACACATACAAACAAGCCGTTCCCTCGAGTACCTCCGCCTACACACCTATACACAGAGTGCTATGTAGTGCTCTGGTGTGCTGGCTGGCTGACTGGCAGTCGACAACAATGTTAATCGCTCCTATGGTTTGCTCAAGATTCGGGTGACTAAAGACGTTTCAGCTACGTCCATTTATATGCAAATTGCGGTACTTATCGCCATTTTGTTTTTCATGTTTTTTTTTTCTTCCCTCCCTCTCGCTCTCTCTCTCTCACTCTGCTCTTGTTTTGTTTTGTTTTTTTTTTTGCTTTGAGTAGCGCTTTTTGTGCAACTTCTAATTGCAGCAGCAGCAGCCAACGCCACCGCCGTCGCGGCGGCATGGAGAAACTTTAACTGGAAATGAAAGCGTACTTAGTAGTAGTTGGAAAAGGCGGTTGGAACAACAACAATAACAACAACAGCGGGAATGGGCTTGGGTGCACTGAATTTAATTAACCCTATAACGGTTGGCCAGCTTTCGATCGTTCCTTGTTTTTTTTTTTTTTTTTTTTTTTGCTATTTTTCTGCCATTTGCTGTTTCTTTTTTTTTTGAAATTTGAATTTGTATTTAAATTTGAATTTGTGAATTATACGTTTCGGTCACTTGGCACAATTGCACGAAATTAGAGATTCACTCCCTCAAAGAGAGACCAGACGACCTATGCAAAAAAAAACTATGTAAACTGGGCCCATTTAAAAACAAATTCACCAATAACCAAACAATTAAGAATATAAGACCCAAATATTGAATGAGTTAACTTTAGTAATAATAAGGGTAATAGAATTCCCAATAATATGTAACGAATAAATATCTTTCTTTACATCAACCCAAAGTCTTTTGATGACCTTTTCCATAGGACGAACTTTACTTTCATGTATCTATAAAATACTGAGATATTCGTATTGAAGTATTTCAAATTTCGTAAGGCAACAAGTTTAAATTCTTATGCTAAAAAAGTTGAAAGCAAAGGAAAACAATCCAAAGATCCTCTTTCCCAATGATTACTAGATTTCTAAATTCTTTTGTAAGGTTGAAAGTCAAAGAAAAGGTTTCTTAAGGTTTTCGCCTTACATCTTACCACTCTTAAGATAGTTTCATCTAACCTTTGATAATGGCATTCAAGTGTCTAGCGTCTCATAACAATTCTAAAGATAGTGGAATTTGATTATATGTATTTTCGTTTTGGTACTTTTTTTAAGATTCAATTGTACTTTATGCCATTGCTGACTATAGTGAGTAGTCAGCAATGGCATAAAGTTATAATATTATTTAATTGCAAAAAATGCAATAAATATTAGATTGGATGAAAGATAAATATTTGATGTGCAAGAAATTGATTTCTATCATTCGAAAACATCGTAAAATTGACGATGACTCGTAAATGCAATGACTCATAGACTAGAATATTTAGGATTATCTTTCGATAGTTTTGAGAATAAAGGTTTTTCCTTTGTCTTTCTCTCTCTCTGATCCTTTGAACTCTTGCATTTTTAATGTAAGTAAGTGCCTCTCACGACGACTCGTTTCTTACTTCTTACTGTTTTAACATGTTCTTGAATTTCTTTTCAGGTGAGACGTTTGCAGGTGAGTCGGGAGGACATGGGGAGTGGCAACGGCAGCAGTAGAGTCAGCAGAGGCAGCAGCAGCGGCTTTTGTTATCCAAATGCAAAACTATTTAGCCATTGCATGTTGTTAATAATTTTGAAAAATCAGATTTCCGCAAGTTTGACGCAGACACGAAAGGTAGCCATAGCTGGAGGAGTTTTTGTGTTGATTTTTTTTTTCTTTCTCCTCCATGACGTGTCCGTGTCTTGATTGCGGTTTTTGCTTTTGCTGCTGCTGCGCCCTTAAGAGCGGCAACGCTTGCGTCAACAGCAACAGCAGCAGCAAGTTTTGAGTCGGGAATCGGGTTCCTGACAATTGTTGCGCAATTACACAGAAGACCTATGGGCACGCAACTTTTCGACGGTTTTGCGGCTAAGGCGGCTAAGAGAGAGAGAGAGAGAGAGAGGCTGTCTCAGAATCTCAGAAAAGTCAAAACCGACGCTTAAACTCGCATCAAGCCGCTGCCGAAGCCGGTGCCGCTGCAGTTGCAGTTGCTGTTTGCTGCTGTTGTCCTTAACTTCGTCCTCAATCACGCCATGCACATGAACTACTTTTCTGTCCGTCTTCGTCTTGGTTTGTCTCCTCGTCTGCATCCCCGTCTCCGTCCCGTTTCCCCACCCGGTTGCCTGTTGTGGCCTGCCCGGTTTCTGTTCTGTTTGCTGTGGCAAAATCAATGTTGACGCAAATACATGTATGTAGAATCATTTTGCCGACACACAGTGGTAGGACTTATTTCTTTCGCTACCGAATTTAATTGGATTTTCTCCCTGACTTAAGGGCTTTAACTGCTATGGTATGTGGAAATCATTTCTGAGACTCCACTCCAGACACGCAACCAACCAATGCCAATGCCTGCCTGACTGACTGACTGCCTGCCTGGCTGGCTGGCTAGCTGGCTAAAAATTTAGCTCATTCCAAGCTTGGAGAGCTGGAAGCTGGGATAAGAACAAGGATATGGGCAAGGGACAGTGAGAGAGAGAGACAGCTAAGTAAAAACTCTCTTAATTTAGCCATGGCGAGAAGTTAATCATTACATTTCGGCAGTTGCCGGTAGCTAAATAGGGGGGATCATCTGCATGACATACAGCAGAAGCAGCAGCAGCAGCAGCAGTAGCCAAAGGAGAACTTGGAGATGGAGTCGGAGTCGGTGGAGATGAAGCCAAACGAGGCTAAGAAGTGCGTGCTGATGAAGATGAAAATTAAACACCCGATTTTGCTACTTCCTTCTGTCAAAGCAAAGGCAAATGCAAAAGCAGAATGCAGCCTCATATCACATCACACATTGAAAATAGGTCGACACTAGGTATTCTATATTTCTCACTCTCTTTCTCTCTGTTGATATTTAATAAATGAATATAAATATAAATACCCTGAATATCTTAATATTCTGTGATTGATTTAAAAACTGTTTGCAAAAGTTTGCGAAAAGGATAATCAAGAAATCGCTTGGATTTGTGCATTTTCTTTGGATGGATAGTATTTTATCAATTATTTTAAAATTGAACAATCTTAAGAGTGATTTTTGTTTCAAAATTACAATATTTAATCGAATTTCAAGAACAATTTTATAAAGTGTTTAAAAGACAACAAATAAGTTACTGTTTTTTATGAATTCCCAGCATCATTTCGAGTTAAATATGGACATGTAAGCTGCGCCCCCTTTTTTCAATTTATCTAGTTGTAATTCTCAACTAACTTTAGCGTTGACATAGTGGTATGGCTTTAAAATTAAGGGTCTGTTGATAAGAGAGCTTGGTAACATTATAAAATGTCGAAAAACCACTTTAAATAATAAATAATTAATGATTACTGCTCGAAAGAGAAGTTCCCGTATTTTGAATACAATGTGTGGGTTTTTTTTTTTGTGAAAAGTGTGAAAAAAGAATAATAATACCAATAAGAAACAGAGCAAATTGGTTCCTTCTCTGGCATCCATGGCAAGTTAATTCTAATAACTCTTTTAATTGCCTTTGGCATCACGAAACAAATCGATTTGTTTTGTCTTTCATGTACACGTAAGTAAATATGTAAATAGAAATACTTATATATAACAAGAGAAACGACGAAGAAGCAGAAGAAGTAGAAGAAAAAACAGCGACCCTTTGATAATTCCGAACAAGCGCTAAGCATTTCCGACCAACAAAAACACAAAACTTGAACCTATTTCCGTTAACTCCAGCGGAAAAAAAAAGAAAACTTCACCAATGACAAAAAACTCACACACACTGAGGAATATACACAGAATGCCGAATTTGATGATACCCTACTTCTGGGGGTCTTGATGTTAGTTCTTGCTGTTTTCCAATTGAACAAGCCTGCATATGTAATGCCACCCCAGCCGCTGGTTGCCTCTGGTCCCCTCCCCCCTTCCACATGATCTAACGAAATCAGCATATGCATATGCCTACATGTGGGTAAACAGCGCCGCGTCCGTAACGCCGCAGTAAAAAAAAGGGGCCGCCCTATGGGCATTTCTTGTCTACTTCGGACGACCCAGAGTCAGAGCCAGAGCCCAAGCCAGACCCTAGACCTGGCCCGTCCCGGCCAGGCCAAAACAAACAGCAAAAACAGGAAGCGTGGCTAGCACAAATATGCATGGGTCTGGGCTTGGTTTTTTTTTCGGCTCGAACTCCCCCATTTGCATGTAGATACTAGATCTTTATCTGGCTATGAACTTTTGGTCAGTCAGAAATAATGGCGGCCAGCCATAATTAAGGCAAGAGCAACCCCCCGAAAAAAAGCCTCCCCCACCCCACACATCAAGGGAGAGGGAGGGAGGTAGGTAGAGAGAGACACACACAATTAGAAGTAAGCATAATTAGTCGATGGCAGTGTGATATGGGTTTAATTAAGCTTATAATTAAACTAATCAATCATAGTAGTAGTAGTAGTAGTCGTAGTCGTAGCAAAAACCGGATGATATAAATCAGCCAAAAATTCGCCTAGACAATCGTACAAAATATTTATATTTGGCAAATCTTTTGGAATAGATTTCGATAGTTTAAGTTTAGTTTTGTGGGTTTTTTCTTTCATCTACGAAATGCCTTCAAAGTCGTTATTTGAGTGGCGCAAATGGCGGGTTTCCCCATTGGTCCGTTCAGTGTTGGCCTACGCTATGAGACGCTTGAGTGCGTCCCGCCCATTTGCTTGCACACACCACCAACAAACACACTCACACTAACACAGACACACTCACACACACACAAACAAAGAGAGGAAGAGAGAAAGAGCAAACTAAAGCGACGGCGAATTGGCGCTTCGCCAGGCGCTCATTTCATTTAACTCACTCAAATTTCCCCCATTCGAGTGAACAATTTCATCTCGATTATGTAAGTTAAAACTGCACCCCGCCGATCCCACTCCACACCCCCCCTGCGTTATCCCCTTCACATATTTCAGTTTTTTTTATCTACAAATTAATAGAAACTGTATAAATGTTTACGAATCGGAAAAAAAAACAAAACTAACAAAATGTAGACAGAAGTTAATGTTGCGACGTCTGTTTCTTAACGTTTAACCAAAGGTAACCATTTGGCATTTCTTTATTGCTAATTAGGGAGTATATTATTAGTATTTAAAACTAATTGATTTTCTCTTCTTTGTCTCCAATTAGCGTTTAACATAGACGGTAACGCCCCCATCATCGCCGCAGCCGCCCCCACTGTACCTGTGCACCTTTTGTAAAGGTAATTTCGTCACAATTTTCAAGTCAAGTCTCGCGCAATCGTCACTCATCACAATTGCCAAGACACTAGAGACAGACAGACAGCTGCTAAGCTGCCAAAACAAAGCCGCGCTTCCGTTACAAGAAGCACACAAAACTTGCGTTCTAGTCACGCACCATATTGCGCTTCCTCTTTTGCCTCGTCAAGCCGCAGAAGCAAAAGTTGTGCAAATAAATCAATTAGGAGTTAAACTACTCCCTTTCCCCCACCACACTTCTTACTCATTCTCACTGTCCTGTTTGCTTGCACTCAACTCAACGCCCGCCGTTTTTTGTGTAACTAGCTGCATCTCTCTTGCTCTCTTGCTGCAGCAGCGCGGAGTTGACACGTTGTGCGCAGGCTTCTGTAAGCTCTCCCGCCAGGGAGCCCATGCTAGTGTGGTGTGGTACACGTCAGTTAATCGGTTACTACTACTGGCCAGAGATTTACCCCCACCCAACCATTCGAGAAAAAAGGGTTTTGCGCCAATGTTGTTGATGGGTGGACAAGCTAATGCGTTTTTTGTTTTTTATGTTTTGGCGCAGAAAAAGAAGAGAGACTCCATATTTGGAGGTGTATTTTAATCGTATGTCATAATCAAAGTGTAGTCGAGCTTCCGTTGGGCCCGTCAAGGCGTTTTCCGTTTGAGTTTTTGTTTAGTTTTTCCTCTGGTTGCTCTGTTTCTCTTGCTGTTGCTGCTGCTGCTGTTGTTGTGATTGACATTTGTCGAAAAAGTTTCGTGTATTACCAAACACAAATCGTTTGTCATCAATTAAAAGTTTGAAACATGAACTAGGCTCGGACTCTCGGGCAAGTTTGTGATAAACAATGCAATGAAAACGAGCCAGGGGTAATTAATTATTGAACTTTTACTACTGTTTTTTCTCAGCTCAATTGGGCGACACGAGAGACACTCAAAACATGCTCCACACCACACACACACTCGAACACTCACACAGACACAAACCAGATATGGCTAACAACAACCCAGACACAAACATAGAGCTCGAAAAAGAGTAAGCAAAGTCAGGTCTCAGGTTTTGACTCTGGCCTCTCAGTCTCAGTCCGAGTCGGCGTGAGTGAGTGCGCGTCGAGTCAGCGAGCGGCGAGCCAGCGCGCCTTCGGTCCTAAACTATAAGATTTCGTCAAACGAAACCGAGAAAACATTTTTGTTCTTGTATGTGTATATTTCTGTTTTGTTTTTTGAGTGGGAAAATCAAAAAATACCGTCGGTAATTTGTTCGCCGCGCCCCCCTTAGTTATTTTCTTTCCAATGCTCAATCATTATCATTGAAGAAACTTTACTTGATCGACAACTCGGTGCTTAGGTGCTTTTAGGTGCTCAGGTGCTTGCTCGACAATCCTAGTTCTTATGCAGGGCATGGCTACAACGGCAGCTGCGGCAACCACAACGACGAAGACGACACCAGCAACAACATCAACATCAGCAACAACATTAGCTCTAATAAGGACATCAAGCAAAATAATCGATTATAATAATACAGATCCTCCTCCAATTGGCATTGGCCCCCCAATGCCTCCTGCAATGGGACTGCCGCCGCATTTGCAGCAATTGCAGCCCATAAACGTGGGAAGTAGTAATTCACCGATATCATCATCAGCATCATCCACATCCACATCTACACCCACAGGTGAGTTTTGGAGTTTCCGTGTCGAGGAACGGAACGAAATGGGATGGGATGGGATGTATTACCAAAAACCCTTATCAATTAATTGTGTTCCCAATTCGTTGCCGTTTTCCCTGAATTGACAGGGATATAGTAGAGTAGAGGAACCACAAGAACCACTGCTGTAAAATGCGCAATGATTTGGAAATTTCATAACTGCACGCACACACACACAGACTCCACTGTGGGGGGAACTGTGTGTGTGTGTTTTGGTCTTTCGCACATCAGTGGCAATTTGTTTTGCACAAGTATGGGTTGTCAAATAAAATTAGTTCACATTTTGCCGTCGAGATACTTAAAAACGATCGAACGGCGTGGCGCAGTGGGGCTTGGGGCAACCGCAACGGGCAACCCAGAGAGCTTTGAGCTTGTCTTTAGAAGGTGTTGGAAGTTGCACAATAAATAAATAATTATAAAACCAACCAAGAACCAACAACACACAGTGAACAGGACAGCAGAGACAGTCAGTCCGACAGACAGACAGTCGAGGCAAAGAAGAAGAAAGAACAAAAAGCAAAGGAAAGAAAAGAAATGAAAGAAGGAAGGCGAACGAAGGCAGAGAAAAAGCGCAACCAACACAAGCGAAACACACAGCTAGGCTAACCATACTCTGAGAGAGAGAGATGGGCTTATGGCATACATTGAAGTTTAAGCATAGGTCCAGAAACCATACTTAAGGGTTTCGAGTTACACCCATGCGGTGCGTGTACATGTATTCCACATTATTCTTAGAAAGCCAAGCGTATAAAAGGTGTGCACAATGCACACACAATGATTTTCAACGACGACAAAACAAAAAAAAAACACACACAAGAGTAGAGAGTGATGGTCCGGGGTCTGGTCCCGTCCGCTCTGTCCCACCCGTTCCTTCGTTCGTATCCGCTTGACTCCCATAACCAACTAATATGTGTGTCATCAGAGACCCCACGATTAAGCAAATTTTGCAGAATGTAAGCCCAATACGGTAAACAGAAGTTAACACTTACTTTACCATCTCTTTCGATCAATTTTTAAAGCATACTTTTGTGCTTTAGGACGATAGACAAAGTAGGAATAAAGCACATTTTCTACTAAACAAAATGTTAGAAACTACTTTTTTCGACTCTGAGAAACATACATAAAACATAGAGCTTTGGGAATACACTCCTATATATACATATTAACACTCTTCGCCACTTGAATAGGACACTTTAGGCTCAAGGTTGTTTCGATCGGCTAAAAGAACTCAGTTATTGAGATACATATTTGCACTTTTTACACGTCGATTCCAGCGAAGTCATCTGAATGAGTTTTTGGAGGGTAACTCAATGATATTGATGCAATATATACTCCTCTCCACTTGACTAAGATAGCCCTAAATTTTATTATACGTTTTTTGTTACTGATACTTAAATATTTATGACAAAATCTTTCTCTTGGCTGTATTACAATAGTTAAATAATTATTAGTTTCAGTAAAAAGTCAAGTCGAAGAACAGTGGGTAATAAAAAACACACACTAAAGGGTGTTCCATTATAATGAGGAGATATTTTATACTCAAGTTAGAAGATACAAACAAAGGTCAAAATCGTGTCATAAGTGACATGCCAAAAATTTAGAATATTATGTGGTTCAGCCCTTTTTTGGGCACTTAACCAATTCAAATCTAATTCAGATATCATCGATGAGGATAAATACAGTAAATAAGACCTATAATATTTCTGAACTCATTCTTTCGAGGTTTACTAGTTCAAACAATGAATTCATCAACTTTGGTTGCTATATCTCATGATAAAGCGCAGAATTAACTCATTAGTATTTGTGAAAAGTCTTTGAAATTGAATTCTATGCTTCGATTTGTGTAATGAACTTCCAGTAAATCAAATTGAATCCTTTCAATCGATTGGTTTCAGAGTTTACTAATTTGAAATCGAGAGCTAAATTAACGAATTTCATCAAGATGGATCCACAGGGGGACTGATTTAATCTAATCGATATTCTCGCTGTGTATAATTTAGTTGCCTCCATTCATTTGCTCAAAAGTGAATAGAAACCGCAGTTGAAGATCGACTACTAATCGAACTCTATTTTTGCCACCGTCTGCCTGCCCCTCCCCTCTCTCTGTGCGCCTTTCTCGTCAAACATCTGAACAACTAAGAAACGTGCCAAGTTGGCCATATTATTAAACATTCAAAACCAGAAGCCTATATAGCCGATGAGCGCGACAAACAAGATCAGCGAGCGCACTGAGCCGGGTGACACAAGAGGCGAGGCGAGGCGATGAGACGCGAGGCGTGGCATGGCGTGTGTGAGAAGAGAGGCTTTCAAGCCTCTCCACCACCTCTAAATAAGAAGAATCACATGAAAAACCGAGCAACTTTTAATTTATATGCAGCGGGGCTGCCGCTGCCGCTGCTGCTGCTGTGGCAAAGAAAAAACCTACCGGTAGCAATAAATCAAACTATCAATTGAATTCCAAAGCGATCATCACTTTTGTGGCCAGCAAAAGGAGAGCAGCTCGCGGTGGAGAGATGAATGAGGTAGTGCTACTACTTTGGCTGGTTGACGCGGGACTGCAAAACGCATTGCGGCTAACGCAGTGGAAGCAATTCGTGTAATTTTAAGCCGATTTTACAATTGACTGAGGTGCGTTTGGTGTAGTAAATCATTTGGTCAGTATCGAACTGAACTGAATCGAAGTGAAGCAAAGCAAAGTAAAGTAAAGCGAAGCGATCCTCAACTACTGTTGACATCCGTGCTGTAAGCGCAGCCAAGACCAAACCAGGTGCAAGGAGCTGGAGGCTGGAGGGGCTAGCATACATATAAATCAAGCATAACCATAACCAAGAGCACGGGTCCACAACAAATTGTAAGCAACTAACTTGGCATCGGCATCGGCATTGGCATTGGCATTGGAGGATCTTCAATTAGAGCAGGTTAGGCGAGGTCAGACCTTTTCTAGATGCCACACACAAACACATACCAATGGCTAGAGGGATGGGGAGGGGGGTTCAGAAAAAAATGTGAGACAACAGGAGAAACGAAGGTGTTAAAACGTGTGCAGTTCTCGCGATCAGATAAAATGTCAAAATGAACATAAAAGCTTCTACATCTGAGGAATTGCTAATCGCTGACAATGGACAAACCAAGCAAGCCAAACCAAACCAAACCAAACCAAAGCAAACTCAACTCGAACTCAAAGTCAAACTCGAACCGATCGAGACAACAACGAGGCAAGGAATTTTATAAATTCCACTTGAAATTAGCACTGGTCCGGAGCCAGCCTAATGGACCACACCACATCCATTATGCCCATAAACGTTGACATTGACACTTCCGTCCCGAAACTCTTTACTCTACTCCGCAAAACTCGACTTTTTGACTTTCGACTTGATGATCGCCACGTCGATCAAACTAAACGAAACGAAATACGATAAATACAAAAAAAAAAAAAAACAACAGAAATAAAGAAGAAAAACAAAAAGTCCGAACCGAAAATTTGTCCAAGCTTACTAGGCAGTACAAATTTCTTGGTGTTTCTGTGTCATGCGCGGAATGCCGGCAGGCAGCCAACTTCGTTTAAATTCCAATTGACATTTAATGATCGTTTCCCTCCCTCCTTTACCATACCATTCCTTTGTATCTCGTTTTTTTTTTTTTGTTGTTGTAGCGCTAACACCACTGCTGACCCCTGGCTGCACCACTTCACCCACTGGTCCTCCTGCTGCTGCATCATTGGGACATCATCTTACATCATCACCTTCTACTAATACTGGAGGAGCAGCCACAAATCTTAGTGCTTTGGCTTCGCAGCATCGCCTATTGGAATTATCACGCTTTGGTCTAAGGGGCTATGATCTGGCTCAGCATATGCTGTCCCAGCAAGGCGCCGTCTCCAAGCTATTGGGTAAGTGTTCCAAAACACCAGGATGTAGGCCTGACTGATTTAATCAAGATAGTGCACGGCGGATAAGGTGGTGACGAAGTGGTGGGCGGTGGGAGGTAGAGCCAAGGTTTTTGCATAACGCGGAACCATAAAACACGCGCCCCAAATGCAATTGCCATGTGTCCCAAGCGGTGAAAATCAATTTGTGCAGAGCAGAGCAGAACAGAGGGTCACGTAGACACGACAAATCGATTGCAAACTAGTCACCGTACCCAGGCGCACCTGGCCATCTAACAAACCAACCATTCCCCCATCTACCCCACCTCTGCTGCGGATTCCCAGCAGCCGAACACCTGTTGCCTAGACGCCGGCGACAACACGACCATGTCATTTCCGATTTGTGACTAATTCGCAAAAGATCCCAAAAACAAAAGTCAGAAAAATACCTCAAATCTCACATTATTTGAATACCGTCGCGAGATCCCATTCCAAGATTAACCATTTGCAATTCTACCTGATCAGCTGAACACACACATATATATATTTCATGAAGATATCAGAAAATTAAACTCACCCAACGCATATCTCTCTCACTTTGATCCTATTCTGGAGCCATACAACGTTTAGTAGTTCCGCCATATGTAGTTGAAGTTTTATGAAATCTGAGGAAAATAATTAGATTAGATTAGTTTTAATACCAATATTTAATACAGAACTCATAAAGGCAAAGTTGAATGTAAAGTTTAGTTATCTACATACATAGTTATTGCATTAGATTTCAGATTGAAAATATTCTAAAGAAGGTGCTTATAGATAACCCCTGTGACTTGGAACTCACGATCCTTGGCTTAGAGCCATTTCTTTAGAAGAAAATACAGTAAAGCCTCGTTTATCAGGCCGTTGATCAACGGAATCTCTGCGTTATCCAAACCACCAGAATTATCCGAGCCACCATACTAATCTGAGCCACTAAACTTATCCGAGCCACCGGACTTATCCGAGCAGCTCACTCTGATCAAGGTTAATTTGAGTAACGTGTCACGTGATTTTCAAATGTTGAATTTGAACTACATATGTATGTGTGAGAGAGATATATACGTATCTCTAGTATATACATAGGTCATACCCATTCATTCGTTCATTCATTTATTCATACATACATTCATTCATTCACATTCTACTATAGTTAATTTAAATTGTGTAAATAACTTCCGTTTTGTTAGAAAATCTTTCAATTTGCATACATGGATTGCAACAATGACTAGATATTAGCCAGAGGCACATATGAATGTACACTGCGAGAAATGGAAATGGCTACTTGTTACTGCAATTTCAATACATTTGGGGCAGTTTCTTTCAGTGTATATAGCGCTTAATTTACAAGATAAACGCGCGTTCGCTTGTCAACCGTTTCCGACGCAATGAATTATCATTTTGACTCGGAGTTGTGTGTGTTGGGAATCGCGCGGTATGTGGTTTGGCTTAAGCCATTGATGTCAAATATTCAAATTAGTCGAACCCATTGAATGGAGCCAGATTTTAATTGTCTAGTTAGTTAGATAGTCAGTTAGTTAGTTAGTCAGTTAGCTAGTTAGTTAGTTAGTCAGTCAATGCAATGGGTTGTAACCCTGGAGGGCTTTTGACCCATACGCCCACACGATGCTGCTGCTACCGGGATGATAGAGCGAATTGAGTAATGCGAAAATTATGCGAGTCGGACAATAGACAACGGCACCCCCAGATCCCCACACACACACACACACACACGAACTCACACTCACTGAAAGATTCAAATTGTAAAATTTCTCTTCTTGGATTTTGTTTGTTTTGCAGGCACCTTGAGACCACCTGGACTGATTGGTGGATCCAAGCCCAAAGTTGCCACACCAACGGTTGTCTCCAAAATCGAGCAATATAAGCGAGAGAATCCAACGATATTTGCCTGGGAAATACGCGAGAGACTGATTACCGAGAGTGAGTACAAGGAGAATAGCAACAAAGGGAAGGAAACATCAACCGATCAACCGCGATGCGGAGACGAGCATTTGAGCTAATTAACTGACAGGGAACCCCCAAAAGCGAAATTGCAAGACACCGGACAGTGGGGGGAGCAGGGTGTAGAGAAGGGTGGTAGGTAGGTAGGTAGGAAGGGGGAAACAACGACAACAATGACAACAATCGGATGCATGGGCATACGCAGACACAACAAGAAGTAGAGAGTCCCCAATTCCATCTTCTCCATCTTCCAAGTCCTTCTTTCTCTCTCTCCTCTCTCTGTGATGTGTTTATGGCCTTAATGCGAATTCGAATTAGCCGCATTTGGTTTGCTTTGGTTTTTTTTTTTTGTTTTTAATGCTGTAAGATTTAGTTTTATCGATTTGGCTAATTTATGAACATCCGCTTCTCGAAGTCCAAACTCGATTGATATGTAAATGTGCTCACATTTGTGTCAGTCATCGTGGTATATACAGTGGCCAGGCCAACACAGGTCCATGGTCCATGGTCGATGGTCGATGGTCCAGGTTCGAGTTGACAGTTTGCCTGTGGGCAGTGACATTTTGCCAGTCGAGAGTCTTCAGTCGCCAGTCAGACAGTCAGTCAATTCGAATTGCTCTGGGCAATGAATCCTTCTGCTGATAGCCATCTCTCACATGAGACGCACGAACACACACAGAGGGCAAGCAAAAAGCAAGTCCCTAGTCCATGACCAAGACCAAGTCTTCAATTCCGATTTCCGATTCGAATCGCAAAATGTGAATGTGAAGCTTTCGTGGCGCTCCTCATTACAGTCAATCTTTAGCTCATTTAGTTTGGCGGGGGTCATGAGTCCAGAGTCTCCTTCACTCCAGGTCATGATGAACAGCATCCGGCTGGCGATTAATTAGTGTTCGCAATTAACTATTACAAATTGATTCGTAACCGAACCATAAAAGATTTAACGGATTTGCCAATTTGTTAGCCTTTTAGGCTAATTACAATAAGGATTTCATCATTTCATAAGTTTGAGTCATCATTAGTGGGGGAACTGAACTCCAATCATAGATTGTGTCTTTAAGAGTATGTAAAACTGACCAAATAAAACCTTAACGAAAACGGTTTCAAAGGCAAAGGACGAGAATGAAGGCAACATTAGCTACAGACTGACTCTCTCTCTCTCTCTCACTATCCTTCAGAGCACTACATCCAGTGATCTACATTATTGGTGAAGTAGGCAAGTAGAGGGGAAGAGCATATATGTCCTATCAATGTCTCAACAAAAAGCGCCTTTTCGCTCACTTCTATCGGGAAACGAGCACTTTAGCGCACCTATCGGTCAATCAAACCATTCACGTAATCAAACCACTAGGCTCAAATGTCATAATAGATCAAAATTGCATCAAAATCGTTGATTTACAAGTTAATTTTTAACCGATTTCAACATGATTTGGGAAACTGAGAGATGACTGACCTTGTGCGCCAAAATCTGCAGTGTTTCTGCAGACAAACGGACATGTTAGGCAACTGTATACCCTGGGCAAACTGTTTCTTTTTACAGATCTTTTTCACACATTTGCTTTTTTTTTTGTTGTAGAAGTTTGTACGAATGCCACCGCACCTTCGGTGAGTAGTATAAATCGAATTTTGCGGAATCGTGCTGCCGAACGGGCGGCTGCTGAATTTGCTCGAGCTGCCAGCTATGGTTATGCCATGCATCCAACACATCCGCATCCTTATACTAGTTTTCCCACATGGACAACGGCACATCATCCATTGTGGGGGGCGGTGCCATTGGCAGCGGGTCCAACATTGCCGGGAAGTAGTAGCAATAATTATAGTAGCACCAGCAATGATGTTATATCCAATACCAGTGTGAATATCAATCCCAATAACAACAACATCAATAATAATAGTGGCAGCATCTGCGGAGGAAGCAGTGCAGGAAGTGGTCGAATGTCCTTGCCAGCCTTATCACCAGATTCGGGCAGCAGGGACGACAGCCGGTCGCCCGATGCAGATGCCAATCGTTTGATAGGTAGGTGCAAAATTTATCTCATCTTCATTTATATATTGATTTGAACTTGAAATCTCTGTGTACTTAGATATTGAAGGTGAGGACAGTGATTCGGAGGATAGTGATCAACCGAAATTTCGACGTAATCGCACAACCTTTAGTCCCGAGCAATTGGATGAACTGGAAAAGGAATTCGAGAAATCACATTATCCTTGCGTTAGCACAAGAGAAAAACTGGCGGGACGCACAGCCCTAAGTGAGGCGAGAGTTCAGGTAAGAAGGAATAACTAAATGAATCCACTCCCCGCCCCGACCCACCCCCTGTCCCATCACCCATGTATGAATATATATGCCCCTTGAAATTAGAACACAGCGCGAGGACATTTGCTATGATTATTCCTTTTGTTTTGTTTGCTTTCGCTTATGATTTTGCCTACTAACCATTTGACCAGACATTCTGTTCGCTTAGTGTGTCCCAAATCCCCGTTCCACACTGTTTTGATCAACTAACAAATTGTCTCTCCATCGATTGATCAATTAGGTTTGGTTTTCCAACAGACGAGCGAAATGGCGACGCCATCAACGGGTCAACTTGCTCAAACAGCGCGATGTCTCGATATCACCATCAACAACAACAACAACAGCAGCAGCAACAACAGCAGCAGCAGCTGCAACAACAACAACAATAACAACGATAGCTCCAAATCCAAATTCATCATCAATATCAATCGGTTTGGTCGTACCGACGACAACACAACAAGTCCAAACTTTCTACAACAATCACATCAGCAGCCTAAACGAGGTCGATCTAGCAGTGCCACAAATAGCATCAGCTCATCATCATCATCCGCAACCATCACCTCTAGCACTTCATCCAGCAATGGGGGGGGCGGGAGCACCGCCTCCTCCAGCTGTATCACCCACAGCATCAGTTCCATTATTAATGGGCGGTGAGCATAGCGCTTTTCGTAGTGCCTTGCCCATGACACTACCATCAGCCTCGGCGGCGGCATTCGCCTTGAATTTTGCACGTCAATATATTGCCAAATATATGGCAAGCACACCACAAATGAATGCAGCACCTTCAAGTGCCGAGGATGAAGAGATCAATGTGGAGCATGACAATGAGTGAGAGAGATGACTAAACACACACAGAGAAACAGAGAGAGAGAGAGAGGGAGAAGGAGAGTGGAGAGCTGGCATTAATCCAGTCCTGATTTGTCCAGTTTCCTATTGCTTTAATTCAATATATATATTTTTTTTTCACTATATGTACGATATACATATATAGAATAAACATGATAACTAAGGTATTCAATGTGAGTGTGTGTGATGGAACACATTAATATAGTGCAATTTCTATTTCTATTTCTTTTTTTTTTTTTTCTCTTACTTAATTTATTCAATTTTCTATTCGAGTACAAATAAATAAAAATCGAAAAAAGAACGAAAAATGAGAAACAAAAATCAAAGACGAAATATATATTCTCACGGGTTTAGTATAATTGGTTGGGAATTTTGATAAGTTGACACCCATTGAGCAGAGGATGGGGGGAGGGGAGCCAGCGAGAGAGGGGGAGAGAGAGATGGGACATTCGAAAATAACTCAAGTGGACAAATCTGACAATTTTGTGGCTACCAAAAGCAAACGTGGAAGGCATCAACAACATCAGGCAGCAGCTCCAGAAGCTAAAAAGTCAGGCTCAAGTGCCCGTCTGACTGGCTCTGGCTCTGACTTTGAGACTGGAACTGGAGAGACTGAGTCTCTGGGCCTGGATGATTAATGTGGCTTTAATTACATGCGCTGAGAAGTCATCGCCGTCCTCGTTGTTGTCGTCGTCGTCGTCGTCAATGTGTATGCTCGGATGGATCACTATAATTATATAGATGGCCGAATTAAATTTTAATTTAACGCCTGTCAAATCAGAAAACCACTTGTATAATCGTTCGCTCAGCATACATCGCATCGTACAGAGTTATTCATTTCATTTCACTTTATTCACTTAACCAAAAAACCAAAACCACGAAAGAAAAGAAGCAAAGAATCAATCGAATCGAAGCCCAGCTGCTATTTATTATATTGATTGTAATGAGCCACCGAAGGCGTCATTTCCAAACAAACTGGATACCTGATGGCTGCCCGATGATGGGTGATAGTTGCTTCATGTCTTCATGCCTGCCCGATGATGGGTGATGGGCTATAAAGCAAGCCCGGTGAAAGAATCGAAAACAATTAAATCCATCAAAATGCATGTTGCTCCGCTGCTATGTTGCTAGATTGGTAGGAGTACCTGCCGCTTTTGATGAGTTGTTGAAAAATACTCATACAACATTTTTCAATAGTTTTATAACAATAGAAATATTGAGCGCCACAATAAATTTGGCCATCGACTCCCGCATGAAATTGTTTTCTTTACGCTCTGTTAGAGAGTGTGTTCCAACAATCCTTTCCTTTAATAGAAAGTTTTTCCCAATATACTTATGTATCTCAACGAATTTGTGCCAAACTATCCTTGAACGGAACTAACTTTGGCTACCATCGAAGTGGTGCAAAGTTCTTCTCTAAGGTGAATACTTAGCTTCTCAGAACTATCCAATTTCATGGTTTTCCTCCTCTCTATTTTAGCCATATTCTGGCCTATTTTGAAAGGGGTTAGTTTAATTGATTTGATAATTTTTCTACTTCCATATATGAAATACATTATATTACAATTCGATTTTTGCAAATCAAAACTTACGAAAATTGGCTTAAAATCTAATGAACGAATCGAAGCACTGATTGAGAACAATCCCAAAAATGTCATCAATCATTCAGTTAATTTGTTATAAGTTGTTTGAATTTAATCCACAAAACTCTTGCAAAATGAGAGCAATTCTTTTGCGAGAAAAGCTCTCTTATCTATATAATTTTTACCCTTCAATGAAGCTCTGTGTAAATACTCTTACTTTGAAGTAAGAAGAAGTGCATAACCAAATCAAGAAATGCATTAATTTGTTGGGTTTTAAGGTATTGGACTGCACTATCATTTTTCATTTCCTAAAACTTTGATATTCTACAAAAAAGTTTTTGTCATAATTTATATTTGTTACTGACAATCGGTGAAAGGGTATTTCGCTTTGTCAGTTATTTGCTTGGCAAGCATATCCAGTATTCGGTGTGTGATAGAGATTTTCGTTTTATTGCACCATAAACTAACTTTCCGAAGTCAAATTTTCGTCCATTATTCTGTCTTAATAATATAAATTTATTTTCTCCAAGTGGTCTAAACTCTGGCATGGGCAACCCAACTGGGCTGCTGCCGATCATTGGAATGTCCCGCATCTTTTAACTTGACTGTGGATGTTGCTGTAGCTGTACCTGTTAATTTGCGAAAGGCGTTAGTATTAAGTGGTTTTCGTGCTTATTATAAATATCTCTTAATTTTTGCACCACATCCCCACAGTCCGTCTCGTGTCCCTTGTCCCGGCAGAGACAAAAACCAACAAAAAATAAAAAGAAAAGAGCAAAGAAAGAAAAAAAAGATCTTGAAATGGCAATCGCCGACTGCAGGAACAGCAACAACAGCAGCAACAAGAACAGCGAGTCAACCTCAGTAAAAAGTTAGCCAAGTGGACAATGTCTTCCTTCGTCTTTCGTAGCCTGTCGTCGTCGTCGGCTTTGTTGTTGTCATTATGTTGTGTTATTTGGCACGATTTGTTAAGCAAAAGGCTAAAGGAGCTGCAAGAGACGACGACTGGAACTGGGACTAAGACTGTGACTGAGACGGAGACTGAGGGACTGAGAATGGGACTGATACTGTGACTGCTGCTAGTGGGGCTAGTGGCAGTGAACGGGTAGGGAAGTTGGACTTGGGGCTAAGCGCGGTTGCATGATGCTGCCGATCGATTGAATTTGAATCGATCAGCGGCTCTGCAGAACGCCAGCAAAGGCGGCTGACTGCAGTAGCCCGATCACAACATGGCCCCAACGGAGCCTTGAGCCTGTCTTAAAAATGCCGACCTCCTTTCTCACCCCCTCCCCGCCACAAATCTCTCTTGTTCACTCTCTCTCTCTCTCTGTCTGTCTCTTCCTAGCTCCATGGGAGCCAGGAGCCAAGTTGGCGTCGCTTGAAACTTATAATTGTCGCATGCAAAGATCGCGGCCAACGACATTTGAGATCGTGCACTCAGAAAACGGTTTGATCAATACTAGAATACTAGTTGCAAGATAATGTTAACATTTGTTCTACTCACCTAAGCAATGCAAGATGAAAGATTCCTTGGTTTTTATAGATTCTCGATCAGTTCTGAAAGATAAATAAGTAATCAGTCAAGTATTTAGATGGTTTTCAGCGTAATCTACTGTGATAGTGGTTAGTCTTACGATTTTAAGTGATATGAAGAAAAGATTATTCAGACACTCAAGGATTCTGGAATTCTGTGTATAAGCTCGATTTGTTCTTTAATATATTCACTACCAAAGCTGTGGGTGAGCATTGCTTTGGTGCCCCGACGTGATATACTCAATTAAAAGTATAAACTTTAGTCAAGTATTGATTGGAAATTCTCTTCATAAATTTTAGCATGTTTTACAATTGTTGACAATTTCTGTGTATCATTTCTCTGAGTGTATGGGGGCATGGGATCGGAAGGATAGGGACGACACACTGGCACTCTCAGACATGAAAGGTAACGCAATGCTGCTGCTGCCGCTGCTGGTGATGCTGTAGCGGCAAGGAGAATAAGTAATTCACTTAACGCTTTAATATCTCTGATAAATGCAGGCCAATCTGCCTGGCCCTGCAGACTGCGGCAGCATCATCTGCCTGACTCCGGCTCCCCAATATCGCTTCATTGCGGAATACATTTCCCTCTTAATTGGTGCAATTTCGTACGATTTTGTTTTGTTGGTTTTGTTATGGATGGTAAAGCGCCTGCGCAGACTTTCTGGCGGCAGCAGCGTGCGAAACTCATTTGAATAATCTGAAATTCGTATGCGAATTTTTCGGCATTTGTTTTGCACATGTTTTGTTGACATGTTTAGGAACAACAACAACAGCAACAACAAGGTAAATGAATTACCTGACAATTCTCGACCGGATGCACCTCAAATGATAAAATGTGTGCATCCTCAATCTACCCCATCCTCTCACTCTGTGAATTCTATGCGAATTTAATGCCAAACCCTAAGCCTATAATTTGATCATATCCACACAATAACTCAATGGGAGGAGAATGGAGGGGCACAAACTTGCAGTGCCGAAGTGCAAAATGCCCAGTGGCGCTGTGGTTATAGGGCGGAGTTAACCGACGACTCCAACTTGAAGTTGGCCCTTTATTCTTGCAATGACAGTGGATAATAATGAATGCGCAGCAATGCCATTTTTGGCAGTTTTGGGGAGTGAACATCGGCTTCTGATAAGACCACCAACGGGCCATGGTTACGGCCAAAGACACAGTCACAGCCCCTGCCATAGCTATAGCCATAGCCATAGCCATGGTAGTGCTTTGGCCGGTGCCAGTGCAGTAGTTGTTGAAAGCGTCGTTGTCGTTCATTTAGCAAAAGCATGCGTCATAACTTAGCCGTTCGCCCGTTTGTCCAGCCCATAGCCAGAGACTCTTTGGCTTGTTCGACATACCGACCGACCGACCGATCGGATCGATCGGATTACCCGGCAGGCTTTTCAATTCAACACATCCTCTCTATACACCAAACGAGGACCAATTATAATTATTGTACCTGTGCACCTCTTCTGGGTCCAGGGATACGCCCAACTCGGAGTCGTTTGTGCAACGCAAATTATAGCCAATGACTCTTTGCGTTGACTTAAATAAATGCGCAAGTTTTGGAAAATTGAAAAGGAATTAACAGTGGGCGGAAAGAAGGAAGACGCTCTCCCTCTCTCTCTCTATCTCTAGAAATATTGTGCATAATTATATGCTAATGCTAAAAGTGAATTATGTGCCTACATATAAGTCATATAAGTAGGGAATATAGGCAATGGTTAAGCAATTGCTAGAGGCGCCACACACACAGAAGACACACACCCTCCCATTTGGATCTTTAATTGGGTCTTAGGGCCTTCTTCTTTCACCGTCTTAGGTGGCTAAGGACCACCCGCGGTCTGTTTTGTATTGAAGTCGCTCATGTAAGTAATTTCACCAGCTCATCTGATATTCACCGACAACCCTGAACCTGAGAGAGTAGAGGAGATTGATTACTGGTAAAGAAGTGTGATAAATCGCTGGTTTATTATTAACTTTCGTCATGACTTGGCGAATTTCAGTGTTTTTTTTTTTTTTGTGGTTGAATTGAATCTAAGAATCAGATCAGCATGATTAGCTATAATTTTATCCCCACAGAGTCTGTGGCCATTGAAAACTCATGCTTTGGATCAATAACAATCAATAATAAATATAATACAGAAACTACAACCCCAAAAACAAAAACAAAAATTAATTGAATTTGTTTCAGAACTTCCGACAGAAACTTCTGTTACAACAAAAATTGATGTGGAAAATTATTGTACATCAAAATCAGTTAATTCGAACTGATCTCTACCTTTTTTGTCGGCATCCAGCAGCATCAAGAGATAACATCTTGTCCACTGATGTGTTGTCTACACCACTATGAGAAAGTAATGGGTCCATGGAAACTGCCTAAATCATCAAGAAAAGCTTCCAAGGCACAATCTCTTATGATTTTTAACAATATCTAATCAAATCAGCAAGCAATTTGATACAGTAGAGCAGCTAGATATCAAGTGAAGGTATGAAAAAGTTTTAAATACCTTGAAAGAAATCCTTAAATGTCTACAAGTTCTTGTAGTTTCTCGACTTAAATATCTTATATAGCTTTGGATTGATCCTTTATATGAGAGTCGATATAGTAGTCATCATGATTACTTATGATTTGCTGAGATCATTTCGTATAAACCGGTTAAATCCGTGTACATAATTTAGATCCGCAGATTCAAGACTCTGGTAAAAGATTGCCGCGATCAAGAGTTTATACTTATCAAGAGCCTGGCTGCCTTCTATGCGTTAGTTAGCTTCTAACCTATTTCTGCCTCTTTTGCAAGGTCATTAGAAGAGATCTGATAGCTACTACTATAGTAAAGATCCGAGTTTCGGAAAAGATTGAGAGTTTCAAAAGAACTGAAAGAAACGCTAACATGAGCGAGGGGAAGGGAGCCCAAGACGGACAGCAGTCTTCTTCCTTGTTTTCCAACTGCACAATTATGTAATTTCCATCATCTCTTTCATATGTTAGTATGTATGTATGCGGCAGTACTGTACTTGTTGTCAACTGTACATTAAAGTTTCATCATATCTTATATATGTATGTATGTATCTACATATGTATGTATGTACATACCTAATTCGTTGTTTTTTAACTGCGCAATTAAGTTACATAATATCTTACATACATATGTATGTATGTACATACTTTTTGTCCGGCGTCACCCTTAATAAGTTCCAGGCATCACGAACTAGTCGGCTTCTGTGTGTGTGAGCAGCCGATCGTAGCACCGGCTTTGTGCAGCCCCCATGTTTGGTCCGGGCTTTAATATAAAGTATGGGGAGAGATTGTGGAGACTTAGTAAGAATATATGTACATTTGCATATGTACGCTTTAGGTGGAATCTAATATTGTTCATCACGCAACAACTGATCAATTTTAAAATTTTCTTACCAAACGAACATGCAAAGATGTAATTTAAAAATGTAAAACATTGCGTCATTTGTATTCTTTGTCTTTATATACATATGCAAAACAAGCGGATATGATAACACAGCACTATTTAGTAGTCTTTTATATATTGTATAAACTTTTTAAAGCTAATCAAACTTTAGGTATAACCAAAATGAATACGCTTTTTTCAATTTCCAGGGTAACTGTATATTCACCACAGTTCCAAGCTGGTTCAAGGAATCGATAACCTGGAATGTTAACAGCGTCATTCGCGAGTTATGTTTAACAGCATCATCATTTGAGAGTCTTATTTTATTTTAACATAACATTGCCAGAGCTCGAATTGTCACTTTTTGTTTTTTTGTGTTTGTAGCGCAATTGAAATTCAATTGAAATTAGAAATTCTTGAAATAACATGGTCGATCCCAATCGTAAAATAAATCGTTTAACCAAAGACGGTGACTTTCTGGAAGATTGCGAGGAGGAGTTTGCCAATCGCTTCACTGAGGATGACCTGGAATTTATGGCCCATTGCCGGAATCCGGTCTCAGATCCACCTTTGGTGGAGAACTGGGCGGGAGGAGGCGGCGGTGGCGGTGGTGCCAGTGGCGGAGGTGGAAATTTCGACTCGTACAACAATCGTTTTCAGCGCCGCGGTGGTGGCCAGAATCGCGGTTGGCATCGCCGCGGAGGCGGTGGATATCAAAATAATCACAACAATGATAGAGTAAACAATAGAGGTAAGATTTCAGATTTTAGATGAAACCATAAATTAATAGATGAATCGATTGATTCCAGATAATCGTCGCCATAGACATGAGCCATTTCCTCGTCGCGAGCGCAGTGGTGGTGGAGGAGGACGCGAAAGAGCTGGAGAACGTTCGTATGATCATCGTCCCAGGCATGGCTATGGGTATGAAGGTGGTGGTGGTGCTACTGGAGGCTCTGGTGCTGCAGCTGCTGGTGGCGGTGGTCAAGGAGGAGGAAGCGGCGGCGAGCGTGAAGGTAGCAGCAGCAGCAGCCGTGGCTCCAGCAATGGACCCATGCGTGTTCGTCGTGATTATGGGAACTTTGTGCCTGCATCTAAAGATTAGTTGTTGATTGTAATTCCTTTTTTTTTTTTTTTTTTTTTGCTCATATGGAATACAAAAAGACTTGATTGATTGATTTTATTTAAGATATAATTTTTATTTTGGGCCCACTTTAAACAGCTGATTCTGAAAGATCCTTGGGTTCATCCGTATTGGCTGCCATGCCCACACCCATGGCACTAAATAGATTGGAGACTGGACCAGCTCCGCCCACTTGTGACTTGTAGCTATCCATCATGTTCCTCAACGTATTTACATTGATATTAATGGGCTCAAAGTCCTCAATATCATCAAAGTCATCATCATCGTCATGATTTGGAGCAACTGTTGGTTGCTTCTTGCTACCACTAGTCGCCGTTTGGAAAGTTTTGCCCACCGCAGTGTGAGATAATTCGCGATCCATTTGATCCATATAGGATTGTATTGAGGCCGAATTGGAGAGGGCATCAAAATTATGCTCCAAGTCCGCTTCATCGGCATAATCACTCATCTCTGAATTCGAGTCCCAATTGTCTTCGGGTATGACAAAGTCCAAAAAGTTACGGACATGAGTACTATCTGGTCCCTGACCGTGATCTTCGCTCTGAATCAGAGAATTACGCTGCTGGCAAGCTTTTCGCATGGATGGATTCTTCTTGACTTTTGATCCACTACCAACTGGTTTTAGGCTATTCGATTGCTTTGCCTGCACATCCTCTTCGTCGTCGTCGTCATCGGCATCTGCATCGTCATCATCGGAGTCCAAGTCGTGATCATCTTGTCCCTTTGATTCGATGCCCTCGAAATTCGATTGTTGTTCCAAGAATTCGCTCAATTGTTTGGTGAATTCTTCAGCATTTATATCCCCATTGGGATTATACAGCTTTTTGGGACCATAACGCTCCTGGAGCATGGTGTCCAAATCCTCTGCCGTTATGCTAAGCCAATCATCCGAGTCACTGGGCTGCAGGTTATTCTCATCATCAAGCAAATCCTCGGATATGGTGTCGTTTTTATTATGAAGAAGCTCCAGGATATCGTTGCCAACACGTGGAGCCAAGTGGAATCGGGATTCTTGCTCCTGATAATACTCTTTAGCCTTGGCCAACAATTGTTGGTATTCCGAACTGCCTTCCAAATTGTCTTTGAAGTAGCCCTTGGATTGCAGACTCCTAACATAGGCACGCCAAGCCGGCGAGGAGTCCTTGTTGTTATCTCCTTGGCTTTTAGCCTGACTTGCAAGGATTTCCAAGCCACTGGCCAGTTTTACACCCAACAATTGCTCTTTATAGCGTTCCGGTTGACTCAGCGAGTCGGTCAATTGCCAGCCCAATCTTCGCTCTGGTGTATATTGGCTATGCATCAACATGGCATAGAGACATCGGGTAAATCTCACATTTGTGCGCACACGCTTCGATTCGGGAGGGAAGTAACGCATGGATCGCAGGGCCTTCTGATCCAAAGAGTCACGATCGCAAAAGGCGCGTACAGCAGCCGATACCAGGGAGGGACGCATCTTGAGCAGGCCCGCTGCATTCTGTGGCAATTCCACAATTTGATGATGAATGGAAAAATGTTGCTGGGCCAGTTGAAATTCCTTGAGGCGCGAATCTATGCAATTTTGTATATTCTTCGAGCAGCGATATAGAGTGGGATTTAGACGTATTCGTTCTACAGCCTGAGACATGGGCATACGCTTGGTTCGGCTGGTCGATGGTGAGTTTTGGACTAATTGCAATCCACCATTGACCAAATAGACACGCTGCTCGCATGTATCCGGGCTGGCCCAGTCGGGTAGGACATCGGCCGCCTCTATAAGAAGAAATTCACCATCCGAATCGCAGACACGTACAATGCAGTCTGCCCGAGAGCGTGTAATCTCTGCCAGCAAATAGACAATGAACCATTCATCGCCTATATTATCGCCATAATGAGAGACGCCATGTAAATGGGGCAATAGAGCAACTGCGAAAAAAAATTGAGAATTAGTTTGTCTATTTGTTGGCTATTTATAGATGAGACCCCTCTTGGCGATTATGATGATTACCCTCCTCGTGCTCCTGGTCATCCTCCGGGTTGATTTCATCATTTAATAAACGTTCTTCGTGACTGCCAGTGCGCACTTGCAAATTAAATTCGTCCTTGTGCCAAATGTAGCAACGCTCTGTGACTTTTTCATTGACCAGCAATTGAATCTCTTCCCGAATCTTCTCCAGCTGTTGCCTGACTTGCTCCAATTGATCCGGTTTGATATTATCGGTCAATTGCGGGAATATATAGTACTCCACATAGTCATCTTCGCGTACAAACTCCAGATTGCTGCCTGGCGTCTTAGTCTTACTCATGATTTTGGTCCTTTGTCTTAACTTTCTTCTTTTCGCTTCTTTTTTGTTTGTTAGTTTCTCTACCTCTACCTCTCCGCCTTAACCACTTTGAGAAGCAGTTCCAGTTCCAGTTCCAATGGTTCTCCACCTTTCGATAACATTTATCAACACTACACTGTTAATTAACAGTTGGCGCGCATGTTTTCATATTGTTTTGATTTAAAAGTTTAACGGCTGTCCGTTCGTTTGGCGGTTTGTTTGAAATGAAATGGTAAACAAATATTTAACTTTACCAAATATACGTAGACTTTTCGCTAAAAGCATCACAAACGCGACCCAATTACACATATTATTTGCACAATTGAAGAATTTGTTAGTATTTCAGAGGCATAGGCCAAATAAATTCATAGAATATCACAAATAAATCATGCATTCTGACTACGCCCATGTCAAATATTGTTTCAACTGACTCATCATGAACGGCACTTTAATTGTTCAATAGTTGTTACTGTAATTACAAAAAGTTGTTGTCAACAAAACCAAAAAACCGAAAATATTGATAGGGCAAACACAGACAAGAAGACCCAAAAGAGGCAAAGATAAATTCTGGTATTTTCTCCTGCCACTTACCGCCCTTTTTTTTGTTTTTGGCTACGTCGAATCTTTTATTACCAGTACCAGAAACCATTATCTATTCAGACTAAATTAGAAAATCAATTGAGTTGGACGTATTTTGTGTTGTGTGAAAAGATTTACAACTCGATCATGTCCTTTGTCAAGTTTTTTGTTGGCCTAGTAAGTGGGGATTGATTTGAATTTGATTTTTGAATTCCCAATCTCTTATATATTATTTTTTGGATTCAATTGCAGCTTTTGGTCAATTTGTTATCGCTGCTTGAGGCGGCCACAATGGGCAATCGTCTCATACAAGCGAGAGAGACAAGTTCCTGCGAGAGTCGTCGGACACCTGGACCCATTTGTGAGTCATGTGAATTGCTGGCCACCTGTGTGAGTCATTCGAACGGCTGGGTCAATATACCCGTGGAATCATGCGACACCGACAATGGATTCTATTGCAATGCCCGTTTGGGAATGTGCTCGAATGAGACGGGACCCTGTCATCCATTTGGACTCGAGGGTAATTTCCAGTGCATTTCGCAGGGCATCTTTCCCGATCCCTACGATTGCCAGAAATATCACATGTGCTATTTTGTGGGCGCCACTCTGGTGGCAGCCACCGTCGATTGTGGCAATGATCGGGCCTTCAATGCCCGCACTGGCCAATGCTCGCTAACACTCCAGGATCCCATGTGTCTGCAGCAACAGTATAGTTGCCCCTATGTTGGCTACGTGGCCCCTTGGCCCACCAATGCGAACATCTTCTATGTCTGCAAGGCGCCGGTGAAACAGAATTTAAATGATACACTTGTCATATATCCATCGCTGCATCGTTGCAACGATGGTGAGATCTTCTCCGATTTTGTGTGCACACGGGGAAGTGTGGACACTTTGCCACCATCCGGTTCGATACCTGGACCCGGAGGCGTCACAGATTTGGATCCCAATGATGACAGCTTTTCAATTCTGCCCACTACGTGCTCGCACGTCGGGCTCTTAGCTGACATGGATGATTGTCAGAAATATTACTATTGCTCGGCCCTAAATGGCACCTTGAGGCATTTGGACTGCCCCACGGGTACATATTATCGACCAGAGTCCTCCGCCTGCGTTTTAGGCGTATGCGATAGAACATTGTAAGAGTTTTTAGATTCTAAGAATTTCAGTTTTTTTTTCTTTTTGTTTTATTAATAAACATTTTAAATGGAAACACTGACAAAAGTCACAATGGGGAGGGGTTCCCCCCTTGTCCCACCCTTATCAGAAATACTAATATCTCTAGACAAAATGTTTGGAAGCTTAATGATGATGTGATGTCATCTCGTTTCGAATTTAAAGTGGAAACAGATAAAGGTAAGCATTATCTTTTCAATTAATTCGATAACATAGCGTGTGCCCCAGCTAATCACTTGCTATATAGGCAACCATCAAGTGAGCCTTGGTGCATAGTATTTAAGATGACTTCTCTTCTTGTGGTGCTCTTGGTCTTGGCCATCGCCGCAGTCAATGGCTGCAAGGAAGGCATGTTATACCCCAATTCGACATTAAACAGTGACTTTGCGCATTGCAGTGGAGGTGTTCTCCATCCACAAAACTGCACAGTTGGAACATATTTCGATCCCACATATCAGATATGTCGTATCGGCACGCCTCCTTCCTCGGATGCAAGTAGCTCTTCAGGACTTTGCCAGCGACCCGGCTTGGCTGCCGATCTCTTAGACTGTAATCGCTATTATCATTGCTCGCAGAAAGGTGCCCAGTTGGATCATAATAATTGCCAAGTGGGTTATATCTTTGATATATCCAAATATAATTGCATTTTGGGTTCTTGCTAAGAGAGCAAAATAAATTAAATAATTAGAGCAAAAACCAAAAACCATCAGTTTAACCATTTTGGTTCTTAAGAAGCGTTTGGTTCAGCGTTGAACGAGTGTTAGATATGATTTTAAGCATTTGTCTAAAATGAAGTAATTAAAAAATCTTTTATCATCGTTTTTTTAATGAACTCAATGACATTTCCTGCCCAGAACCTTATCACTTGCTATTTAAACACATTGCAAGGTTATCCTCTTCAATAGTCTTCACGATGCGATCGTTTCTAGCACAACTCTTGGTACTCTTGGTTAGTCAGGCTAACTGCTACCACTACCAACGGTCTACCACAAATGCCAGTCGTGTGATTGACTCTGCCGAGTTGGTCTCGAATCCCTGCCAGGATGTTCGTTCGGCTGGTTTCATTTGTGTCGATTGCTCCGTTTTGGGCTATTGCACGCATACCGATGGCCAATGGAGTACAGTGAAATTGACCACCTGCGAGACCGATAATGGCTTCTTTTGCAGCGATGAGACTACTTTCGGTTGCACCTTGCAACCGCGTTGCACTGTGCCCGTGCGTGGCAAATTCTTTTGCCAGCAATCGGGCATCTTTCCGGATCCCTATGACTGCCGGAGCTATCATGAGTGCAACGAACAGAATGTGGATACACCCAAGCAGTGCACGAACGGAGCTGCATATTCCCTGCTGACCGAAACCTGTAGCCTGCCCAAGGAGAGCGAGCAATGTGCAACGCAACAATACACTTGCAATTATGTGGGTCAAACGGGAGCCTGGCCAGCCGACGAACACTTCTATTATGTGTGCCAGAAGGATACTTCCGATCCAGATCAGCAAGTCTTCTATCCATTGATGATGAAGTGCCATGAGGGTAACATTTTCAATGGCTTCACTTGCGTTCCCGCTGCTTAGACGTGTGTGTGTATTATTTTGGCATGGACAGAACAGAACAGCAATCTTTATTTCATATGATAACATTTTTTTGCTTACGGCTATTAAATAAAAAGAGTTCAGATTACATTTTAATCGTCACATTCCCTCACCACTGGATGCAGGACAATGGAGGCACCATTGCATCCCGTCCTATCGGAGATAAAGTCATGGAAATTCGATTCCAATGCCCACATGAAACGTTTGTGCCCTGGCAATACTTGTGTCGATAGACGACAATCGCCACCGCGTTGCACTTCCTGCAAATTGGAGGCCTTGAAACAAGTCTCTGAATCCCACAAATAGATATCATTCTCGCCCTTATAGCGGAAGAAGAGCGATGTACCACCATCGGCACCTAGGAGCACAGCCTGTTTGCCATAGGGCTTGGCTCCCACATCGATAATAGAGCCAGCTCCCTGGCCGACACGCAAATACTCGCCCTTGATCGAGTACAGACGCGGAGAGCTAAGGTAACTAAAGAATAGCGTCGAAGTGCCATCCGGTTTGGAGGTCAATGCCACATAAAGTACATCATTGGTGGGTGCTGTGGCCTTGGGTAGGACAATGCGATATGATTTGTTACCGGTTATGTCATAGACAAGAATACTGCGTGCTCCTGCATCGGCCACATAGCTAAAATTTAATTATTTCTTTCGATAACAACGGATTTCTAAAGATATTACAAAATGAGGCTATGGAACGACCATTGAAATGCTTGTGTAATCAATGTTCGATAGTTTGCTATCGGTTTATCGATGATTGTTCGATTAATTGATTTTTTATGATGGTTAGTGACTTTTCGTGTGTGTGTGTGTGCAGATTATCAGATGCTGATTTAGTTGGATAGCTGCATTAGCAATTTGATGAACTGAAATATCGTTGACATTTTCGATAGTTAGCAATCGATAAATGCCCTATAAGCTGATAATCAATGTTGATCATTGCATTAGCAATACAAAGGATTATGTCTATGATAACTATGCCGATTATTATTGTCGAAAATCGATAATACTACGAGTAGCAAACGCAAACTCTGAGTGTAGAGAATATAAATAACTATTCAGAATCGAATAGTTAATAATCCAAGATTTTTGAGATGCTTTGAGAACTGCTGTTCAATTTTTTCAGTCTACGAATTTGCTATCTCTTTTGTTGATTACTCAATTGCAGTTCTTCCCCCAGGTGATAAGATATCAGGTTCTCTCCATTTGGCTTGTGCCTGGTTAAATCGCCCCAATACACCTAATTTGTCTTGTTTCATGTCTTTTGTGATTGGTGTTTGTAATGCCATGTGAATGTGTGGAATGAGGATGGTAACTTTGATTTTTTTCTCGCAATTTAGCTAAAGTGTTAAGTGAGAATTGATTTTGACTTACACAAATGGTTTGCTATCTTTCGAATAGTCAACGACAATGAACTGCAAACGGCTCTCGGAGGTAACCAAATCACTTAAATCGATGCTCTTAACCACTTTATTATTGGCCGTATTGATGGCAACAATTTTGGGACTGCAACGACGAATGGGTTGCTCCAAAGTGTTGACTATGCCCACATCCAAGACCCAGAGAAGACCCTGTAACACAAAAAAAAAAGCGAAAAAACACAATAATCATTTAATAAATTTTATATGAAAATTGGCTCAACTGCCTGCCTGCTGGCAATGTTAATTGAAATGTTGTTTCGAATGTGTCTGCGCAAATAAATAAATAAATTTCAGTATGCCAATTGTTTTTGTGTTATTGTTCATATTTACATGCCATTTTGCCAGTTTGTGTAATTGCAAATATTGTAAATGACTTTTGTATAAATGCAAAAGACAATGAACAAAATTGTTCAACATACATTCAGAATATGCAACAAACAATAAGTGAATTGAAATTGCTTGTCGTTTATCGCATTTAAATGAATGAAATATATTAATGGTTTGATACTCTATGTAAGAGAAGAGTATTTCATGAATTTCTTTAATTTATACATTCCTCCCATTTACTTAACTTGTTTGTAATTCTCCAACCAATTTTAAATTGATGTTTCTTTTTACACCCTAAAGTTTATAATGAAAACAATTATAGAAAATATTCTAACAAAAAAAATAATATCAATCTAATTAAAATCTATTATTTCTTCTATTCCCTTTATACATTTTGAGGTGTAGTTTATTAATCAATTTGTATTTTTAACTAATATTTAGCACAGATTCCCATATATCTAGCACAACTAAGCAACTGATTGCTACCCCTTGATTTCTTGACATTATCAGACTTTTAATTCTCTGTTGTGTTCAGCTCTTTACAGACAGTTAAAATTGTTTAACACCCAAATGAACAAGCAGATAGACTGTCAATTAAAATCCAAATGGCAAATGACATTGTCAATTTATCAGTCTTTGTTTGCCATTTTTTTTGCTCTCTATATATTTTTTTTTTTTTGGTTGGTTTCATTTCGTTGTTTTTTATGACTTTTGTTAATAGCCTTGAACTTGCTATTGTCGTTGGCTTTTTTGAGAGAGAACTGTTGAACTTCAATTGAGCATTTTTACATGGTGCATTTCGTTCGTTTTTATGGTCCCAGTTTTTATATGCACATATATAATATTCCATTTACACATTGCACTTTTCTTTCATGCTTTTTCGCCCTTCTCTCCCCATTGGCCCAGACATGCATTTTATTTGCTGGCAGTCGTTTTTGGTTTGCTTTTTTGTCGCCACGGTTATTTGATTAAAAAAGCAATTTTCAGTTGGTAGTTCCAACAAGACAACCAAAAACAAAAAGAGCAACAAATAAATGGAGTGTGATGGCCTCAATTGATACCCTATGAAGCGTAAGGAAGCGATTTTTAATTAAATCTAAATAAAAGTCAAAAGGAATTTCAATGGAAAACAAAGGCTTATATACTACATTGAGAGCAAAAAGTCTTTGTACTTGGTAAACTTTCAATTTATATGCTTCGAAGAATTTTTCGTTAATTCTAGGTTTCCATTAACTATTGAAAGAACTTTGATAGAAAACAAGAAATTTGATATTAAGAGGTTCCATTCTCAAAACAAGAAGTTGTGAACTGAAATCAAGAATTGCTAGAGTTCAAAATTACTTAATAAATAATTTCAATGACAAGGCTAAGTTAAGGGCTTATGTTTTCGACACATTTGTGTAGATTCAAGACGCAACTTAAGAATATGCACTCTTTAAACAAGAACTTTTATCAGTTATGTAGATTAAATCACATAAAAGAGGATGAAAGCGGTCGTCAACGAGTGAGTTGGCCATATGACAAAAGTGTTTTCACGATTCGAATTTAAGGCAACAAAAATTAATTGCTTTTCCCCTTATCCCACGTTCACCAACGCACACAAGGGCACACACACACACACACACACGCACTGGCACACCCCCACGCACACACACTTTGTTGTTCATATCAAATTTAATTGCACTCACATTCTGATCGACTGCCACATCCACGACCGACTGCAACGCCTGACAGTTGCCCTCCTCCTGTATGGCCCAACACGGATATGGAGCAATTTTGGCCAAACATTCACCCTTCTTCAGATTCACCTTGCCGAGTGTGAATGGAACACCCTGCTTATATCTGGGCAGTGCAACAAATGCCGAATCACGCTGCAATTGTGCCCGGGTAACAATCACATTTCTGGGCACATACCGACCCGACTGGACATAGATATTCTTAGTTGAATCACAGGGCCAATGTAGATTGCTGCCACTCAATTGGAAGGTTAACTCGTTCAAAGGATTCTTATCACATTTACTGGAACTAATCGTGTTCGTTGCAGTTGACGAGGAGTCATCATCACTCGAGGAGGAACTATAGCCAGCCAGGGCTATCGATAGCCAAATGGCTAAGACCAAAAGCCGCAACGAGACCTGCGAGCCGGACATTTTTCTTTTTTGGTACTTGAGCAAAATGAATGAAAATCAAAGTCGTGATAATGGCGGTGTATGTTAAGCCACGTTTGATTAGCCAGTAACTAGACGAGAGAAATTCTGTCGCATTTGTATTTATATAATAAATTTCTCTCTGGCATGTGTGTTCTTTTTGCCGAAGCGTGTTATTTGGTCTATACCACTATGAAAACATGGGTCGAAACATATGTCTGCGCCAGCAGCACGTCTGCTTCCATTGTATATGCCGGAAGTAGCTGAAGCATGCTGACCTCCTTCTCCCAACCAAAGCCCAACCTCAGCTAACCACCCACTCACCCACCCACCCACCCACCCATTCACCCACTGGCAATGCGGAAGTTGACATCGAAATCAAAATGGAAGCGAAATAAACGCAATAAGTGAAAAGTAGTAAAGAATTTTCAACTTTAAATTGCTAGAAAAACCCTTGAAATCGATAGATCATTCATTTTGCCATCAGACATCAGACATCAGACTTGCCATCTAAATATTTAATGAAAATTGACTCGTTCTTATTATACTATGCTTTTTTTCTTATTTCTCTCAGTTTTTGGTTTTTTTTTTTTTTTTGTGTGTTGGCCCTGCAAAGTTCAGGGTTCATTTCGTTTGCCATGTTGAAACTATTGGCAAAAGTTTCTTTTTACAACACGAAAAAGGTGGAGGCCAATCGCATTGCCATTACAACGAACACTATATACCCTTGCCAAAATAAGAAATGATACCTAATCATTCTCAATTGTTTTGCCTTCTTCATACTCGCTGCGAAAACTAATTTACCTCTTCTCAAGGGTATACAAAAAGTAAAATTTTTAGTATTGAAGTATATTTTCTTTGACCAACAAGGCACAAGGAAAACTTTTTCAAACTTTCGAACTCTTTTAATTTTTGTTCCTCTTTTGTTCCCTCTCTCTTTTTCTGGTTTTTCTGCTTTTTTTTTTTGGGTAGGTGACGAAAAACATGTGTTTTTCGCCAGTTATCAGCGGCGATGCGACCAAGATACATGAGAGATGGGGCAAGGTGGGAGGGGGAATGCAACGATGTGAAGACAGTTTCTTGTGCTGTGTTGTTGACTTTTGATAAGAGCGACAGAAAAAGTATGAATAAAAGTTTCATTCAATGGAATTTAAGACTGACAGTTTTGTCAGAATGAATATTTCTTATTCAGACATTTCATTTTTTTTAATAATTTATAGCAAAAGTTAAATGAAAAGGTTCTCGAACTTAAAAGATGAAAAAACTGCAATACCAATATAATACAACTGTTTTTTTTAATTTTAAATTATTTCTATTTGGATAATGCCTTTTCTCTCATCACGTTTCACTGTAATGGTAGTTGACTGTACTTCCTTTCGATGATGCCACAGCTACAACGACTTCAACTTCCCACATAAAAGAAGACAAACAACTAAATCAACTTTGCTCTTGCCATAAATGTGATAAACAACCTCGACCAATTGATTTCATTTCTATTTTGATTTCAGAATGGGGTGGGGAGGGGGCGATTTTTCTATCTCTGTCTATATTATTCTGGTGGGGTAGAGTATTCAACTGCAGATCGAGAGGTCACCAACGCAGTTCAAATCCGGTTGCCTCCTAGGAACTTTGTTTTTGTCATGGATTACCCGATTTGAAGTGAATTTTAGTGAATCCCATTAAAGGTGCGGGGCAAGGACCTCATAAAGAAAGCTTAGGGACACGCTTGCCTACGCCGTTTAATGTTCGCTCGCTCGTTCGTTCGTTCCAACCATCATCCATCCATCCATCCAATTATTCGCTCTCGCTCGAATAATGACAAATAAAAAGAGAGATGGCACAGGGCGTTCTAGGTAATGCAAGGACACACAAAACCAGCTCAACCCAGTCCAAAAACAGAGAAAGGATGAGCTATGGCCTGCCATGATCCCAGGCTCTTTGTTTGCCTGGCTTGGCTTGGCTCGGCTGGCTGTGTGTGTGTGTGTGTGTGTGGGTGTCCATCGGGCACGTGCATTGAATTATGGCCATCACTTGATTTCGCCTCACTTTTGCCTCTTCACATTAAATGCAAAAAGCAGAGGCAAAAATTTAATCTGCTTAAATGTGCAAAAAATATGTTTACTGGCCCCCAGGCGACTGACTGGTCAACATATTCATAAATACAATATCGACAATGATGTATGTATGTATCTACATACATGTATGTTGACCCTTTCGAGTTGAGATTTGACTTCCGCATAGAATATAATATCAGTTTGATATTGTGTGACCAGAAGGCAAAAAGGCAGATTGAACCCAAATATTGAAAACGTAAATGAAATTCGAGACGAAGCCAAATTACATGCAGATTGAATTTGTGTGAAATTCATTTTAATAAACTGGCAGATTTTTTTCCTCCCCTTGAAACGCCCCACCCAAACCATCACAAAAACCCACCCACACCCACACACTTATTTTCCTTCTTTTTTTTGATGGTAATCTGAAAATTTATAACGCCCATGTGTGTGTGTGTGTGTGCGTGTGTGTGTGTGGGTGTGCGCCTGTCTGTGCCATCAGTTTCATGGTTCAAGTTGCACGAGCCGTAGATAAATATTTATGCGCTTCAATATAAATAAAAGCAGAAATATCAAAAATATTCAAAAATATAAAAAAAAAAAACATAACGATGAAAACGAAATTTTGAAAAACTCAGTCGGCTTAATACTCTTTCATATTTGGAGTCAAATAGCTTGTTTACAACTCAATGTGGTTGTGGTCACACTTTCCAGAAGTTTTGAATATTTCCGGGATGTGGTTACACTTTTCAGAAGTTTTGATTACTCGGATGCGAATCCTTTTCATGGCATAATGATCACAGTTTTTTTTTAAGTTTGTTTTGGTTTTGTTTCGATGTCAAAATGGACACCATTTTCCACTTACTGGTGTAGATGGAAAGAAAGTGTATGAATAAAAATCTCCACATCATACGATTGCAAAAATGCAAGACGTACAATAAATTTGTTGTTGTTGTTTTTTGTATTTTTTTTTTATTGGCATTTACGTATAAATAAAATGTTGAAAAATGTTGCCGGCCATTGACAGCATTTGGTGAGCTCATAAATACGAAAGCGAAAAAGAGTGTGAGAGAGAGAGAGAGAGAGAAAAGAAAAAGCCGATGGAAATTCAATTTGCCGACAAGTCAAAAAAAAGGAAACCGATTACAGATCAAGAAAGAACTTTCAATTATTGCAAAACAATTAAATATATACAACGATAAGACTTCAATTTATGATAAATAAATTTAAACCAAAAAATTCCCTCCCCCTCCCTTTGAAAACTTTAAGCAGACATCAACAAAAAGAACAAAAAAAGAACATAAAAAAAGCGAAAAAGAATAATCTTAGCTTAGTTTGAGGCAAAAGAAAGCCAAATATTGGAAAGTGAAAGCAAAGCAAACCTCATAAATAATGTACACCATAAATGGTTAAACAGTGTCTCAAGGAAGTATGTATACCAATTCACTAGGCTAAAATCGTTATTAAAATCACGTTTGTACACTGACTCACAAAACTCTGTGTATATCCTGATTATCTTGATCCAGGCTCTCGATTTCCTTGTAGTTCGTATATACCCACAATTTGCCCTAACTTAAACACAAGTGTGTGTAATCATCAGAAGAATCAGATTTAATTTATGTGAATTTTTTTTTCTTTAGAATGCCAAAAACCAAAAAAATGAAATTCAGCAAAAGCGAAGAAAAAAAATGTGAAAATCTGAGAAATATTAAATCCAATCGGCCCATTTGGACGAGCCATCAAACGTGACCACAGACAAATTTTTGTTTTGTGTGTATGGCCTGTGTCTCAAACCCGGGCAAAAAGAAAGGGTATATATGTAAGTAGTGCCTTTCAAATAGAAGTTTTCAATGCAGCTTGGCGGTGTTTTTAGGATCAAATGGCAAATGACGATCGCTCAACTTTGTTAGATATATGTAGAAACAATTGACTAAATACAAATCATTAATTTTGGAGGGACTTCTTAGGTATATATTAAGCGACCTTTCAATAAACAAACATATGTTTCAGGGGATCTGAAAAGAGTTTCAAATATATTTACAAAGGACATGCGATGGGAAGGGGAAAAGCTTCTTGGCCAGCAAATATTACATTTATCAATTGGTTTATCGAAACTTGATTGATTTAGTTTGGTAAATTTTGCAAAGGGTATAAAGATTACGGCATAGCCAAAATAATATGTAGTCTGACCCGCTGGTTTGGTTTGGCTTTTTTTCCCGACAAATTATTAGGTTATTTGCGTTTTCAATTGGACATTTATTGGCCTATATAAACAGGGGGCAAAAGAGAATAAGAGACAAATGGAGAGATGGAGAGAGAGAAGGGTTTTAAACAAGCATTTCATTTTCGTTGGCGTTTGCATAAATCGGTTCTCTTGTCTTCTCTCTTTGGTTTTTGCACATGACGCATACGCCTCGTTAAGCCGGCAATAAAAGCAGAAAGAAAAACTGTCGATTTAATGTGTGGAAAATGACTGGAGGGCAGGGATTTGAGGGCAGCTAATGGAGGTCAGTCACCAGTCACACAATCTTATCTGGCTCACTCTTTACACTCCCCCCGACCCCGACTCCCACATCTCTCAGCCTCATCCCCAGCCTTTTTCCTTTACTTCTCGTACTGACTTAATGTTTACATAAATTATGTAAGCCAAGTAGCCCGGAAATGCTTGTCATCAATTTTTTCCCTCTACTTAGGTATGTATGAATGCGAGTGTGTGTCCCCAAAATCTGTGTGTGTGTCTCTGTGTGTGTGTGGAAAAGTGTGCAAATAAATCATTGAAGATATGGGTGTATAAGGGTCGCTTCGCCTCGCTTCAATACTAGCCTTGTCTGGTCTTAAATACAACATTTTCTTATGCCAAACACGTTGCAAATAGTTTGAGGGCATACATATATATATATATATATGGTGGGAGTTAGAGTTGATGTTAAATCTATATATAATGTACATTTCTTCAGGCAAATCAGTTTTGCCCGACTCTGAGGTCATTTTTCTGAATACACGTATATAAAAACCTAATCAATTAGCAATTTATAAATATCTCAAGCAATCAAAACACTTTTAGGGCTTAACTACTGATAGGAGACAAGGGAGAAAGAGAATGAAAACCAGTGAACAAATATTTTCCAAGTGGCCCAACAATAATAATTACAATTACAATTTTAACTAACATCATCAGTTTCTCCATAATACCCTTTCATATTGATTCTCAAGAAGGGATGACAAGTTGCCTACGATGATTGATCCAAATTGGATCCAATTAGTTATAATTGAGATAATCGCTTTCACCAATTAACAACTTAAATAGTAAGGCACAGCTTTAATCAGTCTACGGTTTAGTTATTTTTAAGCCAAATCGATTGGAATCGTTTTTCGTAAGTTGTTAAAAATATTCCAATCGTATCTAAGAAAAATCAGTAAAAATCTACCTCGTTTCCCCCATTTAGGCAATCCGATTTTGACCTTTTTATTGGGATAACAAATCAATGAAAACACATTCTACGATACATAAATTTGTAAACGGTTTTCTCAAGTTCTATCTGAATATTATTTTATTTATCTTAAAATTTAGTTTTAATGATATCGTATGTTTTACAAGTCCTTAAGAACTCATTAGGGGATTTGCTTCTGGCAAGGGTATTGAGAAGCCTGATATCTGATATACTTTGGTTTTGAATGCTGCTTTATTGCGGCTTCTGCGCGTGAACTATTTCAATTATTTTTACAGACAGAAAATACTTAAGCAAAGCAACAATACAACAAATTTTCCATTATTTCTTTTTCAACTTTTTTCCACTTGCTTTTTTCTGTTTTATTGTTTTATTGTTTTTTTTTTTTGAATTTCGTTCAAGGTTCTTCCCACAAAAACGACATGAAAAGTATTTGTTTTAGTTTTGGGTTGGAAATTGTCTATGAGCACGTTGGTAAATGTTGTTGATCAGATTCTATGGGTTATATATAAGCCACAACAATGCTGAGAACTTGAGAGCAGAGCGCGTGGAGCACGTCGTGTGGACTGACTGACCGACAGACTGGAGGAAATAATGCGTTTGTTTTGGGGCCTAATCCTGATAACCCTATCGTGGCCAGATAATGGGGCCATGGGTCAGGGCACCAAATATGGCCTGTGGACACCAGATCGAGCCTATTCGGACTCTCAACCCATCCAATGGACTGGTGGTCAGTTCGAGTTCCCCTGCGCCAGCACAAAGTCACTGTTTAAGAGCTCGGGCAAATATATATCGAAGAATGTGATTGCCACACGGGCCCAATTGATAGGGGATACCATCTATTTGGCATTGCCCCGCTATCGCAAGGGCGTTCCGGCCACTCTGGTGAAGACACAAATCCAATCGGGAACGTGTACGACAACCTTTAAGCCCTATCCCTGCTGGGATCTGCAGGAGGAGGGCAATTGTAAGGCATTGCAGTCTGTGGTCGATTTGGTTGTGGATCAAAACGAAGTGCTCTGGGTCTTAGATACGGGCATTGTGAACACACTCGAGACACCGGTGCGCAAGTGCCCGCCCAAAGTGGTGGCCATGTCGGTTAAGACGGGCAAAGTGTTGAAATCAGTCTCCCTCGAGGGACTCACATCGAGCAGTTCACGTTTGCAATATTTGGTTGTGGATTATGCCCCCGATGGCGGTTGCTTCATCTATGTCAGTGATGCGGCAAATCGTGCCATAATTGTCTATAATCTGCAAGCGGATCGTGGCTTCCGTGTCGTTTTGCCCAAGGCCGTTTCGGCTGGCTGCCGTTCCCGGGATGTTCTCTATATAGCATTAATCCGACGTGATTGCGGCTCAACGGAACTCTATTTCACATATCTAAGTACCAGTAAGCTATTCTCATTGAAATCCGAGTATTTGCGCAGTGGTGTGGCCGATGGCAGAATATTGGGTGAGTGTCTTTTATTTCTGTATGCAAAAATAATTGCAATTTTTGACTATCGTTTTGTTTTTTTGCTTCTGCAGATCTTGGCAAGAAACCCAGTCGCATGGTCATCATTGGCACTGACAATGGCTCAGCCATATTTTTCCGTAATGAAGGCGATGCTGAGGTCTATCGCTGGGACACTAATTCAACATTCTCGGAAACGAATTTTAAGCCCGTCTATAGGAGTCAAACATGCCAGTTGGTTACCCATGCAGTGCCCGATTACAAACGGAATACAATGCGAGTGTTGCAGAGCAATTTTCCGGATTATATGCAGAATCGCATTGGTTGCGGAGCCATACAGCAGTTGGGTCTTATGCAAGGCTGTTGGTAGTCAGAGTCCAATCCCTCAACACAACACACACACACACACAGAAACACAGCACACAAATACCCCTACACACACACACACACACAAACACAGATACACCTAAATACCAGTACACACACACACACACACACACACAACCGACTGCCTTGGCTTTGTGTGAAAAGCTTTTGAAATTGCAGCAGTTTTCCCTTGGCCTGAGCCTGTAGTCTCGCATATTGTATGTAGCAGCATTCGCTAAAAATTCTAGTTTTTATTCCTTTTTGTTGTTGTATGTACATAAACTAGCAGCTTTAGTTAGTGTTTTATTTCGATTTCTTTTTTCTTTCTTTCTTTTTCTTTTGTTATTACATTTTTTTTTTTGTTTTTATTATTGTTATCTCTAAGTTAAGCAATAAACCTTAACTTGCTGTGTCTGCAGTAGAAGAAGAGCAAAGTAAACCGAATTTATTGCAATATTTGATTTTCTTTCTCGTTTGGTTTCCGCACAAAAAAAGTGTCCAAGAATTTAACACAATTTGGCTAAATTATTCATTTCGTTTGATTTTGAGCAAGTTTTCTTAAAGTCTTTAACGAGTCTTGTTCTGTCTGCGATTTTGAACTTTTTGTGTGTTGTTGCAAATACATACATACTTATAAAAATATGTATGAAAATATTTACAAAAATGCCTTTAAGTGGACTCGTTTTTCTACTTGGAAATTCGCCGGCTTGCATAAATAAAATGCCAACGCCAACGTCAACGCTAACGCCAACGCCAACGCGTCGTCATAAGCAAATATTTTTTTAGTCAGAGGGAACATTTTTAGCGAGAGAAGCTGCCCTTCAAGCAGCCCCTGGGAAACAGTTTAAGCATTTCACTTACATATACATATTTTGATATATTGAAATATTGCCATTTACATCTATAGCAAGTATTTATTTTTTCCCTACACTTCATAAGTATAAAAAAGACACACACACACAATATCCTAAGCAGCTGCAACTAACAAAATTTTATATTCATTTTTGTTCTGGTTGCTGTAACCTTTTCAGTTGGGTATATGTAACTGGCAAACAAATCTAGATATATGAGCACTTGATCTGTTAAAATTGCATATCCATTTCCATTAATCTTTAGCATTGATAACCTTTTCTAGTTTCCGATCTTTCTCTTAATTTAACTCAATAAGTTTCACTGCTACAAATAGCAACTGTTGTGAAATTCAATTTATTCCAAAAATATAAGTCAAAGTTTACGGCAATCGGATGACTATATAAAATATTGAATAACGTAATCGATTTTTAAGGGTATTTGGCATAGTTGAGGTTATTTAAACGTTCCTCTTCCTCCGTCTGTCTGGTGGTTCTTTGTTGTTGCTTTTGTTTTGTTTATGGATACATTTTTTTGGGCATGCCACGCCCACACAATTGTTGTGTTTGTAAATCAAGCGAGAAGAGACAAGTTTATCGGATGGGTTCGGTGCGCTTTTTGCTATTTGCTATTTGCTGTTGGTTTGCTTGGCTGAATGATGACATTGTCAGCTGTTCCCAGTCCCAGAGAGACAGACACTCCTCCACCCCGCCCCCACCAGAACTAAACAATGGATAATATTGAGGCATTATATTTTTTTTTTTTTTGGTAGGTATTCTACCTTTTTTTTTGGTTGGTTGGAATATTCTCGTAGGTCGATTTATTTATTATGGTTTAATATTTGCATTTATGCCATTGACATATTTATGAGCTGTGTATTTTTGGTGCCGTTTCCGTTGCCTACTTTTAGGCGATGAGGGGAAGTTGTGACGGGTGGCGGTGGGGAAGAGGGTTCGCCCCGCAAGGTTACTTTTTGTTTGATTTGCATTGTGCCATAATGAAAATCAATTTATAAATTTTCCTTTCGGACTCTTTCAGTGTGTGCGTGTGTGTGTGTGTGACTGACAGACAAATCAAAATTGTTTATAAAAAAGTGCAACATAAATATACATATATCTCCATTTAGTTGATAGTTGATTGAAAAAGTTATTAATGACTTGCAAGACAAATCAAACAAAAATCAGCAACTTTTCGAATTTAAGTCATTTAATAAATAATCACGGTAAATTCAACACACACACATACACACAGAAGTCAAAATGTAGCTGATTAATTGATTTTCTCCTATCGAAAAGATAAAAAAGAGTTTTCATCTTATTTCTTTGGCTTGCCCAACTCAGCGAGCATGAGCAAGGCAAACACCCAATCAGTCAGTCAGTCAGTCAGTCAGTCAGTCAGTCAGTCATTCAGTCATTCAGTCAGTGTTATAGTAAGGAAGTAAAGAATTGAGAGACGACAGCCTCGAAGCAATTTATCAGTCAACCAGCAGCAACAGCCGCTTCCCAATTAGCGGCTCCGGGTTCAATTAAGAGTCGATGGAGTGGACGGACACCACTCCAGGCGAAGTAAACTGAGGAAAATGAAAAGTGTGAATGGACTCTAGTGGAGATTATTGATAGCAGGCGAGTTGAAATCGAAACTGCATATACAGATGGGCACAGAAGTTGTTAATTGACATCTGCGGCAACTTAATTTCTCTGTGGTTAATATGAAAACAATGTGAGGTAGAGTCGAGAAAGGCAAAGACATTTTTTTCGCTATATCCTTTTAGAGGCAAAACTTCCTTCTTGTGAGGTTCATGTGAATACTTGGAAATATGTAACTTAAAATCCCAATTTGTTTGTACAATATAAGAAAGTGTGAAATTCTCTCGTTTCAATTCTGTTTTTCTATTCCAGAGTATTATTGTCCGACTAATCTTCTTAGTCCTTCGAATGTCTCATGGAGCCTTAACTAGCTCATCATCCAAGCTGTAGCTGCGCTTTTCTTCCAATTGAAATTAAAGTTAGCTTATAAAATAAATTTCGAAACGAAAGAACACACACACACACACCCACACACACGCGGAAAATTGTCTAATACTAATGTAAATATATAAAGCATATTTATGTTATTATTAAATCTTGTTTTGCTGCTTTCAAAAACTGACAAAAGGGAAAGTCAAATCCCAAAAGGCTTAGCCTACCATTACCATACCATAACCCAAAGCAGAAGGACTTTGTCTTTGATGTGACAAAACAGAGATAACTGAGGAAAAGCTTTCGAATGAATAAATAAATTACAAATAAATTTGTTAAGAACCACAGAGAGTGAGAGAGAGAGGGAGATAGAGAGGGAGGGCGAGAGAGACAGACAGACAGTTTGATGTGATGTTTGTGTGTATTTGTTTGTCTGTCTGTCAAAAACAAAAACCGAAACACGTAATTTTTGTTGTATATATATTTTTTAAAGCAAAAGGCTTCTCCTCTGCCATCAAAGGAGCTTGCCATTTATCCTGACAGTTGCCTCTGCTGACAGCAACCGGCAAAAGCCAAGAAACTGACAAATGATTTTCCGCTGCACAGGTTTTTTCCTCTCTTTTGGTTTTTCTTGCAAAAGCAAAAAGAAAAAACACAAAAAAAAAAAAAAAAGGAAAAGCAACTATCATTTAATTATGCCCGAGTGAAGCACAGCTCAAACAACAACAAAGGCGGCAACGTTGGTGGCAAGCCATATGAAAATTTTTAATTTTTCCTGCACTTTGTGTGTGCAAGACAGAGAGGGGAGAGAGGGAGTGAGAGCGAAAGAGAGAGAACGGTTCAGCCAAGTGGAAAGGAAACTTAAAGAGAAAACTTTAAGGTGTTTCCACGTAATGTGAAATGTGAGAGAGGAAATAATGTGATCAGAATTGACGGCATTTGAGGCATTTTCCGAGTTAAGCTACTGACAATTTTAAAGCCCTGGCAGGACTAAATCAACTTCCTTTTTCCTTTTCGACAGTAGTTGAGAATATATATTTTGTTGTAGCCGCCGCATTCTTTTGCCTCAGCCATCATGATGATGATGACGATGATGATGATGAACTCAACTGACTTGAAGAGAGAGTGAGTGACTTGGGACTGTCAAAATGTAGGCTGTCACACAGATACACACACACACACACACACACAGCGAACAAAGTAGAGCAAACCCCTCTCCGGGGCATAGGCTACAGTTTGGCGCCCACTTGAAATGGGTTTGACAGTCAGTTACAGTTAACTCAAAGCACTTTGATTTTTTCCCCCCATACTATGTGTGTGTGTGTCTGTGTGTGTGTAGAGAAAAGGGGCAGGATATTTGATGGGTGGGGGTTTCCGCCAACGCACTTTTCTGCTTAATCGAAAGCTTTTCACTAACAGCCAACCAAAAAAATCCAACAAAAAAAAAGGCAACTCAAGCCAAAGAAAAGAAAAACCAAGTAGCAATGAAAACTTTAACACATTGTGCAAATAATTCCGTTTAATAAAATATCAACAAAACTTCCTGCGAATCAAAACAGAACGTGGGCGTAAGGAATGTTTTCTCAAATACTCTTTAAATGGTAGGGGCATTTGGGGGCGTTAGATTGAGCTGAATTTGAAGTGACATCTTATGGGAAATCGTTTGAAAGTGCTTAAGACTATTATCTTAACCAACTAGAAATGAAATGTTTTCCTTCTTTTTAGTACTCTGAAGTATCGAAAGAGTTTGCAACTGATTTAGCAAGTCAATTAGTCGATCTGGTAAACACTTTATGGTCAGAAATCATCATCATAAAGTTATGATGATGTCGGCAAAAGCGCCAATTTTATCTAATTGGAAGAAGGTCGTTAATCAGGAAAGCAAATAATAGTAACTTTAAGGTGAACTTTAAGTTCTCAATTGGCTGCTGGTTTGGGCCCTATCTCAAAAATTAGCATTGGGTTGAGGAGAATTTTCATGTGAATTGAAAGGATTATCATCGTTGTGGCTGGCGGAATTTGATGAGCCCGAGGGTTCGTTCGTTGTGGCTGTGACACTTACATTTGGCCCGAAATGCGTTGTCAAGTCAGCAGATTTCCTGTTTTTCACTACCCATAGCCAGTTGGACAGGATATATGGATGTATGTTGGAAGTTGTTTCCGAGGATGGCAGACTTAATGCAAAGCAGCTAACTTTATTTTGCAAGCATCTTCTATCTCTGTGTGTGTGTCTTAGCCTTAAACAAAATGGCTGCCAAACGACTTCCGGCCAGCCGGTTTCGTCCCACAGTTGCTTGTTCTGTGTGTGTGTGTGGGTGCGTGTGTGTGTTATGGGTCACGTGCCATGACAAAAATCAAGAGCCAAGTTCATTGCCTTTTGTTCCCTTTCGTATTTTTTTGCATAATAAGATTTTTGTTATACTTTTTCTTTTTTTTTTTGCTTGCTTCTCCTTTCTTTCCGCTTGGCGCAAATCGATGCAATTGAAAAATAATTGAGTATTTTGAAATGTTTATTGAATGTCATTTGAATTGCGTTGCGTTGCGTTGCGTTGCTCCATCGGAGGGAATGGGGGGTGGGGGGTAATGGGGGTTGGGTGCTGATATGTGGCATTCATTTTAGCTCTGCCTCTTCCTCATTGTCATATTCAACTTCAGCCACAGGCATGTTCTGTGGCATTCCTTATGCCAAACACGTTGGCGAATGGTGATTGGGTAAGTGGGCGTGGTGGGATGGCTTTGGTATGGGTCTCGCGGGGCAAAAAAAAATGGAAAATTATTGATTTGGTTTTAACGGAGGTTTACTTTAACGGTACTTAGGCTCACATGAAATGGAGCAGAAATGGAGAATGGAAGGCCCCCCCGACCCTCCATTTAGACATAAATTGAAGGATGAGAATAATAAATGAAATAAATTTCTTCACATTTTTGTGGGGTAGATAATAGGCTAATTTTGGCTTAACAGCTTTTGGAATAAAAAATGTCACAAAAATTAACTTTAAGTAGCTGAATCGTGTTGAAGTTGTTTTTAACTACAATATATTGAAGGCACTTACTTTTTTTAAAAAGTATTTATAGTTATACTAGTTATTTAGAACTAGAAAATCTGCCTCCGAATAAATTGGCCCATGATTATCTTTATTTAATGTAGCAAGCGTTAATTCAGAAATAAAAGCATTCAGATAACTTCTAGAGAATGAGAAGATCTCAAACATAAGTCCAAGATATTGTTGATTATCTGTTAGTGAAATTTTGCTGAAACTGCATTATTATTTTTGATATTTGTTTGTAGTTGTTTTTGTTAAATAAATCTGGCATAAATAGCTTAAGTTAATCAACATATGTTGCCACCAAAATGAAAATAAAACTGACACAAAACAGACACAGACATCAGGCAACAGACAGCAGACAACCCACACACACACACGCACACACACACACACGCACACAACACAACACACAATGCAAATTGAAATACAAACATTCAGATATTTGTGGATATAAATTTCATATAATAAAATCCTCTATGAAGCTTTCGCAAACACATAAATCTAACAATGAAGCAAGTGAAAAATGGTTCAAAATAATAATAAAAAAAAAACCAACACAAAAATATACAAAAAAATTAAAAGAGAGAAAACTTAAGGGCCGATAAATGTATACCCTTTCGTAGCAACCGTTTAAATTTTAAATCATTCCTTAAATGAATGAATCCTTTTACTACCACGGTGTGTTTTTCTCTATAGTTTCCCATAATTTCCCTTGAGCTAATGTGTCACCCAGTTACAAAACTTAGCTATTCTTTGGGGTCAATTGCTGCACTATTGAGTATAAAGCACTTGTTAAGTAAGCAAGTAACAAGTAAACCAATACCTTACCTTCAAAATGAGAATTGATTGACCTCTTTTTTAGACCCTTGCGCCGAGGGCATACAAAAGGTGGTCTAATGTCTGCAACTACAAAAAATATCAGCATTAATTCAGCATTAAACTAGGTCTTTAGACCAAGGAAGACCTATCGCAATCCAACTTAACATCGATAGTATGCTCTATATAGAGAGACAGACTTAAACTTCATTTACCGATTTCGTAGTCAATTATTTAAATTCTTTCAGTCGAAATCAAACCAATCAATTAGTTACCAGAGAATAATTCTCAGTTAATTCGAATAGAAATCTGAATTTCTGTTGTGTTGCAAGCATTCTATCGAAATTAGTAGACTTTTTATCACAGGGTACATAATGAAAGCTCCAAAGCAGATAAACTGAAACGTTTTATGAGCACTCAAAAAGGATTTAAACACATTTCCCACACACAAAAGTATATTAAAAAAAGAAACAACCAAACAAGGGATGGCAGAGGAACAGTAGCAACGGATCGGGGACCGGTGCAGTAAATCATTTCATTTAAAGATTTATTGCCCATACGCCGAGTGGGCCAACACAAAAAAAAAAAAGAAAGAAATCTATAAATTTGAGTAATAAAGCAAACAGGAAAAACAGAAAAAATAGTTTAGTTCGCAAAATAAATAGCTAAATAGTTGGCCATCGGAGAAGAGATAAGGCAAGTAAATCTTCTAACATATATGTATGTATGTATGTACATAAGTATGTATATATCTCTCTACCTATATCGGCTTTCATTCATAAAATCCAGCCAAATGGATTCCACAATGAAATTGAATTTTCACATAAGAGCGGGAGTGAAGAAGAGAGCGAATTGGGAAAGCGATTCTCTTAAGTAAACTTTGTGCAGACCAACGACCAGCTGTTGCTGTGGATTCCATATCCATGTGGATGCTGTTGGCCTGTTGCTTCTTCATGTGGCATGTGCCGCCGTGTGTTTGGCAATATTAAACAGCTGATTGAAGCCGATGCCGCCGCCGCTAACGTTGTCCGTGTACTGGCAACACTTTCGACAGGCGCCCAGGAAAAGCGAGCCAAAGCGAGCACCACTTCGTCGTATCGTGCCAGCTGTTGGCATTTTTCAAACAACATTTTCATCAGTTGGTTTTCCATTGCCGCGCTGCCAGCACGTGCCTCGGCATTTTTTTTTCACCTCCTGCAACAGTAATTTTTTCCACAATTATCAGCATTCGCGTTCGCGCAATAGAAACAAAGTCAAAATAATATTCCAAGTGACCGCCGATTTGATTCTCAAGAGCAAAATATGATTCGTTGAATTAGAACATTCGTTTTTTTTTTTTTAGTTCAAAACTATTTTATAAATTTTTAAAACGATACAAAAAAACTGTGTGTCTTGAAATAAATATTTCGCATTTTGTCGCTTCTTGTGTGGTTTAACTAAAGGTGAGTTAGTTGGTCGTAAAACCGTTTAAGCCCATAAAGGTTGTTGCCGGCCCAATCTTTGGTCAATGCGCTCAAAAACAACAACAAGAACAATTTGTCTGTGTGTGTGTGTATGCGTGAGTGTGAGTGTGCCATTTATTTTGTCTTATCTAACGGGTTTTTTGGGTTTGTTTTTTTTTATTGAGGTTTGACTAAAAAAAGGTTTAACTGATTAGCATAATGATTCGCCATAAGGGAGACATTAAGTCCAAATGCCCAACTATATATAGTATTTATATTAATATGTAGTTTATGTTTAGGTAAAAGCCATTGGCATTGATATGTGTTAGCTAGGAGAATTCGAAAAAAAAACTAAATTAAAATACCTTTCAAATTATTGAAACTACATATACTCGAATGAGTTTAATACTTATTACAAAAAGAAAGGCCAAAAGGCCCTATCATTTGATAATTTAACTAGAGGTTAAATAGATTGGTTGATTCTATTCGGTTAGTTTGAACGAAAGTCATATTTAGTCTTTACGTTAATCAAGCTTAATACATTTAAACATCTTTGCAGTGTGCAGTATGTGAGATTTTAGCCAACTTAAAGGTTCACTTTAACTAGACTGCTTAAGGGCTTCACTCTGTCTATTGCTAATTTTTCAGATTGGCAGTGGTTTTTCTTTTGAAATTAAAAACCGCTGTCAGGAGTTGACTTAAAAAATGAGTTCTTTGTTCAACCCGAATGCTTTAAATGCCGAGAAATAATTGACAATTGACTGTAATTGATGATGATTCTGGCAACTTTTGCAGCTCTTTCTCTTTGCTCCTCTCCCCATTGCTGGCATTGCTGTTAAATTTAATTACTCTTTGCCACTGATTTTGGGTTCATTTCAACAAGAGAACATAAGAATTTTGTATTCTAATTAAGAAGTAGACGTGAGACTGGAGAGACCTGGAACAGCCACAATAGAAACGATCGACGACATTAATCGGACTTTGTTATGAATCTTGAAATAGATTTAATAGACAACTATGGAAAGAGTATCTGTGGTCGTTCTCTTAAAGGCCAGGCCAGAGAAAATCAACTAAGTCACCTCGTAAAGGTTTCGTTAACTACTAGCTCTTGGAGCGAAATCCTTAGTTAACCCAGAGTCTACAATAATTCAATTCAGTCTTTCAAATCGGAATCATCAGATTAAAGTCTATAAAACTGGATTCTCATGCCCTCATGTCCTCTCCCTACCGCCAGTCAATAGATTGTCTCGCTTTCATTCATTTTTTATGATCAATGTTGCTGCTCTTGGTGACACAAAAGTGCAATCAATATGACCAACAAACTACCATCTGGGGGGCAGTCCACACCAGCAGAGAAAAAAGGAAAGTCATGTGTATCTAAATATATAAAAGTTATTTGTATGTGATTGTCAATAAGCGCATTGCTGCCAACAAGCGACAAATAAAATAAATAAAAAGAAAAACCTGGTAACAGAATAAAAACGCATTTGTGTTTATAAGCTACAAAGTCATAAAAACAAAGCCAAATTCTTCTTTGGTTCAGGCATAAAATTTGAATAAGGGAAAAAAACTTGGCCTAAAAAGCAAACAAAATCGGCCAGCGAAAATGAAAATGAAGAAAATTGTGAAAAACAAACATAAAGTAGTAAAGCAAAACCTCAAACAAATATAAAAGACGGCAAAAAAAGACACCGAAACCGACCGACATGGTGGAATTTTTTGCATTTTGTTCTAGATTCCATTTCCGTTTTTTTTTTTTTTTTGTTTTGTTTTTGGGGCTCGGTTTTTTATGACCAAACAATAAATAAAATACAAAAAAATGTACAAAAAGAGAAAAGCCAAAAAATATGTAAGGTCACACACACATACACACACACACACACACACATACAAGTTAACAACATTTGTTTGTTGTTTGTAAAAATATTTGCTTAGGCCAGAGAGAAGAAGATAAAGCCAAAAGTTTTCTAATTTTGCTTAAGGAAATTTTGTTGACGCTTGCCGCAAGCCTTTTCAGCCCGAAAATTATTTAAATAAACATCGCCTTCACCATGGGCAATCATCATCATTATCATCATCATCATCATGTTAATAAACATTTCAATTTACGAGCCATGAACTTTTATGGAGAACAGCTTGAAGCAATTAACGCAGATGGCAGCAGAAATGTTCACACAGTCACAAGGTCAGCAGCGGGATCTGATCATTGTCATAATATGCCCGAATTTACTAGGCGTAGTGTATATCCGTATATATACTTATATAGTAGATAACAAGAAGTGGTTTTAGCTGCCTTGGTTCTATACCCTTGCAGAAATTTCACTTAATGTAAACTCCAGAATTGCTAAAACTATAAAACTAAATGAGCAAAAATTCTTAGTCAAACTCCAGAATTGAGCAGTATTATCAATTTCAATGCTAAAAATAGTTGAGAATTATAGATAAGTGATCAAATCATTTGATCTGATCAAGAAGAGATCGTGTAGAATCATATGATCACCAATATATATAGGCATATATTTGAAGCATTAAGATTTGAATCGTGATCTTTAGGAATCCTCTTTTAGTTGCATTCAGTCGGAGCTTCACACTTCAATTAATATACCCTTGCTTAGTCAAGTGTATAGGAGAAAATCACTTGAAATTTTCGCTTTATGTTGACAGTATCAACTAAAATGGGCCGACAACAATCAATAGACAAGTTGGCCATAAATTGTAACCGCTAATGGCTAATAGCTTATGCTGAACCTGCTGCTGCCGCTGTTACTTATTTGCCTGTCCAAACTCATCCACAGGATGGAGGGGTTGGAGGGGCAATGTCAATGTCAAATGTCAATAGACGTTGCCAGGCACAAAAAACCAAATATCCAAAAAACGTTCAAGCTCATGTCTAAGACCAAGTTCAAGTCGAACTCTATTGTTCATTGTGCAGGGCTTAGGCCATAAGTTGAGCTAATTAATTTTTGTATGCCAGCTGCAACAGACAGAGATAGAGGCAGAGACGGTGACGGAGACAGAGACAGCAACAGAGACAGTAATTGTCCATTGTGGCTTTGCGTTTTGCAACCCAGAACAATGCCACGTGCCCTTCCATAGACATTGCCATTTCTCAGTCCCCATTCCCCATTTCCCATACCTCAACCCAAAGACTTCTGTTCTTCTTGTTGTAAAAAGAAAGATAGAGAGAGAGAGAGAGAGAGAGAAACCACTGTTTGGTTGCCTTGCTGTGGCTTTTCACTGGGTTTTTGATATGGTTTTTTCGGTTACAACCGCCCACACAGGCTCTGGCTTAGAAACATTTAAATTAATTGCAATAGAAATTAAGTCAAATAGTCATTAAGTGTTTAAGCGAATGGATTATGAAATGTATTTCAAAGTAAGTTACGGATTTCCCTTTCCCCTCCCCCACCACCACCACCACCACTCTCTCTCTCTCTCTCTCTGTCTCTGTTTTTTCATGCCGGCAACTTGTCGTATGAGCAATTTCATGTATTACGTATACGCAGAGGAAACGATTAGGTCTTTCGTGCGCCTTCTCAAGGGGAGGGGAAAAGTTGTCTACGAAATTTCCGTTTTAACCATAAACATTAAATGTTTTCCCATCCAATCGACTGACGTTTTTTTCTTGTTGTTGTTGTCAGATTTCTTTAAAATCTCAATCTCACGGAATTTGATTAATGACTGCAATTGTAATTTGTCTACTAAATAGATAAAAGATTCGAAATGTCAAAATTATTTGTATTTATTTGTTTTTAGTAATAAATTTAGAAAAGAATTTGCCTAAGAGAAAGGCTACAAAAAAGGTTTTCATTGGTTTCTGTAGTCCATTAATCAATGATACTAATAATATATATATGTATGTATATTTGTGCAATTCAAAGCTTAACTGAAATTATAGCAATAATTTGCCAACCATTTTGTTTTACCCTTTTTTTTTTTTTTGAAGGGTTGACTGTTTGTTGGTTGGTTTTAGCCAACTGTTGGCCATATTTATAAGTATATAAATTGACATGCCCGCATGTTGTATGAGCAACAATATGACACAAACTTTTCTTATATTATTACGTATACGCCAGATGTGACTTAATTTAAGTCACATAATACCAAGGCGGCAGGGCATGAAATTATAATTTCCTACCAAAAATGTGGGAAAAAGTGGAAAATGTGTTTATTTCTTATACAACAACAAAATTGTGAACTCGCATAATTCTCAACTTTTCACATACATTAACATATACTTACTTACACATACATACATACATGATTATATGTGAGAACAGGGAAAAGTGGCGGAAAGTGTGGCAAGGAAAGGATGGGGGAGCGAGGAGGCAACCAAATTTTTCAACTCAACTCTTTTGCTCATGGAGTGCGCACTTAGTTCATTTTCACTTTTTGCATTCGAATGAAATATTTTTTGTCTAGACCAAAATATAAATTCAAATGACTTTTCAAATGGCAAATAATTTTTCACTTGGCCAAACATTTTAACACTCTTTTGGCCTAAACTATTAAGTGTGAGGGAGGCAGCTCAAGTGAGAAGATTTATATGCAGATACGAGCATTCCTATTTGGCCTTAAGCCCACCAGCAACAACAACAACAACAAGACACACAGTCAGTCAGAGAAAGAGAGAGACGCGTGACACGACTTTGGGTTGTAACAATGTTGTAAGCCTTTTTTTTTTTGTAACCTCCCCACCCTACCATTCGCAATTCCGAAAGGGGGTGCGCTTATACCCTTAAATGGATCAATATTTCATTTTGCCAAGCAAGTTAAAGCAAAGTAGTTGAAATAAATCAGTGGCAGAGAGAAGGAAACTCAAGGAGGAGGATACGGAGGCTGTGTAACATATGCAACGGAAGATGCCATTCCCTCCGCCGCACCAGCCTCCCCCCTCCGAAATGTCTATCCATTGCAGAATGTGCAAGGTCATACACTGTTGATATGCATGAATGAGAAAGACATGGCCTAGAGCTTGAATTTATAACTGCTAGAAATGGGTTTTGGCATAAATCTCCACAAATATTACGCATATAACAAAATGCAGTCATGATGCCGATGCTTGCTGCTGATTATGACGATGCTTCCTGATGATGATGATGACGATGGCGATGATGATGATTCGTGCAGTGTAAAATTATGCAGCCTTTGGGTTTGCATTTGCACATTCATTGCATCATTCCGTCATTCCGTCATTCTGTCATTCAATTAAATTGCTAGAAAAGATGCGTTTGCTGCTGTGATTTGAAGTGAAAAGCTGCTGATAATCCATCCATTAATAAGTACGAGCGTGTTCTTTGATATTTCACTTTCAACTCTTTAAGTTCCATGTTTTAGCCATCAAAAACTATGGCAAAATGGCTGATTTTATGCTCTTTAAGCTCAAGTGCTTTGTACTTGGCCAGCAAATAAAATAAACAAAGCCAAAGGCATGAAGAAAGAAATAAAGCGACGACCAAATAGACAAAAGATGCAAGAGACACACACACACACAGAACAGTTACGACTCACCGACAGCGAGACAGACAGACCCTTAAAAGATTATAAAGAATAAAAACGAAACGAGCCAACTGTGCGTGGGCCAACTCTTCGACCAACTCTCTCTTACTCTACGACCAAAGTCAAGCACCGGCCAAAGCACATGGGCGTAGACCAACCAAAAATTTGATCTAAACGAAAGGATATTCTTAATTAATCCTTCCCAAGTGTGAGTCTGCAGTCTGGAGGAGTTATGTTTGGTAGGCTCAGAGTTAAGGGAGAAATCAACTGAAGAGAGTCATTTATAGTATCTTAATTATTTTTCATAAATTTATAAGAAATGATAAATGACTCCAACAGAGAGAGACCTTGAAAATTTCTCCAATTGTGACACTCGAAAGAGTGAGTGGGTCCGAAAATATCTCCAAAATTTGTTATTTAAAAGTTTCTCAAAACAATTGTGTTGAAAGTCTCTAGAGATTTATGGCTTACTTCCGATTAGTTGCATTAGCTACTTATATGTACATGTAATTTTAGTTTGAGTTGAGTTTATTATGAGACATTTTTGACAAGATTTTCCCCTAGCTAGGCGGCACTGATTGAACTGACTGTTGCTTATACAATGGTGGCACATAAATATATATATATATTTGTTGTTCTTGATATATCTATAATGATTTTCATTATGTTTTGTTGCTGCTGATGGCCACACAAAACGAATTCAGTTATCAGTTCCATTTCGGTTTGGGAGGGAATATATGCTTAGCTGTGTGTTTATGTCCTTAGCAGGCCAGCAAGGCTGAGCACTCAGTAGTCGGTATTCGGCACTTGGCACTCGGCACTCGGCACTCACGTTGCTTCTTGGCTTTTTCTTTATAAATAATGGGTTTTTTGCCTTGTCTCGGTACATGAAAATTTCTACAACTACTTTCGTTGTGTTTCGTTACATTTCGTTTCGTTTTTGGCTGTCTTTCTTTGCACTAACAACAACTAATTTGCATATGCTTACCACCAGGACTATCAAGAAAATGTTCTAGCCCCAAAAAACATTGCAACTGCAGTTTTACCTCAAGAGGGTGAGTGAGTAAGAGAGAGAGAGAGAGAGAGGAGTAAAGGAGTACTGTGGCACAGACAAATAACCAGGCCAGGCTCAAACATATTTCGACTTGCTGAAAGGCAAAGATGGCTGAGGGGAATTCAACATTTCTGTGTGGTATAAACAGGAAACTCTAAGGACATATTACCTGCTGTTGACATTTCTCAAACCCGCAACGGCAACAGCAACAGCAATCTCCCATCCCATCCCATTCCATCCCAACAGCAAAAATAAAACGTGAGGTCTTAGGTTTGCGGAAGATCTAAAGGGTTTCCTGTTCCATTTGAAACACCCTGTGGCCCAATTTGGGCATAGGCCATGTTAGAGACATCGAAAAGCCAAAATATGGCCAAAAACGACTTTGTCCCAGCATCCCAAAAAAAAAAAGGAGAGAGTTACCCACTGCTAGGTGGCGGTAAGTGATGCTAATTCTTTTCATATTCATTCGAATATAAATGGGCTACAGGGTATCAGAAAATCGCCATGCTGATTCTTAAATTGGTTGGCTTTTGTTTTGTCTCTAGGGAAAAGATTGAGAGAGAGTTAGAGAGAAGGCGGCAGTGGTTAGAGATTGTAATCCAGGGTAGGCAGTGCTTCAGGCGAAAGTTAAATATTTAATTTCAATTAAAAGATAGAGGTATAAGGGATTTTAGTATTTGAACAATTCTGTATAAAACTTTGATAGCTAAGAATTCATGTTTTTCTTCTATCATTGTCAACCTACTGCAATTTTCATGATGGATCATTTGTGGGTGAGGTAAACTTTACTGCCAGACCCTCTAAACTAAAGTTAATATAAAGCTTATTCTAAAGAGCTGTTATGTGACCGTATCTTAATGGGCTCACTCAGGCCTTAAATGGGCACACTTACGAAAAATGTGGCCGTTTACAGATCAAATTGAACGTTTGCTGAGTTAAATGTACAACATTCCCCTTCTACAATGTCTAATGTAGTCCAATGCTATTCGATTCGATTCGATGGCCAAACCCGCATTGCTTCGATCACATGTAAACTCATCATCAAAGTGACTGGCAAATATTCGAAACCAAAATGACCAATTCAATCATTTATTCATCATCATCTTCTCGCCCGCAGCTTTGGCACCTTCTGTTAAGGTGATTAAATTGCATTAGGGCTTAACTCCCTATACATCATGATGAGAAGAAGAGAAATGGGTGTGCCCAGTGCCAGTTGGCAGTGAAAGTACGCTTGTGTGTGTGTGGGTGTGTGGGGGTGTGGGTGTGTGTGTAAGACCTTTGCAACTTTCAGTGATTGCATTTTGGGTAAAAGCAAATCCCAAACCAAACTAAACCAACCGAACGAACGAACCAGCTTCAAGCACTTTCAGTTGGCAGCTGAAAAACAAACTCTTTTATTTTTGGTTTTTTTCTTCTTTGCCAATCCTGAATAAATGGCCAAGTCAAACGATCCAAATCCAAGGGTCCAAGGACAAAGAAAAAAACCCGCAATTCTTCCAGCACCGACCGACCTGTACCCACTGTAAGTTCGATTTTTAAAAATCATCTCTAATATTAATACCAGCTACAAATCAATCGAAATCTTGAAACTCCTCAGGCACTACTCTACAATTGACCTACATAGATTGACCGAGCCAACATTGATATGGTAGATAGCAAATTATAGCGAAATTACTGACTTAGAATCGATCTATCGATAACTTTCTAGTATGAAGCTTGAAATCGAAGAAAAGTGGAGCAAAGAAGGAAGAAATGATCTGGGTTTTAATCTTCAAGACGAAGACTTAAATCTGAAATCTAAAGATGGTGTAAAGAAGGATTTGTCCTGTATTGGATTTATCATTGAGCGACCGAAGTCAACCATAATATGCTTTATTCTTGTGTATCAGTTAATGATAAGCCCCAAGTACAATGGGCAATCTCAATATACCCAGTGAACTTTCATGGATGGGGGTATAAAAATGCATGTCAATGGCCCTCCGATCCGTTTGGGGAAAGGCAGTGAAATACAAGCAGTTACCTGACACTTACTTAGTGCTGGTGCTGTGCCCATTTGCTTGGTTTCTTTCTTGGTTTCATTTTTGTACTAGTTCTTTTTTTTCTGTTTTTGGAGGAAGAGCTAAGGATTACAAAGGCCAAGACAAGTCGTCACTGGCAGCAGCAGCAGCAGCAGCTTCCACACATATGTGTGTGTGTTTGAGTGTATGGTGGGTGGGTGTGTGTTTTGGCGTGTCTCAAGCATTCTCAAGTGCTAGCAAGCTACTTGTCCTTGTCTTAGTTACACACCTTTCAAACCAAAGAGAAAGAGTGAGATGGAGAGAGAGAGAGAGAGAGCGAGAGTGCATATTTTCACTTACCCACCTTGGCACTTAGGCAAATGTTCTCTACTATTTTTAGTTACTAACACTTTCAACAACCTACTTACTTTTCTAATACGCTCTTGCTGTTGTTGACCTCATTTTGTTAATGCAAAACTTCCGCTAAGATTTGAAGCCATAATTTAATTAAAACATTTGCCTTTGCTTTGCTTCTTCTCGTCTCTTCGTTTCATTTTTCGTTTCGTTTCGTTTTCGTTTGGTTTGGTTTTTTTTTTTTTGGCTTATCTTTTGATAAAGGTGGCGAAGAAAACTGCTTGGAAATTCAAGTGTTCTGGCCTGGTCAGGACAAAAGCGAAAGTGGGAATAAAATCTCTGTTGCCATTGTGGAGAGTCGTCGTCGTCGTCGTCGTCGACAGTTTTAGGTAGTCCGCTCAATTGTCAATTCCAAGGTAAGCATCCTTGGCTTTTCTTTGTATTTGTTCTGGCTTTTGTCATGTCGTATTTTTTTCTTTTTTTTTTTGTGGGCCAAGTGTTGGGCAAATTCTCTCATCTATATGAATATGTAATTTTGCCCTTTTACTCACTCACAAATAAAATTGCGATTTTAATTCCTCCAGCAGGAGACAACTTCAATCAGTCTAAAACGCGCTTTTCCATCATAATCCCATTTAAGACTAAAGCCTAAGTAACATTATTTGTTATAACCAAAGCCTAGGCATAAAAATAAATTCTATTTGGCTTCTTCTTCTTTTTCAAAAGGGATGAGGCTCAGCAGGTAACCCTGGAGAGTAAACTTAATTGCACTAGAGAACCTGCCTCAGTCGCTGTATCCCTGTATCGCTGTATCGCTGTGTCTGTCTATGTATGTGTGTGTGCTCATGGATAACACTGCGTATGAGCAATAAAACTTTAACAAGTTTTGGCCGGGGCAGGGGGCTGGGACTCCTGGGGAATTCCAATAATGTTTCTCTGGCACAGCGGAAAGTACGAAGTGCGAAGAACGGAGAACGAAGAACGCAAACCCCACGCACTTGTTTTATGCCGCATAAAAAATAAATAAAATAAAATAAAGTAGAAGCTTCAGGGCCGCACAGTGCGGGGCGGGGCAAAGCAAAAACTAAAAGAAAATGCAATTTATATGGCCTGTTCCCTGCACATTGGTGCCAAAACCGTTCGTTAAAAACAAGAAACATCTAACATTCAATTTCAATTCCATCAATTTTTATGCCAAAACCATTTTAACCAAATAGCCAAATTGACGGCCCACTAAAAAAAAGAAGAACTCTTCTAGCAAATACTTTTAAAGTTTTGAACGTAAGGCATTAAAAACATCATTCAATTTTAACCCTCTAGCGTTTAAATTCATATCCCAAAAAATAAATAAATTGAAAATGCATTGTGCACTTCTTTTTACAGAAGTATTTTGCTATTCCAACCAAATACTCTTTATTATGGTCGACTTAAGATACATTTGCCTAATTTATATGAAATCTAGCCCACCGTGCTTATTTTACACTACAAGAATGTGAAAAAAAATGATTTAAAAGGCATTCGAAATAGGCAAAAATGTGTGAGAAATTATGGTACCATAGAATGGCAAATGGCGACAACGACACCAACGACAACGACAATGAATGAGGCAGCAGGGAGAAAGGAGGAAGGGAAATGGGCAAAAAAAAGACCAAAAAAATAAATAAACATAAATTAGACTCAAGGTTGTGTAGGCGCTACAGAAAATTGTGTAATTTTGTAATGAATATTATTTACACACGCTTTTGCTGCCTGTTCGCTCCTGTTGCGCTCTCTAGCTAAACTGACTATGCGTATTTGATTTCGAGTGTGTGTGTGTGAGCCTTAAAGTATGCAGCAGAAAATTAACATTACACGCACATACACTGAAACACGTGGGCGCATAGATTAGTATGTATTAGTATGTATATGGCACACGATGGTGGCTCAAGTTTAATTGAGCATGGTATGAGTTTTTATGTCCTCGCTGTTTGGTTACGCTTCTCGTTTCATTCCCTCCCCCGCCAAACACACACTCACACCCTTCGTTTGTTCCGACACTGGGGTAGAGAATCACGAAAGAAGGCCAAAAGGTAAGGCAAAAGGCATTTCGGTCTTACGACTCTTAACCGCGGGGAATAATTTCGAAAATGAAAAGTGTGTATGGGCTACACACACACACACACAGAGAGAGAGAGAGATAGAGAGAGAGGGAAAGCGCGAGGGGGAGAGAGAGTAGGAGGACAGAGATAAGCTGTCTCACACACAAAGTGTGCTTAGCTTTGGTGTTGCGGCCTATTGAACGTTCATTTACCCCGCGTGCCAAACACATTGGAAATTTGTGTTATTTTCTTCTTTTTTTTTTTTTTTTGGTTTTGCCAAAGTATTGAAAATGAGACCCCGGGCACTTGGTACAGTTTTTGTTGTTGCTGCTCCACTGGCTCGCACAACTTTTTTCAGTGCGGAATGTTTTCAACACGCAACACACGCACTTAAAGGTAATGCCGAAAACAAGAAATGTTTGTATATTTACAAATTGTTCAATAAATTTGAATTTTAAGTAGTTTTCAACGTGTTGAATGGGGCCAGGCCAATACACGAATCTGACAAACTTTGCTAAATTCATTAGTATTTAATATGCAAAACGCCACAAAAATGAACATTTGAATATATGGAAGATCCCCAAAAAGTGTGCTATATTTTTAGTTGATTGACATTTAATATAATACATAATTTGAAGATCCCCAAAAAGTATGCTACATTTTTGTAGTCTTTATCCGAATTTTTAGAGTTTAGATGGAATTGAATAAATATTTCTAAGAAATTTGAATTTTCATTGTAGCTAAAGGAAAAAAAATCTATATGGAAGTTTCCAACACTTATTTAAGGAATATTTTCGGAAGCAAAATTAAATCGGGTGAGATTTAATAATTAACATTATCTCAGATAGATTGGGAGACCACACATTTAGTCGGATTCATACAAGTCAGATCTCAATTTAACATCATTTACTGTAATTCGAATCACATCTTAAATTGTCATTCGCGAAAGAAAATCACGTTTCTGATTTGTGTGTAACAGCTGCTAAAGCAAGCAAGATGTTATAAACAGAAGTTTTTAATATTTTTGATAGACAGAGACAAGCTTCTTTCAAGTCAAATGCTTCTCTTGTCATCTTGCCGTTACATGAATGACTTTTCATATAATTTGCACATTTTCTTTTCGTTTTCGTTTTGTTTGTTGGTTTTTTCTGCACATAAAAACGAGAAGTGGCTGTGTCATAACGATCAATCACTTTTCATTTGGCAATTTTCAGTTCAGTTTCTCTCGCCCTCTAACAGACATTTTATGCCTTTTTTAACTTGCCTCCAACTCCGGTTCCTCACTTTATGTTTTTTTTTGTGGTAACCTCTTTTCCATTTTTGCCTATAAACACATAACTTTAATAAATTGCAAATTTATGCATTATTTTCTCATTCCCTGCAAAATCAGCAGAAAGGAAAAGAGAGCCAGAAACAGGGACTAGGAGACTACCAACTATGTATTGTAACGAACTTTATATTCCCTAACATATTCCATATATGGTTAGCTACAGTTCGATTTCAATGACCTACGACATTGGCTTCCACAAGTCTATCAAATGTGATAGTGTATAACTTTGAATAATTCGTTGTACTTCTACTAAAGTGTAGTATGCTTTTTGGTTAGGGTATGCAAAGTCGTTGATGTCAAACTAAAAGCAAACAATTGCTGACCAGCAATAGCTAGGCAGTTCGTTCGCCATTTTTCGGAGGCATATTTTCAAGTCAAACTCATTTAATTTTATTATGACATAGCAGTAAAAATGTTTGACTATATAAAGAGAGAAAGTGAGAGAGCGAGAGAGAGAGAGAGAGAGGGAGAGAGTTAGAAAAAAATTGATGGCATTTGGGCTTGAGTTACTTTTCTACACAATTTAAGATGAGTTTCCCTTTTTTTCGGTTTTTTTTTTAAAGATTTCTTTTTTACTTTCTTTCTTTCTACTGGGGCCGTCTGGGGCTGGCTCGCTGGCTGGCTGGCTGGTCACATTTTGTGTGTGCGTCTGGCAATTCAGTTAACGCCATTTTCCTTTTTTGGCCACAAACTAAATGTTGTTAGCCTTCTGCCTTATTGTTGCTGCTGCTGTGTGAGCTGACGTCTTGTCCGCAAAATTGATGGCACTTTAATAGAAAGAAAATGCTTTCTGAATGGGGGAAAATCCATCGAACCGCGAACACAAAATAAGAGGAAAGAAAATGTCTTAGCAGCGGCAGCAGCAGGTACTTGATAATAAATTGAAAAATAATATTAAGCAGACTTTTTTTTTTGAAGATTGAAATTTTTGGTTTTTTTATTTTATTTTCTGTTGTGCTGTTTACATGGCAGAGTTACAGCGCGGACAGCGAAATGAAGCGTGTCAAGGACTAAGATCAATGACAGGATATGCCCCTACCTATTATCGATATGAGCGGTATGGTTAATGCCATTGAACTTGTTGTTGGATTAGGTAATAATACTTACATATATAGAGGTAATAAATATATGTACTTAGGAAACAATTATTGATTTATTTTGATCATATCCTAAACGTTAAATTGACAATGATTTTTCAATCAATACGAAAGGGTCTACTATCGAAATTACGTTTCCCATTAAATGAGGCAAAGGTGAAATAAAAATCGAAGCGAAAGATTACTACATAAAACAGAGATGGTTCGATCCGGCTCTAATATAGTTGAAAGGATCTAAAGGATCTTCACAATGTTTTTGAGATGTATCTGGAGTTTTTAGTGAACTCGGCTATCCATTAGGGTATTTCATTAGCCGTCTTAGCCGACTCATACAAAATTTTATAATTTTTCATGGCTTTTCTTTTTGTTTGCGGGAAATTTGGTTTTGCTTGAGCGGATATTATTTTTGCTTTGGTTGACAGGCAACAAGGAAAACTTTAAGCTTTCCCCCTAACCACCTTCCCCCTTCCCACCATTACCAACACAGAATCTGGTTCATGTTGCTTCAGTTGCACCCAATGAAATTTCCTGTCAGTGCAGAATAACAAAAAAAAAAAAGAAGAAAACACCGCAAAATGGATAAGAATTTTCAATTTCATTTCATTTGAATTGAATTTGCTCATTTATGACTGCATCTTGATTGATCTCACTGCAGTTCTGGCTTTTTCTTGGTTTTTAATGATTCTAATTGAAAAGTCCATAAAATGGAAATTGCAAGAGCCAATTAGTTTAACTATTTCACTGAGCTGCTAAAGTGTGGGAAGGAACAATGCTCAATATTGTTTTCTTTTTTTTACGACAATCATTAAAATGAAAAGCATCATAAAAATTGCATACTAAATAGTGGATTATATAAAAGTAGAGTATTTTCATATTAATTGCTTCAAATAAATTGCTTCATGAGCAAGGGCGACGACTTAGCAATACCCTTTACCAAGAAAGAGTTAAACTTTCCTTTAGGTGGGTCTGCAATTTTAGATGCTTTTCATAGCCTGACATTAAAAAAAAGTAATGAACATACCCTGTCAGTTTTACAGGGTATCGAAAAAAGTTGACAACGCCTTAGACAGGTTCGCATCACATCAATTCGTTGGTGTTTGATTGTTATTTTCCATAACATGGAGGTGCGAAAAATTATATTTATTATCACGCTCAGCTGAACTAAAATTGTCTGGCTACATAAATTCAATAATTTATTGACAAGCGAGGGGAAGAGTGTGGGGTGGGGGAGAGTGGGGGTGGTGGAAAGAGCTTATGCTGCTAATCAACTGCCGATTGGCAATGGCCAAACAATGGCATGCCTATATAATAAACATGTCCATAAACAATAAACCGACCCATCCGATGGGGCCTAACGCAGTAGACAATAAACAAGTCCCCGATAAGCTTTACAGATTAATATGCACACCCACTCCCACCCACACCCATACATACTTATATACATATGTGCATACATTTTTTGCCGAGGCAAACAAATTAAAATGTGAAAAAAAAAACAGAGAGAGAGAGAACAGAATGTCATTTCATATGGTAGTAGCTTTAGCTAAATTGAAATGAATTGCTAAGGGGGGGGTATGATGTGAGTGGGGGTAGGGGGTCATACACAGATGTTTTCAATAGTCAAGTGACAGTAGTCGTGGTAGGAGGCGTGGCAACAAGTGGCGCCATTTCGCCCTGATGGTTTTTTTCCCCTTTATTCGTTGTTTTTGCTGTTTTATTACCCAAAAGTGAATTGGTTAGAATTGAAGGACAAATTGATTGCTTATGGCAAGCATAAATATTGTAAGAACCTTTTGTCGATACTCTAACGAGCAGGCCCATTCAATAAACAAGTTTTTCATCCCGGCTATATAGAAAAGAATTGATCGTATGGTTTGAAATTAATTAAACTTGCTTTAAGCAATCGGAGATCTAAAATGAATTGGTATTCCCAGCCTATTGATATACTAACAGGAAAAGTCTGAGAATCGATACATGAAAATACATTTGAATTCCCCGTTGAAATATAGTTGCCAATTACAGTTAAAAATAGTCATAAAACTGTTTTAATTTTTGGTTTGGTTTGGTTAGGGTATACATACATTCAGTGTCTGGCAATTGAGTTGTAATTATTTATTTACTCTTTATTTTTGGTCGCTAAGTAGTCGATAAGCTCAATTAATATGCCCCAAAAAGTATGCCATAAATATTTGATGCCACATAAACAACTTCCGCTCACCCCATAAGCACACACACACACACACACATACACAATGAGGGAGAATCCACCTAATGCGATAGAATTTTATTGTTCGCAAAAGCCACATAAATTAATTAAAATATGCATATGAAAATGTATTAAATTAGTAAATAAATTTTAAGGCCAACCGCATGACAATTATGCAATTTGTTGTCGGCCCTGCTGACTGGCTGGCTGACTATTGTTTTGAGAATTTCAATTAGGCCAAACAGTTGCAGTCGCAATGGCAGTGCTGATGATGGCAACAACAATAACTATAATCTAAAACAATAGTCGGCAAAATAATAATGAAAAAAATAAAAAAAAAAAAGTTACAGCGCAATCCATTTACAAAATGCAAATGCCAAGAGAGCGTAAAGTGGCAATTACCTTGACCTAACTGAACGAAACTAAACTCAACTAAGCCGAGCTGAGCTCAGCTCTCACTCTCTCTCTGTCACTAACTTGGCCTAACTAGAGCGAGAGAGGGAGACAGAGAGAGAGAGAGAGAGAGATCGCCAGTCAACTCGAGGCTTTATGTTTTTCTGGGTTTTTGTTGCTTTTGTTAGTTTTGGCCACGAAACTATCGCTGTGTATGCGGCTACTTGATGGGCTTCCAACTGTCGCCATGTTTGTTTGTTGTTTGTTTGTTTGTTTGCCTCGCGCTGTCTCTTTCTATTTGTTTGTTTGTCTCTTGCTCTTGGCTCTCTGTCTGTCTATCCATCTGTCTATCTGTCTCTCTGTCTGTTTGTTTGTTCAAGCTGGCAGGCCAAAAAAGCGTTTTGTGAATTCTTAATTACAAAATCCACTCATGTGTAAGTGTAAAAGTATGTGCTGACATGTGAGTGTGTATGTATGTCTGTGTGTCTGTATGGTTTGGTCTTTCGCATCACAAATATTTGGACAAGGCCTTCCGCCACACACAGTTTTTGAACGGAAAATCATTAAGCAAATAGGGAAAATTTTCGCTTGACATTTGTTAAGTCAATGCAAATGAAATGACACATTTAAAATTTACCATTAAAACAATCAATTTTTCAACTTTAATCTATCCCCCAATATTTGTCGATATCATTTAATTATTGAAACCACAAAAGCCACAAAACCCGCAACCAAAAGGCACCAAAAGGAGATAAAAATTGGTAAATAAAAGTCTTGGGGGTCTCTTTATCTATAGATTATCGTACTTCTAGCTTCCTTAGAAGTTTCGAAATCTTTTCTTTTTTTTGATATAAACTGGATTTCTAAAAATGACAGGAATTTAGTTGAGATTAAAGTTCAAGTTAAAAAGTTAATGGTAAAATGTGTATCCAAGAGAAAAACCAAAAGGAAAATTTTTGTGGTTAAAACTTCAAACTAAGCATAAAAAAAAGGAAATGTTGAAAAAATACTACCACAATATTTCAGCTAGAAAGGGAGAATATATCCACACAACAAGCCACAGCAATTAGGCAACAAAAGAAGCCCAGGAGGTCAAAAAAAATGTATATATATATGGAAAGAAAAACAAGGGGAAACATTCTTATACCTTATTGTGTAAAAAGTCGACTTAGAATTACCCTTTAAGAGTTTAATTACATTTTCGGTGAAAAGGAATAATTATTTTCTTTACTGATCTCTGGACAAGCAGAGTTCCAAAAGTATGCGTATAGAAATTTTGTTGACCATTTGACTTTTTCACCTTGATATAGGAGAATATTAAATCCACCCTATATAGAGAGCTAGCAAAATGTTCTCACTTGAACATGGCAAATGAAATTGCAAAAAAAACCAAAATATAGGCTGTAGAATAGCAAATTTTTTTTGGGGCCTGCAATTGACGTATATATGTAGTTAAAGGTGGAGCGAGAGTGCGAGAGAGAAGCAAAAAGGAAGCAAAAGAAAAATGTGTTGACAAACGGAAAAACCGCAAGTCATTTTCAAATTTTTGATTGTATTTTGATTGGTATTGGCCAACACGCACACACACACACACACAACACATAGGAAATTTCCATTTGTTAGGTGTGTGTGTTTGTTTGTTTTTTTTTTTTGGCTTCTCATATTGCGTATACGCAGCGTGTGTCCAGCCTTAGTCCGAAACGAAATCCGAGTGAGTCAAGTGTTCAATTATTTACGCTTATTTCATTTGGTTTGTATATCTTTTGTCATAGTCATTGTCCTTGATGATTGCTTACTGCTTCCGGTTTGGGTTTTTTTTCGGGGTATTTTGCGGCTTCTTTCTCTGCACAACACATGGCCACAAATGGTTTAATATGTGTGTGTGTGTGTGTGTGTGAAGATGGGAACGTATATGTTTGCACATGTAATTTGAGAACCACTGAGGCAAAAGCACGTGTGCGTTTCGAACTGTAAAAACCGGATTTCCGACCCTCAAACTAAAGTAGAAACTGTAACCGAACGCTAAGCCCTCGTATAGAGCAAGTGAAGTGCAGACCAGAGACCAGAGACCAAAGAGAAGTGATGGTTGCACGTGGCTGCTGTTGTTGGTTGGGTTCCTGACCTCTTACCCTTTCTCTAACCCTGATTCTGACTCTGGCTCTGACTCTGCCTCTGGGATGCTGTAATGATTTTCCTCCTAAAGCTCAAAATTTATGTTAGAACTTTCATTTTTTTCCCCTCTATCATGCAGGAATGGAAAGGAAGAGGAGAAGCAAAAAGTGATGCTATTTGGGTTGTAACTAACTACACATGAAGGGCTCTCAAGAGTCCAGCTACGCTTCCTGCTTCAAGCTGCTTACCACACACACACACACACTCTCAGTTGGTGTGCGTGTGTGCTCATTAGAAGGCTTAAAACCCAGACAAACTATGTAGATACTTGTCTTTCCAATTTCCATTGTATGATGTCAGGCAAAGTTGCCTTTGGGGCATGCAAAAGACACAACAACTACATTTACAAACGAGGCAAAACATTTGAATTTGTTTATGAAAAGAAATAAGGACTTGAATTTGCACAAATTTAGTCAGAAAGTAGCCTAAATTCCACTTAACAAAATCTACATCTAGTTAGTATATCAACTGCAACTTTTACTTTAAACTTTTCCCTTTTTAAATTCTTTGAAATAAATAAAAAAAAAAAAAGTCTCTAGAATAATAAATCAGCTTATCAGATTCCAGAAATATTCAAATATAATCTGACTACTTTTGCAATTTCAACAGATTGGACTAAAAGTTAGAAATTTTGTCCTAATAAAAAAGAATACGCTTACCAAATTTTTGCTTATGGATCCCTCTTGATTTATGATCGTTGGCTGCAAATAGAAGAAGAAAATTGTGTTGTATTTGAATAGAAAAAGGATTCTGTATCTGATTGGAGATAAAATAATTTATCCAAGTTTTCAAAAATCTTTTAAGAAATGTTCTTCTGTGTATTAGGCTTCAAAGTTGGGGGAAACTGTAACTCCTTCTTCTCAGTTTGTATAAATTGACATTGAACTGGAATGCTATTGAAAATGATCTTAAATTTCGTTTATCAACAACAGCAGCAGCATGTGCAACTAATGAGTAAAATATTAATACACCAACGAGCCTATTGGATCTGAGCAAAGTAATTAAATATATATGTATGTGTATGTGTATGTAAGAGATTCAGGGGTAGGATAATGCTGGACTCAGACTGATTATGGTTACAACAGCATTATGGGGCATTTAAAGCGGCGGAAGTGGCGATGGCGGCAGTGGCGGCGGCGGCATTAATAACTGCTATGGAAATGAAGCGACTGCTTTAGCTGTGGGGCAACATAATGGCCTCGACGATGGCTTCATTTAGATTGTCCTTTTAAATGGTTTCGCTGTGGGTCTATTAAACTGCAAATGTTGTGCTGTTCTTGCTGTCAGTTGTCATTGGCAGGCACTTATAGTGAGACAATGTCTCCCCCCCCATGTTGTTGGTCTTGCTCAAGTGTTTGTGCCATCATCAACAACAACAACAACAACAACATAATCATCATCATCATCATCATCAACAAGTCACTGCGAGGGGGAATAAAGTCAGACTGTGGGCATTACGTGACTTGCCGCAACTTTAGCGGTTTCCGGTCAACAGTGTGTCTTGGTGCCTTGTGTCTAGTCTAATGTTTGGCATACGGTGCGTATTAGTTTCATTTCGGGCACAGAAAGACACATTTGGTGAGGCTATTTGTTTATTACTTGATTTCCTAGGAATATTTTCATTAAATTCAATTAAGTGTGGCCAGGCCACATCTTGAGCTGAGCCTCCTAAATTAGCCCGATGCCTACGCCTATTTTCGTGGATTTTCTTCATGCTGAGAGACTTTGCCATAGAAAGAAATGAAAGTGCTGTAATTAAATTTGAGTAAATGAAAGTATTTCATTTAAATATTTATTCTCTGCATATCTGAATTTATGCCATAAATAATTACTTAAGCCTTGGGTAAGCCAGTTATGTCTCAACATATCTATCTTTTGCAATTTCATTTTAATTTCTCGTTCTCCCTGCAATCATTTCGTCCTTCTCCGTCTCCTTCTCCGTCCAAGCAAATGCAAAAAAGTTTCTATCTCTGAAACAAAATGAAAATCTCTAGCTAAAGACTTAATCACTTTAATGGCAGCTGAGGCAGAGCAGCTTACAACCCCAAAAAAATGGAAAAGAAAATGAAACTTGACAAGAATCAAAGACACACACACACAAGGACAACGCACCGCAAAAGTGCAGCATAGAAATATTCTCTCAACTTCTTTCATTCTTTTTGGACTGACATATTTTTTGGTTTCAGTTTCGGTTTCGGTTTACGAGTTGAATCCAAAATTTTTGCAGTCCTCTTATGTCTAGATTTATGTGCCAGAAAATTCTGATGCTGTGTGTCCATGATAAAGGCAACGTGTGAAACAACAAGAACAAAAAAAGTTTTAATTAAATGTAACACAAAAGTCAATAGAACACAAGAGTTAGGCAGGCAGAAAGAGGACATTGAAGTCCTGCAGCAGCATCTGCAACAGCAGCAAAAATTCCTAAACGCAAAATATTCTTGCCTCCCCTGGCCTCTATTTTTGCTCATTCCAGAGTCTCTAATTCCTTCGTGTGCAGTTCGATTCAATGCTTTGTATGTATGCGTATGTGTGTCTGTCTGTGTGTGTGTGTGTGTGTCCATTCTGTTCAGTTTTGGTTCGTTCTTTGTGTGTAATGTAAAGACAAATGACTTCTTACTCTGAAGCTTTCGGCCCAAGGGGCGTATGCGTAATATTGATTGAAAGCAACTTCACTTGCTGGCATTTGGCTCTCGCCTCACACAATTTCAGCCAATTACCCTTGAAGAGTGTTTAGGTGAAAGAGGTCCAAGTGTATCATTAATAACAAATTTGCTAGCCCTGAACTTCAACTTCATATTGCAATTTAACTTCCGTTTTGCATGTGGCATGCAAATTTCACCTCAATTTATATTTCTTTTTGTTCTCTTTGCTTCTCTCGCTTCCCTCAATAATAAAAATTTGTGGATTATTTCATTTCAGGTTTTCCCTTCCTTTCTTTTCTTTTGGTTTTGTTTTTTTTTTTTTTTTTTTGGAGGCGATTTTTTCACGCAACTTGCATATTTAAATTTGGTTTTTTTGGTGGTTTTCGAAAAGCAAAAAGGCTATATTAATGAGCTGGCAAAGTTGTTGCTGTGGCACGTTGACAGCTCACAGCTGAAGCTAAAGAGAGAAGAGAGAGAGAGAGAGAGAGAGAGAGAGAGAGGGAGAGTGAGAAGGAGAGAGGATAAAAAGAGGCCGGCCGCAGCAACTACTGGACAGCCGACCACTGTGGAGACCACAGCAGAATCAACCAACCAATCCAACCCCCAGCACCAGCACCAGCTCCAGCTCCAGCACCAGGACGATCCAACCGAAAAGCGATTCCCATCATTGACAGCATGGTCACGAACATGTCGCAGCCGCATTATTGCGGCTCCAGTGTCGATGATTTCCACACAAAGTAAGTAATTGGGGGAATGGCAAGGCGTTAAGGTGAGAGAGAAAGAAGATTGAATTTGCTTCGCCCCCCCTTGCCGTTTTCGGCCTGGCCCCCCACCCAGCACCACGAAACCATGCTGACTCATGTCAGCATATTAATTACTTTTTTAAATGTAATTTACATAATGATTTGCCTTGCTCTACCCCAAGCGATAACTGATGCGAACATAATGAAATTGTGTGTGTAATTGCCTGGTAAAAAGGTAGATAATGTGCGTCTGTGTGTGTGTCTGTGTGTGCGCATATGCCGCCGGATGGCAACGACGGATCCTGTATGGGGGGCCTAATAGTTAAATAGATGTTTGTACCTACTTTTATTGCACATGTTGATGAAACTGCACTCAAGCATACACAGAGAATATTACCATAATTCTTACAGAAGTTATGTACCATAAACAATTTGCTATGCCTAAAGGTAAAACGAGCAAGAATTGCCACTTGGGTCGTTTCTTTTTTATACATTTTTTATTTCTTTCGTTCAATTAAATTGTTGTGGCACTTATTAGCAGGAGTCTATAGATGAATGGGTAGTTACATGGGGTGAAAAGGGTATATTAAAGTAGCCAAAATGTATGTAACAGACAGACAGACCGACAGACAGACAGACATATGCAGATCAGATCTAACTAAAGGTCTAAATCTAGATTGCATTAATTAAAACAATCCTCAATCTAATAGCATAAAATATATATACATTTTGCATATGGAAAAGAAACCTTGGAATTTAGCCAGCTTAAGACCATTTTTCGGCAGCGTATTTAAGCGTTAAAGTGGAGCCTAGTCAAATATTTAATTGATATTCTGTTGTGTTCTCTTACAGCTACAAGTATTTCCATGGATACTTCTCGCTAATTGTCTGCATACTGGGCACCCTGGCAAATACATTGAATATTATTGTATTATCACGTCGCGAGATGCGTTCACCGACCAATGCCATACTCACTGGCCTGGCTGTGGCCGATTTGGCCGTAATGCTGGAATATATACCCTATACGGTGCATGATTATATACTCAGTGCCCGATTGCCGCGTGAGGAGCAACTTAGCTATAGTTGGGCCTGTTTCATCAAATTCCATTCGATATTTGCCCAAGTGTTGCATACGATATCGATTTGGCTGACAGTCACGTTGGCTGTATGGCGTTATATAGCGGTTAGTTATCCGCAAAGGAATCGCATTTGGTGTGGCATGAGAACAACGATTATCACGATAGCCACTGCTTATGTTGTCTGCGTATTGGTTGTATCACCATGGCTATATTTGGTAACAGCCATTGCCAAGTTTCTGGAGACACTGGATGCCAGTGGCAAGACGATTAAATCGGTGCCATTGAGTCAATATATTATTGATTATCAACAGCAGGAGCAGGATGTGACCATGCAAGTGATGTCCAGCACAACACCAGATTTATCATGGTCGGCGGTGGTAAGTGGTGGTGGTGGTGGTGGTGGTGAAAATAATGCCACCAGTTTGCTATCAACTCTGACCACAGTTGTTCCCCTAACAACAACAACAACAACAACAACAACTTCGATGATAACAACAACAAATTTGGGCATAGGAGAGCGTAATGTCACTGTCTACAAATTATATCACAGTGCTTTGGCCCTACATGATCGCCCATTGAGAAATGCCACCTTTCTCATTTATAGTGTATTGATCAAATTGATACCATGTTTTGCCTTGACTGTACTTTCTGTACGCCTAATCGGTGCTCTATTGGAAGCAAAGAGACGAAGAAAAATTCTAGCCTGCCATGCGGCCAACGATATGCAACCAATTGTCAATGGCAAGGTGGCAAGTCAGCCAAAAAGTTGTAAACTACTCGAAAAGGAGAAGCAAACGGATCGCACAACGAGAATGCTTCTGGCAGTGCTTTTGCTTTTCCTAATTACGGAATTTCCACAAGGCATTATGGGCCTATTGAATGCTCTGCTGGGTGATGGATTCTTTGTCCAGTGCTATTTGAAATTGAGTGAGTATTGACCACGTATATGTATCAATCATACGCACAGTTGACCAGTGTTATTGGTGAATTTCAGAAGCACACACACACACACACACACACACACTCACACACATTTGTCTTTTTACTTTTGCTTGCATTGCAATTTGCCCATTTCCATTCTTCTGCTGCGTCATTTTAGGTGACCTAATGGACATCTTGGCACTTATTAATTCGAGCATCAACTTTATACTCTATTGCTCGATGAGTCGCCAGTTCCGTAGCACGTTCACGTTACTCTTCCGGCCGCGTTGGTTCGACAAATGGCTGCCACTATCTCAACATGATGGCGATGCTGGCGGCGGTCATGGTACGGGCAGCAATGGCGGCATGGGTGGCTATGGCAGACAAAGGCTAGTGCATACAGATGCCGTTAGCAAGAGCATGGCCATCGATTTGGGTCTGACGACGCAAGTGACAAATGTGTAGCAGGAGAGAAGTCGGAGCCGGAGCAGGAGCAGTATCAGGGGGCTAGCAGTTGGTTCCGGGTCTCGCTCTCGGTCTCGGTCTCGGTCTGGGTCTGGGGCAGTGTCAACCACAGTAACAAACAATGCAACAGCAACAGCAATGGCAACAGCAGCAGCAGCTGAAATTGAAGTTGATGGATGTGTTGGTGTTGGTGTTGGTGCTGCTAACGACATCAGTATGGTTGAAATGCTGCAGCAGCCGCCTAGGGTTCACGATGGAGGAGGCATGCCCATGGGTGCAGATGTGGGTGTTGCTGTGAATAAAAGACGTCGCAGTCGCAGTGGCAGTGGCAAATGTATTTGGCCATCTAGCGATTGGCTACGAAAACTGCGACGGCACCAACACAGAAGAAGCAAAGATCATAGAACTGAGTTGGATCAGCAGCAGCAGCAACAGCAGCTGCAACAACAACAACAACAAGATCAGCTAGCCAGACGCGGAAGTGTTTTAGTCATGGTATTGCTCAGCAGTTCCGATGACGTTAAGGCCAAAGCGGTTCTGGTCAGTGAGCAGCAACAGCAGCAGCAGAAGCAAAAGCAACTTGATGATTCTATTGCTGATAATGATAATGATAATGATGATGATGATGTGGACGATGCCATCGATGCTCTTTGGCTGTGAATGGGAGCAACAACCAATTTGTCTGCACTTCTACCCCTGAGCCCTCCCCACCCCCACCCCCTATACACACCCCTGTATATTTATTATTAACAAAACAACAACAAAAAAAGCCCTTCACTAAGACCAAGTTAAAAGTAAAGAACAAAAAAAAAAACAAAAAACTAAACGAAAAACAAATTGCTTATTTCTGCTTCCAAGTAAAAAAAAAAAAAAACAAGAAAACTTTTGTGAACCCGCACTGCAGCTGCAGTTACTTGAGCCCCTTCGTCAACTGCTGCTGCTTTGCTTTGGTTCTTTGAACAAAAGGGGAGAATTGTTGTTTCTTTACTTGGAAGCAGAATAACTCATTTTGTAAATTGATTAATTATGTATTTAATTAATAAGTGATACTTGACCTAGTTTCCTCTAATTAAGTAAGTAAGAGTAAGTGCTAAGCGCAAAATTCAATAAATAAGTATAGAACAACAACCACAACAAGAACAACAAACATTTTTTGCAATTATAATATTTAGTAGTAAATAGTTTAACAAATGTTTTAGGTTTTAAATACAATTTTACTAATAAGGCAGAAAAAAGAAAAGTTTTGGATTTCATTTTTATTTTACCCTCTATTTTTATCCCCCGATTTCTATTAGTTTTTGCTATTGAAATAAATGTTTGGTTTTTTTTGTCATGGACAGATTATTAGATGAATTGGTATTCTTTGGTTTTTCTCAAACGCCCTCGTAAGTATGCTATGATTTTGGTATCGTAGCAAATGCATTTTAAAATGCTCTGGTAAGTAAGCTACGATTTTGTCGATGTTAAGAGAAATGGAAATCAGAATCGTAGGAATATTGTTAGTTTAAGGTCTCCCTTCAGAAATCCTTGAAATCTAGATGTGAGCAGTGATATATATATATATATATATATATACTTATATTGTGCTTGATTGAAAGCCCTAGAAATGTTGCAACACTTTTGCGGCTTTCCAGGCGAGAGATACAGTTAACCATTATGCGTTTCGGTTGCTTTAATGCCATTTAATGAAAAGCCCACTTGAAATTTCGATACATTCAAATACGGTGCGCATTTAATTGTCCCTTTCAAAGTGAAAAGCATTTTGAGCGCAATACATAAGTCAAGTGATTGACACTTAACCATCGAAACGCCCGCATTTTGCGTATTTGATTGTCACTTGGCAAATGGAAGGCGAATAATGAGAGACAGATAGATAGAGAGAGGGAGAATGAGAGTAAAAGGCAAATGAGAAATGTTGATTAATTGTAATTTTAATCAAAAAGGGCCAAAAACAAGGGCACAACGCACCATCAGCGACCAAAACTGATGGCCCAATTTGATGTTGCTTTTGTGTGCCCTCCAGTGTTAATGGCCATCATTTTGCGTTAAAGGCGAATTGTTGACATTAGAAATGATAGACAATGAATGCGACAGGAAGTAAGCGGGCTCTGTGAAACAGTAAAGCGTAGACGATTTGCAGATACCCTTTACCAGAGTCGAATCGATAGAAGTCATCAGATAGAAACGTCGAATGCATTAAACTCTCACTCTCACTTTCTCTCTTTGTCTCTAATTACTGGGTAGCGATAGGACAAAGTGGATAGAGTAAAAACTGCTAGCAGCTGCCAGCCAACAAGCTACGAAATTTTCAATGGTTTGCCATCAGTCATTCCATTCCATCTAGTCAGTCACTCATAAATATTTTGATAAGGGCCCAGCCCACTCAAGTGTCAAAAATGATTATAAATTTCCTTTCCTTTTCAGAAATCGCATTTATGTAGCTTCCTCTCTATATAGCTAGAATATCTATCTAGCTAAGCATAATTTGCTCTTACATTAATTTGATTAAAAATTTCATTTCCATTTTAATAAATTCGAATTAGTAAATTGCCAGATTTGATTTACCTTGATCGAATTTGCAGCAACGGCAACAGCAATAGCAACAAAAATATCGAAAGAAATCCAGAAAAGTGAAAAATTGAATTGAACCGGCAACTGTTAAATGCAAATTTCATGTTCAACCATCATTGTCAGTGAGAGATGAAAAATTTGCATAATTACCAGCAAGCAGCTAAAGCGAAAACAAAAGCAAAAACAAATCCAAAGCTACAAGAAAAATATATAGCCAGTAAATTACAGCAGCTTTCAAATTGAAGTTCCAATTTGACTGACATTTCTTTGTTTTTGAAAACAAGAAAATGAAGCACTAAATTTGTAAGGTAAGCTAAATGGACTTTAAAATGATAGCATCTTAAGCTGGTTAAGATTGAAGCTACAATAGATTTATTTTTCTCACAATCGAATATTTTTGGGCTTATTTATGTTATGTTCGTTTGAGAGCACGATAAGTGCAAGTTAAATGCCATTGAAAATGCATGAGTGACAAGATGATATACACTTTTGCCATAGAGTTTTCAGATTTCAGTTGTTGCCTTTTTTTGCGATATGATTTTTCCCCCTTTTTTTGTTGTGTGTGTGTGTGGGTGTGCAACTGCAACTAAACCCAATTTGCAGCTCTTTTCAGAAAGCACTTACAGTTGCCAAGAGAGCGGAAGGAAGTGGAAGTGGAAGTGCAAGTGATGATGGTGGTGCTACCAAAAGGATGCGATGGATGGAACAGGATGGGAAGTGCGAAACGATATAAACGAAAAACTAATCAAAAGGGTTGGGAAACATGCAAAGCAAAAGACAAGTGCCAAAGACCAAGACCAGCTGTGGCTACATAAACTCAGGCAACCAAAGGAACTACATAAGAATGAGCATATCCTTTTGCCCCTTCTCACCCCGTCCATGACCTACACACACACACACACACATACTGACCACTGCCTAGTTTATGGCTTAGTTGTCGGCAACAGAGAATACAAAACAAATAACAACAACAACAACAACAAAATATAAAATAAAATAAAGTAAGTAAGTCGCCGGGCCGACTTGGATATACCATGCATTAGGTGAAGAGATATATATTAAATTTCTTTCAAATGCTATCTCTCTTTTGTGGAAACGAGCACTTTAGCGCCCCCCGACCAAATCGGTGATTTGCAGCATATGCTATCTCGCTCTTTTTCGCGTGCATCTGCCTTGCACCGCTATGAGTGAAAAACGTTTCTATGTATAACTCGGCCATTTTTATTCCGATTCTTGTGATATTTGGTGGAATGATAGATATACGTGACATGTATTAGTGTGCCAAATTTAATTTCGATACGATAAATATTTCGGCTGAAAATCGAATTTCGGGGGCGGAAGGGGGCGTGGCCAAAATTTGAAACAAACTTGGTCTGCGTGCACACTGCACGCATCTAATGTCCAAATCCGAAAGCTCTATCTTTTATAGTTCCCGAGATATGGAGGCTCAAAATATTGTTTTTCAAATAGCGGGGGCGGAAGGGGGCGGGGCGAAAAAAAAAAATAAACTCGATCTGCCTGCAGAGCAAACGGGTCTACATGCCAAGTTTGGTAGCTCTAGCTCTTATAGTCTCTGAGATCTCGATGATTCTTCAGACGGACAGACGGACAGACGGACAGACAGACGGACATGTCTCAATCGACTCGGCTATTGATACTGATCAAGAATATATATACTTTATAGGGTCGGAGAAGCTTCCTTCTCCCTGTTACATACATTTTGGCGACTTTAATATACCATTTCATTCTACGAATGCATGGTATAAATACAAAATAGTGCAAAAACTTTTTATGAATTTGGGTCAGTTTGTGGACATTTTAAATATCGGTTTAGGGAGCAATAAAGGGAGCTTCGGCTGCTAGGAAGGGTAGCCGAGGGTTTGTGTCATGAACTTTGTGCAAATGACTTTAAAATGTTTAGCTAAAAGTTGTAAAAGTTCTAAGAGATTTGCATAGATTATAATTAATTGTTGCTAGGCGGGCAGCAGCAACATCTAATTTGAATTCAAAGTAATTTTCTGGCATGGGCCAAAAGAAGGGGAAAAAAAAACTGAAAGTTAAAAGCGAATTACCATCAACATGAACATGAAACTTTTCGCCAAAAGTATAATTAAATGTTAAAGGCTTTAAGGGATTTCAAGGATAAGGAAATGCCAAAAAGTTGAGCGACACCACATCACAAATTAGCAATAGCAAAAATGAAACTTTACTCAAATGCATGAATTATGGTGACCACCAGAGGAGCTGAAATCGAACCAAAGTCTTTCTTCTACTAAGAAGGAGTGATTTTGACTTAGACTGTATTTCATTCACTCATTTGAAGTGCCGATGCTTACGCTCGTGTAAGCAAAAACCTCAAAGTTACCTTGGCTTTAGCAGTATTATCTTTTTTTTCCTTTCCGTTTTGCCGTCTAAAAAATGTTTAACAATTAAGCCAAACCAAGTGCTGTGAAAATTCTTTAGAAAACTTGAGTTAACCGCTGCAGCGGTGGGTAAAGATGACAATTTATTGAATTAGAGCAAGGAGGTGACTGCTGCTGCTGCTGCTGCTGTTTCTGGGTATTCTTTGCACATTCTTTCTTTGCGCTTTAACCCAAGCGTGTTGTTACCTTTGTTCTCAACTCTACGCTACTCTACTCCTGGTCGACTCTAATCAATTTGTTGGACTCGGAAACATTGAGTTCATTATAAAAGCAGCTGCTGCGCAGCATTAAACAATTTAATATGCAATTGCTAGAAATTTCTTCGTCTTTCGCCACTTCAAATTCAAGGCCAACCAAAGTTGCTCGCTCGCTTATTTTAGCTGTGAAAATTTGTCGGCTGTTTAACAATTTCCCCCAAAAATGTGCGCCAGTTGGCTGGCCGTCAGCTAGCTAAAACGGCAAAAAAAAAATTAACATAATTGCGAGGGAAATTCAAATGAAGTCAACAGTGGTGAGTGGGGCAAGGAGAGACCCATCTACTCCCACTAGCCGAGCAGCAGAGCAGCAGAGCCGCAGAGTGTTGGCTCCTCCATTAAAAGCGGCACCAGCACCACTCTAATTAGGCAGCAATTTGGCAAGGTTTAGAGGCGAGAGGAGTGAGCAGAAAGAAGTACATTTTTGCCATGCAATTGCATGTCAAAGTTTTGATTGATCCCAAGTCCGTTCCGTTCCGTTTCGTTTGGTTTCGTTTCCCGTTTCAATGCCCAGCCACCGCCCCCGCCCCTTTCGATGGAAATGTTCGTTCATTAACAGTCATGAGAGGATGCCCATCAATTTTTGTGTTGTCTCATCAATGCATCATTATTTATGGCCCAGAGCTTTGAATATAAGTACAAGATTTATCGGGAGCGACCCAGATGAGGCAAGCAAAATAAATAGAAAGTGAAGAGCAAGCAAGAAAAGGACCAGAAGGCACGTGTAAGATGACCAACTGGAATCTCAACTTGCTTCTGCTGCTGGGAGATTACCTGCCAGTTGTAGTTAAAGACTTTGATTACTGCAAAATGCCATCGTTGGCCTTATAGCTTAGCTTCTAGTTCAGTTTGACATTTCATTTTGTTGCTTCCAACTAAATGAAATTGTCGAAAAATTATTATGCGAAAATCTTAAGTCTGACACAGAAAAACTCCTACAAAAAAAAGAAAGAATATTCTAAATGAGGGTCAGACTTTGAGTTACCCTGTGCTTAATCAGCATTCTGTATAATAATCTATCTATAATCTATAATCAAAAAGCGGAAGCAAAATCGAATAAAAAGAATAACAGATATTCTATAGAAGAAGGGCTGATCATTGATATACCCAATTTTATCATGGCAGGGATAATTGTATATGGAATAGGGTATTCGATATAAAAGGAAAACAAATCAGAAACTCGTGTATTGCATATTTTTTTTGTGATATTTGGCATGAAAACATTTTCGCAATTTTTATTGACACTGGCAGGCTAAGCAATTTTATTACGTATACGACGCCTAAAACATATTGACAGCTATGCTTTGCCACGGCAACGATGACGACGAGACACGAGAAGTCATCCAGACAGACCGAAAAAATGAAAACACTCTTTTGTGCAACATTTGTGGGCCCTCTGTGTGTTCGGGTGTGTTGATGTATGTGGCATGCATTTCAATCTAACGACAATTTTTGTGCTACATTCAATTCACACTGAAGGTTAAACTTTGATTTGATTTCAATTGAGGCACAATTTAATCAATGTATGCAAAATGTTTCGAATCTTTAACTAAAACTTTTCGTATTCATTTCGAATGTGAGATATGTATTTGTTTCTGCTGCTGTGGAAAAACTTTCATGTGCTTTCTAGGGAAAATGGAATGGCAAGCAAACTTATACACACACAAGAAGCAGAAACTTTACAAGAATTTGTGTAAAAACAATTGCGGTATGAAATTTCCACACACACGCACAATTTCCATGAGCATACACTGAGAAATACATGTGTATGTATGTGGATGAAATCGGGTATATAGAAACGTTAAAGAAAGTTTAATCAAACGCTACTTGGATTGGTCTTTTCCTATCAATCAAAAAGGGGAGAGATGTAATCCGAGAGAAAACCTTAAAGGAGCCTTCAAACTGTCTGTGACTGACTCAATACGCTACTGGTTGACAATGTATGAAGGATATTGGAGACCTAAGGGACGGCGGCGAACAATAATCGACTTCAATTATTTATCCATTAACTGATTTACTTTTTCTTCAGGCAGCAATAGAGTATATATGGCTCGAATAATGGCTCTGATATTAAGTTTAAAACGAAATTATGAAGATTTTATTTTGGAAAAGTTTAAGTAATTATTTTTCCAAGTGTACGTACACTTAAGTATTGTTGTAGTATAATTAGATTGACTTGGATGGCTTGATTAATCTCTTAACTTTATTCTCTTGAAAACACGTCTGACTCTGCCGCTCGTCTAAAAGGAAGTGAGCTTCAGAGTTGTCTTTCTTATCGATATCCGCTTAAGCATAAGTGATATCGATATGTCTTATGATCGGTTATCAGTACATTGAGACCTTAGAACTATTAACTACATTAGGGTCTTATATGCCTTAGGACTATTATATACATTAGGGGTTTTATATGCCTTAGGACTATTATATACATTAGAGGTATTGCATACTATGCATATCCTACTACAACTCGGCCGTCCTGACCATTGGATCTCCTGATCACGTATTATTAACTAAATCTATGGACATTTTTGTAATTTCTCTTAGATCTAGATAACACAGTTTATGTTTTACAATTTATAAATTTACATTTTCGTTCTATTTTTTAATCCAATGTCTTATATTCTGAATACTCCAAACGCCTTGATATGGGTTACGTGATACTTGAAAACCTTCTACATCTTTTAATAAAAATCTATCATTCTTTAAAACTTTTGCTATTTGATAAGGTCCTTTGTTTTTTGGAATTAACTTTCTCGATGTGCCAACTGTACTATCAAAATTTTTCACCATAACATAGTCTCCAGTCATAAACTTTTTTGCTTCTCTTTTCCGTTTATCATAATAGGCTTTGTTGTAAGACTGTGCATTTTCCTGAACTATAACTGCATCGGATCTTATTTCCTTTAAACTTTTTTGAAAATTATTTTCGTTTACAGTTTCTAGTTTCTCTTTAAGTTCATCTACTATTTGTCCTCTTTGTGCATTTCCAAACAACATCACACTTGGTAACTGTTTAACACTTCTATGTTGCGTGTTGTTCATCGCATACTCTACTTGTTCTATCACTAAATCCCAGTGCAACCCTTTTTCAGGTTCAACTAGCTTCGCAATCATCGGGCCAAGACTCCTATTTATCCTTTCCACCTGTCCGTTTGCTTGAGGGGATCCTGTTGCAATTTTAATATGTTTTATATTAACTTCCTCGACAAATTTTTCAAATTCACTTGAAGTAAAACAACTACCCCTGTCAGAAATAATACACTTGGGTGCTATATGCTCTAAAATATTCTTTGAGACTTGATAAAACTTCTCTAGTACTGGTCGTTTTAGTTGTATATAGCCGTACGAATTTCGTAAATCCATCAACAACTACAAATATATGCTTTTTTGCTCTACCAGCACTCACTGGCCCATAATGATCTATGTGAATCAACTCAAACGGTTTATTGCCTTTAGGTATACAATGTAAAAATCCTTGTTCCTTTCCAGTTTTCGGAGAGAATGCAACGCATTTGAGACAGTTTTCAATATGTTTTATGCACTTGTCTTTTAGGTTTGAAAACCAATAACTTTTGTTAATTAAATCTATCATCTTATCTCGACCTACATGTCCCATTTCGTTGTGATACTTATAAAGCACGTGATCTTCCATATTTTCCGGAACATAGAAAAGAAGTCTATTATCATTTGTTTTTCTATACAGTACACCATTTCTCATTTCGTACAATTTGTCTTCAGCAGTTTCTAACAATTTTTTCAGCTTTTGAATTTTTGGGTCTTTTGATTGGCAAATAATTAAATTGTCTTCAAAACTGGTTGTTTCAACTACCATCACGTTTGTACATCTACTCAAAGCGTCGACATGCTGCATCTTTACTCCTGGTCTATGGATTAATTCGTAGTCATAGTTTTGAAGCTCCAAGACCCATCTAGCAATTCTAGGGTTTAGTTCAACTTTGTTTAATGTTAACGCTAATGAATTACAGTCAGTAACAATCTTAAAATGTTTTCCTTGAAGGTAAACCCTAAATCTGCGCAAAGCATAAATAATAGCGAGAGTTTCTAATTCAAAACTATGATACTTCCCTTCTGCTTCGGTCGTGCGCTTTGAAAAATAGAAAATAGGATGCAATTTTCCGTCTGATTTTTTCTGTAGTAACACTGCTCCGTATCCTAAAGCACTGGCATCACAATGCAATTCTATTTCATCCTTATAATCATATATTGCTAGGACTGGTGAATTCATGAGTTTTTCTTTAAGCAATAAAAAACATTTCAACTCTTTCTCCCGAAACACAAATTCCTTGTCCTTTTTAAGAGATCATATAAGGGTTTAGCTAAAACAGAAAAGTCTTTAATAAATCTTCGGAAGTAGGAACACAGCCCCAGAAAACTTTGAACTGCTTGCGTTTTTTCAGGTCTTGGAAAATTTCTTATTGCTTCTACACCCTTATCATCCGCTTTTATTCCTTTAGTTGATATTTGGAAACCTAAATATTTAATGCAGGATTGCATGAATTCACATTTGTCTAAACGTAACTCTAATTTATTGTTTGCAAGTCTAATGAAAACTTCTTTTAAAGTTTCCAAATGTTCCTTTATATCTTTACTGGCAATCATTATGTCATCCATATACACTACTACCTTATTATCTTTAATCATGTCGCAAAATATCTTATTTATAAAACGTTGAAAAATAGCAGGAGCAGTTTTTAGCCCCATGGGCATTCTTAAAAATTCATATTGACCTAACGGTGTAACAAATGATGTGTACTTAATTGATTCTTTGTTTACATAAACATGAAAAAAACCATTCTTGAGGTCTAGTTTCGTAAAAACAGTTTTATTTACTAGTTTGTCTAGCAAGTCGTCTATAAGTGGTAACGGATAATTATCTTTGATTAGAACTTTATTAAGTTTTCTAAAATCGATGCACAATCGAATATCTCCTGTTTTCTTTTTTACTAAAACGATTGGTGACGCGTACTCTGAATCGCTTTGCTGTATTATTCCTTTTCTCAAATAGTCATCTAGTAGCAATTGCAATTTTTCTTTTTCTTCATATGAAAGACGTCTAGGAGAACAACTAAACGGCTTCGATTTTTCTAAGTTTAGCTTAATTTCCCATTTGATCATGGGTTCTTCTGGGATTTTAGCTTTTAAAGAATAGTTTTCGATTATTAATCTTAATTTGTTTTTGGTTTCAAAATTTAAGTCTTCGTCCCAATTATAATCTTGAACAGCGTCTTCAGTATAATTAAAGTTTGATAAATCCGTTATGAACTGTTCGAATTCTACCATGTTATCCGATTTACCACCAGTCTCCAACAAACATTGCTCAACCGTTTCGTTTCTTCTAGTTTCAGTACCATTTTCACATATCCGATTAATAATCATTTTATCTAACTGTGTATTAACTGTCTCATCTAACTGTGTACTAACTGTTTTGTCTAACTGTTTACTAACTGTTTCATCTAACTGTCTACTAACTGTTTCATCTAACTGCTTACTAACTGTTTCATCTAACTGTTTACTAACTGTTTCATCTAACTGTTTACTAACTGTTTCATCTAACTGTTTACTAACTGTTTCATTTTCTTCTAATTTAACTGTTTCATTTTCTTCTATATTAACTGTTTCATTTTCTGTTGTAACCGTAGGACTTTTGCAATAGCTTAAACTAGCATTATATGATGTGTCTGTTGTTATTTCAGTATTCAATTTTTCTACTGTAACCAATTTCAATGCGCTTATATCAAATTTTATGTTACATGCTCTTAAAAAGTTTCTCCCAAGGACAACATCGTGACTCATAGACTCGTTTGGCACAATATTTAAATAAAAATAACATTTTATTGATCCTTTCAAAACATAACATAACGTTTTTCCAAATATTTTTAATGGACTCTTATTCAATCCGAAATAGCAATCTATTACTGGTTCGAGTACTATATGACTCGGTACATAACGTTTTTTAATCAATGAAATTGAACTTCCCGAGTCTAGGAGACACGCTGCAATTAATGGGGATATAGATTTATCTTTAAAAATTATATGTACATTTCTTACGTGTTGATTTTCAGTTGCACTTTTCCTGGCTGGGCATTGTGCAACAAAGTGACCAAATTCTCCACAAGCGTAGCATGATCCCGGCTCTCTCTTCGGTTTGAAACAGTTGACAGCTAAGTGTCCTCTAGCATTGCAGTTCACACAGCGTACTTCTCTTTTGACGCTGATAGACTTCTCTTGACCTGGTTGTGACGAAGGTTCCTTCTTCAAGTCTGGTAGACGCACTGCCGAAAAAGCTCGAAGAATCTGCATTGGGTCAGAAAAACACTGAATGCGTGCCTGATCCCGTAAGCCTTTTGATGAGATTCCTTCAATAATGCGTTCCAATAATTCCTCCATATCTATGTTGATGTCGTGAGCTAGTCGCATCTTGTCCTCAAAATAAACAGTAAACTTCTCACCGACCAGCCATTTGCGATCTTGAAATTTGCTTCTGGTCTCAGCTTTCGACATTGTATTTCCGAACGCCAAACTAAGTTGTTGGAACAGCTGATCAGCTGATTCAAAAATACGTGTGGCATTGTTGTGGAGCCACTGTTGTGCTTTGCCTTTAAGCTTGGCAAACAATAGCATGCGGGTGCATACTTCATCCAAATTATATATTTGCGCAATATTTTGGATTTGGGAAATCCAACCTCGAGCACATGTCTCCCCGTTGAAGTCCATTGTAACTTCTTTTGCCAATGAAAGCGCTGCTGTTGGTGACTCTAATAATTGGTTTCCCATCAGATTTGGCGACTGCTCAACACTATCTTTTCCGGTATTGCCACTGCAAGCGTTGCCACTGTTGTTGTCATTACAAGCGTTGCCACTGTTGTTGTTATTGCAAGCGTTGCCACTGTTGTTGTCATTGCAAGCGTTGCCACTGTTGTTGTCATTGCAAGCGTTGCCACTATTGTTGTCATTACAAGCGTTGCCACTATTGTTGTCATTGCAAGCGTTGCCACTATTAACGTCGTCCAAATTTTCCACAAAGTCAACGGAAATATCCAATGGTGCTTCATTTGATTGGCCGTTCACTTCATTTTGCAGATCAGGCATCTGTATATGTAATTGCTGAAGCATGTTTCTCGCCGCAATGACTTCTGCACGAAGCTGCTCCAAGATAGCGCCATGAGCCTCCATGACTTCCGGTTGGTCAACACGTGCTCCAGCGGTGGCCTCGCTTGGCCGCATCCGGGATGGGATGGCTGGAGTCACATCGCCATGTGGTAGCCCTGCGTCCAACTGCTGACCAAGGGGCTGTTCGGCGGTACCACTTCCTTGTTGGTGATACTCTGGCGGCGTACCACGCTGCTCTGGTTGCATCTCGATCAGGCGAGCAATAAGCTCAGCTTTAGTGCCTGCGGTTGGGTGGTCTAGATTATCTAGCCACTGCTTTAAAACTGCCACAGAACACTCATTATAATTAAAACTTTCCATGGCGAGTAAGAACCACTTCTGAGATTGTTGTAGTATAATTAGATTGACTTGGATGGCTTGATTAATCTCTTAACTTTATTCTCTTGAAAACACGTCTGACTCTGCCGCTCGTCTAAAAGGAAGTGAGCTTCAGAGTTGTCTTTCTTATCGATATCCGCTTAAGCATAAGTGATATCGATATGTCTTATGATCGGTTATCAGTACATTGAGACCTTAGAACTATTAACTACATTAGGGTCTTATATGCCTTAGGACTATTATATACATTAGGGGTTTTATATGCCTTAGGACTATTATATACATTAGAGGTATTGCATACTATGCATATCCTACTACAGTATATATCTGATTGCAGTAAAAGAGACCGAGGAAGAGACAGCGATAGAGAGATGGAAATGGAGCGGGAGTGGCAGTGGTAGTGGGAGAAAGAGGCGTCGGCTTTGGCTCATTTAAATGCCTGACACAACATTTATCAAATTTCTGTCATGACGAAAAAAAAAAGAAGAAAAAAACACACACAAAACGCAAAAGAACGACAACGAAATCCGCATCGCCATTGCCATTGCCTTCATCCCATATACATTTTTAGCTATTCGTGCGCGCAAAGGCAAACAAAGTCAAGTCATTTGTCAACAAATGTTGATAAATGTTTTAATTATTGCCCCAGGCCGCTCAGCTGGACACAGACGAGGCTGACAAGAGGTGGCGAGAGGGTGCGAGGGGCTTGGGGCTGTAGGGAGCAATATTCAATTGCTGCAAAGAGGCTAAGAGTTGTCAAGGTGCTAAAACCAGTTGAAAAAAAAACAAAGGAAAAAAAAAACAACCGAACAAAGTAGCGCCAAAGAAGAGAACTGAAACCGACCTTAAGTAATTGAAAATTGAAAAAGGTTGACAATGATATAGATAAAGCAAAAGTAAAAGCAGAAGCATAGACGGCATAGAAGGATGTGGATTCCTTTGAAGTAGCCGTCAGTCATTAGGTAAATTAAACAATTGTTGTGGCTGGTTAAAGGCATTTAGAAAGATGCCAAAATACGTCTCACAATACGGAGAAACTGAAAGTCAGCCACACACAAAGCGAATTCCCCTTGGCCAACATCGAGAATATCCTCTATACCTGAGAATACCCTCTAGCTTTAAAACTTTTCAAATGAATTTATATTCTTATACCAGTACCAGTTAATTCAAATATTTACCTAGCCCAAATAAGTATGCAATAGTTTTCTATGAGTAACTCGACTAAATTTTATTGCGATACTCATTCAATAATAATTACAATAGACTACACTAAAAACTTGTTGTAATGCGTCGAAAATTTTGTAAATTTAAATTTATAGAAACTTATCGAAACTTTAGCTCAGATTTGATTTTTTACGTATTTGATAGTACTCATGAGTGCAGTATCGATATTTTGTCTCAATACCGTGCCTCTTAATATAGCCTACTCAAGCATACTGACTTACAGGGTATGGGAAAGAAAGAAAGTCAAAGTAACCATAATCAAAATGTTGAAATCTTGTTCTTGCGGCCTTGAATGTATCTAAATTATTCAGCATAAGTCGACTAATGCGGTGTAGGCAGCCTTTAGCATTAGATAAATACCCGCACAGAGGCATACACACGCATACACACACACACACACACATGTTTCTATGTGCTGTATATGAAAAGAAATATGCTTTAGGCAGATTTATGTTGATGCTCGACATTTGCATTTGGCCCCGTGTGGGGAAAATTGTGAAATATTTATTCTGTACCAAATCAGACAAAGTCAGACAAATGTGTAAAACGCACGTGCCCAAGTAATTGATTGATTGTAGCCAAACATAAGGCAACAGCTGACACAAGACAAGACAACCCACGAAAAACGAACGAATCGAAACGAAACGAAGCAAACAAACCAAAAATATATACATATTATCTACAAAATTGATAAACTTTAATTCTTGAATTTTGTGTTCACTTTAAGAATTGCCCTTTAATTGGTATTCAATGGGATTCCATCGTCTACGCCTCTTTACTCCATTTCCTGTACCTTTCCCACCCCTTCTCTGTGCAACACAAAAGGACACGCAATGTGGAACATAAAAAACATCATAAAAAATGTAAACAACTTTGCCAAAGTTCATTAAACACAATAATGTGAATTTGGCGCCCCTTAGACCTCTCTTCACTCTTCTGATCACCCCTCTGATCCCTGTGATGGTTTCCACCGCCCGCTCTCTTGCATGTGCATGTTGCGTGTTTGTTGTCATTTTGTATGCGGCTGGTTGGCCCAGTTAAAGGCGGGTGCGAAGCGAACCTTAAGCGAAATAAGAACAAAAGCGGACAAAAACTTTTCTCTTTCTGCCTCAAACGTGGAAATTTCACCAGCCAATTGGTAAAAGGTGTGTGGGCGTAGAGGCGTATGGGCGTGTTTGTATGTGTGTGTGTGGGTGTGGTAAACAACCGCAAAAGAAAAGTGAAAATAACAAGAAAATGAAAATTTTCCTTAGAACTTTTCTTTTGTAATACCCTGTACCCATGTAAAACGAACTGTTTCGACTTGGAAAGAGTCTGCCTTGAATTTCAATTGCTCAATCTTTCTAACAACTACAAAAAATGCAGTCTTCCGTTTGGATCTGTTTGAACCATATTAACTTCAACTTAATGGACATATTAACAAATGGTTTGTGTATAAAATTCTCAATGAATAATTATGAATAAATATGTGTATATCAGCGAGATTTTCATAATTTAAAAGTTTACTACAACACTATTCAATCACATATTGTGAATCATCCTCGAATTTACTATTTGACTGATAGTTAATATGAATATTGCATTTTGAACTCTAAAAATATTTGGATTAATTGACTTTTAATTGGGTACAACTTGTTAAACAATTTGTTGGATGAATATATATTATTATTGCAATTAAGAAGGGCTTCACATGATCGACTACCATTCGTAGATATTTTCATATTTCCATCTTTTGTTTCAAGTTTCGTTTTACAATTTGCCAAACTCATTAAAAAATCGTTGTTACTGAATGTTGTCACTCCTCATATACATATATGAGAGATACCCCTCTCACCCTCACCCTCACCCACACCTAACTGCCACGCCTCCACTCCTCATCAGTTTTTAACAAACCGTGTCGAGCAATTTATGTTGTTGTCGGTTGTGTGTGTAGGTATGTGTATGTGTGCCCAGTTAACTGAGTTGTTGCTCCATTTTTGTACGACATTTTTGCGGCGGCGTCGGCGCTGGCGGCTTTTGCAATTGTTTATCTCCTTGAACCAGTTTTTCTGCCAGCAAAAGCAAAAACCATAGGGACGCGACCCAGTTGTGTCAAATAGTTACTTCTGTTTTTAGTGTTTTTTTTTTTTTTGGTTTTTTCTGCATTTTTGATGCACGCAATTTAAAGTCAGGCCCCAAAATACTTAATACTTAAACAACAGTAATCAAAGTTATCCAAGTAAGCCAATTGATACCTCCAATGAGGTGGTAGGTAGAGAGGCGGCCGAGGGTTGTTGCCATTCTATGGAATGTATATTGCCAGTGCTTGTGGGCAAATAGAAATACTTAAACAAATGACGAACACATTTTGCTTAAACATCAAATTTACATATTTCAACTATTTTTGTAAAACAAGAGACCGGAGGGGCGAAATGGAGGGAGGGTCTTGAACATCTTGAAGAGTGTTGAACAACCCGCAGAAAACACGAAACCCTCCCGCATTTCCATCAAGTTCCAAACAGTTCCATATATTAACATACAAATGAAGACAACAACAGTTGGAGCAACATCCACAGCAACAACTGAAGGCCTTGGGGGGAGAAAGGGTGTGGGGATAGGAATATATCCAAGGATATATCCTGTCAGCAGCCAACAACTGACATTTTAATAGAATTAACTGTTTTTCTTTCACCTCTCTCCCTTTTACCTTTTGGTCGTCTCTGTCTCTATCTCTCTCACACACACACACACAGCTTTAAGCCTTATTGTTTTAGATGACTGTCATTAGATGTGATGTCCAACAAGAAAACCCTGTATATATGTACAGAAAGCTTAAAACCTGACCAAATAATGTCATCATTGTTCATGTCATTTTTCATATAACTGAAAATACAGTTTTCTAGTTGACATTTTTTATATATCTTTTCAATGGGAAACATTTAATTTTATTTATGTGACATCAGGTGGCAAGCAAAGCTGAACACACTGACAAGGTGAAACTAAAAAATAGATGACAAAAAGATACACAGAGACAAAGAGAGAGAGAGAGAGAGAGAGAGAGCGAGCAGGAGACTATAAATGAATAGAGTGAGAAAGATGATGACATGTTTTTATGACGACATTGTTTGATGATGACAGAAAACTTTTGCCACAAACTGTAATAGTCTGACGACAAGCTGCAACATCAACTTGACTGCTAATTTGTCAAAAGTTGCATCAACTAACACACAAATTTTAGCACTGATTTATACAGATTTACGCACACACATGAAAAATTATTTCATTCAAATGCTCTTCTCTCTCTCTTGAATTATGAATATTTTGCAATATGCCGCAGCATATAAATTTTGCCAAAGAAAAATGCATGATGTTCAAAAATTCAAATCGAGCTAATATTACATATATAATATACACATATAAATTACTTTGCATCGCTTTATTGGCAAAGAGAGGATTTCTAGCGATGAGAGTTTCAAAATAATGCAAAAATAGAAAATACTCTTATTTAATAATGCAAACAAATAATGAAAAAACATAATCGAATCAAAAATTTTTTAAAGGAAATTACTGTATTAGTCAGGTTAATTAACGAATTGATTGAATTACGATTATCTTTGTTTCTTTGACAATTCGTGCTTTGTTGCCTTAGAGAAGAAAGTGAAGTTCAGAGTTGCCTCTATTCATCAATAACATGTTTTACATAAATGATATCGATATTTCTTGAAAGCTATCGTGCACCAGGGAACCAACACATTAGGGATATTCATATAAGTAGTTCAAGATTTCATTCAAGTTATTTCAACGATTTGTCGAATATACATAAATCATTTTCAACTTTAGATTAAGAACTTTTCGTTTGGAAATCGTTTTTCAACTGTTTCATTTCTAGTGACTTAGCGTGCATACCCTTTGTATGTGTGAAATGAAATAAAGAAAGACAGAGCTGGAGAGGGAGAGGGAGAAAAGTCAACATCGTTCCTTGAATATTGCATAAGCAGCTCATAACCGCAACCAAAAAAAAAAAAAAAAACACTTGGGAAATGTGTGGAGAAGAGCGCCTCCTGCCTGGCAAGTCGTAAGCGGCAGGCATCATCAGACACCAGGCATTCCTTATGGCCACACCCACATTGAGAACAGCCCACTTTCACATATTCGCCATGCAAGTCATGTGAGCAACAAAATGTGAATGTTTATATGCGGCTCGTGTTTTTTTTTCTTCTGCGGGTTTTCCCTTTGCCTTGGCTTTGGGTGTTAGGGAAAATCGCTTCAAATCGCAGAGAAAAGAGCCCAAATGCCAAGAAACATGCGAGTGTGTAAATATTATTTTTAAATTGACAGCAATTGAATGAGCAATAATGTAATAGGGGGCAAATGGCGATAAGAACCTAGGAAATAGATAGCAAAAAACAAGACCCATAGGCCTTGAAAATGAAAAATAAACAAACGAAACGAAAACAAAAAAAAAAAATATACACAAGAGAGGAAGTCTAAGTATATGTATATACATTAAATACCAACATATATGAATTCTTAAGAGGTATACAGGATCCAGAGCTTTGTCGAGCGTATGGAATTGGAATTTTAAATGGGCAACAAACAAAGAAATACTTGAAATCGAAAAGGTTATCGATATTTTCAATCAGCCATTTGAAAAAAAGTCCATAATTGGTAATATTAGAATGAATGACAGTGAATTTCTGTGACTTTGACCCCAAAAGCCTTGTTTAGTCATTAGCAGAGGCAAAACGAAAGGGTATATTAGGCTAATTGAAATGCAATGTAGATAGAAGAAACGCAATCTGTGTGCGAAGCCAAGTCGTTGTATGTCCATGTCCGTCTGCTTCAATCACTTTCACCATGTCAGATTTAAACCTATTTGGATGAAACCTGGTATTTATTCGTTTCTTTAACATAGGTTGGTTAAGTTCTTGAGCAGAATGGATCGAACCAATGGGAATATGTTGTCCCTCTCAAGTAGCCCAATGGGTTTCGATATTTCTATGATCTACGACGACTGCAAGGGTACATGAACTTCGGCATAGCAGAAGTTAGATTTTTTGATATTTTTGTTCTTACTTATTAAGCAGGGTTCTTGCTGTGCTCTATATTTTCTCTTTTTTTTCTCGTCTTGTCCTTATTTAATTAAATTAAAAAATCCTGTCTGATACTTGCCAGATGTTGTTTTCTTTTCTTGGGACAACTGGCAGTTGTCAGGCTATTAGTTTTTACGCACCATTTCTTGAAAGGGTCGACGACTAGACACGTTGACTTCAAAAAGAAAAAGAGAGGGAGAGAGCAAAAAAATCGTTTAAATTTTGAAGCTAATTGCTTGCAAATAAATAATGAGTGCTGATTTAATTGCACAATTAGCCCACTAAAAACTACATCAAATCAAATTTCAGACCTAATCATGTGTATTAAGCTTAGACAATTCATGGCATTTGAATGCGGTTTCAGCTTTCGACACATATAATTGTGTGTTTGTGAGAGAGTGTGGTTTAAGCGGCTTAAGTGCTTACCACCTTTACAGTTGTATGGCTAGAATAGCAGCCTCATGGAACACCGCAGTTACCTGAGAGATTTGCTTTAACTTAATATTTCAGTGGTCTACTTAAGCAGGGATTAATCAGTGCTAATGGTTTATGCTTGGCATATTTAATACAAAACGGCATTAATACAACAGCAACAGCAGCAACAGCAACAACTAACAACAATTTGTGTTATATATTAATTGCGAAAATGTGAAGAAAAAATGCCAGACCAGCAAAAATATTTATATGTACCTACATATAATGAATGTCGGAACAAAGAGGCAAAACGGCCGAACGGCCGAATGGCAATGGCAACAGCAGCAGAAACAGAAACAGAAAGACTGAAAAAGCAACAGCAACTTTTATTCATACGCAATATGCGTTGGTCATTAATATTCATGCCTATATAATACACACACACACACACACACACACACAGAGGTAAACCCATGCATGGCATTGAGGCGGAAAATTACAATGGGCAAATTGTATGTCAAGAACTTTTTCCCCACCATATTGTTTTCTTTTGTATGTCCGCCTTGAACTAAAAGTAAATATATAAATTTCGCACAACCAAACGAACCACAAAAGAACAATTGAAGTTGCTTTGTCGATAATTATCGACATGAAATGATTCAAACGTACTCTTAGCACTCGAAATCTGAAACAAAAGGAGACCATCTCCAAAGGAATGACCTTAACGAGCCGGAAGTGTGATCTAAAATATGGCAGAGCTTTTGATACTCTTTCATACAGGGTATTATAGTTTTACATCAATCCCAAGAAATAGACTATGAAAGATCTGAAATCGTTAAAGCTTAATGGAGAAAAACAGAAAATTATAAAATTTAAGCTCACTCTTTTTTCCACTAAGCAGAAAATTACTAAAACTGATGCAACAAATTTAGTTTTTTGCAACTGAAGCAAATTTCCACGGAATTTATTGGATACCGCGCGTATACGTGATATGCTGAGAGAACCTTTTGTTGATGTGGATGAAAAGCATCTAATTTGCCCCCGCTCAAAATTCTCAGAAAAGGGTAAACATGAATACATATGTTATAAACAATAAGTAACTTATGTAACTCGGTGGAATGTTACTAGTATATGTGGAAATTCCAAGAATTTCAGGTCCACCTATGGATAATGCGAATGTGGAAATTGATTTTCAAGCACTCATTCTGTGAGTTTTAAATAATTCATAATTTAAATTTAATTAATAAAGCTGCCTGTGAACCATTTCGTCATATCGCCAGCTTGTCCAAGCCGTGTACTTATGACCATGGCATTCAGTCAGTTATTCTGTCTGTCGCTTGTCGCCTTCACCTCATCACTCTAACACACGTTTCCGGCTCCCTCGCCGTGCTTCATTCATTTCAGTGGTCATAATAATCCGCTTGCGCGCTGCTGTGCCAACTGTGAGGCTTATGCAAATGTTCCACCAACTCACATTACCCTCACCCCTTCGCACTTACCCAACATTAATTACAGGTTACGCACATGGCCACAAATTCACATTGATTTAACGCCCCCCCTCCCCCTCCCCCCCTCCCCCATGGCCTTATTATTTTAAGCAAAAAATAATAATACAGAAAAAAAAAAGAAAAAAACATATACGCACATTTTGTTTGAGTTGAAACGACATATTCATTCAGCAAGGATTTTCCATCCTCCTCCTCCGGCTGACCCTCCACTTCTCGCACTCTCCACCTTCTCTTTCTCTTTTTATATTCCTACAATATTTTTGCATTTCAAATTGTCTGGCCTTGGCATAGCAATCAGTTTACAGTGTTCAGTTTTCAGTATTTCAACTTGGTCAAACCAGATGCTTTTCCGTTTCTTCATAATTCCCAACAGGTTCAAAAAGTAACAGAAAAAAACAAACAAAAAAGGAAAAACCAGAGAATTATTGTAACTTATGCCATAACGAAGTTTAGATACCCTTGCAAATTACCTTGAATAAACCGAATATAATTTTTTCCCTTTAAGTTTTAATAAAATTTCTATAAGGTCTGACCAAAGTAAATATAAACTTCTTTATATACTAGTCTCTGCAAGGGTATTCAAAGATTTAATTTTTTTTTTTGACCAAGCAATGAAAAATTTCCTTTGCTATGGTAAAAGTTTTTTCCAAATTCCCTACGGTTCTCAATTTTACAGCACGCGTGTTTCTAACTCGTTGCTTACTTCTCGAGCGGTGTGGCAGCAGCGGTAGTGACTGGTGGATAGATAGGTGTGGTGTAGAAGTGGTATATACTTTATATGTACATACATACATACATATATGCCACACATGTTGCACAACTGCGTGAAAATAGTTGCGATCCGGGCTCGCCGCTCACGACTACAGATAACTACAGGCGTTGGTTCGTTTGTCGGTTGTCGGAGGTCGGTGAATGGATTTGGTCACATGCCGAATAGCGATTTGATATCCACAATCTATGCTCTGCCTTGAAGGGCGGATGTGAAAGTTTCTTACTTTGGACGAAGATAGACGGGGTGGACTGGTTAATACACTGGGGACACACTGACAACTTTTGGGGACAAATACAAGTCGACGCAATAAGGAAGAGAATTGAAGAACCTTCGTTTTCTTTAGCTGGAAACGTTTAGACATGACAGAAATCGCTTCACTGTCAGTGAGACAAACAACTCATTATTAAAATAATCGATAAATTTTGCATACTTATAAGTATTAACAGAAAATCATCTATCGAAAATTAATGATTTTGCACTTTGCATAACTGTCCACATTGCTCAACACTGATCTGTCAATTTTTTTTAGTATAAATAGCAGCATTTTGGGGACCATTGCCTCAGTTGAGCTCAGTCACACGAGCTAACCACAACTCATTTCTTTATTTCCTTCTTTTTTTTTTTATTCCATTTCTTGATTTATATTTTTTTTATTATTTAAATTTTTTTTTCTTCCCGTCATGAGTAATCAGGGAAATCTTTTGATACATGACCAAAAACCTCTCTACACTTTAATTATTTTCGAATGCCTTAGATTGTTAGTTCCTTAGTTTTAACGTTAGAATTCGGTTATCCATACTACATGAGCAGCAATGGGTCTTCCAGTTTTGGCCACAAATTCAGCCAATCCGTTTCGTTTTTGCCAGCTTTAATGGGCTCTTAAATAGAGGGACTCATCAGGCTCGAAACATGCCTCGCCAACTAGTATTTCTTAACTTACATAATTGGGATTATAACGATCAACTAAATCCTATTTCAATACATAACCAATTGTTCTAAGTGGGACCTTTTCTCTAAATTAGTGTTGCCTCAAAGTTCTTGTTCCTTTTTATTGATATTTCCCTAGTGTAAGATTTTTTAATTATTTTCGGAAGCCTTAGGTTGTTAGTTCCTTAGTTTTATCGTTAAGATTCAGTTATCCAGTGTGCTTGAACAGCAGTGGTTCTTCCAGTTCTGGCCACAAATTAATGCTTTTTTTCCATATTTTCGTTTACTACTTATTCCATATTTGTATATTGAGATGTTTTTAAATAAGATTTGGTGTTTTGCATGTTGACTTCCTCAATTGGCTCTTAAATAGAGGGACTCATCAGGCTCGAAACATGCCTCGCCAACTAGTATTTCTTAACTTACTTAATTGGGATTATAACTATCAACTAAATCCTATTTCAATACATAATCAATTGTTCTCTCTAAATTAGTGTTGCCTCAATGTTCTTGTTCCTTTTTATTGATATTTCTATAGTGCAAGATTTTTTAATTATTTTCGGATGCCTTAGATTGTTAGTTCCTTAGTTTTATCGTTTTTTGTGTTATTGCAATAACGCAATAATTTAAATACACTACAAAATTTGTCATCGACTTTCGTGGGATTCGAACTCGCGTCTACTCGCTTAATAAACAAAAAAAAAAAAAAAAATCTCAAAAAAAGTCTGTCGTGAACGAGATTCGAGCCCGCAGCTTTCGTTTTAAACGCAAGACCTCTAACCACTAAGCCAACGCACCTCCGTTGCTCGGGCCAGCCAATCACTAAACAGTAAGCGTGACAAGACAATGCGACTGACATATTCACACACACACACAATCGCCATTTTGACTCATATATGTGCTTTATGCGTGTGTGTGTATATGGGCAAATTTTATATCGAAATCAGGCGTTATGTTTATTCGATTGTCTTGAAATTCACGCATATGATATAATGCATTAATATTCATGTATGTAATCAGTTTGGATAAGATTGTTCCGAAAATAGAGAAGTTATTCGCATTTAACGTTTGTATTTGTATGGCAGCTATATGATATCGTAGGCCGATCTTTTGAAAATTGCAGATGTGCATTCTAGGGTATAGAAAAGCTTATACTAGACGAACTTTGAAAACCATAGCTCTACAACTGTGGGACTAGTTTGAATAGTACCAGACAGACAGACGGACATAACTATATCAACTCGTCTTCTCATGCTGATCATGAATATATATACTTTATGGAGTCGGAAACGATTCCTTCTCTGCGTTACAAACATCTGATCAATTTTATAATTCCCTCTGCAAGGGTATAAAAAAAAACAAAAATATGAGCAACCATTTCGAATTGCCATAAACAAAAGACAACAAGTTTTATCATAACACGCTCACAAACACCCACACACATACACACACAGTGCACAGTTTATGATACTGTGCCACGTACTTCATTTTAAAGACGCCCCAAAGTGTGCAGCAGAAATTTACAAAGATTTTCCTTTTGCTTATCCTGGCTGCTTTAATGCGTTTGTTGTTCGTGGCTATAAAAAGGCGGCAACAATTTGTTGCTGTAAACAAAACGATTATTGAGCCAAGAGGCGGCTTTCAGCTTTAAACCGTACGAAAAAACAAGATGGAAATTTCCACGTCATTGCATTATTAATAAAAAAATTAAAGTAAGTTGCCGGGCCGACTTGGATATACCATGCATCAAGTGGATTTCTAACACACGCTATGGCTCTTATAGCCTCCGAGATCTAAATGATCCTGCAGTCGGACAGACAGTCTGACATGTCTCAATCGACTCGGCTATTGATATTGGATCAAGAATATATATACATACTTTATAAGGTCGGAAATGATTCCTTCTGCCTTCTTCTGTTACATACATTTCGGCGACTTTAATACACCATTTCATCCTATGGATGGATGGTATAAAAAGGGAGAAAAAAGAAAATCGATATAGTTAACAGTTTTTAACAGTAGGCAACGAGTGCGCATTGTTTTTCCTGACTTGTTAGGGAATGAAAATTTAATGAATATTGTAAGTTGGAACACAATCCCGGGAAATGGTGAAGGTGCCAAAGCAATCAGCGAGCAATCAGGCAAGAGCTAAGCTAAAAACTGCTAACATAATGTATTTACATTGCATTCGGAGTATTTCTTTGTTTGTTACCCTGGGGATTTGGTGTGGTTATGATGGTAGCACTTCCGGCCACGATTTTGAATGATGAACTTAATAATCTAAAGAATTTTCCTAAACGCTTAGAACATGGTAAGTATATGAATGTAGAAGTGTCAGAAGCAGTGAATAGGTGTTAGTTACGCCCCCATTCGTATATATCTAGGATAGACACAAGCTCAGGCTTCTGCTCAAATTCTGCTTCTGTCTTTTGTTTTTACATTTTCTATTTCTACAGCCAATCACCCAGGCGTCAGGCAGCAGGCAGCCAGCAGCCGGCAAACAAAACAACAAAAGGCATTAGAGCATGACAAAAATTGATGGATATATCTCTTTGGGCTAATAGAAAATATCTATTTCTAATGGCTAAAGAAAAAGGATTTCCTTAAGGATATGATGATGATCATGAGAAAGAAGAGGATGGTGATGGGGCTAGAAAATTGTTTTGTTTTTCAGTCTCAAGCAGTTGAAAGATGTTTATTTTGCTGTTTGCTGTGCATTTTATTGCTAAAACTTTTCGGCTCTTTTGTCGTTTTGTGCTCTTTATTAATCATAATTTCCACTTGTTTAGTTTCGGTTTTATGACGACCATGAACTTGTGTGCGTATGTATGTGTGTGTGTGTGTGTGTTTATTGAAAGTAAATGAAAGAAAAGCAAAACCATAAAACTTGCTAGCAGATAATTGAGTTTTGGGTTTTCCTACAAACATCACCCATACGCATCGTATAATATCCGAAATACATACAAATATACATACAAATATATTTATATAGATTTTCTATTCATTTCATTTCAATTTATCCAGCTGACAATGACAGCTAAGAGGGTTAGCAGAGGTGAGAAGGTGGCTCGAGATGGATTTGTTAGAAATTCCAAGCTATTTTAAATCCGTTTTGTGCCTCATCACTTTGACATTTCCACCGAGTTATCCCAATCGCTTCAATTCAAATGAATGAAATTTTGTCTTCTTTATCTTTATTACAAATTTAATTCGCATTTTATACGAATTTCAATTCATTTCGCCTTTGTGGCTTCGGCTCTGACTCTTTGACTTCGATTTTATGAATTTATGGCAGATTATCATCAAGTTATTTGCCGATTTATAGTCCATTATATGGCCATTGTAAGCTAAAGTAGTCAAGACAAACAGTAATAATTCGCAATTAGCTAGCTGGGAAGCGCGAAAATATTTTGTACATGTGTCATTTGTACTTTAAGTGCATCATGATCAAAATAAACTCGAAAATTATTGAAAGACATTGCGTATACGTCGTGTATGCTCTTACGCCTGGTCAAGAAGCCCAGTATAAATAAGATTTTCATTTGTCCTTAAAGCATTTATAATTAAAGACTTTTACATTCATTGACCTTTACTCTCACCACACAAGCACACCCACGTAATGACACACACAAGGAGGATCATTATGCAAATTGCTGGTCCAATAAATGCAACTAATAGAAAATTCAGTCTGCTGCTGCTGCTTCTGCCGTAGCAATTTCAAATGCTGCTTTGAAATCTAACTAATGTTATTTATAGTAAATTACTTGAATTCCTCCTCTCTGGCATTTAGCCAATCCTCAAATGCGCATCCTTTCTTCCATCCTCCACTCCCTCGGCATACAGCAGAGTCTATAAGTCTTGCTCTTTGTGTGGAAATTAGCATAATTAGCTCAGCTGGGCAGCATGTAAGAGAATATTTTACTTGATTTTGCTGTTGCTCCAACAGAGTCTAATTAGTCAAATTTCTTTAAAGCGAAAGCAGTTGGATCTCATATACATATATTTGTTGTTGTTATCTAGAGATATTTAAATGTAAACTCAAAGATAATAAATATTTGAATTCATTTCATTACCCTTACCATAATGAAGGGTAATAAAATGGATCGAGTTATATCTGAATCGCTCGGCTTTGAGTGGTTAAGGAATTTTTTGAGATGGCTTGGAAAGAGTTTTCAGATGACACCATCCAAAAGTTTTGCAAAATTATCAATGATTTGTTGAAGGGTAACAAAACTTCGGTATTACACTAAGTTAGTATCCGGGTCTCTGGATTGTGTGTGTGCTTTTAAAGGAACGGAATTTAAACGTCATATACACAGACGCTCAGACTCACACCCATATGTAGCCTAAATGCCGGTCACCTTTTCTAATGTTTTTTTTTCCCCCCCCATTTTTTATGATGACAGTTTTATGCACATTAATTTTAAGCATTATTACAATATTGTTAGTCTGCTTTTCATTGTTAATAAGCTTGCTAAAAAGCCACCAAAATCTGCATATCATCTAACTGACAGTAGCCTGTCTAAAATTTTCATTTCCATTTCTCAAATATGTATTGTGAATCATTTTTGAGCCTACAACAAAAAGAAAAAGAGCAAAAAAAAGAAATGATATTTTAATGCAAATGCCTTTTAGGTTTTGTGCCTTTGGTTTTGGTTTCGGTTTCAGCTTGGCTTATTGTTAATGACCAAAAAATAAATGGCTTTAGCTTAAGTTCGCTTGGGACATTTGCATTTCAAGTTCAATGGTGCACATGATTAGCCCTTTTAGGACAAAAAGAGTGTGAGACAGAGTTAGAGCCAGAATAACACACATAGAGAGAGCTGGAGCTTTGCTTTGTCAGCATTTGCATATTTCCTACGAAAAGTCTTTGAACTGCAACTGGAAATAGAATTGCGATTGCCATTGGAAACGAAGTTTGTTAAACCATATTGAACTTATCTCTCTTTCTCTTTCTCTCTTGATTTCTCCTCCTTTTGAAATATGTATGAAAAAATCCCTCAGCTTTTTCCTTTTAGCATTAGCTTCTACTCTACTTTAAATCAATATGCAGGATTTTAGCCAATGCCAACATATATCGAAGATTTGTTGCGGTTACTTTGCATGGGCGTAAGGGTTAGGACGTATAGAGCCAAAGGGTAGGGGTCTGCGGAATGTGTGTGTGTGTTTACATTCGCGCCTGACTGAGCACAACATGCTAATGCAACACAGACGCATTCACAGATGAGCGTGGCAGACGGCTAGTGACCTTAAACAAAAGCTTTAAATTTTAATTTCGTGTCGTGGGGAAATGTTTGATTATAAACAATTTCCCTTTTACAGCGAGTCTTTCCGGCAGGACACATATATTGCAGAAAATTCTTGAGTTAGAATTGTGTATAAGACATGCAATGTAAAGGAATTTGTGCTCCACTTGGATGAATTTTTTCCACCGCAAAGTAAGTCATTCGGCAGGGTACCGAAGAATAGTTAGAATGGGATAGTTAGTGAAAGTGATTAAAAAACTAAATTCACATCCGGTGTAGATTAACATACATAAGTATGTGTTGGAGAGTGAATAGGTATACCCTTCGATAGCGTATAGCCTAGTGTGTCTCTTCTTGGGTGATTGATAAATTGAATTTTAATCACAAGCTAGTAAAATGTCCAAGCCAAATATTAAATCTTTAAAAACGAATTTGCCAATAATTTCCTGGGATTCTTCTAGTCAAGAATCTGTAGCCATCTGGCAGCTTAAAGTTTGCCCAACTAAATCTAAACATATAGCTTAAAATTTAAGAGGAACGAGTGTAAGATTATTGGCTCTTTGACGATTGGCTCTTGAGTTTTAATTTGGCCAAGAAAAACTTTGTCGTTTTGTGTGCAGTAGGTAGGCACAATAAATTTGTTTAATTGTTGGCCCATTTAAATGCCTTGGCAATTAAGCAAAACTTATGGCCAATGATCTAATTAAGATTAGGCAAACGAAGTGATCTAATCACCTTGGTGTGTGTATGTTTCATTTCGTTTCATTCTTGGCCAACTTTCTACCTTAAGGGGGCCGACTCTCCACTCTGACTGACTGACTGACTGAAACTTTGAAATCACTTAATGGTCTTTGAAAAAGTTTATCTACCCATTTCGCCCCCCATTCCAACGTTCATTTTGTGGCCACAGGCTTGTTTAGCTTTAGATTTTATTAAGGTTTGTTTGACAAACTTTTATGCCTCAAAGTAATTAGTGTGAAGTTCCTCTTTGATAGAGCATTGATGGCATATTAAAGCATTGGGGGCCACTATGTGTCGCCTCTGCCTCTCGAACTCTCGAACTCTCTCTCTTCGCATCGATGTCGCTTTTGGTTTTTTTTTTTTTTTTTATCTAGTTGAATGGCATTTTGTTTCAGGTTGGCATGACGATGCATAAATTGCTCTTTGTGTGTGCGTGACATTCACTAAAGCCTCGCCGCTTCAGTTCAGCTAACAAATGCCCCAGCAACGACAGCAGCAGGGAGAAGATGCAACTGCAAAATTGACAATAAACCACGTGAACCCAAACCACATCCAGAGATTCACACTGTCCTCGCGAATACATGGACTCAACTTGCGTCGCCTCGCTTCGCCACCCTATCTCGCACGCTTTTCCAATATATCCACAAACATGACAGGTCACTGCATTTGTCAAAAGGCTGTAAAAGGCTTTACGAGAGCCCGAAGTCCGCTTTTGTTGGGCCAGGACCTGGACATGGATCTGGCGATGGTGATGGTTTGAAAGGGATTGCGTGATTTGCGTATAATACCGAAACCAAAACTTGACCGAAAAAGCGATTCGACCCAACTCAACCTAGCACAAAAACACACACACATATGCAGACACGTGCTTAATTATTAAAATGTGTTAGTGCCGATGATTTTGGGGTTTGAAAAAAAGAGGAAAAAGTGTGATAAAGTGCTTAGATAAATGACCAGTCTATCTACTTATATGGGTGTGATATATATGGAATGTTATTACTTTGTTATTGGTGAAAACTGTAATCGATTGATTAATAAATACAATAGTGCCAAAAAGTTGTTTTTCGTAAACGTCCACACTATTCTCAAAAGTGTCCGCTCAATGCAATAGTTTTCTGTGGTATTGTGGGTTTTGCGATATAGGGTCACACTAAAAATAACAAAAGAGTTCTCACTTTGGATTTGTTTGGAATCGGAAACAAGATCAGACCAGTTTATACGTACTACATACATATATTTCAATTAATAATATTTTAATTTAACTCTTTATTGCCGGAAAGACACTTAAAACTAATCTTTGAAACTGTTCAGAAAGAATCGCCAACTCGATGGCATGAATCGTGTTGATGGGCATTTCAGATATTTGCATACGCTTTGTCAAGATGTTATATTATTAATCAAAAACATCCATTACCGTTACGGCAATTGAAAAGGCAGTGACAAAACTTCCTGTCATCCTGTTGAGACGACAACGAAAACGACGACGACAGAAGACAATCGCCCACGTATAGTAGCAACAAGAGCTCAGCAGCATCACCAGCATATATACAAGTAGATACCAAAATTTATGAGTATGGGTTGGATATAGTATGTAAGCCAACATGTTAGCACTCAGTCAAGAGATGTGGCGGCAGCTGCCTGTGTCATAAATAAGATGAATAATATACATAAAACACAATGACAATGGTAATGTTAGCTACGAGCATCGGCTTCCTCTTATTGTTTGTATTGGAGGGGCATTAAATATTAACAATCCAGTGGAGAAACACACAGTGGAAAGAGTGCGGGACAGAGGTACATGTACATGTGAGTCAAGAAACATTCGGGGGCGACTTTGTCATTAAGAGGCGGCATATGGCCTATAATCGAATCAGGCACATCACTCAGCAACAGTCAAGCCAATGTTATGACTTCTCAATTATCTACCAACACACACACACAACAGCACAACTACACACAAACACCGAAAGAGACATACCGGAGCATCATTAATAAGTTAACGAGACGACGAAATTAATACATTTTGATACACTTGCATAGAGTCAGAGCATACGAAAATTGATAACCTGTTTGTAATGCTAAGAAAATAATATAATAATTTCCGGATGCCCGCAAAAGTATGCTACACATTCGCGATCTTCATCAATGAATGGTAAGACAGCATTTCCGGCCCACTTAAGTAGTATGCAATAGAAAGCATAAGGTCAAACTGTCAATGTTCTAGACAAGAACTAATCAAAAGTTATAGGGCCTGTTAGGGAATATAATCATTCAGTGTGTTTCATGTGGTTTTCCGAGATATTTGTTCTTGCATTCAGTTATGCCATCTGAGTTGGATAACAGTAAGAAGACAACAGAAAAAAAAAGTGTGAAAGCTCAAGAAGTCCTTAGGTATCCTTAGGTATGTACGTAAGTCTGTTTCATCTGTCTGTCTGCGTGTCGGTCGGTCGGTTATGTTATGTGCCTTAATGCCAAATTAAAATGTTTACGTGACTTCATTACATATTTGCCAGAGAAGCTTTTCCTCCTCAGTCTCTCTCGCTCTCTCTCTCCCTCCATCTCTGTTTCGATGGCTTTACTACTCCATCTTAGCTCCACAACCTTCTTCTCGACGACAAGCTGTTATTTTTCTTGTCGTCGTCGTCATTTCCAAGTAGCCAAGGTTTACTAAAGGTTTATTTGTTTTGTTTGGTCTGGTTTCGGTTTGGTTTCTTCTTCTTTTCGTTTCGTTTATTTGCTGGATTTGCCGCTTGACTTGTTGCCCTATGACTTGGATAATGGCTTCGTTATAATTGAATTGCATCGAAAGCAAAGCTCAAAGTAAGTAAGCCAGGTGCAATGCTACCTGCTGTTAGCTAACCACTCGAATGCAGCCGGCAACCACAATCGACCACAAAATCATCATCTGGGACATAATCAAGTTAATATACTCGATAATTGCCAACTGCAGAGAAAGTGTACGCAAAAGTTGCTTTTATCCGCTTCCGCACTTTCCTCGTCCTCATCTGTGTGGCTAATGAAATTTCATAAATTTCCATTAAATATAAATTTGCATGCTTGAGTGGTGAGTGGGAAGGTAGAAGGGAGAGAGAGTTGAGGTAAGGAGGTGGAAAGTTCATTTGGCAAGTATTTAGCAATAATTACATTTGTGGCTTATCGGTAGCTAAAACCGAAACGAGGCAAAACGTTTGACTGCATAAATTAAAATCTAAACTGAAAGCCAACCGCAAAATATTAAATACATTTCCTCTCTCTCTCTCTGTGATTATCGTTCTCTGTGTGTGTGTGTGTGCGTTAGACACATGAGCAAACATTAATCATACGCCGTGTTATGCATATGACAGAAACAACAAAAGGTATTTATTTTCATCTTGTATTATTTGGATAATTTATATGTCTGCATGTACTCGTATGTGTGTACCTACAAAAAATCACAATCATACACTTGAAAGATCACTGAGAAATTATTTCCTCAAAATGGGAATCAAAATATGTATTTGATTATCCAACAGAGGCAACTCATTAATTTGTTGCTTCGATTTGAAAAATATTTACTTTTTCACAGGGTTTCGCTTCCTTTTTATACCATGCATCCATTGGATGAAATGGTATATCAAAGTCGCCAAAATGTATGCAACAGGTATGTAAAGAGTGAGCGAAATAGCATATGTTAGAAATCGCGCATACGAAAGAAATTTAATATATGAATTTAGTTTTATAAACTCTATGTAGTTTTTTTTCCCCCTGATGCATGGTATATCCAAGCCGGGCCGTGCGACTTACTTACTTTGTTTTTCTCTAAAGGTGCTTTTAAAGTAATAAACAAAAATCTTACACTAGAGAAATATCAATAAAAAGGAACAAGAACTTTGAGGCAACACTAATTTGGAGAGAAGGTCCCCCTTACAACAATTGATTATGTATTGAAATAGGATTTAGTTGATCGTTATAATCCCAATTATGTAAGTTAAGAAATACTAGTTGGCGAGGCATGTTTCGAGCCTGATGAGTCCCTCTATTTAAGAGCCCATTAAAGCTGGCAAAAACGAAACGGATTGGCTGAATTTGTGGCCAAAACTGGAAGACCCATTGCTGCTCATGTAGTATGGATAACCGAATTCTAACGTTAAAACTAAGGAACTAACAATCTAAGGCATCCGAAAATAATTAAAAAATCTTGCACTAGAGAAATATCAATAAAAAGGAACAAGAACTTTGAAGCAACACTAATTTAGAGAAAAGGTCCCACTTAGAACAATTGGTTATGTATTGAAATAGGATTTAGTTGATCGTTATAATCCCAATTATGTAAGTTAAGAAATACTAGTTGGCGAGGCATATTTCGAGCCTGATGAGTCCCTCTATTTAAGAGCCCATTAAAGCTGGCAAAAACGAAACGGATTGGCTGAATTTGTGGCCAAAACTGGAAGACCCATTGCAGTTCATGTAGTATGGATAACCGAATTCTAACGTTAAAACTAAGGAACTAACAATTTAAGGCATCCGAAAATAATTTAAAAATCTTGCACTAGAGAAATATCAATAAAAAGGAACAAGAACATTGAGGCAACACTAATTTAGAGAGAACAATTGATTATGTATTGAAATAGGATTTAGTTGATAGTTATAATCCCAATTAAGTAAGTTAAGAAATACTAGTTGGCGAGGCATGTTTCGAGCCTGATGAGTCCCTCTATTTAAGAGCCAATTGAGGAAGTCAACATGCAAAACACCAAATCTTATTTAAAAACATCTCAATATACAAATATGGAATAAGTAGTAAACGAAAATATGGAAAAAAAAAAGCATTAATTTGTGGCCAGAACTGGAAGAACCACTGCTGTTCAAGCACACTGGATAACTGAATCTTAACGATGAAACTAAGGAACTAACAATCTAAGGCATCCGAAAATAATTAAAAAATCTTACACTAGAGAAATATCAATAAAAAGGAACAAGAACTTTGAGGCAACACTAATTTAGAGAGAACAATTGATTATGTATTGAAATAGGATTAAGTTGATCGTTATAATCCCAATTATGTAAGTTAAGAAATACTAGTTGGCGAGGCATGTTTCGAGCCTGATGAGTACCTCTATTTAAGAGCCCATTAAAGCTGGCAAAAACGAAACGGATTGGCTGAATTTGTGGACAAAACTGGAAGACCCATTGCTGCTCATGTAGTATGGATAACCGAATTCTAACGTTAAAACTAAGGAACTAACAATCTAAGGCATTCGAAAATAATTAAAGTGTAGAGAGGTTTTTGGTCATGTATCAAAAGATTTCCCTGATTACTCATGACGGGAAGAAAAAAAATTTAAATAATAAAAAAATATAAATCAAGAAATGGAATAAAAAAAAAAAGAAGGAAATAAAGAAATGAGTTGTGGTTAGCTCGTGTGACTGAGCTCAACTGAGGCAATGGTCCCCAAAATGCTGCTATTTATACTAAAAAAAATTGACAGATCAGTGTTGAGCAATGTGGACAGTTATGCAAAGTGCAAAATCATTAATTTTCGATAGATGATTTTCTGTTAATACTTATAAGTATGCAAAATTTATCGATTATTTTTTTTTGTCGTTTTTTTTTTGGTGACTTTGTTGACTTGTGGCCACCAAACACGCACATTAGTACTTAATAATCGAGAGGAGCGACGTGAGTTGCTTATGCATTAAATTCTATCAAATATTTAAAAGCAACCCAACACAAGCAACACAACGACGACCAACAACAACAACAACAACAACAGCAACAAAAAGTTGCAAACTGACTCCTACTTTTTGGAAAAACAAAAAATTATGTTAAAATGTTGCGCACTTCATAAAAAGCATAAAATACAAACAAAATAAAGACGTTTTAACTTAGGACATGACGTTTTCTCAATACCCTTACAATGCTCTTTGTTGATCTGGAGACTAGAGAACATAGCATTAGGTGTATTAATTGGATCAATTGGATTGGAGAACGTAAAAAAGAATTTCTCATAGAGACAAAACTTTATTTTTTCAGAGGCTCATTCGAATACTTTGTATTAAATTATGAATAACATTCAATATATAAATTGGAATAGTTCGAACTTTTTCTTTATCTTTTCAGTTGTGGTTCATAATTTTGGAAAATGGTTTAAATCCCATATTTGATGGTTCAGTCAATTTTTCTCTTATACTACTATTCTAAGTTGTAGCAATAAAATAAGTCCAGCTTGCCGCAGAGCCTACAAAATGAGGATATACATACGCCTATTTTTTAGCAAGAGTATGGCGAAAAAAGGGATCAGGGCATGAAGTCATTCATAGCGGTTGTTTTTTTTTTTTTTTTTATTATTTTTTTGGGGCAAGTCAATTGGCTTATGATTTATGTTTGACATTAAGCGAAGAAGCGGCTCATTGGCTATGGCTTGTGGTGGGTGGCTGCTGCTGCTGCTTGCTTGCTCAATGAATTGACATGGATGGGCCTGAGCCCTTAACCAGTGGGCTAAATGGATGACGGGTAAATGGGGTGTGGGTGGGTGGTTGGTTGGTTGGTTGACTGGTTGGTTGCCTTTTATAGCCAGCTGGGACAGTGTGCGAAAATGTTGCCGAAAATGTTTGGCTTTCTTTCCATTTTGAACTTTCAAGTGGAGCCTTGGGTATATGTATATCCGCATATACATAAATTCTCAGGCAATCCGTTTCAAATTTGTGTTTTAAGCTGATTACTTATGGCCTTGTGTATATGTGTCAGCATCAGCTTTAATGGAACAACACTATATCATATCATAAATGTCATATAGCGCCGCCGCGGTGGCAAAAGCATTCTCAGGTATCCTAATGAAATTTTATTTACTAATGGGCGTAAATCACGAGACTATGTTGGAAAGAGAGCGAAACAGCCAGAGGGAGAGTGCGAGCGATATTTGAATCTTAAAGTAGAGAAATCGTTGCATAGTTCGATGTTGCTCGCTATTAAATGAAATTGCAATTATTATTTACAAAATCATGACAAATTGTCCACGCTTTCTTGTTGGTATATTTGTTTGCATTCTGCTTTTGATTGTTCACTTGTTTTATTTGCATTCCTCTCATTATTTGTGCACTGCCAACGTACACACAATAATATTTGAATGAATGAAATGGAGAAAACGACAACGAAAAAGTACAAAATGAACTTGGCAAAAAGGAGCAACTAAGCGAGAGCAAAAACTGTAGAGACTCCTCCAGGCTAAGCAATTTTATGCAAATAAAGCCAATTTGTTAAATTTGCAGGTACAAGAATGACGCCAAAAATGTGTGTGTGTGTGTGTGTGTGCAAAGTAAATAGAAACAACCAGTATGCCCCCAAAAGTATGCAATAGCAAAATGTAATTAAAATGGAATCCATGCTGTTTAGCCACATGTAAGCGAAATGACAGCGTTTTAATTACGAAATATTAACCTATTATTTTTGCAGGACTTTGCCAATACCCTCTAAAAAAGTGCTCTTACTTCCGGCCATTTGACAATAAAATATTAAGCATACGCCACCTAAACCCTTACATTTACAGGGCAGCAAAAACCATCAACATGGTTGGCAGCTCAAGCAGCAACCAAATATTGCGGTCTAAAGCATTTGACGCAAAATCGTGATGAATTTTCTTTAGAAATCGAAAGAGTGATAGAGCAATGGCAGCAGGTGACAAATCTTATGCCGGAAGTGAACAAAAGCCAGGCAAACATAATGAAACTGATAAGCAAAACAAAACAAAAAAAGACAAAGGACGCAACGAGCCGTAAGTTATGTGAGAATTTGTACTGTGAGCTCAAAACTGATAAAGCAGAGATAGATATTTTTGTTTTTTTGGTTTTTTTGCAAATGAATTTTAATTTATGACATTTTCAGGCAGTCTCAGTCAGCAGCCTCCGCCCTCTCATCATCATCAACATGAACAACATCTTGCTTTGCTGCTTGCTGCTTGCTGCCTGCTGCTTGCTGCCTGCTGCTGGTTTTTGTTCACACTTCAAGCCAATTTCCGTTGGCTGCGGGCGAAAACGCTTTCATCAAGCAAGCAAACATATTGTTTGACCATACTGTAAAATTGCTTCTTGTTTACTGCTTTCCCAGATATTGCTGTTATATGATAGACTCTCTCGCGCTCTCGGAGAGTCGTGGTACTCGCGGGAGGCATCGTGGGTGGCATTTTTGGAAAATTTAATTTCAATTGTTGACCCAAGTGGAGGCGGAGCAGAGTCAATTAAACTCAAGTTTGGCCTGGCTCTTTGATAAATATTAAAGCACATCAACAAAATGTTAAATTTTCAACACACACGCATAACTCAGACACGTGCCACAACAAACTCACACACACACACGCGCAAACATTAAGTGGGAAAGTGGAAAGAGCACAGAGAAAAAGTTACCATAATTCAACTAAACACAAAACTGTAAACTTTTTGGTTCCCAGTTCCCTGTGTCCTGCCGCTGCCCTCATTTACTTTGCCACGGCAAATTAGTGAAAATGTGTATGAAACAGAAAGAGAGAGAGAGAGAGGGAGAGAAAGAGAAACTGACTTAGTTTTAGCGCAAATTATACGCCAACTGCTATTTCGTCTCTGGGCATCAGTTGTTGCTTGTGCTAAAAGATATTCCATTTGGGTTTTCCTTTCTTTAAGGGTCAGGGCAAAAGCAAAGGGCAGTTTGTGTGACTTGCATATGGTAGAAAGATGCCTGAAAGCAACTTCAAATTACTGCCCTGGGTCCCACATTCTGACTCTGGCACTCTGTGACTCCTCCTCCTCCTCCTGATCCTCCTGCTCTTCGTCCCATCCTTCTCCCTTCTGGGTATACTGGGTGACTGGACTTAAAGTAAATAGTACGCGTGCCGCCCAAAAATTGTTATGCGAACGAAAACTTTAAATGAAAAACTTACAAAACTTAAATAGTTTCCTAGAATACATACATAAATACATTGGCAATGGGGGATTGTTTCAATCGAATGTTGATAATGAAAGAGATGGCTTGATTGAGAGTTACTTGATTTGTTTTTCGTACATAATAATAAACTCATAATGAGTTCATTGGAATCGGTCTTTGAACTTTTTAACTCAACACCAAGACCGTATTCTAGGAAAACTATAGGTTCAGATTGTTGGAATCGTTCTTTGAACTTTTTAAGCCAAGAAACTCAAGACAGAAACAAGACCAGGAGGCAGACGTATGTAGGTGTTGTTCTTATATCATATTTTTAAGTGTTTTGCGAGTAATTAGAAGAGAACATTAATGAAAGGTATTAGATTTGTCAGCACGCACTCGAACTTTTTGACTTTCGAGCTAAAATATGAAATGCATCTTGAGATATGTTTGGGGTTTTGATGAAGTCTAAAGTGCCTTTTGCAGCCAAACCGACAGAATCCCCATGGAGACCAGATTCCTGAAACTATTCATACGATTATGAATAGGCACCCACGCACTCAAACTCTGTCTGGAATTTCTCTCAGTAATAAGTATCTGGCATTCATCCATGGCACAAGAGAAAACTAAACATAACTACTTCATTGTTCAGCTCGACTTTACGTTTTAAGCCCATTCTACTGATTGTTTTCTGAACGATAAGTTTCCCAACTTATAATTGGATATAATTAGTCTAATTAAATTGTTAAAACTGCTCAGTCAGGGCACTGAATTCGAAATACCCTTTGTTGAGCATTTGTTGCCTTTGCTGGAATTGTATCTCATTACCTTATTCTCAATTTGTAGCCACATTTCATGGCTAATTCGATTTATGCCTTGAGCTTTTACGACTGTCGTCCCCTTAAAAAAAGATTGAAATGAATGTGTGGCATTTCGTAAATTGCATGAGACTGAGACTCTAACAATCTAAATTTTCCAATCTCCCTCTCCCTCTCTATCTCTCTCTCTATGTCCTAATTTTGTGTGTGGGTGTATGTGTGTGTGTGTGTGTGAGTTGAAGCTTATTTATACGATTTATGCGATTTATTTATAATTCAGTGCACAATATGAATTACGTTGCTTGCATGTTAGAAGAGGCGTATACGTAACGTTTTGCTTATTATTTACCATCAAAATGGCATTTGAAAAGGTGAATTTTTTCTTTTACCTAAACGCATAGCTAATACTTACATTAAGATTTATGATATTTATAATGGGATAAATCATGAGACAACTGTTGTTTGCTTTGCTTGTTGTTAATTGCCATTTTAATGACTACTTTCATTTCATTAGTAACTCCATTTCAATCATTAAACTTTGCTCTCATTAGAACTAATTAATTTTGCATATGTAGCAACTGGGTGGGGTGGAGAGGGGAGGAGGAGCAATTTAGAATTTTATCATTTGCATTTAACAAATGAATAACTCATACGCGAGCAAAGTTCGCTTAATGAGTACCCCCAAGTACCCAAGAAACTAACTAACTGTAATTAGAACCGTGTGGCATGATTAAATTATAAGGTTGAGTTTGTTCTTTAAAACTTGCTACTGCGCGTTAACTCCCCCTACCCCTCCCCCCATTCAGGCAGTTTCTTCTTCTACTGTTGGTTTTAATTAATTCCCGCTTAGATGGTTGGCGCAAGCGGCTAAGAAAAATTGCCAGCCAGCAGCTAGAAATAGCAGCATAAAGGACGACTTGGCTTCACTTGAAAAATGGCAAACATTTGTTGTTGGCTAGTGTCGGTCACTGTGAATGACTGAACTGACTGACCATTACGCAGATTTCCCTTAAGGTGTAAAAACCACAAAATACAACAACAAAAAAAAAAAAAACAAAACCAAAGAGAAACGAGAAAAAGAAACTTAAACAAGGAAACGGACCGCAACACAAATTGCTGCAAACATGTATGCAGATGATTTTGAGTGACCTGGAAAATTCGCGCTTTTCCTGCCATTTTCTTCTTCTTTAGCTAACATTTTCGTGCAAATTATGCACTACAAATATTGCGAAAAAAGAAAAGAAAACCCAAAACTGAAATGTAAATTCGGTTAAGCAAATTGTAGGAAATGCAAGAAAACGCCCTCCATGCATTAATTAATAGAAGAAAAATAACCATCAGAGAACAACACCAAAAACAACTGAGCAAAGATAAATAACAAAACGAAAATTCAGGAAAATTGAATAGAAAATAAAAGGAACAAAAAATACCCGAACAAAAACAACAAAATGAAATTGAAAGCCAACAGTTTTATCTTTTATTGTTCTACGTGGCGCACTTCATTGACTAGATGTGTGTATACAATCTTGATTGATTTCTGTAGACGTTATTCTCAGTCATTGACACGCACATGCCAAATGGAGGAGGGTGTATGGTGGAGGAGGGGGAGCTGGAGAAGCAGACTGACCAAGAAATGTGGTTGACCTTTCTCGGATTAATATTTTGGCCGACTGACAAAGAGAGACAGAGAACCGTCCGTGACCCAATTTATGCAGCACGAAAGAAGTTTCTACAAAATTTACTCAACTTGCAAATGACACAACATTTCACTTAACGCAAAAAGGATAAAAGGAATGAAACTCAAGTTGAAGAAGTGAACTGGTTAATGTTGAGACAACTGACTGAAGTAGGAGAAACTCATCACAAAGAAGACATTCGTCGCCCTTTTTTTTTTTTTGGGGGGGGTCTACACTCATGTCTCTTCACTTTTATGTAGCCGCAAGTCAGTTAAGCAAATTTCTGGCCATTAGTTGTAAGTTTCTCTATCCTTATTTTATTTGTTTTGCTTGTCACTGAAAAGAAGAGTCTACTTTTGGGGCGCAACTTCCGCTTCCGTTTTGGCTTCCGGTGTGCCTGCCTGCCTGTCTGCCTGCTGCGTGTCTAATAAATTTAAATCTTCAACCGCATTAAAGAAAATTGCCATAAATTTAAGCAAAGTGGGCGTGGTATATGCATTATCCCAGCACGTCGCACATCAACGAAAAATTTACTGCCTGTTCTTTTTCTCTTTTTTTTTTCTCCTTCTTCAGCATTTTTAATTTGATAAGAGAATAAAAACAGCAGATGAGCAATTCCCCAAAAAATTGCGGCCCCAAAACGTGCTGGAAAGTGAAAAACTTTACAGTTTCCACTTTGTTGACTTGTGACAACTCTCTCTCTCTGTCTCTCTCTCTCTCTCTGAATAATATTTTATGTTGAGATTCTCCATCTATAAATTTATGTACGGAGCCAAAAAATTAATTCCAGGAAATGTCCTGGTCGTCATCGTCGCCGCGTCTAATAAAATGCAAATCGAAATTACCGAAAACTTATTTGCACTTGCCTCTCGCTCTCTCTCTCTCTCCCTCTTAATCCCCCTCTCACTCGCTCTCTTTCTTATTGTAAATTATTTGGCTGTCGGATATTGTTTTGGTTTTTGTCAATAAGGATAAAAGGCGAAAAGAATAAAGTAAAAATAATGTTTTATATATTTTTCTTTAGCTTGTTTACATGAACAATTTGAGGCTACAGTTTTGAGAGTTCCGCCGTTCACAAATAGAAAGAATAAATATTGGCACAGGAACCAAAACGTCACGAAAAACTCAATTGAACTAAAGCAAAAAACAGGTTGCCTTAGCATTTCAGATTTTACATGTTAATCAAAGAAATTTATCACATCAAATAATCTTCTACTAAATCAGTTGGTACTTATTTTTTTAGTCTCCGTTTATAGTTATATGAATGATCTAGAATATCTGTAATTTCACACCGATGATTTTTATATTAATTTCGTTTCATTTTCCCTCGAAAACTTAAAAGTCCGCTCCTGCATAAAGATCAAATTAAGCGCCATTGGCTTACATTTCCACACTCTACACAATATTTTCTCACTCTGCCCACGCACAAAGTTTACAAATTTTGTCTGACACATTTTCATGTTTCCCTTTTCTTTCTTTGCCAATTTTTGTTGTTTTTTTGTGGTTTGTGCAAAACAGAAAAGAAAAGAGAAAACTAAATAAAAAGAAAAAGAGAAATGTTTAGCATTCAACTGACGTTTTGTTTGTTTACAATCATCATGCATTTCCACCACCTACACCCTCCACGTCCCCGTTCCCACCGACACCTCTTTTTGTTGCTAATGACAGCTTGTGAAATAGACATTATAGAAAAATTTTTGGGGGCTGTGGGGGGAGAAGGGTGGTAGTGGGTAGTGGGTGGTGTGTGGCATGGGCATAGGCAGGAATAAACGCAATGAGAACAAGAACGAGAATGAGAAATTTTATGCTTAGCCTAGCTCATTTTTCAATCGCATTTAGAGACTGGAAAAGCAAAAGGAAAAAGCAAAATATATGAAAATGTGCTTTAGTCACGACGAGCAGAAACTTCCTTTATGCCAGAGCATGCCAAATTGTCATTTTCAGCAAAAAGCAATACACAAGAGGGAATGGGTGGGTGGCCGAATGATGGAGACAGACAGATATGGGCGAGAGAGTGTTACAGAATCAGGTCACTGGCAATATGGGTTTATGCTATGGATATGACCATCAGAGCAACCAAATGATTTGATTGGCATGCGTATATAAGCCATCCATGGATGGACTCGGTTTTTTGGTCATGTCAACGCCCCAACACACTCTGACACACATCAACACTCCCACACACTCACTCACTGACACCGAATTAGAGACAGACGTTTATATTCACGCCTACGATGCAAACACTGCTCAATAAATAACCCCGAACAAGAATTAAGACAATGTTTCGTTGACTGGAAAGCCCAGATGTGAAGGCATTCTAAAAATAGTCCAAACGAAACGAAAGATATATGCCCCAATGGTTACACCTATTCCAAATATATGTACATATATACTAATTGGTTACGTACACACACACACACCCAGAGAGAAAACTAATTGGAGGCACCTGGCGAAAGTTTTTCTAACCTTTGTTCAGTTGCAATTGTCTATTAGCTGCCCACCCAATAATTCCTCTACAATCTCATCCAATATATATTTCAATACTCTCATTAAATTGTAATATCCCGAAAGTTTATAAACCGATTTTCAAAAGGTTTACTCTAGGCTAATACAGGAAGTATGTACATATCAGAAATATCTTTTGATGTCATGTGTTTCTCAAAATATATATCTTTCTAGGTTCTCTAAATTATCGAACAGAAATAGAAAATACCATTGTAAATGTCAAAAAATAATCTCTAATAGAAATTGAAAAGCAAGTCCAGAATAAAGTTTGCGGAGTTATTTAATAACAGTTTTGAATAGAATATTTGATATTTCTCTTATCGTGTCAATTAAGAGTCAAAATGCTATATCTACAACATTTTGAGTACGACTTATATTGATCTACAATTTGGTAACTTTTTGAATTTTAAGGGCATTACAAACTTCGATATGACGCACGAATTTCTCGTCCTGGTTGTTGGTTTTGTTTACATATTGCAAACAAAAATCTATTCAATAAGCTGCCTTGTGTTTAGTTTTTGCATACATACATACGTATATTTTTATTTGTTTCACATTTGCCACCACTCTAGCACTTGCTAGCAATGATTTTCCATGATACCCTGTGTAATAGTGTGTATCTGATTCTGGGATACCATCAACCTATCAACCGAATACCCAGTTCATTTGAAGGTGTAAATTAAGACATTCTGTTTAGCTATTTATCCCATTAAACGACTTTCCCAAAATTGCTGGTACAGTGAGTCGCAAGTAAACTTACTACTGGGTATGGTAAAAGTCGACTCTTCATCTTTTGGGTGGATGGATTCTTGTTTTTTTTTTCTTGTATTATTTATGGTCTGCTATCTTTGCAAATATTGTAGTAAAAATTCTAAAAATATGCAACGATAAATTGTTGCATTTAATTGAAAAACGCCAAGCGGCAAAACTAGACAAAAAAATTATTATATTTTTGACTATTTGGTGGAATGTGTGTGATAAGCTATAGGAAAGAAGAGAGAGCGAGAGGAGAAAGCATAGCAAATATGTTTTCAAAGGTATTTGGTTGATGGTTGGTTTTGGTTGGTTTTGTTGTGTAACTTCCAAAATATTGGTTGATATATTCTCGGTAATTAAATTGAATATTCATTGCATTCCTTTATATTCGCACATTTTCTTTCAGCAAATTCTGTGGAAATTCTTTTGGAAACCAAGTTACAATCTGATCGCACTATTAATATTTCATAGTAATTCATTACTTCCTCTCCTATCTCTTAGCAAGCATTTTCATCCTCATTTCTCTGGTCTGCTCTGCTCTGCTCCACTCTGGTGGGGCCCTTCTCTTTTTGGACAGTGGCAAACAGCTGGCAGCCATTTACTCTGCCCTAACCATTTACCATTTTCCAGAACTACCATTTCCATGCCATAAATACATATTTAATAAAGTAAGTAAGTCGCCGGGCCGACTTGGATATACCATGCATCAGGGGAAAACAAATTACCTTGAGTTTATAAAACTTATTTCATATATTAAATTTCTTTCGTATGCGCGATTTCTAACATATGCTATATCGCTCACTCTTATGTGTGTGCACTTTAGCGCCCCACCGGCCAAATTCGCCCTTGCACCGCTTTGAGTGCAAAACGTTTCAATGCATAACTCGGCCATTTATATTCCGATTTTTATGAAATTTGGTGGAATGATAGATGTCCATAACATATATAAGTGTGCCGAATTAAATTCCGATACGATAAATATTGCGGGAGCAAATCACTTTTTATTATATCCCGGAGGCGGAAGGGGGCGTGGCAAAAAAATTTGGTGGAATGATAGATGTTCATAAGATCTATGAGTGTGCCAAATTAAATTATGATACGATAAATATTACGGGAGAAAATCACTTTTTATTAAATTCTGGAGGCGGAAGGGGGCGTGGCAAAAAAAAAACATAAACTTGGTCTGCGTCAAGACTACACGAGTCTACATTCTAGATTTGGTAACTCTAACATTTGTAGTTGCTGAGATCTCTGCACTCTTACGGACGGACGGACGGACGGACAGACGGACAGACGGACAGACGGACATGGCTATATCAATTTCTCTTCTCATGCTGATCAAGAATATATATACTTTATAGGGTCGGAAAAGATTCCTTCTTTCTGTTACATACATTTTGGCGACTTTAATATACCATTTCATCCTATGGATGCATGGTATAAAAATCTGACAATTTTGCTCTCATTTGCATTTGGCCCGACAAAAATTTTGCAATTGCACTAATTATGCAGTTTGTTGCAGTCGACTCCCCCTTGAACCTCTGAGCAAACTGCTGCTGGCACTTTGCCTTTATTATAGATCATGTCTGTGTCTGCCTGCCATATCCTTTTCCCCTCACCAACTCCCTATCTCTCTCTCCCTCTCCATGCCGCAAATGTGCATAAAAAACCGTTGCCACATTATGAAATATTTGCTGCGCATTTTCGTTGGCCATTTTTCGGTGGCTTTTCCTCTTTAGTGCCGCCTCCGGATTTTTCCTCTGGTGTGTGTGTGTGTGTGTGTGTGTGTGTGTGTGTTTGCTGTTGATGCGGAAACGCTAACGAGAAAAGTCTACAGCACTTTTCAGTGCATTTTGGTTTGGCAACGTTGCCAAAACTTGGCTCAAGTTACATCAAATGCCTAGAGATTGCCATTGGCAAGAACTAAATGGTCATAATTTGATCAAATCTAGCAGCAAACTAGTCCCCAAGATGATGGCTTATAATATGCTAATGCATCGCAAATTATATACAAGAGGTCCTAGAGATTTTAAATGCAACATAGCAACAAAAAAAAAAAAAAAATATTAAAGCTTAAGAGAAATTTCCAATTTAAGAAAAATAGGACATTCTTACAGAAAATGTTATATTAACGGAAATGTTAAGTAACATTCTAATTAAGTAACATAAATGTATCCTATATTCCTGATCCTGATTTAAATGAGCGTAAATTCTTTAGACACCCTACACGGAGATTTATTAATATAAAAGAAATTTGCATAGACTCAATCGATTTAAAGCAATAGCTAAAATATTTGTAATGATTGCCATTTTCATGCATTAAAGATGCATGTTGGGCCCCCGAAAGCCTGCAATAGTCTGTCTCTAACTCGTGTGGGTCCTTCAGTATCATCATAATAATAACCATTTAGATAGATTAATCTTAATTTTGCTTAATTCCATGCTTTTGCCTGCGCCTAATTGTTTGCCAGCCAAAGAGGTACGCATTATAAATTCAATTTACCAAAATCAACAAAATGCGCACAAATACCTACAATATACCCACACATACATACATATATATGTATAAAGCAGTAGAGAAAAAAGGCCCACAAAATGGGAGCATGAAAATGCCGTGAGCCGACAAGCGGCATCCACTTTTGAGAATGGGTAGTGGGTGGTAGAGTGGGTGGCAGGCAGACAGCCGTCTTAAAGGATTAAAAAAGTAAAAGCAAAAGTTGTTTGTTATACGCAAAAAAGAACATGGCAGGCGACATTTTGAGAGATGCTGGTGCCGGCTTCTTTAGTGTTCAGCCTTCGGCCTCTGGCGTCTCTTCGTCTCTAGGTCTCTATACGGTTTGGACACAATATCTTGGTTCATTTGCATAAGGGAGCACGCCATAAATTAACGCCACAGACGGTCGCTTGGTCGAGAGAGAAAGAACGAAAGCGAAATGAGAGAAAGAAAGATGTCTAAGTCAGTCGGTGGCCAAAAGTTCTATGTTCAAGTCTTGGGCCTGACAAATGGTCAGCGATTTAAATAGTTGAGAGCATCCAAGGCAACTCAAGGTCACCGAATGCAGTCAAGCTGAAAGTTCTTTTAATTGTTGGATTAGTTTAGGCACACAAACACATACAGAGCTAGCTTAAAGTCGCAATTATGTTTGCTTATTACCCATATGCCATGTGGATTGGATGACATAAATTAGGCAAAGCCATTACCATTACCCCTCAAAAATGTATATGTATATATTTCATTCACAACTCTCTCTATCTCTCTCTCTCTCTTTCTCTCTGTCGCCATCTGTTGTCACATTGAGGCCTGACCTTAACCTCACTCTAAGGATATATACACATTTATTTATAAGTATAAACGGTTACAAACAAAAAATATTAAGGAAACCTATCACAGAAATATGGTAGGCAGCTAAAGCAAAACAAAAAGCAGCTGTTCCAAGTGACAAGCAACAGCTGATCAGCTGTTCATACATCTGTTCAATCAGCTGTTCGAACAGCTGTCGTATAACAGCGCCTGCGCAGCAGAGTGGAACTTAAGAGAGTCTGCAAAAGGAGCTAAGAGCATGACTTTGCAGCTACAGAATTTGTGGAACTAACAATAACTTGCTGTCTGTGTGGCGTGTTGGGGGTGTTAGGTGGCGGCAGGGGGGGATATCAACAACAACTTTTGCGGACATTTACTGTTAATGCTTGCTGCTGCGATTCGTTCACAGTCTCCATTACCTCTCGGGGGCGTTCGCATCGTTCTTTCTCGTCGTTGTTGGCGTCGTTAACATCGTTGCCATCATCCTCGTCGTCTTCGTCGTTGTCGTCTTCGTTGTCGTTGCCATTGCCGCTGATTGCATTCGATTCGTAGCCCTACGAATGTTGCCTGCCAATTGTCTAAGATGTGAAGCAAACATTTTGTTTTTGCCCGCATATTGTGTCAGTTGTGTTTTGCATTCGCGTGAGCTAAGGCTGCTTCACTTGCAGCTACCAAAACCCAATCAGATCTCTGATCAGCACTTCGTACTATCTACTCTACTCTCAATATAAATAAATACATTGTATCTAATCGTCTATCTATCTTTTGACTTGTGTTATGTGAAAACTAATAAATATTAAACCATATTTTCTTAAGTTTGTTTACCCGAAATACAAATACAATACAAAAGTTATTAACATGAATTTTTTGAGTGTTCCAAGTGTAAATATTAAAAGACTAAAGTATACAAAATATTTCACAAAAATTGCAGTAAGTGTATTTTCAATTTTTTTCTACATTGTAGAATTTTTTAAAATGAACAAAGATCAGAAATATTTTCTAAATAGTTCGAAAGGTTTTGAGAAAAGTTTTCTTACATTCAACCAATTTTATTTCCCATTTTTTTCGGATATATTTTTTCAAAATTTGCATTTGGAAAGATTTAATAAATCAGTGTTCTATATAATTTATGAGGTTTATATATATGGTTTATATATTGCTGACCCACACGACTTAAGTTAAAACAAATAATCAACCATAACCGAATATTTTGAAATGCTATAATTTCATGCAGAAAAAATATCAAAAACGCTTGATATTTTACACATTTAAAAACTAAATGGTATATCTCAAAATTGGCATTATAAAGTTAACCAATTGCATAATCAAAACCATTTTCTTCATTTCATATAGTTGAATTAGAATAACTTAAGAAACAAACCCTTTTTTTCTTGGTTGCTGTTGTTTGTTCTCTTGTGAGAAATAAATGATTATATAATAAAAAACCAAAGAAAGAAACATATTTGTAGGTTCACCGACTTGGTGAATACTCTTTTTGTTGATGTAATAAAACGCATTCAACTTTGACACAATTTTTTACAATATTTTTAAGAATTTCACATACTTGTTTGTGTGTGTGTGTGTGTGTATGCTTTCCTGTTGAATTAATACACCTCATAAATTTCAATGAATTCAGTTCTGCTTGATTTCACAATCTTAACTCTCCCACCCCCCGATTTCGCCCTCTCCCTCTGTCAATCACCCTGTCTTTCTCTCTCTCTCTCTTTTTCTATCACACGTTTATCACACAATTGCAAGAAAATTAAATCCAAAGTGCTTACAACATTTTCACTCATTGATTCATTCATTCGCTCATCCATCGATGTCGACTCAAAGACGTTTTTCACGAAATTCATCCCAACATTTGTCTAGTCGTTTTTCCTTTTTTGTTTGCTGTCTCTTCAATTTGGGGGAAAAGATTTAACTTAAATTTTCCCTCTTCATTGGAGTGTTATAAGTGTTGGCATTTAAAAAGAGAAAGAGAAGAAAAAAAATAATAACAAGAAAAAGGAAAATTTAGTTTCTTATTTTAATGATATTCGAAATGAATTTGAAGATAAAATCTCAGTAAATATAGGCACAGTAAAGAAAGAAAGAAAAGCGCAACCAAAGAGGAAAAGGTCACATTCCCACTTTGAAGGGAGAGTAAAAGTTTTCTTTTTTTCCCTATGTCATTTGCAGTGCCCTTTTTGTATCGTGTGCCTTTGTGTCGTCTTATCAAATTCAAGTGATTTCTATCATCTCAACATCATCATCGAAATTCTGAAAAAGAGTGAAGAAAATGAAAGCAACAGAAGTCGAAGAAGGAGATTCTTTGCGTTTTCTAACGAAATGGGAAAGGCAGAAACAAAAATAAACAATCATAAAAATGGCACTAGGCAAATAAGAAAACAAGCTGCCTGCACGTGACAAACAGAGAACAGAAAGAAGAAAAGAAAAAACAAAAATGTCAAAGGAAAATTGGTGAAAGAAAATCAGAAACAACACCTAAAAATGGAAAATGTTAGAAAGAACCAAACTAGAAGCCATCAATCAATAATTCGAATATTCAATACTCTCAAAGAACTACAAAAAAAAAATCCTTCTTTATATCTAACTTTAGATGATTCCTATGTCGCGTACGCCCAACACAGAAATGATAGAGGACAATTGACAAGCTGAGTGCACTGAGTGTATGGACAGCATTTCGCATTGTCTTGCTGCTTCAAAAACATAAAACAATAGTTGTGGGGGCGTGGCAAAAAAAAGAGATGGGAAAGAAGAAAGCCACATTGTAAATAAGTGGAGAGGCAATCAACAAATAGATGGAAAATCTGGGAAACGCATATGCAATGCGCATTGATTCTCACAACACACACATACCGAGAAGGACATTTGATCAATCTATCGTATTGTTGATGTCCTTGCGCAGTTTTCTGCCTAGCTTAACGGCCGAACGCCTTACAGTGGCAAAAACACAAAATTTGGCAAATTTGAGAACTTTAATCAAGGATATTGAGATCCAAATTCAGGCGATTATAAACATTTTGTTTTATTCGGTTTTTTGCCGTCTTAAAGTCTTCAAAGACATTAAATAACAAAAATGTGTGGAATTTCAAACTTATTTCGTCCCACTGTGCTGTGTGTCCGTCTGACAGTTAAGTCTAATTAAAATTTTTGGCTGTTGACAAAAACCTTAATTAAAATCTGTTAGGTTTTTTGGTTCATCTAATTATTTTCGCTACGTTCAGTTGAGAAACTACTTTTACCTCTTTTTTTTGTTGACTGCTGCTGCTCGAATTTTAATCAAAAATCGGTTGGCAAAGTTTTTCAGCTAAGTAAAAGCCGCTGCTAGTGAAAAGTTTCTTTTTTTATTATTTAAAGGCCAAACTTACTTTGAAGGATGAAAGAGCAGAGAAAGAGAGCAAGAGAAAAGCAAGCAAAACTAATTTGAGCTATAAATTATAAATTATTTCCTGCCAGAAATCTCTCTTCAGTAAACATCAATAACAACAAAAACAACAACAGGAGGAGCAAACTCAGATATGAAGATTTTCGCATTGATTTGCATAACGTGACGTATGCGTAATAATGTTGGAAATCAAGTCGAAAATCTTTGACAGGCTAAACAACCGACAACGACTTGGCATATTGACTTTATATTGCTTTATTTACATTATCTCCTTTGTGTATATAGAGCATATAGAACAACAACAACACCAACAACAACAGCAACAACTAGAGAAAGAGAAAAGAAAATTCATTCAAATTTCCTCGCAGTTTCCTTGTTATTGAATTTCATTTTTGTGCGTGTTTTCCTTTTGTTTTATGCACGCACAAAAAATATTTCTTTTTCCTCTCACTTTTTTTCTGTTTCTCTTTTTTTTGGGTTTGGCTCGCGTAATTTGAGTTGATTTGTGATAAGCGTGGGAGGGGGGTACCATTATTTGTGGTGAGGGGGAGGGATGGAGGTAGGGAGGGGCCGGGGCGGGTTGCTGTTTTGATTGTTTCATATATTTTGGTCTATTTGACCTGCCTTGACATTGTTCGTTTGCCTGCCAGAGTCATGACTACCCCCATAGGCGCCTAGATGTAGGCAATGCTATTTTTTATGCTCGTTTATGGTGATTGGAGAGGTTTTGCTTCGTTTTTTGTTTTTTTTTTTTTCTTGCTTTTTGCTGCCTTTATGTCAAGTGCTTAAGCTCAGATTTCTGGGGAACAGATATGCACGTAATGCCAATTATAAAGAAATTACTTTTTGGTTAGAAGTCAAAAAGAGAATATCAAGAAAAGTTTCGTTCGTAATGACAAAATTGTTATACTCTTACCACAATTTCATTTCTCAATCGAAATCCTTAAAGACACATTGCTGGAAAAAAAAAAAAATAGTTTTTCAATTAGTTCATCAAGCAATTTTGTTTAAAATAGAAATAAAAACAAATTAAAGAGGCAAGAAAAAAATGTTTGAGTTTTTATTCGCTCAGCTCAAATCCTTCTTTAGGTTTATGTTAACTCCCAAAGAAGCAAAACGATCAAGCTAGTCAAAGAATGAAAGAGACGAATCTAAGATCTTATGCCATATAAAGGGTATCTCAAAGGGCCAGATAAGTAGGTACATGAACAATTTGAATTAACTGGAATTGTATCTATAAATAGGCTAGAGCTAAAAATTGTTTGCTGTCATGGCAAAAAGTCCACCGCAACAATAAAAACTTCAACTGCACACACTTTTTGTATCCCACACCACAGACCAAAGCGACAAAATGCAAAAAGGCAGGCGGCAACATTCCAAACAAACGCCTCCAGCATTTGCTAGCGAGCGAGAGAACTAGCTGGAGCAATAGCCGTGCCACAGCATAAAGTTCTGCCCCGCCGCCTGTTTGGGACTTTTCGACCAACAATTTATTAAAATATAGCAAAAGTTTCGTTTACTTTGTATTTTGTGCCTTTTTCCGTTTGGTTTTTTATTCTCTTTTTTTTTTTTTTTTTTTTGGTTTTGTTGTTGGGTGTTGGGTGCGCGAGCGAGCGCTATAAAAATTGTCACAGAAATGTGCCTTAAGCATTTGCGATTTAAGTTGGCATAATAAATTCCAGACTAACTCACGACTCTTGCATAATTTATAAGCGCTGAAGCGGACTTCAAAAAAAAAAAGAGAGAAGAGTGAAAAAAATAAAATGAAAAACAGCACAAATTATGATTTGCAACCAATTTTTGCAGATTTGTCCCGAACGTGAGGTCCTCTCTGCGTGCGTGTATGTGTGTGTGTGTGTGTGTATGTAGGTGGTTCTGTGTTTGGTTGTGTCTGTGTGTGTCAAGCTGCCACTAATTGTTGAATGTTGTAAAAGTTGAGCCAAAAGCGTTTCACGGGCAAAGGACAAACTGGTACACGGACACGAACGGGCTAGGACTCGACACGTTGTTCTTGATGATGAAGACTACGGTTTTTTTTTTTTTTTATTTTTTTTTTTTTTTGGGTCCATGCGTAGCTGTGTCCGTGCCGGTGTCGGTATCATCGTCGTTATCGTCATCGTCGTCTGTATGCGTGCTCAGTGCCGTGGCAACATTTGGCCAAAAAGCAAAAACAGCAAATGGCCATTAAAGTGCTGCAGAGGAATGCGAATGTTAAATGAATTTAACAACAGGCTGGATGAAAGGCGGGACGCAAAAGCAAAACCATGAGTGCCGCCGCCAGAGCCAAAGAACACTGCGGCAAAGTGAAGTACTACACATACTACTAGGCAGGCACGAAGTCTGGCAGCAGCAGCAGCAGCAACAGCAGCAGTCAGTTGAGGGTTAAAACATTTCTACTCCTTTTATTATTATTATTTTTTGGCAGCCTCATCACATCATTAAAGTGTGTGCCGGGCAAAGGGTAGATCAGCTTAAGTCACAGACTTAATATGCAGAATCAAGTCAAGGACTTCAGCTTGGGTTATCCTTTTGGAATTCGCCATATTGTAATCTCATCTTTCAATCATATATTAAGAAGAAATCTTTTTCTGTGTATGCAATTCTATTCGATTAATCTGCTTGGTCTGGTTCAGTTATTTAATTAATTAATGAAACTTAATTGAGAGATATTCAATTGTATGATTTTAAGCATCCGATAAGCAAAAACTGCTGTAGAGTTACCAAATGTACCAATACGTCACTCGAGGTATATGGTTACCCTTTCAAGTAGTGTTGGTCAATGTATGTAGTTATTAAAATGCTTTGCGAATTTAGTAGCTTTCCTTCCGTTGGCATAACCCGTTTTCCAGCGCTAAAGCTCGTTATGAATTACAACTGCATAAGGCGAAGACAAGTGTAAAATAGTTTTCTTTGCATTACAAAATGAGTATTGTAGAGTATTTAGGCATTAGAGTTGATTCTTTTGACGTCTTACCAAACGTTTTGATGAGCAAATTGCGTTTGTGTCAAGTGTTACAGTAAAAGTTGCCTCTATAACAACAGCAACAGCAAATGCTTTACAGCAACTTTTCGTCAGTTGGCATTGCCGCAAGGCTGGCAAAGGTCCAGCTAAATGTGTTTAAATGAAAAAGGTTTTTTTTTTGCCCTCACTTCCCATTACATTAATGTTAAGTTAGAATTTCAGCTCGCTGCGCAAAATTCCATCTCAGCTTCAAATGAAACGGTTGTTCGTTGTTTTCCTTTTTTTTTTTAAGAACTTTTAGTAAAAAGAAAATGTGACCACAAGCTCTAGAGCTCTACGTGCTTGGAGAGAGAAAAATGGCAAACATGAATCCATTTAAATGACGAGCCAAAAGGCACGTAAATCGAAGGGCGAATTTTCTTTTCTCATTTTTTCGTTTTTTGTCGTATTTCTTCTTGTTTTTTTTTTTTTGTTCGTTGGAAACGTTGTTTTTCATTTGTTTATTGCCAAGTGGCAGCAATTGCAGCAATCAAATTGAAATACCAAAACGTTGTCAATCATCGAATGTAGATAGACATATTACAAGAAAATGCCGGCTCAAAAGGATGTTAAGGAGAAAATTGGGTGGGCAAAAATTGAGCAGGTGCGGCAAGTTGAGGGGGCCCGAGTGTGCGTGTCAGCGAAACAACTCATATTGCGGGCATGATAAGAAGTAGGCGGTGCTGGGTGGGGATTTGAGAAGGCGGGAGGTGCAAGTTCAGTCGGATTATAATTTGGCGCGAAAAAATGTAGAAAAACGCATCGGAGCCAAACAAAATTGCCAGACACTTTGGCATAATTGGGTCATAAACTAGCTCAAGGATCTATCACTCACTTGGCAGACTACATATAAGATGGTTGATGACCTTTTTGATATATGTACATATGTACTCGTAATACTCGTAAGTATACTCATAGGGAATCAAAGTCTTTTGTCTCTCAATTGGGTTTCCTGCTTAAACAATTATTGTGTTTCTATTTTGATGTAGTATCTAACGTTCTTTTTTTGTTTCGTGACTATGATTGGCTAATTCTCATAATCTACTTTTATTGTTTTGTTGTAAGTATTTGTTTCATATCGATCAACATTAAAACCTTTCAATTACTCGAACTCCTTCATCCACTTGGCCTACTCAAACTAATTGGCTTGTCTCTCTCGCTCTCTCTTCTTTAACTCTGTCCCTGAGTTGCCCTCACACTTTGCTACTAAGCTCGTTTTAATGAAGCATCGTAGCGCATAATTATAAGCACAAATTATTCAATTTCCAAACTAAATGACTATATACAACAACCTCTATATACAAACATACATATGTATGGAATTGTTTGTTTGTTTTGTTTGCTTGCTGGCGAATATTCTTTTATTTTCCTTCTTTTTGTTTTCGTTGTTGGTTCTTTTTTTTTTTTTTTTTGTTTTGTTTTTGGTGCAAAGGAATTATGAAAGTTTGTCACGTTTATCACGGAGAACGAAAATGCGTAGCTATAAATAAAACCAAAATGAAATGAAATTAAATGTATTTATTTACTTTGGCTCATTGGTTGGCACAATACACACACACACACATACATACATCATTACAAAAGTACATGCACATATTCTCTTACACAAACAGAGTGGCCTTTTTTTAAGGGAGGGGGGGGGACCAACAACTGCAAACGATAAGTAAGCATAGGACTTACGTGAAAGATATGTATCAATCGACTAATGAAAACTATACTTTCAGCTATCATAAATATTAAATAGGACTGTTATATGACTATTAAATGGTCATTATGTGTGGGAGTGAGTTAACTGTTATATTAATTGTCCTACGAATGACAGGAACTGTTCCATAGATGGAAACTAGTTATTAATTGGACTGTTGTAAATCTATTATTGTTTAGACAACTCTCATAGATTGTAAACAGTATTCCTATATCGATAACAGTTCTAAAACTAATCTAAAAGTAGATTGAAAATTTATCAGCCTTCTGGTTCTTTTCCAAGTTATTGGCTAGTTCTTGACTATATTGAAACTATCAAACTTTTGGTGACTCAACTTTGCTTTGCATTCAAATGCCCATAGACCCTGGGAATGATATACTACTTTGTATAGCTAACATACATCCTTCCTCTATGCATTCTCTGATAATATACATCAGCAGAAATTGTCAACACAGCCAGAAAGCTTACAAACTGGCACAAGTCTCTTAAGTGGCAAAGCATGTACACAGTAAATTTCGGAGAAGACCCTTTTACTACAACTATGTATATATATATATATGTACATATATAATATATATGCTTGTATATATTAATACTTCATGATGGTCATGATGATAGAAGAAAGACACCCTGTGATGCTCTCACCACTCAGATAATTCAATTAGGCTTCTTCATTGTTAATTACAACTAAAACGAAAAACACGAACGACCCAAAACGGAACGCAGCTCTCTTGCCACGCCCACTTAGCCGGGCACGGCATTATAATTTTCTGTGGTAAAATGCGTAAAATAATTAAAACAACATAAATAATGTTATTATCAACAGAAACATATACACCAAAAGAAGCCAAGAAAAGTGGGAGAGAGAGAGAGAGAGAGAGAGAGAGAGAGGCAAACCAGTGACAGAGAGAAGAGAGAGTGAGTGAGAGAGAGTGAGTGAGAGTTTTGGCCATTGTCCTTGATGGTGGGTCTAAGTAGATTTCAAATTATTCCATTAGAGTTGATGACATTTGTCGCCCATGTTGCCTTTTTCTTTCTTTCTGCCTGCCTGCCTTCCTCCCTCTGTCCCTCCCTTCCTCCACACACTGATGATGATATGTGAAGTGCTAATGCCATCGCGTCTGTCCATCGGTATTCCAGCATTCTCTTTCTCTGTCATTTTCGTTTTTCTCTCTGTCTCTCTGTCCGTCTGTCTGTCTGTCTGTCTTTCGCACTAAATTAGCTAAGCAACTTAATTAAAGAGTGTTGTACCAGCAGCTTCAGCAACATCAACGGAAGTCTTCCTGCCTGCCCCCTATCCCCCTATCCTCTCCAGCCCCATTTGGCATATCATTTGCAATTTGTCAACGCTTTATCTATCAAGTAGTTGTACATGAACACCAAATGACAGCACGCACTCTCTCTCACTTCTCACCTCGCCTCACCTCACCTCACCTCAAGACGAGTGCGTACAAATCGCAAGCAAAAATGTTGATTTCGTATGCTTAAATAAAAATTAAATGCAAATTGCATGCACGAAGGCGCCAGACTATGTGATTTATGCCACAGCCAAGAGAAGAAAAAAAATTAGGACAAGAGCAAATGAGACTCATCAATCAGAGCGGCAACAATAAAACAAAACAAAAAAAAAAAGAACCAAACTGAGGTGTGGCCCTATGATAAAAATAATGAAGATTAGTATTAAAGATGCCTTTGAGGATGACAGTGTCATAATGACTTGCTAAAATTTCCATAGATATATCCTGTGATTTGTCATCGACAAGGTATATATGTATTTATGAACACGTGCAGATAAATTTGAAGGATATTTGTCACGTTTGCAATCCACTTTAAGAACCACTTGACAATTATTAACTTTTCTACTTTCGATAACGCCTGAACTGGAAACAGTATTGCCAGACTTCTTTAAACCACTTAGCTCAGAATTTCTGTTGCATACCTTTGGGATGTTTTTCCCTATCAATCGACAACCTTTTCATATAAAACTATATAAGTTACTTCATAGAAGAATATTATTAAAGACGTCTTTAAAGCGTCGCGTGCGTTTCATTCTTTTCACCTAAACACAGGGTAGGGTACAAACTATTCTAATTCAAAATGTTTTATTGCTTTTCCTGATAACTTTTTACGTTGTATATATGTATATTTTGTCATAATTTGCTTTTCCACTCTGACTGACAAGAAAGAAAAAGATAAGAAGGCCTGCCAGCAATTGATTGAAGCTGACGCCCACAGAAATAAGGAAGGAAAAACTTTGACGGCAACAGTTTTAAAGCCATCGAATGGTAAAATAAAATGTGTGTCATGGACAGGGATAATAAATTGACTATGGCCGACACGTAGGCGCATAAAACTCTCCCTTGGTTATTGACTGTCATCTCTTTTTCTCTCTCACACAAACACACACACACACACACACACGAACGCACACTTTCGTCTTGCTTCTTTATCTTTGCACTTCCAAAACAACAAAAAATTGTCAAGTGGTCAGCAGTCCGAAACTGAACTCATGCAAAATTAACATTCTAAAAAACATTCCCCAAGCAAATACAAAAAAAATGCTGCACCCACACACACATTCAAAAGACTGAGACAGAAATTCGTCCTACCCCTCCGCACACACATACACACACACACACACACCAACACTCGCATGGGCACTTGACCTTGTTGGCTGGCATTCACTCAGCTATTTACAGCTGACTTGGCAGTTTTCTTCTCTTTTTTCATACCCTATAGTCCATATGATTTTTAAAGGGTATACTGCACGCAGCTATTAGAGAGAGTCGCAAAGACCATAGAAGCGAAGGGACTCTTAAGTAACCGAAGGACAAGGCTAGAGAATGCCGCAAAAGTGCAGTGGATGGAGTACTCAAAAATATTACTCACTCTAGATCCAGCGCTAGCTAGATCAAAACGACTCAAAAACGTTACTCATGGATGGATTTAGTATATACACTCTCGATCCAAGGGGTCTTCATGGTATCGAAATTCTTTTCCATATAGATTAGGTTAGTATTTACCTATTCGGTAGATAGTATATAGACCGAATATGGACAAAAACTGGTTAAAGAATGTTCGGTATCTAAAAAAAATTCAATCAAGTCGTAAGCCTGCTTTCAAGGATATTACAGGATGCTACAGGGTATTTTTGAGGTCGCCTTTGGCCCTCCATTTGGTTTACGAGATTTTTCGTTCTGTTGCCTCAGGCAGCTGCAGGCTTTTAATTTTTTACAGCTGCTATTTAAAAAGGGAGCAATAGCAGGTGCGTGGGAGGGGGTGAAGATAAAGAGCCAGAGTGCTACTTGGCTGAAAAGAAATTTGTGGAGGGGGGAGTGTGGAGGCTGTGTGGGACACATCTTAACTTGGGGTTGCCTGCCATTATTCATATTTTGACAGCCTATGGGGGCCCACGCGGCGTATGCGTTTTATTTGCTTTCATGATGAACTTTCTGCATATTTTACGTGGGCCAAATACAATTTTTTTTTTCAATTTTTTTTTTCGGGACTTTCCCTTTTTTCTGTGTGCTCCTTTTTTGGGCGTTTTTTTTTTTTTTTGCCTGCCTTGAAACGAGCATCTAATGCGCGTGTAAATTCTTCACTGGCTGCCTATTTACTGGCTTGATCTTTTGCTGTGACCACAGTTCAAAATGGTTAAGTGCAAAGGGGTCAACAATAGGTTGGGCTTGTGTTGACTTATGGACAGAACGAATGGAAAAATGTATCTAGCCTAGAGTCAAGCATCAGTGGCTAATGAATATGATGAGCGAACCAAACTTGAGACACAAAAACTCAAATTTAAAGTCTTTAGCAAACGAAAGTTTTCTTCAATTGAAAATTGATGGCTAAACAGAAAATATTGCAACTTCATTTCAATGTTTCGCCCATCAATCTGGCACACTTTATTCTTTAAACTGGCAGTTCAAGCACAATTTTGTGGCAAACCGAAAACAACAACAGAACAATTTCAAACTTGTGCTAAAAATAAAACAAAATACAAAATTTGCATAAATAGGTCGTCGAAGGGAAAACCAACCTGAAAGTGAGACATCAGGCAAAGAAAATGAATAGCAGAACATGTGTTTGCCAGTGAAATTGATAACCGACCCCTCGCAAAAAGAAAAAAGGGATGAACAAACAAGGAGCTCCAATAAAAAAAGAACCAGGCTAGGATTAATGGAATATCTTGGACACTATCGATATGTTTATACCCTTACAAATAATTTCTATATAATAGAATCCAATAAGGATTCAGTCTATCCACAAAGTAAGAACTTAAAACCTGAAGATTAACAGAATTTGTTTAATAGAATTTGCATTTAATTATTTTATCTATGTACATAATTATTTGTTGTTCCCGTTCAGTCTCCCCACAAATTAAAAACTTGAAACTTGTTTTCTAAAGTCAAAGGCGTTCTTCAAAATGTATATAACCAACCTTAGTACAGGGCATCGGCAAAATTAAATGAAACAAAAGTTCGGGTCTAGTTTGAAGTGCATTATGGGGCGGAATGGAGATCGAGATGATGGAAATGGTGGAGAAGAAAAAGTAAATGTTCACCCTTTTGTGGCAGCATACACTCAGTTGATTTATGCTCCGAGACTGTCATAAATTTTAATATTTAAATAGAGAAGATGCTTTAAACAATAGTCAACCAAATTTTATAGTCCAGTTTGCAGCTCATAAATAAATATGCCCAAAACACCTGAGATCTATTTTGAATATTTGAGTAAGGCCTCAGGTGTGCTGTTATTGTTCTTCTTGTTGTGTGTGTGAGAGAGAGACATGTGTTGGTTTATGTGTCTATTTACGCCTTGCTTCGTTGGGTTACTAAATTGTACCGATATATATATATTTATTTAATGAGACATTTGCGGTTAATATTGCATTATTTATGTTCGAGAAAGGGTTTAAAATTTTCTCTGTACATAAATAACAATTTTTAATAAAAAAAAAAACAACAAGGTGATTTAGTTGCATTAAGTTAAATTTTAATTATGAACCATAACCGAGCATAACCATTAAGCAAAATGTCTTTGACACAAAACGAGAAACTAATTAGCCATTAAAAACCGCAATTATGTCTATTGATTAGAAATAACCATGACCCCAAAATAACCCCATTGTATAAGGGTAAAAGACAAAGCAATAAAGGTTGCCTCTTAATTTTCGATTCCATTTCCTATTTGTCTTAGTCTTGTTGGAATTAGTGTCTTGGTATTTCATATTCAAATTGTGTGGTAAGCAAAACTAATTTGCAAAGTCATTTGTATGCAACCTGATTGCATATCAAGTCTAACCCAAAATGCAATTCTAACTAAAAAGAAACGAAACCTTAAAAACACGAAAGAAAAGAAATCTGTTGGAAAATTATGTAAAAAATTTGCAATTAACCTCTTTCTAGGCTGCTCTGTGCACTCTGTGTGTGTCGTTTAACAACATTATCAGGCGACTTGAGTGCACACTTAGGGCAAATGTTGTCGCGATTCAACAAGAGTAACAATAGCAATAACAAGGACATTAAGGACAGGACATGCCACATGCCACACATTAAAGCCTCACACAGACGGACAGACGGACGGACGGACGGACGGACAGGCAGACTACTTGAATTTGCAGTTTTCTACTATGCGGGTTGATGTAGATAGGTGGGTAGACTAGAGATAGGGGTGGAGGAGGTAAACTCCTCCCTTCTAGTTTAGATTAATGTCAACTCATGGTTAGGAATTTTTTGCCAGAGACGTGACATCATAGAGGGATGTGGGGGGAACGAAATACTTAGTGAGGATCATTCAATAACTAGCCAAAATTCATTTGTCACACAATTTTTCCACTGTCTACATTAACGAATTTTACAGGGGGCAAAATTTGTGGTTTTTTGTTTTTGTTTTTTTTTTTTTTGCGACCATACGTCCATGAAGAAAACAGTTTGTCATTTCAATGGTGTTGACGTTGAGGCAATGACGATGTTGATGTTGGTGATGATGATGTTGATGATGATAATGATGATGGTGATGATGACTTTGACTTGATGCTGATGCCACTTAAGCTTACCTCCACCTCTCTGCACCACAGAGACATACGACGCATAGACATGCTGAGTCAGTTTTTTGGCCACGCCCATTTGAATGACATTTTTATTATTGCTGTTTGTTTGGAATCTGTAAACATTCTGTGCGTCAGGATGTCAAATATTCGTTCAGGAACAAAAGCGGCGACCGACATTCATTCTGCCTAATGTTATGACTGGGAAATTTTGAGCATTAATTAGCTAAGCTTTCCAATTGCAAACCATTCTGGTTAATCATATTACACATACGCACAGGTGTACGCACCTTGTACAAAGATAATTCAAATGTCAACCAGTTGTCATTGTTCGCGAAATCGCGTGGATTTCTTGGGAAAATAACATTACACAAAAAATATATGTGTATACAAATTTGCCTCAATTTCGTTGTTGTTATCTGTCTGGTTTTTTGTCTTCGCCGTCGTAGCATTCGTTTTTTATTTCGATTTTGCTGCGTAGGCGTCTGTCTCTTCTTTTTTTTTTTTGCTGGTATCACGCATACGTCATGATGTCTGGGGTTTTGGTTATACTTATATATATAAATATATTTGACATAAAGCTGCACTCGTTTGGCATTTACAAAAGAAAAGTAAAAGACCTTACGGCAGCGATGGGGGTGGGGGGAGAGGGTGAGAAGACAAAGCTTCGATTTAAATTTTCTTTTGTACTATTGAAATATTTCATCATACATAAAATATTGATAATAGAAATTGTCTATAAAATGATGAGCAATTTCCATTAAACTGTTAACTCAGACGAACTGCACTTTGACCCCAATGAGCAGCGAGCATGAGTTAATTATAATGATTTTGGGAAAGGATGACACAGGACGACAAATGTGCAACAACTGACAATTCTGTTCTATGGCACGCTTATCAATGCAATTACACATGAGTTCATCATTTACTTATCTATCATACATACATACATATATGTATATCCATATATAATGCCCTTGTGCATTGACAGAGTTCAAACCAAATAGAAACATAAACTACCTCAAAGTGATACAGAAACAGAGAGAGAGAGAGAGACAGAGAGAGAGGGGCAGATGCAATGCATACATATTTAGGCAAAATTGAAACTTATGGTATACATATACATATATGTATATCTATGTACATGTTTTTGTAAAGTACAGAGAGAGAGAGAATGAGAGAGAGAAACCTGTTAACTGGTTGCCTGAAGGCGGAGTTTGTTGAATAGCAGCAATTTAGTGCTAAAAACTTTTCCCTCAACATGTGCAAATACTTTTAGTTTTAGTGTGGCAAGAACAATGCTCGTCTTAATTGAGTGGCAGGCAGAAAGGCCGAAAGTGCTGATGATGGTGATGGAATGATGCCTGCCTAAGCTCTCTCTCCCTCTCTCTCTCTCTCTCTATAGATTAGTATGGCCAACGTGCCAGATCAATCTGGTCTAAAGTCAACTTACTCTGCAGTGAAACAGAAATTGTTTGTATAGCATAACAACAAATTGTTGTTTTGTCTTGTTTTATTAAACGTTTTAAATGATCTCGTAATTGTTGAACGAGTTCTGAGTGGGTAAACAAGTTATTGTGAATGAACAAACGTATTCTAATTGGCTATTTGTTGTTATTGGAACTGTAAACTGTGTTGTTTGAGAGTTACAATAACGAGTAGGACAAATGTCGTGTTAAACAAATGATTGTATTCGTTGTTGCACGTTGGTAGCGAGTGTTGGGTTGGTTTCGCTAGATAATTTATTCTCCTTTGCAATCGCTATCCTTAGATCGAGTAGTTGCACTCGTTATTATGTATTTTGAGTATTTGTCTGCTTGCTATTGCAATGTAAATGCGTAGTGGATTACGTTTTATATATAAGTATATATATGTCTGGAGAGATTACCTTATTACCGCTGAATGATTTGCTTTTATTTTCGTTATAGCCTTCCCCATTTCATTATCCACAATTATTATTGAACATATAAACACAAGCATTATAATAACCACAAAAATGAATTGTATGCCACGTGTAATAAGAAAAAAGGGGGTGGCAGGGAGCGTGGGGGGCAACAAAAAGCGATAAGTACGATGGGTAAAATCAATTTACTTGACACCTGAACTTGATTTCTTCTTCGTCGTTGGCCATTTACGACTTGTCCCGGCCATAATAAGCAGCTGTTGCCTGTCTGTCGTGAGCAACAATTGCCGCTGCCGCTGGCTTTCAGTGGCTCTGCCTTTTGCCTTCTACCGTCTCCCATTTACCATTTACCATCCTGCCTTCTGCCTCCTTCGCTGGGCACGTCAAGTGCATTAGTTGGCTATTTGCTTAGCCATTTTGTGTTGTGTTCTGCCTGCCTGCCTTTCAATTGCAAACAAGAAAATGAAAATGAAAACGAAAACTGAAACTGAAAGAGTGTGCCAAGAGGTCGTCGTCGCCGCCGCCGTCGTCGTCGTCGTCGTCTATCATTATACAGAAGCACTGGCTCGTGAATCTTATGGTTACCAAAGTGGTCGGGTTGGGTTCTTACGAGTCTTGGGTCTGAGTTGGGGTCTCCATTGAAAAGTAAACACAAGGTCAGAGTCAGAGTCAGAGAGCGAAAGGTGTGAAAATGTGAAAATCAAATTATGTAAATAGCAAAAATGCTAAGCATAGAATCAACTTGAAGAAGAGTAATTAAAATTTTCGCCCTCCTTAGTACAAATGTTTACTTTAAAACTGAATTTAAAAGTGCAAGGAGCACAGGACACGTATGTATGTGTATGGCATGAGAATATCAGCTTATAAAAACATACAAATCACACATAATAGACGTTTTCAATATTTGTAGCATACTTATGGGGTGTAATGGTGTATTAACAGGTCATAGAAAGTCTTTTAGCGAGCTGAAACAAATCTCAGAATCAGGATGTTATCTTAGCAACAAGGAATATCTTCTGTCTGAAAGGCATCTCGATAGTTCAATATTTGCAGCATACTTTTGGGGTGCAATTATAAGAATTGGTGACCCCTAACCGAAACTAAACGAACTGTAAGCCTCTGCTCATACTCTACATTTCTCTAATACCTCCTTTTGTCATTTACAAGTTTGTTTCTCTTCCGTATCATCTCTTCCTTTTGCTGTTTGCCACAAAAGCTGCTGGCCAAGGAAATGCATTTTGTGTGTGTGTGTGCAAAGAAAAACGGGAAAAACTAAAAGCAAATAATAAAATAAAATGCTCGCCTGCTTTTCTGTAGATAATGTTTAAGGGAGAAAGTGGCAGGAAATGCGAGAGAGGGAAGGAAAATGATAAGATTGCTAAAACCAAAAAAAAAAAAGGAAATGACACTTTAAATAGTGAAAATATTTTTATATTTTGTTTTGTTGATATCAAATACAAACAAGGACACACAGAGTAAAAAAAGAAAGAATGAAATGAAGATAGTATAAATAACAAAAAGAGCGTGAGCGGGGGTGGGACGAATTTCCCTTTAGGCAATGTCTGGTTGTCTAGGAATCCACCTAAGCAATGCCACCAATAGATAATAACTCAAATGAATTGCTTGTCGTATCATGGGAGGCCCCCCAAGGTTCTGCTTGCATTCCTTCGAGGGTAAAGTAAAGGAAAAAAACAAAATAAAAAAAAAACAAAAAAACACACACACACAAACAGTTGATGAAAAGATGGAGGAGACTGGAGATGCGCCTTGCGTCGTCTCAATAAAAATGCCAGGCAGGACATTGTGTTGTGATTTGCAGTGACAAAGCAAACAGAAACAGAGAAAGGACATGAGGACGAGAAGGAAGATAAGGAGGAGATAGAGGCGAAATGAAATGAGGCATGCCAAGTGGAAGACAGTAGCAAGTAGCAAGCAGCAAGCAGCAGCAGTCTGCAAAACAGATGATACTGACATTATCATCTACATTCGCTCACTCATTCACTCACTCACTCACTCATTCATTCACTCATTCATTCATTCATTCATCCGGCTGCCGTTGCTCTCGTTCAGCGTTAAAGTAAACGACATTAATGGAAACATCAAAGTAATTTGATTGCATTTTCTCCACAATGGATATGAATGAGCAGCAACAACAACTGACAGCCAAACGGAATGAAGGAATTGCCAGGCGAAAATCCACATCTCACTCGCTAAATATATATGTATATGTATATCTATATATTCGCATTCGTATTGGTATCATTCTCGGAGAGTGTGGGAGTGAGTGAGAGAGCGGCATGTGGATTGTGGTTGTGGCTGGGACTGGGACTGTGACTGTGACTGAGCAGCCTGGGCATAAGTAGCAGGCATAGTCTCATTTCCAGCATTTGCCATTGATAGCTCAGGGAGACAACCCAGCCTCAGCCCACCCGCTGTGGCTTCTTTATGGGTGTACAAGTGCGTGTGTGCGTGTGTGTGTGTGCAAGTGTGTGTCTATATCTGCCCCTTGATGCTGTGTTAATTTCATTTGCTTACAAAAATAGACAACACACAACCAAATGGAATGGAATATGTTCCAACTGTAATTGCCATGACCAACAGCAAATGAAATTACAGAACCGCAAAAAGATTGTATATGGTACCTTCAAATACATATACATATACATGTATCCCTACCCACATACATACATATGTACATATATTTGTTCGAGTGTATTTGGTTGGAGAATTGAAGGCCACACTTTAAGCCCAGGCATTTGAAATGACCCTGATTTAGGCATTAAAGGCTTCTTTCTCTTCTGCCGCTCCCTTGGCTCGTTGGCAATGAAATATAATCAGCTAACAAAACGATGCTCAATGTTCACTTAAGATGAAATTTCTATGCGAAAATCATATGCAAAATGAAGTCAAAGAAAAGCATATTACATTTCGTTTACATCTAGCCTACACATAAGTAGAACAAAGTTTCAGTTTCAGTTTTTAGCCCAATGATATAAGATGTTTGAAGTATGTATATTTTGTTGCTGAGTGAAATATAACATTATCGAATGAAAAAATTAAACAGTTTGCTTTTAAAAGTTAACTTTTGTGTGACATATTTTACACAAAATATTGCGTATTTGTTTTAACGGAAAACGGTTTAAATATTAGAAATACTAAAATGGGTTATTTCACCTTTAAAAATTTGTGGCTAGAGAACTTGAAAATAACTTTAAAAGTTTTCATTCAAGTTCAAGCTCTTTTCACTCTGCTGCACTCCACTTGTTGACCCAAAAAAAACACTTGAGCCAAGAGCAACCTCCAACACACCCACACCGACACACACATGATTGCCTCTATTCTTCAGCTGTTGAGCTTCACACCAGACTTTCATTTGAAATATAAACAAAAACATTTATGATGAGTCGACGATAATGAGTGGAGTTTAGTATTTTTATTAAAGGCCAGTTGCTTGAAATTGAAAATACTTTGATCTTGATTTTAAGAGTGACCACCGACAACCGACCACGTGATAGAATGATGTAAATACATAAATCAAATGACGTGAATGGAACGGGGACGAGGAGAGGCGAGACATTTTTTTCTCATCTCTCTCTCTCTCTCTCTTCTATGGCTACAAATTTCATTCCATTTGCTGGACATTTTTCTTTTGTTTGGCGACATTTCCACCGTTTTGTCCCACCACCACCACTACCCCCCTCATATCTTCACGTTGCCAATATCTTCGATGCGGCGATTTGTGGTCCTGCATACACAAGTGAGTGGACCGCAGCGGCAATAGGATTGGGCGTGGCAGGCTTGGGTTGGGTTTTCAGAGATGTTGTTGTACAATACCATTTTGTATGCGGAAATCAGTTTGTGGTTTCAATTTCTCGTTTGTTACCTTTTTGTCACATGTTGCCTTTTTTTCCCATCCATTTCATTTCATTGTTCTTATTGTTGTTATTGTTGCCTACTGGACGATATGAGAAATGACCAATGAATGGTCTCACCAAACTTTCGATATCCTTGCGAATCGCTTATGAGTTTTTAGAATTACTTATGTAGAATGGTCTATGTAGAGGTTCTCTTGTCGAGGTAATCAATATACCCTATTTGCACAGAGTATTGAGAATGAGAAAATGTTATTCAGTTGTGTTATTAAAACGCTTTTCATGCGCAAAATTAAGTTCTTGTTTGTGCTTGCTTTGTTGCTGCAAGGAAAACCATTCAATAGCAATCTATTGATTTACCTTAGTTTTTCCGCCCGTCCACTCTCTCTCTCTGTCTTGCTCTGTTATTCTTGTGTCTCTGTCAAGGCATCTGTGCTTTTGCTTTTGCTGCTGCTGCTATGCCCCCAGCTGGCTGTCATTCATTAATCATTTTCATCATATGTAATTAAAACCAAATTAATTTATGCTCATAGTTAAATTGTATGAAATTAATGCTCGATCGATTCTAATTGTTGTTATTTTATTATTAAGAATTACGCAATGCCCCAATGGCTAGGCAATTAATTTATATAATCGTATAGATTTCAATGTAACGACCAATGAGAAGCCTAATGTAAACATAAATTAATTATGAAACAAATTATTAACCAAAATATTTGCCTATCAATCAACAGCGACAACAAAAGCATAAAAACAAAAACAAATCACTTCACTTTAAGGATAGACTAAATTGCAGAAATATACTAAAAGATGACTGATTGACTATCTCACTCTCTCTCTCTGTCATACACACACTTCAGGCAAAGTCTAAAGATCTAAAGATTTCTGGCAATAAATCTTCAACATTTTTCATAGCCTACTTTTTTGGGCTGCCCGTAGAAGACATTCATAGTTGCTAATTTTTTTTCCGAACTTGACTGATTGACTTTCTGTCTCTCTCTCTCTCTCTCCTCACACTCCTCTTTGGCAGTCTATAGATCGGTTAGCCAGATTTTCGCATTCTTGCTATAAATCTTCAACATTTTACATTGCCTACTTTTTTGGGTTGTTCATAGAGGACACGCAAAAAATGGTCACAATTTCACTTCCGCTTTTGGTTTCTCCTCTGCGCTATGCGACAAGCAAAGAGATAGAGACAGCGAGAGAGAGAGAGGCTTGATATTAGAGGAAGTTATTCAATTTGTTACTTAGCCAGCTCAGTAAATATTTCATTACGGAAATTTTGCAAATCAAATTACCAGCTTGGCTTCCTTTCATTTTTATGCTTCAGCTTTTAGCCTCCTCCTCTCTAACAGGTTTTCTCTCTCTCTCTCGCTTTGGGTTTTTTTCTCTTTCTTTCTCCCGCTTAGTCTCCATTTTGCTGGCTGCATGTTTAAACAGTGTGTTGGCATTGCGGTTTTGCGCCTCATGGAACGTGTTAATTGCAGCCGCAGCCGCCCTGCCAGCTCTTCATTCTCCTCCTCTCCTGCAACTGCCAAGTGCAGCTGTCTAGCAAATGCAATTAAAATCTTTTCACATAGAAATTGTTACAGCCGCAAGAAGCATCGTCGTCGGAGCGAGTGCAGAGAACACATGACAGATAACAAATAGCTCTAGCCTCTCGCCAGTGCACGGAGAAAAGAAACGGAAAACATTTCGTATACACAAAATGAAAAAATCCTCAGGAAAAAAATGCATTTATCTGCGTTTTATTTTGCTTTGCCACGCTCCATCCATCCATCCATCCCGAATACAAATCTAATTTAACGCACACGGAGGCACAACACAGCAAAAAAAAAAAAAAAAAGAAAATTGATATATGCCACAACATCATGAGCGTAGGGAAAATATATGAATATTTGGAAAAATCATTCACAAGTTCATGAATATAAATGAAAACCCTAAAGATGTGCAAATCTTCTACTTCTTAGGCATAATATAATTCATTGTGGCAAACCAATTTGCTCCCTCAAAACAATGTAGAAATAGTCAATCCTAAGAAATCTGTCTTTACTTCGTGACTTTCAGTCGAGCATGCGAAATATTTTCAAAATCTAATTCATAGATGGATTCGCAACCCCTTGTAAACTACGCCTCTGTTGAAATTATGACATACTAATGTGCTCTGTCAGTCCAGCAGCTGCTTCTGCTGCTGCAACTTTGTGATGAGCTGTGTACTTGACCAGACACTGCTTGGCCTCATCTTTCGGATGGGTTAACGCGGTTTATTTATAAGGCTTATTTGGAATGATTAAGTGGATCAAAAGAAAAAATTTGTATTCTTTAAATTGAGATATCAAAAAACCAGTCTAAACTGAAACTGTGCCGCAATTCTTTCGCAGGGCAATTGTTGCTAATTAAGTTGCAAGTAACAGTCAAGGCATTCAAGTAGAAAGAAGAAGAGATGCCAAGCATGTACATGATGTGAATGCTAAATGAAAATTTAACAACATTTTTGCTAATCGGCTTTGGGGCCACCAACACGCACGCAGAGTCAAGATACAGGCACACGCACACACACACACACAAATACACACCAAGGAAGATTTGCTTAGAGGCGTCAGCAGGATCTGGGGCTGAACGAGGGCAAGTTTCAGACTGATATACAATATATATATAATTATATATATATGTATGTATATATAGAAGAGCTTTCAAGTGTGTGGCAAATGCGGCGTATGCGCAACAATTTACAAACTCACATTAATTATACGCCATGTTTAACATGCTCTTATATCAATGTCTATCTCTTTCTCACACTTACTCTCTCTCTCTCTCTATATCTGCCTGTCTCTATCTCTCTCACTCTCTGTCTCGTTGCAGCTTTAAATTGTGAAGAATTCAATTATTAATGCAACATTTGTCTATGCCCGTGACCGGGTCGTGGGTTCGTGGTTGTTGCTGTTGTCCTTGCCAGCAAATGCGATTGCATTGAGTGACAACCTGCAGCAGCAACAGTAGCAAATAGAGACGAACCGACCAAACGAACGAACACCAACAGCAACAGCAGCAGCAGCAACAACAACAACAACAATGGCCAGTGGCAACAATGAAACTGCGCCGCTGTACTGTGGTAGTGGCATGGATAATTTTCATACAAGGTAAGTGTGAGGCAGAATAAAGTGCAAAGTAAAAGTGGGTGGGAATTGCCCAATGTCAATGTCAATGCCAGAGACAGAGTCAGCAACATTGACAACGCAAACTGAAGGATGGGGTGACTGTGGGGGCACGGGCACCTCAAGGGCAGACAACAACAACAACTCAAACAACAGTCAGTTGATGACAACAATGTGGCATCGTTCAAAAATCGATTAGCGCTAAGCGACCTACCCTCTCCCCTTACCACTCTTCTATCGCTAGCACAGTTAACCACCATTTCTCTGGGGAGTCTCTTCAATTTCGATTTGCCATATAATTTTTGGTTCCAAATAAAATCGGCGATTAACCCACAAATTTTGTTCTTTTTGTCATTGTTTGTGTGTGTGTGTTTTTTGTTGCTGTGATTTGTGGACAAGTCTACGCGAACCATCAATTGACGACTTGAATCCAATTTAATGCTGATTTCCTATAACCAATTTTTGTGTGTCTGTCTTATTGTGTATGTTGTGACCCATAAAAAAAAAAAAACAAAAAACAAAACAAAGAGCAAGAGCAGGAGCGTCAGCGGCAACAAATTCAATGACCAAGTCCAAGTCAAAACCGTAACTGCACCCATAAAAATACGAATAGAAAATGCGGAAAATCGCATAAAAGGTAACAAAATATATTTATTGTTCTTGCATGCCAAGAACTCGTAAACGAAATGGGCGTGGCACAAGGCAATTCACAAAAAAACAAGAAGCGAAATAAAACCATGATCTAAGCAAAGAGACCTACTCAGAAGTCCAGCAGCCAACCAAAATAACGAATTTTTGACGTTCACACACGATTAAATTCTATAATTTTAGATCAATTGTGTTTTTAAAGTTATCAAGAGTTACCCTTGCCAATAAAAATTGAACCCAAACAAAAATATGAAGAAGAAAAAAAATAACATATGTAGAATTCCAAAGGTTTCCCTAATTACTCATAAAAATCAAATTTAATTATATTAAAATAAGGAAACTAGAATTGATCAAATGCGTTACATGTCCTTTCGACAACCATAAGGCTTCCTTCATTAGTCATGAAAAGCAACAAAGGCGTCTAATAATAAGTAAATGGGTCTTAGGTTTGTATTAAAAGATTTTACTAATTCAACATAAAACAAAAAGTAATAAAAAAAAAATTTAATAAAAAAAATTTAATATAAAAAAACAAGGAAATAAAGAAATGACGTTCACTAATCGTGTGTGAATGGAATTAGGTTATAATTCTATAATTTTATATCAATTGTGTTTTTTAAAGTTATCAAGAGTTTCCATTGCCAATGAATGTTGAACCCAAACAAAAATATGAAGAAGCAATGGAAGGGCAAGAAAAACAAAAAACCAAGCAAGAAAAAAAATAACATATGTAGAATTCCAAAGGTTTCCCTAATTACTCATAAAAATCAAATTTAATTATATTAAAATAAGGAAACTAGAATTGATCAAATGCGTTACATGTCCTTTCGACAACCATAAGGCTTCCTTAATTAGTCATGAAAAGCAACAAAGGCGTCTAATAATAAGTAAATGGGTCTTAGGTTTGTATTAAAAGATTTTACTAATTCAACATAAAACAAAAAGTAATAAAAAAAAAATTTAATAAAAAAATTTAATATAAAAAAACAAGGAAATAAAGAAATGACGTTCACTAATCGTGTGTGAATGGAATTAGGTTATAATTCTATAATTTTATATCAATTGTGTTTTTAAAGTTATCAAGAGTTTCCATTGCCAATGAATGTTGAACCCAAACAAAAATATGAAGAAGCAATGGAAGGGCAAGAAAAACAAAAACCAAGCAAGAAAAAAAATAACATATGTAGAATTCCAAAGGTTTTCCTAATTACTCATAAAAATCAAATGTAATTAAATTAAAATAAGGAAACTAGAATTGATCGAATGCGTTACATGTCCTTTCGACAACCATAAGGCTTCCTTAATTAGTCATGAAAAGCAACAAAGGCGTCTAATAATAAGTAAATGGGTCTTAGGTTTGTATTAAAAGATTTTACTAATTCAACATAAAACAAAAAGTAATAAAAAAAAAAAATTTAATAAAAAAATTTAATATAAAAAACAAGGAAATAAAGAAATGACGTTCACTAATCGTGTGTGAATGGAATTAGGTTATAATTCTATAATTTTATATCAATTGTGTTTTTAAAGTTATCAAGAGTTTCCATTGCCAATGAATGTTGAACCCAAACAAAAATATGAAGAAGCAATGGAAGGGCAAGAAAAACAAAAACCAAGCAAGAAAAAAATAACATATGTAGAATTCCAAAGGTTTCCCTAATTACTCATAAAAATCAAATGTAATTATATTAAAATAAGGAAACTAGAATTGATCGAATGCATTACATGTCCTTTCGACAACCATAAGGCTTCCTTAATTAGTCATGAAAAGCAACAAAGACGTCTAATAATAAGTAAATGGGTCTTAGGTTTGTATTAAAAGATTTTACTAATTCAATATAAAACAAAAAGTAATAAAAAAAAAAAATTTAATATAAAGAAACAAGGAAATAAAGAAATGAGTTGTGGCTAACTCGTGTGACTGAGCTCAACTAAAGCAATTTCCCCAAAATGCTGCTATTTATACTTTACAAAAATTGGCAGATCAGTGTTAAGTAAGTGCAGTGTTAAGCATGTGCAGTGTTAAGCATGTGCAGTGTTAAGCATGTGCAGTGTTAACCAAGTGCAGTGTTAACCAAGTGCAGTGTTAACCAAGTGCAGTGTTAACCAAGTGCAGTGTTAACCAAGTGCCTTGTGGCGCAGTGTTGAGCAATCAAAGTTGGTGGAGACCCGATAGCTGCGTGCATTCAATCAACAGTAGAGACGGAAATTACGTCCAAGTTTAACGATAATCGATAACGTTTAGGGAAAAAGCATTAATTTGTGGCAAGAACTGGAAAACGAGATGCTTTTCAAGCCCACCCGATAACTGAATTTTAACGATAAAACTAAGGAACTAACAATCTAAGGCATCCGAAAATAATTAAAAAATCTTGCACTATAGAAATATCAATAAAAAGGAACAAGAACTTTGAGGCAACACTAATTTAGAGAAAAGGTCCCACTTAGAACAATTGGTTATGTATTGAAATAGGATTTAGTGGATCGTTATAATCCCAATTATGTAAGTTAAGAAATACTAGTTGGCGAGGCATGTTTCGAGCCTGATGAGTCCCTCTATTTAAGAGCCCATTAAAGCTGGCAAAAACGAAACGGATTGGCTGAATTTGTGGCCAAAACTGGAAGACCCATTGCTGCTCATGTAGTATGGATAACCGAATTCTAACGTTAAAACTAAGGAACTAACAATCTAAGGCATTCGAAAATAATTAAAGTGTAGAGAGGTTTTTGGTCATGTATCAAAAGATTTCCCTGATTACTCATGACCGGAATAGAACAAAATTTAAATAATAAAAGAAAATATAAATAAAATTGAATAAAAATAAAAAAATGAGTTGCGGCTAGCTCGTGTGACTGAGCTCAACTGAGGTAATGTTCCACAAAATGCTGCTATTTATACTTAAAAAGAAAAAAAATTTACAGATCAGTGTTGAGCAGTGTTACATTCATCAGCACAGTGTTGAGTAATTACAGTTGAAGAACGTTTCAAAATAGACTTCTCGACAGCGATTAAAGGTAAACTTTATTGATAATATATTTAAATATAAACATCTTTTAACATTTGATGAGTAAGTAAAAGTTAGACTCGTATGTGTATGTTTATGGCCCCACCATATTTATGTGTGTTTTCAGAGGAAATTCCAAAGAGTTTAGAACTTAGACTACTCCCAGTGAATGCTGAAAGTCCTGTTAGTTAAATAGCTGCAATAAACTCGTCTTCTCGCATTTCCGTATACACGGCAAACATTGCGTTGTTGTTTTTCGTTCCTTTAACCCTAAGCCAGTGCCAATAAAAATCTCTAAGCCTGCAGCATTTTCACGTAGGTAGGGTTGGATACCCTCCTTCTCCTCCTTATCCTTCTCCTTATTCTCCTCCTACACCTTACCGCTTTAGTCGTTGTTAAAGATAAACATTTTACTGCCTTTGTTTAGTTTTCCTTCAGTTGGGTGTGTGCGAGTCTGTGTCGAGGCCAAAAAACTCGAACGTTCAACATTCAAATTTTGGCCTGCTATCCAGAGAGAGAAACATGCTGCGGCTCAAAGTTTTAGTTCTCCACAAATAAAAAAAAAAAGAAGCGTACAAAGTTGCTTTCATTTCAGCTTTGGGTTTGGCTTTGGTTGTCCCCAAGCAGCATTTGTTGGTGTTGGTGTTGGTGCTTCCTGCTGCCAGTCTGTTTGTTGTTGTTGTTATGCTATTCAACAAATTAGACTTAGCCTAAAATTTATACAAGAGAGAGAGAGAGAGAGAGACAGGACTTAGTCTCTCTCTCTATCTCTGCATTTCTGGGTATTGCTTACTTGCAACTGCATTTTACTTTGTGGTTAACTGGTAGAAAGTATAACGATACGACAAAACAAACGAGGAAAAGGTTTAATAAACTCTCGCACAGCATCACCCAGAGTTGGCGGCATATCCCATTTAAGTGAATGACATGTGTGTCTTGTGTGTGTGTGTGTGTGTGTGTGTATGTCCAGGGGCCTTTAGTTAAATTGTTTATTGCTTTCGGTGTAAAATTCTTACTAAAACCCAATGACAGCATATGGGAAAATGAATGTGCATGTGCTTTTTCAAGGAATTGCCAACAGCAAACTGCATTTCAGTTAAAATTATTTCAAATCTGTTTCTACTTACATCTCATCGTATAAAGTTTTGCATATATTCTCACGTAGTTTTCTAATAAAACCGAATAAAATTGGTTATTTCTAAGAAATTGTCCTTGAAATATTGAAAGCATTTATTTTTTTCGTTGGAAAAACATTTTAAGCTATGCTTTAGAGGACTTATTTGGAGGCAAACAATTTATTTTACCTACATATTCACCAAAACACAACTTTAGCTCAAAGACTCAGACACAGAGTTCAGGTGAACAAAACAATTTTAGGTCTGTTTGTTGCAACTTTTACTTTCATTTTTACTGCTCTTCATTCATTCACTGGTTGGTTCGTTGGTCCGTTTGTTCGTTCGTTCGTTCCTTCCTTCGGTTCATTCATTCTTGTCGTGGGCCACCATTCATCAACATGGATTATCAAAGGCAATAAATTAGACTAAGCAAAAGAAACATTCTTCACGGGAGTAGAACCTAGCTAGAAACAACCTAGGCTAACTCAGGATGGAATGTGTTTTGTCAGTTGCATTTCTTTCTGCGAGGTGAAAGTGGAAATGGATGTGGATGTGGAGGCGGAGGCGCAGGTGGAGGAGTGCCATGAATTTGATGAATGGAGTTGTAAATTCCCTAACCCGATGATGTTCGCAGGTTAGACAAGGGTCCACCCCCCCAACTACCCCACTATGCATTCCTATGGTTGACTTTGATGTCTGTCCTATTTCAATTTCGCACTCAATTTCAACTAGTGAAAAGCAATGAGAAAAGTGTCCCAAACGCATGTCCGTCCCTCTATCCCTACGTCCCTTTGTCCGCCCGTCCATCCGTCTATCCATCCTTCTATCAGGCAAAGAGAGAAAGAGAGCATTTAACATGCCATGTCAGAGGACATATGTAACAATAATTTATTATTTTATTGTTCGGGGAATAAGCAGACAACCGTAGGTAGCAACATAAGAAAGGGAAAGGAAAGGAAAGAAATGAGAGAAGAGGAGAAATGTTTGCCAAAATGCGAAAGTGAAAACGCATTTGGAAAATTAAACAAGAACCGAAACAATTTTCCGTACATGTTTTGACAAAGGGATAACCGCGCTCAAGCCAAAACCCGCCAAAAAAAAAAAAAAACACAAGAGAACAAAAACGAAAACGTTCTTTATTATTTATGTTAATTGCTTGTTTTGTGCGTGTGTTTGCGGTTTCTTTTAGAGCCTTCGTGTTTTTTTTTTTTTCCTTTTTTCGGTTTTCTTGGTTTTTGGCAAACTTTTTGACTTTTGCCGCTGCGCCATTAATATAGCTCATACGTCACGTAGGCATCGGCGAAAGGATTGGTATGCTCCCTGGTTGTCCCTGACACATTGGCGTTTGAATTTCTTTCGTTTGTCGCTTGCCGCTTGAGTGGCGCTTTGAGACGGCTTTTCTTGTTCTTCTTTATATTTCTCGTAAGGGGTGGAGGTGTATTGGGGTTAAAGGGGGGGCGTGTCGTCTGGTCTGGGCGTGACAGCGTCAAGTGTCGCCTTCAAACAACACACAGACACACACACACACACACACACACACAGAAATACACACAAATATACATAGGGAGAGTGAGAGACAGAGAGCTGTCGCTAGCAATTTGGCACGTCTTTGACACAAAAGTAAATGGCCAAGTGTTAGATACACATCTAATTGCCACATTGTACCAGTAGAAGAAGAAGCAGCAGCAGCAGAAGCATTGGCATTAGACAAGACATACTATCCAATCTATCCTACCCATTCTACACCTTTAATTAAACACAACCACTGAGCCACAGAGCCGCATCTAGGCCACTTTGTGGCTTATAAATACCATTAACCATTACCCAACAGTCTTTGCCTGCGTGTGATAGGTCGGAGGGTGAGTTGCCGGTGATGGGGGGTGGGGGGTGGGGGTTGCGTTCTGACTAATTAAAACTAAAAGCATAGCCCATAGCCAAGAGTTGCTAACCTCTGTTTGCCGCTTTGCTACTATTTTGCTCTGAATGGTAGCGATTCAAGTTGACATGAGATAAATAAATGGCTAATATATATTCGCAATATGATCGGTGTATGTTCAAATGACAGTGAATGATTAATTCGAAAAACATTTTAATTAGCCAGATAACGATATAGAGTCACTAGCTAGCTAATGGCTTATGTTAGTTGATAGGATATTTCCCCTTCCCCCAATCGCTTATGATGATTACCACACTCTCCTTCCATCTTTCCAAGAAATTGATTCTTTGATTCCCCATTAATCATTGAGATGATGCTCCAATAATCGTTATCGATAAGTTTATTTTCAACACTGTACTGCACCACTTACTTAACAATGACTTGTCAATGAAAATGGTAAATAGTTATCGATATTTTATTAAATTTATATTCGTCTTGGAGTTTTAAGAATTGAAAAGTCACGTAAGACGGGTCCCCAAGATATGAAATCATAAACTTTTGCTACAAACTTCTGTGACATTTCTTTGCCCCCAATTTAAGTTTTGCTCTCTGAACCTTAATGTTTTTTTGTTTTCTTTGTTTTAATTTCATTTCAGTTACAAGAATATGCATGGCTACGTCTCTTTGGTAGTTTGCATATTGGGCACCATTGCAAATACGTTGAATATTATTGTGCTAACACGACGTGAGATGCGTTCACCGACCAATGCCATACTCACTGGTCTGGCTGTGGCCGATTTGGCAGTGATGCTGGAATATATACCCTATACGGTCCATGATTACATTCTAACGGATAGTTTGCCAAGGGAGCAAAAATTGAGCTATAGCTGGGCGTGTTTCATTAAATTTCATTCGATATTTGCCCAAGTATTGCATACGATATCGATTTGGCTGACAGTTACGCTGGCTGTGTGGCGTTATATTGCCGTTGGGTATCCGCAAAAGAATCGTGTGTGGTGTGGCATGAGGACGACGATAATAACAATAACTACGGCCTATGTGGTATGCGTATTGGTTGTATCGCCATCACTTTATCTAATCACGGCCATTGCCGAATGGATGGATCAATTGGATTCGCAGGGAAAAGTGATCAATAGCATACCATTAAGTCAGTATGTTATTGATTATAGCAATGAGATGCAAAGCGTTACAGTGGCAGCACTTAATTCCACACCAAATCTAAGTAATGAAAGTCTGGCCCTAAACGTTAGCTCCATGATGACTACAACTGCAACTACAATCACAGCGACCGCGACGACAACGACTCCAGCTCCAACACCGCCTTCCCTGGTGGTGCGAAATGTGACTGTTTATCGGCTTTATCACAGTGATTTAGCCCTGCATAATGCTTCACTAAGGAATGCAACATTTTTGATCTATAGTGTGGTCATTAAATTGATACCCTGCATAGCTCTAACAATATTGTCAGTGCGTCTCATAATGGCATTGCTTGAGGCTAAGCGCAGGCGAAAGAAACTCACCAGTAAGCCAATAGCACCAACAACAGCAACAGCAACTGCCACAGGTACCAATAATGGCATGAAAGTCTTGGTTAATGGCAAACCTGCAGAACGTCCCAGAAAGAATAGTAAAACTTTAGAGAAAGAGAAGCAAACAGATCGGACTACAAGAATGTTATTAGCAGTTCTATTACTATTTTTGATCACTGAATTTCCACAAGGAATTATGGGATTACTGAACACAGTTCTGGGTGATGCCTTCCTAATGCAGTGCTACCTAAGACTGAGTAAGTAGTAAAGATCTAAAATTATGTTTTCATTCTTAATTTAAACTGATCATCCCGACGTTGAGCTCTTAATATTGATAGACAATTTTCCATACTAGTTTAGAGGATATGAGTAGATTCAATTAAATACTTTGAAGTTTATTCCGTCGGGGTCATCCGAATTTGGTCTTGCGATTGTTGGTGACCCCGACGTCTAATAATCGTTTTATAGCCAAATTGCTTGTTGTATTCACCTTTAAAATACTTTTAAAGACAAACTCTTAGCCAATTTAAAACTGAGAAACAGAGAAAGAGAGTCTTTAACATTGCCTTTACTATTATTTTCTTTCACACTATAGGTGACCTAATGGACATTTTGGCTCTAATCAATTCAAGTATCAATTTCATACTCTACTGTTCGATGAGCAAACAATTTCGTACCACATTCACCTTGCTGTTTCGTCCAAAATTCCTTGACAAATGGCTGCCAGTGGCTCAAGATGAATTGGCTGCTGTCCGGGCAGAACGCTCAATGCCAGAGAAACCGAAGCTCCGACAGCAACAACAACAACAACATCAGCCCCAAGTGGTTACCACCACCACAACCAATAATACAACACAAGTGACAAATCTGTAGCATAGGAATCAACAGCGTTGCTATCCGGCACCTGTACCAGCGGCAGCAGCTTCCGCAACGCTTGGCTCAACGCGACGGCGACGCCAAAGTTCGTTAATCCGTCGCCTATTGAGCCTAATGAAGCGTAGAAGGCACGGAGAAAACGAGTTGGAGATGCCAGAAATTGTGCCGGCCGGTGAGAATATGGCTGTCCATTTTCAAGCGATTGTTGTTGTTGTCGACAAGGCGAGCGGAGCAACGGATCATCAATTGTGCTTAAATGATATTGATGATCAGGTGAAAACTGTGACGTAATGCGATTTTATAGTTCTAACCACACACACACACACACATAAAAAACTAAATAAATAAATAGTTAGAATAAAGTGTAAAATAGAGATACATATACAATTTATTTAACCAATTTTTTTTACTATAGTGAAAGGGATGAAGGGCATGAGAAACTACATATAAAGCTCATCACTCATATGCATCATTGACTCTCGAAAACAACCACATACAAAAAAAAACTAGTAGCAACAAACTAAAAATCATAAAATCACACAGTTCTCTTCACACAGCTATGAAGCAAAAAAAAAAAAATATATATATATATAAATCAACACACACACAGACACAGAAAATGTTGTTGTATATTGTACATATATACATACATATACATATATTCCTATATAGAATATATGTGTGCTTACACCCGTCCCGTCCCTTTTTACCCTGCCAAATAAAATCAAACAAAATGAAAGCTGTTGCTAAGCTCTCATTCTACAGAATTTATTTCTGCATTTCTGATTTCATTGCGCCATAAAGTATGCAACAACACAGAGTATGAGTTTTCTTCAGCAACGATTACAATATGAACTACATAACGAAAATATAGAAAGATATACTATGTAGGTATATAAATTTATAGCATAGCACTTAAATTTAATTGTGGGCAAGCATTAGTCTAACGTTAAGTGGCAAGCAAATTGCAGGGACTGAGATTGACTAGAAATTGAGCGATTTAATTACAATCAAACTAATTTTAAATGCAAATGAAATACATACATATATTGCATACTTGTTCTGATTCAAAGCGGAGGTCGAACATCAATATATTCTAAACTTGCTTTCATTCATTTCGTTTTCAAAATGTGTGTCATATTTGTAGTTTAGAATATATGTATGTATATACTGGCAGACCTCTAGTTCGAATCGGAACGGGATTGCTGTTTCTGGAATTTTCCTAAAGGATAAACAACCTTTCATTTAAGTTGTGCGTGTGATTAAGTATAACAAAACAATTGGATAATAACAATTTCACTAGCTAGTCATTCCCTCTTCTTCTCTCTATCTCTCTCTAGTCTCTGCAATTTGCCAAAATTGTATAAACTTTTTAGCAAAAAACAAATAATGCAAATTCATGAATAAATTTATTATTAAAATAGTTGGTGAAAACAAAAAAAGAATGACCTAGACTGCTTAAACTTAATACGGCTAATAACCGAAATGAAAATGTCAAGCGAAAAATGATGCACAAATTTATTGATCATTGAAGTATTTGCAATTGAGCCCCAAACAAATATTTTCAATATCGTTAATAATTGCAGCAGCAGCAAAATTAATTACAATGATTGAAATGCAGCGAGAGGTAGTTTTATTTTTCAATGCTAACTAATTAGCATTTAATGAATAAATCAATGTGTAACAAAGAAAAACCAAAAAAAAAATAAACAAATTAAAATAATAAACCCAAACTCAAAACGAATCTACTTGAATATAACTATTGATAAATATATTGTATATGTAAATGCAAATCGAATTAAATTTAAATGTTGCCACTTTGCTTGCTAAAAGTAAGCATATAAAATTGAATTAAAACAAAACAAAATAAAAAACGAATTAATATAGAAAACCGAAATACAAATTGTTGTTTGTTGTTATGTTTATAATTATAATTATATTAAGTGTGATTGAAATCTATATTTAATATTCTTAGGCTTATTCGGTTCGAGTTAAGTTTTTTGAAAAGTCGATTAAGTCATTTTTTTTATATATACATATATATACGATAATAAATATATATACATACATATATATATAGATAAACCAAATTTTTTTTCCGACTAAATTCTAACGCTCAGAAACAAGAAACCAAAATAATAAATAATCGAAAAACGAACAAAATACAAATAAATTATTTACATTCACAAGTGGCAAAAACTTTATTTCTCTTCACAACTGAGGAAACTATTTATTTGATTGTTGTTGTCTGTTGTTGTTCCTTTCCTTTGTCTATTGATGTTCTTTTTGTTTATGCACCTTTGTTTAGGCTTATACAATATGGGTTTAATTTTTGACATATTTTTATAAACAAGCATTTTTCAGATACAAGTTTTGGCAATCATTTTTAATTTACCCCTAAAAAAAAAAAAAAAAAACAAAGAACAAAAAAAAAACTTTACCGACAAGACATTTTAATAAAGTTTAATTTGCATTAGCCATAAAGAAAAACCACAAGGAAAAGTTCCCAGAAGAAGCAGCAGAACGAACGAATGGGGGAAAAAAATGAAAAACAATAAGCATGAGAAATGCCTTACCAAACTTTATGGTCGGACACGGGCCAGACAGGGGGGGACTAAAGAAATATTCTCGCAACAAAAGGCTAGTGAAAGATGATGGAGAAATCACTGAAATGAGAAATGTTGGCTGCCAACTTTTCTTTTCTCATCTCTGCCACTCCCCTTTTCTCTTGTCCCTTATTTTTGCCCATCTGCCTGTAGTTTGTAGTAGTTTGGCATATACAAAAAAGAAAAAGAAAAAGATGTCTACAAGAGTTGATAAGCCTTGGAAATGGACAAGTTAGTTGCGGTCAATTGTTGAGAACAATTTCCACTTGGTTTTAACTCTACCTTAAGCATTTTCTAAGCCCTATAATCATACATCTGAATCGAATCTAAAAAGGGTAAGCAACAATTTGAAGCAAGGTTTTCTCAGCATTTCTCTCTAAATAGGAATCTGCTCGAGATATAGTAACTCTCTCGACATTCTAAAGGCGGTATCGATGCAAGCTAGCACATGTCTATCATTAGGTTCCACTCTAACAAGTGTTCGTTCAACTTGCTAATGCCTTGATGCAGGGTATCACTTGGACAAAGTTTTTGTTGTTGTGGCTTAATTTTGTATACTTTTTATTGTGGTCCATTATTTTCCATATCTTTTGTTAATTCTTCATTTACCTTTTTTTTTGGTCTTCAATAATCTTTATGGTCCAGGCCAGCACAGCAAAACATAGCAACCCTTTTATTTTTGTTTGTTTTTTTTTTTTTTTTTTTTGCGCTCGGCCAGCAGCTTATTAAATAATAAACCCAATTAAACGTCGTAAAAGCCAGGTCGAAAACCCCTTTAAGCCCTCTACTAATTAACTCAATTGACGCCTGTTCTCACTCTCGACACTTGATTTACTTACCTCTTTTACCTTCACGTTTGTTTGAATATATATTTTTCGGGGGCAATTAAAAGCTTTCACAATTGTTTTGTTAACCCAACCCAACAACCAACTTCACCTATCGCTCAATTAAATATAAATAAAAACATTTGCTCTGTTTTCTTTGGCAAAATTTGGTCCAATTTTTTCTTTTTTTTTTTGTGTTGGATGTGTTGGGAGACCTATGAATAATAAAATGCTACCAGCAGGTCATAAAATGCAGCAGGGCTTTGGAGGAAAACTTTGGCCATTATGGAAACGTGTGGCAACTGTTAACCAATTTTTCCAAGAAAAAAACGCCCATGCAATTTGAGTTGGCCATTAAATTTCGGTCATAGAAGAGGTAGCAGGTGTCAAGGAAATCGAATTCTCTTTAACAGTGATTTCCCCATGTCCATCGAATGGACACACCAAAAGCGAAACCCAAAATGAACTTTAATATGAAAAGGAGAGAGCAAAATGTTGTTCTTTTATCTTTGGCAAACTATTTCTAATTCTTAATTGGCCCAATATTGTTTGTTGGCCACTACGAGACAGAGGTTCAACTTTTGATGTGATATCTTATTCTTTTCTCATAATTTATTAGTTTCGTTTCCCTCTCATATTCTAACTTCTAATTATGTCTTCTTTTGTGTTATCATCTACTTCACCTCTCTATCTCTCACTCTCTATGCAGTAAGTAAAAACTTTTCATATGAATTTGATTGAAAAACTTTGCCTCAGAAGGGTCAGAAAGAAGGAGAGAGAGAGAGAGAGAGAGACAAAGAGCAAAAGAAGAGAATGGCAAAAGAAGCCCTCAGAGTTTAAAAGGAGAACATTTTTCAACTAACCATGCAACATGCGGAATGAACACAATGTCATGGCAACAGCAATGATTTCATTTTCATCAGCTTCATTTTCCGCCCAATTTTAAGCCTCCTCTTTCTTCTCCGCCTGATTCTCTCATCACTCTCCAGTCAGTGTGTTGTGTGCATTCTACGAATGCGAAGGGCTTGGTGCACCCTTTGCATAATGGATTCGAGTACAATTAGCAAGCAGATGTTACCACTGACATGAGTTCCAACTGGCCCCTAGACAACATGATCATCATCATCATCATCATCCTCATCGTAGTCATCTCTCTCTCTCATCAGAGAGGCTCGAGGAGAAACTAGATACTGTACACACACACATCATGTGCTCATATTTTGGAAAATGCATGCATATTTCGGTATTATGCCCTTAATTGCTTGCCCCTAAAACCCACTAACCTCGCCCCCTCAACCCCTACTCACGCGCATTACAAAAATACTTCTACACGTACCACTTATCCCTTCGACTTTTTCTTCCTCTGCCTGTTGCTGATGTGCATAGATGTTGCTAATGTTGCAGCCGCATCTAATGAGTCTCATTAACGTAATTGCATTATAAAAATGCAAAAAGCAAAAACAAAAAAAAAAGAGAAGAAAGAAACGAAGTAGAAATCTCAAACACTTGATTATGATGTGAAAAGGGAGAACCTCTACCTGGAGTATGCGGTGTGTGTGTGTGTGTTTGTGTGTATGAGTGTGCTTGCACATCACTGCTTTCCACATCAAAGGCTAATCTGTCTAAAGCTCTAAGGCAACTGCAGCAACTACATATGTATGTATGTTCCATGTATTACAACTACAACTTAAGGGGCCTCTGTCTGCTTGATGTATATCGCTTAACTGATTTATAAACTTTAAACTGGTAGCAAATTAAGGCCATTAACCGTGTAAGGAATTCCTAGAAAAGAGAACAGAAGCTTTTAAAGCTTAAGCTTAAAATAAAGATAGAAACTGTAATCGGATAGCAATTTGGGGCATTTATCGATTTCAATAGTTGTGAAATATGTGTAATTAGCATGAGTAAGATTTTTGAGTCATTGCATAGAAAAGCGTTGATGCTTAGTTCGTTCTTTAAATTTGAGGTCAGGTCTTCCTTGTGCGTCCCTCAGTTACTTGTGCGTCATTACCTTCTCTCTTCGATCGCTAATTGACTGTATTGGTAAATCGAAATATAGGTTTAGATTTGTAGTTCATATAGAACATTTTCGCGCTGAACGGGCTTCCGATGATGCTTCCGCTGTGAATCTGCCCAAAAACGAAATTCATTTGCTTTGTTTTGCACCTGAAATCGGCTTATAGTTGTACTCCACAAAACACATTAGTAAGTAGAACCAACCGTCTCGTCACTCCTCGCCTGTCTCTAGAGATTTGACTGAAACTTTTAATGCACAAACAAGAGCAACAGCAAAATTTGTGTATTATACAAATAGTCAGTACTCAGACTCGTTGAGGGTGCATTAACGTTTTAATAATGAGTATATGTTTGAATGTGAGTATGAGTGCGAGTACCTACATTAAATTCATGTGAATAGCTAAGAAAGAGACAACGGCGACAACGGCAGGACAACGCCCAATTGGCCACGTGTGTGCCACTTGAATGGTTAGCAGCAGGAGCAGTCGGCAGGGACAAAATTGAAAGTAGATCTATCTAAGTAACTGAAAGCCGACCAATTAAACTAATGGCAGACGAAAATTTAATGGTCCTCCACCCACCTTATGTGTGTCCATATATAATATTCATGAGTATCAGAAGCAGCCCCTCTCCCCTCTCTCCAACTCTCTATATCTGTCTACCAAAATATTGCAGTCTGTTGAAAATTACATACTTACTTCAAATTATTTGCCCAAGTTTGCTCTGCGGACGTTCAATCATCGTCAAAAAGTGTTTGCCTGCTGCTGCTGCAACAAAGTCTGCCAAAAAAAAAAAACAAGTCTCTCTCTAAGAAGACTCTTGGCTTAAATATAATTGCTTTTTTTTCTTTCTTTTTATTTTTCCTCATCTTTGGTCAACCAATTTTTCACTGGAAAATACTCGTAACTTCATGTTAGGTTTTCCTTCTCGTGTTTTTTTTTAGCTTATATGGTATTTAGAGAAAGGTATGATGGACGAAGTTTGGGCTAACGATCTTAAACATTCTTCTCCCTCGTGTGGTCAAGTGAATTTCTAGATCACCTATTCTATTAAGATCTTCTGGAAGGAACTTAAAGAAATTGTACGATCTTAAGAATTCTTAGCTAGTTTAATATTGTTATATACAAACTGAACTCGTGATTCTTAAAACTCGAAATTCGAAGAGTTTCATGGGTCACAACTCAAATCCTACTCAAATCAAATTATTTACAAATGATATTGCATTCTCACTACTTTATTCTCTTTGAATTTCACTTCAGTTGTGTTCCTAACAGGGTATTTTCTAGTCGATGGCTTTGCTGCAATGTTCGTGGGTTTTTTATGCTCTCTGCGTGTTTTCCATGTAACTGTCAATTGTCAAAGTAGTTGGTATATTTCTAAGATTTCTATGTCCTTTTAGCTTTAACATCCAGAAGCTCAAGGATCTTAGAATGTCGCGTTGAATGGCTTTTCTGTAAGCTCTGCTAGGCATTAGTTATGCGAGAGGTCCCCACCACCAAGTCTCAGGGCATTTGGCCAGTAAAAAACAATCTATTCGATTTCAATTTGAACAATTTGCAATGCAGTTCCAAAAAGCCAACGACAAATTTTCACTTATTTGCTCGGATTAACTAAATGCCATTTTATTACCTGCAAAAAAAATGGAAAGGGGATGGAGGGGAGGGACCCTGCTTCACTTTGCTATTTCTTTTTTTGGTGAAAAAAATTTATGGTTGTTAGCATGGCAGCAACAAAAATTGTTTGATGTAAATAATTAACAAGGCATGACGTTGGAATGGGCAAGGCATTGAAAGAGGATGATGGAGTCAGGATGACCAACCAACCAACCAAACCCTCTACCCACACTCCAGCATTCGTTTCTGCCATGGTTTTTCCTGCTTTATGGGCCACAGCGAGCGCAGCTCTGATGAGTGGACGAAAGAAGCAAAACAGAAAAAAATTAAGGAAATTCCTAAAGTGTTAAAGCAGAGCCACGATTGGAATATACCCTGGTTCTCCTCAATCTGTGGCCATTTCATCATATACACAAAAATGTATAAGTAATGTATAAGTAATTTTTTCGTCACTTACGCCTTTAGGTTGAGTTGAGGGCTCCTATGATACAAAATCGCGGCGCTTATTCAAAAGAATCAAAATTTGTCAAACAAAGATTTGTCCTATCATACATAGTATGTTTTTGAAATCAAGTCAAGTCAATGAGTATTTTCCAGTACTTCTTCGAATTTTTTCATTTTGCAAGAAATAAAAAAAAAATAAAAGGAAATTGCTGTCATCGTGTTCGTGTTTTTTCCTTCCAGGGTATAAAATAACAACGACAACAGCAACGCATTAACCGTTGGTAATTGAGTAAAATTGCCACAAATAGAAATATACATATACATTCACAATAAAAATGCGAAAGAGGAAAGGAAAAATAGAAAGAGAAATAAATGCTCGTAGTTTTTGCTTAGCACCGGAAATGTGAGTACATAAATTAGTGAACATTTTGGGCAAGAGTGTTTTAGTATATGTAGTAAGCCCAACCAGTAATCAGTATCACAATGAGATTTTGTTTAGCTAATGACTAATTTTGAATAAATAACTAAGCTCGTGTCAACATGATGTTCATTTATTTGAAATACTCTATATTTCCAGCATCGCACAATAAAAGAAAGAAAACTTTGAGCTACTGATAAATAGTTTTTGTTTGATTTGGAATTTTTCGAAATTATTAATTAAAATTTTAGCATTTCTATAATTTAAATTAAGGTGCAGGGTATTCTAATATCGGTGCATTGAATTTGTTTATTTTTTTACTTTTTGGCATTCTCAATTATTAATTAGAGCAATTTGCAGGCATTTAGTTGGGAGCCCAAATATATAAATTTATGCGTACATTTTGATATATGCGAAAATCATATTGATAAACCTTTATTTGGCTTTAGCTTTCTGCTTTAACATTTAAATTTGGTGTGTGTGTGTGTGTGGTTTCTGATTTCTTCCTCTTTGATGTATCGAGAAAACGAGGAAACCAAAAACTTTATGAACTTTAAGCCTATCAGAACTCAATCCTAACCCAATCTCCCAACCCGTTGCCATACCAATTATGACTCTCGAGTCTCTTCTTATTTTTCATTTGTCGTCAAAAACCTTCAAAGTGATTTTCAGTTACAGTAACCACATTTGAAAATAATTGCTGCCAACAGAAAGAGAGAGAGGGTAACAAAGAAGGGGGAAACAAAAACAAGGAAAGGAAATAATATAAAAATCACTTTTTTTTTTGCTCCAGACTTTTTGTGCAACATTTATCAAGTTAGTTTTATCCACTTCTAGTAGAAACCAAACACTTTATACTAAAAGAGAAAGCAAAACATGTGAGAAAACAAGTTGGTCAAGTCACGTTCTCCATAGAAATCCCTTTTCATTTCCGTATCGAGAGCCAACTATGTACAAATAGATACGAGGGGCGGTTGAGAAGTAAATAGGAGAGAAAAAGTGTGAATGCTTAAGTTCCTTGCTCATTCTTGGCACCTCTCTAGAGACACTTATTGTTAGATGCAGTTTAGCCTTCTTTCTAACACACCTAGATGCTCTTCTACAAAAGAACTACAAAAGTGCCCCAAAACATATGAAATTGATTTTTTTTTTTTGTATTTAATTTTTTTTAAATCTATTCGTGTGCTATGACATCAGCAAAAAGGGCAAAAACGCAACTTCAATGACATTTGATATGATTTGATTACAATATTTGTTTTTATTTTCAGTTTTTCATTGTCCAAAATTGTCAAGCTTGCTAAAGGATTTTAGTTTCTCTGTCTGTTTCTTGGTCATCCGTATGTCGTTGATTCTTTTGTCTCTCTGTGCCTTTTGTTTTTAGTCGCATTTCCCAACTGCTAATGCAGTTTTGTGGTTAAAGACCGAAAGGAAAAGATAGTAAGTAGAAGAAGATGTTACACAAAAAAAAAACCTAATTCAAATCAAGTTCTTTGGCTCGTGAATTCATTCAACTGTTGTCGATTAAAATGTTGATTCATAAAGAATGGCTCAATTTACTCTGGTTATCATTGAAATTATCTTTAAAAGGATTCCAAAATTTTAGTGCTCAGCAACATAGATAAATGAAACTAACCAGTTGAGTAATATCGGTATACACTTGTGGTTTATATCGGTTGAGTATTAACTAATACTTCCATTGTTATTTCGGTTACTCTACTAGACGTTAGTTTGCCTTAGATAATAGCGTTTCTCTCTATGTCTCTTCCGCCCACTTTATTTCTCCCTCTCTCTCTCTCTCTCTCTTGGTTGGCCAATTCATGTTGTCGTATTTGGGATTTTGGCTTTTTCTTTCAAGCCAATCGACAACGAAGTGAGGAAAAATCTCTTAGCCACAGAACTCAAGTCAGCTTTCGAGTATGCTGCATGCACACAAACATCGTACATATACATATATCTAACTATGTATATCTTGATGGTCGGAAGACTATGTTGTTGTTGTTGTTGCTGCTCAATTTGCATGAAGCAGGCATAAAGTGCAACAGCAACAACAACAAGAGCAGCAAGAACAAGCAACTACAACAAACAAAGTCGGCGCCATTTTTAACACCTGTCAAGAAGCTGAACAACTCTATTCAAGACAACACACGTACAGTGTGCGTCCATGGTCGTAGTTCGAAATTTATTAATGGGCGAGTAACCTTTTCCTCCGATTCTCCTGGACCAACCTTAGCGACCTGGGTCTAAAATGAATCGTCTTATATTCCAGATTGGCTCTAGGCTCTAGGTAATGGCGCATCCAAAATGTGTGATCTACATTCGCGGATCCTTCAAGCACATCCCTTTCGTGACACCGCCCATGGAGTCTATATGCTCGTTATCCTTGTTAACATTTTTGTTGCTGTTGCTGTTGCAGTTGTTTTTGTTGCTATTTGCCGTGTGAAAATTGTGCTGCATATTTTGTGAATCTCTTGCGCTGTTAGCCTCCCAGGCAACTTAAGCTTAGCTTGACAAACTTTAAGGGATTTTTTTCGATTTTTCAGATTTTGTTTTCACTGAAACTTGACGCATTTTCCGCTGCATGCATCAACAGAAAAAAAAATTCTCTACAGCATTTGGCAGCTTTGGCTTTTCTTCTTTGGTTCTGTATGCCGCAGAGGCTAAAGAAAAAGAGTCCCTTAATTAATCTACTTTGGACGCAGCAAATTTCCGCCGACTTGCCTTATTGTTGTTTGCCTTTTTTTTCTTGGTATTGACAAGCTCTCTGTAGCCCAGCTTCAGCTAAAAAGTTCTTCTTCCTTAATCTTGCCTCTTCTGCGTTTCTTTTTTTACTTATTACTTTTTGACTTTTCGTTTCGTTTCTTTTCTATTCTTTTTTTTTTTGTTTTTTATTTTTGCAACATTTTCAAAATTAATTGTGCAGCGTGCAACGGGGCGTATGTGTAACAATTAACTGGCTTAATTAAAACCCAACGATGCTGTTGATGTTGCTGCTGCTGATGATGATGATGATGCCGTGGCTATCATGACAACGCCAACAACCATCGATGCTTGGCTTGGGAGAGTTGGGAGGGGAATTTCACGATTTTTTTTTCGCTTAACTCCAAAGTGTTATTAGAGATGCTTTTCAAGGACTGAAAACAGTTGAATCAGAGGCAGCGGCAGCATCCTACGTCGCTACAGATTACACATATGTATGCACAACATATTTGGGTGAAAGGACGAAGTTATTAATCTAAAACTCTTTTTTCTGCTCGGTAGCTTTAGCGGTCTAGGGCAAAACCCTTAATAAAAATACTTACTAAAAATAACTTGGGGCTGAGACTTGAGTAAGCAGATGATCGGTTATATTGTATGTAGATGTGATTTAGGCGATAAGAAAGTCTCAAATACTTTTGCCGTATTCAACCATCAAAAAGCCACAAGGCCTTGCTCCCATCACATCACCGATCGATCGGGAGCTACGTCAAGAGACGCAACTCTCGTTTCCATTTTCACTTTCGGCTCTTTTACCCTTCCATTTAACCGCGACAAGCATATATCTTTCGGGATTACAAAGACCGAAAAAAGCGAAAGAAAAAAAGATACCAAATCTGCTTTAAAATCAGCCTTTGGTTGGAGTGTCGACGGCGGGCATATACATGCGTTGAGAATGATATGAGTTGCTGTTGCCCCTCATCATCAGCCAGCTTGTTGACATTTCTATCGCCTTAAGTTGTCAGTTGTGCGCGGTAGGCGTGGCAGCTTGGTGCAGCTATGAAAAACGCGGCGAAGGCGGCTTAAAAGAACAAAACCAAAAACCCATTCAGCGTTTTTTCCTCTTTTTGTTTTTGGGAAGCGTCTCTTTGTTTTTTATTGCATAATCTGGTGGAAACATGTCTGATGCCACCGCAGACAGGCTTTAAATGGTTTTAAACAAAAAACTAAATTGCCGAACAACCGACAATATGGACAACAAATAAGCCAGCAACAAAAATGAAGGAAGTTGTTATGCAAATTTTCTATCAATTTTGGTTTTCAGTTCGGGGGAAATTGCTGTTGTTTCGATTACTGTTGTATTGTCTACCTGTTCAACTCGTTTATTGTCTATCTCTATGTGTGTGTGTGTGTGTGTGTGTGAGTACATTTGTGTTAGTTTTCACAATAGGCCATAGCCAAAATGTAATTTGCACTAGAATGCAACCAAAATTCCCAGTTGAGAGAGCGGAAAGTGCATAAAGTATTTAACTGTAATTGCAAACAGATATATGTAGATGCACACACTCACCCCCTCACCACCTCAAACACACACACACACACACACACACACTCTTTCTGCACTTCATTTGTTAGCTTAGCGCTAAATCACTTCATTTATTTTGTACATTTTTTTCTTCTCCCTTTCGTTCTTATGTTGCGCTGCTCTTTAACAGGAAATTGAGCATATTGATTTTGGAAAGTAGATAGAAAGAGGAGCCCAGAAAGAGATAGAGTAAGAGTGCGAGAAGGATGGTAGTAAGAGTCAGAGATTTTACTGGCATGTAATGTCCTTGAAAGGATTTCTATGTTACTTCTTATTACTGCTTATCTGTCAAGATTTGTCAATCAAAATGAGATGATTGATATGACGGTAGGGATTCTGCTTAGTGTGTGTGTGTGTGTGTGTATGTGTGTGAGAGAGTGTGTGCAAGTGTGAGTTCCTTCTGATAAACATCTGCCACTTGGTTGAATTACTTGTACAAGATATTAGTAAAGTTTATACAAAAGCAGAGGAAATTAACTTTGCAGCTATCTAAATGAACGACATAAACATCTACAAAAAGTTGACCAACAGCAATGTATTTCATTTTACTCTTTTAGTATTTAAAGTAAGAACTACATAGAAGTAGTCGATTAAAATGTAATATGTATATATATTTTGTTAAATTCTACTTAATTTTTCCATTTAAAAAAACATTATGAAATGTGATTCATTCTTTACACAGAGAACTTCTTTATATATAGATTTTCATTATAGAAAAGTTTGAGTTAAAGTTGAAGAGTTATAACATTTGGCCATGACGACTGAAATTATGTGCTTAATTTGCTTGCTTTAATTACACATTAAAAACCTAAAAGAAATGATTATATGTATAATGCTCTGATTGATTTGGTGGTAAATTCGATTAAAAAATCAACCCACTTAAAAATATTCACTTATTCTATAATCAGACTCACTTCGCCAGACTTCGTCATAACAAATTTTTGTTTTGCTGTGCATAATTCATTTCATTTTCAAGTTAAAAAAAAATTTGCTTATGCATCTTTAAATCTCATTTATATATGCATAAGGATACCATCATCATTGAACCAAATTCTAACGCAACACATCGAAAATTCGCTTAGCAAATTTACTCTCCTCTGTGTCGATCTGTTTGGACAGAAAATAAATTTTCATAGTAAATGAATGCCATAATTCTGCATAAATTTGTTCCGATTTCCAACGATTTGTATTAAAGTAAATTAGACTTTGGCGTAAAGCCATAAAATACATACATAATAAAGACCTCATGATTGCATTGGATTTCGAGCGAACACAAAACCGAAAACAAAACAAAACAAAACACAAATGAAAGCAAACGCAAAGCCAGAAAGAATTAACATAAACCAAAATCGAGCAAGAGACCGCCGGCCAGTAGTGACTAGCGTAGCTTAAGGTAATGCCAAATAATTCTAGTCCTTGAACTTGCTTCAATCTGTATACTACTTCACTTGGCCGGAAGATATTTTGCTGTCAAGTTAAACTGCCAGACACGCCAAGTTTTCAGTTTGCATGTCCTGCATTTTCATCAAAGCAAAACTTGTTCGCCCTACGAAGGGACCTCTTCTCACTCCCAGCACAAAAAAAAAAAAGAAAAAAAACATTCTATACCCTTCCAAACAATACTTTTGAGTGACGAAAGTAAAAAGTTTGTGGACTGAGGCAACTGTGACCATATAACTACTGGACATAGTCTTCTTCTTCTTCTAAGGCTATGCGATACTCTCCGATCTACTTTCGAAATAACAAAAAGGGAACTTGGTAAAAAGATGCTTAATGCTGACCCTTTCGCCCTTTCGCCTTTTAGTATAAAAATGTTGAGACAGCAAGAAAACGACATAAAAATTTTTCGCTGCTACTTCAAATTGCGCAAAAAAAAAAATAATAAAAAAAAGAGTAAACTAAGAAAATACTGTAAAAGTTTTGGGGGGCAGTCGCTAGGTGCCTGGAGCCAGGTGTCAAGTGTCAAATGTCAACGTGCAACGTAATTAAAGTTACCCTTGCAGCATCTACACGGTGTTTGGGCTGCTGGTGCTGTTGCCACTGCGTATACTTAATATCAATTAGCTGCACAAAGTGATTAAAATTGAAAATTTGCCAACAGGTCAACTAATTAGCCCAGAGTTGTAAGTAGTCCAAGAAAGTTGCCAAAAAGAAAACGAAAAGTAAAGAGGAAAAAAAAAGGAATATGCATTTCTGCTCTAGTCAAGTAACCTGAGATGAATGGAGGCTTTTGCTTTCTCTCCCACTCACCCACTCTGCTGCCACCCTCTCATGCTCTCTCTCTCCATGGCATAAGTCTAAAATTGAATTGAAATTTAATTAAACAACGTTCGAAACTTTTGAAGCTGGCGGCATTTTTCCATCAATTATGCAAAATGAAGCTGCTTGGCATTTAAAAGAAAAGTGGAAAACAACACTGCAAACACAAGTATGATGAGTGGAGAGGGCAGGATAATGACGACGATGATGATGAGAATGTTGGGGATGTGGAACAGTCGGCTCCACTTAAAGAAAGTATGTGTAGAAGTAATATTAACTTATGCAAATAGCAAAGAAAAACCCTGACGAGGATCTTAACTAAAATTATATATGGAGAAGAAAACTTAAATATTTAGTTGAAATCGACTCTGTTTTTTGTTTTTGTTTTTTGTTTTTGTTTGGTGTTGTTGTTGAGCGAGATAGAAAGACTCAATCCCAATGGTGCTCATACATTTTTCGCAGTGTAACTTTTAGGTCATTTGAAGCTGAATACTTATAGAGAGCCATTTAACGAATGAATGTGTCGTTTTTGCATGTATTTAAAAATTAATTATCTCACAATAGTAATGACAGCTTGTACTTGTGATTGTCCTTGTGCTGCTTCAGCTTGTTGTTACTTTGTCTAGTATTACAATATTTATCCTCTGCTTCTTTCTGACCAACCCACCCCAGGAAGGGGTCCTTCTACTGTTGCTGCTAGGGCTGGGGCTGGGGCTATTTGACAACATCTTAAGCCAGACCTGACATTCAAAGTGTCATTAATTTACATAAAATTCCCATAAAATTGCAACACTCTTCAAAAACTGTTGAGCAATAAAGAAGTATCCTCCTAAGAACTGTGGCATGTGAAATCAAGTTGGATTATTTTGTTTCTCCATTCAAATTGAATTCTAATTAAGCGTACAAGCGTCAAAAAAAAAAAAGGAAGAGAAATGCTTGCCATTTGCATTTGGTAAATGTTTGAGCAGAGAGCAGAGAAACTAAATATGCAGAGAAAACTAAGCAAATCAATTTGAATCATCGAAAGTAACTGGCATAAGTAAGTAAACTCTAGCACGTTCCACCCCCCTTACTCCCGCTTGCTTGTCCTCCCACTCCCACTCCCTCTCGAGCTTGTGCGAGCACAATCAATCAATGGCAAAAACAAATGAAACTCAACAGTGTCTAGAAAATTTGCGATTAAATTGCCAATGCATAAATTTAAATGGTTTTGCTTTTCTCTCTTTTTTTTCACCACATGACAATTAAAAAATTTGCATGCCAAGTCAAAGGCAAGAGACTAAATGACATAAGTCTAGCCCAGAGCCAGGCAAAAGAATAGTGTTCCATCTTTCACATCAGTTAAACCAAATGGAAGGACTGATGTGATTTTAACTTGTAATGGTCAAAGGTCTCTTTCTAACAATGTATCTGTGGGTCTCACATAAATACAAAACAGAAGAATAAAACCCCAAAAAGTAGGCCATAGAAAACATTTTCTTTTGTTTGTAAGAGATAAGTTGCTTTTTTGATCGTGCCGCTCAGTCTATAACTCAAAAAGTTTACCTTGTTATGAGCATCATGAAAGTATTTCCAATGCAAAGGATACTTTGCTCATTGGTTTACTTATCTAGAAAAGTATCTTTGAGTAATGGTTTTCGATACCGAATTATATTCGCCTAACAAAATCTTTACATATGCAAATTTTGGCATGAAAAATAAAGTAGAGGATTTCGCTGAACCTTCTTCTTTTAGACGAATCATAATGACCCTTTTATAATTAATGAACGTCGAGTTGATTGTAAATGATTGAATAAATCGTAGTCACAACTGTGAGGCACAAATTGTAGACCGCAACCGTAACGAAACTAAATTCTAAGATTTCCGGTTAGTCGTAAAAGTAAGCAAACTGCATTTCTAATAGTTCTTTCACTCTCCCACTCTCGTTCCATTTGCTGTCCCTGTTCTACATTGTGAATTATTACCTTTGGCAGGCAAAAAGGCAATAAACTGCTCGTTCTTTTTTCTGTTTTTTGTTTGATAAGCTTGGAGCAGTTAATTGCTAACCTGAGACCCTTGACATGCCCCTAGACTAGCCATACCTGTCCCTAGCGCCACTCTCTCTATCTCCATCTCCATGTCCCTTTCTCTCTCTCTCTCTCTCTCTCTTTGTCTTTTTCTCTGTTTGTGTGTGTGTGTGTGTTTTGTCCTTTATCAGTAGGGGCGGCACTTGGGTGCACTTAAAACTGCATTGAATTGATGATTGTTTTGATAAGGAGCGAAGAGGCATATGCCGCATGCCAATTAATTGGAGAATATGCTAATTGGCAGGACAAGGCGGCTTTTGTTGCTCCCAAACGGCATACCCAAAATGAGCTTATCATTATTTACACAGGACGCAACATTCACTCCAAGATGATAATGACGACGACGTCGGTGAAGAGGAGAATAGTAGATGGGGCTGGGGGGCTGCACATGGAGGAGATGGAGAAGGAGGAGGAGTTACGGCCATTAAAATCTAAATTAAATGCTTTGATTTGCTCATTTTCTGTTTTGGTGTTTTCTTGGTCAGTGGCCATAAATTTAATGACTTGCCTTCTGGCTGAGATTGCGTAATTTATTGGCCACTGATACATACAGAGGACTAGCCCGGACACTCCTCCCTTTTATTCAACCCGCTTAATTAGATTACATGCTCTCGGTCAGAAAGAGAGAGAGAGAGAGAGAGAGCGAGCGAGCATTTTTATGACACATTTAACGAACTTAAAGCTACACCCGAAAACCGAGCCAGAAACACACAAATCGATCGGGCCACACCGATTGTCACTAGAGTAAAAATCTCTATTGGCAGAAAATCCGCAATCATTGGGCTTAAAACGAATCAATTAGAGAGCGCTCGGACGGGCGAGGGGAAAAGAAAATGAGGGCACTCAGAGCAACATGTTGGCCTGTTGGTCACCACTCAATATGGTTGAAAGTTATGCCCATGGGCAGCAGCAGAGCTATGGCGGGAGAAGGAGCAGGGGGCAGGGACAGGAGGCAGGGGGTAAAAGCAATTTCATTTCATTATGTGGGCGGTTGTTACGCAAAATTTAGCGCTAAAGCCCCAAAACTGCATGACCACGTTAATACCCCATGTTGTTGTCGTTGCTATTTGGCTATAAAGTTGATAAAAATTGTTTGTCGGGCATATTCATTTGGGTCAGTTGCTCCAAAGTTTATGTAGTTTTGCAGAGAGCCCCCCTTAATCTGCATTGACTTATGACAGTTTATTTTTAGTCTAGCAAATTTTCTGTATCATTATAGCGTAATCGATTTTCTTTTATATTCATTTGTTCAAGTGGACATCCCAAAGATACTTAAGATATCTATCAATAGCTATAAACCTTGCAAAGCAAACTCATACATCTAAAAAGAAAGAGAAGTTTACATACAGAAAGATAACGTGTAAGCCATAGACGCATTCTAATACCCTCAACAAAAGTTAATTGATCAAGTGTGGCAGCTTGGCAAAAGAGCGAGAGAAGCAACTCTGTGTTTTGAATTCATCTGGCAACTCTCAAGTCCCTTAAAGTCTGGCTGAAGGGGATAGTTTCTGTACTACTTATGTACATTTTCAAATTCTGATACGAAAACCTTGCAAATTCTACTCAAACCTGCATTTTATTATCATGTTCTTGTCAAAAGTTAATGAAATTAGCATTTCGTTATCTAATTTTCGAGCAAATTGAATAGGGCACTGACAAGTCGACCTCTTTGTATATGTATGTATTTATAAATTTGTGTTGTTTTTTCTTTTGCAAGTACGCATTTTTGGCATTTTTTGGTGTTGTTATTATTGTTGCTCTTGAGTCCTTTGCAAAATATTTGATTATCATGTTTATTTTATACTGTTGTTGTTCTTGGTTGTTGGCGTCATTGACATGCAAACACACACCAAAAAAAATACCAAAAAACCAACTGTTTGTTCGGCCCATGTCAACGATCATTTTAAGTGGGTCGAAAAATACCAAAAACAAAACAAAACAAAAAAAGTAGGAAAATTTGCAATTAATTAGCGCAAGTTTGTAGACAACGAAAAAATTGGGAGAAAGAAAACATCGAGACAGCTGAGCGACCGGCTAGACAAGCGACAACAAAGTGGGTCGCTTTAATGATGATGGCCTTAGGAGTGTACGAAGCGAAAAAAAAAAACAGAAAAAACAGCCTACAAAAAGACAAACTGTCGCCTAATATTTATTTGGTCAGCAAACACACAGAAGAAGAAGAAGAAGAGAAACAAAGACCTAGCTAGCAAATAGAAGGCAGAAGGTCCAGTTGAATAGTATTAAACTGGTTTACCAATTTGCTCGGTAAATTTAAGGATTACATCACTTGCCCAGCGTGTGCGTGTGCGTGTGTGTGGGTCTGGGCCATGAAGATGATTCTAGCATTAAGGGACATTTGCTGCGCTTAATTGTAACAAGTGGCTGGCAGGACTAATTAACTGCTAAAGCCGGGTCCCCGAAAATGTTAATTACGATTAAAACAGAAGCGAAATATATATCCACATATTTGTTAGTGAGGTCAACGAATACAAAAATTTCTTTGATGTAAATTAGACAGAAATGTGTTACAAACTTTCTTAAGAAGGACAATGACCAAAAAAGTATAAAAGTTCACTCTCGCTAAGATCACACTGGTCACTCATTGGTATCACCAAAGTGGCCCCATCTGATGTAGGTTTTTAAAACCTGGTGGTGGGATACATAGAGGCATCACATTGGGGAAAGTCAGATCCTCCAGAATTCAGTGGCATAAATTCAAACATTTATTTATTTATTAAATACACATACCAAGCACTGAAACTTGATAGCTTGGCAATGGGAAAACGAAACGGTTAACATACATTCTTGGATAACAACTACAAATAATGAGTTCTTTGATGAAATGTAGCTGAAACATATAAAATATTTTTCCCCAATTTATGTAAAAGTTACTTTTGTGGCTTTTTGGCTAATTTTTCTAATAATTCAAAATTTGCAACATTTTTTGTCAGCTAATTGAATTTGGTTTTGTGTTTTAGGGGGCGGCGAGGCGGCTAAGCGCAATTTTGATTATGTTTATTATGGATTTAATTGAAAAAATTTACATTTGATTTTCTCTTTTGATTTTCAATAATTATTGTTTTATACATATTTTTATATATGTATATTTTATGAAACATTGTTAAACCATTTCACATTCTGCAAATGCGAGCACGTGCATTTTAATTAATGTTAATCAGTGAACAAATTTTATGGATTTTAATTAAGCAAAAAACCTTTACCCAATGCTGCCACTGAAAAATGTTCAATTGTATTATATAATAGCTATCAACACCCACTATCCTCCAACCCCCAGGCCAACCCTCCATCTCCGTTAATCATGCAAAATGCATTTAATGAGACCTTTTGTCATTTCGTTATGGATTTTTGGGGCACGCAGCATTTAATTTTATTATTTTATATAAAAATATGGCAAACAATTTGAATTAACAAGGCAACGAATGAGGACGCAGTGCGATAAACGTTTAATTATATATTAAATGCAACCAAATAAAGTTGATAGAGCAGGTGGTTGAAAGGGGCAAGAGAAGGGGGGGGGGTGTCCCGTGTGCCTTGCAGTAGTTTTCCTGTGTGCGAAAATTTAATTACAAAAGTAAATGTTGAAAAATGACCAACATCATTAACTTTTCACAGAGAAAGACAAAGTCTGTGTGTCTGTTGATAGTTTGTGTGCCTCCGTCGTCTCTCGCTCACTGTAAAGTGTCCTTAATGAAGATTTTACCACAGGCAAAAGCGGCAATTGCCATGTCCTTTATAGGTAGAAGCTGCTCAAGCAGCTCAACTGTTACAATTCAGCCCACTTGCTGCCTGCCGGGCAGCCTCCCCTTATCCCTTCTTTTTCAGCAACAGCAAACACTTGTGGACATATGCATTATATATATGTACTTATATACACAATTCACACACAGATACACCTATATCTATACATCTACATACATCTATAGCCATATCTATATTATTTTTCAATTAATGACGTACTTGCGAACGTCCACAAAACTTGCCATTTGCCATGCCTTCATTTCCTCTTCCCCTCATTTTCAATTTCTATTTTTTAAATATCAATTATGCAAATTACTCATTTTCATAATCGACCCCCCTCTCCCTTCTCACATAATGGTTAGCAAAGCAAGCAAACTACATAATAATGATAATAATAATAAGAATAATAATAATAACAATTTACATTTATAGCAAGAACCTCTCATAGAAAGAAAGAAAAAAAGAAAAAGGATTCCAGCCAATACCCTTCTCGGTCTCGGACTATTTTTGTTAATTTTACAATCCTATAAATATATAAAAATTATGAAAAAGAATTTCAACATCATTTTTACCATTTCCAATGTTTTTTTTGTGAAAAAATAAATTAAAATCTTTTACAATCATTCTACAAAGAGCATCGAAACTGCGGCTTAATCGAGTCAAATGGATATTCTATTGTCTTGTCTAACGTGTCTAACAGCAAAAGCAAATGGAAAAAAATCTGATGTCAGTTAGCAAGCAGCTCAGACCCCTTGATATGGGAGAAGAGAGCGACGAGTGAGAGAGTGAGGGGAAAAGGAGTTTTCTGAATATGTAGAAAACAAGGAAAAGTTTATGTTTTTGATTAACTTACCATACACATAAATCAGTTGATAAATCAATATATTTTTCAAATATATTACTCTAGCTGTCATCAACTGTTTGAAGGTTTTTTTTTACTTTTCTTACTATGCAGAACAAAAGAGATTTATTGGCCAACATATTTCAAAACAAAAAAATAAAAAAACAAAATTTTAAAAAAGAGAACTAGAAAAAAACTTTCCACAATTTTTAACTTTGATATGAGAACTTTCTTGTTGGTTAACATTTTATAAATAACGATTGAACAATTTTGAAAATATTTTTAATTGTATTTTAGAAGGTTTCGCCAACGAATGTGAAACTCGTCTACAAGATTTGCTTTTCACGTTTTCTTTCTCAAAAGTAAAAGGGGATGTGCGGGGGGGAAGGATAAAGCAAACTTTTCATTAGCAAAATGACAAAACGTGGGCAGTATAATGACTAGACTGATGTAGCCTAAGTAAAGAGCAATTCAAGTCAGAGATTTTTGCCCCTCGGGTGATGTGCCATGTGTCTGCTTGCTCGCTCGCTGCTTTTCCCCTCGCTCAGTTAAGACCTTTCAAATGATTAAACACGCCGCCGCCTACACACACAAACACACACACACACACACACACACACACACGCATATACACACACAGTTTTGGTATCGCTTTCAGCGCGTCTGATAACTTGACTCAAATGGTGTTTTCTATTTTTTTACACTTTGAAAATGAAATCAAGTAAAATTATTGTGTTGCCTATACCCAATACTCTATGGGATTAAAGGGTATATCCAGCCTAAACTTGGCACTGAATTAATCGAGTAAGCAAAGCAATTGAAATGGCAGTCGCATTAACCAGGAAGAAAGCCGTTTCCATCTGCTCTTTCCCCTTTTAGAGTAGTGAATTTTCACAACAATTCTTTGCTCTGTATGCGAGTATCTGGCCCTCTTTAACATAGAAAATTAACATAATATTTGAAATTTTTTCGTCGTCATTACAATATTTTAGATATTATATCAAAAGACAAGTGAAATTCCACAACAATTCAGTGGCCTCTTATTGCAAGCGGTTGTAGTTTGCGATTATTTATGTGTCTTGTTGTAAAATTAACTATTTCGTTAACAAATTGTCCGAATTTTGTAGATATTTTTAAATATAAGTCACTATTTATATAATTTTTCTCAGCGTTTCGTTTTTTTTTTTTTTATTATATTTGTTTAGGTGAGGTATATAGAGAGTCGGTGAGTTGAAGTTGGATTTGAGTATAAATATTGTTGTTTTTGATTAGTTAAATGAGGCAATAAGGCTATGCGAGACATGTGCCAGTTTCGCCCCTAGACTTTTGGTTACTTGGGTAGAGGTAGAGGTAGGTATCCAATTGCGGCAATAAATTCAAATAAGCCCATGACGCAGTTAGGCAAAAACTGAGGCTTAGTTTGGTATTGCCAAAAATTTGCGCACCTTAACTCCACTGAAAATTTTAGCTACCCCAAAAGAATGATACGGAGTGAGAGAGACTTCAAAGACATTTGGGTAGAGCAGCAGAGGTAACAGCAGCTGCTGCTGTGTAGCGGCGGCATTTAATTATTGCCTTTGAAATAAATATGGATGTAAGCCCCACACACACACACACACACACACACACTCACACAGAGAGAGAGAGAGAGAGAGATGGAAAGAGAGAGAGAGAGAGAGATGGAAAGAGAGAGAGAAAGAGAGAAGTAAAACATAAGCATACAAGTGCCATCGCCCTCTACTAACCCTCCCCCCATCCCCGCCCCGTAAACCAATGCGTGGGCATGACCCTTGCAGCAACACACAACTGACATGGAAACTGTCAAAGTGTCTGTCTTTCTGTCCCTCTGACTCTTCGTCTCTTCATCTTGTTTCTGTATGCCAGCTGTTGACATTGGGCTGTGGGACTTGGGTTACAACATATTCTTCGCTCTCTGTCTCTCTCTCTCTCTCAATTTCTCTGTGTGTGTGTCAGTGTCAACGTATTGGTTATGGGGTCAGAGAATATTTGCCAAGTCGAACCTTACCAACTGGCAACTGCCGACTTCTAACTCTCTGGACCCCACTTGTTTTGCTAATTAAGCAACAACAAGAACGACAACAATAACAACAACTAGAACAAAAACAAAGGCAACTAACCCAAACAACTATGTACATTGGCAACAAGTTATATAAACTAGGCACAGGCCAACACACAGTCGTTTCCACACATGCATGCAACTATCCAAGCAACAGAAACAAAACGACAAAACGACAAAAAAAAAGAATTTTATCCTAACCAAAGTAAAAACATACCCAAAAATTGGTTTCCAATTGATTTTGATATCGATAATGATAATGATAAGTAACTTGGGTTAAACTTTCTTCAACGATAAACCTAAAAATTGTTTTTTATGTCTCTTAGAAACGAACCTTAAGTTCTTTAATTTTAAAGTTATTAAATTTAAATTTTTGCATATTGTCGTGACATTATCAGCCCATTGAGATGACATTTTGTAAGGCTTATGGAGTAGAGAGCACAAAGAGAGGGAGGAGAAGGGTATGAGAGAAAACCGTATCCCAAATCTCCTAACGCCATAGCTTCAAAGTTCCTTTCTTGAAATTACAAGTGAGGACTGCCCCAAAATGTATGCTATGAAAAACCCACATAACTTTTGGCAAACAACAAATTTGGTTTTTGCTTAGAAAAGATAAAGCGAGAGAAGAAGAAAGCAAAAAATCTGAACATTATGCTTAAGTCTACTGTAAATGTTTTAGGCCAAGTTCAAGGAGAAACTTTTACATACCCTTGCCTTGAAAGAGTATATACGCACTCTGATAGATCTTTTACTATATGAAGAACATGAATTGCGATCAACAACATGACAAGTGGAGTTATTTTGTCTGTGCGTTGTGAGTCCAACAAACTAAGCGATAATTATTTTAAATCAGAGGCTAGGGCATGCAAAGTGCGACACTTTACGCATTTAGTTCGTCCAACTGGTTTTCCTTTTTTCTTTCTTTTTTTGGTGATCTCTTTGGCTGATTTAGTTGACATAAATTATGGGAACACATGCTCGCATATAAATATATATATATATATATATATGTATCTACATAAATGAATGTGGGAATAATCTGTGTAATAGGCAGAAATGCTATTTAATTGCTATGGTAACTCTCTCATGAGTCGATGAACTGGGATTTTTCCGTTTACCTATTCGCTTTGAACAAAAAAAAAAAGAACAAAATAAGTAAAAATATCACACATACGCCCCAGTTGAGATGGCTCTGTTCATGTGGTAATGCACTTCATTTCCAATTAAACACAGGGACATGTGGAGTCGTTGTCTTTGTCAGTGCTGTCCTCCACTGCCTCTCCCCCTCTTTCTTCCCCATCGTGTATGTGAGACACTTGTCTAAATTGTTGCGAATTTATTTGCAACGAAAAAAAAAAACACGTAACATAAAAATCCAACAAGGGAGAGAGACAGAGAAAAATACATGCCAAGGTGAGAGTGTGTAACGCTTGGCACCTGTGTGACACGTGCAGTGGCTAGACTAAATGTTAAAAACTGATTTAGATTTATGATGATGGCGCACAAAATTTTGCTGCAAATTGCGAGGGAAAATAAATGTCTTATAAATTCATTTCAAAATGATGCATTAGCGAATTGTTGCTCACAAACCCAAAATTATGCTAATTTATGAACATATAAGTAGTTAGTTCAATTAACTTTGTTTAAGTTAAGCGTGGGTGAGAGGCCCATTATCCTTCTTCTCCTCGTTCTACAACAATTTCTTTACTTTGGCCTATTTACTACCAAGTGTAAGTACTTGGGACTTCTTTTCTCTGTGCTTTAGTGCAAACTTTTCTCTCTCTGGGTCTTTCTTCTTTCTGTTTGGAATATATCATGGGGGTACATACACACATACATACACCCATATATAATATCGTACTCGTATATCAGGGAGTATAAATGTTGTGCAGCTGTTGCCTGCCCTCCTGTTCACCAACAACCAACAACCAACTTGACTTCACTTTGTGACTATTTGTGATAAAGAGTTAAAAAGTAGCAGCCATGGAAATCTAATTAGGCGCAAATTAAGCTGATAACTGCTGTTGCCGTCGCTGTTGTAAATTAGTTTTACTTTAATTATATGTATATGTGTGTGTGTGTGTGTGTGTTGGTGTATTGTACTTGAAGCAGTTCGTCAAATCAAAGTGTTGTCTGGGATTATAACTTTGCGGTTTGTCATTAGCGCGACAAATGTTTCTATGGTTCTTGTCAGTTTTCTGCTTTCTGCTGTGTTTCCTTGGGACACAAGTTTTTAAGTTTTTCAAGTGCCGGCTGACATTTTTCGACTTTAACTATAGTCAGAGAAAGTTTTGGCCCGTTTGTTTTTTTGTACATGAATGGAACGAACTGGAGACAACAACAAACAAACATTTTGAACATTATGCAAAAGGTTGTTTTGTTGTTTTGGCAAGCGGAAAAAGAAAAAGAGAGAATTTGAACACTGAAAACCAGTTTAATGAAAAACAGCCACAAAATGAGTGCAACAAAACAAAGTTAACCAACAAAACCAAAAGATAATAAAACGAATGGAATTCAGCAGAGACCTTAGAGTTAAAAAGATTTAGAATATAAATGCGATAGATTGCTTATTTAAAGACTTTCGAAATGGTACACCCATTCCATTTTTAGACAATGATTAGATTAAACAAAATTTAAAGAAATAGGTGGGCAGAAATCAATAAACCGTTACTTGTTAAGTCTAACTATAACATAATGTAGAGAAATAAATTAAGTTTTGTGGAACCTTTTAGAGTTTCATTTCATTGCATTAAATTAAATCACCATATACAGAAATATAGAAAATATATGAAGGAATGATACCAAGGCAACAACTAAATGTCCAACAGAGAGAGAAAAAGAAATGTAAACAAGTGCCCAGATGACAATTAATCAATGTCCAAACAAATGAAATGAAGTGGCAGCAGCTCAATGAAGTGAGCTAATGACAGGGGGCAGAAGTGAAATGATGGGAGAGGTTGCTCTGAGGGGAATAAGTGAAGGTTAGCTGCGATTATGTCAATCATACGCACTGTATGCCGAGAGGCAAACAATTCAACTCCGACACGAGTTTCAATCTGGCGTATGAGCAGCAGCAGCAATAAACAAGCACAAGTAACTAGGTGCAGGTCTAGCAGTAGGGAAGCAATAGATTCCTTTGTCTGCTCCTTAAATTGAAACACCCACAAAATACGAAACAAAAAAAACAACACCGAAAAAAAAAGCCTAATCAAAAAATAGCTCAAAAGTTTCATGCTCTCCACCGCTCACCGCTCTCCCTTTCCTTTTCCCCTCTCATAATATATATTTATTTAGCCTGTAGCTTAAAGCTGAACTTTACATTAGTTGCTTTTGTTGTCGTTAATACCCTATTACTAGAAAGGGTATATAAGTTACCTTGGAAAAACCGCAGCTGTTTCGCTAACCTTAGATACACCTTCGTTTTGCACCTGTTTTAACAAGAAAGCAGAGAACTGTTCTGCCCTGAAGATGATTGACATCTCGCATCACGAGATCGAAAATGTTTTGTGTAGAACTTGCTCTTCGTAAAGGTCACTATTTCGAATTTAACTAGAACTGACAAATCCTTAGAATTATGCGAATCCTTATGCGTTTCTCAGTTGCTTGTGCGTCCCTCCGAGATCTGCGAGTTTCTAGTTCGACCGAGAACCGAGTAAACCTTAAAATGTTGCGTTTTTCCAACAAATGATTTACTCTTTGATCAAATGATATCTAAGCACTATTTATCTGAACATCTGTTCTTAGAAAGAGCATAGAGAATTCGGCATAGCCAAATAGTAGCCTACTGGGTTTCTCTCGTTTCGTTTCTTTTTTTATCAACTTTTTTGGGACTGTCAGTTGCTTGTGACAAATAGAAAAGTTTTCGCCATGTTTTGTAACTTAAATTGTTTTGTGGTTTTCTAATGTAATATAAACTGGCTTACTATATACATTTATATATATATATATATATGTATATATACATATACAGCAGGTCCTCTATGCCAAATTAAACACTTTGCAAAAGTAAGAGAGAGTGAGAGAGATGGAGATAGAAATGAAATCATATAATTTGCATTAAGTCAAAAGTTGAAACGCGTGCTCAAGTAGAGGAAAAACAATTGACAGAAAAGTTTGACATTCACAAACCAAGTCCGGAGGTTGGGGAGAGTTGCCTGTTAAGGGGATGGGACTAAAATGTATTTAGTTATCTTTGAAACTTTGAAATTTCGGACACGTTCTGTAGCCAAAAAAAATGTTAGATTGATTAGTCGAACGAACAAACATTTTTTGAGTGATAGAAATTAATGTGTGTGTCTTGGGGGAAGGGAAGATAAAAATATTTGAAACTATTTTCCCATTTAGATTTATTAATCCCCAATTCAAATGAAAAGCAGCTCAGCAGTTCATTAAGCTTCAAATAACTTGTTCAATTCCTTTCAAAAAGTAATTTTAATTGGATTTCCAACTATGTAAGCATTCCAATTCAACTTGGGTAAGAGATGCCCTACTAGCATGTGCGTAGGCTGCTGAGAGAAGGGATAGAGAGGGGAGGGGGATGGTCCACCTCTAATGTCTGATAAAAGAACTACAAACCAATGAACTTATTTAACCTCCCTCGACAAGTCTTTTAAATTTGTTTCTCTTTAATTTGCTAAAAAGAAAAGAAACTTTAACCAGTTTATTTAGTTTGTTGTTCTAAGAACTATTAAGACACTTATTCAAACCCTTTTTAGATACACCTCTGACACCACGCAGCATCTCTCGCTCTCTCTCTCTCACATACACACACACAGGTAAAATTACATAGAATTTAATTTTTCTCCTTCATTTCCTTAAGCTCTCTCTCCCACTTTCTGGCCATCAAACAAAATTCTAAGCCATAAATTCCAAAATGTATGTCACACATACACTAAAGTGAATTTATGCAGGTGAAGAGAAAAGACACGGCAAAACATCCTGCATTCTGCTTCCTGCATCATGAATATGTTTGCCAAGAAGAAGACGTAGAAGCCTGTCTGGGACAATAAAGTTTAATTGCACATACTAAAAGATTTCTAGGTTATGAATAAAAAACAAAAACTAGGCAAGCTGTCAGCAAGTCGATTTCACTTCAGTTCAGTTCACTTCACTCTACAAAACATTATTCATTTGACATAAGCGGATTTTTAGCTTAAACTTACCAAAAATGTCTCGTGCTTAGATGTTTAAATTTAATAATAGAAGAAATTCTCTAACAGAAACTTTAATGAGCGGCACAGTTACTTTAAAGCCCATTGTGATGTGGCGTAAAAAAGCTAGCTTGCTGGAATTTTTCCCATGTAAACTTAAATCTCCAAGGTCTGACTTGCCACGCCCACTAAAAAGCGGCGTAAAACTTTATAATATGTTAGTTCACTATAGGAACGACAAAACTATATAGATCTAGGCACAAAATATAACTTTTTTGAATGCTAAAATTAACTAAGCTTTAAAATGTTCATAATTCTTTCGCAAACTTTTCACAATAACTCGAAAACAAAACTAAAAAAAAAAATGTTTCGTTTAAAAAAATAAAAAGAGAATGATGTATTTAAAATGGAACTCCAAAATTGGTTTATAAAAAGTGACGAAGAAGAAGAAGAACCACAACTTCTTATGATTTCAGCTCAAATTGTGAATATTTAATTAGATTTTCTTTTATGAAAAGTTTTTGCTGGCACACACATACATACACAGATACAGGTATGCGTGTATATGTACATTCAGAGTATAAGTCCCCCAATTAACTTAACCAATTATGGGGCCAAAAAGAATTTCAAGCATTTGTTGTGTATCATTTGGTTTAACAAATCTTCTTTAGGCATTAAGCAAATAATATACCAGCCAAAAATTGAAGGATGAGAAGGAAAGAGAGATGGAAGACAGGATGATGGAAGGGCGGGTGAAATTCCCTCAAAGTTGTCAACAGAAGCAAAACCAGCATTCTTTATGGTTTTTTTTTAATACTTTTTTGTAAAATTAACAACTTCATATGTCAGCTCTCTGATAACTGCTTACCCACACTTACACATACACCACACACACACACACACACACAGAGAGAACTCAACACGTTTAAACCCGCGTAGCTTCAGGCATTTTACTGCGCTTTATCATTTTGACTCGGCTGACAAGTCGTATGCGTAATATTTTAAGCTTTAAACATAGCTCATTTGCATGAGTTGCTGTTGCCATTGTTGTTGCTGTGGCTGCTGTTGTTCTTGTTGTTGATGTTTCCGCTTGAAGCTCTTATCAAGCATAACCAACACTTCATAAATTGTCTAAAATTAGCCATAAAACAAAGCAAAAACAACAACAACACTCAACTGAAGTGGCAGGTTGCTACTTACAGCTCCAAATCTCATTCCCCTTCCCCCATTCTCTCTCCCTTTCTCCCTGGTCCTTCTGCTCATTATGTTCATATTATTACCACTAACCCCTACTTCTCTTTCCCCGCCCCCCACCCTTTCGACTAACCATGGCAACTCCTCCCCTTTCTTCCTAAGTGTATGCCAATCTGCCTCTTGTTGTTTTTCTTCTTGCTTTCCTATTTTCCTTCATTTTTCTGGCTCATTGAAGTGGGCCTAGCCATTTGATTTCTGTTTTTGCCATATTTTATTATTTTGGCCACAACGCAAAACAAAAAAAAAAAAAACACAAAAATACAAACAACAGCAAAACAACACAAAAAAAACATAACATAACAACAACAAAAGAAGGCAAATACAAATAATTTGTGTAAAAGCTTTACACACCAAAAATGGGTGGGATTGTGGAAAGGGGGAAGAGGGGGGAATGTTGGGCAGGTGCGCGATTCGTACGAAGCTCTAACAACTGAAACAAAGAAGAAATATTCCTAAAATAGTTCAACAACTCAACAAAATAAAACCAGCAGAACCAACGATTTTATGTGAAATCCAATGAGAGACTAGCAAATACACTTAAACTTTAAGTTGAAGATTGCCATTTAACAAAAAAGATTAAATCAAATATTTAGTGATCTTAATTAATTGTTTTGTGATTCTTATGTGAAATTGTTATTATTTTTGGAGATTTCACAATTTCTTAGCATTTCTACTACTACATTTTAATAGTTCCTAGCATGGTCTAACATTTTTGTGCAGTATTGCTTAACTTCTTTCTAGCCTGGGCACATTTTTGTGCAGTAAAACAATAAAAATACGACATCTTTTACACTTACATATGTATGTATATATATACATACTATAGTATACCCGACCAATTGCTCTATCTCTTTCAATGAAAAACTTTGCGAACAATGGACACTTCTACCGCAAGTCCACCAGGAGTATTTACTTATATCCTTTTGGACCCTCTACTAGTGGCTGTTCTGCATTTTAAAGTTGTTGTTGCTGTTGCCATTAAAGCTAAAGCAGTTAGTCAGTCAGTAACCCAGTCACTCTCAGTCGCCTAGTTATACTAAAAAGATTCCTTTAATAGCTCTTGGCCGGGTTAAAGTTTGAAGTTCGAGGTGTTACTTTTTTTTATGGCTCGCCATCCTACGGTTCTTCCTTCCTTCCTTCCTTCCGCCTCCACACTCAGATTGAGCGTGAAGTTGTAAAACTTAAGGAGTGCTAAGTGCCCGTTGGTTCCTGGCCATGGCCTGATTATGACCCTATAAAACACGCATGTTCCAGGCCAGAAACAAAAACAAAGCCTAAAAAAAATACATATATACCCCAACAAAAAGCCGCAGATGGGGTTTTAGGGGAGTAGAATTTCAAAATAATGGCCACCAAGGTGTGTATGTGTGTGTTAGTGTCATCGCTGTCCAGTTGAGAGAATGGCCATAATGGCTTGGGCTGCAGGATAAACTAAATTTATGAGTTGTGAGTTTCTGCCAGTGGCCGTTTGGGGTGTTGGCAGCGGTGGCGCTCTTTAAGCAAAAGTAAGTGGCTTACAAGATGGCTAGATTATGTTAACTTACGAGCCACTTGTTCTTCCTGGATTTGTATGGCATGTTAAACATGCTTCTTTGTAAATTTTTTTATTTTACAGTTGGTGTTAATCCGCAAACAGAATGAGAAAGTTTTTAATGGAGTAACAAAAATAAGTTTGTTAGTCAAATCCTTACAAAAAAAAAATGAACGACCAGAACGTTTCGTTTCTGGTTTCGCACAAAAGCCAGTAGGTAGACTAATGGGCTACAATGAAATGAGATATCCTATTTGAGGGACCATCAACTCTCACCAAAGACTCATTTTTGTTCAATTCAATATTGCAAACATATGTAAAAGAAGTTAAATTGACTAGTTTTTCAGAAAGTAAGTATACTTCTAGGTATAGGTACATGTAAGTGAGGTTTAACTAAAAGCAAGTATTCTCTAGTTGCTTGAATATGTACATATGTTCTTCTTCACTTCCTACTTAGTTAAGAGAAATTCCTCTACCCCTTACTTGAAACAAACTTTCCTAATAATGGACGCTCCAACAACATAAATCTGTATTTAAAAATGATCAAGAGGATGCAAGCGCTAGTATTAACTTACTTTACTTTGCTTTAAGAATTGATCCCGCACAAATTTCTGCCATAATTAAAACAATAATGGACCTGATATAGCATGTTTTAAATTGTTTTGCCCAATTTGTCTCGAATAAAAAGATATAAGCATGACTAGGTAGGTGTAGGTAGCTGCTGTACGTTTTACCAATCAAATGAAGCTGCAAAAGCAGTAAATTTACATTGGCGCCACGTGGCGTATACGCAATATGGAAATTGCCAAAACCAAACACATATATGTATCTACAGCCAAAAACACATATGTGTGTGTGTATATGTATGCATTAGCTAGCCATAAATAATAAAGCCATACACACACACACTCACAGGACACTACACGTCGACGACGACGAAAAATGAAAGAAATGCAGTGAAATTATTTTCAAATCATTTTATAGAGAAAGAGAGAGAGAAAAGCCAACGAGTTCAATAAGTTTGCGTTCGGGGTTTTGGCTGGATGGTTTTTTGTGTCGGCCAATGCGTGTAGATTATATCAAAGATGCGGAGAGGCGCCGCTGGAAGCCATAAAATTTTCACACACACACACACACACACACATGAAGACTCAGTGTGTGAGAGAGAAAGGAATAGTCTGGTTCTGTACTTTTTATGCAAAACGAATCAAAATCCAATTATAAACCAAAAGCGTGTGTATGGTTGCGTTCATCGAAAGCAAGATAGTCAAAAGGGGGGAGAAGTGGTGAGGGAATGGGGGGAGCTGACAAAGTGGGCACTGCAGTGGCCAGAACCAGGGCCAAACCAGACAGCATCAGCAACACCAACACTTGGGCAATGGTAATGAAAAATTCAATTTTGTAAACAAAAGACGTGGCGCGAACGCCAGAAAACGCCATTTTAATATATGCAATTGTATGTGTATCAACTTGTAAGCATGTGTGTGTGTGTGTGTGTGTGTGTGTAACAGTGTGCCCTATGACGTCAGCATCTAACTTAAGGTCGCATACACTGGCAAATAAGGGTCAACAATGCGCACGAGTAAAGGTCATCAATTGTTTTAATAGTTCGATATGAACCAAACGAAACTCTCACATATATATGTGGTTCGAAAAACCTTTTCCGTATCCAAACGAATCATTTCAGTTTTATGAGATTGAGTTCCATATTTTTTGCACATATCATGCAAAGATTAGAAAGATACATGCCTGATTATGACTGAGCCCATCTTAAATTAATAACTTTGCATAACGATCTTAATTGAAAGCCATTCAAAGTAATAGAAATTTTCATAAATACTTTTCGATCTTCTGTGATCTTCTCTAGTCACAAGGCTTATTTAGTTAACAATTTTTATTGGAACATGCCACGCTTTGAGGGTAAACAAATTTGACTATTCTTTCGGATAGCTCATTCTAACGTTCTTATTTACTATATCTGTTTCAGTTCAAGAGAGTTCGAGATATTTACATAGAAGTTGGGATGAACACGTGTAACTGCTTGTGTGTGAGTCTGTGTAAATATTTGTTATTTAATTTCTAAATATATAAAAGTATAGAAAACAGAAAATCAAAGAAAACAATAATAATTAAAGAAAAGACAAGTGAATTTGGAAAGTTTTCACTCTCAATAAAGATAGGAATAGGTTATTTCTTACTGATCTATTGTTAGAAATAAGTTGTTTGCCTTTTTCGCGAAACCAGACAATCAAATATTTACTTTAATTTGGTTTGGGTGAAGATTTTTTTGCTATAAATATTCTGTGGGGATCTTAGAAAAGAATACACATTGTTCAGACACATAAGAGAAAGCACTACCATGAAATCGAAGATCACAGTTTGCTTTTGCCTTTTGGCTTTGATCGGAGTTGCATTTGGAGCTGGTTCTTCGACATCTTCTACTCCATCAACTTCGTCGACTCCATCAACTTCGTCGACTCCATCAACTTCGACGACTCCCACTTCTTCGACTCCATCAACTTCCACTACGCCAACGTCTTCAACTCCATCAACTTCAACGACTCCCACTTCGTCGACTCCTACTTCGACGACTCCCACTTCGTCGACGCCAACTACAACTCCCACAGACTCGTCTCCGGCTACCACAGCGACAACAACAGTTGCTCCTGTAACAACCACAACAACACAATCCCCATCCTCTTCCCCCTCTTCGAACAACTCCAACAATCGCCGTAGGAGACGTCGTGAGCGCAGGAGGCGCGCACGCCGTCAAGAGAGGCGCCGCGAACGTCGTCAGGAACGTCGCCGGGAACAGCGTCGTGAAAGTAGACGCCGTCAAGGTTAAGAAATTGAATATTTTCGAAAAATTGGCATGACACTTACTAAAGAAAACAATAAAACTTAATTACTCCTTCAACAATCACTCGCCTAATTTCTTCTCAATTTGATATAGAGAATTAGTCTTGATTAACAAGTTAGTTTTTTAAGCTTTTCTTTAGAACAAAAAGTAAGCTACTTATAAAAGAAATGTTGGATAACTGGTGAGAGATTAGAGAGACCATTAGAAGAGATGGAAACCTAGTGTTGGTTAATAAGTGAGTGTTGTCTTTTTAAAGCAGATCAAAAAAGCTCCTTTGAAAAGAGTGAAATAGCAAAGTAGTGTTAGTTAACAAGTGAATTAAACAGCTTATCTTCTCAAAACAGATCAAAGGGAGCCCTGCTAGTGCTTTTATCTAAAGCCACAAAGCCCATTACCAGCCAGCCCATTACCGACTGCAATTAGCCTTTTTCAATATTGCCGGAGCCAAGTAACCACAAAATGGCATACAGAAGGTTGGCTGTATGAGAGGAGATGAGGGGAGGGGGCAAATGACTAGAGCTTAATATTTGATTTGATGAAATAAGGTAAATTTGCTCTGGTGCTTAGTGCCTAGTGCCTTTTAAACGGTTTGTTTGAATTATGTACGTACTTATGTACCTACTTTCACACTCCTCCTCGCCTCTCTTGCTCAGCGCGCTAGATGCACTTTATCTATGTTGGACCAAGCGTAATTGCAATTGTCATTGAGTCTTCTTGTCTCTCTGCACTCCAGCAGCTGGGGGTACAGAGTTGTGTGCCAAAGCCACCATAATCAAGTGGCCACATACATTCCATTCCCCATACAAAGCAACGTTGACTGGCGGTCGTTGAGGTTGAGGGCGCAAAAGGTAGCATTGCATGTAATGGGCTTTTTATTAAGTGCCGCATAGAAAGAGCGAGAGATACCATTGGCTTTTTCGAGTGGCTCCTACTCCCACTCCTGCTTGTTATTAACTTCCCTTGGCATTTTCTCAGAAATTTAATTTTTCCCCCCCAAGGTTGGTTGTATGTATATACACACACACTCCAGGCACAACTGGGACAAAGGGCCAGCTTGGGGTCACCACTTCTCTTCCCTTTCCTCTTTTTTTTCCTTTTTTTAATGGGAAAAAATAAGCAAACTTCAATTTTCGTTTAATTGCGTTTTTATTATTATACCTTCTTTTCTTCATGGTTGTTTTTGTTATTGTTGGTTTTCTGGTATCGGAACCCTTTCTTTGTTATAAGCTGTATAAAAAATTTAAAAAGGACAGAAACAGCAAAAAGTTGCAACAAATTTCCTATACCCTCCCCTTTTTTTACACACAATTCACATTTTTACCGATCGTAAATGATGAAAGGATATTTTTCCAATTTCAATCAGATTTTGCATGCTAAAATGCGTGAAATTATTAGTTACCTTTTAATTAAATATGTACATATGTCTTTTCATCCACATATGTATGTACATACATACATACATACATAAATCAAAAAAAGATAACAAAAACTACTCACCAAAATCACTGCCTCGTTGCTGCCTCCTTCATTTTGTTTCACTGACACTTATCTCATTTACTTTTGCACTCACTCACATTTCACTCATTTCACTCACACTCATTTCACTCAACTCCATTTTGTTGTTTTGTTGCACAGTAAAAAAAAAAACAAAATGAGCAGCACAGAAAAAAAAAATTGGCTCTTACACGACACACTTTGATCGAATTTAAGGGTGGGGGAGGAGGGGGGTAATTAGAACTCAATAAATGACGCCTTTACCTTTTGCAGCACAGAAAGCATAACGACAACTAAAGACACACAACTTTACTAAGCATTTTTAACAAATTAAGCCGCGATCTTAGAGGGGAGGGGGGAAGCGCTTAACAACACAATTATGTAACAACGCGCGCATCTTTTATTGCACAGAAAAATGTTGCACAGAATGAGACCGCTGACGCGAAATTTTCACACAAAAGAATCGACAACTAAAGTCACTCCGAATTTACAAAGCATTGTTAACAACTTTACTTAGTATTCTTAACAAATTTAAACTTGGCTCTTGGCAGTGGGGAGGTGGAAAAGCAACCCGCGATGTTTAAAAATTACAAGCTCTGATTTTGGCGTCCTTACTTTTTCTGTATTTTTTCGATAGCCTGGAAAACATTCCAATGGTTTGATATCGATTGTCGTCGATCAACTTAACTCCAAAGGTATCGAGAAGCTAGCTGGCTTTTCGAAAATTTTTCTTAGGATCGTGAGCAGGAGAGAGAAACGTTTTGTTGGAGTTGACCCCCCATTGTGGAACAGGAGCAAAACGAAGAGCTCTAATTGGTGTTAAATTGGAATCATGTGAATCATTTGGCGAAGGGGAAGATCATCGGGGAGGTTATTAAAGAATCACTGAAACACTGCTGCCTGGATGGCTTTTCGTGAGGAAAATATGCATTTCGCTCCACAATGTTGTTGTGCATTTGCCTAATACAAAGTGTTTTTTTTACCCAGTAATAAAATAATTCTTCTCACCGCAGAGATAACCAGATCAGGAGCAGGAGAAAGAAGGGACTGTAGAGTCTCCCAAGGGACCAACGAGTCGCTATTGGCGCTAAATTAGGCTCATTAATGTCGAGAGAATCAGTTGGCGGAGAGGAAGACCATCGAGGAGTCCATTTAAGAACTATAGAAAGTGTCAAGAACATAAGTAAGGAATGGATACTTTTTCTCCAAAATGTTATTGTTGTTAGTGAGTTTGCCCAATATGGCCAAAAGCATTAACGATCGTGAGCCTAAAAATATGATCGATTGTTAGTGTGAGTTGGCCCAAGATTAAGTAAGCCAAGTAATATGGATGTTTTTCTCACTGCAAAACCAACCACGAAGAATGAGTTAAGAGAAAAGGCTGAATCCTTTGGTTTTACGATTACACCTTACCAGATGTCAGTGTCATGGACTGCTCGCCGACTGCATACACACCCTAACAACAACTATGAAACGACCCATTCGAATTAGCCATGAATTTCTAATTGAATTTCCCTCTTAAACTCTCGAAAAGCAGGGCAAGGAAAAGTCATTTAAAGGTTGTCTCCTTGTGTTGTTGAGGATGATTGTTTGTTATTTTAACCATTACTGTTTATTTCCGGTTTTTCGTTTCCTTTTTTTAAGCAGTTCTTTTCTCCTTTTTGTCATTTGTCTTAATTGCTTCCTTTTCTTTCGAATCTTCATACCCTTAAGTTTAGGGCCTAAACAATACAGAATGGAAAGTCGAATCAGTTAGAATGCTTTTCAATAGCTACAAATTCTCATTGAAATGTTTGTTTTAAGTTAAATTTATTTATTAATTTTAAATGGTTTATATTTATATGTATACATATATCATTTTTACAAGTGTTTTTTGTTTTGTTTTTACCGTAAAGCTAGCTCGAAAGGTTTTTTGTTTTGTTTTCACCACATTTACTACCATGTTGAAAGAAAGTATTACATTAATTTGTCTTTGTTTTACGTTTTTCATTTTCATCCGAAAGTTAGTGTTTTTTCTCATACGATTCTAATACAAGGTATATTTTCCATATATTATATAATTGGATTTTCGTTTTTGTTTTCCATTTTTGGATAAGTAAGTTTATATTTCTATATATGTATATATATAAAAATCAGTGGAGTTGTAAGTCTGATGGATTAATCTTTCTCTGTTTTAAAGGGTTTTTTCTAGTATTTTTTGTTTCTTCTTCTCCTTCTCGATTGTGTCTCTTGGAAAAATACAGATCGTTTAAACATAGGATTTAAAAAGTACACATATGTATATATGTATATAAGCGGATAAGAGATTTAACAACAATTGCGGCTAACAAATTACAATATAATCAAAAAATAAACGTTCTATATATATATATATATCAAAATAATAATTGGGGTCTTTTTGTATGTCGTCGTTATCCGTTTCCATTTTCAAAGAAAGAGCAAAAGCAAACCCAAATTAAAAATAACAGTAATAAAAAAACCGTATTGACATAATTATTTTACTTAAAAGAAATTTTGAAATCCCAAAATTGCATTGACAATATTGAGGTCCTCCTCGTGCTGCTGCTGCTGCTCCATGCCATCGTCCTCCTCAACCGGCTGGATAATGTGAATTAAACATAGATATATTATCAGCGATTCCATAACGAACAAACATAGAAAATAGACGTAACCCTAGAGCAACTCCTCATTGGCATCCACCAGAAGGTGGCGTGGCACATCATCACGCCTCCGGCGAGCATATAAAGCCGCCTGCTCTTCATCGTTGAGGTAGTCAATGGGAGCAGCACCACCTGGTTGATACTCATCATCATCATCGTTGTTATCTTGATTGCCCACTTGATTTGGTGCATTTGCCAATGCAGCGGCGGCAGCGGCATTTGCCGCCTGTTGTTCGTTTGCCGCCTCCTTGTCCTGCTTCTCCTTTAATTCCTTGGCTGCCTTTTGTTCCTGCTGCTGTTGTTGCTGTTTCTTGCGATGCTCATAGTTGACCAGACGTTGTCCAACCAAATACTTATCCACTTTAATGGACAAATACAGTTTTTTCATTTGTTTGATTTGAAACAATAGGAAACAGATACTGCCCACGACTATAAAGCTGACGGGATAGACCAATCGTGAGATAATCTGCCTGGTAGAGGGATCCGTAAAGAATATGGGCAGATACATGTGCGCTAGAACATATGGTATGGCCAGGGCCAGGCCAAAGGTGGTTACCACTGGTACTGCCAAATCTCGCATTACGAAACGCAAATCGAAATCTCTCAGTCCATCAGTATAGGCACGCTCCAATGCCCTCTTAAGATGCCATTCCGGGCCCATTAGTGTCAAGGCAATGGCTATTTTCGTGTATAGCACACCCAGAGCCCAATCCTGCCAAAGGAAATGTATGGGTGTCTTGCGTAATGGTACTCTCAATGGTATAACCACCACCAGTTCCAGCAATAGGCCAAATAGCAAGGGCACAAGCACAAAAATTCCAATCAATGTCATCACTGGGAGGGCATATTGAAGGGCCACTCTTGCCCAATGTTTTAGCTTTTGTATAATGGCTGTGCGTCCCTGTGGCAAGAGGGTGACCACCACAGCTATTCCACGGGAGACAATCCAACACAGATATCCACCAATTTCCGCTGTATAGAGCTCATGCGCTCGCATAAATCGTTCATTTTTGCGTGCCTCCTCGGGATCGGCCACAACTGCACCTCCTCCATCTGCGGCAGCTAGTCCCCTTTCGCCAGCTACTGCAGCTGCTCCTGCTGCTGCTGCTCCTACTGCTGCTGCTCCACCTCCTCCTCCTGCTGCTACGCCACCGCCTCCACCACCCGGTTGTCCTGTCCAGAGCATCATTAACCGTCGGCCAATATAAACGGGTATGGTCAGGGTCATAACAGCAGCCACAACTATAGACAGGCACATAAGCATCAGGAGAGCACACAGACGTATGGCAAAGAATGTGGGCTTCTCATAGGGTTGAAAACCCACTGGGGCATCTCTCTGCATTATCGCCTGATGGGCAGCAGCTAAATTTCTAGCTGGTTCTGGTGGTGGTGGTGGAGGTGGCGGCGGTGCTGGTGGTGCCGCACCCGCTGGAGCTTGCTGTACTACCTCTGGTTCTCCTGGTTGTTGAGGCTGTTGCTCCTGATTCTCATTCTCTGGCTGTGGTGCCGGCAATAGATAGCTACGAATACCCAATAGCCAAGCCACGGCCGAGCACCAGAAACGTAGCAATCCCTTAAGCCAAATGCGTGTTTGTGTCTGCTCAAAGAAACCGGGCAAGAGAATCTAAAAAAAAAAAAGGGAAAGAAACAAATTAGAAGAAATCAAGAAAATAGCGCCTCTCGAACTTACCTGTAGGAGGAGCAGCTGTAAACTTAAATCATTCACCTCCGAATCTCCACTCAAGGCATAGGGCAAGAAATTTGGCCATGCCCATTGGAGGATCCGTATGGGCAGCCAAAGCATTAGCAAGACAGCGAAACCAAAGATCATAGCCGATGCAACCAATCGTCGTATGTGCCTAACAATTGGCACATGGATCATCTCCTGAATGGGACTAAAATCGGGATCATTGACATTTCGGAATATCCAGAGGACACCAGGACGCAGAACTTCCCGCAGTAGCGATATGAAGGCAGCAAAATAATAGACATAGACCATGCCAAACATCCAATGGACAAAGAGGGATGTTCCCGGTGCTGCTTTAAAACTCGCCTTACGATCCTTTAGACTGGCATCCAGCAGGGGCAGCGAGCATATGTCCAGCCACCAGCCGCAAATCAATGGCAAGACGCCAATCTCCACCACGGAAAGGAGGGAAACTTTCACCACTATGTAACAAAGACCAATGAACCAGCAGACACGTCTCAAGCGGAAGATTCGGGCAAAGAAATGTAAGACGACGAGTGTTAGGCCAATACAGCAATAGCCAAAGAGTGTGGTCACCAAGCCATGGAAATGCAACAAAGGTTTCTCAGCATGGAGCAAATCCATAGAGCTTAAGATGAAATTGCCAACACAATATGGACAAAAGGCAAAGGTAAAAATGAACATTGTATTCAACGAGATGATCCAAAAGACATGCTCCAAGAAGACCAAAGAGCCATCTAAGCCCAAGAGACGTTCCCATGTTAGCTCTTCGCCAGCACGATCCCATTCCATGGGATTCCAATTCTGTTCATCGGCATCGGCCACGCCGGCATCAGGAGCAGGGGCGGCGGGTGCTGGATCACCTGCTGCTGCTCCTGCTGGATTTGGATTCTCATCGCCTTGATTATTATTATCATCTTGTATGTCCGCCTCTGGTTCAACTGGTGCCTGCTGAGCTGCTGCTGCTGGAGCTGGCTGATTGGCATTAGCTGCCGCTGCTGCTCCAGCTTCATCTCTCTCCAACCAATCGGGTCCGCCGCCATGCAGAATTTGCTCTCTCAGCCAAACCAATCCAATGAACGATAGCAATGTACAGGTGACCACAAAGCATCCACGAAATGCGTCCACTGCCAAATTCTCCATGGAGAATATATCAAATGGCAATGTGAGTATCATTTCAAAGGAATTGGCTCGAAATAGATAGCGATAAGTGCGATATGCCGATAGGGGGACAATACCAAACCAGGCCATGCCCACCAATGAGTAATGGAGCCAACATCGTGCTCCCTCAAAGACAGCAGACATGAGACCCACTAGGACATCTTTCAATGGCAATACGCGCGGCATATCGGGGGCATAGATTGGCTGAAAACTGAAACGATGTCCGCATAGTTCACAGTATTCCTTGTGCGAGTATCGCATCCATTGCATCAAGCAATCCTGATGGATGTATTTAATGCTACCCGTACAGATGCAGGGATAAAATAGAGGACGATCCTGTTGGGCCTCGCATCGGCAAACGCGACAAATGTCGCCCTGCGACAGATCATCCATCGTGCAAATAGATTTTACACCTCTCTCTCTCTCTCTGCGTGTGTCAGACGTTTCACTAATTCCTGGATTCGTCTCGTCTCTTCAAATCAGTGGCCATTTGCTCCCACTCCCGCTAATTGGCCTCGTCTCCACTTCACTTTGTTGTTGTTGTTATTCTTGTTATTGTTGTTGTTATTATTCCTCTTGTTGGTTCTCTTGCGTCGTCTTTCACTTGTAATTTTAAATTGGCAAAGCTTAAAATGTTCCTCTATTTTTTTTATCGTCTTCGCATTACTTTTTGTATATATTACGACAATCAAATATATTTTCTTTTCTTTTTTTTTATTTGCAATCTACTTCTCTGCTTCTGCTTTTGCGTAGGGTTGGCAAACGGGCTAATTGGGTTTCTTTTGCATAGGGTCTCTGCCAGGGCTGCACTTCCAAACTCTTAGAGATGCGTATGCGTTATTTTATGATGTCCTCTAATTATATAAACAATAAAAAAAAAACTAATATATCGCTATATATTGTGTATTGGATAACATAATGCCAATATAAACACTTCCGCGATAAGTCAATTTTGGAAAAACTTAAAAAGAACACAGAATTCTTTCTACAAATAAGTCAGTTGTAAATATGAAAGAAAACACAAAATGAAATAATTCTATAAGAATTTGGAATTTGACTTCTTGGTCAAAGCAACCATAAAAACTGTGTGCTACTGAAGCTAAGTCCATAGAATCAGATTTATTTTGAGAATAATTAAGTTGAGTTTATCCTTATATATAAAGTATGAAAGCAATTAAGTTACTAGCTTATAATACAAAGTTATTCGTAAAATTTAGTTCAATTGACTTTTAAGATTGTAAAATTTATAGATTTACATGTGCATAATAACTTGAATTATTTAACAATTACGTGGCTTTGGAGTAAATTGTTAATTTGAGAGTTCATCATGGATCAAATTTAGAGCAGGGGTAGGCACAAAGAGAGCGCTTCTGTGTTAGTTACCGAATAAAAGTAACCGCACGGTCTATGGGTGCGGAACCCTGATTTAGAGAATGGTTACGTTGAGAGTTAAGTATAGAAAATTATTGCTTAAATTTTGCTAAATTGATAATTCATATTCACAATTCAACATATGTGTGACAAAAGAACTCGAGTCGCGACTCCCGAGTTACTAGCCCATCACTTGTAGCCTACATGCCAGTTGGTCACACTAATTATGGAAAATAGTGTTACCGCAATTTTGGATTGTTGTCATTGTTGTTGCTTTTGGGGCCCCCGGAGATTGTTTTCGTAACAAGTAAAAATAAGAAGAAATTGAGAGAATTTGTTATTAACAAAATGCAGCGACAACTACTAAATACCTTGACCAAGACACTACGTCAAGGTCAGACGCAATTGCGTCTCTTCTCCGTATCATCATTGCAGCGGGAAATTTTCAAAGTGCAGAGCGCCGAAGATTTTGACAAGAAAGTGAAAAACAGCCAAACTCCGGTTATTGTTGATTTCTTTGCAACGTGAGTAATGAAATTATTAGTAAGCAAACAAGTTGTTAATTTATTTATCACCTTTCTCCTCCCCCCATAGATGGTGTAACCCTTGCAAGCTGTTAACACCGCGAATTGAGAATATTGTGGGTGAACAGGCTGGTTCCATCAAATTAGCCAAAGTCGATATCGATGAGCACAGTGAATTGGCTCTTGACTACGATGTGGCTGCAGTACCCGTTCTAGTGGTCATGCAGAATGGCAAAGAGCTGCAAAGGATGGTGGGCCTGCAGGATGAGGATAAAATTCGTGCCTGGGTGGCTGCTGCTGTTAAACAGGCTAAGCAGTAAAAACGACGAACAAAAAAAGAAAAAACAAAACCACATAAAATGGAGCAAAGCTTTTTAAGTTAATTTTCTGTTGGACTTTCTGAATATTAATAAAAAACCACACATTTTTTTCAAACTGTTAACAAAAGTGACTAACTTAACCTTAACTAAATGGAATACCATCCTGGTGTGCCAGGACGTTTCTTATTGCGATCGAGAAATTTGCGAAAACCATCCTTAGATTCATCGAGAGATTTTCCTTCCTTTTCCTGATTCTCGGCCCGATTGGAAAACAAATCGGGAAAGGTAAACGATTCCGTTTTTGGCTGTAAGAATTGTCATAATTATTATATTTCCATCATCTGTTTGGTCTGATCTGCTCCATAAACCCTCACCATTGTTACATAAGCGTATTTGACATCATCTTTTTTCGTCACATAGCCATAGACTTGATCCCGTCTGGTATCGCCAAGAGCTATTCTTGTACGCACCTCCACCACTGGCAACTTATAGATCTTCTCCAAATAGTTTTTCACATCGTGTTTGGTCATCTCCGTGGAGACGGCAAAGGTAACCACATTGGCCGGCTGCTCTTCAGTGGGACGTACAAGTTTCATCCAGAAATTGGGCAGGAAGACACGTAACTGCGGATTGCCGCGTTGATAGATAGGATACCACCGGCTTGACATCGTCTGATTCTTTCAACTATTAGGTTTTTATTTAGAAAATTGAAAAAATATTTCAAAATAGTAAATAACATGGAAAATGTACTAAAAAATGGCAAGTGCCAAGCTGGTCACACATGACAATGATGACGGAAATCATCGGCTAAAGCTATGTAAATAGCTAAAGAGAAATGAATTAATAATAAAATTACTCGCTGGCTATAACCAAAGGTTCGAAAACTAGGAAACAAATTTGTAAATTAACACATTTCAGGTCAGTTTGGGCTGCATTTTAAAGTTTGTTGAATTATGATATGCACTAGATCTAGCCTGAAAAATGCAAGTATGCCATATCTGTCCAATCGAGGTGCTGCCCAACACTGACTTTTACAGCTGACCCAACGGACTTCCAATTGTTGTCAAAAATATTTTACTCATAATCAAAACGTTTCGTTCCCAAAGACTATGGGAAAAGTTAAATTAAAGACCAAAAAGAATGCCCCTAAGAAACCCCTCACCCGCAAGGAGCAACGGAAGCAAAAGACTTTGGTGAAGAAAAATAACAAACGAATCTATCATGCCAGTAAATTGAACGGAGCTGAGCGCGTGGCCGCTGCTGCAGCAGAAGCAGCGGCAGCGACAGCGACAGCCGGTAAACAGAAGCAAGGCAAACGGAAACGGAAGCCCAAAGAGAATCCTCTTGATCTTAAATGGGAACAATTAATTACCTGTGAAATTGGTAGCGATGAGGATGAATCCATTGCATCGGATTTTAGTGATGCCGAAGTGGATGCTCTAATCCCGGCCAGCCAAAAAGTTGACACTTATGAGCCTCTGGGTAAGGCTACGACGCAGAGAAAGCAAAAGCAAGTTGGCATTCAGCGTTTGGACGAAGGTGCACAGCGTCGTAAGGAATTGCGCCAGCAAAAAGAATTGGAGGGCAAATCTCGAAAGCAGAGAATTAAGCAACTTAAACTGGAGAACGAAGAGGAGGACCGAGAGATAGCCAAGCTGGAGAAGAAACTGAAATTGAACAAGACCAAGGATAAGGGTCGTTTAGTTAAGAAAATGTTCAGTGATGGTTTGGATTATCTATTGGATTTTGTCATGGACGATGAGGAGGAGAAACAGAAATGGGAGGCCAAACAAGAGAGGAAGAAACAATTGAAAGAACAGCAGGAAAAAGATGAAGCGGGCATGTGGAGTGATGAGGATGATATGGACAAAGATATGGAGCAAAGTGATGAAGAAGGCGTAGGCATGGTTCAAGATGATAGTGAAGATGATGATGACGATGACGACGACGATGAGAAGATGAAACTAAATGATAGCGATGAAGACGACGTGGAGGACGAGGAGGAGGATGAACAAGAAACTGAGGAACCTCAATGTAAGTTTAAATTAGATTTTAGACTTATTCATCATTCGCTTCTCATTTCAGTCAAAGAGGATATCTACGGTCGACGACGTGATGCTGAAGGCAACGTGGTCCAGGATCAGCAGCTGGAGGGTCAGAAGTATATACCGCCACACCAACGACGTGCCGCCTTGCTGGAAACAGGAGACGCAAAACAAAAGGAGCAACTGGCACGCCTGCAAAAACAATGCAAGGGTCAACTCAATCGTTTATCAGAAGCTAATCTACATAAGATAGCCACCAGCATTGAGTCATTATATATGAAGAACTCTCGTTACAATATGAATGAGACGTTGACAAAGTTGCTTCAAGAGTCCCTAATCGGTTATACACGCTCTAATGATCGCATGGTGCAAGAGCACATGGTTCTCTTGGCTTATCTGCATGCTCACATTGGCAGTGAGATTGGGGCACATTTTCTACAGATTTTCGTTGAACTATTCGATCAGTATACGAAAGATATCACCTCGATGGAGGTGGAGGACAAGCGACTCAATAATCTTATCCTAATCCTATGCTACATGTACATCTTTAAGATCTATGAGCTGAAATTGTTAATGGAATTAATTGAGCGTTTGTCCCATAATCTATGCGAAAAGTCTGTCGAATGTTTGCTACTTATATTCCAATCAATCGGTTTTCGTCTACGCAAAGATGATCCAGTTGCCTTCAAGACTATGATGCAGAGTGTCCAGAGTCAAATAGTTGCAGCTCCGTTGGAACTTAAGGATAATCCTCGTTTACGCTTTATGGTGGACATTTTGAATGCGGTGAAGAATAACAATATGAGTAAATTGCCACAATACGATCCGCAGTTGGCGGAGAATCTGCGTAAGCGCCTGAAGGCTATGCTAAAGAATGATCGCTATGTGACCACATTGAATATAAAACTTGAGGATCTTCTGAAGGCCGACAAAGTGGGAAAATGGTGGATAGTCGGTTCAGCCTGGACAAACGATCTAAGCGGTAGCCAGGACCACAAGGAGCAAAAAAATAAGGAAGAGAAATCTAATTCTGGCTTTACAGAACAATTGCTAGAGCTGGCTAAGCGCCAGCAAATGAATACCGCCGAGCGTAGAGAAATCTTTTGCCTCATAATGAGCGCCGCCGATTATGTGGATGCCTTTGAGAAGATACTGCATTTGTCTCTTAAGGATCAACGTTCCATTGCCTATGTCATTCTACATTGTGCCCTCAATGAGCGTCTGCCGAATCCCTATTATGCCCATTTGGCATTGAAATTCTGTCAATATAATCGCAAACATCAATTAGCCTTTCAATTCGCCTCATGGGATCGCATCAACGATATTGAATCGTTAACCAAGAATCAAATACGTAATCTGGCTAGCTTCCTTCAGCATTTGATATTAACCAGTGGCCTGCAATTATCGGTCTTGAAAGTGGTTGACTTTATGCAATTGGACAAACTGAGTTTCTACTTCATGAGAGAGATTATGGTCAAGTTGCTGCTGGTGGGGTCCGGTGAGGAGCGTGATCTCTATCAGGCCTTCGAGCGTGTTGCCAAGAATACTAAATTGCAACAGTTTAAACAGAGTCTGCGTCTCTTTATGCAACACTTTCTGCTTGGCCAATCAGAGGAACAATTGGCCAAGCTGAAGCTGAAGGAGGATCAACAGCAATTGCTTCAACATCGCATTGAGCACCTTGACAAATTGTTGGCCTATATTGATTTGTAAATAAATCAAATAAAATCCAAAAAACAAATGTAATTGCATCTAAATATGCTTTCTGTTCAGTTTCAGAACCTTTCACGAACTAAAAGAGTATGTCATTTCCGTTTCTCACTCTAACTTTCACTCTTTCTCTCTCTACTTCGCTGGCTTGTATGGAAAAGACAGAGCCTTCATTTCTCCGACTTGAACTGATTTTCATTTTATTGCATTTCCATTTCTATATACCCTGATATAGGAATTCTAACCGGCTGATTGTTTCTGACCATTTCTTATGATATCTGCCTAGTTAACCTGGTGCTTATCCTCTTTAAGACGGCTATTGTTAAAAGAAAATATTAGCTATTGTTTAAATATAACACATTTGTTTTTTTATACAGCAAATAGATCAAATCTAAAATTAAATCTTTTTTCTTAGATTTTGACATATTTCGGAAACGGTTTTCAGTTGAACAACAAGAAAAGAAAGGTGCTATTGGTTCTAAATCTAAGAAAAGAAAACATTTCTTAATGTCTAATCAAAACTTTGGAGTAAATCTCGTGCTCTTTGATAGCGTGGAGAATCAATGAATTGTTGTTTCTCCGGCTCCTCAGTACACTTCTCGCACTCCTTGTCTACGGTTTGGATCACGCTCTCGGCCAATTTTATAATGGTAGCCTTCGAAGCTCCTTTCGAACTGGCCAAATACTCTAGGGCAAGGGGCCAAACGTCTGGACTTAATTTCTGTTCATCGAATGCTAATTTTTGTATAGATATTTGACGTAGCTTATTGAATTTCCAATCTTGTCTTGAATTCTTCCAGTTGTCTAGATACTCTTCGTTGCGCTTTATATCCTTGTCGGCATGCTGATCCCTTTGGGCCTCCAAGCGCTGCAAATGCTTTTGCTTCTTCTTTTGACGAACTGTGACAATAGCATTGGTGTTCTCGGGCTTTGCTGCCTCTTCCAATTGGTCAGCTGTGGGTTGTTCATGTTCATCATCCTCATCCACATCCAGATCGTCCTCTTCCCCTTTCTGCTTGCTGCGTTTTTCTTTGATGTTGGAAATTTCGGATTTTTCCTGCTTGCGCTTGCCTGCCTTGTCTAAGGAATATTATATTCTAGTACAATAATGAATATTCAGATGAAGGTTGCATTTACTTTTCTTTGTGTGCTTCTCGTCCACTTCATTGTTAGTTTGTAACGGGGATTTCACTTGCACTGTAGTGGCCATCTCGTCATCGTCGCTGGCTTCCTGTGCTGCTGCTTTTGCCTTGCTATGCTTACGTTTCTTTCCCTTTTTCTTATTTTCAGGTTCTTCCTGATCCAGTTCCTGTGACTCTTCATTGATGACGATTTGATGCGATTTGTCCTGCTTTCGTTTGCTTGACTTGTCTGAAATTGATGAATATATGTATATATAGGATATTAGTAGTCTTGTAGATCATGAGTCTTCAAATCTTACTCTTCTGTGTGGTCAGCTCCTTCTCTTCTTCATAGTCATTATGTGGCGCCGATATCACCTGAACTTTGGTGGCCACCTCGTCGTCATCGCTGGCCTCCTGGGTGCCATTTGTGTTCTGGTTCTGTTCCACATCATTCTCATGCTTACGTTTCTTTGCTTGACGCTTGGCCTTTTTCATATACTCGATGCGCGCCATTTTGACTAATTTTCGCCAAATAAATAAATTTCAAATAAAATTTCCCACGTTGTTTTCGTTTGTTTCGACAAATTTATGTCGTAGTCGCACGGTTGCTGAAAATCGAGTGATATTAAAACCTTTCGAAACGACAGATATACAAAATGTAAAATGTACAATATGTTCTAATATACTTTAAGCTATGGTTTCTATTTGATTCTCAAGTACATATGTTGGTTTTAAATACAATTTAAGGTCAAATATTTCTTAAGATTCGATATTGTTTATGTCAGTGTAAACACATTTGTTCGGTTCTGCAATTGGCAACACTGTTTTTCGAGATGTGTGGCACTAAGTTTTAGACGATAGTTTTTGAATATTTTGGCAAGAGCATTTATTTAATTATTTGAACATAGATCGTTCGGTATAAAGCTAAATATAAATACAAATATGTAGTCTCAAACTGAAATAAAAAGTGTATTTTCAAATACCAATGGCGCCACTGAGTTGATTTGCGGTATCGGTAGTTATCGATTACCCACCAGCTGCTCATAGCTCTAGCTATCGATGGCGGAGCTTTGTTTTTTTGTTGTCGTTCTCGGTTTTTTTTATGAAATAAGCAACTAAATATTCAATAATTATTTGTAGTGCATAATTTATAGTGTTAAATTTAAGGTGCCAATTAGTTAAGTGATCTACATACACAAGCATAAGCCAGGTAAGTTTTGTACTAAAAAGGCGGCAGTTTTTTCCGCTTTGCTTTGGTTTTTGTAATTTTTTTGTTTTGGCAACAACAACAACATAAGTTAAACTTAGGGCGCGGAACCGGTAAATGTAGCAACAACAACAACGAAAATCGCGAAAATTCACGAAAGTGTAAAGTGTAAAATGAAATTTCGCGGAATTGGTAATTGCAATTGCCAAGTGTTTTGTGTTGTGTTAATTGAATGGGCCAAGGTCTCTGGACCACGGAAATCCATGGCCAAAGCGTTCGTAGAAAGAGGAAAGGAGCGACAAGGAGAAATCAAAATAAAAGAGGGTGCTGCTGTCGACATGTACCGCAAGCGCGGCAGCAGAAGAAGGAAGAAAAGAAATTACCGCTAATGCTAGGTAAGTGAGCTTCATAACTTTATGACTTCCCTTCAAGTATCTTTTATCACATGTTCTTTATACTCCCCTTCTCACGCTTCTAATTATATCCTGTAATCATGTTGTTAGAGGAGTATGTACATACAAATGTACATAAGTACCTATGCATATTACTTGGTTCGAAATTTAAACAGATGCTTTCCTTTAAATATGTTCCAAATATTGAATAATTTATTAAGATCAACAAATTTTTGGAGGGTGTGTTTTAGGCTTACTCATGCAATCCACGACTCTAAGAAAAGTTCGTACGAGCATCTGTGGCCAGATCGTGGGATCGAAACTCTTGCCTGCGTGTCTCTTATTAACTTGTGCGTCGCTCAGATTAAACTCTTAAATTGGGTCCTTCCATCTATAACTTCCTGATTTTTGGTGATCGAATTGTATTTTCCACCCTTTTTTCTCAAAGCAAGATTCCGTCTATACACAGATCAAATTGTTGTCAAAAAGTAGCGCAAACGTGAGGGAAGAAAGCAATACTTGAGTTACCTTCTTTTAGTTGATGCATATATCGCAGGGTATTCCAGGTACCCCATTTCCTTGTACTAAGCAGTATTAGCCTCATCTCATCGGCCTCCGCCCCCTACTACTACTACAACACACACACACACACACACATTGTGCTTTGACTCAATTGAGTCATGTTGTGAAGGCATCCAAAATAACATTTTCTTTGGTTTTTCTCATTTGAAGCCCCCATCCCCCCTTTTCCCCCTATTTGCTGTTGCTGCTGTTGAGTGCAAAAGCTCTTGTTGGTCGCTCTTTTTCATTTCATTTATTTTCCTTTACTTTTCTTTTTTTTCTGTTTGTTTGTAATATGTTCTACTACAGATGTCGGTGCCATTCAGTTTTGCTTTAGTTGTGTTCTCGTGCGCGTCGTTCTTTGCGTCGTTCAGTGGATTTGCGTATGGTTTCCTAATTTCATTTAATTTTTTTCTGTGTGGTTTACCAAATTTGTTCGTAAAGATTTTCGCTAAGTTGCTGGAGGAAAAAAATAGTTTTTGTGGAATTTTTTGATGGTTGTTAGAATTTAACACGTATACGCCCCGCATGGTGTTGAACCCTATGAGAAGGCGGCGGCTTCTTTTGATTGTTTTGCAACGCTAATTGGATTGTCAACAGTTTCCCCCCGAAAGGAACGAACCATTGGGGTCTATCTATCTTTTAATATATTGTTGACTTCGCATAACTTCACCCGGCGTCGGTCGGCGGTCGGTCGTAGTTCGTAGTAATCAATAGTTTTCTTTCTTTTGTTTTGCTTTCGCGCGCGCGTTTTACTTTCAAACCCCGTTGAGTGTGTGTGTTTCTCCTGACAACGTGAGCCCAAACAAATCGCCAGTCTTTTATTTTTTACCTACATTTACTACAACTACAACAACAAATGGTTTAGCCGTTCAACACATTGGAATAATGCCTTACAGTGCGCGCCATAAGTGTAAGTTTATTTCAAGCACACACTACATACATATACATATATATATATTATTTCGAATTTATCCATGTTTGTTTATAAACATTATCTTGCACATCCGCTGGTCATCGTCTTACGCTAATATTACATCAGTCGTGAGAGATACATAGGGGCACAAGTGGGCCTGTATCATCGTCATCATCATCTTGAATCCGTTTCCATATTCTCTACATCGTGTATCTATTTGGCATAGCCACAACGTTTTTTCTTCTTTCTGGCCCATTGAGATTTTTTGCTCTAAATTTGGATCAGAAGCAATTAAGATATATTCAAAAAAAGAAAACACATCGAAACTAAACGCATTTCACCTATATACAATATGTAGATATATATTGGATTTGTATATGAATTATTCTAGAGAAAAACTTTTCTTCTTTTACTAAGGGAATAAAAAGTTCGCTTTTAAGTCAAATTCATTTCAAACAATTGTTAATCTTGTGTTCAAAAAATTTTTCTTGAAAACTGTATTCAAAATTTTGCCACGAAAACGTTCTTTAGCAGTTTGAAGTTAGAAATTATTCTAATAGGTTTCAAAATCATCATCTGAGTAATCTTTTACTTACGTTTTATCCATTATTTAATTAAATGGATAACGATAATTTTATATAAATTTTGGATCCGGGATATATAGTATAAATATATTAAATTGTGATTACAGATGGTCAATAAGATATTTAACCTTACCAAGAGAAGTTATTTTTTAGATACTTTTCAAAGGGCTATTGATTTCGATTGTCCATATCTTACAAATCCTTGAAGATGAATAAGTTCATTAGTCTGAAATCATTCCAGGGTATTTCCTCAACATTTGTTTTATGTTTTTGTTGTTGTCATTTTTCTTGTGACCTACCGAGTATCTTATTGCAGTTGTGAGCCATAAAAATGTATCTTTTGAGCACAAAAGTCAAATATTGCTTTTTAAGGGTCACCGGCTAAATAATTTTTACTCTTTTTCTTCTCAATGTGTTCGCTCTGACCGGTGGGGAGGATTTTCTTTGGGGTCGGTTGAGTCATTTCTGTGAGCCTCCCCTCCCCTCAAAAGGTTGCTGGTCGTCTAAAGTCTAGACAAAAGACTAGAATACTCATTGAGTTGAGTGCATTGGTTGGATTTTTGGTTTCTGATTTATGAGAATACTTTTTGGTGTGTGTGTGTGTGTATTTTTTTTTGGCATAAAAATATTCACACAAAATGGAAATGGTTAGCATGTGTTCATTTTTCATTTCAATTCAGTTTAGTTCAGTTTCATTCCATCCATCTGATTTTGATATTCTTCGCCATTGACGTCAAATTATTGCTTAGTATGCAGCTCTCATCAACATGATCATGATGATAATGATGATCAAGAATCGTTTGTCTGGTTTATATATGTACATAGTTCGTTGTAGTTTTGTTTTCGATAAAGAAATTAAATGACCTGGGTAAATGATGGGTAGATTAATGCCAAGCCATCACAAAATGTAAATGACAAATCGACAAAGGGCGCTAGTTTGGCCATAGGTTTTATAGTAAATTTAAATTCCATTTCCATTTAATATTAAAAAAATCGGAAAAAACCAATGTAGGAGAAAAAATAGCATTTAAAAATGAAGACCTATTGAAGCTTTTTTATGCTGAAAGTTTCAACTACTTTATAGAGTATTACATAGTCTGTTTTACTCACCCCTTAACTACTTGTTTCACTTTTTACGTATGCAAGTCAGGAATCGCCAACGATATCGACTTTGCCAAATATGCGACTCGAGGGCGTCACATTTTTTACGCCTCATTGCCCAGTTTAAATACCAATTAAGCGGACATTGTTGTTTGCATTTATTTGTTGTATGTATTTTCTTATTCAATATTGCATACATTTTTGTAAAGGAAAACTCGCTTAAATGGCGCAGAAATATCGCCAGACACGCGCAGCACTTCCGTCACCGAAACAAAAATCTTTTTAAAGAAAATTTCAAACAAGAGACAAAACAAACAAAAAATGGAAAATGAAAATGACAAGTGTGAAAAAATAAACCGACATATTCTGTTTATATATATAATATCAGGGTCTTTTTACGATATGTCCAGTACTTGTCGCAGTAATTTTAGCTCGTTAAATATGAAAAATGATTTTTTTGGCGCTAGCAAGAAGAAAAAAACAAGAAGGAAAAGGCTTAAATATGAACAAGATTAATGCCAAAAAAAAAAAAAAAAAAATATTCCGAATATTGTACATTGAGGTTGAGTATCTTGCAGTTCGCTGCACTTTGAGCAAAAGAATCGAATATCGGATTCTAGAAAGACAGTAAACCAAACAATGGATGAGCCGTTGTCTATATAAAATTAAAAGCTTAACTATTTTCTTGGTCTCGTATTTCATCTAAAATCAATCATCAAAACCTCAAACCTTCTCTTGATCTCTGAGATTTCTAATTAATTTCAAATGCAAACTAACTAAAATTCTCTCTCCCTCTAAAATCGATATTTCCTATTGAAAATTAATTCATTTCAATAATTATGTTAATTAACCGCAAATTTATGACACTGTTAATTGTATTTTTATTTTATGCCAAAGCATTAAGGCTTAAACATTTCAAAGATAACAACAAATAAGTCAAAAAATATATAACACATACATATATGTACATACATATGTGTATTCAAAAAATCTTTTTCTTACTGAGTCAAAATAGATTTCATATATCCTATACGAAAAATTTGTCTCAACATAAATCTACAGAGAATTTTCTATACGGAAAAATGTACCACACTAGAAATTCCCAGCTAGACATTAATTTTTTATACAGACATTTAGATGCATACATTTATTTGTGAAGCAAAAAGGCAAACGCAAAATACTGACGACATATTTACTTGAATTTTTCTTTTATTTTTAAAATATCAATCTAAAGACCTTGAGGAAAATAGTTTTGCAAAAACAAAAGAAAACAGGAGAGGAGTAGGGGGAGGAACGCAAATGACCAAATACCCTTACAATACTATTATCGATCATTCCTTCTGTATAAAGATTACTAACTATATATTACGTGTTCTTTTTGTGATTCTGCCTTACAATTCCCAACCAGGACAAGCGAAGTTTCTTTTAATTCTTCCCAATTTAATTCCCATCTTTTTATACTTTGCATTAAAATTCCCTGTTTTAGATCAACTAACTAAGTCACTTTCTGCTAGGGTAAATATATATATTTTTTCGATTTAAGTTCTTTTACTTTCACACTATGACCGTGAACTGAAACAGAAACCGTTTCAACTTGGTGTGTGGTTTATGTGAATTGGGTCAACATATAATTTATAGACCAAGGCGCCAGGCAATGTGCGTTCAGTCAATGAGGCAATGAGGTCAACTGGCAAAAGATAGGCCAGGTCAAACCGAACCAACCAACCACCCACCCACTCAGTAAATGGCATGGCAACCCCCCAAAACTAACAAAATTCTGATAAACAATCCAATTAAAACAATTGCCAGGGACAAAGTCAATAAGTTTTCTATTGCGTGTAATGTGTAGATAACTGTCATGCACATAGTTCTTACTGTCAATCCTCTCACACACACACACACACACACACACACACACACACACCGTTTGTTCACTACACCCATAGAGTAGGAGAGAGGAGAGGAGAGGAGAGAGGCTTTTCTCCAGCAACGAAAGTGAAAGTTTCGCATATATGCGTTCGCTCAAACCAATTTAATGTACATTTCTGATCATTAATCTTTGCTTTTCTTTAAATTTTTTTTGCCTTTTGTTTCTGTCTATATATACATATATAAATATATATATACCTATATATATACATATATATATCTGTAGTTTTTTTTTGCGATAATGTTGATTGTTTTGCTCCATGTGATGGCTGGTCGATTGGTTCGGCCGGTGGCTGTCCAGCTGACTTCGATCGTCGTCGTCATCATGTCGCTTGATTGATTTGCCATGGCAGGCCGAACAATTTTGTAGCTTTCATTGAAATTGAAACTAATTAACATGCAACGTGTATCAAATTTGATTTGCCTATAAAAAAAAAAAAAATGTAGATACAAAATTATTCATTTTGGTTCGTTTTTACACCTTGCCTTTATCTATCACACATTTCCATCAAATCTAATAGACAACTTTAGTTTTGAGCAAATTGATATAAATGATCTCTCTGATCGTTTTGGTTTCTCCTTTTATTTATCATTTGGTTTTTCTCTTTGTAATTTCATAGTTTGCTTGAGAATTAATGATACTGTTCTGTGTTCATATATTTGGTTAGAATTTTCTCTCAAATTGATAAAAAATCACTGGCAAATTTCCTTAGAAATTATTACCATTGAGGTGAAACAGCGAAATTTCTTCTTAAAGCTTGATTTTCAAACGGCTTCGGTTAAAGGTTATCAACTAGATCATATGAGACATGTGGAGAAAGTTGACATTACTTCCATTTGACCAATATCTTTTCAAAAACAATTAAAAACTCGTTTCAAAACGCTGTTTTAAAATCAATTGGGAATTCTAAGACAAAATAGAATCTGTTCCGGCTTGTACTGGTTGGGAATTATATAATTCAATGGTACTACTAACCGATCCGCGAATCTTAGTAAGCGAAAAAAAGAAGTCTTGTTGAATATCTCCAGATGCCAGGAGACACATCATTCCATTCAAACATTTACCCCACCTTTAAAGTCTTTCTTCTATATGCAGGCGTTGCCCCACATATCAAAATCTCCTGCTTGCCTCTGCATGAGTAATCAATCTGTCTGCATATATTGTTTGTGTATGTTCAGTATCTCTGCGTATGGTAGTTGTTGTTGTAGTTGGTTTTTGGTATAATTGCACTGTACGTGATTATGGGTTACAACAATTGTGTCTGTAACCCAATTCAAGCATAGCTTTTCATTCAAGTTCACATGAGAAAACACGTTTTTTCCGCACAATATTTGTTTTAACCGGCAGTTAATTGGTTATGCGTGGGTTAAGAAAATTGTTTCGCGCCTTTTTTTGTTTTATTTTTTGATTTTGGTTTAAAGCTCTCCTTACCAACGCCTCGCAAATTTGCAATTTGCATGAGCTATGAAAATGTAAATGGTTATTATTATTATACATATCGCATATTTGCATATAAGTTGGCAATTAATTTACAACAATTGCAATAATATGACACACACCTACATTTACATATGTCAAGAAGTCAAGTCGAATCAGCCAGAATGAGGATTGGCTGGACGCATAAAGATTTACTATAACTCCATCAGTCGATAGAAATCAGCATAAATGGTTAAACAATGCTAACAAAACACAAAAGACAACCAAGAAAAAATTTCTAAAATCCAAGAATAACAACAAAGTCTTTAGCACTCGAAACGTGCCAAGTTGTGGCATTTACGTCAACCTCAACCTCACCCCACCACATCTCTCATCCTCTCTCAGGCACTAGCTCTTTCTTTCTATGAGGCAAAGCAAACAACAACAAGAGGCACGTGAGCATTTTACAAATTAACAAAAAAAAAAGAAAAGACTAAAAAATAACAACCAAGTAAAATAACAACAAACGCACCTACATCAACTGAAAGATTTCATAAAAATACAAGGCAGCAACAGCAGAAGGATGGGGATATCAGCATGAGGAGTAAGAGTAGGTGTGGGGAAGCAGGCAGAGGCTATAAAAAAATTAAAATAAAAATCATAGGAAAATATTCAAACGTACTAGTAGTGTCTCTCATAATTTGCTGCATACCCTGTATACCTTGACATACCAAAAGGTATGCCAGTATTGGCTATCATAAAAGAAACTATAGAAACGTTCATAAGTTCATTCCAGATATTGAATTCAGATTTGTCTGTTGAAAGTTTCATCAAAATCGGTTGCTAAATTGATATATACACAAGAGTTCTTGATATATAAAAACTATTTTACTCGTTGTCCTAAAGGTCGCTTACGTTAGCTTTAGTGTGTCTACATGGTAACATCATTGTCGCAATGTGTTTTCATTAAAACTTTAAGCAAATTAATTCCAAAATCAAGAATTTGTATTACTTTCGAGAATTTGTATTTTTCAGTCAACTTTTTTTAACACTGAAGTTCTAGAATATAATGTACTGGCAATATCTGCGTCTCGAAATCTCGAAAAAAAATTATAATTTACCTTCTTAAATTAAGAATTTGCATTCTTCAATTGGGGACTCCCATTCTTATATTCAAAATTAGCATGACTAGAGAAGGGGTATTTTAGGGTATTTTTCTGTTCTACTCTTCAAAATGCCATTTATGTACATAGGTACTCCGACATCGACAGCTGATGCGTAGCGACCACAAAGCTTAGATTGCATCTAAGACGACCGAGCGACCGACCGACCGACGGTTTGGCGGACTGGCATGACGAGCAGCACTCAAACCTCAGCCTTTTCTTTAACGTCAATCTGGCGGGCTGTTTACATCCATACATACGATATGCAGTATTAAAAACGCTATTGCATATTACCCATATCTCTAGGCATAGGTTGTGATGGAGCTGAAGGTGCAGATATAAAAACTCTGATTAAATTGTATGCACGCCATGGAATGGTGAAAAAACCTTAACTGAAGTTTTCACTTGTGATTTATGCCGACTGCCGCCACAGTGCGCCGATTGACGAGGCGGGCGTGGCTGGTCCGCGGACACACACACACACCCACTGCAAGAATTTCTTAATGGTCAGTTGTTGGTTGCATTACGTGACCAACAATTTGTTAAAGACTCGTTGCGAAAGCACCAGTTGATGGGGCAAAAAATAAAAAACAAAACCAAAAACGAAAGTGCCAAAGTAAGCGAAGATTGTCGCAGCAGCAGCAGCAGCAGCTTGTTTGCTCCTGCCTTTGCAGTAGTAAGTAGTATCTGTCTGTCGTCGTCCCGGTTTGGGTTCGATTGCAGCCGCCCCATTGCATCATCTTTCACATCTCTCATATTTCGCTGACATCTCCCCAGCCGGTTTTGCTCTTTGGGAGCTCTGTCTCTTGTAAATACCAAATATAATTGTTTAACTGTCCATAAAGATGAACAAAAAGAGACCCTTTTGTTCGACGTCCATTGAACTTGATGCGTTGAAACTGCAGCACTTTGCACATAGCAGTTTTTGGAACTGGCCGAGAGTGAAAGAGATGAATAATTTCACACCAATGTGAGTAACAGGCCTCCCTGTGTTGTCTGTCGTCCCGCCGCCTGACAGTGTCCCATCCATCAATTGAAAATGAGAAAATATTGCTGCGGTCAGAGCAGGAAACTAACACCTGACTGCCTGCCTGCCTCCACCTAGCCAGAGATACTCGAATGTTTGACTTATTGTTGGTGGTGGGGGGTGTATGTATCTCAAATGATTGAGGTTCGTTGTTCGAGTTGAGACATCATAAAATCGTTTTAGAGGCATCGAGAAGAAAAGGTTTCGTAACATGTGATGAAACAAAAAAAAAACAAAATAATCAAAATGGGCGTCAAGGAAGAAATATGTAATCCTTTATTACTATTGAGCTAGTTTCACATTAGAAACTGTCCCACGATCATCAAACGAGCAATTCCTATTGAATAGAAGCGATTACATTCGAGTAATGCGTTTCTTAGTTATAACTGTGGTCCAACACTCCCAAGGATCCCAGCCCAAATTCCCCTCCAGATGTGGAATTGAATAAACTACTACATACTACGAATTGGCGATCGTAAATAATAATTTGGCATTTCTAAATTAGGTATATACATTCTTGAATTAAGAATTTATATTCTTTAAGTAAGAATTTGCATTCTTAAATAAAAAAACTATCATAGTTCCAATTCCAATACATGCCTGTACCTAATTTGATTAATCTTACGATTGTAATTAAACAACATTTGATTGATTTCTTTAAGTGCTTGAAAAACTCTTGCCTCTTTCCTCCGATTGGCTCTTTAACTGCATGTCACAGGAAATTGCCTAATCATGTTCCCCCTTCCCTTGTCGCTGCTTTTGGCTTCTGTAATCATATCACCTTGTGAAAATTTTCTCCATACTTTTGCAAATGACTAATCCCATTTTCCACTCCATCTCTCTCTCTCTCTCTCTCTCTCTCTCTCTGTGTCTTTCTTTTGGTTTCGCAGGTAAGTTTCTCCTGCATTCAAAAGGAAATCATTGCGTAAGTCAAACAAGTTGATTGTTTATTTAGGATTGACTTCCTCGCCATTAGATGAATGTGAGTTATATAACCCATAGGAAGGAGAGGGCGAAAGGAATCGTATCGTATGTTGTTCCGGTCGAAAGGGAAGTGGTGGCGAATCTGTGTGTTCCTTCTATCTGCTTGTGTTTTGGTTTCTATCTTTGATGATTTCTTTAATGGATTTCCCTTAACATCATTTACCATATAGGCAGGCACTTGTATGTGCTCATGATTATCTCTTCATTGAAATTGCTTTGCTCAATCATTTACTGCGGCGGCTGGTTCGGTTCGGTTCGTTTTGCTGATTGCAAAACCAAAATCCCATATACAACAAAAATAATGAAAATGAAAAAGATTTCAACGCAAAACATTTTTAAGCCCGTGAGATGCTCAGCCTTGTTGTACCTACATATTGAGTTGATGTTGTTGTGCCTCCTTCTTCATTATCGTTAGCATCTCCTTTTATTTTTACCTGACGACCTCTTGTCGCGCCTAACGATCTTTAACCTGGCTGGCAAGATGTGAGACAAGCTAGCGAGCCAGCCAGCCAACCAACAGACAGTTACCCATTGGGCCAGCTAGCCGTTCAGTCAGTCAGTCAGTCAGCCAGTCAGCCAGTCAGCCGTTCAGTCTGTCTGTGTGTTTTTCTTGTTATTGATAGTTGTTGGAAAATACTCACAAATTTTGTTATCCAGTGATACTCACTGGGCTGGGGTATATTAGGTTTGTTAGATGATCAGCTAGCACAACAACTTGCACGAATATTTATAGGGTAACTCGACTGTCGTCTAACTGCTTGTGTTGCTTTTTGTTGTGGCATTGTTTGTTTGTTTTGCTTGCAACCAATCTACTCTCTGCTGTCTGGCTTTATGTCTGTCTGTCTCCTTCTTCGTTTTATTGGTCATTTGCAGAAAATCATCTCCCTGGGTAATCACAGTTGCCATTTGGGCAATTAGCTAATTCAACGATTTTCTATGGGCTGAAAATGACCGACGCGTCGGTTGGTCTGTCTGTCCAACTGACTGCTGGTTCGTTAAGTGCGTGACCATAATTTAACCAGAGTTATTTTGCATTTGCTACTAGCACCAGCACCAGCACCACCTAGAGAAACATCCAATGAGTGAAAGTGAAAGGAAAGAAAAGGAAAGGCTAGACCAGGCTAGGCTAGGTAGGTTAGAGCTACACCAAAAACCAAAAGAAAATCCCGAGATCAATGAACCTCAACATTGACCACACAGAGTAAACGCCCATCCAGAGGAAGAGGAACTCTTACAGTGCTTAGAATAGGCCCCAACTTTCGATCCCTATATACATACATATATATCTGATCGTCCGTCTTCTGTCTTCATACAGTCAGTTTCAATTCCTAATCAAATCAAGAACTTTAGCTATATGGTTTTTTGTGCTTTTCTTACAATTCGCTTGGCAGATTTAATTCTAGATTTCATATCTTTTATGACTTTTCAACTCCTCCGCTGCTCAGTCAGTCATAATTCTCGTCTCAAGTTAATTTCAAGATTGGGGGCCGCCCTTTTTTACAAGCAAAGTCAGTTGAAATTTATAACACAAATTAAATGACATGAAAATTGTGATGAATGCGCAAAGAAAAATTTATGCTGATGACATAGTCCACCACCACCACCAACAACAACAACAACAACAACAATAACAACAACAACATTAAGCTTGAAGGAAGAAGTCCAATCAAGACTCCAGACAAGACACAGACACAACGAACGAACGACGAAACAAACTACTATAGAGAAAGAAGGAGACCGCCTTGAATCAAAATCTCATGAGTCTCTCCATTGAGGAGGAGCACCAAAGCTGGAGAGGAATGAAAAGGAAAGGAGTAGTGTGGAGTAGAGTAGAGTGGAGTGGAGAGGAATGGACCAAGCGAGACCTCTTCTCGTTTTGTGTGGAGCCTGCCTCTAGCCGAAAGTTGTTGCGTATTTAAAATGGAAATTGCAAGTTTTTCGCTCGACTCGCGGTCTGGCTTGGCTTTGGCTTTGGGTTTTGGCATGGCATGGCTGGCTGGCTGACTGTCGGCATTTTTGTTTCACTTTCGTTTGGGTCTTGATTGCGGGGTTTTTTTTTTTCTTTTACCGCCCCGACGATCCAAGTGCATTTATCACGCTGTGTGCCACACAAAGGATCAGAGAGCACCCAACGTGTCCGTCGACTGGATACCCTATAATAAGTAGGATTTAAGATTTTTGTACTACAGGGTATGCTAAAAAGAGCAAACGTTTCAGTTTTCTTTAGTTGGTGGGCAAAAAAGGGTGTATTGATCAGGCCATAATGATTAGGGAAAACTAGCCGATAGCTCTCTCTCTCCCTATATATATATACTTCACGGTCTTCATCTTTCTCTCTCTATCTTTATAGACAATATCGGTTTTCGCATCCGAATTTGTCATCTTTCGCAATTTGTGTCAGGTTATGAAATATTTTCGAGTACAAATTTCCTGTTTCTCCTTTGATTTCTTTACGCACTTTGCAAGTGGTTGGCTTTTGGTTAGGTTAGTTGGTTGGTTGGGCTGATCGGTTGGTTGGTCAGTTGCCTGCTTGGTCAAGTATTAATTATTATGGTTTTGGTTTTTCATTTTTGAATTTTGTTTTCACATGCCAACGAACCTGTTGCTGTTGCTGCAACGCGTTCCACAAATCTTAGCAAGAGATATTTCTCATTGGAGAGAGGGAGAGAGAACTTGGTGGCATGGATTTCGAAAGCAATGGGCTTGAGTTGAAAATAGTATTGATAGAATATTGATATTAATGATTTTTACCCTCATTAATTAATATAAATTAACTGCAAAAAATATTGTTAGTAAAATTCTATAAACTTGGCTTTGCGTGCGGGGGAAGAGTCTCCCCCAAATCATATTTCGGCCTTCAGATGATGTTAGAAGCCATCCATAAATATTTCAAATATATTTCAGTTAGCCGGTCCCATTCGGTCTTACATTTCCGTTTATCCATTTACATTAATTTAGTTGCCATTAAGACCCATTCTCTTCATAATACGAATTACATATCAAATTAACTAAATTCCAACAACTGTGGTGGTGGCAATTTTTGTCGCCGCTTTCCTTCCACCCGCCACCCTTCTCTCTAAATAATACGAATTCCAAAAGTTGACGACAAGCATTTCAAGTGCATGCCACCGGCACCGCCTCCACCACCACCACCGACACTACCCGACCGACCGCAACAAGAAAGAAGGAACTTGCAACATTTTCGTATATTTGCTCTCTTTCTCCATGGCAACCTGTTCGTGTGTACGTTCCACCAGCAACAACAAACTCAACTTGAAGGTTGGGTCTTAATTTGAAGGTTTCGAATTTTGTATACCCTTGAATATTTTCCCTTTTACCGATTGGGTTTTCCGTTTGGGTTTTATCAAACTATAATTATTTCTAGGGTCGACTGATCCAACATCAATAGAAGCTGTGTGATAAAGTCAAAGCAATGATCAAGACGATAGATCAAAAACCTCGTCATGAGTAAGGTTTTTGAGTACATAATCAGCATATTCATAGTTTAGACTGATACTGATGAACGCCTAGGATAGCCAATTGCTGTATTTTACCCCTCAATGGCGATAATCAAGAGAAAAGATCGAAATCTTCGTCATGAGTATCGTTTTTGAGTATTAAAGTAACTAAAATTTTCCAATTTGAAGGCTTTTACACTCAATTACTTGCGTTTCCCTACAGACTTGGCGACTCTTTCTTCTTCTTTTGGAAATCCTTGACTCATAAACCTTTTTTATACGTTGAAGTTGTATCAAAATGAATATACAGTTTATTTCTAGGGTATGACAACCAGACTAGCGTTCCACAATATATTCCACATGTTAACCAGCAGACTCATGAATGAGCCCAACTGTTAGCTAGCAGAGTCATAAAATGAGTACAACTGTTAGCTAACAGTTCCACACACTTGTGTGGAATCCATTATTGATTGAAATTTCGAAAAAATATGTTGTTTTCCAGTTCGCGCTCAACTCACTTAGATGACGGTCATGAACGACGCGTTAAAACAATATAGAACCAGACCAGTCCAAACTAATAATACCTACTAAAATATATACAAAAACACCGACATTTAAAAAACACCCAACGAAAACTGTAAATAATTGTTCAAATCAAAATATGCGAAAACAAAACACGCAAAAAAGAAAAAATTACCTAAAACACAACGAGCTGATATAAGTAGTTAGTTAGTTAGTTCGTTCGTACCTCAAGTTCCCATAGATTGTGCTAGTGCGCGTTCTGGCATTTGGAATTTTGTTTGATCGATTTCTGTTTGTTTAGTGTAAAGGCATTCCTCTATCTAATGAATGGCGAAAAAGAAGTGCTAAAAAAGTGAAGTCAATAGAAATTACTAATAACAACAACCCCTCACCACGACGACGACGACGAGTGAATATGTTGAACTTTTTTTGAATTTTTTTCTTATATATGTTTCGTTCGATGCCGATGACTAATTGCCTTTTATATAGCCAGACTATATAAAAACTTGGACAATAAGACAGAGGCCAAAAACAAAAACCAACCCCCAATAAAATCCAGAATTTTTCATTTCAATCAACCCGAGAATCAGCTGGCAATTACTTCTTTATCGAAAGAAGTAAACTCTTGAAAAGTAACCAGCAAGAAAGACAATTTTCAATTTATTTTCATTAAGTGGGAAAGTTTTCTCCCCCAACAATTTTCTTTTTTTTTAACAATTGAAAACACTTAAACTCGAAAAGAACTAGAGAAGAACAACGAAGAAGAGTCGCTTCTGCTGCTGTTGCATATTCATCAACATCAACAACATCAATCAACTAGAGCAAAACTATCTGCAATCAAAATGTATCTCATACAGGTGAGAGAGATAATAGTTATTAACAATACATACATACATATGTACCATACCAAATTAAGTGTTTGCTTATGACTTATCACCTGCCGCTGCCGCTGCCTCTGCCGCCGCCTGCACTTTACGGAAACAGAAGAAATATCTTCATTTAAGCGTTTTTTAATTGTTTGCCAGTTGTGATTTGGTTGTGTCTCTCTCTCTCTCTGTCTTTCCCTCTCGCCTTGTGTGTATTTCGTGTGTGCGTGCTATATATCTATATATATTCATATATAATTTGTTTAATTTGTATCTAATTTATCTTTCCACTTGGCCGCAGGGGGTGCGCTCTATGCTAGTTTTAATGGTGGCAGGAGCAGCAGGTGTGTGTGTGTGTGTGTCTGTGTATCTCCACTCCTCTTCGAGTGTAGCTTTAAGGTGAGACTAAAGATTAGAGTTAGACCGATACACCGTCATTAAAATCACATAATTCTCATGAACTAATGAACTGATTCCAATTGTAATCAATATCCGAGTAGATGAATGTAGATTAATAATAATGAAAAAACTTTTCAATCCAAAAACATATTAGAAATTTTCCATATTTTCTTGAAAAGCCTTTGTGTTAATTTGTTAAAAGTAAACTCGAAAACAATTTATCAAGAAGGCTTTGATTTTCGTGTGAACTTGTGAATCTGTTTCATCAACTAAGGTTCACAATTTATCAAAACTTTGATCATAAAACTAGTTGTTTAAATTTCTTTAACGAAAATTCCCTGGAAACTGCTAAAATGCCTAAGAAATCAAAATCAAAATCAAAAAAAACTCCATCCTCAGAAGCATCATCTTCGAATCAATCGGAGGACGTTCTCGATATAGTCGTTGGCATGGCTACTGTGGTGAATGTTGGATTACCTCGTGAAGCTCTGGAAATTTGCGTGAAATTGCTGGATTCTGGCATCAATCCCAAAGCTTTAGCCGAAGTCATCAAGCAATTCAAAACAGATGCTGAAGAGGAAACCCAAGGGCTGATCATTACTGAAATAGAATAGAGTGAATCAAAAAAAAAAAAAAACGAAGAAATATATTTCGAGTTAGAATGCATTTTTATTCTCTCTTCAATTTGGGTTTCCAATTTTTTATATATATAGAAAATATCGTAAATTTGTAAGAATTGGGCTGGAACATAAGGAGGAAAAAGACCGTGCTGAGAGAAAAAATAGATCTAAATTAAGGGAAATAAATCGGACTTAAATATGACTCACCCACTCTCTTGTTCAGGCTAGGATATTATTAGGGTTCATCGATGGGTATCATACGGGAACGACGCTGCTGTTTAATAACATTAAAAATGCCTGCACAGATGATAGCAAATTGCAAAAGTTTTGCCTGCAAGAAGGTCTAGAAAAAAAGAAACCACAACGATCATCTAATACTTATGTATGGAGTAACGACTAGTCCCCCCTTTATGTACCTGTCTTATGTATATCTGCAGAGGCACATGCATCCTATGCGAATGATAATCCATGCCCCTATATAGCCAATAACCTGGCCAAGCACCCAGGCTGGCCAGTAGAAATGGTGAGGCTGAGTTGAGGGCCGTTTCAAACTCTTTGGTTTGCACCACTTGTCGTATATCCTCGCCAAGATTGGGAAATACAATTGCTGGTGGTTGCTCCTCAACGGTTTCCTTTGGTTGAACTATAGCATGCCAGACATGCTCCAATGTCCAGTTCTTCAAGCTCTGAATAGTGCTTAAAATGCCCATTTTGTTGCGTTCGAAATATTTATTGTTTTACAAGGCCAAAAAAGATGTGTATGAAAGTAAATTGAAGTTAAACTGATTGATTTGTTATCCGTCAGCTGCTTGCCTGTCTCTCTCCTTATGTTTTGTTTTTGTTGTTGTTGTTGTCAGTGTCATTATTCTTTATTGGATACTTCTTGAATGAATAAACCTGGAGATGAACGACCTGATGAGGTGGCCATTAGAAGGCCAGTGGCCAAAATGGCCAATTGCAACATTTTGGCATGCTGAAAGGTCTTCGATATAAATATCGATAAGTCAAGATTAAAGATCTGTGTATACGGTATATATGTAAATATATTACCCTTTGTATGTAGAGGCCGATTCTCTCGGTATTTCGTTTCTGCTGCCAATGGACTCCTCTATATAGCCAATAGGTTGGCCAGGATATAAAACTGGCACCCAAATAGGGCAGCATTTCCTCTAGTTTCTCGGAGAAACCTTTGGGCGTATGTTGATTTATGAATTTCACAAATTCTTTATTATAATCAATCAGTATGGGTTGTTCTTCACGATATTTGGGTATTTTAGCTTTCGGTATGGGCAACTTCTCGATTTCTGGTTCACCTGATTGCGGTAGCGGCTCCATTGCCACTAATGGAGGAGGAGGCGGCATCACTGTTGTTGTGGGCGTTGTCAAATCCACCTCGGTTGTTTGAACTTCGGGCACTTGTCTACTACTCGATCCAATAATATCCTTTCCATCTTCGCCGCCACTCTGATTATCGTTGGCCTTAGTTTCATTATCACTCACAAAGGTGGCACCGCCGCCGCTCTCTTTTACACGAAGAAATTGTTGTTGAGTCTCCTGTTGCTGATTTATCACATCCTCAGTTTGCTGCTCTTTCTGAAGTATACCCAAATCTTCTGGCATGGGTTTTGCTTTGAAAAAGAAATTGCGTAGTGTTTCCATGGTGACACAAAAGAGATTTTGAATTTGTTGATTCTTTTAAAATAAATCGCAGTTTTAAGCAAGAATTTTTAATAATTTCTAGTGAACAATACGTAATGCCTACTCTGTTAAATAATTGCACAATTGAAACCTAAGCAAATAGTATTGCCTAGTTTAATGGGCCACACTGGCTGGTCGACAGTGTTGGATAACATGACCAAATTTCTTAGATTTGATTAGTTTTACCATTAATATTACAGTTACAGTGTTGGTTAACAAGTGCTGAAAGTTAATAGAAACATTTAACAACGTTTCAGGACGATCTTTACGGAAATTAAAGTCACCTGAGTTATGCTGACATTAATATGGTAGGAAATAGTACTGACTATTTATAGTGTTGGTTAACAAGTTGTAAAACTCGATTTATTTGGGACATTTAACAACCTTTCAAGAAGTTTTTTTTTTTGGTATAGAATTATCTAACTTGACTATATGCGGGCCACTACTATTAACAAAAACAACAACAAGAACAACTGAGTGCCGAAATCTTGGTTAACTCTGTTGTTACCAAAAAAGTGGGTCAGCTTTGCAGTTGGCTCTCTTACAGATTGTTGCTGCTGTCGGCTGCATACCAAAAACAAAACAAAAAAAAAACCAACCAACATCCACAAGCCATGCCATTCGTTTTGGATCATTCATTCAAAAAAGAGACTTTGGGCTCCATTGTGTGTGTGTGTTTGAGTGGCTTTTGCAGTAGCCTAACGGCTTGGACAACAGCAGGTGTCTCCTCACCTCTACACTCACCGCGTCTCTACGTCTCCCTCTCTCTCTCGCTCTCTCTATTTATCTGTCGTGTGGTTCTATACAGAAAATGTGGCTTACCTTCAAATTGTATAGGGGCCAAACGGTTTTTTTTAGATGCCAGGAAGCCTATTGGCCAACCGCTATGTTCTAAGAGCTCTTTTGTGTCTTAAACTAGTTTTCTAAGTGATCAATGTATTTAATCAAATATATCAAAAAAAAAAAAAAAAACATTTTAACGGTAGTTAGCATTCGGTTTTTTTGGTTTCTCCTTACAATACTTGCTATAATGAAGTATTGATTAAGCCCAATCTAGATAATTAATGGCCATCTATAAGTTTTCTTTAAGAGTGAGAAAGGAATTCGTCTCAATAGATTGGTAATGGTAACCCTATCTCATCCCATCATTGATATATTATTATTGATTGGATTGCCTTCATTCAGAACATTGAACTAGTTATCAATCTAACCGTTGCCATTCTCTAGCGAAATTAGTTGCATCTTCTCTACACTCACGTTATGTATATTACACATTCGCTCAATTCCCAAGCTTTCCATTCATTTACAACCACAAATTGCATTTACAAGGCTTCGCCACTGGATCAGTGATCACTGATCACTCTATCTCTTGCCCTTTTCTGCTCTCTTTTGCCATTTTACTCTATATATAAAATGGCAGTTTTCACAGTTTTAAAAGCATCAAACTCAATTAACCCAATTTCCAATAGCCTACGTTTTTTTTTTTTTGTTGTTTTCCATTTTTGAAATGAATTGGCAAAACTCTCGATGAAAGTCTGTCTTCATTTGAGGCCTGGTGTCAAAATACTTGAACATAAATCAAATCAAATGAAATCTCTTGCCAAGAAAAACAACAACAACAAGTCGACACCTGCAATTAGATTTGCTTACCTGGAGTGGCGTGGGCCACAAACAAAAAATACTCCTTTGACAGTTGCTGGAAATTGTATAATCAATTGAATTTCAGTTCGAATTGCGCGGTGAAAGGCCTCCTTCCACCTACTACCCCCACCCCCCCTTCCATCACGATGACACTTCAAGTGTCAAGTGGTTTTCAATTTAGTTCCAAAAATGGCATAATAATGTCGCGTCGCGTCGCGTCTCGTTCGTCTCGTTCGTCTCTATAATGATCATTGCTCAATTTGAAATTATGTTGAAAATGATGTTTTGTTGTTCATTTCATTTGATCAATTGTTGTGAGTCAGCAAAAGTTTAAGTTCTCGCAATTTGTCAGTCGTTTTGGGTGAAAAACGGAACTTTTATATTGAAATACAATCATATTGTAGAGCTTCTGGCATGGCTCAATGAAGCAATGGAGATCTCAAAGAGAAAAAGCAGAAGAATGTGAAGGGACTGGCAAGTAACTAAGTGACACACAAAATCCTACACTCCATGCACTCAAAAACGTTACTCACATACAAATATTATAGTGAATCAATATGCATTATTGCAAGCTTATGCTGAGAGCAAGTTTTAACTAAAATACCTATGAACCGAAATCATTTCGATATATCTAAATTTTAAATAAATTTCGCTCAATTTCTTTTGAAATTTTCTTCAAATTTGAACAAAAAACGTTAACCGAATGTGCGTTGATTATATCCTTAACCATTTCGGTTGTTGTACATTCCATAGAATTCTTATTTTGGTTGCTCGTCTTAAGGAATCTGACTTTGGCCTTTGTTTTGCTCTTACCTCATCATCATCATTCATTCATTATTGTTGCTGCATCATTGTCGGCGGCGTCTCCTCTCTCTCACTCTCTGCTAATCTTGACTAACCCATCTAAATGGTCGACCCGCATACCAGCAAAATAACCCAGCAGCATATTACTCAATTTTCAAAAAAAAAAAAAAAAAAAAAAAAAACATTGCTCAGATTTCAAATATGTGTGTCTGCGAGACAGACAGACAAGAAGCAGAAGTGGGGCTGGGGTAAGATGAAGAAGAAGATGATGCCACGCCAAAAAGGCCCACCGAAATGCCACAGGCTATGTGACACATTTGACAAATGATCCCCTCAATAGAGTCAAGAAGCATTGGCGATAAGGCCGGCCTCCCCGAAGACCCGCCAGCACAGCACCTCCCTTTTCAAATTGAAACTCATGCATCAAAATACGAGACAGTATTTAGAATTTTCAAACAAGTTGTGTGTGGACCTTGATCTTTTGCCGTTACAACTTGGACGAGGTGCGGCAATCTGATCTCTCTCACTCACTCTACCGCTGTCTCTACTCTCTAGACGATAGCTTAGCGACCTATTATAATAGTGATATTGATTATTGCTCTATATATGTATGTACATACATATGTATGAGCGCAGGAGAGAGTCTCCCCCCAAATGCTGCCAAATGAAGTCTGTGACTTTTCAGGGGATACCTGATACACAGGAATTTCTGGCACTCCCTCTCAAATTGTGTTCCTTTTTGTTTTGTCGAAATTCCTTTTTGTCAGTTATTTGGGCGTGGGTCAGATATATGTACTATAATTCCGCATTCCTATAACCCTGAAAAATGTATCATTTTAATTACCTTCACGAAAATCCTTTAGTTGAATCATGAGACTGAACCCAGAGTCAGTCACACGCAATTAAAGTCCACGGACCCAAAGAACTTGTCTTTGAACTTGTCGGACAAAAGATGGAAACACGCACCTTTTTTCCTCTAACTGTGTATAATAAACATAAACAATTGACTACCTGATGAAGAACAGGATTTGGCTTCTATATAAAATTCCTTGAAAACAAAACAAAAAAAAACCCCAAAGAGAAGAGAAATGAAATGGAAGAAAGGAGAAACATTAAACTCGCTTCTCGCAGCTTATACCTGAGCTATTCTATCTATCTCTTTGAATTTTCTTTTGTCTATGATTTATCTTTGACATATACATTTCATGCCTTATCAACGAGGGAACGAGGGAAAGAGAAGAACCTTTTAAGCGATTTGAATATTTTAAGAGATGCCAACCAACCAAAGTTCATTGTCATTGGGGCGTAACCAAAATGCAAGTCAACCATAACGAGACAGCATTTTGGGAGTCATTTAAATTTTTCGAGTTGGTGTTTCTTGAAGGCGTTAAGTCGTGACCACTCCCTGCTCCTCTCTCCCCCTCTGTGTACAGTTAAATTGTTTCAATTATCTATAGAAGATCATTTTATCGATCTGTAGCGGAACTTATTTGGTATTGACGCTCTAACTTGCTTCTCCCAAACGTAATATGAAACTTGTTTCCATTGATAAACTTGATGCTTGATGTTGGATGACTAAGGCCGGCCACAGACTCGCTCCCCGGTCTGAGACAAGGTCCAGACATTAGTTATACTATATGTACATATATATATTTATTTTATTTTAATCACGATCAAACCCTATATACTACTATGCCTACTATGTATAGGCATGACCTTCAACATTTGTTTAAACTTTAAAGGAAATACGCCAGGCAATTGAAAGTCTGTTGTTTTTTTTCTCTCTCTCTCTCTCTCGCGCGCGGTTTATCCATTTCAATCATTCATTTTGTCTGTGGTTGTTTCTATTATTAAGCAAAAATAATTATTGGCTCTCGTTTGTATAGTAGATATAATTGCCGCACGTGTTTCGGTGAAAAGTAGTATTTAGTTGTATGTATTGTACGTTAAAGTCCATGTCCATGTCCATGTCCATGCATATACCCCCATGACACATGTCCGAATTGTTGGTCTGACATTGATGAAATGGGCTTTTTATTGACCATGTTTTATGTGTGCGTTTTTTTTTTTGTGGCTTTTAATACCCTTTTTCGGACAGAGAGCTATCACAACTTCATCATCTACTTTTCTATTCTCAAAAAGTCTTTTCACATAGTGAATCTATTTGAAAGATAAATCTTTGTGGAATCTACTTGGATTTCTGATTGTTTCTCTAGTTCAAAACGCACAAAATTGAATTTGATTCCTTTAGATAAAGTGATTTCTTTCACAAAATTTAATTATGTCTTAGATAAATATTGAGAAATAGTGTTTAAGTGAGTTTCATTTGCCGAACTAGCTAAATGACCTGGTCAGTTGTAAGGGTAAAAGCTGTATTGGAAGCCCTAAGCACTTATGTACTATGTACATATGTTCCGGGAATTGAGTTTTCTTTCGTGTTCCGGGAGATGAAGAATCGTGCAATTGTGTGAGAGTGTGTGTGGGGTAATGAGGGGAATCACAATTTTTTGATTGGCATTTCGAAATTGAGAGTTTCGAATGAACGTTTTGTGCATAAATTTCTACTCGTGTATCTCTGATTATGTTTTCGGTTTCTTGGAATTCAATAAACTAACGATAAGAGCCAAAATGATTTTTCCAATTCAATTTTAAATTGTATTTAGATGCAACTAATCGGGCCGGGCCTCCTCTCAACTCCCCCTTAAGTCCATGTCTTCTGACTCAATTTTGTGTGTGTGTTGTTTTGTGTGGTCATAATAATGAAATTTATTACGTGATTACTTTGACTTGCGCGTTCAAAAAAAGCAAAAAAAAGCATTTAGATTAAGTCGAAACCGAAACGTAACCAAACGAAATGAAATGAAACAAAACGGAGAGGAAAATATCTCATAAAAAGTAAATGGAATAATACACAAAACTGTTGTGTGTGGTCCACTAACATCAGCAGCAACAATCAAAGAGTATAGTGAGAACACGATAGCGTGAACGATGCTCAAAAAGTGTTCATCCAAGATACTAAAGAGATACTAAGCAACATTTAAACTATGTGTACAATTGGACTAAAGAAAACTTCTATTCTCAAAGCTTATGAATGAATTAAAGTTAGTTCGATGAGGCAGTGATCACTGTACTGTTAAGTCAGCATTTACAGCAATTGAATGAATGTTTTTCTCCAACATGGGGCAAGTTGCCCCACATCAAGTTGGCTTTTATTGCATTTTTCCACCTCAGATATTTATGATAAATAAGAAAAAAAAAAAAAAAACAAAACCAAAACCAACACAAGACGAGAAGAAATTACAAATTTCAATGGAAAACTAAACCAAATGAAGCAACAACAAAACAGAAATCAAAATGCAATTACATAAAACCATCTCCCTGTCTCGTTGTCTCTCAGTCTCTCTCTCTCTCCATGTTAGTTAGTCGTAAATAAATCCAATTAAGTTCAATACCAATTAACCAACTAACTGAAAATATCACGGCATTTTCTTTTGGGCTCTAGTTAAAGTCAGTTTATTGCTCTCGTTTTAACTAACTATCAATTTAATTGTTGGAAGCCCTTTAAGGGCAAGTTCGTTGATGATTTTCCTTTTAATGATGTATTGGTATTGCCTCTATAAGTATATACCCCCTACCAAGCGATAGCTGAGGGTATATTCAGACCCGTAAAAGACTCCCAGATTTTGATCTCGACTCATTCTCTTAAACGATAAGGAGACACCGGAGTGTGAAACTATATAGATTAGAGAGGGTAATGCTTAGTCGTAGCCCCATTTTGAATGTATTGTTTCAATAGTTACCAAATCGATGACACTTTAACTGGGTGTAGGTCTTTCGGTTTCAGGAGGGGGGCGGTTAAATCGATAAATGCGTAATGTTTAGACAATTGTCTGTTTGGTCTTTTCGGTCTGTCATCACATACAGAGAAATAAAGAAGAATGTCAAGAGGCCACAATAATTGCAACTAATACCCAAACGAAGGCTAAAACCTTGGGCCAATTTTGATTTTGTTGCATATGTAGAACAACCTGTCAGAGTCGAACAAACGAGCATGAGGCGGAGCGTGGCATTACAGGGAGGGGAGGGGCGGCGAGTGGCCAACACATGTCACACTTTGTTTGGCATATTCGTTGACTGTGAAGATTGGTACTTAAATGGTAATTACCTATAACCAAACCGTGATTATATATGCACTCGCTCTCCTCTCTCTCCCCCTCTCTTTATGTATGTATCTCTTGCACTCTCTTTCTCTATTCAATTATCTGTAAACGGAAATGCAAAAACGTCGGCTTCCGGCATACAAAAGGATGTGAGCGGGGCTCTCGTTGCTAACTGACCACACACATAATTCTAAGCATACAAAATTGTTGCCTTCCTCTTTACCCCCCACTCTCACTCTCTCTCTCTCTTTCTCTTTCTAAGATTCTCTAGCATGTGGCCAAACTTGAACTTGCCCTCACCCAAAAAAAGAAAAACTAAAATGAAATAGATTCGCAACATTTATCAAGTATACGATACACATATATATTAAATGATTCATTCCTAAGATATCGCAAATTATTTCCTCAGGTATACACAAACATATTTTGCCGGCATTCACGTTATAGTATACATACATATATAGTAATATATATATTTACTGCATATAATTTTGAAAATTTGGCACATTTTGTGGATCTGCCAAAAAAATTTGGCTTCTTCTGCCTGTCAGAAGAGTAAAACACAAAACGCTAAGAAAATTGAAAATGCACAAAAAAAACCAACACACACATAAAATTTTGTGAAAATAAACATTGAGCAAAAGATTGAAAGAAAAAATCGTTCTTAGTTCTAAGACGAAAGATGTTGAAAGATTGTGGTAAAGTAAAGTGAATGATGATGAAATCCAAAAGAAAAAATGTGATTTTTACAACAGTGTTTTACCTATTTTAGAAATTGCCTTCACACAAAATAAGAACTAGAGCGACCGAGAAATATAGTTTCCTTAGATCTCAGATTCGTGCAATGTACTTAGTACAATGTACATATGAACAGTGTTCATATGGTTTGGGCAGATATTTTATCTAGGATTATTCCTTAGATAAAATTATTCCTTATTTTCTTATTTGGGGAATTGATATGATGCTTTGCTGGCAAATAATCAACAATTGTATGGTTTCAGAGTTAAGAGTTCAAATATCTCTTCATCAGCATTCCATTAGTCAATATACCCGACAGTATTGTACACTAACAGGATATTTGGCTTACCCGTTGTGAATATGCATCACGCACACCTCCAACTGGCATTTTTTTTTGCACACAAATATCTAAACATTATAAACACACAACTATAAATAAGTAGGTACATATATATTATTATATACATAAGTACATACATATGTACATATCTCTGTTGGTTTTTTTTCGGGCCATGGCAAAATCAATTTCAAGTATTTTAAACGCAAAAGAAAACATGATTACGGAAATTGTTAAAAATGATGCACGTTCCTCATCATCTCAAATTAAAAGTCATATTTTAACTAGGCAATAGCTGTTTGTGGTTAATGATAAAAATAATAATTCCGCCATGCGCCCAATTGACATTGAAGTTGGAGCTGGATTATAACAATGGGTCAAGGTTGAGATTTCTTTACCTGCATCTCTCTCTGTTTCATTCTCGCATCTTTCTCTCTCTCTCGCTCTCTTGAAATGCCTTCTCCGAGACGTGTTAATGGCGTGTTAACGATCTTAACAACTTGAAAAACAAAAAGAAAAGAGTGCAAAAAAGCGAAAAAATTGGCATTACAGTAAAATAGTAAAACTGTTGTTCCGCTTTATGAACTTAAAACAGTTTTAATGTGCTCTCTGTTGTTTACGTCTGTGTGTGTGTGTGTGTGTGTGTTGTGTTGTGTCTCGATGTGGTGTGTATGTAGGCCCTACGCGAAACCATAAAAATTGTACCCATTGATGTTTCAATTACGCAAAAGAAAACAAAAGAGAGATACATTGTTTGTGTCTGGGAAGGTAACAAAAGAAATGGTTTTCTCTGGACCAAGGCCATATAGGATTATATTGTATATGCATATATTTTCAGGATCCGTGAACCCTGCTAAAAATATGCGAATCGGTTTCAAATGGTATTGGCTTTCGGATTCTTTAAAACATTAGATCCAAATAGGTTACTCTCCAACAAATCGAGAAATGTCTAAGCAAATTTGATTCATTTGAAGGCTTTGATTTAGATTTGATCAACATGATTGTTGGTTCAGCTACGCTGAGAATTCATTCAACTTTGCGATCATGTCAGGTTGTTAATTGAATTTTCAAATATGAAAATTATCATTCAACCTGTTGTCGCTTCATTTTCAATTCAATTCCCACGACTTCTTCTTCTCCGCACACAAGCACACAGTTTCTCAGTCTCTCAGTCCATGTTTTTAGTCTCAAATATCATGAGGCTTACGCAAAACTTTATTATGCAAATTTTTCATCGGTGTTTTTTGTTTTTTTTCTTTTTGGGGGATTTCTTTTGTGTAACTCAAACTAAATGCTTACAAATTAGCCGGCTTTTCATATAATTTTTTAATAAATACATTCGCCACCTGCTCCAGCGTATGAAATAGACAATAGCTCCGAGATAATTTGGATCGCACCGACTTTTGTATAAACTTCTACATTGGATAAGTTGAAAGATAACAAAGAATCACCGATCAGAGTGCTATGAGTTAGTTAATATACACTTTTTGCTAGGGTATCCAATACTTTGAGATGAAAAGCAAACATGTCTTATTTGTGGGCAATTAAAAATCGATTTATGCATAAATCTACTGCCGCGTTGTATGCTGCTGCTGCTCTGGGTCAAAATTTATGACAACTAAGTGAAAGTTTTTTTTCCTTCCCCTCAGATTTTCGTTTTGAACAAACAAAACCTACAACTGAGTGTAAACCAATAGGTAAAGCCCAAAAAAAAAAAAAAAATGCGTGTCAAACATTTTGCTTAGCTTTTTTCGGGCATTTCTCGACCAAAAACCAACCGAAAAAAAAGTTCATTGGCCCAGCGGCCATTTGAAAATGAAAGCGACCAGTTTTTAGCTTATGAGTTTCATACACAATACTTATATGCAGAATTTGAATACGAATACAGAAACGTCATAAAAAAAGTTATATCTGCTGTTAAAAATGTTAATTTTCATGCTTTGTTAATTTAAAATTATATTGTTAAGTCGGTTAACTGAAACTGAATTGCAAAAAATCAAAGTCGAAACTGTTTTCGTTTGAAGCGAAATATGAAGCTAAATTTGAATCTTGGAAAGAATTTTTAATTAGAAAATCGTTGGGAAGAGATCGCTGAAATTCAAGACTAGATTATGAACCAACTTTACCAAATAGTCTTTTCTTATTTTGGAATTTGGTATATTGCAAAATAATCTCAGAGAATCTTTTAAATTTTGAAATTAATAAGAAAAGAATATAGAAATATAAGTATGTACATACAAGGTGCTTTCCAAAAAAGAGTCAAAACCATGATTTGTGTCTACAGATACTTCCTTTGTGAACATTTTAATTCAAAAGTCAAATGACATTTCAACGAACAAAGACTTTACTTGTTCAAAACATTTCAATTGTATTCGTTGGAGCGCCAAAAGATGGAAAACAATTGAACTTTTCACACTATTTCAATTGATTGTAAAACCAAAAATTCAAAAAGAAAATGTAGAAAAAAAACTTGATAATTAAAAATGCAAGATGCAACAAAAGTCGAATGCAACTTCCTGGTTCAATATGAATTGGGGTTGCAGGGAGTTAACCTAACCCAACCTAACCTAACCCTTCCTTCGGTCTGCGGGATTCACTCATGCAATGCGAGAGCAACATTAGCTGCAACAACAATAACTGCAACCAAAAACAACAACAATATCACGCACTAGTCATTAGCCCTGCCCCATGGATAAACAAATTCTGTGTTTGTTGTTGCCACAAAATGCAGCAAGTTTAGTCTACAGTCTACGCTTCGTCTCCTTCCTCCTGCTCTCTGCATGATGAAATGCAACACGTGCTGTGCATAAATAAAATTGTTTCACAGCCTTTTTGGAGTTTTCCACACTCGCTCGCACACACACACACACACACACACACACACACACACACACTTCACTCCTTTTTTCTTTCCAGTTGACCAATTCTTTGGGCCCTGTCATTGACCCCATCCCAAGAACAAACAACAATAACGAAAAAATTAGTATAGATTATGCATGCTTGGAAATGGAAAGAGAAAGAATTCCTAAACTCTCTAATAGAGAGGCATCGACCCCCCCATACCCTTATAATAAAATGGATCATAATGGATCTCCGAAATTACTTGAACATCAATCTAAGAAAGAAACTTGGATTTTAATTCAAGAAATCTCTGATCACCCCAACTTTGGAGACGATTGCAGAAATAAGTGACCAACTAAGTGACAAACTGAATATACCCTTTAACGTTTATAGGCTGCTGAGTATCAAAAAAAGAAAAATATGTGTTAAGGCATCACAAATGAATTAAAAGAACTTAGAGTCTCCATCCTCTCCATCTCCAACGAACCTTAACCACCTGTTGTCTATCTTCTTACAAAACTCCTCCTCCACCGCCTTTCCCTCATCTCTCGTCTCTGTCGTCATAGAAAATTTCTTAATTTCTGCTGTCTTCTGCCACTATTCCCCATTTGCATAATGTGTGTGATAAGCTGTGACACAGATAATTCACCGAAACGGGCGGATGTTATGAAAATAAGAGAAAGAAACAACAAATTGTTGCTGAATTTCGCCTTGCACACACACAAAGTCGTTAAACTTGCTGAGCAAAAAAACACAAACATTTATTTTAAACAAATTAAATTTCCTTTTGGCAAATATTAATTGCAAGCCTGTTTCAGTTCATTAACTTTCGGTTTAAATTCATTGCACAGCTGAAAGAAATGACTAAAGCAATTGTATATAGAAATTTTATTGTTGCCGTTTTTGTTAGATGAGGCAATCAATGAACGAAACGAATGACAAGGTTGAGTTAAAAACTTTGATTTCTTCGGGTATTTGAACCCATTACAACTGAAATATCCTAAAAATTTTAGATCAAGGCTTCGATGACTGGGAGTCAATTTATCGTTGATTTGCTTTGTGTGTAATTTTTACAACTGATTCGAATTTTTTTTCTTACATCATTCTTTGCTTATTTCCTTTCTTATAAACTCTAAGAATTAAGACTATCCTTCTGTGTATATCAGTTTGAAAGGTTATATTTATCGATGAAGCTTCTCCTGTACCTTAAAAAGGTCATTTTTATTGTCTATAAAGAATCATAAGATAACCCCCTTCTTAGTGTATGGGACTAATAATTTATTTTCAAATGTTGCGGAAGATTGTGGCTCATTTTATATGCAGATATGGTCAGTTTGATTGGCGTTCAACTGCGATCCTTACTCACACCTTTATGAGCCATCAGTGGACATATACCTACCTCATGGTTACCTCATTCTATCTGACAGAGCGAACTTTTTCTTACACACACACACACATTCGTATAGCAGACACTATATATAGGAAATGTCTATCTATAATTAGTTTCACCCACTTTTACTGCACTTTACTTTTACTTTTGCTATTCTTCAAAACTTTTGTTCTGTTTCTTCCGCATTTCCAAGCTGTCTAAATGTTTTGCTTTAACTAAATTTAATAGTGTTTGACATAAGTGGAACACAGGGAAAGAAGAATTTCGATCGATTAAGTCCTATGTGATGTGATGTGGTGTGGTGTACCTTTTTGGGGTGGAATGGAACAAGTCTATATATAGAATAAAGATTCATAACCATAAGTTAAATGACATTAATGAGCTTCTTAATTGAGTGACAGCCAAAACGAAGGTGACACATTTCGTTTGGTTGTTTTTTTGTTCACTTTGCTTACCTATTTCCCATTTTTACATTGGTTCATTGACTCAAGACTGACAACTGACCAGACTCAAATGATTCATTTTAATGATCCCAATGGTTTTAATTTGATTTCTTTGTTTAGTTAATTGAAAATTTGCCTTAGGCCTCTTTAGGTTGCTCTTACAGGTAGGAGGAGGACCAACCCATATAACCCATCTCATCTCATCTCATCCCATGCCATGAACTTTATTCTCATGAGATCTCGAAATTCCCATGCCATGTAAAATGCTCTTGGGTTACCTTAGCCCATCTCCACCCCATTTTGATGATGATGCTTTTCACTCTCTTAAGTCCATTTATATATATATATATATAATACATATACACCCAGAAATCTCGCACTACTCTCTCTCTCTCTCTTTCGCTCGCTTACCCATGGGCAGGGAGCTTCTCATGTTTTTTTTTTGTTGGAGCTTTTAGTTGCTTCGATCGATCTCAGGCCCCACCACACACAGTTTTTCCTTTGCCCATAATCAGTTGAGAACGAGCGCGTTTACGTGTCGGTGTGGAACTACGGAAAATTTTGAAAGCATAAAAGCAAAAACGTGAACGAGAACAGAAGACAACCGAAATCTTTTCCCTTTTTTTTGTTTTGGTTTTTTATTTTGTTTTTTTTTTTTTTTTGACCAAAATTTGCGCGTAAATATTTGTAATTCTCCGCCCCCCAGTTGGCTGATTCTCATCTTTGCTTGGCTTTGAAGAGCCGTATTTTATTTATAAACTTTCAAAAGGCAACGAACAATTTTCGCATTTTGTCTGTTATTTTGGGGATTTGCCATTTGAAATTGGGGAATTCTTGATCTGGAGTTGCGTGTGCTTATTTATAGTTTCCTTTTGCCTATGTACAAGTATGCTGCATATATATAAGTATATATATATTTGATTCTATTGTTGTTTTTTCGCGTCGTCGGCTTACGCCATACAGTGCGTATGAGTGATTTGTGCTGTTTTGAATATACATATATACAATTTTTGGTATTTTTTTTTTTTTATCTGGCACGTTGCCCGACATTACGCAGCTGTTTAGTTTACCATAAAATCTTTCTAGTCACACAAAAAATATAGGAAACTGTTCATCTTGTAATTTTACCTAAATATATTCATATAGATACTTGTACTTATATACACAAAAATTCATTTAAACTGATTTCTCTGAGTCACGTAAAATTTGACTTTTATGTTTTCATATTTCCAATCTATAAATCAATCGAGTTGAGAGGAATAGAGAGATGTGATGGAGATGGAGATGAAGATCGGAGGGGAAGGAAAAGCAACCACAGACTGACATATGTTAGCTCTAGGAAAGTTGTTGAAATGTTTCAAAAAAGAATTATTGTCACAAGAACAGATATACATATTCTTGACAAGACATTAAAGAGGCGGCGGCGGCGGCATGAAGAAACTAGAATGCTAGCAAGAAGAAATTTGGATCTAGTTTTGGTTACAGTTTTGAGTTGAAAACCTCCCATTCACAAGTATCGAATACTTGGATATATGCATTCCTTGTCTCTTATTTCTGTTAACTTTGCTGAGTATTGTGATTAATCCTCTCCAAGATAAATCAATTTTCGGCAACTTGATCCGATGTTAATTTGGATTAAGAGATACTTAAATAAATAATTTGCTTGTTTATGCCCAGTGATCTTGTTTGCCTTTTAGACCAAACAGCATATCGAATATCATCATTCATCATATACATAATCTCTTCATGCTTATTGGCCTCGTTCCCGGTTCCCCGTTCCCCTTTCGTCTTGTTGTTTCTGTGTGTGCCTATTTGTTTATATTGGGGGAGTTTTGGATCGTCTTCAGATTGAAATTGAAACAAGTGTAGAGCCTTTTGTCTTTAAGAGATTTCTTTTGCTGTTGTTGTCTTCATCAGCATTTTGGCTCTCTCTGCCGTCTATGGCGTCATTAACGGAAATGATGCGTCCCGATCCCACGCCTTATGCTTGCCTCACTCATATTATTCGCCCAATTTTAGAGCTATTTTTTTTTTCATTCGGTATAAACAAATTCAAAAATTGAATTTCACACGCAATTTGGTAGTTTTTTCTTTCTCCACCCCTCTCCCTGCATCTTCCAGCATTTGTGCTTTCTTTCTTTCTTGTTTTGTTTGTATGTATAAATAATATCCGCAAAAAATATATTTGAAAACGAATTGAAATTGAATTGTGGTGGGGCTAAAATTAATTAGGTTTCATTTTTATAGGCGCTTTCAATTGGCAACAAAAAAAAAAGAAAAAAAGAAAACGAAATAGAGAGAGACGAGATAAGATTATAGTGCTTATACGACTTTAAGTGATATGTATATATGTGAATACATACACTTATGTGCTTCATGGCATCAACAAAATTTTTCAAATTTAATTGAAATTTGTTTTTAATAAATTCTCGACAAAAGAAATGGTTTTCAAGTCGTTTCCTTATAAGGTTTTTAAGTAGAGAATTTCTCTTTGGGAAAACAGTCAATATTACATTCTGCACAGAGATAGAATAGAACTAATGCAGGAATAAAAGCAAACATATTTTAGTTTTCAGCTCTTTAACTAAAATAGAAAATAGAAATAATTTTAAAAATGGCATTGTACTTTTTGTATGATAGCTAATGGACTCGTATTTGAACTGCAACTTGTTTATCGTTTTCTCTCTCACTCCTACTTGATTGATAAGAGACATTTTATGTGTGTGCTGTTTTTTTGCTTAGATGGGTCGCATTTTGTGCTCTCTATTAGCAATTAGTATTATGCTAAATATCTAAAATGATATGGTAATCAGATGTTTCCGCTGACATGACAAGTCAAGTGAAGACTTTTAGCGTGGGAGCTGAATGCAAACGATAAAGAAATTTTGCAAGAGTTGGCAAAAAAGAAGACGATCCTCTCTCTCTCTAACTATGCAGATCAACGACCCTGGTTAAAATAGAGTTTGTCTTTGTGTTTTTCGTTTTGTTTTTATAGATGGTAGATGGTCCACCACCACCTATCTAAATCTAAGATGTGATGTAAATGTTAACGTCGACGTGAGGCCATTAAAAAGGTCTGAACTTATCTCAGGGTCGTCGTATGTCTACTATGCAATGAAATCTTATCACAAAGAGCAAGCCATTAAAATTAAATAAAATGAATGTTTACACACAACTTGACTTGAATTCGCGCGCTGCCTATTGAAGTTTTCTATGGAAATAACTAATCGTTTGCCCTCTCTCTTTTTCTCTCTCTCCGTTTTTGTAGACTGTTCAGACCAGTTGGCGGCCTCAATTGCCATTGCCCAAAGAGCTACAGCTCAACGACGACGAGAAGGATACTAAAATAATAACGACAACAACAACACAAGCAGATATACATAACAACAACAACAACGAACAGGAGGATCAAGATCAAGAGGATCTAGAGATGGATCGCTTAAGGAGCAATCATCATAATCAACAGAGTAGTCTGGGCGGCTCGCATCAACAGTTGACTAGCAAACAGAAATGGTCATTTGGACGACTATTTCGTAATAATAATAAGAAAAAGGAAGCTGAAATTTCGGCCTCATCTAGTGAGGAGGATCGGAAGGCGGGCTTTCAGCCAAATCAACGACAGAGTGGTTCTAATGGCGGCAATAAATCAAAAACGAAACAGGGTAAAAGTTCACGCACCTCAACGAATAATGGCAGCAGTAGCCAGAGGCACCATCAAATGGTGGGATTCGATCATATTGTGATGCCCACCCCACGAATGATGGATCAGCATGTGGAGAATGAGTTCTTTTTGCCATTAGAAATGGTGGAACCACCACCACCATCACAGCAACAACAGCAACACGAGCCATATTATCAAAATCAACCGGGTTACTATCAGCAACGTTCTAGCAATTCATTGGACAGAAGAATGCTAATGCCCATGCCACCAGGCTCCAGCGCACCCTCGCACCATAAATCAAGATCAGCTCAAAGGAGTGGACCAAATGGTGGTGGTCGCTCTAGTGAAGAGGAAATGATTTCATTGAATTCATCCACGTTTTCCAAATATCGCAGCGATGAGAGTATACATAGTGGTGGTCAGGCTCTAATGCCAGGCGGATCCATAGGCTCGACATCGGCCCAAAGTCGTCGTAGTCGGGCGGCACGCAATGAGCGTTATTACAAGCGTTTATCCCGCGATGGTGAACAAAGTCATGGCGGTGTACCTGCTCAGATGCAACCACCTCAGCAGCAGCAGCATCACCATCAGCAGCATCAGCAGCAGCAACGCTATAAAACTCAACCCTTACCATTGTCCATCTATCAGCCACAGGGAAGCTATGTGCAATGGCAACCGGGTCAGAGCGGTGGGAAACCATCTTTGCAAAACTCGATGCAAAATGATAATAAACGCAGCATTAGTTATGATAGTCATATACACTTACAGAATATCAATGGACGTATGCATAGTAAACCTTTGCCGCCGCCACCACCGCCCCGAGATCCATTGCGCCGTGTGCCCACACAGATGGGCTCAAGTTCGGGAGATTTGCGGCCCGTTTCGATGTACTCCTTTGAGCATGGAGGCGGTGGACGTTGCGTCTCGGATGATCGCATTTGGCAGCCACCGCACTATCAATCGGTGCATTCACTCAACTCCCAGCCAGCCAGTCAGACGTCATCGATAGTCAGTGCTCCGACCACCGGTGGTGCTGGTCATCGACGGTTTATCACAAGATCAGAACGCAAGGCACAATTGGGTAAACAATCGTTGCCGAATGGCATTGATTTTCATTATATAGCCGATGCTACGCCACGGTCTCGCAAGCCCATACACATGATGGACATGGAGATGAATCAGAAAGAGATTCCAGCCTCTAGTGGCATATTGAGGACTTCCAAAAGTGGTTTGGCAACAGCGCCAGGAGCAGCAACTCCACCCATAGCCAAACCACGTTCAATATCCAGTTCGAGATTGAGTGATTATGCTAGCAATAGTATGCCCATGTATTCCGAAGTACAAAAACCAAAACGAATGATCAACAATAATCCCAGTCAGGATAATGTTATATGCGGTAGCTTGCATATCAAACCGAATCTAAATGATGCAAATCGTGCCGAAAATTATGTGGAAATACGTCATAAAACCAATTCCATGCCGCAGCAGCAGCAACGAAGATCTGGTGAAATTGATCTAACAAATAAATATGAGGAATATATTGCCGAGAAGCGTGAACAGCATCAGAAACAGAAGAACCCCCAACAACCATCGCAACAACAGATCTATACAGAGCGGAAACAAAGTCTTCCAACTGCACCCATATACTTTCCACGCAAGAAGCCAGCCAATTTGGAGGAGGCCATCAATGAACTGGAGGCCATTTACAAATCTCTGGGACTCACAGAGCCCAAAGAGGAGCAGCAGCAAGTGGCTGTGGCTGTGGGTTTGGAGAAACCTGTGCGTGTTCCAACACCCAGTGACTTTGAAAAGTTTGCTTTGGCCCATGCTGATGATTATGATGATGATGGTGATTCACCGGCCGGTGAACCAGATCCCATACGTGATGATGTCGCCTTTAGAAATCTACAATTGGCCAATTTACACAATCGTTCGGCTGTGGATAAGCAACTGCCCTTTGGCATACCTCTGGGTCCCATAGTACCGGCTCCACAATCGGATTATTTGCATGTGGAGGGATTGCCACATGTCCTTAAGCAGAAGCAGCCAAAGAAAAGCGGTTCACCCGATATTGTTAAAGATGATTTGGCTGTGCGTGCACTGCGAAAAGATCCCCCAGGACCCAAGTCCACATTCAATTATCCTATGCAAAAGAAACAGCGAGCCATACGCACTCAATCGGCGAATATATACAATTTGATACAGAGAGATGCAGCCAAGCCATCTGGCGGAGATTTGAGTAGCTACATGGAGTTGAGTCGCAACATTGAGAGGGCGGGCAGCATGACAAATCTCCAGCAGAGCACCAGTGGCAAAGTGCTGGAGCAAGCAAGTGATATACCAGCCACATTGGATCTATTGCGGAAATTGAAGGCCCAGGAGGAGGAATTGAGTATGGCGGCGAAGAGCAAGGTGCCCTTCCGCCATCCTAGTCTGGGCGGGGCCATTGCTCAATTGCCAGAACGTTTGGCCAAAGATGTTGTTGGACCACCACCAACGGGAGCAGCAGCAGCAGCAGCAGCACCCTATCAACCAGTGCCAGCGCCACGTAAAAGTCTAACACCCGAACCCATTCTCGAGGATGCCTTGAATAAGATTGCTCAAGATGCACAGGCAAGTAGCATTAAATTGAGTCACGAGCTGAATGAGTTGCGCAAGGAGGCGCTCATAACGGCTGCCAGACCCAAATTGAATGCGGAACAACAGAAGCTAGAGGACGATCTCGAACAGATTGAGGCGGTATCTGAGGCGGCCAAGAGATGTGGACAAATGTTGCTCGATACACTGCCCGATGCCAATGAGAAACATGAGGAATATGAGCAGCATCAGCTGCAGGAGAAGCCATCACGTAAACTCCACAAAGAGGGTAAACTAATACGAGCCATCGATGAGGTATCCGAGGCGGCCAATGCGGTGTGTGAGAAGATCCTTAAAGATATTGTGACCACAGAGCCGCCAGTTATAGTCCATGAGGCTGTACAAGTGAAGCAGCCGACAACGACAATCGATCAGCAGCAGCAACAATTGGTGATGCCGAATTTAATCAAGAAACTGGATCCCATACAATCGGATAAGATTGAGGTTATTGCCAGACGTTGTATGCGACAATTGAGCGAATTGGCCAATAATCCGGACTATGATAATTTGCCAGCAGCAACAACAACAACAACAACCGCCTGTAAAGATGCAGCCCAAAGCAATCCACAAGCAGCACCAAATGATGCCAATAATGTTTATACCATTGCAGGAGGAGGATTGGGAGGAGGCATAGGCGTAGGCGTAGCCGTTAGAGGGCCAATTGGAGGAGGAGAAAGACAAGGTGGAGGCGGAGGTCGAACAACTCTTGAAGAGATTGATCACATAATGCAAGAATGTGAACGTCAAGCGAAAAGTCAACATACAACAACAACAACACCGACAACACCAACAACAAGAACAAGAACAGGCAACAGTTCTTCCATATCCACTGATGATCAAAGGACTACAGCTCCAAGCATGACCAGTGGCAGCAGTGGTCCAAATAATGTGAGCACCACCGCCAGCTCATTTAGCTCGAGCAGCGATTGCTTGGCCAAATCATCGTCAAGCCCCTCAAATGCCAGTCGTCCCATGTCGTCGAGCATAACCTCTTTCAATCCTTACTCATCGAGTGATTATATTAAATCACAGAGCAGTGATTATCAAGCACCAAGCACATCAGATCCAATAAAAACCTTTAGCACCACATCATATGATAAAGAGACAACGCCAAATCAAACCACAATTAGCACTATAACCACAACCACAACCACCAGTAACAACAATAGCAACACCACCAATAATTTCGATTCAATTGAAGATCAAACTGCGGCCAAAAGCAACAGATCAGCAGCAGCAGAGACAGCAGCATCTTCTCCCCTGCAATTGACACCGAAAAGTGAGAGGAAAACAAGCGATGGTGAAAGGGCATTATCACTGTCATCGGGAGCAGCATCATCGTCGCCATCGCAGTACAATTCCAGTGAAGAGTTGGCCGCCATATTTGGCATTGAAGAGAAACCATCGAAACGTCATCATCCAGCAGCAGCAGCAGCAACAACAACAACAACAACAGGTAAAGGCGCTACCCTGAAAACACCACCACCGCCGCCGCCGCCGCCTTGTACCGCCAATGTTGCCAACGCTGCCACCGCTGCTACTACTACTACTACTACAATCCCTACTACCATCCCTACTACTACTTCCAATAATAATAATAATAGTCCCCTTCTACTCCCATCTAATGCTAATGCTATTAAACCAAATTTGATTGATATTACTACCAGCTTGTCAACCAATACCAATACAAATACCAATACTAATAACGATAATTGTAAGCTAGAAACTATATTAGAGCAAGATGATTGTAATCAGGTTAAATTATCACCAAATTTCAATCGCATCTATAATAGTAAAGTACGCATTGTAGTGGTGGAACCAGAGGAGTCGTCCTCCTCCTCGTCATCGTTGTCCTCGAATCCGGTGCCGGTGCCGGTTGTTACCCATTGCGATTCATTGAGTTCTTTAGAGGAAACATCATCTAATCCCGATTCGGGTAATGTTAGTCTAACCGATTTCCCTTTGCATAATCAGGCAAATGTTTCGCTTCAATTGCAATCGGTTTATAATAGTCGCTTTGAGGTGAAAGAGCATTATGTGAGCGAGGTAGCCATATCCACAACGGATGACGATGAAGACAATACTGAGATGCGAACGAAAGTAGATATAGAGTTTCCTCCCTTACCCACTGCAGAGGAACTCTACGAGAGTTTGAGAGAAGAAGATGATGATGATGATGATGATGAATCACGACAATATGGAAAGGTAGCCGATTTACTAAAAAGTTTCATTGAAGATCTAGATCTAAACACCCAAGAGACACTGACATTAAGTCAAGAAGTTTATAATTTAGCCAATGGGTCACCATTGCAAAAGTCTTTAGATACGGCAAAGGAGTCAAAGGTGGATAATATGAAAATCGAAGGCTTGCCCATATTATTCGAAGAAGATGAGAATAATGATTGCGATGCGGCATGCGAATCGCGCATTGTATATGAGACACCGCAATTGAATCTAAGTATAACCGAGCTGAAAGTTAATTATGAAACCAAAGTAGAACAAGAGCAAGAAGATGAAGAAGAAATGGAATCAGCCGTAGCACCGGTAACTGATATCAAAACCAATGATCATATATCGATTAATGATACTTTAGCAAGTAATGAAGAAGCCGACGACCAAGTCGATGCCGAAGCCGAAGCCGATACAAAAGGACTTCCGGTGATGAAGCAGACACATGCAAATGCAATCGATGAGGAGCAGCCCACAACCAGTAGGAAGGCACTGTCTGTATTTGGAGAGCAGCGTCTGGTGGCATTACCGAGGCAACATCATCAACGACAACAACAACAATTGGCAGCGGGAGGAGCTGCTGCTGCGGCTGCTGCTGTACAACATCTTGGCAGTGGTTTGACAACACTTGAGCACGTACTTGTCGCCTGCACAGTGGGCCTGATTACACCCAATGATTTGCTCACTTTATGTTTGATCGTAATTGGTGTGATTATCATTATAGCAATTGCTCTCAACTGATTGTTGTTGTTACACACACACACACACACACACCTATACACACATACACCCATATTGTTGTAATTATAGAAAAGAGAAAGAAAACAAAAAAACGATGAAAAGAAGAGAGAAGAAAAGAAAATTGATTGTTTTATGGCCACAAAGTGCACTTATATCTACAATACATATACATAAATATATATTTGAAAATTATATATACACATATGTATATATATGATTTGTATTTTAGTTTATCTTATACCAAAAGTATTGTATTTTTTTTTACATTTATATATATACATACATATGAAACTTATTTTAAGCCTATCAAGCATAATGTTTTTTTTTTTTTTTCAACTAACCTTGGCAAGTTTTTTAACCAGTTTTTTTTCTCCCTCTGTTTTTTATTTACCTTCTCTAATTGTTAATCATATTATTATTATTATTACATCTTTTCTTCTTGTTTGTTTTTGACTGCAACTTGTGCCAATGATTTTTTACTTAATTATGTTCTATTAATTACTTAATTAATTAAATAATGTTTAAGCACATTTACGAGACAACGAAAAAAAACCCAAAAAACAAAAACGAAAAAAACCACCCCAAACGACCCAAAACAACAACGAATATTTCATTTATTATTAACAAATAATATTTAAACGTAAACAAAAAACTCTCTCTCTCTCTCTCTTTGTATATTTTCAGCTCAAAATTTAAGAGTTTAAGTTATAAACAAATTTCCTTAATGTAGTCACATATATAATTTTTTTTTCGATTTTTTTTACGACGAAAACTACAGCGAAAATATTATTATTATTATTATACTAAATAAAATGTTAAAAAAAAAAAACACAAAAACGAAAACGTTTTGCTAGTAATTTTATTTTTCATTATGTTGTTTTTTTATGCCTGCTTTGCGTGTTTTATTTTTTTATTTTTATTTTTTGGTCTTTGGTTGCTTGGATTAAGTTGTTTTTTCAGCGCCCCGCCACGCCTTACGGGGCGGGTGGGGGTCCAATGCAATGAAAGTGCGTTTAACCTAAACTAATAAAAATTTGAATTCGAAAGTGCATTTAATGTTTATTGTTGTTGTTGTTGTTGTTGCTAATGAAACAAAAGAAACCATCAAATTTTGTTGCTAATGAAACAAAATATTCATTTTCCATATATGCATATAAATCTATATTATGTCTATTTCCCATTTTACTTAGCTAAATTTAAATTTGAAACTGAAATTGCAGTTGGTCTTAAAACGAAATAAAGCTTTTGGTCACCATGAACGCTAGATGGCGCTTTTAGTTCATGAGTGGCACCATCACTAGTTGAAAATTACGTGTGCGGTGGCGCCACTGGGACTATAGATTTCAAATCGGGCGGTTAAAGTTTTCGTGTTCGATACACTCCAGAATAAGTTCCTATTCTCATTTACGAACTCAAGAGAACGTACTCCATAAAGAGCATTCAAAGACAAAGAGCTGTTCGATCTCTAGATACAAAATATACATGTCTCTGCAGATGCACTAAGAAATTGGTTAATTAAAAGTAAAACCAAATTTTGTGGCCTTAAGCATGTTCTTGCAATTGACCTAGCGTGACAGACATTTAAGCCAATTTTTATTAACATTTCAGCGTTATCTGCCTTGAATATGAATTCGTATTTGCTCAGTTAATCTTTGCTGCTGGGCATCACATCATGCTTCATGCGTCTAGACAGGAGACCAAATTGAAAAGTTCTGTTTTCCTTTTTGTTATAAAAATACAACAAAATGTAGGTTTTTTTTTTTGAGTTAAAGCCGCTCAAATACCACTCCAGAATCAACAAGAAAAGTTCAACAATCGTTCGCTCGCACACGCACACACACACACACACATGGCCAACAGAGGTACACACATACATGATGCTATTTACAATTTGTCTGTCTGCCCTGTTTTGGGGGTTCCATCTTAGCAAGCAATCCCCCTTTAGCCCTTCTTCCTTCCTTGTCCATTGGACCCAAACAAAGAAAAAGGAAAGCTTCACATTGAGACGACGTTGTGATACCTTTGACCTAGGAAAACCGAAAAAGGCCAAGAAAGTATGTTTAACACCTGAAAACCTGAAAATTCGATTCATTTGAACGAAAATTTAGAAAAAAGGACATCGGAAAAGGACAGACAAACAGGAATATATATGATATATATCTGTAATTCTGACGACCCCGTAGGGGTATAGGGTATGATTTTAATGTTCGGACTGAAAGCAAAAGTCTTTGGCGAAATTCACCCAAAAAAGGACATTCAACTTAAGGTCATTTGCCTGCCTGTCAATTGCTTTCGCTTGTTGCCATGCCATGTTACCAACAAATCGTTTATAATTATGTCTTTTGGCTAATGAGGCATGAAATAGTCTTGCGAACCCCTAAGCAGATGGACATCACTTATCTATCTCCTGAGAACTAAAAATTGAGAATTGAGAAAGTTAAGTTTTAAAGCGAAACAAAAGGAAATGAGGTTCATTAACCTGCTGCGGCCTCAAGAAGAGGCGGACCACGGGGGCCATTGCCCCAAAAAACAACAACAACAACAAAAAAAAAAAACACCTCAACAAAAATAAAACTTTCGGGCAATAAAAATGTCACAGAACTAATTTGTTTTGTGTGTTGTTGTTGTTGGTGTTTTTGGGCTAGGACCTCCTCATAAATTTACGCTAGGACACACATGTGGCTAAAGCAACACACACACACACACACACACTCTCTTATACTCTCTGACTCTCCCTTAGGAATGTGAAATAATCATAACTCACTTAACCTCATTATAGCAACGGCTTCCACTAGGCGTATGAGTTATATTAGCTCTGGCGGTGTGACTCCTTTCTTTTCATAGGGGCGTGCCCAAGTGGGCGTTTGACTTTCCTTCGGTTATGCTTAATTATTCTTGAGAGAATCTTTTGCCAAGTCTGGCATGTCTGTTAGTTCACACTAGCTGGATAATTATTTATCATAGGTTACTCATACGCCACATGGTGCGGTCAAGTGTGGGTTCTTAGCTCAGTTCCACGTTGTGTGGTTGCAATTTCTCTTCCCATGCCCTATCAAATTGGGGGCACGGCTCAAATTTAACAGTTGAAAACAGTTTGACAAGCATAATTTCTGGAGTGAGTCGAAGTGTAGTTAGTGGTAGTAGTGCAATTCAGTTGAAGAGGGATGGGGATGGAGATGGAGATGGGGTAACAACCAGAAAGGTTTCGTCCTTTCCTCCCTTTGCGCAGGTACAAACAAATTGTTCCAATTCGATTGGGAGACAGGGCGAGAGAGAGAGAGAGAGAGAACGAAAGCGTTTTGCAGCGAATTCGTCAACTCTCTAAAAGAGAGCGAGATAGATAAAAGCTAATGAAAAAGCTTTTCCATACCCTGTATCTATAAGGCCACAAAAGGGGCCCATTCAGTGAAACGATCACAAAAGTGTACAATAATGAATAAGAACTCCAAAGCGAAGAATGCCCATTCCTGACATGACTATTCGAACTTAGCTGATAGCAGAAAATATGCCCGTAGAGCAAAGAACCACATAAGTAAAGAGATTCAAGCAAATTAGGCAACTCATTCAATTAATGGGTATCATAAAGTCGTGCTAGTGTATAACATTTTGAAGCACTGACAGGTATGAAAAAGTTCCTGTTAGTCCTAGATTAATAAATGTCAAATAAGTTGGAAATAGTTGGTTCATCTCGAGTCTTCCTTAATCAAAATAAATATAGTTTTAAAAGCTCTTGAAACTACAAGCGAACAAAAGTCAAGTTTATAGACAAGCTTTTCAAACTTAATAAGTAAGTCGGTTTAAGAAAATCCAACAAATGTTAATACAAGAACAGCTTCAATATGCAAAATATGAAAAACTGCATATATACTGCAATACCAAATTTTAGCTGGATTTAAAAACATTAGTTTCCAAACTTACCTCATATGTACTTATATGAAGTGTTTTGTTTTTGCTCCTTTAGAAATTAGATTTAAACTTGACAGTCTGTTAAGTCTACATGAACAATTTTGAAAAATAAAAAGTTTAGTTTTTGAAATGCTTCAGCCAATTCTGAGTATATGACCTGTCAAAAACTTTTCAGAATCTAGTTTTTCTAAACTTTGTTTAATAGTTTGAACAATTTAAAGCTAACTCAAAAGATCCTTAATTTTATAAGGTTTCAAAAGTATTTCACTGTTTGGACAGTGAAGACTTTTCTCTATAAAATGTCGACAAGCTCACACATCTGTTTGGTTTAGTCGATCAGCTGTTGTGCTATTGTATATGGTATTGGAAAATTAGTTCTATTGTTTTTCGTGCCGTGTAGGCAACACGAGAGTGCAGCTTTTGCTCTCTCTAGCTTTTTCTCCCTCTTTCTATCTAATTTGCTCTTTGTGATTTCGCCTCACTTGTTGTTGCACAAATATCCAACGAAATCGAGCAACAAAAACCGGCTAACAGATCAGCTGTTTACTCAGGACTTGTAACGTTATTGTCTTTGTTGTTGCTGATGGCGAAAAACGCAGAGAAAAACCTGTCTCCGTATGGCCTTAGCCTGGCTCCAACATCATCATCATCAGCAACAGCAAGAAACAACATACAAGGCAGGCTCAGTACGCGCTGAGTTTTCCAACAGGACGGAACTGTGGCGGACACAACGCATGTGTCCTTCATTATTCCACTTGACGAGTTACGAGCTTCGAACCAAAAAGTCAACTTAAAGCAAAAGAACAAACTCTCTTAACCAGACACGATTCATAAGTGAGAAGATTGAAATTAAATTAAATTAAAAAGAATCAAATAAATAAAAAGCAAGAAAGAAGGTGCGTTACGGTCTACAATAATTTATTTATTATTGTTTTCTATTTTTTTAAGTCGAACAATGAGTGAAGAGAGGACAAAGCACGTGTGTGTGAATTTTTGTTAGAAAGGTAGAAAGATAGGAAGAAAGAGGTTTGGCCGCCAGCAACAGTTAAGCAGAAATTTACGGAATGTAAAACAACATACACATGGACAATTTTTGGAGTTTTGGTTTTCCTCATTTTTTTTTTTTTTGTGAGTGTTTGTGTGTGTGTGTGTGTGCGTTTTGAAGGCCGTGTCTCGTTTGCCTTCACTCGAAGGATTGCTTCGTACATACGGTTTGTGGTTAGCCAAGCAAAATGTTTGTCATGACATTTTGATTGCTCGATCATCATTTTTGTTGTTTTTGTTTCTTTTCACTTAATGCGTAATTCATGTCACTTACATACGGATGGCACGGATGGGGCACCCCCGCCTCCGTTTCTCAAGTCACGCCTTTGGCCTGTTTGTTCTGCTGTTACTTCTTCTACTGTCTGGAATTTTTGTTTGCCAATTTTTTGTTGCCTTCTTCTTTTCTTTATTATTATTATGGTGGACGTTGAACTCTTCTCTGCAGCTGGAAAGAAGACGCATCAAGTTCTGCTTCTGTGTGTGTCCGTTTGGCGGCCATCTATTTACATTTGCCATGAATTTCCATTCTTATTTTTCTTTTAGTTCCGTAAAGGATTCTTTTTTCTTGCCATGACAAGTGAAATTTTCTGTGTGTGTGTGTGTGTATTTTCTCTCTCTCTCTCTTTTCTTTTGCAATTTAAATATCTTTGAAAATGCTTTCGGAATATATATGTAAACATACTTCACATAAAATAGTTCCAAGTCTATCTCTCTGGGCCACTCAAACTCGTTAGTTGAATAAGTGAACAAAAATCGTCTGTGGAACTTTTAATTTATTTCAGTATAAATTAAGATAAATTGAAAGTGCACTTCCAAAAATGTTGTGTTTACTTTTGCCATTATTTCACTCACATAGTACAATCTAAATTACTTCAGAACTGCGTTGCCTCTTTTTAGGCTAGCATATTTCATAAATTTGTACTGTGGCAAGAATATTCTTTATCTTAATTATGTGCACCATGAGAACAGTAACAACATGCAACATAGAGAGAGAGAGAGAAAGAGAGCTCTTAAATCCTGTTTTGTTTCTGCTATAATTTCACTTAAAAACCAATTTACTTTATACCTAAGAACTCTTGCATACCCTTCGGCTCACGCATTGGCCTCAATATAATCCAAAGTAAAGCCATGTTTTGGCTGTTTTGAAGAATTTAATCAACTTTCAAATAGGTAGAGATGGGCATCCCTACACATAAATGTATTAATTCAGCAGATTCAGTTACAAGGTTGTTTCTTGCGATTTTACACACACAAATAATGAATCCAAATGAATGCTATTCAAAATGGCAAAAACCGTAATCCTTTTACGTATATCCAGCTCAAATCTTAATTTGCTCACTTTATAGAAAAGTGTTGCATACCTTAGGGCGTTGATTTTCGCATTAGGAGAAATTTATTAAGAAATTAATTAACATAAGTTAAGGTAAGAAACTTTGTGTGACTTCTTATGGTTTCCATTCATTCCAGTTGCCTAAGTAAGCTATTGTTGGACAAGTTTTGAATACCTGATTTTTCTATGCACACGACGCGTCGCTCTCTATATACTCTTATGTCGTCTTCCCTTTTTCTTGTTTTGCTCGTTTTTCTCACTTTGCTAGTTGTCCTCATTTCATCCTCATACAAAAACCGCGATTCATTTCGTTTTCATTCCACTTTACTTCGAATCTCTTTCATTTGCCACCTACAAAGCATTAACAATGGCAACAACAACAACAACACACACACACTCTGAGATGAGATGAGACCCTTCTCGTCTCTCTCTCTCCCTCTCGCATGGCTTTTAACTTTTATTTTGGGTAAAGTCTCGTCTGTGTTTTGGTGGGTATCCTTCAGATACGTGAATGATTCAACATAATTATGTTTCATCAGTTGGCGTTGAAGATGATGATTTGGGTTCACCTCCTGCTCCTTCTACTTTGCCCTCTCTCTGTCTCGCTCTCCTTCTCCCCCTTTATCTTTGTCGTTTTAACAGTATTATAACGGTTATTTGTGCACGTATGCACGAAATAACAGTTAAAGCCAAAGTATTTCAACATTCATTTCGGTTTGAAAATTGCCAACTTGATTGTTTGGTGGTTTTGCATTTTGGTTTGCATCATTAAGCTGACAAAGTGTGGGAAGGGGAGACAGGAGAAGGCTGAAATGAAGGTAACAAGAGCCCGACAGAACGGACAGAAAGACAGACAGACCGAGAGACCGAGAGACTGACTGACTGACTGACTGACAGACAGACCGACAGACGGACAGGTTGACTGACAGACTCACTTGGCTTCGGTCTAACTGAAACAGAAAACTAATAAGTATTAAGTTCTCTATCTCTATCTCTCTCTCTCTCTGTCTTAGTCACACTCTCCATTCATTCACTCTCATTTTGTGTTTATTGGCAGAAGCAGGCCTTGATTGAAATTTCCAGACGCAACAGTTTTATTTTTTAACTCGGAACAATACAAGATATCAGTTTCGTTTTGGTTTCACAATTTCGTTTATTAACAAGAATTCCAAGCGAAAAGCATTTAAGACCCTTCACATCACAAACAACAACGACAACAGGAGCAACAAAATAACCGAAGAAAAATAAAAACCACAAAATTTGTTTTGGAATTTTCATCGAACAGATCAAAAGCAAAAGAAGAGCTTACAAAAATTTTTTATGTTTTAAGACACTGGAAAAGTCTCGCCGTTGTTTTTTTTTTATTATTATTGTTGTTGTTTTTGCTGTTGGAGTGTGTGTGGGAGAGTGTGTGTGTTTTGGGCCAATTAGTTTATGCCAAACGAAGTGCCGTGACCGAGTTGCCGCCTCCTCTCTCTTACGTTGAAGTTGGAAGTTATCAAAGCGCCACAAGGGAGTCCTTGTTGAGGTAAGCGTGCACGCAAAATGTCCTTTATGTCCTAGAGGGGGAGAGTGTGTATGTGAATAGGGTGATAGGTGGGCTAACATTCCAAAAAAAAAAAAAGGAAAGAGGGGACTTTGCCTAAGCCAACATCACACACAGAGAGGGAGAGTGGGGAGCATAAAATCTACATAATTCAATTTTTTGGCAACGATAAAAAAAGTTTTAATTTTATACCCAAAAAGTTGTACTAATTTCATTCTTTCTCTTATACCCTTTTGCAAAAAGGATACTCTTAATTTGACAGTCAATCTGTGCCTAAATTCGCTTAGTTTGTCATCTTTAGGAAGTGAAATTTTCGAGAGTTGTGTGTGTGTTAAATGAAGATAAGCCTAAAACTGTGATAACGAGAGCAAATGAAGAGATCAACCTTACGACGACGACGACGGTAGCTAGTGAAATCTTTTAATAAGTTTTTATTGCTCACTCAAGGACGATATGTTTACGCATATGAAATTTCATATTTTTCTGCATAACTGAAATATGATACAGACCGACAGACAAAGGCCGTTAGAGAGAGAGAGAGAGATGAATCACTGATGAATTCTACATGGCGCCAGTAATACATATATCTTCTACAGATTTTATGAGCCTGTCAGCAGAAGTCACGTGACTGACTCATACACTTTTTTTTCGGCCACTGTCGTCGTCTCTGAAACATATAAAAAAATGTTTCATTAATTAAAAAGTCAAAGCATAGCAAAGCCATAAAAACAGTCAGGACTAAAACAGCATAGAGAGAGAGAAGGGGGAAGCGTGATATGTGCTAGGAAATGGCAAGTTAAACGTTGGCAAATAAAATAGAAAATAAAAATACATAAAATAACAGCATCGGAAAAAAAGTAATAACTTATGTGAATCTTGCCATTTGGCTAACTTTTTCTTATGCGATAGAGATCATGTAGAACCTTCGCTCTAGAGTATGTAAAACTAAGTTTATTACTCAAAGTTATACCCCCCAATCCCCCCCATATTACCCACTAGCCACCACCCACACACACATGTGTTTTTTAGCCTTCATTTCTGTTGGTAGTTTTTTTTTGTCCGTTTACTTTTTGCCTCCTTTCTTTTTTGTTTTGCCTTAGTTGTTGTGTAGCTGCTCTCGCTCTCTCTTACTAATTAATTAGCTAATTAGTTTTGTCTCCCATTTTTTGCCAGCACGTGTACAAGGAGAGAGACAGACTCCTCTCCAGTAGACGTGACTTTAATTTTAAACAAATATAAGACAATGTATTTCTACATAATTTGTCTATTTCTTTATTTCATTTCATTTATTATTTATTAGTATATTTTCTCTGCATCTCTTGGCATACAAACATAATTTAATGCTAATTATTTGTTTACTCTCTATTTCACAGGTGAGCCCCCACGACGCATATCAAGAATATTCAGTTTCAAGTTAAATTTGTGTGCTTGCATTTGGGTGAGTTTTTTTATTTACACAATGAAAAAGTTCATTGAAAGAGTCGTCGTATAATTTTTTATGCTGAACAAAAGGAACACTAAAGCAAAAGAACGTATGATTCTTGAGGAGTCGTAAAAAACCATTGCATAAAAAAAATGTTTCAAATGTTGGGTAATGTGTTTGAGATATATTGGAGTAAATTGGTCTTAAAAATCTCGGGTTAAGGTTAATTGATTGCTCACAAAGAGTCCGTCCTGTTAGTTTTTTTTTTGATTCTTTTATGGAGCTACTTGATACCCCAGCGAGTTTCGTTTCCATAAAGAGAAATATTATGTTAAACAAATTAATCAACGAATGAACAGTGAATTTTGACACGAAATCCTTTTACTTTTTGTGAAAAAAAGGGTCCAAAAAGAGCAGAAATTATGTCTTATTCTGTAGAGTTCTTAATTGTTTTGAAGTAAGACAGAAAACTGTTCTTGATGAGCAAATATAATTTGCCTTTCCATAGATATTGAGGTTACTTGTGGTTTACATAAAATTTGAAGTAGATTGATTTTTAAAGCTCTCTTTCGACAATTTTCCATAGCTTTTCGTCTTAAGTACTTAAATATTTTTTTCCTTTTTTTTATTGTTGATTGAGACATCATCCGTCTCCATCTCTCAATGTCTCTTATTTTCGTTTTTTCTCCTCTTACAATTTGACTGCAATCTCATCTTAAACTTTTCCGCCAACCATTAAACTTCTTTCAACCATCATTGAAATGGACTAGCCGGGCTGGGCTGAGGCATCTCTTGCAATTCCACCACTATCCCCAATACACCTGGTCATGCAATTTAAAGTGCACAAGTTTTGGCTTTACCTGCCGCCGCCTGCGCAAAAAAATATAAAAAAAAACCGCTCTAGCTACGTGCTTTGAATTGTGCTGCCGACTCTGAGATACCCTGTAGAGCCTAGGTCAATGGGTGAAGGGGATAACAAATTCTTTCACCTTGCCTGTTCTGAATATACCCTATTCGTTTCACTTAGCATGGAAGTACTGGGTACTGAACAAGAGAGAGAAAAACAGTTTCCAGTAAATTCTGTGAAAATGCAGTTTTTACGAGTGTTTTCCTACGCAATAAATATTCCATCCCTCTCTCTGTCTCGATTCATAGGTGTGTGTGTGTGTTTGCTCCAACGCTCGTCCGCTGTTTATTTATTTTTATCTGTTTTTATGACCATTTTTCTGCTCTCGCTCTTAGGTAGATCGCACCACCGCCCCCCGCCCCATTTGGCCATTTTGCTGTGGTGTTAACCTGTCCCCGAAAATCTGTTTTTGTGTGCTGCATCTGAAAATGGTAGTAGAAATGTTTAGCAGCCAGCAGCAGCAGCAGCAACAGCAGCTAGCAGATTGCTTAATGGCATTGAACTTGGTCAGAAGAGAAGCTACTGACTGACTGAGTGCCGCCTAGTTGCTGGTTGGTTGGTTGGCATGGCTATTTGCTGGATGATTCTCTGATCTATGGACTGGTTAGCAGAACCACTGCCATTTGGAGCAAATGCGAAACGGTTCATTAAGCAATTTTCTATGGCATTTCCGCGCGCTTTTCATCATCATCATCTCATTCTCATTCTCTCCATCATGATCATCATCATCACCTATCTGTTGGCTAGTTGCATTGGTCATTGGCTATGGTTATAACGGCAACTGGCATTGGCCAATGCCATTTTTGTCTTATTAGCAGCTAGCAAGGCTCTCAGAAAGTTGGATGATGACCAGATTTTCTTTCTTTTTTTTTTTTCTTTTCTTTGATGACTTTATTAATGCCTACCTACCCTCGCCCCCCTCCCCAAACCATCATATGGTAATATGTTGTTATACTTTAGTTACTATTGTAAAACCTGATTTTCGTTTTCTCCGACAAAACCACGTTCAACAAACAAGTTGCAACTATCTTTTATTACATTTCATTCAAAAATGTCTCAAATTTTTGACGTCTTACATTTTTATATATCAGTCTAGAAAAGGTTCTTATCTTTGATTCATGCCAAAAATACTTGAGAACCTACATAATAAATCCATGTAATTTTTCTATATCTATCTATACAGTAAAAGCTCGAAAATTACAACCGTTTGTGTTTCAATCGATTTAAAAATCGGTGTTTTAAGTTTCTGAAAACTTTAACTGGCAACGTTGTTTTGCTCATTTCCAGATGGTGTTTCCTTTTCATTTTGGATCTGTCTTCGAATAGCAATTGTGTTTGATCATTTTGATTATAGCCATTAATGGTTTAATTGGTGTCTTAAACATTTGGCATTGAGCCCCCCTCCCCTCCTTCTTCTCAGACAATTTAATCTTTGTCTTTCTTTCTCTATCTCTCTCATTGCGCCCTTTCCCTTTTTTGCTCGTAACTGTTGTCGTTGCAGTAAATGCTCTGTTGCTGCTGCTGCTGCTGTTCGCCGTGGTTCTGTGCAGCAACAACTACACCCACACACACACGTGCATACACACACTCGCACCCAGTTGGAAATGAGCAGCGTAGTGTAGACCCCTTCCCTTTGATTTTCCCAAGGCATCCTCAAGGGCTGCCCTTGGGCTTGCAGAATGAAGTTTTCACTTTACACAAATGCATTTTTTTTTTGTTTCTCACTGGACAGATTATTTTAAGCTTAACACAGTGCAAAGTCCTTACTTCTGTCAGGTGGAAAACAAAAAAGAATTTCATGCATGACCCGACCGACACCCGACGACCCTCTGCCATCCGAGAGTCCAACTGGGTAAGCTGAGATCGGATCGGATCGCTCGTTCGGTCGGCCTGTTGCTGCTGCTGCTGCTGCTGCTGCTGACAATAAAACTTCCAATTCCATTTCGATTGCCAACTCTGGCTCAGTCTTTTGTTTGGCTTGGTCGATGTCGGTACACGGGGGCTTTAGCTTTTGCATTTTCTATATACACAGACATACTCGTATATGTACATATATATCGAAGGTTCTGAAAACGTTTTAGTTGTTGTTTATTGTTGTTTCCGCTGTGTTTACTGTCGGTTTTCCATATTGCAGTGCTTTTTCTTGTGTGTCAGTGTGTGCTTTTTTTTTTTTATTTATTTTTGTTGATGTTGTTATTGTTGTTGCTGGAAGTTTAGTAATGCGTTACAAATCTGCGGCAATTGTTTCGTTGATATTTGTTATGCTCGATTCGCCACACAGAAAGTGAGAGAAAGAGCAACAGAAAGAGAGAGCGCCAGAAAGAGAGGGAGGAAGTTGAGGATCTGTGTGTAAGTAGAAATAATTAATTAGCAATTTGTTAAGTTACTTAAGTTAATACCTCTAATAAACGGGAAACCTAAGCCGCCACTGTCGCCATCGCCGTCGCCGTCGCCGTAGCTTCGTCTTAATTTGTTCTTTCAACATGTCATTAGAGCTTTTCACTTGTCCACCGGCGAGATGCGCTCTTACTCGCTCGCTCTACTAGCGTTGACAGTCAACGGTAAATCTTTGCTCTACTTTTTCCCCATTTTCAGATACCCCGTGTCCAATAGTTTAATGTGGGCATATCAAATACGACTTAGATCTAAGAATTCAATCTCTAGTAAAAGTTGCTTTATAAGAAAGCTATTGTTATACTTATTATTATTGTTGCTATTACATCTAAAGCAGCAGGCGGCGTGGGGGGACAGTCAAAGCTAAGGCTAAGGATCTCGGTTGGTTAGTAATTAGATTTAGGTATTTTATTATATTTGTTAGGTTTTCTAATAGAAGTGAGATTAGGCTTTGATTTGGGATATATGAATATAATTGCATAGTCTAACATTTGAAATGGATATTGTGCTATGGTATGAAAGATTTACCATAGTGAATATAAGCTATCTTCTATCTTGTTATAGACATGTCAGTGAAGTGGATAACACATTAAAAATTATATAGGTTTTTGTAGAGGAGTCACTAGTATAGTATCAACTTTAATATCAATGAGATAAGACTAACGCCTAATTTTTAGTACAGAGTATCTTGAAGTCGATTCAATTTACTTCAAGCGGAGACTCTGAGAGTGATAAAGCAAGTGCTTTACTTAAGCTTGACCTTTAATTCTTGCTCGCTTCCATTTATCTTTCTCTCCCCCTCTCTCTCACAGTCAGCCTAACTCAGTGTGTTATTTTTAGGTTTTGATCGTCAACGCTGGCTGGCGGCTTATCAAAAACAAACAAAATGCTAAGAATGAAAAGAACACACAAAAAAAACAAAAACAAAACCAAAAGCAAAAAAAAAGAGGCAAAAATGTGTTTTATTTTTAGCTTTTCAGCTACTTAAAAATAATTTATTCTTTGCATTTTGATGTGTGCGAAATTTGCTTTAATTCAATTGAATGTTCCAACTTTGTTCTTAACTTTGCTGCAGCAGCAAACACAACAAATGGAACTGGGAAAAGATGCGACGTGTTGGGGAAAAGCCCTTTGATAAGTTCATATTTCAGAGATCCGTTAAAGGATCGCTTAGTATATGAACTTACCTCCTTTAGTTCACCTCAATTCACCTTGGTCTACCCTTCGAGGATATTCCAGCAGCTTATCAGTCAGGAACCTATTCAATTTCACCCCAGTTTGTGTCAAGTGTGTCATTGAAATCTAATATTTAATTAAATCGGTGAAATTGTTAATTTTTACTGCAGGGTATAGATAAGGTCGAGGCACACTACCTGGAATTCAGCCATGCGTTTTGTTTGCACGCCCTTTATTGTTTTAGTTGTTTGTTGTTGTTGTTATTGTTGTTGTTGCCATAGCAATGCCAACTTTCAACTGCATTTAGTTGATTGCAATTTGCGTTTACCTATATATGCAAGTGAAGTTTATTTTCATGGCTCTTGATTTGATTTCGAAATAAAAAAGGGAAATCTAATTCGAATTTATGCTATTAAAATGGCTCATTGTGTTTATAGCTAAATTTCAATAGGTTTAGTCACTAAGCCAGCAAGTTCTAATCATGTTATGATTCCTTTGTGAAGCTGCTCATTATAGTCTTCCATCAGTATTAGTGCCACTTTTAAGTAAGAGTATACAAACATCGATTCAATTTCCACATTAAATTTGATGGCACTGCCATCTCTAGTTGTGGGAGCCTCATCATTAGAATTTATGCGTGCTTTATACCAACTAAAGCTGATTTTTGTGTGTGATGGTGCGGCGGTGCGGTGGTGGTGATGTTGCGGGGTTTCCACTTTTATATGCTGCAATTTGTGGAACCTGCTGAGCGCATTAATTGTACATACAAAATAATTACAATTCAAAAACGAATAATAAAACGAAAATAAGAAAAAAGGAGGGGGAAAAAAATCTTGTGCAGTCATCAGCAAAATGCCATAAAAAGAGCATAAAATGTTTCATCTAAACTGAAACTGTTAATACCCTATGCAATCCAAACAACGAGAGAGAGAGGGAGTATATTGGGATTGTCCGTGGTCCACTATAATTCGTTGGTATAGAAAAAGGGTATCTCAGATGTTCGTTGTTGCCTCTCGATTTGATTTTCATTGAGCTCTCTCATTTTTCGGAAACGCAGCATTACTCTACTTAATTATTTATGCCAATCTGCTGCAGACCATAATAATCTGTGTTTAATTTTTGTTTTATTTTACTGTTTCTAGAGTAAATTATTTTTCACTTTGATTCAAAAGGGCAAAACGATATAGGCAGATGACCTTTTCGGTTATGATTTGTACCTTTACCTTTTTCCATTATTATACTTATTTACCAATTCTGTGGTACCCTGAAAGTTTCATCTTTCACAATTGCAGGTGGGCAAAAGGGATATGAGGGGTGGGGTGGGTGTAAGGGTGTATGGAAAGGTCATACTGAATCTTTTTCCAACTAAAAATTGTTCGTTCTTGACTTTTAGAGTAGAGTTAATCCCCCAACCTAGAGCCAAGAAAATAACCTTCACGAACCGCCACCACGAAGAGTTAACTTTATCTTTGTCTCATTGCCAAGACAACCGGGAGCCAACCAACCAGCCAGTCGTTGGGTGACTCCTCTACCTCTACCACTACACCTTCCACTCTGCCACCCGCTCCTTCTACTTTTCCTATATCTAAGGTTTTATGGCAAATTTATGTTTTTTCTGTTTCATTTCGCTTACGCTTAATAAATCTCTTTCTCTGCCTCGTTCTCTTTTGGCTTTTGTGTAATTTTGCTTTTGCTTTCGTTTCTTCATTTAATTTTCTTCGGCCTTTTGTTGACAATTTCTTTGGGGTGGAGGGGAACCGGGTGGAAGTCAGCTTTGTCTTCGTCATCAGCTGGTAAAAGTAAAAATGATTCACAATAAATGCCATAAAATACAAATTCGTTGTCTGATTTATGCGAGGGCGAACGTTGCGTATGAGTAATGTGTGTGATACATAAATTAGGATATATGAAAAAAAGAAATGTTTGCTTTGAGTTCAAACAGAAGCTTAAAAATGTTGCAAATTAGTTATTAAATTCAATTTAATTAAATAATAATTGTTCAAAGTGAAACGCAGAGAATGGAATTCCAAAGGATATAGGAGAAATTGCTAGAAATGGTTAAACCTTAAAGATCTCGCCTTTAGTCCATTTCATTTGATTTAATTTCATTTGTTGTACATAGCTGCTGCTGCTGCTGTCTCTTTACCATCAATCGATAAATCCGTAAATAGCATTTACAAAACGCGCGACTTTTCAACGTCAGCAAATGACTTGTGTCCCCTTCCTTCCCCTGTCTTCTGTTTACCGTCTCTCCTTTGTCTTTCCTCTGTCTCGTCGTCAGTCAGTCAGTGAGTGTCTCTTCCTTCCTTCCGTTAAAGCTTCCTTCCTGCCTCTTTTTTCCATACGCTTCCTGTGGCACAGAGTGGAGTGGTGGCAAGGGGTGGGGTAGGAAAAGAAGTCCTTCATCGATTATTGTAACAAATGTCAGAGGACTGCGGCAATGAGAAGGAGGTGGAGGAGGAGGCGGAAGCCTTCTCTTCACTCTATAACCAATTGTCCTTGCTTGTTTGACTACTATGTCTATGACAACAACAACAACAGCAACAAACAAATGTCTATTAAACAAACAAAACTGTCCAAAAATGCCGAAAGGTTACGTGAAATAGTGTTGGAAGGGTGTGGATTTCGAGGAGGTGGACAAGCTGGAGTAGGATTGATGTGTAGCTTAGTGCACCAAAAATTTGTTGGGCATGAAAATGTCCTTCTTCTTGTTCGTCTTCTATTCTTCTTTCTTCAGGTGATTATGTTGAGTTTCATTGACAGCTGTCAGCTTTAGAGGATTGTTGACCTGCCACGAGTGGAAACAGAAGAAGAAGAAGTAGTAAAAGTTTTTGTCCTTCCATTGGAAACCTTTTTTTGTTGATTTTTTTCTTTGGGTTGTTAACATCGAGAGAAGAGAAGAGATACTTTTCTGCTTGGTTTGCTCTTTGTGGTTTAACAATTTTTTGACAGCTTTTGTGTGTGTGTGTGTGTGTGTGTGTGGGTGGGTGGGAATGATGCGCGGGAGAAACAGGTGGCGGCTGGCTGCCTTTTTCTCTAGGGTCTCTACGACGATGTGGGTCTATGTTGTTAATGAGCTTTTGGCAGACACTTGAGTGAATGAATGGGTGTCGCTTGAATGAGCATGGATAGATGGTTGGATAGATGGATGGATGGATGGGATGATCATCTAAAGGTTACTCAGGGGTGAAGATTACTACTATTGAATTGGTGGCAAAATGATGATGACAATGTGACAATAATGATGATTGTTATGCGAGTGTGTGTGTGTGTGTGTGCAAATTGAGAAATTGTATAGCAAGTCTTTGAAATTTTGTATATTAAACATTTTCAATGTCATGTTTCGTGAATAAACGAGTAATAATGCGACAAATAACCGTTAGCAAGAGAATCAATCAGTTTAACCGATTAAACGTTTGACTTTTCTCTGATTTATGACAAGTCCTTTTGCCAATATTCATTCATCCATTCGTTTATTCAGCTGCAACCGTCTCCCATCCCTCAGCTACCAATAGCGGTACATACATACATAGATATATAGAGCCAAGGCACTTAACAATAATTGAATTCCATAGTTGTTGGCACTTCGAGTGTGTGCGAGGCCCATACTATTTGGCACACAGCTCTCTGACACACTCAATCCTTTCCTCTTGCCCCGTCTTTGCTTTTTCTGCTGCTCTCGGGTGTTTTGTTGTTGGGGCAAAAAAAGGAAAACTATCTAAGTGCATTGCTAGCATAACTTTCATATTGCATTTGCAGAAGCCCACGCATACCACACCACACCACATCATACCCACCCACATTGCCCCGCATCTTTGGCACAGTTGGCAAACTTTCAACTCAATAAAGTACAACCGACCGACATTGAACATTGAACATCAAAAATGAAGAGCCCCTCCCCCAAATTTGACGCCCACACGGCACCAGCAGGCAGAACCAAAATGTCACCATAACATGAACGAAAAAAAAAAAACAACAAAAACAACTCTCTGAAAACTCTGTTGAAAAACTTTGAAAATGGTGGCATCTCCATTAGTCGCTTTTCTTTCGTTTCTTTTCGAAATATCGCATAAATCGCTGTAGAGTTTTTTTTTGCCTACGTTTCGTTTTTTTTTCCTCTTTTTTGCGCTTTTTGCGTAGTGTAAAAGTTCACCTATTAGCCTGAATTTTTCTTTTAGTAGACGAGTTTTTCCATCACCTAATTTATAGACAAATGGCCACCTCCCCTCCCGTCCCATTTGGATGAAAGGTAATTGCTAAAAGAAATTACAAGCAAAACCTAAAGCTCATTAGCTGTTTTTTTTTGCTGTCTCTAAACCTTCTAGCTATAGGGTAACAAAATGTGGTATTTGCAGACTTATGATAGAGATAGATACTCACCAGAGAGTTGAGATCTTCAACTACACGAGTGCTTAAAAAATAATGTTGCCTCCTACCAAAAACAATCTAATGATGTATAAAGGGCTATACCAGAGTGATCGCTTATAATTTAAATGATTTTCGGGAAAAACTTAAGGGCTGCCTTTCCAGGGTGTGCCAGGGTGGTTGCAAAGGGAAAATGCTTTTAGGGAAATTTTTGTACATTCTCACTGAATGCCAAACTGAATAATCTATCTGTAATTCATTACCAATAATTATGTGTATGCTGGGTATCTATAAAGTCGTCAATGCCTTCGGCTGATCCATTTGACAACTAATTATTCAAATTTCATCTCTTGGGTAAATATTGTCTAGTCTCGATTATTATGTCACGCCTTGTTAATTAATTTATAAACAAGACGAAGAAGCACCCATCATTCCCATCATCATGCAGCAGCAGCAGCGGCAGCACTCGGGTTATTGCTTTGTTGTTACATTATGCATCATACCAATTTCCATTTCCATATCCATTCAAATTTCCATCACAATTATTCAAGCATAATGAAATGAAGTTGCATTTTTTACCCCCTTCTCTCGCTGTCTCACACACAAATTTGCATATTTCAATGTTTGTCTTATTCATGTTTTTTTTTTATTCGTTGGAGCTTATCTTTCGCTTCGATCAGCATCGGTTTGTCGGTTATATAACAACTGATTTTGATATATATAAATGGTGTTGTTGTTGTTGTTTTTGTTTTATTCGGTTTCGGTTTTTTTTCTCTGTGGATTTGTGTGTTGTGTTTTTTAACGCTTCTCGTAATTGGTAAAATTTGCATTTATTTTACGATAAATATATATGTACAATAATATGTATTTTTTTCTGCTTGTGGTGGTTTGTCTTTCATTGGTCAATCAATTATGCATGCATATATAAATGTTGCTTGAAAAAGAAGAGATAGCGTTTCCCCAAGTATGAAAAGCATTCGCACTGTTTCTAATTGACAATTATATTGAATCGATGGGGGCCATCGATGCAAATAATTTATGCAAAAAGTTAAAGGGCCGTGGGAGCACTACAAAGTGCTTCACTAAACTACATCGTCACAAAGAGAACTACATAAATGGACAATATGTAATTAAAATATGTTGAAAGTACAAAGAATTTTCGCTAAAATGTTGCATGTTCATTTTTGACACTTGCTAACTATGTCAATAGATTGTTTTTACATAAGTATGTATGTTGGAACTAGTTTAACATTTTGTAGTGTTGCATCTTGTAGCTATATGGAAATGAATAGAACTGGTTCCCAACAACTAGAAAGGAACTATGTACTACAACTGGTTCAAACTCTTATCTAATTTATATTAGAGGTAAAGGAGCTGGTTCCATATTTTATGCTTTCAAAAACTCAAGAAGAAAAAATGTAAATAATTACCATTAGTAATTGGAAGAGATAGAATTAGAGCTTCTCAATCTCAGAATTTCAGTTGCTCACTTTGTCCCTCGATTTTGTTGAACTCTATTTGTCGTTGGTCTCGTAGTGGTATCATCTTGTGAGTGCCGCAAACAAACCATAAAAGTGTTTGCACTTTGGTTTATCGACCTTCCCACCTCAAAGTTGGCTACATATATGTATGTACATATGTTGGTATATACTGCACAGTTTGACAAGCATTGACAGAACCACAGAACGCATTATTTAGCAATGAAAGTGGATTAGGTATAGTGTCTCTCTCTCTCTCTCTGTGTGAGTGAGTGTGCACCTGCAACCTACTTTCAACAGTAACACGAAGAAGAAGCTATTTTGAAAACCATGTCAATATTAGTAACGCCCATTTAACCAGTTTAAAAAGGCGTCAACAAACAATGTGGGTAGAGTGCATTGACAGATAGAGAGATGAAGCGGAAGCGGGAGCGGGAAGGAGAAAGAAAGGATGGTTTTGCAGGATTACGTGAAGGTGGAATGAGAAATCTCTCTATAAATAAAAGAACAAGAGAGAGATATGATGATTAAACAAGTGGGAGCCAATTGTAGGATGAGAAGTGGGCGGAAAAACCACAAGGTCATGATGATGATGATGACGCCGCCGCCTCCTGTGGGCATCAAGGCCAAGCCCAGCCAAGCCACACCACGCCAAGCCAAGCCAAGCCTCCTAGCCGCAGCCGATAATTGGCTTTTCCTTGATGACAAACTTTTCCATAGACAACTCACTCATTCACTCGCTTACTGGTGTGCCGATTCCGTTTATCTGTCCAACATTTCCATTCCATCAGCGGCAACTTCTCTGCGCTAGGCTGGCTGGCGTCTACTTGAAACTGCTGTCATTGCTGACATCGCTAGCTGCCTGGCTGACTGGATGGCTGGCTGTTGGCATTGTTCGCACTATGCGGCGCAATTAGCGCTGACAATTAAACCAGAACAAGAATGAGCAATGAGCAGGAGGAGGAGGAGGTGGTGGAAACGGTGGAGCATATGTACATCTACTTAGTATAGAAGTAGTAAAGAAGGAGGTAGATTAAGGTGCTGAAGAGAGGCAGATGGAGGAGAGGTAGGTGCTGCACTTAAGCTGACACAAAACGGCAATGAAAACGACGCCACGACACGACACGAGAAGACGACGACGACGACAACGACGCATGCCATGACAGACGCCAACTGGTAAAGTAAATTAGCTGCAGACAGCTGAAGAAGCACGCGGGGGGAAAATAGCTTGATCAACATGGTTAGTAGCATAATTGCGCAGCGCCATTTAATCACAATTAAATTATATCTCATTTTTTTTTAAAAGAGACAGAGAGATCACAAATAATTTCCAGTCTGGGAGGATCCTACTTTTATCCTAAGAGAGCTTTCCATTCTCCGAATAAACGGAATCTCTGTTAACAGAAATAACTTCCATATACTATCTGATGATTAGAACTTGTGTTAGTTTTTCCATTACTTGATATATGAATAGATCGTTTTACTTTCTATCTAACACCCAATAAAGGAAGAAATCTCTAGTTGTAATTCCCTGATGAAAGAACTTGTTTTGGTGGAAAAGAATATAATATCTAGAGAGTTTCTGTAAATATTTCTAAATTCGAAATACTCCTAAACTTTATGATCTTTGCAAAGAAGAATTTTCGAGAGCTTGTTGAATTCTGAAATGGACCATTTTGAAGTGTCTTCAAGAGAGACATTTATGTAGGAAGAACTCTGTTTAGTTAGTAGAGTATAACAACTTCTCTGTGCTTTCCATTGTTTTGGGGTTTTACTGATAATGTCGAGGAGTCTGGAGATAAGAATGATGATGAGATGCAGTCATCCAGCCAGCTTGCCTGCCTATGACGCCTTGGGTCGCTTTGACGCACAATGCTGACATTTAACCACTGACAATGACAGCAACAACAACAACAACTAAGTTCACGTTTCAATGGCAAAATATAAATCTATTTTATTTGAATTTGTGTGTACTCGATTTTTTGTTTATTTCTTTTTTGTGTGTGTGTGTGTTTTTTTTTTTTTTGAATAATTGTTGTCAAGTAGTAAACTAAGTAAACAATTTAAATGGTGTTTGCGGTTTGATTTTAGTCATGGTGGGCGACAAGCCAATACCAAAATGTCAAGCGGAAATCAATTGCGGATTTTCCATATAATTTTGGCGAGGGATTAAATGTTAAATTGTTACACTTGTTGTGGGCGGTTTTTCTAATGTATGTAGAGTTAGTTTTTCTTGCCTGCTGGCAAATGGTAGATTGAAATTGCCAAATATTTTGATTAACTGGATTAATGAAGGAACATTGAAACATTGTAAAAAGATTAAGTTTCTTTTATTTTTTGTTTGGCCAGGCAGATAAATGGCGTCAGGCACAAACAAAGAGTATTGTAAATGGGTATCAAGTTGCTGTCAATATATGTATACATAAGTATATATATAGTTTGTTCTTGGATATTTGATATGCCAGAAAGAACTACCTATAGATCGACTGAAATAACCATTGAAGTTTTTATTTAGAAAGGGTATCTCTTAGTCGGGTCGACTAATCATTAGAATAGAATAATATTTCCAAGTTTGTAGAGAGAGATTTCATAGAGATTATTTAGTGACAAAATATTGAACAAAATGAAGTCATTATTTGTTTAGAGGTTTGGTCAACACAAAAATTGGTCAATAGGGTGCAAAAAAAAACCGCACAACACACACACACACACGCGCATATGATTTGAGACCTTATCTAACAGGCTTTTGTATATCGTCCGGTGTCCCAACAATTTGTATTAGGGTCAAGTTGATATTTTTACACATATTCGCATTTAACATTATTTATTTAGTTTGGGTTTCGTTTTTCTCAGTGTCTTTTGTTTGTCGCCTCTCTCTCTACCTCTGCCTCTGCCCCTGCCTCTCTCTTTCTCAATTTGGAAATTTTCTTTCAAAGTGAATGCACGTTGCAAATTACGTGGCCCTTGAAGGTGACAGCGCGTCAAGAGAATTGCATTTTATGATGACTTGGCATTGTGCAAACATCGTTAGTGGCTGCCGCCAGGAGTGCCAATAGAGGAGAGAGGGTTCAAGGGGAGAGGGGTGATAGTGGGGCAGGGCATTAACTGCTGACTGAAACAAAAACTTGAAACTGAATTTCAGTTAATTTAAGCAAATGAATGAATTGTGAATCGACAGAGAGTGAAATCACAGTCAGTCAGGCCCAACTGCAATTAGATAATGATCATCGCCAATCATCATCATCATCATCATCATCATCATGATAATAATGATGATGAATAATGATTCATGAGTTGCAAAATGATGCAATGCCAATTGCAGTCAAATTATCAAAAATATGCAAAAAGCAAAATACGAAAAAAAAACGCTTTAACAATGCGATTACTGTTTGAGAATTGAATTATAGTGGCTAAACAAATGTGCTAAGTGGGTCATGATACTAAGTATAAAGTAAACTAAACTAAATAGTTCTCTCACTCACTGATTTAGTTGATATTTTATGGGGTAAACTTGAATCTAATTGATAGTTAAGATAATCTTTCAGTCGTTTCTCTAGCTAAGCTTCAGCTAACTCTTGTTTTTGAATTGAACAACAGAATTTAAAAAGGGAGAGATCAGTTCTTGATCAAAGAAAAACCACAACACAAATGTTCAAATCAATAAATCAATATAGAGATCACGGGGAATCACTTTTAATCATTCATAAGCATGATAGATACTTTTTGTCTTTTGTTGTTTCCTTAAATGTAAATGTAATTAAGTGAGTTTTTTAAAGATGATAGATATATGTATTTTGCAGGTTTGAATCAATGTAAAAACTCGTTTAGGTTTGCTTTAAACTAGTTCATAAATGATTGTCTTATAGGGTATATAATTCTTGGTGTTCAATATGATTTTCTTTTATAGTTTGCAAATTTTATGTGGCTATATCTTGGAGCAAAAGGCAAAAGAAGTCTGTCTCGATAAAATCTTTCTTCAATCTCCTTCTATCTCTCGTTTCTCTTCTTTTTTGTTTTTATTTTTTGCCTGCGTTATTTATTCCATTTGGTAAAGTGATTTCGTTTCTTATTTTTCTCATATTCATCCTCTCTTGGCTGACATTACTTTGACGGACAGAATATTTGCTGATTGAATTATAGAGCAGACTTTAGCTGCTGCATTATTAATTTTGCTTCTCATATGAGTTTTGTTTTGTTTTTGGCCATAATGGTGAGGAGAGGAGAGCCTCTGCTGTTGGCCAGGAGCAGAAGTAGGCACATTTGCATTTGGCATTAATCATGCTGTAGCTCATATCCTGCATATTAATGAAAGTAATTATTGGCATAAAGCATATGAAATATGAATAGCTTTTCCATGGACATTGACTACTGACTGACTGACTGACTGACAGAGGGAGGGAGAGAGCAAGCAAGCGTAAACACGTGGGAACGAGATGGATAAAACAGTTGGCCCGATTGATTGCTGGAATGTTGGTTATTTCAGCATTAATTAACAAACTGGCCAACAAGATTTTCAATATCATTTTCTGTGTGTATCAGTAGCAGTATTTATTTACATTACAAAAACGAGAGAGACCAGAGGATTTAGCCGATTTCTAAATGCTCTTAACAATGAATTAATTCGCTTTTGAACGCTTCTATTGATATAGCCCGTTTCAGTGGCAGAGTATATTCGCATTGAACTAATTGAAACAACTTGCCACATTTGGCCTGGCCATGACAGTTAAAAAAAGAGATTTCAATAATTGAAACATTGAGGGTTGCGGGTGTGTATGTAGGAAATGAAAAGCTAAAAGATACAGATACAAATGGCTCAACAAAAAGATACAAATAATCTGCATATAAATCAGCGTTTTGCTGCTTTCATGCAGTCTAAACTCAACCACAGACACCGACGCGACATAAGAGATACAGATAGATTGCGATAGACATGAGATTGAGGAGGTGATCTCTCTCGCTTTAAGTGGCAGGAAGTAAAAAATTTCAATTGACACCCACAACGGAAGAGTAGAAAGAAAAAAGTGAATGAATGGCGAAAAACTCAATTAGTTTTTTATAGAATAGTCAAGTCCAAAATGTAATCTGTCTGTCTGTCTGTCCGTGTGGCCTAAGGTAAAGCCAAAGCTCAAGTCACGTCAGTTGAGTTCAAACCAGCCAGCAGCAGCACGTGCCTGATTTGCCCAGATATACAGATATATATATTTTTGCCATAAAATTGATATGCTGCTGCTGCTGCTGCTGCTCTGTATTGGATTGTATGAGAAATACCAAAAACCATATTCTGTGGTGGCACTGTCAGTTGCTGCCAACTATCAACCACAAGAGACAGCGAGAGACAACAAAATATGCATGAGGTCAAAGTTGAGGCTTTTTAGCCAGTTGACTCTTGACATATGCCAACCAAAATAAAGGGGCAAAAACAAAATATATATAAGTATTATGTATGTATATAAATATTTGAAAAGGGAAAGTATCAAGTTTTTATTAAGCATACGCCCAGGTGGTTGGCCGGCTGTCTGGCTTGTTGGCTTAGCCGCTTCTTCTTCTTCCTTTTCTTCTCTTGGCATCTCTTTCATCTAAGCTGCTGCTTTTTTGGCCAGTGAAACGCATCCTCCATCCAGCAGCCAGAGTCAAACCACAAGCCTGGCAGCTTAACAATTATGGCACGCACTCTAATGAGAGAGTCTGCTGTCTACCACCTCCCCTAAAAACATGCCAACTCCCAACCTCCCAACCATCATCCCATCATAAACATCATCATCATCATCATCACCATCTCCTCTACTCCACTCCACTCCACTGTGCTCTGGTCCTCCTTTTAGCTTATCGTTTACCGTTGCCCAACCTCATAAACCAGATAATGCCCCCCAGTTGCAGTTCTGTTTCTCTGTTCTCTGTTCGCTGCTCGCTGTTCTCGTCGTCGCCGCCGTCGTCGTTGTATCATTCTCTGGCCATTTAATGAGTTTGTTGTTGCTATTCCACGGCATGGTGACATGATGCAGTTGGCTAGCTTGGTTGGTTGCTTTACTTCGGTCTGTTTCTGGTGTGGTGCTTTACAGTGGTTATTATGACTTGTCCCACTAATGTTGTATGCAAAATGTGGTTCCTTATCAATTGAAACAACAAAAAAAAAAAAAACTTGATTAGAAAAGTGGTTTATGGTTTCAGATGATGATTACTTTTAGTTATGAGCGAAAATCGTATCTAGTCCAAGAGTCAAGGTGAGGTAAACTAGTTACAATTTAGTTTGTAGTTAATTCTAACTAGCCTCATGCATCAACCAAGACCTGAACCCTGAGAAGCTATCAAGAAATACTATCAAATGTGCCAACATTTGGGTTAGATCGTTTTGCTGCCGAAGCGAACCTATATTGGAATTGAAACTTGGGTGGCGGGGATTTCAGAACTAGTTCTTTTGACAAATTCTAGCTAATAAACAAATGTCACATCAAAGATCCTATTAAAACTGGTTCACAAATAGCACATTACCTCATCCAAGAACTAGTTGAATCAATTCCTTAGATTTTGTTTTCTCCTTTCGTGATCTTTATACCATTAAGATCCAGTTCTGAACTGGGACAAGAACTAGTTCCTTTACTAATTTCTTTGAATACACAAACCCTTAAGTCTCTTGCCACTGTGCAGTAGTTTTTTTTTTTTTTTTCTTCCTCTGTGTTTTCTGCTGCAACACACGCATCGCACAACAGCTGAAGCATCTGTTTCTGCTTCTTCTTCTTCTTCTGCTGCTGCTGGTGCTAGTTGCTCTCCCAGATCTCCCTGCTGATTTCCACATCTTCATCTTAGTTTTTCACGCCTTGTGGCTGTTACCGTTGATGTTGTTGCTGTTGTTGCTGTTGTTGCTGTTGCTGGTGCTGATGCTGTCGCGGCACGTTTTTCGTTTTGTTTTGATTTTGCTGCTTCTACACACACATACACTCTCCAACACACACATGAGAGAGACACAGATACTTGAGACACTCATAGATACTCACGCACACATTGATGCATTCCCATTCGGTTTTTGTTTTAATTCTTTTACTTCGCACACAAAGAGCAACGCAAGCCCCCCTTCCGATAAAGAATGAAAATCCAATACACAGACAAACAGAACGTACGCGGCAATGGCAACGGCAACATCAACGGCAACGGCAACAGCAACGACGACATCGACAATAACGACGACGACGACGACGAGTTCTAAATACATTCGTCTAGCGCTTGCTGCTACTCAGTCAGTCAGTCGCAAAAACGTTTAGCGTCGAGACAGACGACAAAAAAAATAAAAACAAAAAAAAAAGAGGAAAATAATACAAAAATCCAAACCGAAAGAAAAACGAAATTTTTTTTGTTGTGTTCAAAATTACAAGAAACAAGACGAAACGAAACGAAACGTTCGTCGTAGTCGGCGTCGTTGAGTGTGTCTTGTGTGAAGTTGATGCGAGTGAAAAGCGCTTTTCTATTTTCGCCTCAAGTGCAGGCAGGCAGAGGCTCGTTCGCTAGAGGCAGCCTGGCAGACGACAGAGCGACCGACCCCCAGTAGTAGAAGATCCTACCATCTCGTTTTGCAGCAGCAGCAGCAGCACTTGATGCGCGTGTCTTACTTTCTAAAAAAAATATATATAAATATATATAAAATAAAAGCGAAAAAAGATTTAGAAGCTAGTCAGTTGGCTGAATTTAGCCAGTTTTTCGTAGTGCCGTCGAGACCGCAACCACCACCACCACCACCACCAGCAGCAGCAGCACCACCAACCAAGTGTTGACAATGCTAGCCATTAAGGAGTGTCTTATACGCGAAGGTGTGCTCAATTTGGATAGCAGCCGCCCCACCACCAGCAACAACAACAACAGCGGCAACAATTGCAGCAGCAGACATCGCCAGTTCCAGCAGCAGCAGCAGCAGCACTTGCATACCAGCAAAAGTAGCAGCAATATGGATATGCCTTGCTATCGCAGTTAGTATCTAAACATAGCTTTGCTCGACAGTTCATAAATATCAGTACAACAACACACACACACACACATGGCGTTCTTATACATATGTATATATACTCTATCTATAGAGTATCTCATTCACTCTAGTCACCTACGCAACTCAACTCGTAGCGCAATTGATAGCGCCGCAATGTGTGTTGTAGTTGTTGTTGTTCAACGAGTATATGTATCTCGGAGATACGTTTTTGCCAATTTCTCGTGATATGTGCACGACGGGCGAAGGGCGAGGCGCCCTTTGTGTGATAATTTACTAAATGTGACGTTGACACTGAGTTTTTTGCTTTCCTCCTCTTTCCACTCCACTCGATTTTCTTCTACCTAATTGTGGGGGGTATCTTTCTTTCTAAATGTTGAATGAAAACACTGAAATTCCTTCATAACTAAACACAGCTGATTCAAATAATACTTTCAAAGAACTGTTGCAACTGATGGAGTTCAAAGTAATGAAATTGAAAATGGTTGAAACAATTTCATGGTAGAAGAGAAATGGCTATAACAGCTGTTTAAAAGAGTTTCGTTCGGATTTACGATTAAAATGTGAAATTCTTAGTTTTGTTTCGTGACATTCAATAACTACATAATTAGAGGGTTTCATCACCCTCTTTTCACTTTACACACAGTAATCTTGCACATTTTCTAGTAAGTAGTTGGGTTTATTACCTACCTCCAAGTGTTGTGCTGCAATCGTGTTTACTTTAAATTCGATTTGCAAGTTCAAAGTTTTCGTCACACAAACACACACAGCTCTGGAGTTTTCCACATACCCTAGGCTAAAGAATATGGGTATGATCCTCCATTTTCGCATGGTTAGGCTAGAATTCGATCGTGAGTGTCCAAAAATATCCTCTAGTTAGGCTGCTAAATAAATTGTTGGCTTTCTCTCGGAAAATCCCTAAATGATAATATCTACAATTATTAGAATTCAAAGGGAAAATGTCAAAATAATTTCATATTTAACCTCTGGTTAAACGCTTGTATCCACTTGTATTTGGCATAGTATCTGTAACATTTTCTAGATTTATAAACATATGTAATTCATTGGTATCCAATTGCCGTCGAGCATACCTTTGATTTTACATAGTATACAAAAATGGTTTGGTTATTTTTAGACTCTGGCGTCGTTCAGCTATCTCAGCTATTTCCTATATAAAAATTCTTTGGTTTTTGTTATTGTGGTGTGTGGATTATTGTTTAATAAACTGTTAATGATTTGTATGGCCTTTGTTTACTAACAAATTGTTGCTGTTGTCATGCACATTGTCTTATGATTTAACTCTCCCCCTTGTCTCCCTCTCTCTCTCTATCTCTCTGTATGATGCATTGTCTTTTGCGGCACGGCAAGAGCTATTCCCGATGAGTGAAAGAAAAGATTGTTACTTTTGATGTGGTTTGGTTGGTGGTTTGGATGTTGTTTAGTGTTGTTGTTGTTATGTCATTTGTCTATGGAGAGTTAGTTTTTAATGCCTTTTATTTGATTTGATTGGTTTTGTTGTTGTTGTTTCCACGACCTCTTGAACAAGCTGTCCACTTGTGTTGTTGTGCACCTGTATCTCTTTCTTCTGTATTTCTATTCTGTCTTAAATCTTGATATATTGTCCATTTTTATAGTTTATATTGTATAAAGGGCTTAAGTGCTAAACTAAAGTAAAGCGAGAGATAGAGAGAGGCAAATGACCCGTACCCTTACCCGTACCTGTGCCTATGGCCATAGCCATGGACAAACCTGAACCACGAACCCAAACGCTGTATATAAAGTTGTCCGCAATCAAAGGCCATTTGTAAATACTTTTGTGGAGCTTAACTCTTAAATAAATGGAGGAGGAAGGTATCAATCTAATAGATCCCCGAGAAAACCAGCAGAACGAAAAACTGGTTAAATGTGTCTGCAGCTTCAAATAATCGTTTCACGATGATAATGATGAATGCTGCTAAGCGAAGATAATTATGAGATTTTCAACTTCCTGTATACATTCTGGAAAATTTGCGTGTAAACAAAATTCAAATACAAACATCAAATTCTTAATGTAAATATAGTCTAGAGAAGTGCTTCATTGAGAGAGTAACTTTGGATGGATGCCTGAGCCTTATATACTTATATTTTTTTCGTTTCGCTATGAACAACTAAAGCAAATTGATTACTATATAAACCTTTGTACGAATTAATCTTTGAATCTTTATGAATTAAATGAGTAATAGGCAATAATGGCTAACAAAAACTTTCTACTGATTAGTGATCGAAAGTGTACTATAAATACTTGCATTTGATGCTCTCTCTCTTGCTCTCTCCCTCATCTTGATAATGAATTCGATAGGACCCAACTGCAAAGGGAGAGGGTATTGCAATGCGATTGATTTGTTGCCAGAATTAATTAGAATTGTGTAAAGTTAACATGAAAATGTTGCGTCGCCCTAAATTGTTTGCTTAGCATTTAAGTGCAATTAATTATAATTCTGTTGACTTGTATACAGAATACTATACATATGTGTGTATGTATGTATTTGGGATAAAAACATTGAAACGCTTCGCCATGAAAGGCAAACAAACCCACTGATGAAAGTTTCCTCCTTTGACTTCTCATGCCAAATGTCAATGCACCCACAACCCACCACAGCAACAACGTAAAAAAGAGGCCTCCCACCCCAAAAAATAAAAAAAGCAAGAAAAATAATTGAAAATAAACAATTTGTACGTCTTTTGTTATTTTTATTTTTCAGCGAAGAGTGGCAAAAAAAACAAAAAAATAAATTGCATTTCCCTTTTTTCATTAATTTTTGAAAAGGTTTTTCTACCACACACAAGTGACAAAAAGCATAAAAAAAAGGATAGTTTTCCCATTTGTTTTTAACAGCAGCAACAAACTAATATTTATCGTTGCATTTACGCAATTGCTAAATTTGGGAAAATGGAAAACGGAAAATCTTTTAAAAGAAGGCGGTAGGCAAAATGCCAGCATGTGTGTGTATGTGTGTGTGTGTCGGTGGGCGGGGGTGGGAGGAATATTCTCCAATATCAAGCAAAGCACAAAAAGAGAGGAAGGAAAAATCAAAAAAAAAAAAAAAAAAATTTATATGGGGTCGCCTGCCAAAAATGTAAAAATTAAATAAATAAACCAGCTGTAAAATAGTAGAACACACAACAAATTCTTATTGGCATTTTGCCTTTTGGGTTATTAAACCAAGCAAACAGATTTGCATTTGCCTGCAATTGCGAGAGTAATACGAAAAGTTACACCAATAACAATATCCGGCGGATCATTCTGAATCCACCAGTTAATACGAGCAACTCTTGGTCTTGCCCTCGCATAAAGATTTCTTGGGGTAATGGAAGGGGAGAAACTTTGTTTTTGACTTCGCGTAACTAAACCGCTTATAGTCAGGGCACAATAACAACGACAGAAACGGCAACATTTTTGCGGCTTCGTTGCGTATTAACCAAACCCCAACAAAAAACGCTTCTGTGTGTGGCAAGCAGCAGCAGCAGCAACAGAAGTGGCAGCAGGCGGCAGCTAGCCAACTGATTGATCGATTGTCTTGGGCCCCTCAGGTTGCATAATTAATATTATGGCCAGGCAGGCTACCAGTTACCAGCTACAGCTTAAACTTGCTGCAGAAATATTGTCATAAGATTGTCAAGGGGCACACACAGCCTATAAATATACATTCACCATTGTGTGTGTGTGTGTGTGTGTGTGTGTGGCAGCAAAGAGAAAAAGTTGAATCAATATTAAACGCAAAAAAAAAAAACACACACACTGCATTTTACAGTTGCTGCCTTTGTTTACAGTTTTCTGTATTCGTCTTATTTTTAAATGCAAGGGCAAACTGCTGACCACCAGCAGCAGCAGCAGCAGCTGAGGCACCAACAGCCTGCTGCACCACACAGCCAGTCAGCCAGCCAGTTAGTCAGTCAGCAAACCACAGATTGACTGTTTGAACGATTTTTGCCTTTTGAAAATAATATTCTCAAATGCAATAAACACAATTTAATTATCAACAAAATGAAGAAAACTTTTCTTTATCATGATTTCGGTGGGGTTCTCTTCTCCTTTCCAAGAATCTTATGAAATGTTGTGAGGCAGCCACACACACACATCATCATCATCCGCATCATCAACTCAACTTCGACAAAATTGTGTAATTTCTTGTGGCAATAAAAGCAGTTAAAATAAAAAGATGTTGTTGCTGTTGCTGTTCGGAGGGAGAAGCTGTTGATGGATGGCATAAAGAGAGGAAATTGGGTTAAGTGAAGTTTATAACTCAGCAAACCGAACCAAACATCCACACACACACTTGAGTGGGAAGAATACACACACACAGACACACACCCTTACCCAGCAGAGAGAGAGAGAGAGTATATAAGCATTTTATCAGCATGTTTGCAACAGTCGAGATCGTGGGGATTATAAAAAATTGTAGATTGATATAATAATATCAAATGAGTATAAGTGTTACAGGTGATAGACGTCTCAACAGTGAGTTAACTAACTTTTTACATGTTCATAGCATACTTTTGGGGGAAAAAAAGTCAAAAGGAGTCAAAGTGAAAAGAAATCTGGAGAATTAGAGATAGGAGGAAGGTAATCAAATGAAGGAAAACGATATTACAAATTGATATACTCTCTTTACAGGCTTCTCTCACTTCTTCTCAACTGTTTGCTTAGTTGCTGTTAGTTGTTCATAGCATACTTTAGGGAGCAATAAAATCAAATTACCTAACTTGCAATATAATTGCGCAGTTAGTGAACAGCTAACCTCACTGTTGAAATATTGTTCCTTGGTTGAGTGTTGAGGGCTGGCTGGGCTGATGGTGGTGTTGTCTCACCTCACCTTACCTGGCTTTACTCATTTGTTAGATCTATTTTCTGCACTTGTCTTTGACCCACAGTGACTCTGGCAAAATCAGCAGACAAGACAAGAAAAAACAAATAGACAGACAGACAGCCAGACTGGCAGACATGACAGACGGTATAGAAAATCTCAGGCAATTTCATTGAAACAATTAATTAAATTGTAAATTGAAATTCATTTTCATTTCAAACTCATTAGAACGACGACGACGAAGACGACGACTACAAATAAAAACCAATTCAATCAATTAAACAGAGGAGAAAGAGACGACAAATATACAAAATGTTCAAATTGATGAGCATAGGATGTGTGTGTGTGTGTGTGTGTATGTGAAGCCAAAGGCAAGAGGATGGGTGACATCAACTGACTGAAATGGCGCTTGGCAGCGATGTTTTCTTCTCTTTCGTTCTTTTTTCTTTTAGCGTTGATCAATGTTTGCGTTTGCGTTGCGTTTTAAATCGCGTGGGATGAGGACTTCTGACATACATATAGTGAGAAGTGAGTTGAGTTGAGCCCAAGCCCTTTTGGCATTAGTCAGAAACGTGGCAGAGGAGAGAGAGAGAGGGAGGGGGGCGTTACCTATACAACTCAGAAAAAGAAACTATGACAAATGCTACGCCCACGTTATTTATGTCTCATTTTTTTGCTTCTCTCTAGTGTTTGGTTTTTGTAATTGAATTAAACAGTTTTTGTGTAATTTGATAACCAAGTTGCCTACCCTCTCGATCAGCAGCAGCAGCAGCACTTCCTCCTTTCCCATTCCCATTCCCATTCCCTTTCCCCAGTTCTTTGTTTAATTAGTGGTTATGCAACAATTGCAACGATATCATTTTCTATTACAAATTAACTTTTGTTTCGGGTCTTGCTATTTTCCGATAAGATGTTGATGTTGGCTCTCCTCAATGTGTTGACTAATTCAATATTTGCATTTCACTGGGCATTCGTAATTGCTGGACAAATATATGTACATAGATATATTCTAAAAGATCTGACTGCCTCTTCTTCTCGCTTAGTTTATATTTATCTGTTAATTGTATTTCCAGTTTGCTTATTCCTCTCTCTCTCTCTCGCTCTCTCTCTCTCTCTATCTAGCTATTTTTCGTTTTGCTCCCTTCCTCTTTGCGTTTTCTCCCATTGCATGTCATAATAAATTAGTTACCATCAATTTGTTGAGATCTTTTGCATTTGGCAAAATAATAAATAAAAAAGTAATTGAAGCAAGAAGCAAAAAACAAATACATTATACACATTCTTTTTCTTCCACCTAATACCCTGTAATCATCGCACGAGGGGCGTAATAGGTCATCATCAGAGATCCATCAGAAAGAACAATAAAATGTAGGCTTCCTGTTCTCGGTCCTTCTGTTCATGTCCTTAGATCTAACTAGAATATATTGATAATAATTCTGCTATCTCTTTAATGTAGGGTATCTTGAGCTCGGCTCTCCATATGCGGCTATAAATGACGAGATTTTTATTATTATGGCCCAGACCACTTATTCATATTTGCTTGTAAATTCATGAAATTCCTTTTTGGCCATCAAGCAACATTTTTGTGTGTTGTCTACAAAGAAATTTGTTTATTTTAAATTATCATTTTTTTCGTTTTAGTTTTCGTTTTTTTTTTTTTGCTTTGATTGGCAGGAATGAAGTGAAAGAGCCAAGATGACATTAGATTAAATTGATTAAATTTTAATTAAGGGAATTAAACTTAAATTCTAAGACGAGTGGACTAATTAGGCGAAACCTGTGCTAAGGGAACTCACAGAGCATAACTAATCGCTTCTGCCCGAAGAAATGTCTAAAGAGATTTGCATATGCCCACATTGAATGCCAAAAAAAAAAATACAAAAAATTGTCCACCCAAAAGCTAAAAAAAAAACACAAAATTCAGTTTTTACCTCTCATTGCCAGAGCAGCAGCAGATGCTTAATGGGTGTGTGTGTGTGTGGGTTGAGTTTTGGGTGGGCTATAAAAAGCAGGCAACCCTCACCTCACCTTGACATACAAAATGTCCAAAAGGGAGGCAGAGAATAAAGAGAAGGAGGCGCAGGATGTGAGGGAATGCAATATATATTAATACAAGTTGCACCTGAGCAATTTAATTGCTGCCAAGATTTGCTCACACAGCAAGAAGACAGAGAGAAACTGCAAGAGAATGAGTGGAGGAGGAAGTCGTCTAATCCCATGAGAAGCACTTCTAAATGCATTAAGCAAAATGTCAGCTCTAGCGGGAGAGAGTGAGAGTGGGAGGGGAGAGAAGAATGGGGATTATATTACTTACTTTTTATTTGAACAAGACCGACCGTTAACCGTTGTCTTCATTTTCTTTCATTGCAGAAACCATTGCGGCCTCAAGTGACTTATCCTTAGAATCTGCCACTGCCAAAACTAGCTGCCAGCAGGAACCGCCGCCGCAACACACGATTTCCGACGATTCAAATTCTCAGCGTACAACAGGAACAACAACCTCGTCGTCATCATCGTATCGTGGCCATCCTCATTTCTATCATCATACAACACCCGCCTATTACACGGACCTACAACTACGCATTCACACACCGAATGTTACCGATGCTGGGGCCCTAAATGAAAATTATCAAAGTGTCTATCGAACTCCTAGCACTCAGTTGACAGAGAAGCGTACATTTCCTAAAACGACAACAGCCACTGTGGCGCCGCCACCCATTGGCAACAACAGTAACCAACATCAGGAGCAGCAACCATCGTTTTTTCGTGGCGACACTGCGTCCATAGACAGTGCAAGACGTCGTTGTCGTCGTCAAGGCAGCGAGGACAACAAGCACGGCGGCGAACAACGTTGCTACAAATACTCTCAGGGATCTGTGAGCCCTATAAAAAAAGGTGAACTACAACAACAACAACAACAAACACTAGATGACAATTCACATCAAACAAATCAAAATCAAAATCAATCACCAAAACCACCCAGTAGTATATCCCCTGTAGTAGTAAACCAGGCTAGTCATCATCAAAAACAAACAATAAATACCACTAGCAACAACAGCAATAACATCAACAACAACAACAACAGCAACAGCAACACTAGTGGACGACATAGTCGTCATAGTCAACAAAGGTTCTATAATCGCTCCAAGCGAGCGGTGCGTGTGCGCAGTGAATCGCGTCCCATTAGCGCCTTGTATGATATAATATGCAAAGAGAAGGGCCTAAACGCCAGCAGCAGCACCAGCACCAGCAGCAACAGCAATCACAACAGCAGCAACAGCAACAGCGACCACAACAGCGACAGCAACAACAACAACAACAGCAGCAAGGGAGAGGCGGTAAAGGCAAAGGAGAAGCAGAAGAAAAAGAAGGACCATCAGCAATTGAGCAAAGTGGCCATAGCAAACACAGACACACTGGCGACCTTTTGGCCTTTGCACCACTGTTATCACACGCCCCCAATGAGCGGCAATAGCCTGGGCGGCAGCAGCAGCAACAGCGGCGGCGGCAGCAGTAACAACAATAAGCAGCAACAGCAACAGCCACCACCATCATCTAGTCAACAACAAATTGGCTTGGATGTCTCAACCAGTAATGATTCCCTATTGGCTTTGCATGCTAGTCGCAAGGTAACCAATCTAAAGGCCGCTTCATTGCCGCCACAGAATGATGACATCGCCAATCAAAAGCGTTTGATGGCATTGCATCAACAGCAACACCAATCACATACACATCAGCAACATCGTTCGTCGAAGAGCCAGGAGCCTTCGTTTGACTCCAGTGTCGCGGACACTGCAGCCGCCGCCGCCGCAACGAATGGCCAGGCGAATTATGGTCAACCATTTAGCATGGATCGCCTATTTGTAACGCCACCCAACATACCCATGTCCCAACTGAAGCGACATCTATCCAAACTTTCCACCAAAAACAAAGACCATGACGATGATGATGATAAGTTGCCGCCGCCGCCACCCATCTCCTCCTCCCATAATAACGATGATGATGATAATGGGTCAGATAAAAATGATCATAATGTTGAGCATTTCGATCAGGGAGCAGTTTTTGATACCTTGGCACGTTGGCAACAAGAGTTGAGCTCGGTCAGCGATAAGCAGCAGCAGCAGCAGCAGCAGTCGAATGGACACCACACTCATCATTTAAATCATCATGAAACTGAAATAGAACCAGATGATCATCATCATCATCATCATTCATTGCCTATAGTAGAACCAACGCAATTGCATCATCCAAATCATCATCATCAGGCCACCAATGCGCGCAGGTAAGTTCAATTACCTTTCCCCCCACTCACCCTCACTCCCCGCTCACTCTCATCCACTTAACTTAACCTATCCCTAACATTCGTATCAATGTCTTTCGCTCTTTTAGTCGCAATTACGCGCATAATTAGTTTTGTTTTTCTCCCGTGTTGCTGCTGCTGCTAACACATCCACCCACCCATCCATCCACCCACCAGCAACAGCAGCACAAAATCCACTTAACTCTCTCCGTTTCCGTTTTGGTTTTGGTATCGGTTCAGATCACCCATCCCATCTCCACCACCACCACCACCCAACTCCTCCTGCTCCTCTCCCCATTCATTCATTATTATTCAACCCTAGCTAATTACCTTTAAGTGCATATGTGTGTGTGTATGTGTGTGTTTGTTTGTGTGGTGTGTGCGTGTGACTTGGCACTTTTATTGGAAATACTTTAGGTCATTTGCCAAACTCTGATTGCCATTAATGGCAATATGTTTCGATTAAGGCACTTTTTCTGCCTCTGTGTGTGTGTGTCCGGGGACAACTAAAAAGGGAAATCGAATGATCAAATTGAATTACTTGCAATTTATCAAGTGTGTGTGTGTGTTGTGTGTGGACCCAAATATAGAATCTAAAGCAGATAAATCACAGTTTTGTTTGCCCAATTGACGTGGGTTTTCCAAATTTTGTGTCACATTTTTCTCACCTAAACTGTACCTAAAAAGCGACTGTGCTTTTCTATTTTCTCCTCATTATTGTCCTAACTAATTCGCTACTTTGCGAAGTTCGCAGTGTTTGATTCTCGTCTCCCAAATGCCACGAATAAGTAAAATGTGTACTGCATTTTGTTCCACGGATATGAAGGAGTCCAGTTGGCAGTTGCTGTAGTGGTGCTCTTTGTAGGGATTTCATCCTATCCTTTTTTTGCGCCATGTTTTCAGCGCAGTTTCTATTGGGCTTCCATCCAATCCTTCTAAGATGAATCCTTTGCAAATAAAGCGCAGTTCTTAGCTCTTATTGAAAACTGTTTGAAATATTATTCTCTATGGGATCAAGGAGAGGATATCAGGATCTTAGCCACCTCTTGCACTAGAATTAGTTTCTTGAAATGAAATGCAGTTTCATTCTTGCAATTTAGCATTTATCAACAGATTATCTCTCTCTTTCTATGACCACATGGATATATATGTACATACATATATCCTTCTACATCGGTTTTATCTATGCAAATGAAACATTTCTCTTCCAGTAACAAGTCCATCAACAACCACATCTTTCTCTGTCTCGTTTTCTGTCTCCGACTGTGTTTTCCCTCGTGCCTACTTGGCCTAATCCTTAACAACAAAACCGGGGCAAACAAATTGCATTTATTGTTTGTTGTCCACCTCTTTCATGTAAGCTGAATGCTATCGCTTCACCCATATTGTGTTTTTGGGTGTTGTGTGTTGTATGTTGCTGGCGGTGCGTGTTATACAATCGGCAACGAATCGGCTTCAATTCAACTCTGTCTTTTACTCTTTTACTAAGCCGGTCGCTCGAATCGACAAAGCCCTCAAGCAAAGGAGGAGTAACAGAACGAGATGGATGTGGTGTGGAGGCACGGAGGATGGGGGCAGGGCTGGTGGGGCTTGTTAACAAATAAAATCCATGTATTGTTTAATATTGTGCTTGTTGTGCGTTGTTGTTGTCGTTGTTGTTGTGGTTGGTTTCTTCCATTGTTTGTTGGGTTTTCCAAAAGCTGCGAGTGCAAATCGCACAACGGATTGTGTTCCATCAATTATAATGTGATATATCAACGAAAAACGGCCAGACCCCCACCCAACCCCAAGCTCGACCCTTACCCCCCTGCGACCCCAGGTCTCTGTGTGTGTGTGTGTGTGTGTAGAAAGCACCTGTTTTACACCCAAAAAAAAATAAAATAAAGACAAAATGAAAAGCAAGCGACAAGTTTTCCCAATAGGCTAACTTTCTGGTTGGCTTTCGCTACAAAAATGCCTCATAAAAGAGCGACACAACAAAACGACAAAAAACTAACACAGACACAAGACTAGAAAAAGAAAAAAAAAAAGAAGCATAGAAAAAGAGACAACGAAATTTTCCAAAATGCATTTCAACGCATAGAATTTCTTCTTCTAAAGAAAAATTAAATAAATTTGAATGCCTCCTCAATTAAGATTGGAATTTATTAGAGTTGCAACGCAACTCCTCACCTGCTGTGTTTAACGACCAGTTAGACTAGCCATTTAGTGTGTGTGCGGTGTGTGTAGAAGAGAGTCGTCCAGTCGTCTCATCCATCGCTAGCCACCCTGGCCCAGATCGCCTGGTTGTTTTGGTCCTGATTTTCGCTTTCTTTAATTTCGGCACAGCTGCTGCAGCATCTCTCACTCGGATAACTGGTTGAAAAGAAAAGAAAAAACAACCAAACCATACGCATAACACTTTTCCTTTTCAAACAACAAGTTGGAAAGTTCTCCCGCTCGCCGAACCATATGCGAGACGTCTATTCCTTCCGCTTTATGGAAATTTCCAAGCAGACAAATAATTACTAAAGTCAATAGAGATAAGTTGAAAAGTGAGAATAAATTCTCTTCTATATAATCTATGGATAAATATGATGTGTGTAGATCAAGGGTAGGGCAGGGTAGGGTAGGTAGAAGGTAGTCTTTCTGTCCTTGGAGGGAAAAACCATCGCTTGATATATTTTCAAGGTTAAGCATATGGAAAGTCTTTTCTGGAGAACTAAAGATATTTTCCCAACAAAACAAATTTCAATAAACATCATAATCAATTGATTGATAACGCTTCTTGGAATTGATTTGCAAAATGATCTAAAACATATGTTCCATATCAAAATGAAATGCTTTATTAATTGTGAATGTTATTTGATTTCAATTTGTGAAATATAGAATCCAAAAGATTTTTGGTTCCCATATACTTCGATGGATATAAAATTGATACTTTTTCTCTATGTTTATGTCTGGAATGACATGGGGAAGTCTGTTTTCTGCTCTAAGCGAATTATTCGAATTGACTTATTGATTGTAACCAGGGCCGGTTTCAGCGAAAATATCGTCCTCGTCGTCCTTTTTTGAGGATTCTTAAAAATTGTTTACTTAGAGATTTTCTGTAGATTTTCTCTATCATTCAAAAGTCTTAATGTGTTTAGTTAATGATTAGTTTAAAATCTTCTTAATTTAATTCAGTCTATATTAGACTGAATATATTATGTTATATTACTTTTGAAGGAAAATCTAAAGCCCCTGAGAGAATTAATTTAAATGAATCAAATTTCAGGCCTTAATGCTTTAATAATCACTTTAAGGGCCACTAGACAAATTTGTGTGATACACTTGGGACTTGTAGATCCTTCCTTCTTAATTAGTAATCCTAAATGTCTGTTTTTCTTTGAAGTTTTCTTCAAATTGGCTACAAACTAAATCAATCTTAATTTGATGAGCTCTCTTGACTTATCTTTATGTGTGGGATGATCAGTTAACATAAATACGTATAGTCCCTTAACCTAGATCATGATCGTGGCCTCACTCCTTCTATACTGGTCTCCCTACCATGTCCTACCTCTCTACAAGGTACAAGGGCATTGAGAAGATTTAGCATCTTTGTAGCAAACAAAAAAGAAACAAGAAAAGGTGACATTGATGCGTCGCGACATTTAAATGCTGCTGCAACAGCAACACAGCATCTCCGTCTCAGTCTCAGTCTCAGTCTCAGTCATAGTCATAGTCATTGTGTGCTGTGTGTCTCTTGTCTGTCTGTTTGTTGTCTGATGTCTACCTGCTGCTGCTGCTGCTGCTGGACCAGAGACTGTCTGTCTGTCTCTATGTCTCCTTCGCTTGATTGAATGCCAGGCGACAACATGCGGCAAGCTGCGGCAGACAGGCAAAAAGACATACAGACAGACAGACAAAGCGAGGAGGAAGCTAGAGCTAGAGCTGCTGCTGGTGCTGTATATTTTAATGGATATCATTTACACAAAGATTGCAGAGATACATTTTTGCTGTTGTTGGTGTGGGGTACCTGCGCCGACGCGACGCTGCGCTGCGCATGCGTGCCAAACGGAACCCCGAACAGCAACAAAACTTGTTAGGAAAATATATACAGATACATATGGGAAGTATGTAGTACTACAAAGTAAAAGAACAGCAAACAGACAATTTGTATAAAGAGCTCTGCTCTCTGTGCTCTGTCTACCTGGGCCACCAGATACACTTAGTTGTTACCTACATACACACATCTGTGCGAATTTTTGAGTGATTTTTAGTTTTAGTTGAGTGACTTTGGCGTAGCGGCAAAAACCCAAAACCCAAAACAGCTAACAGTCAAAAAAAAACGACAACAAAACTCTTGTTGTTGTTGCTGCTGCTGCTGCTGCTGGAGTGAAGTTGTTTCTGCTGCTAGTGTGCTGTGCTCTCTGTTGGGTTACCACTCTGTGTTTCAGTCTGCCCCTCGGCAGTTGTTGAGCGTGTTTACTGGCGTCTAGTCTCTGTGCCGCAGTTAGCGGAACGTATTTCGTATATTTCTTTTTTTCTTTTTGTTATGCGAACATATATATAGATATATATAGTATATATCTAACTCTATCGAATTGCCGCCAAGAGAGTGTGAGTGTGCGAGTGTGTGTGTGTGTTTTTAGTGTATGTGCTTTTAACGGTTAATATTTGCGTGTTTGTTTTTGTTTTGCAAAATAAACTAGAAAACTAAAGCACACATTCTTCTCCGCGCCCTTTTCTTATGCAGATTCATAACGCGTTCAACACGTTCAGCCAGTCGTCAAAGTGCTGGCCAGTCATCGCCGCCACCAGCCGGAGCAGGAGCAGCAACATCATCAGCCGGCAGCAGTTATCATCATCCTAGTGACTCGTCAGATTGTTCACCATCACCCACAAGAAGGAACAGGCAGCAGCAGCAACAGCATCAGCAGACATCAATTGATCAACAATCTTCGGCCAATGGCAATAGTTCGGCTTATGAAACGGCAGCCACCTCTGTGATGACACACGGTCCCACTACAGCATCAACAGCAGCAGCAGCAGCAGCGACAGCAGCAGCATCATCATCAGTTCCTTCTCCACAGCAATTAGAGCAGCCAGCATCTACTGTTCCTGTTGAAGTTGTTCCTAAGTCGGCGGCTGGATCATCCTCCTTGGTCACATTGGTTGCTTTACGTTCTCATCCTCCTCCTGCAGCATCTTCAGGTGAGTAAAGGAATCCTCCAACGAAAAACGTTTTTTGTGTTTGTTTCTTTGTTTGTTTGTTCGTTCGATTGTTCATTCGTTTGTGTGTTGTCCAGCCACCACTTTATCCTTTCTTGCTGTTTGTTTTCTATTCTTTCTATCCAATGACTCTTAAACTTTCAACAGCTTTCCTTCGATGACATATTCAATTTGAGCCTTCTGAAGGCAGTTCTCAAACTCTTTACCCCCCCCTTAGCACAGTAAAATTCATTTTAACCACCTTCTTATCAATATCATTGACGCAAATTTCAGCAGTCACTCAGAAACTATGGATATCAGTGACTCTCAAACTTAAATTCCTTGTCCGGGATATTCTCCATAGATTAAAAACTTAACTGAGTAGAGATCAGGCAAATCACCAAACTTCGCCTCTATAGCAGTGACTCTCAAACTTTGTGTCCTACTTAAGGTACTCCCAACCTAGCCAATTCGTTGTGGCTGTCAAACCGTAAAACTTTTAACTTTGCCAACTTTCTCAGACCTTCTTTCGAGAGACTTTGGACATTTTTTTTTTGTTTTTTGACCAATTAGTTTTCAACAATAATCTAAAGTCTAAATGAAAATTTGAAATGTTTCTTCAGTTTCTTTTTGCTCGCGCGCTCTTAAAAGCAATTTAAACTAAATTAGATTTCAGTTGTTATTGTTGCTGTTGCCAATCAAGCGAAAATGTTGTGCTAGACACAAATGTTAATTTACCTTTCCAAAAAAAAAAAAAGCAACAACAACAACAACTACTACAGACCTTGCAAACTCTAAAATCAATTTGCCAAGTTTCTCAAGCGCCGCTTGTCAGAAAGAAGTCTAATAGCAAAAGCAAAAAATAATAATAATTATATAAAGAAAAAAATTTGCACAATTTCAAAACTTGAAGTTAACCCAAAATAAGCAGCATCCACAAAACCTTCCACAAACAAATTCAAACCCAACCCAAAAGAAACCTTCACGCAACAAATTAGGCAAATGAAAAAGATGTCATAAAATTTGCTAATAGTTGGACAAGCTTTAAACCAAAAATCAATACGAGTTTTTTTTTTATGATTATTATTATTATCAATGGGCCAGAAGAGTTTCGTTTCATAAATATTTTTGACAGACCCCAGAGCCCAAAGCCAAAGCCAAACCCAAACCAAAAGCCTCCTAAGCCCAGCTATCTCCCCTCTTCATAACGGTGGATCTTGAGAAAGTCCCCCCCAAACGATGGAAACGAACGACAACGAAAGATGGGAGAAGGAGGAGGGGGAAATACAAATAAAAAGCAAAACATTTAAAGATCGTTTGCATAGATCTGCATAGTTTGTTTGTGTTCATTCATAGGGTTATGGGAAGCCCTCTATTTCATATCTAAAATATCATAAAGATATATATGTATATATGTCACATGCTCAATCAAAATCATTTAAATTTGCCACACAAGCACACACAACACACACACACACACACACACAGAGAGAGCTTGCAATCATTTGATGCCGCTGATGATGACGATGATTGATCAGCAGCGATCTCTTCTACTATGTGGTGGCCCCTTCGAATTGAAATTTCATTTCTATTTTATACAATTGTTTCTCCTCTTCCACAACTCCTCAAGTATTGATTTCAATATTTACCAATTTGGCAATTTCTTTATTTTTAAAGCGGAATTAATTTGATTTTCATACGGATTTCAAAAAGAGGAGAAAAAACTTAGCTGGGGCAGTGATCTTTGACAGATGACTATGAACCTTCATCTAAGAGGAGGGGGTTTGGAGGAGGGGAGTCCAGTCAGACAACAAGAAGGCAATGAACGACGCTTAAAGTAAAAGATGATTCGCTAAAAGCATATATACATATATATGTATCTGAATCTCTGTATGTTGTTTTGTTTTGTTTTTTTTTTTTTGTGGTTCTCTTATGGAGGGATTATGTAATCATTTTTTTTTTCTTTTTTGGTAAAGTAAAGATCAAAAGATATACACTAAAGAGAAAAAGAATGCAAAGAATGTTTCAATTATAAGTAGAATACCCTTCACTCTCATTAAGTCATTAGGAAATTTCTAATAAAATATTGTCAGATAATGAGAAGAGAGCTGCTAAATGAAGTTAATTAATTAGAAGAGATAGACTGATCTATTGTATTTAAATCCCCAAACTCTGATCGAGTAATCTAATCTAGAAAAGAAACGTTTGTTCCTCTAGTCCATGGTCCATGGCCATGGCTATGATACATTTCCGCGTACATAACATTGTCGAGAAACTTTCGATGAATTTGGATGAAAATGTCAATTGAACCACATACACATTTTTCCATACCCATCGAAGGCGCCGGCATTTTGAAGGCCATTGGAAAACAGAAAATTTGTATTTATAGCCGCACGCTTGAGGCATGAAAAATTTTCCTACTATTATGTACATGGTGGTTAGGTACACTTATGACCTTTTTTGTTCGTTCATTTGACATATGCGACCTTTTGAGTGAGAGGGGATCTGCCAGAGAAAGACCATCGATTAAACATGTCAGGCTTACGGATGAGGGGGGCGGGGATGGGGGCTTATACGCTGTTATTTCCTTTACTTTACGGAAACTCGGAAACTATTTGTTTTCTTTGTTGGGTTTGGCTGCTGTCGCTTAGCTTTTCTTTTCTTTTTTTTTTGCGGTCGAGCGCAATTTCCTTAACTTTTGCTTAATGTCATCAGCAATCAATCCTCATCTCAGGCCAAATATATAATATTTTGCCTTATGCAATCGACACACACCAACACACACCACACACACAACTCTCATTTGCTTATATACTAAATCAACAACACAACAACAACAAACCACAAATAAACAACCCAAAAAACAAAATCAGCAACAACAACGAGCTGCAAAGGAAAAGCTATCAACAACATCTTCTTTTCCTCCTCCTACTCCAACTCGAACTCCAACTGCAATTCGAAATGCTCTTCAGCCGGCGGCGCACCTAACAAATGCAGCATTAATTGCACTTACAACAACAACAGCAGCAGCAGCAACAGCGGCGGCAACACCAGCAGCAACAACAATAATAACTACAACAACAGCAGCTACAATAACAACGCCACGCCCATGCCGCCCCTAACTAATGCCAACAAAGCGCCAATAATTGTGCTTAAAGCAGCAGCATCAGCAACATCTCAGGCGGCAACAGCAACAACATCCTCTGCGATAGCAACAGTAACATCAGCAACACCTTCCCCATCAAAGCGACGCAAGAATCCTTTGTCACCTTTGCGTCTGGGGGGTGGTGGTGGCGGTGGCGGTGTCGGTTCTTGTGGTGCTCCAAGTCCCTTATTAGGAGGAGGAAGTGGTGGAAGTTGCTCATCCTCATCGGCAGCAACATCGCCTCAAACATCGCCAGCGGTGCGCACAACCAAGGCCAGTCGTTTGAGGGCAGCAGCGCTTGGTGAGTGTGTGTGTGTGTCTCTCTCTCTCTAGAGAAGATCATGCTACCTGCCCTCCCCCCGCCCCTCATCACATTACCCTTTCTCTCACCCCATTGGTAAAAGGATTGCTGCAAAAAGTTTCTCTAACTGTCCTTACTTACACTTTCTTCTTCTACGACTATTATCTAAGTGATTGTATTAACGCCTGGAAATGACAGCCTGACTAACAGCTCTCCTCTCCTCTCTCACTCTCTCTCTCTCTCTCCCTCTCTCTCACACTCTCTCATTCTCTTCATTCACAGACAAGAAAAAAGAGGAAGTGCGCGAACTACGTCAACGTTATAATTCACCCAGTTCACCACGAGGTGCTGCGACTGCCGGTGGCCGCCGCCTTAGCAGCTCAGAACTATCACCCAAATCCAATAGCGGTTTCAATTCAGAGCCAGTTGCAACTACTACTGCGGCACGTCATCATCAATCTCGTGCCTGTTCCCAGCCCACGGACACTCCACCCACACAACGTCGTCAGCATTTGGTGGCTGTTGGCTCTGGCATAACGATGAAACAAAATCTCAGTGAATTGCATTTTACGGGAGCCAGTGCAGCAGCAGCAGCAGCAGCAGGAGCCGGAGCAGCTACAACGACGTCTCCCAAACCCTTGGCTGAATGTACATTGCGCATGCGTCCACGTAGTTCCACCATGTGCAATGACAAGATGATGCCTGGTGAGGGAGGGGGAGGTGCAAGTGGAGGTGTTGGTAATGGTGGACCAAGCAGACCAAGTGATAATTTAACAAATATACAACTGAGTCCCGTCGAGAGGAACAAACGAACAGTGAGTACATACATCTATATGTAGAAGAACTCTCCTCGATATTCTTTGATTAATTGATCTTGATCTCTCTCTTAATTCCTATAGCCGGAGGCCTCACCACGTCGTTTAGGTGATCGCGATAAATCATCGAAACGTAAATCAAATTTAAATCGTTCTCTAACTGAGGAAGCCACCAAGGATGGCGGTAAGTGGAACGCGAACAACAACTACAGCCGCAACAATGATAATAATGGGTGGAGGAGGATGGATTGGAGGCCAAATTTTTGGCTTGGATTTCAAGCTTCAGTGCCCCTGACAAAAAAAAACCAGGTCATCAACACACAACTGACAACGGCAACTAACGACGATCAGTCGATCTTTAAGCGTCAATACGATGATACACATTCATCTAAAACATTTTGAACTCCATTATCATCATCAGCATCAGCATCATTATCATTCTGGCTTCCATGTCCTAGAAACCACATGTGTGAAATATGTTAGAATCCTTCGTACCTGCTCCTCCTACTCCTCCTACCAAATGTTATGCATGCCACCGCCGCTGCCTCTCTGTCTGTTCTTTGTTCAGATATTTAAACGACATTTTTATTGAATTTGTGTTTTCTTCTTTTGTTTGCCAGATGATTTGTCAAATGCATCGAATGCTGCCGCAACGCGACGTCGTCGTCGTCGGGAATTGGGACTGGCTCGACCACTATTGCCAGCTGATGATGATGTCCTGCGTGATTTGTTACTCCAATCGCCAATGAAGAGCTCTTGCAGTGAATCCACAACAACAACACCACCAACAACGCATATCCCATCACAATTAGCCTGTATGCGTCATCCGGAAGTGCCAATTCGCACCATGACGGCAGTTTTGCCCTGTTCCAAGTCCCCACATGCTGGCGCCTTGCGCGGCCACAAGCTAAACGAACGCACTAAAACGGAATTGGCCGAGATTAAGAGGATTGCTGAAATGGCAACGGCTGCTGCAGCACCAGCACCAGCACCAGCAGCAGCACCAGTACCGGCACCGGCACCAGAGGAAAAGTCACCAATGTCCCCAATATTGAGACGCAAGAGCACAGATGAGCAGGTGACGACAGCTACAGGACACGGTCCTTTGCAGACATCACCGCCGGCACCCAATCAAATTGTATCGATACTTAAGAAAAAGGAACATGCCTTCGGCGAATGCAACTCAAGCAATTCGAGCAATGCATCACCAGTGACATTCTCATCCAGTGTGATGGATCCACCATTGGCCACCGGGCGCAGTAAACGTCAGGGCATACTCAAGAAGAGATCCAGTTTGGATGAGTCTCGTTACTATTCCCGTTCCCATTCGCCCGATGAGCGTAGCATTTTAATTAAATCTGCACGTCGCAATTCTCTCGAGGAATCGGGCACTGGTCTACAAGCTTCAGCTGGCCAAGGACACGTGCATGGTCATGGACATGGTCATAGTCATAATCATGGTCATGGCATCCTCAAGCAGAGTAGCTATGACAGCAGCAAAAGTGATGGTTGTCCTTCGGCCACAGAGTGCCAGCCTCATAGTATATTAAAGAAAAAGGATTCCCTATCCACACCATCGGATGGTGGATGCCACAAACATGTATCGATTTCACAGGCAGTGACCTTAGCCGCCGCCGAACTGGCTGCCCACGATGGATGCTTGACCACTGGCGGCGGCGGTGGAGGTGGGGGTGGCGAAGAAGCCGATGAACATGAAATCCGACCCATACTCAAGCAGGAGAGCACTTCCAGTGAGGAGGCAGTGCGTCCACCGAAACCCATATTAAAAAAGAAATCATTTGGCGAAGCCGATGAGCATGAAATACGTCCCATACTCAAGAGTTCACGCAAAAGTAGCCGCGAGGAATTCGATTTGAATCTAACCCTGGGCCATAGTCACGACAATGCTGGTGACATACAGCGACCCATTCTCAAAACCGAATCCCCCTCGAAGCGACGTTCATTGGGCTCCAATTTACATGAATTGGACTTGGACACCTTGTCATCATCGACAGCGACATCCTCCTCAATGCTGAAGAGGCGAACACGCTCCCTGGAGCGACAGGATGGTGGTTCGCCAGTAATGGATTTAGCTGCTGCTCTCGATGCCATTGCCACATCGCAAACGCCGGTGGATTTTGTGACCACACCGGCCAGCATGTCGGTGGCTGAACGCGTTAAGCATATGGAAATGCTATCGACATCAACCACAACAGCAACACCACGCTCTGCTGGCGGCATCAGTAGCAGTTGGGAATCACCGGCCAATGAGTCGGGTGTGGGCCTGGGACCCAGGCTGCTGAAGCCCAGCGTAGTGCGTCGAGATTTGCAAAGGGAGAGATACAAGACACAGCCAGTGACCAGCGAGGAGAAGAGCTTGTAAGTACAGACAAATTTCCTTCTACTTAAAAGTACTTTTGATGAATCATAGAAAACAATTTTCGATACCCTTTTGCAAATGGGGTATATGTATATTTATTTTAGTCAGAAGTGTGTGCTGTGGAACAGTTTTCTTAAGTCATGTCCGTCTGAATTATTGCAATCTCCTCGTAGACCTTTAAACCTTTCGAGCTAAAATTTTGTACAAATACTGTACGCATTGTATATGTATATCGGATTCATCGAAATCGAATGATTATTTTATATAGCTCCCACGGGAACCATTGGTAGAGAATAATGTTTTAGATCAATAACTTTGTTTATCACGGGAGATATCATGAAACCAAATTTGGTCCAGATCGGGCCAAGGGTATACAATCTTCGACGGAAGTTAGCCTTTCTGTTTTTTTTTTGTTTTTCGTCTGGCCGCTCGCCATTGCCTGTCAAACTGTCACGCTTCACAGAGAGAGCCGGCAAGGGCTATTTTTAGTTTGAAATGCGCTTGGATTTTTCTGGCTGCTTCTATAAATATTTGCCCAACATACACACACAGACATCACTCCATTTACCATTCCGCCATATGCCATATATGTATGTGCAGTAGGTTGGTTGGAGTTTTTCTTCTTTTTTCTTTTTTTTTTGCTGTCCAGTTCAGGGTCATCATATTATCATTAGTCGCAGTTCGTTGACTCTAAAACTTTCCTCTCTTTGCATGTGTCAAATGAAATTGTGCAAAAATTATGTGTGTGTGTGTGTGTTTTTCGAAAATTCTGATTTCAAAAAATTACAGAAATCCCTCATGGGTGACCTCAATTGATTGGCTCGACTCACTCACTTTTTTATTTGTTTTGTTGTTGTTGTTGTATGTTGCATGTTTTACTTTTTTTTTTATTTTATTACCATTATTTGTTGTTTGGCATTTAAGCCGATTATTGCTTACCTAATTACCTCACTGACTGACTATTGAGGCCAGCCAGCAAACAGCAACCAGCAACAAGAACACAAGTGTCAGGCAGCAATAAACGGTTGGCAATTGGTTTAAATTGAGGGATTTCGATGCTTGATAGCTTGACGTTTAATAGTTGAAGGTTGAAGGAACAAGATGTTCCAATAAGTTCAGTTTTTTTGGACATAGTACTACATGAATCCACGGGCTTTCAGGGTCTCGAACCAAGCAAGACTTTGCATGCAAGTTGTGCAATGCATCATCGCTAGATTCCCTCAAGAAAAATAACATCAAAGCGCCATTTCAAGTAAGAGTTATTAATATCATCAACTGGTTAAAAATGAATTTGTATAATTTCGTGAGGTGTCGGGCCCCACAAAATAGGCTCTTAGCCATCTCTACTTACTACCATTTGCTAAAGTGGATCATGAGCCCTTCACAAATTGCTTCTTCACTTTGTAACTAACAGGTAAAGGACATTTATAATATGAGAGCAAAGGTTCATGCTGAGATGCCACATTAGAAGTGGGTATAACTAAGATCAACTACAACTACATAGATCAACATTGAAGCATTCTAGGTTTTTGTTTCCAGAATTTTAACCCCTTTGTGCTTGCTGTCTATATATTAAGAGATCTTGTCGCAAATTTGTGCATAGTTTTCCCACCGTTTTTCTCCCCATTTTCTCTCAATTTGTTTCGTAAATCGAACAAAGTGTTCGTCATTAAGATCTCTTATCACTTATTTGTGTGCTCCCATCAACCTACATAGTTGGTTTTGGTTTTTCAATTGTCGCTTCTTTTGATAATTTTCTTGCGAATTCGCCTGCCCTCCGCCTACCCTCCACCTGCTCCTCCATGTCCCATGCCAATGTCATAGTCGTAAACCTACTTAGTTTTCCCTCTCACTCTCGCATTTGGTGGAGGGTGAGCAAATGGATCGGAGGGGGCGGGGGGTAGGGTTCATTTTAGCACTAGACTAGATACTTAGACCGACCTCCCTCTGCCCCCTTCGTCTACGAAATGTTGTGACTTCTTTTAACTGTGTTTTTATGTCAGCATTTTTATGTGTTTTTTTTTTTTGACTAGTTTGTTGTTTTCGGTACTTTTTGTGTGTGTGTGTGCCGCCGACACTCCCTAACCGAAATTCTATAGAACATTCAGAGTATTATAGCCAAGTTCTTTTAACCCTTCTCTCTCTCTCTCTCTCTCTCTTTCCCTATCTCTCTTTGTTTATGTTGTTATTCACCTGCCTCCAATAGGTATTTTTGTTGTTTTTTTTTTGCTATTGTTTTTCACACATTTGCATTTGCAACGATTGAATATGTGTGGATGGTGGGCGGAAGGTGAGGAGGTGGGTTATGGTGGGGGAGGTTGCTGCTGCCCCAAGCTGCTTTTGTGGCATGAATGTTTTTGTAATTTATGGCATGTTGATGTGTGTGTTGCATTCAGTTAGCTGCAGCACTTGAACGCGAAACGACTGGAAATTCTTACAGTCTCAATCGTGGAAAAAGGATTTTTGCAGAAGGGTCACTCCTATTCTACCTATCCATGTTGTGGCTTCAACGTCGTCAGAGTGAAAAAATGTTTGAGGCGTATATCAGAAAACGGTACAAATTCTTATAATTAGTGTTAAGCAAAAAAAAAAAAAGAAAGAAACCCATAAAAATTCATCCAGTCGATAATCGGAACAAAAGAGAGAGACAGGCCAAGAGAGAGAAAGGGAGAGAGATAGATAAGCCTGGTCGAAACGGGCAGTGCCAGTGGCGTCGCTAGGTTGATATTATAAATCGATAAAGTAATACTTATGTCTAAAATTTGAAGTGATAATTGCGATAAGATACAACAGCCCACTGAGAGGGAGATAGAGAGAGGGAGAGAGGGAGAGGGCGACAATGGGAAGCGACATCAAATGCAAGTACATACCGTATAATATTTTCCATGACTAACTTGAAGAAGGGACTTTGGCATACGATTTCTGCCCCAATTATAAAAGCAATTGAATAGTGTGTGTACTACTACTACCCTATCCTATCCTATCAGTCGGGTATTACCTAATGAGAGGATTAATATTACCGCTTATTCATTCCGATAAATTTATGGTGAGTTTCCAATCTAGTGAAAAAATCACTACACAACAAAAAAAGGTTTCCATTTCCCACAATCGAAATTATGTGAGCATTTCCTTATCAAGAACCAGAAGGCAGTTATGTGCAATCAAACGGAATCTTTTGATTAATGGCTATCTCGAAATACCAATCAACCGGTTTTTTTAAAACTATTGCATTACCGAAATATGACATAAGACGCTTAGCCCAACAGGTTAAGAGCTACTCAAGTGGCAAATGCATTGCATGACAAAACCGAAATCCATTAAACATACACTGTCAACCGTAATGAATCATATTAGTATCCCATCGGTAGTGACGAATAACCGTAACCAATATTATGAATAAATAATTGTGAAATTTTTCTATTCGTCATTATTATTGTCCTTACTGTGAAGTGATCATATATTTGATTGAAATTAGCATCATTACCGAAACCCTCTCAGTGTAACCGATACGATTTTGCAAGAATATCTAACGTAAAATGTTTCAGCTGCATATCTTGCGATCTCAAAATAGATTGTATCCTGTCCTACATACACCCTTCTCAACCACCCACACACGCACACAAACACACACACTCCAGGGCTACTCCATTAAAAATAGCTTAATATAATATTTCTCCATATGAAACAAATGAGTAGCAACTGCAACTGGTCAAAGAAAAGCAATTTCTCACCTCTCTTTAGCCAGGGAAAAGAGCAAGAGCAAAAGCAACAAGAACAACAACAACAAAAAGGCGAAAAGAAAATCTCATTAAAGAAAATCTCAGATAGACGAAGAAGAAGACATTTCGAAACACACACACACACACATGTGCATATAGAGGAAAATAACATACCAAAATAAATATAACAACAACAACAAAAACAGAAAAGAAAACAAAAACTGAAAATAATTTAAATTTGCCGACTGCGCCGAAGTTGCTGCCGCCGTGCAGTCGCTGCCTCAGCCGCAGTTGTTGCTGCTGTCGCTGTTGCTGCTGCTGCTGATCGTCTGTTTTGTACAATTTTTTATATTTTTTTGCGCTCAGTCGCTCGCGATCGCTTTTTCAATTTTCACGTACCGTAGCAGTAGCAGCAGCAACGCTAAAGGAAAAACTATATGGAAAAGCATTTTTTCTTTTCAATTTTTTTTGTGAATTTTTTACGAGTTTTTTCGTTGTGACTGTGAAAATTAAATAAAAATTATAGTAAATGTGTGCTGTGTGGGTGGGGGAAACCGAAATCGAAATTACTCTATATAACTGATAAAAAAAGAAACTGAGAAAAAAAAGCGTTAGGTATCTCGCTGGCTATTGCTGTTGTCGTCGTCGTCGTTGTCGTTGGCGTTGTCCCTCCGCCGCGGTTGCCGTTGTCTTATCAGTTCGAACACAAAACGCGCCATTGAACCACGTTTTCAACCAACGTCTTTGGCCTGCCTGCCGCCAGCCGTCTGTCAGTTAGCCCAACTAGTCAGCTAGTTGTTTAGTGTGCCGGTTGACAACTTTGAAAGGTTCTTACAACACCTACCTTTAAGAGTGCGTGTGTGGTGTGTCTGTGTGTGGGTGTGTGTGTGTACTTGAATATTTCGAACAAATTTTCAACAGTTTTTCAAATCGAAATGAAAATATTTCGTAATGAGCTAAAAATACTTGCGCAAAAAAAGAAAGAAGAAATAACCTCATGGAAATGTGCAAAAGAAATGGAATATATAATACATATAAACATATATACATATATAGATATGTCAGCTGTGCGAAAATTGTGCAAAATTAGCAAACATTAGCAACAATTTTGTTAAATTTCATTACTTCTTTTTCCTCCTCTCTGCCTTCACACTCCAAAAATGTATTTGCTCTGGTTGTTGTCTTGGCTAGTTATTTTTATTGGTTGTTATCTCAACTAAATGGGCTAACAAAAAGTTGTAAATCTTTTGGCCATAAATATGTATATTTGTTTCCTGGGAGCTTGGTTTGCCTCTTAAGGGGTATATAAGTGAAGTGAAGACATAAGACCATAATTTCAATATAAATATTGAATAGCCAAACGATCTATTGTTGAAGATGGAGACAATATAATATAATATAAATCAGTTCTAAGATCTGTATTTATTGGCAGATAGCTGAGATATTACAGGGTATCTCCTAGTCGCTAACCCTGTAAGTGAGGTACATTTTTTTTATAGATTTCTTTCTTTCTTTCCATTTTTTTGTTTTTTGTTTTTTTTTTGGCATAAAAGACGCCTCTTTTGACGTCGTCTCTCGCTCTTGTTCTTAGCCTTAAGTTCTTTTGCAGTTTGAGAGTCACTTGGAAAATCCAATTAGCTGTGGTTTTTTTTTTATATTGTATATTTTTAGTTTTTTCCGTTTTTCTTGATAAACAAAAAGCAAATATTGGAAAAGAAAAAGAACAAGTTGTTGCAGTTCTTATTGAGTGAGGAAATGACCCAAGCAACTAACAGAAAAAGAATTTTTAGTGTGTTGGGAAATTTTTATAGCCTCTTCGGGGGTTTGTGTGTTTGTTTGTTGTTGATTTCAATTACCTTTCACTCGGAAACAATCTTTATTTTTTTTTTGTATTTTGTGGTAGCGGATTCTTGAAAAACTTTTACCCGTCTGTGGGGCCCAAAGGGATTTGTGAACAACAAATTGCCGCCAGCTTTGAAAATTTCACCACACACACAAAATATACAACAAAGAGTGTAATTAACTTGGCCAAAATTGCCTATAATTATGACCACCAAATGCTAACTGCTCATTGTGTGTGTGTGTGTGTGTGTGTGAGAGTAAAATGAAAGAGATAAAGGGAGAAAAAAAGAGATTCACACTATTTTATTGCCTTAACTCCATTCATTTATATTCATTTCATCTTCTCTCTCTCTCTCTTTCTCTACCAGCTTCAAAGCCAACTCCACACCCTTTGACATCTCGGCCACATCGGCCTTTAAGCCCACCAAACCGCTGGATATACGCCTGGCATCGTCGTCGTCCATTCAACAGCCGTTAATTTCGCCGATCACTGGACAATCGCTAAGTCACGTGCCAGCCCCCTTGCTGGTCTCGTCGTCTGCACATTCAGGAGGAGCTGGAATTGGAGCTGGAATTGGAGCTGGTGGTGGAGCTGGTGCCACATCGTTTCGCTTGGCTCGTAGCTCTACACAGCCATTGCAATCACCACGTGTCGTTCATTTGGCCTCACAGGGCCAGGGTCAGGCTGCTGCTGGAGGTAATAAACCATCGGCCCAATCAACGCTATTGCGACAGCATTCAATCAACGATAGCATCAGTTTGAGTGAACAGCTCACTCTCTCTTTGGGCCACGATAGTGAGAATATCTTTGAGATGTCTGGCTTAGATGATGATTCGGCCATTCAATCGCTAGGCGAAGCTGAAGCTGCACAAACAACAGCAACAACAACACCGACTACTACAACCACAAGTGGCCTAACACGCAGCAATAGTGTTCGAGCCCGTGCCAATATGTTCCAACAGTTGCAACAGCAGGAGCAATCTCGCAATCGCAGAGACTCCCATGGTGGAGGTGGAGCAGCAGCAGCAGCTGGGGGAGGCAGTGGTGAACCTCAGCAACAGCGGTCAACCATTGCCAACCGTCAAGGTGAGTAAGAGTAGAACCCGAAAAAAACAAATTTGCATTAAACCATAAAACTAACAGACACAAATACCGCTAGAACAAAAAAAGGGAGTGCACTTTGTTTTAAGCACTTTTTGGCCAAGTTTGTTACCCCCGCGTTTCTTTTCTGTAGCGGTAACGAGGCGTAACTGCGTCGAGATCAGAAAGGGCAGAAAGGTTGAGAGCACAAACCCCGGGAGAGGAAGTCGAATAATTTAGCAATGAACCTAAACACAGTCTCCATTTATTATGTTAAAAGTACTACACAATTTTAGCATTACAAAGTGAGTGCTAAACTGTGTAAAGAAACTTTCAAATAAACCAAAAGAAAGAAGAGCCTTTAGGTGATGTACCTTTAGAATGTCTAAATGCTTTGATCAGAAATCCAACGATAGTTCCTCTCCCAGCGTTCATTCTGGGGACTGCATTTGCTCGATAGTTCTCTATTAGCCTGGTCGAGATATGGCCAGTTAAGAATTACATCTAAATAAAGTGAAATCAAGCAAGGAGCCTCTAAATCAGTGAATTTGTAGACTCCGAATATTTTAATAAAAATGTTGCCCATTCATGTAGGTGAAATGATTTACAAAAATATTCAAGCGTAGTCACAGCCAAAGATAGCTCAGTCCTCTGGTCATATTTACCACTTGTAGTGATAAAGAGGCCTACGGGGCGTATACTTATTAATGTAGGTTATCCAAATTGTTGTATATAGATTGGCGAACTTTGATCGCATCAAAGCTCATCGATTCGATTTATTGGGAGGACGGGAAGGACTTCATAAACTTTTTATATCATCTCCAGTTCCTCTCTCCTCTGATCGGTCAGTAGTTAGTTTGTAGTCACAAAATATGATTTTGCCAGATTTTGCTAGCTTGTTGTCGTTTTTTGTTTTGTCATTGAGGCTACTCGCTGCCGCCGCATGGTTGTTGCCCAAGTTAATAAGCTGTAAAATGTATGTCACTTGCCTCACACACACACACACACACACACACTCATTCAGTCAGGCAATCAGGCACTAATTAAGGTTTGTGTGTTGGTTGGGTAACATTTCGGTTAAAGGTGGAGGACCAGCGGCGGGGGATGGGGTTCATGTATGGGTCACTTAAGATTAGGGCCTCTAGTTTAGTGTGAGTTATCAGGCAGCGTGCTGCGCTATCACCAAAAAAAAAAAACAAAAAAATCTGGCCAAGCGTTGAGAGTTATGACAAAGTTAAAGAAAAATATGTATCGAAAATTGCCATAAAATTATGACGCATTGCATAATATTTTCCCCAACACAAACACACACGCACCTAACAAAGTCTTAAACTAAATTTTGAAGTGTATGTATATCGATGATGCTAATTACTTACCTATAATTCATTTTATTGCAGCACTACGCCAATCGACACCGCCGCCAGCGAGTAATACGCAGGGTTCACCATCACTGGATAATACTAGCACGCCAAATACAACACATGATGCGGAATTTGGTAAGTTCAGAGCAAAGTCCTAGAAAATACCACGGCCAGAGAGAGGCGTAGACAGCAGAGAGAAACCACGAGCCTAGTTCAAAAGACCAATAATAGAGGAGAACTTACTCTCACGACTAGTTTTTCCATCCATATCCCTTCCATACTTTGGGAATACACAACAAACTGATCCTTACTTTTCCACTTGGAGTAAACTTCGTCACTCAAATTTGCTAAAGCTAGAGACACTTTGCGTTACTTTAAATATCTGTACATTGAAGGTGTTCTTATTCGTACATGGTAAAGAGTAAATATGTTTCCAAGTGTTGAAGGTTTTTTCCCTTTTTATCTGTACTTTTGATATTTGTCTGATTTTGAGCCGCCATGTTAAGGCAAACTCTTGAAAAGTTTTACAAAAAATCACTCTCGCCTAGAAAGAAGCTTGTTCAACGAATTTTTGAAGACCAAAATCATTCAATTCTTCTGGTTCTGTTTATAAGTTAGTTATGGTTAGCATTCCTAGGAGTATAAGGCAGGACACAAAACGCTTTAGAATTTTTTTAATTCGAAGAGCTATCCGATTATAATCGTTGACCCCCCTTTACACCCACTCTCGCTGGTCTCTCTTTCTTCCTCTCTCTGTGGCCTCCTTGTTGAAAACATAATTTTCGTTTGATTAATCTCTTAATTTGATTGATTTTGTTTGCGCGCCTGAGAAAAATGCACGAAACACATTTTTTGAATGCCAAGTGAAAATTTCATATACTCCGATATTTGTTGTTAAAATGTGTTGTTACTTTTGTTGTTTGTTATTGTTGTTGATGCTTACTGTGTCTATATGTTAAATTATAAGCATTACTTCTTTTTTACCTTTTTTTCTCTTCATCATTAACTAATAATTTGCATTGAACAAATCAAAAATGAATGCCACGTTCAATTAAACAAACCAAACGCGAACAAAAAAAAACAAAAAAAAAAAAATTGCAGCCGCACGCAAAATTGCGCAATGCCAAAGCGAGAAATTGGCGAAAAAAAATAATAATAATTTATTCAATAAACTTGCGCTGCATGCATGCAATTTTCATTTTCATATCTTTTTTGTTTTTGCTCAATTTTCTTGAATTATTTTCTAACACAAAAACAAGAAAAGCATAAAATGAACTAAACAAAAAAAAATGTTGGTTGCCGTTGTTGTTGTTGCTGTTGTTGTTGTTGCCGCATGAGAAAACTAATAACAATTATTATTTACAAGTGTTTTTTTTATCTTCAATTTTTTTATATATATTATTTTAAGTTTACATTAGTGTGGTTTACTTTATGTAATTTAAGACGCTCGTGATTTATATTTCCATTTTGCCATATATTAATTTGTTAAGGCTTTTCCCCCGATTTCCTCTTTGCCTCTGGCCTGAGGCCTGCCAATTGTTACACTGACATAGTGAACAATTGTACATACATATATGTATGTATAAATGAGGTTTGGTCTTATTTTATGATTTGAGATTGGCAAAAGCACAAAAGAATTGGGTGTGAAAGTGTCATAAATATTAACGATAAGATGTTTTAACTTTACGACCTTGATTGTGCTGAGGTGTGTGCTATATATAATTAGCATAGAAGAGGGCACACAAAGAAAGTTTAAATTGGAGCAGTGCACTAACATTAATCGAACCGCTGATTCACTATGAGAATCCCTTTCCTTTTAACTAAAAAATTATCTATCTTATATAATCTATGTAGAAGTCTATCCTAGGCGCCTTGCTTAGGATTAGGATTTTATTAAATTTAGAACCGAAAACCTAGAAAATATAGGGAATTAGTCCTATTTTAAAGAGAGCCTCATATATATTTCAATGTGTGTGTTACGATCAAATTTTTGGACCAAATTTAGATCAGACTTAGATCGTTTGTAAAGATCATCATTTTGAAGATGTCCAATTTCAATATTTAATAAGAATAAGTTTATTTTCTTTGTTTCCATCACATTTGGATCACATTTCTAGATCACATTTAGATAAGATCAAATCAAATCAAATCCAATTGTTAATCTAGCATAGATCAACTTTGAGATCATTTCAGATCGCATTTTTAGATAGAATTTAAATCCGACTTAGATCAAATCTAGACCATTTGTTAATTGCGTTTAGATCGACTTTTATTAAAAGTCCTTGATCTAAAGAAATGAATCAAAATTCCATACATCTACGAAAGATCTTCAAACAAAAGAATCAGGGAACGATTAGGTGTAAAGTATTTTTAGATACGTAAGTTGAAAAACTCATTTGTCCACCACAACTTCTTGTGGTTTTCCTCTCGCATAACTCATTCAGTAACTAATCTGAATTCTATCGCCTTACAAGAGGCGACGGCGGCAACACTTTACTCAAAGTTCATATCAATCATGAGTAGACATGATGATAATGATGATGATGATGACAATAATAATAATGATGATGATGCAGAATGAAAGAAAGCAACAAAAATCGAAAGCCGCAAAAGAAAGATGTAGCGAAGAGAGTATAGAGATGAGACTGAAGACGACGACGACGACACTCTCATAAATGTCCATTGAGTAACTAAATAGACAAGTGTGGACAAAGAAAATTACAGAAATTGCTTTTCAACAAAAAAAGAAAAAAAAAAAAACAACCCAGTAAAAACTTTCTATGCGGCGGCGATGGCGATGAAGAGAGCAAAAATCGGTTGTACTCTGCCGATTTGTATGAGTAGTTATATTTAGTGGGTGATAGGGCAAGCGGCGGTTGACAAAAACGTTTTTATCGCAGCGGCAACAACACAACACAACGGCAACGACAACAGCAACAGCAAGAGCAGCAACAACAGCGACAGCAATTGTTGCTCGTTTCATGTGGGCACACCAGCAAATGGATAAAAAGTCAGTGCGCAGTTGAAATTTGCCTTCAATCGAACATTGAACAACAACAAATATGGTTTATTATAATATTAATAATAATAATAATGCTAAGGAGAAGAGATCAACAAATGAGTTGAGTAAGTTAACAACAACAACAACAACAACAATAAAACCAGCAGCAGCAGCATCAGACAGACCTCAAATATCAGGATATACATATATGTATTAACCCTCAACCTTTATCCTACATCACTTCCCACTTCCTCTTCTGATTTAGAACCCTCATCTTTATCGCTGGCCGAACGCTTGGCATTCTTCACCAGTCTCTGCGATACTGGCGGCGGCGGCGGCAGCAGTCGGACGAGCAGTTATTCGAAAAGTCCACCCATTGACCGCACACCTCGTAGCAGCACGACAGTCAGTAGTGCTAGCGTAACGCCAACGCCAATGGAATGTTCACCCATATTGCAGGAGGATCATCATCATTACCAGCCCAGCAGTCTGACATTGGAGAGCATAACCGAGCACAATATACAAAATACCAATCATTTTCATGCGCTAAGTCGTTCAGCCACGGAGCCAACAGCGATTCTATGTGATCATCAGCCGCAGCAGCAGCAGGATACAATGGTGATGCCTCCATTAGAGGCAGGAACAGGAATGGGCGCCGTGTCGTCTATAACAAAAATCAAAATACGCACTGTTGGCAAACTTATAATGCCGGATACGTTTTTGGGTGATCGAAACAATAATAATAATACCACAAACAATAACAAGACATGCCTGGGTCGTCTCCAGACACTCGAAGAGGTTAAAATCTCATTAGGTGTACGGACCATAGGGAAAATCAAGTCCCCATTTATCGAACAGCAGCAGCAGCAGCATGGTAAATCGCTAACAAATGGCGGCTCATCCTCGAATCAAAGTGATTCCGATTCAGGCAAAGAGAACTGTGCCTCAAATGAGCAAAAGGATGAGACAACACCGCAAAAGGTATCCGAAATGCGTCGCAAGATAACGCGTCTAGTGCAACAGCAGCAACATGTGGCCCAACCCGTGCATCGGCGACACACCACAGAGATAACGACAAGCAGCAACAGCAACAGCCACAGCAACAATACCAACACGAGCAGCAATCGATCGGTACATGTGGATGAGCGTTATGCAAAATATTTTGGTTGCAAGGAGAGCTTTAAGGCCACAACTGTACTGAAAACGGAATCCATGCCACTGCCAACAACGAAAGCAACAAGCACATCACCACAGCAAGCACAGCAGCAACAACCTCAGGCCGAAGCCACCAATGATCATGTACGTTTGCCCACCGTCAGTGTGGGTAAACGTCGTGAGCTATTGAAACGAGCGCGTCCCATGTCCTTCGAGTCATCAATATACAATACAACAATGAACAGTTTTAGCGGCGGCAGCTTTAGTCCCACGGCCATGCCCAGTCCCAAGAGAGCACATTCGCCCGGTAATCGCATTAAGGCCATGATATCCTGCTATGATGACATCATTGTTACACCAGCTGAGCTCCATGCAGCTGGCAAGGAGTTCCATCGCCTTTGCGAAGAGTCTTCAGTAGGCTAGAAAACCGAAACGAACCGAAACACACTTTCAACAAACAAAAAACCCCTTAAAAAACACAAAAAAGTAGGAAAAAATTGTACATTTTGGCTGTATCGAAACAAAATTTCACAAATTTTTTTCAATTACGTTTAAAACCCCCCTCGTACTCTCTATCTATCTATCTATCCATCTAACTCCCACTCTCTCTCTCTTGTGGCCCGCCCAAGGCAAATGCTCAGTGTGATAGATGCGTTTCGCCTCACACAAAAACGAAATTCACCCACAAATCATTGTCCAAAACGAAACGAAGAAACAACTACTACTACTACTATATATTAAAAAAAATTAAATAAAAAGATATAATATATTTAAAAACAAAAAAAAAAAAAAAAAGAAACAACAAAAACGAGAGAAAAAACCAATTTAGGCTTGTAAAGATTTTTTTTTTTTTTTTAATATTATATTATGATTATTATGATTTCAGCCAGATTTAATGCCAGTTATGCGAGAGATCCATTTACAATATATATATATATACAAAACAACAAAAAAAAAAAGAATTAAACTTACCAATTTGTGCTTGGCTTTTAAAGGATGTATGAGAAATCGATGGAAATAAGGAAAAGAAAAATGAACGAATTGTACCTTAAAAGGCCCTATGTTTATTATTATTATGATGATTATTATTATTATTATTAAAATTATTATTATTATTATTATTACCATTATTGTAATATTTAAAGGCAAATTGTTAAAAAATCGTAAAAGAAAGCAAGAGAAGTAAAAACCCCAACAGCAAATAAAACCCAAGAAACAAGTGCTATATGAAAGTGTTTACCCACCATCGAGGTGATATATAGATATATAGCTGATAGAACTACGAAATCAGAGACATACAATTTTTTTTTTGTGTAGGAGTTTTCCTAAATTCTCAAATTAAAGTGAGGAAACTGACTCAGATAATGAGATGTGAAAAAAAGTCGTATCCTTCAAAATATAGAGTCACGATTCCAGAAATGCATGTTTTTACAAAATAACTATTGTTTAAGTAAGTAAAACAGGGTGACTAAAGCATGCGAATGCACTCTCCTCATATTGTTTTTAATTAATTCGTTTTTCAGTTGGAACTGCTTTTTGGAATGTGACCCCGAATTAACAAACTTTTTTTTCATTTCTGCCACAAAATTAGTTATTTGAGTATTTTGGCTAATGTTCTCTCTCTTTGTGTGTTTAATCCTTAGCCAAACCGAGCAGCAATAGTGCGGCGGAACCCTTGAAAAGCATATTAAAGACTGGTAAACCGATGCTGGGTGGTGGCATGGGTCGTGGCCTTATGCCAGTTGATCTCAATGCCGAACTGAAGAATCGCTTGAAACGCTCAACTCATGCAACTGTGTCGAATCTAAGGAAGTCGGCGACTTCAGCGGAAGTCGGATCCTCGGCGGTGGCGGCATCGACGACGACGATATCTGATGAGGTCGATAATCCACAGCGGAACTTGGCTCAGATACTGCGAAATGTGGCCAAAGAGAATACCACACCGGCCCAGCAGCATGATGATGCAGTGAATCTTGTAAGAAATCTATCCACATTGGGACAATCTCGTCGCTGTGAGGAAGCTACCAGCGGAGGAGGCGGTGGCGGTGCTTCTGCTTCGGAGGGTGAAAGTTCAGGGGGACGTGAAATCGAGGCGATTATCAAGAATAGTGCAGTGGCACGTAGAAGGCGTCAGCAGCAACAGCAGCAGCAACAACAACAGCAGCAGCCAGATGGGTGAGTCTATGTCCACCATGACGATCATCACCTCCTGCCATATCCAAATGCTGTGCCTGTGCGTGCGTTTTCGCTGTCTATATTCGTAAATTAACACTAAGAAAACTAACCTAAACAGAAAATCATAAAAGTTGATCTTAGTTTGATCATGGTTTATATATTTACATATGTATATATGTATTATACATACATGTATACATGCATCAATTGTGTGTGCTCTTCTCAAGACTGGTTCCAAAACAAAACGAAAAAAAAGAAAAAAAATTTTTTTGTACATTTAAAAACAATCAAAAAAAAAGGAAAAAAAAAACCTTAAAAAGATTTCAATGTCTGCATTTTCTTTCACATTATATGTGTTCCCACTCTATCTTTCTATCACTCCTCTTCTATTGTTGCTCTTTTAATGATTGAAATCAAAACAAATTTTTAAATTTTCCAAACACAAACCCAACAAAAAAAAAAGTTTCCTTATCAAAGTCAAACCCATAGCCAGAAGCTATTACTGGCCTCATCAGCAGCATTCCTACCAACAACAGCAACAGCAGCAGCAACAATTGCAACTGCAACATCGACAGCTGCAACAGCAGCAACAACAACTACTACAACATCAGCAAAAGCAACCACAACAACAATTATCGAAGCCAAAAACTAAATTTTCATAAATTTGTATAACAAAGAATACATACGAGAAACCAAAAAAAAAAACAAAAGTATAAAATTTTAGTCACTAAGATTCAACAATTTGCTTTGCTTACCTACCGTTTTATTGCAACAAAACAAGAACAAAAACACACACTAAACTCACACACAAAACAACAAGTAACTAATATATATATACATATATATATATATATATATATATTATTGATAAAACATTTTGTTTAAAACAAAAATGAAACAAAAAAACCAATGCCACGATATATTTTTACGTAAAAACCAAAAACAACAAAAAGTGAAACGAAATAATATTATATTAATAAAGTTGCCGAAAGAAAAAAATTCCTATTTAATTGTAGTTTTGTTTGGCGCCAACCCGCACTCCCATCTAACCATGCTGTAATACTAATTAATTTTTTTCATTAATACACTAATTCAAAATGCATGTCATATGAGTAAGATCAAAATTTATTTAGGCATGCGCCTGTTACATTTCAACTTTGCCAAAACATTTTTGAACTTTAGGCGCGCGCCCTTTGGCGCCCTGTGTTGACTCTCGATTCATCGTGAGCCGCCCTCTGTTAGCTTTCGATTCATCGTGAGTCCGCGAATCGAGAGTTTCAACTCTGGGTCGTTAATGGCAATTTAATGGTTCTGCAACACTGTTGGCGTGCGCGTTGGTTATAAGAAAATCGGAAATTTGCGAAAAATTGTGAATTGGTGAAAAATGGTGATAATTATTAGTATAGTGGTGCAATCAATAAATTTCGATATGCATAGAAGCACACAGACGGATGGATGGAAGAATTTTATGAAGTTGAGACCATTAAATCGTGTGAGTTGCTTTTTTATATTCTGGCGCTCCTTTGGCGCTTTACCGTTTTTTTTTTGGCTGCAAGTAAGAATCGCTCCGAAATCGCACGCGTTTCTCATCAGCGCGCGTTTTTACTTATCATATCGAATTTAACGGATTTACAAATTGTCAGTAACATCGAAAAAGCTGATTTTGTTCTGTTAATAATGGATGATAAAATAAATGTGCCCTCTGTTGTCTCTCGATTCATTGTGAGCGCCCTCTGTTGGCTCTCGATTTATCATGAGCGCCCTCTGTTGGCTTTCAATTCATCGTGAGCCGACCTCTGTTGGCTTTCGATTCATCGTGAGCCGCCCTCTGTTGGCTTTCGATTCATCGTGAGCCCGTGAGTCAACAGTTTCAACTCTGGGTCGTTAATAGTTAACATGGCAGTTTTATGGTTGTGCAACACTGTTGGCGTGCTCGTTGGTTGTAAGAAAAGCGGAAATTTGCGTAAAATTTCGAATTGCTGAAAAATGGTGATAATAAGTAGTATAGTGGTGCAATCAATAAATTTCGATATGCATAGAAGCACACAGACGGATGGATGGAAGAATATTATGAAGTCGAGACCATTAAATCCGGTGAGTTGCTTTTTTATATTCTGGCGCTCCTCTGGCGCTTTACCGTTTTTTTTTTTTGCCGCAAGTAAGAATCGCTCAGAAAACGCACGCGTTTCTCATCAGCGCGCGGTTTTAGTTTTCATATCGAATTTAACGAATTTACAAATTGCAAAAATAAAATATGTTATACATATATACTATATGAAGATTAGAAAACACTTGTCAGGACGCTTTTAAATGTTAAAACAAATTTTAGATTTATTTTTATAAATTCGTATAAATATTCGTAATTTATAATATAATACTGGGCTAATAATAATTTACAGCTGTATGTTATCTGTATCATGGTAGCGACTATTTTCAATATTTGACGAGAAGGGAAATTTGTTTGTGGGTTTATGCCCCTGCGTGGGCTGAGAATATGTTTGCTGGGCTAGGCACACTTTGTGTTCGATTTTTGCGGGTTCCACTCAAAACTCAGGGTTGTTTTTGTGTTTAGTGTTGGTAATTTTATATTTGAAAATTTATGTTTCTGTGCTATGTTATTGCGTGGGCGAAGGAAATGTTTACTGGGTAACGTTGTTGTTTTTGTTATTGTTGATTTTGTTTTCGTAGTGAGCGGACGTGCGTCGGGTTTTTTGTTGAGTTTTTTTTTGTGATTTGTTTACGCGTTTTGGCGCCGACTGCTAAATAATATTAAGAAGAAAAACAAAAGTGAATTTAACGGTGAATAATATTTGTGACAGGGATAAGTGTGTCGTGCAATGTGAGTTTCCGTTTCGTTTTTAAGTCTGTAATAATTTGCAATTGACAATTGCGGGGAGTTTTTTTCAATTAGCTTTCGATTGAAACTGAAAGCGCAAGTGCAGCCGCAGTTGGCGTTGTCGTCGTCGGCGCAGCTGAGTTCCGAATTGAAATTGCAATTCGTTGTTGCTGCAATTGCATTGAAATATATTGAAAGGTTAGTAATGCGCCTCTTCCTCTCCCTCTTCACTCAGTGTGTGTTCATCCCCTTCGTGTCAGCCCTTACCTGCTGATGCTGCTGCTGCAGGCAGAACAACTGTAAATTCTCGTCTTGTGTTTCTCCTCCCATTGAAGAACACAAAAAAAATTGCTGATTCAGAAATATAAAACTCGGTTTTGCTGTCGCAGCGCTGCTCAGCTGCTTAAATGCGATTTGCTACGCTACCCCAAAAGAGTATATAAATTAAGATCAGCCACTTGCAACAAAGTCTTGCATACATATGTGAGGATTATATCTGTGTCTTTTTTCCTATGATTTGAGTGACTAAAGCGCTTTATTTCAAAAAAATCGGTCCTTAGGAATAGAAATTGAATAAATATAATATGCACTTTTAAGCGATATTTATTATACTACATATATCCCATATAAAACAATCACTTAAAATTGGTATGAAAAATTTTAATTTATGTTTTAAATTACTTGCCCATTGTCTTTAATTCTGCCCTTTAAAATTATTAAGTAAAGGTTCAAGGTTCAAAATGTAGGCCATTATTTGCATAAGCAAATCAATCAAACAAAAGACAAAAACGAAAAACAGCAAAAAGACCAGCATTATTTTTGTTTAATTATTATTACTTCAAATACTTAAGTGTAAATACACTTCTCTTTGTGAGTGTGTAGTTTGATTATTGCATAATCTTCGATCAACTGCCTCCCCCTCTCTAAGCTAATGAATAAACAATCAACGAGAGAAAGAAGCGAATACCAAAAAAAAAAAAAAAACTAAATGCCTTTCGTTTTCAATGAATTTGCATAATTTTTTTGCTATTTATTTTGCTTTTTCTTACTCTGCGGCAACACCATTTGATGAGGGACGAGAAATATTTATAGATATGTATATGTATATATTTAGCTAAATACATATGTATATATAGTTACGACAACTTGCAAATGTTCTTCCATCTTTCTTATTAAAAAAATTATTCAATATCAGATAGAAATTTCCGAAAATTATTGATTTATTAAGACCATACCTAATATACCCCTTTTTCAACCCACAGTGAATGCAGGGGGAGAAACTAGCTTGAAATTTGATATACAATTTGCCAATATATATTTAGTGGAAACTTCTCAACAAACAATTAGTGTTAATTTGGATTTATTCATTATAAGTGAAACCACTTTCCCCGTACTTGGATGAGGATTATCGTAAATTGGCTTCAATTACAGCTGCCGTTCAATCGATACGATCGATCGTTAAACAAATCAAAACCACATTGAAGAGGTGAAGTGAAGTGTGTGCTGCCGGTGGTGGAGGGTGGGGGAAAGGGTGCTGGCCATAAATAGACAAACTGTAAAGTGCTTATCAGCCTTAGATTGGGTTTTCTTTATATTTCTTTTTTTATTTTATTTTTTTTTTTATGGATAGCCCTATCTAAATTTCGAGTGGCACTTCGGGAGCGACGGCTAATTTGGTATACAATATGGGAAAGTGTAGAACAAACATTAAACTCAACTGAACCGAACTGAACTGAACTGAACGTGAGCTCAAACGCTAATGAGGCAAGCAAACAATTTTGGAAAACTAATTTACAATGGTTGGAAAACCCGTAAACACAGAAAACAACAAAATGCTGATAAAATGTTCTACATTTGAAACATCAAAAATAAATTAAATCTATCAATATACTAAATATATATTTTGAAAAATAACGAAAGACTTTTAAAAAAGTATCCTAAATCCTATCAAGATCGGTTAATTGCTAAATTCTCAGTCTCTTTCTGTACGGAAAGTTTGTCATAATAAGCTGTTTAATCAATTTTCAATAAAAACGAAACGAGCTGAAATTGTAGTTTCGATTTACTCTTTCATTATAATTAGGTTCAAGTGATTTGTTTGCAGGCTTTAATCAATTTTCCATTAATTGAATTATACATACAACATGCAGCCACACTCTGATCGCAGCAGCTGTTTTCCCCTTTCCCCCGTCATCGCAACGATTCATCTTCTGCCACCCACACACGCACACAAACACACACACATCATTCACATTCATCTTATGAACATCTCACGCAACATTTCCATTTAAAGGCATGTTCCCGATGCTAATGCATTTCCACCAGATTACACAATATTTTCCAATTCCAATTCAAACATATTTCTAATGCAGTGATCCATTAATCATGTTTTCATTTAGCTTCGTTCGTTTCGTTCGTCTTCGTTATGCTTTGTTTCAGTTTACATAGGGCATCAAGTTTTTGGGGCTTCTCCTCTGTTAAATAGCTATAAATATGCATGTTTTTATGTAGCAAAATAATTACAGGAAGTAAATTTTAGTGCATCAAACCCTTTGAAATCTATTTGCAGAGTCATAGAAACTCAAAATGTAGCCTAATGGCAGTCGATAATTTCTCTATTTAAGTAATTTTCTGTAATTCTCTTTAAAAAAAGTAATTGATATAGTTTTTGAGTTAAGATAGCTCTATCTATAGCTATCTCTTAATTGAATATTTAAGAATTATCGAATTAATTCGATAATAACGATCAAGAATATATATTGTTTATAAAAATGTTTTAATGCTGAGATTCTCTCTTGTTCTCTACTTCTCTTAGTGAAAATATTGCTTCATTTATTAACTAAACTAGAGATTATTATTGCATTGATCTAAACTGATCTATTACCGACTTTAGGTATCAATTTGACGCTAAGACTTCATTCAACTATTATCCTAAAAATGTATATGTATAATAAAACTTTTGTCTTGAAATTATTATACAATTTTCTGGCTCTAGTACATTGACTTTGTCTGTCTCCCCCTACCTCTATTCTTCCCTTCTCTCTCTCTATCTGTCTGTCTCACTCTTTGTCATTGTATTTCTTTCAGGCCTTTGCCTTTATTCAAGTTTTGGTTACGGTTGGCGCAGCTGTTTTTGATTTTTTGTTTATTTTCCATTTGTCAGTCTGTGCGACAAGTTTTCTATATAATTTTTTGAACAATTTGGTGGCAAGTGTTTTCGGTTTTTTTTGTTCAGTTCTCAGCATCTCAAGCCACCCACCCACTTAGTGGATAGTTAAACCCCTTTAAAATATCATATATCTTATGATAAAAATTCCAAATTGCAGTAATTTATGGCCAAAAAGTGAAAAACTTGCTCTAGGCCAAGCCAAGTCAAGCTCTCCTCCTCCTCCTCCTCCAACACACTCGAAATACCGAAACGAATCGAATTTGAAAGCTCTCTTCCATGATGTCAAGTCGTCTGACTGATCCAACCAGCCAGCAAGCCAGCCAGTTTGTATATACATATACTCGATATATGTATATATAGTTTTGCAATAACTGAACAAACAACATTAGCAGGAAATGTTGAAATGATGAAATATAAAAAATTGGTTTTAGAGCGCAATTTAATTAATTTTTAATGAGAATAAATTGCAAACAGTTGGGAGTCGCTGTGACTGAGTGAGCCCCACTCAATGTGTGTGCCAGTGGTCAGTGCCGGTGTGTGTTCATATTTTCCACATACCATAGAGTTTGAAAGTCATTCAAGTTGATAAAAGATGACAGTTTGAAAGCCATGAAGCAATAAGTTTATATATATACATATACTTAGTTAGACAATCATTAGAAATAGATCTATGTTGAAACAGTTTTAAAGGAACTCTTTTAATATGGGATGAAGATGTAAAATTTTGTATATTTTCCCCATCACAGTAGATGTTTGAATAGCGACTAATTTATACTCTATAGAAATGTGAAAATATATACATATACTTATCCTTATTCCTGATCAATACTCTTTTTAATCCATCCAACTAAATTTTCCATATACATATAGACAATTACAGTTTGAGAGCAACTTTGCTGGATATGCAAGTTCTATAGGTAAAAAGTGTCCACATTGTTGCCAGAGTCGTCTTCCCTAGTCTACAATCTCAATCTCTTTTGACATTGACTTTGACACTCTCTAAAGCCGTAGCCGGAGGAGGAGTCAACAAACTAAACTCCAGGATAAAGATAAATCCTTTTCTCAGACTTGTAGACTGCAGATTCTAGTTTCTCTCTCTGTCTGTTTGTTTGTTTGACTGGCAAATAAAAGTCATCAGAAATGTTGACAACTCATTAGCCCCAATGGGCGGAGGTTGCAGTTGGAGCTCATCTCATCTCCTCGTGCAATGAACTTTTCGGACACTGTGTTCTCCTTTTCTTTTTGCTCATAAATCTACTGCTGCTGCTGCTCCATCTCCTCCTCCTCCTCCACCTTAAACTCCACCTCCTCATGCTTTAAGCTAAATGCAAAGCGAAGAATGTTCTCCTTCCCTCTCGTCTCCACATGAAGCATCCACAGCTGCAACAGCAACAGCAACAGCATCTCTCAATGTAAACTCTTTGTGCCTGTGTGCCTTGTCTGGTCATGTTCCGTGTGTTGGCTCCTTTGTCTGGATAGATGGTTGAATGGCTCCCTGGCCAGGCAGAAAGGCAGAGGCTGTCTTCTCCGTCATAGATACCATCATTGGGCATTTATTATTGCAGTCTTTGGTGGTTTGGTTTTTTTTTTTTTTTGCATCTTTGTGTGTGGTTATTCAATTTTCTTTGTCTTGTCTCGCTTCTCATCCTGTTCTGCCTTCTTCTCTATATAAATATATTCAGGCCATGCCAACACACAACTAACATTTCCTTTTTCCTATTGAATTTTCTTATCAATTTTCTATTGATATTTCTCCAGGGCCCACCATCGTCCTCCATCCAACCACCTGACAGCTTGAGTGACAAACAATAAATGCATCACCTATTGCATCTATTGCCATGGTCTGTCACACTGTCGTCTGTCTGTCTATCAGTCAGTCAGTCAATCAATTAGACACCTGTTGCTTTTATGCAAGCTTAAACATACTGAGATGGCCAAATTGACTTTGGTTTTATGGCTAGAACAGGATTTCTCATGGGGGGAATTGGATTGATGACAGCCAGTTGCATGTTAATATCCGTTTATCTCTACACGCTGCCAAAGAGGGCGCCTACATTGCGAGGGGGGTTGGATGTACTCTTTAGAATGACCTTCCAGCTGAGATTATGATATTTGAGAATTCTGCTATATGGAGGCATTTTGACCATAGAACACACTAAAAATCAGGGTTAGCAAAAGGTATGAAAGAGGCAACTAAGGATAAACCTTCTTTGTAAATATGACTATGCAATGTAACAATAGAAACTAATATTGTGAAGCCTAAAACAGAAGACCGCATTTAAAATGCGGCTTACCATTTAAAAATCTCCTAAACTATCCTGTCCTAATTTATGCTAATTCTGAGAGGATAAGTTTTAGAACTTAAAAAAAAAGGCCTTAGTTGTAATGTTTGTTCTCATTATCGTTGGCTTAAAACATATTGAAGAAAGGGATCTTCGTTCTCGTTATCTATGTTCTTATAATTTTTTTTTCTCGTTTACTTCGTTTCTGTTTTTGTTCTCGATCTATCCGATCTAATTATCTTTGTTCTCGATCCCTACGTTTTCGTTCTCTTCGTCTACGTTCATGTACTCGTTTCTCTTGTTCTCGTTAGTCATAGCCAACTAGTTAGTAATTAAACTCGTTGATCTCTTGTCTCTTGACCGCTCCGTCCCTCCTCCTCCCTCACTCAGTTGAAATTCTAGGCTAAAAAATCACAAATTGCTTATTCCATGTTCAATTTCCTTTTCAACTTCCTTGCAGCAGCATCACCCCTTCCTCTCTCTCTCTCGTTTGTCCATATATTGTTAATCGATTATTAATGACTTTGGCGCAATTAAGTAACAAACAAAGGCAAAAATCGCTTCATCAAAGCGCAAAAAACGAAAAGAAAAAACATCCATAATAACAACTTGCCATTACCATTAACACACAAGCCAAGAGACCGGAGACCAGAGACCGTAGTAGAGTGGACTGACTGGTGAAGTGGTCAAGCCTGGCCGGGACTACCTCCTCTTCCTACTTCTCCTGTGGCTATAAGCAAACAATCTTGAGCCGGGCCAGAGAGTAAAAGTTTTATTTTGTTTGGCATCGGCAAGGCAAGTGCAATCTTAAGAAAAATCAACATGCAAAAAAAAACGCCTTCAAAATGTGAAAATGCGAATGACCTGAATACACAGACACACACAGAAACAGAGAGAGAGAGAAAGACTGAAATTGATAGCCTACCAAGGCGCATGCGCAACACGCAACAAAACCAAAATGCCTTAAAAGGCAGCGGCGACACCGACAACGACAACGATTTCCTTTTCTGCTCATTTTGTATATGTCGCGTTGACTGCGGCAGCAGCAGCAGGCAAACTAGTTTTACCTCGATGATGTTAATACCCTGTAATATTTTCCATCAAGAGCATATCAGAGGTAAAAGCAAGCGATTGCTTACTCCACTTGCTATTGGGTAGCATCAAGTCCAGTTTAAAGTTCGCTTTACATTTGAGGACACTTGCAACTTTTTCCTTAATTGGCCACACTTACTCTTCCTCCGCCGTCTCTCTCTCTCTCCTTTTGCATATGCGAAAATGAAAAGAAATAATAAACGTTTTCCACATATTGATTAAAATTGATTCTCTCACGTTTTATTAACACATTTCCCCCAATTTTCGCATAGGCCAAATGAAAATGAAAAGTTCACGTTTTGTTGTAGAAAAAATCAAACTTGTTTTTCTTCTCCAAACTCCCGCTCCCGTCTCATCCACAACCCACCGATGATGCATGATGATGATCTTTTACCATATAGCATTTGCTTTTTCGCCATGCTTGGTTAAATGTGCTGAAAAGTTCAATGAAGCGAGTAAATTGTACACTCAAATGTGGGTTAGTTTTGGAACCCCCCATCATCCATTCTCTCATACGTACGTGTACGTGATAGATAGCCCATACTCTCCTCTCCAGTCTAGGTGATTAGTTGCTGGTGATGCCTCAGATTTCGTCATCATCATCATCATCACGAGTTGAATTAAACTAAGCGTGGAGAATTTCTAATAAAAGTGGTAGAGTGTGTTTTTTTTTTTTCTTGCAGTGTTAAGTAATGCCATTAAATGTCTGCGATGACTTTTGGTCATGTCCATTAACTTTTAATGATTTTGCAAAAATTAATTAGCTGCAATAATGCCAATAATAGGCAGGGAAAGGGAAAAGTGGGCGTTGGAAGTTCTCATTCCTAACCGAAATCGAACTCAAAAAGAACTTTATTGACTACCAATTTGCTAATGAGGTTATAGATCAGAGAAATACCGTCTTTTTTTTTTTTTTTTTTAGAAAATCTTTCTACATTATGTTTGATCCATAGCAAGTGATTTTACTTTATACCTTTTTTTTTTTTTTTTTTTGCTTTGTGACCGTTAAGCTGGCACTCCCCCAACATGTAAAGAATGTAAGCCTGTCGTGCGTTTTTTTCTTGACAGCCAATTAAGGGGCCGCACGTCATAAACACCTAACTACATACAAGTTGCATTTTAATTACTTTGCCCGCGACGACCAACCAACAGACAACAGCCACTCCTCTGGCTTAAACTTTACCTTCAGCTGCAGCAACTCCAACTGCAACCTGCAAGTGCTGGCTGGCGTACCAATAAAACGCATAGAAATTGACGCAATTGGCATTCCAAGAATTACAAACACACAACATAACACAAGGCAAGCCAAGTCAAGTCAAGTTCTTCAGCCAGGCAATTGTGTTAATAAATGAGCTAAGCACTTGCTCCACGATGAACACAACCAAACAGGGCCAACAACAACAGGTGTTTCATCTATGGTCATGTCTTTTGGGCTCTGCGGCAGCCCTAAATATTTCTAGAAGAAATACGCAAAAGCCATAAAAACCAAACATGTTATGGCCAGGCACCTAAAAAGAGCAATTGAGTGCGGTGCGGTGTGGCGGCTTGGCTTGACTTCGCTCTGTTTTTAATGCCAAGTTCTGGGCAAGTTTTATACCCTGTAACCATAAGGTAAGGAAGTATTTTTGAACCTTCTTGAGTTGCTTTAACCATCTGTCTATATGAAGAATGAATTTCTCTTACATTTTAAGTATTACGTGTGAATCTGTATGACAAGTTTAAAAGCAAATCAAAAAGAAAATAGCAGAGATTTGCACACACAATTGGCCGATAGGTGCGCTAAAGTGCTTGGGGTGATAGTTAAATAAGCGAATTTGTCGTTATGATTTTTTGGTTTGCCGCTTGGTGTTGGGTATACTCAAGTCGGAGCGATAACTTAATTTCTTAATTTTTAATGCCAAGTTCTGGGCTCTTTTTTCTGACATTTTTTGTTTGTCGTTGGTTTTCATGGCCATAAATAGTCTACAGTTTTGTTTTTTGGTTGCTTGTTTCTTCTTTTCGGTCTATATAAAGAACTCGATGAATTATTTCTTATTTAACTCAATTATTAGCACCTCTAATCTCTCCTGTGGATGATCATCATCAATCATAGGAGATTTCCGCGTTAAGTAAGTGTTGAAAAACGTGAAAACGGAAGAGAGAGAGAGACCTAAACTCATTAATCAAGATTTAGAATGCAGAAAACAGTTCAGTCGAAGATCAGACAAATCCTCGAAGGAAAATTGATAATTATGTTTCAAAATAAAGGATAATTTCCTTGCAACATGATGATCTCAGTCCCCCATATATGATGTAGTTGTTCAATATTTTGCTAAATTGAAGACTCAACTGTGTGTGGGTGTGTTTGTGTATTTGCAACCCTTCTAAGGTTAACTGGGGGTTAATTTATGTATTTACTAAGGGTTGCATATCAGGTTCCTCTTCACTGACATGTCTAGAAAGTATTTCGTAAAGTTCTTGCCACTTTTGTGACATTAATTTAGCAAATTTAAAAGCTGCTTAAATTGATCTTCTAAATTAACTGGACTTTCGGTGGTATTTGGTGCAGCCTCAGTGGTGGGTGGTGGCGGTGGCTCAGTGGTGGTGGTTGTAGTTGTTGTCGTCGACGTGGTCGATGATGTTGAGGTGGAACTTGTGGTGGTCGGCATCGGTTTGGGCTTAACTCGTCCATCCAAACAGGCCTGCAAATAGTTATAATTGCCGGCGGTTGCCTCCACATAGCTTCGCTCTGCCTTATGAATGCATTGCTCATGCTGTAGGTCGATTAGACGATAGCGTTCCTGCAACTTGGATGCCTGATCGGAGGCATTACCCGAAATACTATAGGTGGTAATGGTGTTATTTGAACCCTACACCAGAAAAAAAGAAAGGGAGAGAATTTGAGAGGGATTGTGGAGTGGGGTTATTCTCTCTCTCGCTCTCTCTCTTACCACATTCGCATGACAGTTGAAGGAATCCAGAGTGTTGTTAATTTTATTGCACAAGGTTAGATCGCGACATACTTTCTCGGCCGATCTTTCGATTTTCCTGCGCGTTGGCAGAAAGTCATGATCGATGCCTTTGCGTGAATTTTGCGCCTGCTCCGCACACACACTGTAGTCCTTGCTGTAGTGCTCCGTAATGAGATTCGATTCACCAATGTAGCCAGCAAAGCAAGCAACCGATGCGAATGGATCACGACGCGTCACTCGCGATGAGAGAAACAGGCGTGTCAAACCATCCTGGGTGGGTAGACCCACATACGGGGGAAATGGACGACTTATGCCCTCGGCAAAGGCTAATACAGCCAGCGATGACATGATCAGAATTAACATTGCACACATCATGGGGTAGATGGAGTAGAGTGATCTCTTTAACTTTCCACTGATGAACCACTTTTGACGCAATGCGCCGTCTTGGCCCCCATTTTATACTCTTAGTCTCAATCTCAATCTATGCAGACTCCTCCGCCGAATGTTGACCGACAAAACTGATAAGGTATCTGTTATCCGTAATTATGTATATGGTTTCCTTCCTTCAAGCGTTATCTATTACCTGAATCTATATATACTTGTATCTATCTATGATTATTTTTCTTTGCAAAATTCTCTCAAACATTGCAGAACTTATCTGTTGGTGTGCCCTCCCGCCCACCTATATAACACAATGACTTGATCTCACAACTAAAGTGAATAAGTTTAGATTTACGATGCTAATTCACAGAAATTTCGTTCGAAATCCGGGCAATATTAATTTAATTTGTAGCTTTTGCATCTTTGCAGATTTGGAATCGGTGTGAATGCATCACAAGTAACTTTCAAATATTTACTTAGAGTAAATACATACAGTAATTGTCATATAAGATAAACTACCAGGCCCAGTCTCAGTCAGCAGCTCCGTTTGCTGGAGACAAATACACATACCATAGATGTGGATGTATGTTTATGAACCTGAACTAGTTTGCTTGACAGTCTAATTTTATAAGAGGCTTTCCGAGTAAATAATGGAGATAATGATCTAGTAAACAAAGACCACCGCTATAATTCACTAGACTTAGTCATCGACTTTATAACGTGTGTTACCTCAAAATCAGAGTTAATCATTGTTTCAATAATCGCTAGAATGCACTTCAAAATACTATTAATCGATCGAAATATACATAAGATTGAAATCTGTTATCCCTTGTAGATTATAAAACAAGCGCATTTCTAAAGTTTTTTACTTAAAGTCGTAGACAGACAGAACCCAATTTTCATTTATCGATAACATATCGTATATCCGTACAAATGTCCCGATATCGATATAACTATCGATGTATTTTATGAGATACGTGATATGTTTTATCCGACATAAATTCAAACTTAACCATTTACCACAAAAAAATCTAAACAGAATTAGTGAATACAAAATATCGAAAATATTCGATATCATTAATCGATATTTAGCAAAGGACCGATTATACAGGATAAGAGAAAAGCTACTTTTATTGAGAGATTTGAAAATATAATCCGAAATCTAAGTATATATAAATTGATTATATTAGCTACCAAAGAAACTATTATGATCATTTCTCCTTTATCCAAGAAATATCTATTTAAAGAATGTTTACCAAGAAAAGTTCATCCAGTTGAATTGATATAGCTGATATATAATAAGTACATTTCGGATATCACAAAAACCCATCAGACACCTTAACCAAACATATAATATTAACATTGTGTGAAGATATTCTATAACAATCTCGGCTTCAGACCCAGATTAATACCGACAGTCGAACGTAAAATGAAATTCATCATGGGTTTCACATCCTCACCGAGGGGCAAGAGATGATAATATCGTATCACCCTGCTGATCAGCGCTTTCATTTCCAATATGGCGAATTTCTGACCAATACAGTTCTTGGGACCCGCACTGAATGGAACATAGGCAAAGGTCTGGTGTTTCGATGCCACGTCGTCGTCTTCATTGAGCCAGCGTTCTGGCTTAAAGCTTAGGGGATCGGGAAAATACTCAGCATCGCGATGAGCAAAATATAATACCAAATAGATGCTAGTATTTGGTGGTATTATCTTATCTCCGATTTGTAGTTCTTTTGTCGTATGTCTACCCACAGCAGGCACCGCAGGATACAGACGCATTGTCTCCTTGATGACACAATCCAAATACTTGAGATCCTGCAATTGAGATGTAGTTATCGGTGCTTGAAGATCTTTGCCCAGAACTTGTTGTAGTTCATCGTAAAGTTTTTGCTGCACTTCGGGATGCCGGGAAATTGCAAAGAGGGCATGAGATACGCCACTGCTGGTGGTATCATCGCCCTCGAACATAAATGTATCGACCTCTTCACGTATATCGGCATCGCTTAGTGGTTCTCCATTGATGCTGGCCTGCAGGAGTATGTCCAGCAGAGCCATTTGTGATTTACGACCAATGTCTGCATCAGCCAGACCTGAACGCGGACACCGACCACAAAACAGAGAGCAAGTCAGTTAGTAGTTTTAGTTGTAGTTGTAATTGATGAGGATCGGATTGACTTACTCAACGGTTGGTAGCTACCATTGGCCTTAGCTTGCTCAACAGCTGCTCGTCTTTCGCGTATGACCTTGTCGGTGAAGTCATGCATGATGCCTATATCTCGGACTAGTTTACGATGCAACAGCGGGCAAGTGAGGCGAAAGAGCCAATTATAGCGTTGCGAGAATTTGAACATGCGATCAGGTTGTATATAGACTACACTAAATACACACACACAAAAGAAGTTAGCAAAAAAACAAAAATTGGAAGTTTAGTTTAGTTTCGACTTCTTACTTCTTCATTGCCTTGATATATGGAAAATCGGGATTACTTTGAGCATTCACTTCAACGCCCATGGCGGTCTCTAAACAAAAGAGTAGAAAAACATGTGATTAGAGTGCTGTTGTGAGATCTTATCTCGATAGATGTGCTCCTTCCTACCTGCGATGATATCCAAAGCAGCTAGGGATACATATTTCAGCATATCCACCACAGTCTCACCATCGGCCTCTTGCTTCAGTTTCTCCACCATTATCTGGCTCTGTCTATCCATAATTTCGAGATATCTTTCCAGCACTTTGAAATGGAAGGCACTAGTGAAAACCCTACGTCGGGCATGCCATTTTCTGTCCACACTCAAAAGCAGGCCATCATTGAGAATGGGTCTTATAAATCTATACAATTGTGCCTTCTCCAGCAACGTAGTGCTACTCAATATGGCTTCGAAATATTTTGCGTCCTTTGTGTAGACCAGCGATTCATTTAGAATCCAAAATCGGAAAGTTTTACCATATTTCTCAAAACATGTTCCCACAAAATCGATTATATCTGCGAACAACAAACAAAAAAGCAATTCAAATCGGATTTAGACATCTATTGAAAATTTGGCTTACTTTCTGCACCCAAATGTAGGGCCTGCAGGCCACAGCCTAGCAAGGGTAAGGTATTTGGTCCTGTTAAGCGAGATTTACGAAATATGGCCACGCGATGTCGTTTGCGTCCAAAGTCCCAGGTCAATAATAAGATCAAAGCGCCAACTATCAAGGTCAGCAGCATGTTGTTCTTGTTGTTGTTTAATGTTGCGATTAGTCGTTGATCAGTTGGGGCAAACTTTTGCCGCCGCTGTTGCTGTTGCTGTTGCTGCTGCTGATGTTGTCGCTTAACTGAGAGTCACCAAATGAGTGGTGGAGAGTCACTAGTCCGATTATCGGAACGCGCTTGACCAAGCGCACTTTCAGTTTTTACGAGGGCTGCTATTTATGTATATGTCTGAAATTGGCAATACCAATGTCAATACGTAAAATCTGGCAACGCCATTTGCGTACAACGTTTTTATGTACAATTGGGTTTTGTTTTGTTTACAATAAGTTGGAAATTTCTCTAGAGGGTTTTTGTGGAATTATTTTTCGCAACTTTCGACGTGGACTATCCCAACAAGAATGTGTCGATGAACTCTTAGTTCTTTGTATGGCGAGAAAGTACCATCAAAAAGGACAGTTGTTCATTTCTGATTAGCAGAATTTAAACGAGCAACGTACTAGGACTGTCAATTCTTTGTTTTTATTTGCTATTTTTGAAATATAAATAGCAGCCCTCGTAATTCTAGAATCTACCCCCTTCCACCCTTCCTCTTCATTATTCTCTCTCTCTCTCACTCTGCGAAATATATAAAATTAAAACAGGTTTCACTAGAGTAAAGTAAATTTTAAGTGTTGCAACTTGTGTTGCTTTTGCTTTCTGGCATATAAAACGATTCATTGAATGAGCGATAACTTGCTAGCATTATCATCCATACATGTATACACATAGTATATGCATACGATTAGTACTTGAGCGTATCTCCTGCCATTAAAATGCAGCTCAGTTTTACATTTGAACTGGCCAAAAGTTAACTAAGTGCAGTACTTTTTGTTCGATTGGGGTCGGTCTAGCAAAGGGGATCAAGGGAAACAACACACACAATGTCAACCAATTAACAACTAGATTTGTGCTGCAGACTCCTAACCCTTTTGGCCAAATCCTCCCCGCCCCTTCTCCCTGGAACAGAAGTGAAAACAGGAAACGAATGGGTAGCACAACAGTCATCGTCAGGGGCACAAGACAAACATTGATTCAAGCGGCACTTGTCGTCGGCGCGAATGTCACTTCTGCCTTGCTTCATTCAATGCCTATGACGTAGCTGCGAAGTAAGAACTTTCTTTGGACTGTCAAATGCTGTAAATTTCATTACTCGGATTGCTATACCCTTTTGCAAAGTGAAATCTAATAACTATAACGCCATAATATCGTCTATACAATATCTATCTTCTCCTTCTCTATTGCTAATGGAAGAGTACGAAAAGAGGACGATAAGGGTGTAGGACAGTCGGCGCGTCCCAAGTTATTTTCTTTGTTGCTCGTATTTAGATTTGAAACTTGTGCAAATCCGGGGGTTGAGTAGAGGAAGGATAAAACAGCTGTGACAAACGGCGAAGGCAGACTCAAAGTCAGTTGAATGGACTTGCGACAGTGACTAGTTCTTGGTCTTGCTGTTGTTGTTTTTGTTGTTGTTATTGCTCGTTGAACTTGTCGGCGACCGCGTGAGTTCATTGTAGTTGAAGAGGAGCCAAGCCAGCCAATGTGGGACCCGGGGGCCCTACCAACCATCGGCCCTAAGTACATGAAGACGGTCGGTCAATTAGGGGGCATTTGAGCGTGGGTTGGCCAACACACACACATAAAAAGAAACAAGTTATCAGTCAAAGAGTTAGATGGGAAGCCAACGGTAAACGGAAACGTCATCATCATCGTCGACCAAAAATTTGTACAACCAAAACTTGAATGAAATGCGTTGACTCATGATTTTCCCATGAACAAAGCAAAGAGCGGAAGATTTTGTTAGATATTTTCTGGTCTTCATCCTAGGTAATAATGCGGGCCAAACAAAAGACATCAGTCGTGTAGAATGGGGAGTGGGGAGCGGGGGAGACACACCACTCAATGTGGATATCAATCAATAAAACCCAAACCACACCCAAAAAACCAAAAATGCAAGGAAATCAGACAGGCAAAGAGAGAGAGAGATAGAGAGAGAATGTGAAATGCAACCCCACTTTAAGGAAAATGAAAACCAGGCGTCAATTAGATACTGCTTAAGAGGGGGAGCGATAGGTAAGAGTTGGGGGCGTTGAGTCTGACGACTGGAAAGAATGAGTTTTTCTTGTTTGTTTTGCCAAAAACGAAAAACGCATGTTTCCTGCTTCCGTCGCAGTAGTGGGCCCTTGTGTCGTCTAGTCTTCACTCGAGTCACTCAACTTTTGGGGACGGACAGAGGAAGAGTAGTCATCTGCAACCCATTCCCCTCCTCCATTCATTTTGTCGCTACTTCACTTCTTCTTTTTGCTATCGACAACGAAACAAAGAAAAACCTATAGAGAGAGAGAGAGAAGGTTTGTTTTGACGCTTTACATTTGGTTTGGTTTTGGTTTTTTTCGGGTAACTCTGGGCAACCGGCAAAAGTAGAAACAACAACATGTCTGGCCATGTTGGGGAGGAAGTGGGAGAGAAGGGCGATGGGTTTGGGTGGCAGCACGTGCCTGAAGCACTGCGCCTGCTCGTTAAAATAACGGAAGGTGGAGATACTTTTTGTCGGTCCTTAGTCACGAAGTGTTCATGCCCTTCACGAAGTAGAAGTACCTGATTTGGTGGCTATATCTTGATATATTCTGTGGGTGTTCCACTTTTGATATGGACCGGGTGCAATATAATTACAAAGTGCGGTAAAGTGATCTCAAGATACTACAAAACGAAGAAACACCCCAAAATAGCACTTCATTCGAATAAATTAAACACCCCAAGATATATGATTCAGTTCCACAGAAATGATCATGCTGATCGGTAAATTAATGCACCCGTTTAAATGATTGTTAGTGTATATGCCAAACAGATGTTGATAACAAAATGTTGCAAACCAAAAAAAATGTTGCATGAAATGTTGCTAGACTTTAGAGTTTTTATGTTGCAAATGTTTATGATGAAACGTTGTAGGGGGACGACGGACACCTTGAACTTGAGGTGAAATTTTGCAAACGTAACCCACAATTACAATTAAATAACAACAAAAAAGAAAAAGGTTAAAATGAGCAAAACTAAAAACTAAAAGCGGAAGGTCAGTTTGAGGCAAAAAAAACACAAACAGAAAACAAAAAATTGCTAATGGGGGGGGCTTCAGTTGGGCTTTGGATCTCAAAAACGAAATGAAATGACTTGAGTTTGAGTTTGAAATTGGCGTTGACGTTGTAATTTTGCATCATTATGTTAGGCGATCTGGGCAACAACTCGCTGTGGCGTGGGAAACTTACTCTATGAACAGGCCCTAACTTTAAACGTGGTCGGGTCGGGTAGTTTCCCCCTCCATTCCCCCCATCCTCAGCTTCATCTATCTCTCGCTCGTCTGTCTGTCTGCATTGTTTGAGGTCTTCATTTTGCGCGCTTAAACTGAAAAATAAAGAAGAAAAGTCATTTTGGTCTTGTTGTCCGTGTGTAATAATATTGTCGCTTCAATTTTAACTTGAGCTTGAATTCATTCGCGCCAAGTGTCATTCGAGTGGCAATTGTTGCAAATATTGCATAAGTTTTTGAGTATTCACTTTTGTTACTTGTGATTTATATCATCATCATAATTTTAACCACCAAAGCAACAGAGAGACGCAAGCAAGCGAGAGGGAGACGCCAGGTGATCATATTTTACAATTTTGCGGTTTCAGATTGTTATTACACGCACAACACACACACACACACACACCTTTAATTTTTTTTATCTTTGAGTTATTTGAATTTATTTATTTTACGTTTAACCTTCTTACCAAAAATAAACTCAGGGTTAAGGTTAAATCAATGGCAAAGACACGATTCTATAATATTTTTTCTTCTTCTTTATCGATTGAATTGTTTTTTTGGATTTTTTGCATAACTTTTCAACACCTTGAGTTAAGGTTTTATGATTTTCTTCGTTTCTGTTTTTGCAATTATTATGATGTATATATATTTCGTGTTATAGACTCATTTCAGTTTTTTTTTGTGCTATTTATGCCGCGCCAAATAGTTTATAAAACAATTCATTTTGTTATATCATTAACCCCCTCTCAAATACATCTCTCTTTTTATTTTCTTTCTCCTGCCTGCCGCCTCACTTGAGATCGCGTGATCGGGTTTTGGCTTTAATTATGGCATCAAGTACGAGTCGAGTAATTCAATTACAAAATGCCTTGTGTGGTGGGGAGAGCGAAAGAGGATCGTTAAGTCGTCTAATGGTTGGACTCCCTGGCTTATTATGCGCATATCAATTTCTATTACATGGAATGGAAAGCAAAAGCAAAAAAAGGGAAAAGCTATTTTGCCAATTTTACATCATTTTTCCACAATTTTCACTGCAGAGTGTGGGGTGTGGGTGTGTTGGGTCAGAAGATGGCCCAACTTTGGTCAGTTTGTTTTGGCCGCACCCAAGCCAAGCTTCTGACTGGCAGCACTCAAACTAATTGCTTGCTAAACTGTTACCAAAAGGGCAATTACTGCATTAGAGAACTATCAAACAAAGGCGAAAGCTAAAACTAGAGACAAACTAATATCAATCGCGTGTCTGCACTTTGACCTATGTATGTATACCGCCTACCTCTCTCCAGGTCTTTATCTGTTTGATGTGTCTGCAATTTATTCATTACTTTGATTTGCTTAGCTGAACTTTGAACTTTTTCACTAAAAACATTTTTGATTTCCAATATCTCATCGAACTAATTGAAAGAAAGTTGTTTAGCAGAGAATCGAATGAGGATGAGGACGAGGCTGAGGAGGAGGTGGTGGTGGCAGGTAGTTGGCCTTCAACTATGTTGAGTTTATCCACTTGAGTGGTTTGCCTGTCAAGATTTCCACACAAATTAATATGCAATTTAGCTGTCAGCACTTTGTGTAAATGTTTACCTGCTGCGCTTCTGTCCCCGGATCGGCGGCCAGGTGTGAATTCATAGCTTCGTCTGAATTCGGCTAAAAGATCCGATTGCCCTTCACCTCCCTGCCTACCCTGCCGCCTGCCTAAGACTCACTACTGTCTGTCTGTCTGTCTGCCTGGTCTGGCCCGGCCTTATCACACACAGGCTCTCTCTCATTCGACTTTGGTCATTCGGCGGGTTCAGTCTTCAGTCTCTGTGTAAAGTGCAATCTCCTTTGTGTTCCTCAAACTGTGTACAAATGCTTGCTAAACTGTTTTCAAGTAAGTGTCTCTGTGTGTGTACGAATGTGTGTGTTTGTTGCCAAATTCAAACAAGTTCCTCCTCGCTTAGCGGTTTTTTTTAATGTTGCTCGTTGCTTTTGCCTTGCCCATTTCATTTTTAGTTTGGTTTTTTGTTTTTTTTTTATGTCTTTTTTTTTTGACTCATGTTTGGAAATTCCGTTTTATGTGTAAGAGTGAGAGAGAGACAAGAACCACACAGAATCCAGCATGTAACAAATGAAACTTGTCTCTCTGGATGACTAATGTTGCCAGTCCGAAAAGGCTTTGTATGAAAATTCTTTGATATACATAAGTACATATATCTCATAACGGTCAAGACAAAGGCAAAAGTTGCGGCTACTTGATGAAGAGACAAAGAACGACGCGCTCATTGAAGACATCTTTGAATAGATTTATCAATGCAAAGAACTCTGCAGAAAACCATAATCAGTAAATAGTTTTCTTATCAAGTACATTTTGTTCTTAACTCTGAGAAAAAGGCTTGAGATTACCTAAATACATGAATGATAAATAAAATACATAGATCATCACGAGATGATTTAAACACAATTTGTAAAAATTGCAAAAATATGTTAACCAAATGTTGATAATTTTTCTAGTTTCTTCAAATTGTTTCAATAACAAAGTGTTTACTAAAAGAAATAGAGATAACCAATATGTAACTTAATCCTTTTGCTCTAGAGTTCTCATTTCTCCCTTTTTTTCTGTTGGTCTGTTTCTCAAAGTGTAGAAAAGCCATTCCGATTGATCCTCGCTAAAAAAACAAATAAAACGCAAAAAGTTTTCTAATTAAACCGCAATCACCTGAGGTCACACCACTTTGTTGTTGGCTTGACCATTAACAATCGAAAGATTTTTAGTTATGAGGAGAGAAAAAAATACCATTCCCTTTTGTTTATAGCCCCCGTCGTCTATTAAAGGAGAAAGTTTCCCAACAAAAAAGGCAAAAAGCATCGATCCGATCGTTGTCCATCCGCCAGTCGATGGTGCTTCCTGTCTGAGTGTGAGTGTGAATGTATTGCCATGTGCATTCATTCTAGAAGAGGGAAAACTCAATAAGGCAGTTCAACTTCAGGCACAATCTCGGGCTTGGTATCGGTCCGGTCCGGTCTCTTTTCTCACTCTCTCATTAGTGGCTCAGAAAATGCCATGTCACGAATTTTCTATTAATGGCCCAGAGACAGGGAGAAGGAGGAGGAAATGCAAGCAAAGCCCATTGAGGGAAAAACGCACGTTTTGGCACTGCTGCATTTGTCGGTGTGTGTGTGTGTGTGGGCTATCTTCTGACTTTTTGTTGCACTTTAATTGCCACACTTTATGCACACACACTTTAACGGTTTATCCAATTGTTATTTGTTTTTTCATCTATTACAGCAATCTCCCGAACATTGCAAAAAGTAAAAGTCACTCAGGCTTAACAGCAGCAGTAGCAGCAGCAACTCCCCCACCACCAATCCCACCTGGTGGCATATCCATTGGCATTGGCCCACAATTGCCCCCACTTGGCACTAGCGGCAGCTTTGTCAAGTTACGTCATGTGGATAAAGACAATGAAGTAGATCAGAAGGAGGAATCAACAACTGATAAGCAAGAAGAGCTCGATAAAGAATCTAAGGCAACTGAATCAACTGGTGCCAGCTCATCAGCAACTGCTTTGCCCGATTTTCTACAAGGCGTGCGTCGCTCATCGACACAGGTAAATAGTAATAAAGCACAACCACCGCAATCACATCTTGTCATGTTCTTGACCCACTGTGACTCCTTTTGCTTTTATAGGTCATGGGCCCCGATCAACGCACAATTTCCATAGCCAAGACTGGCTCCATTGCGGATCGTTTGGCGGCTCTTCAAAAGAGCGGCGAGGATGATTGGAAGAAACGCATCTCGAAGCGCGATGAAGTCGATGATATACGTCGCGAAAACTTTGTAAATGTGAGTAGAGCCAAGTGAATTTATCTTACCTTACCCCCCTCCCGCCAAGTCAAAGACTGGGTTAAGTTTACAAAGCATCATATCATGCGTGTCATTCATGGTGGGGATGTGGATGTTGATGATGATGATGTTGATCAGCAACCGCAACGACTCTCGGGTACTCGATTGCGTGAAAATAGTTTCCTTATTGTTAAACGTTTTGTTATTTGCAACGTTGTTGCGATTGGCAGCTAAGCGTTAAAACAGCCTACTACCTGCACACTACCTGCCTGCCTGTCGGCAGTGACATAAGAGGGGGAGAGTGAAAAATGAAAAATATGAAATGAAAATTGTGAAAATATGTAATACATATACATTTATGTATATATTATTAGAATCTGAATCTCAAGCGACTAAATTGATGTTTAGATAGGGGCCACACCTCGTAAAATCATCTAGTTTAACTTTGAAACGTACAATCGATTACTTAATCTAACGGCTAGTGGGCAAAGTGAGACCACTTAATGTTGGATTAAAAATCATGCTAGATATTCTCAACTTCGGATTAAGTATTCCCGATTTTTAATATTAATTTTTAATTTGGATCAAGAATTCTGAGTTTGAAATATTGATACTTCAAATTTGTATCGAACACACTCAAAACTGTATGTGAAACTCATAATTTTGAATTTCAAATAGGAAAAAATTGAAATTGCATTTTTTTTCTCTGCCTAAAAGCGGTTTATTATAACAACACCTACAAACTATTGCCTACTTATGGGCAGCATGTTGAAATAAATTAAATATTTTGCCGCTAAGTAGGCAACAGAGAATTAAGTGAAGTAAATGAGGAAAAAAGTGCAAGTGCTTGCTTCAGGGGGATTTGTAATTGTAATTTCACTGTCATGAACAAATAAATATTTTCGGTTTTTTTTCGTTTTCGCTTTAAACCTTTATGGGCATGTCAACATTTTTCTTTCTGGCAAAAATGTCATTGATTTCCGTTAGTGGAATCAGCCAATTAGGCGACTTTGACACCCAACCGAAATTGTTGAGCGTTTGTGGCAATTGAGTTTAGTGAACTTGTTCCCAACCGCACACCACCCCACATTGTGCATCGCCACCACCACCACCACCCCTTTCTCCTTTCATGTCAGACTAAATAAACGATTATTTCTGCGCTACATAATTATGCGGGTAGGCAGAGAGCGGCAACCAAGGTCTTTTCCCTTGGCTAAATTGTACAAGTAATCACATTTAATTACATGGACTCCGCCTCCTTACACTTTTCTTCGTCTCTATGTATGCCACACAGCATCTTAACTGTGTGTGTTGGTGGTGGCACTGACTGTTGGTTGCCTGCCTGCCTGATCGTTGGTTGGATGACGGTTGGTGGTGCTGGTGGTGGGAGAAATTTTGTGAAGAAATCATGTCAAAGCGATCTTCTGACCCACACACCAAAACCATCGCACTGACTGACTGACTGGTCTGGCATGGCAAATGAGTTTTGAAGTGTTGTCGCTTTTGTTGTTATTGTTGGCAGCGAATTACACGCTTCTTGAAGTTTTCGTTTGTTTCGTTTAGTCTTTTTTTTTGTGGGTGGGGGAGCCCACAAGTGTTCAAGTATTCAACGCCTAAGACCTAACACAGTGGTTTTAAGATCGATAGAAAGTGGCTACAAAGCTCTACATAAATAGTTATATCGGTCAAATATGCACGAAATTAAATTGAATTGTGTTCAATTTTGGAAGTAAACCTTGAAATGACTTCAAATAACTTTGATTTTTCAAGTGGTGACCCCGACGTGTGAATATCGCAAACCATTGAGCTGAAAGCTTCTTTCTCGGGTGAGCTACATTACATTAAAAAGTGAACCACTGTTCATGCATTTGGTTGTACCCTCATTTTGCCGCCAAGATGACACTTGATGCACAATTATGGTACAATTTATTAATAATTATGAGTAAATGAATACACAAATTGTAAGTTCTATGCCCTGTTTTTGTGATATCGAGAGAGAAAGGGTCTTTTTGTTGTTTTTTTTTTTTAAGTTATAATTCAGTACAATTTATCAAGCCACGATCGTTGAGGCAAATGAAATTGCGCATAATAATGAAGTGCCAGGAGAAAACGAATTGTGCAGGGAAGGAGATGAAGCAGGAGGACTCGGAGATGGAGGGTTGAGAAGGGCTAGAACAGATGATGCAGCCGATCATGGTCGTTTGTTGCTGTTGTTGTTGTTGTGGTTAAATATAGATACAGAGACCAGCCAGAGTCGTCGTAGTCGTCGTCGTCTTGGTTTTGCCTGCCTGCAGCATCTTTTTCTTCTTTAGTTTTTTTCTTTTCGTTTTCCTTGAGTTGCGTTGCTTGTGCAAACTTCCATTTTGCCATAATTTTCTAAACTTGCCTGCAGCATCAGCAAGAACTTAGGTTAGGGCTAGAAGACTGGAGTTGGTTGGGTCGCCTGGGCTGGTCTCTGGTCTGTTTCTAAGTAGAAGTTGTCGCTGTTGTTGTTGCCTGCATTTGATCTCTGACTTGATCTTGAACGTGCTCATCTTCTTCTTAGTAGTTTGTTGTTCTTTTTTTGTTGTTTTGTTTTGTTTTCCACTGCTCGTGCTCGTGCTGTTGTAAATTGTTTTGTAAATTTGATATACTTCGCCTCCTCTCCACGGCTCAGTTCGATTCGGTTCGGCTCTCTTTTTTAGAGGGATTGTACTTCATTATTATTACAGTTGGTGCTGTTGTTGTTGGTAGAGAGACGACTTGTTCATTAGTCCATGCCCTGTCAAGTCAAGATCTAGCAATGACAACACAGTAGCTAGCTCTATATAAAGCTATAGTTTGAGCTTAACTTCTAAATGCCCCGCTGGGGGTAACCATATCTTTTTTGTTGGCTCTGTCTAACAGTCTTTGTCTTCCTTTACAGCAACAACAACTACTCATGTATCTGTATCTGTATCTGGCCGCTTGTATCTACAAGCTGCAAAAATGCCAACAGCGGCTGCTGCTTTTGCCTTCTACTTATTGCTGATTATTTTTATTGCTTCTGTGTTGTGATTCATTATTTTCTTTTGCTTTTACCACACAATTCCACCACCAGTCTCCTCCCCTCCCAGTGATAGATAAGGTGAACTATCTGCTATAGAACGAAATGTGTTTTTGCTCCGCTTTTCTCTTCTTTCTTTTTGAACTTATTGAATTTTTAGACAATTGCATCACTTTCGTGAAGATGAAGGATGATGATCTGAATCATCTTCTTAAAATTATAATGGGCCTAGCCCCGAAACATTTTTAGTATCTGCATTCCCGAAAATCAAATTTTTGTCTGCTTTAATTAGAGCAACGACCTCAGGATACTCTCTATCGAGTGGAAATATCATAACTTCCGCTAGCTCAACTCATTCTGATTACCAGTTATATATTTTAATAACAATATCTGGATCATATTTAAGGGTTTCTTCTTCTGATTGGGAAATACGATTTTACTAAGGTGTCAGAGAGCGAGGATCGGTCTCTCAACGTTTGTCCTCAAAAATATACCCTTCAATTTTAGAGGGTAGAGGGTAGCCTCTTCCTTTCTGGTTATACGCCTTTCTCCTTCTCTCTCTCTGATCTTGTTTTATACGCCTAATGAGAGGAGGGACAGACCCTGTCTTACCATCATATGATGACGACGATGATGATTATTATCATCATCATCATCATCAGTTTCTCTCTCCCACTCGGTCTTTGTGGTGTGCTGTCTCTTCTCTGAAAAGCCGGCTTGGTGGAGCAGTAAGCCTCTCCCTCTCTCCCACTCTCTCTCCGTCTCTCTGTCTCTCCCTCTGAGGTTTACCTCTTCCAATTGAAATTTATGATATTTGCTTGCAGTTCAAGTCGCGACTTCACAGCGACTAGTTGGCAATTTTTTACGCCTTTCGCTCGATTCGCTTTTGTTTTTTTATTTTTTGTCTTTTTTTATGTGATTCCTTGTTGTTGTTGTCATAGTTGTTATTGTTATTACTATGCAGTATTATTATTATTTGCTGCCGGTTTCAATTGACATTAAAATTGATAAGCGGCAAACAGAAAATAAAAATAGAGAGAGAGGCTCGTGTCTCCCTAGTCTCAATCTCAATCTTTTTCGCTCGTATTGCATAAAAAGTAATGTGAAGTGATTTCCTGAAACGAACAAAAATTGTTGCATAAACTGTCAAATGCATTTAGCAGGAAGCATATTAACATAATAAACTACATACATACAAATGTACATATAAATACGATTGACTGTAATTTTTGCAAAAAGTGAAAGAAATGAATTTAAAGAAATATATAAATTTAACTGAAAAAAGTGTCTCAAGGCTGGACATTCGACTCTTGCACACACACACACACACACACGGTCTAACGCATTTGCACCTCTCGAGATGATGATGAGTAAATAAAAACCATTTGGCCATTACAAATCGTATAAAACTGAGAACCAAAAACACACACATTTCATTTAAAAATAAAATGGCATCTGTTTTGACTGATGCATATTATATATATAGTACGATATCGCCTCAACCAAAAACTATATATACTGTATATTAGATGGAAAAACTTTTTTTTTTAAAGATGACACAAATTTTGCGCTTGACAGCTCGAAAAATCAAAATCAACAAAATTAACGAAAGCCAAATAATGTCACATAAATCACAAAGAGGCATTTGTTAATAATGCTATTATTATTGTTGTTGTTGTTCTTCTTGCTCCACATTTTGAGAGAGAGAGATATACATATATGTACATATATATAGTAAGTACATACTATAATTTGAGTTTGTTTGCCTATGTCGCAGTCGGTGAATGGAGCAACAACAACACCAGGAAAGTCTGATAAAGTTAACAAATATGGAAAAGAAATATATATACAACATACAAATAAACAAATTCTTATATGAATTTATGTTATAAGAAATATGCAAATATTTGCACAGATTAAGCAAGAAAGAGAGCGAATTTGTAACGCTGCTTAATCAGTTTTAATGAGGCTAATTGACTCAAAGAATATCTCAAAGTTCTTTAACACCCCCTTCAAAAATTGAACTGATAAGGATGAAGGAAGCCTGAGATTCTTAATGAGAATTAGAGGTTTTGTTGAGGAATCTACCAAATGGTTTAAGGTCACGGGGTAGGTCTTTTGGGGTCTTATCGACTTACATTCATCTCACTTCGCAACTCTGTTGCAATTTTGAGAGCTTATCATTCTAATTAGGAAAAACCAAGCCCAATTTTCTTTCGATATTTCATATCTATCAACTCAAATACTTGTATCTCGCTGTAAAGCGATGTATTTTATCCATTGAGAATAGAAATAGAAAATTCCTGATCAGGTTTAATAGCTGACTCCATATAGACTTCCAAATTAATCGTTCCTCCTAAGAATATATTGAGAACTCCCCTTAACCCAGGGCACTGGTTTTTCTGCAAATTCCACTGTGCACTGTGCACTTTGTGATATATACAAATTAAAATCGAAGAATGAAGTTAAAGTCATGGCCACTGAAAGAAGTTCTTTCATGATTAGTTGCCCTTTTATGCCCTCATCTCTTTATCAACTTGACCCAAGAACAAGAATTCTGCGCAAGTGCAGCAGAGCAATCGCCGGCAAAACGCCAAAAGAAGAAGCTCCCATAAAGCACTGCCCAGCAAGAGAGCGAGCGAGAGAGACAGAGAGAGAGAGAGAGAACGAGAGTCACTCACATTCAGCAAGAGAGGAGCCCCACATGGGGAGCGAGAGAGAGCATAAACGATGCGCGCAGCTTTAGCCACTAGCTTGTCGTCGTCGTTAGGTGGAGACCAACGGCAGTTAAGTTGAAGACGAGAAGCCAAAGAGAACGACCGCGAAACGAACGACGCTACGGAATATAAAACGCGTCAAACAAACAAACAAACAAACGAAATAATATAAACCAAAACAACTAACGAAATAAAATTTAGCAGAATAATAATAAATGCAGCCGGCGAAGAGAGGATACCTGAACCCAAATCAGAAACGAAAACCGAATCAAGAAGATAAAAATAATACTTGAGGCAGATGAAAAAAAGAAGTCTATAAATTATAAAGAAATATAATCATCATTCCAACGCAAAGTGCAAACCGAAGAGGACAGCACAGAAGGAAAGGTGTGTGTGTGTGTGTGTGTGTAATCAATAGAAAGACAATGCAATAAATGATCAAATGAAGATTCCCTAAACAAATCAAATGGATCCTTTGATCAATATTTTTGCAATGTTTTTCGACAGCAAATCGTATTTATATATTATTTAATTTCGATCCTGTATAGAACGTGAAATGTGATGTCATCATTGAAAAAAAAAACGAACTTTGCGTAGAAGAAAAAGAAAAGTTAACCAGCCAAACGATAACAACTACAACATTTTTTGTTTCGTCCGGATAAAGTCAATAAAAATACCAGAAATCGAATTTCCCATTGCCAATTGTGTGTGTGTGATAAGAACAACAGAAGAGCAGCCATGTCATCGGATTATATGGTCTATGTGGACATGGCCTGGGAGTGGGCTGCCTGGTTGCCCTATTTACTGATCACCTATGTCTTCCTCACCCTCCTGCCCAAATCGTTGGTGCGAATGAAGCGTTTCGCCAATGCGGACTACGAGGCAAATCGTAATAAATTCCATCGTTGCTATGGCCCCGAATTATGCTGTCATGTGCTGGCCCAGGAGACAGCTGCCGCCAAACAGGTTAAACAAAAGACGCGTAAGCCGGTGACAAGGGTCTATCCGAAGCGTCAGCAGCCGCATCACCCAAAGGAGGAGCTGCCTCCATTGCCCGTGCCAGTGAAACGAAGCAATGTGACGAAAATCGCACGAATGTTCGAGACAGGGAACACTAGCAGTGGGAAGCCTACGACACGTGTCTCTCCCCTTACTCTGCCCGAGATACGCATGTTTGGAGCCAGTGAGGAATCGACTGAGTCCACACCATGTCCCTCACGCAAATCCAGCATAGCCACACATCTGCGTCACATTGAGCAGGCGATGCTCCAGCTGGAAGAGGAACTACAGCAGAAGCAACATCAGCCGCAGCAGCAGCATCCAACTGCAGAGAGCTGCAAGACGACTACGACGACAGTGCACAGCGATTGGGAACCGATGGCTGTGCCTGTATTGAGGCACGGTTCTCGTCGTGGCACTTCAGCCACACCCTCAACAGCCTCACCCTTATCCTCCAGCTCACCAGAGCCACCGGCCTCGCCTGTGATGCTGCGTCAGCCGACTGATTTTTGCCTTGACATTAGCATGGAGAATATCTTTCAGGCCATTGCCCGCAGTGCTGAGGAATCGGACAGCCTGTCGCCAGTCACCTGTATCGATGACATACTCTCCGAGCGTCGGTTCTCTCGGTCATTGTCGGCCTATTCGATCACAGATTTGCTGAACGAGGAGCTGGCCTCCAGTTCGTCCAGTACGTGCCATCTAGATGAGTCGACCTATGTGAATAATGATACGAGATGAACGAATCGAACCAGAGATTAACAGATATTAGATGATTGTTCTATTTTCTTGGGTCAGCGTGCGTGTGTGTGTGTGTGCCATCATCAGATGAATGGGTCACCCATTCCTCCCGCCCATTACACTGGTTGCTTTTGTTTTTCGAATGACTCACAAATTTGTATGGTCGGTCACAATCTATGAATGATTTATTCCTACATGTATCATACATACATACATACGTACATATATATAACATATAGGCTCATATATATAATTCTGAATATATATGTACATATATACGCGTAGAAATGCTTAGAATTTAGTCTACGCCGTTTTTCCTTACCCTTTTGCATTTTGTTTGTTTAATTAACGAAAGCTTAAACAAATTTAAATCTCACATGCAAAAATAAATCAATTGTACTTACTTTTTGTATTTTTTTTTTATATTTTTTTTTGCTTATGTAAGTGTCAAAGAATAGAAAATTGTGTCTCAATGTAAAAATTTGTAATATGAAGAATTTGTATTTAGTATTATTATTTATCCCTAAACCAACGTATATACATACATACATATATGCCTATATACAAACATATATATTATATCTATCTATAAATAAACACACACAAATTAGAATCGTTTACAACGACGAATTCATTAATAAATAAATAATAGTCATTTATTACACCTATCTAAATTTGTGTTCTAATAAATGTTTAAACAGCTGAGCAAAAATCAAGGCAAAATATTTGAAGAAGAAAATCGTTTTGCTTTAGCTTTGGGTTGTTTTTGGGGTTTTCGGTCTGCTTATTTCTTCGTTTTTCAAGGTGTTTTCAAACATAGATACAGGGTGATCTAACTAGTGGTTGCAAAATCGATTAATTATCGTTTGATCAGATAGGATTGATTGAATAATTAGGATTGATTGAATAATTAGGCAAATTTTCTTTAAAGTCTCAAGCTCTTGTTTAAGCACCCTGTATATTTTATAGAGGGGGGTAATCTTCTTCATCATCATCATCATCATCAGCCTCACCGAAGCGTGTCTTCTCGCAAAAGCCAAAGACAATTTGTCAAATAAATTGATGCGAAATCAACTCTTTCGTGATTGTTCATTAATAATGGAATTTGAAAATGAAATTTCAAATTTCTCACAAATTTTGTGTGTGTGTGTGTAAAGTGAGGCTAATTCTTTGATTGATTTGTGACCAAAGAGATTTTCAAGAGAGAGAGAGGGGAAAAGGTGTGATTTAGATATAATGGAGACATTTGATGAATCAAACAAAACTTCAAGTCTTATCAGTCGAAAGTGCAATGGGTATATTAACTGGAGCTAAGATATCTAGGTATATATATTTTCGATCTGTTGGCTGTTTGGACTTTGATTTATCCACTTGTACTTATATCTTTTATGAACTTAGCTCTCATTGCAAATGTGAATGAACTTTCTGTGACCATTGCTGCTTATCAATTAAATATATGCCGCCGCATCTCCTCTTTCCTTCCATTTGATATGAGAAATTTCAATTAATACATCAACAAAAGAATTACAAAAACTAAATGGAAAACTTCCACACACACACACACGCACACACGCACACACACACACACACGCACACACACACACACCCTGATTTGCATTCCCCCTTTTGTGTTTGTATTTACAATAAGATTTGGCTCTATTGGCCAAATGCCCACACAATTTGCACTACACTTGAACTTGGGCAGGCCAAAAATCCATAGTTTTGGCCCAATTGCCAAAAATCATATGGAAATTTGTAGCATTTAATTAGCCACCTCGAACCTCAAAACTTTCCTATATTTGGCATAAACAATTTGAATAGCCAATCTAAAATGGAAACAAGACATGAGTGATACATCTAGAGTGAAGGGCATTCAAATGAGCAACTGCAGAAAACTGATTGAACCGATTAAAATCAAAAATGGGAGCATTCGAGGGCTATCTTATTGAATTGAATTTATCTACATTTTAGCGAAAGTCGCATTATTATTAGCGAGGCATCAACCGTTATGGCTAAAGATGACTTTAATTGTTAATCGAAAGCTAGATCGGAGTGATCAATTAGTGCCAGGCTCGAAGGAGAACCAATAAAATTATAAAGTACGGATGCCAACTACTAATTGTTAATAATTGAAACTTTTACTTAGAAAACTAAGAATATCTATCTGTCTATTAATCCATCTACATACAAAATCCATGACTTTATTTACTCTTAGATAGATGAAGTTTCAATTTGATTTTAAATCTCGAAAACAAATTGATCAAATGGGGGAATCTACTAAAGATATGATTTTAGACGAAAAATGAAAATTCCTGGAATGAAACCTGGAACCTATTAAAAACTGTTTAAAATTGGTTTCCATATTGCTTTTTCAAGCTACACATATGTATACACTTCGTTCAATGTTATTTTCAATACGATAACATTTGCTGCGTATACGTGATTTGGTTCTAGGTTAGGCAAAACGACCGTAGAAATGCTGCATTTCGATGGAATTCTAATTTATATGCCTCAGTTACACTCCTAGGTGCAATGTTTCCACAAGAGGAGCGTAAGTGAGAGTGTATTAAAAGCAACGTCAATAGTCAGCAATCAGCAGCAAGCAACCACACAACAACAACACCATAACGTGAAACTATTATAATAAATTGGCATTCATTTGTTGATATTCTCTGGCGTCATGCCTCTCCTCGGAACAAGCTCAACAACAAAACATTTACCTTTTGTGTTGCTTTTTATTATTTTTTTTTAAATAGGTATTGAATCTCATAGCCAATATTATTTGGTAATCGAATCGTTGGGATTTGTGTGTTTTGTTTCCCGTTTCGTTTCTTTTTCTTTTTGTTTAAGGTATTTTATCAAAAATTTATTTCTCCATATGCATGTATGTATGTACATATATGTAAGTATGTGGAATGATTCATCATTTTGTATTTGGTTATAGTTGTGTGTTTCGCTGCTGTTCAGCCAGGTAGTGTGAGGAGTCGAATGGAGTGAGGAAGAGGGAAGCCAGAGAGAGAGAGCCTTCATTATGATAAAAACGCATGACACATACTATACGCTAAATTTCAAGAGAATTTCATTGAGTAAGGGGGTGAAGGGTTGCGGGCAAGAGTTAAGAGCAGTGCGCCAAGGTTATGTCCATTGTTGCTTTTGTTGATTAAGTGTTATTTGTTGATATAAGAGAGCATTATGATTGACAACAAAAACCAGCTAAGATTTCTTCAGTCAGTGCTCTCAAAAAGAGCGAATTGATAATGTCATTTGCTTAAGGCAAACTGCAAATAATCAATGAGGAAGTCAGGCGCGGTTAATTCATGGCATTCAAATATAAGTTGATCCACTTAATCATGAATATTTTTTCACAGCTTGTAATTGTAATAGGAAAAATGTGATCCACTAGCTTTAAAAGAGACCTCATTCATGGTTTCTTCAATTTGGTTAACCCGTCCCAAAAAAAAAGGAAGATTTCTCAATCTTTTCGTTAAGAAATCTGTGAACTTTTTGATCCTCCTCCCGCAAAGAGTTAATGATTAATAGAGGCCCAATGTAGTGAAATTGAAACAAGAATTTCTTCAAGTTCACCTCTAATTCGTTACAGACGAGATTATCGTAAGTGAATCCGAAGAAAAGTAAACGAAAGTGCAATGAAAGTAAATGAAAAGTTTGTGCTTCTTTCTATCTATCGCGATGGTCGATGTTCTACCAATCTATTATCATCAGCAGAAAAGTGCGAAGATATACATATAAATTTTCAATTTCTATTTGTTGTTGTTGGCAATTTACACTTGTCACACCATAAGACATAAAGTTTGGTTTTGTTTTGTTTGAAAATAAATATATATGAATGATAAGTTAATATTGACACTTCATTAATGCTTTTCAAAATTCAAAACAAATAGCAACAACTTAGTAGTAGTCAGAGTGCCCTGAGAGTTCTCTATGAGAGAGGAGAGTCTGATGAGAGCTCTTATCTTATCTCCCTCTGCTCCCTTCTATCTCTCTCTCGCTGTCTCTCCTCTCCCTCTCTTATTGCATTTAACGTAAATTGAAATTGTTGCTCCGAGGTGCCAGTTGCTAATTTTGCTTTGTGCGGGCAGCAAGCCCCTAGTTTAAAGATAGATAGAGATACATCCCATTAATGGGGCATATTTAGTATTATTTGAGTCGCTGTTTTGTTTTTGAGGTGTGCCCAACAACAAACAACAACAAAGAAACATGAAAAAAGTGAAACTGGTAAACACAAAAGTTAGAAAAACATAGATTAAAAGGGGCGCGCAAAAAACAGATTCTACAAATGGGTTCGATTAAAAAAAGCAGGTGGCAAATCAAACGCAGTTGGATGCGTCATCGATCGATCGATCGATACAAACAACTGGGAACAACCCAGTTTTGTTTTGGTTAGCCAACCCGATAAGGGTCGTTAGAAGAGAAGAGAAGAAGATGCATTCCATATTTGGTTAATGCTTGCTTTATTTCTTTTTAAATGTCAAATATTTGGACAGTGTGGGCGTGTTGAAATCACAAAACGCAAGAGAGAGACATATGTAATTAATTATTATTAATTTATTAATTCACCAACAGGAATCGCTATCTTTGGCCCATTCGCTGTCGGACAAACCATTGCCGCCATCGCCCTTGATACCAACCAGCCTTGAGGGTGGCAAAGTCTCAGATCGTTTGGGTAAACTTCAATCCAATTCAGAGAACTGGAAACAGCGCATAGGTAAGAGAGATAGAGATGGAGAGAGAGTTCTTCTTCGTATATAATTGATTTTGCTTTCATTTTTTAGAACAAACCGATGCCAAGAAGTTTACAGTCGCTGGACGACTTCAGGTCAAATCGCAATCTCCTGTCGAATTGCAATTTCAACGTTCACCCAATGATGCAGCCAAAAAGTGTCCTCTGCTGGAGGTGCGCAGTGCCAATCAACCGCAATTGGGACTGGCCAAAAGTCCCTCCATGATGGTGACTACCACCACTACGACAAGCAAACCGTCGGCTCAGCGCAGTTTGAGTGTCAATCCCGAAGAGGAGATTAGCCTGAGTCGCTCCAACAGCAACAGTAGCAGCTCATCCACTACAGATTCCGATGGTGGTGGTGGCGGTGGCGTTTGGCCACAGAATGCCAAACAGAATAAGGAATTGGCCAATAGCAAGAGTGCAGCTGCACCCACCAATGTGGGCTCCAGGATACTAGTGCCACGTCTCGATGATGAGGAGACCTTTGAGAATTTCTTTGCAGCTCAATCAAAACCGGAAAAGGAGCAGCAACAGCAGAAGGACGAGCAACTGCTGGATCTAGATGATATCAAGCCAACTGAGCGGTAAATTTCACACACACACACACACACACGCACACACTCGAAAAAATTAAATTCGAAAATGAATACATGATATTTTTATGATCTTAGACTCGTGACCAAACGAAATATACAAGGACCCAAGGGGCGACGAGCTGCTGGACGCAATCCTCTCAAGAGTTTGGCTGCCCGCAGTGACATTAGCTCGGAATATACGGAACAGAAATCTGGGATAGCTGAACGTGAACTAAGACGTCTTAAACTGGAGTCATGTGAGTGGGATCTCTAAGCTTTAATCACCCTAAAAATACCCTCTTATCCCTGTGTCTTTTTCCTTGTCTGTTTTATATAGTTGGTCATGGTCGTGGTAATTTGGCTGCTGAGGCCATTGCCGGTTTGGCCTCTGTTGAGGATTTCAAATCGGTTGCCTTGAGATCATCATCGTTGCCATTGCAACAGATGTGGTTACCCCATAAGCCCATAATGCTGCTTCATGTCAAGGGACGCACTCATGTCCAGACCCGACTGGTTAGTCCAACGCATCTCTCACTGAATCGTGGTGATTGCTTCATCTTGGTGGCCGAGACGCAGCTCTTCCGTTATGTTGGCTCCTTTGCCAATGTCATCGAGATTTCGCGCAGCAAGAAAATCTGCGCCGCCATTGTGGAGAACAAGGATTTGGGATGCACAGCTAGTCAGGAGGTTATACTAACCGATGGCAAATATCTCAATGAGCGTCAGTGGCGTCAGTTCTGGACATTGTTGGGCATCTCGCCATCGGATGAGACTCCGGAGATAGCCGATTCTGGACATGCCGACGAGGACGATGTCTTTGAGAGCAGTTTGATCGAGACGAATAAAATCTATGAGTTCCAGGATGATTCACTCATGCCGCTCGAGAAATACTGGGGCTCCATACCCAAAGTCGATATGCTGGATACGCGTAAGGTGCTTGTCTTTGATTTTGGAAGCGAGCTCTATGTGTGGAATGGCAAGAATGCTCCATCGGATGCTAAGCGTGCGGCCATGCGTTTGGCCCAGGAGCATTTTGTCGCACAGGATTCGGCCGATTATGCCCAATGCTATTTGAATCCTCTCAATTATGCTGCCATTGTGGGCAAACGCGCGAGTGTGGCGTACGCCAAGAGATGTCCCCAACGACCGGATTGGTGTGTTTTGGGTAAAATTACCCAAAATATGGAAACGATTCTGTTCAAAGAGAAATTCAGCGACTGGCCCGAATTGGAGCGTGAAGATCTGGAGAAGGATTATCTGGCGAATGGCGTCAATATTGTGCGTGCCCTCAATGGGGCTGCTCTATTCAAGGGTGAACCCTATCAGGAGCCCAATTTGGTGCTGGAGCAGGCTAATTTGGGGCGTGGCAACTTCTATTATGACACGGACACGATGCGTCATTGCGATGTCATAACCAAATCCACAGATAAATGGCAAATTCATGAATTCAACTTTGATGCAGCCAATTCGCGAGAGGATTACGGTCATTTCTATTCAACGGAGAGCTATATAGTCAGATGGATCTATCAGATATCGGTCACGGTACGCGAACTGAGCGGCAAAGTATCGAATCGCAGCACTGTCGGCCGCGATCGTTGTGTCTACTTCACCTGGCAGGGTCAGGATTCGAGTGCAAATGAGAAGGGTGCCGCTGCCCTCTTAACAGTGGAATTGGATAAAGAGAAGGGCGCCCAATTGCGTGTGGCCCAGGGGGATGAGAGTACAGCGTTTGTGCGCCTATTTAAGCAATTGTGGCAACATCGCGGACGCAGGGACAAATGCTTGGAACGGCGCAATCAATGGCGTCTCTATCAGGTGCAGGGCAATATCAAAGATGAGACCATTCTCAAGGAGGTCGACTGCCGGGCATGCCAGTTGCGTTCACGCAGCTCCATGTTGCTAGTCCATGGCCAACAGGGTGTGGTTCTGGTCTGGCATGGCTCCAAAAGTTCAACACACACACGTAACATTGCTCTGGAGGCAGGGCAGGATTTGATCAAGCAATTGCCAAAGGATCTATTCATCTGCGGGGATTCGACTCCTACTCTCACCGAAATGGAAGAGGGTTCCGAGAATGAAGCATGCAAACTGGCCTTGGATTTGGAACAAAAGCGTCAGAACTATGGCAGTCTATTGGAATCAACGAAGGATTTTGACTATCTGCTGAGAATCTTCCATTTTAGCAGTACTCAGGGTGTGTTTAAGGCACAGGAATTGATCGATGGAATGCGCTGCCAAGATCTGCATAGTCCTTATCCATTTGCCCAGGCGCAGCTATATAATGCCCGACAACCGACCATATTTCTGATAGACGATGTCTCCGAGCTGTGGCTTTGGATGGGCTGGTGGCCACTGGAAGATGTAAAAAGTATGTAACAACAGCAACAACAACATACGAGTTGATGGAAAACAATGTGTCATTTTCCTTGTCTAATTTTAGTTAATATGGAGGAATCGAAGGATCGCAGTAGTCCCATTTCGAGCGATAATCGAGCTGGCGTCAATCGTTGGATCTCAGAGAGACGAGCTGCCTTAGAGACAGCCGTTGACTATTGGCGTGCCAAGCATGGCGATAACGAGACAGAAGCCTTTCATGGTATCAAAGGTCAAGTTGTGTGGGCTGGCCTGGAGCCATTGGCTTTCCGTGCCCTCTTTCCCGACTGGACGGAGCGTTCGGATGTCAAAGAAATTAATTTAGAGGTGAGTTTTAAATTCTTTCCTCCCCAAATATGTGCTAAATGGATTCTCTTCTCTTGATCTCAGGATGGCCGCACGGATACACCCACCTTGATAAGCACAATGTTGGCACAAATGACACAAACCGAGTATCCCCTGGAGGTCCTTAAGGCCCGCCCCTTGCCCGAGGGTGTGGAGCCGACACGACTGGAGGTCTACTTGAATGCCGAGGACTTTAAAGTGGCCTTGGGCTGCAGTCGGGCGGAATTCGAGCAGCTACCCATTTGGAAGCAGACCAAGCTAAAGAAGGAACGAGGACTCTTCTAGGAGAATGCAACTTATAGACTTGAACACACACACACAATCACAAAACAACAAAGAATTGAAAACAAAACAAACAACTAAATTTTAGACGTACATATACACTTTTTTTTTGTTTTTGATATGCAACGATTGCTTTTGCAGCGGGCACCTATAAAAAACATACGATGTATTCTATATATCTACTAGGACTATCACATATACACACTCACACACACACACTCACGTGCGCATATCCTTATAAACTCTCTATATATTTACACGCATACGCATATACACACATGCACATATATATACAAAGATATATATATGTCCATTATATATCCATTTATATAAGCATTAACGCAACACCAAGCAATAATAAATCTAATCCAAACTCGCTTCATTCGAAACATTTGTTCAGAGTTTGTTGGTTTTATTATTATTACTATTATTATTTTACCTGTAAATAATACTAAGTTGATTTTGTTTTTTTTTTACTTTTAATTTACGCACACATGTAATTCATTTTTTACGAATTAACGAAATTTTGCATTTGTTAAATTTCTGCAAACACCAAAAAAAAACCGCAAAGAAAACTAAAATCAACGAGCTCTCGTTGTTATATTCACATTATGGATATCAATTTAGTGTTAATTTTATTATTTTTACATTTAATCCTTACGCCTATTTGTATTTCTGTTTTTTTTTTATTATGTTAAAAGCAAATTTTTGCGTATTTAATTTTTATTAAATCAGTTTTACAAAATTCAACATTTTAATATTTTTACATTTAGTTTTGCCCATATAAGTATGCAATACAATTTTCATTTCAATTGAAAAACTAGAATATCAACCTACTAGCGATTCCTGCTCGCCTGTTATTTTGGCCACTCGATTTAATCTGATGTGAAATTAGAATTGAAGAATTTTACTCCCAAAATCGACCTACTGCTGATTTCTGTTCGCCTGGTATTTCACATGGTTAATACCCTAAGTCGACCTACTGCTGATTTCTGTTCGCCTGGTATTTCACATGGCTTACACATGCAGATCCATACCACTAGTTGGTTCGTCGAATTTCTGTAAGGGGGTTAGGTCGTCAAAATTGTGATTAAAAGCATAAAATGCGTGTATCTCAGCCATTTTAAGGCCAATCATCATGTTTTTTGGCCAAAAGGAAGTATTCGCCAGGTAGCATCGATTGGCATCATCAAATCCTTGATATACCTTCAATGGGCTGATAAGCACGTACTATTCCCTATGGAACAGACACTACTAACTGGAGAACCAGTTAGTGGGTCGAAACGAAACTAGTATCAGACGATCCCAATCAAGGGGATCTATCGTCTGGCCAAATATCATTTACATAGTGCTACGGGAAATTGAGTTATCCAGGTTTTAAGATTTTCCATGATTGATACATGATTCATGCCAGCTGAAAAATAAAAATATTTGTTGCATACCCTCGCGGCTGAAAAAAATATTTCTTAAAATTTTTGCTGCATACTGTCTAGGCTGATGGGATGCATAAAATAAATTGAGGGGGAAGAATTTTTTGTTGTTTGGGGGAGGGGGTGGGTGGTTTTGTGGGTTGTGGGGGGAAAGTTATTAGTGATGGGAGGAGGAAATGGTTAGTGACGGGAGAAGGCGGCTAGGGATGGGAGAATGTCGTTAGAGGTGGGAGGAGGTGGTTGGTGTGTGGGTGGTAGGTGGGTTGTGGGAGATGTTAAGTAGGAGGAGGAGGAGGTGTATTAATGGTGAGGGGGGAGAGGTATTAGTGATGGGAGGAGGTGTGTGTTAGTGGTGTGGGAAGGTGGGAGGTGTTAGTGGTGGTGGGTCAGGATGTGTTGTTAGTGGTGGGAGTTGTTAGTGGTGGGAGATGTTAGTGTTGGGATATGTTATTAGTGTGGTGGTGGTGGTGGTGGTAGGAGGGTGGGTGGTAGGTGGTGTGGGTGGTAGGTGGTGTGGGTGTTGTGTGTGTGTGTTTTTCCCTACCTAACCCTACCTATTATTTTCTCTCTCTCTATCCTGTTCTACCTATCTCACTCTAACCCTACCTAATCTAGTCTGCTTCTTACTTATTTTACAATTAATTTAAATTTTCTGAAACCTGCCACCGCAACGACATGCGTGGGATCCGAACCAGGGATCGTTGGCTTCAGAGTCTAAGCTTCTACTCACTGAGCTACTGACTGCTGTAAGCGACAGGCAGCGAAACTGCAATAAGACGGGCTTTGGCGGATGACGTCACGCAATGCGAAATTTCTGTTCTATAATTAGAATTCTCATTCTGCTTTAAACTGCAGGCAGCGAAGCTTGGGAGGATGACGTCACGTGACAAAAATTTTTGATTTAACCGGAGATTTGTATTCGTCTAAGCCGGAAAATGAACATGCTAATGATCTGAAATTATGGAGGTAATTTTAATTTAAGAGCCAAGAATTTAATTGATTTAAAAAAAAAAAAAAAGTTGACTAAAGCCGCGTTTGGATTTTGTCACGGGGGGATTTGAACTCGTGTGTTCAGTACCCGATCAATACTGAGACACCTTTTTAAAATAATTGACAAGCAATTAAAAGCAATGATTAAGGCGGAGATTTGTACTTCGTCTAAGTCGGAAAATGAACATGCTAATGATCTGAATTTTAGGAGGTAATTTTAATTTAGGAGCCAAGAATTTAATTGATTTAAAAAAAAGAAAAAAGTTGACTGAAGCCGCGTCTGGATTTTGTCACGGGGGGGATTTGAACTCGTGTGTTCAGTACCCGATCAATACTGAGACACCTTTTTAAAATAATTGACAAGCAATTAAAAGCAATGATTAAGGCGGAGATTTGTACTTCGTCTAAGTCGGAAAATGAGCATGCTAATGATCTGAATTTAAGGAGGTAATTTTAATTTAGGAGCCAAGAATTTAATTAACTTAAAAAAAAAGAAAAAAGTTGACTGAAGCCGCGTTTGGAGTTTGTCACGGAGGGGATTTGAACTCGTGTGTTCAGTAACCGACGAATACTGAGACACCTTTTTAAAGTAATTTACAAATAATTTAAAAAAAATGCTTATTCTATAGCGGCTTTGAGGGGGAGGGACATCTCTAAGGAAGATGGATTTCATTTGGTTATCCTACGTTTATTATAATTTAATTAATATCTAAAATTTTTGCTTATACTGCAAATTTTGGGAAGTGATCCGGCCATGACTTAAATGCGAAAAATAAGTGACTAAATTTTTAACTATGGTTAAATTCAGATTTCAATCCTTGCTGCTCCATGGTAGATACACTCGATCGTTTACACGATCGCTCGGTTGGTCACTCGCTCCCCAAAAAATGGCCTATGATGATGCTTGAATTTGGCGAATGAGACGTGCAACTAGCTCGCAGCAGGCCTTCTGTCGGTTCTTGGCCACCGCCATGACTTCATCATGATTAGCCTCGTCATCCTTTTTGTCGCTGTATTCAGTGGCACATTTGTTGGTAATCAGACTGAAGGCGAAGACCTTCATGTCGCAATGGCGGGCAGTGATGACTTCATGCACAGTGGACATGCCAACGGCATCCACGCCCATCATACGAAGAGCCTTCAATTCGGCAATAGTCTCATAGGTCGGTCCACCTAGGCAGGAATAGACGCCCACATGCATATTGGCCTCGATTCCCATTTGTTTGCCAATTTCGAGAGCCTTGTTAATCAGTTCCTTGTTGTATGAGTTGACCAAAGCGGGGAAACGTGGACCAAAGCGAGGATCGTTGGGGCCCTGGAGTGGGGAATTACCAGCAAATCCAAGCATGTTGACGTGATCGTGCATTAGCATAATGTCGCCCACTGAATACTTGGGATTAATGCCACCAGCGGCATTTGTGGCAAATAGATATTCGACACCGCAGAGTTTCATCACGCGAACGGGCATGGAACATTTGGCCAATGGATAACCTTCGTAGAAATGGAACCGTCCCTGCATGGCCATGACAACGGCACCCTCCAGAGTACCCACCACCAATTTACCAGCATGTCCCTCTACAGTTGACACCGGAAAATTGGGTATTTTCTCATATTCAAAGACTTTCGCATCCTGAATGATGTCTGCCAATGAGCCGAGACCCGAACCGCAAATGATACCAATCTTGGGACGCATACTCGAGCCCTTTACAATGAAATCGGCAATTTCCTGGATGACCTCATAGGGATATCTATTGAGAGAAATGACATATATATAGATTAGTTATCACAGCAGGACAAACGGTAGGACGGTGAAGAGAAAAACGTTACAACAACTTTCGGCCAGAATTTATCATCCCAGTTGGAAGAACGTATGGAGTACATATGAAGAACATATTGTGGACAAGAGATGAAGAAGAAGTAGCACCTACTACTACTCCTCCTCCCTCATCATACAGAAAACAGAAAAAATAACAGATGCTTATTTATCGAGTACGAGAAAATTTTAGACACAAAATATCAATCAGCTTTGATGATTCACACAATGAAATAAATACTGAAAATAGTACACTGAAAACAATAATAAAACACAAAAGTAGAGTAGGAACTACAAACGTGTCTTCATTCATCACGCGTAATGCTCTAAGTTCTTCGCTTGAAAGGTAACATTGGATTTTCTCCGGGTTATTGTTAAGGCTGCAAAAAAATGTTGGCAAAATATAAACAAATTCAATTGAGTAAGGCAAAAAAAATTACCCAGACAAAAAAAAACAGAGTTTTATGATGATTTTATGGTACGAGGAGACGCGGGACGGTGCGAACCAGGTGAGAAACGCAACCCCTTATCGGCTTTGAAAGAAACGGAAGAATGTTGTTGCGAGGTGACAAAAACAATGTTATTAAATGTTTGTCTAAATTGCACATTTATCAAGAATCTAAGCTACAATTAAATACAAAAAAAAAACACAGACACAGGCCAACACAAAAAGAAGGTCCATAAAAAATGATCACCCGTGAAGCAAACAACCAGCTTCTTTTATTACAAAGCACTTCGCTTGAAGGCATTTGAGCAGCAGTTAAAGAGTAGTAAATTAAGAAAATGGAATGCATTCTCACTTTTACATGTCTTTTTAGCGCACCATGTCGAGAGCTTAAGGGTGTAGCTATGTTAGAGAGCACTATCGCGCTTCTTACGAATTACATGTGTTTTTAACGGATCACCAGCTTGTTGCAATTTAGAGGGACAAATTTGAGGGGCCTCGCCATGATATATTGCCTTTGCAGAACCCAACGACCTTAAATGGTTGGTTAACTCAAGGTCAACGACGTTGTTCTTCTTAAGAACACGCAAAGGACGACTCTCACGCAAAGGGTGGATGGAGTAAGCAAAATGAATTATTGCAGAAATTCAATAGGAATTCAAGTTGTGTGTTGACTTGTGTAATTATTGGTTTTGTAAACTGGTTCGAGGTTAAATTGCATAAACTTGAACTGAACTGGGTGGTAGTTGGGGAGTGTTGTCAATGCCCCCACCAGACGCACGTACACACACTCACACACATATACTCGCTCTATTCTGACGGCTTTTGATTAAGCCAAAAGTAAACATTGTTTCACACGTGCTGCTGCTGCCCAGTGAAATCTTCTCCTGGGGTTTCATCATCATCATCCTCATCAGTTGTTTTTGTCAAACTGTCAGAGAACTGATAAGTAATCAATATTACACAAAAAACAAAACGAAAACAAGACATTAAGTGCGTCATAAAAGTAAATGTAAAATATACATACATATAGAATAGAGCTCGTCTCCCTCTCCCTGTTACCCATTAAGCATAAATTTAACTAATTGAAACAATTTGGCTAATAAATTCGTTTAGCTACTCGTTTTCAAAAAAAGAACACGCGACACATGGATCTTTGCTGCTCCTCCTCTTCATTATTGCTTTGGCAAGTTTTTTTTTTTGGCAAGTTTTCGAAACAAGTTTTCAATCGAAACAAGAATGGAAACCAGCGCCACGTTTGAAGTCAGTAAGTCTTACGTCACACACTTGAGCTTATCAGTTAATTGCCAATTGTTAAATATCGTTAAGTGATTAGATAAAAACCAAAAAAAAAAAGTAAAAACAATCAATCGCCAATGGACGAGCCCTATAATGGCCAGAGTAGAAAATCAGAAGATCTTTAACTAGGCCAAAGAATCAAATCAATTGGGAAGAGGAAGATCGAACCGGATTGCGCCAGAAATTCTATTCTAAATATATGCAAATCGACCGATTTGCTTTTTAATGAGCTACGCAAATTTTCGGTTGGTTGGTTCGTTCGTTTGTTCGTTGATAAGCCCCGCAAAGATCTGGATGGGCCACATATTTTTGTCTCTATATTCTCTCTCTATCAGCGGTGAAGACAAGGGCAATCAGTGGAGTGGGTATTATTGCTGCTTGCATTGCATGGATCCAATTTATCGCCAGCTTTACCACGAGGATTCGAACAGCAATCGATTGAACACATGATGATTGAGAAATGTTTATGTTTCTCTTTCCAAAATTAGTTACTACTAAGAAATTTCGAACAAATTTTTAAATGCTAACAAAGGCAAGGCGAAGCGGATCAGTAATATTTTCAAGGCTTGTGGGCGCGCGGGGAAATGTGTGGGGATAAAGGCGGAGTTGGAGGTGTTGGGGTCGGTGGTGGTTGTTCCAACTTACAGCAAACTTTGGGGAGTTGGTATTATCTTCTCGCCATTGACTGCTTTGGCATTCTTTCGGTCCGTGCATGTATTGCCGGATTTGCCTGACCCACCTGGACCTGAGCAACAATCGCGGGAGCACATTTTCTTCTTGTTGTAGTCGAGAAATTTTCTATATATAATATATAAATATATATTCACAAAATGCCAGGAGCAGCGTTTTTAAGGAGAAAAAAACAAACGAAAACAAATCAAATAATATTTCGAATTTGGAATTTTTGGACGCCAAGTCGAAAAGTGTGTGTGTTCTGGATTAGTAAAGAATTTGTGAGAGAAATGGCATCGAAAGCATTCTCCAAGTTGAAACGAAAAGCAACAGCTACTACGCTAAGTAAAAGGCGACAGAAATAAAGACAAGCAAAGCAAATGGAAAGTGGCAAGCGGGGAAAAGCAGGAGAAGTAGCAGGAGCAAGAAGGCCACATCGATTGGTATAGGAAACGACCACACAAAAAAGCAGGTCAAAATAACTAGGTGCAAGTGGGTGGCGGAGAAGGAACAGGAGGAGGAGTGTCGTTGAGAAAGGCGGCAGGTGATGGTGTTGCAGGTTCTACTCCTACCCGAAGCCAGCGACCCAGAAAAGCACTTGAAAGCCAGGCCAACAACAATTTAAGTCACAATTAATCACTGAAATCAATTCGTCGTGTACAAGAATTCTAAGCTATTTCAATCGAAAATATACAAAACTATTTCATATTTGAAATCTTTGATTTTGAGACTATAAAACAATTTTAACATGAAGGGATGAATCTATAGATATCAATTGATGAGTCGAACTGATATTAAGGAGTAAGCATGTATAAGAACTCTTGAAATTGAAATTAATGATTTTACCGACTTTATATAGATGGTTAGTCCATGTGTTTAGAAGTAAGTGAGCTTTAATTTGAAATTTCGAATGTTTTGAATTGAGGACCCTCAAGTTAAAGGGCTTTACTTTCGAATTGAAGTGTTTGAATTGTTACAGATTGATTGATTGCAATAAATTCCGAGTATCTTTTTTATGATCAACTTACGTGTGATTCTCTTGGGCTGTATATTCGGCTGTCTGTTGCCTGTTGCCATTGCTGTTGCTGTTGCTGTTGTTGTGTCCATTCTGGTGTCCATTGCCATTGCTGGTGGCCACATCGCCTTTGGAATTGTAGCCCGTCATGATGATTAAAGTGCTTGATTATTTGCGAATTTCTAAGGAGTATAGACTGTATAATTATATAAGAGACGAGCGCCGATCTCTGTGCCGATGATGATGCCTCTTCTGGTTATGTAAATTGCGCTGATTAACTTTCACGGGGTTTGACAACGATAAATTCAATTTAAAACTGGAATGTTGCCGCCTTTTGTAATCTTGTTAGATTTTTTCCTGATTCATATATATCTCGATATATATATTTTGTTTACGTTTCGTATTTCGTAGCCCCTTAGTGTTGCCTCTTCGATGTCCGGATGATAAGTGAACAGCGTCGTATGACCGCTTCACGGCTTATAAACGAGCAGCCCCTCACGGCATTGCTTCAGTCTCGGCCTCAGTCACTGTCTCTGTCTCAGTCTCCGTCTCAGTCTCTGTCTCAGTCACCGTCTCAGTTGCTGCCAGCGTTGGTTATGTAGCCTCTGTTTCTGCCTCGTCTCTGCTTTTGCTTCTGCTGCTAATGCCACTGCCTCGGCTGACTTTTGCTTATTGTTCACAATTCAATTTGAAATTGTTATATATATGTATATATAATAATATTTATGTATGGTGTAGTTGCTACTTATATATATTCTAGAGCCGGAATCGTTGCTCCTAACTCAGTTAATTGAATAAATCGAATACATTTTTAGACCAAACAGTAAACAAGTCTTATTACCCAAAATTAAGCCCTCCTCTCCACCCACACTCTCTACACTTTCTCTATAAACCATGCTGGGGGGAACAGCTGTTCTTATGGCCAGCAATTCTTGTGCCTTATCGGCTTGCTAACCAAGATTGCGCAGTAAAGTACCCAATGTCTACATACATATACATAGTAGGAGAAAAAGGCTTGTCCGTTTTAAATGATAAAGCAATCGAAACACTGAGAGAAAACTCTATTAAAAAACAATTCAATTTACAAATGATCTGATCTGATCTAATAAGTATATCCAGATTTCATTCATATTCATATTTAAATGGTCAATTTCTCTTATCAGTTTTGCTCAATTCTGATATTGCGAGTTATTTTTAAATATTTTCTTCTCAAAAAAAAATTGCCACAAGCTGAGTTCAACATATTGTTTATAAATTTTTTATAGATTTAGCTTGTTTAGTTAACCTTTAGCTGAATGCTTATCATTGAAAAATTTGCCCAGATTAAACTAGGCGGAAAATTTTACAGTTTCTAGGGCGCATTTTTAGGAGAAGACATTTATTACTACTACTACAACTACCTCCGATTCGGAAACCAATTTCGATGCCCGAGTCAGTTTCCGATTCATTAGCAAACAAGATTAGATGGTAGATAATGCTCCTTTACCCATGCATTCATGCAATCAGTTCTACATATTGAATCACTTAGCAACTAAAACCTACAAATTTTGCGAAATGCACGTGGATCGAGTAAAAATTGCGGATGGGCTAGGGAACATAAACATTCGGACAAAAAATTTCAATCTCTGACGCATGTCTTTCGATTTCCATTGATGCATTGTACGTACATACCTACATATAGTATGTAAATCCATTGATAAGGAGCCTTATCACTGATCTGTCGTTCTTCTAGTTCGTGTGAGGTGGAATTCAGCATTGGGCTGTCCGAGTAAACAAGTTTATGACTTAAGATTTATTGATTCTGGGAAAAGAAAGTATTATATGATTATTAATTGGAACAAATAGTGAAGCATTACACGAAATGATTTAGCAATTTTTACCTTTGTGAGTTGCAATCGCCAAAAAGGGTCTCTCAACGTTTCTGATTAGAAGTCTGGCACTATAAAAAGTATTATTACATATATCCCTAATCAGCATGACTGTGCCAGATGGATCGGATGTCTAGATGGTATTACATATGTGGCTAATATAAGAAACGATCGGCTGGCTGGTTGCATTTTTCCCAATTTCATATTCTCTTATCAAAAATCAATTTTGGACATTGACGAAAACAACAATCTATATAGTATAGCTTCAAAACTGAAATTATAGATCACTCGTTCTCTTTAATGCATTCCCAATTCATATTCAATTGAAAACTGACCTCGTCTTAAGGGAAAAAGTGGAAAATTCCCACATGATAAGCGAGTGAAAAAATTTCCATTCAGTTTATTTCGATAGAGAAAAACAGAAGGTTCGAGAGAGCTGCTCGAAATATCTCGGAAAAGACATCTCCATTAAATATCACCGAAAAAAAAACCAAACAAAACAAACGACAACCAAGAAGAGGTCAAGTTGCGCCTGCGTTGTCTTAGTACAACAAACTCATTATGATTGCCATTGCCGCCGCATTGCGATACGTGTGCGTAAACAGTGCGTCGTTTGTCAATCGTGTCGATCGTGTCGTGCAAGAGATACAAATTCAAACGACAATACAGATAATGAGAACGGGAATGAATGAACCACATCAAGAAAAACAAATATCATATTGAAATTCCCCAGATTCTCTAAATAAGCATCTAGCCCAGCCCACACAGTGTCTGCAGTGCTCTATGGCGGTACTCGTTTGCTCAGTGGCCATCGTAAAGACCAAGTGCAGTTCGAAACCTCCAAATTGTCTACATGCTTAGGAACTAATTAACTTAGATTTCTTTGATTTCAACTTAAACTAGGCTATAAATTGAAAGAAAATTAAGTAAATAGATCAACATTTCATACTTAGGAATTAACTTCTTAGATTTAAACTTAAACTAGGCAAATGTAGCTTAATATTTCTTAGACTTTTCAAAAATTCTAATTTAAAAAAATGTATTTACCATGATCGATCTGGAAAAAAAATGCCCAAAACAAAAAAAAACCCGATAGTTTATATTTGCATTTAAATTTTACGTTTATTTTGGAATATAATTCATTAGTTCAGTTTTTGTTTTTGTTTTGTGTATATTGGCTTATTATTTTCAATGATTTTGTTAGAATTGTTTTCAAATTGTTCTTTATTATTTCTTGCTTGCTGCTATTTGATGAGATTTTTGTGTGAGAGTGAGAGAGAGAATATTGGGTTGTATTTACTATCATCTAGTAGCATTTTATTTTCTTGCATTGAATTGATATTGATTGATTTCATTGATTGGGATTGGATTGGATTGAATAGAACTTAGAACAAATCCAAGAAAACTCCTGTCAAGCGGAATGAGGAGGGAAACTTTCGAAGAATTGATCAAATGAATGATGAGAGAGAGAGCCACATTAAGAGAATTAAGTTATATAAGTAAGTAGTAAGTATAAACAGAGCAATGACATAACAACTTAAGTAAATAGTTTCACTTTAGTTCAGTAAGTCGTGAAGCCCTATTTTAACTCTGATAGCGAAAACCAATTTAATTTAACTGAAAAAATAATTAAATTTTAAATTAACTCGTTTGCCACAAAATCCATACAACTTTGTTAAAGCGAAAATCAAAAGTTTTCTGAAGAGAGAGAGTGAGAAAAACATAATACGTAAACGAAATGAACTACAAGCCGTAAAATTGAAAACTGAACGAGAATAAATATCTAATGGGTAATATAATTTACTTATTTTTTCTTTAATATATTTATAGTTTTTGGTTTAATATGGTTTTTTTGTTTTTTATTTATTTTTTTAAGGCAATTGCGGGTTATAAAATGTTTCTTTCTTGTATTTGATTACTTGATTCGTGTGCCAAAAAAAAAAGAAGGAAAAGGGATCTGTTCGGATGGGATAAAAATGGTGCGGAAGGATTACATGGGATTGGGGACCAAAGGTTAAACAGGGGCTAGTGGTGGGGGTGGTGATGGAGGTTGTGGGTGTGGAAAAAACCTGATCTTGTACCTATTACACCCCCCACCCCCACAAATTGAATTCAACACATTCTCGACGGAAAATCCTATTCTGATTTCTCACAGGGACATTGTTTTTTTGCTTCGTTTTTTGTGGGACGGTTTTTCGCAATGAAAAAGGCACGAATGTGTGTGTGTTTAGTTGTGTGTGGTTTTTAATTGCTTCTAATCGATATCGATTTCGAATAGATTTTCAAATTTTCCCATGTGCTCTTCTTATGTTTTGTTTTCTTAACTGGTTTTTTTTTGTTGTTGTTAATTATAAGCGCGTCTTCTTTTTGATCGTCTTTTTTTGGTTTTTTTTTGTTTTTTGTTTTAAATATGATGTAAAAATCGTTTACAAACAATTACCCAAAAATAAAAACATATATACGAACTGAAAAACATTTGTCAAAAATAACAATATATATGTGTAAGTATTATATTCAATCCGATTTCTTGTTCTTCTTGTTCGTTTTTTCTTGTTGTAGATGTCGTTGTTGTCGGTGTTGTTGTTGCTGCTGCTACCGCTGCTGCTGCTGCTAGCTGTCGTTGTTTTTAAAGGGAGTCACGCGTGCCGCTTCCGTTTTAGGGTATTCAGGTTTTTGTTTTATCGCAACGATCTTACACTCCCCCCTTTATGTGGCACGTGGCCAAATCAGAGAAAAGATTCGGCAGCGTACAGTTTCCCTAAAAGTCGTTCGAACTTTGAACTTGAACTGTTTTAAATATCGTCTATTTATATAGAAGATTTTGATCTTGCGACGGAAAATGTGTGCGATGAAAGGAATTAGCACCTCAAGGAACACACAAGGTTCAAGCTAAACATGTGTTTCCTCCTCCAGAGGTTCTACAGGTTCGCAGCAGCAGCTAGTTATTTGCATTTTGATTTGATTTAATTTACTTTTTCTGGTTTTTTGTCGTCGTTTGGTTTTTTTTTTTTTTTTTTTGTTTTTGTGTTATGTGGTAAGATTTAGTTTTAACGGTTTGTTTTTTTGTATTTTTTAATGTGTTTTTTTTTTTTGGTATTTTTTTTTGTTTTTTCATTTTTGGTTTTGTTTTTTTTTTGTGGCACTATTTAGAGGCGAGCTTTTCAAAAGCTATATTAAGGACTTGCAACGAGACGAGTGACTAATGCACATGCGGTGAATATGCGCTGCCGGACATTGGGCTCGATTTGGGGGCACATGGTTAGTGTGTCCGCTTCTTGGCCACGACCGGGTTGTCTTAAAAGTCAAACTAGAGTAGACAGAAAGAATATTCTGAGACAGATACAGAGAGAGAGATAGTTAGATAGAGACAGAGATAGACAGATAGTTATAGAAATAGAGAGAGAGAAAGAGTATTTCGTATTTATAAGTATGTTGGTTAAGTATTATTAATCATTATATATGCTAATTTTTTTTTTTTTTTTTTGTTATCTTATTTTTCTTTTTTGTTTTGGTTTGGTTTGGTTTGTGTTTCAATCAAAAACCGAGAAATCTAGTTACTAGTTTTTTTTTTCTTGATAAATCGAAAGTTGTTATGGCATTTTGTGGCAATACTTAGTTGTGTATACGTAAGATATACATAAGTATGTATATAAATAATAATAATGTTAAATTTTATTGCAACACTTTTTTTTATCAGTTATCAGATAAATAAAAACTAATTGCCTAAGATGAAACATAAATATATATATAGCTATATATATAATCTATGTATATAATACAAAAAGTAAATCAAATGAATACGAAAGACAAAAATACACACATACGAAAAGCATGAACAATTAAATTAAAGATAACACACATAAGTTTACAAAATGAATCAAATAAAATAAAGTAAAGGTACAGTCACACCACAGTTCTAATCATTCATCTCTCATTGTTCAATTCATTCAATTGATTCACTCCGATTCGCACAGTAACTAACGAATATAACGAATAGATAACGCTCTTCTTGTTATTCAAAAAACATAAATCATTCCCTCTCTTTTGGAGTTCAGCATTGAAAGTTTTCTGGACATGTTTTTGTTTCTCTTGTGTTGCAGTTTGGTTGATTGGTTTCTTGCATTGATTTTTTGTTTTTTTTTTATGGGGCTGGGTCGAAAGAAGCTGCTCTGGAAAAGTGGACTAGATTGGGCTAGATTAGATAGATCAGACCATTAATAGTGAAACATCACAATTAGCCCCATAGTAAGTAAATTATTTAGTTTTTTCAAACAAATTCATCAAATAATTTGTCATATTGACAAATTGACATTCAAACGGACGACAACAAATGAAATCAAAAGTAGTTTCAAAATTAGCAATTTGGCTAAAAATTATAGAAAACAGGAAAGACGTGAGAGTTCTTCGAACGAGTTAGAATACAAGTATCATCAAAATTTGGATAATTATCTCTATTTTCTTTCAAGGACCATTGTCTATGGCAAAATCAATCTGTTAAATCGACTTTCTCTGCTTAATTTGAATAAATATAATGGATCTGATCTAGAGTGTCTATAGATTATAATCTATGAGGCGATCTTCTCTCCACTAATCCAGAACGATGCAAAAATGATTAGTTTTGGTTTTCTACTTAAGTACTTAACGTGTCCTTTCAGACACTATAATGTTAATAATAATATTATTTTCTTGTTGTAGCATACAAATACAAATACAATACTTTAGCATTAAATTGTTTGTTTGTTGTTGTTGTGGGAGGGGGGGGATTATACATATTTAGATGATTATACACATACACACACAATATATAGATGGATGTCTTGACAAATTACTAATACACATTACATACATACATATGTATATGTACCAGTATATATGCGTATCATATTATAAGTAAGTATATCTAGAATCGAATAATATATATATATATATATGTATAATGTAGGCTAGTCTTTAAAATTACACAGATTAATAAAAAAAAAAAGAAGAAAGTTAGACCAAAAATACATATGAACAAAAAAAACAAAAACGAGACGACACACAACTAAAAAGAGATATTTTTTACTTGCTTTGGGTTTTAACTTATGTTGGTATCTCATATTAGTTATAGTATTACATATCGTATCATATATGTAGATTGAAGTTTGAAGCAGCTGTTATACCGTTAATCTTCAAGTCTGTTCAGCGAATTCCTTAAGTGTTTTGTTTTTACTTTTTTTCTCAATTCAAAAATTCACTCGGAATGAACAACAAAAAAATATGATTCTGTTTCTGGAAAATAAGAGGAAGTTTCCTTCTTTGTTTTGTTTTTTGTCTCTTGTTAGTTCCGTTTTTTTTGTTTTTGGTTTTTTTGTTGCTTCTTTTCTTTGTTTTGTTTTTAAAATTAATCATAAAAATCAGTCAGTCCAACGCCAGTTTTTTGTTTTGTTGTTAATAGTTTTTTTTTGCTTAACTTCTTGGTTGTTTCTTAATTTGGGTTGGTTTTTGCATGTTGGTTGTTGTTGGTTGTTGTTGGTTTAATGCATCCGCCACTTGTTTAGCTTGGTTCTGTGTGTATTTCTTTGTTTGTCGGGAAATTCTCTGTGTGTTTTTGTTTTGCTTGTTAAATATCCAACTTTTTTGGGCTCTATTTTCGGTTTGTTTTCTTTTTTTGCCTTTTCCTTGCTTGCTGCTTTTCATGCTTATTTCTTACGATTACTTTTTAGGTTAAAATGTATAGTACTTATTTATATATATATATATATATATATATAATAGATGCGTATGTGTGTGTGTGTGTACTTGTGTATTTAAAAAAAAAAATTGTATATATTTATATATGTACGTATATATAAATAGCTATATAAATAGGGTTTTTATAACCGTATGTGTGTGTTAGTGTGTGGGTTGGGGGTGGGGCGTATGGGGTGTGGGTATGTTGGGGGAGTTTGTGTTGTGTGATACTACAATATACTGCGTATTAATTTTGGTTTTTGGCTACTGCTTAAACAACTAAAATTCATCTACTAACTCTACTTCTTTTTGGCCGCCTTCTTTTCAGCCTTGCGTATGGCCTTCTCACGTTCCCGCCGCTCCCTTTCCATATCCTTGCGCTCCTTCTCAATGCTGGCCTTCAAATCCTTTAAACGCTTCTTCAGCCGATGTTTATCATCACCGCCGACGCCCAGCGTTTTGAAATCCTTTGAATCCAATGTGAGCAGAGCTCCTCCCTCAACATTATGCTCCTTAAAGACGGGTATATAACGCTCCAGCTCAATGCCCATCAGCCAATGGCCAACCTGAGAAAAAACCAAAGAAAAACAAGTGTCAGTGAGAGATTTTGGGAGTCTTCTCGTTTGGCAGCTCACCTGCTCTTTGGTCCATTCATGGACAGGTCCTCCCTTATAATTGTAGCCAGCTGCTGCTGCTTTGCGATCTGAAAAACTTGAACTCGAACCGGAGAGATCCAATGTGCGACTGGGTGAATAGCCCGGGGAGGAGCAGCCCGATGACATGCTGGTGGGTGAGGGTGGACCAGTGGCATGGGCTGATTGTGACTGTTGTTGCTGTTGTTGTTGCTGCTGCTGCTGTTGCTGCTGTTGTAGATGTTGCTGTTGCCAGGGCACTGTGCCGGGCGGTGAAAGGGATTGGGGTACAACTTGTTTAACTATTTTGCGTGTGTGTTTGTGTGTTGGTTGGTTGGTTGGTTGGTTCAGTTCGTTAGTTCAAAAAGAGAAAACATATAGATTGCATATAGGAAAAGATAAAGCAAGAGAGAAAGAGAGAGAGAGAAAGAATAGATAGAAGAACTGAGGTTAGTACAATTTTTCATTTATAATTGATTTTGATTGGTATATATAATTTGGTTAGATCTGCGCTGCAGATGAATTAAGGCTTAATAACACACTTAATAGATATACAGAGCGAGAGAGAGAGAACGAGAGAGAGACAGAGATAGATAGATATATAGATATTTTATATATATACATACATATATGGTTATATGGTTATGTGGTTATGGTTATGTCAAATGGAACTGGAACATACATATATATTTATATATAGGGTACATATATATATATTAATGATATTAAGAGGTTAGCAGTATACAGTACAGTATACAGTATATGTAACAGTAAACGTATGTACAGAAAATTAATTTATTGTATGAAATGGCATAATGATTGATTGTTGGGTTGTTGGGTCGAGGGGAATCGGATAGTCGGGTAGTCGGGAAGTCTAGGGAATCGATCTAAAGGTGGGGAGCTTCTTCTAATCATGATTAGTTTTAGATTTTATGTTCGAAAAATTTTGTTTTATTTTATTATCACCTTTGGGCTGTGCTTCGTTTACCGCCTGGCGTATCTCATTGATCAATGTCTTACAATTGATGGCAGCAGCACTTTGACTCTTATTGATCTCCGTATAATCATCGCTGGAATGACGCGATGACCCATCACCCAGGCGCCTGCAATAACCACACACACACACACAAAGAGAGAGAAAGAGAGAGAGAGATATTATATAATATGCATAAGATGATGTCTTCGTGTTTCGTGTTGTGTTGAGTTGTCACCCACCTCTCGCGTTCGGTTAATGCCTGATTGAGCTGATCGGTGAATGTTGAGGCGCCGCCTCCAGGCAATTTGCTACCATTCGAAGCCACACGTCTTCGACTGGGATACATCCAGTTTTCGGCTTGCTCATTTTCCGATAACTTATCATTTGAGCCCAATATGGAATCATATGAGCTATTGAGATCACGATTGCTGCTGCTATGCGAAGCGGTTGCAGCTGCTGCTGGCCCAAATGTGGTCATGCTGCCGCGATGGAAGTCATTCAGTCCACCATTGTCCGCCGGAGAGCCCAAAGCATTCTTAAACATGCTGGTGACGGTATGTTGTTGCTGCTGCTGCTGTTGTTGGTGTTGCTGCTGCTGCTGCTGTTGTTGTTGATGTTGCTGCTGTTGCTGCTGCTTGCTAGGATCCTTGTGAACCTGAGCATAAAGTTGATTGATTTGCGCCTCACGTGCTGTGGACTGATTCGAGGAGCTGGACGAAGCCGAAGAGGTGGAGTTAAGTAAAATTGGTGTAGTCGTACCCAAATGGCCATTCGAGGAGATGACCACTTGACTGGCCATGGCTGGCGGATGGCTTTGCAGCAAATTATTAACATTAGCCAATAGATGAGAATTGCCATTCGATAGACTAATTGTCGCTGGCTCATGGCCAACATTAACAGATGCTGCTGCTGATGTCGCTGCTGCCAATGACATCTCGCTGCTGGTTACAGCTATGGCAACAGATGCAGCAGCCTCCTCATCATCCTCATCGTCATCGGTGTCATCGAGAGTGCACTCGGAACTGCGGCTGTTGCTTCTGCTGCGCTTCATGAGATTACCATTGGATAGTTGCTGCTGCTGCTGCAGATCGCTGATGAGACCATTTGTATTGCTGGTGTTCCCATTGCCATTCGAGGGCAATTGGCGATGGGCTAGACCACCACGGGAGGCTTTGGTTTATATATTGTTTGTTTGTTTGGTTTTTTTTTTTTTTTTGGTTCGATATCGAAGAATATAGGTGCAGTTACAGTTTTGGTGGAGAGTACGATTAGGCAAAATGAGGGCGCAGCGTGTAGGCGTGGCAATCACAGCAAAAATACCAAACGAACGAACGAACGGAACGAACGATCAAACGAACGAGCGTGTGACACAGAATAAAAAAAGAAGATAAACAAGAAACAAACATGAACGACAACGTACAATAAAAACACAACAGACCAACAAAATGAATGAGAGCGAAACGAAAGAGAATGAGCGAAAGAGAGAGAGAGCGAGAGAAAAACGCAGAAAAAGGGAGAGTGAGATAGAGAGAAAGAAATGTCAAATGACATTTAGCAAGGACATGGACAAAGCACAAATATTAAAACTAAAGAGAAACATAGAGAGAGAGAGAGAGAGTAAAACAATAAGCGAAAAATTTACAAAAATAAAAGGACATAAATATGCGGAAAAATGCAACCGAAAAGTATGCTATAGTAAGGGCAGCAGCAGGCACTGCAGCAGCAAAATAGAAGGAATAAAATCCAATTTATGAAGGGCTATCAATCAGGAAGCAACAGAAAATTTTTGGGGCCAATTGATTTCAAATATGATTTGCTTCTTTTCGGTTGCCTTTTCCTGGTGTTTCTTGAGTGTTTAGTGAATGATTTTTAGGGTGTGGTGGTGGTGGGGTAGAGTAGGTGACATGGTTATTGGAGACTCACCCAATTCGATTTTAGTTTTGTTCACTGAATTATCCAGGAGCTCATGCTGCGGCACAGCCGCATCTAATTCATCTTTAACCGGTACCTTACGCTCCACTGTGGCCGTTTTAACGCCATCGCCATCCGGTGATAGATCCGAGATTTCCGTATCGGATAGCTCCGTTTCCAATTTGTGAAACAATGGCTTTGGGGGCGCCTTGCGCATCATTTGTGGTGTGAGCTTCAAGGTGGCACTATCATAAGGGAGACCCACTGGGAAACCGGCTTTACGTTGGGTTTCCTGAAGTTCATGCTCCAGATTGATGACACGATCTTTTAGCTTCTTCACCAGGGCATTATATTCGGTGTCCTTCTCCTGCAATAGCTGCTGATAGAATTCCTCACGATGGCACATATCCAGCTCGCGTTGTTGGTACTCGCGTACCAAACGCTTCGCCTTATTGTACTTCTTATCCAATGCCATATACTGAGCCTGCGATTGTTGCAACATATTCTGCAAATTAGCCGCCTCCTTCTTGATGTTGCCCAATTCGCGTTCACTTTGTCGCAGTCGTTCGCTAAGCAATTCATTCTCATTGCCTGTAGTTTCAAGCTTGACCAGCTAAAGGATGGACAAAGAGATTTAAATGTTAGTTCAGATTGATGGATAATTTTCAAGTATAATTATGTGCTCGGATCAATGATGATTGCTTGAGAATGGGGAAGATGATGATAATGATAATGCTGATGATGATAATGATGAAGATGGGCTAAAAAACAAAGAACAAAAATAATAATAACAAACCTTTCGTTTTAGACTTAAAATAATTTCTTCTTTCACCAGGCAAGCCATTTCGCTCTAGGTGGGGGTTGGGGGAACAAAAAAGAAAAAGAAAAGGATAAATTATAAATTACTTATAATAACAAAAAAAACCAAAAAAAAAAAAAAAGAAGAATAAACTAGAATAATATATATATTTAGGATGATCTCCTCGATTGATTTGGGTGTTCTGAAATGTGTTTGATACTGTTGTGCTCTACAATTTGTTTTGATCGATTTTGATTTGAAATAAACATTTTCCATTATCCAATTACCGCTTTATGCTGCATTTCAATATCCATGAAATGAAATCCATGATGAAATTCAGCAAAAAAGTAGAGAAAAAAAGAGAACACACACACATACATACATACATAGATAGATATGGTTATATATATGGGTATATAATATTTAATTAGGTTACTGCTCCGCGATTCCTCCTCCTACTGTGATACACACGACTCAGTGATATATGAGCCCAACTTACCTCCTGTAGTAGTCGCTTCAAGGACTCTACCTCCTGCGAATGGGTGGCCTCGACCTCCATGGGATGTTCAACTTGTACGGGACTCGATGGTCCCTCGCACACACTTGAATTAGCTGAGACGGGTTGTGTAGAATCCTCCGAATAGTCGAGAGTACGACGCAGATATTCCTCTTGTTGCCTAACACATAAAGAGAGACAGAGAAAGAGAGGTTGATTCGATGGGGATTGATGGGGAATTAACTCATTCTATTACCGCTTTAAGCGCTCTTCCTTCTCACGATCGGCCTGCAAACTCAAACGTATCAATTGGGCCACCTCCGAGTTTTCAGGATCACGTTCGCGTCCTATTTGGAATTTGACTAGACCAGATGTGTTGCGTAAAACTGAAGCAGCATATGCTTGGGTAACACCAACTAGACTTTTGCCATCAACTTCAATAATTTGATCGTTGACCTAAACGATGACAATGGAGAATTAGAGACAAATTGTGAAGAGAATTCGAAATGAGATGCTCACCTGTATGCGACCGTCTCGGGCCGCAGCTCCGTTATCGGTAATTGTCTTAACAAATATGCCCAATTTCTCTAAGCCAGCATCGGCGCCAACGCCCATGCCAATTATACTCAGACCCAAGCCTTCAGGACCTTTCATCAATTCAACGGGAAAGACATGCATTTTCTCGACACGCTTCTCCAGCTCATATTCCGCTGAAGCGGCCACAGGATCAACATCTTCATTGCGACGATCATAATCATTTACCGAAAATGTCGAATACACATGTATGGGTCCCGAACTGAAGCGAACTTTGGGATTCTTACGCACTGTTATGGGCGGATAGGAGCAGTCGTCGTCATCAAAGTCTAAGAGACCTTTGAAAGAGAAGAAATGGAAATTCAGTCTCATCAAATAATTTGAGAGTAATTTTGTTTTTGCACTTACCTGGTACTTCCATCCAAAAGTTACCATCTTCGAAATAGTGTACACCGGCCTCGACAAGCACTTCCTTGCTACGAACTGGTGGGTATTCGGGAATATAATATTGGCTATCGTCGAGTTCGGTTAGGCCAGTGCTTAGGACAGTTGAATTGGTTGCCTGTTCGGCATCGGCCAGAGAATAGGTGGAGTTATGCTTGCTGGAGATGATGCTGTCATCTATGGTAGTGGTCTGATTGAGGGTAGCATCCGATTGGGTGGATTCAACAGATACAATTGATTCGTGCAACGATTCGCCAGCGTTATAAGTTTGATTAAGATCGGAATGTTGCAATTGATGTTGTTGCTGCAGCTGCTGTTGCTGCTCTTGACCACCACGAACCGAAGATATTAAGAGGTTCTCTAGACTACGTTTGGGTGCCTCTAGAACATCTCTTAGCCACTCTGGCTCATCGTCGTCATGGCGTGTGGTTGATGGTGTCGTTGTCGTTGTCGGCTCTGTTTCGGTGCTATCCTGAGCCTTCACATAGGTGGCATTTAATGCGGATGAAGAAGTAGCTCGTCCAATTCCCACAATATCCAAGGCCTCAACGTCATCAGAGTCTTCGTCATCAATATCCTCTGCCAATTGCTGCTGCCGCTGCTGCTGCTCGACCAATTGTTCGTGCTGCAACTCTTCGTCGTTGTCTTCGGGCTCCTCTTCGTCTCCGTGCTGTGTCGTCTCCTCAATGATAGCAGGAACAGCTGCAATTTGTATATCCTGTTGCTGCTGTTCCCCGTTGGCAATTGATTGCGTTTGCCCTCCTGGCAATTCCTCAATGAGATTCTTAATGCTGGTCGGTGATGTTGCTGTGGCAACAACTGCAGCTACTGCCACACCCACACTGGGGGCAGCAGCATTGAGTATTTGCTCAACTTCTTTCGCCTGTTCGTCCGATAGCAGCGACTGTTGTCTGTAACAAATCCAACAACAACAACAAATTGGCGAGAGAAAGAAAGAGAGAACAAAGTGTGTGAGTGTGTGAGCGAAAAGTTGGCGCTAATTCGAATATATAATATATGTATATTGTGAATGCAAACCTGATTTTGCTTTCCAAAATGCTACAATATCAGCGCAACAGGACAATACACAGGACAGGACATGACAGGACACACACATACAATCAAACAGGCAAATTACCATAAATGTATAAAATAAAATTCAATGAAAAAGAAAGAGAGAGAAAAAAATAGCATCGAAATAAAATATTTAAATCAAGTGGCAACATGCAAATCATATTTAAATATAAAAATACAAATAAGACAACATTTTATACGTGCTTCATGCTTAAAAATTAATAAACTTATATTTAAAATGCTCATGTAAATAAAATTAAATTGCATATAATAACTATAATTAAGCTGAGCTGAACTGAAGAGCACCTGGCCCGAGGCGGAAAATGAGACGAGAAGCGAGAAGAGGAGGCTGCGGGGCCGGCCCAAAGTGTGTGTGCAATTAAAATGTAATGCACTTTTAATTTACACTGGCAATTTTTGACGGGGGCCAAGTTTTAAGCCATCTTTTGCAGTTTATTAAAAACTTTCCATCAACTAATAGTCATTAGTGGGAATCTTTACCCGCCCACATGATGCAGAGAGACCAAGGACAGACGCCAAGACTATAGACATGAAATGGTCCAACTATACATTCTTCTCGACACGTAGTTAAAGCTCTTTAAACTTCATTTGAAATGGAGTAAACATCAATTGTATCGTCAGTAGATTCTGGATTCAGAAACAGAAATCTTTATTAATCTCCATTCTGGAATTCTAAGCATTATTAAGTGTATATAAAAAAAATAATCGCAGACAGTGTTCCAGAAACGAACCTTATAAAAAGTTTGCCATTAGAAGTCTCAACAATTTCATATGGAGACTGTGGTCTATGGTCTAGGTTCTAGGTCTAAGTACTTAAGTTCGTTTTACTGTCGGAGTAAATAAAGTTAAAATTGTTTACTCCATTTTCATTTTGATGTGATTCACTTAAAACTATGGTAATATGTGAACATAGTGGTTCTTTTTTTTGCCCACTTTAATGGCATATATATATGACTGCACGAGGAGTAGGGAGGCAGACCGTGGAGGGTATGTAATAAAATCTCAGCTTCAAGTATATAAAAATTGCAATGCAACGCCGCAAAGTATGCAATGCCAAATTAAACATGCACGCTTACACGAGCACGTCGCCGAGCGAGATAGCTACATGAGACAAAGAGCAAGAGCGAGAGTGCAAGTGAGTGAGTATGAGTGTGAGTGAGAGTGAGAGAGTGCGAGTGCAAGTAAAGTTATGTCGCATACGCCGTGTTGCACACGCAATGACACCTGAACACACAGTGAGAGAGAGAGAGAGAGAGAAAGAGAGAGAAATGCCTCAGCCTGGGTGCATTTAACGTTTAAGTGTTTGTCACTCTCACTTGTGCGTGACGTCACGTGTAAGAAGAGTAAAGGCAGGAGACAGGTGGGACAAGAGAGAAAAGGTGGAAATCTCCTTTCGTGTGTGTCTGTGTGTTTGTTAATTACAGACGACAACGACAACAACGGCAACGTTGCTAATCATTAACACACACACACGCACAGAGACAAGAGACAGAGAGAGAGAGAGGGAGAGGGAAAGACACACATACATATGCACAGTGAAAAGTCAGCTTAGTTGTTGTAGTAAGTGGTTGATTATGTTGTTGATAATGAGAGGTGGAAAGGGAGAAGTGAGGAGGAGGAGCACCCTCCCAACTAGACGACTGAACTGAACTAAAGTGCCATCCTCCAGCGCTTTAGTCCCCCACCCCACCCTACCCCACAGGTGTGTGTGTGTGTGTGTGTGTCACATATGCGTGTGTGTTGTCATGCATTTAAATGAGGTTTTTTAGACCCAACTGCATTTATGTAATTGCAATTTCAACTATAATTAGCCTGTCATTGTTGTTGTTCTTTTTCCGTGGTGGCTCGTGGTGGTTGCGAAAAATATGACAAGTTCATAATCAAAAGCTGTCAAAACTTATTTTTCCAAATATCCATCCAATATCCATTCTCCTCAGTGAACGAACCCTGCTCTTAATCTATTTGGAAATCATTGCACATTTGCATATATTCAATTCAATTTCATTGAACAACTTCAAATGTGATAGGCCGTGTATGGGCGGAAAGGGGGAATGGAGTTTGATGTCTCCCGATATTTTGTATCTATTTCATACAATGTAAAAGTGAGCAACAAAAATTTTATTTGGCATATTTTCATTGGGAAAAAATGAAATAAAAACAATGAAACGAAATGTGGCAAATGATACAGGTGAACTTTCCTATAATGAAAAGAACTTTTTGATATAGACATTATCACAACAATAGAATGATGAAGATGTGTCATTAATGAAATTAATTAATTTTATGGAGAACTTCATTAAATAGAATATTACCAATAGAAAGTTCGACTGTACATACATATATAGTTTTATGATATTTTGAGAAAGAGTTCCAACTGATTAGTTACCTATGGAGAGAACATTTTAATCCACTTTTGTTCAGTGTTATGCACAAAAAGGACTAGAAAAAAGGATTGCTGGTGCTGGGGTGCTGGTGCAAGGGGGAGGTAAATCCGCTTAGCCACCAATAAAATGCAATTAAACAATTAGCCATGCGAGATTTTGCAAACAGCAATTCCAAACTTCACGATTTTTCCTCTTGCTCTTCTCCTTCTTTTTGCTCTCTAAGCCAATAACAACTAAAATAACCGATTTAGTTAACTGAGAGGAGCTACGGGAGCTGAATGTGGGCAGGGTAGAGGTTGAGCTAAGCGGTTTAGAGTGAATATTTAGTTGGGGTTGGTTGCCAGCCGTAAAAGGGGCGATGGGTGGGTAAGCCACCTTTCATTTTGCCACAGCTTTTCTTTTCCACAAACCCCCCACCCCCCACATTCCCCCTCTTAAGTTACCGCGCTGGCTTGTTCTAAACAAAAAACAAAAAAAAAATTAGCATAAAGCTATAGTTTTATAATTAAAATAAAAATAACAACACGTTCCGCTCCGTTTTTAATTGCTATGGAATGTGGGACACCGTAACCAAAAAAAAAAGAAAGCTAACAAATTCCACCAACCATGGGTATGACGATGGCAAAAATCAAATCAGATTAAATATCGAACATTGATTCAATTGAACAATTGAGATAATCGCTTACTTCAAACTTGGGATAACTGACTAAGAACAGGGGCATCTTTTTATCATTTTATGTTTTTTGCATTTACAAACAGCTGAAATTGTTGACTTAAATGATTGATTTGATTGTTAGCTAAAAAACAGTTAATATACTCTCTCTTGTCTGCTAAACTAATGTCCATTATTAAACTCAGAAAAAAAGTGACCATAACTGATTTGAAATTTACGATTTGTGCTTTTCGCACATTATAAAGTAGACTACCCATGGAGTTGTCACGCCCCTCACCGCCCCACTCACACATCTACGCCCATGCCCATGCCTCACGCTGGGCCTAAAGCCACAACGCACACACACACACACACTCACACGCACACATATAGAGAGGGTATTGCATGCATAAAACGAAACGAAATATTACGCATACGCAGCGTGTGACGTGCGAGGCAAACGACGTGGACGAGGACGGCAACGACGACGACAATGACAAAGTTTCGCAGCGGAAAAAATAATTATGAAAAATAAGCGCAAAGCCGCAGCAACAGCAACACCAACAACGACAATGGGCATCAACTTTAACGATATTTAAATAAACGCATAAGTTGGAGGCGGGGTGGCGGCAGCGGCGGTGGTTAAAAAGGGAGTGAAAAAGTTGAGGAAATGTGAAAGACAAATGCAATTATGCCAAAGGCGAGGAGGTGAAATTGAAGGGAAAACGTTGGTATTTGTTAGCAAATAGAAGCAAACACACACACAAGCGCGCCAACTAACCTTCAACACTTTTTGTGTTGCCTACTTATTAGGGCTGAACATATGGTCGTGTGGCATTTTAGGTAGTTAGTTAGAACAAGGTCACTCAGCTGCTTATTGTTGTTTCTCTTCTTTATTTGTTGGTTATACATTTTAAATTAATTTAAACAATAAACCCAAAAAAAAAAACAGAGACAAAAAGACTAAAACCACAATGAAAAGGAAAAGCCTTAACCCACAAAACACGCACAAACGAAAGAGGTAGACAAACACACACACACAGAGAGAGAGAGAGAGAGAGAGAGTAAAAGTCACTCACTCGGTGCTCAACTCTAGCTTTAAGCTCATTCGCTCTCAATTTTTGAGTTTGAGTGCTTTCTGATATGGTTGGCCCTGGCCCACAATGACGTCATGTGTCTGGTTTGTAGCTTTAGCCTTGCCCTGTCTTCTGTCCACTGTGTGTGTGTGTGATAAATTTAACACAATTTATGTTTAGTCAGTTGTGAGTTTTACAATTTACAAGCAAAATTTTCGTTTATTAATAGCTCTGCTAGAAATGAATTTGAATTGAATAGACAAGAGAGTCATCATCTAAACGCCGCAACAAAAAAATATTCGACCAAAGTCAAGGTAAAAGGTGGCGAAAGTTAGGGAGAGTACGAGGGGAAGTCAGTCTCTAAATATATATTTTTGCAATATGCCTGAAAAGCGCTTAAAAGATTGTCAACTAACACAACAATGGAAAATTGGCAAATTGAAAATACAATTTTATCATGGCAAACACGTACAAGCTACACACAAAAAAACTGATGAGAATAAATCCAAATGGACGACATTCAAAAAGTTGTGCGCAAACATTGCCGAAGCATCCATACCCTTTCTTCTTAGCTGATGTTTTTTTTTGGGCGCAAAATGCGTATACCCTGTTATTTGGTAAGTGTATTCAAGGGTATACACTACGCACACACACACACACATACTGTCGTATGTCAACAACAATATCAGCAGCAACAAAAACAAAAACAACAACAACAACGAAAACATTTATATTTACTGCCTGTGCAGAAAAGTATGCAACAAGAAAATCATAAAAGGGTGAAGTGGAAAACTAAGAGAGAGAGAGAGAGAGCAACACAGAGGCAGCAAAAGGATAATGGATGTGGACCATGGACGTAGCAAAAGGAGTAATTGCCTTCAAAACCATTGTTGATGGGCCTCATTCTCCTCTCTACTCTACAAAATACATGTAAATTCTCGATAAACAATAATGGCCTATTGAATATTTCGATTTTAGGGCAATTTTTGAATTTGTCATATCAGTAAATACACAAAATGAATTAATTTGTCCATCACCTATATTTCTACAATGAATTAGAATGATCCAAATCGAATACAGGAAGAAAAAATCAATTTATAAGCTACATATATTTAGCATACATCGAGCTATATATTTGCAGAATAAAAATGTTTTGATTTTATGAGTTACACAATATTATACTACTAATCAAAAAGAAACATTCTTTTGTGAACAACAGAATTTTCTCTACAAGCAGATCAAGTGGGGATCAGGAATTCAACTTAACAAAAGACCTTTATCACTTATCGTTTCCTCCCCTTGAGAGTGGAGAAGGTTCATGGCTGCTGCGACCATGCAGGCATTTGACAATGTTGAAAATGACAACTTGGCAACAATTATATTTCTTGTGTGTGTGTGTGTGTGCGTCCCGTATACAACAAAAAGCAAAATAGTAGCAACAACAATGTCAACTGAAAAACATAAAGAGCAGTCAGAGGCAGCAGCAGCAGCAGCAGCAGCAGTAGCAGCATGAAGCACGCAAAGTGATGAACATGCCAATTGAAAACTCATTGGAAGAGATGACAGAAACAGCAAATGCCACATACTCCCAAAGCCACAAAGAGCAGGCGAGAGTGAGACAGAGAAAGATTAAGAATAAGAGTGGAGGACGACGGGTGGGTGGATGGGTGAGGATGAAATTGTGGTAATTAAATGCTTGAAAAGTTGCAATCCAGAAAAACGAGCAACGAACAAAGCTTCTCTACAGTTTTTCCCAGCAAAAAGTTACCTGACGACGACTTTTATTTTATTTTATATTCTTTTTTTTTTTTTACTGTTTGCCCAGAAAAGTATGCTAAAATATTTTATCCCCCAAAACCAAATGCAAAACAGTTTGAAATATAATTTTTTTGGGGGGCTTAAAATAAAATTGAGCAAAAAAGGGAGAGTGAGAGCAATAACGAAAAACGAAAAAACTAGAAACGAGACTGCACATAACTTGCAACTAAAATGCACAAAAACTTTCAAAGTGCTTTGGCACATAAAACCAAAGTGGAGAACTGAAACACTTTCACATAGCGAGAGAGAGAGAGAGAGAGGGGCTATACGGGGGTGTAGCACAGTAGGTGGGATTGGAGCAGAAGCCTTTTATTTTGGCAGCAGGCAGTCAGGCAATCAACGTGTGAAGCATCACAGCTGGAGCCCAAATCGGAATATAAATTCTCTATCTCTCTGACTTTTCTAACTGTCTCTCGATCTCTCTCTCTCTCTCTTTGTTCGTCTTTCTGTCGGTAATTATCTAGAATCCTTCAATTAGGATTTATATCCCCATGTGTCACTTAATCCCTTCTTCCGCACCCATTCCCCGTCGCATTGCAAGTAAATTCAAGTATTTTAACTTGAAAATTTACGCGCAAAACTTTGGACAAACAAAACAGAAACACACACAGAACACAACACAAAAGTGGTGCCAAAGGTGTAAATATAACGATAAACTTCCAATGCAGTGAAGGGTGAGGGTGGAGTGAAGAAGTGGGGGGTGGCCAAACATTTAGCAGCCACAGAAAAGCTTTTCTATCCCACAATGCATTAGTAAGATGGACAAGGCTATAAATGGCAAAAGGAAAATATATATCGAAGACTTTTCCCCCATAGTCAACTGCGAAATACTCTACAGAAACATCAGGATAGAAATCATATAGAGATGACCTCTACAACTTTTAATGATCTTTCATTGCTCTTCTCTTGCAACAAAAATATCAAACAAGGAACCCGCCAATTCGTTCATTTTGGCCTACTACTTTATCGAGAAGAGAATACAACCAAGTCGTAGTACGTAATATATATGTATTTCAAGAGCTATTGAAATAAATACCAAACAAATGGGCCATCGTCATTTGTATGCTCCATTTCCAAGTTGTTGCTTTGGGTTTTTTTCTGCAAAAAACTTTTGCAATGCACTTGCAACACACACCAGCAACACTTGCACCACCCTTCCACTTTGACCCTCCCTCCCTCCCCAACATTCCCTCGCTTTTCTGTATTATTTTTGTTGCAATTGAGCTAGGGCCAGAGCGTGCGATAAGCCAAGCACACAAATAAGATTACAACGCTCCGGCAAAGAAGTTAAAAAAAAAAAAAATAAACTAAAAGAAAAAATCCTAACAATAAAAAAGTGCCTGAGAAAATGAAACAAAAAACGAACCCTCTCTCCATACCTCCGCCCTCCACGCTAGTGAAAACTCTTTTCAAAACAGTCAAAAGCAAAAGTTGCGAGAACAAAAAAAAAAAAAAAAGAAAAAGAAATTCCCAGCAAAATGGGAAGATAAAGTTGAAAACCGCCAGAAAATTATTAAAATAAAGCTGCAAATGGCAGCAAAAGGCGCACGCCATGCCCCAAAGGGCTAAGTAGAAAGTAGCTTCACTTGCATCTGTCCACAATTGACCAGCAAATTGCCAGGCAGGCAAATGCAAAAACCAAGAGAGCGAGAGTGAGAGTCGAGAGAGATTCTTGTGATACCCTGTACAATGAACTGTCCATTTCGATTATACTGCCTCTTGATATCCTTGATGAGATCAAGAGTGACTGGAGTTTGCGTATACCCTTTCAATTGTATGTTTAGAGGGTATTCAAAGGAGGCACGACAAAACAGTCACGTGTCAAGGACAAATTGAAGCTCAGCTGTTGGGCAGGCTGCCAAAAACGAGAAGAAAAAGGAAAAGAAAGCAAAAACACCAAAAGAGGGAAGAAGAGTTGGCCTCTCTCGCTCTTCCTCACTTTCTCTCTGCCTCTCTCCTGTTGCCTGAAAGATAAATGCGAGTTAGTTGGACCTGCAGCTGCGTCTTTTCGCATCGTCTCTCCCTCACCCCGACGCTGCTTAACAAACACACAGAATTTTGTGGCCAGGCAATTTTCTAGGGCGACAAGGACACCATCAACACATGGCCACTACTTATGCTCCTACTCCTGCTGCTGCTGCTGCTGCTCCTGCTCCTCCTATTGCAATTTATGTAAATTGCAGGCTAGATAGACAGAGGGCGGGGGAGAGAAGGCAAAGAAGATCCGCCTTGTTACTGTTATCTCCCTCCACATCCCGCAACACACAATCCAGTAGTTTGGTTTGCTAGTTGTTTGGCATTAAGCAAGTCACCACTGCGTATGTGTGATATATATATATATATATTTTTACCCCCCTTTTGCTCAGCTGAAAGCTGCAAATGAATTTAAATTTTGTAGGCAAAGTGAAGGAGAAATAGAAAAATGGAGACCAATGAGTGTGTGTGTGTGTGTGTGTGTGTGTGTGTGTATGTGGTGGGGTGGGATGACTTGTTGGCTTTGGGCTAAATAAGTAAGTGAAGTGAAGTTTTTCAATTATGTAGTTTAGAGAGAAAGAAAAAGAAAGAACAAAAAATGAAAAAACTCAAAACCAAATTGAATAACTTGCACTTTTGTCCATGTGGCCAGTGGGGAAATTGGTCGAGATGATGCAAAATTTATTAATTTTCAACGCATATGGAAAAGTTAGCAAGTGAACAATATAGCTAGACATAGATATACATAGCGCATTTTCCCTCGTCTCCCGCAGTTTTCAACTACCAAAAGTTTTTATCGTTGAAAAGTTTCAATTTTTTTTATCGGAAATCCTAGAAAATCCACTCGATCTTTGCTGGAATAATAAGTAGTTCTAATTCTGGAATTATATAGTTTTTCACATCAATCGTGAGTTTGCAATAATCTATTGGATTGTCTAGCCTAATAGTTTGTCTTAGTCTCGGAACAATATGGCTTACACACGCTCTATAAAATTTTAAATAATCATATTAATTCGATTTTCCTGAGGGCGCATTAAGATCCATTTTTTTCCCTCCTACTAAAAAGTTCTTTTTAGCATTTTAACTAACAAAAATAGAAAGAAACAAAAGGAAAGCATAGCAAAACGAAGAAAAGAAAAGAAGAGAAAAGAAGAGAAAAGAAAAAGCCAAGCCGCTTGTTTAACTTAACTAAATACACAAACCACTTTCACAATTTTCCTTTCATAATACGTCGTCGTCGTAGCGCTTACCCTCCCTCCACTACTCGCGCCACTCCATCTTGCCACACAACTCGCACCCGTCCCGCACATTGCATTGCCTTGTTTCTTGTTCAATTTAAATAAGCTTAGAAGCGCAACGCAATGAAATGCACTTGGCCTGATGACAGTTGCCAAGCCACAAAAGGATACCGTGGATGGAGGTGGATAATGCAAAAGGAATCTCGTTTGTCCTCTGGGTGTTGAATGGCATAGGGTAAAATCAATTCGTGGCAATTACAAAATTAATTATGAAAAGTTCAAACCCAAAATGACAGGCCATCTCGTGGAACTCGATAGATACTACTAGCTAACCCATCAATGTGATTAATCTAATCATTATTAGGAAACACACACACACAGACAGACAGGCAGGCAGGCAGACAGAGAGAACGGAGGAGAGAGATAGAGACTGTTACACAAAGCCACAAAACTCTTCAAACAGGCAACATTCAATCTGATCCACCGTGTACGCTCCGCTCCCTGTTGCAGGGACCGCATAACCAATCCCATTAACATTGATGTAAGCTCATTTAATTGCCACAGAGCGATACTGCTGGCCACTAACGAGGTGACGACAACGACAGTGGCAGGAGCAGCAGCAGCAGTAGCAGCAGCAGCAGTAGAAACAGGAGAAGGGTGTGGGAGGGGGCCACTTTGGAGCATGGCAGTTGGTCTAATTAAAAGCCAACAAGGCAACGATAATGACTGCCAACAACACACACATACACACACACAGGATATGAAACCAAAATCAACCTGAAGAACAACATAATAAAAAGTCAGACATCATCATCACGATCCCAGAAATTGGCAAAAGGAAAGCGGAAAATGGCAAAGCGGAAAATGAGAACTGAAATGTCATCAGCATAACGCAACGTTTCAATGAAAAATATAAAATATGATTTTCTTGTTACCTTTTACCGCAAAATGCTTCACACACACAAACACACGCACAACAGCAAGAACACAAAAAAAAAGAGAAAGAAGAAAACCAGCACCTTATATGGCACTTAAATATTTCACTTAAACTTTTTCTTTTAATTAAAACTTATTTCCGCTTTGACACCGAAGCGAAGGCGACAGCAGCAGAAAAAACTTGAACAACAAAAACAAAAATGTTAATTAAAAACGACGTTTTCCCATTTTCAGTTTAACGTTTAACAATTTTTCTGTTCGCTCCTTTTCTTTCTTATAGTATTTATTTCCGTTTTTTCTTTGATTATTTAGTTTTTTCGCCGTGCGACACGTTGAACGAACGGCGAGCATGTGATTCCAGAGCTGCGTTGCATGCAGCAAAACATTGGGGCAGGACGAAAACTGACTGCACAAACACAAAAACCACTCAACAGAGCAACAGAGAAGGATTCGGAATATTTTCCACTCATTCGTCAGCTAGCTCTCTCTCTCTCTCCCACTCACCCACTCACTCACTCATTCGTTCGTTCAGTGATTGTGAGTGCAAAGCGTGCGTTTGAGTGTTTTCTTTTGAGAGGAGAGGAGTGAGTCTATAATAAATTTTGGTCGAAAAATGGTTGCCTAATTGACGTATGCAACACATATTTGTTGGGCTGGAGGGGGGTGTGGACGGGAGTGGGAACGGCATATACGAAAGAAACTATGGCAAAACTGAAATTGGTTATTTGCGTGCCACGAGCGTTAAGAATGTAAGTGGAGGGGCCCGCCACAGACCCAAAAAATGATTCCCTGTAATAGTCATGATAAATTGGCGCCCACCAAATCAAAAAAAAAGAGGGGTTAGTCTATTTTTGGACGTGGCAAACTTCCTATACCCTCACTTAAATGAGTTATATGTTCATCCGAAATCAATAAAAAAAGAAAAACTTTTAATATACCATACACAAACTTTGATTACCTTCAATTTTGAAGCGATGAAACTATTCCAGGATCAACTCAATGCCTCAACATTGAATTTCGTTAGGCGGTAGCGGGGCAAACTTATACTCAAATTTAATATACCCTTTGGCTTTGGGTATAAAAATAACCGAAATAAAGCAGAGTCCAAATTACGCGACTCCATAAAACTATCAAAAAGTCGACAAAGCATGGAAAATTGCAGTTTAATACTTTTTAAAGACCTACCACAACACACACGACCTACATACAAACATACCTACACTGAGAAAAAAAATGAGCACTGGCGTTTGTAGCAAAGGTGTAAATACACATAGTTTATGGGGTTGCATATCGCTTCATTCTGTCTGATGGACGCAATTTGGTGGCTTTCAGTATATTCTTTTGACCTATGTGAGAGCGAGGACAACGATTCTTGGCAACATTTTGTTCCAATCAAAATAGTTACTTAAAATTTTAAATTTCTTTGGCGAGTGTAGTTTTAAAGGACCCCTGTACACAGCTCTTTTTATATGGGGTAGCAGGAGCAATCCTTCTTTTTAGCCTTTCACACATCCAATAAATCAATGGCAAGTCAATGCAGGCGAGTGGCAAATGTGAAGAATGAATGACTGTCTAAAAATCTACTTAGTTTGGGGGCAACCAACCAACCAACCAACGAACCATCCAAGCAAGCCAAAGACCTGCAAAACTGCAATTGTCCGTTCAGATAGATGGACATGATAAAGATGGTAACAGCGAGCACACCTAAAAAGGATGTGCAACACGACGACGAGGAAGGAGGAATTCGGAGTTGGAAAAGGGGGAGGAGAGGAGGAGGCGGCACATACATTTTACCATGGATTTACCCCAGACTTGCAGAGTCGAACAACATTGTTAAACAAATTGAAGCATGCCCCAGTAAGGTACGAGTGAGTGCAATGTAACAAGCTAAATCTGCCACCTACTACTATGTTAGTTCAATCTGTGGAAGTTCAAAGCAGTTCAAAGTTTTGGCAGCTTAAAGGCGAAATAAACCGACTACTGCTACAATGTGTGTGTGTCAGAGTGTCCCTTCCCCCTCCTTCCCCTCCTTCTTTGTTTTTCTTTGTTCTGTGCTTTCAACTTTTTTTTTTTTTTTTTGTCCCCCGGATGCAGTGCGTCATCAGCAAGTTGACAGGCGACAGATTAGCTTACAATTACAACAAAGTTGATGATAGCCACCACGAAGATGATGATGATGATGTTATGGATGTGGATGTGGATGATGATGATGATGAATAGCAACTGTCTTTGTGTGTGCAAGGTAGGAGGGACTAAAAAGGTAAATATTTGTTTTAGCATGTGAGTGAAATGAATGAGACAAGTGATAGAACGAAAGAAAGGAAGGAAAATGCTAAGATCAAGGCGGCAACCCAACTCTGACCCACAAAGAGGTCATTAGGTTTACGTAGTCCATAAGGAAGTCAAAATTATGAACCACCCCCAACACTAGGGGGAAGTCCAAGCCAACTTAATAGCAAATCTACATATATTCAGCTTTAGAGAAAAGAAGTGGGCAAAATGAATCTTAGCTAGCTCAACTTATACTAATTGGCATTAATTAACGTTTAACTAATTAGAGTTAACTCGAATTAACTAAAATTTTAATAATTTTACATGCTTAAATTCAAATCTAACATACATATGCACATACATATATAGAGGGAGAGAGAATAAGAAACTGCACCACTTACCTTGAGCTCAACAATCGCTCTGCCTCGGCAGCTGTCATATCATCGGGAAGACTCTCAGGCTCAGCTGGAGTGGAAGTAGGTGCAGGAGCAGCAGGTGCAGCAGAAGCGGCAGGAGCAGCAACGACTGTGGCAGTCATCACCGTATGATTGACATGCACTTTGATCACCTCATCGACAACATCATCAATTAGCTCAACGTTCAGGATATCATTACTGCATTTCATATGATTGAGTATATCATCATCATCTTCGCCAGCGCTGGTATCTGCATATTCCAAATCTTGCATGCAATCCAAGCCAACACCGCCCTGGGCAGGTGGACGACGTTCGGGTAGAACGGGTGCCACATCTTCATCATCATCTTCATGGTCGTCCAATGCTTCAATATACTCAATGGCCAAATGTTCATCTTGTTCGTCATCCACCTCGAAATGTTGCTGCTCCTGTTGCAACTCTAGCTCCAGCTCCAGCTCATTCTGTTCGAGCTCCTCCTCCTCCTCCTCTTCATGGGCATCAATCGAGGCAATGGGAGCAATTCCCTTGATCAGAGCCGAACGAGCTGGCGACATGGGCGGCGTGGATTTGGCACTGCCTCCACCATTATTCTGTTCACTCTGATTGCTATTCCTTCTTCGAATGGGCGAGACAACGCCCACTGGTGGTGAGTTATATGAGCCGCGATGCAAGGGTGAACTATCCACGCTGCCAGATGAGGGAGATTGCAGATTGTGACCACCAACGCAACGAGCTGGAGCCGTTGGCAGAACATCTTGTACTGGTTCTGGCTTAATAATGGCATACACCGTACTCGATTCCTGGCCAAATCCATTGGCTCCATGGAATTTACGTTGCATATCGCTCACCTTGGCCGTATCATAGAGTTCAGCCTCGGAGCCATAGACTTCACGTGATTCACTGCCATCGGGATTAAGGCGATAGCCGACATCGACATAGTTCAGGCTATGATGGGGCTGCTCTTCTCCACCTCCACCTCCACCTGATTGAAGTTTGGCCTTTAGCTCGGGCATGGACTCTGAATTGAAACCCTCATCCTGACTAGCTGTGGATATAATGCTAGGCGGACGCTGGCCAAGACCAGCGGCTGGCATATTGACGGTGATGCTGCTTCGTTTGTTTGCCACACGTTGTGGTGAGTTGATGTTGGAATGTTGTTGCTGCTGCTGCTGAATGTTGTTGCTAGTGGTATCATCCACAGATTTGCGACCTAAAAGTATGCAATACAAAAAAAAAAAATGTAAGTTAGTTCAAATTTATTGACAAGAGCAAAGAATTCTCAATTTGAGACCAAGTCTCAAGTCTAGTACAAAAACAGAGCTCCGTTCGAGCTATCCGTCGATTTATTCATTTTATTGACCTCTGAACCAAAAGCAGACACACTAAAAATTTGTTCAAATTTTTTTGTATTCATCATCCGGACAATATTTGAATCAAATCGTTCTGCATATTGAGTAACAGATGCAAACGCTTTTTCAAAGGATCCCCACCCATATTCAATTCGAAATCAGGATCAATATGTCTGTGACGAGCATAAAATTGACCATAGCGTTGCAGCTCTTCTTCGAGATAGTTGTCCTTCTCGCTTCTCTCCTCACCGCATAGCTCGGCCTTGATGCATTCCATCAGATAGGCCAAATCTTTGCGCACCTCTTCGGCATCTTTGAGATGATCCATGCTGCCTATGAAAGCATCTACCAAACGTTGCCTGGCACTGCGAGACGATCTCGCTGCCAGTTTGGGTGGCGACGATTTCGAACGTTGCACAGAAGAACTTTGCGTTGCGCTGCATTGTGCATCCTTCAATGCATCAACACCGCCACCAATGGCACCACTAGCCCCACCACCCAAGTTACGCGACGTACTACAGTGAGAACCAGATGGTAATTCCTTCTTGTTAACCGCTCCAGTACGTGAGCAACATGCTAGAGCTGTTTTGTTCATCGAACGATCTGTGAAATCCACCGAAATTAAATTATTCACTGGTGGCAAGTTCATAAAGATGCCAAAGAGCCGCCTTTGATTGAGACAAACACTCAGATGGCTCATGTAGGCATTCCGCAGGCGTCGCTCGTACAATGATCTGCACTGCATGGTGGCAAGCTTGTTCATCCATAGCCATGATTGCTTATATTCCTTTGAGTCCTTGGCAAATGCCTCTTCCGGTTGTGGTGATAGTTCCAGCATAAGCACAAAATCATTTAACAATATGCTCATATCGTCCTCATAGTCCGATGAATTGGTTCTTCGTTGATTTCTATCCGCTCTCAGGCTGCTGCGGGATGCAGAGCGTGTGCGACGATTGTCATCAAGAGCTGCTGCGTGAGCTGAATCTATGGGCTGAGATCGTGATTTTTCACCCGAGCGTTTATTACGCATCATCATGCTCTCTCCCTCTCTCTGGTCAGTAAGTTTTGTTTTTTTATTATTTTAATATCCGAAACAAAAAATGATAACTAGTTCGAAACATTTTTGTTTATTTATTTATATTGTTTTGACATTTTTAATGAATTGTTTAATTAATTAGCCAACAAGAGTCGATCCATTAAATATATATATACATATATACATATTATAAGTATATAGAATCTATATATTTATTTGCCATGGTAAATGATTCTTAATGGTTTGCAAAAAATGTCCATCTATTTATATACAGATATCTTGGGATTATACTTAACAGTTTCATTTTGGCAAAGGGAAAGCGGAGAGTGTGAGAAATGTTGCGGGAGGGGTTTGGGTTGGGGTTGCTAGAGAGCTGTCAACAGCATGGCCTAAATTTAGCCACAGATCGCTGACTAGGTAGCTTGCCCACGCAGCCAAACAAAATCGACCAAGGGGAACGTTAAGGGAAGTCGCAAAGAAAAACACAGACAAATCTTTGTCCTATGGCAACAACTGACACAAAAGTGGGCAGCACAGTTATGCGTTTGAAACGCAACCTAAGGCAATATATGCAAATATCAGAGGACGGAGCTCGCGTCGACATTTTAATACCCTTGCAAATTGTGTTATCTCCATGGCGAAAAGGTTATAATCATAATCATCAATTGTCAAAAATCTCAAATTCTTCTTTTTAATTTTAAATATTCAAATTTCTTTTCTGCTATCATGAAAACAAGTTAATAGGAAATTAAAGAAAGTAAAACAAAAATTGAAAAAATTTTTGGACATTGTTTTTGGATCGATCGTTTCGAAATATCAATCGAATAATATGGGAGACAAATTATAGCTGAATGTGAGATTAAGAATATAGCTGATGACGTCACTCAGCTACCTCAGTTCTCTTCAGTTCTCTCCTTGACCGATATACATATGTAATAACCATATTCAATGAGAAAACCCAATGCACTTAATAGAATGCCCACAAGCCATATATAGAAGGCACCCTGTAATATCTCCATACTAAGAACCACATGCTTTTGACGCCGATCCTCGGATTCTTCGGTCCCGAAATCATCTTCGGTTGTGGCCTCCTCCAAGCTATCACCAGCTTGATACAGATACTGACTATCATCCTGCAGGGATCGACGCCGACGTGCAATAATATCCATGCGGCGCCAGTATTCGAACAGACCATGCTCATGGAAAGTGGCAATTAGCCATTGGAATTTGTACATGAATGCCGAACCCTTGGGCAAAATATATGTACACAGCATGGTGCGAAGATATTCCTTTACAATATGATATCTAGGACGATCAGCATCGAAATTATAGGTGAGCACGACAAAATCCTTGGCCACTTCATCGCGCATTATGAACGCCGATCGTCGCTCCTTATCTATGATATTGAGTTCATAGTAATACGAGGTCAAGTAGAGAGGATGTTCTTGTCGCCAAGCACTTATTATATTGTATTGATGTTCGGTTAGGACAGGTTCCACGGCCCTGAACATATTGGTAATTGCATGCACTTTCACATGAAGTTTGGGCAAATCCTCGATTTCATCCAATTGCTCCTCATAGGTGGGTTGGACAAAGCTGCTTTCCAATTTGGCAAAATAGAAACTCGTGAGGACATAGCTAAACAGTATCCAACTGATGAGGAAGGCGCGCAGCGAACTAATCTGAGTGAATCTGGCCACCGGTTCACCCAAATGAGTTTTGGCAAACATCTCAAAGATCTCGAACCAACGAAATTGATGCAAATCATGTGGATTTATCTTTATCAATAGTCTCTGGAATATGTTGAATAGTGTAAGGACGAGGAGAAAATTTCCAATAAGTAAACTCCAAACCGAATTACGAAATGCACGTATGAAAATCAAATATTCCGGACGTATTTCTGCCGCAGGGACCACCAAGTAGATGATTCTACGGGTATATGGATAAAGTTTTTCCACATGCGGCCAAATGCAGTCGAGGACATAACGACGATTCGGTGCAAAGTGTGTCAGGCCAGTGGTTAGATCCCTTACTACACCGGTTATTGTGCCATTTGGCAGACATTGGCCATAGGTATCATTATCTGTGGGTATTATATACAAGGTTGTGGCGTTCAAATGCTCCGCAATGAGGCGAGCAGCCGATCCATCAATAGCCTCAAAGCCATTTACGGAAACATTCGCTCCCAGAGGCCGTGATCGCAACGGATCACTGAACATGGAGTAACGCAACTGGAACCCATGAAGATCCTTTAACTTGTCACCAAATAGAATGCTACTCTCATTCAAAAGATGTACTTGCAGCACTCCCATCTCGCTGAATGGTTGATAATCATAGATTTTTGGCCCAAGCGCTCCCTGCGTTAGGGCCAAAGTGTTTAGAATATGTTTACTCCAACATCCAGTGAAGAGATAATGCAAGTCTGACACATTGGCCATAGGCCATATAAACATATATTTGTGGGCATGCTTCTCATGTTGCTCCCGATTCAGCATATCCAGTACTCGACGCACAAGTGGAACGCCGCCATGAATCAAAAATATATTCATAGTTTTCGTTTCACGCAGAGGTTCTAGCTCATAGAGCTCAATGGAGCGAACTATTGTTGAGGCATTACTCATGATGCATTTATGGAGATCCTGGAGCTGCTCGAGTTCGAGTTGGATGGATGGACAGCTTGTACAGCGATAGATAAAGACAATGGGCACATTCTCGTTCAAGCCTATCTTGCAGGCTAGCTGCACTAGTGAGCCAATTGACGCCGGGAATATCCATAAAACTAGCCACCGCCACCCTATCATTATGGCAATACAAAACGTAACTGACCACTAACTAACTGACCACTTGATCCCAAGATGTCTTTCCCTATCGCTTTTATGATATATATGCTTTGCGGCAATTAGACATGTGTGCGTGCGTTATTCATTAGGCCAAACTGTGAATACTTAATGCCCACACACACACACACACACAGGGTAAAAGGACATGCATACAAATAGCAACGCATATTTATTTGACACTTAAAACTTCCTTCGTTTCAAATTGTGTCCACTACGTTCCTATTTTTCTGAACACTGCTGTACATTCATGACTCTTGGTTAACTGAGATATATTTCAACCAGGCGTGTTCACAGCTTATTTTGGGTTAGTTCGCACAATCAGCGATTGTCCGTGTCCAGATAATACCGAAACAAACAGGTTCCTTAGTTTCGATTGCTGATAACAGGAGTCAAAACATTTTGAAATTTGAATTGATAACTTTTGAAATTGGTATTCCAACTTTTCATTGTGGAAATTTCTGCCCCCCCATTATATGTATATATACATACATACATATACATATATCTGTATATATATGTATATGGTTCATTTAATTAGAATCGAAAGCAAATATAGCAGAAGAATAGACGCTTTCCCCTTATAAGAATGTAGTTTTCACACTGTACATACACATATACATTTAAATATATCATTGATCAATTATTACTGACCTCGACAGGCTTTACAAAGTTTTCGTAGACTGAGACACATGGTTTTCTTTTACGTTTTTGGTTTTGTTCCGCGTTTTCTTTGCACTTTTATATAAATTTCTTAGGATTTAGTTTAAACATTGTTACAGTTGATTCCACTTTAAAACAATAAAAAAAAAAACATTATATGGATATGTACTTATGTACATACATACATATGTATATTTGACATAGACCATGCCTCCAGATTGCTTAAGTAACTCTTTCCCTTTCATTCCCTATCTCTTCAGTTGACCGACGTTGCGTATACACAATGCATCCGTTTCACTCTCGACCTCTTTCACCCTCTCTCTCTCTCTCTCATTCTCCTGCTCGAAGGCCAATGCGTCGTATAAGTAATTTCAGTGTTCTTTTTTCGGCTTACCAAGTAAATAAACTTAATGCATGTACATTTTCATGTGAAAAACTGCGAAGGTCAAACAGAGCGAAAGAACGAGAGAGCGCCAATTAAAATCGATGAAAAATCGACAACAGAAACAATATATATATAAAAAAAAAAAAAGAAAAGTTCAATTTAAATTCAACTTTTCTTGTTTTGTGTTGCTGTTGTTGTTGTTTCTTTTTGTATGTATTGTATAATGAGCTGCGAAAATTAATGAAAAACGCGACTAAAAATAAATTCAACGAGAACAAACAAAAGACAATTAATGAGTGGAAACAAATTGGAAATCTATAGAAAATTTAAATCATTGAATAAATTTCCACAAGAAACTAGAGACAGAGACAGAGAGAGAGAGAGAGAGAGAGAGAGAGAGAGACAGAGAGAGATGAGAGAAAAAAGGGCTGGCCGATGCTTTCTACTTTGGTTTAACTAAAAATGCAAAAATAATTGCTAAAAGAAAACCCACAACAAAGCAACATCAAATTAGAGATGAGTCAAGACGCACACACCCACAGACACACACACAAACAAACACAAAACGGAAGTTGCCTGTCAAAAAAGATACAAGAAAAGAACGGAGATAAATCGAGAAACCGGGAGGGTGAGATCCTGCTCCTATATAAGTCATGACAATGCAAAATGAAAAGAACATAACGACAAAATCAAAACAAAAGATAGTTTTAAGAACCTCTTCTCTTCCTTGCGGTGACCTATCCCCCAAGTGACCTGCCACTGACCTAACCCCACCTGACTGCAACTCAAAACGACATACCGATACATGGCAGATAAGCTGCTCCTACTCCTTCTTCTATTCATCATGCTACAAGCCAAAATACATTGGACAAATGATATCAAAAAATATCTCAAAAAAGGATTTAAGAAACCTCAAAAAGGAAACATCAACCAAAAAGAAAAGAAAAAAAAGGAAAATGCTTTAATTAATTTATATGTTGCACTGGGTGAAGAAATAACAAAAGTCTAGACACAAAAATTCTCCACACATCCGAAAAATTCCAAAAAGGAAACGAAATATTTTGTGCACACAAACTGCAAACTGCAAACACATGACAATTTTCAATTTGCTTGTTGCATACAATTTTAACTTTGAAAATAAACTCGGCAACAGCAGCAACCAACTGACAGGCCAACACACAAGTAGGCAGCCAAAAAGGCAGAGGCAAGTCAACAAAAATGTGTGGGCAAATTTGTTGTATAGTCTACTATATACCCTTTCCAATAAGCACTGATCAGATGGAGTGTGTAGACTTGAGAAAGGGAAAATGCAGCAATTTATTCCAATTTTACATTTTACAAACAAACCTCTCCTACAAACCCCTCCACTTCAAATGACTCAAAAACGTTACTCATTAACAGCTCTTGAATCATTGAATAAACTGGTGACTCAAAATGGTTACTCATGCACAACGTTAGTCTATCTATCTTAACAATCACTCAATGTGCATTCAGAGTAAGAAGGGCATCTAGTTTTCGGTGTTTCGTCATTCAAATACCAAAAATCCTTCCTTTTTTGTGAAAAAATTGTATTTTTGCTTAAAAATGTGTAAGCATTTTGGCATTGTCTACACATTGTTATTTTCTTTTTTTTTTATTTGTCTTGTTTGTTCGTTGTCGACACATGTGAATGGAGGATTTTTCTTCAGAACTCCTTGCAACTAACTCTAACTCTCCGAGATTCAGTCTCAGTCAATCTTTCTGCACTCTTTTAGATAATTTATAGCGGAGGAAAAGTAGGAGGAGGGGGAAGAGAAGCCCAACCTCATTATAAATTAGGGTCAATCGCACAGTAGCAGTTTGGCGGCAATTATGCAATGAGGAAATGAACATGAAATGGACGGTTTTAGCTTACTCGTCGTCGGGAAGGGAGACACCAACTCACACCACACCAACTCGCCACACACAGTTTTAGTTGACTGAACCGGCCCTCCCTCTTCTCTCATCCACCAAATGTAAAAGTCTAATGAAATTTTTCAACGAAACGACATCATCATTTGAGTGTGTCTGGCTTATCAGAGGCCAAGGAATTACTGGCCACCTCACGTGCCCCTAAGAATCGAAGCATAAACAAGCCCACTTCAATCACGACTCAAACTCATGCCCCTCCTGGCAACCCAATCTGAAGAAGCATCTCAAGAATCATCATCATCATCATAATGTTCTATCGGTCAATGGGCTACGTCAAAAAATATTGTTTTGATTTCTCTGAGGTTTTTTTTTTGTTTTTGTGTATTTGTTTTTTTTTTTTGTGATTATTTGCTTTACTCTACACACAGAGTCGCGCTTTTGGGTGTGATTTTATAATAAATATTTTTTTCTGTTTTTTTTTTTCTTATTAATTTTGGTTCTTCTTTTATTATTATTTGCACGCGTTTGATTTAAGTGGTTATTCTCACAGCAGCAGTTGTTGCTTATCAATGGAAACGCGACATCAACTGAACACACTGAAATTTTACGCTAATATTTTTTTTTTTTTTTTTTTTTTTTTTTTTTTTGCAGAGGCAGCATCTCTGAGAAGAAGCAACACAACATACTCTCCTCATGTGTATAGAATGATCCAGAGAGAGAGGCAAACTCTCGATCTATGTTTCTCTCGCGTTCGTTCCGTGTCAGTTTTGGCAAATTGCCCGATTTGGCCGACGACGGGGCCAGACACATGGCAGCCAAAAGGCAGCGCCAAGTTCTGCACTAGCCATTGGCACAGGGTGTTTCATAATCCTCCATTTTGTCAAGCTGCCAGATTGCAAAATGATGTTGGGAAAGGCCAGAAATTCGACAAAATAGTTTGCTGATAATAATCAGTCGAAGAGGGCAGCATGATAAACTAATTATAGACAAAAGAAAAAACCAAAAACCTCAAACTGTCGCTCATTAGTTTTTTCTATTTTTGGTGTACGTAATTATTAGAAGGAATAATAAAAACCAACCCAGAAATTCTACGAATCCAAGGATGGTAGATCAATTACACTGTCAAACAAAAGTGCGTGACCTTTAAAATTATCATCTAACTTGGGGAACCTCCACACGCTAGAAGTCCTACTTAAACGTGATGAGGGGGTTTTTGTGTCTTCATTTCTAAACCGTACGAACCATGTGAATCTAAAAATTTGTAGCACGGTATAATTTTTGGATTTCATTGATTTTTCTAAAATAAACATACATATTTGTATATACTTATTGTACATATATGATTTTAATGGCCCAAAAAGATAGTCTCGAGCGACGTTCTCCGACGTTATAAATCAATTTCCTCCTCGCTGTTCTACATAGTATAATCGTTCTATTCCTATTTTCACCTTAATATTTTCAAACGACTCTTACAACACCAACGCACATCAGATCACATCATGTCATTATAGCAACATTTTCCCTTCATTTTTTCCTACCATCTCATTCGTTTATGCAATGGACGTCATAAGTTTTTGTTGGAAATATAAAATAAAATTAGACATTTGAGTTGATGGCTGCTTGGGTGGGCAGTTGGCAATTGAGAAAACTATGCTGAAATGTCTCACCAACCAAACCAAAGCAACATCAATAAAGAGAGAATGTGCCCATGGGAGACTCCGGAGTGGCGCGGCAAAAATGTTGGGGACGGAACGACGACGACGAAGTCGTCAGCATCAGCATCAGCGTCAAGCGTTGGCAAGTGTCTGTCAAAAACCCACGCATTCATCTATCATCTATGAAAACTAAGAGCAATGAACTCCGCCGCCTCCTCCTCCGCCTCATCAAAGTGTGGTCAAGTGTGCGGGGAAAAGTCTTAAAGGAATTTGAAAAATGTGAGGGCGAAAAAAGAACGAAACGAGTTGCCAGACTATTATTATTGAAAAACTTTGGCTACTTTGGCTTTAACCTGGAACTTGGGCTCTTTATTTTTCTGTTAGATTAACTTTTTATGAACGAATTTTTGGACATAAAAATTCGTAAAATTTTCTATCTACTTAAATTTGGCGCCCGAGAAACTTGCCAAGTTTTCAAGTTACTAGAGGGCGGCAGTACAAAAGCTTTTTGCGCTGGAGCTCCAAAAAGCTATTAAGCTTTTGGGCCCCAACATTTTGTTTTTTACAAGCAATTCGAGCTTTTTAGTAAAGGTGCAAACCAGAAAGAGAATTGGATATTGGAAAATTTAAATGAAAACTGTTTTGAAACGGTAAAAGATAAAGCTTCCGACGAGAACCTTTTATAATTTTGCCCAAAAGGGAGCTTCAACAGGGAACAACAGTGTATTCAAAAAAAAATACGAAAACAAGAGCGAAATTTCCCCCATTAAACCTCCAACTTGTTTTAGACAATTTTTGGAAAACATGTCTTTATTTTTATGGTTGAAATCTCAACTGAAAATTAAATGGATCATAATTTGGATCTTACTATTCTAATCTAACTAAACATCCTGCTCAAAAAGCTATTCAGCTAACGAAAGAGTTTATCCCTTTTGCGCTCAGTGTTTCAGGAATGTGGTTAAGCCGAGTCCCCAAGCCGTCTGTAGGTGTTCTTTATGGTTAGTAGGTGGTGGAATTTACTAGTTTTGAAGTGTTAGTCACATTCTAGTGTGCGTTCCTTCTGTGTTGGGCATTCTTTTATATGTACATTGTACATATATTCATAACAAATTGTCAATATTTGAGCGAAGTTTTAATTATGATAAATAATGCTTTCCGTTTGGGATTAATAAACAAACAAAAAAGAAACAAAACTATTTGCATACATAGCTTATTTGTAGTGGAGCCTTCTTCACTCTCTGTGTGCCTCTTATTGTTTAAGTGGAGCAACAACGTCGCAGTTTGGCAGGCATAATTTATAGTCAAACATATATATGTATATCCCTCCCCCTCACTCTCTCTCTTTCTCTGTCTAACCTCCCTCATTTTGATCCATATAGTGTTCAAGTAGTATTTTCCGTTTTATTTATAAACTCTCTCTCTCATATGTGACAGGGGCCCAGCCATTCAAAATGTGCCAGGCTTCAGCTATATAACATGGTTTTTTTTCCCTCTCCCTCTCTCTCTCACTCTTTCTCGCCCATTCATGTGTTCTTGTCATGTTTCCAACTCTGTGACAGCATACGAGATACAATATATGCGAGTGAAGGAAGGAACCAACCCAACCAACTGGCGCTAAACATCTGATGGGCGCTGTGTCAGGGCGTTCTATGAAAAAATTCTTGTCTCTTTTGTTGTTGGCTTCTCACAAAAACATAAACTACAAGATAGCAGCTAGATCTACATAGATGAATGGACTAAAAATTTTGTTTCAATCGACAAACAGTGATTCGTTTGGTCATCATTAATGGTAATGGGAATATGTTCCTGGTTGATAGATACATATATATGTACTATATATACTTGAAATACTTCAGAGATTAGACCGATCAATTGATTGATACACAAAAAAGGAATAATTATCAAATTTTTGAAAATGATTCTTTGGCTCTAATCGTTTAAGTCGTTCAATCTGCTTGTTTTCGTCATATATTCTATGCCGAGTCTTCAAAGTTGGCTCATAATGCCGATGAAGATATAGAACTACAGGCGAACTTAATAATAATTTCTATATAATAAAGTTTCTATGTAAAGAAGTTTCCTTTTAATAAAGTTTCAATCGAAAACAGTTTCTATATAATGAAGTTTTTATAGAACGACTTTTCTATATAAAGAAGATTCGATAATCGATAATGACGTTTTTATCTAGCCCCGTGCGAATTGTATGGAAGTTTGAATGTACGTATATAGACACACAAGTAATTTGTATAGTCAGAGGAAGGACATAAGAAGGATTTCATAATGTTTACGATCTCTTTTTAGAGAATGCGATGGTTAGCTTTCGTTTTTCAGAGTGTATGAGATTCCATCCATCTACTTATGAATTAAAAAACAAAGTTCTAGGCCTCTTCCTTCATCATCTTCGCATCATCTTCATTTTGATTCTGCTTTCCAGATAAGCCCAGCAACCGACCACATTGTGAACTGCAACCAGAAAAGGCAGCAGAGCAGTGTGGTGGCAGGCGGAAGCGCAGCGTGCAAATTCCAATTTTGTAATCAGCAAGCAGCAAAGGCAGCAGCAGAAACGAAGTGAGCTCCAAGAAGAGCTCCGCATCATTGAATTCTTAATCTGGCATTAATACAATTTTATATGTATGTATTTATATGGAATGGGATGAAAGATGGGGGCGGGCGGGGGTAGAGGAGTCAGAGAGAACTGAAGCGGGAGCGGGAATCCCAACAAAATCCGCAAAACGCAGCAGACAACGAACCTTCGGACTAACATAGGGAGAGAAGAAGTAGGTAGGCGGAGCGGCGGGGGAGAAGAGTTAAAGATGGTCGACGACAGATTGTAGGCATTGCACTCGACGCCAACGCCAACGACGAAGTGGACGATGATGGGCAAAGGCACAGGCATAGGCACAACGGAATGTTGTTGTTGTTGTTGTTGTTGTCTTCGTCGTTCGTTCTGTTCTGTTGGGGGGCTGCATTTGATATGCCTGCTGTTTGACCCATATTGGAATTTGCCTCAGAGCCAACTAAAGAGCCAACAAAGAAGAATCAGCAGCAGCAGCAACTGAAGCAGGAGGGGAAGGGGCAGTGAAGCATCGTAGTCACGATTTGTGCAAAGCTTAGAAACTTGTAGTAGTAAATGAATGTGGGATCCAAAAGGGAAGCAAAACTCGACCTGGCTGCCAACAAGATTCGAGGGAGGGAGCGAGGTGCAGAGAGCGATATTCAGAGAGAAGGTTTGAACTCAGGCGTACAAAGTTCATTGCGAGGAATTCGAGATTGACCTGTGTATTTTTATGCGTGTGTGTATGTGTGTGTGTGATATTTGCAGTGACGTAGAGTTTTTTAAAACTTACCTTCATTTTCGCTACGTCGTCGTCTTGGCACACTATTGTAATTGTTATACGAATAATGTTCGATTTCGGATTTCTCGGTTGACTCATTCTCCTGTTTCTCATCCTCTGTATGGACTGGCGACGATGGTCCAGACGAGGCACTAGCCACTGGTGAACCAGAGGCAGCCGAATTGGTGCTACCACTTAAACCATTTCCGGCTGGACTATAGTTTTGTCCCTGACCAAGAGGACATCCATTCGCATCCAAGGAGCCACGCTTGTATGCACTACTGTGAGTGCTCATTGAACTAGTGGGTGACGCACATGAAGATGGTGTGGAGCAATTCGTGCTGGCAATTGGTGTGCAGCTAGTTGTCTCCTCAATGAGATCGATGGACTTTTTGCGCGGCTTCTCGGGTGGTATGGGTGCTTGAATTAGATCCGCACAATTATTGCTATTTCGTAGTAGTTCCTCTTGCAATAGGGAACGTTGCATGGCCGCTGTAACAGCGGCCGATTTGGCTGGCGGAGGTGGCGGCTGGGCATCCGTGTTTGTTTTCGTGGGTGAGCTGCGTAAACGCTCTGGATTAAATTTGATAGGACTAACGTTCTTTGGCTTGGCCGCCGGTATGGGCGGCAGTGGAGGAGATTTGACGGGACTTCCAATTTTACCACTGCGTGGCTTGATCTCTGGCGGAGTCGGAGCAGCCCCTGAGACGACCTGACCTTGCGCCGCGGGCGCTTGTGTGCGTGTGGGCGGACTGGGTGGCTCAACCATAGCTGGCTTAGCCGCCACCATCACCACCTTCTCGCTGTTGTCCATTATGAGTCCTGTGCCCGGGACGGTGCGTATGATGTCACAGCGATTGAGATCGCTGGGTGTACGTGTGCTTTTGGTTTTGGTAAAGTGTGAGGTCCACTTCTTTTGCTTCTCAATTAGCTCACGGGAATTGAATTTACGTTCTGGCTTCTCGGGCTTATCCACCACCACAGATGTGGCAAAGAGAGCACTTACTGATCCAACTCCCGATCCTTGTCCTGTCTGAGCTGTTACCTCTTCAGCTGACTTCAAACGCATCAAATTGTGTTGACTAAACTTGCCACCGACGCCGCCAACCGTTTGGCCTGCAGATGGAGGCTCTACAATGAATTTACTGTTTGCCAAACGTGCTTGTTCCACCGCTCCACCACCACCAGCACCACCATTCTGGCCAGCTCCACTATTGTTGTTATTCTGTATGAGTGAGGCGCCTGACGGGAACGGTGTACGACGCTTTGGTGGCGATTGTGAACGATCCGATGATCGGGATGACGAACGATCCGAACTATCGCACAAATTATCCTCACGTGATCCGCTACGCAACAGTCTCGAACTCACATTCGAATTGGATTCCACGCCCAGTTTTTCGAATAGAGCACGAGCGTTATTGAAACGTGCCGAATGTGACTCGGTTCTCACTGGCGTCGGAGCACCCTGTGCGGCAGCAGCAGCGGCGGCGGCAGCAGCAGCAGCAGCTGCATGGGCTGCAGCCACAGCACTCAATTGTTCAACCGGTTGAATCTCGATGGGTTTGCGTTGAAATATGTTGGCGATTTGACTGACCTTACCCACGGGCGCTGGGGCATGTTGCATGGGTTTCTCCATAATGAAACTGCAAACACATGAAAAACAAATGCAAGTAACTTTAGTACACATTCAGAAACAAAAACCAAATTCTATAACTAATTGGTGTTTAAAACTCCAATTTTATATATATTTAAAAATATTTAAAGCTTTATGTTATAGGATAAACCGGTCCAAAACATGGTTATAGTATAAATAACTCTTTTGTTTCTCGACCCAAACTTTATTATTTCTGATTTTACACATAACAAAACACAAATATCTAAAGAAGCTAACTTCAGCCGTCAGTCTCTTACTATGGTTCAAACACTATTTCTGTTTACGATCATACAAATAAATAACTCTTAAAAAAATAATTCATCTGGCTTCGAACATGTAATGCGTACATCAAAATGGAGCTTGAATGCAAATTTTCATTGAAATGGCTCATAAACCTTGCAAGGAAACAGACAGACAGACAGGTGAGCACTCACAAATTTTAAAATACCCCATGAAGGATATAAAATGGGGGAAAAAATTGATTTTCCTAGCAAGACCTTACAAAATCAGATGGAATTTTTTAACAATCTTTTTGTTTACATTTTCTTAACAATAAAAATAAAGTAATTAAAATTGCATTAGAAGACGTATTCTTTGTTTTTGTTGTTATGAACTGTGTTTGTAGAATGTATCTACAAAAATTCATTTGTATGACTAAACGGTAAACTAACCGCACCCAAAATGATAAAAAGTACAACAAAAACAACACTGTTGCCTTCAGATAGCAAAAAGGGAAGGTAAGGTGGGAATGTTACCTTAGCCATTTTTCTCTCAAAACTTTCGCACACTACACAATTTTCTCTAATTCGCGGCTTTCAAAATGTTTATGATTTTTATTTTTTATGATTTTTCTTCTTCTTTTTTTTGCACAGTAAACACAATTATGGATTCATTGATGGTTCATCGCTGCCGTTGTCGTAGCCCTTTTTCGTAGTTGTCGCTTTGGTTATATGTGAAAGTCTGACGATAGTGATTTTTGTTGTTTTTTCTTTCTTTCTTTTTTTTTTTGAGGTGAGAGGTAGGTAGGCAGGAAGGTAGGTAGATAGGTGCCAGGTGGGCCGAAACAGCATTGGGAGGGAGGCTTTCTTCTCTATTGAGAGAGCAAGAGAACGGAAGAGAGCAAGAAATGTCATTTGAGCACGACATTGGAAGCTATTTGTGTATTTGTTCACTGATACGTCGTACGAACGATAGTGGTAATGGTAATGGTTGCTAAATTGTTATCGACACTTGAGCATATTGATTTATAAATTTTGGCCAGGTTGATATTCACCCACACACAAATAACGCCCACACACATTCAGCTGTTCGAGCTGTATAACAGATTTTATACATTTCAAAGAGGCTTGTATACCTTTGCAGCCCTTGACCATTACATTTTAAAGTACGCAATACTTAAAACACACTGAACAAATTTTTCATCGCCCTTCGTGGGATTCGTCTATTCGCTAAAAAAAAAAAAAAAAAAAAAAAAGATCTAAGAAATAAATCTAACGCATCTCTCTTTTCATATGCGAGACCAAGAAATCTGGCGTCTTGCTTATCCGATTCGCTTGAAATCCAGGAATCTGATGTATTATGTATATATTTATATTCGTAATCTGTTTGGATAAGATTATTTAAGAAATAAATAAGTTATTCGCATTTAATGGTCATTTTTGTATGGCAGCTATATGACATAGTAGTCCGATCCTTTTGAAAATGGCAGATATGGTGCCTGGGGTATAGGAAAGCTTATATACGAACTTGGAAATCTGGGGGACTAGTTTGCATAGCATCGACAGACAGACGGACAAGGCTATATCAACTTCTCTTGCTGATCGAGAATATATACACTTTTTGGGGTCGGAAACGATTCCTACTTTGCGTTAATCAATCGAGAATAAAGTCTAATAAATGGACTTAATAATAATAACAAAAAATAAAGTCTCATTTCGATCATCGTTATACCCCAGCCTTAGCTGTCCTAGAACATTTGTACATAATAGCTAAGTCAGTCAAATGTAGAAACTCACTTCTAGTCATCTCTACGACTCGTACAGTCGTATTTGGTTTAGTTTGAAAAATAAATAACCTAAATTGTGTATTCACAACCCTTCGCCCGGAGGCAAGGTAAAAATAGTTTCCCAGCTTATGTAAATCAACCCATATACATACATATATATATATATATGTACTTAAAGAACTTGGACTAAGAAGGATAAGCGGAGTAATATACGCATCAGTTTCTGGCTGCAAGGGTATGTACTGCTACAGAACGTTTCAAAAAATTATCACAAAGTCAACAACAAATAATAGAGATGGGGAGGGCCAAGCAAACAAATGCACAGATAGTGAAGCTTCAAAAATAAATATCAACCATCCAAGTAAGCATATAGAACTAACTATATAGAGTGTCGGAAGACAAAAGCTAGACAAAGGTCTCGCACATCGGTAAGACCTTCCGCATCATCATCAGCAGCAGCAGCAGCAGTATAGAGGGAGAGTCAAAAGAGCACGCGTTTTACAAATAATCAGCAAGACACAGAAGTCAACGTCTGATTTACAGTCCCCCCCCAGACAGACCCAGATCCAGAGCTCTGAAAATAAAAGAGCACGAGACACAAAATTCGGAACGGGGCAGCGGGCGCGTTCAGCTTATCTAATCTAATCGAAAAAGAAATGTTGTTTTGAAAATGCATAAAGCTAAATTGTGATGCATGTGACCATGAATAGTAGTTTGCTAGGTGGGGAGAGGCGAAGAAAGAGATGATATGTACGATAAAAAGCCCGTAAGATATATTTAGCTGGTGATCTGATCATCAGCAGCTCTCTCAGATAAATAGATAGATAGGTAGATAGAGTGTAGGTCGTCGTTGGTTCCAACAGATAAACGTGCTGTAAATGCATCACTTAAAATATCACGTATGCTCCCTCCATTCCCCCAGACAAATGTTGCAAGCGCTGTGCTGTGTCTGTGTGGCATATTGCGTCTGTGTAAATATTTTACTAGTTCGCAGATTTATTTGGCTACCGAGTTGATATTGATTTAATGACACGTTTGCCGGACAGGCGGACAGGCAGACAGGCAGACCTTACCCAATGGGACACTCATTATAAATTAATACTGCATAAAATGACCAGCAAATGGCAAAGGCTTTACTCATGTGCACAGTTGAAGGACGGAAAGGCAAGCAGCAGTTGGGTGAAAGGAAAGATTAAATGAACAATCTACTTATTCATAACAGTACCGAGACAAGTAAATGGCAATGTATTGGAAGTACTTGTCCTTGGTCCTCAAAGGGGAATTCAATTACCACAGCTCATTAAAGAGTTCTTAGAAATCAAAGTGTAAGGGATTTCGAATCATGTTAACATTAACATTATATGAGTACTTAAGAATCTTGAGCAAATCCATGTCCTCTGACAATGCAAGCTATTTTCAGCATCGTTTACCATGAGTAGCGTTTTTGAGTCAGTGGGTCATAAATACTCCAGTTCGTAGGATCGTCACCTTATCGGCATTATGCCTCCTTCAGTTTATAGTCTGTTTTCCATAGAAAGAAATTGTCATGTGCAACGTTTGCGTCAAATCGGGGCAAATCTTATCGGGTCAAGCACAAGCAACTGTGGGACGCACAATCATGAGTAACGTTTTTAAGCCATAAATCAAGCGGGAAACGTAACTTTTTTTCGGTCCCTCCTCCATCTTAAGTGTAACTATGATTTGCACTAATAATGGTTATTTTTTGCTCTTGCTAAATGACAAAACCAACTAGATTACCCAGAGAAGCGATAGATGGATAGAAATGTGAGCCAGGCATTGTCTAATTTTTGCATAAATGATAATTGTAAGTGGCAAAATGTTAAATTGGCCTCGTTAGCCGCGACACGAGACACATCATGCAGAAGGCGCCGGCAAAGAGGCGATAGATGAAATGACGGCAAGATGATGAGATGAGGTAAATGCTTGATGGTAGCTAGTTGCTCTATAGGTAATGTGAGGCAGGTGTGGCGTGCTGGTGGTGATGGTGGTGGTGCCCCTGTGTGACAGAGGCCTCATGTGTTATAATTGCGTCAACATTCAGTTTCAGTCTCTCTTGAGCCGTGAACAAGAAAACAATGTCAACAATGGTAACGATGGCCCCATTGTAAATGGCAATGGAAAAATGGTAGTGGGGGGCTCTAGCTAGCTAACATAAAAGATGATGATGGGGATGGCAGTTAGTGCGAGAGAGGTACGTGTTAATTTTAAGCCCCCACTGGGGAGGTCTCTTAGTAGTTTCTAGCCTAACATCATATTTCCCATGAAAAAAAAAAGAACAAACCTTCTGGCGCCAGCAAATTTGATGATTTCTCTATATGATATGATTATGAAGAGTAGTAGTCCCAAGATAGATAGATGCGAATGAGTTAGATAAGCCTGCTAAAGCCATGGGAAATTCAGGGCAACAAAAGAACTATCTAGGCAAAGATTACAAAATTGAATTCAAAGGAAACACGACTCTGTACAAGGTTTAGAGGTTCGATCTTTAAAGATCTTGATTCTTAATAATTTTCTCGTTTCCAACTTTTCATATACATATGCACATATATGTATGTATTTCCACCTGACTGATGTATCTCTTATATACATATATCCGCCTTTTTCTTTACACATTTTATGCTTACTTGATTTATACAATTGATTTAATTTTTAATTCTGAATGTGCAATGTGTGCTGCTTCGTCTGAGAGTCGTGCCAACAATACAACTCTGTGGTGTGCCTTGCACTATATGTGTATCTACAAAGTCTATATAGACACCTCTTTTTCCGCGTAGGCCCATAGCTTGGCATTCACTTAATGTTGAATACAAAACAAGTTGTCGGTTGTTCTGTCTGTTCGTTCGTTCGTTCGTTCGTTGTTCTTGTTAGACAAATTATGCCAATTAAACGGTGGGAAAACAAGTTGGCAAGTCTGCACGCGTGTCGCCACCGCTGCTAGTGCTGCTGCTGATGCATTGCCGAGAGTGTGGGTTGCAAGTGGAGTGGGGAGACTGGACCTGGACTAGAACTAGGCAGGCAGGCAGTCATCAGTGGGTAGGTAGGTAGCTAGTTGTGAAGACTTGGCCAACTTGCAAATTCAAGTAATGCATCTTGTGGCAAGCTCATAAATATACGGGCAGAAAATAAGAAAAAGAAGTCTTCAAAGGATAAGCGCCAGCGAATAAAACTAAAACACACATTTTGTGAGAAAAATAACTCCAATTAATTGCTTAGATTAGGTGGAAGCCGCAATATGAACTCAAGGCTCCCATCGTAATATCGTATTCGGTGGAGCTACATCAAGATATTGGTCCCGATAGGTAACTGAGGATGACGCACAAAGCCAACCTAGGATCGTTAGCATATTTTCTAGTTGGTATGGTGGCAATGGGCTGGACCATGTCAGGGTAGTACCATCCACTGGATATTATATTTGGATATTGATCTCTGATTGTGGTTAGGGAGGAGGGGGGCCTCTTTATAATAAGCCTGACAAATGATGTGCATTGTGGAAAGTAATATACATACACATAGATGTCATTCCATATATTAATTTATATGCTAAAACCAGACATGAGTCAGTGGCTTGGAATGAACCCAGCCAGTAGCAGCAACAGCAGCAGCTGCCTCCTGATGCTGCCACTGATGTGGCATTGGGGGTCAACTATTTTTAGCTGACTCTATCATTGAGTAGAGTAGAGCAAAGAGGGAGAGAAGCAGGAGCAGCAGCAGCAGCAGCAACATCAGCAACCTGTCCTCTATTCTCTGTCCTGAATGTGTTACCCCAATTTACATATTTTTACACAGACTACGGGAGAAGATAGAGACACAAACAATAATAAATATACATTCCACTTTTCTTTCTTCTAGATAGTGAAAATAATCCAGGAAACATGTGGACTTGTGTTTGTGGGCTAATTGATAACACGACCGATGAGAGGGTCAAACAGGATACGGGCAGCGACTGGCCGATGAACGATGAACGTCAATCTCTAGAACAGACGGATAAAGTGATGGAAGTAATACAGAAAGTGCCGCAGCAATTCATTGCCACTGGTAGCAGCAATCCAGAATTACGCATCTCCCTTATTTCGACCGACGATGCCCATAACACGAAATACTCTCTTCTAAATTGTTACAAAATGCCCAGTTTGGGGGCACATGACATGGCGATTAGTTCAGATAGTAAAACTATTGCGGCTGTATCGGTGGATGGCCTATTATCGATATTCGATGTGAAAACAGGCATACGATGTCCCAGCCTCGGACCGAATATAGTGAAGAATTACTGGTCAATTACATTTGATCCGTCTGGTGATTATGTTTTTGCTGGTACTGGCCATGGGTTTATACACAAATTTGATACACGACAGGGTCGTCTAAAACAAGTGTTCTTCTCACATCGCGCGCAAAAGATATTGAGTGTATCTGTCAGTTCGGATGGTAAATATGTGGCCAGCAGTGATTTCGATGGAAATCTCTCACTGTTCGATAGACCCACGTGTTGTTTATTAAAGCAAACCAATCACAAGAAACCGATACGAAAGATTGCATTCGATACAAATCAGCATTTTATCTTGGCGGCATGCCATGATGGCACAGTGAAAGTAATCGATATACCAAGCTGTCAATTGCGTGAGAGCCTGGTGGGACACCGTTCGAAAGTCATGTCTGTGGATATATCTCCGGATGGACAAAGATTTGCGAGTGGTGCAGCCGAAGGTGACATCAAACTCTGGGATTCTAGATACACCAAGTGCACCATAACCTTTTTAACCAATAACAATTATAGTCTATGGGATGTGGCCTTTGGCAAAATGAATAATCTGATTGCCTATGTCTCCGGTGGCAAAGGAAAAGGTGTTCATTATTGTTAATCAAAGATGTTTTTTTCCACATTTTTTTTTTGTATTTGACACTCTCCCACATGCATTTAAATTTAGGCAAAATTTGTGTAACAGCCCTCCTAAATGTGAGCTTTATATTATAATTAAATCGAGATTTTACATTCCTGTTCCTAATGTTCTCAAATGTATGATTGCATTTTTTGGAATATTACATATTACTATATGTGCCTCGATTTACCATTTTTATTTGATTTTGAATGCTTTCTCTAGTAAGGTGTTATAGTTTCTGGAGATAATTGTAAAAGAGATGAGGTTCTTACCGTTTTCTGTTTTAAGTTGAATTTTGAGCGTGTTTCAGAGAATTCTCCGTTTTCTCAGCGTATTTGGAGAGTTGTTGTGAATTGAGTTTCAACCACGCCTACGAACAGGCTGCAATCGTGTAAATTGTTGTCATTACTGTTCGTTGCAGTTTGCAGTTAATGATGGAGCTGATTGAAATTTTTGACCCAGAGTTTCCTTTTGTTGTTGCTGTGTTTTGTTTTCGGGTGATGGCGATACTTCAAGCGTTGCAGTCGTCGTCGTCAGTCAACAACAAACCAATGTTGGCCTCAGCTGTGTCAGCATTTTTCTTTCGTGTTTCTCTCGTTGTTTTGTGCCTTTTTGCGCAAGATGAAAATGCAAATTTCTGCAACAAAAAAACAAGAAAGAAAACAAATGTTAAAAACATTGCCCATGGGAGGGAGGTTGGTTGGTTTAGTTCATTGAACCGTAACACAGAATTGCCACATTTTGTTGTGGGCCTCTAAGGCATACAAAATTAGTTGGAAATTGGTGGAATAGGTGAAATGTGTTGCAAACGGAAGCAATTAGTTTTATTTGTTGAAGAAGACAACAACAACTGTAGACGAAGTTGAGCTTAATCGAGTGCGACCAGCAGCACACCGACCGACCGAGCGACAGCAACAGATTTTGGTGGCAGAGACGGAGAAAGTGCAGCCAATTGATATACCAGCCATGTTTTTGGCCCCCAACAATGACTACTGGAATCCATCAGCATCATTAACAACTGTTTTCGGCTAGCTCCTCCCCCTCCCCCTAGTCTGTCGGTCACCTGTCACACTACCTTAAAAAAAAAATAAACGTAGCGTCATCTTTTTGGTTTGCTTGCGTTGTCTTGTCTCCTCTCCTCTCCTCCTCTCCTCTCTCTCTTAACCATTTTTTTTTTATGGTAAGCTCATAAATTATGCCAACTGAAACTGAAACCGAAACTGAGAAATCATTCAAAGCCTGGTAATTGTCTAATTTATTATTTGTTGTACCAACAATTTCACTCGGTTTGCGATTAGTTTATGGTCTGAGCTTCATCGTATTATGGTGGGAGTTTTTTTTGGATAGGTCTAAGAATCTAATGTGTTTAATTAAGCGAGAAAGCAGCAGCAGCGAGAATAATGTGTTGACAAAAGAAAGTCAAGTGGTGGAGTGATTGGTATAGGTCGGTTCTCAATGGGGTATCATAAAGATTAAAGTGGATCTTCAAGAAAAGTAAACACTTGCAACTTACTGATTGATTGATAATGCCAAAGACCATCTAATCTTGCTTGATCTACTCTACCTACTACTGAAAAATGTTTTTAATAAGGTTCCAATTTAAACAATTACTAATGTAGAATGAGGGACGCACAAGCAAACCGTGGATCAAGATCACCTTGCTTTTGCGTCGCTCTCGGTCTTGAGATCACGATCCTTAGCATACAACATAGTTTACAACCTCAAATGATTACGCTCACACCTCATAATAATAAAATCTAATTTTGTGAAACCTAACCTCAATTATTTACAACTTAACCACACAAATGTTAAGCGTTCATTAGTGCGACGCTTGTCGCTTATAAAGAACTAGTTAACACTTTTCGAATGACCGGTAGTAGTAAAAAGACACAATTAGAAGAAAGACTGTTTTTTTTTTCCGTTTCTTTCAATTTTCATTTGATTCCACCCACGTGGATGGGATTCCACTTCGTTCGCCACTTCTTTTATTGCTCTATCAACACAGTAGTAGGTAGAAGGTAGTGTTTTTACCTCAAAAAACTGTCTTAATATGGCCGAAACCAGCATCTATCCCCATTGAAGTCTAACCAATTTCAGCGATTACATTGGCAAAACTGCTCATCTTTTGCCTAACCAAAAAAGGTCATAAAAAAAAGTTGTTTACTTTGCGCCCTGCTCTTGCTTCTTTTGCTCGCTTACTGGACGTCGTCGTCACATCAATCCAACTTATGATGCCATAAAAAGTCAAGCTAAGCAAAAGAGCATCGTGATGATGATGAAGAAGAAGGAAGTAGATACACACACACACACACTACACCTGGCCTGATATACTCTCTTAACTGTAATAAAACTTCAACATGACATGAAAAACCTTCAATGTAATTTACAAGATTCAGTTTACATAAAAGCCTCAAGTTACGTTTTTTTATTTTAGAGCAAAAGAGAGCAAAGTAAAACTGACTGCTTTAAAGGTCGACCGTGGGGCCACTCTCCACATTATGAGACAACCATCTAATAATTATAATCAATCGCGGTATGATTTATACACCATTATAAACATAATCATCAACATCGGCATCAAATTGATTATCATCTTTAGCCGCGATCCGATATCGAAAAACCGTTAAAGCGACGCTTATGGCAAATCAAGTTTAAGTCAAGCGGCAGGCCAAGTTTCAATCCCAATAAACTTGATTAGCTAATGATTATTGAGCGCTTTTGGCACAACTGTTTGAGAGATAGAGAGAAATCTTGATTGATTGTAATTGAATGCGCCTCCTGTGACAGATTCTAATGACAAGTTATTACCACTTTGCAGTAAGAGAAACTCAGAGACTAAGACTCGGATCTAAATGTCGATGAGGAGGAAATGGGCTACAATGCATTTGAAACTTATATTCATTCGCTCTACTTAACCATATTCAATCAGAAATACCATAATCTAGTCCAATTCTATTTAAAATCTTTTTGTCTAAATATGCGAAAAGTTAACCCAGTTGTTCTCTGGTTTTAATAATTTATTTTAAATTTACAATTGTCTTTTCTTAAATTTGAATCAAACTCTTTTATTTCTATATTTGTGTACCTAATTTTTCACAAATTTTTTAATGGCTGATTAACATATATGAATGTGAAATGCCTCTTGGACATGCACTTTTCGTGTACCACATTTTTATACCCTTGCAAAAAGGGTATATTAGCGCATTAGCCCGGTTTTCTGGTTTTTCTTGCCATTTATTCTACCTCTTCATCATATAAAATACTAATCTAAGACCCATTTTTAATCCCATTCACGTAACATTAACCCAACCCGGCTAACTGCAAAAATAAATTAGACATTTATTGCATTGTAAAAACCATAGAGAGAAAAAGCGAGTGGAAAATTATGATCATAAATTACCAAAGCGCGTTGTACCATGTAAGCGTTGGACTAAGTGGTGCAACGAAAGAGCGGTAGAGAGAGGCGAATGTGGTGTAGTTGTGCTTGGTGGTGGTGGTGGTGGTATGCATTTATCTTTATACATATATTTTTAATTGCAGGTAAATAATACTCTCGGACGTTTTTAGGTTAACGCAGACAAAACAAAAGTAGGAAAGAAAAAAATGAATTGAAGATAATGCAATTGGAAATTACAATAAAAATGTAATTGAAATAATAGAGTTCGATTGTGAAAGAATACTTTTGTGAGGAATCAATTTTCATCTAATGAAATATATTCCTTAAGCTCAATCAACTTTCCATAGGGAAATACCTAGTCATTTATTGGTTCCACCTTCTGGTCATTATTACCTTCTCTTTTTTCTTTTTGTCAAAGAGCCATAATTTATTGTCGTTGCCGAAGAAAATTGGTTTTCTTCAAGGTTTTTCTCCTCGAGCCGGGGCGAGTCAATTTTAATTGCATATTCAAGGCATTTTTTCACTTTTTCTCTTTAGAGCAAAAAAAGTTGTGATTAATGCCGCTCGTATCTGTGATAAGATACCTACTATTCAAATTATATATTATATACATACATATAGTGTTGACTCATTGTGTGGGCAAACAAAATCACGCGCGTTATTAATAGATAACACCATACGCCTTATATTTTCATTTCAATAAACAATTTCCCGACTTAATCAAACTTAACCAAGTTAATTTTACGTTAAAATAATCAATCAATCAGCTAACCGGCACCGGCATACCCTTACGGTCGAATACAAACAGCCTCGCTGCAAAGTGGTGGCCATGAGGTGGTCATCATCTTTAGACGGACTTGTAAACATGTTTACAGACAGCTGCTTCTTGGTTGCTTGTTCGTAATAAACAAAAAAAAAAAAAAAAACACCACGAAAGAAAACTTTGGATGTTAATGAAATGTTTTCGGCCAATATTTGGTCAATATCAATTTTGCATAATAAATGATTGCTGGAGAAAGAGAAAAGCCCTTCCCAACTGGCTGGATCTGTCTATTTACGTATGGTGGCAATGAACTTGACGCTAATAGGGTTTCCTTCTGCCCCGTGGGGTCTTACTTCTTGCATGACTGAGTGACTGAAAAGAGAGAACTATTTTCTCAGGGCAGCAAACTGCAATACAAGAATTTTTAATTGACCAGAGTGAGAAAGAGTTGTGGAAAGAGAGAGAGAGGAAGAGGTAAAGAGAGGAAGAGCAACAGAAGGAGTTGCCTTGTCTTAGCTGGCCATAATGACACAGAAAAGGCGAATGGCCTTAGACGGATTTCATTAGAAAGAAATCAGCAAACAGGAACTGAACATTCTGACGACTAGATGTGCCAAAGTTAAGTTGACAACGGTCCACTAGCCGATCGAAACGGACTAAAAACTAACAAGGTAAAGTGACAGAAATGAAATGGAATAAAACGTCAACTTGCAAATTGAATCAACCTAAAAGAAATATAAAAACGAAGGTGCAAAGATAGCTTAATTATGTGCCAAAATGTTGTACTAAAACAAGTTTAAAATTTAAACAAGTGTTTTGGGCCTTTTTGTTCACACTTATTGGCAGCGCCCTGCAAAGCCAACGACTTTGTTTTACCGTGTAATAAGTTTACCTAAACATAGATTATCATACCTAAACACACTAAGAAAAATCTTAGATAACCTAATCTTACTTATCCCAAGATAACCTAACCTTACCTAACCTAATCTAACTTTTTCGTAGGTAACCTAACCTTACAAAATCTAGCCTAACTAAAAAGGATACAAAAGGACCTCGAATTGTATATTCAGATTAAGAGCGCGATCAAGACTATATAGTGTAGAAACCTTTTTCCAACGTTAATATGCCTTTTTGATACTACGGGGTACAGGGTATGCAAAGTTGGCAACTCTCTCTCTATCTCACTCTCGCTGGTTACCCCCTCCTCCTACTCCTCCTGCCTCGCCCACTTCAGCGCGCATTCACGTTTGACAAATGACGACAAATGCGAGTCAGACATTTGGTCGCCTTTGCCCTTCTAGCCCACTCCCCTGAACTAACGACCCCACCCTCTCTTCACCATCTACAGCAAGCGCGACCAAACGAAAGCGAAAAAAGCACACCACACATACACACAACTAAAAAGAAAAAGAAAGGGAAATAAAGAAAACGAAAGATCATGGCGAGAGCGTGACAATGTCAACAAAAAAGCCCGTTAAAGCGTGTCCATTGGAATTTAACGCTTTTGGCCCGCAACAGCAACAACAATAATAATAATAATCAAGAGCATCGGAGGCCAGCAAAAACAACTTGTTATATGTGACAAATTGTGATTTTTTTTGGGTACACAATTCCAATCTATATGTAATTTGTCATGTAAGTCAGCGAGAGATATTTGATATTCGTAGATGCTTCCATATTCTTCATGTAATAATATGCGAAAATTGTAATAGACACGAAACAATGCATGAGGGAAGATAGTCTTAAACTCGAAAGATACACATAATTTATGTACCTAAAGAATACTATATACATACATATAAAACTACTTACAGACTGATGTAAAACATTTCTTGAAAATAGTATAATCTCTTCTAAGACTAAAAAAAATAAACAAAGACTCAAGGGGGACAAAGAGAGAGAGATTAAAAGGAAGCCATTTGAAAAAGGTTAGTAAATAGTTGCTCCTCTTCTTGGTAACAAAATCGTTTCCAGCCGTTTCGCTAACAAGAAGGAGCGACCTTCTTTTGAAGTGTTTTTCTGCATTCTTGGAACCGCTCACGTTTAAAAAGTGCAGTAGGCAGTAAATAATACGGAGTAAATGACTTTAGTTCAATAATAAACATTAAAAAAAATTAAAAAAAAAACACACACAACTCCCAAATCGTATGTAAGTTAAGGCTTAAGGCGATTAAGAACTACAGGAAACGGGTTCAAGATTAAGTTCAGAAGAGAGATTCCTTGGTTGAATGCTTCTCGTTTTGCAAACATTTTTCACAAAAAACATCTCGCTCTCGATTTGCATAAACGTTTAAGCCAAAATGTTACCTTTAGAAGAACAAAAATCTCTCATATCCTTTTACTACTTTAAACATTCATGGCTTAACTTTCGAACTTTTATGGTTTTACATATGAGAAAATTCGTTCACGTTTCTTATGGTTTTTCCCTATCATATATATATTTGCATTGCCATCCGTCCCTCTCTCTCTCTCTCTCTCTTTCTTGCTACATCTCGATTGACAAAAGCAAACAGAAACCCCCAACGAAATCCGCTTAGACTGCAAACTGTTGCCAATTGCCAACATTGCCCCTTCTCTCTTCTCACTCCATATCACTTCACTCCATGCCAGGGCCAACGCCAACGCCAATGCCTCTCCTGCACTTTACTCTCTCTCTATCTGTGTCTCTTTTACTCTGTATCTGTCTGTCTCTTTCTTAAAAGCCAAGTCAAGTGCAGCAGTTAAACATTTGAAACATTCAAATGTATTTGGAGATTCGAATACCCTATAATCGCCGTTCGATTAGAGGTTTCATTGAAATAAATTATAATTATAGTAAATTATATTAATTATGTTATGTTATGATCCGAATACGGAAGAGAAAATGAAGAGCCGCACAAGCAAGTTTTAGCCTTGCTTGTGTTTAGAAACTGGCGACCCAAACCTTGCTTGTGATTTACAAACTAAGGACCCTTTTTTTCATTCGAGTTAACTGGAAATATAATTTCCAACACATGTTGTTTGCGTACTCAAAAACGTTACTCACGGACAGCTGTAAAGTTGCAGTATGACATTTAGTTAAAATCATTTTAAAATGATAAAAAACTCATTTCAAAAAATTACTCACACTTGAAGTCCCAGTCAAGGTGCGCACAGTTGAAGTGACTGGCTACAGGGTATCTAAACAGACGACGCTTTGACCCCCCTGGAGATATCGACTAGTTGTTATTGCATGCATTGTTCTATAGATACAGCCTTGACAGCCTTCAGTATTTTTTCCCGCTCCCCCCACTCCATTTCACCCCCCAAAAGCAATTGCAACATTTTTTTGTCTTATGCAATTCACATGATAGTCACGCTGTCTGTGGGATTTCGCTTGGGTTTTGTACTCTATGGGTTAACGGAGGGTCTTATCAGCATCAGCTGCTAACACAGACATTAAAAATCAATTTTCGCTTTTGCGAAATGCATCACTAATTACTTCAATGATTAGCCATTAGCAATCAAGTGTGTTTCAATTTCGCAGGCTCTTATCATCAGCGACGAATTGGCTGGCTTTTCATTTATTTGAACTTTGTATAGCAGATTCTTGTTCATCATCATCATGATTCTCTCTTGTTCGTCATCATTTAATCGCTTCTTTATCCATAAATTTGATTTATGTACACTTATATATATTTTTAGTTGATTTCTTTTTTTCTTTTTTTTTTTGAGTGACCGAACATTCAGCACTTTTGTTTGTTTTGTTTATTTTCTTTTTATTTGTTTGTTCATTTTGTTCTTAATTGAATTTTTTTTATATCTGTCATACATATGTACATATGTAAAAAATTTTGAACTTCCATTCAAAGAAAAAAACCCTACGAAAAATGTGGAGGACTTTCAATTTGTATCTTTCCGCTGAATTGAACAGAATTTGTTTTAATAAATAAATGGCGAGTCGTGAAGCGCCGATCAAGTTTAGGAATAATTACATTGTGTTAGTTGAAAAAACATTTTGCCAACTTTAATAGAAAGTTGCATACATATCGAAAATCAATGAACAAATATTTAATATATTCAAAGAAAATTTTATAAAATATTTAAAAATAGTTTCGATAAAAACACAAAATTTTAAAACGATTTATAAAGAACAAAAAATTTTCGGAAAATCAATTTTTAAAAAATCATTCAATCCAAGAACCTTTAAAAACCCTTAAGTACTTAAGTAAAAAAAATCAGTTTCAGAAAATGTTACTCAGACTTAACATACAATTACATGTATGAAAACGTATATTCATTTTTTAAAGTGACTGTATTTATTTATTAGAAGTTCTCTCGTTCTACTTTTAAAAAGCATTAAATGACGAAGCGAATTTCATAAAGTTTTGATTATTAAATAACTATATAGAGATTTAGTAACTATTTCTATTTCTGTGGCCTTGGGATACTTAGAGGCTTTGATATAATAATAGGAATCCATTGTCAATTTCTGTTGTTGGCCTCATTCTTTTTGTCTGTCACAAAAATTTGTGGCTTTCTATTGTTTGGTGTTCTTTTCAATCGTTTCATTGAATTGAAAAACCATTTCCGATATATATCAAATAGTAAATAGGGTATGATAATCTTCTTCAGAAGGAGGCTAATCCAATATGCTGATTCACCTTTTAGCTGGGTAAGGGTAAGAAAAAACGTCGGTCATATAGTGTCAGTCATCTTTTCAATTTTCCTATTAAATGTCATCCATGTGCTGTGTTGTTCAGCATCTGCAACTACCATTAAAAAAGTCCAGATCATGCAGAATAAGGCGCTTCGTCGCACAGGAGCAGACTGGTATGTCCGTAATTCGGTTATTCATCGAGAACTAGCCTTCCCACTATTGCCGAGCTTATCGGTCAACATAGCTCGCGCTATGCTGATCGTCTCATAGCTCATCCCAATCCACTTGCCAACGAATTGGCTATCAACAATTCCAAGCGAAGGCTCAAACGACTTCATCCTCTAGATGCGAAGGCCCAAACTCGTGCGCGTAATGCGCCATAAATTCAATACATAAGAATTATGAATTAAAATCAAGTACACCACTATTATATTGTAATTAACTTCAATTATAAATTGTAAAACCTTAAGAGTTTAAATCCTAACTTCGTTGTAAAAACTGTCTGAAGCTGAGGCAACAATATGAAAATAAATTGAATGAAAAACCAGAAGGCCGGGATAACTTCGGCCATGCCGAAGTTTGTATACCCTTGCAAGCTCTTGTGTTACTAGATCCCTAAAAACAGATATCTAAATGTAAAGACCCTGGTGTAAAAATCCGTTTTTACACACCATAGCACGGCACGCAAACATATGCATGTTTGTAGACATGCAACATGCAATTTTTCCATATGTTTGTATGACAGCTATATGATATAGTCATCCGATTTTGATCAAATTTGCCATAATTATAACTTTCTATGTGAAAATGTTATTTCCCAAGTTTGACGATGATCGCTCAAGAAACAAAAAAGTTTCTAGAAGAAAAACTGTTTTTGGTCCGATCGTTCATATGGGAGCTATATGATATAGTAATCCGATCTTGATCAAATTTGACATGGATGCTTGAATGTATAATAAACTGTCAAATGTTAAGTTTTATGATAATCGGGTGAAAAAGAAAGAAGTTATTGATCTAAAACTCATTTTTCGACCGATGGTTCCTATGGGAGCTATATGATATAGTCGTCCGATCCGGATGAATCCGAGATATACAATGCCTGCAGTATATACAAGACTTCGTGCAAAATTGCAGCTCTGTAGCTTTAGTGGTTTCGGAGGAGAAGCTGTTGATCCAGACAGACGGACGGACGGACAGACGGACAGACGGACAGACAGACGGACAAACGGATTTGAACTCGCCTTGTCATGCTGATCAAGAATATATATACTTTATATGGTCGGAGATGCCTCCTTCTATGCGTTGCACACTTCTGACCAAAATTAATATACCCTTTTTGCAAGGGTATAAAAAAAAAAAAATGTGCTGTGTTCCTTGCAGGCCCGGCACAGTTGGCACATTCCTGTCACATCCCATTCAGAAAAGTGTCGTCTGTCAGAGGACAACAACAACAGCAGCAAACATACGAACCTAGAGGCACAAATTATTGATTTATGGCACACGCGTTCGTTCTTGTTGGTTCCTAGTATACTCCGCCGTCAACATCACCGACTGTCATTGTCAAGAGATAAAGTGCTAAAGCAGAAGCTAAACCTAAAGCAAGAAGCGTGAAGTTTGAAGTCTTCAGCTTGAGACTGAGACGACTCCGAGTGCTGCACCCAGGCAGGACAAAAGGCAAAAGGCGTGACAACTACAACAGTAAGAGAAGAGGAAAAGGGAGGAAGATTGAGGGCCGGCAATGCAAAGTTGACTCAACCTTAAGCACACACACTTGCACATTTACACGAAGGAACACACAGAGTTCACACTTAGTCTTGGTCTTGGAACTTGGGTTTTGGTTTCGGTTTTGGTCTTACTGTACTTTTCTTCTCTTCTTTTTTTTAAACAGAAGCTGCAATGCAGTTCGCAAGGAATAGCACAACATGCAACCCTTAGAAAGTTTTCAAAAAGAGGAAACAGGCAGAGAGAATGGGAGAGAGAGAATGGGCGAGAAAGAACGAACTCCGGTAAATGCAATGCAACACACACAGGCACACAAATTGGAAATGAAACACGATTTCCTTTATCCTGAAACCTTACTACATACCTATGTACATAACTACAGATATCGATCGAAATATCGAGCTATCTAAATTTGAAATGTTAATATTTTATTTCGAGTGCCATTTTGATATCGATTCTTTTCTTTCTCCAGACTTAAAGACCATTTTAGTTGATATACTCCTTACAGATTTTCAGGCAAAGAGTATTTCTATTTAAAATTGTGCAAAATGAAGTTAGAGAAACTTTTAACTATAACTCACTCATTCACTTCAGACTGTTTCCTTCCTCTCTGCAAGTTTTTTCCCTTTTTTAAATAGCTTCCCCCCCCACCCCCACACACACACACACAAACACACACACCCGCACACACTTACTAGACACATAGACCCGACCCACACATGAGTGCATCCAGAAGAGAAGAGCGCTCTGAAATGAAGCTAATGAATGGGCCAAGTCAAACCTGAAAATATTGACAGGTAGACACATTTTTTGCTGCCGCTCTTTTTTAATGTAGTCAATTTACAAATTAGACCTAATTTGTGGTCAGGACCTGAAAATGGGGTCAACCTGTGTGTGGTTGTGTGGGCTTAGCCTCTCCCCTTGGGATGGGGCTGTCGGAAAAAGCCCAGGCCCATTTTTTTTTTTTTGTTGGGCAGGGCATGTGAGCAAGAAAGGAGCTAGAAATTAACTAGAACAACGGGAATTATATGGTCATCCCATTTCCATATATTGTTTTAATCAATAGACCCGCGCCTCTTTGGTTGCTTTTTTAAAGGGTATCAAATGAAAAACACACATTGATAATTAGATGGTAAGTGGCTTAGTCTTATGCAATATTTTGCAAGAGGCGTGGCAAGTCATGCAATTCTCTATGAAAATTCACATCTAATTCTTACTTTATGCAATTCAATTACACAATTTCTAGCATCATCAAAAGGCATGCAGACAGATGCTTGGCGGAGAGGGCAACAAAGGGCTAAAAAGCACTCGTTAGACAAATGCATGTTGGCAACAGGGTGGTGTGGTTGAAGAGAGGCGGCGGCGGCGTGCGGTCGGTCGGTCGATTTGCTTGCCCAACCCACCAACCAACCAACATATTATCATGTGGTGGTATAACCAGCAAACTGAAAGCTTTTGCTGCATGTTTCAAGTTGTTTTTACGGCGGTTCATTTCTCGTTGGACACACAAGTGGACACAAAAAGTGCCCCCAAGTGGTTTACAAAGGAGGGGCAAGGGGAAAGGGGAGACCCATTATGCCATGCAGCTGCTATGGTAAAAACTATCAATAAACATTTGTGCCTGGGCCAATGTTTTTTCTTCCCTCCTTTCAAAAGTTCAGTTCAATGAACTATAAATTAGATCAATATTACTTTAGAGATTTAACACTAGGTTATCCTTGATGTTCTAGCTTGAACAGCATTTTCAAGGGATCTTTGCTTGAGTCGAATTATCTATTGTTTTCTTAGTTTTGGACATTTTAAAATGAAATTGGAAGTTCACTGAACCCTGTAACAACTCAAATGGTCCACAAATGGTCGTCACCCATTAAAAACTAAAAAACCGTGTGTGTGTGTGTAGTAAGCCTAATGATTGCTTTTCCTTAAGGCAATCAAACCAAACCAAAGTGATGAATTGCCAAAGCCCCACACTACTCCACCGCTCACCCAGTATGATCATGATCATGATTCGATCAGCCAGCCATATACCATATATAGACCTAACTACATAAACATATATACTCGTATATACTTATACATATACAGAAATCAAATCGAAAACTAAAAGTGACTGCGACATTTGTTACCCATTCGAAAATAAAACGTAACGAAACGAAACGAAACCGAGATCAGAGAGGCGACACAATTCGCATCGTGCGCCAAAAGTCAACTATTCCTATATATATTGCCATAGGGGTGAAGGGTGGAAGAGAGGAGTGAGAGGGCGGAGACGCGGCGTAAAGTTAAGGAAACTAGATTTCGGTTCGCTCGAGTCGCGTGGGTTTTTCTGCACAACATTTTTTTTTTTTTTGTTGATTGCTTAAAAACCATTTTCCACGATTCAAATGTAAAAAATTAACATAATTTTAAAATAGTTATTTGCATATTGAAAATTAACATTTGTCTAATAAATTGCAGTGATTAGGTTTCATTAATGATGTATAATTAATACAGTAATTAAGCGTAGGCGAGAAAGTTAACCATAAATTTGAACTCACAAAAAAATTTAAACAAAAAACATTAAATACAAATTCCATATATTTAGTTAGACGTATCGACGATTCGAATACTTCTGCACAAGCAAGAGTGCTCGAGACGGAACCATAAATGTGTGAATTTTAAGGCTGAAGAACTTACAAGCAACTTAGTAACGCACAACCAAGCCTAGTGAACCAAGTAGATAGTGTTACATCTCGCATAGTCAGTTAGCTTATCAGTTGTTCGAGGTTTTTGGAAGATTTTTTTCGATCAAATATCTGGATGAAGGGATTTTCTATGGTTTCTGATATACTTTTCGATGATCGGACTTTCGGAGGGTATTTAAACGTTTTTATTTCGTTGGTCGCTTTTGTGGTAGTGAGAGAGTGAAATGACTTCAAGCGCAACTGTTTCGACAAGAACAAAGAACACAACAGCAACAATAAAGCGATGATGAGGGGGAGGAGTTGAGAGAAGAAAGAAAAGAAGTCAAAAAGAAGATGGAAAAGCTTGAAATTAAATATGCTTGGTAAACGAGAATTCCGCAAACTAAAAATAAACGAAAAATGGGCAGCACGCGATGCATACGAAAAAGGAAACAATAACAAAACAAAAGAGGGTGAAATTGTATACAATTGCAGCAAGTGGATGGAAAATGCAAAGAAAAACCAAGGAAATGCAAGACAGTTGCATTATTTGCATACGCACACCAAACAAGAAAAGAAAATAGAGAGTAGAGTCGAAAGGCTAGCGAGCAAAGTTTTGATACACTTACCGATCAATTTAAACATAGCCGATCTAAAATGCTGCATTGTCTTTAGAATTGCTAAGACTAGTAACACTTGTCGTCGATCTCAACGAAACTGTCCCAAAATTCAGAGGAGTTGAAATACATATGTATATATATACAAAAATAAAAATCTAGATTGCCAACGAAATTCGAGCCCGCACCTTTCGATTCATACGCAAGACCTCTATTCACTAAGCCACCGCACCACCGTCATCCGGTCCAGCCAATCGCCAAATACTAAGCATGCCATCAAAATTTCTTCATTCAACAAATTTCAACCGTGGTAGCATCCTGATATTAGATGCCCTCTAAATGGCGCCAGTGCGTGTTTAAGGATAATGCCAATAAGACCGATTGGTCATATTAATTTCGCGAAAGGGTATCAAAAAAGAAACAAGCAAGAACCAGCAATAACAACAACCAAAGTCATTTGCCATTTGTTTGCTTTCTTACTCTTTCTCGCTTTGGTTATCTCTCTCATTCAGAGCCGCTGCGCCGATCAACGGTTCTTCTCAGCACCTACACACACAAACACACATCCAGATACGGAGAGGAAGATAGAAAGATTACTGGGGACAAGGGAGTCAGAGGCAAAGACAAGGACAGCAAATGAAACCAGTTATTAACAAAAAAAAAAAAAACCAACAACAAAAAGGAACCTTTTGCACGAATTAACTGTTAATGCAGGTTTACGGCTGCCAGGTGCTGCCTTTGCTGCTGCCACTAGTCCAGCTGTTGGGCAATTTTTCGTGATTTTGCAACAACAACAAAAATGTTAATAGAAATATACAAAAATGCATAAAAGAAAATTGTGTGGCGGCTTCTGCGCAGTTAGAGAGAGTAAACCGACAAACAACAACACACATACCCCGCCCTGCTTCCCCCTCCACTCACACACTAACAAGGAAGAAAGGCACCAAAAAAAAATGCCGCTACTTGCAAAAACAATCAAAAGAAAAAATGTATCAAATTTTACTGTTATTGCTTACATATAATATATGGAAAAATTCTGCTACAACCCACCACCCCCCTCGATTCAGTGCTAAATTTTTGCATCTATGTACATATATATGTACATATGTATGTGTATATGCCTCTCTGTCTCACATTTACAGCTACAGCTACTGCTGCTCTCCTCTGCTCCTGTTTCTAGTTATGTTTTTGTGTGTACTTGCAACTCCGGCGCAGCTTCACTACACTACCATGTTTTTTTTTCTCCTTTTTTTGCCTGTTTTTTAATAAATTTCTTTGCGCAAAAGGAGTGGCGTCCAGGATATCTTTCTACACCCGCACGCACACACACACACACACAAATGCATACATAGGTACATTTATATAGACAACGTCGGCGTCTTGTTTTAAAATTTTCATTTTCCGGCTCAATTTGTTTGTTTGTTGTGTTTCTTTTGCCAATTCTTTTACAGTTAGACGCTTGGACAATTTGTTAGCTTTTACCTTAATGGCGGCCGGAGAATGCACAAATCGTTAATTCCTTGTTTTCCATTTATTGCAAAGCAGCAATTACAAAATTCTCCGTGTTTTTATCACAAAACTAAAAAAAAAATAATTTTCTTGCGAAACGGGCGCGCGGATTCACCGTTCGAAGCAAAGGTAACGAAACAAAAACCGCCCCTCGCTTCACTTTTCTTAACTTTCGTGTTTTTTCTTCTCCAATTCGGGCGCGCACTGCTTTGCTTTTCATTTATTGCATTGCACAAATTAGTTTAGTTTATGCAAATCGGCAAAAAAAAAATCAGAAAAAAAACCAATTCCGACGAAGTTCGACGAAGCGCGCACACGTCCCTCCAACTCGAAAACAAAAACAACAATAAAAAAAACACAAAAAGTGTTACCATCTCTTGAAAGCCAAAAAAACGAGATAGTGTTACCAGCTCTTGAGCACTGAAAATGTCCCAATAGGGGGATCAAATACAATATAAATAACAACACCAAGAAAACGCTCTGCAAATAATGAATTTACGGTAAAAATTTATGTGCAACCTATATTCGATGCCCCAAACCCATTATTGGATGCACAATCCCCAATATATGATGTCAACAACAAGCCAATCAACCAGTAAACATTTTCTGTGCCCACGGCAAAGCAATGATAAAAACCAAATCGCTATGGATAGATAATCGTAATTTTAGAATCATATATCTATATAAGATATTAAGAGCAGCTTGATAACTTACCGATCAATCCCCGCCACTTGCACTTATCGAGTCGACTATCGATAGCCATCGATTTTTATGAACATCTATCGATTACTTATGTCAAAATAGTGTTTTTAGTGCTGTTAAAATATCGCATCGAAATACTGGGCCGTTGCGAATTAGGGGGTAAAATACTGGCAGTCGCTCTCCCAGTATTTGATCCCCCTATTTTGTCATTTTCAGCCATTAAGAGCTGGTAACACTATCTCGAAGTTTTGGTTTTTTCAGGCTTTCCATAGCTGGTAACACTTTTTGTGTTTTTTTTTATTGTTGTTTTTGTTTTCGAGTTGGAGGGTCGTGTGCGCGCTTCGTCGAACGGAATTGGTTTTTTTTCTGATTTTTTTTTGCCGATTTGCATAAACTACAACAAAAGATAGGAAAAGAAAACAATCAAGTCTGGTGCTTAATTCGTGCAATGCAATAAATGAAACCCGAAGCTGTGCGCGCCTAAAGTATGTAAAATAAAAAGAAAATAATACAAATTTAGAAGAAAAAAAAAGAAAAGAAGCGAGTGGCAGATTTTTTTCTCTCTGCTTCTCTGTCTACCTACACAAACAGCTCGAGAGAGTGCGATAGAGAGAAGAGATAGAAAAGGAGAGAGATAATCGTAGATGTGTGTGTATATAAGAAAATAAAATCAAGTGTTTAAACAAAATCCACAAACAAATTTAATCTGCAGGAAAAAATCGAATTTCGACCGATTTTCAAGTGTAAATTGTTTATAAGCAAAGCTAAAAAGCTACAAAATTCGAAGAGCCCTGCCGCGCCCCGCTCTAACACACACACACGCACTCACACAAAGAAACAAAAATCTCATTCACTCTCACACACAGGCACAAAGCAAATCACAGAGTGTGTGAGTGTGAGAGAGAGCGACTTTTTTCCGTTTCAAAAGAGAAATGTTTAATAGCAACAATTTGTTTTGTTAATTGCAGTGCTGAAAAAAAAACATCCGAATAAAGCGATATTAGAAAAATAAAACTTTCAGAATTTGCTTTTAACTCTCACAATACGTGAAAATCCATGGGTGTGTGTGTGTGTATGTGTGTATGAGTATTTAATTTTTGTTGATTTTTTTGTTGTTGTTTTATAATAATTTGTTGTTGTGTGAAGTAGCAGCAGCAGCAGCAGCAACCACGCCGAAGTCGCAGCAGCAACAGCGGTAGAATAAAACAACAAAAAATAGCAAATCAAAATGGCGCATCAACAGCAGCAGCAACAACAACTGGCTACATCTGTGAATTGTTCATTGGATGATATCGATTTGACAGCTCTAAAAGTAAGTTTCGTTAACCATATCAATTTTAAGCCCGAATAAACAATTTCTCGCTCACTTTCCCACTCTGTCTCTTTCTCTCTCTCACTTCTCTATAAATTTTCAGTGTGTTTAGTAAGCTCATTAGCGTTCGTTATCCCCTTCCCCACCATCAATCAAGCTGCTTTGCCCTCCATACCCCCTCCGTTTAATTTAGCCTCACCCATTTCCTTTTAGGTGTGGTCTGTGCCTCTTCCTAATATTTATAATAAATGTTATTAAATGTTATAAATAAAAAGGAAGGAAAGTGTTTTCCCTCTCCCTGCTTTGGGGAGAGCGAAAGAGAGAGTGGCCTCAGCTGTTTCGACTATCACATTATCGCGAGATTGCCAAAATGCATTTTCGTTGCGTTTGGTTTATTTTAACCTTTTTTTGTGTTTTCCATGACAACTCTGTTAACATAACACAACAGAACAAATAACGGTGAACATTGTCATCCTCTGCCAACCTCACCCACTCATGCGCTGGCTTGCTTTTTATCTCTCTCTCTCGCCATCTCGCACCCACCACTTACCGGCCGGTGTCATTTTGGCTTTGGCCAAGCTTTTAGTTTTTACTTCTTCTTTTTGTTATTTTTTTTTTTTTTTTGTATTTTCTCAATGAATTTTTCTATCTCACACGCATCCATACGCCGCATGCGTTTTGTTTTCTTGCCTTTCTCTTTCACCAAAAACATTCACCGCAAAAGCACAAAAATACAAGAAAAATCCACCACGCATAGCCCCACATTGGGCGCCTGCTTTTGCGCACACCACGCATGTATGTGTGGGGTGGTGCTGCTGCTCTTGGGTCGTCGCCTCTCATAGTCTCGACAGCGACGTTGTCGACCAAGAAAAAGACGAGACAAAAACGAGACAAGAATGAAAATTGTTTAGTTTACTTTATTAAAAGGCAGCAGAGGCAGAAGCATGCCCATGCATGCATGTGTATATGTATGTACATACATACATATGTATGTATGCAGCAGCAGGCAAGGCCCCAATGAACAGTGGGTCAAAAGTCCGTTTTCGTATTTGCGAAATTGATAGCATGATTTTCTACGAATCTCGAGAAAACGAGAATACAACATACATATGTATGTATGTATGTATATGAAAAACTTAAGTGAAGCAAATATGGTTATTAAGAAGATTTTTTTAAGCTTAATGTCTTGTGCGGCCCACTGTGCACTATGATGGTGAGATAAAGCAAAATGGCAGGGCATGGCAGCGAGTAGGCGTTTGACCTGTCTGTGCGTGCCGACTTTTAAAGGTCATTAAACAATGCGAATAAACCAAATATAGAAAAGATTGGAAAAAAAATAAAAGGTCAGAGTCCTTAACGCTTCAACTTAGACGACGGCGGCGACCGACCTCATTTCACAGCACACCCTACCCCACTCCCATCCCCTCCTCTTCCTCGCTCTCCATTTTTCTATGATAAGCACACTGATAATATTTCTTTCTTTTTTTTTTTGGTGAGACCGAAAAGGAAATTTTTTCATTAATTATTATTTTATGCGTGTGGTGTGTTTCGTCAGTTCTAAATACCCTATTATAGTATAAAGTTTGTTTTATAGTATAAACCATTGATACACCCCTTTTACTAGCAGAAGATACAATATACATAAATTTCGATTCCAATGCCCAAAATCTGAAATCCCTATAGAAAATATACTAAATCAATTCTGTGTAGACATTTAAATGTTATTCTTCTTAGTTAAATTTGTTTTCCTAGATCCTTAGAGATCCTTTAACTTCGGCAGAGTATCTCAAAGTTGCCGCACTTTACTCTTAATAAGCGGTACATTTAAGTTCAACTTTTAATGCAGTTTCTTAGAGCAAGAGAGATAGGTAGAGATAAAGGCCGCTGATTGCTGTCTGCATTTGTCTGTTGTTCTGTTCTCTCCCTTTCTCTCTCTCTCTGTCTTGCTTTGTGTATTTATTTTAATCAACATTTATTGCATTTCGGTTTGGTTGCGATAAAAACGCGTTCGCCCACATTTGCTTTGTGGTCTGTCTCCTTACCCCCTCCGCTGCCATCTCCTGTCTTTGTCATTCCGACTGTCTGGGCAGTTGGGAAAATAAAAATGCACACATGTTTAGGGTTTTCATTTTATGGGTTAAAGTAACACTCCGGGCCGGGAAAATACACTTACCCAATATGGATACATATATGTATACAAATGTATGTATGTACATGGGCAAGCATTCTTTTGGTCAAAATGGTCAGGAAATTCCCAAGTGACTTGGGATTGCATATTGTAATATTCCTAAAATATCTAAAATTTGTATGGCCCATAAGAGATAGGTAGAGGGAGAACTACTTGTATGATAATTAAGTTTTAGTTGCAAATGAGAAAAAAGAAATCCAAAATTCCATAAAGAATCAGAATTTAGACGCCATATTTTCCAAGTGACTTCTAGCTTTTGACAGAGGAAGAGCTCAATCTGAACTTTTTCTGCTTTGATTATAGTTATACTGATTTCTCGATAACAGTTTAAGCACGATGTTAAGCGAATAAGTGTTAAGACCATCCATAATCAATTTCCAAAGTGTGTAGTAGCATCGTGGGATCGTGGAAGGTCGTCTGTTTTTTTATTGATGATGATGATGATATTCGTGTTAAGTTTTTATAATATAATCTGATCGATCTGGCATTCCACTAATTTGAATTGGTCACACCAAAGCCCACACACAAATTAGCCAATCAAATCCCCATATCAGTCGCATACCTAGCTAGCTAGACAGACTAGAGTTCCACTTCACTTCAATCCACTCGACACACTCCACTCCATCCACCTCTAGTATGCAAAAAAAAAACGCTACATAGGCGTCTTGATATACATATATATGTATGCAGTCAGTCCTGTTTAACAAAAATCTACTCCTCCATCTCCTTCACCTCCTTCTGGCTTTATTTTTTATGTATTTGCTTACAAACTGGGCCAAGCCTTTGGCTTCTCAGAGCTTTAGTGTTTCAAGAGGGAACGAGAGAGAGAGAGAGAGCTAGCGGATGCCTTGCAGTGAATTTTTGCGCTTTTAGACCGACCAAGCAACCAAACAACCGACCAACCAACCAGCGAGCCAACCAACCAACAGCAACAACAATAATAAAACATAGTAAAACTAAACAAAAACAACAGAAAAATCCAGTTTTGCCAGCAAACTGTAATAATAATGAAGCAACTAAACCAAGAGACAGACGACAAAGCACAGGCAGGCAGGCAACGGAGACAGCCAGCCTCTTCTACAGTGAAGGTTGACTTACGCTACTCAAAATTGGCGAGCGTTAACTTCTCTTAATGATTGTTAATATGAACAGCTTTGCGTTAGATTTTTGTTGTGGGAAGCTAAATGCCTTCAGATCACATACAAGATACAATTTATCGAACAAGAACTGCATTTTCAACATGTTCTTAGTGTCAGAGTGTGCTCTAAGTCATAGGCAGTACTGTATATAGAGCTGCCGCCTTAGAGTTGGTCCGTCCGCCGTCGACTCTTTCGTCGCGGCCTCCAACGAGTTGTTTAGTTTTAGTTGTACCCGTTTGGACAAATACAAACAAAAAAAAAAAACGACAACATAGACAAACAAAGGCGAATGGTCGGCGGGGGTAACGGAAGGGAGGGCTGGTGGGGCACATGTGGCAGCAGCTGTAGCATAGTAAAGAGAGCCTGTGATAACTGTAACCAAAAGTTAAAAACTAAAGCTATCTTGCTGACCAGAACTTTTCTTGTAACGGTTGAGGCGGCTGGTGCACTACCCTACTCACTATCTTTTTCTCCCTCTCTCTCTCTGTTGCTCTGTCAGTTAGTGACATTTCATGCCGTTTATTTTTCTACTTTGCTTAACATGTCAACGCTAATGAGTCATGCGGAGTGCCAGGGTGCCTGAGTGGTTGCTGCTTGGGTTCCTCGTTGTTTTTTTTTTTTATGTTGTCGTGCATTTTTAATTGATTTCGTTTTTACAACGTTGAAGTAATCACCCATAAATAGCAGTAATTGCCGTTGCACTCCCAAAAAAAACGAGAAAGACCTGCAAATGCTTGTTCTCCCACTCACTCTCTCTCGTTTTGTACCTTGTATACCTATTACTGAAGGGAGTACAATGAAAAGCATATAGATTCATGATCAGCTGATATCACGATTTCTACATAATCGTTCAATTTTGTGCGATTTTTCTGAACACTGGATGAGAATACGCAGTGACTAAGTCTAGAGATACATTTGTTCCATGGCAGGCCCGTGCGCAGGTTATATGTAAAATGTAGTTTTCAGTTTGAAACCTTTCTCTGGGCTAGCTCCTGTGAACGACCCACGTTCCAGGGTATCAAAGTCGCCACTTCAAAATTCTTTTTATGTGTGTGTGTGCATTCTCTTTGCATGTGTTTGACACACTTCGGCGGTGGCGGTGAATGGAATTGTGGGGGTAGGGGGTTAAATGAGGAAGAGGGTGTTAGGTAGCCAAAAATCTACTTAAAGCGGCTTCCTTAGTTTATTTGCACTGCACTGCACTGGACTTTTTTCCCGGTCGGTTTTTGTTGTTGTGTTATTTGGGTTGTTGACGCTTTTGTCTTTGGCTTTCTAATTCCCATTTTGGCTGAATGTGAGAAAACGCCCTTATTTACACACATTGGAGGTTCCCTCTGGGTAAATGAGCAAAGCAAATTTAAAAAAAACTAAGTGCCCTGAGCCACCTTCAAAGTCTTTTCACTAACACTCTGTTTTATCCGATTGGTTTCGTCAAATTTGGGTTATTTGGTAATATTAATGAATGAAGTTTAAGTATGATCGGTGCTCGTAGACTCATCGTAATACCCCCTATTGATATTACGCCAAGGCTTAGATTCTTCTGGTCGTTTTTGTTGAGATATTTAGGTTGTGGCATCGACGTCATAATGTCAAATGAACAATGATTCATCGTCAGTTATATCTTTGTGAAGCAAATTAGTTTAATTGACGTCATTGAACAAAAGACCGATACTCAGGCATTAGCAGAAAATCTCCGAGGAAAACTTTGTATATGTGACAAACTTGCTTCTTGAACACATCTCGTTTAATATAATAAATCCTAAATTATTTAATGAGGTATATAAAAGGAAATTTTAAATCTTTGTTGAAAACCAACTATCTCTTTATCAAGACCTTTCTTCGAACCGTATTTGCTTCAACAAAAAAGTTCCTATCAATAGTGAAGAAGAATTTTACCTCTTCCTTTCCCTTGCTTTCTTTTACTATCTCTCTCTCTCTCTCTCTCTCCCTCCCTCTCCCTCCCTCTCTTTTTTACTATCTCCCAATCGTTAGAAATCTTATCAGTTCAGTTTGCAACCACAAATTCTAGTTTTATCCCCTAAATCCTAACCGAAACTCCACTTGTATGTCTTCAATCACTCACCTCATTTCACCATAACTCCCCCGCCCCAAATATCCCATATTCCTTCTGTTCGGTGGGCATTGTGATGTTATGTTTGTGTGTCTATGTGTGTTTACCTTGTCATGTAGTGAATTTAGAGCACTAACTGCACTTGGCTTAACCCTTTCATCCATCCATCTATCCACAGTCATCGTCAGAGCACATTTAACGGCATTTAAATTCGGCTTCTCTCTCCCTCCCAGCCGCATGCCTTTCCTACGTCATTGTGAACTGTCAAAAAAGTCAGTCAGTTACCTGTTGAAAATGTTCTTGTTCTTGTTATTTTAATTGGCATTTCTCTCTTTCTCTCTCGGTACCCATTCCAGCTTCTCCTTTTACTCCAATAAAAATAGAAAGCATTGTTTTTAACTACTACTCCTCTCCTCTCCTCTCATCGCCACCCGCCCCACTCGTATTTACTTTTCCCTCCTGCACTCTCGTGTCACGGCACTTCGTCGTGTCGTCGTGAGTTGCGTGTCAATGAACTCGCATGCAATTTGTATGGCTTTGGGCATGGATGTGAGAGAATCATCGTTCGTCGTTGTGTTGTATATTGGAATTTCGGTTTGAAGATTAGTGCCATGAGGCACAAGGAGAAGGTGGAGATGGAGGTAGAGGTACGGGAATGATGGGGATTTTGTTGTTGTTGTCTTGCTTTTATTTTTAACATTCGCTCGCCTTATTTGTATTATTCATAATTTGTTGTTTACGTAAACAAACAAACAAGACAAAACCAGGAGAACTACGTTAAGTGGCTCGCTGTGCCAAAACCCCAAGGAATGTCTTGAGAGCTATCTAGATACGGAGATACCTTTTTGTTGATCATTATTATGGGCGTTGTCTCTAATTTGTGTTTTTCTTTCTGTTTTTCTCTTTTAGGATCCAGCTGGCATCTTTGAGCTCATCGAAGTTGTGGGCAATGGCACTTATGGTCAAGTCTATAAGGTAAGCATGATATTACGTATACGTATTAAGTATCTGGGGAGTTAAGAGCAGGTCTCTAGATAGATCCTGGAAGCACTAACCTCGCACTTCCTGCCTGAAATGGAATTACACTTGCTTATTTTCATGCCTACTATCAAAATTTAACTAAAGACACGGACTTTATCGTGAAAAAAGGATTGATAGTCGATTAATACTGATAAGTTTGCAATACACAATTTTTAAAGCAATTGATATTGAGATTTTAAGAATTCGTGGATGGATTATCGTTGCGATAACTATATACCTCAAAAAATGCATTCGCAAGCGTTAAATCGATTAGAGCGGCAAATAAAATTCATGGTTAATTGTAGAGTATCTTCTAGTCGGTAGCTTGCAAGTTTGTTGAACTTTCTATGGCAACTACAAATTGGAAATGGAAATTATTCATTTTTGGTTCCAGAGCAATAAACTTCAACCGAGAGAAAAAAAGACTCTTAGAGTCAGTTTCCTCTCGCTCTCTCTCGCACTCTTTATAATTAGCAATCATTAGAGTTTTATGCTTGAATGCGTTGAGGTTTTTTTTTTTTTTTTGCATATATGTATGTATGTACATACATATATATGTAAGTATATACACAACACTTAAATGTATCTCGGGGAAACAAGCTGCTGCGTCATCTTTCTTCTTCTGTTTTTAGTTGTTCTTGTTGTTGTTCTTGGACTAGTTTAATTAGTTTAAAGCAGATTCGCCGCTATGTTGTAGGTATCTTTAAAAACTAAGGCTGCTTCTCACACATTAACACATTTGTTTCTTCTCTCTCACACAGACACACACTTTAGTTTTTTGTGTTCCAACAACAACAATCATCATCATAATAATCAAACCACAAAAAAAAAAAAACAAAAAAAAAACAATGCCTAGACTTTGTATTTTCAAAATTATAAGTTTCAAAGAATGAAGAAAAGGAACGAACGATGGACGAAAAAGAGAGGAGTGGAGAAACGGAGTATAGTATAGGGAAGGGGAGGCAAAAAATGCAGCAGGCGGACTGGCGTCTTCTTCGACTAGTACAAAAATAGACACTTTGCTGTGTGTTATAAGTTTACCGTTAGCATTCGAATAGATGTGAGTGAGGGGGGCGGGGGTTGGAGCGATGAAGATTACGATGTGCATGATGATGAAGACGTGTGGCGGGCGGCTGGGCTGGCATGTGCTTGTCGCTGTTGTTGTTAGGCCAACGGCAAGTTCTGTTCTGTTTTCTTCTGTTGGATGCGTGTTCCTTCTTGTTCTTGCTCGCTTGCTGCACTGCACTGCAACACTATGTGGGGGTCGGGTCGCCATCTCGTCTTCGTCATTATATGTATATGCATCTGAAATTCTAGCTAGCAAGAGGAAATAACTCTGCTGCATTCCTTATGAAAAGATATTTCATTCATTGCATTATTTAACCTCTTTCATGATCGTTGTTAAGTCATTTCACTTGGTTGGTAGTAGTAGTAACCAACAAAGAAGCACAACTGATAACACATCTTTCACGAATTGCTGGAATTTGTTGTATCTAATTTACAATTACAATGCAATACATACATACCATACATATGTATGTATTTTACCCTTTGTTTGAAACTTCACCCATCGTCTTCGTCCCTCCACCCGCAGGTAATCAGTGCACATGCAAAAAAAAAAAACCCGTTAAAATCTACACTTGTATGTGTTCCCTGGAAATTTATTTAATGTGTTCATATATCGTGACTCATACAGAGACAAACAGAAGCGTTTAGAATAGAGTGTTGTGATAAAATGGGGTTTTTTCTAAAGCGCAATATCATTTTTTATTTTTTTTTATCAATTAAACGGAAGTGCTGCGCCAAACAACGAAACTAGCTTATAAATTAACAGGAAAAATTGGACGAACACCACAGACCAGACCAGACAGTAGGTCGGTCGGTCGGATGGATGATAAATCACAGAAAAAAGCTTAACGATTCGCAGAAAACACAAATCGTATGAAAGGCATCCATTCCCTCTCCCCCACTTAATTAATTATTAAGAGCTGTGTGTTGTGGTTTCCATTTTTGTAATGAAATTGATTTATGAATAAGCCAAAGAATAGAGGAATTATTCTGCAAATATGGTCAAAATGCTGTGAAGTTTGATAAGCTGCTGCTAGTCACTCAGTCACTCACTCAGTAACCGGTTGCTACTACTTTTTAATAAAAATGCCAAAGAAATGAGGCATACAGAAAGAAAACGAGAGATAAAGAGACAAAAAAATGTCCCACTGAACGAAATCAACGAAACAAGTGGTGAATGACGAACTACCATGGTCGACTGTTGACGGTTATACATAGCTCCGTTAGTTTTTTTGAAGTGCGTTCTAGTCACATGAGCTCTCGGAGATACATTGGGCATTACTCATGCTAATTTCACACAGATACAGAACCTGTCAGCAGCACAAACAACCACAAAACAAGTTGCCACAATATATAGAAAAAGAGATTACCACGTGCCACGCCACAGCACTACACACCACTCCGCATCGCGCCACCATCGTCACTATTACCACCAATTGCTTTGAAATTGGGCGGATTGACCGCATTTCTATGCTGAATTTCAATTAAATATAAGTATAAATTTGAAAGCTGCTGTCAGATTGACAGAGTCATATATTTAATGGCATGAGCGAGAGGTTAAAAGAGAAAGGGGGAGAGATGGAAATATTAATCCATTATTAAGCCCCAATATTAGGTTTATGAAGGTGAAAGAACTCTTGCTTTGCTCAGAGATTCAATCAAAAATTGAGCTCCACAATATGAATGTTTTTTGAAAGATCCCGTTATTCAATATGTAACTTCTTAGAACATGGTTTATACTATAAACTTTATACTATATGTGTATGTATTTCCTTCGACGTATTTCCTTTCCTTAACATAAATTCGTTAGGAATTACAAACGGCTTTGTCCTGTTTCACCCAATTTATTAAGGACCTATTCGTTTAGAAAACGATTTTATCTTTAGCCACTAAAAACTCTTCAGAAAAAACATAAGTATGTTTCTACAGATTTTCTTTAATATACTCGTGGCCTTTTTCAATTTGAGTCATAAAACAATTTTATTTTTTCTCCAAAAAAGGATTTGGATGTTGTGTACAACTACAGCCATTAATTGATGCCATTTATAAACAGATTTCTATCATTCGGAGCCATTAAATGTCATTTCCGCAAAAAAAGAAAACGACGAAAAAAGTTTATTTTCGTCACTGGTTTTTAAGGCTTGTCATAAATGTTGCGCGGCCCACGCAATTCACATCGAATCGCCTAAGAATAAGCGAAGCCAACAACAACAACAGCCCACAGCAGTTGTCATATAATTAACATTTTTTCCATAGCCGAACTTTGACCCAATTACGCAAAACAAAAAAAACCGGAGGCAATAATGATGAAGAAGTAAACGAAGAAGCGAGACACAAGGCAAGACAGACGACAAGTCATAGTAGAGAGAGGCAGACAAGTGCAGACAGACAGACCAACAGACAACATGCATATTTATAAGCAACAACAACATGACGATGGATAATAAACTCACGCAAGAAAATACAACTACTAATTCCTTATATACATAGTATCAGGCCGCAAGGGCAACGACTTTGAGATATCCTCTAAATAAAATATAGGGCGTAACAATTCGTAACAGTTTCAATGAGCGCAAAATGTTCTGGCTGAAAGGCCAATGCCCTAGTCACTTCTATAAACCTTTCCTGTGCAAGCAAATGAACCATAAATCCTTTTGACCATCGTTTAAGATAGTTATGTGATTTTTTTTATTTCAAACCCTAGACTTAAAATATTCAGTTATTTTTTGCCTTTTCCACTTTTTTTTTGGTTATTTTGGACTAATATTCGATTATCTCTACCCAAAAATTTACTTTTGCACCAGTAATCGATATCTGCGATTGTTATCGTATGATTGTAACGTGAACGACCTTCTGCAGTTGCTCCAAAGAGAGTATACCACAAGCTAGCAGACAAATTGAACAAAAAAGACCTTAAATTAAACAAGCAAATTTTAATTTACGATGTCTACTTGAACGTTTCGTATTGCACCGCAGAGCAGCGCAGGCGCAACCACAAGAGCAGAACAACAGCAGCAGCAACAGACCGAGCATAGACCGAGCAGCGACCGAGACGCACACGCAGCAAACATAAAGTTAAAATAACATGCAAAATACATTAAAGCAAATGAACAAATCAAGCAGGAAACACAACCAACAAATTAGAGGAAGGGGCAGAGGCACAGGCAATGACGGAGGGGGGCGTGGTTGGACATTGGCAGGCAGCCAGACAAGTACACCAGCACTTAAAAGCAACAAAAGGTATTGCTGCTGCTGCTGGTGCTCTCAATGTCAAACTAAACTAACTAAAATAATGACTCGTAAAAAAACATTTAAAAAAAAAACTTACGGACAAACAAACGCGCTAAAAACAAATTATTACGCAAATTTTATTTGTTAAACTTTTTTTTGTGTAACAAAGAGTCATTGACACATGCCAAGTAGAAGAGAGAGAGAGAGTAGCGGCGACAAAGCTTCTACGAGGGCTAACCACCAAAGTTTCCGGGAGGGAAAACAAAAACATCTTAATTGGAGTACTTAGTCCGGATGAGACTGGACTTGGGCCTATCACACTGCTGAAATCATAACATTTTTGATATATTTGGTTCACTTTTGAGGTATAATCAAAACACTTTCAAGCTTCTGCTTCTGCTTCACCTTGATTATTGTCCCTTCACGATGTAATTTCGAAAAAACAAAACTTTCGAATGAGGCTCTAGGTCAGTGGTCGGCACAAAGAGAGCGTTTTTGTGTGAGTTGCCGAACAAAAGTGCCCGCGCGAGCTATGGGTGTCGACCCCTGCTCTCGGTTATTTATTAAGAGCAGGTGAGCAGGTTGTCCGTATAGCTATTTCTCTTCTGGTTTGCATACCGAAAAGGCAATTTTCGATTCTAAAAGGTTAATCTGTGCGAAATATTTTAGAGTGGCCCTCGTGGAAGCCCCAACAGCAGCAGATGAAGCAAAATTGAGCGCCCCAATAGACAAAAGATAACAGTCCACTGTTAATTCAGTGTCAATGGCAGCCTTTCTCTTTCACACAAACACACACACACTGATGAGCGAATGTTTTTTGTTGATACCCTGCCAAGAGAAGAAGAAGAAGCTATGTATATGTTCAATTTAAACCAATGGTTCGGAATAATAGAAAATCTGTTAAATTCCATTAGGGTTTTATAGCCATATCTTTATCTTAAAGTCAGTTATCAGTTACATTTTGAAAAGGTTGTCACAAATTTCAGGTGACTAAACTGAACAGGTGAAAGACACTTAATGAAACTTTATAGATGTCAATCCTCTAACGCCCCACCAACTACCCTTCTCACGCTCTCCGAAGAGCTGTCTCTCTCTTGTAGTTTTAGAGGTTCAATAACTTTGAATTTGCTTGCTTGGTTTTTTGCTTTTGTTTGTTTAATTAAATCTCCTCTAGCCCTGACACTTTTTTCATTGACAAGGCAACAACCAGCAACAGCCGAATGAGATTTTGGTTTTTCGGTTTTTTTTTTTCATTTGTTATTTTTGCCAACTTAAGCTTAATCTACATTGAGAAAGTCAATGCGCGAGGGCGATCAACAACGTCAAGGGATGACCGCAATCGGTGGTGAGCTGGGGTGAGGTGTGGTATGCTATGATGTGGTGTGGTGAGGTGTGTATAAGGAACGACCTTGCCAAAGCTGCTAAGTTGTGCAGTTTTCATAAGCCGTGCGTGTGTGTGTGTATTGTTTGTGTGTGTGGGTTGCTGTTGTCTTCTTTTTTTACCTTCTTTTTTATTTATTTAAGTTGTGTGCATAAATTAACGAAATAAAAAAAATGCTTGTGGAAGTTAAAAATTTATCACTTTCAAATATGAGTCGACTATGGCGGCGGCGTGTGAAATTTTTGCGGTCACATTAGCGGAGAAACCGCAGCACAACAACAACAACAAAGATGCCCCCACCTCCCCTACTAGACATTAAAAGTTATTTAGAGGGGGAAGCTAGAGCAAAGTTCAGTCAGTTTCAGTCGCGAAATTTGCAAATGAATAAAATCTTTTGTTTATCCTCTTCCCCCACCATCTCTCTCACTCTCTCTCTCTCTCTCTCCCTCTCTATTCCCAAAACCCTTTGTTTCTTTTTCTTTTATCTAACGAGCATTTATTTGTTATTGTATATTAGATCTATGCATTTATTTATTTGTGATAAAAAACTAAGTATGTGGTACAAAATTTTCCATTTAATAATCCCCGTCAAATTCTAGTCAATATAATAATAATATAAAAAAAATTGTCTTACTATAATTGAAAACGATGTTACTAATATAATAAGTATGGCAAACTGGATGACATTTTATGTAAAGATAATAATAGAAAAAAATTAATGAATGAAATCAATAGAATAGAATGAAAATCTGACATGCAAACCTGAATGAATTGAAATTTCAGATCTGTTTAGCCCCAAATACTTATAACCGTTATACCTAGATTAGTATTCAATTAGAGCTTGTTCAATTAACTAATTAACACAAAGGCGTTGAAGACAGCAGAGCAAAGTTCCATTTCTAGTGGTAGATAAGCTTAAGAATTCTATAAAGACAAGTGTTTTTGCGGATTCCTAATACTTATTTACACAATTATTTAATTGCATATAATTAAAATGAACAGGTTTCAACGGGAAAGATAATCTTTAGCCAAACAAATGAATGAATCATTCATATTTGTTACTAAAAATCGTCTAAAAACAAGCGAGTTAACTAAACCATTTCATTTGCATTCTGGTATTGAGATATCGAATGGATTTCCAGATGAGTCTATCCTCTGTGTCAATCCCTGTACGGCCTCGCTTTCCTGAGATGGCACAAACCAATCATGAGCAAGCAATCATGTGTGGAATTATTTCACTTAGTCTATAATAATCGCAAATTGCTATATAGTATCTACCACGCTTTTTGAAACATTCATAAGGCCCTAATAACAATTTGCATTGTTGAGACGATTGCTTCTTATCAGTTTAGAAATTTACTCATACCTCGAAAAAGCGACGCCCCATTTTTTCCAAACCAAAGAATTGACTCATAAAAAGTTATTTTCAAATGTTGACAACAAAATAAATTTGCCATTTACTTGCCATTTACTTGCCATTTTTTTTTTTTTTTTTTTTTTTTTTTTGTTAAAGATAAGCGGCAAATAAGCTAAAAATTGTGTCAAAAGATAATTTCTTTAATATATATATGTATATATGTACATATATACTATTTTTTATAGCTGGGGGAAATTGGGATTGTGTGATGATGATGATGATAATGATGATGTTGTTGTTGATAATAATGACGTCACTGGTTTCTTTAGCGGCGTGTCAACAATTTCCGGTTTCTGTCTGTCCGTCCGTCCAACTGACATGGGGGTACGAATGTACGTACTGGGGGTACTACCGAGCCACCGATAATGTGCATGTTATGGGTCTTGTGGTTGTGTAGGGATATTTTAATTAATTGAGAGAGCAAGTCAGTCAGTCATCGGTCCCCTTAGTGTAATTGGAAATTAAATAAATTAAGTGAGATGGCTTGGCTGGCTCACTCAAAAGCACTAAAAAACTACTTCAATTCCCCAATCGGAAGGCAATCATTGGGCTGCGGGTCAACGGGTTGTTGCCGCCGCCGCTCCCCGCGCCGCCCTTCTACCACATTATATACCCTGCAGCATAGTTAAATAAACGGGTATATTCAATGCAGGACTCGACACACACTCGCTGAAGAAGAAGATGGTCTCCATTCTGTCTTTGGAGTTGAAAGTTACGCCCCTATTTGATATGCGCAGTATCTACATATACATATATACATTTATGTAGTAGTCGAGTTTCCCTTCTTTTCTTTTGATTGTCAACAATTGCATAGAAAAGTGTTTTGTGCTTTTTGTTTTTTTTTTTCATCATTCAAAGGCCAAAGATAAGGGACCAGCAGAGCCTGAGCTATATGCATATATAGTTAGATAAGTCTTCAGACAGACAAAGACCTTTCTTTGTTTTCCAATGCAGCAGAGCAAATTATGCATGCAAAAAGAAAAAAAAAACTTAAGACTAAGCAAAACTTTCACTCATAAATTAATTGTTCAAAAAGCTGGAAAAAAATTGGAAAAAAACTGCTGCTGCTCTCCATATGCACACACACACACAAACTAAATATGCCCCTGAGTGGTATAATGAAATCAACTAAAGACCAAAACCACCTGCTATAAGGTGAGTAATCGACTCTGGACTCAGTGTCTCTGACGAATATTGAAATATTTATTTATTGGCGCGCAAGTTCAACCTTGTAACAAAAAACAACAAATTTGCTTTGCTCTAGGGTTCCGATTTTTATTGCGATTGTGGGCGGTACATTTTTCTGTTCGCTTCAAAATGCTTAGAGGAGAAGAGTGAGTGAGAGGAGTAAAAGTAGGTCAAACAATATTTTTTTGCCAGTGTTAGAAAAGGGCGCTAAAAAAGTTGTTAACTGAATTTGCTGAATGGATGAGTCAAACAGAAATCAGAAATTTTTGGGAATAACCCAAAAGTGATCAATGGTGGCCATAAAAAATAAAAAAATAAAATTTATATCCGGCTTTAAGGCCATCATACAAAATGTTCAATTCGATTCTTCAATTTAATTCATTTAGAATGGTTTTTAAGGTGAATAGGTGGGGATAGGTAAGTCAAAACATCAAACAGAAGTTTTTGCCAACTAGGTTAACCAGCTTCAGGTAGGTAGAAAATGTTGTAAAGCTTTTACCGAAAAACACTTTGAACTCTCTCAGACACGAAAACAAAAATGAAAAATAAAATTAAATGAAATGCAGCCAAGTGCTAAAAAGCCTGTTAAGTGGCTGACAGAGAAAGAGAGTGGAGATGCAGAGAAGTAAAGTGGCCAACTAGGAGTGAGATAGAGAGAGAGCGAGAGAGAGAGAGAGAGGGAACTAGTCTATTTGGCTTAAACTCACCTATGAACCCAAGCAAAAATGAACTCAACTCGCATTGACGTGAGGATGTATCTCATGGATACTTTTTTGTAATATTGATTGCTGGGTTAATTAACAGCAACAACAACAATAGGTAATTGATGAGCGTTAAACGTCTCCACCAGCCCCTTCCCCCCCTTGGACCGCCTCACCAAACCAAAAAAAAATGTGCAAATTATAAACAGAAATATATGTATAAAGGGTTGCGTAAGTTGGCCAAACGCAGCTGTGTCGGCTGCTGCTGTTGCCACAATTTGCCAAGAGACTTGACTTACTCTGAGGCTAGTAGGTTGAGGCAACCAGTTGAAGTTGTAGATGGAGATGAAGATGAAGACGGCGACGGAGGGAAGTTGTTGCTGCCTGTCTACCTACCTACCAGCCTGCCAGCCTACCACTTGGCCTGTGGATTACTTTGACGCATCGCATGGGGCGTGGTGGTGGTGGGTGCATGGGTGCAGCAATCAGAAAAGGGTGTCAAATAAATAGTACTTAACATTCGAGTCACCTCGAATCACATGCAGGCGCATTCTAGGATTTTAAGATAAAGTCGGAAAATGTTAGTTCTTGATAAGTCCTTCAGATATTTGGGGTACGGACGCCCCTGTTGAACCTACTTTACTACTTTGTAATTGAATTGCCGTTGTTGTTGCTGTTGTTGCTTTGCGGTTTTCCTACTTTTCTCTCTCTGTTTTCTATGAACATGTATGTGGGAGTTTTTGGAAATTGACTTTTTGTAGGCTGAGTTTATTGCTGGCTCACAATTAAATATGGCCAAGAAGAACGAGAAGGGAGAGGAGGGGAGGCCAGATGAATTGACACCATGTGTGAGGTGGAGGTGAAGTAAGGTAAGGTAAGGTGAGGTGAGAGTAAGTAACATGTGATGTGGTTGGGTTTGAAGTAGCATTCGGTTACTTAACCAAGATGTTGGCAAGGTGTTGTCTGCGGCAAAGGCAATAAAAAGGAAGGCAGAACTCAATACCTCAAGTAATGTAGGGCATTAGTTTTACAACAATTGAGATTGTGATACTAGATCATCGATTTTTAATCGCATTTCTTGAAAATTTTATAACTAGAATCAATTTATAGACAAATTTCACTTCTTAAAGTTAATGCATTGTTTTTATTTTGTAAATATATTCTGTAATTTGGCTCTAGGTGGCCCAGTTTCTCCGATTTGTTATTTATTGTCTTCTTTCTCTCATATTCTTCTCTTTCCACATTTTCCCATGGTTATACACACTTCCATCTATTTCTATCTGGATGTGTGTATTTTTCTTTGATATCTCTTTACCTACAAAATGAAAAAAAAAAATAGCCGTTTCCTCATATGCAAACAAACACATGGTTTTGGCCTGGCCCGGTCCAGTCATCACCATCATCATATTCATTCACTTTTGTTTGGTGGGCCTTATCGCTGGCCAGCTGTTCTTCCCCCTCCTATGCCCACTCGCTAGCTTGCGATCTCTCTCTCGCTTTTAAGTGATTTGCGTGCCAGCTCGTCGGGGTCACCAAATTGAAAACATGTCGAAAAAGTTGATCTGCACATTTTTTGTTCGCCTCTGTACTTATGTAATCGAAAAAAAAAAAACCAAAAAAGTAAGCCAGTTCCGAGTTGGCATTTTTTTTTTTTTTTTCTTACCTTAACAGAGAATGTATAAGGGAGAGACAATGAGCACAATTCAAGTGCTTTTCTACTTCTACTCGAATTTGCATTCTCGAAAAGTTTACATGACAAACTCTTGAGTAAGAAAAAGCGCAAAAATTTGCCTGACTATGCAGTTTGCTTCTTTCTTTCTTTCCTCTTTTTTTCTTCTGGTTAATGGAATAAAAAATTATTGTTTTTATTATGTTTGCTTTTGCTTTTGAGGCATTGTATCTGTCAGATACACACTCACTCACACTCAGATATTTGTGTACTTGTGAAATTGAAAACGACAAGCAAGCAAAGCCAGCCAGCCACCTTATGCATAGGTAGGCTAAAACCAATTGGACATCTGCGATTGCCACCGAGAGTCAGTCTCCGTCCCATCCGACACCCAGCTATGACTCTCCGGCACTCCATTGTGTTGACGCGCACGTTACCTTTAAAACATTTTCTCAACTTTTTTGTTTTTTTGCTTTTGATTATTTTACAAATTCAACAATCTTCATATGGGCAAAGCTTTGCCCCACAGTTGCGCACATTGGTACAAAGTATTACATAATTTAGGTCCTTTAAAAAGCTAGTACCAGACAAATCCGTTTGTCCTACCCATGTACTTGTTTCACTAAAGAGCGAAACGAGGCTTTCACTACAATAGTGGAGTGGAGTGGATTGGTTCCACTGTGCAAAGAGCAGTGTCATCAGCTACTATTGCTTTACTTATTCTTCCCTCCAACGATGTCGCTTTGTTTATTTATTTATTCTTTGATTTTGGTTTAGCTCTATTTGCTTTTTGATTTAAAAAGCTTTAAACACAACGATGAGGACGGTGGGTAGAAAGAGAGAAGGGAAGAGTGACTACCCAGCTACATATGTATTATATTCTCTGTGAAATGCAATGAATCACAAATATTTTTTCCTTTGTATTAATTGCGACAATGTTTATGACTCTTTTCCTTGTCTTCGACTCGATTCTAAAATGGCAATTGGAGATGTAACGAAATGAGACGAGAAGAGAGTGGGCGGGGGGGGGAGATAGGGAGAGGAAGCACCTGGCTGCCCGCATCGATGGCCAATCATAAGATACTTAGAGCACAATGTTCGAAGTCAGGCTCCATTAGTAGTGCATGTCATTAATTTGCATAAGCCCGTTAGAGAGAAAATAACTCTTTCCTTTCCATCTAACCAGCCCGCCCCATCTCTCCTTCCCTGCCTGCCTGCCTGCATGCTTAATAACATTTTGATAGAAATCTTTTGCCAACTAATCAATAAAAAGCCAACGGGCAACTACTCATAACATCATCAACTATCAACATTGCATCGAGCAGCAGCCTGCTGCCTGCCTACTGCCTGCCGTCTCATCATCATCATCGTTAGCATCTTTCCTGGTCTCTAGTCGCGTCTCGTTACTTTCCAAACAAATTGTTATCATCTCCAGTTAGCCTTTTGATTTATAGTTAAGAGGAGTGCGCCCGGCCTTCTCAACTTGGCCTCCTTCTTGCTCACTCAATTAAAACTGTATTAAATGTAAAATGACTTTTAAGCGGCTTAAAATTTACTTGACATTTTTACGTCCATACATACACACATAGATGGATGCGACAGATGCTTCTCTCACATAGATGTAGAGAGGGGAAACCGGTCGGTCAGGACAACTCAATCTGTTCCTGTGTCTTAGTCTTCTTGTTGAAAATGAGAAAAGAAACAATTTACAATTTTAAAGTGGCAAACTAATTGAAATGCAAGTCTACCTACCTCTACCTCTCTCTCTCTCTCTCTCTTCTCTTCTCCACCGCCTTCTCTCTATATGTTAGATAGTTTTGGTAGTTCTTAAACGATTTTCTAATTTAATGATATTCACCATTACAGGTTTTTGCTTTAATTAGATTTCAATTTCCCACAGTTTCATTCAATTTTCTTGAGTTTTAATCTTATGCACGTTCTATCAAATAAATTAGAGTATTTTTATGCAACACTTTTAACGAGAAGCTTACTTCATTTTCGAAGCTAACTCATTTTCCAAATGAATTGAATTGATGTTTATTCAGGAACAGTACACTAGTTAAAATTGATTTTTTAACATTTGATAATACACTAAACGCTTTGTTTTTGTAAATTGGAATTGCTCAACGAATTCTTTAAAATTTTAATTCCAATTTAAACTTAAAATGGACTTGAAATATTTTATGTCGTTTTTGAAAATGGCTAAATATTATTGGTAAATATTTACTCAAATGGGGGGGGCGGCAGTTTTTGATTCTTTTTTCCATCACATTTATTTTCGGGTGTATTTGGGTGTGATATGTTTACCTTGCCGCTTATCACCTTTTAAAATGATGCCCCGCCACCCACCAGCTTCCACCTTCAACGTGCCTGCCTTCTTGTGGGTCTCTATCTATCTGTCATGACGACTTCCTCCTGTCTCCTGGCGGCTCTCTCTCGCCATGCTGCACATCCACATCACCATCTCCTCCTTCCTGTTCTATTGTTTGATTTCATTGACAACGACGACGATGATGTTGTTGCTGCTGCTGCTGCTTTTGTTGTTGTTGTTGTTGTTGTTGATGATATTGATGTGGTTGGTGGCAGCTTTTGTTTACTTAATCACTTTTTATGCGTCGCACAGTTTGTTGACGCCAATCCAGAGAAAGAGAGAGTGTGAGAGGGAGGGAGAGGAGGTAGAGAAACGATTGGTGATAGTCGTAGTAGTAGCCAACGCCTCCGCCGCCGCCATGGCCAACGTTGCATCGTCGTCGTTGTCAAGTGCATAAAAGCGAGCGTGTCGATTGCCGTTGAAGTGCATTAAACAGCTTCAATGTCGGCGCAATGTAAATTGATAAACAAACTTTTTTTCTTCTCTTTTATTTTTTTGCCCCATAGTGAAATGGCCTCCACTCCATTTCACTTCACTCCACTCCCCACCAAGAAGCAACAACCAACAAACCAAACAAACCATGCTAATAATAAATGTGTTTTTCTTCTTATAGGGCCGCCATACAAAGACTGGCCAATTGGCTGCCATAAAGGTGATGGATGTCACCGAAGATGAGGAGGAGGAAATTAAATTGGAAATCAATGTGCTTAAGAAATACTCAAATCATCGGAATATTGCCACCTATTATGGAGCCTTCATTAAGAAATCCCCGCCGGGCAAAGATGATCAACTTTGGCTTGTGATGGAATATTGTGGTGCTGGATCCGTAACCGATTTGGTTAAATCAACAAAAGGACAAAGCCTCAAAGAAGAATGGATCGCATATATTTGTCGTGAAATATTACGTGGCTTAAGCTATTTGCATTCAAATAAGGTCATACATCGCGATATCAAAGGACAGAATGTCTTGCTAACAGATAATGCCGAGGTAAAACTAGTGGATTTTGGTGTCTCAGCGCAATTGGATCGTACGATAGGCAGGCGGAATACATTTATTGGTGAGTAAACACATACACACACATACACACACACAGTGTGAGTCATGGTTGGTTTTTAACCTGTTTTTGACTTTCGCACCAGGTACTCCCTATTGGATGGCTCCTGAGGTCATTGCCTGCGACGAGAATCCCGATGCCACATATGACAATCGTTCGGATCTTTGGTCTCTGGGCATTACGGCCTTGGAAATGGCTGAGTCACAGCCACCGCTTTGCGATCTGCATCCCATGCGAGCCTTATTCTTGATTCCACGCAATTCTCCGCCGCGTCTCAAATCGAAAAAATGGTCCAAGAAATTTCATGGTTTTATTGACACGGTGCTAGGTGAGTCACGAAGATCAATAAAAAGATTAAAGGCGTTTGTCTCTCTTTCTCCATCCCTCTCATTCTCTTTACTGAAATGTCAATTCCAATTTGCACTTTGCAGTCAAGGACTACCACCAGCGGCCTTATACCGAGAATCTATTGAAACATGCCTTCATTAAGGATCAGCCAACAGATCGTCAAGTGCGCATACAGCTTAAGGATCACATCGATCGCTGCAAGAAACGCAAGCAGGAGAAGGAACGTGAGGATTATCGTTATTCCGGTTCCGATAACGATGACGATGATCCCCAACTGGCTGGCGAGCCAAGCTCCATTATCCAGGCTCCAGGTGGTGACACCTTGCGCCGCAACTTCCAGCAGATTCAGGAAGGCCGCTTGGCTGCTGAACAACAACAGCAACAGCACCATCAATTGATGGCCCAGGCCCAGGCCCAAGCGGCCGCTGTTCACGCTGCTGCCCAAGCGCAACTCCAACAGCAGCAACAGGCCGCTGCAGCAGCCGCAGCAGCCGCTCATGCCGCTCAACAGGCCCAAGCCCAGGCAGCTGCCGCTGCCGCTGCCCAGCAACAACAGGCCCAGGCTCAGGTGCAACAACCGCAAGCCAATCGCCAACAGAAACCGACATCGGTATGGGTTTTGAAATTAATTTTATTATTATGACGAAAATGATTGATTCTCTCACTTTCTAGCGTCAGCAGATCGAAGAGCCTGGCCCACCAGCACGCCCACAATTGCCACAGCGTTTAATTGTGGTGCCAGATCCACCGCATGCCAATCGGCCATTGCCACCGACACCCAAGTGCGGCAGCAACGGTGGGGGCGAACCAGCCGCAGGTCAAACGCCACAGCAGCAGCAGCGCAATTCGCAGCAAAATAATTCTAGGCCATCGGTGCGTATCGTTCGAGAGAGATTAAGAAGTTGCCTTCCGAGTGGGAAATTCTTTAATAACAGAAATGCGATTAACTTTGCTAGTGATGAACCATCAGTCTTTCTGTACTTTTGTACATTAAAACGATTCAACAACAAATAATGCAAAAGATTATAATTTGATGAGATGTTTTCCCGAGTCTTTTTATAAGACGATTTAATTCTAAATGCAACAAACTAATTTACAGACATAGAATGCATATGTATATATACTTCATTTGCTTACAACTGATAAGCCAACCTTATATACTAGAATTGTTGAAATCTGCTCAAACCATAGCACGACACGCTCATCTCTGGAACGTGTTTCTTCTATAGGGTGATTGTAGAAATGAGAATATTAATGGAATAATTAATAGGACCCCAGGGAGAAGTTCACCTAACAGACTAAATTACATTACAATTACATTAAAAATAAGCAAAATTACAATTGGCAAAGATAAAACCTCCAACCCAATCTCATTTTTGATGTAGTTTTTTTGTAGACCCGTAGACCCAATTTATGCTTTAGTTTATCTCATAACCAAACCAAAACCTAATTTTATATGTATTATCTTTTTGTTTAATTTCATGCATATGTATAACCGATTTATGATTTAACTCATGTGCGTTGCGTCAACTCCAAAAATTTCCCATGTATGATTTATCTTACACACACCGTCTACACCCAAACACACACACACGAACACACTCGAACAATCAATCATACAACAGTTACCACCAAGGAGACCCGAGGTATGTCCTTTATGTTTTTCCTTTCTGAACGAACCTACATATGTTTGTTTTTTGCTTGAATCTCATATATATACTTATATACATATAAATGTATATATGTGTACATGTATGTTTTGAATACATACAAATATGTACATATGTATACATATGTATGATTGTGTACCCCCTTCCATTTGTTTTGATATACGTTTTTTTGGAAACTCATTTAGTCAAAATTTTCATTATTGTATGTACAGTTTGATGGAGGTACAACAACAACTACTATCATAACATTCTATTGCACGTGCCACACACTAATATATGTATACCCACCCCAGTTGCATCAACTGGTAACAAAAAAAAAGAAAAGAAAAAACACAAAACCACTTACACTAACTCCAACTTCTCCTAGTCAGCAGTTCTTTGTTTGATCGATGCATTTCTAATCTCAATTTCCACCTCTCCTAGTCGTTCTTCTTTCACCATGATACGAATGCGATCGTGGAAAACTAACCAAATGTGAATAAGTAGATGAAAACCAGAAAATGCAACCGACCGTCATCACTAAGAGAAACGGCTTTTCTGCCGATTTCGATTTGTTTAGATTAGATTACCGAAACTAAGCGGATTTAATGCGTCTTAACGTATCTTGATGAAAACATTTTCAAATTTCAATTGTTCAACGATCTTTTATTGAGATTACCTACTGAAATTCAGCTTATTTGATGTGGTTTATCGTAATCATCATTAGAAATTTTAATTTTTATGTTCAATGTGATTAACCGAAACAACTCTTTCGGTTTTTTCGCAAATAAATTCCGCATACGTTTCAATAAGCAATTTTAGTTCGCTATATCGAGTTCCTCGTAATTTATGTTAAATGTGATTAACCAAATTAACCGTTTCAAAATGTTGCAAGCAAATTCGGTTTCTTTTCAATTCAGGTTGAATTCAAAACCTCATTTTGATTTCGATTGCGTAACGGTTGCATTAAACGGTTGATAGCAAAAAAAAAAAAAAAGTATAACTAACAAAGCTTTGACTTCATTAGTTGTTAAGCTGTTTTGCCTGGCTTGTTAAGTTCTTTATCTAGGAATAGTGTGAAAAGGAAATTGAAAATTCAATCTAATTTCTCTCTTACTTCTCGTTCCCTTTTCCCTCGCCCAAAAAACCCCGAATTGAACCTTCAACAACAAAAACAACAAACTACTGTGGTATCATGTGCAATCCTTACACACACACAAACACATATACAACACACATACACCACACACACATACAACACACACAAAAATCCTCCTTCGAAAATGTGTGCATTTGACTTCCCCTCTCTTGAAACAAACAACAAAAAAACCAAAACAAAAAAATGTTATAAAAAAAAAAAAAAAAACTGTAGGATCATTTGGATGTGTTAGCAGCACAATTAAATGAATTGGGCGTGGTCTCCTCTCAACAGCCGCAGCCACAAACGGCCACCGCAGGGCAGCAACAGGCACAACCGGAGGCACCGCCACGGAATAATCGGCAATCTGGTGGAGTTGGAGGAGCCTCCTCATCGTCATCGAAGCCAGCGGCTGCTTTGCCACAATCGAATAATCATTTGGGTCAGCCCGTCAATCCCCTGGATCCATTGGATAGCAGTGATTCGGATAGTGAGCCAGATGAGCCAAATGATCGGGCAAGGAACGATGGCACTTTGCTGGCCAGTGATCCACCCAAGCCACTGTAAGTACACCGCATTCAGAAGAAGGCAGAAGTAGCAGAAGAAAGGGCCTGGCAGCCAGCACGTAGTTTTGCGACGATCATCTAACTAACTCAACTCAATTTCTTTCTCACCTTATTTCACTACAAACAAACAAACCAACCAACCATCCCACATTTCCAACATATCCACCACATGCCCACCCACCATACCCATACCCACATCCATATCCATGCTTTCGTTCAAACTGCCGCCCTTTGTGTTGCTCTTTTTTGCGTTTTTTTGGTTTTCCGTTTTTTTTTTTTTTTTTTGTTTTGTGTTCAGACCCGAATTTTCATATAGACCCGGTTTGGGACCTGTCTCCGAGGATAGCTCGACCACAGCAACTACAACACCGTCAGGCCATGGCAGTGGGGGCCCACCAAATCGTCCCTTGCCCCCGACGCCCGACGACGATGATCAGGCTGGAGATCGCACCCTAATCTTGAAGCGCGTAAGTACCCCCGTTTATATTTATCGAATGGTACTTTTTTCTATAACGTTAGTTTAGTTTTTAGTTTTCTTTTGCCAAAGATATATGATTTTTGTCTTGATGATGATCAGTTTGTATAGCACAGGTCAGTGGAGAGACAAAATAACTCTCCAAACAGTCTTTTTCTAGTCCCAGTGTACAAAGTGTAATCTAGCTTGAAATAGGGTTAAAGGTCTAAAAAAACCTAATTAATATTAGACTTAAAAAGCAAAACAAAACAAAATACAGATATTTATCAACTGGTTGTGGTTCTCTTTTTTTCCTTAGAAACACTATTTTTTGAGTTAATTGAGTTTGATTTTTCGATTTAAGTTTAGTTTAACACTAAAAATATAGTTATAGTTTTTTTTATATATTAAATATATATTATTCTTTTAGTAAGTTGATTGATTATTAATGCCGCAAAAAACAGCGTGTGGAAAGTATTCTCTGTGAATTTTTCTTTCTTTTTTAACTTTGCCTTCGAGAAATAGTTGTGTTTGTTGTTGTGTATATCTACGTTTTGGTTTTTTCATACATTTTTCTATTTAAGTTTTCCTTTGTAGAATATATATTTTCAAGCAACGTGTGAAATAAGAGCATGTGTACGTGTAAAATTTAAAGAAAACCTACACTTCTGACGTATTTGCATACAGAAATCAGTCGAACATATATATTTTATTAAATTTCAATTCAACGCATTAAATCCAATACCAAGGAATTAACTACGTTGGAAAATTCCCAATTTATCGAAACCTTTAATAATAGCGCATTAAAGAGTTAGTGCTTAAGCGTTTTGAATGACCGCTATTCAAATAAAGCACCAAAAACTAGGTAAAACTTTGAAACAATTTAAAATGTTGTATTTTTGTACTCTCATTGTATTTTAAATGCGTTTTTTGAGAAATTCGATTTTTCCCTGAAATGTCTCGATAGTTTTGCTTAGAAATGTTAATGCATTCGTTTTATGATGTATATAACTGAGAATAGCAATCAGTTTTTTGATCAAAAATTGATAACGAAGTTGTATGGTGAAATGCTGAGATGAAATGCACGTTGCATAAACTCAAAATGTATATATGATATGAAAGTGTATTATGCACCTTATGCACATACATACATACACACACACAGACACACCCAAATCTATATATATATATATATATACACAGACATACCCACGAAGAAGATGTACATATAATACATATACAAAATGGAATGCAAGAGGAGAATTCATGAGAAAAGTTTCCATGCTGTTGCAGCAAATCTAGTTTTGGTGGGGTTGAATATTAATTTGCCTAGATAAAAAATAACTTAACACCAAACCAAAATGAAAACAAAACCAACAAAAAATACCAAATTCTTTTCTTGCGCGCTGCCTACTTACCAACTGTACAACTGCCCCCCTACCACTTACCACCCAACACCACTATCCGCCCCACCCTCTATTCCAACTACCACAACAGATACTAGATCAGGGTTTAAATCGCTTGCAAAAATCTGCCTCGACATCACATGCCAATTTCGGAGTTGGACAGAAGCAGCGGGCGGCCGATGAAGCGAAATTGTTACGCGATTGGGATATCAATAGATTCTTTAATAAGAATTCAAATGCAAATGGTGGTAGCCATCACAATTCGAGCAGTTGTAGTGGCGACAGCAGTGGCAGTAGCCCCACCACCACAGCGAGCTTGAATCGCAGCTCACAGCAGAGCACCTTGAAAGTGGAAACCAAATTGCAGAGGGCCAGTGTGGCGGAGGCCATCACAAGGCCAGTGCCAAAAGGATATCAGCCATTGAAGGGCAGCCAGGGGGGAAATGCCACAAATATTGCCAAAGAAGGAACTCCAACACCAGGAGGAGGAGGCGGAGGATCAGGATGGCTAGCAGCGGCATTTCAACAAAAACGCCAGGAATCGGACTCATCCTCCTCCAAATTGCCATCGAATTTTGTGCGTGGTTTTCGTCGCGAGAATTCCGATTTTTTCCCACTAACCAAGCGGCATTCAGCTGTTCTAAGTGGTAGTAGTGGAGCTAGTTCATCATCCGTTTTCTCGAATCGATCATCACAAGCGCCAGTGCCATTGGTTCCAGGCCAAAGGACCGGTACCATGTATGAAATACCATACAACAGCAGTAGCAAAAGGCCAACAGCAACAACATCAGTCACTTCGGCAGCCGCAGTCGCAGCAGCGACAGCTAAAAAGGATGTTGGAGCAGCAGCAGCGGCAGCTACCAAAGCGAAAGCATCCGGTTCGGGTGCAACAGCCACGCCCACTAAATCCAGTTGGCCAATAGATTTCTGGCGTCCGCGTCGCGAAAAGACTGAATCTGTCATTGTGCTGCATAATGCAGCAGCTCGTGCCCAACAGCAACAACAACAATCGCAGCAGCAGCAGCAATTGCCCCAGTCACAATCACAGCCGCCGCAGGCGCAGCAGCAACAACAACAGCAACAGCAGCAGGTAAACGTTCTCAGCTGGCACGTACAGACAAGCAGAAAGACAAAAAAAAAATCAAATCCTGTTAAATCAAAACTCGCTACATATTTATTGTGTTTTGTCTTGGCGCCCCAAGTAAAAAAATTAAAAAAAAAAAAACAACAAAAAACGTAAAACCAAACCAAACAAAAATCTGCAAAACAAAAAAATTTCCATTTGGCTTTTGCTTTTACCATATACTCACTACACCACAATGCACTTACATACACACTCATACATACCCACACGCATATCCACCCACATCTCGCTACTGTTAATAACATAAACAACTAACAGCTCGTAAATAACAGCAATGCCAACAAAAGACAGCTGGAGTCATATGCGGCAGAAAACAACAGAATCGAACAGAAAAAATAATAATAAAAACTAGAAAAGAAAAGAATATATGTACATATGTATGTTTGTACATAAATCATTAATTTGTTTTTGCTCGAAGCATGTTGATTTTTCTTTTATTTTATTTCATTACTTTTTGATTCAGAGAACCCACACGACTTCATTAAGTAAACCGTATTATAATATGTACATATATAAAAATCAAAATTAATATTTTCTAGAATATAAGTCTCATTATTATGTAAATTATCGATCGATCTATGTAATATACCTTGGTCTTGGTTCGTGATGTACCCATAACCCACCCATACATACACACACTCTAATTATGCTAGCTAATTTGGTATTTATCTAAGGCACCACTTCTAATGTCTCATTTTGTTGTATATATGTAAAAAAAACAAAAGAAACAATATATCTAACTTTTGTAAATATTAAGTCATAACAACAAGAATATAAAAACCATTCGAATGCTAATGAGATGCTATCTATAAAGCCTTTAGTTTAAACAATAGATATACATAGATAACAGATAGATGACCGCTGTTAGGATATACAATAATAGAAATGATATGATCAATCAATTGTCTTATATAAAAATAATTGATTTCCATGACGAAATAGAACAGTTTCAGTTTAGAGGAATAGAACTAACTCCTGAAATTTAATACTTAATGATGGTTTTTTGGGATATATTGTACTATGTCATTTAATGGCCAACCCACTGTCCTACTAGTAAGTGTCTGCTTTTGATAAACTTTGTTAGTTGTAGACAATCCCGAAAAGATTTCGGATATTCTAGTTTAAGTTTCTTTAAATCAGTGAAGTTTTCGATATTGGAGAACCTTTCTGCGTACAGTCAAGCTTTCCTAGAGTGAATTTTTACATAATAAACTGCTCCGTATAATTTATTAGTTTCAAATATTGTATATAACTCATTCTTTTCATAATTCTTCTTTATAACGAAGTTTTTATCTGATTCCGTGTGAATTTACTCTAGGAAAGTTCAACTGTATTATCCCTAAGTATAGTCTTTTATGCTACCGATTTTCATTAGAGTCAGATCAGTTCTTTAACAGCTAACTACTCAATATCATCTTAATATGAGCAAATGTGTAACGGTTTTTTATAGCTTTCCGCGATAACTTTACATAGACAAGCCAACAACAGACAACGCCTAACAGATCCTTCGTATGCTCATGTATGTGTAACTATGTACTTATATAAACTACAGATATGCTGCTTTAGCTTCTACTACTTTTCTCTCTTTACTCTCTCTCTCTCCCCCTGTCTTGATCTCGATCTCTATCTCTCTGCTCATGCTCAAAATTGTTTTAAAGCTTATTATTTATTATTATTGTTGTTGTTGTTGTTGTTGTTGGTTTGGTTAGCGCAAATGTTTTGAAAATTGAAACATATATATACATACTATATATGATGCAATATCTGAGCAACGTTTGCCCGCTGCTGAGTGTCTGAGGAGATCCGAGCTATGAGGGACGGCCAACGAGGCGTATGGAAATGGAAAGAAGCTAATTTTTAAGTGCCTTTTTTGTTAGCTTTAAAACAATTTTCCATGTGTTCTTTTTTAGAAAATAAGCACACACACACAACCCACCCACATACACACCTCCCACCCCCAGTTCTCTCTTTCTGTCTGTATTCATCCTACCCATTCCCTTCGCTATATACTTATAATTAGGCTTCTCTGTAGAAGATTTTATATAGAAATCCATTCTAGTTTAGGAGTTTCTTTCTTTTTCGCCCATTAAGTGTCTCATTGGCATTCATAAAAAAAAAAAAAAAATCAATATTTTTTTACACACATTTAATTTATGTTTTTCCTTTATTTTCTGTTTATCTGTTACATTTAATTTATATTATTATTTAGATTTTCGTTTCGTTTTTTTTATTTGTTTTTTTTTTTTTGGATAACCCATAATTTCATTTTTAAATTGTTTGTTGTTTTTGTTCCACTTCTATCTGCCTTTTCATTTAAATGATCGAATAATGGAGTTTTCTCGTCAATGCTAAATAAAATGGTTTTTTTTTGCATTTTTCCTTTTATTTCAACAGAATCGTGGAGGAGGCGGTGGCGGCGTTGGAAGCGGCGGCGTTGGAGGAGTCAGTGGCGGCGGCGGAGGAGGCGTCGGTGGCAGCGGCGGTGGCGGCGGCGTAGGTGCAGATGCCGGAGGCCTTGGTACACCTGGTACACGTACCAGCAGCGTTCTGCCCGATCTACTCAGTCAGGCATCGCCGGCAACGCCACCGCGTCATGATAAATCATCCAGTGAGGAGGTAAGTGAAACTATTTCAACAAATACTCTAATTGTATTTCCACTTAAAACTTAACCAATAATTTCAATCATTCGTCCATTTTGTCCTCCACTCTTGCCCATTTGTTCAATGTGTCGTTAATTTGTTCTCTCTCGCTATCGTTTATCCGTTTGTTTTTAATCGAATTTCCATTGAGTTTCCCCACTACCACTACCACTACCACCAACTCCGACTCCGACTCCCATACCACCATCCTACTCCCCTAGCCATTTCTTTTACTCTTCATTGTGTTAACTGAAACTATCGTTAATTTTGTCGTTTGTCTGCGTTTTCGATTTCGAACCGAATTCACCCAATTTTGACTCATTCAATCATTATATGTAAGTCGTAATCACATCACTATGGAAATTGCATTGTTGAAAAGGTATTTCCGATTGTGGTAGCGCCTCTAAAAAAGAGCTTTATCTCGAAAAAATATGATCTTATACTCAAAGTACGTTTCGTTTGAATATTTCACACTATTGTTTAGAGGAAATCAATTGAGTTTTCCATTACTGGGAAACCATTTGAACTAACCAAACAGAAAGCAAAAAAACTGAAACTTTTTTGAAATTGTTTAAACTATTTATTCAAAAAACGAAATAGAATAAAAAAAACCCACATTGATTCATAAAAACGTAACCCGAAGTAACGCTATTTGAACCAAAACCAATTTGTTTGTGTCAATTTAAGGGTAGAAACTACGGCTCAGTCGTATTTAGTCCGTCATTTGGGTACTTTCTGTTTTTATTTTATTTTGTGTGTTTTAATCCAAATTCAAATCAAATCTAACTCTCAAAATCATGTGATTAAAATCATGAACTCGAAATGCTTAGCCATAAACTAGAAACTAAGTATCAACAATTTCTTTGACAAGCGTGGAACAAAAAGTTCAAGCACAAATTGATGGACAATTCAAAATTCAAATTCAAATTAAACAACAATAGCAGCAAGAACAACAATAAAAAGAAGGAGAATAATTGCATGAACTATACACACACAATGCTGCATGAGAACTTTGAATTAATTAATAATTAGTAAAAGAAATCGAAAACCAAAACAAATTGTTTAAATTCTCTCCTTCTTATAATTGTGCTTTGTCTTTCCGCAACGTTTGAGCTGATGGCCACTACGATATATCTTTGTATTAGATATATATATACGATATAAAACCATTCGGTATATATATATACGATATACAATAATTTAAACAATTACAAAATCAATAAAAACAAATCAAAACAAGATCAATATCAAGACTTTACCATACATAACAAATAGTAAGTATAAATCAACAAAAAAAAAAAACAACAAAAACCACTGCATCAACAAAAGCAAAAAGTTCTCGAAATATTGTATAAAAAAACACATCATTTTCTTTATCAAATAAACTAAAAACTCCCAACAACAACTGCTGCAACTTCTGTGTACAAATTCGCTCTTCATTATTATCTTTTGGTTTGTTTTTCTGTCTATGTGTGTGTGTGCCTACAGGATAAAACTACTATTTCCTCTTTATTCTTCAGTTTATTGTACTTATTTTTGTAAATTTTCATTCCCCCGGCCCAAAAAAAAAGAAAAAAGTTTTCTTCTAAAAAGAGACAAGTCACAGTAACTAACACATTAGTTCATTTCACATTTATACATACACACCCAGAACCACACACACACATATGTACATATATGTACACAAACATTCATTCTATTCAAAATGTATCTCACGGAATTGGCTAATACTCTATAATATTTCAACTTTAATTTGTAGAAGTCTTTTGACCCTTATCCTACTAAGGTTTTCAATCTATGTACCTCTTTGTGATTGTACTGAAATAATGCGGAAATAAAATTTGAAAGGGATCAGTTAAGCGTAAAAGTGATTTCGCAATGATGTAAAGCATAGTTGGAGTCTGGATGTTCTCTAAAGATTGTTTACTTAAAGAGGCTATACGCAGTTGGAATTTTCATTCCCGAGATTCTCGGACCTATACCTAAATTTGTACGTCCACGCCTAAAGAGTTCTGTCTGCCTTCTCCAACTTAAACGCATTTTTCTCAAAGCTCTCGGTGATCGTGATATCTCAGATATGATTTCTCAGATGAATTTCTTAGATAAATTTCTCAGGTATTAAGCGAAGAAAAAAGATTTTAAAAAAGCCTATTTTTTATTTTAACGATTCGGATCGTTATTTTGTAAAGAATTCAATTTTTTATTATCCTTTGTTCAACACCTACATACATCTATCCCTTAAAAGACTCCAGGATAATTTTTGATATCGAATGATCCAAGCCGCCAAGCGCCTTGTTTTAGAGGTCCTTCTGGACATCGTCTATATGCGCGGTGAACTTAAATATTTGTACTGAATTATAAAAGTAATTACTAGTATAAACTATTCTTGTACAAAAAGGTTGGTTGAAAAGGAAAGCTCACTTTGGATCTAACATAAGTACTCTGGTGTAAGGGAGTAAATACCAACCTCATAGTTTTTTTATAATTAACTCTAGCAACTGGGAGCCCATTCGAGGTGTACCCAAGTTGAATCTATGTGTGTATGTACATAATTTGATATTAAGTCATTCCGATGATGATGCTTTTTCTTTTATCTGAATGAAGAAATATATATTTTTTGTTTTTCTCTCAATTCTGTTTCATTCTTCTCGAACCATTGGCCTCTGGGGAAAGACTAAACACATTTGTGTTTTTTTTTTTTTTTTTGTAACATTTTAATTTTAAAATTATTATTATAAATAGTTAGTATTGTGAATTATTTTATAAGCTTAAGCACATATAACTTAACCACGCCCATTCATCGACCCGACCGACCCCCAATCCCCAACTCCCCAAGCATGTAAATAGATGTAAAGCAAATTTTTTTTGTTAATATTGATTTTGATCTCAAAACTAATTGAAACTTTTTTTATTTTTTCGTTTCTTTTTGCACTTTTTTCTATTTTTCTTTTTTTCTCTCTCTCACTCTCTCCACCACAACCACTCTGTCTCGCTCTCTCTCTCTCTCTCTTTCTCTCTCTAATTCGCTCGCTCGCTCTCTCTGTGAATACAAAAAATATTAAATCAATCAATCAATCAAACAATCAATCAATAATAATAATAATAATCGAATATAAATCGGATATAAAATACAAATACTCATACACACACAAACAAACACACACACACACACAATACACCGACAACAACAACAGTATCAGGCGGCCATTAGCTCATCCGTGCATTCCACGCCATCGAAATCGTTTATAGCCACTAGCTCCAGTTGCAGTTCCATTGGCGGAAACCATGTGCATGGTCATCATGGTCATGGTTTGGGCGGCGGCAGTGTTGTGGGCGGTGTTATTATTAATAGCAATAATTCACCACAATCGACCATATCGCTTGCCTCGTCATCCACAACCACATCCACATCGAATTCGCGACAGAATTCACCAAAGAATTCGATTAGTAAAACGCGTTCATCCAGCAGTATTACTAATTTATTGCATAAATCTGCTTCTTCCTCTTCTGCGAACATTCTTCAATTATCGACGACGCCTTTATCATTATCATCATCAACAACAACAACGACAACGACAACTCCATTGCCACCCCACGCATATGCATTGCAACAGAAACAGCGAAGTTTCCTAACCTTCGGTTTCGGTGCCGGCGGTTCGGGACCAACGCGTCGCGAATCCCATGTTAATGTCAATGTAACGCCCACTTCGCATGAGGTGTCCAATGATACGCCCGAAATACGTAAGTATAAGAAACGTTTTAATTCGGAAATCCTGTGCGCCGCCCTATGGGGAGTCAATTTGTTAATTGGCACAGAGAATGGTCTAATGCTCCTCGATCGATCCGGTCAAGGCAAGGTAAGCGCAAAAGGACGCTGGGTTAACTCACTTGTCTTGAAACTAAACTCTCTCTCCCTCTTCTCTCTTGTGCGCAGGTCTATCAGCTAATCTCTCGACGACGGTTCCAACAAATGGAAGTTCTAGAGGGACAAAATATATTGGTTACCATATCCGGTAAGAAGAATCGTGTGCGCGTCTATTACTTATCCTGGTTGAAATCCAAAATTCTACGCACCGATGGTCTATCCGATGTAAGTTGAAGACACAATTCTTCGAATGTACTCCCTAATCCATGTGTTTATTTCTGCTTTTTTTTGGTTTTTCCTCTGCAGCAAGTGGAAAGACGCAACGGTTGGATCAATGTGGGTGATCTACAAGGTGCTGTACATTTTAAGATTGTCAAATATGAGAGGATTAAGTTCCTAGTGATTGCATTAAAAGACTCTATTGAAATTTATGCATGGGCTCCCAAACCATATCACAAATTTATGGCATTTAAAGTAAGTGCAATAATTCAACCACCGCATCTCCCTCACCCTAATCTCATCTCTATGGGTTTTCTGTCGTTTTTTCTTTGCAGAATTTCGGTGAATTGGAACATCGCCCACTTTTGGTCGATCTCACAATTGAAGATCAATCGAGACTGAAAGTTATCTATGGTTCTGCTGAGGGTTTCCATGCGGTTGATTTGGATTCAGCTGAAGTATACGACATATATCTTCCTAAGCATGTAAGACCACCAACTCCAGACTCTATTCTAATATGTACTTAGTTCTAATCAAAATTTATATATCTATACACACAGACTCAGGGTGCAATCATTCCGCATTGTATTGTGGCGCTTCCAAATTCAAATGGCATGCAATTACTTTTGTGCTATGACAACGAAGGCGTCTATGTGAACACTGTGGGTCGTGTTTCTAAGAATATTGTGCTACAGGTGAGTAGAATCTCTTTAGAAATTCACCATCCATTCTTATTAATATTATTTCCTTCCTGTTTACAGTGGGGCGAAATGCCTACTTCGGTGGCCTACATAGGCACTGGACAAATCATGGGCTGGGGCAATAAAGCAATTGAGGTAAGCCGCAGCTGCTGACCACCATGGAACGACTTTAATTGGGTTGGTTCATTTAGAGAGAAAGAGTTTACACTTTGTTTAGTTGACTCTGACTTCTTCTCTTCTGTTTCAATCGGTTTTACTCGACAAGTTGTCCATGCATTAATAGATTAAATCCTAGCAGTGATTGTTTGGCTGATCATTGTCGAAAGATTCCACTAGATCTGTTCATGAGTAATGTTTTTGAGCGACATTAGCGAAAAAAAGTTAAATTGTCCATCATAATTCAGAGTCGAGATATGTATATCAAGCGATAAACTGAAATCGAACTGTAGTTCCTAATTAGAGTGCAATAGATTAGGTTTTTTTTCTTGTCAATATCAACCATCACCATGAAAATGAATGAGATGGCAAGTGAGTGAGTAACCACGTGGTGCAAAGAATGGGGATGGGTTGGAATTCCCTTTATTAAAAGTTTCATTAATGATGATTCACACTGTCCTTTCTCTATCCTTAGATACGTTCCGTTGAGAGCGGCCATTTGGATGGTGTATTTATGCACAAGAAGGCGCAACGCTTGAAATTCCTTTGCGAGCGCAATGACAAAGTATTCTTCAGCAGTGCCAAAGGTGCTTCATCGTGTCAAATCTACTTTATGACGCTCAACAAGCCGGGCATGGCCAATTGGTAAAAATGATTACCCACTTCTTCCTCCCACACACTCCTCCCTACATACATACATACACACACATACATCGGATGATAATGGAGAACGATAAAGAAACAACAATAAAAGCAAAATATTGACGAAACAAAAATTATGCAAAATTTGTAAGATGATTTAAAGGAGAAAAAAAAAAAGAATTGAAGAGTGCATAATATAAATTTAAGTGAAAAATCAACATGATGATGATATCCTATACAAAAATTACACTCTCGCCACACTCACACACACAAACACCTTCCACACTAACGATCTTGAGAACTTTGTGCTTATGATGGGAAACAATTTCAAAAAAAGGAAAACAAAAATGAATCGACGACAACAACGTTTCAATTAGTAAATGTGCTAAAAAAAAAAAAAAGTAAAATGAAAATTCAATCACTAATAGGAAACAAAAAAAATTCACAAACAAAAACGAGTGCCGCAATTTAGCTAAGCACATAGATAGATATATATATAAATATATATATCAAACACTATATTTAACAATTTAGAGAAACGATAACGAAATGCAAATTTTTGAAGCTCACTCGCCGAGGTTTTTTTGTACCCGCCCTGCCCCTTACACACCGCATCCACAGCCACACTTACACAGCAAGAGAGAAGAATAAAATTTATATATATATATACTTTCGATATATATGATGTATGATGAGATGTATATGTATAATGAAAGTTACATAAAAACAAAAATGCAACACAAGAAAAAATTTCATTTGATTAAATTAAATTTTTTTTTGTTTTTTTTTCTTTGCTTCCAAGTTAAACTTAAGTTAAGAAATTGAAGCAAATGCAGCAGCGGATTATATATATATATAATCCATCTCTATACACACACACACACACACACACACATATATATATATATATATATATGTATAATTAGTGTTTTTTTTTTGGTCGTCTTGATAGAATTTATTTGTGTGCGTTTTCAACAAAATATAATAGAAAGAAAGTAGATGGGAAATGTGAAAACTGACGGAAAAATCAATGTCTCTTATCAACTAAAGCTGCTCATTTTTAATGAAAACCAGAGGAAAAACAAAACAACATAAAAAAACGCCATTGTAAAAACTAAGTGATAAAAATATTAAAACAAAACGAAAAAAACAACAATTAAATAATATTATGTAAAATAAACAGAAAAAGAAAACAACAACCATAGAAGAAAGCAACACAAATAAAATAAAAACAAATTTAAAGTAAAAAAAATCACAAGCTTAAATCGAAATTGGAGAGAAATCATTGTGGGAAAACCTAGTTAAGCTGCATTTTTTTACTGAACTTTTATACAGAACCACATAAAAAAAAAAAAAAAACAAATCTATTAAAAAACGAAAAGTAGAAATTTAAACAAATTAAGTAAATTAACAAATAATTTTTTGCTTGTTGTCCAAATTCTCATGTAGGCATTTTCTTTGTGTTTCTTTTTACAACAATAAAAAACAAGCCCTGCCAATATTTAAACACATATATGTATGTTTATGTATATGAATTTATATATCTGATCTGTTTACAATCGGCTTAAACTTCTATATCTATGTATCTGTATCTGTAATATCTTCCTCTTGTGTTGTTTTCTCTTTATCTAAATTCGTCCCCTATGCAAAAAGAAAACTGAAAATTTTATAAAAAAAAATATTTCAAATATTGTTTGTTTAATTTTGTGTTATAAAAAATAAAGAAAATAAAAAAAACACCTATGTAATCCCCCCATATATTTAATAGTGTTCTATAAATGAAAACAAATTATTAATGAAAATGAAAGAAAAGTAAAAAAAAACATAAACCCTCTGCACTACAAATGCAAAAATTTAAAACAAAAAAAAAACCAACCATACAACAAAAAAAAAACAAAAATGGAATTAGTAATAAATGCTTACTTTATTTCTAAAATAAAACAAGTAAAATGATACAAGAAATGAATGTAAATCTAATTATTATATATATAATCTCAAAATTTAAAAACAAAAAATACAAAAAAATTCAAAAATAATATTTGCACTTTCTTTTGCCCGTTTTTGTGGCTCATTATTTTTAAAGTCCTTTGAAGAATTACTAGATCAAAACTAGGACTAACTTCAGGGTTCTTTTTAACTGTTCGTTGCATTCTTTTAGGGTGTTTACTAAAAAATCACAGTTCCTGGAAATAAGATTATTGATGGCATTCTGGGCAAATTAGCTCTTCGTACAGTCCAAGACAGTAAAGTAAAGTTGGGTCCCTGTCTCTTTTTGCTGCTACCCAAATTAACCTTAAATTAGCATTTAAGCAGGCATAGCGACATATCTCCGACGACATATCTCCGCCCAGTACATTTTTCTGGCGGAGATATGTCGTTTTTCTAACGGCGGAGATATGACGTTTTGAAACGACATATCATCGCCGGTGATCTGCGCGGAGATATGTCGTTACACCAGTAATTACCATATACTTTTCCTAAGTCGAGGAATATTCGGCTGCTCTGGCATATCTTCGCGGGGAGGAGATATGTCGTTTTTCTAACGGCGGAGATATGTCGTTAACCCATTTAAGCCAACGTTTTTCGCAATTCGTGTGGCATTTGAAAGTACACATAGAAATTAACGATAAATGTAGGGTACAATTCGAACCGAAAAAATTGGGACTGGAAATTTGTAGCGTTTTTAGAAACGATTTGTTTGCGTCTGTGTATCAGCAGCAGGCGTCGAAAAACATGATTTTGCAAAAATTACAATCACCAAAAGTTTGTTCCAAAAGTTTGTTCATGATGGCTCTGCTCTAGTCTCAGGCCTGAATGAAAATGGGGGAACTGGTCGCCCCCGACCAACCCAATGAGGTTTTTTACTACACATTGCAAAGACGTATGGAATTGTTTTTTACACATAACTTTTATTCCGCCATATCCATTAAAATGCTTACGACATTGTATGCTTGTACATTTTTCGCATTTGAAATCAATTAACAGCGCAATACAGTGACGGAACCAGCTCCATGTCAATCTCCTCCTATTTATCGTTTAGCTTATTTATCCTTGGCGTCTCCCTTTCCACCACGAATACGACCGGTACGACGAGCAGCAATAAGACCAACCTTGCGACCAGCGGATGTGCCACGCTTAACTGTCGATGCCTTACCAATGTGCTGATGGTTACCACCACCGTGAGGATGCTCCACAGGGTTCATGGCAACACCACGCACCTTAGGCCAGCTGTTGCGCTTCACCTTGTACTTGTGGTAGGCACGACCGGCCTTGAGGATGGGCTTGTCGATACGACCACCGCCGGCAACGATGCCGACCATGGCGCGATTGGCCGAGGGCACAACTTTCTTGGCGCCGGAGGGCAGCTTGACACGGGTCTTCTTGGTATCGGGATTGTGGGCAATCACGGTGGCATAGTTGCCAGATGTGCGAGCCAAACGGCCGCGATCACCAGTCTTCTCTTCCAAGTTGCAGATGATGGTACCTTCAGGCATCTGGCTCAATGGCATCACATTGCCGATCTGTAGGGTAGCCTTGCGACCACAGTACACGAATTGGCCGGTGTGCATGCCCTCGGGAGCAATGAATAGCTCCTTGCGGATCTTGTAGCGGTAGGGATCACGGAAGTGAACCACAGCCAGGGGGGCACCACGGCCGGGATCGTGGACGATGTCCTAAATAAAAGAAAGCATGCAAATTAGTTTCCATGAACAACTTTCTGTTTCCGGCGGACTTGGCCAAAAACTTACCTTAACAACACCGCGAATGTAGCCAGAACGCTCAGCAAAGTCCAGCGAACGGAGCTTGGCGGCTCCCTTGCGCTTCTTGACGTGCGCCTTGAACACGGAACCGGCGCCCTTACGTTGTGCACGAATAACGCGACCCATTGCTGCAATTGAAAAAAAAACAAACAATCACTATTTTGCACTTGGACGTTTTCAAAAACATTTTTTATACTCTTAAAATGTTTTAGTCAATGAAATATTTATGGCACTAACAAATAGTTTAGATGATTTCAACATTTTGTTTATTATTTTTATTGGATGTAGCAAATTTGTTTTGAAATTTTCAAGATTAACAATTTTAAGCACCACAACCTACCGAATCTCGGGTAAAAAAGAAAAGAAAGAAAGAGAAAGAGTAAGATATGTGCGAACTGTCAAAAGTGACAGTCAGTGCAGCCAACTTCAGACTGTCAAGCACGTAGCGTGCTGTTAGCGCAGAACCACAAACTGTTAACTAATTATAAATACAATTTTATTGGAAAATAAATCAATGCAAATTTAAATAATATTCCACTCATCATAAGACTGACAACTGTTTGATGAAATAAAAAGACTTTAATTTTGATTCTTTAACATGATTCCGTTATTATTGTACATGTACCTTTGCATCGTTTAAGTCTCAAACATTTCTCATAAAACGTAATTATAGTACAGATTTTTTTCAAATAAATGCATGATGATGAGATGCATACATAAATCGTTATGATATAATTATTATTATAATTAATTCACACTCGTAACATGTAATAAGGTAAAGGTATAAGGTAAATGTATTTTAAAAACATAATAGCTTGATATTTAGACTTATTTCAACATGATTTCATTACTATTGTACATATACCTTTGCATCGTTTAAGTCTCAAATATACAAACATTGCTCATAAAGCGTAATTATTGTATAGTTTTTGTTGAAATGATTGAATGATAATGAGATATATATATCGTTATGATATAATTATTATTATAATTTATACACACTTGTAACATGTAATATTTTATAAAGTTGTGAGTGTGGTATAAAGACTATTGAATCTGATCAAGATTGTACAGTAAAATAAGGCAGCCGAAGTCTTCTTTTAACATATCCGAAATAAATATACATATAAACAATTGTTTATGCTTGTCAAAAAATATTTTTTTATTAATTTCTCCTAATACCCCTAGCGCAGTGTTAAATTTCATGAAGTCCCCTAACACTGTTAACTCAAACGAGCTGCCCAATCAACTCATATACCGGGAGCCGACTCAAATACTGCTTTTTAATGCAATTATCGATAGTCGCTATGGTTGAGTCGATGGTTGAGTTAGATGCTAAAAAACATCAAAACTATCGATGGTTTCTCATCACTAGTATTTAAGAAAACTTAAGTTGCCGCTGGTCAAAAAAATAACAAAAAAAAAGAGAATCACACGAAAAAAGTGATCAGAAAAAATTCATTAAAATGGATCGCACATTTTACGAGGGTTGGCTTATTAAATCGCCACCAACCAAACGCATTTGGCGCGCTGTAAGTGCTCAACATTAAATTCAACAACTTCAACGCCATTGCCCCTCTTGACCAAGTGAAGCAATTTTCTATAGCGATCCTCCACTCCCGCACCCGTTCGCGCACCCTGCCCCCGCCATCAATAAACAGATCAACACACTGTCCATAAACATTTCTAAAGTGCAATTGCAAGAATAAGCAAAGAGAAATGGAATTTCTAACCGTTATTTACTGTTATATTTCCTTCTTTATTTCTGCACACTGAGTTGAGTCATGCAGAGAAATGCACCAAAAACAGAAAAGAAGGGAAAAGTCAAAGGAAAAAAAAAAATGTTACTAGCATTTTTTTTCTACAATTACTCGTATTTAATTCTTTCTCTCTCGCACTTGCGGCGTATTTGATTCTGTGTGTTTGTGATGTGAGTAAATGACTGTGTGTGTGTGTGTGTGTGTATGTGCTTGTTTGTTTGTTTGTTGTTGTCATTTTTAATTTATTAATAAGCGGAGTGACTCGACTAACTATGTGACTGAATAATTGACAGACTGACGTACACTCTAAGGAAATTGATTGAAATGCAAACCCAAAGCCAAACCACAAAAATGCGAGCAAAATTATTAATATTGTATGAATGAAAATATATTTATGAGTGTGTGTGTGTGTGTGTTTGGCGTGGGAACATGTTTTGGATTCTGCTGCTGCTACTGTTGTTGTTTCTGCTGTTTGTGGGGTCTAAATTTACGCTTAATTAATTTTTACGTTAAATGTTTACTTTTGCTAGTCGTCCGTTGCCCCGCCTTCCCCTTTGGTCTCCCGGTTAATCAAGTATTAAATTACCAGCAGCAACTGTTGCGTTTAATCAAATTTTGTATGTTTCATGTTGAAAGAAAGGCCCAAAGCGGAACGTATTGTATATACAACATGCATATGTATGTATGTATATGCACTAGAGATAAGCCACACATCATGATTATCATCATCATGGTCATCATCATCATTACTACCATCATATCACTCATAAAGCAACGGGAGCCACACAAAAACAATGACGCACTTGTCTCTTGTGTTTTTTGTTGTTGCATATATGTATGTACATACATATGTATATATAGGGGCTGATCATAAAGACAACTTTAAGATACCCTACCCGTACTCCCGAATCAGTACTCTAATCATCGACGACACGGTGTCTATTGACACCTCGCTGTCAATAGAAAAATCTCTCTAGTTATAGGGCAAAAGGGTATATTAAAGTCAGAAGTAAGCAAAGTATATATGTACATATATATTATTGATCAGCAATAATTGCAAGTCGCTTGAGCTAAGTCACCCAGATCTTGAGAACTATTTGAGCAAGAGCCACCAATAAAATGGTATATAGACTCGTCTAGTAAGTAAACAGATTTATTTTTAATGTTCATCGCGCCCGTATTCGCCCTCCTTATTAAGAATTTTTTCGACAGTTTTTAAGATATCATATTCTTATTTTACATTCGGAATTATATTTCATAGATGGTTTTTAATCGAATTTTACGTACTATAGTTATAGTTAGTTAGGCTTCACTGTGCTGTATGTTAAACATACCGATATCTTGCATACATACATATGTACATATCTTAAGAATATTAGCTGCGTATTTTCTGCACCTACGGGGGGTGCCAATTTATGGCATAAGCTGTGTGTGCCTGTGTGTGCGGTTTTTGTTTATTGTTTATAATTCAATTAAGCAGATGAAATTCTACTTACACGTCAAACAACAGGGCAACAAACAAAATAATGCATATTAATTTTTGTGTATTGTTATGAAGAGGATTAAAGTCCGCACAACCACGCATAAACCACCCATCCAACCGTCCATCCCACCAACCAACCAACCAGTCGCCCACTCTCACTCAGCTGTTAAGCAATCAACAACAACTGAATGTGTGGTGTGCGCCTGTCTCTGGGTGTATGTTTCTCTCTGTGTGTGGGTGTGTGTGTGATGATTACCCAAGAAAATGTCAATGCAAAACTTACAATTCCGCGGAAAAGCTATCCAATGCCGCTTACTCATCCGCTGATAGCCGACAGTAGTAGCGAATCGTGAGCACTGCAAGTGTAGCGACCTGCACCACCCAACCACACACCAACTCTCCCCCGATATAGTCATCCACTTACTACATATACGTAGACACGAGGGCTACCCTTAAAATTGACGGAGGCTTTGCTTGGATTAATAACATTTGAAGTACTGTGAACATTTTAGTAGAAGTTTGGACGGGTGAAGACTTCGACATAGGCAGGGAATGCCTTGATAAGCAATTGAAATTGTGACAAGAGAAATAAGGATTGGTTATACCTAAGCAGAGACAACGACCTGACAATCCCTGATGAATCCAACTGTCCAATAGTAGGATTGAGTCATGATTGGGCGCCACTCCTTTCTGAGTAAACCTGTTACGCTACACTCACTGTAAACTTTAGGGATAGCCCTCGCATGTAAATTTCAGTTTACTAACTTTGTGTTTCTGTTTACAGCGCTGGCGTCGACGTTGGTTTACACTGAAGCAGGGCGAGATACCCGAACAGTTTTGCCTTGAATACTATACTGATCACAATTGCCGCAAACTGAAGGGTGTCATCGATTTGGATCAATGCGAGCAAGTGGACTGCGGCCTCAGGCTAGAGAATCGCAAACAAAAGTTTCAATATATGTTTGATATCAAGACGCCGAAGCGAACCTATTATTTGGCAGCGGAAACTGAAGAAGATATGAGAGATTGGGTGAATTGCATATGCCAAGTGTGTCACTTGCATGATACCAAACAGTCCAATGAGCTGCCATTGAGTGCTGCGGGTGGCGTTGCTGGCGGTTCAGGAGGTAAGCTAACGAATAGAAAAAAAACAATAAGAAGGAATTCCAATCCAATTAACGTTTTTTAATTCTACTCTATACAGATGACAATCGCACTCAACACACCAGCTCCAGTGGTGGTCTTAGTAATTCTACACAAAATACCACAACCACTTCGTTGCATTCATCGGCTGGAACCACGACAGGAGGTGTCGTAGTATCATCACAGAGTGTTTCCACTCTGCTGCGTCGTCCACAGGCAGTAATAGAACAACAACCAATGCCACATCAAACTTCAGCTGCTGTCACCACCACCACCAATAATAATTCGGACTCGGTCTATGTGAATACAAATAGCACGGACTACAATAATCGTTTGACTTTACTCTGTGATGGGAATTTTGAACAGCAGCATTTGCTATCGGCTGCCCAACAACAGCCGCCACCATCACCAGCCACCGCCCTCTATTTGAATCACAGTGCTTTAATCCAGGCCCAGGCTCAAGCAGCCGAGCAACAACAGCAGCAACAACAGCAGCAACAACAACACCAACAAAAACAGGCAGCTGCTCGTCTGGCAATTAGCTCGAATGGTGTGGTACGCAAGTTACCCGAACATTTGGTTTTAACCCAACAGACTTTGGCTGAGGCCGCAGCTCAGTCACTTGGTGCCCAGCAGGCTCCATCACCAGCATTGAGCACAGCTTCGGGTCCATATATACCCATTAGTGAATGCTTTTCCGGAAGCCCAAAATTCTTGACAGAAAGCGGTCATCGTGTCGATATACCACATAATCCCACAACACCACTCAATAATTTAGATCCCAAATTCTATGATACACCCAGAAGTCATAATAATATTGGCCTCAATTTGACCAACGATCAATCCTATTCACCCAAAATAACCAATTTGAGTTTGGTAAGCAGAACTCACAATCTTATCGCTCTGATCTTGATTTATGAATCGTTTTGTACTTCAATTGTAGCAGCAATTGGCAGCTAATGCCACTTCTGGACAAAAGCAACGATCCGATTCGGATTCGGAAAGTGTGTTTACCGATGATGATGAATGGGCCCATCCCTTGCCGTTAAGGGAAAATGTGGGTAAGTAGCAAGTAAAAAATTAAGCATCCACTAATAGAGGTTTATGGATATTGAATATTTTCATTTCATCTGTAATTAGATCGCAGTACTCGACCTTCGGATAGTTCCATAGAGAATGAATCATTCGTTTTAACCTACTCACAGCGTTTCTCGAAAATGCCTGAAGATGGTAGTGGTGCGGGGGCAACGACTGCAGCTGCTTCTACTGCTGCATCTGCATCAGATGCAAGTGCAGCTTCAGTGGTCACACCACCCGTTAAGCAGGCAGACCAACATCATACGTTGGAGAAGTTGGCCAAAGTATTGAAAAATAAAAATAATCTCATTTTGGATTTTAAGGATAATGAAAAGTATGGCACAAAAAAATATATACTATTCAGATTTTAAGAATTTGTATTCTAAATCTATGTTAATTTTGCCCCCACCCCCCTTTAGAATTCCACGTGATTTGCCTCAATTGTCGGATACGGAGAACACATCACCGGCCATTGTGGCTCGTCGTCATGCCAATTCCTCGTTGATCGAAGAGAGCTATGACATTCCACGTTCGCATCAGTTGCCCTATTATAATGTTAATCAATTGCTTGGCGAGCGACCCATGACCAGTCCACATAATACCAATCCCATAGCTGCCTCCACACCCAATCTTATGGCAGATATGGCTATCATCTCATCATCATTATTAGCGGCCGCTACAATTGCTCCAGCTTCAAATCCAGTGGCCACATCCCCATCAAGTGCTAGTGCAAGTGCTCGTACTCTGCCACGCCCTCATTGTTATACAAATGCAGCGCCCACTAAAATGGAGGGCAATGTTTTTCGTTATGATTTCATAGAGCAAAAGGATTGTCCGCCTGTAAATCGAAAGCTAAAGCCAAAGGTAGCAGCAGCCGCAGCCTCCGGTGGCTTGGCCACTGTCGAAGATAAACCACCCGAAGAATTTCCAGCCAAACCACCTGTGGGAGCCATGGAGCATTTAACTACCAAATTATATGTGGCTCAACTGCAACAGCAGCAGCAGGCAAGTGGTGGAGTTGGACCACCCAGCGTGGACCGCAAGTGTAAACCAAATGCCTACAAGGTGAGCTTATGTTATATCCTCTTCTTTTGCCATTATGCAAATGTGTTGTTGGTTGGATTTTCAGCTTGGATCTTCGGCTACAATGTCGCCAGCAACACGTCGCTCTACTGGAGCCCCTCTATCCATGGTGTTACCGCATGAAACAGATGTCCATTCGCCAGCAGCTGCAGCATATTTCCATGAGACGCGCACTTTGCCCCGTCAACAGCATCGCCCACATCCCAATAGTCCAGGCAGTCATTCTGTGCAGCATCAACGCACTGCCTCAGCAGCGGCGTCCATGATGTCAACATCCTATTTAGCTGTAGCAGCTGCAGCCGCAGCACAAAAATCCCAAGCACCGCCCGCCGCAGTCGCCGCCCAGACGGAGCATAAATTGCAATACTTTGATCTGGATGTGACCAATAAACCGCCACTGCTAAACCGTCAGAGCATGAGTGTGGGCAATCTTTATACCCAGGGTGCTGGTACAAGTGCTGCTGCTGCAGTTGCCATAGCGGCCACAGCACAGGCTCCCGTGCGCAGTACAGTGGTCTATAATTTGGTGGATTTTGTCAAAACTGAGGCCTTCAAGCGTATACGTGAGGAACGTAACAAGGAGAGTAGCGAAACTAAATAGAATGGAATAGAGAGACATAGAACGATAGAGGAGAGAGCAGCTCCAAGTCAGAAGTCAGAAGAATGACAACGTGCAATAATGTTCAGTCCACGTGGTGTAGTTGTGCCTATACATAAATGGAGATGTCTATCAATCAATCTATATATTTTTTGGCATTTGCAATTTAAATCGATCCAGAAGTTTCGTCGTTTCAACACCATCTCTATCTCCCACCCCCGACTTCCCCAATGCTTTATTCCCCTCACTTTAGAACAATTGTTTTTCGTTTCGAATAAGAAAGAACTTTCGATCAAATTTGAATAGGATTTTGAGATTATCCTTTCTTATATACATATACATATATCGTATAGCAGTGATAAGTAATTAAATGCACCTTGTGCTTCTCTACAAAAAAAAAAAAAACCATACATATACATATATCAAATCTGTTGTGCTTCCAACACTTCCACAAGCTAATGCTAATCTATTTTATACGTATATACAGATATATATATATCATATTTGTATTTTTTTTGTAATTGTTAAGGCTTTAAATATCAAAATCAAAACTGAGTGTATACATGACAAGCGAATTTTAGTGCTAATTTTTACAAACTGCAAAACAACATTTTTTATACATGCATTTTATACACATACACACATATATATATATATATATACATATATATATACAAACGCGAATTTTATATAATAACAATTCTAAACAAAGAAACAAAATGTTTCATATTTAAATAATTAAATGTGAATTTATCTCTAATTGTAACTGTCAGTCTCCTTTTTGTGTGCGACTAAACCAAGCTGCGTCTTGGATATTTGTGCTTTTAAATTAAGAATAAAACCACTTACATATAACTAACTACGTACATATATATACATATATATGAATACTATTATAATTTCATTCAAATCAGACAACTGGAAATTGTAAGAAATAATGTGAGTCTTTAGATGATCATCGAAGGGCAGACTTTTGTAGATTTTTTTGTGTATTTAAAGTTCGTTTTGCGTTGACTATAGCAACCACTTTCCACTTTTTGTTTGTATTGTTATAGCAAACAGAGTATGCCTTGAGGCACTTGACAACCGACAACAACATCAATAACAACAAACTGGGAAACAGAAAAGGGAACACAACATCCACCAAACTAATCCTTAGCAAAAACTATTCAGTTGAGCTGTCGTGATAGATAGATAGTCCGTTTTCGATTTCATCTATTTCGATTTCTATTTGCCATTTGCCATCTTTTTTTTTTGACCTGAGATCATGTCTCTAGTATACATAACTCATCACGATGAAAGTATCTTTGATGTAGAAAGAGAATACGCGGCTCAAGCTGGAGCTAAACAAGCAAGCAAATTTGGTCACGGTGAGTAAGCCATTAGAGTTTATTCTTAGTGGATAATGTTGCATTATCTCTTACAGCCTCCATGAAGTCTTCCCGATTTGCTCAGAATTTGAGAGATCGTCTGAATACCGAGTATAAGAAGCAATCGGTTATATTGCAAAGCGATGGAGTGCGCCTGTTAACAGATGCCAAGAAGGCCTATCATCGCACCATGGGCTGTGCCCACACCCCCTTGGATCCTCCTTGTGCGTACTTGCGTAAAAACCAGGGCGTGAAATGGCGTCGCGAAAACACTCATGTTTGTCCAAAGGGACCAGCCATACCGACATTGCCGCGGCCGGGTAAAGACGATAATAAATGCAAGGCTCCGCCGAATTTCATACGACGTAATATACAGTGCGCCCAACGCACATTGGCGTGCCCGCCACCGCCACGTTATGTGGACACTCCGATGGGTACGCGACATAATCTAGTCAATTCTGGATTGCTGCCACAGTTCATTTGCCGCAAAGACTTCGGCAAAGTACCCATTTATATAGACAAGACAAAGAAAATGCTGACCCAGATGCGAGCTATATGTGACAAGGAGGAGGCACGCCTTCAAGAGCTATGTGGTGGCTATAAAAGAGGTCAGGGGCGTGGTTCTGGAGCGGCTGTTACTGCAGCAGCTCTGATGAGCGGTCCGCCCGAAATGCCGGGCATGAGAATTATGGAGCAGGCGGAACGCAATGAAATACTTGAGGGTCTGCGTCAACATCTAAGTGAGAATACCAAACAATATCAGTCCATGTCGCTGCTAATTGATAGTGTGGCTAAGCGACAGCGTAAGGGGAAACTAGAGTCCGATTTACGTCAAGTGGAGCAGGATATATTGCTAATTGAGACCAGTCCCATCATTTATGTATCAAAATATTGAAAAAATGCATTTCGGAGTAACCACACCCACATAATATTGTAGTTTGAGAATAAAATTTAATGTTCATCAAGAAATGCATTTTGGTTGAACCCCAAGCCATCATGGTGATCCAATTACGATCTATGTAATTTTGATAATCTTGGAAATTCTGTGTCTTTGAAGGTTTCACTTTATAGGGTTTCTGCAAAATGTCTCCAAGATGGACTGCCATATCTAAGCCGTTCAGTTCTTGCCATCGAGTACATTCCGCTGGTTTTGTAAGCAACAGGAACACTCCATGGTTATTCAATGGGGCCAAAAGCATATGTCTATTGGGCAATATTTGTGGCGACCATTTGGCAGCTATTAGTTATGGGTCTCGGCACCTCCGTGGAGCAGGTAGCCACGTACACAGGCTCCAGGGAAAACTGCTGGGCCTCCAGGACATGGCAATTTTCATAGATCGAATGGAGATTCATCCAAGGGTCTCCGTTCATTGTTGGGTAAAGTCATACTCGCAACTATGTAGGGGGGGGGCATCTCCAGGGTAACCAGAGAAGTTGACGATCACACGAGGGCTATATGGTCACCATCCATGGTGGACGATAAAAAGTCATGAACCGCATTTTGTTTGACACTTCCTCTGTACAAAGTGCGAAATCTCAACTCGCCATCTGCAAGTAATTCATAATTTGTTCACTAGTGTATGTGGGAGAGAAGGCAAGCAAAACAAAAACAGAGAAAACAAAAATTGTTCTCTGTGTTTGTGTGTTTGTGATTGGGGCTTGTTTTTCATTTATTCCCCCACCATTACCATGTTCGTCTAGAAGATGGCCCTCCCGGTGCGGTGTCAGTAGATCTTGTCATCCCGGGTTGCAAAGTTCACTCCATTCAAAATCACGAAACACGGGAAATGGCATCAACAAAAAAAGGTCTGGATTTCGTCAAACAGGTGGCCGATTTCCTCACCAATGGAAATAGTTTTGATCGGGTAACAAAAATGGTAAGAGTGCAAGAAACTTAACGAACAGCTGCTTTTCCAAGCGATTACATAATTGAATATGAAATGATCGATAATTGGGTGCTAATATTGAATTTGAATTGCAGATCAAATTTACCAGCGGTGGCAATGGACGTTGTGTGGGTGAATTCACTGTAGCCGAAGAACATCTCAATCGCATGGGTTCTTTGCACGGTGGATTGACTGCCACGATATTGGATAATGTTACTACCTATGCTCTAATGTCCAAGGGCTCCCATCCAGGCGTGTCGTCCAGTCTAAACGTTAGCTACTTAACGGGAGCCAAACCCGGCGATGTGATTGAGGTAGATGCCAATACAGTAAGAGCAGGCAGGAAAATGGCCTACATTGAATGTGTGTTAAGGCGCAAATCGGATGGCAAAGTGATTGCCACTGGTGGACAGACGAAATTTGTGGACATGGAGTCGGCGAGCCCCAAGGAGACATAACGAAATGTAACAAATATTATTCATTTCGAATAAGAGGCTAAAACTCGGTTCTATCTATAAAAATAAATCTGCCTCACATTTGCATACATACATATGTCGTTAAAGCAAGCATTGTGAAAGATAACGTTCTGTGTTATCGATTTTTCCTAGTCGATTGGCGAACAGCTGTTATTGCTTGCGGTTCTTTATACCCTGTATTCGTGGTCAAGGGGATATATATGTATATGCAACAGGCAATTGAGATCGAAATTCAGAATACACTCATAAATAGAGTGTAGTTGGATCCAATCTAGTCATCCTCTAGTCGGCACCTTTATAAATCCCTTATATTATAACTATTTCTTATTATATTAAAATTGATACGACATAGGGGGTAAGCATACGTCGAGTCAAATTCATTGATTTTAAGTAGCTTTCGATATTTCGTGTCGTAATCTATCGGCATGGGCACACGCAAGAAGGGCTTGGAATTTGCCAAGCATATAACCGAGATTATAACCAAGGCCACAGGATTCGAGAGGCACTTGGAGAAGGTAAGCTACATATATACATATGTATGTAAAAGCAAAAGTTATCAAACATATATGATTTCTCAGGTACAAATCACGGGCGGAGGCAATGGCATTTGCACTGCGGAATTCAAAGTTGGCCCGGAGCACCTGAACAGAGCCGGAGGTCTGCATGGGGGATACACCGCCACTCTGGTGGATATGATAACTACTTATGCTTTAATGTCCAAACCATGTCATCCTGGCGTCTCGGTTGACATAAGTGTCAGTTATTTGAAAGCTGCCCGTGAGGGAGACGATGTTATGATAGAGGCCAATACAATCAGAGCTGGGAGGACTTTGGCTTTTATAGATTGTACTCTTAAGCACAAGAAGGATAATTCGGTTATTGCCAAGGGCAGCCACACAAAGTATGTGAACTTTGAGTAGACCAAAAAAACAAACAGACTCTACCTCTAAGAGATTTGAATGTGCTTTATTTTATTACATTGTGTAGCAGTACATTGTTGTTGTTAGTTAATTTGTTTTTATTTTGTTTTTCTTTTTTTATGTGCGATTAGATTTAATGTGGCTACTACGGATTAATTGTTAAGTCGATATGCATATTTTGGGATGATTCACTTCTGTGGCAGGGATGGAGCAGCAGGAGGACAATGTGGGCAACAGGCTTCAGGCGGCGTTAAGGGCTCAATGCCTACTGGGCAGCTAACTTCACCGCATTTTTCCCTCAAACAGTTTACCTGGCCGTGGAAGCAATTGCATTTGGTGCACACGTCCGGCGACCAGACCTCATTATTGAGACGTGTGGTGCCATTATCATCGATGCAGTGACTGCGCTTGGGTTTCACTGAAACTGGCTGCGGGGCTGGTGCCAGCTGCACTATCTGGGGCACAGGTTGTTGTTCCCCATCACCAGCATTGCAAGCCTCTTCCACTTTTCGTAGTTTTTTGTGCAGCTTCTTCAGTTCCTTTTGGAAACTTCCAATAAGCTCCTCCAGGCCACTGACACGTTCCTCATTCACATCGTACAAGGCTTCCAGGGAACTATCATAGCTTTCGGCAGTGGTAACCTCACGCTCGGCAGATATCTCTCTCTTCTGACGCCTTTTGGCATACGTTTGGGGTATGTAGCTATTAAATATGGGTGGTAAATTGTTGCAATTGCCACAATCTTGCCAGAGATATAGATTAACACCGGCTATATCCTCGCATTTCTTGTAGCCACCCTGATGTTTGGCCAAGACGAACACATTCTCGGTTACTTGATCGAAATTGTCACCCACATCGCAAAGGACACGACCGAAATTGGCTTGTTTGATCTGGACTAGTTGCTCTGGCAAGAACACACTGGGATTCTCGTAATAGAAACGATCACCGTCGCGCAGACGACGGAACTGCTCTATCAATAGACACTGGAATAGAGGTCCCACCTTGCCCCCATCTACCTGATCTTCCAAAATGCCACCCAGCCAAACATCGATGTTATCTGGATGACCGTAGAGATCCTTCATTTTCTGTCTAATCTCTGGGCTGCTTATCTCACCGGCAAGATCCTCAAAGTCCTTGGCTACGGGAAGATTACAGAACTTCCTATAGACATTATAACCGGGAATACCGTGATCTCGTCCACGTTGTATATTAATGGCAGCCAGATCCAGGGCAACAGCATGTGCAGTTTGGAATAACTTTTCAGTTAACTCTGTATTGAGATTCTGGCCAGGAGTCTTGAGTTTGGCGGGCACAGCCAGCATTCCCCTCATCAATGGGTCAACTCCCCCCTCATAGGCCAATCGCCAAGGAGCGAAGAAGGCCTTGTGCAACTGCAGATGACCCTGGGCTATGGGTTGGAACGTCTCATTCAAGCGATGCAAAATGGGATTAATGATGGTATGGCCAAAACGCAAGGCGGCTGTGGCAAACTCATTGGCAATGCTAGGATTCATTTGGGGATTATAGCCCTGATATTCACCCAACTTGGTCATTCCACTCTCACCAATGATCAGGGGCAACCATTGCTTGAATGTGATATGTTGCATTTGGGCGCCCACAATCTTGCGGGCCTCCTGATACAAGGTATCGCCATCCCAATGTGGATTAATCTCTTTTAGTTTGATTGCCAAACGATTGTGTTCTCTCATCCATATGGTGTGCATGGCCAGTAGACCGACTTGCTCATTCACCCTAATATCCCCAGAGACAAAGCAATTCATTTTATTTTCATCCAAATTGCGACGGCAATCCATGCCATCTTGTGGAGCAGCAAATGGTAGCATGGCCTTTTGCTTGGGGAAATGAACACCCTCCCGCAAGAGACCATCATCCGTGCTGAGGTTACGCAACTCCTGGGCAAAAGGACTGCTATAGCCATAAACCTGCGATGCATCTATAAAGGAGGTCAATTGATTTATCTGCTCGCGATGCTGGACACTATCGAAGAACAAGGATGTCATGCCCGAACCACAAATGGCACTGGAACGCACCACATCAATGCAACGACGATTCACGACTCGTGGATCATTTGGCGGGACCTCGATTGGATAGCATGGTGGAGCCATTTCGCAGGATTTCTTACAGTCAATGCCATCCCAACTTTCCGAACTTACCGACGGTATGGCATGATCTAGATCATGATCTAAAAACTGACCCCACTGCATAACCATATGGGTTATCCTAGCGTCCGGTGTTATGTCTTTCGTGGCCACCACAGATGTCGAGACGAGGCGAGCACTTGGCTTCGTATAGCCAGCATAAAGCATACCTTTGGTCCAACCCACCGGCATGCTGAAGCCATTCTCATAGATGGGCGGAGCCAGACGTCGAAAGGCCGTCAAGGAGGCACCCCACGTGGGATGCTGCAAATTGTTGCACGTGCCATCCAAACTGCGATATTTTGAATGATAGCACATATCGGTGCAATTTGGCATCTCGCGATGCTCCATACAACCGGACAGCTCGGCCACCAAATGCAAATGTTCGCGTGATAGTAAATCCCTAAACTCATACTGCTCGCTATCCATGGTAAGGTTATCGCCACGTTGCACATGCTTCCTAATATTGACCAAAGTGCGCTCGTAGATCTCTGCCGCCCGAGCCAATTGCCTGGCCTCGCCCGTCGGGAAACGGAATACGCGTAACAATTCACCATAATTGGGTGGCGACTGAGTCGAACGATTCGAGAACAACATATCCAAGGTATTATTGATGGCCACATCGATCTCCTTGGCTGCCTCAGCAAACGCAATGCGGACATAACGATCTCCTGGAGCCAAATCGACATTATTTCTGCAATGGAAAGAGAGATAGAGATAATGAGATAAAGTCTACGGATTGCGGTAAGTCGATACTGTTCCCATTTATTATAAAGTTTTCAGTCTTATCGCCCCACACACATATTTTTATTAATTACCATAGTGCCGACACGTCAGTGAATGGTTGTATGAGATGCGTTCTCCTAACAGTCATTAAAAACGTCGGCGATGTCTAATAATGAAAAGCCGTTGCAGTTTTTATTTGTTAGTTCTGAGAATTCAGCTTTTCTGCCACTACTATCCTAAGGGCAGTAGGGAGTCGGCTGCCTGTGTCCTCCATACTGACATGGTGGTGGTGGTGGCGGCGGCAACATGCGAAAATTATGTGGCAAAGGCAAAATCCGAGCCTCGCGCACAGCATTAACAACAATTCATGCCTTGGATTCTTCTGTTTCGCTATTCGCGGTCGCCCAGTTTTCCCGTCCTCGTCCTCCATCTCGTCCACGTCGTTGTCGCTAAAGGAATTTCCCTTTTGGAAAACTTTCGCCTGTGTAAACTTTGCCATTGTGCTGGCGATGGTTCTGAGTCTAGGGCTGGGGTTGGGGTTGGGGCTGGGCGAGGTAGAGGTAATAACTTAACGACCATAATACACACCCTGTTGCACCACAGCCAACACCATAGACCCCGCTGAGCTACTGGTAGTAGTTCAGAGTAGTGGAGCGCCCAAGACTACTTACCACTATGGGATGTAGCCCCCATTACGCACCCCAAATGCCACTATGTTGCCTGCGGTTGCTCTTTTCCTTTTTCTGCCACGTTGTCGTCCCGCTGCGAGAAACTAAATTGTAAGCGGTGGCCATTTGTGCAGGGCATTTGTTTTTTCTCCAAGAGTTTGTCCAGAATTATGCAAGTTAAATTATACTAGTTAACTATCTGCGGAGTACCTTGGTTAAAAGTTACTATAACAGCATGATCTTTTAAAAAAGTGTCAGCTCAAGCCTCAATTGGCGATGTAGGTTGATTTAATTCACTTTAAGATCTAGTTATTTTGTAACGATCATTTTGAATTTAAATGTATGTGACATGCAGGATAACATCCAGAGGAAACTGTTGATATTCGTTTACAGAGCTTCAATCAACGGAGTTAACTTTCTGTTGTCTTAAGTCAGTCATAATTCCATGTAATTCCATAGCTTTTTATGTCTTGCATAGATTTCTATATGTTAAAATATAATATATACATATATGTATACACTTTATGAGTACTGCCTGTTAGTACTTTTTGGCAGCTTCAAAATACCATTGCATAATATAAAAAAAATCAAACATCATGAATTGTATTTTTCAAAAAATGTCTTTATCCTTGTGAAGTAGCTTGCACAATAATTTGGATTATCATAGAGGAACTAAAGACAGATCGTTTGATGATTTAGTTCTTTTTCAAGGTCAAGACCATCAGTTTAATAAGGAGCCCCAACAACATAAATATCCTTTCTAATGGAAATGCTGACCAATTTCGTAATACCCTCTGCAAGGGTACAAAAAGTGAATAGAAAAAAAGGAACTGTGGGAAAACAACACAATGTAGTTTTATTTTTGGTTTTGTTCTTTTCTTTGCATTTCTTTTCGCTCATTCACTCGTTCGTTCTTCCTGTGTGTGCTGGTGTTTCTATGCCACATGCTGTGTGGCATATGGTAACGTATTTCCGTGGCTAGCAGTACTGGGCTAAAAAAACCAAACCTGAAGCCACCACCAACTACAGGAGAGCAAGGAAGGACCAAAGCAGCCTCCTGGCTGTTGGTGCCAGTAACAGGATAAGCTTTTGTTTTACGCCAGGCATTAACCACAACTTAGGCGGATTTCTGTGTGGTGACTGCTGCTGGTCCCGCACCACTCCTAAACGCAGCAGCCTTTTGTTGTTGTTCCTTAACCACCACCCTGTGCCCCCGTTTTTGTCTTGTAGTTTGGCTTGGGGCTTTCAGCGCGGTTTTCGTTTTTTTTTTTGCTTGGAGACTTCTCTCGTTCGCTTCGTTGTTTTTTTTTTTTATTATTTTCTTTTTTGTTGTTTTTGGTTTCCGTCTTCAACATAGTTTTTCACTTTTAACGTTTTTTGTTTTTCAATTTTTGCCTTTTCTTTGCTGCGGTCTGGCGACTGAGGTTGGCAGCGTAATGAGTAAAGTTTCTTCTCTGCTCTCTAATGCTGCTGGCGCAACTAACAACTGTAAGCAGCCGCAGTAGCATCAGCCTCATCCTCAGCCACCGACTCCGACTTCCAATCAGAAACACACACACGGTGGGGAGAGGAATGCCGGAGATGAGGGCGCGGTTGGCTGCATCTCTTTACCCCGTTTGCTCATCTGCTACTGCTGTTGTATTATGCATTTAAAAATGTCCAGCGTAAGCACTTCGCCTTGTGGCTTCTTTTGTGGTCCTGCATTGGTTTACCTCTTTGTCTCACTCAAAAACCCAATCATCACCCTCTACCCTCCACCCTCACACTGCTGCTTTAGAGAGAATCAAATTGATTTACGGCCTGTGGCATAAAATTTACGTGAATATCCTCAACGACATTCTGCTCTCTCGCTCTCGCTCTTTCTTTTTCCCCAAGAATAACAACAACAAGAAGAGTTTTGAAAACTTTAACGAGAGGCGAAGGCGCGCAACGAGAGAAGGCAGAATCAAGAGAAAGATGAAGTTAGAGATGGGAACGTTTTGGAGATGGCATTGGGTTTTACCAAGGGACGTGTGTGGGGGCTAGCAAGTGGGATGGGGAACAAACCCAATTCCTAGGCAAGAACACAACTTGTCAACTCAATTTCAATTTGGGCAATTTGGCTAACTTGTGCGGCTGTCTCACTGAGGCCTGATGGGTCCTTTCCCCATCTCCAACCTCACATTCTCTTACCTACAACCATCCACCTCTTATCTCCCCTCTCTCTTTTTCTCGTCTCTGTCACGTTCCATGTTTTGGCTTAGCACGTTTTTGGTTCTGCCAACTTTTGTGCTTTCGTTTGCCGCTTTTCGATGTTCTTCTTGTTGGTTTTTTTTTTGTTTTTGCTTTTTGAGTGCATATTTTATATGCAGTTTAGCTGCTGTCCGCACAGTGGCTCAAAATCGGTTTCAACATTTTGTTTATAGCGAAATTTTTTTGGAATTTTTCCAGATTCATTGCAGATGCATTCATTTACGAATTACTGCTTTAATGAGATTCAATTATTATTGGTTATATCCGTGATACCTTTAATTGAATATCTCGAACCACTGTGTGTGTGTATGTGTGTGAGTTGGATGCACCCATTTTGTTGTTTTCGTTGTTGTTGTTTTGTTTTCAATTAATTAAACAAGTTTACCGCACACTTAAATGCATTTTAAGTGTTTCATCTTCAGCCTTTCCACAGGCCTTTTTCTTATAGTTTTTGTTGTGTGTGTGTTTTATTTTCTCTTTTTTTCTTTCTTGTTGTTGTTGTTGTTCTTCTTCTTCACTTTTCCTTTTGAGTAAAAGTTGTTTCTTTTCCTTTTTAATGTAGTTTTATGGACGCTACTGCTTTTTGTTTTCAGCTTCAGTTTTTTTTGGTTTTTTGCCTTTTTGCTTAACCGTTTGCGCAATTAAAGTTTTTGTGAACTACTTATTTACTTTTGATTTTTCACTCTTTTGCATTTCCCTTTTTGCATTCGCCAAAATAATGTTGTGGGGGAAGGGGGAGAGCACTTACCTGATGGTGACCAAAGCGGATGCTGAGACACGACCAAATTGATTTTTTAGCTGGCATTCATAGCGTCCGCCATCGAGAATGGACACATTCTTGACAAACAAACTGCCGGCACCACTTATTTGATATTTCTCTATCGCTTGGACATGCGGATCAATCAGACGTCCATCGCGTCGCCAGGCAATCTGAAAAGCAGCAGAAACGAATCGAAACGGAACGGTTGGTATGGTGGTGGTTGGCTATGGTGAGGCATCTCAACAAGTGGCCAAAGCAAACAAAATCGAGCGAAATGGAGTTAACTTTTATTTCTGTTTTACCTGCAAACCATCTTCGGGCTGTTCGGCGCGACAGGGCAGCTCAATGGTTGTGCCCGTTATGGCCACCAAATTGGTTGGCTCAATGGCCAGACGAGGTGGGGATTGGGAAGCTTCCACTTTAATTGTGGCCTCGGCACTTGTCTCGCCGTTCTCATTGCGGGCCACACAGCGGTAAACGCCTGCAAAATGTACATACATACATACATATATATAAATCGGTCAATTCCCTTTTTGCAATTTGTGCTTACCAGCATGATGCTCCTTGGCAATGCTAACAACCAGTTCGGTGTTCTCATTCTCCAATAAAATATCCTTGGTGCTTTCGAGCAATGGCTGGCCATTGAACTGCCATTCGATAGTGGGCAATGGATTGCCATCGGCATCACATTCCAGTACAAAGGCTTTGCCCAGTTTGATTGTTTGATTTTGTGGTGCCATTAGAATTTCGGGTAAATCTGCAAAAAGGGTTTAACAGAGCGTGCAAAAACGATTTAAGCAAATTTTGCTTGCTCTAAAAAGCAACAACAATAACAACAGCAACAAGAACAAACAGCAAACTACAAACACAAATGCAAACGCAAACAAGCCACAAAACGCCTGCGGTACAAGTTTCTACTGCGTTTCTCGTCTTTTCGTCGTTTGGCGTCCCACGGGTCGTATGCATAATATGGAAAATATAAATTTCATTGCATACTTTTTGGCCGCCATTTTTCTGTGTGTGCTATGCCTGTCCCTCTCCCTCGCTCGCTCACTCTCGCTCTCTGTATATGTTTGTTTGGTTGCTTGTATATTTGTTGGCTTAATTATGCTGACCAGGCTACTCTCCACGCCTGACTGCTTTAAATGGGGCCAAAAGTAGCAGCGACAGTTGGCAGGAGAGAGAGAGAGTTAAGGTAGGGTAGGGTAGGAGAATGTGTGCATAGAACTAACCTCCCCTCCCCTCCCCGCCCCCTCTCCCACTCAATTTCTGCATAATAGTTTATAATTTTTCGCTTTTAATTTTGCAAAATGTGCGAAATCAAACCACAATTTATAATGACCCATTGTTATTAAGGCACTTTTGTATCTCTTTAAACTCTTCGCTCTCTCACACTCTCCAGTTCCTCTCCTGTCTCTTCCCTTCTCCCACGCTCACAGTATTTCTGTCTAGCCCTCTTTTAATAGCTATGAAGTACAGTCACGTACAAACGCTTGAAATGTTCAACATAACGAATGAGAAAAAATATAATAATAGTAGCAAAAGCAAAGTGTTATTAGTTAGCCAAGACTTGAATGCACTTTAAGAAAATCGAATCCTCTAAAAACTTGGAGAAAACTTGATTTAAAAGATGATCTACTACTACTACTTATCAATTTATTTAAGCAGATCGTTAAAATTTCATCATTTTACTTAAGAGAAAATCTCTGAAGATGGAGCCGAAACAAGAAGTTCTCAAAGGCCATTTGTCATAGAAATAACAATTTATTGAAGAAAACTCTAAGTGGTTTTAAAATGATCTCTGTTTTTTTTTTGAATATGAAATTTGTTTTATATTTGAAATTAAGTTATTTCGATCAATCAATCAATGAATTTTTCTACTGTGATTTGGTAAACAAACTTCATGGCAAAGTCCACTAACACCCAACAACAAGTGCAATGTTGTTACAAAAGGAAAAAAATGTCCAGGAGAATAAGGACAGAGCTGAAACCCAACCCAACCCAACCGAACCCGACAGCAATCCTTTTGCCCACCATGGCCCGAGGGCAAAACAAAAATTAAATCGACTGCAAATTGAGTAAAACGCGACAGTTGTGTCAGTGAGTGAAATGCAATCCGTGTCCCTGTCCGTGTCCATGTCCATGTTAAACTCTGTACTCTGTACTCACCCTTCACCTCGATTCGTGCACTAGCCTGAATGCTGCCCAGACGATTCCGCGCCTCGCAGCGATACGTGCCCGCTGTCAGTTGTGTGGGTTGGACCAGAACCAGACTGCCATTCGACTGCAATTGCTGTGTGACCGTGGACTGGGTTAGCTGGCGACCATTGATGAACCATTGTATGTCCGGCTGTGGCCAGCCGGAGGCTGAGCAATCCAGCAGCACATGCTCGACACCACCATGAAGGGCCACAATTTGGTCATGCGGCTGATGGGTGAATTGTGGTGGCAATTCCGTATCCGCCCACACCTGATTGCTATTGCGTAGGTTGTTGTCAGAGTTGCCGTTGTCGTTGTCATTGCCGTTGCTGTTGCCGACCACTACCACTAGACGCACTGGCTGTGACTTCACTTCGCCCATCTCATTGCGTGCGAGGCACTGATAGATGCCCATGTCATTGGCATTCACTTCGTGTATCACCAGTGTGCCGCTTAAGAGGATTTGTGTCTTGAATTCAGTCTCACTGATCTCGTTGGTGTTGTGCATCCAAGTGATTTGAGGTCTTGGTTGGCCGCTAACTTCGCAGTTAAGTTGAACCAATTCGCCGCTAATTGCCTCAATATCTCGCGGGGATACCAACAATTGAGGTTTAGCTGAAAGATCCGAAAGGTAGAAAGGCATAAAAATGTTACAATTATTGTACGCTAACCAACACTGTCACGTACTGGTTGGTTGACCCAATTTGGTGGGTAACCCCTACGAACATCATTACAATTATTGTGCAATTTTCTGTCGTTAACCAACACTCTAAGGTAGCGTGTCCCAATTTGATAGGCAGCCCCTTCTCACATATTTCTCATTAAAAAGTTGCTTAAGTTTTCTAATTATCCTTTTGTTATTCGACTTAAATAAAACATTTTGTCAAAGTTTAGTATGGCTAAACTCATTTTGCAATTTTGAGGCCTCTGTCAACCAATGACATCGCCATCGCCATCGCCATCGCTTGAAAGCCATTCTAGCCAGCTTACCGCATTCGAAATGTTGCTCACTGAGACTGGTAAAGCTTTGACGCTCCAAGGCTTTGGGCTCGCTACAGCTCAACGTTATGGTCACCAACTGACGCTGGACATCCAAATGCCAACGACGCCAGAGTGAAAAGATGGCGCAATTGCAATCGATGGCATTGCCATCCAATCTCAGACGCTTCAAGCTATGCAATTTGTTGAATCCATCCACTGGCAATTGATTCAGCTTGTTGTTGTAAAGGAAACTACACAGAAAATGCGAAAGAGAAAGAGAGAGAGAGAGAGAGAGAGAGAGTCCATCAAATGATTTGATATTCAACATTCGTTGGTGCTGATGCTGGTGCTGGTCACTGTACTTACAGTCGATTGAGACGCGGTAGATTTTTAAAGACCCCATCGGGCAGTTGCCATAGGTCATTATTTTCCAAATAGCTAAACGAGATATATAATTATAAAAAATTTCCCTCTCTATCGTCCTGTGTGTGTGTGTGTTTGTGTAGTTTACTTACAGTGTCTCCAGTCGCGGCAAACGTTGAAAGATGTTCTCCGGTAAGCGGCTTAGGCGATTATTGTTCAAATAGAGGAACCGCAATGCTGTTAGACCATCAAAGGCTCCATCCTCTAGATGCGCCACCTCATTCTCATTGAGGAACAAAGTTGTCAGCTGTCCCAGACCACTAAATGCATTCGCCGGCAGCTTCTCAAAATGATTGAAACGCAAATCTCTGCAAAAATGAAGAGAAGAGTTTGAGGATGTACATAGATACCGAGATAGAGAGATGGAGATAGCTAGGAGAAGAAGAGTGAACAAACATGACGAATGAGCATGACAGGCAAAGTGCACGGAGGTGAGGAGGGGGTGGGGGGTGGTGGGACGTGGAGGGTTTAGGGGGTGGCGGAACGGGTGTGCCTGTTAGCCGGGTAAATCAATTTTTGCCTTTCTCCTTTCCCCATGCGGGTGAATGCATGTGCCTTTCAGTTGGATTGGGTTTGGGTTTGGATTCGAATTGGTATTGGTAGGGGCAATTGTCATATGCAATTAGTCCAATAGTTTTTTCCACATCGTGAATGTGTTGCCACACAGAGAGGGCATGGTGCTGTTTCAAGGCAAAGTTTGTGAAAAGGATTTGTGATTGCTTTCAAAAAAATCAAAAAACAAAAAGAAATTGAGAAGAAGCATTAGATGGATAGAGAGACTCTCCAATGATGTAAAAACTTTTAAAATTGGGGAGGTGGGGAATCCGTCCTAGTGATTATGAACACATCAAGATGGAGTTAAGCCTAAGATAATTCAAATGATATGTGGCTTATGCCTTTCTCAAAGTAATCCCCAACTTTCTGTGGAAACAATTCATATTTCAAGATTGGGGACGGCGATTGCAAACCACATAATCCTCATGAAACAAATTGAAGACCTCTTTGAATTGAATAAAGCGAATACCAGAATTAGTTTTTCTGTGCATGTGCATCTTGTGTGTTACCACTCAAAATTATCAAATATTTTCGTTTGCAAAGGACTAATTTTGAAATTTTCTTTTTTAGAACGGATCTGTACTTTCCCCTTACGCATTTGGGTTGAATCGGTTGAAGGTTTCCCAAAGCAGCTTCACGACTTTCAGCTACAATGCGGTGAGTGAATTTTTTTTATTCCTTTAATAAGTAGTATTTAATGTAAAGTGAAATGATTCGATCCCCCTTTTCTGTTTCAAAGTCAATGATACAAAATTATTAGTCTGATGACAGAGAACTATATAACTATATATAATATTGAGTACAACCGATTTTGGTTCAATGAACCTGATAAAATTAAGAATTAATCCTTTCTTGGCTCTCAATTTGAACACAATAATTGGGTTAATACAACTGTAACTTTGAGAGAATCGTCTCTATTATATAGTAATTCGTTCTACAAGTTCCCCCTATGAAATGGTTAAAGGTTTCAAAAACTTAACTGAATCTGTAACCTATTTTTGGATTCAATATTTCATGCAAAAACGAGTTCTATCCAGACCCATTTGTTGCTCTTGCCAGTTGGTATGTGGCTTTATTTAATACCAAAGTTGAACTTAAGTATTTAGTTAATCTAAATGCTCTTTAAACTTACATCTCCCCCACCCCACCACCCAGCCCATGCCTTCACCCTTCTCCTGGATGGGAAAATAAAATAAGCATCAACAAACATTCTACATACTTATTTACAAAACATTTTGCACACATTAAAAATTAATTAGGAAAAGTTTCATATACATGTGCTGGATATACTTGTATGGGTGTGTGTGAGTATGTGTGTGTGTGTGTGAGTGTTTAGTTTATGCTTAGCGACAAAGCAGCCAAGCGATAAGCTAAACTCAGCCAGAAACCACGGATTGAGGTTCCCCCCCAAACCCCCATTCACTTGGAATATTGCAAGCGACCTCCTAAACTGCCAGCAGCAACAACAACGTTGAATGGGGGTGGAGGATGTGGCAGGCGGCAACTGAAAAAAACTTTCTAATCAACTCGTGGGAGTTTAAAAACAGCCACCAACAACAGCAACAACAGCAACAAGAACAATTTGCTTGGCAGCTAAAAAGTTTACTCTTCACCGAAAAAGTGAAAATTATATCCCCAACCCAGTTGAAAATGAACCTTTGTGTGGCAGCAGAAGCAGAAGCAGCAGCAGCAAAGGCAGCAGCAACATGAACGATTCGTGATAATTATGGCCCAGTTTTTGGTTGTGTTTTTAGAAATAGCAGCAGCAGTAGTTAGTAGTCGTAGTAGAAGAAGCTTTGTCTAAACAAAAATTATGTTTTGTGGCAACTGTAAACATGCAACGCACAAACAAAACTGACTACATAACTAACTAACGAACAGGAGCAACAGCAACAGCAGCAACATTCAAGCTTAATTGGTGTCAGCTGCCTTACCTGTGAGCATGTGACCAGAAAGCGAGAGGGAGAGCAACGAGTGGGGGGAGGGTGTTGCAAAAAGGCAACACAAACAAGCCCAGGACAACGAAAACAACTTAAAAATCCAGAACAACACTAAAACCACTCACACGTACAGCTTCAGGGGCCACTATCCCCCACAATCAGCAACAACAACAACCACAGCCACAGTGCCAAAAGGGGTGAAGGGAGATGGGTGGGGGGGGGGGAGTGGCTGTGGCAGGACATGCATACGCCCAAATGTGGCATCATAAACAAAGCTACCGCTGCAGCAGCAGCATCTGAAAGACTGAAGCCTTTGGGGCAACCCCCCTCCTCTTCCCCCCCACCGCATCCCTTCACCTGCTTCCTTTTTGCTACCCTATTGGCGAAGCATTTTCCTTCACTTGGCAACCGCATGGACAGAGTTGCGGTAGGCGAGAGAGACAGACAGACAGAGAGGGAGAGCTGAGGAGAAGAGAGGAGAGTGATGAGTGAGTGAGATGGCTGAGTTGCTTGGAGACGGATATGGTGGGGCTTACAGGCGGTAACAATTTACAAGTTGCTTGCTCCTATTTCCTTGTACTTCTTCCTGAGAAGAGGGCGGCGCCACCCACCCTATCCGAAAAAAAGTCCGTCAAGAGATGCAGAGAATCCTTTGTGTGAATGCTGCCTTCTGCTGCCGCTGCTGCCTGCTACTGCTTGATCCACATTTTTCTCCATTTCTTGCAAACTCCATTAGCCACCCCCCTCACCATCCCACACCACCCAAAACCGTCAACCGAAAAGGAGTCAACAGCTCAACCGAGTGGAGCCACAAGAGTGAGGCACAGTGGGTCATTCTCTGATTGGTTGAATAGGTGGAGTTGAAGATGGATCAAATGTGGGGAAAGGGGGGTGCTCCGGAATGGGAAATTATGAAATGAAATTCACATTCAAATAATTATACACAAATATTTTGATAGCAGCAATGCAGAGCAGAAGCAGAGAAAGCAACAAAAATGAAACGATGAAAACGAATTTATTCAACACACCCACAAAACGAATCGAACGAATGAAACGAATGATAATCAAAATAAATACATATACATAGAAGATATATCACGAAATGCAACGACAAATGGAATCCAACTGAAGAGTTCTTTAAAAAAGGGATACACGAAAAGAGGCCGGACTCCTCATGTTTTTTGCTTCTAAATATATTTTGTAAACAGATGTTGTATAGAAATCAAACACTTTCAATTCTCTTGGCCTGACCATATAGTCATACCATATTCATTTACTATCATATCAATGGAGCAGTTTTGCTCAGATTATTTATATGATCCCCAGCGATCATACGTCTACCAAAGTAATTATTTGATGTCTGTCGTGAGTAAAGTTTTATGTTCGAACTAGAACAAGGCACTATTAAGTGCGTTTATCTTGTTCGTTTGCCGACAAAGCACTACCGACCGACCACAAACAATGTGCGAGGGAACGAAGGAGCGAGCGAGCGTGAGATGGATGGATTCTGTGTGGCACTATTTGCCAAGTCTTTTGCACAAGATATCATCTACTTGAAAATTCTATTCTAATTGTGAGAATCTTTTTTGCATATCTAATTAACCGACTGCTCGCTCTCGCACACTCATAGTCAGACCACAGTGCCCACATATGATGCTAGCCTCCTTCTCTCGACACACTGGTCTTGTCTCTGATCCCTCCGACGCCCATGCAAACAGACGACCAGCCCGCAAGGGAGAGAGACAGAGGGGAAGGGAAGAGTAAACGCTTGGCCCCTTCGCTTGACGTGTCACAAATGATGGCGTTGGTCTTGGTTGCTGCCTGCTGGCTGCTGGCTCTGGTCCTTGGTCCTTTCGTCCACTCCAATGTACACACATTCTGGAGTGGAAGTCCGAACAGCCTCTACCTTTGCCCTGTCACCGCTCCGTACGGCCTCAACTTCAACTACAGCCTAACCAAACTACAGATGCTTCCTTCTCTTTGTCCGTGTGCCAGTTGCAGGCCGTAGCACATAGTTTGGCGTCATGTCAGTTGCGCAACTATTTGTCGAGCATCAACCAAAGAAAAAGAACGAGAAAAAACAAAAAAATACAGGGGTGGGGGGAAAGCTAGAAAAAGGACAGCATTCCCATTCCCCTTCCAGCCGACAGACAGACAGCAGCAGGCTCAAAGAAGCAGGACAGAAATATCCAACCCATCCATTCAATCAGCAGGTAGAGAGCCAACAAAGTCTTTCACCTGAGCTACGCACACACACACGCACACATGCATGTGGCATGCAGCAAAAAGAAAAGTACAACCGTGGAGGAAATTGAATCTGTTCTGTTCTTTCTCTTTCTCGCTGGCTAACAAAGTGATATTTGATTTGCATTTTGTGGACTGTTTTTCGCTCAATTTTCCATTAAATTATGTTTAGCACACACTTCAAGCAAAAAATCACAAAAACTGAAAGATAAACAACGAAAAAAACCAAACGGAATCTCAATTATTATCCCCTAAAAAAAAAAAAAAAAAAAAAAAACACACAGGATTTCCGCAAATTTGGATTAGAATATGTAGCCATTCCAAGTTTAGATTCATATTCGGCATATCTGCGATTGTTTGACCTCGACCGAAAAATAGCTTTACATTTATTTTATCAACATATACAAAACTACAATTAAAATTAAGTTCGTTGATTACATGAAATCTTGAATCCAGAATCGAACGAAACGAAAACCGTTTTAACAAAAACACACAGATACAAGTTGAAGTTAATAGTTGAAAGTTCAGAATTTAAGTTAATTAAATATATGTTAAGAACCATATAGGAACGTCTTCGACAGATACAAGTTGACAGTTGAAGTTGAAGTTGAAAGACGAAAGCAAAGAGTTGAGGTTGAAATTTCAAAGTTAAACTTTGAACATATATTTGTTAAGAACCATATAATTGTAACTGTGATTGAAAAGTTTGCAGAGACAAATTAATGCTTTTGTTAGAGCTAATATTAGTTTTGATTGTAAGGGTTTTAGCACAACTGGCGATCTCAATATAAATACTAACGATCAAATTTTGTCTGCTTTCTCTGAGTGTGGTCATTATCACCGTTGCCCTCGTCATCGTCATTATCGCCATCATTGGATGGTATCCATGTCTGCACTTAATTAATGCATATTATTGACAAAAGCATACTCCTCGACACACACACACACATGGAGCCATGTTTGTCTATTCACGCATGCCTGATCACACACATACTCACACACACACACACACACACACACACAGATATCTCCCTATGCTCCATTCCCTGGGCATTCTACACACTATGCTTTTGATGCATCCTGACGAAAATTTATGGTTTGACCGAAAACTAAAGCCAAGAGCCATATGTACGTAGTACGTTCGTATGTATAATTTTAAAGCAAATTGAATGAAAACAATTGGCATTGTGTATTGGGTTTATGGTTTAGTTTTAGGCTGATGGTATGGGAGGGCGTGGCTGTTGCGAAGGCGTTGACGCTGCCGCTGCCGCTGCCACCGCTGCATGTTCAGCGAGCGTTAAACTGTTTAGTGGCTTTTACTAATTTGATTTCAATTAGTTGTCACAATTAGTGGAGCTAAAAACCGCAGCAAGTAAATTAGTGAGGGTTTTGCGAACGAAGCGACCCTATTCGAGTGCTTGGCGGGAGGGTTAGGGGAGGTAAGGGAAGCTATGTATGCATTTTGGTTGGTTGAGCTAAGCTTTTGGCACTAAATGTTTGCGGTAAACCCTTTTGAGAATTGAGTTGATTGTTTGGCTACACAACTAAGGGCTTTGCCATCAAGCTTGCCATCGAATAAACGAGAGAGAGAGAGAGAGAAGACAAAGAGAGTGAGAGAGAGAGAGAGAATGAGAGGAAGGAGAGATAGATATAAGTTTGTCTAAGTTATTTCCGTATGGAATTTAATTCGTATTCAACTAGAAATAGTTTCCTTTTGCCAATTTCGATTTCCTTTCTTCTTCCTTCTCTCTCTCTCTCTCGCTCTTTTAGCCTTCACAACAGTGTTGTTTAACGGCTCTCTCATTGTGCACGCAACACAACACAACACTGGGTTTTAAATGCATTAAATTGGCATGACTATTGTTCAATGAATTTCAACAATTTCTCTTGATGCGTAAAGTGTTTTGTGAACAAATGCAAAATACTCGTATCTAATATGCAAAATTTATTAAATTTTCATCAAACAATGCTTAACAAATATTTCCGTTTCATGCATATTGCATATTTGCAACATTGAAATTGGTTTTCTGCCACGCTTTCAACTTGCTTGCTTGCGTTTGCTTTCAACGGCAGTTAGTTTTATCATTAGGACAGTATATTTTCTAGTTCACTGCATTTTCATTATAGTTAACAGTAGTTTTTTTCCTTTTCTTCTTTGGCGCATACGAACACACACACACACACACACAGACATAGAGACACCGCAAAAGCCACATAACATGCGCTCACTTTTACACCCTGGCGCCATAAAGTATGCAACATAAAAAGAACATTATAAACGTGAGCTTTTTATTTGCCTTGTGCAAAAGGATGGGGACCAGATGGAGGCAAAGGCAAAGGAGTAGGTGGAGGTGGAGGCTGCTGTTGCTACGTTGTTATCAATGTGATCAGCCTTCAACCTTCTTCGCCTGCCCCTCTCCCTCCGCCCACCCCAATGTCTTGGTTGTTAAGGTAAAATTGTGCCTTCTGAGTGAAGAGCGATGGGGAAAGCGATGGCGGCGGCAGGAGTCTTAGCCCCTGTTTGTTGTCTTTGATTATGATTTGTCTGGCTTATACACATCCCTACACCGCTATACCAAACCCCTTCCTACACCAAGTCTCTCTACCCTTTCTCATGTCTCCCTTGAGCTTAGCTAGCATCTTATGGCACCGTCTCTCTGCCCCTCTCTTTTAACCTGTTCCGTTGCTGTTGCTGTTGTTGCTGCTACTCCCTGAACTGCCTTTATGGCAAATGTGACAATAAAAACATGATTTAACTTTGGCCTGTCACAGACACAGAGATATATGTATGTATATACACACACACACACGCATATGCACACACACACACACACACACACACGTGTGCATTGCACATTATTGTAATAACATGGCTTACAAACACGCAAAGCAACAACCACAATAACAACGACAAATAAAAGCTGCCTGCTATGACATTTCTCTTGGGTTGCCCAGGTGATTTCCAACTGCTTGACAATTGTCTCTCTGCAAGTGTGTGTGTGTGTGTGTATGTGCGGGAGTGTGTGAAATGCTACAATCAGACACTTGGTAATGTAATCCTTTGCCTTCTCGTTCTCTCCCGGCCAACTCTTCTACGTTCTACCACTTGTCGTTTATTTTTGTATTGTAGAATTTTATTTAACAAAGTTACGAGAGAATTCTTTGATGTAACGAACTGATAATACCCTGTACCCATATATACGTGAATTGAAATAAATCCTTTTTTAGCAATATATTTTCTTGAGGATTATTATAAAGAAACATCTGGTTTTTTGTTTGTAATGAGCATTAATAGCTTATCTCAAAGACAAAAAGTTAACATTTATGAATTCATATGTTGGAAACTTATAAAAAAAACAGCAACTATTTCAATATTTCAAGAACTCGTGAACATGTTTATTCAAAGAAAGTCTCACTTTAAAGAAATGCAACTGCAAAGAAAATGTTGTGTATTGATGCAGATGCTTACCAAGATTTCCACTAGGAGTTTTCTTAGTATAATTATTGTGTATAAGAAGTTCTCCTCAATTGTTTCTCTTTGAGCTTCTGTGTGAAAAAAAGAGGAATACCTCTTTGCAAAGAGTAATGCAAAGACATATCTTACGCTTCGTCTTTTTCTTCTCTCTACTTAGTTTTCTCTTCTTCTTGCTGTACTTTTAGTTTGTGTGTGTGTGTGTGTGTGAGTGCGTAAAAGTCTGTCAGTCAGAATGGGAGTTAGAGAAGACAAGAGAGCACGAGTAAGAGACAGAGTCACTTTGTCATTTTGACAACTGTCGACGATGCAATGCAATGCCGCTGCTCCTGCAACTTCTGCATATCCTTCTGTCTTCTGAGTTTTATTTACTGCTTTCTAACTGCTGCGCTTCTAACTGCTTTTCTGGGCTTATTTTCAAGCTTTGTAGCTTTGATTTAATTTCGTTTCGTTTCGTTTCATTTCTGTTTGTTTGTTTGCCCTCGTTCTAGTCTCTCTCGTTCACTTTTTTCCTTTTCTTTGAGTGTATGTGTGTGTGTGTGCTAAACTGTTAATGTAATTGTGTCCAGTTGTTGTTGCTGCTCCTGCTGCTGCTGTTTGGAATACTTAGAGCACTTTGCGTAATTGGCTTGTTGTGTGCATGCATAAAACGCTTTGTTTTGTTTGCCATTTGCCCCTATGGAACGAACGAACAACAAGAGGAATATTTTTTGGGTAAGAAAAACAAAAAACGGTTAAGGAAAATTTTTAACCTAGTTTTCGTTTTATCTTTTTTTTTGTACCCTTGCAAAAAGGGTATATTAATTTTGGTCAAAAGTGTGCCACACTTTTATATATATATATATTCATGATCAGCATGATCAGACGAGTTCAAATCCGTTTGTCTGTTTGAACCAAGTCTTGTATATACTGCAGGCATTGTATATCTCGGATTTAGAGAGGGAGCCTTTACATTTTGCTATCTCCATTCAGGCATTGAGTAACACAAGAACTTGCTTGGGTATACAAACTTCGGCATGACCGAAGTTAGCCCAGCCTTCTGGTTTACTCTACTTTCTCTCTCTCTCTCTCTTGACAGGCAATCGAGATAGGAATGTGCAAGTAGAGAGAAACACAAAAAATGTTAGCACATTTAAAGCACAAAAAACCTTCGGTTTGATAATGGATATTTCGTGATCTGAGCTTGCCACTTAGTTTGTATACAAAGCAACTCTAGGGCAGTTGCAGTGCCCAGTATCACGTTTCAATTCTATCTTGGAATATCTCTGAAGATATCTCTGTTTACGTAATTAAAGTCAAAGGAGGAGAGCTGGGAACTTCTCCACATATTTCGATCGTGGCTCTCAAACCATTTGTATGAAAGCTAAGAAATAAATACTTTACTAGGGCAATAATTCTTTTACTTGCCTAGAGCGATTATTCTGTCATTGCAGACAATTAAAGCTCATTATATTTTATTCAAACTACATTTTAGTGTCTCAATACGATGACAATTGGTTGAGGAGAAAGGCAAAACTGTTTTTTGAGAAGTTCAAGCAGTTCTTTTTGAGGTCTTAAGCAAGTTGGCATAGAAACAGACAGTCTATCGACTCAACTGTTGATGCTGATCAAGAAAATATATACTTACAACCATCTGGCCAACTATATTATGATCCGTGCAAGGCTACACAAAACGATTGACACTCTGTTAATGATCTCTGGGTTTGGTTGCTCTGTAATATTTACTTTAGATTACTTTATTATTGATGACTCTACTCCCAGTCACAATCCAGCAACGCCCAAAAAAGTAGGCAACAAACGAAAATGAGTGTTACCTAAAGAGGCATTCACTTGATAAATTGTATTAAGGTGGCTAAGCTTATCTAAAACTGATTTAAAGTCCTGCCTTAAGTCAGACCCTAAAAAGTAGGCAACGAAAAATTGCACACCGAGTCCAGTGGCGACACGTGAGGACAAAAGTGAGGAGAGGATACGGATTAACTTTCTTTACTGACCAACAGCAGCAGCAGCAGCAGGAAGTTGGAACAAGAAGTAAGTAAAGTATAAGTTGTCCGCTCACACGGAATTGATACGTTGTCGTCCTGGTTGGTTGGTTGGTTGAATTCCTTGTTCCCATTCCTTGGCATTGTTGCACTTATCTGTCGCTGCGGTTACGCACAAGTGGCCATGGAGCTGGAACTGGTTCCCTCCTTCTGGCACAGTGGCCACAAAATTGTTATATTCAGTAATTATGTCCAATAAGCGACGAAGCGTAAAGCTCTCCTTCATGCTCCATGCAGAAGGTGTGGACAAAACAGAGAGGGTCGAATAGGAGAAGGGGGGAGGAGCAGGAGGAAGAGTAGCGATATGCCGGAAGGAAAACGTTGTCGTTAATGTTGTCGTTATGTAAGCTAACCCAGTTTTAGCGTCGACATGGCATTTCCTTCCTGTGCTCCTTCTCCTCCTACTCTCGTTCCCCCAACACCAATGCTGCTGCTGCTGCTGTTCTACTACTCTTGACTGTGCGTTAAATGCAATGCTGGAAAAAATTATAGCAAAAAGAAAGCCATTGCAAGAGAGGCGGAAGGGGCAAGCAGCTAGAGCTGGCTGACTGCATGACACGCAAGACTTGGCCTAAAGCCATGGCTCCAGCAAAAGTTAAGCCACGTGCATGGGCTAGCAAAAATTCACTTCCGAGCAATGGGGAAAGCACACACACATACAGAGAGAGAGAGAGAGGGAGAGAGTCACAAAAGAAGAATCTAAACTTGCCTCGTCTGACAGCATATAAAAAGAAAAAGAAAAAACAAAACTAGAAAACCAACTACTAAGAGAGGCAGAGAGAGATTTAGAAGAGAAACGAACCCGAAACCAACGAAATTTTTGTGTGCCTGCCTCTACCACTACCCAAAAGAAGGAGCAACTAAAACTGCTCTTATCGCAGCCTGAGTTGAGCGTCAAATTTCGTCCGTTTTCTTGGTTGCTAATGTGTTGGGCCTCCAAACTGCTTCCACCAGCTGCAACTGCAACTAGTAGTAGTGCCTCATCGACATTTCTACAGGTGTAAATATCTCACAAGCAACCCCTCCCCCCTCACGGCCCCTTCCGCCATACGAATATTCGTATCGAGCAAAAATTGCCTCACTGAGCTCCCCACCAACCCCCACCACAACTCCATCCTGGGCGTTTTGAGTGTGAGTCCTTCAACTGCTAAGCTGCTTTCACCAAGCCCATGCAACTTAACTCCTTCTCTTACTGCTATCCTCTGTTATTTTTCCTTTTTTTTCGTCGGTTATAATTCTCACATTTTCAGGCAGCTCATGTTCCCGCACACACATACACACACCCATATCAGTGTGTGTGTGTGTGTATTTTTGTTGAAATAAATTTTATTTAAACTTTCATCGTTACTTTTTTTTTGCTTGATTGTATTTTTTCGTAACGTGTGAAATTCAATTATACAGCAGATTTATATGTCGAGCATGGCGTTGGCTCTAGGATTTTTATTTGAAGAGTCGGAAAATAATACCCATGGAGGAGATGTGGGTGAGTGTGCTGGCAGCAGCACCAGGACCAGGACCACGACGAGTGGCAACGAATGCACCGAAATCAGCTGCTCAATTCAGTTGGAAACTGTTTAATATGCGTATAAAAGGCATATATATTATTTGTATTCCAATATATGTGCGCACAATTTTCACATTGTTTGAGCAATTTCATTTTGGGAAAATGTGTGCGATTTGTTGGAACTAAAATGTGGACAATGGGTTGTAAAAGTAAATGGAATAGATGTGGCCCACAAATAATACATCTATTTATTCCTGCCACGTTATCATCCGTCTTCCGACCAACAATAGTTTTTGGTAGCCTTTTAGCCACATTTTGTGTGAAATTTCACAACAGTTCGTAGCTCTCAAAGATCTCGTTCTTCTTGGCAACAGTTAGTCTAGGGCTTCTGTTCAGCTTGTACTGAGCATAGAGGAACAGATGGGAATTTGGAATACTATTGCTTAAGAGTTTTCTGTGGGAAACTCTTTACTCTTAGCTCTGTCTCTCGGCTAATTTGTCTACATTTTCTTTGAAAATCTGTCAGAATGAAAGGAATTTGTTAACACACACACCCGCTTAGCCCGTCACACACCTGGGAATGGAGTTTCAAACACAGAGATTTCAATTTGCTATATTGCATATATTACGTATACGCCATGTTAATGACTTTGTTTCTTTGCTTCGTGGATGCAGCAGAAGGAGCAGAAGGGGGGGCTTTGGAGCGGTGGAGGAGACCACTTGAATAGCTGATCGCCATCTGTACATTAACATTATTATGCAATTGTCTGTTGGAGTATCTACCTTTGCCGACCACCCACTGAATCCTCTCTGTCTCTCTCTCTCTCTCTCTCACACACTTTTTCCGTATCTTTTTTCTGTGTTCTGAATTGTACGTGGTCTGGCCACTTGGCATGGGTTACTTAGTTTGCTGCTTGGACGAGCAGCAAGCATCATCAGGAACAGCAGGAGCAGCGGGCATTTCCTTTCCAGTTTTCGTTTCATTCATCCTTTCTGTTTTTGCTGGTGCTGGTGCTGGTGATGTTGTTGACTTTACCTGTGCCACCTTGCCACATGCATCTTTTCAGCATGTTCCTGTATCACTTCTTTAACATTCTTCTCTTTGCATTTTTTTCCTTTCCTTTTTTTCGCTCTTGGTTGCCATAGCATACTTATGGGCGTTTGGTTGCTTGACCATCTGGCAGTTGGTACTGCCGATTGCTCCACTTTGACATGTTCTGGTTGCTATCTGAGCATACCCCCCGCCAGTCATCCCACCCTCCCGATCCACCCAGTCACGACCAGTCCTGTTGCACCTTTGCTTATAAATTTGTGGCATGTGTTTGTGTTTGTGTTGCAGTTGCTGCTGCTGCTGCTGTTGTTGTTGTAGTTGTTGTTGTTGTTGGTTGATTCTGCTATCTTCTCCTACTTTGCATTCTTTGCCTTGGCACTAACGAGCATGCGAAATGACAAAGCGTCTGGAGAGGTGGTGGGGCGTGGCCGAAGGCAGGCAATGAACCAAGTGCCACTTTGTTGCATTAAAGTAAAAGATAGACTAAGAAGAAGCACAAACACACACAAAAATAGATAAAAGAAAAGCAAAAAAAAAAAATGGAAAACTTTAAATGCAAATTGCTCAACGTGGCGAGACCAAAACGAGAGAAATAGAAGTAGATAGAAATGAGAGATGAAGAAAGAAAAAGGAATCGAATCGAGAATTTCGACTGAGAGAGTCGAAATCAATAGAAGATTTTTCTATGTCAAAGTGAAGCCTGGCAGACAGCTACAGGCTCCAGCTCTTCCTCCTCCCCCTCCTATCTCTTTATCACGCCTTTTATCTGACACTGACAGTAAATTAAAAATTTATATCACTTGAAAAGGCGAATGTAGTGGTCCTGCTGCTTCTGCCGCTCCTTTTTAGTGGCAACTTTAATCGACTTTAATTTGGAGAAGTCACATGAAGCTGTGCGGCAATAGTTTTCCGGGCGTTCTGGTCGACCGCTTCATTTGCATAATTACAAATCATATTACAAATTGAGTGGCATTTCCATCTGCATTTCCATGTATTTATTTATTGTTCAAAAATTTGTTGCCAATACGCACACAATTGAACACACACACACCTACAAAATGTGTGTGCATATTTATTATATATATACATATATGTGTATTTTTTATGCAAATGTTTGAACAATTGAAAAGTCAAACCGAGACCCACACCCACACCCAGACCCAGACCCAACCCAGACGCAGCAGACGGTGGGGAATTGTTGCAAGGCTTTGGGCCAACGGTTGAATCTATACAAATTCCCAAACCAAATACTATAAATAACAACAATAATAACAATAACAACAATATCACATTTCACATGTACATTTAAAAAGTCATGGTTTCATGGTGTGGGGCAGGGGCAGTAGACATGGTTGGCAGGGGGCAGGTGACTCTCTCTCTCTCTCTCTTTCTTTTAATGGTTTCGCCATTCATTTCCGTTGCGCATTTTATCCATCAATTTATAAATATCTCCTTCAACTTAAAGCACAAATCGCCAATATTATCGATTACAGTAAGCATATCGATTAGTTTTTCGCTCTTAGGGACTTTTCTCAACTAGTTTTCTTCTTCAATTGGTTCAATTTTAATAAATTAAAAAACAACAATTAAATCTTACTTTATGGTGATAAATTAACCACAATTTTGGAAACTCCATTGCGAATTTTACCAACCTGGATTACCACCTTTTTAGGAAGTTCAATTTGCCTTAATATACTTAGAACAACAACCATTTAATTTGAACTGTATGCTTTCTTTGAGAACTTTTTTAATACATACATATTTCAATTAGAATAAATTTGACGCAATTAATCCTCTCAAATTCTGGTACTTCAATTAAGTTTTAACTGATTAATATAGTAGACTATAGCTTTTAGCAATCTTTCTCTCTCTCTCTTTAGTTAGTAGTTTGTGACTTCCTCAGATCCAACGCAACCCCCTCATAACATATCTCAAAAGGTTGGCAGCTGACAGTTCATCAAGAACTCCACCGAAGATCCCCTGGATTGTGTCAATTCAAATGAGTTGTCGTTTATGGAGATGCTGCTTCTGCTTTTGCTTTTGCTGCTGCCTGGGAAATGCATTTTCCCTAACAATTTCAAATATTTTCCACCGACAGATAAACAGCAAATGTAAATGTAAAACTGTAGCAACAACTATAACATCGGCAGCTATGGCAAAAAAGGAAATTTATGCATATTTAATAACAACATAGGAAAGAGTAACAACAGGAAAAGGGTTGGTGGGCAGGGGGGAGTAGGAGGAGTGAAGTGGAGGATGAAGGATGAGAGGCGGAACCACTACTACTACAACTACTACTAGAGCTATAGAGCTAGAGCTATAAAATACAAGGCATTTTCTCACGCATAAATGCACTGAAACGAGATGAGATATTCGGATGGAGAGAGATAGATAGAGTGAGAGAGAGAGAGAGAGAGAGGGAAAGGATTGGATATAGGTTGACTGGGCTATGGGGGATGGTTTGGGGATCTGTGTAGGAGTCAAAACTGAAACAATTTTTGCTAGCAAATAGTTTTTGCAAATAGTTTTTGTGCACAAAACCATAGGAAAAATATATTGTACCATATTGTTTCAATGTACGAGTATGTACATATGCATGGAGAAAGAGAAAGAGGTGTGCTGGTGAGTGCCAGAGAGCAGGAGGTCTCGGGTCTGGGGTCTGGGGGCTAGAGGCGTGGCAAGTGCAGTGAACTGGTCACTAATCAAACTTTTTAATATGCCGACCGGGCAACGTGCGACTTTTGTTATGACAAGCAGCAGCAGCAGCCGTATGGATTCAAAAAGCGATAGAGAACAGGCAGAGAGAGAGAGAGAGAGAGAGACGGAGGGGAGAACAGGCTAAACCAAGACAGACATTATGAGATTTTCTATATATACGTATGCAGTTATATGCACTACATGTATATGTATATACTCTATATATATAATGCTTATGTTATTAGATTGTGCAGGCATATCCACATTTAGCTCACATGAGCTCCAGCTGCATTTTACGAGCAACGGCTCTCCGGCAAAAGATGACGATGGAGTGAGATATGGAGGGGGTGGTGGGGGCGGCGTGGTTGGTGTCGGTGTCGGGGGAAGGAAAAGTGATATGGTAAATCAAATACCCCTTACTTCCCATTCCCATTCGCATCCCTATCCCCACCCTCTTTTTGTATAATGACAAAGCAACTACATACATCCTATGCCTGCCTGGGCATAAAGAAAACTGAAGATGGAGGAGGCCAGCTAAAAATGCATCATCATGAAATGAAATCAAGTGCATTTATTTAGCAAAAACGAACAAAAAACAACAAAAAAAATGTAGAAGAAGCGCAAAAACGCTGCCATGTGTGTGGGTGGGTGTACGTGTGTGTGTGTGTGTGGGTGGGTAGTTTGAGTAGAGGCGTGGCAAGATGAATGATGCTGTTACTACTGCTACGGCCGTGCGCCGTATGTTACTCGGTTTGGCCTTCCATTTAGTTGCAAGTTTAAATATAGAGTCAAAAAGGTTTGCCCACAGGGCTGGAATCTTCCTGCTTTAAGGAAGGAAGAGGCCACTTTAATTAAATCGCCTTCACAGATCAAGATCGATTGACTATATTATATAGATTCCACATGAACTAAAGATACAAAAAACCTCAACTAACTCAGTCCAAATTTGTTCCTAAGAAGGACAACTTTCAAATTGTATTTAAAGACTTAATATTTTCATTCAAATTTCCTAGTGTTTAGCGATAAATACAAAATTTTAAGCTTGTCCTGTCTTTTTTCGCTTCATTTAGCTTTAATTCTCAACTAGTTTTTGTATTGAAGATATTGTTTTTAGCAAAGTTCTATCAGTTGGTAGTTCATCAAATAGATACATATACCGACATTCGGCTCACCTTTTTGTGCTGCACCTGATTTTGTATTCTTACTCAAGGTTTCATAAGAGATACAACATTGATCATTTTCGATTTGACCCATGCAACCAAGCTACCTATACTAACCGTTTTATCTGACCGACCCTGGCGCCGTAGTGAATATTTTTTATGGGCTAACCCTCCGAAGCTGAATTTTCAATGGAGAAGACGACTTTCTGCTTGATGGATGGACAAGTTCTAAAAGAACGAAATTGTGTGGCTTTCGCTAAGCGGAAGAGGCAAAAAGAATTCTCCAACAAGAAATAAGGGAAGGGAAAACTTTATCCGTTGAAAGTTTTTACGAGAAAATGGATCACATGGACTTGGATAATACTATGTATGTAGGCATGTGGAGGTATGCCTTAAGATACAGGTATATATGTATGTATGTGTACATCATTGTCAACATTTTGCATTTTCCATACCATGTAAAAGAGACTATAAAAATGCATAATTGATTTAGAAAATCGTCCTTATGCTTGTGTTAGCTTTTTTCCATGCCGTTGTATTACTCTTCCTATTGTTGCGAGGTTAGCAAATCAGAAACAGTGCTGACCAATTTGGCATTGACAGATCAAAATTCATTGCCACTAATTAAGGCTTTTCATTCATGTCGATGTGCATCAAGTTGAATGATTGTTTTCGGTTTTTTGTATTTGACAATTTTGCTATCATTTCCGTTTTTTCAGATATTATGCGAATAATATGTAAAGCATATTCCAAACAAACTATTTTCTTTCTCTCATTTTGTCTCTGTTTTTTCCAATGCCGCTCCAGGGAAATATAAAATAAATATTTTTCACACATTTTTGCCAAACCAACCAACCACCCCTACTCGGGGGCAAGGCACAAAAAAAATGGAGGAAAAAAATTGTAAACAAATTTGTGCACATTAATAAAATTAAACCAAGAAAAAAGAGAGAGACAAGAGGGCGGATGAGGTAGTAGAAGCAACAGAGAGAAGGGGGAAGGGGGGGGGTGTGGAAGATCGAGACATGTGTTTGGGCATTCCATAAAAATGTTTTGTTTTTGTCCTCCTGTATCCTCCGAAAATATCATTTTAGACTCTGAACATATGCCCAGAATATGAGAAATGTGTGAATTTGTGTTAAATGTTCAAATTTAAATAAATAACAAAAATTTTGCACACACACACACTCAGAGAAGTATGTGTTGGATATAAACATGTGTTTAAATGTAGAAAATATGAAAAACTTTTGTCTGACAACAAATTAATTAAAAAGTGTGCAACGGTTCGGCTACGAAACAAAGTGGAATCAGCTCAGCATCATCAAAATGAGAATGGGAATGAGACCAAGAATGAGAATGGAAAAGTTGAGAATGCAATTTTTGTGTTGCTGTTGTTCATAGTTAGTAGTTGTTGTTGTTGTTGCTGCTGGTGTAGCCGATGTTGTTGCTGGTGTTAATGCTGCTGTTAGGGGCATGATAAATTATGCAGCCATTTCTACCTTATACGAAAATGAAGATTAATTTAAGTGCTGGCTTGGATTTTAACTACCTTTCATTGCTAATGAATAGAAATTAATTACATACATATGAGTATGTATGTACATACAAATGCACATATGTATATGCCACATGCAACTTGCCATTTTATGGCAATACTGCAACCAAAGAGAGCAATCCATTTGGCGTTGCCAGATCATCAATACTGTTATAATTACTATAACGATGGAATCAGTTTAATTAACAATTTCCTTTTTTTATGTTTTAGATATACAACCCGAACAAACAAACGAATAATGGAAATAAAAAAGAAAGGAGCAGGTGAGAAAAAATATATTTGAATTCACAAATTTAGAATCTAAAAAGTTTCACTTGAAAAATAATGTTACGCAACGCGATGTTTGAAGCACCTTCTTACAGTTAACGTACGTACTGTAAAGTTTCATAATACCGGAATTTTGTTTCTAATGTGTGGCTCCCATTGAAAATTTGTAGCCATCTCAGTTTTAAATTCTTTTCACTTCTTGGCAAACTGATTACCTATGCTTTTCATGCATTTGACCTAATTATTCTGAAGCAAAAGCATCTTCGATGCGTACTTAAAATATGCCTTAATAAATCATGATCATAACAAATCAATGGTAGCATTCTCACATCTTCATCATCTCGGATCGGATCATCTCAGCTTCTTCGGCCAGAAGAACTCTTTTGATGAAAATTGAATTCTACATAAAAAAAAATGCCACAGGAAAGTATTCTTCACTCCACCGTTTTCAGAGAATCGTTGCAGTCGCTGCACATCCCACGGCCTATATAAATATGCATATGTTCAACAAACATTTGCCAAGTCATCATCAGACTTCTCCTGTGCTCCTACTCCTACTCGTGCTCTCCGTACTCCATCCCGGCGCCAAAAGTACACGCCGAAAAATTCATGTGAAAACTGCTGACATTTTTCGGTTGTTGGTGGGGACAGAGAGAGAGGTGGAGTTTGGCGAAGTGGGGGAGGGGTAAAAATAAATGCAATGTCAGTAAAATATTCCACATGCATGCAAATATTTCGCGATAAATATACAAATCCCCAAAAGAGAGAACCAAATTCTCTCTCTCTCTCTGCCAGCGTCTCTGTGTCTCTCGGTTAGACGACGGCGACATCCATTTAATTGAGTCAACACGCAGATTGCAGATAGAGGTTGAAGGATACCGAGGATGCCCGGGGGTTAGCTAACGGAGTAGGGGGTTGCACGTGGAGGACGTAGCTGACGGGCAGAGGAGGGGGCAAAGGGGTGGCTGCATAGATGGCAGATAGGAATGGCAGGCTTCAAATTAACGCCAACTGGCAACTTTCGTCGCGGAGCATTAAAAACTAATTTATGGATTTTGGGTAAAGTCAACTTTTTTTTTGTCTGTCTGCCTGTATGTCTGTGTTAGGGAGTGTGATTTATGTATCACTGAGAAAAATTAATGGTCATTTCAGAATGATTCTGAAAATTCGACTCTTCATGTGAAATCGATAATATAAAATGGTGAATTCAATATGGCGATAGGTAAAAAATTTCGAGTTATTCGTTAGCTGGAAATACTTAATCTGAACCATATCTTTATCTTTAAAATCTCTTAAAAAACAAAATAAATAAAGTCCAACCCAAATGAATACACTTACTTGTAGCGAAACCGTTTTTGTAGAAATCACAATACATACTAAACTTTTAATAATTTTTTATATTGGGAGTAGTAATATTATATCAACATATTTAACTCTATATCAAGAAATATCTTTGGGAAATTAATTCAATCATGAATTATGATAACATTAAAATATTATGATATATCAATAATATGTTTAAATCAATTACTTTTAAAAAAAAACTAAACAAAAACATAACTAAAAGACTTTTAAAGTTCGGCAACTTATATCATATACTTTATAGGGAACAGAACATTTAAAAACGGATTGGGAAACCGTATATTTTTCAGAAATATACGAACTTACTACTTCACTTAAAAGAATTTAAAGAAATAAAACGATTTACTTGTAAATTTTCTAAAAATTGTATTGAATATATACAAGACTTTTTTCAATGTATGCCAATTTCAAGAATGATTTACTCACAGCACTTGGGTATCCTTCGGAACTTGGGGTATTTCAGTTAGACGGGCTTTGATGCAGCGAGCCGTTCGCTGAAAGCAATTGCAACCAGTGGGGCAATATGGAGAGGCAACGCTCCAACTGATGAGGCATAGAGCACAGAGCATTAGTAGCACTCCAGCAGCAGGAAAATATCGGGTCATGGTGCCCGCCGTTGATTGAAGCTCTGTTTATCTTAACGGAAATTCCAGATGCTTAGTTTTGTTTAGTTCTTTTTTTGTTTTTTGGATAACAGCTTATCACTTGGAAACATTTGCTCACAAAAAAAATCGAAAAAAATACGAAATACAACAAGAAGGAGAAATCTAGTGTTTGGGTGATTGTTTCTTAAAAATTGTGCTATGTTCTTCTTGTGTCACTGCGCAAGTGCGACTCCAATAACGCTTAACATTTAAACGGATTTTAAAAAAAATGCTAACTCTTAAGATTTGGATTCTTTTTTAACTTTTTTAACCGAGACCAGCAACTGCACGCGCCAAATGCTGACGAGCATCTGAATAGCGAATATGCGAGGAGACTCCAACATAGGAGCCGAGTTGCATGCATATGCTGCCGCCGAGCAACGAACAACTACGACGACGACAACGACGACGACGGTGACGGTGACGCCGCCGGATGCAGTTTGTGATAACCAGAAAAACACAAGAGTTCTCGATTTGTGAGCTCAACAAAAGCAACAAGAAAACAACAAAGAAGTGAAGAAACAAAAAAATCTATTGAAAGAAAAGACGTCCTAACCAAGGCTAAAACACTTTTAACTTGGCCTCTCAATGTATTTCACAAAGGTAACCCAAAATAAAAAATAAGGTAACTAAGAGAACAAGTATACGCCACGTTGAACTGCCTCATAAAATGCTTTCCTCATATTTAATGCATGACACACAGGGATCGGGTGGGCGGAAAAGCGCTGACTCCATTTGCAGCCATTTGTTGTTCGTTTTGGTGATAAGACGCGAAATCAAATTTAAAAGCTATCAATTTGATATTAGTTTAGGGACTTCAGAAGACCTCGTTTCACATGGCGCGTGCCAGGATGCAATTGTCAGAGTTAAGTTGGTTTTATCCCACTTTTTTTGCAGCATATGCTCCCAAGTGATGTCATGCAGCAGCTCATAACGTTTGCCCAAGTTGGACTTCACCATTTTTTTTTTATGCTCCTATTCACCCTTGCTTTCCCTTCGCTTCCCCACCCTCGCTTGGTTATATTTTTGGTTGGCTGTCGAAGTTTCGAAATCAATTTACAGATGATTTATTATATTGGTTGTGTGAAGAGGAGAGAGGGAGGTGGTACTTTGGGTGGAACGATTGGGGGATTGGTAAGCTGCATGCGACATCCAATGACGTTGATGAATGCCGTTGTGTATTGTTTTGCTGTCAGTTTTGATCAAAATTTCGTTTTGCTGCAGGTGAAGTGGAAAATTTGCAAGTTATGGGACAGTTTTATGAGTTAAGGGAAATGGGTACAAATAGATGCATGTAGCTTGTGCCTGTTTTATGAAAATAAAAGCATGATGTGAACCAAAAATGATGGGCAAACTGAAAACAATCAAACCGTCCTAGGAAAAATTTTGAATTCGATTTTTTGGCGCCTACTTTTTGGCGCCAAACAATATGCCAACAGCTGTTAGACATATCGATAATCAAATGTATCGATGAAAATGCATTATGTGTTGGAAAGTGCCTCTCTTTTGTGTAGTGCTGGAAAATTGGAGAAAATCTAACATGATTTCAAAAATGACAGTCAAGTTGATATGGAAAGCTATCGAATTAAACGAAATCTGGCATCTTTGTTAGGGCCTTGGCGTTGCCACAAATTATCACAGAAAAAACCAACAACAAAAGCATATAAGCGAATCAAGTTTTAAAATCAATTTCCCTAAGTTAAGCATTGATCTCGAATAAATGTTTTTATTGCTATGTCCAAGCGTAACAATATAACCTATGTAAAGCCACAGGAACCCAGCTTTCTAGCCAAACTCAAAGCAGAAATTGGCTATAAAGAAGGACCCACCGTTGACACCAAAGTAAGAGACTACTTCAGAAACAACACCATAACCAACCCCCGCCGCCCACTATTAGCTAAACTAAAACACATTTATATGTATTTATTTTGAAACTACAGCGCCAGAAACTCGAAGAGGATCCGGACTACGACAATTTGGGTGAAGAGGAAAACGAAAGGCCGGAGCGTGAGGACGAACAGCCGCAAATTGTTGTCCTGCAGAGTGGGGATCTTACCGCCGAGGAGGTGGCCATCGAGCAGCAGCGCATAGCAAAAGGTATGTACAAACACAGAACATACATACATATGCCGCTCTAGTATATATGTATGTATATTTGAGCCCAAGCGTCAGTGTGTGTGTGTGTGTTTATTTGGATGTGTATGTGTGTGCGTAGGTAGGATGTAGTTATCGTCTGTAGCAGTTTGGCTTTCAGTTCAGTTGAGTCAGAATCGAGCGTCGGTTGTCGTTTCTACGCTTCTGTCCTATACTATATGTATATATACATTCATACATATATATATATATATGTATATATATGTATATGCTATATGTATGTATGTATGCGCGTATGTGTTTTGCATTTTTTTTTTGCAATTGAAATATTTTGTGAAACGAAATTCTGAATAAACAAATCAAAAAGGAAAAGAACGGAAAATTGCACCCACTTTTGGTAAATTCAATTGGTGCGTGGAAAAACTGGTGAAAAATGTTTTACAAGTGCATTTGTGTGGCCTGCCTTTTGGTTTGTTTTGACTTGTGGGCGAAAATTCGATTTCAACTTCAATTCTAACCTCGAAAATGGTGCTGTTGCTGAAGTTCTACCACGCCCCCCGCCACCGCCTTCAGGCCCTTTTCTTTAAAGTCAATGGCCAAAATGTGTTGTCATGACAATTTGGTCTGCTGCTGCTGCCTGTCACTGTCATTGCCCACCTTTGCCTGGTTCTTGACGTTTCTGGCCAAGATTAGGGTTTTTGCAAATTAATAAAGTGGCCAGCGGAGCACCCCCCACACACCAACACACACACCGACACACACACACACTTAGACAATGGCCAAGGCATACACACTGACATTTTCATTGGGGGGAACAGCCAAGCATGTGATGAAAATCAGAGCCAAAGCGCAGAGCATGATAAAGCAGCCGGCAAAGAAGTTAACAAAATAACGGCGACCCAACAACAGCTGCCGCTGCCGCCGCTATTGCCCCGTTACCCGCCACCACCGCCACATCTACATTATGGTTGCTGTTGCCGCGCGCAGAAAATCGGGTGAAAACGTGTAAAAGAATAAACGAAGCAGAAGCATAAAAGAAGTAAGGAAGAAAGAAGCAGCCAAAGAGGCAGAAGAGACAATGATGAACGAAATAAGCGAGCAAAGAGCAGGGCAAGTGGCTTGACGACGACGGCGGAGGCGGAGGAGGTGGCGACGTGGTGGTATGGTTATGGGTAGGAAGGAAGAAAGAGGGGTCAGTGGTTAGCGGGTGGGGATGGGTGAAAAATATATTTTTCTAATAGGGGGAGGACAGTGCAAAACGGATAGTGGGGACAGCCGGCGTTTGAGTGTGTGTGGGTGTGCGAATGTGCGTGTGTATCAATTTTAAGTTGAATGCAGTTTCTAATGATCAATACATTTCCATGGTTTGTCTTCCAGAGGAAGCCGAAAAACCAGCAGATTTAACCCAACCTATTGTCTTCAAGCAACGACATAAGCCCACGAAGGACCTAGAGGAAAAGTCGTCATCTGCTCCAGCATCAACATTGTCCACAACTGACTCAAATAAAAAACGCAGAAAAAAATCTAAGGCAGCAGCAACCAGTAAACTATCCTTCAACGAAGACGAAGAGGATAACGACGCTGAAGCCGACGATTAAGTCAGCAGAAGGAATTCTCGGGTAAGAATAAAAAGTCAAATTCCCCCAACTTTTAAAGACAATGTTAGTTATTACTCTGCTTCAAGATTCTGCATCGGTTTAATAATTTTGATATTGATTTATTATGTGTCTTAGTTTTGTTCAATAAATTTCTGTTTCGTAATAAGTTGTATCTTTGGCTACAAGTTTGTTGAAATTGATGTAGGTTAGTTGTAAGGGCCAGTTAGTTTTCTAGTTTAAAAGGTTAAAAAAGCAAAACCATAGGAAATATATATATTCTTGAACCAAGTAGACAAGTTCTAGGATTTCTTCTGAAGCCCTCTCTTCAGATCAATACAAGTTCATCGAGTTTTTTAAACACCGTCTTAGTTTCATTACTCGATCATATTTTAATCTCTCCAAAGTCCAGATCAGTTCTATCTCATTACACAAAATTCTTTCAGTTTACTCCATTAAGATCAATAAAACTTCATTGAAGTCAAGATAATAATTCAAGAGAATATTATAAATGAATTGTTTAGAGTATGGATTTAAATAATCGGCTTAATAGCCGATAGATACTTTCACTTAAACTCGTTTAAAATGATTAATAATTTGAAATCATGTAATCCGCAATGAATTTTCCGTTACGTTCAAGATGTCCAAGCTTAATCCTTGTTGGGAAGTAAACGGGCAAAAAACAGACATTTTGATTGGCATACAACTTTCAGTATTTAAAATCAATCAGCAACAGGCGATTCGCCTTGGACTACCGAAAGAACTAAAAACTGAAGACTGTCTCAGGATATTGATGCCGAAGTCAAAGTGAGTGAGACAGCATGAGCTAATAGTATCACAGAATAGAGTAATTTAAATAGGAATAGAATAATGATGGGGGGCGTGTATTATATGGAGATGATTTCATACTTCCATTAAAGATATAGCTGCGGATTAGTTATCCAATTTGACACAAACTGATCAGATCTAAAATGGATTTGACAAATAAGATTGATTTTGTTGGACTTGTGCAACAATTATCTACATACATACATATGTATCTCATTAGTTGTAAGCCCGTGAGTTCGAGTGCGATAAAATGTACATAAGTATGTATCTGTATATGTCATCTCGTTGAAACTTCATAATACTTCAGACTAGCCATAGTTTGTTTATGTGTGGTGCGAGATCTTTAAGATTTATTCTGATTGAATTCGACTACGAAACTCCTATCATTTGTTTGATTTATGATAAGATATAAAAACAAATCAATTTATTGGAAAAACCTGTAATATTTATATAAAAATATAACAAAGATCTTAACGCAGTTAGAATTTTTGAATTCTTGAAATTTGATGCAATGACTCATTAATGATGAATGAATCATCATCATATATGTACATACATATGTATGTGTGTATGTATGTATATATATATTTTTGAGGTTGTGTTTTCAGTACGTACATATGTATGTATGTACATACATATATGTACATATATGTATGTAGATACATACATACTATATCTACATTTTATTGCGCCGATATGGCAAGAATTGTGCTTAGTAGTAGTTAAAGAGAAAAAAACAACTGCAACAAAAGCAACAAAACTCTTATGTCAGATAAAAGTGTTCTCCAACTTTAGGGTTGTCTATCGTCCTACTTCTAAACCCCCCACCCCCCTCCCTCCTCCCTTGCTCGTCACCCAATGGATAATTCTTCTTCAACACAATTTTGCAAGAGGAAAATGGTTTTCTTCTTCTTATTATTGTTTTTGTAACCCTAAAAGGAAAGAAGAAGAAAATTCTTCCGGCAAAATATAAATGAGTAGGAGCTAAAAGGTCACGTGTATGTATAACATGAAAATGATTTTGTTATCGGGCAATATTTTAACGATAGTTTTTTTTGGGTCTTTAATGAACCCAGACCCAGGCCAACTAAAGCCGTAGCCCAGAGTAGGTGATGACTTTGGCTATATGTATGTATGTATGTATATCTACATATGTATGTACATACATACATATACATACATATGTGTAATATGTATATATGAACATACATATTTATATATATATAAAGGTATATACAAAAATACATTTGTATGTGCATATAACGAAAAACTTCCTACCAGTTGCCGATCAACGGGGGTGAGAAGCGGGTTACTTTCAAATTTTGTACTTGCATATAGACCAAATCGCACACACACACATATGTACATATAGACAGCATACACAGACAAACCAACTGACATACACATGCACATACAATCAAACAGACATGAAACACACATACATATTTGCTTATATGTATACATACATATATATGTATGTGTGTATACATACATATATATGTATGTATGTATGTGAGTTTGTATTTCTCTGCTGTATGTATGTATATAAATATATATATATATATATGTATGTATATATATATGTGTGTATATAGCTTATGAGAGCGACAGAGAGGCAAATGTAATCTGAAATAAGTTGGAAAAAGACGAAGAAGAAGCATCAGCAAAAAGTATCGTGATGAGTATACAGTTTAAAAACTTACAGACGCTTTTGCCTTTAGTAGTATGTGTGTTTGTGTGAATTTTAGTATGTATGTATGTGTGTGTGTGTGTTAGTCTTCAGCTGTAACTAAGTTTAATCACCCATCAGCATTCGACACTAATCCCCAATTCAACTAATATGTATCTACATACTTTGTCGCTTCTCATCTCCGTGCCTTTTTGCGCGCCTAAATTTTTAAAATTCAGTTGGGGAAGGCAGAAGAAGCAGCGACAAATACAAAAAAAACCGTCATCTTCCAAATACGCCGGCAGCAAAAGCAACAACGAAGCAATGCCGTTTCATTTTTGTTTTGTTCATTTCGTTCGTGGCGCGCGTACAATTGTCAAATTTGTTTTTTCTTTTTTTCGCTCTCCTTCCATCGCACAGCCATTCCATCCCATTCACATGGCAGGCACACACACCCATGTACGCTCGTATGTGCAGCACCCACACGCCATACGCACACACACACACATGCATCGATAACATTCGCTATTTTTGAGCGCAAAATTTTCTAGTCGTTCGCTCTTTCTCTCTGATTCTTGCTCCCCCTCTTACTCACTCAGGTGTTACAAGTTAGCTACACTCTTAATAAAATAAAATTATATAAATATTTTTCAAAAAGCGTTTTCGAATCTCTTCTATTTCAATTAATTTAATTGCGACATATTAAATAATTGTCCTATATCAATAGTTCGTGAAATAACTTTGTTTTTTTTTTGAATTGCATTTTGAATTTTCCTACTATGCATATTGTTATCGATAAACGATAAATGCAGTTTGAACAACTCTGTTTGCTCCCGGCTGGTTCAAAGCAACTCTGTTTTTTCTCTCTCTCTTGGACTACGTTTCTTCCTCTTCTTTTTTTTTTTTTGCTTTTCCGCTTCACACATTTCCAGTTTGTCTTTCTTCTTGTTGTTTGTCGTTCGTTTGTGTCCGCGTTTTCGGTCTCAGCGTTTTCCAATTCTTTTTTTTTTTTTGCTTGTGTCTTGTTCCGTGGAAAGGAAAATTTGTGTTAAACAGAAAAAAACCAGTAAAAGTTGTGTCTGTGTTGCCATTGATAAGAATTAACGGAGAAAACAACAAACGAACAAACAAACAATAACAACAACCTGTGTGTGGCATTTGTTTGTTGCGACTTGTGAGAAAATGTAAGTTTTTGGTCTAAGTAAGCGGCAAAGTATGTTATTAGTGTCAAAAAATATTAATCCGTTTTGAAAGATTGTTCTTTTTTTTTGTCAATAACTTACACACACACACACACGTAGAACTGAATTAACTCTCACACACACTCACGAACGCGCAAAAAAAACACGCTCCTCCTGTACCCAGCGTTTGTAGTACTCCACCATGCCGCTATAGCTAGAGAGCTATAGCCATAGTCAGTCAGCCCAAAAGCCAAACGTCGTCGTCGGCGTTATTGCCCCTACCGGACCTCGCGCGCGCCATTCATGCCATATATATAAAGCGTTCCCTGCTTCCTCTATCCACCCGCTGTGTGGCCCACCTTTCGTCATCCCAATGTCTGCGTGTCCGTTTGTATCCACAAATATATATATATATATTTGTATGTATGTGCGGATGTATATATATATATAGATTGTATATATATATATATATATGTTTGTTTGTACGTCTCTGTGTGTGTGTTGGCTTGTTGTTGTCTGTGTGTGTGTATGTATGTATGTATGTCAATCGTTTTGTGCCAATGCTCGGTAACTGTTCGTATGTATGTGCATACATATGTATGATATGTATATATATATATATATGTATTATATACATATGTATGTATGTATATATCAGCCACATTTTGTTTTTATGTAATTTACATACCTATACTTCTCGAGTCTGCAATTTTTACTTGCATCTAAAATATATACTTACAATACGTACGCACACACATCCATGTATTTATATGTACATACATACATATACATATATATATATTGTATTTCATACATATTAAATTGTATTTTAGATTTAATCCAATATGGCAGCCATTTTGTATCCAATCCCTCCTTCTTCCAATCTACTCGCACACTTTGAATAGCTCCCAGCTCCCTACCCCCAATCATACTCCCTTACTCCTTCCTGGCTACGTTCCTGTGGCAGCCTACTACTTGTCTTCACCTTCTCCCCCTATCCACATCAATCCCTTAATTTATCCCCCTTTCTCTGTCTTAAGTTGAAATGAGTTGTAATTCACCTATATTTTTCAATTTTCGTTTTGTATCTTTAGTTCTTCTATTTTTTAATTTGCCATTTTTGCGTTCTTATTTTGTCTTTCATTTTCTTTTTTTTTTCGTTTTGTGCTTTGTTTTTTAGTTTTAGTTTTCTTTTATGTGCCAATTTTTCCGGTTGGCAGCTGCAACCAAAATTTTTAATAGATTTTTAATTTATTGGTTTTTTAAAATTGTTAAACATTTGAAGTTCTCATTCTAGGATTGGGATTTGGCATTGACATCTCATCAAGACCAAGACACAGTATCAGCAGCAGAAGAAAAAGGATTAACACGACACGGAGCATTGCAAGATTTATTTCTTAACTGAAGAAGGAAACATTCCACTAACAAATGACGGAGGTCGATGTGGTTTTGCCGGAGGGCGTGGCTGAGCCAACAACAAAGCTAGCCAGCTCAACAGAAGACTCAACCACCAAACCACCATCATCACCAGCAGTAGCAGCACCATCACTTAAGTCTACTACCCCACCAGCAAAAGCATCAGCTACAGCGACGGCGTCCGATGATAATGACCGGCAAAAGTTAAGAACAACATCCATAACAGATTCCACAGGAGAAGCCGATGTAGATGGTGCTGTTAAGAAGGATGAAAATGATGATGAAAAACTAAAGGAGAAGGAGACAGAGGAGGAGGCATCCGAGGTTTTAGATGATGAAAAGAATGCTGATCCTGCCACCATAAAAGATGGTAATGTCATGGATTCAACAGATTCGCTTAAAGAAGATGTTGCCGAGACCTTGCCAAAAGCTTCAGAGCCAAACGAAGCTATGGAAGTGGATGAAAGTGTTTCTGAAAAGGCCGACGAAGATGAAAGACGAGATGAAGGGGTAAGCGATGGTGATAAGAAAGCAGAAGCAGCAAAGGTAGACCCAGAACCAGAATCGGAGGCGCCGGAGGGCGAGGATGAAGACTCACAAATAACCAGCAGTAGTGCGAAAGATTTAAAAGCTCGGGAAGATGAAGATGAAGAAATGGAAGCCGATGAGGAAGTGACCACCAATGGTGATCATGAGGGTGCAACAGCGGAGGCTGAGGCAGAAGAGATTGAAGAAGAAGACGAGCTAGATAAAATAGGCAGTACCGCTGAGAATAGTTGCGAGGCAGAAGATCCACTTGGAGCAGTCACAATTGGGGCAAACGCTAAAGCTACAGCTGCTGAGGATAGCGAGAAAAAGAAAATAGCCGTCGTTGTGGATATAGAAAAAGACGAAGCGGAAAATTTAACCAAGCATACAAAGGAGACACTTAATGGTTTTGTAGCCAGCCCAAAGGAGACAAGGAAAGAAAATGGTCAGGCCAGTCCAGCGGAGGCCAAAGACGGTGTGGTCAACCTTGATGAGGATAGCGATGAGGAGGTGACAATTACCGCTAAGAAAAATAGCGAAGTTGTCGTCGTCGGGGCTAGTAAGCAGCCAATTTCAGCGCCGGCTTCTTCATGTGGTGCCGAATCCTCGGATGATGCTGTACTCATACCCTCCGATTCGGAATCTGAGTCGGCAGCACCAGTAGCAAATCCGACAGCTCCTAACCAATTAGTAGTCAAGCCCACGCCGCCTCCATCCCTGCCACCATCAGCAGCCAATCATCATAATAACAATGATGGCGACGACGATGATGATGACGATGATGACTGTGTGGTCATTGAAGATGATTCGCCGCCTAACAATCAGCCTATTGCATTGGGCAAACGTAAAGCCCCTGATATGGAAGACTTACAGTCGAACAATAAAAGGCAACGCAGCTCCACACCATCGGGATTGGGACAGTTGACAATTAAAGATGCCCGCTCCCTGATGCCGCATGATCTGACTGCGTCTGTTGGTGGTAATGGCGGTGCTGGTGTCTATCCGGTCACAATTACCAATGCCGTGACTGGAGCAGCAACCAATTTGGGGTCGTCCAACCCGCCAAAGCTCGTACCGATGGCCAATAGTAGTGGAGGAGGAGCAATATCGTCGGCGGCATCTCAACTAAACGCTTCCACTTTGACACTAACTGGAGGATTGCCCAGTATGACCAACAATGCTAATCTTCTGCCAGGTCTTACCGATGATATGTTTGTCCTCGAGGCTCCATCCTTTATTGTACCCTACATCTATGAGAAGCCGCCGCATGATAACATACGCGAAGTGATTAAGGCCATCGAGGCTAAGTATTCTTTATCTCCCGAAGATCTTGCCGAGGCGGTCAAGGGGGATGAATTCGATATGATGACGGAACAGAATAAGGAGGACAAACCCTTGGATCAGCAGCAGCAAGAGGCGGCTGCTGGCAAGAAGAAGAAGAAGCGCGGTGACGATGAATCCTGGTCCGAGCAATCAGATGACGACGATGACGATGAAGATGATGATGATTCGGAATCGGGTGTACGCACCAAAGTCCTCATTAAAGAAGCCAACGATGATCTGACTGCCCTCAAGGGGGCTATTAAACCGGCTGCTGCTCTGGCCACATCGGGGGCAATCGCCGGAAATTCCTCAAATAAACCTGGACAAGAGAATTACTTTGAAAGCCCACTTGGCATGTTCTTTATGGACATTGGTGTGGGTCTCGTGCAGGAGTTCGTTCAGGCCGATCTGTTGCGTCTACAGAAACGTAAAATGCGCAAATCTCTGTCGCGAGATCCCAAGGATTTCGAAATGGCCATCAATGCGCTGTCTGGCAATCTGCAGGCCTCCAAAACGAAGAATGCTCCCTTCAAGTTCACCATGAAACGTTGCGAATTCTGCAATTTCAAATCGGAATCGGCCCTATCCATGGCCAATCATTATGAGACGCCGCATATGAATGGAGTGCTCTACAAGTGTAATTTTTGCACTTTCGAAATCCGCAATGCCACCGAAATTGTCTACCACATGGAAGCTGTGCATAATATCAAGGCGCGTCTGATCAAACCCTTGCCCTATCATCAATGTCCGAATTGTGGATTCGAGGATAATGGCAAGGCCAAGTTGGCCCGCCATCAGCCTGTGTGTGCAAAGAAATTCCGGCCGGAATTGAATCTGGCTCCGCCCAATGATTGGGAGGCACCTGCCAAAATACCACGCATCAAGCCGCGTCACGGTTTGGTTGGAACAGCAACAGCCTATCAGGTAAAGAATGCCACTGCCACTTTAAGTCCATTCTAACTCTTTTAATCATTTTTGTTTTATGTAGGCTATGGCTGCCCAGGCAGCTGCTCAAAAGGCTGCTCTTGCCACCATCCAGCAACAGCAGGCTCAGGCTCAAGCAAGGAATATGCAGGCAGCCGCCTTGGCTGCCCAAAATGCGGCCAAGATACGTCAAAGAGCTCCCCAATTGCCCAAATCTCTGCCAGCGGGTAATAGTTTAGTTCGCAATCCGGCGGCGCCGGTGCGTGGAGCTGTTGCCAATGCAGGACTATCGCTGCCGAATAGCTATCAGTTGGCTGCCGGTCAGCTGGTACAAGTAAGCTCAGCAGTCTAACTCCCCGACATTCACCCCTTTTCTAATGGATTAATTATCAATTTTGTAGCAGGCCTCCAAGAAGCCCATGGCTGGACAGCCAAGCATCTCAATAACGCCATTACCTCGTCAAAGTTCGTCCGCTGGTGGGGTTGGAGGAGCAGCGGGCAGTGGTGCAGCTGCCGCTTCTTCGTCCTCTAAAGTGCCAGCCGGGGCATCGGGCATGAAGCCCGGCCAAAGTCCCAGCGGCAACAATAAGGCTCAGTTTGTCATATGCGAGATATGCGATGGGTACATTAAGGATTTGGAACAGCTACGCAATCACATGCAATGGATGCATAAAGTGAAGGTAAAGCTGACTTTCCATTCGCCCCATATCGATCGGTGTCTCTAATCTTTCGGTTTTCTTTTCATTTAGATACATCCGAAAATGATCTATAACAGGCCGCCATTGAATTGCCAAAAGTGTCAATTCCGTTTCTTTACGGATCAAGGTTTGGAGAGACACTTGTTAGGCTCACATGGGTTGGTCACAAGCTCCATGCAGGAGGCTGCCAACAGAGGCAAGGATGCTGGTCGCTGTCCCGTTTGTGGAAGGGTAAGTCTTTAATTAAACAACAACAAAGATTCGGTTATATTCAACTTTTTATTTATTCGTTTTTCTTTTAGATGTACCAATGGAAGTTACTGAATCACGTATCGCGCGACCATCACATGACCCTAAAGCCTGCACACCTCTCCTACAAATGCACCGTATGCACGGCCACTTTTGGAATGTACAAACAGTTTGAGACGCATGTATATACGGCGCACAGTACTGTGGCACGCAAGGCCATGGATAGCAAGAAGAATAGCAGCAGCAGCGGCAGCAGCAGTTCCGCACAATCGAGCGGTGGCTCCGGATCGGGACTCTCACGTAATTCCCTGGGAGCGGCCAATGATTCGCTATTAAAGCCATTGAAAATCAATGATGAAATTACTATCATACCACAGCCTGCATCGAAGCCACGCATCACAAATATGGAGAGTCATGTTATAGGTAAAGACTAATTCTATGACCAAGATTGTGTACAGTCAAAAAAGAGATTTGAGATGTGGGCCACTAGATTCACTAGACTGCATTGCAACTGAGTCTTTTCCATAGACTGTAATGGTAATCGGTGGTAAATGTTATAACAATTTTCCTATTTTCCCCCCTTTACTTGCAGATTAAGAATAGCGCATTGGATCAACCAAAAACCTAATCTCTCAGCGCTTTAAGTTAATGGTTCTATATAGATTATACAAATACGTATGGTAATTTTTACAGAAGCTGAGAAAAATTTTATTTTGTAAGCCTGGAGGATTGTAAATTAATGCGATAATATATAAATCTAAACCCTTTTAACTTTAATAATAATTAACTATAATTATAAACAATAATCATTTAACATTAAGCAAAAACAAGCAGACAGACAAAAAAAAAAAAAAGAACACGAAACAACAGAAACCCGAAATAAAAAAGAGCTACAAGGATAACACCATAAGGCATTAAATCCACACAGATATATATATATAAAGATATATATACTATATATGTACACCTAAAAACTAAACTTAGTTACGCAGAATTAGTTGTTTGATGATTGTGTGCACATAAGTTTCGCGTTGAAGTTATTGCTGCTACTAATCTGAATCATAAAATATATATATATATATGAAACACTGACTATATATATATATTGCTATCTATGTATATATATATATATGGGAATGTGTACTTAGAGATCTAAAGTATATTAACTATATTATGAAAAGAGGCCGCCAGATCGCATCGTCTGCATGGGCGATTATGTAAACTAGTTAAAAACTAAAAACAAACTATTTATACGACAAATACAAGTATCATATAAAAAACAAAACAAAAACCAACCAACAATTGTGTGTTGCAACCGACTCCCCCTTCCCGACTACCGTTTTATCCTCTATACCGATCCGTATATGTATATACATTTCTGAATAGGTCCGATCCAAATCCCCATCTCTCCAGGCTGAACTAATGGTATGGGGGGATGGGAAGATACAAACTGGGCCAACTCTAACTGATCTGATCTGTCGAAGAAGAGAGATAGAGAAAGGGAGATTGATAACGAGCGAGAAAAAGAAACAGACAGAAAGTGAGGGTTAACATTTAAATTTTTGTGTACAAGTTAAAAATTATATTTATATTATCGATAAATATTAAAAAATATATATAGATATATATATATATATATCATCTTTTAGTCGTTAAGCTCCCGCATGTACTACAGTTATACAAACAACAACAAAACCACACCCAAACACATACACACAACAAATAAACAAAAATGAGAATGAGAAATATTAAAAAAAACCTAGTTAATGTAAAACTGAAACGAAAAGAATTAATTAACCTGAAATAGAATCGTTTAAGGACCTTTTTTACTAAGGCAAAGAAAACTAAATGAAAGTGAATTGAATGGATTTAGAAGTTCGCTCCTGACTAAGACGAAGGATTTCAATGAGATGAGGTCTTGCCATAACTTTGCATTTGCCCCTGATGGGATCATATATTATTGATGTTGTCTACAAGATTTCGTTGACTAATTAACACATTTGTTCTTTATTAAATCTAGTTTTGATTATTTTCCAAAATAACAAAATGATTTACACCCTTACATATGAGAGTATATTAATATGTGGTATATATGTATGTATATTGTTTGAAGTGTAATCCTATTAATCATGCATTATAGATTTATAAGTAGCTTTCATAGTGTTGATCTTTGTGCTTGGGAAATTTGATGCATATATCCAATTTTTCGTTCTGTTTTCTTATCTAAAGAGATTTTCCCCGCCATTAATTTGAAAATGTTTTCGATCAGTTAGTTTCTGGTATGGCTAGCTAACCCATGATGAAATATAATACTCGTAGTCAATTAGTGGCCTTTTTGGCCAGTTTGTTCGCTTGCTTTCCAACAGCAAGGTGAGAAGTGAGGTTCCTCAAAAAAAAATGCTTTTAGCACAGATAAAAATCATATGATCCAGCAACGAGAAAGAAACCAAGTAGAAAAAAAACGATTTACCTAGCACTAAAGCGAAATTTATTTTTACTCTATTAATACAAATACGAAAGAAAAAAAAAACATATAACATATAACGCAGGTGAAATTGCAACCGTGTGATATGTGTCGACCATGGCCAAAATCTGTGCCAATCGATGGATGGTTGTGGTAGCACTGTGTGATTTGTCCTCGTCTCCAGTCTCTTTGCTAATGTTTGTGGGGGTGGGGGCGTTTAGGAGGTATATATGTATAGGGTATAGCACAACGCACTGCATCATTAATTCATGTGGTTAAAACTAATTCTCTTCGGTGTCTGTTGCGCTCTTGGGCTCAAGGACCTCATTGCCCGAAATGGGATTGACTGGCTCGCCATGGCCCAGATGGCCGGTGGGTGGAAACAGTTGGGCTGCATGCGTCAGCTGGGCCAATGTATCCTTGTCCAGCACCTGGGGCTTTTCAGCTTGTGTGGTATTCGATTTGGTTAATTGATAGAAGGCTGTATCGCTGTGGGTTATATTCACAATGCTACCAGTCAGGGGTAGCGTCTCCAGCAGCTCCTGTGGACTACTGAATGCACCAATATTCACGGGCGCAATGCCGGTGAGTACCTGACCCGTGACATTTGTTTGAATGGGCAATGGTATATTGCCCAGATCAATGTGACTCTTATTACTGTGTGCATCATAGAAGGTTAAATCCACACGCTCCTGGCTCTCGAAACTGGTGTCATTATCGCCGACCTCTGTCAAAATGCCAATTTCATAGACGACCGCCTTGACCACATAGCTACAGATGGAGAAGGAAAGGCAATGAGATTGGATACGATCGGAGATTTGACCCATTTGGGCACTTACAGATTCTTTGGGGTATCATTGACACTGGCCCGCAGCTCTTCAATGGTGGCATTATCAATTCCTGAACTAACATCCAAAACTGGCAGCGTGCAGCCAAAGGCCATTATCATGCCCAGCACGAACGCTCCAAACGCAGCTTCATGGATTTGCATCATTTCTGAGAAAGGGAATCACTTTACTACTCAACTTTGGAGGAATTGTGTGGTCTCTCTATGTGTGAGTGTTTCCTTCCCCAGAGACTTGCGCGTTTAAAGTTAATTAGGCCAGATCCGAGAGCTTTTATAGGTGGCGAACCGAGGCGCGATTCCGCGTAATTATCGACACCTGTTAATTGCCCGACAGGTTTGCTTACTGCTTCCCCACATATACGTACAGTGTGTATATACACAGAGACCAATATCGATCTCTAACTCAGTTCGGCTGAGCTCAGTTTCTAGGCAGATTGAATGCTTCCGTTTCGTGAGGGTTGTGCGGGGAGTCAGGGGTGGATGCCGAAGTTGAGGGTTGGTTAGCGGAGGAGTGGGAGGAGAAGCCTTTGTCTGGTCATTGTTTTTGATCATCGGGCTCTAATTAATTGTGCTCGTTTCAAAGGCATGTCCGAGTAAGAGTCACAGTTCGAGTCAATATGCCATCTTTTTACGCAAATCTCAACTTGGTGTAATCTATAAACCTGGCTTGTTTACCAATTCCAAGCAATTTAAAAATAAAATCCCATAAACATTGCACCTTTGGTGCGAGGAGAATGACGCACATCCCCCCCCTTTTTATACATACGTATCCAAAATTTAAATTATCTCGCAGACACGCGCCGCAAATGTCACAAGATAAAATCAATATCAAAATATCAATCATACGCCATGTATGATGCATGGATGGATGATCTTTGCCCTTAAAATTCAAGCCACCCCCATACCAACAATACATCTGTCCCAATCTGATTAATATCATCATAAAACCTCAAAAATTGAGCTTAGCTTCTTTTATTTTATTTCGAATTTTTATTATGAAATTTTTATTAATATTTGTGTTGTTTTTGTTGTTGGATCATCAATTAATATATTTCTAACCCATTTCACACAAGTGTCAACCGCTTCAAGCCGCCTAAGGGTTTAGGCTTAACCAGACAAATCCTGACTGACTGACAACATCTCTCCCATCTCAATCTCGGCGACTTTCATTCATGGAGAGTTCTTGCGGTTTGAAACGGTATTTCCCGACACGCGTTTTGACATTTTTCATTATTTCAAATGGAAATTTTTCATATGTACATATAGTATATAAATACATAAGTACATTCGAGACGAAATTGTGCAATTGATGGTATTTAGCAAGTCAGTCAGTTAAGGTTTTCCCACTCCTTGGTTAGCATTCAATCATCAGCATTTGTGTGTACTGCTCGTGCCTGACAAAAAAATTGAAAATTTGTTCATTTCAATCATCGTATGTTTTAAGTGAGATGATAAACAAAGTGTTGTGATAATAACCTTATATCGGTTCTTTTTCTCAATCTTCTTTCGACAGATGAGAAAGCACTTGAATTTTAGTAAAATTAAGAATGAGACATTTCGAATGTTATACCCTTTCCCAGGACAGATTATTGGACTTTATCAATCAGCTTTTTCGCAATGTTGAGGATCATCTTATTCAAGTCTCATATCCCTCGAGGGAAAAGAGTGATTTTGCTCAATTAATATTATCTTAGATTATGTTAAGTGGGTTTGAACATTTTGAAAAGATTTCTATTCAAATTGCTACAAAAATATTTAGAACCTTTATGTTTTTTAGCTATTACCGATTTCAATGAAAATATTTGTTAGGGTATATTCATTTCGGGGTTTTTAATTATTGCCCAACGGGATCTTTTATTTATAAACATTTTTTTCCTGGTATTCGCTTAAATTAATGTTAATTCTTTTGCGAGTCTTCTTCAGGGCTTAGTCCTTGGGATACCGAAGTGGAGACCGAAGGTTAGATCTATTACCATTGATTATTAAGAACAAGAAAAAAGAGTAAAAACCAGGGGAGAACTTGTCCACGCGCACCAGGTACCGGCACCGGCACCAGCATTGGCACTGGGGATCGGCAGCAGCATTGGGGATCGACCAATCATCAGCACCGCCACTGGTGTAAAACAAGTTCCCATCACCAGCCACGTTTAGAGTGCTAACTGAAAATAAAGCTTACAAATTAGCTGCAACTTTCTGGGGTAGGCGAGAAAAAAACTTTAAAAACTCGCTAGCCGCTTGGGACTTGACTTATTATCAAGTTGAACATTGTGGTGGCAACAAGTACTCTAGTAGCCCAATTAAAACGGAATCTATTGCTATGACCATGAAGTGCCTTTTGGTATTCACGGTAAGTGTGAATTACTACTATAGACTGCCGGACAAGTCTCTATCTGTAGATCCCATCTTGCCATCTTTTCTAGCTAATTTTGGCCACCAGTTTGGCAGTGCCCCTGCAGCTGATTCAGTTGGGCGATCTCTTTGCGGGAGTGGAACAGCATACAAGACAACAAGATGTTGTTAAGCGTCAGGTGGAGGCCAATGCGGACGGTCAATTGAAACAGATCTCTTTCCATGGTCTTATTGGTGATTTGGAGAACAGTTTATTCGAATCGGCACTAAGTTTGCATGGCGCCAGTGCCCCAGATAGTGAAATAATTGAGATTAAACCCGGACAGCCGGAGGAGGACCCGGAGCATGCTATTACAAAGAGATCGGATGATTCAACGGTAACCACAGACAGTCCTTCTCAAGTGACAACCACCACCACCACCTCCGATGACTCTCAGACCCGTAAGATTTTATTGCAAACTACTCGTAAAGTGCCAAGCAACGAGGATGTGCCAGCCCATTTGATCATCGATCATGTGTCCGTCCAGCCACACAATGGAGGATCGGTGCCATTGATACCCACCTTCCAAGTGCATCGCACCAAGGTCATCTCGATTAAAGAGGATGTAAGCAGCGATGATAGCACCGATGGCAAACAGACAAAGATTAGCATAACCAAAACATCCATCACATCCACCGCACCCCTAGAGCCAAGTGCAGAGACTCTGAGCACCAGCTCCACCCAGACGCAGACAGAAGAGGTTAGTTCCAGCTCCAGCAGTTTCCCCAGCTCTACAACGGTAGCCAGCACAACTGAGGCCAGCTCCAGCTCTTCGGAGTCCTCCTCTACCACAACAACAACCACCACCACCACCACAGAGCAACCACTGGAGAAACTCAAAAAAGATGAAGAGAAATTGAAGGAAAAGGTCGCTGAGGTTGAGGCTGATCCTGTTATTCTAACCACTCGCGTCTGATGGGATTCCATCCCGCCTCGCTGCACCCTCTTTTGCCTATCCTTTAGATATAAGCCATCTCTCTCACACACACACATATACTCGCTCGCATATTTATGACACGCCAAGTTCAATTAAAGTCATGTGATTTTTTTTTTGAGATCTGAAACTTTTGCTTACTTATATTTAAATATCAAATTCACACAACATTCAATAGAATACCCAATGGAACGGGGGGTGGTGGCGAGGCGGAGAGCTGCCAAAAACAAAATTTTCGAGGCTCTAATTGATAGAGTAAACACATCAGCCAGCCTGAGAATTCCAACTCATCATAATGAACTGAGCGATTCACTCGGGCATGAAGCCTGTTTTTCTTCTCAGGGAAAGGTTAACCTTAACCCAAACCCACAAACCATTTCCCGTCTCCATTTTTCCCATACTCTGTCTGTAATATTGTTTCTACTATCTTTGCAAATGCAAATGTTTATTTTATTTCGCAAATTGCAAATAAACAATACGAAAATAAGCTCAAAATACTATCTAGCCAGATCTCTATGTGATCGGTAACGGCGGAGGAGGTGGAAGGGGAGGGGGAGGCAGAGGCGGCAGCACTTCCAATTGGGTTAGTCAAATATGTTCAACGGATTTACATTTTAATTTTCATTGTGGGTGCTAATTGAGCGTATTTTTTTTTGCAACAAATTTCAAATTATGCAGAATTTCGCCGATCATGATTAAATCCACAAATCAAAAAACTTTCTTATCCATATATTAGTTCGCCTGGATAGAGGTAAATATTCGGATTATCATATTTACTTTGTAAGTATGTACGTATAACGAGAGCCCTGATCATTCTAGTACTCAATCTTCAAAAGCCAAGTTCTGTAAGACTTGATGATGGTGAATATAAGTGAGGATTATCAAACAATCCCAGATGAATTAAGCCTTTAGCTCTCTTTCCTATATCCTTATAAAGAAATTTACATAAACATATACATATATACAATATCGCGAAAGGAATTTAAAATATGTATATGTACATTTGGTTTTATAAATTTCAATTTGTTTTTTCACGGTATATCGAAGTCGGCCTGACGACTTACTTGCTTCAATTTTTGGAAAAGCAATGGGAAAAACAGCACTTGGGATCGAAGTGTTTTATACTGAATTGGATTTTTTATTCAAAAGTCAATAGTTGTCCATCATGAAGGCACCAAAGACCTGCCGAAAAATTTAAAACCTTATTTGATGTCCATCCATAAGGGATTCCTAATTTATAGTATCTAGAGGTGGAGATAAATTTTCAATTCTTGAAAGTCGCATAAGCCCTTTCTTTTGCAAGTAACATGCTGGGTATTAACATATCAAGTATACGCAACGAGTGCTTATGGTAGTAAACTATGTATTTTGAGATAAGTTAAAGGTTTTTGTTAATATGTGCTTATTGAAAATTATTTCCCAACACCTGTTGTTGTTGGTTTTATTTTTGGATCTCCGCTAATTTTACACCTAGAATTCAATTAAATATTTACTTCATTCTGATTTGTTGATGTCGGCAGTTGCCGAGCCTAATTTTTTATGTGCAATATTAATCAAGTGTGCCATATAAAAGCATCATAAAGATAAATATTTCTTAGCTCATTGATAAAAACAGACAATATATGAGTATCTCAGTCAATTGGATATTACAATGAGAAAAATATTTGCAGTCTGTAAACTAGTTGCCCCTGGCCTAGTCATAGTACTATCTCATCTGAATGGCTAGCTGGGGTTGGTAGAATAGTTTTTGTGGTTTCCTCATTCTAGAGGAGAGTTCTGCTTTTTTTTTTTGGTGCTGTTGTTTTGTTTAATCTGTGAGGCATAGCCCATGTATGTGTGTGCTTTGATAACAAGTGTTTCGCTTAAAATTTCATTAGGTTTATCTTATCGGTAACGAAACAGAGTCACGACCAAGAGAAGAGCAGTCAATGGCCATTCAATCAGCTTGGGAGACTCCATTTGCTCGTGGGCTTGCTCAGTCCAAAGGAGGCACTCGGTGAATACGTTTGCCACACATATAGAGGAGAAATCGTCCAAAGACAATAGAAATCGGCAAAATTATTATAAAACGGTGAGGCAAGATAACGTTGTTGTTGTTGTTTAAATGATTGTTTTTATTGCCATCATTGCGTATGAAGTGACGGAGTAATTTTTCTTCAAGTGCACAACGCACGCTCCTATGATTCATTCTCGTAATGATCAAAATAATCATAATAATAATAACCGAATCACCGACATGGAAATGGAATATACTACCTTCTATACTGAAATCCCCCAGAGAACTCATTAATTTGATAAGATACTAGATATATATTCCATATGTACATATGTATTGATCGTAACCCATGCTTCAATTTGATTGAATTTAAAATTTCCGATTTCCCCATATAGCCGAGACCTTATCGAATAGACGTTAATTGGCTGGCCAACGGATCGGTTGCACAACCACCTAAAATTAAGGAGTAAACCAGGCACAGGAGAAGCCTCATCAAGATGGCTGGCGTTAGTGTTGGATTCGCTAAATGCTTTATTCTATTCATGGCAGTTGTCATATTGGTGAGTAAGCCCCATTTCCTAATCTTTCAAAAGGTAATTTATAGTTGAGATTACGTCCAAGTGGAATGTGAATGTGAATATATACATATATAATGGAGGGGTTTTTCCCCAATTAAAGTGTAACAACATTTCAAAACTGTCGATCTTCACTGTAGAAATTTACAAGAATAACTGCAATGTTACGGTCAGACTATAAACGAATTTGGAAATATCACTAACCGAATGGGGAAAAAAGAACCAACATTTTAATCTAATCATTTCCGTTTTTAACCAATTCAAAATGTGACTTACTCGTAATAATTTTTTGAATTTTTTCTATTGGCCTAACTTTGAAAGCCGCTTGAGAACCGATCTTTTTAGCAGGATTTCTATGTTGAAGGCATCAAAAATGTTTTATAATACAAATTGGGATTAAGTGTATTTGATTAATCTTAGTTATATAATTAATAGAGAGAGAGAGATGCAAATAAGGACAATTGATTGCTAGTATTCTTGTCCTTTTTTAGTTTCTGTATACATACATACATATGTATATTCGCAAATTTATATTCACAGGCCCAAGGTGCTGTCTATTTGGGTTTGGCCATATGGGGCATTACCTTACGTGATTGCCATACAACAACGGAAATAGCCAAGGAGCCCTTTCAATTTGCCATGGATTTGATTTATTTTTTGGGTGAGTCTCGAACCACACAAGACATGAGCCAAAACTAACTCTTTATGCTTTCAGATGAGGATTGTGGCGATCCAGAAGTGTCTTTTGAAGGAGTAACGCAACCCATAAACATGGACTGGCATAAATCGTATGAAGTAACGCATCGTGAATACATATTCTTCATAACCTATGCTGTGGTCAGTGGTCTTTGGATAGCCACATCATTGTTAATAATCAGTGAGTTGATCAGGGTTGATCGGCCAAGGCCCATATTTGATATACATATGTACATATACAGAGTTAACTGAAATCTCTGATCTATTTTAGCCACTTTGTGCAATGCCACGACTAAAGTCATATCTGGCATTATCTACTGGCCCTGGTTTTTGTCGGTTTTGGCTGGCAGCATTTTGGATGTGGTGGCCACTGTGTATCATGGTCTGGATATAAGTCACACATTGGTAAACAATCTCTTTTCTTGATGTATGATCTATTGTAGCTTAATTGTTCCGTTTTCTCCCTCTCTGTTTTTTAGACCTATGAAGATGCATTTGATTATATAGGAGCTACCATTTCGGCCTCGGAGTTTCTGCAATTTCTTCAACCCTTTAGTGTCTACTTCTCCACTCCGGCTATTCTCATGACCTGCCTTAGTTGTCGAGTAGTCCTTATTTGGTTGCTCAATGTTTTCGGCAGTACCTTTTGTTTGTCTTTGTCGAGTATTTTGGCTACGCAAACGGCGGAAAAATCGGCAGCTAGCAAACTAGCTCCAAGTACTAGTCAAGCACCCACTCGCCAGCCTACCCCACAGCCCCAGTCAGTTGCAGTTCAGCCACAGATGCAGCCCCAAGCTGTTGTCCAAGCCGTTGTGGTGCCTGAACCCGTTCAGTTGGAATATCCCGAGCAAATCCGTCCCAAGCCGTTGCCCATAATCATACCAGCTCAGCAAACCGAGCAATTCCAGCGTCAGGATCGCACTACTTTGCAGTCTCCAGTGATAGTGTTGCCCCCACCCCAGCAACAACAGCAGGCCGATATCAACACATATCGTCACACTGAAGCCCATCCGGATCGTCTCAATTATCCCCCTTCAGAGCCGGCAACGCCGCGTGCTGCGTCTCCCGCCGTGCAACAATTGGCGGTGACTTCGCCTCTTAATAATCGTTATAGCGAAATGTATCCCACAGCCCCACCAGCCAATCCCAGGGTAAGCGAAGAGTTGCGCAATCAGATGCCTTGGTCATATACCAGCATGACAGCCAAGCCTCCGCCGCCGCCACGCAAACCTCAGCTACAAGTACAGATCTATCCACAAATACCTGAACCAGACTATGCAGAACATTAGCCAGTTGATCAGGTGTCTGTAGACACGTGAAATGGAGATGAAGACGTTGTGTTATTGTTAACTTTATTCCATAGTAAAGCTAAAGCGTATGGCCAACTTTTTGATTTCTCATTTTGTCCTCCCCTTTGGTTCTCGGACTGGCCTGCATTAAATCTTTCTTTTGGCTCACATATTGGGAGACCATTTCGAGGGATTCATGCATGTCCAATTCCAGTTTGTTGCCACCACTAAAATGCACTTCAAGTTTTGGGCCTTCTGCCGAAACTGATTTTGCTCCCACTACAATAATGAGGGGATGTCCCAGACGCTTGGCATCTAGTAAACGTTTCCCGATTGTCAAATCTTTGCGGTCATCGTGTAGCACTTCTTCAGGGCCACAAATATCTCCCAGATGCTGCAGTAAATCATTTTCCACACGATCCGCCAAGGTTTGCTCCTTGCTTCCCTGTTTGGGTCCGATTAAACAGACATCAAAAGGTGCCATTAGTTTTGGCCAGCGCAGTTCCTGTTCCGTGGATAGAACTTCCAGTGAAGCTGCCAGCACACGGCTCAGGCCTATGCCATAGCAGCCCATAATAAGACTTTGCGGTTTGCCAGAGGTATTAAGAAACGTGGCTCCCAATGGTTTTGAATACTTATCACCCAAAAGAAAGGTATGGGCCACTTCCATACCAAGAACCTGACATAGTTTATCAGGTTCTTGGCAATTGGGACAGTTGCTGGATTCGTGTAAAACCTCAGCATTGGCGGCATAGCCGCAGGATTTACACTCCATAAGTGTGTCTTCGCCCACTGGTGATATATAATGATATTCGTGGGATAAACTGCCGCCCATGATGCCAGTTTCAGCATTGACTACAACAAACAATGTATGAATTTGCGCCAAGATTGAGTATTTTAACTTACCCTTGACGAAGGGAACTTCCAGCTGCTGGAAGAATCTGTCATAAGCCTGGGTCACTATGTCATAGGTTTCTTTGGCTGTTTCCTGGCTTAGATCGAATGTGTACATATCTTTCATAAGAAACTCTTTGGCTCGGATCAAGCCAAAGCGAGATTTCAGTTCATCCCTGAACTTGGGTCCGATCTGATATAAACGCAAAGGCAATTGGCGATAGGAAATTGGAGCTGCTGTTGCTATCATGGCTGTCACAGCCTCCTCGTGGGTCTAAAAGAAATGTGGATTGACAAATTATATTCTCTATTTCTTCGCTTCAGATATTCTTACTGGGCTCATCAGGAATTGCTTTCCATTGCGATCTCGCACCACATAAAATTCAGATATGTCCCCTTCCAACCGTCCACTCTTTTTCCATAGAGACGTGGATGTTAGAATGGGTAGGGTTATTTTCTGACCACCAGCCTTAACCATATTTTGATGCACTAAGTCAATGCATTTGTCCAGGGCTCGCTGAGCTATGGGCATAATTTGATAGGTGCCATTGCTGCCGGATTTGATCAGACCCAAATCGGTCAAGAGCTTGAATGACAATGTTATAATAATTATCTGCCGATATGGTGAAACATTTCTTTTACCCTTTGGCTTCGTGATAGCTGCTCTGCTTGCTTAAAAACTGCATATTTCGGCTTGACCAGCATAGGCCAAAAAATTCGCGAGGCTCTATTCATGTTAAACCGGCAGCAATCAGCTGTGATCGTTAGCTAGTGATGCGCAAATCAGTTTGTTCTATTGTTACCCCTATAAACAGCTGTTAAATGCAGCTTTTGAAGGAAAGCCTTTAAAAGTACATAATGTGATTACATGCCAGTAGCTTTGACAATTTTTCATTTCATATTAAGTCAAGTTTAAATTTCCACTTTTATATATAATTTTATTGTCAACACTTGCAACACTGATTTATTATATTTTTACTCGCATCGCAATCGATAACGTTTGAGCGCCGAAAGCAAACAGCTGTTTTTCACGCATTCAATATTATTCTTAAAAAAATGTCCTCAAACTACAAGGATTTGTACAAAAAAGGCGTGGACTCTGGTGAACAGCAGAGGAAACGTCAACTAAAGCTGTTAAAGCAGCATAAATTAAGAAGGCAACAAGACCAAGATGACAACCGGCTTTTACCAACAGAATTCCCCTTGTCGGCGGCAAACTCACACAAGAAGAACAATCAAAAGCAACGCGGCGATCACAGAGGATGGGGTAGAGACACAATCCAATACAGACCACAGTTATCAGAGTGGCTGCGCCACAAACCCGAAGAGCTAAACGATTGGCTATTAGTTCCTTGTCCCATTGGCAAACGTTACCTGGTGTTGGCTAGTCGCGGCAAGACCAAAGTCTACAACAAAGGAGGCCGGCAAATAATGCAAATCCAATCAATGCTGCCCGGCGATGGTCAGCAGCACAAATGCACATCCATTTTGGACTGCGTTTATGTGGAACATATGAACACTTTCTATGTTGTCGATGCTATTGCCTTTGGACAACAGGACTTGCAGGAATGCGAGGCAAATTTTCGTTTCTTTTGGCTGAGAGCGCGTTTCGAAGAGTATCCCCTTGATCTTGGTCAGTGCAGTTATGGCCATGAAAAAGCTTTTGTTTTGCTAAAACACTACGACTTCGAGGATTCATCTGTTGTGGAGGAGGTGCTGCAAAAGTACCCCATATGGGAGGAAAACAAACCACAATTGGATGGTTTCCTTTTCTATCACAAGGAGGCGAGCTATGTGTGTGGAACAACACCTTTAGTCTGCTGGTTGTTTGCCTTTATGTTGCCTAATCTTTTGGGATTGCCGGTAAATGGGAACTATGCGGCTCCCGAAGACTATCAACCTAATCAGTACCTCGAATATATGGATGAATTCGATAAAAAACTAAAAGAGCAAAGGAAAAGGCCAATTAGGGAAAAGACGGATAAACCCATTGAGATGGACCAGGATCCGGGGGCCGGAGAGGCAGAGGAGGAGGATAGAAATGAAGATGCCAGCTTAAAGAAACTATTGGATCATCAGCGTCGTTTGGAATTGGGCGAATTGGATATGGACTGCAGTGAACTGACCTTAGCTGCATCACAACCTCCAACTCCCACCGCCGCTACCGCTGTGAGTTGCTGATTATTTGGTGGTGACTTTTCTGCGTCTGCGCATTAGCTCTCAAACCCTGGGCCAGTGTATTAGCCTCAAGTTTTGAGCCCAGATTTCTGCCAACCAGAAAAGTTAAATTAATTAAAATATTGGACAGACAAAAAAAAAACCTAAAGTTAAACAATCAAAAAAGCCACAAAAAATATATTAATATCCAAAATGGTTATCCAACGCAGTTGGAAAATCCTTAGTGATGCTGGCAGTGGGAGCCAAACCTCATCAAATCTCAATGATAATCAACAACGTTCACCTTCGGGCCTGCAGCAGCAGTCAATAAATTCCTCTTCAGATGATTCAGATTGTTCTAATCAAACCACTCATTCCATGGACACACGAGTGGCCAGTCCCTCGCCCATTGATCATCGCAAGTCACTTGAATCCGAATCCAACAATGACACATCCTCGCTCTCGTTATCCCTCCTTTGCGAATCCAACTCAACAGATGCAGAGCCCCCCACGCCACTGGTACGAATAAATTGAACACTTATATATATATAGATTTTTGTTGCTAATTTTCAATGAATATCTAGAAATATGTGACCACACCGGATATGGCCGAATCTATGTTGCAGCGCATCCGTCAGCGTTTGAGTAGCTCACATAACATTGAAAGCGGTGGCAGTGCTGAGTCTGCGATGAGAGCTCTGGAATTGCTCAGAATTAGTGTTCAGCAATCGTTTGATGCGGAGGTCAATCAGATAATAAAGCGCTACATGAATGTAAGATGGAAAACTTTTATTTAAATCATTCATTTGGTTATTTTCTTAAAAATCGTTGAGTACGAGTTATAGAAGTTTAATTTAAAAAACCAATTAAATAAACAACGCGGTAAGGAGACGCGAGAATTGTGAGTTTATAATTATCATATTGAATCTTTTTATTTATTTAAGTTATTTATCTACACCCGCCCCAGTTTGACTTCCAAAGGAAGGATGTAAAATTCTATAAGGATTATAGAAACCTTTAAACTGAGTAGCAAATCAAATAAAATATAATATAGATATGGTGCATTTTTCCGGTGATAAAAGAGAGCGAGACAGCAGAATCGAAAATCTGAATAGAAATTGATTGATATTATTGCTCACCTTATTTCTGTCTCATTTCATTTATATATATATAGAGTTACTTCAGGCCCGCATTTGGCAACATAAAGGAGAATTTGGGTCAACATACTGTGAATGAGGAAACCCTACGAAAAATGTCATCCTGCGCTTTGCTGGAAAATGCCAAAGCACAGTATACGAATTTCATACGACAACAGCGTCTACTTCCAAGTTCCGCAGAGCAGCAGCAGCAACAACAGCATCACCAGCAGCAACAACAACAGCAGCAGCAACGAGTGAGTCTTAAAAGGCCGGCAAAACAGAATGATTTTAACAATGCCAGCAAAATGTTTGCCAATAATCTGGGTTATGCCACTGGGAAGCCGATGCCCGCACAAAATCAATTGGGCACTTTATTACCCCAACAACAACAGCAGCAACATCAGCAACAACAGCAGCAACAACAATCTTTGGGACAGTCTCTGCCACTCCAACAGCCGCAGCAACAACAACCGCAGCAGCAGACTCAAAGGGCTTTAATTACACCCATTGTGGGGGGTACTCTGCCTACACCAGTGCGTCGTCAGATCTTTTGGAATACGGCCCAAATTTCGACAACTACAAAATTTGTTTTGGATGTTCAAGCTAATTTGGCCTTCGGTTTTGGCACCGATGGCAAGGAGCGTTTAGCTAGCAAACATCCAGAGCTAATACGTTACCTGCCCGATGCAGAAGATCGGGATTGGTTGGCATCACGCGGCATTATACCGTCTGAAAATCGAAGTTCTCGTTTCTTGTTTCTCATTTACGACGAAGTTTGCCGTTTACAACAGTCGCATGAGTTATATCGCCACAAGACCAATATAGATCTAAGCATGATGCTAACATTCAGTGTCACCGAGGCCATGATACACAAAATGAAATTGTTTTTTGTTGATTTAAATATCAAGAGTCGTGGTTTAATAACAAATTCGTATATCATGGCCAACAATCAACAGCAGCAGCAGCCGCAACAACAGCAATCTGCGGCAGTGTCTAATAACAGTCACCTGAGGAATGCTCTGCTTCAGGGAGTGACAGCCCAGCAGCAGCAGCAACAATTGGTTATACAAGCACAACAGTCGACGACCACACTATCGCCATCAGAGGAAGTTGCCATGAAGGATCAATTAATGCCGGCTGCTTCGCCCACACCTTGCCTTCAGGGACAAGTTGTGGGCAGCAGCAGTAACTCTACTGTTTCCACGCTAAAAGCCAAACAGGTGTCCAGTTCCACATTGAGTTCATCGCATGCCACACTCACAGCTCTGTTAAACAATGCCGGAGCAGCTCCAACCTCTTCATCATCATCATCATCATCATCATCGTCGTCGAGTGGTTCTACTACTAGTTCAGGCGGCAAGTTTAGAAACTAATTCAAACAGGTATTATCATCATCTCTAAAAATGTCAAATTTCTAGCAATAAAAGTTACTTCCTTAAAAATTATAAAATGAAATCCTATCACACAGGAAGAGTTCGATTAAAAAAACGCTTGAATTTCGATCATGTCTGATTGATATGGCTGGCTGGCTGGAGTCGTTTCATTGGCCTCGATCAGTTGAAGATCATCAAACTTTATGGAAGTTCGATTCGCGTTTATCTGCTATAGTGATTCATATCTAATTTGGAGAATTTCTGGAATATCAGCTAAACATTCTATTGTATGTTCATCGATTCGTTTTGAAGTACCTTTGTGTAATCAAGATGGCTATTTTAGGTGTGCTTGTGTGTAAAGCAAACATCTTCACAATATTATAAACTTACATATGTGATATTGATTTTCTTCATTTTGGGTTTTTAATTACGACAAATCGATGATCGATTGATCCTTCATTTTGTGCAAAAATTAAACGATTTGCGCCTCCCTAACTATTTGATAATGATTTTATTTATAAACCATTGTTTATAGAATGACCCTTGCTAGATAATTTGTAAATGAATAAGTAAACGCACCGCGTCTCAGTGAAGAGAGAATGACAGTTAGAAAGGGAGAGAGAGAAAGACAGTGACAGAGATAGAGGTACATGCTCACCTGTCGGACACACATTTGCTTAATAATATTTGCACATGTGTTTCTTTTGTTTAAAACAAATCTACGTAATTAATTTAATAAAACAAATTCTAGTTAATCTCTGTGCGTCGACTAGGCGTATACCCCGTCCCATCAACATCAGAGTTATGTCTCAGAGTCGTTTCGTCACGTCGTTTGTATACGCCCCCATGGAGGCGGATGGCACTCACTAGAAGGGTATAATAAATACCCTATAAATAATCAAGCTATCATCATAAATTTAACATATACATACATACGTAGGTAGGTAGGTATATAATCATAAACATTTGGGTTTTAGAGCTATGTGAATGAAACGTGGATTGGAAATTGGAACGATCAATAAAAATTTATATATGTTATATGGCGGTTGTGGGCTAATTTTGGAAGGCAAGAACTTGAATTTAGTCGGAAAGTATACATAGATGATGCTTTTGAATCTAATATATATATATATATATATATATATATACATATATATATATATACATATGTATATGAATTGACGTTTTTAATAAACCCGTTTACTTTATGTCTAGGGGAATTAATCATAGTTATATAGATATTGCAGTTAGTACTAAATTTGACGATCTCCATAAAGACTTTTTTTTATGGATATGGAGGAGGATCGAATTGTTATTATATCGCGATTGGCATACATTTTGTATTTATATTTTTCATATGGGGCACGCCTTTCTTTTACCCTTCTTAGCCAGAGGGTATTACAAATGCTGCTGCTCCTGCCTGCCCTATCAGCTGAAGACTCAACTAAAGAAAACTTTAAAAAAAAGCAAAGAACAAAAACAACTTGAACCAACAGTTAAAACTCTTAAAATCTACATCAAGCGACAACTGGCCTCAACTAGCAGGTACACTCTCTAACACAAAAAAATGTAGCTGTTAAAAAAGTTATACTCTAATGATAGTGCATTTAAATTATTTAAAATATTTCGTAGTGGAAGTCCCTCTCTATGTTGGACTTGGAAGAAATTTAGTGCTAACATTTTCAACGAGAATGAACCCAAATTTTGTAAGCAAGTGGTATTGACCAATTCGTTTTTGCGGTTAGAGCGTCGGCAGTAGGTGGCGGCAGCGGCAGAAGCAGAGGCAGAGCCATTGGCATTGTTGCTGCTGCCGTAGTCGCTGTCGATGTCGTTGGCGTTTGCTTGGCGCTTCAGTTTTTCAGTTGCTTGGTTGGTTGTGGCTTATGAGCACGCTTTATAGCCTATGCTGGTGCTCCCTTCTCCCCCTCAACCTTACACCGTCCCTCAAACAAACACACACTCAAACGCGCGCGCTTACACACCCACAAAGAAGAAACGGGCCAACAAACTACAAAAAAAAAAACAAATAACTCAAATTTTTCCCTAAACTCACTAAAAGCGTTTTGGGCCTTTGACATTGTCTCGTGATACGCGTCGGCGGCCAAGTGATAAGAGCAGAAATATGCAGCAGAGGTAAAAGAAAGTGCTTAAGAAGTTTTTGTTGTTTTTTTTTTTTTAAGTCAAGTGTATCTACAATTATATAGTATATTTATATAATAGATTATAAATGTCATTTGTTTATTTCGGCATTTATATGGGGAGCTTAAGAAAGTGTTAACTGAAAACAACGGCAACTCAAACGCAAACCGAAAACGCACCACGACGTCGTCGCGTCGACTCGTCTGTTTAGTGTTTATAAAATTTATGATGGTATAAATTTTATAAAATGCCTTTGCATTTGTTGCTACATTTACTGCCACTTGGTATTTTCATTTCATTTCAATTTCTTGGCATTGGCTTATCAAAAACATAAATACATACATACATAAAAAAAATATTCACTAAACTTGATAAACTGTTAACTGTGCTTGGTTGTTGTAAACTTGTCAGTATCAATGTCTCTCTCTCCCTCTCGCTCTCTGTCATTCAACAAGTGTCTATGGCTGTATCTCTGTCTGTGTGTGCGTTAGCTGCTTGATAAGCTCTTTTGGTTAGTGCTGTTGGCCAAGATCAATTTGCTGATCCATTGGGAAATGGGAACCCCGCACACACACACACATACAGAAAGGAAAAAAACCCAAGCTTAATGCAATTCAAGCTTAACGGGTAAATTCTGCAATAATCCAAACAACATCGAGATGTCGAACCATTCAACAGCTGGCTGAGTCATGACGTTTTTGGCGGCAATTAACACTTGAAATGGAATCAAATCAAGCCAAAATCAAATTCAAACAGTTATGATAAGGCAAAAACACACACACAGAAACCCCAGCACACACACAATTGCCGTCAGTCAGTCAGTTGTTAAAGCAAACAAATAGCAAAATAATTGAAATAACTAACACTCCACACTTGGTTGGGTGTTTTTCCCTTCTATTCGTTTCGTCTGAATCCATTTCTTTGCAGTCCAACAACAACAAACAATTGGTCATTTCAGCCACTACATCGCCAGAGGAGCATCGGTGCTGGCGGCGGTAATGCTAGCTATCAGCATCATGTGCTCAATACAGTACCCGAGGCAGCTGTGCTGACGACGCCCCCGCCAAATCGTAAGCGTAAGTTCAACAATAAATCAAATGGTTTTTACAACCGTTACATTTCCAATTGAATTTGAAATGTGTGCCATAGCATTTAGCTTTTGCATGCGTTTGTCAATTACCAGTGGCGCCGTCTTTGCAATAGCGGTGCCACCCAATTATGCAAAATTACTTTCTGGCAACACTAGTTTTGAATAGCACTGTATTGGCAACACGGCATCTAAAACCAACAACAACAAAAAAATAACAAAAAATTTACAGCGCTCCAAATACAAATTGCTGGCATTTCGTCTGCGGCTGCTAATCCTTTTCCTGCTTCCGCATCCGCAACGGCATCTGTTGGAGCTGCTGGCGAGAAGTCAACAACCAAACGCAGGTACATAACAGCGCGCAAGAAGACAAAGACAGCCATGAAAATGCTGGTGGATACAGAGCGGGAGGAAGCGCTCAACTTGGTATGTGTATAAAACTGTTATTGTTGTTGTTGCTGTTGCTACCGTTACCGTTACTTCCAAAAAAAGACAAAAAACGAAACAGACAAGTAAAATAACAGCAGCAAATGAAAATGTATTCTTAATTGATTATTGATTGTGTTGCGTTCGATTTTTTTCTCTTGTTTCTTCAACTCATAAATGTTGCGGCCGCTGTGACTTATGGCGTCGGGGGTGGTACGATGGATGGTGGGGCGGGGGTGGTGTTGGGGTTGGTGAATTTATTATTGATTTGTACACGAAACAAAACGTGCCTTTGCCTTTGTTTGGTGGTGGCGGGGCGCTATCGCAAAACAAACACTCACACACATTCTACAAATACAAATGCAAACGCAGCAAATTGAATTTGAATGGGTGCTGAGGCAAGAAGTACATGCGATATTAAAACAATTGCGAACCATTCTGGTGGTAAGTTAAGTCAACTACAACAATATAGACTGGGAGATAACTAATCTATCTGTACACCTGACCCACACTCACACCCACATGCCCTTCATTCACCCACGCATCTGCATGTCTGGCTACCGTTCCGTTTAGGAGTGTGCTCATCGATTTCCCGTGCCGCTCTATGAAAATGAGGGAAAGAAGACTGAAAAGTTTATACTCAGCGTGTCGCCCGATCAGCTAAAGGCGGTGTTAACCCTGACAGGCGATGCCATAACACAGGCGGTGAGTATGTGATTTACCTCCCACTATGCATGTGCTAATCCCATTTCGTTCGATTTGCAGGATATTAGCTTTAAGCTGTGCAAAGCTCCCAGCCAAACGCAACGTACCTCAATTACCCACGACTCACCATGGAAGCTGCAGCAGGTCCAGGATGCCGCCAATCATCTGCAGACAGCTATTAATCACATTGACGATGTTGATGACTCTTATCACTTCAAGTGAGTCAGCGCAATTATAACATACAGATGTAGATGTACGAGTATATGGAAAAATTCATGTTATTCTGGTATTCTTTAGAACCTCTGATGAAGTGTTGCATGTGATAGGCAATATTCTGGATGCTTTGCAGCGTGGACGCACAAGTCTATTGGTCCCAAAGAAAAAGCCCATCGATGAGCTGATCAAGGGACGTAATATGAAATCGTTGGTGCCTAATTTACCCGAAGATTTGGCAGTTAGTTTCTACTTGCAAAGCCACAAGCTTATTATAGCCGTCTATCAGCTGTTAAATAACCAAGGAACAATGCGCTTCGATTCACGACAGGCCGAGGCATCGGTGCAATGGTTAAACGATGTTTTGCTATTGCTAATGAACGGCCAAAAGCTCTGCCAGCAATTAAAAGACAAGGTAAGAAATGCGAGATGTTGTAAGAATTTGAGATCGTTACTCTAAGATAAAAGGTATATCATCCAATAGGCGGATGTTTGTCAGTTTATTTAGGTGTTATTTGGCCTAGTTGCAGGCTGTCCACATATTCTAAAATTTAGCTTTATTGAGTAATCTTTTTTTTTGCAATTGGTAACGATTACCATAATTCTGATTCTTGTAAAGATCGAATTCCCGCAGACGGTTAGCTATTATTAAAAAGAATCGGTAAAATTGGAACTTATTTTTTGTAACCATAAGACATAAGGGTATTGAGAGTTCGACACTTCAAACCGGCACCATATAGTGGATATATGTAGGTTTGCTCTTGACTTGGGGATAAAAGGAGGTGGAACAGTTAACAGATGTGTGTCTATTCCCAATTTAGAGGCACCCACCACAAGAAGGGGCATTCGGTTGCCAATAAAATGAAAAAGGAAAAATAAGAATGTTGTATTTAGTTATTGGCCAAATGCCAATGGCCAAATGAACGATGAACGAGCTGCAGCTACTCACTATGACGCACAAGCAATTATGAATTATTTGCGAAATGTTTTTAATTCTTGTCTTGTTTTCTCTCCCTTTTTTGTTCTTTTTTTTTCTAGATATCTGTGTTTTCAGTATATAAAGATTTTACAGTTGGTTCGCGTTCACCCTCGGCATTATCCTACTGAAGAGAAGGGGTTCATTATCTTATATAATAATCCAAAATCAAAGAATGGGCGACAGAAAACAATAACAACAATAATAGCTAATAATGAAATTGTACTTATAATAGTAAAAACAAAATCACGTAGTTAAAACACACACGTTGCTATAACCTATAAAAACACACACATAAATATGTATATATATATATATTATATATACAAAGCGTATATACAACTAAATTTAGTTTTAAAACAATCAACATTCACAATGTTCATAGAATTTTTTTGAGTGTATTCCTCCGTTTTATTCCTTATTTTGATAGTTTTTTTTTTGTTTTTTCTCCTTCTCATTTGTTCGCTTCACGTCACTCCAATTATGCATCTAAATGCAAAACTAAATGAAATTGCTAGATAATTATAGTTTATATGTTGTAATATTATTAAATTATCTGTATGTATGTAACTATTATTATTTATGCAAAAAAAAGAAAAGCTAAAGGAAAAGAGATTCTGATCTAAATCTAATGGCACCCATGATGTAATTGTGTGTCAGTACTTAACAGTTACTTAACTTAACGGAGAGTTATACTATATACAACCCGCATGAACAGATATATATATATATACATCGTATATACATCCCTATATATATATATACATTTACATTTCAAGCAAAATGTTGATTGTAAAACCAACGGTGGACAGAATTTTTAATTGTACTAGTGAAAAAGCAAAAACAAAGAAAATGAAACACCATTTTGTATTCGTACTATATTTATATTCTATAAATGTGTTGTTAATGTTTAAGAACAGAGCCTAATCCTAAAAAATCTTATCCAAAGTCATTTGTATCAACGGCCTTTTACTTCTTCATTTACTTTACACTAACTAGCGAAATCTACTAAAAAAAAAAACATTACTAAACAAAAAAATGAATGAAGATACACACATAGAGAGAAAGAGAGAGAGAAAAATGAAGATGCAACGAAAACAATTACCCATGTACTTATGGATCATATTGGTAATTTAATAAAGACAAAGAAACTACTTATGGTTAAAACACTTAAGCATATTAAATAATCCACATTCATTTCATTTGATTGTTGTTAAAATAAAAATTTGAATTGAAAACTTTTTAAAATTTTTGAATTTGATATATTATCGATAGTAAGATCGTTTGAAGTGAGTGGCAACCCTCCGCCTTGCAAAAATCTCGATGTGTTATCGATCTTGTCATCGTTTTTTTTTTCCCAGATCTAGTTTCTGTTTAACCGTTATATGAAGTGTTGTCTGCATTTTTGAGCTTAATCTTTTTTTGTCATTGTTTGGTTCGCAAAGCTGCAATTAATAATAATAATTAATTAATAACAAATAGGTAAGTGCAGTTCTTTGCGGAGAAATGGTTAATGGCAAATTGGCAACTACAACAAAGAAAAGGCATCAACATTCAACATATATATGTCCAAGGGTGTCTCTTGCACTGGAGTGCCGCGTAGATGTCGAAATAGACGCGGAAACCAGTTTGTAGTAATTAAATTGATGCTAGTTTATTGCTGTTGTTGGTTAGTTGGTGTGTGTTGCTTTTGTATTTTGTAATCATAGCCGCTGCCTCTGCGTTTTGCAGTTTCTTTTTGGTCTCGTCGTTTAACGGCGGCTGCGCTGCGAGGTGAAGTGATAAATTTGTTGACCGTGGCCAAGTAACACATAAAGAGGAAGCCGAATTCGAAGCCCAACTTTGAATAAAGACGAAACACAACTCTATTCTGTTAATATTTTTTTCTTTGAGTTAAACAAAAGAGTTAAAAGCTAAGTCTGAAAATAAAAAAGCGAAGGGGAAAATTGCAAAGTTTAGTTCTTTCCACCCAAGGTTTGTACTTATTAAGTAATTGTATAGAAGCAGAGATGAAAGAGCGAACAGGTTTCAGAGCAATAATAGCACATTATGGATGATCCAATTTGATCGAACTCTACTGCGACTAAAGTTCATATAACCATCTTTGGGAATAGTCAACTACTATATAAAGTCACGAAAAACTAGATGTTTTATCAAAAAAGAGAGTAAAAGGAAGTAAGTAGAAAAAATGTATCAATTATTTGAAAATAGTCGTACAAAGATTGAAGCGATATCAGCTCATGTGTTACTCTCATCCGCAAGACTGAACGGAAACGCGCCAAATGAGAGACAAAAGATTGCAGTTTATCTTAGATATCACCTTCATTATTATAATAAATAGTCACGTAAGCCAATTTAAGCAGTTTGGTGTCCACCATAGAGCCAACTTTTGTGCCAAGTCATTCCAAAACAAGCTTACTGACCCCCGACGATGGTTTGTCCAACTTATCATGATGAGCATGGGCTAGTTTTATATGACTTCTTGCGACATAGAGTCTTGCTATATCATCATGGCTCGTCATTTCTTGTTTTTGTTTGTGGCGAACTGGTTTAAAAATTAACCTGCACTTGTTTATTTAGTTTCAGTCCACTCTGAAGATTCGACGTAATGAGTAGCAGCAGCAACAGCAATGTGGATAGCGGGGATGTGGTGCTAGTCACCGGTGGCAGTGGCTTTTTAGGTCAACACCTTATAAAGCAGTTGTTGGAGCATCGCAAGGAGCTTCACATCAAGGAGATACGATCATTGGACATTGTGCCGTATAAGAACAACATTGGGCACTCGGAGACGCCGTCCATATTGAAAACATTTGTAGCTGATATTACAGATGGGAACGAGAGTGAGACTCTCAACGGGATCTTTAAGGGTGTCGATGGTGTATTTCATTGTGCGGCATGTGTGAAAATTGAGTATCCCCCCAACTATGATGAGCTGGAACGAGTAAATATTAATGGTAAGCGATCTGACTGATCTCCTATTGGTCAGAAAATAATGAATTCCTTTTCTAGGTACTCGCACTGTGGTCGATCTGTGCATAAGGAATAATGTGAAACGTTTGGTTTATACCAGTTGCACTTCCGTGTGCTTTGTACCCTTTAAGGGACGCAGCACATTTTCGGCTGTAATCAATTCCACAGAATCAAAGACAGATACCCCTTCATTGGAGACTTCTACCAAAAATCTGTGGGAACAAGATGGTCAATTCCTGATTGCTGGCTATGCCTCGAGCAAACTAAGGGCTGAAAATATTGTTGTGAATTCCAATGGTGCTCCTTTGCATAATCAATTGGGTAAGGGACTTTTCCACAAAGATAACTTCCTAAGTTAATATACTTCTTGCAGATTACCTGACCACCACAGCCATACGGGCTCCATTGACATATGGTGAATGTGATTCACATTTCATCACCAAAGTCTTTGAGTATTTATCAAATCGTAGATGGGTTTTCCCTCGGATTGCTGGAGTTGGTGGCAAACAGCAGCTGGTCTACGTGGGAAATGTAGCCTGGGGCCATCTTTGCGCTTACAAGGCTCTGAAAACTTCTGCGAAAGCTGTCAACGGTCTGCCCATATTCGTTACCGATGACACTGGCATAAATGATGTGTCGAGATTTGTCCAAAAAATGGCTCTGATAGGCGAGCGTGTCAAAGTAAAAACCAGTTGGTGGTACGTGCCCCACTTTCTCTTCTATTTCCTTGCATTTCTATTGGAATTCGTGGTGCGTGCGGCATTCCCATATACCAAATATCGGTTGGCTTACTCCCCGCGAGCAATTGCCTCGTACACTTCATCGATGTTAATGTACAATCGACTGAGAGCTTCCATTCACATGGACTATATGCCTCTATACGATCCAGATGCAAGTGCGGCCCAAAGTGCCAAATGGTACGCCCAATGGTGGGACGAGAAGCAGCAGCTCAGGCACACCAAGCAAAAGAAGTCCAGTTGAGGTATTCACCGCTCTTCATGATCCTATTGTGTTGTGTATTATGTATGTAGTCTAGTGTAAATTTTGTGTTGTATCTTTGAATGTCCTTGTCCCACTTTTGTCTGACATCGTTTTTGTATAATGATTATTAAATGGGTTGTTGTGTTTTTTTTTTTTTAAATAATCATAACTCTATGTGTGTAGTTGCATGTTTATTTTTATTAAGCCTCGGACTCAAATTAATAATTTTCGTAATCTTATGTCAAAAACCGCATCTTTCTCAAACTGTAGCTGCGACATTTTCTTAAACTTAAAAATGAAATTTGTACTCAATTTTAAAAAAAATTGAAAATTGAGTAAAATCTTAGTTTAACCAGCTTTAATGGTAATTGAAAGTTGAATTTCAAACGTCTCCAAAATCTGTAGTTTTTTGTGACACCCCTGAATATTCATGACCTTTCAAAAGGTCAAAAGGTTATAAATCCAAAAATTAGTGATAACTCAGCTTCTGGCGGGACTATTGCAATGAGCTTTGGCAAGAAAATAGTTAATATTTTAACTTTCGTTTAAATTGCTAATTTTGTTCTGATCCTTTAACGAAATCACGGCCACGAGGTTCGCGTTCGAGTTACGCCCTAGACCTTAAAAGGAAAAAATATCGTTATTTGTTGTTTTTATTAATGCCAAATAAAAGATGTAATTTTCAGATGTACATATGATTGTGACTTTGACTGCGAGTTTGTGACTTTTTGGCAATTTGGCTACTAACCCCCTTACAGAAACTCGAGCAACATTTTTGGAAGAGTATTGGGAGTCCTAGTCCTGGAAAACATAAAATCCCATGTCCTGGCAAAATCGGTTAATGTCCTGCGGAGTTATGTCGTAATGAAACCAGTTAAAAGAAAAATTGTTTGTTAATTTTATTTTTATTATGTTAAGAAAAATTGTTTGTTGATTTTATCTTTATTAAGTTAAGACACAATTGTTTTATATAATTTAATCCTAGTTTCAATATAATTTAATCCTAATTTAAATATAATTTATTCCTAATATTATTCAAGCATTCAAGGACTTGGAAAAAAAACACGAAAATATCATGTTCTGCGTCCTTAGATGCCTTCTTCTTTGATGCGAATCGATGCGGCTCATCAATGGCATTCGAACGCACCATGTCCTGCCGTCCTGCGACAGGATTTACGGATTTTAGAGCTTAAAAATCATTTCATATCATTTTAGTGAATAAATTATGTGTAGCATACTTTTAGGGCTTAATAAACTTACCTAAAAAAAAATTGTGTAGCATAATTTTGGGGGTTTTTGAAAATAAAAATCAGCCATCTAAATTATGTGTAGCATACTTTTAGGGCTCAATAAACAAAACTAAAAAAATTGTGTAGCATAATTTTGGGGTGGGGTTTAAAATTAAAATACAGCCATCTACTGTGCACTTCTGTTCGCCTGGTATTTCATTTTGGCCCCAGTACAAAATTTGAATTTGTGCCGGCTGAAATTTCCGCTGGGGGACAAAATGAAATACCAGGCGAACAGAAATGCATAGTAGGTGGCTGGTCCTTTAAATTCATAAATTAAAAATCAGCCACCTACTATGCATTTCTGTTCGCCTGGTATTTCATTCTGTCCCCCAGCGGAAATTTCAGCCGGCAAAAATTCAAATTTCACCTGGGGGACAAAATGAAATACCAGGCGAACAGAAATGCATAGTAGGTGGCTGGTCCTTTAAATTCATAAATTAAAAATCAGCCACCTACTAGGCATTTCTGTTCGCCTGGTATTTCATTTTGTCCCCCCCCGGAAATTTCAGCCGGCAAAAATTCAAATTTTGTACTGGGGCCAAAATGAAATACCAGGCGAACAGAAGTGCACAGTAGGTGGCTGTATTTTAATTTTAAACCCCACCCCAAAATTATGCTACACAATTTTTTTTAGTTTTGTTTATTGAGCCCTAAAAGTATGCTACACATAATTTATTCACTAAAATGATATTAAATGGTTTTTTAGCTCTAAAATCCGTAAATCCTGTCCCAGGACGACAGGATATGGTGCGTTCAAATGCCCTTGATGAGCCGCATCGAGTGGCATTAAAAAAGGAGGCATCTAAGGATGCAGGACATGATATTTTTGTTGTTTTACTTAAGTTTATTTACTAAAATTATATGAAATGGGTTTTTAGCTCTAAAATCTGCAAATCCTGCCGCAGGACGAAAAGACATGGTGCGTTCGAATGTCCTTGATGATCCGCGTCGATTGGCATCAAAAAAAGTAGGGGTCATCTAAGGATGGAAAAAATTGTATTAGTGATTTTTTTCTAAGTCCCAGGATGCACCAGACGGGCAACAAAACAGAAAAAACACACGAAATCCCTAATATCTCAGCTCCTGGCAGGACTATTGGGATGTCCTTTACACAGATGATAGTCCTTGATGAATCGAATCGTTTGAGACCATTTTTGTCCTGGTCCTTCAAAGGACTCGCGAGATTTTAGCTATTTTTGTAAATACAAAAAGGTCCTTTTATCTCAGCTCCCTGAAGGACTTTCCAGGATCTAATAGTGTCAATCGACGCGGATCATCAAGGACTTCACTCTGGCCAAAGGACATGCGCATAGTCCTTGAAATGGCTGAGAAATAAGGATATTAGTAAATTTTTTGCGATTTTTGGCCATTTTGTCGACTTACCCCCTTGCAAAAATTTTTGCAAAATTTTTTGAAAGATATTCGGAATCCTTGAATGCAGATCGATAGTCCTGCTCCTGGAGATCCTAGAAAAACATGTCCTGCCGAAATCAGTTAATGTCCTGCGGAGCTATGGCCTTGAGAAAATGATCCTATTTTCGTTTTTTTTGCTCTAAAATCCGCAAATCCTGCCGCTGGATGAAAGGACATGATGCGTTCGATTGTCCTTGATGATCCGCATCGATTGGCATCAAAAAAGTAGGGGTCATCTAAGGATGCAGGACAAAAATTTTTTGGAAAGGGTCCTTTTTTATAGCTTTTAAAGGACTTTCGAGGACCTGCATATGTCAATTCAAGCGAATCAACAAGGTCCTTCCTCTGGCCAAAGGACATCCAAATCGTCCTTAAAATGGCCGAGTTATAAACACTTAAGTGTTTTTTGGACTTGTAATTTTTTCTTAAGAAAATTATCCTTTTTCGTTTTTTAGCTCTTAAAAACGCATATCCTGCCGCAGGACGAAAGGACATGGTTCGCTAGGATGTCCTTGATGCTCCGCGTCGATTGGCATCAAAAAAAGTAGGGGTCATCTAAGGATGCAAAACAGGATATTTGTGAATTTTTTCTAAGTCCCAGGATGCACCAGACGGGCAACAAAACAGAAAAAACACACGAAATCCCTAATATCTCAGCTCCTGGCAGGACTATTGGGATGTCCTTTACACAGATGATAGTCCTTGATGAATCGAATCGTTTGAGACCATTTTTGTCCTGGTCCTTCAAAGGACTCGCGAGATTTTAGCTATTTTTGTAAATACAAAAAGGTCCTTTTATCTCCGCTCCCTGAAGGACTTTCCAGGATCTAATAGTGTCAATCGACGCGGACCATCAAGGACTTCACTCTGGCCAAAGGACATCCGGATAGTCCTTGAAATGGCTGAGAAATAAGGATATTAGTAAATTTTTTGCGATTTTTGGCCATTTTGTCGACTTACCCCTTGCAAAAATTTTTGCAAAATTTTTTCAAAGATATTCGGAATCCTTGAATGCAGATCGATAGTCCTGCTCCTGGAGATCCTAGAAAAACATGTCCTGTCGAAATCGGTTAATGTCCTGCGGAGCTATGGCCTTGAGAAAATTATCCCTTTTTCGTTTTTTAGCTCCAAAATCCGCAAATCCTGCCGCAGGATGAAAGGACATGATGCGTTCGATTGTCCTTGATGATCCGCATCGATTGGCATCAAAAAAAGTAGGGGTCATCTAAGGATGCAGGACGCAAACTTTTTGGAAAGGTCCTATTTTTATAGCTTCATAAAGGACCTTCGAGGACCTGCATCTGTCCATTTATGCGAATCAACATGGTCCTTGATCTGGCCAAAGGACATCCGAATCGTCCTTAAAATGGCCGAGTTTTAAACACTTATGTGTTTTTTGGACTTGTAATTTTTTCTTGAGAAAATTATCCTTTTTCGTTTTTTAGCTCTTAAAAACGCATATCCTGCCGCAGGACGAAAGGACATGGTTCGCTAGGATGTCCTTGATGCTCCGCGTCGATTGGCATCAAAAAAGTAGGGGTCATCTAAGGATGCAAAACAGGATATTTGTGAATTTTTCTAAGTCCCAGGATGCACCAGACGGGCAACAAAACAGAAAAAACACACGAAATCCCTAATATCTCAGCTCCTGGCAGGACTATTGGGATGTCCTTTACACAGATGATAGTCCTTGATGAATCGAATCGTTTGAGACCATTTATGTCCTGGTCCTTCAAAGGACTCGCGAGATTTTAGCTATTTTTGTAAATACAAAAAGGTCCTTTTATCTCCGCTCCCTGAAGGACTTTCCAGGATCTAATAGTGTCAATCGACGCGGACCATCAAGGACTTCACTCTGGCCAAAGGACATCCGGATAGTCCTTGAAATGGCTGAGAAATAAGGATATTAGTAAATTTTTTGCGATTTTTGGCCATTTTGTCGACTTACCCCCTTGCAAAAATTTTTGCAAAATTTTTTCAAAGATATTCGGAATCCTTGAATGCAGATCGATAGTCCTGCTCCTGGAGATCCTAGAAAAACATGTCCTGTCGAAATCGGTTAATGTCCTGCGGAGCTATGGCCTTGAGAAAATTATCCCTTTTTCGTTTTTTAGCTCCAAAATCCGCAAATCCTGCCGCAGGATGAAAGGACATGATGCGTTCGATTGTCCTTGATGATCCGCATCGATTGGCATCAAAAAAAGTAGGGGTCATCTAAGGATGCAGGACGCAAACTTTTTGGAAAGGTCCTATTTTTATAGCTTCATAAAGGACCTTCGAGGACCTGCATCTGTCCATTTATGCGAATCAACATGGTCCTTGATCTGGCCAAAGGACATCCGAATCGTCCTTAAAATGGCCGAGTTTTAAACACTTATGTGTTTTTTGGACTTGTAATTTTTTCTTGAGAAAATTATCCTTTTTCGTTTTTTAGCTCTTAAAAACGCATATCCTGCCGCAGGACGAAAGGACATGGTTCGCTAGGATGTCCTTGATGCTCCGCGTCGATTGGCATCAAAAAAAGTAGGGGTCATCTAAGGATGCAAAACAGGATATTTGTGAATTTTTTCTAAGTCCCAGGATGCACCAGACGGGCAACAAAACAGAAAAAACACACGAAATCCCTAATATCTCAGCTCCTGGCAGGACTATTGGGATGTCCTTTACACAGATGATAGTCCTTGATGAATCGAATCGTTTGAGACCATTTATGTCCTGGTCCTTCAAAGGACTCGCGAGATTTTAGCTATTTTTGTAAATACAAAAAGGTCCTTTTATCTCCGCTCCCTGAAGGACTTTCCAGGATCTAATAGTGTCAATCGACGCGGACCATCAAGGACTTCACTCTGGCCAAAGGACATCCGGATAGTCCTTGAAATGGCTGAGAAATAAGGATATTAGTAAATTTTTTGCGATTTTTGGCCATTTTGTCGACTTACCCCCTTGCAAAAATTTTTGCAAAATTTTTTGAAAGATATTCGGAATCCTTGAATGCAGATCGATAGTCCTGCTCCTGGAGATCCTAGAAAAACATGTCCTGTCGAAATCGGTTAATGTCCTGCGGAGCTATGGCCTTGAGAAAATGATCCTATTTTCGTTTTTTTGCTCTAAAATCCGCAAATCCTGCCGCAGGATGAAAGGACATGATGCGTTCGATTGTCCTTGATGATCCGCATCGATTGGCATCAAAAAAAGTAGGGGTCATCTAAGGATGCAGGACGCAAACTTTTTGGAAAGGTCCTATTTTTATAGCTTCATAAAGGACCTTCGAGGACCTGCATCTGTCCATTTATGCGAATCAACATGGTCCTTGATCTGGCCAAAGGACATCCGAATCGTCCTTAAAATGGCCGAGTTTTAAACACTTATGTGTTTTTTGGACTTGTAATTTTTTCTTGAGAAAATTATCCTTTTTCGTTTTTTAGCTCTTAAAAACGCATATCCTGCCGCAGGACGAAAGGACATGGTTCGCTAGGATGTCCTTGATGCTCCGCGTCGATTGGCATCAAAAAAAGTAGGGGTCATCTAAGGATGCAAAACAGGATATTTGTGAATTTTTTCTAAGTCCCAGGATGCACCAGACGGGCAACAAAACAGAAAAAACACACGAAATCCCTAATATCTCAGCTCCTGGCAGGACTATTGGGATGTCCTTTACACAGATGATAGTCCTTGATGAATCGAATCGTTTGAGACCATTTATGTCCTGGTCCTTCAAAGGACTCGCGAGATTTTAGCTATTTTTGTAAATACAAAAAGGTCCTTTTATCTCCGCTCCCTAAAGGACTTTCCAGGATCTAATAGTGTCAATCGACGCGGACCATCAAGGACTTCACTCTGGCCAAAGGACATCCGGATAGTCCTTGAAATGGCTGAGAAATAAGGATATTAGTAAATTTTTTGCGATTTTTGGCCATTTTGTCGACTTACCCCCTTGCAAAAATTTTTGCAAAATTTTTTCAAAGATATTCGGAATCCTTGAATGCAGATCGATAGTCCTGCTCCTGGAGATCCTAGAAAACATGTCCTGTCGAAATCGGTTAATGTCCTGCGGAGCTATGGCCTTGAGAAAATTATCCCTTTTTCGTTTTTTAGCTCCAAAATCCGCAAATCCTGCCGCAGGATGAAAGGACATGATGCGTTCGATTGTCCTTGATGATCCGCATCGATTGGCATCAAAAAAAGTAGGGGTCATCTAAGGATGCAGGACGCAAACTTTTTGGAAAGGTCCTATTTTTATAGCTTCATAAAGGACCTTCGAGGACCTGCATCTGTCCATTTATGCGAATCAACATGGTCCTTGATCTGGCCAAAGGACATCCGAATCGTCCTTAAAATGGCCGAGTTTTAAACACTTATGTGTTTTTTGGACTTGTAATTTTTTCTTGAGAAAATTATCCTTTTTCGTTTTTTAGCTCTTAAAAACGCATATCCTGCCGCAGGACGAAAGGACATGGTTCGCTAGGATGTCCTTGATGCTCCGCGTCGATTGGCATCAAAAAAGTAGGGGTCATCTAAGGATGCAAAACAGGATATTTGTGAATTTTTTCTAAGTCCCAGGATGCACCAGACGGGCAACAAAACAGAAAAAACACACGAAATCCCTAATATCTCAGCTCCTGGCAGGACTATTGGGATGTCCTTTACACAGATGATAGTCCTTGATGAATCGAATCGTTTGAGACCATTTATGTCCTGGTCCTTCAAAGGACTCGCGAGATTTTAGCTATTTTTGTAAATACAAAAAGGTCCTTTTATCTCCGCTCCCTAAAGGACTTTCCAGGATCTAATAGTGTCAATCGACGCGGACCATCAAGGACTTCACTCTGGCCAAAGGACATCCGGATAGTCCTTGAAATGGCTGAGAAATAAGGATATTAGTAAATTTTTTGCGATTTTTGGCCATTTTGTCGACTTACCCCCTTGCAAAAATTTTTGCAAAATTTTTTCAAAGATATTCGGAATCCTTGAATGCAGATCGATAGTCCTGCTCCTGGAGATCCTAGAAAAACATGTCCTGTCGAAATCGGTTAATATCCTGCGGAGCTATGGCCTTGAGAAAATTATCCCTTTTTCGTTTTTTAGCTCCAAAATCCGCAAATCCTGCCGCAGGATGAAAGGACATGATGCGTTCGATTGTCCTTGATGATCCGCATCGATTGGCATCAAAAAAGTAGGGGTCATCTAAGGATGCAGGACGCAAACTTTTTGGAAAGGTCCTATTTTTATAGCTTCATAAAGGACCTTCGAGGACCTGCATCTGTCCATTTATGCGAATCAACATGGTCCTTGATCTGGCCAAAGGACATCCGAATCGTCCTTAAAATGGCCGAGTTTTAAACACTTATGTGTTTTTTGGACTTGTAATTTTTTCTTGAGAAAATTATCCTTTTTCGTTTTTTAGTTCTTAAAAACGCATATCCTGCCGCAGGACGAAAGGACATGGTTCGCTAGGATGTCCTTGATGCTCCGCGTCGATTGGCATCAAAAAAGTAGGGGTCATCTAAGGATGCAAAACAGGATATTTGTGAATTTTTTCTAAGTCCCAGGATGCACCAGACGGGCAACAAAACAGAAAAAAACACACGAAATCCCTAATATCTCAGCTCCTGGCAGGACTATTGGGATGTCCTTTACACAGATGATAGTCCTTGATGAATCGAATCGTTTGAGACCATTTATGTCCTGGTCCTTCAAAGGACTCGCGAGATTTTAGCTATTTTTGTAAATACAAAAAGGTCCTTTTATCTCCGCTCCCTGAAGGACTTTCCAGGATCTAATAGTGTCAATCGACGCGGACCATCAAGGACTTCACTCTGGCCAAAGGACATCCGGATAGTCCTTGAAATGGCTGAGAAATAAGGATATTAGTAAATTTTTTGCGATTTTTGGCCATTTTGTCGACTTACCCCTTGCAAAAATTTTTGCAAAATTTTTTCAAAGATATTCGGAATCCTTGAATGCAGATCGATAGTCCTGCTCCTGGAGATCCTAGAAAAACATGTCCTGGCGAAATCGGTTAATATCCTGCGGAGCTATGGCCTTGAGAAAATTATCCCTTTTTCGTTTTTTAGCTCCAAAATCCGCAAATCCTGCCGCAGGATGAAAGGACATGATGCGTTCGATTGTCCTTGATGATCCGCATCGATTGGCATCAAAAAAGTAGGGGTCATCTAAGGATGCAGGACGCAAACTTTTTGGAAAGGTCCTATTTTTATAGCTTCATAAAGGACCTTCGAGGACCTGCATCTGTCCATTTATGCGAATCAACATGGTCCTTGATCTGGCCAAAGGACATCCGAATCGTCCTTAAAATGGCCGAGTTTTAAACACTTATGTGTTTTTTGGACTTGTAATTTTTTCTTGAGAAAATTATCCTTTTTCGTTTTTTAGCTCTTAAAAACGCATATCCTGCCGCAGGACGAAAGGACATGGTTCGCTAGGATGTCCTTGATGCTCCGCGTCGATTGGCATCAAAAAAGTAGGGGTCATCTAAGGATGCAAAACAGGATATTTGTGAATTTTTTCTAAGTCCCAGGATGCACCAGACGGGCAACAAAACAGAAAAAACACACGAAATCCCTAATATCTCAGCTCCTGGCAGGACTATTGGGATGTCCTTTACACAGATGATAGTCCTTGATGAATCGAATCGTTTGAGACCATTTTTGTCCTGGTCCTTCAAAGGACTCGCGAGATTTTAGCTATTTTTGTAAATACAAAAAGGTCCTTTTATCTCCGCTCCCTGAAGGACTTTCCAGGATCTAATAGTGTCAATCGACGCGGACCATCAAGGACTTCACTCTGGCCAAAGGACATCCGGATAGTCCTTGAAATGGCTGAGAAATAAGGATATTAGTAAATTTTTTGCGATTTTTGGCCATTTTGTCGACTTACCCCCTTGCAAAAATTTTTGCAAAATTTTTTCAAAGATATTCGGAATCCTTGAATGCAGATCGATAGTCCTGCTCCTGGAGATCCTAGAAAAACATGTCCTGTCGAAATCGGTTAATGTCCTGCGGAGCTATGGCCTTGAGAAAATTATCCCTTTTTCGTTTTTTAGCTCCAAAATCCGCAAATCCTGCCGCAGGATGAAAGGACATGATGCGTTCGATTGTCCTTGATGATCCGCATCGATTGGCATCAAAAAAAGTAGGGGTCATCTAAGGATGCAGGACGCAAACTTTTTGGAAAGGTCCTATTTTTATAGCTTCATAAAGGACCTTCGAGGACCTGCATCTGTCCATTTATGCGAATCAACATGGTCCTTGATCTGGCCAAAGGACATCCGAATCGTCCTTAAAATGGCCGAGTTTTAAACACTTATGTGTTTTTTGGACTTGTAATTTTTTCTTGAGAAAATTATCCTTTTTCGTTTTTTAGCTCTTAAAAACGCATATCCTGCCGCAGGACGAAAGGACATGGTTCGCTAGGATGTCCTTGATGCTCCGCGTCGATTGGCATCAAAAAAGTAGGGGTCATCTAAGGATGCAAAACAGGATATTTGTGAATTTTTTCTAAGTCCCAGGATGCACCAGACGGGCAACAAAACAGAAAAAACACACGAAATCCCTAATATCTCAGCTCCTGGCAGGACTATTGGGATGTCCTTTACACAGATGATAGTCCTTGATGAATCGAATCGTTTGAGACCATTTATGTCCTGGTCCTTCAAAGGACTCGCGAGATTTTAGCTATTTTTGTAAATACAAAAAGGTCCTTTTATCTCCGCTCCCTGAAGGACTTTCCAGGATCTAATAGTGTCAATCGACGCGGATCATCAAGGACTTCAATTGGGCCAAGGGACATAGGGATAGTCCTTGAAATGGCCGAGTTTTAAACACTTATGTGTTTGTTGGACTTGTAATTTTTTCATGCAAATGTTGCTGCATGTATGTCCCGCAGCAACTGTTGCTGCGGTGCAAACCATGAAAATGTTGCTGCGGTGCAGACCATGAAAATGTTGCTGCATTTATGTCCCGCAGCAACAGTTGCTGCGGTGCAATCCATGAAACTGTTGCTGTATAAATGTTGCTGCGGTGCAATCCATGCGACATTTGCTGCGTGTATGTCCCGCAGCAACTGTTGCCACGGTGCAGACCATGAAAATGTTGCTGCGGTGCAGACCATGAAAATGTTGCTGCGGTGCAGACCATGAAAATGTTGCTGCGGTGCAGACCATGAAAATGTTGCTGCATGTATGTCCCGCAGCAATAGTTGCTGCGGTGCAATTAATGAAACTGTTGCTGCATAAATGTTGCTGCCGTGCAATCCATGAAACTGTTGCTTCATGTTATGTACCGCAGCAACTGTTGCTGCGGGACACACATTACATGCGGGACACACATTACACACATTACAACAGTTGCTGCGGGACACACATTACATGCAGCAACAGTTTCATAGATTGCAACAGTTGCTGCGGTACATAACATGAAGCAACAGTTTCATGGATTGTCCCGCAGCAACAGTTGCTGCGGGACACACATTACATGCAGCAACAGTTTCATAGATTGTCCCGCAGCAACAGTTGCTGCGGTACATAACATGAAGCAACAGTTTCATGGATTGCACCGCAGCAACTGTTGCTGCGGGAAACACATTACATGCAGCAACAGTTTCATGGATTGTCCCGCAGCAACAGTTGCTGCGGTACATAACATGCAGCAACAGTTTCATAGATTGTCTCGCAGCAACAGTTGCTGCGGTACATAACATGAAGCAACAGTTTCATGGATTGTCCCGCAGCATCAGTTGCTGCGGGACACACATTACATGCAGCAACAGTTTCATGGATTGTCCCGCAGCAACAGTTGCTGCGGTACATAACATGAAGCAACAGTTTCATGGATAGCACCGCAGCAACAGTTGCTGCGGGACACACATTACATGCAGCAACAGTTTCATAGATTGTCCCGCAGCAACAGTTGCTGCGGTACATAACATGAAGCAACAGTTTCATGGATTGCACCGCAGCAACAGTTGCTGCGGGACACACATTACATGCAGCAACAGTTTCATAGATTGTCCCGCAGCAACAGTTGCTGCGGGACACACATTACATGCAGCAACAGTTTCATAGATTGTCCCGCAGCAACAGTTGCTGCGGTACATAACATGAAGCAACAGTTTTATGAATTGCCCCGCAGCAACAGTTGCTGCGGGACGCACATTACATGCAGCAACAGTTTCATAGATTGTCCCGCAGCAACAGTTGCTGCGGTACATAACATGCAGCAACAGTTTCATGGATTGCTCCGCAGCAACAGTTGCTGCGGTACATAACATGAAGCAACAGTTTCATAGATTGTCCCGCAGCAACAGTTGCTGCGGGACACACATTACATGCAGCAACAGTTTCATGGATTGCACCGCAGCAACAGTTGCTGCGGTACATAACATGAAGCAACAGTTCATGCAGCAACAGTTTCATGGATTGTCTCGCAGCAACAGTTGCTGCGGTACATAACATGAAGCAACAGTTTCATGGATTGTCCCGCAGCAACAGTTGCTGCGGGACATACATTACATGCAGCAACAGTTTCATGGATTGTCCCGCAGCAACAGTTGCTGCGGTACATAACATGCAGCAACAGTTTCATGGATTGGACCGCAGCAACTGTTGCTGCGGGACACACATAACATGCAGCAACAGTTTCATGAATTGTCCCGCAGCAACAGTTGCTGCGGTACATAACATGCAGCAACAGTTTCATGGATTGCACCGCAGCAACAGTTGCTGCGGGACACACATTACATGCAGCAACAGTTTCATGGATTGCACCGCAGCAACAGTTGCTGCGGTACATAACATGAAGCAACAGTTTCATGAATTGTCCCGCAGCAACAGTTGCTGCGGTACATAACATGCAGCAACAGTTTCATGGATTGTCCCGCAGCAACAGTTGCTGCGGGACACACATTACATGCAGCAACAGTTTCATGGATTGCACCGCAGCAACAGTTGCTGCGGTATATAACATGCAGCAACAGTTTCATATTGTCTCGCAGCAACAGTTGCTGCGGTACATAACATGAAGCAACAGTTTCATGGATTGTCCCGCAGCATCAGTTGCTGCGGGACACACATTACATGCAGCAACAGTTTCATGGATTGTCCCGCAGCAACAGTTGCTGCGGTACATAACATGAAGCAACAGTTTCATGGATTGGACCGCAGCAACTGTTGCTGCGGGACACACATTACATGCAGCAACAGTTTCATAGATTGTCCCGCAGCAACAGTTGCTGCGGTACATAACATGAAGCAACAGTTTCATGAATTGTCCCGCAGCAACAGTTGCTGCGGTACATAACATGCAGCAACAGTTTCATGGATTGTCCCGCAGCAACAGTTGCTGCGGGACACACATTACATGCAGCAACAGTTTCATGGATTGCACCGCAGCAACAGTTGCTGCGGTACATAACATGAAGCAACAGTTTCATAGATTGTCCCGCAGCAACTGTTGCTGCGGGACACACATTACATGCAGCAACAGTTTCATGGATTGTCCCGCAGCAACAGTTGCTGCGGTACATAACATGCAGCAACAGTTTCATAGATTGTCTCGCAGCAACAGTTGCTGCGGTACATAACATGAAGCAACAGTTTCATGGATTGTCCCGCAGCATCAGTTGCTGCGGGACACACATTACATGCAGCAACAGTTTCATGGATTGTCCCGCAGCAACAGTTGCTGCGGTACATAACATGAAGCAACAGTTTCATGAATTGTCCCGCAGCAACAGTTGCTGCGGTACATAACATGCAGCAACAGTTTCATGGATTGGACCGCAGCAACTGTTGCTGCGGGACACACATTACATGCAGCAACAGTTTCATAGATTGTCCCGCAGCAACAGTTGCTGCGGTACATAACATGAAGCAACAGTTTCATGGATTGCACCGCAGCAACTGTTGCTGCGGGAAACACATTACATGCAGCAACAGTTTCATGGATTGTCCCGCAGCAACAGTTGCTGCGGTACATAACATGCAGCAACAGTTTCATAGATTGTCTCGCAGCAACAGTTGCTGCGGTACATAACATGAAGCAACAGTTTCATGGATTGTCCCGCAGCATCAGTTGCTGCGGGACACATTACATGCAGCAACAGTTTCATGGATTGTCCCGCAGCAACAGTTGCTGCGGTACATAACATGAAGCAACAGTTTCATGGATTGTCTCGCAGCAACAGTTGCTGCGGTACATAACATGAAGCAACAGTTTCATGGATTGTCCCGCAGCATCAGTTGCTGCGGGACACACATTACATGCAGCAACAGTTTCATAGATTGTCTCGCAGCAACAGTTGCTGCGGTACATAACATGAAGCAACAGTTTCATGGATTGTCCCGCAGCAACTGATGCTGCGGGACACACATTACATGCAGCAACAGTTTCATAGATTGCAACAGTTGCTGCGGTACATAACATGAAGCAACAGTTTCATGGATTGCACCGCAGCAACAGTTGCTGCGGGACACACATTACATGAAGCAACAGTTTCATGGATTGCACCGCAGCAACAGTTGCTGCGGGACACACATTACATGCAGCAACAGTTTCATAGATTGTCCCGCAGCAACAGTTGCTGCGGGACACACATTACATGCAGCAACAGTTTCATAGATTGTCCCGCAGCAACAGTTGCTGCGGGACACACATTACATGCAGCAACAGTTTCATAGATTGTCCCGCAGCAACAGTTGCTGCGGTACATAACATGCAGCAACAGTTTCATGAATTGTCCCGCAGCAACAGTTGCTGCGGTACATAACATGCAGCAACAGTTTCATGGATTGCACCGCAGCAACAGTTGCTGCGGGACACATTACATGCAGCAACAGTTTCATGGATTGTCCCGCAGCAACAGTTGCTGCGGTACATAACATGCAGCAACAGTTTCATGGATTGGACCGCAGCAACTGTTGCTGCGGGACACACATTACATGCAGCAACAGTTTCATAGATTGTCCCGCAGCAACAGTTGCTGCGGTACATAACATGCAGCAACAGTTTCATGAATTGTCCCGCAGCAACAGTTGCTGCGGTACATAACATGCAGCAACAGTTTCATGGATTGCACCGCAGCAACTGTTGCTGCGGGAAACACATTACATGCAGCAACAGTTTCATGGATTGTCCCGCAGCAACAGTTGCTGCGGTACATAACATGCAGCAACAGTTTCATAGATTGTCTCGCAGCAACAGTTGCTGCGGTACATAACATGAAGCAACAGTTTCATGGATTGTCCCGCAGCATCAGTTGCTGCGGGACACACATTACATGCAGCAACAGTTTCATGGATTGTCCCGCAGCAACAGTTGCTGCGGTACATAACATGAAGCAACAGTTTCATGGATTGTCTCGCAGCAACAGTTGCTGCGGTACATAACATGAAGCAACAGTTTCATGGATTGTCCCGCAGCATCAGTTGCTGCGGGACACACATTACATGCAGCAACAGTTTCATAGATTGTCTCGCAGCAACAGCTGCTGCGGTACATAACATGAAGCAACAGTTTCATGGATTGTCCCGCAGCATCAGTTGCTGCGGGACACACATTACATGCAGCAACAGTTTCATAGATTGCAACAGTTGCTGCGGTACATAACATGAAGCAACAGTTTCATGGATTGCACCGCAGCAACAGTTGCTGCGGGACACACATTACATGAAGCAACAGTTTCATGGATTGCACCGCAGCAACAGTTGCTGCGGGACACACATTACATGCAGCAACAGTTTCATAGATTGTCCCGCAGCAACAGTTGCTGCGGGACACACATTACATGCAGCAACAGTTTCATAGATTGTCCCGCAGCAACAGTTGCTGCGGGACACACATTACATGAAGCAACAGTTTCATGGATTGCACCGCAGCAACAGTTGCTGCGGGACACACATTACATGCAGCAACAGTTTCATAGATTGTCCCGCAGCAACAGTTGCTGCGGGACACACATTACATGCAGCAACAGTTTCATAGATTGTCCCGCAGCAACAGTTGCTGCGGTACATAACATGCAGCAACAGTTTCATGGATTGGACCGCAGCAACTGTTGCTGCGGGACACACATTACATGCAGCAACAGTTTCATAGATTGTCCCGCAGCAACAGTTGCTGCGGTACATAACATGCAGCAACAGTTTCATGAATTGTCCCGCAGCAACAGTTGCTGCGGTACATAACATGCAGCAACAGTTTCATGGATTGTCCCGCAGCAACAGTTGCTGCGGTACATAACATGCAGCAACAGTTTCATAGATTGTCTCGCAGCAACAGTTGCTGCGGTACATAACATGAAGCAACAGTTTCATGGATTGTCCCGCAGCATCAGTTGCTGCGGGACACACATTACATGCAGCAACAGTTTCATGGATTGTCCCGCAGCAACAGTTGCTGCGGTACATAACATGAAGCAACAGTTTCATGGATTGTCTCGCAGCAACAGTTGCTGCGGTACATAACATGAAGCAACAGTTTCATGGATTGTCCCGCAGCATCAGTTGCTGCGGGACACACATTACATGCAGCAACAGTTTCATAGATTGTCTCGCAGCAACAGCTGCTGCGGTACATAACATGAAGCAACAGTTTCATGGATTGTCCCGCAGCATCAGTTGCTGCGGGACACACATTACATGCAGCAACAGTTTCATAGATTGCAACAGTTGCTGCGGTACATAACATGAAGCAACAGTTTCATGGATTGCACCGCAGCAACAGTTGCTGCGGGACACACATTACATGAAGCAACAGTTTCATGGATTGCACCGCAGCAACAGTTGCTGCGGGCACACATTACATGCAGCAACAGTTTCATAGATTGTCCCGCAGCAACAGTTGCTGCGGGACACACATTACATGCAGCAACAGTTTCATAGATTGTCCCGCAGCAACAGTTGCTGCGGGACACACATTACATGCAGCAACAGTTTCATAGATTGTCCCGCAGCAACAGTTGCTGCGGTACATAACATGAAGCAACAGTTTTATGAATTGCCCCGCAGCAACAGTTGCTGCGGGACACACATTACATGCAGCAACAGTTTCATAGATTGTCCCGCAGCAACAGTTGCTGCGGTACATAACATGCAGCAACAGTTTCATGGATTGCACCGCAGCAACAGTTGCTGCGGTACATAACATGAACCAACAGTTCATGCAGCAACAGTTTCATGGATTGTCTCGCAGCAACAGTTGCTGCGGTACATAACATGAAGCAACAGTTTCATGAATTGTCCCGCAGCAACAGTTGCTGCGGTACATAACATGCAGCAACAGTTTCATGGATTGTCCCGCAGCAACAGTTGCTGCGGTACATAACATGCAGCAACAGTTGCTGCGGTACATAACATGCAGCAACAGTTTCATGGATTGGACCGCAGCAACTGTTGCTGCGGGACACACATTACATGCAGCAACAGTTTCATAGATTGTCCCGCAGCAACAGTTGCTGCGGTACATAACATGCAGCAATAGTTTCATGAATTGTCCCGCAGCAACAGTTGCTGCGGTACATAACATGCAGCAACAGTTTCATGGATTGCACCGCAGCAACAGTTGCTGCGGGACACACATTACATGCAGCAACAGTTTCATGGATTGTCCCGCAGCAACAGTTGCTGCGGTACATAACATGCAGCAACAGTTTCATGGATTGGACCGCAGCAACTGTTGCTGCGGGACACACATTACATGCAGCAACAGTTTCATAGATTGTCCCGCAGCAACAGTTGCTGCGGTACATAACATGCAGCAACAGTTTCATGAATTGTCCCGCAGCAACAGTTGCTGCGGTACATAACATGCAGCAACAGTTTCATGGATTGCACCGCAGCAACAGTTGCTGCGGGACACACATTACATGCAGCAACAGTTTCATGGATTGCACCGCAGCAACAGTTGCTGCGGTACATAACATGAAGCAACAGTTTCATAGATTGTCCCGCAGCAACAGTTGCTGCGGTACATAACATGAAGCAACAGTTTCATGGATTGTCCCGCAGCAACAGTTGCTGCGGGACATACATGCAGCAACAGTCTCATGGTTTGCATCGCAGCACCAATTATGGAGCAACAGTTTCATGGTCTGCACCGCAGCAACAGTTGCTGCGGGACATAACATGAAGCAACAGTTTCATGGTTTGCATCGCAGCATCAGTTGCTGCGGGACATACATGCAGCAATAGTCTCATGGCAGCAAGTCTCAGCAACTGTTGCTGCGGTGCAGACCATGAAACTGTTGCTGCGGTGCAAACCATAAATCTGTTGCTGCGGTACAAACCATGCAACAGCAACTGTTGCTGCGGGGAGGAAAACATGCAACTGTCTAATGAAAATGGGTATTTTGCCCAAAAGCATATAACTTTTCAAAAAACTTTCAAAAATCCCCAGCTTTGCAATCTTTTAAAGATTTGAAGGCATTTGAAAGTAGATAAAAAATACATAAAAACTACATCAAAGTTTTGAAAATTGGTAGAAAATTGTCCTAAATACAGCCTTGGGAAAATTTGAATTTTGAGCATTAATTTTTCAATAACTGTTCCAAAATTTATGCAAAGACCTCAACTTTGCAAACCTACAACTATGCCAATTTTTGGCCAATTTCAAAATGTTATGTCTTTTTTTGCTGCTCTGAATGTGAGTTATAAATTGGCATTCAAATCTCAAAAACTAATTTTGACTCGATTTTTGAAAAAAATTGCAGTGTATACACTGTAAAAATTTTCAAAAATCGAGTCGAAATTTTTTCCTCAAAATTCCAATCTTTTGATAACATTTTAGAGTATGTAAAAATGAGATAAGAAATAGCTAAACAATTTTGAAATCGGTTGAAAATTGTCTAAAATACAGCCTGAGGAAAATCGAAATTTTGACCAAAATTAGACAATTTTTCAAAAAATTCTCAAAAATTCCCAGCTGCGTAATCTTTTAAATTTTTGATAGCACCTAAAAGTAGATAAACATTCGATAAAATCTACATCAAAACTTTGAAAATCGGTAGAAAATTGTCCTAAATACAGCCTTAGGAAAATATCAATTTTGACAAAAAAAATGTTCAATAACTGGTCCAGAATGTATGCAAAAACCTCAACTTTGCAAAGCTCTAACTATGCCAATTTTTGACCGATTTCAAAATGCCATGTCTTTTTTTGCTGCTCTGAATGTAAATTATAAAATGGCATTCAAATCTCAAAAACTAATTTTGACTCGATTTTTGAAAAAAATTGCACTGTAAAAATTTTCAAAAAACGAGTCGAAATTTTTTTCCTCAAAATTCCAATCTTTTGATAACATTTTAGAGTATGTAAAAATGAGATAAGAAATAGCTAAACAATTTTGAAATCGGTTGAAAATTGTCTAAAATACAGCCTGAGGAAAATCGAAACTTTGACCAAAATTAGACAATTTTTCAAAAATTCTCAAAAATCCCCAGCTGCGTAAACTTTAAATTTTTGATAGCACCTAAAAGTAGATAAAAATTCGATAAAATCTACATCAAAACTTTGAAAATCGGTAGAAAATTGTCCTAAATACAGCCTTAGGAAAATATCAATTTTGACAAAAAAAATGTTCAATAACTGGTCCAGAATGTATGCAAAAACCTCAACTTTGCAAAGCTCTAACTATGCCAATTTTTGACCGATTTCAAAATGCCATGTCTTTTTTGCTGCTCTGAATGTAAATTATAAAATGGCATTCAAATCTCAAAAACTAATTTTGACTCGATTTTTGAAAAAATTGCAGTGTATACACTGTAAAAATTTTCAAAAATCGAGTCGAAATTTTTTTCCTCAAAATTCCAATCTTTTGATAACATTTTAAAGTATGTAAAAATGAGATAAGAAATAGCTAAACAATTTTGAAATCGGTTGAACATTGTCTAAAATACAGCCTGAGGAAAACCGAAATTTTTACCAAAATTAGACAATTTTTCAAAAAATTCTTCAAAATCCCCAGCTGCGTAATCTTTTAAATTTTTGATAGCACCTAAAAGTAGATAAAAATTCGATAAAATCTACATCAAAACTTTGAAAATCGGTAGAAAATTGTCCTAAATACAGCCTTAGGAAAATATCAATTTTGACAAAAAAATGTTCAATAACTGGTCCAGAATGTATGCAAAAACCTCAACTTTGCAAAGCTCTAACTATGCCAATTTTTGACCGATTTCAAAATGCCATGTCTTTTTTTGCTGCTCTGAATGTAAATTATAAAATGGCATTCAAATCTCAAAAACTAATTTTGACTCGATTTTTGAAAAATTGCCGTGTATACACTGTAAAAATTTTCAAAAATCGAGTCGAAATTTTTTCCTCAAAATTCCAATCTTTTGATAACATTTTAGAGTATGTAAAAATGAGATAAGAAATAGCTAAACAATTTTGAAATCGGTTGAAAATTGTCTAAAATACAGCCTGAGGAAAATCGAAATTTTGACCAAAATTAGACAATTTTTCAAAAAATTCTCAAAAATTCCCAGCTGCGTAATCTTTTAAATTTTTGATAGCACCTAAAAGTAGATAAACATTCGATAAAATCTACATCAAAACTTTGAAAATCGGTAGAAAATTGTCCTAAATACAGCCTTAGGAAAATATCAATTTTGACAAAAAAAATGTTCAATAACTGGTCCAGAATGTATGCAAAAACCTCAACTTTGCAAAGCTCTAACTATGCCAATTTTTGACCGATTTCAAAATGCCATGTCTTTTTTTGCTGCTCTGAATGTAAATTATAAAATGGCATTCAAATCTCAAAAACTAATTTTGACTCGATTTTTGAAAAAAATTGCACTGTAAAAATTTTCAAAAAACGAGTCGAAATTTTTTTCCTCAAAATTCCAATCTTTTGATAACATTTTAGAGTATGTAAAAATGAGATAAGAAATAGCTAAACAATTTTGAAATCGGTTGAAAATTGTCTAAAATACAGCCTGAGGAAAATCGAAACTTTGACCAAAATTAGACAATTTTTCAAAAAATTCTCAAAAATCCCCAGCTGCGTAAACTTTAAATTTTTGATAGCACCTAAAAGTAGATAAAAATTCGATAAAATCTACATCAAAACTTTGAAAATCGGTAGAAAATTGTCCTAAATACAGCCTTAGGAAAATATCAATTTTGACAAAAAAATGTTCAATAACTGGTCCAGAATGTATGCAAAAACCTCAACTTTGCAAAGCTCTAACTATGCCAATTTTTGACCGATTTCAAAATGCCATGTCTTTTTTTGCTACTCTGAATGTAAATTATAAAATGGCATTCAAATCTCAAAAACTAATTTTGACTCGATTTTTGAAAAAATTGCCGTGTATACACTGTAAAAATTTTCAAAAATCGAGTCGAAATTTTTTTCCTCAAAATTCCAATCTTTTGATAACATTTTAAAGTATGTAAAAATGAGATAAGAAATAGCTAAACAATTTTGAAATCGGTTGAACATTGTCTAAAATACAGCATGAGGAAAACCGAAATTTTTACCAAAATTAGACAATTTTTCAAAAAATTCTTAAAAATCCCCAGCTGCGTAATCTTTTAAATTTTTGATAGCACCTAAAAGTAGATAAAAATTCGATAAAATCTACATCAAAACTTTGAAAATCGGTAGAAAATTGTCCTAAATACAGCCTTAGGAAAATATCAATTTTGACAAAAAAATGTTCAATAACTGGTCCAGAATGTATGCAAAAACCTCAACTTTGCAAAGCTCTAACTATGCCAATTTTTGACCGATTTCAAAATGCCATGTCTTTTTTTGCTGCTCTGAATGTAAATTATAAAATGGCATTCAAATCTCAAAAACTAATTTTGACTCGATTTTTGAAAAAATTGCAGTGTATACACTGTAAAAATTTTCAAAAATCGAGTCGAAATTTTTTCCTCAAAATTCCAATCTTTTGATAACATTTTAAAGTATGTAAAAATGAGATAAGAAATAGCTAAACAATTTTGAAATCGGTTGAAAATTGTCTAAAATACAGCCTGAGGAAAATCGAAATTTTTACCAAAATTAGACAATTTTTCAAAAAATTCTCAAAAATCCCCAGCTGCGTAATCTTTCAAATTTTTGATAGCACCTAAAAGTAGATAAAAATTCGATAAAATCTACATCAAAACTTTGAAAATCGGTAGAAAATTGTCCTAAATACAGCCTTAGGAAAATATCAATTTTGACAAAAAAAATGTTCAATAACTGGTCCAGAATGTATGCAAAAACCTCAACTTTGCAAAGCTCTAACTATGCCAATTTTTGACCGATTTCAAAATGCCATGTCTTTTTTTGCTGCTCTGAATGTAAATTATAAAATGGCATTCAAATCTCAAAAACTAATTTTGACTCGATTTTTGAAAAAAATTGCAGTGTATACACTGTAAAAATTTTCAAAAATCGAGTCGAAATTTTTTTCCTCAAAATTCCAATCTTTTGATAACATTTTAAAGTATGTAAAAATGAGATAAGAAATAGCTAAACAATTTTGAAATCGGTTGAACATTGTCTAAAATACAGCCTGAGGAAAACCGAAATTTTTACCAAAATTAGACAATTTTTCAAAAAATTCTTAAAAATCCCCAGCTGAGTAATCTTTTAAATTTTTGATAGCACCTAAAAGTAGATAAAAATTCGATAAAATCTACATGAAAACTTTGAAAATCGGTAGAAAATTGTCCTAAATACAGCCTTAGGAAAATATCAATTTTGACAAAAAAAATGTTCAATAACTGGTCCAGAATGTATGCAAAAACCTCAACTTTGCAAAGCTCTAACTATGCCAATTTTTGACCGATTTCAAAATGCCATGTCTTTTTTTGCTGCTCTGAATGTAAATTATAAAATGGCATTCAAATCTCAAAAACTAATTTTGACTCGATTTTTGAAAAAATTGCAGTGTATACACTGTAAAAATTTTCAAAAATCGAGTCGAAATTTTTTCCTCAAAATTCCAATCTTTTGATAACATTTTAAAGTATGTAAAAATGAGATAAGAAATAGCTAAACAATTTTGAAATCGGTTGAACATTGTCTAAAATACAGCCTGAGGAAAACCGAAATTTTTACCAAAATTAGACAATTTTTCAAAAAATTCTTAAAAATCCCCAGCTGAGTAATCTTTTAAATTTTTGATAGCACCTAAAAGTAGATAAAAATTCGATAAAATCTACATGAAAACTTTGAAAATCGGTAGAAAATTGTCCTAAATACAGCCTTAGGAAAATATCAATTTTGACAAAAAAATGTTCAATAACTGGTCCAGAATGTATGCAAAAACCTCAACTTTGCAAAGCTCTAACTATGCCAATTTTTGACCGATTTCAAAATGTCATGTCTTTTTTTGCTGCTCTGAATGTGAGTTATAAATTGGCATTCAAATCTCAAAAACTAATTTTGACTCGATTTTTGAAAAAAATTGCAGTGTATACACTGTAAAAATTTTCAAAAAACGAGTCGAAATTTTTTTCCTCAAAATTCCAATCTTTTGATAACATTTTAAAGTATGTAAAAATGAGATAAGAAATAGCTAAACAATTTTGAAATCGGTTGAAAATTGTCTAAAATACAGCCTGAGGAAAATCGAAATTTTGACCAAAATTAGACAATTTTTCAAAAAATTCTCAAAAATTCCCAGCTGCGTAATCTTTTAAATTTTTGATAGCACCTAAAAGTAGATAAACATTCGATAAAATCTACATCAAAACTTTTAAAATCGGTAGAAAATTGTCCTAAATACAGCCTTAGGAAAATATCAATTTTGACAAAAAAATGTTCAATAACTGGTCCAGAATGTATGCAAAAACCTCAACTTTGCAAAGTTCTAACTATGCCAATTTTTGACCGATTTCAAAATGCCATGTCTTTTTTTGCCGCTCTGAATGTAAATTATAAAATGGCATTCAAATCTCAAAAACTAATTTTGACTCGATTTTTTGAAAAAATTGCAGTGTATACACTGTAAAAATTTTCAAAAATCGAGTCGAAATTTTTTTCCTCAAAATTCCAATCTTTTGATAACATTTTAAAGTATGTAAAAATGAGATAAGAAATAGCTAAACAATTTTAAAATCGGTTGAAAGTTGTCTAAAATACAGCCTAATAAAAATGGTAATTTTGACCAAAATCATACAACTTTTCAAAAAATTTTCAAAAATCCCCAGCTTTGGAATCTTTTTAAGTTTTAATGGCAATATAATGTAGATAAAAATTCGATAAATACTATATCAAAGATTTGAAAATCGGTAAGAAATTGTCCTAAATACAGCCTTAAGAAAATTTCAATTTTGAGCAACAATTTTTCAATTTCTGTTCGAAAATTTATGCAACAACCTCAACTTTGCATACCTCTAACTATGTCAATTTTTGGACGATTTCAAAAATTCATGTCTTTTTTTGCTGCTCAGAATGTGAGTTATAAATTGGCATTCAAATCTGAAAATCTAATTTTGACCCGATTTTTGAAAAAAATTACAGTGTATATATACACTGTAAAAATTTTCAAAAATCGTGTCGAAATTTTTTTTGCCAAATTTTCAAGCTTTTGATAGCATTTAAAAGTATGTAAAAATGCAATAAGAATTAGATCAAAAATTTTGAAATCGGCAATGACAAAAGATTTGTCTTTCTGTTTTAGTTTTCTTCTAAATGTTCACTATTAAAAAATTTTACCGCTTACCCACGCCATTATTGCGTCGTATTTTGTCTGCTAGACATGTGTGTTTCATGTACAGTTATTATGTTCACGATATTTCCCATGGGCCTTGGGGTGCGCTTGCGCCCTCTATCTGCTGCGTCTTCTTGAGGCGTGTCACTGGCTTTGGACTTAGCTGCTCGTACCATGGCGCGATGGAACCACTCCTACTGCTGCTGATGATAAGTTCGTACCTGAAATGAAGAAATAAGTTTTCTTATTGAGATTTTAATAAGAATTTACATGAGGCAATACTTAACACACAGTTAAATTGAATTTAAACTATTAATTGTTAACTTTTGCCAAAAGAAAAATCGTATTCTTCTAAATGTTCACTATTTTCAAATGTAAACGCTTACCCACGCCATTATTTTGCTGGTGTGCGTGAGAGTAAAATAAAAATGAAAAAAAAACAGTTATGTATTAGGCACGATGAATTCATTTTCTTGTTGCTTTTTGTTGCTCTCTTTTTTGCATACGCCATTTTGATTTTTGGCACCGCGTGTGCCTATTCACTTTTTGCAAAGCAATTATAATAGGATACACAACATACATACATACATATTTACATATGTATGTACATATATACTTAATTGGACAAATTGCCATATACTTGCCTATATTTTTGCACGTTTTAGATACAGACACACACTTTTTAATATATTTTTTTCGAATGATGCCGGGTAAGCTTTCGCCACTTTTCTGTGAATTCGCTGCAACAATTGGAGTCCGATTAACCCTTATTTTATTATTATTTATTGTTCTTTTTGGTTTTGCATTCGCTTTGTGGTTTTTCCAATTTTATTTCACCATTTGCCGTTATTTATTTTGTTTCCACGCATATTTGTTTGTAATGTAATCCAAATCCTTGCCTTTAATCCTTAAATTTAAACTTAAAAACACCGCTTAAACCACCTCAAACTTCATCGAACCTCATCAAACTACCTTCAAACCTACTCAAACCACCTCGAACTCATACCAATTGGTTCAAAATAGTTGCATCAAACTGAGCCAAGGCGATCAAACTTGCGAGCCCAACATCAAACATACGAGCCACACCCGATTGGTTTGATCAAACTTATGAGCCAACCGATTGGTTTGATCAAACTTGTGAGCCACCAGATTGGTTTGATCAAACTTGTGAGCCACCCGATTGGTTTGATCAAACATACCAGCCAACCGATTGGTTTGATCAGACTCAAGAGCAGTGTTGCCATATTAGCTTATTTTATAACAATTATCGGTATTTGAGCTAATCGATTACCGCTAGTTGAACCCTGTATTCATCGATTTTTATAACGAGTATCGATAAATGTAGGGTTATCGATACTGGAATTTTTATGAAGCATACTTCTGGGATGCATTTTTAAATAAATATTTTTTGTGGCATACTTTTGGGGTGTAATTTAATGCAAATTTAGGACTTGGACAATTAAAAATCCAAAAAATCCTTATACCTCGACCATTATAAGAACGATTAGGATGTCCTCTGGCCATATTGAAGTCCTTGTGGAGTAGCAACGATGGACATTATCAGATCATGAATAAAGGAGTTGGTGATCCGTTGCTGTACTACAAGGACTTTAATCTGGAAAAAGAGACATCCAGATCGTCCTTGAAAGGAAAAATAAAACATAATACATACATGGTGTCAATCGATAGTCCTTAAAATGACAGAAGAATAAGGATATTTGTAGTTTTTTTGGCCATTTTGTCGACTTGCCCCCTTGTAGAAATTTTTGGCAGAATATTGGAAGTCCTTGAATGCAGATCGATAGTCCTGCTTCTGGAGGACCCAGAAAAGCATGTCCTAACGAAATCGTTCAATTTCAAATTAGGGTCATCTCAGGATGCAAAACATGATATTTTTGTGTTTATTTTTCCAAGTCCCCGAATTTACAAGGGCGTTTTCTAGGTCCAAAATCCGCAAATCCTGCTGCAAGACGAAACGACATGGTTCGCTAGGATGTCATTGATGATCGGTTAATGTCCTGCGGAGATAGGACCTCGAGAAATTTATCCTTTTTCGTTTTTCGACGATGTTTAAACCCGTTCCTCTTGAATTTTCGGGGCCGACACCATCATAGCTGCAATTTTAAGAAAAATAATAACACATTAAAACATTTTTTTAGACATTATCATCATCTCGAGGATCAGGACGAATTTGGTGTCCAAATAGTTGTAACATTAATTTGTACTTTCTGGCTCTTAACAGTCCTGCTACAACATGAGCTTTTGGTAATTTCGAAATAAACTTTTAGTTTCAAATAAACCCCAACTTTACGATACTCGAACTATTTCCCTTTTCCGAGGACTTTTAAAAGTTGGATCTTTTTTTGATGCTATCAACATAAATTTTCGATTGGCATTTAAAAAATTAAAAAATATTTTTTGGCCCGATTGTGGAAAAATATGTACATATTTGCATATGTATGCAAAAATGTGTTAAAAAAAATATACAAATTTTGGAAATCAATTGGAAACTACCCGAAGTACAGATCATATCTCTATTGGATTACACCTGGTGCTTGACCTTCTGGTGATGACCTTTGGTGACACCTTCCTTTAGTTAATTTTGCAAAGTTTGCACATCATTATGGCTGGTTTTTTCTGGCTTGGTCGCCAAATATATATAGCTTTCCATCTACATACATATATGTACATACATATGTATGTACATATGTACATAGGTCAATTTGTATATTCTTGTACATATTGTGCGCCAAGATCAGCAAAATTGCATGTTGACAGTATTCAAGTAAAACATTAACATTTGCAAAGCAATCATACTGCGATTGATTCCGATTCTTCTGGCGTCTTTTCCTTCATTTTCATTTTATTTCCTATCTTTCGTAGTCAGTCAGAAAACCTAGATCGTAGCGATGGCAATCCGCTTACATATGTGGAATGTGCTCATATTTCAGCTGGTCTGCCTCCTGAAGGTCAGCTGCTGCTCCACTTTCGACCGGAGATCATATCTTTAATGGGTTTCACCTAGCGATCGAACTTCCAGTGCAGCTGAACTTCGACCCTGGTGCTCAACCTTCCTCTGGCGATGACCTGGTAATCCTTTTCCACCGGTGTTTGTTTATTTGGTGCTCCACCATCTTGAGAGTAGCTTCTCTGCCTCGCCCCTTTTGATACTTTTTTTTTCGTACCAGTTTGCAAAATTAAAATAAAAAAATAGTTTTATTAGGAAAATTGTTTGCATTATATAAATTGAAGTCAGCTTACCTTAATATTTGCACATCAGTCAGTAAAAGAATCGCAGGGATGCCGACGCCATCAGTGTGAAGCTTACGATGGTATTTTCCGGCTTCGTCAGTATTTTTCGCCAAACACAGCTTTCTATCAATGCCACTATTTCTATTCGCATTTCAGTATAATGCAATCATTTGCGAAGCAACCTTTCGTTTCAGGTAACTCATCTGTATTTATACTGCGATTGATTTCAATTTTGCCTTTTGCTTATTGGTTTTTAATCTGTTTCCTCTATTTCGCAGTCGTTCAGCAGAAATTCCAGATCGTAGTGATGGACAGCCGCTTAGATATGTGCAGATGTGCTGACAACATTCCATTCCAGTTACTTAACAGTCGAATATTTCCTGTTATTTAACGTCGCGATAACTCACGTTATTTAACATTGCGTTTACTTTTGCTAACTTAACATTCCGAAAACCGAGGAAAGCTGAGCTTCCAAATTTTGGTCACTTCCTTTTAAGCCTCTTTAATTCAATCTTACCTGAACTTTGACACTGCAAAATGTTTTGAGCATATTTGCTATTTAAACCCTAAAGTTTCTTGGATCCCGTTGCATCTGCGGGATAGTGTGTTTCGATCGAGCAGAGCTAGTGCTGGAATCCTTCCCAAAAAAAAAAATAAAAAAAGCTAGACGACAGAGTTTGTGGTTTTATGTTTTTGAACAATGTTCATATTTGTTTATTTATCATTTATGAATTTAATTTATTTATTTTTCAGTTATTTCATTATAATTTTGTTTTTTTTTTATTATATATTTATATATATATAATGCTTTTTGCTGTTGTTTTTTTTTTTGTTGTTTTCTTTTTGTATTTTTTTGTTGTTTTTTGGGCTGCTCTAGAGCATATCCTTTTTATGCCATTTGTTGTTGTTTTTTAAACTTATGTACCATTAGCTTAAACTTATTATGCCATTATTTAAATTGTTTTTGTCATGTTTGCCATTTGACCATTTATGTTTTTTTTTGTTTTGGTTTTGTTCATATTGTTTAAAATCATGTATATTTGTTGTAGTTACTTGCATATTGCTGTTTGCTCTTGCTGTTGGTTGATAATAATGCTTAATGCCATATACATATACAAGTGTGTCTATATCGTATATTCTTTACCGATCTTAACCTTTTTCATTCGACTAACTCTTCGTTTCACTCTCTCTATTTATCTCATTATCTTTGACGTGTGGCACATTGTGAACAAAAGTGAATGATTTTCTGTTTAATCAATTTGATTTTAATTCTTCAGTATGTGTGGGTGTGTGTCTGTCTGGGTGTGTGTCTGTGTGTGAAATGAAAAGAGCAATTGAGCCCTTTATATTGAATATTCGCAATGTCCCCGTTTTATTATTGTTGTTTTATAAATATATCTGTGTGTGTGTTTTGGCTGTCTCTGTTTGTCTGTTTTCACTGCCTGTCTCCTTGTCCTTTCTACTCGTTTTATATGTACCGTTAATGGAGGGTCCTTATTAAATAATTGAATTACTTTCATTATGCCTTTTACCACCTCATACATCTCGTACATCTCCTACATCCAAACTATTCATCCATCTGTCCATCCATCTGTCTGTGTGTCAGTTTCTTATTCTGTCTGTATATCTGTCTGTCTGGTTGTTGCTTTCAATCAGCTGCTTAACACTATTTGAATTTAACTATATGTTTGTTTCATTTTGGTTTTTGTTCATGGTTATATAACTATATATATATATATATATATATATATATATGTATATATATATATCTATATATATATATTTATATATGTGTATATATATATATACACATTTATTCATCCCTTTTTTCTTGGATGTGTAATTAGGGGCATATTCAGTTTGCCGTTTATTTGCTGAATGAAGATAGGCTAACCTTTTCGATTTTCACATATGTATGTATATATATATATTTATACATATATATAGTGTATATAACACATATATATATATATATATATATATTCTCGTAGTAAATATACAAATTCGTTACCGGATTTTTTTCTTTTTCTTTTTTATATAGATGAAAAAAATTGTTTTTGTTTTTTTTTTTTTAAATTCTTGTCATGCTTTTATTTTGTTTCTTTGGGGTTTTTTCTTACGATTTTTCTTTTCAAAATTTATTTATTTTTTTTTGTTTTTTCTCTTTCTTTGTTTTTACCTTGTATAGTTTGCTGTAAGTGTAGTACTGTTTCAGTTTATGTATGTATATATATATATATGTATATATATATATAATATATAGACCTTATGTACACACATTGGCAATGACCGTCGAACTTTTGAGCTAGCCATCTCTGCTTGCCCTTGTTTTTTTTTTGCTACTACCTTTCAGCCAATGTGGTTCCGCGTTTATCTCATTTTCTTCGAAAAGGGACGACGACAGGGGAATAGGTGGAGAGGGGGATTACTTACTTAGTTGCTAGAATTTTTTTCTTCTATCTTCGCCTTCTCATATCATTTCCCAATCCCAGTTTTGGTTAAGTTTTTCGCTTTGAAAGTTCTCTGTGTACGTTGTCTGTGTGGAAATGTAAGTGTGTTTGTGTGTGTATTTCGTATATATTCCGCCGATCTGTATTGTATGTATAATTGATTCCACTTCCTGCCTTTCGCTTTCTTAATTACTTGTAATTACTTTTGTTTTATTGCAACTTACTTATTTAGAATACTTACAAACTGGGCGCTTTTTTTTAAATTATTTTTTTCCTCTTTATAAATGTAGCTTTTTTCCCTTTTTCTCCCTCATTTTCATTTTCATCTTCGAATTTGTTGTTGTTGTTCTTGTTTGTTGTCTGTCTTGTAGGTTTTATTCTTGTTCGTTTTAGTTGCATTTCATGTGTATAAAGTATTAAAATGATTTTTTTCTTTTCTTCCATTTTTGTTGTTTGTTTTTAGTTTTTTCTTTGTCATCATGTAAATACAATTTTGTGTTTTGCTTTTAAACGCTTTTTTCTTTTTGCCATTTTGCTCGCATACTCTCTCTTCTTTCTAACCTGTTTGCTCTTTGCATTCATATTTACTTTCGCTTTCTTCGTTTTTACTTTCGTTTTGTTTTGTATTTTTTTTGTTTTTTTTTTTGGTTTTTTGTATATATTAATATATAATTTTCCATATATATATGTATATATATAGTATAGTGTAAAATATATAAGAGATATTGTCAATATAGTAAAGGTGTTATTCCTGGGGGGGAATTTTTCTTCTTTTTCTTTTCATTTTATCCTTCTTTTGGTTTTGTTTTGTTTTCCATTTTTTGGTTTTTGTGTGTTTTTTTCGTCTTAATTATAGCAAAAATAGTCAAGTGATCGATCGGTTCGTTTCTGTTTGAATGTATGTATGTATGCAGGCTGTGTGTGGGATGTGTGTGTGGGTGTGTCGGCATTGGTGTATGTATGTACACATTGTGTATGTATAAAAATTTAAAACAAATAAGTTTTAAAATTTATGTTTTATTTTCATTTTGTTTCTTTGTTCTACGCTCATCTAAAAAAACAAAAAAAAAAACGAACTCAACCGGAAAAGGACTCACCACAAATTGACTCAAAGGACTCATAGTTATCCATACAATGATTATCCATGATCTTAGAATCAATTGGACCTTTGATTAGTCTTGAAATGATATGGAATTCTAATTAGAGATTTTTAATCAGATATCGAAAATAATTGAGAAGTATTAAAAAAACAACTGAGAACCCTTTATAAGTAATTGAACATTAAGCTAAGACTCTCTGAATCACTGAGCTGTCCTTAGACTACATCTGCTCATTTGTTAATCACTCGCTAAACCCGATGTTTGTCTCAGATAATGGTTAAAACGGATCTTAGGGCTTGGCTCGTTCTCTTGTGTATAATCTATTAGATGGCATTTGTAGAGACTTTGATTCCTTTTTTGTCGGTTAAATTGTATTTCTTTAAGATTATCGTATCCATTTTGTTGTTTTTTGTATTTTTTGTTGCTGTTTTGCCTGTTTGTTTTTTTTTTTTTTTTTTACTCATACGCATAATAAGAACTGATATGTTTTTTAAGTCAATAATACATAATTATAATTTAGAAAGAGAGAGAGTGAAAAAAGGCAAAGTAAGTCGTTTAGTTTATGTAGACTATATTTTCATATTTTTGTTTTCCTTTCAGTTTATCTAGCTTATATATGCCTTTTTTTTGTTTTTGACCTTTCATTTCTTCGCCTTCGTTTCCTCCGGTTATTTTGCCTCACAAAAATTGACTGGAAATTTCTTCTTTTCTCTGAATTTGCTGTTTATATTTTTGTTAAAAAATCTGCTTATCTTTTTAATCATATATGTATATATATATATATATTATTGATTTCCCTCTTTGTTTTTTATACATTAAAAGAGAAATATATTTTTAGGGTTTTTTTTTGTTTGTTTTCGTGTTTTTTTTTTTGGTTAAAGCTTTTGCGCCTGCGCCGTCTGAAGTGGCAATTTCTCTGCTAACTTTTCATATTGACGGCGCTTTGAGTAAAAAATAATGAAAAAACTTGTATTTTATATTATATTTTTGTTGTTGTTGTTCTTTTTGGTTGTTGTTGTTCTTGTTGCTGTTGTTAGTTTGCTAAAAAATGTTGTTGCTGTTGTCAATGTTTTTTTGTTTTGTTGTCTTCTTCTTATTTCTTGTTGTGGCTGTAACATTTTCTAATTGACTGAAATTGATTTTGTTGACAAGGACGCATTGCTTGTTATTATTTGTTGTTGTTGTTGTATTGATCCGGTATACCAATTTGTTTTATTATGATTAGATAGTTCTTCTTAAAGATGAAAACTTTCTTTAAATAAAAATGATGTTTTTTTTCTGAATAAATCTCTAAAAGTGTTGTAGCCTAACATATTAACAAGTTTTTTCGCTTACATAAAACATAATTGAAAAAAAAAAGAAATACCAACTTAATGTTAAATCTGTCCACTAGAAATAGAAATCGTCCCCAATTGGTTTTCATTCAACTGCTTGCTGGTCTCGAAAAGTTCAACATTATCTTCTCAGTATGCTATAATTTGAATATATTTCAATTGGTTTAATTACAGTTAGTTGGTAGGGTTGCCACCTGGTCACCCAAATTAATGTAACCGTTTGTCAGTGTTGAAATTTTCGAATTTTGAAACCAGAAGGCGAAGCATTTTGTGCCAATTGGTAGAAGAAAACTAAGCCTTAAGTAAGTGTGTCTTTTCTTTTAGTCAAATTGTTTTAAAGTGTCTCAAAATATTAGAGTTTCGAAAATGATGATAGAGATTTGTTATCATATTTTTTGTTGCTGGGACAGTCGAAAAGTTAGTTTTAAATAATTCTGTTTTTTTTTTTTTTTGGTGTGTGTGTGATTCGTTTTTTATCTCATTTGTTTTTTTTTTCCTTTTTTTTGTCACACATTGGACAATTGCCAGTTCTTGTTAATACTCTATAATTAATAATATTTTTGTGTGTATATATATATATATATGTATGTATATTTATATATTGGTGTATATTTTGTGTATTCAATTTTTGTTGTTCTTCTTGTTGTTGTTGTTAATGTTAAACTTATGTATCTTTCTTTATGCTGTTCATCATCGTCTTTATCTTGTTGTTATTTTGAATTATTGCTTTTAGAACATGTCTTAAAAATATATATTTTTTTTTATATATAGATATAGATATATATATATATATATATATATATATATGTATATATATATGTATGTATGTATATATATGTATATGTATGTATATGCCTTAAGTATAACATGTTGCATTGCTGCAAAAAATCATTTACTTGCTTTATTTTTTATCTCCTTACTGCTCCACCGAATCCGTTTTACTTTTCTGATCTCACTTTTATTTCCTTTTGTTGCCCATTTTTAAGTAAAATTGTTTGCTTCTGTGTTTATTTCTCATTTTGTTTGGTTTTTTTTGTTTGCTAATAATGTGTGGACAGAAATCATGTCTTGATCTTTTGCCTATCTAAAAAAAATTCAATTTCCTCTGAACCTTCTTCCATCTTTTTGTTTTTAGCTGTCTTTTATGCTTTTTTCTTTACTTTTTGTTTTTGATTATACATATGCAATGTGTATGTAAAACTCAGGGAATTGGCAAAAAGAAACGAGTAACAAAAAAAAAGTTACGTATATTAAGTCGGAAAGCCGACTTGGGTGAATACCCTGCACCAAGTAGTAAGTATAACTTCATTCGAAGCCAAATGCATGCTATCTCGCTCACTTTTATGCTCAGATCAACTGCACCGCGGCGGCACCTGGCGACCATTCATGACAGTCTAGATATACAAAGCAGTATACAAAGATTCACAGTACAGGGTATTAAAATAAGGTTTATGCTTTTTATGCAAAGTTTATCATCAACATTATAAACGCTATTTGGTAACTATTTGCTCTTGCTTCGTTTTCTTCTCTCAATATGTATATATATAACTAGTTATATCGTATAATTATGTTTTGGTTTGGTTTATCTGGGTTTTAGGTTTGGGGTTTTGTTTGTGTTTTCCTTGTTCTCATGGTCATCGTTAAAGATGTTTCTAATTTGTCTGTCGTTTGGTTTTTGGCCCAAAGACATTTGCCATTTGACTTTTGGCCAAATGTTCTGGATTAGCGCGTTGGTTTGACAATTTGGCAAAAAAGTTAAATGTTGTTTTCATCTACACACATTGTCTTATGTTTTTGGTTTCTTCTTTTCTTTATGTGAAAAAGGAACATTTTTTTCTCTCTTTGCTTTATAGCTTTTTTTTTACATACACACACAAAAAAAAAAAAAAAAAAAACTATTATCAATTATTATTTAGGTTTTTTTCTCCCAGTTTTCGCTTTGGATTTTCTTTGTTTTTTTTGTGTTTAAATGTGATTTTACTTAACTATTTGATAGGTTCCAATAATTTGTTTGATACTTTTATAGTAATTTTTTTACGTTTTTGTTTTTGTATATAAATATATTTGTTCTATTACTTGAATTATCCATCTCCTCCATCCATCTCCCAATTATTCATTATTCATATTTATTATTCATCATGGTCGTCAACCAATAGTTGCGACTAGAAAAAAAATTTAATTGCACATAATGTGGCCTGCATTTTCTTAATTTGCGTTTGGTTTTTGTTTTTCAACTGTCTGTGTGTCTTTAACATTATTTCGACAAGTTTTCATTTCGTTTTTGGACAAACACGTTTTCGTGAAAGTTTGTCAATGATTTTGTTGTTGTTATAAATATTTTATTTACTTAAAATTACTAACTTATATATGTTGTTGTATTTTGTATTTGTATTTTGTATGTATATAATAGTTCATTGTTATATTTTTGCTTATGTGTTTACATTGTAATTTGTTTAAGTTTTCATCTTTTGTTTTTCGGGTTCTTCTTTTGGTTTTTTTTTTTGATTTATCAGTTATATGTGTGGGTGTGTGTGTAAATTGTGTATCTGTTTGTGTGTGTGTGTTTTAGATATTTATAGAGATTTTGGTTTTCCCTTAGCAAAAAATTGATTTATGCTTCATCATCTTATTCGCCTGTACTTCATTTTCTCCGTGTTTTCTTTGAGTTTGTAGAAATTCACACTCACTTAGTTTTTTTTTTTTTTGCTTTTTTTGCTTTCATTGTCATTAATTAATGCTTTAACATATTTGTCTAACTAGCCATAGGTTTTGGGTTTTTTTTTTATTTTCTTCTCTTTTTAATACATTTTTTTTTTGTTGGTTTGTTTTTTTGTTCTTTGCTTTTCCATCTGAACACAAAATGTTGTAGTTATTACTTAATTTTTCTCCTTCTTTCCCCTTGCTTTCTTTTTTTTTTTTGCTTTAAATATTTTTCAAACGAGTTTTAACAGATTTTTTGGTTTTTCATGTTTCATTCACATATCAATTAATCAAAGGTTTTAATCAATTTGGTTTTTATTTTGCTGGTTGTACTTTTAAAATAAATTCATAAAATACGAAATTGCACAATTTTGATCTCGATTTTTTTTAAACAAGAAGAGAGAGAGAGATATAATAGAAGAGACCAACAGAAAACAGAAATTTCGTTTGTTTTGAGCTGATCAAATAATAGTATCCATAACAATTTACAAACTTCACTTTCCGCAATATATTCTCTTCCCCCACAGGCAATTTTCCTGGGGAGTTTTCTTCATCTTGGTTTTCATTTTTGGGTGTGTTTTTTTTTTTTTTTTTTTTGATTTATGTAATTTGCTTCCATTTTTTGTTGTTGTATATATTGCAGTTTGTTATTAAAGTTTACAACTTATATATGCAATTGTTTTGCTCATTTGGTTGTTAAGAATAGTTCATAATAATAATAATTTGCATTTATAATAATACGCAATTTAAATAATAACATATTTAATTTTCGCTATTATTGAAACGTTCCTTTTTTGGTTTTCTTTTGTTTTTTGTATTTATTAAATTTTTTTTTTTTTTTTTTTGCACAAATTTCTTGGTTTCGATTTTCGATTTGTTGTGTGTGTTCTCGGTTTGTGTGTTTTGGTTTTGGGGCATCGAGATATTACATATTACATTGAAATCGATGTTTGATCGATCTCTCAAAATCGAACACGAAACGAAAGCATGACATATTCCTGAACTCTTGTGATCTTAAATTAAATAAAGAAGCGAAAGTGGCAGGAGAAACTAGTTCGGATTCTCCATCATAATGATTTCTAACGCTATTCTAACGGTTCTTAACGTAGCCAGACGTAGCCACTCACCCGTTCGTTTGTCTGTTGAAAAGGAAGTTACATTTTCACTTTGGCCATGTTCATGTTTGTCGAGTCTCCCGTGGACGAAGCCTTTTCTGCATTAAATCGATCCCTCTCCTGCTCCTCTGCTTTCAGTATGTAGTATGCAGCATGCAGCAATATGTCAATCTGTCTTCTCATACCCTTTGATTTTATGTTCATTTCTCATTACTTAAAACTGACGATGACGACATGACAACCATCAAATAATAATAATAATAAAATAAAACACAAAAAAAAAACGCAAAAAATGTAACAACAAGAAATTTGCTGACCACGCCCAGACATGACAACATGCCTCCAAGAAGGTATGGAACCTACGCCTACGCTTTCGCAGTCTGTGTGTATTGTTTTTTGTTCGGTTTGCAACGAGTTTAATTTGCATTTTGAACGATTTTTGCCGCACACGTTGCACAATTTTTTTTTGTCCTTTTTTTGTTGTTGTTGTTGTGTTCGTTGTTGCAGCGAAGGACAAATGCACGTTGCTTGCTAGTTGCTGGTTGCTGCTGGTTGTAGGTTTGTTGCTGGCGTTGTTGGTAATTGCAGGTGGTTGCTGCTGCTGCTACTGCTGATGTTGTTGTTGTTGTTTTTATTATATTAAAATTAATTTTGTTGCTGTTTTGTTTTTGTGTTTGCTCATAGTGTTCTTTTTTTTTTTTTTGGTTTTGCTTTCTATATAATTTTTGTTTTGTTTTTGTGTGTTGCTTCTTCCTCATACATATATGTATGTACATATGTATACATATATATGTATATGCAATAATTAATTAATCATAATATGCTTGGGTGTGTGTGTGTTGGTTGGTTGGTTGTTTTTGTTGGTGTTGTAAGGTTTCGGTTGCTGCTTAACGCATTTACATTGCTTCCATTTATATGGACAATGCTTATGTATGTATATACATCATATATGCATGTATATATATATATATATATACATATATGTAAATATATATATATATACATATCTATTTTTGAAGTATATTTTTTATATAATATTATTATTCTTGTTTTGTTGTTGTTGTTGCGCTATATGTAGGTTCTGTGTCTCTCTGTGTGTTTGTGTTTGCAGCTTTGCAGTTGTTGTTGTTGTTGTAGCCGTTGCTGTTGCTAATGTTGCTGCTGTCGAGCTGTTGTTGTTTCTGCTGCTGCTTTCGAGCTATTCCAGCTGCTGTTGCTGCTATTGTTGTAGTTGTTGTTGTCATTGCGGTTGTCGGCGCCACCTTTTTAATGGTATCCATTTGTAAATGCCGCAGGAATTAGTGGTCCCTGTAAATAAGCGTTTTGTTTCGTTTCGTTGCAATTGATGGGGACGAGACAAGCAGAAGAAGAAGAAAAGGCAAGAAAACACCAAAAATTATTTTTCAATAGAATACATTTTTCTGTTCAATTTTGTTGTGTGTAATTTTTCTTCTTTTTTTTTTTTTTTTTTGGAATCGGATCACATCTACGCACACATATGATTTTTTGAAATATATATATATACATACATATATTGGAGAGTGAAACGGTTATGTATAATATTTAACATTGAAAAGTAGACAGACTATAATAATAAGTATAAGTGAAAATTTGAGTTGAAAATCGGTTAGAAACAAAGAGAAAACGAGTAAGAAAAGGAAAGAAGAGCAACAAAAATCAGCTAAGAAATATTCCATTGACAATGACGAGGCTTGATAAAGCAGAGTATTTCGCTTAAAGTTTGGGTTTTCTGATACTAAATCGGAATCGAAATTGAATCATCGATGAAAAATGTTCTGAGCTAAGGAAATACATACATACATACATACAACAGCACATATGCCTAACCTTCTTTTGAACTACTCTATCATATGTATTTAGCCTAGTAGAAGAAAGGTCCTGTATTAATTGATAAGGTTAGGCATCTGACATTGACTTATAGCCATGCCAGGGATGCCAAGCCTTATCAAGTGATAGTATCTTCCCTCATTTTCTCTCAAATATCACTCTTATTAGCAGCTCTCAAACATGTTTCTTCGGAATTGAACTATTTGTGCATTGGATGCCTAACATAACCGCATGACGGGTTCTGACACCTTAAATAACTATGATTTGTGGGTAGTGCTTCTACTTTCTATATTTTTTCTTTAGATTTCTCTCTCTATCTATCTCTCTCTCTCTCTCTCTCTCATTTGTATCGGCAAAATGTTAGTGTCAGAAATGCCTAACCTTACCGAAATGACGTTTCTGACAAACTGACAGGTATGACTGTTCTATTGTCGCGTAGGTTCCCGCACCTCACCCCTCCTCACATACGTTTTAGTCCCCTCCAATCCGCTCATTTCGCGCACACATTTTAGTTTATCAAACCTCGCTGTCATGGATATGATTTATGGAATTGTTATTTGTGGCTGCGCTTAGTATTTTTGTTGAATATTTGATATACACGCATATACATATACATATATAATATATAATACATATATTTATATTGTATGGGAAAAAACAAATTTAAATAAATCATAAACATTTTAATTGGAAACGGCCTAGGAAAAAAAAACTGTGCTCTTGTGACGTGCATACGAACATTTTTTTTTTCATATATGTATTTAGATATTTTGCTTTTCACTAGTAGTTTTAAATTGTAGTTAGACGAATATATATTGTAGAAGAAGGAAAACAAAATGTAGTTGTTGATTAATTGATAATTGAAATTTTGGTTTTAGTTGAGAGTAGAAGAAGAAGAATGTTTTGGACGAGAGAGATCAAAAAACAAAAGAAAAAAAAGAAGACCAGAGAGAACGAAAAAAACACTTCTGTGGTTTTTTTTGTTGGTGTGCCTACCTTTGTGCAACTGCGTTTTGTTATATACTCTTATTTTCTTTCTTTTTTTTATTACTTTGTTTTGTATTTTTTTTATATATATTTTTTTGTTTTCAATTTAAATATATAATTGTATATACTTTTGGATTTCTTTTTTTTTGTTTTTTTTTTTTTGTTTTTTCTTTATATTTGGGATTATCAGTCTTTTTATATATTAGCCATCGCAAAGTTCAACGAATAAATCTGTACGAAATGAAAGAGAAATACGATACGATATATATATATATGTTTTTTGGAAGGATAACGCAATCATTTAGTATTCATTCTATTGTGATTTTGTTCATTATTTAATATTTGGATATGTAGATATTTTGCACTAAACTTTTTTGTAGTTTTTTATTATATATTTGATTATATTTTTGAATTGTCTGTCTGTTTGGAGTGTGTGAGAGAGACTAAAACTGAAAACTACGAGAGAGATATACCAACAAATGGTTAACTAAAGATTCTCATCGTTCTCGCTAGGCATTAGAATTGAATTGAAGAACTTTCTGTCTGTCTCTGTGTGTGTGTGTGTATGTGTGTGTATGTTGGAATGTATAGGAGTGTGTGTAACTTACCGGGCTATAGTTCAACGGAGCACGGCTGACGGCAATGGGAAAGCCAGATGGCTGCGGACTGGTGGCCTGCACATATCCCACATTGTCAGCGGTAGCCGAGCTATACATATCAATGGTTGGTCCCGGCGAATTGGTCGACGGGAATCCTTGCCTGCTGGCCGTGCTGGCAGCAGCAGCCGCTGCCGCAGCATGCGGCGATGCCGATGGACCAAAGCTATGAGCCGCAGCAGCTGCCTGATAATTATTCATCACTGTGAAAATGGCAGCCAGATGGAGCAGGAGAAGCAGGTGGAGGCGGAGGAGAAGATTTAAATATGAATCAAGTTGATTGTTACTTGTGCTTCGCCAATGCCCATTCAATGACCATAGAGTGCGAATACTCAAGATACTCAATGCGTGGGGAATTATTAGCTTATATATATTAATACTTCTAATATATAAGCTAATTGGCTTAGAAATTGTGCAACAATGGAGAAGAATTGAACTTAAGGTTTCTATAGTTCACACAAAGAAGTAGAAGTCGAAGAAAATATTATCGAGATCTCGCACTTAGTCTGTAGCTTCTTTAATCGTTCGTGATGATCATTGATTGAGTTGGCTTGAGATGGAGATGGAAACGGAGTTGGACTTGGAGGACACTTACCTGATAGCGCCTGTGTTAGCAGTGGCGTATTGTTATTGGGAGTGAGTTGCCCATTGGTAAGATCAACTGTAAGTGGCAAAAAGATTACAAGACGAAAGGACATTAATAGAGATAGTGTTTAGGTATGTAGGTAAACGAGTATGTTATCGGTATTATATATTTATATATATATATATGTATAGGTAGGTATAGTAGTAATTGAATAGTAGACAACTACTAAGTGATTAAAAGTTTGGTTTTTGGGCAGTTATTTAGCTTGAGATATGCATGTACCTATGAGATATATGTATATAGAAGAAATATGAGCAAAACTAAGTGAAAAATATTTGAAACGAAGTACAAGTGAGTATACGAGTTGAAGTATGACTATATATATATTTATATGTATATATATGGATAGATCAAGTATAGGGGTTTATATTTATGTATGTATTATGATGATTGTGGAGTTCAGTGACTAATTGTAAGACTGAAAGAGCTAACAATAAAGAGATAGTACGTTAACTACTGAAAAAAAACGAGTAAAAAAGAGATGGGGAAAAATCAAAATGGGGGAAAAAAGCTAACTAGAACGCAGGTTATGAAAACACAAAGTGCTCGGTTATTAAACGAGCTACATGGAGACAGGATTGGAGCACCGTAAGTTGGGGCTGGGGCAGGGGTGAAGAAGGGCCATAGGGTTGACACTGCTTGTTGTTGTTGTGGTTGTCCCTTTCTAACAAAGCCAAAACCAAAACCCCAAACTCAGTTACTACGCTTGGTTTGGTGGTGATGGGGTAGGGTGAGGGTAAGGGTGAGCGGGTGAGCGGGTGGTTGCACTTTTCCTTTGGGCCTTATGGTTGTAGTTATTGTTGTTGTTCGTTGGTCGCAGCTGCTGCAGCAAGTAAAAATACGCTAGCACCAATATTGAAATGACAACACAGAAAATGAAATGAACGGGACAACAAACAACAAAACACAACACAACACAACACACACACACACACACACACACACACAAACAAAAAACCCAAAAAAAAAATGGAAGAAAGAAATGAAAATGAATGAAAGCAAGAAAAAGAATGGGCAATGGCAACGGGAAAAAAAACAAACGGCAAAAGGGAAGCGAATTCAAAAACGAGTAAAGGCAACGGGTTATGGTCAATGGGAACGTAGCGCAGTTGCATTTCCTGCGGAAACACAAAAATTGATGTAACGTAACGTGACGTAACGTAACGAGCCATGGCGCAGTCACTGTCTGATACCGCGTAAATGCGAAAAAACGAGAGCTTAATGCGCGACTTGTGAAATTATCAGTCCTCACTAACTAAATATCTGACTAGAATCTGTTTATTAAACGAAAAACACTGTTTAACTAGCTTCTTAATATTTCGGGCTTAAAAAGATGTTCTTTGGGTTGTGTCGCAGGGTAATCTAAGGGTCGATGCAGGTTCGATAATGTCATCTCTTTCAGATTTTTGATTTTGTTGCCTTTGCCATTGTGTAGTGTGTGCGTTCGGTGGGTCGTTGTGGGTCTCTGGCGCCAATCAAGTTTGGCTTACGTTCCCGTTTACATTTTGCGCCATGTTGTTTTCATTAGAAAACGAGCAAAAATTATGGAAAAAGTAACAGTAAAGGATGTACAAAAACTATCCCAGCACCTTTACCATTAACATATTATGCATCGTTTCCTGCCTGAGTTACTCCTAGCGGTCAGTTGTGCGTGTGTGTGTGTGTGTATCTGGGTGTGTTTCATTTATGGAAATGGCAACCCTAAACACTAAATAAACACATAATTCGTTTAACAATAAACTACATAAAATAGATATATACTTAAGCTAAGTTAAACAGAAATACAATTACAGTTAGTTTTCGACAATTTGTTTTGATTTTTTTGTTTCGGTTTAGTTACTACACAATTTTTGGTTTCGGTTACGATTTCGGTTTTTCGATATCGGTTTCATAGTAGCTACTACTAAGTAATGAGATTATGTGACACAATTCGTTTTCCAAGTTAGTTTCATTTGAATAATAATTTTTTTCTGTTGTTTGTTCTATTCTATTGATATATACATATATAGATAATAATAGTGAAGAAAACTACACAGATAATGTATGTATGTAGGTGTATATATGTATGTGTGTAAGTGTGTGTATCTATATAAGTATAGGTTAATATGCTTATGGACTGTTCCTAAGAACAGTTTACAAAGTTTCGTTATTTTGTTGTTGTTTCTTTTGTTTGCTAAACTAACATTGAATATAGTCAACAAAAAACAAACTATAGTAAACAAACAAATGAGAATGTCGCCTTTTGGAGTTATATGTAGACACAGATATACATATGTACTTATATATGTATCTGTATCTGTAGCCACAATATTGGAACAAAAAAAAAGAACACAAAACGAAAGAGTTTCATAAAGCATTTCATAGAAAATTTGTACTATAAGACGACCATTAGCTGACCTTGTTGAAAGCTGACCAACATGATGATAATGATGATGATGTTGCTGCTGCTGCTATTGGGTTGTTTCTGTTGCTGTTGCTGCTGGGTTTGTTGCCGTTGCCGTTGTCGTTTGCCAAGTTGCTGTCAAGTTTGTTTAGGCATACGCCTCGATAGCCACTTTGTCACTCAAACTGTCGCTCTATCTTTCTCTTCTCTCTGTGTCTTATGTCGCTGTCAATTCCATTTTTGGATTTGCGTTTATATAGTTGTATTAATTTAAATGAAATCCAGCTAAAGCCAAAAAGCCTCGCGGCAAAAGAAAAAGGCAGAGACTTTTGCTTTTTGGTTTCGGCTTTTGTATCCGTTTATATTTATTTAATTGTTTTTCGTTTTTATTTTGTGCAATTTGTTTTAGTTCATTTTTCGAGTTTTTGCTCAAGCAAAAAAATGTTTTTTTTTTTTTTTTTATATTTTTAGGATTTTATATATTTTTTGTCAATGCTGCATAATCAATTTTCGAAGCGTTTTTCTCTCTTTTTGTCTCTTATAAATCACAGTATATATGTATGTGTGTAAAATACATATGCATATGTGTGTGTGTGCGGTGTGTGTGTGTAATTGTGGTGTGTATATATATATAAATAACTTGCAAGCATTTCATTATATATTTTTGTTTTGTTTGCCTCGAAGCAGTTGCCTTTTGTCCTGTTTTCTGGACAATTAACTAAGTAACAGCTTAAAGTTCAGATTTTGGGTTATATATGTATGTATATGTATATATGTATCTGTATAGTATAAGTATAGTAGGTATATATGATGTTCATGTGTAAAACTTACACAAACAAAAAAAAAATACAAAAAAAAATCGGGACATACACATACATATGTATATATAGAAAAATTTGATCTTTCATTTGCAACTTAAAGAAAATTTTGCTTTTCTTTGTTTTCTTTTATGTATTATTTTCTTTTTTTTTTGTTTTTGATGTTATTATTTGGCTTTTGCTCTTCAAAAATGGATGGACATATTTTAAGTATTGTATTTTGGTTTTTCTCTTTTTTTTTGTTGTATAAAATATAGTAAATAGAGTTATAAGTACATATATGTATAATAAGTAGTTGTTTTTGTTTATTAATATTATTTAGTTTTGCATTATTTTTTGATTATTCATAAATTTATATATATTTCTTTTCTATTTTGTTTTCTGTAATTATTATTTTGGGGGTTTTTTCTTTTGTTGATGCTTTTGATGAAGGAGAATGTTTTTGTGGAATAAATTTGTTAAAGGTTTTCCGAATGCATATTGTTGATGATGAAGATATAGATGATGAAAAATAGCAACTATTTAAATCTACTAAACAAAAGTGTTTCTTTTTTTGTTGTTTGGTTTTTGTGTTTTTTATAGTTTAGTTTATTCGCTAATTATCTAGAAAACTCTAGGGGTAACAATAATAATATGCAGCAAATTAATTAAAGGATAATAATGGGACACTAGACCTATATATATATGTATATATATACGTATATATTATATATGTATGACAGGTTATATATATTTGTGTGGGTTGTCTAAATGTTTTTCCTCTGTGCGCATTTTTGTTTTGGCCGTTGTTGTTTTGGTTGTGGGTAAGCGAAACGAACTAATTTATGCACAAATGGCAAACTACAAAACAAAAATTAAATTTTCGTCCATTTAAATGCAATGGCAAAATAGTTTTATAAATAATAGATAAATGTTATATGTCCCTGAAACAAAACCAAAAAAAAATCCAACACAAATGGGAATAGTTGAGTTTGGGGTAATATATATCATTGTGTTTGTGTGTGTGTGTGTGTTTTAATGAGCTCGATGATGAGTGAAAGGAATGAATGAAAAACAGGAAAAACCCGCTCACTCTGGCCGCAGCCAAAGTTAGTTTCAAAAATATACTCTTGCAAAATCACACGAGATGATCGATGACCGAAACATAAGTAATATAATTACACGAAATTTTAATAAACTAACTGTAAAAACAATTTGTAATATGGGTATACATACATAGGATACACCCACGATATTTCACCGATATTATGAAATAAAGAAATCTATAGGATTATATATTGAAAACTTGTATTTATTACACCTGATAATCGATCAGGTATTAATTCTCATTTTGGGTTCTTTCAAGTTTTTCCAACTGGCAAATTGAAAATCGGTTTTTATTCACGGGTACTACACACACACACACAAAAGTTTCAGATATATATATGTATGTATTCGTGTCTATGTTTGTATGGATTAGTTATCGATTGATTATGTAGTGTTTGTGTCTAGTCCTAGAATCTACGTTATAGAGATGACTATATATGTATGTCTAGATGTAGTACAGGGTGCTACAACACACACAGATTTTGTGTATGCATGTCTGTGTGTATATACTTATGTATGTTTGTTTATAAGTACTGTATACTGTGTATTGTTAGCTAGCTGGCCGATCTCTCCATGATCTCTAGGGTAAATCTAACTAGCTAAAAATTGAGTTTAACGAATCCAACAAATGCCATTATAGTAAACACGAGTATATATACGCTATATAGGGTGGAAATCGCTATACGATTATATACTAGGCATAAAGAGAGAGAGAGATAGAGAGCTAGAGAGTGGGGTAACTCTAATACATGTGAATAATCGTTCTATATCGACTGCAGATCATCTAAATGTGAATCGCATGTTTCGATTTCTCTTCAACTAACGTATAATATAAGTTATCAATTGCATTTTTTCTCTTGTTTTCTTTTTATTTAGTTGTTGCTGTTGTTGTTACCATTTATCATTGTAAATGTTTAATTGTTATATATTTCTTCTTTTTTTTTTTTGCTGTAGTTGATTTTGTTGCTGTTGTTGTTTTACCTACTTGTCCCAGTACAAATGAGTTTTTTTTTTGTTGTTACTTTTGGTTTGTTGGTTGTTGTTGTTGTTGTTCTTGTTGAGACCGTAGAAAAAGTGAACGAAAAGTGTTGAAACAAACAAAAGTTACGAATATAGAAAACAGAAAATTTACGTGCGGCCTCTCTTATTTGTCCTCTCATTTTGTCAGACTTTGGCTCAGTTTCTATATATACATACGATATATGTATATATATTTGCTTAGTAGTCGTAGTTTCAGAAATTTATATTGCCCAGAAACTGCGATTTGATTGCTGCCGAGCGTGCCGTCAATGCCGTGGCCAACGGCAGTGTCAACGCCTGTTGATGGTATCCCGCCGTTTGGCCAGCTGCCGCATTCGGACCAACTGCAGCAGCTGCAGCCGCAGCAGCAGTCGGTGGACCTCTGCTGCGGCCTGGTGTCGTGCTACATGTGGTACCATAACTTCTACCGATGCCACAAATTGTCAAGCCTACAAAATCATACGAGATACAAGATATATATGTATGTATATATGATGTGTATGTGTATGTGTGTGTGTGTGTGTGTAAAGAAACATACACACACAGATTGCAAAAGGGAAAGAAAGAGAGAGAGCAAGAGAGGGACAGTGAGAGAGTCAAACATGGAGCAGATATGTATACACAAAAAAAAAAAAAAACAGGGGGGTATTGGGGGTAGCTGCAAAACAATTGATTTATGACTGAACGAATTTTTCCCAACCAGCCGTTAGCCGTTAGGATTAGAAGGATGCAACTGTAACTGTAACTGGCAACTGCAGCTACAACCATCATTCATTCATTCATTCATTTATTGCCCCGCCTAACTTACGGCATGAAATATTCCCTAAATTCCGCTAAAAATTTTTCAAATTTTCATTTGAAACACATTTGCCAATTCGATTTGCCGGTTTTCATTTTCCAAATGCAACTATCAAAATTGAAACAACTGGTTAACCATTTAAATAATCATTATTTGAATAATCGATCATTTCTTCCATCAAAAGAATCAAAATGTTTATCATCAAAAATCAGTAAGGACTAAATCCCGACAGGATTTATTTATTTCAGATGCACATCTCAGAGCTCATTTAGCGATATCGATAGTTAGAACTTTAATGTGACATAGATAAGGTGTGATAAAGATAAGAAAGTTCACATTAATTATCAAAGCCCAACATCTAAATTTCATCTCAATTGAATTTCACATCATTTCTCTCAGTAATATATAAAAAAACTATTGGATAATCAGACAGAATTTCGATTAGTCAAACTATTTTAGAGACGGCTAAGAATTTGTTGGGCAGTTTTAACATGTATCTTGAGAAGGCTTAGGCAATCCGATAGATTTATCGATTGTTTCACAGCTCTAACAGACGTAGTTAGAAGAATTAAGGGCAAGTGTGTGTGTGCGGGTGTGTGTGTGTGTATGGGCGGGAGATATGGAGGAAATACTTATGGATGTGTGCTAAAGCCCTAATAGCCAGCCCTAATAGCCAGTGTTGCTTAGTTCGCTGAGTGTGTGTGTGAGTGTTGCAAATGATAAACACAAGCCCAAGCAGCGCATTAATAAACCAAGTATGTAATGATGTATATAAATTTACATACACATACATATGTATGTATGTACGTATGGCAGGGTCCAGGGAATATTTATAGCCTATATATCAGGGGGTGGCGTGGGTGGTTAGAGTTTGTGAATTCTGTTCTGAGACGCGATTGCTTTCATAGACTTTCTTATCTTTGATATGACGAAAGCCAAAGATCTTCAAATAAAATTATGTGGTTGTTCGGTTTTACTTTATTCGACAAAAAAAAAGAGCAAAAAAAATTGTAATTCGATTCGATTTGAGTACAAAAAAATAAACAAAAATCATCATGTTTATCGTAATACTCAATACACTATAATATACTAGATTATAGTTAGATAGATAGATAGAGAGTGGTGTGTTGCTTATAAGTAGTACGTATACGTCATATGTATTTTTGCTCAATCCTAGGCTGAGCTGGTCGTTGGATTAACCAGATAATCACCACCGATCAGTATGCGATTCTCCGGCATTACGCCCATTACATTGGCTAGAAAGCAAAAGAAAACCAAACAATAAAACGAAACGAAAAAAAAGAAAGAAGAAATAAAACACGAAGAATGCAATTGGCATATGGTTGGGGTTGGTGGGTTGGGTGCCGAGTGGAGAGAGAGAGAGCGAGAGAGGAAAGGAACCAACAATTGAAGTGATCTAAGGGCAAAGTTAGTAATGCTAAACAAAAGTATATTGGCCATAGTAAACAATGTGTACGAATAAAATTGTGTGTGTGTTTGTGTGTGTGTGTGTGTGTAGGTGTGTAGAGTTTGAATAGGCATTTCGTCATATCAAATATCACAAAAATTAGTCACAGAAATTTCTTTTTGGTTTTACACATTTTGTTCTTCTTCTCGCAGTTTTTCACTTGTCAATTCAAATTTGAAAGGGCCAGAGAGTTACACATATGTTTGCATGTATGGGTGTATTCTTGTACCTGTATGTGTGTGTGTGTGTGTGTGGGTGGGTGTAAATCTCTGTCTCTGTGTGTGTAAGTAATAAAAGGACAGAACTTACCAGTTGGATAGGGTAGACCAAAGCTAGGATAGCCGGAATATCCGCGACCAGCGGCATAGGCAGCATAAGCAGCTGCTGGAAAGCCTGGGAACAATGAACAAGGCAAAAAATCAATTAATTTTCACCAATTAAATCAATCAAACCAGCAATCACCTAATTTTTCAGCGTATAGCCCCTTAAGCTTTGCCATTTTCTAACTCTGTCAACTTATGGCCTATTTGAAAAATTCATGTCCTTTTTTGCTGCTCTGAATTACCAATTACAAACTGGCATTTAAATCAGAAAACTAATTTTTGGCCAGATTTTCGAAAAAAATTGCTGTCAAAATTGTCCGCAGCTTTTTTATTATCTAAAGTTTTGATGGCACTTAAAAGTATGTAAAAATTCGATTAACACTACATCAAAACTTTGAAAATCAGTTGAAAATTGTTCTAAATACAGCTTTCGAAAAATTACAATTATAACCAACAAATTTACAATACCTGTTCCAAAAATTTATGAAAAAACCTCAACTCTGCAAAGCTCTAATTACGCCAATTTTTGGGCGATTTGAAAAATTCATGTCTTTTTGTGCTGCCAATCTAAACTCTTAACTGTTATTTAAATGTAGTGAACAAATTTTGACTCATTTGACCTAATTTTCATACAAAATCAAGGCACATTCGAGTCGGAATTTAGAAATTTTCAAGTTTTTATAATTAGGACTAAGGTTAGATTGAGTTAGACTAAGAGATGTTTATATGGTGCTTACCTTCTGGCAATGTCCCCAGACCCCACATGATGTTATCTAAAGATGATGGCGGTCATAAAGCATCGTTGATAGAAGAGAGGGAGAGAAAGAGAGAGAGAGAGCACAAAGAAGAGAGAAGATATAAATAAATTACTTCAATAGAAATGATTTTTGTTTTTGCTTTCAACTAAATCAAAGTTAGAGAAATCAAGTAAAATTGTGTTAGATATAAGATTGAAGAGACTAATTGTTATATAAGTCGATATATATATATATATATAATATATGGTAGTAGTAGTAGTATATGTTTTGTTATATGTATGAAAGTATTTGACTATAGAGAGATTCGTTATTCGGTATTCATCTGGGTGTGTGTGTGTGTGTGTGTGTGTTTACTCTTAGACAACTGAATATTTATGTGTGTGTGAGCCAACTAAGAAACAGTCGATTGTTTCACTATATATCTATATATGGATATATATGTGTAAATTGTAAGTATATAAGTTTGATGTACTATATCATCTAAAATCGTTAATGCTAAATTTTCTGCTTTAATTGTTCACTTTAGTTTTTGTTGTATGGCATTTCACTTGTAACAGCCTTGATCTGAGCTATATGTATGTTTTTTTTCGAGTTACAGACGTCTCGAGACACAATTCTAAACACTTATAATACGTATAATATATATGAATAGACTAAGACATTTAGTTGTTACTAGTAGCTAGAAATATTTTGTGTGTGTGTGTGTGTGTGTGTGTGTGTAGGTTTCTTCTCCAGAGTAAGGGGGAGTGCTCTTTCCCTACTACAATTAAAATGGACATTTCTACTACATATATGTCGCATATGTATTGTTTGTGTATATAGTTATATAGAGAAGAGCTCCTCCTCCCACCGCATCAGCAGTAGAAACCAAAAACTAGTTAAGACGAAGAGTTAATGTTACACAAATGGCAAATGGAAAGATAAGAAAACTAAGATCATCTAATAGTGTAATTCACTACAAATTAGAAAATGATAATATCGAAATAAATATAGATAAAACATTGAATTATCGTTTTAGCTAATTAATTAATTGTTTAGTTTTACAAATCAAATTTTGCTTCGATCCTTTTTTCTTTTATAACTACGTTGATTTTATTTAATTTCATTAAATTGTCATCATCTTCTCCACTCTCCTCCACCACGTTCGTTTTTAGTCGTTCATTCGTTCATCTTTGGCATCAAATCAATTGTGTGTAGAGACGGTTGGGTTTACTTTTCCATTGGATATATATATATATATGTATATCTATACAAATATATATGTATGTATAACTAGGATAATTCTTTTTTAGCGCTTAGTGCGCTTTAAGTCAATATGTGTGTGTGTGTGTGTGTGTGTTTGTGTAATTATAATAAATAGCTAGTTTTTCATGTTGAAGACAAATTATTAATGGCTATATGCAAACACACACAAACGCACATATCATAGATATGTGAAATTTAAGTAAGTTGCCTTGTCATTACGTAAGGAAGGGGGGAGGGAATGTTATGCGGGGGGCCGGCCATTCGAGCTGTCCATTTGAGGCTGTAATTTGGATAAAGGCTTTTATAATTGGCATAACTTATCCATTATCCATTTTAGCCAAATTACAAAACTGACAGCTGTCCGGCCAAGCCACAGCTACAATGGCAACTTCAATCATAAGTTTTACACAAAACTCTATGTACACACACATACACATGTGTGTATATGTATATGTGTATGTATGTATGCATGTATGTATATAGTTATAGTTACTTTCTAAGTTTGTTTGTCTTCTTCATCACTTACAATCTAATTCAATACATTTTGCTAGTTGTTTTCCTTTTTGGTTTCATTTTTGGTTTTTTTTTGAAGAGCTATTTGAGTTGATATGATATTAATAATGTTAGATGTACAAGATTTTCGATAGCTTTTTTTTCTTTTTTTGTTGTGTCGATTAATGTTAATTACAATTTGTTTAATTTTCAATATATTCGATTCATTTTACACACACATATAGATATATAAATCGATAGATTCCAAATTCCAAAGATCTCTTAAGTTCTATAAAAAAAAAACACAAAAACAATTGGAAAAAAATATATATGAAAAAAAAATTTGGTTTCTTCTAAGACTTTTTGTACTTAGACCTTGGTTTTTGGCATGTTTGGTTTGTTTTTTTTTTTTTGGTTTTTTGTAGTTTTTGGCATTTTGTTTTTACATGGAATCGCCGCTAAGAAATCTAAAATTTGTATAGTTAGTTAAGTTGCCTAAGCAGCTCGCTCTATAGGATCTGCTCTTAGCCTAGTATATGCATATAAGTATGTATATGTAGTTAGTTAGTTAGTTAAGTTAGTTCTTAAATAAAGTTTCACTTAAGTTCCTAAGTGTGTGGAAAGAAAATATGAATGCGTCGCTAAGTTGGATTATAACGCATATTGCCGACGACGACGAGGAGTTTGTTCGAGTTTCGGTTTGCAGACAGACATCATTAAGATACAGATACGGATACGGATACGGATACGGATATACATATATATATGGGTATATATATGTATGTATGTATGTATGTATGTATGTATGTAGTAAGTACAAGTACATGAAGTATATATAAGTAAGTAAGTAATAGTGTATACGGATTACATTAATTATTTTCAATATGTATATAGATATTAGTTTTATATGGCTAAGCACGTAATCCTAGGCCTAGGAGTTAAATGTATTTGAGAGAGTTCTTGCTTGATTTTTGGACGTTGAGACGGAATGAGAGTTATACTGTGTGTGTGTGTGTGTGTGTGTGTTGGTCAGTGTATCTCTGTCTGTGTCTGTGTGTGTGTGTGCGTATTTAATGTGCGTGTGTGTGATCTGAGAAATCAATTTGGTAATCGAATTCGGTCGAAAATTCATTATTGATGCCTTGTAGGCGGTCAGATGCCAGGCAATTGGTAGAGTGTTGCTGCTGCCGCTGCCGCCGCTGCTCCTGGCATTTCGAGTGCTGCCGCCGGCATGGCCAGCAGCTCGCTGAGGGGATAATGAGCGGCTGCAAGTGCAGCATTCTGACGCAATTGCGCCTGCTGTTGGGCCACAGCAGCGGCCGCTGCTGGCGCCGTTGCTGCTGCTGCTGCCGTAAGGGCGCCCAGTGTGCTGGCAGCAGCATTTGGTCCTGCTCTCAGGCCCTGACTAACGGCAGCGGCGGCCAGCAGACGTTTATAGCCGACAACGGCAGCGGCATCGGCATATAGCGAATTGGCCAAAGCGGCATTGCTATGGCTAACATTGGCAGCGGCTGCATATTGCAGCAGCGAGGGCCCACCAGCACCTGGTGCTGGACTAGAGAGGGGCAGAAGTGAGGGGGCGGCAGCGGCCAGAGCAAGACTCTGTTGATGTTGCTGCTGTTGCTGTTGTTGCTGCTGTTGCTGGTGTTGGTGGTGGGCGGCAGCGGCAACGACCACGGCAGCCTGTTGCTGCTGCTGTTGTTGTTGCTGCTGCTGCTGCTGGTGATGCTGCTGCTGTTGCTGCTGCTGCTGATTAGCAGCTGAAATTGCAGCCGAAATGTGTGAGGGTAAGGGGTAGGGGGTATAACGTAATGATGCTGCCGCAGCCGCTGCCCCCAACAATTGCTGATGATGTTGATGGTGATGATGATGATGTGTGTGTTGTTGTTGTGAGTGTTGCTGTTGTTGTTGCTGTTGGTGGTGGTGGTGTTGTTGTTGTTGGTGGTGGTGGTGGTGCTGCTGCTGCTGCTGTTGTTGCAGCACTGTTGCTGCGGCCGCTAAACTACTTGGCAAAAGGCCAGCAGCAGCGGATGTTGCAGCAGCCGCCGCCGCTTGATTTGCGTGGCTGCCCCAGACTAACAACTCACCGTAAGCAGAACGACCGGCCGCACGGGTCTTGGCCAAATTTGCCGGCAGCATTACCTCCTTGGGTTGAGCCTTCTTGCACTCGACCTGCAGAGTGACGGAGATAGCAAGAGAAAGAGAAAGAGAAAGAGACAAACACAGTTAAGTCTACGAGTTGGTGCTGCGTTTCATTTCGCTACGCTTGACTTACCATTTTGTTGTTTATCTCATGGAAATGAATTTCACAAACTTTGTCTACCACATCTTCGCTTTGAAATGTAACGAAGCCAAAACCTGCAAAAAACAACAAGAAAAAAACGAGAAAAGGATGGTGAGAGTCCTGCGAGTAGGCAAACAAGTTTAAGAGCTGCAAAAATTGAACGAAATATGCTTTTGTGTCGGTGAGGCTCGCTCCGAGAGCAGCTAAATAATTTACTCAAGTGTCGAGACAGAAGGGAGACCCCAACACTCCGTGTTCTCCATTCTCCATTCCCCAATCCCCATTCCCCATTCCCCAGTCCCTCTTTGCTCTGACCTCAATCTGATGCAGCCTGAACCAGCCCTCCTGCAGGGACTCCTCAAGTGCCGGCTGGATGAGTAATTCAAACACTGGACGACCGCTCCGAGTTTACATAATAAACTTTATTTCTTTGCTCACACACACAAACACACGCACACACACACACAGGAGAAGGACACTGAAACTCTACGCAAAAGTTTTTTCCCCCACAAAAATATATTCGTTGATCTGTGTGTGAGGGGGAGAAAAAATATATATATTGCCTACAAGGAACCAAAGGGAAACTGAAGGGAAATGTGACACCAAACGATCGCAACGACAACGGGCAAGAAATCTGGACAAGTTTAATCAATTTATTAAAGAAATAACTGGCGAATCATGGATGTTGAGACTTCAGATTCAATTTGCGAACTGAAGCGAGTAATTGAGTCTAAATTTGTCAACTAGAAATCATTCGAAATGTAGTTACATACCTGAAAGATCTATTCATGGTTCACTCTCTCTTTTCTATTTTTGTGGTTTCACGTAAACCAAATTTAATTAGAGAAGATTTTGGTTACCCTCCCTCCCCCTCATGACATTTCACTTTGCACAAATATGACTGAGAAAGTGCAATTGGTAGTCTCTTTTCTTGCTATTTAATTAAATTATACAATTCAAATATCAGATTTCCTTTCCACACACTTTTCTCTGAAGCAATTTCCATTTGACTTCCTTTTTTCCACACCCACACAAACATACACAAAGTTCGAACTGGAGGATGGTGGAGTTGTCGGAGCAGCTAAGCAGCAGCAGCAGCAGCAGCTAAGACGACCTTCCACCACTTTTGGTCTTATCGAGGCTTTTCAATTAGCGCAATTGTCTGAGATTTCACATGGTCGAAAAACGAGGCGAAGGATGAGGAAAAAACGTGCCAGTGACTGAGGGAGGGGGCGGTGGCTGCTAGAGTGCCTCTATGCAATTAGCAAGGCCAAGTGCAGACACCTGATGCCTTACCACTAGCTCCCTTCCTTCCTTCCCCCATCCCTCCATCCTTCTTCTTTACTGTGGATCCTCTGGCATGCTCTTTGCTCAATGTTTGCCATGCCATGCGGGCGAACGGGCGCTTGTTGGGCGTAACTGACAAATTAGTTGAAACAAGTAACAGTAAACACGCAGGCTTATTAGAGAGAGAGAGAGAGCGAGCGAGAGAGAGCGAGCAAGTGCGACATGTGCCAAGAAGCAGCAACTTCTCTGGGAGGAGTACAAACGTGCGGGCTTCCCGCCTCTTCCCTCCAATTTCTTTAGCTGCCTCCCATCTCCTACAACACAACATTTCTATCTTTCTTTCTTTCTGTGTATGTGTGTGTTTGTTTTAATTATATAAAATTAGCGCACGTTGCAAGTGTTGCACGTAGAGTTGCTGCTACTGCCTTTTGGGGTCCTCCTTCACTCATAAATCAAGTTGTTGAAACAAATGAAGCTGAAGCAATTTTTGGCCTCAACCAGCACCAACCACCCACCCACCACACATGCAACTCAATCAAAAATGTATCTGGCTAGTAACAAATGCCTCTAGCCAAGTTAGCAGAATGTCTAGTTAATTCTGTTGGAGCTGCTGCTGCTGCTGCGGTCGTCATTTTTACCTGTCGAAAATTTCCCGCAGGACGAAGACGAAGTCGTCGACGACGACGACGCCGCCAATGGGCCATGGGCCATGGGCTATGGAGTATGGACTATGGTTTTTGGCAACTGCAAAAAATTGCACACTCATGCATGTTATTGCCAAGAAGCGGACAGAGATATATAGACACATCTATGGCATGGCATGGCATGGCATAGCACGGCACGGTATGGCTTGGTATCCTTAGTATCCTAGGTATACTGAGGTTAGGTGCTGAGGGAGCAAAGAGCGAGCGATTGGGCTGCTGCTGCCAGCTGTTATGACTGCGCCGCGTCGCTGCTTGCCAAAAAGAAAAATTACAAAATTTTCAATTTTAATATTAGTGGCGGCTGGCAGCGCCAACTGCCAACTAACCTAAGGCCCAACTCCCATACGTCCAAACGCTCAACCAAACCACTCACTGCACTGCATGGCACGGCACTGCGCTGCACTGCACTCCACTCCACTCCCCCATCATCTGCTATATGTTTTTTCGTGGGCCCTACACCCGCATCTGACTGCTTAGGCTCACGTTGTCTATGTCCTTGGCTTGCCAAATGAAATTCATAGCATACTTTTGGGTAATGTACAGTAAAGTTCACTTAAAACTTATTTTCTTATTTATTTCAAGTTGAGAAAAAATTGTTAAAGGTTGAAAACCCTTTTCAATACTTTCCAATCTCATTAAGCTTGATAGAACTTCTCAATAGGGTGCTTAGGAGTGATCGATAACGATAACTATGTGCGCTCGATACATCGAGTAAGATCGATATTAAATCGATCATTTAAAACGATGCTTATCCTTTAAAATTGGTTGACATCTTTTTTGCGGATTGTTGTCGGTTAGTAAATTTTACGACAACTCTGAAAATATGTGTGTTTATCGATGACATTAAAATCTGTATGATCTATTATGTTGATCAACAGATTTCATTACAGATACTCATGATGGAGTGCTCGGTCGTGGAAGAGAGCTTTCAATTGGACTAATTGAATCAGCGATTCACAAATAAATTGCAAGCATTAAAAGTGGACAGTAAAAAAATATTTGGGTTTATCTTAAGCAATTTCCACTGTAATGGCAATTGTCGTTGATGTTGTTGTTGCAGCTGTTAGTGCCGCCTGCCTATATTGTTTTATGGCATATTCATATGTATATATATGTACTTATAACTATATGTAGTATAGCTTTTTCTTATTTTTATTTTGGGGCAGTGGAGGCCACTTGCTCTGCCAACTACTGTGTGTTACTGCTGCAATTTTCAGTGACCAGGCATACAATGTATGTATGTACATACATGTGTGCTCCAATGTATGTCTAACTGCTGGTCGTTCTGTCTCTCTGTCTGTCTGTCTGTCGCTGCACACATGATTTATGAATGAGTAACAAAGTTGCTGCCGTGTAGCAACCGGAGCAACCGAGCGACGTCTTTTGCCCAACATTTCTTCTTTATTATAGTTCGGGCCTTGTTTGTGTGTGAGCACAACACGCTGGCAATTGCCACGTAGTATAGATACATACATACATACATACATATACCTACATATATATATATATATATGTATATATAAGAACGGAGGAGAAGGTCCGCTCTTGGATCGATAAAATGCAATTACAGGCATATCGCAAGTGCCAGTAGGCAGCAGCAGCAGCAGAAGCAGAAGCGGCAAAAAAAAAGAAGAGGCAAAGGAAAAAAAGGTCGTCCAATGTACAAAAAGTCATCGTCGTCGTCGTCGTCGTCGTGGCAATGAAGGCTATGGCTACTACAACTAATACCCTTTGATTAACGACACACATTTTGCTATTGACTTGGGAGGATGGCCAAAAGGATGGTAGAAATGGAAGGAAGGAAGCAGCAGGAGCCGGAGAAGGAGCAGGAGCAGAAGAATGATGCGGGGTCTCTCCTGTGAAGTTGGCCAGTTGTTGGTCGGGCTAACTAACAATGTCTGCATATTTCATTATATATTGGATGTGTGTGTGTGTGTGAGTGTAAATGTGTTCCGATCGACCCACGCAATTGTAATTTGCGCAAAAAATTGACATGTCCCTGGCAAAAAGAAAAGGACGAACAAAAAAAACCAACAAAAGAAAAGCGAATGAGCGTGGCTAGCGAATGAGCGGGCCTGATGGGGCATGGGGGGAGAAGCAAAATTGAGGCAATGAGTCTTGTCAATAAGTAAAACGATTTGCTCATGCATTTTTCATACGGAAATCACATAAAATGAGGCCACCAGAAGTTTGAAATGAAATTAAACCTTAAGAGTGGAAACAAATTGCTTGTCCTTACAATAATGCAACGCAATTATAGACCTAATGGCAGATGGTAAGTACATACATATGTATGTATGTATGTATGTATGTCTCTCCTGCATATCGAATAGTCATCGAGCTGATTCATCTACTACTTAGCTATGCCTATAGCTAACAATCGGTTTGGTTTAATCACATACCACGGAATGAGTTATTAGCCTATGAAGGACTATGAATTCCGAAGGCCAACACTGACTAGAAATTTTGCCATTCAAGTGAATCAAATAATAGAATAGAATTCTGGATTCTAGAAATGAGAAAAACTCTTCTAAATATGAAATAGATTTCAACATTTTCATTGTTCAGTTTTTGATATCTTTCTCCTCTTCAATTGTGTTACTAATGTCCTGTGTGTGCGAGTGTGTGTGTGTGAGCGTGTGTTTGTACGTTGTCCGCATCATCATTTTAAAATGTCTGTTTATTTTTATTAACTGGCGGCTTTGGCTCTCAGATCTCTTCCAATTTTGTGTGTGTGTGTTTTTTTTCTGGGTTTTTGTTGCTTCCTCTGCTGCTCGCTTTGGTCGTTTGAAGCCTTCGTTTTTTATGTATGTATGAGTATGACTGCATCATCATGCAGTTTTCAGTTTTCAGCATACTCCAGCGTCCAATTAAGCGAAATGTTCTGTGGGTTTTCCCGCCACTCCACTCCACTCCAACCCGTTCCCGTCCCCGTTCCCGCCCCGTCGCAATCTTCTTCTCTCATCTCTGTTCATTCTTGCTTATCTCGATGCGGCTTGGTGCACAGAAGTATGCTACAATTTTTTTTATGGCGCACAAGCAAAAATCATGTTTCCTTATTCCCGTGTGCGTAATTTGAAGGGGGAGACGGTGGGGCAGTTGGTTGGTGGCCATCGCCATCGCCGTCGCCGCCAACAAAAGTTAACAATGTCAGTGGTTGAGAGAAGCGCGGGCGGTGGAAACTATTGATGCATGTTTCTCCTCTGAGTGTGTGTGTGTGTGTGTGAGAGACGAAGCTAATTACTTTTGGTCAGAAACATTGTTGGTGGGCGGGTGACTGGAAATGGTCACATCAATCTTAATGTTCTCAGAGAGAGAGAGACTGGGCGAGAGAGAGTGAGGGAGAGCGAGAGATCTCAGGTTGTGTGCTCCTCCTCTCTACATGCTTGGGTACATGTCACATGTCAAATAGGAGTCGGAACCTGGTCGCAATGCGAAATTCGGCGCGTCATTTAAAACTTTAATAAGCAAAATTGACAATGACAGCCGTACAAGGGGAACAAGGCACGGGGGCGGGGACTAGGACGGGGAGGGGGACATCAGGACATGGCCGGGCAGTCAGGCATTCAGGCAGTCAGTTACATGGACAGAGGACGACAACGCAATGGAAATGTGAACTCAGTCGTGCGCTCACAAGTTCGTGTAGCGGATGTACACTGGAGATTTAAGCCTTTTGGCCGGACCCAGTTAACCAGCCCATAGAAAGCCTGCCTGCCCGCCAGTCAGTCAGTCAGTCAGTCAGTATGCTTCCCTTGGGAGCATCTCCACCAACACACAACATTCCATCCTCTTATGTGTGTGTGTGTGCCCTTATATCCGGTTGCATTGGCAGGTAATCTTTTCGGGGGTCTCTACAACATCCTACATCCTGTTGCCTGGCCATTTTAATGCCTCAACATGAGAGGGCAAACGTTTTTAAAACTGTATTAGCTCTTTATGCTGTTGCACACACGCAGAGACAGTTGGACACTCGGACAGTCGGACATAAGTATTTGTAGCTGTATCTGTATCTGTATCTGTATCTGTATGTGTATGTGTGTCTATTACATATTGTACATTTGACATTGTTCAAATGCTAAGCTTTTCGCACTTCCGGCCTCAGAAGCATCGTCATCGTCATCGTCGTCAGCTTCTTCTGCTATTTCTTTTTCTGCATCGTTAAAGTCCGGATACGGCTTCCTATAATATCCTACATATTATATATAAATACATACATATACGTATGTGCACTCGACAGAGCGAAGTTAGTTGGTTTTGTATAGATCATTTCAATGCTGTCACATTGCATCAAGTTAAAGACTTCCCTTTCCAACCATCGCTTTTAGTCTATAAATTAAGGAGAATCACTTTGATTTCGCAAATTGTCCTCTGTTTTCTGTAGTTCCCAAAAGTATGCAACGGACAACTAAAAGTCTCATTCTCAGACAATTAAAGCTTAAGTCTTTACGTTCTGTTTTCGTATCCTTTCTCGATCAAACGATTGAGCTGAATCAAGTAAGTTTATTTCGATTCTGTTGTTGCTATGAAAAATTAAACAAATTGGAAATAATCGAAAAGTCGAATTTTCAAACAATTAGAGCGTAAGAACTGTCTCTAAATATCCTTTCTCGAGAAACAATTAAGCTAACTAGCTACTAGCTACTCGTTTTGAATGAATCAAGTTAGTTAATTTGATTTTGTAGTTCCCAAAAGTATGCTATGAACTTCAGTCTTGAGATTTCTGTCTTTTTTTTGTCTTGATGAACTCACCTCTGTGCCGATTGGTCTGCTTGTCAAACATTAACATGGCATCCTCGATCTGTAAATATACAAAAAATAAGAGAAAATGGAAAATTGAAAAGTTTTTGTTGCAAAAATTTGAAGAATTATTTTTCGTTGTTCTTTGTTATTTTTGTTGGTTTTTAGGTTTTTTTTTTTTTTTTTTTGTGTAAAAGGCAAACTCAATTAATGGCCTGAAGAAATGTTGGCCAGCAGCGCAGCACAGAGACAAAACTGCTGCTAATTGCACACACATAGAAAGAGACAGAGAGAGAGAGGCAAAGAGAGGGAGGGAGAGAGATGAAGTGCGGGTGTGAGTGGAAGAGAGAGAAAGAGTTGGGTTGGTTGGAAAAAACTTTTGCCCATTATGGCGCAAAAGAACTTATAATGATAGTTGACTGTCAAACTAACCAGCGAGTCAGCAGCAAGCCAGCCAGCCAGCCAGCCAGCGAACTAACTAACTAACTAACTAACAAACTGAACTGAGCTGACTTTGGGACTACTGCTGGCTCATTATGTTGCCGCTAACTGGTCTGGGACTCTGGAGCTATGCAACTACAACTACTGGGGGAATGGCCAAGCCATCCTGCTGGCCATCCAGCTGGCCATGATGAAGTGACCAACTGACTAGTTGACTGGCTGACTGATTGCCGCATTGAATTGAATGGAATGGAATGGAATGGCATGCAATGCCATGCCATGGAATGAAATGATGCTGTTACTATTTTGCTTCTTTTTTTTCCTGTTGGTCATTTGATATCATTTTTTTTTTACCCCCTCGTTTTTTGCCATTTATAATTGAGACCTTAAATGACAAACGAAACGAGTAGAGAAATCGCGGGAGAGAGAGAGAGCGAGGAAGTTGTTCAAGTGATTTGATCGGCAACAAATTATCGAATTGTAACAATTAAATAGCAAAAATATATATTCATCTAACTAACACCAGGTCAGAACATTTCAATCCCGATCGATACAACTCTAAATAGTCAGATATTTATTTGATATTGCATTTTTGTTGACTTCGTTGTTAGTTCTTTGGGATAACACGTTTGACTAATCTGAAATTGATAAACTGAAACGTAAAGCTCTGTCCATTCCATGGTTTCAAGTCTTACGAAACTTTGATAGAGCTCTCTCTATTAAAAGTTCAAACAATTTGATATTTGCAGTTCATTCTCGGTAATTAATTGACATTTATTCGCCCTCAGATTTTCCTAGCTCTCTCTCTGCGTGTTGAAGTAGTTTTTCTTGAGCAATTATTCTTAATTTACTTAAGGTCTGTGCGCTATTAGCTTTCAATCTTGCTTGTCTGCCATTCAATATTATAATATGACAGCTATGGCCGGGTTTTTCCCCTCTCTCCCCCTCCACCACCCTCCTCTCACGACGACGACTCCCTCAGCACTGTGCTAATTGCACTTTTCTTGTCAAAGTTTTCTTTTGCGGCCTTTAATGAGCTCCAAGCTGAAGGCTGAGGCCGACCCGTTGCTGTTGCTGCTGTTGCTGCTGTTGCTGCTGCTGCTTATGGGCCATTGATTAAACTTAATCAATGCGCTTAAGGGCAACTGGCAACTCCTGTGCATTGTAATTAAAACTGAACTGAGCTGAGAAAAACGGATGGACAGACGGATGGAAGGACGGACGGACGGACGGACGGACGGACGGACGGAGGCGGCCTTATAAAAATTAATTAAGCTTGCACCGCAAATTCCCGTCCCCGTCCCCATCCCCGCCCCTGCCCCGCCACCAATCCGACCCGGACTGTTGCCTGGTGTTGCTGCTGTTGTTCACGCCTCGCATTTCGCATTTCGCAGCTCTTCAAGTGCAGCCGTCGATGAAACCAACTACAACATTGTTTTTCAATTAACAATCAACAACAATGCCGCAACACAATGCAAACTGAACACAGTTCAACATCGGCTTGGTCGTGGGAGTTGGAGGGGGTGTGGCAAACAGGGTGCAAACTGGGAATAAAAGGAATGAAGGTTACACGCGCCAAATGACACAAAAATTGCCAGCTCAGGTGCAGCAGCAGCAGCAGCAGCAGCAACAGCAGCAGCAACGACTGTAAGAGAAGGCAATTGCGGGGGGCGTTGCGATTGCAATTGCAATTGTTGTTGTTAATTAAGCACTGCTGCAACTGCAGCAACCACGCCCACTTTCAAGACCTCCACAGCCTGACTGTCATAATTATGTATCTCTCTCTCTCTCTGTCTGTCTCCTCCATTGAATGTTTGGCCTCGCTGTGGACTGTCGACTGTCGGGCTGCTCATTATGCTCGTCGGGCAACCGCAAACTTTAATTCTATTAGCAAACGTTAAATGTATACCACACAGTAAGAGTGACAGTGGATGGGGTGAGGCGGGTGGTAAGAGAGGAGGGGGTGACAACTGCTACTGCTGCTGCTGCTGCTGCTGCTGCCACTAACAAGCAGGCGCGCTGGGTAATTTTATTTAAATCTGAATTCATTAATTCGTCATAATCCCCAATCATTGCGCCGCCTGCCATTGCCGAGAGAACGGAGAACGGAGAACAGAGAACGGAGAACGGAACTTCAAAAAGCCATCAACGACAGACGTTGCCCAATCTGTCGCCTCCCAAGCCCAAAAAGTTTCTCCAGCTCCCAGCTCTTTACGCTAGCAAAAGCCATGCCATTCATTTGGCTCATTTTGTGTATAAAAATGCTAACCGCGCGCCTTTCCCCCCCCACCCCCACCCCCACCATTTCTCTTGTTGTTGGAAACGGCGACGCTTCATTATCGTAATCGTTATATAAAACAGCGGGCAGACTTCAGACTATAATACAGACAACCGACCGACCGACCGACCGTCCGACCAACCGACCAACAGACATTCACTCTCTCTCTTTTTCGCTGTTTCTGTCTCTGGGTGTGTGTGTGTGTGTGTGTGTGTATTTTTATGCGTTTTGTGGCACATAATGTGCTCAGAGTAACTGTCCTAGACCGAGAGAAGGAGAGAACTGGCTCTGCTTTTGACATTAATGAATGTAAGTAACCGACAAAAAGTGCTGCGGGTGATTTTTATTTATGCTCAACACTCATACAATTCCCTCCCCGCCCCACTCGACTGAAGCAGCTTAAAAGCAGGCGGCAGGCAGCGGGCGGCAGGCATTGGTCAGGGTCATAGGAAAATAAGAAACACTTTCTCCCCACTACCATCGGAACTATGGTAAAGTATACCCACATTTGTCTATCTGTACCTAAAATTTGTCATTCCATGCCACTCTCTGCCATGCTGGGGCCGGCCAGCCAGCCTGCCAGCCTGCCTGCCTGGAGGGGCTTTGCGCTTTGGAGCCCTAAATGGAGACATTAATTACTTTGCCTAGTGACTGTGAAACTTACAACAGTTTGACAAGCACATATAGCATTTGAAATTTCCATTAAGTGGAGAACGCGTGTCGATTGTTTTCAAATTTTGCTATGAATATTCTTCAGAGAACCACCAAAAACAACAATTGGTAATTTGAACAATTTTCGAAGGACCCAAAGAGTGGAAATGAATTCATAAACTTGAACTTCTTTAAATCTCTAACGACACTTGCTTAAAGTAAATGTGCTAAAATTACAATTTTGCTTTATGAATTGCCAATTGATATATGAGTAATTGTGTAAACTTGCTTAAATGGCATTAAAATATTCATTTGGTTTACACTCTCAGACACACAAAGATGTGTTTTCGATTTGTTAAAGTTTTTTGGGGCTGTTAAATTTGCCTGAATTGACCAGCAGCAGCAGCAGCGATACCAAAGGACTCCAGCAGTCCGTTGTTGCTGTGGGGTCTAAGGGTCTCTCGGGGGTGGGGGGAAGGAGTTAACTCTGCAAACTTCTAACTGGATAATTTGCAGTAATTCATCTTGCTGGTGGTTTATTCTCACTCTCTCGGTGTCTCTCTCGTAGAGTCTCTGTCTCTGTCTCAACTTGATTGCGACAATTTATACGGCGTCAGGGGCTCTTGTCAGGATTTGGTTTGGATTTCTCTCTCTCTCTCTCTCTCGGGTTGTAAAAATTGAAAATTTTTGTTTTAAAGCTTTCAACTCGAAATAGTTATAAATCTAATGATGTCTTGCCAGAGACTTTGCCTCGACAACTTCACTTACTTATTTTATTCTATTCTATTATTTTTTTTCTCTCAATTTTGTTTTTTTTTTGTATTTTTTTGGGGGCAGAGAACAAAGTTTTTGCTAACGCTGGACGTGTAAGTCTGAGTGGTAAGAGAGCGAGAGAGAGAGAGAGAAGAGTAGGGGGAGGTGGGGTAAGAGTTTAGGTTAGGTGGTGGTGGAGCAGTAAAAGGAATATCTTTCAAAAAAAAAAAAAAAAAAAAAAAACTTTTGGCTGGGCGAGACAGTAAGCAAGGAGAGAAAAAAGGAAAAAAGGAACCTCGAACTAACAGTTCTTATATATGGATGTATATCGGATGTTGGTGGCACGATGTGTGTGTGTCTGCGTGTGTAAGCACATGACTGCGTGTGGTTGAAATATAGATAAAGTTTTTTTTTATACTTTTTTTAAGCTGGTATTTATTACATATATTTGGCTGTAAGTAGAATTTAACTTTGCTTTTTTGCAAGCCAGCGCGACAGAGAGGAGAGGGGGGGAGGGAAAGAGGCAGAGTGGCAGAGAGCAAGAGCTGCAGTCAAGCGAAATGTTTGTGACAAATTTGCAATCAAAAAAGCATCAATTGATAGAATGGATGACAGAGGACACAAGAGGCCGCAAGAGGGGCACACACACACACACACACATGCATATGCACATTAATGAGGCACACACACACACACACACAGTGGCACTAGCAGCAGCAGTGGTTATATATTTCAATTAAAAAAGGATTCCATTTATAATCCCAGCAACTTGATTTGTTATGCCAAACGAGAGGCAACCAACCGGAATCAAAAACCCACAACATTAGCCCCAACGCAAACGCAAACGCAAACGACGACTGAAACGCAAGTATGAATATTAAATTGTGTATGGAGAGTTGAGCAATTAAGTGTACCAAAACAGAAAGAGAGACACACAGAGAGCGAGAGAGAGAGAGAGAGGGGGGGACGGCAGCATATGTAGAGTGACTAGGAAAAAGAAAAGCTTTTGCATACTTCATGGTCCATGCCCTTGGCTTAGTGCTAGATCAACTATTAATGGGAAAAAAAGGGCGCAAAAACAAGAAACCAACGAATGAAAGTAAGAACCAAACAACAACCGAAACTAGTAGAAGAACCAACGACTGAAATTTGATAGCCAGCTGGAGCTGTAGCTGATGGAAATGAAGACAATGTGATGAGAGACACAAAAAGTGCCCTTTGCCAGAATTTCAGAGCTCCCTAAAGGTCACACATCGCCAAGCGAGAGGCAGACAGACAGACAGATACATTTGCATATGGAAAAACGTACGTTATCAGATTACTTTGGCTTAAAATCCTAAAAAGCTAAAGAAAATTCCATATGAATTTTGATCAGTTAAACGCAATTGCCAGTGACAAAGAAAAACTACTTTATTATATAGAGAAATTCTGTGGATTTTGAAAATGGAAAGCTGTGTCTTGACTCTCTGACTGATCTTGTGTGAGTTTCTCTTCCACAACTTAACTTAAACGTCAAGCAATTTGTGTTTTTCTTTAAGATATTTCAAGTGCTCAAACAAATTGTCATGGAAAATGTAAGTTGATTGCATTGCATGCATACTTAATAACTTTTAATAAATAAATGCAATCCAATCAAACATATTATATGCTTCTCTTCAATTGAAATGTAATCAAATCCACATCGAAATTCGTCTATGTAAGGTAATGATGTGGTGCTTGCTTGCGGTTGTGGTATCTGTAGTTAAACCTCTTCAACTTTTACCCCACTTAATAATCATCATTTCAACTCCATTTCTAACAATTTGTCTCGTAGCAGGGGAGCGAGAGAGTGAGAGAGAGAGAGAGAGAGAGCAAGCCAGTTGCAACAATGGCACAACAAATGAGCAAGCGATTTGCAATGTCGTCGTCATCTCCCCCGGACAGTTAGTCGACAGCAACCACCAGTAGAGGAGAGTACAGAGTACAGTGCAGCTCATCCGTTTTTGCTAGTGCCCTGTGGCCACAGCTTATCTCAGTTTCATTACAGTTATTCTTGTTGTCATCAGTTTGCCATGTGGCACAATGTTTCTTGGATTCTTCTACTCTTCTTGCCTCTTGCCTCATGCCGCCCGCCCGACTACTTACATATACATTTTCTACTTCTTAGCAAGGGCAACACTTCCGTTGCGCGCTGCTTGAAATAAAAACGCAACAAAAGCGCACACACACACACACAGCGGCAACAACATCAACAACAACAACAATCGGGCAACATCTAAATGCAATGCCATAGCGAAAGAAAAGAAAATGCAAAAAAATGCAAGTTCCGTGGTACGAAAAATACATAATATAAGCGTAAGCGTCGATTTGTCTAAAAAAAAAAAAAACGAAACGAAACGTAACGAAACGAAAACGATGAAGAGGAAGAAGAAGGAGGTACCACCAGTTGGGGGGCGTTTGCTTGCGTTGGGGGGCGTGGCAATGCCAGCTTCACACTTGAACACGTTCACTGCCTGCAGGCTCACTCTATTTCGCCCCCCTCCTGCCCCTTTCCGTTCTTCGTGTCGATTTTCCTTTACATCTTAAGCCAGCTCTTAAAAGTATGCTACAGTTTCGTTTCTTTTCTTTTGCTGGGTGTCTGTGTGTGTGTCGCTGCGTGTGTGTGTGTGTGTGTGCAACTGCAATTGCTGCTTAAAAGGTTCTCTTCTCTCTGTCTATTTTCTTTCGTTTTTCTTTTAAGCGATTTTCCTTACATTTTTCGGCAATTCGAATCGGCATGATTATTTGATTATTTTCCCAGCACAAAATTGATTTTCCTATTAGATGGCCACAGCTGGTGCTAGATCCTCTCTCTCCCTCTCTTTGCCCCTCTCCCTCTGGCATCCTAGTAGTTCTGGTGTCTCGTGTCTGGTGTCTGGTTTGTCTGCCATTTGGTTTGGTTTGTGATTTATTAGTTTCGTTTTAAACAATTTGCGGTTAGGCATTGACAATGTTCCCATAGTCTATGTTAAATAATAAATAAATGCATACAAATGTATGTATGTATGTACGACTCGTATATGTCTCATGGAATATATGCGAAAACATAAAATTCCATCAGGCAAAATTTTGTGCAGAGTATGAAGAGAGTGTGTGTGTGTGTGGGTGTGGGTGTGGGTGTGAATGGGTGGTGGCTCACTGTGTGCATTTCGGGTCGGGGTAGTCCATAGTCGTTGCCGTTGTCGTTGTCGTTCCGTCGTCGTAGTAGACCGTAGTTTGGCGGTGACGTTTTTGTATAATTAATTTTTCTTGTTCAGTGGTTTTGTACAATCAACATTCGATGTAAAAACATTCGCAAACAACTGGCAAACGCATACAAGCGCACTTAAAGCGACACACACACACACACACATATGTACACAGACAAGTGCACACCACAGAGGACGAGAAAAAGGACTCTTCGGGCTTTCTCTTGGGTCCTTGCTTGCATATGCATGCGAAAATGTTAAAGCAAATAAGAAAAGAGTGTGAAAACGAGCAGCTTGCCATGTAAACAAGTAAACCAATAAGTGCAATGTGTGTGTGTGTGTGTGTGTGTGTGTGTATGTGTGGCTTTAAAACTGACCAACTAAATCCTTCAGCTTTTACTTCAGCTCTCAGGCTCCCAGTTTTAGCTTCAGAATTTTGTCCCCGTTTTTTTCCCCCATTTCGGAGCCCAGGCACAAATAAAACATACAAAACAAATACCAGCACAACACACACACACACACACACAGAGAGAGAGAGAGAGAGAGAGAGAGAGAGAGAGTGAGACAGAGTGTGATGGGGAGGGGGAAAAGGCAAATGAAAAAAAGATGGTTTAATGAATTACGCGTTCTGGTTGTTGTTGTTGTTGTTGCTGCTGCTTTTGTTGCTGTTTATACAATTTGTTTACCCAAAGCGTGACGCTTAAATGCTAAATAATGCAAATGTAAATGCCAGGGCAAATTGTTTGAGTTTGTTGTTCTTGTAGCGAGTATTTGCCTTTGCCTTTGCCTTCCCTTTGCCTTGGCTCCACCCCACCCCACCCCATCCCACACCAATCTCTCACCCCAAGAACACACTGATTACAAAATCATTTAAAGGGCATTCCCATAGTCGACTGAATCTTCTGCCTTTTTTTTTCGTTTTCTTTCCTTCTTCCACTTTCTTCCTTCCTTCGGCATTTTCGTATTAATTTTTCCTTTTCCTCAATAAACATGAGCAAAATTAACATATTTCTTTCTCCCTTTGTTTGGTTGATCGAATCGAATTTTCGGTAAGATTTTACAATTGCACTGTGGGGCAAAGTACAGTTAACCATAAACCTCCAAAGAACTATGAAAAATCGAATGAAATTAAACGATTTCTTAAGCATTGCCCATGGTGCAATTGGTCAAAAGTTGCTTTTGCACTAGGAGCACGGGCGAGAGAGAGAGAGAGAGAGAGGAGGCGAGAAAAGGCGACACAAGTCTGAGTATTTCAGAGCAAGGTTGGTAAGAAGGAGAAGCGGAGGAGGGCGGAACCATTTCTAACTTATGATTCGCGAAAAAATTACATTAGAATTGCAAATGGGCGGCGGCGGCGGCGGTGGCGGCATTTTCGGCAGGCTAAATAAAAGTTAAGTCAGGAGGAAAGAGCACCAGCAGCAGCAGGAGCAGGCAGGATGGGCAAACAGGAGGGTGGAGGAGCTGGAGCTGGAGTTGAGGATGGTGGGGAGGAGGAGTAAGGCAAACAACAACAAACAAACTTCCAACATTTATGACAATAACTTCTTAAATGCTGTTCCTGTCTGTGTTACACATAAGAATAAAAGGACATGCCAACTGAGAGAGCCAGCGAGAGAGAGAGAGAGGGGGAGAATGGGAGGTCTGATGGTGGTCCCTGGCGTTGAATTGAATTACTTTTGTGCCAGTTGAAATTTCAATTGCCCAGGACGCATATGTGCAACAGCAGAGGAGAGTACAGCAGAGCAGAGATCTGGCGAATTGCATGCTGGCCGGAAACGGAAATGCAGGCTGCCATTTTAGCACATGCAACAGAGAGAGAGAGAGAGAGAGAGAGAGAGAGAGGCAGAGAGGGAGAGAGAAAGTGGCAATGGGAGCGGTAGTGGGAGATGGCATACAAATGAGGCGTTGAATAATTGAAGACATAAATTCGCACTTGCACAAAAAGTGCCTTTTTTATTATTATATTGTTGCCAGGGCTTTCGCTTTGGCTTTAGGTTTGGGCTGGAGCTGGCGCTGGGGCTTGGGCTGGGGCTTGTGCTGGGGCTTGGGCTCTTGGCTCTTCATTTTTGGTGGCTCCCGATGGCATCCGGTAAAGGCCCTTGCCTCCGTTTCCCAATTCACTTTTCATTCTTATATATTTTGCATTCGCCGCCCGTCTCCCTCTCTCTCTCTCCCTCTCTCTCTGTGTCGGTCTCTCTCTTCCTTTCTCCCTGCAGCATGTTTAATTCACAATCTCAGGCAGAACTCGACGGCGACCTGCCTGGGCCACCTTTGCACTCAAGTGCGCAAGCAGAGCCAAAAACGCCCACGACCAGAAGCAGAAGCAGAAGCAGGATCCCATCCCATGTTCGCTCTTCACGGACTTTACTAGGTTCTGCTGGCTGGATGGCTGACTGGCTGGCAAGTTGTGACCCTCAGCTGGAGCAGCATCAGCAGAGAGTTGCTCGTTTAACTTTCATGAAATTATAATTTGCTTTGTAATTCGAGCATCCTTAGCAGAGAGAAATGGCGACCCAGGGCCAGCAGCAGCAGCAGCAGCAGCAGGAGGCCAAGACCAAGACCAAGAAGAGCAAGACCAGGACCAAGACCAGGACCAAGACCAAGACCAAAAGCATATAACTACACATTGAAAATATTTTAATTAACGAAAATTGTTCTAGAAGTTGTTTTTAGATGGCCATAGCCAACTTTAACTGCCACCCCCACCCCCTCCCGCCCCCTCGAAAAATGGAAACGGACATGTACATGAACATGGACATGGACTCAGACTCGGACTTGGACTCGAGAGTCCAGGACTCGGCAAAACCAATCCCATTTAGAAATCTCGTTCTCCCTCTACCTCTCTCTGCTCCCTTCTCTTTCTCACTGGCAAGAAGTCTTAGCACAAAAATATTGAGCAGCTGCTTGCCTCGCACACACACACACACACACACATATCCTCAAAGAGAAAGTAGTACATATATCTTACTTATGCCCTGGCAAAGATTAAAAGTTTTTCACTAGAAGTTTTTACTTGCCTAAGCTGTAACATCTTTGTATGTGTATGTGGGCGGGACTACCTCCAGCCTCCGCGCCCCCACCTCCGCTCCCCTTACCCCACCGCCCCCTAATGCCCATTCACATTTTCCATTCTCCATTCTCATTCAATTTTTTTTTCTTCCCTTCTCCTTTCTTTTCCTTTTTATGTGTGTGTGTGTGTGTAACCCGCTCAAGTTGTGTTTGGGGCTTGCCACAAAATGTTACCCCATCCGCCTTCGCCTTCGCCCTATATATATATGTGTGTGTGTGTGTGTGTGTGTGGGTTTTGGGTCGCCAGAATCTTCCTTTTGAAAATCCAAAATCGATATTAATTAAATTTTTGTAAAAAAAAAACAAGCAGAATATATATATATATAAAAAGAAAGAGCTAGCAAGTGAGCGAGCGAGCAAGCGAGCCGAAGCCTAGTTAAAAGAAAGTGACAAAGTTTTTGCGGCCAGCTTATTAAAAGTGATGACAAGTTCCATGAGAGTGAGAGAGGGCGGGAGTGGGTGGGGATGGGGGTGGGGGTCTCTTTCATAATGGAGATGCAAGCAAGTTTCATCTTTTTGGCAAATGTTTGCTCAACCTAGGCAAACTTGCTTGTCTTTGCAGCTTAAAATTGATGATAAGTGAGCTAATCTCTTGGGCCTAAACAAACTGCAACAATTTAATGGAAGTGCCAAGAAAGAAGTCCTAAGAAAGCAGCCAATGAATGCAATGCAGATTTTCCACATTCTTTGGATGCTGTAGCAAGGTCGCAAATCGATTGTCATAGCAGATCGTCCTCACTCGATTTGTAGTGATTTGAATAAACCGTTTTAACGGGAGTTCCCCAACTACATATTTTGAAATTCCACTTTCGCTCTCGATCTGCAAAAGGCAATTCAGGATTCGGTCAGCCACTGAATAATTAAAACTCAGTCGACTCATATACGAGTTGGCACACCAAAAGTGACAGCCTCAACTGCTGTACCCCCCCCCCCATCACGCCAGCCCTGAGGCGGCGGCTCCCCATCCAATGCCCTCTCCAATTTCAGTCGGCAGTTCCCATTTCTCAGCCTCTCATTCTGGCTGTCAGCTTCAACTATGTTCGCTTTGCTTTTTATACGCACTGAAATTCGTGAATGTTTTCTTTTTTTTTCTTTTTGGTTTTCCTTTCTTTCGTTTTTGTCGAGTAGAATGATGTTGACACTGCCGAAATATTCCTCATGCCGCCGCCCTCTCATGCCGCATGCCGCATGCCTCATGCCTCATGTTTGGCGAGTGATTTATTTGACTGACACTTTTTTTCTGCGTTGATTGCATCGTAATCCCAACATAATGAGTACTGTTATATTTCATGGCCATTTTCGTTTCGTTTTCCCCTCCAAATGAAGTAGACAATTTTTCAAAAACAAAGACGCAGCATCCAAACGGACTGTGAGTGGGGGTGGTGGGTGGGGGGTGTGGGCGTCTGGGGGTTGCCTCTGGTTGTCCCCCGTTATTCATTGTGCATGTGGCACACGTAGGCGGCGGCACTAGTTCCAGCGCCAACGGTGGCCACTTGAGGGGACTCAAATTTCCATCATTTGTTCGCGTCATCATCAGCAGCAGGAGCAGCGGGAGGAGCAGGAGCAGCCGGAGGAGTGGCAGGCTTTTGTCTCGCCTTTTAAGCACAGCTCCAAAACAAGAACAAAAAAAAAAAACCCACATTTATTTCGGTTACGTTTCTTGTTAAATCAAAATTGCTCTTCCTGGCGCTGCCAGTTTAGGGCCTAAAGGATCATTGCAGGACTCGTTCATATAAAGAACAGATGCGACCTAAATGCTGCCTTCTAAGTATACGAAAAACTGACTGTTTCTTGAAGGGTTCCATGCCACCAGTTGGAAGTTGCCTTTGCTTCTTAATGATCACTCCTTGATTTGCACCTTCTTCAATTTGGCTCAACTTGTTCTGGGCTCTTTTTTCGACTCAGTAGTTTGGATGATGAACAGGAAGGTGAAAAAGAATCTGCCCAGTTTAAAATTGTTGTTGTTGCTGCTGCTGGTAGTGCCCTCACCACAGAAAGCAACTATGTCTCTGGTATTTGTCGTTCGTAAATCTGTTTTGCTTCTTCTTTTTGTTGCTCGGCAACCGGTGGTAAATTTATTTCCTGCGTATATTTTAGAGCAAAGAGACAGAAGAGGACTTTCATTATCATCAGATGCAAACCACATGGATTTATTTGGTTTTTCTTTGCATTTTTTGTTTGGCCTAGCCGAAAATATTTTATGTGTAATGAAAGATTCTTTCCCCATGTGCAGACTGAGCGCGCGAAATGAGAGTGGAACAGAGAGTTTAGAGGAGAGAAGGCTAATTTCTGATGCTTCCGACTGGGTGGGTGTGTGTGTGTGTGTGTGTGTGTGCAGCATCTGTGTGCGGCGGCAATAAAAACTTTTATTGTTGTCACACGTAGGCAGGCAGCAGCTCCTCTTCAAGTCCCAGCTTCAGCTCCAGCTCCAGTCCAGCTCTCGTCTCCATCAGTTGTTGTATAACCTGCGTATATACTTCCGTTCCGTTCGTTTTTTTTTTTTTTGCTTTGCTCCGTTATTCTTCTTCGTTCTTGTCCTTCTTACTGTCGTTTCTTTTATTTTCGGTTGTTGGGGGTCCTACAGTTTGTGGGGGGGGCGGTAGAGTAAGGGTAGGCAGGGCCAGCAGCCAAATTGAATAAAATGGCCTCAGTTAATGGCTGTCGGGCTGATTCAGTTAGCGCATAAAATGAGCAGAGAGAAGAAGAAAACTGACTGCCAACCCTCAGGTTCCATCTCCTGTATCTCTCTCTCTCTCTCTCTATATTTGCTGCATATATACATACATACATATATATTGTAGTATTTCTCTTTTTTTTTGTTCCTTCTTTTTCCATTTTTTTGTTTTGTTGGTCACAAATGTGGCTCGGCCTAAATCTCAGTTTTACGAGCTCTGCATTCTTTTAGTCTTTTGTTTGTTGCCTTTGCCCTTCGTCCATTGTTTTGTTTATTATTTGTTTTATTTTTACATACTTCTTCTTTTCGTTCTGCATTTTGCTTGTTTTTTCTTTTCGGTTTCGGTTGAGCCCTCCGAAATAGCCCTCTTTAGTTCGGTATAACAGTTGGGTATAACAGATATTAAGTATTCATAAGCTTAGTAGCCCAGTATCTTTAACGATTTAATCGAGAATTAAATCAAAGATTTCCAAAGGGGAGAAAATGTTTAAAATGTTGTAAAAGAATCCGCAGTGCTAAACAAAGCCACTTGAGATCTAAAATATATTCCGGGGATACATTTCAGTTGAAGATTGGATTGAGAGGTAGTAGGCTAGGTAAGGGGTTAGGCTTTCGAAGGTAATTCCAGAATGTTCTCCAATTCTTAGCAGAGAAAAATTACGATGATCTTGGGGAGTTTTCACGATACATTAAGTTGAGTCAGAATTCATGTGGATTTAGAGCCATGTAAGGTTAGGCCTGCATAGGTAAGTCCAGTAATATTGCATTTAAAATTATTCTAAATGACTTAGTGGTTTGTTTGGAGTCAAAATTTGTGCAGGATTTTCCCAAGTTGACAATACATTTTTCGCAAATCTTTAAAGATTTAATGAAGAGTTCTTTTTGGAGTGAAACTTTGTGAAATTTCACATTTTTATAGATTGCGCGAAAGTTGAAAGAATTATTTTGCATAGTAGTGGGCTATGGTAATATTTAACAATATTTGAAAGCATGAACAAAATGTATCTGACTGCAAAAATTGCCAAAGAAATGGCGAACAATTTTTAGCAGCATTTAAATGAACGATATGCAGACAGAGAGGTAGAGGGAGGGTGGGGGACAGTTGGACATGCAAATGGCATTGACGAGAAAGAGAAATGGGTAGAAATGCTACGTAAATGGGATAAGGAGGGGGCAGGGACAGGACAACTCCTCCATTTTCTACCTCAGCCCAATGGTGAGTTCTCTTCCAGCTGCTGCTGCTGCTGCTGCTGACTCTGCTGTGAAATGACGAAATGCCCGTTCACGTCCACTCAGTTGGACGGGGCTGGATGGCTGGCTGGATGGCTGGCTGGCTGGCAGCTCGCTGCTAGCTGGTTCGCTGGTTGGTTGAGTGTTTAAAACGGCTATTGTGCAGCTTGTGGTTGCTTTGCAAATTGAATAAAAGTTCATTCGAGTGTAAGAGAACCGATAGCAACACACACACACACACAGAGACTCACACACACACACACACACATGGCACAAAAAAATGAAGAAAAACTGCGAACCAACGAACATTGAATGAATGTGAATGTAATCGTTTTGCAAATGAAAATTGATTTTTGAATTGTGGGTGGCAATCGCACAGCTTCAGTTTGCCCCTACAAACGCCCGCACCCCCACCCACTCCTCTGCCCACTTGCCCCGCCCCAGTCCGGCAAGCGATGCCGGAACTGCTACGCTGCGCCTATCACTCTGGCGAGCAACTAAATGAAATCAGCGAACAGAGACTGGACACGGCAATGGCAACAAAAAAAACACACACACACACAAACACATTTTGCGATGTGCAATTTGGTTTTTAATTTAAATGCGCAAAATTTAAATATAAATTTAAATCTTGCAATCACAAAAAACCAAGCGAAAATGTAGAAAAACAACAAGAGAAAAAAACACCAGGAAAGAATGGGCCATAAATAATGCAGAGCTTAAAAATTTGAATGGTGCTCGGTTCTCTGGCTTTTCTCTCCAGCTGATGATGATAATAGAGCGAGTGGGGAGGGGGAGGGGCAGCCAATGGGTGAGCTCTAATTGTGCAATAGTCTGAATGTCTGTGTGTGCTGATGGTGTTGTTCTTGGTGTTGGTGTTGGTGTAGCAGCGAACGCACAAAACTATGCTATACATTTTTTATGCGGCCCTCTAACAAAAGCAGCAACGAAAAAAAAGGAGCATACGGAAAATGCGCTTGCCAGTTGATGGCAAGCTAGCTAGCTAGTTGAACTGAACTGAACTGAAACGCTCGCTTTTCTTGTGCCACACAACGTCGTCGTTTTGCTGCGATTCAAAGACGCACAGACAGAGCGACAGAGAGACAGTCAGACAGACAGTCAGTTAGTCAGATAGACGGGGCAACAAAGTGGATTTGAATTATTCAAAAAATGCGATTGTTATTTGCAAAATGTGCAGTGAATTGAGACGCGCGCAGACAAGCGACGACGATGCAAGTGAGCGAACGAGCGCGCACCCTTCAAGGCTGCGATTTACGTTGCGAAATAATGTTGTATTTATGAGCTCAGAATAGTTGGCCAAAGAGTTCTTGGTATAACAATGACTGGTGAGGTGAGTTCTCTATCTTCTTTCTCCTCCGCATCATTGCCAAAGGATTGTGAGCTGGCAATATGCTTTAAAATTTTAAATGCTTCAATTGCGCACACATTTCCTGCTTGTTAAATAAAGTATGAATTTCTCTTTTTTTGCAGAACATCATCAATATCATTTCTAAGTACACATAATTGTATTTTCCGAACGTACAGAGAGGTATTTTATTTGTAACAGAAAGTTGAAACTTTAGAAGAGAGTCATCCTGGTCCTTAAATTTTTGTATTCTTCCACCGCTCTTTGCTAGTTGGTATAACAGCTTCTAAATATTTGTTAGAACAGTTCTCTGTTCCAGCTGCATTAATTGACAGTTACCATCATTTTTCTTGACTAAACCTGATCCTGGTTGATGGTGTCAGTAGCAGTTGCTGCTTCTCAACTTCTGCATTAACTGCATCGTATAACAGCTATTTATCATCCAAAGTAAAGCGCAGTAAGGCCGGCCCCCGCTCACTTGCTCACTTGCTCACTTGCTCATTGGTGACATTGCACTCTCTGCTGTCCAGCGTCAGCTACAACAGCTTCAGCAAAGTCATTATAAATGAAAGCGCAGTCAGCTCAAACAAGCGCTATTCATTCACCCCAACCCCTCCGAAACACAAAAAAAAAAATGGTTTTAATCAGTTATTCATGAGACACCGACCGACCGACCGAGAGGGAGAGAGAGAGATGAGGCGGAGGAGGAGAAGGAGCAGGAGCAGGTCCTAGAACAGACAAAAGCCACCAACCAACCCCGCCGTATGTTTTTTTTTTTTTTTGCCATCGCCGTCGTCGGTTGACATTGACAAAAATATGAAAAAAAATTTATGAGCTGGAAAAAAAAGAGAAGGCATAAAACTCCTCGTTGCAACAGCAACAGCAACAGCAACAACAACAATTAGGTGCAACTTAAAAGGTTTGTTTATGCCCAGAAGAGAAGATGACGACAACTGAATGACTGACTGACTGACTGAATGACTGACACATCAGCATGTTTTGTCGGTGGATGTTTGCCCAGCGGTTCGGGTGGTTCCGTCATCTCCTTCACATCTTCTTCTTGTATTTTTTTCTGTTCTCGTTGTTGTTGTTGTTGCGCGCCTTCGTTCTTCCTCTTGTTGTTGTTGTTGTTGTTGACGGAACCACTCCAAACTAATGAGTATGCACATATTCTATGCATGTTGTGTGTTGTGTGAGAGGATGTAGCGGGGGGGGGGGGGTGTCTTCTTCTTTGTTGGCAAAGCAACTCAAAATGCACTTGGCGAGCGCAAGATACACCAGGTATAACATGTCTTCTTCTTGTCAAGCAAAAAGTGTGTGGAGTGTGGTGGGCAGAGGGGGGAGGATGAGGGCGCTTGTCGTGACTGTTGACGCTGATTTTGTTTTGTTATATCCCCACACACACACACACACACACACACACCACGCCAGAGAGAAGCCTCTGTAAATTAGTTGGTACAAAACATAAATGCAAATGAATGCAGAACCATTTCCCTCTTACCCACTCACTCTCTCTCTCTCTCTCTCCCTCTCGCTGAGTAACCCATCATGATGTTGTACCTCATTAATGCAGGCCTGATTGGACTTTTTGTTTGTGCACTCACACTCACATCATATAACGCCGCCGCCTCCGCCTCCACCTCCACCTCCGCCTCATCCCACTCTCTACACTTGGCACTTAAGTAGCTTGGTTTTAAACAATTACATTGGACGCCTTTACACATTATGCTCCCTCTCTCTCTCTCTTTCTCTCGTCTCTCTCCCTCTCTGTGTCGTTCGGCTGTGAATGTGAATTTTGAATGTTGCCCCTTCTCCCCCTTTACCACCTCATCTCTCTACTTGCTGCCTGATTGAAAATTCTTGTGCAAAAATGTCGACGTCGACTGTTACTCTGACATGCTGCTGCTCATTACATTAATTGCTTTGGCTTGTCTTTGCGACAGGCAACAGCAGCCTCAGCAGCAGCAGCAGCAGCAGCAGCAACCGATTATAGGGGCAAAAGGTGGAAAGGCAGGCAGCCTATACACTTGCAGAAACAAGTTATCAGAAACATAAAGAATCTCTAGGATCTCGAAATTAAAATAGAATTCAAGAAATTTAAGGAGAGAGTCAAAGTAGTCAAGTTCTTCCATCTGATTCCTATTGAAAATCATTTAAGAGAGGAAAGAAAAACATTTTTGTTTTGAGTTTTTCTTAGTTTTATGATAAGTAACTAAACTAAATTCAATCTCTCAACTAAAGTACGATATTTGACCTAAACAAGTTGAGAATTGTAAGAGCGAAGCTTAAATGCGAGTGGTCAGTTTGATTTGATAGAAGCGGAAGATGAATTGCAATTTGATTACGTTTTGTATTTGAAAACGAGAACACTCTAAATGCTTTACCATTTACCTTTTTCCCTTCTTTTTTTTTTTCGTCGAGTGTACAGTGCGTATGCGTATTATGCATGCGAATGGTCATATAGTATAGCATGTGTGTGTGTGTGTGTGCGAGAGAGTGAATCAGCATCAGGAGCAGCAGCAGCAGCAGTCGCATTTCAATTTCAATTTTGCAATTTTGGCAGCTGCCAGGTGGCGCTGTCGCTCCAACTGTCTGTCTCTGCCGCCCATATCATGGCAGCAGCCGCAGTAGTGTAGCAGCATCAGTCGGAGTAAGCTTACATACATCCCCAACATTCCCCAAGCCCATTGGCAAAGCCTTTTTATCGCTTTTGCCCCCTCATCAATTCACTGGCTAACAGATTTGCCCAGCTGTTTTGGGTGTATTGGTGCCAGTGTGTGTGTGTGTGTGTGTGTGTGTGTGCAACCGAAAATGTATGTCGCCTGTCAAATTACTTGAATCTCTTCTCCCTTTTGCCCTCTTCCCCTCTCTCTCTCCGTCTCTCTCTCTTACACTGGCTCTGGCTCTGGCTCTTGCTGCTGCTCATCTGATTCAACTCAATGCAGTTGGACCCACATTTGTGCGCTTGGTTTGTTGTGTCAGTCAAGCATAATATGATTATGTAGATGCTGCTGCTCCACCAGAGCTCACAAACACAAAGATATATACACTTGAACAAAAAAAAAACATAAACTTAAAAGAACTTTCCTCTTGCATTTGCACAAAAACTTACTTTCACGACCCCAAAAAGTAGGCAATGGTATTTGCTAGGAGCTCATTTAGTGCATTTGCTTCCAGAATTTAACTTCTATTGAAAAACTAACGATTATTGATTGGTCTTTTCTCTCAGTGTAGAAATCTATGTATAATGGGATGACAGGGAGGTGGATGAAACTATCTATTGGCTACAAGCGAACGAACGGGAGCGGGAACGGGAACGAGAGCGCTGTCAAATTGTATTTATTATTTTATGTTTTCATTTTGAAAATTGCCATTGCTAGAGCTGCTGTGATTACACACATGAAACAAAAAGCACTATCTGTCTATAATGTCCGACTGTCTATCCGACTGTCTGTCTCTTGGTCTCTCGGTCGGTCTGTCGGTCTGTCGGTCTGTGTGTAACTAATCGACTGTTGCCGGTGCGCGTCAAGTGCCAGTCTTCTATTTCCATTTCCACTTCCATTTCTCCATACTTCCAGCTTTTTCTGCTGTTGCTGTTGCTGTCATTGTGTGACTTTTACCAAGAAAACGTTTTTTGTTCTATTTGTTCCTGTTACCCAGAGTCATCTATGTGTGTGTGTGTGCATGTTGTGTTTATACGTCAGTGTGTGTGTGTGTGTCTCAAAGTCCCCTAGCAATCAGGATTTGGTATGCAAATTTGTAAAATGGAATTGCATAAATATTAGAAATCAATATTCGATTCGTTGCCATTCACAGAAACAGCAAAAGGGGGAAATATACAGAATGACCGAAGGAATGACTGCTAGCAATGAAAGGGAGAGCGAGAGGGAGATGGAGATGGAGAGGGCGAAAAGAAGGAGAGGAGAGGGTACCGATTAAAAGATAACCAAACACAAAGTGCCCTCAACTTGACTAAATGCTTTCAGTGTCAATTTACTTAATTCTCTGTTGATGATGAAGAAGTTTTTTGCCGCCTCCACACACACCCTCCCCGCCCCCCCTCGCCGAACCCACCGCATGAGGCAGCCAACCAAGTCAACACCTTACACATAAAATAAACTAAACGTGTGCTTAACATGCAGTCATCCAACCAGTTGGTAGTACCTCCATTCGACCATCCCTTGACCACCCACCGCCACTCTTCCGTGTTCCCTTGTCCCTTATGTGTCTGTGTGTGTGTAGCTAGTTGATGATGATGAAAAACAGTTTGCAACTAATTAAGCTGCACGCACAATCTAACATGCAAGCTAACACCAACAACAACAAGAACAACAACAAGAACAAGACCAAGTACAAGTACAACCAAGAACACTAAAGAGCCTAGAAGAGAAGAGCAGAGAAGATATTCTTGTTAAAAGAGCTTCGAGTGCCCTGCCACAGTGGTTCTGATAACAATGAAGAAGCACAAAGTGCTTGAACACAATTGGTTTGGGTTTGGGCATGTTAGAAAAGATATTGAAGGGAACTACAGTGTTGGAAGGATTATAACAGTTGGTATAACAGTCTTGAATGATAAAGGTGAAGCTCACAGTCGTTAACCCTTTAGAAGACTTTACTTTCTTTAACAATATAACAGCAGGTGTGGCCGTTTGCACATTTTACAACACTAGACATACTTTGCATAACAATATAACAGCAGGTTTAGTTACATTTTTGAAGTATAACATAATTGGTTTGCTTATTTTAATGTTTTCCAATACTAGCCATACTTTATATGATAATGTAGCAATTGGTTTTGGTCATTTGAACGTTTCACAACACTAGAGTGTATGATTTATTTCACAAAATGTTTGAAACATAACATAAATGATTTTTGGTAATTTGAAAATTTTACAACACTTAAAGCTGCACAACATTATAACAGTTTGTCTAACAATAACTGTAAATTTACATTTTATTCGAACATACTTATTTTCTTCGTTTTGTTCGAGTGTTGTAATTAATTTCTTCTCGAAATTGGCAAATGTGAACGCACGGTTCACCCTTCTTTTCACCTTTCTTCTGCTGTCTTCATCATGTTCGACAAGGTAATGTGCAATAAAAGCGATATGCTTCTGCTCCTCCTCCTCCTCCTCCTCTTAACTGCCATCAAATGCCGCGTGGTGCGTTACCACATTTGACCGCAGTTAACAAAGAACATACACACAAGCACACCCACTCCCCCACACACACAAACGCACAAACACACACCCACACGTGCCCAGTGTCAGAGGGCGGAACATCAGCCAGCAGGCATCAGGCAGCAGGCACCAGGCACCGGGCACACTGGGCCCCACAATAATAAGTGACGCATTTAATCTGATTTGCTTTATGACATGTTCATGACGAGAACAATTAAAATGTGCGGTTGGCTGGGCAATCGAGGCAGCAATCGAGAACGATAGCAGGGGAACGGACCAGGAACAGGACCAGGAAGAGGAACAGGAACATGAACAGCAGCAGCAGCAGAAGGGGGGGTGTAGATGGGTCATTGATGTTGTGTGTGTGTGTGTGTGTTTTGGCCGGCGTAAAAAGCAAATTGTTTAATGTGCTGTGAATAAGTGACAAAACAGCTGAACTTTGCGTAGGCCTAGACGCCACTTTGCCCCTGGCTACCTCCCCCCCCCATTCACTCTTGATACATCCATTCCATCTTTCTGTTGACTTTATCGTCCGCCGCGTAGTCGTCGTCTGCTGATTGAAAGAAGGGTGACTTCTCTCTTTGCTACCATGTTATCGCACGTATTTAAGGGTTTTCTGGGTTTTTATTTTATTTTCGGGTTCCATTAGCTAAAGTTCACTGAACGACAGCAAAGATGGATGGGTGGGGGGGGAGGGAGGGGAACTGCGCTTGATTAGCTCGGGGGTTGGGTTATTAATGATTCGCTACGTCCACCAAAAATAAAAAAGAAATACTTATATCCCGAAAAAGCAAAGAAAATGGTTTATACAACAACTTGGCAAAGAAGGTTTCTTTTTGGCCATAATTGCGACAGTAATTGTAGCTAATGCGACAAAGCTTTCTTCATTTCTATCACTTTCTCTCTTTCTCTCGCCAACTGAGAGAGAGAGGGACAGAGAGAGAGAGAGTGGTAAACTTTGTTGCAGCTTTGTTTTTACTATTGTTTTGTAATGGCAAAATTATAGACCCCAACCGGACCCTTAAGCTTCATTTCACTCACACACAACTCTCTGTCATGCTCTCTCTCTCCCTCTCTCTCTGTGTGTGTTTTTTCTTCCCCCTTTTCTATGGCAGACACGACATCCTTAGCCTTGTTCATCTTTGGCATTATCTACTTCCGCCATAAACAGCAACAGCAACAACTTTTCATCTTTTGTGCCAAGCAGCAACATTTTGTTGGGCTCTTTTTTTTTTTTTGTTTTTTTTGTCTTTACGTTTCTTTCTTTCTTTCTTGCTTGCTTGCTTGCTTTCTTTCTCTGTGTCTTTCTTTCTCGTGCTTTCTGCATTTTTATGATTTTTATTTTGATTTCCTTTAAACTAACTTCCTTTTGGTGGGTGAGCAGCGAGCAGCAAGCAGCGCGGAGGGGCAGAGAAATCGTTGCTATTTTTGCAAATTGCCTACAATGATGGCCGCAAGTTCGCGTCCTGAGCTCTCCTCAGCCTCCCCATTCCGCACTCCGCACTCTCCATTCCACCCTCTCTGTCTGGTGTCTCCTCCATCTCTCTATCTCTATCTCTGTCTCTCTCTCTCTCTTCTCTTGTGTTTTGGCACTGCCTTTGCCCGGCACCCGGAAAATATTATTTCGCTTGACTTTTACAACGGGCAGAGGCCCGAGAAGGATCCCATTCACTCCATCCACTCTGCCTTTAGCTACTTTTATTTTATGTTTTTTCCGTTTAGTTGTTGTTGCTGCTGTTGTTGTTGTCGTTGTTGTTTATGTCGATGGTTGTTGTTCTTGTTCTTCTTCGGCTGCCTCATCGCTGGCGACATCCCGTCCAAAACTATTTTCCTATTTGTTTTGCCTAACTCGATTTTTTGTCACTGGTTGCCTTTTGTCTGCTTGGCTGGAGAGCTCCATCCACCTCCTGGTACTGGTACTGGCTGTCCCCCAGCCCCCAGCCCCCACCCAGCCGCCTGTCACTGACACATCTGAGACGACACACAAAAACACATTTGACAAATCTACAACAACATTCAACGCTACAATATTTTTTTTTTCTTTCTCTGTCTCTTGTTGTTCTTTCTATTTTTGGTCGTCCTTAGTCCTGTCATTTTTGTTTTGTCCTTTCCCTAGCTTCATTTCTGCTGCTGCTGTTCGATTCCACTAGATTTTCTGTGTTTTTGTAATGATTTTCATGCTAATCACAAACAATTGACGCGTGTTCAAAGCTTTGACAGTCATCGCTTCGAGCAGGATGGATGGAAGTTCGTTAGACAATCAAAACTAATGGAAATGGAAATCTGGAGTGGGTGGTGGTTGATTTGTCGTTCGTGGTGGGTAGTGGGTGGTGGGTGGTGGGTGGTGGGTGATCGAATGTGTGGCATCATCATCAATTGTGAAGGGCAAATGTTAAAAAAGTTTTTCGGTTACGTTTTTTCCCACTTAATTTCCATAAATTTGATATAAATTAGACAAGTTTTCCAAACTATGCAAAACCCAATGAGATGAAAACTCAATTAAATATTCATACGACTTGGAATATCGAACGAAAAGGGGGTATATCAAAAGTCGTTAAAAACTAAACTTTAAAGCAATAGAGCTTGGCCCATTTGGAGAATATATGTTTATGTTCCCGATTGCCATCAATAGATGATGGGAATGATGTTTTGAGTGAGTGAGTTGAGTTCTCGAGGAATATTCCATCTATAATCTATAATTTTAATTTCTTAATCTTAAAACTCTCGAACTAATGCATTTGCAGTGATTTTCTACTCTAAGAAACTATTTGTGACAACTATTTGAGACAGCTAAAGGAGAAGAGTGTTGCGATACTCACCCAAAAGCGCACAGGTCGAAGGTTTTCGTTGTGTTTCGTTAGTTTTTTTTTTTATATTTGCGGATCAGATATACATATATGTAATTCTTTCACGGGAAGGACTATTATTCATATTATTTGCACAAAAAAAAAAACAACAAAAAAAAAAACATTAAAAATGTTTCATTTATTCGAAACGCTTCTTCAGTTCTTTAGTTATTATTTTTTCCACTTTTCTTCACTTGCTTAGATATTTGTTGTTTGTTCACTCTCACACATTTAGTAACTCAAAAAAAAATTATACAAAAAAAAGGAGAAAACAAATATTTTGCACTTGGTCCACCGCAAATTGTCTGAATATTTTCCATTGTGAAAATTTTCCTCTCTTTAGTTGCATTTCTTTACATTTGGAAATGATGTTCCACTCTGTATACACAAAACTATTCTCATCTAGGTAAATGTTTCAACTGCCATGCCCATGCAAATCAAAAATTTCCAATTTAGTTAAATTTGGTTAAAGAAGCTTTAAATTGGATTGCTTGAACACTTAGAACTAATTGCTTATTGGCAAGTTTTGCCACAATATAAGTAGAAGAAGGAGATTTCCAACACCAAGACCTTCTATGCGGGGAGGGGCAGGGTGGGCCATCTTATTTAATATAGAAATAATTTACAATTCATTAAACAATTGCTCATATTAGATTTAGACAAAAGGATAAGGCAAAAGGTTACTAAATACAAGGAGATTGCAAAGTTTTCCTTCGACAGAAGGAACTAACCTGTTGGGAAGACGAGGAAAACTCAAATTCTAGTAATAATAAAATGGAAAATGTTAGGGGAGGTGGGGGTGAAAATGCAAATGCTATGCAAGTACTTCTAACTGATTGGCTACAAGTTCTTCCGCTCTCCCTCTCCCTCTGGTTCTCTCTCACTTTATCTGTTCGTGTCCCTTTTAGTTTCTGTCATTCTATGGTTTATAAATATAAAATAAATTAAAATGCCAGCTAATTGTTAATCTGCCTGGCTTGTGGCCTGCTTTTACGTTTCGTTTCGTTTCGTTTTTTTTGAGCTTTGTCAACAACAGCAACAATGGAGTATGTCCTGTTGGCCACTAACAAGCTCAGCCACGCCCACTGAACCGCCCACTCACACACACACACACACACACACACATAGTCATAGACTGGCGCAGTTTTTAAATGCAAAAGCACTTGCTGTGGTCGCTTTGAGTGAACCAAAAGTTAATCTCTGCCAACCGCTGGGATACCATTCCATCCCCCCCCCGTTCCCCCCCCCCCTTGCAAACCAAACCTTTCTCACCCTTCCTCTTTTTGGCATTCAGTTAGCTAGCTGGTTAGATATTTTGCTGTTGCAACCACAACTTAAATATATATACAAACAGAGAGAGTGAGAGGGAGAACGAGGGAAAGAGAGAGAGAGAGAGAGAGAGAGATTGGAAAAAAGTCGTTTGTTTTGTTTATTTTATTTTTGTTCGCCAAGGTTTTGATTTGTGGACGGCGGGCGGGGTGGGGGATACACAAACATATAGCCAAGATAAATCGTCTTTCAACACAACTGCGGGCATAAAAAATCACACGATCAGTCATTACGCACACAACCACACCCACACCCACTCACACACACCCATACACACACATGAATATGCCCGAAAGTCATTTTCAGCTGCAGCTTCCTTTTTTTATCGCCAATGGTTTAAATTTTTTATGCAAGCTTCGCGATGCCGCTGCTGCTGCTGCTACTGCTGCTGATTTGGCGATAGGATAGTGTCCTTACTCTTCCTCATCCTTGAGTGGCAAGGAGCGAGAGAGAGGACCATAAGTCATTTGGTAACAGCAACCAGCAACGAGCAACCAGCAACCAGCAACCCAGCACTTGTAAGAATTCACACGACCAGCACCAGGACCAGGACCAGGACCAGAAGAACCAGAGCCAGGCAACTATATCGCCCATCCGCCCTATCATCGTTCCCGTTCCCCATCCCGTTCCCGTTCCGCCGACCTTCAATCTTCTCCTCTCAACGCGTCTCAATAGTCTGTTACTAATACGTTTTTTTTGTGCGCTCTCCTTCTCGACTTCGATGCTTTTCACTGTCGACATTTTAATGCCTTTTCTTCGCCCCAGCAGCAGCAGCAGCAGCAGCAGCAGATTCTTTTGAGTGCATAAAAGGAGGAACCCAGCCAAACCAAAGGAGATGGGCCAAGCCAAGCCAGCTGCTGCGTCACTGCAATTGCTGACGGCACAGGATATTACCGCCGTCATTCATCGAGGCGCATTCATATTCTTCTCTTCCTCAGAATAGCAGCACGCACATGTGCACATCAGATGGTCGAGGGGGAGGGTGGCAGGGGGAATGGGGGTGCATCTCTCTCTCCTCTTGGTTGGCTCTGACTCTGACGCTTCCGGTATTTATGACGCAAGTAATCAAATTGAATGGCGCGTTGCAGTTTCTTCTTTTCGTTTTTCTTCTCCTTTCCTTTTTTTTTTTTTTTTTTGCCTTTTATTTGCCCAAGAAGCAGCGCATCTCTCCCTGCTGCAGTGATAAATTTTTGCGTTTTAAGCTGGCTATATACACCCTCCGACCGATCCACCACCGCCCCTCCCCCACTGCTACTTCCGGCTGCCTCCTACTGGGGCATAAAAAATTGTGCGAAACTTTCAGCTTTCTGCACATTTTCGTCGCTTATCAGCCAACTTGATAGAGGGAGCTCGATGGTATGAATGAGAAATAGGGATATGGGGGGAAGCGGGTAAGGGGGATTGGGGCAATGATAATAATAATGAACGTGCATGAAAAATGTAAAATGAGTGAAAGGCGAAAAGCAGCCAAGCAGGAACCCAAGATGTTGGGCATTAAGGCTAAAGCGCAATAAATAATAAGTATTCCAACAGGCAGGCAGGCGGGAAACAGGCAGGAGGAAGGATGAAGACCTCCTCAAAAGACCCAGAGAATGGTACGCATAATGAACGACAACTTGAGTAGTAGGCAGAGCTTGAACTACTAGCATAATGGTAAATTAGTGGGCCCCTGGTAGCGTTAAGTGCTATGTGGTGATGGTTGGATGGAAAGGATTTCAGAGAGGGCTTCGGCTTCGACTGCGGCTGCGGATGGGGTTGGGCCACTAGAAGAAGCTGACTTAAGCTGTGTGCCAGGTAAGATGATTTAGAGCTAAACTACAACTGCCACTGCCACTGCCACTGCCACTGCCACTGCCACTGACAGAGACAGAGCTAGAGCCAGTGTGCTACTGCAACAGTTGGTAGAGTAAAGGAGTAGAGGAAAGTGGCTTAAAGTTGAAATTGGTATGGGAATTGGAAGCAAGTGAAAAATCTGTGCAAATTTACTATCATCCAAACACTAAACTTAAATTTGAAAACCCAAACTTTCGCCAAAGTACAGAGTGAGTTATTTTTAGGGAGATTATATTCGTATAAATTATGAATAACCCACAATATCATTCATTCATTGACCCTTCTTCTCCAGGAGATTCCCATAGATTTCTAGTCTTTTCACTCAACGCATTTCTAATCCAAATTCATTTGTCTGAAACGTTTAAGCTCATTCGTCTCTACTTGCATCGAATATGTACCAAACTCTTCCTTCAATTGACAATTTGACAGCTTAATTGGCCCCATTTCCAAAATGTCTAAAGTCTTGCAAAAAAAAAAAAGCCTGTAATTTCCAACAATGTGCAATTTTTGTTCACATTTGCCATAGAAATTGTTGGGGGCTCAGGTGAGGATTCTCCAACTCTTTTTGTGGGTAATTAGTTACACACAAAATGTTCGTACCTTGATTGGATTTCGAAATATTTTGCATTTGCACTCTATAATAATGAAGAAAACTGCATAGATTGATCATCCAACATTTTGTGTGCAGTAAAATGCAATCTTTTGAATTTGCTTGCAATGCCTAAGCCTATCAAGGAGAAGGTGGAGCAGCAGCAGCAGCAGCAGCAGGAGGAACAATCAGGCTGGCTTTTCCCTTTTCTTTTTCCTATTTTTTTTTGTTGCTTTTTTTATTGTAGAAGCTTTAAGGATTATATCTACTATAAAATCTGGCCATTTTACAGAAAAACCCCAGAATTGCAGCTGCTGTCGAATAATTTTCTTTCTTCTTCTCTGGATTCTGTTCAAATTTCGGTTGGCTGGTTCATTCTCTTTTCACTTTGGTCAGCTAAAAAATAAAAGCTGAGCTGAGGGATGGAGAGAAGGAAAAAAAAAGGAAAGCTAAACGAAAAATTGTGTGCCACCGTCTTTGATGATTTATGTTTTTGTTATTGTTTTTCATAAACTGAAAAATACTGGAAAAAAAAAAAAAAAAAACACCACTTAGGAGTTGGAGAGAAAGACGTGGTGAGGAGTAGTGGGGGGAGGGGGAAATTGACCCAACTGCCATGTAAAGATAACTGTAGAAGACTGCTTTAAAGACTCAATCAGCTAGTGTCGCCTGCAATAAATGAGCAAATTAATTAACAAAAACAAAAACAACAAAAAGAAATAGAAAACGAAGAAGAAAAGTGAATTGTTGCACGCCGCCGCCAGGATGAAGAATGCCAAATACGGGGCAGGGTGCAGGGGGCAGGGGCAAGTGGATGGGGAAGCAAAGAAGAGGAGACATGAAATAAATTAATGCTGGAACGGAGGCAGCAGCAGAAGCAGCAGCATGGTCAGGCCAACGGGTAGATAGATAGTGATGGAGATAGAGCAAAGGATAGCACACACACACACACACACTGGGACAGGACAGGCTAGGACAGGACAAAGGCGACATGAAACGTTAATGCTTCACTGCGTTGCCTTCCCTCCAAAAAAAAAAGAAAAAAAATAAATAAAACACCGAGAGAAATGAGAAAAAACGAAACGACCCAACCAAACCCAACCAACCAACAGGAGCTGGAACTACTGCTGAAGCTGGAGCAGCGGCAGATTAGTAGCCTGCAGGTGATACGAGTGCGGACAACGAAGCAAAATCAATCGAGAAAACCCATGGCCATGCATAGATAGCAAGAATGGAGAGACAGGCGGCAGAACGGAGCTCCTCCAGCTGCCCGCGCCCAGCGCCCAGCGCCCATTTGCCCCATTCATCCTGGGGACATGTGTGGGCACGTGCTGGTCAGCAGAAACAGCAGCAGCAGCAGCGCCAATAACGACGTAATCTGTTTATATCCCTTTTTTCCCACCCCTCCCCACAACCCACTCCCCGCCGCCGCTCGACTTTCTCTTTTCTGTCCTCTTTCCTCTTCCTTCGTTGCCTCTGCTCAGCTCTATCACTCTTTTTTTTTTCTTTTTGCTCTTTTTGGCCCATTGTGTTGCGCACTTTTTCCATTTGTCGTTTGTCCTGATGCTGCTTCAATTTTCTGGCCGGCAGTTTTTGTCGTTTGTCGTTTCGTTCAACGTTCAACGTCGTCGTCGTCGTCGTCGTTGTCCTGCCATGGATTGAGTTGTTATTTTTCGCTTAGTGCAATTTATTTTGGCCAAGTGGCAGCCAACGGGCAAGCAGCGCTTAATTTATTATGCTCCTCTCCTAGTCCTCCAACTCACCCTCTCTCACTCTCTCTCTCTCTCTCTCTCTCTCCATCCCCATCCACATCTTCATCTCCATCTTCAGTTTCAGTTTTTCCCCCCTTTATTGTCGTCGTCGTCGTCTTCTTCTTCATCTTCTGCTCCATTGTTCAATGGCAGATAAAAGAAAAATTAAAGGCAACGTCAATGTCGAGGCAGCAGCAGCAGCAGCAGCAAAAAAAAATTCGTTATTAATTTCAACTTTGAAAAATTGTCTAGCAGCTAAGTCGAATGAGAATCCATCGAGGCATTCCATTTATTAGCAGCTTGATAAATACTTTCAATTTTCCTCCCTTTTTTTTTTGTCTTTTTCTTTCATTCCATTTTGCTCCCCAGTTTCTGTTGTTGTTGTTTTTGCCAATAAATGATAACGTGGCTAATGCTGGCACATTAAAATAGATCGAAAATGAAAATCAACGCGAAAATTGTATTTTGCCGATATGTGTGAAAATTGATACGATTCGATTAGATAGCAAGAGCGAGACCTTCAAAATGTAATGAAAACTAAATTCACATCAATTTCTTTCCATTGATCGGCAGCAATCATTTACCCAAACTCAAATATCTAAGAATAAATGTAATAAAATCTAGCAAAAACTCTCGTTTAATATTTGTTCAGAATTTTCTACTTGCGTGAAAATTTTCATGCAGGAAAATCGTTGAAGATAACATTTATTTGTTTTCAGCATTTTCAATTGATATGGAAATGCAATTTCTGGAGTCAGCGGAAAGTTTCTTTCGTTCTTTCTTTGCTTTCTATTGCGGCATCCGAAAAAGTATGCTACACTTTTTTATCATCCGCTATTACGTATACGCAACGTGGCCTCTTTGCCTCTGCCAATCGGGCAATCGATTATTATTGCTTTATAGATACATATATACTACATGTTTTTGGCACCCCTCACCTCACCTCACCTCACCCCCTCGCTCGCTCGCCCCTTATGCCTTATGCCATAGCTTCTTCTAACAAGTCAAATGTTTTGCCTTTAGGCCATTTTCGTTGTTGTTGGTCTTTAATATTTATGTTGGCAGAGTAAAGAAACAGAGGGCCAGAGTGCCAGTAGGGGCAGGGGGGCAGGGGCAGACCGTCTGCAGTTAAAACAAGAAAATATACAACATGAAAATGAATTATGATACATGTGTTTCTACCCATAAGACGAGCAACACACGCACACTTACACACACACACGCACACTCACACGCAAAAATGAAAAGAAAAAGACTCCAATTTCATGTGTGTGTGTGTGTGTGTTTGCGCGCAAAAAGGGGCTGGACGGGGGGCGAGTCGTGGCATTTACTCATTCATTTAAATGCCATTTTAAACTTAAATGAAAGTTTATGGCTTTTTATTTGCATTGTCGCATATGTTGTTGTTGTGGTTGTTGTTTTTTTGTTGGTCTGGATATTTCGTTTTGTTTCAAGACTAAAACCCAACATAGTAGGATCATCAGGAGCAGCCATAGTCACGGTTGTTGTTGTTGTTTTTATAGCAAAGACGTGCACACACACACACAGAGAGAGAGAGCTCATATATGCCACGTTAAAACTCGACACTTTACATTTGCCCTGGCAATATTTTATTTTTATTTTCGTTGTTGTTTGTTTGGCAGGCAAAAATTCGTTACCTGCCATGGGGCAACAACATAGGCGAACAGACAGATGAACATGAACACGAAACAACAAGCCAATGGCAGGTGCAAAAGGCAACAAACAGAACAGAACACCGCGATAGAGAGAGAGAGAGAGAGAGAGAGGAGGAACCAAAAAACAACATTCATTCAGACATTCGCAAGAGCAACATACATAAATCAAATTAATTTTTGTAGACAAGGGAGGCCCCGGTCGGTCGGTGGGTCGGTTGGGCCCCTTCCCCCACCCATTCACCCATCCACCCATCATCAGCATCAGCATCACTGTTGCAGCCCCAAACCCCCAACCAAAAAGTGCGTTTTAATTGCCAAGATGCTGCCAGTTTTCGCGATTTCGACGCTAATTAGGCGCACAATTGGCACGAAATAAAACAAAAAAAAAACACACACACACATACAGAAAAAAACAAAAGCGTAGAGCTGTGAGGCAGAGGAGGAGGAGGAGGACGAGACACAACGTACGTGACTATCTCAAGCTGTCGATTTCCTCACACCACATCCCATCCCATCCCACCATCCGCCATTCTGTGATAAAATGTACTTTTTAAATTGTCGCAGCGTTGCCGAGATGAAGAAGGAGAGGGAGGGAAGGAGGGAGGGAGGAAGGCACAACTGGAACCGCATCGCACGTGTATCATCAAATGAATATTCGCTTATTTGCATGTTTCCCTGTCCTCTCCGACTCTGCGACTCTCCGCCTCTCCTCCTGTAGGTGGCATATATGAGAGTCCTCAGCTGCTTCTGCCATGTGGGGATTGATGTGAGGCTTCGAGTTGTTGGTGGATTGCTTGGTTGGTTGCCTGGCTCGTTCGCTCGTTCGTGGTGGTGGTAGCTGACGTCTGACAAAATGAGTTTTTCAGTTTTTCCCCAGTTTTCTCTCCTTCTTTCTGTGCTGTTGTTGTTGTTGTTGCTGCTTTTCCTCCGCATGAAAGGGATAAGGTTAACCTTTGATTCAACAGCTGGCTTTTAAATTAAGATTTTTGCTTTTTTTTGTTGTTGTTTTTCTTTTCTTTCTCCTCCTCCCCTCCCCTCCCCTCCCTCTCCCATCCCTCTCCCACTCCCTCGTTGACTCTTCTTCAGCGAAAATGAGAAAAGTTGAAGAACGAGCTTAGAGCTTAAGGCGAACCCAGGCGAAGCGAGCGACTGAGCGAATCTTGGTTGCTCAACAATTAGAGATTTTACGTTAACTTTTCCAATAAAGTAAATACCAAATAGATACATACATATGTATGTACATATGTATATGTATATGGACAGACATCATCTCTAGTCATCTAATGATATTGAATAAGCACTTGAACCAGACGGAAGGGAACAAAAAAAGTAAAGGGACAGACGACCCCATACACAAAGTAAACAATTGATTTGCATTACGTGGCCGAGAGCCAGAAGAACCCATGAACCCTTCTTCTCTTCATCTGCATCTTCATTTTGTTACCCCGCCACCTCGCTAAGCCCTCCCCGGAGAGTTCTTTGCTGACAGCAGAGAAGAAGCGCAGAGCACGGCATGTTGGAGGGGAAGGGGAAGAGGGAGGGGGCGGGGGAGGGGGTTCTGGGACCAACCAGACTTTACAACTTGCCCAATTTTGCTTACCCACCGTTTACTTGCAAATTTTCTTTTGGCTCGGCAGATTTCTTTCTTTCCCTTGACGCAGTTTTTTTTCCTTTCTTCTACTAGGATATCCGCATAGATCTGCATATGAGAGTGTCTCTCTCTCTCTGTGTGTGTGTGTGTGCGAGTCTTAGAAGTTATTTTCATATTTGTTTAAAGTCTATTTACCGCAAGTTGACAGTGAAATATGCGAAACTAGCGCGTAGCCAAATAAGTGCGACAGTTTCCGGTTACAACTGTGTGGCAATGCCAATGGCAGCACGAAAAGGAGCGGGGAAGGGGGGTGGGGGGTAACAGCAGCAGAAGATTCGCTCGTTTCAGCGTCCTTCCCCCAGGCCTGGGCCAACCAACCCAGACCCATACCCATACCCATACCCAGACCCAGGCTGCATGTCATTGCGGTTTGTTTGTTTGCTTGACTTGCGCCTGGGTAAGGATTTCATGTGCTTGAGCAGCAGATAGACGACACGAAGCAAGGTCGAAGGAGGAAGAGGCGAAGGAGGCGAAGGAGGCGAAGGAGGAAGAAGTGTAGGAGTAGAAGAAGAAGCGGGACCAACCGCAGAGTACAGCCATCTCTCTCTCCCTCTCCCTCTCTCTCTGTGTGTGTGTGTGTGTGTGTGCCTGTCCGCATGACAATTTGTTGTGCCTGAAATCTGCTGCTGCTGCTGCCCCCTCCCCCACCCAGCAACTCTTGCTCTATTTGTGTTGCTGCTGCTGCAATGTTTTTTGCGCAATTTGCCAAAGCCATGCAAGGCACGAAGCACCAGCAAAAGATATGCAGAGCAGACACGAAGAAGGGGGAGAGAGAGAGAGAGAGAGTCAGAAGGAAACCCAACCGACCAGGGCCAGGCAAATAGTCTGGAGCTGTGTAAACAAACGGTTATCCCTAAACCGACGAGTCGTTCGGTCGTTCGTTCGTACGTTCGGCAAGACGTATTAGATTTCTCTGTGCTCTGTCCTATCCTATCCAAGCCCAAACTCAATCCCAAACCCAAACCCGAACCCAAACCAAAGCCCTATCCTATTCTAGTCATGTTGTTGCCCTTGTTGTAGTTGTCGAGCCTAACCACTGAGACGGAAGTAATGTGTCTATCAAAGCATTAACGAACGAGCGAGCGCATCGAAGGGTAACAACATTTACGTTCTCAAATCAACCATTTTTTGTATACTCTATAGAAGCAACAAAACAAAAAGTGAGAGTATCCGCCCCTCTCCTCATCCATCATTCATAAAATGATTAGTTAGTCTGCCCGCCAGAGAGAGAGAGAGAAAGAAAGAGCGAGAGAGATGTTGTTCCAAAGTTTCTTCACAAAGAAGTTATATAATATGCATATTAGATGGATTTCTTCGAAAATCTTCAACTTCATAGAAGTAGCTCACGAAACACCCCATCAAAGGTCTTCAGCTCTTAACTCTCTTCATTTTTCATTGATTAACTCTACATTGGAGTAAGGTTCATTTAAATTTATAGAAATCTTGGCTTAAACTTGAGTTGAGAATTACAACTTAATCGTTAAATCTTTATTGTTTCGTTGCTCTTGATTTATACTATTTCTGTTTTGGCTACTTTTTGACCTTTAATCGACTTGAATCTACTGAGTGTTATGAGCGAAGGTTTTGGTTAGTCAATTGCCGATTTTCAGATATCTCTATAGCATAAGTAGTCATGGAAATTGCTGAAGATTTACTCTCGCTATAGTGACAAGTCGTGTGTAAGTCGTAATCCTCAACTGAATGGACACTTTTAGCCATTTGCAGTGACTATATAATCTACTAGGCAATTGAAATCAGATAAAAGATGATCTCAGAGAGTATATTTTCTTTGAGATAGAGAGAGAAAGTTAGAGAGCGAGAGAAAAATCTAAGTATATATTCTATAGCATACTTATGTGGGCGGGCAATGTTTGTTTTAGGTTTTTTTTTTTCTGGTGTTGTGTGATGTGTGTGTTGCTTGGATGGTTGGTTCTTCGTTGGACTGGTGTCATGTCCAAAAATGCCTTTTGCATTAAACGCCTTTATGCCAAATTGAACACAATTAAATTAGTTGCGGCCAAGGGGATTAAGGTGGAAATTGCCAACAACAACAACAACAACAACAAGAATCCTTCTCAATATGCATGTTCATGTTGTTGTTGTCTGTGTTTATGTATAACTAATTGGCTATGTAAATGGCAGCTCGGTGTAGATGTATGTCTCTCTCTCTCTCTCACTCTCTGTGTGTGTGTGTGTGTGTCTGTTAATTACGACTATAGGCAGCCGCAGCTTATAGATAAATGTTTGAGTGGTGGGTGGCAGTTTGGGTTGAATCGGTTTGAGGTTGAGTTTGCCAGCAGCAGCAGCAGCAGCAGCACTCCAACAAAATCATCAACCCACATTGACATTTCGAGCGTTGTCATGAAACCTTTTGCTAAGGATTATGCAAATCTGCCACTCATCGTGCACACACACACATCCATTGGGGGGCCGGTGGGGGGGGTTTGGCTGGGGGTGGTGAAGAGTGAAAGAGTGCCTGGCATGCCTTCATTTACATTTACATTCAGCTAGCTAGCTGAAGATTTGCGCATCATAATTTATGCCACCCACAACAACAGCAAACCGAAAGAGAAAGAGCGATTGGTCGGGGAAGGAGGAGGCGACCGAGGAGGAGAGTGTGCTGAGGGGAAGACACTTCATACACAACGCCTCAAAAATTGCCCACAGTTATGACAGGGCACACAAAGATATCAGGCAAACCAGGTAGATAGATAGACAGACAGTTGGACCAGCAACAGCAGCAACAATAAAAATCCAAAAAAAAACGAAACGAAATAGAAATTTCCAGCAAACTTTTTTGCTCGCGCTCTCTTTCTCTCTCTCGCTGTTCGTAATTAAATCATAAAAATAAAAATTGTTTTTTAATGAAATTAGTTAGTTGGCCTTTTGTCCAGGTGTTTTTTTTTTTTTTTTTGCTGTTACCTCTGTTGCCCCTGATTTGGCTCATAATCAGAATTAATACCCAACTGGGTAACTGACATTTGACTGCCTAACCACTTCTTGGCCTCCTGCTGGGGCGGGTCGGTGGTCCTGCTGCTGCTGCTGCTGCTGTTACTTATCTCTCCAGTTGCACTTTTGGCCCATAAAATGCTTAAATTAACTAACTAACCTCAGGGGAGGGGCTGTGGCGGTGGCGCTGGCGCTGGTGGCGACGGCACTTAGGGGCGTGGGGGGTCACTATGCAAAATGCAAACACCGTAAACACCTTTAAAAGCTACAGAGATTTCCAGCTTCAGAGGAGGACGCCTCTCTCTCTCCCACTCTCTCACTCGCTGTGTGTGTTTCCTCTGGCCTGGTCCAAAAAACTAAACCTGATAGTTGGCACTGCAATTTCCATGCGAGAGAGAGGGAGATATGGAGATGGAGGGGTCGGGGGCGTGTGTGTGCAGTTTATTTGCAATTTTTTAGCCAACGAGCTTGATTCTTTTTCCCTTTCTATTCCTCCTCTCTCTCTCTCTCGCTCATGTGCTTTTGTGTGTGGCCCCTCGGCATGTGAAATTTTTGTTATCGCAAAGCTTGCAGCAGTTGCAACAGCTGCAATAAAAATCAGTGGCCAAAGGTTGCAGCAGCTGAGGTCAGTTGGGGTCCAGCTAACCTCACCCTCAACCCTACCCTCCTCCCCCCTCACTCACTCTATCTCTCTCAGTATGTGTGTGTGTGTAAATAGAACATTTGCACTACAAAACTAGCGCAGTGAAAATTTGAATTGAAATTTTTGCCTCGTTTTGTTTTTTGTCTGTGTGTGTGTGTGTCTGTGTAGCATGAAGTTGGCTGAGCAGGTGGGTTGTGTGTGTGTGTGGGTGTGGGGGGGGGAATGACTGAAAACAGTTTTCTGATTTGCATTTAAAAGGTGTGTCGACAGAGCAGAGCATTACGGTGGGGCGGGTGGTTCGGGTGGGGCAGTGGGGCTTTAATATATGAGTTGGCCTTTTCTATGTATCGTTTTGCAAATGAGTGGAGCTTAGAATGGGAAAGAGAGGTCATGACAAAGACAGAGACAGCAACAGCAACAGAATGTGGGGTGGCAGGGTATTTCTGAGTTTTCAAGAGTCTTAGTTACTTTTTGAAATACAAATGAGTTGATTTTGCTTAGGTCATAAATGTAATTTAGTTCCATTTCCCCCGTCACACCCTTCACACCCCTCCCACCAAACTTTGCGTTCCTCTTTTGAAGAACTTTCGAAGGAAATATCAAAGGCATTTTTATAGCCTAATGTGAAATGCTCTAGGAATGTTTCTTGTCTGCGTGTGTGTGTGTGTGTGTGTGTGGCGAAATGCCTTAAGTTCTCTTTCAATACAAAATCTTCACAATCGATGCGAGCAAAGCGAATTCGCAGAGTTACAGTAGTTATAGGCTAAAAGAAACTGCTCATTAAGAGGTTATTCGAAAGACTTTTTCCAAGGGATGAATTGCTTTTAGTGGGCAATCAAATGGTCGATCAGGGACGACGAACTGCATTTCTACATGGGGCAACATGCAACAAAACATTTTAAATATACATAAAAATGAAATGCAAATAACAGAAAGAAACAAGATACATACAACACACATATATGTATGTATACATATATAAAAGAAGAAAAAAAAGAAGAGTTTAATATATGTTTTTGCCTGGTAACATAAAATTGGCTGGTTGGATGGTTGGTTGGTTGGTTCGTTGGTTGGGTTATAAATTTTCATCTAGCTAGGCTGCCTGGATGTCATTGTTGTTGCTGCTGTTGTTGTTGCTGTTGCTGCTGTTGCTGTTGTTCGGTACGCATGCAGCAAGAAACTATTAATCATATTGAATGCCTGTGACTGAACCTAAACCATCCTCTAGCTAATCAATCTTTTTTTCTAGCAGCAATCTCATCTCATGCCCCCCCCCCTGCCCCCCCCCTTCCTCCCATTTTGTATATCTCTCATCTCATCCTTCGTTCTGTTGTTGTTTGTATCTCTCTTTGCTCTGGGTAAAAGAAAAATGAACGTTAAAGTCATTAACGCCTCGCTGGCCACCTGCCTGTAAAGAGAGAAGGGATGGATTGGAGGAGGCGGGGCGGAAGATTGGACTAAGCCTCTGTAGCTGCTATTTTGCTATTTTGTTTATGGCCATAGCGCAAATCTCTTGGCCCAGGCAGGCAGGCAGGCAGGCAGGCAAAAGCCAAAAGGGGATTAGTTGTAATCAATAACTTGGACGTTCCCCAACCTCCACCTCCACCACCCCTGTCCCGCCCTAAGGTTTCCTCCCCTCCACGCCGATATTAAGGTTTGGTTATTGTTGTTGTTGTTGTTGGGCTTCTTGTACTAGCGCTATTCTCATTTTTGTGTTTGCCTTGGCCAAAAGTTCTAGTTGGTTTGGTTTGGTTTGCTTTTCTTTGCGCTTTCTTTTTCTGCGAAAAAGTTATTATTATTGTATTATAATTTTCTTTGGGATTAATTGAAAAGTTTTCTATTAAGAATTTGCGCTTGGTTGAAGTTCAAGTAGCCCTTTACAACAACAGCAATAAGAGAAAGGTAGCAGAGAGAGAGAGAGAGAGAGAGAGAGAAACTGTGGGAAATCGCGTGGCGGTTTTATGAAGGTGTCTCAACTATTTGATTGTTATGCTTACTGACAGTTTCCGCCTCTTGTTTCTCTCTCCCTCTCTCTCTCTCTCTCGCGCGCGCATTTTCTCACTTTCTCCTCTTACGTTACTTTACTTTGCTTGCTTCTGCTTTTCTTCTCTTTCAGTTATGATGATGAAAATTACTTAAAAGCATTTTTTGTTGCCACTGATTTGATTGATTGATGGGCATTTATGGGTTTCGCTCGCTCGCACCCAATCGCACCATCGCCACCCCCTGCCTCCTCGTCCTCGTCTTCATCGTCGTTGTCGTCATCCTTCCTCTTCCAAGCTTCTCTCTCTCTCTCTCTCTCTCTCTCGTCGTGGTCGTCATTATATTCGCATTATCGTGTAAGCAGGTTGGAAGTTTGAAGCAATGAAGCATTGCAAATGGCAGTTGACGTCTTTGCGTCTTATGAGCCGCCGCTGCCGCTGCCGCTGACAAAAAGTTATGCCAATTTGTGTCAATTATCAAGACGAAACTGAGAACGGGCAGGCAGGCAGCAGCCTCAGGTGAGATCTGTGCTGTATCTGCTGCGGAGTTGAGAATGTGTTAAACCGCGAAGGCTCGCGACGACGATGATGATAATGCAGTCGAAATGGTATTTACTTATGATTTTCATAAGCCAACAACATTTCAGTTTCGAATAACAGCAGCTATTTGCATTACAACCCAGACAACCTGTCACCTACCTCTCTAAGGACGCGATGAGCCTTCATTGTTATCGATACACAAAACCATCCAAGACGATACCGAGACAGAGCCAGTGTTGTAAGTCGTCCTCTGTCAGAGAGCAGACATTAGACATTAGAAGCGATCACTGGAAACGTAACTGCATTATACAGTTGAAGAAATTCCTTTTGGCCTCTGAAGTCAATCGATTTACTTTATGGAAAAGAAGTAAAACGTAAACACTGCTGCATTATGACCTTGAATATCCGAAATAAACTGCATTCAAAGTACTTTATACAGAAATCTAGAGCGACAACACCTCGAAAAACCGAAATATATTAAAATAATGAATCGTTGTGCAATCTTTAGTTGTAATAACCGAAATACTGAAATTAATTGATTGTATTTATTTTCAATTGGAGCGTGTAATTGCCCATGGAATGGCTTTGAATTTATAACGGTAATGGTTACCATTTCGGTTATCAGAGATTTAGAGTTATCAAAGGAAGCTCTGGAACTTTCTGTTGTCTAAGAAAACACTCTGTGGGTCGGCGTTTTTCATTTGAAGTGGAGTCGCTTGCTCATTAAAATCTGAGAGCTCGCAAAATCATTATCATCAATAGAGAGGAATAAATCGATTTTCGTTTAGTATACCCGTAATCAAGAATAAAATACAAGAAAAAGAAAGAAAAAAGAAGAGAAATTTCGTTGTTTTTTGTTCTTCTCGTGCTAAAAATTTGTTTTGTAAGCTATAACAAGTCGGGGCTCCGTCTCACTCCCCTCACACTCCATTTTGCTCTTTCTAGATGTCGCCGTCCCTGCCATCTCTCCTAACATGGCTGAATGGAGAACTTAAAGAGCACTCGAACAGCACTCAGCCGCAAATACACACACACACACACCCACAAATCGAGACCAGCACACTCAATATGCATATGTGTGTGTGTGTGTTTAAGTGGAGTTCCTAAAGGTAGGCAAAGCAGCAGAGCGTAGGGTACCGGGGAACAACACTGTGCTTTGCAGTACTTGTCAAGATTGAATTTGGTACGAAATTTTCTCGTTTGGTTTTTTTCGGTTTTTTTTTTTTGGCGTTTTTATTGATCAAACAAAACGTAGCAAGAAGTGGCAAAGCCAGTGAAGGTGTCATTGCTTGCCTCCTAGATATATATATAAATATATATCTACTTATACATAGTGTATAGAACACGCGCAATGCGAATAGATTGCATGATTTGTTCCACAACTGTCAATCTGATTTTCGTTTTCGGCTTTTCTTTTTATGATTATTACCATTAAGGTTATATATATATATATACATATATATATATGTAGGTATATAGTGTTCATTGTTAGGTTGAATTTGACAACTTACCGGACCAAATTGTTCGAAATAACTTTTAACATCCTCCAATGTGGTGGGCGCCGAGAGGCCACCCACAAAAATTTTCTTCGTTCTCGTCACCATCTGAAAGAAAGGAAGAATGAGTTAAAAATGATTCCAAAAGGTTAAGTGGAAATGTTGGCATTTAAATATGCATTTCTATATACTATATACATATATATGTATTCATGTATGATTGCTGCTGATGGAGATGACAGGGGGGGACGGGGGAGAGCGGGATACCAAAAGTTATGGCCTGCAAGGAGAGCCAGAGCTGCTGCAAGGAGCTGAGCTGTAACTTACGTCCAAAATGCAACCAACTTTCGCTATGAGTCGTTCGACCATTTTGTAAATTTTATGTACTACACACACACGAATATGTGTGAGTGTATCTGTGTGTGTGTGTGTGTGTGTGCAGCTGGCATATTTAAGCTGACAGTTTCAAGTGCCAACTTTACGCAGTTAGCGTAGAAAGCAGCAGCAGCAGCAGTCGAGCACCGAAAAATGATGGCCAGACAAGGACGACGACGACGACGACGACGGCGAGAAGGCAAAACCAGAGACTGCTGCTGGGCTCTGCAGAAGTGTGTGTGTGTGTGTGTGCGAGTGTGTGTGCGTGTCTGTGTGTAGCCTTTTTAGCCCGCAGGCAAGCGTAAACTGTTAACGTTAAGTGACGGCAGTTAAGGCCAAAGCACAGTGGTATAAAACTAGTCAATGCTAATAATTAAACGCTCTTTATGCCCCGACACAACGTTAACCGAAACTAAAACTATTTTTACCAACGCATTTTCAGGTTAAACATCAAATTCACCGATAACTAAGACTTTAATGTCGAAACGTTTGCGTTCTCTACATGTACTTTGTGTATATTTTAATAGTTGTTCGAGGTGTATTCTTGTAGGGGATTAACCGAAACAAAAACCATTGCTTTTCGGTTATTCAGACTAATATATGTATTCACATTGTTCTGAATTGTCTTCAGTTGTTGGAGATTGCTTAACTCTAAATGTAATTGTTATAGAAAAGTGGTGTCGTCTCTGAAACATTTCAGTTAACATGCAACAATGAAAATTACAAATTATTTGAATGTAAATTATTTTGCCACAAAAGGCATTTTGCCCCGAAAGTTATCAAGCTGCAACATGATGCCGTCGTTGATGCTGCTACTGCTGCTAGTGCTAGTGCTACTGGTGCATGTTGCCCATGGTTTCTCCTCTCCGTAGACCGGATGAAGCTGATGACGCTGATTGCACTGACGCTTGCAAGCTGCAATTTATGAGGCACAGGCACTACACAGACAACTAACTGTGAGAAGAGCGCCTGGAGGGCGGCGGCAGGGGGCTAGCCTAGCATAGCACAGCATATAATGCTATGGGATGGGATGGGATGGGATGAGAGTAAGAGGAACGGCAGTCAGGCAGATGTGGGATACGTCCGTTAAGGAAGCTAACGATATGTAACAGCGGTGCTGATGTTTCTGCAGTGCCAGCAGTAAAATTCATACAATGTCGTAAAATTAAAACACTTGTGCTGTCGCACACTCACACACACACACACAGAGAGAATGAGAGAGAGAGAGAGAACGCTACAACTACAAAGTTGGTCGTGCAGCTTTTGGCAAGGCAAATCGCTTTTGCTCCGTGCTTCCCTTTCTTGTTTTTTCTTTTTTTGTCTGTGCTGCACTTTAGTCAGACAGTGGCAAAGAGTGCGGCAGAGGGGGTGCGTGAGGAGGGACCGCCTAACAATTTGCAACAGAGAAGAAGCGAAAAAAAAAAAAACTCAAAATAGAAGGAGGAGCAGAGAATCAAGTTGCAAGTAAGACTACTACCACTGGGTAACACCATGACGTCCAGCAGCAGCCCCGACCCGACCCGACTCAACTCGACCCGGACCCCATCCGACCCCCTTCTGCAACATTTTGGGCTGCCTCATCATCAGCCATCACGTCGAGCCACAAAAATGGTTAACAGAAATTGCAGCGTTGTTAAAAACCAATTCAAACTGCAATAGCCAGCAGTTTTATCCATTTTCCTAGTGGAAGCTGCTGCTTCTGCTGCTGCTGCTTTGGACGGCGGCACTAATCACTGGCAGCTACTTAAACTAATAAACTGCTCGACGGACGCACTGTCAGTCAGTCAGTCAGTCGGTGAGTGAGTCAGTTAGTTGGGCAGTGACTTCTTTTTGTGTTCCTTGGCGATGGCGTCGCGCTTTTGCAATGTCATCATCAAAATATATAAATGAACCAAACCCACGCCCAATGCTGATAGCAAGACATGAATCAAAAGCCAAAAAACACACCCTGCCTGGCAGCCTGACCCCTCCTCCTCCCTATGAACCCACACTCCAACCTAATCTAAACACACACACACTTACACACAGAAATACATAGACAAATGGCAACACACACGCATACTAACGAAGTGACACGGCATTTTAACGGCCACCGCAGCAGCGTAGCACAGATTAGGAATGTCAATATTAGCCACAAGAAGTAGAATGGGCTGAGTGCAGAGCAGAGCCAAGAACGAAGAACCGAAAACCGAAACCCGTAAACCGTAAACCGAATAGGTAACAGTAGGCGGGGCAAGCAAGCAGCCAGGCGTTGGCTATAGCTTTAGCTAGCGGCAAAGACAATGGGCCCCTCTCTGACTGACTGTGTAATGTTGAAAATTTGACAAATGACGTCAGAGAAGAGCTGAATTGAACCTCTGCTCACAACTGTGCGGACGGACCTGTGTGTGTTGCTCCTGCTGCCTGGAGGTGGTGGTGGTGAATTGTAGGCGTAACCACTTACAATGCAATTGACAAGTAAGTCACTTTTTCGGTCTCTAAAGTGTGCGAGAGTCAGAGAGGGGGGGGAGACATGTAATGACAGCAAATCATTGACGAGAAAAGGGTCACACAACCATTTTCCTCATCCTCGATGTTGTGGTTACTCGAAATGGAGTTGGAGCCGGAGCCGGAGTCGGAGTCGGTGGAAATGACATTGAAAACTCTTTGAAAATTGAAACTTTGGCGTCAGAGCCATAGTAAAGTGCTTCCAATGATAAGCCTGCCTGAAATGCTATCAATATCTTTGCTTGGTTTACGTTTTAACATCATGATTAGCTAAGTGAGAGGTTTAAGTTTAGTTTAAAGCCACTTGAGCTATACGAAAACTATTTTTACACTCTAGATTCACTCTAGATTATATAGATTAAATATTTCTTTACTTCAAAATTGATGGAGAATAAGTTCCTGGTTAAAATTCCCAAGCCTAAGAGGAACTACTGCCAAGGGAATCGTCTAAAGTAAATTTTAAGAAAATCAGATGACTCTAATATCTGAAGCTAATGTTGATCTGAAGGGAATATATATATATCTCGACTCAAAGAAGTTGTTTCACTTACTTCATTTGAATATCAAAAGAACGAAATGAAAACGAGTAAATTCTCAGCCATCGATCATCGAAAGTTGTGCTACTAACTGGGAAAAAGCCTGACGATAAACCTTTATCAAAAGTTATGACAAAAAATATGAAATGAATTTATCTTTATAATGGATTTCATGCAGTTAAAATCAAATTGAGACCCTATCAGCACAACCAAGTGGCAAGCTTTTACAATATAAAACCATTATAATAGAGTTTCTATAGTTAAGATTATAATCAATAATTTCAGCTTTACACACACGCACAGATACACAGGCACACACACACACACACACACACAACATAGGGAGAAATTTCCATTTTAAGCTGACCGACATTGTCATCATCAACATCATCGCCCATCATCTCCTCCATCATCATCTTTTCATTCCCGTTTTACTCGTTTCTTTTCTTTTTTTTTTTTTTTTTTGGTGTTGTTTTGTATTTTCGGCAATGTTGTTAGTGGAAAGGCCAAATCAATTTAACACTTTCAACTAAATTATTCACTTTGCATAATAATTTTCAAATCTGTCAAAAATTCAGGCACACACATACACACACACACACACGCAGGCTGTCGGCGTCTGCACTTTCACACGCTGCGGAATGAACCAAACAGAACAGAACAGAAACAGGAAAAATGGCGCACGGGTGGGTTCGGGGGCTAAAAGCACTCAAATAATTCCCAGGCGTAAGCTAAACCAGCTCAAAGTTGCCAACAATAGCGCAAAAAAAATGATGGGTAGTAGAGGGGTACGGCGGTTGGGATGGGACAATATGCGGGAAACGGAAACTAAGGGGACTAAAACCCTTTAACCGTGCGTAGGCGGCGGCGGCGGCGTCGGCGGCATCGGCTGTCCGCGAAGCGTCACAAATTCTGTTAAGCGAAAATTTCATCAACGGCAACAACGCAAAAATTTCTCATTCGCCATTCAGTGGAGAAGGCTCCTTCAGCCTTCATCCTGCTGCCCTCCATCTACCTACCTACCGACCTACCTACCTATAGCTTTGCTTCGCTTGTTGGTTGGTTCGTTTCGTTGTCAAAATGAAAGGAAAATGTCTCATAAATCCTTTTAATATTAAATGAGCTTGCTGTCCTACCATCTACCCAACCCCATCCAACCCTCCCCTCCCCCATGTTTCGCATACGGTATCTGCTGCTGGCTGCGTTCCATCCCCACATCCCCCCCACCCCCGCCCGGCACTCCAATCTCACTCATCTACAGCGCGCGTACACTTAAAATTATGTGGCTAATGGGAGCAACTTGGCTGGAAATTGCGCGGAGAATAAATGGAGAACACAGAGAATCGGAGAGAATGGAGAATGGCGACACATGTTCCTACCATTCCTGTGTGTGTGTGTGTTGGCGGCCTGGGACAGGTTCGGCTCTCCGCCAATTGTCATTAAATGTAATTTTTAAACCTGTTAGGCCATGTGTGTCATAAAATGTAACGTTAAAAAGGGTTTTTTTTTCTCTTTGTCCTTTTTTGGCCCGAAAATTTTTGCTTGCCATTTGGTTTTATTGTGAAATTAGTAGGCAAAGCAGCGGGTTTATTAAAGTTTTTATCCCATTCCCCTCTCTGATTCTCTCTCTCTGTCTCTCTCTCTCTCTCTCTCTCACCTCCCACTAGCAACAACACACCACTTCAATTTTACCAGCAACACAACACATTCTTTATGCTTGCCTAACACCAAAAAAGGGTTGGGCTGGGAGGAAGTTGGGAGTTGGGATCTGGTAACGACAACAATTTGTAACATTTGCCGCATTTCCCGCAAGCATTTTCCAAAAAACAGAAAGGAGTGGGGGCTGCTGAGAGTCTGGGGGAGGGAGGGGGCTGGGGGAGTGGAAAAAAAGGGTATAAGGTTTGCTTTTGGTTCAACATCATTCAAAGTGACAAATTATCCATGCAAATTTCACACAGAGCAAATGAGAATAAGCAAAAAAGGGGCAAAAAGGCTCGTGGGAAAAAGTGTTGCATACTTATAGCAGCAGCAGCAGCAGCAGCACCAGCAAAGACGACTAAGGCAAAAGTGTTGCATACTTATGAGAACAGATACGAGCAGATATTGTACGAGAGAAGAGGAGTAAAATTTTTGATATATGAAAATTGATAGCAAATTTTTGACAAACATTCAGAGTCCATAGAGTGACAGAGAGCGAAAGAGAGAGAAGAGTGGGTGGAGTGGGAGGTGGAGGGGCTGGTAACATGATTGCTTCTTATTTTTCGTTTCCTTTTCTCAATTTCCCCATTTATATAAATATAAGTATATATACATGCATAATTCGATATGCTCCATCAATTTGGCATTATTTGGGGGTTTTTTCGTTGTCTTGATTTCAATTAATTTGACCACCGTAAAACCCACACACGCACACCACCACGCACACACACACAAGCATAGAGATAGATAGGCAAGCAAAGGGACCAGGACCAGCTGCTGCTTTTTCGTTTTGTGAGATCCCGAAACCGAAAATTCTGTGCAATTTCCGTTACTAATACTTTTTGGTCAATTTCCTACGCAAAATGCTGCTGCCCCCCTCCACCCTGTGTTGCCTGCCCCTTGCCCCCTTGACAGACAAAAAGCATTTCTTCTTTCCTGTTGATTTATGGCTCTGACAATACTCTCATTCGCATTCTCCCTGTGTGTGTTTGTGTTTGTGCCATCGTTCTACTCTAGTTTGGCTCCTTAATTTCGTTGATATTTATAAGGCGAAATGTCCTTTTTGAACGTAGCCAATAAACACGTTTCCCTGCCACTGTCACTGACAAGGGATAATGGGGCCAGCCTCAGCCACAGCCACAGTCAGTCTCAGTCTGTCTCTCAGTCTCTGTCGTTCATAGAAGCATTTTGAATATGCCCAGGGGATGGACTGGACTGAACTGGACTGGACAGACGGACAGGACATGGTCTGGAGCATCAAAAGGAATGCAAATGCTTGGCTTTTACTTGTAAATCAAATGTAATATATTACTTTATGGCCGAAGAGTTGAGTTCAGTTTGAGCATTTTAATGAGACTGAAGCTGAGGAGTTCTCTCAGATCGGAGAATTGAGAGCTGAAAACTAAAAACGTTTTGGCATCATTCACAAATTGACTGGCTGTCTGAGTGGGTTGGAGAGCCGTTGGCGGGTGGCGGGTGGTGGGTGGTTGGTTGGGGCATCCTGCCAAGTCACCTTATTTATGCATAACAATAATGAATATTATACAACAAGCCCGAAATGTAATTCTCTGTAATTAATTATTAATTTATGCGCATACATTTAACTCACACGCATTGTCGTCGACAGGCCCCAGCACAGCCCAACCCAGGACATGTGTGTGTGTGTGTGTGTGTGTGTGCGTTTGTGTGTGTATGTTTGGCATCGGCATCCTGGCACAATGGCTCGACTGGCGGATGCGGAAACTGTTTTGCTGCCGTTGATGCTGCTGCCACAGAGACCAAAGCAAACTCATTGTTATAAATACCCTTTGACAATTCCGTGCTTCTGGGGTATCTTGGACTACATGAAGAGTCATTAAAGTCACCGGGGCTCTCTTCTAAATGTAAAATCTTTCGCATGGAAGTCGTTTTTCAGCTTCGTTAATCGATCTCTAACATTTCGTCATAGAAAGTTGGCCAGAGTTGAGTTGGCAATAATGTGTTTTAGTGTTGGGAAACGGGGAAATTCAATTAAGAATATGCTAATCCACAATTACTACTAACGTAGAGATTGTCTCTTGCTGAGGGCTTGCATTGAAATAAATACATTTCAGTGTTGGCTAACAAAGCTAAGGTTGCTAAGCGTTGCGAGTGACGACAATGAGAATACGATTCAAAGTTCCTATCTAACTCATTAGGTAACTCTTTGAGTTGTCTTGGATAGGTTCAAGTTGTATTGTGATTGTCAAGTCAAAGTTAAGTCATAAACTCGATTGCCCTTTGGCTCTAATTGATTGCATTTTCCTTGTCTCGTTATGACGACAAAAGGTATTAAGTCAGTCGATTTGGTTTCACTTCTATGAGAATTCATGTTAAATGCAAGCGACTAACGAGCCAGCAAAGTCTGCTCTGGTCTCATGCTGTTGTTGTTGCTGCTGTTGCTGCTGCCGCTGTTGTTGTTGTTGTCGTTCTAATGTTAAGTTGAATTGTCATTAAAATTGTCGTCCATAATTTCGACATTAAATACACACACATGCGACAAGCGAAGAGGCAAAGCTAAAGCTGCCCTCTGTATGTAAATATTGTATGACTATGCTCTGCATGGGTGTGTGTGTGTGTGTGTGTGCCCCTCAATGTATGCAACACTTTTGCCAGTCTAGCATAAATGCTTGCCTCTCTCTGTGCTTACATGGCCATGCTCATGTGTGTGTGTGTGTGTGTGTGTGCGAAGGCAGCTTGGTTAAAAAGTGCCAACGCAGCATGTTTTCAACATTGTTTAAATTTATATGGCAGACACTCTACGACAGGACACCAGCAGCAGCAGCAGGAGCAGCAGCAGCAGCCATCCAACGGTGACGCTCGTTGCCGCATACTGTGCTTAAAGTTTTTAAATTTGCATAACACACACTCACACACAGATGAAGAGATAGAGAGAGAGAGAGAGTGAGAGAGAGGTAAATAGAGAAGAAGAGCAAGTCAAGTTGTTGGGTCAGCTCAGTTTTCTGATAATAATTACCAGTCTCATAAACTTAGCCACCGCCCCCCGCCCCCACACAATTCAACAAAAAAACCATCATTAGGAGACGGGCCATTACATAATTATCGCAATCATCACACACACACACACACACACACAGAGAGAGAGAGAGAGAGAGAGAGGGAAAGTTACAGGTAATTGAAATTGTGTCCATTTCGTCTTTGGAGTCAATTTCGATAAAGTTTTTGGCTCGGCATGGCTTTCATTTAACGCTAATCACTTGCAGTCACACAGAAAGCGAAACCCAAACAGAAGCGTACACACACACACACACACACAGACAGTCAGCAGAAAGCAAGCCAAGGAATTTGGCCAAATAATTTGTCTTTCTATTTCCTGTGGCAACTTTTTGCCCTCCCCCCTCTTCCAGCGAACTAAATTCTTGCTTGGGTCTGCGAATGGGATTGCGTTTGAGTTTAGGCCTGCCTTTCGTTAGCTAGATTGTTTTTGGCCAAGGTCAAATGTGTTCATAGGCTAGGTGACGGTTTTGCTTAATTAGAACATTCATTAATCAAATCAAAACCATTTGCCACCCTGCTGAGGCCTCCCCCCTTCCAAAAAACAGCACCAAAAAAAAAAAAAAACCAAACCAAAAATGAAAGAAAGAAAACGAACGAGCCGACCAAGTAGGAAGGAAGAGGCTAAAGAAGAGGAAACTTTTGGCGAATGGCATATAAACACGCACCCAAAGCATAGCCTAAAGAGAGATATATATATGTTTGTGTGTGTGTGTGTGTGTGTGTGTGTGTGTGTGTGTGGGGCAGAGAGATGAAGAGTTGGGGGCGGGATAAGGGGCCACCACCAAACAAATAAATTCAGTCACATAGAAAAACGAAAGACGACAACGAATGAACGAACGAACGGCATAACAAAGCGCACAGATTCGTGGAAAAAAAAGAATGGGAAGATAAAGGGAAAATACAACACACACACAAAAAAAAAAGGGAAAAGGCGACCATTAAAACACATTTGTATATCTATTTTTAGGTCGAAACAAAAACTCAACTCAAACTCAGACTCTCGGTAACTCGGAACTCAGAACTCGGAACAGCGGGCGGTACGCGGATGGCAAATGGCGAAACAAGAAATAAAGAGGCGAATAACGAAACCAGCGAACGAACAACCAGAAACAGAAACCCAAAACCGGCCACAACACAATAAAAGCAATCGCCAAATATCGCAAGCTAACCGATGGAGAGATACTCTCTAATCACAGTCCATTAGGAACTATCTAGTCCGAAAGGATACTCTACAAATCTGTCAGTTGGCAAATGTAGTTTACATTTTTAGTCGCACGCACAAGCAACTGAGAGGCGCACAAGCAAGACTAGAAGTCATTGAACGACTTTAGGGTAACCAAAAAGAACTTAAAACTACTTTAAATTATGGCTTACGCATTTCTCTGTCGCTTCTCGCTCTACCACCCCCTGCCCACCCAAGTCATTTCTATGTATAAGGCGGCTTTGCCTTTCTATCTCTCTTCCCTTTTGTAGGTTTTCTGATTTTTCCTCTTTTTTTTTTTTGGGTGCAGGAAAAGCAAAGCAATCAGTCAGTCAACAAACAACTTGGCTTTGACGACTCTCAGTTTCGTCTCGTTTTTTCGAGCAGCCAGCCTATTTGAGAGAGAGAGAGAGAGAGAGAGGAACTGTGTATCCTTTTTTTGTTGAACTCAAAAGCCTGTTGAGACATGGGGCAAACGGAATGCGAAAGATGTTCCCCACCCGAAAAGTTGAGAGAGTAAAGAATTTTTTGGTGAAATTCAAGTGAAATCATAAATCAGAAGATAATTGGTAGGACGACTTGTGTCCCTTTGACTGTGACTGAGCTATGACTATGATAAGGTGATGCGCTAGGGGTGAAGGGCGAGTGGGGTGGGGTGGGGTACGTTGCTTTTTTTTCCCACTGCAGTCATCAGTTGTCTGCTGACTGCTGCCAACTTTGCTGAGTGGGTAAATTATGCATAAGCGCACTACGTCCCGCTCGCTCGCTTGCTCTGTACATATATCCATCCCCCGCACCACCACATTATGATGAGGTAGGACGTACGTCTGATGCAGTAGCAAGATTATATATGCGGCCTTCCCCCCTTCCGTCACATCCGACGCTGCTGCTGCCGTCGCCCGTTGCCCCACGTTGGCCGCCCTTTCCGCACTTTTGCCATTTATGCTTAAGCAAAGGCAAACAAACAGCAAAATATTTGTATGCTAAGCCAAACACATGCGAAGCTCGACAATGCCACGCCTCCCCCAGCCGCCTACCCCCGCCCACCCTTCACAAACAAGCAGCAAAAGCCCGACCAACGCGGCTCAAGTATTTTGCATTGCTAAGCAGAAATTATAAATCAGGGCAATTGTTGAAGATTTGCAGCCAGCCCAGCCCAGCCCAGACCAGTCCCAGTCCCAGTCCCATGGCCAGGCTAGGCCAGGACAGGCCCGCACAACTAAACTTGCGCCCGAGGAGAAGGAGACGGAGGACGGGCAGGAGGAGGAGGAGGAGCTGGCATGAGGAAGTGTAGCTGGAGGATTGCCGAAGCACGCACGCCTCGCTGGCTTCCCGGTTGTCGTTGTTTTTGTTGTGTTGACTGACTGACTGACTAGCTGGCTGCCTGGCTGGCTGCCTGGCTGGCTGACTGACTGACTGACTGCCTTGTTGGTGCTTGTGACGAACGTGCACAGGCAGTGAAATTTATATATACATATATAAATTTCTCTTTTGCAAGGACAAACCTGAAACCCAAAAAATGAATTTAACGAATATGAAAACAGACTCAGTGACAAGGCAGAGAGCACAGAGGGGGGCGGGCGAGCGAAGTGGAGAAGCCACAACTGAAATCATAATTTAATTTAACGTATTTTTTTTCTCTCCCCCTCCCCACACCCACACCCGCACCCGCACCCGATCCAACCAACCATTGGTAAAAAGACAAGACGGGAAATCACAGAAAGAAATGGGTGGTGGGGGGAGAAACAAAAACAACAGCTGTGCTCTGTTGGAATTGGAAAGCAGAAGTCCTGCTCCTACTCCAACCATCTCCAGCTTCTGCCAGACTCGTCTCTGTCTCGTCTCAAAAGCAGCGTAAATAACACGCTCCGCATCGCCCCCGTTTAAAAAGTGTAAAAGCCGTCAAGTAGAGCAGGAAAAGAATACGAAGGAGCCACACACACAAACACACACACACACACACACACACAGCAATCCAAGACAAACCGAAAAAAATACGATGTTGCTGCAGTAAAAGATGAAACAGTCGCAAGATTTTATTTTTGCTGCTGCTTCTTCTCTTCCCCTTCCCCCCTTCTTCTTCTTCTTCACACGGCGTGTGTGTGTGTGTGTGAGTCACTTTTGGTAATAGAATAGCAAAAGGCGTTTTAATTTTCGTAATGGAAAGACAAAGAACAGGCAGACCCACAGCCAGAGCACAGAGTGCGAGGAGAGCCAAAGTAGACAAATAAGCTTAGCCAGAGAGCTAAAGATTTCGCTGAGATTTATGGCTCTCGACAATGCAGTTTAAACTGTGTTGTTGGCAAAGATAAATCCATCAAGTTGGCAGCAGCAGCAGCAACAACAAATTTACACATGATTCTTATTATTTTATCAAGCGCTACCGTTGCTGTTGCTGTTGCCACTAAGATTGTTGGCAACGTTGCAACAATGGCTGCTAATATTGCTTCTTGTTGCTGATTTTATTGCTAAGGCTATTGGCAATTGCAGTTGCTGTTGCTAGTTTTGATTTAACTTCCTCTAGTTGGCTGATATTAGTAAGTATTTCTGCTGCTGCCGCTGCTGCTGCCGCTGCTGCTGCCGCTGCTGCTATCGTTGCAATCCTGAGAGGTGTTAACTATTGTTGTTCTTGTGGTTGCAACTTTTACTATTATTATTATTATTATTGTTGTTGTTGTCCTTGCTGCTGCTGCTGTCGTGCGGTTTTTTTAAAACGAGTTTTATTAGTGGGCGAGGGGTGGGTTGCGGGGCGGCGTGCTGTAGAGGCGGAATGGGGAAAAGCGAAAAGCGCCAACCGGAAATAACTCGCCACGCGCCGTAAAAGTAGACAACAAATTTTGCATTCTGCATTTTACATTTTTGCTCCCTTCTTCAGTTGGTTGGTTGGTTGATGGCATTGTTGTTGCTGTTGCTGTTGTTGTTGTTGTTGTTGCTGGTGCTGTTCGACAACATGCAATGAATTTTTGCATTTTGCATGGCGTGCACGTAAATGACCGCCGACAATTTAAATTGTTACGCTGTTGTGGCTGGTCGTTGTCGGTTGTCTGTGATGTGAAATCAAAATGCATTACGTATACGCAATAAAAATTACGTATACGTAATGTGTGTGTGACGCACATACAGAAGAATGAACAATTCAGGAGAGCGGAAAGAAGCGAGCGGACGAACAGAGTGAAGTAACTGCATTTTATGCGTGCCGCGCATTATCATTTAACATTTCCTGTGTGTGTGTGTGTGTGTGTGTGTATCCCAATCCCAATGCCAATCCCAGAGGCAGGCAGGTAGGTACAGGCAGGAAATGGAAAAGCAGCATGAGGAAGAGGCGGTGGCAGAGGAATTGGCTAAATAGTTTAATGTGTATGTGTGCGTGTGTGTATGTGTGTGTGTGTGTGTGTGTGCAGGGTCAGCAATTGATTGGCGAACTGTGCGTGTGTGTGACAGGGAAACCTAATATGGCCAATCATTACATAACAATCCGGGTGCTTACTCCATTTCAATTACATTAGCTTTCCCACTCATCCTGTGTCCAGAGCAGACAAAGATTAAATAGTTCCGCATCATGACAAACGTGTTCTCCTTTCTCTCAAATGCAAACAAAGGAATATCCTCCGCCAAATTGATGAAATCATTTCCAGAATTTGACTACTTTAGATAGAAAAAAAAACATTGCATACCTTATGGGGCAATACTAATTAAGAGTGCCTACACTTAGTAGGTGCTTGTTGACAGGCATTTAGAATAGAATGGATCCTTGAAGAGAGAGAATCTCTTGATCAAAGTGAAGAGCCAAACCTATAGTCCTTCAGACCTGCTAACTAGACCTAGAGATCTCTAGACAACACTGAATACATTTCGTATTGAGATTATGAGATTTTTAAAGATAGATCTCAATTTATTTAGATTAAAAACAAATGCTTCTCTGCGACATTTGTGATCCACATAATGTTTCTTCACTTAATATACAGTCAATTACATTATGTTTCATTTTTGCCGCCGGCAAATCAAATATTTACAATTTCGTTAGCTACAAATTGCATGAGCCCTCCCCCAACATTTCGCCTCCCCCCCCCATCATGACTTCTGCTCTTGCTCCTGCTCCTTCTGCTCGTTGTCTTCGTCGTCGTGTATCTGTTGCTTTTTGTCAACTAATCATATAAAAAGCATTCTCTTGCTCAAACATTTTTTTTCGTACTTTTTATTTTTGGAAAATTATTGTGCATACGCCGCGTGTTCTTAATAATAATAATACAAAAAAAAAAGAGAAGAAATCTTCTGTTCCCTGGCTCCTGCTGCTGAGTTTGCACTTAGACGGTGGGGTAGGTGGTCTTTGGGAGGGGGGTGTTGCCACAGTCAACGCAAATAAGCGTTAGTAAATTTATAAGACAAACAAACATGGGGACAAGCAGCAAAAAAAACACACACACACACAGAACAAAAAAAAAAGGAAAAATAAGAAACTTCTGTTGCTGTTGTTGTTGCTAGCAGGTGGACAGGTGCTGCTGCTGCTGCCAGTCAGAAACTGTTCTCTGCGTGTGTGTGTGTGTGTATGTTCCCTCTCATCAGCCAAGTCAAGCCAAACAGCTGCAGGGCCAAAGGAAGCGAAGCAAGGACTCTCTCTAGTCCTGGGCAATATTCATTCTGGTGGCAAACAAACACACAGCAGCAGCAGCAACAACAGCAACAGCAGCAACAACAACACGAATAATAACGCTTTTGGACTTGGCCATTTGTGGGCAATACAACCAACTTCCCCCAACTCCAACCCCTACCCCCACCGCCAGCCGAGTGTGCTGTTGCCACTACTGCTCAGTTAGTTGATGAACTTCGTGTTCAAGTTGTAGCACAAGAGTTGACGCCTCGCAGCCAAACGGCGGCAACGGCTGCCAGTGATGGCTTGGCTAAGAGACTGAGACTACTACGACTGAGAGTGTGAGGAAGGGGAGGGGAGGGAGGGGGGGATTCAGGCAGGCAGCCGCCAGCTGTAACACTGATAGCAATTCCAAGAGACAACAACAGCACCAGCAGCAGCAACAGCAGCATCTCTTGAGTTTCGTTCGAGTTTTTGTTTTTCTTTAAGTTTATTTTACTTTCGTGTGGCGTTTGGCGCTGGCGCTGGTGCTGGCATCGGCATCTTCACTTTGGTTTGATTTTATTATGTTTTTCTTTGGGACCACAGTGGTGCACCCAACCACCCACCCACTCACCCACTGTCGCCCCCCTACCTACAACTTTCTACTTAGATTCGGCCACATGCTGCCAAGAGGCAAGAGGCAGCCTCTGCCCTCCTTCATCTTTTCTGTTTTCTGTTTTGTGTTTTTTTTTTTTCTGCTGCTGGCGACCTTTTTCTTCGAGGTTGAGGCTAGTGCAAAAGGTTGCCCAGTTGCTCAAAAAAGCCCCGTTACAATATCAAGTTAATTGTTTGAAATAAGTGTTGCCCCAACTATGCTGCTTGTAAGTATATCTCTACCTACCTCCCAAGAACCTTCCATTTGCCCCCCATTTTTCTTCTACTTCCTGCTCGCCGCTTCCACTTTAGGTTTGTTGCTGATGTTGCGGTTTCTTTTGTGCCGCCTTTGAAAACTATCCACATTTATAGTGTTGTGGTTGAAAGGAGGTGGTGCCCTGCGCGCGGGTTTCGGTATCTTCCTTCTACAACTACTTTTGCTGTTGCTGTTGCTGTTGCCGCTGCTGCTGCTGCTTTCTCTTCTGTCAACGCCAGCATTGCCTAAGTTTTGTGGGCGTTCTTTTTCTTTCGTTCGTTCGCTAGTTCGTTCGTTGGATGTTTTTTCCCTCTCTCTCTCTCCCACTCTTTTCCCCTCTCTTTCACTCTTTTTTTCCATTTTGGTGAACTTTTGTTGTTGTATTCCACTTTGAGTGACTTTGTGTCCCCTCCAGCCTCAGTGTCTCTCTGAATGTTTGGAGTGCACTTTTCCCCACAACTTGAAATGAATCTAATAACTTGCCATGGTGCGGGTGAGAGCAAGAGAGACAGCAGCAGCAGGACGAGCAGGGAGAGGGAGACTGATAAAAACAATGGTCAACAACAACTGGAGGCAGAATCCTTGTAATACCCATCACAGGATTTGGTAGATATGTCTCCACTTAGATACCTATGTGACCTACATGGTAACCGATAATAAACTATTTAACAACCAACGAGCCAATCGGTTTGCTAATCAATAAGATAATTAATATGATGCGATAACCAATACGTTAACCAATATGAAAACCGTTTTCAAATACGTTTCTTTTGTCTCTTAGTTTGCAAATGGGTTCAGGAATAACGGTTCACAAATAGTTCTCTGAGAATTTGAGTTGGCATAGCTAATTGACTTCGTTGGATAACCGTTTAGATTCACACTACACGGTATGCTGTAGTCGTTGATCCATCTTTGTTTTAGTTTTTGTTGTTACTAGTATTTTCTTTTTTTTGTTGTTGGGTTTCTTTTGGCCCAAGCGGATTTTGTCTTGCAAGTTGTTCAAGTGCTTTGGCGGTTTGGTTTGTTTTTCCTTCATCATTTTCTTTTACTTTGGCTTTTTCTTTTACTTTTCCTGCATTGTTCTTCTCGTCGTTCAGCAATTCAAATATTTTACTTTTTTCACTTCTTTGGTTTTTTTTCTCTTTTTTTTTCGTTTTGAAGCAGAAATTTTTCTTCTAGTTATAAGTTTTCTTTCGCCTTGGCCAATGTTAACAGCTCTATTAGTTCAATTTATTTGTCTGCCCCACACACACACACACACACACACACACAGAGAGAGAGAGAGAGGAGGAGAAGGAGAGAAGGTGGGTGAGAAGAGACAAAAACAAAAGCCAAGTGGTGACATTGCCAAAGACAAAAGTGGGTGGGTCGATTGTTGATAGGAGAGAAGGGCGCTCGCCCGCTCGCTTGCTCGTTCGTTTGAGTGTTGGGGAGAGATTGGGTTGAATTTGGGTTGAGTTTTTCTTGCTAGATGGTGGCGGATGGGGAGAAGACGGTAGGTAAGGAATCCAACTTGATTGTGTTTGCAATTTCATAAAATAACAATTCGCCTTCCTCGTTGTCGTTGTCGTTGTAGTCGTCGTCGTCGTCATCGTCTTGGTCTTGGCATCTTTCATGCTTGTTATTGGCGCCCCTGATTGCCGCCGGTGGTTGTCGCCTTGCCGCCCGCACGACAATCCGTCCGATCCCCGTCTTCCTTCACCTCCATCTCTGCCATCAACCATATCCCATCTCCCTGTCTGTGGAATGCGTTTTGTAAATAGCTGGCTTGGCAAGGTGTGGGCCTGGTATGTGATGCCAACATCGCCAAGTTTTCCCATGGTTTCCCTTCACCTAGTCTCTGTTACTCCAGCACCAGGGAGAGGGAGAGCTGGTCTCCCCTCCTCCCTTATGCCAAATTCAATTCACACAAAATACCCGTAATTCAACACCCCTTGGAAGAGAAGATGAAGATGAGGACCAGGCAGCAGCCACTCCACTGACTGATTGCTTTTGCCTTGTCGTCGATACTCTCCCCAAGGCACATTGAAATGAGTTAAACCAAAGTCTCAGCTCTCAAGTTTTTGCCTCGCTGTTGCTTCTGCTCCTGCTCGTGCTGCTGCTCGTGCTGCTGTTGCTGTTGCTGCTCCTGTCTGAGATTTCAGGCGACATCGACGACATCTCAAGCGACTCGTTGACATATTTGTATTGTATTCAATCGATGAATTTCTGCAGCAGCACGAAGGGAAAATGACTTATTTTGCTTACGCACACATTGCCAAGAAGGAAGAAGTCCTCAAGAGGCAAAGCAAAGGAGATTCTGGCTGACTCGCTGACTGACTGACTGACTGAGTTACTAGAACGGGGGGGGTGGGGTAGGTGGGTGTGTGGGTGGTTGGTTGCTGATTGCTTACTCACTCACTCACTCACTCAGTGGGGCTCGGGTCCCTTTATTCTTTTGGCGAGTTTCCTTTCCAACATTTTTTTTACTTGGCTGACTGTCGACATTCGCGTTGATATTAAAATTTTAATAAACCCCAAGTCACCCCCCCCTCCCTCCTCCCTCCTCTCTGCTGTTCAGCATGTTGCACTTGACGGAAACGCGTCAGTTTGGTGAGTGAGTGCGAGTGTGTGTGTGTGTGGGAGCTTTTCCCCAGTTGGCTTTCCCACACACAAACACACACACGTAAAACGAAAATGCCATAATGCTCCCTCTCCTCTTATCACTCCTCACATCTCCGCCTCCCCCACCACACTCCTGCTCTTCCGATCACTCTGTGCGTTTGGTTTGTGTCCCAGCTGGCTGCCAGCAATGATTTCTGTCATGTTTTCTTTTCTCTCTCTTTTTTTTGTTCGTTTTTCTTTGCTCTTCTTATACGTTTTTCCCATTTTTGTTGCTGTTGTTGTTGTTGTTGTTGCCTCTGTGTAACATGTTGATAAATCAAATCTCAACAAAGTCAATGCCAATGCCAATTTGCCTGACAATTGCTTTTCCGTTTTGCCATCTCCCACCACCCAGCCAGCCGCCCCGTCGCTTTAGCCCATCGCTTTGACAGCTAATTGTTTGTGGCACAGAATGAGACAGACTGAGAGCGAGAGTGAGAGAAAAGTGTCCTGTTGTTTGTTGTTGCTGTTGTTGTTGTTTGCTTTTAACTCCTGACTAAGTTGTGTTATTACTTTCATTGATCCACTGGCAAATACCGAAAGCATAAAATGAAATAAAACTAAATAAATGCAAAAAAAAAAAACAAAAAACAAAAAAGGGAAACTAACTAAAACCTCAGACATTTGTAATCCTTCTTCCTGCTGTGTGTAGATGTGTTGGGTTGCGGCTTCTCTCTGGCTTTGTGGCAAGCATAGAGAGACCGAGAGAGAGAAGAGTAAAGAGTGGAGCAGAACCTTAAGCGCGTCTGGCCTTAAATTAAATCAAATAAAATAGTTAGTAAATAATAAAACAGTTGACGACGTCGACGACCAGGAGGACAACAAGGAGGACGAGGAGAAGTGGCTTCGGCCCAGTTTAATGCTCGCTTAGGTTTTTGCCCGTTGCTGTTGCCGTTGCGCTTTTACGGCCAAACATTTGGCAAAAATAGACGAGAATTTTATTATCTAAACGTCTTTGGGCTTAGGCAGTCAACAAACCATTAAACTCAAGTGTTTACCACAAGCCCAAAGTCACTTCAATTCATTCTACACCACACCACTCTCTCTCTCTCTCTATTCTGTCCGACACTCCTCTCTTCGCCACTCCATCTCTCACTCTCCTAGACACAAATCTAAAATGGCAGTTAGAGCCCCACCACGACCAGAAGAAGAAATAGTAGATAGAGCAGGGCACGGCAGGGCAGGGCAGAGAGCGGGAACGGGAACGAGGGAGGCATAAAATAGATATCGACTAAGGTAACTGAGAATGAAAATTGGCTAAAGATAAAAGATGGCAGGCGGCTGTTGGCTGTTAGCAATGTTGTACAACTTACCACTTGATGCAATGGAAATGATGGCTTATACAATTTTATGGGCTTAGAATATGAAATGTAAGTGCGACCGACGACGGACGACCGACGACCGCTGCGACTCTTGATGCGAATACAGTTGAACTGGATTCTCGATTACAATACAGAATCTATTCATGGAAAACACTTTATCGTTAGCGTAGGTTAAGCTGAATGACAATATGCGAAGCTACCGAATTTTATTGGATTTTTCTCATTGCCGTTTTGATATATATGTATTTGAATGGGAATGTAGAAAGTCATGAAATGATTGTGTATGGCTTTCTACCATTTCGCAGAAACCTCAGCGCCCATTCAAACACTTCCCATGTAAAAAAGTTTTCAGGTTTAGAAAATGTCGAAATTAGATACAATTATTGAAGCCTTCTACATTTTTCTTTATTCTCTGCATGAAATGTGATAAAAATTTCGATATCTACTGAAGAAATGAGATCAAAAGAAGCACAGCAAATGGGGAATGAGAGAGAACCGCAAACGTTTCTAAAAACTGACTCTGAAAGTATTTTGGTTTCATTTGGACACGAAACGAAGCAAGAGCTGGAGGAGAAGGATGAGTATAAAAATGAAAAGTGAATATCCATTCTCGCATTTTTATTGTCAATGGTTTTAAACTTTGCTTCAGTTTTCTATACATATATGTTTGTGTATACTTATAAGGCTAAGGCAAGGCGAGGCGATGCCAGGCAAAGCATCAGTGCTTCGTTTTCGGTTTATGGCATTCGAAACTTTTTAGGTAAAAACTAAAGTTAATTTCTTTTTAATACACAAAGTTTTTTGGTTGAGCAAAAATAGAGTCATGATCCTTAGTCAAGTTAGACAAACATACAGACATCGCGAGCAAGAGGAGGAATCTAATGGTATCTTCTCTTCTCCCTCCATTAGCTGTTCTCTCTCTCTCTCTCTCTGTTTGAGTTAACCGCACTATAAATATATATTTCAACTTATTTATGGCCACTTTTCGATAAGGGTTTATATAAGCATTTACAGCCGACCAGCCTGGGTTATAAAATTTATGAAGCAATGAGAAAGCAAGCACCAGCAACCATCAGAGGTCGCTTGGCAAGAAAGTAAGACAGACACGCGAATTTCCCTTTCCCGGTGCGTTGAGATGGGGGGCGGGGTGGATGGTTGGTGGGGTCCTGCCGGGGGGCAGAAGTGTCCGACAACGGGGGGCACACAGAAACGTGCTATAGTCCGTTTATTTTTGCTGCTGGTGCGTAATTATTTTTATGACATTCTTTTTTCTTTATTTTATTTTTTATTTTTTTCTGTTTTTCTCTGCTTTGCGGCAGCGTGTTGAAGTGTTGGCGTTAGCCAAACAAATTAAAAGCAAATTATAACAAAAGAAACAACGGCGAAGAAGAAGGCGGCAAAGGCAACGGCAACGGCAAAGCGACGATGGCGGAAAGGAAAACTAAATTTTAGAGAGCTGGCAGCTGGAATTTTAATTTCTACTTAAAGCGATTTTCCTGGCAAATCTTATAAAAAAAAAAAGAAAAGAAAATAACGAAAGCGCAAAAGAAGGAAAAGAAACGACACGTTTGGTAATGAATGGCGGCCACTTTCAAGCCAGGTGAGAAACGTGCCTGCAGGAAGGACGTGCCTTGGACGTGGGACATAAATTAATTTATTGCGTGCCAGAGGAAAAAAAAAGAACACACACACACACACAACTACAACCAGCAATGAGAATAAAAATTCTCTCCCAACACCCCGTGGCACCCAATTGAATGTAAAAAGTAAAGAAAAACTCGTGGAATCGCAGCATAAAAAATAAAAAATAATTCATTGCCTACTTTTTTTGGGTTTACTTTTTCTTTTTTTTTTTTTGTTGGGGGGGCTGGGGACAACTCTCGAGACAAGGACAAAACTTTCATTAAATAACATTAATAATTAAGAGATGGAAAATTGGATTCGCTGATGATGAAAAGTGGATGATGCGGGGGCGGGGGAAAGGTGTATAAAGTGGGGGGAGGAGGGATTAAATGACAGAGAGAGCGAAAGAGAGATGATAATGTTTTGATGGTGTTGGTGTTGGTGGAAAAGGAACTTACAACGAGCTTCTTTGTTGGAATTGTGGCTGCTGCTGCTGCTGTCGTTGACAGCGACGTCAACTGTGTTGTTGGCGGCGCTGGCACTGCTGCTGCTGCGACTGCTCCTACAGGCGGACTAATCGCTTTAATTGTCGCTTGAGCTGGCGGCAATGGCGGCAACGGCGGAAGCGGCGGCTGCTGAAATAACTCCGCTGGCTGCTTCACGTAAAACAGATTTACTCCAAAGTGTGAAATTTTGATTGAATTTATAGCAACACCTTCGACAGGAAATTGATGTGAAAAGTGCCGACGACTTTGATATGTCGGCGGCAGAGATAAGTTAATGATGATGCTTCTTTAATCAATCTATCGCTCTCTCGATTTAGCTCTTTGCTGTTGTGATTTTCAGCTTCTTACTTCTTCTTCTGCTACTTGTTATTGTTGTCGGTTGTTGCTGTTGGTTGTTAGTTGCTGCTGTTGCTTTGATTAATCTTGGCGTTGTTCTTGTTGCTTAGACAATGTTATTCGTTGTTGTTTATCGGTTGTTGTTGTTGTTTTTCTTGAGTGTTTCACAACTATATTGAGAAGCTCTTTTTGTTTTTCGTTTTGTTTTTTTTTTGTTGTTTTTTTTTGTTTCTTAAGATTTCTTGTTTAATACACACTACTAAAGCTCAACGTTAGTTTCCTGCTGCTCCTGTTTTGTCTTCTTTGTTATGCATGTGGTTGTCGGTTGTTGTTATTTTACTTGTTGTTGCTGTGATTGGTTTGTCGGTTATTTGATTGCACTTGAACGCGTGTTTTCTTTTTACTTGTACAAAAAAAAAATAGTTCCGCGCCGCTTTTAATTTTTGATTTATTTTTCTTCTTTAACAACAAAATTAACTAAATTTCTTTACGGTTGTTGCTTTGCGTTGTAACGACGACGATGACTACTGGAGAGAGACTTGCTAACTGACTGACTAACTGACTGACTAAACTGACTTGACTAAAACTGAAAGATGAATTTGATTTTCCTTTTCTTTTTTTTTTTTTTTTTTTGGTTGGTTTGCTCTCTAGATTGGAATTTTTTTCGGTTTGGTTGTGTTGTTTTTCACTAGGCTACTTTTTGCACCGCTAACAAGGAACAGAACGACTAAACGACTGTTGGACTCGCTTGTCTGATAACGACTGAAGGACTCTCGCCAATTGCGTAGGATTTTTAGCAACACACAACACAGAAGGAAGAATACATGCCGAACCGAGAAACATTCGCAGTCGACGTCGTTGTTGTCGGCGTTGTTGGCGTCGTCTTCGTCGTCGGTCGGCGTTGTCGGTCGGCGTTGTTGTCGTCGGCGTCCTCATCGTCATGATGATAATCATCATCATCCTCATCGTTCCTGTTGTCGTCGTCGTCGTCGTCAGCAGGAAGCAGTCAACAGCAGCGCAGAAGCATTACAACAACGGAAGCTACAGCAAACCGACTGAGAGAGAGAAAGAGAGAGAGTGGGAGAAAGAGAGAGCGGCAAACCCCCAGCAGCTAACTCTCTGTTAACTGTTATGCGGGCCATGTAGTAGAAAGTTTCAATTAGTCTTTAGGGTTGCCAAGGAATTACAGAATTTTCAAATTTGTACAGATTTCGAATGAAATTATGTTATAACACCCAATTTTTTGTTAATAATTATAAATTTTTAAGGTAAATGCGAATAATCTAAATAAAAATTAATCGTTACCTCAAACCAAATAAAATTTAGATGTATGACCGGAAACTATATGAATTTTTGCGGTATACAATTGTAAGTTTCTTCAGAACCGCATGACAAAATCATCAACGAGTGATCAAAATGAAGTTAATTTTTTATAGAAATCGGTTGAAACGTTGAAAGAAGTCTTTCGAAATTTGAAAACTTTATGGCTACTCTCAAAACATTTCCATTTACAGTACGGTAGCATTTCCTCTGTTCATTTTTCCCCTTAGTTTACATTGCTATACCCTGTGTTTGCGGGGTTGTTTTGGATTGATGGAATCCCACATAAAAACGATGAACTCGAATCCTCGGGATTTACTACATAGACTCCCTCCTTTACGGAGTAAGTGTAAATGGGGAAAGTAAAGGTTTATTCTTTTTAATATGAATTGCTGGAACGAGGTATTTTCCGCGTCGATTATCTGGGTAATTTTGGAAAAGAAACATTTCACTTTCAGCAGGAAAAGGAATCAAATTTAACAGTCATTTAAAGAGAGAGCGATAAGCGTCAGCTGAGAGAGAAAGAGAGTAATGTTAACATGGACATTGAGAAAGATAGAGAGAGAGAGAGACCGCGAGTGAGTGAGAGAGCAAACGAGAGAGCGCCAACATGTGGGTGAGCGAGTGAGAGAGAAAGCGAGAGAGCTTACGCGCGTCATTGTTGCACCTTTATGTTTGTTTTCGTGGGTGGCCCGCACACACACACACACACACACAAGTCAACCTCCACGGAGAGAGAGGGAGAGGGAGAGAGAGAGAGAGAAAGAGAGAGCGAGAGTGGGCAAAGGATATGGGAAGATGTGTGCGTTTCGTATGAAGGAAGCAAACAAACAACAATGGCAAAGTCGGCAATGTAACCTCTAACGAAGGTGATGATAATGACGACGGTGATGTAAGTGATGATGTAAGTAATGATGTAAGTGTTGATGTAAACGTTATTTCACGACATGTTGGGCTTAATCAGATTTGGGATGTAAATGAGATGATTCCGCAGGTGATGCAAGTAATGTAAGTGCTGCACAGCCAATGACGTTGATGATGTACATCATGATGATAATGATGATGTAAATGATGATAATTAGCAAATTAAAAGAGATAAGCCAACTATAAGTCGTCGTTTGTCGTGTTCGCTGTTCGTTCCTTTCGTCTTTTCGTCGTTTTGTCGTGTTGTCGTGTGTTTGGTGAAAGTGTCAACTTGACATTGCCTGGAGTGCACGCGCCAACGCTCAAACACACTCACACACGGACAGGCACACACACACACACACACACATGCCGATGAAAAAAGAATTTCGCTTGCGTCAAATAGATTTTGTTAGTGGTTTCGCCTGCCTCCAGGGCAGTTTGCTGACATGCCAATGCTCGCAGCAGCCAAACTACATTCATTGAGATAGATAGAGAGAGAGAGAGAGAGAGAAAGAGAGAGAGAGAGCGCCAATGCTCCAAAGAGAGCGAGCAGAGTCTCTCTTTGCGCCGACTCACATGATAAGAGATTTCCCCTTTTCGGGTAAAGTCAACGTTAACGTCGACTGCGACGGTGGCTGCTGATGGTGCTGGTGCTGCTGCTGCCATGGCAGCTTTATCAGTGCCATGAAATGTTGTTCCCGGAAAATAACCCAAAGGAAATGCTGCACACACACAAACACACTTTCGAACTCACATGTGCTTCTGTGTGTGTGTGTGTGTGTGTGTGTATGTGTGTGTGTAGCAATAACTGTGTACATGTAAATCCTGGTTTGTTTCATTTGCCGATTTGGAGCTCCACATCCATCCTCAGTCGGCACACCGCTCCACCCGATCGACCCACCGACCCGTCGACCCGCCGACCTACCGACCATCCGTTGCTCTCTAGCCCCGTCACTTGCCTGCCCGCCGGCACTAACTTTGTACGCTTGATGATGATAATAATGTTGCCCCTTGCCAGTCAGCCAGAGCCAACCCAGACATCGTCTATGGAAATTCGTATGCCGATTTTCGAGCGATTGCAATTGATTTGTAATGTATTTCATTGTATTGTGTTGTGTTCCCTTTGTTTGTATGACGAAGAAGAAGGGAAGGAGGAACAGCGAACTGGAACTGGAGCTGGAGCTGTAGCTGAAACTGCTGGGAGGGGTGGGAGGCAAGAGAATAAAATTTGTATTGATTATTTCTATTGCCTTTGTTGTGAATCGTCCCCACCTCCAGCTCCACCTCCACCTCCACCGCCAGCTACCCATACCAATCCCAAGAATGGGCACCCGCAACCAACTAATGATAGCTATGGGGGCATTAAAAATGTCTCCTCTTCTGCTTTACTTTACTTTACTCGGTGACGTTTTTTGTTTTTTCGTTTTTGTGCAACTTTAAGATAGAAGGGAGAAAAAAAACTGTAAACTTGACTTAGACACGCAGACCAATGGCAAGAAGAAGAAGAAGAAGAGGAAAGTCAGTTGGAGCAAGTTGGCAGGCGGCAACTGGGGGATATGGCCATGTGTACAAGTCAATTATGGGTCAAAATCCACACAGGAGTTGGCCAAACACTTGACGCACATTTTTATGAGTTGCACACAGCACAGCAGATGAAGGCAACTGAAGATGGAGCTGGCCGGGAGAGGGAGAGGGAGCTGAAGCTGAAGCTAAGCTCAACCATTGGCCATTGCAAATGAAACATGTTTGGCTTTATCGCATTTATTGACGACTCCTTTGGGACGCTTTGCTTTGCTTTCGCCTTGGCCAAGATCAAACAATGAATGTGTATATATATGTGTATGCGTGTGTGTGTGTGTGTGTGTGTGTGTGTGTGGAGGGGAAAGGGGAACGAAGCTGAGCAAGTGAGGGAAAGCTGCCTCAAATTGCGCTATCGAGCAGCTCAAAACAGGCACATAAAAAGATTATTTTATGCCAAGTGTGTGTGTGTATGTGCGTGTGTGTGTGTGTGAGTGTGTGTAAGTGGAGTCGTGTCAGGGGTAGTTCAAACGGTGGAGTGTTGAGAAGGGGGAACCACCAACCAATATATAAAAGAACTAAATTCACTTAGAGAAGCGTTGCGTCTTATGGGAGAGAGAACTAGATGAGTTTCGGTTGATGAGAAAAAACCATAAGATATAATTCCAATAACAAAAAAAAAAAAAAAAAAAAGAAAAGGAAAACCGAAAAAAGGAGAAAATATCATGAATGTGGTAAATCTTTTTTTTGGTTAACTTTAAACTAAAATTAATCAAACCAATCGAGAGAAATTTTCAAGATTCCAAATGTTTCAAATTGGGAAGTAAATTAAAGAGTTGGAGCCTGGGTAAGAGCCATCCGTTTTGAGGGAGATAATAGAATTTGCAAGGATATTCAAACTTGGACCACTAGAAGGAAAGAGATCTCCCAACCAGCAATCATTGGGACACCAAGATGGCATCAACTTATTCCTAGAACATTTATCAACACATTCTACAGATTAGGAATAAGTTTTTTCCATCGATATTTCATGCGATTTAATTGTTAAAAACTTCGATGTTCGATTTTCCAAGAACTTTGATTGAAATATCTTGCAGAAAGATAAAACAAATACAAATCGGTGACTATTTTTGTCTCTTTTTGCTCCTTGCAACAACTTCGCCAACACGAAAACGTATCATACTTATGAATAAGTCATTTTCCATGCACTAAACAAAATACTTAACATTGGCGCTACACTCAACCACAATTGGAACTGCAGAAGATGAAGGAGCACCAGGAATACGAGGATGAGTAGGCGAAGAAGGAATTGCTTTAAGCCACTCAAAACTCAACTCGAAGCACGCCAAGAGCGAGAGCGAGATATAGATAGAGAGATAGAGAAATAGAGAGAGAGAGAGAGAGAGAGAGAGAGGGAGAGAGAGTCCGGGGTAACATTTAAGCAATTTTGCTTGTTAAAAGCTTATGCCGCGGCACTTTACTTTAAACCACACAACACAAATGCCACTTCATTCAGCAGATATTTGTGGCCAGCAGCAGGACTAGGAGCAGAAACACATAGCGAAAACACACACACACCACACACACACACACACACACACACACAGGAGCAAAATCACACACATCCTTTTGCCATCAATTCTCTAAGCAACAAACAAAACCAACATACACACGCACATCTCGTGAGAGGAGCTAGAGGAAGGAGCAGGCAGCAGGGGGAGGACATAGGGGGCGAGAGATGCCACAACACGCAAAGCTCTTTTCACTACAAAACGGAAGTACATAGAACCAGCCAAAAAAAAAAAAAAACCCAGTGAGAGAGAAAGAAAAAAGAAAACGAAATAATAATACGTAGAAGAAAAAACAAGACTAGGAACTGGGAAAACACGCGGCGATGGCTGCGGCAGCAGCAGCGTTTCTACAACACAGGAGCTTAGAGTGCAAAAAATACTGTGGCGAAAACTACATAGTGGAGCAGGAACATCAGTGGCAGTGGCAGTGGCAGCGGCAGGTACCAGAGGCAGCAGAGAGGCACACAAGGCAAAAAGATATTCATTCTATCGTAAAATAGGTGAACACAGCATGTGTGTGTGAGTGTGTGTGGCAACGCTCTGGTCAACGGATAACAAAAACATAAATAATAACCCAGAGTCGAGCCAAGTCAGTATAAGGTATGGGGATGGGGGAAGGCGGAGGGAGACAGATTCCTATACTCCCGCTGCTAGGATAAAATGCCACAGGGAAAGAGACATAGTGAGAAAATAAGCATCAGGTAGCACCTAAAACTAACCAAAACATGATATATGTGTATCTACAGATATAACGTTGTATAAAGAGCAACTTTAATTGAAAGAATTGAATAAAGTTGGTAATTTACCTGTTGTTGTTGCATGCAACAAGAAAAAACCCACTATAATTGGCGAACCGATGAAAATATTAGTTGATTAACATTTTGGTGACCCCGACGCGACTACTTAGGTGACTCTTGATTGATATAACGCTTCGTACCGATTTATACTCTATATCCAAACACTTCATTTATTTCATTATTTCAGTTGTGAGTGGCCTTTCAATAAAAGAATTTCCTAATCAACAAAATTTTGAGGCACTACTTAATGCGAAATGTTAATTTTGAGAACACTTTCCATTCGATTTTGCTTTTGTTTGTTGCCAAAAACTTTTCAAAAGTTTGAAGAAGAGCAGCAAAAGAAAGATAGATAGAAGGAAAGAAAGAAAGTAAAACCCGCATCCGAATAACCTAAATGTCTTTACTCTTTTGGGTATCGAACGTTCGCAAGGGAAACAGAGTCTCTCTCAATCTCTCTGGAAATTGTCATCATGGGTGGGTCAGTTGATGGGGAGGGATTCAAATTGTGTGAAACAAATTGATTTTCTTGCCACAAATGCGTGCTATATTCTTATGTACATATCTATCTATTTTTGATGGAAGCAATACCATCAAGGACATTAATAAGTGCAGTACAAATAAGCAAAAGCTCATCAAATTTTGATTGATGTAATTGAGTTAAATTTGATTCGATTTCTTTTAATTATTCAATATTAACTGCATGTCACATTTGAAATAGTTTTAATTGAAAGATATTAGCTCCAAGAGAAGAATTTAGTTAGCGTGAATTCGATAAGACAAAAGAAGAGAATCCCATTGCTATTGCATTTTAATAAGTATTAATAAGCCCTTTTACATACTACGCATATGCCTGCATATGCCCCGCCTTCCTTCCGCCCCGTTCTGCTTTTCATAAATCTATCTCTGGGTCCTATCATAGATTTTTCTTCGTGTTTAAGTGAATGGATGGGGGCCAATTCCTTGGAGTATGTGTATGGTATAAATGTGAATATATAACTCATTTATTTATTTACAATACATATGTGGGTATTCTGGGTGTGGGTGTGCGTGTGTGTCTGTGTGTGTGTGTGTGTGTGTGTAGTTGCTGCTTGCGTGCATTGAAGCTTGCGTTTGATTTAATAGTTTATTAAGATACGCGCCAGGCAAGTGCAGATTACGGCCAAGCGGATTTGCTTTCGCCCTTTCCTCCGCCACTCTTACCCACCTCTTATCCCCCAACCCCATTTCAGTCTGAGTATTACCCTTACTTATCTGAGATACACTTAAATGACAACGACCACTGGATTTTGGGCAGTGGTTTATGGAGCTTGAGTTTGAGAAGGATTGGCATATCGAGTTTTGGAAGGGGAGTTGCAGGGAGGGGGAGGGGGAATTCTGTTTTCCTGATGAATGAGTTAACGGAGAATCAGAAACGTTTATGACCCACTGGGTTTTTCCCCTACCCATCATCTCTACCTACCAACATACCTCGTCTCCCCCCCTCGTTGATGGTTGGAAAAACTGTCATATCAATTTCATATTATCTCATTATCTGCCATTTAATTTTCATTGCCCAAAAGCTCATAAATTAATATATTTTCACGCTTTAAATGTTGCTCTGCCGCTGTATTCCCCTGCTCCTATGGCTCCTGCTCCTGCTCCTGCTGCTGCCTGTTTTCCTGCTGTGCGATTAAATTTTGCTGTTAATGACAAGTGAATAATATAAATTACAGCAATGAAGCGATTTTCCCTTCTGTTTTCTTTTTCTTCTTTTTTTTTGTGTGTTGCTCCTATATGTACGAGACAGACACAAAGTTTGCCTAATTATTTAAGATGAAGGCTGCCTGCCGCCAGCCTCTGTAGCTGCCATTTCAAGTTAAGCGAAGAAAAAATAAAAACGAGGAAATGCCAAACAATGAAAATTGAAAGATGAGGAAGAGAAGAACCTAAGGATAGAAGAGTGTTAGGAAAATGATGTTGTCTCGCTTACTAAGGGCCTGCTGCTGCTGCTATGTTTCAATGTTATTAATGATGCCCTATATGACACTCACACACACACGCCACACCCCCATACGCCTACACACACAGAAAACAAGCAAATTCTTCAACTGTAATTGCCTTAAATACTTATTCAGCTCAATCTTGAACACATTTCGCTAACTTATTTCAATATAAAAAGACAGCAATGTGGGTGCCGCGCTTTCTCCTTCATTATTAGAGTTACTCTCATTCATATCTTTACTCGTTCTGAAGTAGCAAGGTGATATAGATCTATTTATTTAGCTTTATTTTAATTCAAAGAGGATTATAACAGGAGCCACGATGGGTGCCGCGATGGGCGCCGCAATGGGTGCCGCGATGAGAGCTGCTTCTTTCATTTTGAAGAACTTAAAGTGACATCAGATTATCAGACGGAGAAACTTGCTTTAGAATCAATATCAATACATAGATTATTTTCATTTTGATGTTGACTTTCTGTAGAGAGTTTTTCTCAAAGTGTATTCAGTTGTATCTCTTCTTCTACTACTTTTTGCGTTCACCTCTGGTGTGGAGTGGGTGAGCGGGCGGCTGGATGGGTGAGTGAGTAGGTAGATAGGAAGGTAGGCAGTTGGCAGCGGATGGCACGGGGTTGAGCCTCTTTGGGTATCATTGCCTTTTAAATTATGCGCCATATTTTCTGTCAGCATTTTGGTCTCTCTCATCGTTGTCGTCGTCGTGTCGTCTCTGGTTGTTTAGGCGGATGTCGGATGTGGTATGTATGCGCTATTGGGGGGGGGCTTTAGATTTTTGGAGGCGGCAAAGTGGTGGGGGTATGGGTGGGGGCGGGGCAGTGTCGCGAAATGAACGATTGAACCCAGCGACAGCAATGACAGCAACAGCAGCACACGGTGAAATCAATGTGTGTGATTTGCCAATTATGTGGGTGCGTCTCCATCTCTCTCGCTCTCTCTCTCTCTCTCTCTCTCTCTCTGTCTCCCTCACTCTCCTTCTGACTCTGTCTTGCTGGTGTGTGTGTGTGTGTGTGTGTGTGGGTTTGTTGCCTCATCATTACCGCTGTTTCCATTTCCGGCAGACAGCAGGGCAAAAGTCAGCAATGGGAGGCGGAGGGAAGAAGGCTTCTATGTCAATTTCATAAGCAATATACTTGGTAACAGCGCAACAGCAAAGGAGAGAAAGAGACAGACGGAGAGAAAGAGAAAGAGAAATAGATAGAGATATGTTGAGGTAGAGGTAGAGGTCAGGGGGGTGGTGATCGGGTTCGATTTGCCAACTGTTGACGCCATGCTAATCGAAATATGGGTTAACTCCAAACTCTAATTAACCAATTTTACAAGCTTCCAGTTACAGATGACGCTCCGCTTCCTACTTTGAATTTGAACTGCTAATTATTGTCCTGCGATAAACAACAACAACACCAACAACAGGAACTGAACTGACCAAATATATCGCAAAATAATGGCCCCTATAATTCTTAGTTACTTATGCTTAATCTTCTCGCATCTTTGATTTAATGGTAAATTAATTTGAAATTTTCACTAAGCACCCAGAGAGAGAGAGAGGGAAAGAGAGAGAGAGAGAGAGGGAGATGGAACAAAAAGAAACGAAAGCAAGGAATCAGGCCAACTTAAATCTCAGTGTGCACATAACCCAAAAAGCCAAAATCGTGGCCATAACTATGTGCGGCAAAAGAAAAGAAGGAAATGGTGAAAATAACCAACAACAACACTCTCTGAGGCAACAAGCCTGAGTCAGAGAGAAGCAGAGAGAGTGCGAAAGAGAGAACAGCAGCCAGCAGATTGCATAAAAAAAAAAAAAATAGTTGAAGTGCCGGACAGAGCAACAGAGCCAACTGCAACAAGAGCCAACCACATTGGTGGCAGCAAACGGAGGCAGGCGAATGGGCAAAAGTTTAAACAACTATTTATTATAAAATACAACAACAGCTATGCAAAAAATACAAAAATACACCAACAAAAAAGAATCCGCAAAAACTGAATTCAAAACAACGAATTTCAAATACCTCACCTCCTTCCGATTCTTTTGGAGAAATTAAAAATATTTGCATATTTTTAGGGGTATTTTATAGCAATTACAAATTTGATCAGAAATAAATTGAAATTAATAAACAACAAATTGCGTATAAAATTTCTTCAATATATGAGCCAGAGTCTCGATTTCTTTGAGCAATAAAACTCTGGAAAAAGCTTCATCTAAAGCGCACTTCTCACCATAAATAAGGCTATTAGCAATTAAAATCAAGTTAAAGAAGCTTTCGCAGATGATAAATTAAATATCCTTCCATCGTATGAATCGTATGATTAATGCCATATTTGATACTTAATGGTCATATAAATTTGTACAAGGCAAATGAAATGGGAAAGTAGATAAAGATTTAAATGGATATTGTCATGGCATTCCCAAGAAGTAATTCGACATGCTCGATTGTTGAAATTGAAATTGTTCTAGGGTATTTTTTTTAACTATTTAACACACAGACAACAGCTGAGCTGAACTGATGCCCCATCTATCCATCCATCCAGCCATCCATCCATCCAGGCACAGATGAGCATCAAGTTGGATGTGCAACAGCAACAGCAACAGCCTCAAACTCGAACTGAAGCCAGCGAGTCGGAGCAGGAGCCGGAGCCGGTGCCGGAGCTGGAGCTTTTGCCAAAGGAGCAACTTTTTACGTGAAAATGTTCAAAATTTAATCAAATTAAAGTGAATGCGCCGCAGGCGAGCATATTTCGCACGCGCTGGGTGAGAAGAGCCAAAGTGTGTGTGTGTGTGTGTGTGTGTGTGTGTGTGTGTGTGTGTGTGTGTGGGTGTGTGAGAGAGAGTGAGAGTGAATGGGAAGAGGAGAGATGAGAGGATGTGTGCGAGGATAACAGGCTGTGAGGCAACTCTGTGGCTATGGCTTTTTCATCGTCGCGGGCAAGTTTAATATGTAAATTGTTTTTTGGCTTTGGATCTGGCTCTGGCACAGGCACAGGCAGAGGCAGAGGCACAGGCTCACGCTCTCAGGCGATAGCGACGACGACAGCAACAGCAACAGCAACGGCTCCGGCTCAGTGCTCTAGCTCCGGTCTCCGGCTCCGACATTAAGTGGTTATCATAGCCATTTATGAGGCTGTTAAAAAGTATCTCATTAAACATAAATGCCCGCCAAAAAACCTAACCGAACCGAACCGAACTCAACTGAAACGAACAGAAACCGAAGGCAAATAGAGAACTAGGATAGACAATGTATTGACTTTAAAGCTATTCCACAACTTCTCCTATGCACATATGTACATACATATGTATACATACATATGTATATATTTATAGTAGCTCTACATATGCTACCCCAAATACTTGATTTCCATTGCCTAACTCCCCCCCTTTCGCCCCATCCACCGTGCACAACCTATACAGTCTCACATCGCACATACACATAGATATTCTGCCGAAAATTCCGTTTACCTGTCAAACTTTTGCCATTTGTGGCCAACATATTTTGAAGTTGGCCCCAGCACACACACACACACACACATATATCCTCCCACACCCATTCTGTGTGTGTGTGTGTGTTCCACAACAATTCACAGAGACAGAGCCACGTTTATGCCTAAACTTTGTCAATTATTTGCGGATTTAACATTCTGTGTAGCTCTGTGTGTACGGATTTTGATTTTTGATTTCAGTTTAAAAAGCTTACGCAAAACCAACAACAGCCAACAACAACAACAACAACACGTACACGAACACACTTGGAACACAAAAAGAAAATAGAAAATCAAACTACAATTTGCATTCTACTACATACTTGAGAGAGACCAAGTAGAAACAAGAGACAAGGCACGAGGCACGAGAAGACGAAGAAGGCGTAAAAGTAATTACAATTTCTGTTTATTACTTAAAAAGGAATTTTGTGCAGTAATTGTGGTTACGAGAAGCTGACGAAGACACAAAAACAAAATAACTATAAGGAGCCAGAAATTCGAAAATTTCAAATTTCAAATTAGATTTAAGCAGCAACAAAATGTGGCCCCAAAAATGTTATGCAAAACTTCTGCTTCTCCTTCTTCTTCTAACCATGAATTGAGCAATTTAGCTCGAAAATGTCGATTAACTAACTAATACCAATTACATTTAATTCGTTGACCAACACTGGCCGAAGAATGAATCTGGCTAAACTGTACTCAGAGCGACCTTTTGTTGTTTACCACTTACTGACGATTTAGTTTGAGATTAAATAACAGTTCTACAGTTCTTATTTGCTATCTTAGAAGAATGATGGTAATAGTAAGGGAAATAAAGGCATATCAAATGGGCAGGTACTTGGAATCACATAAACTAATTTAGTCTCAAAAATAGAATAAATAACTTATATTCAATTACTCGAACTCGATCATCGAAAACATTTTTGAAAGAAGTTTAACAATTTTGGCAACATTTTGAGACTTATTAAAAGCAGCTAGCAACACATTTTGTTGAATCAAAAATACCATTTTGTGTCTATGGTAAAACAATAGAAAATTTACAGATTTATATTTTATTTTTGCAGTTGCAAATAACAAAAAGAAACACTTTGCTGTGCTCCCCTCTCCCTCGCCCACCCTCTTTTCCCTTTAACAATTTCAATATACAATATCGTGAACTCATATATATATATATATATATATACATATCAAATAACTATCAATGAAGCGTTCACGTCTGCCATTTGCAAATGTTGGGCAGCAAAATCGAGAAAGTGTGTGTAAGAGGAGTAGAGCAAAAAAAAAGATGAAGAAAATCTCGCACAACAAATTATCAGGGCAGCCCGTCAACGGCACCTGCCAGAACCTGCCACCGACACCCCCACGCCCACCCAGCCCCTCTCACCACGAAGAGACTCTTTTAACATAGGGAAAACAGACAACGAATATTGGCAAACGAATCAAATAAAAACACACACAGTAGTGATGGAGGGGTGTGGGGGAAGGGAAAACAAAGATGACGATGATGATGACGACTACCGAGACTACTACTACTATAGTTGACGTTCGTTTTGCCTCCTGATGCTGGCAACACTTGCAATTTTGCAATTTGATTATTTTCGCCCAAGCTAAAATAAATATGTATGAAAGATGGCAATGGAGATGAAGGGAGGGAGGGAGGAAGGGTGGTGTGAGTGGGGGCTGTTTGGGGTCTGCACCTGGTGACTTTTGTACGGCTGCTGCTGCTGCTGGTGCTGCTGCCGTTTTATTATGCGTAGCCGGGGCAAGTTTTGCAAAGTAATAACGCCACAAAAGTTCAACTTCAATTGAAATAAATTAATTTCAACATTCGGACTGACAGTGCCAACTAACTGACAATTACAGAAAGAGAAAGAGAGAAAGACAAAGAGATAGTGAGTAAGAGTAGAGGAGACACACACACACACACATGCAGCAGCACACACACACACACACACTCAACATGCCGCCGCCGCATGAAATAGTTGAGTAACTTTTCACTTTTTTGGTTTGGTTGCCGCTGCCGCTGCTGCTGCTGCTGCTGCTCCTTTTGCCTTTTGTTGTAAATGTAAAATAATAACGACAAAATTGCACTTTCAACTTTTGACTTTTTTCACATGCCGATGCCGACGCCGATGCTGCTGCTGCTGCTGCTGCCACTGCCTCAGTCAACGCAGTCATTCGTTCTTTGTATTGCTCAAGTTCCATTGTCTGGCAATGTTGAAAAGTTGAATTAATCGACCCGCCCACCGCCCACTACCCATCGCCCATCGCCCACCGCCAACCTAGTGGCTCCTTCTTCTTCTTCTTCCTATTCTTCTCAACTGCAGTCAGACGCATACTTCCGACATAGTTTGGCTGCCGTTTTCCTACGACGACTGTTTCATCTTGATTGATTACATATTTTACAAGTTATTGCACACAACGAAAACTACCATGCTGTGGAAGGGGGCAGGGAGCGGTGCGGGTGCGGGAGTTGGTAGTGGTAAGAGAGTGAGAACTACACGTATTTATTAGATTTATGGCTTGGCTTTCATGTCTGTCTGCATGTCCCTCCGTCCATCCGTCTGTCTGTCTGTTGTAATGGATTCTGCCAAAGTGTATGTATTCACACAACTTTTAATGTATTGGAAATTTTTGTTCTTCTTTGTGTCGGTGTTGAAATACTCCAAAAAGGTAGTAAAAAAAAAAACACACACACACACAGAGGAAAAAAAAAAAAGTAAAACTCATGTCGAAAAGCGGTAAGCTGTGGCAATTGACTGAAACTGCCGGTTTAAATTAGAAAAGTTTTCCTCCAACAGCACCAGCAACAGCAGCAGCAGCAGCAAAATGTGTAAGTGTCTGCAATGGCGAGAAGCAAGCGGGATGGGGGCGGGCAGCGGGGAGTGGGGAGCCCCCGGGCGTTGAGCGTGTTAATTTAATGGAAAATGAAGCTATAAACCTTCCCAGACAGTCAGTCATTGGATGAAGTTTCCCTGTCATATGTGTTGTGAGTCAATTGATACGACGCTATGACTATGAGTGTTTTTTGCTTTTTGCTACATTCATATAAGCGAAACGGCACCGAAATGCCTCCAGAGATACTCTTTCGTTGACTTTTTTCCTCAATATAACGATCGATCATTAAATCAAATTCTACTTCAATGGGAAATGTGAAAATTTCGATTTTCATCCTTTAAAGAAATAATCATTTAACATTGGAGTATGTAAAGTAGGAAGAACCTTCTAAGTTTAATGCCAATGGAAACAAGAAACAGGTAATTATTTCCAGCTATTTGGCCATTTTATCAATATAATTTCTATCTATTTTGGTTGGAGGCTGAAAGTCCTATTTTCCATATATCGATTGTCTAAACTCATTTCTGAATTATATATATATTGCAATATTTCAATTTGATATTAAAGACTTTTGTGACACTTTTTGAAATTCAGTTCTGTTCTCTTTCTCCACTGCTGCTGCTGCTGCTGGTACTTCAAATAGTTTTAGTTTTCCATTTAGAGCAGCAGCAGCAGCAGCAGTAGTAGTGGAATTCCCAAAATGATTTTCTTTTGTTACGAACAGCTACATAAACACTCATAAATCCTAGCCAAGTTCAAACTGTGTGTGGGTGTGTGTGTGAGTGTGTGTGTGGGTGTGTGTGGTGTGTGTGTGTGTGTGTGTGTTAGGGGAGGGCCGCTGTAGGAGTCGCGCTGTTGAAAGAGATTCCCCCGTTTAGTTTGCAGTTGTTCACTTTTTTATAGCATACTTATATGGGCCAGGCCAGGAGGCAGGCGCAGCAGAGTCCATTCCGCCACAGAATCCATTTCACTTATTCGCCTGCATTTTTATGGCTTATACAAAATTTTGTGCACATTAAAAGCGCCAGCGTTTTCTGTCCTGTCCCATCCTGTTCACATCACCAAGATCCCCGTCCCCCACCCCCTCCATCCGTTGGCTTGACCAAACACAAATATAGCTACATTTCGTATTCATAGTCAGGGGAAGAGCAAAGAAAAATTAACTGGATGAGCAAGGGGAGGAGATGAGATGAGGTGGTCTTGCAACATGTGTAGCTGCCACCATTCGAGGGTTGATGGTACATCTTCGAGGCCTACTTTTCTGGCCTGGCCCATTTCTCTCTTTGGTTCCTCCAACTATTTTCTGCTTAGTCGGCTCATCTGCATTTTATGGTCGAAAAATATCATCATCATTTTTTTCCCTTCGCATTTCATTATGTCCTTGTGTGTGTGTGTGTGTGTGTGTGTGTGTGTGTGTGTATCTCCTTCTCCTCTTAAAACTTAGCAGCATCATTTAGTATGCTTCATTTCATTATGTGTTCTCCATTCTCCTCCACTTTTTTTTTTTTTTGCTTTTTTTTTGTGTGAAAACTCTTAACTTTCGCTGCAACCGCAAGCATTTTTGGGCCACATTTTGTGGGCAGTCGTCGTTCGGCTGCTACTACTGCTACTGTCGCCCCATCTTCTTTATCTGCTCCGCCTCCGCTTGCTCCACCATTTACTCTATTCTCCCTTTCTCTTGCCTTCGGCTTTTGGCCAAACGGTGCGAGAAATTGTCCTCTGCTTTTGATGTCGCTTGCAATTTTTTTTTTCGCTTTTTCGGTGTGTGTGTGTGTGCGAGTGTGTTCTCCTTTCGTTCGACTCCTTTGGGTTGCCATTTGCCACCACCAACCAAGAGCCGCCCAAGCACAAGCCGCTTCCCGTTTTTCGCTTTCCTTTCTTTTTTTTTCCTTTTTCTGCGTCACATCCCTTGGTTCTTCGCGTTGCTCTTCCTTGCGCCATTCCTTTTCCCACTGTCATTCATTTTTTTTCCTTCTCTCTCGTAATTTTCATAAGCAGCCGTTAGACGTTGGATTTATGTTTTTAAACGCCTTTTAATATGCGAGAGAGGATATTCCGCGCGTAACAGCAACACAAAGCCACTGGCAAATGCTGCTAGTCCGAGAGTTCCCCCCGCCGGCCCCCGGCCCTAGATGATGATAAGTGAGAAGGGGCGAGAGATGGAGGGCGATGGGGGGGAATGGTAAGCAACGTGGCAAACGCAAATCCAGTGAGAATGCGTTTAAAAAAATATTATAATAATAACATTACGTAAATAATTGTTGGGTGCTGCCAGCCAGCGCCAAGCAGGAGCAGCATTAGGCGACGGAGGGATGCGGGGAGAGTGAGGAGAGCTGGGTAGAGGCACGCGCCTCTGGAATAGCAACGGAAATCAGCTGCGTGTTGATAAGCACGCGTAGCTTCAAGCCCAAAAACGACGAGGAAGAGTTTTTCTTGCGCGTTTTCTTTTTTTTTCTCATTTTTTTTCGTTCGTTCGAAGGAAGAAGAAAGGAGCAACCGAAGACTTTCGCTATGTAGCTCCTTCTGTATGTGTTGTTAAGTAGGTGTAGGTGTATGTGTATGTGTGTGTGTGTGTGTTTGTGTGTGTAAGTCGTTTTGCGTGCGTATTATGGTTGTGCTTTGCGGTTTGTCGTCGTCCTCGTCTACTCAATGCGCCACAATACACAAACAAAAAGTTTATGGAATTTGGTAATACCTTGAGTTAATATTTGAAAATTCAAAGATTAGATACAAATTAGGTTTTTCCAAAGTTTTAAATATATGCGCAGAGGCAAATCACCAGTTGATATCTTCATATATATGTACATAAATATAGTTATAGAATCATTATTTCGTATCTATTATTCCGTATTTGCACACTGAATATATCGACAAAGAGTGGTGAAGTTTCACAACAGTTCTTAACTGAATGTTTTATATTTGAAACAGAAGACTTTACACCTGTCATAGTTGTTGGTCGATGGGATTTTAAAAGAAACTTTTCCCAAATGGAGTCGAGAAGTGACAGTTCGAATTTTAATTGCAATTTGAAGGACTCCAAAGGGACTCTCTCTCGTATATGCTGACGCCCTTAGCCATATAATCCTTATATTTTTTTTGTCCTTTAGAGTATAGAGAGGAATAAACCGCCGCTGCTCAAAGAGCATCAGCAGGCCCATTTGTAATGCCTGTCTAACTGGTCGTCGTCGTTGTCGTGTAGCAAGAAAATGTGCGTGTGGCATTTTAAAGGTAGTGCGGCAAGTGGCAAGTGGCAATAGGTGGCAGGAGACAGCCGCAATGGCAGCAATGGGTAGCAGTAGTAGTCCACAGCTCGGCAGGTTTTCAAGCTAACAAAACGCACCGCACAGTCACCACTCATTTCAAACCTCCTAAAACCGGCGTTTCTTGCTTCAGGACACACACACACACACACACACACACACACACACACACATATATATATATATATAAACAGTTGCTTTTTCGTTTGGCGAAATTTTGTTGTCATCATCACTTTAAGGAGTAGATGGGGGTGAATATGGGCGGAGGGATGCCATAGCCTGTCAGCCGCAAAGTTATCTTGGTTGCGTTTTTTTTGCTTCTTCTTTTTCTCCCCTACCCTGCCCTCCCCGCTCTGCTCACCATTCTGGCTGCTGTTGTTGTTGTAGTCTTCCGTTTTTAATTTCATCTGCCATTTACTGCTACTTATGACACATCCTTTACGCCAGGACCAGAACGAGAACCCAGAACTCAGAACCCAGAACCCAGACCCTGGTGAGCTGAGCCCACCACAATTTCAGTTTCATTTTGGTATTTTCTGTTTATATATATTTTTTTTTGGGTACTTACCTTGGGATGTGCTCGTCGCGGAAAAGCTACTTTTGGATCGACCTGCAGAGAAACGATAGAAAGAGAGAAAGTGAGAACGGGTGAGAAACGTACATAGAAAGAGAAATAGCTTGATAGAGAGAGATAGAGATATTGGATAGTATGAGAATGCCAAAAATGGGGAAAATCGTATGCTTAATGACATTTAAATGAAAAGTACATTTCGCACACACACACATACACACACACGCACACTGACTCACTCTCTCACACTGTGTGGCACAACTCTTCATATTAATAGCCGAAGCATAAATCTTGCATAAGCCCTGCATTGCACATTAAACGAAATTGCCCCACTGGGGTAGAGAAGAGAGTGGATGGGGGGAGGGGCAGGGGGAGCAGATGCGAGAGGTGACTACCGACTTGAAGCTGAGCACGCACGAATTAACGCATAACAAATTGCTCGGCCAGCGGAGAAAGAGAGAGCAGCATGAGAGGTGGTGAAGTGGATGAGTGAAGAGAGATGAGACGGGGACGGGGACGGGGACTGGGAGGAGCAAGAGTCTCTTTTGCTTCTTCTTTACCCAATAAGCAGCGTCATTAAAAATAATTAAAAATCATAAAAATTCAATTTTAAGCGTTAGCTACTCATTTTTCTCTCTCACTTATCCCGCCTCTTTTCCCTCTCGTTCTCGCTCTCTCGCCCTCTTATTCGATATTGGCTTTTGGGGCTAGAGGAGACAGCAGCAGGACTTGACAGTTAACGGTAAAACCTCAAATGAAGTGGGCGGGGAGGGGAAAATCTCTGAAAGAAAGATTTTCCTTTCCTTAAGCTTCAGCCAAACACACAAGAAATTGAAATCCTTAAGCAATAATAGCAACAAAAATTGTCACAGGACATATACGTATACGTTCGCCCGAGGGTCAATCAAGGATTTCGAAAACAAACAAACAAAAGAACAGAAAAACACTGCACTCAGGTAATCAACTCAATGAATGCAATGCAGAAGTGCCGCAGATATAATACAGATATAAGAAAACACAAGCGTTCAAACTAAAGTGCGTGAGGTACAAAAAAAGTTACTAATTCTCACTTGAAGATACCCCATCTAGGAGAAACAGAAACCAGACATCCATTGATAGCTAAAGAAGTGCACGATTCTTGCACTAGGCTCTTCCTTCGGGCTCATTGGGTCTAATCGGTGACAAGGTCAAGACTAGGCCACTCTTGTGCATTCATACTGGGCTGATCTAATACCGTATCCAACCTAACCCCTCGAGATCACGAATACAAAAAGTTAGACAAACCATGAAGGGAGGAGAAAGGGGAGAGTGGCAAAAGCAATGCCTACAGCGATTTGTAACATTACATTTTGAATGACCCTCGTATCAGGAGAGGATATATGTGTATATATTTCTATATATATATATACTATAGAAAAGTATAGCCAGTTCCATGGTTGATGTTTGCCGTGTTGATTTCCTGTGTGCAGAAAAATGAAAAACGAAAAACAAGAGCAACGGCAACGGCAACGGCCACGGCAATGGCAATGGCAACGGCAACCGCCAGGCGGGAAATTGATTTTTAGATTAAAATTAAAACTAATCAGCGCTGAGTGGCAAACGTCGGCGTCAATCTGAACGTTAGCGCCAAAGCCAAAGCCAACGCCAACGCCGATGTCGACGTTAACGTTAACGTCAACGGTTTTTGGCTTTTTCAAAAAAAACATCAGGCCGAAAAACCGTAACGAAATGAAATGAATTTGTTTCGTTTGGATGTGCGCAGCCAAACGGAAACATGAAAATCCATGAAGAGGCACTACAGTAACAACAACAACAACAGCAACAACACGAAGGAAGTGAGGACAGAGAGCGGACATCAGAGCCAAGAGGAAGGGTATATATATATATATATATAGATAGATAGGATATATGTGTATGTGAATAAATGCATTTTGCACATACATAAATGCCGACTGCGCATTTTATTTACAGTTTGCCAGTCATAAAAAGCATGACCAAATGGACACTCGGACAGGGGGACAGACAGACCAACTGACTGACTGCCTGACTGATGGATAAAACAAACCGAAACACCGAAAAACACACACAGCTTCAGTTAATTTGGCTAATGCGTAATATATTCCAGCATTTGATGGCAGCTTAGCCAGTTTTCACTGTAGCTAATCAAAGCTGATTCCATCAATATGTAACTGGTGAATGACCAAAATGCCAAATGGCCAGATAAAAGCTTTTGAATACTAATGTAAAATGTGAAAAAAAAAAAATACAAGAAAAAAATAAAATCTCATTCCCAAAATACCCTTTAATTTATCAAATTTCCCTGTTATGTCAATTTCAAGCGAAAGCTATAAATAATTGAATCTCAGAAATATATTACACAGGACAACAAAGTCAAGTTCATAATTTCAAGAACTACGTCACTCAAAGTGGGGATCCTTCCTTCGCGACTTGGATCGGCTTTTCACACAGGTAGGATTAGAGCGGTTGCCGAAGTGACGTCTGCTTCCATTTCATTCGCTTTCAACAGCGTAAGTATGATGGAGCCAGGAAGTACCTCTACGTTACTCGTTTTCTAAAACACTATTTGCAGTATTTGGACGACGTTCTTCCTAAAAACACGTGTCAGACTGTCAAATATTATTGAAATTGGGTTGAAATCAAATGGGAATCACTAAACGTTTAAGTATTACGAAACGTGAATCTGTTTGAAACAGGGGGGAACTGTGCATCGATACGATGCGTTTCACGACGTAAATTCCATATTTGCTTGAACGAGCCTACAGAAGGCAATACGCATGTAGAAATTGTCTACGTTTGTTGTCCTGACTGGCCGCTAGATGGCGCCACGGAACATGCAACTTTGACTTTCAACTTTGCCCTCGCAACTAATGAAAACTCTTGCAAATCGCATCACCTATTATGGATACCCGGCAATTTGAAATGATAGTGTAACACACATTTTCAATGTATGTGTTGTATGTAAAAACTCCATTTGATGTGTTCATCACGTAATTAAAAATTGTTTGGCTTTCACAAATTTGTACGGTTTTTTATGATGATTTTTTGCTACTGTTGTTGTTGTTTGTAGCGCTTTTCCCATGGTTTTTCCTTCGTGTTTTACTTGTTTTCCTTTCGTTTTTACTTTTTTAATGTTTTTTTTTTTGCAGGTTTTTTGTTATGCTTTGACTTTCTAATTGCTGTCAATAGAGGCAATTTATGTTGGATGATGCTAAAGCTGGTCGCTGCTTTTGCGCAAATATTTTGCATAGTTGGTAAAGTTTTTTGTTTGGCAGTCGGCAAAACAAAAAAAGACGCCAAAAAGTCAAAAACAAGCAGTCAAAAAATAAAAAGAGGTGAACACTCATGAGTAGAAAGTTTTTTTTTTTTTTTTTTGGGGGGGAGGGGGTATTAACATTTACCTTTTTGCCATCCAGCTCGTGTGTGCCTTGGGTGAGTACCTTATCTACGCTATTTGGATCGCTGAATGTGACAAAGCCGAAGCCTCTGCAAGTATAAAGAGAAAAAGAGAGAGAGAAGATGATGATGATGAAGAAGAGAAGAGTAAGCAAACAAAGTCAACAAATATTTGCCAAGCAACGACGAAGTAGAAAGTGGCAAGTGGATAGAGGTAAAAAAAAAAAAAAAAGGAAAGAGGGAGAGGGAGAGGTTAGGAAGGTAAGTAGGAAACTGTAACTGAAACTGAGTCCTGAGAAGGAGTCGGAGTCCGTGGAGCTGGAAATGGAGGCTCACTGTGCCTGCCATCGTCAGTTTAGCACGTGCGCCAATTAGGCGCTCAAATTACATCAAAATATTGCCAAAGAGTGAAAGAAAGCCAGAGAGAGATAGAGTGAGATAGATAGATGGAACTCATTCCCATTTGCCCCTTTTTCGAACTGTTCGAAGCCGCCGTCGTCGCCGCGACAGACGCTTACAAGCCATTACATTCTCCCATTCTCTCAACCTATCTCTCGCCCTCTATGGCTCTGGCTCTCTCTCTCTCTATCTCTGGCTCGTGTTGTGATAAACTTATTCTTGTTAAATATTTAATTAAAATGCTTATTATCTCGCACTGCATTTTAATGAGTCTCCCATGCCCAGGCAAAGCGGCAGGCAGGCAGACAGAGCAGAGCAGCGCAGAGCAAAAGACAACAAAACCAACCAGCAGCAGCTCAGAGATTTTGGCTGTGGCTGGTTACCCGCCCACTTTTCCGCACCCCTACCCCCCGTCATACCCCTCTTTTTCTTTACTTTTTCTCAACGTGTGTGTGTGTGTGTGTATGCACGTTTATGTTTATTTGAGTTTTGCCACTTGGCAGCAACGCTTAACGATGCGCCAGGCGTTCGTTCGTTGGTTTCTCTCTGACTCCCAACTTCTTCTTCTATCTCAGACACCGGCAACAAGAGCAGCGTGCTAACGGGAGGGGGAAGACACATGCTCGGTATTTGTCTTGCTCTTTTAAGCTGAAACAAACCAAGTCCCACAACCAAGTCCCATCATCCCCATTCCACACAGCACAAGAGAACCACAAGCCCAAAGAGACAGCATGGAGACCAAAGACAAGTCGTCGGCAAAGAGGGTGTGGGGGTGGGGGCAGGGGGACAGGACAGGAAGGCCGGCAAGTACCTAAGGTAGGGGAGAGTAATTAACGACGATTCTATTGCAATTGTGGGCAATTGTTACGGTTTTGATTCCAACTTCTGGTAACTATAAAAGCACCCAAATAAAAACCCATAGAGCTGACCGACCAACTCAAGTCAAATGGTCAAACCAACCGATGGGGTACTTCAGCTTCTGTGAACAAGCAAGTCCAGTATGTTGGACAATGATGATAAGATAGAACCAAGAAAAACAATCGATACTACTTTTATCGATAATTTATCGAATCTCCACCTTCTCTAGCTTGCTGAATTCGAGGATCAACCAAGCAAATACATTCTAGAAGGCAATAAATATCTAAAAACTGTAAAATCAAAACTATTTTTATGGAAAGATACTGAATAATGTTATGGAATGTATCTGAACCTCTGTATTCGTGGTTGGTTGGCTCTACAATTGTCTATCTAACTATGCAACTCTTCAAAATCTTCTCCAAACCAAAAGTTTTTAATGCAAACTGGTCTTAAACTACATCTTGTGGAAGCTAGTTTTCAAATGGTTGTGTAAACACAACACGAAATGAGAACCGACAAACAAATATTATAAATTTACATTAGGTCAGAGAGTTCTATTGGCAATTTATTATATTTATCTGAAGGGATTTTAATTAGGTAAGCCCGAGTCGGAAATATGCTTTCAATTTTGAAACGATTTACATTCCACTCCTACACTACGCTCTCTTTCTCTCTCACTCTGTCTCTTTGCCTGTGTGTCTGGGCCTATCTTTGTAAGTTGTTTTCGTATATATATTTCATAGCATACTTTTATGGGCCTTAACCACTCCATTTGACAGGTAATCCGATCGTCTACATATTCTCTAAACAAATTTTCTATACAAACAACAACAACTAGCAGCAGCAGCAGCAGCAGCAACAGCAGCAGTCGAGCAATTGCTTGTTGCAAATTTATAAAAACAATTTGCATATGGAAAAAGGTTTGTGTGACCCTCTGCAACGTAACCCCGCCCGCTCTATATCAAGAGGGGTGGTGGGGGAAGGACATGGGTATTTGCCATTGCCGTTGTGGGTCTATAGTTGGTAGTGGGTAGAGATATATGTGTATATATCTCTAGGATGGATACTTCTACAGCTGGCACAACCTGGCACACATATTAAATAAACATTTTATTGTATTTATAGACGAGGAACACAGCAACAGCAGCAGCAAGGAGGTGAGAGGTGAGGGCTGCGGGGAGTGGGGCAGTGGCAACAGCAATTTGTGCAATGTGCAATTTGCCTGTATGAAAGACACAGAAAAAAAAAATGAAAATAGAGGCCTGCCTACCTATTAATATTGATTTAAATGGTTGATCCTTATATACGGCATAAAGATGGGAAGAGAAGAGAAGAGAAGGGAAGGGTGTGTGTGTGTATGGGTGAAAAGTAAGTTCAAGTGGGTCAGAGATTGTTGCAATTGCTGCAAAGGGAGATGGGAGGCGGGGTGGGGGGGAGGGGGGTAGTCAAAGTGAAAAGCCACAAATTTCAAAGGCAAAATTCAAAAATAATGTGTCTCCTGTGTGCAATTTACTCACAAATTCAGATTCAATTTATGCAACTCGAAGGCAAGGAGCGACAGGATAACAGCAACAGCAACAACAACGAATGTGTGAGAGACAAAAGAAGAGGGGAAGAAAAAAAACAAAGCACCAAACATAAAAACAACAACAAGGCCGGCCACTAGCAGCAGAGAGCATTGCATAGCAGGCCAGGCCAGGCCAGGACTAAAGTCGGAAGGACGACAACTTGAAGACGAAAAAGAAGAGAGCGGACGGGGGAGAGAGGTGGTAGCGCCCAGGCTAAGGTTTAAGGGGCTATATATGCAGCATTTCCCCCTCCTCACCCACTCTCTTGGTTGGTTGTTGAATTTTATAAAGCCGTTTCAGAATGCTAATGAGCACACGCACACAAGACAGCCAAGGATGCTGTTGCTGCTGCTGCTGCCCAAATGCAGAAGGGTGCCGCCAGGTGAGCGTGTGTGTGTGTGTGTGTGTGGATATGGGTATGAGGCAATCAAGTAACGCACACACAGACACGTTGCGAAAACATGTTGTACAGAAACAAGACGAGTCGTCGTCGTCGTCGTCGGCGTCGTTGCCGCAGCAGAGTATCTAAAAGCAAAATAAAAGTGTTATTTGAATTGGCATGCAGAGCTTGGTGAAACTTTCACCGAAAAGACCCCAAGAACCGATGTTCTTCCATGTTCCACCATAGACATGTCATGGCGGAAGTGTGGGGGGGATCCTCTCCCTCCAACACGTTCCAGTAACCACACCACAGACAGCTATTAACATGTTTTTCCAATGGCATTGGTTTATTTGCTCCTTTCAACTATGGGACCAAACGATCGTGATTAGATCTCTGCATAGATTCACATAGGAACACATCAAGAGGTTGGGTTGGGGAGGGGCTCTCCCCTTGCTAACAAATTACTGACTACGTCCATGATTGGTCGATGGTGGCATTGCCGAGAATGGGGGAAAGCTTACGCACAATTTAGCAAAACAACTTGCATGTATGTATTTAGCCCGTAGATACTCATAGTTAGATAGAGTTTACCAACAACAACAACTACAACAAGAAGAAGAAGAAGCAGCAGTAGTAGTAGATGTAGAAGAAGAAGAAGAACAACAAAAAGCTGGGGGGCAAGTAGTTTGTTGCCTGGTTTTGGATTGGGTTGAATGTGTCTGCAGTTAAGTTGGCGGTTGGCTTGTGGCTTGCGTCTTGGATTACCGTAAATAATCTAACTAAATGAGTTACCAAACGGTCAAAGTTCACTTCAAGGTGTTGCGATAGCTCCTCCCTTCCTCCTCCCTCGCTCCACCCTCCACTTACCATCTTTCAGTATGGGGGGGGTCGGAGGAGTACCAACAAAAGGCTTTCCGAGAGTAGAATTTGTAATGCCACACACACACACGTCGGTATGTATGTACTCTCATAGCTGGAAGGCAGCTAACAATATTAAGAAAACTCTACAACATATGTCCAAGCCATGGGAAATGATATTCTTGCTTAAGGCAACACAACCGGGCTATGAAGTGAACTAAACTGAACTCATTTTGTAAGCAAAATGCCATGAAATTAAGGCAAAACCAACGAGATTGGTGGGTGGCGCATTCAGGTGGATTGAGGGGGCATGCGATGGGCGGTAGGCGGTGGGCGGTGGAGGACTGGAAGGAAGAGGTCAAAGATTACATCGAGATTGAAATGAAATAAAATGAAATGAAATGAAAAGAGAAAAGCCATATGATAGTTCGTTCTATGGCAAGAAAATTGCTTACGCAATTTTCGTTTTTAAATGGACTGGCGAGAGAGAGAGAGAAAGAGAGATGAATATTTTGAAAATTACACGAAGCCCTATATTGAGCTCACTCTCTCTCTCTCTCTCAATCTCTGTCCGTCTCTGTCTATCGGTTTTTACTCACAGACCATTAGAGCAATTTGAGTTATTTGAACAAGTTTTCAATCAAATTTGCATGCATATTTTACTTTACAAAATCTTCACAATGAAAATTGACAAATGGAAACAAAAGGAAACTTGACACTGACAAATCGAGAATATAGTTTTAATTGCAGCACACCAAAAATACACAAATGTATATATAAATTAAATCAAGATATAATTGACAACCAAAACATAATGCAAAATAACGTGACAGAAGACGGATACCGAAACCTGTCACATGAAAAACACTTCTCTCATCTTGTTCTTGTTAATTGAAGTGTTCCTGAAATTTCAATGGAAACGACACAAATTTTTGTGATGTAACCATGATGAAAGTTTCCAAAAATCGTCTTAAGGTGTTTGGTTTTCCGCTGATCCTATCCTATATGTGCCGCCTATCGTTTTGCGCTTGATTTAATTGTAATTCTCAACTAGTTCTGGCATTGAAGATGTGGCATTCTTGTGGTGTTAAGGTCAATCGATCACCCAATGAAAAATACAAGAATAATGCCCCTTGAATATCCTTCGCTTCCCCCCTCTCAGCCCAACTTTAGCCACTATTGTGAGGGTCTGTATGTAGTAGATTTTATAGTTATAGGTAAAGGTAAGGTAAGAGGAGGGATGGTTACAATAAATTAGCTTGATTAACCGCAAATTATATATTTAAGAGGCTTTTCACACTTGCAAAATTTTTAATTTACTCCCTCACTGGCACACACACACACACACACCAAGCACAGTTGTGTTAATAAGTATGTCTTCTTGTGGTTTTTTGTGTTGGTTGGGTGTACTTTCTTTTTTTTTGGTTTGGTTTGGTTTTTGTTTTAATCTTTTGTGTAATTTATAGCCTTGTAATAATTCATGGACACCCACCAATTCCCCCCGCGCGCCGCACTACTACCACCCCCCTCTCTGTCGACGACCCCTTCATCTCACTGGGTTTTTATCACTCACTCGGGCGGCCAGCAATTGCAGTAAAAGTGTGTGTGATAGAGGCCGTCGTTGGTTCAGGGGGAGGGTCACGAAGCGAAGGAGACGGGGGCTTGGAGCGGCGGTCATAATTAACTCAATTTAATCGCTCGGCGGTACTCAAAGCCAGATGCTTTTTAGTGTGGCACTTTTTCCCACCATATTGACCACTTCAATTGTCAAAAGCCCAAGGACAGACGACTCCGGGTTGACTCTGGCCTGATCTTTCAGTCACTCACCCAGACCAGCGAACCAACCTCTCTCTCTCCCTCCCTCTCTCTCCTTCTCTCTGGGTTGTCGCATATTTTTATCAAAATGCCGCGCTGAAGCTTTGCCCTTTTCATGTTGCACACACACACACACAGAGAGAGAGAGAGACCGAGCAAACCAAATGGCTTTATACAATTTTTTTTCCTCTCATGGCCTGTGTTTTGGCCTGCATATGTTTTGTGTCCTGTCCATGTTTCAGCTTCTCTCTCTCTCTCTCTGTGTGTGTGTGTGTGCGTCCAATGTGTCCAATGTTTCCATGTGTTGTTGTTGTTGCTGCTGCTGCTGGTGTATGGCAATTTTTCATCATTAATTATGGCGCCGTTCTGTTACTGTTTCGGGGCAAACATCAGTCAGTCACAGGAGCCAAGACCATTAGGACAGCGGCAGCAGCAGCAGCAGACATCATCGCCAGGAGTGGCAGGAGCAGAAGCTCATCATCATGCTCCATTGCTGGTTGAGATGTCACACACACACACACACGCACACCCACTTGCCTGCTGTCAACTCGTGTGCAGCCTCCTGTTTCCTGTCCCCGTCCCCCCACCCCCAAAGGCCCCACCATCCCCACTCTCCCTCTCCCTTCTTTTTCATCTCCTGCTGCTGCTCTTCGTCTCTTGCTTTTGTTACTGTTGATTATTTCATGCGACTTGCGCGGTTTTTATGCTTATTTTATGTTTGTATTTGTTATAAAAGAAGCAACAAAAAACAACACCAACAAGAGCGGAAGAAGAAAAATGTTGTGTGTGTGTGTGTGTGTGTGGCGATTCATTTTTTTACGATCTCTTCGTCCTCTTTGCCTTTGCCGCCTTTGCCGTCTCCTACTCCTCTGTCATCTTTGGTAATTGCCTTTACTTTTACATAATAATAATAAAATGAATTATAAAATAAAGTTACCTTTTCAACAACTAAATGACATTCACCTGCCACCTGCCCACCCCGACCCTCTCGACTCACGACCTCTTTAATGTCTCTACCGAAGGCAGAGAAGACGAAAGAAAAAAAAACAAAATATAACAGAATTTGACATTAGCAGCAGCTCAAAGCCCATAAAAACATAACAAATGGGCAACCATAATGTGTGTCCTTAAACTGTCACTAAATCGATAAATTTTCATAATGGCCAGGCCATTTAAATATTTAGCCAAAAAAAGACGACGACGACAACAACAACGAAAAAGACGAAGACGAAGACGTAGAACAAGAAGCAGGCACCCATGCAGAAGAACAAGAACAAGTAGAAGAAGGACAAGAGAGAGACCAACCCCTTTTCTTGGCTTTTCTTTCATTTTTTTTTTTTTGTGTTTTTTTATATGCTGGATTAATAAAATTACCAACGACCCGCATAAACATAGATAGGCAAAAATGATGGGGTGGGAGTGGGGGCAGGGGTAGGGCCGGGTTGGTTGCAGGACACATCAACGCAAGGGCACGCACACACCAAACCAGCAGAACAACTCGAGGTGGTCGGTCGGTCTGTTAGTCGTCTTCAAAAATGTCTCCATGCCAAGGAGACTTGAGTAGCCTGAACACAGTGTGCGAAAGAGAGACAGGGATAGAGGTGGGAGGGGTGCCCGGGACTGGTTAGGGGCAGAAGATGGAGCAGTTGCCACTCACGCAGGCCCAGTTAAGTGTGCGTGTTCAAGGATGCATTTTTTCGAGCCCGGCGACACAAAAATGAGGAGAAGAAAACACACACACACACACACAAAAAACGAAACAAAGACAAAAGGCATAAAAACGTGCAAAATGGGCGTGGGTGTGGGCGTGAGTCCCATGCGGGGGTAGGCTTATAAAGTGCGAGGAGGCAGCAGCAGCCAAGCCAAGCCAAGGCAAAAGCTGGGCAGGAAGCCACTTGTAAAAGTTTCATGCACGCGGCCCCACTTCACACGACAGCCAGAGAGTCTGAGAGAAGGCGGCGGCGGCAGGGGTACCGAGGAGGAGGAGGAGGAGGAAGATATAGTGAAGAAAACAAAACAAAACATGGGCCAAAAGCCGCACAAAGGCTCAGCATCCTAGTCCTCCTCCTCGTCCTGGTGCTGCTCTGGTCTGGTCGGTCTTCCATTTTGTATTGCAGTGCTTGTTAGTGCGGGGATTGACGTTGACTTGAAGCTTAGAAGTGCCCAAGAACGAAACAAAAAAAAAAAACCCCCCAGTCTGTTTGCCCCTCCAAGAATATCCACCATCCATCTCACTCTCTCTCTCTCTCTCACCCTCTCTCTCTCTCTGTTTCGCTTCTTTCTTTCAAGTTGCATTCCTTTTCTGCAATTGTTTTGGGGCGCTTTTGTTTTGTTGAATTTTTACACGAAAAAGTCATTTGAATATGCGTTTGGCAAACGCATCGTATCCCGAACCCCAACCCCAACCACTTCCACCTCTCCTCCTCTCTCTCTAACAATTTGGCAATCCTTCCCCTACCATCATTGCAATAGCTTTAGCTGTGGATTGAAAGTTTTCTTTTGCCATTTGTTTTTTACAGTGTTAGCCGTCAGCTACTTTCGCTGCCTTTACAGTTCACTCTTTGTCTCCCGCCCACTTAACTTAAGGTTGAGGGCATGGCTTGCGGCTGTCTTGCATTTCTTTTCATTCTACCACCACCCAGCGTCACCCATCGCTTCCCTCTCACAGCATTTGCATCGCGAACAGACAATTTGTAATGTTCATTTCCATTTTACAGCCTTGACTCCAAGTGTCGCAGATCCTTACCCAGTATGGGAACAATAATAGTTAGTTAGTTAGTTGCACTTGCACTTGTACTTACTTACTTTACTTCCGCAATTCACCAAGAAGACACCGACCGACCTAACGAGATCGTACGACAGACCAACCAAACGGAGCAAGCTAGTTAATAGTCAAAATTATCCAATTCCAATTTGTATAGCAAAATATACGCCTAATTTTCAGAGAGGAAATATTAAGACTGGCTGTCATTTGGTATAAAACAAATTAGGCCGAAGCCTACTCGATTAAACTATTTGTTTCCTTTTCGATAGGCAGAGAGATGCGATAACTCGATAGGTATTTGAATGAAACTACACCAGGGTCACACTAGAAATTAAAGTCAAGTGAAAAAGACAATCGAAATCTACACGGAGCTCACTTAACACGGGAGTTACGTTTCTAGAAAACCCTACTATGGTTTTATGCGCCTTTTTTTGTTGGCTCGTAAAGCTAATTCTCAAACTGGTTGTTTCTAAGGATGTTTTATCGATAAAATTGTCGAAAAATTTCCAGCAACAATTTCTATGAGTTGCAGTGGTAGAATTCCGTAGCTATGTACACACACACAAGTGAAAGAACCTTGTTCTTTTAAGCACTCAGTGAAATCTGGAGAGATAAAGTAGGCAAATGCCTTCTGTGTTCATTCGTTTCTTTGCAAATGCAAAACTTTTACCATAGCCAACATCTGTGTTTATCTTCATTAGAAATAAATTGTCTAATTCCAGAGTTTTATGCTTTTTTAAAAAGCAATTGAAAATGAATTATATAGACATTGTGTGATGCTATGTGGAGAAGATATTACTTTGAGTTGCAACTCGAAGAAAGTGTGTGAAAGTATGCACAAAATCTGGTAAGAATATCAAGAGTTTATCAACATTTAAATGGGTTTGGGCCAGCCAGCGTTTAGCGCATTTATTTTTTGTGTGCCATTTTGTTTTTTTGTGTGTTTTATTTGTTTTTCTTCTGGCAAAATGTTCGACAGACTGTTCCGACTCTGTCTCGTTCACTTTGTGCTTATCTAAAAACCCGTTAAATTTATTGTGGCCCAGCAAATGCGATTTCTCATTCGATACATATACACACACACACACACACATGGAGAGAATATTGGTAGCTGTATACAGGTACAGGTAATACAACAAAATATTCATTCAACGTCCAGCAAATAAATAAAAGGAAATTTTCAGCTGGCGCGTGTAAAAACAGCAACAAAGAACAACAAAAACAAAAAAAATCCCTAAATTTCTGATTGGTTAACGACTACTCTGTACCCTGTAAATTTAGTTTTACTAGCTCGAATGTGGGGAACGTAGGAATTCCCTTGATCAGGCAACTCTTAGCAATAGCTTTAGGGAAAGCATATAAAATAAGTGTAGGGATATTCCCACGCAGGGTCTTTAATATTACAATATGCCTTTTCGTCCTTAAAGGGTATACAAAACAAAAAAAAAAAAAAAACGCGCAGCGACCAACCAAAAAAAAAAAAAAAAGAGGAAAAATTTAACATTAACAAGCGATGGGGAGAAAAAAATTTAACTTAATTGCCAAACACACAGAACAACACACACACACCCACCCACACCCACGCAGCAACACACACAGAACTGCGTGTGGGGCAGCCCTCAGCCACGCCCCCCATCATCCAAAGGGGTGTTATTGTTCTTGTTGCTGTTGTGGTTCTGTTCTGTTGCTGTTGCTGTTGCTGCTGTTGGCGTGCGTGCGCCGTGCGATATAATTTATGTTTCAATAACTTTCGAAACTCATTGAAAAGTCGCTTATGTTTGCTTCAATGGCGGCGGCAGCAACAGCAACAACAACAACAACATCGACAATGCTTTTGCGAGAAGAATGTTAAAAGTACAACAATAAATTGTTTGGATTTACTTATGGCTGCTATTGCCCACCCCCCCATCCACCCCCCACACAGCGTCTCCTCCATCCTCTTCCCTCTTTCCGTTTGCCGCCTGCCATTTGCCATTTTACTCAATTTTTTATTGTTGTTGCACTTCAGCGACCTCCTGACAAAGAAAAAAGAAGAAAATTCTTTCTGTTCTAGCCGCGAATGTACGACTTTGTTATACCCATTATAGGGGAATGTTCTTTCTGTTGCCATTTTAAAGAATTCTATGGCAAACCAAACGAAGCAGAAAAATATGAAAATTCGCCATTCGACAAAAATATCAATGGGCTTTATCTTCTCCGAGAAAGAAACAGAGAAAATGAGACAGAGAGATAGAGATACAGAGAGAGAGAGAATTCATTCTCCTACCCGGGATTAAATAGATAAACATAGAGTCTCAAACTAGAAACTGAACCAAATGATATAGAAAGGGAGTGAAGTAAAGCGAGATTAAACTATTGTGGATTAGATTGATTGGTTCTTTCAAAATCTTAAGAACTAGTTCTCAAGTGTGTCTTGGTTCCGACTGATGATGATGATGATCATAATGAAGTGTGTATAAAGTATATTTTGAGCAACATAAATCTGCATTTTAATGAGCCTCATGGACTCTTGATTGCTCTTTGAAATAAGGAGTATGAAAAAGAAGAAAATTCTCGCTTAAGTTGCAAAAGTTTTTTGCTATTTTTTTCCCCCACCTCCGTGTCCCCGCTTTCTCTCTTTCTGTTTCTCTCCCCTCTCTCTTTCCCTCTTTCTCTTTTCTCTAGTTTCCTGCTTTTACTGAAATGTGTTTTGTTTGCCATTTGTTTTGCTGTTTTCATTTTTGTTTTTCGTTTTCTCTTGTTTTATATATATTTTCTTTTTTTTTCTGTTCATTTTCATTTTATTCGTTTCGAAAATTTATTTGCAAGTTTTCTAATTTGTATTTCACTTCATTTTATTGTAATATACAAACTCATTTTGCCCAGCGAAAGACAGAGAGAGAGAGACAGAGTGGGAGAGTGGAAGAGTGGCAGAGTGGGGTGAAGTGGAGGGAATGAATGAACTGACGTAGCAAACGAATGAACGAAAGAGAGTTATCTAAAAACATCTATCTAAGCTAGAGAGACATCTGCCCACCCACTCACTCTATCCATTCATCCATCCATCCATCTATCCACTCACATATATCCTTAGTATGCAATGTCTTTTTCTCCTCCACACTGCCTCCTGTTGGTACGCATATTTATTAACCGCACTGTTGACTCTACGTCGGCTGTGTGGCACCACTTTGCGTGGTGTGCTGCAGCTAGCTAGCACGCTAGCTCTGCTGATTCCTTTTTCCTGCTTCCTGGCGGTTGCCTGTTGCCTGTAGCCTCACTCTCTCTCACTCACTCACTCACTGACTCTCTCTCTCTCTCTCTGTCTGTCTGTCTGTCTCGCCATCTCTTTTGCCTGGGTTTTCTCCTGTTTTGAATTTTGTTGTCGCACCTTCTCAGGAATTCTGTTTACATTTATTACTTTGCGCAAGTTTAAGTGAAAAATTTCCATAAACATTCTTTTAAGCGACATAAAGTTTTTATTAAATTTTGCTACAAAACGAAAAACAAAAAAGAAAAGCAACAACCAAGTGAATCCCTGACACGATGATATCTCAGGCAAAAGACTACAACGACGTCGACGGCGACGACTACAACAAATAGAGCCAAAGAATTTACAACTACAAGAAATCTTTGGGGTGGGGTTGGGATTGTCCTCTATTTTAAGACAGTTGCCACAGTTGTGGAGGGCAGCAGGAGCAGGGGGCAGTGGCACAAGCAGGGCGTTGGGAGGGCAGGCATGCTGCACGCAGTTCATAAAAATTTTGCCAGCACAACGTGACATGCACAAAAGGCAAAAGGACACATGGCAGCAGCAGCGGCAGCAGAGAGTAAGAGAGAATGTGGCATAAACTTTCCTTGCTTGTTAACCTGAAGAGTTCTTTCTCACTCCTCCCCTCGCCCTCACCCTCGCCCAGTTCATTTTGAGCGCTTTACTGACATTAGATGAAATTCAATTAAAACAAAGATATATTTCGTGGAGGGCGTAACAAACGAAGTAACTTTTTTTTCTGGCGTATTGCGTATACGCCCCATAAAACGCTTAATTAGTGCAGCAGCTCATAAACATTTTTTGCCCAGGATTATCCTGGCTAAAGTTCTCGCATTCAATTGAAATTGACTCATTTTAAAATGTGTGTATGTGTGTGCGTATGTGTGTGTGTGTGTATGTGTGTGTGGCCTCATTATTCATACTGTCCACAAAAACCAGCTAATTTACGTTAAGCATTTTTAAATAAGGTCAAAACGAGGCTGATAGTAGGACGATATAGCAGGGCGAAGGGAGGCGGGCGACAGAGGTCCACAACAACCAGTCAACCAAAACAACAACAACAACAGCAGCAGCAAAAAAGGGAAAGGGAAGCCGCGAGGGGGGCGTATATGATAGAGAATGTTGATGGGGCAGGGTCAGGGGCGGGGTTTTCGGGCGGTTCAGCCAACCAAAAGTTGATCGAAACCGCAACAAATGACAAACGTTTTCAGGCAGCAGGAAAAACCAGTGCGGGTAGGTGGGGCAAAGGATGGGAGAGACCTGTCTGTAGGTGGTATAGATGAAGGGGAGTTCGTGGGTGGAGTTGGGACAACACACAACAGGAAAGCAAAAAATAAAATCAATGAAAATGAAAACCAATTAGTGGTTAACCAAACTGTTCAAATTTGGAAATGGATGCAGCCGTGCATGGTCATAAACAACAGCAACATCAGCAAAGAGTTTCAGAGGAGCGGCGGAGCGACGGATGCTAGCGGTGGGGAGGCGGAAAGGAGCAGAGGTCAATAACAAGGTTGAAAGGTAAAAGGTTTCTCGCTGTAACAAAATTTATTATCGCCTGTATTTAACCATAATTAAAATGAGTTTCTCTCCCACTCTCTCGCTCTCTCTCTCTCTCTCTCTCTCTCTCGGGCTCTCTCTCGCCCTCTGTCTATTTCTTTCTCGCTCTCTCAGGGCTTAAAGTAAATCCACAGACGATGCGAATTTCAATGTGAAAATCACAGAATCACACACACAGAAAGCAGAGCACAATTCACAATTGATTTGAACATTAATCCATTAAATTGAACTACTGAAATCAATTAAAATATATATACGAGTATATCTGTATGTATGTATATCTAGATCATTGTCCATTATCCTTACATTCCAAATGAATCACCACTAATGGACGGAGAATTGTAGTTACTTCTCATTAAACGAAGTTCGAACGGCTTAAAGTTACAGCCAGAGAGTCAACGAATGAAATTGTGTGTGAACGCTGGACATAATCCTTTCGATTTCAAAAGGATCAACTGATAGTATTTGATGTTTTAAATACTTTTACAACAAAGTGTTGTGATAGATCGACGATTTGTAAAAGAGATAAACTCGATTCGAATGTTTGGTCTCAATTTCAGTTAACAGTTTCCGTCAAGGCCAGAAGTAGGGGTAGAAACTTACCTAGATCTACGTGTTGTGGGATCCTTCATAACCATAGCCTCTGAGATATCACCGTATCGTCCAAAGTAATCACGTAAACTCTCTGTAAAGAAAAAGAGAAAGCGAGACAGTGAGTGTGAGAGTGAGAGTGAGAAAGAGAGTGGATGTTAAACGTAATGTAATAAATAATCAATCAGCCAACCAACCAACGGGCAAGTTATTTGCTGATGAAATGTGTCACGGCAGCCGAGAGTCATCAAAATCCCGACACACACATACACATACACACACACACACACACACACACACAGGCAGAAGAAAAAAAGTTACTAATTTTTTGTTTCTCTGGCTGGCTTAATAAAAATTCGCGGCCTAAATAAATAATCTCACATATTCAACTCTCAGACCCTAACTGGACACATTATTCACATGCATACACTCCAACAACTCAAACTCAAATGCCATACACACACACACACACACGCACACACCCCATTCTCCTCTACAGTACTTGGCTTTGGCGGTTGCCACGGCGGCAGCAGCTGTTGTCTGCGGTTTTTGTGAGCTAATCTGAGGGCAAACCATAGCGGACTCTTCTCTCACTGATGTGGAGTGGGGAGGTTGCGGGGTAGAGGGCGGTTTTGCGGAAGCACCACTTCAGCTTCAGAGCTTCAGCGGGGCACGTACGCACACACACACACACACAGCCACACGCAAAAACTGAAGTTATTTCAACAAAATTGCCAGACAAACAGGCTGGAGGCAGGAAACTGAAGGGAGCAAAAGCAGGAGAAGTGCCAGGGAGGAAGAGATACCAAGGCTTGTTGGCTGCGATTTAATGCAGAAAACGAAACAGGAAAAAAAAAATCAAAAAATAAACCGATAAAGTCATCTCTCACACACTCCCTATCTATTTGTGTGTGAGTGTGTGTGTGTGTGTGATGGCGTTGGAAGAAAACCCCTAATCCAGTCGCGAGTCGAGAGTTGAGTGTCATAAATTCAAACTACAATAAAAATTCAATAAAACAAACGATATTTTTGTATCTTTTTGCTGTCCTACCCATACTCCACACTCTCACACTCCTCCTTCCCCACCAACCGGCTTCCCATCTCTGCAATCTAAAAACCCCCCAAAAAAAAAACTGAAGCAACTAGTTGCTCTAGCAATTGCTGTGGGTACTAAATGGTTAGGAAAAAGCACAGAAGGAAGAGAGTCAGAAAGAAATGGGGGGGTTGGGGGGCTGTCCAGTATGTGGAACGTTGCAACGCAAAACGCGTCGCGTGATTTACATAAGTATGCACAATAATTATGAACAATAAAAAACAATTTGTTTGCTTATGACAGTTTTTGGTACCATAAATAACAGCAGCAACTGGCAGAGTGGCTCTCTGTGGCAGTAGCATGGCATGTGTGTGTGTGTGTGTGTGTGTGTGTGTGTGTGGAGGGGGAAGGCAAAGGCAATTGGTAGTATTCCTGCACTGCGTATGTGGCATGTAAATTGTTGGGGCCAGGCTCGACTACAAAAAGGGTTTCACTTCCCAACCATACCTCATTTCACATAGCACAGCGCGTAATATGCGCGCGCTCAAAAGTATGCTACACTTTAAGTTTTAATGGGCAATCGAGCGCATAAGAGAAGAAGAAGTAGTAGTAGTAGTTGTAGTAGAAGAAGAAGAGAAGAAAGGGGCAGAAGAAGGCAAGGCGCACAGTGATAGAGGCAGTTTGGTAAGGTAGCCGAGAATGACTAGTCAATTAGTTAGAGAGAGTAGTGTGTGTGTGTGTGTGTGTGTGTGCTTTGCCACAAGTTTTATGAAAGTCATTAAAATGAAGTAGATGAATTAGTCGAAAGTCAAGGTACAGTTGTGCTTGCTTATGCTTAGTTTGATTTGCAAACTGTTGTGATTCAAAAAGAGAGGAAGGAAATTGGAAAGCCAAAGTAAAATCAAAAATATCGAATCGTTTTCACTGTGACAAAGATTTCGAGACTATTTCCAAGGAACCCTACATTCAGTCAAATGTTTGAATTAATAAAGCGAGTAATGCCGATCACAAGTATGCGTATATGCAACCGTCAGTCGGTTAATTAACTCTGCCATTTCGCCGCACGCAACGTACATCGAATTGTTCAGTTCTTGGGTGCTGACAAATATCTTCAATGGATTGCTGGTAACCAGTTTTCGTTATTGGTGCGAATCGCAAGACCCATCCGACACTACTACTACTCGCATTCCAAAGGGTCGGCCATCGCAATGTCAATCATATTTTGCTACATATTGCCCACATTTGTCTCACTCACACACACACACACATACATACACGGAGAGGGAGAGAGAGAGAGATGATGTTAGACAGACAGACACACTAAATTTCCTCTAGCATCAAATGCACTTCTACCTGGCTTCCGCTCAATTAACCATTTCACATTTCTCACAGTGCATGAGAGAGGACTCTCATCCGCTCATTCCATCTCCTCCCCCCCATCGTCCAGTTGCTGCTGTCAGCCAATGCGACGTTCATTTTTGAGTGACAGCTGCAATGTTTGTTTTGCATTTCATATTTGTAAGCTGACCCCACCCCACCCCCAATCCACCAACCAGCCCCCCCGCACCAGTTAGTCATCAGTTTGTGTGTATGTGTGTGTGTGCGCCAACTGTCACTTGACCGGTTCTGTTAGTTGGCTCCTCAAACCTCTCCCCTCTCTCCATCTGTCGTCCTCTCCTTGCACCCGCATAGCAAAATAAATGCGCACATGTATAAAGTGTAAATGCGAAGAATGAACACACAAAACAAAACATACACAAGAGCGAACGAGAAAAAGAGGGACGTGGAGGAGAAAAAAAAAAAAAAAGTTGAAAAAAAGTTGAAAAAACAAATGGCCAACAAATTAAAACGCGACAAAATAAAATTAAAATTTATTTGCTATGGCAAACAATATAAAATAAAATACAACAACCAAAAATGGACAGCAAGAAGAAGCAGCAGCAGCGACAGCAACAACAACCAAATATATTGTAACAGGGCCAAAAGCCAAACTTGGGGATTTAATTAAAATGTTTACCACAGTCATTTCATTTTCATAGCCCAAGCCAAAAAACATAAATTTTGAAACGCATAACAGCAACAACAAGAACAGCAAAAACAGCAACAAAAGCGAAAGGAAAACCAACCACAAAGCGAAACAGCTGCAAGAAAATGCCAACCAACCAACATTAAACTTGGCCAAAACTCACTCTCTCTCTCTCTCGTTCTCTCTGCCTCTTTAGCTAACATCAATTTGAGGAAAAATTTGATTGTTGCATTTTCCTTTACTCGTTTTCTTTGCGTTTCTTTCTTCATTTTTTTCCTTTTTATTATTATTTCGTACTGAATTTGCACGTAATTAGTTCAAGCAGGCTGGCAGCAAATCTTTTCCCTTTGCCCAACTAAATCTGCTTCATCATCTTTGTATGGACTAGGGCGAGGGTGGGTATAAGAGTATGCCAAGCCGTTGATCGAATAACTAAGATGAACTAGCCCAAAAAGAACTTGAACTCGATTAACGGATCTAAAAGAGCCTAAGAACTTCATCGTGATACTAAAGAATGAACCAGTTCCGATTTGAAAACAAGTTAAGTTTGAACGAGGGTGGCCACAAAAGTATGCCAAGTCTTAGTCTTTAGCTGCGTTTCTAAGTGAAAAACGGACAATACTTTACAATGTGAACAGCGTAATGAAGAAGAATGAACCAGTTCCAGATTCTTAACGATCCTATGCCTCAGCCTATCAGATAGATCAAACATCTTGTGCTTAAACAAGCATTAAGCAAGAATTTAGAATGCCAATGGCAAGTGTTTGGATTAATTGCAAAGCCACCCTCGATATTTTTGAATAGGCCCAATGTCAGCAGAAAATTTTATATCAAATCCATTTAGTAAAATTATTTATAAGAAAACTCTTCGGTCTAGGGCTTAGATTTGGTTCGTTTTTTTTTTTTTTTCGTTTCTTCTTTCTTTTCTTGTGGTTGAAAGCGAGAGAGAGAGAGAGAGGAGGTTAGCCTTTCAATCCGTTTTGCGGTTGCAGGCATATTAACCCCTTAACGTCACACATCCTCCGCTCCCCCCTTTTTACCCCTCTGAAGCTACCAACACCCTCAACACATGTTGTCAAAAGCACAATGCTGAAACCATAAATTTATGTGCTTTCTATTGTTTTTGCCAAAGAAAGCGGAAGTTCTCTATATGTGTATGGATGAGTGTGAGTGAGTGTGTGTGTGTGTGTGTGTGTGTATGCTCTGCGGTGAGCCCAGCCGCAAAACAAAAGCAAAAACTACAACAACATTTTTGGGAATGAAGAAAAAGCTAAGAGAAAAAGGTGAGCGCAAAGGGATTTCAATCAATTGTGAGGCAGCAGCAACAAAAACTAAACCTCTGCTAGGTCACCCCTACCCTCACTCTGTCTCTCTCTTTCTCTCGCTCTCTCTCTCTCTGTCTCTCTCTGTTGCTGGCTTGTCTTTTGCTGGTTCTGTTTCTGTTTGAAAACGCAAATTGCTATTTTGTTTGAGTCACAAGTGAAAGAGAGAAAAGAAAGAAGGACAGAGAGAAAGAGACTCTGAGGAGGACGAGCAGAGAAGGAAAGAAGCAAGAGTGGGGCGCTGTAACACATCCCGGGCCGTGGCATCATTTTTCATGCGCTCCAACAACTTTTGACAAAGGTCGGTCAAGCAAGTCTTAAAAACTTTGCGACAAGACACAACGCACGTTCCTAGTGTTCCCTGTCTCTTTCTCACTCTCTCTCTCTCTCTATCTCTCTCTTTCTCTCTGTCTCACTCATTGTGCCACCGTTTTTCCTGCCTGTGCTGGATCCTTCCTACTCTTCGGCTCGACAGCTTTTCGCTTAGTGAATTACGCAGGCTTTAAGGGGTTAAGGTTCAGACCGTGTGGGGCAATATGGGTAACAGTTGTCGCTGTTTGCTCTTGGCCTTAAGCCGTAAATAATAATATTTAGACAAACCCCAAAAAGCAGCAGCACAGACTAAGGCTAAGGCCAAACGCAAAGACAACGCCAAGGACGAGACGAGGAGGAGAGAAACAGCCAAAATTTACTTAGGCCAACGATTCTTTTCGAAATACTCTACAAAAACATATTCTAGCAGATGCCAACAAACATTGATAATGCCAAAAATCTATTCAAATTTTCAATTTTATCTCAATAATTGTTCAAACTTATTAGCCAATAGAAAAGTTCGAGGTGAAAACCTTTTGCTAAAGTTTAGTACTCTATAAAAATAAATTGAATATAAAACATTTTGACTAAATGAATCTGTATCAACAAACGTTTCTTTATTCAAACCTGATGATATACAAATTAAAAGTTGGACAAATTTATAAAATAGTTTCATCAAACATTGACAAACAATTAAAATAAGCAATTTCCAGTGCAGAAAATAAATGAAGAAAACTGGAATAAAATATATACATGTATGTATGTATTTGCAAACAAATCAATTGCTATGATATTTGAAACAAGCTTTTCATTTATATAAAATTGAGAATACCACAAAAAAAAAAACTATTTTTGTCAAAACACTGAAACATTATTGACCTTGTTTAGAGTGCAAAAGTTTTCTAAAAACTGTTTTTTATGTGTTTTGTTTTGTTTCAAATTCTTTTAATTCATTTGCCCATTTAGACAAAATTTGTTGACAAATATTTGCTGAACAACATTTTATTTTAAATGTATGTGTATTTTTATTTAATAGAAAATAAAGTTTTAAGCACTTTGCGTTAAATATTTTTTCTAATGGCAAATTCTTTGAAAAAGTCTTGGATACCTCCCGCTACCCTTTTGGAGTCATTTTCTGAAATAGAAAACTTGTTTACATGCGTCAACATTTTTACCTGTTAGCTAAAAAAAAAATAACCGAAAAGAACGAAACGAACTTAAGAAACGAGAAAAACTTGAGCCTCGAAAGGATTTCATTTTCCATATTACTTTTTTTTTTCTTCTCCTTTTCTCAAGAAGTTTTTGCTCGCGCGATTTATGCTAGGAGAGAAGGCACAAAAAAGTCATAGACTTATGGATTTGGCATAGAACGACTTATACTATATATATATATATAATGGCACTTACGATAATTGCATGGTCTAGGCAGAAAGAGAAATGTTGGCCAGGGGTGTGGGGCCAGAGGCAAAGGGCAGGGGAGAGGCAGTTGGCAACTTTGAATAATTTATGTGAGCCTCCGAACCGAAGTCGCTGTTCAAAGTTAAGACGACGCACAAATTAAAATCAACGCACCAAAATGATTGATGAATGGCCCCAAAATGGGCAGAGGCAGGTTAAAAGGGGGGTCTCTTTTACCTTTTGTTCTTCGAACGGGAATGGTAGGGGTGGGGGTTGAGAGGTCAAATCACAGTCATTTAAATAGGGGGCATAAAAACAATGGGTCAAACCACCCACACGAAAGGTAAACTTTGAAAAACTAAAACAGAATGTCAAAAATCAAAGTCGAAAACTAAAAGTGTTTGGGAAAACAAAAGGGAACCACCAACAGCAACAACAGACAGAAGAGATGAAGATGAAGTAAGAGTAGGCAAAGAAAAAGGGAAAGACAAAAGGCAGATGCCCAAGCACACAAAAAACAGCAGCAGCAAAAGAAGGGCAAGAAAAAATAGAAAGAAAGTTTTGGACAAAAGCAAAACTTTCAGTCAAGTGAGAGGCTGCTTATCTACGCCCAGACACACACACACACACACACATAGAGAATGAGATCAAAATGGAACCCAAAGAGCATCAAAAGCATGCTAATGTCCAGTAAAAACCACGCCCCCAATCCCAACCCCCACCCACATTCGCACAACGTGAATAACCACCGAGAGGGCCAAAAAGTCAAAGCTGACAAAAAGGGTCAAGAAGATGGCAAAGCTTCGACTTCTCTTTTTGGAAACGCATACGAATCAATTGATTTGAAACCGTAACCAAATGGTTGAAGGTTGCAGGATCACAATGTGATTGCTGCCTCCCCTCGAATGCGAATGAGAATGAGGAAAGGAAATGGAGAGGGAGAGGGCAAGGGACAGGGAGATGGAAATGGAAATGGCGATGGAGATGATGGTGACTTTGGTGGAGATAAATGCAAAGTTTGTTTTTGCGAATGCAGCCAAGTGGAATAAATTGTTCGCAGTCAAGGTAAATCGTCGTGGAAATCACTGAAAGCAAATTAAAAATATATATTCTACACGTTACATGTCCATGCCAAAATGATGTCAACTGAACGATACCCTGTTCCCTGAAAAGTCATTAAAGTTACGTTAAGGCTGGGCAAAAAGGAAGATCAAAGAAATCGTCTTGTGCCTGTGTGATTTGCTGATGGTTTTCGGTTCTCTGTTCTACAGAAAGTCCAGAAGGTTGAAGTGATTGACACTTTCTAGCGATGTTTATGTATTCATGACAATTGCATTTAACTTGGGGATGGAGAGCTCACCTCTTTCACTTTCTTTCTTTACTCTTATTTCAAAGAAATCTATGAACTTTTCACATTTTACTGGGTATCACAAAGACAACAAAACCAAACAAAAAAAAAGTGAGCCAAAGAAAACGGTGAACGGTGGACGGCGAACGGTGATAGCAAACAAAGTGAGTTGAAGTATGTAAAAAGATATAGAAAATTTCGAGATGGCCAGAGCCAGTCAATATATGTATATATATATATCACCCAAAAGGGGGGAGGATTCAGAGAACAAAAGGGTCAAGCTTTCAACGCAATAAACCAGCCAAACCAAACGAAACGAAACGAAACCAAAGCAGTGGCAGGCGGCAGGCAGCCGCATCGGTAGCATTGGGTCTTAGGATTTCCTTATAAATTATTGTGAATTTATGCGAATCATTTCCAGTTGGATTGCCAACGCGAAAACTGAAAGAGGTGGTGATGGGGCACGATGGGCAAATGGGGGTTGGGGGGCAGCATCAGAGGACTAACCCGCCTTGCGGATTTTAACTTTATAATTGAATCCATTACTTAGGGGACGTGCAATGATGAGGCTGGCCGCCGCGTGCCAAGATTTTGATGTATTAAAGTGTAAGGGTGAACTTAACCCCTGTTAAACTCCCCCTCCACCCCTCCCACTTCTTCAAGTTGGATTTAAGTTTTTGGTTTGTTGGCTATACAAAACGAAAAACGCAAAAAAAAAGAAAAACACAGAGAAAAACCAACTCAAAAATAAGTTTTAATTACGGGCATATGATGGTGGCCGATAATACAAGGGCAAGGCAACTTTTTGGAGCCAAGGCAACCGACTGACTGAAAAATTCTATTATAATTAATAGCAGAAAATTATGAAATTAATGCAAAACACACACAGACAGAGAGACAGACACAACCAAACATAGATGAGCCAAAATTGGATTCATTAAAAATGAAGTGGGTTGGGTTTTCCCTCACGATTTTCTTTTCTGTTTTTATTCTGGTTTTTTTTTTTTTTTTTTTTGTTACGATTTCTTTCTCTCAGGCTTAACTTGAAATGCAAAAGAAGAAGAAGAAGGGTTAAACCTTCTGTTGATGATAATTAAATCTATAAGATTGTCTCTCACCCTCACTCCGTCTCTCTCTCTCTCTCTGTCTCTCTCTGTCCCTCTCTCTGTCTCTCTGACATAGATTTTCTAATCACATTTAAACTGTTAAAATAATCATGATGATGAGGGACCAAACTCAAAATTTGACATTCAGCTGAGGCTAAGGATAATCCTCTGTGTGAAATGAGCTACTAAACATGCTACATTTGCTTCTATATTTAAAACGGATTTATGAATTAAATCGCATTGCTGGAATCTCAATCTAAATGGAATTGGAAATGATAATCGGACGAAAGCACCGAAATTAACTTTCAATTATAATTTTGTTTATTTATGTATGTATTTATTTATTACCTATATATGTACAAAATTTGGAGTTACCTATAAATAGACAGACTTTTTAAATGTTCCATCGATATATTGGTTCGATTCGAAATCAATATATTTCAACATCAAACTAAGCTTGGAAAACATTTTGGTCCCACCGAATTAAGTTCGTCCAAGAACTTTCTGAAATCATTGAAAGTTTTCTACGTTTCTTCATTATATCAATTGCATTTATATTTTTTATTATTATTCAAAGCATTCAATAAACAATTTTGTTGGGAAACACAGAAAAGTGAACCCCAAAAAATCCCTCAAAGAGTTGTCATTTTGCTTCTCGTTTTTCACCATCATTTGACCCAATAATCTGATTTTTCCCCAATTATCGTTTTGGTTCTCCACCTTCCCCTCTCTCTCTCTCTCTCTCTCTCTCTCCTGTGTCTCTGTCTTCTTTGGTCGCTTTGGTCCATATCAATTGCAGGTCATTTACAATATAATGTTGTTATTGCTGTTGTTGTTGCACGCAATTTTTCACACTAATTACCAAGCAATTTAGTTTTGTGTTTACATTAGGAAAGGGAATACTGGGGCGGTGGGTCGGGATGCGGAGAGGGATAAAGAGAGAGGAGAGAGCGCAGTTTGTCCGCAGTTGATTGGCGTCAATGAGCAGCGGCAGGTGGCCGCCTCATTAGTGGCTTAACTTGCTCTGAACAAAATGTGAGGCACTGGGCACTTATGGGCCAGCATGAACAACAACGAAAGCAACATCAAATTGACACTTAACCAGAGGCTAAAAGTGAAGGCAAAGAACACAAGAGGAGAGCAGAGGAGAAGCTAACAATAAGCAGCCACACTTTGACCATCATAGAGGGAGAGAGGGGGGTAGAGAGAAGAAGAGAGAGAGAGAGCGAGAGTGAGGATGAACCCCAAACAGAGCAGAAAGGGAAGGCGGAGATGGGATGAGCCTGAAGCTGAAGCTGCTGATGGTGATGGTGAAGCTGTGTAAACAAAGAAATACACACACACACCAACACACACACACACACCAACACACACACACACACACATGTGACACGATAAAGGAAGCAAGAACGACATGGCCCAGGCACATATCAGTCAGAACTCAGGCAAAGAGAAGAGCCTTTAAAGTCATCGTCGTTGTTGTCGTCGTCATCCTTCTTTCTCTCCTCTTCTCATTGTCATCCTTGTCGCTGAGTCTTTTGGTCGATGGTCGTTGGTCGTTGGTCGTCTACGGGGCACTTGTTGGTGTCCATAAGCTGGCTTCGGCAAACAAGCAAGCAAACAAACAAACCCCTAACTAACAAGCCATAAGATGACAGCCTGCCTCTGCCAGTGACAAATTGTGCCAAATCGAAATGGTAAACAAAATGCCAACACACACACACACACACAAAGATAGAGACTGACAGAGAGAGAGAGAGCAGAAACTTTGAGAAACAGAGAAACTGAGAGGAGATGGTTAGCTAACTTATTGGAAGCAACAAATATGCAAATCTTGGCCAAACATCTGCTAATTTGCTAAAGCGAAAAATATGAGCAACAATTGAACTGAGAAAGAGAAAGAGAGAGAGAGAGAGAGACACACACACACACACCGATATATGTAGATAGCGTGTGAGTGAGTGATTGAGAAAGAGCTAGCTTATGTATATATGTACGTATATATTTATGCTTAGCAATCATGGGGCGTATACGCAATGTTAGTCAAAAACAACAGCGAAAGAAAAAACAAAACCCAAAACAAAAATATTGTAGAAATTCGATGCCGCTGCCGTCAATGAGTTCTGTTCTGGCCACTTTGTGCAGCATTAGCTAAACAAATAATCATTACTTTTTCCATTTTGTTTTTTGAAGCTCAAACTCACACAATCCCACACACACACACATTTACATACACACGAGGGCTGTCCGTTAAGTTTTGCCAATATTCTTATTGAACGCGGTGTTGGATTGTCTCTGCGTCCTCCTAAATCTAGTCGACAAAATCGTCCTTGATCTCTTTTCATTTCATATCCAAGGATTCGTCAATATTCTTAGATCTTTAAGGCTTGTCTGGTTTTTCGTTGCAGAAAACATCTTTATGAGATGATTTCATGTTTAAAGTCAAATCTCTCGTTGAGTTTCGAGATTAAGTTACTAGATGGTAAGTCCAAAAATGATTAAGCAGGACTAAGGACCTTAAATTTCATAACAGAGACACAATGGAAGAAGCTGTGGGGTAGATAAGAAACGCAAAATGGACCGCAAAATGGAACCTTATCCTTTCCGCTCTCTCTCTCTCTCGCTTATCAGAGGAGAGAAACTTATCATACATCCCTGGTATCTTGGGAATATTGGCATATCGATAGCCTCTCTACAGGCGCAGTCAAATAAAAATCTCTCACTTATTCCTAGCACGTTCCAAATGCTCCCCATCCTCCTGCCCCTGCCCCCGCCCCCGCTCCGGTCTCAGTCCCTTTACCACGCCTACACTTGATGTGGACTAAGTTACAAGTATAGGCCAAGAGCAATAGCCACCCTCATTCCACCCGCACATCGCCCAGGAGAAGGGCAATTCTACCGACATTCCCCTTCTCCGTTCCACTTCCCCATTCTTCTACTTCACATTTAAAAAAGTATCAATTTCATTGTTACGCGCGCTCTCATGTTATTTTTTTTCCTCTCAGTGTTTTCCTAGGGTTTTACTACTGTTTGCTTCAATGTTTTCGTTCTTTATTATCATATACTTTTTATTTTCCACAGCGAGAGAGAGAGAGAGAGAGAGAGAGAGAGAGCAGAGGGCATAGTAAATTTCTAAAAAGGTTTGTTTTCAATAAATAAACTAAAAGTAGGTATAGCATATTTATGCATGATTAGAGGAAAGTAAACGAAATATGAGTAGGTCTTTGGCAGAAGATGAGAAATGCAAATGGAACGCCTTAGCCCACCCACTCAAACCCCATTTTCAAAGGGGTCACTATGCTCACGTAACAGGTTTGAACCTTTACTTCATAGTAGGGTCAATTTACTTATTTAGACCAATTCTTAAAGTTATTTATAGAAAAATGCTTTAATAGTGTGAGATTGAATAGACAATTCAAAGATCTTCGTATATTTATCAGAATTTCGAAACAAAATTTCAAATGATCTTTTGGCATCGCCATCTTCAAAACTTTAAGATCATTTTCGAACTTAATTTAACTGAGGGGAGGAGCATTTCACATCGCTTTTTTGTGTGTAAGTAATTGTTTTTTATACCCTTGCAGAGGGTATTAGCCAAAGTTAGCTTCTTTAATATTTTTTTTCCCCAAAACAGTTTTGCGAGGCAAACAAATTAAGCTGCTCGAAAGATAAACATTTTCTATTCTACAAAATCAGAGTAGAAATTTGTCGGCCCTGGCGTTTAATTTAAATTCCCCATCAGTGAACCCCCCTGCCACCTTCACTACCTCACTCGCCACCTCTCAACCCCCTTTCCGCCAACAACGAAAAAAAAAACAATTTTCATTTGACTCTGCAAAGTTAAATAAATTTGTATACCCTGTATACTTAAAATGAGGAGGACAACGGGCATATAAAAGACCCCCAAACGTATGCAATAGAAGGCAGAATGTCATGATAATGCTTATATAATTAGACATAGAACTTAGAGGATGTAAATGTATATACAAAACTATCTAGGCTCATCTAATTAGTTTGAATGCCCTTAAAAGTATGCTATAGAAAGCACAATTGCCATTTATTCGTGTAAAAACGGGCAACTCCAGAAGGCTGGTTGAACCTTGAGCACTTCTAGTGATTTTTACAGGGTATCTCTAGGTCCGACTTAAGGAAGGTGATTTATATTTTTCGTTTTTTTTTTTTTTTTTTTTTTTTTGGAGTAAAGGAAAGTCAATTGGTAAGAGGGGAGACGACGACGAACTGGACAGGACCCCAAAGCAATATTAGATGAATGAACATTTTCTCAGGAAAAGTAACAAAAATTATTGCCCAGTGACGAGGTGAAAAACGTTGAAAATTCTTTACGAATACGGACAAGAAGCGAGATTCTTATTCAAAAAAGATTGCTGGGGATGGGGGGGGAGCCTTTAGGAGATTCTGGCAACTACAATGTATAGTAGGAACATTGGATAAAATGGCAGCAAATGGTTAAATCTATTCCCTTATGTCAAATTTGAGCTAATCAGAGAGAGAGAAAGAGAGAGAGGGCAGAAGAGAGGAGAGGATACGAAAAAAAAATAAATAAATAGATGGAAGAAAGAAAAGGGAAATGGATACCAATGACTAAAGTTACCCAGCTGCGACTAAGACTAGGGGATAATGCATCATTTTGTGGTCAAAATGGTAAAAGCGTTAACTTTTTATGGCCAACGACTTTTTGGATCTAGACCAAAAATATATGTATATAATCTTGTTGTTGTTGTTGTTGAGGAGTTTCTGCTCGTTTGCTTTGTATTTTATTTTATCGCTGTTGGCAGCAGCCACACGAAACAAGTCCCCCCCCTTCGCCCTCCCACGCCATCACCTCTTTTGCCGCTCATCCAAAAAACAAACCCGAAACCAAAAATAAACAACAACAACAATAAAAACAGTCAAAAAGCACTCGAAATGCCAAATGAGTTAAGCCCCGCCCCCCACTCTCGTTTTGCCTAATGGGCGTTCAGTGGGTGGAAGGAAGGGTGAGTTGGTCCGAGGGTCGGAGGGTAGGTCGGTCGGCTGGTTGCCTGCGCACCTTTTGCAATTAATCCCTAGTCCTAGACCAAGCGACCAAGCGACCTACCGTCCGACCATCCGACCGCCTTCGCTCCTCCAAACTCAACTCCTCAACTATATGAATTTGGCTAAAGAAATGGCAGTTTTACCACCTCAAATCCTACACCATCGTAGCAGCAGTAGCACCTCCGTCCCCCATTCTCCTCTAGCGTCTCTCTTTTTTGTGCGTTTTTCATAAACAAAAACAGAGGAAAATCTGTTGGCTGCCTGCTGGCAACGACGACGAAACAGTGTGCCTCCTCTCTGCAATTTGGCAGCGTTTTGTGGTAGGTACCCTCCCTCTCCCTCTCCCTCCACCCCTTCCGCTCTTCAGTTTCTTTCTCGAGCCGTTAAGCTCTGGCGCAATGGCTGAAGCTGCTGCTGCCATTTTTCGGTCTCAAGTGACAAATATTAGAGCAGTCTTTATCGCTAATTAGACTTTGTAGCCGTAAATCTGTTGTCAGTTATTGTTGTTGTTGTTGGAAGAGAGAGAGAGAGAGGGGGCGGGCGGGGAAAGGGCCAAAAGCTCATCTCATGCTGTGCCATTGTATCTATAGCTCTTACTATTTATATATATATATATATATATATTTAGTATATAAACGCATTGTTTAAGACCATGAGAAATGCATTTCTGGTCTGTGCCAAGTGGCTGAAATTGATATGCCGGAAGCATTATACACTCTCGACTCTCTGAAAAGAGTTCAACATGATAAGTTATAACCACGACCCTTCGCTTCCCCCCTTCTCCCACTACAAATGTTTAGGCTAGTTCAAAAGGTTACTGCATTACAATCGAGCTACTCCTATTGGGCACGATTAACTTTAGCAATTGAGAATCAATGTGTTGAACACTTTTCTTGATTCTGAAGGACCCTGTGATTCGCCATAGTAGTTCACTTATATCCAACAGCTTTAACAATTCTTTAAGCTTTATGTTAAAGTTAAAGGAAAATGGAAAACGGAAATGTTGTACAATTTGTTATTTAATAAAAATCAATGCCATTAAGCTAATATTTTGCAAGTTGAATTTGGTTTATAATCTGTTTTAATCTCGAGCCACAAACACCATTTCGAAAACGGCTTACGATTTCCACTTGAAGCGTTTTCCTACTCTCCTACTTTCGGGTTTTTGTTTCTGTATCCATACAATTTTCATTATTCGGTTTTTTGGCCAGAAAAACAAACTGTTGTTTGTTTGTTATTGCGCCACATGCGACACCAGCAGCAGCAACATCAACTGCAAAAAGGGTGGGGTAAGGGTGGTGTGGGGTGTGGGGGGATAGACACAGTCTATGGCTAACTATGGAAAACAATAGCCTTGGATTGCATCCAGCTACAATTGAGCCGAGTTTGAGTTGAGACAAAACGGCAGGCGGCCCATTTAAAAAACAGCCAAAAAAAAAAAAAAAAAAAACCAACAGCCAACAACAAATAGCAGTCCGATTATGCGAATTTTTTATGGCACATATGAGACTAATAGAGAGAAAGAACTGTGAGGGGCGGCGGCGGCGGCGGCAGCAGAAGAAGCAGAAGCAGCTGCCAAAGAAACGAACCGAAGCCAAAGCCAAAGCCTTGTGGCAATTTATGCGGCTCAGTGTTGCATTAAATGTACAGTGAAATGCTTGAGTTAATAAAAAACAGAGAGAAATTTTTACAAAAATCCAAGAGTAGAATCCTAGAAACAGAAAAAGGCCTACAACACACAAAGTGTGGCAGGAAATGAAGCGTGCCCCCGCCTATCCTTCTGGCTCTGTCTCTCTCTCTATGTCACTCTTCTATATTTGATACCCTTTCCAAAATAATATAGAATATGTACATAACTCCTGTTTTGGGGCTTTACAAAGCATAGATAGGCATTATTTTCAAACTCAAACTTGAGGTTTTTATGTAATTAAGCGTGGGCTAGATAAGATTCTGAATCAACAGGGCATAATCATTCGGAAGCATTTGACAGTAGTCTCTCTAAGGTCATCCTGCTGGTCGCTTATCGCCTGCATAGGATTTTACTCTCCATCATAATCATAATCAGGATATATATTTGCAGGGTATGCAAAGTTCACTAATGTCGCAATCGTATAATTCCCATGATTATTTCGATACACTTGAAAAAATGCAAACAAAATGGTGGTTCACATGTCTAATATATATATATATATAAGTATTTAGAATACATTTTAGCATTAAGAACTCCTCTAGGATGCTGATCATGGTTTATTCGCCTGCTAAGCCAAACTGAAAATAGCTTCCTAACATCTAAGAAACAGATCTACAATTAAGAAACTTTATACTTGTCATATTTTACTTCAAGTGTAGGTAATAAGCGTTGCTAACTTCGGTTTCTTTCGGTTCTTTTTTTTTTTTGCCCCCGTTGCTTCTTTTTGTTCTTGGTTCTGTTTCTGGGCCTAACCAAGCGCAACCAAAAACTTAGTTAACACACACACATATACACACACTCTCAACACTTGTATAGATGTTAGTGTGGCATGTGTATGATAAATAGCTTTCAATTTATATGCCTCGAGGGCGGCGGCGTCGTCGACCAAAGGTTTGGAGGGATGGGGACTTAAAGGTGTTCAAGGGTCATTTATCAGGCGAAGAGGCACAAGCTTCTCTACATAGCAAGATGAAATTTATGCTTCTCCCCGAAACACCCAAACACTCCCGCACACCCGCACACACACACATACACACCCACACTCAACGAGAGTGAGTGGATGAGAGAGAGAGAGAGAGAGAGAGACACACATAGCTTCAACTCCAACTAGTTAGTAGTGGAACGCATTCATTTCGATTTGGAAAGTGAAAATCATTTGCAATTGTGGCAGTATTTGGTCGAAATTACTTTAAGCCCAACAGAGCAACCAGCTGCTACCGGAGGACCCAGACCCAGAAAACAGATTTCTTCTTCCTCGCCCTCTCTCTCTCTCTCTCTATCTGAGTGCTCCTCCTTCTCCTACTCCTCGTCGGTTAAATGAGTGAGTAAATGTGTAGCTGTCGACAGGTGTGCAAGTAATTACACTCACACCCATCATCAGAATAGCCGTTTGCATACGTTGAAGGAACGAACCAACGAACGAGCGAACGGAACGACCCGGGCACACACAATTTATATTTGCCAAAGCTGCCGCTGCCTGACTGGTTGGCTGGCTGGATGGCTGGCAGGAAAAATGGTTTTCGACATCCTTTAGCCGGTTTGCCTCGTCAAAATTAATTAATTTGCAGCGCTGCAGCATCATCAGTGTAGTGAGCGTAGAGACCCAACCAAAGTCTTCGCTTACATTCCATCTAGCTTGCGGTTATGCTTCCCCCCCGCCTCCCTCCCTGATTCACTCTGCCTAACCAAAGATGGGGAATGTTTGGGGCAATGCGGCGGGCAGGGGCTTTCGAGTTAGAGGTATGTAAGTCTACAAATCAAACGGCTTAGCACTAGACTACAGCGCACTTAAATCCAGTTGTACTATAATTCTGTAATAATTCTGTTTTCTATATTTTGGCCTACATTAGTCTCTTGAAAAAAGCTTTTGATTTTTTTGAATATTCAAAACTAAAAACGAGAGAGAAAACACTGATTTTGCCCCTGAATGGAGATACAACGACTATTATGATGCCCCTATAAGTATGCTATGGCTTTTCATGGAATTCTATTTGACGAGAGTCGAGAGAGGAGAATCATGTTGCATAGTGAAATCAAAATGCTTAGGTCAGTTTGGTGTATTGATTACCATTGAAAGTGCGACGAGTGGCAATTGAATTGAATTTTGTGCTACAAATCAAGTAAGCAACTTAGCAGCTAAATAACAACAGCAGCAGCAGCAGCAGCAACATCAATAGCCGCCAGCAACCAAAGCCAAGCCCCCCATTGCCATTGCCCATGGCCCATCGACCATCATCATCCATAGCTGACCCCAATCAGTTGGATCGGACGGGGGGGTGGAGGTAAAAGCATACGCACACGCACACAGGATGAAGCAAGGGCAATCAATTGCAAGGAATGTGAAAGCAGAAAAGAACAGAACAGAGAGAGAGACTGAGAAAGTGAGAAAGAGAGAGTGAGAGAGAGAGAGAGAGAGAAAAGCACAAAATGCACAAGCCTTTTTTCCCATCGCCGTCGTTGTCGGCGACCCACATGGTAGTGAAGTGCAGCTATAAAATACTAATCCGCATCAAATGAATGCTACATCAATCTTGTGTCGGTTGCAGGCGGCGGCGTCGGTGGTGGTGGCGGCGACGGCGACGTGAGTGTTGGTTCTCAGGTGATTCTCTCTCGTTCTCATGGCAGTCGCAACTTTAATTTTGTTACTAAGCCCAGACGAACGAACTCACGAGTTGACAGGATCCATGGCAGCAGGCGGCAGCATATGGCGTAGAGCCGCTCAAAAGTCATTTCCGCAAATGTTGTCAGCGGCGACAAGAACAAACAAGGGCGACATGGCGACACTACGAGAATGGAAGAAGGGCAGGATGAGTAGGAAGAGGATGAGTGAGAGAGAATGGGAGGAGGGGGTAGGCAAAAACTAGAGATTAGGGATTTGCGTGCACATAAATGAATTTTGTGTGTACGCAGGAGGAGAAGACAGGAACCTCTTGCTAAGCCCACTAGCAGCAACAGCAGCAGCTACTGCTGCAACAGTAAACCTTATCTACACACGTGCAACACATGCCACCAATGAGCCAAGCGACCTTTCCCTTCGTTGCTTCTGCTGCTGTGCTGATCCTGTCTACTGTTTGCATTGGTGTGCAATTGTTGGCATTACGTGCCACTCTCGATTGCCATTCAATGCCATAGATGCCACATCGTAGTAGCATGAGCCGGAGCCGCCGCCAACTATTGAATTACTTTCAACCTGCGCGACTGAAGATTGCACTTGAAATAGGATTCACAGCTCACTCACTTGCTCGCTCGGCTTTCTCTCCCCGACCGCCTCTGCTCTGCTCTCACTCCGAAAAGCTTCAGATTTTCAATTTCCGTTTCCGTTTTGCCTTTCCTACCCTCCCGCCCACCATCACCCCCACCCGGAATTTTTTTTTTCTGTGTGTGTTAGCCATTTTTCCCTTGCCAGACCAGACCAGACTTGAATTCCTCTTCTTTTTTTTTTGCTCTCCATATTTCTTTTTGCTGCTCCTGTTGTTGTTGCCTTTGCTTTGTTCGTGTCTAAGCAAATGGAATAAGCGCGCTCATTGGTTGTATGGAGCTTGTTCCTGATGGATGGATGGATGGATGGATGGTTGGATGGTTGGATGGATGGAAATGCATATGTCGGCTGTAAATCTGGAAATCCCCTCCAATTGGCGAAAACTTTCCCAATGAAACAAAAGCCCACTAAAGCGTTAACACGCTGGTCACACTGTTTAAACAGAAAAACATAGAGAGAAAGAGTGGCCACCTTCCAACACTGAAGTCCAGTGTTGGGTAAGGAGGTGATAAGAAATTATCCGTATTAGAGAGAAAGTAGTTAGGTTTAAGAAAACCGAGTATGGTAACACTGCAATTCAGTGTTGAATAACGCAGGTGACAAAGAAATTCAACCATTTAACCATCATGAAAACTTGTAATTAGCAAGCTAAATCTTATACCTAAGCTAACACTGACTTTCAAATCACGAAACACAAAAACTTAAGAGATAAAGAAATAAATCGATATACCTTATACGATCATTAGGTTGCAAGGATTACAATTTCCAATTTAGTTATTTATTTGAATATACTCATTAGATATATACATTGTTGCTCTGATGCAACAATTTATGGCCATAAAATAATCCAGTGCTAATGCTTCATTTTGAGAATTCTTCAATATTAGAACTCAAGCAACTCAAGTTACTTGGACCAAATGATTGCCATTTCATTTCCCCCAAGTCTTTTACTCAACATTGTGTGACTTTCCCTCTCTTTCTCTTTCTCCTCCACCCATTTGAGGATGCCATCTGTATATAGCATGCCAACCCAAAAGATTGCAGCGCATTTACAGTCCCAAAAAGAAGACGGGTGGCAGTGGCGGTGGCGGTGGGGGTGGGGGGAAATGCAACCCATGCACGTGCATCACATTGATGGCGTTGCCCAGGGCAGCAGTTGGCACTCATGGTTCACCTCATCCTTATACTTACTTTTCCAACTTCCTTCCTTTCGCTCTGCCTTTCCCGCCAACTGATTCACTTTCTCCCATCAGGTGGCGGTGGCGGAGTTGACGGTGGCAGTACATCAATCCTTTAAGACGCAACATTCAGTGCCAATCAACAAGTGCGTTTCATCTTGGTCGCTTCCCCTCAAACACCGACATCGCCACCGCCATCCCCACCCACACTCCACTCACATAAGCTGAAAACACTTTTATTGCTAACCATTTCTTTTCTCTCTATGCTGGCAAGGATTTGTACATACATTTGTACGCTCAACACACGTTTCCTTGCACAGAGCAAGAGCGAGAGCATGGAGTGAGATTGAAGATGGGGGATGGGGACTTGGAGGTTGGGGGCGTTGGAATTGAAAAGAACTCGGCACGTATTTGTCACGTATTATATATTTATAGCAACCAATGAACCATTGAATGCATGGACGGGATGGACTTACAGACGGACGGATAGACGGACCTCCAACTACTACACGACTGCCGACTGCAGGCAAGGCATGTTGAATGCATAAAATGCCAACTTTGCCCACACACACACACACACACACATTGCTCATACGTCCCGTGTGTTTCGGTTTAGTTTAAATTGAATATGGCTAGAGAAAGGAGAGAGGAAGGACAGAGGACTGGAGTACAGAGGGAGTGCAAAAGAGATAGAGAAGAGTTTTTGCCATCACAGTTTAATTATAATTTTAATCACTTTTGCAGGCGCGGAAATGAATTTTATGAACCATGGCTTCCAAACTGTCCTAACCAGCATAAACCAATGTCAGTAAGCAAGCGAAAGACAGAGAGAGAATGAGAGCGAGAGAGACAGAGAAAGCAGTGACAAAAGGGAAATGTCGTGGGTAACGGGGGTAAAAAGTAAAGGCAGGCTCTGCCGACTGTCATGTCAATTCAATTTTTGTGCTTCCGTGCGCGGCGACAAGTTTTAGTTCCAGTCTATGTCCCTCAGTCTCCATTTCTGTAGCCATCCCACCCAGCGGCACTTTATATATACATATATATATATGTATGTACGTCATCGTCATCTTCATCATTCTCCTCCTCGTCATCATCATCATCAGTAGCAACACCTTTTGCCCAAGCGCCATTTACACGCCATCATCTATCGTCGTCTCTAAGTCTAATCAGCGCAGACAACCAGAGCCAGAGATGGGAGCAGGACCAGGACCAAGCCAGCCCACCATCACTTAAGAAGAGGGTTCGGTACTTGTCCTTTACTCACACTACTATGTATATCCTCCACCTTCTCCTCTCTTCCTTTTTCCTTCCTCTACCTCTGAATCAATTTTAATGTCGCATTTGTTGCTTGGATTTGTCGAGAGCAAAAAGAAAGGCAAAGCAGATAAAAAATTATGAAATATTAAAAAAAAGAAAGAAAAAAAGCAAAAGCACCGAAAGAATCAGCAGAAAACCAACTTCATCGGGTGTGTGTGATAATTGTATACTCTTATTATTCCTTAATTAACTTAATCCTGGAGCGGCAATAAAGTGGAACTAATTCCTATACATTAGAGAAAATAGTCGCTTTAATTAGAAAATACTTTCAAATGAGTGGAAAATGAGTTGGAACTAGTTCGAATTCGTTAGAAAACGTAAATAGTTTCCAATAACTTCAGCTGAAGCGAGAATAACCTCGAATACCCGTTGCAAATGCGTTGGAACTAGTTCCCATTAGTAAAATAAAAGCTTGAATCCATTATAAATATGCAGAATCACAGTGCAAGAAATTAAAAAATCAAACTAATCAGTGTGCGGTCCACACACAGCCTGAAGATCAGCATAGATTCAATTTCAAGTCATTCCATCAAATGATATACCCCATCTTTAATAAAGGGTATGACAATACAATAACAAAAGGAAAACGACGACGACAAAAAAAAATGCCACCCCAGGCAAAACAAATTGAATCATATTTTTAACACAGAAGAAAATGGGAAATTATAATTGCCAGCTGAGCAGCATTTGAATTTGCATTTGCTTGGCAAGACTACACCGCAGCAGCAGCAGCAGCAGTTCAGTTCACTTCACTTCAGTTCATTCATGGACTTTGTTATGAATTAAAATACATATAAACATACACATATCTCTCTCACATAGAGGTACATACTTATGTATGTATGTTTGTATGTATGGCTAAAAGACAAGGCTGCTGACATGTTTTGTCCACAGGCACGCATTCTCTTGCGGCGGGCCTGAATGACAGACTGAAGGGAACCGACCGAACAGAGAGCACTACAGAAATGGCTGCTTGGCTGGCTGGCTGGCTGGCTGGCAAGTTTCCCAACGGCACGCGCTCTGCTTTACCATCAGCTTCCTGATCCCGTGTCAGCAGCCTGGCTATGTCACTCATATGTATGTGTGCCCACAAATATCCAACCCCGAAAATCTCTTCACTCTACCCCCCCTCCCGTCACTCTATCTGCCCGACCCGATCCCACTCCCCTCCTGCCTCCTTCACGTTGCTGCCACGCACGAACGCTTACTTTGTCGCATGCACAACTTTTGGCTATTAAGTCATTTTTTGGCTTTTTAGATTTGCGACAAATTTTTCAACATTTTCGTTGTTTGGTTTTTCTTTTTTCTACTGCTCCCCACTAATTGCCCAGACTTTGGTGGCATTTTGTTATATCTTTTTCGTTTTATATGTATTTTTTTTTTTTTTTTTTTGTGAATTTTAAACAGTTTAAGGAACAAAAACAACAAAAGCAACAGCAGCAAGCAGGAGAAGGATGAGGATGAGGAAGGAAAAAAAAACACTTTATCATCTCTTGAAAGTGGGCAACTGTGTTGTTGGTTGGGCCGCCTGTGTTAGACACAATCGAAGCAGCTGCCTGCCTCTGCATGGCTCCAAGTTGATGTTGCATCTGCCTGCTTCTTCTTCATCATCATCATCATCTCAACTTCTTCTTCTTCGTCTTGTTGGACTCTTGGACACACAACTTCAACTCTTTCATAAGAATTTTACTTGAATGAATTGTGCAGAAGAGCCTCAAGTGGATGGATGACGAACCAGACTAACAGAGACAGTTAAAGGGAAGAGCTAGCTACCAGCACGGATAAACTGCAACTTGAAGGAATAGAGGACAACGAGGTGGAGAAGGAGGAGCAGGAGAAGCAAGAGGAGAGAAAACCTTTCGTAACAATGACAATGCAGCTAGGAATGGTATATGATAGGATGCTAAGAGGATGCTCTATGCAAACTTCAATTAGAATGAAAAGAGAAATCAATAACAGAAAATCTATCGAACTTAGAATATTATGCTTTAAAAATTTTGTACAAATCATATTGAAAATGTTGCAATAAAAATATATTTTTTATCATATGGAAATCATTTTAAAAGCGCCAATTGTTTGCCTTTCTATCTCCATCAGAAATCAGTTTGCGAGATCAGTTTTTACTCATTTTTACCTAAAATTCTCAACCAGTTTAGGACGACGAATCATAGAAACACTTTGGAACTAGTTATAAAGAACATTTAAATTAGTTTTCTACGAATTGACAGTTAGTTTAATGAAAGCCTTTTCTTATTCAGTTGATTATGCATTCCAAAGCGATGTCATTTTAATATCGGTTAAGAACTGGTTGATTTTATTCTAGTTGCGACTCTAAACAATTATAAATAAAAGGAAATTTGAACTTGTTTTCTGGCAGCAATAATTATTCGATCTATCATCAACTTATTAATATATCTTTGACCGATTTCACGCATTTCAAATGATCACAAATATCTCATATATGGAGGAATGAAAGTTAATACTTTAGAGGATCTGAATGATATGATTGTTGCAAATTCATAAGAGTCAGTTGACTTTAACCTCAACTGCCATAGATTTATTTCGATAGCATCTAAAAGTTCTATTTTCTATTTTTTTTTTTTTTCGACTCTGCCAAATAGCTGATAAAATACTTATACCCCAAAGGAAAAAAAAAAAAAGAATTCACTCAAATTACGAGAAACTTTCCCAGTTTTCAGTTTATTGTAAGTGACAGGACAAACAATGGGGCTGGTCTGCTAGAAAACCCCAACCACCCCGTATCCATCCTCGTGCCCACCCCAATATTGCCTAGCCAAGTTAAAAGTGAAAAGTAAGATTTGTCACGCACTGATGCATCTTAAAGCGTTTTAATTACCCACGAAATGAATGGAAGCTAAGAGACAGAAGGCAAGAAAGAGCCACCGACAGAGACAGAGAGAGAGAAAGAGAGAAACTTTAGGATAATATGCAAACCAGGACAATAATTCACTTGCAGCCACAAAGGACCCAAAATGGGACTAAGCAGAAATGTGAGCCAAAAACCAATGGCTCGACTCGGCTCTCTGGATATGGTCTGGTCTGGTGTGGACTGGTGTGGACTGGACTGGACTGAACTGGTCTGGTTTGGTCTGGGCATTGGCTATGATGTTGCATTTGCAATTTGCATTTTGGATGCTCGAGCAATTAATAGCGCACACGTAAACAAAACAGAGCCAAGCAGACCAAGTCCAGCAGGACGAAAAGGACTTACGACAATGACAATAGCAAAAGGGCTACGGCTATCAAAATGCAAAGCAGCAGGATAGCAGGCAGGCAGGCAGGCAGCAGCAGAATAGGTAGAGTATAGTATAGGGTTGGATTGGGTTTGCGATTGGGTTTGGGTTTGGGTTTGAATCGGAGGGAGGCAGGTAATGAAAATGCTTAATGGCTTGCAAAGTGTCACAGTGGCTGGTCGAATGGCTGGCTGGCTGGCTGGCTGCACGCCGACCTGTGCCGCAATGACGAAAATGGTGTGGAGGAGCGGCGGGGGGTGAGTTTGAATGGCAATGGGAAAATTGCAAATGCGAATGCAATTGGCAAAACTTAAAGCGCGTTAAATTCCAACTGAGTTGAAGTGCGCATAAAAAGTCAATTAAAAAAAAAAAAACCGGCAAATCCAGTGAGTTGCTTTTGCAGCTGGTCTACAGAGAGGGTCCTTCTCCTTCCCTCCCCGTACTCACCCCTCTTCAGAGCCGTCTTTCTCTCTCTCTCTCTCGCTCAGTCTCTCAAGTGCATGAGTGTTGGCCATCGCTTTTAGCAGAATAAACAGTGAAAGTTGCTTCAAAAGAGGACACAGGCCAAGACAGAGCCAGAGACCTATGAAACGAGACAGGAAGCAAGACAGTGGAACCAGACTAAAGCAGGGCGAGCGGGAAGCGGCGAGCTGAAAGCTGAGAGGGGGTGTCACAATGAAGAAGAGAGAACGAAGCGAAAGGGGTCAGAGGAAATCGGTAAAGAGAAAGGGTTTAGAGTGTGCGAGAGAAGAAGAGAAAAAAAAAGGAGTAAAACATAGTGGACCTTTGAACGTGTTGAACTTTCAAATGGCTTTGCGCGCGGCTGCCAGCTAATGGCATTACAGTTCACTCCTCCCACTTCTACTCTCTGTCCCATCCCATTGCCACTGACTCAGCTACTGACATTGCCACTGCCTTCTTCTTCGCCCTCGTCTCTTTGACTGCATATAAAGAGCGTGCGAAAAAGCAAAGTGTAACTGCAATGTGTGTGTGTGTGTCTGTGTGTGTCCAGGCTGAGTCTAAACTGAAAGAAAAAATCGACACAATTTCAGAAAGCTTTCATGGATTAACAACTCGATGAAAATCATTGAAATACGTTTCGTTCGAGGCCTATTTTTAGATCCGTTTGAGTAGTTCTGCTGTATTTTAAGAAGCAGATCAGAAAAAAGGTTTGGAAAACTTTGTTGCTGGAGAGACGCGCGAGCATGTTTAAGACACCGTCTTCAGGCTTGCTTGTGCGTTCCTTAGCCTAGTTTTTGGGCTATTAATGAACCTGTGCGTGAATAAATGCATTTTAATGCAAATTTCTCTCGGTGTATACTTTGTGTGTGTGTGTGTCTGTGCCAGTGAGTGTGTAAGTGTATGAGTCTTTGCAATTAGAGTGACGTACGGTTTATTGATGCCATTTGGCCATTTGGCATGCATTAGAAACATGCCAAGTTTTCAAGGTAAAAATATCAAAGTTGAAGTGCAGTTTTTGTAATACACGTTTCGTCTCTATACTATAGTAGATATAGTAGATATAGTATGTTTGTCACGCAGCGTCGAGTCTATAAATTATTTCTTCTGATAATTGGCAAAAAGGAGGGGTGGGAGTGGGACAAACAAAGATACAGAGAGTGACAGAGATAGAGAGAGAGAGAGAGAGAGAGAGAGCGAGACTAGTGCAATATCCAAACAAAATAACTAACAAACAGCAATCAATTGTTGTTTTTGTTGTTGCTGTTGTTGTTGGAGCGGAAATCACAGTTGCTGCCCTGACATTTGCTCCGTAATTACCGTTATAACACACACGTGTAGATGTGTGTATGGGTGTGTGTGCAAGTGGAGTGTATATTCGCTGCAAAAACTTTTTTTCCCCACTCTCCACCCTCAGCCCGAAAGCCAACAACAAAAACGGAACAGAGGAGGATCCCAAAAACCTCGACGATGGCAACCACATCTAATCGCTGCACTTCACGTAAATGACACGAAAATGTTTTCAAATTAAATACGACAACTATGACGGTGTGACGCCATCTAGCGGCGGGCAGCGGCCGGAATCCACCACCACCCACCCATTCAACTCTACCCAATCCCCCCGTTTATGGCCAAAGTTAACAGTTCGCTGGGTTACGGCAACGGTAAATGGGAGAATTGCTGCTGGTGCTGCTGCTGTTTGTTTGCATTTTCTTTTAGTCGTTTTTTAGTTAGTAGCTAGTGGCACTTTAGTTAACAGTAAAGCCATATACTTAGTAGGTACCTAGTGATTGTTGTTGTTTGTTTTTTTTTCGTACTGCCAATATGGGCAAATAAAATGCAAAAGCAAATATTGATTTTCTATAGATTGAAGCCCACTGACTGAGCTATATTGCATTTAGTTTGGGGTTGGGTTTGAGTTTTGGTTTCGGTTTCGGTTTGAATTGAATTGGGTAGCTAATTTGATTCACAATGTAGATAAAATATACGCTTTTTATTTATGTTTTTTATATGTACATATATACATATGTATTTGACGCAATTATGTTATGCACATTTACTCTTACTTTATTTTTTTTGTGTTTCTAAATTTATTTGTCATCAGATTTTTGCCACTGATTCAATTGGCCGACAAATTTGTATTCACTGCACTATGGGGTAGGCAAAAAAATGTCAAAACTATTTAAAAATTGGGTCAACTTGATGATGTAATTAAGTGAAAACAAAAATAATTTAGTGTGTCCATATGTAGTCATTACCTTTTAGGCGTTTCCTAACCAATATTGGCTTTTTTTTAATATTTATTATGCAATTCTGTCAATTGCAGAAAGCTTTAATATTCCTTAATATCTGAGAATCATCCCACTTATTAATTACTTTCTCAAATCTCTATAATTTCCAGTTAAAACATATCCTGCAGTGTTCTTCTTGTATGAGCCTCAGTCGAACCCTTTACTTTAGCTATACTGTACCCCTAACTGAGGGTTAACTTGCTATTAACTTTATCTGAAGCTTGCATATCCCTTCTTCCCTATTAAAGGTTGTCTCGACACTGTCTTACCTGCTTCGGAATTTTTTTCAAGCATTATCTTGGCACAAACATATCATAAAAGCATCTAAAATTGGGGTTATCTCTTTCCGAAGCTTTAGTTATTGCAAGCTCGATCTTAGATTTGGCCTTACATTCTTTTACCCAACCTTAATGTGGGCCCATGGTGTATGTTAAGGATACCAGTATGGAAAGAATATGCAAGCACATACATATAAGGATTATTTTTAGTATTTTTTGTAAATAGAGCAATTAAGTTGCATTTTGAGGCGATTATGAAGAGTAGAACCGTATATATTTTCTTGCATATTTACCGAACAACAAAAAATATACATTCGAATGCAATTGTTTTGTATTATTATTCACATTTAAAATACCAAAAAACCATTTGATGCTATTTGTTATTTTAGTTGAAAAACTGCATATGCAAGTAGTCAGAAGGAGTGAGAAAGGGTGGGGGAGCGGAGGGGGAGTCAGAGATGCGGGTGGGTGAGTGTAAGTGTGAGTGTCCTACGAATAACTCATAGATACGCAATGCAATTCATATGAAAGTGTGTGCTTAATTTAACTGCTGCCAGAGTTGCCACCGCCTTCCCATACCCCCCTCTTCACCCTGTTGAGTCTTTGTCGCTGCGTAGATGATTTAAAATGTGCATAATAAGCGGGAAAACGAAACGAACAAAAAATAATAATAATAAAAAAGGGAAGAAGAAAATAAAGAATGAAGAATATATAGACTAGAGAAACAGTTGAAGCTGCCTGTCTCCCTCTAGCCCCTACCACCCTCTCTTCTCCTCTGCAGTCTCTGACTCTCTGGAATATATTTGAATCACAAAACTAACAAATAAATAACACAAGCAACGACGAGAAATGTGTAAGACAAACAAAACAAAAAAAAAACCCAAGCAGACAAATGGCAAACGGTTACGAGAGATAGATAGACAGAAAAAGAGAGAGAGAGAGAGAGGGGAAAGGCGACGTGTGTGGGGGTAAAGGTGGAAAAACATATTCAAATTTAAAATTTCTGCTTGATTTTCTTCTTCTTCTACGGGTTGTTGTTGTTGCTCTCTCGATGCATGCACCTTGCCCGCTGCTATACTATATATTCCTGTTGTTCCTGTAGTTGTTGTCGTTTGCATTTTGGCAAAACAGTGCGAGACGTGGAACTTTTCACACATGCGAAAAGCCAGGCCAAATCTCAATATATACATGTGTGTGTGTGTGTGTGTGCGTGTGTGTGTGTGTGCCGCTGAGCATACATACATATGTATGTGTTTACAGTTAGCGGGCGCCAAACCAAGGTGTCGCCATGCACCCAAAAATCGTTTCAGCGTGAATACATTTGCCCCGTCACCATGCCTTCATACCCTTTTGCTCCACCCCCCTTACATTCCCCGCCCCCGTCGGGTGTGCGTGTGTGAGAGAAAAGGAGACACTGTGGTGCCAAACTTGATTAATTTGATTGACGCGCGATATATAAATTCACCAATTTCAAAAGATTTCCTTAGACGATCCGGCAATGCCTATTCCTAAACAAGCGTCTAAACTAAGGTTGCGAAACGTATAGTTTTGCAAAGAAATGGCAACGCCAAAAATAAACCTACCTGAATATGTGGCAACTCTTTAACGAAACTAACGAAACTTTGAAAACTAAGTTTCTCAAAAATCTGACAACACCAAAACAAAATTTGAATGTCAAGTGACAAAACTGCTTCCGAAAGTCTACGATCTCTAAGCTCCAGTAACATCAAACTGACAACCTTCAAAGGTATATATATCTTTCGTATCTGATCTTATCTTTCTTATCCAAGAAGCCAATTTCTTTTTAAATCCTTATGGATATCTCGATACTCTGATATTTGCTTAAACTTGACGAACACTGAAGAAACTTGAACATTTTGATAGTCCGAAAAACCACTGTGCCGACTGGTTAGGTCTGTGCTGTGCCACATACCTTGAAAATGTATGTATGTAGGTGGCTAGGTAGGTAGGTAGGTAGGTAGGTAGCGCCGCTTCGGTGAAATGTATTCGCATTTTCGCAAAACGCGCTGCATTAATTACCGCAGCAGCCTCCAATGTGAGTTGGTGGCACGTTTGCCCGGGCATGGTCTGGCCTCCATTTGGCCTCCATGCGCTACCTACCTTCCCTTCCCTCCCACTGCTTTGCATCCCCCCACCGCCCCACCTCTCGTGCAGCGTTTCACACTTCTGCTGCTTCACCTGGCAGCTGCTTTAGGCATCTCACGGAGGAGAGGAGCCTGGTCAACGGTTCGTTTCGTTTCGCTTGGCTCTGGTTCTGGGTCTGGGTCTGGCGCTGCTGCTGATATGTTAAGCTGCATTTTGGCTTACAAAAATATGGAGAGAAAACGTAGAGCACCTGAAAATCCTTTTTACCTTGTTTGGACATTTTCGTTGATGTATTACGTAAGTGCGGCATTTGTGGTGTATATAAAAGAGAGTTGCAAAATAGCCTTAAACACACACACACACACACACAAGCACAGAAAAAGAGGGAAAACGCAAAAAGAAAAAAAACGGAGTGTTGGAATTGGAATGCTAAATGATGAAGAAGTGTGCGTGTGTTTGTGTGTGTGTGTGACTGAGTGTGTGGAATGGCTTTAAAGTTGGCAATGAAAAAGTTTTATATTGCAACTGAAAACATATAAATTATATGAGCTTCGCTTTGGATTAGTCTATGAATGGAAATAAAAGGAAAGAGTAAGAGGAAACGAACTGAGAGAATGAGTTTTGGTTTTGGTTTACATCTCTACATCTCCCTAAATTTCAGTGAAATCAAGTCAAAAACTTTCTAGATAACAATTCCACTGCTTATAACTGGGTCACCTTAGCATTATTTGAACAACCAATTCAAATTCAATCGTTCAACTCGTAATCCAATTAACACGACAGAGCTGCAGAATTCCAATGCTTAAGATTGTTCAGCAACCGCAAACTTAACCCATTTAAAACTGATTCTTGTGTTCTTGTAGAAGCTACCTGACCTGATATAAGAAAACGAAAAGGAGACTTTTCATTATTTCAATTTCAAAATTACCGATTTTCAGTCTCATCACTCAATTATTTTCTAGTTCACTGGAGCATTGCCTTTCGCACAAAGGCGATATCCATTGCCAAGGATAAAAAATAGTTCAACTTTATTTTATCCCATAAGTATGCTACAAAAATATAATTTCTCAGCGGTACTTCATTCGATGCTATGGTAAATTTTTAGCTATCACAATAATCAAGCTTAAATCTAAACACGGTTTGATTCGAGAATTTCTCTAATTCAGTCTGCTTCTAAATGAACTGTCAATAGATACTCACAAAAACCTGCAAATTTACAGTAATTTACGTAATATTTGAATAAATTTGAAATAAAGCAACGAATCAACTGAGAAATGAATGGAAATTAACCAAAAGATAGCCAACTCTGATGATGCAAATCTAAATGCATTTTCATGAAACTTATCATCTTCATCGTCATTATTATTATTATTATTATCGTTGTTGTTGTTGTTGGTTACCACTTTTCAGTAGTTGGAAGAGTTTGTTTTTGCATTTATTAAAAAGTTTCCTTTTATTATTGATTGATTCTCCATACATACAAATGTATATATATATATATATATGTACTACATACATATATATGGACACAATGCTTTTGGCTTCCCTAATTGATTCTCCATATTATCGAGAGAGAACGAACTCTTCTGCTTCTTCATCATCTGCTGCTTTATGTTGTTTACCGCAACATGCATACATATATCTACATACATATATATTAAATGCATGTGTGTGTGTTTGTGTGTGTGTGAGTGTGTAGAACACAATATCCGGAACCGCAACCTTGTCGCACTTGCCTTGCCGCAATCTAAAAGGTTTCCACCAGCTCTTGCATACTCAGCAAGTAACCGATGAGTACATACATACATATATTCATGACCATACACACACACATGTGTGTGTGTGTGTGTGTGTGTGTCAAGGAGTACTACGATGGCAATATAAATCAAAAGCTTTTCCAACTCCATCCATCATCCATGTCCTGTCTTGGTCCCAACCCCAACCCCAGACCCCAAACCCATCTCAATTCCCGCTTTTGTATGCGACCAGCCATTATCACACGAATTAAATGCACATTTGCAGTGAAGTGAAGATGGAACTGGTCGCCCAGCCCCCTAGCCCCCTAGCCCCCTAGCCCCCTAGCCCCCTAGCCACCTAGCCACCCCCTCAGTTCCATCCAATTATGTAGATGCAGAAAACCCTTGGGATGTTTTCGTCGCTTTGGGCATTGTTAAACGATTAAGAAAAAGGCATGCAGCAAAACTAGGCAGGTGCCAAAGACGTACAACGTAGAGAACTTCAAGTTGTTCCAACATTTTTGCTTCAAATTGAAGGCAGGCAGCAGCAATGTCGATGCAAATTGGAGGAGATGCGAAAGAGAGAGAGAAAAAAACACATCCTTGTCGTCCTGCGACGTCGTCCTGCGACGTCGTCCTTGTAGCTGTTGGCAAATTCAATTCAAATTTTGTAAGCATTAAAAAACTTGGGAAAAAACTTGACGGCGGCGGCGGCAGCGGCATCGCCGGGAAATAAAAGTGAGGCGCGCACACACAAAAGCAAGAAAATTTATGAAAAGATAAAAGACGCAGGCGTTCATTCAAAACATAACACACCCACCCACCCACACACACATATACATACCCAGGTGAGGACAAGCAACGAAAGCCAAGCAATTTTAAATGTCGACAGGCGGCCGCGAAATGGATGGTGGAAAGGGGGGCAAGCTGGCAGGTGGCAGGAGGCAGTCTACATTTTGTGGCTGCCACTTGAGGCCGCATTACTTCAACTTTGAAGATGCTCGCTCGCGATGGCGACACCTAGCGTGCACAGCTGGAAGCTGGAAAACTGAAAACAGGTCCTGACGACGATGACGTCGAAGACCCACTGTCCCCGCATCCCTCCTTCCTACTTCTCTTTTTCTCTTTTTCTCTTTTTCTCTTTCTCTCTCTCTCTCTCTCTATGTGTAATATGCAAACAGATTTTTTTCACTTTCATTGAGAGAGATGCTGCTAGCTGGAGTGGTGAATGGGGGGAGGGAGGTGGCGGTTACTTGTTTGCAGCAAACACAGCAAACCTAACTCCATATAACCTCCCCTCCCCTTTCCACCCCTCTCTAACCACAGAACGTTTGCTGAAAAGAAGTTTTTTAGCAACTCAGCAGAAAAAAACACACACACAGAGAGAAGAAGAAAGGAAATACAAAAGCCCAGAAAGAAGTTAACCGGGGGGCGTGGGGGTTAGAAGGAGGAGGGATGTGGGAGGTGGGAAGGGGGGGGGGAGGCAAACGCTTTGTCTGTGTGGCAGCACATTTTCAAAATGTCCTCGTTGCCGTTGCGTACCGTTTGCCTAATGTCATGTGCTTGCTGCTGCATGTTGGCAATAAAAAACACGCAACAAAAGGCTGAAAAGCTGCAAGCGTACAAAACATTTAATCACACTTGGCGAAACTAGTAACCAGCAGCGCCCCCCAACACATACACATACACTCACCCTCACCCTCCACCCACCCCCTAAAGACCCAATGCACCCAACTCTATTCACTCTCTCTATCTATCTAGCGACCAATTGGCAAATTAACTTTCATTTCAATTCATTTGAAACGGCATTTGAAACGATACATTAACACCTGCTATTCAAGTAATTTTCGGTCTAAATTGTATAGGAGAGAGAGATAACCAGGAAAAAAGGAAAAAAAAACGAAAAGTGTTACGCCCCTTTTTGACTAAACCAATTTCGATTGGCTTTACGACATTTTGGTCAGACAAGAGAAAGAGAGAGAGCACCACACACACACACACACACACAGAGAAAAAAGGTTAATCAAGTCAAATTGTTAGTTGAAATAGTTTGCTTTATTTGCTTTAAAATTGAATTGAAAGGGTTTAGAAAAGGGAAAATGATTTGGAAATGCATTGAGCAAGGATGACGGGTGAGGGGTGGCGGAGGGGATTCAACAATTTGCTTGAAAGTATTTGAAGGGAAAAAAACCCCCCAATTGAAGGTTAAATGTTTCCGGACGCTAAGCTAATATCAATCAATCAATAAAAATTGCAGTTAAATATTCTTGGAATTCGAATCGCTTTTATAATTTTTGTTAATAAAATCAATCTTGAAAGGAATTTAGTTTCAGCCAAAGAAAAAGATAAATAATATATATAAAATTTATATTAAGTGAACGTGGATGGTGGAGGAGCTAAGTGATGAAAGAAGCTCACGACCTAATCTGCGTCTGTAGGAGAATAATGTGTTAGGTTTTCTCAGATCCTGAAGTTTCTTCTATATTCCCATGGTTTAAACGCAACTCCACTTTACTGGAGTTTGATAGTCTGTTGATGACCTAATCTGTGCAAAGTCATGGACCTGAATATGGAGACATCTTCACTAGAAGCGAGGCTAAATACATAAATTTTCGCTTCTTAAGTCTCTCACTCAACTCACTTTGTTTTATGTGAAGAAAAAAACTATATACACACAGATATATCTATAATTTCTATCAACTGATATTTCCTGACCTATGTACATATGTATGTACATATATATGTATATGTATGTGTGTGTGTACATACATATGTATATTTATTATTATTATTATGCAAAATATGTAATTCGATTCACATATTACGCAAAAGCGAGTACATAAGTCCTTCCGGCTTTGCTTATCACTAGAACACACTAAACACTAAATCAATTTCTGCTCGACTGCTCCATTACTATGAGTATGAGCCAGAGAGTTGTTGCCTTTACCTACCAGATAACCTCCTTGAACCACTTTAGGGTAAGCCCACATCCCTATCCCGTATGCCGTTTCCCGTGTCCCTTACTCCTAACATGCGTCCTCTTTTACCTTTTGCGCTATGTCACCGTCGTTGTTGTCGTTGTCGTAGATAAACCCAAGCCAAATCCAAAACAAAATCCACATCATAACCACCACAAAAAAAAAAAAAAAACTGTCTTTACGGCACTTAAGCAAGCTGGATGAGTAGAAGAGTGCAAGAGTGGGGGGAGGGGCGGAGTGGGCAGGAGCAAAAAAAAAAAAAAAAAAAAGAAAAAAGAAATGAATAATTGCCAATATGCCACAAATTATTTCAAATGAAATGTGAGTGCCTGGCCACACAAAACGAGCTCGTAAAATATATATTTATGATTTATAAGCAAGCCACAAATAAAATGAAAATAAAAAATATATACTATAAAAATGTAAGAACGAGGGGGAGAGGATATGGGGCCAGGGAATATGAAGAATCGTAGAAAAAACCTCTGGCAAATAAAACAAGCTCGTATAGATAAAAGTTTGACAGAGTTGAAGGCGTGGTTCAACCGGGAGGTGGAATGCAAGCCGAGGTTCTCGGGTGTTCCCTCCAGCCCCGAGTCTCCGTCTGTCTCTCTCTCTCTCTCTCTCTTTCTCTCTTACTCCGCCCCCCCAAAAAACTTGGCAAGCAATGAGATAGATTTGACATGAACCAGGGGCCAGCCAGGAGCCACTTAAGCAAAAGCAACACGCCCCCGCCCTGTCAACCCACTTGCCACCCAGTCCCCTCAACCAACACCACCCTCCTCCCTCGTCGTATAGCCCTTTCTTTCATTTCTTTCAACTGATCCGACATAGAAGATTGGCAACGTTGTCTGACACAACAAAGGTAGCAAAAACCATAGCGGAAACTAAATGTAATGAGAAGTTCACGACAAGTTGATCGACTAGAAGATACCGCTGTTATTAAATCTATCTCAAGACCCTTGTGATCAGACTAACACAGCTTGATGTGAAACTAGTCACTAGATCGAAGCTCGACACATTTGATTTATAGTCTTAATTTCGGTATTCAATTTTTCAGAATCGTTTCATCAATTTTCCATTATCCTTATCAATATTTCCTCTACAATCGTTCCTAGTTTTAAAAGTGTTCTAAAATGGAGAATCCTTTGATCCTGCTCGAAAATCGAGCTCTCTTTGAGGGTCAACACTAGCAAACTTGGCAGAAGGAATTCCATTGATGTGAAAGGACTCATTTTAGGACATTTACAGGATATGAAATAAGTTGCTAAACTTAATTTTTTTGTCGATGTTTGCATTTCCGTGACGTATGCAATGTTTGTTGCAAAACTAGCCAACAATTTGAAAATATGCCAAAAAAAAATAAAAATAAATAAATAAACCCCCAAAAAAGAAAAAACGCCAGAGCATTTGCAATAATAATAAGTTGTTTACGGCGCGTGAGCTTGCATCAAAACAAGCGCTGACATTTAGGGGCGGACACGGATACGGATACGGACAGAAGCACGGGGAACACAGAACGGGTCACGGATGATGATATGGACATGCAGTTTTTCTCCTGCACCCCCATCTCTCTCTCTCTCTCACACACACACACACTTTCTCTATCACTCTGTTCGTCCGTTTGTCTTGGGCATTTCCTTAGCTTAAAGAACTTTCTCAAAAGAAAGTCTACGAAGAGAGGGGGCACCGTCGTCGATGTGGCGCCATCTGTCAAGACTTTTAGACAACCGAACAGAGAGAGAGAGAGAAAGAGAGGAAAAGCTTGACGCCATTTTTATGAATGAAAAGCACTTTTTGTTCAAGCAAAGCTTTACGATAGAAATTTAAGAGACAGTGAGAGAATGGAAAGAGAAAAATGCAATGTAAGAGATATAAATTAGGAGAAGAGTATCTGTAAGAGAGAGCGAGAGAGAGAGAGCTTGCAGTCGGCGGCTTTGGGGCCCAAGCGAGCAGCTGACACAAGCCGAAAAAACTTCAGTTAGCAAATGCACGCTTGCACTAGTCACGTGCTTGCTCCTGCCAACCTCGAATGCCAGCCTGCCTCTCAAACTACGGCGGTAGCAACATAGAACACTACTTACTACACTACTGTGATTTGCATGCAACTTCGCCGTGGCAACTTCGTCATAATACACACGTAGAAAGAGAAGAAGAAGTAGAGGCGAACGAAGAAGAGGCAGCAATACAGCACAACTTGGCGGGGTCATGCAACTTTAATATGTAAACAACACCGATGTTTGTCTCTTCTTCTACGACTTAACTCCTATGTCTGTCTATCCTGAATAACTGTCTGTCTGTCTGTCCGTCCGTCTCTCTGTCCGTTTGTCTGTCTGCTTGTCTGCCTATGTGTCTGTGTATAGCGGAAGCAGACATGTTGTGTGTGACACTCTTTGACTTGACCTCGCCTAGCCCCCTAGCTAGACTAGAAATCTATGTGGAGGAGATATGTACTTATATGTTCTTCTTTCTACATCTCACTGTGTCTATGTATGTATGCACGCATGTCAATCAGAGGTAACCCCCAGCTGACATAATAACAAAACCCAAAAACAACAACAAACCCTATGTGTGTGTGTGTGTCTGCAACGAAACAAAAATTTTTGGTTATGCAAAAGAGTCGTCGACGACTTCGTCGTCGTCGTCGTCTACCACCAACAAACAACATTCAGTAGAAATATTGTGACCCAGTTTAAGGCCAGGCACAAAGTGCAGCACACACACACAGAAACACACTCTGACACACACACACACACACGAGGACGAATTACGTGAGCGGGTGGGCAATTTTTTTGGCTAGACTAAAAACGTAGATATGTATAAGTAGATATATGTATATGTACATATGTATGTACGTACACTCTAGAAAAAGTTATGTACTAAAATTCAACCATCCTCTGATTATACTCAAATCAAGCACGTATCCTTCATAATTTCTTAATTGAGAGAGACTTTTGCAAATTGAAAATACTTGAATCGAAGTGCAGCTTAAAATCCACAAAAAAATATTGTTTTGGATTGTCATCAGCTTGAAACTGACCAAAAAATGTCACAAGGATATTATGAAAAGTATTACAAATAATTGTTACCAATTGTTACATAATTTGTGACGTATCTTACACAATATCAAAGCTAAGGTTACATGGGGTAGAGCTACTTATCTATATTTATATCTATATTTATATCTATATTTATTCATATCTACATTTATTTATTTGATCGTCAGATTTATTAGAACAACAATTTGTAAGGGAAAAAATGTGTCTAGATTTATGATGGTAACACGATTTGATTAATAAGTGTGCAGTTTTTCCTTTTCCTGAGTGTAGAATTCGAAACTAAATCCATAAAGCTAACTTTTTGGAATTAAACGCACAGCAACCCACTGATTGGGCTGTATATACTATATATTTTCGTATTTCCTTCTTTTTTTTTTTTGGTTTTCCGACAAGTGTACGTGTACGTAAAAATTTCACGAAGAAGAAGATGTGTTGCTGGCTGTAGTCAAAAGGAAGACACGTAGCTCTCCACACAATTTCGTAATAACTTAATCGATGTCGACTCTTGAGCCTAGAGCCCAGAGACTTGACAATTTTTAGTATCTTTTATTCGTTTTTTTCTTCCTTTTTCCTCTCATTGCTCTTTCTTTCTTTTTTTTTGTTGTTTTCTTGGGGTTTTTTTTTGTCTGCCTATCAAGTAGGAGAGTCAGGAAGTTGGCAATATATTTGACTGCTTTTGCTAACGGAAACGCGACTAAGGTCCCACCTCCTGTTACTGGCTTTTGACAATGGCGGATTCGGTTGGTGGGTGGTAGTGAGGGGGAGGAAAATGTCGCTTAGAAGCGTTGCATTGCGTTCGCCGTAAAGCAGCCAAAAAAGAAGAGTCAACGAGCTGGAAGCAATGAAGGCTAAAAGTTGTTGCTCTTGCTGCTCCTTCAGTTGCTGCTGCTTCTGCTGCTGTGGTTTTCGGTAGTTCAGAGTTTTCTAGTCGCACCTAGTAATATATATGTACGTACATATATACACATATATATATATATATATATGTAGTAGGTAGTATATATGTTTGTGGGTGTATATGGTAGATAAGCTAGCTGGCTGGCTGAGAATTTGTATACTTCAGTTAACTGCTAATGAGACAAACTAGACTCTATGCAAAGCCTCAACATTTGAACGAAAAGCGTAAAGGAAATTGTGAAGAGAATTCATTAAAAATTTACCCACATGATTGAACTATGTAGTGGCAAACAATTTGAATCGCAAATTAAAAATAATTACCAATTTCGAAAAACTCTAAAACGGTTTAACCTAGTTTCGTAAATTATTTTCATTTATAATAAACAAATACATTGAGAAAACCCGATGGTTGAATGATAGACGTTCATAACATGTATGAGAGTACCAAATTAAATTACGATACGAAAAAATGCAGGAGACCTTCTCCTGACTAAAATAAAAAATTAACTTGACCAGGGTATACACTACACGAGTCTACATTCTAAATTTGGTAGATCTATCATTTATAGTAACTGAGATCTGTGCACTCTTACAGACGGACATGGCTATATCAATTTCTATTCTCATGCTGATCAAGAACTTTATAGGATCGGAAAAGCTTCCTTCTGTCCGTTACATACATTTTAGCGACTTTAATATACCACTGCATCTAAATTTGGAGACACTTCTCTATTAAAACCTTGTTTTTGATTCATTTACTTCAAAATAAGACTACTAAGTAACTTAAATTTTGGAAAATGTATCGTAAAAAATCTGCTTCCACTTGAAATTGACTAAAACTTTATTCATTTTATCCAAATGTAACATCATTCCCTCTCCTTCCAATCGTAATCTATTGTGCAATCAATCGATGTACATTATTAAGATAAATCTTGTATTTGATCATTTTAAACATTAAAAAAAACTGTTTATTTTTGTAGTGTCCAAGGGAGAAAAAAAAATTAAGGAATAGATGCACATGCAATTCCTTTAGAAAGCTGCAACTCAATGAAGAATTTCAGCAGCAGCAGGTAGCCGTAGCAACATATACTTACATACATATATTAAAGAAGCAAGAAGAAGTTTCCTACGTAGAAAAATAGTAGCCAAAAATCATTGCGCACAGAGTTTTGTGTGTGTAAAGAAAAGCCGCCAGCCAAAAGAAGCAAAAAGGAAAACTCAACCTAGGACAACCGAAAGCAAACCAATATGAGAGTCAGCAAGGAAGAGGCGTCTGCAATTGAAATCAAGGATGATGAAGAAGGGGGCCGCCGGGCCGTATGAGTGGTGGTGACAGAGGGGAGCGAAGGGTAGAGCTGTGGGAGGGGAGGAAGTTCCCACCAAAAAGAAGGAAAAAAAGACACCCAAACAACAAACACATAAAGTCGATAACCCGCCGGCCGGCTTGAATACTTGCGGCGAGAGGTTAGGTTTGCTCATTCTCTCTCTCTCTCTCTTTCTGAGTGTGTGTGTGTGACAGAAAGGAGCAGGCAGGACTATGACTACGAGGACTATTTTGCTTGTCTGCCTTTTGCCTATTTTAGTTTTTAGTCCGAGGCTCAACTTATGACTTCTGCCTTCTCCTTCTTTTTTTTTTTTGACATTCACAGAGCTCATTAAATGAGTGTGGGAGGGGGAGGGGGTGGAAACAGTGGGTAAAAGACGTGTAGGGGAAGGGGCTTAAAGTTTAACTACAATTTCTGTTCTGTTCTGGTTCGTTCTACATAATAATAGTTCTTGGCTGATGCTGTTGTTGTTTTTGTTCTTATTGCATAATTTTAATGTGTCATCCTTAATTTAAATGCTTCCGCTGCACACGAAGCGAATCCTTGGCAACGTCACGACATGGCCTCCAGCCTGCCTAGTTCTCTCTCTCGCTCTCTCTCTCTCTTCTCTCTCACTCTTTCCTGTCTCTTTCTCGATATATATTTATAATATATATTTGTATGTGTGTGCTTCTTTTGAGGGGGTTGCCAAAAAATTGTCTATTAGTTGGGCCAGAATGAACATTCTATAATCATGGCATATGACAAGCACCACATGCCGATGCATTTGAAGGGCGGTGGAGTGGGTTTGGCTGAGAGTGGGAACTACGTTAAATGGGAGGCAAGAGTACCTACACAACGGTTGCAACATTTTGCCCAAAAGCCTGCCGCCTGCCTGCTTTCCAGGTCTGGGCATTTGCTTATTAATTTAAAATTTTGAAGGTAAAATTGCCGACGCCTTTTAGCACACACACACACACACCCACACACCGACCGACCGTGCGACCACCCCTTGCCTAACGCAACCTTTCCCACCCTGCACATCATTCCCGAAAAACAGACATTTTGATACTTTGTACAAGTTAATTAATTGTTGCCTGGGACCTGACTCCTGCTCCTTTGCTCCAATGCTGCTGCTCCCTATGCAGTGTCACTTATGTAAATATTCCAAACCCGCCTTCTTCTAGAAAAGTTGAAAGCCAACACCAAGAGTAGCGCCAGGCACCAACAACTACAACTAAGAGGGAGACAGAGAGTAACTACTGAAAGAACAAGCAAGTACACTTAGCCAAACGAAACTATAGATTTATGTATGTAACCCAAAGGTATGCAATAAAAAAAAACTTTTAAATCTCTTAATAGTACTTTAACAATTAGTAACAGATTCACATCGCCGTACGTTTCCATTTAAAAACAATTGCTGCAAAGAGCTGTGAATTGGAAATTAGGCACGTTACAAGGAAACGGACAGCCTTGGTAATCCTAAAACCAAAGGATATACATATAATAAGGAGAAGGAGTAAGGACGACGTGTCTCCTACTCCTACAATCTTTTAGCAGATAACTCGTATTAATGGTTTGAGATCACTGGCATTATCTTTGAAAGAGCCCTTAAGCACCCCCAAAAGTAGGCAATGGATAATCTGATATCTTATAATATTCAACTGAAAATTTAGGTTTTAATCTCTCAATTTCATTCTCGCAGTGTGGGTTCTACAACAATGTGAATGCGACTATCGCCAAAGGCTTAACAACATGACCAGAACAAAGTGTCCCTTCTCCTGCATACATACATACATAGATACAAACGTGTATATGAAAAACGAACCCTGATGATGATGGCCAGCAGTGGCCTGGCATGTGTGAACTTTTTAACCAAAAAAAAAAAAGAAAAAAGAAACAAACAGAAAAAACAAGAAGAAAGAAAGCAGCAAAAAAACCTCCTGCCAAAGTCAACAAAACAGACAGCGAAGTGTAGGACTTTTGCAGGACATTAAATGCAATGCAATGCAATGCAAAAGCTAGTAGTGAAGAGAGATCCTGTATGGAGTAGCGAAATTGTAGAGTGGAGTGGTTAGCAAACCATCATCTATCAAAGGCCAAGATGTGCGAGAGCCTTCGGGATAATCACATTCAAAAGAAAAATGAAGCGAACTACAAAAAGAGAGAAGGGAAAAGAAAAACACATCACGCGAAAGATAAAGAAGAGAGAGAGAGAGAGAGAGAAAAGAAAATAAAACAGAGAGAAGAAGAAAAAAGAGAGAGGAAGCTAAACAGGAAATGTTGCTCTATGGTCGTGGAAGAGGCAGGGCGCAGTGGGCAGGAGTAGCGAAAGGGGAAGTGCCACAACTCTGACTGAACTTTGACTGATGCGTCGTTGTCGTCGTCGTTGGCGAGTGGGTGGGTGGTTGAATGAGTGACGGACTGAATAAGTTGTGGGTCGATGGAGGCAACAGTCCAGCGTTTATTTTATTGACAATTTTTTTCCTTTCCTCTCCCCTAACCCACCCTTTATCTTACTACAGTTTTGCAGCATTTCAATTTGGCGAAAGCTTGCGGCAAATTGTTGTTAACTACCTTGCCTTGCCTTGCCTTGCCTTGCCTTGCCTTGCCTTCACTACTACACACTTCACTTCACCCTAAACCATACCCCTTGGCCCGTCATCTGTGTATAAATTAATCAGGAAATCGACAAGCACCGCCCTCTGTCTGCATCCTGAGTTAGCTTAGATGACGCCTTACCAACCCCAAAACCACCCACTCACCTACCCACGGCCCAACCGCCAATAACAATCTGCCCAACGGAGAACCACCAGGTAAAAACTTTGAAAATTTGACAATTTTTAGAAAAGAAATATTGAGAATATTTTTCATCAACATTCTGTTTCCTGATTGACTAACATCCGCATTTTGCATTTGACGAAAAATTGAAACTGAAATGGCTAATAAAAATGTCAAAAACTACTACAAAAAGAAAAGCAACAAATATTGCACTCCCTCAGTATGGGTTTAGATTTGTAATAGAATTTGATGGATTTTTACGAAACTAAACTTTACTCAGTTAGGGTAATCTAAAACGAAACTATGGTCGAATCAAATCAAACACAATCTGAAATGTGTTGTAAAAAAAAAAAAAAAAAACAAATCAAATACAAATAGTCAGTTCGTCCCTGTCTGAAATAAACCATTGGACATATCTTCTTTACAGCGATAAACTACATTTATTGCCGCACATTGTTGTTCAATAAACTAAAAGTTTCAGTAGCAACAACAGTTGTACATAGTTGCGACTATGTGTATTAGTTAGTATTACTATTACGATACATTCCGAGATCCTTTATAAATGTGTAGAACACTTGCATGATCAAGACCGCCGTGTTCGCGAGGAATTCCCCATATTTTCTCACATCTTTCAGCTGTTTCCGCTGAGCCCTCCATTGCACTACGGCTAGTGTCTGCTTGTGTTGCTGTTGCAGTTGCAGCAGCAGTTGTTGCTGTTATTGTTGTTAAGCGGCTGAAGGAAAAGAGTCTCCAAGAATAAAGCAGGCCGGAACGGAACTAAGATTCAGTCTCTATGTGTATATGACTGTGACTCTATCCCTCTCCATCTCTCGACCCCCTCAATCGCACTGTGTGTGTGAGTGTGGGGGTCTGGGCGGCTTTCAAGTGGTTGTCGGCGCCACTCGCGCCAAAGCTTATGCTTTTGGTTTTTTTTTTTTTTTTCGTAGCTATCGCCACTCGAGCACACAAATGCACTAAACACACACACACACACAGAGAGAGAGAGAGAGGCATACATGATTCCTCTTCGTTGAAATCTCCTCCCGCCACTGCCTAACAGTACATACTCGAAAAGTGCTGACAAAGACCTAATCTAGGGCGTCTATAAACATAAGCTTGGGCCATAGAAGAGCATAGTAGTTAGGCTGCTTTAGACAGGTCGACAGAGGCAACTGCTTCGGCTGCTACTGCTGCTGCTGCTGCTACTGCTGTTGCTGCTGCTGCTACTGCTGTTGCTATTGCTGCGTACGTGTTGATAACTGCCAAGATGATGACGACGATGATGATGAGGAAGAGAAGACATCCGCAATGCAGGCCGCCATCCCATCGCCGCCGCCGACGCCGCCACTCGAGCAGCGTTTGACTCTCTACTCTCTACAGATTTTTTAATGATTGGCACGATTGTCTTGGCTACTTAATGATGGGTTCGTTCGTTCTTAGGCATACCTCAGAGACCCAGAGGGGCTTTGCCGCACACAACCAACCACCCACCCATTCATTCACTATGTTGGCCCACTCTTTGTGTCTCAACTTTTCCATGTCAACTACCCAAAAGTCATATTATCGAGGGTTCTTCCGCATTCCCTCTCATACCGCAAAAAAAAAAAGTTTAAAATTTAGCTCTAGGCTTAAAACTATGCCAAGCTAAATCATTTTATTTGTTAAGTGCATTAGCAACCATTGAAAATTGATGAAGATATAACGAAACTAAAGTCCAGTCATCATTAGATATCCTCTTCGGTTATTCTGGTGACGAATTTGGAATGCAGAACAAACTCTTGTTTGCACAATACACATACGTAAGTACATATATAGACTACATATAGTTATAGACATACATACATATAACTTAATGAACTTTTCAGTAAGCGCCAGACGCCAGCAGATGGAGACATTCCCCTGGCGTTGTAATTTAATTTTAATTTCGCAGTCAAGACGTTTACTGGAAGTAATTGTATGCATTGAAAACGTATTTGATGCTTCTGCTGGCTGCTATCGCCTGGAAACACTCAACATTGACGTCGACATCGAAGTCACCTCCTCTCTCTTTCTCTCTCTCTCTCGCAGTTCTATTCACACATCAGAATGAAAGGCTGACGGGTTACTTTTTGTTTTTTTTTTTTCTCATTCTTTTCTTTTTGTTTTTCATCGCAGTCGTCGTCACCCAACTCTCTTTGGGCCGATGATGATTTGTGTCAACTTTAACGAAAATTTTTGTGAAATACAATACTGCGTGGCACCTCCCACCCCGCCCCTATTCATCCAGCAAGCCCTTTGCTATTTTGGCTGTGCGTTCAACTGAAATACTATTTATATATGCTTACTAAACGAGACAAAATACATTTGCATCTGCACCGAAAAAGGAAGCACTCAACATCGAATTGAGATACCCTATATGAGGGCGGAGTAAAGTTAGAGTAGCATTTCGCCACCACCCTGGGAGGCAATTCAGTTCTTTTGATCGAATGTCAAACACTTTAATCATCCAAAAAGACAATCTACTGCTCTGATCGATGAATCAATCAATATGATGCCTCTATTTTGGATAGTTTTAGAGGATTGTCAAAGTGAATATACCCATTGACTGTGTCATGTACAGGGTATGCAAATCTTTATGCACATATCACTCACATTTCGATGCCGTTTAGCGATAACAAAAACGACAAAAAAAAAAAAAAAAACCAAAGGAAAGAAAAGAAAAGATATGTATGTAGAAAAGCATCTGGAGACATTGAGTTGGGATCCAGAATCTACCTAGATACTTTAAGCAAATAAATATGCATTTCTCGATTTGTCCATCGCTTTGTTATATATATACTTATATGTACATATATATTCACTATATATATATTTGTTGTTTGTTTGCCATTCAGCCAGCTTGTGTCATGCAAATGAAAATGAGAAGCCCGTTGGGTACATATTTTTTGTTTGAAATCGGGGATTATATTTTCCCTTTTTTTTTCCTTTTTCTTTTTTCGTGGGGAAGTGGATGGTGGATTGTGAGTCAGATTAGCAGCTTTTGTGCGCCAGGTAAAGTCAATAGATCAAACCATTCATGGATTCTCAACTATTGAGTATCGAATCGCTTTCAATCTCTCACACTGTGACTTCAACATTTTAAGTTGAATTTTATCATGGAATCTTTAAGCATAGCTCAAATAAATATTCTCTCCGCTTGCCTTCAATAATTTCTAGTGGAATCTAACATTCTTCCAAGTGATCTAACACTGCAACAACTTAAATGTATATACTGTTTTGCAACACTTGATGGATGGCCTTGTGCAACACTTTAATAGAAGAAATTGGATTTCATTTCCATTAATTTTCTTCTTTTTCACATTAAGCATCAATTGAGTCATTTCGGGGAGAGGTTGGATTCTTTTTTCCTCTAATTGACCAAAAAGATGGAAAATACACACACACACACATATCAGCGGACACCAACCAAAATGGCCAAAAGATAACAAAAGCCCCCCAAAAAATGGTGGGGATACTGGGAAGTGGTGGCGGAGCGGGGATAGGTGGAAGAGGAAAGGCAATACACTCGTATTGAAGAAGCCATTTGAAAATTTGAAAAAAAAAATTTTGGCACAGGTACAGCAAAAGCAGAAAGCAAAGGGGCAAAGCAAAAAAAAACAGTCCGAATGAGGGAGGAGCGGAGCAGGAGGAGGAGCGTGAGAGGAGTACATGAAGAGGGAGAAAAGGGGGGACATTGAGCGAAAGACGAAATAAAGAGACAAACCAAAGACCGCATTGACTCTTCAACTATTGCGGCATATATATGCATATAGAAAACACATATAGTAGATATGTGTAAGCATGTGTGTGTGTGTGTGTGTATGCACCGATCTATGATTGTGTGTATAATATGTTAGCGTAATGCCATTCAGATGATGATGACGACGATGATGATGATGATGATGGGCGGAGCCAACAATTTTTACGCTAAACAAAAAACCCAACACAAAGGTCTTGCCCCTCCCTTTCTCTACCTCTCTCCCTCCCTCCCGCTCTTTCTATCTCGCTCGCTCGCTTGCTCTGTGTGGAGGCAGCACTGCGGATGTGTTGGCGGCTCCAAGAAGAGGTTTTTCCCTTACATCTTCTTGGCCACAGGCAGTTACAATTCACCTTTTTTTTTCTCTTTTTTTGTGTCGGTTCGGTTTGCCAACATTTTTCGAGTGGCCTCAAATTTGGTTAATATGCATGTTGCCTTTTGATTAGCCTAATGAAACTTATGCGGCATGTAATGAGGGCAGCAGCAGAAGCTTACTCTCGACTCGAGACCCCAGAGGCTACCCCCACCTCCCTGCACCACACACACACACCACGCTTCATCCAGCTTCTGCCCATCTCCTTTCAATTGACGTCAAATTACGAGTACGGCGCAGTTTTTGTTCGGAGAGAGCAGCAGCAGCAGCAAATCTCAAGCATTTGATCAATTACAATTTCAATTTAAACAAAACGAAAACGAACAACAAAAGAAGAGGAGAGATATGTACATATACTGCCCGCCCTGTTGTGTGTTATTCATTGTTTTCGTTGAAAATCACATACAAATACATCTTTATACATATGTATATGATATATAGTTTGTATGTACATATACATATATAGGAAACTGAATCAATTCGTTTAACAATTCAAATTGAGATACAACAAATATATTGAGAAATTCCATTTCAAGTTGGGGTGGGAATTGAGTTGCAAATGAAAGTGTGAAAGTGTCATCTTTTTTCCATTTAAAGCTCTAACCATAACTTTGATCAATCCAGGCAAGAAATAAACAAAAGAAATTTAACACAATTTATGATCGAAATGAGGAGTAATGGGTAATAAGCGAAAACTATCAATCTAAGGCTGATTCGGTTAACTTTGATTAACAATTTATATAATTTTTACAAAATTCAACTGTTTTGAAGACTTTATCTGTGTCAAACTTATTGAGAACCATTGGCATGGAATACCGATTTTGCTCTCATTCGAAAATGGTGAAAGTAGTAAAACACTCTAAACGATCTATCATGCCGCCGTCTAAATAATATATAGTTTTCTCGATAACCTAAAAATATTGAGAGATCGCCCCCGCACAACTGAGAAGTCTAGGTGGCAATTGACTTAGTTAGTATAGCTTTGCGAAACTGACGATTGCTAATTTGCCATATTTGCTTTTAACACCGGTCAACTAATTTGAGGCAAAAGGAAAGAAAAACTTTTAACTTACCTGGACTGGTCTGCCAACTGAGGCCTCCGATGAACATTTTGCTATAACGAAAAGGATAGGCAAGAAAGAAATGATATAGTTATATATGTATATATAAGTTGAATAACGATATCGTACTACTATATTATATCTATACTAAGTATATCTATTATCAATTCCATGACATGATGATGATAATGATGAGTAGCAGTTGCATTTTTTTGTTGTTTTTTGCACAGTTGCGGTAGGTGGCCGCTGACTGTTGTCTTCGTCATTATTTAAATCATAGAAAATAAGCCGCTTTTCCCGCTATTGTTTTCATGCTAGACGAAATCTCTCCCTCTCCCTGTTCCTCTCTCTCTCTCCATGTCTCCGTCTCTATCTCTATCTGTCTCTGTGTGGCTCTTTCTCTCTATTTCTATCTAGCTCTCAACTACACATTGCCATTTCCATTCCCATTTTGTGCAGACCCTTCTCAGGCTCAGGCCCAGACCCAGTCAGCCGATGCAATGAAGGCTTATAAAAACAAAAGCAAAGTCTGTGCCCCAAAACGAAAGTAGGCGGCGGCAGCGACTGCTGAAACGGCAACGGCGACAACAATGATTATGAAAACTTCAACGCAAACTGCAAAATATAAAAAAAAAATATAAAAAAAAAAAGAGCGCAACAGTGGCAACAAACAAGCAAAGTGAGGGCGTGGCAGGGGCCAGAGCACGGGTAAGGAAAAGTGGGTGGAGATCGGGTTAGATTGGGGGATGGGGCAATGCAGTTGGGCGACACGAAAAACGAATGTAAAACACACACAAAAATGCATAGAAACACAAATTGCAATGAAAAGCAAAATAAAACAAGAGAGAGAGCGAGAGAGAGAGGGAGAAAAGCAGGAGACAAGGCGAGAAAGAGACAGAGCACAACTAAATGAAAATGTTAATAAAATGTGCAACAACAACAACAACAAAAACGTGAAGTAAGCTAAAAAGAAAAACTAAACCAAAGAACGGAAGAAGCGTCAACAACAACAGCAACAGAAAACTCGGGAAAGGGCCAGGCGCAAAGAGCAAAGGCAACAAAATGTTGAGAGGGTGTAAAGAGACGGCAAGGGGGAGTGGGATGAGGAAAAGGTATGGCTTGAAGGGTATGGGAGGGAAGGGCAGGGGAGGAGAGAGAGAGAGTGGTATGTAGGAGCCAAGTAACAGCACTGCAAAATCGTTTTGGTCTGGCATAGTTGCTAGCGAAAAAATTTAGGCCTAGGCATTGCACTTTTTTTTTGCTTCTTTCATTCCATTCTTACTTTTCTGGTGCTGCCAGGGGGAGAGGGTGTTGTGTATAGAAAAACTTTTTCTTTTTTTTTGGTTCAGTTTGATGGCAAAACAATTTGTCATTAATCATTGTTTGGCAAAAATCTAGTTGGCGCAGCAAGGAAAGGAATGCCGCAACAAACTCAATCTCATTTCTCACGGCAAGGGCCAGCACACAAATTGCGCTGAGTATAGTTCTACACGAAACACGAGGGGATAAAAGCAATTCCAATTTGAACATTTCAATAATTATAAGCTTAATTAAATAAGTCTGCAGTGAAAAAAAAAAGAAAAAGGGGAAAAAGCCTGTCTAAAAACGCGGGGAAAACGCATGAAAAGCGCTTAAAAATACATTGTGTATGTCTTAAGGTTTTGCAGATATCCAAAACTTTTGTAGAAGAGACGCACAAGCAGCAAGTGCCGTGATTTCGAGTTGTGGGTGAAAGGACGCTCAAGCCAGACAAGGATGCAGACAAACGCTGGTAGTACTACGCTTGCTTGTGCGTCGTTCAGTTGCTTGTGCGTCTTTCAGTTATGCAGTAGTAGTTTCAATTACTTTAGCCACTAAATTCAAATTTTTTCAATACGTTTTCAATTAAACTGGTGCAATGCACCTGCATCAGCTCTACCATCTTCTTATAGCCACGACGTTATATAGGCTTTCTTTCATTGAAAAGTGTTTAGTCTCCAACAAATACGATTACGAAATGTTATTTTAAAAATAAGAAAATATATGAGAAATCTATAATTTGTTTATAGGTTTTGCATTTACTTTTCAGTGCATTCATTAACCACACCACACCACATCACACCACACCGCACTGCACCACTCACTTTGAATTCTCGTTCATTCATTTGGCATTTCTATTTGATTCAAAGCAAATACTTGACGCAGCACTCATTTCTATTGAGATCATCCATCACACAAATAAGTCGAACCAAAGGCAACAACCATCATTATCATCATGATGATGATACGGATGATGATGATGATCTACTTTTTATTTGTATTCATTTCATTTCATTTCATAATTCATTATTTTTTTTTTTTTTTAGCTTTCAGCTTTGTCACCTTCGGACACAGTATGATGATGACAACGAACTCAACTCCTCTCCATGCAACCCCACCCCACATGCCGCCTCTACCCCTGCTATCCCTGTGCTTAGTTATAGCTAGCTAGCCAATTGCAAGTGGACCAAATAAATGCGACCTTGTCCTACAACTAAGCAATTTGTGTGCATCGTCGTCGTTGCCTCTGGTGCGTCCAGCTGCGTGATGCGTAATTGCAACAGCAACAACAACAACAATCAACTAACCCAACTGAGGGGTAAACAGAGAGAGAGAGGGAGAAAAAGTGTCAAAGTCAGTCAGCGACTGATGATGATGTTAGGTCGTTCTATCTATCTGTTTTTCCTCTCTTTCTCCTTTTTTTTAGTTTGGTTGAAAAGTGTTGAAAATTTGTTTGCAAATAGATTACGCATACGCCATGTTGTTGGCAGTGTTGCCATTGTCTAGTTCTTGGTCGGTCTTTTCCCGCGGGCAAAGACAACTTTTATGACATTCTCCCTTTGTCTCTGTCTCTCCCACACTTTCTCTAGTCTCTCTCTCTCTCTCCCTCTCTCGGTCGCTCTTACCCTCTGGGTTAAAGTTTTGGTTTTACAATTTTCGTAGCTATTTAGAGATTTCCCACAAGTCGTCCCCTTAGACGCTCCTCGGGAGGGGAATTGATGTGGTGCTGCGGAGGGGGCCATCCCATGTAAATGTGTGCTTTTTAAGCTTTTCTAGTCATAAACAAGTCAACGCAACATGTCCGATTAGTAGTGCAACCACCGACTGACATTTGTCACTGACTGCCTGACTGACTGACTCACTGACTGAATGGAATGCTGCCTACTACATATGTATGTATGTACATACAAATCCCACGCATTTCAACAAAGGAGGAGCACAGACGGCATAAACGAAAAAAGGAGGGAAGGAACTTGCCTCCAGCTTCAGTTAGTCTAATCTCCACTCAACAAAATCAAAAGAATTCCCAAAGCAAATGCAGTTTCAACTGATCAAGCTAACAAATTCGATCAGTATAATTCCCTTTTTAACAGAAGTATTCACATTTTCGCATACGCCATGTACAGCATCTGAATCCAACAAATAATGCCATTTGAAGTAATGGCACTCCAGTTTAAAGTCATCGAGCCAATCCCAAGATATGTAAACAGAATATGATAATCAATATGTGAATATGATTTCATCAAGATGGGTAATTTTCAATTTTTGATGGTTGTCATTTATTTTTTACAGTGTTGACGCGGCTTAGCTTGGTCACATTTGCTTGCATTACGAAATAATTGTAAAGCGCACGTCACTTTTCTATAGGCCTCCCCCCTAGAGAACCTCCACCGCCAACAGCTCCGCCCCGCCTAGTGCTCCCTGCTTACGCCTGTACACACTTATGCCATTCATGCGCAAGTCGTCAGCGCCCATTCACGGACGGATCCCCTTCACCTTTCTCCTCTCTGCCGTTGCCTATGTATATCTCCGTTTTCCCTCGTCTGGCTTGGCATGGCTTGGCTTGGCTTGGTTTGGTTTGGTTTGGTTTGGTTTGGCTTTGGTTGGGCTTTACCCTGGGCCTGGCCTAGCCTGGCATGGCCTGGGCTTTGTAAGCTTGGCGCCCGCCATAGTCGTCGTTGTCGTCATCGTCCGCTTTGCCGCTTGTTTGCCATTCAAAATCCGTTCAGACTTTGTATGCACATCAAATGTGTGCCTATCTCGCTTCTACCCACATTCATTTGCATATAATTTTTGCTATCTCTTTCCCACCCACTCGCCCACAGTGTCTCTTTTTTTTTTTCTTTTTTTTGTTCCCGCTCTTTCACTCTGTGCACTAGTTGACGTTTTCTATTGTGGCTTTATTGTTGAATAGAAAAATGTGCAAAATAGTAACGACGAAAAAAAAAAATAAAAGATAAAGAAGCAGCAAGAAAATAGCAAAACAGTCGCCACCCCACCACCTCATCTCCATCCACTTCACCCACCATCCCCGACCATCTCTCTCTCGCTCCCTATGCCACACGCATGCCACTGTCACTGCCCGTCTGCGGCCCTCCTCCGCATCACCATCATCAACATCATCAGCACTGCGTGGACTTGCCGCTTACATGGAAATAAAAGTGCAGATCTTGTAACTTTAGTAATTTTTCACATGACAAATTATGTGAGCGGCTACAACAAGCAGCATATAGAAGAGCAGCAGGTTGAAGCAAAAAGGAAAGGAGGAGAAGGCGGAAAGCAGGGCGTGGGCCAACAAAGAGGCCAGGCAGAACTGCATCTGTGATGCAGCAATAAGGCAGAGGGCCTTTTGTGCCCCCGTGTTATGCAAGAAAACCGAATAATGTGGGCAGACTTTTGATATGGTTCATGGATCAGTAAAAATGGATGAGTAAAAATCAAATGGAAGATCAATTCAAAATAAAATTTCAATTTAGGTTAGATTAAGTTAGGTTAGGGTTAGATATGGTAAGGTAATTCAATGTCTTTGTCCTCCCCTGTTTAATAACAAAAGTTATTAAAGAATTCTGTTTGTATTTTTATGTAAAAATTATTGATATTTATTTGCATAAATTGATATAATTACTTAAACGCATTTGTTTATGTTGCCAATTATCAACAATATTTCCAATTTTACGAGTCAACCAGCTCAACACAACAATTTGTAATTATTGTTTAATGTAAAATGTTAAAAAACCAAACAAACAAACGAATGAAGGGACAAGCAAGCGAGCAAGCAAACAAACAAACAAACAATCAAGCAACAATCTCATCCCTCCCATATACACACATACTCGTATACATATAGTAAAAACAAATTATAAAACGATTCAAACCGATTTATTCAAAAGCTGTTAACACTTAAACCAATGCGCAAACACTTTTTCTCATTCGACAAAAAACCACTGGACAATTTGACTCGCCCACCAGGCGAAGGGAGGGATCCAGAGGAGTAAAGGGGAGTGCGATGACTATCATGTGCTGGGCTTGGGCTATCAACAACATCATCAAAATGCAACAACAAGAAGCACGAGATGAGTGGAAAGAGTGGCAGCAATTGCTTTGGTGGTTACAACCTTTTTACTACACCAGGGCCCAGGAGGGTCAGAGGGAGATGATGGAGCCAGAACGCAGGGCAGAACGCTTGGACGCAGAAAACTAAAAACTGAAAACCAAAACGCATATAGAGCAAGCACTAAAACGAGTTGCAGTTGGAGCTTGTCTTGGGTATGGGTATGCGTTAGGGACTGGGAGCTAGGCGAAAGCATAAATATGCTGCCGACAATTGTCTGAGATATTCAAGGCAGCTGAGCGCTGAGGATGGTCGGGTGAGGAACACCGGGTCGAACAAGGAGCATGTGTGCACTATATGTGTGTGTGTGTGTGTGTGTGTGTGTGTGTGTGTGCCTAGCTCCTCCCTGTGGGTGGCTGCCTGGTTGGTTCCTTGCTTGACTTGGGCGGCCGGCATTTTCTACATACTCGTTTATGGCAGAAAACACGCAAAACAGAGTAAAAATATGAAAGCGGAGAGTGGGAGGGTGAAAGTCGGAGGGAGGAATAGGAGCAGCACCCACCGACGGCTGAGACAGACGGCAGACAAAGCCAGAATAGGATAGGAACAACGACGAACGGGATGTCGGGGCGTCGGCGGCGGCTAAATGTTGGCCAGGCGGCAGTGGCAATGTTTTATGTAGCACCCACAGGATGAGATAGAAAGAGAGAGCGGGGGAGCGGAAGATAGCCATGGGAATTGCGGGTGTATGTGGAACACAGTGGTTTTAACTAAGATGATAACTAGATAAAGTTCTAATGGGCAAATTTCTTGGCTAAGCTTTTCAATAGTCTTTTGTTTTTCTTTTTGGCGTTCTTTCTATTTTTGTCGTTTAGCTTTCTTCATTAATTTCATTCATTTTTTTGTTCTTGTCATAAATGTGTTTTTTTTTTTTTGCTTTCCTTTTGATTATTCGAAGTGTTAGCTTCTTTTCCTAACATATGTATGTCTATTTGGTTGAAAGTTGAAAGAGATTCAGAGAAGATTTTAAGGGTTCCAAAAAGAACTCTCTCAGTAATCTAGGTACTCATGGACTTCAGTTTCGGTTAAAGGTTAAGTCCATAGTTCAGAATTTGCATTCAAATTTTTCTCCTGATTCCACACCACAGTCAAATTGAAAGATACATGTGTGTGAGTGTGTGTGTATGAGTGTGTGTGTGCGTAATGCGAATGTGCACGAAAAAGCGTAATAGAAAAAGAACTTTACAGTTGCATCGATTTAATCGTGCGGAAAGCTAAATACGAAGGAGAAACATAGCCAGAGTGAGTGAGTAAAGTGAGTGAGTGGAGCGAGCGAGAGATGAGAAGCAGAGAATGGGGATGGCCAAGGAGGAGTTGGGGTGGCGATGGGCGCATTGGGGCCGCTATTCTAGGCGACCGCCGACTGCGTCTGGAGGCAAAAAGGCAATGGGCAGTGCGGGCAAACAGGCCATGGGGCAGGGCAGGGTTGGAGGCAGGGCACCGGCACACAGCCTAAATTGGGATACGCTTCGTTCGGTTTGGGCTCATTTAAAGCCATTCTGCTGCCGCTTTTCAAACAAACACAAACACAATTACCACTACATGCAATTTATAATGAATAGCAAACGAGAAGAGAGAGAGAGACACACACACACACATAGAGAATGAAAGAGAGAGAGTGAGAGAAACGTGAGACAAAGAGTCGAGTAAAAGAGCGGGAAGGTGCACACTCTGATAGTTGCCGCTCGTCGTGCGCTTTGCGGTTCAAAGGATGCATTGTGCTGGCAACCAACCGACAGAGCGACCCGCCGACAGAACGACTTCCAGCGATACAGTGAAGAAGATAGCAAAACTTTTGCGCTGGCTTTACTCATTCTTTCCTTCTGCTTCGTCGTCTTGCTTTCTTTTTATCGTCTTATATTGCATAACATACGTAGGCGGCGGTGCCATCGGCGGCACTAAGGCGACCAATAAAATGTTTGCCTAGTTATAAACCCACTCTAGCTACCATGCCCCTCTGTCTGCTCCACCCCCGGAGCCACCTGCCCATCCTCCCGTTCCTGCTCCCTCCCCTGCATCATTTTCTAATGGGCGGCTTATATTTCCTAACCAAAATACAAAGAAAAAAAAAAGAAACAGAGTTTAGTTTTTTTTTTTTCTTTGCACTTTGCTGCCAAAAGTTATGACTGCAAGGAAAAAGTTTCTTTTAGCTCGTTGCATTGATTTGAAAAAGAGAAATATATTGTACATATGTACGTATGTATGTATGTAGAGGAGGTGCCTATGTATCTAAAGGCTGTACTTTTAAGTTAAGCTCTCCATTTCCATTTCCACTTGCCCATTTACCCATTTGCCCAGCAGCTGCTTCTGCTGCTACTGCTGCCGCCGCCGCTGTCAAGTTTTAGCCATTTTAATCGAACTGTTTACTTAAAAATCCGCCAACTGAAGCAAATGAAAAGTTTCAACTAGAAGAAGTAGATTGTAAATTGAATTTTGATAATGTCAATTGGGGTTAAAGTTTTAAGACATCTTCGGTCTTAAAATGCCCTGTCAACTTAAATAGAATGAAGAATAGGGCATTAAAAATGCATGGGTTGCTATTGAAATCCGTTTAATCGTGTTTTAAACTCCTCAATTAGTAAGGCAAATTAAAGTTTTGCACAATTAAGCGCACTGAAAGTGACTGAGCGAGTGGTTTAGTTCCAATATAGTTTCTTCTAATTGTCAGTCCTGACTGCCTGAGAGATACATATGTTTCTAAATATATTTCTACTGTAGAGACCGATTGATTAGAAAGGGAAGTTTTCGCTTAAGCCAGCTCGGCGTCCATCTTACGAGTAAGAATATAAAAATTCACCTACTACTATGACTACTTTTAAGCGAAATGAACAAAGATGACATAAACATTAACAGACTCCCGATTTATTTAGTTATAATTCACAAGTGGCTTAAGCTTTAAAGAAATATTAAGTTTTGTTGATTGACTGATTCAAAATGAAACATACTTAAGTAATTTCATTAAAGATGGCCTAACATCATTTAAACAAAAGTTCAAACATGTCTAGCCATCTTCGGATAATGCAAAAAAGTAGCAAATTGAAAATTTCCAAACAACCTCTGTGACCGAACGGGTGTCGAAGCGACCAACTGTTGCTGCTGCATTGGCTCTAGTCTGTCTGTCGTATGTTAACAATAAAAGTTACCAGCTTCCAGTCAGTGTTGGTAAATGATCATTGAAATTTTCAAATTTTAATTAAATGACGTATAGTCGAAGCTATTATTGCTATTACTTGTGTGTGTGAGTGTGTGAGAGGGTGATAGTTTTGCACTAATGCCCAATGGTCTCTGGCCCTAAAGTTAAATTGCCCCAGGTCTCATTATGCATACAAAATGAAAGCTTATTGGCTCTGGGGCCAAACGACGACAACGAGAACGAGAAGCGACTACAACTACGACGTCGCCGACGACCATTCGATGACAATGACAGTAGTTTTCAAACCAAACTACAGCGACCCGGCAATATGGAATTGCGCATACAACGACACAAAATCATTTGGGCAGCAATTACACACAGCCTAGACAAAACGGTGGGCGGCGGCAGCGCAGCGGTCCCGATTGGCAATGGGCGATAGGGGAAGCACACGGTGGCACGGGAATGGAGAGCATTTCGTGTATATACAATGAATCAATTTACGAAACGTAACAACAAAGCCACAATTACAACTAGAGACAAGAACAAAACGACAATTATGAAAAAAAAAAAAACAACTAAAATAGGCAAACGCGAATACCGAGTCGAATGCAATGCAATTGCATTTTCCAAACGTTGTGTCTTTATTTTTTGGGGCACGGTTAAATGACGTTGCAATATATATATATATATATGTATGTATATATATTTTTAGGAGAGTAAATCTGAATGAGGATGAGAAGGAGGACATAGAGGAGAATGAGTATGGAGGCAGTTCGACGACAGCGTGCAAGGTTCTTCTTTTTTTCTTCTCTTTTGTTGGTCCCCGCGTGTCAGTTCTAATGGATAATTGTCGAACTCACATGCCGATGCCGCTGCCGCTGCTACTGCTACGATGTAGCCTATGTTGTCACTGTCGTATGTCATTTTTGTAGAAATTTTGTTCACTATAGGAGGTAGTTTGGGTTAGATTAACTAGATATTTTTATTTCTAACTCTTCAAATCTTAATAGATGTCTATATAGTATATGTATAGGGTTGTGGGCGGCACCAAAAACTGCAAGTTAAGTAGAGATAAATTTCACACTTCAAACGCTTTTCCATACGTCTTCTAGCTATCAGTGTTAGGCCCTATTAACACCTATTTGGCATTGCAATGTCAGAACACTTTATATAAATATAAACAATCTACTCGGAGAGCAGAGCTTACTGATATCTTTTAAGAATATAAAAAATAAGAAGACCAAGTGCTGGTCTATTCGAACGAACGCAGGTGAATGATGACAATTAAGAGAGTGCAAAGAGATCGTAGCAGAAAGAGAGAGAGAAGGGGGGAGAAAGGGTTGCAAGAGATGTTTCTTCGGTGGGCGGGACTAATGACATCGTTTCCTGACTTACAGGGTATCTCCATGATCGATTCGCTGATATTCCAAAAACAAAAAAAAACAACAACTACTCGCACTTGTTGTTGTTTGTGTTTGCTGCATTTCACTTTAAAAATACATTTGGCAAAGTGAATTGTATTAATAGCAGGGCATTTATTTAGTTATTTCTATCTTTCTTTCCTTCTTTTTGTTCAGCTTGTTTTCTTTTTGTTCGTTTCTTTGGCTTTGTATTTATTTACTTTGCCATTTCGCGTTACAGCAAATCTGTTTCTTTTTTTTTTTTGGTTAGGCCCTTCAAAAGATTTTATAAAGTAACCAAATAAGACATGGACGTAATGAAATGGGGATGGAGGGAACGAGCAGCTCGAGTCGATGCGAAATTTCTCTTGAGATTGCCAAGATTCACTTCAAGTAACACTAACTCTCATCACACCACCAAGTTCAATAGGCTGAGCGCCGCACACGCATTTCAAGTCGCCAAAGCAACTGCGTGACGCACAAGCAACAGATAGACGCGAAAGCAAATTCTATTCATATGTAGAACAGCTTTCTGCTAGCTGACCAAAACGCCTTACGTTCTAAAGTTCTTTTTCAGTAATTTCTTTTTTAGGACATGCACAGATATTATTGAATCTGATAGATTGACCTATTCTAAGACCGAAGATGCCGGTCGTCTCCACCGTCCATGCCAGCAAAAACTCAAATGGGTGACTGCAGGTCGGCCGAATATGTGCGTGTGTGTGTGTATGTGTGTGTGTATGTGTGTGTGTTTGTACGCGGAGGGGATAAGGGAGAGGACGCTGTTCAAAATTTACTGAGCCGTGGCGATCATCATGATGAACGCGCAGTCGTAGAGAAAAAAAAAAAGAAAAGAAGAAAAAGAAACTGAAACTGTGAATGGAATTGTTGCATATTCAAGAAAAGTTGCACAACGACGAAAAATAGAGATAGATAAAGAGAGAGAGCGAGAGAAGGAGATGCGGATGCATTTGTATCTGTTTCTTTGTATCTATGTGTATCTGGGCAGCGTCATCAAAAGGTATTTTGCATTAATTCAAGATTTATGCATTCAACATTTGGTTAGGTGGCTGGTGGCGGTGGTGCTGCATTTCCCATTTTCACCACCGCCATTGCCGCCATCAGTTGTGCTGCACCTGCCAACATCACAAACGAATGGACGGACGAGCGGAATGGACGGACGAGCGAAATGGACGGAGGGGACGACGGAGCACAGTAGCAGGTGATCCATTTCTTTTATCCGGTTGCCTCTTCTCACAGCCGCGAACATTTTTTTTTTTTTGGGGCTAACTAATGCAAATAGACAAGAAGAGCTGCAACTCATTCACCTTACCATTTCCCTATTCCCACAACTTATCGCTCTCTGTGGTGCCTTCTTTCAATTTGCAACATTCGAATAATATACATACATATGCTTTATATGTGGAAATAGATATATGTACATATACATACATACATATGTACATATATTATGGACTGCATAATTTTTAGGCTTTGCGTGTTCAATGGATTGCAACGACCAACCGGCCGACCGACCGACCAACTCACCGGGCCATATGGCTATATATCTTGAGATATGAAGCGATGTGACATGAAGGAGCAAAGTAGATAAAAAAAAAACAAAAACGTAGAAAAAAGAAGCTTGATGCTAAATTCTGAAGATTTTGTCTAATAGAGACCGACATGACATGACATTAAATGCCCCACTTGGTTTTGGACTTTAACAAAATCTGAATTTTAATGCGTATATACAGTCCTTGCTCATGATTACTGCGGTCGTGGACTGAAGATCACTTTATTGTCAAGGAATATTTGTAACAATCGGAAACACATGTTGAAAATAAATTTTTGGTTCAGCTTGTAGACATTAATCATTGCATGACCTTTGCATTGATTCTTTAATCATATTCTGTGAAGGGTTAGATTAAACCAGTTAACCGATTCGTTTCAGATGCTTACTTCGTATAACCGAAATAAATGTGTCCTAGGTTTGATCGCAATCCTTGTGCAATAATGATCCATTGACCTATTGCAATCCAAAGCAATAATCGTTCACACTCTTCACGTGGTTCTCTCTAGCAACAGCGTCAGTCAGTCAGCCACCTCTTTGCATCTCTGCTGGTGCTCTCCCAGCTCTTTCTCTATGATGGCTCATCTCTCACCTTGTGTGGCACACATCATTACCTTCAATCAACGAAAACCAACACACCAAACAACACTTGGGCTGCCAATCATATTGACTCAGTCATTTATTTGTCTGACTTTCTGACATTTTTCCTCTCGTTTCTCACACCGCCGCATCCTCCGCAACCGTGCTAGCTCCCTCTGTTCCAGTCTCTATCTCTATCATCTAGTATCGATTATCAGCAATGCAGCTTGCAATTAATCTGCTGCATATGACACCGCCGCAATCACAACTTAAACCATTTGAGGAGTCAAAGCAAACACAGACAAACACACACGCACATACACACACTGTTGATCTCTGTGTGATAGCTATGAATGGTGAAAGGGAATGAAATGAAATGGTAATGGGTAATGATAATAAACTGTAGCCAATGGGCCAAACTGCATTACAAAACTAAAGGCACTGAGAAACTACTATCTAGCAATGGCTTTAATTGAATTTTGATGTCCTTACTAAATTGTTTTCTAATTAGTTTGGCAGACAACGAAGGATAGATCGGGGCGGTGCGGTGCAGTGCGGTGCGACAGAAATCCCCAGTGTTAGTGATGATGATGATGATGCTGCCGCCGTTCGCTATTCCTGGCGGGCAGTTGACATAGAAAACTTTCTGTCAACAACTTCAACTGGCAAAACACAAACTGACTGTCTGTCCGTCTTCCTTGTCCCCATCTCCGTCTTTGTCCATATCCCCTACTGGTGCTTTAATGACAACTTAAAACTAAAACAATTAATGCCACATTCACGACCTGAAAAAAAAGTTATGAACTAAGTAAGTCGTCGCATCGACTTGTGTACACCCTGCATTCGGATTTCTCTCACATGCCGCTACAGCAAACGCTTGCCATCTCACTCGTACTTTAGCGCCTCTATCGGCCAACGTTGTTTCTAACCGTTTTTAAGGGATTTCATGGTAAGCAACTCGGTTGGATGTTTACTCTAGCTTCCATAGTCTCCAAGATATCAGACGGGTGGCGAGCCTATTGGTGCAAACGCGATGAAAAGTGAATGATGGGAACACTTACCCTGGATCATTGGGCACTTCTGAGGGTGAGCAAGGACCCAGTTCTACTTGCTGCTGCTGCTGCTGCTGTTGTTGTTGTTGTTGTTGTTGCTGCTCAATTTTGAGGTCCATGTTGAGGTCCTTTTGGGAGGGTTCCTTTGGTGGTGGTGGTGCTGCTGCTACTGGCAAACTCTATAAATGTTGCTCCAACAACTTCAGTGTGTGGTCATTGAATTGTGTGTGTGTGTGTGAGAGGGGGGAGTGGTAAGGGTAGTGGTGGTGGTCCTACAACTACTCCAAAGTAGGTGATGACACAGCAGCAATGATTCTTCTTCCTCTTCTGCTCCTTTCCGATCTTGATCTCACTTTCCAACTTTCTCTCTCTCTCTCTCTCCTTCTCCTTTTCGTTCTGGCTTAGACTAATTTGCTAGTTAATTGTTTTGTTAAAGATTCTTTGATTTCCATTTGACTTGACTTTACTTTTGGCTTTCCTTGTTTTGTTGGGTTTACACATTACACATTTGAATCACATTTCTTTATTGCTGTTGTTTGTTTGTTGTTGTTGTTGCAGGCCACTTTTGGTTTTATTTAGTGAATAGTTTCTATTTATTAATTATGTTTAATTTTTTGTTATTGTTAGAAACGTTGCGTTAACTTTGCGTTTCGTTTGGTTAAAGGCAACATAAGTATTACTGCTAAGATCTGTTTTAATGAAAAATTTAATTATAATTTTTCATTTTCGTTTCGGTTTTCTTGCCAACAGCTGCCGTCTGACTCTTGCTCTTTTACTCCCTCCCTCCGCTAACTACCCAACCACCCACTTCTCCATTTTTCTTCAACATCATCCGCTTTGGAAAAAGTGCACTGATTCGCAACGAACAAGCGCAAAATGCATTGTGTGTGTCTATGGGGAGAAGGGAACTGAAGTGGAATGGAGCGGAGGCAGGGGTGTTGGCAGCAGCATCAGGCAGGTTGAGAAGGTGAAAAAAATTAACTGCTTGACTTTTTTCTCTTCCCCACTCCACCCCACCCCACTCTCACTCACTCTCTCTCTTTTTATTGTACTCGTTTTCTGGGCTAAATGACAATTTGAATGCCGTACTAGCAATTTTCGTTTTTAAACATTTCTCCAAACAAAATTTTAATAATTCATATCAAATGAATAAATAATCAACTTTTCATTCTCTTCACAATAAAAATTTAGGCCATACTAAGCGCAATTGGTCACAAATCAAATGATCGAATGATTTTAATAGATTTTAAGTCGAGAAAAAGAAAATAATGCTAGACAACTTCGCAGAATATTACAACTCTCCAGCCAATTGGGTAAAGCTATGGTATAGTAACTTATCTAAACATCACGTCTAAGAAATAAGTAGTTGCCAAAATCACACTGAAATGTTGCTCAACTACTTGAATGAAATCTCCAACTAACAACACTTAACAAGCCTTGCTTTCTACAGCTTCCTTCCCATCACCATCATCATCATCGTCGTTGTAGAAGCAACCACTTGCTAATGACTACCCATGGATGCCCTCAACTCACCTACCAAATTAAGTAAAAAGATAGAGCGAGAGCGAACAATGAAAAACACATCTGATTTTTTTTTCAGCGCAAATAAAATAAAATTAAACTTCCAGAAAAAAAAATATGAAAATGCAGTGTGAAAGTCGGCTTTGAGATACCGTGTATAAAAAGGATGTTTTGTTTCCAGTTTTACTGACAGGAAATTGAACATAGTCCTGAAAGTGGTTTTTCGAGAAAAAGTTTAAGAAACTCTGATCCCAAGGCATGATATTTCCACGTTTCGAAAGTGAATCTGTAATTAATATCGGTTAACTATATCTACATACATATATGTATGTATGTCACATTATTTTCTAGAAGCGATTGTTAAAAACCATAGTTAATTCGGAATTATAAAATGAAAATTTAACGAAGACTTTTAATATTCAAAGAAAATTTTAAAATCAGTTCCAAAGCGATCTTTTTTTTTAAAGATCCTAAAAATAACAAATTGGATCGATCTTGAACTATCTTTTTTAGCCTACTGTTAACAGGGTATAAGAGCAACCTTAAGCAACCAATTTTTATTGACTGAACTGAACTTTTGGTATTCTGTTTTGTTGTTTGCTATGTGTGTGTTTAATACGCGCCTTGATCTTTCCCACACCCACACAAAGAAGCCCTATGGCATGCAATTGATGGAGATAGCGGAGGCAGTGGGGGAGTGGGAGAGTGTGGGTGGTAGAGAACGACAATAATAACGCGCAGCATGCAAGCTTTCACAAACAGACACAACAACACATACACAGACAGACACGGAGAACATGTAACGGTACAACGAGAGCAGAAGTTAACTGACAAACACGTGACCCGCCAATTGTGGCAATTGGCAAAGAGCGAGACAAAAAAAAACAAAACAAGAACTCTCTATATGTAAAAGCAAACGAACTAAAGCGATCTGGTGGATCTACTTATGATCAGTGATCGGTGATCAGTAGTTTAAAGTTTAAACATTACAAGTTGTACAGTTAAGTAAAGTTTTGCCGGCCGACAGCCATTTTTTTGTCGATCGAATAAGAAAAAGCTCAACTTATAATGGCGCCGAAATCCAGTTAGAATTCGAATTCCAACTAGAACTAGCAGCAGCAACACACTTGGCCTAAAAACCTCTTTATTTTCTCTCCTCTTTAAATGAAATTGAAATTTGCCGCGCGAAATTGTAGGTTTTTTTTTTGGTTTGGTTGTTTTGTTGGATTTGTGTATATTATATAATCAAATCGTTTAAATTGCATTCATTAAATAAAAAAAATTTAAAAAAAATATGAAAAAAAGAATTGCAAATTGTTTAGATTGAAATTGATTTGAGTAGACTTTTTTTTATTTTGAAGGACAGGTATTTTTAATATATTTTTGACTTGATTTTTTTTTGCATTTATTGCAATGGGGAATTTACACTCCTTTTGCAACTGCAACTTGCGGCAGATTTGTGAGATTTACGAGAGGCTAGAAATTTTTGTATATTATTTATATTTTTATTCTGCTGATGAATTGCTTCTTCTTGTTAAATTGTTTGTTGTTTTGTGTGTGTAGTGCGCGCACACCGAACGCGACAACCAACAAGACGACACTGACGACGAGACACGGGCCCCACGACAGGCAGCAGAAAGCAGCAGCAGCAAGCAGCCGGCAGGCCAAGAAGCCCCCAATGGAGGTGAATGTGTGTCGATTTTTAGTTGTAGTCGTGTGTGTGCATGTGCATGTGCATGCCTATGCATGCACACTTAATGGTAGTGGTAGGCGTCTGGCTAGTTGTAGTTGAGCAAAGCTCAGCCGCGCCACACACAGCCAAAAGCCAAACGCCAAAGCCAACGTCAACGTATGCCGGCTGCTGCTGCATAGAGCGCATGTACTGCAGCATCAACACAGCTGATAACTGACTGATAAGCCTTGTAGAGCCAATGAGAGAGAGAAAGTGCAAAAGAGCACGTCGGCAGAGTGCAACAACATTTAAGAGAACGCAAATGATTAAAAGCTCTCAAAGCTTTCACGGCACGCAAACGGTGAGGGGGTTGAGAGAATGAATTTAATTTGAAAAATAACGTTCTTAGATCGAAATTGATTTATTTCTCTTTCGACTACTTCTCAGTCATACAATCGATCCAAAAAGCATTTGCAGATCTTCCGACCGCCAGAAAACCCTGTCAAAACAGTGTCTCAATAATTAAGAACAAAAAACTATCGTCAGAATACAAAGAAAATATCGGTGTATTATCTCTAGCCTTTTTTCGAGATACTTATCAGTTGAAAAAGCAAAAAATTAAAGCGCATACTTAAACGACGATTGGTAAAGTAAAAGTTATATTTGTGATAGCTATAGTATGAAAGATATGACTTACCTGTTATTATCATTCAAGACAGCGCACTTTAAAAAAACACACACAAAGAACATTTGTAGATGCATAACTTCGAAACCCTTGCAGTTGTATGTATCTATAGACTTAGAATCGAAAACAAAATTCAACAAACCGAGCACATTAGAAAACATTTTTATTGGATCTGTATGATGGGTTGGGAGAGACTATGTATATGTACATATGTATTTCAAAAGATTGCAATTGTTAGATTTTGAATAATATCCTTTAACTTTCGGACAAAAATACAGACAAACTTGGAACAAATTACCTAATCAAGCAAATATATACACTATCCTCTGCAAGGGTATCTTGGTTAACATTCGCACTTTACGCATATACTTCACTTCACTAAAAACACAGTAAAAAAAACAACAAAAAAGGAACGCAACAAAAAAAACACGACGCGCCATTTTGTTTTTTTTTTTTTGTATATGTGTTTTTCCATGTATTGGGAGCCCTAGAGCTGCGTTGATGAAATGGATATGTATGTATGTATACGTATATAGAAAGCTTGATTTACAACCAAAAACGACATTTTAACCGATTTGAATGGTAAATAACATAGAATGATCAAACGAAAACGCAAAACAAACATTTTTAAGCATAGAGATGACACTATTTATGGCAGGCGTCTTAACTGCAACAGCTAAGATTATTCCTCGAAAAATTAAGCACTTGACTAATTAAGTGCAATTCAGGATCTGTTCAATAGATATAGCAATATTGGCGGCCGCTGGTGCAGATTGTAATCTTCAATTTAACAATTTTTCTTTTTCATACGACGCGGGCCGAGCTTAAGCAATTTTGTACTAACGCATTAGTGAAAATACCAAATTGACAAGTGCTGCCAGACAGTAGTTTTAGGAATGTTGCCAGATTGTGACACAAGACTGTTGTGAAATTTTAAAATCAATTCAAAAAGCCCGTTTTCCTATTTTTATAGATGCTTTTCTCTGGTTTCACACTGAAATGAAAACTCTTATATTCTCAAACTTTTACAGTTTTGTTTTTTTGATTTATGGATTTTTTTTGTTTCTTTCATTTTGAACACACAAAGAGCATTTGTAGATAACTTCGAAACCCTTGCAGTTCTACGTAGCTATAGATCATACCTAAAACGCTCATTCACTTTTTACTAGATTTAGAATCGAAAACAAAATTCAACAAACTAAACACCTTGGAAAACATTTTTTCGGATCTGTATGATGGATAGGGGAGACTATACATATGTATGTATGTATTTCAAAAGATTGTAACTGTTAGAGGTTGAATAATATCTTTTAACTTTTTTGATTCGGACAAAAATACAGACAAACTGGTAACAAATTACCTAATTATGTAATTATGTTTACACTATTTTCTGCAAGGCTATCTCGGTTAACATTCACACTTTACGCAGATACTTCACTTCACTAAGAACACAGAAAAGAAACAACAAAAAAGGAACGCAACAAAAAAAAAACGACGCGCCATTTTGTTTTTTTTTTTGTATATGTGTTTTTCTATGTGTTGGGAGCGCTAGAGCTGCGTGGATTTATATATACATATATGTACGTACATATATACAAAGCTCGATTTACAAACAAAAACGACATTTTAACCGATTTGAATGATAAATAGCATAGAAAGATCAAAGGAAAACGCAAAACAAAACTTTTTTAAGCATAGCTCGCGGCGATAGAGATGACACTATTTATAGCAGGCGTCTTAATTGCAACAGCTAAAATTATTCCTCGAAAAATCAAGCACTTGACTGATTAAGTGCAATTCAGGATCTGTTCAATAGATATAGCAATATTGGCGGCTGCTGGTACAGATTGTAATCTTCAATTTAACAATTTTTCTTTTTCATACGACGCGGGCCGAGCTTAAGCAATTTGGTACTAGCGCGTTAGTGAAAATACCAAATTGGCAAGTACTGCCAGACTGCAGCTTTAAGAATGTTGCCATATTGGGACACAAGACTGTTGCGAAATTTAAAAATAAATTTAAAAAGCCTGTTTCCCTATTTTTATAAATGCTGTTCTCGGGTCCCACCCTGAAATGAAAACTTTTATATTCTCAAACATTTACAGCTTTGTTTGTATTTGTTTTGTTTTTTTGTTTATTTCATTTTGAAAATACGGCTTACGGGAAATTTAGCACAGCTCTTTTGCCTCAAAAAAAACTAGAATCATAGAGTAGTGGTGGATCAAACTAGCTTAAAATTACGCAAAAACGAAACGTCTCAAACGGGAGGGGGGATGTTGGGGTTGTTGTTTCTCTTCCTCTCGTTGTACATTTACTAAGCAACAACAATAAAGAGGCATCTGCCGCTGATGATACATTCAGACATGGCTCTAGCTTGTCGATGCCGTCATTGGTTTTGTGGGTGGCGGTTGCGTGGATGTGGATGTATCAGTGGGTGATTCACGATTCTTCTCCTGATTCCAGCTCTTGAGGCCCTCGGGCAGTGTCGTGTCCTCTTCGAAGGAGCCCGTTCCCTCAACAAATTCCTCGTAGGTGGATTTTTCCTTGAAGGGACGTGGGCCTAGTAGCTCGATCATGTCGTCGCGGCTAAGGACTTCGTTCTGGAGCAAACGTTCGGCCACACGACGCACATCCTCCTTGTGCTCAGTCAGCAGAGTTGTGGTCGACGCGTGGGCGCATTTAATTATCTGTCGCACTTCACCATCAATCAGCTGGGCTGTGTCCTCGGAGTATGGCTTACTAAACACCGGATCACCGCTCTGACCCACATCGAAGCTAACCTGACCGACCTTCTCGTTCATGCCGAAGCGCACCACCTGGGAATAGGCAATGTCGGTAATCTTCTTTAAATCGTCTTGGGCCCCAGTTGTGATGCGATTGAAAAAGAGCTCTTCGGCCACTCGTCCACCTAAAGTCATGCACATGCGATCGAAAAGTTGCTCCTTTGATAGCAAATAATGATCTTTGGGCAAATATTGGGCATAACCCAAGCCCTTGCCTCGCGGTATAATAGATACTTTCAACAAAGGATCGGCATGCTCCAGGAACCAACCTGCAACAGCATGTCCAGCCTCATGATGGGCCACCGTTCGCTTCTCCTCCGGGGCCAAAACATTTGTCTTCTTCTCCATGCCCGCTATGACACGCTCAATGGCCTGTTCGAAATGCTTCAGGACAATCGAGTCCTTGGAGTCACGAGCCGCTATTAAAGCAGCCTCATTGCACACATTGGCTATGTCGGCTCCGGTGAAACCCGGCGTCAGGGCAGCCATTTTCCTTGACAAATCATTCTTATCCAGATCCGTTTTGAGTGAACCCAAATGGACCTTAAAAATGCTTGCTCTGCCCTTAATATCCGGAGCAGGGACATATATCTGCCGATCGAAACGACCCGGACGCATGAGAGCCTTATCTAAGATATCAACACGATTAGTGGCTGCCAGGACAACCACATTGGTGGTGGTATTAAAGCCATCCATCTCCACAAGCAATTGATTCAGTGTATTCTCCTGCTCTGAATGACCGCCAAATGTTTTGCCTCCACGCTTTCGACCCACTGCATCGATTTCGTCAATGAATAGAATGCAGGGAGCATGCTTTCTGGCCATGGCAAACATATCACGTACACGTGATGGTCCCACGCCCACAAACATTTCGAGGAACTCGGAGCCGGATACTGTAATGAAAGGGACATTCGCCTCACCAGCTGTGGCCTTAGCCAGCAGAGTTTTACCCGTTCCCGGTGGTCCAGTGAGCATAGCCCCCTTGGGGATCTTTGCTCCCAGATCAATATACTGTTGAGGATTCTTCAAGAAATTCACGAATTCCATAATTTCGATTTTCGCCTCCTCGCAGCCGGCGACGTCCCTAAAAAAAAGGAAAGGTTAAATCAATTAAAACCTATTCAGGTGAGATTTAATTTAACCCACTTGAAGCCCACACCTATCTCTGTGGGATTGATTAGCTTCGCTGTGGACTGCATGACACCGCCAAAGAGACCACCACCTTTACGTCCACGCCCACCGGCGCCCATCATATCGGCTGATTTTCTCATCATGTACACGAGAAAACCAATGATCAATAGAGTGGGCAACAGACCCGTCAAACTGGCCGCTTCCACCTCATTGCGATAGATGACAGGAACAAAATTGATCGATTCTGTGCCCATTTCGGTTTGTGCAGTCTCAAGATTGCGCTCGAAACTGTCCACACTGCCAATGTTGAACCAGAGAACGCCACTGCCCTGCCCACTACTCTGTTGAAGTCGTACACGCACCCATTTCTTGTTGACCACCTCCAGTTTCTCTACAATACCCTTGGACAGATAGCTAAGAGAAAGAGACAAAGTCAGAGCTGACAGACAAAGATCGGGCATCGTTACCTGTTGACAAACTCCTTCCACGAGATTTCTTTATAGCCCATTTCAAAGAAAGCAAAGGAACCGACTAGTACCACAGCACCAATGGCTCCGAGGAGGATCCAACGTTCACGATCACCACCACCGCCTTCGCCCCCCAATGGACGACCACCAGGATTATTTGAGCCACGATTCGCTGCTGGTCCTCGTGAGCTATTACTAAACATCCCGAAATTCCAATCAGATTTTGATTCCGAAGCAGCTGCTGAACTCTGCGGCTTGGGCTTGGATGTAGATGAGGATGAGGATGTGGGTGGTTTTTCTGCGGCTTCTGATTTGCTGACTTTCTTATCGCCCTTTGGCTGTGATTTGCCGGCAGCCTCGAAGTATTTCTCGAAACCCTTTGGCGGTTTTTTGCAGAACAACTGCATCTGTTGGACTATATAGCGTAATAAAGGTGACATTTCATTGATTGATAGCAAACCGACACCGGCTTCACGCTGCACCTGTTCGAAAGAGTACATCGAATTGGATTGAAACTTTGATTGAGTGGCATGATTCTCTTAGGACTCACCTTATTACTCAGCGGTCCGGTTAAGTAGCTACGCCGCATCATGCTATTCATTGCCTTGGCAGTGCTCAGCAATCGGAAAGCCATGGCAATCAAAAGATTTAGGCCTTTTCCTTCGATTTGCCTCCTTTGCCTTGAGGTTATTATTTAACGATGAGTGGGATGATTTGGCACCTCTCTTCTGTAAACCTTTCCCGTGTGATAGCGTCTACAATTTCGACTTAAACCTACGACAATTTTGTTTAAACTACTGTATTGGCAAGCCGTCCCGCCTCAAATATTGTCGCAGTGTCAGTGTCTCGTTTTGTAATTGAAAATATGTAACAAAATAAAAATGGCTCTTATTTATTACGAATTGTGAAATCTGACTAGAGTTGCACCCATACAGCATACATTTAACAGCATCATTTGTGAGCTCTGTTAAATAACAGAGTTGAAAATGTGCAGACGCAAATTTTTTATATCGATAGTTTTCAATAAATAAGTGTTTAGCGTGCGACAACCCTGCATGGAAATCAGTCGCTCGACAACCCTAGTTGTTGTGCTGTCGTGTGGTACGTATTTGCCAGTTGTGAAAATTCTTTTTCTAAGAAATTGAACAATTAATTAACATAATTTGCAATCAAAATTATGAAGAACAAGTGCTCAAACATTCAATGCTGTGATTAGCTGTGAAATATGGCCAAATATACAAAGATTAATGGGTGAAAATTCAAATTTGCCAATGCCGAAAAAACTAGAAACAGAGAGAAAAGAAAATGATGAAAAAATTACCAAGTTGGCACTGTATGTATGTGTGTGTGTGTATGTGTCTGTGTCTGTGTCTGTACTAGCACTGTATGTGAGCGTGTGTGTGTAAGAGAGAGCGGCGGCTATATGTACAGTTTTTTTCTGCTAAATTTAAGCAAAAATCACAAAGAAAAAATTAAAGAAGAATGTGTAAAAATAGTTAGACAAATGCAATGAGAATGTTATATATAAACATATATATGCGTGTGCCTGTGTGTGTGTATGTATAAATATATGGCTGTCTATCGGTCTTGTCTGTCTGTGTGTCTGCATGTCAGCGTATGCCTGATGCGTGTGTGTATGTGTGTGCGTGCAAAAAATGTTTTCCGGTCTCTCGCAACACTGAAAAATCAATAAAAGTGCAACAACAACGAGTCGGTGTAGATTTCACTTGCTAATTGTTCCAAATCTTTTCTTTTTCTTCTTCATTTTCTTTTTTCCAATTTTCTCCGTGTATTTGCAGCTTTTGTAACTAAAACTCCGTTTTGACATCACTTTCATCAAAATAACAACAACAACAACAAAATAATAAAAATGATAAATAATACTTTAAACAAATTATAAACATACAAAAAAAACCAACTAAAATAAAACAAAAAAACACCAACGAAAACGAATCAAAAAATATAAAAAAATAAAACAAATAATAAATCATACATAAAAAAGGAAAACAACACCAACAACAACAAAAGTTACATACCCCAACAACAGCAAATAAAGCTCAAAAAAGTTAATGGAAACCCCCAAAAAGAGAAAAACCAACATATAAGAGAAAAACCCACGTCAAAGTCAGTTTTTGGCCATAAAACTCTTTATTTTTTGTTTTAATTTAATTTTTACAACGACAAACAAAAACAAAACATAAAAAAAAAACAAAAACTAAACTTTATCGTTGTTTGAACAATTAAAAGAAGGAAGAAAAAGTTATCTAAAGTGAACATTAAAACAAAAAAGCCGAAAAACAACTGCAAATTGAAAGCAAAGAATAGCTTAAGCCGCCTAATAAGAGCGAGCGAGAGGTAAGAGAGCGAAGAATAAGAAAAAGAGAGCTAAAGTCAGCGAGAAAGAGAGAGAGGAGCGACTGCGCAAATAACAGCAACAACAAGCCAAGCTTGAAACTTTGAAGACTTGCGGGAAGAAAGCTAAGAACAGCAAATACGAGGGACAGAAACCGAGATAAAGAGAGTGCAGAGAGATAACCGTAAACCAACAACAAACCAAACAAATTGCAACGCTGTGAAATTAACTCGTCAATACTCAAAAAGCAACAACAAATAAGAAACAACAACAACCAACTGAAACTGGAGTCTTTGATAGAAGAAGAAGAACAGAAAATAACAAAAAGAAAGAAAGCGTTAATCAGGAAAAAGAAATAGAAGAGAGAACCATTAAAAGAGAAACTAAGGCGGTGGCGAAAGAGAGGAGGAAGCCAGAGAAAGAGCGAGAGAGCAAGTCTAAGAGAAGGATCAAACTAAGGGCAACCGCAACGGCCGAGGCTCTTTGCCCATATAACGGAGATCTCTTGATACTCTCGAATAGCAAATAGCAACAGCAAACAACAAATAAAAGGAGAAAAGAAAAAGCAACAACAAACAAACCAAAATTCCTCATTTAATTTCCCTTTAAATAAAAAAAAAGAGAGAAGACGACGAAACCACACAAAAAGCTTTAATTTAATTACGAATTTTTGTTACCACACCCACGCCCATGCCCACGAACCCCCTTCTTTCCCACTCTACAACGACAAGAACTACAACAACAACAAGCCACACAAAGGAGCAACAACAACAACTGAATTAAAGTTTTAAAGTACAAAATAACCGGGAGTAAAAACAACAAACAAACAATTTAATTTAAACGCCACAAAAAAAAAAAAACAAAAAATTAAAATTATTTAACTAAACAAAAGAAAAAGAAACAAACAAACAAAAACAAAAAAGAAAACAACAAAGAGAAACTTAGTCTTAAGTCTAGCGCGGGGGGCAGCCCTTCACGCCTCCTCCTATGCGACCACGCCCCCTTCTGTAACTAAAAACTGTTTTAAAAAAAAACCAACTGCAACTACTCGCCGCAAAGAGAGTGTGAGAGAGAGACTAGAAAAGAGCAAAAGCCTAAGCAAAAGTAACGGATCTGTGTCTAAAACTAAACAAAAAGGAGAAATCTCCAAGAAAAGGAGGGGATAGAAGAGAAATCTAGAGAAAAAAGAGAGCACTGCGATTGAGAAAGAGAACATTATTAAGCAAGATAACCTAAAGATCGAAAGCAAAAGAGACGAAAGAGCGAGTACAAGAGATAAGCAGATTGACAAAAGAGAGCAAAGGAAGAGCACAAGAGAAAAGCGCCAAAGTTACAAAAATTGCGAAAAGAGCGCGAAAGAGAACAAGCTAGAGCAAGAGAGAGAGAGAGACAGACAACAAGAACGCGACAGATAGAGAGAGAGAGAGAGCATCAAGCAACAATTGTGCCGCAAAAACAAAACACAGAAACGAAAGCAAATAAAGAAAAAAAAAGTGTGAAAGAAACCAACAACAACAAACGGTAACAATAAATAAAAAACAAAAAAAAAAATAAAACAAGAAAAACAAAAACATTTATAACCAAAAATCTACAAGAATTCTATTAATTTTTAAGTCACGTTTTACACACAAGAGATAGAGACGAAGAAAGTGATAAAGAGAGAAAGTGATAAACAGAAAGAGAGTGACAGCGTAGAGAGAGAAATGTAGAGAAAAGAGAAACAAAAGAAAATACAACTGAAAAACACACACAAAATACAACAACAACAAAAGCAACTTAACTTAGCCAATAAAAAGTAAAAAAAAACAAAAGAAACAAAAAATAGGAAGAGTAAAAGCAACAACAACTGCGGCTTAAGTGCCAAAAAAAAACTATTTTTTTTCTATAAAAAAAAACCGAAACGAAAAAAGCAAACAACAAAATCATCTTTTTTTACAAATAATTTTCAAATAAGTTTTTTTTTGTTTTTTATAAGTGTACCTAGTGAGAAATGTTAAAAGTCTAAATGGATTAAACAAAAAGAAATAAAAAAAACAAAAAAGGGGAAAAAACAAATTCAAAGAAAGATTTAACAACTCTGTGATAATTAACTGTAAATTTATAAAATATATAACAAAAAACGAAGGCAAAATAAAAAAACAAAATCTCTAAATGGAAAACTGAAAAAAGCTAAACAAAAAAATCTAAAAAAAAACCAACAACAACTTTACAATTAAGAGCAAATAAAAAAATTAAAAAAAAAAAACAAAAACCAGAAAACAAAAAAAAAACATTGAAACAAATTCGTGATATCTTAAAGGACTTCGATACATATATACTATAGTATATTATATATTATATTATATAAAAACCAACAAACAAACAACAACAATATAAAAAGAAAAACAAAAAAAAAACGTAATTTGTAAAAGAAGAAACCGAAACTAAGTGAAAAAACAAAGAACAGAAGAAAAAATCAACCCTAGGTTATAAAAAAAAGACTTCAAAAAGCATTCAAAAACAAAAGAAAAAAAATTAATAATCGTAGATTTAATGTTATAAAAGAAATAAACAAAAAACTCCCAAAATCAACAAGAAGAAGAGGAAGAAAACGGAGAAGCAGGAGACGAAGAGGACGAGGACGAACTCACACACACACATAAAGAGTATCTATATCTATATATATATATATACACAATACATATAAACAATTCATATATTTGCCTAGTAGATAAAAAACAACAACAGCAACAACAAAAGAGTAAACGAAACAGCAATAAAAGAGAACCATCAACCGAAAAGTAATAGCATTATACAGCGAAAGAAAGAAGGAGCACACAGAGAATATCAGGAAAAACAGAGAGAATCTGACGAGAAAAGGCGAATGAAAGAACCAAACTAGGAGAAAAACAGCGAAAAAAGAGCAAGCGGGGAGATTTGCCTAAACTGAGTCAGAAGATAGAAGAACGCACGCGCAGCCCTGTAAAGCAAAGAGAGCGGGAAAGAGAGGAGCGAAAGAGAACAACAGCCCAGTGAAGATAAATCAAAGAGAACATCGCGGAGGTAAAGAGAGCAGTTTACACATTGCAGTGAATCAGAGCGAAAAAAGAGAAGAAATACAACCCTAGGTGGCTCTTAAGCCAAGTTTCCCCTACCCCACGCTAGGTGGCCTCCTAGCATTTCAAGCCCCCTACACCCATATTCATCAAAGGGCGCCACAGAGCAATTTAATTAATTTGCATTAAAAACAAAACAAAAATAAGAATATAAAACAAAGAAATAAAATTATTCAATAAAATAAAAATCACACTATTACTTCCTAAATAAAAAAAACCACAACGATTGCCTACAACAACAAATATATATATTATATATATAAATAAAACAACAATTTAACCAATTTCCGAAAAACAAAACATCAACACAACAACAAACTATTCAAATATCAAACAAACAAAAAAAACTCTAATCTAGCCCAAAAAAAAAACATTTAAATTCAATAAGTATTCCATAAAAAACAAAAACAACAAGCCCAGTGTATTTTTCTAGTAAAACTAAAAAATTATAAATAACTAAATCTAAAAATAAAAAAAAAGAAGAAACCAACCAGCGGCAGCAGAAGCTGGAATGCATTTTCATCAGTAAAAAAAAAAAAGAAGCAAAACATATAAAAATACGAAAGCAAAAAGGAACACGAAGGAGAACCGTTACAATATTTCTTGGCATTTTTCTCTACCATTTACATTAGAAACTATTCGACCTGCCCTCCAAAATACAAACAAACATAAACCAACCCCCCCAAACAACACGCCCCTCGCCCACACTTCGACTACTAAATCTCATTCTTCATCAACAAAAAAAAAAACCAAAAGAACCAGCAACAAATAAGGAAAAAAGAAACAAAAAATTTGTTTGATTAACTTCGAAGACAAGGAATTTCAGTGCCTCTTGTGCCAGTGTTTAGCCAAAATATATATACAAAAAAAAAAAAAAAAAAGAAACAAAAAAAATAACAAACACATATACGTATTTATTGCTTAGTTTTTCTCTTTGATAAAAAAAAAAACAAAACAAATTTTTGTCGGGTCATTTTTGGTCCCCAAATTTTCTTATTTTCTTTGTGTTGGCGTTTTCGGAAAAAAAAAACAAAAAATCTCGTTTTGCTCTCTTCAACAACAACAAAAACTACTCTTCTTCTTCAACATCAATATTATCGTTATCATAATTTTTGTAAACGGTAATTCCGGATTGGATTTTCACTTCAAAAACCCACGACCAAGAAAATCGGAGAGAAGCTCAACCGGAACCGGAACATCCCAGTCCAGTTAGTAGTAGTCAGAGTCAGTCAGAGACCACCAATCCCTCCCCGCATCCTCTCCGATCATCATCCGCAGAAGAAAGTCACCATCACCATTTGAAATTATCTTGTGCTAGTCGCGTTAACAGCATTTTTCAATCCACAACAACTTTCGATTGATTTTTGATATCAATTCCAGCCAATATGAATACGCAATCGAAGGTTTATCGCACAGGCGAAGGTGAGTTTAGATCCTAGAATTATATATAAATATAGATATATTTACTATATATATGTAGAGGAGTTTGATAGGCTGATCCTTAAGACGATTACTAAGTACTTTCCCTAGATCCATTCACCAAAAAAGATGTAAAAGTAATCTATTCTCTTTTTCGGATCGTTAAAACAGTTGCTTAAGGGCTAGAAAAGTTAAATATTTGAGATTTTCGTGGGTTATCTTATAAAAATTCTTCTCATGATCTTTTTGAGAACAAAGTCTAGAACAATTTATCACCATTTACTATTAATCAAATATAATAATTGCTTTTGATTAAATATTATTCTGTTGAAAATTTGTTTTTAATTACTAATTAGAATTCAAGTTAAACGAGAGTAATCTCAAGTAGTAACATATTCAAATTGAAAATTTAACCGGTAAACGTTTCCAAACTCGTAAATGGCCCACAATTAAAGTAATTATAAAAAAATAAAGTGACTTAAATAATCAAATTCTACTTACTTTTAAACATGTAAAATTGAATGTCCAAGACTAATCTTAGAATTAGCTATTTTTCAATCAAGTTATGGACATAGAGAAAGAGATAAAAGAAAAAAGAGAAAGCACAACTTTAACCCGAATGGCTATCAAACCAGTTTCAAGTCACAAGTCTCATAAGTAGTTATAAGTTAAGTTACAAGTTTGACTTTCCCACACACACGCACATAAAACATATCTGATATTTTCGTATTCTTTTCTGCAGAGATCTATGATAATTTGCCATGCGATGGCTATTTCAATATGAATGCCATGCGCAATTTGGGTATACCCACAACGTTTCCAACAATTGGCACTTTTGTTCTGGACTCGACCACTCTTGGCCTGCAGCCGCAGCAGGGACCACCGACGCCATCTTTGGGCATGGGCCAGCAGCCCTCACAGCAGCAGCAATCACAAAGCATGCATCATCAACAGCAGCAACAGCAACAACAACAACAACAGCAGCAGCAACAACATCTTCAGCAGCAGCAGCAACATCATCAGCAGCAACAACAACAACAGCAGCAGCAACATCAGCAGCAGCAGCAACAGCAACACCAGCAGCAACAACATCAACAGCAACAACAACATCCTAGCATTGGAATGTTTGATGCCAATGAGGTGAACGATGTCGTACAAAATCCACCACAAATTGGCGTCTTTCAATCAAACAGTGTCCTGACCAATGGAGGCAACAGCTCCTCATCGATCTTTGGCTCAACTTCAAGCAACTCAACATCAAATGCTGCCAATGATCCCAATCAGGCAACACGAGAAACAGGAATCATTGAAAAGCTATTGGTAAGTCTTCTGTTTACTCTTTCTCACTCACAACACAAGATTTGAATAACTTTTCGTTTCGTATGTTGCAGCATTCTTATGGATTTATACAATGCTGTGAGCGTCAGGCACGTCTCTTCTTTCATTTCTCGCAATTTAGCGGCAATATTGATCATTTAAAAATTGGCGATCCAGTGGAATTTGAAATGACATATGATCGTCGTACGGGCAAGCCAATTGCTAGTCAAGTATCAAAAATCGCACCCGAAGTGGTATTATCCGAGGAGCGTGTAACCGGAACTGTAACCACGGAGTTACGCACAGATAGTGCCAATAATGTATTAAGCTCCAGTGAGACAACTGGTCGCATTAGCTATGAGAATCGTGGTGAATGCTTCTTTTTACCCTATACCAAAGATGATGTTGAGGGCAATGTTAATTTGAGGGCTGGCGATAAAGTCAGCTTTCAAATTGCTACAAACCAAAGGTAAACAAAAATATAAAACAAATAAATGACTTTAAAACATTAGTTAACTCTGTTTCTGTTTCTCATTTTCTCTCGCACAGAGGCAACCTAGGCGCCTGCCATATACGCCTGGAGAATCCGGCACAGCCTGTTAAATATCGTGGTGTTGTTTGCTCAATGAAAGAGTCATTTGGCTTCATTGAACGTGCCGATGTTGTTAAAGAGATATTTTTCCATTTCTCCGAAGCCGAAGGCAATGTTGAACTACGTCCAGGCGATGATGTTGAATTCACCATACAAACACGAAGCGTAAGTTAACTTACTTTACTCTGTGTGTTGATAATAATTAATGCCTGCTCCCCTCCGTTCCGCACCCAACAGCAATCTGCTTCTGTTCCACCACAGGGTAGGGAATTCGCCTGTAATATAACACGATTACCTCCTGGATCTGTAATTTTTGAGGATGTTGATAATACCGTGTACAAGGGTCAGGTTTTAAAGTCTCTGGATCGCAATAATCCTGTACGTCAAAATAATGATCCATTGCCGGGACGTATACGTTATCGTGCTCTAGACTATTCGGAAGTTGAAGTGCCATTCGGTGATAAGGATCAAAAGGGTGATTTCACATTACGTCACGGCGATTGGGTTCAATTCCTGTTGGCAACCGATAGACGCGATCAATTGCAACGGGCCACATCGATTGCCCTGCTAGATGAGACCTTTAAGGTATCGGGTGAGAAACGTGAACAGGGCACCATTGCCTCTCTCAAAGATGGGTTTGGCTTTCTACGCTGTGTGGACAGGCAAGCGCGTTTATTTTTCCATTTCACCGAGGTCTTGGATACGGTAAGCAGCAATGCACGAATGCACAAAACCAATAAATACCAATGGGATTAATCGAATGTTCTGTCCTATTTTATAGAGCCGTGAAATTGAGGTCAACGATGAAGTGGAATTCACTGTCATCCAGGAGCCCGGCTTGGCTTATAACAATTCGCGTTTGCAGGCCATACGCATTAAACATCTACCACCAAATAGTGTGCAATTTGAAACACTAATGGCCAGCAATATTGAAGGTAAGCGGGAGTAAAAAGAAACCACAAGACAGAGTGCTTGTCGGGATAATGGCCTCTTTTGCCCATTCTACTAATGAAAAATGGGGACTTGAATATTGAATGCGGATGCTAATTCAATCTCTGTTCTATATTTGCAGGCTGCGTAACACGCGAGGCACCCAAGAGTCCCATTAAATCTCAAGATCGTGTCGAGGGTGGCGTTATAACCTATGAGCATAGCGATAGTAAAAAGACTATAATGTATTTTCTTAAAGACTGCGAAAAACCACCAAGGATTGGGGAGCGTGTGCGCTTCGACATTTATATGGTAAGAGTAATAATTGATAGCATTGCAATAAGCAAATAAGACTTACTACTTTCACTTTTTTGTTTCTGTTCCCTCTGCTTCAGGTCAAACGTAACAAGGAATATATTGCCGTCAATGTCCAACAAATTTCATTACAGCAGCAACAACAACAGCAGCAGCAACAACAACAACAACAGCAGCAGCAACAACAACTTATTACCCAGCAATCTGTTGAACAGCAGCAACAGCAACTTCTTTCGAATGGCATTAGTGGCAGCAGCTCGAATGCTTCACTTCAAAATGGTTATATAATGCATGGCAGTCCTGGTGGTAGCACCAGCAGTATGGGTAGCGTCACTCAGCAGGCGACAACAGCCACGCCAACAACAACAACAACAGCAACAACATCATCATCCTCTGTCCTAGATGGCATTGAGAATAATAATCATTCTGGTTCGGAAGCTGCTCAAGTTTATCGCGGTTTTATTGCTGTCATGAAAGAGAATTTCGGATTCATTGAGACTCTATCGCATGATGAAGAGGTCTTCTTTCATTTTAGCAACTATTTGGGTAATCCCAATTGGCTGGAATTGGGCCAAGAGGTTGAATACACATTGGCCCCCAATGGCAATACATCGGTATCAGGAAATTGTCTGCCCGCCGAGAATGTACGCATGTTGCCAAAAAATTCGATACCGCAGCCAGCAGTGCTGGAGACGGTGCACAATGGAGTGGTGGCACGTCCCTTGCGTTGCATCAATCCCGATCAACAGGAATACGCTGGTCTTATCGAAATACTCGATGAACTGCGTACCACTGTGATTTCACAGCATGAATTTGGCATAACCAGTTTGGTAAACAAACGGGATTTGTTGCAAAAGGGCGATTTGGTAAGCTTCCGCATCGACGAGAGCGGCCGTGCTGCTGTCGTCAATGCTGTGCGACAAAAGAAGCGTGCCACTGTCGATTCCATAAAGGGCCAATTTGGTTTTCTTAATTTCGAGGTGGAGGATGGCAAAAAATTATTCTTTCACATGTCCGAAGTTCAGGGCAATACAGTGGCCCTACATCCAGGCGATACAGTCGAATTCTCAGTAGTGACCAATCAGGTAAGCTATTAATAAGTAGAAAGGAATCCCCTCAAAACTCAACTTGTTTTACTCTCTCTCATTTTTCAGCGCAATGGTAAATCTTCGGCTTGCAATGTTTTAAAAATAAACGATCGTCCCGATCGTCTGATCTCGCGCCTTAAACTCAATGGCGATGATACTGTGCCGCGTTTAATATTGATACGCGCACCCAAGGGACCGCAGGGCAAAGGCTTTTCTGCGCTGGCACGCCATCCACGCATTCCAGGTGAGCAGAAAGGAGCTTCTACCAATTTGGGATTAAAGTTACTAATGAATTATTTTGTTTAGGCACCTTGGTGGAGTAAAACAATTGTTCCATGCCAAAGAGGAGGCAGGCGAATATATTTTAGATGCACATCAAAGACAAACAAAACAAACAACCTATATATATATTTTTTTTTTCTATATTCTTATAACAAAACAACATACCACAACCAACAACAACGTCAACAACAACCACAAGCATCAACAACAAATAACAAACAAACAAACAACCAACAACAACAAAGCAACAGCAACTTGAACTTGTCGCTAGAAGAATAAAAATAAACCTAATACCTTTATATAATGAATATTACTAAAACCGAAACTAATAACCCCCTAGATAAACGCTCTATTCGAAACGATAATAATAATAATAATATCTACCATATAATAATTATGATAATTGTAATAATAATTGTAATTTGATAGCCAACAAACAAAGAATTAATGCAATACTTAAAGGGAACTCAACAAATTATATATATATATATATATATATATATATATAACAAACAAGCAAAAAACAACAAAAAAAGGAAAACAAAAAAAAATTAAGAAATGAAATGAAGAAAAAGCGAAACGTAATGAAATCTTTGTGTCTGAAGTCTAAAAAAACAAAAACAAACAATTTGATAGAATTTATTTCAAAAACTGAAACAGAAATTGCAAAAAGAAATTCAACTATGATATAGATAAGCGAGAAGGTGAGGCAAAACGGAGATGAGATGAGGTGAGGTGAGGTGAGATGGGAGGAGATGGAAACCAAATTGTGTGTATACGTATACTATTTTCGTCTAGTTTGCTTTTATTTAAACCAATACGAAAATGAAATGGAATAGGATGAGCAAAATGTAAGAGCAGTAAAAAAAATACAAGTTATTTATTATTCTATATAATGGCAACGAAATCCTTTCAACAATCTTTACATATATATATATATATATATATATATATATATATGGCCTATTCTATTGCTATTCTTATTCTTATTTTTTCCTTATAACACTACATAGAGTTGGCTCTCTATATAGAAAATCATATACATATATATTTATCGCACCGATTTGTTTGTTCTGTTAACAAAAATTTCTATTTATTGAAAGTGAAAGAGATGAAAGAGAAGAGCTAAGCGTAAAATGAGCAAGTGAGAGAGAGCGAAAAAATTAAAAGTATTTTTACCTAAAACAAAAAGTCTAATTTGTATACATGCATATATATATATATATATATACATATATATATACATATATCTTCCTATATATATTTTATAACTAATAATTATTTTAATTTCGTTTCACGAATTTCTTTTTGCATTCAAAACAAACAAAAACAAAAATGAGGGTTGCATTAACTTATTAATTTTAACGAAAAAAAAACGTAAAAATTATACACACATACATACACACATACATATTTATTTATAACAAAAATTACTAACAACAAACATGAAAACTGAGAAATGAAAAATGAGAGGAAAAAAAACAATTTAAATGAAGTAAAAACAAAACAAAAAGCAAATGAAATTTGCTTAGCCAAAATCTGTTGATGAAAAACCATTTAATGAATGAAAATACACAAAAATCAAGAACTATATATCTATATATATATATATAAAGAAGATCATCTTTTGGTAAAACAAAAAAAACAAAAGCAAATATATTGTGAACACTATGAATTTCAATTACTAAAAAAAAGAAAATGAAAGCAAACAAAACAAAAACCAAAAAAAAAAAGGAATGTAAGAATGAATGAAAGATAAAACCATTTTTCCGGGATCAGTACGTCCTATTATATAGCCATGTTATATATACATTATACAACTATAACAACCAACAAAAACCACAACCAACAAACAGCAACAACAAATAGTAACTTTAATATATACCGAATATATATCGAGATATATATACTAATATATATCAGGCAAGACAAGTGTGGGGTAGGGGAAGCACACATGTCGACGAAACAGATAGAATGATGATTAAAAACAAAAAAATGAGAGATAAAGCAGGACAACAACAACAAAATGCTGCTACAAAAAAAACGCAATGCAAAAATGAAGAAAACAGAAAATTTACAAAGCAAAAAATAACAACAAACAAACAAAAAAAATGAACAGCACAGAAACTAAATCCTTATTATTAATAACAAAAAAAAAAAAAAAACCTATATAAAACTTTAACAAAAAAATTGCAAAAAACCACACGAAAAAAAACTGCAACAAAAAAGCAAACAAAAAAAGAATACAAAAATACATACATACATATGTGCTTGAATACAAAAAAAAAAAAAACAAAACAAAAAAAACACATAAAAAATAAAATACATATTTCAATAAAGCTAAACCTAAATCGTCTTTTCAATTGGTCTAAATATATCTAGAAGTAAGACGGAGATGCAAATACAATAAAAATCCAATTAATTATTCAATTGTTTATGACCAAAGAAGTATTACTCGAAACCCAGAGCAGCTTATGGGTAAAAGGTGGAACTATAATAAACTGTATACAAAAAAGATTCAGGTCTCCCCAAAATAAACTTTTAAAGGCAAAATCTTTATGCTTATGTGAACAGTTAACCGATTTTCTTAATATATTTATATTTAGGAATTATTTAGGATATATTTAGGAAAGATCGTCCTTCTTTACGAGTATTGCAGAAACTGAAGAAAATGACAGCTAAAATATCTTTAATTTTTTCCTACTTTGATGCCGTTTTATTAACTCAGTTTTCAGCTATGGGGATCTATTTTGTTGTTACAACAAGAAAAAAAAAGAATATTTTATTCCAAATTCGGGAAAAAAAATTGTGAGCTATATATTTACGATTTTACCCAGTTATTTTTGTTTGAAGTTTAATGATTTCCCTTATTTTTGGGGAAAAGAGAAACACTAATTTGGAGTTTAACTTTTGTGTGTACCCAAACAATTTTAGGCATTCTTTTGATTTCATTTCAAACAAATCCATTGAGCGTTTGGACCAAAAATTCGTCGCTAAAATCCCTCTAAATCTGTCTCACCTCACCTTCTGGGGACATATATTCCGGGTCTTAAGTCATCCAGCTCACCTTTTTCCTCTCATCTCGGATCCAAGTGAAAAGAGTAAAGAACAATGCGACTAGTATTTTTTTTTGTTTTGTAATTGTTTATTTATAAGAATAATTTATATCTGCTTAGAATTTGTTGCTTTTGTTTTGTATTTTTTTTTTGCTTGTTTTGGTTTTTGGTTTCTTGGTTATATGACATGACTATGGTATCGGTATCGTATCATATATGTATGTATATATGTATATATATCCTCAATCCTATATCGTTTCGTTGGATTTTGAGACTTGCTTCTTTTTCAATTTCTCTCCTGTTGACAATTTTTGTTTTTTTCGTTCAGTTAATTCATTTTGTGGGGTTTTTTTTTTTGCATATGCTCCTCCTACATACATATACATGTATGTATGTAGGAATGTATGTAGATATATGTATACTGATTGATGTAAATGTTGGTAATTGTTTAAGCGCTAAAAATTCAAATGAAAAAAAGGTTCTGTTCGTTATATAATTTGTAACTTATCGAATTATGTGTTGTTTTTTGGGGGTTTGTTTGTTTGTTTGTTTTTCTTCTTTTTTTTTATGTGTGAATATTGCGCATTGATTCGATTTGTTGTTGTTAATAAGTTGGTTTCGATTCGCTTGATTATACAGCTACTTAGTAATTGATTATACGACGACGAGTTTGTTCAAAAATTGCGTGTAGTTTAGGGATTTAAAGAACGTTTGACGAATTTTAAAAACCGATTACATACTATACACACAATACATACATATATGTATGTATGTATGTGGCTATATATCGTATCGTAAATATATATAAAGGCGGTAAAAAGGGATTTTACGGATTTTTGTTTCAACTTACAAAATACTATTATATGTATGTATATATAAAAAAGAGTATTTCGAGTTCTTTTCTTTTGTTATTTGTGGGGCAAGGGAGCGGTTGTTGTGTGGGGACTTGTATTTTGTTTTGTTTTTTTTTTATTTTTATAAAAAATCGAGGTATAACTTGATAGTGCATCGGATGTTGATGTTCTTCTGAAGGGTGGGAGGGGCGTTGAGGGGTAGCTGAACTGAAGGCATTTTCATATTATTATTATTTAGTGTTTATATATGTATGTATATATGTATGTACGAGTATATGGCTGTGCTCTGGTTTCTCGATAATTCCTATAATAATTACTATATATGTAAATGTATGTGTATGTATAATGCGCCGATGCACTGTAAATGTAAAAAAGGGTTCTGGTTTTTCGGGAATTGGAACAAACTCTATGTTAACTAGAGAGGGAGGGGGATAGAGGCTTTTTCTTTTAAGTGATTTTTTTTAAAAGGTTTCCGACTTTTGTTGTTGTTGTCGTCATTCCAGTTTACGATTCAATGAGGAATGCACTGCAAATCAATCGAAAGGGTCTAGAACCATAGACTACGACTATAGAGCCCTTAGTCGATAGCTGTGGCTATGTTAAGAGTCCTCCCAATCGATTGCAATCAGAACCTTCATTACCTTCTTTCTCTCTGTATGTGTGTGTGTGTGTGTGTGTGTGTGTGTACGCTTTGAATAGCCTCTGTGTTATGGGTATTTAGGAGAGGAGCTATTTATGAGAAAGAGAGAGAGCAGGCACTTACAAATATAATGATCCTATCAACTAATGATTTTCAAGTAAAATTCATCGTTGTACCGATTTACCACGCACACATACACACACAGGAACATAGACGGATCTTATGGGTGGGGGAATCAGCCTCTCTCCCCGCTTAGATCCGCCCCTGGCAAGGACGAGCTATGCAAAAATCACCTAAAGTTATCCAATTTGTTAACTTTTTAGTAGGCTTTTGTGTCTTTTACTCAAACTTTGGTTGTTTCAGTTTTTTTAAGGGGTGGGTGGTGGGCAAGTTGTTGTTGTTTTTCTTTGGATTTATTTTCATTTTGTTTTTTGTTTTGTTTTTTAGGAAGAGTTTAGATAGTCTTAATATAGTGTCTATATATTTGATATTATCAAAGGGGGGGGTGTTAGTAGTGCCTAGATATAGGAGTGGTGGGGGGGGGGGGTTTGGGTTGTGGAGTGGTGAATAAAATTTTGCTTGTGCTGATGGCTAAGCCAAAAGTGGGATAAAAGCGTTGAAATGTGAGGGATAGATGGGTCAAGGGGTGGGGAGGGGGGAAAGGCTATTCTTATTATATATATACGTGTATAGAGTAGGAGAATTTCATGAGATTTTTTTTTCTGCTTGGCTTAAGACTAGAGATTAAATTTTAGTTTCTTTTTTTCTCCTTATTTCTTTCTTTAGCGTTTCTATATATATGTATATATCAATTTTGGACAGGGGTAGAGGGAGAGCAGGATGAGGAGGTGGAGGATTGGATGTTGGTGGCACTTTAGGCGCTATTTTTGGTAACAAACTCACGCAAAATATCGCCAGCCATTTCAATATTATTGCGTGATATGCCCAAAGCTGTAATGGCATTCTCCTTGGAGTAACCGGCATTCATTAGCCGAGCAATATACTCCAAATTGATATTCTCATAGGGCACAGATGAGCCGCAGTCTTTTTGATTGATCGTCACATTTGCATAGAGCAGCGGTTGCTGCTGCTGCTGTTGTTGCTGTTGTTGGGTCGCCGTTCCCATTAATGATGCTACCGTTGCTGCTGGTGGTGTTGCTGATGATGTCGTCGTCGACGATGATGATGATGACGATGCTGATGATGATGATGATATAACCTTTTTGCCATTGGCCAAAGCAGTTAGAGCTGCTACCGCTGCTGATTGCCCACCCGAACTGGTGGTGCACAATTGTGTGTAGTGGGAGCTGGCTATATCCTGTTTGCTTAGACCCACACCACGCGCCTCCAACGGACGCGTGTCGATTACACCACTGATGGTCTCTGCCGGCCCCACTTCAACAATATCCTCATCCAAGAGCGACAACACTGGCGATGTGGTGCTAGTGGCTATGCGCTGCTGTCGCATCAAATCCTCAGCCAATGTGTCCACACTGCTGCTATTTATATGCGGCGGTATGGGTGGTGCCGTTGTCTGTGGTGGCACATTATCCAAACTACATTGGATATTATCAATACTCTTGCTGCTAGACGGCGGGCCAGGATTCACCTTGGGTGTTTCTACACCTGGAGATGATTTACGTGGCGGCAATGGTGGAGCTGCAGCCGATTGCGATTGCGGTGATGATGATGCCACCACCGCCACCGAAACCGATGTGGCCAAATTGGAATCTTGTAGATTCTGCAATATGGCATAGGAGCTAATGGAGGCATTATCGCTGCTGCTGGAAGTGCTGCCGCTGGAGCTTCCCCCATTGTTGCCACTGGCATTGCCATTGCCATTGCTTTTGCCATATGTTGAATTTGATACACAAGAGCCAATCAATGGGGCACTCATGCGATTCGAGGACTTTTGGCTACTACTGGAGCTGCCACTGGAGCTGCCACCATTGCTTAGAACAGCTGCTGCCGGCGGAGCTGATGGCTGCGGTTGTGATGCCCCACATGAAGAAGATGTTGTTGCTGCCGCTGCTGCTGCTGCCGCCGAAGTTGTTGCTGATGTGTTGTTGCTGCTGTTGTTTTGGCTGCTAGTGTTGTTGCTGCTGGTATTGCTGCCGCTGCCGGTACTGCTGCTGGGTAGACTTAAGCCTGGAGTTCCACCCGCATAGAGATCATTTTGCACAGCCATTAAACTGGGCGTAGTGCTGCGTCTACCCAAGCGGGGCGATGTATGTGGACTATGCTTCTCCGCCGACGAATTTGCCGATGTGTTGTTGGTGCTCAATGCATGTAGCGATGAGGTGGCTATATTAAAGTCACCCATATCCTATGAGAAGTAGTTTGTTTTTGTTTTGGTTTTGATAGTAGATCGAATCAATCAATAGAGATATATGTATGTTGAGGCTACACATATGTATGTAGAAAGTAGAAAAACTAGAAAAAAAAAACATGCTGCTAGAACTCAAAAGAAAAAACACGCTGCTGGACATGCACATTAGAGAAAAAATTAATGATCAGAAACAAAAAGTAGAACATAATGAAGATGAGAACTAAATAACAACGTTGAGGGTGAGGGTGGCGTTGGGCTTGGGCTGGGGCTGGTGGGGTTTGGGTGGGGAGGAAAAATCATGTCAAAATAAAACATTAAACAAATTTTTCAATAATTATATATATATTATATATATTTTTTCATTCTTTCTTTCTTCTTTTTTTTTTTGTTTTGTTTTTTTGTTTTCTTTCTTTGTTGTTTCGCATTAAACTTATTAAGGAAATCAAAAGATGAAACTCAATCACTACAAAAAATTATAAATATATACTATATATAGATAAATTGCATTTAGTTTTAGTTTTTTAAACATTAAATTAAACAATATTGGGGTTTTCTTTCTGTGTGTGTGTGTGTTCTTAATGATTTTTTTTTGTTTTTGTGATGATGAAAAAAAGAATTCTTTGCAAACAAATATAGTAGAAAAAGTAACGAAAGAATTTAAGTTTAACAACATAAGAAGGAATAAAACGATATCAAAAATTCATTCACACATAAAATCAATTTGCAAAATTTCTTTTCTCTAATACTTTTCGTACGCTCGGGGGACCTAAGGGAGATTTTGTGACATCGAACCACAAAAAACACACAATACATATACATATAATGTAATATTAATGTTTTATATATTATTATTTATATAATTATAATTATAAATTAGAGCTAACACAAAAAATTAAATCAAAAGACAAATTCGGTTTGCCTTTTGTCCTTAATTCTTGTTATACAGTCTTGAGCTGAAACCGTTTTATTAGGATGGGTAGTGGGGTGGGGATTGGGGTGATGGGTGGCGTATGGGTATGGATATGGAGGGCGGGGTGTAATTTGTGGAATATCAATTAGAAAGAGAAACACTACCAACTATAATTCTACATATCTTTGGAAATATTTTACACAATAAACTAAAAGAGCGCAGAAACTGTACGAAAACTGACAAATGAGAATGCAATTTGTTATGATAGGAATGGGGAAAGCTGGACAGAGTAGGGTGAGGTGAGGTTCAAACTGGATTCATGGTAAAAATTTAAAAAAAACGGGCAGCTAGCTCTAGCTTACAAAATACACAATTTCATATATACACAAAAGAGATAGAATTGATAGAAGTGAAAGAAGATGATTGTGGAATTGAGGGTGTAGGGAATGGGGTTTGGTGGAGAGCATAAAAACATTTAATTTAAATATAAGTTATGAAACATAAGCACGAGCTAGCAGCCAATCAACCAACTAACCGACTAACACAAACAAAATGTGAACAGAAAAGCGATAAAAAAAACAGAAATTAAAAGACAAATACACCAGAAGCCGATCCGGTCCGATCTTACTTCGGTTATGCCGAAGCCTGTATACCCTTGCAGCAGTTTATATAGATGTATATCTATATAAACTATCATTTTAGCTGATTAAAAATGTATATAAAAAAGTCTACCAGAATGTCAGGTATACAAATATAATCCCATCCAAATTGGTTAACATATTCTGCAGCACACAGGAGATTTTCAAATTTATGCGCAGAGTAGGTTGGACTTTTGATCAAGGATATATATGTATGTATATACATATCACTCTTTGCAAGGGCATACAAATGCAATGATCGGGCAGGCGGCTGTGGCGTTGTCGTCGGCTGATGAGCCATATCCGCTTAGCTAACTAAATTAATGTATGTGTGTGTGGGTGTGTATGTGTGTTAGTGGCATGAGTTTTGGGCTAATAATTTAAATAAATTTGTATATATATATATATATATGTATACATGTAAATATATATATATATATATATGTTACAGGCTAAACGTAGAAATAATTCAAACATTTAACTTATATAAACAAATAGCAGTTATTAAGATAGATAAATCTCTTATATATAATAAACGAACCAAAAGTAATCATAATTGTAATAAGTATTATTCAATATATATACATATACACACACATACATATATATATATATATATATATATATATATATATATATTGGTATAATATATAGCAGCTTAGGCGGCAGCGTAGCAGGCGGCTTTTTTTTTTGGATTTTTTTTTTTTTGATATTTCTGTTTTTTGTTTTGTTTTTCTAACTATACCTCTGTATCGTCATCATCCTGCTGCTGCTGACGTCCATTGGTGGCATTGCGATTGTGTTGCTTGCGGGGATCAAAGGCATCCACGACAATCTGTTCGGTGCCTTTGATTTCGGCACGACAGAAAGGGCAACCCTGTTAATCAAGCAAAAACAACAACAACTATAATGACATGCTCATTTGCGAGATCATTGAGAAGACTTACCTGTCCTTCGGAGTCCACCTGCCAGGAGGTGAGACATGGGGTACACAATAAATGACCACAGGGCTCAATTCGTATATCCTTATCGTTTTCAGCGCAAATTTTGCACAGTTGAAAGGTGCTCCCTAAAAAGTGCAAATGTGAATGAATAACATTTCAAACATATTTCATATCAGAGATATTTCTGAATAATGTAAAACTGTTGAAACAAACACTCGTGAACCTAATTGATCATTCTATATAGATTGATTACGTTTCTATAGAAGTTTTACGTTTTTTGGAAAAGAAAAACTAAATCTTTACACATAAGGTTAACTTTCTACAGAACTTTCGAGCAAATGAAGCAATAAACGAAACTTAGTTTTTAAGCAGTTTTTCTTTCTGACAATCGCTTACCCATTTCACAGTAAAGTTCATATTGCTCTTGTGTAACAGTTATATGATCCTCGGTAGGACTTTGTACGGCAGATGAAAGATCTGGATTATAGGCCTGACCATCCGGATACAAGTAGAAGCCCTCACTGATAAAAAAAATATATAGTTCTCATATATATGTAGATATACATATGTTTATGCGTATTACTTACCGATGACCATCAAGCAGGGCCTGACATAGAGATTTATTCTGCGGTATCGTTTGCAAGATTTCTCCCTCAGCCGTTACATAGCCGATTGCCCATTGACCCAAACGTGTGCAGGATAAACGAAAGACATAGCTACCCGCTTTTAAGATATAACGCTGGAGTCGAGCCTTTACCTCATCGTAGGTAAGAAAGGCCACATAACCGGGATGAGTGACGGCCAATATCTGCCAATTGCGCAACAAGGTGACCCATGGCTGAAAGAGCCGTGTAAAGACATCGAATTCAAAGTTCGATATATAATCATTGCACGTCAGATCGATGGTGGTCTTGAGGGCCATGGCCTCCAAGCCCGATGAAATGGGATGAACTTTGTTCAGCTCCTGACGAAAGATCTTCCAAGGCACCAGGGTGCTGCAATATGGACATAATAAAAAGAAAAGGTGGGGATAAACAAATGAGTTGTGTGTGTGTGTGTCTACACTCACCTGTTACCAAAGTTACTCTTCCAGAAATCAGCTGCATCTGCTTTGGTAATTCGAAATTGATCTCCGGCAAAGACGCCATTGGGAAAAATGGCCTTCAATTCACTCAACATGTGGGAGAAGACCAAACTTAGTTTGGTCAAATTGCGTCGATAATGGGAATTCTCATCGAACATCTTCTCTTTGCCCTCCTTGAACAATTTGATGGCCTGTTTACACTTTCGCATCAGATTATTGATGAACACATTGAAATGCTCATTGGCATGCAGGACATGCATCTGATCCTCGTTCTTTGAGTAGATCAAACGCAATCGCTGATACGTATCCGGCAGTATATCCAATATGAAGGGTGGACTGTTCTTTAGATTCATTTTCGGTTGTTGGCACAATTTGACCACTTTGTCCATCAGTTTCCATGTCTTCTCCAGCGTTTTCTTATCCGTGGATAGACGCTGTGATACGCATGCTTCCGAGATAGCTCCATGCAGTTTCGAAAATAATGATGGAAATATTTTTGGTTGTGATTGCACGCGAGTGCCTGTGCCTCTTGTCGCCATCTTTCCTGCTGCTGCCTACCTCTTGCTCTTGCTGCTACACTTATTGTTGCTGTGGTTCTGTCTGCTATTGTTGGTGTTATTGTTATTGTTGGATGTTTGGGGTGTTGTAGATTTCACTCTTTTGGGACGACAACTACAACTACAACGCCCCCCAAACTAAACTGCTTGCAAATTATATACTCGTACACATATACCGTTACGTTACATACATATATGTGGTTGGGCTTCTTATATGCACTGGGCGTGACTGTGTGTGTGTTTTTGTTTTTGTTTTGGGTCCGTTCTCTGTTTCGATCCAGCAATACTCTTCAGTTTTGATCCTGGATTGCGGAATCTGTTATGATCCTGCTTTTCGTTTCTGTTTTGATCCAGATTTTCGGTTCTGTTTTAATCCTTTTTTTTCAATTCTTTCAATTTTTCAGTATAACAGTGTGACCGTATGTGTGCTAGAAAAAAATCGCATTATTCTTCTGAAAGTCTGGCCACACTGCGCCCGCAGAGTGCCCAGAGGCGATCATGTGGAAAAATCATCAAAACGTTATCTTGTGAAACTCGATAATAAACCTCATCATTTGCGAGCCCATTAAATGTTAACATAAAAATTTGCGAGCCTGTTATTTTTTTGTTAATTTATGCGTTAACAACAAAAGACAAAAACAAGCCAAACAACAATTGATAACGATCAAAATGAGTAGACAATAGAAATATTTGCTTTAAGTCGGTAATAGTACATATACAGGCTGCTTTTAAAGAAGCAAAGATACCAAATATATTTTCCTATGAGAAAATTTCTGACCAATTCCTCTAATTTCATTTTTATCAATTACCAATAAATTACTAAAAATAATCAGTGTGATTTATTTGGCATCGTTACATATACTCTGCTTTAAAGAACCTAGAAATAAATTAATATCCGGAAGCTTTATCAAAAGTTGTTATTTATTAATAAAAATATAACGATATTTACATATCTATATCTTGCACCGTTTTAAATTTAATCTATATACATATGTATGTATTATATATAAATTAAGTGCATTAATCCTTTAATTTTATTTTATTAACCAAATACTGCTTATCGATGGCAAGATTTGATTTGATAGATTTCTCTAACAGATGCAAAAATATGGTAAACTATTTCATTCAAAATACTGCATAGATTTTCAAGTGTTTAATTGATTTATAATTAAATTAAATTAAATACTTTCTCGCAGATTCAAGCACTAGCATTTGCATAGAGTAGTGTTGTAAAGTACATTCACAGAACTTTTGAATCTCACATATTCGTTATCATAAAATTGACGGTTACTTTTGAAAAAAAACGGCTCAACTGCTAATGACATTCATTCCACTGACAGAAAGTACAAATGGAGCGGTATCTGTGAGCAAATTGAAGCATTTTTCTAATTGTAGCCTAAAACCCAAGTAGCATCTGTATAATTTCCGCCATTTATCGATGCACCACTTTTATATAATACTCGTGTGTTTGCCACATGCATGCAGGTAGGTAATTAAAGGCCATAGAAAACTTGAAGAACAGGTGGTTTCTGCGTGTGTATGTGTGTCCACACTCTTGGCTTCTATGTAGTTTATGATGGCCATATCTTATTTCTATTTGGTTTTTTTTCGCACACAATTTGTATGCAGCCGCACAATTTTCACTTTCCATTTTTATTGGCAGGCTGGCGAGCAGAAAGAAAAACCGCAGGCCAAAAATATCAAATCAAAAAGAAATTGCCTGGCATTTGCCAAAAGGTTTTCTTCTCTCCTTCTTTTCATTTTTTACGGCTTTTGGTTTTTGGCTTTCTTTTAATTAATTTTTAGGTGGTGGGCTGGCGGGATGACGGCGATGGAGGAAAGGCGAGGTGATCGGTGACGGTGTAAGGTGAGATCTCAGTTGGTATATTAGTTCTTGCAGAAAAACAAAAAGCAGAAGTCAAAGTCATCATCTCATGGCTGTCATAATGCATTTCGGTTTTTGGTTTTGGTCTCTGCCCAAAAACTAACTGTAAAGCATTCACTACTACTTGCTGACCTCTTTTTTAAGGCTCTCAATTCTCTTTTATGCACGCGACTCGGAAGAGTCGTGTGTCTGGTGTGTGTGTGTGTGTGTGACCCTTATTCGCAACGCCACTCAGGCGTAAAATTTATGGCTTTAAAGTCTACAAGTCTATAAACACAGCTTCCAGCTAGCAGTTAGCAGCACCACCACCAACAACAACAACAGTATCTGAGACTATGTGCAGCACTTTCTACTGCACTTCAGAGACGCCAAAGATCGTGTCCAGGCTCTCATATATATATATATAGATGTACTATACGTATGTGTGTGTGTGACTTTGTCTGTTATAATTTCAAATGCTTCGTGTGGCTCGCCTTTTTGGTTTGCATTCATTTTGCTGCCACTTTTGGCAAATTAAATTTGTACGCAAAAACCGATTAGGCTCTTCTTGTATCTGCGGCTGTTGTTGTTGCAGACAACATGACCAAGTTGTTATTTTAAATACCCAACAACTCCATTTAATCAATATGCCCAGGCTCTGCCGCAGCTGCTCAGGGGCCTCCGCTTAAGCCTGCTTTCCGGCAGTGGCGCATCGCGGTACCCGCTAGCCTTGGGCGCACTTAATATGTTAGCCCAGAGATGCCTCCTATGTACCAGGTAGGGTAATATTGAAAGCGATCTTAAGAAACGCCTGCGGTTTCTCTCACTGTTAACGCACTTAATCGACACACTGTGTACCTTGCGGTCATTAGAATGCAGCAAAAACTTTGACATTCTAACCAGAAAAATGTACTTACTAAAATTTAAGATTTCACTTTACTTCAGCTTTCCTAAACAACAACACAACAACAACACTCTTGCAATTGTCGCCCAGCCTCTTCTCGTTACGGAATCTCTTTCTCTCCTTCTCTCGCGCTTTTTACTGTTTCCAAAATGGCGGATTCCGCCATTTATAAAGGACGTTTGTTTAAAAAGAAAACCTTCGATCAAGAAAGAACGTTGGTGCAAGATATTGTTGTTACGCTGTGAATTATAATATTAATAACATATAATGGATTATGAATAAGCTTAAAGTGATTTTGGGCGCCCGACAAACCGCGCTTCGTCTTGGCTGCCCCATAGCTCTGTCGACGTCGGTAGCGCTGCCTTTCACTCATATAAATTTGTTGCCATTGCAAATTCGTTTGCCATTTGCCATTCGCCCGGGCGCATTGTTAAATCAAATCCAAACTTAAACTTAAAACCCAAAAATACAACTTAAAACTAAAAAAACCAAAAACCTTTCTCTTCTTAGTGTGTAAAATGCAATAATAAATAAAAAGGAACAACAATATTTTTATGAATGTAAAAAGTTTTGGATTTGTGCATGTGTGAGTTTGCCTCTCTCTATCTCTCCAACCCATCTCCATCTCTGTCTTTCACTCACTCTCTTTATGTGTGTGTCAGTGTGTGTTCATTCATTGAAATAATGCAGTAGCAGCAACATCAGTCGCCGTCGCAGCCGCAGCATCATTCACTTCTCTTGCGAAACTCAACGAGCGCGCAACAAAAATCCAAAAAAGAATCCAACAACAACAACAAAAAGAAAAAATTTCCAAAATCATTCGAAAAATCAAACGGCAACGAACTGTGTGAATAGATCAGAGCAGAGAAAGAAGAGCCGCAGATCCGCAGTTCTTGATCTAGAACGTTAGTGTTTAATATATAATAATGGACATAAACCTTTTCTCAAAAGCCCAAGCTTAATTGAAATCAAATTAAACACCCCACCCCAAAAAAAAAACCAGAGAAGAACAAAAAATTAAAAAAAAACCGTGCAAAAAAGGCGATAAAAAAGAAATTATGCTTCATTGTGCCATTGTGTGAGAGGTCAAGCAGCAGCAGCAAACCGCCGAAGAAGCAGAAGCAGGAGACGAAGAAGAAGGAACCGCCGTCGTGTAGGAGCTATAAACAAACAGTTTCAAGTTGCTTCTGTTAATGGTTAATAGGCAGGCAGCACGAATGAACTCATAAAAGGGAACCACCACCGCTCCGCCACCCGTCCGTCCTCCTAAAACCACTAAATGAGCTAGAGACCGACCACAAGATTACCGTTAATTCTTTGCAGTTGTCGTCGCCGTCAGCGTTAACGTCTGCGGTAATCTTGCACCAGTTTACTTATGCTCTTTCTTTAAACAGAGTCTCAGACAACAACAGCACTGCCCCTCCCCCCAGACAATAACAGAAAACAAGCAAAAGTACAAAAAGAAAAAAAAAGGCAAAAAAAAACTTTCTTCATTTCATTTCAAGTCAAAGTCAAGTCGTGTCAAGTCGTGTCGTGTCGCATCGTGTCGGTGCCGTGATCTTCCGCCACCGCATAGCTGGTCTCCATCCAATCCAACTCTAAAACTCTGCTTCTATTTCAATTGTTAACGAGCGAAAGCGTCGTCGTCGTCGTTGCCGTAGTCTCCAAGCCAGAGACAGAGCTGGAGCCACAGTGAGCGCCAGTGTCAGCGTTAGAGTCAGAGTCAGATTCAGGAAAGTGCAGTCGACAGTGAAAATGTACCAAAACCCAACCCAAACGCATACCCACAGCCAGAGACAGCGACAGCCTCAGTTGAAGCTTCATGTTAAGCGCCAGCTGTTTGGCGCACTGTTGGCTGTGTTAACGCTAGCCGCCGCTCCGGTCACTAATGGTAAGTTGTATTGTACATATACATAAATATATCCCCCACACAATAAATGTTACTTTATACACATGGAGAAATGTCTATTTTCACGAGAAACTGTAACACAAATATGGCTTAAACATACTATAAAGGATAGGCACGAAGGATCTCACTCTAACTTCATATCGTTTTAAATGGGTAGACTTTTGACTCAACGCAAACATTACAGAATTTCTATGATTGTAGTTCCTAAGTCCAGGGATCGAAGGATGCAGGAATTGTAGTGTCCTGACGAAGTTTTATAGACCGTTCGTTAGTTAGATCGTGGGAAACGTCAAGAAAAATTGTTAACTTAAATCACTTTAGTTTAAGATCCTGACCTAATTCAAAGAAGAAAGTCGCTAATTAGGTTAGATGACCATGTGAAAGAAATTTTCCAGCTGTTTGTACACATACATACATATGAATAACCAACTAATCGCGCAGAAGAACTCTCACTTTATCTAGTAACAAAACTAAACTCGTCGAAATTGAAACGTTTTAGCCCAAAGCTAGTTTAGTTACATACTCTCGTATATCATTCATATGAATATCATTACATTTCTCAGCGTGTAGACAGCTAGACACATGGAAATGGAAGTTAAATGCAAGACGACCTACCTACAGCTGTGATTGCTTGCTTGGGTATAGTAGAAAGGCCCGTCCCCATCTCCATCCCCATCGTATCCATATTTTCATCGTCGTCGTCTGCCTAGCAGCAATTAATTTCTTAGGTATAAAGTGAATGTAAACTGACATATGTACATCAGAGGCTCGGCTTGGCTTGGCCTCTGCTCGAGACATCGCTCGCTTGGCTTGCCACTACTACGTACATACATACATACATATATTCAACTCCAGCTTATGTCCATGATGAAGCCCTCCACTGCTCCTCCCACTGCACCACACCGAATGACTGCCTCCCTATGATCCCCCCTCCCCTAAACAAAATGCTCGTAAATATTTTAGTGCACAATTTGTCCAACATTCAAATAAATTCATTAAAAACATGCTCGTGCACACAGAAGCCACCAGAACCAGAAGAGAGGAAGATTTTTTGTACTCCATACAGATCCACATAAGTATGTATATATATCTATCTACCTATATGTATATATATATACATACATATATACAAATCAGTGTGTATGTGCATGATATTGGGGAAACTGGCGCACAGTGGCTTGAAAGCCAGTTGAAACGAGTTTAGTTTGACATTTGTGGAAAAGTCTCTGGGAAGTGGTGCTCGGATTGGCTTGGCTGATTGCCTTTTGAGGTCGTTTGCCCTGTGAACCACCAGCACCACCACCACCATCGAGTGAATGCGTGTGTGAGAAAATGAAAACGATTTGTTTGATCATTTAGTTAATTGATATCAGATTCCCATTCAGAGATAGGGCACAGAGATCAATTAGAGAATCAGAAGAACTGTATGGTGAAAGTGGTTCAATAATGGTTATGAATTGGTGTGATCTTGGGTCTTTCATTCATTCGATCAATTGCGAAATCAGTAATCAAAAGAGAGAAACGGAAAATCAATTGATCGATTACGATCACCAAACTCATACTATACATTTTAACTCTTGTAACAATATTTAATGAATTCGAAAGCATTTTCCAAACTCCGGTAGACCAAAATAATCCCTATGGTTGAAAACCTTTTCATAGGATCTTCTTTAAGACTCTCCTTATTTAGTCTTGGTTGACTCTTCTTCTTTCAATTGTAAATAGTTTCGTTTATAATTCCCAACCAGTTGAGGCACTTTGCCAAATTGCTTTCCTAGCCATTTCCATGACACTGTGCTGTGCTGCTCTTACAGTCGCTGTCGTTGCTGTGACCATGATATGTGTGTGGGGGGCATGGGCATGGACATGGTGGGGCATAAAACATATCATGTCAAAGTGGTTGCTGACTTTTGAAAATTATACGTTTTGGATGTTTGTGTTGTTGTTGATATTGTATATTTTTTTTTTTTTTTGCAATTGGATTGGCTTTGGAATGCTGCTGCTGCTGCGTATGAATATGAATGAAAAGATTCGTTTACATATCTGCATTAATTCCTAACGCCTCTGAGTTCAATTAAGATGAGAATGCGTCTGCCTGAGAGAGATCTGAAAGCTGTCTGTCTGTCGTCTTTACACAAATTGAAATAATGAAATGAACGTGGGTTCAATTATCGCAGCCAAACAATCGCAAACACCATATCCAAGCCCAAACCCAATTCCAAATCCAACATCATGAGAGCGCTAATAGATTTTCTACTCGAAACTGGAGGCGGCGGCGGCTGGTCTGGTCTGGTCTCCATCGCCATCGTTTCGTTTGTAGCTTTCTTTGCAAACAAAGTCAAAGCAAGCAAGCGAGCCCCACATCCGACCTGAAACAGAAAAGACAACAGAAATTTTTCAGTGGCAATTAGTGTGGAAATTTCACTTGCAATTTTTAGCACAGATTTTTGCTGGCTGGGATTAGCATGGAGGAGCAATTATAGATGGAGGTCGCCAGATAGGCAAACAGACATAGACATGTATATATGTACATATATGGGGATGTGTCGATAACGTATGCTGTAAGCTAAGATTAACCTCCTCCTCCTCCTCCTACTCCTACTCCTCCTTTCCACTCACCTCATCTCGCCGCTCTGTCTCTGTGTCAGGTAATCCCACATTTGTATGCCCAAACAGCTTCTCTTCCGCATGCTAGAGAAAAGTGATGGAAATGGAAAGTAAATTCCTCATTTTAGTGGGTCGAAGAATAATTTGATGGAATGGGCGCATACCCTAGACTATGTAGAATGAACGATGGGGAACGTTTTGTTAATCATGTGCATCTCTCTCTCGCTCTCTCTTTGTTTTTGTTTAGGCGCTGTAACAGATTCACCCATTAAGATCATCAAATTGCCCGTTCAGGCACCAGTAATACGTTATCGTAGTGCCGATGCTTCGCCTGATTCGCTGTTGATCAATTACCGTCAAGATGCCCAACCAGAATTGTCATCGACATTGATGCAGGCACCAGGAGCAGCAGCCGCCGCCTTGGAGAATTTGCTCAATGAACAAACGGAGCAGCAGCAGGCGCAACTGGTTGGTGGTCGTCAACACCGTGGCGCAAGCAGCAGCAGCAGTGGCTCCTCAAACAATTGTCCCCGATCCTGTCCGCCTGGTGTGACAGTCGGCGCCGATCCTGTGTGTGGAAGCGATGGTATGATCTATGCCAATCTTTGTGAATTACGTAAGAAGACCTGCGCCCGCAATGGTGTGTCCCTGATCAAGGATGTACGCGATGGCTGCGAACGGTCGAAGGGTTCCGAATGCAAGCATCGCTGCAGCACCGAAAAAGATCCAGTGTGCGGCACGGATGGACGCACCTATTTGAATCGCTGTATGCTGCGCGTTCAGTCATGTCGCGTTGGCTTGGCTGCCGTCAAACTCTCCCATGTGGGTCCCTGCAGTAATACCAGTGCCATACGTGAATCCTGCCCGGTGGACTGCAACAGCGCACCACGAGACGGACCCATTTGTGCCTCAGATGGCAATGTCTACAACTCGACGTGCGAAATGAAGCTGCATACCTGTGGTCAGGGGGTTGTCAAGACCAGTCGCAAACATTGCCAGTCGACACGCATGTGTAGGGAGTCCTGTTGGCGTGTGGCCAGACCCACCTGTGGCTCCGATGGTCGCCTCTATGCCAGTCCCTGCAAGATGCGTTCCTCGAATTGTGGCAAGCATGTGTTCGAAGTGCCGCTATCCTTCTGCATGACGCAGGAGCGGCATGGTAGTGCGGCTGCAGACGCCTGTCCCACCGATTGTCCCAAAGCTGAAGCGGATTCACCATCCCAATATGTTTGCGGTAGCGATGGCAACATCTATTCCTCTCTGTGCGAGCTCAAAATGCTCAATTGCGGGTGAGTTAAGGGTTAAGAGGCTTCCTCCCCTTCAGCGTGCGAACTGAGATGGGGCGTAAATTACGTTGTTGTTTCTCGCTTCCTTTAGGCCCCAGCGAAAGTCCATACAAAAGATGAGCATGGACAAGTGTAAGAATCGTTTGAGTCGCTGCAAACAGTTGCCGCCCTGCAAGGATTTTAACAATCTCTTTGGCTCCATCTTCAGTTCGAAGCGAAATGACAAACTCTGCGGCACCGATGCCAAGACCTACAACAATGAATGCGAACTGGCCCATGCCACTTGCCTGTAAGTCTCGAATCTCTTGAAAATTTCTATCCTCCTGGATTTATTTACATACATACATATGTATATATTGCAGACGAGGTGTGAATTTGGCCCACATTGGTCCATGTACGGATCTGAATACAGCAGCTAAAGACTGTGGAGATGCATGCACGCGGGCCGATCTCGAACAGCAGCCGGTTTGCGGTTCAGATGGCAATACTTTCGCCTCAATGTGTGAATTCAAGCGACGCACTTGCCAACTGCGAGTCGTGCCCGTCTCCCTGAAGAATTGCCCCCTAACCGCTGAATGTGAATCCGATTGTGATGCCCAACCGCCGAGCTTTGTCTGCGGTTCGGATAACAAATTCTACAAATCCGAGTGTCATATGCGTAAAGAGAATTGCGGTAAGCATGTGTTTGTTGTGCCCCTGAAGCGATGCCTGTCCGCCTTTCAGTTCAAGGGCTGTGCCCGCATTTGTCCACGGGAATTCGAGCCTGTCTGCGGTAGCGACAATAAAACCTATCTGAACGATTGTTTCCTCGACATTGAGAATTGTCGCACCAATAGCACTGTCACAGTGCAGCACTATGGAGCTTGTGGACGACCCGAGGCGCCCTCAACTAATTTCCTCTATTAAAAAGGAAACAGTTCACTTGGCATTTAATAATATTTCTAGGCTACAAAAAAATTCTAGACTTACGAGATGTAATTTTTTTATTTTTTTTTTGTCTTAACAATATTTATTGAGTTGAAATTAAATTTAAAAAAAACACACATACGGGAATGTACGGACTTCTTCTTCAGGCTACTACGCGGAATCATCAAACAACTTGCTTAACATGGCATTTATCTCATGTGGACGATATTTGACATATTTATCGGGATTCTTGCTAAACTGAACAGCTGCATACATTTCAAAGAAACGATTGTATTTTGGTAGAACATGCTCCACATTGTCCCTTTTGATGCCCTCCCGCAAGATGACGTCGGGTATGGAGATGCCACGTTGGATTTTGCATGCCTCCTCAAAGTCCTTGTTGAAATTCTTGAACAAAAACGACGGAGAGAAGTCAGTTTAATTTAGTCTAAGTAACGATAATGCAATGATGGGCATTACCGAGAAGCGTTCCTTTAATATGCTACGATCCTTGTCCTTGACCTTGCCATTTATGGGTCGCGGCAGTTCATCTAGTGAATAAATGCCCGCGAGCATTTTGGACCACGTTTTCTGATAACTAGCCTTCAGCTCACGTATCATTTCCAAATAGCTATGCTCGCATTCCGGTTCGGCCAAAGTGACCAAATCTATTAGATTCGAACGCTGCAGCGATTTGAGAATATAATGGATATTATTTAGACGAAACAGATGCTTGGTGGCCTGATCATTATACTGTTCACACTTGTTCATTATGGACAAGTTCAATTCGGCCAGGGCTTTCTCTGAAAAATGGGAAACGGTTAATTTTTCGATTTTACATTCTTCGAGTGTCGCCCACTCACTTATATAGATGGCCAGTAGGGCTTTGTTGCGCTCATCGCCGGGCAGTTCCTTTTTCATGAGTATTGTCTCAAGCTGGGTGGCATAGAGCACATCCTGAGCCAATATGGAGCCAATCACATCAAAATGTTCATACAAATGTTCAATGAACCAAATGGTATTCGATGTCAATTCATGGACTGTCGCATCTTTGGGCACATTGCTTTGACCTACAATATTGGTACTCGATTCACCTTTGACCACATCGAGAAAATGTTCCAATGCCTTGGCACCAGTCTGCTGCAATTTATTCAATACTTTGGTGAGCTGTTCCCTCTGAGCGGGATCGTAGGTGCGCTCAATATCGGGTTGCAGCAATATGACACGTTTCAGTGCAGAGAATATACCCAAGGCCGACGTCCATTCTTTGCGTGAAATGCAACGCAAGATGCGTTGGGTTATTGCCTCGGCATCCTTGACCACCAACTCAATGGCATTGTAGGCCAATCGGGCAAAGACTTCATTATGCTTGGACGTGGGTATAATGTCCAACATTATGGCCCTCTCCCAGTTAAGTAATCGCTGTAGGCCCAATAGCATGACCAAATACTTATCCAATTCCTGATCGCCATCCATCAAATCTTCCGAAGTCAAATGATCCGAATGTGATGAAGCCTTCTTGATGGAGAAGCCGGTCGATTGCTCAATGGTCTGTGTGGCACGCAAATACAATTTATTTGCCTTCTTCTCAAATCTAAGCAAAGAATGACAAACAGAAGAAACAATATATATATGATCCCCGAAATCTTCGCCTAGGCATAGATATGTATATGTATGTAGCTTACATTTGCTGCAAGCGGGCGGAGGTGTTCTTTTTTGGTTCACTTTGACGTCCACTATGTCGGGGTCTCTGCAAACAGAGTATGGATGGAAGAAGTAAAATTCCGATCAGTTTTTTTGTTTGATTTATTTTTAAACATAATACATAAAATACACAAATTAAAATAATAAAAGAGAGTGAGAGGAAAAGACACAGATGGGGGGGAGGGAGATCGATAGTCCAGCGATCTTTACAATAATCATAAAACATTGTTTTTATGTTTTCTTAAATGCCTTTAAGTGCCTCCAGTATGAGATTACAATCCTCATCACTGAGTATGCCAATCTTTAAGAGATCAGCTCGCTCCATGGTGGCCAATTCGAACAAATCAATGTGGGCATTCTCAAAGTTGTCCACATATTTGTCCAGACCAACACGTAGAAGGACTTGCTTTACATTGGCAGCATGATTGAGCACGTATGAATGATTGGACAAAAGCATGGAGAGCCGCCGCACTTCCTTTGTCATTGAGGAGTCCACAATTGATTCATCCGAATTGTTCTCATCGGAGCTGCTCTTGTTGTAGTTGTTGCAGCTGTTGATGTTGCTGTTCTTGTTGGTCTCTCGTGGCTCATGTTTGTCGATCTTCAACTTGGGCGGCTGCATGTAAAAGGGACTCTTGCAATCCATTGATTGCTTCATTGAATGCTTCTTGAATACCATGGGCGATGTGGGAGTCTTTTTGCTCCATGCGTTTTTCTTGATAGGCGATAAATTTGGTGAACGCAAGACACCCGAAATGGGCGTGAAGCAACGTACATTAATACTATTCACTTGGAGGGTGTTCCATTCCAGTTTGGTTGGTGTACGTGGCAAAGATAATTTACGATCTTTTGCCTGTTGCAAGTGAGTCTTGGGAGTGCGATGATGATCCATTTTGATTTACAATTTAAACAAATTATCTTTTTCTTTGCGATTCCTTCCACTCTGAGCAATCTCACGCTGAGAAATGGCGGCCAGATCATGAAGCTGGCATTGTCATCATTTTCTTGTTATCCACTTCTTTTTTTCCCTCTCTGTCTCTCTCTCTCTCTCCTTTATCTTTTCCCCATCTCGTTTTCTATTTTAAGCTTTTTTCTATAATCTACCGTTAAAACTATGCAAAGGGTACTCACCAAAGCTTCATGACCCCAACTGCTGCTCTTTTGATGATCTTTGAGAAGCTGCAATGAGCGCAACACCACCTCGCCCCTCTCCCTGGCATAGATGTGCGTGTATTCCCTTAGATTATGCTCTAGCCAGTGGGAAATGGTATACAACTCCTCTCTGGTGCTCTGGGACAGTTGGCGAAACGATGTAAACTCATCATTGGAGGAATCATCTTCTATATAGATTAAATCCAAAAGTTCCACTGGTTTCAATGGTGAACTATGCTTCTTTAGCAGCATGCTATAGTGCTGATTGAGACCCTCGCATCCAGTATTGAAGAGACTCGTCACATTCTCCAGTTCCACACTTTGTGAGTTATTGTGCAGAAAGTAATCCATGGCAGCTCTTAGTTTGGCCAATGCATCCAGAAAGGCTGAAATGTTGCCCTCCACTGGACCCTGATGTATAAGTTGGCACACCTCTTGGGACACATCATAGTGGGACAAAACATTCTCCAAGCAATTTAAAGTTGCTTCCAAATCTACAAATAAATGGGAGATTGTAAGCAGATTGGCTATACTGCTATAATGCATTGGCCACTCACTTTGTTGTCTCTTTTGGAGTTGCTCTGTTTCCTGGTAGACTGGCAAAATGGTCTGCTCCAAATTGCCCAACCGCTTCTCAAAAATTGTCAGAATGCTGGACATTTGCGTGGAGAGGTCATGGTATTTGTCGACCCGATCTTTAAGCAGTGCTAAATTGGTTGTTTCCTTTTCCAATTTGCTGTGAGCCTGCAGTGAACTGTCCAAATTATTCATTTTCACTTTGCAAAACAAAAAAAGAAAAGACAACGATTCGTAATGTTTTTGCGAACAGCTGGAATCAGAGGGCGTTCAAGGCACAACAGCTGATTGCACTAATGCTGCTATGACACTACTCCAATGCCGCTATGACACTACACCAATGCCGTTATGACACTACCCCAATGCCGCTATGACACTACACCAATGCCATTATGACACTACACCAATGCCGTTATGACACTACACCAATGCCGCAATGGCACTACACTAATGCCGCATATGACACTACACTAATCACATTAAAATACCAAAATATATTTATTTATTTATATATTTAATTGTAAGAGAGAATAAATTCTAAGTTACAATGAGTTGTGAAGTCTAAGCAACAAAGGCCTTCAGGCTTCTACCAAAATAAAAGACAAATTAATTCTACAGAAAATTGTAAATAAAGAGTGTGAAAGAGTTTTCGAATCGTTCCCATTTTACAGTGGTAGTTTTAAAATGAAACCCTTATCTTGATTAAAACAAAATGTAAGTAAATATATTTGTTTAATTTTTCGAAGACATTTTCATAAGAAATCCAGAGTCAAAGTCCTTCGCCAATTTTATAGCACCTCGTTTTTTGTATAACCGTCAATTTATTAGCTTTCTTGATTTGGATTTATTTATTTATGTATATAGAATTAAGTTGTTTCTGTTTTGTGTGTTCGGTTTATCTTTTCGTATTAATTAATTATCATTAGGCTACCAACAATAAATAGTCTACAAAAGGCTGGCCCTTACATGCAACGCAGTCGCACCAAGGGATTTATATGGCCATCCTTGTCATCCCAATCAACCTCAACTTCCAGTTTGAAGAGACCATCCTCAGTGGGCGTGGTGTCGGGCAGGCGGGCCAAAATCTCGCTATCGCCACTGCGCAGCTTGAATGGGGCCATCGAGTTATTGGCATCTCCCTCGCCGGATTGAGGCAGCGACAGCTTGATCTTGGCTGGCAGGACACTTCCCTTGCCCAGCACCAATTTGGCATTGGATTTATCATTGCCATGCCAAATGTACAGATCATCCTCAACCAGAACACATTCATCGCCCTTTTGCAGCTGCTGCTCGACGGGATCCAGAAGGCATACAGCTTGACGAGCACAACCGATGGCCACCACTTCGTCGGCTGAATGGCTATTATGGAGTTTGGCATCAGGGAAACGAGCAGCCACGGCTGCCTGGAGTTTGGGTATTTGCATGGTGGCACCTAGCAGAACAATGTGATCAATGCGCATCAGATCCTCGGGATGCTTTTGTTGGATGCGGTCCACACATTCACCCAATTGCTGGAGAAACTGATTGATTACCGGCTGAATCAAACTCTCGAAGCGGGCTCGCGACATTTGCACATTGTAGTCGACGCCATCCATGAGAGAATCAATATACAATTGAGTGGAGGGCAGCGTCGTTAAGATGTGCTTGCAATTAGCTGCTGCCGTACGGATTTTTGCCAGCGAGCGGCGTGACTCATGGGGATCCAGTTTATACTTCCGTTTGAATTCTTCACAAATGAATTGAACCAAGGCCTCGGTAAACTGGCGGCCGCCGATGGGGAAGGGCCCGAAAGTGGCTAACTCAATGTAATAGCCATGGTGGACAGCATACAAAGAGAAGTGACTGTAGAGCCCACCACATTTGATAGCGAGAACATGCTGACGCTGCTCGAGCAGCGGCTCCTCGCCAATCTTATAGCCCAAAACGGCTGCTGTGGGCTCGGCTATAATCTGGGCCACATGAAAACCAGCCGATTCGGCGGCGTCAGATAGTAACCTAATGGTCTCCGAGGGATAATAGCTGGGTATGGAAATCACTGCAATGGGAGCATGCTCGCTATCGGTATGATATTGATGGGCCAACTCGAGTTCGGCTCTTAGCAGTTCCACGGTGACTTCATAGGCGCCCATTTCTTTGGTCACCACTTTGTCATCCTGATCCTCCCTGTCTGACGGCTGTGTATGTTCCATGCGAAAGACAAACTCTTCTTGATCAAATTCACATGGGATTTCCCTAATCGCATTCGATAACTGCTCCTCGGTTAATTGCTCCTTGGGCTGCAGCAGCTGGAAACTGTGAGCCACTGCCTGTTTGGGTCGCGTGGCCATTTTCTGTTTGGCCGTCAGTCCACACTCAATTTCACCAGCTCCATCCCATAGCAGGCAGGCCTGCGAGACGCGATCGCCCTGCTTGTTGGCTATGACCTCAACTTTGCCATCGGCCCTTATATGAGCAATGCATAGGGTGCTGTTGCCAATCTTGATGCCAAAACGTGGCCACATCCTTAATTCAAAATTAAGAAACTTGAAATTTTCGAAAATAAGGAAACTAAACTGAATTGAATTGAATTAAGAATGAGAGTGGGGGAAACACGCGCACGTTTTTTTTCCGTTCTTTCTTCCTTCTCTTTCTCTCCCTCTCACTCTGTCTGTGAGCGCGCGATTTCTCAGCTGTTATGTGTATCGGTATGCAGCCCTGCTGCGATTAACACATTTCACATTGGTTTCGGCCGTTTTAATAGCCAAAATTGCGGGTTTTGTGTTTTTTGTGAAACAGTTTTCAAAAAAAGACTAATGAAAACATATTTATTTATGTTATTTGTTTAAAAATTTAGTTCACTATTGATTTGGCACTCAATTATTTCTTTTTGACATGACAATTTAATTCAGATTTAGCAAAAGAAAAACTTGTAATACATAGTAGAAGTGATTTTAGCATAATTCCTTTTTTCCTTACAGTTATGGTACTTCGTTCAGTTACAATTTTAAAAATGTCCATTATTTAGCACTGAACTCCTGCCTTTTGTAACGTTTTATTTGCAGCACTGTTTAGCTGTTTTAACGGTTTAGCAACACTGGCTAGGAAAAATATGTAAACAAACATTTGCAAAAAGTTGCAAAATCTTCTTAAAAGCGATAGAATATCAAGTATCAAACGTGTTAAGTATATCACTTAATGATGCTTTAAAGTGACTCAAGTCACAGCCATGCCAATAAATACTCAGAAACAGTGATCGGATTGTTTAAAAAACGAGTCAAAAGGGGTGCTCGAAGGAAAAATCTATATGGGACATGACCCCACATACACCAATACACGCATATATATATATTTATATATACATATATGCAACGCAATCAACGCCCCCTAAGTGTCAGCCCAACAAGCGCCAGCGATTCTCCGATTCGTCATCGATCCAAACAATGGAGAAGTCGCATTAAACTAAATTAATTGAAAAAAAATCAAACCGAACCTTGAAGAGAAATTCCGAATTTTGAGGCCGCACACACACAAACAAATAAACACACACACACACACACAACACACTCACTCACATCACAGCCAGACACAATGGACGACAATTTGAGCACCAAATCCTCAGAGTCATCAATAACCACGAGTGGTGAATATGAAATTGTCACTGACAGCAATGTAGCCAGTCCAATAGAGCCACCGCCGCCGCCGATAGTGACCAAGGAATCCTTGTCGAGTGATTCCAAAATCAAACAATTGGCAAATCCTCAACCAAATCCTGCTGTTCCAGCTACTGGAACCGGTAGTGACAATGGAGGCGGTTCTCCCACTTTGGATATGGCCCATAATCGAAATCTAAGCGATATCCAACATGAAATGACCGATGCCTTGCGCGATCTACAGCTGGAACGAAGTGTAGGTGAGTAAACGGAACCAATTTAAATGTGGGGTACGCTAAAAAGACACTCGGTTGTTTGCCTCGAACAGACAGCTGTGCACACACACAAAGAGAGAGAGACAGATATAGAGAAGGGGAGAGTTGGGAGTGGGAATCGGTGGTGTTGGAGCCGTTGCTGGTAGGTATACAAAATTTTAGAATTATAGCTAAGCTTGCGCTATCTTATCGGGGCTGTGGAGTTGTTATGGCAACAAATGGCAAACAAATGGGCTTGCACACCATAGTTGGGTCTCTCCCTCGGTTGCTAAACACAGCAACAAAAAAAAAAAAAATAGAAATATATTTTCCATAAATTTCAATTCAATTAACATTTCTCAACTTCACAAACAAATGGGCTGCCACCCCATAGTTGGATTTCTCTCCCCACTCTCGCTTACTCGGTTGCTAAACACAGAAACAAAAAAAAAAAAAAAATAGAAATATGTATATTTTCCATAAATTTCAATTCAATTAACATTTCTCAACTTCACTTTTAATTGGCATTTACAGCTGAAGGCGATAAGACGTCAACACAACAAACGAAATCTCTCACATTGCCCCTGAGTGGCCCAAAAGTGACCGATACTACGGATACGTCGACGGATACATCGGATATGCATTTCCGTTGTAATATATTTTCATCCAAGACTAAAGAGAAAGATGGCGGTGTTGGTGGCGGCGGCGAAGTCCTAGATGATGATACGTCCTCCAATCGTGTGGGTCAATCAGTATTCTATGATTGCCTAGACGCCAGTCCCGCTTGCCTAGATGAGAAACAAGATGCCATGAAACCAGATACCACAGATGAAGAGGGTAAGAGACAGAGAGAGAAAGTTATTGATATAAACTATTATAAACTATTGATTGACTGACCAAGTTGTTTTGTTTCAGTTTCAGAGATTGATCAGGGCTGCACAATATTCTCGGGCGTTACCTATTTGGGTGCAGCCAATATTAACGCCCCTAAATCCGAGTCAGAAGTCTATAGGATTATGAGTGAGCTGAATAGTGGGTCACAGCAAGTGGGTCTAAAGATAACAGTGAGCATACCAAATTGCTCCGATGGTTTGGTGGTGTAAGTAAAGCCACTATTCGATGTTGCACAAATTGCAATTGATATGCTTTAATTTCCAGGCTTCATGATGCGGAAAGCAATACCATAATTGCCACATATGAGATCTCTAGCATAATATTGTATTATCGGGGACCAGTTGATACTGTGGAAAATGGTTGTTTTGCCTTTACCTGGCTGCATGGTGATGCTCTCTTTCAGTGCCATGTATTTCGTTGCCATATACCCGAAGCCGTGAATCAAGTTAGCGGTAAGAATTCCAAATGCATTACCAAATAGCCATTAGTCATACAATCCGCAATCCGCTCTTTCTCTGCCCGTTTGTAGCTTGCTTTCAGAAGGCATTCCAAACATATCCGCCCAGTATGAGTTGCAGCCTCAATTCAGCTGTGGATATGGTCAATTCAGTCACATCGGATGTGAGTGGCAATCCATTGAATACAGCGGGATATGAGTTCATTGTTTCACTCGAGATACGCGAGAAGGTAGCCAAGAATGCGTATACACCAGTGCCACGAGATCGAGGATGCTTTAAGCTGAGAGCCAATACCGATAAGGAAGTGGGAATTACCGTAAAGCAAACGCCATCGAATGTCCTTCAACCGTTATATATAGAAAGATGCTTTGGCGTCTTGGTGGCTCCTGGAAAATTGGTGGTACAAAAGGATATGCATTTAATAGACATGCTAAGCATGGGCTATATTACACCTGGTGGTAGTGGTGGATCAGCTGCCGCTGCTCCTGATATGGATGCCGCATCATTGGTTTCTTCATGCCTGCCTTATGCAATACGAGCCGAATGGAAGGCTCAAGAGAAGGTGGCCTTCGAACAACTAAATCAAGAAACGTCCAAAACAAATCTTACTGTAGCTGTGGACATTGTCATACGTGGCATCCAGGAGCCAGTGCGATTTGTCATTGAAACTCCAGTGACCATACAACCGGCAAATGAGATGCGCATCCGGGATCATTTCATATCCAAGAGACCCATGACCTTGCGCTTCTATTTGCATCTGAAACGCACAGATGAACTCAACTGGAAGGTTAATAGCATTGATCCATCGGAGGAGATTAATGAGCAGCAGACGTCAAGCAGCCAAGGCCAACCATCGTCTTCATCATCATCTTCCCTACTCAAATTGGGCATGAATAATCTTTCCAGAATTGTGCGCAGTTCATCCATAGCCTCAATTGAGGATGATTGCCCCACAGATTATAGCAGCGATGGTGATGAACCCTTGCTAAGTGGCACAGGTGAAGTGTCCAAAGATTGTTCTCAAGACACATTGGATGAATGGGATCCCATATTGCGGGAATGGGATGGAGAGAAGCGTCCCAAAAATTTAGCCCAACTGGTGCGATTGGGTGTACCCGAGGCATTGCGTGAAAAGATATGGCAAAAGTTGGCCAATGTCGAGGGCAAGGCTGAAATGAATGACATGTATAAGATTTTGATTACCAAAGTGAGTCGAAGAACGAGTAATCCTCCTTACATCATTTTTAAAAATTTAATTTTCGTTGCTAGGAAACTAAATGTGAAACAGTTATACAAAGGGATATACATCGCACATTTCCGGCCAATAAGTATTTCAAAGAAAGCGGCGGTTCTGGCCAGGATGCTCTATTTAAAGTATCTAAAGCCTATGCCGTACATGACAGTGAAGTGGGCTATTGCCAGGGATTAAGTTTCATAGCAGCCAGTCTTCTATTGCATGTAAGTAAATCTTCAAATTTGAGTTAACCTTGATGTGCCAACTAAGAGAGAAACTCTCTCTTTAGATGCCCGAGGAAGATGCCTTTTGCGTTTTAGTCTCTCTGATGTATGACTATGGACTGCGTGATCTATATAAAGCCGGTTTTGAGGTCCTCTATTTGCGTCTGTATCAGCTGGAGCGTCTTATTAAAGATCAATTGCCCAAGTTGCATGAACATTTCACTGCCTGCGGCATTGAGACTCATATGTATGCCTCGCAGTGGTTTCTCACCCTCTACACGGCTCGTTTTCCGCTGTGCTTTGTTTTCCATGTGTTGGATGTATTCCTGCTGGACGGTTTGCCCGTTCTATTCCAGGTGGCGGTGACTTTGCTGTCAATTTGTGAATCCGATTTACGTCAATTGGATTTCGAGGGTATTCTAAAGTATTTCCGGGTAACATTGCCCAAAAAGTGCCGCAGTTCTAGTCAGGCGCGTAAAGTGATGAAACAATCGTGCGAGCGGAAGATCAAGAAGCTCAAGCAGTATGAGGAAGAATTTTTATTGAAGAAACAGCACAAAGAGCGTCTCGAAAAAGAGGCCCAAATCTATGAGAGTCGTTTTGGCGAGGAGAGACGCAAGCTACAGGCAGAGATTGAGGCATTGAGTCAACAGTTGACCACCGCCAATGAGCGTGCTGTGGAAAAGGAGAGAAAACACACGGGAATTATACAGGAATATAAACAAATTATACAGAGACAAGAGCAGGACATGAATACACTCAATGAGACGTTGGGCAAGGTTATGGTGAGTGAGAAGACGAATCACAAAAGTATTCATATATATATTCTGTCTCTTTTGCTCATAGCATACGGTTTCCAAATGTCAACATTGCCTGCAACAGATCGATATGGGTCATGACAATGCAAAATCTGGCATTTCGAAAGGCCATTTAAGTTCATTGGGTAATGCGAATGACGCTCCTTTGGGCCCATTGGATCCCCTGAATGCGGCCTCGCAGCGTATACGCGAATTGGAACTGGAATTGGCACAGGCCAAATTGGCTCAAGTGGAGGCCGAATGCAAGAATCAAGATCTAAACCATCAGCTAAACAATACGCTCAGTGAATTGCAAACGAATCGCAATAGTTGGCAACCTTGGCTATCCAAAACTTTCAATACGCTGCAGGAGAAGGTGACCACACGCAGCCAAAAGGATCATCATGGCAGCGGCAGCGGAGTCGGGGGACCCACAGCCACATTCCACTCATATATGAGCCAGCAGGCCCCTACAGCACTAAGTGAGGCCAGTTCACCCAATCAGGTAACTTAAAAAAGCAAGAGAACCCAACCCAACCCATAACGAGCGCTGGAACCTCAAATGATATTTTCCCCACTTTAGTTACTATTATTATTATTAGTATTATTATTATCATAATAATTTGTTTAGATCTCTAAGTGATACGATGAGGAGAAGTTTCTCTAATTTTTTATTTTATTTTTGGTTATCTGAACGTTATCGAAATGTTATTTTAAGCCCTTTGAGGATTTTCGAATGCCTCCACATTGTTTATCACGCTTAATTTATATCACACCCACAACACATCCATTATCATATATTTTCGATTTCTGGACTTCTTTTTCCATCTGGTTTTCTTTTTGTTCTGTTCTTTTGGTTTGCCAATAAAATCATTAACCCATGACATATCTCACAAAGAACTATAAAATCTATTGCTCCTCCTCCTTCTGGATTGCTGCTACCATCTACTTATGTAGGAGTATAAAACCTTTAGCTTTGCCTCCTCGGTGGGCGGCTCACCCAAATTGCCCACTAAATTCCAGGCCACAAAATTGCGCAATAGCATTGACAGTCTAAGGAATATTGTTGGGCCACTGGAAACAGGCAAGGCAACGCTGGAGAATCTCAAACAGCAATTGCAGCCATAGAGAGTGAGAGGAATCAGATATTCAAAATATAATATAAAATCTATAAAGCAGTCCTATGCCTTGGTATTATCATATATTCGTCTATAAGTATATACATATATATAGTGTATTTTTTGTCATTTCACTATTTTTTGGTTTTTCCTTTTTCTTTTTGCACTTTTTGAGGCCCGCAAAGCGGCGAGTGGCTGTCAAACTATGCAGTTTGACAGTCACAGGCACAATGCTCCCACGTCTTACGCTAATATATACAATTATATACAATATATACGATATGATGAGATATATATACACAAAAAGATATCAAATGTAGTAATATGCGTAATCTCTTTTTTTTATTTGGTTTATATATATATAAAGAACAATTGATATAATACAAACTAACGACCAGATTCCGTCCAAGAATCACTTTAGATATAATACTATCCGTTCCCATTAAGCCTCCAGCTGCTCCTCCTTCTTCGCACTTTTCTATCGCCTTCTGACTAGATAAAGAATAAACGTTGCATGGTCTCGCTTCCTTTTTGGGGGGTGGATCTTGCCATGGCTGCATAATCCATCAGCAGATCAGCCGATGAGCTGCGTTGCATGCGACGATTCCTCGATCTTCCAACAGTTCCGCCCCGTGTGTTGCTAAATGAGCGACTTCTGCCGGGACCATTGCGTCGGCGTTTCGTATGCTGGGAGACAACGGCCCCAAAACAAGATACCTGCTGTTCCGCCTCACTTTCGCTCTCGCTGTGGCCCGCAGCAGCGGCCGTCAAGAGGGATTCCTCGCACGTGATATCCTCGGTCAGTGTGGGCGACTCACTTGTCGGCGGCGGCTTTGGTGTTAGGCGAGCACGCTTACCAAAGCTAAATGTCGAGGACGGATCTCGGGACAATTCGGAACCAAAATTGCTGCTACTCCGCTCATGGGGCAAATTGGTGCCGTAGCTCAAGAAATCTGGATATGGTAGATGCATTTCATTGGCACTGAATGCCTCCGGCGATGAGAACGTGTGACGCAGACGCTGCACGCGGCAGCAGTGACCATGTGGATGCTGATGCACTACTAGCCAGGAGCGCTTCAAATACGTATGCTCGGTGCAGTTGCTACTCGGTTGATTTGTTAGCGGATTCTGGACAGAAGTCTGCGGGCTGCCCACTGTGGTGGAGGGCAGACCTAAAGTGAGTGATATATTGAGTGAATCGTCTCCGTCGTGAAAGGCGCCATCGGTGGCGGTGGTGGTAACGGTGCCCGTGGCGGTGCCGGTATCCGCTCCACTGTTGCTAGGCGTCGTTGGCTGCGGCCCACCGGCTGGGGATAGTTCACGCCCATGGGATAACGATGGCGGGCTCGTTGAAATCCCCACGGATTGGTTCGTGGCTGGATTCTGCTGGCCCGCTGCTGACGCTTGAGACGCGCTTGTAGCGCCTGTAAATGAGATTCTGTGGATAAATTAGCAGTGGAAAAAGGGGAGGCTTGGGTTGAGGTGTGACCTACCACAAATGGCGCTGGCCAATAGAATGCGCTGAGCGAGATTATCTCGAGATTGTTCGGCATCCTGGTTGGTATCTGTGGAGGCCACAGCATGCGTCATGGCTGCTGCCGATGTACTTGGCCGATCTCCTTGATCTCTTTCCAAACTGCAACTACGTTGTAATGGCAACATGGACTGCATGGTGCAATTACTAGGAGCCCGACTGCAACTACGATCCCGATCCCTTGCATCTCCCGGCGGATGTCGTCGTCCACGTCGCTGGTCTCGTCTTGGCTCACGCAACTCTTGCTGCATGCCAATTTTGATTACCTCCTCATAGTCCGGTGGGGCTTCATAGCTAGGTGGCTCATCCGGGGTGCGATCTTCATCCTGACGATCCAGCAGCTCGCTAATGGTCTGCAAATGACTCTGAAGCTCACGCTGATGTCGCGCCCGCACACCCATGCGATAGAGTATGACCATCCAGCCGGATAGGACTCCAAAGATTCCAAGAGTGCTAACTATAAAAATGCTTGTGGCTGTCTTCAAATCCGGATACTGATCCATTTTGGGAAAATAATAATTGGGCTTGTGGGAATACCAGCGACGATCGTGATGCAGATGCGCCCAGTCTTCCTCGCAAGAATCGGGCTCATCACTCCCATCGCCACAATGATCGAAGCCATCGCAATGAAGACGTATCGAAATGCAGTGATTGTTTCCACACAGAAACTCCGAGCCAATGTAGCAATCTATCAATATTTAAAAGAAGAAGAGGTTTTACTTTCATCCCAAGTGAGATCCCCAAGAAGTCATTTTCGCACTCACTCAAATAATTGAAAACGCTATAGACTATGGCCAATTTGGAGGACATGCCAAAGACGCCACGCAAACGTATATAATAACCTCCTAGAATCGGTGCTATGTGGGTTTCCTTACTTAGGCCATTATTTGGCCACATAATACTCTCGATTTCCACCGCATCGGAGGTAGTGCCTTGACGTATGGTCAGCTCCGATCTGGCGGCCATGCCATAAAAGTCATCCACTCTTAGCGAAATGTGTGTCTTCATCATCATGTAGTTATTGCCAGGCTTGATTATCCATATACAGTCGAATAGTCGGACATCTGTGACATTTTCAATCATATTCATCATGGTGATGGCTCCACCGGGACCCGTGACCATGCCACCGCAATCTGAAGAATTAAAATGAACTTATAGCATAATCTTGAAAGGCTTTTGTCTTTTGGTTAGATGGTGATGGTAGGTTATAAAAGACCAACCCCAATCCCAACCCCTTCCCCCAACCGGTTTCGGAATCCGGTTGTAAGTGTCACCTAATTTCCACTTCATTGCCCTGCATTGACATTGAAATTTGCATTGTGTTGTCCGAAAGACTAAAATCAATATGACAATTGCCTGCAGACCTTCAAGTGCACGCCCCCGTACTCAACCCCCCACAGCGCCCATCACTCACCTGTATAGGGCACTAGCCGCTCATCCTTTAATTGCTTTGATGACACAAAACTGACTTCGGCCCGGAAACCCATGCCAGTTGCTGCGTTGCCCCGGAATTGTAATAGCAACGATTTCCCGCTACTCACGGTAATGGGCGGACGAAAGTGTTCGCCCGAATAGGAGTCCAACATTTGGCCATTCGAATCGAAGATCTCCAAAGTGCTGGCCAGACCCAATTGAAAGTCAGTGAAAATTAAACGCACTTGACAATTCTCCGCTTCGCAAGTTAGAATATGCTCAATGCCATAGTCCCTGGGATAGGGCATGGGAAAATACGGTGTAGATATGACCTGGGGCAGGGCATTGACATTTTTTCCATTCAAAATCGATTGCTTGGGTGAGCCACTCACTATGCGAACATTGCCTGGAATTGATTTGAAAAGTAGGAGAAGAGATACATATATCGAGGGGTTCCACCGGTTCTTACGTTCCGAGAAATATTGTAAAGAGAAGACATGAGAATTTGTGGCTCTATAGAAGAATTTGAGTTGAAGTGTTCTCGTTTTACTGCGAAAGACTTTGCCATCGCCACAGAACTCTTGTCCAGATATGGTCGAATCATACGGTGGCTCCGAGAATTGTATGTGCTCACAGGGGCATAGACTCGTTGAGGAGGATTTGCCGCCGCAGTTCTTTGAGAAATTGGCATAGGTTATGGACACACGTATCACGCACTCGGCACAGGTGACCAGTTCTAAATTGCATTGATACCAAAGATCGCTTGTGGCGGACGTTGGATCACCCATCGACGAAGTGCTCTGCGACGACAAAACAATGATCATCCGGCTGGATTATGTTCGGTTTGATCAACTTACCCGGTAAGCCGTATTGCTGACATTTCGCGCATGAAGCTCTCCTGGCGGACTGCCAAGCTCAAGGAAGTGCCGCCTGCCATTCCAATGATTGCATATATCAAGATCTCTATAGCCATTTGACCCCGTTGATGATGAGGCTGCGGCGGCTGGATAGGCATCACTTGGCAAACTATGGAGGGTTAAAATATAGGCCAGACAGTAGCCATAGCTCACCAAACGGGCCACCATCACGCGTTGCTCCAGCTCTTGTTGATCGTCCTCAATGCCGATGCTGAGCACAAAACATGTTGTTCTTGCAAAAGTGGTCACAAGACTGTCGCCACTACAAAACAGCAAATCCAATAAGCCCGCCCAAAATGAAACCCCACAAGTGGACTGCATAACGAGCCTTACATGGGTGTGCCATGGAAGTGGGTGGCTCTCGGCATGGCATGGCGGCAGGTTAAAGACCTAACTCACTCACTTGGCGGTATAAAAATACATTTTATTTGAAATTTTTCACACGTTTCGAAAGCGGATGAGAGGTCTCGCAGAGACAATGAATTCATACAGAGAAGGACACAATTGAGTAAAATCTACAGGGGCGGGGGGGTGACGGGAAATTAAGGACATGCATATTTCACATACACACACACAGATAGATAAAATTAAGGATAGAGCGGCGATACATCTTAGAGCTTGGCATTGGATTCGCCGGGCAGTCATTTGGCAGCGGCAGCATTCTTGCTGAGAGCCTTCTCCAGATTCTTGGCCAGTGTGTCCATGAACTCAAATGTCTCCTGGTAGTCCTTGCGTTCAACAGCACTGATGCTGCCCTTAATGCAAATGGCCAGATCCTTGGTCATGGCACCGCCTTCAATGGTATCGATGCACACCTGTTCCAGAGTCTCAGCGAACTTCTCGAGCTCCGTGTTGTTATCGAGCTTGGCACGATGCAAGAGACCTCGAGTCCAGGCAAAGATCGATGCAATCGGATTTGTGGAGGTTTCCTTGCCCTGTTGATAGAAACGGAAGTGGCGGGTCACTGTGCCGTGAGCAGCCTCCGCCTCAACAGTCTTGCCATCGGGGCACAGCAGGACGGATGTCATCAGTCCCAGCGAGCCATAGCCCTGAGCCACGGAGTCCGACTGGACATCACCGTCGTAGTTCTTGCAGGCCCACACAAAGCCACCCTCGGATTTCATCGCATAGGCCACCATATCGTCGATGAGACGATGCTCATACCAGACGCCAGCTGCCTCGTATTGGGCCTTGTATTGCTTCTCGTACAGATCCTCGAAAATATCCTTGAAACGACCATCGTATTTCTTTAGAATGGTGTTCTTGGTGCTCATGTACAATGGCAATTTGCGGTCCAAGGCATATTTGAACGAGGCGTGCGCAAAGTCCACAATAGAATCATCTGTATTGAACATGCCCAGGGCGACGCCAGCGCCCTTAAAGTCATTGATAACCTCCTCGATGACCTGGCCGTCGTTACCCTTCCAGGTGAGAGTGAGCTTGCCGGGTCCGGGAACAACATAGTCCACAGCCTTGTATTGATCGGCATGCGCATGACGACCGATCACAATGGGTTTCTGCCAGCCCGAGACCAAGCGGGGCACATTCTTGCAAATGATGGCCTCACGGAACACGGTGCCGCCGAGAATGTTACGAATGGTGCCATTGGGGGATTTCCACATCTTCTTCAGGTTAAATTCCTCCACACGCTTCTCGTCCGGGGTAATGGTGGCGCACTTGATGCCTACATTGTACTTCTTGATGGCCTCGGCACAATCGATGGTCACCTGATCCTCGGTCTTGTCACGATGCTCAATACCCAGATCGTATGTGTGCAACTCGATGTCCAGGAAGGGCAAGATCAATTTATTCTTGATCGAGTCCCAAATGATGCGAGTCATCTCATCACCGAGAACATCCACAACGGGACCAGCACGAATTTTTTGGGCCATCTGTGCGGGAGAGCAAAGCACCAAACTTGAATCAGACTTGGATATACATATATTAAATGGGCGTTGGATGGTAAGAAAGAGAAAATTGAACTAAATGCGTGTGGACAAAGATGCGGCTGGGAAAATGTGAAATATCACCTCGTTGACTTGGGTAATTGATTCTGCCCTTCTAAGGGATTTCTCCATTTTGATTATGTTTTGCACACGAGCTGCCGCCTGGGATAATGGGAAATGGGAATATATGATTGGTAATGATTGATTGACTGACAGATTTTTGATGATGAAACCAAAGTGAACTTTGATCCCCAAGACGGAAACGGAGACCTACCACCGTACTGCTGGCAAAGTTGGCTTCAAAAGCAGCGCGCATAAACAACTGTTGTCGGCGGGGCCGAGCCATCATCATAGCACTAGTGCGACGTACTACAAACATTTTTACACTAAAAACTTTTCCTTTCGTTTTGTCCGATGAATGAAATTAACTGTAGCAATTTTGTCGTTTTCTTTTTTTTTATTAGATGACACTTTTAAAAAAAGATTCTCTGTCTGTGTGATTGTGTGTGGGTAGAAGGAAACCGGTAAAAATTACTCTCTAAAGGCAGCAGCAGCCGAACACAAGCGTGTGGAACCGTTACTGATAACTGTCTGGCTATGGATTGCACTTGGTGGCAGGGCGCGCACAGGCAGTGGGTTACTAGTTGCGCAATCCCTGGGTAATCACAGTCTATATACTGATAAGATTCAATGCCTGAAACACTGATTAAGAACTGCTCTCCAACAAATTATTGTGATGAGAGCACTTACTGCATCTAAGAGTGCAGGTTTTAATTAAAAAATTTTTGCAACAAATAAGAAGACAACAACAACAATAACACAGGCGTGTCTCTAAAGTGCAATCGTTATCGCCGGCTGCCTTGCCAATCAGGTTTTTATTGCGTATGGCCTCTCCCTAATGGCTCATCACTAGTTTACTCTCTCTCTCTCAGCTGACTTGTTGCTATTAGCAACTTGCTATCAGCTTGAGACAAATTTTTCCACTCTCACTTTGGTCTTAAGTTCCTGTTCAATTAAATGTAAGTTCATGGTCTTACACTTCCCACTTGATAACTTATATATTATTTATTTAGTTAAGCGCGTGCCGGCATTAAACATTTGCTGTTAAGCATTTTGGATCAGCTGTTTTGTGATGGATAAAACTGACCAAAGCTCATATACTTGGCGCCAAAAAATTGCCCACTCATATAATTATATTGAATTGTTTACTAACGATGACTATGAAAAAAAGTGCAAGATGGGAGGTATGTGAGTTCAAAATTGTATAACTATTCAGGTATTTCAAAATTTTAAAGACCTCTTCAGGCTAGTGGCACTGAGCTGGCGAGTGTTTTTCTAGATTTGCACTGTATGTTGATCTAATCATGTCAATCAATATGTGTAGGAAAATTCCATATTCATATGTATGTACTTGTTCCTTACTTTTTATCTATCAGTTTAACAGACAGTAGTTGACAATTCAGGGGGGTATGTATTTATTCAAAACTTAAACAATTTATACAAGCAGAAGAAATATATTGAGGTTGGAAAGTATGGAAAATTGATTAAAAATAAGTTAATAGAACGATTTTTCATTATTTCCTTCAAGCTGTATTTAGCTTTTGCATTATACTTCAGCATTTTTGTTTCATTTTGTAATTTGTCGACTCGTAGTTGGAGGCTCGTTTTGAAAAGATGATTATATAGAAATTGATGTGTGTCCATAAACCTTATCATTTTTCATTCATGAACTACAATACAATGTATTGTATAATAATATACGTTTAAATAGAATTGTCTCTCGAGATGCATACATATAGATGTATTTCTGAGTAAATCCTACAATATCCACGATTTCAAATAAACAACTTCGATAAAGTGAATTGTTGAGGGCTAATTTTCTGTTAGTTTAAGTTTTCAATTGCAACAATAGAGTGGGTATGAAATAAATAGAGTGGATAGCTGGAGAGAGTCTGGCAGATATCGGGACATGCAAAGTGGCGTGATGTTTGGCTTAGGCTATTATCACGCCATAATCGAGGGGACAAGCCCACAAAAAAAAGGAAAAAAAATCGTGGTGTATCATAGCGAGCCATAGTCGAAATTGTGTGTATTCTTCTAGACCTTTACGATGGACAGACAGACTTTGTACATAGTTCCATCTATGTACATACATATATCGCTATAATATAAGGCACTTCTACTGATAAGATTTCCCCATTGTTTTGTACGTGCAAAAGCAAAATTATTACAATTGCGACACGAGCCTCCCCCTAATGGTATATACATATGTATGTACATATACAGTAGTTTCGTATGCGTAGTATCTTGAGATTTGCTCGAGCAATCTGTCTACGTTTTAAGTTCTCGATTAAACTTTGACAAATACCTTGAAAATGAATTGAAATTAGGTGAAGGTAGAGAGGAGAGGGCGGGTGCCACTTAGTTGTGGCAGGTGTTAAATCTGAAAGTCTCGACTCTCTCCTGGCTACGTGGAATTTGTCTTGATATGTAATTTTTATATCTATCTCATTCTTTTGCGGGTCAGCCGGTGTCTGGTAAACCGGCTTTTAGAAAGAGACACTAGCGGGACAGCCAGCTAGCCAGCCAACCAGCTGGGGATAGCGAAGGGGATACCGGATAAATTGCATATAAAAAGCTGTTGTGCACATATGTACATTCATACATATGTACGTATCGTCTGTATGTGTGTCAGATTATGCATATGTATAGGGTTTGTGGGGAAAGTTCAACGACAATGCATAAACAGAAGGCAAAGAGAAGGAGGCGAAGGAATTAAAAAAGCGTAAATTATTCATATAAACAACATTTGGCTTCGTATATGCATATAAACAGTATGCATACATATGTAGTATGTAGATTTTTGGGGCATAGAAATTTTTGATTTTTTTCTTTTCGACTTGACACTCCGACTTACCTTCAAAGAAATTCAAAGCTTTTCGTTTTTTATTAAAAAAAATTGGATTTAATTTTAAATTTTATTCGTTTTCAGACCGCAAAATGGCGAACCACTCCCAAGCACTCACAATGACGAACTAAAATCAAGAATAAAAAAATTTAAAATATTAAACCAGTGTTCGGCAGCCATATCCCCCGGTGGGGCCGAAGAAGCCCCATCGAACATCATACCAAATGAACGAACTCCCTATATTTCATGCAAACATATCTCAAAACCCGCTATTTGACGCAAACAGCCGATGGATTCCGGATCAAGTGCCCGCCAAATAAGCAGTACGTTCGAGCGATTAATTTTCCTTTATTTATTTCCCAGTATATGAGCCACTGTTTTTACAGGTCCCAGTATATGAGAATGCTGAAAAATGAGTCTGTTAAGTAACAGAGCCGCCAGTATTTCAAAATTGTGTCATCACTGCTGAATTTTTCTTCGCGAAAGTGAGAAGTGAAAAATGTAGAAAAGCTATTTTTTGTTCAAAATTTCGTCGTATTGGTTGGCGCGCAGAATCGTTTGGTGCTTTTTCAGTTTAAAGGTTGCTGTCTCAGTGTTGGAGCTTATTGGGGCTGTGTCTCAGCTATTCGCGAACGTGTGTGTCAGCTTTTCGCGTACGCGTGTGTGTGTGTATGTGGATGCCAATATGGCTGCACCAAGAAAAAGTGATCGACGACCATGTAATACATGGTATATTCAGTGTTTTTTTTTTCTTTTTTTCTTGTGTGGCAGAGAATTTATAAGTTTAATAGTTGAAAGCTATTATAATACATATGTGTGCGCCAAGGATCAAGAAGCTGGTACCATGGGAATTGAAACTCCGCGGGAACCATTATGACAATTGGCCCAACAAAATGTAAGTTTCTATATATACATACATACATAAGTATAGTGCAAAATGAATGCTTAAACAAATTTCATTTGTTACAGATTATATGCAAATGCCAATAGATCGGGGTAAGTCATGATCTCGATAATACAATACAGCATTTCATAATCGTTGTCATAATTTCATCAGTTTGAATACGTCGATATCTCTGAACTAGATTGTTTGAGTTTTGGCCATGTTATTGACTTCGGAAAGATTCAATTTGGAAGTTTCTCACCAATTTTTGACCTTTACATGTTGATTTATACATCAATATCCGGTCGGATTTTGGCTAAAAAAAGTATATATGCGTATTTCAACAAAATTCCATTAGATATAGAAGATGATGGTCTTCTATAATGTTCGTTGGGTTTATAAATTGATGCATAGTTTGTTCATTGACCCTCTAATAGCTTCTACTTTATAATTGTCAAGCGATCTTGTGAATAAAGTATATGTAGCTTATTTGAGCCAAAAGAAACATTCTCAAGCAGAGTGAAAATATATTGTATGTATATGCGGCAGCGATTTTTCGATAGCCAAAAACTTGGTATTGATCAGTTTGTTGGTCAAAGTAACCATTTCTTGCCAAGTGTGTTTTAAGCCCAAAAATAATTAGTGAAATGTGAGTTTTCCTATCCTATGTATGTTCAATGCCTCCTCAATTTAATAGCTTCTCATAAATGGAAAAATGTTCATTAAAATCTTGAATGGAAGTGCATTGAAAACGTGAAAATTTAAGGGTCATAAAGATAGAAACAAATGAAAGAAATATTTTACAATTATCTCGATATAAATATATGACCGAAAGTGGTCACAAACAAACAAAAAAATTAAATGGTATATGTAAATATATCGAATACATAGTTTGTTATCAATAGGTCAACCATAGATAGACCCACCGACCCGACCTGATCGAGCCATCGTTAAGCTCATCAAAAGCGGCGACACATCTTGAGCCTAAGTCCAAATCTAATTGTTTAGCATGTGCCGCTGCGCTTTCATTTTCGAACAATTAGATAATCGTTCAAAAAAGATGATAAAAGAAAAGAAAGAAAGAAAAAAACTCAAATTATATAATCTAATTATAACAAGTTTTCAGTTTAAAACTGATATAAAGAAATTCAAGTAAAGCGCGTGGCGACGACGGCGAAAACTCAAAAACTGACAAGACCTAAAGACATGAACGTGAACGTGAACCATTAGCCAGCACATAAGTATATATATGAAGAAGATACCAAGTCAATGAACGTGAAATGGTCGTCAATGCACATTGAAGTTGGTCTTAGGGCTTGGGCTATGGGTTTGGGCTGGTTTTTGGATTAGGTAGTCAACGTTGTAGTCGTTGGCCGTTTAGTGCGTGTCTTGTTTGCCATATTTTTCCCAACATTGGTTTGGTTTTTTGTTATGTAAAAAAACAGAAGCGACTAGCAAACTAAACTACTTTTAATTTCACACAAAAAAAAAAAAAAACACAGAGATCCAGCGAGCCAACAAAAAAGCCCAAACGAAAGGTAAAAGAAAAGTAAAAGCCGCAGAATGCTAAAATATTAGCTAAAAATAGTTGGGACTTGGCTTTTTAGGAAAGTGAATACTGACGAGAGAGAGAGATGGGGAGGGGAAAGACCTAAAACAATTTGCATAAACTACAACACAAAAAACAATGAGAAATGAAAGAAAGAAATACTAGAAAAATACTCATAAACTTAAGTATTTTGTGATCTCTTCTACTGTTGCTGCCTGCCTGCCTGCTTGCCTTGCCTTGCCTCATGCCACACAAGCTAAACTTTTCACTTGTTACACATACGCCCTGTGGTGCGTTGCAAATTTTTGGGGGATTTCGGGATGCTGTGCACGTTGTATGAGATTTCATTTTAATTCATTTCATTCATTCATTTCTTTTCGTTTAATGTTAATGCGCCTGCAATAACAAATTACTTCCTGTCTCTCTCGCACTCCCCATGCCCTTTCCCACATTCCGGAGGCAGTTCCAAATTCTCTCGTCTCGCGTTTGAGTGTGAGAGTAAAAACTGTTAAAAAAAAAACAGAAAAATATTACTATTAATTATATTGGAATGGAGAAAGTCAATTTCGTCAAAGAAAAAAAAAAGACGTTTTGGTTTGAAAGACGTTGGCGTTGCAGTCGCTTAGTCGATAGTGTGTAAGGCAGCGGCATCTCATCTCTTTTGTGGCCATTTCTAAAGACGTTGCCAGTTAGTCATTCAATCAGTCAGTCAATCAGGCATTCAGTCAGTTGTTCAGTTTCCATTTCATCGGAGAACTCAGGTTAGAGAGAGATGGAAATGAGAATGTACGGGCTAAATTTTAGCCTGATTTGAATAGCAAGTATAGTCAACTACATAGATAGAGTTACCAGATAAACGCACTTTTGTCCTAGCTTTTCTTCTATTAGAAACCTTCACGTGATTGAAACCCCCCGCAAAACGGATTACCCGATTGCCGGGTTGGTGAGGGTGTAATCGTATATCGCATATTTCGATATATCGTATCTGTAATTAAATGGGAACAATCTGAATTATAGTCAACTACATAGATAGAGTTACCAGATAAACGCACTTTTGTCCTAGCTTTTCTTCTATTAGAAACCTTCACGTGATTGAAACCCCCCGCAAAACGGATTACCCGATTGCCGGGTTGGTGAGGGTGTAATCGTATATCGCATATTTCGATATATCGTATCTGTAATTAAATGGGAACAATCTGAATATTACCAATAATTTTAAAAATCCAAAACATTAACGATTGTGTTAAGAAATAACTTGTAATAATCAGCTTATATACCATTTTAATTCCGACATAGATATCGATCGATGTCAGCTGATTCGATAATATCGAACAAAGCTAGTGAATTCCTTCGCTTGAAAATTTAATGCATTTCATTTAGATTTGAACTGCTTTTTTAGTGGGGCATGATTTAAGCATCCATTTCAATTTTTTTTAAACATCAAAGACCAAATACTAAGATGCTTGCAGTCTTATCTAAGTGGAACGACATTCTTTTGACTAGTCTACCACTCCACCACTTCGTCATCTTCTCTTCTCCGTCTCTCTGACAGACTCTAGAAACTAGTTCATTTGATATTTTAATCGCATTTCAATCCGCCCCGTTTCCCCTTGCCCCCCTCTGGGTTTACATGCAAATTAAATGTCTTCTTTCTTCATTTAAGAATGCATGAAATCGAAATCTCTAAGACTCATCTTCCCCATTGGTTTTAGTAGTTCCATGTTCGATTTATCAAGCGCTTGTTTTGGAGGTTTTTTCTTTGTGGTCATTTGATTATGTTTACAGTTACATTTGAGTTTATGCAAATTTATGTTAAGTCTACTTATAGAGGGAGATTGGAGGCTAGGCGGTGGGTAAGGGGAAGGAGAAGGGGAAAATGTGAGTGAGTGTATGAGGCATCGACAATCCAATTTGATTGGTTTTTAATTTGCTGGGAGAGCAAGAGCTACTCCAAGAGCCCAAGACCAATTCCGAGTCCATCAAATGCCAGTGAAAGGTGTTGTCAACGTTTCCTTGCCAATAACTTGGCTTTCCAAAAAGCGCAAAAACGAAAGCCAAACAGTCAGCCAACATTTGCGTTCGTTTTTACTAATGAAGTAGCAGCAGCCACGACGACGACGATTGTTGCCCACCAATGTTGCTTGTTGCTACTTGCTTGTTGTATATGTTGCATACCAACTGTTATACTGGGTCAATGTATCGAGCCCAAGCCCAGTCTCAGACCCAGACCCAGACCTAGGCACGCACAATGGACACATCCATGGTCCAGCTTCAGCTCCCGCTTCATGATTAGGCGGCTTTCACATGGCTTCTTTTTGTTACCTGTTGTTAGCCAGGCTTCTTTGGGGTCCTCCAGCTCCAGCTCTCTGTGCTCTCTATTGTTTTGTCAGCTAAATATGGCCCATAGCCAAATATTAATTCATGGAGTTCCTTCTATCCCATTCCCCACCTCTCTACTCTATCTCATGTGTGTATGTGTATGTGTATGTGTGTGTGTTTGGTTATATGCAAATTTCAAAACTGGAAAGTAATTGAAGTGCGGAAATGTTGAAAGCAAAAAGGGAATGGGAATGGGAATAGGAATGGCAAAATGAAAATGGAAATGGCAATGGAAATGAAAATAGCCTTAGGCCAGGATACAATACTGAAGATTGCTGGACATTTGGAGTGGCAGTCTACATGGTTACGCTTGATTACAGGGACAACGATCAGGAACTAACCAACCAACCATCCAACCAACAAACAAACAAACAAGTAACCAATGTCAAACATCAAGGCAAATAATACAAGTTGCGTTTATTTTTAGAAACTATACAAATTAATATTGGTTTTCATTTTAATACTGAGTAAAAGAAAGTCACTGAAAATTCAAAGGAAGTTCTTTCAAGAGAAAAAAGAATAACATCGTATTATTTGAATCAATTGAAAACCATATAAAAGTAGGTTGGAATTAATAAAATGTCAATTGCGATTGAAGTTTCTGATTGATATATTTGATATATATTTATATCTGATATATATTTTCATAATTAGTTTATTGATTTATCAAGAACTAAAAAAAAGACCAATTCTTTTAGAAAGTTGTTTTCGAATATAAATTGCCGATCTTTCCTAGATTTTTCTAGACTAGAATAGAATCGAATTAGTACTAGTTTCGCTTCAAATGACAAATTTTGAGACACATCGATTGACTCTTTGGATTTGAAGTGGGTTAAAAATATGCAAATCAGATTAACTCCTCCTTTGATTATTAACAGTTTGATGATTATTACATGGATCAAATAATACAAGTAACAAACCGTTGGTTATGGCACTTAGCCGGCAGTTAAACGGTATCGAATCTTTCCTTCTGCTTTGTTTAATTTTTTTTTTCGTCTGTCATTTTGACAGGCATAATTACCGAAATAGAAAAGAAATAATAAACACGAAAAGTTTCGCTAAAAATACATATGTACATACTCACATATCTATACAGAAATATATTTTTGTTTCTATTTTCTTCTTTTCATTTTTATTGTTGGTTTTTTTTTAGTTTTAATTTGTGCATTTGTGCAAAATGTCAAATTCATGGCTGTGGCCTCCGTTTTTTTTTTGTTGTTTTCTTCTGCTGCTTTTTGATGCTAAATGACAGGCGTGAAGTTTTTTGGTAAACCCTTCACGCCAATGGATGGATAGATAGATGGATGGATGAATGTATGGGATGGTGGTGTGGTATGGTCTGGACTGGTTGTATTTGTGTGTGGGATGACTTGTAAGTTGCAGGGTGAAAATCAAAAGAAAAGAAATTTAATTATAGTTTGATGGCAGGCAAATAGTTTAAGACTCGAGACTCCAAACTCTAAACTCAAACTCTGACTTCGACTCCAGCTTTGACTCTGGACTGTGGTGTGCATCTTCCGCCTCTCTCGTTCAATTGTCGTTGAAAGCAAAATTTCCAATTGATTTTTCGTTGTTGTTGTTTGGTTGTGTTTTACACGCTTTTCGTTTTTATTATGCGCATTGCCGGGCGAAACAATTTTTATTTTTTCATATTTTTCGCCAACAATATTTGACTATCATGCCAAGGAGAAATGTCAGGCAGAGGCAGCCGCAGCCGCAGCAGCACTTTCATCGTTTCGTTTTGGGCTCAAAACGCTTACGCAGCATGAGATCGGCAGCAGCACAAGAAGCCGGAGATGGAGATGCTGCTAAAGTTGGAACTCGAACTAAGCCTTGATCTCAGTCTTCGTCTCCGTCTCGGTTGGGTATGGGCCAGGGAACGGGGCTTCTAGCAACAATTTTGAAAGCTCATCTTTTTGGCCCAAGAGCCAAGCGCCGGGGTCATGCAATAGCAACAGTTTCTAAGAGTGCGGATTGCGAATGACGGATGGGGAAAGGGGGCGGGGAGCGGTAGAGAAGGCACATTTTTCTGCAACAGAAATTTACTTGCGGGTGCTTGCCAATTTGCCTGAAAGGGTATATCAGCATGACAAGCTGATATCTTAAAATTCAAAAATCATAGCAGCGATTAGTCGGGAATAGAGATCGAAAAGACCAATATACATACATACATACATACATACTTACATGTGTACTTATTGATACTTTAAACAAAATTGAGAATTCGCTATATATCGAAATAGATCAGTATATTTACACAAATTTGAGTGGAACACTCTTTAAAAAAAAAATTAAGATATAAATATGTTGGGGTATCCCCCAAGCCTATCCTATCGATTTTTATAATTTGGCCCTCTTGGTTTAGTTTTCGCTTCTCTATGGACATGTTTTTGTTGCCATGGGAACAGGTAGAGTGGAGGGGAGGGGATGAGGAGACATGTAAAGAGAAAGAGTGGGAGATGGGATGGGCTTGAGGTTTGGGCTGGGTAATGGAAGTACCGTAATGATGTGCTAATGATGGCTACGCCAAAGTAATTAATCTTCGCGCAGCATTTGGCCAGTTTGATCGGTCTTCCTGCCTTCCATTCATACTCATCTTTACCCCAACCCATAAGCATTTATTCATTCAATTCATTTCGAGCGCGTGTTTTCATTAATTGATAGCGAAATTATTTGTAATTAAATGCTTTATTTTTTGTGTGCTGCACTTTCACTTGAAAAGAGGAGGAGGAGGAAGAGCAGGCAAAGATTAAAGAGAATACAAATAAAATGGATAATGTACCTTTAATTAATTGATAAGTGGTTAAAAAAAACACAAAAAAAAAAGATGAAGCACGTAAGTCGTCAGGCCGACTTGGATATACCATGCACCAAGTGAAAAAATTAATTCAATCTATAAAACCAAATTTATATTTAAATTCCTTTCGCTTGCCGTTATAGCTAACACATGCAATATTGTGTGTGCATATTTATGTAAATTTCTCTATGTATTTAAAGACTTCTTATAAATATTCCTATATATTGCCATGCATTTTTATATATTCCCATAGATTTCTATATATTCCTATAGATTTCTATATATTCCCATAGATTTCTATATATTCCTATATATATTTTATATTCCCATAGATTTCCATATATTCCCATAGAGTTCTATATATTCCTATAGATTTTCATATATTCCCATCGATTTCTATATATTCCTATAGATTTCTATATATTCCCATAGATTTTCATATATTCCCATAGATTTTCATATATTCCCATAGATTTCCATATATTCCCATTGATTTCTATCTATTTCCATAGATTTCTATATATTCCCATAGATTTTCATATATTCCCATAGATTTCTATATATTCCCATAGATTTCTATATATTCCTATAGATTTCTATATATTCCCATAGATTTTTATAAATTATAACGGAAATTTTCGAAATTTCAAAAATAATAGGGGTAAATTGAATAGATTTAATAATAGGGGTTAAATTAAAAAGGGGTTAAATTGAATAGGGGTTAACTTGAATACTGGTTAAATTAAATAGGGGTTAAAATAAATAGGGGTTAAATTAAATAGGGGTATGTTAGATCCCGCCAAATTTACATGACTCCAGGGTATATAAAAGGAGCTACGTGGGGCCTGAGGGTCAGTTGGTGCGCGGGTGTCGGCGTGATCTGACCTCTGGAATTCGACTGGTAATTCACTTCTGGATATACAGGTAAGCCAAAATGAAAATCTATATAGGAACGTTTAGAAATTAATGTGAATCTATTTAGAAATCTTGGAGCATACATATATAGAAATTTTAGGGAATCTATGAAAACATATATAATTATATATGTAAATGGTCTGTGAAATGAAAGGAGATTAGAATGATAGATTTTCATGACATGTAGCAGTGGGCCAAATTAAATTGCGACACAATAAAAATATATATCCCTTTTTATCGAATTCCGGGGACGTGAGAGGGCAAAAAACTTGACCAGCGTATATACTACACGATTCTACATTTGGTAGATCTAGCTTTTATAGTTCTCGAGATCTTTGGTCTCTTACGGACAGACGGGCATGTCTCAAACGACTCGGCTTCTCATACTGATAAAAAATATATATACTTTATAAGAGTCGGATATTCAGCCTTCTCTATGTTACATACATTTTGGCGACTTTGATATACCATTTCATCTTATTAGTAAGATTAATTTCCTGATTCCTCATCCTACTAACTGGGCTCCCTTGGAAAAACCTCTAACTAGATCGAGATGAATCATAAGTAGTAAGTATTTCACAATGGACTTAATTGGTATAACAAACTAACCAAGAAATCCAATTGGGATTCACATCTCTTGATGGCAAGCTTCAGCAGCTCTCCACCCCTACCACCAATTCATCTTCTTCTATCTTTTTCATAACTTTCTGACGAATGGCCATACAACTTTTACTCATTCGGCTATCAGTCAAATGTCAACTAATCCTTCTAAATATGCCAACTTGAATTTGCATAATAAACAAATTTGTTAGTGATGTTTAAACGAAATGGAAAAGAAATGTTAAAAAAATGAAACGAAATGCTTACATAAAACAACTCTGGAACTGAGACTGAAACTGAATCGGCTAAAAAAATATTATGACCAATTAAAATTACGTATACGCAATTTGTATGCCAATTTGTTTAAAGTTTTTGGTTTTTTTTTGCTACTGTCTGAACCCCTTCATCCATCCCTCTGGCCACCATCGTCTTCTTCAAACTTAAATATGTGAATGAATGAATGAGTTTTAAACATGTTTTCACTTTTAATATGCACACACTCAGTGTGTGAGTGAGATGGATTGATTAATGTGTGCGTGTGCGTGTGTGAATGAGAGGAAAAGAAGAAATGATGAGTGAAACGAACGGATTTAGTTTTGCTTTTGCTATAATTTGACTCTAGTCTATGGCATTTTTTGGCATTTAATGATCATCATCATTATCAGTCCTCTACCTCGCTCCCCATCTCCCTCTCAGTATGTGTGTGTGTGTGTACCCCACCTCTCTCTGCTCTGCTCTGGTTCTGCTTCATTTTGTTTAATGACAATGAAAGATACATTCATATACAACATGATGTTTAGTTAACGTTTTGCTTTCGTTTATGATGAACTTTCACGTATGCTCAAGACGAAGTTACAAAGACGAAGGAAAATTACCCCACACCCCACCCCATTCCACCCATTTCTCTCTCTCTCTTTCTCTCTCTTGCACTCTGTAGGATAGAAAGAAGATTTGAAACTTTTTAAACGTTTTCTGGGAATTACCTAATTTTGGTTACGAAACAAATCAATTAATGCATGCAATGCCACAGAGCCCCACAGAAACCCGTACCCCCCCTCCCCCCCCTCCTGCCCCCCGAACTCGAATGTCTAACCTTAGACTTGGACCCAGACCCACACCTACATACATAGAGAAAAAGATCCAGAGAGGTAGAGAATTTCCCTTTAATGAATATGAATATCTATCTCTTGGCTTTCATTTCTGACTTTTTGCCTATTTGCCTGCCATTCTGAGACCACAAAACACAATTTTCATATACAAATTTCACTCGGTTCATTGCTTGGTTGGTTTCCATTTGAAAAGGAAGTGCTAAAACCGCACGCGACTTGCCAATTTTTCAATCTTTAATGCTTCAAATTGCTTCAAACAATTCTATTCAATTTCAAATTTGGTTAAATCAAGTCATAAAAATACTCAATACTCATCCATCCAAGAGACTTCTAAATGGGGTCTCTGGCATTTCAATTAAAGTTAGCTAGAAATTGCGTATACGCCCCATGAAATGGCTGGTAGACACACAGTTGGTGATCAAAAGAGCTCCAGAAGAGATCGATGCCAATGTAGATACAAATGCTTGTATCGATCGTTTGATAGAGAGAAAATTTATTACTATTTACTTAAAGTTCAGACAGACAGACAGACAGAGAGGGAGAAAGAGAGAGAGAGATGGAAAGAGGGAAATTTATGAATGAAAACCAAATGAAAGTCTTTGGAATAACCCATATACTATATTGTCTAGCTCTAGTTAAACGATTAAGATGGGTTTTATGGTTATATATATAATCGTAAAATAGAAAAGAGCTCACGTAATTAATTGCATTCTAATCCTAAATATTTTGCAGAAATTTAATTTTTTTTTTTTAATTGCTCACAATCAAATTAAGTATTACAATTGACGGAGGGAGGGAGGGATAGGGAGAGGCGGAGAGAAAGAGGAGACTAATTTGAATCTTTCAATTTCTATTGGTTGTTAGTCTTGAATTGGCTTTAGCCTTGGTTAGTCCTCGATTTGGTTGAATGCTTTTATATATATATTTTTCCATCTTTCTCGGTTTCCATTGCAATTCTAATAAATTTATGAGCTGTCCAGCTCAGGAATACATTTTTACAATTGCCATTTGGCATTTTTGGTGAGCAGCCACCCAAAAACTTGGAGATATTGTGGCCATATGAAGACTTCAAACTGTTTCAATGCAATTCATTGTCGTTGCTTTTACTTCTGCTCGGGCTGCATTGGCTGCTGTTCTGGTGCATGTCAGGGGACTGGCTTTCAGGCCAACTGCTACTTACTGGAATGGACTGAGAGATGGGGAAGAGAAGAGAACACGGCAGCGGGAGCGGCAGAGGCGGTGGCTCCGACGACGACTGGCCATAATATGTAATTTCAATGATTTGCATACAAAACACTTTTCACCAAACCAAAAACCAAAACGAAACGAAACCAAAGAGAATAGTGAATGCTTGGGATGAGACGGGATGCGGGACGTGTTAGAGAGATGATGCCCGGCTGGACCGACCACATCCACATCCCAGGTTAGTTTTATGCATGCTGCTGCTGCTGTTGCTTTGGCGAACTCGGTGTTAGGCAAAGGCAATGGAGTCTGAGTTGGAGTTGGAGTACATAGAGAATTGGCATGGACAAACAAACACGTTAAATACTTCCGCGTTCGCGTTCTGTGATGTGGATGTGGATGTGGCTCCGGCTCCCCTCCCCTATACTGTCTGCATTATATCTCTCTTTCTCTCTCTCTCGTACTCTTTAACTTTGCATTAAGTTAGCCAAATGCCTGGGCCGGGCTTGGCTCAACTAAATAAGTAGTTGAGATGGGGAGGTTGTGGGTAGGGGGCGGGACATTGAGATCTCTTTCGTATTCATAAGCTCAAAATATTCATATTTGTCACGAAGAAAAATACTCAAGAAACTACACTGCGAAAAACTGAACTATCAACCTAATCCAATTATTCCTTTTTTTTTGTAATACATCTTTAGAAGTCTAGAAAACGAAAATGCTTCTTTTTAAATACGACTTACAACTGCTAAACAAAACTTTGTTGTATCATATAAAGTTATAAGGTTGTGTTATATATACGACTTTTTTCTTAAAATACTTCTGTATTTCCATCAAGAATCATTTAATGCAATACAATATAAGGCTAAATTTGTGAAAAACTACAAAAAACTGCCATTGTAAACTATTAGAAAGCTCTAATACTTACGGTAACTGTTAAATGCAGTATAAAACTAAAGTATGAAACTAATAAAGTTATAAAGCAGTATAACAGGTATTAAAGTAAGAAAGTAAAAAACTTTTTTAAAAACTGTTTGAATGTTCTAATGATGCAGTATAACAGTTTTTACTTTAACTGGAGTCTTTTTACGTTAAAGTCAAAGCCAAATACTGTCAAGACTTATGTCAATTTAATTCTTCTGAGATTATGATGGGGAAGAAAACGTTCTCAGTGTAGAGTTTGGCTTAAAATTTTCGTTGACCAAAGTGAATGAGGCCAAACTAATGGGGTTGGGGCTGGGGCAGCAAATGGAGGATTCTGCGAAAACCGAAAATTATAATAACCAGTTTACAAAAACAACAAACAAACATCTCCTCGCATCCACATCCCCAACAACAACACGGAACAACAAAAAGTTGCGTGAAAAAATACAGTTTAACTTTGTGTGTGTGTATTTTTTTTTTTTTGTTTTTTCTGATGATAAAAAGCCTTCGTTCAATGACCCGTTAAAAATGTTTTTCAAAAGGGTTTGAAGATATAAAAGGACAGAAGCAGGCACGAAACACGATGATGTTCTGCAAGTTGGCGAAAGTTTTTTTTCTTCTCTTCTTCCTTCTTTCTGATAAGGGGCGGAGAGGGGGGAGTAGGGAGAAGAGGTCTTTTTGGGGCCATTTAGATTTTTAACGAGATATTGGGCATAGTTAGTTAGTGACAGTGGGCCTTTCCTTTGGCACATGACCAGCGGCGGCGGCAGCAACAACAGCAGGGACAGGGGCAGGGGCAACAGCATATGAAAACTGCAATAACGCAAATGCCTGACGATGCTTGTGGCCCAAAATGAGCAGCACAACAGAAATGTATTTATTTTTTTTTTTTTTTTGTGTTCGAACAACAAAAATTCCAAAAGCAAATCCATTTTGTTCCGACTTTCATTTTGGAGCCAAAACCAAACACACAACGAACGGCAGCAACAACAAAAAGTGAGTGAGCTGCTGCTGCACAGTTTGAAGACAATTGTATAAATGAAAGTTTAAGATCTACACCGGCAACTGTTTTTTTTTTTTTTTTTGGTTTGGCTTGGCTTCTTTTTTTTTTTTTTTGGTGAGGGGGCACAACGTGGAGTTAGTTGGGTTTGCTGCTGCTGTGTGCTGCATATGTGTTTGTAGGGCAGGGCAGGCGTGTGCGGCCGGCTTCGACTTTGACTCTGTGATATGAGCTAACGGTAGCGACAGGTACCAGATACACCGGCCACTCCACTTCACTCCACTCCACTTGAGAGTTGCCGAGAGATGGATATGGCGATGGCAATGGCAATGGCTATGGCCATTGGAGTTGGAGAGTTGGAGGAGACCCGGCACGTGTTGGCTCGAGACCAGAGCAAAAGCATTTTTCAATTGTTGCAGATGATCATCATCATGAAGATGATGATAATGATGTTGCTACCGAGCTAGGATGACCATTTCTCCTCTCGAAGTAGTTGCAACAGTTGCTACAGTTTCGATTTACTTTTGCTTTTCATTGTGTTTGAGGCGATTGTGAATGGATTTTACTTCTGCTGCATCTCCACTTCTACTTCTTTCATCTTCTTTTCTTAATTCATATTTTGTTAAGGTTTTTAATAAACAATTTTATGGTTTTTAACACCAAATCCAAGAAGAAGGAGAAAACTAAACAGAAAAAGATTCGGCAAAACTTGAATGATGGAGATTTCTTAACCATTCCCCGCACGATGATTGGTTGAATCGAATTGAAATTGAAATCATATTTCATTGCCCCCTACAATACAAAATGTTGCAAAATCCAAAAATCATCATTCACAATCACCGTCAATTATAGCAAAATATTCTTTCATTCTCTCTGTTAAGGACAATCAACTTTAGGTCGGTCTCCCTTCCGGTGCTGCTGGCCAGTTGAAACGCTTGTTGAAATAAATCTTCAAATTAAGAAAATTCACCAAAATCAAAGCAATTTTTTGCTTTGTTTCGGTTTTTTTTTGTTGCCCAGATAAGAATGAGAACTAAAGGAGGGGAAGCAGAATGTAAAAAAGATCAGCGCTTTGAAGTGCCCACTTGCCATAATCAACAACAAAAAGAAAAAAAAATTGTGTCTACACCCTTTTTAAGTGATTGCTTAAATGTGCGAAGGTGGATCGAAAAGTATGAAAATTTCTGAGAGAGACGAAGTGAAGTTCAGGCTAAAATAGGTCCAGTTTTTGTTCGCCCAAGAGGAAATAATGGCTATACATTAAATATTTCATATTTAATTGTAGAACCTAAAGAACGCTTTTAGAAGCTTGTGCATCCCAGTTAGAACAGAAAAAGAGCTTTATTTAGGAGTCGTTCTTGTATGAGATAACGAGAATCCAATGTAAATAAAAATAAATATTCTTCTTTAAGCAATTGATTGGGCGAACCTCTCAAGAATCAAAGATCTGACACAACACACTTTTTATTTCAATTCTTATATTTTTTCTTCATCTTTTGTTGTATGTCTCACAAAATGAACTCAAATGCGAAAATTACACCCCAAGCGACCAATTTAAAACCATTAAATTATAATTTTAAATTTTAAAGAGGCCTACAGACACACACACACACACACACACACATACCCTGAAGATGCGAACATCAGACATCTCCAAAAAGCATTATTCAATTAAAGTGTAGAACGCATTGTTTATATATAAATTTTGTATTTTCGGACCTTCTGCCAAATGGAGCGAAGTGACGAAGGGGCTAAGGAGGAGCAAACTTTGGGTAGGTGGTAGCAAGGCAGGAGATTAAACGAGAAGAAGACTTATTTATTCCTAAAGTGATTTCTGCTCAGTTGCCACACGATTTTCACAAGTGACGGAAGAACGAACAAACGAACGGTTAATTCTTCTACACGACCCCACACCCCCCTTCTATGCACAGTGGGTAGGTTCATAGAATGGGAGGAGGGTGTGTGTGTGTATGTTGTATGTGGGTGTATCTGCATGGAAGGAATCTGCATTTCAAGTTGCAGATGGAAGATGGGAGAGTGCGAAGAAGACAAGTGCACAGTGTCCCCAACTGACACTCATAATTAAAGAAACAAATAAAGCACGCACACACACACACATACAGCCAGATTCAAATGCAAGTGCAAGAAAAGCTGCAACAACACCAACAAGTAAAGCGAAACGAAGACGAAGAAGACAGCGGAGACGTTAAAGCGACGACGCGACGACGACGTCGGCGGCACTTGTCGTGTCTGCAAAAGCTTCAGCTAAGTTGCTGCGCTGCACAGTGGGACCTTTTCTCATTTTACATTGTCAAAATTATTACTTCTAAACTATTGAAGCGACTTAAAAAATTTAAAAAACCCTGGTGGTGCTTTAATATTTAAGGTCAAATTTAAGAGACTTTTGGAAACTTACGAGTTCTCTTTCACGAAAACGAGAAAAATACCTAAATTTAGTGTATTTTTTAAACGTTTCTAATTTAATAAGTATTTCAATTATATTTAAAATGTATAGAACAAAATACTAAGATTGAAAATACTTTTCAGATTAAAGAAAAAGATCGAAGATCGCTCAATATTCAGTTTGAGAACGGCGAATTTTCGTAGAAATTGTCATTTATTCGTACTCACGTACAAACAGAAGAGCCCTAGCACCCATAATTATTAACCGATTTAAAAAATCTTTTGAATCCATAATCTAATAAAAATGAGTTTTTTAACGCTTTTCGGGCAGAGGCCCTACTGTGCGCTGTTGCGGTGGCTGCCTTGACTTTGTCTCTAAGCGACCGCGACTGAGCTCGAGCTTTTAAGCTGCTGTTGCTGCGGCTGCAGCTGCTGCTTGTCTTAGTTCTTTAAGTCCGTTGTTGGGGCTGCTCCTCTTCAGTTCGTTGCTGACCATCGTTACGTGCGGATGTGCTACGAGGCACTCAACTCACCTCTCAGCCTCTTCTTCGTGTCTTGTCTTTCCAAAAAAAACATTAAAAAAAAACACACACAAACTAAACTTAAAATATAAAAAACATCACAGTGTCTAGATTGTTGGCTCAACGGCGAACAACAAAATAAAAAAAATAGAAAATTCGAACACACCGAAGAAGAAAAAAACATTTTCCAACAACAACAAAAAAAATCCCAAAAATTATACAAAAATTTTGAATATTTTTTTAAAAGTGAGCGACGTGAGTGTTACGAAACGAAACGAAACACGGTAGCTAAATAACAGTATTTAGCCCGCAATACCGAAAAGCAAAAAAAGGAAAAAAAAAAAAATATAAATGCCAAAAAGAAAGATTCAATAATTAATAATATTAGTAATAATTTCAAGGATAGTTTTTTTTTTATTTCCTATTTATTTGTATAATGAATAGGTTAAATTTATAAATGAGATAAGGAACTATTTTTTTGTTTGGTTTAATGATTGAGAATTGGACTAAGGCGCGGCCTATCAAGAGTATGTAATTTCTGTTGCATTGCGCATTCTAAATACACACACTCAAAAAACAAACAAACAAACAAATGAACAAACGTACAAACAAACAAACATACGAAACAGGCAACAGGCAGGCAGGCCATAGGCAGTCAAGTAGAAGACGAAGATGCAACAGCAGCAGCAGAAGGCGACGAAGATCTAGACACTAGCGCGCGCGCTCTCACTCCTTCCTCCCTATGGCCTGGCCCATGGACCAAGGCTAGTTTGAAGATGCAGATGCCCCAAGCCCCCAAGTCAAAGCCAGTCCAAGCACATGTGTGTTTAGTCTTACCACCTATCTGCACCTCGCTTGTCTCCTCTCGCGTTTGCCTTCCTTGGCATCATTCTGGCTGGCTCTCTACCTCTCTATGGCATCTCTCTCTGCTGCTTCTCATCAGTGTCCTCCTTCGCCGCCACCGCCTCTCGCTGTTGTTGTTGTCGTTGTCTTTTTAACTATTCGAAGTTTTGTGGCTGTTGCCGCCATATTGGGTTTTATAACGGTGCAAAAATCGCGCTGCTTTTTTTATTTTTTTTTTTTTTTATTGCTTCAAAGCGAGTGAGCAGCAGCAGCCAAAGAAGAAGAAGATGAAGAATCAGTAGAAGAAGTCAGTAGACAGTAGACAAAGTTGGTTTTGTTGCTTGCATTGATGACGACGACGACCCAGCGACCGCAAAAAACCCAGAACTGAACTGTTCCAAAGCCAGCGCAGCCAGGCGCTCCCCTTGCCCCTCCCCCCTTTATTTTATACCTCCTGCTCTTTGCGGTTTGAACACACACACACATACAGCTCAACACTTGAGATAAGCATTTTTTTTTTTCGCCTTGATCGTTTCGATCCATCGACCATCACCATGTGGTTCTTCTTCGTCTTCTTATTGCGGTGACAGTCCTTAAGACTAGGTCAAAAAATTGATTCTTCTTTTGCATCTTTCGTCCATAAATTGAAACACGCCTCCTCTATCAATGTGCGCTCTTTGACCTCCGTAAAAGGCAAATACGAGTAACCATCATTCTCTCACCAACAAGGGAAAAAAAACGTGACTTTCAGACGCTATAATTTGAAATTAGCATAGAAACACTCAAATGGCAAGTTAAAGTTGAAGATTTTAAGTTCTTCGTTTGACTAATTTTTATTATATACCCACGTATGATCATTTCCCTCTCTCACCAAAGAAACCAACCAAAAATTGAACTCTCGGCCTTAGCCATAGACCTAGACGTAGCCATTTCGTTATTGCTGTTGCTGTTGTTGGTGCTGCTGTTGCTTCTCCGCATTTTCTACCCTTCCCTTCCTTTTCTTTTCTCTCAGTTTTTATTAAGTTATAAAAAAATAGAATGCTCCCAGCTAAATTCTAACGGGAACAAGCCTAGACCCTCTGCCTCTGCCTGGCTAGTCAGTCGGCGGGGACCATACATTGCAATAAAATGAAATTTTATGAACGAGAAAAGCAAAATTATATGAAAAACAGAAACACAAATGCCATAAGCAAATCATAGTGACGACTTTTAAATACTCTATAGAGCTTCTCAGTGGCGCCCCTGTACCGACTTATATGATAAGATACTATAGATAAGATTACTTTTGATGAGGGCGTGGTAAGAGAAATTCAAACTGGAGCGGTTCACATAGCAAATTCTAGCCAAGCAGGGATAAATCTAGTTAACATATCCAGAATATATATACATACGTACCTTCTTGTTGCTATTTATTAAGGGGTTTAAGAAAAAATAAAGTAAGTAAGTCGCCGGTCCGACTTGGATATACCATGCATCAGGTGAAAACTCGTATATTAAATTTCTTTCAAATGCTATCTCGCTCACTCTAATGTGGACACGAGCACTTTAGCGCGCCCCAACCAAATCGGTGATTTCCAGCATTCTTCTCCCTGTTATATACATTTTGGCGATTTTAATATACCATTTCATCCTATGGATGCATGGTATAAAAAGAAGACACACAGCTAAGTACCCATGGAAGTGTGAGAAGAGGGGAGGGGCCTTTTTCGAGGGATGGGAGCAAGTGAAAATAGCAACTCCAAATGTATGTAAAAAGAAAGAACAAGAATACAAAAACTACATCAAAAAAAAAAAAAAACAAACAAAAAATAGAATATAAACAGAAAACTTGACTCGTTTTAAGGTGTTAAATTACCAAGTTTGTTGCCTAAGTCTTTTGTTTTTCCTATGGAATTCCAGTGTAGCGTGAGAGCGGAGTGAACGAGATAGAGACAGGGACAGATGCAGAGACTGAGCGGGTGAGACATGCCACAGGCATGTAACTGCAAAATCGTAAAAAATACCTAAAAATTATTGTTATTATTATTATTATTGCTTTTTTTTGGTACTATTTTTTTTTTTTTTTTGTTTTTATTATTTTTGTTGAGCATATTTTCTTTGGCTTCATTTTTATTTCATTTTATTTCGTTTCGTTTTTTTTTTTTTGTCTACGCAAAAGTTCAAAAGGCTAAAACCTTAAGAAAAAACCATCTACACACATACACACACACAAACACACACACACACACACATGCACATTCACATAAATATATAAAAATCATCATAAAAAGAACCAAACCCCGTCGTGAGATTATATATAGTTATATATCTCAAACAAGAAGAACTATATTTGGGCCCAGCATCTTGGTTAGGCGCCATGACAGCGACGTCGACGACAGCTGCGTCAACGCCAGCAGCGGCATCGGCAGCAACTGCATACGCAATGAAACGCAGTTCCAGTTCAACGGTTAAGCCCCTCTTAGCGGTAAGTCATAGTTTTTTTCCTAACCATTTTTTTGCCTACATTTTATAAGTCATTTGGGGCGTGGCCAATTTCGAATTGCTCTACATAAGAATAAAAAAACTACGACAAGCAAAAAAATAAACCGAAAAGAAAGAAAGAAATGTATATAAAAAAAAAGAAAAGTAAAATGTTTGTCACTTGCTGCTTGCTTGCGCTTGACCATTGTTAATGCTCGCATTTAAACAATGAAAAAGAAAGATTCATAAACATTTTTTCACATTTTGTTTTTTGGCACATTTTTCGGTTTATATTTGAAGTTTTGTTTTGTAGTTTTGAAGTTTTTTTGTGTTGTTGGTGTGGGCCGTAGCTGTTTCCATTTCTATTTCAGTTGTGAAAAGAGCTGTGAAGTCGGCCATTAGGTCAAATTGTAGATGATAAATGGGCATGGGGGAAAAGGAGGGGGGCCATAGGCGTCGATGTGATGATGATGTTCATTCATTCGTTCGTTTGCTAGTTGGTTTGGATCATTCGTTCGCTCTTGTTAATGTTCAAACAGTGGGAGGTCGCAGCCAGCATTAATCTAATAAAGAAGGTGGTAGTTTCGTTTCGTTTTCACCTCCCCCCTCTTACCCGTTTATCCGACTTCCCCTTCTTACTGGGTTCCACACTGTTCTTGTACGTTTTGAATGATGGCATTCATAAAACTTCATTGCCCGTGTACTTTATCTTAGTTGTTTTATTTTTCACCATGGGAACATGGTTGTAAGGTGGGTTTTTTTCTTTCTTTCTTTCCTTTATAGTATTTCAATTAAAGTAAACTGGCTTAAGAAGAATTTCCTTTTTCAAACATTTTGTTGTTAGATATTTTTTGGTCAAGCCTTTTGCCATTTGGCTTTTTACCTTTTGTAACTTGCTCTCTTGGTTGTTCGTTTCGTTTCGGCCGGTCTTGTGCGCACTCTTTCTCTTCACCTGCAGTTTACATTTGTCTAAGGCTAAAGGTCACTAGACAGTCTGGCGCCCGCCGATCATTAAATAACATAAAAAGAATGGAAAGATCGAGAGAGAAAAAGAGAGAGAGAGAGAGAGAGGGAAAGGGAGTGAGGGGAAAACTTGAGTAAACAAATTTAATTTATAAAACACGAAATAGAAACGGAAAACTAGGAAACAAAATTATTTTCTACCTTCTCTTGTTAGGACAAATCGCTTACTCTACACTAGATTAAATCAAGAATCTCAAAAAAGTAAAAGAATTAGAATATCCATTGAGATTGTTTCAGACTAAAGTTCTTGTAAAGTGACAGAAAAATTTTGAGATTATTAGTCCTAAACTATCATTTCAAGTTAAAGTTTTATAGAGACAATTAAGTTAAATTTAATTGATCTGATTTAATAATTTCATACTAGATCCAGAGAACGTTTTGGTTTATTTAATTTATTCAAGTATTTGGAAGCCATCAGTCGCTGATAATTTCTTTGAGTGTAGCGAAGGAGGAAAATGCAATGCTTCATTAGCGCTTCTCGGAATGCACTTCATCTTGATGAATGGCTGATGGTTGTTGTTCTTGCGGCAAGATGAATTACTTAGGCCCAGGCCTACGTCCAGACTGACAAATTACCAGGCGGTCTGGGACTGGTACTGGTACTGGGACTCAGACAGAGACAGGGACTGGAAGTTGGGATTGCTATTGGAGTTAAATATTTGGTCATCGGTGATGTTCCACCTCTTTTTGGCAAATTGTTTTGGGCAGTTAAAGAGTTGAGTTAATAGTGTTTTCTTAAATGGACAAACGAAAGTAACTTTGACTGTTTCTTGTTGTTGGTTCTCGTTTTATTGGGTCAACCTGCCACATAGCCGAGCAAACAGCAAGCGGCAATAACAATCGCTAACAATCTCTCTAGCAGCCTCTCAGTCACACACAGCTCTCTCGTTGCTCAGAAAGCCACTTGAAAGTATAATTAAACAATTTTTATTGACATTTTATTGATGCCGCCGATCCAATACAATACGATACGATCAGATCTGATCTGATCTTTGGTTGCCACTGCCATTGCCAAAGCTATTGCCAGTGGCACAGCTGCTGCCGGTTTCGTTTTATATTCTTTCTAATTCTAATGCCCACTTGTTGTTGTTGTTGCTGTTATTATTGTTGTTCTTCCTCTTATGGATTGGTTTGAGTGTTTTCGTTATGATTTCAAATGCCAACAACCGATTGGCAAATTGGAAATCCAATTGTATTCTAAGGAGAAATTTGTCGAATGGCTTTTATATTTCTTTTGACTTCAAATTGAAAAATAAAAAAATAGCTTTCTGACTGCTTGTAAAAGATGTTGCTTAAATGTATTACTTATGAAAAATGCATATAAGTATATGGACTATTAAGCTATTAAGATTTAGGTCAATGGCTAAAAATCTAGTAAAATAAAAGAAAACGTTTCTATATTGCTAAACGGACCCGGAAATCGCCCAACAATTGAATGAAACAAATTATTTACTCATTTTTCCGCAAGATTGAAATCCATTTTAGATTCGTAATTTGATGCTTAATCCAAACTTTTGATAAACAAATGTTTCGTTTTCTTTTTCTCCACTTTTCTTTAATTGTTGTGTTGTGTAGAATATTTTTGTATATTTTCCATTGATTGGAATTCCAATGAATTGAAAAGATTCTTCTAGCGATTTAAAAAGTTAATTACGCATCCTGTTTGAACAGGATTTTCAATGATGCTCAACATAATCGTTAATTAGAAATTGAATAAGACAAAGTTGCATACAAGATAGCACCCTCTCTCTTTCTCTAATGACACGCATCAGTTTGACCAGGTTCTGCGGCAACCTACGGCAAATCCAGCCAACTGTCTAAGCAACTATCTAACTAACTAACAAACTAACTGTTTCTCAGTTAATGTCTTAACTTGTTCAATTTGTTTAGAATTGAACACTTGCGTGTTTGGCTTTCTAGTTTGGTTTTTGTTTTGGTTTTGGTTTTGATGATCGGATATTCAACGTATCCGAAATCCGATCCGATGCGATCCGATCTCCATCGCCGTCAGCTGCAACTGTGTTAACTTTATGTCATCATTGAATTTAATGCGTCAACAAATTTTCACCATCTCCAGGCAGAGATAGTGAGAGAGAAGAGGAAGCGATACCGTTCCTGGCTACTTACCCAGTTATCTAACTCTTTCGGGGTGTTTTTTGTTTTTGTGTTTTTCGGGTGAGGTAATCCAAGACGCGGCCATAATTAATGGCGTGTGGCGAAAAGTACATTGCACTCTATTCTTAACTTTATTTATTAGCCAACGACCAAAGCGCCTTGTTCTAACTGCAAAAAAACAACCAAAGAATACAGAACAACTGAGAAATGGGAGATGTCTGCTACGAACATACAAGTAAAACCCTTGCCTTTTGTTTTAACTTAGGCTTTTGTTTTGTTTTATCTTTTTTTTTTTTTTTTTTTTTTTTTTAATTATAGTCGTCTCTGGTGGGGATAACATGAGTAGTCGAGATGGGCGGGGCGTGTGTGTGTTCAGGCAACTGTTAATTTTGTCTTACAACTATAGTTTGGCATTGGCTTTGAGTCTTTTAGTACATATTTTCCCCATATCTATAACGTATCGTCTCTCGTACCTCTCTCTCTCTCTCTCCCATTCTCTCGTCGTAACAAAAGCCACCAACAACAACACACGAGATCTTTCTTTCATTCACAAAATGTGTAGGCTAAAGATTCAGATAAAGAGATACAGATACCACCAAAGATACAACTTGGATCAAATCTTACGACTATGAAATTAATTACAGTTGGCTTGGCTTGGCTCGGCTCGGCTTGTTCGTGGTTTATGGTTTTAGCATTTTGGCTATAGGCTAACGGCTCTTACGTGTATTTCAACAATTAGACAAAACCCATTTGCTAGCAAATTTGTTAGCAAACTCCGCTGCTACGAAGATTGGAACATAAATTTGTATGTTGCATGATATAAGCAAATTTTATGCTAATCTGGTCAGCTATTTGCAGTAGTTTAGTCCAGACAACTAACTTCTCTACGAGATGAGAACATCATGAGATGCCTTATTGTTATAGCTTAGGTCAAACAGACTTGGAAATTTCATCCTTTCTACTAAAATATGTATTAATTAGTTCTAAATCAAATGGAATTCTTCCATTAGTTTGGACTATATTTTGTTTGACTAAAATTTAAAAAAAAAACGGGCGAACGAACAGGTATCTTGCCATGTAAATTTGTGTAATTTAGTTAGTTAGTTATCATTTATGTGGTTGGAGATTAGTGCAGAAAAGAGCTGTCATAGTCTTAGCCGTATCTTAAAAAACTTATTTGGTCATTAACAACATTGGTTCATTGGAATTTGTCTCGATTCTTGTTACTGATTTATTCTTTTTATATCTCCCTCTCTGACAGATTTTGACTATGTTCACATTGCTGCACAGTTCGCAGTCGCTTCAATTGGGTGATAGATGTCAGCATGATATGGATTGTACAGATTTCATAAAGGGAAGCAGTTGTTCATCGGAAGGCTATTGCGAGTGTGCGCCATATTTTGTACAATTGGATAACCAGATATGTTTGTCATGTAAGTACTACAGAAGAAGAGAGACTGACTAACTAGGCAAAGTCCATATTGAATTAACCCACAAAAGAAGAACAAACAAACCAAGCCAAACCCAAGCAAACCCAAACCCAAATTCAAACAGTCAAACAGTATGTGTTTATCTACAGTAAATACACAAAGAGAAAGAACCGTTAAATGCATTCCAAAATACAAAATACAAAAAAAAAAAAAAAAGCCATCTAAAATCTCTCTTTCTTTCTTTCTCCTCTCTTCTCTCCTCCTTCTTATTTTTCTTCTTCTCTGCAGCTCAATTGCTGGGCGGTGATTGCCAACTGAGTGAGCAATGCTCAATGAAGGTGGCCAACAGCAGCTGCTTGGATGGAGCATGCCGGTGCGTCGAGGGATTCTTGCAATTCCGCAAACATACATGTTTGGGTCGTAAGTATCATCTGCAAGCAACAGCAGCAAGAACCAATACCACTCTTGGCCAACTGTTCTGGCCCTAAAACTTCCAACATACTTCCATATCTACCATATAATGGCATTGGCATTCTCGAGTTAATTGCACATTAAAAAACCTTAATAATATCATTTGGTGTTTGGCAAATTGCAATAAATTCTTGAACCTCTAAAGATTGCCTTTTATCAATTTCGTATGACACGCAATGCCCCACCTGAGTGTGTGTGTGTATGTGTGTATGTGCCTGCGTGTGTTTGTTGTTCGTTAACACTTTTGTAACAATTTTCCTTTTCGTTTGCCGCTGCTGCATCACTTGACTTGAGCAATTAACATGAGCATAACAATAACAATAACGATACCAAAGAGAGATACAGATACAGATATAGATACAGATACGTTAGGTTCGTCGTCGTTCACTGGAGATCTCTCATTCATTCAGTCACAATCGTGTCACTAATTATACGCATAATTGGTTAATTTTCCAAGAACTGGGCAAACAAGTTTCTTACCAACAACAAAAACCAAACGAAACGAAATGTAAATGTAAATCTTTAAGATCTTGGCAACACGAGAGCTTCTTTTGGATATGGGGAAACTATGTTGCTAATAGAAGGTATGTAGCATAGCATATACATATGTACATATGTTTGTTTGCTTTGCTTGTTGTTTGAATGAACTGACTAACTGTTTGGACTTAAGGTCTTATAGTTTTCCCCCTCTATTCGTTCATAACTTTTTGGATTTCCAGGTGTTAATTTCTTCTTTATATTTATGCCATCTAACATTCTTAGAAGCTCTAAGTCTAAACATAAACCTAGTCCTTATATTGAATGTTTCAACACAAATCGTCTCGAAAATCCTCTATATTATGTGAAATATCACAAGGAATTAGTGATTGAATCAGTTATGGCTACCAAATTGATTACCCAAGGATAGTTGATGCAAATATATGAACCAAAACGATTCGTTCTAAGTTAGTTTATTTTAAAAATTTCTTAAATTGATTAGCTAGAAACTAAACGATATTTACTTATAGCTACTTATTTGGGGGAGCGCTAGCTTCGAGGGCTTAAGTTCGAAATTTCATAAAACTAACTATCGAGACAAGAAATTAATATATTTTCGACTGGAATTTGACGCGATCTAGCGATGTAGAATTTCCATTTTAACTAATATATTTATAGCACTTTTCTTGATCAGCATGAGAGGAGAAATTAATATAGCCATGTCCGTCCGTAAGAGTGCACAGATCTCAGTAACTATAAATGATAGAGCTACCAAATTTAGAATTTACGCGTGTAGTATATAAGCTGATCAATTTTAGTGCAAGGGCGGATTTGGATGTATTAGAAATCGCAGCATGCGAAACACATTTAATATATGAATTTACTTTTATAAATTGACTTTTTCAAACTATCTTTAGTATGAATAAGATCTAAAACTATTCTTAAACGGTCTCAAGTATTCGAAAACAAATTAGAAAATCGAAAAGTCAATGCTAGGTAAATAGTTTAGCTTAGATTTTTTTTGAGTTCTTCGTATTGGGATTAAGCTGAGCCTAGCTGCGCCCAAGAGGCAACAAGCGGCAGGTCGAATGTGCCTTTTGTGCATTCTCATTCAGTTGTTTCTTGTTGTTGTTGTTGTTGTTGCTATTGTGCTGGTTAGCACGATCAAAGGAGAGCAATGAACAGCGAGAACACGATTTGTCTATGGACATGAGGCATGGAGCATGCGGCAAGCGCAAGCTGTGTGCAATTGCAACATTTCGTGTCATTGCCGTTCACCTGTTGTTGTTGTGGTTCTCGTTGTCGGCGACTTAATTATACACACACACACACACACATATATATATATATATATATATATATATTTCATATATAGAACGTCCAAAGTGGGCGTGGTGGGCAACCAGCTGGCATCTGACAATATTTAATTAAAATTAATTTAAAACATATGTGTATATAAAGAAGAAAAACAGAAATCAACGACAAGAGGCAACAAATGCGGCAGCAAGTGCAACAAGTGGTGGCTGCATAAAGAGATACTTTCACCAAAAACACACATAGACACACATAGAGAGAGAGAAAGAGAGAAAAGACAATAAAAACGTATAAAGAGACAGAGACAAAGAAGGCCCAAAAAGAACCTTTCACCAGGCAAGCCAAAAAAAATTTAAAAAAAAATTCTTTAAACTTCTTCTGCTTTATTTGGTGATTTGTATCTGAATGAAATCTGTCTCTCCCCCGTTCTCTCTCTCTCTCTCTCTCTCTCTCTTTCTTTCTGACTCTTTGTGGCTACTACTACTTTACATGGCTAATTGCCTCGAGTCGACTCAACTCGAATCCACTCGACTCGTAATTAAATTGCACTGATTATGCTCGTGCTTTTGAAAAAGTCCAGGAAGAAAGTCCAATTAGCTGCAGGCCAAAAGAAGAAAAGGAATGGAATGGAATGGGAAGGGTGGGGGTGAGCCAGAATTTCTTCCATGTTACCCATGATGAGGAGGTTGACAAAAGTTTTTGCACAAAAATTTGGGGGGATTGGGATTGAGATTGGGCACGGCCTCAGTACGTTCACTTCTCTCATTGTCTGTCTGTCTGGTTGGTTGGGTCAGCAAGTGTTGTGCCAGATTTTTGTTGTGCCAGGTTTAACTTGGTGGCAGGCTTTCGCTGTTTGCGACTGTTGCCACTTGTTCCAGTTTCCCATGCACCTTAACCCAACAGCAACAACAGCAGTAACTACAACAAACGACAAGCCCATTCCGGGATTGGCTTTAAGGCCGCCTTTCGCATGGTTGTTCTGTTTTTATTTTTACTGTTTTTTTTTTTTTTTTTTTAACGAGCCACCTTAATTCTGCGATCTTTATGAGTTATGCTAACATATGACAATGTTGGCTCCTGCTCCTCCTCCACCTCCTTCGTCTCTCTTTCTCTCTCTCTCGGCTTCGTGCTCGTTTCTATCGAGCCAAATGGGGGGCGGGTAGGGAGGGGCAAAAAAAGTATGCCAACATATGCAGCAAACAGATAATGATCCAATAGCCTCTACCCACTCACATGCTCCTTCCAACCGCTTCCCCCTTTCGGGCACCAAACAAACATAGAACAGAGAAGTTGAATGTAAACGAACTCTCTGAGCGAAGAGACCGGGAGATCTTTGTAGCAAAAGTGAAGTCAATGGATGGGAGATGATGATGATGATGCTGGAGATGAAGAGGGAAATGGATATGGAAATGAAGTTGGAGTTGGAGTTGGCCATGAAGTGCAAATTGATGATAAGATGCATTTAGAAGGGGGTAAATAGCGAATAATATTTGTTAATCTGAGAATGCAATTGGAATGGAATGAGATGCGATGAGAAAGAAGAAAGTATGCAAAGAAATTTCGAACAGAATGTTAATGAATCGACGCAAACAGATCAAGATAAATAAGTAGATACGTACATATGTATATGTATGTATAGTATAGAATAAATCTCTTTAGGTAGAAGAACTGAAATTATGTATTCATATTTGTTTTAAATTAGCCCCAACGTAAAATGATATAACTTAAGGGAAATGATTAAAACCTACGAATTAACGTAAATATTGCATAGATTAATTTAGTGGCCATTATAATTTGATATCATTTCCGCGGATCTTAAAGTTTTGCTTTTTTCTCTGGGCTAAAGAAGACAGAAAAAAGACCACCAAAACCCACATGAATAATTTAAGCTTTTGGCTTTTGTTTGAAACACAGTAAAAAAAATCTCAACGAAAAGACGACAAAAACCTAACAAATAAAAACACTTTCCATTGCGACACATTCCATTTCATTTCGCATGACCCAAAAAAAAAACAAAAACAAAAGCACCGAAAAACCGAAACAAACTGTGTTAATTTGCGGCAGTCAAAAAGAAAATTTTCTTTTGAATGGCCGTTTTCAAGTGGAAATTGCGGCAAATTCGAAATTGCATACAAATTATGTGGAACGTTGTCTCTGCCTCTGTCTCTCTCGTTCTCTCTTTCTCGTTCTCTCTGCCTTTGTTTGTTACGAACTTCCGCTAAAAAACAGCATCAAGCAATCAAATGCCTGGCCAAAAAATGCAAATTACGTTTAATAAATTAAAAAGCAAGTTTTCTTCTAATGAAAGCTGGCAAAACAGAGACACGCCGAGAGACACCGGGAGCCACATAAATGGACTTATTAAAGCCGCAAGGAATGCGCTCAATGCCACACTTAGATCTGTAGATACAAATGTATCTGCAAGTATAAGTAACTCTGCAACTGCATCTGTGGGCTTGTGTGTGTGCGTGCCTATTTTAATAGATTTTGCGAGTTCGCTCCGGAAGCATAAAATTTAATTTATGTTGATTTTGATGAAATTATTTTTTATGATGCGAGCCACCAAACGAACGACCCACCAACCATCAACCTGGTGAAGCCACCACGAACTGTGACACACACAACAAAGCATTTTCACACGCGCTCCACGCTGGTAATCGAAGTGGGTTACCCGCTGCAATCGTGCAACCTGTCACACCAGCTCAATGGGTGAACAAAAGAGAGAGAGATAGAGAGAGAGAGGGGGAGCCAAAGGGGGCGGCCTATCGATCACCAGGCTTCCAGCCCCCAGGGGCATCGGTGGCAGGCAGGGTGGCCTTTGCAATTCATGTGTTCTATAAAAGTGAAAGATCCTACACTTGGAGAAATCAAGAGAAGACTCCAAGCTCAAAGAATCAATTGAAATTAAATATTAAATAGTTCTCTTTTGAGTGCATTGGATTGAATTCTTGCTATCCTCTTTTTGCTTTTGCTTCTTCTCCTTCTTATTCCATCTACCATTTCATATATTGGTGTCAAACTGCACCAGCGAGACACGTTTACGATTGAAGCTACTCGCATTTGGAAATGGCCATTGCCAGTTGCCCGATGCCCGTTGCCAGTGTCAGTGTCAGGTTTAGTTAAGTATACGCCACGTTTTGCCTGCCTTTTATATGCCTTTTTCGTGGGGTTTTGAGTTGAACCGGTTTAATAGAGAGAGACAGAGAGAGAGAGAGACCTGCTGCTGTATATGGCCAATGCAATGCCAAAATGCCGGCAACTCTAATAATAATAATAATAATAAAAGAAGAAACCTTTTGTAAAATGCCGACTGTTCTGAATTTTTGTTGTTGCTTGGACTTTTCCTCCTGTTCAATTCAAGTATGCCAAATTCCTTTGAGAATTGCTAAGAATTTTACGATTTATTTTAATCATTTTTGACACTCAATTTCATTTACGAAAGAGAGTTCAACCGTCTGAGTTAGGAGTTACTTAAAACTGAAGGAAAAACAGAAAAGATTTCGGAGATTCGGTAAGGATAATAAGTGTGGAAATATTTTTCCTCTTTTAGGGGCTCACAGCAATGGCGAATGATGGTAGTTAACACAGTAATTTTAATAACAGTTCAATTCAGTTATTGCTCAAGTACAAATATTTCAACGTCAAAATTTCTGAATAAGACATTAATCAAAGAGAGCGGTAATTGCTTAAAAGTCTTGGGCAAATTTCATTGCCAACTTGCATTAGCCGCGAATATCAGAGGCAACGAGCAGGCATAATTGAAATTGGAGCAGTTAGTTCTCTAGACTCCAAGACAAAATAACTTGACTCTTTGCCAGACATTGCCCTTAGGGCCGTGGCGACGGCGACGGCAATGGCAAAAGCAGTTGAGGAGGCAAGACGATTGCAAGTGCAGGTGCAGGTGCAGTAGCAGTAGCTGCAGCAGCTACAGCAACAGCCGCAGCACCAGATGGGAAGTAGTTGCAGTTGTGGCTAATGGTAATGGCATGTCGCCGCATTGCTAGTGGCCAAAATAACGAAACAAGTGAAAACAAGTTGAGGCTGAGGAGCAGAAGTAGCAGCAGCAGCTCTTCCGGAAAGTGGGTCAGAGACTAGCTGAGATTCCAGAAAATAAAGAGAGAGAGACAGAGAGAGAGAGAGAGAGGACAGACAGTCAATGGCAGATGAAGTAGACACGCAGGTGGCGTTGGTAGCCAGTTATGGGTGAGTGGAATGCTGATGAGGAACGGGAATGCTGCTGAATGCAGAATACAGAATGCAGAATGAGAATGGGTAAAGAAGAAGACAACGATGAAGACGAATACGACGACGACGACGTCATCTTCTACATGCGTTGATGCAGTTGACTTTATTGACGGTTATTAGGCAAGTCGAAGGCGGGCAAAACATCAGGAGGAGAACGACAATGATCTTCATGATGATGATGATGAGTTTTTAATATGCATTTGGTGCTTGGTTTTACGGTTAGTTTAATAAAGCAGATCACAGTGCCGAACAGAGCGGCAAAATCTCATGAGAACTACCGACAACCACTCCCTCCCCACCACACCACACCCTACCCCGCCCCATCAATTGCACCTTTAGACCAATCTCTCGAGAGAAACTAACTCTTTGGCTCTACTTTATTTTCTACCGCTTTTCCAGCTGCCCATCCTGGAGCTGTTTGTTATAGCCATGCGCATTGCCAAATGTTTGATACCCGAACACATTGCGATTTCTTGATACCAAATCTATTTGGACGCTGCCAATGCACTGCGCCGACCAAAATGGTTGGTGGTCTATGTATTGCACCAGCGGCCGATGAAACGGACCAGGAGCCATCTATAGAGAAAGCAAGCACCACCACCACGACGACAACAACATCAACAACAACAACAACGAGAAAGACCACAACAACGCCGAGAACAACAACCACCACAACAACACCTACACCAACGACAACAACAACAACAACCAGAACAACATCCGCCCCTGAAGAACAGTCAGTCAACATATTGGAAGATGAACTACCCGCAAGTGTGGAAGAGCAAACTCTAGAAGAAGATGATGGTGAGTCGAGCAAATTGCGACCAGAAATCAATGATTTGGATAACGGTGAGAAACTGGAAACAGAAGCCATTGCCATTGATATGGCCCACGAGGAGACCGAACTGACCCAACAGCAGCAACTGGAGGAGGAGAATCTGATCAAGCCCCAGCCAGAGAAGAGCCCACAAACGACGACGGGCAGTCAACAGTTGCTCACTCCAGCCGATGTGCCCACTGAGAATGTGGTGGCAGTCGAATCGGAGACCGAACCGTCACCCACAGATGATTATCCTTATAAAATTGATGAGGAATATGTTGAGGAAAATGAAAATAAACCAGAAATTCATGAGCAACAACAAGAAGTTGCCGCTGCTGCCAATCCATCTTCTCATCCCGACCACATTGAAGATGAGGTCAATGAGGAGGTTGTTGAGGAAGCTTCTGGGTCAGATGATACCATGAAATTTGATTATGAAGAGGAGGAGCAGCAAAATCACCATCAGCAGCAGCAGCACCAACATCATGAAGATGAGGTTTTGGAGGGAACCACCCAGAACTACCAACTGGACGATGTGCAAGAAAAAGAAAAGGAAAAGGAGCGGGAGCAGGAGCAGGAGCAGGAGACGTCTGCTGTTAATGATGAATTGATACCCGTGAATGAAAATTATGAAGAAATTGAAAGTGTGACTAAGGTGTCAGACATTGAGGCATTGCAGGTGGCGGAGAAGGAGGAGGATGAGGAGGCGGAGAAGGCGGATGAAGAGGAGCATACACAGTCTTCTGGTGATGATGAAATTCAGCCGCAGCCGCAGACACCAACTAGAACAGAGAAACCAAATGAACCTGAGGCTGACGCGGCAGCAACTGAAGCCGCAGAAATCGAGCAGGAGGAGCAGGAACAGCATCACCAAGTGGCCACTGAAATCGACCAGGCAGAACAAAGCGCCGACATCAAGCCGACAAGTGGCGAAGATGATTTAAATGAAGCCAATCAATTAAAACCAGAGCAAGTGGTGGAAGAGCAAGAGCCAGTTCCAGTTGTTCCAGCTCCAGCTCTAGCTCCACTCGCTGATGAAATTCATGTAAATGATGATCATGATGAAATAGATGCCACAACAGAGCCACAACAAATCAAGCAACAAGAGGCCGAAGCCGAAACGGAGCCGGAGACAGACGTGGAGAAGGTGCAGGCAGAGGCAGAGCCAGAGCCAGAGCCAGAACCAGAGCAAGTGGAGGCAGAGGCGGAACAAGTGGAGGCAATCACCGAAGCGGATCACGAACAATTGACATACCCAACAAATGATGATGAATTGGCGCCAGTTGAAGTTGAAGCTGCCACCGCAACAGAATCGCAACCAGAAGTTGCCAATCTTCAAAACGAACAAGATGAAAAGGAGGCAGAGATTGAGACTGATACTGAGGCTGATACTGATACTGAGGAGAAGCCAAAGCCGCAGGAGGAAGAGGAACAGCAGCAAGAAAAGGTGGAGCTACAGGAGGTGGTGAATGAGGAAAATGCAAATGCAATTAAAACGCCCGAAGTGTCGGAAGCAATTGTACAGCCCCAGGAGACAGAAACAGAGAAGGAGCATGAACAGGAGGAGGAGGAGGAGTATGTGGTTCCAGCGGACAATGTTGCTGATGAAGGTGCTGCCATAAGTCCAATTAAAATTGAAGCAGATCTACTAGAGCAGGAAACCACTGAGGTTGTCCCAGAGTCTGAGACTGAGACTGATGTTGCTATTGATCTTCATAATGATGAAGATGAAGATTCAGTTAATGGTGCCGCCGTCGCCGCCGCTGCAGAGCTAACCACAGATGCTCCCCAGCAAGTTTTTAAGGCCGATGAAGTGGAAGAAGAAGTCGAAGAAGAAGTTGTCACCAGCGAACCCAGTGAAAGTGGCGAGATGAAAGATGAAATTGATAATATCATACAAGGAGCTGAACCAAATGTGGATGACAACCAACAGAAGAAGCCGGAAGAGATAAAAGATGCGGATGAAACTCCAATTGCAGCTGCCGATGGACAGGTGGAAGAGTTTGAAGATAAGCTAGATCCGGAGCAGGAGGTGGAGAAGACGCCAATGGAGACCGAACAAGATTACACAAGCATAGAGCATCTGCAAGAACTAGCCCAAGAAGAGGATAAGAAGGAGGAACAACAGCAGGTTCTATCAACTATTGAAGAGCAAAAAGAAAGCGAAAAAGACGAAGAGGAGACACCCGAAAAGGAAACGGAAATGGAAAAACAAGATGAAGAGGCTGTCCAATTAGAGCAGATCAAAGAAGATGGAGAACATAAGGAAGAACAAGTGAATGAAGAGCCCAAGGAATACGAGAAGAACAATCAAGTAGATCAAGTGGAAGAAAAGATCGGAGAACCTCAAAGGGAAGAAGATGATAGGGTCGAAGAGGAGGAGGAGCAGCAGCAGCAACAGGAGCAGGACGAAGTCGAAACGTCAACAGATGGTGCCCCCTTGGAGCAATCATCCAACGATGAAGAAGATGAGACAGCAGCTACATTAGCTCCAGCCGCTCCAGAGACTGTTGAGGCACCCAGCGCAATTGTGAGTGAGGAACAGGAACAGGATAACTTCAAGGAAAGCGATAGCATTGCAGATATTCTTAGTGATCTAATGTTGGAGGGTGATAGCACTGTGCCCCCAGTGCCATTTGGTGAGCAGCCATCCCAGACAGTGCCCATGCAGCATGAAGATCATGGAGACGAGGTGGAAAAGGAGAGGGAGGACCAGCAGAAGGAGAAGGAGGTGCCAGCACAAATGCCTGCCTTGCTCGATCTTCTAGCTGAGGCTGACGAGACCCATGGGCATGCTGAAGAACAACCCCAAGAACAACTCCACCAGCAGGAGCAGCAGCAGGAAAAGGATGAGGCTGAATACGTGGAAGACGAAGCCACCACCCATTTGCCCTCAAACGATGACGAAACTCCAGTGGAAGAAGAAGTAGAGCAAAGTGAAAATGGCACAGAGGCAGCTGAAGAAGAGGAGCATACTCTATCACCGGAAGAGCTACCTTTTGATCTCTCGGATCACTCGAATGCCATACGGCTGCAGGAATTGGAATCGGATAATCTGATAGTCGAATCAACTACTTTGGAGATTGATAACAACCACATCGAAGGATTGGAAGACAACGATCGTCATGATGATCATCATCATGAAGACGAGGCTACACCCAATCCGGCAGACATTGTAGAGATAACCACACAGACCATGTTGGGCTTGGCCAGTCGTGTTACCCTCATGGAACCGGCTGCACCCTTGGTCACCACATTGAAACCATTGATGACCAGCTGGACAGAGGAGCAGGCCACACCAGAGCCAATAGCGGCGAGCTCATCTTTAGCACCCACAGTGATGGGTTCCAAGCCGGGTTCGGAGCTGCGCAAACGTGTTGAATTGGGTCTGGAGGCCATATCATTAGGTCTATCCTGTTCGACCGATCGCCAATGTCAGTTGGCTGATCCCCATACCATCTGCAACGGACGTGGAGTCTGCGATTGTGCGGCCAGCGAGAGTCAAGAAAGCGGTCAATGCAGTGCCAAGCAAACAGGTTGTAGTCCAGGAACTTTCCAGGTAGGTCACCCATCATCCATTTATCAATTATCCGCATTATTTGAAACTCTTCCCTGCCATTGCCAGTGCCGTTCGAGTGGTGTTTGCATCTCGTGGTTCTTTGTCTGCGACGGTCGTGCCGATTGCAATGATGACTCCGATGAGGAATGCTCCCACAATGCCCGCCTCAACCAGACCTGTCCCCAAGAATCATTCCGTTGCGAGCGCAGTGGTCGCTGCATCTCCCGGGCCGCTCTCTGCGATGGCCGCAAACAGTGCCCCCATGGCGAGGATGAGCTGGGCTGCGATGGCACTTTCCGTGGTGGCGCTACCTGTCCAGAGCACACGTTCCGCTGCAAAAGCGGTGAATGCCTGCCCGAGTATGAGTACTGCAATGCGATTGTCTCCTGCAAGGATGGCAGCGATGAGCCACCCCATTTGTGTGGCTCCCGTGCCATGCCCAATCTTTTTATGCGACTCATTGAGGCTGGTGGCCTCTTGAATGGCGGCAGACGGGAAACGGATTCCTACTGTCCGCATCGCTGTAGCAATGGCTTGTGCCGATCCACAGCCATTGTGTGCTCCGGACGAGATGGTTGCGGTGATGGCACCGATGAACAGACCTGCGCCGTTTGCCGTAAGTAGTATTACAACCTCAACTTCTTTTCCAGGATCGTCTAAATCCAATTGTGAATTCGTTTTCGTTTTTCTTTTCAGGTTGCCCAGCGCCCACGGCTGCCAGTTTGCCCACTTATCTGGCTAGGCAGCGTCCCATGCCTCTCTGGTAGTCTGTCTACTCACACACAAACACACGCACACACACACAAACACACGCACACACACACAAAACACACGCACACACACACACACACACACATTATAATCACTATCAAGATCATCATGCTATATACTGTCGATCCTGACTCTTACTCCTAAAACTGCTTTTGAGGATATTCGCTTAGCCGCTTAAGTTGACGTTTTTAACAATCATTAATTGAATTATTTATTGCCACGCCCATTGGCCAACTTGCTAGCAAAGGGCAGGTGCAAGTAGATACCTATATGTGTACATATGTATCTGCAGATGCCCCCTTTGATCCAGCGATTTCGTCAATTAAGCGTTTGACACTATTTATTTGATGCTGCTGCTACATCAACTATTTATTTATTTATTTATTTATTATTTATTTATTTATCGCCCCACAACACGCCCTACACCCCTACCACCACCCCTTACCCTCTCTCAATTATCCTGAGAAATCTTCAAGTAGTATAGTTTTTTTTTAATATATATATATTTTAATAAATATTAAAATTGAACATAATCAAATATTGGCCAGGCAAAATGAAACTAAAAAAAAAAAAAAAAAAAAAAAAACAAAGAAACCAACAGCAATGCATTTTAATCGTTTAACTTTTTTTATTTGTAAATAAGTAAAAAATGTAAATGTGTCTTCAATGAATCCATGAATAGGGCCTTATTTATATATGATATAATTCCAATTCCATTATAATATCTCATCAATATGAATGTAATTATAGTCCGGGCGACATTATCGTGCGGACTTTCTCAAAGTCAGAAGAAGAAGACAAAAAACAAAACAAAAAAAACATAAAATGATAACGAAAACAAAAGAAAAAATCAACGAAAAATGCATTAAAAATAATATTAATTATTAATAAATGAATTTATTTTTAGAATTAAAAAATTATTGAAATTAAATATTCAAGCTGGCAATTTTTTTAACATTTATAAAGATAAACTATACATATTCGTATTTGTGTATAATCAAAAGATACAAGCTTGAAGCATCTATGATTATATTTAGATTAATATCTTATAAATTCCCGGTTAGCATACGAGACTTTAACTCACTCAATTGTTGAACGATTTGGAAAATGTACATATGTCTCTATTTGCTCCCACACCTTTTTTTTTAAATCTGGAAAACTTTTCGAACATTTTTAAAAAATCGTCCCTTAAAATATGTTTGTGAGGATGAACCCAACAAAATATTTTAAATCAAAAGGGATTACAGTTTGAAAGTCATTACCTAATAATTAGAGAACCAGAAAGAGGGAACATTGGGTTGTGTTTAGGTACCCTTCCCTATTGTGGACCCCACATCATACCCCGTCCCTACACCCACATAGACAGAAACCTTTATGTATCCAGGATATTTGCAATATGAAATATGATAATTGCAATATGTCAAATATGAATGTCTGTATGTATATGTATGTATAGTATGTATGTTATAAGCGGCGCACAACAAGTGTGAAGAATGAACAAGGTCGGCAGTGGGGAGGGGGCCGGAATGGGCCAGAGTGAGAGTGCCATTTGGGCGCTCAAAATCAAAATGCCGATGATGCCGAAGACACCGACACGGTTATAGTGCAAAAAAGCACGTGTACAGGCAGGAGTGCTCCAGACAAAACGTCGCCGCTAGCTTTCACTCTCTCGCCACATCTCTCTCGGTGTGTGAGTCTGTGTATCTTTCTCTCTCGGTAATGCGCAAACGCAGTGAGTGTCAAACTGTAAAGTTTGCAAATAAATGTTGCATGCTGCTGCTGTTGTCATTGCTCTTGTTGCTGTTGCTAATGTTGAAGTTATTGCTGCTGCTGCTTCTTCTTTCCGTGCCTCTTCGTATTTGGTCGTCGTCGTCGTCTATTGTAACTCGGGAGTGCAAAAAATATATTCTCCTTTATTATTATCCCTTTGGCAGGCAATGCAGCAGGACGACATCGACAGGATAATAGAGACATGATATTCGATGTATATATCCATCAATATCAATTAAAGTTAACAAATTGGAACAAAGCGTTTATATAGATATAGCAAAACATCATTTCGTTCTACAATAAATATTTGTGATCAAGTGAGTTTAAAAAGAAGAAGGAAAAAGTTCGAATCTGTAAGTTGTGTGTTGGTGTGTGTATGTGTGTGAGGGTCTGTGAATCCATCAGTGTGTGGGTGTGTATCTGTGTATACGCCACAAAAAAAATTCCCCATTGGCAACATTTTTTAGAGCTGACGTTGCAATTGCGAAAAAAATAATATGTAAAAATACTTCAATGGAAGCTTTTCCTCGTTAGTTGTACTACAGCACACAAAGTGTCCTCGACCAACACTTACACACACACACGCAGTCACTGCATCGTCACTCAATGCATGCCACATGCGCCCTTCACCCCCATTCTCTACCACCTCGCCTCATATAAAAATAAAATAAAGTAAGTAAGTCGCCGGGCCGACTTGGATATACCATGCATCAAGGGAAAAAACTGTTTCGAATTTATAAAACTAAATTCATATTTTAAATTTCTTTCGTATGCGCGATTTCTAACATATGCTATCTCGCTCACTCTTATGTGTGTGTACTTTAGCGCCCCACAGGACAAATTCGCGCTTGCACTGCTTTTAGTGCAAAACTTTTCAACTCGGCCATTTTTATTCCGATTATTATAAAATTTGGTGAAATGATAGATATTCTTAACATGTATTACTATGCTGAATTAAATGCCGATACGATAAATATTGCGGGAGAATCCGGAGGCCGGGGCAAAAAAAAATAAATAAACTTGGTCAGCGTCTATACTACACGAGTCTACATTCTATAATTTGGTAGCTAATTTGGTATACGGACGGACGGACAGACGGACATGGCTATATCAATTTCTCTTCTCATGCTGATAAAGAATAAGTATGTATACTTTAAAGGGTCGGAAATGCTTCCTTCTGCCTGTTACATACATTTTGGCGACTTTAATATACCATTTCATTCTATGGATGCATGGTATGAAAAACAGTCGTTATTACCTACCTTTTGTGCACATTTTCATGTCTATTTCAAGCATGTTCGAATTCTATGCATATCCATATACAAATACTTAGTATATAGTCATGATCGACTGCATTCACGACTAACTTTATGAGATAACAATTTGATTGTTCATTTAGTTGCTTATTTTTATTGTTTTCAATACCCTAACATATGTGTGGTAGCACGGACAACCTCATCAAGCAGGTTCAGTTTCTCTTAGGCATTGTAGAATCACAATCTCTAACAATATGGGTTATACGTATGTACTATATATACATATGTTTAACCCTAAGAGGCAATTAGAGGGCTTAAAAGTATTATTCAGATATCGGACAAGGATATCCAATTAGTTCCTTGGATTGGTATATCCAATTAGTTTCAATCATTGTTTTTTGTTAACATTTTGTTTATTTAGCCCTTTCTTATGGCGTTCAATCTACTATTGCAAATGCACTTCACTTGGCGACACATTTAAAAAAAATATTTATATAATAGACAAACACATAAAAACCGAAAACGTATCCAAATATACATAGAAATATATATATTTCACTTTGCACACACACGCGAAAAAGGTGTCATTTCGAGTTGTTAGTGTGTGTGTGTGTGTTTGTGTGTTTGGGGGTATACTTGGAGACAATTGTATACCCTTTATGTAAAAATTGGAAGCTTGAATACGAAGAATTTAGCGAAATTCAAACTAAAAATGTTCAACTAAGTATATAATGCTGCGTCTGATAAGATGAATTTTATCCTTATCATTAGCTTGGTATATACATATGTACATAGAAACCACTCAGTCCGGAAACGCCAATCATTACAGTCATCGCAGCCCTAACGCCTCATAGGAGTATCGTACGTACTATGTACATATGTTGCCCAGTTTGGGCTTAAGGGGCATTAGTACATTTGAAATTAACGATAACAAAAACAGGAAACGTATGTACTCAAGTGAAAACATACTATTAATTTCGATATAGACTTTGCTGGCACTCCGGCTGACTTCTTCGCATCTTCAAATCAGCCTGAATACTATTCATAGTAAGTAGTATATAATAATGATGACTACAAAAAGCAAAAAAGAAGTAAATCATGACACAAAAAAATAGTCGTGATAGGCAAATACGAAGAGCAAACAACAACAAATTGCTATTAAATATTACATAAACATAATAATATTGGAGAAATATAAGAAACGTTTTGCAACCTTAAGATACCCTGCAGCTGCCGCCACCAAAAATTTCCAACTGACCACTAAGATTTGCCCCCTCTAAGTGGGATCCTGGTCTATCTAAAATTTAAACTTCATCACATCTATTAATAGAATATTCATCACAATTTCCTAGTTGTCTAATATACTCGTTCATGCTATCGGGGAAGTACAGGGTAAATACGATAAAAAGTCAAAATCATAGTTAAATTATCCATCTATCCGATGATGCAAAACCAAAATTAACCGCTGCTGCTGCTGCTGAAGCGTCGTGATGTGATCGAATGCCACTTAATCACTTCCCCATAACTCCATCTCCATCTTCATTTGCCTCCCGCATCATCATCTCGCACATCTCTCATCTCGCTGACGCAATTCTATGCTGTAGGCAAGGTCCACTAAAACCAAAACTACCCATTTCAATCGCACTCTTGGATCAGACATCGTCGAAGTTGGTTCGTCTCCTCCATTCGAGCCGCTGTTTGTGCATTAATTGATCAGTGAATCAGTCAAACGAAAATAAACAATAAAAAATAATAAGCAAACGCAATTGCAATTGCAATTTATTTGGTTCTTGGCACTGACGGAGAGTGCAGGCCAAAAATAAGTCTTGCAAACAAGGCCAAAAAACATACGACATATTGTATACGAAAATAAACGGAAAAGATCGAAATGCTTAACTTTTTTTTGTTGATGCAGCGCTATTGCAATTGACGTAAATTTATATTTATTAATCTTGTGAGAGTGCAACTTACATACAAACTTAGAGAGCCCTTAGCTTATGAAAATTAAATTAAACGAACTAGAGGAGAGGAGAGGAGTACTCGCACTCCCTGGGGGTCGTCGCCGCATTCAACAAATTTCACACTTTACATGTGTTTTTCCACCTGATGGATCGAAAGTAGGCACTTCTTTTGCCTTCAAATTGAAAATATTATTTTATCAATTTATGTATACTTTACTTTTATTTTTCCAAAAAATGTACAACAAAAAAATGAAACCACACATTGTACATCTATATGCTGGCGCTAATTGCCTAAAAAGGTGACTATAATTCCCTAAAGGGATTGCAAATTTAATGACATGGATGTGGCCGATGATCTATGTCCGCTCCTGGAACCAGAATCGAATTGCGAGAATACCCAAAAACTGGAAATACAAATGGCGAAATTGAAACCTGGAGCTGGAGCTGGAGCTAGAGATGATGGTGGTGATAGTCGAGTCCCAACGATACTGGCCGCCATGTTGAAGTCATTATCAAGCACGTGCCGGCGTCTAGTGTACGTACGTCGAAAGTCCGTGCTGGGAACGCTGTTGATGTTTGTTTTCTGTTATTTTGTTATCGGACGACCGGAATGGGCCAGTGTGATAGATCTGGATGTACTCCATGCAGGCAACTATTTAACAGTGCATCATCAATCCACAGTGGAGGGGATGGATGGTAAGAAACGCATTCTTCCTCAATTGAAGCACGTTTCTTATTATTTGGATGTCTCCTTTTTTCCACAAACTTTTTTCTTTGTTTTTGTTTTTTTTTTTTTTTTGCATGTTTTTTTGCCTCCTCTGCAATCCTAAAAACAAACAATTAGATCAATATCTAAATGCTACAATGAATACTATTACTATTACTGTGCCACAAGGCTATCTTGTATATAGCAACTACTGTAAAATCGAGGATCTGGATCCGTATAAGGCCGAAGTGATGCGCCATTTCAAGCGAGCCAAATACAAACAGTGCCAAAAGTTGCCACCACTGACCCAAGTGAAATTCGATGCAGAATCTCAGAGATACGTGCTCGGTATCAATAGCTCGGCCTTTAAGAGCTACAAAGTGGGTGTACAATTCCATTGTTGTTACATGTCCGTGGAGCGTCTCAATGATACGGAGGTCAACTATACGAAATGCGAGCGATTCAAGGGTAGGCAGCCACTGCCTCAAGGAGTGGAAAGCATCATAGTGAAGTGTACATCGGATGGCAAACAGATTTATATCAATGGGCATGCCATGATACCAGAGAAGACAAACGTTCGCAAGAGACTGAGCAAGTGGAAGAAGAAGGATGTGGTTGGGGTTGACAGACAACCAAGTGTCTTGATGGTTGGCATTGATAGCCTCTCGAGGGTGCATCTAATACGGGCCATGCCCAAAACCGCTCAATACTTATACGACAATGATTGGTTCGAAATGGCTGGCTATAATAAGGTGAGTGCTCCTGGACATGGACATGGTCCATCCATCGCAAATGGGGTTGATAATCATAGATAACTTTCCCCTCCCCCCCATCAAACCAAATAGATCGATGACAATACTTACCCAAATATTATGGCAATGTCCACCGGATGGAGCCTAGAATACGCTAACACGCAGTGTCCACCGTGGAAAGTTGGCGGCTTGGATAAATGCAGATTCATTTGGAAGATGTATGAGGATTATGGCTATGTAACAGCCTATGCCGAGGATGCTGTGAAAATCAACACGTTCAACTATCTGAAGCAGGGATTCGTGAAGCCGCCTGTGGACTATTATTTGCGACCATATCTGACGGCGGCTGAGAAGCTGCTCTATCGCACCATCGACACAGGGATGCCGCACTGTCTGGGATATGGCTATGCCTCCGAGCACATCTATGACTATGGTCTGGAGTTCAGTCGTCGCTATTTGAATGACACCTACTTTGGATTTTTCTGGACGAATACGCATAGTCATAGTGACATATCGCAAACCAGTTCCATGGACGACTACATTGTTAATTATCTGCAGCAATTGGTCCAGCAGGGCACCATGGAGAACAGTGTCGTTGTGTTCTTTAGTGATCATGGCCTACGTTTTGGTCCCACCAGATCCACCTGGTCGGGACATTATGAGGAGCGATTGCCCACACTTTTCTTCTGGCTGCCCCAGAAGTTGCGCAAAAGTCGACCTGACTTTGTTCATGCCCTAAGATTGAATCGCAATCGTTTGACCACACCCTATGATCTGCATATGACGCTCAAACATATTCTCACATTATCCGGACGCGTCGAGGGTGGTCTAAAGACCCTCGGCCCATCTGTGACATGTCCCGTTTGCCAGAGTTTGCTCACTCCCGTGTCCGAGAATCGGAACTGCGAAGAAGTGGCGATTGAGGATCATTGGTGTACATGCCGATCGTATAAGGCCATATCAAAGAACTCCAAACATGTCCAACAGTTGGCCAAGCGAACTGTACATTTCATCAATGACTTTGTAGCAGAAGCTCAGAATGGTTCATATACAAAATTGTGCCAACACCTTGGACTCCTGTCGGTAAAGACTGCCTATGAGGCTAAGCCCAATGCCGATGATTCCGACGATGACCACACTTATCGTCTAATATTCTACACCTCACCAAATAAGGCCCTCTATGAGGCCACCGTGAGGCACAATGTTGTGAGTGACACGATGACGGTCACGGGATCTGTTAGCCGTCTTAATATGTTTGCCGGCGAGGCGGATTGCCTAAAGGATGTGGCAGCCAAAAAGTATTGCTATTGTAAGACACATGTCAAGGGATGAGAGCGGATAATCAATTCTAATCTAATCGTAGTATAAGTTTAACCTAACCCAAGTGCCGTTAACTAGAAGTCAAATCAAGTAGCTTTAGTGCCCCGTAGCCAGCGAGATGTGATGTTATTTTTTTTTTTTGAAACCCTTTCCAATTTGTATATACAAACTTAGTCTCAATTTGTTATAGAAAAACTTAAACTTTGAATATACTCAATCAATAATTAGATATAATCTATTTAACTAAGAGCTATCTATTATAATAATAGCCAATATATAGGACAAACAAAAAACTAATCTAAATCATATGACAAAAACTAGAGAACATGTATTTAAGTAGCTTCAAATAATATTACAAATATTTCTTCATTCTATGTTGATCCTTTTAAACTAAATTTGGTTTTATGCATTTTGTAATCTAGGGGGAGGTAGAAATGTATGCGACCCTGAATACATCACAATCGAACTTGATTAAACATGGTTCTCCACCCCTCCAAATGAGATGTAAATGGATCCCAATATTTATAAATACCTTTCTGTATATTTGGCAATCTCGGTCTAGCCAAGATCTTTAGTCATTCTATATTTTAGTATACAATATACATAATTAGATTGAATGCATTTCTTTGTTTGAACTTTCAAATCCATCGTCGTCATGTTTTGGAGGCAGAGACTGCCAAATTGAGATTTTTTCTTTAAAACTGTAGTTGGCAAGAAAACTCTTCAGAGATTTAAACCATCTTGAGAGATTGCCATTTCGTGTCATGGTCATCCTATCCAAAGGGCGCACCTCGATACGAAGTTCTTTCATATCAGCTTTTCCTTTTATTATAAAATAGCCCTTCAAATCGACTGTAAATTTACTGCGGCTTCTCACAAACTCCTTTGTCTGTGCGAGTTGAATAGTGTAAAATCGAAGACCTTGGATATTGGTAAAATTGCGATCCTTCCAAGTGTCGACCGAACTACTGATTTCCCACATATAGTAGTAAGGGAACTCCTTCTTTTGGCCGACATCTAGGACTTTCATTTGTAGTTTATAGATTTCCGTTAGAATATCCTTGATGGTTTCTATGTGGCAAGTTAACCAATGCGAGTATATGCTTTTCTCGGCACTTAAAATATTCATTTGTACACTAGTTTTCAGCGCTTTAATATCATTTGTGCAAGGAAGTAAGACATGCGAATGCTTTGCATTCACCAACGAGTTCTGACTAGATTTCGCAATCTGCTTGGCTATATTTTCTTGCTCCACTTTCTCAAGCAAACCAAATAACAGATAATCGTATAGCCTCGTCAAGGGCTGTAGAAGTATCCGCGAAGTATCGCAAGCATCAGAAGCTAATATGAGACATTTCTGAATGTATATCAAATTCGTTTTTGATATGGCTTTAGCTACATTGTGGTCCAACTCGAACGGATCTTGCAAACAAACCGGACGTTCCAACTGAAATTGATCTGGCATTTTCCCGGTGAACTGTTTAATGCCCAACATTTGCTTGTGATATTCGGGAAATGCGAGTGGGCTAGAAAACGCCAACTTTCGCTCCAAAGAATAACCCAAATATGGCGATATCAAAGTGCTTTCAAAATCCAAAGTGCTGTAGAACTTGAAAAAGCCACGGATCAAACCGAAACTGGTTATGTCGTTTGGAATATTTGGCACATCCTCCAAATTGTATGCGTAATTTACACCCCACGTTTTACAGGGGGACTTTCTCGATTGCATTTCCTTGATGGAGGGCAACAAGTTGCGCTGTTGCAGATAATATATAGTCAGAACGCATAGACAATAGCTGGTCATGTTGCCATTGTCATTAATTTTTAAATTCTTTGCCCAGACTTTAATGAATAAATGCAATTGCCTAAGACGAAGGTCCCTGCTGATTAATGCAGACACAAAACGCGAATTTTCGATGCTTCTCGGATTTGACACATTGATATCAATTCTGAGGCCAGTCATCAGATGCTTACAGCGGATGATGGGCACCCGAGCACCCCTTATGGCAAAGACGTCATCAAAACATTTGGAGCCGCGTATCGAACGGTTAATTTTATTATATAGCAATTTACGGGGCATATCTATGTGATGAACCCACTCCATGTACAAGTCAATGTCGCTATCTAGATGCAAAACACAATGAATAAGTCAAGCAATCTAGACGCCATATACTACATACCCTTCAGGACTAGACCTGTCACTAGGGAACCAAATGGTTTGATATCCACATTACTTCCAAACTCATCTCTCATTAGTCTTTCCACATCACCAAAACATTTACTAAAATCTGCACTAGAGGCAGCATAGAAATCTAGTAGCGCTTCCATTTCTTTTCCGGGTATTGACTGCTCCATTGCCATTTGCAATTGAATGCGTTCGGACTGATCGGGTTGATGGTTACCCACCTCGTCGTCAGCATTAGTCAAAGGCAAAGCTGCCATATTTACTGATAAATAAATATTACATTTGCAAATGATCCAAAGTTTTTGTCAATTTGGTAATTGTTTACTCGAGATTCTAGTGTTGGATAACGCTAAACGTGGAAAACAGCTCGAATTCGAAAACCAGTGTTGGTAAACTTTAAAAAATTAAACCCGCATTTTTAAATTTAGATTTAAATGTGTACTTATTCTTTTTTAAAAAAGAACCGCGCAATATTTATTTCATTTTCAACAGTAATTTTAAATTTGAGAACACTCTTTCGGCGTTAAAAAGGCTACATTGAGCTCTTAATCGATTTTTTCCCGCTAAAATATACATTTTCATTTGGTTATTGTGCAAAAACTACACAATAAATCGCAGAAGCGCACCCAAGGTTATACTCGTTATTCCCTTTCGTTTGATACCAAATTCGTCGGAATTAGTGCAGTTTTGGGCGCGAGTAGTTAAAGTAAACAATTACCTTTCTGCATTTTGTGAACACCATTTAGGCTTACACAATCGGGGAATATTTGATTACACGTATTCTGTTTGAAAAGACCGCCCAATATTTTTTTAACTTACAGCACTAATTTGTCATTTGACAACATTCTCGAGGCGTTAAAAAGCGAAGTTTAGCTATTTATCGATTTTTTCCCGCTAAAAACGTATATTCCTATTTGTTAATTGTGCAAAAACTAAACAATAAATCGCATCAGCGCACCAAAAGCCGTGGAATTACCTTTCGTTTTACACCAAATTAGTTGCAATTGATGCAGCTTTGGGCTCGAGTAGTCAAAGTGACCAAAAAACATTGTTGTCTTGTCTGGATTTTCGGAACAAAATACGGACTTTTAACCACTGTTGGTCGTGAAGTTGGCTGTGCCAGCTGAATGCTGCATTTGTTGTGCCGGCAAACCAAAAAATACAAAGCGAGATGAATCTCTTCGAGGAGTTGGACACATTGGATCCCACTTCGAAGCAGGTGCCGCCACGAATTGAGACTCCCACGGCACACAAAATAGCCGTACTTTTGTTACTCAAACAGTATGTAACGGTAAGTTACATCAATGTAGCGGGAATTTTGTAATTGTTGATGCTTTTTTTCGCATGCTGCGCTGCTGGACAGGTCAAAGAATCTTGGATTGAGTCGGGCATTAGCCTGCGTCCGCAGAGGCGTCGTATGTTTTGTATGCTAATGCTCAAGCTTATCCAGGAGGCGGATATGAGCTACAATGATCTTCACAATTTAATCACATCGAAACGATACAAATTAGACACATTGATGCTGGAGTCGTTTGAGAAGGCCATGTCTGAGCTATGCGGATCTGGCAGCATCGAGGCATTGTTTTATTTCACAGATATGGGAAATATTGGTGAGCTGCTCAACGAGGAATACGGCGTGAGCCAATTCAGCATGATGGGCGTCTATGTGAGGAGAGTGGGCGTGGTAATGGAACGTCTTAGTTTTGCGGAAATGATGGGCATGTATAGGAACATATGTGCATATTATGAGCGTGGTATCAGAGCTTTGGCCATAGGACCCCGTAAGTTAGTGGCCGGCGGAGTTCTACATAGACAGGATGAAGAGACACAAGCTTCAATTCTGGGGGGCGACAATCAATTGAAAACGGGAGCCAAGGCAAAAGATAATCTTCTTAGGACACTGGACCGCAATCCTCTAAGTAAATGGGCTCCCAAACAGGCCAAATTCTTCATCAATCAACAATCAGAGCTGCTCGAGACGATTGAACGTCAGGCCCTGCCACCCATAGAGCTGCAACGAAAGGTGCATGAGATTATCCACGATTTGCCCCTGGCCACCATGCCTTATTTTCTGGGCTATATGAATCAGTTGCGTGTGCGTGACTATTTTAATGCTCTGGCTGCCCTGCATCGTGCCTTGGACAGGAGTCCAGTGAGGCTAATGAGCCAGGAGAAGGGTTATCAGTATTTCTGTGTAAATCTGGCCATACTCCATGCCACCTTTGGGCATAAGGATGAGGCATTGGCTGCTCTGCGCGAAAGCATTATGTTGGCCCAAGAACATGGCGATAAGCGGAGTCTGAACTTGGCCAATACTTGGTATTGCTTGCTAAGAGATGAGCTTCCACTGAAATTTGTCCAGCGTGGTGTACTGGAAGCCACTGAGGCGGATGGCTCCCTGCTCCAGAATTATACATTGGCCTTACATTTCGCCGTGAAACTGGGCACAGTGTCTGGGTATCAGCCATTGAGGCTGTTCGATCTTCTGCATCATAGCGACAATATGACCAATCGCAACAATTTCGCCGAGCATGCCTCGGAGGCTTTAGCTCTAAGAAGCGCTGTTTGGTGTGCCTATGGCAGACATCAGTTGGCCGCTCTCTATTCCCAGCTCTTGCTGATATCCAGGGACAGGAGTAGTAGTGGATCAGCGGGTTTGGGCAGCGCTTTGGCCACCTATGCCCTGTGGCTGCAACTTCAGGGGGAGCCACGAATGTCCCGTGTCTTATTGCATTGGGCACGTGATCGTTTTCCGCGTATGCCCAGTGCGGAGTGTTGGATGATTAGCCAATCGCATGTCATTATTCAATCGGGCATATATCGCTGCCGCTGGCATGACGCGCTGAAGGCCTGCGATCAACTATACCTACTAGATCCCTGTGATTCCATTTTACAGCGTTCATCCATTTATGTAGCCAAGCGGGAGTTCTTTAATGCGCGCCGACTGCTTGACAAGCTGAATCGTAAGCCAAAGTTACCTTTTCTGCTGAGCATGAGAGTTCAGGTGTTGCTGGCCTATTGCAGTCTCGCCGATGGACGTTTCTCCAGTGAAACGGTCACTCTGCTATTACGCGTCTCCGAAGACATGGCCAACTCGCAGATGGACTACGAATTGGCCCTGGTCAATATGTTGTTGGCTCAGCTACTTCTCCTTTTGGATATGCCTCAAAAGGCATATCAAGCCATCAAGAGCAGCATGGATGACATTCACATCAATGGTGGACTCTATGAGAGAGCAAAAACAGATTTCGTTTTCGTGCGCTGCCTAATGTCCATCACCCCCAACAATATTGAGTCGCGCAAGACGCAGTTGGTCAAGTGCCTGGATATATTGGAAAGATGTGCGCAATCCTTCAAAAAATTATCGGCCCATGCCAAGGTGTTGGATGTCTATGTGTTTCTAGCCCAGCGATTCAATGAGTTTGGCGAACGCATACTAAGAAATAAATATGCTGGAGAGTTTCGACGCTATTTCATGGTTCATCCCATTCCGCGTGAGTATTTGGGCAGTCCATAAATTTTAAATTGTGATTCATAGATTATAATGAAGGAGATTCATACAATATAATAAAAATCCTAGCTTAACCAGTACGATTTCTTGAAAAGACCTCGAAAAATTCCATAAACATTCAATTTCATTATAGTGATCTGACCAAATCCGCAATCCCATACCCTGGCACATAACTGGCCACACGGATTAAATAGTATTTTCCTATTTCACGGGTATACCTACATTAGAATCTCCTTGAATTTTTTTTCGAGTTTTCATCGAAAGAAAGAGTTGACAACGCCCGAAATCGGATTAGATTTGACTATGTAATTAACTCTTAATAAACATAGTTTTATTAATTTGTTTATATCGTAATTGTTCCTTTGACATATGATACAATATATGTATGTAGTTATATGCCAACTACAATACACTAAAACTATTTCAAGTTTCAAAACGATGGATATCAGAGAATTTGCGGCGTGTGTCTTAAGAATGGATCTCCATTTAAATTGGTTAAATTGGGTATTCCCAATTCCAAATGCTTAAGGTCCTGGCTCCGGTTATTTGGTTTTATAAGGATGTGTGTGTATGTGGATGCAGAAATTGCTAATGCTCTGGCTCCTGGCTGGGATCATTAATTGATTCAATAATGTTTTTAGTGTATGTACCCTTTCATTAACTTAAACTAACGTTGGTGTGTGGCATTTTTTCGCTTTGCTTTATGGTAATGGATAGATAATTAACGAATCAATGGTAAGCTGGGCGCCGGTCCAGTCTGGGCCATAGCACTGCCGGGCCCAAGGAGTACTTGCTTCTGCTGCGATTTCTGCAACTCCTCCATTTGGGCGCGCTCGGTTTCAAAAATAACGGGCGCAAATAGAATGACGGAGGTGGTGAAGAATATCCAGGACGCATTGCATGTGAATGTGTAAAGGGCGCTTATGCTCTTTATAGTTGCGCCTGAGACCGATTCGGCAGCATTACGTATGGTTTCGGGAAACATTTCACTCAATGCCAAGACACGCTCACCCAGCGACTCATCGGGTTCCTGTAGCAACAACAGCCAGAAATGGGAACAGGTTTGAGGTTAGATTTGCGTTATTTACAAACAACTGTCTACGGCACCACCTTTCCATACTTACATCATCGTAGTTCTCACCCTCGTTCTGAGCATCATCGTTGGATGTCTGCAAATGGAAGACATAAATTACATCAATTGATAATACAACGACCAGATGGTACCCCCTCCCCGTCAATTGTTTAACAAGACCCGTGCCATTACGTGAGCACGATAAGGGCCGGGCAACGGAGCACGTTGCCTGTTGTTGGCCCGTTATATTATTCCTACTTACAGTGGCCACTGTGCCTGGGCCTGTTGTCCGACGCTCGGGCGTCTCATCCTTGCTACCACCTAGTGACGACATCCCACTATCCTTTTCAATGAACTCGATTTCAGGATCAGAGTCCATCAAATCCTCTATTTTCACAGTATCGGTATCCACTTTTGCTACTTTATTTTTAACAATAGCGGCAAGAATTCACTGGGCGACCTAATTGCGACACCCGAAAGACATTAACAATCGACAGTGATTAGAAATCTAACAGTTTTAAGTCGCAATAATTGAAAAAAAAATTGATTTTTATTCTCAAGTTCGCAAATGCCTGCCATACAGCGGTCACACTGCTAACAATACTAAAATACTTTCTCGAAAATACTAGAAATTTAAGTATGTGCTAACATTTTCATACCAGACTGCCATACAGACAGTGGGAAAAACACAAATGATAAAAAATTAAATTTTCATTGGCGGAAAAAATGTTGTTTATTTGGTATTTGTTGATGCCAAAAAAAAGTTATTGATAATTTAGCTTTTGGCAGAACTTTTACAATGTTCTTTGGCCAGAAAATAGTCCCTATCTATGCGATCAACTTCCTACTTAAAACTTCCTAGTCCTAATCACAAAAGTCTTTTTTATTTCAGCTTCCCAAAGACCTTTCTTGATCATATAGTGCTTTTAGTGCGGTTATCCGGATTCTCCTAGAAATGAAAAGAAAAATTTTAAACCAACATAGCTTTGTTCGAATGTTAAGTAAGCAGAAGTGAACGTAATGTACGTTCAGTCATCGGAGATTATCGGACATTAAATTAACAGAAGTAATCGTAATGTTAAGTTAATAGAAGATATCACAATGTAGGGTAACATTGGATATCGCTATGTAAAGTACACATATGTTGTGAGCACATGTGCACTACGACCTAGATTTTCTGCTAAACAACTACATATATTATACTGGAATGTAAATAGTGGCATGAAATCCTGTAGAGATATGATCTTGGTTAAAAGTGGAGCAGCAGGTGACCTTCAGGAGGCAGACTCGCTGAAAGCTGAAATATGAGCACATTGCACATATGTAAACGGATTGCCGTCGCTACGATATAGGTTTTCTGACTGACTACGAAAGATAGGAAATAAAATGAAAATGAAGGAAAAGACGCCAGAAGAATCGGAATCAATCGCAGTATGATTGCTTTGCAAATGTTAATGTTTTACTTGAATACTGTCAACATGCAATTTTGCTGATCTTGGCGCACAATATGTACAAGAATATACAAATTGACCTATGTACATATGTACATACATATGTATGTACATATATGTATGTAGATGGAAAGCTATGTATATTTGGCGACCAAGCCAGAAAAAACCAGCCATAATGATGTGCAAACTTTGCAAAATTAACTAAAGGAAGGTGTCACCAAAGGTCATCACCAGAAGGTCAAGCACCACGTGTAATCCAATAGAGATATGATCTGTATTTCGGGTAGTTTCCAATTGATTTCCAAAATTTGTATATTTTTTTAACACATTTTTGCATACATATGCAAATATGTACATATTTTATATTTATGTTGATAGCATCAAAAAAAGATCCAACTTTTAAAAGTCCTCGGAAAAGGGAAATAGTTCGAGTATCGTAAAGTTGGGGTTTATTTGAAACTAAAAGGTTATTTCAAAATTACCAAAAGCTCATGTTGTGGCAGACTGTTAAGAGCCAGAAAGTACAAATTAATGTTACAACTATTTGGACACCAAATTCGTCCTGATCCTCGAGATGATGATAATGTCTAAAAAAAATGTTTTAATGTTTTATTATTTTTCTTAAAATTGCAGCTATGATGGTGTCGGCCCCGAAAATTCAAGAGGAACGGGTTTAAACATCGTCGAAAAACGAAAAAGGATAAATTTCTCGAGGTCCTATCTCCGCAGGACATTAACCGATCATCAATGACATCCTAGCGAACCATGTCGTTTCGTCTTGCAGCAGGATTTGCGGATTTTGGACCTAGAAAACGCCCTTGTAAATTCGGGGACTTGGAAAAATAAACACAAAAATATCATGTTTTGCATCCTGAGATGACCCTAATTTGAAATTGAACGATTTCGTTAGGACATGCTTTTCTGGGTCCTCCAGAAGCAGGACTATCGATCTGCATTCAAGGACTTCCAATATTCTGCCAAAAATTTCTACAAGGGGGCAAGTCGACAAAATGGCCAAAAAAACTACAAATATCCTTATTCTTCTGTCATTTTAAGGACTATCGATTGACACCATGTATGTATTATGTTTTATTTTTCCTTTCAAGGACGATCTGGATGTCTCTTTTTCCAGATTAAAGTCCTTGTAGTACAGCAACGGATCACCAACTCCTTTATTCATGATCTGATAATGTCCATCGTTGCTACTCCACAAGGACTTCAATATGGCCAGAGGACATCCTAATCGTTCTTATAATGGTCGAGGTATAAGGATTTTTTGGATTTTTAATTGTCCAAGTCCTAAATTTGCATTAAATTACACCCCAAAAGTATGCCACAAAAAATATTTATTTAAAAATGCATCCCAGAAGTATGCTTCATAAAAATTCCAGTATCGATAACCCTACATTTATCGATACTCGTTATAAAAATCGATGAATACAGGGTTCAACTAGCGGTAATCGATTAGCTCAAATACCGATAATTGTTATAAAATAAGCTAATATGGCAACACTGCTCTTGAGTCTGATCAAACCAATCGGGTGGCTCACAAGTTTGATCAAACCAATCGGTTGGCTCATAAGTTTGATCAAACCAATCGGGTGTGGCTCGTATGTTTGATGTTGGGCTCGCAAGTTTGATCGCCTTGGCTCACATGTTTGATGCCTGGCTCCTATGTTTGATGCAACTATTTTGAACCAATTGGTATGAGTTCGAGGTGGTTTGAGTAGGTTTGAAGGTAGTTTGATGAGGTTCGATGAAGTTTGAGGTGGTTTAAGCGGTGTTTTTAAGTTTAAGTAATTCAAAATTGATTTATGGATTTAAGGATTAAAGGCAAGGATTTGGATTACATGTGAACATCCAGGTAAGCTTTAATTAGTTTGAGGAGTGCCCATATTACAAACAAATATGCGTGGAAACAAAAACAAATAACGGCAAATGGTGAAATAAAATTGGAAAAACCACAAAGCGAATGCAAAACCAAAAAGAACAAGAAATAATAATAAAATAAGGGTTAATCGGACTCCAATTGTTGCAGCGAATTCACAGAAAAGTGGTGAAAGCTTACCCGGCATCATTCGAAAAAAATATATTAAAAAGTGTGTGTATGTATCTAAAACGTGCAAAAATATAGGCAAGTATATGGCAATTTGTCCAATTAAGTATATATGTACATAATGTACATGTAAGTATATATGTACATACATATGTATATATGTATGTATGTATGTTGTGTATCCTATTATAATTGCTTTGCAAAAAGTGAATAGGCACGCGGTGCCAAAAATCAAAATGGCGTATGCAAAAAAGAGAGCAACAAGAAAATGAATTCATCGTGCCTAATACATAACTGTTTTTTTTTTTCATTTTTATTTTACTCCCACGCACACCAGCAAAATAATGGCGTGGGTAAGCGTTTACATTTGAAAATAGTGAACATTTAGAAGAATACGATTTTTCTTTTGGCAAAAGTTAACAATTAATAGTTTAAATTCAATTTAACTGTGTGTTAAGTATTGCCTCATGTAAATTCTTATTAAAATCTCAATAAGAAAACTTATTTCTTCATTTCAGGTACGAACTTATCATCAGCAGCAGTAGGAGTGGTTCCATCGCGCCATGGTACGAGCAGCTAAGTCCAAAGCGCAGCAGATAGAGGGCGCAAGCGCACCCCAAGGCCCATGGGAAATATCGTGAACATAATAACTGTACATGGAGTACACATGTCTAGCAGACAAAATACGACGCAATAATGGCGTGGGTAAGCGGTAAAATTTTTTAATAGTGAACATTTAGAAGAAAACTAAAACAGAAAGACAAATCTTTTGTCATTGCCGATTTCAAAATTTTTGATCTAATTCTTATTGCATTTTTACATACTTTTAAATGCTATCAAAAGCTTGAAAATTTGACAAAAAAAATTTCGACACGATTTTTGAAAATTTTGACAGTGTATACACTGTAATTTTTTTCAAAAATCGGGTCAAAATTAGATTTTCAGATTTGAATGCCAATTTATAACTCACATTCTGAGCAGCAAAAAAGACATGAATTTTTGAAATCGTCCAAAAATTGGCATAGTTAGAGGTATGCAAAGTTGAGGTTGTTGCATAAATTTTCGAACAGAAATTGAAAAATTGTTGCTCAAAATTGAAATTTTCTTAAGCCTGTATTTAGGACAATTTCTTACCGATTTTCAAATCTTTGATATAGTATTTATCGAATTTTTATCTACTTTATATTGCCATTAAAACTTAAAAAGATTCCAAAGCTGGGGATTTTTGAAAAGTTGTATGATTTTGGTCAAAATTACCATTTTCATTAGGCTGTATTTTAGACAACTTTCAACCGATTTCAAAATGTTGTATCTAATTCTTATTGCATTTTTACATACTTTTAAATGCTATCAAAAGCTTGAAAATTTGGCAAAAAAAATTTCGACACGATTTTTGAAAATTTTGACAGTGTATACACTGTAATTTTTTTCAAAAATCGGGTCAAAATTAGATTTTCAGATTTGAATGCCAATTTATAACTCACATTCTGAGCAGCAAAAAAAGACATGAATTTTTGAAATCGTCCAAAAATTGGCATAGTTAGAGGTATGCAAAGTTGAGGTTGTTGCATAAATTTTCGAACAGAAATTGAAAAATTGTTGCTCAAAATTGAAATTTTCTTAAGCCTGTATTTAGGACAATTTCTTACCGATTTTCAAATCTTTGATATAGTATTTATCGAATTTTTATCTACTTTATATTGCCATTAAAACTTAAAAAGATTCCAAAGCTGGGGATTTTTGAAAATTTTTTGAAAAGTTGTATGATTTTGGTCAAAATTACCATTTTCATTAGGCTGTATTTTAGACAACTTTCAACCGATTTCAAAATGTTGTATCTAATTCTTATTGCATTTTTACATACTTTTAAATGCTATCAAAAGCTTGAAGATTTGGCAAAAAAATTTCGACACGATTTTTGAAAATTTTGACAGTGTATACACTGTAATTTTTTTCAAAAATCGGGTCAAAATTAGATTTTCAGATTTGAATGCCAATTTATAACTCACACTCAGAGCAGCAAAAAAAGGCATGACATTTTGAAATTGGCCAAAAATTGGCATAGTTGTAGGTTTGCAAAGTTGAGGTTTTTGCATAAATTTTCGAACAGAAATTGAAAAATTGTTGCTCAAAATTGAAATTTTCTTAAGGCTGTATTTAGGACAATTTCTTACCGATTTTCAAATCTTTAATGTAGTTTTTTTCGAATTTTTATCTACTTTAAATTGCCATTAAAACTTAAAAAGATTCCAAAGCTGGGGATTTTTGAAAATTTTTTGAAAAGTTGTATGATTTTGGTCAAAATTAGCATTTTCATTAGGCTATATTTTAGACAACTTTCAACCGATTTCAAAATGTTGTATCTAATTCTTATTGCATTTTTACATACTTTTAAATGCTATCAAAAGCTTGAAGATTTGGCAAAAAAATTTCGAAACGATTTTTGAAAATTTTGACAGTGTATACACTGTAATTTTTTCAAAAATCGGGTCAAAATTAGATTTTCAGATTTGAATGCCAATTTATAACTCACATTCTGAGCAGCAAAAAAGACATGAATTTTTGAAATCGTCCAAAAATTGGCATAGTTAGAGGTATGCAAAGTTGAGGTTGTTGCATAAATTTTCGAACAGAAATTGAAAAATTGTTGCTCAAAATTGAAATTTTCTTAAGCCTGTATTTAGGACAATTTCTTACCGATTTTCAAATCTTTGATATAGTATTTATCGAATTTTTATCTACTTTATATTGCCATTAAAACTTAAAAAGATTCCAAAGCTGGGGATTTTTGAAAATTTTTTGAAAAGTTGTATGATTTTGGTCAAAATTAGCATTTTCATTAGGCTATATTTTAGACAACTTTCAACCGATTTCAAAATGTTGTATCTAATTCTTATTGCATTTTTACATACTTTTAAATGCTATCAAAAGCTTGAAGATTTGGCAAAAAAAATTTCGACACGATTTTTGAAAATTTTGACAGTGTATACACTGTAATTTTTTTCAAAAATCGGGTCAAAATTAGATTTTCAGATTTGAATGCCAATTTATAACTCACATTCTGAGCAGCAAAAAAAGACATGAATTTTTGAAATCGTCCAAAAATTGGCATAGTTAGAGGTATGCAAAGTTGAGGTTGTTGCATAAATTTTCGAACAGAAATTGAAAAATTGTTGCTCAAAATTGAAATTTTCTTAAGCCTGTATTTAGGACAATTTCTTACCGATTTTCAAATCTTTGATATAGTATTTATCGAATTTTTATCTACTTTATATTGCCATTAAAACTTAAAAAGATTCCAAAGCTGGGGATTTTTGAAAATTTTTTGAAAAGTTGTATGATTTTGGTCAAAATTAGCATTTTCATTAGGCTATATTTTAGACAACTTTCAACCGATTTCAAAATGTTGTATCTAATTCTTATTGCATTTTTACATACTTTTAAATGCTATCAAAAGCTTGAAGATTTGGCAAAAAAAATTTCGACACGATTTTTGAAAATTTTGACAGTGTATACACTGTAATTTTTTTCAAAAATCGGGTCAAAATTAGATTTTCAGATTTGAATGCCAATTTATAACTCACACTCAGAGCAGCAAAAAAAGGCATGACATTTTGAAATTGGCCAAAAATTGGCATAGTTGTAGGTTTGCAAAGTTGAGGTTTTTGCATAAATTTTCGAACAGAAATTGAAAAATTGTTGCTCAAAATTGAAATTTTCTTAAGGCTGTATTTAGGACAATTTCTTACCGATTTTCAAATCTTTAATGTAGTTTTTTTCGAATTTTTATCTACTTTAAATTGCCATTAAAACTTAAAAAGATTCCAAAGCTGGGGATTTTTGAAAATTTTTTGAAAAGTTGTATGATTTTGGTCAAAATTACCATTTGCATTAGGCTGTATTTTAGACAACTTTCAACCGATTTTAAAATTTTTTATCTAATTCTTTTTGCATTTTTACATACTTTTAAATGCTATCAAAAGCTTGAAAATTTGGCAAAAAAAATTTCGACACGATTTTTGAAAATTTTAACAGTGTATACACTGTAATTTTTTTCAAAAATCGGGTCAAAATTAGATTTTCAGATTTGAATGCCAATATATAACTCACACTCAGAGCAGCAAAAAAAGGCATGACATTTTGAAACTGGCCAAAAATTGGCATAGTTGTAGGTTTGCAAAGTTGAGGTTTTTGCATAAATTTTCGAACAGAAATTGAAAAATTGTTGCTCAAAATTGAAATTTTCTTAAAGCTGTATTTAGGACAATTTCTTACCGATTTTCAAATCTTTGATGTAGTATTTATCGAATTTTTATCTACTTTATATTGCCATTAAAACTTAAAAAGATTCCAAAGCTGGGGATTTTTGAAAATTTTTGAAAAGTTGTATGATTTTGGTCAAAATTAGCATTTTCATTAGGCTATATTTTAGACAACTTTCAACCGATTTCAAAATGTTGTATCTAATTCTTATTGCATTTTTACATACTTTTAAATGCTATCAAAAGCTTGAAGATTTGGCAAAAAAAATTTCGACACGATTTTTGAAAATTTTGACAGTGTATACACTGTAATTTTTTCAAAATCGGGTCAAAATTAGATTTTCAGATTTGAATGCCAATTTATAACTCACATTCTGAGCAGCAAAAAAAGACATGAATTTTTGAAATCGTCCAAAAATTGGCATAGTTAGAGGTATGCAAAGTTGAGGTTTTTGCATAAATTTTCGAACAGAAATTGACAAAACTGGGACATACATGCAGCAACAGTTTCATGGTTTGCACCGCAGCAACAGTTGCTGCTGGACATACATGCAGCAACAGTTTCATGGTTTGCATCGCAGCAACAGTTTCATGGTCTGCACCACAGCAACAGTCTCATGGTCTGCACCGCAGCAACAGTTGCTGCTGGACATACATGCAGCAACAGTTTCATGGTTTGCATCGCAGCAACAGTTTCATGGTCTGCACCACAGCAACAGTCTCATGGTCTGCACCGCAGCAACATTTTCATGGTTTGCATCGCAGCAACAGTTGCTGCGGGACATACATGCAGCAATAGTCTCATGGTTTGCACCGCAGCAACAATTGCTGCGGGACATGCAACAATAGTCTCATGGTTTGCACCGCAGCAACAGTTGCTGCGGGACATACATGCAGCACTAGTCTCATGGTTTGCATCGCAGCAACATTTTCATGGTTTGCACCGCAGCAACAGTTGCTGTGGGACATGCAGCAATAGTCTCATGGTTTGCACTGCAGCAACAGTTGCTGCGGGACATACATGCAGCAACAGTTTCATGGATTGTCCCGCAGCAACAGTTGCTGCGGTACATAACATGCAGCAATAGTGTCATGGATTGCACCGCAGCAACTGTTGCTGCGGGACACACATTATGCAGCAACAGTTTCATGGATTGTCCCGCAGCAACAGTTGCTGCGGTACATAACATGAAGCAATAGTTTCATGGATTGCACCGCAGCAACAGTTGCTGCGGGACACACATTACATGCAGCAACAGTTTCATGGATTGTCCCACAGCAACAGTTGCTGCGGTACATAACATGCAGCAATAGTTTCATGGATTGCACCTCAGCAACAGTTGCTGCGAGACACACATTATGCAGCAATAAATGCACCGCAGCAACTGTTGCTGCGGGACACACATTACATGCAGCAACAGTTTCATGGATTGTCCCGCAGCAACAGTTGCTGCGGTACATAACATGCAGCAATAGTTTCATGGATTGCACTGCAGCAACTGTTGCTGCGGGACATACATTACATGCAGCAACAGTTTCATGGATTGTCCCGCAGCAACAGTTGCTGCGGTACATAACATGAAGCAACAGTTTCATGGATTGTCCCGCAGCAACTGTTGCTGCGGGACACACATTACATACAGCAACAGTCTCATGGTTTGCACTGCAGCAACAGTTGCTGCGGGACATACATGCAGCAATAGTTTCATGGATTGCACCGCAGCAACTGTTGCTGCGGGACACACATTATGCAGCAACAGTTTCATGGATTGTCCCGCAGCAACAGTTGCTGGGGTACATAACACGAAGCAACGGTTTCATGGATTGCACCGCAGCAACAGTTGCTTCATGTTATGTACCGCAGCAACAGTTGCTGCGGGACACACATTACATGCAGCAACAGTTGCTGCGGGACAATCCATGAAACTGTTGCTGCGTAATGTGTGTCCCGCAGCAACTGTTGCTGCGGTACATAACATGAAGCAACTGTTGCTGCGGGACACACATTACATGCAGCAATAGTTTCATGGATTGCACCGCAGCAACAGTTGCTGCGAGACACACATTATGCAGCAATAAATGCAACAGTTGCTGCGGTGCAATCCATGAAACTGTTGCTGCATGTTATGAACCGCAGCAACTGTTGCTGCGGGACAATCCATGAAACTGTTGCTGCATGTAATGTGTGTCCCGCAGCAACAGTTGCTGCGGTGCAATCCATGAAACTATTGCTGCATGTTATGTAACGCAGCAACTGTTGCTGCGGTGCAATCCATGAAACTGTTGCTGCATGTAATGTGTGTCCCGCAGCAACAGTTGCTGCGGTGCAATCCATGAAACTATTGCTGCATGTAATGTGTGTCCCGCAGCAACAGTTGCTGCGGGACAATCCATGAAACTGTTGCAGCATGTAATGTGTGTCCCGCAGCAACAGTTGCTGCGGTGCAATCCATGAAACTATTGCTGCATGTTATGTACCGCAGCAACTGTTGCTGCGGGACAATCCATGAAACTGTTGCTGCATAATGTGTGTCCCGCAGCAACTGTTGCTGCGGTGCAATCCATGAAACTGTTGCTTCATGTTATGTACCGCAGCAACTGTTGCTGCGGTGCAATCCATGAAACTGTTGCTGCGTAATGTGTGTCCCGCAGCAACTGTTGCTGCGGTGCAATTCATGAAACTATTGCTTCATGTTATGTACCGCAGCAACTGTTGCTGCGGGACAATCCATGAAACTGTTGCTGCATGTAATGTGTGTCCCGCAGCAACAGTTGCTGCGGTACATAACATGAAGCAATAGTTTCATGAATTGCACCGCAGCAACAGTTGCTGCGGGACACACATTATGCAGCAACAGTTTCATGGATTGTCCCGCAGCAACAGTTGCTGCGGTACATAACATGCAGCAATAGTTTCATGGATTGCATCGCAGCAACTGTTGCTGCGAGACACACATTATGCAGCAATAAATGCACCGCAGCAACTGTTGCTGCGGGACACATTACATGCAGCAACAGTTTCATGGATTGTCCGGCAGCAACAGTTGCTGCGGTACATAACATGCAGCAATAGTTCTATGGATTGCACCGCAGCAACTGTTGCTGCGGGACACACATTATGCAGCAACAGTTTCATGGATTGTCCCGCAGCAACAGTTGCTGCGGTACATAACATGAAGCAATAGTTTCATGGATTGCACCGCAGCAACAGTTGCTGCGGGACACACATTATGCAGCAACAGTTTCATGGATTGTCCCGCAGCAACAGTTGCTGCGGTACATAACATGAAGCAACGGTTTCATGGATTGCACCGCAGCAACAGTTGCTGCGGTACATAACATGAAGCAATAGTTTCATGGATTGCACCGCAGCAACAGTTGCTGCGGGACACACATTACATGCAGCAACAGTTTCATGGATTGTCCCGCAGCAACAGTTGCTGCGGTACATAACATGCAGCAATAGTTTCATGGATTGCACCGCAGCAACTGTTGCTGCGGGACACACATTATGCAGCAACAGTTTCATGGATTGTCCCGCAGCAACAGTTGCTGTGGTACATAACATGAAGCAATAGTTTCATGAATTGCACCGCAGCAACAGTTGCTGCGGGACACACATTACGCAGCAATAGTTTCATGGATTGCACCGCAGCAACAGTTGCTGCGGTACATAACATGAAGCAACAGTTTCATGGATTGCACCGCAGCAACAGTTGCTGCGGGACACACATTATGCAGCAACAGTTTCATGGATTGTCCCGCAGCAACAGTTGCTGCGGTACATAACATGCAGCAATAGTTTCATGGATTGCATCGCAGCAACTGTTGCTGCGAGACACACATTATGCAGCAATAAATGCACCGCAGCAACTGTTGCTGCGGGACACACATTACATGCAGCAACAGTTTCATGGATTGTCCGGCAGCAACAGTTGCTGCGGTACATAACATGCAGCAATAGTTCTATGGATTGCACCGCAGCAACTGTTGCTGCGGGACACACATTATGCAGCAACAGTTTCATGGATTGTCCCGCAGCAACAGTTGCTGCGGTACATAACATGAAGCAATAGTTTCATGGATTGCACCGCAGCAACAGTTGCTGCGGGACACACATTATGCAGCAACAGTTTCATGGATTGTCCCGCAGCAACAGTTGCTGCGGTACATAACATGAAGCAACGGTTTCATGGATTGCACCGCAGCAACAGTTGCTGCGGTACATAACATGAAGCAATAGTTTCATGGATTGCACCGCAGCAACAGTTGCTGCGGGACACACATTACATGCAGCAACAGTTTCATGGATTGTCCCGCAGCAACAGTTGCTGCGGTACATAACATGCAGCAATAGTTTCATGGATTGCACCGCAGCAACTGTTGCTGCGGGACACACATTACATGCAGCAACAGTTTCATGGATTGTCCCGCAGCAACAGTTGCTGTGGGACACACATTACATGCAGCAACAGTTGCTGCGGGACAATCCATGAAACTGTTGCTGCATAATGTGTGTCCCGCAGCAACAGTTGCTGCGGGACATACATGCAGCAACATTTGCATGAAAAAATTACAAGTCCAACAAACACATAAGTGTTTCAAACTCGGCCATTTCAAGGACTATCCTTATGTCCTTTGGCCCAATTGAAGTCCTTGATGATCCGCGTCGATTGACACTATTAGATCCTGGAAAGTCCTTCAGGGAGCTGAGATAAAAGGACCTTTTTGTATTTACAAAAATAGCTAAAATCTCGCGAGTCCTTTGAAGGACCAGGACAAAAATGGTCTCAAACGATTCGATTTATCAAGGACTATCATCTGTGTGAAGGACATCCCAATAGTCATGCCAGGAGCTGAGATATTCGGGATTTCGTGTGGTTTTTCTGTTTTGTTGCCCATCTGGGACTTAGAAAAAATTCACAAATATCCTGTTTTGCATCCTTAGATGACCCCTACTTTTTTGATGGCAATCGACGCGGATCATCAAGGACATCCTAGCGAACCATGTCCTTTCGTCCTGCGGCAGGATATGGCAGGATATGCGTTTTTAAGAGCTAAAAAACGAAAAAGGATAATTTTCTTAAGAAAAAATTACAAGTCCAAAAAACACTTAAGTGTTTATAACTCGGCCATTTTAAGGACGATTTGGATGTCCTTTGGCCAGAGGAAGGACCTTGTTGATTCGCTTGAATTGACATATGCAGGTCCTCGAAAGTCCTTTAAAAAGCTATAAAAAAGGACCTTTTCCAAAAATTTTTGTCCTGCATCCTTAGATGACCCCTACTTTTTTTGATGCCAATCGATGCGGATCATCAAGGACAATCGAACGCATCATGTCCTTTCATCCTGCGGCAGGATTTGCGGATTTTAGAGCAAAAAAACGAAAATAGGATCATTTTCTCAAGGCCATAGCTCCGCAGGACATTAACTGATTTCGGCAGGACATGTTTTTCTAGGATCTCCAGGAGCAGGACTATCGATCTGCATTCAAGGATTCCGAATATCTTTCAAAAAATTCTGCAAAAATTTTTGCAAGGGGGTAAGTCGACAAAATGGCCAAAAATCGCAAAAAATTTACTAATATCCTTATTTCTCAGCCATTTCAAGGACTATGCGGATGTCCTTTGGCCAGAGTGAAGTCCTTGATGATCCGCGTCGATTGACACTATTAGATCCTGGAAAGTCCTTCAGGGAGCTGAGATAAAAGGACCTTTTTGTATTTACAAAAATAGCTAAAATCTCGCGAGTCCTTTGAAGGACCAGGACAAAAATGGTCTCAAACGATTCGATTCATCAAGGACTATCATCTGTGTAAAGGACATCCCAATAGTCCTGCCAGGAGCTGAGATATTAGGGATTTCGTGTGTTTTTTCTGTTTTGTTGGCCGTCTGGTGCATCCTGGGACTTAGAAAAAAACGAAAATATCCTGTTTTGCATCCTTAGATGACCCCTACTTTTTTGATGCCAATCGACGCGGAGCATCAAGGACATCCTAGCGAACCATGTCCTTTCGTCCTGCGGCAGGATATGCGTTTTTAAGAGCTAAAAAACGAAAAAGGATAATTTTCTTAAGAAAAAATTACAAGTCCAAAAAACACTTAAGTGTTTATAACTCGGCCATTTTAAGGACGATTTGGATGTCCTTTGGCCAGAGGAAGGACCTTGTTGATTCGCTTGAATTGACATATGCAGGTCCTCGAAAGTCCTTTAAAAGCTATAAAAAAGGACCCTTTCCAAAAAATTTTTGTCCTGCATCCTTAGATGACCCCTACTTTTTTGATGCCAATCGATGCGGATCATCAAGGACAATCGAACGCATCATGTCCTTTCATCCTGCGGCAGGATTTGCGGATTTTAGAGCAAAAAAACGAAAATAGGATCATTTTCTCAAGGCCATAGCTCCGCAGGACATTAACTGATTTCGGCAGGACATGTTTTTCTAGGATCTCCAGGAGCAGGACTATCGATCTGCATTCAAGGATTCCGAATATCTTTCAAAAAATTTTGCAAAAATTTTTGCAAGGGGGTAAGTCGACAAAATGGCCAAAAATCGCAAAAAAATTTACTAATATCCTTATTTCTCAGCCATTTCAAGGACTATCCGGATGTCCTTTGGCCAGAGTAAAGTCCTTGATGATCCGCGTCGATTGACACTATTAGATCCTGGAAAGTCCTTCAGGGAGCTGAGATAAAAGGACCTTTTTGTATTTACAAAAATAGCTAAAATCTCGCGAGTCCTTTGAAGGACCAGGACAAAAATGGTCTCAAACGATTCGATTCATCAAGGACTATCATCTGTGTAAAGGACATCCCAATAGTCCTGCCAGGAGCTGAGATATTAGGGATTTCGTGTGTTTTTTCTGTTTTGTTGGCCGTCTGGTGCATCCTGGGACTTAGAAAAAAACGAAAATATCCTGTTTTGCATCCTTAGATGACCCCTACTTTTTTTGATGCCAATCGACGCGGAGCATCAAGGACATCCTAGCGAACCATGTCCTTTCGTCCTGCGGCAGGATATGGCAGGATATGCGTTTTTAAGAGCTAAAAAACGAAAAAGGATAATTTTCTTAAGAAAAAATTACAAGTCCAAAAAACACTTAAGTGTTTATAACTCGGCCATTTTAAGGACGATTTGGATGTCCTTTGGCCAGAGGAAGGACCTTGTTGATTCGCTTGAATTGACATATGCAGGTCCTCGAAAGTCCTTTAAAAAGCTATAAAAAAGGACCTTTTCCAAAAAATTTTTGTCCTGCATCCTTAGATGACCCCTACTTTTTTTGATGCCAATCGATGCGGATCATCAAGGACAATCGAACGCATCATGTCCTTTCATCCTGCGGCAGGATTTGCGGATTTTAGAGCAAAAAAACGAAAATAGGATCATTTTCTCAAGGCCATAGCTCCGCAGGACATTAACTGATTTCGGCAGGACATGTTTTCTAGGATCTCCAGGAGCAGGACTATCGATCTGCATTCAAGGATTCCGAATATCTTTCAAAAAATTCTGCAAAAATTTTTGCAAGGGGGTAAGTCGACAAAATGGCCAAAAATCGCAAAAAATTTACTAATATCCTTATTTCTCAGCCATTTCAAGGACTATGCGGATGTCCTTTGGCCAGAGTGAAGTCCTTGATGATCCGCGTCGATTGACACTATTAGATCCTGGAAAGTCCTTCAGGGAGCTGAGATAAAAGGACCTTTTTGTATTTACAAAAATAGCTAAAATCTCGCGAGTCCTTTGAAGGACCAGGACAAAAATGGTCTCAAACGATTCGATTCATCAAGGACTATCATCTGTGTAAAGGACATCCCAATAGTCCTGCCAGGAGCTGAGATATTAGGGATTTCGTGTGTTTTTTCTGTTTTGTTGGCCGTCTGGTGCATCCTGGGACTTAGAAAAAAAACGAAAATATCCTGTTTTGCATCCTTAGATGACCCCTACTTTTTTGATGCCAATCGAAGCGGAGCATCAAGGACATCCTAGCGAACCATGTCCTTTCGTCCTGCGGCAGGATATGCGTTTTTAAGAGCTAAAAAACGAAAAAGGATAATTTTCTTAAGAAAAAATTACAAGTCAAAAAACACTTAAGTGTTTATAACTCGGCCATTTTAAGGACGATTTGGATGTCCTTTGGCCAGAGGAAGGACCTTGTTGATTCGCTTGAATTGACATATGCAGGTCCTCGAAAGTCCTTTAAAAAGCTATAAAAAAGGACCTTTTCCAAAAAATTTTTGTCCTGCATCCTTAGATGACCCCTACTTTTTTGATGCCAATCGATGCGGATCATCAAGGACAATCGAACGCATCATGTCCTTCCATCCTGCGGCAGGATTTGCGGATTTTAGAGCAAAAAAACGAAAATAGGATCATTTTCTCAAGGCCATAGCTCCGCAGGATATTAACTGATTTCGGCAGGACATGTTTTTCTAGGATCTCCAGGAGCAGGACTATCGATCTGCATTCAAGGATTCCGAATATCTTTCAAAAAATTCTGCAAAAATTTTTGCAAGGGGGTAAGTCGACAAAATGGCCAAAAATCGCAAAAAATTTACTAATATCCTTATTTCTCAGCCATTTCAAGGACTATCCGGATGTCCTTTGGCCAGAGTAAAGTCCTTGATGATCCGCGTCGATTGACACTATTAGATCCTGGAAAGTCCTTCAGGGAGCTGAGATAAAAGGACCTTTTTGTATTTACAAAAATAGCTAAAATCTCATGAGTCCTTTGAAGGACCAGGACAAAAATGGTCTCAAACGATTCGATTCATCAAGGACTATCATCTGTGTAAAGGACATCCCAATAGTCCTGCCAGGAGCTGAGATATTAGGGATTTCGTGTGTTTTTTCTGTTTTGTTGGCCGTCTGGTGCATCCTGGGACTTAGAAAAAAAAACGAAAATATCCTGTTTTGCATCCTTAGATGACCCCTACTTTTTTGATGCCAATCGATGCGGAGCATCAAGGACATCCTAGCGAACCATGTCCTTTCGTCCTGCGGCAGGATATGCGTTTTTAAGAGCTAAAAAACGAAAAAGGATAATTTTCTTAAGAAAAAATTACAAGTCCAAAAAACACTTAAGTGTTTATAACTCGGCCATTTTAAGGACGATTTGGATGTCCCTTGGCCAGAGGAAGGACCTTGTTGATTCGCTTGAATTGACATATGCAGGTCCTCGAAAGTCCTTTAAAAAGCTATAAAAAGGACCTTTTCCAAAAAATTTTTGTCCTGCATCCTTAGATGACCCCTACTTTTTTTGATGCCAATCGATGCGGATCATCAAGGACAATCGAACGCATCATGTCCTTTCATCCTGCGGCAGGATTTGCGGATTTTAGAGCAAAAAAACGAAAATAGGATCATTTTCTCAAGGCCATAGCTCCGCAGGACATTAACTGATTTCGGCAGGACATGTTTTTCTAGGATCTCCAGGAGCAGGACTATCGATCTGCATTCAAGGATTCCGAATATCTTTCAAAAAATTCTGCAAAAATTTTTGCAAGGGGGTAAGTCGACAAAATGGCCAAAAATCGCAAAAAATTTACTAATATCCTTATTTCTCAGCCATTTCAAGGACTATGCGGATGTCCTTTGGCCAGAGTGAAGTCCTTGATGACCCGCGTCGATTGACACTATTAGATCCTGGAAAGTCCTTCAGGGAGCTGAGATAAAAGGACCTTTTTGTATTTACAAAAAATAGCTAAATTCTCGCGAGTCCTTTGAAGGACCAGGACAAAAATGGTCTCAAACGATTCGATTCATCAAGGACTATCATCTGTGTAAAGGACATCCCAATAGTCCTGCCAGGAGCTGAGATATTAGGGATTTCGTGTGTTTTTTCTGTTTTGTTGGCCGTCTGGTGCATCCTGGGACTTAGAAAAAAAACGAAAATATCCTGTTTTGCATCCTTAGATGACCCCTACTTTTTTGATGCCAATCGAAGCGGAGCATCAAGGACATCCTAGCGAACCATGTCCTTTCGTCCTGCGGCAGGATATGCGTTTTTAAGAGCTAAAAAACGAAAAAGGATAATTTTCTTAAGAAAAAATTACAAGTCCAAAAAACACTTAAGTGTTTATAACTCGGCCATTTTAAAGACGATTTGGATGTCCTTTGGCCAGAGGAAGGACCTTGTTGATTCGCTTGAATTGACATATGCAGGTCCTCGAAAGTCCTTTAAAAGCTATAAAAAAGGACCCTTTCCAAAAAATTTTTGTCCTGCATCCTTAGATGACCCCTACTTTTTTTGATGCCAATCGATGCGGATCATCAAGGACAATCGAACGCATCATGTCCTTTCATCCTGCGGCAGGATTTGCGGATTTTAGAGCAAAAAAACGAAAATAGGATCATTTTCTCAAGGCCATAGCTCCGCAGGACATTAACTGATTTCGGCAGGACATGTTTTTCTAGGATCTCCAGGAGCAGGACTATCGATCTGCATTCAAGGATTCCGAATATCTTTCAAAAAATTCTGCAAAAATTTTTGCAAGGGGGTAAGTCGACAAAATGGCCAAAAATCGCAAAAAATTTACTAATATCCTTATTTCTCAGCCATTTCAAGGACTATGCGGATGTCCTTTGGCCAGAGTGAAGTCCTTGATGATCCGCGTCGATTGACACTATTAGATCCTGGAAAGTCCTTCAGGGAGCTGAGATAAAAGGACCTTTTTGTATTTACAAAAATAGCTAAAATCTCGCGAGTCCTTTGAAGGACCAGGACAAAAATGGTCTCAAACGATTCGATTCATCAAGGACTATCATCTGTGTAAAGGACATCCCAATAGTCCTGCCAGGAGCTGAGATATTAGGGATTTCGTGTGTTTTTTCTGTTTTGTTGGCCGTCTGGTGCATCCTGGGACTTAGAAAAAAAACGAAAATATCCTGTTTTGCATCCTTAGATGACCCCTACTTTTTTTGATGCCAATCGACGCGGAGCATCAAGGACATCCTAGCGAACCATGTCCTTTCGTCCTGCGGCAGGATATGCGTTTTTAAGAGCTAAAAAACGAAAAAGGATAATTTTCTTAAGAAAAAATTACAAGTCCAAAAAACACTTAAGTGTTTATAACTCGGCCATTTTAAAGACGATTTGGATGTCCTTTGGCCAGAGGAAGGACCTTGTTGATTCGCTTGAATTGACATATGCAGGTCCTCGAAAGTCCTTTAAAAAGCTATAAAAAAGGACCTTTTCCAAAAAATTTTTGTCCTGCATCCTTAGATGACCCCTACTTTTTTGATGCCAATCGATGCGGATCATCAAGGACAATCGAACGCATCATGTCCTTTCATCCTGCGGCAGGATTTGCGGATTTTAGAGCAAAAAAACGAAAATAGGATCATTTTCTCAAGGCCATAGCTCCGCAGGACATTAACTGATTTCGGCAGGACATGTTTTTCTAGGATCTCCAGGAGCAGGACTATCGATCTGCATTCAAGGATTCCGAATATCTTTCAAAAAATTTTGCAAAAATTTTTGCAAGGGGGTAAGTCGACAAAATGGCCAAAAATCGCAAAAAATTTACTAATATCCTTATTTCTCAGCCATTTCAAGGACTATCCGGATGTCCTTTGGCCAGAGTGAAGTCCTTGATGATCCGCGTCGATTGACACTATTAGATCCTGGAAAGTCCTTCAGGGAGCTGAGATAAAAGGACCTTTTTGTATTTTCAAAAATAGCTAAAATCTCGCGAGTCCTTTGAAGGACCAGGACAAAAATGGTCTCAAACGATTCGATTCATCAAGGACTATCATCTGTGTAAAGGACATCCCAATAGTCCTGCCAGGAGCTGAGATATTAGGGATTTCGTGTGTTTTTTCTGTTTTCTTGCCCGTCTGGTGCATTCGTATAAAAAAGGACCTTTTCCAAAAAATTTTTGTCCTGCATCCTTAGATGACCCCTACTTTTTTGATGCCAATCGATGCGGATCATCAAGGACAATCGAACGCATCATGTCCTTTCATCCTGCGGCAGGATTTGCGGATTTTAGAGCAAAAAAACGAAAATAGGATCATTTTCTCAAGGCCATAGCTCCGCAGGACATTAACTGATTTCGGCAGGACATGTTTTTCTAGGATCTCCAGGAGCAGGACTATCGATCTGCATTCAAGGATTCCGAATATCTTTCAAAAAATTCTGCAAAAATTTTTGCAAGGGGGTAAGTCGACAAAATGGCCAAAAATCGCAAAAAATTTACTAATATCCTTATTTCTCAGCCATTTCAAGGACTATGCGGATGTCCTTTGGCCAGAGTGAAGTCCTTGATGATCCGCGTCGATTGACACTATTAGATCCTGGAAAGTCCTTCAGGGAGCTGAGATAAAAGGACCTTTTTGTATTTACAAAAATAGCTAAAATCTCGCGAGTCCTTTGAAGGACCAGGACAAAAATGGTCTCAAACGATTCGATTCATCAAGGACTATCATCTGTGTAAAGGACATCCCAATAGTCCTGCCAGGAGCTGAGATATTAGGGATTTCGTGTGTTTTTTTCTGTTTTGTTGGCCGTCTGGTGCATCCTGGGACTTAGAAAAAAAACGAAAATATCCTGTTTTGCATCCTTAGATGACCCCTACTTTTTTGATGCCAATCGAAGCGGAGCATCAAGGACATCCTAGCGAACCATGTCCTTTCGTCCTGCGGCAGGATATGCGTTTTTAAGAGCTAAAAAACGAAAAAGGATAATTTTCTTAAGAAAAAATTACAAGTCCAAAAAACACTTAAGTGTTTATAACTCGGCCATTTTAAAGACGATTTGGATGTCCTTTGGCCAGAGGAAGGACCTTGTTGATTCGCTTGAATTGACATATGCAGGTCCTCGAAAGTCCTTTAAAAGCTATAAAAAAGGACCCTTTCCAAAAATTTTTGTCCTGCATCCTTAGATGACCCCTACTTTTTTTGATGCCAATCGATGCGGATCATCAAGGACAATCGAACGCATCATGTCCTTTCATCCTGCGGCAGGATTTGCGGATTTTAGAGCAAAAAAACGAAAATAGGATCATTTTCTCAAGGCCATAGCTCCGCAGGACATTAACTGATTTCGGCAGGACATGTTTTTCTAGGATCTCCAGGAGCAGGACTATCGATCTGCATTCAAGGATTCCGAATATCTTTCAAAAAATTCTGCAAAAATTTTTGCAAGGGGGTAAGTCGACAAAATGGCCAAAAATCGCAAAAAATTTACTAATATCCTTATTTCTCAGCCATTTCAAGGACTATGCGGATGTCCTTTGGCCAGAGTGAAGTCCTTGATGATCCGCGTCGATTGACACTATTAGATCCTGGAAAGTCCTTCAGGGAGCTGAGATAAAAGGACCTTTTTGTATTTACAAAAATAGCTAAAATCTCGCGAGTCCTTTGAAGGACCAGGACAAAAATGGTCTCAAACGATTCGATTCATCAAGGACTATCATCTGTGTAAAGGACATCCCAATAGTCCTGCCAGGAGCTGAGATATTAGGGATTTCGTGTGTTTTTTCTGTTTTGTTGGCCGTCTGGTGCATCCTGGGACTTAGAAAAAACGAAAATATCCTGTTTTGCATCCTTAGATGACCCCTACTTTTTTTGATGCCAATCGACGCGGAGCATCAAGGACATCCTAGCGAACCATGTCCTTTCGTCCTGCGGCAGGATATGCGTTTTTAAGAGCTAAAAAACGAAAAAGGATAATTTTCTTAAGAAAAAATTACAAGTCCAAAAAACACTTAAGTGTTTATAACTCGGCCATTTTAAAGACGATTTGGATGTCCTTTGGCCAGAGGAAGGACCTTGTTGATTCGCTTGAATTGACATATGCAGGTCCTCGAAAGTCCTTTAAAAAGCTATAAAAAAGGACCTTTTCCAAAAAATTTTTGTCCTGCATCCTTAGATGACCCCTACTTTTTTTGATGCCAATCGATGCGGATCATCAAGGACAATCGAACGCATCATGTCCTTTCATCCTGCGGCAGGATTTGCGGATTTTAGAGCAAAAAAACGAAAATAGGATCATTTTCTCAAGGCCATAGCTCCGCAGGACATTAACTGATTTCGGCAGGACATGTTTTTCTAGGATCTCCAGGAGCAGGACTATCGATCTGCATTCAAGGATTCCGAATATCTTTCAAAAAATTTTGCAAAAATTTTTGCAAGGGGGTAAGTCGACAAAATGGCCAAAAATCGCAAAAAATTTACTAATATCCTTATTTCTCAGCCATTTCAAGGACTATCCGGATGTCCTTTGGCCAGAGTGAAGTCCTTGATGATCCGCGTCGATTGACACTATTAGATCCTGGAAAGTCCTTCAGGGAGCTGAGATAAAAGGACCTTTTTGTATTTTCAAAAATAGCTAAAATCTCGCGAGTCCTTTGAAGGACCAGGACAAAAATGGTCTCAAACGATTCGATTCATCAAGGACTATCATCTGTGTAAAGGACATCCCAATAGTCCTGCCAGGAGCTGAGATATTAGGGATTTCGTGTGTTTTTTCTGTTTTCTTGCCCGTCTGGTGCATTCGTATAAAAAAGGACCTTTTCCAAAAAATTTTTGTCCTGCATCCTTAGATGACCCCTACTTTTTTTGATGCCAATCGATGCGGATCATCAAGGACAATCGAACGCATCATGTCCTTTCATCCTGCGGCAGGATTTGCGGATTTTAGAGCAAAAAAACGAAAATAGGATCATTTTCTCAAGGCCATAGCTCCGCAGGACATTAACTGATTTCGGCAGGACATGTTTTTCTAGGATCTCCAGGAGCAGGACTATCGATCTGCATTCAAGGATTCCGAATATCTTTCAAAAAATTCTGCAAAAATTTTTGCAAGGGGGTAAGTCGACAAAATGGCCAAAAATCGCAAAAAATTTACTAATATCCTTATTTCTCAGCCATTTCAAGGACTATGCGGATGTCCTTTGGCCAGAGTGAAGTCCTTGATGATCCGCGTCGATTGACACTATTAGATCCTGGAAAGTCCTTCAGGGAGCTGAGATAAAAGGACCTTTTTGTATTTACAAAAATAGCTAAAATCTCGCGAGTCCTTTGAAGGACCAGGACAAAAATGGTCTCAAACGATTCGATTCATCAAGGACTATCATCTGTGTAAAGGACATCCCAATAGTCCTGCCAGGAGCTGAGATATTAGGGATTTCGTGTGTTTTTTCTGTTTTCTTGCCCGTCTGGTGCATCCTGGGACTTAGAAAACAAACGAAAATATCCTGTTTTGCATCCTTAGATGACCCCTACTTTTTTTGATGCCAATCGACGCGGAGCATCAAGGACATCCTAGCGAACCATGTCCTTTCGTCCTGCGGCAGGATATGCGTTTTTAAGAGCTAAAAAACGAAAAAGGATAATTTTCTTAAGAAAAAATTACAAGTCCAAAAAACACTTAAGTGTTTATAACTCGGCCATTTTAAAGACGATTTGGATGTCCTTTGGCCAGAGGAAGGACCTTGTTGATTCGCTTGAATTGACATATGCAGGTCCTCGAAAGTCCTTTAAAAAGCTATAAAAAAGGACCTTTTCCAAAAAATTTTTGTCCTGCATCCTTAGATGACCCCTACTTTTTTTGATGCCAATCGATGCGGATCATCAAGGACAATCGAACGCATCATGTCCTTTCATCCTGCGGCAGGATTTGCGGATTTTAGAGCAAAAAAACGAAAATAGGATCATTTTCTCAAGGCCATAGCTCCGCAGGACATTAACTGATTTCGGCAGGACATGTTTTTCTAGGATCTCCAGGAGCAGGACTATCGATCTGCATTCAAGGATTCCGAATATCTTTCAAAAAATTCTGCAAAAATTTTTGCAAGGGGGTAAGTCGACAAAATGGCCAAAAATCGCAAAAAATTTACTAATATCCTTATTTCTCAGCCATTTCAAGGACTATGCGGATGTCCTTTGGCCAGAGTGAAGTCCTTGATGATCCGCGTCGATTGACACTATTAGATCCTGGAAAGTCCTTCAGGGAGCTGAGATAAAAGGACCTTTTTGTATTTACAAAAATAGCTAAAATCTCGCGAGTCCTTTGAAGGACCAGGACAAAAATGGTCTCAAACGATTCGATTCATCAAGGACTATCATCTGTGTAAAGGACATCCCAATAGTCCTGCCAGGAGCTGAGATATTAGGGATTTCGTGTGTTTTTTCTGTTTTGTTGGCCGTCTGGTGCATCCTGGGACTTAGAAAAAAACGAAAATATCCTGTTTTGCATCCTTAGATGACCCCTACTTTTTTGATGCCAATCGATGCGGAGCATCAAGGACATCCTAGCGAACCATGTCCTTTCGTCTTGCGGCAGGATATGCGTTTTTAAGAGCTAAAAAACGAAAAAGGATAATTTTCTTAAGAAAAAATTACAAGTCCAAAAAACACATAAGTGTTTATAACTCGGCCATTTTAAGGACGATTTGGATGTCCTTTGGCCAGAGGAAGGACCTTGTTGATTCGCTTGAATTGACATATGCAGGTCCTCGAAAGTCCTTTAAAAGCTATAAAAAAGGACCCTTTCCAAAAAATTTTTGTCCTGCATCCTTAGATGACCCCTACTTTTTTTGATGCCAATCGATGCGGATCATCAAGGACAATCGAACGCATCATGTCCTTTCATCCTGCGGCAGGATTTGCGGATTTTAGAGCAAAAAAACGAAAATAGGATCATTTCCTCAAGGCCATAGCTCCGCAGGACATTAACTGATTTCGGCAGGACATGTTTTTCTAGGATCTCCAGGAGCAGGACTATCGATCTGCATTCAAGGATTCCGAATATCTTTCAAAAAATTTTGCAAAAATTTTTGCAAGGGGGTAGGTCGAAAAAATGGCAAAAAATTACAAAAAATGTACAAATATCCTTTTTTCTCAGCCATTTCAAGGACTATCCGGATGTTCTTTGGCCAGATTGAAGTCCTTGATGACCCGCGTCGATTGACACTATTAGATCCTGGAAAGTCCTTCAGGGAGCTGAGATAAAAGGACCTTTTTGGTTTTACAAAAATAGCTAAATTCTCGCGAGTCCTTTGAAGGATCAGGACGAAAATAGTGTCAAACGATTTCTTTCATCAAGGACTATCATCTGTGAAAAGGACTTCCCAATAGTCCTGCCAGGAGCTGAGATATTACGGTATTTATGTGTTTTTTCTGTTTTCTTGCCCGCCCGGTGAAATCTGGGACTTAGAAAAAAATCACTAATACAATTTTTTCCATCCCTAGATGACCCCTACTTTTTTTGATGCCAATCGACGCGGCTCATCAAGGACATCCTAGCGAACCATGTCCTTTCGTCCTGCGGCAGGATTTGCAGATTTTAGAGCTAAAAACCCATTTCATATAATTTTAGTAAATAAACTTAAGTAAAACAACAAAAATATCATGTCCTGCATCCTTAGATGCCTCCTTTTTTTAATGCCACTCGATGCGGCTCATCAAGGGCATTTGAACGCACCATGTCCTGTCGTCCTGGCACAGGATTTACGGATTTTAGAGCTGAAAAACCATTTAATATCATTTTAGTGAATAAATTATATGTAGCATACTTTTAGGGCTCAATAAACAAAACTAAAAAAATTTTGTAGCATAATTTTGGGGTTTGGTTTGAAATTAAAAAATCAGCCACCTACTGTGCATTTCTGTTCGCCTGGTATTTCATTTTGGTCCCAGTACAAAATTTGAATTTGTGCCGGCTGAAATTTCCGCTGGGGGACAAAATGAAATACCAGGCGAACAGAAATGCATAGTAGGTGGCTGGTCCTTTAAATTCATAAATTAAAAATCAGCCACCTACTATGCATTTCTGTTCGCCTGGTATTTCACTGTGTCCCCCAGCGGAAATTTCAGCCGGCAAAAATTCAAATTTCCGCTGGGGGACAAAATGAAATACCAGGCGAACAGAAATGCATAGTAGGTGGCTGGTCCTTTAAATTCATAAATTAAAAATCAGCCACCTACTATGCATTTCTGTTCGCCTGGTATTTCACTGTGTCCCCCAGCGGAAATTTCAGCCGGCAAAAATTCAAATTTTGTACTGGGACCAAAATGAAATACCAGGCGAACAGAAATGCACAGTAGGTGGCTGATTTTTTAATTTCAAACCAAACCCCAAAATTATGCTACAAAATTTTTTAGTTTTGTTTATTGAGCCCTAAAAGTATGCTACATATAATTTATTCACTAAAATGATATTAAATGGTTTTTTAGCTCTAAAATCCGTAAATCCTGTCCCAGGACGACGGGACACGGTGCGTTCAAATGCCCTTGATGAGCCGCATCGAATGGCATCAAAAAAGGAGGCATGATATTTTTCTGTTTTTTTCCAAGTCCCTGAATGCACCATGGCGTTTAACAGAACATAGCAAACTTTGATGCAGATTGTTATTTATTGATGTTTTATGTAAATAGGATTGAATCATATTAATATTAGGATTAAATTATATTTAAATTAGTGTTAAATTATATTAAAACTATGATTAGATTATATTAAAATAATTGTATCTAATAAAATCGGCAATTTTAAACTGGTTTCATTTAGACATTTAGTAAGGGGGTCGAAAAAATAGCCAAAACTTGACCATTGACAATCTGGATGTCCTTTGAGAAAAAATCACTTTTAGGAAGTCCTTTATGAAGCTGAGATAAAAGTGTTTTGTTATTTCCATTATCATCCTTCACTCATCAAACCCACCCATCTCTTTGAATGATTAGTAGTGGTTATGTAGATTGTCTGCTGCATAGATAGCAAAAGGTGCCGATTCATGTGCCGTATCTAAAAAAGACGCAGATCAATTTAGAATTTCGCTAGTATTGTGATAAGAAAGCGTACGACTTACAAGAGCAACCCTAGACCACTTGAACAGGTGCCTCAATCGTAGATCAGATAGTACATATATCTATTTGGACGTCAGCACCATAGATAGGAGAGTTCCTCTATAAAAGGCGAAATCAGCGTCTGAGTAGGTTATACACTTATTTGTAGATTCAACATGAAAGTGCTTATTGTCTTTGCTTTGGCTTTGGCCTACGCCTCCGGATCGGCTTTGCGTAGTCAGATTGAACCCCGTGAGGCATTGGTTCCCGTGCAGGAAGGTCCTAGTGGACGCATCACTCATGGCGAGGATGCTCGCACCGATCAATTCCCGTACCAAGTGGGTCTATCCCTGAAGATTGGCTCCTCATCGGCCTGGTGCGGTGGCTCACTGATTGGACACGAATGGGTTTTGACTGCTGCTCACTGCACTGATGGGTAGGCACCGGGATTACCTTAGCGTAGACTGCAGATTAATGCGCTTATTTTAAAATTCTAGCGTTGACTCTGTTGAGGTTACCTTGGGCAGCACTGTGCGTTCCAGTCCTAAGGTTAAGCACCATGTTACCAAGGATGACATCATCATCCACGCCGACTGGGACAGCAAGAACCTGAAGAATGACATCTCTCTGATCCGCATTCCCAGCGTTGACTACAACAGCGCCATTCACTCCGTTGAGTTGCCCAAACTGGAGTCCCACTATTCAAGCTACACCGGTGAGGAGGTCATTGCTTCTGGCTGGGGCCGCACTTCCGACTCTTCAAGTTCAGTTGCCGCTCATCTGCAGTACGCGTACATGCACATCATCTCGAACACCGCCTGCAAACGCACATTCCTGACCCTCATCCGCGATTCCAACATCTGTGTGTCAACTTCCGCTGGTGTGTCCACCTGCAACGGTGATTCCGGTGGTCCATTGGTCCTCGAACACGACAAGGTCCAGATCGGTCTGACCTCCTTTGGCTCATCTGCTGGCTGCGAAAAGGAATACCCTGCTGTGTTCACCCGTGTCACTAGCTACTTGGACTGGATCAAGGAGCACACTGGCATCTATTATTAAATTGATGGATACTTGAAATGAAATTAACAATAAAAATGAATGATTAAATTATAAAACTAAAATTGAATGATTTAACATAATGAACAGAAATCTATCAATGTTTAGTTATATATATTGAGCAGATATGTATATAGAATCATAAAAAGTGAAAACAGAAATATTTAGATTTTAACATTTTTTGGCAAATGGAATTTACGTAAGTACTTTTCAGGCTTTTGTTTTTATATTTTTTTCTCTTTATTTTTAAATTTGTTGTTTTTTCTCTTTATCTTTTAATTTTTGTTGTTTTGTTTCCTTTTTGTTTAAATTTAAGTTGTTGTTTCAAACAATTAGTTCTAACTCTTTCATGCCAGAACTAGATTTAAAAATTAAATTTTTTGATAGACATATTTCTGTTCCAGATGAATAGTTTAGTAGTTAACATTTGGAATGCATGTATGTGTATATAATTAACATTTATACAATTATACATTTATAAATTTCATTAGCAATTTGAATTTTGCTTTAAATGTATATATATATATATATATATATATATATATATATATATATATATATATATAAATATCTTTTCTGCTTCATTTCAATAATTCTTTCTTTAATAGTAAGTCGACTTATACACATTAACTTTATCATCATTTTTTTAATACACACACACGTATAATAATACAAAAAAAATTGTTTTCCCTTTGTTGAATTTACTTAAAAATTTTAGGCATAACTCTGTTTGTTTCTTCTTTGTAGAGGAAGGAGGGGGGAATAGCACATAAAAATAACATTTATAAAAATTTGCATTTGTTTTTCTTTAAAGATATATAATATATTTTGTTAAGCAGTTAAGCATATATATATATATGTATATGGTAGGTATGTATGGTATTAATCATCTTTTTTATATAGTTTGCAAAACGTTCTTAACTTTTTACAATTGTCGGCAAATGTTGTAAATAATTGTGGGTAATCATTTATGGACACTTTAGGTTGCTGTTGCAGTTACTGCCTGCCACTCTAGAATTGAATTGCCTGCCATAATGTGGAGCTGTGGAACTGTGGTGTGGCGCCATTAGTTAAAAATACATACGAAATAACACTATACTAGCAAAAATGATTATAATACAAAAGCAAACTAACAAATAAGTACACGATTTAGTGGCGGTGGAGCTCCAAGTAGATGAGATGCGATTTCTTTGCTGCTGCTGCAACCGTTGTTGTCCAAGTGTCTGCTGTGATGTTGCTTGTTGCTGTTGAAGTCTTTGATGCTGCTCCTCTTGCTCTTGCTGAAATTGCTGCTGCACCTCCAGAAATAGCCAACCACCGTCACCCACATTGCCCTCTCCCAAGTTGCCAGTGTTATTAATCAACTCCAGCGAACCCTTGGCTCCCCTCAATGGCCTTAATCAGTTTGTCCTTGAGCTGCAGATAGCCCTCATAGGGAGGTAGATCCAAACGGTTGAAGCTGTAAACCGAAAATTCAACATTCTTTAGTTGCGCTACCAGACCACCAACCACCAGATAATCCTTACCAGGTGTGTGCTCTAGGAAAGTTATTAGGTGTGCCCCATTTCTCAATGGTAAACATTTGCGGGCCATTGGAACCGTACAGCTCTTTGAAACCATTCATGGGCACTCGCGAGGTGCCCGTGACGAATTGCAGTAGGCGCGATCGCATTTCATTCGAGAACGAAAGAACGGCTCGCCAGAACCACTGGATGATAATGTGATTCATGTGATAGTCACCCTTGTAGAGAGTATTCTCACGCCAATCCTTCACATCGATATTTTGTATGCCGCACATAAGCAGCTCCAGCTCATGCTCATCAAAGATCTTGATCAGATTCAAGGGTATAATCGAACCAAAGCCATCCAAAAAGGCCGACATTTGTTCCTTAACACGCGCCACAAAGCGCCATTCGATGACAAGTCTATATCAAGCAAAGACGAATGAATTGTCAAAATTGAATGTTGGTTTAGCCGTGGATTTTCCATTCGATTGGAGAATACTTCAGCAGAAGCCTTATCTAGCACGTCCTACCCTTTTCAATTATTCTCCTATTCATATTGATGCTGATCCTATCATTTCCGTTATCAAAATATATAGAAAATATTTCACACACCGATTAAATACGGTAGACGAACTTCTAACAGATAAAGTGCCATGCTAATGCTTGCTATCCCACTCACTTTTATGCCAGACCAGTCTCTCCGTAGTTCTGCAGTCGCAGTTATGGAGAAATGGACATGTCGAACAGTCTCTATATCTCAAAAGTTATAAAAGTATATGAGACGAGAAGTATTTCATTTTATAAGAGGATTAAACTTTCTTTGATTAACCCTATTTTTAAAATTCTTTAAACGATGACCAGGCTACTGTTGCATTTTCTGCATTTATAGTGACTTACTTGATGTATTCATCTTTGTTCTCATTTGTCACCTCGATATTGGCACCACCGGTCTTTAGTTCGTGCTGACTTTTCTGACCGAAGACATCCTCATCCAGACAGAACGTTAGCTCCAAAATGCGCGGATCATTCTCCTTGATCCACATCAATGAATTGTAATACTCCGTATCGACAGATTCCATATCTTTCAGATCAATTGGCTTTTGAAGCATCATTTTATAGAATGGACGTATAAAAAAGGCATCCAACAGTTTGCCATGATAGACAGCCATCCCAGCAATGCGACCAATGAATCTGTGAGTGCAATTGCAGTCGGAAATATTATGGTATTTATAGACTATTATTTAAAAATATATATATATGTATATTGTGCTCTCACTTGAAATAACTTAAGTGCTCCTCGTTGCATAAACCGCTCCCATTATTTATTTGCAATGTATAATTATCCATAGCAGAGTACTCAAAAAGACCATAATATGGATTAAACATTTCTTTGGATAGTAAATAGAACCATTCTCTAGCAAGGCCACCGTAATCTAAAGAATCGGGAATTGAAAAGATATATTATTAAATACATAAACTCACTCTTTGTATACGACAATACATACCTAAACCAGTCTCTCCCTCAAATTCCACCCATAATTTAGTCTTTAGTAAATCGGTTTTAGTTACCGAGCTAATAATTCTGTATGAGTCCTCCAATATCGATGTTCGACGAATACGTATTTCAAATTTATTTGGTACATTTGTCTGCGGATTATGTTAATGAAGCGGATAATGATATAAGTAAGAGGAGGGTAAAGGAATTGAAGTACGTACAGGCTTTCTAATATGACTCTTGAAATATTCGTATTTCTGTTTGTAATCTCTCGAATACGGTACAGCTTGACCAGCAATATTTGGATTGGACAAACGTGGATCCTCCCACTGTGTGGTGCGCGTATCTGCAATGAAATTCATTATATCGATCTTTAGTAGTCCATCGTATTTTGATCAGTGAAGTGGCAAATGAAGCAATAACTCACTATGATCTATATAAAAGACACGTCCATCTGTGTGAACACGCTCTTCCCATCCTTCGGGCAATGGGCCGAGATCATCCTCGACTCGCCGTGTTTGGTTTGGCATAGGACTAGCGCGTCCATTACGCGGGTCAATCCATGTAGTACGCCTTGCAGCGTGATCAATGAAAAAGGTCCGTCCATTTGGTGCCACCTGCATGGACCAACGCGGTGGAAGTGCCTCCTCCTCGCTGCCAGCATTCTGTAAGGATACGAAAAAAAAACAACAAAAAAAAAAAAAAAAAAAAAAAAAAAAACAAAATAAAAGAAATCAAAACATATTGTGTTTGAGTAATGTGTTTTAAGAGAGGCAGAAACTGCATTTCTCAAATATTGAGCAAGAAGATCTACGGATAGAGAATGGTTGTAAGTGTTGCTGGGTGGTTGGTAGTGATTAGTGGGTGGTTGGATGCATGGAATGGTGGACTGGGGGTCATGCAATATAGTTTCATATATTGAGTATATATAGGACAGCATATATGTAGATAGATATGTATATAAGTGTATATAGATTATATAGGTATGAAAGTGAAACTTTACTTGTTCCATCGGCACAACTGCACTGTTGTCTTCCTCGGAATTGCGTCGTGTGGACGGAGCTGAGATCTCTGAGGGATTGTGGCTGTCTGTGTGATCGGTGTCTTCATTCTAATTATAATATTTATTTGATGTATGAATATGCATTGCATAAATGTTTATTATATAGTTAATCGTTGTTTGTTGGTTGGTTTTTTTGTTTTTTTGGAAGAAACAGAAAAAAAGTGTTGATAAAAATAATAAATAAATTTGTCAAATTACAAAATATGTTTTTTTTTTTTGTTTGGGTTTTCTGGTTTGTTTTTCGACACATAAAGCAGAACATAAGTTAACATTTAGTAAAAAGCGGAATTAAAATTGTAATAATAATGAAAATAATAACAATAATAATATTAGAATGGAAAAATAAACATTAACAAAATACACAATTGGAAACTTAGAAAACAACTGCAGAAAGATGCTCTTATGGGAGGAAAGAACGTTTCGAATCGAAATATTGGAATATAATCGAATTTAGAAATTGAAATATTGGAATATAATTGAATTTAGACCATATATGTATACATATATATCCACTTACATATATAGCGATGCGCATGCAGGTTATTAAGGACTAAAATTAATTGATCGATCAAACGATCGTTTGATTGATTAATTGATGCATCGAAATTGAGAGTGAAACGAGTGCGACGACATTGATTTTGATATTTGTTGCATATTGAGTGTGGCTTACCCTCTGCAGATTTGTACGACGTCCCCATACTAAGCCCATGAAATTTCTGTATTTTCCTTCTTTCTTTCAATGTTCTCCTCAACAATGTGACAAATTTTGCAATGCCAAATAGTTGAGTATTGAGTTGATTTTGTTTAAAAACAATGAGAGAGATCAGGGGGCAAGGGGGCAAGGGATGGCTGACAAGTAACAGATGACAATCACAACAACAACAGATCGATTAAACCACAAATGAATGCTACAACAACAATACTCATGTGTGTGTATGTGTGTGTGTGTGTGTGTGTGTGTGTGTGTGTGTGTGTGTGTGTGTGTGTGTGTGTGTGTGTGTGTGTGTGTGTATGTGCGGCTGTTGAGCGGGTAGATGGGTGTGTGTGTTTGTGTGGAACTCATGCTAACCGATTGCCTATTTTGCTGCTGATGGCCGTGTTGCTGCTGCTGCAGTTGCAATTGCAGTTGCTGTCGTCGTCGTCGCTGCTGCTGCTGACTGTTATCCAATCGCTGGCGTCCCAAATTGTTGGACATATTATTGATGGCACGACGCGTCATTAGATTGGTCATGGCTATGGCTGGCAAGTCCGGTGCCTGCCGCACGGGACGCAAATCGTTTTGCAAACTGGTCACTGAGATTTGTGGCTGCCTATGAGCGACGGGATGTCGCAGTGAATTGTAAACAAAACTGAATTTATAAAGATTAGGAAGAAGAAGAAGAAAGTTTTGTTTTGAGGGCGGGAGAGATTAACAGAAATTTGCTAAGCAGACGCTGGATTTTAGAGGCGTCGCAAGCTAAAACAGGCTGACAGTGAGCGAGAGAGAAGGGGAGGTGAAAACAAAGAGATAGGAGAGATAGGAAATAGAGAGTAAATGGGGCGAATAGACGGCGGCAAAACGGACAAACACACTAACAACATTTGACTTCTTTTTTTTATTGTATTGGCTCAGGCGATTCTCAGAGAGGGTGGTGGGCAGGGACAGAGACAGGGTGGAACTAATAGATAGGATAGAGAGGCGGTGTGTTTTTTTTTTTTGTGTGTGGCATATATTATGGTTAAGGAGGAAATGGTGCTAACATTTAGGTGCGCATCATTCTATAATATTAACCTGGTATGATCCATTAGGGGGAGAGGTGGAGGTGGATTGGTTTCTATATCCATTTGAGCATTGTTGTTGTTGTTGCTGTTCGTTGGTGTTGTGGCCAAAGATGCTTGTGATTGTGTTCGTGAGATTGTTGTTGGTGTAGATGCTGTTGGTGTTGTTGTTGTTGGTGTTGTTGTTGCTGGCGTTGTATTGTTATTATCCTCTATACTAAATTGACTGATGGCATCCTGCATACATATATATATACGCATATATATATATATATATATACATATACAGTAAATGTACATGGGTATATAGTGGAATCATAAGCAAGAATTAGCGACAATGGCAAATGTAAAGAATCGAATTCGAAATGAATCTACTGAGAAAAATCTAGCCTAAATAAATACATACATACATATCATCGTACATGCCCTGTATCGTATGGTGCTATGTCGTCACTAATTATAGTATCATTGGATTCTCAACCGACATTAACTCATTCTTATCACGATCCATGGCGTGGAGGTGTTTGCAATAGTTGGGAGATGGGGTTTCCCGCGACCGACAGCTACTTAGCTAGTTTGTCGCATTGTTAAAAAAAAAAAACTTAAGGTTCTTGTTGTGCCACATTTCACATGACATTTAGAGTTAGTTGAGTGACATTCTAGTGACGAATTTGAGCGTGGCTCATCATAGCACCATTTCGTTTAGCATTTCAATCTTTAGCTTAAGTGGCAAATAAAATATTCTTAAATTGGCATTACAAATATGCGTCTCAGGTACAGATTCCTGTCGAGTATATCACAAATTTGAGCGTTTTGGGAGGATGCTGCCATGGGCAATTGGTCATCGTCTACTGAATTTGTGGTCGTCAGTGGTTGACAGCCCACATCCTCTGTTAATTCCTCTGCCTGCTCCCCATCGTGGATTTCACCACAATTCAGGCAATTGCCATCGAGCTCTGCATCTTCTTCTTCACCACTGCTATAGCTGACACTTTGGTCATCCCGATCGCTTACAGTGGAAATCTTTTCTAGAGAAGCGTTCCTTGGTCGCTATGGTTTGTTTAAGTTTTTTTTTTTTTAGTTTTTTTTAATTTAGACCATAAATATTAGGTGTAAAGAAATTCTCACATTGAATTGGTTTTTAGTAGAATGAGAGGAAAATTGTGTATGTGTCTGTGTGTGCAGAGTGCGATATGTTTGTATTAGGTTTGTGTGCGTGTGTGTATTGATAGTTAAAATTAAGAAAATCATGCATCATCACACATGCAATATATATATATAACGATAGATAGATATGAAAATGTTCGTATAGAATAAATTTTATAATTTTTTGTTTTGATTTTTGTTTGGTGGTTAATTTAAAATTTTTATATATGTATATTGTGGTTGTAGTTGGTCGTTTGATCTTAATTTTGTCGATTTAACTTACCGCCGATCGTCCCGACTCCGTTTCATCCACACTGATGTGAAAACGTCTTTGGAAATCAGAGGCCAATTGATCAGCGGCATGGCTGTTGTTGGTGGTCAATCTGCAGAAGACACACGAAAGATGTATAGTAAGCTAAATTATTTACAAGGAAAGAGTTGTAGCTACATGTAAGAACGATAGATGGATCTCACAATAAAAAGTAACAATCATCCTTCCATAATCTTCCCGTTATCTATCGTTAACTATAACAGTGTTCCGAATGCAATTCCCATGAAAGCACGTCTTTGAAACCACTTATCACACAAAGAATTTTGTGCGTCTAATACGATTACTGTTTCCTGCCCCCAGAGGCTAGTTACACACAGCTACTCATTATGGAGATCGAGGAATAGTACTAACTAATCGGTATTGTATCCTTACATAGTTGGCCTCTCCCATTGTGTGGTGCGTGCAGTATGGTTTACATAGTAAGTGCGTCCATTGGCATCTTGTCGTTCTTCCCAGCCAGCTGGCAATGCATCATGGCCGCCAGTAGGAAAAGGATGCTAAGTAAAAGAAGAAAAACAGGTCAATATTTTGTCACTAACGATTATGATGATTGGTTTACCGGCTGTGGTGATGACTCTACCGAAGAATCGTTGGCATTTGGGACAATGTCCCATTCGCTATCACTGTTGTTGCTAGAGGGTTCGCCGCTCTGTTCGCGTGTTTCACGTACAAAAGCATGATAGATCCGCAGAGTGCCCTTGATGCGTGATTTGGCGCTATATAATTGCAAAAACATATACATATATGTATTTGATATTGTAAACATTAATGAGTGGAAAACAGAAGCAAAAATATTAAACACAGGCCACCGCCACCACTCGCTCACTTCCACACACACGCACACAGGTTAAAAACAAGAACAATTATACAAAGCGTCAACTAAAAATAAACTCAAAGCAAATACACAAACAAATATTAATATACTCGGTACAATTGAAAAGCGTCTAGTCTAAAGGTGTTCATTGTGGCGCATATCTCTTTCCCCAAGGGAGGGGGAGAAACTATAAAACGATTTACAGAAAGCAAAATTACTACAAATGATTTTTTCTCTAGACGTACAAACATATCTCTTTACATATATATATACGGGGAATGTGCAAACAAAAAAAATCATTGATTTATCGATTTTCTCCGTCAGAGAAGTCGATCCATTCGATTCTTCAAAAATATATCCTTTATTTACTGGTAAATATGAAACATTTTTAGATCAAAGTCCATTCTTAAACCACGCCAGAGACAGAGGCAGCCAGTGAGAGATGAACCAAAATCGTTCTCTGAGATCGTAAAGTTTACTGCTCATCTTAAACAGAACAGCGGAAGCGACCAGAACTCGGAAAATTGACTTGTGGTGATAGTAAAGACTTTAAAATAAGATTGAATAGCGATAAAGAGACAGCATTGTTTTGAAAATCTAATCCAGAAACAGACCTCGTATATATGTATGCACATATATATATATATATATAAATATTTATATATATAACTATTTATATATATAACTATTTGAAGGGTGTAAGGGTGTGTGTGTATGTACAGTTTAAAAAGCAATTTAATTTACAACAAATGGCATAATTTCTAATATCTTATACTTTTGTCATTATTATTTCTCTGATTTCTGTTTAAATCTTTTTTCTTTCTTCTAGTTCTTATAATGTATATAGAGAGAGTTGTGTAAATCAACTGAAATTAAATAAACAAAATCAAACTGCAAATCATATAAACATACCCTACTGACCTGCGCGGACGCAGCGTATAGCTCTGATCCCCAATGGTTCTTCCCTCCTGCTCCGTTGGCAAATTCACCAATGTCAGCTCGACCATGCCCAGAAAGTCATCGCGTGTCAGACGATTCTCGTCAAATACTTGAAAAACAAGCTTATGTTCAGACGGCTTAACCTGCAATTACCAATAGAAATAGAGTTAATCGATAAGATGAGAATTTTTTAAGCGCTAAGACTTACTCTGAATATGAATTCTTCATTCCAGGATGGATTCAGTGTCTGCAAGAAGTTTACAAAGAAATCAATTTGATAAACCTTTATAGATGATGATTAAGCATATAAAACTCAAGTGGTTCTGCCTTTGATTGAATCAGTAGGTCAAAAAACGCAAAAAAAAACCGATTTTTACTTTATCAAGAACCAATAAATTTAAATACGGACATTTGGAAAAAATATTTCTATATACATTTTTTTCTTTGGATATTTTGAGTGGATTAACAATTGAAGAGAGATAAACTTGCCTTAAGTACTTCCTAACACTTGAAAAAAAGGAAAGAAAGAAAATTGGAAAAATTGTTGATAAAGCAATTTGTCAGCTCCACCAATTTACAATCTCCATATGTATATATCTCTGTGCTTTAGTCATAATGGCAAACACACGAGTCCCAAAACTTTTTGATAAAAATTGTGTTCTTTACATTTTATAATCGCACACAATCAAAGCGTTTTGGTTGCCGAGTTTCCCTCCGAGTTAGTGAATAATAATAATAATGGGAAGTGAATGGCGAAATCGTTGATAAGATAAGGACAATGGTCTTTCGCTTCAATAGATGGATGGATGGATGTATTTACCTTCTTTTTTGTTTTAGTTAAGACCGAGTCAATATTTATATCACCATTAATTGTATTCAAATCGATTCTGACATATGGATCACTGTCAAAAGAGTGAAATATATTAGCTCGATGAGATGTTAGGGGACCAATTCTTCATACCTGGCTCCGAAAATATCCTTCTTGGCCAAAGATTGACCACTGAGCACAACAATCCGCAAATGACACGAGTCTCCAGAGTCGTTCTGCAAGAGGAAAAACAAATATACAAAAAACGATTAGGATAAAAGAGAGACGGCAAGAAAACAAATATGAAAGGAAATTAGCAAAATAGGCGAGAGATAGTTTGTTTCATCAGCTGTTTTAAGTAGAGCCACTTGTGCACGCATCGCATGGGGAAACCACACAGCTATTAATACACACACACACACAAAAAAAAAAGAAAGAGAGAGACCAAATTCAATGCTAAGAACCTACTGTTTGTAGTATGTACATATGTATATCTTTATGAAATCCTCCAGTGGGCCACATAATCAGAAAAAAAATTGAATTTTCGTACATACTTTTATTAATAAAATAATAATGTAACTTCAGTTTGAAAAATCGAACACCTTTAGGTGCGGACTAGATATCTCCAAAGTTGAATTTTCACCACTTTGCAGTTTCATTTGCTCCACTGTAAGTGGGTGGGTCATTGAAATAGGGCGTTTTTTCTTTCGTTTGGTTTGGTGGTAAAATTGTAAGTAAATAAGCCGCACTGCCTGGCCAGGCACACATACGCAGACACATGGCCTTACAAATACACACAAACACTCTCTCTCTTGTCGTTTATGCTTAATGCCAGTGATTACGCATACGCCGCGTGTGCCTGCGACTAATTTATGCATTTTTATGCTGGCATTTTGAAGATTCTTTTCAGATTTTGTTTCTTGTTTTTGGTGTTTTTATCTACTTTTGCTTGTATTATAATTGTTGTCGAGCTAGATAATTTCCTCTAGACCTTGACCTTACCGCACATGCTTTTTGGCTGTGATTCATTCTCATTATGTGAATATTAAAGTTATGCGCCGCTGGGTTCCTAGCTCGCTCCTAGCCACACACATGCACATGACAAAATCATATTAATTACATAGTTTTACTACAATATATGGTGGAAAAGTAACGAGAGAGAGCACATATCCCTGCCTTGCCCTTCCATTCCATTTCATCCCATCCAATATATCACCATCTCTCTCCCCCACTTTTTTGGCTAGGATTACAGACAGTATTTTTGAAAAAGAGCTCGTAACTGGATACCCCTTTGGAGCCTGTCTTCTCACACACAGACACACACGCACACCCACTCACACTCCCAGTCCCAGTCCCTATCCCTGTTGCTGACCGACGATGGACAGATAGATGTATGGATAGGACGGATGGATGTCTGTATGGACGGCGCCGTTGTGCGGCAACAGAACTGAATTTTCCTATCAAATATCAAGAGACAACAAACGCGCATGTTGCGGTGGAGACCACACACTGACCCTGACTGGCTTTGTTTTCAGATTTGTTGTTGTTGGTTTTGCATGTGCCATTTTGTCCGCGTCGTTCTGGGGAACTTGGGGGCTGGGGAGGTAAACTTTTCCCATTTTCCATGAACTTGTACTTTTGTATAAGTATATATTGATTTTCAACAAGAAAAGCTAACTACTATGTATATAAAAGCACCGCTTTCTCCATCCCATCCCTCACTACCACCTCTTCTCTTTCACATATTGCAACCGAAACTGAATGCATTCCAATATCTTGGATCCGAACAGCTGAGTATACTGACGTCGCCTCTCGCATACCTAATGATTATTTATAATTGTCGAACAAAGAAAGAACGGGCCAGCAAGCAGGTTGGGGATGGGTGCATGAGGGAATGTCCAATCAATCAGCAAAAAGTTAGGTATAGTTCTAACCAGCTCAAGTAATCCCTAACAGACATTGACATTGAGTCGAAATTGTTAGCTGGCATTCAATTGATTTTTAGCCATTAAATCTCAACTGCGAGCTGACGGAGACAGCAGCAACTGGGGAAATCAGCTAAAAACCGTTAAAAAAAGACATCAAATTGTCAAATATGTGGATTGAAATGCAAGAATCAAATTTAGTTAATAATTTCAAGTTCATAGAACTAAACCAGGGAAAACTTAAAAGGAAACTACTTTTCCAGTATCAGACCCTTCAAAACGGATGACATATAGGACATTATTAAGGCCCAAACTTATCATATTAATTGCTCCACTTGATCTTTGTTCAAGTCTAAGGAGCAAATCGCTAAGTTTGTTATGCTGATTGATATTTCCTCTACACGTTGCTGCTTTTTCTTTTCACCAAAAATATCTTTGCAATCACGAATATAGCGGGCTTTTCTCCTTTTCCCTAGTTATCTTTTCCACGCGCTTTCAATGAGAGACTTTTTCCTGGAACCGATGTACGTAAATCATTACATTATAATTAGGCTCATTCCTAGAAACATAATTTTCATCGTTCCATCGTACCGTTTTGACGACATTCGATGACGCCCACTTAAAAATCGGGAGCTCCCCCCTTCCCCTCCCTCTGCTACTCTGTCTTTCACGTAATGTGATTATCAATTTCCATTTTCCATAATCAGCAACAAATTGGCATAGAAAAATCGTTCACTTTTAGCCTTTCGAATGCCATGTGACATTGAAGTGCACCTCCACCACCCTTCCATGCCTCCACCTTTCCCCCAGCCATGCCATTGTTTATTTTCTCTTCCATGCATCCATAGGATGAAATGGTATATTAAAGTCGCCAAAATGTATGTAACATACCCTATAAAGTATTTATATTCTTGAGCAGTATGAGAAGCCGAGTCGATTGAGACATGTCGATCTGTCCGCAAGAGACCAACGATCTTAGGAACTATAAAAGCTAAAGCTTCCAAATTTCGAAAGTCACTCGTGTAGCATACACGCTGGTCAAGTTTATTCTTTTACGTCCCCGGAATTCGATAGAATTTTCTTGCTCAATTTTCATCGTATCGCAATTTAATTTAGCCCACTGATGCTTGTCATGAATATCTATCATTCTACCAAATTTCACAAAAACCGGTCCATAGACCATTTGCATATATATTTATAGATGTTTTCATATATTCCCATAGATTTCTATATATTCCTATCGATTTCTATATATTAAATTCCTTTCGCCTGACATTTTTATGTATATTTCTTTATATATAAAGAAACTACTTATATATACATACATCTATAAACATTTCTACATATGCCTATAGATTTCTATATATGTATTGGTAATTGATTTCTATATTTTCCTTCTATATATTTAAATTGATTTCAGCTCACCTGTAAGTCCAGAAGTGAATTACCAATCACGCCGACACCCGCGCACTAACTGACCCTCAGGCCCCACGTAGCTCCTTTTATATACCCTGGAGTCATGTAAATTTGGCGGGATCTAACATACCCCTATTTAATTTTACCCTTATTTAATTTAACCCCTATTATTTTTGAAATTTCCGTTAAAATTCATTTTTTTTCAAATTTAAAATTTTCGTTAAAATTTGAAATTTCCGTTAAAACTTGAAATTTCCGTTGAAACTTGAAATTTTCGTTAAAATTTGAAACTTTCGTAAAACTTGAAATTTTCGTTAAAATTTGAAATTTTCGTAAAAATTTAAAATTTTGTTAAAAATTTAAAATTTTGTTAAAATTTCAAATCTTTGTTCAAATTTGCAATTTTTGTTCAAATTTGAATTTTTCCTTAAACTTTCAAATTTTTCTTAATCTAACGGAAACTTTGAATTTCAATTAAAAAAAAAATTTTAAATTAAACATTCCTCTTCACAGAAAAATTCAAATTAACGGAATATATAAATGATATTCTGTTAAACATCGGCGTGATTGGACTTCTGCAATTCGATTGCTAATTCACTCCCGGACTTACAGGTGAGCTGAAATCAATTTAAATATATAGAAATCAATAGGAATATATCGAAATCTAAGGGAATATATAGAAATCAAAAAGAACATATAGAAATCAAAAGGAATCTATCGAAACCTAAAGGAAAATATAGAAATCAATTAGGAATACATATATAGAAATCTATAGGCATATGTAGAAATGTATATAGAAGAAATTTCTTTATATATAAAGAAACATACATAAAAATGTCAGGCGAAAGGAATTAAATATATTAATTTGGTTTTATAAAATTGAATTAGTTTTTCATTTGGTGCATGGTATATCAAAGTCGACCTTACTTGCTTCATTTCATTTTGTTTTCGGTAGTTTATTCTCTCACCCACAACTGAAACCAGTAACAACAAAAAACTGACGATGAATAATAACATACAAAAATATATATATGAATAATCATCATTTGCCTGCCTGCCTGCCTGCCTGATAAGGCACAGGCCGAAAAAAATGGTTCTAAATGAAGTCAAGGCACTGTTGGCTGCTAAACAGAAGCCCAGTAGCCCGTTGTCGTCTACTGTTTAAATAGAATTGTTAAACCGAAGAGGAACGAAAGAAAACGAAGAATTGTTGATAAGAAACGAACGTAAAAAGTAAAATATTTAACACAAAATTCCGTTCCCCTTCCCTTTTTGTTCACAAATATTATTTTAGTTGTAATGTGTGAAATGTGCCCGCCGCTTCCTTTTATGTCATCAGGCTGTAACATTGACATATTTTCAGATCCTCAACGCAATACTCAAAGGAGGAGAAGAACGACCATTGTTGTAAACTACATACTCGTATGGACAACACCATGGCCCTCCCCCACATGGTTTCAGTGGGCGCTATTAGCCTAATTGATTTGTTGACGCTCATTTGCCACATTGTCAAAGGGAACCCCGAAAAGGTCAATGCAAATTCATTACACGAATTGCCCAGTAGATCCCCTCCCATTTACCCTCTATGCAAATGTTATTTGATAGATTACCGACTGACAAATGCGATAGATACATCCAACGCATACTTGCTCATCTAATTCTATATCTACCTAAATTCCACTTTCTCTTCCAAATATTTCCCTTAAATAGAACGTGAAAAATAACAAGAAATGAATGAGAAAAATAAAGATTTAAAATTGGTGGAAAAATATCGGGGAATTGTTTTAATATAAAATATTTCTATAAGTACATATATAATACTAAGGTTAAACGAAAGAGAGCAGCGGGTCGATCAGATCGTGTGGAAAATCAAATAAAATGTATCTAAAATAAATATTTTAAGTTTGTTTAAAGGAGCCTCAGAAATCTTAATCAGACTCTAATAGGCGGCGCTTTCCGCGTCATTGTTTCATTTAATTAGCAATCATATCAATAATTGGGCCTAGGACCATTGACAAATGTCCTTATGGCGAAAATCTATAATATGTGACTGGCTGACATTAAACATCAAACAGTGAATATGGAATACACACACAGACTACACATAAAGCTTCATGTGTGAAAAAAGGCGATCAGCGAGAGCAAAATCAACAGCTGTCATCAGACAAGGTCCTGGTTTAAAGCTGAGGTATTTAGAACAGAGTTATTGCTATCACTAGATTGAGAATTCATGAATCCAACAAGTCGCTTCGCATCGTTGGAATTACCTTGGAAAATTCTATATTTGATGCAAATCGAGGTGTTTATTCTGTTTCAACTTTCAGTACGTTTGCTAATTAATGCTATTATTAAAAGAAGGTTCCAGTTAAATCCAGTATCGAATAGATATACTACTTTATAATAAAAATTTGACCTTCGATCGATTCGGAGCACATGCGTAAATTTGGGCATCTAAGCCAAGTTATAATTTTTTTGATATCTCCCCTACCTGTTGCGAATGGAGGTCAAGTTGAATATTTATAATCTTAAAGGCCTTACGCAGCAAATAGATAAAGATATTTAATGTATTTAATAGAACGTATTTCTATAGCAACGACATTCCTTAAGCCCGTCATCCCCGAAGTGAAATGAGAGTTAGGTTAACGAAATATTCTCGTTTAGTTGATGCGCTTGCGAGTGGAATCCCGACCCGGAAAACTATGCAAATGCGAAGCAATGCGCTAACAAGAGGAGATGAGGATCCATGAGTGGGCGGTGGGGAGGGAGGGTGATATGTGAGCTAGATCTACACATCAAAGTCGGCTCAATTAGCGGCATCTGTAGATATGTGAAGAGAGAGAGCGAGAGAGACACAGACACCGTTTCGGGAGAAATATATTTTATATTCAGAGTATTCAGAGAGAAACTTACATCAGTATTATTGTAGCCATGAATTTGACCATCTTCACTAGCCACCGAGGGTGAAGTGGTTGTTGATTCAGCCATTTTTGATTTTGATTATAATTTAGTTTGATATTTTTGCTTTTGATTTTTTCTCCTTTCGGATGATGAATTTTGGTATTTGTGTTAATTTATTTGCACGCCGCCTCTATGAAAACTAAATTGAACAATAAAAAAAACAAACATTGTACACTTGATGATGGGCCATTCATTTTTTTTTTTTTTTTTGATTTGCGTTTTATTTTTGTTTGTTGTTGACGTTACTCCTTTTCATGTTTTGTTTCAACTGCACAAAACGAGTTAGTGCCCAAGCAATTCAAAGAATTTCTCGATTCGGTCACGGCGAGGCGAAGCGACTGTCGTTGGCTTTTTACGCGTTGCAGTTGGTGGGTCGCGGACCGCGGACCGCAGATCGACAACTGACGACGAGCAGGAACAGGTTCCACAACAATTGCCGTTTTGTTTTTGTTATATATATATATATATATATATAGATAGGTATTTATACCCTTGCAGTGAAGTATTATAATTTTTAGAAAAAATTAATCGGGAAACCCACAGAAAGAAATGGCTTCGAATTCGCTGTGTAACAAGTGAAATGAAGGTTCCATCGTTATCTTTACGGGTGGGGTGCGTGGAGTAAATTGAGTCGCGAATATATAGATTAATAGAGTTCAATCACTGCAAGGGTATAGAAACTTCACCACTGACGAAACTGTCTTCCGGTATGTTTTTATTTTATTGTTGTATATTGCGTATACGTAACGCAACGCAATTCAACGTAACGTTGAAGAGAAGCCGCCGCCAAAAGAATTATGTAGGTTTCCCACCAACAACACTGTCAGCCATTCAGTTTCTTTCTGTTCTTACATATTTGTATTTTGCTTCTTAGCGTGTTTGGTTTTTTGGCATGCATGACTAATAATAAAAAAGGCCCAGAGAAAGAAACGAAGAATCTGATTTCGATTCGGCCATTCTGAATCAGTATCCAAATCCGAGCAATGGCGAATCTTGTTGTGTGTCGTCGACTGGTCTGGATGGGGATATGGCGACGTTGATTCTTCTCTTAGGACGTTGATTATTTTCTGGGCTGTTGCTTTTAGCTACGCTTAGAAATGTATTTTGTTTTCTTTTTTGCTTTATATAATTAACACATTTGCTTGGAATGGATGCATTAAACATTAACCACGTTTATTTTTATCTCTTCTTGTTGTTGTTACTGTTGTTCGTGTTATTTTGCGCGGCAATAAATAATTTTTGTGTAATTCAATTATTCACTTATTTATCTTTTATTAACAGCCCTCAAAAAAAAGAAGGAAAAAACGCAAAAAAAAAAAAAAGAAAAAAAAAACGCAAAAAGCGGCGATAGAAATTATTAAACAACACACCAAGACTATTGCAAAAACATGTTCTCTCAGCAAGTGTGTGTTGTGTTTGGGAGTGTGAGTGCAAACACGACAACAACAAAACAAGTCTCCCCACTTGGCGACTGCCGTTGCACGTAACGGTTCACTCTCACGTTCTAAGCTAAACTAAAGCGAAAAAGCTATGCGCGTCAAAAACAGTGTGACCAAAGGTGTGGGTGTTTAAAATGAATGGTATTGGTAAAGTACAGTGAGTCACAATAATATTCGTTTTTTGTCCAACTTCAAACGCGAATGAAACTATTTAAACTATCAAAATCAAAAATTTTAAAAAGGAAAGCGAAAACTTGGAAAATCACCTTTTCATAGATATGCATAATAGATCAGTCGATATGAACCTTATGGAAAATTTGTAGAATGAGTTGGATCGCCGTGTTCAAAAAACGCCGATATCGTTTACCTTTTTAAAATTTTCGATTTTGTCTGGTTTAAAAAGTTTTATTCGCGTTTAAAATTGACCAAAAAAATACGGAATATTAATGTAAATCACTGTAGGTAAGGGTGGCGCAATTTTCCAAAGGCAAAAGCTGTTTTCTAGTGACGGGGACTTTTCTTGTTGTTTTTTGTTGGGGCTGCCGCCAGAGGGCCAACGAGCTCACTCAGTGTCGCCACATACTTTTGTCTCTCCCGCTAAGTGGCTCTATATCTGTCTCTCTCTCGCTCTCTCACAAGATGAGACGCGAGCGAACAAGTGTTTAAAGCAAAGCAAAACAAAAACAGCTGATCACCCAAACATTCTTGTGTATGTTTATGTGAACTAGTTGCTAGTGCTTGTATGTGTGTGGGTTCATGAGCATCCATGTCTTCTGACACCGGTAGGCTAATACATACATATGTGTATACTCCACGACTCCCCCTTCATCAACATCAATTATAATTGACATTTGACTTGTTGCCAGAGTGAGCGACTGACGCAATGCATACACACAATGTACATACATTAACACATACATATATGTGTGGACATTTGTGTATTAACCGTTAACTGATAACCAATCCGATTAGCTACCAAAAGTCTATAGATGACGTATTAACTTAACATTTTAGACCTGTTTATACTCTACATTCGGGACATAAGGTTACTTATCTATAGGGTTTGTCAAAGTTGGCACACATATAAAACAGCCTGCCCTCCCCCTTCCCACCTGGGCTCTAACCCTAACACTATCGGAGGACAAGCAACATATTAAATAGGTTTAGCAATCAGAATAACTTTTTTTCATAGAGCCACAAATTACTCATTGTTCATCAATTTAATTATGTATCAAGATCGAGATGGAGATGGGGAGAGGGTGACTGGGAAATAGATGTGCTGATGGGCAGCCTCAAGTTCCATTTGGCTGATGCTAAATTGAGATAGATAAATAAATAAAAGAATGTTCCGTTTTAATTGCTTGTTTGCAATATTCTATTTGCAAACTGAAAACCATACATTAGCTGAACGCCCCTGAGTACACTGTCCATCACGCCATTTTGTTGACTGTTGCATACTTATTGGGGACTTTAGTCAGTCTTTCTACCAAGAGTTTGAGAAATCTTTGAAAAACGCGCAGTTATGCTTGGTTTAATTACTAAACAGATAATTTTATGATAGTTCCATTTGGGAAGTGATGAAACACATTATTTACATTATGTAGACACATATCTTATCAGATGAACAAACTATGTATATTTTGTAGTTATTTGTAAAGAAGTGCAAGTAAAATATGCAAAGAATGAAAAAAAGTAACAATATTTTAAAAGTCGCTTGTTACGAAAATGACGCCCCCCGCACGGCACATGCCCAAACCTCACCTACTTCTAGTGCCCCACAGCTGGTTCACAGGCTCCCGATCCCCTCCTCCATCCCGCACCAGCAACCGACTAGATTAGATTAACAATGAAAATACCTTAAAAAAAAAAACGATAAGGCAGATTTTCTCTCTGCCGCCAACCCAAAACATAGAAGAATAGAGAGAGTATGTTTCACTTACCACTGCAGCTAGGGAACGACGTGGTGTATGTCCATTTCCATAATCCAAACGAGGCTGCTGTTGTCCTGCAACAGAGGCGGCACGGCGACGCGGCGGTGGGCGTGGCACGTCGCCACCTGTCGATGTCGATGGAATGGGAGAGGCAGTTACAGTACCGCTAGAACGTGCCGACATGGTGTTTCCCTCCGGCAACAAGCGCGACGACGACGACACACAAAAGAAACAAACGAAATGAAAAGAAGGAAAATGGTTGGCTGCAAAAAAAAGGGAGAGGCAAGAAGAAGATTATTAAAAAGGCAGACTGAGACCGAGACGGAAGTGCAAATTAAAATGAAAAAGAGACGAATGACACGAACGTAAAAGACTAACAATGGTTTTTTTCATTTTGGAAGCTGCTGCAATGCATCTCCCTGCTGCCTAGGTTTGGTCTCTTGGCAAGGCCAAATTGAGTACATGCAGAACAGAGGCAGAGACACAGACAACAAAGAGACATACATACAAACAAAAAGAACGTTACTGGAAATATGTACGTACATAAGTATAAGAGTGTGTGTGTGATATTTGCTATCTTTGTTTGGCTAGCTTTTATGTGGGTGGTACACACACACACACACATACACACCTAGTTGCCGAACATAATTAGCCAAGCTTGAAAGGTTTTCGACCTGGTCATCAGTAGAGAAAATCATACATATGTATGTATCTTATATGTGCATAAATAAGTACATACATACATATGCATGTATGTACTTACTTTTCCCTTTTTGTTTTATTGTTTCATGTTCTTCGCTCTCCTTTGCCTACTTTTTACTTTGACGCACTATATACATAGGTATACAATCTTCTTATTTTAATTTCACTTGATTTATGTACATATATATAAATATGCGCATGTGTGTGTGTTTGCGTTAGGTTTCAATCTACTTTATACATACATTTGTATGCATATGCGGAAAATCATCACGTCTGTAGAAGATATAGGTCTATGTATGGATGTTGGGATGTTGTCTTTCGTTTTCACGTATATACTTATGTATGTACATACATATGTCGTCTGCCTTGCCCCTACGATGTCTTAATTATGGGAAGTTCTTTACCTACAACTAATAGACTAAATTGTAACACTCCCGAGCAGCAGCAGCAGCCTCGAAACTTCAAAAACGCCTTTAAGCTGTAATTCATTACCTTCTCTGCGCCAACTTCTCCCCCACCTTATCGCTTGTCGTGGTTACTCTTTCAATTAATGTACAGCGTGGAAATTACAAGAAGTATTCACAATTTCATTGTTAATAACTTTGCAAATCGCGAACGATGGCACGATACACAGTGTTACCAGCTCGTTTAAAAATACTAGTGTTACCAACTCTTTAAAAAACACTAGAAAAACGCAGAGAACTAAAAAAAAACTAGATAAATCCACATAGAATTTATAGCATAATCTTAGGAGCAGAAGTAAACTCTCAGTATTTAGTATTTTAGTACCAGTATTTGTTCCCGCCATCTGGCATTTTGCTCTTTCTATGCGCGCAGTCACTCTAAATGAAATAAGAAATCTAATAAAAAAAGAGTGTTAATCAAATCCAAATACAAATCGTGGCCATCCAAAGACGCAAACAACTCAGCAGATTTCCAGCACTAATATTAACCACAATAACAACATCAACGCGATTTGTAGCAAATTTCTCGCTCCCCAAATCCAACGGCTAAGCTGGCAAAAAGTTGACAAGTCAAAGGCGTAGAATCAGGAGGGGTTGGCTTGGTGCGCAGTAGATAAAAGAAGAGTGTGTGTGCCAGAGAGTAAGGTGGGGGCGAGTGAAATTGCGTGTTAAAAAGAAACCAAACAACAATAAACTGTTTAACACAGGCAAACTCTATATTAATCGAACAAAAACAATTGAAATTGAGTAGGAGGAGAGGTAACGCATAACGGAGGGGAAATACGAAAAGGAAACAAAATTTTCATGGGTCTAACAGATCAGCAGGATTGGATTGGTTGTGCGGTGTCCATCACATGCGACGAGTTCCTCGGCGTTTTCCAGGGTCTGATCAAGCAGATCTCCGCCGAAGAGATAACCATAGTGCGTGCCTTTCGCAATGGGGTGCCGTTGCGCAAGCAGAACGCCGAAGTGGTCCTCAAGTGTTCGGACATTCAAAGTATCAATCTGATTGAGCCCGTCAAGCAGGATGTGGAGTCTCATGGGACGCCTGCGGTGATTAATAAGCCCACGCCCGTTAAATTGCCTCAGTTTTCCAATATTCTGGGCAAGCAGCAACAATTGCAATTACAACAACAACAACAACAGCAGCAACAGCTGCATCTACAGGATGAGCCGAACTCGCAATTCCAGACAACCAAAATCGGCAAAGCGAATGGACATGGCAGGGCAGCGGGAGTCGGAGCGGGTGTGGGAGCCAAATCTGCATTGAGCGATCAAATGCAACAACTAAAGCTCAATGGCTCATGCTTAAATGGCGTGAACGGCGTAAAAAGGTACAAAAAAGGATCGCTTAAGATCAAGACATTCGTTTATCTCTTTAAGACAACTCTGCAATATTCATACATATGCATATGTATGTATGTATATACACGATTCGCCATATTACTTTCTGATCATTGACCACCATTTTCTAGAAATTGGAAATGTGGAATTCAATCAGCCTAACACTTTGTTAATCAATCATTTTCTATTCAGAGTACTGTCTACAATCACAATCCCCACTATCAATTCCCTGTGTATATTCTGTGTGTGTAGTTGCCTAATATACCCCAATTAGCCACTATAACCACAATTGGTCCCCGGCCATTAAACGAGAGATAAGACTAGTTGTTATTGCGCAAGCCTTATCACCATTCAGAACATGGTTTGCTCGACTACTTCACTACAATAAATTCACTGTGTCTCTTGGTTTCTCCTCTTTGATTTTAAGGACGCCACAAACATCGCGGGCCTCTAGTGCCCAGCAGCAACAACAACAACCACCCAATTCGCAATCGCAACAGATAGCTGCAACACCAAATAGTGTGGCTGCATTTTTTGGCAATATGATACCATCCAAGGTGGAGGTGAAGCTGGGCACCAGTGCTTATAGCTATCGCAGTAGCAGTGCAGATGGCAGCAGCGGTAGCGGCGAGGCAGCCGGAGGAGGTGGGTGTGGTGGCGTTGGCGTCGCTATAAGCAAGCCCATCGATATTATAGGTAATGGAGGAGGAGGCGGCGGCGGAGGAGGATCAGGAACTTATTATCAACAGGCTCAGTCAGCCTCCAGCTATAGCAATGGCAGGCGCAACAATGGAAATGGTTCATATACCAATGGGAATGGAAATGGCATTGGGAACGGTAATGGTAATGGTAATGGCAATGGAAATGGCAAAAACAAACGGAATCGGGTACGCCGGGAAAGCAGCATCAGGCAACAGCAAGTACATCAGACATTCGGCAGTGAGGCAGACGATCCTTTGCTGCAGGAGGATTTTGACTTTGAAGGAAATTTAGCTCTATTCGATAAGCAAGCCATTTGGGATGACATTGAGTCGACCCACCAGAAGCCCGATGTAATGCGTCATTTAGAGCAGAAAAATCAACATCACCACCATCATCAACCGGAGCAAAAGTATAGACACGATGAGAACATTTTGGCCAGCAAGCCTCTCCAACTCCGCCAAATCGAGAGCATGTTCGAAGGCAGCAATGATTTTGTGACCGACGATGGTCTAATCATTCCAACAATTCCGGCCTATGTGCGCAACAAGATCGAACTAATCGCAGATAGAGCAGGCCTGTCGCTGCAACGGCAAATCGATATACTTGCGCGTGGAGCTAGCGACCTGGCCATCACACTGCTGGGCGGTGCTAGACGCTTGACACCGGCCAACAATCATCAATGGCCCAAAATAGTCATTATTTGCGATGGCGTTAAGAATATGAGGTAAGATTTAAATTGACTCGAATTCGATTATATGAATTGTATTGAATTTGGATTCTCTATTTGTGTAGAACAATCAATATTGGAGCCGCCACGGGTCGCCAGTTGGCTTCCCATGGCTTGAACGTGATGCTTTACGTGGAGCAGGCCGAATTAATTGAGAAGAATAACAGCAGCATTGAGATTTCCTTATTTAAGGCCACAGACAATGTCATAGTTCACTCGGTGGATGGTGAGTAGCCTAACTGAAGAGTTAAAAGGCAAGAGTTTTCTGTTTACCTAAATAACTAGTACTCGTTCAGAGTCTGGAATTGTGTAGAGGGAGAAAGTCGGCTGATTGGTCGAAGAGAAACAAACCACCCTACGTTCTCGCTTCTAATCAAATGTTCTTCTTGTTCGCTTTTTACAGCCTTGCACACACCAGATCTTGTGATATTATCAACAAACGTCGCTAATCTTTCCGATTCAATTAACAAATGGCTTAGCGTTAATCGGTAAGTCCAATTAATGCGATTCCAAAGTAACGAACTCCTCTAATCAATATTTATGTTTAATTGTTGCAGTGCTTCGGTGCTGGCCGTGGATCCGCCACCGTGTGGTATTAACGAGGTTGCTATCAAGTACTCAATTCTACCCATTTTACCCTTGAATGGCATATCAACAGTAACAAAGACAACATCAACAGCAGCAGCGGCAGCATCATCTGCTGCAGCCACGCCCACACCAGGGACGTCATCATCAACAACAGCATCAAGCGCAGCTGCAGCAGTAATACAACAACAAACATCAACGAACAATTGTGGCAAATTGTATTTATGTAATTTAGGTATACCGGATAAATTCTATCGTGATTGTGGCATTAAGTACAAAAGTCCATATGGACATAAATATGTGATACCGATTCACTTAAAGGACTGAAACAACGACAAAAGCAAAAGCAAGATACAACTGCACCAGTAAAAGCAACAGCAATATCAGTAATAGCAACAACTGCAACAGCAAAAGCAACAACCAACCAACAATAAACACACCCTTTCATTAATAAGCCAATAACAATACAACTACTAACACTATTACATACAACAACAACCAACATGCAACACCTCCCCCCGAGCACACTTGTGATGATCATCAAGTCCAGTTTCCTGTGAATCTAGCTCTTAGTCTAGGTCTTCGTCTCATTTAGCACTCGATTTATAATTTGATCTACATACATCAATTTTAGTTCTTAAATTATAGTTGTTTATGCCTCAAATCTACACTTAGAATTATTATATATATCAACAACTTTAACTATTACCATTTACGTAAAGTTGTGTAATATATTTTTTTTTTTTTTAATTTCGTTCAGAAGGAAAGGAGAAAAGAGCAAAATAAAGCTGCCAAAATCTATTTCTAATTTTTTCCAATCTCTTTTTCATTGTTGCTTCATGCGAATTTAAATATCGATTTTGTTTGCTAGTCCAGCATTTAAACAAAAGCAAACCACGACAAACATAATTCCTAAATAATTAATAAGAAATGTTTGCCTATAATTATCCCCAAGAAAATCAGAAAGAAATCACATTCTTAAATGATTAATTCCATGTAAAGTTAAACGAACAAATGGAAGACAAAGTATATGGCTTTAATTTTAAATTTCAATTTTCCATTTCTTTTCACTATTTTATATTCTACATTCTCCGACTCTTTTATTAATTTTTGAAAAAACATTGCTCTAAATTCTTTTCCAAATCCACACTCGCAAAAATACTAGAAACATGTTTATCAAGCAAAATCAAAAGAAAACCATAGAAAAAAGGAACTGTCGCTAAAAAAAAACAAAGTTGAAATGTTTGTATATAAATACATAAAAGAAAGTAAAATGGAAAATCATGTTAATTAACTTAGTGAGAAATAAATGCGCAATAAATGCCAAATTAAATGTCTATTTTTTAAGCAACAACCGAAACAACAACTATTATATAAAGCATAAAACAACAAAGAAAAATCTATTATTATATATATTATTTTAAAAAAATTTAGATATATCTTAGGCTAGTTCTATAAGCTAACACACACACTTTATCTATTATGTAGATTTGTATTAACTTAAGTGTCTAAACAAACAAAATCGAGAACCTAATTTTTGTACCCATCGAATACAACCAACAACAACATGAAGAAAGAACACTTTAATATACTTAAAAATCAATTGTAGATCGATGAGAATTTTCTAAACATTATAAATCTAATCTAATAGTGCAAAAATTTTTAGCATGTTGCGAACTCAAAGGCAACCAAAAAATCTTATAATTCAAAATTATTTGTTGTAAAGCAAACAAAAAATTAGACAAACGGAAAGCAGTAAGATTAAGAAACTAAAAATTCCAATAATATTGATGATCATCCATCTTAAAAAACAAAAACAATAACCACATAAGATATACTATATATATATATGTGTATGCATATATATATATATATATATATATATATATATATCAACAACAAAAACATTGTAACAGAGAGTTAAATGCGATTTCTACTGACCCCAAAAAGAAGGGAAATCGCAGCGACTGTTTTGAGTTAGGAGTAGGAGAGTTCACAAGACGTTTAATGGATCAAGAAGTTAAGAGTGAGGCGCAGCTGAGAAGGTTTTCCCATTACAACACCAACTACAACAACAGCGACAAACAACACCAACAAAACAAAAAAACAGCTAGAGATTTTTCTTTTATTATTTTTTTTGTTTTCGGTAATGCTTTAAGAAATTGTGGCAAAGTAACAAACAAAAATCAACTCTATTTCGGGCCAATTGAAAATATTGTAACAAAACGAAAAAAAGGAAGAAACTTAATTTTAAAAACAAATGTAACAAAAATCTTTTGGAAACACACAAAAACTGTAAATTAGAAAAAACGATCAAGAAAAAAACTAAACAAAAAAAACGTAAAGAAGTTAACATAAAAAACAACAATCCTTAAAAAGAAAGTAAAAAGAAACAACGGAACAGCAATAATAAAAAAAACAACACCGAGAAGCCTTCTCATGAAAAAACAGAAAAAACACCTGCGTTTGATTGCGTTTTGGTTTTGGGACAAATTATTGGGCAAGAAAGTAGATTTTGCCTTCAGCCACGTTTTTTGGCAAAATAAAGTCGAAAGATTTCTTCTTACTGAGTTAGAGAAACAATGAAGTACCTCACATCACTATCAAAAAGCAATAAACACTAAAAATTCTAGGAACTAGAATAATGCCCAAATCGCTCAACTTGATTCTCATTATAGAAATATGTACATACATATATCGGTTTTTGTACTTACATACATCTGCATAGAAGCTCCAATTGATTACAACAATATCGTTAATCCCAGCCGAAATCCCAATAATGTTAACGATTACACCATTATTTTTCACCTAAAAACACGAACAGAAAATATAAGTTCAAGTTGCTGGGATTGGTAAATATTTTATACTGGTATACCAGAAACTGTAAAAGATATTAAATACATATTTACACCGTATTGGAGGATTATAAAAGAACTATTTCGAATGACAACTCTTTTTTATATTTATAATTTAAGAGAAAAAATAAAGTTACCTCACGTCAATATCTAGGACCTAGAAACTCCATTTATTCTAGGAACTACATTAATAATGCCCAAATCACTCAACTTGATTCTCATTTTAGAATTATGTATATCGGTTTTTGTACTTACATCTGCGTAGCAGCTCCAATTGGTTACAACAATATCGTTGATCCCAGTCGAAATCCCAATAATTTTAACGATTATCACCATTATTTTTCACCTAAAAACACGAACATAAAATATAAGTTCAAGTTGCTGGGATTGCTAAATATTTTATACTGGTATACCAGAAACTGTAAAAGATATTATATACATATTTACACCATATTGGATGATTATAAAAGAACCATTTCGGAAACAAATGACGTTCCTATTAATAAAATGACAAGTCTTTTTTGATATTTATAATTTAAGTGCAATTTTATTACAATCGTCTTAAGTCCATTAAAGTTATTTATTTAAATTGTTTAATTTGTATATAACATAAAAATTTGTGTATAGATTTGTTTTTTGTTTTACTTATAGAAAAATAATTATTTAGTAGTTGCATTTACGATTTACTGATTTCAAAAATTGCTGGTAGTTGGTAATATTGGTATATATATATATATAGTATGTATGTGTATTAATTAATTGATTTTGAAAGATATTCTTACCCACTGTAAAATAGTGCCACAAACAACTCTCTCTTTATCCTCTCAAAACTCTCATACTATATAAATATCCTTTTGCCATTACTTTTTTTAAATGCTGTCAAAAGAAACGAACATTAAAGAGAGAAGGAGTAGAAGTACATAGAATGAAGGATGGAAGGATGCAAGGAAGGACAGAAGGAAGGAAAAGAGCCGCCCAAAGAAAATAAACACGTGTGGTTGAAGAGAGAAATAATTCTTATACATAGGATGTAGTTATATATTATATTGGTTGTGCATGTATTATATTGGTTGTATTTAGTAGTAGTAGTAGTACCCAAAATACTCACTCTCTCACGTATATCGCGTATAATGATCGATTGATTGGTTGGGCTCAGGCTATATTGGATCTGTGTGTCAGTGCATCAGTTCAGTGGCTCAATCAAAACTTTTGCATGAGAAAGAGATGGAAGTTAAAAATGCTTTGTTTTTGTTGCTGGTTAAAAAACTACTAACAAATTTGTTGATTGACCTTTGATTTGGTAAAACATATGTATGTATGTGTATTGGTTGATTGAGTTGATATTGGAAATACGTACGTTAAGAACTCCAAAACTGTGGAAGAAATCGTGGAAGATGGAAGAGAAGGAACACCCTACAAAAAGACGCCATAATGAGCCAGCCGCCATATTTGACCCTCTCTCTCTCTCTCCCCTAGACCTTTCTCTCTATTAAATGATACGTACCCAATGTCAATGGATATGGCAACGGTAATCTAACGGTTATCGGTTAACACTATACGTACCCAAAACAAAACACATACAACACACAATTATATAAACGTCGTCCGGAAGAAAATACGTACCCAAACTATATTGTATACTATATATCTGTTGGTATATGGATCTATATGTATTTGTATAACTGCCAAAGAACTAATGCTAGATTGAGAGAGATAGAGAGAGAGTGAAAAAGAGAGAGAGAGAGTGAAAGAGAGAGTGTTTCAATACTCAATACGTACCCACCACACCACACCAACCAAGCTGTGTGCAAACATGTTAATTGGCTGCAAAATTTAATTAGAGCAGTGATACATTGAGTTAGAGAAGAGAGAGAAGGCTTACCCTAAACGGGCCAAAACTCGGTCAATTCACACACACACACACACGCGTAGACTCACGGGTCACGGGTGGGGTAGAAGAGTTGGGCAGGCGCGCGGCGATAGCTGAGAAAGTATATAGTCGAATTGTTTTGGTTTTTTGCACATAGTATGTATGATGTTTTTTGTTTGTTATTGATATAGGAGGAGGAGATCCAGTGTTGCCCATAAAGATAAAGGAGAGATTTCCCTATTAAAACTACATTAAGCCCATTAATAGTCTCAATTGATAATGAATATCCAAGACGACTAAATTATTTTTAAACATCAATATTTCCCTGTGTTCATTACAATATTAAGAATACTCGAACTCTTGACTTTTGCACTAAGCATCCTATACTATTCCTAAAAAACAAAAACACTAATCAATTTGTTAATCAATTCTATACACAATACAAATATCATCTTATCAAAATATACATATACATATGTATGTATGTATGATAAATCACATAAAGGTACAAATCTCCATTAAATATTTAGTTAGATTTCACAAATGGTGACCCCGACGTGTGACACCCCTTCTTGTAATTTAAAAGACAACAAAAAAACACCCCGCAATTGGGAAATCTCTCCTACATACTTAGTACTATAAGTACACTCAATGGGCATCACTATTTTTTTGCGAGGGGTTCTACAACAAAATAGAGTTTTTGGTTTGTTTTTATGTTTTGTTTGGGTCTCTACATACCGGCATATCATACTATTGGGTTCGAGGGGGAGGGGCCTGGTATACCAAAAACTATACATGTGTATGCATTATATTGAATTTTGTAAAGTTCTTTACAGCTTTTTGGATTTTGTTTCGTTTTTTGATTTTGGATTTCTGTTCAGTTATACCATTTACATACGTTTTAGCTTTATTTTTTTTTTTTTGTGATTTTATGTTTTTAAGAGAAGAGTCAAATCAAATGGGAAAATTATTAACATTTTACAATGAATATCAATGAATGTGTAGAGATATATCGGATATATATATATATATATATATATATACATATAAGTATATCCATATATATGCTTTTAGGGCCTAATGTTAATTTCATTAATTATTTAGTTTTAAGTTTTGCTTTTGCTGTAGTTTTCTTTTGTTTTTTGCTTAATTGTTGTTGGTGGTTGGTATTCAATTAATTCTACGTACGTGCGCTGACCCAGAATTCTGCTTCATTCGCATCTCTCTCATCAGGAAATGGAACTGCAAGTCCAAATCCTAGCGACGATAACGCTCGCGGGAATAGGAACGTCTCCGGCTGTTGCTGTTGTTGTGGTTGCCGCCGGCAAAGTGATTGTAGTTACGCCTCTCGTGGCGTGGTGAACGCTCCCTCGACCGAGGCGAACGGCGACGTTCATCAACACCACCGCCTCCGCCACCACCACCACCACGTCGGTCTCCTCCACCTCCGAAGCGTCCTCTGTCATTGCGCTGGTGTCGTTCCCGATCGTTTCTGCGGCCATCACGATCGCGATGCTCACGACCACCATCTCGTTCACGACCACCACGCTCACCTCGCTCGCTGGCATCGCCGCCACCTCCTCCGACTCCATCGCCCTTGGAACGGTCTTCTGTAGCTGTACGCCCATTGTTGCGTTCATTCCGTTCACTTCGATCGCGATCGCTGTCGCGCTGGCCGCCGCCGCCACCTCCCCGCTGACGCTCTCGGGACCTCGAACGATGCACCCGCGACCGTCGATCCAGTTCACGCCCACCTACAAAGTAGCGATTTCGGCTTCTGCCTTCATCGTCGCGATCTGGTATCTTACCCGTGCGCTTTAGTTCGGCCTTGCGCGGCGCTGCGGTCTTCTCCAGCTCGATCAGCTTCTCTCGTATGGTGAGAAAACCCAGATGCAACTTACCACCAAAGTGGTCCGCCAACCGTATGTCATTGTCGTGAATGCCCAAATAGGCGGAGCAGACTTCGCAGACGCGCAGTTTTTGCTGCTGGTATGTGGAAGCCGGCATCGAGGTGCGATACTCATGTTCGGCTTTGGTCTTCTTGCCCCTTAACTCGTCAATCTCCTTCATCAGCTCCATGCTGTCCTCCACTTCGCCAGCCTCGCCCAGAGCCTCGGCCTTGGCCAGTTTCTTGCCAATCTCTTCAGCCAAAGCGTGCACAGCATTAGCCTTCTCGGCCACCTCAGCGGTCAACTCCTCTTGGGTCTCTTTCAAGCGCTGTTTGGCTGCATCTGTGCGGCGGTCGCAGTCTGCAATGAAGGCCTGCAGATGCTCCATGGCCTCGATGTCGTAGTAGTAGTCTCGCGATTTGGCCGCGCTCTCGTAATCTGCACGGAAAGCCAGGTCATGCACTTTGGGACACTCACCCAGATCCATGCGTGTGGACGCCAGTATATCGTGGGGGCAGCAGTCGAGCAGGAACGACTTGCAGACGCGAGTGTCCGAGAATTTTAGCTGCCTCTCATCTCCGTTGCGAGCGGTGCCCATTAGCTGGTCCAGCATAGCGCGCATCTGGTCTGTGGCGGACATCTTGTTGTTTGGGGCGCTCATCGTGACCTTTCAGTTTTTCGCTTAGGAAAATATATTTGCTTTTGACTTCACTTAATTTTTATGAAAATTTATGCTCGAGTGTGTGTCTATTGAAATGTTGCAGTGTTGTCAAGTGCTGAGAAATCTAGTGTTTCAAAATATCGGTTAATGGTATTCCGACACATGTTTTGCTGGTAGTCCAAACGTTTCGATTTAGCGAGAAAAAGGCCAAAAAGATATATGAGGTGCGTTGTGGCCGCCATATATGTGAGTTGTCCAACACTAATCACTAAAACGTTTTCAGCGGCAGTGTTTTTGTTGATTCTTTCGTTTTGGCGGAATTTTAGTTTAAAATTAATTATTTTCGATTAACACTTCACAAATAGAATGTCAGATGACGACGACATACAGTACGTTAAGCGACAGCGTACTCTCCATTATGGTTCGCTGGAGGAGGTGGAGCGGAAGCGTCAAACAGCCGGCTCAGCGGCGTCTCAAACAACAGGAGGAACAACAGCAGGAGCAGCATCAGCAGCAACAACAACAGCACCAGCCGCAACGCCAGCGACTGCGACGGGAGCCCCACAGGTGACGACGACGGCGACAGGGCCAGCCACAACTACAACTACGGGAGGACAGTTAGAGGATATAGACTCCGATGAGGACTATGAGGAGACAGCTAAGAAGTCTGCAGGTGCCAAAATTGGCCAACAGACGCCGCCAACGGCAGCTGTTTTGGCCCACAGGATCGATGATGATTACTTCGATCTGGAGGCCGAGATGGAACGCGATACGGTGGCCCTACTGGAGGAGTTTGAACGCAAGAAGCGAGCACGCCAGATTAATGTCTCCACCGACGATTCAGAGATTAAAAACAATCTACGTCAGCTGAATGAACCAATTTGCTATTTTGGCGAGGGTCCAGCTGAGCGGCGACGCCGCTTGAAAGAACTCTTGGCCAGCCTGGGCGAGAATGCCATTAAGCAGAAGCAGGGCGAGGAAGAGGATCGCAAGCTGCAGCAGCGTGAACAGGAGCAGACCACCTGGTATCACGAAGGACCCGATACGTTACGTGTGGCCCGTCTCTGGATGGCAGATTACTCTTTGCCCCGCGCTCGTGACCGCCTGGAGCGAGCTAAAGAGGCTCTGGAAGTGCCTAGTGCCACACGAGCTGGCCGCATGGTGGAGATGCAAAAGAAGCTACAATCTCTGGCCCCACTCTGCTCGCAGGTTGGCGACACGCGGCCTGTAAGTAGTGCCGCTTTCAATGAGGACTCCACGCTGTTGCTCACCTCTTCCTGGTCGGGACTGTGTAAGCTCTGGAGCGTGCCCGATTGCGGGTTGAAGCAGACATTGCGTGGTCATGCCAGTTATGTAGGAGGCGTGGCCTTGCGGCCCGGCGTCAAACCGGATGAAGAGAATGTGGTGGCAATGGCCTCGGGCGGTCATGACGGTGCTGTCAAGCTGTGGGGCTTTAATAACGAGGAATCCATTGCCGATATCACCGGTCATATGCCGCATAGGGTGTCAAAGGTGTCTTTCCATCCATCCGGGCGCTTTCTGGCAACAGCCTGCTATGATTCCAGTTGGCGTCTCTGGGATCTGGAGCAAAAGACTGAGGTGCTCCATCAAGAGGGACACGCTAAGCCGGTTCACTGTCTGAGCTATCAGTCCGATGGCAGTGTCCTGGTGACCGGTGGCCTAGATGCCTTCGGCCGTGTCTGGGATCTGCGCACTGGACGCTGCATTATGTTTCTCGAGGGTCACTTGGGCGCTATCTTTGGCGTGGACTTCTCGCCCAATGGCTTTCACATTGCCACTGGCTCCCAGGACAATACCTGCAAAATCTGGGATCTGCGGCGACGTCAGCCAGTCTACACCATTCCCGCGCATACCAATCTCATTTCGGATGTGAAATACCAGCAGGACTGCGGTAGTTTTCTGGTCACCTGCTCCTACGATTCGACAACAAAGATCTGGTCGAACAAGACCTGGCAGCCGCTGAAAACGCTGCAGGGACACGACAATAAGGTCATCTCTGTGGACATCTCGCCCAATTCTCAGTATATAGCGACAACGTCATTCGATCGCACATTCAAACTGTGGGCACCCGATAGTTGATTATTTTGTTTGATTTTCATTTTCATTTTGATTCTGGTTCCGTTTTCGTTAGATCAGACAATAGCCCAAGAAAAAAGTTTCCACAAAAAAAAAAAAAAAAAAAACCAAAAATATAACTGGAAACTTTTCGCGTTTTCGTTTCGTTTGTATAACATTGAATTTTGTTATTTTAGTAACGCGAAAAGCGCGATTGTGAGTAGCGCATGATGGGAATAACACATGTGGAAAACATTTGCATTTCGTAAATTTAAGCATTTTTGTATAGAAATTGTTAATAAATAAAATACAACATTTTTTTTGGTACAAACACAAACAATCGATAAATAGAGTTTTCTCAAAAAATGTGAGCTTACCGTCTCTGAGAAATGTACTCCACAATCCCTCCACATATATGGTTAATCGGTATATTCGGTATATTATTTGAACACTGGAAATGAATAGAATCTATTGAAAAAATAATCTTATTTTTACGGAAAAAGATAGTACCTAAGTTAGGATCCTCTCCTCAACGATGTTTAAGATGACGTCAGAAAATAGGTTAAACCAAGGATTTGAATCGGTTAAGGCATAATGGATGATATTTTTTTTTTTTTTTTGGTTTTGGTTAAACAAACAAATAAAGTTTCTGTATACTTTATGCGTTTCAAAACGCACATTACCATTATTGTTTGCGAACGGTATGTGTGTATTTGAGTGCAAATATGTAGCGGTTAACGCTTAAGTTTCTGTCGCTTATGGTCAAAGCTTGTGTGTCTTAGAAGTTATATACTCACGGTTCGATCTATTTGATTAGTTTAAAGGGTTAATAATGAACATTTTTGTACTTAATGGATAAAGGGTTAATATAATTTCTTTTCGTATATTTCTTCTTGTTGTTGTTATATGACATACTTAGACATTTATTATAGAATTTTAACTAAAATTTAACTACCACAGATAGGTTGCAATTACATATACATATACATACATATATATATATATATATATTTATAAAAAGACATACATACATTGAATAGTTGTAAAGAATAGATTTTGTATAAGTTTCTGATTATTCATTATGAATGCCAAAAAATGGTCAGTGATTTACACATATACTTATGTATGTATTTATATTTGTTGCGTTAAGTTTTCGACTATAGCATTTGAGATTTGCACAGAATCCACATATACGATTAGGTATGTACGTATGCATGTATCTATCTATATATATATATCTATATATATATATATATACGTACATATATACATATGTGTATATATAGTTATATAAATTTTAATGAGGTTTTCTAAAATGCCACTTAACTAAATACATAATAATAACTCTTGCATTAGGCTAAAAAACTAGACAAAATGATAACTAATTAACAATTAAGGTAAACATTTATTGGAAATCTGTTTTCTTGTTTTTTTGCTTTTGTTTGCTTTTTAATTGGAGTAGTTGTTGCTGATGGATAGTGGATTGAATCTTTTTAGACTGTAGTATCTGGAGCTGGTGCTATGGGCTGTTTGGATTCGCATACATCCAGCGAGCGTGAGGCTTGCGCTGGCCCAGCAACATCCAAGTGATCCTCTGGTGCGATATCAATACGATGGGCTTTCCGCCAAACAACCAAATCCATGAGAAATGCCAGAAACATAATACCAGCCGTTATGCCTGCAACGGGAACAATGGAAGCAAGATTTCAATTCACTTCTCACTTCGTTTAATTGGGATGCTTCGGTGGGATGCTTACCAAGAAAATAGTGCCTAAATGTGTCCGCATCGTATAGCGAACAGGCGCCATGCTTGCCACATACCGATTTCCATATCAGACAGGCCGAATCCACGACAGCGCCATAGATAATGGGACAAGGAACATTTCCAAATAGGCCAATGGCTGACTGTATGACACCCATGGCCATTGCTTTATCTGTGCATGGATAACATCATCATGGTCATCATTAAGTCAAGACGATGATCATCATTATGGTGGGTGGATACTTACCCTTTGGATGTGTACAGCGCATGACGAGCAGCATGCTACCCACCTCGGAGGTGGAATGCATAAATACGCAAATGGCAAAAATCAATATAAAGTAGATGAAGTTCTTGCAGTTATTATCACAGTAACCATTGACCGCCTCAGCAACTGCAAAATGGAGACAACAACAAAAAATCTTTTAGATTAAAATATGTACATATTTATGTATATTCACACCTATTACAGAAGGTGGAATAGCCAGCCTCCATAGGTATGCCATTCTTAGGGAACTATTGTGAAATTTCACATGCATTTGATTAAAAGATTGGACCCTCCTTACCATCTGGAATGCAAGCACAATCCGAATAGAGAGTGCGATTATCGGTGGCCCTCAGCGAGGAGCTGCTGCAGCCGGCATGGCAGGCCGAGATATACATCTTGCCATCGGCGCAAATTGGGGCGAAATTCTCCTTATCACAGGTACAGTTGAGTGCAGCGGTGCAAGCGGGCTCAATGATAGCGGGGCTAACAATTGAAAGAGACAGAGAAAGATAAGAGAGAGAGAGAGTGAGTCATTGAAATTGGAAGTTGGAAATTGATTCCACACTCACCTGTTGCCATCGCTGGCCTTATAGCCGGCAAAATCATTCATGCTGCAGCCAATGAACATTAATATGACCATGCCCGCCGAGTAGACCAAGGCGGTGAAGGCTATCCATGCGGCGACACCTTTGGCAGTGGGTTTACGCTTCAGGATGAACAGACCGGATATAACAATGCCAATGCCCATGACAAGGATGCCACAGAAGGCGGCTATTAGATTGGCATCGTAGGTGGCTAAACGGAATTGCGTCTCTAGATATTTGGGCAGGAACGTATACAATCCGGCAATGGGCAGCAGATGAAAGACGCACGAGGCCGTGCGGAACATGAGAATATCATTGCTGAGCTGACGGCGTACAGTCTTGGGAAAGTCTGCAAAGACAGAGAGCGAGAGAGATAAAGAGAAAGGGAGATTAGTTAGATCCTCTTCCAAATATGGTGGTAGACTCAGTCTCACCCTTCAGTTTGGGTTTCTCTTCCAGTTCGGGTGGAGCAGCTGCTGCTGTCTGTGTTTGGGTCGTCTGGCTGGGCTTCTTGCCGCTAAGCTGCTTGGGAAATGAAAACATGGCAATGGAGGCCATTAGCATGAGACTGCCAATGGCAACGGGACCCAGCCACCAGGCGCCTATCCAACGCGGATCACTGGCATCGAAGCCGGGATTGGTGAAATTCACATACCAACGGGTGCAAAAGCTGCCAAAGATGAACCCGGAGGCAGGGCCAAGGATTCGCATGCCAATGGTGACAGCCATGTACATGGGCGACTGTTTGCTGCCAACATTGTCGTCTATGTAGGGAATGCCTAAGGTGGCAACTGCCGTCTGGCCAATGCCAGAGCTGAGGAGGCTGCCAAAGAATATGCAAAGCACAATCACTGTGATCTTCGAGTGGGAGGCCTGCTCCTGTTGGCGCTGTTCATTGCATTCGCTGCCGGCCAAAGTGCCATTGCCACCCAGCAGGCAGAGATTCGGATTTGGTTGAGCCAAGGCCATTAAGCTGCTGCCGCTGCTGCTGATCTCTTCCAGCTGTAGCAGCGGCTGTTGCTGCTGAAGGATCACACTAGAGTGCATTAGCTGCTCGCCAAAGATAAAGTGCGGCAAGGCACAGGCGAAGGCCGCTATTGAAAAGAGAACCATGCCGCAGGCTATCCATCTGGGGCGGTGGCCACGGCCGGCAAAGTAGGTCAACAACATGGCCGTACAGATCTGCCCCATCTCACTGGCACTCAACAGGAATCCAGTCGTCTTGGACTTGATCTGGAAGAGCTTCTCTATGGTTGTGATCACGGACACAAAGTATGTCATATACATGCCCTGAAGAATGTAGGCCAACAGAAAGACCACCATAAACACATGCGTTGAGGCGAATCTTCTGGCCCATCGGGGCCGACACCCAAATAATCCGCAATTGGATCCCTCATTCGCCCCGCCATTCAGATCCGAATCGAAATCGGATTCATCCGATTCACTAGAACGTGCCGGGGGCAATTTATAGCCACCGGTCAGTGGTGCCTGCTCATGGGTATATTTCTCATGGACTCGAAGATTGTGTCCGTGCCCATGGCCGTGACCATGTCCATGTCCATTCCCATTATTGTTGCTGAGCAGGCCATTCTTTAGATTGTTTATGTCCTCGGATGCCTTCCATTCGTTGTTATTGCTGGGCGCACTCTCGTACAGCATTGTATTAGCTGTGGGGGTGGCTGTGGCCGTCGGAGTGGCCAATGAGTCGCCATTTGTGTTATTGTGCTGGGCCAGCAATGGGGTGAATGCCTGACTGGAGTCACGTCGTCCGCCAGAGCCATTCTGATGATAGGCATTGCCATTTCCATTCCCATTTCCATTCCCATTGCCATGGCCATTGCTGTGGCCATTACTGGGTTTATTTGTTGGTCCACCACCAGATGCAGTTGCTCCACCACCTGCCGCAGTGGGCATCTGATGTCCTTCTATATCGCCGTTGCTCTTCATCATATTTCCTCTTCTTTTATTATGTGTGGGATGGATGAATAGTTACGGACGAGGGCAGAGGAGGAGGAGCGGGGTCGTGGAGAATCTCAATCAGTTGGCTGTGAGTATAAAAACCTTATTGTGGAAAGGGGGGTGGGGAAGGCCACTGGGCAAACTCTTGATGATCTAAACAGATCGTACGTCGTTTCGCCTTTACTTCTTGGACCCTTTTGGTTATCTCTCTAGTTTAAGTTGTCTGGATAATAATAGTTTGTTCCATCTTTTGCTCTCCGACACTTGGTCTTCTCAACATGGATAAGCGAATCGGGGTTGAGTTAAGTTTGGTTCTTTTCTCTTTATCTTGATCTTCAGGATGATATTCTCAGTTATATCGCTTGATCCTAGCAACGAGGTAGATTGGTTGTTTCTTCTGGTTTCTGGTCTAGTAGTCAGTTTAGAATCTTTGTTGCAATATGGCAGTGTTATCTGCAAAAGAAATATAGACAAAAAACAAGTCAAAATTGATTCCCAGAAGAGCTAATCCTAAAAATTATTTTTTTAAATATTGTCAAATTGATTTAAATTGGCCGATTCAGCGAGTTGGATATAAAGATGATACCCTTCCTCATTGTAGGGTAACTCCAGTCGGTAGCGGCGAAAAAACTACATTATATAGAAATTGTGATAAGTTCGACTGTTGTTCCAAAGTGTTTTATCTCAATCGTTAATTGGTTATGTAATTCTTAACTCAAAAAAAAATATGGAAATTTCTCTTGCGCCTTTTGGATAGGCAACACAATATTCTGTTTGCCCGATCGTGAGATATTTTTTTTTTTAGATATATACTGTATATATACTTGCCAACTGAACCAATCCAATGAGGTAAGCAGCAAAATAAAAAACTCACTTCTTCCTTTTTTTTTTTGGTTTGGTTTTTTTTATTTGTTTGTTATTCTTCTCCGCAAAACAAACTAAAACACAAGAAATGGCAACGCAGACTGCAAAAAACGCAACACAAAATCGCGTAGAGCGCACAAAAAACACTCAATTGTATATACTATATATATATATATATAAATATATATGTATGTATATATGTGGTTGTGTGTGTGTCTATATAGGAGGAAGAGTCAGAATCTAAAGCAAATCGGCTTATCAGTAACACGCACACATACATGTACATATGTATGTGCACTCCGAATCGCTTGGCGGCATTAAAACGCAGTCTACACTCAATCTATATATACATACATAAGTAGGTATATATATATATATATATATATATATATATATGTATATACGGGTTGAAATGGCTGTGTGAGTGTGTTCAGCCAAAAATGTTATTCCTGATGTTGTAGTGAAGTGAAGTGGAGTGGAGCGAGATATGTATATGTTTCGAGAACTTGAACAATTGCCGAATTCACATAGTAAGAAACAAAATGTATACCAACTTATACATATGTATATATCTTGGGAGCATGTTTCGGTTGTTAAAACCAGAAGTCAATTAAACTTTCCAAAACAATTATTCAGAAATCTACTGACATTGTAGTCAGGAGCGAAAGAGAAGATCTCCGATCTCTCAGGAGAGATTTCTAGTTTCTATAGATACGCTAGCATTTTCTATACAATTATATAAATGATTTGTACTGTGACAAACTGCACAAAAAGTGTGTTTTTTTCTTCTTTTCTATGTATGTATATCCTCGTTTTCTCTATACGTATGTATGTGCATATGTACAATATAAGTATACCTATGTATGTATATGAAGAGCAAATATTAAAACAGTTTGTCAAAATCCCAATTCTACCTACTCGTATCTCGTATTTTGTTTTGGCAAAAAAAAAAAAAACAAAAAAGTTTCAATGTCAACCGAAATATAAGCGAATTCTTCGCTATACCCTCGTCAGTGTTGGGGCATATTGGTTTTCACCATTAGTACATAAATAAACATGATAAGGACGATATCCTTTAACTTCAGAGGATGACTTCATTATTTTTGGGATCCTCAGGCAGATGTTAAGTTGAGTTGGAAAATGGGGATCTTCCGATCTACATAAAATTGATTGATTGAGCTCAATCTGTTGCAAAAAAATACGTTTCTGCAACTAAATTATTAAGCTCGATCTAGTGTCATCTTTTGTGTGGACATTATAGAGTATGGAATGGTCGAAAAAATCAAAATTGGGTTTGTTTCGTTCTTCTTGTTGTTTTTAGTATGAAGTCTAAATTTTGCTTTTATTGCTCTACCCACAATTTGACTTGGCATTTTGATATAAACCTACACATAAAGTAAGTGTATGTACATATACATATGTACATTTGTATAAAAAAGACTGTGACACAATATAATTTCACTTTCATTTCACTTAAGCACTCCCACTCCCATTCGCACCCCCATCCCCATCCCCATCCCCACCTCCTTCTCCTTCCCCTTCCACCTACGCCGTTGACTAGGCAATTCATAATTCAATTGCAATCGCAGCGCATGGCTCTTGCAGTCGGAAATCTTATCATAATTTTTGTTACTGTATGGCTCTCGACCTCGCTGATAAGGAAAGTGAAATTGCTTAGATATTGCTTTGCCATGCCCATAATGTAGATGTGTCTGTGCGTTGCAATGCCTAACAGAGAGGCAGACAGAGAGAGAGAGTGAGAGTGAGAGGAGCGGTGGGGATCTCAGACCCCATCTAGGCGTCATAAACTTTGGCCTTGAAATTGTTATTGTTGTTGTTGCTGCTGTTGCTGCTTGATTTATTAATTGCGCATTTTGGTGCAAATTGATTTGGTGGTGCTTTTGCTTTATTCAACCCACCTCCCTCTACAACCACACGCCGCACTCTTCTTTTTTGAAATGGAAAATTAAATACTTTATTTGTTGAAACAAAATTTTGCTAAAAATTTATATTTATGTGTAAACCAGACATCAATTGGGTCGAAAAGGCAAGCGAACGTGCCCACAAATTCTAATCTTGTGAAATTCGAGAATCAAACAACAAATAAATATGGAAAGCAATAGAAAAATTGAGCAAATAAAATTCACTGAAAATATCAAATTTATACTACTCGTATTTTAAATGAATAAAAAATATATCCCTCTTCTTTTTTTACTTGAAATTAATTAATTAAAAAGTATTAAGCAAAAGGGAAATTAAGAAAAGTATCCAAATAAGTTGGAAAGAGGAAAAGACTGAGTATACAATAAATAGGAAGTAAAGGATTACTGATTGAAAATAAGATCTTACTGCTAATGAAAAACAGAAGAAAAGGCGCTGTTCAGAGATAAAGAGTCTAATCAATGGCAAAGTATCTCTAAGAGAAAAGTGTAATAGAATCAGACAAGAAGCCCGAACTGAAGTTAATCTTAAAGTCAGAGAGATCGACTCATAGATAATCCATCTACTAATCAAGTGAGGGAATTTATACTATGTATTAAAGGAATATATCTTTATCATCTATCTGGCTACGGGTTCTATTTACCCTCCATCACCCCCACCTCTGGAGTCTGTGCCCATCCTCTTGATCTTTTCGCTGGCTTCTTCTTCCTTTTTGCTGGCCTGTTGGTTTTTTTTTTTAATTTGTGACGTGTTGTTAACTAACCCTAACAAAGCAAGTACTTTAGTACCCAGGCCCAGGCTTGAACTTATCTTATCTTCTTGCCATTTCTTCTACTTGTCTTTTTTTTTTTTTGCTCTTTGCAGTTGTTGTTGTTGTGCCTACACACGTTTCTAATGCTTGACCAAAGAGTCAAATATGCAAAAGAGGCATTAGGTTTTTTTTTTCTCATCTTCTACCAAATGCACTTGGACCTGGTCCAGGTCCCCAAGTTCCAGGTTCCAGGTCCCAGGTGCAGCAGGTCCCAGGTACAGGTCCCGGTCTCGGTCCAGGCTGCATCTTCTTCTAACTACCAGTTTAGTATGCAGCCTTTTGTATTTGAAGAACACTTCTTTAAGGTAGGCATATAGTAAAGCACATTGAACCCAAGTGGAAATTGGAATGGCCACCACCACCACTAGCCACTGATCACCACCACCATTAGCTAGCCCTACGTAAAGCTTCGTGGCATTGCCTAGTGTGGAGTGATTTGCTGTGAGTGATACAAGTCATAGGCCATGTATTGGTTTCAATTTGAGTCAATAGATGCTTAAATTGTTCAATTTGTTGCCTGCTTACATAAAACACAAGAGTGAGAACAGCTCCTCAGCCCCTTAGCCCCACACAGAGCCAAATGACACGACGGACAGTCAGTTAGATATGCCTGATTTATCAGTGTCAATCATAATAAATGCAATTAAAAGTGTTTACGAAACTCTCAATGGGATAGTTTTTAAAACTGATGGGGTGGGGTGGAGGAAGGGGGGCGAGGGTGGTCACATAGAAGGGGGAATCAAAGAGGTTTCCATTTCAATTGAGGCAACAGCCAAACCCGGGCCCCTTCTCAGCACACCACCCGCAGAGCCCGCAGCTATGCCAATAAATTCAACAATGTGAGAAAAATCAAGTCTTGCATTTATACACTATCGAACAAACGAGACGAAATTCATTTTGGGGACATGCATTGGGGAATCTGCCTGACGCACTTCGTCTTTTATGGTAAGCAGACCTCCTTTGATCGAAGATCAATTTTGTGGCTCAAAATGTATTTATGTTGTGTGTTGTCTAGTGTTTAGAATGAAAATGGCTAGCAGAGTTTCCACTTTGGCTCAATGCGTGTTGTTTTTCCGGTTTTCTCTGCCAACTTGGTTTTTTTTCTTTTAGTATTCCTTTTTTTGCTTATTTTTTTTTTGTTGTTTCGCAATGTTGCAACATCTTCCGTCTTCCGTCTTGGACTGTTGTTGCTGCTGCTGCTTGGCTGACTAAGTTATTACGCTATCTTGTTTAACCCATGTGTGTGTGTGTGTGTGTGAGTATCTAAGTGTGCATTTGAATTGCGCAAGCGCAACTATTGCAAATTGCATACCAAACAGCATGCCAACATGCAACAAAAAACCAGACAGACACACAGGCAACAAAAGTGTTGACTAGACGCTGACAGCAGCAGCAACAACAAGTGCCAAAGAAAGCCACAGAGAGGCAACAATACCACATCTTAAAAGTGGCATTGAAAGTAAATTGCAGACTAGTGCAGAAGATGGCAAGATGCCAGATGATCACGATAATAATGATGATAATAATGATGATGTTACTGCTGTTGCTGCTGATGTTGCTGATGGCAATATTGCGATACCTAGTCCAAGTTCCAAGTTTAAGTCCAGAGACGACGACGACGACTCTTGGAAAAAGTGGTTTGGCCACATTTCACTTTTAGCATAGAAATAATTTAGAACTTGTCTGCGCTGTTGGCTGAACGTGTGGAAGAGTTTTCGGTTGCTGCCTCAATTGTGTTGTGGTTTTACAAGCAAAATGATCTTGCCAGCGCTTTTGAAGGAAATTGACCTCGACTCTTAGGGAAATATTTCCCCCAAAATTTCTCAGAGAGTTGGGGGAAGCGGAAAGAGTTGAGTCATTCAAAAAAATCAAAGCTATAAACACACGTTCAGTAGTCCAATTAATTCCTAATGGAATCGAATTCGCAGCTGGCCAACAAAATCAAGAAAAATAAATGGTATTTTTCTTACCCTAGAATCAAGATGATTTCAAGAGTATAAAGGGTTCCATTAAAGAAAGTTTTCTGTGGTTTGAAAAAACCGTTTCCACCCTTGATTCAATTCACTTGGAGTGATTATCAAATATTTCCGAAGATAGTCAACTACATACAAATTAGCCATTTCGAGTACAGGGTATCTTGAAGTCTCAGCACTTGAGCACTTAATGGGTGACGCTTCAACGTTGACCTTCACATTGAAAAACGAAATTTGAACTAAGCGTTTTTTAAATGTTAGACGATCACAACAATCACAAAAAATAAAAACTGGTCAGAATGACGAAAATGAAATACTCTTTTCGGGATTCCGAGAGGATGTGAGAATTTTCGGAATTTTGAATAAGTTAAAAGCGAAACAGTCGAGAGAGCGGCTTGAGGGATAAGTGATAGATGGTTCCTTTTAATGGTATTCAAGTTTAAACGTAGTTACAAAAATCGGAAAGGATGTTGTAAATAATTTGTTAAAGTTGAACTAATTGAAGTGGCAGTTGCTTGTTTATTTTCTTATCGGAGTTACTTGTTGTCGTCTTCAATGAATCATTAATGCTTTCGCGACGTTTTTCTGTATGTGTTACTTTTCATCAAGGCAATCCTATTATGGCCAAAGCGGGACATCAAGAAGAAACGATAAAACATGTGCCCAAAAACAGAAATACGGATTATAAAAAATTATATTTCAATATACATACACACACACACACATATTTATATATATATATGTATGTATATTTGTTGTATTTTAAGTGGAACACACATGTAAATGGCTTTGTGTGTTGTATATTTACATATGTATACATGATTCATGGCATGACAAAAGGTGTGGTTCCAAAATGACAACAACAACACAACAAAAATAACAATTTAAAACGGCAAAGAAAATCGAGACTCATTAAGCCGAAAATGTAATGCTCTTATTTAATTAGATCAAATATTTTGCAGCACTGTGATGATCGATCCTCTATAGTTAATACAAGAAAACAAACTTGAGATTCCACCGTGGATATAGATTCACCCATCGTTTAGTTTAGCCAGCCAACCTAGGTTACGACCTTTTTGTGTACTTTTTTGTCTTTAACCACAATCATTCAAATGGGTCTGTGGGTCTTTTCAATACGAGCTTTTGACATTTACCTGATTTTGAGCTGCTAGAAATTTATTTAAGCCCAAGAACAGTCAGTGCTTTTTCAAAAGGATAGGCCATATAAATAAATTTATATACTACACTCGTCATCATTTTTCTAGGTGGCTCACTTGGGAAATTTCTATTTGTTTATGTCCTATGAAAAAGCAAATCAAACTTTAAACTTTATATCTAACAGTTAAATAATCAGATAAAGGCAAGTATTCCCAATTTACAAAGTGCCTACAACATGGTTTATATAGCCAATATATATCCTTTTATCGTATCCTTTTCGAGCATCAGATATTTGGAGTAGAATTTACATACTTCATTTAAAAAATCAGTTAACTTCTCTTCTGGAAAATATTAAAGGACTAATCAATAGACTCTACCCAATATATTTATGTAATAGAAGATGACGATATAAAAGTGCGTTAACAAGGGGTAAAGACACTACAACAGTGCGGCACTGCGCTTCGAACCTTTGGTTTCGAATTATTTTTCTTTTCTGCGTGTACAAACTTCCTTTTTGACGGCGCTTCTTAAAAATGTCAAAAAATAAAATTAAAAGAAGGCAATTCTAACCACCAAGTGGACAACAACAACAACGCCAAAAAAATCAAGGAAACGAAACGAATAAAAGGCCAAAATTAACAAGCTCAAAATGGCAGTCGAGTGTGCATAAATTTTTGAAATGCCTTGCAACAAAACCAAAAGCTAAGAAAACCCGAAAAAAAGTAAAAACAAAACCCTAATAAAATGCAATCAAAAAACGTAGCTTCTTTCCAAAGCCAACTGCATTAAGTGGGGAGTTGCAGTCCAGGAGGAGTAGCTACCTGGTTGAGATTGAGTCTCTGTCTCGCTTTTTCTCCCTCTCCCTCAAATATCTGGCGCAGAGATCAGAACATGGCGCTGACGTGCAGCCGCAAAAAAAACATGTTCAAATTTTAATTTTTTCTTCGTAAGAAATACAAAATAAATGCGAGCGATTGCTTTTTGAGAGCAACTCCTTCTGTTCCCCTTTTCCCCCACCAACCAGTCAACAGGCAACAGTTTACATTTGTCATTTTGTGATTACGGTGGGGCAAAAAAGGCTTATACATAACCGAAATCTTTTTCTCAAGTTCAAGGACTTCAGGTTTACGTTCCACGATCACCAGAAGCACAATCTTTCAGGCGATTTGAATGATTGTTTTCTATATTTTTGGATATACTTAGTTTACGCTTTGAAACCACTGTGCGCATTTAGCGGACAAGAAGGAGGAGGACGAGAACCCTTTTTGGGGAAAGAAAGTTGCCTTGGCATTTTTTCTTGTATAAACGAAAAACAAAAATATTCTTAATTTAAACAGAACCTTACGTCTGATTGATTGAGCCGCTGATTTAAGCGGCTTTTCTGTTACTGTTTGTCTGCCACATACCGAAAAGAAACGAAATCAAGGTGTTAACGTGCCTTAAATGTACTCTGAGGTTCGGTCAGAGATCGGCTGCGGCTTTAGCTTTAGCCCCAAGTACCGTTATAGGGCTAATTGGAGTTTTATAAATTGTTTGCTGTCATTTGGCCAGCAGACAACAAAAAAAGAATAAAAACCGAAACGAGGGAAGGGGAAATGAGTTTCGTTTTAACCATAATTCAATGTGGTAGTACATTTAACTACAACTGATGCCTCATTGATATTTCCAATTAACACCTAATTATACGCAAACATATCTGTAGACATAGATATATACAAATATCTGCCCTTAGTCATGCGCAAAAAAAAAAAAATTATGGAAAATGTTTTGCTCATTTGTATTTGAAGTGGGTTTTGGCTGGCTTTACTTCACTTTGATCGGCAGTTCATTCACTTAAAGTGTCAAGTGGTTGCATAGACATAGACATGGACACGGGCATGGACTCGGCTACGTTTACGGACGGACATAGGCAATAGATGGATATACAGATAGATAAATATATAGAGGGACAGTCAGAGTCAGTCAGTTGAGTTTTACGATTCTCATTACTCATGATTATTTGTTTATGAAAGTACTTAGCAACTTTTTTTTTGCGCTTGGCTCTTGAAAAGTTCTCTTCGCTGTCGTCGTCGTCATTCTTTTGGTTCACAATTGTTTAAAAAATAATGCTTTTTGCATAAATTGTAGTATTTATTGTCTTGCCACTTATTTTTTGGCAGTGGCGGGAGGTTTTTTCGGGTTCCTTTTCGTTCCATTCTGGCGCCCAAACCATATTCGGCGTTACATTTTAAATCAAGTGATTTGTTTTGTTTTTCTTTTTGTGAGAGATCGTCTCCAAAAAGAGCTTCTTATTTGGCATAATATACTCACGTTTATTCTTGAATTAATGGAGTTTGCCTTAGGCCACTTGTTGGTGAGTTGGCAACTGCAAATGTATAAAAAGAAAAGTAGGAATAATGAGTTACGTGTGTAAGAAAACAGAAACTAATAAATGCGGTTAAAGACAATGATTGGATGAAATCAGGGCATTGATCAATATGGAGAATGCAGTCCTTTTTTATATTTTCAAATATTAACAATTCCCCTTCGATTCATTGAAATTTTCCGTCTTATCCACTGTTGGATGAGATGGGATAGGATTGTCTGGGATCGATTGCTTTTCAGACTCCCATCTTTCATATTTATTGCGACTTTAGTTTCGTCTAAAATTTTGTATTACAACTTCAATTAAATGTGCAGCATTTTAACTGCAGAAGTCGTAAAATAACAGCAATTGCGTTTAATAAGCCAACCGTTTAGTTGGCTCATATAATAACAATTACAGCAATAACAATTAACAGCAACAGCAAGAAAATTGTTCCGTTTGCCATGCGTGTGAACGACGACAAGAAGATGATGAGAAAAATGTGTACAAACATTTTTTTACAGAATACGTCAAAAAAAAATTAAAAACAAGCAGAAACATGTTAAATGGGGGGCAAAGTGTAAACTGAATGTAAATTGCAAATGTAGTCTACAAAAAGGGAAGGGGTGGTCGGCGTCGGCGAAGTAGTTGCTGACGCCTCCAAAAGCATCAGCAAAACTAAAAGATAAATGAGCACAACTGTCTCCCTCTCTCTAGCTCTCTCTTTCCGTGTAAGTGTGTGTGTAAATGGCCAAGCAGAATTGCATTGAGATAGGTCAGTCACACACACGCACACAACTGCAGCGGCCAGCTTTAATAGTTGCTGCAGCGCTGCAACAGCGACGCTGACGCTAAACTGCTCTAATTACTCTTAGCTAGGGGAGAGAGAAAGAGAGAGTCGCAGTAACGGTGGGGGTAGGGGTCTCCGTTTCACGGAGGATGTTGGCATCACACTTCTCTCTCGCTCTCTCTTTCCTTTTTCATCTAAAGGCTAAATCGGTTAACCAAGAATGCAATAAACTAAAACATAAAACAAGTTTCATTTTTTTTTCCAATTTTATTACTTTTTATCTCAGTTTGTGTGGTTGTACATACATACATATGTATGTATGTATGTATATGAGTGTGTATGCGTTTGGCTTGTAAAACTTACACAATCGTATTTGCCATTTCTTTCTCTCTCACTCACTCTCTCGCTTTTTCGATTCACTTTTCTTTGTGCAATTCCAATAATTTTGCGTTCTCAGAGAACAGTAAAACAACAAAAATAAAAAAAAACTCATGCAACGTTGCAACTGGTAAAGTGGCAGCGACGCCAACAGAGACATCGGGAGAGAGAGAGAGCTGATGCGAGAGCAAATGCATTTTACAAAAGAGAGAGAGAGAGCAAGATGTTTAATTTACTTGCACTTTCTGCTGTGCTTTGCACTGGCAGGCAAATAGTAGTAGATTTTATACCCTTGCTACAAAAAAGGGTTAAAAGTTAACTATTAAAAATGTCGACAAATATATGAATTACACATGTAAATATATTTTTGTTCAGCATAAATAAAAGCTTTTAATAATATTTGGTTTTGTTTTAACTAATTGCAAACTATCACCAAAACAAATTGGCATTGGAATCTTGAAAAAGATTCATCGAAATTTAATTTCATCAGAAAACAGCCTTCACGTTCCACCACCCCATGACCTACGATAATAAAATAAATACTGTCTGTGTGCACACAGACCGGGAAAATAAAACTCTCCATTTGCTACCCCCAAATACAGCAGGCAGGATGCAAAAAGCTTTCTTTTACTTATTTTGTTGTTTACCATTTGATGACTAGCCAAAAATAGAGAACTTTAGGGTGGGTCGTCTGGCATCTTTGGAATCGCAGCCAATAAAAAAATTATTGGGCAATTTATCTGAAATATTGTCTAGACAGGCAATTAGAAGTAACCTACATAAACGCAAAATGTGTTGAAAGCACACAAAGGATCAGAAGGACCATGGAATGGTTGCACAGAAGGATTACCACGACTAAATGAAGAAGCAGCAGTGCGAATTGTAGGAAAATCAAATAAATAAGAGGAAAGGGAAGGGGAGGAAGCGCAGATTTGGTTTGATTGTGACATAATTAGTGAAAGTGAAATTGATCAAAATGCACTAACTCTCCCTCCCTCTCTCTCTCGCTCTCATGGGTTCTCTCTCTCTGTCTGTCTGTCAGTTACTGTATTTTTAGATGTCAGCTGTCTCTGTCAATAGACCCCCAAAGGCAGCGTGACAACGACGTTGACGTCGCTGTAGCTGTTAAAAGATACACAGAGAGAGAGAGAGAGAGACGCTGAGAGAGATAGGTTGAGGAAAAGAGGAGGGAGCGCGCGAGAGAGACTGTTAAAAGAGTTACAAATGCTGAAATGAAAATGAAATGAAAATTCAAAATGAAAATGAAATTATTGCAAAATCTAAACACGCACACACATACGAGTATGTATGTACATATGCACGCGAGTGTGTGTGTGTGTGTGATTGTATGAATTGCAAAAAGTGCAATGACTTGTGGCGGAACTACCTGGGTGTGCTTGTCTATGTAAAAGTGTATGTGTGTGTATGTATCTGTGTGGCACGCGGCCAACCCACATTCACATTGCTACATATGACCAATTTCAATTTCAATTCCACTTCCAATTCTGTCTGATGCATTCATTTCATTGCAAAATGCAAATATCACGATTTCGACTTATGTACATGCTGATTATTATTTGGTTTATATACATATGTACATAAATCTGTGAGTGTGTGTGTAAAAGTACTAGCGTCTGTTTTATATCTTATTTACTGTGATATATATATTTTATAATATGATTTAAGTGGCAGCTGGCTGAATGAATGGAATGACATAGTTGACTACGAATTTTCTTCAAATGCAAATTGTGAAAAATGTGATTCACAGATATGCACAAAAAAAAACAACAAGAGATACAGCTAAAGGAATGTTCAAGCAAAACAATTGGATCTCATTCTTAATGATAAATTGTATACATTTCTTTGCCTAGATGCAAGGAACCAATGAATAACCTTGGCCAAATCTTTATATCGAAAAAAGTTTTTTGCATACTTTCAGGCGTATGGCCAAAGGGCTTACCACAAAAAGATATTTTGTGAAACAGATTTCCAAAGATAATCAATCAATTTAATAACATATTTCGAAAGTGACAAAATTTCAATAATGGATTGATTGATAATAATGAGAACTTGTATTAACTGAAAGTTTGCATAGATATTACGTATACGACGTGTTGAGCTTGAAACTGTAAACTTTAAACATCTCTCTATACCTAATCCATCTTTGCATGTGTGCAAATGTATAGATTTAAAGTAATATTTTTTTTGGTAGTTCATCCACAAGAGAACGAACCCTAGATAAGTCCACCTATCAACGCCCCAGCGTAATAAATACATATGTATATACAATATGTATGTATGTCATACATATATATTTATAATCCACATTGATGCACTTTATTATTGCACTTTAACGTTGCATGCGCAAAACATTTCGACTTGACTTATTGTATTACTAATTTGTGGTTGGACAACAATGTTCCAATGTATATATGTATGTTTTGCAAATTGATGGATGGCGGATGGTGGGACAAAAGTAGAAGAATGTGTGTAAATGGCGTAACTAGTTTAGTAGGAATTTATATATACTAAGTTACGTGGCAATTTAAATTGAATAAGTGGGATGGTTAAGCAAAAAAATGTGTGTTAAATTGATTGAGCGTTCTCTGAGCAAAATGAGCGCCTGAGATGCCAGCGGGCAGGAGATTCGTGGAAGGGGATAGATGCCATAAATTAAAGCACAAACATTAAAACAAGTCAACTTTAAGTTGCATATCGTATAATTTTCACAAAATAAAACAAGACAGTGGAGAGGAGACAGAAAGCGAAAACTGGGTCACCTGATGCGGACCAGCCTACGCAGAGACATGTCGTTGTCGTTGTCGTAGTCGTAGTCGTCTCCGTCGCTGTTGCTGTCTATCCGGGCCTCAGTCGTTACAAATATGTAACTCAAAAAGATATGCAAGCCAGCTGTATCTCTAAGATGCATGCCGAAAAAAAGCCACTACACACACAAAAAAAATATATAAAAAATACTGCGAAATCACAAAAATAACCCACGTTTCGCTTCATTTACTCGCACGCTGGAAAAGTAGAAACGGCAGCAGCTACAACACGACGACGCCAAATTTATGTCTGCTGAATTTCACCCACGCCGCCGCCGCCAACATGCCCCACCGCCGCAACCTCTCATCCCCCATCAGACCGTCGTTGCATTGCAACTGCAGCAACTACTACATCCAAAATCACTACAATCAACTCTTGGCTTGGTTTGGCTCGGCTTAGCTGAGGCTTGGGTCAAGTTACAACTTGTTGTTTTACTTATTTTTTTGGTTTGCTGTGTCTGTTCCTGTTTTTTTTTTTTTTTTTTGGCATGTTTTTTTTATTTTAATACGACATTCTTATCAGACACGCGCAGGGCATGCCATGTCGAACTGTCGGACGTCGGCCATCGGCCGTCTAACAAGCGACCACAAAACTGCATTGCAGTGATAACAACAAATCACAATATTAGCTGCGAGCAACCACGACAGTGTACACTGTACAGTGTACCTCTACTATGCATATTCATCCATCGTCTGACATGCTAATAACTAACCCGAAAGCCGTCTACAGTGATTGCCACCGACATTGCCATTATACCGTCGTGAAACATTTCAAAGGATACATTGGGGTTTTTTATTAAGCATTGAGTCATAAATAATGTTAAGAAATTAATAAAACATAAATCCCGTAGAATATAGACCGAGATGCATCAAATTTGGTTTTCACAAGACAGCAAATATTCGGCAATCGACAATATTCGATATCTTGAGGATCAAGGAAGATCAGTGGAAACCGACTTAAGCTACTAGACTGTTCGTTCTACAGATGCTTCACTGTAGAGCGGCTGCTGCTTTCCAGAGACTTTTCGGCTTCTCAGAGTGGAGTAGAGTGGCTCCGACATAAAATCGTGATTCCGCTGCGCAAACGTTCACTTTCAAAATCAGTGAAATGTAACCAAAAAAAAAAAAAAAATACGAAAACCGAAAAAAGTGGATTGACGTTGCATTGTGTTGTTGTTGTGTGTGTATGTGTGTTCACAGTGTGTCTATTTGTTAGTTATTCACATTATTCATTTTGCTTACAAATAGAGGTTAATTTATTGCGACTTCATTGAGTGCTGCTTAAATTAATGATTTTTTTTGCCCAAAGGGAAACTTGACTAACGAAAAGGAAAGGTAACTAAATGAGAGGCGGAACGATACAGGGCTGGACAGGGCAGAGGTTTAGGGATATGAAACATCTTTATGTTTATCTTTGTTGCCTCTGGTTGGCCCTACCACAATGCGAAAAGCTAAAGCTGTCATGTCTCAATGTCAAGTTGGTCATGTTATTGAACCAATTACAAAAGAAGACTCACAGAATGCTGATCAGGGAAGAGAGCAAAGTGAAGAGAAGATGATAAAGTTGCAAGTGCACGAGGAGACAACAACAACAACAAAGATGACAACGGCGGCCTTCATTGTATTCAACACTGACATTGAACAGTGGCCATATACGGTGTGTGGGGGGAGGGGAGGAGATGTGTGGCATATACTTGGGGATACTTGTACAATTGCTTGTTGCAAGTTGACATAATTAATGTAAATTAGTCTTTTACCAATTAAGCGGAGGATCAGCTTCGGGATCGGGATCAGAATGTGGAGGAGTTGAATTGGAGATTTTGGGTTGGGACACGAACTCGCATTTCAGGCAAGTTTCGAGCCATAAAGAGCTTTTCTCTAGGAGAGGAGAGAAGAGGAGCTCGCACATATGTGTGTTGCAACAACTGCACTTGACTTACTTGCTCTATCTTTACTCCACTCCACTCCACTCTCTCTCTCTCTGTCTCTTTCTCTGTGGCTATCTGGAGTCGGTGGTGGTGGTGGTGGTGGTATCTGGTATCTGGTAACTGCCATCGCCATCTGCGCAATGCATTTCACTTTCATTATGATGCAGTCAGTTTTTGCCACTAAAAATGGCAACGGGGCAATGCCAATGTGTGGTTTTTCCAAGCCGAAATTGAAAAACCAGTTGGAGGCTCCAACACCACCACCACCACTCTCTGTCTCTCTCTGCATCTCCTTCTCTTTCCCTCCCTCAGCTTGCAAACAGCTGACAGCTGGGCTCACCTGGCCTGGCCTGATGGTGTAGGCGGCGGCCTCTCTTCTATCCTCCTCTCTTTCTTGCTGTGTATCTTTTGTTTCATCTGCTTCGTTTCGTTTCGTTTGGTTGTTGTTTTTACTTTCTTCTAATAGATCGTTAGTTGTGTGCCATGAACTTGCAATTGATTGCTTATTGTTAAATGAAAATGGAAAGTCATTTTCTTTGTTGCATTTTCGCCTTTTTTGTTTTTGGCTTTCCCGTGGAGATTTTTCGTCTTAACCTCCCAAAAATAGGGGTCAAGCATTCTTGAATTAAATTCACTCTATTCGAATATATGTATATATTTTATTGATTTTACAGCTGAGCAAACGCTAAAAGCGAAAGTAATTACACTTAGTCATGCAAGCACACGCACACGCACACCCACATACCCCCATACCCATACACACACACAACACACATACACACATAGACAACAGACACATTTTATATAGTTGGCATTAAAGTTGTCTAAAAATGCAACCCCAAAGTGCATATAGGGTCACTGGAACCCGGTTCCCTTCATTGGTTTTCTCACAGTGTGCGTAACTTGCCCCGCCCCCTCCCTCAACCACCTCACACTCCCTTCTATGTTTTGGCAACAGAATCAATTTTTATTGGTTACACAACGACGCCGCCATCAGTGAGCGACAGAGAGAGAGAGAGAGAGAGAGAGAGCAGCAAAGACAACGAGGGAATTAAAAGTGCATTGAACTTTTCGACTTATGACTTTTAGTACTTTCTGTTGTTGTGCTCTTCTTCGCCTTCGCCTTCGTTTGGGGTAAACGCAATAGAACCTTCAAGCAAAGGATCGAGAGACCAAGAGGAAAGATCGTAACAAAGAGAATCTGAACAATACGAGTTTTTCGCAGCAAAACCGAAAACGGAAATGGCACTTCAAACAAAAAAACAAGATCAATAAAATTAGAATTCGTCATCGGAAAAGTCTGAGATGAGAGAGTATTAGAAAAGACAGAGAGAGAATTGGAATCTACACAAAGCTCCAAGCCAAATAGGTCATCTCAGGATGTCATTCACCTTCAAGGAAGTACCCAAAAGTTATATTTCAACAGATTTATTTTAAATATGTCTCAATCCAAAAAAGAAAAAAAAAACATCGACTTTATACCTTAATAAAATTCAAGAGATATTTTTTTTTTAGAAATTCCAACGGGCTTGCACTCCACCGCCATAATCATTTCGATTATGATCGATATTACGACTAGCTTGGGCATAGGCATCGATGGTGCCACGCCCATCTCGACTGGTATAGAGATTATGATTATACTGCACGCTGGCCTCACGTCCTCCCTGATCTTTGGTAGCGGTAAGAACCACCGATCCACCTTCAGGGGAACGCACTACCCGATTTAAAGGGTAATTGGGAGTGTCCCATGCCATCTCAGGTTCAGCATAGGCTTCCTGTTGCGGATAAGCAGCCACCAGAGCCACAAGCAGGCAGCAGCCCGAAATAAGCTTAGTTGAGAACATCTTGAATGATGGTTGGTGGAAGAAATCAAACTAATGATCAACCCAAGCGAGAGTTTGCCTTTTATACCATGTTCTTAGGAGAAAGAGTGGGACTTACCCTCGCCGGGTAAGTCACAATCTCACAGGGGGCTTTTACCTTATATGTCAGGGACTTTTTGCGATCTGTGTGCATCCCCTGAGATGCTCTTATCAGTGGATTTGCTTCACTAACATAGCAAGTGCTTGAATTCAGTTTCAGTTTCTCTGCAGAGCGAGTTTCGCAGGCTTTCTTCTGGCTGCTGTTTTTCATCAGTGCATTGATTTCAAGTCTCCTCGAGGACATAAACTAATTATAAGTAATACGATGTATGGGAGCAACCAGAATAGGAAAATCTCAATAAAAATGGGTAAAACAACGGAAACTACATATTTTTAAATACATTTGTCTAAGCACCTTTTAATGAAAATACGTGTGTTTCAGGTGGTTGACAATAACTATCCCAAAACCTTGAGAATTAGTGATGTTAACGCAAACACACCATACCATTTTCAAGGGTATTCAGGCCACTGCTTAAAATATGATTAACTGTTTTTGTAATTCGTAGAATATTGCTACGATTTATATGAAAAAGTTTTCTTATTCGCTATGCATATCAGTTGACTATCGGGCTGGAGTTTGATTTTTACCTCTTGACCCATATATTTGGCTCTCAAAAACATTCAATCCGCTTCGTTCCCACTCTATTCCAAAGTTTCAAATCTCATTATCACTACAAATTCTTAATCTCTTAAGAGGGTGGAGGAGAGAGAGGAGTGATCTTTAGCTGCCCATAACTTTTCTTTTCTAAACGCATTTAAAGACGGCCTACGCAACAAATTTCAAGATAACGCACACCGGCAAAACGCAAAACGAAATCAAACCAAATAGTAAGAAGAAAAGAAAAAACAAAAAAAAAGCCTCAATAAAAAAACTAAAAATCATTAAAAAAAAACAAACGAATTTAGTTCAAACGAGTTCATTGACACACAAATGAAAGAAATCAAAATATTGTGGGCTGTGGATTGTTCTTTTTGGTTTTCGTTTTAGTTTTAGTTTTTCCCCACGCACCACAAAAAAAAAAAAAAATATGTTTGCTGACTTTATTTTAGTTTCACCTCTTATCGATATCTGGAATTGTGGCTAGTGATAGCAACGTCATCGTGGCCCATCGATTGGGCTGGGGTGGGTTGGGTTTTGGGGGGTCTTCCATGGTTAGAATAAATGAGTTCCTAATCGCACTTCTGCAAAATGATTTTCGAATTGCCATGAACTTGAATTTTTGATTTTTGTGAAAGTAAATTTTATATACTATATTGGAGAGTGAGAGAGGGAGAGAGTGAGATAGAGAACGGACCCCAATTTTGTTGGACAAGAACTGATTTCTAATCAGTTGGGAAGGTTTATTTCAGAGTGCTGAAGTGCTGTAATTAGATGTGCGTAGACCGCTCAATTTGAATTGCGAAAGTGTGAATTGTGTGTGTGCGTGTGTGTATGTGTGTTCATAGATCATTTGCGGGTGAAAGTTTTAGTTTTAGGTAGTGTGTGTGTTGTTTTTTTTACTTTTAAATTTCATTTACTTTTATTAAACATGGAGCTCTAGAGCAGCTTATCTATTGAATATCAAGTTATGTTGCCTCCTTTTTTTTTCTCATAGGTTTGTCACCTGTGGCTATATATCTCCATTTTGCCCACAGGGCGCATGAAATAGTAAACCGAAAAAAAACAACGAACAATAAAAAGTTATAGACACGTGTGTGTGCCAGCCAACGAACGAACGAACGTACGAAATGTTGCCAAGTCATAATTGAGTGTGGTTTGCTTTGGTTCGATTCGAAATTGAAGTTTTATGAGAGATATCTTGCGCGGCTGTATTTATGTACTGTAAAATTAATACACATACAGATGAAATTTCATTGAGAGTCTTGTCGCTGAAAGAAAGATCATCAGAGAACACACCGTCAGTATATAAACAGACAGCCAGATACATAAATACATATATATGTACATATTCGGGCTATTTGTCTATGGGCTCAAGAAATATGCGTGGCGTACGCACGCTTTCAAAATAAATTATATATGCGGCGATGATTATTGTGTATATATGTATGTATATGTTTTCCCTATGTATATCTCAATTTTTCTCTCTAAAGATTTATTTGCCAAAAAAAAAAAAGAAATGACAAGAAAAATACCAATGAAATGGTTTGGTCTGTATGCGAATATATTCCTATATTGTGGTTTGACACAATATATTGGAAAATAACAAGCTAATTAAAAGCGAAATTGCACGAAAGTCTCTTGGCATGCTCTTTTCCTTGATACCCTGTATTTGTAGGGAAAATCGTCTTCTTAGCTGATCCAAACCTTCTATATTTACGATCAAAAATTGGCGCCCAAAGGTATGCAACACCAAAGTCGTATATACAATCTTTCAAAAAGATGTAAGGATTGTATGGGGATTTCGATCTGATTTTGTTGTATCAGTCGGCTGATCGAGATTATATAATGTATAGATCAACTGAATGATATGGTATTGATATCAGTTTGCTGCTCTATTGTAGAAGAGAGTGAAACGTTAAACTGGCTGCTGCTGTTTCTTGGTGTTGTTGCTTGTGGTTGCGTTTAAGTCAAGTTCAAGGACTGTCAATTAAATTGAAATCACTTGCTTAAAGAAAACGACGTCGACGACGCGAGCAGAGAGCAGCGAGCAAGGCAGTCGGCACCAGCACCAGCAGCAGAAGCAGAAGCAAGAGCAAAACAAGCTACAACAGCTTCCAGATGAGTGGGAATCAGATGGTCTGTCGGTCGGTTGGTTGGTTGGTTAGTTGGTTGGTTGGTCTGTCTCTGAAACTGAAGGGACGAAGCCAATGCTTAAGATGTGTATCTGTATCTATGTGGCATACTATATACACATTTATATGTATCTATATATACATACATATATATATTTATGTATGTATAGTGTGGTCTGTTTTCGATTTTGCACGCATCTCGTTGTTGTTGTTTTTGCTGTTGCTGTTGCCGGATGCTGCGTAGTTATAATGCCGTAATTGTATGGATGATTTCAATTCGTTTTTCAACCTCCTCTGTCTCCCTTTTCCTCCCCACACACCCCTGGGTGTCTCTCTCCCTTTTCTCTTGACTACCTCACTCTCTCACATTCAGTCATTCACTCACTCGCACTTTAAGTAAACAAGTCAAGTGCGACTTCTGGTTCTTAAGCGGTATGAAATCTTCATGTTCTGAGTGTGTGTGTGTCTCCCTTCTCTCTCTCTCTCTTTCTTTCTCTATCTTTCTCTGTATATGTGTGTTGTTTCAAGTGGATAGGCGTGTCTGAAGGCAATTTAAGAATATTTAGACATGATTAGCATTGAAAATGATTGGCTATGGAAGAGAAGAATTGCCATATATGTACAATATATCTAGAAATATATTTTTCGGGGTTTCTTATTTTCACCACAACTAAGCCACACAGCACGATCAGTCAGCCCAACCCCAAAACTCACACCGCCAAGTCAATATGCATGGCCACTAGCCAAACCAACAAAAATCCAAATCCTAACTGTGTTTTTAGGCCAACTTTCAGTTTTCAAAAAGTAAATCGAGGTTTTTAACATTTTGTATATAAGTTTGTATACATTTATGCGGCGAGTATCTATATCGTTGAAATTTAGTCATAGCCCGGAGCATGATACGCTTTAAATAAATGCATAATTAATGCCCAATGCCCATATTTCGATTATTGTCTCTTTCTGTTTTCAAAATTAACATATGAGCAGCAGCAACGCTGAGCCACGATGGAAAACATATTATCAGGTTTACACGTGCTAGATTTTCATTTATTATATGTATGTATGTATTTGCTGCTGCTGTTTCAAATGTTTTTGCGTCTTTCAGTCAAACCAAATGTCAATTTATCAGACAAAGAAACCAACAAACAAGACAAAACAAAAGACATTTTAAAGAAGCAAAATAGAAAACTAAAAGCAACGAAGCCGAAAATTCTATACACTATACGCCTCCTTTGTGATTCTAATTTCCTTTTTAGTTTGAGGAATGAGGGAATCATCTGGGGTAAGAGTTCATTTTTACTGAGCTTTGGTGGGTACTCAAATATATTTCGCATATTCCTTCTTATCGAACTTCCTAATACAGAAGAATAGTATAGAGAAATTTACAAACACAAAGCTTCCTGAGAAACTTTAAAGGATCAAAGGATTTTAACTGAATCAGGTGATGATCGTGATGTAGATAGAGAATAGTCGTTATATATCGAACCGAATCATTTACAATTTGCACACAGACTGACTGATTTTTAGTTATGATTTTCATGATAGCTTAGATGCCCCATTTGCTGAAAGGGTATCATCACAGAAAAAGGAAGCGCCCGTTGCCATCAAAATAAAAACGGAAATTCACGAAAGATTGAGACTTGGCCAATTGCAAGGGAGAGACTGGGATAGCCACAGTTCTGCCTCTGCTTGGGCCTCTGCCGGCCTGCCAATATTTTGCCAATAAAACCATTTCGTTTCGTTTCGATACTCAATTTAATATTTGTTGTTTTATTTTGTTGCTGTGGTTGTTTTCTTTTCTGTTCTTATATTTTTGTTGTTTTTTATTTTTTAGAATTTTTGTATGCCAAGAATTTAAATTAGTAGTAAATCTGGTTTTTTAATTTCGGGTTCTTCTCTCTGCCCCTACCGCTCACCCCCTCAATCACTCTCTTTCGGTCTGTCTGTCTGTTTGTTGTCTACTAAAATTCTTGTTTTTGCCTCTGTCTTTCTACAGAGCGACTCTTTTTGTTGCTCTTCATTTCTGCGACGTTATTACAGGTGAATTTGTTGTTGTTGTTGTTGCTGGTGTTAACTTGGCTTAGAAGGCATGGTGCTTTTGAGAAAATATTAAGAAACATATATGGGGGGATACATATGTATGTACATATGCCGTTTGGGATGAAAACAAAATGCTTGGTCATCGGATCTTAAAAACTTGAAACGAATGATATAGTAGGAATCTTTCCTAGGAAATGATGCAAAGAAACTGTTGTTCTTTCAGGACAAATCGATGAATATTTAACATTTTAGCCCATTAAAATAATTGAAATTTTTAATTTTGATAATTGGTTAAGAGAGACAGATCATTTCTCTGTTGAAAACTTAAAAAACACCGTATTTTTTGTACTCTGCACGTGTGTAAGAAAGCGATGGAAGATCTTTGGCATGTCGTAAATATGTAAATATTTGTATGGTTCGATTATACTTCGATTCGATATCAATTTTCATTCTAAATAGGAGAAATGAGAGCTAATGAGCTTCAATCCACTTTTATAACTCAATCTCTTCACATCAGTTTCTTTAATTTTTGTAAATTTAGCACATGTATATACTATAGGTTTCTATATGTATGTATGTGTGTGTAAGTTGGTGTGTGTGTGTGTAGGCGCGTGTGTGTACGTTGAGCAAATTAACAAGATAAATGCGTAATAAAAATCCATAACCATCCATGATAATGTCCTCAATGTAGGTCATATTTAATTGAAATTTAAAACTCTCTTTTAAGAGAACAAACATTTGTGTTTTTGTTTCGCCATTCCATTCCATTCCACTCCCCACTCCTTTAATATTTGCGGTATTTTTTTTGGGCCGAAAAAGTGAAATTCTGTACAAAGGATGCCCAGCGAGCAGCGAGCTTCGCTTGACAATATAAACATTTACATTAATTAAACAATGTTTATTGATTGTTGTTTTAAATGCCGCACTTTAGCATTTATTTATGCATTTTCGGCTTTTGGCCGTTCCGGCCGTCCTGTCCGTTTCGCTGAGGTTCATTTCGCTTTTGTCTTCCCATTGCAAAAGACAACTCTTAATGTCTGTCGAGACCTACATACAGTCTCTATATATATACATACATAAATATATATATACATATGTATATATATACATATATATATATACTTTTATATGTATGTATCTGCATCGTTTTTGGTCCGTATGCGTGTGTGTATGTATCTGTATCTGCATCTTTATCTGTGCGTATTTATTTTGGTTTTTACATGCAATTACAAAACAAGCAACACAAGAAGAAAACAGAAAAAACGGCAAGAAATTCAAGTTCTCTTCTGCATTTAATATACCCTTTGCCTGAAAAGGTTATATACGACTATGGCAGAATGAAAACAGAACATAAATGCATTCTTCTCGACTTAATGGCATAACGTTTTAACATTCAGTTTTTTTTGGGTATTACAAGTTCGGCCAGAAATTTTACAGATTTTGCACATTTTCTTATCATTATTATACCATGCCTTATAGAATGAAATGGTATATTAAAGTCGCCAAATTTTTTTCTAACAGGCACAAAGAAGCGTTTCCAACGCTATAAAGTATATACATACATATATATTCTTGACCAGTATGAGAAGCCGAGTCGATTGTCCATTTACATATATATTTCTATATGTTTTCGTAGATTCTCATAGATTTCTATATATTCCCATAGATTTCTATATATTCCTATCGATTTCTATATATTTAAATTGATTTCAGCTTACCTATGTATGTGAATTACCAGTCGAATTCCAGAGGTCGATTTAATTTAACCCCTATTATTTTTTTTAATATCGAAATTTTTTAATTTAAATTTGAAAATTTCCGTTAAAAATTAAAATCGATGGGAATATATAGGAATATATGAAAATCTATAGGAATACATAGAAATCTATGGGAATATATTGAAATGGATGGCAATTATAATAAATTAAATAAAATAAATAAATTTGGTTTTATAAATTTGAATCAGTATATATAGAAATGCATGGCCTTATATAGGAATATTTAGAAGAAGTCTTTAAATACATAGAGAAATTTACATATTGTGTATGCATACACAATATTGCATGTGTTAGCTATAACGGCAGGCGAAAGGAATTTCAAATATAAATTTCGTTTTATAAATTTGAATCAGTTTTTTCCTTGATGCATGGTATATGCAAGTCGGCCTGACGACTTACTTGTTTTATTATTTTTTTTTATGTGTGTGTGTGTACTTCTGTGCGTTTTCTGATTGTGCGTGTGTGTGTGAGAGAGTGTGGTGTAGCGTGGTGTGTTGCCCCCTTCTTAAGACCCTTTTTGAGTTCAGTTTTAAGGAATTTCTTAACTCATTACGATTTCACTCAATACAGCGTGTAATTTTTGTAGGCCGTCCGCTGCGTTGTTGTTATTGCTGCTGCTGCCAGCGATCCACAAAAATTACATGTTTCACTTTCTCTGGCGCCTCTGAAAAGCCCCCACCGAAAATTTCCAACCCAAAAAAAAAAAAAAAACGAAGAAGAACACACAAGATAAATGCTTAGACAACTTCTCTTCATCGGAGGGATTTCGAAATACGTTTTCTGTCCACATCCATCTGTCCGTCTGTTTCTATGTGTGTTTTCTCAGCATCTTTCAGAATATTTTGTTTCCATTTCTTTTGGCATCATTAAAAAGGGAAATTTCTGTTTCTGTTTTTTTGTTTTTGGGTTGAGCACATGAAAAGCAGGTTATACAAAACAAAACAAAACCAACAAAAAAGAAGACTTTAATGCTGAATAAATTCTGAGGTGATAACTAGGCAAGAATTTCGTGTCGAAATTGTAGTCGATAAGATGATATTTGTATCTATCTATCTATCTGGATTATAAATTAAGTATGAGAGAGCATCTCCACAAAATTAGATCAAAGGATTGTCAAAATGCAAATAAACAAAATGTAATACTCGATTATGATCAAAGTTTAAAGTGCAGAATTGAGCTGACATAGATTCAATCAAACTTTTGAGATTGTTATAAGTAGTAGAAAATGCAACTAAGTACTTGGGTCCGAGATAATCGTCGATTTGGCTTTTTCTTGTTCTAAATTAGGTTACGAATTGAAACTTAATTTATTTATTTAAACATAATTTATGTCTATATACTGTTGGATGATCTATGCTTTAGGGCCCCACTCACACATCGATACATAAACATACATATATATTAGACAGATTCTTAAAAAAATACATTGTTCTCGAGGTTAGTTCTGCTTTACTTTGGCAAAATTTCCATCCACATTCACATATTTGTTAAATTGTTTATCACGCGACTAACTTTTACATTTTTGATTTTCAAATGTGGAATTAACATCAATTTCTTAATGTTTAACTAATACATATGTACATATGGATGCGTACATATGTATATGTTTATATATAAGTACTTACGCTTATCGTTACTATAATTTCCAGTTGCCGCCAACTTATATTGTTAGTTATATTATTATTATTTGATTCATTCAGAATTTCGCTACGCAATTTACGCGTGTAATTTGTTGCTGCTCTCTCGCTCTCGTTCTTTCTCTCTCCGATCTCTGTGATCTCCGCGATCTCTAGCCGCCCTATTCTCTCTAACGAGTTGTATTGTATAAAATTATTGGTTGTTGTTGTTTTTTCACACAATTTTGTTATTTTTCCTTGCTTGCCTTTTTTTTTCTTTTTTTTTTTTTAATAGTTGCACAAATAATAGACGAATTTAAATGCTGCTGTTGGACCAAACAGAACAGAAAAAAATATGAACAATAAAAAAAACACGCACAGAAACAATTTAATTATTTTTTCCCCCTCTTTTTCTTTCTCTCACCCCCGTCTCTTGAATTATACGAATTTTCCAGCACACATGAAAATTTTGTTTTACACTTGTTTCAGGCGAATCAACCAACAAAAAATAAAACAAAAAAAAAAAAAAATAAAACCAGAAGCGCGAGTCGACGAGAACAACTAAAATTGAAATTAATTTTTTTTTCGGTGTTTTTGTAGTTTTAGTTAAAAATAGAATAATTATAATTTGTTAGTTAATTTTGGATGTGTGTTTTTTTCTGTTTTTTTTTGTAAAAAACCGCAAAACGCGTTTGCCGGTGTGTGGCACTTACAACGACGACGTCTGAGCGGCAAAAACTCGAGAATAAGCAAAGTGCGGCTCAATTTATACGACGACAAAACAGACAAGAAGATACACAGACATACACACACTTGCACACACTCATACACACACGGATACAGTCAAACGCAGACAGGGGCTAGCCCAGTATGTGTATTGGTGTATCTTCAAGATACACACGATCGGCATCGGGGCAGATAACAGAGCGGCGGCGCGTCGCTGCTCAGGCTCCGCCTCAGTCAGCGGCGAAGTCAGCGACATGCACACAATGTTAGAACGCCGCCAGCAGCGAGAGTGAATTTTTCTCTCTCTCTTGGGTCTCTCTTGCCTTCGCTCGGTCTCTCACAGTAGTCCCTGTCTCTGCTGAGGGGGTGGCGCTGTTATCGCCAGTGCGTCGGTGTTTGTTATTAAATAAAAGAAACGAAACGAAAAAAAAAAAAAATACTACCTAACGCTCTGCGTCTCTCTTTACCTAAACATTAATTTGTTGTTTTTTTTTGGGGTGTTTTGCTTAGTTTCGGTTAAATTTTATCTGTTTAAATTCATTTGTTTTATTTGCATAAATTAAATATGCACGACCCACATACATAGATAGAAAACAAACGACGACGACAACGCACCAACAAAAACGAAATGAAAAATATTAAGATACAGATACTTTTGTACATATAAACGCACTCGGAGCACGGAGCACTACCAGCAGCAGCGGCCACAGCGGCAACAGCAACAGCAGCAGCAGACGTAGTCGTCACATATAAATAAAAACACACATATTACCCGCTTGCCACCGCCTATCTGGCCGTCGCCTCTATATTCCCCCACACACCCCAACACCACTCGTTCACACACTCTCACACACACATGCGCTCAAAACCACACAAGTTCAAAGCGTAGCGTTCCGCAGTCGTCGTCGTCGTAGTCGCTGCTGTCGTCGTCGTCGTTGTTGTCGTAGTCGTAGTCACAGTCTTCCGTACGCGGTCACACATCGAATACGAATACGAAAAACGGACTGAAAACAGCCGAAACATTTTTGTTTTAACATGACCAGCTACGCCGAGCTTCAGTCGCAGTTAACGTTGACGCCAACAGTGACGTTGGGGAGCCTCTCCACTGGCATGAAGCTCGCACAGTGGTAGAGGCCAAATAAAAAACCACTCTGCTCTCATGCGAATGGAGCTTTTCTACATATTATTGTTATGTGAAACAATATAGAAAAAACGATGACAATGTGGCAAATAATATTTTCCAAAAATATTCAATTAATTTTGATACAAATCATTAGACTCACCTGCGCAAAATCTTCCCAAAGCTTTTCGGCATCATCGGTCGGTTGATTTTCATATACCGTTCTCCAAAAAGTGTTTAAGGCGCTTTTCTAAAAACAAAAAATGTGTGTTCTATTAAATATTGTGTGAAAAAGTATGCTAAAATGTTTAATTGGACTTTCATCCGTTTTACTTAGTTTTGGACCCAGCGTGGTATTTGCCTTGCTTTTGCGCTCATTGAAAAGCTTAACAGTCGCCCGCTGTTAGGGCTATGTTAAGGTGCTCATGTGTGTGTGTGTGCTTAAAGATACTATGTTAATTTGATTGACATTTTTATTGTTATCTATCTTTGACAGCTGTTGCATTTCACACGAGCTTGTTCATAAAATACTCCCAATGGGTAATCGAAATTAAAAAAAAGAACTCTAAAAGAAAATTCCCCAGGACTCACCCCCCCCCCCCCCACCCCATGTCCAACCCCCGGTTTACAACAACAAGTGCGTAATTTTGTAGGATTTGTGTTCGTTTTTGGGCACTCAATTCACTGGTTAACTGGGTCCAGGATGGTTCCAGTAATATTTTGGGGCGCTTCTTTAATAGTACGAATACCTATGGGTCCCCGTCTATTGGCGCTTGGGGGAATTCCTTGTAAAACTAGTGAACCTTGTTTGAATTCTAGTTTTGAGTTTCATTTGAAAACAATTGGGCAAAACCCAATACTACCATATGCGATCAATCTAATCAGATCGATTGGCATTTTGATGTAGACTTACTTTATGTTTGTGTATATGTACCTCGATGCATTTATTAAGTAAGATTCAGACCATCCACCCGTATGTATATGAATATATCAATTACTTACATTGAGCACAAGGCCGTCCAGCACTCGGCAGTCAGTCAGTCAAAATCGAAAGCAAATTGAATGCAATTTCTATATGTATTCGGCGAGTGCACATATGTACATACATATGTATATGTATCATTCATTTTCGTTACTCGTTTACTCAATATCGTTTCAATATTTTTTTTTCCCCCAACTAGCCAAATTAATTACGTGACATGATGTTAGACACACAAAAACGAGTTTCAAATTTTTAACAAATTCACCTCGAAATGTGCATTGAACTCTTTGAAAAAAAATTCTACGTATTGTACATTTGTATGTATATAGTGTGAAAGGAAAATTAAACAAATGGATTTATTGCATTGCCAATGCAGAGATAACCTGCCAGATGAACTCTAATAAAATTCTATGAAAATAATAATACTATAATCCAGCTGAGCTGAGTTGCAGATGTATTTGTGTAGCAACTGTTGTTTAAATAATAATAATAAAAACAAAAAAAAAAAGAACAAGAAGAAAACGAAAACTTTCCAACAAGAATTTGTTGAAGTCTTCTTTTTTTTAAGTCTTGGCTTATCGTTGACTGCTCGTTGTCTGATCAAATAAAATATATATATATATATATATATATATCTGTTTATGCGTTCGTATTACGTGTCTTCCGAATTGGTTGCTAGTCTCACGTACACGCACACGCACCCTAACCCCACCTCGCCCTCCTCACCCACATCTCAGCTTAATCATATTCCATTTGACAAGTGCAAGCAGGAAGCACGCTGATGAATTGCAAGAGCATGAACAGAGCTCCATAATCTCTCTAGTCCAGACCCCAGAGTGTCCGCCCTCCTCTCTAATGTGTGTCAATTCTGATAAGCCCACTGCACTTCTCTATACATACACACACATACACACTGATGATTGCCTACAGACTCTATATACAAGTCTACATATATACATCATGTATGTATATCATCCATCCATTTGCCACGAAATTGGAATCAGTTTCAATTCAAGGGGACTTGGGTCCTGCCATGACTAATTAAGTAACCAAAACTCAACTTTTCAGCATTAAAACGCGCCGACAACTTTGTAAAGGTTGGCCAAAAACAACAAAACTTTTATGCTCGCATAATTGAGGCATATGATACATTTTCATTGGGTTTGAGACTAATCAAAACTTGCTAGAGAAGAACTACTACCGGATTGCCAACCGGGAATTATAAATTATGATTTTAAAACAAAATTTAAAAAAGTAAAGATTAATTAAGTCCTAAAAGTTTCCCTCAGTTTGGCAATGGAAATGTTAATTGCGAGGACGAGATATTGAAACTACAGTCAAACTTCCAAACGAAGTTCTCCATATAATGAATTGAGAAGTTAATTTTGGTAAAAAGCTATTTGGTTTTACATCGATGCATGTAAGTATGTATGTGTAATCCATTTAAACTCAATTTCGATGTAAAAATAAATACGTAAAATTTTTCATAGCATACTTTTTGGGTTATCGAAAATGTTCACGAAAACGGAAATATTCATAATTCTGGGATACGATTTGAAATTGAATTATCTTTTATTAGCAAGAGCATTCGATTGTCAATAGGAAACGTTTCAATATTTTGTTTTGGCATATTCTTTTGAACTTGTTGTTGGTCGTCGTTGGTTTTTTATTTTGTTTTGTTTTCGTTTTTTTTTTAACCATATGCATTTTCGATTTTTGTGCTTTGCGCGTGTGAATCATGAGCATTAAGCATAAAACCGACATTTAGCTGATTGATCTTAATAAGAATTCCCGGCATTGGGCAGAGCAGAAGAGAGAGAGCGAGGGAGATGGGGTGGGGGGTTTTGGTTGGGAACGGAACGGAACCAAAAGGCGAAGAAGCACACACACACACACACACACACTGCTAACGGATCGCTGAACGGGTCAATAACATTTTGGGATGTGTGGCCTGTCCACCAATATTCACGTCCTCCTGCCATTTGAGGGCGTTGCTGCTGGGCTGCGCCTGCGCAACATAACAAACTTTGTGTGTGCACTGTGCACACTGCGGAGTGTGTGTGTATGTGTGTGTGTTTGTTCATTTCTTTTGTGAACAGTTTTTAATAACTCAGCGTCATCGTCCCCTGTCGGAAATTAAAGTTTGCATTTTCTTTTCTGCTTTCTGCCTTCTTCTACAGTCTGAGTTATGTTTCTTCTTCCATGCGACAGCGAAATTCCATTGGTTTTTATCATGGTTTTTCGGGATTGAAGTTGAATTTATGTGCGTTTTGCACTGAAGCTGGCGATGGAGATGGGAATGGGGATGGGGATATGGAGAGCGGATGTGTGTACTCAATTTGTTAAATGAAAATTGTCGCCAAAAACGTTGGGAAAATTTGCAAAGCAAATGTCTCTCTGACGCTCGGTCAGCCTGAACTGAACTGAGCTGAACGGTTTTGGTTGGCCTGTTGCATATTTCATATGTTTACCTTTAAAATCGATTTTATGTTGATTTTGTTTCAAAGATTTATGCGCAAGTGTCCAGTTTCAGTGTGCCAATATATGTATACATATCAGACGATTTATATATGCACGATATATGTACTCATATATGTATACATCTATGTATATACGATATTTAAACAATCAAATCTAATAAAATTTCTGTGCGTTGCATTGACTGAAAAATTGCCTTCTGTCTAGTCTGGCAAATTAACAAAAAAACAAATCTTTCGATTCTGTCTGCACTTTAAATTGAATGCAATTAAACTGAAATTGATAGAATTGGGAAAAAGCTAAATGTTCTTTGAGGCTTGACACTTGACAGCTTTCATCCAACCCTCTATCCATCCATCCATCCTTCCACCTATCCATCTATCCTTTTTGGCCCTCAAATAACAAAGGGCGTCTAGATTACGTCTACGGCTCCAGTCTCAAGTTTTTTTTTTCATCTTTTCTCTCTTCTTCTATAATGTCTGGACAATTATTGTTGTTGTTGTTTGCCATGGATTTGTGCCTTAGTTGTCTGCCCTTTGTCTGCTGTTGTCCTTCTATCTCCTGCTGTTAATGCTGCTCCTCCTCGTCATTCTCCTCCTGCGTCTTCTTGATTTTGGGTTAGATGTTAGTCAAGTTTTGCTTTGGCCAAGTGGTGGTTTCTTCGCTTCTTTTTTTTTTTTTTTTTTTTGGTTTATTATTTTGATTTTGAATTTGATATCATTTTTCGGCCTATACACACACATACACAAAAAGTCTGGGGTGGAAAACAGGATGTCTCATTTGGGGGTTTAACTTAGAATTTAGCTTGAGTTTTCGAAAAAGATCTCATAAATTTCTTACTTTTTCCATAATTTATCCTATTATTTTCTATATATACATTTCTCCCTAGGCTCCAGAGTCTAGAGCATCACTGCCAATGTCAATATAAGCGTTTCTTCGCCCTTTGTTTTTGTTTTTTTGCTCTCTATCATCATCTTTATTTATTTGCCGAAAAAAGTAGCCAGACATATACGATATATATGCATGTACATATGTACATACTTATGAATGTATGTATGTGTTTCTATATGTATATTCAAGTGTGTGAATCTGATGTCTGGACTTTTATTGTATGACTGACCTTGAATTTATGGAAATTGCATAAGTGAGAACAACTTTGTCATATTAAGAGATCGAAAGAAGAAACAACAACAAACACACACACACACAAAGTATAAAGGAAATAATCAAATTCAACTGAGCAAAGCCAGACCTTGACATTGACAAAAGTAACCCCCTCTCTCCCTTTCCCACACTTTAGACAAGTGGTTTCGAATTTAAACAAAACTTAAAAGGATCCAAGTATAACAGTCGAAGAGTGCCGTAATTTCTATACCCTTGCTTAGCCAAGAGGATAGATCTAGTCTCTAAGATATATTAGGTGCATTTTAATCAAATTTGGCATTATCTTTACTCTAGTTAATGGCAAAGTAAGTGGACTTTTATTTGAAGGGTATAATAACTCTAAGCCTCCCCCCATATCGATAACCCTTATCAAGTAAGCGGCATCGAAAAATACAAATTATGTTCAAAAAACCTGAGAAGAAGAAGTAATGCTTGTCTTCTTTCCCATTGACCACCGGCAAAGTAAGGGGGCGTGGCATGCTTAAATCCGGTACAGCGCAACGAAAAAAAAAACACACACACAGCATCAGAATTCAGATTCCAGTGATGCAAATTTGTCTGATATCAAATTGCAGTAATTTTCTTCGTGGATAGTGAGGGGGGAGATGAAGATAGAGATGCATCAGAGGAATGTTTGAGGGGGCGCTCCTGGAGCTCGGTGCGATTCAACAGTAAAGCGATTTTACTTGGCACGTGCACGTGATCTACACAAAGTTAGGTCTTTGTGTAAGCATTATCAATCAAAGTTTCATGTGAAATGGTTAGAGAGGGAAATGAAGTCAACTAATCAAAGGACTATGAGAAAATATAGTAGGAATGCTAAATCACCTAGTGGAAGGATTGGGTTGCTGCTTATGCACAATGATTTGCGGCAATTGCGCAGTGTCCTAATGGCCATACAGAAGGATCAGGAGGAACAGTCGGGGAAGCAATGGGCAATGGCAAGAGTAGAAGAAAAACAGAGACTTAAGACCTAAGTAACGAATAAGATCGAAGAGCAGCCAAGTGAATTTTGATGACGATCAATCTACGAAGCGAGGCATGCAACCCCAGAGAGACATCGCTATCATCACACAGCAGGCTCAACGGATTGAGTAACAAAAGGAGATGCTGCATCGCATCAAGTTCTGCTATGAGAGACAAGTGGCCAATATCAAATCGAATGTCCAGTTGTTGGAATGCCAATTGAATAGGCTGCAAATGCTACTCCAGGCCCACTTGGAACAAACTCCGGATATCTTTCGCATCGAAAGCTACTACCATGCGATACTCCAGGCTGTCGATGAAATGCAATCGCATGGCATTAATATATACGACTCGCCCATCGTGTCGCAAACTTATCCAAAGCTATTAATAATTTGAAAAGCTCTTTGCATTGCTGCTCAATGCAATCATTACTCTTTGTGAACAATGTTCATGATATGCCGGCCAATTCCAGGCAACTTTAGCAGATCGAATGTGTATCTAACTTTGAAATCTCTGATATTTTAAATTATAATTACGTAAATACTTAATCCCGGCATTTTCCTCTCTTTGTTTGACAAAAATATAATAATTAGTTTATAGGAGAAAGGAATATATGAGTTAAAAAATATCGAGTTTCTGATAGTATTTAAAATATCTAAACGCGTATGAAAAATGGGGAAATTCTGCATCCAGAGGATAGTATTAAGAAACTGACCAAGCGTCTGCAAGATCGTGATTTGTACATTGCCTTCCTGGAGGAGCAGATCCGTAAGACGCGTTCCAAATACGAGCTGAAAGTGAATGATGTGAAAATTGGCGCCAATCTCTTAGAGCAGGAGCTCAAAAAGGTGCGCCACGAGCTGCAAGAGATTGGCTCCAAGGCCAAGGATCTAGATCAGCTGCAACATGAATCGCATATTCTTTACAGCAAGCTAAGTCGTCGCAATGCTATTATAGCCCAATATGAGGCCCAGCATACAGAAATAATGGGCATAATCAATCGATTGCATACGGCACTTGAGAATAAGAAGAAGAATCGCTTTCATCGAAAGAACATTGGGACACAGACGCCCCAACAACAGCAATTAAAGTCCGACAACTCGGTTACCGATTCTGTTGGTGATGATATATCCGATGCCACCGATGTCCATTCAGAGAAACTGGATAAAGCACCAGTCCTGAAGAAACCAGTGCAAAACTTTGCCTGTCTTACGACAGCTCTCAGAAGAAAATTTGAACTGAAGACCGAGGTTTAAAGTCCTCTCCTATAATACAAATACGTATATGCGTATAATGCCATGGATGCTTAAATAGAGAGACAAACAAGTAAAGTCACAAAAAGATCTTACTACAAAGAAATCTGGGTTTGAGAATATCTCTAGTATAAGTCAAGATTTACAACGGACTGCTTGTGCAGAAAGAGTACCGATCTTGAGTCTAAAATAAAGTTGTAAAATATGTAATGAGATTGCTTATAAAAGTGGATGAATCTAGGATTGCTTGTGTCATCCTTCAGTGGCTCAGTTCATCCACCCACAGACGCATACATTGGTCGCCCTTTTTCGAACTTATCCCACAAACTGAAAGATTTATGACTCGCTACTCAAACTTAATACTCTATACTAAAAAATATATATATACTTAAAAACGTTACTCACAAGCGCACAAGAACACTACAAGTTTCATAAAATATTTTTCTTCATATGAATAAGCCACGTTAGAACTTAGAAGGCCATGAAATGTTTTGTTTGACACTTACCCAATGTGAAATACTGGACTCTCCATTCTCTCTCTTAAAGTAGGCTTGACTATTGTTACATTTCGTGTCTGTTTCTCTCCTATCCCCTTTTTCATTGTACACACATTAGACAATATTCGATTTGTTCTGATACCAAAATAAATTGCACAGTGTCCTTTGAAATTCTCCTTACTGTAAGAAATTCATAAGTAAGAAATTCGGTAAGTGCAATGGCATTAGATTGATTCGAAAGTTAAACAAGTTTCTAAATATTTCGTTCTAGACAATGCCCAAGGGTCTTAAAACTTCGTGTCAGGACAAGGAAATGGTTTTACTGCGTCACGAAATGGCCACAATCACCTGTGATCGAGATGATCAGGATAAACTGCATTTGGACCATAAAACGCGTATGAAAAATGGGGAAATTCTGCATCCAGAGGATAGTATTAAGAAACTGACCAAGCGTCTGCAAGATCGTGATTTGTACATTGCCTTCCTGGAGGAGCAGATCCGTAAGACGCGTTCCAAATACGAGCTGAAAGTGAATGATGTGAAAATTGGCGCCAATCTCTTAGAGCAGGAGCTCAAAAAGGTGCGCCACGAGCTGCAAGAGATTGGCTCCAAGGCCAAGGATCTAGATCAGCTGCAACATGAATCGCATATTCTTTACAGTAAGCTAAGTCGTCGCAATGCTATTATAGCCCAATATGAGGCCCAGCATACAGAAATAATGGGCATAATCAATCGATTGCATACGGCACTTGAGAATAAGAAGAAGAATCGCTTTCATCGAAAGAACATTGGGACACAGACGCCCCAACAACAGCAATTAAAGTCCGACAACTCGGTTACCGATTCTGTTGGTGATGATATATCCGATGCCACCGATGTCCATTCAGAGAAACTGGATAAAGCACCAGTCCTGAAGAAACCAGTGCAAAACTTTGCCTGTCTTACGACAGCTCTCAGAAGAAAATTTGAACTGAAGACCGAGGTTTAAAGTCCTCTCCTATAATACAAATACGTATATGCGGAAACTCCTTTGGTAGTAATTAAATTCAAGATCTAGAAAGCACATATTTCAACATATTTCAAATTTTATATGAGAGATTAAAATATTCCGTTTTTTTATTGGCACATTTTCCACGAATCGTATGACTTTGTTTAATTTTTTTTATTGGCCGAAGAAGGTGAAGAGGAGGCGGAGGAGTATATTGTATCATATTCTAGGCCATGTCCATTCATTGGGCCCTATGCTTTTTGGGGCCACTTGATGGCCGGAACTTTGGTCAGCAATTTGGATTCTCTTGTGATTCTTAGAATGCGATTGTATTGTGAATTGAAATTAAGTTCATTGACAATGTTTTGTAACGAGTTCCCACCGAACGGAGGGTTATTAAACTACCAACACGCCATGGAAATATTGAGGGAGGTGTACGACAATATCAGACCTTTAATACAATTTGAAACTTGTCACGTTTTATTCAGTATTCGTATTAGACACACATGTGCAATATTTCTGCATTACGGCACGTAGCATAAATCCCATAAACTGCAAACCTATTTCAATTGCTGATAAGTGTTGAGTCATAGGAGAGGAGTTGTCTCCTCCAATGCATTCTAATGATCGAAACCAGGAAGTGCGTGCAGACAATCAATCGTTGGCCAATTGAAATCAATTGCCCATAGTAATAGGGAATTGAGATTGAAATTGGGCCAAAAGTTCAGCTCAGAACCTTTTGGATCCGACTGAAGTTCAAAGACTTCTTTCTGTATTACATATAGTGAAGGGTAAATAAATACTAACCTGATGAAATTAATGTAAATCCTTGCAAATGAATATAAAAGCAGCTTGAGATGAATGATTCAAATGATATGATGATCACTAACGCTAGCCAGCCAGAGGTAGAGGGATAGTCGATGAAAACTTATAGAGAGAAAGAGATGGATTATAAGGCCATATCATAGCCATATCCTCCATCGGTAATTCCTTGCAATCCATTTAATTGTCAAATTCCTTTACATATTTAGTTTCCGGTAAACTAGGGACCTTGAATCATGGCCATGTGAATCACTTTTCTAGTGTAATTTTTAAAATTGTGTTAGTACATTCGAGAATTCATCGATTTTCCATTAGTTTTTCGTAATGCTGGTGGTGGTTCCATTTCGATGGGATTCCTCATTAGCACACTTCACAATGCGGCGCAATCTTTTTGATAAGAATCTAATTGAAGGTGATTCAGTGGGCCGTGATGAAATAGACAACAATAACATTTTGTATTATTTTCTGCGGTCGGGTATCCAGACCAAAAACCTGTTCAATTAGCAGCGTTCAAATCGTTTGCCATGCCTTGATTTGGGGCTTTTGCCTTGTTAAATGACCATGAGATCGAAAATAAACACCAACTTGTGACGTCACGTGTCGCCGTAGACGCTGTCTTCTCCTCCTCTAGCCTCTGGCCACCACCTGCCCTTAAAAAACAAAACAAAACAAATATGATAAATATACTGGAAGCAAATACAGTTATGATTTAAAATATGTAATTATTATTATTAATAATATAATATTAATATATAATAATATTTATATAAATATATTATTATTATTAATAATATGACTTAACTACATTTGCATTACACGTACACATTATTATATAAATTAAAACCTAAAAGGCGCCTCTCTGTCTCCTCCTCCACCACCACCTCCTTCTTCCATTTTTCCCTAGTGGCTGATGCTCTCTCCCTCTCCCTCGCTCACGCTCTTACGTCGTTCTCTTATGTTCCCGAAAAGCTGCGGAAATTGTTCTTCAGCAGGAGAATAAGAAAAAATACCCCAACCGCAATTGTGAACAGCTGGACATTGATCACTTTGGAGTCGACAATGGCCTGCAACATGTTGTAAATGCTCTCGCTCCGCACTTCGCCGCCACAGCAGTCCATATGAGGGTGATAAAGGTAACTAACTTTAAGTACGCTAAATGTTTTATAAAACTATTGATTATGTTGTATTCACATTGACGTCGTTTGTTTGTGAAACAGAGACCATAGCGTTGCCACTCCGCATTTCAACATTAGCGATGGACCAGATTTAAACACAAATTGCTCACGAAAAGCACGCGCACGAATATTTAAAAGGTAAACATCTGAAAATCCAAGCGACACTCAAATATAGAAATATTTGCGAAACCCCAGTGCCAACATTACAAAAATATTCGATTTACCCTGTACACAATAATTAAAAAGTCACTTGCTCTAGCAAAAATATACGTATGCCGTCTCACTCACTCTCGTGAAAATTTCAATACATATTGTCTATATCAGGGGTCGGCCCACAGCCCGTGCGGGCACTTTTGATCGGCAACTCATACAGAATCGCTCTCTTTGTGCCGACCCCTGGTCTACATATGATAGCCGATTCAAACCAAATTTACGTAGAATATAGGAGACGGTTATACGTACCAACAACATTTCTGGTTCTAGCGCTTCCATAGTCAATCCAATCGAACACACGCCGAGAATACGAAGAATGCTCGTCGTTTGTTGAACTGGGAAAGCGTATCCAAGAATTGATATATGAACTCTTTAATCTCAAATAGAGATTGCAGTTCACCTTATCCTTCAACTATTCTAACCATTCCTTAGTACAAGTTTTTAGTTATCAACTCTCTCTCTCTCTCTTGAACTGTGGGTTGAGTTTTATTAATTTAATGTAACTATTTGCTAGCTTGTGTGCTCCCAACTACAGGATAATAAGCAAGCTCGCTCTTTAAGCTTATTCATCGTTAGCAAAGTCAGCGGGATTCTTGCGCAGCAAAGCAGTATGTTTACGCTCGGTCAGATCGTAGATCAAGTAGCCCACAATGAAGGCTGAAATAAAGACATGACATTAGAAATGGCATTTAGAATCAGAGCAGATACAACTTACGTGGAGCCACACGGAAAATATTGGAGCGAAAACGGCGCACCATGTTGGGCAGACCGTTGCTGATGGCGCCGGCAAAGGCACGCTGCTCGAAGGGCGAGAGTTTGTAAGTGACAATGCCATGAACTTTGGCAAGATTGCCGAAGTGGGCTCCATTCAAGATCGAAGATACACGCATCTTTTAGGCTGTGGGAGAGGTGGGTGAAATGGGTTGGGATTATTAGGTTTTAGCAGCAGCATAAAAAGTTAACTAGGATTTGTATGAAAACACAAATTGTGATTATAAACATCTTGACAGGCGTTTGGTTGATTACGTAATTTTTTACACAATTCGCCAAGAAAAACGTCTGACGTTGCTCAAGATCTTTGCACTTTTACCGGGCCAAAATAATGCGGCATATTTATAGAGGCGACCAGCTGTCAAATTTGTCTTTTTTTGGCAATTATAATGTAAAATTTTACCTTGATTTGATATGTTATGCGGCCAAAATAAGTTTTTCTCGCGTTTTCGTCTCGGACTGAACAGTGATACCAGACAGCACGACAGAGAAATATCGATTTTTCGATAGCATGGATAACTCAATGAGTTAAGAACTCTTTAAATTATCGAAATGTTTATGTAGCACTCTGGCACCGCCGTATTTAGTGTGACCATACTTTAAAAGGTTATGTGGTCTTTAAGTTTAAATTCAATTTTGAATAAAAAATCAACTTTTGCTGTTTCAAAACCTTGTTTTTTAAATAAATTCGCCCATAGAAAACAAGAATTTGTATCATGTGAAAAGTAATTTTTTTATGAGCAACGTTTATACAACTATGAGATGAGAGATCTTACAATTAATTAATATTATTATTTGTATAAAAAAACATGATCAAACACAAAAGACGACAAGATTACACATTTATGGCAACAATTCTGTGATGACAAAATACACACACATGTATATATATAGTATAGTATAGTATGCATGTATGTATGTATATATATATATATATATATATATATATATATAAAACAAATTTCATTTTGTTTCTTATAATACATAAACAAAAGTCCAATAGAGGGCATTAAAAATTAAAAACATGACTGGAAACACGAATCGCGAGCGCCTATCAATCCACATGGCTATCTCCTGTGGCGTCATGGTGGTAAATGTTGGCGGCGTATCCTTCTTGTCCTTATCAATATCAACAATATGATCATTACTGTTCGTTCGTTCACTGGAAATCGAAACATTGTCGGCACACTCGGTCTTTATGATGGGTAAATTTGGCTAAACGGATACAGAATAGAATTATTAATCACTCTGCAAGAAGGGCCAGTTGCAACTCACATGAACGGTTAGATAATTGTTGAAACCCTGATTCACATTGCCATTGCCATTGCGCACACTCTCCGTGCTGGACACAATGTTATCCAAACTGGAACAGGATCTAGCTCGCGAATCGCTGCTCAAACTGCCGCCAATTTGACGACGAGCTGGTCGCGGGGTCAATGTGGATTTAATGATATACTTACTATTCACTTTTTTTAATTCAATATTCTCCTTGCGCCGCCAAATCGTGTTGACAAAAGCGAACTCCACCAAACTTCCAAAGATGAAAAAGGTGCAACCGATGAACCAAATCTCCGACACTTTAATGTAGCTAACTTTTGGCAACGTTTTGCTTTGCGACGAGGAGAGCGTAATGAATGACAACATCGTACTCGTGCCCAACATAATGCGCGGCGGAGAGGCATCCGCTTGGAGCCAAAATGACACCCACGATATGGCCACAATCATCATGGAGGGCAGATAGTAATCCAATAGATAGAAACCAATCTCACGTTTCAAATTCACCGTAAAACTCAGAGAGCTATAGTTACCCTCTAAAAGAAGAACATGTACTCAATTAGTTTCACACACATCTTTCCAAGCGATTGACAAAAAACTCACTGAAAGCTCCATGACGCAGATTAACCATATCTGAATGAACGACTGTGGTATTATGCCAGTATTTACCCATATTATATTCGGTAAGACGCATTTCGGGATCAAATGATATCGGTGATTCCTTCTCCCATTCCAATATCAAATCGGATGTGTTGTACATCCCTAAATGCAAAGAAAACACAAATATATTAACAAATTTGCCATAATAAGTATGTATGTATGGGATGGGTTGGGATCACTTACAACTCTCTAAAACTGTTGAACAGAATTGCTGATCGAATGGAAACTTTTTGAAATTCATCCAACAATAGAGGGAGGCCTGCATACGTGTCGATATAATGACGTTACCCTCCGGCGACAGCGAGGTCAAGACATCCTTTTCATCAGTTCCGAGTATCGAGGATTCGCGTTCGTTGGCAAAGAATATGTGTGGCAACCAGAGACGTTCGCTCAAATGCTTTTGACCCAATATATTGTCATTGCGACCGAATGCCTTGTAGGCTAATCTCTTATCCTGGAAACTTAATTGCAATAGGGCGTGCATCTTGAATTGCAGCAAATCTGAATTCAGATTTTGCAAGAAATACACATAGATGCGGGTCTTAACCACAATCGGTAATCGCTGCAGCGTCACATTGTCGTATTCTGTGGAGGAAGGCATCCAATTTAGTAGAGGAGCAGTCTGAGAATGACTGTGAGGTAACTTACCAATGGGTCGCTCTAGGCGATCATAGCGACAGACATGGGTTAATCTTTGTATGAGTTGAGTTTGCTGTAAATTTGATGCATTCGATAAGCTGGGACATTCCTCATCATCAACTGTGTCATTTGTTGCCGCACTAAAAAATGTAAGAAATAGTTTAAACCAGTTTAAAACATTTAGCTTCGATTAGCAAACATTAAAAGGTGGAGGGGATTTGCAGAGAAGTGTAGGAAGTATCTGAATTTCGTGTCAAACTTTTGAATCTCTGTATCTCTGGTTCCACTATCGCGATTTGATTAAAATCCCCTTTACCTTATGATCAGTTCAGAGTACTCTCTTCCTATATAAAAACGTATATTCTATTATTTTTCCACTCCTGGGATTGGAAGTCTTGGAAGTCTATAATTTGCTGACTCTTTTCAATTGAGAGACCTCTTCTAACCACAAACTTGGAGTCCATATAGTGATTTCCCTAAGCTACAAGCTCGTGGTCGGTGATCTTCGTAAGCCACTACGTGCCCACGGGTTTTTGCTTGACGTTGATGTGGGTCAGGAATATATATAAATAAATAATTTATTACCTTTCCCCGTTAGTTGTTCATTATGTCTAAACTCGGCCATCACTCAAAAAACAAATTCATAAATCAGAAAACTATTTCGTCTGTCAACATCGAAATATTTTCCTTTTGCAAAGGGAACCATCAAATTGGTGATATGACTTGTTACCTCAAGTCGATATAGACAAGTTCTATGGAAATTAAACTCCACACAAAAGTCAATAATATATATAAGCAATTGTTATGTTATGTATGTCTAGGAAAAAGATTTCTTAGGGTATTTAAACTTCGGCACTAGGTTTTGTCCAAATCAACGGCAAAGGAGTTCTTTTGTTAACCAACTTGGGAAATCTGTTGACGCATCAAAGCCAAATAATTAACATTTGGCTAGTAATAGCTAACCACAAACAAAATCATAAAATATATCATGCCCATATAAGTATACCTAGCAATATCTGTATATATAGTTTAGCATTGTATTGGCAGAGTATTGGCAAGTGCCTTCATGATTTCATTACCTATTTAAAATGCTTCAGTTTCATTTAGTTATTACTTAGTGGGAGTTTATTGTTTATTTTGCAAAAAATGGGTGTGGGCATCTGGGATCTGGCGCTTGAGTTCGGGATTGGGTTCCGTATCTAAGTATGTACATATGTATGTGAGCAGCTGTGCCAACCTCATTTGAAGTTAGTTAAAAATCGTTAGCTAAACAATATTTGTCTTCTCGGCTCCAGCCCTCAACTGTTGGTTGCTTTTTATTATTTTCATTACCCTTCATTGCCTTCAGTAAACATGACATAATGTTTCTATAACTATACTGAACTCTGATCCAAAGCCATATAAAGTATTATCTCATTATCTCAGCTTTCTTTTCATCATTGGCCGTCTCAATTAAATACAACAAATTGTGTATTGATTTTAGGCAACTTTTAATTGAATTTCATTATTGCCATTATAAACGGAAATGTGTTTTTCAGGATCTTTGCAATTTGTTCAAAGAATCTGTTTTTATCTCTTATCGTCGCTGTTGTTTCCCATTCTTGCGTCAAATTGTTGCACAAACATTTTAACAGAATCACATTTTTGAATTGTTTGGGTATGGGTTTGGGTTTTTTGTGTTTTTATCAATGAAATGATCTTTCGAAAGATATGTACCTACTATATTTATATATGTACATACATATGTATATTTTCCAAAAATATCTGACGTTTTTTCCCATAACCAAGCAAATTTGTTTGGTAAAATGTGGCGAAAATTGGTCATAACAAAGTTTATATACCCTTCCTATTTGGATTCCTCACATTAGCGTTACGTTCGCTACCATTATCCAGAGCTATGTGACATGTGATGGTCGATTCCAAAAAAATATTCTGCTTCCCTAGTTACTGCTTTGGCCAACTGATCTTTAAAATAAATCGACCACTTTGGCAAGTGTATATAGAAAGGAAGGCCAAAAAATTTACTCAACTGGTCTGAAGTTCTTTTCTTTTTTGTTAGCATCGACTTCTCTTGTCATATTGTTTTATCAGCTGAAAACATATCAATTATATTGGTTTTTATCTCACTCTCTCTCATTTTGCATTCGAGAAGATGTAGTTGACATTTTGCTTGTTTTTTTTTCTTTTGCCTTTGCACTATGACTATGGAATTTTTTTGTTTTTTTTTTTGCCCGAGCAATATTAAATATAAATGGAAATAAAAATCACTTTAATCACTTAAAGCAACAAAAAGTTACTATTTCAATTATTCTCGAAATCAAATTTCTCATCTCTTCTTCCTCTCCCTCTTTTAATGTTATTTTTGGTTTTCAACTTACCTAATTGGCGTCTGTATAATGCTGAATATTAATGTTATTAATAATACTTTTGTAAAGTGTATAAAATACAAATTCTTCATTTTGACGACAGGAACAATTTCGAACTTTTACTTTTTGTTAAACGATTTTTAATTACTTTTCTTGAGGTGTCAATTCTCAATTAAACGCACTTTTTATCCTCGCGCCACAATTCACTTCACTTCACTTTGCACACATTCACTTTGCATTGGAAATGCACTTTAAAACAAATTCATTTAAATAAATGAAAAACAAAATTCAAAAAAAAAAAAAATATGTAGAAAAAATGTCAGAAATGTATAAAACTATTTTCGAAATGCCGAGGCCTGTCTGCCTGCTTGTCGATTGTCCGAAGTGTTTTGAACTCGAGTTGCGCTTGCGTCGCACAGAAAAATACCTTAAACGCCGACGACGACACTTCACAAAGCACTGAGACGGGGCAGCGTTATTTTGTGTCTTTTTGTGTGTTGCTGATAAGCCAAGTTAATAGGGGGAACGCCCACAACAATAAGTAGTAGTGCAGCAAACTTGAAAGAGTGTGTGTGTCTGTGTGTTGTTAACTGTTGAGCAGCGCAAAGGCAACAGCCGCAGGGTCGCTAGAGATCGCCTCACTTTATAACACAAGCAACAAGCAACAAAATGGCAAATAGTTAACGATTGAATACATCTATATACATATGTATGTATATATGTACGTGTATGTATTATCGGAAGCATTACACATTTCTATAAACCGGTCAATAATAAGTTGTCTTGGGATTGCACAGCACAGCACAGTGCAGCAGAAACCAAATGCGAATAAATATTTGTAACATTTATGTATGAACTTGTTAGCATATTAGCATACGAGTTCTGATGGGGACTCAAACGATCATTCGATTGATCGATGGGGAAGGAGGCAATTCTCTCACAGTGTGTATTCAGGTGTTGTCCACGCTTCTAATTAAGCATCCATCCATTTAAGCACACCTCCCCATCCACCCACCCACCCACCCACTCATCCAACTAGTAGTGTGTTTGCTCACAGGGCGCACGCTCTCGCCTCTTGTTTAAACAAATTGCACATGATTTTTCTTAATTATTAAATCAACCAACCAAACAATTATATAAGTTCAACAAACTTACATTAATTTACCTTAACAAAAAAAAAAAAAAAAAAAAAAAACTATTTAATTTAATTCTTATCAGAGCAACAATTATAATGATTACTTTTTGGTTGGTTGAATAAACTTCTCCAATATCTCCATTCAGATGGGAGGGGATTATGCTTTAAGGTCGAGTTCTCTCACAAATTCAAACAAAAACCAAAACAAAAAAAAAAGCCATGCAAAATCGTGCGACGTGACATAGAAAAATTATTAAACAATACACAAATATCGACAACAGCAACAACAACAACAACAGCAACAATTGCGAGAATAGTTGAATATATGTATGACAAATTGTCAATAGCAGAAAATAAGTTAATCACAAATTGTTTTTGATATTTTCAAATGCAATTAGTGTTAAAATTTTCTTCTTTTTGACTTTTGTTCAGAAGCTCGTCTAATTGATTTATAAGCTTAGGTTAAATATTTTTTTGAATTTGAATTCACTTGGCGTTTGTGTCTCATGAAAACTTAATAGTTGCTAACACAACAAGAGGTTTGCATATTGATCGATGATCAATTGGCGCCCAACTAGAAGGTTCCTGAACCCTAAAAAATAAGTAGGAGAATCCGTATCACCAAAAGATACTAATTGAAAATTTTTCAACAATTATCCGAGTTGCCATTTTTCAAGTGAACCTCAATTAAAGGAAACTTATTTCATGTGATAAATTTATGTTATATTGTATTTATAACATTTTTAAAAGTGAATTCCCAAGAAATCATGTTCCTTTTAAAAAGAAAAATCGTATTATTAATTCAATTTTCAATATTATCTAAAAATTCTCGTTCTGCCGATATACTTATGTACAATGTCTCACAGATTAAACCGGTTTTTTAGACTTCTGTTTGACGAAAAAGTAGTACTTTTTTTTTTCTTTAAAGTTTAAGTTTAAGTTCCAAGTTTTCATAGTTCTTTAAAAACAAAAACCCAAAAAAGCGGAAGCATCCTTCATTGGGCCATTAGATGGAAAATGTCTTCTTTTCTTTCCTCACGTTGGCTAGGAGTGATGTTTAAATTCCCCCGGATCGCCCATCTTCTGGCTAGAACAGGGACATTCCTGCACACCTGAGGTGTTCAGGTGAATTTACTATACGTTCAACCCAATTGAAAGTGTCATACACAAACTTCACGTCACTCGCTTGTTAATTTGCGTCAATTCCTTCTTATTATATTGGCATTGCAGCACATTTTGGTTTCATTTGGTTTTGCCTGCTTATCAAAGCTATTTTAAGAACTTTTAATTAAATGAATATCTGGGTAAATATGCCTACCTACCGTGAATATATATATTTAATGAGAAATATGAAAGCATTTTTTAATTATTGTTCTGCCATTGTCAAAATAAACAAAATTTCTATTGTTCCTGGCGTCAGACTGAAAGTTGGCCTTATCTTTATCTAGTTCTATGTTCTACAATCTATACTATATATAAATATATACATACATACATATGTATCTACTTATGAGCAGGTGTATGTATATCTACATATATATGTATGTTGTTGTTTGTCCACCTCAGAGATCTCCTTGCACGACTTTTTTTGGAGAAGGTGTTGCTTGTTGTGTTTTTGCGCAATTTAAAGGTTAAACATTTATTTACTTGCATTTTATGGGTCGCTGAAAATGTGATTTTTTATTTACTAGCAAATATTGGTCTTTTTGAAAGAGGAGGGGGGAAAGTGTGTGTGCTTAAATGGAAGTCTGGATTATGAATGTTTAAATTTCGTTTAACACGTGATATAATTCGATCTTTTGAAATTTTACCGCCCAAATGAGTGGACCTTTACGAAATTTCTATACCCTTTTTTGCATTCTGATTTGAAAGGTGATCTTCTAAAAGTTTACGTTGATTCAGATGGACAAATAATCAGCTTACGCTGCGATCTCTAGCAGATGGACCAACGTGTCGACAAAGTGAATATACCCCAAGAAATAAGGGGAATATGAGTTAAAGATCAGGGTCATTATCTCATGTGCCTAACTTATGAATCATCCATCTCTCGAGTAGTGTTAATTTCTCTTTATCAGCCAGGTGGAAGAAGACACGACAACCGTTCGTCCCTACCTTGGTCCGCCCCCGATCAACATTTGTGTGGTGTGTCTAGTAGACAGGGGCGACAGTTGCTTGTGTTTGGTTCCCCGTTCGCTTAAGCCAATAAACACAGAAGCGAAAAGTTTAATTAATTAAAAAATTTAAATTAAAAACAAAAACCCGAACACAACAACGAGCAGGAATTGTTGTTATTGTTTATGTCAAGCAAATAGCATATAGAAGAAGCCTATAACGACAATGGCAATTGTAAATAAATAAAATATATATACACAAATCTACAATTGCCAATGACAAATGTACAAAATTAAAATTAAATAATTTTCCCTCATGAGCATGAACAGCAAGCAAGATGATAATCAAGAGGACTCAAGTGGGGAGACTAATATTAAACCATGACAGACACCCCATATATGTACAATATATATGTACATACTAATATATATTATAGTTCAGATGGACAATACGGGGGCTATTCTTTATCTCTGGGTTTCTTTTTTACTCTCATTAGTCCTACCTACAACCAAATTATTCTTATCAAAATCTTGTCCATCTAGAATGACGTCTTTTTTTAAACCTTTTTGCACAATATTTTGGGTATGTGGACTGTAGTCTCAAGTTTACTATAAACTATCAAGTGTTTCTATATATGTGTAGGTCTGGGAACAAATAATCTCTCATAATAGATCTTTATCATAAAAATTGATTGATATGAAACAATGGCAAGATATAGCAATATATCTAACTGATCCTAGAACAATGGATTGTTTATAATTATAAAGGTCCTTATCCACACCTAAAGCCATAATTTGAACATAATTGACTTCATTTAAGAACATGAAATCTGAACTGGACTTTTCGAAACAGAAAATTGACGATCCATGGCTTGCATGCGTGCGTCCCTCAGTTGCTTGCGCGTCCTTGAGCCTTGAGCTAGCTCTTACATATGTGTTTATGACAGTTTTGCGATCTTTTTCGATATCCTGTCGCTGTTTTATAAAATCTATAGCTCTATATATATGAACATATAGCTGACTGCACCTGGATCCCATATAATCTAGTCTAAGCAAGAGTATAGGAAAGTTCAATATATTTTTATCTCTGATACTCAAGTCTACTGGGGTCGTATTTTGTGTAATATTTTGTTAGCTTTGTTTTATTTACTCTAGTGCAGCGTACGTCGTCGTATCGTGTGGCAAAGTCATGTTTGTTTTTGCCACTGGGGCGTATGCGTAATATTTAGTTTGTTCTCAGTTGACCAAATGATGATGATGGCCGGAAGTAGGCTGGCGTACAGGCAGACTGGCCTGTAAAATGTCAACTAACCAGATTCGTATGACTCAGCTCAGGTAGGCTGCTCCCTCCCAGCTGGCAGCATCAGCGTCAAATGCCGACTTTTTATATGCTTTTATCTCGCGAAGACAACATTCTGTTATTTTATATAGTAATTGGCAATCTTTGAACATGGCCCTCTTTATGTTTACAGCAATAATTTCTTGTTATTATCTAGACAGAGACAGAGAGAGTGGGCGTAAGCGTGTGAAACTTGGCAACAGTTCAGCTTTCAACATTCATCTTTCATTCAAGTGCCCCGCACAAAAGGTAAGTAAATACCAAAGCCAACAAGAGAGAGAGTATAAATCAGTGACTACGACGACTTGGAGCACTATGTTTGATCAAGTGCCAACGCACGGAGGAAAATTGAAATAATTTACAAGCGCCACATAAATAAAAACAGAGAGAAAGAGAGAGGGAGATAGAACGTGGTCTCAGATTTTGGATCATATTCATCATCATGGTTAAGTTAGATGTTTTTCTTATGTTTTTGTTTTTTGGTGATACTTTCACGCTTAACACATAAATTTGTTTATTTCTAGTACAATGCGTGTACTCCGCGCATTGTATTGTGTGGGTGCGGGCAGAGATGGAGGAAGGAAGGATTAATTAACATATTCAATAGGATAACTATAGACTAACATGAAACAAGCCTCCCAATTTGAAGTAGATAAGTAGCTTCCCCCATTCCCTTATTGCTGCTGTTTCACCGCCGCCGTCTCCTGGCCACCGGCTGGTGATTTCGCAAAGTCCTCGAATGTATCCTTCACCTTCTTAAGGCCTCGGCCGGCATAGCACGGCAGCATGTGGACAAAGCGAAATGAGCTCTTAACGCCCTCATTGTAATAGTGCTTGGCCAGGAAACGCATCTCGCCCGTTTTGGGCAATTGTGGGACTTCGAATGGCAGTTTCTTCTGTGCCTGCTGCACATAGGGGCACAGTTGGTTTTTCACATCATTGTAAAGCTTTTCCGTTTCCTCTGTGCTGCCCCAGATGCCAGCTTTGCGTGTGTAGTAAACAGCTCCAGCCACCAAACTGCCGCGTACTAGGAATCTGACCAAGATCAAGACCAAAACCAAGACCGAAAAGAAGAAGAAACCAACCAATTTGTTTTCACTCCTGAGATTCTTACGTAATGAAATCGCAATATATTGCACTCACCCAATAACCATTTTGTGTTAATTGTCAAGGGAAGAATGGGCGTGATGCAATTGATTGCCTGGTCAATTCCAAACTCCTTTAAGTTTGGTCGATTTCGTTATTATAAAACTAATACAAAATCTCTCGCGAGATTTGCGTATGGCTACAAAAACAAATGAAATTTTAGTCAGTGTGACCAGACAAGATAAAAGCAAGAAATGTTTACACAGAGAATCAGAAAAATAAAAGCAATAAGGCAACTCCAGTGTTGGCGCCAAGATAATAAAGTTTTAAATTCAAATGTAGAGAAACCGTTTTCTGAAAAACGTTAACGTACTTTTACTCTAATGTCTATATCTGACTTAGATGACTAAGTAGACTATATTTTTAGTTCCTGAAGTATGTTTATTGGACATAACGTAGGATGAAGCTAGGAGAGTTCGTTAATAAACTAGCAGAACATTTCTGATTTAACAAAGAAATCACTTTTTAATAATAATTCGGAAGCATATTTTCAAATTTTGGTTTTATTAGGCAAACTGTTACATCTCGCTCTCATTTGCCTTGATTAATCATTCTAACTTCCTGTTACACAATGATTTTCAACGTGACATTTCATAATTTCAGTTAAGCCCCGAGAATTAGTTTTTTCCTTTCTTTTTTTTTTTTTTTTAGATTTTTCTCATTAATTTAGTAGTTTTTACACCCATTTAGAGCTCCCTTTTTGAGTCTGAAATCTAATTTATTGAACAAGTAACCGGCATTTGGTTCTTCGGTCGGTCGAGCGATAGAGATTGCACTCCCCTATACACTCGTTCGTAGTGGGTCCACTTCCCAAAAGTCCTATTGTTATAATTTTGCAACAGTCGTCGCAGTTAAGAGGATTATTGCCTGGCAGGAAAATTTTTGCTAAGGCTTGTGCCAATTTATTGAAAAATACCAATTCCAATTGTGTTTTCCTTTTTTTTTTGCTTCTCTCCTTTTTGTTTTTTAGTTTGAGTGAGAATTTTCCATTTTTATGTCATTTTTTCACCCATTTTTTGTGTGTCCCCTGTCAGTTTTGGCTTTGGAACGGGTCCACGTTGGTCGACGTTGACCCACGTGTCAGGCGATGCGCTCAGAGGTCGCAATCGGTCGTCGGGGTTGGGGGTTGGCAACGCTTATTAATAGGTTCAGTTAATGTGTCACAACCCCTTCATCGACTACGATCTCTGCACCCCTTCCCTTCTTTCAATTCAATTCTTTGTGTGCACCCAAAAAAAAAAGAAAAAAACACAAATTTAATTTTTTTTCCTCAAAAATTGGCAACATTTTTTTGGGTGAAAAGATTGTAATTTATTAATTTCGCATGGACTCGCATGTGACAGTTGGATGCATCGGCTGATCCTTTATTTACACAATGCGCGGCAGCATTTGGGTGACCCTTTCCCTTTTTGCCCCTAACCCTCGACCTAACGAATTTTCCTCTTACCCATCAGCCTGGTTAAGTGAAACGGGGTACATTCAAGGCAATGCAATGACAAAGAGGGAGATATTTATATTCGTCTTTATATTTGTATGAAAGTCTAGACATAAGATTAGTTTAAAACGATCTTCTAAAGTGTTTATATCATATGATCTACCCGTTTGAATATTTGAATATATATTAACCCTAACCTTCCTATATAAAACTGATTCTCATTTTACAGGGTAATTCCAAGCCGACACCCGAAATTGTCACATGTGCGCAAAATGTCAAGGAACATTTTTTTCGGAAAATTTCGCATTATCCATAGAAAATTGCAATTTTACAATGCGAGCAAAAAAAAAAGGGGTTGTTGATCCTGCTGCTGCTGATGGGCATCAACGGGTTAAAGACCCTTCACCCTTTAGAATTCACTTTCATTTCAGTTGATTTGATTCAACTGCTGCTGCAGTTGCTCAAAAGTAGTTTAGTGACCCTTCGATTGTAGTTTTTGGGGTAAAATTTTACACATTTTCAACAAAACAAATTTTGTTTTTGGAAAATTGTCCATGTGCCATAGATACGTTCAACCCTTTCTAAGAAGGCAAAAGGATAGTGGGTTAAGAGCTCTCCATTTGTGCAACAATGCAAGAGAGAATCGAATTTTACAGCCGTCATTCCCCTAGCTTAAAATGTGAACTATAAAACATATACACATGAATGTACATACGAATATATTGTATATATGTCGATATATACCATTATTGACATTTTGGAGCACACGCTTCACACGCGTGTGGATTTCACATTTTATATTGAACTGCAGCTGCCATCATAATGAACGACGACGACTAAGTACGACGAAGAGGGGTCCTCTTTTTCTCTCTGTCTCTCTCTTTCTCAGTCTTTCTTCTTTTAAAGAACTGAAACGACCCATCATCTATGGAATCTATAGTTTTTTATGCCTCTTGTTTGCTTATACGATTTCAATATTATTGGCACACGCATTTGTGTGTGTGTGTGTTTGCCCCAGGCTTAGGATCCTAAACCTTGTTAGGGGTGTTAAGAGATAAGAACATTTTGTTGGGTTTTTCTTCCCATTTTTTTTTTTGTGTGTAAAAGTTGTTTTTTTTTCTGTTGTTATATGGTTATTACTATTGATGCTCTGTGTGTGTGTGAAATGTGTGTAAAATATTGGATTTTAAATCAAGACACGTGCCGCCTATATGCTGGCACTTCCAACTTAGCTGAGAAGCGGTTGTATATAGAAAGTCAAACAGAATCGAAAAAAGAAGACTTCACTTGTACAATTGTTCCTATTAGTTGTATCCCTACAACCCCTAATTGAGAATTTCTCTCTCTTTGAAATATAATGCTGGAAGACTTCTAAAGAACGCGTGCCATTTTTGACCCTCACCACTTTTAGCAGTTGTATTGCTTATTTGAATAATTATTCTCGATTGGCAATAAAATCTGGAGAATAAATGTTTGACCCGAATTTTTCAGTAGCATTAGTCCCTTGATTTGATATACAATGTAGTTACTATTATAGTTCGTTAGCAAGGACTTGTTGAGTTTTCTTCAAGTCGATGTACGCCCAAAGCGATCTTTCTTTTCTTTACTTATTATTATAGCCAAAAGTGCTAAGACTTTCGGCTGATTTCATTTTCTTTTCTCAAGATTAGTTAGTTTTTTAATTCATTATTTTTGAATAGGTATCTTAGTTGGCTTACTCACCATTTATTCTGGCACTCGAAGACTCCTGAAAAGAATAGTAAGATTTTGATGAATTCTTCTGATATTGTTTGTAATGTAAAGTTAACTTTTAAAGATCTAAAATCCAAATAGGTCATAAGCAGTATTTCAATTGATTTATTTTTCCTCAGACTGTCCTTAAATGTGTTTAACATAATTTAGGAATACTTATGTATATATAAAGTTGTTATTGGTTTTTGGCATAGCATATCTTTTGGTTGCAATTTCGTCCATCTCCGTCTCATAATTGATGAGTTTTCTTACTCATTTTGTGTGTTTGTTTTAAGATAAAAGTATAAAAGACGCTGCCCAAAGGGCTTGGTAAGTATTTATTACTTTTTTTGTTTTTTTTTTATACCGAAATAATATAAACTCAGATACTTACAAAGTCTGACCATACACACACACACACACACAGCGAGAGAGACAAACGGACAAACTCATAAGCGGCTTACAAAACTCATTCTCCTCCCACTCTCTTCCCACTCATTCTCCTTCATTCAGTGTGTGTGTATGTGTGTGTGTGTGTGTGTGTGTGTGTGTGCGTGTGATAGTGCATAAAATTTATTGGCGCATTGGGAGTCCCCCTTTTTTATTTTTATTTATTTTTTTTCCTTTTTTTATTGGGGGTATTTCTTATTGTTGTTGCTGTCAAGTTTGGTATTCAAGGCTTTTATAATTTTATGCTATTTCTTTCAATATTTATTCTGTTATTATGTTTTTGTAATGAGTCCAAGTTGTTGTTGTCAGCAGAGGCGACGACGACGACGACAACCAAAATGAGGACGAAATTGTTAGAGAGGATGACGTTGAAATTGGAAAAATTGTATCAATAGATAGGCTATATATGTATGTATGTGTGTGTGTTGCGTATCTATCTGTCTGCCTTTGTGTGTATTGCCATGGAAAATTTCGGCTGCCTGGGCGAACATAAATTAATTAATTTTGTTTTTTTTTTTTGTTAGTTTGTATTCATTTCTCTAGTTGGTAGTCTAAAATTACGTTCATATCTATTGATTTTTTTCCATAATGAGTAAAAGCGAAAAAATCTTGGGGGAGAGAGAGATAGAGATAGAGATACAGAAGGAAGGAAAAAAAACGTAGCATACATTCAGGCTAAAATAGGAAGACGATGAGATGAGGATGAGGATGAAATGATGTTTTGTGTTCGTCATGTCCCTGATTGACAAGCTGAGACAAAAATAAAATCATTATTTATATCATGTACAGTAGAACTTGCTCCTAATGCAAATTAGTAATACTTTTTCTTGGTTTATTTAAATTTGATTGCCATTTTAGTTTCGAGAAAATGTGTGTGGACCCTTAGATTTTATTTTCAGTGTAGGATTTTTTATAACAAATTAGTTGTTACTTTCTACATATTTTTCAATTTATTGTTACAGGTTTCTTTTTTTTGGCTGTCGTCTTGACAACGTCTTAGTCCTTTTTTCCAGTATTTTTAATTAAGAACCTGTGTGTGTGCAAGTGTGTGAGTGCCCTGCTTGCGTGTTTTCTTGGTGGGTTTGGTGTGTGTGTGTGAAAGATGCATCTCATATTTATAGCTATAAATAATTTGGCCCACAAGTCGCTCAACTTTAATTTGAAAAGCGATAAATAACAAATGTTCCCATACTCTTCCCATTCCAGTCTCACCGCCCCCCCTCCCCCCATACACACAAAGTCCTAGCAAAAACTACAATAAGTACACGCACACACAAGCTCAGCCATAAAATGAAAGTGAAAAGAAAGTAGAAAAAGTGCTGAACGCAGAAAAGTACAAATTGCCCACAAAAAGAGAGAGAGATAGAAAGAAACAGAGAGCTAGAGGCCGAGAAAGGCAACCCGCCAAACCAAAGCCGAAAGAGGAAAATAAGAAGAAGCCAGCAAACGAAAAACCCAAAAAAAAAAAAAAATAGAAAAGTTCAATTTACTACTTTTCACTTTAGCATACACACACACACACAGCACAGAGACCACCCTCGCCCTCACCCTCATCTTCGTCCTGGCCCTCATCATTGTAGGCTGTAACTGAAATTGGAGAAGCCGTTGCCGTTGCCACAGCAGCCGCATATCCTTATGCCGCATATCCTTATCCTTGCTGTCCACTCTCAACCACCTACCCCACAACTCCCTCCCTCCACTCACACCTCCCCACCCCCGTACATACATAACCGAAACTTTTGCCTTTTGCGTTAAATTTTCCTTTTTTTCTTTTTATTTTGGAATTTTTCGATAAGCCTCACCATATCACTCACACTCATGACACACAGATGCCACACACATACTTACACAGATACACGCACACACACACACACTGATAGAAGAGAAAGCATCCCCACACGAGCTTCTAATTTTCTTTTAAGGTCAAGCAGGAATAAAATACGAAAAAAAAAAATTCTTTTTTTTTTTGATACTCTGTAAAGTAATAGAAGAGAATGAGGTATGCCTCTTTTGGGGTATTAGAAACGTTTTCAATAGGCATATTATATAGGTATATTTTCCATATTGCCTTTTCTGCATTTTAATTTCCTTTCACATTCTCCTTTCTTCATGTTATCTACTTTCCAAATTCAACTCTCTGCACAATCTCCTCTCTTTCCTTATTCATTTTCCGTTCTTTGTAAGGTATCCACAAGTCGATTTCTTACCGTACTTACGTTATTTTTTTTTTTTTTGCTGATAAAATTACGAATTTTCGTCTTATTTTTCTCTCAACTTTCATACAAAAATGTTGCCATCTTGTTGCTTTGCCTGCTTCCTTCCTTTCTTTCCACTGGCCGCGTGCCCTCTCCCCCTCTTATCGCATCCCCCACCCCCACATCTCCCTATCCTGAACATACTTACTCTTTCAACATAACGTAACCATACAAGTACACCGAGATATGTGCGTATGTGTCTGCAGTCTCTCTTTCTCTCCCTGTGTGTACCTCCTTCAAAAAAAAGGAAGAAAAAATTTATTCCTGAACTCATCAACGCCCGCACACGCACATGGTGAATGCGAATGTGGCGAATGTGTGTGTGTGTGTATGTGTGTGTGTGTATCCAATTGAAAAGGAAAGGAGCAAAAAGAAAACAAAAAAAAAAAAAATCTCAAAACGCAACAAACTGAACGAAATCCCTGTTTAGTTTGATGGCTTCGGTTCGGTTGCGCCTGCCTGTCCAAATGGAAAGTGAAAGTTCTGTGTCCCCGTCCATCCGTCTGTCCACCCATCTGACCCGTCGTCCCGTAACTTGTTTCGAATTGGCATATATGGAAGAGAATGACAAAAAGGAAGGGGGAGGAGTAGGGTTTAGGCTGAAATATACGTAGAACAAAGCTATGTATTTAGTATCGAGATCCTGAAGACTTGTAGGTACACATGGTATACACTAGAAATTATAGATAAAACTTCTTCTCATAATATATGTACTATATAGTTGAATTTCCCAATTATGAATTAGCATGAATTTTATTATAAATAGAATTAGAGAAACTCATTCATAGAAGTTCAACTATGGGAAAGTGCGACTGTACGAACCTCTCTTAAAAACATAGTTTTTCAACACAAATTAGCCTCGTGTTAAGGGCGAGGGCTGGTTAATAATTGGTTCACTCAAATGCAATTTATTCACATTGATAGCAAAACGAACGCTCTTTGCCCAGTTTGTCTAGTTTCGTTTAAAAATTGAATCGACAATATTACAATTTCGTGCCATCCAAAATTTTGAAGAATGTACAATCTAAACCACATTGCGGGCTGTCTCAGAGAATGGCTAGTGTTCCATCCCAGCATATGCGCCATCTCTGTAACTGTTCTGATGTTCCTTCTGTCTCTGGATCTAACATTGATGTACTATCTGGGAACATATTACTTTCTATTTAAAGGCCGCAGTTCCGGACAGGAGGAGGAGGAGGTGGAGGTGGAGAACGAGGAGCAGAGTATTCAACAGAGTATTCCTATATGCTTTGTCCTCTTCTGCATGGTATGCAAGATTGTGCTCTTTGTCACGATGCTCGTGGAGTATTTTACACCACTTCGTCGGTTGCGTGTGTATCTGGCCAAAAGGCAGAAGAGGCGTTTCGCCAGTTTTATAGTGCGTCGTCTGATCTATCAATTGAATGTGGCAGAAAACTTGCCCAACTATCGGCAGGCTAGTGAGGCAGCCTATAGGGCTGTGGCCATCTTTCGACACGATGCAAATGCCATACTAGTGCAACGTGTACCCATCTCCGATGGGGATCAACAGTTCTGTGTCCTGGATGAGGAGGAGACTGAGCTCCGTGAAGCGGGCTATGGGCAAATTGATTTCGATTTTACTGAGCAAGTGCTGCAAGACTTGGTTAGTCCAATATTTTGATCAAAATTCTATGTTACAAAAAAGCAAAATACACAAAAATATACAACTTTTTAGTTGCGTTCTGAAAAGTCATTAGTGTTGTAGTTGCCCCTGCCACCGAGTCTATGCCCCTGATGCGTGTCCTTTTGCGTCATTTATTTAAATTGCCGCATTTCTGGCACTAATGTGCATATGCCAACTAAAGAAAAAGGAGGAGGAGGAGAATCAGTAGGAGGCGGAGGAACAAAAACTAAATAAATGAAAAACGCACCCTCATTTCACCTCGACAACAACAACAACAACAAGAACAACAGCAACAAAAATCCATAATAAGTTAAATTATTAAAGTTTCGTTGCTCTGCTGACACGACCCAAGAACCAGGAACAGGACCAGGACCACGACTAGGACCTAGCTGGCATATGGTGACAAAAATAATATTTTCCATTTTTTTTCGTTGTCGTTGTCGTTGTTGGCGCCTTCGTCCTTCTCCGCCTCAACAATTTAATTGAGAGTTGAAATTATATACACTATATGATGGTGTGTGTGTTTGTATGTGTGTATTTTGTTTTTTTTTTTGGTGGGTTATTGTCTAAGGGCGTCGTATAATTGTGTTTAATGTCCATTGGTCTGTAATTTGGTTGTCCTTGCGTGTGTGTGTGTGTGTGAGTGTATGTGTGTATGAGTGCGAGTGTGTCTGATGTGAACTTTGTCAAATCGATTAAAAACTAATTTTCAAGCAATAAAAACCAAATGACTTGATTGATATTTGTGTTTTGGTTTTTAAATAATTAATTAACGATTAGTAGTTGCCTTCTTCTTCTTGTATATCAAGGAATAGGACAGACAGAGCTATCATCTCTAAGCGTAAAACTAAACCATTATAAATGAATCAATAATTATATTTTGAAAAGAACTCGAAATAGTCATCAACTGGGTTAAGTAAACGATACTTGGAGATGCAAATTAGCACTTGAATGGATCCTAATACCATCTACAAGGATTTAAATGGTTCCACATCCTAAATCATGGCAAACGATCTATTTCTATTTCAGAATAGGTCTTCGAAACTATATTCCAATTGTAAGTATATTATAACAGTTAGATGCAATAACTTGGCATTGAATAAAACGAATTTACTTATAAATTCATTTCAGACTGCTCTAAAAATTCAAAAAGTTTGATGAAACATTAAAAAGGTTGAAATAAAATGTAAGTTACATTCCAAATTATAATATTAAAAGTTAAAGACTTATGATATCAAAGGCTATTATCAGATCCCTCTAAAGACAAGGTCCTTTCACGGACCTCCAATTAGACAGCTTTACCTAGCTTAGCTCTCTTTCCCCGGCTGCAACAGTGCATCGCAACGTGCGCAACCCTGCGAAAACGTAGTGGTACAGACTGTAACTAAGGTTAATTGTCTAGCCTCTCCCGCCACATCCCCATCTATCTTTTGATGTGGAAATCTATTAACATTAGTTCGTTTCTAAACATATATTGCATGAACAAGTTTGTGGCAGAAACACAGGAAGTACCCATCTATATGAACGTATTGTAAAGCTGTCAGAAACACGCGCCAGGATTGCGCCACCCCAAAAAAAGATTACAAAATGTGTTTGCAGCTTCTTTTGCTCTGTGTTTCCTATTCTTTACAGAAATTATTGATAAGACATTTCACAGGCTTTGTCCTGCTCATGTAATACAAATATTGACACACTTTGATTTCGCAAAGGCCAGGACGAAGAACTCAGCGCTCTAAGGGCTCTAGCCTTGGGGTGAGACAGAAAAGTAAAGAGAGGGAGAGAGAGGATGTGTGTGTGAGTGTATGTGATTTGGTGGTGGAACTCAGAACTGTTCCAACCCAAAAAGCCGAATGTCAAAACTCGAAAAGTTGAATTTTGTTTTTCTTTATGTTAGGTAAGAGAAATGGAGAGGAGAACTAGCGTTGGTTGAGTGAGTGGAGGATAGAGACCTGGCGTCTCAAGGGTCGCACAATCAGCTTAGATAACTTTCCTCTTGTGGAGAATCTCAGCAACGCAATGGAAAGCTGATGACACGCTTACCTGGACTTGTTTCGTTTTTGCCTTTTATACACTTCAAAAAATGTTGGGATCAATATATTGTATATTACCTGGATTAGTAATATAAAGAAAACTAGAGGAATCTGAATTGAAGTCAAAGATTCCATGAAAAAGTGTCAGAAATTCGTGACGTCACTTATCGCATAAGTATTACGTGACATTTTTAGAAAGATCGGAGTTATGTTTCCCAGATCTAAGACTGTTCGTCGAGGATCAGAGATGTACAAAAATATGGCAAAAAAAATGATCTAAGGCTTTTTTTTTTTTGTTATATTTAATGGTTTAAATTCATACAATATATATTGGTTTTATATATATATATATATATATACATATATATATATATTTAATATAATCATTAAAACACATACAATTTTTGATAAATGCTCGCTTACAATAAAATGAAAAAAGGGGGCGTTACTTTTGTTTTTTATGTGTTACGCATTTTTGATTTTTGCTCGATTTCGACAATAAATTGTTTTTTTTTTGTTTTGTGTGGTGTTTTTTTTTTGTTTTTTTTTTTTCATTTTTGTTTTTGTTACAATTTTACATATACATATATATATCAATATATATAAATTTTTTTTGGATTTTAATTTTTTTGCTTTTTGTTTGTTTAAGTTAACAAAGTAAAATGTTAAATATATATATATCCAATAGATTTTGTTTGCCAATAAGAAATTTTTTGTGGTTTTTTCGTTTCCGAATTTTTGATTTTTCCGCTCGTCTTTTCTTTACTTTTCATTGTTTCAACATTGAATTTGTCTTCTTTTTGTTTGTTTTGCCCAAAAGCTTATAAACTAAATATTTATTAAATGTTTTCTTTTTTCTTAATTCTAATAAAATGTTGTTTTTTCTTTTTTGTTTTATGCTCTTTTGATTCTTTCTCATTTTGCTAGCCCATTTTTCGTATCAGATCTCAATTAAAATCATCTCGATATGGGCCAAAAAAAATTTTGATTTATGCTCATTTAAAGGTACGTTGCAAGTTTTTTTCTTTCTTTTGTTTATATAAGTTTTTGTTTGTAAAATTGTTTACTTATTTAATTAGTTATTTAGTAGTTTTATTTTGTGCTTATTGGAGAGTATGGAACAACAAGAAAAGAGAACAAATGATAAATAAAATCAAATTTATGTCCAAGTGCCAGAAATGCAGACCTCAGCCCAGACATATCAAAGTCTTCAAATAAAACTATAAATAATAAAGGAATTCATTATGCGGAAACTAAGTTTTCTATGTCAAATTGTTTCATTGTCATTTCATTTCATTTTTATGGCCTTTCACGCTCAAAAATTTGCATTTCGAATATGCAAGGATTTTTCCTCATTTTGATTGCCTGCCTACATGGCAGGGGTGCAGCCGGGAGTTCAGGGGGTGGACTATTGCACCCTTAGAAAATTGCAGTAATTTTCAACAGCATTTCTTTGTATTTTTAAACATGCAAATATTTGTGACGTTGCGCCGGGAATAGAGAACATCCCTCTCAGCAATAGTTTTTGTAATTTTTGGCAGGGTGCCTAACAACAATTGCAATTGCACTCTATTATAAATTGCCAAAAACAGTCCGAACAAAAAAAAAAAAAACCAAAAGAAAGAAGCAAAAATTCAATAGAAAATCTATAGAATATTTGAAATTTGCATTCCACCCCAAACAACAAAAAAAAAACAGAAAACAGAACGTTTCTTATAGAGAGGGGTTGGGGGGGTTGCTGCCTTAATTGCCGTCAGTAGCAAATGTATCGAATAACCAATCAATGAAATGAAATTTGCATGGACACGTGACAAATAATTAAATGTGCACAGGGTGAATATATCGGAATATTAATGGGAATGGGAATGTGAATCTGAATCTCTGAATGTGACGGAGGGTCGGTCAGTTAGCGCATTTTTAATCAATAGATATGCTTTAGAAATTGCAATTTCGCTTTTTTCCAAGGCATCGGGGGAGAGATGCGGTGGTGTTGGGGGATTTTCCTTTTTGGAATTTTCGTTTTTGGGTTTCTTTTTTTTTTTTTTAACGGCTACCAGCAGCAGCTGCACAATTTGAATTTTCCAAGGGCTTGACCCTCGAAATATAGAAGAAATGCATTTGACCATGCTGGGTTTTTGTGTGTGTGTTATCGTGGAGGAGGGGGGTAGTTTGGTCAAAAACCGGAAGCATTTTCATTTTTTATGAGGGTGCCACAAAAAAATAAAAAAAATGCAGCTGCCTTGCTTTCGCTTTTCTTGATTTTTTTTTTAAATATCTCTAAATGAGAGTAAGACATGATGACAAATTGTATTGAAAACTTCAATCAAATATCAATTTAATAATTGATTCTCGTTCTCTCTCTCCCTCCTATTATACCCTGTACTTGACATAGAGCCAAAGGGTATATTGAAGCTCTCTTGGAGAGTCATCTCCAGACTCGAACCCTCCGAACTGAGGGTATCTCTAAGGTCGCTTACTTGTGTTCTATTCCATTTATCAAAGGGGCCAGCATATGTACTCTCTTGAAGAAAACAAACGCAACGACCCCTATGAAATTTGTAAAAAAAAAAAAAAAGAAAAAAGAAAACTCAAAACAAAAAACGAAGGCGCAAATAAAAAAAAGGCCTTGTGTATAGGGCAATTTACAATAATCAATGACACTTTAAGGGCGATAAGATTATTGGAAAGTGTGAAGTCAATTTGTGGTTTGGGCTGGGACTGAGTCTGGGTCTGGCACACTTTCGAGACAACAACAACAACATCAAATAAAAAATAATGTGATCAAAAATTGGAAAAGAAAACAAAATGAAATTTAACAAATATACAATATGGTATTTTATTTTTCGTGTTTGGTTTGGTATTCTTTTTCATTATACAAAATTAAAATATATAATTAACTAAGAAATATGAAAATCAAATTATAAGCTATAAATTGGTATGGGTATGGTTTTGTTTTTGTTTGTTGGGTTTATTAGAATTGTTTTTCATTTAGTTAACAACAAACAGCGACGCATTTGCTAAAAGGCACGCAGCATTTTAAAAAACACACGTTTTTAAAAAAAAATTTTAATTATAGCAAATTAATCGTCGCTGTATGTGTCGATTTTTGATCATTCTTGTATTGTATTATTATTGTTAGTGTATTATTTTGCTTTTGCTTTTTGGCGGTAATGGTAATCGCCAAAGAACTTTTCATAAAAATTAACAAGTTCTTTGCGAGACCCAAAAAAAAAAAAAAAAAAATTATAAATGACGGTCAAAATCTGGCAACCAGATTTAAGTTTTTAATTCTTTCATTTGTTTTTTTTTTGACTAGAATTGTAATTCGTTTTGGTATTTGGGGACTAGCTTTTGGTATCAAATCAAAGACCACAGAGTTTTTGAATCGAAGAAAGGTTTGTCTAAGGCAAATCCCTTCTTCGGGTTATTATAGCCTTTCAAATGGATCTCTTGGGAATCCAAAAAATGGAAGGATGACAAATTTAGCAAGGATATAGTAAGATCGGCAAGACCGAAATTAATTATCTCGCTCTCTGGTCTTTGGGCGGGGGAATTTTCATTACTTAAATCTGTAAAGTTAAATTAGGCGAAAAAAAATTTTAAACTAAATGGAATTAATTAAAATTATTCTTCTTTTGTGCTTTGTGTTTTCTTTTTGTTTTTTTTTTTTTTGTTGTTTTCTTTTTCTCTTTGTGTGCGGTAAATTTTCTAAAAAAATTTCATTTACTTTCTTTTGCTCTCGGCTTTTATCATTTTATAATTTTTGCATTTTGTTCGTTTTTCGTTTTTTTTTTTTTTTGTTTTTTCATTGATAAATTCATTTATTTAAATTATTGTTTTCAAGTCCGTCTGAGGTAGCAATTTGTGTGGGTGTTTGTTTTGGTTTTTTTTGTATTCATTTATATGTTTTTGGTTTTTTAGTTATATTTGTTTAACTTTTTTTAAAATTATTTATGCAATTATATTTTAGCTATTTCAATTGTTTTTTGTTTATATAAGTAAAAGTACTAATGGTCATTGTACTTTTGCCCTGAGTTGCGTTTTTTTTTTTTTGTTGTTTTGTTTTTGATTCATAGAAAAAACTTTGCTGGCGCCCACATTACTCTTTAAATATATATATATATATATTTCTCTCGATCTATTCTATATACAATTGTCTGTTCAATTTGCTTGGGGGGGTGAGGGGGGTGGGGGGTTGGGTATGTGTAAACAAAACTAAATGTATTATCATTTTTCTATTTTGATTTTGAGCAAAATTTTTGTGCGACCTACAAAAACCGAAATTGAAAGTTCTAACCTAAAAGCACACGAGAACCCAGCCATACAACATACTTTTCATATATATCGTATATATGTATATACATATATAACTATATATATATATATATCCTATATATAGTTTGTGTATGTGTGTGTGTATATAGGTTATGTATAATTTTGTATTGTATAATTGTAATTTTGATTTTAAGCTGCTGCTGCTACTACACGAGATATTATTTGTTTTTTTTTTTAAATTTTTTTATGTAGGTTAGTGTATCTCTTCTTCTTCGTCTTCTGCATCTGCCTCCTCTACTATATATCTTTAGCCCACATCTGTTCGGATCGTCCTTAAAAATGTAATGTACGTATTTAATTTTCCATTTTGCCCACTTTTCTCTTCGTCTTCTTGTCCTCTACTTTCTTGTGTGTGTATGTCTTTCGGGTTTTCCTTCTGTGTTTTCTTTCGTTTTCTTTTACGATAAATTTACCATTACGCATAGGAACTTTGATATTTAATCACTAGAGAGATATATGCTTTATATATATATATTTTTTTGATTCATTTTTGTTTTTTTTTTTTTTTTGTTTCTTTGTGATGTTTTATGAGTTTTTTTATGTTTATGCTTATGAGAAAAAAAAATGTTTTTTGTGGAGCGTTTGGTGATGGAGTTGGGATGGGGGTTTGGGGGTATTTGCCAGTGTTGCCAGCTAAAACGGACTTGTTCTTGTTCGGTTATATATAGTTGGTTTTTTTTTTTTTTTTTTTTGTTATTTTCAGTTCTATGTTGGACATAAAACCCGATCAGATTTTAGTTTCATGTTAAATGTTGCTTTTGTTTTATTTCATCTTTTTTAGGTATATAATTTTATTTTTGTTTTAATAATGAGCTCAACTAATATGCGCACTCAGTCTTTTGTAGTTCCACTATTTCTTACGGTCTTCTCTATGTATATATTTTATAAGTATGTATGTATATACTTAGTTAATGGAGGAATTCTCTTGAGATGTGTGTGAATGTGTGTGTGGGGGGGTGGGGGGGGTATACACTTACGCTGGCAACACTTTACTGGTTGCTGTGGTCGGGGTGGGGTGATGTGGGGTGGGGTGGGGTGTTGGTTTGTCTGTAGGTGCCTTAGGCCGGCGTTAGCCTAAAGCTTATGATGGCCGACGATTCCGTTGGACGCCCACCGCGAACTGGTAAATATACCAGAGCTGGAGCAAAACGAATCTCAGCTTCGGCATCGACTGGCTGCAGATGAAAGGCCTGCATTTGATATGCTTCCTCTGTCTTTTCGGGTTGGGCATACGAGACAGGTTTGCCACTGCCATTGGCCAGCTGACTGCAATCCTCGAAGGGTGAGGTGGCCGCCGAACGTTGTTGCAGAGACGCTAGAGATGCCGCCGCTGCTGCCAATACCAGGCCATTGGGGGTATTTCCTTTGGGCGGTGAATTCGGCGACGATGAAGAGTGTGAGTTCGATCGATTTTTGGGTGATCTCGAGTGGGCTTTGGGCGATTGAATGGGCGAGGAGGATCTGGCCTTCTGGTTATGATGTGAATTTATGCTTAGATTGGTGGGCACATCCACATGATCCATCAATAGATCGTTGTTTAAAGCTGATTTATTTGATTTACTTCTGGACTTTGTGGGATTTGATGACGATGATTTGTGTTCTGCTGCCGCTGCTGCTGCTGCTGCTGGTGGGCCTGCTGGTGCTTGTTGGGATGAAGCTGGTCCCGGTGGGAGATCAGCCGCCACCTCCGACCCTACGCCATTGTTGAGCAAGGCATGGGAACGCTCGTGGATGAAGAGGAATGCATAGTAGGGTGTGGTGAAGGGACACAGGGAGCACTGGTATTCCTTGAATCGCTGCGTTGGCTGCTCACCGCCCCCAAACATTGCCGGCAATCCGGGTAGGGGTAAGCCTTTGGGCAATTGCTGTTGCATTTGTCCAAACAGATGCTGGGCATTGAGGTTCTGCAGGGCCTGGGCTAGATTGGGTGCACTGGCTCCTGCTGCTGCTGCTGTTGCTGGTGTCTGGGCCGCGGTCGGGACCGCCGCATGACCATTGGGTATCTTGAGCGTTGGGCTATTTGGCTTGCTGGAATTATTGGAATTGTTATTGGAGGCCGACGACGAAATGCTGGCCAGAGATGATGGCTCCAGATCCCTGAGCTTCTCCAGACCAGCGGGGCCATGCTCGTTCATCAGATGGGAGCGTAGCCATTTAAAGCTACGGAATTGCCTTGCACATAGAGGACAAATCTCACCAGAGCCATCGCCCTGTGAAACGCCTGTGGTCGGTGGTGAGAGATTGAGTTCCTGCTCCAACAGTTGCTGTTGCTGCTGTTGTTGCTGTTGTTGCTGCTGCTGTTGCTGTTGCTGTTGGGCTGCTGCTGCTGCCGCCTCCAATTTGACACCATTCTGACCACGTGGCTGGGGCAGGGGCGATCCTTCCTCGACAATGCCATGCGTATTATGCTTGTGGACGCGCAGGAAATACTTGCTGCACAGCTCCTTGTTGCATATGTTGCACACAACGCCCCCAATTTGGGCCCCGTTCTCAATCTCAATGCCATGCATGCGTTGCATGTGGGTCTTCATGAAGTACTTGTTGCACAGCTCCTTGTTGCAGATCTCACAGTAGCTGCTGGTCGGCGTAATGGTGTACGCTGGACGATTCGCTGGCGCCGCTGCTGGCACACCCGCCGGCGGCAGGGCAGGACGCGCATCGGCGGCCGCAAAGAAGGCGGCCTCACCGCCTCCGGCCATCAGAGATCCGGAGCGAGTCAGATGCATTTCGGCGATATGTTGCTTGAATTCCTGTGGACTGGAGAAATCTCTGTCGCAGGGCTGACAACGCAGCTCGTTGCCGGTGGGCGAGGGGGCAATCGGGTGGGTCCCACCTACATCCGGACCTGATACTCCGCCGCCTGGCGATAGCTTGGGCATGCCCTGCTGATACATGGCCAGCGGATGTGGTGGCGGCTGCTCGCCTCCTATCAGCGGGCCCAATGGCATTGGCAATTGCATTTGGCCGGCATGCTCGGTCATCAGATGTGCCCTCAGGGCGTACTGGTGCTCCAGTTCCCGACCACAGAGATGGCAGGGCAACGGACGTTTGCCATTGAAATCGTTGAGCTGCTGCAGCATTGACTGCAGTTTCTGCAAGTTCTGTAGACCGACCACAGAAGTGGGATTAGGTGGTGCTCCTCCACCGTTTGGCTTCTCATCGTCGTAGCTGTCGCTGAGTGGCTCCAATTTGATTCGCTTGCTAGGCTGCTGCTCCTGCTCATGCTCCAGATGATCCTTGCCATCGTGGTCCATGTCGTTTTGCTCCATGCTGGCTGCTGCTGCCTTGGCCAGCATTAGATTGAGCGGCATGAAGGGCCACGAGTTGATTTGCGGTGACGGACTCTCCATGTCCTTGCCAGCGCCAGCAGCTGCTGCCTCTTCTGGTGGCACGAATATCCCATGGCGCTTCCATTTGTGGGTGCGCAAGAAATAGCGATTGGCATACTCCTTGAAGCAGAGCTCGCAAAAGAATTCTGGAAACTGGACACCCAGGCGACGCAGTTTATCCGCACTGAAGTTGGACTCGCGTGCCTGCTGATGCAAATGCGATGACATCTTCCTTGGCGCTGGAGCGAAACTGATGTCCTCCTGCTCCAGAGTGAAGTCCTCGCGGAAGCCGTCTGGCAACTTCAAGGGTTTCATCTCGGACATCTCCTGCTCCTGCTTGATGAGCGGTTCATTGGGGCTATCTCGAGAAGTGGGTACTTGTGCTTGTACTGCTGGTGCTGGTCCGGTAGAGTCTGGTGGTGTCACCTGCTGCTGGTGCTGCTGCTGCTGATCGTGCTGCTTCGCCCGATGACGTCGCATGGCAAAGACATTGGTGAAACGTTTCGAACAGATATCGCAATGAACTGAGGCTATCGGTGGGGCAGAAGCAGCAATAGCAGCACCACCACCATTACCACCACCACCAGCAACGGATGCGGCAGAGCCTGGAGCCTGTTGCTGGTGCTCGGACTTGGGAATAGAAGCCGTTGGTATCTCACGTGGCTGCATTTGGAACATTAAAGATGATGAATTTCCGCTATTATTGTTAATAGTATTTGTGCTATTATTATTATTGTTGTTGTTGTTGTTGTTGATGCTGAGATTAAGGTTGCTGTTGCTGTTGGTGTTGGTGTTGCTGGGAGCAGTGGAGGAGGAGATGGCATCGCCCACTGGATCAAAGATGCCATGCTTATTGGCCTTGTGCGTTTTGAGGAAATATTTGTTGCAGAACTCCTTGTTGCAGAGCTCACAGTATGCCTCCGGATTGAAGATGCGCAATGGCGGACGGTTCAAGCCATCCACACCCGGAAATCCGGGCATGCCCAATAGTGGAAGATAGCCACCGTGACCCACTCCCAATGCGGCTGCGGCAGCAGCTGCCTCTGGCGGGAAGGGAAATCCTGGATGGCCGGCCTGTTGTTGGGACATCGCATTGAACCAGAGTTCCTGCTCCTTAGCATGGCCATTGGTCAAATCCGATGGATGCAACTGCTGATGCTGCAGATGCGACTGTTGCAGCTGCAGCTGCTCCTGCTCCTGTTGATGATGTTGATGTTGATGGTGTTGCTGCTGCTGCTGCTGATGCTGCGGACTATCCTCCCGTTCGAGCTTCACTTTGATGGAGGCAAGGAAATCCATGGGCTCTATTTCACCGCCGCCATCATGATCCTGATGATTGCCATGATCCTGTAGCATGTGTAGACTCAGCTTGAATTCTGTTTCAAAATTCTCGCCACATTGTTTACAGAATGTCTGATAGGGATTCTGCCTGATGGCGGCATTCTGATTCTGATCTTTTTTGCCGTCTCTCTGGGATTGTGATATGTCCTGGTCTTGGTCCTGCTCTAGTTCCTCGTCCTCGTCGGTTTCTCGCTGCTTTTGCTGATGCTGCAACAATTCGAATGTCTCCTTCAGCTGTTCTATGGACTTGGGTAGAAACATTTTCGATAGCTTCTCTTCATAGTCTTCACCAGCATCTGCGTCGGCATCGGCATCGGCATCATCATCGACTCCTCCATCTACATCCATTCCCATTCCCACTCCCACTCCCATTCCTTCGGTTGCGACTCTTGTTGTTGCTGCTGTTGTTGTTGTTGTCGTCTCACCACCACTTAAATTCAAGGCGTCGAGACGACTGGGATTGTGTTGTTTGCGTCGCTTTTTGGCCGCATCATTGAGGGCTTCCAGCAGCTGCAGCTGCATGGCTGCTGCATTGGCTGCCACAGCCATGGCTGCCATGGCGTTAGCCTCCTGCTGCTCCTGACCAGCAGCTCCCGTTTCATTGTCGCCATCGTCCATCGCCGTCGACTCATTTGTGTTGCTTCCCGCTGTGACTTTTGACTCTTCCAGTTCGGTTTCCGTCTCTTTATCCAATTGTTGATTGGGTGACATGGCTCCGCCGCCGTCTCCGTCTCTGTCTCTGTCTTTAGACTCTTCTTCTTCGTCTTCTCCTCCTTTTCCTCCGGCTCCCTTCGCTCCTGTGGTTGGTGTTGTTGTTGTTGCTGCTGCGGCTTCCTGTGTCGTGTTGTTGTTATTGTTATTGTTGCTGTTGCTGCTGCCACGATTTGTGTTAAGTGTCGATGAATTGGAAACATCGGAGAGAGCAGTGTCCTCGCTGCTCAGATCTGGCGGTGGGGTGGCATATATAGAAGCAGCCATTTTGGATGATATTACTGTATATATATGGAAGAAACCGGTCGAAAATTGATAGGGAAAGAAATAGAAAACAAATCAATGACAATGCACTTTCTAACAAAAAAAAAAGAAAAAAAAAAAAAAAGGGGAAGCCCTAAAGGGTTTTCTCTTTTTTCTTTACTTAATTTGGGACCATGCTAAGCGAAACTAAATTAAAGTGTATTATTGGAGGGAGGGGAGAGGGTTGTGCCACAAAATGCATGTATATAGATTAGATATCATCTACATATCTATCAGTTATTTAAAATGTTTTTCTCAAGTTCTTAGATTTCCAGTAGAAATATGAGAAATTCTTCTCATATTTCGATTGTTAATATGTTCAAGAAAAAGCTCCTAAAATGGATTTCAAAAAAATTCGACTTTTCAATATCGGTGAGAGTTTTTCTCAAGTTCATGTTCCTTTGATATGATTTCAAAATTGCCTCTATAGCGCTCAAATTTCTGAGTGAATAAGAGTTATGCAGATAATGTAATAATGTCAGAATAATTCGACGGGAGTGGGGAAAAGGCAACAAAGGAAATGCTGTTTAATGTGAAAATGGGCAACAAAATAAGTACATGATAAAGATGGCGTTAATAGTAATGGAGATATTCTGAATTTCTGACCAAATAGTTCCCACAAAGTTCGTTCTAAAGCACCTTCTTTCTTTCAGTGTAACTAATATATAGCTTCAGGCTTAAATTGTATTATGTGTAATATACAAACGAGTATGTACCAGAAGAAGAAGAAGAAGAATTACAACAACAACAACAACTACAAAAAGTAAAATGAGAAAAATGAGAAAAAATGCTTGCCAAATTCCATTCAATTTTATTTGGCCAGAGACCCTTGAAGAAGAATCCTGCGAGAAATGTTTTTCCTCCATCCAACCAACACACACACACACACACACACACACACACACACACACACACACACACTTATAGCATTTGTGTCTCATTTCCTTATGAGCTTAATTTCATTTCTCTCTGCTGCTTGTTCTGCTGCTTTTCCATCATTGCCTTTTCTACCTCCCACCCTACCTCTCTCCGACCCTCCTTCCCTTCCTCCATATTACTCTCCCGTCTCCGCCTACTATTCTGCTCCTCCTTCCTTCCTTCCTTCCTTCTCGTTCTTCTTTCCTCTTCTAGCTACACTTTTTCATTTTTGTGCAAATTCTATGAAAAATTTTTCCATTATATACACAAATACACACACACACACATATATACATATGTATATATCTCAGTATATGTGTGTGTGTGTCCAACATATAGAAGAAAAAAAACTTTTTGTTTGCTATGCGCCCAGCTGCCATGCACACACACAAACACACACCCAATCCACCCAACCACCCACACCCACCCATACACACTCAAACACACACACACTTACAACCCCATTGCCAGGGCGCACACGAAAATTTATACAAAGTCATCCGATTTAAGGAATACAAATTTTGCTTATTTTGTGTGTGGCACACACAAACTTTTTGCGCCTCACACACACACACACACACAGAATATATATATATCCTGACAACCGCCCACTGTAATATTTACCAGTCGTACCCCCACCCCCACCCATTGGGCCGCCGCTCCTCCTTCACCCATCACTTGAGCTGAGCATAAAACTTATAAAAATTTTCTTCAACATGACTTGGTAAAATAAATTTGATTCTCAAGAAAACAGCAAAAAAGGAGAAAAAAAAGAAAGGAAAGCCAATATAGTAGACGAAGACCAAGGGTGAAAGGGGGGAGAAATGGTAGGGCGACAAGCCATAGTTGGCGGTAAGGGGGTTGGGGAGTGGAAGTGGGGGCTGCCAAGCAACCAGGCAACGGCCGTGAGGCAAGCCGACAAAAAAAATGTCGAAATAAACCGAAATTTTCTTCTCCTGCTGCTTTTCTGTTATTTTTTTTTTTTTTTTTTTTTTTGCTGCTTTTCCTATTTTTCTCGAAAAACAGAAAAGAAAAATATTCTCAACTATGCTGCAGACATAAATTAAGTTTCCATGGTTGGAAATTGGTTCTCGTAGATTTTCCTCTTGTTGCTGTTGACTTTCCTTTTATACAATTTCTGCAATCCCCCTCCTACTCGTTCCCCAACTCCTTCTGCTCCTCCTCCTCCTCCTCGTTCCCTTGCTCCTCGTACTTTTTGGAGGAGTTAAGCAAAAATGCCTGCCAGGATGTGCGCATTTCTCATTCAATGTATCTGTGTGTTTGTGTGTGTAGATATGGGGGAGGGGTGTACGGGGACTGGTTGCTGTATTTGGTTGGGATTTTTATAAAGCCTAAGGTAGTTTGATGTTATTTTATTTGATTTTTTTTTCCTTCTTGCCTACTTTGTCTTTGTGTGTGTGTGTGTGTGTGTGTGTGTGTGGTTGGGGGAGGAGGTGGAGTATTTTGGGGTGTTGCATGTATAAGAAAAATGTTCTAAATGAAAATGGCAACAGAGTGTAAACAGGCGACCCTGTAGCATGTATGTAGCTACTCCTTAGATATACACACCAGTCGGAGCCATGTACATAGACCAACCATACATATAAGACTTGAGACTAATTGCCTAGTTCTTCTTAGGATTGTGGATGCTGTCATGGTGCTATTCCAATTAGAATCACAAGTAAATCAGAAATATTCGATGAGAGAGATCATTTCTCTTCATAGTTTGTAGGCAAACATATGATTCAAACATTGAATATTTGTGGTAAGTTTTTGTCACTTGGTTTCGTTTCAATCTTTATTCATGATATTGTTTAGAAATTCGTTAAGAATAGAATTAGAAACTTGATAAGAAGAGAGCACAATCTTTCACATCCTTTTCGGTTCGGAACCTTTTACAGCCTTCACTCTCCATCAAACAATTGAGTCAAGCAACCCGGTTTTCCATTGATTCTCAAACTGATTCAATTGATTCTACCAAACTGATCAAGAGTTTTTCTTTGAATGGAGTTCGGATCCTCCTACGATCGTGTGTGTGTATGTGTGTCGCTAGGTTTGATATATCTTTCAACATTATCTTACCAAGCTTTTAAAGTTTCATGGAAGATAGGCACAACTATAAATAATTTGAAACTCTTTGATCTCATTATCACTTATGGCAAAAAAAAAAAAGGAAAAAAAATTTACTCTTAGCTAGTTTAAGTTTAAATATTTAACGCAACAATAAAACATACTCATTAAGTTTGGTTTGAACACTTTTCTTTCGTTTAAATGCACTTAAAAAACAGAGATCGAAGTTCTTTTGTGTCGCGTATCGTGCTGCTGGTGCGAAGGTTTCTCGAGTGATCGGCACATGCGCACTGTTGCACTCCGCTATGTCCTGCCAAGTGGCTAGTTCGTTGTCAACTGTCGCATGACGCAGCGGAAAAACTGGGAAAAAAACAACTGTAAAATCCCCAAATGGAAACAGTTACCGAGCACAAAATCAAAACAGTAATAACATTGATACTAAAATCACACACACACACACACACAGACAGACACACCAAACACACACACACACATCTACCCCCTCTAGACAGAACATTTAATAGTTTTTCCATCAATACACACACACACACACACACACGTTACCCATATCATGATATAAAAAAAACCTCAATAAAACACCCCAAAATATCAAAAATCATAGAATTTCCCTTAAAAAAAAACACACGAAAATAAAGAAAGAGGAAAATCAAATACAATAGAGTAAAAGCAACGCGACAACTGAGCAACGCTCTGCTCGGAAAACCATTATTGCTCCGCCCCTTTTTTCAAATTTTCAGTAACCACCACACACCGCACACACACACACACATACACACTCACACTCATATATGTATATGTATTTACAACCAGCGACAACTTCGACGTCGACTTTTTCCTGGCCTCTCGTGCCAATTTATCATTGTTCGATAGTTTTTCAATTTGTTTTCTTTTTTTTCGTGTACCCTCCTCCCTTTATCCGCTTTCCGTTCCCTCCCTCCCTCACTGGGCTTCTACTGCGCTACCGTTCAGAGCAGTTTCAGTTGTTGTTGAGGTTGCTGGGTGAACAGGAGGCGGCAGGAGCAGCAGCAACGTCAGTTAGTTATATTTTTATTATTCTAATTTTTGAATGTTACAAAAATATGTGTGTCTGTCTACATGAATTTCTTTCGTGAAGGTCTCCTTTCTTGCTGCAACCCTCATTCATATTGACAATCTCAATCTCATCATTATCTTGTCTTAACGTATCTTTATGATCTTGCCGAATTTTGCTTGACAAGAGGCCCTCAAGAGGCTGGAAGTGATTGACTTTCAATACAATTGGGATTGGGGTTGATGATATTGTTGAGATTGAGACTGATCAGATTAGGCAAGGAAACCCTGCTTTTCCATTTACTTGTTGCTCTTGAGGTCAATTTATAATGAGCACATCAAAGGTTGTCAAAAGAAAAGTATTTAAAAAGCAAGAACATGCATATATTTGAATATCAAATAAATGTAGTGGAAAGATCAGACTAAACTTTCCTAATTAGAACTACTTTTATGATGTTGGGAATTGTAGTAAAAGGAAGCTGCACACTTTGTTTCATTTGTATTTCAAAAGCTATCAATTAAATATTAAATATAAGTTCGTAAATATTATAGATAAACAGAATGTTTTAAAAAAATGTCAAGCCCTGATTTTTGTGCGAAAACTAAAGGCAAGTAAAGCACCAAGAAAATGCGAAATTCTTTTAAATTAATCAAGTTTTCTAAACGCACATCACACTGAGAGAAATGTTCAATAAAAAAAGGACACTCTTTTAGCTCAACTCCAGCAGATAAGTGCATAGGCGCGACAAAATTGGAGCAACTAACTCACAGAGCCCTGGGTTCACATCCATAACTAGGTTACTTGACATTTTGCATGGCTAGAAATTGGAAACACTAAATGCCTAGAACTCTATATAACTCTACTCTCTCTTCCAATCACCGCATCTTTGTCCCTTTATGTCTCTAACTCTCTGTGTGTGTGTGTTTTTTTTTCAGTCTTATGCTATCTAAATTCTTCCCCTGGGAAATGGGTTGACCAGCAACAACAACAGCAACAAAGTGTTTATTTTCACAGATTGACAGATTGACTTTGATTTTAGAGGATATATATATATGTATGTATGCAGGATATACATATACAGACATCCTCCCCTTCCCTCCCATCCCCTCCCCAACCCCCCATTCACCGAGTGGCATCTTCATATGAAAAGGGGGAAAAGTGAAAGTAACTTGGCAAGTGACTTGGTCTCCTAGGATGTCCAGTTCAGTTCAGTTTATACTCCTCTGTTGTCCTGCCATACGCATACGGGCATACGGCGTCCAGTTGCGTCCTGAGCCTGCGCATATCGGTCATCATCTCTCGCGAGAAGCGTACCGGCAATTGGGAGAATCCCAGAGAGTAGTAAAGTAAAGTCAGTGTCATATGTGAATCTAAGCTCTCTCTCGAGTGTGTGTGTGTGTGTGTGTGTGTGTGTATGGATGTATGGGTGTGCGTGTATATTTGAAATCGCCGGTTGAACGAACGACCAGGCGAACAAAATGTGCCAGCAGCAGCAACATTTGAAACTCATTGGTCGGGAGTTGGTTCGGGATTGGAATGTTGTGTCTCTCTCTCTCTGTGTGTGCGTGTGTGTGTGTGTGTGAGTGTGTGTCGCACGTCTAGTGGTCAAGGTTTACTATTGACTTTCACTTTCACATGTCGGCATGTCCAGTGTGACGATGACGACGATGTCGACGATGCCGGCACTTTCACTTTCACACACGCACGCACACATACACATACAGACACACCTAACCCCCTTCCCTCCGGTACAGTTGTAGGCGCATGTCCTTCATCGACACACGTGTGTGCACTCGAAACGTAAACAAAACCCACAAATGGTTATAACCCTCTCTCTCTCTCCCGACCAACCTTACGCCCAGTAAAAATAATCATTATCAAATTTAAAAAACTCCAAACAATCTCCCGCCCATTTTGATCGCCTGCCGCAACACGCAATGGTCCCAGACATGCAAATGACTCAAGCCCCCCATCTTGTCACCTCTCTTACCCCTCTCTCATTCCACTAAAATATATAATTATATAGGTACTGTGGCCAGTTATGATTGATATGCCGCGCCCATATGCCACACTTTCGTTGCAATTAATATTTTCGGTTGAAAATCAAATTGAAATTATGCGTTTGGCTTAAAAATTCAAGGGGAATGGGGGGAGACGGAAAAGCAGTAACCAACGAACCATCAAACTCTAAACCAACCCTCCTCTACACTATGGCGAGGGCAAGGGTGGGGGTGAGGGCGGAGGGCGGGGGCAAAAATGTGTGCGACAAATTGATTTTAAGAACCTAACCGAATTTCGTGAGGTTTTGTTTGCTCAAGGCATTTAATTCGTATTACAACAATGCTTGATGGATTAGTTTTTCCAAATTTCCCTAGTTCCCTCCCCCTATTTTCCTATTTTCACCGACTGTTGTCTGTTGTCCGCCAATGGACTTTTCAACTTACATAAAATTGAGTTTTCCTTTTTAATTGATTTTGAAATTTTACAAAATATTTTCTTTTCTCAAATTGATAAGATTTTCCTTTTTTTAAAACAGATACATATACATATGTGTGTACATATATGTGTGTACATATGTATGTGTTTGCCATCACATCTCGAACCAATCTAATCGTTTACTTTACAAGCTCAAAAAAAAGAAAAAGAAAACTAAAAAGAAAGTGAAGGAAACATTTCGAATTTCTATGTATGTACAATGCTCATTAGTAAGAAATCTCATTAGAAACCAATGAACGCGCACAGAAACCACCCACACACACACACACACTCACACACAGACAAACACTCTCTCGTCTCTAATGAGCACTACCCATACTCATATTCGATTTGCCTTTCAGTTTAATTTTATATATATATGTATACATATATATACTATATACGATGTATATAGTTTTTTTTTTTGGTTGTTTCTCATTTTCACTTTCACATCTCTTTGGCGCATGGCGAATGAAGTGAAAAATTAATTTCCCCCTACCTCCACCCACCCAAAGGCAAAAGCTAACAACAACAAAAACAAAACAAAAAAAAAAAAGAAGCGAACTCAACTAGTATTTCCATCTCTTTCGTGCACTAAAATTTTCTTTTCTATCAAATATTATTTGTACAATAAACTAAAATGAGTAAGTGTGTGTGTGTGTTCCACCCCCTATGCTCATGTGTGTGTGTGTGTGTGTGTGTGAGGGCATGATAAAATAAAAATACGAAAAATATGAAAAAAAATACGAGAAAAATTAATAATGAAGCACACACACAAACACACAGAGACAAGGACAAATGCTATATACATACATACATAAGCCAAGCTATTTATTTCTCACTGTGTGTGTGTGTGTGTGAGCAGAGGGAGATGGAAATAATAATCATTTTTATAATAATGCAAGTGTATTTGAGCAAAGTTTTTGCGTAATGCCAAACTTGCGCGGGCTATTCTATCCTATCCCATGCTATACTTCTATAATCATCATTATCATCATCATTATCAATATCAGCATTATAATAATTATCGTCCGAGTCCCAAGTCGCAGTCCCAATCTTATCTAGATACAAGCATCTCGTCTCTTTTCTCCTCTTTTTCTTTTCTGGCAGCAGCCACCCCAAAAAGTATGCAGCAATATTTTCAAGAAATCTATAGAAGAAAATTTTCACAGAAGCAGAACAAAAAATTCCATAAATTGTTTGCTTCTATGCTTTCGTCTCCTGCTTACACACACACACACACACGCGTACATGCATACATACATATATATTATATATACATACATACTTGGGCATTGTTGAGGGGGAAGTTTGCAATTTTATCACACACACACACACACCGACCCAAGCAACTTTATGAAACCATCAAATTATTTTCTTTTCCATTTCTGACACTCAAAAGAAAAACGCAAAAGTAAGACAGAGCAACAACAACAACAAGAAAAGACGAAGGAAAAGCGAAAAGAAAAGAAAGAAATATTATTTTCCAGTTACAGTCAGGTCTTGGGGTCTCGGGTCTTGGGTCTTGTTCGTCATGGCACATCCTTTACTTTACTTTACTTTATTTTTCTGGGCACAAAGTTTTTGCGATATGCCTGCGGGTTACTTTTCCCCCACCACCACCTCATCCTCCACCACTCTTTCTGGCTCTGTGTGTGTGTGTGCGGGGTCGAGGAGGGGTTTGGGGATTGGGTCTTGGAGCTACTTCGTCTTATTTGGCAACGAAATTTTTATGGGAAAATGCCCGCCTTTGTGTGAGTATCCTCTCCGAGTGTGTGTGTGTGTGTGTATCAAAATATTTAAAAGCAAATATAATATTGGCTGAATGGCTCAGGAGGAGAGAACAAGGATGAGAAAAAAGACGGGGTTAGACGTAATAGAGAAACAATTAAGCAGCCCGCCCTTGCGCCTCTTGCTTGTATTGCGAATGCCAAATACAACAATCTGAAAAGGCATATAAAATGTAAAAAAGGAGCATATTAATAATAAGCTAGGGGTCCTCAGTGCCAGCTCCTCCGCCTCCTCCCTCCATCATTCAGTGCCATCCCCCAGCCCCAGCGCCAGCGCACAGAGTAGAAATAAGAAAAATTGTGGAGAATTTATTGATTTTCATACAAAGCGAATAAATATTGTTCAAACAGCACATGGCAAGTGAACTTACATATAAGTGTACACTGAGAGAAATCTAAATTCTACGCCTAAGCTCAGTCAAGAAAGAAAAATAAATTGGAAGATCATTATTAATTAGTTTCCCAATATTTATAAAGAAAAGCTCCAGCAGCTGGTGCCTTTATCTTATTGAGTATGTGTCAAGGAAGATTTATTTCAGTGTAACATATGGATATTTACCATCTGCTTGAAGATTTCTTTCCGTGTATCATTATAATGCTAAAGCAAACACACTAAATTCAATTGAAATCAAATCACAAAGCACATCGAAGATTTCTTACAGTGTCTTTGCCGAATGCACCATTCACACACATATGGAAATTGATATTGCTGACTGAAATATTTTGGTATATACTTATATAACATATATGTATATCATTTTTATTGTCAGAGTCGCAGTCGCAGTCGCAGTTCGCATTAAAAATACTTAATCTTCAATGGCACTAAAAACACTCTAACACACACAAACACACATACATACACCCACATCGTGCACCCTACATCTGCCTACTGCCCATCCTGGCCATAAAAGTTGTTGGACTCCCCTCTCCCTGCTCTTTTGTCATATTTGTGTATGTTCATATCAAAAAATTTTTTACTTTATCGCAGTTTTTCCAACCATTTTTTGTTTGTGTTTCTACGTTATTATTTTTCCACGTTATTAGCACCCGTAGGGATCTCGTGGCGTATGCGTATTGTGTGATAAAACTCATATATATATGTATATATAAATATCGCTTTGGTATGAGTGTCAGAAGGCTAATGAGACTTTTTAATAAATTGCCCCGTCCATTTTTAGTACAGTTTTCATTATTAATAAAAGTTTATGACATATATATCAGACATGTATGTATCTCTCTACTTCTCTCTCTCCCTCTAACTGTATGTGTGTGTGTATGTATTTTGTTTAATAAAAAAGAAAAGCACACAGAATTTATTATTCCAATTAAATTTCATAAGTTAATTTGTGAGTGTGTGTGTATGCGTCATGACAGTATCAAAGTGCACATTATCATTTCGGACTTTGTGGCCTTGGGTACTCAAAAAATCTGAAATTTAAGTAGATAGCGCAGAAAAAGCTTTCATATCGACAATTACAATTCATTCATCAATTTGCACACATATAGAAGAATCCAGAATATATAGTATGGCATGTCCATTTACATTATAATCGTCGGATCCATGTGCGGCTCAACCTAACCTATACCATTTCCATCTTCAAAATTTTAAATTCAAACTGTTGATCTTGAAATTGTTGCATGGAATGACAGCCTTTTTTGTTTGCCTCTGAATGGGACTAGTATTTACCCTATATCAAATACAAAAACTAATATTTCCAAATGAATTTCGAAAAGTATCTATCCACATTCTAGTTGTATATTTAGTATATTCGTTCTTCATAGGAACAATTCAATAAATTGCAAATATTACAGATTGACTCGAACAAAAATGTAAAAATAAAAGTAAATGCTCGAAAGATCTAAATAGTTTCCATAGCTAAAATAATATGTGATCTAAAGTAGATAGATAAGAGTAGGAAGCCCCCGCCCCGAAATAGTATTCGTCTCGAAAGGCCAAGAACTGCCCTTTCTTTGGATAGTTTGCTTAGTTGGCGTTCCCCAAGGAATTTTATCCTGTATTGGTGAAGAACTAAACTGTTAAAACAATAATCCATGCGCCGTAGTTATCTCAGTTTTTTTTAAGATTAACTTTTAACTTATTTTTCCTATCAATAAATTTACAAATTCCAGATGGAACTTTAGATCTTTTCCATGTATGAACAGTCCAGTGGAATTAAACCATACCTAAAGCATATAGACATCTAGTTTGCCCTTTTCGAATGATATAGACATATTGGCTTTTATTCTATATATCCGATATCTGCCCTATATACATGCATATATTTCGTTGGCTATGAATATATTAAGGGATTGAGGTTGCTGGGGTCGTTTATATAAAGGATATATCAATATGGTAATTTACTAAGGACTACATTCTATAGTAGGCATATGTGTGTACAACAATCCGTCAATTTCTGCATTTGTTTGTTTTGTTATAGCCAATTTGAATTTTGAATTGATTTCAATTTTTGTTTAGCTGGAAATTAACGTATGTATATTTCGGATCGAAGTAAAAGAAGCATTTGAAGCGTTTCAAGCCAATTTTCAACTGTTTTGTAAGCCAATTATTTTGTTGTTGTAAGTCATTTTGATTTGGGTTTAAATTTGATTTTGATTGATGTTCATTAGCAATTTGTCCAATTTGTTTTTTTTTAGTTTGGTTTGGTTTGGCAAGCAAATGATTATTATTATTATATCTAAGGTATGCATATATATGAATGTATTTTGGGGGGATTTATAGTGTTTATAGATTGCAGTGCTTTAACTCACAATGTCTCTGGCCAGAGAGATCATCATCTTTAATAATCCTATATAAAAACTTATATGAAAATAAACGCGCAACATTTTCATTAACCATAAACATAAATTCGTTTGATTGTACATATGTAGAGTAAGTATTATTATTCAGTTATTAATATTGTTATTATTAATTGTTTATGGCTTTTGGCTAGTATCAAAATTATCAAAGAAGTTTTTTTCATTATATATACAGATATATATATAAATATATATACATATAAGTGTATATATAAACGTTTATTTGGTTTTTTTGTTGTTTTGTTTTATGTTAACATTTAAAGCACTTCATTTCATTATATATATATATTTGTGTATATATATATATGTGTGTGTATATGTATAGATTTTAGATTAGCACAGCGTTTCGAAAATTTTATGTTACAATAAAATTGCATATTTTTTTAATTTGCATTTTGCCAACACTTTTTGCATCCTGCGAGGAGTTTTATTTGGGCTTACAAATCCTTGAGATTTTCTTTTCTCTTAATTATTTTATTTCTTTTGAGTGGGGGAAGGCTTTTCTCACTTCGATTTCACACAGAAAAAACAGCAGAAAACACGTTTTTGTATTTTTGATATTTGCATTTGAATTTTGGTTGTTGTTATTATTATTGATGATGTTGTTATTATTTTTTTGTTTTTGTTTGGTTTTTTTTTTTTTTTTTTTGAGAAACTTACAGAACTTGTACAGGGCGTTTCACTTATTTATCATACCGACAAAGTCTAGCACGACGTTGTGGTAGCCACGCGCGGCTACTTCTGCACCACGTACGCGTTTTCTGTAGACTGATTTGAGTTTTTCAGTTTCTTGCCCAACGAAACTCTAAAGGATGCACACCCACACAACCGCACACTCACCCACACACACTCACACACACACGGGTTGAGAGCATAACGTACAAGAGAGCCACCAACCAACCAAAAACACAAAAAAGCCACCACCAAACCAACCCCCTACCCCCAAAAACAAAAACAACAACAGAAAAAACAAATGTACAGACGCTCTGTTGCTATTTTGTTTACTTTCGAAGCGGGGGCGTTAGAGGGAGTTAGTGGCAGCGGGCGGCAAGGTGGTGGACATGTGTTAACTATATTCCCCCCCCCCCCACATATAGATCTGATCTCTCTCTCTCTCTCAATATCCTTTGGCCAAATAGTTTCTACTATTTTTCTATTGCCTACTTTTTGGCATAATTATATACATATTTCTTTTTTAATATTTTTTGGTATTTTTTTCATACTTTGGCTGAATTTTTAAATGCTTGCCATAATTATATGTATACAGCGCGCCCACTTGATGGATTCGCCAGCACACACACACACACACACTGTAACCCTCGACTCACAGGACATGCGTAGTCGATATACAGCGAGCGGGAGAGAGAGAGAGAACGAGAATTTACAGAGAAGTGTTGTGTGCGAGTTCTGTTTTTTTTTAATACACTTTATCGGCCAAGTCTCTGATAAAACAATCATCGTTTATGGTGCAACACGCTCCCTTCTGCCACCTACCCCTACCAATCACCCACACACTCCTACCAACCCTACCAACCTACCAACCTTAGCATAATTGAGATATAGTCCAGCAGCGCAGCAGGGGATGAGTGGAACCATGTACCGCTAAACCACATGATTGGAATTGCCAGTAATATACTTCGTCGTTGTTGTCGTTGGAGGAGAAGTCCTTCTCCAATATGAACACGAAAAACTGGGTTAACTTCAATTTTTTGTGTTTTATTGTTAATGATTTTTGAACAAGTTTTTATGACAAACAAAAAGAGAAATATCATTGCAAAGGCGTAACCTGCGTGCGGCTCGTTAATTTACCCTCCCAAACCGACCCCTCCATATAACGACTTCCCCCCACCAAAAAAAAAAAAAAAAACAAAAATAAGAAAATCCAGGCCGGAAATGACAAGGCATAGTTTTCGCATTTCTTTTTTAAATTACAAACAAAACTGAAAACAAAAAACGAAAACGAAAAAAGACGAATGGGAAATCAAATATGCCTTTAGCACGAAATATTCAAATTTTTTGTTCGTTTCTGTTTCGTTCCTTTAGGCTTTTTGTATTTTTTTATATTCCCCATTTTTATATGCCATATAATGTGAGGCAATTCCCAACCCCCAACCCTCTATCTCTCTCTCTAAGTAGGCCTAAAGAGGTCTAAGGGACTTTTCAATAACAAATTTTCGTTTCATTCATACCCTGTAAAATGTTCAAGTTAAGCGCAAGCGGGAATATTGGTATTTTTCAATTATTAAATTATAGTTTTCCGGAAACCGGAATCAGATCTTGTAGAATACAGGATCAGAGGATCAGTTACTCTCTTTCTATCCCCCTCTATTAAAAGTCGTTCTATTGTTTCATTTAATTTATTTATTTAACCTTTGCAGGGTAGAGTAGAGAACGTTCCTTTATTGAGAGTGTTGTTGTGCGAGTCATTTATCGCTTTTGCTGCTGTTGTTGGAACTTTTACGCTGGCGGTGCTGTAAAAGTTGTTGATATTGCTCTATGGAGCCATCCTCATGCTTGGAGGCGAACTGCTGGTCTTCTCCTGCCTTTGACTGTAGCTCATCGTTGGCGTTGGCGTTGGCATTGGAGGCGGCAGCGTCTTTACCGTCTTTATCATATTTTTGGGCACGCTTCGATTTCTTGATTTTATCACGCACGCGTTTACCTAATCGCGATTCAGCAAGTACCTGACTGACCTTGGAGCTCTTTAGGTAGCGTGTGCGCCAGGACTGAAAGAAAGGCAATTCGTAATCATATTCGGGATTGGACTGAATGTATGTACATATGTGTGAATGATAGTTACCTCTGAATTCTCCGGCTTCTCCAGCTTCTCATGATCATCCTCACTGGTGTCAAGGGATATGACATCGTTGTCCATTTCATCTTCTTGACTATCGTTTGATGTTTTGCCTCTCATCAACTCGGACTTGATACTAACACTTGCGGGCGTTGGTTCTTCTTTAGCTAGTTGCTCAATCATTTCATTCTCTAGATCGCCTCCTATGGAGATTACATCGTCGTTCTGATCTTCATCCTCAATCAGAGACAAAGCAGCGCCACCACTACTAGCCACTTGACTCTGTTGGCTACAATTGGAAGCCTCCTCTTGGACTGCTGCAGTTACTTTAGGAGATTCTTCAGGTGTTTCTGCCACTGCTGCTGCTGCTGCTGGTTCATTAACTAGTTCAGTAGTGGATTCTTTCTCCTGCCCAAGAGGAGGAGAAGGAGTCTCTATATTCCCGCTAGGCTTTGTCTCAGTTTCCACTTCATCTCTCACCTCGCCTTCCTCTGGCTCACTCTCCACAATTGGTTCAGATGGCTGTGGAGGAGGCAGCGTCGGCGGCTGCTGCTCCACAGCTGGCTCCACTACGACCTGCTGTTCTTTGTCTTTAACCTGCTCATCTTCATCTGTACTGTCGCTTATTAACAATGTTTCAGTCTCTGTTTGTATGGGTATTACATCTGGTGAGGCTGAACGCGATCGATCTTTTATTGGGGAATCTCTTATGGTCACTTCTGGAACTTCTCCAGTTTGCCTCTCTGGCGTTTTGTTGGTCTGCCGATAGTTCCGCTTGATCCGAATCTTCTTGCTTGCTCCATCTCGGCTACTGTCATCATTTATTTGGACAAGCTGCTCACTGGATTTACGTTTCCGTTGAGGTTCCGATCTTTCGCGAGTTTTGCCAACGCTTTTTGATGATTTGCTTTTCGACTTTTCCGTTTGCTTCTGTCTATCCAACTCAGCAGCAGCATCATCGTCATCGTCATCATCTGATTTCACTTCGATTTTGGTTATCGGCTCCATGGCCAATTGAGAGCGAATTGCTCGGGCACGAGCCTGAAGCTCCAGAAGTTCCAGTACACTGATTTGGCCATCGGCTAGAAATTTGGACATGGGAAATTAAATTGAGCCAATATGCTCCCAGGTGTTCATCAAAGTGAGTGAGAGAGCATGATATATCTATCTTGCAGCAAGTGGAACAATTACACTTTGTGTGGGCTGCAGCCTTCGTTGAAATTCCTAATCCTCTCGGATCGAACTACAGAGACAAATAGATAATGAAAGGGTCACAAAATGTGAGATACCCTATGCGAGTTTGGGATGGTCGTCCACCCACAGACTCATACATTTGTGACCCTATGTATGAGTAATCATTAGAGTTAACTCAAATGTCGGACATCTATGCAGTCACTCGTTTAACGCATATGCTCAAAAACTTTACTCACGCCTAATTCTAGCCGATTATGTATTATTTTCGGATTTGTAGTAGGCATTCTATAACCATCATGTCAATCAGAGTTTAGCACATATTTCCTACCCCACTCTCTCTCTCGCACACACACAACACACACACACAGGAACTTACGTTCTTCGTTTTGTTCTTTTTTGATAGGTTTTTTGCCACTAGTCAGTTTCTTTTTCTTAGCTGAAAATTTCGAAAAGAAACCCCATTAAAATTGGTATAAAGTAATTGCTTATTTTTGAAAATTAAACTGCACACACACCACACAAGACAAGCGGAAAATATGGATAGCGAAAGTGCCACTAGTAGTCAGAAAGGAGAGCCGCAACAGCAGAAGCATCAACCACCCGATAGCGATGATAATCAAATAGATCAATTCAAGGTGAAGCTGAATGGTCAACAGGATTTGGAGTTGCGTTTACGTGAATTTAAAGCCGCATGCGATGCCCACGAGAAGCATACCCGTAAGCGTCGAAGGCGAAGCTACTATCACATGGGTCTGGTGGCCAAACTTGTGATGGAGACAACACACGATGAACTGCGTCGCATGCTGGACAATGGCACGTATACATTTCATGTGGATACGGTGGCCAATAAGCCAAATGAACTGACCAGCATACTGGAGACAATGAATATAGCCATTTCGGCCAGCGCTGTAGAAAGGGATCTCAAACTAGCCACAGGACTTGCCCTGGAGATCAATGGTGAATGCTGTCGCATAGGTCGTCTGAGGAATAATTGCACTGTGATGCTTGCTCGTGGTTCTGTAGTCACTCTGACTACAAATGTTGCCTACCGCTATGCGGGATTCAAGGAAATTGTTTATGTGATCAATTTGAAGGCCTATTTGAGTTCGCTGAAGGTGGGTGATGTTCTGTTCATTGGACGAGAAGTGCGTTGTCGTGTCTTAAAGACACTACGGGAAGCCATAGCGGTAATGATCATCGATGCCGGACTATTGGCCTCATATGATTTCATTGAGTTGCCGCGGCAATGTTATAGCCTTAAGTCGGAAGTATATCATGAACTCTTCATGTCCGATCTCAAGTTGGTCGAGTCCCTGAAGGCTAACTATGTGGTGCTGCCTAAGATTAGGTGTAAGAGCTTTTTACGTGCCGTTCGCCAGGCTCTCAATGAGGAGTTCGATATGAAATTGATTGGCATGATTGATTTCGAGTATGTGCGGAACAATATGTTGGATCTTTTGGGTATAATTAAAATGGTGGACTATATATGGATACCTGATATGTTCAATGTCAATTGCTGTGTCTATAACTACATTATGGAAGATGTTCTCCCCATATCGCAGTGCCAGAAAAAACCAGTGATTGGCACTGTGCCTCTGGAACGTTGCAGTGACTTTAAACGTTATGAGTTGCACGAGTTCCTTTGGAAAATCGATGCCATGCACATACAGAAGAGCTCGTGGTGCAATAAGTATCCACTGATTGTGAAGAAACTAATGCCTGTGCGTGACTATCGTGTGGGTGTAGTCCAATCCCAGATGATGGTCAAGAATATCCTCACATCATATCAGACTATAGTGAATTTCATTATCAGAACTATCAGTTCCATCGAATGCCAGGCCATATTCATTTTTACAAAATGCGAGAATGCCAGCGTAGCTCTGGCTCGAACCGAAATCTATTGTCCCGTCTATATGATGATGCCTCTGATCGACGGCGACGACCATGACAACAACGAGGAGAGCATCAAGTGCAAATTCGATTTGGCCAGATCCTTGCATCTGAGAAGGAATATGCATCCGGTGCTCTATACCAAAGACGTAAATGAACACAATTTGAGTCCAATAGATTTTGGTGTGGACTATATGAGACGGAAGGGTTGCCTGGATGTGGGCGATTTCGTGGTCACACTCGAGGTAGGCAAGGAAGATGACGAAAATGTGGCCCTAGGCATTGGAGAGGATGTGTGGATACTGAGAGCCTTCTATGTGGCTTCCCAATTACCCTTTGAGAAGTTTCAACATGGCACTTAAATGCTTCCCTAATGTGTGTACAGTTGTATTTCCAAAGATGTTTTCTCCAAATTAAATGTAATAAATTCAATTTTACTGACCTCTCCTTGTGTCCTGGCCACCTATGTCACTATCTGAAGAGATCTCCTCTAGGGATATGTGTTCTACAGAAACAACCCGTATCATTAGAAAGCACAGATATCACTCGATTGCCTTCACTCACCCTCTTTATGCTGTACATCCGAATCCTCAGAGCTCTCTGTGTCCGAGGGACATGGTTTGTCCTCTATGATGGACTTCAGACGCTTAGTCGATATGCACAGAAGTTCATCCAGGCAGCGTTCCTCAATTTCCTCCAAAGGGGCTTTCTGCCACGCGATAACTCAATTTTAATATGCATGAAGTAGTATTCAGAGTTGTGGTTTTGTTACCTTCAGGAACTCTGGGGCCAGATTAATAATGGTCTTTGGCTTCAATGTGGCGAAAATTTGCTTCACTAGCTCCAAGCGGTCATCAATGTAGTGGGAAATGTGATGCAGTGTGCGGTCCTCTTCAAGTTTCTCTTTCTTGATGCCAATGGGCTTGGGAATCTGGTCGCTCCCTTTTTTCCCCTTCTTCGAGCTACTCATTTTTGCATTTATAAATTTTTAAAACTTAAATTACTATTTTTTATTTATTTTATTGGCTTGGTTCTTGCAACACTGGCAATCAGCTGCTGTAATTGAATGTTAACCAACTGTCACTTATTTACACTGGATTATCGTTATCGAAGCACAGGAGCTGATGTTTTGCCTTCTCCGTCAAAATAAAAAAAATAATTGTAACTTGTGTCGTTATAAAATTTATCCGATTCACTTATTACACACAGATCACAGTAAGTTAAAGAAATTAAACTATCTTTCCATGTCAAATGGATTATATTCGTTGTTTTAACCGGTAACTGTGCATACTTTAGCAGTGCTGGCAAATCTAGCCTCTAGCCAAATATGACTTACACAATGACTTTCATTTTGCTGTGGCAAAGTGCAATATAAGCAAAAAGTTATAATTTTAGTAAGAATTATAGAGCTGAAACTGCGAATTTTACTCTTAATTCACAAATAAGGTGGCAGTTACAGTTAGCGGGGTTTATTTTTTATCGAGTCATTTTTTGTATGGCCCTCTCATCTCTAGCTCTCCCATATGTTCGCAGAATGACAGAGCGAGCAAGAGAGAGAGGAGCATCGTATAAAAATAGTAAAAATATTGTTGCCAAAACCAAAGGCAGACGAATGTAGGCGAAGCGCTTACATGATGTGTGTTGAGATTGTTTTAAACGAAGTTTAATGTGGCCCACTAATGCAATATGATGCGGCGATAGATAAGTTCCTCCGTGCCGAAGTAGATATTTCCTATAAAATCAGTCACTCCAGCTGACAGAAAGAGAGCGCGTGCGAGAGAGCGTGCGAGCGGAAGTGAGAAAGCAATAAACGAACGAAAGAAGAAAAAAAATCAAAGCAAGTACAAAGCAATCAACAATGAGTGTCTCGCGTGGCGGTAACCAAACGCCGGATGATCTGGAGCCGCTGCTGCACGACGAGAAAAGCCGGCCCAATGACAACGATGTGGAGGTCTCATTACTCAATGGATCAGCATCGAAAGAGCTAAGAGGAGGACTAGGAGGAGGATCTGCTAGTCACCGGGAACGGGAGGATTCTAGATTGTTTTTGAAGAAAATCGGCAGTGCCTTCTTCTATGGCATCTCATCCTTCATGATAACTGTGGTGAACAAAACCGTGCTGACATATTATCAATTTCCATCGTTCCTATTCCTCAGCCTGGGCCAACTGACGGCGAGTATTGTGGTGCTGGGTGTGGGCAAACGTTTAAAACTGGTCACATATCCGCCGCTTCAGCGGAACACATTCTTCAAGATATTTCCGTTGCCCTTGATATTCCTGGGTAACATGATGTTCGGACTGGGCGGCACAAAGGCCTTGAGTCTGCCCATGTTTGCCGCCCTGCGCAGATTCTCCATTCTGATGACCATGCTGTTGGAGTTAAAAATCCTTGGGGTGCGACCCACCACAGCCGTTCAGATTAGTGTCTATTGCATGATTGGAGGTGCTCTGGTGGCCGCTTCCGATGATCTGTCCTTCAATCTTCAGGGCTATGTCTATGTGATGATTACAAATGCCTTGACAGCATCGAATGGAGTGTATGTTAAGAAGAAATTGGACACTTCAGAGATTGGGAAATACGGATTAATGTTCTACAATTCGTTGTTCATGTTTGTGCCCGCTTTGGCATTAAATTATGCCACCGGAGATCTGGAGAAAGCCATTAATTTTCCCAGTTGGAATAATCCGACATTTTTGTCACAGTTCCTGCTTAGCTGTGTCATGGGTTTCATTCTATCCTACAGCACCATCCTATGCACTCAATTCAATTCCGCCCTGACCACCACCATAGTCGGTTGCCTCAAGAACATATGTGTCACATATCTCGGAATGTTCATTGGTGGCGACTATGTCTTCTCGTGGCTCAATTGCATCGGCATCAACATCAGTGTGCTGGCTAGTTTACTCTACACATATGTCACTTTCCGGAGGAAGCAGGCTCCAGATAAGCAGCAGCAATTAGCTGTATCTAGCAGCAGTTTCCGCACCCAAAGTGTCTAGACTCAAGCCAAAGCCATAATATATAATTCTATTCGTATCGTATGTCGTATCGTTTATCGTATCGTATATCGTAATTGTATTTTGTATCCTAAAAAACCACATATATTCTCTTTGTACATAGAAAACAAAAAAACAAAAAAAAAAGCAAAAAGTTATGTATTTTTAATATGTAATTACTAATTAGCAATTATATAATTTTAATAGACTTTTTGTATGCAAACAAAACGATGAAAAACCAACAACACACACAAACAAGTGTCATAAACTTACACACACACACCCAATGAGACATGGAAGTGTAGCTAAAAGAAGGTCTCCCCTTCATGTGAATCATGTGAAAGTCCACTTCTAAGTAGTTTTATATGAAATAAACCGTGAAAAAGTGTTTATCCCAACGACTTGTTCTACTGAATGAACTGATTAACCCTTTCCCCAACCCCATATTCGATGAACAACATATGCTTTTCACCGTCTACCACTTCAAAACGGAACAGAACTTATACAAAAGAACACAAAACGAACAAAAACCCCTTTTACCATTATACCCTACTCCCATGAGAATATAGAAAAAGCAATGGAAGGCAAGAAGGCTAAGGGAGGACTGATAATTATATATGTATACTTTCTGTTCCATTTTTTTCTTAGCTTGATAAGATTGCTCCCGATAAGAATTGTTACGCCCTCCCCCGCACACCACATTTTAAGAGGGGGCTACTGCAGTCAAGTGTTCCCTATTTGCGGACCACAGCAGTATCTTCTGTAGAACTGCCTCGCGATAAAACCTAAAAGAAGAAACCAAATTGAAAATAAAGATATTTTTGATTTGACGACGACAAAAGTAATTGATTTTCCATATAAAGTAGTTTTGACGATGGTCGTTTATATATATATACATATCTATCTCTCGCAAGTGGGGATGGGGGCTTCTCTTGGGTTTTACGCCGCCGCATATATGTATATACTTATACATACATATGTATGTGTGTGCTCAGGTGCATTCCTAACAATAGGAATCAAGTGCGTCGTAGCTAGTAACAATTACTCATCTAAATAATACTCAAAGGTCAATGTTAATCTTCAACGCATCGAAATGTGTTTTGCTCTTTCTTCACGCACTTTTTATTTTAGTTTCTCAGTTTAAATTATACTTTGATTGGAACCTAAATATCACTTCCATGGAAGACAGACACGTAGACCTGATGGACGATACCAAAAGAACTAAAATTCGTGTCAGTTGTCAATATTAGAGAACCCTCAACTGAGTCTATATCTTTGATTGTGTTTTTAAAGAAATTCATTGACAATTCTTATAGAATATCATATATATATAGGTTGATTTTCCAAAGTAAGAGAGAACTATCAACTTTATTAAGACTATGTTGAGCTCTGCTTTTCGAAATAATTTTTGACTGACCTCGGTTTCTGAAATTACATTTATTATCAGAACTAAAACCTAAAATATGTAAGATTAAATGAGTTGTTGTTGAGTACGAGAGAGTAACTCGCGTGCCTGCAAATATTTAGTTTGATTCGAAAGCGAAACTAATGAACAAATTCCAGAAATATGTAAAATAAAATGGTTCATATAATAAATATGAAACCGAATATAGATTGGATGATAAGTAAAACCATTATACACACAGTTTCTAGAGTATGTCGAGAGTACAAATACCTAAAGGTGGAAGCACTCACTGCCCCCCAGCACTTCTTTTTTTTTTTTGGGGACTTCTACAGATTTTAATGACGATGGAGATGGAGGGAGTACGAAAAACCAAGTGTGGTGGAGGTCGGACGAAAACTGGTTTTGCAGATTCAACCGTTGGGCTTACGATTGTTTTCTCATTTTTCTTACACAAAAGTCAATTATGAACAAATTGTTTACTTAAAGTTGCGGCACGTACAAATCGAGCCTCAACGAAAAACACCGATAGATACATTGAAAGATGGATAGACAGGTAGTCAGGGTCAGGTCTCAGGTGTCGATGACAATAATGAAGATGATGATGCCTAGTGAGGTCGATCCACACGACTACGTCATGTTGTTTATTCACAGAGAATGATGCAGCGTTTACGCTTTGCTCGCCGCGGATTGGCCTTAAGTGCGGTGAGAAGGCAAACGGTGATGCCGGAGGAAGAGCCCCTCGATGCCTATGAGCGGGAATATTTAAAGCATCGCATAGAGATAACTCCGTTTCAGAGATTGCTTTTAGGAGCAGGATCCTCAGTAGCTGCCATATTAGATCCAAGGCGGTAAGTTTGGGGATCGGTTTGCAATGATGTTTGAAGTTTGAATTATATTTTCATAGTCATGATATGATTGCCTGTCTGGGTGAAACGACTGGAGAGGGAGCTCTTTGGAACATACTCGACACCATGGAGGCCAGCAAGGAGGGGCGACGCATTTTGGCTGATAAGCCACGTATACACACATCCACCATAGACTTTAAACGTCTGGAGGGATTGCCTTCAGATACTTTTGGGGCCGCCTATTGCAAGTTTCTAAAAGATAATGTAAGTAGGGAGCGAGAAGCTTGTGTTGTTAACTAATTATCTATTTATCAGCAAGTAACTCCAGATAGTCGGATGGCAGTGCGCTTTTTGGAAGATCCAAAGTTGGCCTATTTGATGACTCGATACCGCGAATGCCATGACCTGATTCACACTGTGCTCGATATGCCAACGAATATGCTGGGTGAGGTGGCTGTCAAGTGGGTGGAGGCACTCAATACGGATCTGCCCATGTGCTATGGCGGAGCAGTTTTTGGGGCTGTGCGTCTAAGACCCAAGTGAGTTCAATGCTCTCTCTATCTGATCTGTCTCTCGCTATTTCTATACCTACTCTCTCGCAATTCATTGTTTGGTTGTTAGGCAGCGACGTGAGTACTTGAAACGCTATTTGCCTTGGGCCATTGATAATGGCAAACGTATGAAGCCATTGATGCCAGTCTACTGGGAGCAGCGTTGGGAGCAGAATATTAATGAATTGCGCGCTGAATTGGGCATTAAGTTGTTAAAATAATAAAATTCAAAAAAAAAAAACGTTACATTATGACGTTCGATAATTATCGATAAATCGACAATTTTAGTAGTGTAGCAGCAGTAATATAGGTCTAGCTAGCTAATAACGTCATCGATCTTGCGATAGACACTTTACAGCACTACACTCAACGTTAGCTCAGACGGGGAATTTGTTAATGCAACATGGAACTATAGATAATTAGTTTATAATTGCATTATGGGTGAAAAGTTTAATGGTTTTAGCCATGACGAGATCATGAAGATCACGGGCATAAAGCAAGTTACCACCAAAACCCATATGGAAGCAGGTAAAATCCGATTCCATTAAAAACATAAATAATAACAATTATTTGTATATACATCTGTGTGTGTGTGATTATTATTATTGTTGTTGGTAGCTCTTCGTAGCCAACCCGGCATCCGCCGTATGCCCGATAAGCTGTTTCGTCAGGCGGATCAGCTACGGAAACAGCAACCTCAACTGGCCAAACAAAAGAAGATGCAAGCGGAAACTGCTGCCACTGCTACTGACAAGAAATTGCCCAAATTAGCCACTCCCACACCAACGCCCACATCCACTGGAGATGGTGATGTCAAGCCGCCAGACGAATCTTTGAATTTGGAGCGTGGCATTAGCGACTCTCTGGTAGAAGCTCTCTACTTTGGACACCAGCAGCTGCAGCAGAACAAACCAGCAAATGGTGCCACGTTGGCCGCTTCCTCTGGCAGTGAGACGACCATCGATGATAGTTCAATTCTAAAGATAAGCAACACCGACGATGATAATGCCAGCATCTTGCCGAGCACGAAAAGCTCATCTGGCTCCACGCCACATCTCAACACAGATTCACCCTTCAAGGGCATTTCTCTAAAGGATTTCGAGCAGCATCGCAAAATGATTGAAGAGCAAAATAAACAGAAGAAACAAATGCTCTACCAGGCCATTGAGCAACATACTCAGAAAACGGCTGCCGAATCTCGCAAAATTGAGGAAATTCGCCACGAACTATCCAAATTGGAGAGCGATCTGGCTGTGGATGTGGCTTTGCTAAGGAAACAAATTGACAATGCTTGCATACACTTTGCCAATATTGAGTGAGTAATCTCTGACTCCGATTTCATTCCATATCTTTCATTAACAATCTGTATTGCCACAGAAAGCATTATGTTAAGATTGAGGCACAGTTTCTTAAGGCTAAAATGGATTTGCATAATGCCGCAGAGAAAAAGGAACTACTTACAGAGCATCTCTGTACGGTTATAGCCCATAATGAGGATCGAAAGGCACAAAAATTGACGGAACTGATGCAAAAAGTGGGCCTGGCGCCAACAGATGAGCCTGCTGCTGATGATGATGATGTTCCATCTGGGCCGGAAACATAACGAATTTAACTATTAAAAACGGGGCTCAAATATACATACATATATATATTCTATTGATATTGTATCTTAGCATTATCTTAGTATTAAAGAAATGTTCATAGATTTTAAGTTTAAACTCAACTAAAAAGTGCAAATTGCAATAAATTATGTGTAAATGTTATATTAAAATTGTGAAAAATCGTTAAAGTATTATTATGTAGAAGATATCTGGATAAATCAAGATCGAAAGTAAAAGAATGATGAAATCTCTCTTTTCTTTTCATGTTTATCATGATGCTAAAAGGATTCTATTTGTCTCCAAGAAAAATTCCAGTTAGAAAAGTTAACTGGGATATCATGACAGACAAGGACGTCGTCAGGATCTCATTAACATTATTTTACAATCCTCAAGAAAGCGAATTAAAGATAACATCCAATCTTCATTCACCCTTCATCAAGGGTACTCCCGCGTCGACGCAGTGTTAAAGAATGCATACAGGGTGAACTAGGTGGCAACGCCGCAGTCCCAAAACATGCGCAAATTTTGTACACAAATAATAACTTCTTCTAAATTTTTTAAACTTTAAATAAACAGAAGACAAGATCTAACTCTAAACAATGGCTGGACGAGGACGTGGCGGTAAAACTGGGACATTCACTGCCGAGCAACTGGCTATGCTCGGCTGCAGCAAAGACTTGCCCGTACAGTCCGCTCCGCCACCGACATTTCCACCCGTGCTCAATAAACCCATTGCACTGGACACCACAGACGCGGAAAGCTATCAGCTGCAATGGAAGGAGAAGTTTCTAAACCGCATGCGCGACTCCCCCTACTACATAGTCTCGGCCAGCCACGAGAAACCCAAGACAGAGATCAAGGATTGGCGTGAACGGGCCCTAGAGGGTATTAAACCCAAAAAGGAACCCGAATTTAATTACAAGTTTATGCCCCGGGAGCTAAATATATCGAATCGTAAGCGACAGGCGGCGGCCGACTCTCGTCCCAAATTGGTGGCTAAAAAAAAGACTAACATTGAGGATAGACTGAAACTGCTGGAACAGAAAGAGCTCAAATCGGGCGCCGACAATGACAACGATGAGGCCAAAAAGGAATCAGACTCCGAGCATGACGATGACAAGGATCCAGATCCCGAGGCGGCGTTGGATGATGAAATGGACGAGGAGAATGACTACGGCAATAGCTATTTCGATAATGGCGAAGCCTACAACGAGGACGATGACAATCTGGACGATGGTCCCGTCTACTAAGGAAGTGAGGGGAATTGTAAATAAAAAAAGAACAAAATTAATCACTTAAGTGTTCTTCATTGCGAGTTGTTGGGTTTCGTTGAATTCTCCAGCAAGCACATCGGTTCCTTGCATCTAAGGAACCGATAATCAAGGCAACACACCATGAGGGGGCTTAGAAGAACGCTCAACACATAAATTGAGAAATCGATTGGATCCAAACAGAATCCTAGACAGAATTGCTTAAGGGCAATTAAAAACAAATTGAAAGATTTATCGTGTTTGGATCTGTGGATTTTACTATATAATAATGCCACTTTAAGCTTATTTAACACATAATTTGTTTATCATGGTACAAGAAAAAATGTTTGACGGGGTTCTATGACTTAATCCGTGCTGCTGGGGGGGCTGTAGTTCAGATGGACCAGACCAGAGGCTTTAACCTGAAATATAATGATATAGAACAAGAACATGTGGATCGACAATTAGAAGTCAATCTCTATGTGCTACGGATAAGGCCAACTCACAAAGCCAATGGTGCCAGCCAGGATGAGAACTCCAGTGGCCAAAATGGCATTATACTTGGCATTCTGCTGGCTGTGCTGCTCCTTCCAGTCACCAGCTGGCACAGGCAAGTCATTCATGGTGGAATGCTGGTGGTGACCACCGTGGTAGGCGGCGCGAGACATGGCACCAGCTGGAAACGAGTGAACGAATAATAAGACAGGAAAAAATGTATTGCTTCCCCGACCGACCGACCACCCCCCTCTTCTACGCTCCTAATTGTTATGTAATTTTTTTGGGGTTAAGCAAAACGGGATTATTTGGGGCTTAAACTCACCATTCTTGAGCAGAAGCCCTTGCTTGACAATGTGCTTGACCAACATGATTGCTTAAGATTTGCTGTAAATACTTCAATTTGTAATTTTCAACAAAAATTTTCGCTGAGCCAAACTCACCCAAAGATTTGATAATACAGTGTGACCGACGACAATTCAAAAAAAATAATACCAAATATTTTGGAACTGCGACAACAGCTGTTCAACTGAATGTAAGGACTGCCAACTTGGTTCCACAAAACTTAAAAATGGCTAAATAGCCATCACTATGCAGAGGCGTTTTTTATTTGGCGAAAATAGTCATTTCCATAGAATAAAATTGGCCTTAAGTTGCTCGAAACATTCCCCCAGACATGCTCTCCATTGGCACCTTAGCCAACATCAAGCACATATTGCAAAAGGAACTGTTCCTGGCAAGCGGTGAGCGACTTCTCTCCGTGGTCACAGTGGTCAAGAAGAAGGATAAGCGGGCCTGCTATCTCTGTGTAGTGACGACAGCACCACCCATTCCAGTGGTCACCTTGGTCCTGGTCAAACAGTCCGAACGTGAGCGGGAAAATGAATATAAGCGAAAACGCAGTTGGCAATTGGACGAGATCAAGTGGATCGATGGCCGGAACGAACAATTCGAGACCCACGAATTCGATATACAATTGGAAAAGCTTTACAAGTGGTATGCCCTCAATCTGCATGAGAGACAGAACTTTCTGGCCGTGCTGAATAGGCAAATCCAGAAATATGTGCGTGGTCAGCGTGCCGAGTTTAGGAATGTGCCCATTGCCTGGCTGTCGGAGAAATCACCCGAGAAGATGGCCGTGGGCAGTAGGAATACATCCAACCAAAAGACCAATCAGCATTCAGATGATGAAGAAGACGAAGAGGAAGGGGAAGCCCAAGAGTTCACAGCGCTAACTGACAAGGAGGCAAATGAGTTGGGCAAACTGTTTTCTGAATGTGATTTTGCCATCAAAGATGCTGAACAATTCATAGAACAGTTGTCCAAAGAACTGCACGACCTAGATGGGGTGAGAAAAACACACTCAGATCTAAAGGACTCCTAATTATCTCTCTCTCTCTCTCTTTCTTTCCACCCAGGCCAATATACAAAGTGTGTTGGCTTCGGAACAAAAGGTCTTAAAAATGATGGAACATATAGATAAGGCCATATCGGAGGCGGATGGGTTCGAAACTCGTCTGGACTCGTATGAGGACATACTTGGACATGTGAAGGAGACAATGGAGAAAATAGGCGGCAAGAATGCCATGATTGAGATAGCCAACAATAATAATATCAAACTGATGAAGGAGCTCAATAAAGTTATTGTAAGTGAGTCTTAAGTACAAAGACCATTCATTCTAATCCCAACTCTCTTTATAGAGCCAACTGGACTTGCCGCATAGTCAGCAACAGGCTCTCGATGAGCCCGACCTTAAGACAGTGGCCGGAAGGAAGGCTGCGATAGCTGCTGCTCAATGTCTGCAGCAGGCAATGAATAGTGATATTGATCCTGCCCTACTGCGTCTGGAGGCGGTACAGGATCAGAGGAAACGTTTCGAGAAATGGAAACAAAAGTTCTCAGCTACGGTTAGCCGCTTCATGAACAATCTCTTCATCCATTTGGGTAATGAGATTGGTGACATGCCACTGACCAGTACGGAATTAGCTCTACCCAATCACTCCAATGTACATCGGGAGCTGTCCCCATACACGGAGCTAATGCACTGGTGCAAGGCCATGGATCGCAAGACCTATGATGGATTGATGAAGGTCTACACGACTTCTCTAAGCAAAATCTATGACAGGGATGTGAGAAACTTCTTCAATCTGGTAAGCTATCAAATGGCAAAAGGGGATTTACCTATTTCTAATCCTGTGTGTCTTATTCAGGCAAAACTTCAAGTGTCGGAGAAGCTACGCAATTCACGAGAAGATCTCGATATGACCACATCATCACGGAAATCAACTCTATCCACTATACCATATGGCACACTGGGAATCAATCGGGATCAATGGGGTCCCGGGGTAGATACTGCCGATCGAGTACGTTTCGATGCTCTGCTCGAAAAGGTCTTGGCCGAACTGGAACCCATTGCTCTGCAGGAGCAACTCTTCTGCATAAATTTCTTTCAAATGGATGTGATAAGTCCCACGACAAAAAACACCCAGACGACGTTGGAGATGGAGAAGGCAGTGGACATGTCCCAGTCTCTAATAGGAGTATCTACCTCGCCCACAGTAGAGGGCGTGCCTCAAAAAAGAATCGATCGCCAGATCAATGAGGATGTAAGGAAATTAATGATGGGCCTGTTTGGCTGCCTCGAACCAGAGTTGGTTAGCTTTATTCAAAGCTTTGAAAGGGTGGATAGCTTGTGAGTCGCAATCCTTCGATCCTTAAATGAAACAGAATAATTTCTCATATTTTTAGCTACTCTCTCTATGTACTGGTTCGACTGACCCAGCATGTCATGTCTGCCCAGGATACACATTCCTTCCTAAGCATGACATTCGCCTCGGCTTTGGTTCAGGTCAAGCGGAATTTCGATCGCTTCATGATCCAGCAGCTCCAGTCCATCAAAGAGGCCAAATTGCACAAACGTTCCAAGGCCATTCTGCCCTATGTAGAGAATTTCGAGAATTTTGCCCAAACGGCTGAGGGGATTTTTCGTAAATCGGATCGACGTACTGACATGGAGAAGTGGTATCTCCAACTGGTTAATGCCATTTTTGAGGGCATAAGTCTGCACTCGCAGGAACATCCGAAAACGCCCTCGCAAGTGGTCCGAATGGAAAACTATCATCATATGTATGCTCTATTGGCACAACTCAAAGTCCCTGGACTCGATGCACTCAAAAAAGAGGCCAAATTACGTTACAACGATGCCCTTAAAGCATATGTGACACAGTATTTCGGAAGACCCTTGGATAAGTTGAATGTAAGTAGAGAACTTTCCAGGACTCCATCTAAGATCGAGTTCACCTAATCCACAATCCAAATTTCAGCTCTTCTTTGAGGGTGTGCAACAAAAGGTAGCCCAAGGTGTCAAGGAAACAGAGATTAGCTACCAAATGGCATTCTCCAAGCAGGAATTGCGCAAGGTGATTAGTCAATATCCGGCACGAGAGGTAAAGAAAGGCCTGGAGAATCTCTACAAGAAGGTGGAGAAACATTTGTCTGAGGAAGAAAATCTATTACAAGTCGTTTGGCATGCCATGCAAGAGGAGTTCATAGCCCAGTATAATTATCTCGAGGAGCGTATACAGAAATGCTACGCAGGAGCCATGATCAATTTGGAATTCAATATACAGGATATTTTAGCCTTCTTCTCTGATATAGCGAGATCGCATTGAGAACCTCAAAACAATTAAAAAATGTATCTTTTAAGTGCAATAGTTATCTAAAGCGTGTTGTTGTTGTGTTGTCTCTTAATCGCAGGGGAGGTTGGAGCCAAATTCGATTCGGAGAACTAATAAAATTCTACCCCCAGTTTTGGACCCATTTCTCAGTGTTTCAAATTCCAACGTTCTACCAGACACAGACACATAACACAAAATTTCAAATCGCTATGGCGCCAAAGATTAAGCTAACATTTTTCTGTTAATTAACATTTTATCACGATCAAACAGTTCGATGTTCGCCTCATTTGTTCGAAGTTCGCCTCATTTGTTCGAAGTTCGCCTCATTCGCTCGATCGAACGGTTCGAAGTTCGCCTCATTTGGAGTTTGATGAGGTTTAGTTAGGTTAGATTAGGTTTGATTGTGGTTTGATGAGGTTTGACTAGGTTTAGTAAGGTTCGATGAAGTTTAGTCAGGTTCGAAGAGGTTCGGTCGGCTAAAATGTGCACTGTCTTTTTTGGCGCTTTTCATTCGCATTCAAAATCGGTTAGGTTAGTGTCGAAGGTAATTTACGAACGGAAAAATTTCGAAATTTATTCTCAATGTTGTTTTTGTTTTCAAGTTGAGAAGTCGCGCGAGTTGTCTCTGCTTAAATATTTTTTCCGTTTTTATTTTAATTTTGTTTTGTGCATATTTTAAAATTGTTCTTTTTCGTGTGTGTGTGTGTGTGACTGTGAATGTGATAAATGCAAATGGTAAATGCAAAAAAAAAAAAAAAAAAAAAAAATGGAAGAAACAGAAGAGAATAGAGTGAAAAAAAAACGCAACGAATGCAATTAAATTTGGAGTGCACAAAAAAGAACAACAACTGCAATTTAAACTCCCGCCCTGTTGGCCTACAGTCACGCAGTCGTCGTCGTAGCCGCAGTCCTTCCTGTCCCTTCTAAAAAAGCTAAAACTACCAGTTCGACCAGTTCTTGCTTATTTTATACCCTTGCAAAAAGGGTATATTAATTTTGGTCAGAAATGTGCCACGCATAGAAAGAGGCATCTCCGACCATATATAGTATATATATTCTTGATCAGCATGACGTATATACTGCAGGCATTGTATATCTCGGATTCATCTGGATCGGACGACTATATCATATAGCTCCCATAGGAACAATCGTACCAAAAATAGTTTTGCTTCTAAAATTTTTTTGTTTCTATTGCGACCATCACCAAGTTTCGTAAATAACACTTGCACATAACAAATTATAATCTTGCCAAATTTGATCAAAATCAGATAACTATATGATGCTGCATATCTACATACATACATGCATATGTGTGCGTGCCGTGCTATATATTTTTACACAAAAACCCTTTCCATTTTGGGATCTCCATTGATGGACTAAGTAACGCAAGAACTTGCAAGGGTATACAAACTTCGGCATGGTCGAAGTTAGCCCGGCCTTCTGGTTTTTTTATTTTTTGTTTCCCCGTGCTTCTTGGAGCACACACACAATTCCTTGTACACATGCATATGCACCTACCTATACCTATACCTTATACCTTATGCTCCTCCACACCGTCTGTCCGTTTGTCCGTCTTTTCTGTCTACACTTCGTTTCGTTCTTGGGGGTCGTCGTCGTCGGCTCAAGCTGGCCTACCTTGATAAGTCAGTGTTTTCGTAGTTTTTTGCCGTCTCTTGGCGCAAGTTCAATGCAATTTGAAACTTCCGCTATGCGCCTGAGGTTCCAAGTGCCCAGTGCCCGAGAATGAATGTTTTTTAACTTTTATATATATGTATGTATGTAAATGTATAAAAACAACAATGAATTCTCTCGTATTCAACTGTAAAATGTTCTTGAAAAATGTATTTGTATGTATGTATAAGTGCAAGTGTTATCTTACACTATTTGAAGCTCATTAACACTATTTGATGAGCAAACAATTAAAAGCTTATGATATCTTACGATCTTGAGAAAACGAGATATGAATTAACTCAACTACAACCACAATTAGATGGAGAATGGAGAGAAAAGGCAACGAAATGAAAGAATAAAGAGAAGTTTGCATAGAAGTAGAGCTACAACCCAAATTTAGTGAGTTTTATTACCATCAAATTACTTCATAACAAGTTCTTGTTAGCTACTTTAGTTAGTAGAAGTTACTAGTTTCTAAATAAGGCAATGGGCCCGTCCTCTAGGTCAGTTCTATACGAGAACTTCAATTGACAGTCTCAACTATCCATTTGCCCCAATATCATATTACATATGGTTCTTAGCTTCCGATTTCCGTTAAGCACTGAATTTAATTTAATTGAAAATTGAAATTCCAAAAAATTAAATTGAATACTAATAAGTATGTACATTTGGTTGATTCGTTTTTTTCCGCTTTGCTGTGGCGTCACTCGTATTTATATAACTTTTGTTGTCGTTGTCTTTTGTCTCCGGCGTCGTTGTTCCACATACGATATTTATACATTATATTGTGCAAGAGAGATAAGTATATAGATATTTGTTTTAAATATCATTGTGTTTTCATTCCAAATCGTAAGGTCTTTATTTACTTAATGCGGCACAATTTCAGTGTTTAATAATAACCTTCTAAAAGGAAATGATATATCTCTTTGCAATATCTGTTTATATGGAGCGGGTTTATCTGAAAGAGATATCGGCAGAGCTTTAAGTCATTTCGATGTGTCCTAACCGAATACCTATTTGTAGTGCTTTAAACGCATAGGACTTCTACTTTAACTGAATGAGAGCCTATCTGTCAGTTCTTTCTTTGAATATATCTTTGTGGTCGGCAGAGCATTAGGTTTTTTCGACAAAGCCCTATCGCGTTGATGCCTAAAACTGCAAGGGTTTTCTCAGAGAGTGCTTTCATCGCGAGATTCACTAAGGAATGCCTATCTGTGACTACTATTTTTGAGGTCGTCGAGTAAAGCTATTCGATGCACTGTAAATCATTTGTGTAATGCAATAAAAATTGCAATTTCATGTTGGTACGCCCTATGTACGTTGTACATTGTACATATTTATATATTTGGTTCTTATCTTAGGAATTGTCAACATTCTCGTTGCAATTCCGCTCTGGGAGGCACACACACACTCATCGACCATTGCCCATCTCAGCACTCAGCAGCATTTCTAGTGTTTTTTGTTCTTGTTGTTTTGAGGCCATTAACGTCGTGGTCGTGACTGAGTCATGAGCTTTTCTTTAGCCTGAACACAGCAGTTAAGTTTACTTAAGGTTAGGCTCCCCCCAACTCACGACCCCTCCGGCAGCAGTTTTTCTAGCTTTTATTTCTCCTTCTCTTCTTCTGCACATTCTTTCTCCGTTATTTTGTTGCCCAGAGTCTAGACTCTAAACTAATTAAAATAATTTTCGCTGGTCTTGCCCATGTACTTGGCTTCTTTCTAATCACAATTCTGGCCAGGCCAGAAGCCAACAGCTGCAATTTTTATATTTACGTGCTGCTTCACCTTTTGTTTTTTTCTACAATTTCCATTGGATTTTTTTTTTGAGCGTTTGGTAATATGTTTTATAATGCAGTTGCAGTTGGAAAAAAAAAACAATACGAACAATGGAACCTTATACGATAATAGAAATAAAAGCGTTGTCAGGTGTTGCCGCTGCTGCTGGTGGTGGTTGGTGGATTGCATGTCATCCACTCGCTGAAGCTGAGGCTGAGAAAATTAAGTCACTCTCGACAAAAAAAAAAAGCCGAAACAGAAAAGATTAAATAAAAGCGAAAAAAGTTACAAGTGCTAACTAAATATATTCCACTGCATAATGCATATAATATAACTCCACTGTCTGGCCAGATCTGGCCCGCCGAGAGGTGCCAAAAGCAAGCAGTGAATCTTATTGTGTTCTCAAAATACCAGCGATCTCCATGGGAACTGTGTGAACCGACGACACTAACAATAAACCAACGTTCAACTCAAAGATCAACAAAACAATAACAAAAAAACTAAACCTATTTACTTTCGTTGTGGGAAAGACTATATACTCTTATCCCCCTTATATTAGTCCCAATATTTTTTGATATCCCATCCCTCGCAAATGGTCTTCAGGTAAATTTGGTAAATCATTCACAAATACTGCTTAAAGGGAATTCAGTTTGAAATATAGAAGGAATGACTAATCTAGAATCTGTAATAGAATTCGGTCCAACTGTTCACTTGGTCACTCGCTTGTCTAAGGTTTTCATCACTAAAATAAATATTTAGCAAATTATATAATTACATGATTTTGGAAGTGGTTGAAAATTATATACATGATATAACAAGTTAAATGTGGCCAAAAAACCAAATTAGAAATGATCTAAAATGGGTATGCAACCTTTATAACCTTTGCTGGCGAAGAAAACTAGAGACTAGAGGCCCTTCACAAGAAGAAAGAACAAAAAGAACGCCATATTAAGTGGCGGAGAAAGAGAGCTAGAACTGTGTGGAACAAGAACAAGAACAAGAAACCTGGAATAGCCATTTATGGTGTCAGTAAGGTACACTGCAGCAAGTAATGATGCCCCAGCACCAAGCTTCAAGCACCCAGAACCGAAACCCATACCCAAACCCCCAACCGAATGGAATATAGAATGGCAGAAAGTGGTGCAATTTTCTCAGCCCAGACTCCGCCTGTTGTTGGCTAGAAAGTGGACTCAGAGACATAGAGAGGGAGGGAGAGAGAGAGAGATAGATAGAAAAAAGAACATGGCAAAACAAAAATAAAGTAAATGGCTGTGCACTCATTTTGGTAACTGACAGCTCCAGCCATCCAGCCGGGCCCACACAGTGGGTCAAATATTCAAGATAAATGAAAACTAACTGTCAAATATGTATGTACAATGTAACTCAAATAAATTTGGGTTTTAACTGCAAATGCAAATTTAGTGAAAGATGAAATATGATCAATTGGTTTATCAATCGGATCGATTGATCGAGACAGTGACCCACTGTTGTCGGCCAGAGAGGAATCTCGTCCATGACTGTCCATGTCTGGTTTGGTTTGTTTTCACCGTGATGATCCGAAAAACTTGTGTGTTGACCAGTTAGTTGACTCATTTTGATGGGCCCTGTTTTATTTGGGATTCTCGCAAACCAGAAGCACAGCATAAAGATTAAACCGACTAATTATTACAGTAGATTAATATGGAAAGTATGTAGAAACTCTTCTAGCTAGAAGTGGTTAAGTGCCTGCACGTTTCGTATATCAATTCCAATTCCAACTCTAATCCCAAACTTCTCATCATCATCATCAATAATTTTTATGTTCTATCGTCATGAAATATACGTTTAATTCATGCTAAATTATTATTAATATTAATAATGATTGCGCCGCGCTGCCATTCGAGTTGTCTGATTTAAAATTAGAAGTGAGCCGGAAACCGGTAACATTTAACTCTGGCAACATCTTTCGTTCCCCATCCCTCTCCCACCATTTAAAAGATTTTACCAATTGTAATTAGTTATTATGGGCAAAAGAGAATCTTCTGACAATCTTCTGACGTCGTTCGCATATTGAATCATCATTATAAAACTATTTATAACTCGAAAACCTAGGAACTCATTAGCATTACCTGAGAATTTGCATTGTGTGAAAAGAGGAAAAATCGAAAAGTCAAAATAAACAGAATTCAATTACACGGCTCAAGCCGAACGAACGAACGAATGAACGCAATGAAGTTGTAAAATATTTTGACCTTGAAATTTTCGTATTTCGCCACTACACACGTTAAGGGAAATGGAATCTACCTCAAAAACCTACCTAAATGGTGTTTCCCTCTACGTTACGGGGTATGTTTCACATCGCTCAGGTAGGTAGCAAGTGAGATAGGTGAGTGAATGAGCTAGTTGAGTTGAGGAAGAAGGCACACAGCACACACGCACACTCGAATGATTAATTTCCTGTTTATGAGCAGCATTTCGCCCTTCTTAGTTCTTCTGTTGTTGTGCGGCTTCTTTTCTTCAATGGTAAATACCCAATAGAATCCAACAGTCCAGGCTGAAATCCAGGAACCAGCGGGTTTTAAAGGTTAACCTTTCAATACTACATTGTTTGAATAATATATATATATACATATATAGGTACATACATCTATATATATATATTTATTTTTCGGTATGTCTTGCAAATGGTTTGCGTGTTTTGACGATATTAATGTAATTACCAGACGCTTGATCAGATAGATACATGCTTGCATTTTTTTTTTTAGTTTTTGAAGTTTATGCCTGTTACACGTGTTTCTCAGGAGTTGCGTCCGAATATGTTTAAGCCCGCTGTAAACTGGACTCCCCCTCCCTACCGTTTTGCCATCAGCTGACTACCTGAATACTGAGCTGGCAGGTAGCAGCTCCGTTTAAACGCAGCAAACATCAGTTCCTCAATGTTTTCAGTCTTGCTGAACCTGTCGTCGTCATCGCGTTACTTTTTCTCTGTTACCGCAAAGCGCGTATAATTTCAGTGTCTGAGAGAATTTCTCTCAGTATATATACTATATATTGTCACAGTCAGTCGAGCGGTCGATCGGTAGGTCGGTCGTCTGTCTTATCGACGAAACGTAATTTCCAGAAATTTTCGTAATTGACTTTCGTGAATCAAAAGTGCTGAGGCAATAATGTTACCCTATTACTCCTACTATTGGTTGTGCATTTCAATCAGTTGAATTGAGTTTTATATATAGAGCAGAGTTTGCTCTTCGTTTTCTATTACCTCGACAACAAACACAGAGGAGTTGAATACAAATTACAAATTATACACTTCCTCCTTATCATTGTGATCGTGATGATCTAGTGGCTTATCTTAACGATGTGATTAATGTGTGTCTGTCAAATTTTGGAATATTTTCAAATACAAAACACTCTGAAATACCTTGGAAATTCCCATGAATGAATTAAATGTAAGAATATATTATTAATAAAATGGCATTTCAAGTTTTCTTCCGCTATTTCATATTTGAAAAATGTATTTCAATATTTGTTATCTTAGTAAATTTTTATATTTTCGGGCTTAGTAGCTATGATCACAAGATGCGTTCTTGGCACAGCTCAATGAATTGGTTGAATTGAATTGTTTTAATTGATAGATAAAATTTGTATTATTCATATTTATTATGGATATGTTTCGCTTTCGGTCATCGGATTAGAGCATTATGAAGAGCGAAAAGTGTTCGTTTTCCATGGGAATCCTTGAAATATTCCGTAGTTATATTTGTCATAGTGTCTTCTTAAGTCTGTTTATTAGACATCTTCATCATGCTAACAATTTTTAGTTTTATCTACTACTCATCTTCATCTTCAATCTCTATTCGCTCACTGATTGTTTGCCTTTTAAGCATTTCTGATTTCTGTTTTGTTTGTTTGTTCAATTCGCTTACAAAAATAGCAAAATCTAATGTCAATTTGACTGCCGAGGGTTGGGTTGAAGGGGGAGGGAGGAGCTTGGGAGGGTTACTAATGATTCTGATAATTGCCATTGTGCGAAAGCAAATGCGAATCTGTTGTTGGATAATCGCTGCCAATTCAATAGAGGAGAATCGCAAATCGAGTCGAGTGCCTGTGTCTGGTTATGATTGGCAGCTTCAAGACCAAGTTAAGACCCAGCCAAGTCAAATCTCAAAATTGTTAATGCAAACTCATGGCAGGCAAGGAGGCAAGACAGGGAAGGAGTTCGACTTAGAGTCATAATAATTATTCAATTGAGTTTTGGTTGCGGTTTTTCTTGTTGTTGTTGGCTCTGCTGTGCTCTTGACCCAGTGGCAAGTGTCAAAGTGGCAAGCACAAGAGACAAGTTTTTCTTTGACTTGACTTAACGCCTGAATGGCTAACACAATTTTTTCTCTTGTACGATGTTGTATGCAAAACCAACAACAAGAAATAACAAAAACTGGTTCAATAAAAAACGTTCCAGCTGTGGATCTCTTTTTTTTTTTTTTTTTTTGTGGAAATTTGTAATTACGTAGAGCTTAATGTAATTTGCAATGGTTTAATTGCTGGACGAGAAGATCTCACATCGTATCCCCGCTCTGTGTGTGCGTGTGTGTGTGTGTCCCACTAAATTGTTGGGCAAAATGAAATGAAATCTATGCCATGTGACAATCTGATGAATATCAGAGGGCCTGCAAAATCCCTACAAACTCAAAGTGAAATTCTCTATACTCTATCTTTAAGCAATTTAGTAGACATTTGAATTCTACGGAAAGAACTTAAGAACATTTTAATTTACAGAATATGTGATAATATGATATGATAAAGTTCATGAATCGAAATGCTAATTAGATAACTGAATCCTTATCCTATGACTATTCGCCATTCGTCCACTTGCATATGGAACAAGATATACAACACCGATATACATATACATTCATATATATATATAGATTGAAGACTTTTTTCTACAGCTGTCTCCTATGACTAGACTAAGAAAGATCACAATATACCTTTTTTCGGTGAGAGTATCTCTTTAACAATAAAAATTGCCACATGCAAAAAGTTCAAATCAAACAAAATTTCAGTTTGCAAATGGAACGCTTCATTGCTTCCAGTTTTGATTTCTTTTATTATGTTTTTGCCTCGTTACGGGCGTGTCGAGTTCCGAGTCCATGTGGGGTGGCTGAATGGGGGTTTCAGGGTAGGGGGGAGGATCCCATAGCGGACAGCATTAATTACATTCGATTGAACAATCAATAAAAAGCAATCAATGCAAACTGTGAATAGTGAATACTTTTACTAGTCAACAACGCAGAGTTTTCAATTTATAATATTAGACACCATTTTACATAATCTCGAGTAGTAGTAGTAGTAGTATGAAAACTGTGTCATTGCAGATCGGGATACACACCACTACTGAGCTACAGCAATCTAATCACATTATGCACAATTATGCTCAACATGTTTTTCAGTAGTTTGTTAGTTTTACTTTCATTCATAGCCGACGAGCTCAGCTCAGCTGGAGCTGAACAACTATAAACAAACAAACAGCCAGCAAACAAACAGCAAAACAAACTCATCTAGTTTGTTACTTTCCTTTCTTTCTGCCGACTTTCAATTATAACGATGCAGATACAGATACAGATACAGATAGAGAGATACAGATACATTTACGGCTACATGGCCATAAATGAGAGTGTCTGTGTCTGTGTCTTAGTCTTAGTCTGAGTCTTAGTTGTTGTCTGACTCTGTCTCTTTTGGCCGTGTCATTGCAATTTCCAAGGTTTTAGCTTAGGCTCGCTTGGATTTACATCTCCCTCTCTCACTCTCTCTTGATTAAATGAAAATTTGCGGCATATTTCGTTTCGGTTATTCTTTAGCAATTTGTTTGGTTTTTGGTTACGCTTTTCCTCTGTCTCTCTCTCTTCTCAAACTATCATTTAATTAGACACACAGTTGGATATTTAATATTTTAGATAATTAGCTCGAGTTAAAACTTAAGTTTGCTTTTCCCAAATGGAAATGAAAATTGTTTACTGCTGCGACATTTATTAAACGAGTGTTCGTTTTTTTAAGTAGTTCCGCCTTTTGGCTTAGAGTTCAACCATAATTAGCCAGTTGGACTTTGCAATCTCGTTTTCGGTTTCGATTTTGGCGTTTGCTATATTAAATTGTGAATTTAAATTAATTCAGCATTTGATACCCTATAAATTATATTAATTCTAGCGCACCGATAGGTGCGCTACAGTGCTCGTGTGCTTATAAAATATATTCTTGAAATTATAAATGGCTTTTTAGTGCAGGGCATAACCAAGTCGAACGTGGAACGACTTGGACGGCTTCTAGATTTAACTATACAATAAATTAAAATATTCTTAAATTCAGTTTTTGGTTTCTCCATTGTGTCTGGTCGTTAAATCAAAGTTTTTCACTATTTTTCGGTATGAATTCTACGAATTGAAGCCTTTTAAACACCTTAAAAATGAAGCACTTTATAGCTGGCCGGCCTCTGCCCCCTACCCATCTGGCCACCTGCCACTCCCCTTGTCTGTTCACCTCACCTCACACACACATGCGCGCCGTCTGGGAAGGGGTAGACAGGGGTACAGGTACAGGTACAGGCAGCACTCAGTTAAATGGCATGTTAATGTACAACTTGACTTTTTGTGGTTACGCGCGGTTGCCTTCGCGGTCGCAGAAGTCCCAGTAGTCGCAATAGTTGTAAGGCATTGCCGGGGCAGCCGGCATTAATGTTTGTTGCCCTCATCCAGAACCTTTATCAAGACTGTCATAGTTTTTTTTCTTCCTCTTTTTCATTCTTTCAATTGTTTATGTTGTTGTTGTTGTTGTCGCCGTTCAATTTGAGTGCACAAAGAAAAGTAATGAACGCGAGGGTGGGCAGAAAGATACTCCTACATACATATGTATATAGAAGATACATTTTCCATACTTTCTGTTACCTGTTAATAACTTGCAACTTGATGCAGACCGATCCTCCTCCTGCTCCTCATGCACTCACTCTTCGGAGGCTACGACTCACTGATTTTCCAAGTTCCACAAGTGCCACACAATGGTCGAGTGAGTCGCCGTCGCCCTATCTCCTCGTACGTATCTCATTCTCTCTGTGTTCACACTTAAGTCTGCGCCTTTTCGGACTCACACTGTATCTGTATCTGTATCTGAATGTGCATCTGCACCTGTATCTGTAAGTCTTTCTGTCTGCATCGTTTTTTTTCTTATTTTTTTTTACCAATAAATGCAAATCTGTGGCATTACGGCGCCATACAACCACTTTGCTGGACAAAGATCTTGCAAACACTCGACTGGAGACGATCTCATAAAGATTCGCTTATAATGACGTCGAGGAGAGAAGTCAGGCGGCACATTGTGTGTGTGTGTGTGTGTATGGACTCTTTTGGTCGCCCATTTTGTGGTCAGCGAACTCAATTCCAATCGCATGTTAAAAAACGACAAACCCCATCTTCTTTGGTCTTCTGCCTTTATTTTACTTCTTTTTATTATTGTTTTTTTGCTGCTTTTTGTTGTTGTTGTTATTGTTGAATATTGGCTTATTCATTTTTTATGCAAGCGTGCATAATTATTTGTTAATATGCATTTCAAGTGATTGTGATAAGATGTTGCTGAAGTTGCCGCTGCCGATGATGATAAGATGTTCAAACTCAAAAAAGACTCATCAATATAATGACAAACAACTTTAATAAACAAAATGGCCAAATTGAGTCATCCGACAAAACAAAACAAAAAAACAATACAATACAATTCCACGCACTTGACTTAATTAATACTTTTTTGTTGTTTAAATACTTGTTTAATTGTTTACAAAAAGTTGTCTTTAACCCGCTGAAAACTTGTATAAATATTTATTAACACAAACTAAATAATTCAATAAAATTGAAACAGAAAACTTATGAAAGCTTGGCAGACAATTTTTAAGAATATCTGAGCAACATATAGGATATATATGTATTTATATTTTTCTTTTCGGGGAGTTTTTCTTCCAATCAAATCCGACTGTGGCTTTTTTTTTTTGAGAAATTTTTAAATACGAGAATTTGGATATTTGTTTGATTTCGTGTCGCTATATTGAGCACTCCTAGAAAGGACAACAACAAAATGTATTTGTTTTTGGTTTGAAACTGCTTTTAAAGTTTGAAGTTTTTCAAATGTTTCTAAAAACATTTTAGATCTTGCCTTTGCTTTTGGTCTTAAAATGAAAGATAACATGTTTAAAGTTCTTAGCAGGTTAAGAAAAATTGCGTTTTAAGCATATTATATAGCTATCTATATACATCGTATATATTTTAGGTCAATCATAAAAATAACTTGAGAAAACATATGCAACTGATGTCGTTGTATTGTTTTGTCTGTTGCTGTTTGTCTTTTGCGCGCGTTGTTGCTCAGTTTATTCAGTTTAATAATAATATTTAAACAGTTGTTTGTTGTTGTTTTTTAATACGATTTTATTGTTTTGCGAGCGTTTTTCTTGTCAACTTGCTGGTGGCTCACTTTTCATCAACTTTCTTTCTGTCTTTCTGACTGAGTTGAGAAGTTGAGCGAAATTTATGCTACAATTTCTAGTATTGTATTTCATAATCAATTCAGACAGAACCTAAAGAAAGTCGATCACATTGATAATTTCATAATCCCCCCTAGTCCTATTGTTCAACTAGGCAGGGAGTGGTAAGAGTGTGTGTGTGGGGGGGGGGGAGATATGAAGGGGGGTCTTTTTAGAATGGCCTAGAGGCTTTCACTTTCACATATGTATATCCGCAAAATTGTTCACTTTCGTTGAACGGTTTTGGCGAACAACACACATTGTTCTGTGGGCAAAGCTATTTTAATTCGCATGCAAATCGGATATCGCCACCACCGAAAATCTCTCATGTGAATCATTTCGTTTGAAAATAAAGTTATAAAGCGAAATATTTGTGTGTATTTTTTTTTTTTTTTTTTTTTTTTTTTGTGGCGGGGGGGGTTTCGTGTGAACTCAAGCCGGTTGGGATTTGAACTTATTAATAAGCATCGTAAATTTCCATGAATCTTAGTCACCTTTCGCTCTTCCTCTTTGTCTTTCTCTCTCTCTCAATCTTAATCTCAATCTCTCTCTCTCTCTCTCTGTCTATCTCGTTCAGATCTAATCGATGACCAGCAGCTATAAGCCACGCAGCAGCGACGAGGCTCTTGCCGAGCAGCTCAGTCTGCCACGCAGAAGCCACACAGGAGGAAGTGTTACGCCCATCTATCGTCAAATATCTGGGGCCATGGCCACCTTACCGCGAAATGAACGCGACACTAGCGTGGATCAGCGTTTGCGCAGCGATTCCACAGCCACATCGAGAACATGCGTTTATATTGGCGGAGCGGCGTCAGCGGTGGCGAATGGTGGAACAGCTGTTACATTGGATCGCCGTCAACCACAGCGCATGTCCTGGCTCAATATGCGCAAGGCCAAGGCTGATGCCGAACTGGCCGCCATCACACCATCACCGCAGACCACTCGCAGTTGCATCTCCACAGTTTCCAGTGTGGTCGATAGTGGGGGCGGTAGAACCACAGCCACCTCGGGTCGCATTAGTTCTAGTGGCATAATCACTCTCAGCGGCAGCAACCATACTCTGAGCGAAATACATGGTGGCTATCAGGATCATCACGATAATTTGCATGATCTGCACGATGGCACGATCTCCAAAAACTATTCAGTATCGGCTTCAGCCAATTCAACACATAATATAACCACAGCAAGCAATGCCAAATTGCTGCCAGCCGTCGAAGATGAAGCCAACAAGCAGGTGAGTTTAAAACACTTCCTTTCATTTAGTTGCCTCGCTTCGAATAGGTGAAATAGTCTAAACTTGATTAAATCTCTATTAAGCCGATTGGGTAGACTTCACATTGACTTTAACTGCAAAATATGTTCTCATATATGTATGTACATACGTGTATATTACGAAGATATCTGTATAACAATATTTCCGCATTTCTGTACAAATTGTCACCTTTTTAATCGGGACTGTACAATTTGTAGATCTATCATCTATCACAATCAGATTGGGTCTGTCGATAAAAAATATGCATATCGATTATTTTTAAAAAGATGGAATGTTTCCGATATATTATATGTAGATATCGAAGCTTGTCACAAAAAAATGTAGGCGCTTGAAATCTTCTTTACCTCGATCTTTGTCAATAAACAAATTTACCAACTTTTATTTGGATATTCATTTCAATTGTATAAAGTTACTTCGTGTCGATCGTATTATGCAGCTTCTCTGTGTAGAAATATCGTTAAAATAATTGGAATTTATGATCAGTGTTGATCAACGAGTTCATTAACAGCTCATTAACGAAAGAGTTTTGAGAAATATTTCATAAATAAATGCTTAATGGTTGGCATATAAAATCACAAATTGATCTATGAACTTTAAAATCTAGCGGATAGTTAATCTAGTTAAAAACTCGTCTGTCTTTGGTCAGTTTTGTATTTCAAAACACCGACATCGATTTAATTGGCTAGCTGTTATACCAGTTATTAAACGTCTTGTTTCAAATCTATAAAATTAATCTACTTTCATACAGCAAATGGGCAATTAATGTTTGTTTGAATGAATGAATGAATGGAGAATAATAAATAATATCTTTAGAGTCGTTATCAATTGTTATGTCTTCTTGGTTTCGGCTTTTTGGGTTTACTTTTGGTTGCTTATGAATGGTTTTTGTCGTGCTCGTTCATCAATTACTCACACGAGTCGTCTGAGTCTCGACACTTTTTCTTTCTTGAATGCGCCGCGCGCGGTTCCATAATGTGTAAAAAATGCGCAATGAGTTCACGTTCTGTACGTGCCTTCTAAGTTTCAGGCACTCAGCGCTCAGCTCAGAATGTGCATTTTTTGTCGTTTTCATATGCGAAATCGATCGATTGTCTAAGATTCATTGGTTAGATAAAACTTTTCGTGTGATATGGCGGCGGCAAGCGGAAACCCGAAAATAACAGCCCATTCGCCACCACCCGCCCCCAGTCCCCAGCGCTCAATCACTCAACCTGTTTGCTATAGACTTTTTATTAATCATTGTTTACGTGTTGTTTTCTTTTTAACCCTACCGCTATTGTTTGTTTGGATGCAAACGCGTTAATTTTCGCGCGTTTTGTTTGTTTTTCCTTATAATTTTTGATATGTGTGTGTGTGTGTGTTAGTTTTCAAGATTCAGATTACAAATAATACATAGAGAGGCCAGAAACCAAAACGGGTTCAGGGTTTTGAGCAGGCGATGGAATGAGGTGTGTCGGCGACTTAGGGCAACCTTGATGACATCTTCTCCTCCTTCGCTTGCGCTCCTATATACCTCTAAAATGGGTTAGTTTAATGCGCTTTGTTTATAGGATTCCAGTCCACATCTGACAAGATCGTAAAGAGGCAACGGCAACGACTACGACAATCATAAAAACTAGTTTCGGCATTAGTAAGATGTTTGTCTTTAATTTGGGTTAGTAAGGCATGGGCATGGCTGAGCTGACCCGTTGTCTATATACTTCGAGCACAAAACCCTGCCCAAAGACATCTCTGTGTATAATTTTCCCTCTCTTCTGTTATAATTGTTTGCGTTAATTGCATTCGCATTTGAAAATTTGCATTTGAATTTGTCCCATGCTATGATGAGTGCAAAGTGCAAGAACTGCAGCAACTAATTTTAATTGCTTTTAATTAGATTAGCATTAATTTATGAAAAATTACATCATGCAATGTCTGATTTCCATTATTTGAATACGTTTTCTAGAGTCTCGAATCAGTTAAAAATTGATTGATTTGTCTGTTTCGAGTTCGAAATCATTCGAACATCACCTACATGCCCCAAAGTATGCTTTAAATTCTTGCACTATTGGCGAGTGCTGAAAAGTGTTGCATATACTCAGTGCGCATCAAGTTCGTTTCTTAAGTCTTTCGTTTTGTTTACATGCAAAATTTACTTTTTAGGATCGAAACAAGTGTTCAGATTGATGAGAGTGACTTTTGATCTCAGTACGCCTAATTTGGGTTGAAAAAAGATATCTATTACTACAATTTAGGGTTTATTTTCAGTCTTTTAGATTTGCTCTGAGTTCCAAACAACAAAAAAAAAAAAACAATCGACACGTTCGTAAATGTGACCCGAAAAGTAACACATGAAAATAAAAACGCAATTAGCGCTTATAAATTTTAAAATTTGAGAAAGTTTTATACGCTTTGGAATTCATGCAAAAGTTCCACAATCAAATTGAGAACAGAAGTATAGTAAACCCCGTAAGCTTATTTCTTTAATAACCCAAAAAGTTTCCACTTTCGGGGGATGTCGAACCTCTCTTAGTGCTAAGCCAGGCTCATAAGCAGACAACTCTTTCGCCCTTTTTCCATTTGCATGGCTTATCCCAAAGTCGTTCATCATTTCACATATTTTTGTATTTCGATTTGCAACAATTACAAAATGCTTTTGCATTGGTTTCCTCTGGTCCGAGCTTAACATTTTAAGCAATTCAATAATTATTCCAATACGTGCATATGTATTTGTAAATTTGCAATTTGCTTACCACAGTCAGTCGACCGCCCTCCCCTTCTCTTGGTTAGGTTAGTCATTGTGTGCGTTGCATATGTGGCAGGCAGCTAGCCAGTGTGGCATATACAAATATGTACATTGGTTATATGTATGTACTCTCGCCTCAGTTACTTCATCTCTTATGTTTCCAATTCGCTGATTAACAAGTTCAACAAAACCCGAAAACAAAACCAAAAAACAAAAACAAAAAATTGTGCAGCAGCGCTACTTTCAGTGCGAATTCGGCAGTGGCAAGTCGCACGTTTTGTGCGTTAAAAGCCATAATAAAGCCCCCAATAACAACAACGACAACAATAGCAGCAATTGTTCGATGACGTCATTGGAAAGAAACCGGCTTATAGGCTTACAGCCAACTTGTGGGAAGCAATACGATAATTGCCGATTATTAGAATTGCATGGGCAGAGCGACATGTGTATATGGACAGTGAAAGTGCGATCCAAGAAGTGTCTACAGAATACCATCGGTAGATAGGAGAAGTGACATCAATTCACCAGTTGGCCAAGCGAAACCCAATCTACCATATGCACATATATATGTATATATATAGCTTATAGCTACGGTACAATGCGCTACCGGGTTTTGGGTGTAACTGTAACTGGGAGCAGAGCAAGGAGACAGAGACAGAGAGAGAGAGAGTGGAGAAGAAATAGGAGGAGACAATTTGACTAGTTAACGATATCACAGTTACGGCGGCTGCTGCTGCTGCTACTGCTGCTGCATGGCTTCATGACTTCTCCTTTCACTTGCTAGAGTAGAGTAACTGATTACAGTGCTACCCCAACCCCACCCCTTTCCTCGTAATGGGAGATGACGGAGAGACAAAGTCGTAAAACAATAGCCCAGTCCATGGTCCAGTGGCTCGACTTGGTCTCGTCTGTGACAGTGGCCAGCAGCAGTCAAAGAGATTGTCTTCAAGCCTTTTCTTCATCAGCAACAAAAGGAATATCTATCTTTTGTCCACACATTTTCACACTCCAATTTCATTTCGCCAAAAAGAATATGGAAAAGTTTTTATTGTGAAATTTTTGTCGCAGCCATTGTAAAAAATGAATTCTTAGAAAATGTAATGTTCATATTATTCTATAGTAATTTTTATGGCCAACTATTTATAGGCCATCAGCACACAATTTATTTTTTGTGGGTTTTAATTGCCTTTGTGGTAGGGGGAAGTAGGGGGTAGAGCGCGCTCAATGGCTTTTACTTTTTGGCTCCTCGTTAACGTTAACTTGACTTATTAACAATTCGAAGCACAAACAAACCAACTGGCTGGCAAACTGGCATAGCCAAAATTTGATGAAAATATTAAGCAATTATTTATGCTAAACGCTTCGGTTTCGATTCTTGACTGTTTTCATTTTTATTTTTGAGCTATAATAATGCATATCAAAATATCAAAACCATAAATTTCAATATTTCCGCTAACAAAACGTAGCCAAATATAGAACCAATGGAGGACACGCTCGAGTTCTTTGGACACAGTCGAAGTCGAAGTTTCTAAACACTGCAAAAAGTTGATTTCGAACAGAAATTTTTCTCCATTTACCATTTATCAATGGGAACTACCTCAAGAGAACTAAAAAGAAAAATAATGCGAAAACTTATGCTAAACAAGATGTTATGTATATTGCTTGTGCAAAATAAATATGCCTATTCTTTTGTTAGGGTATTTAAATTGCCCATAATAAAACTAATGGGTAAGAAATAATATTTTTATTTTCTATTAACGCTCGACATTATCGTACTTAGTTTGCTTTTAACTAGCACAGTGAGTGATAATAATTATTTGCCAGCTAAAAGCAGATGCTCTCCCCTCTTCTCTGCGGTTTTTCTATCTTTGTTTGTGCTCCAATTTTTTTTCTTCTTTTTTTTTGCTCTGACTTGCATGCTTACATAATAATTATGAAATTATAAGTGACTTCTTCTTCATCTTTATCTTCTTTGTTGGTTGGTTCGTTCTTTTCTCTGCTTGTTCTTAGATCAGAACGTGTTAAAATGAAATTTAATTTAACTATGAGAATCTATGAGCTCTCTAGAGAGACTAGAGCCAACTCTCAAGACTAATAGACGGTTTTCTCTTTGATACCCATTTCCTGCTGTGAGACATACAAGTTAATTATGTAAAGATATATACAGATACATTCGATATATATATATATGTCTATTTAAGACATGAGATGGGAACCTGTCCTGAGGGTAGCCAGAGCACATATCTTCAGAACATTCAATTAGTTTTGTGTGGGCGCATCAACATTTTCAAATATATGTATGTATATACAAACACATTTTGATTAGAATGTTGGGAGTATGAGTAAGGTTTAAATTGCCGACTAAGTGATACCCTGTAGAACATAATCCTGTCATTCAGATCAAGGGTACAGGTAATTTAAAGTGAGACAAATGCTTATTTCATCTCTTACAATTGGTTCCTGCATAAGTTTAGATGCACTTAATATGTTACTTCAACTAATAAGGGTATGTAAAGAAGAAAACCTCTGATGCCTGACTGAATATGATTTTATTGCAAGCACTGTTGATGGCCAAGCGTTTGGCGTTTGTTGGGTTTGAGTTTGGTAAGCTAACTTAAAGCAGCCAGTGTGTTTCTCCATATAGAAAGCCACGCTTTGGAGCCGGCTCCACCGACTCTGACTCCGACTCTGACTGTGACTGTGACTGGGCCGCCCAGTCAGTCAGTCAGTCAGTTCTGCATTAATGAGAGAGCAGTTAGGTACACGCTCGTCGCTCCGCTCGTCGCACGCTTCGTGTGGTCGCCTCCTACCCAAAACATAAAAATAAGCCCGACTTTTTGTATTCCCAGTGAGTGTCTGTGTGTGTGTATGTGTGCACCAAATGAAAACTTGCCTGGCCCAGAAGAAAACTCAACTTGAGCGCAAAAGAGAGAGAGACAGAGAGTGGGAGAGATATCCAAAACAGAGCACACAAACACATGAGGTTACTTATTAATGAAAACTTGTTTTCGGTCTCCTCATTTCTCTCTAGATATATATATCTATATCTCCATATTCGTGTACGATTTTCCAATCAAATTCGTCGTCTGCGCAGTCGCATGTCGGCGCTGCTTCGGTGATGAGTGCATCAGCGCAAAAGGAAAATCGCTACACAGAGTTCACAACCATCCCGAAACGGAATGGAATAGTGTGAAATAGATCGCGTGCCTTCAAATCGCAAATCGATTCTCTCGTCTCCTCTCGATGTGTGTGTGTGTGTAATTGAATAACTGAACTAACTAAACCAAATCAATTGGTGTCACTTTTCTCAGGAATACAAAAACAACAACAACAAAAAAACTAAACAAAACAAACCCAGCCAAAATAAATCAGCATAAATAAAATATATAAAATATACAATACACTACAATACAGACATTCAATAAGCGGCTCAGGGTTATGCCAATGAAGGTGTTTGCCAATTTCTGAATTGGTTATTTCTTTTTTTTCTTCATTTGTCACGTGATAACTTGTTCCACATATAAATAAAGAAATAAATACAAAAAAACGGCGAAATAAAATGATAAAAATTCAAAATGCTAAATGTCGAGGTTCCCCCTCAATAATTTGCATGAAATTCACAAAAACAGAAGTTAATGGTTTTTTTTAAAACAATACGAGATACGAAAAAAGTGAAACTAAAAACTCGCCGAGAGTTCATTTAGATTTTTAACTCATTTTCAAAAAAGAAATAAGTTTTAGATCAAAATGGATCTTATAACATAATAACACAAGTCTGATTTATAACAGAACTGATACTCGAACATAAAACTTGATCTAAAAACAATCTTATATAGAAATGTGATCTCCAAAATTGTTATTTTTTTTCTCTTTTTCTAAATATGTATACGACTTTTTTTGTTATTATATTCTCTTTGTATGCAATCAATCGATAAATCAATTTACATAGATCGTAAACACATTTAAATCAAATGCAAGAAAATGACAAATTCTTTTGTACTTATAAACAATACAAAATCTGTCCAAAGATGGAAATACCAACAACAAAATATTTAGCCGATTATCTCTACGTAGTGCATGAAGATGTGCCCTTTCGTTATTATCGCAAAGTAAGTCTGAATCAATGAATTTAATTATGATACCGCAATAAAAACATATCCGTTATATAAAATGCGATTAAATCGAGAAAAAAGTGACGTCATAAATGCCATTTATTACTCTGCGTATATGATAAGTGTCGTAAAATTGTATATAATAGTCAATAAAGTAATTTCAATTTCATTCACAAGATGCTAGACTAGACTAGTTGCTTTAGACAGCTTTCTTTTCGATCGGATATACAATTATATTACCGATTTAGAGTTCGTTTGAACTATTTTATAAAGGACTAATTGGTTTGTTGGAATAATTTCTGGTTGTTGATTTCAAAACGCGTCCCTCTTAAAAAGTTCACACCCCATAGGTGTGTATCAGTAAACAATTTCTAAAAGGTGTCCATTTTTTAGGTTCCTTACTTCAAACGGTAATTGAATTTAATCTTTGGTGCTAATCCTATTCACATGGAGAGGAGTGTGTCGTTAATAAGAAAGTTTCGTCGAAATTTACGTAGAACCCATGCGTGACTTATAGAGAGGGAGAGAGGGTAATGTAAGTGATGTAATCCACTTTGTGACGTCTGTTCATATGCATTGAACGATTGAAAAAAGTTGGTTTTAAAGATCTCTAGTCTCTGGCTGGATAAGCAACCACTTGATACTGATATTATCATGTGGCATGTAATGATTATAGGTATATATGATCGAAATGATCAGCATAGGTATGGAGTGGTGTGTGTGTGTTTCTGTGTATCTTGCATGATGCTCATCAACTACAAATGCCGCTTTGGCTTTTGTTTACATTTTCACTATGCGGTTTTCGCTTTATTAACTGCGTTTACTTGGGCGTCACATTATGGTAGTTGTTGTTGCTTGTTCGTCTAACTGAGCTTTACTGTTCGCGCTCTCGTGAATGAATTTCATTTAATAGCGTTCCAGTGGCAACGATTTGGTTGCTTTTGGTGCTGGCGTTAAATACCCTTTGCTTAAGAGTATATTCCTAAAGTTTTGCACTTTGTCCTCAGCATTAGCTTATTTTTATACATTTTATAAAATACTCTTGATTGAAAAGTCAAAGTTCTATAAGTGTAAATTGTAATCAAATTCAAACTAGTCCATTTTCTAAAATATATATATTTATGTTACAAAGTCAGTTTGAAGTTGATAAAAAAAACGTATACCTAACATGTAGGGTGTATAGTTGGCGCTACAATCTAAAACAAGGCGACCCTTTGGTTTTTTTTGCGCGCGCGCATCTAATGGGCTTATGCTGTACAATTTCTATATATTTCATATATTTTTTTTTTTTTTTTTTGCAAACGACTTATTAGAGCCATGAACCAACCTCTCCTAACTCTCATAATGGCCACTTTCTTTTGTTGCTCATTGTCTGCGGCGATAAATAAACATCAGAACCAGATTAGACCACAAGTTGGAAGGAAATGGCAGAGCAAATGCCATGAAAGAGACATATAGACAGAGAGAGTGAGAGGTAGCGAGATATTATGAATCGTAAGACAGATAAACAGAAAGCAAAATTGTGTAATTAATGAAAATAAAGCAAAACGAAAGCAAATGGAAGAAGGCGAAAAAAAATTATACAAGTGGAAAGCGGAAGTGTCGGAAATGACAATGTGTTTAGTAGGTGTATCTTTTGTCTGTTTGTCCTCAGTTCCAGCCGGCGGATGCTCCGCTGGCATTAACAAAAAATCAAGTGACACTTTGCTGGGACTTGTCATCCTCCGTCCAATCCATTCCATGTGGTTATGCAAATATTTTGATAAAAGAAAAAAAAACTTCACCTCGAGCCATAATAACATTTTAACGTATTTTAATAATGATTTCGAGAATTTACTCTAGTTGTTACTTTATATTTTCTTAAATTAATTCTAGCTTCACTTTTGCTTATTTTGAATTGTTTAATTTTAAAGTCGATTTTTAATTTGTGTTGTATGTTTATTTTACTTTCAGACAAAATGTTCCGTTTTTCGCGGTCTTGTGCTCTGCATTTGCCTAAACGTTAGCTATGCGAATGTTGTGCGCTTTCCCCGCGAATTGGATCGCTATGGGTCGGCCTATTTGCTACCCTATGTAATACTGCTGTTTCTAGTCGGACTGCCAATGATACTGCTGGAGATATCGGTGGGACAGTTTTTGGGTCAGGGTGCGGCGCACACATGGCGTGCATCGCCCATATTTAAAGGTAAGCAGCACAAGCAGCAACTAGTATAGCATACTTCTAGGCGGCTGGGGGCACACACAACACAACACAACACAACAGGTGGTGGTGCTCGACAACAGGTGGAAAAGCTTCATGCAATGCACAAGCTTTAAAGGACCAAAAGCTGCTGCATTTGTCGTCGTCGTTGTCCCTTATAATTCACAAGTTGCAATTCCGCAAGGCAGTGCAGTGTAATTTTTGTGCAAAGGAGAAAGCTTTCTACTCAAAAGCTATAATATCGCACTATGCACTTGTTGTCGTCGTTGTCGTTTACAATTCACAAGTTGCAATTCCTTGCCACATTGTTTAAATATCAAGCACATTTGCCATACTGTTGGGGTGGTCGAGCATTCCGCAGCAATGACGGTTGGACACATCCCGTCTATCCCACACTCTCTCTCTCTCGAATTGTGTCCGCCGTTGGTAGAAGCAGCAGAAGCAGCAGCAGCAAAAGTTACGATTATTGCAAACTTTCGTCATCTCTCTGAGGGCAGCAACAAATGCAGAAGCGTGCATTTGGTGGGGGGAATTACCACCCCCCAGGTGCCCGCAACTGCAATTGCCAAAGCACAAGGAGCCAAATCTCTAAATGAACAAAAACAAACAACAACAACAAGAAAGAAAAACAACAGCAAAAAAACGCTAAACAACATATATATGAAGAAGCAAAAAAAAATCACGACACGTAAAAGGATAAAAAAAAGATGAGACAAAAGCAAAAAATATCAGACCAAAAGTATATCAATGCAAACCAAAAAAAAAAAACAAAAAAAAACAAAAAACTAAAAAAAAAACACATAAAAATACACTTAAAAAATGAACTAACTTAAATGTGACCTAGTAGAAGATAATGATCATCATCGTGTTATCAGGACAACAAAAAACAAACAAAAAAATACAAAAAAACTCTGAAAAAAATCTAAAAAAATACTTAAAAAACAGCAAAATGCATTGGTGTGTGTGTCCCCGTTCGTGTAAATCACTTGGCGCGCCTAATCCCGCGCCCCCGGGCGGCGGCAGAAAACAGTGGACGGTTGATGGTGGTTCTAGAGATGGAGGCGTAATGGATGTTATATATGTATATGTGGTTGGTGTGACTGATGATGATGGTGGTGGATGGCGGCGGCGCTAGTAGTGGTGGTGGTGGCGGTAATGTCGGTGCTGCTGGTGGTTGTAGGTGGTGGTGGTGTGGTGGTGAATGTGTGTGTTGTGCAGAAGGATGAAATGTGTGTAGTAGCAGAGAGGAGGAGGTGCTGCTAGCTACAACAACTGATGACGACAACAAAGACACCACCACACAACACCACAACAACAACAACAACACCACAATACTACACAACACCACACAACAACAACAACAACAGCCAACCAACCAAACACCACCGATAAACAAAACAGAACACACAAACCTCTATATATATAAAATAAAAAACACACACATACATAACGCAAACCAAAACAAACCAAGCCAAACCATATACCCTGGGTCCTGTCGATAGGGGCTCGAGCTGCGGGTGGTCCCGGTGCCGGCGCGTCTACAAAAAATAACCATAGAGACGTTTAAGGCAAAAATATTCTAAATGAACAAAACAAAACAAAAAAGAACGAAACAAAAACAAAAAGTATAAACCAAAAAAAAACCAACAACAAACAACAACAACAAATTGTAACACGAGAAACAAAACGAATTCTAAAAAAAATGAGCAATATATATGGATGATGAGCAAAAACAACTATACTAAAAAACAAAAACAAAAAAAGATAAAAACCAAAAAACATAAAAGGCAAAAACGCAAGCAAAAAACGATAACTGCAAATTACGAGACACAACACCTTCGAAAAAAGACCTCAGTAAATAATACTACACGTTAAAATGCGCTTTGGTTGGAGGCTGCAATGGAATGTGCCAGATACCAGTCTGTCTGTATCGCCCCTTTTTTTGGCGTTTCCTCCCTCCCATTATGCTTATGCCTCTCAATTCTATCCCAACAACAAATCGTCACATGCTTTCAAACGACTTTTATATACAATCGCTCTCATTGACTACTAACTGGATCCTGGCTTGACCCTCTCTCAAGCTCTCTTTCTTTCTCTCACTCAGGGGTCTGTCTTTCACAATTTCTTTTCCAGCTTCATTGTGTTAGTGTCACTAGCGGATCGACAACCTTTCACTTTTTCCATTTCAACTAAGTATGTGCGCTTCTATATCCTCATCCTTAGTTTTAGCACCTGCTTTCAGTTCAGATTTTAGTTTCATGCCGCATTCGGCAATTTACAAATAAACGAGCCGAGCGTTCACGAACTGTTTGTCGGATTTCCCCTTTCATTCGCTTTTATTTGCATCTGATCGACCTTCAACACCATTGAGAATGTTGCAGAATTGAAAGAACACTATTGTGTGTGTACTTAAGCTAGCACTTTGACACTTTCTACAGCTAAACCCCTTCTTGGGATATCCATTCAAACGAACGAACAAAGAAAAAGAGTATATTTATTGAATAGACTTTAAGTGAGGCTAAACCACAGGAAATAGACGAGCCATTGAACCATCGAGTTCTTGGAACAAACAAGTTAATAGCCAATAAAGTATTGATGAATACCGATGGAATGAGTGAACTTAAATTGCCTTAATTTTCGACAAACTTGTATCTTTTTAATGCTGTTATTTTGTTTGAATTTTATTAACTCTGATTTACATAAATTTACACAGACGATCATAAAAAAAAGTAAAAAGAAAAAACAAAACTAAACACTTATCAATATTTACAGGGGCCTGCATCATCAGTCGCTTTGCCTCGTGGGTGTCGGCCATTTGGGTGTCGTTGCAGGCAGTTCTGGCGTTGGCCTACATTGGCATGTTTGCCTCGAACTCGCTGCCCTTTCGCGAATGCGTGGGCAATTTAAAGTTGAGTGAGGTAAGTAGAAGATGACACACACACACACACACACAACACTCAGATATGAGATGAATCAATTCACTTATGCACTCGTCGTATTCGTATTTACAGCATGGCTATTCAGTGACGGCGAATAGTGGACAAGAGTGTCTGCAACAGACGTTTCTGACACCTTTCTGGCGAAATCCCTTGTACTTTGGTCTATTGGCCGCTGGCCTGATTGGCCTTTGGATTGTGGTAATGCTGTGGTAAGTGCCGCTAGCCTATTATGGGATAATTAACAAGTGTTTCCCTATCGACAGCACCCACAATGGCAAAATCCTGCGACGCAGCCTTTTTGTCTATGGCCTTTCCGGTTTATTGCTGCTTTGTGCCCTCACTGGTTGGGAGGTACGCAACTCGTTTACGCGTCACTACTTTCCCGAACTCTGGCGTTTCGATGGTTCACTGCTGGCCGAGAGTAATATCTGGTTTAATGCCCTGATGCAGGTTTTATTCTCGGTTAATTGCGGTTTCGGCTCCTTGCCCATGTTAACTGGCAAATTTTTGTACAAGGGCGATGCCGTGAGAACCTCTGTGGTATATCTCTGCTTCAATCTGCTGATCAATGCCATTGCTGTGACCCTGTTTATGGTACAGTTTGATCTGTCGGCGAATAGTGCTCACTTGATGGATGAACTGAAGCCTTTGACAGCAATCTATGATCGAGCTCTGGACGTCTCGAATGATGGGGGCAGTTCTTTGATTCAGCATCTTGTGCCAGCTCTAATCTATGCCCTAATCATTCTGTCATCTCTGGTCTCAATTACTGTGGCTGTCTATACATCGACTAGACTGGTGCCACGTCGTCCCAACTATGTGGTCTGTCTGATTGCCCTGGTTGTGGCTGTTATATCGTTTGCCGCTCCCAAATTCCTGATTGCCCGAGTCCTCGACGCCCGTCTGGTGGGCACAATGATTGTAACGGCTTTGGTCTTCGAACTAATCGCGATTACATGGATTTATGGAGCCAAGAATATCTACACGGATCTAGAATTCTCCATTGGACGACCCATTTTCAAGGGTTGGATGTGGCTTTGGGTCAGTTGCCCGGCCATACTCACTGGCATTCTGGTGTGGTGGTGTGCCGACGACGACCAATACGATCTGCTGGCCGAATATCTGCCTCGTTGGGCTCCTATATTGTTCGTTTTGGCGGTTATATTGATCATAGCCTGTGTGCAGATCTTCCGCCAGGTGGAATACAACTTCTTTGGCATGATATGTGAGGCCTCAAAACCGGCTAAGGAATGGGGTCCGGCTGATCCTTTGGCACGTCACTCCTGGAAGCAATGGCGGTCGGTATGCCAAGATACAGGTCGACGGGACTTTACGCTGCGTCGTCGTGGTACTCGGGACTACACGCATTCCATTAAGAAGGGTCAATACTCCAGCGCCCAAAAGTATGCCACTAGCAATGGAGGACAGACCCAACTGCAGCAGCAGCAACAACATCATCAGCATCAGCATCATCTCCAACAGACACATTGGAAATCTTCAACGCCTGGCAATAGTTCACCTAATTACAGTGGCTCCATGTTCGGCGACTCGGCCATCGAAGAGGACATTAGCGTGGACAAGTTTCCGGGTATCACGCAGCAGCATCAGCATCATCATCAGTATGTGCCATTCCAGGCCAGTGACGGCAAGCCACCACTCCGATATTCTCAGCGCCAACGGCAAACGGCCCAGCCTCAGACCCTAACCCGTCTTCCGCCACCATCAGGAGCAGCCACAACAGTGGAGAAGCAGCATCGCGAAGTGGTCTACATACGCAGACTCTCAGATGGCGGAAATGGCGTCGTCGGCAATCATGCCACTCGCATCGAGATTTCACCTTCAAATGAGTCCATTACCTATGGCAATGGCAGTTCCAATGCCAATGCCCATGCCAATGGAAAGGCCATTCCATCCACTGCCATGTCTCGTAATCCTTTGGGTCGTTCCACTGGTTGTCTGGCCGGACCGGCTCATCCGCCACCGCCTAGTGTCCACATCAAGCGCTCCGCCAGCTCTGTGGTCAATGTAAACTCGCACAAATTGCCACCGCCCACCTCGGCGGCGGCCGGAGATCACATCTGCTGGCGCAAATTCAATGTCAATCCCGAGGAGTACTCCACAGAGCTGTGAAGCACTCACATTCAATAAGACTTGTTGCATCCAAAACAAAACGTATCTGTATTCAACACAAAACCTACTTATAACCATAAGCCACAAGTTACGAATCATGCCCATATACCTAAATATATATGCAAAGTGTATCTTCTAGTTTCGAGCTGTATATAGAATGAGTATAGGATAGAGAATAAGACCACTAGGATTTATATAAGGCATATAAATATGTGTAGTTTATTCATTTAGTTTTTTTTTTAGTCGTAAGTCCTCGAGAAACGAGCAAAATTCCGTTGTCATCTGGAAGTCTAATCTGGCCTACTTATTTATATAAGTCTATATATAACTTTCTTTAAGTTTTTCAATGTTTTTTTTTTTTTTTTTTGAATGCCTGTGGATAAACGATGATGATGTGTGTGTGTGGATGACAAGAAACGTATCTGAGTGCCTGAAAAAATGATTATTAACATAAGAGAAAACAAATTACTCTTTAGTTTGACATTGTTCTAAGAAAGAACATTGTAAAGTTCAAGAAAACACAACGATTACGAAAACGATCCAATGGAATAAATGTAGTACCGATTAGTAAATTATAATTCGCTGTCTTATTTATTTATATTTATACCATTGTTCTAAGATGCTCCAGAGAAGGGAGTCAACACAATCCCCACATTCCTCAAAGGAATGGTATGGCTAACAATTTGAAGTTATCCTGCGACAGAATCGTGGCGGATTAACTAAACCACTTTCTTGCTATGATTTTATTGACAATTTTGAAATGGCATTAAAAATATTACTTGATTTTTACTTCATTATACAACATTGAGGAATAAAAAAGTACATGTCAAGACATGTTTTGGAAATATTTTAGAGTAACAGTCCCGTTCCTGGATGCAATTTATAATTAGAAACATCTAGTACAATTTTCGTGAGGCCCAACCCAAATGATGCAACCGATTATTGGTTTTGCCAAAGATCAAAACTAAGTTAAATCTACATACATACATGCGAAATTAATTTTAATGAAAACCAGAATTTTGTTTAACATTCATGTCAAACATGTGGAGACTTATTCCATATATGCATGTAGCTCAGCTACTACCTAGGTATAATGTCTATATTGATTCTTTCTACTAACTACGTTGATCAGAGGATTTGTTTTTTGGTTATTTTTGCACGATTGTTGCGCGCTATAAATTAAACAACAAATTGTGCAAATTTGTTTGGACCAGACCCAGACGTCAGCAAGTTTTTAAAACAAGTGAACTTTCTGTTTTCGAGATGGCAACTGGAAAATTAATACGCATAACATCATTTAAAAAAACAAGTAGATCAAGTTGAAAGCGATGGAATTTCGAACAAAAACTACCTGGAGGAAAAAAGGAAAAAAACGAAACTAATTATAAAGCAAACATCAAATAAGAAGAAACAACAAAACGAAAAACAAGAACAACGACAATTCTATACAGATCTATGTACATATATGCATATGGATGTGTTCTGTTGCTGTTGTTCTTGAAATGGGATTAACAGTTACGCAAAAGGGGTTCTGGATTAGGTGATATTAGATAATAACGATTCTCGCTTTCAATTTTAGTGTTTTATACCTGTTTCCGTTTCCATTTCGATTTCGATTTCGGTTTCTTTTTCAATTTGGCCTTGGAAAGCGGGCAGATCGAATGCATTAACAAAGCGTGTGATGTGTGTGTCTGAACTTTTAATAGTGCTCATAAAATATATAGTTTGATTCAAACAAGTAGCTGATGGCGATGGCGATGATGATGAAGAAGAAGAAGAACTGCATTGAGAAGATTCACATTCACATGGCTCTTAAGATCATTAATGCTAATACTAAAATGCTAATCGATGCTCAACGACGATACGTACGTGTGTGAGATATCAACAGAGGCGGCATAGACAGAATTTTATCTGTTAGGGGGGCAACAGATACATAGATAAATCTTTAGTTTTGATAGTTCCAGATTGAAGAATTCAAAAGATTTATATTCTTATAAAGATAACGACTTAACAGTTTCAAGTTTCAAGATATTCTTAATGGCATTTCGGAGCAGTAATCTAGCTATTTCTTTTTTTTATAGACATAAAGTCAAGATAAATTAATTGAAGTATATTAAGCTATAATATTTTGAGGCAGAAATCAGGCTTTTAGTTTTTAATGTTTTTTGACAAACAGATGAAAGGAAGTACAGTTGACACATAGAAGTTTTAGTCTGTTTTGTGGCTACGTCCATGTGCATGTATTATGTATCTATGAAGTTGACCGCTCTGTTTCCTCTGTTTTGCATAACCGAAAAACCACACGAAAAAATAGCAACAACTTCTTTGGGGGGATAGCGGGGAGATTTGGCAGGGGCAGGGGCATGGGCATTGGGTTAGGAGCTTGTATTTCCAGCTGACGTATTTGTTGACTGATGAATTTTATACAAATTTGATATACTCGAGGTGAACTTGATTTCATTTTGGTGTTGCTGTTGTTGTTGTTTTTTTATCTATCTTCTTCTTCTTCGCGTAGAAGCATCTACCTAACTATGTCTAAAAATCAAATGTATCCATGCCAGAAGCAGATCTACAAGTTTTGTTCGCAACTTTTATACAAAAAAATTCAAATTAAAGCTAATAAATACTTAGGCGCGTTGTTCGTGTTTTGTATGTTTGTTAAAGACAAAAAAAAATTGTATATATATATATATATCTTCTTTTTTTTTTTTATCTTAAATTTATTTTAATTTGTACAGAAAAGCTGAAAACTTGCCTAACTAACCTTCAAAGCGTTGAAGATGCTCAAATAGCACCAAAGCATAGGCACGGGATGAGGTGTGTTTTGGGGGGGGGCAGCTCTTAAGTAGATTGAGATTGACGTCTTAAGTTGCATAATCCAATTATAATGGCGTTAAATGCATGAAATGTGATGGCAAATCGAAATCGAAATTGGCCAGGATGATTTTTGCCACTGTCATTAAATGAATTTTTCCATAGCATACTCTTAGGAGTTGATTGCCTAATGAACATGAAGATGATGATGAACTTGTTGCCTGCTTGTTAAACACCATTAGAAGACATGCGGAAGCTGTTGATACTATGGATGGGATTTGGATGGGAATGTGGATGGATGTGTGATCATGAACCACACGACCAAATGGCTAACAAATCAAAAAGGAACACCGCACAATCAACTAAATTAATTGCTGACAGTTATTATTTATTTCTCACTGAGAGATTCTAACTTTGAGGTGGTATCAATGCAGAAAAGTGTTGGATTCCACACACTTGTTTCGCGGTGGCGGTGGCGGTGGCGTTGATGATGGTGGTGACTTCTATCCCAGCCAAGATGTCATTAAATCCAGCTTTGCTTTTGTATAAAACCCGAAAGCAGTAGACATCAATAAATATTATACGATTCTTTATGATGGTGATATGCCTTAGCATGCGTGCTCTTATATGGCATCTGTTTTAAAGGCGTCTACCACAACACGACGTTCTGATGCTCTTTAGAATTATAATTCAATTTAATATTTGAATACAAAAAAAAAAAAAAAAAGGTACACATATTTTATTTGTTAATACAAGTCTTAGGTATTTAGTATAGCTTTAGTTCGATTGTTATAGATTTTTTCATTGAACCCTTCTGCATGACAAATGAATTATACCTACATACATATAAAAAAAAAATGATCAGAAAATTTGCATGTTTGACTTTTAAATAAATGTATTTTTGGGCTGGCAGAATACCAAATGTCGTCAATGACTGCCTACAAGACATAAGTAAATGGCTATATATTATATATACAGATCTATACGCGACGACGAACCAGTTAGATTTAAAAATTGAATATGAACAAGAGGCGAGAAATAACCAGTTTGATTTGAAATTAATTTTTGATTTTTATACAGATAGAATTTATATGCCTCCTCTTGAACTTCATTTCCAAATACAATATTTTATTTCTAATTTGTTTTAAACCTTTGTTTTGTCTTTTGGTTAAACAGCCTTGCCTTGCCTTGACTCGGCCAACAACGACGCGTGTGAGCCAAGTTGCTCTAATTTTGCCACTCAAAAAAAAAAACAACAAATGAAATATATATGTATAGGTATATATTTCATTAAGTTTCGTTTTCATTATCGTTTGTTTTTTTTTTTTTTTTTTTTTTTTTTTTGCTAAGTGGGCTAATTTACAAGTCGGCTCGAAGCAGAGGTGAAGTGCACTCTCGCATGGCCATTAATCAAAGTTTATAAGATCAGGCTCTCAAGAGTCTGAGAGTACGAGAGGTACACCTTCCGTTTTGACCCAACATGGAGTGTGTGTGTGTGTGTGTATGCTCTTGAAATTAAAGTGTTTTTGTTTAAACAATTAGCTCAATTTCGTTCTTGATCTTTAGCTGCTGGTGCTGGAAGGCGATTGTCTGGAAATTCTTCACAATTTGATTTATGAATGGTTCCGATTCCGACAGATTTGTTGTAAAATTCTTGTTAAAATACGAGACCAGAAACTTTCGCTTTAAAAGGCCAAACAAGTTTATTAAACTTTCAAGGGTCACACCACGTAGAGGCAGCAGCTATTACATAATTGGATTCTGTGTAAACCGGTCTCTCTCACTCTCGCACATTGTCCCAGTCCCCAAAAAGACGCTGTGACCGTCAAACAAAAAATGCTGGCTCGGATGCCTCGATGCCAGCCAGCCAATCTGGCTACAAGGATTCCAACGGCAATGGCCTGCAATTGCCGGCCGTAAATTGCATCAATTCAAACTGGTTGCTTCGATTCGATCCATTCGCCTGGCTCACTCACTACTGCCTCACCACAGTGTCCTTGATAAGGCTTATTAATATATATCGTTTCGGTTTCGGTTTTGTGTTGAGTATGTGTGTGAGGGGGAAAAACACGTTTCAACGAATCACCTTTAAAAATTGCTTGTATTGAGATTTTTGATTTCTGCCGATATTGAGGCAGTGTTCAGGTTTTGTTTTACGCAAATTTCACAGATATTATTATTTTTTATATCAAATTTAAAATACAATTAATTCTTCTACTTAATATTTTGCCATTTTATGGCAGAATGCCCCGTTAGCATGTATGTATGTATATAGAATTTTTCGATATTTGCTTGGTAATCAATAAGCCATAAAAAAAACAGTTCTGGTTTGTCTGTTTTAATATGTTGTTAATATGTATACATATATATAAATGGTGACTAAATGACAATTAGGTAATCAGATCCCGGTAGATCTTTAGATCGTTGCATAGCGGAAATTCATATTTAAGTTAAAGTAATTAAATATTGTCACTTACCCAGGATGAATGTTGTGGCAAACATTTAGTTCTAGAAAGAAATATTGAAATTTAAAATTTTAGTTTTTTTCTCATTATGTTTTCTTAATATTTACAATAACTTGTTTAAGATGTTATTTTACAGACTACAGACAAAATGCCATGGCCAGCAGGAACTCAACATGTTTTTTGTAACTAGATGCTTCTTCTTTGGTATTCGTTAGACTTCCTCTATAATCGAGAGTCCAAATAAAGACGAAAATTCGAACTAGTTTATCTGGTTGCCATATAGATTTACATAAATCTCAAAACTCAATCTAAAACAGCTCGACAAGTAACAAAAGGCGAAAAAGTAGTCAAAATTCAACTTATATTCTTTTTTTTCTTATTCTTTACGTCAAAGACACAGACAAATGCGTTATTCTGTGACTATGTATTTATGTATCTATGTTTGTCTAAAGGATTAATTTGCATAAATCATAAGCACAATTAACAATGTCCAAAAAAAAAAAAAAAATATATATATATATATATGTATATATATAAATTTATAAATATATTTATGTATTTTTGTGTGGTTTTATTCTTTTGCTGCTGACGCAGGTGACGTGACATTTGACTTCGAAAATTTATTTCAGTGGTTGGAGGTTTTATCGATACCCTAGCCAAATGGTTATACCCGAAAGCAGAAGCACAATGACTATATAGCGTCTACAACATTTTGACTTAAAACAATTTTGTTTTAAGGGTATTTAGAGTTTGTCGTGGCCGTAGATAATTTTTGTTCTCTGGTTTTCTCTTAGATTATTTTGTTATATAAATTTTAGTTTCAGTATAGTTAGATCCGCAAAATTTAAATATACGCACATTTCTGGGTTGGGTTTTTTCTTGTTGTTGTTAGAGAGAACCGGAGTTGCGGAGAATAGCTAGAGGGAAGGGGTGGTCTTATAAATATTCAGCATGAGTCTTTGAATGGGATGGAAGATTTGAAGTTTGATTTTAATTTTAATGGTTTGTGCGTGGAAATATTTAATTAACGGCGGGATAAGATAGGAACTTCAGGTAGCTTTGACCTCTCTCTTGAAAAATGAAGATGACAAGTTCTATATAGATTTGCCATTGTTAAAAATTGTTCTTTTAGTTATAATATATTTGATATGATTTTATCTGTCTGTTGAAATCATTTCCGTACCACAAAATAAAAACAGACAAAAGATTTCGGAAATGAAACAATGTTGAAATGCTGCTGAATGATTCGTTACGAAATTTTAAATATTCGAAAATGGAATGGAAAAATTAAATCATAATCATGGTTATGGGTTTTGGTTAGCATTCAGACGATAGGTATTCTGGTTATATACGAAAATCTTCTTTTCTATTTTCGTTTTTGTCTCCGCCTGTCGCCTCCACCGCCGCATGTCATGGACATCGAGTGTGCGTTAATTTGACAAGCCAGTTTCTCAATTAATTTTAATCAATTTTATGCTCATCAACCCTCCATTCGCATTCGCATTCCCTCTCCCTCTTGACATGTCCCATCATCAACACTTGTGAGACGGTGCGTCGTCTCCCTTTCCCTCCTCTCCGTCCTTCGCCAAAGTCAACAATGGTTTTTGTTTAAGTTTTATTTCTTTCGATTTTTTTGCATTTTTACTTTAATGAAGAATTAAATAATCGCATGTTGTAATCTTTCGATGATGCGACAGAAAAGCATCCTTTTCCTCTATAGTCAAAAGTTACTGCACTAAAAACTCGACAAACAAAAAACAAACGATTCCTCACAATGACAAATTTGTTTGAAATGTCAACAGACGGCGACAAGTGTCATTGTCTCCTCCTTCTCCATCATCACCAAAATGATGGCCCAAAGCAATTTATGACCCGAATATATAGACGTTTCTTCAACCAATCTCAAATCTGTATACTCTTGCGAATGCCTACGAAAATTGATACAAATATCCATCACATCAAAAATTGGCTTTTCCTAGCTGTTATATTTGTTATAAGCCTCTTCTTCGATATTTTGGGCCATTTAATTCAATTAAATATATTTGAATATTTAGTTTTTTAATTTGGTCGCTCAAGATTAAGATCTTTAAGCTTACTCAACCAATATCTAAATCGTGTTTGATTATTCTTTGAATTGTTCTGTAGTCCCAACGTTTTTTTTTGCTCTTTTTCCTGTTATAAAATTCGAAAAAAAATCGAACATTTTATGTACAGTGAAGACCAAAGAAATGACTTGCCATTTGGGGCCACATAACTTTTGCTGCAGAGCAAATATGCCCTTTTAGCCAGAGTATTCAAAATAAATTGTGCAATAAAAAAGAACAATTATTAGTTGGCGGTCACTTGAAAACCAAAAAAAACTTTAGTTTTGGGTGAGACTTCCTTCCTTTATAGTTTGAGTTGGAGTTTAACTAAAGTCAAAGTGCTAACACTCTAACTAGTTTTACAATTAGTACATAACTAGTTTTATAATTATATCATTAATGACCGCAAAGGAACATGCTTTAAACAAGAGTTCAAAGCCATGAGCTCAAAAAAAATGTTTTGAGTGTTTTTTTAGCAAATGGAAATTTAAATTGAAATTCGACAAATTTTCAATACCATTTTCAGTGAGTGTGTGTGTGTGGGGGCGTTTGATCTTCTGTTGATTATTAGTTATAAGTTGCTGCTGCTTTTTAAGGGTACACAAACACAGACACACTAAGAATTTATCGACATTTTGGCGTGACTGAATTTTTGTCATTCGACACACAACAAAATATTAATAAATTCAATTGCATTTGACAAGAAATGACAAACAAACAAGCACACAAAGTTGAAACAAGTTTTCAGCTGCAGCAGCATTGCAGCTTCTTCATTTTCTCAACCACATAATAGGTGTTTGTATGGGCGATCTCAGTAATCGTGTGCGTTTAAAGGTCATTCGGCTATGGGTGTCTACTGATTTTTTGAAATGACGACGACGTGATGATCAGCTACTAAGGGGGCTGAGGTGGTGGTTGTTTTTGTTGTGCCTACCTTAACATTCAACTCCCAAAATGCTCAACATCATGATGCGAATGATAATAATGTTGGTATGCTGACCCAGGCTTACGCACTTACGGCCAACCGGTTCATGTTCATCATCTTAATTATTTGTAGAAAAAAACTGCATTCAGTTTTGTCTCCCCGAAAAATCATCTTTTGCCACCTGTCTTAATGTAATTGCCATGAGGTAATCGCCAGTCAATTGGCATTTCTTTGCTATTCGAACCCATCTATCTACGCATCGTATAGCATCGTATAGCATCACATCGCATCGCATCGCATCTATTTGCCTTGATAGGCACTACTGAAAGCCTTGACTACTCATTGAAGAAATTATTGCTTGTTTTTTTCCCCCCTGTGTGTGTTTTTTCGTGTGTGTGGGAACCCTAAGGTCTAAATCTTATTTCAAAATTAGTTAGCTGCTGCATGACAAAATATTTAACACCCATAGAGAAGAAAAAGGTGTCTCTCTGCTTAATCCACGTTTTTATTTTTGTATTTAAAAAAAAAAAATTTTTTTTGCATAGTTGAAGCTGGGCAATAAAACTATCTAAATAGAAATACCAACAGCCATAGCAAAAAAAAAAAAAGAGCAAACATTTCTTACTAACTAGCAATCTTGCTGTCATCCATATACCCTCTAATAATTAGAGGTGTAATCTACTCTTTGTTCTCTTCACTATTCTTTTAATTTAAACTATCCATTCAATACGTTTCAAAGGATTTAGTTGAAGGCAAGCTTTTTAACTGATCCCAAGTGGAATTTGTGAATGCAAGAGATCTTAATCACTTTCCAATTTATTCATTAGAATTATGACTTACACATGCGCCTATTAAAGACAAGAATTTAGTTGTTCATATGTTGTTTAGGTGCTCATTCTGATATGGTCTCTTTTTTCATTTGAGTTTAGGGTGAGTTTTGTAGGCAAAATATGTTTGGGGGGACTTTTTTTTTGTTTCAGTTATGTTTCATGTTAAGTGGCAAACATCAACTAGCAATAACAATGACAACAATAAACATCAAGAGCAGCAGTAGCAGCAGCAAGTGAATCTCAATCTGAATATCAAACTCAATCTCAAGTTCCAGACTGGTTGGTCAGCCAACATCAATTCGTTGTCGTTGACGTCGTTGTCGCTGTCGACAGAGCGGCAGCAGAGGCATCAGCAGCAGCATCTTCATCTCATCGCCCAAAAAACACAAAAAGCAACAGCAAAAACAACAGAAAAAAAGCGGCTTTCGGCCAAGTCCAAGCCGAGTCCAAGTGGTTAGCAGCTGTCGCCCAAAAAGTTGCCAAGTTGCCGCAAAGTCTCTGCTGCTACATCGCTGCTGTCGATGTCGCTGTCGCTGTCATCGTCGGCAGATGGTCCGAGTGTAGTATATATAGAAAATCTACGAGTTTTGATGCTTTAGTTGGTATCCCACACTCGACCTAGAAGTTTAAATAAACCAACCAACATAAGCTTGGGCATCGATCAAATTCAATTTGACCATTGAATTTTGATACGATCGGTCGAATAAACGTCGCGAAAGGATTACTCCAAGGATTACATACGCTACTAAAGAAAAGATCAGGATTAATTTCAGCAAACCAAAATCCACAACATAAATATAAACTCCTCTTCAAAAAAGTGCTCAATATGGTAAAGCAAAAACCTCCGACAGTGTGTAAAAAAAAAAAAAAAAGGAAACAAAGTGCCAACAAAAGTGTTGCCAAAAGAATTGTCTCACAACAAATTTTTTTTCTGTTTTTGTTCAAACGCGAAACAGTTTTTCCTTTTGTTAATTTTTCTCCTCGTTTTTTTTTTTTTTTTTAAATTTTTTTAAAACCCCCCATTTTTTTTTTTTTTTGTATTTTGTTTTGGTTTAAACAAATTTTTGAATGGCCGGCCAGCAGTTTGCAGCAACTTGCTAGATTTGCCCAGTGACATTTAAACCGCAAATAGTTTTGGTCTCGTAGTTTAAATTGTGCAAGTGCAAAGAGACAGAGAGGGAGAGAGAGATTAGAGCTGCAGTCAGCAAACGAGTGCAAGTTGATCATATTACGCATACGCCATGAGCACCCACACGCTCTGCGGAACGGATCCGAGCAGTTTCTTATTCCCCCCTATCTTTGCCATTTTCTGCATATCTGCATATTAAGTCATTTCTCAACTGCCATTTGGTTTGCTCTTGGGCTGCTGTTTCTATGTCAGCATTGATCAGTCTGATGAGATGCAGATGGAAGATGGCAGATGAAACTTGTTTGCCTCATTGGCCCCCTTATGGGGCGTCGAGAGGTTAGGGGTGTGGGGGAGGCACTTGACATTTTGTATTATTAACACTAAATGCTGTGCAATGACCATGCAAAATCGCCTTAAGGCTATAATTAAAAAAAAAAAAAAAAAGACTAGTAGGCGGCAGGTTTGTTGCCTAAGTCTTTCGTTTTAGAAGGAAAAAAATCAATTCCTCTTGCACTTAAAAAGCCATGAGAAAATTGAAAATTCAAAGTCATCTTATTCCGCTTCCGCTCATGGTAAACTCAAAGAAAAGTCACAAATTTTCGTGACATCGAGTCACAGTTTTAGGCGAGTTTGTGTGTGCGGCGTTTGGTTGCACGAACAAAAAACAGAGAAAAACCACAAAATTAGCTTTATAATAGTTTAATATTTGTTGAGGACTAGGACACAAAGGGAAGAGAAACCAATTTGGGTAAATCCAAAGAGAAAGAGCCAATCTAGGATTATTAATATAAAGGAGGCAGAGGCAGATGCACAAAGTTTTATGTTAAAAATCTCTTTCACGTGATAGATGCGACACGCCCAGATATATTTAATCTATATAGATACATTATATATGTATGTATATTGTATATACAACTTACTTTTGGTTCGATTCATTTAATTATCTTAATAATATGTGTCTTGACCCAAATGAGCGGTCGTCATTGAATTATTCCGATGCGAATGCAAGGCCTCATTTGCTCTTCGATTCGGTGTGAAACAGATTAATTAGCCATACATTAGCATAATGGCTGATCTCAAGATCAAGGGGGCCTCCTCTCTGGATGTAAGGTCTCTGCTCTATATACATACTACCTACTAAACATGCTATAAATCGATCGTTGGGCCAAAAAACTAAAAACTAATAACTTAGCTATTCAAATTTGTTTGCGGAACTCGATACCACCATTAAAGGCACCGAAAAAATTCCTTTCACTTTCGGAATACTAAATAAAATTAGTGGCAAAACGACGATTAAAACAGCAGCAGCCATTGACCGAAGACCAGAATTTGACCATTTCGATCTTCCTAAAGATCATCGCTCAGGTTCTACCAAGCAAAATTTCGAGTTCTCAAACAAGTTAGATCATTGAAAATGTTCAGGTTCATTAACATAAATTATAGTATATCATTTCAATTTACATACAAAAGTTGATTGAAATTAGCAAAAATTTCAGACAGAACAATACCACATACATTTTTGGTGTGTATGTGTGTGTGTTTCTCGTGTGTTTGTGTGTGTGTATGGTATAATCAAACAAATTTGGTTATAAATGGCACCAGAGGCGTTTTTACGACTGCCAAATGATAATTCGTTAGTGCGTATGCTAATTATAAGACAACGACAAAAACTTTTTCAATATTTTCTCACTTTAGACTTGAGCTGATTATTATATAATATTATGGATAGGTAGTCAGTCGTCGATAGGTATGCTGGATAGAACTAGTCAAACAGAGTTTAGGCACAGCCGGTTTCTTGCATAATCATCTATTTTTATCCATAAATTATTAAACGAAAGATTTTCAAATTCTGTGGCTAGCTAATTAATTGCGCTTAACCATTTAACCAACCATTCGAGCGACCGACCAACTACTTTCATTGACGTTGACAGGCGAGTGAGCTGATTTGACCTTGCCGAAATTATAATCGAAATTCAAATGCAAATGACAAAAGATCAACGGATAAAAGATACAATTTTCGTTGACAAGCTCACACACAGCGGAAGACATAACTCTAAAAAATTGAGCTTCTTCCTTTAACCCAGCAGGTTATTTATGGTTGTCTTGGGTCTTCTGTCTTGGTGTCTGCGTTATGTTTCAATCGGCGGAGCCCGTGGGTAAACTCAGCAAGCAACGACAAAATTAACCTACAACTTAAGCTGTGACCTAGACATGCTGTCAAAGTTGAATGCCTTCTCAAAGCGAATGCGTATTGTTTTAACATTTTCCAAACTTAACTATACAATAGACATTTATGGATGGCTGATTGGCAGTTGACAGTGTTTTAGGGTGATCTTTAACTAAACCATTGAACTGAGCGTGAAAATGTGATTAGCATTAGCTGATAATTCGATCGGGCAATTACAGCAAACTGCAAACCATTCTCAAACAGGGGTACTTAGACGTACTCTTCATCCTCCCTGGCTAATTCTAATCGTCTCGTTTTGGCATTCATTCTTTTCTTTCACAGAGAAGTGCACTTTTTGTCTTGGCGCTTTGCGCTGTAGCCGTTGCCACCGCAACAGCCGATAACCATGAGGTAAGCATCCATTGCACCGCTGCTTTGAGTCCAGTAGCTACTAAATTGGTGTCCCTACAATTGTGATTGTTCTTTTTAGCGCAAGGTTCGCGCAGCTGATGGCTATTTCTACCCGACACCTAAGGTGCCCTTCGATTTGCCACCCCGAACAACTCAGCCACCTGTCACTAGGCCACCAACAACTCGCCCTCCTGTAACTCGTCCTCCTACAACTCGTCCACCTACAACCAGGCCTCCAGCTACGTACTTGCCACCCACCAACAAGCCAGGTACTCCAGCTACCACCAGGGCTACCGTAAGGACCACCAGGCCACCACCACCACCAACTGTGAGAACCACGCAAGCCACCCGTCCACCAACAACCCGTCCACCAACGACACGTCCACCAGCAACTTATTTGCCACCCACTCCACCACGTACAACAGCTCGTCCAACAACTCGTCGTCCACCACCTCCACCTGTAAGGACTACACAGGCCACTCGTCCACCAACAACTTACTTGCCACCACCTCCACCAAAAACTACAACTCGTCCACCAGTAACCCGTCCACCAACAACTCGTCCACCACCACCACCCACTGTGCGTAGCACACCAGCTCCAACTTACTTGCCACCCACCAACAAGCCAGGTACTCCAGCTACCACTCGCGCTACCGTAAGGACCACCAGGCCACCACCACCACCAACTGTGAGAACCACACAGGCTACCCGTCCACCAACAACTTACTTGCCACCACCACCACCAAAAACAACCACTCGTCCAACAACTCGTCGTCCCCCACCACCACCTGTAAGAACCACACAGGCCACCCGTCCACCAACAACTTACCTGCCACCACCACCACCAAAAACAACAACCCGTCCACCAGCAACTCGCCCACCAACAACTCGTCCACCAACAACTCGTCCACCACCACCACCCCCAGTCCGTAGCACACCAGCTCCAACTTACTTGCCACCCACCAACAAGCCAGGTACTCCAGCTACCACTCGCGCTACCGTAAGGACCACCAGGCCACCACCACCACCCACTGTGAGAACCACACAGGCTACCCGTCCACCAACAACTTACTTGCCACCACCACCACCAAAAACAACCACTCGTCCAACAACTCGTCGTCCCCCACCACCACCTGTAAGAACCACACAGGCCACCCGTCCACCAACAACTTACCTGCCACCACCACCACCAAAAACAACAACCCGTCCACCAGCAACTCGCCCACCAACAACTCGTCCACCAACAACTCGTCCACCACCACCACCCCCAGTCCGTAGCACACCAGCTCCAACTTACTTGCCACCCACCAACAAGCCAGGTACTCCAGCTACCACTCGCGCTACCGTAAGGACCACCAGGCCACCACCACCACCCACTGTGAGAACCACACAGGCTACCCGTCCACCAACAACTTACTTGCCACCACCACCACCAAAAACAACCACTCGTCCAACAACTCGTCGTCCCCCACCACCACCTGTAAGAACCACACAGGCCACCCGTCCACCAACAACTTACCTGCCACCACCACCACCAAAAACGACAACCCGTCCACCAGTAACTCGTCCACCAACCACTCGTCCACCAGTAACTCGTCCACCACCACCACCCCCAGTCCGTAGCACACCAGCTCCAACCTACTTGCCACCCACCAACAAGCCAGGTACTCCAGCTACAACCCGTGCCACAGTGCGTACCACCAGAGCTACTGCGCCACCAACTGTAAGGACAACGAGACCACCACCACCACCACCGACATACCTTCCTCCCACTTCTCCACCAACCCGTCCTCCAACTCGTCCACCAACTCGTCCCCCAACCCGTCCCCCAACACGTCCACCAACACGTCCACCAACACCTCCACCCACTCGTCCACCCCCACCACGTACTCCAGCTCCCACATACTTGCCACCCACCAACAAGCCAGGTACTCCAGCTACAACCCGTGCCACGGTTCGTACCACCAGGGCTACTGCACCACCTACTGTGAGGACAACGAGACCACCACCACCACCGACATACCTTCCTCCCACTCCTCCACCAACCCGTCCACCCACTCCTCCACCAACCCGTCCACCAACCCGTCCACCCACCCGTCCACCAACCCAGCCCCCGACCCGCAGAACCACCGTATACGTGCCACCAGCAACGACTAAGCATCAGGGTTACCAATACCCTAAGCCCAACATTCCATTCGATTTCTAAGCATCTATTCAATGATCGCTCAGCACGTCGTTATGGGCTGGCGGTAGTGCCCCCATTACAATGATTGAGGTTGAGTGACGCTTAATTTCATTTCAATTGAAATTAACTAAACAGCTATCTTAGAATCGGGATGCAGCATATGAATCTGATGCTTTATATCTAGCAACGCAATACCAACCATATGTCTAGGGCTAGATAGATCTAGTCAATACAGTCTAAAATGATTTTTCAACGTTTCACGATGGTGCTAGGGACACGAAGCCACTGCGAAGCGTCAGCAAGAATTCAATTTGTTTGTTTTTATGAATTAATCGAAACGCATACTCATACAATTAGGGATCATTAGGGTCGATATGTACACCGATGTACCCCCGCTGTTGTACAACTCAAACTGAAAGTCTAAAACACTCTATCCCTATCCCAATTCCTACCAACTTATACCTATAACTATCGCAAATCTTGTTCAAATGTTCTATTATTATTTGTCTCCTCAGCGCTTAGTGTGCCTCAAGACTATGTAGCTCTATATTACGATAAACAACAAAAAAAAAACCTTTTTTTCGAATTGCTGAAACCTGATCAAATAAATTAAGTTTTACGAATGTCTGTGCGTGTGTTTCTATTGGTTTGCATTGAAGAATTTGTTTTGGGAAGTGAGTTTAACAGTTTTTAGCGGAAACCATTTCGCCGCCATTTGACGTGGCTTCGCCAATCAAACATCAAACGCCAAACGATTGGGAAACTGAGGCACGGCATCGACATAAGAATACCCTCTACCAAATGCCACTCCACGTTCATACCTAAACCAACTACCTTACTCATTTACATCATTTATCAAAGGGTTACACATACCGCAAACTTTATCATAACGCCACGAACGAGTTCAAATGTTATCCAATGTCTTCACAATGAAGCGATTGCCACATAGTTTTAGGGCTCACAGATTCTGCTCATAGTTGTCAGTGCAGACAAGTGTATAAATGCTTTTGTTGACCTTATCTAGTTTTCGAATCGGTGTCAATTTCACATTGTTTTTAAAATAAAGTTCCCTATGCCGACTAAAATGTCTTTATCTTGTGTTAGGCAAGAAGTTATTTGGAATAATCTTTAAGCCTTTTATTATGGGATGTCCAGGTCCTAGCACAAGGTATGGAGCATTACAATTAACTCTGAATATAGCTATTACTTTATTCAACCGTATTAAGATTTTCCGATAACCACCACATTATGGATAAATTTCGAATGGGAGCATTTGGAAAAGGCCAGCGACAGTTTTCATTCAGACGGTTTTCTCGATTTGCGAAAACGGGAACATCTTTCCATTCCAATTGCGACTTATTTGTTAGAATTTGGAAACAGGAACCACCTCGATAAACAAAGCTAAGCACTTACGGATCTGCAAAGAGATCTCCTAGCTAAAGGGCTTTGCTTCGTGTGGTTGGTAAACGCAGCTTAGAATTGATTTCATGTTTAAAGAATGGGGAATTTGGTTCGAGTAAAGGCATTTTTCTACACAATTTTTCTGTTTGCTTTTGAGCTATGTGAAATTTGGGTTTTTTTTTATGTTTTTGTTTTTTTCATGGTCGATGCGTTTTTCATATCTCTTTCTTTTCCACTTGCCGGCAACACGAAAATCATTTGAGCAATTAATTTATTTGTATGTTTTGTTGCTTTCGTTACCCAAACTCGATTAAACTTTCTAATTAAGCGGTTGCATAGGAGGAAAGGAGATATAACTACCTTTTTTAGGCGCTGCCAGTGTAAAACTGCATGCAGTCGTCATTGCGATTCGCAATGAAGCAGAAGTCGCACCAGGTGCCAACAAAACTTAACTAAGAAAGATGTTCATGGAGCAGCCGGAGCCAGCAGCAGCACTAGAACGCGAATTAGTCAGTTATAGTTATCGAAGAGAAGTAGATCCAGGAGTGGCAAGGAGACGCTCCGATTGGATTATGGGCCTGATATTTGTGTACACAATTGTAAGAGAGAGAGAGAGTGAAAAAGAGGCTGGGATAAGTGACTTGACGTTTTCCCATTTTTTGCAGATGTCTCTTATGGTAGTCAAGGTCGCATCGACAGCAGCATTGTATCAACAGCAACAACAGGAGGAATTATTCAACCACATTGAGTCTATAGAAGGTAAGAGGAGTCAGACGCAGACACAGACAACGCCCAGTACTGAAAGTAACAGCGACATTGAGAAGATGCGTGCCAAGTTGCAGCAATTGCAACTCGAACAGCAACAACAATATCGGCAACAGCAGCAGCAACAAATGCAGCTACATCTGCAACAGATGCAGCAAGTTTCGGCTAGTGGAGGCGGGGAAAATGCCTACTTATTGGAGCGTGCCGACGACATTGCGCCGCCTGCACCGATTTATGGCACTTGGCGCACGAAAGCGAGACGACCCTTGCTGCAGCACGCCATCTCGCTCAACGAAGTGGACGATAATCATCTCTATGAGCGCCTGCCCAAACGATCTGCCACTATGACTCCATTGAAAGGTGTTCTACGCGATCAGATGCCACGCCCGCCTCGCCTGGCCACACAAGTGCCACCACCAAACGGCGGAGTAGCCCCATCGATGGCATTGTTACGACGCCAATATTCGGAGACACCAGGAACTCTAGCCCAGCGTGATGACTTCAAGCCAAAGCCTTTTCATTTCCCCTACGATGGCCCATTGCCCGAACAATTCCACAAAGGACATTCAGCAGAAGCAGAACGACCCGAACTGAACAACATTCAGGACATTTTACATCATTTGCATATCAATGGGCCAAGCAAATTGCCACCCATGATGATGATGCCCACGGGTCTACACATTGCGGGCAGCTTTAAGAACTTTAAGTCCAGTGGGATTGGTAACTTTTTCCGTGGCAAGCGGCAAAAGAAACAGATGCAGTTCAGCATACCATTGCCCATGGCTCTGGGGGGTGGTCATATGGGCATGGGCATGCCGATGACCATGCCCATGATGATGCCAATGTCAATGCCAATGCCAATGCATATGTATGGTTCGGGACCACATCAGCGAGTAGCCATTGAGCAGTTGTATCCGTATAAGCCACGCTCTCCCCAAGATATCAACCTGTTGGCCATGCAACCGCTGCCCCCCCACAAGCCAGTGTCTAAAAAGAAAAAGAAGAAGCATCAGCAACAACAGCAACAACTAACCCAAAGCAATCAGAATCTATTGCTAGAACATGGCAGTCAACAGCAGCAACATTTTGTTACCGATCCATATGGGCAACACCATTTTCCACCCATAATCACACTGAATGCCACAACACGTCAGCCCCAATTGAAACGTGTGCCCTTTAAGGTGAATTTGGATATATACCCAGTATTGCCGCCATCGCGTCCCATGTCTGCAATGCGGCATCCTTTCCAAAGCACGGAATATGCCTTACCCACAGTACCTGGTGGCATCTATCAGACCCAATTCAAGTTCCCTACCCAGCAACCTCCGCCGCCGCCCTCATCCCATAACAATCCACAACAGTCCATCAATTTTCCCGATCAGGCCACACGTTTTAGTCATCATCATCATCAGCAACATCATCTTAAATTTCCACCACCTCCCCAGGATGAGTGCATCTATGGGGTACAACAAAGTGGCCCCATTACCGATGCCCAGGCAAATCAAATAATGCTCCATTTGAATGTGTTTCCCAAGCAGAAACCAGCAGCAGCCGGAGCAGCCGGAGCAGCAACAACAGCAGCAGCAGGAGGATCAGCAGCGGCCACTGCGACCATAAGAGCGTCTACAAATCCATTTTACAATAGCAATTTCCAACGTAACTCCATTCATTCCAATAGCAACACCAACACCAATGATCTTCCATTTCCACCCAGTCCCATAGAACCGCGTCAGGCTATCAATGGAACAACTATCCAAAATTCGAGTCAAAATCAAACCAATCAACCGACAATCAATCGTGCAAGCTCTATATCCCGCAGCGATCATTTGTCACTTATCGATTTCGAGCATCCCATTGTGGCCGCTGATGTGCCAGAGTTGCCCCAGCCGGCATCACTAATGGGAATGGGCATGGGAATGGGCGTGGGCGTGGGTCAGCGATACGCTAAAAGCGCAAATATAGATCAATTGGCGGCTGAGGCTCAGACAGCTTCACTTTTTCGTTTTCCCGTTGAGGATCTAATACAATTTCAGGTAGACGATGCTCTCTAAAGATCATGATATTTCTCCTCCCTCTACATTTTTTTTGTTTGTTTTAGTATATATTAAAAAAATTTATATAATGCTTAAAAAAATGCCTAAGAGTATGCTATGTGTTTTACTTTCTGGAATTCGCGCATGCGCGAAATGAGTAGCCAAAACAAAACCGGCAACAAGAGAGGCCAAGAAAGACCAACAAAACCAGTATTCCCAGCTAAGCCAGCGACCGACCAACAGGTAGTGCGATCAACAACTGGCCAGAAGGTGAGCAAGCGTTGCTCCGATCAGTCGTGGTCCGCGCTTAAAACCCCGAAAGAAAACAACAACGCAAACAAGAAGTATAAAAAAAAAAAAGAACGCGGCGGCGATTGGCAAGATCAAGTTTCGGTGCGGACCCTAGCGTCATCTCAAAGCATTTGTATTTTTTTTTTTTTTTGCGTGTGTAATATCCATCAACATATAGAAAAAAAAAACAGTGAAGCAAATGAAAAGTTAGTCAGCTAAAATGACCTAACATTTGACTAGGGATATAGTGTGGGCTAAAAGGCTCTCTCAGAACTGGGCTAGCATTAATTGAAAATTTGCATTATATTTCTAGCACTTCCTTTTGGCTATTCGAGCTTGAGCCCGAACTATGTGTATCTCATAGATACCTACATGGACTCAACCAGTTCTGCTTTTTATTTGTTTTAGCTGCTTTTGCACAGTTTTTGGTCTTTAGTCTGCTTCTGCCTTGTTGTTTGCTTGCTTTCTTTACCTATCTCTGTCTCTCTCTTCCTCTTGGTCCCCTCTCTCTCTCTCTCTCTCTCTCCTGTCTCGTATCTTTATGTGAAAGCAACATTTGCCAATCGCCAAGAAGAGCCCAATGATTGGAACTCCCAGACACAGACTCAACTCAACCAGAGGCAGCAGCATCAGCCGCCTCATCATCATGTGCCACTTTTCACATGTGCATAAAGTGAAATTTTAGTTTGCTGGAGCACAAAAAATCTCTATCATCATTATGATCATTAGCAAAATGTATATTTAATTATGCAAACTCAACGTTTTTAAACTTCATTTTTGCTGCATTCGCCAATTTTTTATTCCAGCCTCATACTGCCCCACCCCACCCATTAAGCTGGGCAAGGTTAACTGGGCGGGTGTGCGGGAGAGCTGGTTTTTGGCTAACATTGAAAATTCTTCATTGTTCTTTAAACCAAAAAGCAAACGTTATTTATTTATTATTTTTACCTTCAGAACGAAAATTGAAGCTAATAATCAACAAAGATTTAAAGAAGTAAATTTAAATTGTGTTCGTGTTGTGCTAAATACTTGAGAAAATAACTCACGAAATTTGTTCATTTAAAAGACTAACGGTTTACATATAACAGATAAATAACGGTATTGAAAATTAGCAACGGCAGGCAACATGTGGCTGCCGTCGCTTGTATTGTTGTTGCCGTTGATGCTGCTGCTGCGCTTGACCATGGCACAATTGCTGAATCATCCGCCACAATTTGTACCCGGTACTGGCGACATGTCGCGGTTCAGCCTCTCGGAGCATACACCAGTTGGAAGTCCCGTCTATCAGTTGAAAGGTAAGTTGAGAGTCAGTGAAAAATTTCATAACATAAGACATTGTGTAAAACAATAGCCCAATTCCCACGCGAATGCCTTTCACTTGTAAGCAATTTGTTAGCAAAGATCTGGGAGGAGGTACCTGCACTTGGACCTGCATCCCGTAGTCTATTTGTGTAGATCTCTCCTTTTTAGGTGACCTAGTCCAGTCTAGTCTTCCGGGTATCCAAACAAACAATGCAAGAATTATGTGTTAATATCAAAACTTCATTGATATTAAAGCTTGTTTCTAGCCGAATTCTTAGCATTTCTGAGAGATTGCTTAAACTAAACCGAAAAACTTGTTTTGACCATTTTCAGTAGTTGGGTTTCAAGCTGTGTTAACTATTTGAATTAATTAGATACCGAACTGATCAAACAATAGTCATTAGTTTTACCATTCTTTGGATTTCTCGGACATTAGAACAAAGTTTGATCCTTATCTATAGAGAAACGTCTATATTTTAGTGTATTTCAAAAAGGTACCGAACTTTAGCCAAGTTAAAGTTTGCTAAATATAGTTCGAAAATAAGTTAGAAAAAAATAACCCTTAAAATTGAATGTCAAAGCTGATACAGATTTTCAGAGACTGAATAAGAAATAATATTGCTATTTAAACAATATTTATTAATTAAGCTCTCAATTTAGAAAGTTTTTACATAATTTATTTACTGACCTTTTACCTTTATTTTCATAAAGAGTTTTTTGTTTGAAGAGTATATAAAACTGCGTTTTGTCTGCAAATTTTTCATTTTGGCTATTAAATTGTTGTTTAATAATTTTGTAATTATGCTTTTCAAGCTTCAAATTACCTTTGCTGACTTTCATATCTTGTGCCCAGTTATTGGATTGGCTGGCTGGCCACAAAGCCACCTACTTTTGGCCTAACCTTGGGCGGGGTATTGAGTTTTTCGTTTTTCTGTTTTTAGTTTTTGTTGTTGTCGCTTACACGTACATATGTTGTTGTGTATGTGTGGCATGCAGATACATTTGTATCTTTCGATGATTACATAAGATATGCAAGAATTTTACACAATGCAATGTAATTTTTTTGTTTTTTCGGTTTTTTTTTTTGTTAATGAGATGTTGGTTGGTTTGTTGATGGCCCTCCGTTTTCGCATGCACAAGAATGCAGTTTTGCAGGGAAGGGCGCTAGCTCCCCCCTACCACCATAATGTAATGTAATCGTAATCAATCATAAGCAAACACACAAAACAAAAGACCGGGACAAAGATACAAATGTATCTAGCTGAGTGTGCTAAACGTGCGGAAATGCATTTGAACACGTTTGTGCGTAGCACTCGGCGATAAACCTCTCTCTGGTGGTTTGATTATATTGATGATGATAAGCTAACTAGTTAATAAATAATGGTTAGTGTTTAATAATGTAATCAGAGTTAATTCACTTTTGTTTAGAATGTCAGAAACTTTTACTATGATCGACAATCAAACGAAAGTTGCCAATCTAATTGCCAATTGTATCTTCATACGTACATATATACGAAATACTTCAATTTGATTATTTAACAAGACAGCCCATTCACTTGATAGATAGTATTTCTGCACCTGCCCCCACACACAAGCACAGACATCTGCTTGACACCTTAACACATCGGCCTAGTTGCAAGTCGGCAGCCTGCAATTTGATGCCACTGTAACTTCATCAGCTGCAGACAACTTCATAAATAAGACTCTATATAGCATTGTCTTAGCCGCTTGCTGGGTTAGCAGGTGGTACCAGGTGGGTGGTGGTGGGGTGATGGTATGTACAAGTCGAGCGAACGTGTGCCAAATTGCCATGGATGTGGATGCTCAATGACTTGGCCATGTGTCTACCACTACGTCTGTCTGTCTTTCTCTCTGTCTGGGTGAGCGGCCTCTCAGCGGGTTGAGTTCGTTCGTTCGTCTGTTGGTTGGTTTTGCAAGCTGCATCCGTGAGATACAAAACACGTTTACCGTTTCAAACTGAAATCAAAAGTGGCATGCACAACAACAACGACTAAACCAACAAAAAAAAAACCAACTAAAATTGAATAAAAACGTCTAAATTGCTTTGCCTAAACTGTTAGCCAGGAAGCAATCGCAAAATGGCCAAAAAAAAGCCCATTATAGCAACAACAACAACATAATTTTTCCAAGTGAATCTAGTGCATAATTTTCTTATTGCCAATATTTTCCAGAAAATTTACATAAATTGGTTTAAGGGGAAAGCTACCAAGAAAAATGTCCAACAAAAATAATAAAATCCAAACCGTTATATAGTTTTTCTTGATATTTGATTAGTTAAAAAAAAACAAATTAATGAAAGGCTAAATAAAAATGTACATCCCTAGAAAACAGATTTGAATAAATAAAAATATTTGTTCAATTCCTATTTCTCTCTTTTCCATTTTTAATTTATATTTTTATTCCGTATTTACCGCAATACGGGAACTTACAAATTCTGATATGTACATAGTATGTAAACAAATAAAAATGCAATTCTTACCTTGTCACACATTCGCAATTTTCCTAGGATTCTATTTCTCTTTTACACAGCCACTTCACTTCTTGTATATCGTTCTCTTTCACTCTCTAACGCACACAAATTCACCAACACTAAAAAGATGAGCAGATAATTGCGCCAGCAGCTTAAGCTTTGCCGACACCACCACGACGTCAACAGCGCTCACCATTCACCATTTTCACCACACAACAAAAAAAAAAAAGGAAAAAAAATTTAATTTGGCAATATTAAAATGCAATTAACTCGAGAACCACTGAACGGATTTCAATTTTGAGAACACCATTAGAACACGCACTGAAAGCGCTACACCGTTGTGATATTTATACTTTCGACACTAACCGATTTTGAACGCGAATGAAAAGCGCCAAAAAAGAATTCCAATGCACATTTTCGCGACCGCACTCGGCAAACGGCAAGCTAGAATGAGGTGGAATGGTGGGGTGGTTAATCTGCATGCTGTGTGTCTGTGTGTGTATGAGTGCGTGCAAAGAGGGACAATTGACTTAGAATATGTACATACATACATACATATGTATATATCTGTTTATCTTTGCGTTCAAATCTTTTGATGTAATTTTCAATTTCACACTAAGAGCGGACAATTTAAATTCAAATTATGAATATGTAATTGCGAGTGGATTATGATTACACAGAGTATATCGTGCATATGAATATAGAGTAAAGTAAACGAATAATTGGTCTAACATTGCCACACACTCCCCTTCTTTTGTGTGTGTGTGTAATAAATAGCAAAATATTAACAAATACGCTTCATGGAGCATGAAATCACAAGAAAAATAGAAAAAGATCCTCCTGCCTTTGGTGGAGTTAGCAATTATGAGGTAAAGTGAAAAGTAAAAATGCTTTTCATCGGCTCTTCTACTTGTACTGGTAGTTTCCACTTTTCTCCCCAAAGTAATCATAACCAAAATATGTGTGTAAGCCCGAAAAATAGGTATGTACATACATATGTATGTATGTACATATGTATATATGTACATATGTATAAGAAATGATTGTGTACATTAAGTGAACAAAAAAAGCTAAACAAAACAGAAAAAAGAAAAATGTGGAAACGGCCACTCACGCGCCAAGACATGAAGAAAAAGAGCTAGAGAAAGAGAGACAGAGATGGGGAGGAGGAGGCAAATGGGGGCCTAGCCGGGTTCGAGTTTGAGATTGAGTTTTGGGTTTGGGTTGGTGACCGCAATTGGTAAGCGGTAAGCTAGAGGAACGTGTTGCTGTTGTTTGCTTCCCGCTTTTTTTTTTCGTCTTCGTCGTCAGGTCGTGCTGCAATTGTTGTTCCCCATTCCCGTTCATTTACCACCTTTCAACCTCCTCTGTAAACGGTTAGAGCAAACTTGAAAAATCTTGCCTGGTTCGCTTGTTTTTTGGTCTTTGCTTTTTTCCCAACTACAGTGAAAACTCTCCTAAAAAGAGAGCAACCGTAGCCCATTGTAGGTGTCCGTTAAGTGAGTTTTCACAGTACTTTTGAAGCTTTCTTTGCTTTTGGTTTTTGTATTGTAGAATTTCTATTTCTAATATTTTATTGTTGTTCATGTTGTTTTTAGCCCTGAAGCTGGAATTTGTTCATGTATTTCTTTTGTTTTGTTTCTTCTGTTTTGGGTTAAATATGTATATGTATGTATGTACATACGTACATATGTATGTATGTATTTCCTGTTATTAGTACATACATACATACTATATACACCAAAAGAAAAACAAAACAGGGAGAAAGAGAAATTTCTATGCCTCTACGGATGCCGGGAATGACACAATCCACTTAGTCTCCACTAGCAGAGGTCTACTTTCCACGCCCCAACTAAAACTAAAGCAAACCTAGGATAAGAGTAGGTCTCTATATTAGGTTGTGGGAACTTCATTAGCATTTTTCACACGCTTCCACACTAAAGTGACAGCCGCCTCTATGACGTTAACTTGAGATTACTCGTAATTAAAGCAGTAAGCGTGTCGCGTCGTGCAGTGAGCGGGATGGGAGAGAGGGTCGGTCTTTTGGTCGGTAGGTCGGGAAACCAACAAACCGACAAACCGCTTTAAGTCGACAACTAATTTGTTATATGTACATACATATGTACGTTTTTGTTTTTGTTCTCACACCCAGGCATAGACCCAGAGGGAGGCCGTCTTAAGTATAGCATATCTGGGCCAGTATTCTCAGTGGATCGGGAGACGGGTGTGGTGCGTTTGCGTCAGGAATTGGATCGAGAATCGCAAGATACTATCGAGGTGATTATCAGCATCACCGATGAGGGTGTCTATGGTACAGAACCGAATACCGTCTCTCAACGTCGCGAGATTCCCGTTAGAGACTACAATGACAATCAGCCGACATTCATTGGTAGACCTTATACGGTTCAGGTTAGCGAATCCCTGCCCATGGGCTCCGATTTGACCATTGAGCCGCCGATTATAGTCATCGATCAGGATGAGGGAATTAATGCTGAAGTCCAAATGAAATGTGTTGAGGTAAGTCCCCATTTCCACATTGTTGGAACCCATTCTTAGGTTAGAACTCTTCATTGCAGGAGAACGATATTTGCGATATCTTTGAAGTGCGTGCAGTGAAATTAGCCCAGGGTAACTACACAGCACGAGTGGCTCTGAAACAGCCGCTAGATTTTGAGAGTCGCCCCTCCTACATAATGACTATCTCCGCCTCGGATGGTGCCCTTGAAAATCGTCTGACATCTTTTGCCACCGTTTCGATCAATGTAATTGATATACAAGATCAACCGCCCGTCTTTACCAATGCCCCATACTCGGCCACTGTGCCGGAGAACACGCCCGCGGGAGTTAGTATTCTCACGGTGAAGGCCATCGATGGCGATGTGGCGATACCCAGAGATATTTTCCTCTCACTGGAAGACGAACCATTCGGACACTTTGAGTTGGTACCTTTTGGCGATCCGAAAGATGGTACAGCGATACTCCAAACCACGGGCGAGCCATTGGATCGTGAAAATCCTGAGATACTGCAAAACGGTGGAGTCTATGTCTTCTCCATTCGAGCAACGGAGTTGATTGATGGAGCCATACCGGCCGAACACTCGATAACCCGGGTAACGATTGTGGTCACCGACGTGGACGATCACAATCCCACATTTAGTGCATCCCATTTCAATGTATCGATTACTGAAAATCTGGCAAATGGCATGCCATTGCCAGGACTCTCAATATTTGTGGACGATCGTGACATGGGCGAGAATAGTCGATATCAGTTGGCCCTGCGGGATGTTTCCAACGCGGCAGGAGTCTTTGCCATCTCACCCATAGAGGCTCAAGGTCGCACGCCCGTGGTGGTGAGGGTATTAAATTCTAGTCGCTTGGACTATGATGTCTCCATTGCAGATCAACGAAAATATGAATTCGATCTTGTGGCCCTGGTCCATGGTGTGGAGAAGGCAAAGGCCCGTGTGGAAATTCATTTATTGGATGCTAATGACAATGCTCCTGTTTTTGCTAAGCCTACCTATCGTTTCAATGCCAGCGAAAATCTTCCAGTAGATGCTCTAATTGGTCATGTGAGCGCCACCGATGCCGATGATGGTGCATTCGGTCATGTACATTATGTTCTGAAGGGCTTCGGAGCCGACAATTTCTACGTGGATCCCGACTCCGGAGGCCTATACTTGCACAAGACATTGGACTATGAGAAGCAAAGCAGTTATAGTCTGACTGTGGTGGCCATTGATGGCGGTGGACGTGAATCTAATGCCAATCTCTTTATCGATGTCATCGATGTCAATGATAATTATCCAGTTTTCGAGAGCAACGACTACAGTCGCACCATACGAGAAGGCGCATCGATCTTTGAGCCCCAGTTCTTTGTACGTGCCCGTGATGCAGATGGTCCCACTCAAGGAAATGGCAGGGTCAAGTACGATATTATGTCCGAGAATAGCATTGCTGGAAATGTCTTTCGCATTGAGCCAAATACTGGTGAGATTATGATACAAAAGGCAGCTAGATCGATGGACACAGAGCGTGGCGAATACGAGATTGTGGTCTCTGCCACAGACTTTGGTAAGTCGAAATTGGGCTCACATACATAAATTAAAAACAGAAGTATATGCTGTTTTTTTTTCTTTTGTGTTTAAGGCATTCCCCCATTGACCAACTCCACAAGAGTTCTAGTCCGCGTCGGCATATCGGGAAATCAGCGACCCATATTCAAGGGACACTTTCAAAATGTTGAAAATTTACCCATCATTGGACCGCCCAGCTATCGCGTCTCCATACCAGAGAATGCACCATCTGGATTCAATGTGACCACTGTCTCAGCCCATGATCCCGATGGTCTGGATAGTCTATTGCGCTATCGCATAGTTGGAGCCAATGATAATTTCCAAATCAATGAACTGTAAGCTCAAATTCCATCAAACTTTGAAGGCCATTCATTACATATTGATTCTTTTTCAGCTCTGGGTTGATCAGCGTCTCACCACAGGCTCGCATTGATCGTGACTCAAATATGAATAGTTTTGAGATAATTGTCAATGCTGTCGACTCGGGTATTCCCATACCGGAGACAGCGACCACCACGGTTTATGTGAATGTCAAGGACATCAATGATGAGAAACCCAAATTCGAGCAGGCCAACTATGCGGCATATGTGTCCGAACGGACGGAAATTGGTGAGAGTGTGCTGCGCGTCAAGGCCATCGATAAGGATTTAAATTCCCGCCTCGAATATAGTCTGCAGGGTGTGGTCAAGGCCACCACCAAAGCGGGTGTTAGCATAGCCAATCGTAGTAACTATCGCGTACAGGAGGCCTTCCGCATCGACCACGAAAGCGGTGAGATCTTTGTGAATAGTTCACTGCGTCATGATGTGGCTGCCATTATCATATTTACGGTGGCTGTGCGAGATTTGAATGCTGAAGTGGATCCGGAAGGCCAAGTGGATACCACTGAGGTTACTGTCTATGTCCAATCGTTCCAAGACACTAATCCTGTGTTCAGGAATCCCGGCTGGAGTAGCTCCAGACCTGTTGTTGATATCAAGATCAAAGAGGAAATGCCCATTGACAGCGCCCTGTTCATATTGCAAGCCGAGGATCCGGTTACCCGTCAGCCAATCACCAGTTTCGAGTTGATTGAACCCAAGGAAGTGGAATATTTCCAAATTTCAGAACGCACTGGTGAGGTTATACTGAAGCAGCGCCTAGACTACGAGGCTCTGGCCGAAACTGGCAATGGTCCAGAATTTGAGCTTCAAGTGCGTGCCAATAGTGCGGATCGTCAACGAAGTACCATTAGCCGCATCAATATAACCGTGGAGAATGTGAATGACAATAGTCCGCTATTCGATCAGAATTCCTACCATGCCACAATCGTCGAAAATAAGTCACATCCGGAGCGTGTTGTGCGGGTCAAGGCCCGCGATAAGGATGCTGTGCTCACGGCTCGCGATGAACGTCTCGGTTACCACAAGATCATCTACTCGCTCCAAGGCGAATTTGCTGCTTTGTTCGAAATCAATAATCTCACCGGCGAAGTGAGTGTGGCCCGCCATCAACAGATCGATCGCGAGCGCACACCGCACATCCGACTCCAGGTAAAGGCTGAGGATTCGCCGGGCAAGCCCACAGATGCCAAGCAGAGTGTGGTAGAACTGCTCATCGATGTCCTGGATGTCAATGACAATGCTCCGGAATTTGTGCAGAAAAAGTATAGCACTGTCATACCAGAGAATGCTCCCATCGATGCTTTTGTCCTGCAACTAGAGGCAATCGATGCCGACGAGGGACCCGGCGGCGAAGTGCGTTACGAATTAGTTAACGAGGGTGAGGCCAATGGCCTGTTCAAGATAAATCCGCAGAGCGGTTTACTATCAACACGTCGCAATTTGACGGGCAAAGGTCGGGCCGAACCGTATGTGTTGATAGTACGAGCTCAGGATAATGGCAGTCAGGTGCCCAAACAGCCGACCCTCTCCACAGACATCGATGTCATCATATTCATTGGTGATGTGAGCGCCAACGATGGAGTACCTTACTTTGTGGCACCGCGTGTAGGTCAAATGGCCAATGTATCAGAGGTAAGATCGATCTATCCATCTAAAAGATTTCATAATAAACTCTGGAACCTTATTCTAGAATGCTGCTAGCGGTGCTCCTGTATTCCAAGTGATTGCCCGTGATCCAGATGATGAGAACACACCATCGGGCAGCATTACCTATCGCATATTGCCGGATACTCCGGATGCTGAGGCGTTTGCCATAGATGCCCACACTGGGCTAATAACCACCAGACAGATCTTGGATCGCGAGAAAAAGAGCATGTACAAAATTCTCCTCGAAATCAGTGATAATGGACAACCCAAGCAGTCGGTCACGAGAGTTCTACAGATTGTGGTTCTGGATATGGATGATCATGAGCCCAGATTTGCCAGAGAGATTGTAAGAGAAAAAATATTAGATATTCCCATCAGTTAGATTTTGATATCTTTTGAATTCCACTTTAGGATGAGGGTCCCTTGGTCATGTCCGTGAAGGAAGAGGAACCAGCCGGCACTATTGTTGGCAATTTCAGTGCTATTGACGAGGACATGGGCGAGAATGCGGCCATCGATTATGTGATTATTGAGGGCAATAACGAGCAGATATTCACTATCGAAAGGACCAACGAAAGTCTGGCCATACTGAAGACCACCCAACCCATTGATCGTGAGCTGATCGAGTCATATGGATTGACAATCAAATGCCTGAAATTGGGTGAACATGGCTATAAGTTCATAGGCGATCCCTATGATCGTCACGATCCTTCGCATCTACGCGTAACTATCAAAGTTCTAGACATCGATGACAATTTGCCGGAATTCGAACAAAAAGATCCCACTGTCGGTATACGCATAAATGTACCCATCGATACAGTGGTCACCACATTGCGTGCCCGAGATGCTGATGCAGAGGCACCGCCCATCGCTCTGGCCATTGAGAATGTCACCTTTGTGCCGCAATTCTATAAACGAAGTCGCCAGTTGGCCACCGGAAACCTGCAGAGTCTCTTCACCCTCAATAACCATACTGGAGAATTGCGCACCGGAGGCTCATTTGCCGACTATGTGGATGGTTATTTCCTGATGCAAGTGAAAGCAAATAATTCTATGAAAACCAAACGTCAGGCTTTCAACAATTTGAAGATCTTTGTCATACGAGACAAGTCTCTGTTGAAATTTGTCTTTGCTCGCCCGCCAAATGAGATTCAGCACAATATACGACCCTTCCAGGAGCAATTGCAAAAGAAATTAAAACCGCTGGGTCTGGAACTGCATGTTCTAGACACACAGGTCTTTACGCGGCCCGACATGAGTCTGGATTTCACGTCGACTAGCTCGTGCTTCCAAATGTTTAGCAATGGAGCAGCTTTGTCATTGAATGAAATGCAACGATTGATGAATTCGCAGCAATTGCGACAGGAATTGATCGATATCTATGCTGCCTATGGAGTGAGTGAGGTGGAATCATGCTCGATCCGTAGGACACATACAGCAGCTATATTTGCTGGAATGCTTACCTCAGCCGGAGCTTGGCTAGTCATATTGGCGGCCCTCATAGGTTTAGCCGCCCTCGTGTCTCTCTGCACGGCCTGCTGTCTCAAGAAAAAGTGAGTCACCTAAACTACTTAAAGATGTAACCGATATTTAAACCTCTTTCCCATTTGCAGATTCAAAAGGCATAGCAAACGCAGTTTACAGGCCAGTCTGCGTACACCTACGGAGCATACGCCCACATCCTATAGCTATACCATGCCGGCTGTCCTCTATTCGGAGCCCATCTATGGTCCCTTGTAGCCGCAGCTAATATTCTGCACAATTAGATAGATGGGTCTACTTGCCGATATAGAGTAGATCAAGCCAAACAAGTCCATATTTAAGTTATCGTGATTTAGATTAGGATTGTGTATATAGTCTAGACTTAAATACGAGTTCGAGTCATTTCGTTTGTGTCATTCGTTCGAGTAGTTAGATCAAGCTAATTTTTGCAATACATCAAATGCATTTACATAAAAAATAGTTTTTTTTTGTCGATCTACTATATACTATATATGTCTGTGTATTTTTTACATTATTTATCTTATCGTTCATTTATTTGCCTTTAGCATGTCGAACAAGTGCAAAATAAATATTACCTAAAAAATATAACTCAATTTTATCCTCCAACCCAGAGGCTAACTTTGGTGTGTCGCGTGTTGCCTAAAACAAAACGAAAAAGCGAAAAAATCAACCTATTCTACTCTACATATTTCCCATATTTCCCTCTGCTATTAAGTAAATATATATTAATATTACGAGAGTAAGTAGTTTGTTATTAAATGTGAACATGTGTGCAAATAAATGTGTACTAGCTACAAATAAAATTTACGAGTAGAAAACAACTATGTAAAGCGACTAAATGAAAAGGCAGCAAAGCGACCTTTAGTCCATTTCCAAGGGATTGCCATTGGAATGCTGCAACGTTGGAAATGATAGTGAAAATGGCCTGCATACAATGTGAAAATACAATAAATAGTAGTAACTGGCTAAACACAAAAAAAAAAAGGTTAGATATGAAGTGTACTAAACCCACATTGGCTTCCATTCGAAGCGAATGGACGGGGGAGTGAACGATGATTTGGCTGTTCCGGTTTATATCGGTTCACAATGAATCGAATGCTCAACTATAAATAACAGTTTATATTATAAAGAACAGCTAAGGATAACATGGAATCTCTGATTTTTGCATATTGAATTGTAATATTCATTAAGAGGGTGCCTGAACGCATTAAAAACATGATATAGAACCTCTAAATCGTAGTCCTAAGTTCTCTAGATAAGAGACCTATGAACATATTATCATTGAATTGCATAAGAAAGTAAATTCATTTCCCCTTCGAGTGAGATTATTTTTAATTTTAGATATTCAGTTTTAGAAGTAGGCCGAGAGATTCCTCTTCATACTTGTTGAAAAGCTCTCGCATATCATCTCTGTGTAAAGCTTTGGTTCTTGGTCTATTCTTATTTTAAATACTTTCAAGTGTAATTCAAATCGTTGCTCAAGTTGCTTGGTCATTTCCAATTAAAATTTGTGAGCTCAAAATAATTTCGGAAAAAAATCCCTTACACTATGCATGTAAATGTAACGTCTAAAGTACACACACATACACAAAGAGAAATAAAGATCGAAAAAAAAGCAAAAACCCATAAATAATAAATGTTGTTAAAACTAATGTGCGGCGCTCATTAGCCCCTGGCAACGAGGCTAAGGGATGATGCTGGTCACACACACTCGCACATGCATCTGAAAGGGTGCCAAAGATGGGCTCTGTGAGTGGGTAAGTGAGTGAGTGAGTGAGGGTTGCTGCTGGTAGTTAACTAGGCAAAGTTGAAACTGTTGTTTTTATAACTTTTTAAAACGAAACAACATCAACAGGAACAACATCGTCAAATCAAGTGTTGTACGGGTCATCTAAGGGTTGGGGTTGCCTATTGGGGGTTGGGGTTGCGGGAAGTTCATCTTGACTGTTCTGGAGTAATCAAAGCAAATTCTCTCTCTCTCTCTCTCTCTCTCTATCTGTCTCTCTCGATTACAATTAGCATAAAATTCAAACTACATTGTCTGTTTTTTTGCCAATTCACTTTCCCCACTTGAACATTGATTGATGATGATGGCTCATTGGCTTCGATGTCATCCTCATAAATCACTCTTCAAATTGTCAAAGCTGACATAGCGGCAAATAAACATTGATCACCTATTAATCCCCACTAGATAGTACCTCTTCATGTCATAGGTGAAGGCGCCAAAAGCTTTCAAATTCAATCCACATAACTAACTAAAAAATATGCCACAAAAAATAAAAACAATTCATTCATTTACTCTGCAGGTGTCCTAAATCAACTTTTTACCCTAGATTCAATTTCATGACAGTTAGTCAGTCAGTCAGTGAGGCAGTCAGGGGCCAGATGTCCTAACTGACAAACAATGCAAACAATTAATGACTGAGCTGCCCATTCCATTTCCTTTTGGATAGAGCAACAAATTGTTAACCAAAAAACCTCGCGTGCATATTTAGACACCAACAAATGAGAACCCCTAACTTCTAATCAAAACGAAGTTGATATACCCTTATAAGTACTATATAGTCCTTCGATTCTTTGATTAACAATTGATATATCTCCCATTTCCCTTCATTAGATTGATATTTCTATTCGTTTTTGAAGATACATTCTATAGACTTTAGAAACGCTAGACTAGTTTCAACGCTAAAACTAGTTGGGAATTACAACCAAATGAAGCGAAAACGATAGTCAAAGCTTACCAGAGATCACCTTTATATTATACTTGGGGAACACAGCAATCCCTTTTTTTGATGGGCTTTTACTGATGGGTCTTCTAGGTTGTAACATTTGTGATTATCATCTGAAACAAACTTGGGAACTTGTGGGAACATTTTTTTTAGATAATAAATTGTACGATCTATTAACAAATAATGTTCTTTCATAACGAATAGACTCAATTTTTGGAGAGGGTATGAACAGAGAATGAAATCATAACGGTCGCTTTTACCTAGGTGCCATAAAAAAAGAAAGAAATAAGGGACTTAGAACTGGGAACGCACCCTGAATTGCACCATTTGCACCACAGTAATTGTAGTTAACTACTTGTTAGGTGAAATTTCGTTTCCCATTTTTTTTGGGGTAATTTTTTGCCAATTTTTACCCGAATTTTTTGCAATTCCGTTTGGCACAATGGCGCGGCGTTAATCGCAGGATTTTCGCGCGATTTTTCTCTTGCTAAGCCGGAAGTGGAAGCTGTTCGAATGGAACTAGCTTAGCTGAAGCCTTTGTCCCCCACAGGCTACTACTACTTGCAGCAGCTTGTGTTTACATTGAGCCATAACTGGGCATGAAACCGTTGTTTTGTCTACAGTTTAGGGCCAACCTTTTCAGGGATTCAAAAAGAAAGAAGAAAAAAATGAATTAACAAATATCAACCATAAATTACAAATGTCACATTCATTATGCACATGGCGCTGCATAGTAATTAGGCTGCTCCTAGCTGCTGCTAGCATCCTCCACTCTTTCGGAAATATATTTATGACCACTTGATGAACTGCAGCAGAAGTAGAATCAGACGCAGAAGCAGAAGCAACCAAAGCCTGAGGGATGTGCATTCACTTTCGTCCTGGTTGTGCTCATTTGCATAACAATCAACTCATCGTTTGTGGCAATACCATGGAGCTACTACTACTATCAACCAGGAACCAGCAAGAGGGTTGGCCCTGGCCCAAACTCTAATGGTTTCCATCTATGTACATACATACTCTGGCAGCGGGTGTGAAGTTGTAAAGTTTAATGTATTGTTTGTCTAACAGTTTATTCATTTGGAAACACAGGGACATTCCCTGTGTGGAATATGAAATCGAAAATATTTATCATCTGGGGTTGAACATCCTACATCCAAAAGAAAAGTGATTTGGCATTAGAATGTGAATTCATTATTCAATTTAAATGATGTGGCGAAAGTTGTTTTCGAATACTACATAGTAACCATTTCTTTTGCTATCTTCTTCTGGTTATATTTTATTTTTTTTTTTTTTTTTTGCAATTGAACCACTGTTTCACGCATTCACTTTCTCTATATTTACTACGTGACTATTTTGCTATCTCGAAACTGTTTTCCTATTAATAATTACTTCCTACTCTTGCATATTGAATTCTTATGTTTTCACTTATCTTTTCGAGAATTTCCCATACGATTATCATTCTTAAATTGTAAGTTTCAACTTACTTCTAGAATCGCAACCAAGATATGCAGATTTTTTTAATAGTTTCATCAGTTTGAAATGCAAAAACATAATATTCTTGTCGGAGAGTAAAAACATTTTCAGTTTTTCGCTTTTTAAAAGGTAGCTTTATTTTATAGCAACATTTTTCATTTCAATTCAGAACTCACAACATTTTTCGACTTGATTTTTGAAGACTTATGAAGAGTTTGCAAAAAATGGTTAAGAATGAGATGAATTTTAAAAATCGGCCAAGAATTGGCTGCTTTAAAGGATCGTAAATTAAAGGTTTTTGGGAATGATTTTTGGGGGTTTTTTTAAAAGATTTATTTACCAAGTAGATTAATGTAAGACAAATTGAATTCTTTTACCAAGAACTATTAACAATTAACCGCATCTTCAGCCCTATCGATATTCTTATCTGATTTTTGATTTACATGTGTTTACATTTCCTTATGGCTGTCGTAGCAGTTTTTTATGTGACACAAATCTGCTTAAATTTGACTGTGATCGGATTAGCAATCAAAACTTGCATAACATTTTTACAGTTTTACAGTTTCAAATGGCTGATGTGGATGAGAGGAGGATGATTATCCTCATGCACACAAATGCGACAGATTGGCTCTGCTGCCTCGGTTAGGGAACTTATTGAGAAATAAATACATACATAGGTTGGTTGGCTGACTCGCTGGCTGACTGGCAGAGTAAATGTAACAAAATACTCGAACGGCTGTTTGTTTATCCAATGTTTTTCGGTTAGATGAGCACACAGAGAACTCTAAAACGAGTAAGGTAGGGGAAAATACGGTACGGACCTGCCCTTATCCTGCAACACAAACAACACAACGTCACAGATTTCACAGATAAACCAATTCGAGCAGGGCAATGAATTGGTAAAAAGGTCGAGCAACAACACCAAAGCGAATCTCTGCTAAAAAAAAAAAACAAAAAAGAAAGGGAAAACAATAAAGGGAAAAGGGGTAAACCTTTAGGATTTGCACGTGGTTCAGTCAAAGGGTTGAACAGATCAGATGCACCGTGTATGCGAATGGAAATGTGTGTCAACTTTTTCGCTAAAAAGGCGTAAAACAATCAATTCGGCAAATAAAATTCGATCTGCGAAATGGCCAAAATTGGCACGATTTCATGATATATGACTTGGAACATTTCATGCACATCATCATAGTTATATGTTAGCATCAGATCAAATGCAATAAAAGCACGTACATTTTTTTATTACGGTTACGTAATTTACTACCGAGTTATGGTAAGGTTCCATTGCACCTTAACCCTTTATTTGAACAATTTTTCAAAAAAAATTCAACGTCAATTTGTTGGCTCTAGGAAATACTAAACTTCGTCGCACTTCGCATCGAAAACAATGTGTAACGATTGCAATATATTTTGATATTTAAATATTACCGATAAGAGATCATCGCATCTGGTTTACAATTATGAATTGCACAGAATTGTTTCGGTTGGGACGAGCTTGCCATGTTCATCTCAAAAGGCATCTACTACAAATTGGAGAAAATCCATTCAATAACCGCATTTGAAGCGCACCCCAAGGACGGGCACTTGTCGCTATTAAAGGGCGGGGTTAGAGCATTGTAGTTGCTCCTTGTAGCATCTCAACTACAAATTTGTTTCCATTTTGGTTTCCTTATCTACTTAGGGAAATCGCTAAATTATTTTCGTTTCTACCATTAGCATAGCATCATACATATATAGTCGAGGGAGAGAGACAGAGCGTAATGCCGTCATTGATCCGTAGATAGCCATCAATATATAATACAGAGAGAGTGTAAGAAATATAGCTACCCCATGGCAATGGCACACACTAATGATGCCCCCCGACCTTGTTGCATCCCTCGTTGACATTTTTTTTTCTGCTTTTTGGGAAAAATAGATTGAATGCAGCTTAGCCCGGTCGCCCGCTGCGTATTTGCGCCGAGGACACACAAAACCAAGGGGACATAAACACAATACAATACAATAGAATAGAGACCGAGAGCCAGCGAGCGAGCGAGAAACATGTCGGGAGATATAATAATGATTATTGTTAAGATAAATCCCGACACCTTCAACAAAGCTGGCCAAATGACAAACGCCAAAACCAAAGTAAAAGACACGCAGCTGTGTTAACGGCTTAGTCAGTGAAATAATCACAACTTTGGTATGCATTCTGCATCTTAAGTTCGCCACCCTTTCTCTCACTCTCGCTCTAGGTAAATGGGTAACGGAAAATGTCTGCCCGTCAGCCAGTCAGTCAGTCAGTCAGTGAGCCAGTGAGCCAGTCACTGAGTTACTGAGTCGACTCTTGCCGGTTCATTCAACTAAATAATTTGAGTACCATTCATGCAGGTCCACTGACTGGCTCATGTTTCATGATTGTACGGTTGGTTCCTTTCGATCCTGCTGCTGCTGCCTCTGCTCTGCTCTCTGTTCAGTTGGTACATTCGTTTTGTAATTCTGTGGCAGGTGACGGGCAATCTTCCATTGTTCCGACCTCAACTCACCCCATATCGAATTGTAAGGGCGCAAAAATGCCCCCTACAATAAAAACAAGCTGCAATACACACACACACACACACACACACACACACACACACACACACACACACACACTCGCACACACAGTCATTCATTTTATGTGCACTGCAATATACAATATTTATTTGAATTTAAGTCTTTTGTTTGAAATCTGAAATCCGCGTACACATACATATGTATGTATACCCAGCTTAGGGTTGTTTGCTTTGGCTACTCCTTACTAGCCTTGACTTCTTAGTTTTTGTTATATGTACATACATGGTAGAAAAATAATAGTTTTTGTTTTTGTTTTTCCATCAACTTTATTAGCAAAATAATTGTTTAAAAGGTTTTTGTTTTTACATCGAAATTCATCTTATCACTTTTAAGTTTTGTATAAGTATATAGACCCTGATTCTCTGACTAGCTGGCTTTTCTTGCACTTGCAATGGCAATAACTTTTGTATATAGTACAATATGAATAAATAATTATATATGTATATATAGATATATGAATGTGTATATATAAGTACATCTCTATATATAATTAGATCTCTTCAATTTTAGCTACTGCCTAATCATTCTTACACAAAAGGTACATAGGGTAGAATCTCTGACTTAAGCTCTATGAACAACCGTTTCCATTTTTCCCTTCAAGACCTACTTAGAGTTAGTTTCTAGGCTAACTCCAAGTTAGTTTTAAAACGTTTCAAAGTTCTACACTAACTCCAAGTTAGTTCTGAGCTAGCCTTAGAAAGTTTTAGAATCGTTTCAAGATTCTAAACTAACTCCAAGTTGGTTCTGAGTTAGCTGGAGTTAATTTTTGAATCTCTAAGTAGGTCTTCGAGGGAAATGTGTTTAATTAATTAATTATTCCTACACAGAGAAAAAAGAATTCCAACTTGTCAATATCAACGAGACTTTAATTCTGCTAAATATTCGGTTCAGTAGGAATAAAATTATAGAGCGAATTGAAATGAAATTTGTCTTTTCTCTATGCATTGTTAAGATCTAGAAAAGGATAACCCAAATGGTCAGCGATTTGCAGATCTTTCTCCTACTATTAGTATTAGGCATTTGCCAAATTTGGTTATAGATTTAGCTCTCTTTGCGTTCAAAAGCTAAATTTAAAAGCAAATTCTATATCATGTATCAACTAATTGTTCATGCTATGAGAAGGAAAATAACTTAAGGAATACATTCGTGAGTTACTGCTTTCTTTTTAACACATTACCACATAGACAACAAAAAAAAAAAATAGTACTGAGTTACTTCTTTCTTTTTCACACATTTTCACGTAAGCAAAAAAACAAAAAAATAGTACTGGGTATGAGCACACTGAAAGAGGTGGGTATCACTTGATTCCATAAATTAGTTTCCTTCTACGAAATTCTGAATTATGCTCGTATCACACAAAATAGCTAAAAACGAATTGTGCCCTCAAAACTATGCTATACCTGATGGGGAAATGCTTTGTATGTGGCTGATGGCTGCGGATGCTCTTCGGGGTAATCCTTCCATGGTGGCGTCTGTGTATAGAAACTGCTCTGCTGATGCAGGCCCGACTCCGTGTTGGATTGATGATTGACAGCAGCCTCAAAGCTGCCACGGAATAGATCATATTTCTCCTGCGAGAAATGAGACTGCGACTGCGACTGCGGCTGCGACTGAGACGCAGTCGGAGGAGCCGCAACGGGTGGCATCTGATCCTGCTGGTGTTGATAGAAACGCATGCTGCTGGCAAAGTCGAAGCCAGGTGGATGTTGTAACTGAGTCTGGGGCTGGAGCGGGGGCTGGGGCTGAGGCTGATAATCCAAATTGTGCTGATATGGCGGCATCATCTGTTGTTGACCATGATGTGATGATGGAGATGGTGAATTCGGACCACCACCAGGAGGAGCATAGGGAAACATCCGTCCACAACCAAACATGGGAAACGGTTGTGGATTCACGAAAAGTGCATCGAACAACTCCTTGGTAATCCTTTCGCCACTTAAGGTGAAATTTTGTAGCTTCTCCAGATCTAGATTGATGGTGCCACCACTTTCGAGCACTTGCTCCAAAGCGAATATGTAATTGTGAGCAAAACGCAGAATCTCAATTTTCGTAAGTTTCGTCTCCTCGGGCAGGGAGGGTAGCGTCACACGGAGCTTCTCCAGTGCATCGTTGAGAGTATGCATACGATTGCGTTCCCGATCGTTGGCCTTCATCCGGCGAAACTTCTTGATGCGCACAACCTGAGTGGGACTCCGCGATCGCGTGACTCTGTTCTTGCCGACGGCATATTTTCTCTTTTGCCTTGGAGCATCTGGATCCTCTGGGGATTTCATCGGTGTGCTTGTCAGCTGCGGCTCAAACGCTCCACAGTTCGGACCTGCCCGACTATTGAGATGCTCCACCAGAGTGCGTCCACTACGCGTGCTGTGATTGCTGCTAGTATCGAGGAGACCCACAAATCCTGGTGGCGGTGAATTGTTCATTGTTCCTGTGCCTGTCTCCCAACTTCCGGCGGCGGCGGCGGCATATGCCGGCTGGACGCCTGGAGGCGTGACATTTGCCGAACTGTTGTACGTCTCATCAAAATCCAAACGGCGCCTCGAACTCGAGCTTACATTGGCCGCATCCGTTTCGAAACTCTTCTCGTAACCACTATCAAACGAAGCATCATCATCATCATCATCGAACTCGAAGGCTTGATGAGTTGGAGCTCCATTATACGGATTATAGCAGGCAGCCATAGTAAAAACTTGATCTCGTTGAATCTGTGTCTCTCTTTGGTTCTTCTAAATGCCTCCAATGCGCATTTTCCGTTCACTATAATGGTCGCTGCTTAGTGTTTCCTTTCTTTTGGGTTTCGCGTGCCCGCACCAACTAAAAGCTAGCAAGGAGTGCGCACTGGTTTTATGTGCCCAGCCATTAGTGCTAGCGCAGTAAGCCCGCTGATTTAGCAGCAGCAACGGCAACGGCAACGGTTACAACCCTCGACGCATTGTCGTCGGTCGTGACGGCGCCATGGCACACAAATCCCAAAAGATATGCGCGCCGTGATTGTCGCCAGGGGGTTGATTTCACACACATACACACACACGGGAACACACACACACACATGGTAAACAGATTCGTTCTACCAGCCAGCGCTACCAGTTAAAATACGAGCATTTTTTACGCTTTACTGGAAGGCCTCTAAGCTCTAAGCCAATCGGAAAGATGTCTGCCCGTTGGTGTCTGCCGAGGATCAGCAATGACGCCAATGACGGGGTAAAGTGGCAAAGTTCAAAGCAATTTTATGATGGATTTTTTTTGGTTTTTTCGGCAGTCTTCAAAAGAACTCGTACATCGATTTGGAATGCAAATGAGTGAAGAGCCTACAAGAGTGCTAGGAAAGCTCAGATAGCCTCTTTTGAAAATCCCGCTTGAAGAAAACTTATGGCGAAATAACTGGATGATTTCTGGATCTAAACAAATAAAAGTCATCTAATGGTCAGTCCTGCCTTCGAACATTACCATTATCCCTACAACTAGTAACATTTTAAATGAAAATATCATTTTCTCGAGAGATGTCATCAGGATTTCGGAGAGACATATTTTAAAATTTCCCTTAAAAAAAAGTGCCGCAAAGGCTTGGAAGTGGGTGGCGCAAGTGAAGAGGTTTCAATTACCCGCAACTCTTTTTTTTATTTTATTGTTGTGCCATAAACCGCAATAATCGTTTAGGGCTTACGCCTGTCACTAAGCGAATTATTTGCCACGTGGCCAACAGACCGACCGTCAAAACACTTCGGAACGCAACATGTGTAGGACTGCCGCTGCCGCTGCCACTTCCACTTTCCAGGCCACGTGACCTCAGCCATAGCTTACCGGCTGCTCAAGTGGTTAAGTGTGCCAAAGATGAGCAAGGATTGGATGCACGTGAACTCGTGCAGATTTGTTATGATATGCCGCAATTGTGGCCAAATTATGTGGCACGAGCCATTGACACTTTGAGAGTGTCAAGGATACTAATTGAGTTATTGAAACCAGCTGCGCTTATTAGCTATGAAATTGCATTATCTGACCTCCAACAAAATGAAACATTTTCTTTATCTATTTGCCAATCCCACTATCCTAGTCTTTAAGTAGTTATTCCAAGGTGAAGTCGTTATTTCAATATTATGACAAAGTGGAAACCCATTAAAAATGGTCCATTAAAAGGGACGTTCGCGTTTCCGTTTCGTTTTTAAATTTAGATCAATCGTTATATATATTCAATATCAATATCTCAATTTCACTGACTATAATCTGAAATAAACTAAGTTATTTAACTAAGTACTTCAAGTGAATTTTCAGACATTCGCACTTAAATTTGTCATTTCTTGTCATGCAAAATCTTCGAACTCAAGCAATTTTAAATTATAAAAACAATATATATAACAAGAATTAAAAAAAAAAGAAGAATTCGAAATCCAACATGCCATAACCATTGGACCATTATCAGATCGGAGGTACGTACATATAAACTTTTATCATTGTACTTTTGTAGAGAGAAGAGTTTCCAACACAATAAACTATGTAAATTCCTCACCAGGATCAATCCTGATGTTTCTACGAAACTCGTTTTAGGAAAAAATCGGACTACTAGATCATCAAATTCCATTCGAAATGAAGTTTTGTTTCGTTCTCTAATCGTTCACAACCCAAACTTACTGATCAATATGTTTCAATTGGACTGTTAACTCTATTTATCGGTGGAATTGGAAATGAATTCGTTCATACATATGTATGTATATACATATAAGGTGATGTGTATCAGACATAGTCAAGTCAAAGAACCCATTTCCTTGTAGGACCTTTTTTTATTTTATTGAAAAATGTTTGAGTAGCGAAATTTGTGTTTGTTGGCTTTATTTGAGCCGTTTGGCTTCAACCAGAATATTTAGCATCAGTCAAAAAAACTATCTACATATGTATGTATAACTAAGATTAAGTAGGCTAAATAAAATAGCGTATACCTTACTAATTAAATGATTAACTTTAGAATTCAATATGTGTGTGTATCATTAAGCGTTTTGGTAAAGCAAAGCTGCCAAATCTTTGACATTAACTGTAAGAGAACTTTTCGAGAAGCTTATCAACTAAATAGACCGTATATAAAGCAAATACTTATGTTAGTTATATATATAAATGTATATGCATATAGCTCAATGGTTAGCCGAATAAATGGACCTACTAACTCACCTAGTAAATCCATTTTAATACGGCCACTGCCATCAGGCATCATCTTGAGCAACACTTTTCATGGACGTCAAAATTCACAGGAGGCGGCACGTGTTTGTTGATAGCCTTAGCCATTTCAAGTGCTGCTCAGCCGACACGTGTGACCAATTTTAGTTGCCGGTCCCTCCGATATGCGATAATGCATATCAATTATATAGTTAATTATGAAGTGGTTGGACCAATGTCAACCAATTCCTACGGAGTTTGTTTTTTTGTTTCGCCCTTTAGGCGTAGAAATCTTGTTCCTCGATAAACAGATGTACACACACTCACACACCCAGAGTCTTAGATCTATATGTATGTACGATTTCCATGAGTATTGTGAACCAAAGTAAATATTAAATGTGAGTGTTTGTCTGTGTGTGTGTGTGTGTGAGTGCGCCTTGGGCTAATTGCATTCTAACAAGCGAAGCAAATTCAATTTTGTTCCTCTCTCTCATGGGTAGTAACCAACCCCCGACTGCTTCCTTTCGTTCCGGTCACGTATAAAGTGGTGAGTGGGAGAGGGAAAGGGAGAGGAAGAGCTAGAGAGAGATGTGCTCGGCCCTAGGGCAATGCAACTTTTCGTTTTGGATGTTAAAAGGGAACGATTTCCTCCTCGTATAGTGGATCAAACTCGACGACCAGAGTGTTAAATTGTGATAAGGACGAATCGGACGATAATTCTATTACATCTGGTGAATTGCCAGTTTTGATGGCCGATCCTGGTTTCGGTCCCAGTCCCGCTACACTACGGCCTCCAACGCCGCCACGATTAGCACCGCGTCCGCCGCGAACTCCACGTCCACCACCACGACCACCTCGCACACCACGTCCTCCACCACGGCCGCCACCACGACCGCGTCCACGTATGCGAATGCCGCGCGCTGTGGTAAATCCACGAGGAGCATCCTCCAAATCCGTTGATGAATCCGAGGTAATATGCTTAAAATTAGGCCTAAACATCTTGCCACGCGTCGAAGAGCAAGGCGTATCGGATGTTATATGGACAAATCTCTTGCGTTTCGGACCTGATTCGGATTGATCCGACGAATTGCTTGTCGATGAATGACTATCGTTTGGAGGGCTAAGACTTTGCCAATTGGGCTGATCATACGTGCAACGCTTGCGCTTGGATTGCTTCTGCATGTCCTCCATATTGAGCCTCCTGATGCATACACGAAAGTCACGCAGTTGGTGTATATCGTTAGCGGTAAGACGGTTCAGACGAACCACTAAATGGCGATTGAGACACTCCTGGATAAGTTGCATTTGTTGAGCATCCTCAGCGATGGTTTCAATCATGCTTGTTGTTTCCTTTGCTATATTATTCTCTTGTGTCTCGATCGCCTCCACTTGGTCCCGGTTTTCCTCTACTTCAATTTTAATGGGCTGCATACACGGATTGGGCGGATTAGTCGACTCTGGGATTATCTCTTGTTTTATGGTAAAACATTGTTGCTCCTCCTGACTTTTTGCGTTGGACTCAATAGAATCATTGGTATCATGCATATACAATTGACCACTGTGATCCGAATCTGAGATACTAGATGAATCACGACGTTCCAGTTTCACAATAGCCTCGGGCATCGCTTCTTGGGCTGGGACTTGGGCTGGGACTTCGGCTGGGACGGGGGCTGGAGTTGGTGCTTCAGCTTTAACCTTTGTTATCTGCTTTAGGCTTTGCAGACTTTTAAATTTACTAAGCACCGAACTGCTTTCCATTAAGAGATTACCATCATTTTCGACACTCTGCAATTCGTTAGTCTCGTAGCTCCAAATGTCGGCAAAGGCCTTAAATCCAGTTGTCTCATTGCTATATTTGGTTCTAGCCTCGAGCAGCTCAACAAACGAACGTTTTGCTGGCGGTGGCAATTCACGCTCCTCCACTTGTTCCGGAGATGGCGAACGGGATGATTTCTCTTCCTTAATTTCTGGCACTAAGACGGATATCGTATCGGCTGCAGTATCTATAATGGGCGAAGATCTACGACCACTACGTAAGCTTCTGTCCATATCTGAAATCATTGCATTGGCCACCATGGCAGCAGCTCGTTTGCGTGTTCGACGACCTGTACTTAAGGTGAAATTCTCATCACCTTCATCCGAGGCCGGTTCCTCCTCCTCATCCTCGAAAATAACTGGATTCAAGAGAGAAAGTCGTTTAATTTTTTTTCGTACAAATAAAATTCTGTACAATTTCTTCTTCTTACCTTCATCCCAGAATTTACGCGTATGCCGTCGTTTGGCGGGTGGTGGTGGAGGTTTTTCTACTTCCTCAACTTCCCCCTCATCGGCACTCACTTCATTTTCGGCCTCTGCGAGATTGGCAGCATTCTCATAGCCCTCCTCAATGCTGCCATAGTCCAATTGTGGACGATTCTTATACTTGTCATAGTCAATGTGAAGGAATTGCAGCTTATCATTGGCCTCCGCCATATTTAGAGCCACAAACTTATTCTTCAGATCCTTGCTTTTCAGCAGGGCGCTGCAACGTTCGTGCAGTATCTGCCATTCCAGGGCCCAGGAGTAGCGCTTATTTCGCGGCTGAAATGCCACGGTAAGGAGGTCTTTGATAACGCTACGCGGCAAACGCAAAGCCAGCAGAGCCTGATATATGGGATCATAGTCACCGATAGGGGCATCATGATTCGTAATGGTCACAATCTCATCCACATCAATTGTTGAGCTAAGTAGCTCGTATTTTACATTATAAGCTGCCCCCGTTTGTGCTCTACTGCACTCCTCGTCCTCACGACGTTTTTTCTTGATGCGGGAGCAACGTTTCACCTCATTGTAATAGGGCGCAATGGGATGCAAATAGAAGGCAGTAAGCCAGAACTCAGCCTCCATGAAACCATGCTCATTGAACTCTTTGGCCAAATCGGCATAATTATCCGACAAACTGTGCTCCAAATTCAGCATGAAATCTATGGTCAGACCAGGATGATAACGCCATATTTCAATGGCATTTAATCGTTGACCAATTATCTTTAGCAATAAGACAATTTTGGCAAACTGCCAGCCACGAAATTTCTGCAAGAAAAATAAATAAATAGAGAAAGAGAAAGAGTGGGTTTAACATAGAAAACAGAAAGAGATAGAGGGATAAAGAGAGAAACTAACGCGTTGAGCTAGTAGCTGATAGACAAATTTCAAGACTTCTTCATTGTTGGGAACATTCTGGAATACAGGATCACTTTGTCGATCCATTTCGTCATCGATCTCTGGCAGCGGCTTTTCATCATCATCACAGTTCTTGTAGTTGCCAATATTACTTGCTCGATTGCCTTTGCAGATCTGTTGCTGATAGCTCAGATTCAAGTCGACCGTATGCGGCGGTGCATGGCTCTTGTTTTGCGAATCGGATTTTTGTAATTCGTTGAGAAGAAATCGTTCGCTATTCTCTCGCTCTTCCACATAACGATGCATTAGGATTTTAAAGTGCGGCAACTGCGTGAGAAAATCAGTCTCATTTAGGGCCATTATTTCCAACAACTGATTGCCCAGCAAATAGCTTGCGTAGGCCTCCAACATGACCGCGAATGAGGTAACCATATTCAAATTGAATTGTTTAAATACAATCTCCTTGAAGAAGTCACTCTTACTCAAACGCAACAGCACACAAATCTGGGCAATGAGACGAGCTGGAGTAAAGATTATGTCATAGGCCACTGGAGCGTCCTTCATGCTCTGGGCATAGAAACCAATGTTAAACATCTAAAAGAGGCAACTAATTTAAGTGGTTTCTTGGAACAAAAGAGTTCAGCTTGCTTACCAGATTATCAATGACATAGCCTCGATTATCATCCGCCACAAAGACAGTCAAGAGATAGAGATGACCAATCAATGCTACGGCAGTTTGATCCTTCTGCAGTGACTCAAAACTAGTCTTGGCATTGGCCTTAAGCCAAGCGGCCATCATTCGTAGCGAAAACTGCTTCACGGCCTCCCAGTTTCCAGCATTAAAAAGCTGCACCAGACGTAGCAGTATTAAATGAAGACCTTCTTGCTTATAAAATGTTATATCTAAGGGCGGAGAATCTTTAGAATATGTTTATCTCGGTTATTTTGATTTGATTACCTTCTACTGTGCCTGCTGGCACAGCATGCTCTATGGAGTGAAGTTTGTTACTCTTTAGATTAGCAAACAATTGCTGCAGATATGGCAAATTCCATGGTTTTACATGAAAATTTAATATATATGGCCAATCGAAGTCGGCCAGCATTTTAATGTCGGCAAAATTCAGCCGGGCCACATTTAGGTAGTAAAGCAACATTTGTTTAAGACTGTTAGAGCAGCTGGTCCATTCCTGGCTAAACAGCAACTGCAGCGAGTAATGGGCCAACACTTTAACCACATGACGCAGTGCCTCCCCCTTAACCTGCTCCTGACTTTGCAGCTGGCACACTTCCCAGCCGTATATCAACTGCAGGAGACGATTGTTACCCATAAGTTCATACACATCCACATCGCAGCTGCCATTGAAAAATACAAACATTTTCTATCGGAGAACATTTTATGAGAACTGATGAAATCAACCAAATTCAGGGTCAACTTACCGCTGAGAATACATCATAGTTGAGCTGGGAGGAGTATTGGAGAAATTTCTGCTCGTCCAGCAGGTTCAAAGGTAAAATGATTTCCATGTTTGCCTGTGACCATCGATGGATACTAATTCAACATAAATTTAGATACAATACACTAATAGACTTAATTCTTATTTGTTTGTTTCTATTTCCATGTTAACTTTTCGATAGCTACAATATTAATCGATAACATTGGTGTAGCAAACAATCGCTATTGATAAAAGTGTTGGCTAAGTTCGGCGGGCTATCGTTTTTTAAACTATTCGTTATACGTTGTTTTTTGCCCCATATCAAAAACCAATTTTCAATTCAATGTATCAACTAAATACTAGATTATATTTGAGCCCAGACTTATGTGTACTCCCATATAAATCTTGTATATTGTCTTACTTTGAACAAGGTTATATCAAAAATAAATGGCGAAACTTAAAAACAAACTGAAAGTCGTTATTCATTCATTCTTAGAGAGAGGTGGTATCAGTTACGATGCAGGATGCAGGACACAGCAGCAGCAACAGTAGCAGGAACAGCCACCTTACAGCATACCAAAGCCCTTCGAGTAGTTAATGGCCTTGAGCAGACGCTCCTCTAGCTTCTCTTTGCTACTGTATTCGGGTAGCAGCAGGACATTAAAGCAAGTGTGCGATGTAGGCAATCGATCGCTGTCTGGTCCATGTCGTGTGATCAATAGACGCAAACACTTCAATCCACCAACAGGAACCCGCGCCGAGCCTGTGGTGAACTCGAGTAACTTGCGCTTGGACTCATGCGGCATGCCATGAACAATGCTCCAGAAATCCTGAATAATTTGTGTCTCTTTCGTGTAACCACCCTCGTATTCTGTCGAGTGCTCCAGCTCAACAAAATCAAACTCCTGCAAAACAAAAAGCAATTACACGATGAATCCTTCTAAAGGCTCACAAAAATGTTTTGATTTGGACTTACCCGACTCCCACAGACCAGCATTTCGATCTCCTCGGGTCGGAAAAGCAACTTCAATGGCGACTCATCGGTCACCATTTCGAAACCTTTACGAAACGCATTAAACTGTTGCTTAATATTCGTATTTAGGAGAAAATCTGCATATAGATTGACAAAGAGTTTCTTATTGTGCTGCCCCACGACCAATTCCTTGCCATTGGGAACCAGCTCGTGTTCAACCATTTCACCAAATACATTGCTGTAGCTGATGCGGAACGTCTGATCGAATACCTCCTCCATATCCTGACCCTGATAGTCCAGCATGGACTTTAAACTCTTATATAACGTGGGACTCCAGTCGCTTAGATCATAAAAAGTGCCGCGATAGCCCATTAGCTTACGATAGACGACCATGGGAAAGTTCACAGCCAGAATCACATTATTATAGATGGCCAATCCGATGATAATGCCAATTAACGTAAATTGTGCACCATTCTCAAATGGTGTTGCATTAAACCTGATCACAGCAACAAGAAGAAAAATAAATGATAAATTCTGAGATACCACTTCTTTGGAGTCGAAAGTTTTTTTACCACATATTATTGGTCTCCTCCTGTTGGACAAACATGCCAAAAGCCGGATTGAATATCTCCTCGACAATAAGTTGAAAAAATTCTTTGGATACGCCGCCCTCATCGATGCCTTGTTCGCCAACAAATTCCACGACCAATTGTTTCTTTAAATCCTTTGGATTACTCAAGGCTACCAATTCCAGCTGAGGATTTGGGGAGAAATTAATAAAATAGTGAGAGATGAGACAAGTCGCTCTATTAATGTACCCATTATATTATGCTTACCCCAACGAGAGCATCATTGATCAATTGATCCCTACGCACATTCAGCTTTAGATCAGGCCGCGGTGGAGCCACATCCTGATCGCCATCGTGATTTAAATTATGGAGTATTGAGTAGAGCGATGAATAACGCTCGCTATACATACGCATTCGACTGTCATAGTAGAGGGCATCCACTTTGGTCGCTGGCGTCAGGATGAAAGCGTAAAGCATAAAAGAGAAATAGTTGCTATGAGTAGTCCCCAGTTCGCTCTCCATGGCCAGAGTCTTATAGGAGAGATAGTCGTGATGCATTTGAATTCCATCGCTGAGGGCATCGTTGTAGAACTCTTCGAGAGGCACAAGTGGATTCCGGCAATCTATGCACGACACTTGCAACGCCTTTTCCAGCTGGTCTTCGGCAAATTTCGGCATATGCGGATTCAAATGCGAGCTGTACATAAAGAAATCATCCTCAACGGCAGCAACAGATGATGAAACCCCGGCACCACTTTGCTCCTGTCTCTGAGCCGATTCTAGCTCCTGCTCAAGTGGCAAGCGACAAGAAGGTATATCCAATTCACTGGCCAGAATATTGGCATAGAAAACAATCTTTAAGAAACAAATTGTGAAAATATGTAAGAATGAATAATTGTGAATAAATATTGCCGGTTCTCCACCTCTCACCTTGAGCACTTTTGTCACACTGATGATATGCTCATTCTCCCGCACTGCCTCTTCATCGAGCAAGACTTGCAGTGTGATCTGTTGCTGACAGGATGCCACCAGAGCCTTCAGTTGATCCGCACAATGTGTTGCCCAAATGCGTGCCAGACGCGCCTGTGACCCGACAGGCATAACGGCAGCAGCATGACACAGCTTGGGCAGGGCACGATCCAAATATTCCATGTCGGTGACACTGTTCTTGGCTGAAAAATAGAAGACGGATGTTTGAATACTCTCGTCCTATTGGTAAGCCAATGTAGCTTACTTACTGTTAGTGGCCAAATCGAAGCAGATCACCAGACAATGGAGCACTTGCTCCCAATCGGGTCCATAGTGACGCATATAGCGCATACAATCGGCAAGTTTGATAACGCTAATCGTTAGCTGTTCGGCTAATGAACGGCATGGGGCAGAAAAGATTAGCCGCTGAACTCGTCGCAGTCCTTCGAAATCCACCTGGGTGTCACCCGAAATTGATGATTCAGCCGGCTTTGGCTTCTGCTGTTGCTCTTCCGTTGATGACTCTTCGTCCCGCTTAAGCATGGGTTCATCCTCATCCAAATTGTTGCCCTCATCTTCGGTTCTATGTTCCTCTGTAGTCGTTTCTGTTGGAGTTGTTGCCGCTTCGCTATAATCCTGGTCTTGATCCTGCTCCGATGGCCTCTGCTGTGTACTATCTTCATCTTTGTCATGCTCTCCTTCCAGAGTGCGCAATTGCTCTTTGTTCAGGGCTCCCGGCGTTTTGGCCAAAAGCTTTTGCAATTCCTTAGACGCCGACGTTGCGGCTTCCCCTGGTACTGATACTGTTACTACCGGTACCGGCTCATCTCTTGTGTCCTCAATGGGTTTTATAAAGCTTTTGCTTAGTCTCTCTATACTAGAAAAGGTATCACTGATCGCCTGGTGTATGCGATCATAGTTATCTGCATCCAAGCCTGTCAAATACAGCATTTCTAGTAAATGAGCATCTAGCGATTCTACAGGAGCTAAAGTGGGCGTCTCTGAGCTAGAGCTAGATGAGGGCTGTGCAACGGTCGCTGCTCCTATTCCAGCCGCTGTAGAAGTTGTTAATGGTGGTAGAGCTCGCTGAGATTGAATGCTGGTGGAACTGGCGGAGGTGATAGTGGTGGTAGAACTACGACTACTACTGGTGCTATTGCTGCTACTACTGCTGCTGCTATTGCTGCTCTCATTCGATGACAACATATCCACATCCTGCTGCTGTGGACTGAGGAAACAAAATAACAGAGCAAAAAGTTAGGATTGGCTTTGCCAATCGATTGGAGGTACAAGAAGCGCACCTGTTAGTTGGATCGCTTGTACTACTGCTGCTACTGGTGGCGGAATTAGTGGAGATGTCACAAAGCTGGGCATCTTGGGAGAAGAGCTGCAAGGCTCTAGCGGCCACCTCATTTGGTGTCATGGATGCTACTTTGCCACTGGAGGCGCAGTTGGCATTGGTGCAATGGGCATTACCGCAGCCTGATTGTAATTGATGGAAATAACGATGGATCAGGCTGCGCACCGCCGAGCGCTTCATTTCGGGCGTGGCGCGCCCACCTACAACAGACGATGATGATGTCGAGGCGCTGAGAGAAATTTACTTAATTTACTGCTCTCTCTCGCTTATATCTCAAAATCGTTTTTATCTCACCTTGAGACGCCTGGCGAGCGCGCCTTCTGTTCTTGATCATCCCCTCCACCGCTCATTTGGTACCTGTGCTCCGCCGATTCCAAATCCCCCAAATAAATGAAAACCTTCGCGTTGCTGGCTTCGGTGATATGCCACTGCCAGTATTTCCTATTTTCTAGTGTGCTGCTGTCAAGTTTCCTTTGTTGTGCCAAAATATGCGTGGCGAAAAAAGGGTGCAAAAAATCGATGTTCAATGTTCTATCTCCCCCTACACCGCTGCTCCTTTGGTTTTCCTTGTTGTGTTGTCTTAGCTTGTCTTTGGCGTTGTCGTCTAATATTGGGTCATTGGTTTCTTTTCTCAGTTCGTAGAGTTTCAACTTTGATTTTCTGGCTCTATTTTCGCAAACGATTCATAACAAAAATTTATTTTATTTGAGTTGAAAAACACAAAAGTGTTGTTTATCAAATAAAGCAAAATATTGAAAAATCATCCGTATGCACAATTTATGGTCACACTGCAAAATAACTTTAATCATTTACAGCACTGGAAACCAATAATATCGATATAGACAAGAGTTTAAAAAGTATTAAAGTTGTTATGCTGGTTTTCTTTTTTAAAACATACTTTAAAACATATGGTTTATTTGGAGCTGGCTAACTTCATGGGAGCTGAGTCCAGGCTTACAACCGTTATAATTATAAAATTAATAAACATCCTAAGAATTTAAAAAATCCATTATATATAACTTTTCGTTCAGTGTATTTTGTGCTTTTTTAGTGTTGCAAAAATCTTTTAGGTTTAATCATAAACTTATCGATAGGTCAGACGGTCTTATCAGCTGTCGTCGCATTTTCCATTTTTCCTGCCAAAATAGAAAATAGAAAACAAAGTTTCCCTATTTTTCCCCCTAAAGATTGAATACGCGGAATGTGCAACATGAAGTGAAGTGGGTCCAGTGTACCCGAACCCCAGCATATCCAAAATTAATATACGTGCAATTGCAAATCGAGGCAAATGACAGAAAAGGAGAAGGAAAAGGTTGAGGTGCAGCTGCAGCTATGCATTCGTGGAAATGTGAGCTGGCAGCAGCTGCCCGTCCATTTGAGATCCATGCTGAACAACAACCAGCGCGACTATGAGAAATATGTGTTCAACTATAGCTTGAAGAACCAGCTGCGCTTTCGGGGCAACCTGGCCTCAAAGGTGTTCCGTCAGGAGCAGCGCTACTACGAGTTGCTCATCCAGAAGAATATCAATGGATTGGGAGTCTTTCCCTATCATTTGGCCGATATAGTGACAAAGGGTTTGCGTGTGACGCCATTCAATTACTATTTGGATGTGCTCAGCCAGTTGCTGCGTAGCGACAAAAGCTACGATACGTTGCCAAATTTCACTGCAGCGGATTGCCTGCGCGTCCTGGGCATTGGTCGAAATGAGTATTTGGCTCTGATTAGTGATCTAAAGACGCATACCACGCGCTCCATACTCTTCAGTGCTAAGCCAAATCCTCTAGATTTTCTGCCAAGGTTTCCCGTTCATGTGCACATCGAACCCTGGTGGCGTTTGGACATTGGCTATGTCCTGGAGACGGATATACGCTACCTTTTGCCAGCCGAGCGCAGTTTGATCGATGATTTGATTGATTTTGGTGCCCAGCCAGCTGGTAAATGTGACTATCAAGTGGTCCAGAGTCTTTATCGCAAGGGATTGATCTACTTAGATGTACCCATATCGGGTGAGGATCGCATTTGTATACCACCCTTGAGAAATTTTGTGATGAATCGCGTGAGCGGTGATTATTTTGAGAATTTGTTATACAAGATTTTTGTCAGTGCCGATGAGCACATGACCATAGCGGAATTAGCCCATATGTTACAGCTAGAGCTGGATATGGTCAAGCAGGCTGTGTCATTCATATGTCGTCTAGGATTTGCCCAGCGTAAGGAGGAACTGCAGCAGCAGCAGCAACAACACGCTAGTTGGGCGGATCATAAGCGACAACAAGTGCCAGAGACGCCACAGATAACGCCATTGAATTATAATAATTTTGATTTCGAACAGCCGAGTCCAAGTCCCAAGACCCCGCAGAAGGGCGAACGAGATAAGGACAAGGATAAGGATAGCAGTTCCATTGGCTATCTATCCTCAGATGGTAATACGAGTGACTTTAGCTTCGCCCATATGAATATCACGCCCCCCTCAATGGCAAATCCCCAGACCAGTGATGATCAAGAAGATCTTGTAGAGGTAGTTGCTCCAGTTCAGATAGCAGCCATTCCACCCAAAAGTGGCAAGCGAGTGGGATTTCTCTTCGATTCCACACTAACCGCATTCCTTATGATGGGCAACTTGTCGCCTGGTCTCAAAAATCATGCCGTCACCATGTTTGAAGTTGGTAAATTGTGCGAGGAGAGCATGGATAGCTTTCTGGCGGAATTGGAGCAGGTGTCGCTGTTGGATGCCGAGGGCGAAGGTGATGTCTCGCGTTATTTTGCTCATGCCGTCATCTTAAGATCCACAATTTGCTCATTGCGTCATATACTAAACGGTGGTCTCGATCTCTTGCGCTTAGAGTGCCTCGAGGGATTGGACAGACAGACGCGTGATCGTGTCCTTGAAAAGAAATATAAATTCATAATTTCCGCCTCACCGCTAACAGCGCAATTGAGTCACACATTTAGCATTCCATTTTTTGGACAATTTCTACGCAGTTCCGATGTGGCGCCCATGTGGAGTAAAATCTTCTACAATCATATCACGGGTGAGTCGTCCTTGCGATTCTGTAGAGATTCGGAATCACAAATGGAATTGATTATGAATGATTTTCTCATATTTGATTAAATAACGCTCTTATCCATGGCAGGCTATGGTCCCCCTAGTTTGTTGTTGTGCCGTGGAACTGTCTTGAAATCACTGCCACGCCTCTTTCTGGGCTATGGGAAGCTGCTGGTTAATATCCTACATTCCGATTCATATATACTCAATTCGGAAAACTTTCGCAATCTTAACGATCAATTGAAAAACGGGTGCATTCTGCTCCAGGGATATGGGATACGTTCACCCGGCCAATTGCAATATGAATCGTTTCCATTCTCTTTGCCAAAGGATGAGCGTCAGGCCAAATGGACAGGCCATAGGGCCGTGCAGAAGCTATCCGAATTGATTGATTTGCATCATCAATGCGGTTATATTACATTCCTTAACACAGGCGTGGCTGATCTCGGATGCGAGGACTATGAATTAGATGTGCATCTAAAATTGCCGCAGGGCGGCAAAAAGCAAAAACTGCCTCAGCAGCAACAGATTAGCAGCAACAAATCATCAACGAATCTAGTGCCAAACCAAGAGAAGGGACAGCAACTCAAGAGTCCCGATGAGAATCATTTCGCCACTACGCCAGATCATGGACCGGCCAATGAGTACACTTCCGATGATTGTAATCAAGTGCTGGCCAGTGAATTGGCCAAATGTAGTCGCACTGGTGACTTGGTATCCCAGAGTTCTGTGGAGATACCTCTAGCCAGGCCAATTGATGAAAACGAGGACCTGGAGCAGGATGAGGCGGAGGAAGAGGAGACTGCCGAGGAGTGGACCCTGCTGGATGTGAGCTTTGGTGTACCACTCTTCGATGTGGACACCAATACCCGGATCTGTGAACATTTGGTGCGTGACTTGTGCACAGATAGCAATCTGGAGAGTCTCATCCATGCCGCCCAACAGACGCAAACGCTGTTCCTGGAGTTTGTGCGTCAGTGTCTGTACTTTGAGAATGATCCATCGATGCCAGTGCAACTAAGCGAGCCACTTCAATCGGCACGACCCTTGCCGCATCCTCGCATCAATCTGGCATTCGAAAATGGACGTGTGGGCTATTGGAATGGACGCTAGAAGATCGACTAAACTACACATTCCCATACCCCACCCCTCCAAAAAAAAAAAAAAACTTTTCAACTGCAGAGTATTTGTTTGTTGAGCTTTACATGTTACCCCTCCACCCCTTTTGTTGCGTTTCCGCTTCTACCATTCCTCTTCAAAGTCCTTGTACAGTTACGATTCCCCTATAAATGCTTTATACATACACATATATATATATATATAGATAAATCTTAGTCAGCGTTAGCGCCTGAATGTATTTTTATTATTTTTTTATTAGTTTTGTAAGACGCGAGTTTGGCAATATGCCATACAAAGAGAGGCATAGAAACCATATATATACACATATACATATATAAAATATGTATGATATAATTGACATATATATATCTAATTGTATTATCTGAATAAAATGCAATTTTAAAACCTCCCACATAAAGCAGTTGCCTCTAGTTTTGGTTTATTTAAACCTAAATACCTATACTACTATGTTATATAGCTTGAGATTCCCTGGAGACAAGCGATCCTTTGACTCTGTGAAAAAAACTATTCTGAATTTAGATGGCAGATCCAAATTTAACTAGAATATTTTGTTAACAATATTCGTTTGGTCATTAAAAATTCGGAGAAAATTCGAACTTTCCTATAATATTTCGAGTATACATATTTAGGATTCGTCTACTTTCTTATAAGAATACATACATACATATGTAAAAAATTCTTTAACCTTCGGTTTTTATTCATGTCTAATAACATTTTCATTTTGGATACCAGCCAAAAAAGTAAAACACTAAAGAAATATGAAAGAAATCACCCAAAAACAATATTTCAATTTAAATTCCTTTTTCTTGAGGAACTCGACACTTTCTGGATCAATCCAGAGGATCAACTCCTCATTATCACAAATGTGGGTGATTGCCAGCTCATTATAATCTTTGGAGTTGGCCAACAAAGTCTTCCGTTCCACCACACACCATTTGTCCGTGCTGAGGCCGGAATTTTGGAGTTCCAGCAATTGTAGGACACTGGCCAATGCCTTGTTCTTCACAACTTCCGGCAAGATCACCGAGCTTTTAATTAAAGTGAAATTGTCAATAAAGGGTGACGATTTATAGTTCTTCAGAGAGCTTAGATTGCGGGTTATCCATTCGTAGGTGTCTTTGTTGGCACATGTTAAATACAACTTCTCATTATATTTAGCAACCGACTGCTTCTCACTGAATTGGAAGCGATTACAGTTCTGAGAGGTCTCGAACAGAGCATAGAAATGGGCCATTAAGCCACTGAAATCCTTGTCGGGCAAATCTGTGGTGATGGCCATCATAAACTGGCGATGCTCTGGACTAACGGACGCATAAGGTGGTGGTGATGGCACCGGCTCATTAGGTTTGGAACATTTGACTGGTGTCTTCCTGGAACATTCCAGCACTTTGGTGCACGATTGTTCACTTTGTGTCTTCGGTTCTTTGGCCGCTCCATTACATATCCTATTGGGTGAGAAAACTATGAAGAACATAGAGTAATTCAAATCTTTAGAAGACTTCACCTTTTGGGGGACTTGCCATCGTCCGCTGGATTTCGCTTGCGAATCAATGAGACTCTCGCTTTGGTCTCATCACTGCCAGAGCCTTCAGAAGTATCGGAACTGGAGTCGCCAGTGCGACTAGAACTTGTACTCGTCGATATGCAGGAATCGTCAGTGTCCACAGTTTCATAATATTGCGGCACCTGATCAATGGGAAGCAATTTACGTGTCTTCCCATCCACACCTATGGCCTGATCAAAGAAATTCCCTTGAATGTCTCCCTCAATCTCATTGTAGAATTGCAGGAAACAAATGAATTTGTTGTTACTGTATAGGGATATAGCGGCTCCATTGATTCCAATTCCACTATCATTTATAGCGGAAGTGGGTCCCTTACTATTCTGCTGCACCATGGTGGATAGGACAACACCATTGTCTAGCGATGTGGACAGAGTGTGGACCTCTTGGCATTCCGCCTTTATATCAATAATTGACTCCATTTTGATTTTCAGATCATGGATTGTAGCATTGTCATCCAACGAGAAAATATTTGGCTAACAGTAAGATGGATATACATAGTATGTACATATGTATGTATGTAAATGTATGCATTTATAAAGCTTAGTTAATTAACTAACCTTTCCATTTCCCGGTTCAAACTTAATTTTAACAAACATTTTATTTTCATGTGTAGTGCAGAGACGGGACCGTTAGTTAATTATTTGCCGCTTATCTATGGAGCACTTCACCTGGAATAGATCCTCCACTTCCATATATTGGAAGATCCAATATTGAAAATGGGCAATGCCCAACACTGAAAATGTTTGATGTTAGAAATGCCCAGCACTGGAAGTATTTCCCTGTTGGATTTCAAAACTGCACATGTTAAACAACACTATATTGTACACGTCTGGCAGTACAACGAGTGCTGCCAGATGGCTCGCATCTTTATATCCGGTAGCACAGGCACTGACTAACAACCAACACCAACAAAGACAAGGACTTGAGAGGATCATTAAAATTCACACAGACTTTCGAAAACACACGCACACAATGCCAAGGAATGGCGATGGCGGCAATGTGGGTGGCGGTGGTGGTGCCGCCAGCACTAGCAGCGATGGATGCATTTATCCCGATAGCGAAATAATGGGCGTGGGAGTTGCATTCAATGTCCGCTATACGGGCTGCGTTGAGGTCAAGACCTCAATGAAATCGCTGGACTTTGAGACTCGCACAATGCTGGCACGGTAAGGCGTCCCACCCCTTTCTGTGCATTCAGTTTGTAATCTTTGCTTTTTCTCTCATTTAGCGAATGCATCAATCGGGTATGCGAGGCTGCTGGCTTAAAATCGGCCAGCAAGCGGCGATTGGACAAAAAGCTATGTACCTTTATATCGGAACGACCGAGCATGAAGCATGCTGGCACCAATATTATCATAAATGTCTCCAGCCGCGCCCTAACGCTGAGTAATGTGGAGACAGGTGAGGTCATTGCCAATCACAATATGCCCAGGATTAGCTTTGCATCCGGCGGCGACAATGATACCCTGGATTTTCTAGCCTACATTGCCAAAAACGAAGATGAGTGGCGGGCATGTTATGTCCTAGAGTGCGCCGGTGGCCAAAGTGAGGATCTTATTGTGACCATTGGCAAGGCATTTGTCTTGCGTTTCAATGCTTTGAGTCGTCTCAACGATACGGTTGCCGGTGGCATAGATAATCTCAATCAGAGTTGCAAGGAGAATGTAAAAGAGTATTACAATGATTTACCCAACAAGCTGCCACCGGAAGTGCCCACCAACAGTCAACAGGAATCACAGCAGCAGATGCCTCTGCATCCACATGCTCCCCGTGTGGCCCAACTGAATTTGAAGAAGCCACGCGATCGATTGAGCAGTAATCTCATTGACCTTAATTCACCGCCTCCTGATCAAACATCAAACAAACTTTCCCTTGGCAACTTTGATCCCTTACAGGCAACAGCCAATTCCTCCTCCACATCCACTTCCACATCATCATCGGCTGCTGCTGCAGCCGCTACCTCTGCTCTCTCAACCGTACGCGATGTCTTCGATGGACCACAGTGTCCATTAACTGCCGAAATATGGTTCCATGCATCCATATCACGACCTATAGCCGAACGGCGCTTGCAGCAGGATGGTGACTTCTTGGTCCGTGAGTCTCAGGGCAAACGTGGTCAATATGTCCTAACTGGCCTTGAGGGTAAGACGCCCAAACATCTGCTTCTCATCGATCCGGAGGGTGTTGTCCGTACCAAAGATCGCATATTTGACAGCATTAGCCATTTGATCAATTATCACTATGCACATGCTTTGCCCATCATATCAGAGGATTCGGAGCTGGTCTTGCGTAATCCAGTGCGTAGGCCCCAACAGGAGCAACAGCAGCAACAACAACAACAACAAGCTGTTGCAACCTAAGCTTCTACATACATATATGATTATAGAATTAACTCGGTTAGAAGGGCAAACAGTGAGAAGTAGTGAGAGAGAGAATGAGACGAACTAAAATCAAGTACGCTGGGATTAGTTTTAAGTATCCTATCGATTTCGGGGTGTTTCCACAAAATCCTTCTCACCGAGTTTATATACACACACATACACAAACTCATACAAAGAATTCTTCATATACATCTTATATAAATCTATATACATACATCTATATATATTATATACATACTTGTATTTGTGTACACACTTTCTAGATTGTAATGTGCTGCACACTCCTAGAGAATATCTTTTATATATCGTCGTACCACATTGTTGTATAAAAAAAAAACCATTTATTTATGGTTTATACATACATACATACAAACAAATATTTATTTATATATGTGCATGTGTCTACAGTATTTTTCATTCGAATGAAAATAAAAGTATACAAAAAATCCCCCCCAAAAATATATTCCTTTTAAATCAAAGTTAATACAGAGATATATAACATGAACCGGAAAGGAAATAATTAAATACTATCAACCAAGTCGGTATTATCAAAGCCTTAGAATCGCTTTTGCCCTTTGAGGTATAAATTTTTTTAATGTATGTATGTACTTCGAATTTATATGTTAAGTAAATGTTGATATCCATAAGCAATTATTTAATTCGCTGTTGAGTCAAGTCATGATAATCTTGACAGAACTTCGTTCATACATGATCAAATGAATGATTAGATATAGTCCCTTAGATAATACCTAAATCGTATAGCTCAAACTAGTTGTGGCAGGATATTAACACTATATAGAATGGATGCTCTTGGAGAAATCATCTCTTCATTAATGCATATTCCAAAAAAAAAAACACAAGATTTTCCATATTTCGTTTGCACTTTCACACACATGTTCTTTATTGTGATTCCAGGCAAAAACAAAAAAAAAAAAGTAGATTTTTGTAAGGAGACATCATTTCCACCACTTCACTTTTGGTTAAGGAAGATTCTAATTGCGACGTCCAAAGTTGTTGGTGTTGGGCTGGGTCAATTGCAGGCCACGAATGTTGTGGAAGTCCAACAGCTTCAACATCTCCTTGGTATCAGGATCAACCTCGATGATGTCCTGCTCCAGAGCGGAAACGGCAGGGACGTAGTTATCACGACGCTCGCGCTCCTCCTCCTGCAGTTTGATGGAAATACCACGCACCTGGGAATGACGCAGGCGGCCCATCAAATGGGTAACATAACTATTTAGGGGAAAAGGTAGATATAAAATAAGTTAGCTTTGCCTATCCTTCACATACACAGGGAAACTCTTACCCGGCAATCTTGTTGCGCAGGGGCTTGGTGGGAATGATAGCAACCTCCTCGCAGATGCGCTTGTTGGTGTGGAAATCCAACGTCAGGCGTGTGTAGTACTTCTCAATGATGACCTTGGCGGCCTTCTTCACTGTCTTGGTTCTGACGCGACCCTGTATAAGATGCAAATTTGCTTATTAGTTAAATCAACACACAAAAAAATGTGCCATGCGAATCAACATTAAAATTGACATTGAGGTTAGGTTGAGACAAAACACTCGAATTTCGATTGAAATCGTATATTCTACGAGTTTCCAACAATAGGCATGGAGATTCTTTGATGTTTACGCTCACTTCTTACCATTTTCAATTAATTTACACTTTAATTTCAATTAAAAATTAAAGCAGCACAGCAGAAAAACAACGTGTCGGGACAACGCTCCACGGAAAAAGAACTAGTGATGGTAAAAGAACTAGTGATGGCGAAATCGAAGCAATCGATAACTTTTGTGTGTACATGTTAACGTGATCATTTGAATATCAATAATAAAATTTCATCCATATGTATTTGTAAACATGGTGGCAGCCCTTCGTAAGTTCGAAATATCGGTATTCTGCACAAGGGCATAGCGAGAGGGATTAATACCATGGGCTCACCAAGGGGTCTTTCTGAGTTGACACCAACCCCCACTAGTAAAATCTAAATTACATTTGCATTGTATATAATTCATAATTCATATAATTAGTGTTGCATATAAAATGTTTTAGTTTCTAGAAAAAAAATTAAAACAATGAAATTGTAAATGAAATGAATTATATATAAGTAATATATGAAAAAGAATGAGGAATTCAATCACTGCATTTTTCAATTAATACTCCTGCTATATAGGTAGGTACGTACATATGTACATACATACATAGGAACATACATACATATGACAGAATAACTCAACAAATATTTTTTTTTATGTAAAACTGATTATTTCTGCGCAATATAAAGCAAACAGTTTTATATACTTCCATACATACATACATTTATATATACAATGTAATATTAAAGGTTTTGGCGCGCTTTTTTATACATATGTATGTATGTATGTACAAGAACACAAAAATGTATACATATGTACATATGTATATACATATGTAAATAGAGTATATACGGCAGTTTTGGTTGAATTTGGGCAACAAATAATAGTTTTACATAAGAAACAATCTTGATGAGGCAGCTACTTGTATGTGTAATGTTGTTGTAATGTTTTGCGGTCTTTCTTCATATGTACATACATATGTATATAAAGACAAAAATGTGTACATATGTATGTATGTATGTAAATTAAGTATATAAGGCAGTTTTGCTTGAAGTTGAGCAACAAATAATAGTTTTACATAAGAAACTAAGCTTCTGAGGCAGCCACTTGTATGTATGTACACATGTACATACATACATATGTATGTATGTGACCTTTTGTGGGCTTTCTTTCTATGTACATATGTACATAAAGACAAACATGTGTACATATACATATGTATATGTAAATAGAATATACATACATACATATTCATACATATGTACATACATAAAGTCAGTTTTGGTTTGTGCAACAAATAATAGTCTTACATAAGAAACAATACATGCATACATATATATGTATGTATGTAATGCTTCGGCGCGCTTTCTTTATACATATGTATGTATGTACATATGTACAAGAAGAGCAGTTTTGCTTGAAGTTGAGCAACAAATAATAGTTTTACATAAGAAACTGCATATGTATGTATGTATGTATATTTCTGAGGCAGACACTTGTACATATGTATGTAGTGTTTTGCGGTCTTTAAATACATGTACCCACATACATACATACATACAAAAAACAAAAATGTGTACATATATACATATGTAAATAGAGTATACATATAAGGCAGTTTTGGTTGAATTTGGGCAACAAATATTAGGTTGCATAAAGACAAAAATGTGTACATACATATGTACATACATATGTATTTAAATGAAATATGTACATATATAAGGCAGTTTTGCTTCAAGTTGATCAACAAATAATAGTTTTACATAAGAAACTAAGCTTCTGAGGCAGCCACTTGCGTGTACATACATACACACATACATATGTACATACATATGTAACGTTTTGCGGGCTTTCTTTCTGTGTACATACATAAAGACAACCAGGTGTACATATGTATATGTATGATGTATGTACATACATATATGTAAATAGAATATATACATATGTATGTAAGTCAGTTTTGGTTGAAAGAAACAATGTTTGTGAGGAGCCACTTGTACATATGCACATACATATGTAATATGTAATGCTTCGGCGCGCTTTCTAAATACATATGTATGCATGTACATACGTATGTACAAGAGGACAAAAATGTGTAAATGTGTATGTATGTAAATAAAGTATATACATACATACATATATAAGGCAGTTTTGCTTGAAGTTGAGCAACAAATAAGTAGTTTGACATAAGCAACTACATATGTATGTATGTATATTTCTGAGGCAGCCACTTGTATGTACATACATACATACATACATATGTATGTAATGTTTTGCCGCTATTTGTTTATACATACATATGTACGTAGGGAGAATCATGTGTACCTATATGTGTACATATGTAAATAAAGTATATAAAACAAGTTTGATTCATATTGGGCAAGAAATAATCAGGTTTTACATACATACATATGTATAAAAACTATTTTTTGAGCGATTCTGTCTATATCTTTGCAGGTAAATATGTATGTATGTTTCTATGTACATACATACATATACGAACGAGTATAATTTGAAAAATGCATTGATTGAATTCCTTATATTTTTACATGTTTTTACTTATGTATATGTGTATACTCAATTGCAATTTCATTGTTTTTATTTTTTTTTTAGAAACTAAAAAATTTTCTATGCAACTGTGACACAAATTTCATTTGAATTATACACAATGCAAATATAATTTAGATTTTATTAGAGGGGGTTGATGTCAACTCAGAAATCCCCCTTGGGAGCCCATGGTATTAATCCCTCTCGCTACGCCCTTGTGCGGAAAACCGATAGTTAGAAGTTAGGAAGGGCTGCCACCATGTTTATAAATATGTATGAAATTACATTATTGATATTTAATAAAAGTTCATCAGGAATTTTGGTCCAAAAAAGCACCCACACATTTGGGGTGTTATTTTTTTATTAACAAAATAATTGAAAATAAAAAAATGGAAAAAAGTTAACAGTGGGTTAACAGAGGACTGTCGATAACGATATGACCCTGTTAATTTTTACCGTTAAAATGCTTGTGGTTGTCATTCGCAACCAAAATTTCGCGCAATCAATAAATAAAAAACAATGGAAATCGATTTGAGTATTTCCCAAAAGGAAAGTGGAACATGCAAAAGAACGAAGATGGAGCTGCTGGTGGCGCCACAAGCAATAGGCAAACATCAAACGATGATCAACAACAACAATTAAAATGCTCGATCGATGCCAACTCTGGCCCTGAATTTCAAATCAATTTAAATGAATTTCTAGAATTTTTGAAACTTTCTTGTCATGTTAACGATATGATAGCCAAGGCAGATATGGGTAAATCACACACAAGAGAGCCAATACCACCCATGGAGGGAGCCGGTGGCAATCAGGCCAAACGTCAGACCAAACGCGAAGAATTTGATTTTGATACATTGGCCGAGAATCATTTGGTCAACGAGCTGTTGGGTCTTAAGAGACTCAAGCATCATCGCCATTCCACCACTAACACCAACACCGCCAGCAGCACTACTACCACCACAGTCACCAGCTCTAGTCGTGAAGAGAGTCGCACCAATTCGTTAGTTGGCAATGAAACCAAGTCTCTTCGTCCTGGTCCTGGTCACGGTTCGGGTCCTGGTCATGTGCATGGAGGAGGACGTGGACGTCACGATTCGTTGGCCACCTATAGGGGCTTACATCCCAAATTGAGTGAACAATTGGACGCTGTCATTAATGAGGGAGTTCTCGATTCGGTTCTATCGTTCATTTGTCCAGTGCCCGTGCCAGTCCCAATGGTCTCCAATGCTAGGAATAAACCCAAACAGCAGCAGCCGCCTATGCAGGCTACAAAAGAAATTTTAACACTGCCCAGTAATCCAGCTCCAACTATAGGCACAGCTAAATCTATGACGGAAGTGTCTTCTTTTTCCCATTCACTTTTACCCATAACATCATCGGCACCATCTCTCCAGCAGCAGCAGCAGGTGACTGAAATGGATAGCAGTGCATCCTCGTCCAGCAATTTAATGAGAGCCATGGTCAAAGAGCCGAGCACTAAGGGATCCATAAATACCACTGGACGTCGCAAATCCCTTCTGTTAGTCAAAGATAGCAAACATTCGCGTCAGGAGAAGAGGGAGTGAGTGTAACCACTTTTAATATACAATAGTCTCGTGCGATTTTGTCTCATTTCTTTTGTCTCAAAGGCCCGAGGTGGTCATCCATGTCTGCGATGAGGTAAAGAACACCTCCCGTGACTTTACCTGTCCGCAGAGTTTGTTGGTCAGCAAAATGGGTTACTTTGCCGATGTGACGGCTGGCCAGCGGCTCGAGGAGATGGACATATCGGTTCATTGTGACATTTTAATCTTTGACTGGCTTATGAAATGGATCAAGCATAGTGCCCAAAGTCAGGAATTACCTGGTCCCAGTCAAACGAGTAATGCCTCAGCTGGTCCCCAATTGGATGGCAATAATGTTGTCCCAATTTTGGTCTCGGCCAGCTTTCTGCAAATGGAACCCTTACTCCTCGAATGCCTTACTTTCTGTCATGCCCATCTCAGCGAGGTTGTTCGCACCTCGACGAACCTATCATGTTTAAATGATGCTCTGGTCACCCGTTTGGCTGCCATGTTTACCAATCTAGAATTGGAAATAGTTCGCGATAAGAAGGAGAGAGTGACGCCACGTCTCTGGACCAAATTGATACAGAGTCTCAGTGAACCAGAGCCGGAGGCTCTAAGGGGTCATTTCTATAGCATGTCGGGATTGTTTCGTTGCGTACGCTGTTTCAGTTGTGTAACCAATACAATGAAATCCTACATGAACTGTACGCCAAGCAATATCCGCTTAAATCGTTGGGGTCAACTGATGAGTGGTAAGTTATGTGATTGGTCGCGTCGGGTTCACCAACAAAATAATTGACATAACCTCTCGTTTGCAGGTCATGTGCGTGATCCCAATTGGGATTTAAATATTTATATAATGCAATTGTTCAAGGAGTTAAAATCGTGGCGCAAAGTCTATTGGAAACTATGGGGACATTGCCATTATCTGTATTGCTGCACCTGTGAGGCACATTTTCCAGTTTATCAGATGAACTGGTGTCGTTATCACCCAGAGGCTCCGAACTTCTTGGGGCCGGTGGGCAATGCAGGTCCAGCGGGACGTTATGCCTGTTGTGGACAGCAGGCATTTCGCTATGAGACTTTACCGGGACCGAATGTATGTATGTATATAAACGGAGCGAGTCTCGTTTAATTGTGTTCTACTCCTCCTGAAGGGTTGTCAATTCCGTGAGCATAGTGTATTAGTGGAGACCGATCGAGAGCGTGCCATTTTGGCTATAGCTCAGCTGGTGGCTGAGAATTTTGCATTGTGTGAATTGCCACCTTTGCGAATCCAAGAGCTGGCTGCTGCTGGTGAGATTAATCCCAGTTGGCAGGGCATCTCATTAACGCCTCAACGTTGCCGGCAAGGTCTATTGCCACAACTTTGCATGGACAGTGGGTTTCAATACAAGAGATGCAAAAGATACAGATGATATTATATTTTTCCTCCCATTTGCAGTGACAAATCATAGGGTAAGCCGTAGAATGCGTGGATCTCGCTATCAAATTGATACTAGCACCGATTCGGAGACCACTTCAACAAGTGAGGAAGATGCCCGATCGCTGCGTCCCAGATTGCGCAATGCCATGAATCATGGTGATGATGATTCCAGTGATTCAAGTGATGGCTGTGAGTCGGAGCATCACCGTCCACCGCCAAGGAAAACGCGTGGCAAAAAGGGCCGCAAAAGGTGAATCAGTTAATCCAAACGCCTTGCCGTTATAAACCTGTTTGTTTGCTTAGGCCCACTGAAGTGTCCGGTAGATTTTGGTCTGGCGAGCTTTCTGCCCGTAGCAATCAGGATCATCAGCGTGATTTTGAGGAGAAGATCATGAAACAAGTGGCTAGCTATGTGACGAAAAAAACAGGTTCCGATCAGTCTCTGGTGCAGAATGCTAAGCCCTTGGGCGGCTCCTATGTACGCCTCGAAACCGAATGGAAAGAGATGCTAAAGCAGCGTCATAGTAATCACAATTTGGCCAACAATCCAACTGGTGGCGTCGGCGGAGGTGGTGGAGGCAGTGGTATTGGCGGCGGCAATGCTGGCAGCATTTTAAGCAGCAGCAGCAATACCCTATTGGGCGGCTCCCTACCCATGGGTGGGATGGGTATGGGTGGTGGTGCCGGCTGCGGCGGCAATACCATTGGCTCCGGTGCCCCCATGATGTCGAAGCAAAAGCACAAGTAGAAGAAATTCCTCTTTTTTAATCCCTAGAATAAAATTTAGCTCCAACACGTTGTAGTGAGAAAATAATGTTTGTAGGCACAAATTTTTAGTCAAATGTTCTAGACAAATTTTCCATATTAAAAAACCCATGGACCGATGATCCCAGGTGTCCTTTATTTTGGGCCTTGAAGAAACTAAATATATAATTACAAATCATTTTCATTATTATTTTATTATGCACTTTCTTTTCTTTTTATATTTTTTTTTGTTTTGTTTTTTGTATTTAAATATTATGTGTTAACTTAACGCAATTTACAAAGAGTTTATTAAATTTATTTATTTATTATTATAGATGATTAAAAATCATTTTTCAATTTGTTTTCTTATCTTTCCTCTTGAACTGAAATGCATTGACAAAAAAAATTTCAAAATAAAAAGGAGAGAGCGTGAGAACCCTGAGGATTCTTTCCACTCATCATTGATTGATTGATCGAATATAAAGGGCCTTGGGCTCAACCTGTAGCAGGAAATCAACGTAAACATTCATTTTTTGTTTGTTTTTTTATAAAGAACAAAAATTTAACAAAAAAAACCAGACATATATTATGTATACATAAACAAATACACAGTTCTTAAATGAAAAGGAAAGAAGCAAAAGTGAGGGGGAAAAGAGAAAGAAGTAGAATCGGGAGAAATGGCTGCGTTTTCGTTTATTTGTAGCTCTCGCTCTCTCTCACTCTTTGCTGCGGTCTGTGGAGGCCTTGCTCTCTTCTCTAGCTGTCTGTCTTTCTCACTCAGTCTCGAGTAATTTTTACCCCATATGACAATTTACTGAAAATTTGGTTTTTTAAACGAATCTAAAGTGATATTTTCTTTCTACTTCTGCTAATTAATGGTTGAGACTGATTTCATGATGATCTGTGTTTGTTTTTGTTGTTTTGTTTGTTTTGTTAAGCAAGCTAACTAAACAGGCACTCTGTGGCCTTCTCCAAATTCCAGTTCTCTTTGGATAGAATGGCTCTGGCATCATGTTCATCAATGCCCATATCCTTTAAACGTTGAATTTTTGAATCACAATCGGGAAATGTGTGCGGACCGCCGGCATACGCGTTTGTCCAATGTTTGGCAGTTAACAAAAAGAAATCATGCTTATCCTTGAATTGATGGGCCACCACAGCGTCCTGTGGATCATCTGGCTCGGCAGCGGCCAGCAACGCCTGCAGGGATAATAACACAGTGCGCAAAGTCATTGCAGCGGCCCAATTATCCTTGAGTATATCCAAGCAAATGGCGCCAGTGACCGATGATATATTTGGATGCCAGATGCGGGTTATGAAGCGAACCTTAATTATAAAGAGAAAGACGTTTTGAAAGGTTTGTGGATATTTCTACAATCGTTTTTGCATGCGAACTTCTTAGGCTTTGTCAGTACGTTTCGGTTGATAAGCCGCTAATCGATCAGACGTTTCCGATATTACCGTTACCGATAACGGACACCAACAACTGTTATACATAAATCCTTTAAAGCTCCATCAACATTTCAATTGAGGTTAAAAACCGAATAATTTGCAAACAATTCTGGATTCTGACAATCTCCGAGTGGGCCTACCTTTGGTGGATTGAATGGATATGTCTCCGGCACTTTGATTTCCAAAACAAATTTCCCTCCTTCATATGGTGTATCAGGTGGTCCTGCTATTTCACCGCGCAGCTCTGTCCAGCTATCATTGACCAGCTCAATCTTAATGGAGCATTGCACTATCTAAAAAATATTCAAATTCCATTTCAGATATGTAATGAGGAGGTAAGAGGGACGGCGCATTATCTCTAAGCGATCCTCTCAATTGCATTATTTGGCACAGCCTTCTGGACACTTACCTCTTCGCTGCGCATTACTTCCTTAAATTCGCGCTTAATACGTGATACAGCCATATTCGCCATGATGGTTTTTTTAGTTTTGTCCTTTCTATTCTGGGTTCTTTTTTTGCGCCGTTTTCTTTTTTGCCTTTTTGGTTTTTTGGCCTTTCTTTCCCCAGCGTTGCGTAAAATTCTCCTTTCTTCTTTTTGTTGGTGTTGTTTTGTACGATTGGAGAGGCGTTTGTGCGAGCGTGTGTCTATGTGTTGTTTCTTGGTTTATTTCTTACACATGGGCCCGGATTGTTTTTTATAAAAAATTTAATGATCAGGTAAGCTGATATGAAATACGAAATGGAAAGGCAAACTGCTATATGGTTTACAAAACTTAAATTTAAACTATTACTTTCTTGTGTGCGATTTTAAGTTACTCCCAAAACGTCAGATATTAAAAAAAACAAGGGGAGCTGCTGCTGTTCCCAGTGCTGCCCAGCTTAGCTATATTCCCGCTAATTTGGCTATTCTAGACAATCTAGCTATTTTCGCGCCAGTTCAATCAATCAGGCAATCATCACAAAGTTTTAGCGTTTAAAGCGTTTTTAGATAATTGGAAATTAAGTTTTTGTTTTGCGGTTTCCCAATTGTTTTTTTTTCATTTGTCTGCCGGCTAGTGTATCTTTGCTTTCGTGTTATTTGCCGTGACACGAAACACGCACGATTATCAAAAAAGCAGTCAGCCAAAATAGAGTTGCCATAGAAAATGATATCGATATCAATTCGATTAAATTTTGAAAAAAAGAACCAATATTGCTTGACCGTTTTTTTTTTCAAACTAAAGAGATAATGAAAATTTAACAATTGCTTTGAAACTCATGTAGAAATTGATGAGAATATTGAAGTTTTTCACGAATCAATAATATTGTAAGCCATTATTTGATATTTTCAGTTCATTCAATTTGAATTTCCTTGGTTTCTCTGATTAAATGGCAATCAAAATACATATCAATTGCCTACACACAGATCTATTTGAACTTGTTGGACAGAAAACCTCCACCCAAATACCTCTGTGTCAATTTGCCGCATATACAAACATAATTGCATATTGTATGTACATACATATGTACGGCTGCTCTTATAAGTTTATTAACTACTTATTTGACATATTGTAATATGTATCCATAAAAACCCCTAGAAACATTATTGAAAAAAACTTGACTGAGGCAATGGTATTGCGTGCATTACGTAGGAACCTTTAAGTGAGCCACTGTAGGTACATACATACATATGTATACATACGTATCGTATTGTATCATATTATTTCATACATTTGGTACAGACTGAAGGTTATTTTCCATTGCTACTCTATCTCTGATCTTGTGCCCTAGAACAATCGAACTTCTTTCGACCTTAGTTACGTGGTTCTTATTACGTCTTAATGTTTGGGTCTCTGGGTTTGTTTTATTTTTGTTTTGTCTGCTTGGACTGAGCGATCGAGGGAGAGGAATGAAATTTGAAACCCGTTTTCAGGTAATACATATGTATATATAATAATAAATATTATTGAAAGATATCTCTTAACATATATGAGTGGGTTGGTTGGCTGCTTGACAACAGCTTAAAAAACCAAAAAAATAGAATCGTTAATTATGCTGCTAGGCGGCATTTTTACACACAACCATACATACAGTTGTACATATACATATGTATGCATGTATGTATGTACATACATATATGCGTGAACATATATATGTATGTATGTAGATATGTCGAGATATACGCACACGCACGATTCTTATTTTATTGCCTTCTTAGTTCACGTTTTTTGCAAAATGGCAAAAAAAAAGAAAACAAGAGTTTTGTGCCGCAGTTTCTACACTCTTGCACATTGGTTGGTTATTTCTATGAAAGCTATATAGTCATTTAATTTTCGATTTCCTAAATACGTAAGTTGTTAGAACATAACATAGACTCCAGGTGATTCTTCGAGTTACATATCTGAAGCTTCTCTTCTCTGCTGATATTATACCTATACCCTTAGCAAAAGGGTATTTAGAACAAAAGAGAGAAACAGAAACAGAGTCAATTAAAAAAAACGTGTCCAAAATTTTTGTTGTGGAAGTTTCGACGTAGCCAACGCACTCTCCCTCACTCACTCTCTGTCTCACTGTGTCTGTACCTCTCTCTTGTTCTTGTCTTCCTTTTGTGCTTTGGAGACCAAATTTCCTTTGTAACAAGACACCCAATGAACATTTTGCAGGCAGCTAATGCAAAGAAGTCCTTTGAAAACATATTTTAACTAACATGACTTACTTACATACATATGTTCTTAGCGCCTAAACCTAGGCAACACTTTTAGGTGCATCAAGGATATTGAAAGCTGTTAACGGATTTTGCGCTCTCTAACTGAAACTAAAATACACAATAGGGAAAGCATAAGCGACCGTCTGTCTGTTTTATATTGATCCATTTAATATTGTTTGCATTTTTATGGTAGTGTTAACCTTAACCAAAACTATGTCAAATATTATCAACTCGTTTGTATGTTGTTGGTAAATTTGGCGTTGATATTGTTTGTTGGGGCACACGTGTTGGGCATACAGCCCCCCTACCACCAAAAACCCACGCTCCCAACGGATCATTTGCCGGTTTCTCTCGCGGTTTAGTGGCTACTCTCTCACTCCCTCTCTCGCTCCCATTTTGAACTCTGCTCTCTCTCTCCCTCTCACGTGCTCTGAACAAACTTCATACATACTTCGTTCGCCTTCATTCAGATTTTACAGTTTCATTAAAGCGGCTGCAATTCGAGTTGAAAGTTTAAAAAGAGTTGTATGAAAAAACCAATTGTTTTCAACTTGTGTAAATTGTATTTGTTAACAATTTAATTGTAACACATGTTTCAGGTAAGTTAATCTAACTGTAATTGTATGAAACTGTGGTTGTTGTTGTATGTGTTGTTGTGTTGTGCTAGGCTGTGTGTGTTTGTGGCTATAGAGAGAAAAACGTGTGTCCGTCGTGAGGCACGTGGTTGGTGGTTCAACGCAATTTACGTCTTTTCGCTTTCGTCAGCAATTTGTAGCTTTTAGTTCATTTAAATTTAGCTAATGCAAAAACAATTTGACACATACAAATGGCATTTTCTTTTGTTCATTTGTTGTTTTTCTTCTACTCTCCGTTAAGCATCTTTACGTACAGTTGTACAACAAATGCCAACAACAAAGGGCACCAAAACAGACGAGCCCCCCGCCCAGTCTCGCTTAAATGGCAAGCGAAGACTGTACAAATACAAAATAGTTTACGATTTGAGTCATTGACAATTAAATTCAAAGTGATTGAAATACCAATCGATATTAACTATTTTGTTTTTCATATTTAACACTCGAACATTTAACATTTAATTTAATTCTTTGCTTCTGTTGTTAGATTTTCAAATTTATTTTCTCCAATGTGCAACCACCTGTTTTCGAAAAATTTTATAATTCTACATATGGAAATTTGGACAATTATTTGTTTATCCTTTACGGATAAAGAAATAAAAAAGCCTTAAAATATTGTCTTATATACATATATTTTAGGAATTAGAAATACATTTGAGTATCCGAATTGACTGATCGTTTCAATGTGCAGCGTTGACAACTATCTCACCCCCTTTTTTTTTTTGGTGAGAAAGAAAATAAAAGAGAGAGAGAGAGCTCTTGACTGTAAACAGCTGAGCGCATTAGCTTATAAGTGAATTTTTGCGGCAATTGAAAAGCTCCGTTGAGGCACCCTTTTCATCTGTGCGTCTCTATGTGTGTGTGCAGCGCTGCGTATGTGTGTTTTTCAATGCATACGCCATGTTGTCCGAGGTTTTGCTCTGCTGCTCTCAGTTGAATTTGCTTGCTCGCTGCTGGCGCTGCCGCCGCGCTGCTTTATCTTCTCCAACTTGTCATACACTAGACAAATTGCACTAATTTAACTAAACACTAAAAAAACAGCTGAGAGATTTTGTCTGTTTTCGTTTCTTTTTTTGCGTGCCACAACAAAATCGCCTTCGCCCAGTCAGTCGTCAATTGCCGCTTACCTGACTAACCAACCTGAGCAGAGTCAGGCTACCGTTACCGTTGCCGCTTCTATAAACGCTGTTAAAGAACAAAAAAAAAAAACAAATCGAAAACCACTGCAAAGATTCTCATTCAGTAGGCATGCCAGATAAGAAATGCTCGGAGATTGAACAAAATGGTGCGTAATAGAACATTTTGGAAAAATTTTTGCACAACCCAAAAATTTGATGAAGAATCATGTCTGAGTTTGTGTGTGTGTGTTTGCGGGTTTCATTTTCATGGCCATTTTCGGGACACTTGACGAACAGCTGTTCGTGCTCAAAAGCTTTCATATTCGTCGTTTTTATGTTTTGGCGCGCGCCTGTTTGCATAGTAGCATGTTTTCTTTATGCAGAGAACGAGAGAAAGAGAGAGAGGAGAGTATGAGAGAGTAAGGCTCCCATTGTTTATTTGTGTGTGCCTTTAGGAGAGCCCTTAAGAGTTGCCAGATATCAACACAAAGGATTATTTATTGGAAAAGAAAGAATATACAACAATTTTTACTAGAAGATTGCTTTACAAAAATTGTGCATTATATTTTGCAAATTATTGTTAGTAGAAAAAAACATTTTGTTCTCAAATCTATGCGCACCGAACACATATTTAGGACAATGAAAAATTAAATTAATTTGATTTAAGCATTAATTAATACAAAAGTGTAGAATATCCTTAATAAAATACAAAGTTTTCCATGTGAACGATCTGGCTGCTCTACGTAAGTCCTCTCTTGCTCGGTTTTTCTCTCTCTCTCTACCTCTCTATCGGCTTTATCGCTCTTTCAACTGACAATCGTCAAAAAGAAATCACATGGCTGGCACTTGTGGTGGTTGTGTTGCTGCTGCTGCGCTGCCCCCAAAACACACACATACGAACACTTAAGTGGTCACAAGCTTTTCTCTCTGCATCTGTTCACGTCTTTTACTCTGCCTTGCAATATATGAATGAATATTTAGTTGTACAAACGAATGCTCTCTCTCTCTCCCTCTCTCTGTCATTCTCCTGTGCTCCCTCTCTCCCCACACATACAAGTACATGGACAAAATGGCCAAAAAGAGAGCGAGAGAGTGAGCGTCTCAGCGACTGAGCAGCGAATTTTTTTATAATAAAAACTTGTACTCGTAGATTGTGTGATGCCAGTACGTTCTGCTAATCCGATACGCGCTAGAAGTTTGATCCGAGACAATTTGGAGAAACAGGCTGGTTGTCTAAATTTAATACACTCCAGAATGCCGAACATTAAAGTGTTTTCGGGTACCTCGCATCCGGATTTGGCGCAACGCATTGTGGATCGCCTTGGCATTGATTTGGGCAAGGTGGTTACCAAGAAATTTAGCAATTTGGAGACATGGTGAGTACCTATCACCATAAATTCCCAAAAATCAGTGGTAAAAAAAAAAACAGACGCGTGAAAATGTGTTCTAAGTTAAAGAAGAAGGTCCTGGCCAACGATAATCAAGGATTATTCTCCGTGCTTGTGTGTGTGTTTTTTTTTTAGTGCGTCGTCCTCGGTGTGTGTGTGTATGTGCAAAAGTGACTATAACAAGATATATGTATGTATTTCTGAGAGTTCCATGTGCCTGCCTGGCCGAAGGTTGCATTAACGTGCTTGGTCCTTGACATTCAATGAAGGTTGCCCTGTAGCAAGGGATTCGTTCTGTGTTCGTTTGTGTTGAAAAGCTAATTTACCTACATTTTTCTTTAATTATTCATTAAAAATGAGTTTCTTGAAAATAATGTATACTCTATTTTAGTTGTTGTTTTTTTTTGTGTTGTTGTTTTTGTGTTTTGTTGTATTTTTATTGATTTAACAAGTGGACTGTACACCGTCTTTTGCGGTGGTCGTTGTGTGTGTGAGTTGCACACACACATGACACACACACATACGTATATATATATATATATATAGAGCCCATGCCAACAAGCTTTGCCAATGTCGCGTGCAATTGAATATGTTTTTTAGTTAAAGAAATCAAAATAATTTAATTTATTATAATTTTTTGTTTGTGTTTTGGTTTTTTTTGTAAATTTAATTTTTATTAAACTATACATAATTAAATTAGCATATTGTGTGTGAAATGTCTAGACTGGACGGCCTGCTATTCCGTCCTTACCCCGCCGCCGTCTCTCGCTCTCATACGTTTGGCTCTCCGCTTCTGCATCTGCCTCTCTACTTGGGCTCCACACACACATACACACACACACGCTCAGTCAGCTGCTGCTCCAAAAACAACAACAGCAATAGGCCTTATCAAAAAAGCAAGACAAAAAAAGTTTACCTAGAAACATTTTTGTTGGCATAAAATTAAACAAAACGTACAACAAAAGGAAAAAACCTTAAAATTAGCAAACAATCAAGAAAACGACAACGCTAAATGAAGAATTTGAAGAAGAAGACAAACGATAGATAGAAATTGAAATAGAGGTTATAATGCTCGCTAAGCTTTTTTTTTAATGATAGGACAAGCTTGTGTTGTTGTTATGCTCCAAAAGGGTGAGAAAAGGAGGGGGTGGGGTTGGGGCAATACTACGCACACTAAGGTAGCCTCGCATGAATCGTCGTTAAGAAGGAAAAAGAAAGAAAGAAAGAGGAAACAAAAAATTGCCTACAAGCAATAACACATCACGACTCTGTCACGTTTTTCGGTATGCGAAGCAAAAGAATATGAGATGGAGGAGAAACGGAAAGAGCGTAAGCGAGAGAGAGGGCGCTCCACTGACAGCCGTTGACGCTAACGCTAACGTCGACGCCCCCACACACATATGTTGGAGCTCGCTCTCTCTCTCTCTCGCTCTCTGTCTCTTTGTCTAGGTGTTCTTGAATATTCTTGCATTTTCGTTAGCTCTCTCACTCTCCGACTTTCTGTCTGTCTCGTAGTCTCTCGAGACCCCCACGTGTGTCTAGTCTCTTCCCCTTTCTTTCTTTCTCTCTCTCCATGTTTCTTTTGATACTACTGTATCAACTAATATTTTATTATTGTAACGGGTCATTCTCCAAGCGTTGATTGATTTGTTGTTGTTGTTGTTGCTGGTAATGCTGCTGCTGTTGCTACGTCTGGGTCGGAGATCAAGTTATAAGTAGAACAGATTAGACTTGAAGGGCGCCAAAACTTCAGATGACATCATTAAAACGTACTTTCTATGTATGTATGTGTGTTAACTGCCCAGTTATAGGTTGAAAAGTTATATGAAAGGCAAAAGTCAGACATGATTTCCATACCGTGTATAAAACCAATCAAACGAGGATCATGTAGACTAAAATAGATCGAAAAACTAATATGTGGGTCAACTTAGTATAATATTATATAACAAATCGAATTTTAACTGAATTTTCTATTTAATACACATACATACATACATATGTATGTATGTACACACATAGTTTATCTCGTAAAGAGAGACGCCTTCGACATTCAGTTTCATTATTTGTTTTTGTCAACTCATGCTAAATCATAGATAAATAGTGTATATCATAAAGCAGCCAAAACTCAAGACCTTCAATCAGTCAAGCCAAATGCAATTTTTCAATAACCCATAAAAGCAGTTGGGTTACGACAATTTGAAGGTCCCTGGACACGCAATGTCCCCCACACACATAACCCATCTACCCAGCGCCCACCCCTATTGAAATGTCAATTACAAAGCCATTTTCATATTGAAAAGTTTGATCGATAAGGAATTTGCGTGTTTACTATAAAACCGAAAACGAAAAAAAATCATCGAGAAAAAAAGAACTGGACGAAAAGGTCGTTTTGAAAGAGGCCCGGGAGGGCTCCTCTGGCCAAAACTGATAAGATACAATGAAACTAAGCGAAAGCGATTTAGATAAGCCTATGAAACCTACTTTCGAGACAATGACAATGAGAGAGCATTTTTTTGGATTGTTTTTTATTTTAAAATTTTACAAAATATTTATTCACGTTCTTTCCTTCATCTTAAGTCTTCTGTAGAGAAAAGGATTAGATCACAGGAGTATCTGCGATTTCTCTAAATCTTTTTAGTTTACATTATGAAAAAAATAGTAGAAAAAAAGCACACACACATGAATAGATTGAGCTATACATAACTATAAGTTTTGCCTGCCAGAGATAAAAATATATACTCGTATATAAAACAAAAGAACCTAAGCAAATTCTACATATAACTATATAACAAATAGAAATGAAAAAGAAAAAAACGCCGGCGAAACCAAACACAGAAACAGCTGGCTGACAATGCTAAAAAATTCTGGCTTAAGGCCAATTTGTTAGACCAAACAACTGAACGTCCAACCCTCCTAACCATTGCGGCATTCGAACAATGTCACAGCAGCAGCAGTGGTGAAAGAAGTGTGTTCCCAAAATGCACCAATTTCACGCCCAAGTGCATTTTTCTCAAATGAAATGATGAAATCGCTTAAAAATTTCCACAATATACAGGCACAACTAAAAAAACAGCTGACATCTGAAATAGAAAGCAGAACCACGCAGACCACGCCAGCCCAGACTAAGAGGGGGGTATAACCTGATAAGATTTACTCCAATGCGCGGTCAATAGTACGTGTATTTCTTTGATAAGCCTAGTATTATTATTATTATTATATATTTCTGTTTTTTTACTACACGATTATGGCACGCGATTGGTGATTTCATAAACTAGATACAAATATATGTATATATATATTTATATATATAGTATACAATATAGTAACAATTAATAATGATTTGTTTTGTTGTTTCTTTTGGGCTGCTTTGTCACAGACAGAGAGGGAGAGAGAGGAGTAGACTCGTGTCAATCGATATTCTCACAATTTGTAATTAAATTAACCTTGAACAGCACTAAAAACAATAACAAAAAAAAAAAACTATGACGGAAAGTCAAATTGTACGAGTGGATGGCAGAGGGTTGGGGAAGTTGTGATCTATTGCAGCTCCATTAGCCATCGACCATCATATCTCGTGACCACCAGACCGACCTTAATCAACATTAAGTTCATTAAGAGCCCTGCGTGTAAAAGGAATGGCAGAATGACTGCGAACAAGATGTACATAAATTAGTTGCTATCAGATGAGGCGATACAATAAGCTCTTCTAAGTTTACTTAAATCGTTGCGAATTCGTATACGCGACAGACCCTATGAGGCGTATACGATAGATCTATCCAACAGATCTATCTACGATCTATCTAGAACAGATCCAACTATATATATAAGGTTTTAATCTAAAATACAGAGTATATATTTATATATATTGAATTAGTATTTTAGGGCTAACTCAAGCGATATCAGTATTCATAAGTGTTAGGAGAGTCCTTAAAATTTTAAGGAGTCATATGTATATAATTAAATGGTTGAAGGTATTTTTAGGATAACACAACTTCGTGGCGGAGAGAAATTAACTACTCGAATATGTTGCCTGAAATCGAAATTAATTTCAAATATTACCCATACGCCCCAATGGCCTTATGAGAGATACATTGACAAGGGTCTTTCAAATTTAAAGGAAGGGCTAATGGGATAGCGAAAACCGCTTCCCTCCCAAGCACTTGATATGTGATAGCATTGCGTCTGCGTCGTCTCCCCGTTTTGTCGCACATATAGACAAAGGTATCAAATGTTATTTATCAAAAAATATTTATATAAACAAATTTCAGTGGGTTGAGACTGAGACCAATTCGGATGAAAATAAATAGAAAATAAAACCTAGTTATTTTCTTATTTTTGTTTATCATCGTAGTCGAATTATATTATTTTTTTTCTTCTACAATTTTAGTGTGGAAATTGGTGAATCAGTACGCGGCGAAGATGTTTACATTGTGCAATCCGGTTCTGGAGAGATCAATGATAACTTGATGGAACTTCTCATTATGATAAATGCATGCAAAATAGCATCAGCATCTCGTGTTACAGCTGTGATTCCTTGCTTTCCATATGCCCGCCAAGATAAAAAAGATAAGGTAGGTTTGCCTAACATACATAATACCCTACAGAGACTACTTACACCTAGCTAAAACCCTACACACTATCCCACCCCGAACCCCACCCCGCCAAATCTACCTACACCAAATATCACCTCTAGTTTAATCCTATGAGAACCGTTTCTATATATATATATTCTATATCCTTCGTTCTTAGCACGTGCAAAGAAAAATGCAAATCTAAAGTAAAAAAAAGAAAACAAAAAAGAAAAATAACTTCTTAATTAAATATAAATATATATGTATTTTTTTTTAATTCAACTTGTGTTAATAATCCTTCCAATATATATATGATAACTCTCTCTGTCTTTCTCTCCTCCTCTCTATATACATATATACCTATTTTTTTATATCTCTCTTTCTAAGTGTCTATTATGCATTTTGAAACAAGTTTTTTGATTTTGATTAATACCTTTGATTTTGCAAAAGAAGCTAAGCTAATTTGAAAGAAATGTGGAAAATTTGTGGAACATATTTTTTTTGTGATTAATCTTGCAAAAAACGAAATGAAATTGATAGAAAATTTGTTGAATTTGAATTGTTTTTTTTTTTGGTTGCCACTCTCTTTTGTTTTTCCTATATTTTCAACCTCTCAACTATAACTCTCTCTGCTATATTCTTTCCAACCAACTACTACTACTACTACTACTACCAATTACCACTACCAATCAACCAACCAACCAACCACTACCGATTGAATCTCGAAACTCTTCCCAACCCCGACCCTCCAATCCACCGATATAGTTACCAGGCAGTGAGGATAATGCTGAAGCTAAGAAGCTTGCCAAGAAAAACTACGATTGGAAATTTAGGGTATTTACCACCGACTACTTTCCTCTCTCTCTCTCTATTTTAGTACAACTTTTACTTTTCTATTTGTTTAACTTCACTCACAAAACTCTCCTACCTATATCTCACTTCAAAACTAGGGCTGCAAAAACCAAACACTGCTTGTTTTCGGTTTCGGGTGGAAAATTGAGATACTTGAGTCCTACGAGGGCTTCAGCATAATTTTAGAGATTTATTAAATTATTTTAAACGAGGAAGGAGCCTTCTCTGTGACCAAAGTAATCTGAAAAGAGAGGTTTGATAAGTTGATAAGCCACAAGCATTCTATGTTGTCTATGACACATGTTTTGGCAGGAAAAAGTTCGGAAAATTTAGCAAAACTTATGAAGCAGCCCTCGTCAGATCTCCTTGTAAACCTGAATCCTGGTAGCGCGAACCGAAACAAAACGAGGGTGACTTTTGCAGCTCTTCTTCAACTAAATCGGGGACAAAACTAATTCATTTTCAATAAACTCATCTTTCCCGCTCCAATGGAGGAACGACTCCAATATATATTCGAATCTCAGTTGTTTTTGGGTCTGCAACTTGAAATCTGGCGAAAACACAAAATTTACAGCTTTTTATGTTCATTAAATATTTATACACATATATTGCATGTCCTTGTACTTACTAACTATATAGAAAAAATATAAAACATACGCAAAATCTGATCTCAACAAATCAAAAAAAGTTTACAAAATTTTCCACTTTTTTTTGGGTTTCTGATTTATTTTTTTGGCGTTGCTTCAAAAACAAAAATTATTAACAATATTAATTTTTCAAATGTTTTTTTTCTATTTTATTTATTTATTTATTTTTTTTGCTTTATGTTTTGTTTTTGTGTCTGTCAAAATGTTGTTTGATCGTGATCACGATGATAATGATGTTGTTTTTTTTTTGCACTTTTCTCCTATAGTATATAGTCTATGTGTGTGTGTGTGTGTTGATAAGACCCCCTCCCTCCCTTTTTTGATGCTCTGCGTGTGTGTGTATGTTAGGGAGGTGTTGCCTTAGCAACAGTAGCAGGTCCGTTTCAAGGGTGAAATAATGGTCTCTAATCAGATTTAACTCATATATAGTTCTCTATAAAATTATTTGTTATTTTTTCCTTCATTGATAACCCATTAAAAACATTATAAAGGCGTCACATTGAATCCCACATTTGACGTCAGTTGCCGCTTGAACCCTCCCAAGGGTTATATATATTTGTTTTCCCCCAACCGATTTTTGTAATCTACAAAACGCGACAAAAAACAGAGACGAGTGCAGTTGCAATGAACTCCCAATGCGTTTGTTGACTTACATTCAAGTCTGTCAATCAAGCCAAGCCAAATCGTATGATTAATGCAAATATTTGAGATTGAGGCGTTCTCTCTCTCGACCGATTGATCGATACTGGAATCTATTTTTATAGACTACATGCATACGTTAGCAGTTCCAAAATCTTTCACCAATGCTTTCCCTCTTGTTATAAGAACTTTAAACCAAAAAAACGAATTGACCTATCTATATTTCTGATAATTCGTCTTTCCATTGGTTCTTTCTCATTGGAGATAGTTTCTATACTGTTTACTGCTGAACCTACATTAAAAGAAACATGTGTACTGGTGTCACAAAGTTATCCCGAATCATGTTGATCTCTTAAAAGTCAATAAAATATGGTCACACTAATATACAATATTGGTCAGCAGAAAGGTTTTAATTTCTTTAATGAATCTGAATGAATACGAATGAGATAAAAACTAAATAATTTAAATTGGCAAAGATATAGTTTAAAACAAACCCAATATATCCTTATAGATTTTAAAGTGCATTTTGTGGTTTTCGAACGCAAAAAAATGGGCTTTCATGCAAACATTTTGAAGAACAAGCTTTATTATAAGTATTTACATGCATTTACATATATGTACATATGTATGTATGAATTTTAGCACGTGTTGCTTAAATTTTCACATTTAATTTTCGATCTTTCTATTGCACTAACCAAAAACCAAACTCCTTTTCCCCACCAACTCACTTATGTACCTTTTTTTTATATAAACTTTTGCTACTTTTTTCTATTTTGTAAATTGTAAAAATACAAAAACACACAAATACAAAAAACTTTTATTCTGAACGTTTTCTGTTTCATCTTCTTTTTTCTTTTCTTTTTTCGATCGATCTTTCAACACAAAAATACAAAAAACAAAATCAAACTTGAAAAAATAAAAAATAAACCGAATACCTACCGATATACCGAAAAAAAACAAATACTAAAAAATTCAAAACAAATCTTTCGAATTCCGACATATGTATATGTATTAGGAGTTTTCAGCCAAACAATATACTGTGAGTAGAGAAATGTCGACTCTATATAGAAGATATAGAGATTATCGGCTGTGTGGTCGTCGGACAAAGAAAAACTGAACTAAACAAAAAAAAATACAACAACATTTTTTGTATATTTTCTTACGACTTTGCTTTGTTGCGTTTTGTTAACGTGTTGAGTTTACTTTTCTTTGCCTCCTCCTCCTCCACCTTTTCCAGCTCCTCCTGGTCCACTCGCCGCTCCTCCACCTTCTCCTTATATTTCTCTCGACCAAAAAGTTGCCTCTCCACCACACACTCTCGCACACTCACTCTCAGACATCTTACATACATAAAACCATATGCTATGAGATACCCTGCTCTATGAGAGGGTATATGAAATTCATTATCAAGTTGATTGCATGCCTTGTGTTGTTTTGCCGTTTGCTACTCTTTGTTCAATTCAATTCAAAATCTAACGCAAAATCAGAAAAATATATAAACAAAAATCAGTGAAAATATTTACTTTTCTTTGCACTTTCTTCCTGAATTTAAAAAAATATTTATAGTCATTACCCCGATTCCATTTCCTTCCACGACGCCCTTTTTCCAATACATCCACCTCCACCTGATGGCACTTACATACGCTCACTCTCTCTCTCTATCTCTTTCTGTCTGTCTCCCTCTCTCTTTTTGTCTGTCTCACTTATATATTTTTGGGTGCCTTGATCACAATATTCGGAACGGTGTTTATATGTACCTTGTGTCTCTCTGTCCATGTTCTTTATGATTTCCATTGGTGTGTTATTTATTTATTGTATTTTTTATTTAACTTTCATTGAGAAGGCTTAGTCCTAAGATCATCTGTTTTACTAACTACGCTAATTATAAACCTTTAACCTTTCCCCCCTCAACATTTTTACCTACGCTGGCCAATGCGCAGAGTCGTGCGCCTATATCGGCGAAATTGGTCGCTAATATGCTATCAGTGGCCGGAGCGGATCACATTATAACCATGGATCTACATGCCTCACAGATTCAGGTGAGTAACACACTACAATATCACAGATCAGTGTGCGCTAAGAACGGATTTGCCGTTTAAAATGTCGAAATACAGGAGCCTTTTTAATTATTGCGGCAACTCTGTAAGCTGTAAGAACAACAAATCCAAAGAAGGGATCCACCGTCGAAATGCAAGTGATCCATCGTGTAATAAGCCTTTTCTAATCATAAAGTAAATAGTGTGGAAACTCTGATCAGATGATCAGCTGTTTTTCTGTGCATTACCTTGCGAGATTACAAAAAACTCAGAAAATCAATCAATCAATACATTTATTGAACCATAACCCATTAAAGATAAGATATTACGTATGCAGCGGCATAATTTTGGTTATTGCTTTATTGATGATGATGGGGGCCAAGAAAGGTTTTTAAATTTCTATTGATAGGAATTGTCGTCTGTTTGTTTAAAATTTCTTGAGTGAAATAGTTAAAATGCAGTTAAAACTATCGCTTGATATTACGGTCCAGAAACTGTAGAACTGCAGCTTTCATCGTGATGCTACGAATTGTAATCATTATTGACATATAGTTACTACACAAACATACATACGTGCAGACTCACTGTTAGTTGTTCCAATTGTTTTATCAAATCCTCAATCCCCTCGTCTTTGACCTTAGTAAGACTTTCCAGACATTGCGTTTTGTGTCTCACAGAGTTGATACAAGAGTCCTTCGCGTGGCACTAATGCAGTGCATCTAGATAGTCCTGATAGGCCACAAGCTTTTGCGGTACATGGATCACTTTACCTTCGATCAACTGTTCCACATCCACAGACAGAATGTTGGGGGACGTTAAATCTACGCGTGCCTGCTGTGGAATATGTGTGAGAGAATTTGAAGGAGATTTTTCCACCGTAGCCAAAGGCAACGTCGCTTCGGCTGAATATTTCTTTTTCTGTGATCGCTGTTTTGAGCCGCCTTTGACAAGGGGTCGTCTCGATCGGTCCATTGATATCAGATCGTAGAGCAGCGACTCAATGGCTCCAACATCATCCTTAATCAACTGATCCAGACCTAGACCCAATTTGCGTAAAACTCTCCGATTAAAAGTATTCAAGTTTTGTAATTTCATATCGAAGCTACTTCCACGCTTATAATGATGCATATTGGCAAGTTTTAAATGGATTCTTTGAATGATTCTTGCCACTGGCACCACATCAGTTAGATCGCGACGTGTGCGTCCATCTAATTTCAAATGCTGAAGCTTTAACCACTTGGCCAACTCTTCCTTGTCGGAGCCCTTCAAATTGCGGCAAGCGTACGCCATAGTAGTTAAAAGTTTTTCAAACAAATTTCAATATAAAAATTTACAAAAAAAATAACGAATAGCGTAAAAGTCAGGAAAAAAATGTTGTTAATTGTGGGCTTTAAAATTTTAATTATTTTTTTTTTAGGGTTTCTTTGATATACCAGTTGATAATCTCTATGCCGAACCGGCGGTACTCAAATGGATAAAAGAGAACATTCCCGAATGGAAGAACTCGATCATTGTATCACCCGATGCGGGCGGTGCCAAGCGGTAGGTATTACCCCCCACAGCCACTCCCATGCGAAACACTATCCTAGTTGCATTCTCATGATATCTTTCGTATTGCGATTTCAGCGTTACTTCTATTGCCGATCGCTTGAATGTGGAATTCGCTCTGATACACAAAGAGCGCAAGAAGGCCAACGAGGTGGCCTCTATGGTTCTGGTTGGTGATGTTAAGGATAAAATTGCCATATTGGTTGATGATATGGCCGATACTTGCGGCACTATTGTCCATGCTGCCGATCGTCTTGTGGAGGCCGGTGCCACTAAGGTAAAAAAAAACAACTCACAAACGAGTCAACCTCGAGTACCTCTCCTAATGGCGTTCTGTTTCGTTGAATTTTTAGGTCTATGCCATATTGACGCATGGCATTTTCTCGGGACCGGCGATTTCGCGTATCAATAATGCCTGCTTTGAGGCGGTTGTTGTGACTAATACCATACCACAGGATGGACATATGCGTGATTGTCCTAAGATACAGGTAAGCCAATTGGCACTAAACCATCTAATTTCAATATACAAACAAACCACTTGGTTTCTCTCAGTGCATTGATGTATCGATGATGTTCGCCGAGGCAGTACGAAGGACACACAATGGCGAGAGTGTCTCATATCTCTTCTCAAATGTTCCATATTAAAAGTAAAAAACAAATAAAAATCACTAAAAAATAAAATCAACATCAACAAAAACTACAACTACAACAACACCACCAGTAACAACAACAAGAACACCACCACCACCGGCAATAACAACAAGTGTAACAGAAGCAACAAAAGTTTGCAACAACATTTCTTTATTATTACTATTTTTTTTTTTTTGCCATTCATTCATTTTCATCGTTATATATTTTTTATGGTTTAACTATTGTAATTTAACAAATTTCCAAACAAAATGTGAGCAAAAAAAAAAAAAAAAAAAAATCATCATTATGTAATTATATTAAAAATAGATTCTAAACACAACAAAAACAATAACAACACACACTACAACACAACCAGAAAGAAGCAGTAAGCTAGCTAGCAAGAAGAAGATGAATCAAGAAAGAAAGTTCTCTTTCTATATATACATATATATATCTACCTACCCACATAACCTACATACATACATATATCTTTTTATTGTTTTTTTTTTATACATATATTATTATTTGGTTTTTTGTTTTCCTTTTTTTTCATTTTCGGTTTCGAAATTTTCTAAAAAAACATTGGCCTGCTCTTAGAGAGAAAATTTAGATTTTTAGGAATATACATATATATCATATATAGTAGAACTTACACACACATACCCCCACACACTCACACTTACATACACATCAAAGAATTGTAATTTTACACAGTGCAACAACAAACAACAACAACAACCAATCTTTTTGATGATTCTTTAATCTATAAGATCTTTAATGAAAAAAAACCGCAAACTTCTTGCAAAAGTTCAAAAAACAAAAAGTGTAGTTAAATTAAGTAAAACAAAAAAGAAAAACAAAATACAAATTGAAAACAAAAAAAGAAAGATCATAGCGAATAGGCGTTAAAAAAAAACAAACAACAAAAAAAAAAACTAAATAAAATCCATTCAAAAAAATAAAAAAAATATTGCAGAAAACTGATAAATAAAAGTGTTCATTGATCATAGTCAGAGAACTTAGTGCGATCGATTGATCGTTTTTTGCAGAAAGACACGGGTAAACCTTTTCATTCGCTTCGAGAGAAAAAAGTGCAACAGACTTGAGTTTTCTGGAAGTAGTTTCGAAGCCGACCTGTTGTGCAAGCTGACTTTCTGCGTAGAAATTCTCGTCACTTTTTTCAATTGAGTAGGTCTCTTGGATTTTCCCCTGTAGATTACGATTTCATATTTGATTTTTTATTAAACAACAACTTAATAGATTTTATTTTTTGATATACAATGTTGATATATGTTTGGTTAGTATTCTTCGAAATCGCCATCGGCATCTTCCTCGACATTATCTGTGCCCACTTCCTCAAAGTCCCGCTCGAGAACTGCAATATTTTCCCTGGCCTCGGTGAACTCGCCCTCCTCCATACCCTCTCCCACATACCAATGGACGAAGGCTCGCTTCTTGAACATCAAATCGAATTTGTAGGACAGATTCGAGAAGGCCACACTAATGGCGGTGGTATTCGATAGCATGCAGCAGGCTCGCGATGTGGGCGCCAAGTCGCCATCGGGAACAAAGGCCGGCTTCTCATAGTTAATACCGATCTTAAAACCAGTGGGACACCAGTCGACAAATTGTATATGACGTTTCGATTTGATGGCTGAAACGGCAGCATTCACATCCTTTGGGACAACATCGCCGCGATAGAGCATACAGCAGGCCATATATTTGCCAGCTCGAGGATCACATTTAACCATCATATTGGACGCCTCAAAGCAGGCATTGGTTAGTGTGGTAATGGCATGCTGTTCGTGGGCAGCCCGATCGGCGGACATGAGGGGGGCATAGGCAACTAAGGGGAAATGTATGCGTGGAAATGGCACCAAATTCGTCTGGAACTCATTCAGATCTACATTCATGGAGCCACTGAATCGCAAAGAGGCAGTGGTGGAACTCACTATCTGAGCAATCAGACGATTCAAATTAAGATAAGCTGGACGATCCACATTCAGGCTATTATTGCAAATATCATAGATGGCCTCATTGTCCACCATAAAGACACAATCCGAGTGCTCAATGGTCGAATGGGTGGTGAGCAGAGCATTATAGGGTTCGACGACAGCTGTGGATACCTTCGGTGATGGATAGACAGCGAAATCTAGTTTACACTTTTTGCTATAATCCGTCGACAGACGTTCAACCAGCAATGAAGTGAAACCCGAGCCAGTTCCGCCGCCCAACGAGTGGAAAATTAAGAATCCCTGCAAACTATCGCATTGCTCAGCAAGTTTTGATAGCCGCGTAGTGACCTTATCTACCACACCTTTGCCAATCGAATACCGTCCACGTGCATAATTATTCGCCGCATCCTCTTTGCCAGAAATCAATTGTTCCGGATGGTAGAGATCTTTCATTGCTCCATTGCGTACTCCATCGATAACCGAAGGCTCCAAGTCCACAAATATGGTACGCGGCACTTGTTTGCCATTTCCCGTTTCGGTGAAAAAGGTTCGCGCATCATTTGCTGTCGTATCGTGACCCTTGCTGGCACTGCTTCCGCTGGCTGTGAGCTCTTCCTTGGTCTTTAAACTGCCATCCAGATTGATGCCATGCTCCAGCAGATACAGTTCCCAGCAGGCATTCCCGATTTGAATGCCACACTGTCCGATTTGTATGGATATTACTTCACGCTGCAAAGGGTTAAAAAGTCGCCATTAAAAATCCGTCTCAGTTTTTTAACCCTTTTTCCGAAAATTTTCGATGTTAAAGTTTTGTATTGCCCAATACTCTTGAACTTACCATTTTAACAAAAATTTAAATTCAATTATCTATTAAACAATTTAAAACTTTTCTCTCTAGTTTTATAACCCCTTTATTTTTCGACCAGGGCAACTGATCTGTTTTTTTCCTCCTAGTCACGCCGCGCAATGAAGAACTAAAAAAAAAAAAAAAAAACCAAGTTGGGGAGCGGCTGGAAAATAACCGTTCAATTCGGATCAAAGCGGAATGGAAAACATAGTAATGCAGTGTTGCATTTTCAACATGTCAAGGGTGTCCAAACGGGAACCTAAAGATTTTATGAGTGTATGCTTTTAATTATACGAGTTTGGAGGACTTAAATAATGGCGAATTTGATGGAAATAGCAATTTAAAAACCTCATGATCGTCTGTTAAAACAAAAATATAAATATTTTTAAAGCTGAAATAAATGTATAGTTATATATCTTATACTTTTGAGAAATATTTTCTCATAACAACTTCTATTGCATGATTGTTACGATCGGCTGAGAGTATTAAACAACTTTCTGGTTTTTATGAGCATTTAATGTATAATTTGAACGATTTTCAAAAACAAAAATCTACAATAACAAAAAAGTTTTTGGTAATTGTTAATAAATAATTTTTTGCAGTATATAAAAAATAAATTCTCTGAGTTTGTAACTAAATTATATAAAACTATAATTAACCATTTGTCTTTCGATTGCGAGTGGACTAGTCCTTGTTAATGCCCGGCGGCAAAGTCACATCAAACACAATTGGAGGATTATTGGGTAGGTAATTAATATCGCATGTGGAGGCATTCACATAGATAATGCGTCCATCGCTGGTGATGCCATAGCCCTCGTGTACATGTCCAAAGACATGATATTTGGGTCGGACGCGTTGCTGCACAGTGGATAATAGTTCCACACAGCCGGCCCTTACGCCCGAACAGCAGAGATCACCATGTCCCACGGGTGGCGTGTGGGTGAGTAATATATCAATGGCCTCTGGTATTTGATTCCATTTGTCCAGGCAGGCCGTACCGCGTGGCACATTGAAGGCCCAGCGACAGAATTCCGGTTGCCATGGAGTGCCATAGATGCGCAGACCCCAGATTTCGAGCAGTTCATCCTCCAAGTACAGACAATTTGTAAGAACTTGTCGAATATTTTGAGTTTGTACTGCACTTTCCAGATTCTCCTTGGCATTGCCTAGAGTGGGCAAGTCATCCAAGACAGACATGCCGGTGTGTTTGGTTCTGGAAGAACCAGGAAGATTCACTTTTACAGAGAGAGAACTTGTGTTGGTGAAAGGGGGAACTTACCTTTCATTATGTCCTTTACCTTGCTTATTTTGAAAGGGGTGCGTGAATGTGCTATCGAAGCTAAGCTCATGGTTGCCAGCTATTACTATCTTGTGCTTGTGAGGCAAGGCACCGATCCAATTGTTGAACTCGACCACTTCCTCCAGTTGGCCGCATTTGGTAAAGTCGCCGGCGTGTATGAATATGTCACCATCGGGTACATCAAACTTAATGTATGGTGTTAGGGAGTGCGTGTCCGACATGCATACCACGCGCGCCTTATTGGGTGCCACAGTGGTAGTCGGTGGCTTCATGGTCACCTTAATGACTCGCTGCGTCTTACTGATGTCTCGCCAAGCCGCAGTGGGATCATGACTTAATCTATGCACGGGCACTTGCGCAGAGGGATTTGAGGCACTGGCCATGGTTAAGGCGATTGTTTTAGTGTGGTAATTGACTGAAATTGGATCATCTATTGTTAGAATACACATGTACATATTTGATTATATTTTGGGCACGCTCACCAATATGTTTAACTGTTAACGGTCACTGCCACTGTGTTGGCCATTGTGATAGACCGTACATTATTGTGTTGGTCAACTGTGATTACTTTAATTCAAGTATTTAATAGATAAAACGAAAATGATAGCGCAAAACGCTGTCGCTGCTGCTATTGCTGCCTCTGCCTCATCCGCCGCTGCTGCTGCTGTCATTCCTGACGTCACTCTTCCTTAGAGTTGTCATACTTACGATATCAAGCTAAATACATCCTGGCATCACTAGATAGCTAGACCCAGCTTGAGCAGCTGTAGTTTTCGATAATTATTATCTCGATAACGATAAATGGTTTAGACCAAACAAAAAACAGCTGGGCTAAGATTTGCTTCTTCTTGCTGGACTTTACCATTTTTTTTTGTTGTGTGGTGTTAATTAATTGCAAGAAGTTAAATAAATGAACAAAAACAAAGTGAAAGCGCATATCCAGTGAGCCTTAACTATAATAGAGTGCAGAACAAATGCAGAATCACGAAAACAAAGTCCAAGATTAACAAAAAACAATTAAGAACTAAGTGGAAAACAAAACTAGACAAAGGGTTACCAATCGTCTACCGTGTCTGAGAGTGACCGTTTCAAGCGATTCCGAGGGTGACCGTTTCTCCCGTTTCTATCTCAGTAAATAATTTAATTTTTAATAATTTTAATTTGTGCTAGAGCGAGAGAGAAAGAGATAATAAAAAATGGCTGCATTTGCAATGTTATGCTCAATGCTCAAGAACTATTTGAAATATTGTTAATTGTGAAGAGGCAGCCGTAGAGCATCAGGAAACTTCCAATGGACCAATTGGAGCTGCAAGAGGATTTGTTAGCGGAGGGAGGCTCTGCCGCCGCAACAACAACTGCAACAGCAGGTGCAAGTGCAGGAACAATCGGAGCAGGGGCAGGCGCAGGTGCAGGTGAGTCGAGTCGAGTCGAGTTCCGCGATCCCAGATGAAATAACAACAATTACAAAATAATGTAAATGTTGCTATTTTTGTAACCCAATAAAAACTTATTTTTGTAAGTGTTTGCTTCTTCATCCTCTTCCTCTTTTTCATCATCTTCTTTGTGGTCTGTCTGGGTTCGGCAGCAGCAACAGCACTTTGTTGTTGTTTTTATTGTTGCTAATTGTTTACGCCCACCTACAAAGTGTTCCCCCATTTACCTACTCCTCTCTCTCACTCTTACTCTTGTCTCTTCCTCTTTCCTTTAACAGCGACAAAATTGTCGATTTCTGCTTCTTTTATAGCTTTCGAGTCCCGTTGGCTTTTGTTTACCCTGCAAACTGTTGTTAGCTGACAATGGTATATCAGGCAATGGGATCAACTTGCAGACTGTTATTTAGCCATCGTCTAGTCGAACGTCTGATATCTTGCATATACATATGTAGTTTCAGATCCTAGTTCAAGTGACAGGTGACAGAGAGTATCTCATAGTCGCCTTCCAGAGACTTCACAGGAATGTCCCTTTGTTTGCGTTTGGCTTGAATTGAGTTCTTTTCATGTTTCTTAAGTGGAATGGGATGATTCACATTCAATTTAAACTACCAAATCATCAGTATATACATAAAAGAAAAAAGAACAGTTATCCAGGCATCCATCGAAATCGAAAATTGAACCATATATGTATGTAGAGTTTACAGAGAACCAGAACCCATGAAACCTATTTAAGAAGAACTAAAAGGTTAAAGGTTAAGTTTAAGCTTTCGTTAGCGCCATATTTGCGCTAACGAAAGTCGTCCGATCCGAGTGATTCCCTTCCTCGCGCATAGCGTTGGCTGAATGATATGCTATATCGCCATTTCACCATAACAAGACAAAAGGATAAACAAACCCAAAAATTTGGACTCGCTCTTTGCTAATTTTAACGAAAGTTGGGTCACAAAAAGTTTTTCAGACTTTAACGACAACTGACTTGCCTTAAGGCTTTGAGACGAAAATAAAAGTACGACATATCGAAATCCCTAAAATGACTGAGCGGAAGTTAGGTTTTATTATGGAAAGTTCTGGTTTATTGTTTCTACATATATACTTATGATAAAGTCGTCCAATCCATAAAATCCGAGATATATGTACAAGGCGTAAAGCAACTTTCGAATTCTGGGAGATGGGAGAAGATGGAGATTGTGTTGATGCCAAATATCTTTAGAAAAGTATTTTTTATAGTTTTCACTATTTTGCTTGACATTTTGTGTTTATGAAATGAAATGTCGTTACACTACGAGACCCTACGACCGAACACAGCAACGTTCACGTAGCAACTATCTATACCTTGGCTAGGGCATCTTCTTATGAACATACATACATATGTAGGTACGTAAGTATGTGCACATACGACGTACGTTCTAAAGGATGTGTGAAAATGGTGCACTGCTTGAGGTCACTAAAAAGGCATTTTACAATTTTCTACACAATTCTTCTTCATCAAGATTTATTGTTTCAAATTTTGGTTTGCGAAAAAAAAGGAATTCGCTAAGAGATTGATTTAGCGTTTGACATGCGGCATGCTTCTCTCTATCTCACGCTATCTCTCTCTTTCTTGCACAAAATTCATTCACAAAAAACTCACGCGCGCAAAAATATATAAACCTTGATAATGACATTCAACATTTGTCTGTCTGTCTCACTGTTCGGTCGGTCTCTCTGTCTAGCTGGCGTCAGTTGGGGGTTTTTGGGGTTCATTCCGTAGTGTTCTGTGTTCGTCGCTTGTACGTTTGGCTTTTCTGTTTCAGTGTGTGTGTGTGTGGATGGATGGATTGGAGGGGGCACAACCTGGCAGTTATCCAACGGATTGTAGCTCAGTGTGGCACAAAAATTAGAAAATTTCACTGCTTGCCAAAGAGTCAAATGTCGAGTCGTACTATTATAGTTGTGTGTATTAGTGGTTGTAGTCGTTGTTGTTGTGGTCCGTCGTCGTCGTCGTCGTCACCTGTGCAAAATTGCATAAGTTTGGCCAGCCAAACAACCGTCGCACAAGCTCATTTGTTTGCGCGCCTTCAAACCGCTAAGAACGACTGCGATAGTGAAACAAAACATAACAAAAAGTAACGAAGAAAGAACTGCAGTGCGTCGTAGCGTCGTTTCATTCTCAAGTGTTTCGAGAGTACTCTTCCTCGTTCCCCCCATTTTGGCGGGTGTAAAGTGCGTTCCGGTGGCGTGTTTTTATACTCTTTTTTAGCCTTTGCGTGTTTTACTATAATTTTCTTCCCCCCACATACATTCCCCATACTAACTACTACTATTCTTCACATACCATCTCATCAATTTGGCGTGGGCGTGATGTAATTTGCCATAAAAGCAGTTAACTAATATTACTAACCAATATACATTGAGTATATTGTTTATTTGTCGATGGGAAAGTGCTTTGTTCGAAGAGGAGTCTTCTCAACCATGTGCTAATTTCTCATATATTTACTCAAATTGTTGGCAGTTATTATATATACATATACATACACCATATATATCCTCAGTTCGATTTTAGATTTGCTGTGTAGCAGCAGCAGCTGGCCCTGTTTTTGTTTGTTTGTATGCTTCTTGTGGCTTTTTTGTTTTCTTGTTTATTTGTTTGATTTTGTAATTTTGCAAAACCAGAAATGAAATCGCTTAAAAAACAAAAAACCGGGAAAGTAACTTCAATTGATTACATTAATTAACATCAGATTAAAGTCCTTCGTGATGCAATTGGAAAGAGAGAGGAGGAGAGACTTTGGACTTAAAGATTTCTTGCATTTTGTGGAGACCTTTAAGACTAACGTCATTCTTTTATCCTTGTAGCTGTCTCTCCATGAGGTGGCTCTATCTCTCTATCTCCGGAGAAAATTCTGTCACATTCTGTCAAACCTTTTTAATACATTTGACCACATGGTGTTTAAAGATGGAAAATTTTCTGTACGCAAGCTCATTTAACACATGCTGGTTACAATTGTACTCCGCCCACCGCTCACATCACTTCCCCTCCCTCTCTTTTTGCTTACTAATTTACTATAATACATTGTGTGTATATGATATTAATACCGGAAGCAAAAGATGGATGTACCGAAAGTAACATACCCTTAGTAGTCCTTCTCACTATCTGGCCCAGAAAGATTTTCAGTTTTTTTTTACTAGAGACAGTAAGCTTTATGATTTCTCTATTATAAATCATCTATTAAAGTTATCTTCTGAATCCTAAATTTCATGTCAACATGTCGTATGTGCAATATTTCACATCATCTCATATTGCAATTGCAGGCCTAACGTCCGTCTTTATTTTAAAGATATATGTTTTTGACAACTACCAACTGAAAGGATATCCATTCAATAGAGAATTTATCTGGCTCACATGCCGTATGAGCAACAAGACCAAAAAGAGAAATGGGTATCATCAGCTGATTATTGATACGCAGGGGAACAGCAACAGCTGTTTTAGAGCTTTCAAGAAGCGGTACCGCTTAACTGCTTCTCTCTCTCTCAAAGTGTGTGTGTGTGTGTCTCTCTCTCTCACTCTCACATATAGTTAATCATAATTTTAAATAGACAATAATCGTTTGTTTTGATTTTGTGCTTTCAATTTGCGAGCGTGCGCGAGTTGCTTTTGCTTAGTGTTTTTTTTTCGTTTTATTAATATTACTTATTGCCGTATTTGTTGCTTTGCTGTTGCCACTGCTCTGCCCGCTTTGGCTGGTGTTGGTGTTGTGTTTAGTTGTTGTTGTTTTTTTCGGCCTCTCATTTTCGCCGCAGTTGAAATTCGTCGTTGTCGTCGTCGAGTCGTTTGAAATTTGGTTGATTTCTTTGCCTGTTTTTTTTTGTTTTCGAGAATTTCTGTGTTTCTCGATTTCGATTTGGGTGTCTGCTTATATATCTATTTATCTATCTATATATTTATATATATATCTATATACATATGCATAGAGTAGTTTGGGAATAATTTCGGAATTGCCTCATTTAACGCGTCCAGTCCCGTCTCCCATTTTGGATCTTGTTTAGCCAATGCTGAGCTCATTATTTTTGACTAATTAGCATAAAACAAAAAAGCAAATCGGTAGTAACAAAATACAAAAAGAGCGCAAAATACTACAAAAAAGTTTCAACAAAAAACTAAATTGTTTTTAAACTTTGGTTAATCTCTAATAAAAAAAAGTCGGCCCAGTGACACATTTATTGAAGAGACTTTCTTATCAAAAAAAAAAAAAAAAAACCAGCAATAACAACAAAAACAACAGTGCCAAATAATTTACAACTAATAAACACTCACACTACTCAGCTGTGTCTGTGTGTATATAATCACGTGCCTGCAATTACAATTACACAAACGCAAAGTCATTTCTATTATTATTAACAATAATCTGTTCTAATTTGTTTTAAACTGTATATGTGTGTGCGTGTATAAAAAAAATAAACATAACCCCGCCCACTTGTTGAACGCCTCGACCTCCAGCATTGAAGTCTCCCGTTTGGTTCGGTCAATTCCTAATTGTGATTCCCACTGAATCGGAGGATTATCATTTATCAAATTGTAATTATTTTACAAATTTATGCGCCAAGTTCATGTTATGGAATTTTCAATGGACGCCAAAAAAACCAAAAGGTGAGAGGCAATCTAGAAGAACGAGAGAGAAGCATGAAACAGAGAAGAAGAAGAGGGGAGGGCAAAATTATGTGAATATATTTATTAAATTTATGGGCTTTTGCCCATCAGAAACCGAATCTAAAAGATTTTCGAAAACAATGTTTCTATTGCACAATTACAGTAAAAACTCTCTTGAGCGGATAGCGATTTTCCATCAATTTTTGTCCGCTTAGGAGAATTGTCTAATCAAGTTTTTACTGTATTGACATTATAAACAAAGGTTAGCTCGATATTGCCCCTATATATCCATACTTGTTGTATTTTGGATCGATTGTTCCCTTGGGAGACTTCAAAAATATCACTTTGGCCTCATCAGACCTTAAAGAGACAATTTTTAGTCACTTTCAGTCCTAGTCCCCTTAACCGTTCCGTTACCGTACGTTATCACGAACCATTCATTTGAAGTCAAATAACGAGCACGTCCCTAAAACGCGATCTTCATGAACGGTGAAGTCTAGTTAGCAATAGCAATAAATGAACTGATAATTAACAATAGAAATAATAAACCGATTTACAGTGCATCATAAGCCAAATAAACAAAAGGTAAAACGCCAATCTAAGAACGCCTGTTATTGCTTCTTTTTCAAGACCATTGTGACGCTGAATAACATTCGATATTAGGTTCTAAGTATATAGTATCTGTACAATACATTTGTAGGCCAGGACTTAAATGTAATCCTTCTTTGAATAGAAGGCGGATGACCAGGGTTAAGAAAGGATGTCTAGATATACTTGACACCAGATTAATCAAAATCACACTTCCATATAATTATTGTGGGAATTCAATTGAATTTGTTTCTTGATCTCTTATGAACTACTTGTATTTTTCTTTTGTTTTTTGATCTTTCAATTATGTTTTGTTGTAACTGTAAGTGTGAGTGACTTATCAACTTTGTGTTAAAGTCATTAGAGCGAAAAGCACAAAAAAAAGACACGGTTGATGAACGAACCAAACCGAACGAACGAATGTTTTTATCAATTGTATAGATCTTATACAATTGCTGATTGTTCTTTGTTTATTCTTATCACCATTAATTTGTTTTATGATTCTCTGTTCCTGTTCAATTACGATTTTTCGAGTGTGATTTTTTGTTTTTTTCCTGTTGTTTTTTCGCGGCCGATTTTATTTTGTTCGTTCTTTTGATTTTCGGCCCATTGATCTCTATGTTATTTTTGTTGTTTCTGTGAGATTTCCCCCATAAATTAGCAGAAGTTTTCGGATTTTTTTTTCTATTTAGCTAAATCTATTGCATACTTGAAATTTTCAACAACGAAATAAAAATCACCTAAAAATATTTCCACTCCACTTAAATCTAAATCTCTCAGGCCATAGACATAAGTTTTTTAATTTAAAAAAAAAAACGAAAATTGGAAATCCCATTTGCTGGTTACCCATACCATAAAATGTTCTAGACATCATGGCTGTGGTTGGTTTTTTTATATTTGTTTGCAAAGGGATTGAAATTGATTGAAAACCAGCAATGCATTCAAAATTTTATTTTCTCGAACACAAGACTACGACTCGCAAACTTTTGGACTCGATATTCCAATCAATTCTTCGAAATTTGATGATCCTGCATCTTTCATCCTTGTCCGTTATTGATCTATTGCGAGACCAGTTGCCCCTTCCTGTGAACCCTTTTGCTCTGCGCCCATGTGTGTTTGCTATTGCACTTTTTTCCAACTTACGTTTTTCGGAGAAGGTGAAGAACAGGAGAAAGGGGGTGGTGGAGAAGTCATTCGTGTTCGTCGCACGTCTTTCAAGTGCCAGTTGTTTGCTGCTGCTGCTGTTGTTGTTAGATGACACATCCAGAGAGCTTTTATAATAGGAAGAATATTGCTCATTGGTAGGGAGATATGTTTGCCTGGCTTGTGTTGGAGAAGAGCGTGTTAATATGTTATTAATAATACAAATGTGAATACCGATGGCCAAATTTCTGTGTATTTTGTTTTGGTTTCGGTATAGGTTTGTTTTTGTGGAAATTGGAAATGTGTTTTTCTTCTGTTGATTTTCTGCGCATTTTCTTTTTGGCTTCGCTGCTGCTTCTGATGCTGCTGCTGCGGCTGTCATGTCATTTTTAGATGTCGAAATATCTCACTATCTATCTGTCTATGTTCGATTGAACCAAATTACGTTGGATTTGTTGTGCGGGGCTATTTTTGAATAGTATTTATTTAATAGTTTTTAGCCTTTTAAGCGTTTCCCTGCGGACACTTCCACTTTCACTTCTTCCTTCCTTCCTTTCATCCATCGTTCCTTCCTTCCTTCCCCATTGCCTTGCACTTAAACTTTATCAATTATGCAAACAGCAAACAGAATGAATCCTTGCCCTGACCTTAACTCGCCTTGACTTTTCCTCGAATACCCTCATTTGTTCCTCAAAGGGTATATCAAATTTGGCATTGATTAATATGAACAAAGATTATATATAACTTTCTGTATTGTTAATGAAATAATTTTGACTTAATAAAATTCAATTCGAATAGCTCTTCGCTTTACCAAATATGTACTTAGAATGTCAATCGTTTTCACAGTTCAAAGAGAAATTCAAATCGTTTTCAATCCCAAAATCTTAGTACATATACATATATGTATATATCTCTGTAATTAAGTACTAGGTATCGCAAAAGTCCACACTCCATTCTAACACAAGGACATTTTGTTTGCCTGTGTTGCCTTTACGTCAGCTGTTGTACTAGTTCCCACATGCCGTATTATGCATAGTATATACATTTATATATAGTCGTATCGTTTAAGGTTTTTCTCTAACATTTATTATTTAGTTTGACTTTTACCTTTTTTGTCTCCTGCCAGCAGCAGACTTTGACAGGCCAAAGGGCCAACACATTGAATTTGACTTGAAGAAGGGCAAGGATAACATGTGTTTTGTTCTTTTTGTTGTTTTGTGATCGATTGCTTTTAAATCAATTGAAGGCATTTCTTTATATCTATTAATACTCAAGTTCAAATGGGATGTTGGGAATAGAGTTTGACTGTGCCCCTTGATTCAATAAAGTCATGAGAAGCGAAAGCAGGGAAGTCAATCAATATTACAACTAAGAAACAAGAAACATCCAAAACGGGTATTTCGGTTAAACGGTTAAAGTGTATAAGCAGAAATCAGACAGATTAACTGACCGACCATTCAAAAGGACTTGAATATTTACTCGGATATTTACTAACTCTAAGTTCGTTAGAAATTCGGTGTTTTTTTGTTTACCTTTTTTTTCCAGCGATTCCCCGCATATTACATTTGAATTGTTATCACAAAAAGATAAAGAATCATGGCGAAACGAAACATAGCAATTTGTTTATTTTGCATATTGAAAAGCGAATAGTTGACTGACATATTGATTGGTATATATAAATATACATATATATGTATATATATATATATATATATATATACAATGTATGTATATGTACATACATATATTATTGATAAACTTTGCATGTTTCTAGGAAATTTATCGCGTTCGCTGGCCAATTAAGATATAAATACAAAAACATGGTCTCAGAGTTCACACACACAGAGAGAGTCATAAAGGGTTGACTGTTTTAAAAAAATATTTTTTTTTGCTAGTAACTAAGGTGTGTACCGCACACATAATGGCCATGATAATGATGACGATGTGGATAATTATGATGAATGATATTTCTATTTACAGATTTCTAGTTTTATAGGCGTGTCCTAGAACGAAGTTGTTTTGGGTAACGAAAACTAAACCATTTATTATCATAACTCACTCAACATACGATGAGCTAAGCTAATGTATTGTAGACAATGAATCATCAGATGTAAAAAAAAAGAACACAAATAAAATATTACATACAAAAAATATGCTTTCAATGACATAACAAAAAAATGATAAGAAAAACTTTGAACAAATTTTTTTTATCTACTTTGCAGGCACAAATCAAAACGTAAATGAGGCACATGTGAATGAGTCTACAACAGTTGTTGTTGCCAGTGGCTCATCAACACCAACAGCAACTGCTGCTTCTGCTGTTGCTGGTGGAGCTATAGTTGGAGTTGGTGGCGGTGGGGGCACGCCGACTAAAAGTCCACAACGTAGTATATACACAATCGAAGATGCCTATCAATCCAGTTTGCCAGGCATTGGCGATATCGCAAATGATAATCAGTCAACAGATTTTCAACTGTTGGACTTGAGTCAGCAGCAACAGCAACGTCATGGTGGCTCTTCGACACCAAAACGTAATGGCAACAGTGGTACAACATCGCCCATAAATTATCAATTGCCTGGCGATGAATATCCCGAATATGAGTCACAACAACAACAACAGCAGCAACAGCAACAACAACAACAACTGCCAGGAAGCAATCTGGAGCAACAGGTTACCAGCATAGGTCTATCAGCATCGCCATCGATAACGTATACGGCAACAGTAAATCGTCAGAGTTATAGCTCTCCACCAGCCACTTTGGTTATACCGCAACGTCAATCACTCCTACCCTGGGGTTCCCACTCTCGCAGTTCCATCATCAACGTCTTGCTCAGCTACACGCAAGCGGAAATGCATGCTCTGGCACCGAGTGTGGCCAGCAGCATGGAGCTGACGGCCCCACGACCCGGTGAGATTGTGATGCGTAATCTCTTCAGTGATTTCACCAATCAAGCTGAAAAAAAAATCGAATTGGTAATGCTGGAGAGCTCGGATAAGAATCTCTCAAAGCTTCTGCAACGTGGCGAGGATCAGCAGTTCGATCAATTGCTTTCCGCTCTGGGATCCGTGGCAGAGCACTGTTTGCCCTCGCTGCTGCATACTCTATTGGCCTGGCATCGGCGGCAGCTTTCTGATATGGAGATTAAGAACGATCTCAAAAAGCCATCGCATGGTGGTTCTGGTGGTGCTTCCGGTTCGAGTGGTGGCAACAATTCGCAAGGCAATTCGAATAATCAAAATAAACCAGCGGCCGGAGATCTGGATTTTCAACTACAGCGACGTGAGGCCGCTGTGGAATTCATTTTCTGCTTGGCTCTCATCGAGATCCTCAAACAATTGCCCTTCCATCCCGGCCACGAGGATCTTGTGCGGAGCATTGAAAATTTAGCTTTCAAGCATTTCAAATACAAAGATGGCTTGCAGAATAATCCAAATGCACATAATATCCATATGATAGCTGATCTCTATGCCGAAGTAATCGGTGTTCTGGCCCAAAGTCGTTTCGCTTCGGTGCGCAAACGTTTCATGAGCGAACTAAAGGAGTTGCGTGGCAAAGAGGCATCTCCGATGACCACCCAGAGCATCATTAGTCTATTAATGGGCATGAAATTTTTTCGCGTCAAAATGGTGCCCATTGAGGAATTTGAGGCTTCGTTTCAATTTATGCATGAATGTGGCCAGTATTTCCAGGAGGTCAAGGATAAGGATATTAAACATGCCTTGGCTGGTTTATTTGTGGAAATCCTGGTGCCAGTGGCAGCGGTAAGTCCCAAAATCAAAATCAAAATTTCCATTGATACCACTCATCACTTCATTTCGTGTTCTCTCTTTTGCAGGCTGTGAAAAATGAGGTAAATGTTCCTTGTGTGAAGAATTTTGTGGAATTACTGTATATGCAGACATTGGATGCCTCCACAAAATCGAAACATCGTTTAGCTCTCTTCCCATTGGTCACCTGTCTGTTTTGTGTCTCACAAAAGACATTTTTCCTAAGCAATTGGCATTGCTTTTTGGCCATGTGTTTGAGTAATCTAAAGAATCGTGATGCCAAAATGAGTCGAGTGGCCTTGGAGTCCCTTTATCGCCTACTTTGGGTCTATATGATACGTATTAAATGTGAATCGAATTCGGCCACACATTCGCGTCTACAGAGTATTGTGAATTCTCTATTTCCCAAGTGAGTAAATTCCCATTTATTCCCGAAGCGACTGACCACTTATTCTTCTCTCTTTCACTGTTTTTGTTTTTTTTTTCTAGGGGATCGAAGGGTGTGGTACCGCGTGATACTCCGCTTAATATCTTTGTGAAAATCATTCAGTTTATTGCCCAAGAGCGTTTGGATTTCGCCATGCGGGAAATTGTATACGATTTGCTTTGTGTGGGTCGGTCCATTAAATTGATATTGAATCCGGAACGCATGAGCATTGGTCTGAGAGCTTTCCTGGTGGTAGCCGATTCGTTGCAGCAAAAGGATGGAGAACCGCCCATGCCCAGAACGGTGCCCGTGCTACCATCGGGTAATACGTTACGGGTGAAGAAAACGTATATCAATAAAATGCTAACGGACGATACAGCTCGAAGCATTGGCATGTCCACATATTTTCCACATGTGCGAAGAGTTTTTGTCGATATATTGAGAGCATTGGATGTGCACTATGGACGGCCATTGATGATGACCAATCAACAGAATCAGAATAAGGAGCCAGATGAGATGCTCTCGGGGGAAAGAAAACCACGCATTGATCTATTTCGAACTTGTGTGGCTGCCGTGCCACGTCTAATACCCGATACAATGACTGCCCAAGAGCTGGTCGATCTATTGTCGCGCCTAACTGTCCATATGGATGAGGAATTGCGCATATTGACGCATCAATCGCTGCAGACGCTGGTCATTGATTTTCCGGATTGGCGTCAGGATGTTGTGCACGGTTACACACAGTTTCTAGTGCGCGATGTCACCGACACCTATCCGCAATTATTGGAGAATTGTACGCGTATACTGTTTGTCTTTTTAAATATATGGCGCTGTGCGATTAATGTGAATGTGAATGTAAATGCGAATGCAAATGCAAATGGTGGCACGGCGGCGAATAATGTGGCAAGTGGCAATAATACTGGAGCCGGAGTAGGAGCAGGGGTGCCGGGAGCAGCACCTGTTGTGGGAACAGCAGCAGCAGCACCAGCAGCTGGTGCAGGTGCAGGTGTAGCAACAGCCAATCAAACAATTAAACAGACAGCAACAGGACCAACTCCTCCAAGTGCAATTCCAGTTACAGTGGCTGCCAGCAAGGATACATCTTCTAGCCAATTGTCGAAGCAGCAGCATCTGAATACAGCCAGTAGTGCTGCCTCTAGTATTACCACATCCAGTGGCATGTCTAGCATTAGCACACAGCATACCGTATTGAATATGACCTCAGATGGCCTGGCCAAAAAGAATGAGATTCCATTGGCCACCACATTGCATTTTGTTGAGGGATTTGCCTTAGTCTTGCTATGCAATTATCGTCCATATCTACGCAAATTAGCCGCCATGATACTTAAGGAAGTGAAGAATTTGATGCGAGCTCTGGGCATACCCGAAACAGAGCCACCATTAATTGATGTCATGGATCGTTGTGTGCCCCATATAATTGAGAAAGGTTTCCTATGGCTGCCGCAGACGGAGAAGCAAGCGGTGTTAAATGCCAATTGCATTGATTTGCAATGGATAGCTGAGCGGTCCACAAGCACTTGGCTGGCAGGAGTCTCTGATGGTAAGCATACGAGTTAATAAATCGAAATCTCATGATTTGCTACAACATTCTCTTCTCTTCCACTTTCAGACAACTCCAAGTCATCGACATCGACTTTAAATCTATCGCAAACTAGCTCAGCATCGAATGCCAATGCTAATGCCAATGCCAATGCCAATGCCAGCGGTTCAGCAACACCGCAATTCGATGCTTGGGCATATTGCCTGTTTGGTCTATTGGAACGTCAACGTGTCCTGCAGCAGTGTCCTTCGGCTGTGGCACAGGCATGGCCTATATGCTATGCCCGTTTAAATGCTTTATATAGTGTGATAGATCCCACGTAAGTTAAACTTAATAAGAACATATCATTTCAATCCTAAAAGTCATCTCTTTCTATTGATGGTTAATGTATGCATCTTGTGCTTATCTGTTTTTGCAGCCCCGTTAGCGATAATCGCGCCTCATTGTTACGCAGTTCAGCACCCACCAAAAAGATGCCCACCGAAAGTCAAAAGAACTCCTATTTACGATTATGGCGCAATCAGGTGGCATGTGCCATGCGCTTAGTTCCCCAAATACCCAGTGTGGCAGTGCGTTGTGCCTCACCTGATTTGAGCTTAAGGTACGAGATCTTTGATCATCATCATCCAACATCATCATCATTCATTTGTACTCTCTATCTCTGAGATGAAACATGTTCATTAACTTTTGTTTGATTAACATTTTGCATTCAATTATCATACCGCACGAGTTGATACTCTTTTCATTTGTCTCTCTGTGTGTGTGTGTGTGTGGGTGTGATTGCGTGTGTGTGCGTATTGTATGTGTAAATTCGAAATTGAAATCGAAATCCCGAATGAAAATCCATTTGAATATTATGGCATTTTATTGTTGTTATGTTGCCAAAAGGCAGAGGAAGCGACAGAGTCCTCTCTGTGTTTGTTTGCCTGTGTCTGCGTGTGTGTGTGTGTGTTAGTGTGTGTGTGTGTGTGTTAGTGTGTGTGTGTGTGTTTGTCAAACGTAATCACAGTAGCCTGCATGTAAACACGTTCAATCATTTATATCACCTACCGTACCCTAGTCTGCTCGTCCCTTACCAGCACTCCGAATACCTGAATTCAAATTCTATATAAAAGAAATGAAATGGTAGAGAGAGAGAGGGAAAACTATGTAGCCCAATGATTTGCCAATTGACAATCCATAATCATCACCACCCCCACCCCCTCCACGGAACACCTATTTACTATTGTATGAGTTGTATGTGTGTGCACTTGATTAGCATTTTTAGATTTCCATATTTTGTGTTTACCTTACACCAATTATAAATGATTTCATGCATTCCACATTTTGTGTATATGTCTATATCTGTATATACATACTTACATACATACATATATCTTTGTGTATATATATAGTATTTTATATGTGTTTAATGTAGCATCAGATCAAAACTAAATATTTTCATAATACATTATTATGCGCATAAATTTGAGGCATACCCATTAGAAAGAGCGAGAAAGTAGCGAAAAAAAGAGATAGAGATAGTCGGAAAGTGAGCGAGCGAGAAAGAGACACACTTAATTAGTATAATTTAAATATAATTGCCAATGCAATTGCTTGCAAAGGATGGAATGAAAGTGTGTGGGAGTGCAGTTCTTAGATCATATTCTATTGTTTTTGAACAAAACACAACACAGCTAATTAAGTACCTGTATGTACATACGTATAATTTATGCATAATCATTACAGTTGACAGAGAATTAAGAGGCAAGGGGGGAATAAATACCATTAAATGGCCGAGAAAACAGAGTTTTAGAGGCTTTTCTTTGAATACCTATGTATTTTATTACTCTCAAGTGCATAATGAACATTTCATTGATACACTTGTAAAGGACCTTTAGGAAGACAGTTAACATTTAAGGTTGCATATTTGTTTATAGTGTTTATAGAAAAGCTTCCGAAACCACTTTTCTCTATTTTAAGAATATGACGAGTATTACTCAGGTTAATAAAATCTGTTTAAAACAAAAAAAAAATTTTGAAAAAACTAACCAACAGAGAAAAAGAAGCCATCGTATACAATGGAAACTCAATCCTCTTTAAAGGTCAATCTATTAATATGTACCTACTTATCTAACTTCGATTCCATTTTGATGACTACACATATCCATACATTTGAAATAACTTTAGTTAATTAATTCGTTAGCCAGTTAATTAGTTAAATAGTTAGTTAGCTAGATAATTGTGTTGTGCGTGGAGTTTCTAATCAAAATGTGTCCATAAACCAAAACACCAAGAACAAAAACAAAAACACAACAAGAAAATAGCATTTAACTCATGGGTAATTTGTGGCAACCTCTCATCAAGTAAATGAACAAAACAAAAGAAAACTCTCCTCATCTCACTTGCCTATACTTCGTACACATCTCACAAGATTCGTACAAAATCAATCCACATACATACTACATACAGTATATACCTACTACTTTTAACCATACAAACGTATGGATTGTAATTTATATCTAGTTTACAAGATCAATCGGACTCACGTTCGCTATCCGATTCTTTGGACAATATACCATCCAATGTCTTTGGGCCCGAGGGAATTGTCACACGATTCACATTGCCGCTTTCCTATGGACGCAAAGAAGCGCGACAAAAGCGACTTGGGTAAAGCAAAATAAACAAATCTCAAATACAAAAAACTAAATAACTAAGAAAAAGAAAAAAAAAACAGTTAAAAAACCCAATTTGATAATTGTTTAAACTATTATAAGTGCGTGTGTGTATGTGTATTTGCGTGTTTCTTGTACTTTTTTTTTTTTTGCATGTTTGATTAGTGTAATTATACATAACATATATAACCCTTTTCTTCAGTATCTGTAGTGATAGAATTTTTTACCACGGCTAGAGCCAGAATTGCCAAATTCAAACCGATTTTAAATGTTGTTAGGCAAATTAATATTCAATATACACAGACACGGAGTAACCAAAACAAGTAGATAAATACTGTAGTCCTTTTACACCTTTCACCAAAATATGCACCCATCACAAGCAACTGGAGACATTGACCAAAAAAAAAGTGGCATTAAAATAAATTCATTAATTTATTTATTAAATAACGTCCGTTGCACCATCTATCAGAATGTCTTTGCCTGATTGTTCGAATTGCGGCGAGGATATACATTTAGATATACTCTAAGAGCAAATTTTAAAAAATGTAATTTCGGATAAAAACTTATGTGATGTTATGGCTGTCATTGAAAAAGTATTAAAGATACAGGCTGACATTTTTTCCAGGATATTATTGAAAGTATAAATGATCGAGAAATACTAAAAAATTGTATTCGATTCTTGGCAAATGTCACACTGGTTAGCTTGTTCCCTAATCATATTAATATTATGTCGTAATTGGTGTAGTTGCTTTGCTTTTTTAAAAATTTAACTGAATGTATGATTATTGTTGACCTTAAGTACGAGCGCTAAAAGTAAAGCTTAAGGGATATGGAAACTCCCGTGTTTCCGACTGGGAATAACCCCGTGCTTGCTGAGCGGGGTTTGAAGGGTTGAAAAACAGATTGAAGTTACTTAAACAACGCAGGATTCGGACCGTACAACTGTTAGAAGGATTAACTTAGTTTAGGCCAAGTTTCATTAATTTATTTATTAAATAACGTCCGTTGCACCATCTATCAGAATGTCTTTGCCTGATTGTTCGAATTGCGGCGAGGATATACATTTAGATATACTCTAAGAGCAAATTTTAAAAAATGTAATTTCGGATAAAAACTTATGTGATGCTATGGCTGTCATTGAAAAAGTATTAAAGATACAGGCTGAATGTATGATTATTGTTGACCTTAAGTACGAGCGCTAAAAGTAAAGCTTAAGGGATATGGAAACTCCCGTGTTTCCGACTGGGAATAACCCCGTGCTTGCTGAGCGGGGTTTGAAGGGTTGAAAAACAGATTGAAGTTACTTAAACAACGCAGGATTCGGACCGTACAACTGTTAGAAGGATTAACTTAGTTTAGGCCAAGTTGCCTGTTGGTTGGTGAAACGTTTTGCACTTCTGCTTTAAGAACAATTTTAAAGTAAGCTCCATTGGATATTCAGGAGGCTTATAAGTAGTAGTTAAGTTGGGCAACTCTGGTTCACGTGGCTTGAAAATTTGTGCACTAAAGTTTTCTTTTCGTTTCGTTTCGTTTTCTGTGTGCTTTTTTGTGTGTATACTTTTATGCATTTTTTCATTTATATTTCTATTCACACTTTTGCCAGCTAGACTCTGACCCGTGCCACTAGTGCATATAATTTCCTCTTGACTCTTTGTGTACGCTTTGAAAGCCTTTCTTCTTTTTTTTATAAATTATATTTTTTCCCCTTTTTGAAGACAAGTTGATTCTGTTCTGTGAACGCGGAGGAATATGTTTGCTGGCATTTATAATTACTATGGTCCCCTTTTTTTGTCTTTTGGTTTAATTGAAAAATTTGCCTTACTTTTAATATTCATAATGTTTATATAGACTGAGGACGGGGACGGAGCGGAGAAATGGGAGGGGAACAGGAGGGAATCTGCTGCGAACCTATATACACATAAATGAAATGAAATGAACGAGAAAAAAGCTTCAACATCAATATAAATTTAAATTTAAATAAATTTTTATGCGACCCGAATGAGAGACACAATGGGTCGCTGCCCCTAAAGAAGAAAAAAAAAATCCAGATTGTTCCTTCCTCCTTACTAATACTTGGCAATGTCAATGCCAAATGACACCAACCAACCAATCAACGGTTCAGCTACCGTTCAGCTGCTAAAGCATTTGGAGCACTAAAATCCAAAATGGTCATAAATTTTTATTTTACAGCTCATCACCCGATTCCCTGAATGCCGATCGTAGTGACAAATCAGCGATGGGCAGTGCCTCCCCGCAGGCTCTGTATAAGTTGGTTGTGCCCCTGCTGCGATGTGAAGTTGTCGATGTTCGGGATGCGGCTGTCAATTCCTTGGGCATGATAAACCATGATGCGCTCAAGTGAGTTCCCATTCCCATACCCATTCCCATACCCATACCCATACCCATTGCCATCCATTTCTCCTCGCATCCCTCCGTGTCGTTGCGTTGCGTTGCGTTGTGTGGCATTGCTATGCTATGCGATGCGATGCGATGTGATGCGTTGCGAAGCGGAATGGATATAAACCGTAGCAGAGAAGTGAGGGATTTTATGTGTTAATGCTTCTGCTTTCGACAGAGATTTAATGGAGGAGCTTGTTGTCTATATACGTGAAGCTGTGGATCGCAAACAGGAAAATATGCGACGACGTCGACGACGAGATGCTTTGCGTTTGCAAGTGGTTAGAGTCCTTGAGAAGATAGCCGAAAATGGTACATTCGGTGTGAGGTAAGTGTGTCTTCAGTCTCAATGTGTGTATATGTGTGTTTTTGGGTCCGTGTGTGTGTGGGCAAAGGAAATTCCTTTATTCTTTGATTTATTAGCGGGTATTAAATTTTGAAGTCCGTAAGCGACCGAATTCTTTTGCGTATGGTTACGGGTCAATGCATGCTGGAATTTTTAAGCAACTGCGGACCCCAAAACCTTAAGCCATATGTGCCTGTTGCGTCACTCACATCATTTGAATGATAGAATATTTTAAATATATGTGCAGAGAGAGGGAGAGAGAGAGAGAGTTAAGCTAAATTTATTTCCATCTGCTTTAAATTGGAAATTAACAAGAATATTTCATGATTGCAACATTTAAGAGTTTTTTGGTTTTTTTATTCCAAGGTTGGGATTTCCTTCAATTTAACTGAATTGATTTTGGCGTTCCGTCACATATTTCGTTCATATTTTTCATATGTACATATTTTTTGTTTTGCTTATTTCAAACTCATTTTTACGTTTAGTTTTATTTGATATTTTAATATCACCCAAGGCCCAGAACCAGTTGCAACAATTGGTAATTAGACCATGTAAATGACATTTCAACTAATTCAATTTCATTCAAATTAAGCGAAAAAAGCAAATTTGACATTTGAAAACATGTCATAAATTTCCATATTGCGAATAAATGTGTAAGGTCAGACCTTTTGTTATGCTTTGTCGACATTAGCTAAAAGTCAACATTAAAAATTCACTGAAAGGTAGGGAAGACTACGATTTTCTACGAATGTAGTTGACTTTATAGGATATTAAAATGATTTTCTTTTTCTGTAATTAATTTGAACAGCACTTGTGTTTTGGAACGTGATACAATGTCATTGCATCCGACATTTGTGGAATATATCGAGGGTGCCATGGTCTATTTGCAGGCTGAGACGGACAAGGATAATCTCAGCATACGCGAGGTGAAGGCTCACTTTTGCAATTTCATAAGGAAAATGATTAAAAACTTCTCATGTAAGTCTCATCTCTATGTATGTACTTAGGTCTATTTTCATATTGTGTTTCATTTCTTTCAGTGGAATCCTGCGCCACGTTGCTGTCGCGAGAATTAAAGCGTAATCTATTCAATTTGTTTGCCACATGGTGTGGCAGCTTCTCCAAGCCGTTGAGTATTATCTCACAAATTGGACAAACTCTCGAGGAGGAAAAGTTGCAGTTTAGTGCTTTGCAGGCAAGTGTAGATGCAAAAAGACGATGACGCCGCGAATGCATTAGCGCAATCTCATCCACCGCCGCCATGATTGATGCGATGAGAGAGAGAGTTTTACACAAGTTTTCTTTCTTTTCTTTCTCTCACACAGGCCATGTCCGCTTTATTATGCTGCGGCCATATTTTCTATGCACAGCATTTGCAAGATGATGGCATTATCTATAAATGGTTGGATCTCTTGCTAACCTCCAAGGATGAAAAGGTGAGAAGGTGCCATGAAATTCAGAAAAGGTCAACATCTTAATATTTAATTTGTTGACGATTTGTCTCGTTTCGTTTCTTCTCTCCTCTCCTATCCTAGATCTATCAGTTGGCACGCGACACAGTTGTTCTATTGCTTGAATCCAATCCGGATATGGGTCAATTATTGGAGTGGGTTATAGATCGCTGCTATACCTCAAGTCCACGTGAAGCAGACGCTTGCTTCTTGGCTCTAGCCTCGATCTTCAGTGCCAAGTGAGTTTAAACTCTTAATGTTTCATGTCATTAGCAAGAGGATACGCAAACTTAACCCAGGTCTTAACTCGTTAAAGGGCTCCGCACACATAAATACCATCTCACGTGTCTTTGGTTAATGTGTAAACGTTTTAAATTTTCAACCCACACGCAGATTGCCTGCCATGAACGAGTACTTCAGATGATGATGGCCTATTTGTTAAGGCCATTTGATATTTCGTTTCATTTTTATATCCCTTTGGCGTGTATGTGTGTGTGCGAGTCCTTTCGGTCGGTAGTGCGGCAGGTTGCTAAAGTTGCCTCAGTTGTCTCAGTTGCATGCACCGCCAAATTGCATTTATTGCATTTATAACTTTCTTGCACACTCTTCTCCCAGGCGACAAACATTTCAAAATTCAAACTCATTCAAGTTATTCCAAATTTTTGAGCTTTATATTCATTATGTCAGGTCAAGGGTATATATAGGTCGGTTTATATTTTTATCAAGTTGTTATTTGTATCTATTATATTTTTGCCACCTGGACACACAATGCCCTCACCCTCCTCTTCTCGTGCTTCAAATAGCTATCAGTTTTCCCTACCTTCTTCTTCATTTTTGTTGCTGCTTTAATTTTCTCTCTCGTTTTTCTGTTTTGTGATTTATATTTGTACTTATTTTTTTTTTTTTGTTGCAACAGCTGCAACGAAAGCAACAACAATAAATATTTTACATTTTAATGCTTGAGCGCGCGCTTTCAGCAGAATACTTTAAATTTTGCGCAAATTTCGCACAATTTATTATTAAACTTTTGCTAAGCTGGCCAACTGAATTGGCCTTTAAACCTCAGAGTGGAGATGATGAGGAAAATCGATCGATTTACCTACCTGCAACATTTTGCTCAATGCAAGAGTTTCGACACTTTATATACATGGCTTGGGTTAGTTATATGGCCAAAGAGAAGAATGGGAGGGGGTTCATAATTGGTTTTGCACTCCCATCAATTTCTGTTACTCCCCCCCAACCCCCACTGTTTGGGCATGGAGGTGGGGTGGGTACACGTGTGTGTGGTGTGTAGGCTAACATTTGCCAATGGTTGGGCTCTCACTTTTCGTTTCGACACACAGAAAGACCGCAGAGACCACACAGCATAAAAAAAGAAACAAAAGGAGAAATAAACAAAAAACAAACAACTCATTAAGATACTTTGTAAATTTTGTAAACTCTTTGCTTAAGGTGCAGCGGTAAATAGGATTTCCGGAAAAAGTCGAAGAAGTCCTTAAAACCTTTCTTCCAACACTTTATCATATTATTTTTGTGATTTCGTTTTCTTGTTATATCTTCACAGGGAATATCCATGTGACCATTATACATCGGTGATAACGGTAACTCTTCTAATGACCGGCTGCCCACGTGTTGAGGTGCATGCCACCGCCTTGCAGTTGCTACAAATATTGGATAAACGTTTCTTTGGCAGCATAGTTGGCACTCTCCATAGCGAGAATGAGAAAGGTAACCAATCCACAACTACTACTACTACTAACTCCTACTAACTTCTAACTAACTGGTGATGGGTTTGTTAATAAAAGCAAAGAGCAAAAAAAAAAAATGAAAAACAAAAACTTTATTTTTAAGCAACTTTCCTTCGCTCTTGCGAACGACTTTTCATGCCCCAAGTGTTTAGGCGTCAAAAATGCGATTTATTTTTGGTACAGGAGAACCTTCTCGAACATTTTTGTGGCTAACTTTGTGTGTGTGTGTGTGTGTGTGTGTGTGTTTGGCCATGAAATGTTATTAAATGTTGCTCAATGGCTTACAACAGGTGAAACTAAATCTAAGGTTATAAATAAACGAAAGAAGGTTCTGCTAAAAATATGGCCTTACCGTGGCAAACTAATAGGTGCACGACTACAATAAAAGAGTACATTTAACAGCATAATTAAAAATGCATCACGTTACTTTTACTAGCAAATGCTTCGCTTTAAATCTGAAACATTCTTTGATAGAAAGAAGTTGCAAAGAAGTTTGCTGACAAAAGTGTAAAGAGGGGAAAAACCCATGTTTGACACATAATTTGACATACTTTTTACTTGATAAATACTAATTATACTAATACAATTACTAATCCATATAATCGAAGTTAATTTGCAATTAAATTTCTAAAAATATTTCATAAATTGGAATAACGCACTTGAAATCAATTCAAGTGAAACTCCTATTATAACTTTATTGTTACAAATATTTTAAACTACTAGTAGTGGGAGATTATTATGAGTATTAAAGACGAATTCAAAATTTAGTTAGCCAAAATGATAAAAAAGTACTTTATTGTAAGAATGTTATTTTGGGTCTTCTAAATTGATATAAAATAATAACAATAATTGCATAATGGAGAGTAAAAACTCTGAAAGCCTCTTAACGTAATAAGCTTCTTCATTGGATGCGATTAAATTATGTGAAATTGTGAATAGTTCTTGTGTCGCCTGCAGAGTACAGTTAATTTGGAAGGCAATTTGTTGTAGAATGCCTTGAATTTGGCTTTTGTTCTCACAGAAGATTTGTGTGTGTGTGTGTGTTTGAGTGTGGATGTGATTGATAGTGGTCAAAATGCATTTGCCATTGTTCCTTTGGTTATTTGATGGCAGGTAATCAATATGCATAACAAACACACACTATCAGCTACCTTTTGATGGCCTGATTGCATTCTGTAAAGGTCATTGTTGCCCTTTAGAGTCTCTGGGGTCTGTGTGTGTTGTGTAGTTTGCAATGTTGGACGTGTCTCACCATTCAAAATGTGGCCGTGGGGAGCCAATCACATGTATACATTACATTTTTGCATCAGTTTCCGCTCAGTATTAGTTAAAAGGTAAATTGGCTATGGTTTGGCCAACGTGTCGTATGATTAATATTTGACGTTATCTTTCCTTTAGACTAGGGGTCGTATGAGTCTTCTATAGGGAGTTTTTGTTACACCACGTGTCGTATACTCAATATATGAAGCTATCTCTATATGACGTATTCTTTTGCACTACGGGTCGTATGAGTGATTATTACAGTTAATTTATATGGAGTTTTTTAGACCACGTGTCGTATGATTAATATTTGACGTTATCTTTCCTTTAGACTAGGGGTCGTATGAGCCTTCTATAGGGAGTTTTTGTTACACCACGTGTCGTATACTCAATATATGAAGCTATCTCTATATGACTTATTCTTTTGTACTACGGGTCGTATGAGTGATTATTGCAGTTAATGATTTATATGGAGTTTTTTAGACCACGTGTCGTATGATTAATATTTGACGTTATCTTTCCTTTAGACTAGGGGTCGTATGAGTCTTCTATAGGGTGTTTTACGTATACGACCACTTGTCGTATGAGCAATATCTGTATCTATCTTCTATAAGAATTGCACCTAATATTGAGTCTTCCACGAATTAAAGGGGTAATAATGAATTCTTCTCTTACATAAACAAGAATAAACATCATTAATGATTGGACTGAACATCAGTGCTAATAGAATAATTTTAGTCCCTAACTTGTATGCCCAGTTGGCCCCATCAATTTCGTTAAACTTTTAAACAACGTGCCATTATCTAGCTTTCGCTAATGGAAAAATGTCTACTATCATATATTTTTTGTGTGTGTAAAGAATCTGCATATATATTTTACTAAAAAATGTGGAGTTCCGTTCTGTATAAAAGAGGAGAACTTTCCTGTGATCAAACAGTAGACATGAAATCATTTCTGGCATTCGTAACTCTGGCTGTGGCTTTTACCAGTGGCCATCACACCAACAATGATCCAAGTCACGATTGGAAACAGGGTCTGGATAGTCCCAATAACATTATCTACAATGGATATGAAGCACCTGAAGGATCCGTTCCTTACATTGTTGGTTTAAATTTTTTCAATGCCACAGGTTGGACTACATGTGGCGGCACCATAATTGGTAACACCTGGATTCTGACGGCCGCCCATTGCATAGAAGATCGACATTACGTGGACATCATTTATGGCACCAATTCCTTGCGGAAATCAGAATTTGTCCAAAGAGTGGGAAATGAGAGTTTCATATCCCATGATCGGTATACACCTTCCACCTATAGCTATGACATTGGTCTCATTCGTACTCCTGGTAAAATTCCGTTTTCCGATCGAATAAGGAAAGTAGCTCTTCCAAAGTTCAGCGATAGAGCTTGCAGCATGGTTGGCTGGAAGACTCAAGTCTGCGGTTGGGGATACACACCCTATTGGCAGATCCCTGATCGCCTACAATGCATGAATGCGACGATCATTAGCAATGAAGAGTGTGCTGGAGTCAGCAGATTGGTCCAAGATGACCATCTCTGTACAGAACTAGGTAATGGAAAATCCACTTGTAGTGGCGATTCTGGAGGTCCTTTAGTGACCCGTTCAGACCCTCCCACGTTGGTCGGTGTGGTTTCCTTTGGTGACAGTCGTTGTCTTGTATATTCTGTCTATACTCGTGTCACTTCATATTTGGAGTGGATTCACAACAAAACGGGTATTCATATTTCGAATTGAATGTATATTTAAAGACATTTGTATAAAAGAGACGACTTTTGAAAGACGATTGCCATAGCGGAATCGAAATATATCAGAAGAAAAAAATTAAAAAACGTTGGTTTTGAGACCCTTGCAAAAATGGTATGTTCATTTTGATCAGCGTTTTTGTGCAACGCATGGAAGGAAGCATCTCCGACCATATAAAGTACATATATATTCTTGATCCGCAGGACAAGACGAATTTATGTAGTCTCTTAGTCCGTCTGGATCAACGTACAGTAATCTACCCCTAAGCGTCTACTCCTAAGCTACAGTGCTAAGATTTTACATGTAGGCTTCTCTGTACTGCAGACATTGTATATCTCGGACTCATCCAGATCGGACGACTATATCATACAGCTCCCATAGGAAAGTGGAGTGTTAGAGCAATAACTTTGTTATTTTTCACGGGACTACTTTTTACTTGTGACTTTGTTAAATATCCGAACATGTGCGTCAATTTTAATCGGGATCGACTTGCTATCTTATATAGCTCTCATAGGGAGGATTAGTCCAAAAATAGCTGTCATACACACACATGATTAAATTGCAGATTGCAAAAGTTCTTTATGACCTTTAGAATGTGTTTTCTAAAACTATTTCTTACTTGTCAATGATTGCTTAAGAAACAAGCAAGTTTTCAAACTAGAACTCTATTTAAAACCGATAATTCCAATGGGAGCTAAATGATATGATAGTGAATGGGAGTAGAAAGAAGTATTTCATATGCCGAGTCAACCCATGACAAGAATTTAAACTAACTTCCTCCTGCAATGTGCCGTTATCTAGTTATTGCTAATGGAAAAATTCCTTCGAGTTTCATAACCAAAATTCCGAGTTGAAAAGAGGAGATATAAGAGGAGAACATTCCTTCGATCAAACAGTAGTCATGAAGTCATTTTTGGCGTTCGTAACTCTGGTTGTGGCTTTTGCCAGAGGCGAGTGGACGGAACAGGAGAGTCCCAGTAATATCATCTTCAATGGATATGAAGCACCTGAAGGATCCGTACCTTACATTGTCAGTATGCGCACTTCCCCCCCTACACATTGTGGTGGTGTCATAATTGCGGACACTTGGATTCTGACTGCCGGCCACTGCCTCCAGTCAGAATATTTGGACATTTTCTATGGCACAAACACAATTTGGAAATCAGAGACATCCCATAGAGTGGGAAAAGAGCATTTTATTCTCCATGAGCTGTACGGACCCAACAACTATGATATTGGGCTTATTCGAATACCTCGTGTCGAGTTGGGCGACAGAATTGCGAAGATAGCTCTCCCGAAATTGAGTGATCAATCTAACAAGATGTTGGGCCTGGAGACCCAAACCTGTGGTTGGGGTTTCTTCTCCAAAGAATCTATGGATCAAAAAATAAGGTCGCCCAGGCTACAATGCATAAATGTGTCAGTTATTAGCAATGAGGAATGTTCAACATTTTTTAGTCCTCCTGTAGAAGACGAATTCATGTGTACCGGATACGTCGATGGTAAATCCATATGCGGTGCCGATTCCGGTGGACCTTTGGTGACCCGTTCAGATCCACCGATTTTGGTCGGTATTGTATCTTTTAGCGCTGCGCTCTGTGATTCGATGTCTGCCTATACACGTGTTACGACATATTTGCAATGGATAAGCGACAAAACGGGTATTCCAATTGCTGATTAAATGTGTTAACAACCTCAATTAAAACTCCCAATATCTCGAAGTACTTTTATTTGTGAAATAATTTACCTAGGTCGCTCTAATATGTTCATATTACGCATCATTTGTAAAGCTTTAGTAGTTTTAAATCTTTAGTTTTCGATTGCTTTAGTTGGACTCGAAGGTTGAAGTTGTTGCTCATTAATGTTGTCTTACTTGTCAGTTTTTATTCATGAGACAAGTTTTTTGGGCCAACAACAAAATCGATAATTCAGCATCAGTTTATATTCCTTATTCAATGCTTTATCTCACTCACACTCTCGGTCTCTCTCTCTCTCTCTCTCTTACTTGCTTCCTCTAATGGGTTGCCTCATTATGATGAGCTTGAAATATTTATTCAACTTTTGTTGTCATGACAAATGCAAAGATATATTCACATTCACATTCACTCTTGGTCCTTTAATGCCTACAGGGATGAGTGTATTCGACCGAGTGTGTGTGTGTGTGTGCATGTGTGTGTGTGGGTATGTCTGCAAAGTGAATACCCCTCCATCTCCTTTCCCTCCACTTTGTACTTAAACACTTAAGGCATTCTCATCTATAGTAGATACTCCAGTTGCAAATGTACAATATATATATATATATAGATATATATATCTATATTTGTATACTTACGACACAAAAGATGTGAAGTAATCAGATGTATGTGCAACATTTGTTGTATATGTATATATCTATATATGTATGTATACATTACATTACCCAATGCATCAGTTTTGTTGTGGTAATTTGTATTTAAATTTATAAAGATAGCTGTATATACTTTGAAGTTGTTGCTGCTGCTCGTCCTGTGGTTATACCTACTGAAAATTTTATTTCATTATATAAGCAGCTTTCGTTACACACACGGACACGCTTCCTCCTAAAATCTTCTTTTTTCGTTTTGCCATACCCTAACAGAGAGTATATTGGAAAGCGAAAACAAAGAAAAAACAGTTTATTCTTTCAATTGTTCTATCATTCTTTCAATATATATTCAACGCTAAAACCACTTGAGAATCACAACTAAATGAAGCGACAAAAATATGGGCAAAGTTTGCAATAGCTGAGTTGACCTGTTGACCTGCAAACTCTAGGTTATTATAGATCATTAGAAACTATCAAGAGTATCTAAAGTTCGGACAGGTCGAAGTTAACTTTCTTTTTTTTTGTATTTTTGGCTGCTGCTTTCTACTTCATTTTTTCTGCTTACATATATACATATGTATGTGTGTGTGTGTGCGTGCGTACGTGTGTCCGTGTAGGTGTTCTTTGATTGAATTTGAAATTTATTTGAAGGTCCTCAGCGGCATGCATGAGCCAACAGCCACGATTCTGATGCTTCTTCGTCTTCTTCTGCCGCTGTTTTTTCTTCTCTGTGAGGTAGTTTTTTTGATACCCAGTACTCGGTGCATAAGAGAGTGTATTGGCGAAGAGAATCACAGGCAAAGAGAGTATCCTGGAAGAGAAAACTAAATTATTCTGCACGGAGCTGTGGCCCCATCAGAGATCAAGCTTGGGGCTAAGAGGATATCACAAAAGTCGTTAACAATTCTTACAATGGGCACTCTGATTTGTCTTTCCTTTTGAAACTTTCCTTGCCCCTTGGGCCATAAATGTTAATAAACACGCACACAATTTAACAGGCGGCGCCTTCCTCCCCTCCTTCCCCCCATCATCACCATTCCCAATGTCTTTCCTGGCGTTTTAATTTTTTTTTGTTGATTCAAGTTGATTTTTTTTTTGCTTTTTTACTTTTGTATAATCCACTTCCAAATGGCAGCCATAAATGTGGCAGCGTGTGGAGCATGGGTAATTAGTGTTCCTTTTTAAATGAATTGTTGGTCAAGTTTAACCGAGACAAAACGGAGAGTTTAAAGTGTGTTCTAAAGATGTAAAGCCAATTAAGGTATAACTACACCTTCGCCCTCAAAAAGAATAGAATGTGCATTAAGCAGTCAGTTTATTATACCATGCATCCATAGGATGAAATGGTATATTAATTTCGCCAAAATGTATGTAACAGGGAGAATGAAGCTTTTCCGACCCTATAAAGTATATATATTCTTGATCAGTATCAATAGCCGAGTCGATTGAGACATGTCCGTCTGTCCGTCCGAAAGAGTGCCTAGATCTCAGCAACTATAAAAGCTTGAGTCACCACGGCCACTGGCCATGCCCCCTCCCGCCTCCGAAACTCAATTTTCACCTGATGCATGGTATATCCAAGTCGGACCGGCGACTTACTTACTTTATTTTTATTGTAAATTTAATCTGCTTGGGTATCGGAATCGCCTTTGGAAACATTTACCCAAGTCAGCCATAACTTGGCCATTACCCAAACGAAACCAAAGGCAAAAGGGGTACATGCAATGATAGACCCCTCATGTACAATCTTTTGCCAATTTAAACTTATTATCAATCCAAGGGCAAAGCGTGGCGACTATTAAGCTCTATCTAGCAAATGCTAATTGAAAAATTCCTTCTACAGAAGGCAGAACAAAATTTTTATTTAAAATATTCAGTTCTATTTAAAAGAGAAAGTTTCGTTTCGATTGGCTGCTGTGATGCGGATCAGGATCAGAATAGTCCAAATAACATTAGCTACCATCGATCTGAAGCCGCTGAGGGATATGCGCCCTACCGTGTCAGTTTCATGGTAATCAAAGCATCTGTATCCCACGTTAACTGTGGAGGCAGCATAATTGGTGATACTTGGATTCTGACTGCCCCCATTGCTTCGACAATATGTTAGTGGTAGTTATTATTGGTGGGCTGAAAGACTTGAATGAAAGGCTTCTATGCACCAATGGGGAGATCATCAGCAATGAAGAATGTTCGCTTGACGGCGACATGTTATGCACCGGACTAGGCGATGGTAAATCGGCTTGTTGGGGCCTTTCTGGTGGACCTTTGAGGACTCGTGAGGAGCCTCTCATGTTGGTCGGTGTCGGTTCCTTCGGCAAGGAATCCTATGCCCGCGTTACACATTAACGAAATAACGGCTATTTCGATTTCCAATTGAAATGTCGGTTCGTCATATCAATGTATATGTATGTATATCAGAGAAATCTATATAAAAGAATTCCCACTGATTTGTAGAGAGACATTAGTTCTTCCGTGGTATTTGGCTTCTTTTCTTTGTGGCTTCGCACAGGATCCTGACTACCGTTAGTTAGATGGAATCGTCGAGATGCTGCCAAGGGTATAGAAATTGCGGCATGGACAAATTGTGACTTCCGGTTTGTGTTGTTTCGTTTTTTCTTGGCTTACAAACTGCCTGCTGCTGACCTTTTTGTTGCTGATGTTGTAAGCTGCTTAAGGTTTGTGTTTTTTGTGTTGTTTATGTTGGTGGTGCAACCTGACCACTATATACTGCTTAGCATGCCCGGGAAACGGAGAGAGCAAAGGAGGAAAAGGAGAAAAAAAAGGTCAAACAGATTTATGCTAATATAAGCGACTTATATTGGGTCAATGAACAACTGGATAAGCTCCTCTGTCCGTCAGTTTGTCTGTCTGCCGAGCACTCCTCAGCCTGTTGGCAGGGATAAACATTGTACAATTCGAAATAAAATGCAAATATTTATTGAGCTATCGAAAATTGTTCAATCTGGCATTTCATGCAATTAAATTGTATTATGAAAATGAGAGAAAAAGCTCACCGGATTTGTGGTTTTTAATTAACCGAATTAACTTTTATTACATTCATAAGTACATTGTGTCTGTGTGTGTGTGTGATTCGGAGCGGAGGCATAGAACAAATTTGCTTTGATTTCAGTTTTAATATTAGTTTATTTGTGGTTAACATTTAATTAGTTTTCGGGTTTAGCTTAAAAAGATGTGTGTTTGTTTTTTTCTTTTTTTTTTTTAGTAGCATTTGCGGTGAAAATGAATCCAATCTCTCTTAAATATATATTTATATATTTTATATGTGTATTGTAGGGTTTCGTATATATTCGAAATAATATTTTCGTAAATTGAGTTAGTGTAGGTACTCAACGGGTTCTATATTTAATCATTAAATAATTTTTTTAAATTATATATTAGAGACGGGCGTGAGTAATGTTTTTGAGTATATGAGCGACTGATAGGCTAAGCAACGGACAAATGAAGGTCTTAGTTAGCCTTGCTTGTGCGGCATCCCTCCACTCGCAGGTTTACATTCGAAGGTCCCTTCTTGATCTCGAAATCGCGGCTTGCTTGTGCGTCTCTCAGCCATATAACCTCACTTTTTCGAACTCGAAATCGCGAACCTCTCTGCTTGTGCGGCGGTTCTACTTCTATATGCATTTATTGACAACTATTACTCATGTACAGCTCTAGAATATATGTATAAGTATTTGAAAAGTTATGTATAAGTTATATAGTTAAAACTCTTTGCTACTGCTGCTGTCTGCAGAGTTGCCAGATCTCTCAATTCAGCTTATTGGTTTTCTTGCTGCTCTTATCTAATATCTTACTTACATTTATGTGTTTTTCTGTATATATAATTATGTATTTTATTATTTATTTGCTGAAATTCGGTTTTTGATTAAATTGTTTGCAATATTAATGATTAAATTTACGTTTAAAACACACACAAAAATTAAGTGAATAGGTTAAACAAACATTACAATCCACTACTTGTATGCAATGTTTGCCTTGATTAATCAAATAATTGTAAATTTTAATTTGCTTAAGTTGCTCTTTCGCATCTCCTTGCACCTATTCACCTGTCCTGTTTCGTGCCCGTGTCCCGTGTCCTGCCTTCTCCTCTGTTTCTACTTTCTCTTCGGGGCTTTTACTTCTTAGTGTGTTCCATTCCAATTTGCTTACCAGATTTCCCTTCAGGTTAGTTTCATTCAATTTAAAAAGTTACTTCCATTACTTTTGGCTTTTTGCTGCGCTGCGCTAGTGAAAAACAACATCACAAACATTTTTTTTCGCCTCTCGCATTCTGCATCTTCTAGTGCAATTTTTTTTTTTGTTTTTTGCTTATATATTTTAAATCTTGTTCGCATTCTTTTGAAAGCTAATTAAAATCCGAAGAAAATTCCTAAGGGGTTTGTTTTCTTCGCTTAATTCTGCAACAAAATGCATATTCGACTTCGCCTTCGCTCATGGGTTTTGCGCTCCTTTCGTCATTGTTGTTCACTTAAGTGGATGCAGCTCGTGCATCTCATTCCAGCAATGTTGGGTCATCATGCGACGCCTGGTGGATGTTCCAGTGTTGCGGCAATATTCCGATACTGAAAGATTGATAGATTGACAGTTTGATTGTGTGTTAGAGAATTTTGGTGAGGTAGAGAATTTCATTAAGTTGTCCAATGATGTCACAGTTCTAATGATAGTAGTAGCATGATGTCCTCATTTCTCATCACTCTGCCTGCTTTTACGCAATTTTGTCTATTTATTAAATGTTACTGCCTTTCCCCCACCTCCTTCTCCCCATTCCTGTGCTAAATTATACATTTCATTCGAAATGCAATTTTAGAAATGTTAGCAGCAGTTTCCTTAAACGAATTTAAAGTAATTTTCTGTGCAAATTCAACCTTTCCTTCCTTTTCGCCCGTCCCCATGTCAAAAGCTGAGAAAACTTAGCACTTTGCTGTGGCATCTGTGAAATAGTTTTAAAGTTTTAACTACCACTAACTAGTTATAAACCAAAATTATCTTTTGTGCAACGATTTTGGCTAAAATTCCTCTGAAAATAGCAAAAAGTTCAGTTCGATCGATCCTAGAATAAATTTCAGATTTACTTGTGGAATTTTTATTAACATGGCACTATGGGGAATTCGGTAATGTTTTATGCATCTAAGGCAGGACTTTCGAGTTTGTCTTACATTTGTTGCAAATTACCCTTATTGCGGCGACATAAGTAAAACAAAATCGTGCCAAAAATTATGCCTAGCAGTTGTCTTATTAATTATATGCTCAAAAAATTAACCAATTCTCCATTGTACATGGTCTAATGAGAATTTTTGTCTCCTCTTTTAAAAGGATTCCTTATATAAATAACTCCTTGATAAGAGTCATCCTCCCCAGTGTGTCTCTTATCTCTCCTGGTGTTTGCTTAATTTAGATTCTCTTTCATTTTTGAAATGTGTTTACGGCCCTTAAAGGTATACTATAAATAATTTTGTTTGTCAAAATGCATAAATTTTACATAATCATCAATTATATGAAAAGTTAATTTCATAGGAAAAACAATTCACACACAGAAGTCAGGGGAAAAACACACAGAGAAAAAGTGATAGTGAGAGAGAGGGATGCGGAAAAACAGAGATAACAGAGAGATAGAGAGAGAGAGAGGGAGAGAGATTGTATTGAGAAAGTATTTTATAAATTTTTCAGTTTGGCTTTATCTCGTTTGCCATTTCTTTATTTTTTTTTGTGTGTCTGCTGTATTATATTTCTTGCCAATCTGCGCCAATCAATCATCCATTCACAGACACCCGCACATACACCACAATCACATAGCCGCACACACACCAGCACACATAGACACACACACACACATAGACAGACACATATGGACGGAAGTGCCAATACATTTTACTGAAAAAATTTTCAATTGAAATTTGATAAAATGTTTCACAGTATGATGATGATGATGATGATGGTGATAACGATAATGATGATGGGTCGCACACCCATCTGAGAGTTTGTCTGTGTGTGTGTGTGATTGTTATTGCTTGCACTTTGCTTATTTTTTATGCTTTCATTCACTTTTGTTTTACGTTTTTTTTCCGCTTCCATCCATATCTTATGCAAAGCATCAAGAGTTATGCCTGAGCGGAAAAAACAAGCGAAAAAAGGGACGACCGAAACCTTTTTCCAGCTTTAATTCTGATTCATACCCTCTATCACCTATAGGGTTAAACGGTATATTAACAGCAATCAACTGCATGTAACAGACACTTAATCAGCCGGGCTCGATCCATTTCAGAGAGAAGGCACAAGTTTCCCATTTCTCTTAAAATGCAGAAAAATCCATGCTTCATGTGAGAGAGTCTAGGACTCTAAAAAAGAGTTCTTCTCCTTGCGAATAGAGGATATTTTCAAGTCGGTGACATTTTTAGGGTTCTTTTTCGGACGAAAGCAATTATAAATTATGAGTATCTGCAGCAGATTTAAGCCTCTTTCACAATGCCCTTAAGGTTAAACTTTTTAATTATTTTTAATAAGTCGAGCAAAGAACAGACATATATATGTATGTGTGTATGTATGTATATGTATATCTTCAATGTTTTTACATGCATATTTAAATTTACATTCACAATATATACTTATGTACATATGTATGCACATAGAAACAGAAAAGAAATTTCCAACAGCAAATGTATTCCCCCGAAAAACTTTTCATTGAAGATGAAAATGTTTTCTTTTTTCTTGTTCCGTTTGATTGCCAGGAAAACAGGAAGGAAAGCTATGAAGATGCCAATTTGTGTGTTCTGTCATTTTATTGACTGTTGCCGACTGAATTATTAACTAAATTATACAGTTTGTAGAAAACCAACAACAACAACAACAATAAAAACCCAAAAACAAGTTTTGTCAAAAGAAAAACGCGTCAGAATGACTTCTTCAACTAAGTGAAATGTCGCTTTTCTCTCTCTCTCTCTCTCTCTCTCTCGCTCTCCCTATCTATTCAGCTATGATTTCCCTTAAGTGGGCTTAGCTTAATTTATAGGCAAGAAGTTTTGATATACATATACATATCTATATATCATTCTATTATGTTTGCCTATGGGATCGGCCCCCTCAGCAGCAGCAGAGTGAAAGCACTGATTGACTTAAGCAGGCGACAGACTGGCAAAAAAGACAGACAATTACCCCAAGCAGAATGCCGGAGAGAGCGCGTGACTGTGTGGAAAGCCATTCAGTAATTTATGGGCAATAAGCAACACCGTAATGATAGAGGACGTTCAGGGGAACGAAGAAGAGAGCCACTGCTGGCAGCATCATCACCATCATCGCCACACTGGGCCGTCGGCTTTTGATTATTAAGTATATTGCAAAATTGTAATTAGCAAACTGCTATTTGATGTGAGTTTGCTTTTCGCTAACGAAAATTGCCTATAACTTCTGATTAAATTCGCTGCGGCGCATCGACTTTCAAGCGTTTTCCATGTTGTTCTGTTTCTGCCCCAATTAGCTAAGAGCATTTTTTGGATTTTCAGTTAATTTTCATAATAATAATAATAATTCTGAACCACTGTGCACCCACAAGAGTTGCGCCCATTAGCTGCTGCTGCTACTGCTGCTGCCGCCATTGCATTTCATTCAACGCACGTAACACACTCGGCGTATGAGTAATGTGCGTTAAAAAAAAAAAAGAGGAAAAGGAGGAAAAGCAGAGGCTTAACGAAAAATGTATTGGAAACGTGTAAAACTCAAACTAAACCAAAATAGCTGCTGGCCATGATTAGGCCCTCAGTGTAGGAGGATTGTCGAGTGGCTCCATTCGCCCCACAACATTCATTAAATAGAATTGAAATTAATGTTGCTGCGAAATGTTAGCTGCTGGTTCCAAATTAATCAAGTTTTCTTCTCATTGTTGGCTTAAATACATACGGATGGCGGTTCGTTGTTTGGTGGTCTGCGAATTGCAATTCACTATTCATCATGGCATCAGGATGGCCAATTGCGCCACATTTTTCGGCTGTCAATCAGTCGGGCGGTCGGTCGGCCGCTCGTCAAACAAAAAAAGTGAACCAAAATCCTGGCCAGATGAATGAGTTAAGTCGAATTCATTTTGATTGCGCAAAATTCAAATGGAATTGTGGATGATGGCATATTTTGTGTGTGCTTTTTACCTCTAATTAAATTCGACTAAATGCCAATCAATGAACAATTTTCGACAGTAATTTAACAAAATATTACATTAAATCCCACACACAGAATGACAACTTAAAAGGAGCAAAAAAAGACAGCTACCCTAAATAGCCTGCACCCTGTATTTTGGCTTCCATTTTTGGCGCCATTTAATGGCCACTGTTTCACTCCTCTTCACTAAATTTGAATGGAAAACTCCTGAGATGAGTCCGAAAGAGTTTCTCCTTTAATTAACTTCTTGTTAGATAAATGTTTACCGTTATAACCTTTCGGTTAAGTAGAGCTCGACCTCCACCATTAACCGTAATTGAGTTAAAACGCAAATATTACAAAGTAATAGTTCCCCTAGATAATCCTACACCGTTATAACGTAGTACACTCTATTAAATGGAATTTCATAAAGCAATCTTTAATTGCGCAGCACTTCGCATTTCAGTGAAGTGACTTCTCGGCGAAAAATGATTGGGCCATTGTTTACAGTTATTTTGCCAGTGGCTGTCATTTATTTCTGTAACGAATTCTGTTGCTGACAAAGGCTTAAGTTAGCTTTGCTCCTCCATTTCCTCTTCTCCCCTATCCCCCCTTCTCCCCTTTCCGTGCTCCGCCTGGCTCTGACTCAAAGTTCATTGTAGAGTGGAAATTGTTGCAAATATGTTGATAATCCTTAAGCAGGACATTCGTGGCACTCGTGTCCGCCTGCGTGCACAATCTTTAATCATGCGAGCGAAAAACGCAAGAAAAAAATTAATATTTAATAAATCTCCGACAATGGCGCTGATGTGAGACAATGTGTGATGTGAGTGGAAGAGATAATTTCATTTGATGTAATTGTAAATATGGAACGAAATCTTATAGTGGCCCCGCCGGTAAAAATGCTTGCACCTTGTATTTGCGTACAGTAAATATTTACATGTTATACAGACGCCACGGTTCGCGCCTCTGTGATCCTTTTTGGAAAGACCCCTGCTCACACACTCACCCACTCACCCACTCATCCATTCACTCACCTCTGCCATTTATTACCGGTTACCGTGGGCAACTTTTAACATTTACTTAAATTTCATTTACATTTCGTTTCGTTTCACATGCAGGAAAATTAAAAAAAAATTATGCAAGTCGCTCCCTTTTCTCAATCTCGCTCGCTGGGGACATAGAGTCCTTTGTACTTACTTAATTTGTAATCAAAAATACAAATACACTCGAAGTATATGCGTTATATACATTTTTAATTGAAATTTAGAACAAGCAAAAAAATACTCAAACACAAGCAAAAACAAAAATGACTTGACATTTTTATGACTTCCAATAAACTAACCAAGAAGTCGCTAGTGGGCTAGTGGGTGGGGCAATGGTGGTCTGGTGAGTTGGTTTGGTTTGGTTTGGTTTGGTTCCTTTACTCTCTCTCTCTCTCTCTTTGTCCTGACTTGAGTAAATTTTATTCCTGAGGCATATTTAAAAATTGATGCTCCCATTGAGGTATACCCCAATGGCATCGTAAAAAACTAAATTTAATGGCATATTCTTTTGTTTATTTTTATGAGGTGAGGTGTCCCCCCCCTCACCTTGTAGCCGACCAGTGACCTCATTCGAGTTGAAAAGTTGATCAAACATGGCCAGCACAAGTGCAGTAAAAATGTGACAACTTTAAAATATGCAAATGTGGAAACTTTAAGCCAAAAGGCGGCGGAGCACAGAGTACAGGTCACTTTCACACTGCAGGATGTGCAGGACGTGCAAAGACGCAATGGAAACCAAAGTGCGATGTACCGAAACTTATTGAACTGATTATTCATTCCGGTTTCCATCCAATGCTTATTTAAATTAGCTTTTACCTTTGTAGTGAGTTACCGTAAAGATTTGAAGTTTAATCGGTAACACTTCCTCACTCAAAGCTATAACCGATGTGACGACAGTCAGTTGAAGGAGCCAGTTTATTCCATTGTTTGTCTTTTGTTACCCCCGTGCCACCAATTAGCCTTGTCCTGACCTTAGTTGAGATGATTCATATGATGAGAAAAAGGTGTCACTCTGTTTGCACGACGCGCGCGGCGAATCTATGTAATATGAAACAGTCAGCATTGTCTTTACTTTTACTTTCAGCTATTGTCCATTTCCCGTTTGTGTCCTTTCCTTTCCTATCCTTGCTTGCCGTTCATTGAAAAGCACCAGCGCTGATTTGTCTCTGAGTGTCCTGTGTATACTGTGTGTGTGTGTGTCCGGCGAAGCGTTTATTGAAAAAGTTTCTCTTGGTTAACAACAGTAGGAGCAGCAAATAGTAGTAGAAGCAGCAACAAGGACAACGACACCGCCCGCAATTAGTAAACACGACAATCAAGCTGCTCGACTTTCCTCCACGCCTAACCCTACCCTGATTCTGATTCTCTGGGTTCTCCTTCGCTGGCTCTTTCTGCTGACCAAGGAAATGACTGACTATGGATCAAGCGGAATTTTAATTGCTCCATGGACAACTTGTGGCTGAAGCAGCTTAAAGTCCTTTTGCCAGCTCCACAAACTTTTGACTTCTGCTGTTGACAGCTCCCGCTGCTCCTGCTGCAGCAGAAGGATTTTCGACAGACAAACAAAAAAAAAAATATATATATATATGTATATAAAAAAAAAATTCAACTGAAAAGTTTCTTAAAAATATGTCAAATCCTTTTCCATTCGCTCTCTCTCTCTCTCTCTCTCACTCTCTGTCTGTGCATCTAATGTGAATCCGAATTATTTGGCCATTTTAATTGGTCACTGGATGTAACTAACTCACTTTTGTCTGGGAAAACACTTGCACTTGTCTCTCTAATTGCCCAGATTAATTAATGATCCAGCTCTGCTCCATCCATCCTAAGCCCTCAGTGTGTGTCTGCTCTTCTGCTCCTTTCTGTTTCCCCTTTAATTCTATGTAAATGCATTTTTTCTAGCTAAAGTGCTTTCAAAAAAATATTTAAATGGCCTTCAATCGGCTGGGAATTTGCTGCTACTGGAATGGCATGCCATTGAAATGAAGGTCAAGCCATTTACACCATTCCACCCCCATGGGGTTTAAGGCGATTGAAAAGTGCACACTTGAAGTCCCTTAAATGTGTAAAACATTGAAAACATGCAACAGACTTTTGATCTTTTGATGCCAATTTAAGCTATTAAATTGGGTTTTAGGTCAGTTCAGCATGTAGACGACGGTAGTTTATATTGATGCCTTGGTTTATACGTATGCCTATTATTTCCTAGGATATTGCAAAACTTCTTTGAGAAAAATTTCCTAAAATTTGCTTTCCATTTACACCGTACTTTTCTTAGCAATCGCACTCCTATTTGTAAATACAACTAAATTTGCGATTTTTTTGCGAAATTCAATTCATTTGAAGAACTCGGGAGAGACATTCGTCCTTCCAATCCTCTAGATTGTCTTTGATTAAGATATATACATAAATTACAGTTTATTTCGGATTGTCATTCAATGAAGGCAACCAACCTGTTCATTCTTTTTATAACGAGTTCTCACAACATACTTTTCTTTCGTTCTTTCTGTTCTGTATGCCCTTTCAAAAAAGGGTATATTGATTTTAGTCAGAAACATTCGCGGCTATATATGTGTATTTAGGATTCAGGATGACGGAGTTGTCCATGTCTTTCTGTCCATGTTTTGTATTTTCTTCTCAAAATTCCAATTTCTGATGGGGTCTTTGTATCAAATTTGACCTAACAAATACGAAAAGGGTATTTAAACTTCCACAAGGCAAAAGTTTTGGGTTTGGTTCTCTTGGTTTTCTTGTCCAAGTTTCTTTGCAGTGCTAAGCCGACATTTTACAAGTAAAAAGTACAAGTACGAGTGGCAGAGGAAAAAAAATGAAACTCATTTCTTACCTGTCACTTGGGTGACGCCTTCCCGTTGAGCCGATGAGACACGTCGAAAAATGCTTAAAACAGCTTTGCTGTGAATGAGAAAATTGAGAGGAATGAAACAGATGTTGTATATTGTTGGATTTATGGATATACAAACATACATATATAAGTACATAGAGGGTAGGGTGTTTTCTATGCAAAAACATTAAATGAAATGGGAAACGTTCTCAGTTCAGTTTTCAATCCAATCGATGCGAGTAACTAAGCAGAAGTCTCGCCCACTGCGACACATTCTTACTCGAAGCAATGGACACCCTTTATTCACTCATTCCCATTAATTGGCTGGTTTATCTACTTACCGAAAATTTTGTCCGCTTACGCAGTAAAGCACAAAATTGATGCCAAAATTGGTGACAAATAACGCATGGAAAACGTATTGCAGGGCGATGGTTAAATTTTCAGTTTTATCCGCTTTGGTCTATAAAGAGAGAGAGAGAGAGAGGGAGAGGGAGAGAGAGATATGTGATTATTCCAAGAAAATTGCACAGGTTGCCGCCTGGGCAATTTGATTTTAATTCTGTTTTGCCAATCGAAATGAATATTCTTGTTATTGTGCACAATTTTCCAATAAATAACTAATTGTCAATGGATATTTCTGTGTGTTTTTTGATTAAGCAACAATAACCTTTTGCATACACACATATACGCACACGCACACGCACATGCACGTGTCGACCCCTTTTGACCCCGAAACTAACCCCCACCATCTGTCCACCCATTCCCATTCCCATTCAGTAGGAGCCTGTTGCTACATAGAAAAGTTTACTTGAAGCTTGGGATCAGAAAATAATTTGGTTTGGTGCCTTGTCAAACCTTTTCCACTCAATTAATTTTGCTGTCGCAATCAATGTTTCCATTTCCACCTCCTTTCCCCGCCTCCACGCTATATATATGTGTGTGTGTGTGTGTTTGAAAAAAGCAATTTTCATTTGCCCTGTCAGCCAGCCGAGCCAAGCCAGAACCTGCCAGCCTGCTTCTTGACAAGAAGCGAAACGGAACATGGTAGACAGTTTAACTCTTGACATGTTTTGCATACCAAAAAAAAAAAGGAGAAAAAAAAGCCGAGCATGGGGAACGTAAAGCAAAGCAAAACAAAGCAATGCAAAGAAAAGGAAAGGCTCTCACAAAAACCAAAAACAAAAAAACCAAAGTTTGTCCACAAACAGAACAGAACCAAAAGAAAATGCCGAAAGGGCGAAAGGGTGGTGGCCAGGCCATTTCCGCGCGAGATAGCCAAGTTCTAGACCAAAAGTCACTGAGTCGCCTATTCAATTAGTTAAAGGGCATGCGAGGGTTGCTCTATACTGTTCTTGTCATAATTGAACGCTGCAAAGTTAGTTTGAGGCATGTATTAAATTTCCACGACTTGAGCTACTGCCTTTCGCATTGCATATATTGACGTATTTACAGTCAACAATGTTTATGGCCCAGTTAAAACGTTAATTATGCCATTAACTGTCTCTTTCCCTCGTCCCAGTCCCTGTGCTTCTCTCCCTCTCTGTGTGTAACACTTGGCAACCAAAAGGATTTGCTAGGCATAATCCCCAGATGATTATGCTTTTATTTATATTTCCACTTTGCGCCCTTTTTTTTTTTACGATTTTTTCTCATATGTCACTCCAAAGTGCACAAACTAATTAAAGCCTAATTAACATCACATGAACACCTTTCGCTTTTGCTTTATGCCTGTTGATACCTGTGCCTCCGCCTGCATCTCAGGACAGTTGAGGACACAGTGGGTCGCAGTCCAATATCAAGCCCCTTCAATAGAGAAGTAAATAAGTGACTACAACTGCTGTTACCCATCGCTTGCTACCTCTGAAAAGCCTTCACTACGATTCCCTATAAGCACAAGGAGTCGGCAAAACTAGGCTCAAATCTGAGTTCAAAAGTTCAACTGAATCTGCTTCACTTGTCAGTTGCTTGTGCGATCTAAGTCTACAAATTCGATGATTTTTGAATATATTTCGCTTTCTTTCTCTTTCTGGTTCACTTCAGAAAAGTAATTTCGGATTTTATGGCCCACTGTATAAGGATGCATTATGTAATTTTAGATCGTAGAAACTAGTTTTCATTACATTATCATTTTGTTGTTGGTCTACTAGCCCGTTCTGTTGGTCCTTTTGCAGTGCTTGGCCTGCTGACTGCTAACTGCAAATGGCATCTGTGGCCAAGTTTAATTAACACAGTTGACAACAAATGCTGGCTAGGCAATAATAAAGTTGTTGTTGTTGCCTTGTTGATTTTTCTTCTTTTTTTTTTTTTGTCACACAAACAATAAACCAGCAAGAGGACGAGTTTGGCCAACAACTGCTGTTTTAGCCATTTCGATTATTTTAATTAAACCAGAACAGGAAGACAAACAGAGGAACAAACCTCAATGAGATTCATAGAGATAATTTCAACCATGACAACGCCCAAACACAAACCGAAACCGAAACCGAAAACGAAACCAACCCAACTCAGACAGACAGACAAGTAGCCCAATTCCTTTAGACCAAAAAACTTGTTAACAAGTGTGCGTATGTGTGTGTGCGTATGTGTGTGTGTGTGTGTGTTTTCAACCTCTTTCAATCCAATTTTAAAGGCTTAGCTTCGAAAATCCTCTCACAACATAACTCACTCGACTACTCAGTAGTCGAATTAGTTCACTTACCTCCCAATAGGTTTGAATGCGTAGCAAACACGATGGCAAATTGAGGAAAACGAATACAGTCGAGACAATCAATAGCATTTTGGTAACTTTAAGCTGCGATGAATTTTGCACCTTGCGACGTCCTGTAACGAGAGAGAGAGAGAGAGAGAGAGAGAGAGGAAGAAGGCTTATAAGCTGGCCATGTTGGCTTTAATGGGTTTTTGAGCTTAGGCTTTTAAGTCTGACAACACAACATTTATGACATATCTAATTAGATTTTGAGATAAACTGACTGGCTGACAAATTTGTCAGTGTCTGTTCAAACAGTTGGAAAACTTTCGTTCACAAAGCATCCGCATCACATCGCATCGCATCGCATCACATCTGTCTGCCAGCTTTGGCAGCATTTAACAATTTGCACATTTCGTTCATTGATACACTTTCTCTCATCCTTCGTTCGTTGTCATTGTCATTTGAGATTGTATAAAAGAAAGATCATGCCGTTTTGTGCCATCGTTAGCAAGATCTCACGATCCGATAAACTAATTATCGATTAGTTGCGTTTGCTGCGTTTTATGTCATCTCTAACAAGATCTCACGATTAATGCGATCCTCTATCAGTTGTGATTTAAACAGTTGCTCTTAGAGCTAATTGGCAAGGGTATAGAAACTTCGAATTCGCTGCATGCTTGCAACAAATTGGGGCACGTATGTTTATAAAGTTTTGTTGAGCGAAAAGAAGCTGCTAATTGTTGAGCATTTACTTGCCAGGACACAAAAGTTTCCCCTATTTCACTTGACTTTAACTTTGGTGTGACAAACTTTTGCCAGCAGCAGCAATCTGCTGTTATTTCATCCCCATATCAAATGGCATTATGTCATGTGGCCACCTTTGGGTTATGTTCTATTCAGTTAGTTGTTTTGTTTGTCTATGCTCACTCACCTGGTTTCTGTACTATCTCACAAAGATGGGGGCAACTGTTAATATGATGATGTTGTTGCTGCTGTTGCTCATGCTCATGCTCATGCTCATGCTGTTGCTGTTGTTGTTGCTCTTGCTGCTGCTGCTGCTGTTGCTCTTGGTCTTGTAGAGGACTTTCGTGTTGCTGCTGCTGTCTGGAGGCAACACTATGCTGTCCACTTGGATGCGTGCCAGTTGACTTTTGTCGTTTCAATGACGATGAAATGCGATATGAAGTAACCCCAGAGCTGCTTGAATTTGATGATGGGACTGTTGTTGCTGCTGCCGATGTTTGTTGTTGGGGTTTCCTGTAAGTGCAGTAAATGAGCGACATAAATCATCTATCTCAATCTCTATCTCAATCTCTGTCTCTGTCTCAAATCTTAAGTAGTTTCTTCTTCTATTTACATCTTGTGCATTGTCAATGTTCGTCTCACTGTGGCAAATTTCCATACTGTACACCCTGTACAGGTGTTCAACACGGCTATCGTGGTGAAGGGCACCGCATAGACAACAATCGAGTCCCAATAGTTGAAGAGTTGTTGCAGTTCCTGCAAATATACATAGAAACATACATTCAGTTGCAAATAAAAGAGCGAATTGGATTGAGTTGGGTCGACGTCCCTGAGAAATTGATTGGATTTCAGTGTGTTTGTTTTTATTTTTTATGGTTTGGTTCGGTGGCGTATGCGTAATCCATTTTCATAACCAAAATCGATGCCTAATCTAATTGTGACTATCCACCACTCTAGGCTTTGATTTCGAGCGGCAATAATTTCATTAATTACACAGAATAAAGTGAATGTGTAAAACTTTGTTCAAGGTACTCTTAATTTCATCTATCTACTTATGTACGTACGTATGACAGTGCATTCAAAGCATTTCCAGCGAAGCAGTTGAGCTTATCAGATCTGCATACATTTCAACTAAATGAAACTTGCGAAAGGAATGTCAAAACCTAATTAGCGATAGACAAGAATGCGGAATACACAGGTCGTTACTAGTCGGAAAACTATTGACAAGTAAGAAATAGTTTTTAAAAAAACACCTTCGAAAGGTCATAAAGAAGTTTTTTAAAGGCAAATACCATTAAAGAACTGAGGACTCTTTTGATGAAATCTACAAGCGGATCGTGAATTTGTTATTCACCCAATCCTATTCGAAACTCCACTTAATAGGGTACAAAATAGTCGTTTCTTTCAAACAGATTTCTCCAGAATACATTTATTTACAAATAGAAATGTCCGTTTTGTCGTGAATCCATTCCAAATGTGATGCAACACGGATATAAGCAGAATCTGCATTACATAAAAAGTAGCCAAAGGCCACCACGCCGACCAACGTGGGAGGATTTGATCGGGTCACTAAAGGGCCACCAGAATCGCCGCCACAGATTGCTTTACCCTTGCTAAATGCGGTACACAGGATGTCTTTAGTAATCGGTCCGAGCGAACTAGCACATTCCTCATTGCTAATGATCTCCACGTCGATGCATCGCAGGTGTTTGGGCAATATAACGTGGGATATTTGGCCCCAACCGCAGGTTAGAGTCTTCCGGCCCACCATGCTGTCAGCTCGATCACTGAATTTCGGAAGTGCTATCTTCCGAATTTTATCGGTAAACTCGACTCGTGGTGTGCGGATCAAAGCAATGTCAAAGCTGAAGTTGGTCCTAGGGCTATACAGATCGTGGAGAATGAATTTCTCCTTTCCCACTCTGTGGTTTATATTTGATTTCCACACATTGTTAGTGCCATAAAGGATGTCCACATACATTTCGTTGACCAGGCAATGGGCAGCAGTCAGAATCCAAGTGTTGCCGATTATGCTGCCACCACACAAGTGGAAGTGGGCAAACCGGAGGCTGACAATGTAAGGAACGTGTCCTTCCGGCGCCTTGTATCCATTAAAGATAATGTGTGTGGGGCTTTCCTGTGTCCGATTGTCACCCAGATCAATGTTCTCTTGCTGGCCAATTGCAAAAGCCACAGCCAGAGTGAGGAATGCCTGGATAGTCTTCATTGTACTGATTGGTCGAAGCAAAGCTCCTCTTTTTTATAACCGAATCCGAACCCGGATATGTTTGTCGATTCTTTGCAAAGCGATAAGAGTAGAAAGAATTTTTGCATTAGCATTAGCTAGATATGAACAAGGAAGCGAATTTTAATGCTTTTTAATGCTGCACTCAAACGATTGTACATACAAAAGCCATTTCCGTCTGTCTGGATGAGTCTCTCTGTTTCATGCTGTCGTGCTGTAATTTGGCACACAGTCTTTCTATATCTGCTCTCTGTATATATTTGAGATCAGACGACTATATCACTCCGATTGGAGTTCTTGGCAAATATCCTCGCTAAATCTGATCAAAGTCGGTTGAGAATCAGAAGAAATGAAGCCAAATACCAAAATATTTCTCGTTAAATGAGACCTACAAAGAGGAATCAATCCCAATCGTATCTGTAAAAGTCAAAAGCCGTTTGTTTTATATATGTAGGTTTCTCTGATATATATTTTTGAAGAATTAAACACATTCAATACGAAATCGGAATACCCGATTTTTCATAAATCCATTCCAAATGTGATGTAACACGGGTAAAAGCAGACGCTGAATTACAGAATTCGCAGCCGAAGGCAACAATACCGACCAGAATGGGAGGATACGAACGGGTCACCAAAGGGCCACCAGAATCGCCACTACAAGTTGCTTTATTGTTGTCTAGTCCTGTGCACAGGATGTCGTCTTCAATGGTCATATCAAGCGAACTGGCGCATTCTTCATTGCTAATGATCTTCACGTCGATGCATCGCAGGTGTTTGGCGAGAAACAAGTAGGACATGCGGCCCCAACCGCAGGATGTAGTCTTCCAGCCGGCCATGCCAAGCGTCGCATCACTGAATTTGGGAAGAGCGACCTGGCTAACTTTGTGGCCAAACTCGATTTTGGGTGTGCGAATCAGAGCAATGTCATTGCTGTAGTTGGGCGGAGGTTTATACTGTTCGTGGGAGATGAAATTCTCTTTTCCCACTTTGGCGAATAGTTTCGATTCCCAGCGATTATTGGAGCCATACAGGATGTCCACATACTCTTGATCGACGAGGCAGTGGGCAGCAGTTAGAACCCAAGTCTTGCCAATTATGCTGCCACCACAGATTGAGAAGAAACCGTGAAAGCGTAATCGGACAATGTAGGGGATCTCTCCCTCGCGTGCTTTATATCCATTGATGATCCGGTCCAGGCTTGGATCATTGTTGTATTGATGGCCACTGGCGAGAGCCGCAGCGAGAATTGCGAAAGCCAGGAAAGTCTTCATGGTACTGTTTGTTCGAAGCGATAATTCCTCCTTTATATATAGAGCTGACCTCAGAATTGTAGTCGTTGCATAAGCGATATAGCAGAAGGAATTTTCCCATTAGCATTTGCTAGATATGAATGAGGAAGTGACTTGCAAATTGTACAAAAGCCATTCGCTCCCGTCTGTCTGGATTTGTCTCTCTGTTTTGTGCTACTTCACTGTAACTTTGGACACTGTCTTTCTATATATGCATACATATATCATATATATCAGATCGGATACCATTCCAAATAGAGTTTGAGATATTGGAGAACAAGTGGAGTGTTAAAGATACTCTCGACATCGTAGTGTGCAGAATCTTAACTCGAAAACGGTTTCGAAAGAAATGAAGGCTTGTCTCGTTTCATGGAACCTGCAAAGAGGAAACCCTGGTTACCCACTAATCCTATTCGAATTGCCATTTCAATGCGATAGTCAGGAGAAAGTCAAGTAACCAAACACTTTTATTTGAGAATTAGAATACCAGTTTTGTTGCTAATCCATTTCAAATGGGACGCAACACGGGTATAGGCGGAAACTGAATCACAGAATTCGCCACCGAAGGAAACAACACCGACCAGGGTGTCATCCTCTGCCTCAGTGGTCACCAAAGGTCCACCAGAATCGCCATAGCAAACTGATTTTCCATTATCCAATCCTGTGCAGATGATTTCCTCATCAATGGGTCCAATCAAACTAGCACAGCGTCTATTACTAATGGTCTGCACATCGATGCAAATGAGGCGGTTAGTGAGATAATGTTTGGATACGTAGCCCCAGCCGCAGGTTTCAGCCTTCAAGCCAACCATGGGATCGTTCGCATCGCTGAGCCTGGGAAGAGCTACCGGGCCAACTCGATAGCCATACCTTGGGATTTCTCCTATGCGAAGTAGAGCTATATTATGGCTGGAGGCAGGGGGAGGTCTATACTGTTCATGGAGTATGAAATTATTTTTTCTCACTCTTTCGCGTCGATGTGTTTTCCAGAGCATGGTAGCTCCAAACAGGACATCGACATAACTTTTATCGACTAGGCATTGGGCAGCAGTTAGAATCCAACTCCTAGCAATAACGTTTCCACCACACACGCCAATGTAATCGGGGCCGCGCAAATATACCATGAATCTATGTTGTCCATTCGGTATTTTGAATCCATTGTAAATAATCCCCTTTACCCGATCCAGACTTGAATTATTGTTGTTTTGATGGCCCTTTGCGAAAACCACAGCGAGAGTTACGAAAGCCAGGAATGTCTTCATGACTACTGTTTGGTCGAAGCAAAGTTCCTCTATTATATGGAACGAAATTGCGAATTGTTTTCATGTAAGTCGCTTCGTTTCATAAGAGATATGGCAGAAGGAATTTTTCAATTCACATTTGCTAGATAATGGTGAACAAAATATTTATTACGCAATTATCTCCAAACTCTTTCCTTCGGAAATTGAAACTGACAATGAGAGTCTGAGAGCAGTAGTCTAGAGATCATAGATGGAAAAGATTTTCCATTTGATATGCTTATTTAATTTCTGTCCTTTTTCCTCTTTCGTACAATCTTAGCGATCATTTGATAAGCAAGCTAAAGTACAGTCCCATTTTGCTCCAGTTAGTGTTGTAAAACTCTCTTTTTTTGATGAGTGTTGAAAAGTGAGTGTTGCTATATCTCAAGCTAAATCGTTTACTATTTAATATGAATATTTTTCCCACTCTTTGGCATAGCTTTGCACGACTGTGGCGTGGGTTTGGCCAACTTTACTGGCTTTGTGCGAGAGAGAGAGAGAGGGGGGGAAAACTATTTCTGACCACATTTTGGCGCATTTCTTTTGATGACGTCTGCTGCCACATTTAAAGCTTGATTGAAGCCAAAAGATAGTGAAGGGAAAAGAGAGCGAACGCACCATAGAGAGCAGCCAATTCCATATGCCCAACAATTATCAAATTAGCCAAATTAAATTTGGGCGACATTAATTACAAGTTTTGTATCTTTTTGCTCGCTTTGGTCTGGTCAAAATGAGATTAACCAGAAGTAGAATGGGCCAGTGGGTGGAGTCTGCTTTAATTTAAGTAAAGAATTTAAGTTCGCACATAAAATCCATGTAAATATTACGCATAAATTGCATTTCATTCCGTTTCTCAGTCCAATTAACATAATTTGACCATTTTAAAGAGAGGCAAAGAGGCGGGCGACATGCATAATTTAGATACAAATTATGTGGCTGGACGCCAATTTAAGTGGCCATTCATATCAGAAATGGAATTGCATGAAAATTCACTTCAGGTACAAACGGTGGAAAACTTTTCCACTTGATTTGGTGGCAACACACAAACAACAAATTGATTTTTATCGGCCATCAGAAGAAGAGGAGACAAATAAATTGTTTAGCCATTTATTTTTAATTTACTTTGCTTCAAGAATTTTTTTTTTCTTCTCTACTGTATGTCGTCATGTCTTTCTACTTTCACTTATCAGCAGCGTTTTTGGTTCAATAAACACCTTGCCCATGAAAATCCATCAAAATGGGGCCTGTCATAAAGGAAAATGGAAAAGCTGCTGCCTGCCACTGCTTCAGACTCTCCTGCTGTCTCTCTGTCTGTCTGACCAAGCCAAAGGCATTAAATTTATTTGCTCTTTTCGTTTCTTTTCTTTTCCTATTTATTTGTATTGAGTTTGCAGTTTTTATGGGTCCTCTCCTCCTATTCCATGTGTTTGTCGAATGGATCAGAGCCAAATGGCTAGTAAATTTTCCATTCACTTCAGCCATGTTTGAATTAGATACGAGGGTCACTCCACTGCCAACTCCTTTGTTAGGTTTATCCATGGCAAGCGCAAATTGCACTTGAGAGTTTGTCCCATTTAACTTTGTGAAAATTTCAACGCAATGATTTATTATAAGCCTTTTCCAGGCGTTGCATCAATCAACCAACTTTCTCGCTCACTTTTAGCGATTGAAGTTCCTAAAATCAGCTGTCATGTACTTATTATCTTTGGTAATAGTGAGCAAACTCCACTAATATAGAGAAACATTTAAGGGGTTACGTGTTACAAGAAGACAATTTAATTTAGCACCAAAGTTGGTCGCTGTGGGGCGCTACAGTGCTCGTGTGCTCATAAGAGTGAGCGAGATAGCATGTATGTTAGCTATGCGAAACCCATGTAATAAATAGATGTAGTCATTCACTTGCTGCCGTGTATATCCCTTTTATTCGATTTATCTTTTATACTTCTGGATTAAACTGTTTGAGCCTCTGAAAGCCAAATAAACGGTTAATTAGCGATAGGAATACCCGATACATCGTGAATCCATTTCAAATATGTCGCAACACGGGCATAGACGGAACTGAGGTTACAGTATACGTTGCCAAATGAAACAACACCGACCACAATGGGAGGGTCCGAACGGATCACTAAAGGTCCACCAGAATCGCCTTGGCAAGTAGCTTTACCCCGTACCTTTTCAAAGGTACACAGGTGGTCGTCATTAACACTTTGATTAAATAGATTACACAATTTATTGTCAGTGATCTCCACATTCATGCATTGCAGGCGTTTGGGTTCCCTTTCATAGGGCGTGCGGCCCCAACCGCAAACCTGAGCCTCTCGACCGACAATGTTCTCAAATTGATCACTGAATTTTGGAAGAGCAATTTTTGCAATTTTTGGGCCAAACATGATTCGTGGTATACGAATAAGTCCAATATCATTCAAATTGCGGAACTTATCCCACTTCGGATGGCAAATGAAATTCTCCATAAGCACCTTATGTTGTCGATGGAGAATTTGGTTGGATCCATAAGAGATTAATGCAAATAATGAATTCTCGAGGCAATGGGCGGCAGTCAGAATCCAAGTGCTGCCAATTATGCTGCCGCCACACTTAGAATAGAGTGTGCCATTGAATAAAACTAAACCGGCAATGTAGGGTGCCTCTCCCTCAGCGGCTTCATATCCATGGAAGATAATGCTATTGGGGCTGTCCTGATCCTGGATCCCGTCCCGGGAAGAATGGGCACTGGCAAAAGCCACAGCTACAGCCAGAGTTAGGGCCACGAAAGTCTTCATGTTACTGTTTGGTAGGTGGATGGAAAGTCCCTCTTTTATACTGAACTTGGAGTCGATTCGTTTCAATCGAATCAGAGTTTTTGCAGAAAGAATTTTTTAATTAGCACTAGATACAACTCTGTCTAGATTAGTCTCTCTGTTTCTTGCTATCGTGATGTAAATATTTCGTGATGTAAGTATTTTGCCGTCTACTTTCCATAGAAGTAAAAAAACTTTCACACTGTCACACCTTAGCTCCGGGTCCCCCCTAACCAAGTGATGCAATCAGAGTGTCCATCTAAGTCTATCTATAATATTCAATGAAGCAATGCCAGGTAGTTCTCTAGAGACTCTCGTTGCAGCGGCGTTTCTTAAATTTTGTTGTAAGTCTAACGACTAGTTTATTATTTATTTGCATGTAGTGACAAATAAAAGAGTCAAGGCATTTCATGGCAAATGCCTTGTCCTGGCAGACACTTTGAATTGCTCAACTGAGTAGTCTGAATGTCCTGGCTCTCTGTCTGTCACTCACTTTGCCTATGTGGGTGAGTGAGTGGGTGAGTGAGTGGGTGGATGGCTGGTTGTCTGTAAAGAGCCGCTCACGTCATAAGCCTTTAATAAACTGACAACTAGTAGTTTCCTGTGAATGGCAGAGACCAATTTCGATTTTATTTTGCAGCTGCTGCTGCTGCAGTTTCATGTTGAAAAGTTTATTAAATATTTTGACCACCAGCTGTCATTCTGTTAGAACGAGATTCTTTTTAAGCTTGATGGAACAAGTTGATTAGTTAGCTTAGATCCATTTGATGCTGCAACAAAATACATATATATATTTATTGCTCCTCCCAAAAGTGGCATAAAGTGACAGTTGACTGCATTTTTGTCGTACACAAAAAATAGAGACGATAAAGCTAATGCCTCATTTCCAAGTAACTTGGCGTTGAAAGCATGTACATTTCTACAATGAGCGTATCGAAGTGAGTGCTCGTGCGTTCCGGAATTTTCTATGAATTCTGTTTCACTTGAAACATACATAACTTTGAGAGCTATTTGATTGCTAATATTTAAGTATAAGTATATAAATTTGAGGTGGTGCAATTCGCCAACGTAATGTATTATCTTTAGACAGTTCTATTACCTATCATTTGGGATCGTCTAGATACGCTTTAGCTACGAAATATACACTTTGATATACTTAGTATGAATTAATACAAATAATTTACGGCGATTCGCAGTCTAAGGTGAGCCAAATCGTTTACACATTTCCCATTTGAAGGAAAGTTTCTGTGGTCTAAAGGGTGACTTAAGCAACATCAACTTAAGTTTGCCCAAAGATGGTTTAAAAGTTTTATGGTTAAGCTATACGACGTTTAGCAAGGCGCCCAATACATACATCGATCAATTCAATGTTTTACCTTTAAGCCCAAAAGGGAAAGCAACTGGAAGAGCAATGTGTATAAATTTGTAAATGTCTATGAATATGTATGCAGGACACTCTTCTGTATGTTGAGCAGGTGTATTCTGTGTGCCAAGAGCTGCTTCTCATTAGAACAAATTTGAACGCTTCGAACAGCTGCGCAACACGACGACGCGACACTACACGACACTACGACGACTCTACCGCTGTTGCTACTAAGACAGAAGCCATTACACAATGATTTGTTTCTTTCAATTTTCCTTCGAGTCGGTAAAATACAATACACACATATATTTATGGCCTCCTCTCCACCACAATGGAGGACCAAGAGAGTGGGACACACATATTGTTCGAGTGTTGTCAATAGGAAGAAGAACCATAGTGAAAACCCCATTCATCTTTGGGCAAGTGCGACGACATCTATTAACTGGTAAACAGCGAGTTGAAACTTGCCAAAAAAAAACGAAAACGAAAACATCAGTCATACAAGTGCTGACTGAATTTGAATTTCCACCCACCCAAACCCACCCACCCACTCACCCACTCACTTACTCAGTCACCCAGTCAGTCAGTCGGTTAGGCAGTCACTCAGTTGGCTGTTGGGCTGCTCTGCTCATCCATCATCGGATATGTCTTGTCTTTGGCTTTGTCTCAGTTGAATGCCTTGTGGGCGTCGACACTTTACGCTTGACTGTGGCCAATTTGGCTAATAGGCTAAAAGCCAAACCAAAAAAAAAAAAAAAAAAACCGAAGAAAGGAAACATTTTCATTCATTTCAGCCATTTTATTTTCTTTTACCTTGTTTGGATTCAAATTAGCATTGAATTTCCCTCAGACTGACTGTCACACAAAAACCAAAAAAAAAAAAAAAAATGAACAAAAATCTTGAACAAACAGAGTGAAATTCGAGATTTATCAGAAAAGACCAAAAACACAAAATTAAAAGTGTCAGCAGAGAGGCAAGGAAGAGCAGATGAAAGATGAGGAAGGAAATATGGACACACCTAACTTCAAAAACCGAAATATTGTATCACGCTTTGAGGGCAAGTTTTGTGCGTGGCTTAGCTGTTAGTTTGTTGGCTCTAATGTCTAAGGTTTTGTTTGTTGGGGTCAACAAAATATTTGTCCTTTGTCTTCTCTCACTCTCCTCCCTCACATATATGTAGTTTTCGGATGGATTCTATTAATTTGTTGCTGTTGCTGTTGGCCTTAATAAATTGTCAATTTGCGGCTTAACTCACTCAGCGGTTTGTCGTTTCCTCTCAGTGTGGGTTTGATTAATTGCCAAAAAATATTGCCATATATAAATACATATTTCTTTTCCTCAAATGTCAACTTGTACTCGAAAAAGTTAAAGATGAACTTTCTCCTTTTTTTTTTTTTTGCATTAGGCATTAGGCATTGGTTTTGGTCGTTGTTGTTGTAGTCCGTCGTTAATTAATCAGCAGCAAAGGCTAATTAAACAGTTTCTAAATGTATGTTAATGACATCTAATTGTACAACATGTCGTATGTGTGATGCGGTTAAAGGATCTCAAAGGGGCAACAACTCTTGACATTTGAACAAGTTGATTAACTTTATTTTCATTTTCAATGCTTTAACTTTACTTGAAATTCAAATGCTCAAAATGTTTCAGATTTAGAAAAATATATTTTTAAGTTTTTGTGTCAATTTCCATTGATATAAATGATTAGACCAAAAATAGGAACAGAAGAGGGTGCAAAGGAGTAGAGATGGAGAGATTGTCTTCAATCTAATTATTTTTAGGAAAATAAACTTAAAGAGAATTTCCCAAACCTACATATTCTTGCTCAATTTTTTGTTGGGTTTTTAACCCAGCCCAGGGCACAATTCAATGTAGTCCATAAACCAGCCTTTTTTTTTTTGATGATAATCTAACGAAAATGACTGATGAATTTCTTATGGACTTGACCCCTTCATTTGGATTTATGAAATTTGATATGATGAACCATTTCTGCCATTTCCATTTCCTCAGTTAACCTCCGAAAAATAAGTTAAAATTACATATTTAAATTTGAATTGAAAACTTTTTGTGGCCTGACTGGAAAAACATGAGAAGGGGGTGGCTTTAGGGCAGGGGCGGGGAAACCTTTGAAACGTTATTGATAGAAAAAAGTAATAATAATAATAATAAATGTTGTCTTCTTTCATCACTGCCAAACACACACACACACAGAGAGAGAGAGACAGAGAGAGGGGGACGGGGGAGAGGCAGACAGAATTTCGAATTTGAATAATGTAGAGAATTTTGCCTGATTTGATGCTGTCACTTTTTAGTTACCTTTTGTGTGTGTGTGTTGGATTGGGATTGGGTTTGGGTTATGCTACGGTCTTACGGGTTTGATTTTAGTGAATTTTTCCAGTGACTAGTTGCTTGGGGCAACCAAAGGGACCCACCCACATACGAACCGACCCGAGCCGCCTCTTTTACAAATATGCATTTGATGATGCTGTGTGTGTGTGGTGTGGTGTGGTGTGGTGTGGTGTGCGATTGGTGTGTGTAGTTCTTTTGGATAGACATCAAAAGCCAAAATAGTTTTTAAAGACACACACTTACCTCATATTCCGTATTCAGATCGCAAATTGTGTTATTTAGTTTCTCAACATAGACAGGCTTGGCAATCAGTATATAGGGCAGACAATGCAAACATCCGACCAATGTTAGACCGGCCAATACCATCTTGGCCCTCCTCACAGTGCACATGGTCTGGCGTTTCAGCGGGTAGATGACGGCAATGAAACGCTCCACGGTGAAGGCGACGACAAACCAAACCGAACAGAAGCTAGCCAAATAGCTTAAGAACGTGAAGAATTGGCAAAAGTATTCCATATTGTAGATGTTGATGTTGAAGAAATTCAGCCATTGGACCAATAGGCCCACCAGGAAGCAAGTGTCGCTCACTGCCAATGCCGCCAAGTAGAAACTGGATGAAAGTTTGCGTAGTTTTGTCTTGAAGAATACGAACACGGACAACATGTTGCCGATTGTGCCGGTGCAACATAATATGGGTATATAATATTGCTGCACAATATGGCCAATAAGGAAGGCAATGTTAACCATGTCATCATTGTTATCGCCCAATGAGGGTGGTGCTAAGGAGGAGGAGACAGCTGTGGATGATAACGATGACGATGACGAGGACGAGGACGAGGACGAGGACGAGGAGGAGACGATATCCAAATCATAGATATTGGTTAGATTGCTGCCGCCGTTGCTGCTGCTGATGAGGGAGGTCGATGTACTTGTCGATAATGATGATGATAATGATGATGATGCGGAGGATGATAATGATATGTTGTTTGTTCTTGCTGCTGCCGCTGCTGCTGCCACTGCTGCTACAGCTGCCATTGCCGCTGTTGTTGCTGCCGTTGCCGCTGTTGCTGCCGCTGTTGTTGCTGTCGCAAACTCTTCCATATCGGTTGTTATTGTCTCACTTGTGGTTGTCATTGTTGCCAATGCCAATGCCATTGTCATTGCCATTGTCTGGCTATTAATTTAGTCGAGGGTTTTTAATTTCACTACCCTTCTTCTTCTTCTTTTCCTTCCTTTCCACCTCCCCCCACCTCATCTATCCCTCCCTCTCTCTCTCTCTCTCTGTTCTCTCAGTTTTCTGTGTTGATCTATTTAACTTCTTTTTTTCGGCAACTGCAATCGCCTGGCACTAACTAAATAAAGAACTTTATATTAGTTAATTGACTTGCTGCAAAGTTTTCAACTTCATTCACTACTACTGGCAAATGAACATTTTTCTGCACTCTTCAAAGTTCAACTTGAGTGGTAAAAAGTTAGTTAGATTTAGGGCAAAATGCGAGAGTCGTTTCAAGTAATTTTCAATTAAAATCATATAAGTTGGTAAAATAACTCAATTGGCTTCAATGTTTTGCTGAACACTTCAAAACTTGGTCGGAGTTTATTTTTCAACGATTTCCAATCTTAACTTTTCGAATTTCTTTCAATGGAATGTATTTCTGGCTAAGAAGAAAAACAATTTGATGACGATCAACATTATTATTGAATTGGAATTAATCAAATTTCCAACATCAATGATGGAATACATTCAAAATGATTTCCTTAAAAGTTTCTTATTCTCAACATTCACATGAATTAAACCTAAATTCTTTTAAGATTATTGCACTTCGAAATTACTAAAAATAATATGGCAAATATTAAATTGTAATTTAATCGTCGAAAAACTTGACTTCAAAATCGTTAACTTATTGAATAATGAATAATTTCATAACAAATTGAAATGATTCTCACAAACGCACACAGGCGAACACAATTAAGTGGATTCTTTTGACACTCGCACCCAAAAAAATAATCGAATTGCAATAAGTTTTAATCTTTTTTCACTCTCTATCTCTCTCACTCTCTCTGTCCACTGAATGAATAATACTTAATACCACTTCCCGTTAAGTGATTACAAACGTTTGGCGAAGAAATTAACTTTTATTTAACAGAATATAAACAAAAAAGAAAAGGAGGTGCAGATGATATTAAAAATGCCATAAAGGCTTTAATGGCCAAACACTGTCAATCGGATTACAGCAAGTCAGAAATTCGCACTTTGTATTTAATACGTGTGTACGAGAAAGTTCCTTAAACATACAAATTCTTAAAGAAAAAAAAATGGAGAATTTCCTTTCAATTTTTTAAAATTTCAAAAACTTAGGAGAAAAAAATAATTTATTTTTTTTGCTAACCGGCGATCACTGTCAAGTTCACTATATTTTGAGGGGGGTCCTGGCGGCCAATTCGACTTGCCTTGAGGACAATAAGCGCGCAACTAAGCCGAGACAATGGCCAAAGATTCTTTATATATAGGTAAACAGAAGAGCCGATGTTTTGGCTTTCGCCGCACAGTTCACATTTCGTTGGAAGGCGCCAAAAAAGGATGTGAAAGAAGGAAAAAAGCTTTCATCGAATTTGGAGTCGGCGCATTGGCGACATGCGTTGCCGATTTCATTCATAAACATGCAACAGGTGACAAGGTCAGGGTCAGTCAACAAGTGGTCACAACAAGAATTAGCCCCTCCCCCCGCCAATAGAAGCAGTGATGGTGGGGAGGGGGAGGGGGAGACAGAAAAAAATAGCAAGAGAAACAATCGTCCCAAGAGTCAGTCAGCTAAGAATAACTTTTCATTATTGCGCCATCATTAAGAGGATGAAACATACGACAAAGAATAACAAACGTTCCACTAGCGAATATCAACCAAAAACATTGAAGCAAGCAAGCGAAAGCTTTGGAAAGAAGGCAGAGGCGTTAAAACGATTTCAGTTGCCTTTGGACTTTTCTAGAGTTCAGTTCCCCAACACACAATATGACGGAGGAGCAAGAGCAACATCCTCTAACTAGTATTTTTCTCTTTTCTCTCGATTGCGTAAATATTCTTTTTACTTATATCGTTTCGTTTGTTTTTTTTGCTCATTTCAGAAGATGACAAAGTCGGCACTTTGGATGTCCTGCTGAGCAGCGCCTATTGCCGTTCGCAGCGTTTTCTATCCAAACAATTGGCCCAACTGCGACCTGAATTGACCATGTCCATATTTTCAGGTAAGTTGATTTAGATTCTTTGCTTCCATAATTCACTGATTCTCGTTTCCTTTTGTCGCAGAAATTACCCATCGGTTTCAAAGTGCTCGAGAGGATGTACGTGCCTTGCTATTGCAATGTCTTTTACCGTGGCTACAGAACATGGAACTGGTGGCCACCAGTGTACCCCCAGCCACACCTCTTTCCTATATAATGGTAAGTGAAATGGTAAATAAAATGAAGGTCAATTTCTAAACCCAATTCTTCCCCCTCTCTCTCTCTCTCTGTCTCGCTGTCTCTCTTTCTGTAGTATTTCCCCGATTCGGGTACACGAGGACGTCGCGAGGGCACTGGCTCCACAGAGGCTACGGAAATGATTCTAAACAATCTATTCTATATAACAGCCAAGGTAAGAGATTCTAAGCCATATTCTAAGCAGTCGCTAATCATTAGCCTCGCATTCGCATATTGCAGTTCTCCGATGCCCATCCCCGTGATATTGAGGAATTGTGGGGCACTTTGTGCCAATTTTGGCCAAATAATCTTAAGGTCATCTTACGCTATTTGGTCATAATGAGTGGCATGGCACCCACTGAACTTTTGCCCTATGTAAGTTGGATATATTGTTCAATTTTAATTTGCAATCCATTAATATTCAATTCGATGTAGGCCAAGCGTGTGGCACTTTATCTGGCCCGCAGCTGTCCGGATCGCTTGCTGGATGAACTCATGGCCGAATTGCAAACAGTGGAAACCCTCAATTGCCTGATTGAACGCACTGAGACACCGCCGTTTTATCGTTTGACCAGCATGCGCAAAGCCTCCAGTCATAGTGCCGATGGTAAGATAAATTGAGGCACACATGTGTCCATGTGCAAACATCGTAATCAATTGTCATTTTGTGATTTAGGTCAAGTGGTGGGTGGCATTAATGATTCACGCATTCAGGATTTGGCTGTGGAGAAGGGAACCATACACACAAAACGCCATAGTGGCGAGGATCCCATTAAAATTGGGTAAGCATATTGTACAATACAATCGAATTTCAAAGAATGGGCGAAGAAGAGAACATACGAGCAGAAAGCGGTGCGACTTGAAGTCCAGGAAAGGGTCCTAAAAGTGATTTCGCAAGTCGGAAGGACGCAAAAGCAAGAGTGGCAAGAGATTGCCAACTCTATCTCGTCTTAATGGCTTGCTTCTGCGTCCCACACGTGCTTGTGCGGAAATTGAATGTGGAAAGAAAGCTATGAATAGCTACATTTGTTGCGTTTACTTCACGATTACCACACGATAAAGCAATGACTTGTTTTTTTTATTCGCAGAACCTGCAAATCGGACAGCGGTATACGTGCCTATACCCAGGCAGCTGCTGCCGCTGCTGCAGCGGCTGTTACCACACCAAATACCTCAAATATCAGTGGAAGTCGTCCACCCCGAGGCGCCGATAAAATCCGAGCTGCCTCTGGTCCCTCTATTCTACCTAGACCCGAAGACATATTGATCAATGATCCGGAGCTAAGGCAAGAGGAGAATGTCGAGTTGCGCGGTGGACACACGGAGGCGCCGCCAAATGCCCATTTGCATCCGTTGCCCATGCCTGAGTACGGCGGATATTTTGCCCCACTCACTGAATTTTTGCCAGATGTCAGTTTGCCCATTAGCGGATTCCATCGGTAAGAAAGGACTTTAATATTGCAATATTGGTTTATTTGGGTTTAGCTGCGAGAAGCTAAGCTGTCACCCCACTTATTTGACGTATCCAGTCCAAGTGGAAACTGACGCGAGCAAAAGCAGTGGGAGTGCCTACCATGCAGCCGCGTGCGTCTCCCCACGAGGTTATGCCAACCAATACGGGATTATTGATGGTGACCAATGGGCCACCGGAATCACCGAGGCATGTAGATTTACCTCCTGGTGTACTTGTGCAAACGGTGTCATCCAAAACAAAATGGAAGGTCCTCTTGCACTCCGCGGTGCTAATAATCTGCAATTTCACGCACTGCAATTGAATTGAGGTTTTTCCATCAGCCATTCTTCCCCATCCGCAAGCCTTGGCCCATTGATTGGTGTAGGTTTCTATCTTGGGTAGGGCCACCTTATTGACATGTGCATTGAAATCGTTGTGAGGTGTCCGAACGAGAGCAATGTCGTATTTATCGCGTTTGTACACATTGCTCTTGGCCACTTTGTGCTTGTAGCCAGCCCAGGCCTTGTTGCTGCCATAAAAGATCTCCACCCAGTCGCCACCGACACAGTGACCCGCTGTTAGAATCCAATTTGAATGAATTATAACACCGCCACATCCGGCGCCAGTATTCTTGCCCTCGTTGTGTATAAACAGAAAGACTATGTAGGGCGCTTCGTGATCGGCTGCCGTATAGCCATGGGTGATGACATGATCGGGTTCATGATCATCTCCAGGATTCGTTTGTGGCGTTGTAGTGGTGGTTGTCCGATTACCAGCTACATGAACGCCACAAACAAGACTTAGAGAAAGTAACGCTGTCAGAGGAAGTCTCATATTGACTGTGCACAGTCTGAATCTCTCCTAGTTGAATATATATATATACGATACTCTAATTAAGTTTCTAATCACCGATGCAAATCCCCGAGCTAATCACATAACTCATTAACTATGCAAATGCAAAGAAATTATCTGGAAATTAGCTTTAAACTCTCCATCTCTCTGTCTCTTTCTGGATCGGGTGAATCCCCCCATTGAATCTTAAGTAATTAAGCATTTGGTAGAGTACTTTCTTCAGGGAACTCCTTCTCTTGGAAATCTAAATATCTTTGGAAAAGTTGGTCCTTTTACAAATCAAAAACCCATATATTGAGTTCTGTTCTCGTTTCCAATTCCGATTCTATTTCTATTGAATATTCGAAGATAAATCCGTTCGAAAGATATCTTTTTTATCATCTTAGCTACACAAATTCTTAACAAAATAAGACAGGACCAATTTCTTAATGTCTTTTAAATTAATTGAATTCTAATCGTAACGAATCGAAATTATTTAAAATTCATTTTGAGCATTTCTATTGCGAACTTTCGGAGACGAGATCAAGTCGAAGTACTAGAGATAGTGCCATCGACTAACATCTCTGTATATCTGCGAAATTGTCATGAAGATTGATTTTCCACCTAAAAATTCGACTAACATAAGATCAGCTTTCGTTTGTGATTATATCGTTCTGATCGATCAATTGATCTAACTAAGACCGATTCCTTTCATTAATTTGCGTGCAAAACACTCGAATGATATTTTCGAATGTTTCTACAAACACGATTTCTTCTTATATCTATCAAAATAATAATATTTCTTAATAATTGGTCACGAATTTCACTAGAATTCGATCACTGACTCCTGATAGAGGAAACTATCCACTTGATTGCAGTTGAAACATATTTATTCATTTGTTAGATACATATATGATATGGGGATATATCATCATATTAGTAATAGGCAATACCAGTTTTATCCCGAATCCAGTTGAGATGGGCGACAACACGGGTGTAGCCAGAAGGTCCACCACGACAGTTCGGAGCAGCGAAGGAGATTACACCGACCAGCCTGGGATCGTCATGTGTGACCAAGGGACCACCGGAATCGCCGCCGCAGACCGACTTGTTGTCATTCCTGGTACACATGACGCCAAAAGGAATGGAACCATACGATCTGGCACATTCGTCGTTGCTAATGATCTGCACATCCATGCATTGTAGCCAACTGGCCAGGTTGCCATCAGCCATGCCGCCCCATCCACAGGCTACAGTCCAATAGTTCACCATGGCATTGTTTCCCTCGCTAAATTTGGGCAGGGCCACCTTGTTGATCCTGTTGTTGAAGCTCACACTGGGCGTACGGATCAGACCGATGTCATTGCCATTGGTATTGGGCCACAAGTTGTGGCGGATGAAGTTCTCCTTCCTCACGGTGTGACTAATCTGCCCCTTCCTGGCCTCATTGGAGCCATAGTAAATGACCACATAGTCGGTGGTCAGGCAATGGGCAGCAGTTATAACCCAATTGTTGCCAATTATGGTGCCGTCTCCCACTGCTCCACCATTGCTGCCATCGGTGCCGAGGAACAGGCTGACAATGTAGGGAGCCTTACCTTCGTAGGCCGGATATCCATTGACAATGATGTGAGCCGGGGACGCAGTTGTATTATGGGGATGGGCCGTTGTAAAGGCCACAGCCAGCGATATGAATGCCAGTAGAAGCTTCATGGTTATGATGATTCCGAGCCAAAGCGCCCCTTCTTATATATGTATGTTGATATAACCAGCAAGTAGATTACACCGTCCTAGTAATTAGTCATATAATTTGTAATGATTTTGAGAATTAGCAACAACTAGATAAAGCCATTAGCGGTTGGCAGTCTTATCACGGAGTCTTTGTGATCGAAGTGCTAGCGGGGCAACGTTCTTGAAGAGTAAACGAAGACTGTATGAGGGATTGTGTAATTCTTGTGAAATGATCACCGGCGGGTGAACCTCACTGGCTTGCTAGGTCGAAGAAAAGGTATCCGCGAAATGGGAGCCGCGAAATGGGAGCCGCGAAATGGGAGCCGTTCTACAGATCTTATATGCGTGTTTTGTATATGCACTCCAATAAAGTGTTTAATCCACGTCCATTATCTCTTTTAGGTGCAATGTGGCCGTTATGCTGTTGACCGACATTGTTGTAGACGGGATACCGGGCATCGATTGGACCCTGCATTTGCCGCTGATGCTACACATACTCTTCCTCGGTCTGGATCACACACGAATTATTGTGCGGGAGCACTGCAAGCAACTGTGCGTCAATCTTCTCATCGTTCTGGCCGAGCACAACGATCATTTGACAGTGGCCCGGATTCTGTTGAACAGCGAGACAAGCAAATTGGACTTGGGTCTGACAGTGCCCGCTCTGCCTGTGATTGATAACAACTTTACGGAGTTGCATCAGCAATTCGATAGCTATCTGCTGCATGTGAGTCCCCAGGCGGCGGCAGCGGCCTATGCACTGCACCATAATCTCTCCAGCTCGACAATAATTGCGGTCCATCACCAGTCCAGTCCGGCGGCGAATGTGCAACAGTTGCCGGCCACTCAGTTGTCTGGCAATGCGACCACATCCTCCGCCACATTGGCTGGCACGCCGGCAGCGCTGCAGATAAATCCGAATAACACAGAGAATTCAGAGGTTCCGCTAATCCTGGCGGATGAGCATGCACCACCCCAACCCGGTCCCACAATGCCCATAGCTCATGTGATCAAGAGTTTATTAAAATTCCTGGCCCAGGATACATGCCAACCGCTGTGGAACTATGAGGATATCACCGCCAAGGTGTGGGCTGTCAAATCGGCCGAGCAATTGAGCTGCTTCCTCAAACATATGGTGAAGGTCTTTGCTGATAGCTATCCCCAGGCACGCATAGCCGAGAGATGGGCCCAGACGGCGTTGCAACTGGGTCTGTCGTGCTCCTCACGTCACTATGCCGGGCGCTGCCTGCAAATCTTTCGTGCCCTAAATGTTCCGATCAATTCGCGCATGCTGTCGGATATTCTGTCTCGTTTGGTGGAGACAGTGGCCGAACAGGGCGAGGATATGCAAGGCTATGTGACCGAGTTGCTACTCACTCTGGAGGCAGCAGTGGATAGTCTGGACTCGGATTTCCGGCCATTGGATGTGATGAAGGATATCTTTAAGAGCACACCCAACTTGAATAACAAGGATGGTGGTCCCAATTCCATTTTGCCGGGCAAGAAGTCGCCCTCGGGCATGACACCCCAATCCTCGAATTATTCAATACCAAGTCATGGACGCAGCACGAGCTACTCGGTGTCCTATTGTGGTCGCAAGGCCAACAACTCGCCCTGCGACAAACAGGTGGAGCTAAGGAACCGAGCCTCGGGCATCGAACTGGAGCGCAGTGTTGTCTGCAAATTTGCTCCTGGCGGCGGATCGGCCTTGTCACGATCCCGCAGCGCACAAAGCCTCAAAATGCTGGGCGATACGGCCACCCAAGATGACAAGATGACCATATTGGCTCAGCTATTTTGGCTGTCAGTCTCCCTGCTTGAATCGGACTATGAGCATGAATTCTATTGGCCCTGCGGCTCTTAACCCGTGTCCTACATCGCCTGCCCCTGGATCGTCCAGATGCCAGGGATAAGGTCGAGAAACTGCAACAGCAACTCAAATGGTCCGGCTATCCGGGTGTGCATGCTCTGCTCCTGAAGGGATGCACTCATAGTTCCACCTATGAGCCGACAATAACGCTTCTATCGCAGTTTGCGCCTCTGCTCACGCTGCCCGTTTGTGATCCCACCCAGAGTTGTGCCTTCCCCATGAATGTCATCGCCCTGCTGCCCTACATGCTGCTCCATTACGAGGATGCCAATGAGATTTGCATACGCAGTGCCGAGCATATAGCCCAAGTTTCCACTGAATTGGGTGCCAAGCTGGAAAACCTGGGCACAGTGATGACCCTCTATAGTCGCAAGACCTTCTGCAAGGAATCGTTCCAATGGACCAAATGGTGTGGTGAAATATCTCCACGATACCTATGCCCACATGGGTCTGCATATGCTCGCGTTTCTCATCGAAGTGCTGGAGAAGGGTCCGCAACAGGTCCAGGTGCCGGTGCTCAATGTAATCCATTGCATGTTGCACTATGTGGATCTATCTGCGCCCCAGGCCCAGACAATCAATGCCGATCTACTGAGAGCCATAGGCAAATATCTAGATGTAAGTTGCCCTTCTCCTCTCTCTGTCTCTCCCAATCTCTCTAGCCATCTCTTTTTTGTTTCAGACTGTCAACTGGAAGGATTCGCTGAAAATTCTAAAACTAATTGTGACGCGCAGCTCTTCCCTGCAGGTAGTGCCACCCAGCGATGGCAGCAGCGCCGGCTTATCGTTCTCTTTCTATGGCGCATATCCGGACTCGGATATGTTCTGTAAAAAGGAACTGGCCGGACGCACCATGGAGTTCACATTCGATGTGAGCCAAACCCCATTGATTGGACGACGCATTCTTTTAAAATCGGATGACCCGTTGGCCGTCAGTGCAAATGCTTCGATAACAGGCAGCTCATCGCTCAATTCCACCCTGACCAATGCCACCGCAGTGACAATTGCTCCAACCTTGCAGCAGCAGCAGCATCAGCAGCAGGCGAATTTACATTTGCAGCAGCAGCGTGCGGCAATTGCGGCGGCAACAACAACGGCTCAACAGCAACTGCAGCAGCAGCAACAGCAAATGCAACTGCAACAACAGCAATTGCAGCAACAGCAACTGCAGCAACATCAGCAACAGCAGCAGCAACAGCAGCAGCAACAACAGCAGCAACAACAACAACAACATCATCATCAACAGCAGCAGCCACAACAACAACAACAGCTGCAACAACATGCCATTGGAGCCGGCAGCAGTGTCGTTGGCACACCAAATTCACCCAGACGTAGTGCAAGTCTCTCGCCAGCGGACACGGTGCCACTAAGCGGCTGGAAACGGCCTTGGATGTCGCAGTGTCGTGTGCGTGAGTGTCTGGTTAATCTGCTGACCACTTGTGGACAACGTGTTGGTCTACCCAAATCGCCATCGGTAAGTATTCGAAACAATCTAAGCATTACGATGATGATAATGAGAAGGAGGAGGAGGAGGAGGTGGAAGAGGAGGAGGAGGAGGAGGTGGAGGCGGAGGAAGAGAAGTGCCACCTCTTCACAGCTTGTAAATAGCCAAGAGCATGCCTTAGGCTACCCACTAGAGCTAACTAACAACCAATTCCCCCACCCCCCTACTACTACCACAACCACTTAACCCACCATCACCAACAAACAACAACAAAAACAACTCCTACCACTTTTTATTCTTCCTCTGCTCTCATCTCTCAAAATAGCATACGAAATTGTTTATATTACTATTCTAATACTTTTTTTCTTTCATGTAAAATACCAAAAAAAAAAAAAAATCCAAACAAAAAACTAACAAAACCAAAAAACATCCATCATCATTAACAAAAAAAAAAAAAAATCCGAAATAAAAAAAATTGAAATTATACCAATTTCTAGGACGATTTCATAAACTCAATTTGCTCAAAGGTAAAGGACATAATCGAGTATTCAGTTTTCTATCTCTCTCTCTCTCTTTCACTCTATCTCTCTCTTTTATTCGCTTGCTTCTTCCGCATGTAGTTTCGTTTGGAATGCTTGTAATTTTGATCCCACTAAACCACACTAACCATAATTCACACTCTCATCAATTCGCCTTGTGGGCTAAGACCCTAGAAGGGGATTGGAAACCAGTTTCCAAGGCCCAGGAACAGAAAATCTGCTAGAAATTATATTACTCCTACAGTATAGCGATCGGAACGAAAGTTAGGGAATTACTGGAGGTTTACAAAGCTACTCAACGCCACTAAAGTTAATCGGAAGCCCACATACATATATACATAGTTAGACTAACTAGTTTAGACAGCATGAATCAATATTGAATAGGTTCCAACATCAGTCAACAGGTGACTGTGACTGGGTACCGGGGAGCAACTGTGACCAAGTCCGGGAACAACATTGACCGTAGCAACATCGATAAAAAACAAACTGTGACTAGGTCAGGGACAAACATTGACAAGAATAACCCCAGCAACATGAATGAATAGTGAAGTGTGACTAAGTTCCGGACCAACATAGTTATAGGAAACTACTACAATCGGGTGTATGCATTAGTTTTCCGTCTAGAGAGTCTTAGCCAACTGTGGAATCGTGTGTATGAGTGTGCCTTCCTTGTTGCCAATCATTTTGTTGTTGCATGTGATGCATGTGTTTTGTTTCACTGTATTCATTTATTGTTTTGTTTACTCTTTACACACATTCAGTCGTTGAGCACGTCACTACTAATGGGATCAATGGCCACCAGACAAAGCGTAAGCTTTATCTCAATATAACAATTTAATCTCACCTGAATGTCTCTTACTGATCCCTCTTACAAGACGCCAAATTAGATGCCAACGGCTAATCGATCTTTCTCTCTCTCTCTCCCTCTCTCTCCATCGGCTCGTTTAGGTTATCTTCAGTCAATCTTCGGATTTGATGGAACGCCAATCGTCTGCAGCTTCATCCACGGAGGAGACATCGGGTCCTCAGGGCGATCTTAGCAGTGGTTCACGTCGTGATGATGGTCAGCCCGATTTCACTGTCTTCAAGGACTTTGATTTCTTGGAGTATGAAGATAGCATAGCTGGTGAATCCACCGATAACTTCAATTGGGGTGTACGACGACATCAGCTGTTCGAGGGCGATGAGGATCGCCTGAACTGTGGCAGCGGCATTGGTGGCTCCATCAAAGGTGGTCATTCGTCTGCACTGGAGGATAGTTTTAGTGACAAGACGCCCATCTTGAGCAAGCGTAAGAGGCAAACGGCCGATGATTCATCGGATGAGGAAGCGGAATCCGAGTCGCCATTGGACGAGGATCATCGGCAATCGTTTTTGAAGTCCGGTTTCAGCGCTGTGCCTCCAACATCGCTAAGCTTGCGCGAACGTCGACGTCGCAACTCTGTATCGCGCAGTGATACGAGTGGTTCAAGTGCCGGAGATCTGGGTGATATAACACCCTGTAATGCCTCTCCCCATTTGCCAGGCATTATACGTTTCGGAGCCGCCATCCACGACGAGGCGGAGGAGAACTGGCGACGTCAATTACAGGCCATGCTGGTCAATCAGCCTTCGGCTCACACTTCGGAACTGCTGCTTCAGCTCTATCGCCTGATCAAGGAGCTGACTTTCAAGACCATAAGCATATCGAAAGAGGCGAAGAAGTTCTTCACAGGCATCGGGTCGCAGTTGGGTAATCGCATATCACTATTCACGGACTTACTGAGCTCTCGGGCAGATCCTCCAAGAGTGTGGTGCAGCGATCAGCAGGCCACCACCCCGAAGCTGTTCGAGACACTGCGTTTCAATGTCCTGGAAGTGCAAGAGCATTTGGAGACCTTCTTTGATCGCAAGGACCAGGTGTTGGAGGTGAATTACCAAAAGCATTCTCATTCTATATATAATTATTAATGATTGGAACGAAACGTTTTGTTTTGTTTTTTTTTTCAGTGTTTGGATGCTGTAAAGACCAGCTGTAAATTGTCCCTCTTTAATGAATCCGATGTGGCTGCCTCGGGCTTGGAGATGCCCAGTTGCTCGAGCATTGCCTACATGCCATTCGATCCGGCATCCACTGAGGTGGTCCTAGATTTGGGCCGCGCCCTATACAAACTAATGTTCCAATTGCTTTTGCTAATCGAATCGAATCATAAGATATCCTCGAATGTGGTGAATCATTTTCGCATCAATGAAGACGTGAGTAAAAATTCGCCTAAACCATCTCCAGTGTGTTTATCTGTTTTGTTTTCTTCTTCCAGATGCATGACATATCCGATCTCTACGCTTTGGTGCGCGATGCCCTGGTGCGTTGCACTAGCGAGGCTGAGCTTGATTGCCTGGAATCTTCCACCTCGACAGAGGGCGAGCATACGCCAACCCCGTCACCAGGTTTGCCCATGACCCATGAGGAATTTGAGATCGCCTTGAACGAGCATATCGATCTACAGCGCTGGCCCAGCGCCATATCCCATGTGCGTCAGTATCGTCGCGTATCCACCCTGACCTCAAGCGGTGAACAGAGTTTGACCATCTTTAGCTACAGCAATCTGGATAGTCGTTTGAAATTCGATGAAATGTCGATAATACTCAATGCCTATGCCCATGGCATTATGAAGGATCGCACAGGTTAGCTAGCCAATGGAATTTTCTTTGGGATACATAAACTTAAATGTGGTCTCATCTTTTTTGCAGAAGCCTTTATCGTTTCAAAATCGGACTCTGAGCTCTTCGAGGTCTATGCTATATTGTCTGAGAATCTGTATCATGTCTCCAGTGCTCTGTCCAATATGGAAATCAGCATGAAGAGCTACTCGGCAGCGGGAGGCACGGCAACGGGCAACTTGCTGCGCAGCGAACAGGATATTGTGACAAATCTCTAGATCTAAGCATTAGTTCTAAGATCCTTCTTTTATATTATATAAATACATACATATATATATATATATATCTAACATAATCCCTAGTTGTTAAGCAAACACCTTGTAGGCAGCCGATCATTACCTAGAAGTGAAAAGTGAGTGTTAGTTTAGGGTATCTACTTACATGCGATTTAATTGTGTATTCATAAATATTTGAGAAACAAAACAAAAACTATACAGATCGAAAGAGAGTTTCAGTTTAGCTTACGAAAACTAGAAATAAGGGAGAAGCTTGAAAGTTTTTGAAAACAAAACGCGTTTATTTATAATGTATGTATATACATATATGTATGTATGATTGTTTGTATGTACGTATGTATGTTTTTATGTATATATAAGTATGTCATTCAGGTCCACATTCAATTGAATAGTATTTTACACATCTAAACATTATGGGGTAAAAATAGAGCAATTAGTCCAAAATCTCACATTCAATCCAAACACGAGTAAAAACAACTTCCGTTCCCTTACGTAATATATTCAGGCAAACAGATTCTTGAGCGCATTTCTTTGCTGTCGATTATATTCGGCTAGCAGTTTTTTGGTGCTATTCAATTCATTTAGAATTTGCTTGTTCTCGGGCAAGAGAGCGTAGGCTCGCTTCAGATCATTGATCGCCTCTTCATAGTTGCGCAGAGCCCGCTGCGCCTGGCCACGTCTATAGAAGGCCTTGCTACAATTCGCATCAAGTCTTATGGCCTCGGAGCAATCATATTTGGCACTCAAATAGTTGCCCAATTTCAGATCCACAGCGGCCATATTTATGTTATTGACCACCGAGAAGGCATCGATCTGGCGGATTTCCATTTCCCCAACCCCACCAGTCGTCCTCTTGATGTGAGCCAATTTTTGCCACTCGTAGTGTTTGCGTAGATATATATAGTAGCGATTGGCCTTGCGATATTTGGCTCGAGCCTCATGATAACGACCCAACTGATAGAAATGATTACCCGATTGACGCAGTCCAGTAAGCAGGGAGACAACCGCATCGCCCTAAAACGACAGAGATAGTAAACGAGAGAGAGAGAGTAGTAGTAGGAAATGAATCCTCCTATAGCATTGGGACTCACCTTGGGCTTATCAAATTTGCCCCTCCAATCTTGCGGATATGGTGGCAATACATCAGCCGTCTCATCGTTGCATTCTACAGCCCAATCCTCGCCAGGGTGCACCTCACCACAGTCGCGTATCACAATCTCAGCCGTTGGATCGCCCTCATCGTTGCAGTTCTGTTCCATTTCAGCCACAATGCCCAGGCCACGTAGGACGCGACCCACAACCACATTTTCACCATTTAGATTCTCACATCCCACGGCCGTAATAAAGAATTGTGAGTTGTTTGTATTTGGTCTGCCATAGTTGGCCATGCTGACCACGCCCTCCTCATTGTGCTGGAAAACCATGAGAAATTATTGGGAGCAGACTCATTTTGTGTGTGTGTCTAGCACTAGCATACCGTCAACTCAAAGTTCTCATCCTCGAATACGGGTCCATAGATACTCTCACCGCTGGAACCATCATTCTTTACCAGATCACCACTTTGCACGGCAAAGACCCTCTTGATCTTGTGGAAACGATTACCCTTGTAGTGCAGTGGCCTACCCAGCTGGCCAATGCCGCATTCGCCTGTGCATAAAGCTCGAAAATTTTCCGCTGTCCTGGGCACAATGTCCTTGCGCAATTCAATTATCATGCGGCCCGCTGAGAGAGAGGGAGAGATTGAGCATGAGTAGGGGGTTGGTACGTGGCAGGGGGCATGGGCTTAGGGTAGAGGAGTCAGATTCTGACAACGTATTGCGTATACGCACCATCTTCTTGGCCAATGGCGATGTCCAAAAACACAACAGGATTGCTGGACTTCACTGGCTCGAGCAGCTTCTTGGATTCCATTGGACAGATTGGATACTTTTGCTATACTGTAAGATATTTCTTTACGGGCTCGGAGATACCTTGGCGCCCACCCTTCGAGGTACACCAGTCGATGGTGTAGAAGTTACACGCCAATCCAGGATTCCAGTGGCGTCCAGACGGTCGTGGGCAAGGTCCCACTCTTGAGTACCAGATGCGTATACTTAATTTAACCAACTTATGTATATGGCCAATTCAAAACAAATAAAAAATTCGCCACACTATATTAACTGTAAGCTTCCCGCACTGAGCAAATATAATTCCCCCACACACAATCAATTCTCGCCACAGTGATTAAAAACTCCAAAACCATCAGCTGTTCGTCGGTGGTTTGTATCGATGGTTCGATAAATGGAACCATTGCCTGCTGTCATTTGAATTTTAGACACTCGAACATTTTTTGTCCATACTTTCAATTAAACTAGCATTACTATGCAATAACTAAGTATTTTTCATTACAACAATTAATAATTTATTAGGCTTACACAAAAATGTTAAGTTGAATAAATCGATAATTTCTTACTATCGCGATCGTTTTTGATGTTGGCAACACTGTGCAGTTTATAAAAAAAAAAAACTTGACGCGCGCGGACAAGTTTTCTCCGCGGAAAAAAGTGAAATAATTAGTGTTTAAAGTGTTGTTGTGATAAAAAAATGAATTGAGCTAACCAAAAAAGAGATGTGCTATACATGCCACATAGTACAGAATGAAATAAACACTTAAAATCATTGTACAATCAGGTAAGACACTTGGCGCGCACCCGATCCCGTTATGTGGGGCTCCTTTGGACAGTTTGGTAAAACTTAACGAAAATACGAACGAAACCTTTGTGAAATGGTAGAAATAGTGACAAAACGATCGACCACCTCTCGAAGTTAGTCACAAATGTTGCATATAATGGTCAATAAATATAATAATCATATTGGCCAAAAAAGCCCATGGCCAAAATTGGTTAACAGCATTATTTGAGATTAACAGCAACTTTATCATTTAGGAGCCATGTTAATTAACGGCGTTCTTTTACTGCTAAATTCGATATCCTAACAGAACAATCGATGACTGACCAAACTTTGGCGGCCCTTTCAAAACAAAGTAAGAAAAGTATTAAGTAAATATTCTTTTATCTATTGAAAATAAACAATAGAAATTAGTTTAGTTGGAGAAAATGAAAAAGCTTAAATAGGTTTTTCTGATTTTTTATAAAATGATTTTTCTGATATGTGGCCATATGTTTTATTTGGTTTTCCATTAACATTTGTCTTAACTTTAAAGCTTAAGCCTTGATTTATTGACTTATTTCTATTAATAAGCACTTTTGAGATTATAATTGCTGTTTAGGTTTTTCATTGCTCAAGTAATTTGCTTCTGGTTTACCTTCTCAGTCTCCCTTTTTGTTCTTTAAGAGGCCTTTGTGTCCTCTGCACTTGAAGAAAGCTTTAAATTTTTAATGTTTTTAGGCAACGCCCAACCAATTTCCATAATTATTTCTCTCCTCTAACCCGAGAGTTGCACAATGTCCATAACAATATAGCAATTTGCCGGTGTTCGAACATATAATTTTGGATTCCTAATTGACAATGAACCCTAATTGCACATGGCATAAAAGTCTACGTTTCTCGGTGCTTCTTAAACAGTTACCAATCACTTTTCTTAAGGATATGGCGAACCTACTTGAACTTGAGCTTGAGAGGATTGATGAAGCTCCTAAAATGGGTATGGCATGGGTGGAGTTAAGTGCCTATGCCCTGGGCATTAATCTGGCACCAAAAAAACGCAGCTCCAAGCCGTGTATATTGTGAGAGAATGTCATACGAGAATGTCAAAGATGAAAATTCGAATAATTCCCATTTCCAGCATACGCATCTTCGCTGTCCTTATCAATTTGTGGATAATCTACAGCCTGGTGGCTTTCATTATGGCCAACTATCATGTGTCCTTTGAGGCCTATGTGGAGGTGTGCCAGTTTTCTTACATTATGTCATCACACGATTTAATTGAACTTCTTCAATTTAGGCTGTTCTGCTCACCTTTCAATTGTCCGTGGGTGTTGTGAAAATGTTTCAATTTCTAAATTCTCTAGACTCCTGTATTCAACTAGTCTATGCCACAGAAACAGGAGAGATACTCAAGTCACTGGGTCTCTTTGATTTGAGTACGAGATTGGGAAATAATTTAAGCGAAAATTGCCTTATTATTCTTGTTTTGTTTTCAGATCTGCCCAGAAAACATTTATTAGCCAAGACCTTGAGTACAATAATAGTTGACAATTGGCTGCTTATCGATCGACAGGTGATGTTCTTCTTTAAAATTGTCTGCATGCCCGTTTTATATTATACAATGAGGCCCTACTTTCAATACATTTACGATTGTTACATCGTGGCAGATGAACATTGTGAAATGACATTGAGTAAGTTGCAAAGAATTCATTTCGAATATTTAATAACCTTTGTCTTTCCCTTTTAGCTTATCCAGCCATAGTACCATATTTTCAATGGGGTCACCACGAATATCCCTCATATGCCATAAGATTTTTTCTTCTGCAATCGGGACCAGTTTGGTGTTTTTTTGGTAAGTAGTTAAATTTAAGGGTAAAAACTAACGTAAAACATTGCCTTTTTTTGCAGCCGTCTTTGGTTTTAATAGCCTCTTTGTGATCTTGACCAGACATGAGGCTGGACTTCTGCAGATCCTACGCCATTTGGTACAAAATTCCACCTCTGACATTGTTGTACCCAAACATCTGCGAGTCCACTATTTGCAATGTTGTGTGAGACTCTTTGCCCGCATTGCAAGGTGAGAAGCATGAATATTCCTAATATGTAAAACGTAAATTAACATTTCCCATTATAATTTCCACAGACACCACAGTCAAATAGAGAACCTCTTCAAGTATATCATTATGGTACAATGTGCTGTGAGCAGTATGCTAATATGCATGCTGCTCTATAAGATCAGCACAGTTTTAGTAAGTTTAAAACTCGAAGTTCTTTAACAGATATCTCAATTTCTTACTTTTAGGATGTTGGCTGGGTATGGATGGGCATGATAATGGTATACTTTGTTACCATAACTTTGGAGATCAGTTTATACAATCTCAGTGCCCAAATTGTGGAGACGCAAAGTGAATTGCTTTATCTGGATTGGTACAATTGCTCCTGGTACAGCGAAACAAAAGAGTTTCGATTTATTATTAAAATGATGTTGATTTTCTCAAGACGTACATTTGTCCTGAGTGTTGGAGGCTTCACCAATCTCTCACATAAGTTTTTAGTGCAGGTGAGTTCTATTCAAAAATTAATTCCAATAATTCCTTGAACCAAAATACCAAATATCCACTTTTCATATTTCAAAGGTCTTTCGCTTAAGTGGAAATTTCTTTTTACTATTACGTAATATGAATAACAAATAGATATAGTTTAATCGTTCAATAATAGGACAGCAAAAAATTACAACGTTCGAAAACTTTTTATTCATTTTTTTTTTAAGAGGTGGAGAAAAAAAAACACTTTCATATTAGGTAAAAACTTACAGGCAAAAAGGAAAAATATTGTATTAAATTGGCACATTAAACATAAATGTTAATATGTATTATTATATATAAAAGTGAGAATATGGTGTAGATTTCAAGATGGGGAATAATTGCAAATTGCTGGGTCTTGATAGAGAGAAAGATAGAGATTTATAATACAGTCCACATGGCGACTCTTGGGCAAACTACATGGATCTATGGATCTACATAAAGCACAAATTGGCAGTTATACAAAAAATTTCAGTTACGAATCATACATATATTTTAAATATGTATGTGTATATATATATATCTATATATATATAGATAGATTTAGTTGGTATATGGCATATAGTATGCAAACGATTGGGCTTTAAAGCTTTACGTTTCGTCGTATGTTCATCTGATTTGTTTTGTTGTTTGTTTCGATTTCAGTTTCGGTTTCTAGAGAAAATGATTCAACTAAAAGGAGAACTAAAATTATATAATTTCATTGCAACGGCTCTAAACTAAATCCGAATTTGTTCGTCTCGTTTCTTGGTACTTAATTGATAATTGAAGTAGTTGGTATTTTTCATATTGTTTGTTTTTTAGTATTAATTGTGGCATTTGTTGTTGTTTAATTGTTTATGGCTCTAGACGATTACGTCTAAAACAGCCATCGGGCAGTGCTTCGGAAATTAAACGAATGTTGTCCACTTCGTGCGTAAGTTCTCTTAACTCTGATTCATATTTATCGATCAGTTTCTTTTGTATATTCCTTTGTTCTCGATACTTTTCAATGCGACCCGTCAGATTCACGCGATTGATATCATTCTCTACGATGGCCAGACGATTTTCTGCGAATTGATATTAATATATACAATAGATGATATCAAACTAATCGTTCTACATTCGTTCTTCTTCAGTGACTTACCTAATTTATCCAAATCAGCTGTATTGATATCCTTTAGATTCTCCAACTCATCCTTAATGGCAGTTAGATCTGCATTGACCTTTTCAATTTGCTTTTGGGCCTCTTGGGTATCAGCCTTGGCCTGTCCCACCTTACGCTTGGCATCATCGACCAGATTATCATCTTTGGTAGAGTTCTCCTCCAATTTGAATATATCATTTTCGGTTAATCCGAAACGATATGTTAGCTGATCGGCCTCATAGCGAAGATTACGAGCAGCCATCTTGGTCTCATTGGCCTTGCGGCGTATGAGTTCAGCATCCTAAAAAAAAAAGTTGTTAAACAGTTTCGTGGAGGACACAGTTTCTATTGGGGATTACCTTTGAAGCCTGTTCAGCGTATTTCTTTTGGGCCTCTTGAGCATTCTCCTTGGCCTCGTTGGCATTTTTATTCGCACCCTCGAGTGCCTCATCTGCCTGGCTAATTAGATGTTTGGCATTGTGAATTTCCTGCTGAATGCTGGGTACCGTTTGTAGGGCCTGGTCAGCCTTCTCCTTGGATGCTTCCACAGCGGACTGGAAGCCGGCCAAAGTGTTGTACGTGTTGTTGGCTTCCTTAAGAGTATTGTCACCCTGTTTAACTGCTTTGGTGGCTCTATCATAGGCGGCCTTGGCCCGCTCCAGCAGATCAATGTCATCTTGTTTTTGTTTGGCGGCTCTGAAAAAAAAATTGAATTTAGTATTTTGATTGATTTAAGTTGGATGATTGTGACCGACCTTTCTAGGAGCACTGTGGCCAATTTCTGTTCAATCTCGAAATCTGCATAGATTTCTCCATTATTGTTGGTCAACTCATTGATCTGTTTGAGAAGTTCATCGGCCTTTTCGTTGGCTGCCACAGCCTCCTTTTTCAATTGGTTTATATCGATATCTGGCTGGGTCTGTCGATTGACATCGTTTAGAAGGGTCAAAGCGGCATCGTAGACCTCATTGGCCTTGCGGAGAGCCTCTTTGGAGGTCTGTGCCACAGCGCCCAACGACTGCTTCACTTGGTTCAATTCGAGACGCACTTCCGATTTCAATTCCACACTGACCTTCTGTTGCAAGGCGATGGCATTATTGGCCAGCAATAGAGCCTTCTCAACAGCATCCTTGGCATCTTTGGCATTCTTCAAATCGAATTGGGCCTCCGATTCGAGGCGATCGGCCAAGGCGCGTGCCTCACGCGAAATGTCTGATATCTGCTGCGATTGCTGCCCGAATTCCTCGGACTTATTCTTGGCCTTGGCCAGTGCCTGGTCACCCTCCTCGTTGAGTAGATCAATGGCCTCCTGTAGCTCCCGCTTGGCATCCTCAATGATGTTATGGAGTTCGGTGTAATTGCGTCGTGCCTTGGCAATCTCCTCATTTGCATCCTGCTGCAGCTTGTCGGCACTCTCCAAATGGCTGCGCATGCTGTCCAATCGCTTGTGCAGATCATCAATGACCTCCACATAGGTCTGGCCACTCTCGCCCGAATTATCGCGCGCATCCTGTGCCAGTAGGGCGACTTTCTCTTGCACTGCCTTCAACTTGGCCTCGAATTCCTCATCGTTGGTCACCGGAGTGCGAGCAATCTCATCGAGTGTCGCGCTGAGATTAGCCAACTTGGCTCTATGCAGATTGGCGGCATCTTGGACCAGATTATAACAGTCGGGGCAATCGACGCAGCCACGATGGCGATCGTATTTGTTCTCCTTGCATCGATCACAGCGGCGTCCCTCGACATTGTCGTTGCACGGACACTGACCATTCTGATCGCACTGGAAACCCTTGGAACCGCTCTCGTCGCATTCGCAGGACTTGCAACCGTCCGCGGAGAAGCCATAGAAGAAATTGGCGCACTGATCGCAACGCAAGCCCACCACTCCGGGCTTGCAATGACATTGGCCGGAATACCTATCGCAGGTGGCATTGTAGCTGCCCACAGGATCGCACAAACAGTTCTCGCAGCCATTGCCCGAACGAATGTTGAAGTAGCCCGGCTGGCACTCACCACAATCCCGTCCAAGGACATTCGGCTTACACTGGCACTGCCCAGTGACCTGATCGCACTTGGAAATGCTTTGTTCATCTTGTTCCGTGCCGGCGGCATAACAGCTGCAACGATCGCATTTGCCATGGGGCAGGGCCAACGGATCGCCAAAGTGTCCTGGCAAGCACTGATCACAATGCTCGCCGGCTGTATTATGGATACACTTGAGACACTCGCCCGTCGTCCGATTACAGTTTCCAACCGCATTGGGATCAACATTGCCATTGCAGTCGCAGCTTTTGCAGGTCTGCACGAAGCCAAGGAGCCCGGTGGGATCGCCATAGAAGCCATCACTACACTGCTCACAGCGAGAGCCAAAGTAACCCACTGGGCACTCCGTACAGATGACTGTATCGCCATTGATCTGCAGACAGGCGCCATCATTGGGGCACGGGCAGCGTTTGCAATCGTAGGGAGTGCCTCCCAAGGCGTTGCCATAGTAGCCCTTGGCGCACTGGTCGCAGTTATCCCCGAAGGTATTATGCTGACAGATGCAGCGACCTGTCTCCGAGTCACAGATATCCGCATGACCATGACAATCGCAGGGGATGCAGCGCGTAAATGGACCTCCACGCGCTGGAGTGTGACGGAAACCAGGGGCGCAAGACTCACAAAATTGTCCGAGATAACCCTCGGGGCAGGTGCACTGCTCTATCCATGTAGCCGGCTGTCCAGCTGCTCCGCGATGCGCCGTCTGGAGTTCCACGTCATCCAATATGGCCTCACCCTGCACCGAGTAGGTGGCACGGATCTTGATGGCCGTCAAATTAGATAGAATCGAGAGGAATCCTCGTGCCGATTGACTTGGCTGCCATTGGTAGTCATGATGCTCGTGCAAACGGAATATATACTCCTTGACTCCCTGATCCGGGATGCCATTGTTCTGGGCGAAGATGGGCAAAGAGATTTTACTGCCCGCTCCCTCGAGGATCACATCGCTGGCGCTTGTGCTCGGTCCCACCTGACCCACTAGTTGCAGTTTAAACTTCAAATCGCGATTATACGACGCACGCTGATCGCCCAAAAATCGATCGGGTGCCTGGAAGTATACATATTCATTGCCCTGGGCTGTTGTTCCTATACTGCGGCTGTACTGATTGTATTTGATGTCAACATCACGTCGATTCAAATCGATTGCCGTCCAGCGTTCCTTGTGCTTGTTGAAATTTGATGTGACGGAGACCACCGAATAGCCAGGAGCCGTCTGACACTCAGAGGTATGGCCATAACAGAAACAGTAAGTGCAGCCAAAACGATTCGATTTGTCCAAATTGAAGTAGCCTGGCTTGCACCTGAAAAGCAAAGAAAACCGAATTCGATGAGTGTTTGCCACAGTGTCATTTACAGTGAGTGAGTGAAGTGACGCAGAAATTGAAGTAGTGCGATGACTTTTCTTGTCATTTGATATATGTACATATGCAAGAAAGCGATATTCGAACCGATTGCACACTTACTCATTGCACCGCCTGCCTTCAACATTTTCCTTGCAGAAGCAAATGCCACTCTCTGCATCACATGAGGGGGTATTGTCCTGAGAACCACGTCCATCGCACCCACATGGCTGACATCCATGTGGACCGAACTGATAGTAATTGTTGTCACAACGATCGCACTTATCGCCAGTCACTCCAGGCTTGCACTGGCATTTGCCATGGCTGTTGCATTGCAGGGAACGCGACCCAACTGGATCGCAGGCACAATTGATGCAATAGCCATCCTCCCGCATATAGAAGTTCTCTTTGCATCGTTCACAATTGGGTCCATCGCGATTCTCACGGCAATCCAAACAGTGACCACCATGTCCAGTCAAATTGAAGAGATGTGAATCAAAGTAACATTTGTCCGCCAAATTATTACAGTTGCAAGCTACACAAACCGAGAGAGAGAGAGAGTAGAGGGAAAGGGATTATCGTAGATTATGTAATGGGTGGTTAGGGAATTTATTTACTGTTGATCAGATACCATTGGCTACCCGAGGCTATGAGATTTGTTTCTAAACTAAAGTCTTCATAGCCTTGAGTGACGCTCACTAGATAGCCAACCCATACGACTGGCCACCACCACAGCTCTAACATGACTGATGCGTTTTTGTGACTAGATCAAGTTCAACATTAAATAACGGCAAAGTAGATTGTCCTTATATAGTGGAGTGGAGTGGAGTATTTGCTACACTTGAAGAAATGACAGGCATCGAAAGTGCCTCGCCTCGTGCGCTTCTTCGTTAGTTTTCGTCAAGTGTACGTTCCTGTAAACCCGTTTCCCAGTTGTTGTTGTCGTTGTCGCTTACCCACCTTTGCACTCATTCACCTCGGTTGAGGTAGCCCTCTTCCATTTGACGTCATTGTACAATGGCAAACAGCGATCACAATCCGGTCCATCTGTATTATGACGACACTCGCAGACTAGAGTGCGTTCACCATGCATTCCGGTGCTGGCCACACATTTGCTGGCATGTCCATTGCACTTGCATCGCGCACCCACAGCAATGTCGCTGATGGCATAAAAATACGATTTGAGTACCTGTGAATCGCCGAACAACTCATCACCGAAGGTATTCAGGCGGTCCAATGTGATGCGTATATCCGTGGCAGTGACCCAATCTTGCAGCTCAAGACTTCGCTCAAAATTGATGCCACTGGGACGGCCTTCCAGCGTGGAGAAGGCAATCTCACCGTCACGCAGAGGCGAGATATCACTGTACTCGCTGGTACAGAGAGCATGTGCCTCCCCCTCGCCCTTGCGGATGGCCCGAGAGTCGGGCAGCGAATAAGTATCCCGGCATGTGGCACTATAATATTGATACGGAATCCAGGCTCCATTCTCCGATGTTCGCTTGTAGATGGTAAACGATTCGGGACGCGGTGAACGGAACAGAATGCGCACATATGTTATGTCATACGATTTGCCTGCGAAATGAGGAAATAAATCTATAAGACGCTCGGAAATGTCTCGTTAGTGTGAACTTACGCAAATGTAACGTCAAGTTCACATGATTCGGATGCTGAATGCCTTCGAACATTGTCTCCGATTGCCACCAAGTAGGATTCTGTGGATCATGCAAATCCGTGAGGAATGAAGGATTGTGATCTTCGTATCTGCAAAACAAAAAGATTGAGAGCAATATTGTTGAAGGTCCTTAAAGTTTTCTCTAGACTCTTTCACCTGCAGAATTCACAATTCTTGTGATTGGGATTCATGGTCTGTATGCAGAAATGATTGTCTCCCAGTTCGCCACAAGTGTTGGTCGATTCAATTTGCAATTGATAGGCAGCATTAATGAACTCTGGCAGGCATTTCTAACGAGGAGAAGGAGGAGGAGAAGAAAACAAAGGTCGTTAGATCATAGTTTTCGAATTAACAAGTCGACAGAGATCAATATTTCTTAGTTCTCCCCCTTAATGGAAGTGTTGGAACCTCTTCTAGTAAAGCCATCTTGCGAATAACAACGGGTTTGCCGCCTTCTCTTTGTTCTCTACTTCCATGTTGATTGCTCAATTAGTTTGTATGTCTTCATTTAAATTAACGCTTAATTCGCTTCAATTGGTTGTTTGGGGACAAAATAAAATAAATCCCAGACCGAGAGAGGGAGAGAGAGAGATGCCCCATTACTCACCTGCGGTCTGCCATATGGATCGTAGCATTCCAATGCCGGCATAAATGTGGTTCCCCTCAACTCATGTCCGCCCGCTGAATTGATAGGCTGTCGCTGAACTCCCAATGTGAAAGATGTCCAACAGGAGAGCAGTAGACCAGCAGTTAGCAGGAAGGAGGAGGAGGTGGAACTGAAACTGGAAGAGTAGGAGCCGCCTAGACTCCTCCTTTTGCTAGGCTTCATTCTACTGGGTGGGATAATAGTCTACGAACTAAAGGTGGGTTGGTTTCTCTTCCTTTTTCGATTTTTCCCTCTTGTTTCTTTCACTGTGGCACAATTTTTGTCTTTTGTTTTTATTTTGTGGTTTTCTCTCAAAGTCTTCTTCTTTTTTTTTAATATACACTCTGATTCAATTCATAATTGAAAATTTTGGTTTGGTTGGCATTTCCTTATTCTGATGCTGACGATAATGATGATGATGATCTGGTCTGTTCTTTTGGTGGTGTTTGGTTTGTGAGCGGCCTCATATGTACGCTGGAAAAGATTGTTAGAGAGATTGAATCAGTCAGTCGGAGCATGTCTCTTAGCATATGTTGTCCATATTGTTGTTTCGAGTTCAGTTCAATTTTTTAATTAGTTTTCGTTCAGCAAATAAACTTCCAATCCCTTACCCACCCGCCCCGCTCTCCCACGCATTCATCTTCCTCTCAGTATGTCTGTCTGTCGCAATTTGTGTAAACAAAAGAACAAAAACTGCAAATGAAAATTGAACAACAACAAAAAGACAAAACAAACTCAACTGGAAATGAGCTAACAGATGAAATTTCCTATAGCAGGAGGAGAGTATATTAGAATGGGTCTATGTGTGTGCTCTAAGCTATTTTGGAACTCAACGATGATTTCATCTACTCCGCTCTATGTACACAAACACACACGCTTATAAGTATATAAGTATATGTATATGTTTATCGTATGTTTCTAGAGATCTGTCCAGCAATTACATGAGGCACATTTAGGTTAGTTGCAATGGTTTTTGACATCTTTGTAATGCATTTTAGTGACTTGTATTTGCCTCTTGGTTGGAGCAAGGTTAGATTCATTAAGTTAAAGTCTTTGCTTAAGATATTCTTTCTTATTCTTTATGTATGAATTCAGTTAAGGCGAGGCACTAATTAACAAATATTTAAAGAGTAAAATAATTGTGTTTACCCAAATAAAGACGATGATATCACTATAGTTTTTAAAAAGAGAGCCCAAATGAACATAAGCAGAGGATCTTGTCTTCATTCATTTCCTTTATTACAAGAAAATTCCAGTTCTTGTGAGTCAAAATCGGTTGGAAACAAGTACATTGATAACAACAATAACACCAGCGATCATGTGCATCCCAAGATTTATCGGAATGAAATGCTAACCCACTTACAAATCTTGCTGACTTGAGAAGTTTAAGCCCAATCTATGCAGTTGGCTCTAGCTCGAGTTAAAGGCGCCCTAAGTTGTATGTAGGACACATTTCAATCATTCTGGATTAAATTTCTACTCTTCCACTATTGTTAGAGAGTCTTATTTTGAGTTGTCTATAATTTTCAAAAATATGTTTCTTTAATTTCCAACCACTTTTTAAGATTCTCTTCGGATCAGATTTAGTTAATATTAACATTGGATAAGATCTTTGATTCTGATCTGAAAAAGTGATCCATCCCAAGTCTGATTCAAATCGAAAAATATAAATACATATATAAATTTAGATTCCAATTTCCAACTGAAAAGCACAAGTTTATCCATTCTTGCAGTTAATTTGCCTATCAGTTCATACCTGTAGTGAAGTTTTCTGCCAATATCGGATACGGTGAATAAAGATTGATGGTAAATGCAATTGGAATTCCCATAGATTGAATTCAATGGGATCAAAAGGATGTACTTATAAAACTTAGAATCTATGAAAACCTTAAGTAAGATTAGCTCGTTCTATTCCAAGTGTTGCGTTTAATGTGTTCGGGTTTTTAGATTGTTTTCACATAAATTATTATTAAAAGTATTTTTTTTATCAATGATACACACACACACACTGAGATGGAGAGAGTGAGAGGGTGGGAGAGTAAGAGAGACACACACAGTTCTTGTTAAGCAGCGGATTAAAGATTTTGAGAAGAATTTTTTGTTGGTCTTGGTCTTATCTCTGGTTTGAATTTCAGAAATTAGAAATAAGAATATTTTTTGTTTTCGGTTGGCCTGTTGTCAGGTCCCCGTCGCAGTCTCGGTCTCAGACCCGGCAGTCTCTCGTAGTTGTGGTCTCAGATTCTTATGAACCCTTTGCTGCTTTCAGTTGAGTTGAGATGAGTTCAGCTGAGGCCAACACATAGCGATATTTCTATATATGTATATATATATAGCACGGAATGAACGAACACATCCGCTCCATTCAGATTTCATTATATTATTTTAGTGTTTCTTTCTTGAGCATCGTCGAGATATGCGAGCGCGGCGGCTATGATGAACGAACACGAGTTCCTTTTGCGATAAGAATTTGGGTCTACGAACTAGAGCGGGGCGCGTATTAAATACATAGTGCGGCTAGTTCTGCGATTACATCTCACGCCAAGATTCAGTCTGTTAGACTGACTCCTCGAATGTGTAGTGAGATGTATTTTGGTGGAACTATGCTCATTTCGGTTGTCACCTTTTGCTGTGTATCTTTATTGCAGTGTTTGTTTTTATCCACTGTTTCTTAACCGACAGATACACTCGCACACACACACACACACACACGTACACTCACTCAACCAGCAGGTAGAGGAAAATCAAAAGAAATCACTCAACAAAAAGAAGGAGGAAAAAACATATATAAAAACTGCACTCGACAGATACTTTTACACAAAACTTCGTTTTCTTCGGTTTTTTTTTGGTATCTCACAGATGCTTTAGGGCGTTTATTTTCGTTTCGTTTTTGTGTAGATACATTTTCTGTACGTATTTCCAACTGCATCGGGAAAAATGAAATAAAACAAATCCAAAGAAAAAAAAATCAAAGAAAAACACACATGCTGCACATTTGCAGTAAATTCTTTTCGCTTTTGGTTAGAATATCATTTTTGTTGCATTTTCGTTTTCCGTTTTTTAGGGGCTTTTTTCGTTCCTCCTTTTTGGAGCACAGTTTTTCACTTTTCTGCTGACTCTACCTTATTTATTTTATTATTTTTTTTTAAATAAATTCTGTCTTGGGTCTTGGTAATTGAATCACCACATTGAAGGTAAGAATTTAAGTAAACACAAAAATCCAAAAAAAAAAAAAGAAGAGAAGAGAAGAGATACGGTTTTGTTGGTGTTGTTGTTGTTTTGAGGTTTTCTTTTACAAGCAAACAACAATAACAACAACAACAATAACAAGAAGAAGGTGACCCAAGAAAACTTGAGATTGAGACGACTCCTCCGCACTCACAACTTCAAGCGGAAACCAACCGTCGTTCGTGGTCGTCGTAGTCGTCTTCGTTGATCTTCACTTACTCCGTCCGCACAGAACACCACAGGCAACCGCTAACGAGGACGTCCAATGCTCAACTGACTACCTAAACACCACTCGCTCGCACTCATTCAACAGCGGTTTTTGCTGTTGCTGTTGCTGCTGTTGTTGTCGTTGTCGTCGTCGTGATCACGATCATGCCCAACTCGACTCATGCCTTGCTATGCGATGCCATGCCATGCCCTGTCTTTGCCTCTCCACTCCACACACTTCCTCACACTTGTGTGAGTGAAACTCTATGACTCTACATATGTATGTGGCTCGATTTGTGTCTTTATCTCTCTGTATGCAACATACTCTATGGAGAAGGTACTCCACACAGATCTCTGGCTGTGCAATTGGAAGCTCTCCTATATCTTTGTTCCTCTCGGTCAAAAAAATGGCATGCTTTTCTGAAATTGGAGAATCTATATACTATAGATGTTTCATGCCAAGACACATGTCATCTCATCGCATCGCATCGCATTCTCGAGAGCTCTGTGTTCCACTTATTATGATTAGTTTGTAGTTTTTGGAGTTAGCAGGTTATCGGGAACGAATGCTGATAAGGAGGTTATTGTACCACACACACACACACACATGGAATGAACTTTCGGTTTCATTGAGGAAATCTAAGATTCACATTTAATTATAGAATTTCATTTGAATGTAAACTTTGGAATTCTTTCCTCTAGAAAATTGATAATCCTTAGCCTAAGAGTTATGGATTTACTCAGAAAAAAACAAATACACTCTGCATTAAATGAGAGTCTATACAATTTTAAAGTAAACTGTGGCGCCACCTACATACAACTTTTGGTTTGTCACACGGAATCGATAACTGAACAATTTCTTATTTCTATAGTCATTATATTAAATCGATCGATATTTAGATATTACCCATAGATATATGGTTAAATAATGCTCTACCTATCAAGTCAAGCGAGCCCAATGCCTATATTTCTCTCAGTGTAGGAGCAAAAGCTATCATTGGGGTAAGAAACTTGGCTAAAAGCTCTCAAAAGTTGAATGAATATAACGGCAAGCCCTTCAGATTTAATAATGAATGATTTTTCAGATATAAACTATATAGTTTGATTTTATTTCAATTTCATAGAGGGAAACATGTATTTGGGTATTTTTTGGATTCGACTAGATAAAATGCTGGTAGAACAAGTTTCAAGAGATTTTCAAGCTATATGTATGTATGTATATTGTAAAGATATAAATTTAGTTCGCTTAAGGTTCAGGCTTAGTTTAGTATAGTTTCAATTGAAGAAGAAGAAGAAGACAATCTGATTTAAAAAAAAAAATTATTTCTTTCTTTGCTCCTCATCACGATGATCGTGATCGTCATTTTGATCGTCCTCAATGGTGATCTTTATAATATTCACATTGGGTGTGGATGGTGGAGACTCTCTGCCATTAATTATGGGTGGTTCTGGCACGGGTGGCGGTGGTGGTGGTTGGTCCACAATGCACTCATCACTTCCCGTGGTGCTAATGGTTATAGTGGGTATATTATCCGACCAAATGGAACTCTGAGAATCCTGTCTCATTGCTCGACGTCGCTGGGAAGCGCTACGTTTGGGAAACGTGATGGGTCCCGGCATATCATCCAATTCCTCTAGGCCATCGTCATCCATGGTGGCCAGAGTGGGTGTCGATGCAGCATTTGGTTTGGCTTGGGCTTGGGTTTGGGCATTCGGTTTACTAGCGGGACGACTCAATGATGAGGATGTCGAGCTACTGCCAAAGTGCAATGGTGCACTGGGCGTCGGGGATTCCGGTTCCGGTGTCGGTGGCATCTCGAGGGCCGTGGCACTCGAATTGCTCGACAATACTGATGGCGGCGGTGGTGGTGTATAGGCTAAATATGTAGGTGTGGTTGGGCCCGGCGACTCATCGGATCCCTGTTCCACATCGTCCTTTTTGAGATTGACAGCCTCTCGCACTAGGGCCAGCAAGGAGCCTATCTTCTTGCGTCCCTGGCGAGAGAAATTGGCCAATTGCCGCTGATGCTGGCTCAAACTGGGTGTCGGCGATGGCAGACTCAGAGCCTCAACTCCATCTCCCTCTGCAGGGGGAATGACAACTGTTGGAGGAACATTTGCTGCTGGTGGGGATGATGATGATTTACTCTTTTCCACACTTTTATCATCAAACTTGAAGACTTCTGGCTCCGGCTTAACGCTGTTTACCGCATTGTGATGGTGTGATTTGATTCGGCTACGTCGAAATTTGAATTTACTCAGGCCACCGCCACCGCCACCGCCAGCGTTGCTTTCCTTTGGTGGTTTCTCGCTCTGTTCGATGACCTCCGGTGGTGGGGAACGTGATGGCGGCTTCTTTTCATCAACAATTTGAAATTTACTAGGAAGCGAGTCGTCCAGGGGCTCAACTTTTGCCTCTGGACCTGTGGGTGGGGGTGGTGGTGGGTGTGGGGGTGAGGGCATCTGTGGGGTTTGGTGCTCTTTGTTGGGGTTTTCATTATCCACCTGTTCCTGCTCCTTCTTGCGTCTAAGCAAACTGGCTCGACGTTCACTGACAATTCTGGAATTTGTATCCGGATCATGTTCATTGGGTTCCTTGGGCGATTCATAAGGCGGTGGCTGTCTGCCATGCTGTTTCCCATTATCCTTTTTGGTCTCCTTCACACTGCCGCCTCTGTCGCTGCGTCGTTCATGTTTCTCGACTTTGAAACGGCTTTTGGGATGTGGTTCTTTTATAGGAAAATTGCCACCACCACCTGTCGTAGTAGTTGTTGTTGTTGCTGCTGTTGCTGCTGCTGTATCTGCACTGGCACTGGCACTACCACTTGCCTGGACAATCGAACCCGCTCTGGCCCTCTCCTGCTTAGCAATCTGGACAATGTCAACCAGCGATGGCTTGCGTGTGCGTCGAATTTGCTGCAATCGTGACAGACCAAAGCGCTTATCCTTCGCCTCCTCGTCATGGGGCAGTGAGTCCTGGTGTTCAGTGTCCGTGTCGTCGTCATCGCGACGGACAAAAGAGTCCTCATCGGAGGTGGCCGAGCCCTTGCGCAATGCCTTCTTCATGATACGCGAGATGAGCTCTGAGAGAGAGAGAGAGAAAGAGAGCAGAAAGCAGAAAGAAAGAAAGAATCAAATGATTTGTGAGCTTTACAAAAATCTCGACTCTTTGTGTTTGTGTGTGTGCGTGTGTGGGTGTGGGTTCACAGTGAGTTGTCTTGACTTACCTTTCCTGGCCTGATTCTTGTACTCCTCCGTGTCGAAATCGGGAGGCTGTGTCGGTGTTACGGGCGATGATGCCTCTAAGACCTTACGCCAGCGATTTGTCAGTGTTGTGGCTGTGGGTTCTGCCTGTTTGACCTCCGGTACTTTGAAAATCTTTTTACGCTCCTCCTCGCGCTCCTTTTGCAGTTGCGTTCGCAGATCCTGATTGGCCTCACGCAATGCCCCAGTCAGCGAGACCAAATAATAAATGATGAGTATGAGTAAAACGAGCAGGGGAATGACTGTGCTAGATGAAGTCAAATAGTCCAATGGTTCATGAAGTTGCCTGTCAACGGGAAGAAGTTAAAAAGGTTTAAAAGCACAAAAAAAAAGGATTCCCCCCTCCTTTTTTTTTTTTGGACAACTCACTTGGGCAGAGCATTTCGGGTGGTATTTGTGATGAACTCGGCAATCCGATTGTATTCCGAGAAGGGTCCACAATGCCAGGAAGGACGCAGCCAAACAATGGCATAACCCACTGGCAAAACACAAAGGAACAACATGGTCAGCAGCAGCGACAAATAAAAGTTGTTCGACTTGGAGGCTCTGCGGAACAGAAAATTACAAATTCGAATCTTGAAAATGCCAAGTTCATTTCTCACTTGAAAACCACTTCGTGTGGCACGTTGCAGGTTAAAACTATCCACGATCTAAAATACATCATAATCATCAATTTAACTAGGTTAATTAGGACGAGACCCGGCGAAAAGAATATCCCCATCCACACTTGACCCTGGTTATTAATCAAAGTCAGAATATTCTCAGCTATCTTGAAGTCGCCATACTGCAAATAGGTCATTGAGATAGAGAAAATAGTCGTTGGGTATTAGTCATAATGCTGTCAACTCACCTGCGGGAACGTTTTCTCCATGTCCCAGCACCAGTTTTGATTGACATAACGCACAAACAGTGCACGCAAAAAGTCAATGCACAGCGGAGCCACAATGGACATTAGCTGCAAGGACAAAATGGCAAAAACCGGTCAGCTTAATAAACAGAAAATGCATCGCACCACCCACCCACCCAACCACCCTACCACCCAGCTCCTTGCTGCTACTAATACTGCTTAAAAGTTTCTACACGTGTTCGCTTCTGCATCTTTATGCAAGTTTATGGCTGATTTGTTTATTCTATGCCCCCATGGGCGTGGTAACAAGGGGGGAGGGCGACTGAGGTCTCGACTTCGTGGTGGAGTTGAATGATTCAATCCCCCTTACTCGTGGTCTGACTATGACTGTGATTTCAGTTACCTTATTGTGTGTTGCTCGTTGCTGGGGTAAACTCTGTGTATCTGTATCTCGACCAATATCAACCCATTCATTTTGTGGCCAGAACAGCCCCCATTCCATCTCTTGTAGCTAGTAGCTACCCAAATTCATGCACGAACACGTGACCGAAACTGAGTTAAGCCAAAAACCGAAACCGCACATGACCAAACTCAATTTCCCTTTTTAACGAACATTTTGTTATGCGTTAAGCATAAATACGCTTAAGTCCGTCCGTAGACCCGCCCATCCCCCCCCCCCCATCGACCCGTAACTTGTTTAATTTATGTGCTTAAATCGTTTAATAGAGATTATGTACGCCATGTTTCGGGGGTGACATAATCAAATTTGCTTGTTCTTTTTTCTCTTTTTTCGTTTCTTAAGAATGTTGGACAAATGTTGAAAAATGTAATACAAAGTGATGGGGAGGGAGTGAGATGGGAGCCCAAGAGATCTAAATCAAGGGCGAGAAGTGAATACCCTTTATGTTTCTATCACAAATTTGACCTTGAACGAAACTTTAGCCCAAAGCCAATGAATTTGTTGGCGATTAGGCTTCAAGAGGATAGGAATTGTAGCTGGGGGAATGGGATTCGGATTGGGATTCAGATTGGTGTTGCTTGCCGGGGACTCTTGGAGGTATTCGGCAGCCAATCGACACATTAGTCAGCCATGCAAATGGGCAAACAAAAACTTGAAGGCAATCGAAGTCAAAAGTTCACATTGATGTTGCTTCTGGTGGTGCTTCTGCTGCTGCCGATGATGCTACTTATGGCTTATGTAAATTTGCCTCATCTCTTTATTTTTGGGGTTTTTGTTTGGTAAAGTTTTGCCAAGTAAAGACTCCCGAGAGCGATTATTATGATAAAATGCTTTTCGGTTTCGTTTCGTTTCCTTTTCGCTTTTCGCTTTTGGCTTTTCTTTCTATTTTGCTTTTTCTTAACTTGGCTTGGCTTTACTTCCTTCTCCTAGTCGAAACAAACATAGCAAAATTCTCTCAGCTCGCGCGAGGGAAATAAATTTCGTTCGTTGATAAATTTTCCGGATAATTTAGCTAAACGGGATTTCATGCTCAAAATGTTTCTGTTTTGTGGGGGACTTTAAGTTCAATCATATTTTAAGTTAAATAGATTTTGTGCCTGTGTCAAAAGGAAAGGAAATTGATAGCTACAGATGATGATGATGATGATGATAAATTTTGCTTTAAATTGTGAGTGTGTGTGTGTGTGTGTGTGGGGGGCCAGCAGATGCTGCTAACCCATCCGGGTCCGATTGCCCTCCACCATTGCTCTTACCCCATCGAAAACGATAACCTTTGACAGCTCTTGGCCTAGGGAAGTCTCCCAGCACATGGTTGTCAAATTTGTTTGTATTTGCTTTATCGTCGATTCGACTTCCTTCAGACGTTTTATTTGTCGTTCCAATGGCGTTAACTTAGTGGTGGTTAACTGTTTGCTATCACTGCTCTGTGTGAAGCCATCTAAACCGCTTTCGGTGGTGCTGCCCCCACTGAAAAATAGATCATCTTCGGCTCCCTTGGGGCATACGGTTATGATGCACAATTCCAGGTTCTCATCGTCCGTATCATAGTAGAGAGTGTTACCGATTTCGGCTATATCATCGTAGCCAATGAAATATGGTGTGGTGCCATCTTCTCCTCCTGCCTCGCGATCCTCCTCATCCTCATCTACCACCACCATTTGCTCATTGCCACCATTGGCGTCGTCTTTGGTTGAGGTGCTGCTCCAATCTGTAGTACTTTCCAATGTTGTAGAAACATCTGCCTCGGTGGTTGTCCTGAATATGAAACGTCTGGTGGGTTTCCTTGTGGTGGTGGAGGTGGTGCTAGCACGTGTTGTTGTTGTTGTTGGTGGGTCTTCTGTGGTGGACCTTTCTGTTGTTACCCTTGAGCGTAGATTATACAGACGATCCCATTCCTCTTTGGTTAGAATACGCGGTGGTGCAGGTGGTTTGTGCGTTGTACTCCAAGCGGGTCTAACTGGTGGCGGTGGTGGTGGCCTAAATACGGGCTGTGTGCTTTCGTTCCGATGTCTGCGACTATATTTACTTGTACGCCAAATGGGCGAATCAGCCCCATCAGCTCTCTTTCTGCGTCGCTTGGGCAATTGTATTTCCTCCAGCACTTTGGCCAATGGATCTTGTGATTCCTCTGTTGTCGTTTTCTCATCATAATCATCGGGATCCTCGTCGGCGTCTGGCAGTGGATTACCCTCAAAGTAATCCACATAGTTGAAGAAACTATCATTGCCTGGAGCCGCTGTGGTTGTTGTTGAGGGTAAAGTGGAACTAATTGGTTCATCGCTCCCATAATCATAGATATCATCATCTTCATTTGTGGTTAGAAAATTATCATTTGGTTTGATTGTTGTTGTTGTTGTTATGCTGCTCGTACTATTGGGTATTGTTGCTGATGTGGTTGTTGTTGTTGCCTATAGAAAGGGATAACATTTTCAATGAGTCTCTCGAGCAATCTGAAGCTTAAAGGAAAAACCAAGCCCAAAAGTATGCACCGTATTTTTATTTTCATACGAAACATATTTGTTTGGGTTCTAGTAAAGGAGACAAAAATATCCTATCGCTGTAGTCAAAGGTTCTGGCATCTCACAATAAAGGAAATGGAGAAATCTTACCTTTTCTGTAGTCGTGGTGTTTGGCTCCATGGTTGAAGTGATTGTTGTGGTTGTGGTTGGCTCTTCAGTGGTGGTTGTTGTTAGCCAACTTGTTGTTGTTGTTGGCGTTGTTGACTCTGTAGTCGTTGGTGTTGTCACCGTTTCAGTTGTGATTGTTGTTGTGGGTGTTGTGGGTGCTGTGCTTGTTGTTGTTGTTATTGTTGTTGTTGGCACCATTGCAGTTGTTGTCAAATTGAGTAACATGAATGCAGTGGTCATATTCTTAGCAGTGATCATTATCCTTCGTGGTTTTGAGCATTTCACAGTCATGTTATAGCATTTAATGCGCTGCAATGTGGTTGAGAGTAAGGCAGCTGCCGTTGTGGTAGAGAAAACGCCATCGTCACCACCACCACCAGCACCCCAGAGCGAGGTGGTCGATGATGATGATGATGAATCATCGAATAGTCCATCCGTTGAGCCATCACTATATAGAGGCGTTGTTGTGGTCATTTGTTTTAATGCCTCAATGGAGCTCATTAGATTCTGCAACTCCATGGTATTGGTTTCATTCTCCAGTTTAAGCATTTGCAAAGGTTTCTCTTTGCTATTGATTTTGTAGATGAACGAGAACATCAAGGAATACAAATTCAACATGTTCAAAATCATGATTCTTGAAGAGAAATATAAATTGTGGGTTAAATTTATTTTGGGTTGCAATTTATCGTTAAGTATATATCAATATTACCGCGCCAATTGCAGACGCAATTGTTGCCTGGGATGCCAATTCTCAAAGAGACCCAATGCCTCAAATATCATGGGTAGAAAGAAAGACAACAGTGTCATGGTCACGTTGACGGCATTGCGACTTATCCAGTTGTCATGCGTGGCCAGTTCTTCGGAGCTGCAGAAACGATTCGAAAATATACTTAGACTCTCGAGGGAGCGTGCTACTTACCGATTGACTAAAAGGACAACTGTAGCTCCCGATAGGCCCAGCAGGACCAGAACCAATATATTTACCAATATCCTCTGTAAGATTACACGCCAACTGCAACAGAGTGGGTGGGAGGATGGAAGGATGGAAAGAAGGATGTACATATATTTATTTTGAATTGTTGGTGGTCAGGCAATTCATTGCGATTCCCCTTACTTGCGATTATCCTTCTTCTTTTCCGCCTCCTCCAGCAAAGCCTCCTTAAAGCCCACCACAACAGATGCAATACGATTATGGGCTGTCTCCGCATGTCCTGTGGGTATTTCGTGAACAGAGAGCGAGAGAGAGAGAGAGAGAGCGAGAAAAACTTGATGTAATGGCAGCTCAGCATCAGCATCAACGTCAGATTGTGTTGCCTGGCACTTACCAATCATAAAATCCCAGCCGGTGAACAATTTCCACGAGAAAACGCACTCATCATCCTTTGAGGAAAGTTTCGAGTTGCGCGAATTTTCTGCCATTCTGCCAGGCAAGCAGGCGGGATGGACAAACGAGAGGAGAGGAGAGAAGAGAAGAAAGAAAAAAAGTTTGTAGCCATAATTTGCCCTCAAATCCTGACAATGCCATGAAGCCTAATACCACATAAGCAAAAGAAAGAATAATTCACGCAGGCCAAGCACGTGCCACAGGATGAGGCACGGCCAGGACCAGCAGCAGCAGCAGCAGAACCAGAACCAGGACTACTACGACCAGGAGCACCACTGCCAAGTGGCTAGGTCAGTGCCAAATGTTGACATTGCTACTTTGTTCAATTACGAAATCAACATAATGCCGACAAAGCCATTAAAAGGAGCAGCAACAGCAGCCACCAGCCCGCTCAGCCCGAGACCGAGGCCAAAATGGCGTTTTGCCATTTCCGTTTCCTTCCGCACCCCACTCTTTCCACCTTCCACCATCCACCATCCACCACTTCTGCTGATTGTGTGCGTGCGTAAATCATAAGGGGCAACTTTTCCGTATTTCTTTCTGCTCTTGCCTGTTCACGCCTCGTGTCAAGATTTTTGTATTATTTAATCAGCCCCTCAGTTTGGGTTTAATTAATTAACAAGCATTTCTGAGTTCGATGGCCACAGATTTGTCTATTAGCGGCAGTAGTTGGGAGGAGTTTGAATCAAGAATGAAGGAGAGGATACTCACTTTCTCAATGTGGCCACAAAGCTGTAGACGTAGACTAGCACAGCTGTGAGAAAATAGGCTAAAGGCAGCTTATAGCCGGATGTACTAATACCGGAAGTGCTCGAATAGTAACTGAAAATGCAAACAAAAGTAAGAGCAATTAAGATTTTGATTAAATGACAGGAAATATGTACTTAAAGAGAGAAATGTATTTACATGTGAATAACCGAAATGAAACTGTACATAACAATTACGGATATTGGTGTACGATTTTAATTATATGTAAATGTGTAAACGTTAAACGGTTATGCATAGAAACGTTATCTATATTATAAAAACAATGAATAACCGAAATAACTGAAACTGTTAACTTACCCGTAGAACATGGGTGAATACTTTAAGTATCCCTCGAATTCCCAAAATGTGAAAAGATTACCAGAAACATTGCGTTCCGGTTCGGACATGCGTTTCCTCGGATCCGTTTCATCATGTTTGGTAGCAAAGTACTGCAAATTGAGCAAGCGAGAGAGAGAGAGAGGGGGGGATACAGAATACACTATATATATGCAATAAATTCATATTTAATTTCTGCTTCGAACCTCCGGTCCAATGACAAAGGCCACCAATGGAATGGCTATCATAATGTTAACCCACATGAGCCAGCGTAGAAATGTAAAATAGGATGCTACGCCAGAGCCAAAATGCGATTCGATTTCCTTAATACGCAGCTCCCAGGGTATGAGGACGGTAAGGAAACTGGCCGTTTCACGTTTCCAATGACGCCAGCGCTGCAAAAGAGGCCAAGTGAGAGAATGGTCGTTTCGTTTGGGGTTGGGGTTGGGGGTGGGGTTGGGGTTGGGTTGCCTCGAAGGCAATGCAAATGCAACTCGGTTTCGTATTTTAATTGGTTTTCGACAGAGAAATGCCTGGCAGAATGTCGCACAACTTTTGTTATGAATTATGTGAGTGTTGATTTATCGTATGTCGTCTGTGCCGTTCCGGGTCACTGCAAAAGTTGCTCATAAATTGTGTAAACATTTACATATACCAACCTACTTATTAAAATATACGACTACAATACTTATATAAATACACTGAACGAGCAGCAAAACTTTCTCATGAAAATTAGATTTTCAAATATATTTTAGTTCAGTTTAGTTTGCAAAGTTCATCCATTTCCATTCCAAAGTGCTTCTTCTGGCTTAAGACTATAACAATTCTTCAATTGGTTCGAGTATATAAGTATATTTAAATTTTAGCTGGCCTTGAGCTTGTTGCATTTTGCAATGTTTACTGGGCTGAATTTGTTGTTTGTTGTTGCTGAGGGGAAAATCACTTACCGCTGCCATTAAAATTTTAAACCTCGCCCACAAATCCCTGGTGCTGCGTGACATGGCAAAGCGCTCCTGGAGCGCGCCCTCGTGGCGTGCCACATATGTTTTGGCCTGTCAACACACACATGTGGCAACAGGAAAGATCCACAGAAAAAAAAAGAAGGAAGAAAAAACGCCAGTCCAAACATCATTAAAAATGCCATGGGCAAAGGCGACGACGACGAGGAGCAGGACGAGTTGAAGGCGGCAGAAGAAAGATAAAGAAGTGTTGGGAATGAAATCGAAAAGTTTGTTCAAGAATTTAATGGGGTTTCAAGAAGGAATGGGATGGAGTAGGGAATGGGGATGGGGAAGGGGATAGGTTAAGAGGTGAGGCAATGTGAGGAGATTGGGGCTCTCCCCAATGTCGTTTGATTTTCAACGAGCTGACAAGCAGCGTGAAAATGAACGCGCCCAGTTTTGGCTTCGATTTGGCTTACCTGCCGCACCAATTTGAGTTTCTTGCGTATGGGCCATGGTTGTAACTTCACCGATTGTATAACCTCCTTGTGTAGGCGTATATTCTCAAAGATTTGCTCTTGTGTGGACTCCTGATTGGTGCCCTCCTCTGCAAAACGAAAAGAAACAGAAAGTCTGAGTTACAGAGAGACAGGAAAACAGAAAGTGAAAGTGAAGACGAAAGCGAAAGCGAAAGCAAAATCACAAGCACACGCACTCATATTACACATACGCCGCATTGGCCACGTTCTAAATGGCTGCACGTAGCATGAAAAATTACAAATGGCCCCCCAGACGTTGATTAGGCTGCTGCCGCTGCCGCTGCCGCCGCCAGCGCCACTTGAGGACCATTTCCAATTCCAATTCAGTCTTCTCCCCATTTTCTCATTGTGTGGCTCGTTAGTTAAGCAAAATGCTAAATCTGTCTAAACAGTTATGAGCGTAGAAGCGTAGGAGTGTGGAGTGTGGAGTGCAGAAGGTGCTAAGTGCGAAGTGCGCTGGGGAAATGAGAACGGTGACTTGCCTGAACTAGTCGTATAGACACTAGAGCGTCGCCGCTCCACACTATCCAGCACGTGATCCATGGGACTTGATGCTCGCCGTGAATTCCGACTGCCACGTTTACCTCGATAGCCTCGCACACTGGCACGTCTTTGCATTATTGCCGATACGGAAATTGAGTAGTCCTCCTCATCGTCAATGTCACCGTTGATGCCATCTTCCCTAAGTTGTAGTTGAAACTGCTGTGACTGCGGTGACTGCTGTGCAAAATTGCCTTCTGCCTGCTGACTGTAGAAGTGACTATCGGCGTCGCAGCTCTGGTTCTGCAAATGGTAGTCTGCAAAAGAAAACCAACTCAAACGAATGCAAACTTATTCGAGTTTGTTTTGGGTTTATCTACATACCGTTTAGCTCGTACGATCGGTTTTCCTCTTGTGATGCGGTTCTACATCAATAAAAGATAAAGCTCAAGCTTAAGTTGTACTCGATCATTTTTAAACCGGAAATTATTTTGGCTAACTAGCAGATTACTCCTAATAAACTTCAGCTTAGCAAGAAAGCTTTTTTCAAATTGATCTGGCGACACTGGTCACCAGAATTTGGCATCAATAGTTTCTACTTAAACTGTTGCCAAGATTTTACCTATTTTTTTGAATGCGGACTCACTCCAAGTTCGGACTGTTCAATAGCTAAATGCACTTAAAATTAAGCGAGATATTATCGATGTGCCTCCACTCACAATTCGCCATCGTTTCGAAATCGTTTGAAAAAGCTTTCTAGAGCTATCCATAAGTGATTAACTAATCTAGAGCATCTGTTTAAGGTGACTTGGTTCGGACTTACCTTCTGCCCTTTTGGCCTCTGTAATATTCCCTTCTGGTGTCGGCACTATTCTGCATTTGCCAATGATCGGCTTCTCTATTTAAATCGCATGGCGGTGCCCAGGTCACAGATAATTGATGTGGCGAGGTGACACCCGATGAGTTGTTCTACAAATTGTTGTTGTACTTATTTAGGTTTAGTTAATTGCATATAAATTATCTTTTGCTTATCAGATTAAGGTCACGTTCTAGGTAGTTAGTTAGTCAGTTTAGTTTAGTTTAGTTAGTTGTGGCTAGAAGGTTAATCACTAGTTAATACTTTGAAATTGCTTATCGATTAGGGGGACGGTAGAAAAAAAACTGCAAAAAAATGTGGCACTAATTCTTCTTTTTCTTCTTAATATCTTATTTTTCGATATGTTATAATAAGTTTTTAGTTATTGGTTAGCCGTTGTAACGCTTTGAAGCAGCCCTATGAGCAGACTGAACGGCTTAGCGGCTGACCAGTTCCAGCAAGGCGCAAAAAAAAGCAGGACAGGACAAACCCATACACATACAGAGACACACACACACACACTAACATACTAAGGGATATATATGGAGCGAGAGTTAAATTTTTTTCTAATAATGAATGAATATGAATGAAGCTAACCCGAGAACCTCAACTCGAACCCAAACCCAAACACAAACTCAAACTCAAACCCAACCCATGGCTAACTTATCAAAGCCAAAACGTGCCCAAAACTAACACATTGAAAAGAAGCAACGTAAAGGAATTTACATAGACACGCGCCACGACATTGAGGTAGGGAGTGGGAAGTGGGGCCGGAGGCGAGAGGATTCAGCTAGATGAGGTGGGATGGACTGGAGTGAACTGGACTGGATTGGACGACTTCCCCCCGCCCAGTTGAAACGAAGACGAATGAGTGTAAAAATCGCCAGAGGCATGTGATAACAACAATGCCGTGTCCAGCCACAACCAGAACTAGGACTTCGAATGTCCATTTAGACCTGCTGGACAAGAGTTTTCACTACAGCCCACCCCACCAGCGGATAGTGGATGAGTGTCTCTGTCCATGTGTGTGTGTGTGCTGGAATTGAGTCACCTGGTATTCTTGGCCTGGTCCCATGTAAATGAAAATCAAACATGCAAGGGTTTGATAAAGAAAATCGCAAATTTCTCATCATGAGCGTAGAAAAAAGGCAGAAGAGGGTAGCGCGATCGGGAGAGCTTGTGCGCCACTTAGTTGCTTGTGCGTCGCTCAGCTAGCTACTAGCTAACTCAAAAACGTTACTCATGCACTAATCGAGAATTGAGAATCCCTTCATTGCGAAGAAGGGTTCCTTGTGCGGCGTCCATGGTTTTTTGCCCACTCATGGGGTTTTCTAGTCATTTCTGGTTCTTGTTTCTGGTTCGCGGGCGCGCCCCTTATTGAAATATGTTTTTGGCTCTCTCTCGGACTTGTTTCGCTATGTTTTTCTCTGATTTCACTTTCATGCCTTTTAATTAAATGAAGTCCTTTCTGGTTTTTTTATTCGGCGACTTTAATTAACATCAAATTTATCTGTGCGTGTTTCGCTCGCACGTGTTGAGGGTCATTAGCCGCCCGTTGTCGTACACAGGTGCAGATGAACTTGAAACGAAGTTTAAGCCAATGAAGGTTCAATGCCGCTGACCCAAATGCTGTCACCTACCTACCCTCCAGTATCCAGTATCTAGTATTCAGTATTCAGAATGCTCAGTATCCAGTCATAGTAGGTCATCGCCATCATCATCGTCTTCATCGCCATCGCCATCGTCATCGTCAGCCTAGACAACGTGTGTGTGTCTCCTAAGTGGCTTTCCATGTTCGATTGCAGTTTTCGAATGTTGAGACATAAATCTTTGGCCTAAACATCAGACACGCCCTGTCTAAAATGAGCTTTTTTTTGGTCATATGTAGGTCAATTAATAGGTCAAAATATATATGGCATATTTTAATTTGCAATCGGAAAAAGTATCAACAATATATCTACATATATATGTATAACGAACGGGAGATTGGCTCTCTCTCTCTCTGTCTCTCTCTGTGTCTCAGTTAATGCGACATACACCGCTCTCGCTGGCAATGGCCATCAATTGATTGTTCCTACTTGTGTGAGGAGGCTGCGGCGGCATTATCATTAGATCCAGGCACTTGCCACGCGACTCTCGCTTTATCTCCGTGTCCATCTCGGAGGTGAACGTATTCGATGTGCTGGCCATATGAGCCATTATGGCTTTTCCCGATTCGGAACTCGGCTCGTTTCGGTTGCGGTTGCGGTTACGGTTACGATTACGGTTACGGTTTTGATCACTACAAATGGGCGATTTGTGCCATCGTGAGTCCTGACGCTGTGTCTTGCAGGCTAAATCATCCTGATTATCCAGATTGTTGCGTATTATCTGTCGTGCGTATTTTGCCAGTATCTGCTGCTCGAGATGACAAGTGAACAATGGCCCATGTCGGCATTGTTCTCGAATCCATCGACGAATCCCCCGACAGCCCACATAGAAGCTAGGCGTTTCGCTCATGTAAGAGGGCACATCCATTAGGAAGCCATGCTGATTCAATTGGCCAATCCCCAAATCGAAGATGTCTCTATTCAGCTGTGGAGCAAGTGGACCTTCTTGGGTCATATACTTATCGGGACCCACTGGTGCCAGCGGTGCGACAATCTCGCCACGAAAGCGACGATCCTTTTTCGTGCAGTACGACCAATTATCGAATGACATTGTCGTGTTAGTCTTATCCATCTTGAAGTCCACGGGCAAATCGTCGCTAAAGACCATATCAATGATTCTGATTAGCTTGCCGCGACAATGCTCCACGTGGTAACTCATATTGTAGGGCTTCTGTATGGTAATGCAGCCCAGGCCGTGGAAACGATTGTTGCGAAAGTAACCCAAGTAGCGTGTCGCATCGGGATACACATAGAGGCCATAGCCCTGCATGCCGAGCTTATCACTCTTGCCAGAGAATTTTGAATCGGTGGGGAACTTCAGACTGTACGCAACCTGCTGCATATTCCCTTCTTAACTTGAATGATTTGTGTTCTGGAAATTAAATGGTGTGCAAAATACATATAAAGATCAATAACACAAAGTGTACTAGGGTAGATCGATGCCTAATCTAAGCTTCCATTCGACAGCTATTTTGTTAAGTTTGTTCTCCCTCTCCCTCTTTCTTCATTCGCTTTTTCAATCTTCCTCTCTCTCTCTTTGGAAGGAGTCTTTAATCTCGCTTCCACTCTCTCTCTCTCTCTCTGAATCTAAAATTCTCTGCCCATTGACTATAATTTGATTTTATTCGTTTTGTTTTGTTTAGTTGAGTTTAGTTTAACATTACAATTCAAATGCAGAACGTGTGAGGTCGACAAAACTAGCTGGACGCATTAGATTCGATTGCACCACATGGAAATCATCGGCCGTTCTCTTGATTTTCATTTGATTGACATTGTCGTATGCCTCCTTCACATTCAAAGGTATCTGCTCGTCCGAGAAGCTGGCCAATGGGCAGCTAGTGTGATACTCGGAACCCAAGCGTCTTACATCCGAGGAGCTGGTCCATCTGCGATACGACTCCGCAGAATTGAGTTCAGATTTTGTCTCCAACTTGGAAGCGTTGTATGCATTGGCTAGACTAATTTGTCCATTGCCGACGCCTTTGGTCTTGCTCTTGTGATCGCCATTGTGCGGCTGCTGCTGCTGATTGGCTCTTTCCTTGCACAATTTGTGATAGTAGCGTTTGTTTGGCAGCCGCTGATGGGGCGCATAGATGGCTATCTCGGGCAGTTGCTGTTGCTCCGTCCATATGTTGTTTTGGGTGATGCTGCGACAGAAGCTTGGCAGCGGCTCCGTTATGTGATCCGTGCGCGATCGCCGGCAATTGTGGACAATCCAGTCGCGTTCCTCGGTGCAGCCCACATAGGTGTTGCTTGGAAACGGGGGCGGACGATTAAGCAGGTAGCCGCTGCGGGGATTGAAGATGCCCTCCTCGACATCGAAGCAGCCATCGGGTATGGTACGGGCCATCAGGTCGTTCGTCAAATACGAAGTGGGTCCCACTGGCTGCTGGCCATAGCGTCGTTCCGCCTGATAGCGACGATCGTTGGCCGTTAGGTAATCCCATTGATCGCACTTGAACTCCGATCCGGAGAAAGTGCCCTGCACATGGAGCCCATCATTGAACCACATGTCCTCAATGCTCACCAGCTTGCCATGCTTGAATTCCCCCTTGATGGTGAACCGATAGGGCTGGGCCAGCTTCAAATGGCCAAAGCCATGGAATTTACCCTGCACAAATGGGCCGCGATATTCACTGCCATCGGGATAGCGATAGCTACCAAAGCCATCCATCATGTTCACAGCACTATTCCATGCACCCTCGTACGAGCTGTGCGTGATGAAGGTCCTCAGCGGAGTCACCTCCAAGCTCTCCTGCGACATTTTCCTATTTCACTTTCGTTTTTGTCGGATGTGTGTGTGTCTTGGTGTCACTGGTTCTAGACTTGCGTTTGCTTTCGTGTAGGTTTTCGTTTCGTTTATATCTTTTTCTTTTTTTTTTTTTTTTATTATATTCAGTGTGTGTGTGTGTGTATGTGTGAGTGTGTCTGTGAGAATTGTGTTGTGTGTGTGTGTGTTTGTTTTTTGAAAGAGAAGAAATTTAACAAATTTGAAATGTCTCAAACTCACGCTGACTCTGACTCGACTCTTCTGACTTACTTAGCTTAGACTGTCCTGGCATTGTTCAGATTACGCATCAGCTTTATGACTAAATAAACATGTCTCTCGTCTAGATGAGGGTGTGGGTGTGGTCAAGAAGTCCACACCGCTCGACATCCAGGCCAGGCCAGGCCAGGCCAGGCTAGGACAGGCCATTCGTCCGTGTGTCTTTCTAACTGTTGGGTCATTAAGCGTTTAGCTTTTGTCGCATGTCTCTCCAAATGAACATTTTCCCTCAGAATACTCTCACTCTCTGTGTAGTGCGGTGGTCGGGCATAATGAGTTTATGGTCAAATAAAACATTTATATTTGATTTTTAGAGCAGACTTTGCGAGAAATTTACGAGAGCAAATTACAAGTATTAGACATCTAAGAAAGTTCTAACAGTTCTAACTAATGGGTCGTCAAATTGTGTTATGATTAACCTTAAACTACCGAATTACTACTCGAGGTGTGCATGAGGAACGTTCGTGACATAGAGGGGCATCTTTTGAGTTAACTCGAATGAAGCAGGCCTAAGGTTGCACTCACATCCTTTGAAAGTTTAAAGAGTAACACTAGTCGTTGTGAATGTTTTGGAACGCCTTCAGCAAACTGTTCAGTCAGTGGCCTGCATAAAAAATGATTTTATCTGGCTAGCCTGACTGTTGGTTGTCCTGACTGCATTGCTTAATCCAAGCGACGACCAAGTTAAGTGAGACTGCTGCTGGTGTTTATGGGCATGGCTATTGGCATTGGCATTTGTGTTGGCAACCCACCAACCAAACAGCCAACCAACACATTGGCCAACCGACTTCCATTCATTCATTTCACCTTTTATGGGGCTATGCTGCTGCTGCTGCACGTGCCCCGACCAAATCGTAAGCACTCCCTGGCGTGCAGTAAATCATGTTCACTTACCTCACTGTTGGCACCAGTGGTGTTGCCACCACCACTACCACCACCACCACTGCCAGCCTCACCACCAGCACCAGAAGGAGCAGGTATAGTGCCACTACCATGAGACACACTGCGAAAATCGACAGAACCACCTGATGAACGTCGTGGTTTACTGATATCTAAGCGTAAAATTCCTGGTTTCGTGCGACGCGGAGGATCAGGTGCAGGAGCGGTGGGAGGAGGAGGGTCTGGTGATGGTGATGGTGCTCCTCCCGCTCCTGTGGACGGATGGAATAGCTCCACACTTTCACTAGCCTCGTTTTGCATGGCCGCAACTATTTCGCAGCAAGTAAAGTAATTGTAAGCTATGAATGCGCGTTATTCGAGGCACACACGTCCGCTGTGCAGCGCTAACGCGAACTGACTATATCCATGTCCTGTCCAGGACCGTGGAAGCAACAATTACGCGCGTAGCACTGAAAATAAAATGTGAATTAAAAGCGCCACCCACGCGATAAGTGCGCGCGCGAATATAGTGACGGAGAAGGAGGAGGAGGAGGAGGAGGAGGAGTGCTGGGATGGGTAGTGATGTAGTGCTATGTGGTGTATGGTGTATGGTGTGTGGAGTGTAGTGTTGTGGCAGAAGGATGACGTTGGACAGGACATGCGGCACTTTCAACTGTTTCTTGTTGCTGTCACATCGCTCACATGTTGCGTGTGCTCTACGGTCGGTCTAGGTGTGTGTGTGTGTGTGTGTGTCTGTGTGTGTATGGTGAGTGTGCCACATAGCAAAGTGAACTTCCTGTTTTCAGGGTCATCCTGCCTACCTTTGTGTTATTATGTCTGGTGTGTCCGGGCCCCAAAAAATGTCAACAGTTTTCACACACACAACAAAAAATATCGCATGTCACATTTTCCTCTGTGTATCTGTGTATGTGAAATTTTCATTTTTCATTTTCCTACCATTAGTAAGTTGCCTTTTTATTTCAGTTTTCGGTGGGAAAAGGGCGGGTGAGGTGGGGGTACTTCCTGTCCTTAATTATAACCGCGGATAACTTTGCCTTGTTTCTTTGTAATTTTTCAATATACATACATAGAGCCCACCTTCCTCCTTGTGCTGCTGCTCCTCCTTCTCCTCATTCGCTCTCATTGCAACTAACTGACTGCCTGACTGACTGAATAGAAGCCAAGCCCACTTGCTGGGCTACCATGTTCAAGCATATCCCATATCCCACATCCCATGTTCATGTCCATGTCCATGTCCAGGCTCCTCCAGCTCCTCTGCATGTCCCTACATGGATAGCGCGTTAAATTAATTGAACTGCCAACAAAATGAACACTCACAGAACACAGCAGGTTGCAGTTGAATTTTTATTACATATTCACTTAATTCTATTGTACAAATACAAACACAAAATACGAATACGAAAAAAAAATACTTAGTAATGTGTGTGTTGTGTGTGTGTGTGTGAAAAAAATAGTTATTAATTTATGCTTAATTTAATGTTTAAATTAGTTTATCATTTGTAAATGTTCAAGTGGAATGCATTTGTTCTAGTCATGACACACACACACATGGGTGTAGGCAGATATTCAGAAAGGGGGCAACAACTACTTTTGGTCCCCCCCACACCTTCTAGTTTTCAACATCCAAGTGTGTGTATGTGTGTGTGTGAGTGTGTGCGTGTATGTGAATGAGTTTGATCTCTTTTTGTTTTATGCTTAGTACAAAAAATTTCAGTTTCAGTCTCAAACAAATTTCTTTTCATTTTCATCATCGTTTACTCGTTTGTTTTTTCTCTTTTCTTTTTTTTTTTTTTTTAGCATAAATTAACTAAAACCATAAAAATTTATTCGTTCACAATTTTGTACCTAAATGTTGTGATGATGGTGAGTGAGTCAGTGGAGGAAGGGGGTTGGTACGTGGGTGGGTGTTTGGTTGTTGGTGGTGGCAATGTCATAAAATCGTTAGGTAAATCGTCGTTTTTCATTTGAAAAGCAATAAAAACAAAAAGCAGCTTAAAAATGGAATAGAAATTCGGCTTAGGTTGATGAGTTAAGTCTGTGGAGAGATTATGTAAGGGAGTGAGTGAGTGAGTGAGAGAGAGAGAGAGAGAGCATGGTCATATTTCTATACCCTGTAATGAAGGGTGATTTCTACTTTATTTCGTTGAATGATTCGATTGAGAAATAGAAACAAAAGAGACAGAGCTAAAGGGAGATAGAGTGAAACAGATATATATATTTAGCGAATTGACGTATCGGATAAATGCGAAATGATCATATGTAATCGAATAATACCTTAGTTTTAAAGCTATAGAACACAGCCTTCTCCTTTAAAAGCTGCATCAGAGCTCGATCGAGCCAAAGACTTTTAGATCCACTTGGATCAAGAGAAATATTTGATCGAATATATCAATTCGTTATACGAAGTAAGAAATTGTTAAGCTTTGAGTAGGTCTGTATATATTAATATCTCTAGGGTATAGATATCATATATTCCTCCCTCATTCCCTCTAATTGTATGAGCCTTAGCCAAATTTCAATTTCATTTTGTTTGTGTCCCTTTTTTCGTTCTCATTGTTTGTTCTCACAGTTGAACTTAACATATGTATGTATATAAACTTGAACTATCACTAAAACTAAGTTGAAGAAGATTACTAGCTACGTTTCTACTACTACGACTACTACTACCCCTCTGTAAACCATCCCCCCCACCCACTATCCCGTAAAAAGAGAGCCACAAAGAGACAGAACATTTTCGTTTTCATTTTCATTTTCATGTTCTGGCTTTGTTTTATAGCTCGAACGGAATCTACATAAATTTGTGGGGTAAATAGCTTATACGCCACGTATGCCGCAGACTTTTCTGTGTGTGAGAATGAGTGTGTGTTTCGGTTGCAGCTGGTTACTGTGCCCCCTCTTTGCCCCTCACACGCGCTTGCTTCCCGAAAATATATAAAGAAAAATTTATAGAGTTGCTTTTTCTTTTTGTTTTGGTGTTTTTTTTTTGCGATGTTTTTCTTTTAGCTACCTTCAACATAAAAAAGTGAAATCGATTTATGCATAAAAAAAAACAACAACAAAAACCAAAAGAAAACAACAAGAAAACTCTGAAAGGAAAACCCGAAATGATGCTTTGTAAATTTATGAATGTTAGATGAATGTTGTTGTTTTCCTTGTGGCTGAAGGAGCTACTCTCCCACCTATGTAGTTGTGTGTGGGTGTGTGTGTGTGTGTGTGCGTATTGCTTAGCTTAATAACCAGTTTTTCTACTTCAAGGAAAAGTTGGCCAAGTTAAGCTTTCACTTCTTCTTCTTCTGCTGCTTCCATCTCTCTAATTTTCTTTATGTATGTGTCTGTGTGTGTGTGTGTTATACGTGGCGTATGATTAATGCTTTCTTATAATACTTAAATACTCATTTGAGCTTTAGCTAATTGACTTATGTCTAACTAATTGTCGAGTTAATTCTGATTTTTTTCCCTCGTTTTTGTGTGTGAGTGTGTGTATGTGATGTTTGTGTGTGTGTGCTGCATGGCATTTCAATGAGCATGTCGTTTCGTTTTCATATTTTTGTTTTGTTTTTTGGGTTAATTTGGTCAATTTAGTCTATTGATTTTCATTAGATAGCTAAAACTTATTAGTACTACATTTATCAAAAAATATCTCTACCACTTAACAGCTAATAAACGCACACATTACGGCGGCTCCTTCTTCTTCTTCTTCTTCATGGTGGGAGTGTGTGTGTGTGTCGGTGTCGGTGTCGGGGGTGTTGTTCTCCTCTTTCTCAGAATGTTGTCACTTTGCCCAGACGCATGCCAAGCAATTTACGACGCTTTTTGGCGCTTAACTTTGTCCAAATGGTGCTACTGCCTTCGACCAGTAAAAACTCATCGCATAAATCATCCGTTTCCTTTGCAATGCCACCGATACCGCCGTTGTCGCCTACGCCACCGCCACCGCCGACACCAACACCAATTCCTCCGCCATAGAAATGATCCTCTTGATATTTCTCAGAACGTGAATCGCCGGAAACGAAACCGCTTTCGGGCCGTGAAAGGGAAGCTGTGTGCCAGGGTAGCTGTTGAAACCAGCGGGCCACTTTCGCTGTCGACGAGAGCTGTGAATGAAAATGAGTGGCAGGGGGTGAGAGAGAGAGACAGAGAGAAAGAGAGAGAGAGAGGGGATAAGTCAGTGTGTAAATTTATGCAAATGAGTTATGTGCGCAAATTGCCGTGCTTGCTGCCCACCGCCAACAGAAACGACGACGACAAAAGTAAAGTGAAAAATGGCGACACTTGTTTTTTTCTTCGCTGTTTTGCTACTTGTTTTTTATGGCAAGATAGACTCTTCACAAGTCTCTTCCCCCCAAACCCCGTCCTCTGGTTGTCGTCGGGGCATCATTTTTCATTTATCAAGCGCAAATTTATGCACTGCCAGCCCTTAAAAGTAGGCTACAATTTTTTTTGCCCACCTCTCTGCTGACCCTTTTTTTTGCTTGTATGTATGTGCATGTGTCCTTGTGTGTGTGTGTGAAAGCTCATTAGGAAAATTGCTTACTCTTGCATTAACTTTCAATTGTTGCCTATGATTAATCGAAACTCTGATAATCCGTTATATATATATATATATATACGTATGTATGTATGTATATATTTAAACCATTTTTATTATGTCTGCTCTTTTCTTCTGCTTCTCTTCTCTTTGTTGTTTTTATCTTGTGTTTTTTTGTTGTTTTGGTATTTTCGTGTTTAACTTAATGCGTAAAATTAAAATAATAATTTACAAAAATACATTAACATTTTTTCATCCTGTTGTTTTGCATTTATAATAATAATAATAATTATGCTAAACATAATTGGAAAATATGCATACACACAAAAAGTGAACAAATAAACAAATTTAAAAAAAAACAACTATTTAAACTAAATCTCTTCTTTTTTTTTGGTTTGACTAGAGTTTACAAGCCTTAACGATTTAATAATATCCATATACAATATATATTTAAACTTTAGTTTATATTTATTAATATTTTGTTTTTTTTTTGTTTGGGGAAGAGAAAAATACTTGTTTTTTTTTTTTTGGTTTTGTTTTTGCATATTTATGAATAGTTTTTTCTTGTTTTATTTTTTGATATGCTGCTGAGGGTTCTCATATCAATATGTAATTTATGTGTAGTTCGAATAAATACTTTCATTTGACTAGACATTTAATTGTTTTTCGCATGATAGACAAAAAATTTGCTGGCAAAGTCGCTGAGAAATAATCAACATTTGGGAGCGAACTTTTCACGGGTTAATTTTTGCTAGTTGAAGTTTTCCTTAGAAGCAAGAATTCCATTCATCATTTTACAGAATTTGTACAAATGTTTGCATAGGTTTGCTGGCAAACTAAACAATTTGTCTTTCTTCCTTTTAATATGTTTTGCCAAATTTCATTTATCTGCTGCCTGCTATCGATCAATTGAGCTAAATCTGTAATTTGATCAACAAACTTGCTCAAATTATTTGGCTATTAAATAGTTTCTTGTTTCACTTGGCACATTTTTTGAGCATTTGCCTAAACATTTGGCACTGTAATTACAAACTTAAAATGCATAACTAAATTAAATAGAGTTTTGATTTAAATTTAATACTGTTGCAACTCGCACGCACTCATTCACATCATTCATGGCTCACACTCACACACACTCACTATTGTGGGGGAAGGGGGGACTCAATCACTAAGACTAACTTAAGACCTGGTCCATCATTCATCTTCATCGTCATCTTCATCCTCGTCATCCTCCTCCTCCTCCTCCTCCTGATTCTGCCATAATCATTTGGTTGTATGCCTTGCCCACGCTGTGCGTTGCACTTGACTCATCATTTGACTGCGATTTGGTACTTTTTCGCTTGTACTACGCGTTATAAAGCTGGGCGTGGCCGATAATTTACGCTGATGGCCAGCCTCGTCGGTGACCCTTAATAGAACCGTATTGAAGCGGGTTTCTCTGCCATTCCCGTTGCCATTCCCGTTGCCATTGCCATTGCCATTTCCATTGTTATTGTTGCCATTCAATTGACTGCTACTGCCGGGACTTATGTTGTTGTTGCTATGCCTCAGACGCGGCGATGATGGGGAATCCAAAGTGGATGAACTGCGGCTTGTATCTCGGGTGCTGGTTGAACCACCACAGGCCAGACCAGCCAAATTGCCATTGGAAACGGCCGCTTTTAGTTGCTCCTCAAGATTATTCAAATTCTGTTCGATGCTCAGACGTATATCCTCATTGAGTGAGGAGCTGCCGGCAAAGGAATTGCGATTCATGGTGCCTAATGGGGATGGGGTGAGAGTGCCGCCAGTTGCTGGCGATGATAGAAAATTGAAACCTCCTCCAGCTCCAGCTCCTACTCCTACTCCGACTCCGACTCCAACTCCTGATGTCATGTTATTGTTGTTGTTGTTATTGTTGGGTGTGCCCGGTGTACAAGACAACGGATTGACATAGAAAAAAGAGTTGTGGGGCGAGGCTGATGGCGTCTGCTGTTGCTGCTGCTGCTGCTGCTGTTGTGTCTGCTGCGTTGTGGAATTGGCATTTAGATTGAGAGCCTGCAGACGATTGAGCAACTCCTGATTAACCTGAAATAGATCCTTGGACAAGGCATCCTGCTGCTGTTGCTGCTGCAATTGATTGCTGATAGTTTGCAATTGGCCCAACGATGGATACGTTACACCAACACTCCCTGTGGTCGATCCACCACCAGATGCAGATGGTGGCGGCGGCGTTGCTGGTGTCATTTGGTTTGCCTGCTGCTGCTGCTGCTGGGAGGATGATGGCGTCTGTTGCTGATGTTGCTGCTGTTGTTGCTGTTGTAAATTCTGCAAATGTTGGCTCTGCTGGTTCAGACCGCTCAATTGATGACTGAGTGAGGTCAGCTGCTGGTTTATGTTGCCCAAATTGTTGATCTGCTGATTAATTGTGGCCAGATTATTGTTGTTGCTGGTCGCCTGAAGCAGTAATTGCAATTGCGATTGCTGCTGGGTGGAAACAAAAGGTGTTGGCATTAAGAGAGGCTTGCCTCACAAAATAACAACCAATAGCGAGCAAAAACACAACAACATCAACGAGAACGACAACGAGAACATAATAAACAAACAAACAAACAACGCACGTGCAGCATATGAACAAAAAAAAAAAAAAAAAAAACAACAACAAAAAAGAAGAAAAACGAGTCGGCAAAATAAAAGTGGAGAAACATACATGCAAATCGGGCAGCGCTTTTTTTCTGGGGCTTTTTCAACTTAAAGCTTCAACGAAATCTGGCTCAAATCTTAATTGCTAAAGAGTTTTCTTTTTTCTTTACCTGTGGTGCCATGCCAATACTGGCCGAGGTCAGTCCAGCTGTCTGCTGCTCATTGTAGGCCCCCAATGAGGCCAAATGCTCGAGTAACTCCCGATTCTGTTGCAGCAATTGCTGCGTGCGCGCCTGTGAATTGATGAATTGATTAGTTCAACTTGCTCAACGATCCTTCGTTCGATCGATTGATCCACCTACCTGAGCCTCAATGCGCGCATTTGTCTCTGATATGAGCTGCTCACGCACTAACATCAATTGGGCCAAGGCCTGACGAGTTTGCAGAGCTTGTGCCTCCAATTGATCTTTCAGATGGCAAATCTCTGTGCGGGGCGATGAGGGTGAGCCCAGAGACTTGTCATCCACATCGCACTGTCAAAAGAAAGACGCCTCGTTAGAATTTACATGTGTTCTGAATAATGCTAAGTGTTTTGTAGTAACAGTCCATACTTCCTACAGTTTTGTTTGCTAGCAAAAGCAGCTTAACAAACTCTTTTGAACGAGAAGTACGATATGAACCTTTTTTATAACAGTGAAACTTCACAACAGTTCGCTAGCAAAGGTTCTGCGAGAAGAGGCTTCCTCTTTTCTAACCAAAACTAAATAAACTCAATAGATAGTAACTTGCTTTGTCTTTCAGACGTCTTAATGGTATAGTTTCATAATGTTTAGCCTTTTGTTTTGCAGCGTCTATGTCCGTAAACATGTGCCGTTTGCTGCGTATGAATTCGATATTTTACGATTTTCATTCTTTCGTTTTGTTTGCTCATAAAAATTTGCTATCTAATTGGCATATTAATTGGATTTGAATTGCTTTCGCTTTTTGCTTCGGGGCTAATATAAATATTTCGATTTCTACAAATTAGCTGCCCATTTTCCTCTTATAAATACAGAGAGAGGGAGCGAGCGAGAGGGAGCAAAAACAAATAAGAACGATGGATGATTATGATTATGATTGCGAATACGATTACGATTACGAGTGGGATTTGGATTTGAATTTAGATTAGTGATTATGTTACTCACCAGCAGGCTGGTCGATTTGCGTAGACTCGACTGGGTTGGCATTAGCTCCAAGTGGTTGGGTCGTTGCGGCTGCGTGTGATTCAAATCGGGTGAGCAAACGGCCAAGTGTTCTATAAATAGAAAGCGAAAAACAATGAAAATGGGGCGAAAAATTCGAAAGATCTGAAAATGGAAAATGGCAAAAATCGAAATTTAGTGGCTTAATGAAAGCACTGGCGGCGGCAGTTCAATAAACAACTAAAGTGACTGTGTGTGAGTGTGTAAATAGAGAAGAAGGCCAGACCTCATCTACCTTTATTTGTCAAGGTCATACACACACACACACACCGACACAACCACACGCACGCACACACACCTGGGGTGGTCTTACGATTAATTTGCCATTAATTACAGCGGTTGAATTTCATTATTTATTTTGATTATTATGCTTTCGATATATATGTACATTACTGGGCCAGATCTCAACATGGGTGTGGCATAGGGGAAATTGTCAGAGAATTCTATGTTGAAAATAAACTGATGGATTGTGAGTCAATGAGTTTTGAGTTTTTAACTTTTGAAAAATGTACTTGTGGGTGGAGTGACGCACAAGCACCTGAGGGACGCACAAGCTAAAGTAGGATGCCAAAAAGGTAGGCAGAATAGTCATACTATTAGAGATTGTAAAAGGGGGACTGTGTTTGGCAAGAAGTCGATCCTTGCGTTCAATAACTGCGGGGAGGAAACAGCTCTTCACGAGTTCTCCTTGGAGTTGATCCCCTTCATGGCGCCATGGCTATGGTGGCAAACACATATCGGAGGATCGCATACCAAATCCCAATTAATTCCTCTTCCTGGCATGGTGCAAATTGTTTACATTGAAATTCTCCACAGTTTTTCGGTTTTGAATTTGATTTGTGTGTGGAAAATATCTCAGCGAATTTCTTCTCTTCCACGAACTTTATGAAAATTTTGTGTAAATACCAACAGTTTTCTATATATGTACATATATAGAGTTGAAAATTATTGCCATAAAAATATTTGCGCTGATGTTTCTGATTGTTTTGCACCTTGGGCACGTGTGTTAATTGCTCTGATGAGGTGCCTAACGATGTTGTTGTTCTTGTTGTTGTTGTTATTGATTGTTAATTAATGTGGCATTTCATAAATATTATTCAAGTTCCGCTTGAGCATTTTGTTGGATGTGTTTCGACATTTAATTGATTGAAGCCAAAATAGAATTTTGCCAACACACATGTGGGGCTTATTTTTAGCCAACATTTTACAATTGAAATGACCCATTTAGTGATCCATTACTCATAAAACACGCACCATCTAGCAGCAATAGTGATGGTATGAACAAAAAAGAATTAGTCAGAGTGTTAGTCTCATCATTATAGAAAATATATGTGTTTTTGCATTGGTTCCTTCAAGTTCAATGCTGCCAAAGTCAATAGAAAAATAGTTTCCCCCTTTTACGAGTAATTAGCCGCGAGCCAAAATCAATAGATTTTTACTTGTTTCGTTTATTTGTCGAAATTATTTTTCAAATTTCTAGAACAAAGTGAGAAGAGTATATGCAATTTCCTGCGTTTCGATACTTTCGTGGAAGAAACCTATTCGAAAATTAGTTCCATTGTTAAGATCGTTTGCGCAATTTCTTATAATGCAAATAAAAAAAGTGAAGCTATTAATAGCAAGACTAAAATTCGATTAGAGGATTGAAAAATTCGCACTAGGATCTATGATATGTAGATCTGATCTAATCTTCTTCCCTCTAAAAATATTTCGTTGCATACTTTTGGGTGGTCGATTGTGTTTTTGGCATTTGTCTGAGAATTTGAAATAAAAATGAATAATAATTCATAATTTGAGTGCTTTTCAGCAGAGGCATCGCCAGCCATTAAAAAGTCGAGAAACGTGGGCGTAAAGACGTTACAAGAAAATATATAGAAATAGATAAATTATTTTTGGCACACGTCGAGTTGGGGATTTTGCTCATGAAGGGTGGATGGGTGATTGGCAAGAGGGCAAGAGGTGGCGACGCACGGCCACGTGAGGTAGTCGTGCCTAATGATTTCGGTTCTGGTTGTGGTCCTGTGTCATGTCGTTTGACAACAACAATATTAATAATAATAATGATTTCAGTTTTGTGTTACCAGCAACATCATCTGTGTGGAGATGATGATGATGCTATGGTTATGATGAAAATAGCAGCCAATCGACCAACCGACCAACCGACCAGCCAACCTACCCACCTACCTATCTAGCTACTTACTTACCCACTAACTAATCCATCTTTGCCCCTCAAAGGCATATTCTTCCATCCACATTTTAAGTATACACAAATGTATAGATATATTTTTAATGCCTCTTACATATATTTTCTGTTTTTTTTTTTTTTTTGTTTCCACGAATGATGTCGCTGGCTTGTTTTAGATGCCAAAGAATTGAATTTGTGAGGTTTTCTTCATACTTATTATATATGAAGACTCTCTCCCTCTCTCTCTCTCACACAGACAGACAGACAGACATATTCGTTGATGACGTCAAACGCAAGCGAAACAAAAAATGAAAAGCCTCTGCAAAGATTATTGAAAATTGAAGCAATACGTGGAAATTGCTTAACGGCGCAGTGAAGTGTACGGACGAGTATGTCGAAAGCAGCGCTGCCAAACGTCTCTCGTCCCCCCTTCTCCCTGTTGCTTTTCACTTGTTCTTGTTTCAAGTATATATCTATATATAAGTCTGTATATATACGCAGTCATGTTTCTCATATGTTTCAAATCACCTTTTTTTTTTTGCGCATTTTGAATATTATGAATTGGTGACCATGATAGAAATTATTGCCACTATTGCCAATACGATCATAATTCGAAAGACATCTCCGTGTCCTGTTGTCCAGATCGGACGACTATATCATATAAACGATAACCGTTAAATTCAATCCAGATCGGATAATGTCTTTGACGTCAGATTATAGGAAACAAAGATCCTCTTGGGACTTCATAGTAAATTGTTATCTTTCTACAATGGATCTAGATCTGGCTAGTAAGAGTATTCGTGGGTTTCTTATTGTATTTAAAATTGCATTCAGCCGATTTCATTTTCGTATGTGGTTGCTTCTTCTTTGCTTGCGTTTTTATTCATGTTAATTGTTGTTAATATTTAAAGCCTTTAATGCCGCTTTAAGCACTTCCTCTGCACCCAACCGTTTTCGCACACCTTCTTGACTCCCTTCGGTCCGTTTCGCCCGATGCAATTTAAATGCAAATGCTGAGCTGAACGCGCGCCGCATTGAACTGAATTCAAAATTAAACACCAAAGAAATTTGCATTGAAATGCAAAAATGAATAGCAAACTAATGCAGCAAGCATCGAGAAAGCAACGGGGACAGACGGACGGATGGATGGACGAGTCCAGTGAGTCGACCAGCCAGTTGGGCGAACCGGGAAGGAAGCTGGCAGCTGGCAGCTGACTAGCTGCTGGCTGGACGAAACGAAACGAGACAGCAAAAGCTTTTCATTTATTTATTGGCCAGGCAACGACCAGGGAGACTCGACTCGGTTATTCCATCCTTCCCCTAGCCTACCCAGGCTACTCGGTCTTTTCCTCTTATGGCATTTACCTTTCTTTGGCGTCTCATTGTCGTCAGCGTTTCCACCGCCATCTTCGCTGAGTTGCTGCTGTTCGCTGATTTGCTCCACATCGAGCAGCTCGGATGATGATATATCCGAGCGTTCGTCATTGGGTTCCAGGGAATTCTTATGAAGATTAAATTTGTGGCACACTTCAAAGGCTTGTCCCACAGTGCGAACTATGCGCATGGCCTGAGACTATAAAGAGAGAGGAAGAGAAAGAGACGAACGGGGTAGGGGGCCAAGATTAATATAATTGTTCTCAATGCATATGTGTATATATATATATATGTATATATGGTATAAAGCAATATAGCAAGCAAGACCAAGACTGGATGGAAGGAGGAGTAGGGATGGGAGGGCATAGTAATGGGAATGGTGGAACAATTAAGGCATAATGCAAATTGCGTATACGCCCCATGGCGTTCAACCCACCTCGGGATCGCTGCAGGAAATTGCATCCTTTGTGCGATGATTATTGCATAAATTATCACAGTTGCTTAAACCACTACCACCCATTGCACCCATTGGAACCAAAGCACCCAATCCTCCCATGCCACACAGGCCACCCATTGCCATTGCAATGCCAATGCCAGCAACTTCTGTGGGAGCAGCAGCAGCGGCAGCCGCAGCAGATGCACCCCCACGAGTCCGTTCCAGTGGAGAGCTGCGTCTCCTTTGTCTGGCCTGACGCTGCTCAGTGGCCATTACCAGCGATTGAGCTTGCTCTGCCGCCACAATGGGCTCCCGAAATGATAGCTTTTTGCGTGGCTTGTCGGTTTTTGGTCGTTCCAGCATGATGCCTCCTGTTGCTCCGCCACCGGAGCCTCCTCTATCGCCACTTCTATCGCGGCAGCCTCTTTCGTTGCCTCCTCCGCCATTGCCACTGCTTAAGCTGGAGCTACTTTGCTGGTCACTCAAACTTTTCCTTCGCTGCAACATATGACGCTGCTGATGCAATTGATGGGCCCGACGCAGTGCCTCCGGCGAGGCAGCATAGTGATCTCCACTGGGCACACGTTTAAATTTCAATCGAGCCTTTAGCACATCGCCATCTCCATTCGATGGCTTCACCTTGGACACGGGCAAATCCTTCTTGATAATATAAACCGTATTCTCATCATCGTTGAATAATATATGCTTCGGCTTGTGGTCTATATAGGTGTCATCGAGGAAGCGATTGCCACCACCAGCACCACCACCGCCGCTAGAAGGACCACTTGTTGCCACTGATGATGGCCTGGCCATCTGACCCATTTCGTTCTCCACACAACCGATGAGCTCTCTGATATCCAAGCTTTTGTTGCGACTCAAATGCTTTTGCTTCTTTCTGCTGGATGGCGATTGTGGTGGTTTGTGGCCACCGCCACCATCACCACCACCAGCACCTCCATTCTCCTTGTCACCGCCAGCCAAGATGTCCCTGATTAGGCCACCGCCGCTGCGAAATATATTCCGATGATAATGCACCTCTGAGGGGGCTGTGGATCCCGATGTCGCGGTGTCCTTCTCCACTGGTGTTGCCGCCGGCGCAGAGGTCTTTGACATGTTCACCTTGCTGCGACTTCTTGTCCAGGGTAGAAAGTCAAAGGCCTTGGTAATGGGACTGCGTGGTGTTTGTTGTTGTGGATGGTGCTGCTGGTGGGTCAGGTGGTGGCCCTGCTGCTGTTTGTGGTGTTGCTGTGGTGCTGCTGCCATGCTGAGGCTGGTCGTCTTCTCGGTCTTCATGGTCATGCCACTACGTTCAATGATCCTCCCGAAGGTTCTTTCACAATTTCTCTCGTTTGGCAATTTGTCACCGCAAAAAACTCATCTACACACACACACATCTACACACACACACCGAGAGAGAGAGAGAGATGGATATATGTAGATAGATACGCACTTTCACTTTTTGAGTTCAATGTTCAACTGAGAACTTTTTATTTGTTTGTTTAGTTTTTCGGTTTTGGTTTAGATTTTGTCTGTGTTTGTTCCAATAATCTTTGGCAATTAGTTAGCAATTAATTTCATAATTGTTTTTGCCACTTGGCTTTGTTGCTGCGGTCGGTCGATTGCCTCCTTGATCCAGGTTGTTCACACATTGCCAAAATTTCCATTTTTATTTCACACCTTTCCGTATTTTCTTGTTTTTCTTTTTCCCCCACTTCTCTGCTGTTGGTTGTGAAAAAATGAAAATGTATATTTTTAACCTATTTTTTTTTCTTTTGGATATTTTTGGTTTTAGATTGGCGACTTTTCACTAATATTTCTGCTGCGCTTGCATATTTCTGCAATATTTGTTCATTTCAATATGAGAAGGAGGTTGAGGTGACTCAGGCGGGCGGGTGTCGGGAAAAACTGCTGTCAATTTTCCTTTTTCTTTTGTTGTTTGCATGTCAAAAATCGGTTTTCATTTAACTGATTTGAGTTATCATGAGTCAGTTGATTGACATTTGAGTTTATGGCCTGAAGGTCGCAAAACAATTGAACAACAATCAACAATAATATTTACCTATATTTAATATTTCCATAAAATCAAATCAAAAATCAAAATTGCATTTCAAAATTCGTGAACCTATCTTTTCGGAAACTTCAAAGCAATAGGAATCGAAGTACTTTATACATAAGTATATACAAAAACACATATTCTCTTGATCTCAAATTTCTGTCATCTGCTGGATCTCTCGTGTCTTGGTTTTCATTTTGATAAAGCGTTAAAGACGGGGACGATGGGGCGGATGAGAAGACGATTGTCTAATGGAAATGTCAATTTTACAGTGCTTAAATGTTCAAAATGATCAGAAACGAAATGAATCAGACTCATAATGCCCATTTCACACTTATTCTGCTGTCATAGAAGACAAAAATCTTGAAGGGCTGCGGCTACTTCTATTCGAGAAGCATTAACCATTAGCCAGAAACGAGCAGACATTTTACTCAAACGACATTAACGACAGACATCAATTTGAATTATTTTGACAAGCAATGACACATACAAGACACACACAGACACAGGCACACACACACACACACACGGTGGTGTGTGCAGTTTAAATGTGGTGAATTACAATTCAAAGTTGAGCAAAAAAAAAAAAAAAGGCAAAATGGCATTTTCAAGCAGATATTGAGCATACGCCACGTGTGCCCCACGCGGCAGTCGTAAGGAAAATCTGTGTAACGAAGTGGCAAATGAAGGTGCCATTTGATTGTCTATCTCTCTTCCTATGCACACATATCTCCTATCCTACTCTCTCTCTATATCTAACAGATATATATATATATATATATGTACATATATCCAGTCTCTTGTGCAATTTTGCATAAATCAAATCAAAAACTATAAAAATTCTCTGGCAATTTACATTTGCTAACAGACTCGAAAGCAAGATAGATAGGTCGAAACGATAGACGAACATTTAATACCCTAAGTTATAATCGGCTCTAATCAAACGTAAATAGAAACTAGAAAATCGACAATTTCTCATAAAGATATTAGAAAACTGATTTCCCCAATTGAAAGCAATAAGATTAGCTATATAATATGATGGTGGCCCATCCCGATCAAGAATATATATGTACCCTATGCCCTTGTGAAGAGTAAAGAATAAATCATGGAAAACTACTTGAAAATTTATGGCGTTAAAATGTACAAAACACGAAACAACCAACAACCAAAGAAACAAAACAAAACGAAGAAAAAAAAACAAATAACAATAAAGGGAAAAATCAAAATAAACGTTCTTTTTGGCATTTTGTTTTATGTATTTATTTGAAAATTTTTAATTTCCAATTTTACATTTTGTGTTTTTTGCAATCAAATTTTTCGGCAGTTTGTTTTTTCTTCTTTGCGTTTTTCTTATTTTCTTTGTCTGTCATAAGGGAAAATTTTTTACAAAACATAAAGGAAAAATTGGGAAAATGTGTTCTGTAAACTGTTTAATGGTTCGTTTCGACAAAACTAACCAAGACATAGAGAGAAAAGCAGGGGGGTGAGGGAGAGAGAGCGGGGGTAAAGATTGGAGGTTGTGTTTTGGTTGTTGGTTTTTACTGCCGTCGACGTGCCAAATTATAGTCATGTTTACTCATCAGTCGCCACCACTGAAACCGCATCTGCAGTGAGGAGCCCCCACCCCGTACCCCTCATCCTTCACACCACACCACACACACACACACACACACACACCACACACACCACGAAAAGCGTTCATCACTTGCAATTTGCAGCGTCTACTGCAGTTTCATCTGTCTACTCATAAATTCTGCACATTGTCACGTGGTTTTCGCCTCTGGTTTTCATTTTTCGGTTTTCCTTTATGCATCTTGTTACTACATAATTAACTTTTCGTTAGTCATGCCAGCGCAGAGGCTGAAGGAAAGGAAACAGCAACAGCAACAACAACAACATGAAATGAATTGCACTTAAACAAAAATTTTCAATTTATAATTTCAAGCGCGAGAAATTGGCTTATGTATTTATAATTTGCTTCTTGTTAGCCTCAAGTAGCCCAACGAAAGCATATCGAAAACACACTCTGTTGGCTAACCAGGCCCCCAACATACCCCTCCCTACTCTAGCTCACTGTCCCTGTCCCTACTATTGCCATTTCCATTGGTTGTTCGATTTTTGAAATACTTTAGAGCAGGCTATTAAAATAATGGATCTATTTTGGCCAAAAAAAAAAAACAAAAGGAAGGAAAAGAAAGAGAAAGCGTAAATGAAAACACACACAGAAATGGAAATGAGGCAAAAATAACACAGACAGAGATAGAGAGAGAGAGAGAAAGGGAGAGGACAATTGAAACGGCCATTTTTGGACAGGAAAAAGTGTGCCCTGGCAACACTTTGGGTTACTTCCAACTAGGGTGAGCTCAAAGAGAAGAAGAGCCTTCCTACTCTAACAGACTTCTTTCTCTAGCGATCAGTTGGTAGACTATCTTTTTTCTCCTATTTAGCCTTCTAATTTACTACAATTCCGATTAAAGATTGGAACCTCGATTCGATGTAAGTCTCTGTTTTGTTCAGATGAGTCAATCAAATGATTCTGTCCAATAGATAGAGCCTTAACGTAATCAAGCTGAAAATTTCGTCCCTTTAATCAGAAGTAGGATGAGTGAGAATTGCGGCATTTGGCAACGATTTATGATTTATCTAAAATCTGTCTGTAAGCTGCTGAATATTAAACATTTCAAAGAGACATTGTCGAAATGAGTCTGGTTGACTGTGCTTCCGATTTCGATTGGCTTTTCGTATTTCGGTATTTGGTGGTCTTTTTAGTTTGATTTATTAGTTTGGCTTTTGATTCTATGTGTGTGTCTCTGCTCTCTGCTCTGCCCTGCTCTCTGTTCACTTTCAACTAAAAATAAGCAAAACGAAATCATAAATATTTCAATCTAAATATCACGTGTTGTGTGTTCATTTCAAATATATATTGGCCATAATATTATTTATTTATACGAGAGTTTTCTCAATATTTTTCTTTCGTTTTTGTGGGTGCTACCTGTGGGGAATTTGGCTCATTAAATTCTTGTTGGTTTGGTTGCGTGGGCCCCCGGGCCCAGGATTGTGGCAATTTTTATGGCCATGGCCACCAAAAGGAGAAGAAGATGTAGAAGAAGCAAGAACTAATATGCTCGCATAAACAATAAATTTCCAATTTTTTTTCACATTATTATTGTTGTTGTTGTTGTTGCTGCTGTTGTTGTACTATATATTTTGAGTGCGTCAGTGAGTTAATTTGTTTATTGTTTAATGAAGGCCTGAAACATTGAATGAGTCGACAAATCAATGAATAACTTTTCTAAAGCAATTATTTAAATATCAGCACTTAGTGACGTCAGCAGGAGAAGGCAGAAGAAGGCATGACAAACATTTCTCAAGATGATTTCCAAGTTCTCCTTCTTCTGCTTTGCCCAAGATTATGTTTATGATGAAGATGCGAAGGCAGGTGTAGGTGTAGGTGTAGGTGTAGGTGTAGATGTAGGTGTGCGTGTGCGTGTGTATAATATATATGTATTTCCTAATTTATTTCATTAATTCCAAGTGACACTTCTTATTGCTGTTTTTGTTCCTCCCTTCTTCTCTATGCAAAGGCACAGCAGATATTAGCTTAGTTTGTTCTATGAATTTTACATTGAATTCTCAATTTATGGTTGGTTGGCAATTTCTCTGCTCGTCACTTCTTCACTTTTATTCACTTTTGTTTTTGTTGCAGTTGCATAATTTGCAACAACAACAAATAACGAAAAAAAATTATTAGCAAAAGAAAAGGAAGTTTTCTTGTGTGTTTCTTTTTTTTTGTCGAACGAATTTGCACGTCTGCAAAGGCGCGGCGCCTAGAACAAACTGGACAAAGCAGCAAAAACGAAATGAGAGCAGAGCATCGCATCACACACACACAAACCCATTTATATATATATATATACAAATAGATATGTACATATATATATATATATAGATATAGTATTTTGGCCCGATCTGACGTTCGATCAGTGCCAGCCGGCTAAATAGGGAGAGAAGCTTTTGCCGATGCTGATCTGATGAAGCTTTTCGCTTTCGCTCAGCTGGTTTAAGGTGAAGTGCTACACACAACAATCAAATTTGAATTTCGAAAAATTGTTTCGAATCATTTTGAGAGCGTCATGCTGCGTTTGTTTTGGCTGGTCAACTAGGCGTATGGGTGATTGCAGTTAACAGATTTTGTGACGTCATTGCGCCATTGTGTGTATTTCGAGGAAGTAAACAACAATGTATGAACTTTTAAGCATCTCTAGCTCTCTCGTCTCGTCTCTTCTCTCCTTCTCTCCTCTCTTCTCTTCTCCTCTCCTGCGTCCTCTTCTCACTTGCCCCTGGGGATTTACTGTGGTTTTTTGGCCCATAAATCATTTACATTTCAGCACATTGTGTCTCATCTGGTTCCACCGATTCGATCTGCTTAACTTCTTAGTGTTTATTTGGAAATCATCTTGTAGAGAGAAGCTAAAAGTTGTGGCTAGGTAAATTGCGTTGCATTTTTACTATTTGTTTATTGTGCTAAACCCACACACACACACGCGCACATAGAGAAGGAGATAGATAGAGAGAAGCCTACCTGCCGTCAGGTGACGCCAGCAATTTTTCACACGTGCATGGCAGCATTTTTATCCACATTCCCACCCATTATTCCATTTATCGCCAAATTCCCAACTGACTTTACTTTGGCCTTAATTTTCTTTCTGTGTTTTTTTTTCTTTTTGGTTCTGTCTATGTCAAGTCTTGTCAGACATTGCTTCTTGTTTCTCGGCATGTCATTCGTTTTCCTAGAAAATTTGCTTGTTAATTAGAAAACCGAAAAAAGAAATGGGAAAATGCCTGAATGCCTGGCTGACTGCCTGGCTGGTTGACATTGTCTACCGATTGAAGTTGAAGGCCGAAGAACCACAGGGAGACCACAAGCAAAATCACTAAAAGAAATCCCAAAAACTGATTTATTCATTTGCTAAATCCAAAACCATTCCATTTTGTCGCAGCAATGAAAATATTTTCCATACATATTCATATAGTATGTATGTATGTATGTGTTGTAGATACATATGGCACATCTAAGTTCTGTGATCTCAGATCGGATCGAGTCTGTCTGGCCGTTATACGGAAATGTAGCTATGTAGTTGCGCCTTACTTTCGTCTTTTCGTCTTTCACTGTGGGTGTTTCATTTAGTTTCTAATGTGCGCTGTAATGTGCTTACTATATAATGAACAGCTCGTCTAGACTCTGCCACTCGTCGTGGTGGACCTGACGAGTGTTTGATCAGATGAAATATGGCCATAAATTGTTGGATACTTGCGCACACAATTCCAACATTGATACAAAGAAGAAAATGCAGCCAGCAAATGTAATTCCTTGTAATCATTGAATGAAAAACATTCGGTTTATGGGTATAGTTTCCGGAGCACTTCGATCTTAGATTATTTATCGTCGATCATTGACGGCAACTGGAATCTACAATTTGGTTAAAGACAACCATTCGAACTTAGATCTCTACACTAAGGTCTGTTATTCAGTTTCCCCTTCCAAGATGGATATTTCTGAATAACCGAAATAACCGCTATAACCGATACACATTTAAATGTGTATTTACTTATAAAATCACAACGAATGAACGATTTCGGTCAGTTAAACGATTATCTTTACTTAAAACGGCAAAAATAAACATGTTACTTGAATAACCGATAGGATCCCTTATAACCGAAACGACCAATAAAGCAGTAGTACATGCTAACCAAACCATACCAGCTAAACGATTACGTTAAGTGAAATGCCGGTTAGTAGACCGCTCTGGAAACGGTTTACGTAGACTTGTAAGAGTTTTCTGAACGTTTTCGCTGGCTCTTTCGCTCGTCTCAATTTCCATGTAAATATTGTTCTTTAGATAAAAATTGAAAGCGCATTTAATGATTTGTATTCGCTCTTGTCCATATCGCACTTATTTGTTTATTCGCTAGTTGTTTTCGTTTCGGTTTTCCGAAATGTTTCTGGATGCAAGCCAAAAATTATGCATACAAATCGAATAGACATTTTTGCTTATTTATAGAGAATTTCACATATGGATAAAAGAGGAGAAGCGCACGACCACGACCACGAAAATCAGGCATCCAGAGGGAAGGGTACATAAGCTACTGGGGGGCGTGGGTCGGGGAACGGGAGGGGTTCAACAAATAGGTTTACAGCAAGTCACATGTACAAATATGTGTATGTATTATCTAGTATGAATTTTTCTTTTTTTTGGTCTTGGTTCTCTAAAGTGTTTAGATTTCGCATCGTAAACCCTGACCGACTTACCTTTTTGTGACTTTTGAATACGGAACACTTGAATGTGTCCGTACTGGCATCACGCGCTATATAGCTGAATATCTTGAGATCGCTACTGTCATGGGATACATAGAATATTCTATAAATGGGATGATTGAGCAATTCGATTTCCTCGGGATCATTGGTCCAGTTCTTTTTCTATCCAACAAAACGAAACGAGAAAACGAGAATGTGAAGTCAGAAGTCAGTTAACCGATATAGGTTTTTGACGAAAAACCTGCCGTGATACTTACTTTTCGGCGACGTTTCTTGAGCACAACACGTACACCATTTACCGATATGTGTATGGTCACCTTGCGTTTCTTAAGATTCTGCACTTTGCACTCATACTGGAAGAATACAACAATTCAAATTATAAATATCATTAAGATAAACAAGTGTGTGGGGAAAAAATTCAAGAAGTCAGCAAGTGGGAGGAAACGAAGCCGAAGGAGCTTTCGCTTGATTTGTGATTTTTCAATTAACATTTGACTGCCTAATGGCAAGAGACATGACAATAACAAACGCCATACTTATTTGAAATGCGCGGCAGACAAGGCTAATACGCACACACACACACACACACACACACACACACACACACGCACACTCGGTACACACACATACTCATGTCAAACACAACCAGGCTAACAATGTTTAAGCCAAGGCACGCACGAACTGACTCACAGGGAGTATTTGGCTGACGGGAGATAAACAAGCCTCGTTACTTTTTATGCCGTTACGAGGTTTCTTGCTGGTTGTTGTTGCTGTTGTCCTCTTTGGCAACGGCCGGTGGACGGGGATTGAGAGGGGGTTGAAAGAGTATGTGCTTGTAACTGTAATCAAAGCATGTGACGATGGTGAACGCACACACACACACACGCAAAAAAAGAAAAAGAAAATGTGAAAAAAAAACGTTGAATGGAAAGTGCAATCGAAAGCTTCGACATGCGTAGTACCCTTTACGCTTCGATACTCTCGACAAAGTCCTTTAATTCCACAAAGTTCAGTTCTCCTTTGGTCCTATCAATGAATTACTCCAATATGAATTCAAGCCAAGTTACTACTACTAGTTGCCAATCTAGCGATACTAACAATGTGCATTCAAGTTAAGAATATCTCCAGTCTCGCGTCATCATCTATTAAATCGATCTCTCCACATAAAGATGGATTAGATTTTCCTTTATGAAATGACTCTTTAAGAGATTATTTAAAAGATTATTTCATAACGAGAGACAAAATGATGATCATGCCCTTCCTCCTGCTCCTGGGTAGGGGTGTATTTAAAAAAGTGTTGCCTACTTTTTGGAGTAAAGAATTTAAAATCCCCTGAAGGCAAAGGCAAAAGAAGAGGAGCCAACCAAAGCCTGGCTAAAAGTTTCTTTAATTGGCAGCCAGAGAGAGATATGCGTAACATCTGTGTGTGTGTGTGCGTTTGAGATGCTGGTTTTAACATTTCTTGTTAGATTTCAATTTGCCAGTGGCTGAGGGTAGTAGAAAGCAGAATGAGAATCGCCCGCTTCACGGATTTCAAACAAGGCGGCGTATGTTTAATATATATAAATTGAAGATTCAAGTGGCAAGTGGTGTGGTGAAGTGGGGTGGGTAGGGGAGATTTTGGGGGGGTGTGTTGGAGACTTACTCTTATGCGTCGCATGGCCTGAACAATTTCCGCTCGTGTATTTGGTCGCTGAACCTCCTCCCAGCCAACAAACTGCAAAGAGAAAGAGAGAGAGAGAGAGAGTAATGTTATTGTGTTTATGGTACAAAGGATGGGCCCAAGAGCCCTACAATTCAAGTGCAATAGCATTAAACAAATTAGTGGCAGTCGGGGGACAAACTTTCATCCACCCCTCCAACTACGCCTCTCCTCGCTCAGAGCCTCTATAAGTTTTACAAAATTCTATGGCGCGTGTGCATTTTATGTGCGAAATTTTCTATATTTAGATATTTACATACATACGTACATATGTAGGTATATAAGTATTCGCATATGTATGTATATGTATCTATATGCAGGCAGTCCATAGCCTCGACACAGTAAACATTATTTTTAGTGTGACAAATTCTCTCACTCTCCATCTGCCTCCCGTATCCACTCCCCCTCAAAGCGTTCACTAAATTCTGCAATTTGCAATTGCAAATCTGCCCTTTTTTGTGACGTCATTAATTTCGTTCTCATGTTCAAAAACACTTGAGGACTTGACATGGAACAAATTTATGACTAAAAACCAAAAGAGAGACGATTTAGCAAAAGCTTCTTCGTGAGTGATGCCAAATCTCTATACTCTATATCAATTGGAAACTCTAGAGTTAGCCACATAGTGCGAAAGCCATTTCTGGTTAGGGTATACGAATTAATGGCAAATTGCACAATTGTTGTTCGAAAGAAATAAAACGAAAATTGTAAATTGTAAATTGTTGTATTCTGAATGCAGCTCAAGGATAACAAATGCGTAGATATGGACCTAGATATACGAATTTTCTTTCCCTCTCTGTCTCTCTTTCGCTTTCGCTACTTTTTTATTACAGTGACAGCAGCAATTTTAGTGACAGTGATGATGATGATGAGGATGATGCTCTGGTGATGCTGATGCCATTGGCAACTGTCTGTCGGTGATAAAATGTGCATGAGATAGCAGCTGACTGCGCCACGCCTACCCCCTTTTGTGTCCGCCCCTTTAACGCACAGTAATAATAAAAATAAATATTCATTTGTGGTCTGTGGCTCATCCGCGCTCATATTGTTCAGCTGAACTATGTCAAATTCTATTCTAAACAAATCAAAATTTAGCTTGTCCAAATTTTCAAATTTCCTACGAATCATCATTCTGAGGATTTGAATTCTGATTCCGCCCAGGCACACGCTGCTCCATCAGCACAATTTCCAAAACACAGTCTAATTATAGAGAAAATAATTGATTTTGGCAGAAAATAGATGAGCTAAAAAAGCAATATGTGAAAAATTATTAATAAGCTGGTGGCGAAATAGAAAATTATATTTTAAACACATTCAATTTCTCCACTAACCACCCACAAAATTCAACATATGTATGCTAAATCAACATTTACAAAGGAAAGTTCATTAACTGCAAAAATATTTGGTCCAAGCATGGGAAGAAAAATTTACAAAAGATATGCTAGGATAGATCGGGCATAGGAATTTTTTTTAACAACAAAGTCCTTACACCCAAACTTACGACAAAAAGTCTATGCTGGTGCTAGGATAGAACAGAGTTAGGAATTTTCACCAAAATTCATCATAACCCATCACCATAAATCTATTACTCAATTCACCAAAGTCAGCAAACTCACCACAACTAAGCCATTAAGGGCATTCTAAGTAGTAGTGGACCTTGGAACCACATTAAGATCGGTTAAAGGTCAGTGCGAGGTTGACTTAATTGGCGGCTACAAGCATAAGTCCTGGCTTAGTTGGCATGCTGGCCATGGTGCCAGGGACACGCTCTTCTTGTTCTCTATGAATAGCGATAAATCGAAAATGGAAATATTTATAGCCAGTTTAGATCGGCAAACTCTTTGCCCCGTTTCTTTCCCAGCTCCCTTGCTACTTTGCTTGTTTGCTGGAGCAGCAAAAGGGAAAAAGGCAGCTTTAAAATTCTTTGGCTATCAAGCACTTAAACCCATAAAAAGCCATTTATAGTACAAGAAATGGAAAATGGAAAATGTGCAAAGTAAAGGAAAGAAAAAAAAAAGGCGGCGGCAGCGGCGGAGACGGAGACGGCGACGGCGGTATAAAACTCGTCGTTCTCACTCTCACCCACAAATATTTAGATTGCATTAAATTCATGCAAACACAAAAGGATAAAAGGATACAACCAAACAAACAGCGCTTATCCTCAACGCTCCCTCCTCTTCCTTCTCCCCCTCCCTATTCCCCTATTCTCTATCTGTGGAACCAAACAAATCCCCGCGCCAAATAAAACCAACTTTAGTATCCTCGTTTCATGCTCTTCAGAGTTAGTTGAGAATGGAGCGGCTAAGCGCGTTTGGCTGGCTCTTCATCTTTTTTCTGGTATGTTTTTTTTTTTTTTGCTGTTGTCTGTTTGCCATTCGTTCTAGTAGACTTAGTAGTAGGTAGGTAAGTAGTATCCTTTCGTTGGTCCATTCGGTTTTTTTCACTTAGAAACCATTTCACTATGATGGGTGGGTGTAGCGAGAACACGGGGGCTGCTGCCGCTGCCGCTGCCGCCGACGCTGCTATGCAAATAGCCCAAAGACTTTTTGTGTTCGTCGCTTCGTTTAAATTCATTTGCTTTGATTAAAAACCCAGGGCTGAAAATGGATCTAACAACCTTTTTGCCTTTCTTTTTTCTCCCTTCGTTCTTTCTTCGTTTCTCCTTGCTTTATCTCTCATTATTTGTAATATTTTGTTGGTTGGTTTTATCTACTTCATAATTTACCTGAGAGCGGGAGAGAGGGAGATGGCGAAAATGTTATGGCTCCTAAAGGAACTTAATGTTCTTCTGACCTTCTTTTGTTAATGTTTTAAAATAAACAAACAAAAACGCCAACCGACAACTGCAATCGATTTTTCTTCACTGTATTTCTATACGTATATGCTATATGCTATTTTTGTTTGATTTGTTTATTTTTGTATGTGTGTGTGTGTGTTTTTTTTTTTTCGACGGTGAAAGACAAGTGAAAAGTCCGAAAAAGAAGAAAAACTGGCCCATGTCTGCGGCTAATGACGTCAGAAGTGTCTGTGTGTGTGTGTGTGTGTGTGATAAGCAGAGTGTGTTATACCCGCCATATAATTTATATTCAGGTAAAGCCTGACTAATATGAGAGGAAAATGAAATCTGGAATGACCAACACAGCAAACAGATTAGCTTGGCTTATGCCAAACTCCTGAATGAAGCATGGGATGCTTGGAATCGTGGGGATGGTGGCCACGTTGGGGGAATGGAGCCGAAAATCTCAGCATATAAAAATCAAGCGCAAAGGATTTGCTTTTTGGCACTGCCTGGCGTTGGCGTTGGCGCTAATAGCGCTGCAGGCATTCAACAGAATTCAACTCGACGACCGCTTGGGTGAAACCCCCTTTCCTTCTCTGCCCCCCATACATATATCCTTTCTTTCTTGCTTTCCTTTTTTGCGTTAAATATTTTTTCACGTTGGCGTTGGCCCTTTTGCCGTCGTTTTGTTGGTCTTGGCCTTTTTGCAAAACCATGTTAAACATTTGTTTGAGCAGCAGCTTTTTTTCCCCATCAGCAGCAGCAGCAGCAGCACGAGCAGCAACAGCATTGCCGTTAAAAGCATAATTCTGTGTTTTGTGCTGTACTGTACCCTGCACGCATGCGGCTTGAAAGGGTATATTTTGACTAGCGACACCACTATGCAACAATTTGGGCCGAACGAGCTGTTGTTTAAACACTTTCTCTTGAGAGACTTAAACAGTATTCAGAAGGACTTGAGTCCGCAAGAACCTAGACACACATATCTAAACTATATCTAGCTTATATAAAGGGTAAGGCAAATTCTTTTATAATTGATCCAGCACGGGGAAAAATATGACTTAAAGGAGCCGCATAAGTTTTTCCTTGAGGATCGATTAAACTGGGAACTATGTGCTCGAGATTGGTGTAGGGTATCTTCACGGTCGACGCTCTAACAGAACCCCCTTTATTGGTATTTCCATTTTTTTTCTTGTCCGTTTATGCTGCTGCCGCATTGCTCTAGGGCAAATGTACACACAATTTTTCTCTCATATTTTTCAAATATTTAAAAATAAAACGCTGCCTACTCTTAGGCTGCATATGAAAATTTAGCCCACCAACGAGAGTGTGAGTGTGAGAGAGAGGGAGAGCGATAGAAAAGAGAAGAGAAAGAGCTTTCATCTCTGTGAAATAAATTAGACAAATGAAAATTTGTTAAATTTTCAACAATTTAAGCAATAAATTCTTTCACTTCGTCTGTCTGCCTGTCTATTGAAACATTTAATTGGCCACTTTTTTAATTGATGCAGCGAAATTTTGTATATATCAACTATGTATGTCTGTATATATAGTTACTGGTATATCCAAAAATGTTGAAGCACTTTTCACACGCACTTTAAGAGCATAATAAACCGTTGTAAACTGAGTTCATATTTCAAGCGGGGCAAAAACAAGCAACAGAAGCAGCGGAAAAACATTTAAAAATGAAAATCAACAGAGCAAAGTTAAACATGGCATAAAGAGAAAAAAAAGAGAGAGAGAGGCGGAGAGAGAGAGAGAAGGAAGCGAGGCCAGAGTGAGAGAGTTGGTCGCAATGGCAGTAGCAGAGTCAAGAGAAACAGCCCAAGAATTTCCGCTAATAATGTTAATTCCATTGCCACCTACTCCACCAAATGCTGGCACGCCCTCCACCCGCCCCCGCAGCAACCTCTCAGCCACACAGACTCTTTATGCAACCGCTAGAGATAATCAGCATCTCACTGGCTTGTCTCTCCCACTGCCATTCCTCCTCCTGCTTTTTGTTTTGCTTTCATCTCGAGTTTTAGTTTTTGGTGCTACTGCTTGTGCTGCTGCTGCTGCTGCTTCCGTCCTTCCTTCCTTCCTTCCTTTGCACCTACTCGTCCATTGTTCTTGGGGGCACAACTTAACTTCCTTTACCGCCCGTTCCTGCTCCTGCTCCTGCCCCTGTCCCTGCCCCTGCTGCTGAGCAGGCCATTTCATTAGCCTCATCCTGCCACATCAGGAGCCAACTTAATGAGATGGCCTGCAAAAAGTTTTTCTTGCTCTCTCTATCTCTCTTGTGGTTTGGTTTATGTTTCTTCTTTTCCCTCTTTATGTTTTGGCATAACTTTAGGCACTTTGGCTTGTGTTTAATTTAAAACAATTATTTGACTAAAGCTGAGCTGTAAGTGGCCCCAGTGACCGCCGGGCCCAGAAAACCAAAACCAAAATCAAAGGTTAGACAAACCCCAAAAGCGAAAAAAAAATAAAAGAAAAACATGAAAACTTAAACGCAAAAAATCGACATTACTCTACTATACGCTTTCGTTTAAGACAGTTTTCTATAAGTAAATGAAGTCCTTACCCCAAATCTCCCCAATGACAATGACCTTTCCCATGAGAAATACTCTATTTAGTCAGTAGATTTTAATTGAAACCAACAGATTAGTCAAGATAAACCAACAAGACTAGACCAATTTTAATCAAATTCGTTAATCATTGAAAACTACTCAACTTTTACTCTAATATATTTGATACTCTTGTTCCAATTCTGTTGAAGATATAGGAGAACGATTTCTGGCACTATCAGTTAAAGATAAATAGACCGACTATAAAACAGATAAACAAACAGAAATTTATATGTATAGCTTACTTGATAACAATTTCAATGTACCTTCTTGCTAGACTATACCCTACGAAACTTAATTCCGCTATTTAAATAAAGTCCTCACTTAAATTATAGTTTGTTTGTTTAAAGATTATAATTTAGTAGAAATGAAAGCCATTTAAAGACGAATTCCCAACTTTGAAACTTTTTAAATTTTTTAGCTCTATTCTCGTGTCTTAAGGGGAAGCGGCTAGAGAAGGAATGGCAGATGGTAAATGGTGAAGTAGCCATCAAGTGGCCTTTAGAATTTGCATATGTGTATGATACAAAGACAGCGAGGAGAGTGACTAGTGCGGAGTGAGGGGGGAGTGACTAGTGCGGAGTGAGGGGGGAGTGAATAGAGGCAGAAAATTGACTTTTAACCCAGCCTTCCTATGGGGACAGGTAATAAAAATCAAAGACTCTTCTTGGCTCTTGGCTTTTCCCGGTAGTGGAACTTTATCTACTCGTGTACATTTGCATAAGTCGAAAGCTTAAACAATTTCCGGACTTATGGCAAAGAGTTCTTTCTTTATTTTTTTTTATTGGAAATTTTAGTTTAGAGCCGCAGACAAAGTGTCATATTAGTCATCTCATGTCCCATGCTTTGTGTCTGGGGCGTAATAAGCCATTTCCGGCGACACACTTTAAAAACGCATAAAAATTTACTTTTTTCTTTTTCTTTCATAAAAACCCAAAGCTAATAATGCATAAAATAGGCAGGCAAAGAAATGCCTCATCGTAGATGATAAGCCATCAGCAGAGAGGTGGGTAGAGCAGAGCGTTGAGAGAAGAGAGAGGGGACAGTTGCATTCTTTGTATGTTTGTTCTTTTGTGTAGAACTTTCGCTATCTCCATTAGGGCACCATTTCTCCATCTCTCTCTGCCTCTTCCAATTACTGGGAGACTGAAGTCTGAAGTGGTGGAGTGTCAAGTTTTATTAGCTAGAGTTCAGTTCAATGCTCTCTCTCTCTTCACATAGTTCATCATCATTATCAATTGATATGAAAAGTAAAAGTTGTAAAGCAGAGAAAAATGGGGGAAACAAAAAAAACACATTCATTCGATTCGATGGTGGCTGCTGTCCACTATTGACCCAAAAATCGACTTTTGGTTGTTGGATTTGGTTCTTTGTTTCATCGTTTGTTTGGAAAATCAAATGAAATGCATTATGCAAATGCAGCTGCATCTAGTTTTCTTTCCCTGCCTCTCCATCTATTGATCTGTCTGCTGGTACTTATTTCTTTCTGTTTGGATGGGTTTTATGATGAGGCAAACATCGGACCTGATGTGGGTCGATTCGTTGTTTGGAGTGGAGTGGAAGCCAATTGGAGGTCGGCTCATATGCTATGATTATCTGCATGTGTTTGTGTATATTTGAATCGCTGTGTGTGTGGGTGTCATGCCTAAGTGAAATGCAAGCAATTAAGATGCTTTTGTTTAGATATCAAGAACAGAATAAGGCATAATTGCCCAGTTCTAACTAGAGCAGCGTTCTTCTTTCAAAAGATAAAGCTCACATAGTTGAAATCTAATTGCACACATTTACAGGGTTGCCACCGCCACTGAACTGAATCGATTCTATCATGCCTGTTATCGTTATCGACCAGCGATTCCGTTTATTGGTGATTTTCGAAAGGAGAACATCCTGACTTGAGAATTTGTTGACAAATTAAAAGTCCGCTTAAAAATTTCCAGATTTAAATTTAAGATTTAACCGTAACTGCTTAACGTTTTCCAAACTTTTGCGACTCGAAAAAAAACTAATTTACCTGAAGTTTTTGCATTAACTTTCGAGTGAAGCCCGAACAAACTCCCAACTAAAATCAATAAACAATCGACCTTTTCGACTTACAATAAGCATTAAAATCCCTTCCTCTCTGCGCCCTTTGGCCGGCAATAAACCACTGTTCAGGATCTTTCAAGTATATACAAAGTACCAATATATAAAGGGCGACAAACCGTATAAAAGTTGAACAATAATAACAAAGCAGAAAATCAATTGGAAGTACTTAAGCAAACACACACAAAACAAAAAAAAAACCAAAAAAAAAAGGAAAACAGGGGGCAGAAGCGAAAGAAAAAGTAATGAAAGAGAATTCACAGCCTACCCCAACCGAAACAAAGGAAAAAACACACAAAACTCAGGGGGCCAAAACGAGGAAAAACAATGAGAGCGGTTTCTGACTCCGGGTTGGGCATATATAGTACTCTCAGAATGGGATGCTATCATTATATACCATTCCCCCCTCCCCTCCTTACCCATTCATTCCATTACCACCACCCTCCCCCCTCAAATGAACGAAATAATAAGTGGCGTCTAATTTAGCACAAGATGATTATTTAGATATCAACAAGCAAAGCAATTACAGTAACAATTTTTAGCTAAAAGAGAAGAGGAGAAGAAGAGCAAGTGAAACGAGAAGCAGCAACTATGCGACAGTTGATATACCCTTCAACTCATCCGATTTGGCTAGCCTTTGCCCATAACTGAAGGATCTTTCATGACCTATGGACTAATTTTGTTTACATAAAGTCCTTCGAGTTTTGGATCATCCATATTTCAAACTGGGCAGAATTGAAATCTAGGAGTCTATCGATCTTAGTACTATCGATCGAAGCAACAATCTATCGTTTCAACAATCTATCGATCCAAAAATCTTTCGATATAGCCTATGTATCGATTCATACTATTTTAAATTGAATGGTTAGCTAATGGACTCTTTCTGTTTTTATAACGTGTAGAAAAATAGACAAGCCGGCACAGCCTAAAACATAAATTCAAATATAATAAATAAATTGCGTGGCTTCACACACTCCAACAACAAAAACAACAGCGGCAGCAGCAACAAAAACAGCAACTAAACGAGCGGAAGCGTTTAATTAGCGGTTTTAATAATTCAATCAACGTATATTCCCCTTGCCCCCAACCAATAACCCCACAGCGCCTATCGCCCCTCCAGATGCCCTCCACCCTCCTCCCTCTTCTACATGGTCGGCTCTTTCCCATTGCTTGTTTCCTCCTCCACTCTTTTATGTGCGTGCTAATTTCTATATAAATTTCAGCAAGGCAAAGCAAACACCAAATCATTTCGGGGTGTAAATTTTCAACAAACACATGCTAAACATTCTCAAATTGTTGCCAATTTAAAGTAATCCATTATTATACATTATACATACATATTCCTTTATACATATATACTTATTTAGTGGTTTGGATTATTGAATGGCCCCTAATTACAGTTGATAATGTGCCGGCTTGTGGTTGGTTTTTCGAAATTGAGTCCTGCGGTTAAGGTTACGTAGCAGGGGTTGGGCAGTTTGGGGTTAAGGGTTTGTAGGGTGGGGCAGAGTGGGGCCAGAGGGGTGGCTTTTTTTTAGTGTGGTTACCAAGGCATGATTCCATTGGGGGTTTGCTTACGGGGTTAATGAACTCAATTTTTGTACAATAAATAATTGGGTTTCTTCGGGGGTTGCAATCCCTCATTCAAATAAATATTAAATTGCTTCCCGTCCCCCTCTGAAAGTCGAAGGCTTGTATTTTCCTCGTTATATTCACAGTTTTTTCCATCTTAAAGTGCCTAGTTTTTGTAGTCAGACGTTTGTTTTTAATGGAAAAAACGAAAGGCCAAACGACTGACTGACTGATTGCAAGCAATTGCCATGTTTCGATTCGATTGTTTAAGAAAATTCTCAATGTGATAATGTCCGAATGTGTGTGATCTCTTTCTTTAGAGTGCAAAATGCTTGAGGTCGTTATTCGTTTGCTAGCAAGCTAGTGGAGGTCGTTGTAAAACACAAGTAATTGTGAATCCATTGTGATTAATTGAGTTGTAATTAGTTTGCAATTTGAACTAATCCTTGAATGAAATATTCTTAGATAGTTGAATCGCTTGCAAGGCTGATGGCAATAGTTGAAATGCCTTACATGTTAGGGTAGAGTAGAGGGAAAACTAACAATTGCAAAAACGAGCAGGAAATGAAGATGGGCATTCAACCAGCTAGGTAAAGAAGTCTAGCCAAATGCTATGAAAAAGAGAAACAAAAGCCATCAAAGGACAAATCCAGCTTTCTTATACGGAGTTGAGATGAGAATCGATCTATGCCCAGATGCAGCAGCTACTCTCTCTCTCCGAAAACTAGGAGCTATTGGCTGGAGGCCGCAAACTGTTAACTTGACTTGAGCATTGATTTGATGACCGTGTATCACATCGAGCATTTCACTTTGAGTTTGAGAAAAAACATCATGAAAAAGGTGCTGGAGTGAGAGAAATTCACAATCTGCCAACATCAATCAGAGTTAGTGGAAAGTGTGGATGGATCAGCCGCGTAGCTAGAGTCGATCAAATGATTGCATCCGTTGTGGCAAAAAAAAAAAAAACAAACCATAATTATATTCAATTTCCAAGCAAAAACTAATTTAGAGAGACGAAGAGAAGACGAAGAAGAAGAGCGTCGTCAATTGCCTAACTAACTAACTAACTATGTAGAACTAGAACAAAAACAAATCTGCTCTAAATGCTACTCCTATTAGCAGCAGCAACAGCAGCAGCACCAGCAAACAGAGAGTAAATATAATTACTAAAAGCCAACTGGGGCAACAAACAAAAATGCCAAAGCAAGAGATGCCACACCAAAAGCCCACACCTCACTCCATGCCCCAATCGTCGGTTGTGGTAAATGCATGTTAAAGTCAATTTATGCCAGGCCCCAGATACGTATAGACAGTTGGAGAGACAATAGAATGCAGCTGCCATACGCAGAGATTTGAATTTCAATTTGAATTCCATGCAACACAACATGCAGCCAGCCAGGACACGTGCAACGGGCTGCCAGGAGGAGCTGCCGCAGTGAGAAAGATTATATTACTCATATAAATAGGTATTGCACATAACTCCAAGAATTGCTAGCCATCCAGGTTACGGTTACGGTTACGGTTTCGGTTACGGTTTACAATTTCATTTCATTTCCAAAAACCATTGAGCATTGAGAAAAGAAAGTTCGAGTTTTCCCATCACCCCGCCTCCTCTCCATACCACTACCATACATACATACATACATATATCTATGACAAATGGCCCTCCTTCTTGGCCATATAGATAGATATGTATGTGTGTGTCTGTAAAGATAAATGTTAAAACATTTCATCAACAGATACTGACAGCTGCTGACAAGAGAGGCAACTCCATCTAGGTGCTTGCCGCCTCGCCTCCCCACCATTTCCCACACCAGCAGCAATTTTCCTTCTTTCACTTCGATTCGAAATGAAATGACATGAAATTTGTACACTTCATTGAAGTTGAATGTTAACTCTGATGACTTTGGGTTAACTTTAATTAAACTAAAACTAAAATTCAGCTAAAACACACACAACCAACAGAAAAAAATTAACACACACACACAAAATCAATATGCTTGACATATAGCCATAGCGGAAATGTGTGTGTCGGTTCTTTTTGTCAGTTCATACAGTTATGAGTCATAAAAATAACGTGAATTTTGCTTTTACCCTATAATAAGTATATATTCTTAGTATGTATGAGGGATACGTGACATAAGAGTCGGTAGTTCTTGTAAAATATCGTTTACTAATCGATAAACAATCTTTATCATATTTATATTTTCTATTTTCATTTGCAGATGGCGAAAGTTCTTCAGAAACAGCAATCGGGTGAGTGATATATCAGTAAAACTTACTTTAAACTCAGAAGAAGAATTTCATTTGGTATTATTAGCGATTAATTAGTTATCGAATGTTTTACGCAGAGGGAAATTAGCTATATCTTTCTGGTGTATCTGATATAAATCCTCAAGGGTTTGCTTCTTTGTTCCATCAACAAAAGAAAGTAAGTTAAGTCAGTAGTTGCTATTACAGGGTATTATCCTTTTGGTGAAAAACCGAAAGCAAAAATATGTTTAATGACACGCACCAGGTTGATGATAGCCTAGAAGTTATGCCTCCCAATGGCAATGGAAATTTTGTCAGGGTGTGGCAAAAGAAAAGGCAATGTGTGCACGCATTTTCCTTTCATAGAGAAGCCAGCTCTATGAGTGATCTATATGGTCTACGGTTAATGATACTTTTCAAGTGAAATTCGCTCAACAAAAAACTGAAAAAGAAAGAAAAGCTAAAAAAAAGACAGAGGGAAAAAAACGAGGGCACGCACATTATCTAGCAATTTGCGCTCGACTTTCGCAAAAACGCAAAAAGTTTTCAACCAATTTGAAATTGTTTCTGTATATGTATGTGTATTGTATGAAAAATGGCGGAGAGGAGGGCGGGGGGACACTGGGGAGGAGGCGAGCCAGTTTTTTGTTCATTGTTTTTTGCCATCTATAAGCTGTATAAGGACATTGCAACTTTTCGTGCCGCATTGCGTTGCGTTGCGCGTGTTGCCTCGTCGTGAGAAAAGTCAATGTCAAGGTGTCTCCTCGCTGTCGAAGGCATTTAAGCAATTTTTCGATTAGCTAAATAGAAACATTTTTTCCGTTTCGCTTGAATGAATCGGCCTACTGGATGTGGACGACTGTTTGACTTTGACTGACTGACTGTGCGAGGGCTGATCTCTTAGTTTTGATTGAATGAAACTCAAGCAAACGAATCCTGCACCGAAAGGCAACTTCCGATTCCAAGTAATAACCACAATCTCATCTCAAAAGCACTTCAGCCCACCTATCGGCCAATATTGCACTTTTAATTGAATAAAACTGAAGCAAGCGAATAATATTTGGGTATACTCGGCGCCAAAAATCAATTTAAAACTTTGAGAAACAATCCCAAACTCATTTCATCAGCACTTAAGCGTACCTATCGGCCAACTCTGCCCTTATGCCTCTTTAGTAGAAAATGTCGAAACGTAGGAATCGTATAACTCAGTATTTTTTATTCCATACAAAATATAATTCGGTGTTCAGAAAATCAAACTAGTTTTGGACTTTGAGGATGAAAAACTTACTATGGCAGCCCTCGCACTAGGCATTTGATTGTTTTTCCTCCCATGCTCCTCCCCTTTTCGTGGGGCTCCTATTGATTGTTTACAATATTCACTGATCATTAATTATTTATGAAACTTGGCACAACGAAATGCTGGCATTCCGCACGCACACACACCAAAATGATTCATAAGATTCACATTCACCTTAAACGAATCAAGCAATCAAAAACTATGTTCCTCGATTAACTTCTTTCCTCATCTAATGCTACTAGATGAGTGAAAATCAATTAAGGGCATTTTGTTAGCCCAGTTACATTTGCATTTACATTTACATTTTACTACAACTCAAACACTTTTCACATGGTTGGAACAATTTGCACAATTTCTCGGGTTTTTCTCGAGTTTTTTTAATTAAATTTTTCGGGAGGGTGGGGGGAGGGGGGAAGAGGCGTTTGACAAGCAAATGTTGTCAGTATTTCTGTTTTGTCTCTGTTTTGTTTTACTCTGTGTGCCATTCTGTTCTGTTCTGTTCTTCATTTTATTTTAATTGACAAAATTGATTAAAATGTTGCTTAACATTTTTCCCACCCAAAACTGACATTTATCTTAATTGCTAGGAAAATGTCATTTGAAAAAGGGAAAATGGTAGAACGAACGAACCAACGAACGAGGAGCGCACCAGCATCAACACTAGACACTCTGAAAAGTGGAACTCTTAATTAAATAATGGCTGTCAGAGCTTTGGCAATTCGTAAATTGAATTTTGTAATGGAGAAATTTAATATCGGCAACTCGATTCGACTCGACTCCGACAATAAACTTCCATTGCAGGACACTCTGATGTGGAATAGAAGTGGCCATGGACTGGCACCCCCGACACTGGGGTCTCCTCCCTTAAATGATGGGTAATTTAATGAAAAAACTGTATAGATTGAATACTACGTATTTTTTATTTTGTTGCATGGTATTTTCATTGCTTCTCATTTGACACTTTCGAGACGGATTCAGAAATGTTTCAATCTCAACTACTGAATATTTCTGGTACATGTCCCTTCAATTTTTATACCATGCATCCATAGGATGAAATGGTATATTAAAGTCGCCAAAATGTATGTAACAGGCAGAAGGAAGCTTTTCCGACCCTATAAAGTATATATATTCTTGATCAGCATGAGAAGAGAAATTGATATAGCCATGTCCGTCTGTCCGTCTGTCCGTCTGTCCGTCTGTCCGTCCGTCCGTCTGTCCGTCTGTCCGTCCGTCCGTAAGAGTGCAGAGATCTCAGCAACTATAAGTGATAGAGCTACCAAATTTAGAATGTAGACTCGTGTAGTATAGACGCAGACCAAGTTTATGTTTTTTTTTTGTCACGCCCCCTTCCGCCTCCGGAATTTAATAAAAAGTGATTTTCTCCCGTAATATTTATCGTATCGTAATTTAATTTGGCACACTCATAGATCTAATAAACATCTATCATTCCACCAAATTTTTTTTGCCACGCCCCCTTCCGCCTCCGAAATTCAATAAAAAGTGATTTTCTCCTGCATTGTTTGTCGTATCGGAATTTAATTTGGCACACTTATATATGTTATGGACATCTATTATTTCACCAAGTTTCATAAAAATCGGAATAAAAATGGCCGAGTTATGCATTGAAACGTTTTGCACTCAAAGCGTTGCAAGGGCGAATTTTGCCGGTGGGGCGCTAAAGTGCACACACATAAGAATGAGCGAGATAGCATATGTTAGAAATCGCGCATACGAAAGAAATTTAATATATGAATTTAGTTTTATAAACTCGATGTAGTTTTTTTCCCTCTGATGCATGGTATATCCAAGTCGGCCCGGCGACTTACTTTATTCTAATACTTGTCGTTAGATCCTATAGATATATGACCAAGAACGAATCGAGTGCCTACCACAAAACAATGTCTGACATTGAACTTCTTACTCTTGGGTGTCCCATATATCGAAATGTCAATGGGTCCTACCAGAACTTAATAATCTTCGAATTATTTTCCAATATCTAATTTTGTTTTAGCTTCCTGAAAAGTTTCATTCAAATAGAATTTGTTTTTTTTTTGTGGATGTCATAATTTTGGCAACAAATTGTGGCTAATCCGGCGACGTCAAGTCATGAGCACATTGAAAATCTGTATGATGATGTCTTGGCCCACCCGAGCGGGGAAAACCGTAATCTTTTTCACAACATTTTCTATGACATTTCAAACATTGCTCATACGCACTGTGTGTCCGCTCATATTTATAGACATTGTTTGGTTATATGGCTGGCGGCACATTTTAGGTTGCCAAAAACAAAAACAAAAAAAAAAAAACGCAAGTCTATTCGGCATACAATATATACATATGTATGTACATATATTTATATGATTTAGTAGCAAATGGAGCACATGTCCGTGTCCACCCAAAAAAAAAGGCACAACCACCGCCACCCGCCATGACCCCTTCCCCCTTTCTGGCAAAACTGGACGATTATTTATTTATCTCTTGCGCCATTGAGCGACTGCTGACACAATATTCACGCCCCATACTAATATTAACCGAAACGAAAAAGAAATATCAAAGTGAATTTCCATTTTGTAGTATGTATATGGGGAAGATGATTTATGTGTGTGTGTGTGTGTGTGTGTGTGTGTATATGGCTTATGTGTGCGGCATAGATTTTGTAACAACTTCCGCCAGACAAGAGCGGCAAGGAAAAGTCAAGCGCACTTTGTGTGCCTCTTACAAATGTATTTTACTTTTTTTTCTCTTCTTTTTTCGCCTGGCTCTTGGTCGGTCGTTGGTTGGTCGCTTGGTTTGGCATTCAAGTGCAAATACTGCATTGCACTTGACACGTTTCAGAAGGCGGGAGAGAGTGAGAGAAAGGACATTTTGGCCGAATGCCAAACCAGCAGAGAAAGAATCCTTGCCGAATGTGTGCGGGGCATTTTTATAGGCAGACAATTGAATGAGAATTATCGACACATTTTCCAAGTTACCAATTTCCAGTTTGCCTCGAACGCCCTCTCTCGTCGTATTGACTTTACAAATGGAATTTCTTGAACCGCACTCAATCTCATTTAACTAATCAAAAGCAATTTTAATCAAAGGAAATTTTTCCTAGGTTCCAAACACTTGCCGACCGCCCTCTCCACCTCGCTACCTCACTCCCTCTCCACTCATCCATCCATCCATTCATCCCCTGCAGGCAGAGGGATAGATAAAACAAACTGCAAAGCAATTAAAGAAGCCACGTGCAAAAGTTTGCCCCAAGGTTAAGTAAAAGTTTTCACCACCGCACTCTAGCCACTTTCACTCCCTTATCGCTCGTTTTTACTCCCTTTCTATATATAAGTATATATCTATCTATTTGGACGGATAAGGTAAAGAAAGAACTGGGAAGAAGGATTGCTATTTGATTCTAAATACCCATTGAAGAAACGAATTTAAAGATGGGGTAGATTATCGGGGTTCATAAGTAGATCGATGGATATACATATGTACATTTCATAAATAATTGATTAAGTTAACAGGGATAAAGCAACGTTTCAATTTGCCAATGTGCCAAATTTCTATATGTCGAGTTGTTTCCAGGGTATTGGCATTTCGTCATTTCATTTTTTGTTGGGTGGGGACCAAAAGTCATTCAGGCCCTTTTGATTTTTGTTTGGTATTTGTCTTTGGCTAAGATCTGAGTGAAAATGATGAGGACCCAGAGATGAGACGAGACGAGACGAAAGACTCCTCGTCTTAACTGGCAAAGCGTAGGCACAAGAAAAACTCGGTTAAGCAAACTTAATTAATAAGCGAAAAGGCAAAAAAAAAGAAAAGAAAAGAAGAAAGTAAAAAGGAAGCTGATTGCATGGAACCGACCAAGTGGATGTCCTTAGGGCGTGTGTGTGGGTGTGCAATGAATCGAAACTCATTAAAAAGTTTCGCTGTGGTTTCACACACACACGTACAACACTCCGCACACACACACAGACACAGCGACACGCACATATTTTCGCACTTCCTTCCTGTTATATGGCCCAATATGTTGACAAATAAATTTGAATAATTAAAAGGCCCACACACACACACGCACTCACACTGAGAGAAAGAAAAGCAAACGAAGAAACAGATGTCCTTTTTGGCCACCCCCCAAGCTGTTGCCCATTTGAAGGAAACGCCATTTAAATAGGCTACATTATATTTTGGGGTAAAAATGAAATGTTGAAGGGCAAAAACAAAAGCCAGACAAATAAAGCAAAGATAAACACACGCACACACACATACACACACACAGATACAGAGACCCAACAGCTATGCCACGCCCACAGGCAAACCTTGGCGACAGCTTGACAAACTAATAACAGAAAAAGCTAAAGTCCTTAGCCAGGCCAAAAAAAAAAAAAAAGCCGGAATGAAGTGGCCAAGGGTTTTCCATCTACTAGACTAAAGAGAAAGGCTCACAAAGATAACAAGAGATACCAGCAACCAGTCAGGCAGTCAGCCTCCTTGAAGCACTACCTCATTGCCAGTAGTATTCTGTCTCTCTGTTTCTCTTTCTCTGTCACTTTCTTGGTTTTGGCCCTTCGGGCACTCGGTTAGCTCATTAAAAAATAAGAAAAATGTTTGTTAAGCCCAACAACAACAACAACAATAACAACAAGTGCTAAAGCCAGTTAGCATTCTCATTTTCATGAGTTTGAAGTTGAGTTTAGTTTAGTTTAGGTTAGTTCACTCACTCTCATCCTGTTAACTGCTTTAAATTCCATTTTAGTTTTAATTAAAATTCAAGGAATTTGGCAACCCCAAGAAAAACAAACAATTTATATATGTATGCATATACTCGTACGTAAATGTCAAGAGGAATATTTTTTTTAGAAGGCAGGGGCCGAGAATTGCTTGAAGTCCATTATTAGATAGAGATCTATGTGCATGAGTTAAGCAGAATGATCGTTATTAGCAGATAGTTGACCAAAAGAGATTTAGGATTTAGGAATATAGCTAGAGGAGACAGTGGTGGATCCCATTGTAGGCTCAATCTGAGGTATAGGGTGTCTTTAGATTTTACTTTCTCTTAGCCTCCATCTCGCTATTTAAAATCTTTAGGCAATACAAAACAATTTGCCATGAAAATGCAAATGAATTTCTTGTTATTGCTTATTCTTGTTGCTGTTGATTTTGGTTTGTTTTTGGGTAAGCTAATTGAAAAGCTTTTGAGCAAACGGCGTCGAGCAAAGGTCAAATGAAAATAGAGAGAGAGGGGGAATAACAAAGGCAAATACATTGCGTATACGCCGCGTTGATAATTTCACAATTAGGCGCCAATTGGCGGCCAATTATTAATTTGGCTTGGCTTTCAATTAAGCAATTAATGCGGTGATGGTGGTCCATGCCCCATCCCCCTCTCTCTCTTCATCTACCAACCCCAACCCCTCCAACCCCAGGCCCAGGCCTTGTTTCCTTTAGCGCTTTTCCAGCTGCCAGTTAAAGACATAAAAGTAAAAATGAAAATTAGGCCATTTATGGTCGAAATGTGCGGGTGTGTGTGCGTGTGTGTGTGTGTGTGTGCGTGTGTGGCGTATGTGCAATTTTTAACATTTTTACGATGCCTGCGAAAAACATTTTATGCTAATTTCAAAACCACAAAGGAACCGAGCGTAACAGTAACCAACAGTCAGAGTACCTACAAGAGCGGAGTGGTAGGAAGAAGGAAGCCAGCACCAGCAGCAGCTTCATCATCATCATCATCATCGTCATCATCATGATGCTGATTATCATTAGCGTCAAATGACGATGGCGCCGGGAAAAACTTTCACAGTGTCGGAAAATGTTTGTTTAGAATTTGGCATGGCGTTATTTATGGCCCAATAACTTTTAACTTCACATGCGGCCCCGACCCCGACCCCGACCCGACCCATCACAGTCTCTCTCTCTCTTTACACATAGAATGCAAATTAGTTTACGCCAAATGTTAAATAAATTGTATGCTAAGGAAAAATTTGCCGCATCCTCCCACTCCAACAAAAAAAAAAAGGGCAGGCGGTCCAGGTGAATAGCCATTTTAATGTCCAGTCCAAATGCTTTTCCCTCTCCCACTCACACCCACGCTCTCTCTCTCTCTCTCTCTCTCTCTCAAAGAATGTCAATTAGGGCAAAGGGAAACCCAAGCAAAGTGTTTAATTAATGTCCAAATAATTGACAGCCCACAATTTTTCCACAAAATACATTTTCATCTGTTTACCACACTCGTTTTCCCTCTTTCTGCCCAGTGCTACTTATCATTGATTAGATGTTCGGCCTGAAGGTCAAGGTTGTGCCCGCCCACGCAAGTTAGTCAAACAATTTTCAAGGCATGACAAAAATGTTGGTCTTCTTTATATTTCGTTGGAAAATTAATTTCAATAAGAGAGAGAGAAGAAAATAGCAAAAAAAAACAAATGAAAATCTAAAGAAAAGTAAACAACAAAAGGCCAAACTGAATTCTCTAAGATCATGGCATGACAATATGTATATACATATATATACATACATATATAGATATACAGGGGTAAATATATTTATATTTGTATGCTATATTTACGATATAAATAAATTACCCCACCTATGACGTCACTTATGAAATTTTATCCAAATAGTTCTTAAGGCATTATAATAAATTTATTTGCGGCCTATATAAATTTTTCAAAGAAATCTAAAGTAATATTTTAAATAAATAACAACAGATTTTTAATTACTTTAAACAAACACAAATCAAAAAATAGTCAAAACAGCTATTTAGGAAAACAAATTGTTGTGAAATTTCACGTAAAGCAAAACTTGGAGCAATCGGATCAATAAAGAATTATCTTGGCTTCTAGAAAGGATGATTAAACCCTTCTTAACAATCAGTTTTAGCTCAAAGAAAAAGGTTGAGAAATTTAGTCTTCTTCCCAACCCAACCCAATCGAAAAAAATTGTGTTTGGGCCACTTCTATTTCAAGAACTTGTCCCACCCACATCTACATTATGTCAATAACTTTTTGCTTGCTATACCAATATCCAATCAGTTGGCGGCATTTGCTTTGCACTTTACGAACTATAGAACTGGTCAGCAGCAGGCACTACCCATCGCCCATCCCCATATCATCCCACTTCCCAGAAAGGCAAGCAACCTTTCGAGCCAAAACGACTTTCTTCGACGTCTTGTACTCTCATCGTTCTAGCCATATTTTTCTTCTTAGGCATTTTTGGCGCGTTTAATGTGTGTCAAGTGCGACATTAATGCTGGTCGTCAAGGATTAAGTGGCCATTACTTGGGGCAGCTTATGGTCTTTGGGCTAATGTCCGATGTTTTTATCTACGCTTAAATTATTGATGGACTTTCGTACGAATGAATCCCATGACTCATTCCAAAGGGTGATGATGATCATTGAAGCATAAATCTGTCTGTCTCTCTGTTTGTACATTTTCATGTGTTATCTATTACACAATTGGCTTCTATGCCTAAATTGGACACACACTCGAATTTCGCAATTACAATATATTGTGGAATGAATTTCCACCTGGCACAGCTGCAACAATAGCAACAACAACCACAACGACATCGATGAAGTGTGAGTCAGGAACCGACCGCAACCGCTCGCCCTCCCTTCACCCACGACTCGACTATAAGTTGCAGGGGTCCAGCAGCAATAATTCCATTCCACAAATGGGTAACGCACGCAAATTGCAGTTGTGCAGTTGCAACTTGCTGCTGCTGCTGGTGCTGTTGCTGTTGCTGCTTAGCGAAGCGTTCAATTGCGGAAGTTGCAACAAACAGAAGCAGTCGCAGCAGCTGCCACACACTCTGCTGCCCAAACCCAAATTCGAATCCAACTCCCAACCCTTTCCCAGACCTGCCAACCTGAATGGGCGCTGACAGCTGGGCCTGCGTCTGAGCTGAGTCTGAGTCTGGGCTTGGCCCATAACCAAAACTTAAAACAAATCAACCAGCACCAAAATAAAAACAACCAAATTTTCTATCGCTTGTCGATCTATCTCTCTCCTGGTCTCTCTATATACTAAGTATGTATGTAGATACTAGTCCCACTATATTCAGATCGCTCGTTAAGTTTTGCCGTTCCTCACGTTTACGCTTCGGTCGTTTTTATACCATGCATTCGTAGAATGAAATGGTATATTAAAGTCGCCAAAATGTATGTAACAGGGAGAAGGAAGCTTCTCCGACCCTATAAAGTATATATATTCTTGATCAGTATCAATAGCCGAGTCGATTGAGACATGTCCGTCTGTCTGTCCGTCTGTCCGTCTGTCCGTCTGAAGAATCATCGAGATCTCGGAGACTATAAGAGCTAGAGCTACCAAACTTGGCATGTAGACCCGTTTGCTCTGCAGGCAGATCGAGTTTATTTTTTTTTCGCCCCGCCCCCTTCCGCCCCCGCTATTTGAAAAACAATATTTTGAGCCTCCATATCTCGGGAACTATAAAAGATAGAGCTTTCGGATTTGGACATTAGATGCGTGCAGTGTGCACGCAGACCAAGTTTGTTTCAAATTTTGGCCACGCCCCCTTCCGCCCCCGAAATTCGAAAAATTCGATTTTCAGCCGAAATATTTATCGTATCGTAATTTAATTTGGCACACTAATACATGTCACGTATATCTATCATTCCACCAAATATCACAAGAATCGGAATAAAAATGGCCGAGTTATACATAGAAACGTTTTTCACTCATAGCGGTGCAAGGCAGATGCACGCGAAAAAGAGCGGGATAGCATATGCTGCAAATCACCGATTTGGTCGGTGGGCGCTAAAGTGCTCGTTTCCACAAAAGAGAGATAGCATTTGAAAGAAATTTAATATATATCTCTTCACCTAATGCATGGTATATCCAAGTCGGCCCGGCGACTTACTTACTTTATTTTATTTGGTTTTCAAAATGAAAACGAATGAGAATTGGTTAAGCAGAGACGACTTGTCTATGGATACCCTGTAATCTAAAGTTTAGTATGCCTCCCTTCGCCACATTAGCTAAATAAAAGGCAAAGAGAAATAGGGGCGATCCTTATCGCCCAGTCAGAACATAGTCTTTGACTATATTAATATACCCTTTATGTTTGTTAACCCTACAGAAGAACGGGTATAGGCTAGAAAAAATTGAAAATTGAAAATTATCTTTGCTCTGGCATCAAACGATTGCGCCGAGAGGCCTTTCGAGTTCCAGTTGCAATTGCAATTGCAATTGCCGTTGAGTCTAATCAGTGACAGGCATTTTGGCTTGAGCAGTAGCAGCAGCAGCAGCAGCTTCTCCACTCCACTCTACTCCACTCCATTCCAATGCAATTGAATTCATTTTGCTATGCCAAATCTTGTACAGTTTTCGATTTAAAGTTTTAGCTTTTGCCTTTATCTTGTCTCTCTCTGTTGTCTCTTGGCTGCTGTCAGCTATGTAGCTACTGGAACTGCTATTGCTTTTGCTTTGTACATAGATTGTTGTCGTTATTGTTGTTGTTGTTGTTGTTGTTGTTGTTGTTGGCAGCTTGTGCTGTCAAGTGCAATTATGGGCCGCCATTCACTGTGACCTTTGACATTGCCCGACAGCAGGGCACAAAGCGATAGACAAAGACGCAACACAAAGAGTGCAGAGACAAGAGAAAGGGGGGCAAAGTGCCAAGAGGAGGCTGCAGTTGAAGTTTTGTATTTAGTTTATACAAAAGGGAAACTCTCACACACACACACACATAGCGAGAGAGAGTCCCATTCATATCAGGGATTGTAGGTCGACCCCGCACTCCCCTCGCATAACTAGTGAAAATTTTAATTAGTTACAAAATCGAAAATTGCCTTCAAGTTTTGACAATTTCAATAAGAAACTTTGAACGGCAGTGCCACATAATAATAAAACTAAAAAAAATATAGGGGCAGACCCTGTAAATAATAGTTTGAACATTAATCGTTTAACATTTAAATTTTTGAATACGAATATATATTCATTCGATAGCCCGAAATTACCCTTAGTTAAAAGTGTTTTAGACTTGAGTGCTTGAGATCGTTTCAGGTGCACTTGAAATTGATTATTTGAATTAAATTAATAATCCATACATTTAAATGGATCTCTTAGTAAACGTTCCACCCCTCTCTTTCTGTTACCATCGAATAATCCTATTGTCTTTCAATTAAAGTGCCATAAGCCAACCAATTTCTAATCGAACGCATTTCGATTTCCCATTTATATATAAACTCGATATATAAGTATATATTTGTATATATGTAGATGGTATCATAATCCCAAGCGGAAAGCAAGCCATAAAAACATTTAGCTGATAATTTGCAATGAAAATGAAAATGGTATTATTTTGCTTCTTTTTTTCTGCTGCTGAATCCAATAAGGATTACGTGTATTTGCCGCAAATAAAAGTACCTAAAAAATGAATCACCGAATATTAAATTACTCTGGCAATTACTCAATTGGAGGTGGTGGAAGAATACGTAGGAACTCTCTTCGTTAAGGGAATTTTTGTATCTAGAAAGTCTAGTTTGCCAATTTGAAGTACAAGTATAATGAAAATGTTTCAAAATTAATGTATCATTTTTTTGTGTTAGGGTATTAAGAGATTATTACATTTTTAAGTAACTGGAAATATTGAAAATTTTATTATTCTTTGGGCAAAGCCGCAGCAAATCGATGCAAAGCAGAAACACACAAAATGTGTAGCGTCGTGGGAAGGGGTGGGGGGTGGGAGGTGGCAATGGGGGAGACGTTGCTATAACATTAAACATTTATTGTTATATTTATAAAGTTCAATATCGAAATGCAAATGGTTTGTTTGCGTTATGCCAATGTTGTTCCGGTTGTTCCAGTTGTTGTTTGCATTTGGCAACCGCAATTTTAATCAGCCAGCGAGCCAGGCAGCCATCCAGGCAACCAGGCAACCAGCAATGGTTGCAATGCCAGAGAGAATGGAGATGCATTTGGAGTGGAAAGCGTTGAACAAATTGCTTGCCTTGGTCCGTGTCGTCATGTTCAGATACAATAGATAGATGATGGGATTCATATGAGAGAATCGATGTGGATGCCAAAGTGTTTTCCATCAAAATCGAGTAGGATCGTGGTGGCGGTGGGGTGGGCGTGTTAATTATGCATCATGTAAACCAGACAAAAATCTAAACACACTGGAAAATTGGGCGCAAAGCCAAAAAGGAAGAAAATGCTTGCTTGATTTGGGCAAAATATAAACGAGCGAATTGAACTTTAAGCAAAAGGTTAAGCAAACACATGAACAAGTGTGTGTGTGTGTGGGGGGGGGGGAGGGAAAATGGAAATTTGTTTAAAAGGAAAAACTCTTAAAGACATAAAACTCAAATCCAGGCCATGACAATGACAGGCCGAGAAAAGGAAGAGAGATGAGGAGCAGAAGAGAGCGAACAGAAGGACACTTGAATTTTTATTTGCATTTTATGACTCATTTTTCACGCCTTCTTCTGCCGCTGCTCCTGCTTCTCAGTCGGGATGGTTGGTTCGTTCACTGGTTGCCTGTTTCTGTCAGTTGGGGACTGATAAAAGCCAGAAGCAGGCACCAAATTGCAGGCCGCATAATCCTTTTCGAGGGTTTTCTGGTTGATGTCCTTTTGTCGCTTTCGTTCTCGTTTTCGTTGTATAAAAGTTGAGCCAATAAATTATATGGCGGAAAATGCTTATGAAAACGCCTTTTCTTTTACTTCTCTCTCTCTCTCTCTCTCACACACACACACTCACCCACTCACTCTGGTGTGTGTGTGTGTGTTTTGTTTTTTTTTTCGGTGCCCCGCAAATAATTGAAATTGATATATGATGAAAAACCATGTTGGGGTCCATAAAACGAAGGCTGATGCCTGCTGCCTTAGATAAACAAAAGCAAACCAGACAACGACTGGCGACCACGACGATGAGGATGAGGGGCAGAGTCGGAGGCTGAGGTGGAAGATAGCCCCACAAATATCAAAATATTGGGTTATACGCAAAAACCGAGAAAATACATAGGAGTAGTCGACCTTGAGTTACCCTCACTAACTAGTCATCGATTGATGTGGCAATTCTTAAAACTATTCGATAACGATAACAATTTCCTTTTCCTTATCATGATCGATCAATTGGAAATACATGAAGAAAGGATGCTCGAAAAACGTTGAGTACTTATATACTCCATGTACGCGGTACCGAAATCGGCACGTGGATCGAATAGATTTGTAGATTTGTATAGATCTTATCGGAAGATCCTGTTAGTACAAAGGGTACAAAAGGAATATAGCACGACGAGCTGAACAGAGTCCAATGATTATATCATATAGTAGCTCCCAGAGGAACCATCGGTGGGGAATAGCACGTTTCGCACTCTGAACTTGTAGCTCTCGTTTCATTCCACATAATGTGAATCACATTCATTAAGGTTAAGGTGATAGTAAATATTTACCCAATCTTTTTATGGTTTCATATTTTCCTTGGTTTTTTGTTTTATACATATACATAAGTATGTACATACATATGTACGTACATATTTGAATATATTTTTATATATATTTAAATTTTCATCTTTTATTTTTGTTATTTTGGTGCTGTTGAAAATTGGAACACATGCGTTTCACCTTCGCCTTAATTAATATTTTGTGTATTAATTTTTTTTCAAATTTTTTGTTTAACTAAAAATAAACAATAAACGAGGCGCAAATATTTTTGTAATTGAGTTGGGAAATTGGCTAGAAGAAATAGCGGCTAGGCAACAAATAATTCAATTAAATACAGTAAATTAATTATTCGATTTATTTTTGGGATCTCATAATGAGCGGAAATTGAAATTGGAAATGAGAAGTAGGAACAAATTTCTCTACATTTATTAATTGCAATTGACAATAACCTTTTGCCTGGGCAGGGCATGGGAACGAATCGATAATTCTTTAGGCCTTAATTTAAACCGTTCGCTGGTTCTGCTAAGACTTTATTATTGAATGATATTTTGTTGGATTATTTAATTGAAACTATTGACTGCCAAGTTCACTAACAACTCGAATGATATTAAGAGGAATCAAGTCTACAGACAGATTACTTAAATAAACCACAAGTAAAACAAAAACACAAAAGAAAGGAAAACCGGAAAATGTTAACCATTATTTATGTGTGGCAAATTGTCTTATCGTTCAGTATAAATATTTGTCTTTATTTCTAAACATATAAAAGTATTCATAAATTTTCGACTAAAACTAAAATAAATAGTCCCTAACTAAATCAAGTGATAAAACTTTAAACAATCTGCCACAAGAGATTTGTGTTGGTTTATTTATGCATGTGTGTGTGTGTAAACCATTTGAGAGAATCATCCAAATAATTGATGAGAGAAGAAAGGATGAATTCACCTGCATTCCCCGCATCCCCCGCACTCACCATCGCTCTTACTCAACCTTCTTGTTCTCTTTAGTATCTCTCAGCAGAAAGTCGGAAGTTGTTTAGCCAACATAAATCCACATGAACCGAAAGAGGCAAAAGGGCATTTAAATAAATATTTGATAGAGAGTCGGCTGCATAACAAAAGGAAAAATCACAGGAAAAGCACAACAACAACAACAAAACAAAACAAAAAACCAAAACAGCAAAAGCAGAGGAAAAAGCACAACTTTTCTGTATCGCAAACACGAAGAAGAAAGGACATCGACTTCAGGACACCCTATACTATGATTTGAGAAATAAATTTCATAACTCTTCATATCCTCACTTAAATTCGAATCCTCACCTCACCTCGAAATCTCCCCACAAATCGGTCAGAGCAGAATATAGGAGGTTAAACCCTGCACAACGACTGGGTCATTCGACTTATCCTGAACTGGATACAATCACCTAAACACCCTTCTAAGCATATGTGCTGATTAGGATATGGGAAAAGTTAAGCATACGCCGTGTTGCCAACGAAACCAACCAACAAAAAACCAAAAACGAAAAAAACAAGGCCTGATTCCATGCGTGAGCAAATAATTTATACACCTTTTGAAAGATTTATGCGTCGAGGCCTGCGGCGAGGCAGAAAAAGCAATTTCCAAAGCGTGAAATTCAATTAATCTAAGCAGTAGCAGAAGCAAAAGCAGCATCAACATCAGACGACAAGTGGCAGAGGAAATGCTGTTATAGCCTGGCTAACTTCATTAAAGCCTTAACAAGTTTTAGTCCTGTCCTGTTCTATATACACATAAATACATATACATATGTACATGTAAATACATATATAATCAGCCAATCGAAATCACAAATGAGTCACACAAATTTCGAGATGAATCAGATGAGGAAAAGATGCACCAAAATGCTGACAAGGCAAAAAACCGAAAATCAACTGGAGGCACTGCAGCTCCATCTACCTCTCCTCCCTCCTCCTAACCCCTCTTTGTTCTTTCTTTGGGTCCTTCATCTACTGTTTTGTCTTTTGTGTTGTGTATATTTGGGTTAGCTCAAGTCAAGCATATAGTAACGTTAACGGTATTCTCTTGCCTCTCTCCTCCTTCTCGGTGGTTCGGTTTTTGGCTAAAAGCAACCGAAACACAACACAAAACAAATAAACAACAACGGAGAAAAACAGAAAAAGCATAAACAAAACGCCAAACTGCAAAAGCATAACAAAAAGTGCAAGAAAAACAACAAACAAAACACAAATATAAAATGCAAAATGCAAAAACTTTGTTTTTGGTTTATGGAAATATGCAAATAAGTTAACTATGAAGGTGGAGGCAAGCCCACAACAACAACAGTAACAACAGCACAAAGCAATAGCCAACAAGCAGGCCCGGTTCTAAGCCATTTTCGGGTGACAATTGAAAAACATAAATATCACATATATTTGGCTATGAGGAGGCTTTCAATTGGCGTGGAAAATATTAACAACGCCTTGAAAGAAGCAATCATAATAGTTGATAGTTTCAAAATAGTTCGAGTTCGAGTTGAATTCTTGGCGATTATTCGCTTATATTCCGAACCTGAAAATGGCCAACACGTGCAAAGGAAAAACTCTCCTCGAAGCTATGACTGTCTATGCAATTTCGTCTATTGTCAAATGCAAATTGTTCGGCTGTCTCTCACTCTCACTCTATCTCGCTCTCTCCTCCTCTATCTGTGAAAAATTGAGTGAATTTAATTGCCATTTGGTGGCAGGAAAAGAAGAAATTATGCAAAATGCCTTTAATCCCAGACATTGTAGCATACCAAATTCATATTCATGTTGCGCATACGTGAGAATAATATATGATTTTCATGCAACAAAGAAAACAAATCAAAAAAAAAATGGGAAAAATCAAAGCTCATTGAACCTGACTGGCGGAAAATCATTTCCACACACTCTGAACCGTTCATTCAAAGGAAAAACAACAACGACAAACCGAATCTGACATTAAATACCCTGGAGATTCGAATATTCTATGAATATTCACAGAGTACTCTGAGTGTTTGCTCAAAGCATTCAATCAATGGTGACTTTTTTTGAATTCTTGTACAATTTTATTCATATAAGTACTCATTCAATCAGTATTCAGTTTACCAAGTGGTCAGAATAATCAAAGTTATGAATGCATTCATGCAAGACCTCATGAATCAGCGACGAAACGAAATGAAAATTATCTATCTGGGGATTCAACTAGAAGAGTAAGTAATTCAAAATTTGTTTTCTATTCGAATATGCATTTAACGGTAACTTCAAGTCGATGCCATCACTGCAGTCCACCAAAAAAAAAAAAAACAAAAATACAAAATGTATAATTCTGTGGCTGGTTTTTAAATGAATTTGTGGCCAGTGAGGAAAATTAATTCAAATTGTTTGGCCAACCGCTTGTAACCTAACTATGATGATCACAATCAGAGACAGAAACCGAATCAAAATCAGAATCAGAAGACTCGGAAACAAAATCAACAATTGGCACGCAAACAATTTCCACACATTGAGCAAAAATAATAAACAATAATAAAAAGGCAAAAGCAAAAGCAGCAAAAACAGAGAAACAAAACTAAACAAATGCTCATAAAATGCGAGAGTCTAAATAATTGAACATGAAAATGGAAATTTTGTTATTTACAATATCATCTACATGAACCCCATTCAAATCCCCCACCCCCATCAATTTATGTTCCCTCTCACTCTCTTAATGCGACAGTTGACTAACTCGTGCTCGCTGACTGTTAACGTGACTGAAAAACTCGGGGAAAAAACTGAAAAACTCTTTTATTTGTTGCTTCCGTCATGAATGGCAACAAACAGCTGCAAAATGTTCCATCTCTTTCGTCTCAGTATCTCTCTCTCTCTCTCTCTCTCTCTATCTGTCTCTCACTCTCTTTCTGCGGTAAATATATTTAATTGCAATTTGGCATTTCAAAATTGTTTATTATTGTTTTTATTTGCATTGATATGCAACAATGGCAAATGAAAATCATCTTTTGTTGAAAAAAAAATTCTATTTCTGAGGCCCATAAATTTTGAAAGCAAATTTAACAACCACTAAGAAACTCTTGCCAAAAATTCAGATTTTCCCAGTTATTCAGTTATACATATATGAACAATTGATTTTCTATAAATCAATTCAAGACGAAATCTATTTTTATATCATTTGCAATATTATTTTAAAAGGTTGCCATTGTCATTGGGCTTTCCCGAAGGGAAGGTTAACTAAAATGCATCCTTAAACTAAACTTAATCCTTTACAAATGAATCTAAATAGAAAAATTGTATAGAAGTCTTGAAGAAACTTCAAAAGATACGGGCAAAGTTAGAATGAGTTTAAAATATGAAATGGAAGACGGATCCTCTTCTTCAAAACAAATACCTCAAAAAGTTGAAAATCTGGTTAACTATTCATGAGGATTATCTTTGGTTTTTTATAGCTAATGAAGCCACTTTTGGCACAACGTTAAAAAGATCGAAAAGTTGGGCAAAATCATCATTAAGGGTTACATCATTTGCGAATTTTATTTCGTTGCCGAAACATTGTTAATTATAGTTAATCGTTTTTCAGTTCTATTTCAATGATACATAAGATTACTCTTCGATAAACTAGATTGAAGTTCTTATTGGTCTTCGATTGTGTTGGGTCAATAAACTGCGGATTTGAGTCAGACTAAACTTTAGCAATAAATAACAAGCTAAGTGATCGGGCTTACTATATTCGTTATAACTTTTAATTTGTTTCAAATATTAATTCAAATAATTTTGATTACTCACTTTGGCCTGAAATGTGATGCCATGGAAGAAGGCCTGCTCGGCATGCAGGGGAACACGCAAATCCTGATCATCTTGTACCAGATCATACGGTGTCGATGGCATTCTCAGATAGTTTAATAGCACCGACTCGGACCACTTGTAGTATCATGAAATTGTTTTCATTTTTCTATTGCTACGCTTGTGCAGCTGATGGCGCAATTGCCATAAAATGCCACTTGATGGCCGCCGCTTTGAATGGCTCTGATGATTCGTCGTCGGCTGCAGTTGGTTGCTCCCAGTGGTTATAGTGGCGCTATTGGTGGTGGCGGTGTTGGCGGTGCTAGTGCTAGTGCTAGTGCCAGTGATTGTAGTGCTGGTGGTGGTGCCGCTGCTGGTCGCGATGTTGTTGGTCTGTTGGCTCATGCAAATTGTTGGAGAGCGAGCAAAAAGCGCGCTGTGTTTTTGTGATTGATTTGTTATGTTTTCTATATACACGATATATGTATGTATATCTGATGTATATACGACGAGTATATGATTTTTCTTTCCACTTCTCCGTACCGAAGAATCCACTGAGAGAGTTGAGCTCTTGCTTAATCTCAATTTATGAGCTTGCGGTTTTTGGTAAATTGATTTGCGTCAGTTGGTTTCGCGAGATACGTTTTTCCCCCGTTTTTGCTTATTTCTTTCTTTTACTGTTTGACTGTTTTGCTTCTCTGGTTCTTTGCTTGTCTCCTCCTCCTCCACCTCCGCCTCCTCGGTGTTTTAACGTTTTGCGTTTTATTATGAAATCCGCTCATTCACATTGGCAATTTGTGTATCTGCCTGCAAATAAATAAATCGAAATGAAAGAACATAGAAAACGTGTGGAAAATTAGAAAGGCAATCATGAGTTGTTGTAATCAATCGTAGACCTAGCCTAATCGCTTTGACTTTGTGTCGACGATTCGATTAAAGTGAGTCATTTAAGCGAACTTTGTTCTCCCTCTCCCTCTCGCTCTCCCTCGCTCTCGTTTCGTACGTTTGTTTTGGGTGCTTTGAATCAGCGGCGTTTCATTGGAAATCCATGCTAATAATCGATGAGCCACAAATTGAATCATAAAATAGACAAAGCCATCAAATTACACTCGCCGAAAAGTCGATGCCCAATGAGAAATGCTTTATTAATATAACTTTTTAACATTAGACCATCAATTTAAAGTTATTCTCACTGGTCACTTTTATTGGCTATGAAACTTTTATAAGAATTCTAATATGTATAACCTGGACAGAGCTAATTTTTTTGGACTCGACTTTTACAAATTTTAACGATACACTGGCTAATTTCGCTGAATTTACTGGCAAAAATCTATAAATTTGCAACTAGGCCAGGTTCGGATTTGAAATTTCATTGATTTCGATATGATAATGATTAAAGTTTCAACTTTAAAGTAAAAAGTCAAAAGCTTGAGACTTTTGCAGTTTCTTTTTGTTTCAGTGTTTGAATTCGATGACACCTACTTGCTCCCCACACACATGCCTTACACGCACACACTCACACACACGCACACACACACACACACGTGTTCGTGGCTTGGTTTGTCTAGCTAAAAATTTGCTTGCTGAATTTGTAATAAGGTTTTGTCTGCCCCGAAAAAAATAAGACCAAAGACAAAACTTTTTATTCTCTGTTTAACAGGAAATATCTGAATTTGAATTGAAATCAATTGCTGGTGTCTCCAGCCTCCAGTCTCTCTGTTTTCATCTCCAACTGCCTTCAGTTGCTGCTGCTGTTGCTGCTGCTCCTGCTGCTGCCACTGCTGGGGCTCCTCCTTCTTCTGTTCAATGGAGGCGACAATTTTCAAAGCCAGGCCAGAGGGTCATGGACGTTTACCCATGTAAATGACAAAGCGCAACAGCAAAGACAACAACAACAACAACGAAAACAACAACAAAGTGCCTCCAACAGTTGTTGTTTTGTTTGTGTTTTTCGTTTTTTGGTTTTTATTTGTTTATCTGCGCCTCCACCTCCCTTCTCCGCCTCCTGAGCCTCCTCAAGCCTCGAATCTGAAATCTTTGAGTCTCGAATATCTCGTATTGGCTGGCATAAGCAGAAAAGGGACAGCACGAAGAAAAAGTTTTCGAAAAGCCACCTAAAAAGATATACTCGACACTCTCGACTCGACTCTGCCTCACATTAACTTATCAATTTTGGTGTCGATTGAGTTCAAATTGCAAACGGCAGCGGCAACAGCTGATGCCACCAACTTTAAGTATCGAGGGCAATGGGTTGATAGCTTGACACTTTTTTTGGGGCGCGTCATATAAATCAGCTTTAGCTTATAAGGCAAATGAGATAGAAGCGCAGAGAGAGAGAGATAGAGAGACAGAGAGGTCAGTTTTGTTATTTGTTGGGCCGCATTCATAGTAGGATTAATGTCTCTGAGTGGAATTACAAATGGTAGGAGAGGTCAAACGAATGAAAATTCCTGGTTCAACTTTTCTAGGGTTCTTTTAGCTTTTACCTAATTATTCAATCAATCAATCGGACTAGCCAGTCCTTTCAACTGCATTTTAGTTTACTTTTTAGCCTAGTTAAAATCTCTTTATAGAACTTGTAAATTCTATGTTTCAAAATGAACTGATTGTTAAAATCTCAAGAAAGAAAGAAAACACATTGTTTCATAAGGTGGTTCTTGCATTGCACTTCAAGTCCTATAAAGTTCATTGAGCCGCCTACAAGAAGTGCTCCAGTCGGGCACACATATATCATGATCATGCTACAAGAACAAAAAAGAGTAACGAACAAAAAGGTAGTTCTACTAGGTAGTTGGTCGCCATTTTGTTGCACACACACACACACACACACATGCCCACATAGAACATAGAACCTATATAACACTTAGTACCACACACAATGGGTAAGCTAAGGTAAGGTTCAAGTACCTCAAGAATAGAGCAGGCTGTGCACTTGCGAAAGAGCGAGAGAGAGAGAGAGAGACAAAAGTGGAGGAGCACTTAACACCCACCCGCCGCACAACCAACCTCCTGCTGCACAATGCCCCATCATCGTCATGATGATCATCGTCACTTCTTTGTTTCCACACTATTCCACGCACGTTCCTAGTTAAGTATTTTCTAGTTTCATAGTTTTTTTCCTCTATTCTACACTGTTCTTTCTTTCTGTTGCTGTTTTTGTCCAAAAGCATTTTGTTCGCTAACAACTGCAACTGCAGCGCCTGCGCATAAAGAAGAAGAAGTAGAAGCCAAGAGACAGAGACAGAGAGAGAGAGAGAGGGAGAGAGAAAGACAGAAAAATATATAATCAAAAACTTGTATCGCCTGCAAGTGAATGACTTGGGCCCAGAAGCATTTAGACCAGACCAAACCGGTTTTGTGACTCTGGCTCTTTGGCGTCGTCGTCGTCGTCGTCGTCCAAGTCGAAGTCGAAGTCAAAGTCTTGGTAACTTATACGATTCAGACGACAGACTTCCTTTCCGGTTCTTGCATATAGAGTGTGAAAGATCGAGGTCAGAGGGAGGCGTGGAGCGGTGGACCAGTATGACGGAGAAGGCTGCAGGCAGAACTGCAGTCAGCTGCAATTTGTGAGTGTGTGTGTGTGTGTGTGGTACAAGTTGTAGTTGCTCTCCTCCCTCTCTTTCTCCATCTCCATCTCTGACTCTTTCTGGTAATTACGTAGCAAAAAAAAAAAGAAGAAAAAAAACATCAAGCGGAATCGGGTTTTATGTTGTTTGAAACTGAAAATATTTTACATTTTCTGCGCAGTCGCAGCAGCCTTAAACCGCCCGCTCACACCCCTGACCCCTCCCGGCACCCTCACCTCTACCGATTGCACTTGCTGTAGATTATGCAAGGAGACAACAACAACAACAACAACAACAATAAAGAGCAATGGGGAAGAGAGTGCGCAGAGGGGGCGGGCAGACACAGAAAAACGAAATCAAACGGAATGAAATGAAAACGAGTTGTTGTTGTTGTTGGCGTTTTGCGGAAAAACTTGAAAGGAAAATTGCTCAAATTTTTGTTGTGATCTTTTTTTGAGGCGTTTTGTTTTTTTTTTTTATCTTTTGCCAAATAAACATACGCGATTACCAATTATAAAGAAAGAAAAGATGGCTAAAACCAGGCAAGAGCTAAGCAGCTAACAGACAGCAGCTGGGCAGCTGTGCTTCGTCTCCTTTTTGGCCAATCTCTCATGGCCAAGGCATTAATCTTGTTTTCGATTTCAAACATGGGAATCGTCTCCTTTAGCTAGCTATCTCTTTCTATCGTTATCACATTCTCTCTCTCTCTCTCTCTCTCTCTCTCCGACTCCTCTGCCTGTCTGTGTGTCTCTCCCTGTATTATTCTTGTTCTCTTATCCCGATCGCCTTTGTCGTCTTTGTATAAATTTATGATGTCCAGACAAGACTGAATCGGCCAGAAGACACTATACGAGACGAAACGGGATGAGGCGCTATTGGGTCCGGAGAGTGGGAGCGGAAGGCCGAGCAATGCAAAACTTTTTTTTTCGTTCTGTGTATCTATAAGATACTTTTTGCTCTTGTTGTTGTTGTTGGTGGTGGTGTTGTTGTTCGAATGAACATTTGTGTTACGCGCCTATAAATAGCAATCGGGGCAGCCACACGGCTCGTCTCCTCCGCCGTCTCCTCCTCAGCCACTCCCGCACCTTAGCATGCCCCCCGCCCCGCTACTGCACCCCCACTAGAATTTCCACCTCTACACACACACACACACACACACAAGCATAATGAATCTTAATTTTTTTTCTTCTTTCTTTCCAACGATTGCCAAATAAAAGTTTTAGTTAAGAAATTTTTCTGAAATATTCTATACATATTTCTCGGTCTCTCTCTCCCTCTCACACTCATTCTCTCACTCGCTCTTTCTGGCCTTGACTAGTTCTTAAACATGTGTAACTTCTTTAGCATAACTTCAAGCAAAAGGAACCGACAACACAAATAAACGATCAATGCGAAAAACAAAAGGTAACAAAATTGAAAAACTACACAAAATGATGAAGCAACCACGATGCTTAGATACCCTACATGTTGTACCGAGAAGTCAAAATATACCCTTACTTACGTGTCTCTTTAAGACTTATAAATTATCCCAACTAATAAATAGATTCAATTAAATTCTTTGCCTTTGTATTTAAACATTAAACAAAATCCTTATCACTCGCTCAGCACAACAATTTTTACAATCTTTGATGGAACAGAATTCTATATCTTTTGATATGACGAGAGAAATTTGTAACAAATTTAATTTATATAGAGTATGATCAAGATAGAAATCGATCGATTGATTCTCAACTGCGGAACTAAGGGACCCATTTTCAGTAAGGGCAAAACATGGAAGAATGAATGCAGCAAAAAAAAAAGCTATCAGCAATTTTGTCATTATCTTCATATTTAGCATTGATTATGCTGCTCTTTCTGCTGCTTCTGCTGCTGCTGCTGTCGCTGCTGATGTTGCTGCTGTCTTGAGTATGTGTATCTGACAGATGCATTTCTTTGTTATTGGATCAAAAGACACATTCGAAATTATTCTTGGCGTTTTTGCGTTTTTAATATTTTGTGCCATATTTCTTATAAAAATAATAATAAACACAATGGTAAATTGGCAACTGTTTTAGGTAGTTTTTTTGGCACACAGTCAACAGATAGAGACAAAGTGCAGAGATAGGCAGATAGATAGAGAAAGAGAGAGTGAGAGAGAGAGAGAGAGAGATCTGCAGTTTAGAACACAATTTTACGAATAGGTAATCAGTTTTCGTACTTTCAATTTCACTTACACTTATCAAGCGAGAGATGCTCGTTTCGTTTTGGCCAGTAAGTTATATATACATACATAGGTCTATATGTAGTTTCACAGTTATTATAAACACACGCACACACACACACACGCACACACAGATACAAAAATAAAGACAAAAACACCTACAGCTTGGCTTTTGAACCGTTGATATGGTTGTTTCCTCTCCGTCTTCTTCTTATTCCTTTTTTTTTTGAATATATGTGATTCTTTTGCTTTAGACTTTTTTGTAGTCTTTTTTGGTGGGTTTAAAATTTAACTGCCAATTCTCGGAAGAAGACACAGACGACGCCACCGCTTCGTTCTACTACTACAGCCTAGAGTGAATGTTAATAGACGCCGACTTGTTGCTATGTTTAGCTTTTTGTTTGACTTGTTGTGGAAGTTCTCCCTTCTTTCTCTCTCTCTCTCTAAGTCTCTCTTTGGATCTCTTTATCTCTGTTGCGCTGTTTCGTTCCTTTTGAATATCTTAGAATAGTTTTAATTTTGAACGGAAAGATTTCATAATTTTTACCTTTCCACACACACAAAAAAAAATCAACACGGAACAACGACAAAAAAAATATGACAAAAAATTTGTGTAATCAACAAACAAACAAACAAACAATCGAACGAACGAACGAACAAACGAAACGGACGTTAGAGATTTTCGTCGTTTGAAGCTTTCTTGGAACTAACGCTTGTTCACGTTACGTTACGTATACGCCGCTGTGAACCGACTGTCTGTGACTGACCACAACGAACGCCGAACACAAACTGAAGCGCGCTGCCAGCGACGATGGCGACGACGACGCAGCGACAGCGACAGCGCCGCCAAAGAAGCAAGCATTGCGACGCCAAACAACAGGCAGCAGTTGCTACTAGCACATATTTGTACGTGCATATACAGGGTGTTCCTGGTAGCAGCCCCAGCAAACCAGTTTGCCATGCGGCGGGGGCCCCAAAGCATTTTCTCTTCGATTCGGTTTCTCGGTGTGTCTCGTGTGTCTCGGGTGTCTCGAATGCCTCTCTTATATCTCGGCTCTCGCTCTTTCTCGCTCTCACTCAGTCTCTCTGTGTTGCTCTCTTTGTCTGCGGATATGCGAAAGCGAAAGCCATTGGCCAATCAAATGGCTTGAATTCCACGTGCTTTTGAATTTGGTTTGCTTACGTTTCGTTACCGTTACGAGACCAGACCGAAGCAAATGCGTTCTGCTTGCTGCCTGCCTGCTCTCTGTTTTGGTTTTTCATCATAGAGTTAGTTAGTTACTCTCTTACCATCTCTTCGCAGGCAAATTGTTTAAACATTTAAAGAGATGTTTATTATTATTACTAAAAAATTGAATACAGGGTGTCTATCAAAAATCGGAGACTACAATCCCTCTCTCATACTTATGTTCGATCCTTCAATCAACAATTATTCTTTGTACTCATGGCGAGAAAGGGTAACTAACAAACTTTTGTTCATGTTAACCTCTCAAACAGATCGAAATTGCCTGGTAATTTCAATTAGATCCATATAGGTTATAGATCGCCACGTTTAGGCAAGTTAGTGAAATGGGAAAAATATTCCAAAAAATGGGAAAGTATCTGTTAATTTGATTAGAACCGTAGGGATAACTTGTGTATTTTCAGTTTAGATTCATTTCCATTCACACGTCTGTCTTGTTTAGCCTTTTTAGAAGGAAGAGGGCAACAGAGTTGTCTGTATAGATTTCATGTGAAACCTCAGAGTTATCGATAAATCTTAATTATTATTGTATACGGAGTATCAATACATTCTATACATTATGGTCATGAGATATATCCTACTACACATAGAACCAACAAAAAATGTTTCAAAAGATTCTAGTTTCTCTTATGTGTACATCTATGTGTAATAAGGACTTTGCTGACTCTTAGATGACTGCGGATTAACTACCTTGCCCCGAATTGTGTCTCTCAATGCAAAATCCGTTATTTCAATATATTTAAACGAGCCCAAGTAATTAAGGGGCTAAATTAGTCTTCTTAATAGAGAAAGCTTCATTTTAGTATCGTTTGTTTCCTCTTTAGAGTATCATATTATGCGGTTTCGGTTTCAAGTTGCACTCACTCTGCTTGTCTCTTTATTTGGTTTAGTCGTTCGTTCGTATGAAACAGGTAATTTTTGAAAATAGAAACAGACCGGAGGACTCTTTGAATAAAGCTTAAGCTATTGTTTATTTAACAGACTGAAGTCGTATCTAAAATGACTACATTAAAGAGCATAGTTTTTGGCGTCATTTGAAAAAGTTTGCAGTATTATTTGTATGTATGTATGTTGATGTGGATCATAATTTTTGGCATTTTAAGACCGCATACGACCCCCGAACCATTGTGCCATTGCTGCGCACATACCTAAGAAAATGAATTCATTTGGCCACAATCTCATCATATGCCAGAGCTGAGTGTGAGGCTCGCCAGGACAACTCACTTGGCATATTTGCGTGGATATATCCACGCATTACTCATCCCGTCCAAAACCACGTCCATGTCTACGTCCTTGCGCTCCAGCCACAAGCCGCTGACATTTCTATGTGACGATGTATTCAAGGGAAATATGCAAAAACCTTCGCCTGGTTGCCGCAATCATTTTCCATAGAGGAGCAAAAAACAAAAAAAAAATAAAAGAAAAAAATGAAATAAAGGATGACAAACAGGCGAGCAAACTCGAGAAGGATGTGCCAGATCAGAGCAGAGCAGAGCAAACGACACGGAACGATGATGACAAATGCCACCGCCAAGGACGAGACAACATAGAAAAACTAAACTGGGCATAACTTGGCCGAAATTGGCTGCGAAAAGTGTGCACAGCAATCGAATATGTATATATCTACTATATGCGGATGGCAAAATAAAAAGACAACTCGGGGGAAATGTGGTACAAGTATCTTAGCCAACTGACTTCCTTCCGTTCCGTTTCTTTCCTTAGCTTCTGTTCCGTTTTGTTTCGTTTCGTTTCTGGTTTTAATTAAAAAGCCAGCTACAGTTTGAAAATGATTTAGCCCGCCCGACCTCTCTCTGTCTCTCTCCTATCATTAAAGTCAAATCAATTAATTGCGCCCAAAAGCAGGCAGCGTTTTCTTCTTGTTCATCTAAGAGATGAGAACATATTTGATAAGCCATAAATAGCAATAAATTTCTTGTCACAGCTGTTGTAGCTCTGTCGCTCTGTTGTGCTTTGTCTTAACGCTTCGTTAAATTTGCATTAATTTATGTGGCGGAAATGGGGGATGTGGGCGGGGCGTGGCTGTCTCCTTTGACTTCGCCTTCGACTCTGACTCTGACTTCGACTTTGACTAAACGAAATTGTCTGACAGAAGGAAGAAAGGAAATTGAAATGTAGGCAGAGCTTCGGGAAAATCAATCAACAAAGCAAATAAATACAATTAATGTTACATTAAGCATACGCCATGTTGTATTCCCCAGCCCAACCATCCTGCCCATTCTAAGGAGGTTGAAAAATTCAGGTCGTTGTTGTTGTTGGGCATACATTTTGCTTGCTGGCAACAATTCTTTTGCAATTTTTATGCACATCAACGCAGATGAGAGATGCACGCGAGGGCCGGGGGGGGGTAGCTGCTCCTGCTTTATGCAAATACACGGTGAAAAGAGGCCAGACGACATCTTTTACCATAACATCCTCCTGCTTGTGGAGAAATGTATGAATAAAATAAAAATCAAATATGCACTGGCGTGTAAATTAATGTGTACAACACTCAGACTTACGACTCACCAACTCACACAGTATTCACATTCACTTTATGCATAATTTTATTTTCACAATTTTCCTTCCCTTTCAGTTTTTTGCCTTGAGTTTTTTCTTCTTCGTCTCATTCGTTTAACTTGTTTAATTGAAAGCAATGAAAAATGGCCCACAAACAAAATGGAAGTGCAAACGTAGAAATCATCAAGCATCATCATCGTCATCATTATGTTTAACTAGAAAATTGAAGAAATACATATACATACGAATGTATGTGTGTGTGTGTGTGAGCGCGCGGCTGGATGGATGGTTGTGAGGAGGCCGGAAGTGGAGCCAAGTTGTTGAGAAAGTTTTGTAAAGAGCTTAACTTTTTCACTCTGCCTCTGCCCCTCCATCACCCAAAATGAAAAGGATGAAAAAAAGGGGGAAAAAAAGGAAGACCAATTAACAATTTTTCACATAGAAATTATCGACTTTAAATTATTCACAATGTTGGGAAAATTGAAACCAGAGAGCGAAGATGAAAGGGACCAGACAGACAGACAGAGAGGGAACAATAACAATATTCATTAGTCTAACGTGAGACAAATTTATCCAATGTAAGGTGGATAATTACAGAGTAATAGGGAGACAGATATGGATAGAGTTAGAAAATGGACGGCTATTCAATTTTTGCTATTGAAAATCTAATGGAGAACTCTCTCTCTCTCTTCATCCAGACGCCCCTGGCAAAAAGCAACTATCCTACGTCTAACATGAATATTAACGAAATTGAGACAAATTTATATGATTTAAGTAAATAAATTGACAGAATGCTTAAGTCCGGTTATATTTGCATAGCTAGAGATAGAGATAGAGACACAGACAGGAGACGGAGACGAAGACAGGACTTGAGGCAAATAAAGGGACAAATTGATATGGCCAAGCGCAATTGTAGGAATCGTTTTTTGTCGTATGTATCTGACAGATACAATTTCCTGGCAATTGTAATTTAAAGACCATTTAAGTTGTAAAACCTAATGTCGATGAATCATTTATAATGTTCACTAATTAAGGCTAGACATTAGGAGATAAAAACCTTTTACGATAGAATGCCAGTTTGTGACCAGTTCAGTCAACATGTGGCCTTTCTCAGTGGTGGTCGTCCCCCTCCTAGTTCATCTGCAGTTGAACGAAACATTGCTAAGGATCCATGCGGAGCGACCCTATGAAACAGTGTTAATACTCAAACACAGCCAGATGAGAGAAGATTTTGGGATAAGATCTGAGAATTATGCCATTTTAAGGATATCGGAACGAGACGAATACCCTCTGGCTTCCAGCTATAACAATGAAATGTTGGCTCTGATCTATCTAAATAGAAACATGGCCAGGAACATGGCATTGTGGTTGGCCCTGGACAAGAATCTACATAATATGAGGCATGTGCGATTGATGTTTGTAATCGAACAGGCAAAGCAACTTCAATTCATTGCCCAAATGGCTGAGGAAATGAAATTTCTGCAAGTCGCTGCCATGATGGGAAAAACCATTTACGGCCTAAAGCCCTTCTTTGTCCAGGATAAGTGGCGTATAGTGATGATTGGTGATTGCATCTACGCGAATTTGAATGATTTTCAGGGTCATTTGCTGCTGACCCTGCCGGACCAGTTTCCACCACGTTCTCTGGTTTACTATGACAAGGAGCGACATCTTCGGGCCACGGGCTATGTGACGAAATTGATACAGGAATTCGTGAGGATACACAACATAACGATGCATTGGGAACGTTCTATACGGCCAGGCAAGCAATTGTCGCTGATTCTATTGCGGAATATGACATTGAACAACACAATCTGTTTGCCCTTGAGTCTATGTGGTTTCGAGGCTCCCAGCGAGATGGGAGTCTTCTCCTATCCCTACGACTTGGCCAAATGGTTTGTCATGGTCCCATGTGCCCAGGAGATACCCACCGCCGAGGTGTACATCGTGATATGTAGCATAAAGCTCGTGGGAGTTCTCTTTGGCTGCTACATCATATTCGCCGTGCTGGACACTTGCTTTGGATGGCTCCTGCTCGAGAAGAGAATGGATTGGAGTAGTAGTCTGTGGTTCAACGAACGTCTAATTGCCGGCATGATTGGGCAGTCGTTTAAGCTGAATGCCCACAATATGCTTAGCTCTAGAGTGACGCATGCCCTGCTCTTTCTTCTGGGTCTCGTGATAAGCACCCTGTATGCTGCCCACTTGAAGACGTTGCTAACCAAGCGACCGACGCAGCGGGAGATTGCCACTTTCAATGACCTGAGGGATCGTCAAGATGTTAGCATCTATTTCGATGATGCCGAACGTTTCTATCTCAACATGTTCGATGGTGCTCGTCCCATGGACAAGATCCGTTCCCGCATTAACTATCGCAAGACCAAAGACTTCCTCACTCTGCGCAATCAACTGAACAGAAGTCAAGCGTTCTCCACCTCATCCGGCGAATGGCTGATCACCGCAAAGCGTCAGGAGTTGTTCGAGAAGCCATTTCTCTGCTGCCATCCGGGCTTAGTGATTGGCAATTTCCTTCTGCTATCCGTACCGATGCAGGCGAATTCCATATACGAGCGACCATTGAATCGACTTATTCATAGGGTTCACACCACGGGTCTCTTGAATCACTGGAAACAGCAAACTCTTCGCGAGATGACCGAGCTGGGCGAGATTAGTCAACAGGATCCGTTTCATTACAAAAAGTTCCACGAATTCCAAGTGGCCGACTTGGCTTGGGTGGGTCTATGTTTAGTCACGGGTCTAGTCCTTGGACTAATCACATTTCTATCTGAAATAACCTTTGGCCGATCTTCCAAATCATCTCAATCACAAGCTATATGAATAAATTAAAACTACAGGATATTGAATGAATTCTTAATACGACCTAATTTTACCACGATATTCTGACCCCGCAAAGTGTGCTACACTTCCTTTACCCTAGCAAAGGGTCAGAGAAAGAAGCTTAATATAGATAAATACATTGACAGATAGATGGATAAACAACAATCGAAACGTGAAGTATTATCGTCTTATCATTATGATTTCTAAGAGCGATTGATGCCTTTATTATATTGATGGCTGCTTCCAACCAATTGAATAGTTCTCTGCCTTAGATCATTGTGAGAAATATGCAATCAAATATAATGTTTGGGTTTTTCGTTGTGTCTCTTTGTTTGTATGTTTGTATTTATAAGTACATTTAACATATGTAGGTGCTTGTGGCGCAAAGTTGTTTCCCTTGTCACACAGCAGCAGCATTTTGAGAAAACTTTTGCAATAAAATGCACGTAAAAACGTAAAAATGCCAAAACTAAACAATGTACATGTACACCGCTTGCCGCCCGCCCTTTCCAAAGATGAAAGTGGAAACTTTGGGTCAATTTTGAGTGACCGCAACAGCTATAAGCAATTGCAACCGCAACCCCCAGTCCCCAGTCACCGAGTCCCCCAGTCCCATTTGTTGATTTGTTTTATTGCCCGAGACCAGTTCTCTCTGGGTTGCTCCCTGGTCAATAGTTTTTCCACTCAGACTTATCATCGCTTAAACTTTAGCCGTAACAGACGTAGCATTGTAAACATGTCAGGTTAATCAGCGTCGAAAAACTTTTAATTAGACAAATTATAAAGTTCATGGAAACTTGGGAAAACATGTACATGCATAAAAACAGCGAGATGGAGTGGGAGCCGGACAAAGTGGAAGTGGAAGTGGCAGCGGAAGAAGCGCAAAAGGGTCGGTCCGCGTTAGCGAAGGAAAAAAGCGAGCAAATTTTTGCTGATGCCTGAATTATTAATCATTTTGGCCAAAGGGTTGCCAAATTGCGGGCCATAATCATCACAACAAGCGAGGAAGCACCAATGATGACCTTCGTGCTACTAATTGATGCATCACCTTAAGACCCCTTTCCCCTCATTACAAGTCCTTTCTTTCGTATGAAATTTCACGACAGTTCTAAGCTCTAATTATTACATTTACCATGTAAGGCAGCAAACTGCGAGGAAGCCACATATCTTGCCATTCGGAATCTCGTTTAAACAGGAAAATAAAGTTTTGTATTAACTACAAATTGAATATTGAAAAATCTGTGATCTAAGATAGTGTGTTCAAGGACATGTCATAAATAAGTGACCGTCGGACCGTCTCAACCGGAAACGGATATACAATTTCAGTAATTCTTTTCAATTTTCGTTCACTTCTCTTTATTTTTCTGTGTTTTCCTTATTCTTTTTTTTTTTTTTTGTGATGAGTGACCAGAAATGTCGAAGAACTCTGTCGGCGACCTCAGCCGGAGATGGCGACGCATAAAAAGGAAATTGCCAAGCCAAAAAGAAAAGAAAAAAAAGGGGAGAAAGAGAAAAAGAAAGAAAAGGCAATGCCAGAGAGTTGGCCCTGTTGCCAGAAAAAGTTTTGTATTTGTTTTTATTGGCGTGAAAAATGTAATAATGGATTTTCCCCATGTATGTGTGTGTGCCAGAAAATGTTCTACCCACCCCTCCCACCTGCCACGCCCGTTGCGAGATGAGTGTGAGAAAGAGAGAGTGAGAGTATCATTTTGAGGCATATGTTTTGTCGGCCTGAGGCTGTTTTTTGATGAAGTTATATGTGGCTGGCAACTATTCCACATATGCATACAGACACACACACATACACAGCAGTAGTATATGTATGTATTTGTACTTATATACATACATACTTACCATAGATTCTCTACTTTATGGGTGTAGCTTTTTATGCGTAATGTCTAGCATACTTTTCAGCGTTAGGGTTTAGCATTTGCTGCTTATAGAGCATAGCAAACATTTTATTAAGGTCTTGCAATTCAATTACTCTTGATTTTTTATTATCACTCTTTTTATTATTTATTACTAAAACTGGAACATTTCAACCTATGTATTGATATATTAAGTTTCTTAAAGAAGTAATTTAAAAGCAATTTACAAGACATCAGAGATTATTATTACTCATATTCATATTCATATTTTCAGGTGAACGAAATTCGGATACTCGAGTGAAACATATTCTACATACATAAATATATGAATTGTAAATGGTAAGTCAAGTTTTTATTTACAATCTGAAATATGCACTTTACTACTTCTCTCGACCCTCATTTAATTTTGACCAATCCAATTTTGGATGCAGTTTTGTAATGCATTCTTGTAAAGTTTTCTAAATATTTAATCAAGTTGTAAGCAATTCGTAGAGTATTTCAACTTGAGTTTTCACTTTCATCTCCTTGACAATATTTGTCACTTTGCCATTACTTTCTCTCCCTCTCTCACACTGTCACTTTGTCTCTCTTTCTCTTTGTGTGTGTGTGTGTGTGCCTATATGCAGTGTGTTGTTTGTATTTGGGTTCTGCTCGTGTGAAAATGCGCCTAAGGTCATGGTCAAGAGTCCGTTATGGGTGACAGAGAAAATTCCAGTAGCATTTTCATCTTCTCTTATATATTGAACTGAACAAGAGAATTGGGCAACAATTTTGTCGTTGCTTTTGCTTTAATTTCAATGACATGCGATGCCTGAAAGCTGGCTCCATCAATCTTTGGGGCGCACTTCTTCCTTTTTCATTTTGGGCAATTGTTTTTCATTTAGTTTTTGCGAGTCCCAGGCAGTACACGAAAAGTCACTAAACAATTTTGTTGTCGATTTGCGCGTTTCGAATTCAATTTGGTTTTTGCATTTTGCATTTTTCACTTAGTCAGTTCTGACGTGCAGCGAGTTATAAAATCGAATTTATTGCAGTTGAGTGGATCCACTGGATGATGGCTCCGATAGTTGGGGATGGGGATGGGATGATGGTGGAGGAACAGCAGGCACCCACGCTGAGTGCAATTTTTGATTTGGCAAATATGTTTTTTTCCCCTTTTTTTTTTGGTAGGTGATGGGGGGAGGGACATGCTAGGGGAAAGGGTAAGTCTGTCTATTGTGACCGTCAACTGTTGTTAGTTTTTGACGTTGATTGAATTGACAGTTTCCCTGAGAGCACTTTCCTCTGGGGATCATGCATATTTATTCATCTAACTGAGGGTCCTTCCTTTGACCCCCGATAAGAGTCGGTTTATTAATTCTTTTCGTTGTTTGTCCCTAACAGAAGGATGAATGTCGAGGATGATGACGTTCACGACGATGATGATGACGCTGTGCGGTTGCTTCTTGTTGTCCTGGTAGCCAATTTGTGGACTTTGTTTGCCCCCATACACAACTAGTAGTACATTTTTTTGTTCGCCCCCTTCCCATTCGTTTGTCTGTGTGTGTGTGTGTGTGTGTGCCTGTTGTGCCTGTGTGTGCTTGTCTAAGCATGTTAATTGAGTTATATCTGGGTTTGGTTTCATCCTCTCTTGAGTGCCTAAAAGCAGGCAATAAAAAATATGAAATACCATCAACAATTTCAACATTTTAACATTGGTTAACAAGTGCCGACACATTCAAGTTGATGTCTGGAGTAGTCCCAGCCAAGCCAAGGCAATTGTTGCCAATATTTGTACATACATATAAGTATACACCATATACGTATATGTATATATTTTTATACATTTGACAAGCATATGAAACACTTGACAGCCCAACAAGCTGGCAAACAAACATGACAGCTTCAGCCACTTCAAAAACAAACTCTACTTGCTTGCCAGTTGACAGAAGATGGTGAACCATATGCTTAGCTCTGGATGGCACAATAAAGTGACAGGGCATTAGAAATTGCCTTCGCAGTGGTATTGCGGTACGTAAATCTAACTGATTATTGATCGGCAGTAATCGATATGTTCTTAGTTTAACTTGTGCATCTTGGTAAATTCAACTAATGTGTGAGTGTTATTAGCACACAGAGCAAACTCAAAAAACATTGTGGAGTTGAGAGTTGATAAGAACTCTCGAGTGTATTATGTACATCAGGTAAGCTCTATAATTTATATTGTGAAAAAGATACTAATGCATAATTCTCCTTCAATCTAGGATTAGCTCCTTCGCTGCGATCAATCAAATGGATTTGCTGAGCAACTTCATTTAATACAGGTAAGCTCTCTAAAATATTTCTACTCGCTTTTTAATCGCTAGTTGTAAGTTTTCTTCTATATATACTCACTGAAGATTTAAACACAGATATATTGTCTAGCTTTTGCCTGCGTTTTTGGGGTCTTTTTGAAATCTTTTCATGGTAAAGATAGTTTTTTGTACCTAGACAAAACTTTTGTGGAATGAAGTTAAAATCTATCGATTCCATTTGTGGGATTGAAACCCAAATGGTTTATGAATCCGGGATGCAGAGAGAGAGAGAGAGAGAGATAGAGCGAGAGAGAGGGGGTGAAGGGAAGAGGAAACTCCTTGATTATCTCGACACATTAAATGTGCTGAGAGACGATTTATTTGCCTAACTTCATTTGACATTCTTTTTTGTGTATGTGTGTGTGTGTGTGTTGATTCGAGTGCAAATTGCTAGTCATTAAAACTAATTAAAACAAATTTAATTGCCTTTAAAGGGCGAACGTGTCAAATTAGAGCAATGCCAAAGTTAGATACTGCGGCCACTTACTACCCAGGGGGAAGTAGAAAAATAGACACAAAAAACGACAAAACAACGAGAACAACCAAAAACACAGTTACTAGAAAAAGAAGTCAAAATATCTACACGTGACCGAGCGAGCAGGCGAGCGAGCGACCCACCTCCTGGGCAAAACAAGAAGAAAAGTCAACGCGGGAGAGTCAATAAAAAGCCAAATGGCCATAAGAAATGTCCTCTCGCAGGAGGAACTCTAAAAGCAACAACAACAACGAAGCAACCGAGCAGCCAGCCAGCCAGCCAACCAACCAAACATTCCAACTTAATGTGCCTTGAAAGGAAACAGGAGCAAACAGCCAGCAAACAATGGCAAGAAGCAGCAGCAACAGCAGCAGCAGCAGCAGATGAACAAACTGTAAAATGGCTTTAAAAAGGAAATATTTAAACCGAAAGTTTTTGGTCAACTTTGGGTGAGGTGAGGAGAACTCCTCTGTTTCTGAGTCGGAGTCAGAGTCTCAATGCAAGGACAAAAGCTATTGTTGTGAAATTAAATTCCAACTATGTTGCTGGGCCACCGCACCCCCCTCCCCATGCTGGACTCCTACGGTTTGGAGATGCTCCGGACCAGGTAGGTAAAGAGCAAGTCCTTTTTGGCCAGAAAGCTGCTTTTGTTATTTTTACACTTCATTGCCAAAGAATTTACTTTGTGTGTGTGTGTTTCATTCGCCTTTGTTTCCGCCGCAAGGGCAGGCAAGTGGAAAGATAAAACTTGTGTCGACTTAGAAGAAACACTCTCCGCCCTCTGCCCTCCGCCCTTAGCCATCCCTCTCTCCATCTCCATTTCCATTCACCATTCACCATTCTATTCCATTTGGCCCCCTTGCTGTGTGTTGTTTCCTTTTCTTATGCTAAAACTTGGTCTATTTGCTTGTAGTACGCCTGTCACTGAACTGGAAAACCATCTCATTCCGTCCGTTCGTCCCTCCGTTTCTGCCCTCCTCTCGCTCTCTCTCTCTCTCTCTCTCTCTCTCTCTCTCTCTCTCTGTCCCTGTGTGTGTGTGAAACAATTTTGGTATTTTATGTTCCCGACCCGCCCATAAAGGACATATTTTTCATAATTCTCATAGGCTTGACAACAGCAACAAATAAATGATAAGTAATATACATTTTGTTGGGGGGCGTGACAGTCAGTCGATAAGGCTGTCTGCTAACTTCCTCTCTCTCTCTCGCTCCCTATCCATTTTCTCGTTTTTTGTGTCATTTTCATTTTTATTGAATTTGCACCTTGACAAACATTTGCCCTGCCATGTTGATGATGATGATGCCCTTGTGGATGGCTCCTGGGTGGAGGGACGAACCATGATGATGGGTTTTTGTTTTTTAAACATTTCTGACATTTGCCTGCCGTTTTTATTTAGGCATCTTGTTTAGTATGTATATTTATTTTGACTGCCACCGTATAAGGTTATTATGCAGCGTGTAATTTCTAAACTTTGAATGTTTCTTTTTTATCCTCGTTAAAGGTCAAAGAGCATCACAAGCGCAAATGGAAGTGTATGACTTCATTTGAGATTCCTTCTTTAGCGTCGGTTGTTCATTCAACCTCTATTCCCTCTTTTGGGATAAAAAAATACAAGAATAATCTATAATTTATTCGATTGCTCATTGATCATCATTTCGATAAATTTTGCTCTAACGTTGCCACTGCTGGCATCAGGGGTTGCCAGACCCATTGCTCTAGCTTGCAGAGATTTATGCATTCAAAAAGTGTCCTTCTCCTGGCAAAACACCTTCATACATAGATATGTATATGTATATCAAATCGCCAAAAAGAGACATTTGAAGTTTTTGTATTATGCTTAAAGCTTAAGGCTTTAAGTTAAGCATCAAATTGACAAGTTTCTGGTTTGGTTTTGGTTCATTTTTTGGTTGCCTTGACGTATACGTGATGTGGACAAATGTTGCCAGCGCTGATTTTTTTCCCACACATACACACACACACACACACATGTTGCGAAGATGTATGGGGTGTGGGGGCGGTCCAGTTGTGTTGGGGGTGTGGCATGTATCGCATTGCAGACAGCAATTTCATTTGAAATTTAATGCCAAGTTTGAAAGGCAACGCGTGCCTGGCATACACATCCTGACGTTCTCGCATTCTCCCATCTCTATCATTTTTTTCCAGGCGTCTCCCTTCAAAGCCCCCGTCGCCAAACCCGCCCTCACCCACGCATTAAAGCTCATTGAAAATTTTCTAAAAACAACTTTGTTTGCTAATTAAAAAAGTTGGCAAAATAGCGTGAAATTTAACAGCTTTAAATATCCGTGGTGGTGGCGGTGGCGGCGGCGGCGACGGCATATAGCCTGTCACAAATAGTTACCCAACGCCTCCGACTCGTACTCCGACTGCCACTTCAACGCCAGTTCCCACTCCCACTCCCACTCCCAACTCAACCCAAAACAATTGCTGTGAAAAACCCAAGGAACCGGGAACGTGCAATGCATATTAAGTGAGAATTTTTCAGCTCTAACGAGTTCTTTCGGGCTAAATGAATGAGACTAGTGAAGGACATGTCTGGCATATGATGGAACAAAATGAAAATGGCTGCAAAAAGCGTAAATTAAATATAAAAAAAACCAACACAAAGCAAAACAAAACAAAACAAAACAGAGAAGAGGCAGATGTTGATGAATAGTTCAAAAAAGCAATGTACATATATGAGACATGCATGGCTGATGATTAGCAACAAACTGTTGATGCCAACAACTAAGGAAATCTGCTGCGCCCCTCCACAATCAATCAAAAAAGCATCGGATGAAGGTTGGGACGAGTCGCTGGTGAAAGCTGCAGCTGAAGCTGTCATCAATCTTGTAACCAAATGAGGCCACCGAGGCGTATACGTAATGTGTGTGTCTGTATGTTTGTGTGCGGCGAAGTAATTAATCCTTTTCACTGTATGGCAAAGGATCCCTTCTCGAACCAATCGTGTGTAAATGATGAAATGCATAGCTAATGCGTATCGAATTGACGCCTGATTAAGGGTCAATAGACTAGCTAAAAGTCACTTTAAAACTATCCCCTTGGATTATCTTACTTTTTCGTTTCTTTAAGTTTACGCCAGAGTCAAGCTCTCTCTCTCTCTCTGCGATAAAAAACAAAACGAAAGTAATTTAAAAATCATTACGCATACGTATGTACATACATGTGTACATTAAGCAGCAATGAGAACAGTTTACGATTACTTATCGTTGAATTATTTTCATGAAATTCCACATGGAACCGATTTCTTTCGTTACTCCCATCAAACGCAAATTGTGGTTAATGGCCATGGCTCTTATGGGGCCCACCAAACAATGAGCGAGCGATTTGATATATTGAAGAAGTCGTGTAACAAAACGCTCCCACTGGTCGAAATGCCCAAGACCTAATGACCATCAAGTTAAACAGAACCTAGTAGTGTCAAAGTCCGACATTGGATTCATTGTTGGAAGGTGTCGTCTCTAGAATTTGGGTTCATAATTAAAAGTCTGCTGAAAATAAGCACTAAAACTTTAGCAGGAAAACGAATATACGGAAATGCGGTCAACAGGATGCAAAAAACGGCAAGGAAAGAAGACGTGTGTGCAAAACATTTTCTAGTTTTACTCTTTTCTCTAACCCGCTCCCTGTCCAGAACAGACAATGGACGACACCAGCAGGAAGTGTTGTAGTTGGCTAATAGGAAAACAAAAGTGACATTCATGTGTGAGAGAGAATGAGGAAACGGAGGGCAATTTCTGACCCCTGAAGTGAATGTGAAAACCAGCTGGCCCCATAGAACAAAAAACACTAAAAACTACAGTCGACTTTTGTGCGTTAGCTAGCGCAGACATAAATAGAAGAGGAGAGGAGGGGAGAGACAATGGACACACGCAGGGCAAAAGAAACTGATAGGGAAATAGAGCGAGAGAGAGAGAGAGGTAGAAAGTGTGATGTGAGAGGAAAGGGGAAATGTTGTCACTAAAAATATGCAAAAGTTTTTCCAAGGATACGCAGTAGCAGCAGCAGCAGCAGCTGCATTTGCAGTGACAGTGGCATCAACATCCGGCTCCAGCTCCGGCTCTGGCTTCGGCTCCTGCTGCCGCACTTGCCTCTCGCCTCTTTTCTCTCATGTTAGTAGTCTATTATGGGTAAATTTAATTTACTGCAAAGTGCACAGCGAGAAATGGAGCAACATGTCAATGTTGATGGCGCACAATTTAATAGTTTTCTCTTGCCTCATCTCATACCCTGCGTAAGGTCTACACAACTTCATTGACTTCGTTACACACATGCCACATAGGTGGCAAGTAATGGGATTAGGTCACTTAGGCTCGATGCAGTGTTGGTAAATGTATTTCTCCATAACAGTGTTCTTAAATGTAAAGGTATTACAAACAGTGCTGGCAACAGAGCCACATTGTATTGTGAATCAGTGTTGGCAAACACATAGAGGGTGTCAATCAGTCGAAGACGGTCTGAATTCGCACCCAAGGGCAATTTTTTCTCATTCTGCCCGGCGTTTCCTTTCTTTTTTATGGCTAGTTGAATGAATTTCGCTCTATAAATTGATTTAAGTGCATGTCATACAACGCATATTGCCCTGGCATTGCCAGGTGGACATTAACCTGGTCCATGCGCGTTCGTTGTCCTGTTCCTCCTGCTCCTCCTCCTTCTGGTGGCCCTCCTAAATCATTTAACTGGCTCGCTTAGAAATGTTGTTTCTGCTCGTAAAATTGTTTATGTGTCTGCGCAATAAGTGGCGACCCAGCAAGCAGCCAGCAGTCAACTCAACCAAGTCTAGTCACAGTTTCCGCTTCCTTTTTTTCCCCCCCTCCCTAACTTGATTCCACTATAGATACCAGATGCCACTGGACGATGCTCCAGTTCTGCTCCAAGTCCGTAGCCCTGCTCTTGGTTTCCGCTTCAACATTGCAAAAGCAGCAGCAGTAGCATCTCTAATCACATTTTGTGTGAGCTTGTAATTGGTTTACTGCTACTCCAATGCAGCAAGAGCAACAGCACCAGAACCAGTACCCAGGAGCAGTGTTGGTTCTTTTAATGAAGTTGTGTTTGTTGCACAAGGGCAAAAAAATGGTTTGAAAAATTGCTTGAGTAGCGGTTGGAGTGATTCAAGTGCTGGCAAACGATCTGCAAATTGGTTAAGAGATACTGCAAGAAACAAAAGGGAAAACAAATAGCGAAACTAAATACACTGAGAATAACGAAACATTTACAAATGCAAACTTGTATGATTTGATAATTGAAAAATTTCAAGATGTAGTGTTGAAAAATGTGTCAAGGTTTCCCCATTCGAAAGGTGCGAACGAGCCATGGAGAAACAGTGCTTGTTAATGGATGTAAATGAGCAAATGTTTGAATGTATATCGGTACAGATATCGGTACTTCTAGTTAACTGCTTCAGATATGCTTTAACATAAAATGTTGGGAAAAAGTTTTTGTTGCTTTATAACCCTTGTCGGGTGTGAATCATTTATATTACAGGGTGAAGCGGGTTAAATAAACATTTGCCAAAAGTGTTGGGGCTATTAAGGCAAAGATTTAGTAGATCCCCAAGACATAACTAGACACACTCGTACATTCTGTTATCTGAGTGTGTGTGCATGTGCTGAGGCTAGGCCTAGGGCAACACAAATTCCGTTTTCCCCAATGGGTCTTATGGGTCTAGTCGTCCGTCCGCCGGACCAACCCTCCGTCCTCCATGTGTTTGTATGTGGGACCATCATTCGCCAGCTGCTCTCTCTCTCACTCACTTTAACCTTGAGGAGGTTCTCTTATGCTTAAAGTTGTTTTCTATTTTCTTACTTATCCTTTTTGCTCTCTCTCGCTCCCTTTGTATCCCTTTTTTTCAGGGGAAAACTTTCTGCCACATTGGCACTGCGAATGATTTAAAACTTTTCCTGTTATTTTCTTGTCTTTAACAAGTTTGCTTTGACTGTGTGTGTGTGTGGAGGATAGCATAGGGTAGAGAGTTCTGTGGGATTCTAAGGACTACCATCGAGCTAGTACTTATATTTGCCCGGCTTGCAGCAAAAAGTTGTAGGCAACAAATTAATTTAATGTCAGACACAAACTTCTTTCACGGCGAGAGAGATACATGGAAACGGTTCGGTTGGGTTCTGTTCGAAAGTAGTTTTACTACCCCCACCCCTCGCACCCTCAAAATGAAGTGCCAATGACATAAATTCATTTTGGGATTTTGGGGAGTTAACTTTTTATGGCTATCTAAAATTTTATTAAAGGGTCCCAGAGCCAAAAAAAATGAAAACCAAAAATCAACTTAATGAACAACTATTTGGAATTTCTAAATATTGAGTTCATAATTTCCTATCTAGCATGTATGTATGTAGTACATATGCTTAGCGTGACGCATAGTGGCTATTTTTCCCATTATCCTTCGCATTTCCACTTAAATCTTCCTACACGAACTCTCGACCTCACTTATGTACATTTGCCATTTACCGGCATTACATTCATTGTCCGGTTTCATCTCTCTCTCTCTCTCTCTCTCTCTCGTTGCTCCATTCTCCCTTCTATACTATATAATTGCACTTGTCAGCATTTGTTTTACACTGTCCAACATGAAACCCAGAGAGAGTAAGTGGGAGATGTGTGCCCTTTTTTTCGATACCCATTCGAATGAAGGGTATCTGCGTTTACACTTTACATATGAAATTTCACAACACATCGCCGTTTAAACTCGGCTTATAGCCATTAATCGTGTCTTACAGACGACACTTTCCTCTCTAACAACCTAACTTAGCTAGGCTAGGCTGTGCCATTAGATTTACAGAGAGCTTTCAACAATACTCGTATCTTCTAGCTCATACATTTCTAGCCACTTGAATCCCATCTACATTGTGCCAATGAGCATATGTTAAGGTAATAAAGTGGTGTAACCCAACGCGGCGTAGTGCTTTCAACTTGAAAATGGCAAAACATAAATTGCCATTGCGAGTGTGCAATAAGGAAAATAAAAAAGTTTACATTTTATATAAATTTTTGTGTATATATGTGGAAAGTGAATCGTTTGTTGCCATATAAATCGCTCGAACTCCACTCCACCACACCGCCTCCATCCTCACATCCTTTCCCTCTTCCCCTCTTTTACTCTCCATTAGTTTGCTTTACTTCTCTATTTCGTGTGTGTGTGTGTGTGTGTGTGTTTTGTACAAATTTATTGCTTACCATTTCCACGTTTTGCTGAATTATTGTAAAAGTAAATTGAGAATAGCTCGAAACAATATTGAAATATTATACATACATATATAAAAGCACATACAACAAACTACTGACCCCTTTTCCATTTGAGTTCAGAAAAGGGAGGGGCGGGGATATAACCTTAAAGCATTTAGCGAATGAACAAATGTCCGTAGTCTGAAGATTTGCATTTTTATTGAAATGGCAAAACAAATTCAACAGCAAAAAACAATTCAAAAAAAAAATAAGAGAAAAAAGAAACCCGAAGGGTTCTTTGCATCAAAAACGACGAATTCGCGCCGAATACCCAATTCCCTAACAAATCGCTTATTTTAGAAGTGCTAAACCTATATATATTAGACAAATCTTGGTCTTGATTATTAAGGCAATCTGATCATAAATTAGAATATACTACATATATAAATTGCAATGTTTTTTTCAATGGGGAAACGAATGTAACCCGAATGTAAAAAGAAAGGGGAAAAAGGGTCTCAAACAAAAAGTGAAACAAATTATTTTGGGGTTAAAATTTAAATTCATCAAAAACACTTGAAATCTAGCAATAAAATGTAAATATTTTATAAATAAATATATTTCGGTAACGGCCAAAAAAAAAAAAAAGGGGAAAGAGAAAAGGCAATAGAGTAGGAGAAGGAAGGATTGCTTTTCCCCTGCGGTTGCCTTGCTATTTAACCTTTGTCTGTGTCTGAAATCCTCCCCAACCCTGGAAGGGAACCACACAACAAAACAGAAATACAGAGACAGACACAGAGAGAGAAAAAACAAACAAAAAGCGAAGAAAAACTGATTTTGACAGCTTTAATGGATTTACATAATGTTCTTTTCTTACCTAATAATAGGATTAGTTGTAAGGGTTTTTTTGGTTTTGCCTGTCAGTCAGTCAGTTAATCACTCTATCAAACTCATTTTCACCCTTTAATACAAAGGAGTCTGGTGAGGAGGGAGGGGCTTAGGTACGTGGGGGTATTATGTATTATATATCCTAGTCTATAGCCGTCTTACCTGATGGATTTTTTATAGTTGAGGTAATTTGCGAAAACGGAAACTTTTGCCAGCCATTTTGTCGCCGTTGCCAACGACATTTTATTTATGTCAGGCTCATAATTCAACTGTAAATGCTGCACGCACACACACACACACACACCCATACCCATTCACATGCACACACATGTGAAGTGCTTCTAGTTTCCGTTTCCGTTAGCCTGGCAAAATTAACAACAATGGCGGTGATAAAGACGCCGTTGCCGTTGCCCGTTCATCCTTCCCCCATTCCCGTTCCCATCACCAACGTTCATGCTCCGTGGCATCTTGTTGGTACGTGTGTTCCATGTGGCTTTTGTGGCTTTAAGTAGCGAAATGTGCTAGGTCACCCGCCATAGTGTTGGCTTCGCCTATCCCCTACACCTACACTTCCACCTCCAGCTCCACCTCCACCTTTCTCCATTCTTCAATCTCATTCCTCTTACCATTTAGCTGTTGATTTTCTTACACGTTTTTGCTAGTTTGCTACAATTTTACAGTGCGGTCTTTGTGATACCCTTACTATTTCTGTCGCATCCATTCGTTAAAAGTGTATCTAATACTTCGGTGTTTAATGTACGTTCGGCATTCGGTATCTTTTTGGTATATGTAGTTTTCTTCCTTTTATTTTTACGTACGTGCAGTGCATTTGGCTGACTTATGAGTGCCGGATACGTAGAGTAGAGGTAGTTCGTTCGCTTAGCAACTGTGTGTGGTGCGGTATGTTGTGTGGTCTGGTGTGGGATATGAAGTGCGGGGATGTGTCTGCCAGATTGTCAGGGCTATTGCTGAGGGATTTATGTAGTCATGAAGCGCACTTTTAACCCGACATGGGCCAATTGAAATGTCACATTGTGCAATGAATGAGAAGGTAATGAGGCGGTTAAGGTATTTAAGGAAAGCCAACGAGAAAGAAGAACACCTTTCACGATGATACGAAAAAAATTCACCGCGCTGCGTAGATGGGGTGAGTATTTTGAAGTAATTTCAACACCAGTTGACGTTCGCAGTGTGACCGTCCAACCAGCCTGGCGTACTTCTTCAGATTACTTTCTTAACCAGCAAAACGTTGCAAAAATTGCGGACTCCTCATTCGTTAAAATTTAGCAACACTCTTTCCTTGACATTGCTGTCAAAAATCTACATCTATCGATAACTAAAAGATTGCAGAAATCGAATACGGCTTTCCCTATATAAGCACAGTTATTTCTCACATCATTTAAGTTGGGCTATACAACTCCAATTGTACAGGTCATTCTTCTATTATACAATATATTTATTCCTTTTTTTTTTAAATTTTACCTAAAAAGTATTTTCAAATGAAAACTGGGCTCAATTGCCTGCATCTTTTCTTGGCCAAAGTCTTGGGCTGGAATCCACTAATGATGCTGATCAAGAATATCTGGAGATAGGAGAACATCTATCCATCTACTTATTTGTTGAGGTGTAAGTGAGGGAACTGATTTTTCCAATTGCTCACTAATTCGTTAAAATTGGTGTCGAAATCTATGTATGTATGTATGTATGTCTTTCGAGAACTAAACGATTACAGAAATCGACCACGATGTCCCTATACATAAGTATAAGCAGAGCTATTTCTCAAATAATATAAATTTAAAGGGGAAAGGAGAAGAAGTCAAACTTGTGTGAAATCACAAATCGAATTGCATTTCCAATTGAGGGCAATTGAAAATGCTGATGCTGAATTAAATCAAACATTAAAATGAATAAATTGAAAATGAATTAAAATATATACATAAGTACATACATATGTATGTGTCAGTATGTGCATGTTGTAACCAGTGGTCGCAATTCCAATCCCAATCCCAATCTGATTTTCCATTTCTATTATTTGCCATTATATCCGAAATGCCATTTGATGGCCGCCGCGTCATAGCGGTTGCTCATTTTGTGTGCTCTCATTGAAAGCATTTTGCAAATGTCAATTGTATGAAATGTTTTATGTTTCATGTTTGATGACGACGACGACCAGCAGCAGAAACAGTTGACAATATTTAATGTCAGCCAAATGCAAATGTAATTGATTTTTACTCGAATGCATTTGATATTTCTATATACATATGGTACATACATGTGTATATGAAATGGTCTGTCCATGTAACTAGTGAAAGAACTATGCCAGAGAAGTGTCGGGAGTCGACCTGTTCGGCAAGTTTCCTCAACAATTTGCATCTTCACTTTCATTGAACGCACAAGTAAAATTGTTCTACCAATATGATGTTGATGTTGATGCTGATGAAACATACATACATACATAAATACTCGAATAGCTAACTAGGTGTAAACAACAAGAAAATGATGCTGCTATGGCAATGAACCTTAGAATTCCTTTAACTTTTATGCTGCATCGCAATTGCAGCTTCGAGCGAGCTGTCAAACTAGTTTTTCTGTTTCAACGAAACTGAAATGAAGCTGGTTTTCTGCTTGTGTCTGCCCCTCCTCTCTCTCTCTCTCTCTCTGTGGTCTCTGCGGCACAATATATACTCCGTACATGTTGCATGCCACTTGCCACACGTTTTCTGAAACTCAATATTTAACAATCTTAAGTGGCAGAGACAGACATAGAGCGAGCGAGAGAGAGAAGGAGAAGGAAGCAAGCATCATGGTTTTTGACCTTTAAGGATAAGAAATGATAATGTTACATTCTAATACAAATAGGATATGATATTGTGGCCTATGGGCCGAATGCATATAAATGAGACTTGAAATGAGCATTACGAATACACTGTGAGAATCAGTCTCAAAGTCTAGCATTATTCCAAATGAAGCATTCGCTGTGAGCAAGATGTAGAACGTTTGTTTTGTCTAACATCATTTCGACAATTTTATTTACATTTTTCTCTCAGTGTAGTAGCACGACTTGAACAATGGGGAAACATAGAAAACAATCAAATGGCAGGGCATACTGACGGAGCTTAAAGCGAAAGGGAAACATGCAAAAGGACTAAAGCAGAACACGCAAAACATACACACACATATCCACACACACACACACACACACACACACATATCCACACACACACACACATATCGACACACACACACACACACACATACATTTACATTGAAGAGATTCTGCGGGGAGAGACCGAAAGGATGGCTGAGCTGCTGGCTGCCAGACAAAAGATTGCTTTAGGTTTCCTATTCATTCCGTTCATTCATTCATTCATTTGCGAGATGTCTTTTTGCATGTGTGTGTGCGCGTGTGAATGTAGGAGGTGGCGTATACGTTATATTTTGCGTTGTCTGTGTTGGCGGCTTTTGTTCAACATTACAAAGACATGACAGCGAAAAAAAATGTTGCGCTTTTTCCCCACTACAACCGCTCTCTCTCTCTCTCTCTCTCTCTCTTTCCTTCTGTAATGCTTTCGAAAAATTGTTCCCTTTTTTTCCTCGTCTTGGATTGATTTATGACAAGAACCGGAGCATTGACAAATCAATAGGCATCAGGTTGTCGCAGAACAACCAACCAACCAACCAAGTCGAGTCGAGGCGAGTAGGGCATTAGCTAAAAATGGATGATTTTTGTGGCTTTAAATTGATTGAGTCGAGTTGTGGCATGATAAATGTGGATTCTCATTCCCCTCTCCTTCCCCGCCTCCCCACACTCATTCTTTTCTCTTTCTCCCACCATGCCTTTGTCCCTTATTCTGTCATTTATCTATTTTGCTGCTGCTTGACAACTGAAGCACTAGTCCCTATTTTTATTCTCATTTTCAAGACATTCATCAATTTCACTTATTTTTGCATTTTAATAGAAAAATGACAAAGAAACTGCTCCATCAAAACCGGGGGCAAATGTATCCAAATGCACACAGGCGGCGGCGTTGCCTGCAAAACATTGAAGCAATCTATGAAAATTAAATAGGACGAATAAAACTATTTGATTTGAAGTTGTACCTTAAATTGGGAATATCCCTAAATTTAATCAAAGTAGTTTTTCAAATTCGTTTGGTAATTCAAGAATATATATATATATTTATGTATACTTACTTGCATATGTATATTACAGTTGTTGAGAGTGGGGAAAGCTACCGATAAGGGATGAAAATCTACGCCTCTGACCATAAAGGGATAAAAGTAAATATTTACTTTTTCTTTTGCTCTTCTATAGAAACTTTTCTTTTATGCTGCTGTCAGTTACATGAAATTTATGTAGCTGATTTGCATAGAGAACAACTTGTTAATAATGCCAAAAAGTAACAGTTTCTCCAGTTTTTCCCTCCCAAAGCCTCCACCATCTTACCGCCCGCCCGCCCGCACACACACACACACACACAAAGCTTAGACAGCAAAAGTTGTTCTGATTGAGTTTTTGACAGTTTCGTTTTAAGGGATTTCCCTTCCTTCTCAACGGAAAAAAAGGAGGAAAAGTTACAATTGCTAATTATTTGAGCTAAATTCAGCTCATAATTATTTTATGTTTTAGCATACATTTTTTTTCGGTTTGTGGCATCACAAATTCACGACTAATTAGCCAAGAAACGAAAATGTATAAAGTAAAGAAAGTTTGAAAATTGTTCGTTAATTTGCATAAATAAATTCAAATGAATGCCCCAAAATTTAGATTCCATGTCACAAGTTTGAGGACTCTCTAAATACCCTGTAGGCCGTAGGGTTCACTTGACCAATAAAACAGCATCGAAAAACATCTCAAACAGCAGTCAACCAAGTCTTGTGAGTAAATTTTAGAACTGATAAAGATCATTTTAATTCCTAACCTACTTTGTGAAGGGTATCTCGGGGTCGTCGCCGTTCTAACAACCTGCAACTCGAATAACTATGTATGTACATGTAGACCAAGTTTGAGACTCTTATGTGTTGACATTGTGCCAGACTAAAATTACAACAACAACCAACTACAAGAACATGTTGAAAATGTACAAAAATTGTTGTAACAGCCAACAAAAATATGTTCCAAATTAAATATTTTGTCTGAATCGTGGGGAAATGTATTTGCCACATCCTCCTTGACATCATGATCTTCGTGTAATCATTGACGAACATGAATAATTGCGATTACTTTTTTCATTCTTGTACCTTGCATTCATAGGACGCAATGGTATATTAAAGTGTATATAACAGGCAGAGAGGAAAGCGTTTCCGACCCATATTTTATAGGTACATTTATTCTTGATCAGTTTGATCAATTCGATAAAGTATATCCGTCTCTCCGTCTGTCCGCCCGAAGAAGTACAGAGATTTCGGCAACTATAAATGCTAGTTACAATTTTTTTTTTAATTGTTGTACTTTTGAAACGGGTGAACCAAGGATCTAAAAGGGCCACCCAGGAATGCACCTTTGAGAACTGTCTTGTGCGTTCAATCGTCAGGTGCGTGTTATTGAGGGCTTAAATGTGTTTATATCATTATTTATAATTCAGTCAAAAATTCAATAATTAGTCGTTTTAAAAACGTTCGAGATAATTATATTGGAATTGGGCTCGAAATTCTTTTTTAATTAGTGGGAAACGCATTTTCCAACTCATTTGGACAAGTGCATCATTAAATCCTGTGGCCGCTAATTTGCATTTTGCCGTATCCAAATATCAAACGAACTGAATCAGTGACAGAACCCAATTTCGTCCGATGGTCAAGTGGTCGGGTAGTACTGCTCCTGCTGCCCATCCTTCGTACAAATGTGGATTGTGAACATGGCAAAACACAATTTGTGTACGTTCAGGAAAGCTTGTTGAATTGGAATTGCTGTTGGTTATGTAAAGAGATTTGCAGTGAAACCCAGAAAAGCGGTGAAAATTATACATTTGTTTTCACTCCTTAACAGACAATACCAGCCTACGCCAAATAATCTTTTGTGAAAATATAATGAAGGAAAGAATTTTACGAACTGTTAACAGAGCTTAAAAATTGTAAGATTTAAAAAAAGGAATAAATAATCTACATATGTGTATACTAGAGGAATGATCTGAACAATTGCAGTTACAGAGTTCAATTGAAATTATTATAAAAATAAATGTGCTTATATAGGGAAAATCGTGGTCGATTTTTGTAATCGTTTAGTCATTGGTAGATGTAGATTTTGACTGCAATGTCAAGGAAAGAGTGTTGCCTTATATCAATAAGTGAGTGTTGCTAAACGCCATGAGATCGTTTCATGCCAACATCAAGCGAAGACAGCAATTTATTACGTTTAAATGTGACTTGATCATAATATATGGATGTATCTCCCATTATTGATCCGGATTGTATTAGGTTTTGTTATGTTAGGGGGGCGTTGTAAATAAAAATGTACTTTTCTATGCAGTGTCAATGATTCCGATTCCATAAAACATAGTTTTTAATGTTTCGCACCGACAACAAAGAATTGAAAGTTCCGAGCACTTAAAGTGACAATTTTCGTATCGATTTAATGTCTCGACAGCTGCCACCCCTTCTCTCATTGCTCTGTTTCTGTCCTGTGCTGCTGTTTGCCTTCTAATGTTGCCGCCATCATAAAATGCGCATTTACTTGCAATCTCACCAATGTCAACGATTGTCTCCATCTGCACAGAAATTTAACGGATGTGCCCCGATAACGTAGCGTAAACGTCAATTATGTGAGCGCAACGAGCCCGGATGATTGAATGGTAGCAAAAGGATAACAAAAACAAGAAATAAGCCAACACAAATGGGCTTAAACCTTGTCAATGGTTGGCTGACACTTTGAAAGTAATCCGATCGCAAAATGTTTGATTTATGTCAACGGGAAAGAGCTGTCGAAAATCTCTTGGCAGATGGGGGGGTTCGCAGGATTGGCAAAAGGATGTTCAAAGCTCGATTGACAAGAAATCAAACTATATGAAAGTATACTAAGTATGTATATTATATTGTGTTGCATATATTGTTTCGTTTTATTGATATTGTAGTATGTAGTCTAGATTCATTACTTGAAAATATCTGGTTGAAAGTTCTATTCTTCAAGGCCAAGGCATTAGCAGATAGTGAATATCTGAGGACCAACTTTCAGATTCTTTCCTTTTCGGTCAATTAACGATTCTATGCTACTTATTATGAACACGTTTACTTTTCAATACTAATTACAAAATGATGAATTTAATAGAGTGCTTAGGTGATGTTAATCAATGTGATTTGATTTTAATAGGCCACCAAAACGAAAATAACGTTGATACTACATATGTATGTATGTACATATGAGTAAGAATTGAACAGTTTGCTATAGTTTTTTGTTCGAGCAACATGAAGCTTAACATCAATTTAGTGCTCGTATTGGCAATTGTTGGTGAAATTGTACAGATTCGCTACAAGGTTGAATCATTTCGGATTAGATATGTTGTCTGTCAGACACATAATTCATCATTTGCTGAATTCAGTCGATGTGAAATGAAAATGGTTCGTCGAGGCATCGCCGCCTTCTATTTGAATGTCAAATTGTATCAGATACCGATAAACAGCGTTTACATCAACTTGGCCCTCCATAAGAAATCTAATGGCTATCAGCCGTTTCTTTTCAATCAGAGTCTCGACTATTGCTACTATATGCGAAATCCAAAGGCATATTCATTTATTCATTCATTCCACAAGACATTCATGTCTATATCTAATATAAATCATTCGTGTCCCTACGATGTGAGTACTCTAACAATTTGCCCTAAAGATAATTGCTCATCTTCTATTCTATTTCATCATTTTTTTAAGCACGATTTGAAAGTCGATCGCATGATATATGATAAAAATTCATTAAAGGATTTTCCCGTTCCAAATGGTGACTACATGTTACAATTGCGAGTCGCTTGCTATAAGATTTGGCGTGCCGAAGTTAAAATCTATGTAACCAAAGATGATTGAATCAATATGTGATTCAGGTTATACGAATATTACTATCTATTTGTCGTGTTCATGTATAGTATTCGTATATCCAGCAATGGTAGAACTAATGCCCTTTAAAAAATTTTTTTTCTATGTTGACAGATTCCATAAAAACTCTAATTTATATCTATTACATAAAAGGAATGTATGTATATGACTAAGTGTAGTGTAAAATATTGGATCTTTAGTATATTTATATTTCACAAATTGACGAAATTAGATGATTTATACAACTACTTAACTACTACTACTACTACTATTCACTTAATGATAACATCAAACATTGAAGTGCATCTAAATAGAAGCTGTATAAAATAAACTGCAATAAATTGGAAGCTCAAATTATTTGAGTTTGTGTTTAAAAAGCAGTTACGCTCAAGAAATATTAAAGCGTTGCCCCATTCACAAAAAAATGATAAAAGAACCTGCCACATTATTGGAAACCAATTCTAGTATCGAGTAAACTTTAATCAATTAATTTTCAAGTCATTTATTTATTTAAATCTTTTAGCTTAAACAAAATTAAGAATAATCCACTTTAAAGAAACCTGTTTCTATGTCACGTACAATGCAAACCGCAGTTTATTAATTAATATTTAAAAATGCCACCAAATATATCGAGTACATTGCAACTCTACAATCGATATCGATACAAGTATCGTCAAATATATTAAGTATAATGCAACCCTGCCAATGATGACAACTAACCGCATGGCGATACATTTTTTCTTTTCTTTTGGTCGTCTCAACTGAGCGGAAGCGTGGTAAGAACAAAGTCTTTTAAATAATTAAATTGTGGATTAAATGAAAAAAATTTTGTGAATAATATAAAAGTTACTAGAATTAGCTCAGCGAAACTATCATATATCGCTTTACATGGGAAAATTACTCATTTTTAGTAATTAACTCGGCACATGCAACATAACCTCAATGTCTATTTGAGACACCCAGGTGAAAGGCAACCAAGATTCATTTCTATTTTGTTTTACTTCTTTTACAGTGAAATATGGTTAACGGCCGCATACCGTCGGTCTTCTCAAAGACTTATGTGACTCCCCGTCGCCCCTATGAAAAGGCGCGTTTGGATCAGGAGTTAAAGATCATTGGTGAATATGGTCTGCGTAACAAGCGTGAGGTGTGGCGCGTTAAATACGCTCTGGCTAAAATCCGTAAGGCTGCCCGTGAGCTGCTGACATTGGACGAGAAAGACGAGAAGCGTCTATTCCAAGGTAGGTTTGCACAATGACTCGTATAACTACTGTGTCCAGAGGCGGAGGAGGCCGATGGGCTCCCATTCTGTTGTTAATGTTGAATAATGACCTGCCCAATCGAACGCATAATCTGTCTCTGGTGCCATCTAATGATGATTTATATTAAAAACTAAATCTGACACTTCTTGTCTGAATAAAACTACATTGACGCTAACAAATATGTACTGAAAATACCACGAGAACGAAGTGCTAAGGAAATAGTTTGAAATATATTTATTAATTGTTGTTCTCTAACACTAGGTAACGCCCTGCTGCGTCGTCTGGTGCGCATTGGTGTCTTGGATGAGTCTCGTATGAAGCTCGATTACGTTTTGGGTCTGAAAATTGAGGATTTCTTGGAGCGCCGTCTGCAAACCCAAGTGTTCAAGTTGGGATTGGCGAAATCCATTCATCATGCCCGTGTGCTGATCCGTCAGCGTCACATTCGGTAAATATCGCTGGGCCAATGGCGCCTCGCAATTGAGAGTGTTTATTTGATTGTTCAGTAAGACCACTTGGCAGTCGAACAAGCATTGCCTTGTACCGGCTCTCAACGTCTTTTGATTTGGCAGTTGATTTCAATATTAAGTCCAATCATAATGCAAATCCCGCATAGCGTAAGTTGCACTGAACATTTTAGTCCCAACAATAAAACCAAATGCAACCATACAATCCATCCCCCCATCATCATTTAGCTATATTCAAAAACTAATCTAAATCTTTCTTTCCTTCGCCCCATCTTTTAGTGTGCGCAAGCAAGTCGTCAATATTCCATCATTCGTGGTGCGTTTGGACTCGCAGAAGCACATTGACTTCTCGCTGAAATCACCCTTCGGTGGCGGCCGTCCTGGACGCGTCAAGCGCAAGAACCTGAAGAAGAACCAGGGTGGTAGCGGTGCTGCTGCCGAAGAAGAGGAGGACTAAGCTGTAGCGGTTACCTGCGTCGCAATGTTTTGTAATGCTAAACGTGTGTATTTTACAAATTAAAAATGTAAAGTATCATTAATCACAATTGTGTTATATTTTATATAGTTAATGTTTGCAATGAGCAGCAATCGATTTACCTAGATTTGTCGTGGGAAGAGATTAGGAGGCATATGTTGTATCATTCAGTTTTTTGGAATGGTCAATTGTATGTGAACTGGGCGGAAAGTTGTTTATTTGAAAATGAATGAGAGGGCATGCTTTTCTCTCGGCAAGTTTAAGTCTCTTCTCCCAGCTCAACGCTTTGTTTTTGTGTGCCCCTCTCATTCTATATCGAGAAAGTAGTACACATACGTAAGTAAGGTATAAGTTCATATATCTGTATGCCTGGGTCATTATCACATGACAGAATTACAGATATTTAAAACATTTTCAAAAGAAAGGAGCATGCCCAAATCAAAATACTACAACAGGGTATTCAAATGCAACTGTTATCGAACCCGCGTAGTGATATATTTCATATCGGACTATCGATAGTGTGATTGGCGCTATCGATTGCTCCGATATTCGACTATACTATCGATGTGACAGCCCCGTTATAATTAGTGTTATCTTTGTTGTTGTACACTTAGGACGTGTGTGCGTTGTTCGGTTCCTTCTCGTTTTCTTCCCGATCACGATCTGTATTTTCTAATTTTCCATTTGGCAATACATATGTACATATATATATATGTATAAATGTGAACATAGACATGTGTATCTATCAGTGGTAGCATTGCAAAGTGATATATATAAGTAAAGAACTGCATGCGATTGTTTCTCTCCGTCTCGCTCTATCTCGCTCGCTCTTTCAGTCTCGGTTATTTTTTCTGTGCGTGTGTTCGAGTGGGCTGGCAAATAAAACGAAATGGATACCAATGAGGGGCAAAAAAAACAACAACAACACGATCATTGGTATCATGAGAGTTGGAAGGAACAGCAACAACAACAGCTGGAACACTTTTACACCCACAATCATAGTAATTCCTTATCAGACAGCAGGGATTATGATACAAATTCAACACGAACCTCGCTATCGGGTTCGCCGCCTGCTGCGTCATCCGCTAGTGAGCTGCAATTGGATTTTGCCAGCATTGAGGAGAAACCACTGCTGGCCAACCTCATGATGCCCGCCACCACAACTGCTCCCGCATCCGTATCTGGATCGCATTCAGAGGCCAACAACGAGCAACAGGTGCCGCATCCCATAAGTTTAAGTTTAACATTTGAGGCTGCTGCAACAGCTGCAGCAGATGAGCTAGAGGCGGCCACATATGCTCTATTGGAGACAACACGGCAAGATGTGGTGGACATCGAAGAGGAGGATGACTACGATGATGAAGTCTTTACGCTTCGACCACTGACAACGACAACGGCGACGACAGCGACCTTCGAATCATCAACTGCATCATCTGCAACACTAGAAACCACCATGCCCATTGCCGTCCTAACCATACCATCATCCACATCCGTATCATCATCATTAAATCATATATCTTTGTTAGCCGATGACGAGGAGGATGAGGAAGTGGTTGAGGTGGAAGTAGAGCAAGTTTACAATTTGGATGACATTTGCTTTACTCTGGAATATCAATTTCAAAATCAAAAGCTTGTCCAAGTCCAGCCACCCACAGTGGTCTCACTAAGCATGCTGGCCGCGTCAGCACCCACATCCTCCAACTCGGAAACAACGGCCACAACAACAACAACCTGTGACGATTCTACGCCAACATATTTTACCGTTGAGACAACCAGGTAGTCTTTGCCCTAGTTCTTGCTTATTAATGCTGAATACTGATTGCCGCTGCTGCTTCTTCTTCTGCATGCCGTTGTTCTACTGGTGTTAAGTGCATTCATGCAAAGTGCATTAGCCTGACTTACCTTATTGTCATACGTAATACTAATGCTACCTACATATTTGGGGCGAACGCTTATGAAAGGTCTTTGAATCAATCAATCACATCGGTGCTAATCCTAAATTGATATCTTGGTATCTTATTATCCAAACTCTTGACTGGTACTTTAACTTTTAACTTGTAAATCTTTAGCAAATTTAAGCCAAGTTAAATTTCTGTTATACTTTACCGACAAAATCTTTGAATAAGTAATGCAAAAGGTATGATTAGGCTATTTCAACTTGTAAAGCTTTTCCTGCATGCTTTTTTGGCAGTAGAAATAAGGTTGTTGGGAGATTATAGGTGTATACACTTTGCATATTGAATGGTGACATTGTTAATAGGTGTGTCTAATATGAGTGAACATGATGATTCGTTAGATGACTACCGGAATGGATGATGGAGTAGGGGGTTAGAGGCACCGTTCACTGAACCTTGTGTTAGACGTTTGATTGTTGATTCGATTTGGATTCGTTCCTATAATTGGTGTTCTTGCTGTTGTCAATGTTGACCCCCGCCCAGGGCCAGCTAATTTTTCCACTGCCCACACTCATCATCATCAAAACAAAAAAAATGAAAAACGGCAAGAATTCTGCGCTGTCTGGCATGACGTGTCTAAAGTAGTCTTTTTTTTGTATGTTTGTTGTGTGTTTGGTGGGCCAATTAGAACCAAATATTGAACGAAAATTGTTGGCAATATTCTTGAAAAAAATGTTGTTACATTTTTTTTGCGTTAGGTTTTTGTCCACTTATTACAACAAGCGGTTCGTAAAGTGTCCGAAATGCTTGCATGTTGTTGCTAATTGCCTGATTTGTGTTGGACATAATGCACACATACTGGTACATATTCATGTACAGTATACATATATACATATGTATGTATATGATTTTCATATTTCTCATTTATTGGTTGGCAATGGCAAAAATTCTAACGGTTGCATATTGCTGCTGCTACTGCGCGGCTTTTCCTTCATAATTTTCATGTGGTTGCTGTTGGTTTTCTCATCATGATGTTGATGATGATTATAATTATCTTGATGATGATTGTATCGAAATCGTTTGTTTGGCCTAAAAATAGTTCTCTACGATGAACACATTTAGATTTGGCTACAGCCACCTCCCCCATGCTCCCCACCCACCAACAAGTTGGTCCCTATATAAATACATACATATGTATGTATCTGATGTACATAGTAGTATACATTTTGTATGTTAGGAAAACAAAAACTTTGAAGAAAATGTTTTATTGTATTTGGCCCCCAACAAAATTCATTCACACTTGCTGTAAAAAGAAGTGCCGGTTTTTCTTCACTTTTCTGAACTATTGTGAAATTCTATTCTCGATCATTCCCTTAAAAGTGTGTGTGTCTAGTATGAGTGTGCTCGAAATCGTTTGGGAACAATATTCACCATTTACGGCAAAAGGTTTCAAGTTGAAAAGTTTATTTGAGTTGAATTTGGATTTCACATCTAATTATCATTGATATAAATATTCGCCTTTTTAAATGGTTCGGTAAGATAATTATTCTTAATGAGCCCTTGCGTTACAAAAATTATAAAGATTCAATTTAAAGTGATGTTTTTTGAAAAGATTCATGGGAGACCATGTGCGTTTGGAAATTTGGGACTCCTTCGAAAGGATGTAAAATAATGGTTTCAGATTCTTTTACTGTTTACTAATTCTGTGTGGTGACCCCGACGTGCTAAATATATACGAATTCTGTTAAGAGCTGCGCTTACCGAGAATATAAAAAGGAGCGTATCAAACATATCGCATGGACGTTTCTTGCTATCGAAATGCAGGGAATGAATGCAGCATTCATATTTTAGACCTTTGATAAATTGATCAAATTTTTCCCTTAAATGATCTTCAATAATTTGGTTAGTCCGAACACTTTTCACTTTAAATTTTTGTTATTGTCCTGTCATCTTTTCTGTTTCTGTTGTTTTTCTTTCTTTTTCTACTTTGTATTCAGTACAATAATTTTTCAATTTATCATCTTCACACCCCCACATCACCCCTGCCCCTCATTCTTTCCCTCGAACCATCTCTCTGTTTCCCTCGATATCTCTATATCGGGGGGGTCTATTTATATCAGTATGAGTAGTTTTGAGTTGGTTCCCATCTTAATCATATTTGTGGGGCGAGGGAGGAAGGGTATCGACCAGCTGGCAATGAATTGTAGGGTATTCAATAGTGCGAAGGGAGGGATGGGATGGGGAGGAAGGGTGAAGCGCATGCCGCTGCCCGTCAGTCAGATGTCGGCTCGCCCACGCACTTGTTGTTTTTGTTGTTATTATTATTATTGCTGTTTTTGCCTTATAGTTTTTTTGTCGCTTTTCTTTTTGTTTTATTTTTGTTTGAGTTGTTCATTTCGTTTTGGCCATGACAATATTAAATATTAATTAATCTGATTAGAAAAGGCTTACAGCAAAAGTTAACCAAAACAGAAAATTAATGTCACTAATCTGCTAGACTTTTGTCTATACATATATACATATGTATATATAGACTTTGTTCCCACTGACCCACTGAAATTGAATGCAAATTGTTTTCCAATTGACTCTATATGCGTATATACATATATATATGATTATGCATATATCTGGCGATATATTTTGATCTTTGTGGTACTATTTTATAGCTATGTAGATGATCCGAATGAGCCCGATGATGAGGATGTTGATTTGGCTCACTGCATACGTCCGGTTGAACTGCATAGAGAGCGTGAAGATGAGGATCAACTTATGGCCATGGCCTATGAGGTATACCCCCCCGCCCACATCCCGCCAGACGCTCCGTGGCTGCTCTCCATCCAAGAGTGGTTCTCTTTAATTGAGTGTCTATGTTTGTTTCTTCTTATCATTTTTTTTCTCTAACTTGCCGTTTTACTAATGCTTTTTGTAGCGTTTAAAGGAGGCAATCAATCCCAATCAATCAATCAATCAGTCAGTCAGTCAATCGAATCAATCAAATTTGTGTTAAGCCTTAACTTGTGGTGCGTAGTTTTAGCATAATCTCTCACTCTCTTTCTCTATTTCTCTTCATCCATAATCACATTCAATGCATGACACAAAGACAATTGAAAAGATAGAACATGACCTACCCAAACGACTTTTGTTTACTCTATGTATAGTATAATAAAACGCAACAACTAATCTCAACTAATATCTAGTTCTCGTACATTTCTAGAGTTCCGACGAGGCGCTCAGTCGCTATAGATGCAACTATGAGAACTGTTATCGCAGCTACAGTACAATTGGTAATTTGCGTACGCATTTAAAAACACATACAGGTAAGTTGTTCCCCCACCTTCAAGAGATCAATACATCTAGTCTAGAAGTTTTCATGGAGATTCGTGCTAACGGACGCACAAGCAATTTATTATCAACTTTTTTGGCATCTCAACTTTTGGCAACCTCCATCTACAAATTTAGTTACTTGTGCGTCGGTCAGTTACTTGTCCGTATCTTGTTCTTTGTAAAACGCCCATGGTGACTCATACCTTGCTCTATAGGGAAGAATCTCTTTTTGTTTTGTTAGACTATCGAGACGATGATACCACAATCAGTTTCAGTACCTATCAGTTCAGTATTAGTTAAGTTCGAAATGTTGTTCAAATCAAGTCAAAGCAATCGTATCATATAATTTTAATAAAATGATATGTGTTATCTTCGTTCAGGAAGTTGCATGCACTTGCGTGTTAAAACGATACACATTCTATTGAGATTCGAAAAGAGATTTGAGTAATTCCTAAACTTAACGTTACACCTCTTTCTTACAGGCGACTATAGCTTCAAGTGCACTGAGAAGGGCTGCAACAAAGCCTTTCTCACCTCGTATAGCCTGAAAATTCATGTACGTGTCCATACCAAAGTCAAGCCCTACGAGTGTGAAGTGACCGGGTGTGAAAAGGCCTTCAATACGCGCTACAGGTAAGCACAAAACGACAAAAGACTGATATATACCTATATACTTATATACATGTATTTAATATATGTGTATATATAACATATTCTTATCAGATTGCACGCCCACTTGCGTCTACACAATGGCGAGACATTCAATTGTGAAATGTGCCAGAAATGTTTCACTACGCTCAGTGACCTGAAGAAGCATATGCGCACCCACACCCAGGAGCGTCCCTACAAATGTCCGGAAGATGATTGCGGAAAGGCATTCACAGCATCGCATCATTTGAAGACACATCGGCGCACCCATACGGGAGAGAAGCCGTATCCCTGCCAGGAAGACAGTTGCCAGAAATCATTCAGTACCTCGCATAGCCTCAAATCGCACAAGAAGACCCATCAGAGGCAACTGTTGAACAAGGGCAAAAAGAAATCAAAACGGAATAGCCAGAAGCTCGTGGGGGCACAGCAAGATCCGGATCTGGATCAGGAGCAGGTCCCCCCGGATGGTGGTGATTCGTCATTGAACCTAAATCCCAGCAGTCACAGCTCGGAAAGCATCAGTTCGGATAGTGGTGTGGGCGTCCTAAACACCCAGACAATCCCTAGTGGAACGAACATGGACTTGCCTCCGGATATGATGCCCAGCCATGTTTTTGTGCTGCAGGAAGAGCAGCCCTTAAGCCTGCCAGAGACATCACAGGCCTTCCAATTGTCCTATGCCGCAGAGGAGGAGTTGCCCAGACCGTGGATAGATGCGGCCATACTAGTACCTAAACCCATTATGCCCATGGCTCCACTCACAGACGCCTGCGGAGTGGCTTTGCCCACGGAGATGCCCAGTTTTGTGGACTTGAAGCCCAGTTTTGGCAATGCTGCGGTCAGCGGGCAAATGGAAGTGGATGCCACGACGTCACCTTTGGAGTTAAATCAACAGAATATCGATGAACTGCTCAAAGATGATAGCTTCGAGAATGATGAGGACATGGAAACGGAATCCCTGCTCAATGATATACTAATGACCATTGACAATAATAGTGCGCTACTGCAAGCGACCTTGCAGCAGGCCTCTCAAGTGCCCAGCGATGCCTCCGGATTGGTTGAGCTGGACATCAGGGATAATAAACCGACTCTCAAACAGATCACAGCAGATGCGGGCATCTGTAATTGCACCAATTGTAAATGTGATCAGACAAAGAGTTGTCATGGTGGTGAATGTGGTGCAGCTGGTTCAATTGGTGAGAGGGCAAAGGTCACCACAAAGGTAACCACAACTGCCACTGGTGGCAAACGCATGTGCGGCAAAAAAGTGAGTAAACGTCAGGAGGAAATGAATCAAAATATCGAGGATGTTGCTTTGCTATTGCAAAATTTGGCTTCCATGGGCACTGGCAAGGTATCCAGCGGAGGTGGCTGCTGTGGTGGTGGCGGTGGAGCAGCCAAACCCACACCACAGCCAGCGACTTCTGTTAAGAGCGGTGGTTGCGGCTGTACGACGACGTCTACGCCTCCTCCTCCCACTAATGGCTGCTGTGGTGGTCCTGCCGCTACTGCTGCTGCTCCGACAACTCCACTTGCTGCTCCTACTCCAATTAGCAAATGTTGCAGCGGAGCATCTAATCCTAGTGCTAATCCTCCTGTTGTTGCTGCTGCTGCTTCTGCTGGCTGCTGTGGGCACAAATCACCAGCTACTACCACTCCACCAGCTTCTTCTAATTGCTGCCAGCAGCAGCCAAATCAAACCCAAAACAACAACAACAATGTCATCAGTAGTAGTGCTACCCCGCCTAGTGCACTTAAGAGCAACTCGTGCACCTGCAAGAGTCCTGCCGAAGGCGTGGCCAATGGCTGCTGTGTTGTAATCTGCATTAAAACGCTGCAAGCCCTACGCAAAGTCCTAACGCGCCGGAATCTAAACCTAATGCTTTGTCCACAGCAGAACTAAAACCGAACCGAAAGGCAATTCAAAATCCAAGTCAACTCTTTACTTATTACCCATCATCAGCCAGTCGTCAAGTAGTTAGTTCAGACAACTAACTTACCAGCAGTTAACCCCCACAAACACCAAACACAGGCCTTTCAGAATTTATCCCTCTAAACCCGAATGGATCCAAATCGATTGATCGATCCATTTTCCAAGGCATCCGCCTCATGATCGGAATCCATTTTCCAAGGCAATGGTAAGCAGACCTGTTATTTAAACAAGTTGTACACTTTATTTTTGCCATGACCATGAATTTGTCAACCTATCAAATTGGTCAACTGCAGTACAGTTGACCTTTTTAATTAATTCAATTACCAATTTTCCTGGTTAGCTAGGGATATACATACATATATTCTTTCATAACGATCCAACAGTTTATATAGTTTTCAAGTTTACTATTTCATCGGGGCCTGTGTTGAATGCATTTAGAGAGAGCTAAACAACCCAAAAAAAAAAAAAAAACAAAAACAACAAATTCAAAAAATGAAACTGAAACTTCTGATTTTCCAAAAAGCAACAAGAAAGAAACAAACAGAAAAGGGAAATATTCCTTAAACCGTAACCATAAACAAAAAAAGCTTTAAACTAAATTTTACCTATTTGTTTTTGTTACTTATTGAACAGAATAAAAATCAAAAGAAATTCATCATAACGCTTTCCACAAAACAAAAACTAATACTATACAATACTATTTTGATTCTTGTTCATTTTTCTTTCTTTTATATATCTATATATATTGCTTTCAATTTGTACATTATATGCAAAAAATAATTAAATATATATGTACATATGTATATATATATATATGTATGAATATATATTTTTTACTATATAATATTGTTATGTTATTATCCAGTAAAAATGGAAATCATTTTGTATAAAGTCGAATAAAACATATAACTAAAATTTATTGTTTTGTTGTTGTTTTTGCTCCGGAATGCAGCTTCTAACGCCTCCAGCTCTCTGCCTAACGTCTTAAACATATATATATATTATATATCTCCTTCATCATCTTCTACTTTTTCTTTTGATCTCCTTCTCTGTATTGTTCTAATCCTCGCCAGCTGGTATGACCTCCTCCAGACGTCGCACAAACTTAACGCGCAACTCAGTCACATTGTCGCCCTTGAGTTGATCCTGCCAAGAAACCAATATAAAAGATTAAAGATGAAAAAAGTATTCCACAAACACACACAACCCCACATACATCATAACCACATCTATCCACCCTCACACACACAGAGAGAGAGAGAGAGAGAGCAATCCTTACCTGTACAAACCAGCACTGCACCTCCAATTGTACCATCTCCAAGGCACCACGTATGCAGCCACTGAGTATGGCTGAATAACGCAAATTGGTCAAATCCGCTGGCAGCTCAACAAATTCCGTCAATGGATTCGAATCGAAGATTAGCGAGAACTCATCACTGGCCGCCGACCAATTCGATATAGTCGGCTGTATATTGAGATATATGCGAAACGCCTGCTGTATGCGATCGGCTGTCTCACGCATCTCCAGACAACGGGGTGCCGAGGTCCGGGCCAGGAAGTCCTCGATCAGACGCATGCCCATGTTGTAGCCAATGCGCTCCAATTGCTTGTTCACATCCTCGACATTCTCGAAGTCACGTAGCATTTGTGTGACCAGGGCGCCATAGGTGAGGGTCAAGAATTCGGAGTTCTTCAAAGAAGCCAAGGAAACATTCAGACAAAATGATGGCATGGCATGGAATGGAAAGGAAAGGAAAAGGAAAGAAAACAAAAAGGGAAAGAACAGAAGGAAATAAAAATATAAAAATACAAATTTGGAAAAGTATAAGGATGGAACTATTATGATTACTGATCAATTGGGAACGAGATGACGAAAAAGGTAATGTGCAATTCAAAATTTATTTCCGGTTTTTTCCCCATACGATATAGAAAGCCGATTTTAAAGGTACTAAAAATCGGAACTAGGAAAAATTCTTTTAATCTATAAAAACTGGCTAAAGCTGATCTTCTTAGAATTATTCAGTAAATTGAGTTAAGTATGCGCTTGAGTCCAAAATCCCACAATCTATATAGATTGTGAAATCAGTAAGAAAAATCCAGATTGATGTAATACATTATTGCAATGGTATAATTTCTGATAACCGCGAAGAAACAGTTTTTCGGGGGATTAAAAGATGGGAAAACATTTAGAATATGTATATAAATATATGAACCGCGGTTCTAAGAGTTACTATAATACTATATAATGAAACAATTTGAAGGCGCCTCGAAAATTAGAAAAGCTCAGTAGTCAACATGTTTTTTTTTGAGTAAACTTATTGTTTTTGTTGGATTCGATATAATTAGATTTATTATTTTACAATTCTCTGATGATTTCTTAATTCCTTTAAATCTAATGACATAATAGAGTTAAAAGTTATAATATTCCATGGATGTCTGTAATCTGTTTTGAACTATTTCATCAGCTTTGACAATCATATAAGAGATAAATATACATTATACACATGCATAAGTGTACTTGGGCGTAGAGCTAGAGAACTTAGAGACAGAATTACTCCGTTTTAATGGCCGTTATCGTTATGCTTGGCGTCTGATGTGGAGCTATTAGTTTTGGTGGAGCTCGCGCTGTCCCCCGACTGAGTGTGGCACCGCCGCTTGGCGCCATCTGAAGGCTTCCCCCGCCATCCAGGCCACTGGGATCGCCGCCCTTTTCCTGAGCGGAGTGGAAGCGACCGCCTTCGCCCCGCGCCCGATTCATTGCATGTCGATGACGAGATTCATGCAAGTATTTGCAACGTTCCTTGGGTATGCGTGACTCCAGTTTAGCTCTGGCCTGTCGCCTTATAAGGATGCGTTTATATTGCTTGGCATTCACATAGAGGGGCTCCTCATCGGCTTCGCCTTTGGAATTCTCATCTTCGCTGGTGGTATTAGTGCCTGTGGTACTAGTGCTAACATCGGCACTGATATTATTGGCCGCCGAGGCGGCAGCTACAGAAGCAGCAACGGATGCAGCACCAACACCTGCCGTGGACGAGGCTGCCACTGCCTGGACCTGAGTTTGGAGTTGATGCACCTGCTGGACTTGATGCTGCTGCTGTTGTTGCTGCTGTTGTTGCTGCTGGTGTTGGGTGATTACATTAGTGGCACCTCCTTGAGCTGCTGCATTAACCGCTGCCATGGTCGTCTGTGGCACCATAATGATCTGTTGGCCGCCAGTCTGAGCTCCCGGATTCGAATTCGCCGCTGATGTTATCTGCACCAGTTGTCCATTAATATTGAGATAATGTGGCGTGGGTTGGGCAGCAACTGCCGCATTTGGATCTAAGGCGGCTATGGTGGGGGCCTGATAGAATATTGTTTGGCCATCGGGCAGCTGCATCACTTGCATCTGAGGTTGTTGCTGAGCCTGAAGCATGATCTGATTGGCCTGCAAAGGTATCAACTGCGGCTGCAGCCCTGCAGTGGCCGTCTGCGTTTGTGGCTGCTGCCCTATAATGATTTGTGCTGCTCCTGTGGGCAGCAATGGCATGGGTATCACCTGTATGGGCTGAGCGTTGGTGGCTGCCTGTTGTGCTGCAGCTTGGGCAGCGGCGGCGGCATTGTTGTTGCTCTGCTGCTGCTGACTGTGGGCACTGTTGTTGGTGGCGTTGCTATTACCGGCTGCGGCGGAGCTCATTCTAGGTGTTGCTGTTGAGGTACGTTGGTTACTGCTAAAATGGTTTTCCATGTGTTTCGTTTCGTGTCCCTCTCTCACACATTACACACATTTACAACTTACTGGAAAAGCGGAACGGAATATGAAGCCGATTTTTGAGGTGGCACTTAGCAAAAAAAAAAAAAACAACTAACCGAAACTAGAGCTAACCTATAGTTAGAATCCCCTTTTCTCTTAAAACTATGTTCTCTTCTCAACTTACCACTTTTTTGGCATCAAGTCGGGTGGCTTGTCGCGACATTTTTGTGCTATTTTTTTTATGTGTAATAAGACGGCTTTTTTGTTTTCGTTTAAAAGTGTTAGTTTTCTTTCTATTTTCACGCAGAATATGCAGAGTTGCCAGGTACAGTTCTAGCTGCAGGGTTGCATGCGTCTATCTATACATATATCGATAGTTTTATCTTGTGCGATAGTGGCCAAAGTAGTGGTGCAATGACAGAAGATAACTCTGTAAAGCGCGACATAAGCTCCTTGTGATGCCAACAATACCCAGTATATTGGTGCAGTCGGATCTGGAATTGTGTTTTCTATAATTTTTATTGCTAATTGTAGTTGGCATTTTTTGTATCAAAATTGTAACAATTTTTCCGCATACATGTATGAAAATCCATGAATGACGAAATTAACACTTGTTAGCTTGCGTTATCTTATGTCGATGTGCTGCTTGCGATGAGTCCAAAAAATGCAACCCTGCGTTCATTAGAGCACACAAAGCAACAACAAGAAGAACAACAACAACAACGCAAAGCGTATAAACAATTTGCTCAGAGCTCCAGGTGTCAGCAGAGTAAATAAGAAAAACAATACGGAAATTTTTGGAAATATATAATTTTTTTTATTCGAACCAGTGTGAGGTGAAGTGCACTAACAACAACAACAAAAATAATATTTAAAAAAAAATGGCTTCGTTCTTCAACGTGGGCGCTCTGGGAAATGTATTCTCAACTCCCATAGGACAACGTATCGGTGAGTGGGGAAATGGAAAACTGAAAGCTACGACCGTTGCCCCCGCTTCCCACCCTGCGTCGCTGCGGCTGATGGCTGTGTGTGGGGGTGTTCGAGTGATTCAATTCAGATGCCCTGACAATATTGCACTATATATATACATATATATATAGAAATATTTGCGCATTTCCATTTTACTTGAAAATGTTGAAACCAAAAAATTTTCTTCAAATGACGAGGCACTGGAAAATTGAATTTTCACAACTTTCTTTCTGGCCTCAATATGTGTGGCACGCACACACATCTTACAGTTAAGACGCCCACCACAAAAAACACAACAAAAAAACAAACCAAAGCCTAAAAAGTAAAGTAAAGGGAAAATGGAAAACAGTTTAGTTGTTGCCTTCATTTTTTACCATACATATATGTATATGTACGTACCACTATGGCAAATTCACCGCAAGAATCTCTCAGTATGAGCCAAGTTGGTGGCAATTGGCTTCTTCTGATAAGATTACATTTGCAATTGTAGGCGGGTGATGAGTGGGTGGGGGTCGGGTGTGTGTGTGTGAGTAATTTGTTGCTCATCAATATTAGCACACACATAGGTTTTATTTACTTATTGGCATAGGCAAGGGAGCGATATTAGCCTATTACGTTTTTCTTTATTATTCTAGTTTTATGCCGATTAGTCAGTTCGCTTCACCATTTCCCCTATATTGCTTTTCCTCATTCCCCCGATTCCCCGTCCGCTTGATCCTGTTCATACACCTGCTCATTTGTCCAAAGCTCGTGTGATAACAGCTCCCCCAACTCTCTTCCTTCTGTTTCCTCCCCTGTTTTGGCCTACTGAACCCGACTTACCCCTCTACTAATAATAATGGTAACGCAATTAGTCATAGCTTTTTGGTTTGACTTAGTTACATAAAATAAATGTGTGAATTTATTTCATTTCATTTTCCTAGTCGTTTTCAGCATGACTGTGCAATGTGTTTGTTTGTGCGTTTTTGTGTTGTGTGTGTATGTATGTGTGTGCGTTGCCTTGCTAATTTGTTGCTTCATTTTAGCCCCTTCACTCCCCATAATCTGTTCCCGGGTCTATTCCCGTTACGTTCCTTCCGGCTTATAGCAATTTCAGCTGTCTCTTTCTTATTCACTCTTAACTAATATCCAGTGCAGTTATTTGATTTTATGTTTTGATTAGATTACAAATTTTCTTATTATGTATATTGTTGTTGCAATAGAAACTGAGAGAGATAGAGGGAGAGAGACAGAACCCCATCACGACTGCAGTGGGAGCTTCGAATTTGAAATACCCATACCCATTGCTTTTTGTCTATTTCACAACTTTATTGCTATTACTATTTATAATTGTGTTTTTTTATTTTCTTTAGAGGCCGCCACCGATGCCAGTTTGGCCTCTGAGAATTGGGCGGCCAATATGGAAATCTGCGATATGATAAACGAATCTTCGGATACGGCCCGTGATGCCATGCGTGCCATACGGAAACGTCTCTCACAGAATGCCGGCAAAAACAATCAGGTGATAATGTATACTCTCACTGTGCTGGAGACCTGCGTGAAGAATTGTGGCAAAGCCTTTCATGTGCTGGTATCGCAAAAGGATTTCATCAATGATTTGGTCAAATTGATTGGACCGAAAAATGATCCGCCAGCCATAATGCAGGAGAAGGTCTTAAGTCTTATACAAATTTGGGCAGATGCCTTTAAAAATCAACCGGATCTCAATGGGGTAACGCAAATGTATATGGAACTGAAGAACAAGGGCATTGAGTTTCCAGCAACCGATTTGGATGCCATGGCTCCGATATATACGCCGCAAAGGGTAAGTCTTTGATAATAACTTTGATTGATTACTGATAATTGATTATGTCCTTCTGTAGAGCGTGCCGGAGGTTCATGCACAACACCATGCCATTTCGCCGCAGCATCAACAGATGGTGGCCGCTGCGGTTACCAGTGGGCCACCTAGCAGCACTGGTCCCTTGCATCTGACGCCGGAACAGGCAGCAAAGCTGCGTGCAGAACTGGAGATAGTGACCAATAATATGTCCATATTGAGCGAAATGTTGAGTGTATTAAAAGCCGGCTACGAGTCTCCCGATGATTATGCCTTGCTCACTGAATTGACCTCCACCTGCAAGGAGATGCAATCGCGTATTGTAGATCTAATTGGTCGCGTCCAGGATGATGAATTAACCGCCGAATTTCTACGCATCAACGATGAGCTCAATAATCTATTCCTACGCCATCAGCGATATGAGAAGAATCGTGACCAATGTCAAAGCGGAGGCGCGCCAGGAGTTACCTCCCCTGCGGCTGTCCTGGGCGCTGCCATGGGAGTACCTCTAGCAGCAGTAGCAACAGCAGCACCAACTCTGCCTCCGCCGCCTAACTCAGCAACGACTGCTGCCGTTGCCAACGCCGCGGCCAGTAATACGCCCCAAAGTGATCAGTTGTTAATTGATTTGATTGAAAGTAGCGAAGAGCAACAACCATTGCCCCAAAGTTTTGGCCAGCTCAGTTTAAGTGCTGGTATTGGAGCCGCTGCGGCGGTGTCCACAGTTGAAAAAAGCGGAGCTGCCTCTGCTGCTGCCGCCGATGAGTTTGATATGCTGGCCCAATCGCGAACCGAGTAAGTAATCCTATTCCCTTGTTTTAAATCTTGTAGCAAAATAGTTGTTTCATCTTTAGTAAAACGGATCTTCTGCGCGATATACTCTCTGTGGATGCTGCTGCTGGCAGCAAGCCCCAACAACAACCACCACATCAGCAACAGCAGCAACAACAACAACAGCAGCAGCAACAACAACAAAAACAAAACCCGCAAATACGCCCAACCGGCGATCCGTCGGTGGTAAGTAAAGTGAGTAATCAATCCAATGGATTTTGATCTAACTAACTGTTGTTTGATCTATTTCCTATATATCTATTTGAAATATTATCCTTGATTTGGCCTCTTTTTTCCTTGATTTTAAAATTTTCACATTTTTTTCGTGTTTCATTTACCGATTTGGTTCCTTCGATTTGATTTGTGGCACATAGTCAACAAAAGAGAATGAAATCGATGAAATGGAAGCTTGGTTGGGCACATCAGTAAGTAGTATTAAGAACAACAATTTGTTTAACTCTCATTAATAAAAACAATCTAAAATTACCATGAATTGAAAAGTCCCAAACCGAACCAAAAGTCTCTATCGACAATCACATCGAGCTTTATATGTTTAAGTATTGGTGTAAATACCTATATAGTTTCGGATGTTCATGTAGTTTTTAACAGTTTGAATATTCTTGGTATAGCCTCAAATTTGGAACTTTTCATGCCATGTTTCATGTACATATCATCTTCATTCCCATTTCATTCGATGCTTCGATGCTTTTTCACTTTTTTCTTTTTCGATCAAGATTTTTGAAATATATTTGATAATTGAATTAATTTGGCTTTTACGTTTGTTTGTTCCCTCTTTATTCAATAGAAAGAGATTGATGGCATCGAAGAATTGACCAGTTCAGAATTTGATAAATTTCTTGAAGAACGTGCCGCTGCCGCTGAAAATCTTCCAACCATTAATGCAACGAATTCCGCTAGTGCCGCCGCCGCCAGTTCAGATAGTTTACGAAAGACACCAAAGAAACAAGGAGCTGATGAGGATCTGTTGGCACTCTGAGTGATCACAATCTCAGTGACGCCACTAGCCTTTTGATCCTCTAGCTCCGATTCCATCATCAGCTATTTCTGATTGTTTAATCTTTCAAATGTTATAACAAACAACAATAACAACATAACATATTTATACATAACATCTACTATATAATAGCAGCATAACGATTTACATATGAATCCGATTTATGTAAAATGCTTTTTTGTTTATGTTTTATCACAATTACCCCTTTCCAACCCCACTATTTCCTGATTTTCAACTATATAATAACTATACGAAAAATTATTCCAAAAATGCAAAATCTTGTGTTGCTCTATTTGTAAGCCACAAAATATTATTGACGGTATCTAATTGTAATAATGTATTATGTTAAAAGTCTATTTGTTGTTTATTTATATACATACATACACACATGAATATATATATATATAACCTAATATATATATATATATATATACGGTCTTAAAGCTAATTTATTTTACCAGAAACTTTAAAAGAAAAAAAATACATTCAAGCACATACTAAACAAGAAAGCATCTCTAGAGCTATAGGTAAAGTTAAATATTCATGGCCTGTGTTGGACCACTAAAAATGCACTCCTCCTCCTCCTGCCTGTCCTCTTCTTGTTCCTCCTGTTCGTGCTCTTTGTCCGTCTCACTATCTTCCTTCTCTGCGGTTGGTCTCCGACCTCTGCCTCGTTTCTCCAACTTTGATTCCAACTCTTCAATTTTGGCTTTCTTTTCATTGATTAATAGTAAAAACTTTTTCAACATTTTCGTTTCTCTAGATTTTGTCTCCTCTATTAACTTCTCATATTCTACAAGAATTTGAGAATCCTTTCCTGGATCACTGGAACTCGAATGGTTGGACCGTTCTACAGCTGCATCCAATAGGCTAAAACAATTGGAAACTTTGCGCAACGGTATATCCAGATATAACGTCTCATAGCCAGAGCACTTAAAAAGCTTAAAAACCGCCTCCATCGTCGTCGTCTGAACGTCAGAAGAACTGACCTCATAATCGAATCCCGTTAAACCCATATTGGTGGTCAAGGCCTTTTTGCACTCCTCAAAGAACTCTTCATATGGTTGATCCAACTCTTCAGCAGCATTCCTTATATCGTTAAACTTGAGCGATCCACGGTACGGTTGATTACTGCTGGTGAGTACAATGTCCAGTTCCAGCTCATCTTTCAGCCAATTGCTGCGGGCATAGATAAATGGCTTCACATCTTCCATCTGACTGTGTGTGAGTTGAGTGCGCTCCAATAATTTCACAATGTAACTCATCCTGTTCGAGCTACCGGTACCGGGTAGATAAAGAAAACATAGTAATCACACTATCGATAAGTCGTGTCAGGGTATCGATTTTTTCTTAGTGTTGTTTTTGGAGGGCATTAAATGGAGGTTCGATAAAATTCGCCGTTCATTCGTGTTTTCGCCCGCTATTTTCCCTTCGTAGTGGAGAACTATCGATAGTGGGCGATAGTAATTAAAAACAATCGATAGTGGACGGTGGTGCCATCGCTAATGGAGAGCTATCAATATTATCATCGCTAGTGGAGAACTATCGATAATGCCTCCGCTAGTGGAGAAATATCGCTAGTGGATGGTGGTGCCATCGCTAGTGGAGAACTATCAATAGTGCCATCGCTAGTGGAGAACTATCGATAGTTGGACGTTAGTCCCATCGCTAGTTCTCCAGTGTGTTGTTGTTGTGTTTTACGTGTGTGCGGTAGCGGTAAAGCGGGAGCGAAATAAATTGCTTAATTATTTGTGTAAAAATATATAAAACCTAAGTGAATATCAGATTATTGTAATTACAATTGCAAGTGCATTTTCCAGTTTGTCCTTTCGGGTTTTTTCGCTTGTTTTGTTTGTTTTGTGATCGAATAGCCTGAGCAAGCGCTGACTGCTTTGGCTTTGTGTGTACGAGACGAAAAAAAATAAAAACCAAAAATACAAATGTGTAAATGTGAAAGAAAAATGAATACTTATTAAAGTGGTGTGTCGCGGATAAATAAAGAAAAACACAAAATAAGAAAGACCATACAAACGCACATACAACAACCACACGCTCACACACACACATACAGTCGAAAGCACTAGTTAAAGAAGTGACAGGCCAGAGCAGAAAAGACATTGCAAAAGAAGTTCGTTGCCTTCCCCGAAAGAACATATAAAAGTGCAATAGAAATTTGCAAAAAATCGAAGTAAACTCGGCCAAGAGTACCAGCAGCAGCAGCTAACGGGACCTGTGTTTGCTATAAATAAAGAATTCACACAAAAACAACAGCAACAGCGGTGACGGCAGCAGAGACGTCGGTGGCGGCATCTGTTTATCATATAAAAATAAACAAAAGAAGAAAAACAAAAAAAAAAAACGAATTGAAATAAGAAACAAATAGACATATAGCATAAACCAGACAAAGACAAGGAGGACTAACTAAGGAGAAGGAGAAGAAGAAAGGTGACCGGACCCGCAGAACGTGGGGAAAGTGTATGTGTGTGCCCGTGCTCGCGGGGGAAAGGAGGCATGGTGAATTCGTCGTATCTGGGCTGAAATTAAAATTCAACAAATATGTATGAATAAAACAAAAAGTCGGTTCAGAAGAAGATCCAGATTTAATTCAAAATTAAAATGCCTTGCGATAATGCCAAAACTTCATCCGATATTGAACATGTGGATTGGAATAGTTCGGGTCAGCATTATGCGAGTGTCAGGTGAGTCAATACTTCCCCCCTTTCCCGTAGAATGGCCTTGACATGTAGCCTACACAAAAAAAAAAGAACAGCGTGTATAAATTATTTAGACAACCCCCTTCCACCCCTCCCCCACAAATTGTATGCCAAGGGTGAGTGGGTGGTGGGTGATTGGTGGCTCGTCTGGCAATCGGCTGGCCATTATTTATAGATTGAAATACTTGATTGGACATCGAAATCAAATCGTATCCACATCGACCATGTATATACATACATATATATGTACATATGTATGTATATGTATATTTTGACATACGTGATTCCAGTGATTGAAGCGTAATCTCATTCCTTTGTTGAAATCGAAACAGTGGCAATCTAAATCAATAATACCCTATCTTGAGACTAGGCAGATTACCGAACTAATCCAAACACTCATAGAACCTCACGCATTCCTCTAATCGTACGTCCTTTTGTTGGTAATAATTTCAATAGAATTAATTTTTGTTTCAATCTGTATTAACAATTTCCTTTAATAATAATTTTGATAAAATCCGATCATGGGAACGATAGCGAACGGCGGCGCTTTGTTTTTTGGGCCTGGGAAGTTCTCAGGCAATTTATTTGTTTGCAGTGGAATCGAACCAACTGAGACGCCAGTCATTCTTTCGCCCATTCCTCCACAGATTCTGATGTCGGTTTGAGCACCAGCGGCATTTAGTTAAAAGTAGCTGCTAATAACTATCATTAAATTGTTAATATGAAACTAATGGCGATGATAAACGGATATCAATTTATATGCACCCAATATCCATATGTGTAATACCAGTAGTTGGTTAATTAATTTCACACTAAATAATAATAAATCCTATTTAGTTTGCATAACTTATTCACTACAACGAAAGACCAAGTGCAATATGAAAATATTTATTCAACTCGTTTGACTTGATCAATGTAAACATATTTAAGTGTGCTTACTAATGTGATATTATTATAATTTATGCCAAAGAGATCAGTCAGTCAGCACCCTCAACACCCTCAGTGTGAAGCCGCGGGAGAACATTAAAACGACTTCATCAACATCACAAATCTAATCTGACATAGATAATGATATATATTTATCAGTTCCTCACTCGCTGCTCTACTCATACCACCCACCACTTCTACATACTTAATTATGTACATACGTACACGCTAAGAAAATGGCTGCACTTCTTTAGCTCGATCGTGGAATATTGAATATTGGGAGTCCAAAGGAATTCTAATGAAACGAAACGAAGTTAGTTTGAATTGCGAATGTGTGTGTAAAAATATGTACAATATTTACTACACATGTACTATATTTGCACATATGTATGTATGTACATATAGGCACATATTGGTGTATTTATAAGTACTTATAATAAAAGTATTAAGTATATTTCGCTGTTGGTTCGCTTAAATATTTGCCCAAGTATGTATGTATGTATATTGAAAATGTAAAATGGAGCAACGCACACGAAGCGACGAAGTGAAATATACGACAAACTGATAAGAAATTCTCTCAACTATTGCACATATTGTGTACGATATATGTATATTTACATACATACATATGTACATATACACATCGGGTAAAGAACTAGATATATACTAAGCAAACAAAGGGGCTCTACTTCCATATCCATATGTGTGGGTTTGTGTGTGTGTGGGGGTGTATGGGCACCCTCATTGCTGCTTGACTTTTTAGCATTAATTGCCCTGACATTACCTCGAACCCAAACCAAACCAGTTGGAGCTTAAAAATAAGTTTTCCAACAACGAACAACACAAAAAAATAATGCGCAAAATATCAAACAAAAGCCCAACTGTTGGACTCTTCCCTCTCCCTACTCTCACCGTCTCTTTCTCACTGTCTGTCTGTCTCTCTCTCGCCTTCTACGCCCTCTTTTTGTTGTTAGTCATATGATTATTATATATTTTATCTGCTTCGTCTCCTCTTGTTTCGTTTCGTTTTGTTCTTCGAAATGTAAGAAAAAGTTCCCTCCTAATTAGTATGTAATTAAATTTGCGTACTAAACAACAGTGTTTATATGAATGATAAGAGGGAATACACGAATTACAGTCATGTCTGGTTTAACTTCGTCCCTAACCCTCCCCCTTACCCCTCCACCTCTCTACCTCACACTTTCATTCAAGCCAAATTGAAATATGATTCGACGAAAACTAAAGTTGCTTGTGAAGTACATTTTCATTGTTTTTCTCTTTGAATTGTCCAAAGATAAGACAATCAATTGACTGATTACCGTTATAATCCATTTGTTAAGCGCCTCTCTTGTCGTCCAAGTGATATCAGATAGTGTTTTGCTCTGTATGTCCAACTGCACAACTGTTGACCGAGTGCAAAATTCATTGGAATGACAGCGGAAACAAAATGTTGACAAGGGCAAACAGCAAATGCTTCTCCCGGTGTTACCTGCTCCCTCCTAATGTTCCCGATGCTCCCTCTCCTAGTGCTGCAATTGCAATTGAAACTTGAGAATCAACCCGAAGCCGGTAACAACCAACCACACACACACACACACACACTGAGCTTAAAAGTTTCTTTTAATTTTGCACCTGTCTCCACTTTCGCCACCCACCTTCAACATCCCCATCCCTTCATCATCATCAGTTCACCTGCTCAAATGGAAATGCGATAGCATTATGTGTGTGTGTGTGTGTGTATGTGTGTGGTGTGCCTGACTGCCCTTTGAGAAGGTGTAAACAACTTTTGTTATAAAGTTTTTTCCATAAACGGAATGAAATATCGATCATAAATATATATATACACACACACGCATAAATACATAGACGGCTTCAATAGATGGAGGGATTCGGGGGTGAGAGAATGCATTATAGAAACGATAGTTAAAAGAAAATGTAAATATTGTTTCAATAAATTGAAATTTAAAACTGTTCCATTAATGAATGAAGCCTTGTCATAATACTTACAAGATTCTAAATGGAGTACAGTGCGAATTCAAAGGAAGAAAACCAAATTTCGATAACCACATCCATCCACTCCTCAAAAAATTCAACAAAATTATACAAGACTTTAAAATCGCGTGAAGCTAAAAAGAAATAAAGATCTTCGACTTTTGCGGCAGTCCATAAATATATATTTTTATGTAGAATATGACTCGATTTGTGAATGGTAATTGCGGCTAATTATTGCGTCAACGATCGATAACACATACACGCGTATACACACACACACACACACACTTATTAAACCCGGAAACTCTTTCTTTCATTTTCTCTGATTTGTTTTTGCGGCGATGGCAATTTAAGCCTTAAAAGGCGAGAAGGATGAGCAGGAGGAAGAGGAAAAGAAATGTGGCAGGCGGGATGCCAAAGCCCAATCTTCCATCCTGTCTGCTTCTAGTGCCTGGTCTTGGTCCTCGTCCTCGTCCTGCTCGTTCTTTGAGGTTGTCTAATAAAGTAATAAAATTTACTGCGACTACGCACAAAGGATACATACCTCCACCCTTGGTCCTACCGGACAGCGGACATAAATACATATATATTTTATGAACTCATTTTCTGGGTTAGGGTGTTCATATAATGCTTTTCCATCGATCCAAGGACAAAGTCAGTTGCTAAAATCTAAGTATTAAAGACAACTACTAACTAACAAACACATGCCCGTAAAAGTCCATGTCCCTGACCATGTCCCAGTCCCAGTCCCAGTCCATGTTCATGTCCACGTTCATGTCCCTGTCCACAGCCACAACAAATGTAACAACAGACAGGGAGAGTGCAAGAGAGAGAGAGAGAAAGAGTAAGTGTGTCCTGTGTTCGTCCTTCGACCGCAATCACGCACTCTTAAAAAAAAAAAAGCAAAAAAAGAACTGTACATGATGGCAGCACACGAATGTATATAATAGAGACTCCCTCCCCACCATCGCTTCGCTCATAAATTGGAAAGTAAAAGTAAAAGCTGTTGCCTTTAACCCCATACGACGCCCATCCCACTCTCCCCACCCCCCTTGGGGGGTGTGCTATTTAATTGAGGCCATAATGATAGATGATGACTGTGCCCCGACTAAGCAAAGCTAATTGACCTTCGATTCGAATCTATCCAAGTTCCACTCATTCTAGATGAACTTGAAGTTCTTTGGAAGTTCCCCGATATGGAAATGTTTGAACTATGCCCATCTATCTACATACATATATAAATTATACAAATCGATTGAAGGGAATCCGTTTCACTGAACATATTTTTGCTCATTTTTATACCATGCATTCATAGAATGAAATGGTATATTAAAGTCGCCAAAATGTATGTAACAGGGAGAAGGAAGCTTCTCCGACCCTATAAAGTATATATATTCTTGATCAGTATCAATAGCCGAGTCGATTGAGACATGTCCGTCTGTCTGTCCGTCCGTCCGTCCGTCCGTCCGTCCGTCCGTCCGATAGAGTGCCTAGATCTCAGCAACTATACAAGCTAGAGCTACCAAATTTGGCATGTAGACTCGTTTGGTGTGTACGCTGATCAAGTTTATTTTTTTTTTTCGCCCCGCCCCCTTCCGCCCCCTCGGGAACTATAAAAGATAGAGCTTTCGGATTTGGACATTAGATGCGTGCAGTGTGCACGCAGACCAAGTTTATTTCAAATTTTGGCCACGCCCCCTTCCGCCCCCGAAATTCGAAAAATTCGATTTTCACCCGAAATATTTATCGTATCGTAATTTAATTCGGCACACTAATACATGTCACGTATATCTATCATCCCATCAAATATCACAAGAATCGGAATAAAAATGACCGAGTTATACATAGAAACGTTTTTCACTCATAGCGGTGCAAGGCAGATGCACGCGAAAAAGAGCGAGATAGCATATGCTGCAAATCACCGATTTGGTCGGGGGGCGCTAAAGTGCTCGTTTACACATAAGAGTGAGCGAGATAGCATTTGAAAGAAATTTAATATACATCTCTTCACCTAATGCATGGTATATCCAAGTCGGCCCGGCGACTTACTTACTTTATTATACCATGCATCCATAGGATGAAATGGTATATTAAAGTCGCCAAAATGTATGTAACAGGGAGAAGGAAGCTTTTCCGACCCTATGAAGTATATATATTCTTGATCAGCATGAGAAGAGAAATTGATAGAGCCATGTCCGTCTGTCCGTCCGTCCGTCTGTCCGTCCGTCCGTAAGAGTGCAGAGATCTCAGCAACTACAAATATTAGAGCTACCAAATTTAGAATGTAGACTCGTGTAGTCTTGGCGCAGACCAAGTTTATGTTTTTTTTTTTGCCACGCCCCCTTCCGCCTCCGGAATTTAATAAAAAGTGATTTTCTCGCGTAATATTTATCGTATCGTAATTTAATTTGGCGCACTCATAGATCTTATGAACATCTATCATTCCACCAAATTTAGCAAATGTACTTACATATATCAAAAAAGCAAACTCTAAGCGGAAACGGATTTAGTGCCTAGAATTTTGCTTTATCAAAAGTAAATTCCGATCGTAACTAACCAACTAAATTAGCATATAAGTATATACATATTATGTAGTGTGTGATTACACTGACCGATTTGATGCAGGAACGTGACTTTTAAACGAAAGGAATTGCCATTGTGCAGCTGCCAATTTTTGTGTGATTCATTTATTGTGTGTGAATTAAACGTGACAAGCACACACACTGAGTTTTTGTACATTAATATTACTCACATTCACGAGTTCAGTTTATCATTTATATTAATTTATGCTTAAAAAATTGCACATGAGAGAGAGAGAGAGAGAAACAAGGAAAAAGTTATGAATATGCAGATAGAGGCAGAGGTCGAGGTAGAGGCAGAGGGACACAGACAGCGCGACGGATGTTGGAGTGACGTACATACTCTTCTCTGGCGGACGGACAATTATTGGCATAATGAGGCAACAGAAGCAATTTCCCCAATCCTTTGTTGAAAGGCCTCAACAAAGAGTAGGAGGTGGTGGTGTGTCCCCATCGTCTGACTGATTGATGGCTGATTGTCCAACGGACAGACTAGACTCTCGACTGCTGCTACTGGTATTGGTAGAGAGAAGAAGCTTTATACTGCCAATCAAGTGCAGATAAAGAGATAGGAATTCTGCTGCTACTGGTCCGTCAAAATGGTTTCCATTATGACGTGAGCCACTCACCGGCATGGGCATGGGCATTGGCATTGGCATTGGCATGAGCGTAGCTAGAACGGAGTTCCAACTGCCCAAGCAATATAAAGAAGATGGTGAGGGAGGGAGGGGGTGAGGGCACATGCAAAGTCCATGATAAGCTGTCTGCGGCTGGTGCGACCTGGTTGATTGGTTGGGTTTTCTTTGTGCCCTTTTATCCAATTGTCTGCATCTCTTTGTGTGCGGGGATGCCACACGTACCGCATCCAATGGATGGAGTTCTCTAGAGTCTCTAGTCTGCGATCCTTCATTAAAAGCGTTTCCCATTTGACCTCATTTTAGATTTGGTTCCGGGTCGAGTCAGGCCTCCCAGAATAGTGGCGACATCTGCCGCATCTGCCATTGTGAGAGCGATCCACAGAATCCGCTGTTAACGCCCTGCTATTGTTCGGGCAGCCTGAAGTATGTGCATCAGGCATGCCTCCAGCAATGGTTAACTGCATCCGAGACGAACTCTTGCGAGCTTTGCAAATTCCCTTTCATAATGCATACCAAAATTAAGCCATTCAACGAGGTGAGAACCAAATAAACAACCATTCGACTCTCTTTTAATCAATTTGGTATTTCACCTTTATATCGATTGATTCTTCGGATACGGATACGGACAATCAATAGTGGCGCAGCCTTGACATCTCCGGCATTGAGCGACGACGTCTATGCTGCTCTGTGCTTTTCCACTTGGCGGCTGCCTTGTGCGTCATTTGGTCATTATGTGTGCTCATCGAGCGGGCAGCAGATGATGTGCAACGTGGCCAAATAGGTAAGCTCACTCCAAAGTTATCCTCAACCAATCAACCAACCAATCCATTTCTTTATTCAGATTGGCCGTTCTGGACTAAATTGGCTGTGGTAACGGTGGGTCTAACCGGCGGCTTTGTGTTTATGTATATCCAGTGCAAGGCTTATTTGCATCTCTGTCATCGTTGGAAGGCACGCAACAGGTGAGATCTCACGAGAAGAAGAACCATGGGACGCAAAATAATAATGGTTTCTGGGTTTTTTTTTTTTTTTTTACAGAATTCTTCTGATCCAAAATGCACCCGAGAAGATTCATCCCTTGACTCCACCTTCGCCTGTGGCTGCGAGCCACCATCAGCAGCAGCAGCACCAGAATTTCAGTGAGTCCCTCGGCCTGGGATCGGGAGCCGCCGGCGCTGTCGAGATTAACAATCTCGGTGGGTCTGGCGGTGGCACTTCATCGTGTGCTACTAATATGGAGAATGGAGCTGCTTCCTCAATGGGTGGAGGTGGTGGAGGAGGGCTTCTGCAACAGCGTCTACCTTTGCCTTCGCATAGCAGCGGCAGCAGCTGTGCGGCCGGCACCCAAACCGAGGAGTCCATGAATGTACAACGGCTGCAGCAGCAGCAGCATCCACATCAAGAGCATCAGCATCAGGAGCAACAGCATCAACTGCTCGAACAGGAGCAGCAACATCATCATCATCTTGGCCAAGTGGCTGTCGCTGCTAATATTGAGTGCTCGCAATCCCAGCACAATTACGATCGGGATTGGGCTCTAGATGATGTTGTCTCGCAGATCTCCTCATTTCGTCCTTGCCCGCAGGGCTCTGGCAGCATGACACCGTTCCATGACTCCATTCACAATGTCCTCGAGCACTCGGAGAGCTCTAGTCGCGGCTCCAATACGGATCTATGTGCCGGCTCAAGGCAAGATCTGAGCGCCTCGGGACTATCCACAGACACGGGACGCGAAAATGCCTTGCAATTGAGCAGTTTTAGTGGTGAGTGGTAAACCAGCAGAGATTCCTTCTGAAGAGAATAGACAATCTACATTAGACAATTCTCTTCTTTGGACTTGTAGGCAGCGGCGAGCACAAGGCGCCGTCGATCAGTAGCGGTGTCTCCCATGCTGTGGCCAATGGTCTGGGCGGCTATGTCTATAAGCCACATCAAACGAAACGCTATTCCAATTCGTCCATCTTTCTGGAAAATCGTGATATACTCAATGATAATGGATTGGGCCAGCCCCAGCCCTATGACTTTTTTACGCCGCCAAAGATGATGGACTACAGTCAGCAGTTGGGCTGCTGTCTAACCGATTGCATTGACAAGCTTGAGAAAAAGGAGCCAACGAACATAGTGCTCGACATGGACTTACCTACATCACCATTATCACCACCAGCGGCTTATGCCAGTCATCATCATCATCATCAACAGCAGCAGCAGATCAGAAAGCAGCATCGTTCCTTTGACGCTGGTGTGGATGAGGTGGTGGACAGTTCCACTCGTCAGACGAACCACTCTTCAGCGGATCCACAAATGGATCGTTCGCGATTGTTCTTCAAATCGTTGCCAAATCTCAGCAGCAGCTGCGAAAGTCTCATCAAAAAGTGATCACCCATACACCGCACACACACATACACAGAAACTCTCTATAGCTATACCAATACGTTTACTTATAATACCTACTTATATACCTATCTATCTATCTGCCTATCTATCAAGTTGTCCTTTTTATACCCTTGCAGAGGGTTTTATAAAATTGGACAGATGTTTTTTTTATATACTTTGAACTATGCTATCGTTTGCATTAACCATAAACCATAAACAATTTGAGACTGCGAAAGAAAACATGACAAAAAATGAAGCAACAACAAAATGATGATACAATATATAGAACAAAATCTTACAAAGAACAAAGATTTATAACAGATTTCGATTGAGAATTGTAATTAGTCTTAGGCTCTGAACAAAAATCTATATATATATATATATATGTATATATATTTATACAAATGTAAATTACGCTCGGCAGAAAAACTATTTAACGGTTTATTAATCGTTGATACTTAATATTAGCAGAGTCACGATACTCCTATGGATTACAACTTATGCAAAATCTAAAATAAGTATATATATATATATATATATATATATATATATATATAGAAAAGTTACCTTGTGCTTTTCTCTAACCGATTCAAAATAACCTATAATTCAACGGTTTTTTACATGAATTGGATTAAACGAAAAGCTCGTGTTAACTTTGGAATAGGGTGATATGTGCATATATGTGTGTATGTATGTACATACATTATATTTTCTGTTAAATCAAATGATTGTTGCATAGTGTGCACGATTATCCGATATATATATTTTTATCTGTTTACATATACGTAAATTCGCATAGCCCCATATACATATGTATTTCACAGCTAGAGCCCGCTGACCCAAGCCAAAATATACAACCCAAAACCACACACAAACATGCATACGTACATAACATAAATAAATGCATAAATACATATACATATGTATGTATATGTATACTTAGTCCAAGTGTACGAATTGTAAATGCTGAAGAAGGACGATTGAAAAAAGATAAAAATGGATGACGAATTGTGAATTATTATTAATATTGTTTTATTTTTTTTTTTGTGTTTCTTAACTTCTAAGTCAAAATGAAAATTTAAAAAATTGATCTGTGATTAAGCGTCATTGAATTTGAATATACATACACACATACATCTAAAACACACTCACACAAACATACAAACAAACAAACTGTAAACAATTTTACTTAACAAAAAAAAAGAGAAAAACAAGAGCAACAACAAAACCCAACATGACAGCCATTAAAACGAAAAAAACTATAAGAATAGCTTTTTCACGTTTAAAAAAATAGAAAAGAAAATAAAAGAAAAGCGCAAATGCTCCTTGAAAGTTTGGGCTCGGTCCAAACAGCTTCAGCAAAGAATGAATGAAAGCAGTTTTAGTTCTAGAGAAAATAGCATAATAATACACTATTATATACAGACACATACATAAATATATATGTATATGTAAGTATATATTTATATATGTGTATATGTATATATGTGTATATGTATATATATATGTGTAAATATATATATGTGTGTGTAAATATATATACATATATACATACTTATGATCGCTACAAGTTACGAGCGTAAATACAACAAAAATTAAAAGCAAACAAAATTTTTAGTACATATTAAAAATTTTAAAAATAATAAAAATATGTGCAATCATCACTTTTTACCAATTTTTCAAAATGCAAAGGCACAAATCCTCGAAATCTTAGCCCCCCGCAGAGCCCGCCCATGTTGATACAATGAATTATTGTTTTCTAACCAAAAATTATTTTATTTCAGCTCCCGGAAAGACCTTCCAGGATATCATAATGGCAGTCGAAGCGGCTCACCGGATTGAAATGGCTGAGTTACTCCCTTACAGAAACTCGAGCAACATTTGTGGAGGAATATCGGGAATCCTTGGAAGCAGATCGATAGTCCTAGTCCATGGAGGACATTAAATCCCATGTCCTGGCAAAATAAGTTAATATCCTGTGCAGTTATATCTAAATTAAACCAGTTGTAAAAAAAAAACTGCTGGTTTTGTTTTTATTAAGTTAAGATACCATTGTTTTAATATAATTTAATCCTAGTTTTTATATCACTTAATACTAATTTAAATATAATTTAATCCTAATATTAATATGATTTAATCCTATTTACATAAAATATCAATAAATAACAATCTGCATCAAAGTTTGCTATGTTCTGTTAAACGCTCTGGTGCATTCAGGGACTTGGAAAAAAACAGAAAAATATCATGCCTCCTTTTTTGATGCCATTCGATGCGGCTCATCAAGGGCATTTGAACGCACCATGTCCCGTCGTCCTGGGACAGGATTTACGGATTTTAGAGCTAAAAAACCATTTAATATCATTTTAGTGAATAAATTATATGTAGCATACTTTTAGGGCTCAATAAACAAAACTAAAAAAAATTTTGTAGCATAATTTTGGGGTTGGGTTTGAAATTAAAAAATCAGCCACCTACTGTGCATTTCTGTTCGCCTGGTATTTCATTTTGGTCCCAGTACAAAATTTGAATTTTTGCCGGCTGAAATTTCCGCTGGGGGACAAAATGAAATACCAGGCGAACAGAAATGCATAGTAGGTGGCTGATTTTTAATTTATGAATTTAAAGGGCCAGCCACCTACTATGCATTTCTGTTCGCCTGGTATTTCATTTTGTCCCCCAGCGGAAATTTGAATTTTTGCCGGCTGAAATTTCCGCTGGGGGACACAGTGAAATACCAGGCGAACAGAAATGCATAGTAGGTGGCTGATTTTTAATTTATGAATTTAAAGGACCAGCCACCTACTATGCATTTCTGTTCGCCTGGTATTTCATTTTGTCCCCCAGCGGAAATTTCAGCCGGCACAAATTCAAATTTTGTACTGGGGCCAAAATGAAATACCAGGCGAACAGAAATGCACAGTAGGTGGCTGATTTTTTAATTTCAAACCCAACCCCAAAGTTATGCTACAAAATTTTTTTTAGTTTTGTTTATTGAGCCCTAAAAGTATGCTACATATAATTTATTCACTAAAATGATATTAAATGGTTTTTTAGCTCTAAAATCCGTAAATCCTGTCCCAGGACGACGGGACATGGTGCGTTCAAATGCCCTTGATGAGCCGCATCGAATGGCATCAAGAAAGGAGGCATCTAAGGATGCAGGACATGATATTTTTGTTGTTTTACTTAAGTTTATTTACTAAAATTATATGAAATGGGTTTTTAGCTCTAAAATCCGCAAATCCTGCCGCAGGACGAAAGGACATTGTTCGCTAGGATGTCCTTGATGAGCCGCATCGATTGCCATCAAAAAAAGTAGGGGTCATCTAAGGATGCAAAACAGGATATTAGTGAATTTTTTCTAAGTCCCAGATTGCACCGGGCGGGCAAGAAAACAGAAAAAACACATAAATACCGTAATATCTCAGCTCCTGGCAGGACTATTGGGATGTCCTTTACACAGATGATAGTCCTTGATGAATCGAATCGTTTGAGACCATTTTTGTCCTGGTCCTTCAAAGGACTCGCGAGTATTTAGCTATTTTTGTAAATACAAAAAGGTCCTTTTATCTCAGCTCCCTGAAGGACTTTCCAGGATCTAATAGTGTCAATCGACGCGGGTCATCAAGGACTTCAATCTGGCCAAAGGACATCCGGATAGTCCTTGAAATGGCTGAGAAATAAGGATATTTTTACATTTTTTGCGATTTTTTGCCATTTTTTCGACCTACCCCCTTGCAAAAATTTTTGCAAAATTTTTTTCAAGATATTTGAAATCCTTGAATGCAGATCGATAGTCCTGCTCCTGGAGGTCTTAGAAAAACATGTCCTGCCGGAATCGGTTAATGTCCTGCGGAGTTATAGCCTCGAGAAAATTATCCTTTTTTCGTTTTTTAGCTCCAAAATCCGCAAATCCCGCCACAGGACGAAAGGACATGGTGCGTTCGAATGTCCTTGATGATCCGCATCGATTGGCATCAAAAAAAATTGGGGTCATCTAAGGATGCAGGATAACAATTTTTTGGAAAGGTCCTATTTTTATAGCTTCTTGAAGGACCTCCGAGGACCAGCATATGCCAATTGATGCGAAGCAACAAGGTCCTTGATCTGGCCAAAGGACATCCAAATCGTCCTTAAAATGGCCGAGTTATAAACACTTATGTGTTTTTTGGACTTGTAATTTTTCCACAAGAAAATTATCCTTTTTCGTTTTTTAGCTCCAAAATCCGCAAATCCTGCCGCAGGACGAAAGGACATTGTTCGCTAGGATGTCCTTGATGAGCCGCATCGATTGCCATCAAAAAAGTAGGGGTCATCTAAGGATGCAAAACAGGATATTAGTGAATTTTTTCTAAGTCCCAGATTGCACCGGGCGGGCAAGAAAACAGAAAAAACACATAAATACCGTAATATCTCAGCTCCTGGCAGGACTATTGGGATGTCCTTTACACAGATGATAGTCCTTGATGAATCGAATCGTTTGAGACCATTTTTGTCCTGGTCCTTCAAAGGACTCGCGAGTATTTAGCTATTTTTGTAAATACAAAAAGGTCCTTTTATCTCAGCTCCCTGAAGGACTTTCCAGGATCTAATAGTGTCAATCGACGCGGGTCATCAAGGACTTCAATCTGGCCAAAGGACATCCGGATAGTCCTTGAAATGGCTGAGAAATAAGGATATTTTTACATTTTTTGCGATTTTTTGCCATTTTTTCGACCTACCCCCTTGCAAAAATTTTTGCAAAATTTTTTTCAAGATATTTGAAATCCTTGAATGCAGATCGATAGTCCTGCTCCTGGAGGTCTTAGAAAAACATGTCCTGCCGGAATCGGTTAATGTCCTGCGGAGTTATAGCCTCGAGAAAATTATCCTTTTTTCGTTTTTTAGCTCCAAAATCCGCAAATCCCGCCACAGGACGAAAGGACATGGTGCGTTCGAATGTCCTTGATGATCCGCATCGATTGGCATCAAAAAAAATTGGGGTCATCTAAGGATGCAGGATAACAATTTTTTGGAAAGGTCCTATTTTTATAGCTTCTTGAAGGACCTCCGAGGACCAGCATATGCCAATTGATGCGAAGCAACAAGGTCCTTGATCTGGCCAAAGGACATCCAAATCGTCCTTAAAATGGCCGAGTTATAAACACTTATGTGTTTTTTGGACTTGTAATTTTTCCACAAGAAAATTATCCTTTTTCGTTTTTTAGCTCCAAAATCCGCAAATCCTGCCGCAGGACGAAAGGACATTGTTCGCTAGGATGTCCTTGATGAGCCGCATCGATTGCCATCAAAAAAGTAGGGGTCATCTAAGGATGCAAAACAGGATATTAGTGAATTTTTTCTAAGTCCCAGATTGCACCGGGCGGGCAAGAAAACAGAAAAAACACATAAATACCGTAATATCTCAGCTCCTGGCAGGACTATTGGGATGTCCTTTACACAGATGATAGTCCTTGATGAATCGAATCGTTTGAGACCATTTTTGTCCTGGTCCTTCAAAGGACTCGCGAGTATTTAGCTATTTTTGTAAATACAAAAAGGTCCTTTTATCTCAGCTCCCTGAAGGACTTTCCAGGATCTAATAGTGTCAATCGACGCGGGTCATCAAGGACTTCAATCTGGCCAAAGGACATCCGGATAGTCCTTGAAATGGCTGAGAAATAAGGATATTTTTACATTTTTTGCGATTTTTTGCCATTTTTTCGACCTACCCCCTTGCAAAAATTTTTGCAAAATTTTTTTCAAGATATTTGAAATCCTTGAATGCAGATCGATAGTCCTGCTCCTGGAGGTCTTAGAAAAACATGTCCTGCCGGAATCGGTTAATGTCCTGCGGAGTTATAGCCTCGAGAAAATTATCCTTTTTTCGTTTTTTAGCTCCAAAATCCGCAAATCCCGCCACAGGACGAAAGGACATGGTGCGTTCGAATGTCCTTGATGATCCGCATCGATTGGCATCAAAAAAAATTGGGGTCATCTAAGGATGCAGGATAACAATTTTTTGGAAAGGTCCTATTTTTATAGCTTCTTGAAGGACCTCCGAGGACCAGCATATGCCAATTGATGCGAAGCAACAAGGTCCTTGATCTGGCCAAAGGACATCCAAATCGTCCTTAAAATGGCCGAGTTATAAACACTTATGTGTTTTTTGGACTTGTAATTTTTCCACAAGAAAATTATCCTTTTTCGTTTTTTAGCTCCAAAATCCGCAAATCCTGCCGCAGGACGAAAGGACATTGTTCGCTAGGATGTCCTTGATGAGCCGCATCGATTGCCATCAAAAAAAGTAGGGGTCATCTAAGGATGCAAAACAGGATATTAGTGAATTTTTTCTAAGTCCCAGATTGCACCGGGCGGGCAAGAAAACAGAAAAAACACATAAATACCGTAATATCTCAGCTCCTGGCAGGACTATTGGGATGTCCTTTACACAGATGATAGTCCTTGATGAATCGAATCGTTTGAGACCATTTTTGTCCTGGTCCTTCAAAGGACTCGCGAGAATTTAGCTATTTTTTGTAAATACAAAAAGGTCCTTTTATCTCAGCTCCCTGAAGGACTTTCCAGGATCTAATAGTGTCAATCGACGCGGGTCATCAAGGACTTCAATCTGGCCAAAGGACATCCGGATAGTCCTTGAAATGGCTGAGAAATAAGGATATTTTTACATTTTTTGCGATTTTTTGCCATTTTTTCGACCTACCCCCTTGCAAAAATTTTTGCAAAATTTTTTCAAGATATTTGAAATCCTTGAATGCAGATCGATAGTCCTGCTCCTGGAGGTCTTAGAAAAACATGTCCTGCCGGAATCGGTTAATGTCCTGCGGAGTTATAGCCTCGAGAAAATTATCCTTTTTTCGTTTTTTAGCTCCAAAATCCGCAAATCCCGCCACAGGACGAAAGGACATGGTGCGTTCGAATGTCCTTGATGATCCGCATCGATTGGCATCAAAAAAAATTGGGGTCATCTAAGGATGCAGGATAACAATTTTTTGGAAAGGTCCTATTTTTATAGCTTCTTGAAGGACCTCCGAGGACCAGCATATGCCAATTGATGCGAAGCAACAAGGTCCTTGATCTGGCCAAAGGACATCCAAATCGTCCTTAAAATGGCCGAGTTATAAACACTTATGTGTTTTTTGGACTTGTAATTTTTCCACAAGAAAATTATCCTTTTTCGTTTTTTAGCTCCAAAATCCGCAAATCCTGCCGCAGGACGAAAGGACATTGTTCGCTAGGATGTCCTTGATGAGCCGCATCGATTGCCATCAAAAAAGTAGGGGTCATCTAAGGATGCAAAACAGGATATTAGTGAATTTTTTCTAAGTCCCAGATTGCACCGGGCGGGCAAGAAAACAGAAAAAACACATAAATACCGTAATATCTCAGCTCCTGGCAGGACTATTGGGATGTCCTTTACACAGATGATAGTCCTTGATGAATCGAATCGTTTGAGACCATTTTTGTCCTGGTCCTTCAAAGGACTCGCGAGAATTTAGCTATTTTTGTAAATACAAAAAGGTCCTTTTATCTCAGCTCCCTGAAGGACTTTCCAGGATCTAATAGTGTCAATCGACGCGGGTCATCAAGGACTTCAATCTGGCCAAAGGACATCCGGATAGTCCTTGAAATGGCTGAGAAATAAGGATATTTTTACATTTTTTGCGATTTTTTGCCATTTTTTCGACCTACCCCCTTGCAAAAATTTTTGCAAAATTTTTTTCAAGATATTTGAAATCCTTGAATGCAGATCGATAGTCCTGCTCCTGGAGGTCTTAGAAAAACATGTCCTGCCGGAATCGGTTAATGTCCTGCGGAGTTATAGCCTCGAGAAAATTATCCTTTTTTCGTTTTTTAGCTCCAAAATCCGCAAATCCCGCCACAGGACGAAAGGACATGGTGCGTTCGAATGTCCTTGATGATCCGCATCGATTGGCATCAAAAAAAATTGGGGTCATCTAAGGATGCAGGATAACAATTTTTTGGAAAGGTCCTATTTTTATAGCTTCTTGAAGGACCTCCGAGGACCAGCATATGCCAATTGATGCGAAGCAACAAGGTCCTTGATCTGGCCAAAGGACATCCAAATCGTCCTTAAAATGGCCGAGTTATAAACACTTATGTGTTTTTTGGACTTGTAATTTTTCCACAAGAAAATTATCCTTTTTCGTTTTTTAGCTCCAAAATCCGCAAATCCTGCCGCAGGACGAAAGGACATTGTTCGCTAGGATGTCCTTGATGAGCCGCATCGATTGCCATCAAAAAAAGTAGGGGTCATCTAAGGATGCAAAACAGGATATTAGTGAATTTTTTCTAAGTCCCAGATTGCACCGGGCGGGCAAGAAAACAGAAAAAACACATAAATACCGTAATATCTCAGCTCCTGGCAGGACTATTGGGATGTCCTTTACACAGATGATAGTCCTTGATGAATCGAATCGTTTGAGACCATTTTTGTCCTGGTCCTTCAAAGGACTCACGAGTATTTAGCTATTTTTGTAAATACAAAAAGGTCCTTTTATCTCAGCTCCCTGAAGGACTTTCCAGGATCTAATAGTGTCAATCGACGCGGGTCATCAAGGACTTCAATCTGGCCAAAGGACATCCGGATAGTCCTTGAAATGGCTGAGAAATAAGGATATTTTTACATTTTTTGCGATTTTTTGCCATTTTTTCGACCTACCCCCTTGCAAAAATTTTTGCAAAATTTTTTTCAAGATATTTGAAATCCTTGAATGCAGATCGATAGTCCTGCTCCTGGAGGTCTTAGAAAAACATGTCCTGCCGGAATCGGTTAATGTCCTGCGGAGTTATAGCCTCGAGAAAATTATCCTTTTTTCGTTTTTTAGCTCCAAAATCCGCAAATCCCGCCACAGGACGAAAGGACATGGTGCGTTCGAATGTCCTTGATGATCCGCATCGATTGGCATCAAAAAAAATTGGGGTCATCTAAGGATGCAGGATAACAATTTTTTGGAAAGGTCCTATTTTTATAGCTTCTTGAAGGACCTCCGAGGACCAGCATATGCCAATTGATGCGAAGCAACAAGGTCCTTGATCTGGCCAAAGGACATCCAAATCGTCCTTAAAATGGCCGAGTTATAAACACTTATGTGTTTTTTGGACTTGTAATTTTTCCACAAGAAAATTATCCTTTTTCGTTTTTTAGCTCCAAAATCCGCAAATCCTGCCGCAGGACGAAAGGACATTGTTCGCTAGGATGTCCTTGATGAGCCGCATCGATTGCCATCAAAAAAGTAGGGGTCATCTAAGGATGCAAAACAGGATATTAGTGAATTTTTTCTAAGTCCCAGATTGCACCGGGCGGGCAAGAAAACAGAAAAAACACATAAATACCGTAATATCTCAGCTCCTGGCAGGACTATTGGGATGTCCTTTACACAGATGATAGTCCTTGATGAATCGAATCGTTTGAGACCATTTTTGTCCTGGTCCTTCAAAGGACTCGCGAGTATTTAGCTATTTTTGTAAATACAAAAAGGTCCTTTTATCTCAGCTCCCTGAAGGACTTTCCAGGATCTAATAGTGTCAATCGACGCGGGTCATCAAGGACTTCAATCTGGCCAAAGGACATCCGGATAGTCCTTGAAATGGCTGAGAAATAAGGATATTTTTACATTTTTTGCGATTTTTTGCCATTTTTTCGACCTACCCCCTTGCAAAAATTTTTGCAAAATTTTTTCAAGATATTTGAAATCCTTGAATGCAGATCGATAGTCCTGCTCCTGGAGGTCTTAGAAAAACATGTCCTGCCGGAATCGGTTAATGTCCTGCGGAGTTATAGCCTCGAGAAAATTATCCTTTTTTCGTTTTTTAGCTCCAAAATCCGCAAATCCCGCCACAGGACGAAAGGACATGGTGCGTTCGAATGTCCTTGATGATCCGCATCGATTGGCATCAAAAAAAATTGGGGTCATCTAAGGATGCAGGATAACAATTTTTTGGAAAGGTCCTATTTTTATAGCTTCTTGAAGGACCTCCGAGGACCAGCATATGCCAATTGATGCGAAGCAACAAGGTCCTTGATCTGGCCAAAGGACATCCAAATCGTCCTTAAAATGGCCGAGTTATAAACACTTATGTGTTTTTTGGACTTGTAATTTTTCCACAAGAAAATTATCCTTTTTCGTTTTTTAGCTCCAAAATCCGCAAATCCTGCCGCAGGACGAAAGGACATTGTTCGCTAGGATGTCCTTGATGAGCCGCATCGATTGCCATCAAAAAAAGTAGGGGTCATCTAAGGATGCAAAACAGGATATTAGTGAATTTTTTCTAAGTCCCAGATTGCACCGGGCGGGCAAGAAAACAGAAAAAACACATAAATACCGTAATATCTCAGCTCCTGGCAGGACTATTGGGATGTCCTTTACACAGATGATAGTCCTTGATGAATCGAATCGTTTGAGACCATTTTTGTCCTGGTCCTTCAAAGGACTCGCGAGAATTTAGCTATTTTTGTAAATACAAAAAGGTCCTTTTATCTCAGCTCCCTGAAGGACTTTCCAGGATCTAATAGTGTCAATCGACGCGGGTCATCAAGGACTTCAATCTGGCCAAAGGACATCCGGATAGTCCTTGAAATGGCTGAGAAATAAGGATATTTTTACATTTTTTGCGATTTTTTGCCATTTTTTCGACCTACCCCCTTGCAAAAATTTTTGCAAAATTTTTTTCAAGATATTTGAAATCCTTGAATGCAGATCGATAGTCCTGCTCCTGGAGGTCTTAGAAAAACATGTCCTGCCGGAATCGGTTAATGTCCTGCGGAGTTATAGCCTCGAGAAAATTATCCTTTTTTCGTTTTTTAGCTCCAAAATCCGCAAATCCCGCCACAGGACGAAAGGACATGGTGCGTTCGAATGTCCTTGATGATCCGCATCGATTGGCATCAAAAAAAATTGGGGTCATCTAAGGATGCAGGATAACAATTTTTTGGAAAGGTCCTATTTTTATAGCTTCTTGAAGGACCTCCGAGGACCAGCATATGCCAATTGATGCGAAGCAACAAGGTCCTTGATCTGGCCAAAGGACATCCAAATCGTCCTTAAAATGGCCGAGTTATAAACACTTATGTGTTTTTTGGACTTGTAATTTTTCCACAAGAAAATTATCCTTTTTCGTTTTTTAGCTCCAAAATCCGCAAATCCTGCCGCAGGACGAAAGGACATTGTTCGCTAGGATGTCCTTGATGAGCCGCATCGATTGCCATCAAAAAAAGTAGGGGTCATCTAAGGATGCAAAACAGGATATTAGTGAATTTTTTCTAAGTCCCAGATTGCACCGGGCGGGCAAGAAAACAGAAAAAACACATAAATACCGTAATATCTCAGCTCCTGGCAGGACTATTGGGATGTCCTTTACACAGATGATAGTCCTTGATGAATCGAATCGTTTGAGACCATTTTTGTCCTGGTCCTTCAAAGGACTCGCGAGAATTTAGCTATTTTTTGTAAATACAAAAAGGTCCTTTTATCTCAGCTCCCTGAAGGACTTTCCAGGATCTAATAGTGTCAATCGACGCGGGTCATCAAGGACTTCAATCTGGCCAAAGGACATCCGGATAGTCCTTGAAATGGCTGAGAAATAAGGATATTTTTACATTTTTTGCGATTTTTTGCCATTTTTTCGACCTACCCCCTTGCAAAAATTTTTGCAAAATTTTTTTCAAGATATTTGAAATCCTTGAATGCAGATCGATAGTCCTGCTCCTGGAGGTCTTAGAAAAACATGTCCTGCCGGAATCGGTTAATGTCCTGCGGAGTTATAGCCTCGAGAAAATTATCCTTTTTTCGTTTTTTAGCTCCAAAATCCGCAAATCCCGCCACAGGACGAAAGGACATGGTGCGTTCGAATGTCCTTGATGATCCGCATCGATTGGCATCAAAAAAAATTGGGGTCATCTAAGGATGCAGGATAACAATTTTTTGGAAAGGTCCTATTTTTATAGCTTCTTGAAGGACCTCCGAGGACCAGCATATGCCAATTGATGCGAAGCAACAAGGTCCTTGATCTGGCCAAAGGACATCCAAATCGTCCTTAAAATGGCCGAGTTATAAACACTTATGTGTTTTTTGGACTTGTAATTTTTCCACAAGAAAATTATCCTTTTTCGTTTTTTAGCTCCAAAATCCGCAAATCCTGCCGCAGGACGAAAGGACATTGTTCGCTAGGATGTCCTTGATGAGCCGCATCGATTGCCATCAAAAAAGTAGGGGTCATCTAAGGATGCAAAACAGGATATTAGTGAATTTTTTCTAAGTCCCAGATTGCACCGTGCGGGCAAGAAGGCAGAAAGAAGACATAAATACCGTAATATCTCAGCTCCTGGCAGGACTATTGGGATGTCCTTTACACAGATGATAGTCCTTGATGAATCGAATCGTTTGAGACCATTTTTGTCCTGGTCCTTCAAAGGACTCGCGAGAATTTAGCTATTTTTGTAAATACAAAAAGGTCTTTTTATCTCAGCTCCCTGAAGGACTTTCCAGGATCTAATAGTGTCAATCGACGCGGGTCATCAAGGACTTCAATCTGGCCAAAGGACATCCGGATAGTCCTTGAAATGGCTGAGATTTAAAGGTATTTCACCGGAGCAACTGTTGCTGCGGTGCAAACCATGAAACTGTAGCTGCATATATGTATGTCCCGCAGCAACTGTTGCTGTAGTGCAGACCATGAAAATGTTGCTGCGGGACAATCCATGAAACTGTTGCTGCGATGCAAACCATGAAACTGTTGCTTCATGTTATGTTATGCGGGACAATCGCAGCAACTGTTGCTGCGGTACATAACATGAAGCAACAGATTGTCCCGCAGCAACTGTTGCTGCGGGACATAACATGAAGCAACAGATTGTCCCGCAGCAACAGTTGCTGCGGTACATAACATAAAGCAACAGATTGTCCCGCAGCAACTGTTGCTGCGGTACATAACATGAAGCAACAGTTTCATGAATTGTACCGCAGCAACAGTTGCTGCGATACATAACATGAAGCAACAACATGAAGCAACAGATTGTCCCGCAGCAACTGTTGCTGCGGTACATAACATGTAGCAACAGTTTCATGGATTGTACCGCAGCAACAGTTGCTGCGATACATAACATGAAGCAAGAACATGAAGCAACAGATTGTCCCGCAGCAACTGTTGCTGCGGTACATAACATGAAACTGTTGCTACATGTTATGTACCGCAGCAACAGTTGCTGCGGTACAATCTGTTGCTTCATGTTGTTGCTTCATGTTATGTACCGCGGCAACAGTTTCATGTTATGTACCGCAGCAACTGTTGCTGCGGGACAATCTGTTGCTTCATGTTGTTGCTTCATGTTATGTACAGCAGCAACAGTTGCTGCGGGACAATCTGTTGCTTCATGTTATGTACCGCGGCAACAGTTGCTACATGTTATGTACCGCAGCAACAGTTGCTGCGGTACAATCTGTTGCTTCATGTTGCTGCTTCATGTTATGTACCGCGGCAACAGTTGCTGCGGTACAATCCATGAAACTGTTGCTACATGTTATGTACCGCAGCAACAGTTGCTGCGGGACAATCTGTTGCTTCATGTTATGTACCGCAGCAACTGTTGCTGCGGGACAATCTGTTGCTTCATGTTGTTGCTTCATGTTATGTACCGCAGCAACAGTTGCTGCGGGACAATTCATGAAACTGTTGCTACTTGTATGTCCCGCAGCAACTGTTGCCGCGGTACATAACATGAAGCAACAGATTGTCCCGCAGCAACTGTTGCTGCGGTACATAACATGAAGCAACAACATGAAGCAACAGATTGTCCCGCAGCAACAGTTGCTGCGGTACATAACATGAAGCAACAGATTGTCCCGCAGCAACTGTTGCTGCGGTACATAACATGTAGCAACAGTTTCATGGATTGTACCGCAGCAACTGTTGCCGCGGTACATAACATGAAGCAGCAACATGAAGCAACAGATTGTACCGCAGCAACTGTTGCTGCGGTACATAACATGTAGCAACTGTTGCCGCGGTACATAACATGAAGCAACAGATTGTCCCGCAGCAACTGTTGCTGCGGTACATAACATGAAGCAACAACATGAAGCAACAGATTGTCCCGCAGCAACAGTTGCTGCGGTACATAACATGAAACTGTTGCCGCGGTACATAACATGAAGCAACAACATGAAGCAACAGATTGTACCGCAGCAACTGTTGCTGCGGTACATAACATGTAGCAACAGTTTCATGTTATGTACCGCAGCAACTGTTGCAACAACATGAAGCAACAGATTGTCCCGCAGCAATAGTTGCTGCGGTACATAACATGAAGCAACAGATTGTCCCGCAGCAACTGTTGCTGCGGTACATAACATGTAGCAACAGTTTCATGGATTGTACCGCAGCAACTGTTGCCGCGGTACATAACATGAAGCAGCAACATGAAGCAACAGATTGTACCGCAGCAACTGTTGCTGCGGTACATAACATGTAGCAACAGTTTCATGTTATGTACCGCAGCAACAGTTGCTGCGGGACAATCTGTTGCTTTATGTTATGTACCGCAGCAACTGTTGCTGCGGGACAATCTGTTGCTTCATGTTATGTACCGCAGCAACTGTTGCAGCGGTGCAATCCATGAAACTGTTGCTTCATGTTATGTACCGCAGCAACAGTTGCTGCGGTGCAATCCACGAAACTGTTGCTGCGATGCAAACCACGAGACTGTTGCTTCATGTTGTGTACCGCAGCAACTGTTGCTGCGGTGCAGACCATGAAACTGTTGCTGCGGTACAAACCATGAAACTGTTGCTGCATAGACCATTAAACTGTTGCTGCGATGCAAACCACGAGACTGTTGCTTCATGTTATATACCGCAGCAACTGTTGCTGCGATGCAAACCATGAAACTGTTGATGCATACACAATGAAACTGTTGCTTCATGTATGTCCCGCAGCAACTGTTGCTGCGGTGCAAACCATGAAACTGTTGCTGCGATGCAAACCATGAAACTGTTGCTTCATGTTATGTCCCGCAGTAACTGTTGCTGCGGTGCAGACCATGAAACTGTTGCTGCGATGCAAACCATGAAACTGTTGCTGCAAAGACCATGAAACTGTTGCTGCACGTATGTCCCGCAGCAACTGTTGCTGCGGTGCAGACCATGCAACTGTTACTGCGGTGCAAACCATGAAACTGTTGCTGCGGTGCAAACCTTGAAAGTGTTGCTGCGGTGCAGACCATGAAACTGTTGCTGCGGTGCAAACCTTGAAAGTGTTGCTCCGGTGCAGACCATGAAACTGTTGCTGCGGTGCAAACCATGAAACTGTTGCTGCGGTGCAAACCTTGAAAGTGTTGCTGCGGTGCAGACCATGAAACTGTTGCTGCGATGCAAACCATGAAACTGTTGCTGCAAAGACCATGAAACTGTTGCTGCACGTATGTCCCGCAGCAACTGTTGCTGCGGTGCAGACCATGCAACTGTTACTGCGGTGCAAACCATGAAACTGTTGCTGCGGTGCAAACCTTGAAAGTGTTGCTGCGGTGCAGACCATGAAACTGTTGCTGCGGTGCAAACCTTGAAAGTGTTGCTCCGGTGCAGACCATGAAACTGTTGCTGCGGTGCAAACCATGAAACTGTTGCTGCGGTGCAAACCTTGAAAGTGTTGCTGCGGTGCAGACCATGAAACTGTTGCTGCGGTGCAAACCATGAAACTGTTGCTGCGGTGCAAACCATGAAACTGTTGCTGCGGTGCAGACCATGAAACTGTTGCTGCGGTGCAAACCATGAAACTGTTGCTGCAAAGACCATGAAACTGTTGCTGCACGTATGTCCCGCAGCAACTGTTGCTGCGGTGCAGACCATGCAACTGTTACTGCGGTGCAAACCATGAAACTGTTGCTGCGGTGCAAACCTTGAAAGTGTTGCTGCGGTGCAGACCATGAAACTGTTGCTGCGGTGCAAACCTTGAAAGTGTTGCTCCGGTGCAGACCATGAAACTGTTGCTGCGATGCAAACCATGAAACTGTTGCTGCAAAGACCATGAAACTGTTGCTGCACGTATGTCCCGCAGCAACTGTTGCTGCGGTGCAGACCATGCAACTGTTACTGCGGTGCAAACCATGAAACTGTTGCTGCGGTGCAAACCTTGAAACTGTTGCTGCGGTGCAGACCATGAAACTGTTGCTGCGGTGCAAACCATGAAACTGTTGCTGCAAAGACCATGAAACTGTTGCTGCACGTATGTCCCGCAGCAACTGTTGCTGCGGTGCAGACCATGCAACTGTTACTGCGGTGCAAACCATGAAACTGTTGCTGCGGTGCAAACCTTGAAAGTGTTGCTGCGGTGCAGACCATGAAACTGTTGCTGCGGTGCAAACCTTGAAAGTGTTGCTCCGGTGCAGACCATGAAACTGTTGCTGCGGTGCAAACCATGAAACTGTTGCTGCGGTGCAAACCTTGAAAGTGTTGCTGCGGTGCAGACCATGAAACTGTTGCTGCGGTGCAAACCATGAAACTGTTGCTGCGGTGCAAACCATGAAACTGTTGCTGCGGTGCAGACCATGAAACTGTTGCTGCGGTGCAGACTATTTTTACCAAAATCATACAACTTTTTAAAAATCCCCAGCTTTGCAATCTTTTAAAGTTTTGATGGCATTTGAAAGAAGATAAAAAATCGATAAAAACTATATCAAAGATTTGAAAATCGGTAAGAAATTATCCTAAATACAGCCTTAGGAAAATTTCAATTTTGAGCAACAATTTTTTAATTTCTCTTCGAAGATTTATGCAAAAACCTCAACTTTGCAAACCTACAACTATGCCAATTTTTAGCCAATTTTAAAATGTCATGTCTTTTTTTGCTGCTCTGAATGTGAGTTATAAATTGGCATTCAAATCTAAAAAACTAATTTTGACCCAATTTTTGGAAAAAATTACACTGTCAAAATTTTCAAAAATCGTGTCGAAATTTTTTTTGCCAAATTTTCAAGCTTTTGATAGCATTTAAAAGTATATAAAAATGCAATGAGAATTAGATCAACAATTTTGAAATCGGTTGAATATTGTCTAAAATACAGCCTGATGAAAATGGGAATTTTTACCAAAATCATACAACTTTTCAAAAATCCCCAGCTTTGCAATCTTTTACAGTGTATTTAAAAGTATGTAAAAATGCATTAAGAATTAGATCAAAAATTTTGAAATCGGTTAAAAATTGTGTAAAATACAGCCTGATGAAAATGGGAATTTTTACCAAAATCATACAACTTCTCAACAAATTTTCAAAAATCCCCAGCTTTGCAATCTTTTAAAGTTTTGATGGCGTTTGAAAGAAGAAAAAAATTCGATAAAAACTATATCAAAGATTTGAGAATCGGTAAGAAATCATCCTAAATACAGCCATAGGAAAATTTCAATTTTGAGCAACAATTTTTTAATTTATCTTCGAAAATTTATGCAAAAACCTCAACTTTGCAAGCCTACAACTATGCCAATTTTTGGCCAATTTCAAAATGTCATGTCTTTTTTTGCTGCTCTGAATGTGGGTTATAAATTAGCATTCAAATCTGAAAAACTAATTTTTAACCGATTTTTGAAAAAAATTTCAGTGTATACACTGTAAAAATGTTCAAAAATCGCGTCGAAATTTTTTTTCACAAAATTCCAAGATTTTGATGGCATCTTAAAGTATATAAAAATGTAATTAGAAATAGATAAAACATTTTTAAATCCGTTGAAAATTGTCTGAAATACAGCCCAAAAAAATCAACATTTTGACCAAAATTATACAATTTTTGAAAAAAATTTTAAAAATCTCCAGCGTTACAATCTTTTAAAGTTTCTATGGCATTTTAAAGTAGATAAAAATTCGATAAAACCTGCATCAAAACTTTGAAAATCGGTAGAAAATTGTCCTAAATACAGGAAAATTTTAATTTTGAGCAACAATTTTTCAATTTCTGTTCCAAAATTTATGCAAAGACCTCAACTTTGCAAGCCTACAACTATGCCAATTTTTGGCCAATTTCAAAATGTCATGTCTTTTTTTGCTGCTCTGAATGTGGGTTATGAATTAGCATTCAAATCTGAAAAACTAATTTTTACCCGATTTTTGAAAAAAATTACAGTGTATACACTGTAAAAATTTTCAAAAATCGCGTCGAAATTTTTTTTCACAAAATTCCAAGATTTTGATGGCATTTTAAAGTATATAAAAATGTAATTAGAAATAAATAAAACATTTTGAAATCCGTTGAAAATTGTCTGAAATACAGCCCAAAAAAATCAACATTTTGACCAAAATTATACAATTTTTGAAAAAAATTTTAAAATCTCCAGCGTTACAATCTTTTAAAGTTTCTATGGCATTTTAAAGTAGATAAAAATTCGATAAAACCTGCATCAAAACTTTGAAAATCGGTAGAAAATTGTCCTAAATACAGCCTTAGGAAAATTTTAATTTTGAGCAACAATTTTTCAATTTCTGTTCCAAAATTTATGCAAAGACCTCAACTTTGCAAGCCTACAACTATGCCAATTTTTGGCCAATTTCAAAATGTCATGTCTTTTTTTGCTGCTCTGAATGTGGGTTATGAATTAGCATTCAAATCTGAAAAACTAATTTTTACCCGATTTTTGAAAAAAATTACAGTGTAAAAATTTTCAAAAATCGCTTCGAAATTTTTTTTCACAAAATTCCAAGCTTTTGATGGCATTTTAAAGTATATAAAAATGTAATAAGAAATAGATAAAACATTTTGAAATCGGTTGAAAATTGTCTGAAATACAGCCTAATGAAAATGGGAATTTTGACAAAAAGAAATGTTTCAGTAATTGTTTAAAAATGTTCGAAAAAATCGTAGCTTTGCCTTCCACAAAAGTTTTAGTAGGGTTTTAAAGTACGTAAAAGTACGATAAAATCTGTGAATTTTTGAAATCGGTCAAAAATTGTATAAAATACAGCCTAAGAAATTTGAATATTCTGCAATATTTAAACCTTTATAACTTACCCATTTCAAGGAGTTTTCGGATGTCCTTTGGTTAGATTGAAGTTCTTCTATCATCGACTGGCACTATGATATCTTGAAAGGACCTTCAGGGATCTGAAATAAAAAGGTTTTTGGTTAAAAAAAGAAGAGTAAATATTTCGCGAGTCTAATAAAGGATCAGGACGAATAGGATGTGACATGGATTGGATTCAAAAGGGCCATCTACTGAGCAAAGGACATTTCGTCGATTTGCATCAAAAAAGGAGGGGTCATCTAGGGATGCGAAACACGATATTGGCGATTTGATTGTACCAGGCGGCCAAAAAAACTAACAAAAGATTTTTCTTTCTATTTTAGTTTTCTTCTAAATATTCACTATTACAAAATTTTACCGCTTACCGCCATTATTGCGTCGTATTTTTTCTGCTAGACATGTGTACTCCATGTACAGTTATTATGTTCAAGATTTTTCTTATGAGTCATGGGGTCCGCTGCGTCTTCTTGAGGAGTGTCACTGGCTTTGGGCAGCTATGCTCGTACCATGGCGCGATGGAACCCCCAAGACGTATGCCACCTAATGCTCCTACTGCTGCTGATGATAAATTCGTACCTGAAATGAAGAAATAAGTTTTCTTATTGAGATTTTAATAAGAATTTACATGAGGCAATACTTAACACACAGTTAAATTGAATTTAAACTATTAATTGTTAACTTTTGCCAAAAGAAAAATCGTATTCTTCTAAATGTTCACTATTTTCAGATGTAAACGCTTACCCACGCCATTATTTTGCTGGTGTGCGTGAGAGTAAATTAAAAATGAAAAAAAAACAGTTATGTATTAGGCACGATGAATCCATTTTCTTGTTGCTTTTTGTTGCTCTCTTCTTTGCATACGCCATTTTGATTTTTGGCACCGCGTGCCTATTCACTTTTTGCAAAGCAATTATAATAGGATACACAACATACATACATATATATGAATATACTTAATTGGACAAATTGCCATATACTTGCCTATATTTTTGCACGTTTTAAATACACACACATGGAGCCGCGTAAACTTTCGCCACTTTTCTGTGAATTCGCTGCAACAATTGGTTTTGCATTCGCTTTGTGGATTTGCCGTTATTTGCTTTTGTTTCCACGCATATTTGTTTGTAATATGGGCGCCCCTACTAAATGTATAAATGTCAAATTTTAATTAGAAAGACACTATTTTTAGGACAAAAACTCATTAAAGCTTACCTGGATGTTCACATGTAATCCAAATCCTTGCCTTTAATCCTTAAATCCATTAAATCAATTTCTCCACGACTCCCACTGGATGCAGTGCAATCCTTCTTTCCATCCATCCTGGCTTATCCATAAGGGGCGCTTCTCTAGTTACTACCTATCTAGTTGCATTATTTAGTTAACAATTGAATTAATGAATTACTTAAACTTAAAAACACCGCTTAAACCACCTCAAACTTCATCGAACCTCATCAAACCACCTTCAAACCTACTCAAACCACCTCGAACTCATACCAATTGGTTCAAAATAGTTGCATCAAACATAGGAGCCATGCATCAAACTTGTGAGCCAGACCCGATTGGTTTGATCAAACATGTGAGCCACCCGATTGGTTTGATCAGACTCAAGAGCAGTGTTGCCATATTGGCTTATTTTAAGCTAGATTTAGCTTATTTTAAAATTATTCGGTTACCGCTATTTGAACCCTGTATTCATCTCGATTTTTTTATCAAATAGCGATCAATGTAGGGTTATCGATACTGGACTTTTTATGAACCATACTTCTGGGATGCGGCATTTTTAATTAAATATTTTTTGTGGCATACTTTTGGGGTGTAATTTGTTGCAAATTTAGGACTTGGACAATTACAAATCCAAAAAATCTTTATAACTCGGCCGTTTTAAGGATGATTTGGGTGTCCTTTGGCCAGATTAGGAAAATTTCAATTTTGAGCAACAATTTTTTAATTTCTGTTCGAAAATTTATGCAAAAACCTCAACTTTGCAAACCTACAACTATGCCAATTTTTAGCCAATTTTAAAATGTCATGTCTTTTTTTGCTGCTCTGAATGTGAGTTATAAATTGGCATTCAAATCTAAAAAACTAATTTTGACCCAATTTTTGAAAAAAATTACAGTGTATACACTGTCAAAATTTTCAAAAATCGAGTCGAAATTTTATTTGCCAAATTTTCAAGCTTTTGATAGCATTTAAAAGTATGTAAAAATGCAATAAGAATTAGATAAAAAATTTTGAAATCGGTTAAAAATTGTCTAAAATACAGCCTAATGAAAATGGGAAAATCATACAACTTTTCAAAAAATGGTCAAAAATCCCCAGCTTTGCAATCTTTTAAAGTTTTGATGGCATTTGAAAGAAGATAAAAATTCGATAGAAACTATGTCAAAGATTTGAAAATCGGTAAGAAATCATCCTAAATACAGCCTTAGGAAAATTTCAATTTTGAGCAACAATTTTTTAATTTCTGTTCGAAAATTTATGCAAAAACCTCAACTTTGCAAACCTACAACTATGCCAATTTTTAGCCAATTTTAAAATGTCATGTCTTTTTTTGCTGCTCTAAATGTGAGTTAAAAATTGGCATTCAAATCTAAAAAACTAATTTTGACCCAATTTTTGAAAAAAATTACAGTGTATACACTGTCAAAATTTTAAAAAATCGTGTCGAAATTTTTTTTGCCAAATTTTCAAGCTTTTGATAGCATTTAAAAGTATGTAAAAATGCAATAAGAATTAGATCAAAAATTTTGAAATCGGTTGAAAATTGTCTAAAATACAGCCTGATGAAAATGGGAATTTTTACCAAAATTTGATAATAATTACATCAAAGTTTTGAAAGTAGCAACTGTTGCTGCGGTACCTACATGCAGCATCAACAGGCGACAGAAGCAGCAACAGTTGCTAGTGATCGCAGCAACAGGCGGAAGCAGCAGCAGCAGTTGCTAGTTGCAGGTGACAGCTTTGATTTGGACAATTACAAATTTTAAAAACGCAAGTCTTTATAACTCCGCCATTTTAAGGACGAGTTGGATGTCCTTTGGCCGGATTCAAGTCTTTGTGGAGTAGCATCGATGGACATTATCAGATCATGAATAATTGCATTACTGATCCGTTGCTGTACTACAAGGACTTTAATCTTGATAAGGGACATCCAGATCATCCTTGAAATTACAAATAAAACAAAATACATACATAGTGTCAATCAAAGCGGATCATCAATGACTTCAATCTGGCCACGGGACATCCGGATAGTTCCTGAAATGGCTGAGGAATAAGATATTTGTAAATTTTTGGTGATTTTTGGCCATTTTGTCGGCTTACCCCCTTACAAAAATTTTAGCAAAATTTTTTTTTAAATATTTGGAATCCTTGAAAGCAGATTGATACTCCTGCTTCTGGAGGTCCCAGGTCCTGGCGAAATCGGTTAATGTCCTGCGGAGTTATGGCCACGAGAAAATGATCCTATTTTGGTTTTTAAGTTCCAAAAAGTTTACCCTTATGAAGCTCTAACTCAGTCTATACATGGCATGCTCTTATAGATCCTCCAGGTGACAGCCATTGTCGATGAGGAAATTCTTTCGCCCGGATTCACGCCGATTGTCATGGCAAAATAATAGAAACGCCTGAACAGCACTTTCCTGTGAAAAAAATTGTTATATTTTGCTAGTTATTTGTTTGGTTTACCGATTTCTCCGATTTGCTCCCCAGCAAACACTTGCAATGAAGAAAGAACTAGTTCATGTGGTTGTGAATATTATTCAGTTTGGCCTCCAATCGATAACCAAAGGAAAACAACTCTGCTTGCCGGGCCACGTACAATTTACGACAAAAAAACAGAACTAGAAATAAATTAAACAAATACCTGATTAAGTATATATTGTACGAATAGCCGCTTAATTATTTATATTGATTTAGTAACGATACTTAAATGTTAATTCGATTCTATAGACCATGGATACCATGCAACGCTACGTCTCGCCTGTGAATCCAGCAGTATTTCCTCACCTGGCCACAGTTCTACTCATAATTGGAACCTTCTTTACGGCTTGGTTCTTTATATTTGTCGTGTCCAAGAAGAACAGCAAGGAAAAGACCCTGATCAAGGAGCTATTGATTAGTCTGTGTGCCTCAATATTCCTCGGCTTCGGCATTGTATTTTTGCTGCTAACTGTCGGCATTTATGTATGAATAAAGCTGCATTTTTGGTAATGTTTATAAGGTCAATTCTCGTTTTTTTCATTTAATTTATTAAAATTAAACAATAGATTTTAATAGATTCAAATGGTTTTTCGAATATATAGTTGTATGATGATTAAGTGCAGGGGTCAGGGGATAAAGGATAGGTGAGAAAGTAGGTCAATGGTAGTAGGTGTAGGCTATTTAATGCACCCCAATCTTTTAGCCGGCTAAGCCAGCCTTTTGTCTACACTTTTGCATGGTGGCCCTCAATATAAACTGTTTGCGTGACAATGTGCGTACATGCTTCAAAAATGTCTCAAAATCAATCACGCCGCCTCGCAGACCCTCGCCCAAATAATAGATGGCATCCTCGGTGGCAGCTTCATCGGCATAGGCATTTAGTAATCTATAGAGGACGTGGAAAAAGCGAAATCAAAAACAAAAAAGTAATCAAATCAATGTTTATCAAGACGGAGCAAAGGAATTCCTCACTGTCTATATAATGGCGCTGTGGTGGTCACTGCCTCATCCGGATCAATGGGCTCGGCATTCTCCAAACTCTCCAGGCTCCTCTCCAGCTCCTGCTCCTTGTCGCGCAACACATTTATATTTTTCTGCATATCCAATTGTTCGCGTCCCAATCGTTGTATGATGGCATCAATTTTCGCACTGCCCTCCATTAATTCCTGTTTTGTGCGATTCAAAGTCTCAATCTCGGCCTGATATTGATTCACCTTCTCCTGTATGCGGCGACGCAATTTATCCTCGACAGCGCTGATTAGAGATGCTTTAATGTGCTCCTCGGTAATTGTACCAGTTGAAGTGACATTCATCGATGGGCTCTAAAACATGGGTCCAGAAATAAATTAATCATTGGAGTCTCCTCAGCTCTCCCTATTTAAGTGCTGGTAATCGATCACTTACATAGCCGGCAGCTGGTGGATAACCACCTCCACCACCAGCCGTCTGTGAATAATTCATATATGGTGGATAGCCAGCAGCTCCTGCTGCTCCACCGGCAGGTGCTGGTGGATAGGGACCGAAATTTGCGTTGCCTGTGGGATATGGCGGAAAATTGCCACCAGCACTGGGGTAAGGCAGAAATAAGTGACTTGCACCAGGACCGCCCATGGCACCTGGTTGCGGCATAAAAGCTGCAACATCGAGCAGCAGCACCAACATATAAAATACGTTATAAGGTTTTGTTCGACGCAAACGCGATATGGAGGTTATGACTTACAATTGTTGGGATATGGCGTTGTCATCTGTTGTTCCTTGGACTTTGAATATACTGGCGGATGATCGCTAAAAGTCACAATCATCACCTGGATTAGCGATAGCAAATCGGACGAATGGGGCTGCCAATCATGGAGATATGGCAAATAGACTTTGCCGTTATGATCCACATACATGGACACCTTTATCTGCATAGTGGGAGTGGGTTTCACAAAGCACATTGGAGCATTTTGCGGATGAGTGTCCATTAGCCATATGCAAATGGGAATGTAGTAGGTGTTACCTATGAAAGAAGATAGATTACATATGCGAGGGTAATCCGAAAAGACTCTGTTTCACTTACTCTTGTATACAACGGGTATAGTGCCCTGCAGTGTGAATAAGTCTTTTGACGTGCCATCGTTGAAAACTGCAAAAACAAAGACGAAGAATGCGCTATCGAGAATGGAATCTTAATTAAAGATTTCACATCTTACCGAATTTCTGCAAATCGTAACTCAAGCTGCGATATGTTGTGACAACATCAACCACATCTTTTTTAGTGGCTGCCACATACTTATACTGAAAATATTTCAAATATTAATCATAATGTATCAATTAGTAAGAGTTTGGTTGTGTTTCTTGTTTTTGTTCTTCCTCTCTTTTACACTGCTTGTTGCAATGGCAAAATACTTTGGCCATGACTCATTCATGCTTGTTTGTGTATTTACCTTTGATAGATACTTTATGATTTGTGTCTCCTCGACTGCTGGCATTCTCAATTTCAACTAATTCAATCGTAATTTAGATGGCTTTTGCTTCTAAATCTGTTTTTTTTCGTTTACTTACAAATATAACTTTAACAGAGATCTATAAAGTCGTATATGAGTTGAGTATATTTTCTAGATGTATCGAGTACAATTCACAAATTGGGTTTCCCTAACAACTAGTTCGAAATGGAATCTGTACTCCGGACTTTGAAATCGATTAATAAAAATGCATCGAATATCGATGTGGCAACAAAGTTTTCAAAATGGATTGATGATGGCTATTGAATATCAGCTCAACCTGTTCTTTGTTCGTTTCTTGGAGATAGGATCCGATTTAGCCGCAAAGTTATCGTTTATCGGTGTAAATTCAAACCAATTCTTAATTTCCGTATTCACTCTTTCCTTTTATTCATATTTAAATGCTAAATTTGTTGATGCCAAATGATATGTTAAATCTTTTTTCTTGCATTTTGACTACAGTGTTGATTAATTAGTGCATTGAGATGGATGGGAGGGCGAGGTCAGTGCTTTTTTATTCTTTTTCTTGGGGATGGGCATTGATTTGCGGCGATTTTCGCGTCTGAAAACAGAAAACAAAGAGAAAATGAAAACATTTTACAACAAATAAAATGGCATAAAACAAAAAAAATTCACAAAAAATCCAAATATAAAAACATAACACAATTATGCGAAAGTGACAAAAAGCATTTGATAAAGTTTTGTGTCTTAAATATATAGCTTTATTTTCGAATACTTTCGCCGACTTTTTCATCGATTTAGGTGTGTGTGTGATTTCTTGTGTTATGTGTATGTGTACTTAGCCGATCGTTCAGTTAACTAGGCATTACTATATAGGTATTGTTCATTTTGTTATTTGTTGTTGCTTTAATATATACTTTGTTTTTTTGTTTTATAAATATTTGTTGTATTATATAAAAGTTTTCTTCCTTTCTTCCGTTGCCTCTGCTCTGAACTTGTTTACCATTTTATTACACCCTTGCAGAGGGTTCAGGGAGCCGTTTCCGACCCTCTAAGTATATATATTCTTGATCAGAATTTACATCCATATGGAATGAACGCCTGTTTCCAATGTATATGTTGTACATTTGTCAGATCGGACTACTCTATATCATATAGGAACGATCGATCGGTAAAAAACTAAGTTCTATTGAGAAAAACTGATTTAACAGCCTGGAAGGGACTGCAAGGGTATAACCTTCAACATGGCCGAAGTTCGTTTCTTTTTTGGGATTTTCGATTTTTACTTATATCTTTTTGGTGGTTAGTTCGAAATTTGAATTTTTTTTTAAATTGTGTGATATAAAAATAGGATTATTCTTTTCTTTGCTTTGTTTAAAGAGGGTCAACTTAGACTTATTTTCTATAAAAAAAAAAAACCATTAAATAGTTTTCCTTCTTTTCTATTTGCTTTTCAACTTCGATTTTGCTTTATTTATAAATATATATATATATGTATATTAAGTGTGATACTAATCGTATTACCATATATATATATATATACATATATCTTATTTTTTTTGTGCTATTTTGCATTTATTAATTTATTGCTTCAATGACGCCTGCATTTCGTTTAAGTGATTTAAATTTTTTTTGTTTAAACATAATGTTAGAATTAGGCGCAAAGGTTAGGGGTGGGCTGGGGGCTGTAAAGCTGTTAAGGGCCGGAAAAGGGCAATTTTTTCAAGGAAAACTATTTGAAATATATCATTGGGGTTTTATTCATATAAATTTGTTTGGCAAAATAGCGGACTTTTGAATAAAGTAGTGATTTTTGGGCAAAAAAATAGCGCGTTTAAAAGTTTGGTCTAGCGGCTCGGCGCAATGAAGCACAATTCATCGATTCTGATTATCTGATTTGTCAAATTTTCAGGAAATAATTAGATACATATATGTATATACATTCCAAAAATGAAGTTTAAGTTCTAGGTGTGTATATCCACTTAATCGGTGTTTGAAATCATAATTACATCAACGACATATGGAGTTCGAATTGAATCGACGCAAAAGAAACAGGATGATGCAGCCCCGTGTAAGGTGTGGGTCAGGGAAGGGTATAGTTAAGTTGTGTTTTATTTAAAAGTCAAGAAGAGGTCGTTCTTCAATTTTGCTTTTGTATTATTTTTCTTTTTTTTTTGGCACATTGCTGCACTGACTTCAATGAATTAAATAAAAATAGATATACATCTATATAGTTCCCATATGTGTGTATGTGTGGGTAAAATATGAATATTGCTGTACAACAACAAGTGAAGCGCGGGGGTTAGGATTGGGGCGTGTAGGCATGGGGTAATATAAAATCAATCAATCGATAGATGAATCGATCGAAAATTCATTGCATAGCGAGCTAGGAAATAAGGTAAAATCAAATTTCGTTGGATAGTTTTACAGTTAGTAGAAAATTTGTTCTAAAAATGTCAGTCTATTGCGCAAAAATCTAATTTTTTCCTTTTTTTTCATTTTGTTTCGTTTTTAGAGTGAACGAACGATTTGATTTTTCTTATAGTTTTTTATGTATAAAAAAAATTTTCTAAAATATTTTTTATTCTGTCATTCATCATCTCTCGTGTACCGTTATTTCGTTCATCGATGCTTCATGTTAATATAGAGTTGAATCCTTCTCTCTCTCGCAGTGTGTGTGTGTATTTGTGTGTGTGTGATAAGAGCCGACATTTGATGTTAGCTCCGAATGCAGCAACTACATATACATACGTACAGTTTATATATATATCTATTGCCTACTATAATATACTATATACTCCTCTCCTTTCTCTCTCTTTTGCTCTCTTGATCGATCCTTTTACTACTCAATAGGTAGCTCTAGAGCTGAAGGGGGGCTTGGGGTGGGGGGAGGCTATTTGGTATGGGAAGGGTGTGGTTTGTTGTATGAGGCTGAGGATGGGGCTACAGTGGTCAAGGAGTGGGAGTGGCAGGAGAGGAGCGGCTATTTGTGTGGTTACTTTAACCTAACTTTGTGTATGCGTAGGCACAAATCACGCCCACCACAACACCAGCCGCAATATATGTGAGTAATGACCTTCGTTTTTTTGCCGCCTGCTGGCTGTCCTCATTCTCCCGCTGCTTTCGTTTGATATCGTTGACCTTCTGCTCCAGACTGGCCTGATACTCGTTGCGTTTTCGCCGCTTCAATTCATTTTCCGGGCTAGAAGAACAAAACAGATGGATTTGAAATTAGAACAAAAGAATCCAAAATTGGGAATCATCAAGTCAGTTTTTCAAAAGATTAGAAACAGATTACACCAATTAGAATTATATCTCCTAATAGAAACCAAAGATGGAGACTCATTATTTACATAAATATGTACATAAGTATGTCCAAACTAATTTAACATCTACTAAATGTCCCTAATAAGTATTCAAGTGCTACACAATTCAAACGCACTTATATGTGTGCTCTTTCTTTTTCAAGTAAAGTTTCTAGTATCGAGAGGATGACAATGGATGCTTACCTGCCCAGATCAATGCCATTGACCTTATGCTGTTGCTCTGCTGGCTTCCCACTGTTGGCATTGACATCGTCCGATTCTAGCGCTGTCTTCGATGTCGCCGTTGTCGATTGAGATAGATTGCCATTCAACGGTTCCAGCTCACTGCTATTAATATTATCAAAGTCTGTCTCCAAAATATCGTCAATGTCATCGGCCACGTCGTCATCATCGTCGGCTTCGTCATCATCATCGTCGTCATCATCTTCGTCATCATCGTGATTGCCGATGCCATAGTCCTCATCATCATCGCTGTCGGAGTCGAGACGGGAGGGTAGCGGTGGCAATGGACGGCGCAAACTGTCAGCCACCTCGGCATTGATAATTTCATGCTGATTGATAAAATTGTTGAGGGCATCTTTGCTGGCCGGTTTATCGCTTATGATTTCGCACGATACCTGCCCATCATCCTGGCCATTCGACTTGGCTGCACGCATATTTAGAGATAGAACGCCGCCAGTGTTGGGAGCCGGAGGCAATGAACACGTACGCGGTGGCAGTGGCGGTGGTAATTCATCTTGTATAGGAATATCCGTATCATTGCTAAGTATAGGTTCTTCGGCGTCGAGAAAAGTCTAAACAGATAGAGATTAATTGTAAGTAAATATTCAACTTGTGTTCATAACGAGGCGCTAATCAACAAAGTTTCTTTAATTCATATTCAACGTGGCTCATTTATTTTTTGCTGATATTTTTGAAACTTTAATTGCGGCAGCCTTCGCTGTGTGTGAAATTGGCAGCGCATTTGATCATGGGTGGGTGAACACTATCGCGCCTCCACCTCCACCTCACGCCACATTCGCATACATACGGGATCATTCAGCTTTTTGATGCCCTCGATGATGGCCTGATATGAAAAGTCCAGCTGATCCGATGTCTGTATCAAACCCATGCGATAGCTTCGCAATTCGCATAGAATCTGTGAGACATTGCATTCACCATATTTATCGACCAAAACTAGACAACAATCGACCAAACAAAACGTCCCAGAGCGTCCAATTCCAGCACTACAATGAACCACAGCTGGTCCCACATCAGGGGACAAGCCACCGGAATCTCGTACTTGCTGTAAAAACTTTAAAAATGCATCGGGTGAACTTGGTATAGCAAAATCTGGCCAAGTTGTATAATGGAATTGCATAATCTCGCGACTTGTCTCTGATTCCAAATCAGTGAGTCTATAGAAAAGAGAATTCCAATGGTTAATCACAGGGCTTATTTATTTTTTGAAGTTTTCAACTTGTACTCACTTAAACCATCGTCGTACAAAATTCTGATAAGTCTCACAACGCACTAGTTCGACTGTCAATTTGACCTTGTTCAACTTAAGCTCTTCACCCAGTTGATTCGGCCAATATAAATGACATTTGATCTGTTTCTTTTCCATCAGTTTGTTGAGCATCAAGATGGCATGACTATTCTGCTCCCATACCATTAACCAGAAATGCTCAACTGTTTGTTCTAATGGTCCCTGGGTCAATATATACTGACGATCGGCGCGAACCAACTGCACGAGAAAGGAGAATTATGGTTATCATGGTCAGGGCCAATAGTGTGAAAAGTGAAGTGTCTTACCTTGACCAAATTGGCATTTATATAGTCAACAGAGCCGCGTTCAAGAATAATTCTTGAATGATCGTAGGGATTCACATCGCGATAACGATTCAGGGAACGATTTTGAGGTCTCTCTGATTCTAATGTGGTGAACTGTTGACCTTTTGCATAACGTTCGCATTTCTCACAAATTTCCTATACACAATGAAATGAGAAAGAAACAAATCCGTCAATTAGAATAACAATAATAAGGAAATGATTGAGAGTTTTGTATGTATGTACATATGTATGTATGTATATTTATGACTGGACATTAAATAATGGGTCGAATGCTCCAATCATAATCTTTGAATTATAAGAAAAAATCCAAATCCCTAAAGATTATTTTGAAATTTCCCATAGCAACAACATAAAATTATAATGCAAAGGAAATATTTCAAAAAGCAATGCCGCCTTTTTAGTGGTTTCCCTTCTCTCCGCATGGAACACGTGTTTGATGATATCCAAAATGAGGGCTTTAACTGATCTTCCCGCGTGCTCAGTCCAAATACTTCTTCGATGATTCACGAAATAGAGTTGCAAAAATTGTTTGGGGTTGCCCTCGATGATATTGAGTCATTTTAGTTAAACAGATAGTGATGGACAAGTGGGTGGTGGGGTTTGTATTGGGGGTTTGACAACAGCTGGTAATGGGTTATGACTAATTAGCCAAATGGAAACGACGCACACGGCAATTGGTTGGTCTTGTTGTTAACGGTATTATCTTTGTCACAATGGTTATCAGGTCAAAAGCAATGTGAGCAACAGACGCGAACTCAGACGAATCGATCGAGAACCGTCTAGAGTAAATCCAGCATGGGGCTCAAGTCAATGGCGTCATTTTAATTACTAAAATTAGGAATTAAATTTCAATTCTCGCCTTGACCGGTGGACTGCGGGATGAGATGAGTAACAACTTAGTAAATCTGATTTTATCCGCTCCCTATATATTGACATATTTATGTATGAATCAGACCCACCCATTCAAACAGCAGCAGCAGAAACAGATGCAGCAATTCCAGAGATTGACATTCAAATTTCCCGTATTCAACTGAATAATCGGTTAGGAATTCTAAAGTGTCGAAATCATTTTTGCACTTTAATGCTCGATAAGATTTTAACGATAACTTTGTTTTCCGCTTTCGGGGAAATACATTTTTTTTAGTGATAGAGATGGAACCACACTGGCCTTGTTATGGGTCGATCATCATTCAGTTAGCTCTTCCCACCCAACTCCAACATTGACCGAATATACATAACAGTATTCAATGTTCCATGTACATAATTTGAATTGAGTTTTGCAAATGTTTTCGAATGTAATTTCATTTTATGCTGCTTGACTATTCAGGTTGAGGACCCACACCGTGCATATGTATGTATGTACATATGTATGTATATGTATCTATTTCTTTTTCGCTTAGTCTTCTTTGAAATTGCATGCTACATAATTGCAACTCTGCCTTACTTATTTCCCTTTCTCGTCACACTCAATGATGGCAAATGTCGTAATATATGGAGGCAGATCCAGCGAGATAGAGAGAGAAAAAGAGGTGGTTGCACAATAGCTGGTAGTGGGAGCGGATATAACGGTAATGTGTGTTCAATGGTTTGATTATTTTTTTTATGAAAATCGTAACAAATAGAAGAAAAAAGAACCAAGAAAAAGGTCAAACATAACAACAACATTAAATGCGTCAAATTTATGTTTTGTTCAGCATAATTCAATGGAAATAATATTGGGGCAGACGACAACGGGGCCCACAACAACATTTCAAGCGAAACAGCAATTTTGCTTTTGTTGTTGCTCCTTTGGAATTAGTTGGAAAATTAGATTATACACGAAAAGGATCCAATCAAAGTGGCAGCACACACACACATACATATGTACATACACAGACACACAGGCAATCATGCTCCCTCCCCTCTCATACTTTGACATTGTCATCCTAACTGCGAAGCTGAATTCTGTGAAATCTAAATCCAAAGTGAGTGGCAAATGATGGCAACAGGGCTGAAGACACATTTCGCCGGAACTGGCCATAAAGCAGAAAAACTCTTAGGATAAACACAAAAGAAAAAAGAAACCCCAAAGCCAGTCACAGACGCATGCCCTTTGTGCTCAGCAGAGAGAGACGTAGGACGGACGACGGAACGAAAACGTGAGAGGTAGATGCGTTATTTCTATGCATGCACAGTGGCTCACAGCATATGAAAACAAGTTTATTAAAGAGAGAGAAATTATTTTTGAATGTGAAATAAATTTAATACCTCCCCCTCCCCCAATTCAAAATGCAAATCTATTTTATTTACGACGCTCATCCCATCTGTTGCGTACGCAAACAAAGCAGGGATTCCGGGATGCGGGTACAATTGGTATAAATTTATGTACATACATATGTATGTTCGCTTCCCCCAACTTAGCAAACTTAAATAAAAAGGTAATTCTATGCGGCTTAAAGGACTATAAAGCTATTAGACCTCGAAAGACATTTCTTTTAAAACATACATACATATATGCATGTATGTAAGTATGTACATATGTATGTACATATGTAACTTGTAAAAGCTTATCTAGGCGGCAAAACAAACTGAGACCCACTGTACATCATATGTACATACATACTATGTATGTACTAATTTCTGTGTGTGTGTTGTGTAAAATAGTTCAACTTCTATTTGTATATATATGTATGTATATTTTTTGGGGGCCAATGCCAAATTGCAAAACAAACAACTAAATTCCAAGAATTTGATTTTTATTTCGGCTATTCCTGGAATCATCTAATGGGCTAAATTGAAAAAAAAAACTTTAGTAAAATCTAACAACAACAAAATCACCGTAAAAAGCATAAAATTGCATGTGTGCGTGTGTATAACACTGAGAGAGAAAACGAAACTAACGCTTCAGCCGCATGCAAAGTGCAGCAGGTGAGCCAAGTAGTCCGTCGTAGTCTCTTTGTATGTTGCTTTTGCTTGTGTGAGTGTGTGTATGCAATTTGATTCGAATTTTTTTTGTTTTTGGCTGCCTAAGCCAAGATGTAGGGGCGGCAACTCAGATAGCGGGCGCGGGTCAACAGCAACAGCTACAAAACACTCGGGCAACTACCGTTTTCATTTGCTCACATGACAACAACAACATTGGAGCCCCCACATACACCGACACACACACGCACATATACATATGTACATAAGAATTCGTTTTTGCCATTGTATTGGTGGTTTGTAGGCATCAATCTGCAGCAGAGAAGCCTTTTGCGCACTCATCACATTTTCGTGGAAATTCATGGTCAAAAAGGAAAAAAACTTAATTTCGTGTGTGTGTGTGTGTCGATTTTGGCCCATTTGTTGCCTCTCGTTCCCTTTCAATTTACCTTATAGTAGCGATGCCAGCCCGTTCCAGTCTTTTTATTATTGTATTCCGACTCAATTTGCCTAGCGGCCGTTGTTGTTGTTGGCGGCTGCGGCGTCGCACTTTTTGTTTGCTGTTCACTCATTGCACTTTTGTTATACTGTTGGCTCTGTTTCTTATAGTTTTGCTTTCCGTTCTGTAATTCTTTTTAACAATTATTAACTTCTAATTTTGTGAGCACTACTTTTGGCTTTTCTTGTTGTCTCTTTCTCACACACACATTGATACAGGCGGGAATTCGCCTAGTTATTGTGAATTCGCCTAGCTCATGCGAATCAATTCGCTTGGCCATAGCGAGTATCGTATAATCGATAGTACTATCGATACAATCGAAAGTGGAAAATTTCTATTACTATCGAATGTTTTTCTCACTATCGATGGTAATGTTGTTAAACTTTGTTTATAAATAATACTAGCGAAAATACTGGGGGGAAAACTCGATAATTTTCGCCCCAGTATTTTCGCTAGCATTATTGGCATCATCTGTTGATTTTAACAGTATCATTTGAGAGCCTGTTAAAACTTAACAGCATCATTTTGGAGCCTGTTAAAACTTAACAGTAGGTGCTACAGCGAAATGAAGTAATAAATAAATAAAGAAAATTAAGTAAAATGTTTGTGCCACGCGTATTTCGCCTTATTAGAGACAGACAACTAAGTGTTCCAGTGTTAAGACGCTGCTTTCATCATGAATTCACCAAACCCGAGCCGGTGCCGCTGTCAGCCGAAAAAGAGGACCCAAAAATGTGAGTGAAAACAAGGAGCCATAACGATAGAAAGTTAAAATTTTAACTATTTTTAGCAATAAAAACATAAATGTCGTTAGCGGAGTGCAAAACAAATATAAAGTCTTTCGCGATGATGAGGCCATGGAGATATTCGATGTGGAAGAGGCACGTCAACAAGATCAGGCTGAAACTAGTGATTCGGATGAGAATCTAGAGGATCAGTATTATGGTCTTAATTTGAAAAGTATGAAACGGTTTAGATATTCCCCTGTGGTACCCGATTGGTAATCTGTCTTTTTGTCTTTGTTTGTTATTTGTGCCAGGAGGCGTCCATGGGGTCTTCGATGTCGAGGATTTGGTTGAATTGCTGCGCAGAGAGAATATGGACGATATATTCGTTTGCTATGTGCCGGAGAACTTAAAATATGTTGACCATTTGGTCATATGCAGCGGACGCAGCTATAGACACATGTTGGCCTCAGCTGAATTTGTGAGGCGCATGTTTAAAATCAAGAGGCAGAAAGGTGATCATCTGCCTCGCATCGAGGGTGGTAAAAGTCGCGATTGGATGGCCATGGATATGGGGAATATAGCCCTGCATATCTTCTCGCCTAAGGCCCGGGAGGAATACGATTTGGAATCCTTGTGGGCCATAGGCTCACAATACGATCGCGAGAGTCAAAAGCCGCAGAATCCCTATGGAAATATATTCATGGCTCCATCTACTAAATAATTCGTACTACCGAGAGAGTTAGAGATAGTTCAAAGATCAAATCAAATTTGAAAATATATCACATAAGATGAGAGAAAATTATATCCACGATGTGTCTGTAGTTCATCATCGGATTTATTGATTCACCAAACCACTTGATCATCCGACAATTTCTTATGGAAATCATATAGACTGGGATAGATATGATTCCTATTGATGTCCTCGCCATATTTTTTAATCAAATATGAATAGCTGCGCTCATGAATTAATGCCGAATGCCAACCAGCCTCTTTGGCTCCCAGATAATCGGTTGTGGGACCATCTCCTATATGAAGACATTCATCGGGCTGAAGTTTTGAGAGACCCGACTTCTCCATAGCCTTGGCAAAGATCTCCTTTTGCGGTTTCTCAGCATGCGCCTCATACGAATTGAGGGCGAAATCCAAATATCTATCGAGTTTCGTGTTCTTGAGTAAGATATCCAAGCGGGGATCGAAATTGGCTATGACACCCAATTGAAGATCCGAATGAATCGATTTGATATCTTTGCTTAGGAAATTTAGTAGCTCGATGCTGCCATTGCATGGCTGCCAACAGATGGTCGTTTTATATAGCTCCAGCAGATGATTAGTGAAATTATCCAGTTTCTCATCGGATATGCCGGAGCCGCTCTCAGCAAAGGTTCCTAATGTGAGAGAGTCAGATGGGGAGAGGGGAAATCGAATGAATGTTTGCACTTTGGATTGTTGTGTAGTTGATATCAACAACAAAAACCACCGCAAATACTCGACAAATCACCTGCTATCAGCTTTCGCCACCATTGCTGCCATTCCATCTTGGGGGTCGTCGTTGAGGAGGAGTCTCGGCCAAAGTTTGGATAGTCCCGATTCATTTTGTACCTTTGAGATTCGGAATTCGAGATTATCTGCTACAACTTGCAGTTAAATAATAGTAATTGATGTATTCGTACCAATTGGCCTTGTAGTTCTTGGCCAGATCATTGTTATCACAGCGTGCCCCAAATAGGGCACCAATCTCTCCATATTGCTTGCCGGGACTAGTGCGAAACTGTAGCAAAGTGTTTGTCACATCGAAGGTGATCAAACGGAATCGTTTCAAGCTGCGCATCTTTTACTTCGGTACCGATATCCGGGCTTTACTTTCGACTTTTATTTGTCTCTTGTGACGCTGTCGAGATCTGCCGGCCTACTGCTTAATACGTGAGCTGTTCAGCTGCCCGTTGCCCGTTGACTTATTGTTTTGTATTGGATAGACCGACCGCTTATCAGCTACAGCTGCTACAGATTTACAGTGCTTTAATATATATACTATATAGGAATCACTGAAATCATTAGGATGGACATTTTACGCAAACAGCAATGCGAGCACTTGAGCACCATTTGATTTGATTTATCATCACGTCTCCTCTTTTACTGTATTACTACTATTTTAGATATCGGCGTATAAATATGTACATAAGTATATAGATATTATATCATATAATAAATGACCACTCTGATATCTCATACTTGTATACACACATAAGTGGATTACTGACAAGTGAGATTTGCCCTAACTACCCTCCTCATCCTCCTTCTCCTCCTAGCACTCCCCATCGTTTGTTGTGTGATATTAATATTGATTCTAATCATAATGCCAGCTAATCTCCACTCCAGGCACTGATTAACATTGTTCTAAGCTAACGGACGCAAAAAATTCAAATTCTAAAAGTTTTCCCGCTTTTTGTGGGTTTGCGTCTTTGCTAAGCAGTTAAGCAAAAGTCAAGACCGCAACCCAATTATGACAACGGCGGGAAATTTGAATGTCGAACGCACTTTCAATAGCTCTATCTATCGCACAAATTAAGGGACAATTTCCTTAAAAATTCCTGTGACAAATGAGCACATCTCTGCTATTTACTTGGCTTATGCCATAAACAAGCTCATACTTTTTCTAAGGAAGAACCAACATCTATAAAGAAAAAAACACAAAAACCACAAGATGATCAAAAATTCCACAAATTTTGTTGACTGAAATTCATTTCAAAATACCTGAAACAAAGGAATTCCTCTGGCCAAGAGAATAACAAAAAAAAAAAAAACAAACAAAAAACAATAAAAAAGAGGGATAAAATAAGTGTCTGTTATTGATAATGCCATTAAATGAATTTGTGAAATAAGTCAAGCATAAACAGTCTTACCAAACAGATTTTCGGAATGTTGTAAGGAATTTGATAAGAGCCAAGTAAAGTACGATATTTTATAACAAATAAAGGTCGATAAGTATAATAATGTTTATACTCGAATAAAATTATGTAATTCAATAAAAAACAGCAACTCTTCATCTGGGCTTTTACATTTAAATTGCTGCTATTAGCTAGTTCTTGAACTATGGTGATTTTTTTTTATATAAATTTGAAAAACTATTAATTAATTTTCTCTGGCGTAGAGGTATAGTAAGATATTTATAGCACGATTCATAAACTCCAAAACTATGTATTTTATTAGAAAAACAGAGATCTGAAACCCTTGCCAATTGTATTGCCCTTATGGGGCGAATAGGTCAAGGTTTCTCATAAGCTTTTTTTTATATTTTTCTATTGAAGTCCTTTTGTGATTAAACTTAGATCAGTTAGCAAAAACAAATATTCCGTATGGTTCCGATTTATGATCCAATCGATTGGAATAAATATTTTCTTATTAAATGTCCATATCACATAAGAATAAATGTATCGAATTCTAATTAAGATCAGTCTTACAATTTAAATTTTCCAAACAGAAATTTTTGTCTGTGCTTAAGGTTGTTAGTTAGAAAGTTAATAGTAGTTTAGTTATTGTATTATCGGAGTCACATTAGTGGCTACACCTACTACCTGCATGCCACTTTCCTGCCTGCCTACCTACATACACACTCACGGCTGCTGCCGCTTGCACCTTATCGGGGCAACAACTGAAGTTGCAAAAAAACAACAGCAACAACAGCAACAATAACAACAACAAATCGGAGCCCAACTTTCAACGAAAAACTTTCCCAAGAAAAGTAACCAACGAACCCAGCCCCAGTCCCCAATCCCCAATCCCCAATCTGCAGTCCCCAGTCCGCTCAGTCCCAACCTAAGAGCCAAAGTCAACGACTTGCCTGGAATTTCATGTTGATGTTGGCCCTTTTCGAAATGTCTGTGTCTGTGCCAAAAGACCCGAACCGAACCGATCCTCGACTGGTCTGGTCTGGTCTGGCTGTGGCTATGGCTCTGACTCTGGCCCTGACTGCCTTTTAATATTATCTTTGGGTCTTTGGCTGCCGCCGCTTTTTGTTGTTGTTGTTGTTTTGATTGGTCGTTTTAACCTGTTTGCGAATTTCTACCATGTTAATAAATAATTTTTAGAGGAGTTTTTAGAGGAGCAGCACCACCAACAGCAGCAGCAGCAGCAGCAGCAGCAGCGACAGCAAAAGTACCGCACCGCAGCGCCACTTCGTTTTGGCTTCGGATTAGGTTTGGCTGCTGTGACTTGGAATGCAGTGTCTCTACTGGTCCGACCGACCGCCCGCACACTAGAAGTCAGTCTTCATCTCTCCCAGTCATGGAACTAAGGAGTAAAGTGTGTAGTAGTAACTGGTTACTCTCAGCTAGTTTTACTATTCGAAAAGAAACGTTGCAAAACTTTACATAGAATAAAAACCGATGGTAATATCTCGATATTATCGATTGTTCGATCGTTCTTCGATTATCGTTGTACTTTTATTGCGATTATTGGATGTCTAAAACGAATAAATAGAATCCAAAGCCCAATTAATGTGTAAACGCTGACATTTATGATCAAGACCTTTTGTATAGGGTCTGGTTTGCTTTCTTTTTCGATGGTGTATCGATAACAGCTTGATTTTCTATCCAAAAAATTGTAATTTCCATTTGGAAATTCAAAAGTAATGCAGAGAGAAAAACGGTCGTCGCTTGATGGCGCCATCGAGTAAATTTGTGGCCACAGTGTATCTCAAAGTCGGCACATCGATTCGATTGGACCTGGTGGGGACTGGTCCTAGAATCAGAACGCAGTCCCCCTTTTTTTTTTTTTCTGTTTTCTTTTTTTTTTTTTTTTTGGTTTTTAGTTTATTTTGTGTTTTGCTCAGCGCTTCGCATTACCTCTGCCACTGCCCACTGTCCTCTCCTTGCTGTTGGCTCCACTCTTCTGTCCACAGTCTTCGTCTGCATTTTGTGGCTGCCGCTACCGCTGCCTCTTCCTCTGGCTCGTTTGTTAAATGTTTGGGTTTTGTTTGAGTTTATTGAGTAAAATTCCAGGAAAAACACAAGAATTTGTCTTTGGTCTTTCTGTTTTTTTCCTTCTTCTTTCCTTCTTTTCGTTGTTTTTTGTTATTTTACTTTGCTCTGCCGTTGCCTCTGTCTCTGCCGATGCACTGCCTCCGCCTCTTCGATGCGTTGCGTTGCGATGGGATGGAGATGGGGATGGGCTTTTTTTTTCTTTTTTGGAATGGGATGCGATGCGATGATGTCGATGTCATTGGTTTACGGCCTTTTGATTCTCTTTAGCCGCTTCTCATTCTCAGAGGTGTCTGTACGGGTTTGCGCGTTTCGTTGTGATAAAGGCTAGACAGGCGATTATTATGGCTTTTAATTTTTGTTTAGCTGCGGACACTTGATTCGGAAATATAATATGAATGTAGAGCCAAAAAAGCAACAATCGATTTGGCACACTAAAGCCGAACTGGGAATTTTCAGATCGATTCAAGGGAGAAGGATACCATTTAGTCCTGATATTCAGGCTTTCAACGATTACAATCTTCAATTCCGATTATCTTCTCAATTGACTCAAAACGAAGTTTTTCATTTTCTAATATATAATTGGAGCATTGGAAATTTGAAAATTCGAAATTCTACTTGAAAGCTTAGATATTCATTTTCAGATCTATTCATGTCAAGTCTATATAATTCCAATGATCAGTTCCTGTTGGGAAAAGGAAAAGTTGTCGAGAAAAGATTTCCATTGTGACAAATTTGAAAATGCTAAGTTAGAGTGGGCCAAATCGTTTGACTCTGGTAAAAGAGGGCGTAGGGGTTTATTGTTTCGGAAATAGATTTTCTCCAAACCCACACCCACTCCCCTTTCCCTCTTTAGAAACACGTACATACATCTTTGACAACTATGCATTTTGAAGGGGGAACTCACCTTTTGTTGTTCCTAAATCACACTGAAAACCTCCTGTACGATCCAACCTGGGGCACCCCCCCTTTCTCATCACTTCTTCGTTTCTTCTTCGGAAATAACGGAAATGAATTTTTGAATTTTTGCGTTATTTTCATTTGATGATTGAGTTGTAAATGATTAGGGATCGAAAGCGACCTAGCGAAACGAGTGGGCGACGTGGCAAGATATACGGAAGAGATGTCTGTTTTGGATTTTCAGTGGGAGGGGAGTGTGTGGGTGGGGTGGCCCAACTAACTAGCAGCAGCAGCAGCAACAGCAGCAGCAGCCGCCGAAGCCAAAGGGGCCGACACATTCTTTTGGGCCACTGGGCATTCCCAGACAAAAGCCTAAACGAGAGCAACAGGGTGAAGTGGGGGGTTTTAACAGAGAGAGAGAAGGAGGGACGAAGGGATTGGTATTGGTGATCGGAGCAGCATAGGGTGTGGAGAGGTGAGTAGAGGGGGGAATGAAGATGCTCCCGTCCCCCGTTATACAACTTTAAATAAAAACTTTTGCTTGCCAAGAACATTTGTTTCCTTACCATTTTCCTGCGTTTTTTTTTGGGGAAGGGGGATGCATGATGTGTAGAGACGAGGGGTGGGGGGGAGGGGGGGTGGGGTGGGTAAGTGGTAGGAATAGTGGAAAACCTGTTGTTGTTGTTGTGGCTGTTGCTGCTTTAATTTGGTTTATTTTTTGCTACTTTTAGACGCTGAAAAAATGTTGCTGGCTGCTTCTTTTAAATTTCTAATTTTGTGGGCAAGTGAATCTGAACCCATAGGAATGATCTGGCAGATATAGTATATAGTTAGAGGTGCACACACACATACACTCTACGAGTACGTATGTTAGTATACATATATGACTCGCTCGCTTGCTGCCTGTCCCGTCGCAGTGCGGCGAGGTACGAGGTGTTCCACGGTAGCAGCAGCAGCACCACCACCAGCAGAAGCACCGCCAGCAACAGCAGCCAGCAGCAGACTATTTCAATTTTAATTTTTAATGGTCACAGGGCTGCATTAGCTGCAATCAAGGCCCATTTCATGTGATATGCGCCAGAAAGTAGGCAATACGAAATTCACCCACTCATCCGATTGAAGAAAGGATCACAACATAACCACGATATGGGCTTAACCCTGGTCCATCTGCCCATCTAATGTGCCTTATTGCGGCCCAGCCCTGGCTGGCGAAGCGCCACCATTGCGACATTATCGTACAACGCTGCCAACGTCGACGCTGTCTGCTGCTCTTAGGCTATTTTCGGCCAGTCGCTAGGCTATTTTTGTATGTGTTTTGGTCTGAAGGAAGAAGACAGCAGCCAGCAGCAGCAGCCTCAGTCCCTACCCCACCCTCACCCCGCAGCAGCAGCGCCAAAGCATTTGTCGATCGGTCGGTCAGTTGAACTGCCTCAAAAAATCTTCTACACAGAGCAAAAATACCAAATGAATCTACAGAATGCAATCCAAATTCATCATCCATTTAATCAGCGGCAACTAGAAACAGTCGCTCTCGGCACATGGGCAACATGTTGCTGCCGTAACTTTCGACTGCTGCTGACCGATCTACACAGAGTTACCTCCAGAAGTAGCAAAGCTTAAGGAAACCTTTTGCCATGATCACTCAATTCCACAATTCTCTAAGCTTTATCAATTTATGTTTAATGATTTTCAAAAGGTTCTCCCTTCAAATATGCATTTGGAATTTTGAAGGACCATCCTAAAATTTTTGAAGCATAATGCAACTTTAGTGCGATCAGAGACGAACGATAGGAAAACAAAAGAAAAGGAATTGATCACGCACATATGTATGTACACTGCGCGTCATCAGGTTAGCGCCCCCTATGCATTCTTTGTTTATGTTGAATATTTTCTGAACCAATTAAATGACAGTCCTACAATTTGTATTCAATAAAGTTCCATAAATTGATCTAATAGATCGATCTTCTCAAATAGCTTGTATCGCTTCTAATGAGATGAGAGAATGGCATGTCCATGTTTCTTCAAGTGTAGAAGAAAAGTTAGATTTTCCTTGATTTTGTATTTGTCAATGTAATGTTGTTGTTGCTGTTGCTATTATTGTTGTTGGTATTTTTGTCTAAACATCTTTATGTGCTTTTAAATATGCTGCGAAGTGACATTAGCTTTTCTCCTCTAAGCAGACAGATTCGTCGACGTCGTCCGTCGTACAGAAATAAAATTTGTCACAGACAGTTAGATCACTCAGTTGTTGTTGTGTGTGTGTGCGTGCGTTGGTGTGTGTGTGTATGGATCATCATATGCTAAACATAGAAGCAGCCTCAGTCTCAGTCTCTCAGTCCTCCTGGCGGCTCTGATAATGTTGATGTTTTGATTGATAGTCGTCTTGGTCGTTGTCTGTCTGCATGTCTGTCTTTGGTGGTGGTGGCGCTCGGTGGATCCTCCTGGCAACAGCAGCAACATCAGCTACAGCAGAGACAACCTTATAAAAGCAAAGTAGTAGATGGACAGGTCTAAGAAATACAACCACATTCACAGCCAGATCCAGCCACATCCGCCGCCGTCATCATCATCATCACGATCATAATGATCGTCTTAGTCTCGTAGTCGTTCTAGTTGCATGTGCAGTTCTTGGTCTCTAAGCTCTTTTTTCTTTTCCTTCTCCATCTTTCTGGCTTTCTTTCTATTTTTTTTGCCTTCCTGTGCATTTATTTTCGAATTATTGTAGACACACACACACACTCACACATTGATGCACAGTTCTTCTTGAGTCATTCTTCCGCATTCTTGCATGAAAATGACCGTTGGACTTGGTTATGGCCACGGAGAGACGCAGAGTCGGAGTCGGAGCCGCAGCCACCTTATTTGGCAAAAATTAGCGAAGACTGCACGAAGCATGAGCGGTTCAGGGCATGTGGGGGGTTGCATTCTATTCCATGAAACTCGAAAATAACTTCAACTAGATGCTTATTATGTCGATCACAATTCGATTTTCGTTGACCGTCAACTTTGTCTGTCTGTCCCTCCCTTCGTCTAGCCAAAATCCATCCCTGGTCCTGGTCTGTACTCAGCGCATTGTATGCAGATGAAGATCGAGACTCTTCAAGTGGAGTTTATATGAATGTATATGGCACACCCTAAAAAAAGGGCCAACCTAGGCATTAGACACACAGAGAGAGAGAGAGAGAGAGAGGCAGACAGACAGAAAAAGAGAGAGAGAGAGAGAGGGCGACAGAGCTGATAACAGAACAGCAAGACGGTTACTCCAACTCCCATATTCTCCATTCCATTCTCCTCCAACTGCATTCAAGGCATACCACAAAAAAAGGCAATGAGCGACGACAGCAACATTGACTACGACAACGGCGATGTTTCGCATACCCTAAATAGCATAGAGACTCAAGGGGTATATTGAGCAGAGGCAATAAATTCCTCAACGAGAAACCATTTCGATTTAACGACTCTAATTGGTTAACCTTAAATAATCGTAAAAAGCATTCGTCGGGGTCACCACCATGTTATTACAGCACTATGACAATATATATGACTTTTTGTGATTTCTTTTCAAAATTTCTTTGATTGATGTTAAAAGAATAATGGATAACGTTAAATATCGTTATAAAGCAGTCGTCGGGGTCACCACCTTGTGATCACAGCACTATGACAATATATTTCATATTTTCTGATTTCTTTTCATAAGATATAAGATAAGATGGAATTGAATCCTTCATAGGGTATTAGTAGCGTCGACCACCTGTGATTACCTAATCTATGGAATTTTTTGTTCATATTCAAATGCCAATGGTCTGAGGTTTGGGGTCTGGGGCCACACTTAACATAACAACAATGCACAATGCTCCATCTCCATCTCCATGCCGTGGAATGGACAGAGATGAAGCTGGTAACTTGGTTGACTGAGACTGCGACTGGCGTTGGTGATGATCGTCATGATGATGTCGCTGGAACTTCAAAAGCTGAGCAAACACACCGGGAAAAACGAGAATGAATTGGGGAAAAATGTACACGATGCTAGGCAAATGCATATAAAGATGATGAGAGGAGCTTAGAGGGGGGTGGGGTCTCAAATGCGGGAGGTGTAAAGTCGTAAAATATTTTACAAAATAAATCCATGTAAAGTGAGAAATTTTTCGGTTGTCCAGAAATAGTAGAAACAAAAAAAATTCGGTCTTTTGTGATGGCTTCCATCCAGGATCATTTAATGATATCCTATCATTCAAAATCTTCAACCTAATATATATTTATTAATTTCGAAAGACTAGACTAGATACTAGATAGCCGGAATATTATATCTACTATCAATCGATTAAATTTCCTGTGAAATGTTTCTTATGGGAAATATTTAAGTGTGAAAATTTATTTCACAATTCATTCAAACCAATTAGTTCCAAAGGATAACAAAATATTAGGACGATCATGAATGGGAATGGCTATGGCTATGGCTATGGCTATGGATATGAGTATGAGTACGAGTATGAGTAGAGGAATAGGAATGGGGATGTGGGATATGAGCATGAGAATCGACACCCACCCCCAAAGATCTCTCTTTCTTTTACTTACAACAGAAAATATCTCACGCTCTCAACAAGAAAACACACAGAGAAAGACGGATAGACGGACAGACAGACCGACAGACAGAGTATCGATAAAAATTGATTGCATATTTACAGTAATCCCACAGAGAACCTTTCCAGGAAAAACCTAAGAAGAACGTCTTTGATGCTAGACCGAAAAAAAACACAACCAGAGAACAGAGTCTTTATGGATACATAGGAGAGGATACATAGAGGTCAAGCCAAGGCAATATATGTCGCCATGAGCGGTGAACGGAGGGGGCGGGGGATACAATGTTACGAAATGGTGAACAGGTCGGTATACCATGCTCTATCACCACCAGCCAGACTCTAGAATTACAGTGGCCATACCATATGTTCAATGCTAAACTTTTCGAATGGGATATGATGTGATCGGGACTTACCCCTTTCCTTCCGCTTTCTTCTACGCCTCTGCAGTTTTCAATGCAGTTTTCGGGTTTGGTTTCCGTTTGTAATCAACATATCACTTTCCACAACATTGACAGGATCTCCGAGTAACTAGTGTTCGAAGGACACATAATATTGCGGCTCTCCTACTTTGATATTTGGCACACCCACATGGACACCAGCGGAGAGAGAGAGTGGGAGGAGGACTACTCGCTTGACATTATTCACTTCACTTCAGTCACAGGAAGTTATTGTCATCAGCTAATACGACAGAAACAGACAAAAAAACTGATTACATTGTGAAAAATTTCGGTTTGGTGGTGGTCCAGCAACAAAAACAACAGCTTCCAGGAAAATGCAAGTGACCATCGGAGCTATGTAGATTCTGATTCTTGAGAAGAGTTTGTGTGTGTTACCCCGCTGCTCCTATTTCAAATGATCGCTCCCTACACATACCACACTCTCAATGACTTCTACGAATTTTGCAAGCCATCGACACACACACGCAGCGCAAAACTCAGCATGAGTTTTTTGCTCTCGCTCTCACCCTCGCCCTCGTTCTCCCCTTCAATATTCAATATTCTTCTACCCTCATCCTCCTTCTTCTCGGCGACACAAATATGCCCAATTTGTTTGTTATATGTATGTACATCTATGTAAATCCCCCACCCCCCTCCCGGCCCTCTTGTTTTTTTTCCTTCTTTTTGTTTTTGATATAGACCGCGCCGCCTACAATGCCATTTCATTATTACGTACACAACCCGGAACACTTGAGAATTTGGTCCGATGTCTGGTCGATGGTCTGGTATTTGGACATCGATCGCTTTACGTCTAGCGGGTGTTTGTGTGGGTGTGTGTCTCTATGTGTTGGAATGCATTTGCCGGGAGTTCCCAGTATTTGAATGAATGCATTTAAATCTTGGTGAAAAATGCGGCTTAGATTAGATCCGAAAATTGAAATTGATCATGAGCAAAAGGGCCGGGTAAGAACTCGGAGTCAGTCACCTCGAAACTTTCGTATTCCCCCGAAAATGTCCTTGGCGTTAACCATGATGCCATCAGGCTGTCTGAATTCTGAAGAAATTCCCTTCAATCCACTATTTTGAGCAATGCTGTGCTCCCGTTTTTCGCTTAATTTAATTGTAATTCGCAAGTGGTTTAAGCGTTGAAGTAACTGGTATGATATTACAATTCTAGGGTCGCTAGGGTTAATTCTCGAATAAATAATTGACCTCGAGTCTGCACATTCTAAAGTGTAAAATTGATCTTATTCATCATTCTTGAACTGTATCCTCCGATTCTCTGCGGCTGACGACCCTAGAGAGTGTGTTTAATGATCAATCGGAGTTTATTCTAGGACGAAATTGGGTCCCTCTGCTCCCCCCACCCAAACTGATAACTAGGTAGTTAACAAAAAAAAAAACAACTAAGACATTTTGATATGATACGATTACGTTCTTAATCGTTATGATATTATGCACGTATGCTTGTGTGTGTGTGTGTGTGCGTGTGTGTGGATTGGTGTATGTAGAGGTATTTATCTGAAAGTTACGAATAGTATACCATGCTTATTTGTCTATCTATTGGGTTTTGTTTGTCTGTCTGCCTGCTTGTCTATTTGACTTAAACTCTGTCCATGTGTCCGTTTAGCCCTTGTCCCCCCTCCGCCAAACATTCTCTTCCATACCACCATACTCCGCCACCCCCCTTTCCCCTCACCCTATATAACTCGGCCATCTATTTGAGTTTTGTTTTGTTATGGTTGGCCCATTACTGCATTCCACATGCACAGTGTTTGCCTTGATGTTTTTAGGGTGTTGCTGGCGTTGCTGTTGCTGTTGTTTGTTACAAAATCATTCATCGTAGCAGACATACACAGACAAAACGACATACAGACAGACATACCCACATATTGAAATTGTAAAAAGGCAACAATAATAACAGCAACGTAGATAGAAACATATAAAAATTCTTTGCATTCCAATGAATCATGCTGTTGGTGTTGCTGGTGGTGGTGCTGCTGCTGCTGCGACAGCAACACCAGCAACTACTTCAACTTGATGTAAACTTTAATTAGGTAACATTGAAGTATGTGTTGGTATGTATGTATGTATATTATATGTGTAGCACACATTTGACTCTGACTTCTGCCTCGACAACATTTCGTTTCGTTTTGTTGTTGTATGCAAGTTTGTTGCTGCTGTTGATGCTGTTGCTGTTGCTGCTGCTGCTGTGTTGTTATTGTTATTAATAATGTAGCGACGGCAACTGACTTTACTTTTGCCTTGGCAAAAAGTAACACACCTGCCCCACCACACACCCAACCCCACCCCAAACCATCGAAGGCACGCAGCAAACGCATGAAATACCAAAACTAAAATCAAGACCAAGTCTATGAGTATCTATGAGATATGCCCATGTCTCTCTACACTTGGAAAAATCCAAATTAAACTAAACAAGCATAGAAACCATAAATTAAAGGATTTTCCTAATGATTAATGCAATAAAAGCTTGCCAATTAGAAATCTTTACAATTCGAATCGTTCAGTAATTACAACCTGAGCTACAAAATTAGAGCCAAAATTTTCAAATTTTCGAGCAAACATTTTGTTAGTGAGATATACTTAAAGAGACATAGTATCTACAAAAATATTCAATCACATATTGAGGCTTAAATGATTTTATATCAGATATTTTAAGATAAATCTAATTTGTAAATATTTAAGTAACTAAAACTGAAATTGTATAATAAGTAGATAGTTTCTGTCTATTCCTGGTAATTATATAATTGCCATAAAATTCAATTATTGTTAATTTTTGCTAGCACAAACATAACATTTTGACAATTACCATAAGAATCGAATGGCTCTATTTTTCTAGACTGCACTGTAGCTTGTTGCTCGCCATTTCGCGTTTGTAAACAAAAATGGCGAATCCCCAAAAGCTAAGTGTAAAAAAAAAATGAAGTAAGTAAGTCGCCGGGCCGACTTGGATATACCATGCATCAGAGGGAAAAAAAACTACATCGAGTTTATAAAACTAAGTTCATATATTAAATTTCTTTCGTATGCGTGATTTCTAACATATGCTATCTCGCTCACTCTTATGTGTGTGCACTTTAGCGCCCCACCGGCCAAATTCGCCCTTGCACCGCTTTGAGTGCAAAACGTTTCAATGCATAACTCGGCCATTTTTATTCCGATTTTTATGAAATTTGGTGGAATGATAGATGTTCATAACATATATAAGTGTGACGAATTAAATTCCAATACGATAAATATTGCGAGAGAAAATCACTTTTTATTAAACTACGGAGGCGGAAGGGGGCGTGGCAAAAAAAAAAAAAAACTTGGTTAGCGTCTATACTACACGAGTCCACATTCTAAATCATTCTAAATCACTTATAGTTGCTGAGATTTCTGCACTCTTACGGACAGACGGACATGGCTATATCAATTTCTCTTCTCATGCTGATCAAGAATATATATATACTTTATAGGGTCGGAAAAGCTTCCTTCTCCCTGTTACATACATTTTGGCGACTTTAATATACCATTTCATCCTATGGATGCATGGTATAATGATTGCAAAAACTCTGTTCTAAATTACGTTTTTAGATTATTATTTTAATATTAAAAAGAACTTCAAAAAAACTTGTACAAAACCTTGAACTTTAGTTGTAACTCGTTTCTTTCAGTGCATTATTTTACCACTTTCATACAACAATTGGTATCAGAGATCACTGTGTATGTGTGTGTGTGTGTGTGTGTGTGTGTGTGTGTATGTGTGTGTACAAGAGCGTTTGATAACGCCAAGTTTACCTCTTGCCTGTTTGGAAAGGAATTTGGAATTTGGTTGAAGAAAATACTATAAGAGTCTTTACTAGGAGTTGAATTGGAAATGAAGCACTAAAATGATTGGAAATTAGATAGAAATTTGAATGGATGGAATTGAAATGGAACTAATTGATCAGTTATGTTGTCTTTAGCATTTTTCTTCGCCGCACCCCCCACCCCTCGACCACCATCCACCACCCACCGCCTCCCTCTCGCATCGCTCTCAATCTGACCCCTCTTAACACGTCAATGGCCCCCACACGCTGACGCTACCTCCCGCTCCACCTCTCTGTATCTTTTGCTCTATCTCTACTCTGCTGGCTGCAACGGCGACAACGACAACAACAACAACACAAATTGTGAATGAAATGTCGGCGGCGGCGGAGGTCTAACCTCTTTCGCTTGGAATGTGGTATTGCGACGTGCCACCGCAACTGGTTTGCAATGCCCCCGCTGCCCCTGCCGCCACCGCCGCCGTTCCCGGTCTCGCACTCTATCTATCTCTTTCTCGCTGCCCCCACAATTATTGAAGTCGCAGTTGCTGCTCTGCTCTGCTATGCTCTGTATGGGTATGCTCGCTCGCCCGCTCTCTATGTCTCTCTCTCTGCTGCTAGAAAGGAGAAACAGAGGCTCTCTGTCTTGTGTTCATTATCGCTTTTCTGGCAAGGGTGGCGTTACGTGCCCCTCACCACCCCTCCGCTCATACTACATACCCCTACGCCACGAACTACCACCCTTCCTCTTGCTTCTTCTATGCTCTCATTTATGTACATGTGTAAGTGTGTTCGCACTCTAAGAGCCCCTCGCCTCCTCTACGACCCACCACCTACCCTAACCCCTACCCACCCACCCTTCGGCTGCTATGTTGAATCTCACGCTCACGTATCGCGAACTACGTGATCGGCGGTTTGTTAGTGTTGCGATTAGTATTTGCCTTAGTATAAGTGCTTAAATGAAAGAGCGAGCGTGTGAGCGTATGAGTGAGTGAAAAGGAGCGAGCGCGCCTATGTGTCTGTGTGTAGGTGATAAATTGGCGCATTTGTGTGCGCCTGTGAGCAATCAATTGGCATAGTTGAGCTCCCATCTACATAAACGTGTATGTGTGTGGTTGTGTGTGTGTGCGTGTTTATGCATATGTGTGAGATGCTTAGCTTTTTGTTAGTTTTGACAATCTCTCAAAAAGAGCGAAGAGAGCGCGCCTCTGCAGCTTTCGTAGTTGCCGTGTGGGGGGTGGCAAGGGGGAGGTGGTCGGTGGGGGAGGGTGCTTGAGAAGTGGGAGGGCTATCGCTTATTTTGTTGTTGCTAAAAACAAAAAAACATAATGGCGTCGAATTTATACATTTTTATAGAAAGAAAAAACTTAAAAACTGCGTTGTAACAAATTGTTGAAACTTTTAGTACATTTTTCTATTTTCTTTTTTCATGTTGTTATTGTTGCTGTACTACTGTTATGTACTAAAAAAGAAAATATTACAGAATTTGAATTAAAGGAATTCATAAAATTATTGCCCAAAAAACCCTTTTGAAAATTTACCTCGTAATCGGGGACAACTAGAAAAAATTTTAGCTAAAGACATTTTTACCTGCCAAAACATTCAAAATACATAAATGTACATACATACATACTTATGTAAAACCGATCATTCCCATGTACATATGTGCATATACATATATATATGTATGTGTGTATGTGTCATCCACCTTGATAAAATTGTGGGGAAATACTTCTTTAAGAATTAAACACTACAAAAATTAAACACTTTAAACCCAATTTTTACCCGTTTGCCTACTAAAACCATGACGATGGCGAAGTTTAAATACCCTTGCAAATTATTTAATCTAAATAGTGGTTTTTGCTTCCGATTCTCCCAATTTCTCGTTGCTCAAAACACAAATCCAGACAAACATGAATTGATTAGATATTTGGAAAATTATGATAAAGAGGCTTTTGAAAGAATTTATTTCACGAAGAAAATAAAGACATTTTGAAGCGTCAAAAATATTTCTAGGTTTCCACAAAATCATGCAAATCTTGTTCAAATCTATGTTTATTATAATTCGAATCGATTGTTCCGATAGTCACTAAATTCGGCAGGCTCCGAGATATGTATGCAAAGCAAATACTAAAAAGAACTCTGGGAGGAGTTGCCATTAAACCAAGAATATAAACTTAACGTGTCCTGCTGATCAAAAATCAGTCGGAGATCATTCTATCCTATCCTATCCATTGCTGGGTTCTAATAGTTTAAATTTTGAATACTATGCAAAAACATAAGATATTGGTCACTATTCGTTGCTATACGGAACATTTCTAGTAATTTGTTTTGGTATTTTAAGTAATTTCCCCTTTTTAGGGGAACTAAAGGCTAATAAGATGAAGGAAACTAACTTTAAAATATTATCAATTGATATTATATTCTGTCGAAATGAATGAAATTTGATTTTAAGTAGTTGATTTACTTTTTTTACTTCCCCCGGCAGGGAATCAATGCTGAGTTGCAGAAAATCGAATAATATTTTTGGTTTATGTGGCTACGAAGTATTTATTTACATTATATTGACTATAATAATTTGTTTTCTTTTTCATTTGTTTTATCATTTTGAGAACCATTTTGTACTAAAAGATGCTGACTTGAAAGTCCCCGAAACGAAAAAAAAAAAAATAAACGAAAGGAAAACAAAAGAATGATGTGAAATAAAAAATAAACAACTGAACCGAACTGAACTGGTCATTCTGGGCATTCAAAAACGCATAGCATGCAAATTCATTTAACGTATTAACGATCCCAACGCACTGGAAACGCCAACGGACAACGGTTAAAAAGGCATAAACAGGATAAGGGTGAGAGAACGGGCAAGAGGAAGCTGTCCGAGCAGAGCGAGAGACAGCAATAGATAAGACAAGGAACAGAAATCGAAGTTTGCATACCCTTGAAAAGTCGCGAGAAATAAGCTTATTGTCAAGTTCTTGGATTGAAGAACCTTTGCAAGGACCTTTTTAAGATGTTTGCTCTGATTGCAAGCGATTTAGCCGTCTGTTTCTATCCTAATAACCATTTAAGTAGCGCAAAATGCATGGGCCTTGAGCAAAGAAAACATTGTCTTCCTCCTTCTTTGTTTAGTTTAGCAGAGAATCCTTGGATTTCGTTCGTGTTTTGAAAACACAACCAACAAACCTTTCCTATCATAGAAATGAGTGGCGTCGCGACTAGGGAACTTTTCCTTTTCCTCTTCACAATGTTTCTCAAAGACTAACTTATAGTCTCACAATCGATTGGTTTCGATGTATTAAGAAAATATCGATGTTTTCCAGTAATAATGTTAGCTATATGCCTGTCGATGGGCTCGCTACATTCACGAAATATTGGGACTTTAGGATATTAAACAAAATCTTATATAAAATGACATTGAGTTGCAGTTAAGATAGTTTCCAGAAGATTGAGAGAAAAACGAAGCTACCCTTAGTAGAGGTGTTGTTTTTTGGCTTAGGGTATAATAATTATGTATGGAATATGTCTGTGTGTATTATAATTAACATTTCTGGGAAAATTCGTACGCGAAGAGATGAGCAACAGGACAAAAGGCGGCAGACAGACGATGAGTAGCAGCAGCAAAGGCGACGACGACGACGGCGAGTGACAGGAAAGGAAAGGCAAGGGGATGGGATGGGAAAGGGAAGGTAAGGGATTTACTTTTAGCTCTCACACACATTTCCCCATTATAAATGAGCCTGCCGATTGCCTGAATTCGCATCCTTTTTGGTGTTGTTTCTCTGTTGTTCTACTGGTTTTTCGAGATTATGTGCGGATTTTTCGCACACACTACAAACAACCAAACAAAATAATCATAATGAACAATACACACACAGACACAAAAAAATCCTCGCCAAAAACTCCTCTGACTGAAATTCAAAAGAAAAACAAGAAGAAGGCCGCCTAGCCGACATCATCCTCATTCTCATCCTCAGCCTCTTCCTTCTCCATCCTTCGTTCGTTCGGTCGTTCGTTCGTTTGCTCTTCCTTCTTTCTGGCTGAGTGGCTAGTGAGGTGAGAAGTTTTTCTCTCTACCCCGTAAGGCAGCATTCCAGGCAACTACTTGGAGGTGAGAGGACAATCAACTCGCCACAAGAACAACAGCAACAGCAGCATGTTGCTGATGTCAGCAGCAACAACAACAGCAACAACAACAGCAACGGCAGCAACAGGCAACCATTTTGGTCGCCAAGTTCATTCTGGATTCACCAAACTTCAACTATTTAATTTGGCTGGTAGCTCTTCCCCTCTATACCGGCACCCTATCACCCCATCTCGCCCCTCTTTGCCTCCTCCAGTCGAAACTCTTGCCTCTTGTCTGTGGCATCTTGTTAACGATCATGGCAACAGGATTCTGCTATTTTGTCCAGAACAAAAAGAAACCAAAATCAAAAAAATAAAAAAGAAAAGAAACTTTATGCACATTCCAGAGGCACAACCACACACACACACATACACACACACATGCCCACCAGCAGCAGCAGCAGCGGCATCCCAAAAAAAGAGACGCAAACATAAAAAGTGGCAAAGCAAACAGAATAACTAAATGCAATCGAATTGGAGGAGCCTGAGAAGTGGGTGGGTGATGGAGGAGGAGGTTTCGGTATGGTATGGAAGATGGGGGAGGTGGGTGTGGGGAGAGCTTGCCTCGGCTGCTGCTGTTGTTGCTGTTGCTGCACCACCCAAGCTCTTTACAATGTTGTTGTCTTGGAATTTGGCTTTCTCTTGTCACCGGCTTTATTAGCCAGGTCTGCAAACACACACACACACAGTGAGAAGGAGACAGAGACAACAAGAGAGGGAGAGAGAGACCAGGACACAGTCTTGCAGGGCTGGAACAGAAAGGCTTAAGCAATGAGGGCGCCAGAATCAATGTTCCCTTTTCCTCATATTGAAAATATTTCGAAAGGTAATTAAAAAACTTTGGATGTGTTTGGCATTAATAATAATCGGAAATGGCATTTTAATCAAGGTAAATTATTGTAACGGGCCTTTCTAGAAATCGACTTGATAAATTATCTTTCAAGAGATACATATAACTTTTCAAACATTATGTTTACCCTCTAACCAAAACTATTTTTTTCCGGCTTACCGTTAACCGAAACAATTTTTTTTGATCACAAGGACGACTTCGATTTTTGCCCCAACGAATAATTTGGCTCTTGTTTGAAGTGATAATGCTCTATAGAATCGAGCAATTCGATCGATGAAATTTGCCATAAAAGTCATAAAAGCAATTTCTGAAAACTTCAGATACTTACAATATTTCTCAACCAATTGTTGTTGTCTAGATTTACTCGGCTGTAGATACTGATTAATTAACATACATATGTATATACTTAATAGGGTGCGTAATAACTCCCCTTACGGGTGCTGCGTATAAAGGAGATAGGGCTAATCCTACGAATAGAACAGTATTGGTTTAAATAACAAACCCGAGTCACAACATCCTTTCAAATTGTATTACCAGACTCTACGGCGAGTTTTGCAGATAGATCTATTAACACAAATTTCGATCACTCTTAGGCTTCAGGCTGTTAGACATCTTATGGGGATTTCCACAAGTTATTTCTTAATTTTATTGACAAAAATTTGGTAAAAATTATTTTAAAATTTCAACTACATACATACATATGTATGTATGTACATATGGTTGGAAGTCAGTGAAAATTTTAGTATGAAATCCCAATTAACATGGTATTTCAAATTCGTCCCAAAAATTGTATGGGAAGATGAGGTTTTTTGGATGGATCGTTCAGTCGTCATATTTGGTACGATCAATTTCGAATATATCCGTTCAAAGGAAAACCAAGCTAGTCCTTGTTTTCCTTTCTATCGAAGCTATATTATATAGCCGTCTGATCTGGTTGGTTGCAGATTGATCATGATAATCAAAATTTGGGTTTTGTTTACTGTTCTTATTTTGGCCTAAGACCAGGGTCTGTTTATGAGGGTGATCAATCCTTTCCTGTGCCGTTGCCTCCGCCACCTTTATCACCTTCGAACACACACACACACACACATAGAAAGAGAGAGAGCGAGAGAGAGAGAGACAAGTTTGCACCGTTTTTGGCTGCAAAATTCCACAAAGAATTTTAAGTGTATACAATATGAGAATGTCTCGGTCTGGGCCGAGACAGAGGCCGCGACTTTGGCTGCGGTCGCGGTCGAGGCAGTGGCAGAGGCAGGCGCTATGCAACTGTGCAACAACTGCAATCAAACAGCAACAACAACAACAAACCTGATGTAGGAGCTCAGGGCAGAAGTGTAAGCCCATGCCGACTTGAGTCTTGAGTCTGGGCCCGACTTTAAAAAACCTGGATGAAAGACAAAATGAGATAGAGAGAGAGAGAAGAGGCACTCGGAGAGAGCGAAAGAGAAGATATTAGGTTGGAGGCATCGCGTCGTATCTTGAAATGAAATGCAAAGAAAAAGAAAATAACAAAAACAAAGTTTCTCACGTTCCTCTTCCTAAATTCTTGGAATTGCAATACATTAAAAAGAGGTCTTTGCTTCGTCTGCATATAGTTGAATGTGTGTGTGTGTGTGTCTGTGTGAGTGTGCTTGGGCGGACAATCGGACAATTGGACAACAGTTTTGAGCCGCACGCCGCGCCACCGCCACGCCAGGGCAGACTTCCCGTTCCAACGATGGTTCATATACGATATTCCTTTTCTTCTCATCGATTTCGTTGTTGTTGTTGTTTGAACCTATAAGTGAATGTGTCGATTGAATGCACTGTAAGAAAACTCCATCTACTCTTGCAATTCCACAAATGTTCCTTCAAAGAGCTTTCGCTCCAACTGGCAACACTTTTCTTCATCACCTTTATGTTTCGGTTCTATGAAACGTCACAGTTTTAAGGATATATCGATGTTAGTAAAAGTCAGTTTCTTCATCATATTTTAGTTACTGTTCTATGAAAATGTTAGCCATTAAAGCCGACTCAATTTATTTCGGTACATCGATGCATATATGAGTTAGTTAGTCTTCGTCAAGAAAAAGGACTCTCAATGGTAGCCGAAACTCTTTGTTGCATTTGGACATATGTAAGTATATAATTCGCTCGAAAATCGAATGCAATCCTTGCATTATTCGGTTTTCTATGTGAATATAACAAACAACTTCTCTCAGTGTAATGATGTATAATGGTGTTGCTGCTGCTGTTTTCGAGGTTGTTGATGTTGGTCTTGTTGCTGCTGCTGCCGTTGCTGTTGCAGCTACTTTGGCAATATGTTTTCTTATTTCTTTGCTGTACTTCAATTTGGTTTTGGGTTGCGTCCCGACTGCTTCACTTCACTTTGAGAGAGAGAGAGAAAGATGGGAGGTATTGGTGGGGGGCATAATGAAAGTCGTCGTCGTTGTAGTTGTTATTGTTGCTGTTGTTGTTGTAGCTGTAGTCGTCGGCGGTTTGATCAAATGAATGAATATTATCATCGATGCCTCTTGAATGTTGAACGAGCTGACTTGATGACCGTAGACCGAGACCCAACCATGAGAGAAAGAGTACGGCGCGAGCGAGGGAGAAAGAGAGAGAGAGAACGCGAAACTGAGAGGTTTGTAAAGAATTCTTTTTGTATTGTTGCACCCAGTCTGCGTCTCTCTAAGTGTGTATTTGTGTGTGTGTAAGTGGGTAGAAGGGGCGGAGGGTGACGGGGTGGTGTGTGTGTGTGAATGGGGGAGGGGGGGGTGGAAGAAAAGGGAGTTGGTTGCCAGGAAAATTCATTTTGATCTAATTGGTTCATTGAACGCAATTCTTTGAAGTGATTTTCAAGCAAGATGATAAAATGCCATCCATTTTACATTATATTCCCATTTCCGTGCACTTTGCAACACTGGAATTTCCAAAGGAACTTCAACGAACGAATTGCAATATAATTAAGGTTATAAATAAGATCAGATGCAAACTGGGCCACATTATTTTCGGGCCAATCTTCGATCTTTGCTGAACAAAAAAAGATATACATATGCATCTAAAAATAAGGCTACGGAGTTAGCTGAGACGGCTTAGTAACACACACACACACACACACACACACACGATAGTACAAAAGGACAGCGAGTTAAAATAATACCAACAATAAGAAGAAGAAGGTCGAGACCATTCGACCGAGCGACCGTTCCATCGACCGGCCAAAATTCCAAGAATTTAGGATTGGTTTTCGGGTTTAGAGCTGGCTCGCTCTCTCGATCGCTCGCTGAGTTGGTTGCTTGGTTTCGGGCATAATTAAGTGGCCTTAAATGCCGCTAAAGGAATTTCTCGCAGGCGACATTATTATCAGTTTTTAAGGGATATAAGCGACAGACCGATGGACCGATGGACGAAGGGACATACACACATTTCACTGATAGGGGCTTAGCAGTTTAGTTTGATATTGATGGCATTTCGGCATCATTTCATTATTGACTTGAGCATTGATTGGTAGAACCAAGAGATCAAAGGTAAATGTAATTTTCATCAGGGCGACTCAATGTGACGAGACGAAATCCTGGGCACATTTAGGCTAACGTACGTTTCAATCGCCCTAATGTATTGTCGACAAACGAGAGTGAGTGTGACTGAGGAGTGTGTGTGTGAGTGCAAGTGTGAGTGTTTGGGACAACGGGGACCATCAAAATTGATGTACATACGTAACATGTTGGTTGGCTCGCTTGTCTCTGTTAATTAGTTGGTCTTAGATATACATAAATACATTCCATATAAGTATTTTAATTGCATAAATGCCAGCAGGTTGCACAATCAAGGCATTCGTCATCATCGCCATCATCATCATTATGGTCATCTAGACAGACACACAAATTCCAATCTAGTGAGTTCATATCTCTGTCATTGCAAAAAGTATCTGCAAGTACGAGATATCTGTGTGTACTTGTTCTCAGGCAAGTCAAACCAGTTGCCATTGCCGTTGTTGCTGCTGCTGCCCCATGACTCACAGAGTTGTTGCAACTTAATTGCATATACATATGCATTTTGCATAATCTTAAAGTAATTACAATAGTTCGATCTCTGACAAGCAACTAAAGCCACCCTCCGCTCGCTCGCCCCCTCCCACCAATCGCCACAATCCACTCCACAGCAAACACCCAAGCAGGCAAATGCTGGCAGTGTTTGTGGCCATTCATTGATGCAGCCAGCTCCCAGGCCCCGGCATTTGCGTTCATTCATAAAACTTGCTGCTGCCGCGGTCGCCGCTGCCTCTGCCGCTGCTGCGGTGACTGCTGTGGACTGGTCTGGCTTATAGCTGTCCGCTGCTGGCACTGGTTGCACATTTCATCACCGCTACTTCACACACACACACACACATACACACACACACACACACACACACACACGCATACACACATACAAACAAACACGAAATCATTCACGTACGTAAAAACATTTGCCCCACGTTCTTTATTTTTCGGGATACTCTTTGTAAGAGAGTTCCTTAACTACCGCAAAACATTTTGATGGACGTAAAAATTACTTAATCCTTTGACTTGGCGCTACTTAAGTCTCTCAGCTGATATTCGTGGTGAGTTTAATCGCACTCTCCGTGCAACCTAGTAACGCACTACGTTACTTTTTAAAGAAGAAATGGTACGGGATCGAACAGATTGCAAATTCTTTTCCTTATTGTCTTTGGCCGTCCATCTCTGTATCGCTCTCTTCCCTTGATTTCATTTCAATACGTCACTCCAATTCCTTTCCCATTTTTAGAATATTTTAAACTCCATGAGAATGCCTTTTGTACTTTTTTGAGCTCCCATCTTTGTGATCTTATCCTTGTTTTTGCACTATGATTAAATGCATGCTGTTGCATTTTACGATGGTTATTTTAAACGTGGAATTCGGTCATCATCACATCACTGTGTCTGTGTGCGCGAAGTGTGGTGTAAGTGTATTATGGAATTCGTTGCAATTGGGTTTAGTTTGTTGGGATAGCAGTTGGTTGATTCTTGTGTTTTTTTTGACACCAATGCACTTTGGCTCTTATCGCGCATTTCACATATTTCATATCTATCTATCTGGTTTCTCGCACTGCGTTAATCTCTTTCCCGATGTTGTTGCCGTTGCCTTTGTTGCTGATAAACTCTAGACACTGGTCTATGGCCCTATGAGCATTAAAAATTAAATGCCTGATGCACTTGCATTTGCCCCTGCCGAACACCAACCCCTCTCCCCATTTTTCAGCCCTCCTTGCCCCTGCCTTGCAGTGCCGTACCGTACCGTGCAGTACCGTGCCCTCCGCCCCTCCCCCTATTCACCCAGTTGGCGCCTAATACTTATTGTACTTATTTCTACATATATTTCAATTTATTAATTTTTATATGCATAAATCTTGGGGAAGCTTTATTTATTCAATTTGGAGTCTTTGTTGTCTGTGCTCTCTGATCACAATGGAGAAGAAAAGTGATGAGGTCCAGAATAGTGCCGGACGGTTGAGATCGAACAGGGGGAAAGTGGGTGGGAGGGGAGTGCGTTTGCCGCTGTTGCACTATCGTTTTAAGTGTGTGAGAGAAAGAGGAGAACTCAAAAGGCACATTCGATCTTTGACTTATGAATTCTTGGAATGCAGTTAGTGGGGCATTTTAATGGAGACTGCGGCCTGTGGTCGTTGTCCGATTCGAATGCAAATGCAGGTCCCCAAGAATCGAAATCAAATTGATTGGGCGCTCCAGTAATGCTGTGGGGTCGCAGTGCTGTTAGCGTGAGTAGGACGGTATTGGTCAGTGCTCATGAAGGGAGCGTGGTGGTTGTGAGTCGTTTAAATTTTTAGTTAGTCCAAAATTATCTATTTATAATTTAATTGATTGATTGCTTAATTATTCTCAAGCCATTGAGTGCAGTAAATCAAATTCTCCGTTAATAATTTGCATCCTTTTAAACTCTGACTGACTGCGAAAGCCACCATTTGAGTGAGTTCTGTGCAACCCTTTGGGAACTTGTTGATGCACTACGTGACCTAATAACAGATGGAGATCGATCTGGAAGATGCTTTTTTTTTAAGAATGGATGACATCTCGGCTGCTAAATTTCACAGATTCATTTAAAGATCTTGTTCGTTTAATTTTCTGTAACGAAAGACTTTTGAAAAGGTGTTGGAATTGTCCCATCAGTTGTTATGAATGCCAGTTTAGGACTGGAGACCCTACAAAAACAACTTGGACTCAATTTAATAGTTTAGCGCCCTGGCATGCGTTCTTAAGATCGTCTGTCTTCGGTCCTTAGCATCAGAACTAGTTTGATGAGACCTTCTGAGCATTCCCCGGTTGTTTGTTCGATCGTGCTTAAGGATCGCCAACTGTCCCCATATGGCTATAATAGAGAAGTGAATATTTCTTTCATAATTGAAATGCAAACAAATTTCTAGAAATTTCTCAGACGCCATTTTGTTTTGCTTTATCGATGACGACGACGATTCATTGTTTTTGTTGTTTGTCGGTCTAGAAACTTTTTATGTGATATTACAGGGATAAACATTTCGACGATGGCGAATAATGGCGAAATAGATCGTTTTTAACCACGTCTACAAAATGCTACCTTGCGGCCATTTTGTTTTTGTAGTATGGCGGATTTTTTTTTTTAGTTTTGTTGTTGTTTTTTTTTGATTGCTTGAGTTTCTCTCGATGAGAGTGAGCTGACGCTCGCTAATTTTTGTTTGTCTTTTTTTTTTGGGGCCTTCTCTTGCGCTCACATATGTATGTAGGTACATACAAATGTATGTATTGAAGTGAATATGTATGAATATAGGAGAGGAACACGTGATTCCTGCTTCATATAATCATTACGATAAATGGAGGAAACGGCACTAGATAGTATGAATCAATGTCCTGGATTAAGTGCAAGGATCAATGAATCTTGAATTTCGGCAATAATTCAAAATCTGCAAAAATCAAGCCAATTCTATGTGAAAAATGTTGCCATATCAGAAAAGGAAGAGAGGGAGAAGAGTTTTGATACGGTGTGTATGTGTGTTTGTGAGTGAGAAATGGTCGGAAAAAGAGGCTATGAATGCTTCTTCACGCTGGTATGGGTGGAACGTACACGCCCCTATGAACAACAGCGACGACCACGACGACGACGACAAAGCAGCAGTCAAATAGCACGTGGACGTATTTATTAAGACCTTTTTAATTAAAACGGATATTCGTATATAAGCATTTTGTTTTTGATATCAGATTAACAACTAAATTGTGATCTAGGGCTAAATAAGCTAACCATTCTCCTCCCCTCCTAAAACGATTTCCCCTCCAATTAACGGTTCTCTTTTCACCCACAGCGATAAAAGAATTAGCCTAGTTTGAATTACAATTACAAGTAATTGTGTTTTATTTAAAGTATGTATACATACATGCATACAATATGTAGATATTTGATTTTTTTGTGGTTTTCATTTCGAAATTAATTTCAATTTCATGCCTTCTATGAGAAAATGCCCCCATGGCAGTGACACGCACACACACACACGCACGCATCGAGTCCCCTCTCTCTCTCTCTCTCTCTTACACACTCTCGAACTCACGCATACACACACACTCACACGCACACACAGACACATATGTCACACATGCCCAAAAATTGAAACCCAAAAACAATAAATGACTCTGCCTAGTATCTGCGTATGCGTATCTCTGTCGCTTCCTCTGCCTCGGCCTTCCCTATGTTGGTATTGGTGTTGGTATCGCTGAGTCCCAAACCCCCAACCACCCCATCCCCCGACCCACACGTTGCCCCAGCAGTGTCGTCGCCGCCGTCGTCGTCGTTACATATTTCATATGGCACACTGACTGGTTCTGCTTTTACTTCTGATTCTGTGTGCGTGCCTTGCCTTGCCTTATGGAATTGGAAGCAAAATTTAACTAGCAAAAGCAGCTCCTAAGGAATTTGTTGCTTTAGCTTCTTGCTGATCTGATCGTTTCGTGTATTTGTCTTACGTTTTAGGGCTGATTTACACTGAGCACAAAATATTGAATATTATAATGCAACAATTTCGAATCATCAAAACATTTGTCAGTTTCTCTTGAAAAATGTATGAAATTTTATATTCTGGAAAAAATGTTGAAAATTTTGAAAATCACAAGTCCTTTCTGAAAGCAAGCATTATTTAAGTAATCATTTCCTTGCCATGAATCGCACGAAAACATGCAATTGAACTATCTCCAAAAACACTTTCATAACATCTGGCAATCCTAAGTAGGAAAAAGAATACGAAAAGAAAACATATTTCTAAAAATTCCCAAAACTAGCCAAATTTCGACATGAACTGATTAATATTGATCTATATTGAGTATAGATATCTGAATTTTACATTAAGTCCTTTCCTTTTATTCATTCAATTACCTGAAATATCATATCACAAATACTTGTAATGCAGTTTATCTCCTTCTTTAATACTTTTATAAGTCCAATTACGATCAAGTATGTATATGATATTTATTGTTTGCCAATGACAACTTTAGTAATAATTGTTGAATTCCTAATGCAATTTTTAAAAATTTTTTGTTGACCTTGGAGGACGGCGATATCTACGTTTTATATCCACTTTAGAAGAATCTTTTCAATAGGACAACATTTCAGATTATTCGACTTTATTTTTAAATCATCCTTGAATCAAGATTCATTTATTTATGGTGTTTTAAAGCTTTTACACACTACCCAACAATAATAATCCGATTTTTTTTTTTTAATTACTCTAAAATGTTTATTAAATCGGGCTTAAGGTCATTTACTCTAAAATGTTTTGAGCACAATGTTGATTCTTTGGCTAACAAAGGGTATCTAAAAGTAATTTTCTATATTTTGAAGGACTCATTATTGCGATCCTGCGGCAATTTCGTATTATTTATAATGACCAAGATTCAAACTTCGGAGTTTACTTTGTGGAGAGAAGAAAAATTTTAGGCCAATTATCTAATTAAGTAATTAATTTGTATGCAATATTTCAATTAGAGGCAATATTACGGATAGTTTTCATAGAAGAATTCAATGGCGGCCATTTTGCTAGATATCGACGATGAAATTTTTCACTGTGCTAAAGCACACACACACAGACATTGTACTCCAATACAATCGCAAAGCTTTTTTAGAAGCCGCTGCGCATGCCGCAGAGAAAGAGATAGCCAGACTCTCCCGCTTGAGTGACAGATTTCTCTCAGCAAGAGAGCAACGAGTATCTGTGTGTGTGTGCGTGTGTGTTCGAATGCGCGTGCGATTGTGTGTGTGTAGTTTTGCTATTGTTTTCAGCTAAAGTTTATATTTTTTTCCACGATGGCGTTAACCATTACATGCAAACTCACACTTATATAGAGAGTGTGAGGAGGGCAGCAGCAGCGGCACCAGCACAAGCAACAGCACAAAAACATCGCCCGTCACATTCATTTCATTCAGTTTAGTCGTACTTGTTGCTTGCTGTTGCTGCCGCTGCTGCTGCTGCTGCTTCCAAGTTAGATTCATTGATACCAAGCAACTCTGACAGATCTCCTCGTGTTTGTGTTTGTATGCGTTCGTGCGTGTATGTGCCTGTGTGTGTGTGTATCTGTGTGTGTGTGGGGAACCTTACCGTTGCCGCCGCAAACTAAAGTTTCGTGGGGCATTTGGTGTTTCAGTTTCAGTACGTCACCGTCAGTGCCAACGTCAAGAAGGAGGAGGCGGTAGAACAGACAGAAAAATAAAAAATAAAAAAACGAAAAGAAGAACAACTCACTCAACTCTCATTTTAGCTTTGCCTGCAGCTTTCTCTCTCGCTCGCTCATTCTTTGCCTGGAGTCGGCTTGATCAAAGTGTTTATTTTTTTTCATTTTTTTTATCAATTAAGAACTTTCTTTCTCTCTTTCTTTAGGCGTGTGTATTTGTGTGCAAAACAATAAACAATTTTAGTTAAATCTTTCAAGCAAACAAAAAAAACAGCAAAAAGTGACAGAACAAAAACACATTTTTTTTTAACATTTTGCGACGCAGAAAAAAAAACTAGCTCAGTTCATTTGAAAGCTTAGTTCGCGGCGACTTTTGAGCCCCTTCCCCATACCAACCCCCCACACCCCTCTCTGGCCAATGCCGTTGGAGCAACTGAATAATTAAAATTAGAAGCGGAAAAGTAAATACGAAGAAGAACAAAAAAAAAACCTAAAAAAACGAAAAAAAAAAAATTTTAAATGTATTAGATAGACATACACAGACATACAGACATATGTAGACAAAAAAAAAATGGCGCACAAAGAAACTGTGAAACTTATACAATCACAAAAATACAACAAAATACAAATATGTATATGTATGTTCATACATGCATATACATACATATATATATAAATATATAGAAGTATACATATATGAATGTACATATATATTTATTTTTTTTTATGTGTGTAACATGAACAACAACAACAACTGTAACATTGTAAGAACAGCAATAACAAGAACCATAAAAACATTTACAAACTGAACTTTGTACCACAGTGCGACAATGGGCAAAAGATGAAGATGATGATGATGAAGTTGCTGCTGCTGCTGATAAAAATCAATAATAATAATCAACGGAAATTAAACAAATAAAAAAAAACATGCACACACACATACACCCATTCAAACACACGCACATGAGAAATAAAGCAAACAAGAAATAAAGAAACCCAGGAAAGGTAGTGAAAATGGGAGCAGAATGGCAGAATTCAGCAGAAAAGCTACTGCAAATTGATAGACGAAAGAATCCTTATGTGTTCTACATTGTACATGTATATGGAATTCCAGCAAATCGTAGTAGAATTTTAGGGAGTGATTAGTTCCAACCATTATTTATACGTTAGTCTTACCATTAGATACTATTTGATATGATTAAAAATGAACACATCTTTGGTGTGATGGATAAGTAAGAATTGGTTAGGATACAAATAAAAAACAAATTTAAATAGGAATAGTAGTAGGATAGTGTATAGAGTAGAAGGCTCTATAAGAAACTACTAGTTAGAGTACATTAGAAGTTTGAACTAGTAGAAATGCTTGAGACCACGCTTGATGCTTGTCTCTTTGCCTGCTGATAAGCCTGTCGGTCCACTTCGACGGTGGCGGCGGCGTGCATTGAACCAATTTTCTAGTTGTTGTTGTTATTGCCTTTTATAATACCCCCTCTAGATATTTATTTAAAGCGCAAATGTTTTAGATACGCGGCGACATACAGACAAATGTTAGAGAGAGTGAATGAGATAGAGTCAGACGGGAGAGCGAAAGCGTGCGGGCAAACGGGCAAGAGAGAGAGAGAGAGAGCAGCCCAGCCAGACTGAGGTCGACAAATAACAACAAAGTAAACTACAATAACAAAAACAAAGGCAAACTTGCCTATCTGCTGCCTGTTGCTTGCCAACGTCGCTGTCGACGTATCTGCCGACGCACGGCAGTGCGTGTGCTCAGCATTTAACTAAACTAGCACACACATACATACATGCACACGCAAGTATAGTAGAGTCAGGGCTGACGGCGGCGGCTACGGCTGCTTATATAATCGGTTTCATTTTCGTGTAAGTATTAAACATTTAGTTTATTAATCCAAATCCTTACATATGATTTGTCTACACATACACACATATATATGTATATTAATACATGTACATACATATATAGTATATAAAAGAACAGCTGTAAATGATCAAACAGTGAAATCGGCTCAGCTGATATCCTTAGAAAAAGCTTTGCCCTTTTTGCGCCTTAAAAAATATCACGTATACGCAGCGAGAGCAAAGAAATCAAGTGAGAGACCTTGTTGTCTTTTCTCTTATACACGTACACACAGACACACGCATACGCACACTTACACAAACGTGCAAGCTCACCCACACGCGCAACAAGTTGTCGATGCTCCCTCTCTCTCTTTTACACAGATGCACACATACACATATTCACATATAAAAGCCGTTAGCCCTAGGCGCGTGTGGGCCTTTGGCGTTGCCAGACTATAATAAATAAGCCATAACTTGCCATATTTACTGTTATTATGAAGTTTGTTTTTTTTTTATGAATGACAAAGGAACCAAAATGGAAAAACACAAGAGAAAAATTGTGCGCAAAAAAATCGGTTTTCTTATATTAATAGCTCTTATTTACATATACGAATACGGATCAAATTTTTCGAGTTTGACGTTAATTCGGATTCGTGCAAGAAATTTCTTAAGCGAATGATTTCGATATGAAAAGAGTGAGATTTAAGCTATGTAAGTAAAGAGTTGGAAACCAAATATTTAATGTGAAATCAAGGTCGTTGTCAAGTTAGAATAACGTTTCCAATGTCAGTTCGGATCAGAGTATTAGCCTTCTTACTCTGGAATTGAGACGGCCCATCAAACTCCCTCTTAAGTCCGTCACTGAAATTTATAATACATAATAAATAACCAAGGCGCAATATGCGCAGCTTCAATATACCCCGAATGGACAGACAAAATAAAATAGTTTTTTGTTTTTTCGGAGGACGGGACAGGGCGGTCAGGGGGGCCAACAGTGTGGGCAAAGGGTACAGCAGAAGTGTTCTATTGCCCTCTCTATTCCACACACTTTGTTTGTTGTGTGTAAACTATGTGGCGTTGTTTATAGTTGTTGTAGTTTTTCTATTATATTTAAATGCGCAATTAAGATTGGCACTGGCAAGGCTGAACCAGTTCGAAATGTTACGCATTTATCATTCGCAAAAATCCACACAGACATTTATACATACATGCATTCAGACAAACATAAATTATTGAAATTATTTAATTATACATAATCCACAACAATACACACAAATACAAAAAAACAAAAAGAAAACGCAAAATCACCAACATTTTGCTTAGCATAGTTTTGGGAGACTTTATTCAGCTCAAAATGGGAGGACCAATCGAAAAGTTTGTTGCATTAAAATTTAATGAATACTCGAAGACGTCTGATCAATGGATGTCCAACATCATTTATCTAGGCTTAGAAGCTTAGAAGATAAAGGATAATTGATAGTTCATTCTTAGAGCTACTCGTATAATCGTCTTTTAGTTGTTCAAAATAAAATAAAGTCTCCCATTTGTTATTTTGGTATATTTATAAATATTACCAGATCAATTCAACTTAATTCCCTTTGATAAGGTGACCGCGTGATGTGTTCCGGAAGAAAAGATGTTCTTGATGCTATATTACCTAACGATATTTATAAATCTTTCAGACCCACAGTGTCTGCCATAATTAAAAGAACACGCACACACAATCGTTGTTGTACAACGTCATTGGGTTGGTTTTTAGTATAAATGATCTTAATCTAAAATTGATTACAACAGAGCAAAATAGTAAAATACAAAGAAGGCCTCCTAGTTTTATTTTTTTTTTTTTTGTGTGTTGCGGTGCTGACGTCAAGATTTTCATTTTCATTTCATTCAGTTTTCAATGACGTAGTCAGGTACGGGTGAACCGTGTACCGTGGACCCACAAACCACCACCCCAATCCCAAAACACACACAACAACTATGTGTTTTCCTCTTTACATGGAGGAGCATCAGACAACCTTGTAAAGTTTTTGTGCGTCATTTGGCTCGACGGACGGAGCAGTTTTACTTGTTGTCGTCGTTGTTGTTTATACACAAACGTCGTTTTCGCGCCACTTTCTGTTGTAATTTTATCGCTAATGCTGCCGCATCTTTTCCATAATGATACCAATATCATCAACTCGTAAAAGTCAAGCCCTATATATAAATATATATACATACATACCCATATATGTATAGAGTAGTGTATCGAACCATTTATTTATATTTACATTTTCTCTATTCCTATCCAGCACGTGCGTCACAGTCTGTACGCAGTGTTCTCGAAAAACTACAGCATAGTGTTCTTCACCGAAAAATAATCTATATTGTTTCTGTGTAAATTTAATGTGAAAAGCAATCCTATATATAGTAGAAAACGACATTTATAGGCAATCAAAGGTTCCAGTTTTCTCAGTCATCAATGATTCTTTGGAATCATTTCAATGACTAACTTCTCAACAGATTGTTTTCAAGTATATGAAGTAGATTTGTCATAGGTTTTTAAAAATGACTCACTGTATTCATAATACACTATTTCCCGGAATTATTTCAACGACCAGATCCACAAATATTCACTTGTACATGGAAGAAACAACAAATCTATAAAAACTTAAAATGTTTTTGTGTTTTGTTCAAGTTTTGTCAAGGATTTTACATGAAATTGATGTCGTCGGAACTCTAAATTCGTTCAGTTATTTTATTATTTTTAAAAGGATTGTAGCCTAAGAATAAGAGAATTATCCGACTCTAAGACACCATTTTAAATTCAAATAGGACCACCCCTGAGGTATGCTTTAAATTATGGTAAAATCTTAATCTTCAGGTTAAAATTATGTTTATTGTCCTAATCGTAATTTAACGTTACTGAAATAGGACAATCATTTAGTTTGACTGTAGAAACTCAAATAGACTGTCATCCAAGTTTAAGATTTCCAGGTAATTTCAACCAATAACGGAAATTTAATGAAGGAATTGATCATCTTCTTTCGAAAGCATCTGGTATTAAGGTTGCCCGTCTCTACATCATCTAATCTATGTACGTATATACAAGCATGCAGACTAATCCATAGTAGATGAAAAATCAAGCAGGCATTCAGGCGACTTATTTAGACATACTCACTCACTCAATACAAGTAGAGAAAGAGAAAAAAAGGCAAACATGAATGAATGGATGTGGTTGTTGTTCCGTTTACTTCCGTTTTTACTATATGTGACCATAAATGGAAGTTCTGTGTGTGTGTGGGTGCATGTGGGTATTATGTTGTCGTTGGGGATTTTCATTCATTAAATGTGCACACACACACACACACAGATAGAGAGACGGAGAGGCAAAGGCAGAAGAACTGTTGCGACGAAAACGACAAACAACACACACAACGTACATATATAAGTATACGTACACATACATACGTATATATTATGTATGTATGTTTGTGTGTGTGTGTTTTACACATATCCATATATGTACATACATATATACCGACAGGCAGACAGACTTTCATTCATTCATAAATTCATGCATTGCCTTACCCATCGCCTCCATCTCTACGTTCCGTACGCCTCCACTTCCCCTGTGTGTGTGTATGTGAGTGAGTGTGTAGTCGTCTCTGTCGCCGTCGCAGCAGTCTCGTGTCATCGCTCCAACAACAACAAAAACGCATTGTTGCTGCTGTTAGTTTATCGCCGCCATCGCCAACGCCATCAACGAGCCATTGAGACCAGCACCACCACCTCCACTCCATTTCGCTTCACCACTGAGCGACGCACTATGGTTTTTGTTTGTCTATGTTCGTTTGCTTCGTTGCATTTTATAGATTTGCTCTAAATTTTAATAAAATTTCATTGAGAACACACGCATATCACACATACACACACAAGCGACAATAACTGATAAGTTTAAAACGAACGATTTACCATTTCTGTTCGATGATTTTGTTGTAGTCGTTTTAATACCCTGTATACCCTTGAGGCTGCTAGGTCGATTTAGTAATACTTCTACCGACATAGCACTAGGTTTGAGGAAAAACACCTGTAGAAAGCTGCGTTTATTGGAATACAGATCGATCAACTGTGCACCATGTGGTAAAGAATTTTGGTTAGGTAACACACTTGTCGTTTCTCTTGTGTAACTACAGGAAATCTTAAAGTCGGCGCTCTGATTAAAACTACGGGTATACAATATACGGGGTCAGAGCCACTCAATACTATATGTTTACATTTTGTTTTCGTGTGGATCTGTCGCAATCGCTTGCACACAACATAATCTCCTCCACCTTCCCACCTCCTGAGCAGAGCACTCACACTATGTACTTTATACATTTATGAATGAATTGAGAGGAGGGTGTACGTATATATGTACCAGTGTACACATACACACATGTGCTCAAAGCGTTGTATGAATGAAACTCGAGGAGAAGTTGGTTTTCGGTTGGTTAATACTTATACATCATATACATTGTATATTCATACATATGTACATATGTATGGTCACAATATTTCCGGCCTTTTTGTCGACTTTTATTTTTAGCGTCGTCGCCCCTTCAAGAAATCACTTCTTTAGTCAGGGTGGGGGGATATGCAGGGGGGCAGGGCATTTCCTCATTAGTCTTATACGCACAGGAAGTAAACGGAAATGCTCTCTCTCGAATTAGTCACTTTTGTTTTCAGTTTGCCACTTCCTATACATACACACATATTCCCCACTTCCCATCATTCCCACTATGGTTTCCGTTATATGTATGATAAAATGCACTTTCCCGCCGTTCCCCCGTTCAATTTTTTTTAGTCTGCTATTTATGGCGAAAGTGTTTGCTGTGTGTGTGTCTGTATGTATGAGTGTGAGTAGTGTGTTGAGTTCAATAGTGCTTTGAACTTTAGCTCTCTGGCGCTCCTCTGTTCTCCTCTCTCTCTCTGTGTATCTCTGTGCCCGCTGCGTCTCTCTCTCTTTCTCTTTAGCCTGGGAATGCATCAAAATAGAGCGACACATTGTCTGAGAGAGAGTCGACAACTTCCGCTGCTTACGCAAAAAATAAAAACAACGACGACGTTCAAATTTATGAATATGAATGAATGAATGGAGCAGCAGAGAGCAGATGGAAAACAATGTCAGAAAATAGAGAAGGAGGTGCAAGTGAGGTGGGATGTCGATGAAGATACATAGATGGAGTAGGAGTCGCCCCCACATTACATCTTGGTGGGGAAAACTGTGAAAACTAGGTCAAATGTCATTAATACATCAGAGATCGACGACGCCTACGTATCAGCTTCAACTTCCAACATCCAGCGCATTCACATCCGATTGCGTTACTACAAAAATATTTTATGGCCCGGCTCGGCTGGTCTTTTACTTGGGGTCTATGGATGTGCTATAATTATGGCAACCTCATGTGGGCTCAGGAAGCAGAGACCGTCTCCAAAAATCGTTCTGGCGCTGCTTTTTGAACCAGTCGACGGCGGCGGCGTCTCCACTCCAATGGTGAAATGGAGGAGGAAACATTCAAACTAATAGAAAACTTCATGCAATAGGGAGATAGACATAGATAGAGATAGAAAGGGGAGCAAAGATTCAATAGGGAGCTTTGCTTGAATGCACTTTCTTCTCTCTATCTCTCCTTTTTCTGCTTATTTCTCGAGACTTGGTTAGAACCAGTTGCAGTCTCAGTTTCTTTGAAACTGCCCCGAAACTGCACTTGCATGCAAACACAGTGGGTCTTACTAGATGATATTACTCAGCCAACATTATATCGGTTTGCCCCGAAAAAATATGCTAGGAATTTTGACGAAATGCGAATCGGTAAGGAGTAAGTACGTTTTTTGCCCCACTGTTTGTGGCTTTTACAGTCATCTTCATCTGCTTCTAGTTCTACTTCCTCTTCGTGTGTGTGTGAGTTTTTATTTCGCAGCTTATCTAACCTGCGGCGGCGGCTTGTTGCACTGTTAATTTTTTTTTTTGCCCATAGTCTCTCATGCATAAAATTGTACACGACATAATTTTTCATGAAAATGGCTATGGGGGACCCCGTCGAGACATCGTCTAACTAACTCTCTCTCTTTCTGTCGCTCTCTCTCACTCGCTGCTGTTGCCTGGTTCCCTTTGGCCAGGTTCGCTGCACTTTTTGCCGGCTGGCTGATCGCTCAAGTAGAAATTATATGCAATTTGTCTACCTAGGGGTCTAGAGGTAAAACTAAAACTATTCCCCATACGCAGTGCCGAATTCAAAGGGGGCTATGGGGCCCGAAAAACTGTGGGTTATTATACACTCGTTCGTTACGATCGTTCGTTTTGGTGACTTATGCTAACCACATGTGTACCTCCCCCGGTCGTTTGGATGAAATTCCAGATCCGCCACTGTGCACTCACTATATTCATTCATATGATAGTCATAAGGTTTTGATTTTTAATGATCGGTCAAGTTGTATGCCTATCACGTGCGGCCTATTGGATGGCATTATTATCATTATCTTTCGTCAAAACAATTATAAACAGTTGCAATCGTAGGTCCTATAGCCCGTAATCGCTTGACCGTGCAATCGATCGTAATATCGATGGCGACGTCGACATACCAAAGTTTCCACGTCATGGCTAACCCCTAGCACCCTTCACCCTTCGCTTCGTTCGCTTCACCACCACCACCTACCACTCTATACTGTGTGCAAACACCCTTTGGTTTGTTTAACCGTAAAAACTGATAAGATTTTATTATTAATTATTTTTATGGTCTTGACGTTACTGTTCCAGTTGATGTTGTGAATAGTTTCAGCCAGTTCAAAAGTCCATGATTATTATAAAATTTTCAATAAAAAGAAACAAAAACCAAACAAAACACATACAAATATTACAATTTCCTTTTTCCCCTTTTTCATTACAGTACCCCCCCTGGCCTACAGCCTGCCTGCCTCCTTCCAAGTTGTGCAAAAGGGTAAGTGTTAAGCACATGATGTGACTCAAAGTTGAACAATTTTATGTGCGTTGTGTTGGTATGTTGGTTGGTACAACAATGCCATCACATGTCATTTATAGTTGGAGGCCTTCTTATGATAAGCCTTAGATTGAGCGCGTGCTTTTTATGTACATATGTACATACATACATACGTACACATATGTATGTACATACATATGTGTTTTTTGTTTTGTTGTCTGGGAAGGCAGGTGTGTGTGTGTATAGACTTTTTGAAATTCCTGAAATTCATGCGTCCAAGTGGACGCCTCTTAAATCTTATCATTGACCAACGATCGTTCTTTTTACATTTAAGCAGCGCAAGAATTTGGGGCCAGCAGAGCACATTGTTGTCAATGGATTGCATTGATATGTATGTATGTACAGGCATGCCAACATTCCAAACTGGCGCCACAGATTTCTAGGAATTAAAGATTACGAATCCATATTGACAAGATTATCGGAAATTGTGGCAATTTTCATTCGTTGACTAGTGTTCTTGCGACCAATATCTAATTTTACACATGTGAAAGTTAGAAATATTGTTTTCATGACGAATGAACGTCTACGAATTATCGAAGGAGTGACAAAAAAACAATGTAAAACCGAAGATAATGTCTTAAATTCATGGATCACCGTGTAGAACTTGCATATAGGGAAAGTCTTCCAAAGCAATGTTTAAATATGAAATATGTCGAAATTTGTGTATAAGCAAAAAAAAAAAAAATAACGTAAAGTTGACATAAAGTTTAGATATACATACATACGTATGTACATACATGTGTACATATATATGTACATATGTATGTTGTGGAATGCTTTGGATAAAGTGAAGTGAGTTCATAATGTGATGGTATTTGGGGCATAGATCACATTTTTAACCTTAGTTTGATTTGAATAAACTGGCTCACAATTTAGATTTCTCCAAATAAACTTGATAACCAAGTTGTTGCTGTTTTATTGTTTTCTGCAGTTTTATGTCATTAAATCCACTTAAACTATTTGTGGAACAAAGACCAAAAGCACTGTGAATACAACACACTATGATGAACACACTATTCATATCCAAATCAATCACTTTCTCCTGGCTGTTTAATCACTTGAGTTGGGGATTGTCTACAGTCCACATCATTTCGGGCATTTGATATTCATATGTACATACATATGTATCGTATGTACATATGTGGTAGGTATTCTATAAATAACGCCCTTTCAAACACAAAAAAAAGTAGTAATGCCTATGGAATTTCCTAAAATAATTTCATGACGAAAAAAAATACCTCTTCATATTTGTTTGTGTTCGTTTTTTTTTTTTTTTCTTCTTATGCTTCATTCGTTGTAAATGACCTCGTTCACAAAAAGTTCAGAAATTCCATTTACAAAACTTGTAATTGAAAAAATCCACACACTTAGTATACAGAACTAGTGAGAGCGAGTGAGATGTCACGCAAGAGTGAGAGAGATATAAAGTCAAACACGTTGGAATTTTTAGTGTATTTGTGTGTGTGTGTGTTGCTTTTTACCGTTCAATGACGAATTTCAAAGTTGTTTACAGACACAAAAAAGAACGCCACCAGCTACATACAAACATTCCACAGAAGACACTTACAAAAACCACAAAAACAACAACTTTTAGGTGGATTACAACATTTTCTTATACCCTATATTCATATGGTAAGTGTAAGCATATTGAGATCGCAGAGATCCAAAAAAACAGTCGAGATAGTTTTTGTGTGTTTCAGGCGATTACTATGACTGGGCTCTGGGGTGTCTTTTTCTATCTTCTGTTCAATAATTTTATGGATTATGGTTTTTACATTGTTTCAATTCGATTGGTTAAACATTGATCCTTCGATATTTTATAGGGTATGCCAAGGGCGGGGTCCATTTAAACAATTAACGTAGTGGAGCAGCAGCAGAAGAATCTTTAAAGCAAAGAAACATTGACAAAAGGCAACAAAAGTAGCACAGATATAGCAACAACTGAGCAACAGATACAGATACTATTGTTGCCGGCATTGAGAAGAAACAGGGAGGGATGTGTTGAGAAGGTGGAAGAGTAGGGAACACATGAAAAGGGAGGGGAAGGCGGTGGTGTTTTGTGGAATGCCGTTTTGTAAGTTTCTTATGCATGCGAGTCAACAAACATCATCATCATAATCAGTACATCATCATCATCATGGAGCCAGAGCCAGCATAGTTGGAAACTTTCTAGCACATATACAAACAAACAAACAAACACACACGCACACGCACACACACACACACACACACACACAGCCATCCAAAAACATCCACACATGCGCATATAACGTTCAGTCTCACTCACAGGCTACTTTCGAAACGTGCTGCCTCTGCCGCTGCCGCTGCCTCTGCCGCTGTCAGCGCTAAGCAGCGCGCGCTGAAAGAAGCGAAAGATCAGCGTAAAAGAAAAGACAAATTCATTCACTCCGAAATGCTAGGCGAATTCAGTCGCGATTGCTGAGCGAATTTCACAAATGCTAAGCGAATTCGTGTGTGTGGTTGTTGTTTTTGTGCGAAGAAAGCAGTCAAAAGAAGGCGACGAAGAAAGAATTTTCATTCAAGTTGTTGTTGTAGCCGCAAACGCATGGTTGTGTCGTCGCGGCTTACAAATGTTTTTTTTTTTTAATTTTTTTTAAACTAGTGAAAGAAATATTTTTTCAATTAAATTAAAGTTTTAATCAAAATGAAGAAATGGAAACCTGCAAACAACAAGGGAAAAAGGAACGACAGACAACATAAATAAAAGGAAAAAAACTTGTGTGACCGCATTCCAGAAAGTTCAAATAACTCAAACTCGAAGTCGAACTTAAGTAGTGTCTGTGTGTGAGTGTAAATTGGAATGCGGTTCAGTTCCGTTTCAAGCAGCCCAAATACTTGGAAGGAAATTTTTTCTCGCAAAAGGAAGAAAAAAGGAAACACACTTCCATAGACCAAGGAGATTCTAACCTCCAACTTGGAAAGGGCCGCCACATGGGTAAGAAGAAGCTGCAGTGTAAGCGTAAGAAGTTTGGAATGTGCCAGCACACGCACACAAATACACACAGGCACACACAGACAGCAAGATCAAACGACATAGAGAGAGACACTTACAAGATCTCTTTTTTTTTTGCCTTTAACTTCGGCTTTAAAATATTTATTAACTGAAATTGGATGCTGCTTGTCTCTGCCGTCGCCCTCTACCTCTGATGTCAGTGTTGGTTGTCGCTGTCCCTGTGTGTGTGTCTCTTAGTGTGTGTGTGTGTGGCGTCTATTTAGAAATTCAAATATTGAAATTTTTTAAGCATGAGTCATAAAAAAAACAAAATTGAAGCGTGGGTTAGTTTTTTTTTTACCCCATCTTTTATCCTAACCTCCATGTGCTTGAATCGAAAGCAACAAAAAAAATTGCATCACTCAGCAGAAGCAAGGAAGGCATGAACAAGAAAACAAAGTCAACCACCAGCAAAGAATGCGGCTGCCAGACCAGAAGAAGAAGCAGCAGCAAAGAAGAACCGTTTTACAGCCAAAGAGACGAGACGCGAGAATTATCGTGCCGACTTCATGATACCCTCTAAAAGAGAATTCTCGAGAAAAAAAAACACAATAGGAGAAATGCATATCCTTTGCAAGGATATCGTCAAATATGTCATGGTCTAAATATCCAATAATTCCCACAACTTAAGTGCGTAAGGCACAGTATTGGGGATGAACTATAGTTTTGTTATCGAAATGTCAATTATAATATAATATTCAATATGTATAGAGACAGGCATATACATACATGCACATTATGTGTATGTGTATATAAACTAACGGTGTTGCTGACACGGTCTGTTGGCGAAAAAGAACTATCTCGTATCTCTTTCTCTCTCACCTCAATAGAAAGTTTGTGTTAATAGAAAAAGTTATGGCGAGGTAAAGTGAGGGGCAAGTATGTGTGTCGAAATACAAAAAAAAAAACCAAACAACAACAACAAAAAAAGTGAATGAAAAAATGTTGACCTAATTTTATGCTGCTGCCGCTGGCGCGCTGCTCTTGTTTATTTCACAGCAACGTCAGCAGAGCAGCAGCCGCCGCAGACTTTCCCACACACAGCAACATCAGCAGCAGCAGTTCAGCTTCAGCCTCGGCCGTAACTTCTTCCCTTTCCCACCATCGGCAGCGCCAGGGCTCCCCAACGATGTCTAAATTAATGATTGTTAAATGAAGATGAAGAGTGAGAGACACAAAAAGCAGCGCGCCGCATTGCTTTAGACAAAAGCAGGGCGCGCCTGCGCAGCAGCAAAATACAAATAGAGAGAGACAGAGACTATTTTTAAAAGCTGTTAAGGTAAGTTTATATTTAGAGCTGCTTCCTACCTCCCTTCCAATTATCCCTACTTTTCTGGTAGCATGGGGTACCATCCCGTGCAACACAAGTTGCAGCAGCTGTGATAAGTTTGAAATATTTACAGTTTTCTCAGCGCCACTAATTGTCTATGTATATGTACATATGTAAGTAGACGTATGTACGTGTGTGAGTGCTAAAAAAACTAAAATGAAAAAAAAAACCGTAAGATTTTGTTTTAGCGTGTGAAAATATTTGGATTTTTTTTCGTCTTCTCTTTTGCGCTGAACTTTTAGTTTTTTTTTTTGTGTAAAGTGTTAACCGTCTTTTGACATAGTTCGTAATTATAGTTATTAAATCTGAACCAAGATCGGAGCACGTGCGTGTTATTATAAAATATAAGAGTGAAAAAAAAAGAATTGGTGTCTTCTCTTCGCCTCCCTGTTGCCGCCACCGCCCTCATCTTTTTCATCTACCCTGATGATTTGTTTTTTTTTTTTTTTTGATGATTTGACTACGAAACCGGTTTTCGATTTGGTTTGACTGTTTTTCATACAAGTGAGATCATTTTGAAAGCTGATTTTGTCAATGAATACCACAAAAAAGAAGAAAAAATAAATAACGATCATCATCATGCCACATTCCGATGGCTCTGGCTCCTAACGAGATATCGTGTAACAAAGCTTTGAACTCATGCCGACGACGAAGAACAGCATGAAAATAAGTTAAAGGTAAGTTTGAGAGAGATATAGAGAGATGAACACGACAATCCAAGCTGAGTTTATTGTAAATATGATTACACAAATGTACTTACATATGTACGTACGTATGTATGTACAACTGAATTTCAAAGTTGCCCTTAGCATTCTGGCGCCATCTAACCCCAACACATTGTTTCGTTAAGTGGTCAAGGATATCGACTTTTGATATTAATTAATCCGATGTTTATATATTATTATTGATTCTACGATTCTCATGTAACTGGTGGCTATTTTTTAGCTCCATTCTTTTATTTTCGCCTTCATTACTCTAGACACTTCTTGGTATATCGAATCATGATATCAAATTTATTTATCAGATCGCTGTGATCTCCACGTCACTATGAATGAAAACTGTGAGAAAATTGTCATTCATGAAAACTTACACGATTCAAGAAGAAGCGGAAGAGAGGAATGACAATGGGAGCGGGTGGAGGAGTAAAGAAAAGTGGAGCATGAGCATCTGAAAATCCAACGAAAAGTCGTGATAAACATATTTACCAATTGATTATTTTCTAACACAAATACCGCAGAGATTCACACGCACACACATACATATGTATGTATGTAGATAGCACATGCCATTGGAATTGGTATGGTACGGTATGCTATGGCATGGCATGGAATTGGTATGGTATGGTATGGAATGGGTATGGGTATGGGAGAGCTCACGCCAAGGTGTTAATCAGCATGCCAATGTGATGTGGCCATTGCCATTTGGTTTTTGGATTTAGATTTTTGGGTGACGACTTTCTAAATGGCACCCCAAACCAAAAAACCAATATCCAACTAACGAATGAAATAAAAGCAGCCAAAAGAAGCAGCTGCTGCAGCTGTTCCATCCATGTGTCTTATAAGAATTTCATGCAAAGAGGAAGGAACCACTGGAAAGACAGACAGCACAACACAGCAGAGGGAGCAGAGCAGACCAAAAGAGGGAGAGAAAATTTGTTATTTCTAGCATTAAAAATGGATCCTATATATATATATATAAGTACATATGTATGTAGATACTCGAAGAAATCCTACACTGAATCATTAGAAATAAGCAGGTCGATTTGTTGCACAAGTTTATCAATAGCAACATCACAAAGTTATGAAAAATTATCAATAGTTTAAGTAATAATTTCATAACTAATCGTAAAGATTTGGTTCATCATAAGCATGTTATGGAAATATGATTTTAATATGGAAACAAAATAAATTAGCAACTAAGTTTTAGTTAATTTTTAAAAATAAATAATCGCTACGATCTTACTGCAGTTTTAATTTTTCGCATGATATTATCCCAAGCAATGAAAGACGAATTTCTAGACAACTGGAACGATCCTTTTCGTCGATTATTCTGAATGGGTTCAGGTGGACATATTGGTTGGTAAAACATCAAATATATACGTATGTATGAACAATATTTCTAATTTCTGTTGACTTGATATAAGAAAACGTTGTATAAGTTGTATATGGAGGAAGGTAGTGTGAGGAGCAGAAAAGTATGCAATTGTTTTGTTATGTGAACTGAAATAGTTGTATATATGTATGTAGAAACATAAACCTGGGATATATAGTCAGTAACTATTTATATTTGATAAGATTCAAAATGCAGCACGAGTTGGGACACCAAGTGGTAAAAGAAAGAAAAAGAGGCAGACAGCCTGCAGACGCAGAGAAATGTGCGGGTCTCTCTGTCTCCCCCACTGTCCACCTCTCACTCTTTCTCTCTGTTGAAATGAAAACATTTCACAATCCCGGATACGCATCGGAATGCGACGGACTGACTGACTGTCGGCAGCGGCGGCCCATAGAGCTTCGCACATGCAGGCAGCTCACGCACTGAACGAGATACTCATTCAGATACAGATATGCAGAGAGAAAAGATACAAGCAACAAACAAACAAACAGACAGAGAGACAGAAAAAGCCATAGCTGGCGCTGCACTTTCTTTAAAGTATTTTGAACCATTTCCGTTTGGCTTTTTGCCTTACCATACGAGTATACGAGTAAGTCGTATTGGTATTGCAGTTTGGCCTTCACTTGGGCCCACTTTAATTTGGCCGGCTTTTTCATCTCCAACTCCGGCACTCGAGAGATTTCCCACGTTGATGATACAGCTAACCGAAATCGTAAGAAAACTTCTGTCCCCGCAACATAATTATTTGAGATTTTTATGAATCTGAGTGACGAAATTTAAGGTACTAAAATCGCCTTTTAAATTCCTGTAAAAAAATCTCTAAGTAGTTATGTATATGCTGTCGATGTTAAATAGAAAGTCTAGTAATTAAAAACAAAATATTGAAATTATTGTATAGTTATACATAGATCGTTGTTCTCAAACAGATCATGCAAGCTAGGAAAGATTTGTGAGTTATGAGACAGGACGTTTTTTGACACATTTGTCGTTTGATTTGAATGCAGTATAACCCAAAAGATACGCAAAATGTTAGGATTCAAGGTGTTCCATCAACGCAGGACTTTGACAAATCTTTGTGAGATTTATCCTAAAATTCGTTCGTCAATGAAGTCACAATCCAGATAATAGTAATGACATCTTACGTATAGAAAATGTCGTTTACGTGAGCGCCCACCCCAAGATATCTGGCAATATTTCAGGAACTGCTGATTAGTTCAGAAAAGATCAATATGGGTACAAATTGTACATACATTTGTGCTGCTACCCTTGCCTGCGTCCCTGTATAATGGTTCTGATTCTTAGACAAAGTCTCAGCTTTTCAGTGATCTCATTTCAAATTATGGGTTTTGTTTTGTTTTTATGTGGAAGCTTTGAAAACGTTTTTAGCCTGGCAACAGGCACAAAGAACTACAGAGAGCCGGCAGTTGCCAGCCGCCAGCAAGAAGAACACGTGTGTGTTGTGTGCTTTGTGCGAGAGGAGGGAGAGGCAGCCACCCTGAACGAACGGCAATGGCAATGGGATCTGGGATCTGTTTCTATATCGAGTTCGCCCCTCATCAGCCCAATTTTCACACACATTTCACCTTTTTACGAGCTATTGATGGCGGTGAAAATGTGCTTATGAATATGAATAGATCGTCGACTACCTGGTCTCGTTTTGGTGTACGTACTACTACTACTACCTGGTCTCACCCTAAGCAACAGCAGCAGCAGCAATTCTCTTCTTGTTCTCCTTAGCTGAGTTCAGTTCACTTCACTTGGATGCGGTGCCCATGCCCATTCCCTTCTTTTTAATGGCAACTTAATAAGTCTGCTGAAGCGACGACAAAAGCGCATTCCTTACCATAGAAAATTTAATTAGTTGTCTTGTTGCTATTGTTGTTGCTGCTGTTCCTGTTGTTGATCCACCTCCAGGGGCTGTTTATTGTTTGTGGCATTGAAAGTGAATAAAAGGTGCCGGAATACACCCCGTTTATGACGACAAAAAATGGAACAGCAATTGCCACATCTGCATGAATAATACCCAAAAACCGGGAACATGTTTGAACAAGCAAACGAAAAGGGATAAGAAGAAAAAATGATATACGGAAAGAGTTGCCTCATTTACGTAAGCTCAATTGTCGTAGAGAAAGGTCAAAAAAACTTCTTGTAGAATACTACACAAGGAATATCGTCCTCTCCATAGCATTAACCATTTCAATTTCAATTTAATGCAAGGCTGGGCACGAAAATGTCACAAGTGAGCCAGAACAACAAAAACCGATTACAACAATTTTTGGGCAGAGAAAAGGGACAAGCTTGTGCGCTCGAGCTCGAGTTTTATGAGGGGCAATAAAACCTTTTTAGGGTCGAAAATTGAGACTCGACCGATCCTCGACCCAAAATTACAAGAAACACACAGAAAAATTACAAAAACACCCATGCAGCTCGAGAAAAAACAAAAAAAAAGGGTCAGCTTGTGCGCCCGAGCTCGAGTTTTATTGCCCTGCAATAAAACCTTTTTGGAGTCGACCGATCCTCGACCCAAAATTACAAAAACACACAGAAAAATTACAAAAACACCCATGCAGCTCGAAAAAAACAAAAAAAAGGGACAAGCTCGAGCTCGAGTTTTATGAGGGGTCATAAAACCATTTTAGGGTCGCGAAATGAGGATTGCTTGTGCACACTGCAAAAAAAGTGGCGTAGCAAAGAAGTTTAGTCAATCGCAATATCGATCATTTCGTCAAAATGTTTGAGTTTTGTCACTCCACTTTTTTTTCAGTATACACAAGCAATCCTCATTTCGCGACCCTAAAATGGTTTTATGACCCCTCATAAAACTCGAGCTCGAGCTTGTCCCTTTTTTTTGTTTTTTCTCGAGCTGCATGGGTGTTTTTGTAATTTTTCTGTGTGTTTCTTGTAATTTTGGGTCGAGGATCGGTCGACCCAAAAAGGTTTTATTGCAGGGCAATAAAACTCGAGCTCGGGCGCACAAGCTGACCCTTTTTTTTGTTTTTTCTCGAACTGCATGGGTGTTTTTGTAATTTTTCTGTGTGTTTCTTGTAATTTTGGGTCGAGGATCGGTCGAGTCTCAATTTTCGACCCTAAAAAGGTTTTATTGCCCCTCATAAAACTCGAGCTCGAGCGCACAAGCTTGTCCCTTTTCTCTGCCGAAGCTCAGTCCCAACCTCTGCCGAAGTGAGCCAAGTGAGCCAAGTGAGCCACTACGTGCCCAGCCTTGATTTAATGCAAAGGATCTGCAAGTATCCCATCTCAATTACTTCGATCATACGAATCTTGACGACTAAAATCATTGAGCTGAGCTTTGGTAGAGAAAAGTACTAGCTCTGTATGAGTAATATTTTTAAGTCATTACATAGAGGACGTGTTTTGCGTTGGATTGGTCGATCGATCTATCCACAAACTCACGTTGAAGACGTAACTTAAACTTCTACGGAGTCTTTGTTTCAGATTCGTAAGTTGGAAGGGTAAAAGCCTTCCGACATCGCGACGTCTCCCCCAAACCAATTTTATCATTCCCATAATTTATGAGACTTATGTATAAGTACACATACATATGTATGTATCTCTGAGCCTATGGATATATTGTGTGTCTGCCATTCGTCACAGTTTAGATAATTGGCTAATTATATGTATGTATGTACAACAGTTTTTGGTGCGTTATGAATTTCATTTTCATTTTACCATATCTTTAATTTCAGAAATTGAAAACTTTTGTAAACGAAAATTGAAGACTGACAGCCCGCCCCAGACCCATAAAGTCCCAGTCCCAGTTCCAGTCTCAGTCCCAGATGCGGGCTCACAAATTCATATAACGTTGATAAACATTTTTATATAGCGGCAACGGCGACGGCGGCGGCCCATGTGAAAAATAAGAAAAGTGCAGTCACTCACTTTCACCGGGGTTAGTTTTGTTTTATTTTCTTCTTTCCCTCATTTGGTTTTTCTCTCGTTTTTCCATTTGAACTCACACACCAATTGAAGTACATACTTATGTAGACATTTTCGGCTGGAGCGGGTCGACAAATAGATGGTAAGAACAAGTTTAACCAATGAATTTGGGCCAAAATGGACTTTCTTACAATTCTTATGAATTCTTGTAATCTCTTCATCCGCATTATTCTCTGGATTAAGCCCCTTGTTTCTAGAACCCAACGATATTTCTCGGCGTTCAGATTTGGCTGAATAACAGATGATTGAATAATAATCAAAAAAGTTGCCAACCCTTTCATAGTCCCCCCTCCCCACCCAACACACACACACTTCATCACTATCACTTCCGCCCCCCAACCTCTCAATCTCTCTTCTCGCAGAATTTTGTTCGATTTGAGTTTTGTATAAACATATTCAATTCATAAATCCGCGTCCAACTCGATCCGCTGATAATCATTTTTATATAATCATACACATCTATGTATGTACATACATATGTTGTTATACACGTACCTGTATATAGACCAAGCATATAAATACATAACTGTAAGCATGACACCACGTCCACTTCCAGTCGCCGTCGTCGTCTGTCTCTGTGACTGTGCAAATTATTGCCGCACATAAAAAAATATTGCAGGCCAGTGCCAGTGCCATCCAGAGAGTCAGAAAGTCGCTGGAAGACGGAAGTTCAACTCATTTCCGGTTATGTATACATTTGTATGTATATTTGGCCTGGCTTGCCCCTGGCCCGCAACCGCCCGCCCCACCGCCTCCAACCCTGTCACTTCGCTGTCGTCGTCGTCCACACCGTATCGAAGGGCAACATCAGCATTCATTTCATTCATATATTTTTATAATTTATATGTAATTCCAATACTACAATATGTATGAATGTACAGATGTCTATGCATTCATAGTATATATCCCAGTAATGTTCTAAAACACTTTTCGTTGTATTTCCCATTCATTTTGTGGATTGGTCGCTCACTCGGTGGGTCGGCGTCGTCGTTTGCCGCTGCTGCGCAAATACATTCTTAATTAAGTTGTAAATGAAACATAAAAAAAGCTCTAATTACGTCGTAGGTTTTTCCTTTTTCCCACTACTTGCTGCTCTCGCATACATACATATGTACATACATACATACATAGAAATCTTTCAATGTTTTTTTTGTAGAATTTAGTACATGCATACATACATACATATGTATGTACATCTGAATGTATGGTATGAGGTACATACCATGCATTTCCGCTTATCACTAAAGATTACTTGAAAGGAATTTGGGTCACCTCAGCCAACCACTACAGCGACATCAAGAACAGCAGCAACAACAATCTAACTTTTCATAAATAAGTTACTAAAATTTGACATAAGACATACATTATGACTATGAAAAATTGACATGTGAAACGTTTTGCTAATTTTGAATTGGAATTCAAATGTTGGCGCCGCCTTCAGTCGATAACGATAGTGCGATGACGATAACTTTCCAGCTGGAATGGGCGAACAAGAGCATGCGCTTGTGACGTCAGACGATAATAAGCAGTTCCAACTATATATGCAGATATGTTTATCAGAGATTATAGATATATCTTTTGTTGCAAAGTTGTACCGTTTCTTGTAAGATACATACTCAGTTAATCAAATTAAAATTTAAACTGAAAGACACTGAAAGGCTCAGTGACATTAATGACGTAGTAGCTAATGGAAGAGAGATGCTTTTTGCTCTTTCTTTCTTTATCTAAAACGCTATCTGCTGTGCTTGCTCTGTGGCTGTGCTGATCGACGCAAAGTTGCAGTCGCAGCGCCGCTTTCTTTTTCAATGAGTTTTCCCGATCCGTAATTTCCATTGAATTCAAGTGAAAATCAATCAAAATCAATGAATTTAGCAACCGAAACGAGAATATTATAGCATAGACCAAGCGCCCGCATTGAAGTGAGTTACAAAATAATTTTCGTTTCAATCAAAAACTCAATTCAATTGAACAGATGCTGCAACTGAGAGGAACCAAACAACAAAACAAACCAAACAAACAAACAAAAAATAAGAAGCAAAGAAGGCACACGACTTTTCAATTTGTTTTAAACGTTAAAAGAAGTCGCAAATGAAAAGAACACATTAAACAGAAACTGTTAGATATTCAAATTTCGTTGACCGTTACTAATTTTGACGTTCCGTTCTCTCTCTCTTTCTTTCTCACTGCGGTGTGTGTGTGTGTGTCTCTGTCTCAAGGACGTTGCCAGATTTGGGAATTGAGGTCAAACCGTTTCGCTGACATCAAGATGATTCACGTAGGCGACAATTCATGGAATCTAAGGATCTTCATCACCGATTTGGCCTTGGAGCGGCAAATGCGTGTACGCGGCGATCAGCATTTGGGTGCCATAATGCTGCAGCTGGTCGATCCGGAGAATCCGAAAGATTGGTCAGATCATGCTCTGTGGTGGCCAGCAAAGAACATTTGGTTAACCCGAACGCGACTCACTCTGGATCAGTATGGGGTCCAGGCGGATAGTTTGCTCCATTTTACTCCGATGCATAAGATGCTGCGTGTCCAATTGCCGGATCTACGCTATTTGGACTGTCGTGCCGACTATTCGGTAAAGACTTTCGGGGCTGTGGTCAATCTTTGCAAGCAATTGGATATACGTTATCCAGAGGAGTTGTCTCTAAGCAAGCCCTTGGAAGCCGAGCATCTTAAGAGGAACTTTGCCCAGGAGAATCAACAAAAGCGTGGCACAATCAATGTGGAACCGGCGCTGGATACCAACTCCTTCGTGCCGATCAATGCGGCATCCGATCACCAGCATGGAGCAGCGGATGGGGGCAGCTCTGGAAGTTTGGATCAACCCTCGTCGCCGGGCATGTTCTTTTGTGCTCCGTTGTCGCCGCACGAGCAACGTAGTCAACGTCGTCAACGTTCGCCGTTGACTTCCACGTCACCGTCACCTGGCACCTGGCAGCCAAGCAATTTGGGTTATGCCACCTACGATTCTTCCTCCTCGAGTCTAGGAGATTTTCAAGAGAATCTAGCGTGCTCACCCTCAACGCCCAGCAGAGAAGTCAAAGATAGACTTTTGAGACCCAAATCGTTGGAGGAGAAGGCCCGTTTAAATGTTGGCTGGTTGGACTCATCGTTGTCCCTCATGGAGCAGGGCATACGGGAGTATGATACGCTTCTGTTGCGTTTCAAATACTTCACTTTCTTCGATCTGAATCCCAAATATGATCAGGTGAGGATCAATCAATTGTACGAGCAGGCCAAGTGGTCCATTTTAAATGAGCAACTCGACTGCACCGAGGAAGAGTCTCTGATGTTTGCTGCCTTGCAATACCAGGTGAATCACTATCATCACATAGAGACCATCGATTCGGGCATTGAGGAGACTTCGAGTCAGGAGAACGATGATGACGAGATCGATACAGCCCTCAAGGAGCTAGAGATCACTCTGGAGGGTTCGGATCATTTAAGGAGAATAGCCAATATCACCCATATACCCGAATTGTCTGATTATTTGCTTTATCTCAAACCGCAGAGGTTCACTTTGAGGGGCTTCAAACGCTATTATTTCATCTATAAGGACCTTCACTTGCTTCTCTATAAGAACGCCGAGGAATCACGCTCAAATCGTGGCAATCCCTCGCTGAAGATCAACCTACTGGGCTGTGAGATCAAAACGGAGGTGAATCAGGCCCAACACAAATATGCCATACGATTGGAGGTCGATCCCGAACAGGGTAACAAATCCAATAGCGAATTGTGGGTCAAGTGTGACAATGATTTACAATACGCCAAATGGTTGGCCGCCTGTCGTTTGGCCTCGAAGGGTCGCTCCCTTGCCGACAGCTCCTATGAGAGTGAGGTCGAACAAATTCTTTCGCTATTGCAAATACAAAAACCCTTGCCCGGCATTCCGGTCAATATCGATCCGATTTCGGTTGATCCCATGGATTATCTTTCCCCAAAGATTCAACGGAAATTGTCCAACAAATCGGTTCAACGCATTCTCGAGGCCCAATCCAATGTCCGCGATTTAACAGCCATCGAATCGAAAATGAAATATATTCAGGCATGGCAATCGCTGCCTGATTTCGGTGTAACACTCTTCATTATCAAATTCGATGGTCATCGGCGTGAGGAACTTCTCGGGGTGGCACATAATCGCATTATGCGCATGGATCTACATAGCGGGGATCATCTGAAGACCTGGCGTTACGATTCTATGAAAGCCTGGAATGTCAATTGGGGCATCAAATGCATGATGATACAATTCCAGAATGAGAATTTAATATTCTCTTGCCACTCGGCCGATTGCAAGGTCGTCCATGAGTTCATTGGCGGCTATATATTCATGTCCATGCGTTCAAAGGATAACAATCAAACATTGAATGATGAACTTTTCCATAAGCTGACCGGTGGATGGTCTTAGGACGACTCGACTAGGGCCAGCTCGACCGAAACTTGTTGAATTTTTTTTCTCTGCCTCCTCCCCTCCGCGTTCTCACTTCTTTAACTTGTTGTTGACCAGTGGCAACCCTATTGCCCTAACCTCTCAAAAAATGGACTCACCATATTAATGCAATTAGCCTGCTAGTTCTACTTATTCTATTATTGATTTTTGGTAAACTAATCTTGTTAATCTTGACTAGCCAAAGGCCTGTTTTTTGCCTTACTAACTTTTAAGTATAAATAAAATAATTAAACCCAATTACAAGTTAAATCACGATTATAAGTATATGGAGAAAAAAGGTTTGCAAGGTTTCTATAAAAGCAATCTTACATCTAATCTTATTTGAATCGGTATTTCGAACCGATTTTTGCATCAATATCCAATAGTACCCAGACTTTATGCCAGAATACAATTTTAGTTTTGATTTATAAAGAAAACTTTCTTGTTCGTTAACAATTTTGTTCGAAAACATTGAGAACGTTCTTATATTGAATTGGTTTGAAATTAAAGTTTGTCAGTTTCTTTTAGCAATTATTGTTAATAGTGTCTTAGAATATATAATTCCATTGGAAGTGTATCATGAATTTTCGTTTAAACTTAAATCATTGATTCATTTGATTGTTCGGATGGCTAATCTTTGGCCAAATATGGTTCTTATAGTTAGGATAGATTAAATCTGACATACATAGGCATCTAGGGTTATTCGATTGTTGGCTTCTTCGACCAAAAATTTCGTTAATAATTTTTTAATATCATCTTAGTTCTTTCTTATATTGAAATCGGTTTGAAATTAAAGCTTGCCAGTTTCTTTTAACAATTATTGTTCATTGTGTCTTAGGATATATAGTTCCATTGGAAGATTATAATGGATTTTTGGTTAAACTTAAATAATTGATTCATTTGATTGATTAGATGGCTAATCTTTGGATTGATTGAAAGTTCCAATGGAAGGTTATGGTGGATTTTCGTTAAAACTAGACAAAATTGATTCATTTGATGGCTTATCTTTGGATTGATTGATTTTTAGCCAAAAAGATTACTTACAGTTAATATAGATAAGATCTGCTCTAGGCATAGGCATCTAGGGGTATTTGATTGTTGTCTTCATCGGCAAGAAATTTCCTTAAGGACTTTTTAATGTCATATGATTCCGTCTCTAGAATCTTGGTGCACCAGGGTTGACGCAATCCTGTAATTTCGCCGAACAGTAGAGACTTATGCAATTCAATTTTGATTCTCTCTTGGCTAGATGTTGCCAAAGGTGGATCATTCATGGCTGAAGGCATTTTGAAGGCGTTCTTGATTTGGGTCGGCGAGGGTGTGAGGATATTTAGATGCTCGTTGGTGATTTTCCAACGGCTAGCATTCTTGCCGATGCCCTGGAAAAATAATAGGGATAAATTATGTAAAGGTACTCCATCAAATAATCAATCTTACCAAGCAGGTGGCATCAAGTTTAAGTACAAATTGTCTGCTAAAGGCCAAATAGAAAGGCGCGTCATCAGATGAGCTCGTGGGCGACTCATCTTGAAACAGGCCGGTGACATAGATAATCGCAGATTTGGTGTTCCAATACATAACGTCCGTTTGCAGGGAAACGAAATCGTGTTTTACGCTGGGCAATTGCAGAAATAAATTGACTATCTCGTCGGTGCCGACATGATGGGCAATGCTGGCACGCGAGAGGTCCGCCAATCTAATGAGATTGCTCGAGTGGGTGGCGTATTTGCGAGTTCTCTGGAAATAATCTCTACGCTTGATTTCGCAGGTTATGGTAAATATGGATGAATCCGTATAATATTTGTGAAGATTCTCCCGTGACTCGGCTGGCTCATATTCGAGTAGGAACTGCTTGAGGAAAACCTCACCCACCAGCTCGTAGGCGCCAATGTCGCAAAGGAAATTCTTGTGAGTGGCATGCATCACATGGCCACTTAACTCCACACCATCCAACATGGTCAGACCAACGAATACATCCCGTACAGCTGCCACATACTCGCTGGGCACGCGATATTTACTGCACAGGGGATTACCATGAAGCGTTAGCGACTTCAAATGCAGGATATCCAACGATCGAATATCCTCCAGATCATGTATCCAATTGTGACTTAAGTCCAATGATTTCAGATGGGTCATCAGGCGCAAACTTTTGGGGCAAATCAAACGCAACATTTTGTTGTGACACAGTCGCAATTCGGTGCAATGATTCATGAATTTGCGCGAGCATATTGTTAGGATTTTGGTGACTATACTCTGTGAACTCAAATTGATCAGGACATTCTCCAAGCCCGGAGTTGAACGGAAGTTATCCAACTTTAATATACGTTCCTGTATATTGAAACACTTGTCCAAGCATTTCGTTATGAGGTCATGCGGTTCCACATGACTCGATGGCTTGAATTGGCTGACATTCATTCGTAGATAATATGGTATCGAACGTTCCAAGTTCACTTCCGACTCCCCAGTCACCAGCCGAGGTATCTTCAGTTCCAAATTGCCCACTTGCACCAAATGAAAAATCTGATCATAACAATTTCGCACTATAAAAGTGTGCTCGCCGTCTTCAAACTGCAAAGAAGAAACAAGAGGAGGCTTTATTATAAATAGACAGAAGGAGAACAAGCCTTACCTTATAGTAGCAAGGATAGAATTCACTAAGGGATGGATTCACCGAAATGAAGAAGCAGTCAAAGAGCACTTCCTTAACCAATTCATGATTGGGATCTGGTATCTAGATAAGAAAGAGAATAGGGCCAAATTAAAAATCATGTAGACATGAATCACAATTGACTCCGATTGATACCTTGAATGCGTGCCAGTCTTCACTATCTTGGAAGTTGACCAGCGCCCATTTATTGGACGAATCAATGCGTAAGCCATCGCAATCCAAGTCAATGTCGTAATTGAGAGGCGTGTAAGTGTCATTGAGCTTATCAATGGCCACCCCATCGATCAGTTTGAAATTCTTCGCCAGCGGATTCATACAGTTAGGATAGCTTGCGCTCTTGATAATGGGATTATTTGCAAGTTTAAGCTCTTTGGCCCGAAAGCGCGCCAAGTCCGAGCAAAGACGTCTATGTGATTTGATCTGCCCAGAAGGAAAAAAAACAAGTTAGTAAGAGATCTTTCTCTCTCGCTCGCTCTGTTACCTTATTGTCTGACAAGTCCAGCAAGGCAAAATCTATATCGCCAAAGAGATTCATTGGCAGGAGATTTGAGATACCATTCTTGGCCAAAATAAAGCCATTGACCTTACAAAAGCGATCATCATTGTTCAGGACATTCTGGCAGACCTGCCGCAAAGTGTTCACATTGGCCAGACTGACCACAATAGCCCTGAAGCGATCATGCGAACCGAAATTCGAGAGATTTAGTAAGCCGTCAACGCCGTCGTGCTGTTCCAGATTCTCCATAAGTTGGTCCACCACTCTTCCGATCTCAATGGGCGGATTAATATGCATGCCATTGGTCTTGGCCACATTCAGCACGACACTTACATCCAGTTGAGCATTTGTTGACAGGGTAATACTAAGTTTCCTGGCGAAGAGTTTATCCAATGCCGATTTGCAATTCCTGGCCAGAAAGGTGTCGACATTGGGACGACTCTGTAAAGATGAAATGGAAAATAGAGTAACCCTTCTGACAATGGCTTCATCGTACTCACCTGATAGTCCACTGGATAGAATTCCTCAGAATCCACAGCTTTAAAGAATCCTTCCAAAATCACTTGCTGAGGATCGGCTAGATACCTTAACTGGTTGCGATGCATCACACGAAACTCGTGCCAATTTAAGCCGGGCACTTCCTGACCTGAAAATCAAAGACCCAAAAAATGAAAATATTTCCCCAGTCTACGCTTCAGCCACGCCACTGTACTTCGGAGCCCCTTTAGCTTTGCCACTGGTTGGCGCTCCATATTTGACTTACCGTAGCTGGAACATTTTGAATACACTTTGCGTCCCGTATAATCCACCGTAATTGGCTCATAGTCGTCGCCAACATTTACAACGCGTCGCTGTGCTGCAATTTACAATGGCATGATTTGTTTAAAATTATCAAAAATTAGTTAAAAATCTTACGCTGAACCCGGTTCCAAGCCATGATTAGAGATTACACATTTGAAGCAGCGTTGTCCACCTCTAGAGACGATACTCGCTCTGCCGAGTATTTAATGCTCAAAATGAGTTAACGTGGCGCTGCTGTGCCAGTTCAGATGGCGCCACAGCAGACACACTGTGCCAGTTTAGATGGCGCCACAGCAGACACACTGCTTATATCAGGATACTGCTTGAGCTACCTCAATTGGTCAAATGGTGTATCCAAAATGAGGACTAGTTAAAGAGTTTGGAATCAAAGTATACAGGAGATACATCTCCATACATTTATGCTATTTCTGATTTATACGAATCAATCAATGTAGTAGTTAGAAATAATCGAAATTGCAAACTTTCTGCAAATTGAATTGAATTCGTGTCGAGTTCGTGCCCTAAGTCATTTGTATTGGCATCTTTCCTTGTGCAAATTTGCAGAAATTATTAATAGAAACCATTACGGGGGGCCAATTAGGGGAAAATACTTGGCATTGACATTGGCATGCGTCAGTCAGTGGGTCAGTCAGTTGGCCATTTGGTCGTTCGATCGTTCGGTCAGTCTTTCACTCCCCTAAAGAAAGCGAAATTGAGCGAAACCAATTAGAAGAAAAACTTAACTGACAAGTGTAACAAATTAATGACGACAAAATCAACCACAAAGCAACCTACCAGCCTGGTGGCTCGATAAATATTTATCTAGTCTGCAAATGCCAGTCCTGATCCGTCAGATGTGCGGCCACTGCTGCTTGATCGATGATCTGCAACTATCATAAGAGCGGCCAGGTGACGTTTTCAGTGTCTTTTGTCGGCATTTAATTAAAACCTGATTTCGGCCCAGACTTATGGCAGCCAATTAATTAGTTGCCGTGCCAAAAACAAAATGGCCAACGTTTTGTGCGTGGTTGCGACTATATATTACAACTTGATAAGGCCAAAAACACACAACGCAACGCTAAAAACAAAGCCCAAACATATTTCATAAAAAACAGAAGACAACACCAAAAAACAAAAAAAAAAAAGGAAAAGGAAAAGAAGCTGCACTGGACGGCCAACCACATCACATTGAATTTCACTGCTTTCTAACAAACGACGATTATTGAAATACTCCAAAGGTTTTTCTTTTTTTTTGTTTTTCCTCTTCTCTCTGTCCAAAGACGAGACAACAAATCATGTGGTAGCATCGACAGCAGCAGCACAGTGGCTTTGACTTTTGTCTCGCAGATAATTGCCCGTAAAACCATTGGAGACATGCTGTCAACAGATTGAAGCTGCTCTCACTCTCTTTCTAACATGATAATTGGACATGCGCATGGACATAAGAGGATGTCCCATCTACAGGAGTTGGCCCTAGATGCCATCTGCCATCTGGCATCAACCTGCCATCGAGCAGTTGCCATTTCTTATCCGCCATTTGTCTGGAGTTGAAAGTGAAATTGTGTACAGTACGCACACTGAATAAGCAATAAATATCAGGGTCTCGCCCCCACTCCCCACTTCCCACCACCCAACAAATTTCGTAATCACAAAATCCAAAATACAAGCTCTTTTATATGAATCTGAAATAATAATTATATATGTAGTTACTATATACATATGTATACTTATATGCATTTGTGTTTCTTTGCATTTTTCTTTTTTTTTTTGCAACTTTCATTTTGTCACCCCATCAATGTAAAAACTGTTTAAACAACATACAAAACAAAAAAAAAAAAACTATAAATTCGAGATTCAAAAAATTAAAAGAGTTCATCAAAATGTTTGTTACTTTTCCCCCTTTAAAATGGGTTGGGCTACAGCCTACAACACATAAATAACATTAGCTTGCAAATTGTTAAAATCAATAAGTAAGATAACGACAATTACAAGCATTTTTGGTGATTTTGCCGCACTACAATTCAAAGCCTTAAATAAACATTTAGAAAACTTTCATTTTTATTATTATTTCTCAATGAGTGAAAATTTTCGGGGCTATACTTAGTTTGGTTTGTTTGGGAAACTTTCGAGGCGCTACAAGAATTTCAGTCTCAGTCTATGATTCAAACATTTGTGAGGAATTGCATAAGAAATAGGTGTCAAATGATGATAATTTGATTATCGATGACGAAAGCTTAATAACTCAATAATTCGTAAAGTCATTTGTTTCTTTGGTAGATTAGGGAAAACTTCTTTCCCTCAGATTTATGGAATTCATCTGCTCTATTTGCATATCGAAAATATTGTGATTCTATGTTTGGCATAAGCCTTTCGATATCCTTTGCCCTTTCAAAGCTTCTTCCATTGCTTTCCATTGAAGAGGGATTCAAAAATCGGATAGGAAATATTTTCTTGTCTCCTGGACTGGACTAATCGGCTCATTTCTCTCCTTAAATGATCTCTGAATATTTCTTTGACTGATTTGAATAGGTTGATTTGCATTCACGACAAACCGAGAATCGTAAATCAAGAGAGAGAGAAAGAGGAAAATTCGTGCTTTTTGAAGACAAACAACCTCAAGGTTGCCTCGTGGAATAATGAAAATGGAAATAAAACAAAAATCACCCAAGTCCTTGCAATGAAAATGGAAAATTGTATTTTGAGTGAATGCAAATTATGCGAAATTTTAATAGAAATAAACAGAATTCAGATTGGCATGGGATGAAGAAGAGTAATAAAATGTGATACCCATTCAGTAAGTGAAAGCTTAGCCTAAGATTCAGCCCTGAATTTTGGAGTACCCACGGCGGGATTTCTTAATCTGGAGGCTCTAGGGCAACGGCATATTTCGTTTTTAATAAAAAGTCAAACACAGTTTATTAAAATCTATTATAGCCTCAACGAATGGCATTTTGCAAGCTCTTCTCGACAAAGAGCAATTGATGATTTCTTCCGGAGGATATTTACAAAAACTTCAAATGCCTTTTTTTTTTAAAACATCTTTTTCAAAGGCGGTCATAACTGAGAAACTACTGATCCCATCTTTCCTAAAAGTTGTGCTCCCTCAGAAGACTCTGTCGGTAATAAATAAATAATTTTGAACGAAAACGTTAACCCAAAACGGAGGCTGAACTAAAGCCGTATAAATTGATCGACATGAACATAATTAATTGGATTTGTGTTGATGTTTTGATGCATTTCACCTGCACCACATTATTCACATTGTACATGTGAATAAAAATGAATAATTAAACGTTTAGCAAACATTGAACTTTTCTCTCTGTCGCTCTGTCTCTCTGTCGATTTGCTTAGTTGAATGAGCTTTAGTTTGTTTTTTGTTGTTGTTGTGTTTCCATCAGTGTTTACCGTAAATGTGTGGCCTTGTTAGGAGCATCGGGTCAAAGTTGAATGTCTTGGTCATGTCTTGGCCCAAGAATTCTTGCCATTTCTTGTCATAGAGTGACGCTGGCAATGCGCCTAGCGGACAACTTAATTGATGGCATTTGTTCCGATGCATGCCGCAAAAATAGCGAAACAAAACAAAACCAAACAAAACAAAGCGAAACAATTTTTGTTAAAAACCAAAATAAACACACACATTTGGCCTGGCCTCTCCAGGCGCTCTTTCGGACCAGGTTTAAGTCTCTCCCTCGCCGTCTTTCTCTCTCTCTCTCTCTCTCGAGAAAACTTTCCAAGAGCACTAGCGCTTTCACATTACTAAAACTTACTCTTAGCCATGGCTTCTGCGGGCTTTTTGGTATAAAACTTCTTACGTATGCTCGTCATGGCTTAATTTTACCTTGAACTTGGTCGTGTTCAGATCGTAGCATTTCGGCCATTTGAAGCACACACACAAAACGAGAATTTCAATTTTGAAATCTGAAATTTATAATAAATTCTTTTTCTGCTATTTTTTTTTTGTTTGTTTGTTGCTTTACTGTTAACTGTTATTATTGGTGTTGTTGTTGTTGCTGTTGCTGTTGCTGCTGCTGTTGTTGCTGTTGATGGTGTTGTTGGTGTCGTGTAGGACGAAAATGGAACACATCGCCGTTGCTCTTTTATGTGATTGAAAAAAAAAAAAAAAAAAAAAAACAGTGTTTTTCATATGCTAAACAAATCAAACGCCATAAAACAAAAGATTTTTGTGTGAATAAAGAGAACTAACGGTCCACATACATTTAAATTAGAAGACAGACAGACAAAGAGAGAGAGAGAGAGAGAGAGAATGGCTGGCAGCTGGCAGCCAAGTGTTATGGCAGTTGCCTTGGGATGTCTGCTCCATTTGCTCCAAGCTCTACGGCCGACATCTGCCTGGAGTTTGCCCATCAAATCATCGGTGGCACCTGCTGTTGCATCAGCTACGCCCCGACATCTAAATGGTAAGTACTCCTGGCCATTGCCATTTAATTGATGATGATTCAACTGTACCCCATGCCCATCCCCATCCCCATCCCTCTAAAAACAAAACAACAAAATATAAAGATTTCTTTTCACTGCGCGCAAAATGTTGGTGGCTTGGTAAAAATACTGTAAATAAAATACTTTTATTGCAGTGAAATTTTTGCTCATTAAGTTGAATGTGAGAGTCAAAGACAGAAGTGGAGACGGAGACGGAGACTGAGACTGAGTTGGGCTTAGTAGATTGTTGGAAATTTATTAGCAATTATATAATCAGGCGGTCGGTTGGTCGCTCGGTCAGTCCACCTCACTTAATGTTGGCTTAAATTTCAGTACTTTGGTAGTTAAATGAACAACAAAACAAAAACGAAAGTCTTTTCTTGCGTTTTATTTAGATATATTTACAAAGATACATTCATTTATCAAAACAACCAATTAGTAATAAAAAAGATAATCACATTAGAATGGGAGAACGCAAGTGGCTCCAAATTGGATGCGCGATTTCAGTCCTTAGAAAGATCAGACATTCTCTTCAATATATATTGTAAGTATTTGCGCAATTATGCCAGATAAATGTATGAAGAAACTAGATTTAAGTCTTCAGAATGACAGATAATTGAAGTTTCTTTTGATACAACATATAATTATTAATTCAATTTTATTAATTAGCGATGCTTGAAAAAGTTTCTGCAAATAATATAAAACATAAACGAAGCGAATAAGATTTTCCCCTTCAATCAATTGTGTTTCTGGGTTGTCGAAATCAAACATCTTCAAATATATTCCAATACAAAAACCCTTTTCTTTAGTTGCCTTTATGACAGGGCCATTTAGACTTACGTTGGCCATTTTGCAAGAGGATCAATCAACAAGTGTCTCCTGAGATCGGCTCAAATCTTTTGATAGGAAATCTTTGTATTGTAGTAACCATATTCGATTTAAGCCAATTTCAAGTTTGCCTCAATTAAGATCACATGATGGTAAGAAGATTCACGTGATGGGTGCACAAGGTGCAGGTGTTTGTTTCTAAGTATGTAGTTACTCTGGCATGTGGCCACCAGTTCTTGGCTCGACACAAATCCCATTTTGGCTGACTCTCATGGGCAATGCAGCAGAACAAAAAGCGGCTAAAAACAGAAGAGGTGGGGAAGGGGGGAGGGGTGGGGGAACCACTCAGTTATGGGTAGGCTCGCTTTTTTTTTTTTTTTTTTTTTTTTGGTAGTTGTCTTCATTTAACTTCTTCTGCAATATATGTATACATTTTAACAGGTGACACACTGGCAATTCATTTTGACTCTGTTACGTTATGGAGCGACAATTCTCCACAACCGAAGACACCACTTCGTCTCATCTAGTTCAAATCTTAGTTCTTTCTGGTTTCTGGAAATGCATGTCGAGTAATTAGCAAAGCAAGCGACTGCCTCTCGGCCTGCACTTGTGGAAGAGACACAAAAACAGTGAAGAAGATATCGTTTAGCTTCACTCAAATGGGTCATAAAGTAACTAAACCAGAACCCACAAGAGAGAAGCGCAACGTAATGGAGGTTTACTTCAAGTACTTACGCATTTTGACTGACAGCAACAGTACAGTTATTGGCAATTAATAACGACAGCTGGATACCCTGCACACATTTACCATCGAGTCAAGAGTCTCGCAAGTCGATACATCGATTCCCTAGCAAAGTACAGTCCACTCGTACAGCTTATCGATATATTTTCTTTAATGTAGTCCATAAAGTAAACTTATCTATGTACATATAACAGGATCCAGCATGAAATGCTAATCCAAATTATCGTTTCTCGATTATTCATGAGAGTTTTGTGGAATTTCTCACTCAATTAATCGGCGATTATGGAGAACGAATTATCAAAGAGTGGGTCGACTAATGGCGCTCAAGAATCAATTAAAGTTTCTAATGAAAGTGAACGAAGTTGAGAGAATTCTGAAAAACATTTTGGAAACTAAGTAGGAAAAAGTTTTTCATTCAAAGTTGATTCTTGATTTGAATCTGGAAACTTAATAGCAATCCCCCCACCATCAACAAAACCCCTTAATGAATAATTCATTGAACCCTTTTTGAAAGAAAGGGCATAGAGATCAACAGCAGCAGCAACAAAGCGACTTACTAAGTAAACAGACTTAGGGAACAGGGAAAATAGCAAAACAAGTTGATGTCTTAGTCGTGATAGTGTCAGATTCAATTGTTGTTGCTGCTGTTGGATGGGCAACACCCAAAAACAATGACAACTAGGGGCGGGGGGGTTGGAGGGGCGGAGAGAGTGAGCCGACAAATTGCGCCGACACCAACTTGCTTGAAAAATGCTCATAATTGGGTTATAACCGTCATATTTGTCCAACTCGGTCCGTCTGTCCATCCAACTCCAACAATTTGGCGTTGTGGGTTTCTGGTTTTGTGTTTTATTTTTTTTTTTAGGTGTTGCTTGTGGCCAAAAACAATGCCACTGGAAAAAAACATTGGCGACACTTGATTTTGTTTCTATCCGACAAAAATGAAAAGTGCTGCCGACAGACCGTCGGACACTCGGTCTGTCTCTGTCTCTAAGTCTTTGGCTTGGCTTTTCAATGGAATGGAAATCTAATTTCATTTTTTAATTGCTGCCTGCCCACTGGAATCTGGCCTAGTCCAAACCCAGTTTGGAAACTGGTGCTCCATTTGCTTAGCTTGCTTTATTGGGCTTGGGACGTCGGCAACATCGTGGAATTGCAGTTGCCTCTGCTTAGCAAATGCGAGATCCTCTTTCGTATACTTACATATATACAAACAAATACATAAAAATATCTTTGATTTGCTTATGGTTAATCAATATTTCTCAGCCATGTTGTTGCTGTTGTCGTTGTTGCTGTTGCTGTTGCTGTCGCTGTTGCCGCTGTCGTCGGCGTCATCGTCTTCAATTCAAATTCTGTGCCAGATCCGATCCATGGCCAGTGAAAGTTTGATTGAATATTTGTTGTTGTTGCTGTTGTTGCTGTTATTTGGTTTCCAGCTCACATGTTGCTGCTGTCTCTCTTACTGTGTGTTGTCGGTGGCGTAACGGTAACATCTAAGCCTATAAAATTCTTTAAAGAAATCTTTTTTCAAAAACCAAAAATAAAATGCTAGGCCATGAATTTTAAACAGCAATCGATTAATAAATATGTAAGTCATTTAATTGAATAAGTTTTGTTCGAAATTAAAAACCTTTGCTCCTCTCAAGGGCACTCTAGACAGTCACTTAAGAAACGAATTAATTGCATGATATGCCGAATGCCGAATTTTGCAATTAAATTCTGAATAACTAGAAAGTCAAGTGATTGAGAACTTCTTCTCAGTGTAGATCTCTCCATCTTGAAACGATAGCAAATTGGAAGAAGCCCAAGTCGATGTGTCTTGCCCAAGACGAAGAGACGAATCTTCCACTGCCAAGATCTATGGGATCTATGGATCTATCTCGCGAATATTTCAAAATCTTTAAAAGGTCTTTTGGTTTTGATACTTTCAGTTGAACTTTGCATTTCACCGATTAAAAGAGAAGCAATTCGAATATCAAGTTTTATGTGCAGATTTGGAAAGGGAACAAACTCAGATAATATAAGTATGTATAAATCGTTTTGCTCAGCCATTACTTCATATTTCACTTTCGAAATAATGCCACCTACTGGGAGGCTAACAACTTAATCAAAATGATACAAGAGAGAAGAGAGAAGCGAGGAGCGTGGAGCGAAGCGGACGGGGGCGGCAAGGGACTGAGAAGAGAATTACTAGAATTTTCAGTGATTATGCTAATATTTTATGAGCTACTGTTATGCCTAGCCTATGGCTAATTTATGGCCCACAAGCCGCAACCGCAGCCGCAGCCACAGTCGCAGCCGCAGCAGTGTTAGCCCAGTTAACTAGCAGGCCAACAAAATGTACAGTTGGTCGATGAGCCAGACAACCAGCCATTGGCTGGCGAACATGCAAATTCAACGCTCAATAAACATAAAAACATCAAATGCGTTTCACATCGTTTCAAATCGAAACCAAGAAACATTCGCGATCTATGCAATGCAATTGCAGTGAAAGTTCTCCAGGTACAAAAGGTACAAAATTAGCCAACGTCAATGAAAAGTGAAAAGGCCAAACAGAGGAGCCATACACAATCCACAACTAGTGAGTAGTTGGTAGTTAGTAGTCGAAATAGTCCTAAGTTTGGTCGTCTTAATGTGCCACATTTATTAGACACCCGAAACCCAAGACCCAAGATGCTGTTTCTCTCGCCAGCTAGCACGACATCGACATCGACATCGACATCGACATAGACAGCAGAGGCAGTTGCAGTTGCAGTTGCAGCTTTCTTTCGCCTTGCCTTTTGGCATTCTTGCCACAGGTTTGCACAGGTCTCGTGTGGGCAGGATGCTATCTCTGTGTTGGCCAAAAAGATGTCACCATGAATAGGAAAACAAAACGAATTTCTCACAGGCATCGCAGCGCATCCTAGCCTAGCGGAAAAAAGGCTTTCACTTGGCTTTGGGTCAAAGTACGACTCTGCCCCATCGTGTTCATTTCATTGAAAGGAAAATCACATTTAAAGACAATCCACACGAAATGTCATCTTGCCTTTTCCCTTATTTGGCCCGAGGTCGTTTTTCTTTTTGGGGAGCAATTAAAAGGCGACACAACAATCAACGGGCAACGAAAATTGCTCAATTTTCTCTCATATTATGCTGAAAATTATGCTTCTATGTAATTAGAAAATAATGCCTGGGAGCGATTGTCAAGGGGAATTAGATTTAACGATATATTCGAGCCAATCTGTGGAATGGATCCGAAGAGAGAAGCTTTCAGAGAGCCTTCTGTGCTAGCCAAGTGAGTCCAGTCTTGGCTCCCAAACTTCAATATTCGAAAAACTTTAATTGCTAAGAAAGAAAAAGTCAAATAAGAACTGGTTGACTGACTCTGGTTGACAATGAGATCAATCAGGATTGATTAGAGGCAATTAAACGATTGAAATTGAAATGCGGCTTGGAGTTTAATTGCCGTTGAATGCATTTTCACCTTGGACAACATCTCCATTGGATTTAATGATGAGTTGATGGCCTGATGGAGCAATGGAGCGATGGAGCGATGGCTTGATGGATCGATGATTGGCGGCAACGCGTGGACAAATGGTTAAATAAATGGAAACATGGCTCGAGCCAATTGGCATTGGTAATGCATTGTCCATTGAGCGCATTGTCAGGCATTTCAAGCAGACTAGAGCACAAATCGTCTGTAAAACCACACAAGGTGCTGCGACTCGAGCTGGTGCTGATGTGAATGTTAGTGGTCAGTTCCAGTGAGCTTATACTTTCACTCAAATATTTGATGATGGAAAAGTCATAGCCATATAGCCATATAGCCATGCAGACCATGACCATGTTAACCACCGCCACCACACGCATTTGCGGTGTGTGTGTGAGCCAACCAAATTAGACCGAATTCCCCCAGTACTCGAAATCTCACTTATGGCCTTTTTTTCCAACGAGCAGTCAAACCAAACTATTTCTAGCTGCATTCCATCAATATTTATTCACCAACATCTTCTTCTCCTTTTGCAGAAGTCTCACCTTATTTAGATCTGGCCTTGTGCCCCATTCGCGCCGAACCATGGTCATGTGCCCGACAGCAATCGGCCAGGATTTTGGATGTTTGGGACGGTGAGCTGAATGTTCAATGGCAGAAATTGAAAGGTAAGAATCGAATCAGAATAAATCAGAGACATGAGGGCTCCAGATGGAAGTTCTCACTTTCGATTTGTCGTAATGAAATCGGTTGCCTTTTAGTCTTTTAGTCAGTGGAGTGAAATAACAACTTCCCCAACAATTTTCAATTAATCAATTCAATTTGTTAGAAATTAGAATGTGTGCTTAGTTTGAGTGATCCTCATGGGGTACTTGATAGTTCGATTAACGTGATCGATAACATTGCCCAGTGTTGCTAACCCTTTCGGAATGAGCTACTCCCATTTATTTTCTTAATTTTCGAAATTCCAAATGTGATTTGCAGAGACATTAAGCAGGTGTTAATTAGGCTTAAGTGGGAGAAAAGCAAAAGAAACTTACAATACGAACAGATTCAAGTTTAGTCGGCATTCAATGGATAAACAATAGCTTTCCCGCATGCGATTTATGTAGGTAAAAATTATAGTAAAATCTAGTGAAAATTCAGTCAGTTCAAAGAGTTCAAAGCTGAGATGGAAAAGGAGAAGGAGGAAGTTAACCAAAAGAATTTCTCGTCACGCAATCGAAGGTGTTTTACATGAAAAGGCAATTAATATAATGTTTTTTTTTTTTGCACAGTTGAAGCCGATCGTCAGCTAAATGCAACGATTGAGAGGCGTGGCTATAGCGCCTCCGAGTTGCCAGTGAAGGAGAAGCCATCGTCGATATTAAAGAAAATTGAAATCGGCACGAATTATATGAAAGAATACCTGGCCGAGACTATGGATGGGTAAGTTGATCAAACAAGCAAATAAACACTTTAGGCCAACACGCACAGGGAGAGAGGGAGAGAGAGAGAGAGAGAGGGGGAGAAGCTGTGTGTGTTGGTGACTGCCAAATGCCAAATGCCAGCCAGTTTTTCATGTTTCCTCCGATAGTTTCCTTGGCCGCGAATACGAGTATTTGCAGACATCGAAAGCGGCAGCTGGAGCTGGTGAAGATGATAGTGAAAACGACGATCAGAGCGTCAACAACAATGTGGACTACGATGATGAAGCGGACGGAGCGGAGCCAGAGGAAGATGGCAGTGAAACTGGCGAAGAAGACAACGACGACGATGATGACGACGACGATGCCGCCGAGGAGGATGAGGAGGAGGATGATGACAACGACAACGACAACGACAACGATGAAGGCGAGCCCGATGAGGACAGCTCCAATGCCAGCACAGGTGCTGCCGACCATCATGAGCCACAGACAGGGGACGATGAGGAAAATGAAAGCGAAACTAGTCTCAATGTGGCCCAAGCGCAAGATGATGGCAAGAATACTGTATTCAGTGAGGATAACGCCTCCTCGAGTGGCGTGGAGTTCATCGAGCTGGAGGATGAGGCAGGCAAGAAACCAGGCGGCGGCCATGGCGGCGGTCACGGCGGCGGCAAACGTAAAAAGAATAAAAATAAGAAACAGAAGCGCAAGAAGAAGGGCCAACAGCAGCAGCAGCAACCGGCCACATTGGTTGTGGTCCAGGCGGCGCCCGAGCACCATGAAGTTGACTCTGGTCACGAGAGTGAGCCCACCTTTGTCAGTCATGGAGGCGGAGGAGGCCATGGAGGCGGCGGCCATGGAGGCGGTGGTCACGGAGGTGGTCATGGAGGCGGCGGCGGCAAACCCTTCAAGCGTCGCCAAAAGGGCAGCAAGGGCAAACGCAAGCGCAAGGGTCAACACTCGACTGTGGTTGTCGAAGAGGAGTCCAGTGATCTCCTAGGCGGATTGGGACTGCTCGATGAATTGGCCGATGTCGATGACGTCCTTCTAGCGGGCGGCGGTGGAAAACGCAAACATAAGAATCCAACAAAATATGGTAGAAGTAACGGAGGTGTGTGTTGTTTGCTGCGTGTGGTTTTACAATGACTTTTGCGCACCCATTTCCAAGCACAACTTAGTGCCCAAAGATAGTCCCAGATCTACCCCTATTTTTCCATATCTTATTGCCAGCGAATGCAATCAAAATGATTGACTTAAAAGCCCGAAAACGTTTTAACTATTAATTGGAAATTCATTTTGATTGCATTCTCTGTTTACTCTCCATATATATACTATGTATTTCTTGTCTTGGTGGTGGCTTGATCGGTTACAAATTGGTGCTGGCATAGAGACATATTTTTGTTTTTATACAATTTCTATCATTTCAACAGAAAGTAAGCCTAGTGAAGCCTGAAGAATAGGGTTTTCTTGTTTTCAAGTTAAATTTTAATTTCAAAATCTCAGTCTCAAACATCTAAAAAGTCGGATTAAATCACTCATTTCTTTTATAGGCGGCAAAATGTATTTGAATTTTGAATTTACAGCGAGTTTTGCGGTTAACATTGTTGCCGCTGTTAAGCAACCCCAAAAGTAGGCAGCACTTTTCGTTTGTTTTACAGTGCTACAGCAGCCAGCTTTTGCAGTACTGCGGTTTAAATTTAAATACGAACATTTATTATTACATAATATTAAATAAATTACAATGGGTTCACACAAAAACTGAATTATATCGTTAGTATAATATTATGAATGAGTGTCTTTGAAATAATTGTTCACTATGGAGACTAAAATTTCTCATTCCAAATGAGAAAAAGATAATAGGGAACAGAAAAATGACAAAGTTATAGGGAGAAATCGAAGGAATATCGACGGATTTTCTGAAATTATTAGAAACTATTTATGTAAATCTTGTATATACAATTTGAGAAAGATTGAGTTCTGAGAGTTAGTTTAATTGTTGCTTGAATGCTGTTTGAATGCTCGTTTTTGTTTTTTGCTTGTTTGTTGTTGAAATTGTGTTGTTGTTAACGCACTTTTTGGCGCACTGCAGTTCATACTAACGAAACACCACCCTCCCAAGCGAATAAAATTTTATGTTTTAATTATTTTGTGTTATGTTCTCTATTATTATAATTTTGATATATATTTTTTTTTTTTTTTGTCTGTGTGTAAGTGTTTGGATTCAATTGGAAATTCATTTGTATTTGTATTTAACTAATTTCTGTTCTTTTCGTATTCTTTACACACACACACACAATTTTTCGATGCACTTTAGTTACTCGCGGCAAGAAGAAGAAGAAGAAGAAGGCTCTGATGAAATTGGTATTGATTGGCTCGTTTTTGAAGGCGAAAATCGAACTATTGCTAAAGATATTGGGCGCCCATTTGCAAATTAAGTTCTTTGCCATAGCGCTAATTGGTCTTCTGATCAATATAGCGCGCTTTTGGATCGATGTGAAACGCGGCAGTGCGCCATCTAAGGTAAGTTCAAACAATCTCCATGTGTATGTATGTATTCCAAAAACAAAAACCAAACGAAAACCACCCGCAACCACAACCACCCCCACAACCCACACCCTCACCCCCACCAAAATGAACACACCCCCCAAAGTTAATTTGGGGCGGAGGTTCGATATTGTTTAATTGTTATTGTTCCATTTTACACGTTCCGGTATATGAGATTAATGTTTTTTGTGTTTTGCACATTACAAATATTTGTTTTTTTTCTAGTCATAAGATCAAGAACAATGCAAGAAAAGTATTCTGGCAACGGTTTGTTGGCGCTTCACGCCCCCATAAAGTGAAAACAACAACTCTAATCTTTCTCTGTCTGTCTCTGATTCTCTAAACTTTAACTCTCTTCAAGCTATTCACACACACACTCACAGAAAAAAGAAATTGTATATAAAAGATAATGTAAAATGCGTTTTTACCCCATACAGTTTTTACCCTGTTTTGTTTGTTATTTTTGGCCACTTTGCCTACTCCAGCTGCGGTCTCCTTCCACCTCTATGTTCCTCATGAGAGTTCCATCCACAACCACACACAAATCAAAATACAACAAAAACAACAAAAATCCGAAACATTTCAACCGTATGCTAACATATACAGACCTCTTTGGTTTTCAGATATGGTAAAAACCCTTTGGACCAAAAATTACCAACCAAAACAAACAAAAGTTCCCTTGTTAAAGGAACCCAACCAACAGACATACAAAAGAAATCTGAATAACATAACATTATAAGCATTATCCGTCTCCCAAGATCTCAGATCAGATCAGTTAAACACAGGTTCACATAGGTTCTAGAGAGTTTTCCCCCACCCACAACACACACTGTGTAAGTATAGGGCAAACGACTCAGAGACCATCATAGCCCTCTCAATCACTAAATATCCTCAAAACATCGGGGAATGCAATCGTCATGTCAATCGAAGCCGTAAATTATATATATTTTAATCGCCATTGAAATGGAATCTTTTCAACCGTTTGCGCGAGTACCAGCTTAACCGAAATACCGTTTCAATATCGCCAGTTAAAACTAAGTAATAACAAAATAATCGTTTCAAATGAAAGCCATAATGTATCCGTTTTAGTATAGACCGTTTAGAGATCGTTCATTGAACTAATAAATCGAATGGCCTATTAACCGAAATACCGTTAGATAGGCAAAATATTTAGAGACCACAGCCTTCTCGATTAAAAAATATCCACAAAACATCTTCAAATGCAAGCCTCATGAGAATCTAATTCCCAGGCAAATAGCAGATTAACCGAAATACCGTTTGATTATAGCCAGTTAAAACTTAGATAAAGCAAATCGTATAGACCGTTTATTGAACTTATAAGTCGAATAGAAACCAGGGTGGCTTTCGCAGGGAAATTCTGAATTGCTAGAGTTCTATATTGAAATTTGATTACTGCTTTGCCCATCAGTCAGTCTAATCTAACACGTTAACTAAACTATAAACTAATGTGTAATCTAACTTCTGTGCTAACGAGAAACGCAATCGATATACATACAATACGTTTCGCTTGCATTCCCTGCTTGTAAATGAAACAATCAAACAAATGTACTCAGACCACTCAGATGCAGTCTCTCTACTCTACCCTCTACCCTCTTCTCTCTGCCTACCGAAATGAAACGAAATCCGAATACTCACTACTCTTGGGCCTCTTTGGTACTTCTCCTCTGGTGTTTCACACTCTTCACGACACACACTTTTTGCATTTGCATTTCTAACTAGGTTGTATACGTTGAACATGCCCATCATCAGCACCATTATGAGGATCACGGGGACGACTGGAGCGAGCCGGGAGGCAGCTATTGGAAGCGATCCCTGCAGACGGATCCCTCAGTGGAGGAGATTGACTCGTCCACCGATAGCTATCAAGTGCGTCCACAACAGCAGCAGGCCCAAGATGCCCATTATCTGGCGTATCGCAATCAATATCAATGGCAATAGGAAGCAGATCCAATCCGGATCCGGATCGGGATCGGGATCGAGAACGAGAACGAGATTTTTAACGTTTCGCTTATAATGGTCATTTTTTTTTCTATATAATTAATGAATGAATATATATATACATATATCGTATGATTTATGATTATTAAATAATCCCCCCACCACCAGCCCCCGCAAGGTCCTAGCTCAAAATTAATTTTAGCAAAATGCCAATAAATCAATTTTAGTAATTAGTAGAAATTCGTTTTTAGTACAATCAAACAACAAAAAACAAAAATCCAAAATCCTAAATTTAAATTATTATTTATATATCTATGTATTTAATGAACTAATCTAATGCATCTGTAAAATTATGAATTTTTTTTGTTGACAATTGAAATTAGTTGAATTAGCTTTTAAGTTATTTATTGCAAATTATTTATTGTGCTTACGATTCATATGTTATTTGATGCATATTATTAAAAACAAAATAAACGAAAAAAGGAACAAAAAAAATAAGCAGAAATCACATTTCGAAGTACTTGTCATTTCCTGTCGTGCTTTACCTCTGATCGATTCGACCCAACCCAACCCAACCCATCCCCATCCCGTTCGAGAGGCTTTTTGCGTAGAATGCGGTCAATTCTCTGCTGAAATTCCATAAAATTTCACCTGACGCCCGTGTATTTTATTCTAATTTTCGAGCACAATTCTAGGCCACGCTGTTGACAACATGTGTCCCAAAAACAAAAAAAGAAGGCACCGCACATTCCCAAATCATACGCTGAGAAACGACTTCGAGATGCCCTGTTCGAATGTATTCAAATTGGATTGCAGATATCCAAAGCTAAATCGAAAGAAGATTTATCGACCAGGGAGTTGTATGGCTTCTTCTTCGACTTGTGGATTGAAAACTGGTGCCATTTAGCTATTAGTAGTTTAGAAAGAGACCTTTTTAGCCAATTTTGTGCACAGTGGTGACCCCGACGAGGTAAAATTCTTTCCTAAGTCTTACAGATAGTCAGCACCTGATTTGAATATAATATATATATAGTTCAGTTACGATATTTTTAGCATTTCAGATGCAACTTGGTTCCTTTTTTCAAGGGTATCAAAACGCCAAAAATAGGCAAAACTGCAAATGTTTTTTTCTTTTTTGGGTGTCACATTGTCTGGGTTGACATTTGCGAATGCTCGGAGCGCGCTTTGAATGATAATATTATGTTTGGCATGATGGCAAACGAATTTGTTCATAAATATTTGTCAATGATTGTAATAAGCAATTAAAACTGTGTTTGACAAACGACCAAACACGCTGGCCATACAATTTATGGCTAATAAATTGATTATTGATTGACATGGAAACCACCCAGCCGCCGAGAGAACGAGTGGTCGAAAAGAAAGTCTCTTGAGAAGTTCATTTTGAAAAGATTCAGTTAGTCAGTGAGAGAGACGCATTGTGACACGTTTGACTGGCTGGATCTGGCCTGATATTGACCTTGTTTAAATGAAATTAAACAGACTTTGGACTTTAATTGAGGGGGGAAAAAAAAGAAAAAGAAATGAAAACCTCTTGCCAATTAGCATAAAGAAAAGCGAATTGACATGCCACTCGAGGCACATTATCAAGATCCATATCCCCTGCCCCTGCCCCTGCCACAGACCGAGACCGAGACCGAGACCCACTCGCACACTCGATCGTGCAAAGAAATTCTTATCATTAGCAAAATTAAAATCAATGAAATTGGCCATAAAAATTCAATTGCTCTCCATGCGTGGGAGACCCACGTTGTCATGTCATATGGAGGTGTCTGTCAACGTGTTTCACATAATTGATCATGATGATCATTCGCTGATAGAAGAACAGAAAATAGTTTAGTTTTAAACACACACACACACACACAGCACTTTCTAAACGGCAAGTGGGCGGTGGTGGGTGTGGCCATTGGTCATATATCATGCAGATACAATCTGTTCTCGATGGCGGCTGACAACAAATCAATTGAAATTCCCAATGCGAAAATGTTTGGCAAATCTGCTCAAGGGGGAAATATCGGTGAAATAACGGTTAATGCGCCAAAGCCAACGTGCAGAGGTTGCCAAAAAAACAAACATCAAAAATTCAAAAACACAAAAAAAAAAGAAGGAACACACACACAAAAATGAGCACCAAATGTTGTCAGAGGAAGTGTCAAGCTGCAGCATACAGACTGACATCTGCCGAGTGGATCGATTCTTCTACACCCCCCAATCTCCAGCCTAATTTATGCACAAGCTATCGCGAAAGGTTTCAAAATGTAACACGCAGATCTATTCATGTGCCGTGCAGTGTAATATTCACTCAATCTTCTGGCTGGTTTAATTTTGTCAATTCTCAGCCCTGAACCACGCCCACTTGGTCAGAACTTTAGCGATTTAATGATTGTCAAGTCTCTCGTTTGGGTTTTCTTTTTGTTTCGTTAGACATGTTTGGACGCACTTGACAAAATGTAATTTGAAATTTAAGTGTCTCACTTAGAAAGCTAATTTCACACAATATCACGTATACGCATCGTATGCTAAAACGGGGCATTTCCAAGCGCCCACAATGCTCACGCCCATGCCCATGCCCACGCTCACGCCCACGCCCACCCTTCGAGGCCAGGTGGTGGTGGGCGCAATCTACTTACTTTGGTTTCTTAATTTTTTTTTTCAATTTGGAAATTGGAATTGAAAAGTGCTCATGCATTATGTGGATGATCATGATTTTTCCATTGCATTTCGAAAATGATTTGCATTTTAGAAAGTTGAAATGGCTTTTCGCTGCATTTTTAATATCAGCGGAAAAGAAAGATAGCGAGCGAGAGAGGGTAGGAGGAAGGGAGAGAGAGAGGGAGGTTTGTTTTAGTGCAATTCCTTAATGCCCAAAAAAAAAAAAACAATAATGAATAACTAAATGAATGAATGACTCTTTGCCATCTCGCTTCTCTGTGTCTCTCTCTCTCTCTCTGTCTATTATTAAATTTTATATTTAAATAATTCCAGTCAGGTTCTCGTCGATATTGTAGAATTTCTGCTTATCTCTTGGCACGATTCTTCTTCACTCTGGGTCTGGGCAAACATTTTGCATTAAACTTTACTTTTGTTGCCAAGTGCAAGGGAAATAAAAATGGCATGAAGGCATTTTAATGACCAACTACCAACTACCAACAGTGCAAATGTTTGCCACTTTAAGGGCCGCCATATGAAGAGAATACTTATTGATCAAACTCCCTCCATAAGATGGTCGATCGATCGCTCGATCGATCCGATACCAAGATCCGAGCAGTGAGCTCTCTGCGGATCTCTGAGGATGATGACAGAGTCGTTTTAGTAGGAAATTGTTTAACCATTAGCATGCCTTACCGCCAATGAATGGGTGTTGCTTCTGCCACTCTAAAGATTTTCACCCGAAAGATTGTCACAAACGAGACGACGACGACGACGACGACGACGACGTGAGATTGCAATTTTATGTGTACCAAGATTCAGACAAAGAGAGCATCATCATCACTGGGGCCACTTGGCACTCCAGTGACAAGTTGTTAACCAAAAATTCGTTAGGGTTCATTGGCTCTAAAGGAAGGATTATGCAACTGAAATGAAATATCATCATCAAATGGCCAAATGCTTATTAAGAGACTTATTAATAATTTCGAATAATGGTGGGCGATGGTGGAACGTCAATTATCGTTTTCAGGCCCCCCTCTCTGGCCCTTTGGCTGGTGGGTTCTATCAAAAATCACGTAGCAGGCAGCAAAAAGCGAAAGCAGCTAAGGCCAATGGCCAATGGCTTCCGAAATAGTCCGAGTTGCTCCGTAGCCATAAGGCAAAAGCACAAAAGTAATAATTTTTATATTTATTAATTATGTAGTTACTTCTCTTCACTGTGGCCCGGCAGTAGTTAACCGGCGGTGGCATCAAAGTCAGCTGACGTCTTGTACATATATACATAGGTGTATACGGACACTATTTCTAGACTATCTGGCAATGTTCATCTTGTAAGCTAACTTTGTAGGCTCTTGGCATAATAATGAGTTACTAAGTTGGCTTAAGATCTGCTCTAGACGAGAAGATAACCAACTAACCTGCTAAGCAGCATGATCCGTTAGCCAAAAATGGAGAGAATGCAAATGCAAACATGCAAAGACGTTCTGGGAAACGGATTTCAAAAGGATCACCAGGAAGAATTTATAGACTATCTGCTTTTGAAGGCTGAAAACAAATTGAGTATATTCGTCGTACAAAACGCACTTAAGACGCAGGCCCTTACAGTCTGGTTATGAGATAAAGAAAAGTCGCCAAACAGAATCACTGGAAACATATTGAGTAAATTCGCCGACAAAAAGGTCTTAAAAGTTGTATTACAATTGATGGTAATTCAAAATTCGAATGGTGATAAGGTTTTGAGTGACGCAGGGAACACTAATCGTAAGACTCTCAGTAAACGCACAGGATGCATCTCTCCTTGAGGTTCGCTACAGGTCCCATCGGCGTTAAGTTCCACAAAATGGAATCCACCAACAAAGTCTGCGGCACACTTTAAGCGCATGCGCGCCAAAAACAAAAACCTATGTGGACTCTCACACACCTACGATTGTCTCTCGCAGTCACGTCTGCGCAGAAGAAGCTACGACAATGAGTATTTTGCCATTGTGATTGTATGTAATTGTTGTTGTTGTTGTTGTCGCCTACATTTCTTCTACCTGGCTTTCATTGTGAAGAGCTCACGCACCTGCTGAGTGTACTAGTGTGATGGTGTGCGGGTGTGCGGGGGGTTTTGGGGTTTCTCTGCCTTTTGCATTCTTAATAAATCAAAGCGAAGAATATATAAATTGGGCGTCGTTGTGGATTGTCGGTGGTAGTTAGTATTTATCAGCCAACGGTGCCTCACAGGAGGGAGCTCAGTGCGAGTGCAAGCTTTGGTTTATTTTATTTTTATTTAACGGAGAGTCGCTGCTGGATAACAATTGGATTAACCCCAACCGGTCAACAGGATTAATATACATATATCAAATTAATTTTTTTTGGTTTTCGGCAAAAGAAGAAAGAGCGCGAAAAGTGCATTCAAGTGAGAGATCTATCTACATATCTATCTATCGGAAAATTAAGAAACTAGTGAAATTAAAACCAACGAAAAGAAAGCATCTAAAAACTAAATGAAAATGTGGAAATCTGTGTGCGTTCTACTCTACCTATGCGCCGTTTGCAGTGCAGGACCACTAGCCGCCTACCAGGTGAGTTTCCGAGACACAAACAGACTGTGACGGACAGATAGACGGACAGACAGACCGAGATATAGAGCCGAAGACAGAGTCAATGAATTTGGCCAGCTAGCCTCAACTTCCGTTAACGGAAATTGGAAACGGACAACGGACAAAAACTGTTAATGAATTAAGGCATCTTTTGGGAAGTCGAAGTCCGGTCTGTTCGGTATATGATTTGCATACACATTTACGTTTCGTCTCGTTTCGTCTCGTCTCTCTCTCTCAGTCAAACCCTGTCCCTTAGTTCTTCATTCGAAGTAATGTTTGCTTATTTGGTATGCCAAACGCTAAGCCTTTTAACGGCTAAATACCTACAGAGTGCAGGTGCAAGAGTGGAGTAAAGGTGCGTGGTGTGCGCTGGAGTTACTTCGTTATTTATAGACAGCTAACTGCAGGCTATAAAAGTCGGATGGGGGAATTACTTGGGCCGGTAAAATAGTTTTTGCCAATGGGATTCCAGTATAAACTTGCAATGAGCAATTTTCCAGGAAATGATAATGGTAAATTGATAGCAAAATTATCAATGTATTAGAAATATAGTTGGTCGAAAGGCAAGAAAGTGGGAGAGTTTTGGAGGAGAAAGACAGGGATTCTTTTCAAGTTGTATTACATTAGTTACCATTAGATCAACTTATCGAACTAATTCTCTCTGTGTATATCAGCGAAATGCTTAAATTCGAATTGCATTCTTATAGCCTAAAAACTGAGCGACTAGTTTGCATAGAAACAGACGGACAATGGTAGAAAATATCTGTAGCACAATTGCCAGAGTATTTGGCAAGCAAAGTAACTAATAGATGTTTCGAGTAAATTCACATAAGCTAAGTATGTCTATGTAGGCAAGAGCATATTTGGATATCTTGTGGATTCGGATGATAGTCGTAATTATAGTGCTATTAACTAATCCGAAATGATTTGCATTGAACATTTAGACTGAGACTGAGACTGAATTGCATATGCGTGATTGAAAGTTGTTTCATTAAAATGCATAAATAACAAACATATCGAAATATCGAAAATGGTTATAAACATTATGTGATAATATTTTTGTGAGCGCTGCGAGCCATTCGAAAGTTACTTCAATTGCAATGGCCAGACCTTAAAAGGGCTGGCAGGTGCCAAGCCAAGTGCACAAAGTCCAGTCCAGTGGGGTTACGGGGTTTCGTGGGAGGGGGCCCAATCAATTTTCACTGAAACGTAGACAAAAACTAGAACACAAGTGAAATTTTAGTTCGTAGATGTCACGCGCTTTGAGCTTGAGTTGTTTTTTATGTACGCCCATCACGTAGACACTTTTAGCTGAATCAAACTCCATTGACATGGAGCTAATCAAAATGTTGTTCGACTCGATTGCAGAAGAGAAAGATTACTCCGATGATGGCTAGAGAGGATCCAGCGACAGCTGTCACACCCGCCGAGGAACTGGAAGTGACGGAGATGGAGGAATCAGAGCCAAGTCCAGTGGAAGCCAAGCCCCTCGCTCCGTCCAGCACTCTGACGTTGCCCAGCAATGCCACCTCGATCCGAGCTGATATAACCGATAACTTCTCGTGCACCAACAAGACCTATGGCTATTATGCCGATGTGGAAAACGATTGCCAAATTTTCCACGTCTGCTTGCCGGTCACATACGCCGATGGCAAGGAGAACATATTCCGTTGGAGCTTCATTTGCCCAGAGGAAACCATCTTCAATCAGGTAAGCATCGCGAAGTTTTCCATGTGCAATGGTGGGTAAAAGTTCTTACCTCCTCCCAGGAATCCTTCACGTGCATGCGTCGCGAGGACATGACCATTGAATGCGAGGATAGCTATCGTTACTATGAATTGAATGGCAACTTTGGTGCCCCAGTGGAAGAGGAGAAGCCCTTGGAAAATGAGAGTGAGTCGAAGCCCGTGGAAAGTGAAGCCATCGAGGATGTGGCTCCCGCCGAATCGGTGAAGCCCCAACCTGAAATCGTTAAGCCAGTGAAAGTTGAGAAGCCCAAGCGTAAGCCAAGCGGACGCCCCAAGCCAGCAGTGTACTACAAGCAGCCCGTGAGGAAGGTCCCCGAATCGCCTAAGCCGGTCCCAGAGCAGGAAGAACCAGTCCAAGCCAATGAGCCGGCGACTCCCGTCAAACCTCAACGGGTTTCAGTGCCCATCAAAGAGAAACCTCTTACCCACCCCCAGATCCAGTCGCAGTCGCAGTCTAAGCCAGTGCGATCGGACTTCTTCTTGTCCCAGCGCAAACGTAATAAGCCATCCAGCACCACAACGACAACCACAACCACTGCCAAGCCACTAAGGGAGGAAGCTATGGCCGTGAGCTTTGAGGCCAATCCCACTCTGGAAGTGGAGACCCTATTCCAGGAGGCCCAACCCGTCGTTCTCAAAATAGAAGAACCCTTGGCCGAAGCTTCGGAGCCAGCAGTTGTTCTCTTGGCCCAGCCAGAAGAGATTAAGGCAGAGGAAGAGGAACTGAAGCCCCTGGCAGAAGAGCCTGGAGCAAAGGACCACACGCTGGAGGGGGACACAGCGGAACCCATTGAAGCCATCGAAGAAATTCCCGCTGTCATAGTGGAGAGCTTGGAAGCTGCTAAGAAACCAGAAGATGAGAAAGAAGATACGAAAGAGGAGTTGAAAATCATCGAAAATGAGAAGGAGGAGCAAGAACAGGAACAAGAGCAAGAGATTGAGCAGGAGAAGCAAGAAGCGGCCAAGGAACCGCAGAACACTCCCTTGGAGCCAGCCATTGTGGAATCAAGTAGCTCTCAAGAGCAGGAGTCCAGCAATCAACTCGAGGAGCTTGAGGCACAGAAACCCCAAAATGCCCCCGAAAGTATGCCAGCCACTGAGGCCATGGAGCAGCCCAATCCCCTAGTAGAGGAGATTCTAAGCAACGACCAAAGCCCCAACAGTGAGGCCCACCAGTCACTGGGCGGTTTTAAGCCCGTGGATCCTGTGATGGCTGCCGAGGCAGAGCAATTGATCACCGACTTCTTGAATACCCTCAAGAAAAACGAAGAGAAAACCGAGACTGAGCTGGCCATGGAGATGGCAGAGACCCTTGACAAAGAGGACAAGGAAAAGCCACTGGAGCAGGAGTCTGGGGGAGTGTCGATTGAAGAGCTCAAAGTGCCAGAGCCCGAAATTGTCGATAAAAACGCCTCCGTGGAGGAGCAAATCGTGGAGGAGGAGCAAAAGCTGAAACAAGACTCTCCCATTATCAACATTATGCAACTGAGCCATCCCGATGACTATCAGATTCCCGTCCAGATCGTATCAATGGAGAAAGAGCCCATCACCGAGATCGATATCAAGCCACTCGCCGAGGAGGAAAAAGTGCTGCCCACCGATTCGGAGGCGAAACCCCAGGAGATTCCCATCCAGCACGATGATCAGCAGAACGAGAGTCTAGTCACTGCCGCCTATATGCCGCCGATCAGCATTGACGACATTGTGGAGCTGGTCAAAGAACGTCTAGATCAAACCCCCAAAACTGAACAAATGGCTCCCATGGAGCTGGTACTGACCCCCGGCGCTGAAGAGCCCATGGCCTTGATCCCGAGCCCAAACCAAAACGATGGCCAAAACAAACCGGAGCAGGAGGAGGTGCCGGAGCAGGAGGAGGTCTCATCTCCGATTGTTCAAGACGAGACGAGGGAGGATATCATTCTGCCAATTTACAAACGCATTACCAACGCCGATTCAGCCATGGCCAGTTTGCAAACTTTGCCAGTTACCTCCAGCAAAGGTGAAACGGGACTGGAAACGGAAAAGGAAACGGAAACAGAAACAGAAACAGAAAAAGAGTCTCAGCCAGAGGTGCGCGAACCAAAGTCCAAGCTGAAAATGGATGCTCGCAAGCGACGTTTCCTCTTCCGTGCCGATGCCAGCTAAATGAAATCCAAGGATCAACTCAACGCCTGTGACTCATTCTCATCCCGCCCATTTATATATACATATATTTATATGTGGTATGTGCAGCGCCTGCCCTAAAAACCAATCTCCTATATCCAAAATTATTATATGCGCTGATCCCCACTCATCAATTTGACTTAATACTTTTACATTCGAAATTCGATTCCCTAAAATGTAAGTTTAGCTCTTTTTTTTTTTATTTGTTTTCGCCACGAGTTTAAATACACTCACACTCACACACACACACACACACTCCCACACCAACAACAACAAAAGAGACAAAAAATTGGAAAAAAATTTAAATAAATTTGAAAAAGAAAATATACTTCGAGATTACTTTGTGTCAAGTAGAAGGTTAGCTGGCTCCATCGTGCTTAGGTTTGAGTGTCTTCGCTTATTTTTCTTAATGCCATTCGACCTTGGAACGATAGAGATGGCCAACCGAGAAACAGCCTAAAGGGTCTCTTAACTAAAACCAGTTGCGAATTATAAGCGAAAGCATTCCACATTCCATCTTTTCGAGCTCTTTTAGGGAGAGGACTACAATTAAACGAGAACCAGTTGGGAATTGCATGACATAATGCTCAAAAATTTGCTCTGATTTGAATTTTATTATCTAGAATTTATTTAATTTATATATTTTTGTTTGGTTTTTATTTTTTAACACTTAAACTTTGGGCAATTAGCTGTATGAGGCTACTACCAGGTGTGAGAACTCTTTACAAATATTACGTTATGCACGGAGAAAAAAACAGGAAAAAAATGGACAATCATCACAATATACCAAAAAAAAAAAAAATTATAATAATAATAATAAACCCCCATTAAACCCAATTTACAACGACAAAAAAAAAAGGATGAAAAAAAATACTGAATAAGTTGGTTTTTGGCTACGCCTCCGTCTCCTGTTCCAGTTCCCCGGCCTGTATCTCCTCGGGTGTACGCAGATCGATGGCAAACTTTTGCCTAGTGGGTGTAATTGTATCACTGGGGGCATTGCCCGCTCCCGCTCCCGCTCCATCACCATCTCCATCCCCAGAGGTCTCTTTGACGCGTCGCGAATAGTCCTGAAAAGCGGCGGCCAAGGCGAAGGTCAATTTGCGGGCCATGGCTCGGCTGTCGCAGACGAAAGCGTGCACCTCGAAGGGATGTGGATTGGAGTCATCCTTCACCACGATCATGGCAAAGACACGGGTATAGACCAGATCCTGCACCCCATACGATATCGTGTCTATGGGATAGCTCCAGTTATTGATGCTCGACTTGGGCGAAATGATTTCCAATTGCACGCCGTCGGTGGACACTTTCAGCTCACAGTTGGGCAGCACTTTGTTGGGTGGCAAATTCTTGGCCACACCCACCATAATGTCGACGGGGCGTCGTGTGTACTTAATGCCCCACAAGCCTCGGGCTACCTCTGAGCCGATGTATTTGACCTGCAACAAAAGGAAAGGGGAAAGGTGTGATTATTCATTTGCTTCCGCTGCGCATGCGTTGTCAGACCCAGACCCAGACCCAGACCGACACCGGATGCCTCCCACTACACACACACACACACACTCACACATTGACCCAGCCAACCGAATCGTGTGCGTGTGTCTGGTCTGTATTTATCCCCCGCAAGCATCGTTCGATCGGATGGTATATTAGGCTAGCCAAAACATGGCCAAAAAATTTGTTTAGCCCTTAATGGGGAGCTTGAGTGAGTTATTGATGTCAAGATTGTTTGGTTCACCTGGATTAAACCCATCTCTGAGGGGTATACGAAGGTCGGACAGGTGAGTTCCCTTCGTTTTTGGCTGTTTATTGTGTTTACACACTCTTTCACATACGTTAAGTCAGTTGGGCTTCACTCACCTTGAAGGTTATGGGCAAATCCTCCACATTCACTTGGCTATCCAGATCGGTGGAACCGCTGGCATTATCGTTATTAGCGGAGGCCATGCTCTATGGGGGAACTTTACGGTATCTGAAATGGTTCCGAATAAGGTTACAATTATGCATTCCTTTTGATATTTGTTTGCATTACCCTCAAAAAAAAAAAAAAAAAAATAGAAGAAGTAAACGAAGAATGAAATGAGAACCCACTGTTTGTTTTTTGTGTTTTTAACAATAAACTTTTTACATGGTTTATTTTTAACTTTTGCTTTATCAGGGAACTAATCGTTCTGCTTGTTTGTTGTTGTCGTTGTTGTTCTTGTAGTTGTTGTTGTAGTTGTTACCTTTGCCGGCACACAAACCCGACTAACAGTCATGAATTGCCACTGCCGTCGCGGCGGCCAACAAAAGGTGTTGTAAGACCTCTGTACGCTCCATCCCCATCCCCATCCCTCTCTCTCTCTCTTTCTCTGTGTATTGTGGGGTCTCTTTATTTCTCTCTCTGTCTCTGTGTCTCTCTCTGTCATTCTCTACCTTTATCTCTGCACACACATCACACACAAAAGAGAATTAGTTTCCTTTCACGCGCTGTCATAGCAACCAACAAACAAATACAATAACTGAAGCAACAGTTAGTTCCATCGTAGTGCTCTGACATTTGTCGACTAACAATATTATGATATATGTTGTAAATGGTAATTTGCATTATACTAAACAGTCAAACGAAACAGTTCCAATTCCAGATCAAAGACAAACATGAGTGGGAATATATTGCAAAGTGATCAAAGAGAGAGAGAGAGAGAGAGTTACTATACTACTAGGATTACCTAGACGATCTATAAAACTATTAAATAGGATTTTCAGAGTTTTCGCCTTCTTATATTTGAATTTACTATATTATTTTTTTGTTCTTAAGCCTTGAATCTCTGGCTTATGAATTCTGGCTTTCACTAAGGCTCAAACCACTTGGGAATTCTAAGGACAAGTCGAAGAACCATCTCAAATTGGGGAATTATCCCCAAATTTGGTATTTATTTTCTTTAATACAGGTAAATATAGAGTATTTCGGTTTCAGTGTGTGACAAACTGAAGAACAACTTACGAGTTAGGATAAGATACCGATGGAGTAGTGTAGAGCACTTCAGATACGGTTTAAGTGCAAATTTAACCACTCAATATTTCAATATTTACTATTAAAAGAGTATTTCGCTTTCGATGTGTGAATTCGATGAACTTTTATTTTATTTTTGGCTCAAAGAGTTTTCATTGTTTTTGTTAGAAATGCATTATTAATATGTATTTCCTCACGCAGTTAATGATGGTGGATGGTGGAGATGGGGGAGGGCGGCGGGTGTAGGAGTACTTACATATATATTGTACATTAAACCGGACATAACAATAACATAACAAAAAGAGTTGCATGTCTGCAAGTTAATGACCATCATCAGAGAGAGAGAGAGAGAGAGAGAGAGAGCGAGAGAGAGAGAGATTAAAGTCAAAAGTATAACAAAATAATTTCAATGCAGTTATGACGTCATTACAGTTAAATTTAAAGGGTTATGGATGGAGGTAATGACCTGCCATCAAGTGACAATGGCAACTAATTGCAGGTCAGCACTCTTTCTCTGGCTCCCACTTTTCCTCTTTGCTCTTCTCCTCTCCAACTGCCTCCATCGGTGGGCAAATGAGATCAGTTCTCGGTCGTAAACCGGCTTCAAAAATCTAGAGCATAACTGAGATCTGCTCTCAGGGTCGAGAAGTACACTATAAATAGATTTGATAATACCAATTTCCAGACCATCTGCTTCTAACTCAACCGTAGTGAAGTGTGCAACGCCTTTTCAATTTCAAGCTATTTTACACGAAAATAATTCATTCCAGATCCACTCGAATGTAATCGTTTCCGATTTTTATTTGTTTTTCTTTCGGTTGCGATTTTAGTTATTTTCTGTGATACAGTCGTCATTGAATAAAGCAAATACCACTACATGGTTATTATGTTTCAAACCAACTCTCGGATTATGTCTATATTGCATTTCCATAGAAACTAGACACTCTCAATGAAAGGTAATTTCCCTCCTGGTCGAGGAACTGCCTGATCAGATGGAATATATGTATGTACATATCTGTTTATATCCGATCCGATGTTCAATAACGAAATTAACATTAGGATACAAACTGAGGACAAATTGGTTGATGTACAGTGTTTGTATCTAAACGAATCATTCGCCAATTTCGCATTTCGCATTTCGCATATATGCAATGTTTACTGTTCATTATTGCCGCAAGTCAAATGAAATGTTTATTGTAATTTCACTCTCTTCACGCCACAAACACGGTGTTGGGGCTGTCTGACTGATTGATCGCTGACCAACCAAGCCATAACCCAATTTTATATAATTTTCCACTGACAAAGAGTCCGAAGAGCGGAAGCTGCTCATATAAGCATATCTCCTGTGGACTTTTATCATATCGCATATCACATATAATAGTGTGTGTTTATGTGTGTGGTGGGGAGGGGGGGGGGCAAAATTTATTTATTTATTTTTTAATCATTGTCATTCGAAGCGCGCACTTTACTCCACATTGCGAGTGAGAGTATGAGTCATCATATCATTTATACTTGCACTGTGTTGATTCACTTTGCACATCCTCACAATCTCAACCTGAACTGGTCGGCACTATCATCCTCAGAAGCCGTCTCTCTCTTTTAGCGTCACGCCGGAGCTGAAGCAACGTAATCTTATCGCACTCCCCCCTTTTGGTTAATTGCTAGCAGCCAAGATAAATTTTCACTCTATTTGGGATTTTTTTTGTTTTGTTGCTATTGCGTTTCCACGTTATTTGTCTATTTGATATGTACGTTCTCGGTAATAAATAGTTATATTTATATATATTATGTTTCCCAACGGATTTCAAGAGATAGTGAAGCCAGTTGGCACCCGCATTTATATATATATAAATATGCAATTACCGATCTTATCGCCGAGCGTGTTTTGTGTGTCGAGTAACTTGGGCCCGCTCGCACACCTGATACCTGCTGCCAATTCGACGTTGATCGCGCGACTAATTTTTTGAATTTGGAGCCAATGGTGGCGGCAGATAAGCAGTTTAATGTGGTTAAGCAGTATCTGCTGATAAGCAGTACTATCAGCTGTTCGCACTGAGGCGCTCTCAGACAGGCGTACCGTGAACTAGAATGGGCACTGTGGCGCTCCCAAACAGGCATACCATGAACTAGAATGGGCACTGTGGCGCTCCCAGACAGGCATACCGTGAACTAGAATGGACACTGTGGCGCTCCCAGACAGGCATACCGCGAACTAAAATGAGCACTGTGGCGCTCTCAGACAGGCATAAAGCGAACTAATGTGGGAACACTGTTAAGTTAACAGCAGCGAATCCAAGATTCACACCACTCTAACGAAATGGTCGATAACTCTGCTAACTTGCAAACCATTGTTTGGCGCTGCTGTGTTTCGATCACGTTTGAATTCGCCTCATTCGCTCAATCGAACGGTTCGAAGTTCGCCTCATCAAACCAATCGGGTGGCTCACATGTTTGATCATACCAATCGGGTGGCTCCTATGTTTGATCAAACCAATCGGGTCTGGCTCGTATGTTTGATGCAACTATTTTGAACCAATTGGTATGAGTTCGAGGTGGTTTGAGTAGGTTTGATGAAGTTTGATGAAGTTCGATCGCAGCAGCACGAGGAAAGGACGCGAAACGAAAGTTTGTTATTAAATAAATAAAATAAGTAAATAAAAAGTGAATGACAAGTTTCCACGAGTAGCAATTACAAGTCGCGACACCTGTGTGGTTATTTGGTGATGGAAGCATTGGTAGAATACGACGCGAACAACAAAAACAACAAACACAACAAAAGCCTGGCGATGACGCAATCAAGGGAGCCCCGGCTGCCCATGCCGCTAAGTGAGAGTGAAAGAGAAAGAAGAGTGATCGGAAATAATCCGTTTGTTTTTGTTTTGTTTTTGTGCTTTTTTTTCATGTGTAAGTGTGTGTGTGTGTTTGTGCAGTGAAGTGAAGTGAAGTGAAGTGAAGTGAAGTGCAGTGTGATTAACAACAACAACATTTGCAGACGAATAAGATGGAATGGAAAGGTAAGATAAATGAAAATGAAAGTCATTAAAAACTTAAAGAGAAGAAAATGGAGACATTCTTTTCCCCAATTTCAACCCTTCAAATTCAAATTCAAATCTTCTGGTTTTGGCAAAATCCTCGATATAATGTGAAATCTTGATTTGAGTCTATGCTTTCCCCTTTGATTAGAAACAGGTGAAAGAGTAGGTGGGTCATCAATTGAGTGTCATGCTGCAGCTGTTTCACTTCTATTCCCCACTCCGAGTTCCATTAAAGCATACTGCTCTGCCTTTTCATAGTATATTATGCAAAATAATAAATATTCGCCACTGGAAGCGTTTATAGGGCCAGAGTAGAGGCATAGACATTGGCCACAGGCAGGACAAGGCGAAGGTGAAGGCGACGGACCTGGAGATGGAGATCCCCTTCATGCTATGCTGTTCTTCTCTCTTTAGTTACCAATTCCAAGCTCCTGCTAAGTGTTGAGTGTGATTAATGAAATGGCCGCAAGCTGTGGGCAAGGGTAAGGCTAGCTAAGGACTTTGCAACACACCCGCGCACACCCACCCACACACCTGCGGGGAGATAGGGGAAAGTTGTATGTGTGCTGGGGGACAACTTGTTTTTGGGGTTAAATAGAGTTCAGGACCATAGAGTCGAGTGTGGATGAAGCGAGTGAGAGTTGCTTCGCTTGATTAATTTCACTGCATGGAATATAATTAATTTGGTATTTACATAGGGTCTTGGCTAGAGAGAGAGCAGCATCCCCGACTCCATTTCCATCTCCATCTCCGACTCCGTTGATAAAAAGTCATTAGCTAAATTGTTCAAAAATTTGGCTCCACGGCGACAGGTGTGTGTGTGTGTGTGTGTGTGGGTGGAAAAACACTTTGCTTTCACTGGGTCATTTAAATTCATTACACAAAGACAACAGCAAACACACAGAAAAGAGAAAACTTGAAGGAGGCTTGAGGAAAAACCGTTTGGCCCGTTAATTGACCACAAAACTGGGGCTCGTCTCGTCGCGTTGTTTCCTCGTCTGGTCTCGTCTCGTCTCCTCTCGCATCTCGGCTTAGCGATGTGGAAAACTTTCATGAATTTTCATTGCTCGCGATGCTTTTGTGGTTGCCCAAAACTTGATGCCTTACGCCACTGGGTTAATGTAATGGACCGACCGTTCCCTCCCTTCCCTTCCCTCTTCTTCGTCACGATTCTAGGACCAGGGCGTATGACATTGAAATCCTTTCAGCGTTGCCGCACAGGAGAAACAGCAACAACAACAATGGAAACGCGTTTCTCTCCTCCCCCCAACCCCTCCAAAAAAAGTAGTTCACAATAGTTTCCGTTGTTGTCCGCAAAACGCTGTCCACCTCTGTCCGTCGGCCTCAGTTATCCTCTGCGCCGCCTCCTCTTTGTTCATTTATCCCTGGGGGTGGGCAATGCTAAGTACTTACGATAAGTGAATACCATGGTGGGCCTCGGCCCCTCTCTTACACTCCGCACCCCACCCCACCCCACCACTCATCGTGGTTACGCCTCGTTAGCCACAGCTGTTTGACAAACTATGCTTAAACTTAACAATTTAACTATTTAATTAACTGAACAAACGAACAACTGATATTCCAACTGATTTCCCATTAAAAGGCAAGAAGGCTCCACAATAGAAATTTTGGTCTGCTCTTACCCCTTCCCTCTCGCCATCACACCGACAATTGTCGTTTTCATGAGAAATTTTGTGGGTCAGGTTTATTCTAAAGCAATTTGATTCTTATGAAAGAAATTCAATTTTAAATAACAATCACTCAGTAAGGTTAGACTTACCAACGAAATGTCACTTGGTAAGGTTAGGCAACTCACCAATAAACGCGTCTGAGCTAAGCATGACTTAATGACTCTCCGAGTACATTTGCTGCAGTTTCGGTGTTCTCCTCTAACCTTGCAAGCTGTGTTTAAAATGTCAAAAGATCTCGAATTGGCACCACGTTTGGCATGGCGCACTGAAAGCAGGTAAAGCTAACTGTGAATCAAAACCAAATCCAAATGAAACGAATCAGAAATCACAAGTCAACTTAATTATTAAACATGCTTTGGGGGAAGCATGAGCCGCAGGAGACAGGACCACGATGAAAATTCGATGATGGATGAGCTGACGATTGCCACTGCTGATGGAGAATGACAACACATGCCATGTGTCTGTCCTGTCGACGGGACGGGACAAAGCAACGGAGGCTTCTCGCTCTCGTAAATCAAAAGCCAAATCAGGCGACATACTGAAGTTTCCACCGAAAAACCAACCAACAAACAGTAGCAGGAACAACAACAACAAACAATCATCCATGATAGCAGCAAATGTTTGCGAATTTTATGCGAATTACGCCTAATTAGCATTCTCCCCACCAACTGGGGAGATCACAGCGAGCGAGAGTTCAGTTCGCTGGTGTCCCCAGCTGATTATAAGCACGATTTCATATGCAAAAACATACGCGCCATACGGTTGACTGTGCCTAGAAAAATGCATCAGGGGAACTCTGTTGATTCTCTGTTGGTTGCTGTCGTCGTAGCCCATCGCCATCGCCATCGACATCGTCATCGCCAGTGCTATCGTTGTAGTTGTAGTTGTAGTTGTTGAAGTCAATGGGAAGCCAATAAAATTATGCGAAATCGGAATGTGTGTGTGCGACCGAGTGGAGTAAATTGTATTTACAAGCAACCAACATGGCACAGAACAGAGCAGCAGAGCACAGAGCAACCCGGCACATAGGAATAGGCAGAGGCAGATGCGGACGCAGAGGCCAAAGGGACCTACAAGTCAAAGGCGGGCAACGTAGACGACGGCGACGACACGACCCGTGGTTCAATTGCCTACGCTACTCTGGCTGGCTTGTTGGCTGGATGCTGTTGCTCCTAGGCGCCTACAAGTCATCACCCTAGGGGCCATCACCAAATGTTGCAATGCTGTTGCATTTGCTCTCGCTATGGTTAGGCATGTGTTTGAAATTTGTACGGTATATTGACTATCTTAAAAAGTAACAACTATCCCCGAGATGCGTTTTTTGGATAGCCTAGAAAAGATATTGTATCCGTCCTCCAGGTATTCCTTTTCTTCTAATGGCTGGGACTATATTGTAGTCAAAAACGTCTAATCACTGCTTAAACGCCATCAATTGATTGATTTCTCTTTCCCCAGAGTAGACTTAAACGTATTATTCGACTTCCACTTCCGAATATTGACAATTAAAACTCATTTGTATCTAAGTATATTTCTGTATCTACTGAAGATCAACATTTAAAAGCGTATTCAGGATTCTATACGAAGACACAAGACTGGGAAATGGAGAATATTGTATTTTTAGTTAACCACTTTGCCCATGCCGAATGGAAGAGTTCTGCCCTGTTCTGTTCTGTTCTGGTCTGTTCAGTTGAGTTGAGTTCAGTTTAGTTCAGTTCAGAGATGGGGGAAGAGTTCTTCTGGGTTTTTGGGCTTGCTAATTGCGGCAATGGTTGGTGCCAGCAGCAGCAGCAAAAACAGCGGACATATCAAAGGGTCCCGAGAACTGAAAGCAATTGCAATTTTGGATTCTGTGATCTGGGGCTTAGGCCCCTTTTTATCTCTGCTTTATATGGCAGCCAAGCGTGGCTCTTATTAATGATTAATTAAAAAAACTGCATGCTGTGTGGATGTGTGGAGGAGTTTGATGTGGTGGAAGGGAGGGAGGAAGAGGGGTGGGGGATGCTTATGACATATGTAGGATTTAATTGGGCAAACAAAATGCTCCGTTCTGCCGGTATTTACTCCAGAGTGCTGAGAGCGAGGACGAGAGAGGGAGTGGGAGTGGGGAAATGGCAGAGGAGGACGTTTCTTTCCAATGCCACACATTTTGTTGGAAAACTGTCTTGTCTCTCTTTAGTAAACTAGTTGCGCCTAACCATTCGGTGCGAGGGAACAAAATGGCAATGGAACAATTCTCTTAAGCAATGGGGCAGGTCGTAACCAAAACGACAAAGCGACCGACCAACCAACCAACCAACCGACCGACCGACCGACCCCACGACCAACCGACCGACCAGCGACCCCAACGACATCGTACATCGCCGACTCCATCTATCCACGCACACGACTCCATGTCGTCTGATTTGGACGAGCGGCAAGGAATACAGCAGCGGTAACGGCAACGCCAACGCCAACTTGGCCTAGAACAGAATCAGTCGTCAGTTTGTCCTAAGCGGATTTGGTCGACACGTGGTGCTCTATATATATATATATCTAAATGTGTGTTTGTGTGTGTGTGTTTGTTTGTTTGTTTGTTGTGTGTGTTGAGAGTGTGTAGGGGATTGGGTCGTCGTCTTCATCTTCTATTACTTGCTGCACAAGATTAGGAATTTCGAAATTCTTTCGAAACAAAAAACCAAAGTCATAGCGGAGACAGGACCTTATTTGGCGCGTGAATTTAACGCTTGGCCTAGGTCACGTTTCTGCACGTGACACGACCACGACCACAAGTCACAGCACTGTATGTATGAGTGCGTTCTTATATTTTTTTTGTCGTTGCTAACCATTTGAATGTTGTTGTTGCCTGTTTTTTGTTTTTTTTTTTTTTTTTTGATTAAGTGTTCTCTAGAAGTCTATTTGCGTATGTGTTTGTGTGCGGTTGACATTCGATTTACTTTCGCCCAAAAACCACAAAATAAATAAAAAAGTAGCATACTTTTTGGCATAGGAAACCGCCGCAGCATCCTTTCCAGCAACAACAACATAGAAAGAGAAAACGTGTGTGATTTTCGCTCGATATTTGCATAAATTAAGTAGAAGAAAAGAACACAAAAAAAAAATAAGAAAAAAACAGCGTCGCTCAGAGACTCACTGGCTTAATGAGTTTTTAATACGCTGCCGCGTTTTTTGTCTCTCCTGTGTGTGTGTGTGTTTGTGTGTGTGTGTGTGTGTGTCTGAAACCTAGAAACCATTGCCACAGGATTTGCGCTTGACTCCTTCCGCTAATTTATTGAGCTGGCCCCAAAAGAGTTTCGGACACCAAAAAAACAAAAACCAAAACCAAAAGAAAGAAGACAAATAAAAGAAGAGAACTAAAAAATAAACCACTAATTTGCACCCGAGAAAGCGCCAAAGGAAAGTCTGCGTGTGAAAAGCGGAAAACTTTTTTTGCCGGGGTAAGTCACAGATTAAAGTTTTGAAGAAAAAAGGTGTTGCAAACTTTGTTCAGCTCATCAAATCAAAGTAAAATAGCAGATTTACGATAAATGATATCTCTCTTCGTCTGAGGTTAATTCATTGACCTGAGATTCAACAGCATCTTGATCTTCATTTGATTAACTAAAAAAAGGGTTTGACTTTCTGTTCAGTTGGGGGATCCACTAATGATCCTGATCACCTGAATAAGTTGGAGTAAGTCCCTGTTTACCCAATACTGTTACGCTTTTAAAGCTCAGAGTATTGCGATTTGTGATTTCTCTCATCTGTCAGAGAACAATTCCCGATCCAATTTATGAAACTTAAATTAGTCTGCTTCTTGCTTGCTTTATTGCATAATTCGTTTAAATATTCCTCTTCACTAATTCCCATTGAATGTGAATAAAAGAATTAGTTGCATTGATATTTGAGCTGAAATCTTTTGGCTTTTGAGCAATTGACTCAATTGCGAGATTTGACTTTTGCTTTGTCTCTCTGCCCAAAAAAACAAAACAAAAAACATTTGAATGCAAATGAATGTTCTATTCAATTGTCTAATGCAAAATGTATTCAGCAAATTTATCCTGTCCTGTTCTGTCCTGAATATATATACCCAAGGCAATTTGTTTATTGCATTGTCAAAATATTTTGCATGGAGACTGTCAGAAAAATGCACAATTTATATACTCTATATACAAGAAGAATTGTATATAGATATTCGAGAGGCATTTTCATATTCTGATGCTGCTGCTGCTGCTGCCACTCGAGCGAATTTCGACTTATCGTTAATTACTACTGACAGCCAAACGACAAAAAGCATTTTCGCTTTGACCAATCCTCAATTCTGAATTATTAATGCAAACTGATTAGTTTATTTATGCATGTACATAGACCGAAAAGGCAATAATAACAACAATGCAATGCAACAATGCAAATAACAATCATTTGGGTGAAAGTGTAAAGCAATTTCCCATAGAAATCTTATCACGAATTATTAATTAAAATGTGCAACTTATCCAAAAGGAAGCATATCGAATGACAATTAGAGAAAACGACAAAACAAATCCGAAATCAGAAAACACAAATTTTCCGCTGATCAAATTAGAACTTAACTTTTACCCTATGACCTTTTGACTATTCATATCGAATTACTAAATCAGAAATCATGTGGGGTCGACTTTGAGATACTCTGTGATGTATTAAAGCAATTAAAACTCTATTGCTCCAAGTGTTTTCTACATATGTGTTACGGCTTACTTTCGCCCAAAAACCACCAAAAAAGTGCGTAGCATACTTTTTGACCGCATCCTTTCCTGCAACTACATAAATTAATTATAATGCTCGTTGTTTACCCTTGAATGTAGGGTAACAACATACAAAAAATCAAGCATGCCAATTAATTTGCCTATATATTATATATGTATATAAGTATATATCTATTCGATATTTCTATTTGAGCGGATATTTACTTACTTATTTACAATATTTAGCTAAGCAAAAATAAAATGTAAATATTGTTGAAATTTTAGAACAAATATTAATTAAAATTGGTTGTAGACATATATATAAATACATATAAGTACATATATATAGACATATATACGTCTATCTATTTATATATGTGCATACGCATTATATGTAATTAATTTGTTTTTCCACACAAATGTGAAAAATCGAAATGGTTTCATTTTACAATCGCCAAAGTTTTTAAAAATTCTCTTTGCCAAAAAGCAGGTATATTCATTTTGAGAATAACTGAACTCAATGAATTAATCCTTTCTGTTTTATGGATATGTGGGCAAGAGTATGCAATTGTCGTTGAGTTTTTCGCTACTTTCGTCACGTAGATAGGCGGCAGTAGGCAGGTAAAAAGTTAGTTTGTTGTTCACCATTTTTGATACGAGCTGCCCACCGAAAATGCGATTAAGCAAATATGTCAAATGCATTTCGAGCTTTTTGGTTTTTGTTTTTGAGCTATACAATAATAAGTATTTAAGTTAATTTTAATGTTGTTTGCTTAATGCGTTTTTTATGTGCGGCAACAGCAACAGCAGCAACCACACCAATAACAACAATAGCAACAAATGAGGCATATGCGTGATATGCAGCCATGTTCTGTGTGTTGCCTGCAATTTGTGTACATCTCTCACTCACTCTATGTATGTGTCTGTTTGTGTGTGTGTGTGTGTGCGACGGACAAGCATATTCCGCATACAATTAAAAATAATTATTATCAATTTACGACGAACAACAATTTTCAATTTAAGTTTTATTTTATTTATTAAAAGTGCTCAATGCTGGCGGTTGTTGCTCGCTCTCTCTTCTCTCTCTGGCTCATTCTGTGTGTCCTAATGTCAGGTCAGGTCAACTTCAATTTAAGCTGTCCTATCGCTAGCGAAAAGTCGATGCAGGAAGCTGCCAGGGAAATGCCATTCAATTGTTGCAGCATACAAAACAAAACAAACAAAAAAAAAAAACCAACGACCAACAAAAATATATAAAGAGAAAGAAAAACCCTTCTCCATATCCTTTCTCTATACGTATGCAAAGCAATTAAAATAGCCACAGCGTTGCATTGATTGTGAGCTGCAGTCAGTGCGCTTCACACCGCAGCGGCTAGCGGCTAGTGGCGAGCTACACACATATGTGTTTTCGTAGTGCTCTGCTGCTGGTTTTTATCGCCATCGTGTCGCCACTATTTTTACCTTTCTGCACTATGAATTTTGTTTGGCCCCTGCCACTGCAATCGATTCTAGCATAAAGGTTATAATGTCTGAACAATGTTTTGAAGTGGCTGTACTTAACCTTCGATGAACGGAAGACTCTTAGACCCCTTTCCAATCGTGCGGAATGATCGATGATAGAGTATCAGAGCCGAAAACCACACAGAAATCAAATCGAGTTTAGATATATTAAATTTCTTCAAAAAATTTAGAGATTAAATACAGTTTAAAATTGATCAAACCGTTACCGATGTCTACAGACTTAAATATTCTAATTGTATTTCAACTATTCATTCAATTTTCACTAGCTCTGAGGCTGTTCTGCTTAAAGTCTGATTTTAATACTTTAACTTTAGTCAAGGTTTAAGTAATCGACTAGCCCGTTGGGTTATGCTTTAGATTTATTTCAATCAGTTAGAGTATTAAATTTTCGTGAGCTCAATCCCTCTCGCTTTGGCCATTCTTATCATCATTGCATTATTTGCTTTTGTTTCTCTCGTTTTTTGCTTTTCATTTTCCACATTTTGTGGAAATTTCATTGAATTTCAATTAAAATGCGCGCCATGATGCAGTTGTGAAAGAGGAGATTGAGATAACTGAGGGCCAGCAATAACTAGTTTTCCATTGTTTTCCCAAAGTTCATTGTCTGGCAAAACGAGAGCAAAACTTTATGAATGGATCCATATCGAGGACTAAGCAGTTATATGGCTTAATTTGCCACAAAACAGTTGCCACTCACTTGCCACTCCTCTCGCACCTTTAACCCAAGTAAACTTTGCAATTTTTCAATTGTAAAATCATTGACCTTGGTCTCTCTAATTCCATTTGGCCGGAAGCTCAAGCGTTTTGGTTATCGATTCTGCTATCCATTAGATACTTGGTTAACAAACAGTTGAAGAACGATGAAAAGTCTCTTAAAATTCAAATGATATCGGTATAATTGTAATGGCATATTGATATGTAGTTGTAACCGTTACCGGTTACCGTTACCGATGCTGGTACTCGGCATATATTTAATAAAAACAATTGTGAGAAAATTGTTCATCTGAAAATTAATTGGTTTTACTTGACTCCCGCCGGATGTAGGGGAGAGGAAGCGGGGCAAGGGCGCGCCCTTAGATCCTTATGCAAATCGCATTTTAATAAACTTTCCCAGCGTTGCTGAGTTGCGTCAATTTTCATTTACAGTTGGTTCACTGGGTGCGCCTAAAAAAATCCAAAAAAAAAAAAAAAACGAAAAACAATGCCAGAAAAATCCTAATTAAATTTAAATTAACTTTAAGCAGTTTGGGGCTTTGTGTACTTTGCTCCTCTTACCTCTCTCTCTCTCTCTATCCCTCTCCCTTTCTCTGTCATTCAATTCTTGTTCTTCTCTGTTCGGCGGATGAGGGGCTGGGGTTCCATTTAGGTTTATTATTTTTCCGGTTTTTCCGTTTTGGCTTTCTTTCATTCTTTTTTTTTTTTGATAGCTCATTAAAAATGTGAAATTCCTTTACATGTTGAACGTACGGAAAATTGAATTGAATTTAATATCAGTTTTTCTTCAAAGCATCATCACATGTGGATGATAATCCTAAACACCACCATCACCCACCCCCTCCCCTCCAGTCGTTGTCCCCCGCATCATTTCCCCGTGGAATATGCAAAAGCAAATATGGCGTAAGCAGATAAAACGTTTTCAACATTAAATGCGTTAAGTGATTTTTAAAGTACATTTAACAAGCGACATATAAAATATTTTCTTCGCGAATTTTTTGGGGGGCGAAAAAATGGAAAACGGAAGCATAAATAACAATTTTGCGAGTGTGTGTGTGTGTGTGTGTGTGTGTATTGACAAATGAGTGGGAAAGAAGAAAAAGTGAAGCAAAAGGAGGCAGTGAAGCGGGACTTGGGTGCGGAGTGTGTCTCTACACATGTTTGGTAATTTCCTTGCTGATTGTTGCCTGTTTTCTCGTTTCTCTCGCTTTCTTATTTCGTTTGGTTGTCGCTTAACGATTGCCGGTTGCCTAGGACAAATGTGCTACAATTTGCCAAACGAATTGGTCGACTGAGAGCTCCGTATCTTATTTCCATCTCCATCTCTACATCCTCTCGCTTGATGGTCTCATTGCAAAGTTCCCATTTCTATCACCTGTTCTCCTCCATGTGCCTTAGCTCTATTTTCTATCCGCCACGTTTTTAATATCGAATAGAGTTCAATGCCAGATTTGCTTCTGTTTGCCAAAGTCCTTCTCACTAAGCAGTAAGATCCGGATTTGGTTGTTCCAAAGGTGATCAACAGAACCTAGATAAGGTTAGGCCCAAGCAATTCGAAAGAGGCTGGTCTAATAAGAATTTATACATCCGATAAGGTTAGGCTGCAGCTTTACAATTGTAGTCTAAACATATTTCATGTGAATGAATATAAGAATGTAAATGTTAGGTAAGGTTAGGTTTACGTTGCACGTTATGAGCTCTTTGAAATGTTGGGTCTTATCTTAGGTAAGGTTAGGCTGCAGAACGAAACGAATTAAAGTTAAGCGATCTAGAGTCTGGTATGCAGTAAATCTGTGTCTGTGAGTTTTAAAATTACTTTATTTCCTTGTTAGTTTAAAGAACTAATTCTTTGCTTTCGTTTGATATGCTGGTTTCTGCTTGCTTTCAACTTTAACCTTTATTTAAGTATCAACTAACGTATACGCAGTGTGGCCGCATGTAAAGTCTAAATGAGAGAGAGAGATGTAGATAGAGAGAGTAAGAGAGAGAGAGAGAGAGAGAGAGAGAACGGGGTAAAGTGGCGATAAATTAGCTGCCAAATACTTTGATTACTTAATCAGCAAGCAAGGCTAAACGAGTGGGTGGTGCTGAGGCAGAGCTGGTGAGGGCGGTTCAGCTGCTTTGTTGCCATCAGATGAAACGAAACGAGCGTTTAAATGAGCTTTAAATGTGCCCCTGAGTCAGCACGCACACACATAGACAGAGAAAGAGAGAGAGAGAGAGAGAGGAAGAGAGAGAGAGAGGCGAAGAAGAGAAGAGACCAAGTGGGGAAGAAGCAGCGGCAGAGTGGAGACACTGCAGGCAAAGCAACTGCAGTGAGCAGCAGCAGCAGCAGCAAATTTAATTGAAATTGAAAGCACTTTAGTGTCCTTTTTGCCCTGCCGCCTTGAAACGAGTTTGAGTTCGACTCTTGCCTGTCCCAGTCCTGGTCTCGGTCCTGGTCCCGCTCCCAGTCCATCCTCCTGGCCCTACTTCTGTCCCTGGTTGCATGCAACTAATTTGTGCCACTAATGAATTTATTTGCCACTTGTATGCTGGAAACGTGGGTGCAGGAGCAAAAGAAAAGAACAGAACAGAACAGAAATATAAAAATCGGGCAAAATGAAAAGCAAACGGCGACACTTCGCAGGCATCGCTAAGAAATGCTTGGTGAAAGGCTTCAAGGCGACGACAAGTCTCAGCAGCAGCAGCAGTAGCAAACGAATTCGTTTGAAAATTAATTTTCCATTTCACAGGAAAAATGCCATGAGTGTCGGTCTGTGTGTGTGTGTGTGAGGCTGCCTCTTCCATGTGTCGCCCAGCTACAAGAGCTCCGTGTCGAATTACAATTTATTGGCTGCTAAGTGGCTGCCAGACAGTCAGCCAGTCGAATGCCTTTACACTTTTCATAATACCCTAAGATTACCTGTGAAATGTGAAGCATTTGGGCATTTGGAAACTTGACATTGCCGAAACGAAAACGAAGAAAGATCTAAGAAAACTTGGCCAGAACTTTGCGTCAAGCATCACTCAAATCAAATCATACCCAAACAGCGAAAAAATGCAAAAGCATAATCAATCACTTGATCAATCATCTGTGGCTCTTAAGTTCTGATCTCAAAAAGATCTCGACTTTCTTTGGCTAGAACTTTGTTTTGGCTTCTCCCAAAATTTGATGGAAAACTGAAAGAGGAAAAGTTGAAGAGCTCAATGGCAGCTGTGTGTTGGGAGGGGGGACTTTGTTTTCACAGTTTGGCAAAGTTGCCACTGCCACTGCCACATATCCTACAAGAATTCATGTTGCTTGGTCGAAATTTTTGCTGACATTTGCGGAAGGAAAACGAGAAAAAAAGAAGGCAAAAGAAAAGGAAAGGAAAGCGGAATGGGGTAAGAAAAGTGCAATAAATTGGGTTTAGTGTTTGCTAAAGCAAATCAAACAGAAGCCACAGCAGCAGCAGCAGCAGCAGCTGCAGTTGCTTTTACTTTAATTTTTAATTAAACATCCCTCCGTTATCCCCCCACCCTTGTCCTTTTTACACCTCAACCCTTTGCCCAGTGGCAATTAATGAAATGTGGCATAGAGTATAATTTTAACCCTTTTTTTTTTTAGTTTTTGTGGTGAGGTGAGGTTGAGACTATATTTTTAGTTATGGCAGCTAAACATGAGTTGTAATTAGGCTTCAAATTCCTTTTTTCCCCCATTGTGCCCGTCTTGCAATGCAAAGTAAAACAATGGGAAATGGGAAATGGAAAATGGCCAGGAAGAGGCATTCTCTCTCTTACTCCATTGTTGCCACAGTTGCATGTGGCAAAATGTGGCAGCAAAGAGTGAGACGGAGCAGGGGAGGACCAGGCCAAATTCATATTTGACTGGCACTCGTCATAGGCTCAGGACAGGTGCAGGACGCTCGACGACCAGGACCAGCCTGTTTGTTGTTGTTTTTGTAGCAATTTTCATGAGTGGCACTCGAGGAAAATATACTATTTATTTCTGCAGAGAGTGAAGTGGCAGGTGGGAGGGGGTAAGGTGGCTAGGTGGGGCATGGGTCAGAGGCTGCCCCAAATGAACCACATTTCTAGCTCGGCTCAAACTTTTAGCGTATATGAAAATAAAACGCAGTTAAATGCAAGGCAAGAAGAGCGAGCGAGACAGAGAGCAGAGCAAGAGATAAGGTGGAATTTTTGTTGCTGTTGTTGGTGTTGCACTTCTACACTTTGTTGCCTCTGCCTCTGCCTGTGCATCTGCTTGTGCCTCGGCGTTGAGTGAAAAACGTCGAGTTAAGTATGAGACGCACACAGTCACACAGTCACACAGACACAGAGCTCACATCTCGAGTGGCACTCATCTTGGCCAGGTGAAAAGAAGAAGAACTTGTGCCCAAAAGTATGCTGCTAACATGCAACGTACATTTACCCTCACTCTTTCCACTCCCTGTTTACCTCTGTCCATGTGTATGTGTGTGTGTGTGTGTGCCACATGTTGTAGCAAGTATTTGGTTAGTTTGCGTATTCGTTTTGCTTTCATGTTTCTGCTGCCACACTGCTTTGTGCTGTTGTTTTTTAGTTTTAATGAAATGTAAATGTTTAGTTATACACACACCCAAAGAGTAAAGAGAAATAGAGACAGAGGAATGAGAGAGAGAGAGTGAGGGAGAGGGGTGGTGAGGCTAAGGTGCCCCTTTTGTACTCATCTTGCTTTACCTGGCCAAATAAAAGTTGCAAAGCTGCGGCTATATTATATATGTAATATATGCGAGCGATATGAATGAGATATTTCCACTTACACAAACCGCTGCAGTAAATAATTGCAAACTGTTTTACATACATATATGTACATAGATACAAACAGATCATACAGTTAATGCCGAGTCTTTTTTTTTTGTAGATGATACAAGAAATTTATTGAAACAATTTTTATTAAAGCTAAGCAAGTTGAAAGTGACTCTAGATTGATTAGTTTAAAATATCTAGCTGAAGTAAATAGAGAATCAAGAAGCACACTTTTGACAAGAAACTTAAGAAACCAGCAAAAACCTGCAACAGCAATATTTAAATCAATAACCTACAAGTTTCATCAATATATCGTTTCAATAGATGAGCAAAATATTTCCAATCAGCATATAACTAAGTCGTTTTTCGGCCAATTTCAAAACGTTATCTCATTCTTAAGTTGAAATATTAAATCTGCAAAACTTAAGTGTACTCATTTTGTTTTCCTTTAAACCCAAATTCAATAAAAACCAAAAACGTACGAACATTTTATTAAGTTTGATAATAATTTGATACCTATATGAAAGAGACTTGTACCTAAGCTTTAAATGGCTCGAATCGCGGTGTGGTATATTTAATATGACCATTAAATTAATCCGCAATCCGCTTTGAGCACCTCTCGTGTCATATGTTTCAATTTTCAATTAGCTTTCCATTTGGCTTTTTAATGTGCGATGAATGGCGAAGCGAACATTACTTTCATATTTAAATTCTACTTACTCGCCATAGGTTTGGAGAGTCTATAGCTTGATCTGTATAATGGAAACAACGAGGGTAATGACCTCTAATGGCGCCGTTGAACGGGGCAATTGGCTAATTGGCTGGTTTTATTGGGCCTTAACTTCTTCTGCTGCTGCTGCTGATGCTACTTCTGCTTCATACTGTTCGAACTGTTGTACATATACATATGCATTAATGCATGCTGGTCATATGAAATTTCGCAGCAGCAACAAATTCACATTCACATTCAAATGTGTTTTTGGCCCCCGAAAATTTTTCATTACATTTTGCGGAATTGTTTGGCCAATGCAAGCAATCAGCAGGCAGCAATTTCAATTTCAATAAGCTAAAGTGCGTTTTGTGGCTACAAAAAACAACAACAATAACAACAACAAACCCAAAAACAAAAAGAAAAAACCTAAAAACTGAAAAAAAAAAACAAAAATAAAGGAAGAAGACATGTTGCAACCAAATACATACAACTACTAACAGCAGGGCGTGGCAATGGGTGGGCGACCAATACCGCTCCCGCTTCTATTCAAATGAAATTCATTTCATATGAAGCGAGAACAGAAACAAAAAAAAAATGGAGAAGAACGCACACACAAAAACTATAACACAACAAAACAAATGAACAAACATTGGGCAATTTGTACACATTGATGATGGACATGAGAGAAAGCAGGAGGAGGAGGAGGCACTCTCTGTAAGAGAGTGAGACGGTAGGTGGGGGGAGAGGGGGCGAATGGCTTGTCAACTTCTGGTCGAACGACCCCGTCGAGAGAAAGGGAAACAGAGAGTCCGAGGGGGAGGGGGAGAGAGTGAGAGCAGAAACTGCAACAAAATGGCATTTCCTTTTTGACTCTTCTTCGCGTTCGAGTGGAAATTTGTCAACGGATTTTGTTTACAGGCCGCGCGCGCTCGGCACTCGGCGCTCGGCGCAGCATGACAACAAATTGAAAATGCCCCAGCTACAAGGATAACAGCAAGGATAATAATAGTAGTCACCCTGTGAAAGCGGTGGCCAATGATGCCCGTCCGTCCGTCCGTACGTCTGACCGGCCATTTGTTTGCCTTTTGTGCGTTTTCATTGTTGTCAAATTTATTAAGTTACTCATACGCCCAGTGCAACAAAACAGCAAGAACAACAACAAAAACCGCAAACAACTGACAACTGAGCAGCAGTTTGCACCACCAACACCACATCCCACCTCCACTCCACCACTCCGCCACTCCAGCATTTCTCTCTCGCCCACTCTCTTTCTGTTTCTGTGTAAAGACCTCAGGTCACACTCGAAGCGGTATTGCATATCCCTCTGGGCATAGGGACAGCAGACAACCAACATGTTTGGCATATCAATGTTGTTTTCGGTGTGTCAAAATGACACACACACACACTTACACAAACTTACACACACACACACACACACACACGTATACACACACACTTGTTTACCCACATATTCTCACACAATGGCAAACGAAACGAAAAATTCCTTCTGGCTGAACAAAACATTGCATAGATCCAAATGCCACCAAGTACACTGATTCAACATTTGCCACTTCAGAGAGGAAAACCAATGGCAGATAGTCCCATACACATTTGTTAAGCATTCCTGATTTGAAACGAAAATGGATTCGAATGATAATTGTCGAACCTATAGTTTGGGTCGAGAAATCTCCAGGATTTTATATTCCGACAAGGTTAATCAATCGATAATATATCAAAATGTAATGGAAACAAACTCATGGTGAAACGGCTAGATATTTTAGCGGGTTTTTATCGGTTATCGCACTCCTATCGATTATCTTAGCTACCTATGAAAACTGAGATCTCAAAAGAGATTTGTAACATTGCGTTAATTTCTTTTTGGATTCCTTAGAAATTTCTGTCAACGTTCAGAATATTTTTAAAAGTAGTAAGGTAAAGAGATTCGTATGATGTTTCTTTTTTGATTTGGTCTGGCTCCACTGTGCTGGTTGGTCCATTTACACTTGGATAACATGTATGCTTATGCAAGCATTTGCCACTTGTCGTACTTACAAGAGGTTAGCTAGCCTAGCTATCCGGAAATCTGGAATGAGAGACACGACCATCCTCTCTCTCTCTCTTTTCCTCCCCCCTGATGTTCCCGTGCCCTCTCTCGCAGTCTATCTCTCTATAAGTAGATCTCATTTCCCGTCACAAGCTTGGCTGGCGTTTTGGGTCGCCAATCTCTAAGAGACATTGTTGCCGGTTGTTTAGATAGATGCTGGTGCCGTTGTCCCGTCAATAAATAGCAGACATTTGGCAATTGGAAGTTTGAACCCACACACACACACACACACACACACACACACTCATACACTTGAGTTGTAGTTGGTTTTGTTGTTGTTGCTGTTGGCAATAAATATGCGACTCAAAAAGGCAGCAGGAGCTGGAGCTGGAGCCCAGACCAGGCCAGACCAGCCTTAGGCCAAGAAAAATCAGTCTTAATATGGAAGAAGCTGAGTTGTTGCCATGTTGTTGTTGGCGCTGTACTTTTCTTTTGTAGGATTTATGTTTTGGCCAAGTTAGTAGCAACTTAAAGATGCTGCTAAGCAAACCAAAGAGACAAACGCAAAAAAAAAATAGCGGAGAAAACCGTTTTGTGCCGCACTTGAAGTTGTTTTTTGCCTCCTCTTCCTTTAGGGCGTTCAACTTGGTCTTGGTCTTGGTCTTGGTCTTTGTTGTTTGTCTTGGCAACAGTTTTTGTTTGTGTTTTATGGTCAGTTCTAATGTTGTTCGCCTTCCATTCACTCCACCCCGCCCCCCTCGCAGTGTAGGTGTATGTGCGTGTGCGTGTGCGTGTGTGTGTCTGCCAAAGTACTTAGTGTTAATAAACTTTTATAAATATTCTCTTTGACACTTTTAGCACGAAATAAAACTGACAAATAAATCTGATTAATCATTGCACTTTGTGCTGCGTAATAGCCATTTTGTTGTCGCATTACTCGTATTTTATTTCTTACCTAACGCAAAATGCCATGAATCTGTTGGCAAAACGTATGAAATGATGTCTCGAGATTCTTTCTTCAATTTGGCAAATTGTACATAGTTTGAAATGCGTTACTCTTCCCAGCTGCTGCTGCCTGTTTCTTACAGTGTACAAAGTATTTACAATATTTTTTCAATTCGCTTCAAATGATTCGATTCGATTTGATTTGATTTGTTTTGTCCTTTCACAGTTGGTCAAATTTATCGGCCATATTTTTATTGATAACTGCAAGTGAAGTGTAAAAACTCTTTTCCTGCATTGCACGGCACGGCACGGCGCGGCGTGGCACGGCACGGCAGTTTGCTCATCAAATCCTATGAAAAACAAAACAAGAGTTCAGTCTAATTCACCATGCCCATGCCCATGCCCATGTCCATTCTGTGCTCCTGCTCTCTGTCTCTTTATGTTTCGCTATCTCTCTAGCGCTGCCCGCTGCCAATTGGAATTCTCGCGTATGAACAATGCGCAGGCAAATACAATTTTCAACGCATCACAACACGCAAACACAATCACCAAACAACGGTTCTGGGGGCTTGTGTGTGTGTGTGTGTGTGTATGTGTGGTGAGAGGAGGGCACAATGGAGTGTCCGTATCAAGCACTTGTATTGCTCCTTCTCTTCGTTGCTGCTGCTGTTTTTTTTTTTCTATCCCGTTTCGTTCTGCTTGGTTTTTGTTGGTCGTGTTTGCTGAGGGTCACACTTAATTTCCGCTTGAAGTTCGCACAATGCAGCGTAGCATACTTTTTGGGGCTGGCATCGCCGCTGCCTCTGCTGCTGCTGCTGCTACTGCTGCTGTTGCTACTGCATCAACAATGACAGCGGCAACCTCTGTCAGTCTCACTGAACTTTCAACTTCCGCACACATTGAAGAGGTTTTTGGTCCTGCTTCTTCTTGCTATTGTTGTTGTTGTTGTTGTTGTTTTTGCTGCTGTGTAACATCTGTTGATTATTTTTGGCGCTGTTGCCTTTTTTCCTTGCACTTTAACCATTGGTCCTCTGTGTGTGCGTATGTGTGTGAGTGCAATAAACAAACCACACACATATACACTGAAAAACACACTCACACACACACACACTTGCAGAGATGGAATAAAAAAGGTGGCAGGGAAAAAAGCTTGAATGTGTTTGTCCATGTGCCGCTTGGCTTTTTCCTTTCCCCCACCCTCCCTATCACAACCTTCCTGTCCCCACCTCTTTCTCTCTCTTTTGCCTCTTTCCCTTTCCGTGTCAGCGGCAAAATTGATTATGAAATGATTTATTGGTCTCAAAAAACTGCTTCAATATTGATTAAAGTTACTTTTCGGACACGGGGCGTATGAGTAACCACATTGGCTGGTTGGTCTATTTAAATGCCTCGCATTCCCTCTGTTGGAGTTACAACAATTTCGTGTGTTATTTATTGCAAAATGGCAAAAAAAAAAACAACTAATACCGAAATGCATAACGGTTCCGGTATCGCTTTCCGAAAATTTTAAATTATGGGTTTCGGTTACTGTTCAGACTGTGCTTCTCTGCAAGCAAATTGTATTAAATTGTATTAAGTATTGAAAAATCAGATGAAATCGAAAAGGGTTTTATGCCCGTTGCCCATCCGTTTCGAGTGAGGGAATATATATATATATATATCATTTATTTTGAAAACTGGACATGCAGATTTTCATAACTTTTCATTCCTTTTCATATGTATGTTGGATTACCATTTCGGTTGTTGTATACTATTTCAATAAGGAATACAAATATATACCTACATATGTATGTATATATATTATTTTTGTCGATTTGCTGTAGACTGGTTTTATCTCTCGTTTTTCAAGTGTCATTTAGTTAGTTATGCAATTTTTTGTTATTGTTTTAGTTTGGTTTTTAGTAGTGCGAGTGAAAGAATGTTTTTGTTTTGTTTTTTTTGTACCATTTTTTATATCTATGCTTTTATTGTTGTTATTTATTATTGTTATTGTTTTTGTAGTTTCGCCTGTCAGCAGTTGTCAACGTAAAAAGCAGGTGTACCCAGGTGTCGGTGTCGCTGCTGCTGCAGGTGCTGGAAATAGTGTGTGTGTGTGAGTGTGTGTGTGTGTGTGTGTGTGTGGGATGGGATGGGAGGGGAGGGGTAACAGAGGGACTGAATTTTATGTCGCCCTGCACTTGGAGCGTTAAATCATTCATGTTGATTTAATTATTTTACGTTGTTGATTCAATAATTTTTTATTTGATTTATTTATTTATTTACACATTTGCACATTCGAGGAGCTTAATGTTGTTATTATTATTTCATGTGCTTTTTGAGTGACATCATCAATCCATCAGTCAATCAATCAATCAATCAATCAATCACGCCATTCACTGACAGCAAAAACAAAATACAATACACCTTTTCATATATGAAGTTCCCATCAAATCGTTACATAGGGGGAGATTATAGCAAATGCAAATTATATTTATATTTATTAAAATTACATTCAAATAAACTTTGATTCCGATCACTTCCGGCAATCATAATGACCATAAAGATTATGATGTGTCAATATTTTTATTCAATTTGCCAAATTAATTAAAAGGCTAAATAATCCCATTTCCATTTCCATTTCGAATCAATGTAAACGGCAATTTAATCCCCACAAAAAGGGAATTGCCACTTTGAGGCATTGATCTACATGTGGCCATATTTATTGAAGACTTTGTTTCCAATTGAATTTGTCTCATTATTAGGAATTCACGATCTCGATTCGAATCCACAGCTCGAAAATATTCACTAATGTGGAACAGGTTCGCTCCTATATAGGACATTACTTAAATGGTTTATAAATAAAAGTAGTCGGAAACTCAATCCGAAATGCTCTCCATCTCCAATTGAAAAACTTTAGTAAGGAAAAGTTTGGGCGAAAAAAAAAACCGAGGAGGAAAATAGAAAAAAGGAACTTGTGTGCGCGGCTGATTAAAAGTGCAAGGCGTGAAATGCAGAGCATAATAAAATTTTTAAATGATTTTCGCTCAAGCAAAACCAAATGGCACTTGACGCGCTCCCATTGTTGTTGTAGTTGTTGTCGTTGTTGTAGTTGCTGTTGGCGCTTTTTGGATTTATTATTATGATTTGAAAGTGCATAAACCACTCGAGGGTGATTCTCTCTTTCTACTTCTACACGCTGCTGCTGCTGCTTCTTATCCCGATTCATAGCGCATTTCGTTGCATAATTGGCACAATCAGACGAAAAGTCGAGGGCGACCCAACGACCAATCCCTCTTGCCGCCCTTCGCACCAGTGGCAGTGCAACAAGCCTCTTCAGTCCTTTACCAGACGAAGCCATAAAGAGGCAAGTCCCTCTCTCTACCCTCCCCTCCCCGCCCTATTCCTGGCATTCAACTTAAAATGCCCCAGACATAACTTTTATACCTAAGAGTGTTGATTTTTCAACGTTTTAATTAAGTGACAGCAGAAGCGGTAATGCTAAGGCCAAGAGAGGGTGAAAGGTGGCTGAAGACGATGATGATGATGATGATGATGATGATGATGGGGCAGTTGCATTATAATGATGAGAATCGGGAGTTGATTCAACAAACAAATCGCTGGCAAAAACAAACAGACGAAGAGACAGCTCAGCTCAGCCCAGCCCATTGCTAGACAGTGCGCACAGTGATTGAAAGAAGTCTGCACACGTGCCAGGTGCCAGGGCAACTGGGGCACCATCATCATCCGCCTCATCATGGTTGTTGCATCATTAAAATGCAACTGTGTGTGGCCAAAGAAATTGAGTGCGGCAAAAGAAACAGAGGGGGAGGGGAAACGCCGAGGAGGAGCAGCTGGAAGAATACCTGGACTCAGCGGGGGAGCATAGAAAATACATTTCTCGCTTTATGCAAATTTATATCACACACACAGACACACAAACACACACACAAAAACTCTTCGAACAAGAAACCAAAACAAAATGGAGCAAGTAAAAATCATATCACAACTGAAGAACGAGAATGAGAGACAGAGAGATAGCCAGAGAAATGGAAATGCCATAAAAACATAAACTTAAAGTGAGAATTCAACTTTAAAACTTTGTAAACCAAAAATCATATCTCTGCACACACACACACACACACCCACACACACCGCAGATTTTTGGCTAATTATTGGAAAAGCCGCCGGCCAGACTTAGACAACAGCTTACGGAAAATTGCAGGCAAATAATTAGCTTTAGCCTTTGCTTTTTTCCATCAATTTTGAAAGCTCCGCAAAAACGACCCAAAGGCAAATTCACTTTACCCTTTCCACTATAAACAGAAGGGGTATATAGGCACACGCAGGTACTCAATCTAAAGTCATTAAATAGTTTAATATATTTTGAAACGTCTAGTGCACGGTCTATAAAGTTATAAGCAATTGAGTTATCAATGAGAAATTCTATCAAACTCTTCTTGACAAACTAGGGTATCGTTGATTCGGTTTTGGCAAATTTCATGCTTGAGTTGGCTAACAAAAAAGTCGAAGGCGAAATGGGCCAAACGCTTAACCAAACATTAAAGGCAAATTGCCGAAAGTTTCCTTAGCTATCATGTTTCGCTTTTCTCAAAAACCAAAGAAAAAAATACAAGAAACAAAAAATGAACGAACGAAAATAATATTAAGTATTTTTAAGCGAAAAACCAAAAGAAAAATGAAAGTGGAAATCATTTAAGAAACCACTTCTCGACGAGAGTTGGAGTGCGGGGATGGGAGTGCGGTGTGGTGCGGTGCGGAGCGGAGTCGGAGGCTAATCAGCACAACAGCTGAGAGTGAGCTGCGTCCGTGTTTAGGTCAGACAAACATCAATAAATTAGAAAATGAATAAATAAATAAGCTCTAAGCAAGGCAGAGAAGGAGAGAGAGAAAAGGCAGTGGGTGTGGGATGCGGGATGGGGGGGATGCGCTGTGTCGGGGAGGAAGGTTAGGTGGCTGGGCAAATAAATCACCACAATAAATCTTTAGGACGCAGTTGTATGTTAGAACAATTTTTCTGCTCTCTAACTATAAATATATTTATGCATGCATGACATAAGTTTGTCCTACAGATGCGAGAGAGTCAGAGAGATGAGTCCGAGAGGATATGGGACCAAGAGGATGAGCTCCTCTCGTAGAGTGTCAGAAGGCCAGGGAAATGTTGGCTAGAAACTTTAAGCAACCGCAGTCAATAGGGAAAATGGAAAGGAGGAGCTTCAGCTTGAGCGAGAGACTCTAAGAGAGAGAGAGAGAGAGACGAGGACAAATCGCATTAATTTCACAAATTTGACTGCAAAAAGTTCGACACCCCCAAAACCCCACTCCTCCCACTCCCCCCACACTCCCCACACTCACTGCGGCACTTGAAGTTAAACACCACTTAAAGACAAAAGAGGATACAGTTTGAGCGCTTGAAAACGGAGAAAAAAAAGTTGAAGAAGAACTCAACGACTGGCCTTGGATGCGATTCGATTACGCCGCAGTTTTTGTACCCTTACACAAGGACGAATCATTGAGATCGCATGGAGAATATTTCCACAGAAGCCTAATGAAGATGATCAAGCAAATGTCTAGTCAATGTAACAGATTTCTGCCAGTGTATAAGGGAAAGGATGATGGGTTTAAACGCTTTGTGTGCGTGTGTGAAGTGTGTGTGAGAATTCAGAAGTTTCAAGTGGCTGAACAAAGTGCAGAGAATGCCAGGAAACTGATGCCAAACGACAATGAATACTTGTTTCTTTCTCCCTTCGTTTCTTCACTTGCCTTCTCCTGTTTTTTTGTGTGTCTCTGATTATGATTTAGCTCAGCTAATTATAGTCTAGTGAGAAAGTTTAACCCGCCATTCTTTTTCAAGTTTCATTAACTCATGTTGCAGCTCAATTAATTAAACTTGGCGAAACTTTGCTTGTTGTGTATTGTGGCATCCTCTCAACAACGAAGAACGGGCTTTAAGACGATAACACTTTCTACCATAAACCGTACATATAAACTGACTTGTTGTGCACAGGCTAAAAATGTATTTCGCTGCATTTTGAACAACTCATTTATTTGGCTTTAAATGGCTCTAAATTATGCAAAACTAAAGGCAATCTACGAAGTAGACACTTTAATTTAAGACTTAGTATTTGAAAGACTTTGCATCTGAGGTCTGCAATACAATTTGAAAGCTTTCTGTCGATCATTTGATTAGATATTAGCTAAGGAGAAAACTTTTCAGATTCGATTGTTCCTTGTTGGCTTCCGCATGGCAAGAGTTTCTTTCTGCCAGATAAGTTTTTCGCAGTCTCATTAAAATTAGAAGTAGGCATATAAAATTAAGTATATTAATCATACGCACTGTCGACAGACGATGCCATAAACTCACCCCAGCTTCACCCTCTCCCCCCACACTGTCTGTGGCTGCTGTGGCTCACACCCACTCGATTGCACAGTAAATTTTTGTATATATTTTGCTTAGTAGAATATGCACTCAATTGGAATTTATGTGATTTGTGTGCTCGAGGACCTGTTTGGGTTATCAACAAAATGCCAGGCTCTGGCTACGGCTACGGCTCTGGCTACGGCTCGGCTACGGCTCGGCTACGGCTCGATGCTTGGGCTTGAGTTTTTGGTCCATGACTTTCAACTTTTGGCCTACAGAAGAGAAGAAGAGGGAGGGCCCAGACTATGTTAGGTCTTTTAATTAGCAGCCCAGATTGTGTGCCTAAATATAAGTATACACACCCACACCCACACACACACACACACACATAGGTGTGCCTATATAAATTGTCCTCATCATCATCGTCATCGTCGTCATAATAATTGAAATAAAGTGGAAGGAGAATCCTTCAACTCTTTTTCCCTGCCTTAAGCCAAGGCGTGACACAATTTTTTGTTGTTTATAAAATTTTGTGTGCTACTTTTTCACAACTTTTGGCTCTGTTGTTTTTGTGTTTTTTGTGTGCTACTTTTGAACCAGAATATATACATATATATACATATATATATGTACCTATATATATATATAAAAAAGTGAGGCGAAAAGTGTGTGTTGCCCTGCGTTTTACCTTTATAAGCGGCTTTGCCCAATTTGTGGCAGGAGTTTCGGCATGGAGTGGGGGGCAAACAGCGTCAACGATGTGTGCGTGCCTTGGCCACACGGCTGTGGGTTACGACGGGTATGCGAGGGAGAAAGGCAGGGCACCTGTCAACGCCTTGCTCCCGTTTTACCCAAAACAACAACAAAAAAAAAAAAGGGGAAGCGGTTTATGCGGTTGCTTGTTATCATTTATGGCTTAAACATTTTACCTTACTTCCTAATGAAGTTGACTAATTGCCCAGTAAAAACAATTTACAAGACCCAATAATAAAGTAATTTAGCATTTATTTTCCCGGCCAAAATGCGTAACGAAACGATATCACTATATAAAGCCCGCCAGTTGCAAAGATAGGCAACATTTAATGACTCAAAATATGAACTGGGCAACTGTGCGACTCCCGAATCTCAGGCCCCCTGGTCTATGGAAACGTGCGTTTAGCTATTTCGCGAAGGCTTCTTTCGCTTTGCTGTGACTCTGGGCATTATTTATACGGTAAATGCGTTGACACCGAATGCCAAATTCGATTTCGATTTGACCCACTAAAGATATAGGGGCTATGGGATGATGGGATGAGCGACCATTAAAAGCAGCGAAAAACGTGCGGACACCGCAAAGTTTTTACGACCCAAAAACAGCAAGAAGAAAAAACAAGTCAAGCAAAACTTGGATTTGCATAATACAATACCCACCCACACCCACACACACACACACACACACACCCAGGGTGTAGGTAGTGGGAGTTTTGGCCTCTGTGTGTATGTGATTTTAATAGCTGCAACGACAAACGACACAAAACTCAACTCAAACTACGGTTATTTAGTAAGCAGAGCAGCGGCAGACACGGCGAATGCAAAGCTTTTGATGTACTTTATGTGCAAGCAATGAACTTTTAATGCCAAACAACAACAAGAGCAGCAACAAGAACAATAAGTGATATTTCACAGCTAAGCACCCACAATACGAGACACGCCCACACATAGACATGGGCGTAGCGCAAGGATAGCAGAAAATGAGCATCAACTAAATCAGAGAGTCGACCTGAAGAATGTTGAAGCTCAGAATCTAGAGCTGGAAGACGCTCGATATTGTTATCGATCACAAGCGAGTAGTAATCGATTGGCAGTTGAAGAATTCGTGACTACGTCCATGGCCACACGGAATACAGCGAACAGATAGTCAAACCAGACACATTAAGTTTTGCAGTTCTTCTTTTAGTTACAATTTCACGCATTAGATTTATGGGCGCCAACGTTAGGGAAATTTCAACTAGCATTACGAGTTCTCTCCTTTATTTTTTGTTATTCAATCTGTGATAGAAAGTTCAGGCAGCAAGCAGAAGGCAACCAGCTAGTGAAACCGCAGCTAATGTACGAAAGCATTTGCTTTTGCCAAGCCAATGTCTTCTCTAACAGACTCTCCTCCCGTTGCGAGTGTTTTGTGGGTGACTCTAATTAATTGCTACCACGTTGAAAATATTATTTTTAATTGTGTGTTTATGTACCTACAACCGAGAGGGGCGGGCGAGGGGCGAGGTGGGTGGGACCATGTCGTCGGGTTGCGTTACCACGGAAATGTAAGTACAAACACATAGCAAATCCAGCAACTGGCAAAGCTTTTTGCTTTGCTTCTGCTGCTCTGCCACAAGCTCTAATATTTATGAAAATTATCCTTACGCTGTGGCTTTTTAAGATGCTCATAATTTATATTTAAGAGAGAACGAACTTGGGCAGAACCCAAAAATACGCATACTCACATATGTATATGTATATGTACGTACGTATGTATGTATGCGAGTTCATGTTTAATGGCGGAAGCTGTTTAGTGTCTGACATAAATCTTTACCCAGTGCGCTAGTGCAAAGCTAGAAGCAGAAGACACAGAGAAGACGCCGAAGAAGATGGCAAGGAAGAGACTAGCGCAAGCAAATAAAACCAGTTAAAAGCCATTCCGCCGCCTCTCGTTCAAATATTTGGCTATCGAGAACCAGCAATCCAGCAATCCGGCAACTCTTTGACCATGTTCAGTTCCCTCCCTCCCCTTCGCAGGACCAGTCAAACAAATGTGCAGCAACGCAGCGTTTTACAGTGGTTTTTAAGCGTCGCTCTTCTTCCTTCTATTACTTACACCAAAATTTATCATGTTTGTGCCAGCTTTGTAAACATAAATTAAGCTTTGGTCACCTCTCTCTCTCTCTCCCTCTGGCCCTCTCGCCATCTGCAAATGGCAAAGGCAAGAGCAATTCTATGCCAAGTGTCAAAGCCCACCAAATAATTGAGTGTCAATGTGGTTTCGGTTCGTTTCATGCAAATAGCTAACGAATTTCCATTGAATTAAACCACAATTTCCACCGAAAATCTAACTGCAAAATGTTTGTTCGAATGTCAACTTAAAGTTGATTAACAAATGCCCCAAAAACAAGAAAAAAATGAGGTGAAAAAACTATTTGCATTATATTTGATCGACGACCGATATCGTTGAGTGTTTCGCATCCTTATCTGTGTTTCAATCATCAGACTAATTGAATTTTACCCTCTACACGGCTAGTTGCTGCCTGAATTTCAAATGAAAGTTTCTCATGAAAATTAAGACTAAATTGGGCAAATTCAATGTTGATAAAAAGGTCTTCGTTTGCGTTGCCCTTCGGTGTTTAGTTTCGTCTACTTGTGGATATATATTTAAATACTATTTCTGTGTGTGTGTGTGGGGAAAGAAATTAGGGCCAAGTTTGCATGGATTTTTGAAAGAGTTAAAGCACACACACGCACACACACACACATCAAATGGACTTTAGGGTAAGCTCAATCGAATTGTACTTGTTAAATGAAATTCAAGCAATCAATGGCTAAGCGGATCAATTCGTGAATAGTCGGAGAGTGAGTATTAAGTGTTTTTGCACCGCTCTCTCTACTTCTCCCTCTCCCTCTCGCTCTCTCTCTCTCTCTCTCTCTCTCTCTCTGGTTGTGTTTGTGCCTGACTTTTCTTTAATTTGCATGGCCCAAGTAAACTTTTGCTTAATGAAAACAAGGCAAAAAGCAATCGATGCGATTATGTGAGATGCCATAGAGTATAGGATTGTTGTTGTTGTTGCTGTTGCTGTTGCTGTAACTTGAACTAAGCGCCTTTTGTTTGATGTGCCGCAACTCCCCTTCTCTTGCACCCTGTTAACCCTTTATCACCTCCCAAACCCCTCCGCTGGCTATGGCTCCTTCTATGTATTCAACTACCTTTAGCCCAGCGGCTTCGTCTGTTGTGTATTTGTTCAAGTGTCGTATTGGTTGGTTGTGGCTGTGGCTTGGTTGGATGCCTCTAAATGAGTGTATGAGTATTCATGTGTGAGTGTATGCGTGTGTGTGTGTGTGTGTGTGTGTTGTGCGGTCGAAAAACGGCAATTCAATTAATTTTCCCCCGGTTGGCTGTTTAAAGCCGTAATGAGCATTTAAATTGGTTTTGAGTGAGGTTTTTGCGGTATTCAACAATACGAACAAAAGGCACAAGTCTTTAGTTTAACCATTAAGTGAAATTGCATTGATAAATAAATGAACTTGAAGCGCATCATCGCCGAGTACATGAATACACTCTATCAATCAACGAGAATATCACAAACGTACTTAATACTTTATTACTTTCCATACAAAGGATCTTGAAAGCGTTTTATTTATCGATTCCAAATGGATTCCATTTAAAACAAGGAGCGAGAATTCCCATAATCAAACGACTGAAACCGAGATAAATACATACAAACATAGATGCATAGATTAAATGAAATAAAAACCAACCAAAAACCGAATTAGGTTTGCATTTAATTCTGAATGAAAGCATTTGGTCATTTCGGTTTCGGTTGCGGTATCTTCTTCATCATAAATATGTGTGTGTGTGTGTGTGTGTGTGAACCGAAATCGGTTAGCTTGACACTTTATTTCATCGAGTTGTCATCATCAAAAATTTTGTTGTAGTTCTGTGCACTCAACAGGCAGCTAACAAATTGAGCTGCTGAGAAGTTGGACGTAAAACACGACGAATTTGTTGCATGATAAATGGCATTAAGGTGGGATTTTAATCCTTGTCACAAATCAACCAACAGCAACAGCAACAACAACAGCAACAACAACAGCAATTTCGATTCACACTCTAGAAACGGTTAAGGTCATAATTACCAAGGAAAAGCAAAACGGTTGATCAGCATAATCCCCACACTGACCAGCGGACGACAGGCGACACCTGTCAACATGCCACACACACTCACACACACACAGTAGAAAGGAAAAGTTCCCATTGCTACTGCCGGGTCAAGATTTATGTGCGTCAAATGGGAAATCCATTAAGTCAAAGCTGATGCTGGTTGCTGCTGCTGCTGTGGCTGCTGCTGCTGGTAAACGCGTTTCTAACCTTTTAACATTTTATTGAAGTTTATTGAGGCGAATGGGCAGCGAAAACCGATGTGTTGTCTCCCTACTTCCTCTCTCCCTGACTCATTTTGTATGCGATGGACACAACAAATGGTCATTACTCAATAGTCAAAGAGAAACAGAAAGAGAGAGAGAGAGAGAGAGACAATAAATGTGTGAGTGTGTGTGTGTGTGTGCATGTGTGTGTTTGTGTGTATTGTCAACAAATTAATCAATGTTTATTTGCTAAGTAAGTTCGCCCTTAAGGCAGGACTAGGCATTTATCCTATCCACGCGTATTGGGCTAATGTTTTGTTTCCTTTTGCCATTTCCTACTTCCGGCAATGCGTATCAGTCCCGCTCTCTCTCTCTCCCTGTCTTTGTAGGTGCGTGTGTGTGTGAGTGTGTGTTTGTGTGTGGTGGCTTTTGTGTTTTTGTATTTGTGTAACTAATCGCGTTAATAGAGTGGATAATGCGCCTCAGGTATGTGAGAGACTCTGAGCCGACTGCCTTTGGTCTGGTTCGCCTTTGTCTAACGGCATGTGTGTTCGTGTGTGGTGTGTGTGTGTGTGTGTGTGTGTGTGTGTGTATGTGTATGTATTGGTAAGTGTCTGATTAGACGCTTACAGCTTTTGTTGTCGTTGTTGTTGTTGATTTTAGGACCAAGTTAGTAAAGGTTTTAACTGTCTAACGAGGCGTATGCGTAATATTCAATTTAGGCAAATTACAGACCTCCGACAGCATAGGAAAAAAGAAAACTCTTCAACCTTCCCCCCCACCATTCGATAATTGGCTGTGATTAACACAATTGTGATTGCTATCGATTAATGGGCGTGGCAGTTCCTTAAAAACAAAAATAATCAAAGGAAAAAAAATATGATCAATATGCAGAATGAAATGGGGTCAGCTCTTTAGGGCGGAAACAGTTACACAATTTCAATGACATAATTAATGTTGTTATTTTTTCTTCTCTTCTTTCTCCCTTTTCCTTTTTCCTTCACACACACACACACAGAAGACTTATTAAGTTAATTATAAGGCTACAACGCATACGAGTGTAATAATTTATGTGTATGTAAATGTTTTCATTAAAAATGTTCAATAAATTGCCAACTGTTTGAAAATTTTGTTGCCTGATTGCCATAATTGATACATAAACGCAATCGTTTAGTTTTACATACGAAAATTATAAATATTTGATGATAAAGAATATCACAGAAACTAACTTTCACACCGAAGTTCATATGCTCTTGCACTCATTGACCCATAAATCTCATTTCATTCTGTGCCAAGCAATCCAAGCAGTGTAAAGCAGTTGGGCATTTCGTTTTGGTTTTTGGACGATTTGCATAATATATAGTAGTCCGATCTGGCTGATTACGACGAATTAGCTGTCAATATTAGCAAGAAGCTTAAATACGAAATTTCATTCGAGTCGCTTTAAACAATAAAGACTAGTTTGCATAGAAACAGACGGGAATCAAGAATACATTACACAGTCAGAAAACACTTGACGAATTTTAATAAGCCCTTTGTAAGGGTATAAAAGCACCATAGAACCCAAGTAGAGATATTGTTATGACATACAGCAATTCGATCGCAGCAAACATAGTCATTATTCGATTGTTCTTCCTGCACTTATCCTGTTAATTTGTTCAACTCCGACCAGATTTGTATTTACTATATAAATTTGATCGGAATCGGGCAATCAATGGACCGCCATTCCTTCGTCTCTTCTCTCACATATGGAAGAAGAACCTGACCATAAAAAGGGTCAACAATTTAATCGTGGGCGGCCTTTATTGCTCTGTGCCAATGAGTTTGAAACGTTGGCAACCTCTGCATGTTGGCTTTAGCAAACCGCAGAAGAAAAACTAACCGCCAATCACTTCAGACGTCAGACAACATGGCACCCTTAGAGTCCTTCCCACATAGTTGCTGCCCTTTTAGTTGGTTCTTGCCTCTTGGTTCTTGTGTGGCGTGCAAGCGAGCATAGCAAATGGGCATCAAATGACGCAGCAACATTGTCAAAGCAATCGTAACAAATGAAGTTAACAACAACAACAAGAACACTATGGTAGTGGGTGGTCTGGGCGGTTAGAATATCGTCTACTGCTGCTCTTAGGTTTCTGAGTTGGACATTTGATGCAGTGTCTCTCTCTCGTCCCCTCTCTCTATCTCTTTTTTCAGTTCCATTCGACTGGCTGGAATGCAACGCGTGCAACGTTTTCCCCACAGTTTTTGCCACATTATTAAATATGAGGCGTAGGCGAAGTGCTGGCTATGACACACGATCCACATGAGTTGGCACCACCATCTCTACAGCTCTGGTTGCCTACTTCTCGTATGGTTGATGGCGTTGGGAGGGAGAGGGAGCGGGTGCTGTCAATGGCAGGCGCGTCTCATTAAAAAGAAACCGTTGCTAAAGTCTAACCCGTGCGCCTACTCACTGTGGCGCACTACTGCCTCCTCCGTTGACCTAATTCAGCAAAGTGTCAGTCTCAGTCGCGTCATCACCCTTCCAATACCCGCCACCCACTCTCCCCTCCGACCCCTATGCCACCCACCACTCGTACTAATATTTTGATATGCATGCGGCAGTTGTTGCAACTGTTTGGGGCAAAAAAAGAAGCGAGCACATAAATTGGCTACACATTTTTGTCACAATATTTTTACAACTGTGCTGCAACGAGGCAGAGAAAAAGGATTTCTAAATATTTGGCTGGCCCATATAATTTTGTGGTCCATGCGGTTTCAGCTAATTTGTCTATCTCTCTCTCTCTCTCTCGCGCACTCTTTATCTGTGTGTGTGTGCTACAAAATGACGCAGCTATATACACATACTTTTGCATGTACTTATATATTTAAATACTCATATCGTACAACATATTTTTAGTAGATAGTTTTGGGTTTATTTTAAATGCGGCATATCAACTTGGTTGAATTGCTATTTAAATTACAAATCGCAAAACTAATTGCTATCAGTCGAAATTGCTAAAAACACATCGTAAATGTAATGGAAATTGGATTGGAAATTGAGACCCTTTCTTTCAGACATATAAATTCAATTTGTGGACTGATTCGTTTTTTTTTTTTTCTGATCGTGCTATCCACAATAAAGATGTGAAGAGAGAATTGCTTACAAGTCTTTGCCTTGAAAATATGAGAAATGCCCAAAGTATTCTGTATATGTTGATGATTAGTTCTTCTTGGGTTTTCTCCATCTCGTTGTCTGGATCTAAAAATAAGCACATTTTCTTCTCCCGACTGTTTTGCATGTTAATCTGCTGGCTATGACTTAAGCGCCTGCAGGCAATGACCTAATTCTGTCAACCAAATATCAAGAAAACCAGAGAGAGAGAGAGAGAGAGAAGAAAAAAAGAAGCGAGGCGCCAGGAAAAAACATATCTATGTGTGTGTGTGTGTGTGTGTGTGTGTGTGTGTGTGTGTGTGTGTATGTAGACATAATCAGGGGATATGCCGACGCTCGTGTGGGATCCTTTTTGCCTCTTGGCAACTAGTCACAAGGCTAAGGGCTAAAAGGCTAGTCACATGCCAGCACCACACGGCACCGCCGCACCGCGGCCGCCCCCTTCCCACCCCCCAGCGAACCCTGGGCCATTTAACACTTTCCTTGCCGTCGTCGGCAGGTTGTTTACCGCCTTGGGCGGGGGTGCCAGAGACTTTTACTTTACATATACAATACATAAACGTATACATATATGAACGTGAATATTCCCTACTATATTTTGCCTCAGGAGCTGCCATATTTGTGTCTCCCCGGGTGCCCATTTTGGGGTAGGTAGGTAGCTAGGATAGGACGGGATGGGATGGATGGTGATGGTGGGTGGGTTTCCATGCTTTTTGTTTCGACTTTTGGAACGTGGCAAACAATTTATCAAACAAAATATGCACTTGAAATACACGTAGAGAGAAGGAGAGCTCGCTAGCTACATTTCTCGTCTTCCACCTTCCACCATCTACCATCTACCATCTTATCCCTCGTCCCGCCACTTCTCCTCCTGCAAGTTGAGTGCATTTTTATTCAATTTTTGAGCCACCCACCCACTCATCCACCGCCATTTTGCTTTGGTGATAAAGTGCTGCGCGCCAGTGAAATGAATTCGTAAGGAAGCAGATGGAATTTTTCTTCTGCCAAACTAAAACCCATGATATTTAAAGCCATCTTCAGATGAGATGAAATGCAAGTTATGCTCTAATTGAATTTCACTTTGTGAAATGTCAAATTTTGCGCATTACGATATTGTTGAATGTTAGGTAGACATGCAATTGTCTAGTTTTTTGATTTAAATTTCCATGCAAAGGTATATATTTTTAGCCTTCAGCTTTAGCTTTAAGTCGTTCCCCACCACCCCCCCATGCCCCGCATGTCCCCATTTCGTTTATCGATTTTTCGCTAATGCAAACCAATAAATCTGCTCAATGAGTCGATTTGTATGTGCGGGAGGTGCTTGTGCCTGTTCCTATCTCTGCCTCTGGCCTTCCTCTCCTTCTCCCCCCGCCCACCGCACTCCCTACCGAGCACAGACAACTATAACCATAATGAACTGTTGCTTTGCTGTGCGCCTTTGTTGCTATTGTTGTCTTTGTTATTAGTTTTTATGGGTCTATGTTCTGCTTTCTGTTCGGTTCTGTGCTCTGTTCTGTGCTTTCTGTATTATGGCATATGTAATTTGTCTCCATTTTTATCATTAAAATAACAATTAAAGCAAATTGTGTATTGTGTGTAAATGTGTAGAGCATTTGCGGTCTATCCTATATATACATACATATATAAAGTTATACATTATGCAAGGGTTGCCCTGAAAGTTTACGAATGGCATTTTTCATTGAATAGAAGTGTGCGGGATAGTTATTTCAGGGGCTACCCTCGCAACGTATATCATTTGTATGTGGGCTTGTGCGGGTTTTATGGCTTGTAAACATTGCCTACTTATTGTTAGTTACAGGCAAATTACAATGTAATTGTTAATCAATATGAGTTAACTTTGATTATTGTTAATAGAAAGAAAAATACATACATTTGGTAACCAAAATAAAAAGTTCGAGTTATTTGGCGTGAAATGGGGGAAACACGCCACGTGTATCATGAAAATAGTTTTTACATAGCAAAACGATTGTATAAACCGATTAAAAAGTAGCTTAAAATGCAAACAAACTTTAACACTTAAACGACTTAAAGAGCCCAACACCCAAACCCAAACCCAAACCCAGACCCAGACCTAGACCCAGACCAAAACCAAGTCCTAGTTGAAGCCAATGAAATGGACAGAACATCATTTGCTTTTGGAAACAACATGAAAATGCTTTATGGCAATTAAAAAGGCAATCTACAAAATGAAAAATATATAAGAAAGCACAAAATATACATATATCCATATAGACAAATATAGAAATACGATAATTGCCTGAATGCATGTTTCTTCTAATATCTACAAATTGTTTGAATGCCAAAAAACGACATGTGAGAGGAGTAATTGCTGCCGGCATGCCCACAAAATGCAAAAGCAAAAGCAAAAAAAAAAAACCCAAGAAAAGAGACCAAATACAAAACAAAAAATTGAAAATAGAAATAAAAAAACATTAAATTCATCTAGAAAATTATCTTGTTTTAAATGAGTGAGTGAGACAGAGATCAAGAGACAGAGAGAGAGAGAGAGAGAGAAAAGTGAACAGAGAGGAAATTTTCCTTTTGGCAGTCACAGAAAATGTCAATTTGTAGGTAAAGGCAATTGGAATTAAATGTCAAACAAAAACACAAACACACACACAGACACACACACACTCATATGAGAGGGCGCGATTTGCAGGGCTAATTAAATGGGGCTGAGGGAGGGGATGCAGTGGGAGTAGATAGACGACATTTAAGTGCTGTAAATTTCCAATGTACAAAAGTATTTGTGTATTGCAAACGATAAGCTCACTTATTGATCCACTGGCAAATATACAAACATCTATGTATGTATGTAGATGGGCCATCAGCGAGGTGCTAAGCGGGGGTGTGAGAAAACTGTTTAATATTCCATGCATTCCATCTATGGCTGTGTGTGTGTGAGTTGTGTGTGTTTTTTTTGGCAAACTTTTAGCGCATCCCGCGACGACGCCATGTTGGGAAATTTTCATAGACCATTGGACAGCGTCTAAACAAATGAAAAGCGGGTATAAGTGGGTTTCTGACTGTCTGTGTGTGTGTGCTAAATAAATACAATTGTACACATACATGTAGAAGCGTGGGCGGGGCAACAAAACGTGGCTAGTTACATGTGTCTAATACTTTGCATAATTTGACTAACAATATAAAGACCAGGGCAAGGAGATGTGAGTAGAAGCTAGAGGGGAGAGAGGAGAGTGATGAGCGGAGAGCGGAGGGTCGGGGGAGGCGGAGCATGTTTAAGGTGTTAGGCATACAGTGTATGCGCTCACACACACATACTTAAACCTACATTAATGAAGCTCTGCAAGTTTTGTTAATTAGTGTTGCCTACTTTACAGAGCAAATATGTCTAAGCATTTGTAAGTACTTAGAAGTACTTACATATTTGCTTTACTACACACACTCACACACACACATACTGATAAATGCATTTTGTATATGTACACCTATGAGTTTTGACTAATTTAACTAATTATCATATATTTCGCTCTCCACTTACAGATATTATTGCCACAAGACAAAGGCCCAAGACCAAGTAACAGGTAAATTGTTTTTCATCTCATTTCATTTAGTCCAAATCTAGAAACAATGCTTAATTAGACATTCAATTAGATTTGCGAAATATGTATCAGAGTCCTCGTCTGAAAAAGAAAGCTATTAGATCCTTGTTCTTATATTCTCAATGATTTGGAAAACTCCACCTGAAAACTGAGCTTCATTTCTGTCAATGATGATGACTATAATGGCTGCATATTCAAAGAAATTCTTTTTCTTCTTTCCAAACAAAATTGTGAAAGATTATCATTGTTCTTCTAATGAATTGTAATGAATGTTTCATTTCGATATTGAAATTTAAGCAGTTTGGGGATTGAGAGACGAATGGGTCTGAAAATTGGCAAACAAAGTGCCGTTTCCATTTGAAAATCACAGTTCATATTTTTTTAATTAGATGTCCGATGAAATTCGTATGGAAATTTATGTGAAATGCTTTTATTTTTCTCTTTCTCACACACACACACACACACATGGAGAGCATCTTCTCGATTCTCGATTGCAAATTTGCACACAAATATTAACTTGCAATCGAATAAATCATTTTGCAGTCAAGTTGAGCCTTTTTGTTTTAGCATATTTGGCCAGATGCAACAGAAACTGCTGGCAATTTCGAATGATTTTTACAAATTAAGGGGTGGAAATGGGGGAGGAGCCGACCGAGTGTGGTAGAGTGGATTGAATGGATTGAGGAGCGTGTTTTTGTGGGTGTGATTGAAGACAAGCATACAAATTCATAGAAATATTTTGTACTATTTGCATTGAACAAATGTGAAATGAATAAAATGGAATGGCAAACTGAATATAAGAACTCTGTTTTTTTGGAAGCTACACTTTAGACACATTTCTGTAAAAAATGTAAAGTTTGTCTCTTCATCTTCTTTTTGTTTTTGTTAATTAAGCAACAGCACAGACACAGAGAGCAGCAAAAAAAAAAAAAAAAAAGCGAAAGTAAACCGAAACGGAACGAAAGAGAGCAACGTGAAAAAGTGGCAACAAGACTTTGTAATGCAAATCAGAAATACGCAAATGTTGCCCGAGAAAAATATGAAATGAAGAGCACCAACCAGGACCCTCCCACCACCACCTGCCTGGGATCTCTCCATCTCTCCATCTCTATTACTTTGAAGGGGTCCCCAAACGCAGATCTCTCTGTTCTTGTCCCTGTGTGCGTGTGTGTGTGTGTGTGTGTGTGTGTGGGTATGCGAAAAGGGGTTATGCAAAGTCAAGCAACCTGAAAAAGACACATTTGTGATGCAAATTTTTTCTCTGCCATCCCACATCCTCCCAGATCCGCACACCTCTGCCATCCAGGAGGACATACTGAAAGTCCTTGCCATGCCAACGTGTAAATCAGGCTAAGTACGTGGTCTTTTGGTCTTTTAGCTGCCTCTGCAACTGCCTGCCCCTGCCCCTGCCGCTGCCCCGGAGTTGGCTCTGGCAGTGCTTTGTAAGCTGCTCTCCGAAAATATGCAACAATTTTTGCCAACTCAACGGAAGTTTTTTCTTTCGAGGGTATATTGAATTCATCAAACTGCATCTAACGAAAGCCCCTACATACATATATAGAGGACATATATTCATATTGATATCTTACATTAATACGAAATACTTAAATCAAAACCATGTGTATCAGAAATTACTCCACATAGTTTCGATCATTAGCAAGAGTATGAAAACTTCATCATACTGAAAGTTGAAGTTAAACTCTTTTTTCCCCAATTTTTGTTGTTTTTTTTTATTTTAAAGATACAGCATATGAAGGTTCAGGTAGATGTTAAAGGGGATGGGGGGGGCAATGGGGTGCGGAATAGAGTGTATGGAGATGGTAGTCGTCGCTCTCAAAGCTTGTTTACATGGCACAAACATTTGCTGGTGCTGGTGCTGCTGCTGCTGCTCCTCCTGGAATAATTACATATGCACGACAGAACTGGCAAAAAGAGCGTGTGGGCGTTACCAATATTCGAGCAATAAACTTTGGGGTTATATTTGTCGCTGCAAGCTATTGAAATTTCGCATACGCCATGACGCCAGAGACGCAGACGAGATCACGTAGCAAGGGCAGAATCAGTAGCAACGGCAGAGGCAGCGGCAGTGGCAGCGACGTTTGCGGATGGCAATGGCAATTGTTGTTTTAAATTAATTAATTTCAGTTTCATTAGCAGCAGCAGTGATGGCGATGGAATAGAGGAGGGGGCGGTGCTCGGGCGGGGAATCGTTGCTGCCTTTTGTTGTTAATTTTATGTTTTTATTTGCCCATTTAAAGCGACTAATTATTATTGAAATTTTGCTGCAAAATAAATGGGATTATTTAAATAAATAAAATTCCGAGTGAAAGCCATAAAATTATATACATACATATAGAATACACTGAGAGCAAATATGAGGAAATCTAGACCACAATGAGGATAACGCTAAAAGCGGTTATGCAATAGATGACTGATTCGAGATTATATCTGAACACTTAATCTACTGGCTCAAATTATAGCCAGAGATGTTCTATGTGAATGTTACTCATACGACCTGTTATCCCTTGGGTTGAAGTTTGCCTTTCAATGTGAACTTTACATTCATTTCTCTTCGAGATAAGATTACTTACTGAAAAATTTTTGCAAGTGTATTTAAGAGGGGACCAATTAACGCCCCACAAATGGGCATCATTTGATGGATTTTTTGTTGTTGTTGTTTCTGGTTTTTGGGTTTATTTTGTTTGCATTTTTCCTAGAGTATATGGAAGGGGAAAGTGGCAGGGGAAGACGATGGGGTAAATACTACGATGCCTATCAAAAGTTTTCCCAGTCAATTGCAATTATTTTTTATCTCTTTTGGCAATTGGCTGTAACTGGCTTTCGGTTTACAGGGTTTTCGTTTTGGTTCGTTGTTTATAAACTCATTTTGCTTTTGTAATCCGCCAAATTGGCAAGGGCCCCACACCCCCCTTCAATCCGCCTATATGGGGAGGGGGAGGGGGGCTTGGAAGATTGTGTCTGTGTGTGTGTGTGTGTGTGAAACAAAAAAGAGCTAAACATAGAGGCGCTGCGTAGGCGAAATTTTGTTGGCAGCAGCAACAAAGTGAAATTTTAATGCAAACTAATGCAAAATTTTGCATCGATATATGTGCATATACATATATGTATATATATATGCATATAGAAAACGCACACGGCACAAATAGAAAATGGAAGGGAAAATCAGCAGCAACAACAACAACATCGCTGAAAATAAATTGAAAAGGAAAATGCAAAGTGCGCGATTGTTGCCGCCTTCGTTTCGTCCTTGGGAGAGCAGCAAGACAAATGAGTCTGCATCAATCTTAATTAATTATTTAAACGCAACGGCAACAGCAGCAGCAGCAGCAGCAGCAGCAGCAGCAACAACAACAACATCCTTAAAGTATACGTATTATGTTGTATATCAATGTGTGTGTGTGTGTGTGTTCGTGTGTGAGTGTATTTCTGTGTGTTGAAACGGCAATTCCTTCTGACTTTTCCCCATTTGCCTTTTGCTTTGCTCCGTTGCTGCTGCTGTTGCTGTTGCTGCTGTTGCTTTTGTCTTGCGCGTAATTAAAACGAAAGCCTTTTGATATTTAAATTATTTTTCATAAATTGCATTGCAACATCAGCAGCCGGCAGCAGCAACAAGCATTTGCAAGCTTTAATTTTCATTTTGTGTGCAGACTAAACAATACCCTACAAATTGGAGTATTATCAAACTAATCGCAATGTTTTAATTTGAATAGTTTTGAATCTTGGGCCAATTAAGTTTTCAGTCGCACCTTAGGCATTCGATTCGGTCGACTGATCGGGGCATTAAATAGGATTTGCACTTTCCTTTTTTGAGAATTGCTTGTGGAGAGACTTCGCTTAGCCCATGGACCTTGCCTTGCCTCTCACACTGAGTAGAAGTGCGTTTTTGAAAGCGCCTGCCACTCACTTGGCTTTCACTCACTTTACTTTTTGCAACTGAACCAACAACAGCAAACACAAGTGTTGACGTCCTTGTTGTTTGCTTGATTCAAATTCAAAGTCCTGCCTGGATGCCGGTTGCCGGTTGCCTGCTGCCTGGCATTAGGTTAATTTGCTGTGGCTTGTGTTTTAAATTAACTCTCGCGTTGCACTTAAAGCAACTTAAAGAAATCAAAGCACCTGCCACACAGAGATTCGGCTTACAGTACAAAAACTAAACCAAAAAGTGTACAGACAATGACAATGAACCCACCGAAACGTGGCAGAAGAAAATGACAGCTGGGGCAAGGCCAGGCCACGCCAACTGTTGCTACTGCGAGGGTGAATCGACAAGTTGGTGAAGTTTTAAAAAGTTCTTCTCTTTAAAGTTGTGCGGTCGTGTCTATCAGCGCTTTGTGAGTGCTATTTCGTTGAATTTTTGAAGCAACCCTCGCACTATTAAGTATCTAGCAACTAAATGTAAAGCGAAATGACATTTGTAGGGAATTAAATTCATGCTTTTAGCGCTTAATCCTTTTATCACTGTCAGCGGACAACAGGGGATTGGGATTGAAATTGGGTTGGGCCATCAGAGCAACCGGTCGCTGCTGGCATTCTCACTCCTGTGTAAAGGATAATGCTGGCTGGATGGTTCTGACAAACACGAGACATAGTCTTACACTTTTGGCTTACTTTTGGTATGAAAATGAAGCCATTAGCAGGGTAAATATTATTTTTATCAAATTAATATGCAAAATTTTCCAGCATGTCACGTAGCCACCAGCTCTCCCCCCCCAGCCATCCCTCTCTCCCTCTTCTATTTTGCGGCCCAGTAGCTAAATCTGTTGCACATTTTTATTGCGCCCCAACTCCCCGACTCCTGCCGCTTCCCTTGCCTTAATATAGCCATTTGTTTATGCATATATTAAATGTGTCAGGCTGACTCGAATTTTTTGCTTTGTTTTTTTTTGCTTTGTTGTTCGCTTAATTTAATGCAATCGGTTTTGGTTATGCCAAAAATGTTGAAAGGGTTGGGGGGAGGGCGGTGTGTAGACAAAGTTTTGGGTAGACATTATTCTGTATACATTTCTGCCAAAAACACAAAAAAAGCAAAAAGGATATATGTATGTATGTGTGTGTGTCTGTCTGTCTGTATATGTATTCCGGAACCATGCCAACCAGAAATGTTGGCGACCGAACAAAAAAGAATTACAGTAAATATCCGAAAACGGAGGTGGAGAAAATCAATGGCCATGTTGATTGGTTAATACACTTGAAGCTATAAATTATGAAAAATGAAGAGGCAAAGTTCATTGCAACAGGCCATGGTCGAGGGCTCATACCCATACAAATACCCGCGACAAATCTACGATAAAATTAAATCGGAAATGGGGAGCATTCATAGGACAATGCTTGATATTAACCAGAGGTCTGAGCTTTACCATTGCTCATTTGGTCAAGGCGATCCCCAAAGAAGAGTTCAGTCATTTGCTGACATGACAAAGGGATTCACGAAGTTAGGGTTTGGCAACGGTTTTGATCGAGAGTTGATGATCATATAAGTATTCCAATTGCATCAAGTGCTCTGGTAATGACTTAATTGGTTCGCTAGGAGTATGTCAGAGAATATATGTACATTGGAATTAATAAAGATGAAATATATATTTTCGCTGACTATTCCATCTTGCCTTGAATTGAGAATTCCACTTGCATAGGCAAGTCACGTGCCGTTTTGTTAGTAGTGAAATCATAAAAAGCTGACGACAGCAGCAGCTGCTCCGTTTTTTGTTTTTTTTTTGTTTTTGCATCCCTTCCCCTCACCCTGGATGTGTGAAGAAAACTAAATATAGTTTCTGGCTCTGCCAAAATCAATTCAACTTCAATTTAAAGCTAACAAGAATCCTTTTGCCCTTCTCTCCCCACTCTTGTGTTTCGGTGGGTTCTTTTGCATGGCAATCTCAACCCAATTAAGTAAGAAACTCTAAGAAAAAATTAATTGATGAAAAAATGGCAAGACACATGAGGCAGGAGACTCTCTCTCCCAGTTGTGAGTCCTATCAATTTTTCTCATTCTACTTCACAACTTCTTTGCCATCCCTTGGGGGCATTCATCAGAGTGTAAATATGTTTCGAGCATGCAGTTTTGCCCAGGCATCTGCTCCTGCACTCAAAAAAAAAAAAAAAAAAGAGAAAAGGGAAGAAAAAACTACAGAAACCTTCAACAATCAAAAGCCAAGTCCATATCCTAACAGATTCCATTTCATTTGCTTCCATAGGTACTCTCTCTCTCTCTCTCTCTCTGTCTCTCTGTCGGTTCGGTTCAGTTCTGTTCTTGGCCACAACCATTTATTAACTGGCAACTGGCAACTATCAGTTTCGCCTAACTGCTACGGTGTAAAATAGTTTTCAGTAAACTTTTCCCCATACCCTTGCACGCCGTTGAGTCTCCTGGTTAATGCAAGTGATTGGTTCAAATTACATATAGCTAGCAAATGCGCTTTTTTGAAACCATTTTTATCAGCAGTTCTATATAGATTGATAAGTTTACACCTAGTATATATGTTTCTATTATAGGGTATTGTAATTTCGGTGAGAGAGCTCTCTCTATCTCTTTCTGGTGCGCTCAAAACTAACAAAATGTCTGGTCGAACAGAGGTGAACAGAGGTTAGGTCAAGGGGTGGGGGGTAGAAAAGGGAGGAGAAGGGTGGAGGGGGTGGTGGTTCAGTCGCGGGGGTCAGTTGGCGTCTTATGCACTCAACTTTCGCTTGCATGCAACTTTTGCACACTTTCCACTTTTCGCCGCCGTTTGACGGTCAAAAGTCAACTCGAAGTCGAGTTCACTTCAAGTTGAATTTGTTTGCTGCCAGTGGGGTAGAGAGAAGGGACTCTTTCTCTGTCTCCCTCTCTCTCCATCTCTCTCTCTCTTTCTATCCTGGTGATTCATTGCTTTGACGCTTTGACTTCTATGCACTTAGTTGCTGTTGTTGCCCTGTGTCCTAGTTGCGTGCTCAGTTTGTTCTTTTCTTTGCTTTCGTTTTCCATTGGTTCCACCACCCCCTCCCCCATCTCTTAGTCCATCGTTAACTTATTCGTATGACAGACAGCTCATTAAATGACTTAAAGTTGCCATATTATGAGTCAATTTTTTGGTATTTTTATGCCTTCTTTGCCAAGAAATCCTCCACGCAACAACCGCAACGCAACACACACAATGAAAAATTCTCAAAAAAAAAAAAAAACAAAAAAATGAGAAAAAATATGTTTTAATATAAGTTGTCGACGACAGCCACAACGACCGGGGAGAAGCCGTGGAGCCGTGGAGCCGAGGGGTTGGTTGGCCAAAAAACTTTTTAGCCAAAACTTCTCTAATATTATTAACCGTATAGCATAAATATTTAAATTTCATTGTCACTCGCACTGAGGCGCCCGCATTTTTATGCAAATATTGCTGCAATTTATTTGCCTTTGTCACGACAAAACACACACCACCGAACCAACATAGAGCCAAAGGATATGTGTCGAATGACCGAGAGGGAGAGAGAGAGAGAGAGAGTGGCAGAACGTTAGTAGTTGGCCAAAAAACTAAAGGCCATCAACTCTTCAGGCCAGTCGGAAATATTAGGCAAATGTAATAATATCTATACCCTTTACATAAACGACAAGGCATCAGCGAATTTCTCATAGTGTTTGACAAATCAGGGACAAATCAGCTCTAAGCTTAATTTCTATATCTTTTGCCAGTTCGATCTCCTTTAATCCTATTGAAAAAAACCCAAATTCCTTACGAGTTGTCAATTTCTTCTTACTGTGACTTTAGTAGTTTTAAAGTCCTTCAGAGACAGAGTCCTCCTAGAAATAAAGATGGTAGTGTGACTGTATGACTTAGTTTGAACATAACCTTAGACATTTTCTTTCCGTCTCCCGTCTCAATTTATTTGCGCTGAAAAACAAAAGCCCTCTGTGTGTGTGTGGTTGTGTGTGTGTGTGTGTGTGTGTGAGTGAGTGTTTTCTTTTTTGGGTAAGTAGTCGGCGTCATTGTGAGCCAAATGAAAACATCGAAATGGCTTGTTTTTTATGCCTTTGCCAGGTGGGGTCGCTCCTAGGACTAGTGCGGTGTCCTGGTCCCCAGTAGTTGTCTTTGCGGTTGTCTGGCTGATAACTTGGCAACTCTTGGCCACTTTTTTGTTGGCTCTCTGTTGTTTTTGTTGTTGAAGTTGTTCAAATTATGCCGCCAGACGCCGGACAAGGGGACAACGACCGCCAAATAGTGTAAAAAAAAAGAAACAGGAGCAGAGAAAGAATGGGTGGTGGGGGAGGCAAAGGTGGAGGTGGAGGTGGAGGCGAACAATTGCCGAACGTGAGCGTCGCGACATGCCAAAATCGAAAGTAGGCAACGGGCAACCGGCAACAACATCAATAGTAGGCAACGTTCTGGCCAAATGGTGGCACAAAAAGCAATGAACTGAAATAAATTGTACGTTTCCTGAGCAATTTCCATGCCCCCCCACCAGCTCCACCCCTCTCAGTCTCCTCTCTCTCTCTGTCACCCTCTCTGTGTACTGGCCACAGTTGTCGTTGTGGTTATCGTTGCTGCTGCTGCTGCTGCTGTTGGCAGGACCTTAAATAAAACGTCAGCTACAACAATGCTAAAAGTGCTAGCAATCAAATAAATTCAAACGTGACCAAAAATATCCACATATTATCCACTTTTGTTAGGCGAACAAACGAACAAACGAACCAACGAATCCACCAAAAACCGAAACGAACAAGAACCGAATTACATTTGGGCAGATTTGCGTCGCGTCATAAATATTGCAGACTGCGACTGTTGTATTGTCCACCATAATGCAGCTTAGGCCATATCCTCATCTTTCCCATCATTATCGTCATTATTATCGTAATCTCCAATGAAGTCTAGACGCAGTCGGATAGTCCGACACGGGGACAGACCACGGAGGACAGAGAACAGAGGACAAAGGACAGACGACAGAGGGACTTATCATAATGGAAATACACTCATATTATAGGGGCTGGACTGAATAACAGAGAATAACAGTTGCCCAGTTACAGTTACAGATACAGTTACAGTTGCATATTGAAATGCACAAGGGTGCATTTGGGCAGCAGAAAGGAGGATGTGAGGATGTTTGCCATTCAAGTAGATGCATCTAGCGGCAAAGTGTTTATGATACATTCGCATCAATTCAATTGAACATGGTTAAACACTCGTAAATAATTATCGGTTTGACTTGGAATTCGATTTGCATCAAATTATATTCGTTTGAGATCATAATCCAGAAACTACTAACAAAAGAAAGGCCGATCAGTGATTATTAAATTATATGGAAAGGGAGTGTAGGGGATAGAAAGAGTAGTTGGGGAATTTATTCCTTGCGTTGAGGAATCATCCAGCGGATGATATCTTTTTATTCAAATGACTTTTGGTCATATCAGGTAACTGAGATATTTGAGATGAAGAGAAATATTTATTTAAATTTTGAGATAGATTTGACAAAATGATTTCGATTGAGACTATCTGTCAAATTGGTTTCCGGGGTTCACTCTACTCCTCTTCGTTGTTTATCGCCAGATAGATTTTTCATATATGTACATAATATATAGAATGCTCGTACAGTTGTTTATCTCATCATTATCATCCTTATTTACAGTAATTGTAATTGCTATTAAAGCCATTTTTTCCCCTTTTTTTATGTTTGCTGCACTTTGGTTTTGTTTTTTTTTTTCGTCTTTTTTGAATTTTTATGATGTCTCTAGGCATTTTCTATATTTGACCGCACACAAATTGAACAATATTCAATTAATTTTGCAAAACAATTATCATCAATTTTCATTAAATTAAATATTTACAAAAAAGTCGTTAAATAACCTGCAGTTAGCTGACTCTTCACCCGCCCCTGTGGCACACCTTCCCTTCCAGGCCATGGCAATTAGTTGTTAATAAACGTCGCATCGCCGAGTCGTTGACTTTCTATGCCTTTGCTCATAATTAACACGGGAAAATAAATAGCTATTAAAAATGGTTTAAATAACTGCAAAATAATTAAAATCACAAAAACAAAAAAAAAACATACACACACACACATAAAAAATAAACGTTTAGGCAAAGTAAAAAATGAGAGAGAGAGAGAAAAAAAAACAAGAGAGAAAAACAAATGCTAACCAACTAAAAAGTGGGCGCAGGGTGGAGGGGAGAGGGGTGGGGGCCCATTCATGCGCTCGCACAAACCGCAAAAGTCACTCATACAACATAAAAATGCTTTTAAAATGTCAAAGCGCGTAAAGAGAAAGAGAAGGAGAAAGAGAGAGAGAGAGAGAGAGAGAGCGAGGGGCAGAGGGAGAGGGCAGAAAGGAAGTCAAAGGATTGATGGCAAAAGCTTAAATAAGCCAAACTGAACTCTGGTCTGAGCTGTATATGGGAGTAGAGGGTTCCACATTGCGTATACGCCGTGTGGCATGCTTCTCCTGCTCGGTGGAAACACGGTTCTGGGCCTAATCAAAAATGCTTTGCCTGATGCCGTTTGAAGTTTTTTCTTTTCCTCTTTTTTCCTTTTTTGTGTTTTTTTTTGCGAGGTAGAGAACGACTAAAAGAGAAAGAGTGGAGAAGAGAGAAAGCGAAGTGACTTCCATTCAAACAAATTCTCACGCTTTGACTTTTTGCTAAACGATTTTGCATGGCTCAGGTGTTGGCCATAATGAAAACGGTGAAACTACGAGGGTTAGATGACAAGTAATGCCTGAAGTGCCTAACCACTCCTCCCTCTCTTCTCTTCTCATCTTATCTCGGATATATATGTATGTATATAGCTTATTCTATTTCATAATTGTTGAGCATTATTTAAAGGAGCAAAACAAAAATGAAAAGACAAAAAAAAAGAAGGAAAGAAAGACATTTAACACTTTTTGTCACGCCCTGTCAGAGAAAGGCGACAAATTATTTCACTCCTTATCATCATCGTGATGATGATGATAATGATAATGATGATGACGTTGCTGGTCTTCAGTCCTCATCTTCAGTCGCTCTGCTCTCATTGTGAATAATTTGGGTCACTCCCAGGCAGTTAGTCAGTGAGTAAGTCAGTCCGTCAGTCTCTCTGTCTGTCTGTCAGTCGGTTTTGAGTTGCATTGTTGCCAGTTGCTGCTTGGCCTTGTTGGGTTGGTGTTGCGGTCGCATTTTTCATTGTCGGCATTTTTCAAGCATCTCTCCCCTCCCCTCCCATGCTCCAGTCCACCCTTTTGTGAACCCAACTTAAACGCCTTTAAACTGAAAGACGACATAATTAATTAAGCAAGTCGTTGTGACTGATGTCCTGGCTGCGAGCTGCGGGCTGCATTGTTATGCGTGCCGCAACAAAAAAAAAGGTCCGCGAATATTTAGTGTAATGGTTTCGGGCGGTCAGAGACTAAGAGCAGAGTAGAGAGTGTGCGAGCAGAGAGCAGAGAGGCGAGGAGTCCATTTTTATTATAAAATGTATAAATGGTCAGAGTCGGAGACTCCCTTGTGGCTCATTTGCAGAGCGGAAACAGAAATTTATGCGGCCCAACAGGCCAAAACTAGAACCAGCTTATATGCACATACATACATTCCCTCTCTCTGTCTCTTTCGCTCTCTGTATCGCCATCTCGCTCTGCCTGTTATAATTTAATAAAATGCTCTAACAGCCAACGCTTGATGTAAATGTGAAAAGTTTTCAAAACTCCAGTCCGGAAGTGCTTCCAGCATATTCAGTGATTGCCAACATGTTGTTTAGTATGTCTCTGAGTGTGTGTGTGCCAGTGTGTGTGTGTGTGAATATGTGTGTTAATTTTTAAAAACTGCCCAAAAGCCAAAAACTCCAAAACTCCCCGCTCTCTATTCTGGGCTCTACTCGACTCGCCTTGCCTCTGTTTAGTTCAGTTCAGTTCCGACTCGGCAAATGAAATAACACAAAAGCCATTGCTGTGATTACTTTGCCTTGGCCTCACTCGGAAAACTCGGAAAACTCGCAAAAAGCAACAGCAGCCAGCAACAACAACAGCGGCGGCGAGTTTTCCGAATAGCCAGCGGTTAGAAAGGAAAAAAATAACCCAACTCTCTACTAGTATATATGAGAAGCTATTGCAATTTTAATGCAGTTTTCGGCTGCTTAGCTTTTTATGCTTTGCCCAGGGAGCCCAACCAAAAAGAGGCCAATGAACCCGAAGATATGAACTATTCGAAATGTAACGAGTTTTCTATGGAATTTAACTCGAAATTTTACCATTCAAAAGCGTAAAGGATAACTAGTATCCAATCTGGACGATAACTGGGCAACAGCTGTGATTTAATAAATATACAGATTATAAGCCAACACTTCTCGTGCATTCAGTTGATATAAATTGGTGTATCTGATGGTCTGGTTAATATGTTTTGTTAACACCAAGATCAATGAATCTGCTCTCTCTCTCTCTCTCTTATCTGCTGGCAACGTAAGAGTATTTCGGTTATGTTGACTTTACTACCATACTGTTGTACATACATATGTACATGTATCTACATTGCATCGGATGTACATACATATATAAGTAAGTATATAGTAATTTCTTCAGTCCATACAGGAATTAATTAAATTTATTTATTCCATTGCATTATCGTTTCTTGCCTGGGCCTTCATCTGCATGTTTGCATGGATTGCAGGGCAAAATTCAATGACAGCTCACGAGTTGTCGTTGTTCTTTTGTTTGTGTGTATGTGTGTGAGTGTGTGTGTGTATTTTGTGTTCATAATGTGAGGTGACAGCTGACAGAGAGAGAGGGAGAGAGAGAGAGAGAGGGGAGAAAATATATTGGAGTGTATATTAATTGCATAAATTAAGTGGAAATGCAGGCGAAAATACCAAAAAAAAGAGAAGAGAAGAGAAAACAGAACCTTCAAGTGGCGGCCAGGTGATAATTGATTTCAGGAAGTGCGACAGAGAGCAACAGCAAATAAAGCCTGATGCGGGAGAAAGCGAGATAGGATAACTTTTTAACTGCCAACTTGTAAATGTGCAAATAATTATCAAAATAATTGAAAAGGGATACCAACAAACAACAACAACAGCAACAGAAGGAGCAGGCAGACAGAAGAAGTAAAAGTAGAAGCACGGGTGTCAACAGCTGAAGTGAAAGGCAAGTGAAAAGTCCTGAACTAGGAATCCTTTTCATACGCTGTACACATCAAGGAGCAAATAAAGGGTATATTAGGACAATTATTCAAAGAGTAAATTAGGTGTTAGGTCTCCTCACCTCTTCGACTCGTCCACCAACTTGGCCTACCCTAGTAAGACCCTCGAGCAGTCAGTAAGAAAAGAAGAAAATTCCAATGTTGGAGAACAATTTAATGCATTCATCGATAAGTCGTTAAATCGATAACATCGAGTCAGAGCTGATAGATAATTTAATCGGAAACGGCAAATAATCCGATATATCAATTAAAATACCTTTTACTTTGGGGATTCAAAAATTTTAGGGTATTTTGAATTCGAATGCTTTGAGCTGCTTATAATTTTTTTTTTAATGTGAAATCCTTTGCGATTTTTACTTTTAATTATATACAACAGCATCAAGATGAAGAACAACAACAACAGCAACAGACAAACAAGAGGCAGCTGGACACGGATGGCTACTTGGCTCCTGGCTCCTGGCTGGATAGCTGCTCCTTCTTGTGTTTTTATGACTCACACCTTCTGGATTTGCTCTTCTTTGCTCTCTATCTCTCTTACCCTTTCGGTTTGTTTCCCATCTCCCCATCACCTGAAAAGCCCACCGGACCCCAATCGCTTTCGCTGTGTCTTTATCTATCTCTGTCGAACATTATTTCATTTTAACTTGTGATCTTCTTGGCCTCGAAAGTTTAAAGTGAAAGCGTGGCCAATCAAGTCTTTCCTTTTTACCTTACCTTTGCCTTACCTTTTAACCTGTGACCTCTGCTGCCGCCTGTGCTTTTGGGTTGTGTAAGCCAATTAGTTCTTAATTTGCAATTTGTTTTGCTGCAGTTGCCGAAAACCCAACCCCCCTCCCCCTTAAAAAAAAAACACCCGAGAGTGGGGAGAGCGAAAGACGTGGAAAAAAAGGAGTTAAAAGCAAAAAGCCAAAGCAACGAGCAGACGAGCATATTTAAAAACTTTTGTTTTCAACTTTTGTTACTCTATCCTTCTCTCACCCAAAAACTCCACCCCTCCCCCCTCGATCCGCCGTCCACCACACCCCTCAACCCCATTGTTGTGAGAGTTTTTCCTCTCTCGTGCCTTGGCATTTTTTTTTCGTATTTTATTTATATATTTTTTTCATTCTTGTTTAATGTGAAACTTTTAACTGAATTAATTTCTTTTACTGCGCTGCTGCTCCTGTTTATCTTCAAGTACAAAATGAGCAGCAGCGAGGCGTTTAGTTTAATCTTTTAATTTTGGAGATTTCCAATTTCTCTTCACTCTGTGCTCAGTGATCAATGACCGCAATGAGCAAAGCTACGAGTTTGCCCCGATTTCCAGATGAGATGACTTCGAGATATCACTTCTTTAAAAACTGATTCAATTCCTTGAGTTTTTTGATTCACATTTGCAATTTGCTCTCTGCAAAGAATTCTACATTTTTTTTCGTGTTTATTTTTTTGTAAAGTCATAAATCAAGCAGCGGCATATGCAATAAAAAAGAGGAATTAATATTTCAGTTGAGTCAAGAAAAGGGGCACACTCACACACACACGACTCTGAATACCCGTCATAAAGGTAAATGTCATAAAACGACGCATGGGACTCACGCACCATGGCGTTGGGGCATTGGGGCGGAGGCGGGGTTGGGTTGGGTTGGGTGGACAGAGAAAAGGGTGGCGCCTGTACCCTCCGACATGGCGTCTGTTCGTCTCATTGCTCAAGTTTATCAGCTACCCGCCGCGAGTCAGGGCAAAAAAAAAAAAAATGTTAAAGAAAAAGAAAATATCAGATATCGGTTGATTAAGTCAGAGTCACGACTTCCTAACACCCTAGACCAAGTGAAGATGTCCAACCCCGCCAAAATTCCATCATATTCAGGGAGTAAACAGAACAGTCGCTCGGCTGATGCCTCCTCATGCCTATCATACCCGTTCCGTATACTTTGTAGAGGATATCAAAATGTCAGGAGTAAGTGAAATATTTCCAAACAAATAAAATGAAATGTCCCCCACTCACTCCCCGCTCCTAGCACTCTCGCATCTGCCCCTCCCCAGCCGCAAAGAAAAAAAGGCGCCAAAAGGAAAAAGGCAAACAGAAACAGAGCAACACAAAAGTAAAGTGAAATAAAGCGCAAAAGGGAGAAGAGAAATAACCGAAACGTAACATGACATAAACATGACATTTGGCTTTGCCTCTGCCTCTGCCTCAGGATCTAGAGTGAGTGGTGCTGAGGGGTGGGGGAAGGGGGAAGGGGGGGGGGTGGTGCTTGCCTGGTGACTAGCACGTGACTTGCCGCGCTTAGCAGCTGCTGTTAGCTAGCTCTCTAACCCGCCCTCTCTAACACCCCCCACCAAAACTCTTCACCCACCCTCTCAGTGGTGCAAATTATATGCACCTTTGTCAAGAAATTATAAGCCCCGACAATGCCAGCTTGGCACGCAAATCAAAAATGCACGAAATGATTGTGCGAAAAATTGGCCAAAATGGGAAAGAAATTTCATGGGGTACATGGAATATGGCAACGAAGATGTCATGACCGAGATCATGAGTCAAACTTTCACTTTGCAAATACGAGAGTGTTCGAGAAGTTATGTTTGAGTTCCGCGAAAGGAAGAACTCCCAAACCGCGAAAACCCCACGAAGAACCTTGACAAGCTGAGTTCGGGAATTACTTGTGTCATAGGGTATTTTAGATTCGGTTTGTCCTCCCTTTTGGGACTCTTTTTCTGCTTTCTTTGGCCTTTTCATTAATTTAAAAGCCTTTAGCCAACAAACAAAAAATAATGTCATGGGCAATTTGCTAAATTGTATGGCCTAAACAAAAACCCCCATCTCGACAAAAAACAACAAAATAAAATACCAAAAATACCACAAAACAAAAGCAACAAAAAATATCAGTGGAGAGAGAGAGTCGAAAGAAATGTGGAAGTATTACAAACAAGACATGTGGTTTGAGCTGAACAAAAATTTATGTGAGGTGGAAAAGTTTTCAACCAGAAAATGCAGAAGAAAACGGCCAATCAAGGTAATCCGTCCCCTTTCGTTCGTTTTCCTCCCAACCAAATCAATGGCCATTGCATTTTGATAAGCAGAAGCAGAGGCAGAAGCAACAAAGTTCAAGTGGGCCAATTGTGGGGCGATTCGAGAATTTGGTAAAACGGTAAACGGTTAACGGGCGACCATCGAGAATCGAGAATCGACAATCGGCAGTTGCCATAATAATTTGCCACATCATTAACAGTTCAGTGCATAAAAAGCAATGGCAATGACTCCCCAAAGGACCCAAGATCAAAGGCGGCAGTGACTCAATAATAAACTTCCGATGAGTCCGACTCCAAGTCGGGTCGGTTTGGCTTTTTTTCGAGTTCAGTACAAATTAAAATAGCGTGAAAATGTGGTGGAAACGTGAAAAGTGAAAGCCCAAGCGCCAAGACATTAGCATTTTTAATTTCCAATAAAAATTCCAAAAAGTAGGCGATAAAAAATTAATAAAGCTGCGATTATACCGAAAAACCCACAGAGAGCGAGAGAGAGAGAGAGGGAGGGAGACCAAAGTGAGAGACAAGCGATGGACTGACTGACTAGAGAGAGTTGAGACAGGCGGAGGACACGACAGGACAGTGCAGAGTAGAGCAGAGTAGAGCAGAGCAGGGCTCAATGTCAGTCAAGTGTAGGGTGGGAAAGGGAATGGGCCAGGGAAAGGGAGAGCTGTGAAAATAATTTGAAATTCAATTTTCGACAATGGCACACAAAGGAATCGCGCAGCGAGTCGGAACAAGATGGCAGGAGGAGAGACAGCAGCAGCAGCAGCAGCAGGAGACAACGCTCGGGAACTGGAGCTGGGGCAGCTGTTTGGCCATGGCTCGTTAGAAAGAGGTTGGGCACCTGCAGCAGCAGCAGCAGCAGCAGCACTACTACTACGCTTGTTGAATATGTCCAACAATTGTGCCATGCCATGCCTGCGGCGCAAAATGGGGGGCGTGGCACAGTGAACGGGGCGTCGCCCAGTACCCAAGCGCATTCACTTGTAACATGGCACGGGGAAATTTACGATTTTATTACTCAATAAATGCAAAAAATGCTTCGCCACTCAGAGAAAGCAAAAAAAAAAAAATGGGTAGGTAGGTAGGTAGGGAGGAAAGGAAAGGAAAGAAGCAACCGTTGCACTTCCTGGACCTCCAACTGACTCTCTGGACTGACTGACTGACTGCCGACTGCCTGCCCCGCTGTTTACTGGCTTGTCTTTAAGTTTGGTGAGCTTTGTGCAAAATTAAATTTACTGCGAAATGTAAAATGTCCAAATGCGAGGGTTAATCGCAAAATACCCCAAAAGAGCGATCAATTTGCCAGTCTAGCTCTGCAACGATCCAAGCAGTCGAAAAGTTTGCGATCAACCCTCGTGGTAAGGCAATACCCCGGCTGCCGAGGGGTGACTTTATATTCTGGGTTAATGTTGGCAGGTGAAAATTTTCCAAATCCCTGGCGGTTTTGCGTTGCGCTCGCTTTGCTCTCTCTCTCTGTCTCTAGCTCTATATAGCTATACCCATTCCGGGTCATGCATAATTTAAAATTAATTTCGCTCTATGTAAAATTTTCTGCAATGCTCTTGATCATCATCGTCATCATCATCGGGATGGGTGTGTGTGTGTGTGTGTAAAGTGGGTGTGGATAATAACAAAGCCATGGCCCCCAAAGTGAAATATTATATTTTGCCATTTTCCTCCAGACCCCTTTCCACCCGTCCTTTCTATATTTCTCTCTCTCTCTCTCTCTCTGGGTGTGTGAGTGTGTGTGGGAGAATGTTGATATTAATAGCACAAATTGAATTTTTATGGCCATCTAAAATCAAACATTTATATAGCATACATTTGAGGGCGATTTGATTTTTTGAAGGAAACACATTATTTATTAGAAAACAACTCACTCTCCGCTTCTCTGTGGCGATTTATGAAGTCGCAAACAAAAGGTCAAAGCCGCTGCAGGTAAAAAGTGTGAGATGCAATTTCTTGGGCTACTGCTAAAAGGGGAAATAATTATAAAGTTTTCACTAAAGTTTGCTCTACACTTTGCCAATGAAATTTCATTGCTACTTTCTTTTCTTTGTGATTTTCCTCCGTTCTTTTTTTTTTTTGGCAAACAAACTGTATTCAAACTCTGGCTGCTGCTGCCTCCATAAATTGGCAGTTTCAACGAAAATTTTTGGGCGAAAATTCAAATGCTTTCCCAGCAGTGTCAAGACTTTTAATTGCAAACAAAATAATTATGGCGCGCCCGTTGGCAAAATTGCTTGAGAGCCAAAAAAAGGAACAAAAACAAAAAAAAAAAAAAACAAAAAATACAAGTAAAAACTGTGAGAAGAAACGCAGTGGAAGAGCAGAAATGGCAAGAAAGACGCTAAGCAGACGGTTTACTGCACTTAAGAAGTTGCTCGCTCAAAATTAAAAGCAAATGAAACAATAGCGAAAATAATAGCAACAACAACAATAACAACAGCAGCAGCAGCAGCAGCAACAATAACGAAAGCAGCAACAATGGCACAAGCAAAGTGCTGTAGAATTTTTCGGATAATATTTGGGTAAGACGCTATGATACTCCCTAGGAAAATAAACCAACCGATATTCAGAGAGCCAAAGTGGAGCAGTATATGTAGATTATTTTCCATTTTCATAAAAAAAAAGTGAATTATGTAGAAAAGTCAAGATATTACCCATTTTTGTTGTGGATTTTATAGACCCTTTCAGTGCTCTGCGGATTTTAGTTCAATTCACTTACTGATGACTTTAGTTAAAGCTTAAAAAACGTTTGTATAAAATTAATCGACAATGATTGATCCAGATATATGAGATTCTACAGATTACTCTTCTCTATGACTTGACTTAGCCACTTTTCCCTTTAGAATTAGTAAAGTATTTGATGATCTGTTATTTGTTGCCAGCTGCAACCTTTTTTACAGGATATGCAACGCATTGGCAACAACAGATGCTGACCAAACAAAGAAGCTTCGAAAAAAGAAGGAAAATACATACGTCCCTCTTTCCGCAAGTGTGGCACTCACTGGCTGCTCTTCTGCCCTTTGGGTCTTTCCCCTTTTTGCCCCAAAATGTGGCAAAAGGGTCGGGCAATCAATAGTTGGCCTTTTTGGTGCTAAGCACGAATCGAGCTCGGGCAGTTTTAAGTTGCTGCTGCACAGTTTCCTAGTCTTAAAGTGAACATTTAACAATTTTTATAGTTCAAACATTTTGCAGTTAGTTTGGTTTAGGTTTTTGGGTTTTGTATGTATGTACTTTTCTTATTTTTAGCCCCTTCCCTCCGAATAGTTTTGTTGCTTCGTATTTTATGTTATGCCTTTGATATAGTTTTTATGACTGCGGACCAAAGTTTTGCCCTTTTTTCTTACTTTGGGCAGGATGGGATGGGATGGGAAGGGGCTAGTTGGATTTTACTCGTACGTAAAACAATGGGGCAAGGCCAAGTGTTTTGTTTGGGCTGCGTGACGCATGTGAGTCGAGGAAAATGCACTTCAAAGTTGCTTCGGACTGCAAAGTGTTAGATAAAGTTTCAACACCGCTGCTGCCACTTTGTTGACTTGGACCAGACCGAAACTGTGTGTAGTGTGTAGTTCTTCCTTTAGTTCTCACAAGGAATCCAAGGAAGAATCCAAGTGCGAGTGCGAGTAAGTGTAGTGAGAATAGAACTTGATTTGGCGAATCTAAACTTTGTGCTGAGCTCAACTATTTGTACTTTATTTATTAATTAATTGCAAGTGGATAAATTAATCATAGTTTAATACACAAATGTATGTACAACAAAATAGAGAAAAGTTTCACGTTCTGTCGAGAAACGTCTCAAATTAAATAAATTACGTGATCTTATTAACCAAGCTCCAGGCGAACACTTGAAAAAATCACTAGTCAAGTTCGACTACCTCATTTGCTTTGCCAAATAAGAGGAAACCCCGATTTACTGCCTCTCCTACTTGAGAGGTGCCTGAACCAGTTGGGAATTATAGAAACAAAAGTCCTTGATCTGCCTAATGGAAGTTAATTGCACTAATTTTGAAGTTTCTAGTAATTTTTTTTGAGTAACCAACTTGATTTAGATACTTTCGACTATTTTTTTTTTTGAGTGTAGGCTAGAGCTAGACAGAGTCTTTTGTTGGTCGGCCAAATATAAGTTTATTTCCCCTGACTAAACGTAACTAAGATTAACTGTTGCACCTTTTCTTTTACTATTCTCCGTTTTGTTTTTTTTTTTTTTGTGTTCTGCTCTCTTTTTGTGGCATGCAGCACGTGTGTTTATGCTAAAGTCGGTGGAAAATGGTAAGAGAAGTTGGAAAATTAAGTGCCTAGGCTACCCTTAGCATGGAATTTATATGAAAAACAGTTACGCTGGAGTTGGCGTTAGTCTTTGGAGTTAGGAGTGAGACAGAAGGAGGCACAAAGGAGGCCAAAATCGAGCAGTCCATTTGAAAAGGCTTTCGCCCCGAGTCTGGTGACTCTACCCGGGCGCGTGTATAAATCTTGTGCCGGTTTTATTTGGCTTAATGACCAGACGTGCACAGCTCCATAATTTACAGCGAGGAGGGCGGGTGGCATGGCATGGCAAGGCAGAGCATGGCTTGGCTTGGCTTGGCTTGGCTTCGCATGTAGATGAGCCAACACCATCAGACAAAGTAGGCAAGTGTCTTGTCTGGGGCTACTTGAGGCAACATGTTGCGCTTTTAGTGTCCTAAGAGAGGAGAACGGAAAGGAGAGGAGGGATGGTCGTGAGATGAGGTGAGTTTGGGTGTTAGCTAGCGGTAGATTGGGGGCTTTTCTCTCCACTTTGTCTTACTTTCGGGCTACTACTTTGTTGCCTGGAAAATCCTTTGGCGTTCACCTGAAAATGCGGACACGCATTTTGGATTATCTTTTCGCCCCTCCTCCTCCTCCTCCGACCTACTCTCTCCATATACCCGCAAGGTTTTATGGTAATTATGGTAAAGCGAAAACGGAAAAAATTATGGTTTTCTTCTTCTATCTCTTTGGGTTATATTTATTTTTTTTGTTAAAGTAAATCTCATAATTTATTTAATTGTATTTTAGTATATGCAATAAATTTCTATTAGTGTCGCGCCAGCCCGCATGTGGCTAACCGCGTTGTCAATAGAAGAGCACCAGACCCAAGAACACAGACAGAACAGAGAGTGAGAGGACACGAAATGAGGACACCGAGCGTAACAATATAATAAAGAAGTCCCAACCCCATGGGCCGATGGCCGATGGCCAAGTGTAGCGTAGTGTCGTGTGAGGCGAGTGCGAACAATGACTGACCAAATATTGACATAAATGTCAAACTCAAATTAGAGCTCAGGGTCAAGGGTCGAACAACCACCAAGACCCAACACCAACAGAATGAACCCAACCCAACCGAACCGAACCCGAAGCAATTTGCGGGACAGGGTTGCAAAAGAAGCAGCAGAGACAGCGGAGGAAAGAAAACTCAAGGCAAACACTATGCCAGTCCATGGACGTAGCAAAAGGGGATCGCGATGCCTCAATACAACACGTGACCATTGAGAAATGGGAAATTCCAAATTTATGTGCTGGCTACGCCCATGTGCTCAAGTAGTTAAACCTAGCCGGGTCTCTCTAATCCTAAACAAACAGACATCGACAAAGTTCAACAGACACTTCAGCCATTATGCAATAAAACAATGCAAGGGGCCAGCAAAAACGAATGCGAGAGGGAGAGGGAGATGCTCACTAAGCATAGGAGATTAAGGTCTATAAGCATATTGAAATTGTTTGATAAACAAATGCCAAACAGAGACACAGCAATGCAGAAAAACAGAGAGAGAGAGAGAGAGAGAGATGGAGTCCAAGGAATGACAGGAGTTGGAGATGGAGATGAGTCAGCCGCCGCGCATTGGCTTAATGTTAAGTACTCCGAGTACTTTGACAAAGACGGAGAGAGAGAGAGAGAGAGAACGAACTGAGGCTGTCTGAGGGGGTCGTAAACTTAGCCCACAGTCGACTGGAAATGAGCAAATTGCACGCTAATGCAAGGCATTATGCCGGGGATCAGATCGTGACTCTCGTCCTCCACAACCACCCCCACCCTCCCCTCATTCAGTTTGAGTGGAGTGTTTGCATTCGGCGTTGGTGGTGGTGGTGGTGGTGGTGGTGGTGGTGGTGGTGGTGGTGGTGGTGGTGGTGGTGGTTACTGGTTCCTGCTAGCTGGTAGCACTACGTTATTTCACCTTTAATCCGCTCTTAGCCCACCCATTGATATCGTACAGATGTCAGGCAACCAAAAGAGCAGCAGCAGCAGCAGCACCAGCAACCGAAACCAGAAACAAAAACCCAAATGCAATCCATTCTTAATGCATCACGCTGTGTGTTTCCCATTCGATTCTGTTTTTTTTTTCTCTTCTTATTACTTCTACTACTTAAAGTTGCTTAATGTCTCACTTAAACAAAGTGTCTAACAAATTGTTTTGATTTAAAGGGAAACTAACCAACTAATTGCAAAAAAAAAGACAACTGAAGCACCAAAGTCATCCATTTGAAGTTATATCTACTTTGAGCTCCATGCAAATTGAGGCTCTCATTGGAGAGAAAGGAGTAATTTGGCCATAGAGATTTAAAAATATTGGAGAGTGATTGAGTGGAGATAATTATGAAGCTGAGTACAGTTGTGTCGAGAGAAATTATAATATTCATACTCATAATATCCACATCTCTGGTGTGTGTGTGTGTGTGCGTGTGTGCTGACTTTGTGGAGCTGCTTTGCAAAATATTTTCTCAGCTATTAGACAAAGACTTGTTTAAGTTGGGATGGGGATTAAGTGGGTGGCATTATTCATGCATATGCCTCATTTGGCAACTTGTTTAAAAAATGATTTATTAATAACATTCTAAGTGATTACTCAGTAATAGGTTGTGTGCAAATATTATAGTCGTTCACATACATCTGTTAGTGAGTGTGTGTGCGTGTGTGTGTGTAAACATCGTCAAGTCAATTGCATTGGCAAGTAAAGGAAATTCAAGTCAAGTAATGTAAAGTCAGTTGGTCAGTTCATCTGATACTTGCACACATTATGTCTGCTTTCTTCAATACACACTCGTCTGTGTGTGTGTGATTTGTTGTGGGTGTGTTTGTGTGTGTATTCCCTCAAAATAATAGGCATAGCAAATTAATTAAGTTGCATACATAACGCAGAAACCCCAAATAGCTGGCCAACAGTAATGACAACTACTTCAACTACAACAAAAGAGGCGGCAAGTGAATTCAAAATATTTCACAGCCCAGAAACAGCCTCAAACCACACACACACACACAGAGAGAGAGAGACAGGAAGAGAGAGACTGAATGAGACAGCGGCTGATTGTTAGATGCAAACTATTCGAACGGGGGTTAACTAATACCTTTAAGCTTGACCTATCAATCCTCAATATTTCAGCATTGAAATCTATCCTAAAGAGCGCTATCTCTTAGAGATCTTATTACGGAGCATTTAGAATCTATCCTAAACGAAGTCTTTGAAAATTACTTAATTCCTTCTCCTTTTTGTCTCTCCGCGCAGAGATCTTTCCATCGATTGAAGATTCCGCGAATGTTTGAATGTTATTCAATGCGATTATTTACCTAAATGATTTTCGATTTGAATGCAATTTTTAAGTGGTTGGTAAACTGGCAAATCTGTGAGTCAAATTACAGGCAAAGATATTTCGTATTACATCTGTTTGGGTCAGGTGGCTGGCTGATGGGAATTTGCCCCATTTGACCCCACCTATGAATGGGGCATATCAACATCTACTAACAGACATTCTCAATATTGCATACATCTTGTGCATTGTGTGTCCGTGTGGCAAATAATTATGGCATTAATTTTGCTATGCAAATATATGAACATTGCTTTGTTTCTGTCTGTGGGTAGCAGCTACATTTGATATTCGAGGGGAGCAGCAGAGCAGAGCAGAGGCAGATGCAGTGTGTTCATTAATATAATTATGACCACACTGAGAAAAGGATGGGGCAGGAAAATGACTGGATGCGGTGGCAAGCATTTACAACCTGAAAGACCAGCAAAGAGACGGCACAGGAGGAGTTGCTGCCATCCACATCCACATCATCATCATCATCATCATGTGTGAAGGGCAGGAGAAGGTAGACGGTTTCTTTTGTTTCGGAAGGGCTTATTCGTTTCTAATTGGTTATTGGATTTCATTCTGATTAGGAGCGAGAAAAGACTTGGAATGAGTTGCAAATTAAAATTTTTGGCTAAGGCCCATTCTAGGAACAACAATAGATAGAGATGTGCTGCATCTGCAGCTATCTGCAGGAGGCATTATCTGCTACAAAGCTGCTTAAGGGCAACAAGTCGCCATGTGAATACCTAGCTACCCACACCCACCTACCTACCCCCCTCCCTCCTGCATCTCCACTGTATGTTTGTGCGTGTGTGTGTACATGTGTATGGCCAAAAGGATGCATTTTAATTAGAAATACACGCCAGCCCGGCCAGCCTGTCCCTTGGCCCAATTAGAGGCCAATTAGCGTAGTCTTTTGTATTCGCCAAATGCAAATGCCCAGCCCATTGTACATTGTGCATTGTAATTCAGACATAGTACATACACTCTAAATATGGACTAATGAATAAATGTGTGTTCGATAACCCAAGAAGCCCTGCCCCCACAAAACTGGCTTAAGTCGTATTTGCAGTTACTTGGCATAGCCAGGTATGAAATGATTCCATTCAATCATTATCGAATCATATCTGATATGACTCTTAAAGAGTCTTAAAGAGAGAGAGAGAGAGAGAGGAAATTTGAGTATCTCGCTTGCTTTGTTGCGCGTTGAAGTTGCACTAATCAGTGAGAATGCAGCGCGGCAAGCAACATGCAACATTTTATGGCAAAAATGAGCAAAATGTTTGGCTTGCCATGGTCGTAGTCAAGTGGGGCAAAGGGGAGCCAACTGTTGCAGCAGCAGCTAGACGAACAGGAGAATTTCATGGTAATTAAAGTGAAGAACTTTCCAGGATTCCAGAATTTGTTTGAGATTTCTTGCCGATGTGGGGGCACTACGCCTATGACCATGTGTGGGTGTGCGGGTGTGTGTGTGTGCGTGAATTGTAGTTTGTGGCTTGCCACATAAACTTGCCGATGCTTTTGCCTGAGATATAGTATATTTTAGCATGCTGTTCTATCTATATCTGCTACTGTGGGGAATATTTAAATCCGTTGTCGATGCTAAGTACGTTCGTGCTAGCGCAGTGCCGCGCCGCGCCATGCCGCACCGTGCCGCACCGCGCTCTACCAAAACGAAACGGCGGGAGTTGAGTGCGTGGGCGGAATCTACGTTCGACGTTGGCTTTTGTCTGCGCATTAATGCAACCGACTCTCATGTTTATTCACACACAAATTTGCAGCAAATACAACGCGAATGCATTTACAGTTAGATACACACTCCCACACACACACACAAGCAATCTTCCACCCCATCCTCCTCCGACCCATTGGTAAGCCAAAGCAATCTGCTGCTTAACGCTAGCAAATGCGCTTTACATTTTGCACCAACGCTAATACAATTTAATGGTCGCATTAATTTGGCGCATCTGTTGCATTTGAAAAACACATGCAAGATAGGCAGGGGGGGGATGATGATGGGGAAGGGGGAATCGGTAAAGCAACCGCATTTTCTTTCTGCGGGGTTAAAACATTTGCCAACTGCAAATAAAGTTGAATGCAACTAAATATTAATACAAGCAGCAGGCAACAAAGACTCGAAACTAATGGCAGGGGCGGGGCAGCACCAACAACAGCAACTACAAATCGTTCGTCCTGGCAAAGTCCTTGCTACTGTTTAATAGTTAGCTATGGCTAGGATTGAGCAAGTGGGGTGCGGAAACGAGCTGAAGTGAATGAAAACACTAAGCTTAGTGTTCCTTTAGCTGGTGGAAGTGCTTAAATGTTAAAGATATCTGTATCAACCGAAACGTTAACCGAATGCGTAAGGCATCAAGGGTTTCCTGTTCCTTATTGAGTTGAAATGTAGAAAATGCTGTCTCTGCAGTCGATTATCTTTCTAAAGTCAATACGAACGATACGATTCATTTCGGTTATTCACGATTTCGTTAGGAGTGAGTGCAACAATGCACCGTAGTGTGTGTAGGATGCGAATAATTACAGTTATAAATAAGTAAATTAATTACGGTTATTTCGGTTATTCGTTACGTATATTTCGGTTATAAGTGCTTCAATTCATCGTTATAGTGACATTGATGATCTAAGCTAAACTAAACTAAACCCATTTAACTCTAATCAATAATTTCGGGCAAGGAAATTTGAAAGTCAACCTACACATATGTACCTACATGTTGTACGCTTACATTGTTTGACGGCATGCCTGATTAATTTCTATATAATTTTGATCTTATGTAAAATTTTAATTGTCCAATCCAATTTCCCCGGTTTCGGTTTTCCATCTGTCAGCCAATTAGGCCACTTTCTCCTCCGCTGTTGTGTTTTGTGTTTGCATATTATTTCTGCCCAATTTGCATTGATGTTGGAGTGGGCGTGGGAGCGAAATGGCGCGGAGCGGCTTTTGTCGCCGCCGTCAACTGTTAAAAATGTCAAAAATTTTAATATTAAAAGTGACACAGCAACAACAAGGAGAACAACAGGCGGGTGATCACCTCTCCGGCACTAGCCGCCCCCTCTCCCGAATGCCAGCCACGTTTTTTGCGTTCTCTTTTCGCCGCCGCCGCCGCCGCTGCCGTCGCTGCCAATGACGATGCCACGCTGGTTGGTCATAGTGGCGTTCAGGCGTTGCACTAAGCGGATAAGCGCTTGTTAAATTTTTAATGCATTGCATAATTTTTAGTTTTCGCGTGCATATTTTGCCTGGCGAAATATTTTAATTCAAATTCATGATGATCTGTTGTGGAGTGTGGCATATGCAACAAAGTGCGGCATGCTGCATTTCAAATGAGCTGAAGGAGCTGAATTTTCGTCATTTATTTGTGTGTGCTTGCAGTGTTTTTTGTTGTTGTTTTATTGTTTTTTATTTTATATATATTAATTTTAATTGTATTTTGTGTTTTCTCATCAATTATCAGCTCTCATCTCTCATTTCGCATATACATAAAGTACGTATGTACATATGTATTATACATATTCGCTTTTGTAGTTGTTTTTCATCGTTTTTTATGGAAAGTCCTTGATAAACATTTTTCAATTAATTTTTATTTGCTGCCAACGACGTCGTTTCTGCCTCTGCTTCTGTCGCTGCCTTTACCCAATGCTGCTGTTGCTGCCATTTCCATCTCCTTTATCTGTTTTTCACGTATTTTCTTTAACGGATTTCCACTTGTCTCACTTTTTGAGAAAACTTGTCGAGAGATGGCACACGCATTGTCAGACATACACACACACAGACACACAGACACACTCACACACACACACAGATACAGGCACAGACTACAGAGGGAAGTATGAACTGGGAGAAGCGGCAACAGCAACAGCAGCTCCAGCAGAGCGTGAAAAATGCCAACAACAAACGCTCTGGAATGAAATGAAAGGATGCATGTAATAAGCAAACTTCGAGGTTAAAAATCTCTCCAAAGAAAACGAATTGTCAGGCACCCTTCCCCGTTTCGCATTAGCAAGATTTCGAACCGAAAAGAGTGATTTAATGTGTAGTATATAACGGTTATACTTATGTATACCAATCGTATCCTCATTATAAATAATCTTCATCTTGAAATGTCACCATGTTCCATAATTACTGTGGAAATCATTTGTAACGGTTATGAAAGATTGTTTTTCCTTGCTCCTAGAAACAGACGGTTAGCTACTCATATCTTTTGGTCTGTAGACATGACATACATACTTTGCAGTATTTTTACGTGAAAATTCTTGGAAAAGAAGCGCAAAAAGTTACAAGTTATTGAGAAAGCAATGCGGTATTTGAAGGACAGTTACGGTTCAGTCTGCGGTTACGAATACAAAGTGCTTTGTGGTTTTTGGGTAGCCTACATCGAATTCTACGAAATACCACATTCTTTTTACGAGAATCACCAGGTGAAGTACATCAATTGTATTCTATTTGGTTGATAACGGTTCCATGTAAGGCTATTCTTGGAACAGAATCTAAATTTAGCAAATATGTTGAAAAAGATAAGAAAAACGGCCTCTGCCGTTTATTTGCCATGAAAATGGTGCTCAAAGGTCACTTGGAAATGTTGATTAATCACTTTCACACACACGATGTTAAGTAATTCTTTAAACAACAACAGGTCGTCATTGAAGTTGCCTGCTCTTTGCGATATATGGGAGTATGTGTGTCTGTGCGATATGTAACTGACGCTGAGTGGCAGGCAGGCAGGCAGGCGGCCAGGACAGCCAGCATGGAAGGCAGGTTTGGGGGGCCACGCCCACTCTTATCCGCACATACGTAAATTGAATTTAATGCTTTCTGCAGAGGCAAACAAATCAAGAAGAAGAAGAATAAGAAAAAGCAACAAGGACGAGACGGAGACGGAGCCAGAGAAGGAGAATGGAGCAAACGAGAAGACTTCACCGACGACGAGTGAAGGAAATAAAAGCAACGCACAAAATAAATACACAGAAGTACATAAATTTAAATTATTTTTCGTGGTTTCCATCCATCCCGCGTGCCTACCATATCATCCATCCATCCATCCAGCCATCCATCCAGCCATCCAGTCAGCCTGGCCTGCGTTTTCATTTATGCTTTTTATTTTATTATGCCCATTGCCTGTTGCCCGCATCCTTAGACATGGCGAGACGGCGATGCGGCACAATTTTGTTTGCTTTTCCTTTTTTTTGTTTTTGTTTTTTTTTTGCAAACTGTAACTGTATCTGAGAATCTGCCAACTATGCGACCACCGCACACACACACACACACACACAGAACACTTCGTTCTCGTTGTCGTTGTCCTTGGTCTCGTTATAAAGCATGTTAACTGGAATTTGACAGCTCGTAAATAATATTTCGCTTGTTTGTTTGGAAGCGGAGCAATGTCTTCCAGCAAGGCCAAAAGCAAGGACCATGGGCACTGGGGAATCGTTTCAATATCTAAATCATTTTAAATATTAGTCTCTCGTTCAAAAAATCTGAATATATTCAACGGTAATCAGCACCACAAGCTAATTGGAAAATTCGTTAAGTAACCAAAACGCCTTTTATTAACGAATCGGTTTGAATGGAATAATCGATATGCCTTTAAAACGGTACTTGGTCATTTAAATTGACACAGTGCTCCAAACTTAAGTTGAACCTTTATCAGTAGCGCAACGAAACGTTCTTTGGTCTGTGTTTTATTGACGAGTTAATTTTTCGTGAACAACCGATACGATTTGAAACGGTTTTTAGTTACTTTCGTGTGCTTTCAGCTTAAATGTAGGGGTATTCTATACCACTGTGCCTCTCTGGTCTCAGCTAACACACAACTCCGATTTCCTTCCTTCTCCGCCCTTCACGCATGTCTTGTGAAAACGAGAAACGCATTTCATTTTTAAGCTTCTGCTGCTTCGTCTCCGTCTCTGTCTCCGTCGTCTTCTTCTTCTTTTTGTGCTGCCTTGTTTAACAATCTTTTTACATGACACATGTGGGAAGGGGAGGAGGAGGAGACGGAGGAGGAGGTGACCGTGGTGACGGTGACGGTGGTGGTGGTGATGGTGGCAATGGCGAGGGCTAGGGCAAGGGCAAAGAGTGGGCGAGCTTTACTCTCATTATACGAAATCTTCCTACCACCTCAGTCTCAGTATCCTCCATCCCGATGTCAGGGCATCGAGAGTGCCAGGACGCAATGCTTATTAAATTTTCATAAGGCTCAAGCTCTTAAAAATTTCACTTTGTCGCTTTTAAGCGCAAGTGGATTAAGTCGGCGGCAACGGCAAAAGAACTTCAAAAGATGCTTTAATTAAAGCCAACCGAAATGTGCATGAAAACTGCCCACAATTCGATTGCTCGAAATGAAACGAAAAAGAACAACGACAACAAAAAACACACACACAAAAAATGAAAGAAGAGAAATAACCGAAAAACTGAATTAAAACTTGAGACAAAAGCATTAAACAAAATCTAGAAATAAGCAAGCAGGAAGAAGAAGAAAAAAGAAACCACTGAAAACCACAAAAAGGGAGAAGAAAAGATAGAAAGACCGACTGAAACCCGCAGAAGCGCTCAACTGGAAGAAGATGATGGGCAAAAGATAGCGAAGGTCGTCGCTTTGTAGGAGTAAGCAATGTAGGGACATGGAGTGCGGAGTGCGGCGAAGTGATGTGATATGGATGGCAGATGGGCGTGGCCCCAGGCAATGCTTATGTGAAGCAGCTTGTTCGTGTGCAATGTAAACGAAACGTAGCCGATAAAAATAATATGAGAGGCAATTTCGATTTATTGACAGGTGCTCGACTTTATTGAAACGTTTAACTTGAAAATCGAAACGCGAAGCGTAGAGATACACCCCCCCCACACACACACACACACACACACCCCCACAGGGATACAAAGAAAGCTCGTGTGAGAGAGAGAGAGAGAGTGAGATGAGGAGGAGAGAGAGTGAGTGAGTGGGTGAGGTAGGGAGGTGGCGACCGAGAGGCAGTGATTTGTGACATATGCAAAAATTGTGCAAAGCGATAAAAATTATGTGAATTTTTGTTTTGATTTATCGATCGATTTTAGCCAAGATTTATGGCCAGGAAGCTCTTGAAATGATTTTCAATAAATTTAATGACGAGGGCTATTCAGAAAGTTTTTGCAATTAACAAGGACAAACAAGAAAACCTGTTGCCAGTCGTCTGGAATGAAAATGGAATGGAATGGAAGAGAATGAATCGAAAGAGTGGATTCCCCATGGGGCAATGAGTTGTACGTAATTTAGTGACCTTCATGAAATTTTTGCAATGGCCCTCGTATGGGCAGGGCCAAAAGATTTATGGCCAGGAAGCTCTTGAGATGATTTTGAACAAATTTAATTACAATTTTACCTTAGCCTTAGCCTACATCCTGTTTCAGTCTTAAGGACACGCACTATTTGCGATACCACTCAGGGAGAGCACAGGGGGTGTGTGCGGCAAGGGTCATAAATTCCTCTGTGCATTTAATTTCATCAAGCGGCACGTACAAACATATGGCAAATAGTTTGTTCCCTTCCCCTCGTCTCCTCCCTGCCCCACTCACCCACTCACCATTCGCTGGCTGGCATTATTTAATAATGAAAATTGAATAGTCCTAATTCAAACTGATGACACACACACACACACACACACACACATCTTCATATGTGTATGTGTGAGTGTGTGCGTGTGCCACGTGCCACACTCTCGCACACTTGCACACCGTTTCACCTCACTCAATTGTGGTTTTCCTTTTGTCGCTTCCGTTTCCGCATAATTTTTGCAAACGGAAAACTTGTGAGCTAACAAAACATTTGTTAAAACGGAAGACGACAAACGCAGACAAAAGGGCAAAAAGATAGAGCAAGGCCAGAGACATCCAGACATACATACATGCGAGAAGGACTAACTCTGCTTTTAAGCTTACATAATTTCCCAGCTACCTTAAACATTATCTACAGAGCGCTGCTCACGTACGAAGGCACACACACAAAGAGAGAGAGAGAGAGGTAGAGGTAGAGAAAGTGAGAGCTCCGAAAAATGAGAAAAGAAAATGCCCAGAAAGTCTTTTGCCCACTTCATTTTTTCCTCAAAAGGCTGAAAACGAGACGAGGATGAGGACGACGGCGACGGCGAAGAAAAGGTTGGAGCATCAAAAAGGATATGCTGCTATCATCTGCACCGCCCTCCCACCTCCCACCACGTGCACCTGCCTACTCCACTCGCTGACTATATATTATGGCGTCGGGCGACAGTTACAACAATAAAACATTACGGATGTCTTGTCTTTCGTGGATCCGGCAGCAGCAGCCAACATCCAGCAGCCAGCAGCCAGCACCTGCAAAAGGGCTGTAATGAACGGCATGCCTGGTATTTTCTTGTTATTTTTTCATGCCGGACGGAGGACATACAGACGCAGGCATTATCCTTGTAGTTAATGTAGAGCGGTCTTTTCACGCAGGCAACTCACGCACGCAACCCAATGGGCCTTGGCACAGTGACATTAACAATTTCGATCCTATAGCACACCTTGACTGAGACTTCACCAGAGAGAATACCCAAAACATAAGTATACTTATGTATATCTAAACAAAACAGGCAACATGTTTAAGTCACTACAATTTTTACGCCTCAAGTTACGGCGTTCCATATCCGTGAAGGCGCCTCTGAAGTCCAAGGATCAGATTTATCAGTTATTTCTGGACAAAACTCGCGAATATCGTATGAGAAATCCGGATGGGAAGCCAAGTGAACCGACTCCAGAATTTGAAGCGGAGTTGCATAAGGAATTCGAACGTTTGGCTAGACACTTTGGCGGCAGTGATGACTGGCAGAATGAGATGGTTAAGTTTCCAAAATTCGTTATACCCAATGTGACCATTGATCCCATTTCGTTGTATGATCACAAGTAAGCATGAACACCAAAGCAAACCGCCTGCTAATTGCCTTTCACACTAGAACCCTGGAGAAGGGCGGACAACCACATGAGAGCAAGGATAAAATGGAAATGAAGTGCGATCTGTCTGAAGAGAAGACAGAAACCGAAGAGAAGAAATCAAAATTCGATGACAAGTCGATCAAAGAAACTGAGGGGAAGAAAGTGAAAGATGATGACAAAAAGAAATGATATGTGAGCTTTTGCATTAATATAGAGTTTTAACCACTGTGCAAGTTACTGCTGCTGGTGCTGGTGTTTGGTTGGTTGACATTCTGGTTAACAGGCAGCTGCACACAAAAAGATAATGGCACCACAATGTCCTTTATCCTTCATTTGCCTTGCTGCTGGCTTGGCTTGGCTTGGCTTGTCTGTTCTGGTCTGTTCCGTTCTGGTTTGGTTTGGTTTGGTCTTGTCTGGTCCTGGCTTGGCTTGGCTTGGTGGTTGACTTGCAAATATCGCGCGCCGTTACGCATACGCACCGTGAGCCGTGTGAGTAACAATGGCCATGGCATTTAAAATTCATTAATTGAAGGCATTTCCTTGCATGCGGCTCGCTGCGATCCTTTCTTCCTTCCTTCCATCCTTCCTTCCATCCTTCCTTCCTTGCACCCCCCGTTGTCTGTTTGTGCTGTATTAAGCCTGCTTACACGTCAGCTTCCCATCTTCATACCCTGTAATTATGATAGGCTGAAAGGGTGGGTAGCCTCGCCAGGTACACCAACAACAGAAACTAATGAAAAGTAGGATAATGCTTAGAATCCTCTTAATCTTGGGACTCTTGGCGGCTCTTTCACAAATTGTTGCCTACTTTTTGGGGCCCCAATAATAAAGGTAGCAGAGGGTACTTTGAAGTCGTCGCCTCGGTCTACTCAGTCGACTTCTTTTCTTTTTTCACATGTGTAATTGTGTGGCCGTTGGAATTGCAGCTGAGCGTTCAGGCTTTCATGCGCATTTTAAAGAAGGAACAAAACTTTGCTTCACACTGCATAAATTAATTGAGTCTACAGACGAAGGAACCCAAGCTCATGTGTGTGGTGTGTGTGTGTGGGAGCAAGGCATAAAGTCAGAGTCTGCGTGCAACCGCACTATCAAAAACTTCTTCAAGTTCTAACTAATGCATTTTTCATGCCCGGGTCGTCTCTAGCACTCGCACTCGCACTCGCAGTCGCAGTCGCACTCACTCTCACAACTGATGCAATCGAATTAAAATTTATGACAAAACCATTAACAAAGTTGCCAGAACTACGACGAACGACCACATTGGCAGCCAGTCAAGCCCCACAGAGAGAGTCAGTCCCTCTTAGTCCCCTGAGTCTCGGCGGAGTCTCTCTTGATAGACTTGCCGAAGCTAACGAGGTCACATGCAAAACTTTTCCACCAGATCTTTTCCAAATTTGAGCTTTGTCTCGAGTGCGGGAAAAAGTTTTTCTTTTCTCTTTCACATTTTTTCTTTCTGTTTTTATGCCTTAAAATTAATCGATGGCCGCAACAGTTTAAATGTCGATTGCAATTAGCCTGCGGAAAAAAAGTGTTGCCACATGAAATTGAAATTGAAGGCTAACGGAAATGGAAGTTGCATACAACGATTGGTGGAGATTGAATGCAGATAATAAGTTGCCCAGAGGAAAATTAGTTTTCCCCCGTGATGAATCGATCAATCGATTGCAAATGAAATCAAGGAAATGCCAATGCCATTACCGCTGTAGCGATAGTCATTTAGTGTAACCGTAATTCATTTCGGTTGGGCATTCCTTTTGCCCATTTTAATGTCTCTCATTGGTTCAAAGTATTTGCTGGGCATACCACAAATGTCTCTGACCTGAACAAAGGTCTAAAGCAAACTCTGTACCATGTGCTGGCATCTCAGACATCTCGATCTGTTCAAGACAAGGCCGTCTCCACCCCAACCCCAACTCGCATCCTCATCCCCATCCCCACCACACACCTACGACTCACTGGAGATGGTAGAGGGGAGGGGAGGGGTAGGACTGGGAGGTAGCTGCGTGGGCCTCAGCGATAAAATGTCCGTTTCTTGCTTTTTTTTATTGGCTGAGCGTGAGGAATTTTTATATTAATTTATTGCTGAGAGACTCTGAGGCAAAGAGTGAGAGAGAGGGGGGGAGAGATCTAAAGGGGCAGCAAAGTGCGATGGGGGCAGAAGGGGACGGCAATCGGTTGCCTCTTAAATTATGAATTGAATTGGCAATTGGACAGTCGAGGAACTGAAACAGAAACTGGAGTCCCCCAGGTTCGCCGATGTCGATGCCTTTGCGGCTGCTGCTGCTTCCTGTGAAGTTGCAAAAGCGTGGAAAATTCACCACTCCCTCTCCTCGAACCCCCCCCCCACCTTTATTTGTATGTATTCTATAGGTAGGTATATATTTTTGCGTAGCGTTGCCGGATTCGGTTTTAATGGCTTTTTAAATGCCAACTGATAAATGGACCCAGCTGCATGACAAATGCCGTTTCCGTTGTTGCTTTTGTTGGGATTTCGCTAGCGGATTATTAACTTGTTTTCGGCGGTATACCTACACATAGAAGCCTCATTTATAACGCTTTTTCCTTCATTCTCCGTTTGCCATTTCGCCCTTCGTCTGTAGCCCTTCGTCCTTCGCCCTTCTCCGGCCCGGGAAAATAATAAAGTGAAATTGTTTATAATTGCCATGATAATTCAATTAATTTTGCACAATTTGCATAAATTTTTGCAATTTTTTTCCAAAATAAATAACGAAGGTCTTTTAAAATGTATTTTATATGTAAAATATTTCCATCGAACTATCTTATTTCAAGAAAATGCATAAATTTTCATTTGTTTTCCATGTGAGACTTTGCGGAATAATTTTCAGTATTTTGCAGTCATTTTCCCAAAGGTCAGACAAAAATTAAATGGCAACTTTTGCCACTCATTTCATATATTCACTTAGTTCCCCCCCCCCTCCCCCGACCCAATGGCCTATATCCTTGGGACCTCTGTGGCGTCGCCTTGTCGCTTCGATCTGCCAAGGGAGAGAGAGAGAGAGGGAGAGAAAGGGCAGGAGACCGAGCTGGAGCTGGAGGAGTGGAAGGACATTAGACAGACAGACACAAACAGACTGAACTTTTCGCGTAATTTCACGTATTTTGTGCAAATACACTCAAATATGCCACACAATAACAACAACAACAACAACAAGCAGAGCAGTGGAAGCAGCAGAACTTGAAGATGCGGTGGGATAGAGAGGAGGCAGCAGGTCGAATAGCTGGCCAGGACTCCGACAAACAAACAAACAAACAAAACTGTATTATTTGGTTTTTTTTTCCTTCTCTTGTCGTATTTTTTGTCCGTTTTTCTTGCGCATTTTCTTTGCCTGCCAAGTTGGCATTATTGTTTGGTAGTTGCCAATGCCTCACAGTGGTCTGAAATTGGCCGCTAGTATATGTACCTCTGGAGGCAAGGACATCAATGCTGATGAGTTCCAGGCTTCTGGACCGTATCTCGTCCTCTCTGTACCTGAGTATTTTATCGTTAACTCTCTTTTAAGAAGTTTTGAAGTAATGATAACTAAGGCCATAAATCAATTAGTCCATATTTTCGTATGGGAAGGCTTCGTTCGCTTTGTATTGCAGTTGACATAGAAGTTCTCAGGTCACTGTACCAGAGCCTGCTGTCACTCGGCGTCCTGTTTGTGTCCTTATTTTGCTGGCTAAGTAAGTGATAAGGGTAGGATTGGCGGGGTGGGTGTTGGAGTGATACTCTCTTGACTTTTTATGAGAAATTAAATTTTATTTATTCATATATTATTATTAAGTATTTTGTGATCTGTTTGCTTTGCACATAAATTAAATGGAATTTTGTGAAACGCAGTAAGGAATATTATTGATTTTAATTGAGATTTTAATTGGGTCAATCAGCCAATAGTAGTTGCAGGAGAAAGCAAAACATTTCTTTTTGCTATATAAAGCAAATACCAAATACCAAATGCCACTTGGCCAAGACTAAAAAGTGCCATATCATTGCCATTTGTCTGTTAACTTTCAGGAAGAAGCTAGTGGAGGGTATAGAAAAGTAAGCAAGTACAACGAGAGAGAGAGAGAGAGAGAGAGCAATCAATGAAGCAGCACTTTCAATAAGTAGATAAGTATGTTTAGACAGAGACAGAGGGAAGAGTGTGGTGGAAGAGGAAAGAGCAACAGTTAAATGGATTAAAACTGGTTAAATGCAACGAGCAATGAAATCAGCAATAAAAACCAAATGATTCGATTTGATTAGCAAGCTAAAACGAAACGCAAAAGTCTCCAGGAAGATTACTTGTTCTTAAATGAAGAATTCAATTTGCTTTACGCGATGCGAAAAACTAAAGTTGGCACGATTTATAGATCATTAATTTGTACGATCTTCTTCAACTAGTAGAAATATCATTCTAATGGCCACTATGTCCTTCCACTGCATGTCTGTGGTAAATTGCATTTTGGCAATCATTAACACAATTCATAACACAATGTCGCTTGAACAAAGTCGCTTTAAAGCCTTTCGATGCTCCGTGGCTCGACTACAGTTCAATCATCTTTTATAGAAATGTATCTATAAGCTGGCAGCGTAACATTTCAATTTGCTACAACAAATGCTCATAATTTATAAATTTTAAATCTGTGTTAACCAAACGACCTGAGCGCACACACACGCACAACACACCAGAACGGCGCAGATGGGTGGGGGAAAGGGTGGAGCCAAGGGAGCTAAAGGTTACCCGAAGAGGAGAAGGTTTTGTCGAATGTTTTGTTGCTGATTTATTGCAGTCACAGTCAGTTTTTGATACCCTTTAGCCGATGGGTTCAACGTGGGGATATGCCTACCGTGGTATACAAAAAGTCAAAGTAACAGGTGCATGAGTAAGGTTTTTGAGTATAGTTATAGCGGGACGGCTTTTGGCTTAACTCCAATGATTATTCAGGCACAGGGTCCAAAGTCAGAGGGACGCACTAGCACGCCTTTTCAGTTACTTGTGCGGCAATCGCGGATACGAAAATAAGGCCAACGAATGGGCAACTTAAGATCGATGCCTTCGATTTAGTGTTTTTATCGAGTTTTTTCTCGTTGTTGTCGGTCTCATCGAGGTTACTGCTGCCATTGTCTGCATTTTTGGCACTGTTAACCCGATTTTCCACTTTTCGTAGAGCAACTAGGATGAGGATGCGGCATGCATGCATGAGGATGATGATGTGAAGGATGCGAAGGACGAGGAGCAGCAGCAGGGAAACGGTTGTGTGTGTGTGTTTACGTTGCTATTGGTGTTGTTGCCGCTAATGTGTGGCACGTTCAAGTCGAGTCACGTCACCTTTGGCCTGGGACGCTGCAACTACTACCAAGACAATGGCATCACAAGCAGCAGCAGCAGCAGCAGCAACAGACATCGTCGCATTGGGAAACGAGATCACGTATTCCTTGCTCTTCAAGAGAGAGAGCGAGCGAGAGAGAGAGAGAGAGAGAGATTTTCTTTGCAATTTCATGCGGTGGCCTGGTGGCTATCGGAAAAACTATCTTTCAATTAAATTCTTTGCGCTTCAATTTCAATCAGAATCTCGTTACATATTTCTGGCACATTCTCCTCGCACTCATCCTCACACTCCGCCTTGGACTCACTCGACTTACCATCCCTTTTTCGACCAATTAATAACTAAAGCTTTGCGGTAACATTGTGACCTTAATTTGTTTAGAAAATTGCATCGCAAATATTTTCATTGCATTGTGCGTATCATTTTAAGCTATTTTACATAAATTTTCCCAAGCCATAAACAAAATATTTTTGGTTCACTGAAATTTATCATGGCACTGGCCATGGGCGGACTGATGCGGGCCACGGCGGGGATGGTAGGTGGCAGGGCAGGGCAGGGCAGGGCGTTGCCTTTTGTCGCAGTTTTCAACTTCATTTAATTTAATTTATTTTTCAGCAGCTAAACAAAATTTATGTAACAACTTTTTGTGCCTCGCTCGTTGCGTTGTCATTTAAAACTAATTTGCATAAAATGAGCATCCAGTCAAGTGGTTTTTCGGTTACCTGATGGTGAATTGCTTTCCCCCATCCGTCGCTGCCCTCTGCTCTCCTCTCTTGCCCTTGTGCCCCCTTGCACATATGTTTCGGTCAAGTTGGCCATAAATTGCCCCTTGATGACTCTTTTTCGCTCAACTCAACAGAAATTCGATTTTGTTACGTTTTGGTTTCAGTTTCGGGGGTTTTCTCTTTTGTTTTTTATGGCTTCTAAATTATTCAGAGTTTGTCTTCTATATATCTTGGAGTCCATAAAGCTGCGACAGCAACAGCAACAGCAACATCGAGAGCGACAGTGACAGTGACCTTGCTCGCATCCGATAAGCGTATTCCTTTTTGCTCAACTAAATAGACAATTTACCCTTTATTTTACGCACTATATTCTCCTTTTGTACTCTCTACAACGGGCATACATAAAAATCAGTTTAACCATGCCGCAGCCTCGCCGCACTACGGCACTGCGGTACTCCGGCACTCGCAGCACGGCAACATCGTGTTCGACTCACTCGAGTCCTGGATTTTGTGTGCTGTCAACAATTTTACGACTGAATTGAGAGTCGCTGCCAAATCGTTTGGGCTAGTCCATTTTCCACAAAATACAAAAAAAAAAAAAAAAAAACGAAAAAGGGAAAAAGGAAAACCGTATAAGAAAAACACACAAAAAAAAGGAAATAACTATGAAAATAAATACGGCAAAATGCTGCTGCTGGTCGTTTAAATTTCTATCAAACAGACAATTGACCAATAATGTGGGCTTTCTTTCAAATGGAATTCCGCATCATATCATTCGAAATTCGAACTGCTCGATTTATGTACTTTCTACTAATATCAATCATTAATATGAACAGAACAGAGGTGTCTTTGGAGTAACTTTAACTTTACGTGGGAAATGCTATTGACTTACTTTTTTGTATTTCTCTCTGGAGAATTGTTTCTTTGATTGGGCCCTTGTGACACGACCTTGTGATGGAGAGAGTTTTATCAGGCGCTGAAAATTATAAATATATGTACGATAATGTACACACACACACACAGAGCATGATTTGTACTATGCACGGGGATTTATTCGAGGACCCTAGGATCTCTTTTATCGATTAAAAGCCTGGTGGAGAGGAGCGCTTTGGCCAAAAATGTTTCAATGAACTTTATGAAAGACTAAGGGATAAGTGCCCTTAGAAGTGTCTTTCTTCTGATGTAATCAGATATGTATGATATCTATAATAATAACGTCCAAGGATTCTATAAAGAGTTAAAGGTTCTTTGGAACTTACTTGCATTTGGCTTTAAGCTGTCACAAAAATTGTATAAGCATTTTGCAGCAAATTAATTGAAAGCAAATGCTAAATTAGATACAAATAAACACCTTAAACATTATTGACCATTTCATTTGCAAGACAAATTTGTTTGTTCACGGCAACGACAGCAGCAGCAGCAGCAACAGCAATGGCATAAATCATTGGCTTAGTTTATTTCGAAAGCAGAACACAAAATTCATACAAATTCAACCACTAACCGGACCAAATTCATCCATTCAGTTTGGCATTGGCATTGGATTTTATGGCAAAGCATTTCATATTCATCCTCTCGTCGTATATCAAAAACAAATTTCGACAAAATGGCCAGAGAGAGGGGGGAAATAGACGGTTGCCCCGCCCCGCTGCCCCACCTGCTCCCCGCTGTACCTCTTTTTTCTGTTTTTGCGGTGGCAAAAGCATAATAAAATGCAGATAACGGCAATCAAATTTACTGGGCCCGAGAGAGAGGTACGACCGGTGCTCCGGAATGGTGAAGTGGAGAAAAGGGCGAGGGTGTGGGTGTTAAAATCGTTTCGCTATATACATATATATATCTACATAGAGTTTATAATCAAATAAAAATATTTCAATATTTTGCAAACAAACATTGAGGCAATTAATTAATCAAATAATCCATATTTCCCCCTCTCTCTCTCTCTGTTTTCCAGGTAGGCATTTTTCGGAACCGGAAACCGAAACTCATTTTGATTGGTTACATGTAAGAGAGTCGCTTTTTTTTGTTTCTTAACAATTTTTGGTTATTAATTAATTTTACAGACATTTACAAGAGGTTGAAATACATTTATAATTTTTTTTCTCATAAATTTCCTTTTTTTTTTTGGTTTTTATACTCTTGTATTTATGCTAATCAAACAGAATCCTGACCTCAGGCACAAAATGCTCGGCGAAAATCAGCAAGACAAACACAAAACAAAGCAAACGAACCAAACTGAACGAACTTCAAGACACAAATCGACCAACCAACCAACCAACCAAGCGACCGACCGACCCGCACGGGGAACACAGAAAAAAAATAACAACAACAGAGGGAAAAGAAATCCCACACTACTACTAGCAACGAGGGTTAACTCTAGAGTTAAAAAGATTTGTTAATCACCTGAAAACCAAGAACAACAGTTTATCGGTGGTTTAGTGGGCTCCAAAAGGATGAGTTAAACGAAGACCCACAACGGAATGAGATGGATGGATGGACGCATGACTCAGAGGAATCATTCTTAGAGAAACATTATGAGGAGAAGTCTCCTTTGCAGTCGCAATAACTGAGAACCTTGCTGACAGCCCTCGTTCTATATAGCTAGGGTTGTTATGGTGGGTCAGAGAGAGGCAAGGATAAGCTGATACCCTCGGGGCCCCGAATGCCAGACGAATGGGGGAGGAGGGAGACGTGATGGAAAGAGGATGGGGATAGTGGGTGGGGGGAGAACCAGAAAGGCCGAGACGCTTGTTTATAAAAATAATTAAGAAATATTTTCATGTTTTATAACTTTTGCGCAGCAAAAACTTTTTAAATAGACAAACTTTTGTTGCCGCTGCTTGTTTACTTATAAAATGTTTCGCTTGCCACTCCGCCCCCCCGCTAACAAGCCAACCCCTGTCCCTGTCCCTGTCCTTGTCCCTGTCCCCGTCGCATGCCACATCGAAGCCCTCGCCCGTATCTGATGGATACATTTGGAAAATCTCAAAACAGCTAACAACATACTTCATTATAATATTTTCACTTTTAACTTGGCTGGCGTCGCCTCCGACCGTGCCCTTGGTCCTCCTCCTGCCGCTCCTCCGTCTAGCTTGTTATTGTTGTCCTTTGCTGGGCGTCCGAAATGACTGTTCCCTTGACAAAATGTCTAATTTCCGTGCAGGAAAGCAAGAAATTACTTTATGGTTTGTTAATAGCGGGCGGGCGGCCCTTTGTGAAAGCGTTCGCTTTCGCTTTCGCTTTTGTTGCTGTTGTTGAAGGAAAACGCAGCTTAAATGTTGTGACATATTTTCTTCTTTTTTCTTTGCTCTTCTTTTTGTTCCCTGGACCCGAGCCTAGCCCGCGGCCAGGTGAGAGCCATTTTGCCTATGCGCCGAGAGCCCAGAACTGAGCGCCTTGTTTAATGGAAATTTAAACGGTAACAATTACACTTCAGCCCAAGTTATTGGTAGGAATCTATTGGGATGGCAGTGGGTGCGGAGGGGGATCGCCTGTCAAGTCAATGAAACTTTCGCAACTCTATTGAAATTTTTCGGTGGTCCCGGGGAACACCTGGTGTGTGTGTGTGTGTGTGTGTGAATGCCCGCTCCATTGTTACACGTGCTTGCTATGGGAAAAATCATCCCATGATGCTGAAGAAGGACAAAACTTTTTACTCTCCCTTCGCCATCGCCAAAAAAACACTGAAGACGAAAAAGTTAAGCGACAAGAACCGAACCGAACGAAATGATGGTGGCACCCTGAGGCATTTCAAGAATTTTCATCATGTTGAATACTTATGTATAAGTATTGCTGGCCCCAGGGTGCTGGCGCTCACAGGAGAACTCTAGGAGACTAAACAATAACATGAATATTGTATCTATATAAATTTCATTGGCCTAGACAGCGCCTTAAAGAGGATTATTTATGCCATTTTATGAAATGGATCTATGTACACATGACGCCTGAGTTCAAAACCAACAATTGACAAAGTAAATACATTGAAATTTAAGCAACTACTATCCAAGGGAAAGAGACAATACTGAATTTTCAATTTGATGAGAAAACGAAGTTCAATTTTTCTGATTTTCTCTACAATTCCCTCAGAATTAGTCGTGTGCGTATCAATGGCTGTCACAGAGAAACCTAATGAGACAGCTTGTTCAAAATTTGACAGAAATCAACTGACAGATATTCTTTGTTTGATGGGAGAAGTTAAGCCCTCATCACTTCCTGCTAAGAGGAGGCGAGTGCTTCTTCTAGTAGATCGACTAATTCTGATCGATTTTATTCTATGCTAAGTAAATCATTTGAATTGGGACAAAAGGCAATCTATAAGCTAGTCATTCTTTACTCCATCCGCCCACAGACTTCAATAAAAACGAAATCTGTGTGTGGGTGGAAAACAAAAAGGCCCCCCCCCCATTGTCTCCTCCTCATTCCAATTATCTTTGAAGCCTTTGGCCCAGTAGGTCCTCCTCGTATCTCATTCCTGTTCTTCTTTTAGTTCCATGTTATTTGTGTTATGTCTTGGAGCTGTTTTACGCTGTTGTTGCTGTTGTTTTTGTTGTTGTTGTCTGTGACTGTCTGCGGCCTGCATATTTTTTGCCCTTCGTCCTCTCCCCACCCGCACTCTTTACTACTCCTTCATTTTTTTATATTTTGCCAACTTTTTGCACTGCCACACACACACACACACACACACAGAATTCTTTTCGATACTCTTACAGCGGCGGGTGTTGTCATTAAGAAATGATCTTTGCCATGAACTATAGTTGTGGAACAACCGAAATAAACGAAACGCATTACGGCATGGAATCGTTAGATTTTACCGCATAGTTTTCAGAATAATCGTTATCGAAAGGGTATTGAAATGTTTTTGACATCCAGATGCTTGCTTTCGGTATGTTATTTTTCTGTTTTGTTTAAGGAATTTCGTTATAGCCTAAACTTGCTTTTGGTCCCCTTCATCTTTGCTTTTTTCCTACCATTTTTCTCCCCATTTTCGGCCCATTTTTTGTCGGTTTTGCATTTGTGTGAGCCCCTGAACATTCCCCTTTGCCAATTTGTAGCCCACAACAAGCAACGGGAAAGGCAGCAGCAACTAGTTTAGGGCCAGCAGCGTAGAAACTAATTTCTTCCCGGGTTTTCCCCCACCATTCGTTTTTTGCTTTTGTTTCGTATGTTGCCCGCGGCCAAGTTAAGTTTTGTGCTTTTCTTGTTGTTGTTTTACGGGTTTTTCTCTCTGGCACGCATTTTCCTACTGTTGCTCCTGTTGTTGCTGGCTTGTTAGCATGCCGCTGCTCAAATGGCATTTCCTGTTACCATTTGCCATTGTGCCGTGCCGTGTCGTGTCGTCGTAGTCCTCGAAGTCCTCGTTCTGGGCACAGGAAGAATGTTTAAGTTATAACAAAAAATCGGATTTATTTAAAGCATTTTAAACTAAGCGAGTTGAAAAACCGTTTAGAGTATCTATATAGTCGTATATTGATGCACTGCACCTGATCCTGTGACACCTGGTTACCATTTGCCACACACACACACATATGTAAAGATCTTTCCTTTGTTTTGCTGTGCGTTTGTGTGTGTAAATTTCTTGTTAATTAGTTGCAGTCTCTGTTTATGCTGTGTAATTTATGGGCATCTGCGCCACTCTACCGTAAAGTTCACAGAGGCATGTGTTGTTGTGCCACGGCCAGGGTCCGACCCAGAGAAAGAGCGAGCGAGAGAGAGAGAGAGAGAGTCTGTCGTGTTCAATATACAATTCACATTCAATTTCCATTTCCCAAACTTGCGGCTGTGTGACCCCTCAGGGCGCCACATGTGTGCCGCATCCCAGGCAACTGGCAACCAGCAACTGGCAATCGGCAGCAGTCAGCAGGCAACAGGCAGCCGTTGCCGTTGCCGTTGCTAGTGCTAGTGCTAGTGCCGCCGTCAAATGCAGTCAACGCAATGCATAATCAACGCCGTAGTCGAGGCGAGATGCCGTCGTCATCGCCGTCATCGTCGTCGTCGTCGTTGTACGACTGCCGTAAACAAAACATTCATCAAAATTTTATACACTCAACATGTGCCGAGGTCTAGGCTATTGCTGCAGTTTTTTCCGTTCGTTCCCCATCACCCCGAGGCTGACAATATTGTTGATACCCAGCATTAAAGGATCACAAGGGTATATTAAGATTTTACCAGAGAGGCCATGAAGAGTTCATCATCATAGTTAGGATAAAATTAGTTGAACCAATGTTTGAGGTGACGCTAGTTAATTTTTTTTTTGCAGGATATCATAAAGTCGATTAACCAATTTCCATGAAATCTTGTTTGTTTGTATATACGGCTTTCGATTTCGAATGCTTCTTTGAAAAATCACAACTAATTAACATTGCGCCCATAGGTTCAACTTGAAATTATGACGGGGGTGAGCGGAAGAGAAAGGGGACTGCTTCCATATTATTGAGAACTGCCAACCAGATGTATTAGATTCGAAAATAGATTAGTTTGGGCTAGATACTTCCTGTTCCATGCTATCCATAGACCACTGGAACAGCACTAAATGAGGCCCATCGGCAGCTTCACCTTTGTGGTGATGTTTGTTTCGGGCCATTCAAAGAGATTGACGAGATGTTTTCTGTCAGAAGAAGAAGAAGAAGGAATGTTCCCAGTGGAAGTCGAGAATAGAAAAGCGGGAATTGTTTTGATCAATCATAATAATAAAGATTCCCACTGTTACCCACAGAGTTCTGGGTTCGTTCTGTTCTTAGATCACCAATTGGCACGGTCTTATGGAAAATATGTTTTTCGTTTTCTTCCTTCGTTGTTCCTGTTCACCTTATACCGAAACTGTTTTCTATGTTCCTTTGTCAAGGAGAGAGTTAATATCTTTGGCCTGCAGCTAATGTTTGACAAGTCAAAGAAAAGCGGATTCCCGTGCTTATTTCTCTCTCCATTGTCTAGCTAACAGTTTTTCTTATTTTTCCATCCTCTACTTCTCGCTTTTCACAGAAAAACTTTTGTTTAATTGCCACAACTTGAATTCCACCAAGTCAAAGTTGATGATGATAAAAATGAGTAATTTCTGAATTCTTTTTCTTCCAATACTCTGCATAAGCAGGTGGAGCATAGACGACTAGAGACTAGAAACACCTCTAAACAGATGACTGTTTAGATAGCTTGTTGTATCATTAGTTCATGGTGGAGCTATGCGTGAGTAGTGTCCCTAAAATAGATGTATCAACCCTAGATACTATATAGAACAGACTGTTCCCTATGAGAGTAAAGATCTCAGAAACTAGAACTAAAAGCTAGAGCTATCAAATTTAGAATACATCGGATTGTATCTGAGTGAATTAGCTGACCAACTCACATTTCTAATTTGACTCTTTCTCCAACTAAAGATTCCAAAAGTAAAAGGGTATAGGAACTTCGTCACTAACCAAGCCAGCTCAATTCTGTTTTGATTTGTTTTTTTGCCTTCTGCAGTTGCGGTTGCATTTGCATTTGAGTTTTGCGGGCTGCCTTTGATTGTTTCCTGGCGACTGCATTTCATTCATTCATTCAACTGTCGATGAGTAAATTGTTGAAAAGTTTGCACCATTCATTCAGCGGTGGTGTTGGTGGTGGCAGGTGCCACACACACACACACAGACAGACTGACACACTCACACAAAGAAGGTATTTATTAAAACAAACTTGGCTCGACCTCGACTGCATCTGAATCTTCATCTGCATTGGTATTTGCCACAGCATTCGTATCACCAGTTGGGTTTGAATGGGATGGGGTGGAATGGGGTGGGGTGGGGTGAGAGTGGGTTGGTAGTTGAATGGCTGAAAGTTTGTAACAGTTTGTGGAGTTTGATCTGCCGTCGCCCAGGCGCATAAATGTCACTTACGCGCTTCTTGCTCCATTGTCTGCCGCCAGTCGAAGCAAATTGTAAAAGTGACAATTTCGACAGCCAACCAAAGGACACACATTGTGGTCCCAGAGGTGCTGCCGAGTGGAGGGGTAGTAGGATAGGGGAGGGGAAGCAAAGAGTAAGTGCAAATTCAGTTTGTTTTAATTTCGACAGGCTGTGGTCGCTGCAGCAAGAGCGGCAGCAGCATCAACGTCAACGCCATTGACCAAACTCTGTCAACATTGCCAAGTGTCCTGCATCCCCTGCCACTGCCCCTGCTCCTGTCTCCTACTTTCTGCCTGCCTCGTGCCCCCTGCTGATGCCTCTCGACTGCAGCGTCAGCTGCGATCTTTATTAAGTTTTCGCTTACTTTTCGCCAAGTGCGACAGAAAAGTTTTTGCCTTGCTTAAGTTTGCCTTCAAACAATTTTCCCTTGTTTTTCTACATTTCGGCTTTTGTTTTCTGGTAAAGATTTCACTTTGCCCACCAACCCCACACCACACCACCCCTCACACACACACACACACCCTCTCCATTCCATGCCATCATCTACTGGCAACTTTCTTCTTTCTGGCAAGTGTCCGCTCTCTGTAAAATTTGTTGTCTATAGTTTTTCGTTTTCCTTAGATTTTCCCTTTTCCCGTTAGCCCCTCTGTCCCCATCTCTGCCTTAGATTTGCTTTCGCACAGCACATTGATTTGCGAAATATCAAGACATGATGAAAATAAAGTGCAACTGTTTAAGCGTAACCGAAAAGTCGCGTGTGAACAACCGAAATGAATTTAATTGTTCCAAAGCTTTTGTGAGTCGTTTTACGGCAATACGAAACGGTTAATCAGCGTTTGTTTAAGGAAGTTTTGGCTTTACTTTAAATTTATGAGCAAGCTTTGAATAACCGAAATGATTTTGCGGGTTTATTTTGATTCAGAACGTTCGTGCTGAATTTTCCTAGAGTTTATTTTGCACTCCCTTTTGTTTTTCGTGTGTCTGCCCCACTGTGCGTATGACGTCCTTGCTTACTTTTATTTTTTCAGTCTTGCACATGCCGATGGAACTGGTTGGTAACTGGTAACTGGGTTTATTTGTTCTCTGCAGCAAATATGCTCGATTGCATTTGAGTTATTGTTCCTCGAACAGTTGACAGGCTCCGCGCCGCACCGCATCGTGCCACAGACTGTTCCTGGCCCTGGCCCTGTCCCTGGGAACTAGTCCATAGACCGGGACCCGGTCTCAAGTCCTGCATTTCTTTGCATTTCCATTTGCTGCATATTCAATATTTTGGTATTTATCTTGTCGGACAATAAAATAAAACAAAATACACACATTGCCGCCACTACGTAGACAGAGAAAGAGAGATAGAGAGAGGGAGAGAGAGATCCGGCGGGTGAGGTGTTTGTACATATAGAGTACATGTGGTGCTAGAAATATGTAGGTCAGTCTCAGTGTCTCCATCTCCGTCTCCGCTTCTGTCTGAGTCTGAGGACCCGCATACATGCCACAGGAATTTACATGTTTGAATTTTCTTTTAAGTCGCCTGTAAGCCGCTTCGGATTTTCCATACCCTGCATACCATGTAAGGAATAAGGTTATATTGGGATATGCGAAGTGTTGAAGCAATCTGCCGATGACCAGGAACTTCCGGCTTTCGTTAGAGTATCTCAGGATGGGGGTGACCCGACCGTGTGCTGTATTGAATTCTATTCTTTTCTATTTTCGTTGCTTAAAGTTGCATAAAAGTCTTCGCTCTTCCATTTCTGTCTGTTATTTCCAATTCACAACTATCTCCGTACACATATGTATATAAATATATTTCATTTTCTACGTGAAAATTGTGCTGCTTGCGAATCGATCGGAAGTGCGCACTATGTCAACAAATCAAAGCCTGCAATTCTCTATCAGTTGGTGAGGTAGCAGCTGCTTCCTATGGTTCTCATTGAGTTGGGAGTGCCACATTTGATTGGTCCGCCTGCAAATGGCCTGGCCAGGAAAGGCAACAGCATCTGAACGAATCCGACCAAATGGCAAGCTAAGTATTTACCACCTGAAATGAAAAAAGCGTTAAAAGAAAGCATTGCCATCTCCACTGGTTGATAAGCAGAGATTAGAGACTGCGTCGGGGTCACCAATTTTTGTGAATTGATGTTTTTCTCACATTGAATTAGCTGGAGGTAGAGATCATTATGTAAGGACCAAAAGGGAATTCATATTTAGAGGAATTCGATTTTTATATTCTACTATGTTGCATTTATTTGTGATTTGTTGCAATTTGTTGTTACAATTTGCAGTTGTTTTTGTATTTTTTTTGTTATCAATTTTTCAGAACGCGTCGCGTTGTGACAAAAACCGCAAATTAAATCGTTTTTTTGAGGGAAAGGTTGGGGAGAGAGATGTCTGGTGAAATTTATTTCTAGCGCGTGGCCAAAGCCGCAAGGTCCCCCTCTCTGCCCCAACCTCATGTGCACACACACACACACACACACACACATACACATGTTCCATATCCTGCGTGTCCTGCTCATAAAAATTGCGAGGGAGAAAAAAAAAAGAAGCGAGCAGAAAGCGAAATAAATGCACGCCGTTGAAAATTAGAGCCAAAGCCAAATCACAGCCAGAACCAACCAGAACCAGAACCAGAGCCAGAGCCAGTGTCGAACCGAAATTATTCTGCGGATTTTGCGGCCTCAGCGGTTGAAAGTGGGCGACGCGGAGGAGCGAAGAGCGCTATGCGGTAGTGATACGAGGGGAACGGGGTTAGAGGGGGACGGAGTGGCATGGTGGTGTGGCATGTTCACACTTTTGGCCATAAATTTCCCAGCGCCTTGTTGGCCAATAAATACACAAGACTTGTGTGCCATAAATTGGCAGCTTCGACGGCGCCTAGTTATAATTAAAGTGCAGACCGCAAAACGAATTAAATTTAATTAAATTACAAAAAAAGCCCCAACTCCTCCCCCACAAAAATTAAGCAAATTTTACATTCGTAAAATGGTTGAGTCGTATTTATCACTAACTGGCTGTGATTCTCGTCCCGTCGTTGAATTCCTTTTTTATTTTATATTTTTTGTACAAATTTTATTGCGTGGGTGTTGTATGTAGAGACAGTGGGAGAACGCTCGACAGATCGCGCCCGGTTTATGCGTCTGGCAGACGAAGGGCTCGTAAAATCTGTGCGTGCCCCGGCAAATGGAGTACCACGAACGAACCATCAGCAAGGTTTATGTCTCGGAACTAGACGCTCTTTATGTGTGTGTATGTGTGTGTTTGTGTGTGTGTGTGTCGGTGGGTGGGTGTGCATTTTTCTCATTATCTCGCGACCAGCAGACAAATAGATAAGCATCCCACTGTGCTCCAACATCGAAAGCCATAAACTTGGCTAACAAGTCAAGTGCAAACAAAATGCTCGCCTTTAAACTTGATTTTCTCTTTCTTCATTTTGTTTCTTCGCTGAATTGCTTTAGCCATTTTGAGTTGAGCGTAAATTTTAATATATTAATTTTTCCACCATAACACGAAAAAGCCGTTTAAAGAACCCAAACCCAGAAAAGTGAGTAAAAAGGCAACTATTGGTGGGAGGGGGTGGGGGAGGTGGGCGGTAAAATAAAAGAATTTAAAACGATAACACTCTGGGAAAAGTCCATTTAACGACTTTGCTCGTGGCACTATCCCTAGTCGTTTCACTTGTATGTAGTGCAACTGTGTTTTCTGGGGCTTCGGGTTAAGTGCTTTGGGTCAAGGGACTTTATCTCTTTTTAGCGATCGTCGTTAAGCTGTCTATGTTGTCATTCGATTGAACTTATGACCCTAAGTGCAAGATGTGCATGTGTGTGTGTGTGTGTGTGTGGTTTGATTGATGGCTGCTTTCATTATATGTCAATTATCATTAGAGTTCACCATAAATCACAACTTCGAGATAATCCATTTCTGAACGTTTTGAAAAATAGTGTCTTTGGTTTCGTTTTCACAGTCGAAATTCCCATCCTTTCGAGTTTGTTTTTGAAATTAAGCTTAGCTCTCGAGTGTAATGAAAAAAGTTCTCACAAAGAGAACTAATATAATTTTGAATTGGTTATTCCCTTGTTTGGGTTTTGTTGTGTCCTCCCAATTAATATCATAAATACTCTGTCATATCAAAGAGCCTGAACTCAAAGCCAATTTAATTATGGAACAGTTTTGTAACTTTCTCGAATGTCCCTCGTTTGCATGTTGGATTTTAATATTAATTTTGTGACATATGCAAAGTGAAATAATTTACAATTTTTGACTTTTAATTGTTGATTTATGAAACAAGTTTTAATAATTTATTTAGTTTTATTTTTTGGATGTTTTTTTGTTTTTTGCTCTAATGCGCTAAACAATTTCAAATGGCTTACGGACGAGGGGAGGGGAACAGGATACAAGGATATACACAGGTTACACCCGTATCCAGTTGCCCAGCAGCCGCCCAGGATCCAGTTAAATATTTTCATTTACTTTGTAGCCACATTTGCAACCACTGCAACCACATTTGGCAAACATTTTAAATACCTTTTTACATATTTACCATTAGTTTTTATTTGTTTTGTGGTTCTTGTTGTTGTTGTTGTTGCTGCTGCTCCTATTGCTGCTGCTGCTGCTGGAAAAATGGAAATTTTTGTGAAAACTTAGCAACAAAAATTTCAAACTTTTTTTTTTTGCCATTTTTTTGTTGTATTTGTGTTTTTTTTTTTGATTTGTGTTGCTGTTGCGTTTGTTTGTGCAGATTTATTTCATTTCATTTCATTTTTTGCGCCAACTTTTTCCAATTTCGACCCGAAAATTTCAATTTAGTTTATTTCATTTGTTGCCACCGTTGTTACTGTTTGGCGGCATTTTATTTAATCATAAAAATTCTAATTAAATTTTTTATTATTTACGCTTTGATGATGATGCCTTTTGTTGTTGCAATTTGTGTGCATTGTGTTGTTGTTTTGGGTTTCACTTCCTGCCAAATGCACAGACACACACACACACACACACACAGACAAATAACAAATTGCGGTTGAGATTTCTTCTTTACCATTTTCCCAGAGTTTTCTTTTTTTTGTTTTGCTTTTCGCCTGATTTAATGATTTACCGCCGCCTGCGACCCCAAAAAGCAAATATTAAATATTTACTTATGTGCTCTGTCGCCTTTCAATAAAACAATCAATCCCATTCCCCCCCCTCCTGCCCTCCCCGCTCGCACAAGAGGGAGCTCGTCTCTGGTCAGATTGAGATTTGTCGTAGGACCAACCGAAACTTGATTTGCATGTCATTAGCAGACATCAGAGACTGCAGATGAAACCCAATCGAATTTAACTGCAGGCGGCTAAAAATAAGTGCAGGACGTGTTGGTGTGGCAGGGTGGAGGCGTGGAGGGGGGAACGTTGCATGGCAGTGTGCTGATGCGGGGGTGGTTGAAACCTCTGTAAACAAACCGCCACTAAAAATATCACATGTCAAGAGCTGCCGCTGCTTTTGGCTCTCTGCTGCAACAGGGTGACAAACTAATTAGTGTCTGTGTGTGTCTGTGTGTGTCTGTGTGTGTGTGGCATGAGTTGTGTGCCGTGCCTCAGTCTGGTTTATGGGTCCTATCTATGGGAAATTCATGCAGTCAATATTTGCTTGCTTCCCCATTGGCCATGCCTCATAAAAATGAACGAAAATCAAGGAAAAATATCTTCTCGACTTTCCTCTGCATTTCAATTGAATGCTCTTCTGATTTTTTTCCCATGAAAATCATGGCATATAATCAAGATTTATGCCTCTTTTTGATAGTCACAATTTTTGTCAGCAAAAATAATCTGACATCCGATATATATGTATGTATGTATGTATATAGCGTGAATCTGTTTAAGGGTTATTATAAATGCGTTTGATCAAAGAAACTGAAACGATGCATGAAGTAGAGCACTGGAAGAGACCACCCAACCAGATGCTGCGAGAAGGTATCCCACGAAGAGGAGATCCAACAGATCGTGTTCCGATTCCATCTCCTCATATGATGCAATATTCCAACTATGACCATGAACAACAGGTGCAAACAGAACAGTTTTCAACTTAAGTGCTAAGCATTTTGCTGTTGCAATATTCGTTTACTTTGCTCCCCCCCCTTTTTTTTTTTTGTTTTGCATAGTAAATGTAAACAGAACTGCGAATAGCTAAAACGGCAGGCTACTCGAGGGAGCTTTAGTATCCATGGCAACGGAGATAGGGAGGGGGGATAGAGGTGTCACCGGCCCAAGTTCAAATCCCAACAAAATTATTAATATGACTTTAGCTGCAGGATAGCAGTAGCCGGCAGCAGGCACCAGGAAATGGGAGCAGTCTAAGGTTGGTTGCGGTTAACAAGACACTTGAAGTGAACTCACATCTGTTGGAAATGCATTTCTGGTCTGGCCTGGTCTGGGCTAGTTGTAGAGTCTTTGGCAAGGCATTTGCTAAATTATGCCTAGTTTACCTCCCCCCCCCCATATCCCCAAACCATCTGCAGCATCTCGATTCGTTGCCTTTACTACTCTTCTCATGGCAAGGAATTATCTAAACTGTTTTGGCCATGTTGGATCGGTATGTTGCCAACAGAAACTAAATTTTCCTAAACATTATTTAGTTGTTAGTTCTTAGAGACTGTCGGTGTGTTAGTGTGTGCGTGTGTGTGTGTGTGTGTCCTCTTTGTTTGTTAACTGACTGTGGTCTTGGATTACGGGCCAGCACTACGTACTACGAGGGTTAAGACCTCAGCTGAAGTGTGTGTGCTCTCCCCTCTCTCACACACACACACACACACACCTTGTTAACGCCCTTTTCTACCATTTTTTGTCTCACACTCCTTCTCTACACATTCTCAACAAGTTTATCGCCTCCTCCACTCTCTGACTCTAATTTACATAACCACGCAAATTAGTTTTGCGTCTGCTGCACTTTTTATCAGTGAACAGCAGCGGCAACAACAACAAATACAACTAGCTCCAACTTTGTCACTACTGGCTCCATCCCCCTTATCGTCCCGCGTAACCCCTCCTCTCTACACTTTGCTCGCTTTTTCTATCTATTACCCCATTGCAACTTAAATTTAGTTGCCAAAGTTATTTAAACTTTTTTTTTTTTTTTAACCGCCATCTCTATGCTTTTTTTTTGTTATTTTCATTTTTATTCCATTTTTTACTCTCTACCTTATTTTGCACTTTTCCAAAAATGAATTTTGCAAAACTTTTTTGGCCGCCCCCAACACACATTTTGTTCTATTTTTTGCAGAGGGTAAGAGAGGCAGCTGATAGCGGGGTGAGCTTGGCTAGTAGTTAAGACAACAATTCATTTAACATTGAAGCACAGTCTTTGATTTTTTTTATTTTTTGCTTCCGTTGCTCCCCTCTGTTAAAACAAAGTTTTTGCTAATGGCACCCCACCGGGCTCCGATGGCACAGTGGGGCCAACACGCTTGGAAACATTGAAGAGCAAACTTTATCTAATAAGTGCGATATTTGTCTCAAAGTAGACCTAATTGAGAGGTCCTCGGAGTGAGAGGAAATCTTCTAATTCAAAGATGAGCGGAAATAGAAGGACTCTCCAGCTCATAAAGGAGTCATGAACCATGCGAGTTGTATGCTCTTCGCATGGCCGTTTTTTGAGTTCTCTTACCAAGGTATATCCCCTACGTATTATTTTTCCGAGTTGTGCCCTTTTTGCACATTGTTGTTGGGCATTGTTGTAATGTTTGAGAGAAGTTTCTTCCCCTTCTTGATTATGTGGGTCTATTAAAGGTTTCTCCGCCTAGTTTGGTAACTGGCTAACTGCTGTCCAGTTGATTGGCAGCTGAGAAAGTTTATATTATTAATGTAGCCCGAGAATAACAACATTGCTTCCCCTCCCCCTCGCTCCCTCTGGCTCCATCTCGCTCCCTCTGTCTCTATCTTTCGACGCTCTCATTCAATCAGTTCCGTAAAGGGCTTCTGTTTTGGACAGCACGGCTAATTGAGTTTTTTGTAAATTATATAGAGCAAAATAGATACAAAACTAACGTAGACCGACGGATAGATAGAAGATACATATGTACATGGTTGGATGTCGGATGGAGAGAAACGATTTTCGCTCATACACGCGGGTTTAATTGCACGTTTCGATGGCAAAAGCTGTCACCATTCCGGGTTTTCCAAGTTGCTGGTAGGCAGTCGCACATACATCCATATGTACATAGGTAGTGCCATTAGCGGCGACTAAGCCACTTCAATATTTGGGCCAGACTTTTCTACACTTTAAATAGAAACGTTTCCTGCAATTTTAGTCGAGCAGAAAAATCAGGCGGCAGCAGCAGCAACAAGAAATACCACGAAGAGGACGAGGACGATGACTAGGACGAGGACGTCGGAAGTTATTTTTGGTACGTGCAACGTGGCGGCCACACACAAAAATGTTGCAAATTGAAAGAAAAGTCGACAGTCCGCAGTCCGCAGAGCACGACAGTTAGAGGCGCCTCTGACATACCCATATGCTTTGTGCCAGGTTCTTCTCGATTTCTATGTTCCCCCTCCCGCCCCTGGGGATTCACCATACCCACCCAAGCAGCAGGGCAACAAGGGTATGCCAAGTTCGTTGAAACTAAACCAATTGATGGTAGTTCCAACAGATCGACTCGAATCGAAACTCCTCACTCAATCCATTTGTAATTCCTTCGAGTACGAGGCGAAAGGATTAAGAGCTGTAGTTGGTGAGCGAACCGAAACTATCGAAAGGATAAACCAAAAACCACCCACAATTATTTTGTATGCTGTAGAATAGAGCACGATGGTCTTACATTAATCCGTTGACTCCTTTCGGGTATGCAAACAATAAGTGAACTCTGGAGGCTGTGTCTCCTTTTTTCGCTTCATCTAGTTGTAATTCCCAACCAGTTTTAGCTTCGTTCTAGGGTCGTTGCTGCTGATGAGAAAGCTTGTTGGTACAATGTGCTCACTTTTTGCTTGCTTCCCATAAATGACCTCGAGCCTGCTTTAATAAATTTAATGAATTGTCTTCTCCCCTCAGGATTCTCTTAACAGGGTATCACTAAGTCGTTTAAAATTTGATTGTTTACTTTTTTGTTTTGTGTGTGTCTGTCTGTGTTGCTTTTTTTCTCTCTCAGTTCTCGCTCATTTCTTTCTTTTTGGGCTTTTGCATTCTAAGCGATTTTTGTGCGATTTTGTAGCAAGTTTTTGCCCCGAACTCAACTTGAGTGTGTGTGTGTGTGTGTGTGTGTGTGTGTGTGTGTGTGTGTGTGTGTGTGTGTGCGAGTGTAGGGCTTGTACTTAAAGTTGTCTATTTGCTAGTTGTTGTTGCTGCTGTTTTTCTGTTTGTATGCCAAGAGCTGCATTGAAAATGAAAATGTTCGCACAGTTTTCCGCACAGTTGCATTTTCACTATGCAACTCGGCGCGGCTCAGTTACTTGATACAGTTTTTCTCCCCCTTTTTCTGCTTTTTTTATCTTCTCTTTCTCCTTATTTTTTGATTTCTTCTTGTGTGTGTGTGTGTGTCGCCCTGTTCAGTGTTTTCACCATTTTCCTTTTGCTTGCTGTTGCTGTTGTTGCACTTGTTTTCCATGCTCATCTACTCAGTCGTGCGCTTTGTGCTTTCTATCTTAAATGCGCTAGCTAGATTTTGTTATCCAGCAGATATTCCGGTATATTCGTTGAGGCAAAAACGTCCCCAAAATGTTGTATGTGAGATCATGAGAAACCGCAGGAATTAATGGGACCTTCAAGTGTGTTTAGTTGTTCGGTAATTTTTGACTCGGACAGGGTATCCACAAGTCAACGACTCAACTTAATGTATAGAGCCCTTTCTCCTATTTTTTGTTTTAAGTCCTCTGTGTTCAACTCATGCAGCATTCATTCAGCATGAGAAGAGTTGAAAGTCGAGATTTGAGAATTTCCTATGACCTCGAGGGGGGATAGTGTGGGGGGCCCCATGTGAACGGGGATGGGGGCCACACACACATATGAAAGATAATACATTTTCAATGTCTCTCTCCTAGGAGAGAGGAAGAAGTGCACTCGATATTAATAGGGGCAAAATAATTATAGCAAATAAGTAAGTAAACGGCATAAGTGAATAGTAATATGATAAGAATTTTAGATAAGCTCCACCCCGGCCACTCACCCCCTCATCGCCCTCTTGTGCCATTAGGATACCAATTAGCAGACAAACATGAAGCTGCATAAATCAGAAGAAGCCTCACAGTATCAGTTGCATCATTTGAAAAGCGCTTTTTAGACGTTGTCCTCTCAACAGCAGCAGCAGCAGCATCACATTCTAGTTATACTCGTTGCCATGCCCCCCAAAACGCCTTAATCCTTAGTCTAGTAGCAGCAGCAGCATCATCGCATTTTCCATTGGCCCATTCATGCAGCTAATTTGATTTTTTTTCTACCCCGGTTTTTTCCCTTGCCATTTCTCCTATTTTTGCCCTTTTTTCATTCATTCAAGCTGCATTTGGAGTCAAGGAGAAGAATATTTTCATTAGACATTTTGTAAATATGAGCAGCTTACTCTCTACGGATTTCAAAAGAAAAATGAAAATGCTACCCAGGACTGCCGAGGGAAGTGAGACAGAGCCAGAGCCAGAGCCAGAGTGAGAGAGAGATCACGGGAATGAGAATGGAAATGGAAATGAAAATGATTCACCATATTGGAGCCAACCAACATTGGCAATTGACAGACTACAAAAATGAATCTGAAATTGTTCTTCTAATATTGCAATTATTGTAATAATCTGGCATTTTCACTACACTGCCAGAAAATTATGATTCGCGAGGGTCTAACTCAGTAAATTTGAAGACTATTTTTAAGGAGGCAACTTTTTATTTGTCTCATTTCAATTGGCTAGCATTTCGGAAATATCGGTTCGGAGTTCAGTTTCGATTTCGGTTGCTGTGTACAGATTTTTGGGCATTTGTTGCTAGTCATCCTACATTGCTCATCCTTGATAGCTTTCAGCCTTCTCCATTTATGTTTATATCCTGAACTGAACTACATAATCCGACAATCTAATTTAAGTAAATGTTTTTTCTCTCTCCACTCATTTTCGTTTCAGTTTCGTTTTAACGAGTCCCGTGCGATTTGCGGCAGTTAAGAAGGAGTGAATTTTATGTGGAGTGGGCCAAGGGTAAGTTCAAGTTTTGTTTGTTGTCATTGTTCTCGTTGTTGAAAGATACATTTCTGATTACCCCAGAGCAAATGCATTTGCTTATCGACGAGGGGCACCCCTTCTTGCCCCCCCACTCACCACCTTTTCAACCTACGGCATTCATACCGAGTGTCAACATGTTTGAGGCAGCATAACTCTTACTTTTAATTACCAAGGGAGGGTTGGGGGCGGGGCGTTAAGTTGTCGTAAGCCCAAAAAAAAAAGAAAAAAAAGAAAACAAATAATGCACGGAATGAGAGTGGCCCTGCAACCTTCCCCCACCTCCCCACCTTGCCTGTTTGCCTGTTTGCCACCACCCATCTAAGCTCCTCGTCATTTCATTTTGATAATTAAATGAGAAAAATGTTGTTTGTAATTTACCAAGCGTAAATTTGTTGTTAAGAAATCGTTTCGGTCTTCTTCGGTGTTTTTTGTTTTCGGTTGTTTGTCGTGTGGGAAATTCGGTGAGATTTTGCACATGTTACGCACCGTGAAGAGTTTCTCGTAAATATTCATTACATTTGCGTATTGTTTTCCAAAGGAATTGGAGTTGTCGGAATCAAAAGTTGAAGATCCTTGTGTATATTTGCATAAAGTTGGCCAACTTTTTACGATGCCGCCGCCAGAAGAGAGGAGTGGAGAGGAGAAGAGAAGAGAAACCGAATTTAAAATTGTTTTTGTATGCATTGTTTGCTTTTGAAAAACCTGCGGCCTGCTGCTGCATTTTTAATTAGGCCTCGGAAAATGACCTTGAGGGTTGGATGAAAAGGCAATGGAGGATGGTGAAGGGGGAGGGGGTTGCTCTCTGATCAAAAGTTTTTCAGTTAACGCCTGGGAAATGCAGCAGCTGCTACCATTGTCTGTCCAACACACTATTGACTCAATGGCAAAGCAAATCTCTGAGCCTGAGCCTGAGCCTCTGAGCTTCTTTTGAGACAGAAAATCTCATAGAAATAAGACTTTATGTATATACATACATACATACATACATACACACATATATATATATATACATATGTATAAAATGGCTTGGGGGCGTGGCATGGCTCTGCTCATCAATGATATTAAGCGAACTTAATCCTTTTACATACTCACGCTCAATGCGCTTCACTTCATTCACTGCCATGACGACGACGTTCGCCTGCACTTTGCTCTCCTTTCGTTCTTTCGTCCTTTCGTCCTTTCGTTTCGTATCGTTTCCTTTGCTGCTTTGAAAGAGCTTACATATGCCTTTGTGAGAGACGAGAGGAGAGCTTGAGCGGGGCGATAAGAGAGAGAGAGGGCAATGGGTAGTGAGGGGTAGGAGAGGGGTGGGGGTGGGGGTAAAGAGCCACTCATAACTTTGGCCATCGTTTGGCGCCGCCTTTGGTGACGGCGAATGCGCTTGAAAAACTTTGTACAACTTTAAGCCGCTTACAAGCTTTGCGCTCTTAGCACACCCCACAGTCCATGGTGACCCCGACGCTCTCACCAACATCTCTTCACAGTCACAAAGCGCCAGAGCCAGAGATTCCGCGTGGGCCCTTGCATGCCATTGCATTGGTCAAAATTTCTGACTAGTTTCCATTAATTTTATTGAATTGAATTGAATTGAATTGAATTGTTTTCCGTGGCTTTTTACTCCCAAGCCCCCCCAACCTCCCAACCCTCCTCGCACGTGACTTGTCGCTGCAAGTAAAGCAAATGTATGAAGATTTTCAATTATAGGAAGGAAAGGTTTTTCTTTTTTTTGTTGTTTCCTCCAATTCCCTCAATCAATTCAATAAACGGCTTCATTTCCGCTTAAAGCGTTGGCAAACTGCAGCTTAATTACCTAACAAAAGTTTCACCTCGAGGGAGAGGCCAATAAATTGTCATAGAAACTCTTTAACGAAAGCAAAAACCAGACCAGAGAATAACTTTACACTTGCACCGCACAAGTTATGCTCTACCAACTGTAACTAAAGTCGATCCTCGATGTAGAGAGTGAGAGAGAGAGAGAAAGAGAGAGTTTAAGCCAAGAATGAGTTGGATCGAGAAAGGATTTATTATACATTTTGATGTTAGTGAACTAACCCTTTCAAAGAGCATCCAAAAGAAGAAGAAGAAAAACAGCGCTAAACGTTTATTGTGTGCATAACTCTATGACTCTTGCCTTTGTGTGTTTGTGTGTGTGTGGGAGATCCAAAAAGCGAATTCTACACATGCCGCGCATTGTTCCCCCACACACACACGCACACACACATACACACACACACAACCTTTTTTGCCCCTTTGATTTATTGGCATCCTTGGGCCAACGCCTTAAATATTTTGCTAACCCTAAACCGTGGCGTGGTAGAAGGGAGTGGACTTAATAGCTGGGAATGGGGTCCTGGTCCTGGAGCTGGAGCTGGGGGATTTGAGGATTCGACAGTTCGAGGGTTGAGTGTTGCTTGACCGTTGTTGTTGTTGTTGTTGTTGCTCTTGCTGTTGTTTGGCTATCCAAATCACGCTTATTGAATTTCATTTTATATAGATTTATTTTTCTTTTATTATTAATAGCCCACAAAAAAAAAAAGAGCACAAAAAAGAAGAGAGAGAATAAAGGAGAAGAAAACACGTTTAAAGCTGACAAACAACGCCACAGCACACACACACACACACACACACACGCACACACATTTTAAGCTGTCAAAAGAAAATATTTGAAATGATTTCGGATTTTCGAAATCGCCCCCACACCACACCACTCCCTTCCGCCCGCCCCCGTCGAAAAGAGATATAATAATTTTCTTGTTGAGCAACGAAGGGCAGACAGACAGACAAATGCCCTTTTTCAGGCTAAACACTCCGATTTATTATTATTTTTTTGTTCTGCAAAGTGGGCATATTTATTTGGATTCACGACGTCGGGTCTCTAATTTGTTGTTGGAGAAATAAATTTGTATTAGTTCGTTCTTTCTGTCGGATCGTCTACTTGAAGTTGAATGCTGAAGGCGACTACAGGGTATATAAATTTCGTTTCAAGTGCTCTGTGTGTGGATTTCTTTTGCTTGCCTTTGAAGTAGTCCAAAAAATATGAGTTATACCTATGAGCACTTAGTTACTTAGCGGACAAGCAGCTTAGCTCAGCTACTGCAGAGGGAAAGAGAGAGAGAGAGTAGTACCACAAAGTTCATTTAACTTGTTTTTGGTAATTAAACGTGGCAGCAACAGGTGCTGGTTAGAGCAGCTGCACCGCGCATCACGTAGCCTACTTTTGAGGGCGTCTGTACATACAATACATACACACATGAAGCCATGGAGCAAAGCCTCAAGAAAATGATGGTACGCACGCACACGATGCTGAAAAGTCATTAAGTACAAATGACGTTAACCCACAGATGGCAAAAAGTCAAGGAAAAGGGTCCCCGACTCGGCATACACTGCACACTGCAGTTTGCGTCGCCTTTCTCCCCCTTCGCTCCCTGCCTCTCCTTCGCTCTATGTAATTGTAGCACGTTTGACTCCAGCTAACTGCATATTGAGTAATGCCCGCGAGCGTATGACGGCGAAGAACGACTGGGGCAGAGATGGTGATGGGCTTGACATTATTTATGACTTGGTTTCCTCGATATGTTCGTTGGGGGTTCCATCTAGAATTGGTTCTCGTCCATGGCACGAGGGTTGCCACAGGAGTCTCCTCGTGCGTAGCTTTAATAATCCATTCCTTGAGTCGTTTGCCATTTTTGGTTACTTTGTATGTTAAAATGTCATGAATAAGTAATTTCAATTTTGCCTACAAAACACAAGCGAAAATGAATCCTAATGAACAAATTGACAGCGGCGATTGGAGCCAATTGGGATTGGGGGCTTAACATGGGCTTGACACTTGTCGAATTGGTCAATCTCTTCGCTTCCCTTGCCGTCCGTCCAGTTCGGATTGGTCTTGTCCGGTCCCAAAAATCAATTAGGCACCTTTAATGTTAATCGCTTCATATATCAAAAACTCTCAAAGGGCTGTGTAAGCGATAGCCAAAAAGTCGCGAAAAAGGTTCGCTGACAACAGAGAACAAAAAAAAAAGGGCAAATCAGCACGCGACATTTTTAGCGCCATCCTTTTCTGCTGCGTGACACCCTTGGGGCGGGGTGAGTAAAAGGATATATGGGGATTGGGGGAAGCTAATGAATGGAGGCAAAACAAAAGGCAATGCGAAAAGGCATTGAAAAGCCATGAGCAAAGTGTTTAAACGCGATAAAAAGATTAAAGTCCAAATAGACAGAAGTGAGAAACAGAGAGAAAATTGAGATAACACACACACACACACACACATGACTCGCTCCTCACAGCAGGGTATTCATCCATCCATCCCAGCACCCCACCACGCCCCTCCTCCCCTCCACTTAACACGCCGTTGCCGCCGCCGACGCCGCTTGACTGGCAATTGGTAATAGAAAATCGGATCAGATTAGATTTAATGCGGCGACGGCTAATTTTTGGGTGATTTTTCATCGAAAATAGCAAAAGTGCTAGGAAGTTTTTTTTCGGCGCCATCTTCAAGCTTCGCCCCAACCCGCCACGCACCATCCCGTTAGCTATCCGAAACCCAGAAGCCTGTCAGCGGCAATACGCCGGCAATGACAGCTAAACAAATGACACACAGCCTGATTCGTCCAAAAAAGCGGGAAGCCGGGGAATGGGGGAGACAAGAGGGTTGCCACTCACTCCGACTGATATACATATAGATGGAGGAGGAGTGTGTGTGTGTGTGTGTGTGTGGTGGGGAAAATGAGGAGGGGGCAGCATCAGCATCAGCATCATCAACATTTCCGCTTCCGGCTGTTTATGCTAAAAGTATGGCGGCGACATAAGCAAAGTGGAAGCAAAGCTACTGACAGCAGCAGCAGCAGCAGCAGCGGTGGCAGCCAGAAGGACGAGCAGGACCAGAGGCAGGGGGAATCCAACTGATCCCTCAGTCCTCCAATTCACTATCTTTGCATCCCGCAGCGTTGTCAGGCGCCTTTCTCGGCTGGATACTAAATATTGTTGTTGCTGTTGCTGTTGCTGTTTCTTTCTTTTTGTTGGAGAAAGCATCTATCATGTTGCTTATGCTTTAGGGAAAAGATGGGCATATGCGACTTATGCCAACGCAAATCATATGCAAGTGGGAGTAGTAACTAAAGTGAACGAAATCGAGCAGAAACAAACCTGGGGTTACCTTCAGTCTCTAATGGAAACGCATGCGACGGAACGGGAGGAGGCTTCAACGGTTTCTCAATAGTCAATCAGAGGAGGAAATCTTTGATCTTAGATTGGAGCCAAAGCTCATAGGCTAGTCGGTGCCTAGTCCTAGTCCTATTCCTAGTGCTAAACGCACCTAAAACGCATTCGTCCTGCCTTCAAGTCAAGAGTGTTTAGTTTTTCGGTCAAGTTTGCATGAGTGTGTCAAGTTTGAGTTCGAGTTTGAGTTGCTTTTATTTACACGAGGATGAAGATCAAGATAATGATGATGATGACATATAAAATAAGTATGTATAAATAATTACGCACACGCACAAAGAGCTGACACCGAGACTGGAGGACTCAGCGCCAACAGTCTGGAATTTTTCCTGCTTTTCCATTTTTTTTTTGTATTTAATTTTGTTGTTGTTTGTTTCATTTCGGTTTTTTTTTTTTTTTTGATTTCGTTGTGTTCCGCCGCCCACAAAAAAACACCAAAGAAAAGCCCTAAAATTCAAGGTAAAGTTCAAATGAAAAGACGGCGAGAAGGCAGAAAGATGGGAGGGGATGGAAGCTCTGAATGAGTGGGATAAGTAGTGGGACAGGCAGATGGAGATGGAGTTCCTGTGCACGTATTCCGCCCTGCCTTTTTATTATGCCATCTTATAATTTTTACATATTTATGAGGCACAGGAAATTTGACGGTTGAAAAGAGGGAGAAGAAGATGGAGACGGAGAACCAATTTCATCTCCACTCCGCTGCGAACCTATTTATTCAACTCTAATTGAAAACTAAAATGTCAATGGCAATCATATCACTGGATATGCGACGACTCCTCTGCATCTCCTCTACCTCATCCTTGGCCATATAGACATGGACATGTCATTCACATGTCGCTTTGGGTTATGAAATCTCAGATTATTTGCTAGAAACAATAACAACAACAAAACTCACGTGCATAATTCAAGGGGACCCCCCAAAATCCAACGGTAGCAAAACCAAATAGTACAAAAAGTTGCGTCCCATGTACATATATCAATGCCATAATTCGTTTTCCACAATTCCAAATAAGAAATGTTGCAACTGAAAAAACTCCAATCGAGTAAATATATTTTCAATATTTTGTATCCATAAGATCATTCTAATAGAGACGCATAATCCATACCAAATATGATTTATTATTGGTTCATTCCTTCGTGATTTGTTTAACGGAACACCATATCATCATGTACAGTTATGTCGTGCAACTTACAAGGATTCGGAATTGTGCTTCAGTCTATGTCTCTGGTTTTTGGCTCACAGCCTAAGCACATAAAACAGGAAAATTGTATCGCCACAGCTTCAGGCAACCAACCAGTAGACCAACCAGTATCGTGGCTATCAGGGGCATCTAGGGCGAGAGGGGTGGGGGGACATGGATGAGAACGAGAATGAGTACGAGTAGATGTGGGCACGGGCCAAGGGGCAGGACGTTAGTCGCGAAACCTTTCATCCTTTTGCCGTTGCCGTTGCCATTGCCATTGCCTGCTCTTGCTACTTGTGCCTGCTCTTTGGGTTTGATCCTAATGTGCTGGCTGTCAGAGCCTGTCGACGTCGACGTCGTCAGGGCGGCTATTTCGGGGATTAATGTCAATGTGAAAGGATTTTTTGCCAACTTTCTCTCTGTATCCCACCGCTCTCAGTACACTTGGAAAAACAAATCTGATGTATCCAGTAGTAGTGTTCAGTATTTTTGTTTCTTTCGTTTTTGTTTGCTTTTGCGTTTGCTTTTGTTTTGTTTTTTGTTGCTTGTTTGATTGGTTAAAATTTCACTCACACTTGTCCAAGGATGGCGAAGAACGAAGAGCCCATTATGGATGGTCCCAAGCGCCTGCAGAACGAACTCAAAGAGATGATGGGTAATTCGGTGCTCACCCAATTCCGTTGCCTCGAAGTGGAAGCGGACAACATATATAAATGGTATGGCCTCTTGCTGCCCGTAAGTTCACCCTATGATAAGGGTGCCTTCAAACTGGAGATCGATTTCCCAGAGCAGTATCCATTTAAGCCTCCTCGCCTGCATATCAATACGAAGATCTATCATCCCAATGTCAATGAGCGGGGTCAGGTGTGTCTGCCCATTCTGGAGACTGAGCACTGGAAGCCCACATCGAGAATCGAGCATGTGCTGCAGGTGCTCTTGGCCACCATTAATGATCCGCAGCCGGAGAATGCCTATCGCATAGATGTGGCCAATGAGTTCCGCAATGATCCCAAGAGATTCTATAAAATGGCCGAAGCCTGGGTTCTCCGTTTTAGTGAGCATCGACCCACCGATGCCGAGTTGGCCAAGATGGCCAAGAAAAAGAAAAAGGCAGCTCGTTAATATCGTGAGATATCTTCAAATGAAAACCATTTCAAACCAAAGCAACAGACCCCAATGCATTGGGTGGGGAGGGGGGAAGGGATGGTAGAGAGCAAACATTATTTTCTAATTGGCTGGGAAAACCAACTGTGAGGATAAATCATTTGACTGAAGGCCTCAAGCAGTGCGCAACTTGGGTTTCCAAGAGGCGGGACCCGGCTAGCATTGTCATCCATCCTCCGTCCATCCGCCTCATCATCAGCATCCGTCTTCGCCTCCGCCTCCGCCTCCACCTCCGTCTCCGTCACATTCGCGACATTTGCAATGCTCTAACGATAAAAGTGTATATCGGTTATGTCATGTGGTTTCTGAACACCCAAACAAATAGCGGAAGAATAGGTGGAACAAATTGTTAGGGCATAGAGAATACGTGGCAGTGGCCGAGCGAATCCAGCTTCTTGGATTTTTATAGTTCTCGGAAGAAACTGGTAGGAGCGCCGGAGCTCGTACTGTGTCGGGGCCATATAAATTTCTGCAATGAATGAATCAACTTTACGTACTTTAGACATGGCCACATGGTCGCATATGTGACTTGCTTTACGGCCTTTCTCTGCTTTCTCTTCATACCAAAACACTTGAGTTTCAGTTTCAGTTCCAGTTCCAGTTTCGGTTTGAGTTGGAGTTTTCTGTGTGTGTGTGTGTGTGTGTGTGTGTGTGTGCGTTTTACGAGTATCTGCGTGTGCGTTGGGCAGTTCACTTGATGCCTCTACCTCATCACTCCACCCGCAATCCCCCCCACCCCGTCTCCCCCTCCTCTCTACGACAAAACTTGGAACTTGTCAACGGCATGTGTTCTGTGTTGACTATACTAGGGGTGGGGGGAGAGAGAGGAGGAGGGGTCAGGGATGTGTAAAAGCATAGGCATACAAGGGGAGAGTGGCAAGATCTTGTCCAAATTATAAAAGTTCTTCAAATCTCAACCGCTTGAAGATAAACTTCTATTTCTACAGTTCAGCTAATACGTAGAGTCGCCCTGAAATGTATGCTACAAAAAATATACTTAATCCCAAATCCTGTTTTTACTTCCATCCTTAGAGGGATAAGCATTTAGATGAGCAGCAGCAGAAGTCGCTACGCCCATGAATATGCTGCGAATAAGCTGCACACTATAATTACAGCAGAGGCCAAAGGCATGTCCATGTTACAGAGAGATATTTGTATCTAGTTTCCGCTTTTTTTTTTTTTTTTTTTTTTTGGACTTACTGCTAAGCAGGCCCAGCTCCCAGCGCCCAGCGCCCAGCCCCCAGTTGCCAGTTGCCAGTGGCCAGAGCTGGATCCGAGCTAGTTGCCTGTTGGCCAGAGCAACCATTGTGAAGATGGATTACCATGGAGGCGGATGTCGACAGTTTTTCCTTATTTTTGGGTGTGTCTTGTTAAAACTGCCAGCTGATTATTATCACCTTTTGGGCTGGATCGGACTGACCAGAGAGAGGGGGGAGTGGAGATGAGGGCCTGGGCAGATGAGTAGGCGGCATTGGGGTAAGGGAACGGGGGCGTGCGGCAGTCATTGACACCAATGGTTGGAAGCAGCCAGCCCCCCTGTGGGGCGATGCCTGAACAAATGAAGCTGCCACTGACAGACGTCATTTGCTTTTTTGCTCTTTATTTCTGTGTGTGTGTGTGCGCGAGTGTGTGTCTATGTTTGTATGCGTTGTGTCTCTACCATTCCATTGAAAAGGCAGCAATGAATCGCAGTTTTTGATTAGCACCAGCAGCAGGAGGTTAGGCGGGAGTTAGTAGTCGTGGCTCTGGTTCGGTCTGGTTGGGGGGCTGGATGGATGGATGGATAAGTGTGGGTGAGTAGGTTGTTCGAGGGAATGGTGGTGCTGGTTACCCCTAGATACTTTTCTTCTTCTTGCTTGCCTGCTTGCTTGCTTGGCATAATTCATTAGTGCCTAATTACAGTTCGTGGCTGTGTTTTAAATTAGTTTTCACAATGTTTGTGGGCTGAAAAGAGATTTTCAGACTTTTCAGACGTTTTCCGATTTTCCGATTTTCTGATTAGACACTTGAAAAGGCTAAAAATTTGTGGTTAAATGCCCATTAAGAGCAACACTAATTAATGTTTCAAAAGGACGGGGGGAATGGCCCCCTGCACTCCGAAAGTTATTATATTAAAGTCATGGCGAAATATTGAAAACGTTTATTAAATTTAGATTAGGCCAAATCGCCTTTAAATATGCCCAGTGTCCTATGGATGACCATGACCATTTGTAGAAGGGACTGCATATATGAATTTACTCTACTAAACTGCAGCACATTTAGTTCGCTGTGTGCGATTCCCGCCATTTCGTTCTTGTATAACCAAAGCACATTGTTCCAAACTCCTTTAAGCACATCCACCAAGCCAAAAAGCAGCTCCAAATCGCAACGATTGGGAACTCTCATCAGGATATTGTCAGTTACAGCCAGGACGAAGTCATCATGGCACTTTGCCAACTCATCAACCGATGTGCACTTGGTCATTCGCTGATCGAAGTTTTCGGCCATGGTCATATGGGTTAGTCTGAGACAATCCAAATAGCTATCATAGTGCCTGAATTTTTCGAGCATCAAGTAACGCAGATCCATCAGAGTCCTCTCCACAAGAGTGCCACAGCGCGTCTCGAACAAGGGGAGCTTCTCCAGCTCCCAGAGGGAGTGCCGCACTTGCAGATTCATGCGAAAGAACGCATTTAGTGCTTGCAATTGTTGCTTAGTTATGATGCGACTCAAGGCCTCCCCGCATTTATAGTCAAGTTGCAGGGTCGCGATGTTCCTGCATGGCAAATGCATGACAAAGAGATGTGCCAGATTGGGATTGTGATCTCTCACGATCTTCTCTAGACATTCCATTGCTAGGGAAGCGAAAAACTTGTCAAACTCATAAAAGTACCGGAAGAATTTGAATAGCAAGTACACCGAGCGCAAGTGCCGCAAATGGTTATGCAAATCGAAGTCCCGCTGAATCATATAGACTGCATAAGTGTTGACCAACAGAGTGCGCTGATTGAGCAGATGGTCCAGGGAATGCGAGAGGATTTCAGCAAATGGAGTAAAGATATAACAGGATTGACAACTCAAAATTAGATCGTCCGCTCTACGACCAGGGAGATCGGGCTCCAGTTGCTTGTGATATGTATAGAGCAGGCGACGCAGAGGCTCTTCATTGATTTGTTGCGCTTGTTCGAGGATACTGGGAGCAGAAGGGTTCACTTCAGCCGGCAACGAATGATAGGTCCTTAGTTCGAGTAGGAAGGACTCGATTACGGCATTATAGAGACTCGAACCTATCACATCATGATGAAGAATAGCAAAAATATTCATTTTTCTGCAATCATGAAGGAAGGACACTGCTTTGGCTGCACCTCGGATATGTCTCTTGATTACATGATAGATCTCGCAATGCTCCACCATGTTGTCATCGTCTTGCATGGGTCTCATTTCGTATTTAGAGATGCCTTCGCTGATTACATGTTCGGCTATGAAGTCTCCACGCGCGTCCTCGAACTCACCCACTTGATACATATTGGCCATAAATTGGCAATAGGCTCTGAGACTGCACAGCAAAAGCGCACCCGAGCCAGCTTTGGTCAAGCTGGAACCACAATCCTTGACGTTTGAAAACAGTGTGGCTATGGCATAAAAGCTTCGTTCATGCTCTGCTCGCTCCGGACACTCCATGTAGCTCATTCGGGCCAGTTCTTGCACCAGATGCAATCTTTCAAAGGGTTCTTTGGCCTTGTCCCAGAAAACTTCAATCGATTGAGCTTCCTCGTTGTCCTCTTTGGTGACGCGTTCCCCGGAATGGATTAGGAATTCCATAACTGGTTTCAGCAAACGATGTATGGCCTCAGAGAGACAGGCCAAAGTGCTGATCCTTATGGGACGGCATGAATGATCTAGTGACTTTTGCAGCATTTGCATATCCCTCAGCGGCTGCTCCACATCAAATTGTGTCAGGGGGCAATCTAAGGGCTGATTAAAACGACTTACTTTAAAATGTATCCAATTTTGAGGCGAGAAGAACATGCACACATATTCGTATAATAAGCGACTCTCTGTGAGACATGGACGAGCTTCCAAAAGCTCTGCGTATTTCTTTGAAAAGTTAAAATCCAGAGGCACGACAATCGGATAAAGAGCATTTGCCACATCTTGAGTCAACTCGACCACTTGCACATTTTCTGCTGGGCAATCCGATGAGGAGAAGGCGCACAATTCCCGACTGGAGTGACTAACATCTAAGCAAAGACGTAGGGAAAAGTTTTCGCAATCCGAATCCTCTTCATATATCTTACTCGATGAGGACTCTGTGTCCTCCGATAAAGATGCACTGATGATTTCTTCAATTTCCTGCAATATTTGCTTCCTCTGCTGGTCCATTTCCTCGCGATTCCTTCTAACATTGCGAAAGGCCTCGAAGTTCACCGATAGCATAAAGTCCAAGATACGCCACTTGAAGTTCATGTCCTCGTGATCTGAGAATATTTGATGCTTCAACATCATGTTGGCCAACTTGTCAAAGGTCAAGCCGAAGTCGTGCAGACGCTCGGACTTGTAACGCTCGAGGAAGTGGTTCATATTCCGAGTGACGCCTTCTTCCTCACTCTCTGGGTATTCGTGGTCCTGCTGCAAGTCACGCGTTGCGTTTTCCAGGCATTTCGTAAATAAAGCATTGTCTTGGCCCACTGCAGGATCAACGTCAAGCAGATGCCCTATTAACTTGGGCAGATTTCGGTCTATAACTTTCTGTCGCCGCCGTTGTTGTTGTCCTTTTGGATTTTCCTGCTCCATGCCAAAAAAATTAGCGAAAAATAAGAGAATAGAAAATATATACTAGACGAGATGCGTATACAACTGTATTAATTCAGTAAGAATCGTTGTGAAACTGAAGTAAACAGTAGCTAACTTTCGAGTTCAATCGAAACTCTGTAGTCAGCGCCTGCCTGATGCTAAAAAAATTTTTAAAAAAAATCTTGACAGTTTTTAGAGTTTACAAGATAGGCTACCAGTGGCCTGGGATATCATTGAAATACATGTCAAATCTTATCGGCATCGAAAAGAAATTGGTCGAAAAATAAAATGTCCTTCAAGTTTAACTTCACAATACTCTGAACGTAAAAGATTTTTGGACAATTTTTGACGATTGCTGAGTGGTTAGAACTTATGTATGTGTCTGGATCTGAAATCTTCAGTCGTCCTTTTAAATCCGCCCAATCGCTGGATGAATGAATGAGGTGAATATACAATTTATGACCTGCATCAAATATGCAGCTTATATAAATTGCATAATTTATATGAAGATATGTACATATGAAGGACCCCTGTCTGCAGTGCGATGACTGTACACACACACACACACACACACACATACATGTGTATGTACATACAGGTACAATAAATAAATGCCCAAAATCAAGCATTGTTAATTCATATGGAACTTCATTCATTGGCTGTGGAATCAGGCCGAAAAGTGCTTATAAGAGTAAATATGAACTCTGTGGGCCAACTTAACGAAGAGAGAGAGAGAGAGAGAGAAAGAGAAAGAGAGATAGCCAAAGAGATAACTGGAGAGAAGAAGAAGAAGCAGCAGCTTAAGCGAGTTGGTGTTGTTGTTGCTGTGTGCAATGCTTGTAAAACCAATAAAATCAATTAAAAGGCACTCAACATGCAAACGATTATATGCAAATTCATTTATACACGAGCTCACACACACACACACGGAGAGAGATAGATAGAGACAGAGAGAGAAAATCAACAAATGAGTGAGTGAGAAGGAGAGATGACTGAGGCGGTAAGTGGGCGAAGGTTGCGGTGGGCGGGGAAGTGAAGGTGGAGTGAAGTCAAAGCAAGCAGAAAACGATTTTGTATTTGCATAAAGTAGGAAAATAGAAAAAGGAAAAATCACAAATAAATACATAGGCAAAGGCCGACGACACAAACACACACACACACACACACACACAGCCCTAGAGCCGCCATAGAGCACAGAGCCAATTGGTGGGTGAGGGGAAATGCAGGGATAATAGGAAAATAGGAGCATGAACCTGTTGCGCACCACCACCACCAATAACAACAACAACAACAACAACGACAGCAGCAGGAGCATGAACAACACCAACAGTGGATGAACAACAAATAAACATACCAACAACAACAGCAACAACAACCAATTTCAAGTTGAATCTTTAAAAATGGCAATGAAACAGGATCCAGCGACTACCTACAGAGCAAAACGAAAGAGAAACGAAACGATGAGAGAAATGGGGCGAAAGAGAGCCGATTGAAAGTAAATTGAAAGCAAGAGAAATGTGTCGGGAAAGTAGCAGCGCCTGCGTTAATTGAAACAAGCAATAGCATCAGTCAATTTAAGAGAGAGAGAGAGAGTTAGAGAGAGCGCCCATATTAAATGCCATGGAAAGTACGCGAAACGAAATGGGAATGAAGCGCAGTTGATGGCTCAATTGCTTTGCCGTCTACTGCGCTGCAGCAGTGGGGGTGGTTACGGGCGCCAGCACTGCACAGTGGTTCCGCATATAGGGCAAAGATCAAAAAGTCGATTCCAAATTAAATTGCCTCTAAATTGTCTCTAAAATAACCAAATAATTCGAAAAAAAATAAGTCAAATAACACAGCAAATAATGAGTCTAACTGCAGGAGCAAAGCCAACTGAAGTGACATTATACATTATATAGTGATCCGATTTGTCCAATTTCTATACAATATTTTTCTAGAATTTTCGTAGTAATTTCAATCCGATATCACCATTAGATATATGTTTGTACATATTTTCTTCCGCGCCTTCATCCAATGATGCACCACTGTGCGCTGCCTGGAAACAAAATGGGAATGAAATGCTAACGAGCTGCCCGTCCTCGCTGCCAGTGCACGGCACTGCACAGTGGCATACGAACGATTGTGATTGTGGCGCCTTCAGTAGTCGCCTGTGCGTGGCTATCATTAGTCTTCGTTAGGCGGTCTTTGTGTCAACAACGTGTTGCTCTGTCCTTGCTCTTCCTTGCCAAGCGAGAAGCTAAACGTTACCGTTGCCTTTGCCTTTGCCCGTGCTCCGTGTCATGTTCGTTTCGCGTTAATCACAGCGTGGATAAACTAACAGTGTCCTCTTGTAGTGTGAGAAATTTCTTTGTATTTTTCTTTTTTTTTGCTTGCAAGTTTTTGTACAATAACAACAACTACAACAACAACAAATACACAACAACAGTGAGCAGAAGGACAACTCAGTGCAACAAGTCCTATTTTTCAGTGAAACATTAACTGGAACAACAACTAAAAATAATAATAAACAAAAACTCGAAAAACCTCTGGTTTTTTCGACTGTGTGTGAGAGAGTGTGTAAGTCCTTTTTTTATCCATCTTTATTTCGAAATGAAAGTGTAAAGGGGAATTTAAATATTTTTATAGCATGCTTTTCGGCTTATCAACTTTAGCAACATTCATTTTGTAGGTCAAATATAATAAAAAAAAAGAAAACGAAATCAAAAGCTTGGAAAAACACCGCTCAGAGGAAAAATGAGGCTCAACACAAGTCAAAGAAATCCTAAATGAAACTTTTCTTCTCGTTTCTTTATTTTTTATTTTTTTTTTTTTTGTTATGGCTAACAAACAAAGCAAAGTGAAGCAAACAAATAAACATTAACAAACAAAACAAACTCAAACAAACCCTCGAAAAATTTCTCTTTGGGCCTTAAATTCAATAATAAGAAGAAACAAAAAAAAAAAGAAAGGAAAAGAAAAACGAAATGTTTTCCTTTCTGAATGAATGAAGAGTCCTTTTCAACTTTCCCTTTCGCTTTAGCAAATTTCGCTATATGTATATGGCAAATTCAGTTTTACAAATCGAAAACCCCAAATAGAATGCAAAGTGGCTTACAAAATTTGTTTATCAAATCTAATTTGGGTTTCCTCTTGGCTGACAAATTGCTTCTTGAAGTAAACTATCAAAGTTTTGACCCTCGACTCACACTTGGACTTACTGTCGATGCAATTTGAATTGCATTGTTGAAAGTATTTCGGTCAGCAACATGCAACAGCAACAGCCTCTTCCGGTGTGCGGCGGGAGGAAGGATAACGTTCCATTGAATGCGGCCAGTGGGTCAACAGCTCGACGTTATTTAAATCGAAAGTGCTTCGTGAATGAAAGGAATTTTTGTTTCACTTTGCAAATGAAACAGTCGATTAATTTCATTCGAGGCGATGTCATAATTGATTTTTGCCGATTATCTTTAAGCTGCGTTTATAAAGATGAACGAGTCCAAGGAGTCAATGAATGAGTGCAGGCGCCTCTTCTTTGAACCGCTGTGTAGTGTGATGGACGACCTTCATGTGAAACTCGTTAATGAGACTGAGACGCTTGAATGGTGCGAAACCAATTATGGACAGTGAATTTCGATAATCCATCATTATCGATCGATTAATCGTCTAGCCGCTAGGTTGAAACATTAAAATTCAAGGCATACAAATGTAGCCTGTTATATAATAACACTTTTGAAACTTCTATTCTAGTATATCAAATTGTGTTATGATGATGAAAATGTTTAAGTCTTTATAATTTACGCGAACTTTAAACCTTTGCTCGCTAGTGCTTGCCTTTGACCTCAAGTCCTTTGGTTTTCTTTTGTATTCCATTTTGTTAAAAAGACCATTTTCTATTTTTCCTTTCACTTTTCTTTCACATTTTTACATTTTGTTGGCCATTTGTTTAGAAAGAGGCAAAAGGCAAATCAAAAACGCAAATAGAACTGAAAGTGGCTTAGCAATTTATATGGCAAATGTAATTTAAGTTCTAGTTCCAGCTGACAAATTGCTTTAAATCAGAAATGAAAATTTTCAGCATTAACCTTGGCTCGAAACTCGACCGAAAGTCGAGTCGAGTCGAGTCGCTCCCTCTCTCTGTCTCTCTGTGTCTCTGTCTCCATTTCTCTACTACCATATAATGGACTGACTATGTGGAACCCGAAAACTAAATCACTGTCATTGCGGTTAGAGGATTCACAACCAACACATAGACAGAAAGAGATGAGACTCGGAGAGAGAGAAGGGAAGACTAAATCACAGTCGAAGCTTTTTTTTTGCCCCCTTTTGCCTTTTTTTCTTCTTGTTTTTTTGGGTAGAAACTGGTAGAGCGAATGGAGCTAAAAACTATTGTTAGGCAATGATTTGCAATTTGTTTGAAAAATGCATTTACAACCGCAAAGACAAACACAGTGGAGAATGATCCAGAGCGAGCGACAGGGATGGGCGGGCGGTCGGTTTGGCTTTCCTCCTCTTCAGCTCTTTTCACTCGGCTCCTACAAATAGAAACCATAAACAAACGCATGAGCTAGAGCTACTGGAAGCATACAGATACAGATAGAAATGGAGATACGGGGAGATACAGATACAAAATGCACACACACACACACACAGAGAGAAAAAGAGAGAGAGAGAGAGAGAGAGGGAGAGAGAGATGCGATGCAGCTGTGGCTACAGTTGCGGATTGTTGAATTGCTCGCCAGCTCCAGCTCCAACTAGAGCTCCTTTTCTGTTCCCCCTTCGTCTTCTTCTTCTTCTGTAGTATTTACAGTTACAACTACCGTTCACCGGATGGAACGCAAAACACAAAACGAGAAAAGAGTAGAAAGCAGCAAAGCAAAAAGCAGAAAGCGAAAGCTTAAGCAAATCTCTTCAACTTTATATAAAACGCAGCAGCAAATTGCAAGAGAAATGCAAAAATTCAAAATGCAACCACAAACATCAATTGCTGTCCACCCACCCACCGACCGCAGACCCTCCCACCCGCACACACACACACACACAGAGAACGCCCACTTCAGCAGGCAACTGCCTCATCAGCAATCCGCGACAATTCTTGGCAAACTACTTTTACTAGACGCTCCACTTGCAGCCTCAGATTCTCATCCCATTTCACATCTACATCCTCAGGTCCTCCATCAAATGCACTTTTTGCTCTTGTTTTTGTTGTTGTTGTTTGTCGTATTTACTTGGCTGCTTAGAAGAGTAAAGAGAGATGGGTAGGTGGAGGGGTAGCGAGAGGAGAGGGAGAGGAGAGGGAGTGAAAAATGGAGAGCCAGAGGAGTAGTCAGCCTCATTTCACATCTCATATGCGCAAGTTGCTGCTTGGTTGCTGCTGCTGCTGCTGCGGCTGCTGCACTGAATTGCATACAATTACAAGCAAAAATGCAAAATGTGCACCAAAGTATCTGACAGATACTTAATAGCAGCAAGCAGCAAGTAGGAACAGCAGCTGCTGCTACTCCACCAACAGCAGCAGCAGCAGCAGCAGCAACATCAACATCAACCACATCCCAAGACGTTGCCACACTTAGTGCCGCCGCTTTTTAAATAGAACTCCCTCCATTCATAATGCGAAAGAGCGAAAAACACGCTCAAAAGGAAATTGTAAATTATACATGTCCAAAGGCAAAGCGAATGCTGCAAAGTGGCATAAAAGAAGGAAAACATTTTCGGAAGTATTACAACATTTTACTGCTCAAAAAACAGGAGTTGAATCCATTTGTTAAGTAACAAGAATCGAATGGGACCACGGATCCAGAGCTAAGTCAACGTAATGTGTTCTTAATGCCTAATTCGGATGTTTAAACCATCAAAAATCAATACAATTAACTTTTACTTTGTGTTAACCAGAATATAACCACGACTTAGCTAAAAGTTAGCTACAGAAAATCTCTCAGATTTGAATAGCCTCAAGCATTTCGAATGAATATAACTGTTGTCTCAATTGTTCGAACTTTAGTCACTATATCGAAGAGGGCTCCAAGTGAAATATCAATTTTTAAATAACAAACTCGATTGATCTGATTCGAAGTCGTATTTTTCCTGCGAGAGGAGTTGGCATTTCCCCTGACCTTTACATGGTATTTAGTTACCTTCACACTTGACTAACTCTGTATAGCCATTGGCAAAGTCCAAGTCCAAGAGCAAGTGGAACTCCCATTCCCATACCAATTCCACTTTTAACCTGACTAACCTCAAGTCAATTGAATTGTTGCACAAACTTTTTGACGTCTTTAGCTTCAGCTTATGCGTAACTTGAACAATGAAGGCAAACGCAAAGGCAAAGGCAAGGCCAATCGAATCGAAAGATGGCAGCGCGAGGAGGATGTGAGGGGAGAGCAGGTGGCAAGTGGCAAGTGACTTGAGCTGGGGCCTGGAACCAGAGAGCTGGAGCTGGAGCCGAAGCTGATGATGATGATGATGGGCCCTAAGCTGCCTGCCAATTAACATGTCAATCGTCAGTCGTTTGTGGCCGGAAGTTTTTTGGTTTGATGTGCGCGAATAGCTTTTCCCCTTATTGCCCGCCTTTTCGCCCATGCATTTTTCTTGAAAATTGTTAGAGAAAAGTTTGTAGCCACGCGATTTGCTGGCAACACATGTTTGCCATTTCCCGATTCGACGATTCGCCGATTTGCCGATTCTCGCCTCCTTTCTGCCGGCCAGTTCAACTTAAATCAATTAAAATGCGCGGCCATCTCCTTGACCAGTTTTTCCACGGAAATCCGCTTTCGGAAGGAAGAAAATTGTAAGGGAATTGCTCCATATGAAATCTAGTGAAAAATATCTACAAATCTGAAATGAAATGTCACGCAAGCAAATGAAATGTGAGACAAGAACGAGCGAAAAGCGAATAACGAGAATGAGAATGGAAATAAGAATGAGAAAAGGAAAGGAGACGGGGAGGGGGATGGGATGGGGATGGGGATGTGGATGTGGAGGGACAAAGTGGGTAGAAATGAATACTGTGACTGCACCAGGAAGCTATTAAATCTACATAAAATTGTAGAAAAGTTGGCATGTTGAGCAATTACAACTCAATGCCAGAAGGACAAGAGAATGGATAAAGGTATGGAGGCAGGGGGAAGGTGGAAAGGTGGGTTGGTTGCCCAGTTGCTGGAGGGGACGCACCTTTTCAACTGACATGCTCATCTGAATGCAAAGCCAGCCGGTCATGTTGTAGTGGTTTCCATATAGTTTTGTTCCTCTTGTTGCAGTTGCCGTTGCCTCTGCCGTTGTTGTTGTTGTTGCGGTTGGCGGTGGCGTTGGCGTTGGCTTGGCTTAAGAGCCGTTAGGAAATTGCACTTACCCCCTGCCCTACACCCGCCCAACCATCTCCCGTTGTAGCCGCGAAGTGGGCGTGTGAAAAAAGAATTAAAGTCAAGTGAGCGCACTGAGACTGAATACATAAAACGAGGCAGCAGCTGAGGCCGCAGGAGCAGAGTGTAGATTGGGGTAGGAGCAATGAAATGGCAGTCATCTAGGACCTGAGAGGGGGCGGACAAAAGGCGTGGCTGCATGCATAACAACAACAGCAGCAGCAGCGGCAGCAGCAGCGACAGCGACAGCAAGCAACGACATCAACGTTAACCTAAAGAAAAGCCGGAAAAATGCCCAAGTTGTTTGGCTGGCCACACACCCAGACACATACACATACACATACCTACACCCGCACCCACACCCACACCCACACCCACTCAACACACACATTAGACCATGGCACATGGACAGGATGTGGAGACTGGCAATTTTTTGTGTCGTTGTTTTTGTGTTTTGTATATGGAGGGTTATAATTTTCGGCGCGACATTTGACGCGACATTTAGTAAATCTTGAAGGTGAGAGACGTCCCCTCAGAGCTCCCCCACACTCCCACTCTCCCACTCTCTTACTCTTTGTCCGTTCTTTAAATATGTGTAATTATTTTTGCATACTTTTGGGGGTGGAATCTTAGATCTGAAATCCGAACAAGAATCCAAGTGTTTCCACAAGGTCCCTCCACACAGCTCACCCTGAAGGGCCACATCAGGGTTTCCACCTTTCATTAACTGGAGCTTTAAGTTTAAGTTAAGTTATTGCTATAAATGTTACCCTATATGAATCATTAGATCAAGAACCAAGACAAATTCCATTCGAAGATCGGAGAGTGAAATCGTAGATAGTTATATTTAAAGGAGAAACCTTTAATTTAAGTAGCTTTTTAAAGACCTTAAGTTGCCGCCTCAAATTGGTATTGAATCGAACGATAGGATAGAAAAACTTTAGCTTAGTAATTGGAAAATGACTTTACTGACCCTTTTGGTTTTTCTTATGAAAAATTAATTAGCATAAAATACACACACACACAAAGCGTGAGTGGGAAAAGAGAGAGGGAAAAGAATGCAAAAATATAAAAAATACTTTGGCAAGAAATGAAGAAAAGCAAGCAAATTGGCAAAACAGATGAGAGAAAGGATAACAAAAAAAAGAAGAGTCAGAAAAATCGGGCCAGACCAAGGGTCAAAAATGAGAAAAGAGGAAAAACTGATAAGAAATCTGATGCTTGTTTTTTCCCCTGCTGTTTTGTTTAATCTTTAAATAGAAAAGCGAAGCGTAATGGGCGAAACTGAATTGAATGGCAAATTGAAAATTTCTAGTGAAATTTTAGAGGATTATTTCAATTGGCAATTAATTTTTGAGACCGAGAAACTTCCATTATGATTCCTGGCTTAGACCTGGAATGATGGGGTGTGCGGGCGAGGGTGCCGGAGCGACTGAGACTGGGTCCGGGTCCAAAATTAAAACGAGACATCTACGGGTTGAGTTGTGCCCTGAAGGATATCAAATCCTTTCAATTTCCGCAGACGAGGAAAACACGAAAACTGCCAACACGGAAAAGAGATAGAGAAAACGAAAGAGAGAGAGAGAGAGAGAGAGCGAGTGAGCGAGCGAGGAAAGCTAACCGTTAGTTTAATTTGTTAGATTAGTAAACAAATGAAAATTAATTGAAGCAAACGAAAAACTTAACCTCAGGCAACAGCCAAAGCGAGAAAGGGAGAAAGACGGATAGACAGACAAACAGGGAAAGACAGAGAGAGAGAGAGAGAGAGAGAGAGTGAGAGCTTGCAAACTTTTTTGCTGCCATAGATAAACGCTTCTTGTTGTCGTCGAGGACCTTTGAGAGAGGAAGAGAGCGGTAGGAGAAGGTTGGGGTGTTGGGGGGGGAGTGAAAGGTAGCAGCAAATTGTTAGCCAAAAGTTTGGTTTTGCCAACGAATGAAGAGAGAGGTGGGCAACGGATATTGATGGGGTATTCCTGGGGACGCTACAGGGCGTATGTGTAATGTCTTCATTTTAGCTTTTCCTGCTGGAGGGAGGGGAGGGTGTTGGAAGGCCAAAAAGCGTAAAGCAAAAACAGATTTGATTAACTTAATTGTTTGCCGTAATCTTCGATTTGCTTCGAAACAGACAACGACTATCCCTTTACCAGAATGTCCTAGTCGAAGTCCTTTCGCCGGCTTATGGCACGCGTCGTCGTCGTCCTTGCTAGGGTAAATAATGATTAACGCTCAGGTCTAAGCGCCTTTTAATGGCACACACACAAAAAGCAGAAAAGGACGAAAGACAAACACACACACACACACACACACACATTATGCGGGCAAACTACAGTGAAAGGGAGAGTGAAAGGAATAACCAGCTAAAAGCGCAATGTCAGCTCTAGTGAAGGAAGAGCTGAGGAGGAGCCAAAGGCGTAGCGACCAGACAGCATAATGAAAGGACATGAACAGAGAAATGAGGACATGAACGTATAAAAAAAGGAGCATAGAATGCAAAGTAAATGCCGGCCGTGTTGGGTGTTGGGTGTGGGGTGATGGGGAGCGGAGGAGAAACAAAAAAAACAAAGCAAAACAATCGAAAATTATAAAATAACAAAAGGCGAAAGCAAATCGATGGCAGGGCAAAATCTTTTTTTTTTATGCATGCAAGGATCTCTGCCAACCGCTCCCCACCCTCTCCCCCTCGTATACCCCTTTCAGTGTGCCTGTGTCCCTTTGTGTCCCTTTCGGTGTACGCGTCACGTATTGTCAATAAAAAAATAATAATAAGACACAATAAATTTTTACCTTTAACGAGAAAATGCGAGTGCCGGATAAGGGTGAAGCTGAGGCTGACAACTGGGCGGGGAGGGGGACGGAAGACGGGAGACGGCTTAGGGGTAGCAAGGACATGCGTGCCGCTCTGCTCAGCTCCGCTTTCAGCTGTAAGGACAGGCAACCAGGCACCACGCACAATATATAAAAAAGAAAATAAACACGAGAGAACCAACAAGAACTGAAACAGAGACACACACACACACATACGAAAGGAAGGGGGGGAAGTGGAGGACAGAGAAAGAGCAAACAAAGGCAATGACACGAAACGGTCCTAACAACAACAAAAACAGCAACAATAAAGACAGCAGCAAAGAGCAAACAAATAAAAGGCGCAACAATTGCAAGAGGCAAAAGCGAACAACGAGAAATGGAGGCCAAGAAGACGGAGAGAAGGCTCCACCAGGATCTGGGCTTCTTTTTAGTGCGTATTCTGCGTCAGACCAAGCAACCACCCATCCACCCATCTCTCCCTACCACTTCTCTCTTTCATACGTTCTTTTTTCTCTGGGCTTTTTTTTTTTGCTTCTTCGCCCATTTGCCAAGTGCGTGTGTAATTGAAACTAGGCGCCCCTTCACTCCCCACTCTCGCGCTCCACTTTGGGCTCCATGTTTATATGGATATATGTGCCTTTTGCTTATGCTTATACATGTTGAGGATTTCCCTTGAAGGGCCAGTGAACTGCATAACGAAACGAACAAATCCTGTCAGAGTACAGAGTGGAAGTAACTCGGGAATCAAAGAGATTATGCCCAGTGCTTGCATGTCAAATGGAATCATTAGTCCTTAGAGCGATAAAGTCCTAGTCCTGAAACGAGTGAGTCCAACGATAAGCGTATTTTGCCGGTGAACGAAATCTGGTTTTACTGCTCAAATGTTCAGGTCTAGGACGGGAATATGTCTGAAAAACGCAACTTACAGTGCTCTCCATGTGGTCTCGAGTTACACTGTGGCGCCCCCTTTGGTATACCCTTGCGATTGCAGGGTAGACAAAACCTTTATCTCAAATATAAAAAATGTTAAGTATCTTTGAAAAGAAGTTGATGAAATAGGCAAGCAGGACGATGCCACAGGTCAAGGCACTAAGTTGAAATGTAATTTAACCCATGCCCCCATCACAGGACCGGACATTGCCGCGCGCGATCTGACAGGCAGGCTCTTAACTCAACTAAATCGTGGCCTATTCCCCGCACCCCCAGTCACCCCCCCCTTAACCACTCAGCTTTGGTTTATGCATTTTTAGTCAGCTATTTGCCTGTTTGCTTTACCTAATTCCACAATGTCTAGACTCGAGCGCCAACTTTTTCATCAAGTTTGTCTTTTCGCTGCGCTGCCTTTTGGAAATGGAAAATGGACCGCCTCCTTCGCCTTCACCTCTGCCCCCGAGCCCGGGCCCGAGCCCGAGCCCCCTTTCACTCCACCCGCTAGCCATTACCCTGGCCGCATGTCCAAACCCCAAACAACTTTCGGACGACTGCAACAGAAAGCAGCGGAAAAAAAGAAGGAAAATATGCAAAAATGCTTGAAAGGAGCGACGAAAAGGGCTGGGTGGGGGGAAAGGAATGAAAATTCGCAATATTTGTAAAAAGGACTACAGACAATTTGCCTTTAAATAGAGCGTGGCACTTCAAACAAGTGAAGGGGAAGAGTGGAGGAGGGGCACGAGATGAATGTTGGATGGTTGGGCAAACAAAACAAAACACGTAAAAAAAAAAAACAAGAAGAAAAGAAAAGAAACCAAACGAAACGAAAACGAGAAAAAAATAAAAGAAAAACATAAGAGAAAGGGAAAGATAGCAGCAGCAAAAGCAAAAGCAACAACACACCAGAACAAGGAGAGTGAAAAACGAAGGGGAAAAAAATCAAGAAAATGAAAAGAAAATAATATAACGAGCGCATATTAAAGTGGGTTTATTTATTTTGTGCTCAACATTGTTGCCACTTGCTGAAAAGTGAGCCGCACCAACCGCCCCTTTTCCACCCACCCCACCCCACCCACACCCGCAATCGCTTCATCGCCAGGACACGGCAAAAATAAGCAAAGAGCAAAAACAAAAAAAACAAAAAAAAAGCGAAAAGGAGAACTCGTCGAAAGGGAAGAAGCCAAGCAGAGACCTGGTAATGCGTGTTATGTTCTCTTGTGTTTATTAAAAAATAATTTTCATGCTCAACTTGGCATACAAAGAATCTCCTAAGCCTAAACCGGAGACCGGCCATGGACGGGGGCCATTCCCATTTCCATCTAAGGCTCGCGCTGCTATCAACAGTTTTGCATACTCAAGTGCCTCTGTGTCCCAGCTTGTTTGTGCCGGCGACAACAAGAAAACATTTGAAACAATAAGCTCTCCGAGCCATACAAATTCAATAATGCGAATTCTTTTCCTTTTCTTTTCCTTTTGCCAACAATAACAACAAGCAACGACACTAAATTATTCAGCTGCTTGGGATTGGGATTGGTATGGGATGGGATGGGATGGGATGGGAAGGTGCTAGTCGGTGGTAGTAGAGGTGGTGGATGGCTGCTGGCTGGTGGCTGATGGGGGACACCAAAAAATGTAAATCTGTGATTTTAATGCGTTTGCCAACTGTAAACATAAACCCAAAAAATATTACAAAACTTATGCAAACAGCAGTAGCAGTCGCAGTCGCAGTAGCAGTAGCAGTAGCAGCAGTGGCAATAAAAAAGAAACACGGGAAACTGCCAGGCAACAACAACAACAACAGCAGCAGCAAAAGTAACGGCAAAAGAAATGAATACGAAAGCGCGTATGTCAATTTAATGGGCGGAAACTCATCTGGAAAATGCAGAGTTGGGGACCACCGCCACCCCCCTCCCAAGGGCGTAGCCCAATGGCAAACCGAAGCAACTTTATTTGATATTCAAATCCTGTACAAGCTTACTTGAAGACTATTGCGTCATTTCGTCAATGTAGGTCCACAACAAAACTGAGAGAAAATCAAATTTTGGAGCGGAAAATGTCATTGCGAGCCTAGCAAGTTGGGATTTGTCGTCATAATTACTTTATTTAGTTTGTTTAGAGGCCCTTTTTAACAAACTACACACTATTGTGTTGAGATGGCCTCCCTGGTTACGTATTCCGATGAATATCGTAACGTCGCTCGACTTCAAAATCAACGATTGACGTCGATAACGTAACGATAACCGTTGTATTTAGTTTCCCTCACTCCATAATCGTTAGTGTAATCATTTCGGTTACATTTGTTGAGTGTTTTTTGGAGAGGTTTAGTCTTCCCCTCCTACTCGTCCAGATACAACTGGCTACGCCCCTGGGTGTGCCTGGGCCAGAGTGAAAGTGAGAGACTTATTTTTGTTGCTGTTGCTGTTGCCGTTGCCGCCTTCCTGATGTTATTTGCGCGCGGAGGGGAAATATTTATATGAAATATTTATATGAACATTTTCATTTATTGTGCGTAACAAATGTGCAGAAACCAGAAAGTGAAACATGGCCCAGAAAACCGAAACCGAAAATAAAACGGTGAAGGACACACGTCCAAAACGGAGCTAGGTAGACGGGCAGACGGACAGACAGTGAGACAGACTGGCTGGTTGGCTGGCTGGCTGGCTGACTTCGTAGAGGTGAAGAGACTCACCTGTTTTGTGTATTCGGTTGTGCGTGTAGAATTGCCATCATCATAATCATTGGCAGCAGCAGCAGCAGCAACAGCAGCAGCTGCTCCACCCAAGGATCCTATCAAAATGCCTTCAGGACACGCTCTCAGCCACTCGAAACTTTTGTCATAAATACTGGGCCAGAGTTCGCTTTCCTTCCATATTTTTTTTTCGTTGTTGTTGTTCCTGGTTTTTGTTTTCGCTTTTGCTTTCTTTTGTTCAGCGGGAGGAAAATTATTATATTTTAATTACATATGCGTTTCGTTCGTTCGTTTGGCCAAGGCAAAAGCAAACAAACTGTTGCAGGGCAAGGGAGTGGTGAGGAGAGGAGAGGAGAGCAGAGTGGGGGGGACAGCCAAAAACAACCGCAAAATGTAAATGAAAATGGCGTGAAAAATCAGTTTCATGGTTTTTATACTCCTGTTTATTGTTGTAAATGAGAATAAGCTGTGAGACTAAAGAGGTGGAGGAGTGGAAAAGGATGTGGGAGACGCGAGTGGGGTGATGGAAAGAAGGGGTGGGGGAGGAACTGGGTGTGTGGGCCATACGGAAGTTGTTATGACCATTTAGCATAGTCGTTTTTAATAGGCAACTGACGACATGAGCAGCAAAAGAAAAAAAAAACAAAAAATCAATGCTCTATCTCAATTAGAAGTAACGACTTGTAGATACCCTGCCATAGGCACAGTCTTTATGGGAAATCCCTAAAAATAAATATCCAAGCGATTTCAATTTTCCGGTATTTCAAAGATAGATAGATGTCCAAAATCCTAGGGTATGTCTCCAGTCTATGCCAGTGTCTGGATCAGTGAAAAACATACAGGAAAGAAAAATGTTAACGGAAGAAAAATGAAATTTCGTTGCTGCTTTCGTTGTGTGCCTGGCCTAATTAATTTTAGTCACTAATGTTTGTTTAGCTCGTAATGGTATGACAGGTGCCGATGACCCATCCAGGTAGAAGGAGAAAAATAAGCAAGTTCATTATGTAATTACATTAACGTTAGCAATTGACAAGTCGGACGGGGGGTGAACGGAGCAGGAGAAGGAATATTACCTGAAATATACATATGATTCTAGGAATATCAACTAATTGTAAGTGAAATTGGATATTAATCATCAGAAAATGGAGGATGGAGCAACATCGCTTCCTCTCTTAGGGAACTTCCCAATGCAACATTTCGAGATGGGTTCGCAATCATCTACTCATGATCGTTTTTCTCCACAATCTAAGCGATCGTTAGCGAACTAGATGAAGCAGATTGCTCAAAATTTGACAGAACTCGACTGACAGATGTCATCGGGGCCCTTCTGGCTGATAGGTGGAGAATTCATAATGATCTCCCCATCAAAAGCGACCAAAATGACGCTAAGCCCTTTCAGCAATTCGCCTTGGAAATCAAATGATTATTGATACTTAATAGTCCATTCGTTTTACACACTTTTCACGCAGTTTTCCAGAGAATTTTGCTGTGAACTCACCTTTAGACAGGTCGCTGATTGAGCATATTGAGCTTTCAGTGTCTGGTCGCTGTCACTTGACATTTATTGTACTACATACATATACATATCTATATGTACGACGAGTGTATTGAGTAAATTGACCCATGTGTGGGCTGGGTGCGTGAATGACCAAGGAGCTTGTGTGGTTGTGGCAAATATGCGCAACAACAAAAAATCTAATTGCGTTAATTTCTAGGTAATTGTAGCTCAGGTTAGGACGAGGGCCACGACCAGGACCAGACGCAGGACATGCGACAACGTAAAATACAACAACAAATAGCGACGAAAAAAAAAAAAGAAAACTATTAACACGAAGAACAGGACAGGGTTAGGTCACGCCCTGCAGGCACACACACACACATAATGTATATGAGTGTGAGGGGCGTAGGTGTGTGTGTGGGTGTGGGCGTTAGTGGTGGGTGCTGGCGCGTTATTCAAATAGTTTTATTTTCCACGCGCTACTCATAATATTCAGCGACGCTGAATAGTTACATGTCCATGTGGGCGATGTTGATGATGACGATGACGACGACCCGAAGCAATTCCCCAGCTGCCAGCCTGCTCTTTAAATGCCACGGGGCGTGTTCCACACACACACACACATGTGTGCAAGTGTGTGCAGGGGTTGGGGGCAGTTCTATTGTTCGTTCGGCTTGGTATGAAATTAAATAATTGCATTTTGGCTGCGCCTACAAAAAATAATAACAACTGAACCATATATGCGAGGGCCAAACGAATAGTTTGATTACCCACAGAACCACAAATAAAAATAGAGACCTTTTCTTTTAGAGGTTTATTTACAGAGATATGCAGATACATATGTAAATGTACTTAAATAAAAAAAAGTGCTTAAATTGGACACTGGACACTGGACACCCTGGTCGAGCTCTGTAGTCCTGGTTTGAGTTTCAATTTCATAATAGAGACCCTTTCCTGAGGAAATAAAAGAAAAGAATGTTCAAATGAAATAATTAGTTCGGCAGTTAATCTAGTTATCACATAATTTAAATTTAAATTCGTCTTGGTTAATGATGCACAGATATTTCACTCAAAGTATTGAATCCTTAATCGATTTCCTGGTGATCGGTTGATGAATTCAAACATTTCTAAAGAACATATTAAGTAAGCCTCGTGGAGTCTCCTACTCCCTTACCCCCTTCCCCCTAAGTCTAAGTTGGAAACTTAGTGCTTTGGCGCCTTCATCGAAATAATGTTGTATGTGCTCTGTTCTGTGCCTTGCATAAGCTGCAATTATTATAGTTTTTCTGCCCCATTTTGTTTCGTTTCTTTTTTTATTCATTCTGGTTAATTATGCCCGCATTATTTGCTCTACATATATGTGCATGTGTGAGTGTTGTGTCTGTGTGTGTGTGTGTGTTTGGGGGGGGGATAAACATTTTTATTTGAATATTTAATACGCTTTGCTGATGCTTTTGCTTGATTAGGCAAATGTTTATTTGTACCTCTATATATATACATACATATGTATGGTGGGGACATTGAATAATTGTTAATGGGATGGGGGATGGGGGAGGGGGGAGGGTAAACCTCTTCAACTTATGTCAGACAGTTGTCAGGGCATCTAACTGATTGTAGTGGCATGTCAACAACCTTTTGCTGTGGCGGCTGCTAGGGGCAACCGTCAAAAAAAAAAAACATACATCAAAAAAGGAACAGCAAAAAAGGTGAAGAGAAATGAAACCACAAATTGGATTCCTTTCTTGATTTATAATTTATATTTAATAGGTGAAAAGTGACTAAGTAAATGAAAATGTTTTAATTTTTCAATCCATTTAGAGAACAATATTTTCCGTTTTTCCCTTTTTTGCATGTGAATCGAAAGCGAATCTAGACGCGAAAGAAAGAAAACGAGAAGCATAAAAATTTAATATAATTACGCACAATTTCCAGTTGAAGTTTATGGCACACACACACACACACAGAGGGTGGGGATGATGGTGAGGGAGGGGCGGTAGGTGTGGGGAATCACATACGTGACTTTTGACAGCAGTGGTAAGGGGTTCCTGGTAACTGGATCTTGGGTCCTGGCATCTCACTTTTACAGCGAGTTTATGAGCCGCCGCCAAGACAAACATAAACACTTATAGCAATGTGAGAGGGAGGGGGGAGGAGGGGCAGATTGTAGGACGTGCCGTGCAGCAAGCGAGGGATGGGGTGGGCTGGGGTGGGGTGGGGTGGGTAGGTGATTTCATAAAGTGTAACAAGCCAAAGCTTTGAGCGGCGACAAATAAGCGACAGCAGCAGCCCTGAAGCAGCTTCGAAACCAAAGCCGAAGCTCAAAGTCGACAATAAAGCGATGCAGAAAACTTTACAAGTTACCGAGGGTTGCCTACACACACACACACACACACACACACATACACCGCAGGATACTCGCACATACACACAGAGAACACACCGCTCTCTTGCTGCGAGTTAAATATTTGTTTCGCTTGTTTACATTGAAGACCCCAAAAGGAAAGTTGGCATCAAGTCGTCGCTCCCCTCTCCCCCCAACCCCTCTCCCATCCACATTCCCCCCTGTTAGCCACGCAACAATCGCCTAGCCCGCAGCAGCATCAGCAGCAACAGCAACAGAAGCAGCAGCAAGTTGTTATTTCTTAATATTGAGTGCTGCAAATGATGCTGGAGAGGATTGGGGGGGCAGACATCGGCCACAAAATGAGGACAGTGGCGGGGTGGGGTTCCTGGAGGAGCTATGATGATCAGGGCATATGTCAGGCGACTTAACTTTTGAGAGTTCAGTTACGCCCACTACTTGGCCATAAATTGAGTGGCATTTGTCCTCGATGTCGCTTCTTCTTCTCCTCTTTGCTGTTGTTGCTGTTGCTGCTGCTGCTGTTAAGTTGCCAAAACTGAAAGTAGGCGATGCCTTCCATAAAGTAACCGCAATGGAATGCTCTTTTCCATGACAATAAAAACAAATCGAATTTTCTGATTCAATAAGAGATTCAAATAAATTAAATAAGAGAATGCGATCCAGCGGGTTCTAAAGAGTTACTGGCTGCCCCGAAGACTTCTCCCCGAGTCCATGTTCCCATGGTTCTTGGACAAAGCCAGTGTGGGGAGAGAGCCCGAACTCTTAATTGAATTTCATGCTAATCGAGGGGCAATTGGATAATTTTTCACATTTCTTTTCTTGGTCGTTACTCAACAAAACAGCAAATGCTGCAATATATATCGCAGTCACTTGGCTCGTCTATTGCCATATCACTTTTCTATCATTCTCTCAAAGAGATAATTTCAAATTAATTTGTTTTTCTCATTCGTTTTTCTTTCTACTTCTTGTTTCAGCAGACCCATCATCCTGTTAGTCAGCAAAAAAAAAAGACCAACTAACTAATTCTTCATTGCCAACCCCGGCCCGTACGTGACGAGGCCTTTTTTTGCACTTAATCAAAGGTAAGCGACAGACAGACACACAGACAGACAGACAAACGGACAGAGAGTCGTATGGATAACGCACTAACAGATGGGGGAAGGGATCGGGGAAACAAGGGGGACAAAGTCTTCAAGTCCTCGCCTTGGGTTAGACAGTTAAGTAAGTCTATGCAATTAAGTGTGTAAGCAGGGAGAGGCAGAGTGGGGAGGAGGGTAGGAGGGGAGCAGGTCTAGCAGGTAAAAGCGCATTTCGAATTCACTTTCAAAATTGTCCAACCCTCCCACTCTGCCCAGGCAGGCAGACACATATGAGCATAAGCTGCGAGAGGAGGAGTGGCAAGGGGGGGTGAGGGCTTCTCATATGCCATAATGTTTTAAGTAAAATTGTTAAAATATTTGGCAGTCAAGTCGAAAGTTCCAGCAGACGGCAAATCTTGCCGTCGTCTGCTAAGTCAGTATTTATGTTTGCCAGTGTTTGTTGTTGTTGTTGTTGTTGTTGTTGTTGTTGCTGTTGTTTGTGTTTGTCTTTTGTGAAAACTGAAAGAATTTATTATATCAGCCAGCAAGAACAACAACGAAGGGGGCGGGGAAAAAAAGGAAAAACTCAACTCAAGCATCCCAACGAGCCTGACAAATTTTCACTTTGCAACAAACTTGCAACGATGAAAATTATTTCCCTCCCATTCTTCACCTCCTCCTGCTCCTCCTGATCCGTCACTGGCTCCTTGTACTCGTTGAAAGTCAACACGAAGCAGAAGAGAGACAAAAACAAAGGCAGAAAAAAGGGAAAACAGAAAGGCACGAAAGGAAACGGGGAATAGGAAAAGGAAAGCCAAGGACTACTTATCTACCAGGACAGCCAACACTTTTTGGCCAGGTGCTGCTGCCAATTTGGGCATTAAGGCTTAAGACTGACTGCCTCCCCCCGCCGATCCTCCCTATCATCGACCTTCCTTCGCAAGGGCCAAACAAATTGTGCAGCAAAAGTTAAAGCTCTTCGAGGCACAACCCAAAAAAGGAAAAATATATAAGTGGCCAAGAAAAATGATGGGTATCGAATGCATGGGATCGTTTGATCCGAAGTTCGATCTGGATATAGAATGGGATTGTTTGTCTAAGAAAGTGCTGCTCCAGTTCTGATAGTTCCCTTCTGATTGTCCTTTACTTAGTGTATGTTTGTGTAAAAATTTGTTAGACTAGCACCTCCCCCAGCCCCTTCGGCAAATAGATGGCAATTCAACTCTGTCCATGAGCCAGAGTAATTTTAAGTGCAACATTCAAAGGGGTAGAGACGGAGAGGACTCTTCTCCTTCATTCTTTTTTTTTTTTTTTTTGAACGAAAATATGTGTCAACAATATGGCAATGGGAAAAGACGAGCAACACTTGGAGTGGAGTGTCGAGTCGAGTCCAAGTCGAAGAAGGAGCAGAAGGCAAAGATGAGCGAAAGTTTTCTTTTGCACTACTTTTCATTTTACTTACTTATTTTTGCTGACAGGTATGCTAAAAGCCAAAAAACGATGAAAGAGCTGAAAAGTAGTGAGAAGGCAAACGACAAGGGCAAGGGCAAAGGCAAAGGCAGCTCCAAGATGTGTGCAGATTTTGGCAATAAGTGATGGAGCGATGGGAAGGGCAGGGCAGGGCAGGGCAGGGCAGGGAAGGGACAACGTACCAACCAACCATCTAGGGGGACACCAAGTGACAGCTGGCAATGACTTTTTCGCATGATAATAACAATGGCAAAAGAGTAGCAGAAGAGACAAAAAAAAAGGGTTAAACAAATGGCTGCCAGTCGCAAAACTTGGCGCATGTCAAAATAAATGGCAAGCAATTTATGAAATATTTATGGAGTGTGACATTGGCCTGACAATATGCAAAATACGAAAACAATATATTTAGTGGAAATGTATCCATGTGTAGATGACTTTTCCCCACCTCAAGTGACACCATCAAACACCCACACACACACACTGCTTACGCAGCAAACATGTGACATTCGACCTTCTGTTGGGAGATCAATTTCTGAAGCACTTGCTAAAAAGAAACGATTCTCACTTGCTGAGAAAACGATGAGTCTGAAGGATCAGCAATCAGTATAATAATAACCTCCGAGTAACGAGATGTGTTTTCCCATGCTGAGTGTTGGAAAAGTCCAGAGAAACATTTCTCTAAATGGATCTTTCAACGAATAGTTTGGTTGTGTTCCACAACTGTCTGAAGAATCGGAGAGAAGAACCATAGTTTCTTCACTTTCTTGGGATTACTCAATTCGAGTGTTATCTAATCTATATCAGTGTTGAATAAGGCTAAGAACAGATAAACAGTTTGTCAAATTTGAAGGAGAACTCCTTCAATCCTATAAATATCTTTTCTGATGTGCAGAATCATTGCAAAGTGAAACAAATCGAATCGCTTTGGCTTATTTCAATAAAACGTTGTGGAAGGAGCACATGTAATAGCGTGCGTGCGGTGAATGTCATAACTTGGCCTGATTGATGGCCAAGTTTTGTTAGCCATTTTGGGCTTGTCTCATTTGTCAGACTAGATATCCAGACTCAGAGACCCAGAGAACGACTGAGAGTCGTCGTCGTCGTCGTCCTTGTCGTCATCATCATCTGGTAGAAAAAGGGGTGGAGGTGGAGGTGGGGGTGGGGGGAAGGTAGTGCAGCCGTTTGACTTAACTGTCCAACTTTTTCGCCACATGTCTCTTTTTATTTGCAGCGTAATAAACTATGGGGAAAATGATGGGGGGAAAGGGGCAAAAGGGCAAACAGAGAGACAGAGGGACTAAGGTAGGATCCAACGAAGTTGCTTGTCAGCAAAAGTCCTACCTCACATACAGTCACTCAGTCACTCAGTCAGTCAGTCAAAGTCAAGCACGTCCGAGCTTAAAGTTATTCACATGAGAGGCAACAAGAAATGATGATGACGGCGACGGCGACGGCAATGGCGATGGCGATGGCGAGGATGAACATGAGGAGCAGCGGCAGCGACGACGATAATGATGATGATGATGATGGTGATGATGATGGAACCGGGCATGGCCCTGGGAATGTCATAAACAACTACGTCGCTTCCGGCGTACAAACTTATTGTTGACAAAACCTCATGACACACAGACAGACAGGCGGACGGACAGGCGGACGGACGGACGGACTGATGGACGTACAGGCAGGCAGGCAGCAGACATATTGTTAAAGTCCTAGGTCCTTTTGGGTGTCCTGTGCGGGCTGCTGACTGCTGCCACAGCGGAAGTGTCACCATTTGTCAAATAACGAAAATTGAAAACAATTTCCACACGCAGCAGCAGCAGCAGCAGCAGCAGTTGAGGCCGAAGCAGAGTCAGAGCCAGAGCCGATGAGCTGATTTTTCCTTGGCTCTCAGCAGCAGTTGCCATTGTCTTCATCTTGCACAATTTCTTTTCAAACGTCGCACCCTTCCCCTTCCCTTCTCGTGCCTTGCCCTGACATCTCTTCTTTATGTTTATATTCAATGCGGGCCGATAAGCAAAGTTTTCTTCTTGCCTTGCCATAACGAGAGAGTCCTGTTCCTGTTCCTGTGTCTGTGTCTGTGCCTCTGTCGTGCTGCTGGTTCTTGAGCTTTTTAAAGTTAAGAAATTTCCATTCAAACAGATACTACAATTTATGTGCCAGTGTGTGTGTGTGTGTGTGTGTTGGATGGAAAATTGCTTGCCTTCGCCGCATTCAGCTCTGGGCTGACAACTTAGCAGCGGCTTTGCTCCAATTTCCTAGTGGGTCGTCGACAGTTCTGTCACACTTTCACACGAAGAAGGACCTGCTCCTGCTGCTGCTCCTTCTTCTGCACATTATTTGCACGCACACACCTAAAACATATGCTACACACTCCTCCTGCTCCTTCTTCCCTCTCCTCTCGTGCCTTGACTTGTGTTTGTCTGTGTCTGTGCGAAAGTTTAATCGAAATTATAAACAGCAAGACAAATTGCTTCTTGTTGCAATTTTCCCCTACAACATAACAGTGTAACGAGTGGGGATTGGGGAGTGGGGAGTGGGGAGTGGGGAGTGGGGAGTGGGGAATAAGGGCTAAGGGAACGCAGAGAGTGTTGGGTGTAATGTGTAAAAGGAAGGCTTTGTCAGAGCAAGCCGCCAGTTTATGTTCCTGGTGCCTTAAAGGATAATTTTCCATGTTGCTGTTTGTCGTCAAGGTTGTTTGTTGTTGTTGCTGTTGTTGCTGTTGCTGTTGTTCACATTGATGATGATCGGTTCAAGTTAAAACAGAGTCATTTAAAACTGATGACACAATCTACAGAAATTTAACGAAATTTAAGATATTTCCCATTTAACGCCTATGAGAAACCCAAAGATTTCCAAGTCCTTTCAAATTATCGCTACTAGATTATTATATAGAAGAGATACAACTTCTTGGGGGATCTCTGATTTGAAATCACTTCGATTTGGGAATTAAATATAAATTATTACTTGCGCAGATCTAAAGAAATGGAATCGGAAATGATTTTCCAATTCATCAAATTTCTTCTTCTTTTTGTTTTTGTTTTTTTTTTTCTTATTTATTTTTTAAGTGTTCTACGGACTTGACTTTTTACGAGCAAACAAAATGTGTTTCTTCTCCTCTGACAATATGGAGGTAGGTTTATATACATACTTATATATCTCATTCCAATTGTCGGCATTTTTATGACTTTTTATTGCGCTGTCTCATTCGCATTGTCTGTCCTTGTCTGTTCTTCTGGTTTTCTTGTGTGACACAGAAAAGTTGTGCTCTGTGTTTTGATAAATGACTTTTGAATGCTGTGAGAAAACGCATAAATCATATGATTTATGCATAATCAAGAAATTGATTTTTCATTTGCTTGTAATGCTTGCCACGCCCCGTTCTTGGTATTGCCCCCCTTCCCACCACTTCCCACCATTTCTCTTGTCGTTTTCTGTCTAAATCTCTCTCTTTGGACTCTGAGTAATTGGCTGTCAACGGCGATGGCAATGAATATACATAGATACATATACATCTATGTATGTGTGTGTGTGTGTGTGTGTGTGTGGAAATTCACTCGCATGAAAATCTAATTACACACACATACACACCCGAGACAGAGACAGAGACAGAGGCAGAGAAGAGAGTGAGGTTCTTCCCTTGGTCTATATTTTTTGATTTGCTGCTTGACAACACACTTAAAAATTCCAAGTACTTTATCTAGATTCTAGAAAATATCTTGGCTGTTTCTCTCTTCATCTACTTGTACATCTTTATCTTCATCTGCTGTGGCTGCTCTTGTGGTCCTACCTATATATATATATATATATATATTCTACTATATCTAATATATTTAATGTAGAGGACTCTCTCTCTCTCTCTGTGTCTCTCTGTGTGTGTGTGGGGGGCATTTTAGTTTTTGACTTTGCTTTGATATTCAAATTGAAGTCATCAAGTCTCATCTTCATCGTGCCACTGTCTGGTCGAAAACTTTTCATGTAGATTCCTAAGCACTTAATCCTGCGGTGTGAGCCACATGAAATGCCAGTTGAGCCCTTGAACTTTGTTAAGGACATGCAGCAGGAGTGGGAGAAGGACCTGGAGCAGGAAGGAACGAACGCTAAGCTAAGCTCTCTCTTTCTCTCTTTTTCTCTCTATCTCAGCTACACAAAAAACACTTATCATCGTTTTATTTAAAATTTATAACGAAAATCAATGTAATGAAGCATGCCAGAGTCAATAACTCAAATGACTTTCCATCTAATCCCGCCCATCCTCTCGCCCTATCACTGAATTGAGACAATATTTTATGCAAATCACCGAATGAACGAGAGTGAGTGAGTGAATGCCTGTTTGATAACGACAATAACTCACTTGACAACTGCCAATAACTTATTTACACTTCATTATGCCCATCATCCTATCCAATTCAAGTCGAGCCAAGCCAAGCCAAGCCAAGCCAATCCAATCCCATCCAGTTCAAGTCTGGGCCAATCCAATTCTCATTCAATCTCAAAATATGCTCAGTGTCATAAGCCAGTTATTAATTTATTAAAAATTTCAGCATAATTAGAGAGCACTTTTTACCCAAATGACACTTGAAATGCAAAAACTGAAGGACTCAAATCATCATCCACTCCCACTCGCACTCGCACTCGCACTCCCCCCGATCTCCTCCTTCATCCCATTCTTATCCTGTTCTCTGCCCGTCCGTGCTCCTCCTCTTTTTCGGCCAAATCATGAAGCCATTGCCGTTGAGCGAACAATCAGCGACAGTGTTGCAGTTATTTATGAGCTCAATAAATTTGTTTATAGGGGGGTAAAATCTGAGGGTGAGTCTGCCCAGAGAGACTGAGAAGGCAGAGAGCCGATGGAATGGAATGGAATGGGTAGGGAATAGCGGCCAGGCGTCAAATGAAAACAGTAAAAAGCCAGCAGGAGGCAAAAATAACAACAGAAAAACCGAAATGCCATGAACTTTTCATCAGCAAAGTAGACCAGCGAGGGGAAACGGGGGCCGAGTTGGTTGGGCTTGCCATCCGGATGAGAAATGTGCAGAAATGAACAAGGGACGAGGAACGAGGAACGAGGGACGAGGCAAACCCAAGACGTCGGAGACCGCGAAAATGTGAATTGTGCTAAAGTGAAATATGAGCGCAAAAGTAAAAAGTTAACAACATTAATTAGCATTTTTATGAAGCACTTTAACATTTGATCGAGAACATAGGCGACAAAGGGGGGAAAAGCAGATGAAACGGTGAACTAAAGAGCATGAGATGGAGACAATGATGTTGTAATATAATGAAGCAAGTAAGTTCTCAGGCCGACTTGGATGTACCATGCACCAAGTGGAAAAACTAATTCAAATTTATAAAACCAAATTTATATATTAAATTCATTTCGACAGACATTTTTATGTAAATTTCTTTATTTATATAAGAACTTATTCTATATACATTTCTACATATTCCTATCGATTTATATACATTTCCATAGATTTCTATATATTCCTATTGATTTCTATATATTTAAATTGATTTCAGCTCGCCTGTAAGTCCAGGAGTGAATTAGCAATCGAATTCCAGAGGTCCAATCACGCCGATGTTTAACAGAATAACATTTGAATATTCCGTTAATTTGAATTTTTTCTGTGAAGAGAAATGGTTTATTTAAAATTTTTCGTTGAAATTTAAAATTTCCGTTAGATAAAGAAAAATTTAAAAATTAAAATTTTAAATTTTAACGGAAATTTTAAATTTTAACGAAAATTTCAAATTTTAACGGAAATTTCAAATTTTAACGGAAATTTCAAATTTGAACGAAAATTTCAAATTTTAACGGAAATTTCAAAAAATAATAGGGGTTAATTTAAATAGGGTTAAATTTAAATAGGGGTTAAATAAAAAGGTGTTAAATTAAATAAGGGTAAAATTAAATAGGGGGTAAATTAAATAGGGTTTTATGACATCCCGCCAAATTAAATACGGTTTTATGACATACCGCCAAATTATCATGTCTTCAGGGTATATAAAAGGAGCTACGTGGGGCCTGTGGGTTAGTTGGTGCGCGGGTGTCGGCGTGATCGGACCTCTGGAATTCGACTGGTAATTCACTTCTGGATATACAGGTAAGCTGAAATCAATTTTAATATATAGAATAAATAGAATTATATGTGATTATATAGAAATCTATGGGGATATATAGAAATCAATTTAAACATATAGAAATTAATGAGAATATATGAAAATCTATGGGGATATATAGAAATCAATGTGAATATGTAAAAATCTTCAAATGATTTCATTATCTCATCAGGATTGGAAGAAAACAAACTTAGCGGTGTCAAGTCTTATGAAAACACTTTTATTTATCCCGACCCTGCTGAATGACCGAAATACTTAGTGGTATTTTATTTAAACATCAACATCGATTCTTTACGCCTTGTAAACAACCTAAATATTCTAAAGGCTAAATATTCTAGCGTCTTTATAACTTCATTCTCATCGCGATCGTGAACCGATTGATAACCGAAATACTTTTTCATCTCACAGTTAAACTAAAAACAACCGAAATGCTTGCTGAACAACCGAAATGCTTAATGTACTCATAGTTGGAAATCAACATTAATTCTATACGCCTTGCGAATAACCGAAATACTCTTAAAGATAAGTTTGAAGTCTAGTTGAAGTTAAAAGCTATTCAGCTTTAGAACGTCAACAGGATCCCCTATACTTAATCTATATGGGGTTTAAAAATGTTTACCCGAAATATGGTTCATCTTTAATACAGAATACGTATTGGTGAGAGAGACGGAGTGAGCAGGCTTACCCTCTGGTAGTGGCCACCCTTGGCTTGGCAACCACATCAAAGATAGCGACAGAACGAGAGAGTGGCAGAGAGAGTGAGGGGACGGGGAAGGGGAAGGGGAAGCCCGAAACTGAAACATGAAACTGAATTTTTGAGTAATTTCCACCTTGGGTTTTATGCCTCGCAACATCCTTTTTTTTTTTTTTTGGCCGCAACTGTGCGAGATAAACAAATTTTATTGACTGAGTCATTCACGGGTTTTCTGTTCTGTTCTCTCTTTCCATTTCCAGGACAAGCTCCATTTTTCGAACACATCCACATCCACATCAGACATCAGCCATCAGCCATCAAAAATGTTGCCGCATCATCAGCGCCATAAAATGGCGGCTTCTGTTGCCATCTTATTGCTGAGCTGCTGCCTGATGGCGTCGGCGCCAGCGGTGGAGGCCCGCTCCAAGGAGGAGCGTAATCGTAATCGCGGCAATCGTGGCAACAACAACAACAACAATGGAGTAGGTATCGGCGGTGTCGGTGTCGGAGGCGCCTCCCCATCGGCAATGACCAACAACAATAACGGGATGTATACCTACGGCAGCTCCTCCTCGTCGATATCATCATCGTTGTCGTCATACACCACAGGCAGCACTGGCTATAGCGGTCCCATGGACACGACTGGCTTCTGCACACGTCGCCGTGACATGAAATTAATGTGCTACTGCACACCCGATGAGAACCATGTGCCCGTGCAGAAGGCCGAGTGCTGGGTATTCTCGGAGGGGCTGCATGAGAACGACACCACCTGGACCCGTTTCTATCAGCAGAAGCGTTTGCGCGAACTCAAATTTGTCATCCAGAATAATGCCCGACTGGACTACATACCCACTTCCATAATTGACTCGCTGAAGAATCTGAGCAGCATCGTCATCGAGTACTCGCAAGTGGAGATCGTCAAGAGCTATGCCTTCGCCAATTTGCCCTTTTTGGAGCGCATTATCCTGAACAACAATCACATAATGGCCCTCGATCAGGACGCCTTTGCCAATCACATACGTTTGCGCGAGTTGAATTTGGAGCACAATCAGATCTTCGAGATGGACCGATATGCCTTCCGCAATCTGCCCCTGTGTGAGCGACTCTTCTTGAACAACAACAACATCAGCACCCTGCACGAAGGACTCTTCGCCGACATGGGACGTCTGACCTATCTGAACTTGGCCCACAATCAAATCAATGTCTTGACCAGCGAGATATTCCGCGGATTGGGCAATCTCAACGTCTTGAAATTGACGCGAAACAATCTCAATTTCATTGGCGACACAGTCTTTGCCGAATTGTGGAGTCTCAGCGAACTGGAACTGGATGACAATCGCATTGAGGTGAGTCTATATGAAATCCTCTCTCTCACCCTCACCCTATCCCCCATAGATTAAAGAGTTAAATTGATAGTTAACGCCCAGTTGAATTTGAACCAAGGCAAATTAAAGGGAATGGGAATTGGAATGGGAATGGGCTCAAATATTTCAATCAGACATAAAGCACATGGCTTAAGCATATTTGTTGTGAGATTTTCATTTTGATTTGCTATCTTTTTTTCCTCTACGCTTAAGTGGCCATAAATTGCCGGCACAGCAGTGCCGACTGATATGTATAGGGGGAGTGACAGAGCAGGAGGGGCAGGGGGGGATGAGTGGAGATAGGGCCATAAATGCCACAACATTTTGTTGGTGTCATAAATTCAATTCGAATTGTCCCATGTCCTATTCTTTTGTGGTGATTTAAGTGGTTGGTCAGGAGAAATGGAGAAAGGGCGCAACTCGCTGGGCTGGGCTGGGCTGGGCTGGCCACGAATCGGGGTGCAAATATGATAAATAGATTGGTAAATTATGTTTTCGACTGGCAGTGGCCGCAAGACAAACTACAAGAACAACCAACCAACCAACCAACCAACCAACCACAAAGATGAAGCCAAAAGGTCCTTCTTTCGTTCCGTTCCGTTCCGTTCCGTTTCGTTTTTTTCGCTTCTTACAGCTTAATTCGCACATTTGCTTTGGGCCCACATGCTGACATTTTGCTTCGCTTCCAGCCAAGTTAATCTACTTACAAAATATTGAATAACAAATCATTGAATAATGGATTTATGGCACTCCTCTTTCTAGCCATCTGATATGCAAGGACCATGTGAAGCTATAAAAATGGCCAAGTCAGTAAATAGGGGGAAGGAAAAAAATTGCTGCCGAGGTGCAGAACACCAAAGGGTAGCTAGGTGCGTGGTGCGGGGTGCGGGGTGCAGGGGGTAAACAAAGTTATGTCTGTGAGGTTACTAGCGATAAGCGCTATATGCCCGACTTCAGCTTCAGTTACTTGGTCTGGTCTTTGCTTTTCATTTTTCCTACTTTTCCATTTTACAAAGTGCTCGCATATCATGTCACACTCAGACATTTCGCATATGTGTCAGGCCAGGCCACTAGGACACACACACACACATACACACACACTGGGACACACACACACTCAAGTTGTTGGCTCAAGTGTTTTTGGTCGCTGACGCTGACAATGCCTTTCGCCTCCACCGAGAGACAGAGACAGAGATAGACATAGATATAGAGAGAAAGAGAAAGAGAAGAGAAAAGGAGGCTCGCTCTCCTTCCGCTCATAATGATTGGGCTTGTTATCGCCTTCGCCTTTCGCATTGTTTCTCAACTGGATTTTGCCTTTGCCTTCTGCCCTAGTCAAATCCTTAGCCATTACCTCCTCCACCTCCACCTCCACCTCCTCCTCCTCCTACTCGTCGTCGTCTTCCTCATTCCAGGACATATGTTGCGCCAAAAACTGCCTTGTTCTTCTCGTCACTTTCAATAAAAGCAAATTTGCTTAGCTTGGTTCCTTTTTTCCCTCCACCTCCCCCTCCCCCTCCCTATTCTCCTCCCTCATTCGTTTTTTTCTCGCCATTTACTTCATAAATCATTTACCCTTAAAAGGTTGCGGGAGGTGGTGCAGGGTGTCCTTTCTCTCTATCTGTCCCTCTCTTTATCGTTCTCCCTTTTTTTTTTCATTTTTTTTTTTGTCTGGCAAAAAGATAAATAGATAAGCTGATAAGCAGCTAAACGAGTGCATTAAGTGAAAGTGTTGATGGAAAAGTGAGAACATTTTCTCTTCAACCAAAGAAAACTTTAAGTGTCCAAGGAAAACTTTTTCCAAATTACACACTAGCCATCCAATATTGGCCACGCTTGAAAGAAGGAGCTTTAAGAGAGATAGGAATCGGGGAACATCATTTCTAGTAGGACAAATGCCTATAGCTTTTTCGAGAGAATCTATCTGAGTCGATTTGAACCTCTCAGAGTTCGCTTTTGTCGTTTCTATTCAGATTTTCACATGGAGCCATCTCACATCTACTCGAATGCATTCATTTGATTTGAGATATGCTGGCTAGGTTCCACTGTGGCGTAAATGATCGTTTTTTATAGCAAATTAAACAGACTTATTGATTACTTGATTTGAGCACTTCGCCCATCCTTTAATGGCACTTTGATTCGCGTTTTAATCTTGTTTACGCAGTCGCCTCGCAATAAATAACTTTTCATTCCCTTCATTTGATTTGTTTTTCTTGTTGCTGTTGTTGTTGTTGGTTAATAAATTGCTTGCGCCTCGTAAAACTAACAAAATATGCCAATAAAATACATACGAATATATATTTACATATTTTTTTATGTCAATCATCTTGACAAACAAACAAACTATACAATATATAAAGAAAGGAGAAGAATGTGAAGAATGTGGGAGGGGGGGGGGGGGGGTCCCTCACCTCTGGGTACACATATCGCACGTAACGCGAATTTTTCAATGCCTCAACCCAAAGAACGAAGAATGGATGATGCCACATGCCTCTTTTTCTTTTGCCGTTATTTTGTTTTTTTTTTTTGTTTTTTGGTCTTGGCATTTAATATGCATAATTTTTCCATTTCCCTAGACAAAGCATATTGAATATTAAATAATGAAAGAACACAGAGACTGCCAGCCTGCTCCCACTCCTCCAGCTCCAGCTCCAGCTCCAGCTCCAGCTCCAGCTCCACTTCCATCTCCCCATTTTCCCATCTCTCCTCCTCCTTTCTTCTTTCTCTTTCGCTCGGTTCACTTTCGTTTTGAGCTCGACAAAAATAAACACTTTTTTCCGTATAATAAAATTCAAGACAAACGAATTGGTACATACAAGTTAAAAAAAAAAACATATATAGATATATGTATATATCGGTATATCTGTATGTGTATTGTATATATACATACATATATATATATATGTGTTCATAAATAAATACGCAAACAAACAACAAGAGCAACAACAATAACAGAAATGGCTGCGAGAAAAGCGAAACTGTTGAAAAACAATGAAAATAATACGCAAAAATGTGGAAAAATGGCAACAAATATTTTTTTGTTTGCTCGGTTGGCCACGGCAAAAGCTTTTGCCCATAAGCATAACTAAAGTGGGAGAGAGATACCAGATACAAGAACATTGGGGGTGGCGGAGGGGGAGGGGGGATATGTAGATGATGGGGAGCAATTCATGGGTGGAGTGGAAACCTCCTTCGGCAAAGAGGGAATTCAGATGAAATTTTTTATATGTTCTGAGGCACAATTGAATCAGTTAGGCGAACTTCTTGTAACCCAAAAAGCGTTACGCAACGAAGGACGACAAAGTTTGCATATCGAAAAGGTGAGATAGTTGCGAAATTTCCAAGAGGCAATGTTAGTTTTTAGAGAAGAAAGTAAACCGTTTTGGTAATTGTGGTTTATCGGGGAATCGATAATTCAAACGAAAGGACCAATTAGAATATGAAATATAGCACGGATTAATTTGCAACTATCAATTTTCTAAATTAAGGTAATTATGTATTTCGAATTTCGTAAGTTATGCAATATTGGGCCGTCGATAGGACGAACTTATGTCCTTGTCTATTATTTATTTATAGAAATGCCCGGACAAAAATTCCAATTGGCTGCAATTTGTGGGAAATTATTGTTATCAATTTTTGCAATTATTTTAATGGCATTTCGAGTAGAATACTGTACATGAACTGATTTGTTGTTCTTTAAACTATTTTTTTGCAGCGCATTTCGGAACGTGCTTTGGACGGCTTGAACAATTTGAAAACTCTGAATTTGCGCAATAATTTGCTAAAGAAAATCGACAATGGTCTGTTACGTGGCACTCCGGCGCTGCTGTCCGTCAATGTGCAGGCAAATAAATTGGAAACGCTGACATTCTACACGTTCCAGCCAATTATGGACAATTTGGTCAACAGCACCAGTGAGCTGTTGGTGTCAGGTGAGTTTACCATGCTCCGTGAGATCCGACTCCATTCGCGTCGCGTCGCGTCGCATCGCATCGCGGCGAGTTCAGTTCAGTTGAGTCACAATGCAAACTTTTGACAGCCATCGAAAGAGAGAGAAAGACATGACAGCAGTTGACAAATGCACAAATGAGGCGACGACTGACTAACTGACTCACTGACTGACTGACTGCCCGCCCGAACTAGTTTCAACTTCAACTTTTAACTTGAAGTTGTTATAATTACACATACGCCATGATGGCCCACCCCAAGACCGTTTTGGTTTTATGCAGCAAATGAGCTGAGCTAAGTGTAATAAAGTTTTATGCCAGAGGGGTGGAGTAGAGGGGGTATTACTGCTGAGATATCTCCTCTCTATGTCTCTGTGTATGAGTGTGTGTGTGTGTGTGTGTGCGTGTTAGTTGCCTTCATTAAGGAAATGTCGTATCGTCATTGCTCAAGTGTGCGCTTCCGTTGACACTCACTTGAATTTAGCTACAGCTGGCCAACAATTGCCCCAAGGCCTTCTTCCTTCTCCTGCTGGCATTGTCGAGTGGTATCCTGCTGTCCTGCTGCCATACACACAAAAACTAAATTAGTCATTAAAGTGCAATTTTGAAAGCGGCCAACTTCAGTAGTACGACCCTCTCTGACCGACCGACCTCTCACTCATTCCGCCTCCTCCTCCTCCTCCTCCTTCTCTGTGTTGCTAGTCGAGTGCAAAACTCATAACAATAAAATATGTCACAGGCAATGTCCTGCCTGTCCTCTGTCTCCCCCATCCCTCCACCACCACTCTGTCACCACACACCACACATGAGTATGTGTGTGTGTGTGTGTGTGTGTGTGTGTGTGTCTGTAATAGCTGCGGCTATTAGCGCGTTGATTAGCTCAATTAAAGGTAAATGAAAATGAAATATTAAGTGCTCAAGTTGTTCGTTCGTTCGTTCGTTCGCTCGCTCGCTCGCTCGTTGGGCATTTTAGTTCTTGTCAACAGAAAAAACAGCAGCTCGTTGGCAATTAGCCTAGAATCACTTTCAATTATTCAAAAACTTGTGCAAATTGCAAAATACGTTAGGGTAAACAAGTTATCTAGACTATAACCGTCTTGCCGTGACCTCAAATAGTTCTAGCCACCTTGAAGTCCAGTTAGCTTGCTTTTATTTTTGGCTTAGACATTGCAATTAGACTTTGACGCAAGCGGAAATTACGAATACACTTAAATATTTAACAACAGCCTTCAAACAAAATGCCCTGACAAAAAAAATCACATTTCTCTTTCATTTCGCGTCGCAGACACACACACACACACACACACACACACACATATGCAACTTAATTATCACACACACACACACATCGAGAGAGAGAGAAAGTTGCAAATGTGTGTGAAGCAACATTTTTGCTAATGGTTTGCCATTAGCATGACTCATTTAAAAAACAAAAACCCCAAAAAAAAAGAAAATAAAAATGAAAACCAACGACCAAATGGCTGAGCGCATTGGCAAACAAACACCGAGCACCGTGTGTGTGTGTGTGTGTGTGTGTGTGTGTGTGTGTGTGGGGAAAGTAATTGCATTTGCACATACACATAGACATAGTCACTCACTCAGTCACTCATTCACTCATTCCAGACATTTGTAAATTGGCTACAAATGACTTCCAATTGCTTTAAACTACAGCAAAATATTTTCGCATGCCGAAAAACTTTTTAATTCATATGCAGTGATTATGCACACACACACACACACACACACACACATGGCATGCACGTACATTGAAATTTTTACATATGTATGCTTCATTAGAAACCTTTTCAAAGCGCGTCCAAAAAAAAAAAAAGAAAAAAAAACAGAGAAAATTATTCCAAAAAATGTTAAATAATTTCATTTTCGACTTTTTGCCTAATGAAGCTAGAAAAAGTTTGTTTTGCCTCTCTCGTATATGTATCCAACCAATCTGGCATTCTGTATCTGAAACATTTATTCACTCGTTATCCACTCGATTCAGTTAAAGAATTTACTAAAAAAAAATTCAGATCCATTTATCGTCGTTTGACGAATTTATAAGAAGGCGCCTAAAAGATGCAACACTTTTTTGCCATCCATCTGCCATCTGCTTTTGCACTTTCCACGCTTATTGGCAGCAAGTGTTGAGGCGTGAGCAGCAGATAACCCCATGGGGTGGGGTGGTGAGGGGTGGGGAGGGGAGAGAGGGGTGCCACAAGTGCATAAAAGCTTATAAAAATTGCAACAAAATTGCACTCAGAAAGGGAGAATGCGAGAATGGGAGAATGACAGAGAGAGAGAGCGAAACATGTGAGAAATGTCGTCTTGAAGAGACTGCGAAACAGACGTTGACGGGACTAAAAGATAAAGTTGACTCGAAGGCCATAAAACGTGCAGCAACAGCTAGAGAGGGAGCATTGCCAGTTAAGACTTTTTGGCCACAGTGACAACCATTTGCGCCATTGAGTGTCAGAGGGGGCGTGGGGGAGGGAGGAGGCAGATAGAATGAAGTAGAAAAGTTGAAAGTATTTGCCAACTGCCGCATAAACTAATCGAACACCAGGAAGGATGCCTGGGGGATTTGTAGGTGGACGACGAGCAAAAGTATTTGACAAAATGCTGCTCAGCAGACACATGGATAGACAGAAGGAAGAGAAAACGATAGAGAGACAGAGAGGGAGTGTGCAGGATTTCCATTAGCGGCCAGGATAAATGATAAACATGAACTTTTGAGGTGCATGCATGCAGTCGAAGGACATGAACGTGAACGAGGACGTACGTGAGCGTATTTCATTGCCTTGAATGAGCTTAATCGCTCAGATTTGTAAATGTGTAAGAAGATGTCCTTGAGCTTTGTGTGTCCTCCCTGTTGAACACAAACACAAAGTTTTGGGGGCCTACTGAAAAACTGAACTGAAGCTGAACCGAACTGTTCTTACCTGGAGTGAGCTGTCCAGCTGACTACCGACACACAATGCTCCCCAGTTGTCCTTTTGACGGCACTGTTTTGTGTTTTGTGTTTTGCGTTTTCTGTTTGGTGTTTTGTGTTTTGTGTGTGGTGTTTGTCCAACGCTCGGCCACGGGTCGCTCGGTCTACAGGCTGCCCTCCTGTGCAGCATGTATTTTGTTAAAAATTTATACGCCTGCCCATCCACGCCTCCTCTGAGCCTCTCTGACCCCATTCTTGCACTCCACTTTCCCTTTGCTCTTGGTTCGGCAGCGGCATTTGTTTCAATTCCAAAAGGCTGACCAGTAGCAAGCAGCACCAGCAGCAGCAGCAGCAGCAACCACATGAAAAGGGAGAGAAAGGATCACCTCCACTCCTTTCCCCTCCTTCTCTCTTTGTTGCTGCTGCTCTTGGTTTCTCGTTCATTTGTATGCCACTCACGTTTTGTTTGTGTCGTCGCGCCTGTGGCCAGGATGTAGGACGTAGGACCAAAAAATGACCCACCATGACCATTTCACCATTTCAAATGCGTTCGGTTCGCTTTAAAAGGCATTGCGAATTTTTCACATATTTGCCACTGGGTGGCGCCAGTCCTAGTGGGTGGGCAACTGGTAATAAATGCGACAACACCCACTCCAATTCCAATTCCAACACCAACACCAACAGCAACACCAACTGAAGGGCCATGTCCGTGTCAGAGTCCAGAGAGTCCAGCTCAATTGGTTCGTTATGCGCTGATGTTGGGCACCAGACCCGACCCAGTCGTTAGATAGAATTGAATGGTTATTGTTTCGAAATATAAATAGGATTTCTAACAGATTTTGTCCTCCTCCTCCTCCAAAAAAAAAAAAAAACAGAAAACAAAAAACGCAATACACAACAACAACGAGAAACGAGAAACAAAAAACGAGAATACGAATACGAATACGAAAAAACCGGCCATCCAAAGCCATAAACATGACTATGACAGCTGGAAAACTACAATTTGATTATTTCTTTTCTGTTTTTCTGTCTGGGTGGTTATTGTGAGTTTTCCTTTTGCCAGCAAACACTTAATAAACTTTTGCGCTAGGTTCATAAATTTCAATATCAAAATGGTAGTTAAACGAATGCTAAAAAATTCTCCGAGCTCTGAATTACTGCGAAAGTGTCGACACAATCGAGTAGTCTGTCTATGCTCCAAATGCCATCAACTTTGTCGATTCCATTAATAATTGTTAGTTGCGGTTATTTGAGCCAACGCGATTTAATGGCTTTACGCTTGAAGAGTTGTGATCGATAGAAATCTGTGAGTCACCTGAAACTCAGACGGATCAGTGCAAATGGATGGATTTGCAAACAGAACGAAAGGAAGTCCTTTGTTTCTGTCGCTCGTTTCTGTCGCATCTCTTTCTAATTAGTTAAAGGACAACATATTTGGATATCCTTATTGATTTTCGGCTAGCCGAGTTCTTTCATTGCTTCTTTCCCTCCTGTAGTTGCGAAATATCTCAGTCTCTGTCAATTCCAGTTAATTGCTGAAATTTTCGAACGAAATGACGTAAATTCGGTGACATTTAATTAAGTGAAAAGTCAGGCAAGTGAATAAAACTTGCAAGTATGCAAGTTGGAAAAATGGCTTAGTTTATTTATAATGCAACTGCAATTGTTGCCCAGCCACAGCCACAGCAAGAGCAACAGCAAGAGCAACAGCAGTAGCAACAACAACAGCAATAAACAGGTATTAGTAGGGCCGGAAGCGAGAATTTATTGAAACGCATAAAAGGACGTTTGCGCCTCATTGCCGAAAAATGACCAGCAACAACATCAACATCAACGGCAACAACAAATGATGTTTTTGGGCCATAAACTGGACAAATGAGCGTGTGGCACGCACTCGAAATTGACTTTCGATAGTCAATGTCAGGCTGGACAGGACGAACGAGATAGAGAGAGAGAGAGTGAGCAGAAGCAGCAGCACAGGATGAAAAGGCAACATGCCAGCAAATCCTGCTGATTGTTTGTAATAAATCTATGGCTCAACATGGTGTAACATGTGTTGCACACCCACACCCACACACACACACACACACACACACACTCAAGCCTAGCAGATATGGACACAGACTAATAAGTGTTTCGGGCTACAATTTGATTGTCAGCTTTTGGTCTAGGGCAAAAACGAATTTCCATATACTTATGTATGTATTGTATATTCAATAAATACATACATAAATACTTACATACATATATGTACATACATATGTCCGAGAATCATATCGAGTGTATTTTGACACACATGCATGCCTAAGTAGTTGGTTGCTAAGTATTTCCATTCCATTTGGTTTCATTCGATTGCGTTTCTAACAAATGCCACTAAATCACCTCCTCTCACCCAGGGCCCAGCCCAAAAAAGTATGCTATAAATATTTTAGAATTCAATTTCCGTTTAGTGGTGGCCGCCTCCGCCCCCGCCCCCGCCTCCGTCTCTCTATCTCTCCTGCTAACTGTCACCATAATTCACGCAAAACCCATCGCTCATTTCTTCGTTCGTTCCTGGGCCCATTGTCTTTTCCATTGTGATGTTTTTTTTTTTCAATTAATTATTGTCTGTGGCCCAGGCATCATTTTAATTACGCACCTTTTCCCACCACCGCCCCCCTTACCACCAAGACCCCTCTATGTGATCATCTGCATGTGAGGCATTCAATTGTACTACTATCGGAGGCTGGTTTGGGTTGTCATCGATCTGATGCTGACCAGAACTACAATTTCCTTTCCTTTCCACTCTTGTCATTAAGTAGTTCAATTAAAACTTAAATGCATCTTATTAATGAGTTTTTATTGTTTAATGCGTACAATTTTCATAGGGCTAAAAGTGCACTCACCGCCCGCTTCCTCCCCCCTCTCCGCTCTCTCTCACTCCCTCTCTCTCTCTCTCTCTATGTGTGAAAGCGACAAGCCACTGCATATTTTATAACACACACACCCACACACGCACACACATATTAAATTTGAAAATGAGGAAAATTTTAAAGCTGCGGAAAATTAATTGCCAGCGCATTATGGAATGAAAGTTTTCCATTGAATTTCATTTAAAATTGAAGCCAACAATCCTCCTCTATATAAATGGGGGGCAAGACAATCCACTCTAGATGATGTCCAGGTTTGCCAATTGCTGATCCCTGAGAAATGTTTCTCCACAAATTTTAGTTATTAATTTTATCGATTTGCCTTAGAAATTCTTTCCCAGAGAGCCTAAAGCTCTCTCCATGGCAGCCCAACTTTTGCACATTAAACAAAACTATTTGGCACAAATTTGTCAATAAAATACAACAAAAGCTGTTGCCTCTAACCCATTCTTGAGCAGATGTTTCTCCAGCTCTCGCACCGCTTTCTGTGTAGTTGTTACTCATCCATCTGTGTGTGTGGGGGGGGGGGGATGGGTTGGGTTGGCTCAACAAGGGAGTCATTTGGGCTTAGGCAGCAATTAAAGTAACTTTATTTTGCATATGCCGCCTCAGAAGCAAAGAGATAGCTACAGAAAACGCACCAAATTAGTTGGAAGTAATGAAAGCCAGCCCCCTTGCGCCCCTCTCCTCTTCTGTTTGTAAGCCTTTTGGCTTTGTCACTTTAACTGATGGCTGATCATTAACGCGCTTTATTAGTTAAATTTATTATAATCAGCAGTAAGCAGAAGGCAGAACCAGAAGCAGAAGCAGAAGCATCATCATCATCATCGCCATTGCCAGGCTTAGTGGAAAACCACTGCATAGTTTCAGGGGCAGGATGGAAAGTTTTAGCAGACATTTCAGCGGTTATATAATGGCGGCTTGTTTTATAATTTATGCATACTTTAAGGTGCCATGAGACTAAGGATGAGATAGAGCAATAGAGAGCAACTGAGAGAGAGAAACACACACAACACATTAGGCGTGTTAATTTTCCATGTAAGCCCCTAACGGATTTCCATGGCGGCAAAGTGCGGCAAAGTAAAGAGAACGCCAAGTGAAGTGAAGGCGTTGAATGGCGGCTTTAGCTTTGGCTTTGGCTTTGGCTTTAGCTTTGATTTTAATACAAATTCATGGCTGTCATTGGAGCACTTGATGTGTGCCTCCGCTTGTGCCTCCGCCTGTGTATGTGTCCGAGTGTGTGTGTGTGTGTTTGTGTGTGTGTGTTTGTGAGCATTTGTGGTAATCTATCTTAATATATGCACACACAGGTAGAGAGACAGATACAGATATCTAGTACATACCTTGCCACGCCCCCAAATACATAAAGAGCCTTTAGATGCTTGTTTGCCTCGAAGCTTGCGGTTCTTCATCAGCTTTTTGCACCCATCAACCATCTCCCAGCCCCCCCCAACCCAACCCAACCCAACCCAATCCACTTTGTTAATAGTTGATTTTGCACCAAAATGCTTTTACCCTCTATTCTCTCTGTTCATTGATGGAGGAATCATTTGCGGCTCGAAACACCTTCATCAATATTTATTTGGAATATACATACATACGTATAGAAAATTGACTAAAACATGTTCTGGATTCCATCTGCTCCTCTTCTTTTTCATGGCCATGGAAATGATCAAATACTTAATAATGAGTCATAATTCGGTCATATTCTAATCTGACATTCGCATTCGCAAACGGATTGGCATTCGAATATTAGACCACAAAATGCATTTGCATTTGCAACCACGAGGAAAACAGGAAAACAGGAAAACAAGGTGCCATGCCATGTACACCGCAGGCCATTAACATGTTTTCAGACTTTCTACACCGAATTTTGTTAAATAGGTATTCCATCAATGCGAGCAAACAGATAAAACACACGATTGCAATGTCAAAATTTCAGCTGCGCCCCCTCATCCTCACTTAATGCAGAAAGTCATTGCGAAACCCTTTTTGAAATGGAAATGCATTTTCCATGCTAAGTATGATCTATTGAGAGCTGTGTTTTCGCGGGTCCTTCTTCGGACTTCTTTGACTCGTTGTGGGTGGAGGAAGATCAATGAAAACTTAATCCGATTTCCTCTCAGTAACATGCAGAGACCATTGCATTGGCTCCTTTAATTTCGAGTTGCCTTTGGTCTTTCCTGTTAAGTAGATGCAATTGCCATCCCGTCCTGCTTCGTCGCTGGACAAACTCATTAGAATTGGGCATAAATTGTCGTTTGAAAATGAGGTGAAAGTAACGTTTAATTGAATATTTTGGCCAACTTATTGCCGCATTCGATAAAATACATTGAATGTCGCATAACTCAATGTGTGGAAGGGAGCCATCGATTAGCAACTGCAGCTGGCCATAAATAAATGTATCCGCCCGATCCCTCTTCAAAGTTTACAATATGTAATAATTTCAATTTGCGTGTGCACACACACACACACACACAGACAGACATCCATGTATTTATCCACTATATGGCAGTATATATGTATATATGTATGTAGTATAATATAGTATGGCAACAGCAACTGGCTCGGATATCTTGTATGACAGACGAGCCGATGCGGACATGAAAGTGTTGGCATTGATGGATGGTTATGGAATAAACTCGACTATGCTGCTCTACCTCCATTCGTCCGTCTGTTTCTGCTCCTACTCCAGCCCCGTGCTCCTCCATTTGAGCAAACAATTTATGTTGACTGGATAGTTGATATATTGCCTTCGCTATATAGAGAATTCCATTCACCTGCCAAGCGATTTTATTCCATTTCTCTTTTAGGCTTAAGAATCTAATGAAGAGTAGTGGGCTAGGAGTGGGGGGGGGGAAGGGGTTGCCACTTGACTTGGCTAAATCACAGCACAATAACAAAAGACTCATTATTTATTGATACAGTTTTTTTTTTCTCTTTGTTGTTCGTCCTTTTCTTCTTTGAGCAAGAGTTTTCTTAGTTTTTGTTTTTTTTTTTGTTATTGGTAATTTCGTAACAACCCTCGTAGCGGACCAGGGACAACCCTCGCAGCCGCGACGATGTCGACTCGCATATTTTATTAAATACAATTCAATAAGAGAGCAAATATCAAGGGGCTGCCCAGGAGGAGTGGGAGTGGATCGTTGGGATGGGTGCAAGGAAGTATTTGGTGATGATGCGATAGCTATTTTAGCAAACATTTAGGCTGGGAATTGGCCAGCAGCAGGGGGCAGGGGCAGGGGCAGGGGCAGAGGCAAGGGATGGAAGAGCCAACAAGTTGCTTTTCGGGGGTAGTTGAAACAAGTTGTTATTGTTATTGGGCACACACATACATATCTATCTAGATTTTTTATGCGATTTACCATATAACAAACACATTACTTACTACCCCACCCCCCTCTCTCTCTCTCTATCAGCTGTGCAAATATTTTGGCAAATCAAAGAAGAAAGAAGAAAAGAACAAAAAATCGGCAAAGGGAGAGACAGCGGCTTAATATTTGCCTCAAGGGCTAATGTTTTTATGTAGTTGTGCGAATGTGTGTGTATTTTAACGCGGTTGAGTGGTCATATTTGATCGCCGCCCTTGATTTATAATGCCCCCCTCCAACTCCCCCCTCGCACTCTTCGCCTTTCCGCCTGGCCTGGTCCTGCCCGCCTGCTTGCCCTTGCTTTTTCCTGTTTGCTTTTTTTGTTGGTGGAAAGTGATTTTCATTTTTTTTTTTGCCGTCTGTGATTCGTCTTTGATTTGTTTATGCGATTTCATAAAATATTTATCCTCGAGCGTAGTTGTTAAATCGCTTGCAATGACTCCCACAGCCCTCCCAGCCCCTGGCCCTGCACCCCACCACCCACCCATCGCTTCTTGGCCGGGAATGTTTGATCTTCTTCCTTCTCTCGAATCGTTTCGTTTCGGTTTTTTTTGGTGTTTTTTGGTCCTTGGCTGACTTATTTGCCTTTACGCTCGATTGCCAAAAATAATTTGATATGAAAGAAATAAACTGTAATTGTTTGCTGATTGAAAATCTTCTTCGTTTTATTTATTGCATTTTCATTCGATTTTCCTTGTTGATAGACAGGAAATTTGCGCACAAAACAAAAAACCAGCTAAATTTTGCTGGTAATATTATTAAAAAACAAAAACAACGTCTAAAAACAAAAAACAACGATGAAGAAAAAGAAAACCTTGCTGCAAAATCAACACACAAGTGATATATTTTTATGGCTTTTGGCGCGAGGCAAATAAAGGAGCAAGGAAAACTTGTAACTAGGGTCCAGCTTACAGGACGACGACGACGACGACTCTCTCTCAATTCGCATTCATTTGGTTGTCATAAAGAACATTCAATGAGCGAAAAGAAGAAAAAAACAAAATATAATACAGAAATAAAGGAAATTGGCGAGAAAAGCAAAGGCCATTGAAATGAGTTTCAATGGCTTCTTCACCCAACAACAGCCACGAGCTGTTAAGAGGGGCGGTACGTCGAACGGGGGGTGGGAGGGGGTACAAAAACCATTTGATTTTGAATAAACTTAGTGAGAATTGCTGGACGAGAGAGAAAAAAAAAAACATAGAAAGGACCCACAGCAGCTGAGGCAACAAAATTAAATAAACCCGATGAACATGACCAAGGAGAAGGCATGGAAAGGATGGCAAGGAAGAGAAAATCACACACACACACACACACAGCAGCTCATTAAAGATGAAATTTGCCAAAAGATTTCACACTGACAGACGGAATACCCTTTTTGTGTTGAGAAACTTGTTGAAGGTTAGCTAACATGATCAGAAAGAGAGAGAGAGGCATCTACTCGTAGTCACGCCCCACCACACACACCACTCCCACTCCCACTCCCCCATCCCCTTCACCTTCCCCTTCCCCACCATCTACACTTATACAAAGCGTAAACTTTCAACTTCATTTGCATACATAGAGCTCTCGAGAAATGTAATAAAAAATGATAAAACTCTCCTGAGAGCTGGCCCCAGTCACCGCACCGCATCGCATCGCACCGCACCGACATTTCTCTTTCCATACCCCCCCGTGTGCACACCCTCTCTGGGTGTGCGTGTGTTGTCCCCAGTCAGGCAAAAGGACCCAGCCACAAACGAACCAGCTCCCTAGTTGCCTACCCCAACAGAGTTGGCCAGTTCCTAACCAAAAACCAAAAAAAAAAGAAAGTGAAGGAAGATGGAACAAAAAAAAAAAAAATAAGAAAAACTGAGCTGATTTCAAACAAAAAGCTTCCAGTTCGCGTTGTGGCACCGGGAATTGGGGTCCGGCTGAAACACAGTGAAACAAAAGGCCAAAAGAGAGGAACTAGGCCAGGCCAGGCCAGCCAAGCAGCCAGCAGCCAGCAGCTGCGTGGGAAACTTTTCCGAGCGACCCCCTCCAAATCTCTCTCCCTCTCTTCCTCTTTATGGGTGTGTGTGTGTGTGTGTGTGTGTGTGTGTTTATATTTCGCAAACATCTCGGACCAAGGCGGTGATTTCTTTGCCGCTTTTCAATATACACAGCCAAGTTGGTTTAATGTTTGAACCAAAAACAGAGAGAACAAAAAAAGGCCAAGAAAACCCGGCCAATTAAACGAAAGGGCGGGAACTTCATCTCCTGCTGCTGCTGCCCTTTTTCACAGAACTAGGGAAAGTTCCCCCCACCCCCCTCTGTTGGTGTGTGTGTGTGTATTTCATTTAAAGTAAATGTTGGTCCAGGGAGCAGCAGCAGCAGCTAATGAAATGCGTTTTAAGAAGGCCGCCACAATTTGATATATCACAAAGACGACTTGGAGAAGGGTCCAAGACTGCTGCCAAGGCCATAACTTGCACCAATCTGAAAGGACCCTCTATACCCCCCCCCCGCACCGTTTAGCATGTCCCAAGCGCCCCCAAATTCAGCCCCAACTCATTTTCGCTTGCAAACTATTTTAAACATGTAACATGTTAGCCCAAATTATATTACAAGCGATTTGATTTGCGAACTTATGTAGATGGAAAGTTTAATTACCCCCCTCTTCCTACCGCTGCTCCTCTTGTATCCTTACAGGGTACAGCGAAATAGATGTGATGTTTGTTGGCCAGAAAATTCAGAAAAATATCCCTAAGAATTGCTCATTTATTCTCAGATTCAATATCTTTTTGCTAATCTTTTTGCTAATGCACGTTTTGGTGTGCCCATATATTAGCGAGACACGATCATAAGCAGGCAATGTGCCCATATATCGCAAAAACCATAAAATATTAGGGCGTTGGGCGGCACACTTCGTTAACGATTGTAAGGCTAAAACTAGTTGGGAATTACAACTCCAGAGTTCACTTCTTACTTCTTTCAGTTCGTGATCGTGATAGATCTGTTTCCTTTCGAAACTTCTAGAATTGCTAGGGTATACATGTGTCAGTTAGCTAACGGATTATAGGTTTGCGTGTCTGTGTTTTTTTTTTTGTTTTGTCTTTTGTGTAAATTTGCTGAGACCAAAGTTTTGGATTTTTAATCTAGTTCGCTTTGGCTGAAAATAGATTTCATTAAAGAACTCAAACAGAGGCAACTACTAACTAATTATGAATATGTTTCGACACATGAAATGACTTACATACACACACACACTCAGAGATACATATATATGTGTGTGTGTGTGTATTCAGAGAGACATTTGCATTAAAACTGACCAAACAAAGTTCAGCTGAGTCCTAATTTGGCTGCCTGCCTGTTGGCACAGCACACACACACACACACACACACTCTAGTACATACGTATGTGAATATGCACTTATGCAAATAGTCCTGACCAAAAACTTATGAGCAAATGGAGGTCAGCTGGCGGGAGGGAGGCAGCGAGGAGGTCGGTTAGGTCGTGAAGGGGCGGCCGGCAGTTGGATTTTGGGTTTCGACGCTATGAAAATGACAATAATAAAATTTAATGTACACATAGACGCATATGCATATGTAGTCCTTTATTAGTATATCTAGATCTGAGTGTGTGTGTGTGTGTGTGTGTAAATGTCCTTTGCAAACCGTAAAAACGTTTCCTCCTGTCCAAAAAAAAAAAAAAAAAAAGCAAAACGAAGAAAAAAGAATTTCCACAACGTCATGTAGTCGCTGGAGGAGGAGGAACAGGAGATGGAGGAAGAAGACTAGGAGGAGGTAAAGTTGAAAGTCATCTAGTTGACTAACAGCAGAAAGGAGGCGGTTGGGGCGGGGAGAAGGAGGAGTAGGGGGTTTGTCAAAGTTCATTGCATGCAAGAGATGATGAGGTGGGCGTTAGTGTGTTTCTCTCTCTCTCCCTGTGTGTGTGTGTGTGTGTGTGGAGTGTGTGCAGTAGACCAAAACACTTCCTACCGCTTTGGCCAAGTATCATTAAAAATATAAAAAGTATTTTATGCACACACACACAGAGACGAACAGACAGACAGACAGATAGACAGAGGGCGAGAGGGGGACAAGTAGTGAAAGAGAGGTGCAGGAAGTGCAGAAGGGGCGAGGGTTTCTGGGTGACAGGAAGTGCGACGACTAGTATCCTTTTCCACTACGAGCTGCAAGTCTCATTTTTTTTTTTTTTTCTCCCCATATTTTTTTAAGCACTTTTTTCTCGTTTTATTTTCTTCTTTTTGAATCTTTTTTTTTTTTGGTTGTCTGGCAAGTCATTGTCATTTTGGTCAACTCAAAACAGCTGCCAGTTTTCAGCCCTCTCCTTGCCCCCCACCCCCCACCCCTCATGCCGCCCGCCGCAGCTTTGTCGTTTCTGTGCTGGGTCCTGGCTAGGGCCCACTTCATTATCATGTTAATTTTGTTGTAATTTGCTTGCTAAATGTTGCCAAGTCGTTGCCCATTTTAAACATTTTCCGTAGTGGTTCTTGCCCCTACCACTCCCCTCCCCTCGCCCACCCACCCGTGAATGGCCCACTCTCTGTGTGCATATTTAACTTTATTTATGGTTTTTGTATGTTTTCATATGGAAAATTAGAATTTTTCGACTTTATCTTCCTTCCTCTTGGTGGCCCTCCTCCTCCGCTCCCGACTTCCTCACTAATTTGCCAAAGTTTCCTTTTGTCGTTTATGTATGAACTTTTGCTCAGTCCTCGATGTATGCGTATTGTCTAGGATCTCAATTGGCTGAGGAGGCCCGAGAAGCCAGAGAATCCTTTGCCATCATCTATGTGTGTGTGGGTGTGTGTGGGTGTGTGTTTGTTGTGTGTCAAAGAGTCAATATTTCTTGCAACTTATATGCTAATTATGCTCCTAGGCCTCTTTCTCTCTCTCTCTCTCTCTCTCTCTCTCGAGATTAGGCCACACACATTTTAAGATAGTTTTGGACTGGGATTAGCGGCAATTAAAGCGCTATTTATCTAATCAGAAACGAGAGGAAAATTAAGCAAGTAAATAGGAAAATTGCTTTCCACTCGAAACGAATCGAATGGAATCGAAACGAATCAATGCGATTCGATAGATAGAGAGAGAGAGAGAGAGAGAGAGAGGGAGACCGAAATAATTGACAGCAAAGCACTGAAGCACTGGGTGTCCAACTGACAGACGACCAACGAGATGGCAGACACTCAAAAGGGATCCCCCCAAAGCAGAGAATGCAGGCCCAACAACACACTAGAAGGATGCCGTCGGAGAGCCATCTCTCTCTCTCTCTCTCTCTCTCTCTCTCTAACTCTCTCTGTCTCTGTCTCTCTTCGGCATGAAGTTTGTGGCGTTGTCTAAATTGGAAATGTCATTGAGGCGTTTAACGTGAAACGACATGGAACTGACTGAAGCTCTCCAGCTGGACAGCAGTCGGACCATCGCACAGTCACGATTTAACGGCAAAATCATTTAAAATTCGTCTACGAATTGAAGGGGGGGGGCTGCTTTTGGCCAGCCAAAATGACAGCCAATTGTTGCAGTCTCGGCCACTTAGGAAAAAAGCAGACGGAAATCTCCAGCTCACCTGTGTGACCAAGCAAACACAATCAATTGAGTGAGTGGGGGGAGGAGGTGGGAGGGTGTAGGGGGCAACTTCGATTCTGATTCCAACTGCGACTGCGACGATTTGACAAAAGCAATTTTAGCCCGCACACATTTTCGGGCTGTCAATATCCTTTCGTTTCGTTTCGTTTCGTTTTCTCTTCCTTCCTATATATATATCAAGCAAATAGATATATATGTATAGATATATATATGTAGGTACATACATGTGTATTTATCCCCCATTTTTTTTTTTTTTTTTTCTCTTCTCTCCCTCCTCTTCATCGCTGGCAGACAACAAATTCATTTGCGACTGTCGTCTACAATGGATCTTTGAATTGAAAAATCGCACACGTCACTTGCAGCTGCGTGACTCGCTGGAGGAACTGCTCTGCACGCTGCAGGAGCCCAAATTGGCGCATTTCGTTGATCCAGTGCCCTCGCACATATTGGATGTGTTGAATATTGGGGGATTCACCGCCATCGGCAGCAACAGCGCCAGCATGGGCGGCATTGGTCACAGCAATTACGCCAGTCTCGATGATCTGAGTGGTTCTGGCGTCACCACCTCGAGGAAGCACTCGTCGACCAAGTCGCGTCAGGGTCTGCGCGGTCAGCGACAGTTTGCGGAGAATGTGGTCGAGACCAAACTGAGAAGGAAGCGCCAACTGCCCCTCGCTGCTGCTGCTGCTGGTGTTGGTGTTGGTGTTAGTGCTGGAAGTCTTGCTGCGGTCGCTCCCAACAATAAACGGTACGACTACTACGATGAGGCGAACCCCGTCGGCGGTGGACATATGCCCGGATCGGGCTTGGACCTGGACGACAACCTGAATCTGCACAAGCAAAGCTCCTTCTACGCCCCCAGCTCCTCGGTGGCGAATGGACACAACGATGTGGACTTGCCCCACCAGCAGCAGCAGCAGTTGCAGCCGCCGCTGAATGGCGACGCTATCGATCTGATGGCCTCCAAGAATAGCATCAATGTGCGTCTCTTCATGCTGAAGCCCGAAATGCTGCCCTGCCACGATGAGCTGAGCGACCCCACCGAGTTGCCCCTGTCGCGGGATCTGATGGATGTGCGCAGCAATGTGGGCCAGGACTCGCCTTTGAATGGCCTAGCCAGCAGTAATCTGAAGCATTCCCTGGAAAGGACTCTCCTACTGGCAAGTGCTCTGGCTCTCGTACTCTCACTCCCACTCCCACTCCGAGTCCGAGTCCAGGGTTGAATGGCCACCAGAGCGGGGTAAGGCACGTTCCCCTGCGCTCCTTTGAGAAATTCTCATTCTTTTTAAGTAATTTGAGATTATAGTCTCTCTCGTTCTCTCTATTTCATTGTATTTGTATTTTTTTTTTTTTTTTTTTTTTTTTTTTTTTGAAACGAGCTTCAAAAGGGAAAATTTATGATAAATTTAACTAAAGTCCTTGTAAATATGTAAAAACAAAAACCAAAACCAAAAAACCAAATTGCATACAAAATTTGATTAATTGACTATATTTAAACCAACAAAAAACTACAAAAAGAAATGGGAAAAAAGGATAAAGTGAAAAAGAGAAACCTAGCTAATAGCTGTAATGTTAGTCATGTCTCCGAAATTTTTTGATTCAACTTCAAACTTCAAACAAGAGCAAGAACAACAGAACAACAAGAACAACCACTACAAAAAGAGAACCTCCGATCAAACTGGCGTTTCATTTAAAACAAAAAACAAAAAAGGAAAGAAAACTCAATCTCAAACTCAAATCTCAAAATGCAATATGCAAAACTAATATGCAAAAAACCAAAAAAACAAACAAAAAGGAAACAAGAAAAAAAATTAATATTTAAAGAAAAAAAAACAAAAACAAAACAAAACATAGTTTAAACATTATATAGCAATAGAGTTTTGCTTTTGTTTCTCGTTTGTCACAACCAAAAATATATACACGTATGTATATATATATATATATATATATGTACATATATATATATATATGTATATGAATTTTTGGAAAGCGCAAAACGTCTTAGGGCACAGTCAGAGCTAAACAGCAAAACCAACTAACTAACTAACTAAAAATGAGTTTTACTTAGTTTAGTTCGTAAACTAAGCACTTGAAAAACCCAACAACAAAAACCCACAACAAATTGTTGGAGAAATAAAAAAAAAGAAGAGGCTTGCCTGTATTATAAAAGCAGTTTACAACAACAAAAGGAAAGAAACGAAACAAACAACCACACAAAATAGTGAAAACACGCTGAAAAAGTTTCAACTGAAAACGAAAAAAAACCAAAACAAAACAAGAAGTAATAATAAAAAACGGGATACGAAAAACACACACTCACAATCGATGGAGAATTTAAGTGCGATCTATATAAGATAGTGAAATCTGACAGAGTTCTCATTAGTCATATTATTAAGAGCTACGTCTTATACATATATACATACATACATAAATAAATGTGGTCTTTTTTTTGTGTAGCATTTTAAGGAAGATTTCGAGGAAGAGATAGAGAGGAGAAGAAAAAGAAGAAGAAGAAGCTTTTGCCTTTCAACCTGCTGCTATTTGCCTTCTAATTTACCATTTCCCATTTTCATACTCATTTTGCCGATTAAACTTACGAGAAGAAAAGCAAAAAAAAAAAAAAAAAACAAAAATTAAGGCGAATTTAATATAATTCCAAAAATAAAACATAGAAACAAACAAAAAAAAATGAAATATAAAACAGAAATATGCATAACAATTTTTGTAGCTTAAGACTGAATATATAAATGGTAAATTATGCTAATATATATATACACCACACACACACACACACACACACACACAGACTCACAGACACACACACACTTACGTACTTATGTATGTATGTATGTATATGTGTAGTATTGTACTGTATTGTATGTTTAATTGTATTTGTATTGTATTAAAATGCAAGCTGGGGGAAAGGGTAATGCAATTTATATATGTATAATGAGAAAACACAACCAGATTATTATAAACAACTTCGGCAAGCCGATCATCCAATACCCTTGCAGAGCTGAGACCAATCGAGATTGGAATCATTTCATTTCTAGATTCAACTTAATTCTCAAGAGCCACCGAAGTCTAATGAAATCCGAAGGGGAAATCTGCAACAAGGATAGTATCAGTCCATACCCATGATAATGTGGTCCGATTACCGATTGCCGATTACCGATTACCATATGCCATCACATCTATGTATAAGCTATTGTTATCCAAATCATATATTCTTCACACGATTCTCGATAGAACTCTCGTTCTCTCTGCAGGGTAAACAGGATCATACATAAATCGAGCATACACACCCACACACACACACACACACACACACACACACACACACACACACAATTACAATTTATTTGAGCTTTTCATTATAAATTTAATTATGCACAAAATATATCTATAATTTAAAGAACAAAACCAAAAAAACAAAAATGAAAAAAAAAAACCAGCGAGTAAAAGGAAAAAAGTGAAAACACGCAGAGACAAGCAAAACTGATTTAATGTTTGATTAATGTGCAGAAGTCATCATCATCATCATTATCAGGAGCAGCAGGAGCAGCAGCAGCAACAACCGAAAGAAAATGCAATTATACATATGTATGAGAACAAAAAAAATTCAAGGAATTCGAAACAGGCAAACATTTTACATAACTGCAAACAGAAGCCAGAACAGATGAACAGATGAACCAATGATAGGAAGCGATAGGTATGAACAGATAGGAAAGCAAAGCATAGTTTTTAGTGGACAATCAGCAGATAGAAATGAGGAAAAGCACACTGAGGAAAATAGAAAATGCCAGAGCAAATGCAAAGGCAGAACCGCAGAAGCGCAGAAAAGCAAAAGCAGCAGACAAAACCGAAAGCAGCAGAAAGAAAGCCCTCCAAATCGGTCAAGTTTTTGGCCAACTGGAGAAAGTGAAAGCAGCAGCAGCAGCAGCAACATACGAGAGAAAGAGAAAGACGGAAAAATGGCGAAAGGAGAAAGTGAGAAAGTAGTCTAAGTATGCTAAATGTATTAGTGTTTTGATTAGAACTAAGTGCAACTAAATCTATATATATATATATATATATATATAATAAATGTGCAAAATAAACACAACAACGGGGAAAAAAGAGAATCCCTAAAACAAAAAACGAAACGAAATGAAATGAAAGAAAAATAAATGTATAATGTCTAAGTGAATTTCTAGTTCTAAGGCAGGGCACTCTTATTTTTTGCAAATCATTTTCAATTCTTTTTCTCCACACACACACATACACACACACACACACACTAACACACACACTCACACACTAACACACACACTCACACAAAGTAAATTTACTTTTAACACAATTTGTCCACAATGAATGCCTCGAAAAATGCAAAAAACGAAAAATATGAATATGAAATTAATTTAGCTTACTAGAACTCTCTTTCTATTTAAGTGCATTTAATGCTTACAACTAAATGATGAAAAACAAAACAAAGAAACACACGAAAAACCAACCAAAAAAATCAACTTAATTCAATTTTTGATTTAAAGTTGTTTTTTAGACTAAGAAGAATTTTGCGCCCTTAAAGCAAACTTAACCAAAGAATCTTGTATCATTTATGTTCCTAAAACTCCTAAGTTGAGAATCGTTTGTCGCCATCTCGTTTTCTCTCGTTTCTCTCTCTCTCTCTCTCATACATAGGCACTCACACACAGACATGAGTATAATAAATGGGAAATTTTTTTCAAAAATAACGATAAAATGTAGCTTACTTAACTTATATTTTAACAACAACAAAAAACCCAAAAAAAAAAACGAAAAAAAAAACGGAAATACCGAAACGATACATAAATATAATCGATATAAATGTATTTGATGTAAGAAGTTTGCTAAACCAAACCAGACACAAAATCCAATCCCACAACCCACAAATATGCAGCATGGAACAGCGAACAGAACAACAACAACAAATGAATAAAACATAACAAACGAAACAACAAACTGAACAAACATAACGAACGAACAAACAAACATTCCAATTGCCATATTTTGTTTAACATTTACCAAAAAAAAAACAAAACACAAAAACAAAAAACAAGATACCACGCTTTCTCAATACAAAAAAAAAATAAAAATAAAACAAAAACCACATACAAACCCCCTCCCTCCCCCACCACCTCCAAAAAAAAAAAAAAAAAAAAAACAATTTTGAAAGAAAAACCATCTAAATATATTTAATGTAAAGAAAAAAGAAGAAGAAAAAAAGAAAATCAATTGTCTTTCTCCCTTTTTTTGGTGGCATTTAAAGAAATTCTCACAGGTAAAAACAATCTAAATAAATATTTTCTGTTCTAGGGACCTGATTTGCATAGACCTTAAGATACCCTGCACGCAACTTTCTGCCTACTTTCTTCTTTGTGGCAACTGAACTGTGGCCAAACTTGGTCTTGTCTTTAAGTTCCCAAAGTAATTCCAGGTGTAACTTTTATGTATGCTCATTCTACCCATCTGTATGGTGTCTGCAGATGGAGATGGAGATGGAAATGCAGAGAGGCAGAGAGAGAGAGAGAAGGTACGTATAATAAAGTGTTTCCTGGACCGAAACCGCTGTTTATCACTTCCGCAATTTAAGCGCTCAAACAACATTTCAGCACATGGCTCGTCGGCTCGCCGGCGTTCCTTATAAAATATGCGAGGAATCTTTATGAAATACAATTCGCTGGAAAATGTTATACGCCGCAGGACGAATCTTTTGTGAGCTTTCGTCATATTTTACTAAATTTCATTATTGACGACTCTCTGAAAGTAGCATGAAAAGCCTTTTCATGATACACTGTGGCAAGGGTAGGGAGGATGATGATGAGCATGAAGGGGTGGGGGGAACATACGTTAAATTTTGCATAAGAAATTGCCATTGCCACATCACTCATGCGACGCGATGGCCGCGACGACGAACTTAATGAAGTTGCATGCACCTTGAGGCTCCAGGATAAGCCGCCAATCGTTGGTCTCTGCTTTCACTCTTCATAAATGGATGGTTGCTTGTGGGTGGCGCCACAAAAAGAAACAAAAAAAAAAAACCAAAAAAAATCTGCAAAGTGATAAATTGGATTCAAACTGTGGAGCAGATTTATTGATTTCAGGCAGGCAGGCAGGCAGCAGGCGGAGGCAACCCCACCAGGAGCAGCCAAGCGGCTCGTCAAATTGAATAGACGCCAAAAGCGACAAAAATCAAAAACAGATATGCAAATATTCCTCCTCCTCCTCCAGCTGCTCCTGGGACCCTGTACCCCATCACACATGGCTGTAAAATGGCGAAAACGTTAGTGTTGGTGTGTGGACTGGTTGTGGGGAGAAACGTGTCAAATTTTTCACAGTGATTATTCCGTAAAAGACGCCATTGCTTACGTCACGCGGGCTGCCAGACGCGCTACCAGACGCGTTGCCAGCCTAGACGATGTTATCAAACAAAACCCCAAGTGCCAGGGGGCAAGAGAGAGGAGGCTTTTGCCAGCCCCGGCTATTATTTCGCGTTATGCCAGGCAACGACGACTCACAAAACAAAAATCAATCAACTCATTGAATGCACTGTGCGAATATGCGAGACTGGTCACAAATATTAGGAACGCTGGATATGTAAGAGAAATTTGGCGGAGTTTGAGCTTTGGAATAAGTTTTATTTGTAGTATCAAGTCTATCCTTCACAATTCTTCACAACTAAAAAAGCAAAAATTATGAATGAAATGATTTTTAAGGGTGTCCGTGATGATCCGCATCGATTGGCATCACAAAAAGTGGGGGTCATCTAATGTCCTTATACGAGAACATCCTTTTTTTCTTAACTTTCTAAAGGAGTTTCCAGGACCTACACGCCAATGGCTTTGATCTGGCCAAAGGACATTCAAATCGTCCTTCAAATGGCTGAGTTATAAGGACTTTTATGTTTTTTTCCAAATCCCAAATTGTACTAGACGACCACAAAAACTATTACTATTTTTTGTCTAACAAAAAAACCCTTTTTATTTCAGCTCCCTGAAGGACCTTACAGGATCTCATAGTGGCAATCGAAGTGGCTCACCAAGGACTTCAATCTGACCGGAGGACATCCGGATTGAAATAGCTTTGGAGTTTTGTGACTTTTTGGCCATTTCGTCGACCTACCTTACTACCTTACAAAAACTCGAGCAATTTTTTTTGGACGAATATCGGAAATCCTTGAATGCAGATCGATAGTCCTAGTCCTGGAGGACATTAAATCCTATCTCCTGGCAAAATCAGTTAATGTCCTGCGGAGTTATGTCTAATTGAAACCAGTTGTAACTTTTATGGTTTTGTTTTTATTAAGTTAAGATACCATTGTTTTAATATAATTTAATCCTAGTTTTTATATCACTTAATACTAATTTAAACATAATTTAATCCTAATATTAATATGATTTAATTCTATTTACATAAAATATCAATAAATATCAATCTTCATCAAAGTTTGCTATGTTCTGTTAAACGCTCTGGTGCATTCAGGCACTTGGAAAAAAACAGAAAAATATCATGCATCCTTAGATGCCTCCTTTTTTGATGCCATTCCATGCGGCTAATCAAGGGCATTTGAACGCACCATTTCCCGTCGTCCTGGGACAGGATTTACGGATTTTAGAGCTAAAAAACCATTTAATATCATTTTAGTGAATAAATTATGTGTAGCATACTTTTAGGGCTCAATAAACAAAACTAAAAAAAATTTTGTAGCATAATTTTAGGGTTGGGTTTGAAATTAAAAAATCAGTCACCTGCTATGCATTTCTGTTCGCCTGGTATTTCATTTTGTCCCCCAGCGGAAATTTCAGCCGGCAAAAATTCAAATTTCAGCTGGGGGACAAAATGAAATACCAGGCGAACAGAAATGCATAGTAGGTGGCTGGTCCTTTAAATTCATAAATTAAAAATCAGCCACCTACTATGCATTCCTGTTCGCCTGGTATTTCATTTTCTCCCCCAGCGGAAATTTCAGCCGGCAAAAATTCAAATTTCAGCTGGGGGACAAAATGAAATACCAGGCGAACAGAAATGCATAGTAGGTGGCTGGTCCTTTAAAATCATAAATTAAAAATCAGCCACCTACTATGCATTTCTGTTCGCCTGGTATTTCATTTTGTCCCCCAGCGGAAATTTCAGCCGGCAAAAATTCAAATTTTGTACTGGGGCCAAAATGAAATACCAGGCGAACAGAAATGCACAGTAGGTGGCTGATTTTTTAATTTCAAACCCAACCCCAAAATTATGCTACAAAATTTTTTTTAGTTTTGTTTATTGAGCCCTAAAAGTATGCTACACATAATTTATTCACTAAAATGATATTAAATGGTTTTTTAGCTCTAAAATCCGTAAATCCTGTCCCAGGACGACAGGACATAGTGCGTTCAAATGCCCTTGATGAGCCGCATCGAGTGGCATTAAAAAAAGGAGGCATTTAAGGATGCAGGACATGATATTTTAGTTGTTTTACTTAAGTTTATTTACTAAAATTATATGAAATGGGTTTTTAGCTCCAAAATCCGCAAATCCTGCCGCAGGACGAAAGGACATGGTGTGTTCGAATGTCCTTAATGATACGCATCGATTGGCATCAAAAAAAGTAGGGGTCATCTAAGGATGCAGGACACAAACTTTTTGGAAAGGTCCTATTTTTATAGCTTCTTAAAGGACTTTCGAGGACCTGCATATGTCCATTAATGCGAAACAACATGGTCCTTGATATGGCCAAAGGACATCCAAATCGTCCTTAAAATGGCCGAGTTATAAACACTTATGTGTTTTTTGGACTTGTAATTTTTACTTAAGACAATTATCCTTTTTTCGTTTTTTAGCTCCAAAATCCGTAAATCCTGCCGCAGGACGAAAAGACATGGTGCGTTCGAATGTCCTTGATGATCCGCGTCGATTGGCATCAAAAAAAGTAGGGGTCATCTAGGGATGGAAAAAATTGTATTAGTGATTTTTTTCTAAGTCCCAGGATGCACCAGACGGGCAACAAAACAGAAAAAACACATAAATACCGTAATATCTCAGCTCCTGGCAGGACTATTGGGATGTCCTTTTCACAGATGATAGTCCTTGATGAATGAAATCGTTTGACACTATTTTCGTCCTGATCCTTCAAAGGACTCGCGAGATTTTAGCAATTTTTGTAAATACAAAAAGGTCCTTTTATCTCAGCTCCCTGAAGGACTTTCCAGGCTCTAATAGTGTCAATCGACGCGGGTCATCAAGGACTTCAATCTGGCCAAAGGACATCCGGATAGTCCTTGAAATGGCTGAGAAAAAGGATATTTGTACATTTTTTGTGATTTTTGCCATTTTTCGACCTACCCCCTTACAAAAATTTTTGAAAAATTTTTTGAAAGATATTTGGAATCCTTGAATGCAGATCGATAGTCCTGCTCCTGGAGGTCCCAGAAAAACATGTCCTGCCGAAATCGGTTAATGTCCTGCGGAGTTATGGCCTTGAGAAAATGATCCTATTTTCGTTTTTTAGCTCCAAAATCCGCAAATCCTGCCGCAGGACGAAAGGACATGGTGTGTTCGAATGTCCTTAATGATACGCATCGATTGGCATCAAAAAAAGTAGGGGTCATCTAAGGATGCAGGACACAAACTTTTTGGAAAGGTCCTATTTTTATAGCTTCTTAAAGGACTTTCGAGGACCTGCATATGTCCATTTATGCGAAACAACATGGTCCTTGATATGGCCAAAGGACATCCAAATCGTCCTTAAAATGGCCGAGTTATAAACACTTATGTGTTTTTTGGACTTGTAATTTTTACTTAAGACAATTATCCTTTTTCGTTTTTTAGCTCCAAAATCCGTAAATCCTGCCGCAGGACGAAAAGACATGGTGCGTTCGAATGTCCTTGATGATCCGCGTCGATTGGCATCAAAAAAGTAGGGGTCATCTAGGGATGGAAAAAATTGTATTAGTGATTTTTTTCTAAGTCCCAGGATGCACCAGACGGGCAACAAAACAGAAAAAACACATAAATACCGTAATATCTCAGCTCCTGGCAGGACTATTGGGATGTCCTTTTCACAGATGATAGTCCTTGATGAATGAAATCGTTTGACACTATTTTCGTCCTGATCCTTCAAAGGACTCGCGAGATTTTAGCAATTTTTGTAAATACAAAAAGGTCCTTTTATCTCAGCTCCCTGAAGGACTTTCCAGGCTCTAATAGTGTCAATCGACGCGGGTCATCAAGGACTTCAATCTGGCCAAAGGACATCCGGATAGTCCTTGAAATGGCTGAGAAAAAGGATATTTGTACATTTTTTGTGATTTTTTGCCATTTTTCGACCTACCCCCTTACAAAAATTTTTGAAAAATTTTTTTGAAAGATATTTGGAATCCTTGAATGCAGATCGATAGTCCTGCTCCTGGAGGTCCCAGAAAAACATGTCCTGCCGAAATCGGTTAATGTCCTGCGGAGTTATGGCCTTGAGAAAATGATCCTATTTTCGTTTTTTAGCTCCAAAATCCGCAAATCCTGCCGCAGGACGAAAGGACATGGTGTGTTCGAATGTCCTTAATGATACGCATCGATTGGCATCAAAAAAGTAGGGGTCATCTAAGGATGCAGGACACAAACTTTTTGGAAAGGTCCTATTTTTATAGCTTCTTAAAGGACTTTCGAGGACCTGCATATGTCCATTTATGCGAAACAACATGGTCCTTGATATGGCCAAAGGACATCCAAATCGTCCTTAAAATGGCCGAGTTATAAACACTTATGTGTTTTTTGGACTTGTAATTTTTACTTAAGACAATTATCCTTTTTTCGTTTTTTAGCTCCAAAATCCGTAAATCCTGCCGCAGGACGAAAAGACATGGTGCGTTCGAATGTCCTTGATGATCCGCGTCGATTGGCATCAAAAAAGTAGGGGTCATCTAGGGATGGAAAAAATTGTATTAGTGATTTTTTCTAAGTCCCAGGATGCACCAGACGGGCAACAAAACAGAAAAAACACATAAATACCGTAATATCTCAGCTCCTGGCAGGACTATTGGGATGTCCTTTTCACAGATGATAGTCCTTGATGAATGAAATCGTTTGACACTATTTTCGTCCTGATCCTTCAAAGGACTCGCGAGATTTTAGCAATTTTTGTAAATACAAAAAGGTCCTTTTATCTCAGCTCCCTGAAGGACTTTCCAGGCTCTAATAGTGTCAATCGACGCGGGTCATCAAGGACTTCAATCTGGCCAAAGGACATCCGGATAGTCCTTGAAATGGCTGGAAAAAAGGATATTTGTACATTTTTTGTGATTTTTTGCCATTTTTTCGACCTACCCCCTTACAAAAATTTTTGAAAAATTTTTTGAAAGATATTTGGAATCCTTGAATGCAGATCGATAGTCCTGCTCCTGGAGGTCCCAGAAAAACATGTCCTGCCGAAATCGGTTAATGTCCTGCGGAGTTATGGCCTTGAGAAAATGATCCTATTTTCGTTTTTAGCTCCAAAATCCGCAAATCCTGCCGCAGGACGAAAGGACATGGTGTGTTCGAATGTCCTTAATGATACGCATCGATTGGCATCAAAAAAAGTAGGGGTCATCTAAGGATGCAGGACACAAACTTTTTGGAAAGGTCCTATTTTTATAGCTTCTTAAAGGACTTTCGAGGACCTGCATATGTCCATTTATGCGAAACAACATGGTCCTTGATATGGCCAAAGGACATCCAAATCGTCCTTAAAATGGCCGAGTTATAAACACTTATGTGTTTTTTGGACTTGTAATTTTTACTTAAGACAATTATCCTTTTTTCGTTTTTTAGCTCCAAAATCCGTAAATCCTGCCGCAGGACGAAAAGACATGGTGCGTTCGAATGTCCTTGATGATCCGCGTCGATTGGCATCAAAAAAAGTAGGGGTCATCTAGGGATGGAAAAAATTGTATTAGTGATTTTTTTCTAAGTCCCAGGATGCACCAGACGGGCAACAAAACAGAAAAAACACATAAATACCGTAATATCTCAGCTCCTGGCAGGACTATTGGGATGTCCTTTTCACAGATGATAGTCCTTGATGAATGAAATCGTTTGACACTATTTTCGTCCTGATCCTTCAAAGGACTCGCGAGATTTTAGCAATTTTTGTAAATACAAAAAGGTCCTTTTATCTCAGCTCCCTGAAGGACTTTCCAGGCTCTAATAGTGTCAATCGACGCGGGTCATCAAGGACTTCAATCTGGCCAAAGGACATCCGGATAGTCCTTGAAATGGCTGAGAAAAAGGATATTTGTACATTTTTTGTGATTTTTGCCATTTTTTCGACCTACCCCCTTACAAAAATTTTTGAAAAATTTTTTTGAAAGATATTTGGAATCCTTGAATGCAGATCGATAGTCCTGCTCCTGGAGGTCCCAGAAAAACATGTCCTGCCGAAATCGGTTAATGTCCTGCGGAGTTATGGCCTTGAGAAAATGATCCTATTTTCGTTTTTTAGCTCCAAAATCCGCAAATCCTGCCGCAGGACGAAAGGACATGGTGTGTTCGAATGTCCTTAATGATACGCATCGATTGGCATCAAAAAAAGTAGGGGTCATCTAAGGATGCAGGACACAAACTTTTGGAAAGGTCCTATTTTTATAGCTTCTTAAAGGACTTTCGAGGACCTGCATATGTCCATTTATGCGAAACAACATGGTCCTTGATATGGCCAAAGGACATCCAAATCGTCCTTAAAATGGCCGAGTTATAAACACTTATGTGTTTTTGGACTTGTAATTTTTACTTAAGACAATTATCCTTTTTCGTTTTTTAGCTCCAAAATCCGTAAATCCTGCCGCAGGACGAAAAGACATGGTGCGTTCGAATGTCCTTGATGATCCGCGTCGATTGGCACCAAAAAAGTAGGGGTCATCTAGGGATGGAAAAAATTGTATTAGTGATTTTTTTCTAAGTCCCAGGATGCACCAGACGGGCAACAAAACAGAAAAAACACATAAATACCGTAATATCTCAGCTCCTGGCAGGACTATTGGGATGTCCTTTTCACAGATGATAGTCCTTGATGAATGAAATCGTTTGACACTATTTTCGTCCTGATCCTTCAAAGGACTCGCGAGATTTTAGCAATTTTTGTAAATACAAAAGGTCCTTTTATCTCAGCTCCCTGAAGGACTTTCCAGGCTCTAATAGTGTCAATCGACGCGGGTCATCAAGGACTTCAATCTGGCCAAAGGACATCCGGATAGTCCTTGAAATGGCTGAGAAAAAAGGATATTTGTACATTTTTGTGATTTTTTGCCATTTTTTCGACCTACCCCCTTACAAAAATTTTTGAAAAATTTTTTGAAAGATATTTGGAATCCTTGAATGCAGATCGATAGTCCTGCTCCTGGAGGTCCCAGAAAAACATGTCCTGCCGAAATCGGTTAATGTCCTGCGGAGTTATGGCCTTGAGAAAATGATCCTATTTTCGTTTTTTAGCTCCAAAATCCGCAAATCCTGCCGCAGGACGAAAGGACATGGTGTGTTCGAATGTCCTTAATGATACGCATCGATTGGCATCAAAAAAAGTAGGGGTCATCTAAGGATGCAGGACACAAACTTTTTGGAAAGGTCCTATTTTTATAGCTTCTTAAAGGACTTTCGAGGACCTGCATATGTCCATTTATGCGAAACAACATGGTCCTTGATATGGCCAAAGGACATCCAAATCGTCCTTAAAATGGCCGAGTTATAAACACTTATGTGTTTTTTGGACTTGTAATTTTTACTTAAGACAATTATCCTTTTTCGTTTTTTAGCTCCAAAATCCGTAAATCCTGCCGCAGGACGAAAAGACATGGTGCGTTCGAATGTCCTTGATGATCCGCGTCGATTGGCACCAAAAAAGTAGGGGTCATCTAGGGATGGAAAAAATTGTATTAGTGATTTTTTCTAAGTCCCAGGATGCACCAGACGGGCAACAAAACAGAAAAAACACATAAATACCGTAATATCTCAGCTCCTGGCAGGACTATTGGGATGTCCTTTTCACAGATGATAGTCCTTGATGAATGAAATCGTTTGACACTATTTTCGTCCTGATCCTTCAAAGGACTCGCGAGATTTTAGCAATTTTTGTAAATACAAAAAGGTCCTTTTATCTCAGCTCCCTGAAGGACTTTCCAGGCTCTAATAGTGTCAATCGACGCGGGTCATCAAGGACTTCAATCTGGCCAAAGGACATCCGGATAGTCCTTGAAATGGCTGAGAAAAAAGGATATTTGTACATTTTTTGTGATTTTTTGCCATTTTTTCGACCTACCCCCTTACAAAAATTTTTGAAAAATTTTTTGAAAGATATTTGGAATCCTTGAATGCAGATCGATAGTCCTGCTCCTGGAGGTCCCAGAAAAACATGTCCTGCCGAAATCGGTTAATGTCCTGCGGAGTTATGGCCTTGAGAAAATGATCCTATTTTCGTTTTTTAGCTCCAAAATCCGCAAATCCTGCCGCAGGACGAAAGGACATGGTGTGTTCGAATGTCCTTAATGATACGCATCGATTGGCATCAAAAAAGTAGGGGTCATCTAAGGATGCAGGACACAAACTTTTTGGAAAGGTCCTATTTTTATAGCTTCTTAAAGGACTTTCGAGGACCTGCATATGTCCATTTATGCGAAACAACATGGTCCTTGATATGGCCAAAGGACATCCAAATCGTCCTTAAAATGGCCGAGTTATAAACACTTATGTGTTTTTTGGACTTGTAATTTTTACTTAAGACAATTATCCTTTTTCGTTTTTAGCTCCAAAATCCGTAAATCCTGCCGCAGGACGAAAAGACATGGTGCGTTCGAATGTCCTTGATGATCCGCGTCGATTGGCACCAAAAAAGTAGGGGTCATCTAGGGATGGAAAAAATTGTATTAGTGATTTTTTTCTAAGTCCCAGGATGCACCAGACGGGCAACAAAACAGAAAAAAACACATAAATACCGTAATATCTCAGCTCCTGGCAGGACTATTGGGATGTCCTTTTCACAGATGATAGTCCTTGATGAATGAAATCGTTTGACACTATTTTCGTCCTGATCCTTCAAAGGACTCGCGAGATTTTAGCAATTTTTGTAAATACAAAAAGGTCCTTTTATCTCAGCTCCCTGAAGGACTTTCCAGGCTCTAATAGTGTCAATCGACGCGGGTCATCAAGGACTTCAATCTGGCCAAAGGACATCCGGATAGTCCTTGAAATGGCTGAGAAAAAGGATATTTGTACATTTTTGTGATTTTTGCCATTTTTTCGACCTACCCCCTTACAAAAATTTTTGAAAAATTTTTTGAAAGATATTTGGAATCCTTGAATGCAGATCGATAGTCCTGCTCCTGGAGGTCCCAGAAAAACATGTCCTGCCGAAATCGGTTAATGTCCTGCGGAGTTATGGCCTTGAGAAAATGATCCTATTTTCGTTTTTTAGCTCAAAATCCGCAAATCCTGCCGCAGGACGAAAGGACATGGTGTGTTCGAATGTCCTTAATGATACGCATCGATTGGCATCAAAAAAAGTAGGGGTCATCTAAGGATGCAGGACACAAACTTTTTGGAAAGGTCCTATTTTTATAGCTTCTTAAAGGACTTTCGAGGACCTGCATATGTCCATTTATGCGAAACAACATGGTCCTTGATATGGCCAAAGGACATCCAAATCGTCCTTAAAATGGCCGAGTTATAAACACTTATGTGTTTTTTGGACTTGTAATTTTTACTTAAGACAATTATCCTTTTTTCGTTTTTTAGCTCCAAAATCCGTAAATCCTGCCGCAGGACGAAAAGACATGGTGCGTTCGAATGTCCTTGATGATCCGCGTCGATTGGCACAAAAAAGTAGGGGTCATCTAGGGATGGAAAAATTGTATTAGTGATTTTTTTCTAAGTCCCAGGATGCACCAGACGGGCAACAAAACAGAAAAAACACATAAATACCGTAATATCTCAGCTCCTGGCAGGACTATTGGGATGTCCTTTTCACAGATGATAGTCCTTGATGAATGAAATCGTTTGACACTATTTTCGTCCTGATCCTTCAAAGGACTCGCGAGATTTTAGCAATTTTTGTAAATACAAAAAGGTCCTTTTATCTCAGCTCCCTGAAGGACTTTCCAGGCTCTAATAGTGTCAATCGACGCGGGTCATCAAGGACTTCAATCTGGCCAAAGGACATCCGGATAGTCCTTGAAATGGCTGAGAAAAAAGGATATTTGTACATTTTTTGTGATTTTTTGCCATTTTTTCGACCTACCCCCTTACAAAAATTTTTGAAAAATTTTTTGAAAGATATTTGGAATCCTTGAATGCAGATCGATAGTCCTGCTCCTGGAGGTCCCAGAAAAACATGTCCTGCCGAAATCGGTTAATGTCCTGCGGAGTTATGGCCTTGAGAAAATGATCCTATTTTCGTTTTTTAGCTCCAAAATCCGCAAATCCTGCCGCAGGACGAAAGGACATGGTGTGTTCGAATGTCCTTAATGATACGCATCGATTGGCATCAAAAAAAGTAGGGGTCATCTAAGGATGCAGGACACAAACTTTTTGGAAAGGTCCTATTTTTATAGCTTCTTAAAGGACTTTCGAGGACCTGCATATGTCCATTTATGCGAAACAACATGGTCCTTGATATGGCCAAAGGACATCCAAATCGTCCTTAAAATGGCCGAGTTATAAACACTTATGTGTTTTTTGGACTTGTAATTTTTACTTAAGACAATTATCCTTTTTTCGTTTTTTAGCTCCAAAATCCGTAAATCCTGCCGCAGGACGAAAAGACATGGTGCGTTCGAATGTCCTTGATGATCCGCGTCGATTGGCATCAAAAAAAGTAGGGGTCATCTAGGGATGGAAAAAATTGTATTAGTGATTTTTTTCTAAGTCCCAGGATGCACCAGACGGGCAACAAAACAGAAAAAACACATAAATACCGTAATATCTCAGCTCCTGGCAGGACTATTGGGATGTCCTTTTCACAGATGATAGTCCTTGATGAATGAAATCGTTTGACACTATTTTCGTCCTGATCCTTCAAAGGACTCGCGAGATTTTAGCAATTTTTGTAAATACAAAAAGGTCCTTTTATCTCAGCTCCCTGAAGGACTTTCCAGGCTCTAATAGTGTCAATCGACGCGGGTCATCAAGGACTTCAATCTGGCCAAAGGACATCCGGATAGTCCTTGAAATGGCTGAGAAAAAGGATATTTGTACATTTTTTGTGATTTTTGCCATTTTTTCGACCTACCCCCTTACAAAAATTTTTGAAAAATTTTTTGAAAGATATTTGGAATCCTTGAATGCAGATCGATAGTCCTGCTCCTGGAGGTCCTAGAAAAACATGTCCTGCCGAAATCGGTTAATGTCCTGCGGAGTTATGGCCTCGAGAAAATGATCCTATTTTCGTTTTTTAGCTCCAAAATCCGCAAATCCTGCCGCAGGACGAAAGGACATGGTGTGTTCGAATGTCCTTAATGATACGCATCGATTGGCATCAAAAAAGTAGGGGTCATCTAAGGATGCAGGACACAAACTTTTTGGAAAGGTCCTATTTTTATAGCTTCTTAAAGGACTTTCGAGGACCTGCATATGTCCATTTATGCGAAACAACATGGTCCTTGATATGGCCAAAGGACATCCAAATCGTCCTTAAAATGGCCGAGTTATAAACACTTATGTGTTTTTTGGACTTGTAATTTTTACTTAAGACAATTATCCTTTTTTCGTTTTTTAGCTCCAAAATCCGTAAATCCTGCCGCAGGACGAAAAGACATGGTGCGTTCGAATGTCCTTGATGATCCGCGTCGATTGGCATCAAAAAAGTAGGGGTCATCTAGGGATGGAAAAATTGTATTAGTGATTTTTTTCTAAGTCCCAGGATGCACCAGACGGGCAACAAAACAGAAAAAACACATAAATACCGTAATATCTCAGCTCCTGGCAGGACTATTGGGATGTCCTTTTCACAGATGATAGTCCTTGATGAATGAAATCGTTTGACACTATTTTCGTCCTGATCCTTCAAAGGACTCATGAGATTTTAGCTATTTTTGTAAATACAAAAAGGTCCTTTTATCTCAGCTCCCTGAAGGACTTTCCAGGCTCTAATAGTGTCAATCGACGCGGGTCATCAAGGACTTCAATCTGGCCAAAGGACATCCGGATAGTCCTTGAAATGGCTGAGAAAAAAGGATATTTGTACATTTTTGTGATTTTTGCCATTTTTTCGACCTACCCCCTTACAAAAATTTTTGAAAAATTTTTTGAAAGATATTTGGAATCCTTGAATGCAGATCGATAGTCCTGCTCCTGGAGGTCCCAGAAAAACATGTCCTGCCGAAATCGGTTAATGTCCTGCGGAGTTATGGCCTTGAGAAAATGATCCTATTTTCGTTTTTTAGCTCCAAAATCCGCAAATCCTGCCGCAGGACGAAAGGACATGGTGTGTTCGAATGTCCTTAATGATACGCATCGATTGGCATCAAAAAAGTAGGGGTCATCTAAGGATGCAGGACACAAACTTTTTGGAAAGGTCCTATTTTTATAGCTTCTTAAAGGACTTTCGAGGACCTGCATATGTCCATTTATGCGAAACGACATGGTCCTTGATATGGCCAAAGGACATCCAAATCGTCCTTAAAATGGCCGAGTTATAAACACTTATGTGTTTTTTGGACTTGTAATTTTTACTTAAGACAATTATCCTTTTTCGTTTTTTTAGCTCCAAAATCCGTAAATCCTGCCGCAGGACGAAAAGACATGGTGCGTTCGAATGTCCTTGATGATCCGCGTCGATTGGCACCAAAAAAAGTAGGGGTCATCTAGGGATGGAAAAAATTGTATTAGTGATTTTTTTCTAAGTCCCAGGATGCACCAGACGGGCAACAAAACAGAAAAAACACATAAATACCGTAATATCTCAGCTCCTGGCAGGACTATTGGGATGTCCTTTTCACAGATGATAGTCCTTGATGAATGAAATCGTTTGACACTATTTTCGTCCTGATCCTTCAAAGGACTCGCGAGATTTTAGCAATTTTTGTAAATACAAAAAGGTCCTTTTATCTCAGCTCCCTGAAGGACTTTCCAGGCTCTAATAGTGTCAATCGACGCGGGTCATCAAGGACTTCAATCTGGCCAAAGGACATCCGGATAGTCCTTGAAATGGCTGAGAAAAAAGGATATTTGTACATTTTTGTGATTTTTTGCCATTTTTTCGACCTACCCCCTTACAAAAATTTTTGAAAAATTTTTTGAAAGATATTTGGAATCCTTGAATGCAGATCGATAGTCCTGCTCCTGGAGGTCCTAGAAAAACATGTCCTGCCGAAATCGGTTAATGTCCTGCGGAGTTATGGCCTCGAGAAAATGATCCTATTTTCGTTTTTTAGCTCCAAAATCCGCAAATCCTGCCGCAGGACGAAAGGACATGGTGTGTTCGAATGTCCTTAATGATACGCATCGATTGGCATCAAAAAAAGTAGGGGTCATCTAAGGATGCAGGACACAAACTTTTTGGAAAGGTCCTATTTTTATAGCTTCTTAAAGGACTTTCGAGGACCTGCATATGTCCATTTATGCGAAACAACATGGTCCTTGATATGGCCAAAGGACATCCAAATCGTCCTTAAAATGGCCGAGTTATAAACACTTATGTGTTTTTTGGACTTGTAATTTTTACTTAAGACAATTATCCTTTTTTCGTTTTTTAGCTCCAAAATCCGTAAATCCTGCCGCAGGACGAAAAGACATGGTGCGTTCGAATGTCCTTGATGATCCGCGTCGATTGGCATCAAAAAAAGTAGGGGTCATCTAGGGATGGAAAAAATTGTATTAGTGATTTTTTTCTAAGTCCCAGGATGCACCAGACGGGCAACAAAACAGAAAAAACACATAAATACCGTAATATCTCAGCTCCTGGCAGGACTATTGGGATGTCCTTTTTACAGATGATAGTCCTTGATGAATGAAATCGTTTGACACTATTTTCGTCCTGATCCTTCAAAGGACTCGCGAGATTTTAGCAATTTTTGTAAATACAAAAAGGTCCTTTTATCTCAGCTCCCTGAAGGACTTTCCAGGCTCTAATAGTGTCAATCGACGCGGGTCATCAAGGACTTCAATCTGGCCAAAGGACATCCGGATAGTCCTTGAAATGGCTGAGAAAAAGGATATTTGTACATTTTTTGTGATTTTTTGCCATGTTTTCGACCTACCCCCTTACAAAAATTTTTGAAAAATTTTTTGAAAGATATTTGGAATCCTTGAATGCAGATCGATAGTCCTGCTCCTGGAGGTCCTAGAAAAACATGTCCTGCCGAAATCGGTTAATGTCCTGCGGAGTTATGGCCTCGAGAAAATGATCCTATTTTCGTTTTTTAGCTCCAAAATCCGCAAATCCTGCCGCAGGACGAAAGGACATGGTGTGTTCGAATGTCCTTAATGATACGCATCGATTGGCATCAAAAAAAGTAGGGGTCATCTAAGGATGCAGGACACAAACTTTTTGGAAAGGTCCTATTTTTATAGCTTCTTAAAGGACTTTCGAGGACCTGCATATGTCCATTTATGCGAAACAACATGGTCCTTGATATGGCCAAAGGACATCCAAATCGTCCTTAAAATGGCCGAGTTATAAACACTTATGTGTTTTTTGGACTTGTAATTTTTACTTAAGACAATTATCCTTTTTTCGTTTTTTAGCTCCAAAATCCGTAAATCCTGCCGCAGGACGAAAAGACATGGTGCGTTCGAATGTCCTTGATGATCCGCGTCGATTGGCATCAAAAAAAGTAGGGGTCATCTAGGGATGGAAAAAATTGTATTAGTGATTTTTTTCTAAGTCCCAGGATGCACCAGACGGGCAACAAAACAGAAAAAACACATAAATACCGTAATATCTCAGCTCCTGGCAGGACTATTGGGATGTCCTTTTCACAGATGATAGTCCTTGATGAATGAAATCGTTTGACACTATTTTCGTCCTGATCCTTCAAAGGACTCGCGAGATTTTAGCTATTTTTGTAAATACAAAAAGGTCCTTTTATCTCAGCTCCCTGAAGGACTTTCCAGGCTCTAATAGTGTCAATCGACGCGGGTCATCAAGGACTTCAATCTGGCCAAAGGACATCCGGATAGTCCTTGAAATGGCTGAGAAAAAAGGATATTTGTACATTTTTGTGATTTTTTGCCATTTTTTCGACCTACCCCCTTACAAAAATTTTTGAAAAATTTTTTGAAAGATATTTGGAATCCTTGAATGCAGATCGATAGTCCTGCTCCTGGAGGTCCCAGAAAAACATGTCCTGCCGAAATCGGTTAATGTCCTGCGGAGTTATGGCCTTGAGAAAATGATCCTATTTTCGTTTTTTAGCTCCAAAATCCGCAAATCCTGCCGCAGGACGAAAGGACATGGTGTGTTCGAATGTCCTTAATGATACGCATCGATTGGCATCAAAAAAGTAGGGGTCATCTAAGGATGCAGGACACAAGCTTTTTGGAAAGGTCCTATTTTTATAGCTTCTTAAAGGACTTTCGAGGACCTGCATATGTCCATTTATGCGAAACAACATGGTCCTTGATATGGCCAAAGGACATCCAAATCGTCCTTAAAATGGCCGAGTTATAAACACTTATGTGTTTTTTGGACTTGTAATTTTTACTTAAGACAATTATCCTTTTTTCGTTTTTTAGCTCCAAAATCCGTAAATCCTGCCGCAGGACGAAAAGACATGGTGCGTTCGAATGTCCTTGATGATCCGCGTCGATTGGCATCAAAAAAGTAGGGGTCATCTAGGGATGGAAAAAATTGTATTAGTGATTTTTTCTAAGTCCCAGGATGCACCAGACGGGCAACAAAACAGAAAAAACACATAAATACCGTAATATCTCAGCTCCTGGCAGGACTATTGGGATGTCCTTTTCACAGATGATAGTCCTTGATGAATGAAATCGTTTGACACTATTTTCGTCCTGATCCTTCAAAGGACTCGCGAGATTTTAGCTATTTTTGTAAATACAAAAAGGTCCTTTTATCTCAGCTCCCTGAAGGACTTTCCAGGCTCTAATAGTGTCAATCGACGCGGGTCATCAAGGACTTCAATCTGGCCAAAGGACATCCGGATAGTCCTTGAAATGGCTGAGAAAAAAGGATATTTGTACATTTTTTGTGATTTTTTGCCATTTTTTCGACCTACCCCCTTACAAAAATTTTTGAAAAATTTTTTGAAAGATATTTGGAATCCTTGAATGCAGATCGATAGTCCTGCTCCTGGAGGTCCCAGAAAAACATGTCCTGCCGAAATCGGTTAATGTCCTGCGGAGTTATGGCCTCGAGAAAATGATCCTATTTTCGTTTTTTAGCTCCAAAATCCGCAAATCCTGCCGCAGGACGAAAGGACATGGTGTGTTCGAATGTCCTTAATGATACGCATCGATTGGCATCAAAAAAAGTAGGGGTCATCTAAGGATGCAGGACACAAACTTTTTGGAAAGGTCCTATTTTTATAGCTTCTTAAAGGACTTTCGAGGACCTGCATATGTCCATTTATGCGAAACAACATGGTCCTTGATATGGCCAAAGGACATCCAAATCGTCCTTAAAATGGCCGAGTTATAAACACTTATGTGTTTTTTGGACTTGTAATTTTTACTTAAGACAATTATCCTTTTTTCGTTTTTTTAGCTCCAAAATCCGTAAATCCTGCCGCAGGACGAAAAGACATGGTGCGTTCGAATGTCCTTGATGATCCGCGTCGATTGGCATCAAAAAAGTAGGGGTCATCTAGGGATGGAAAAAATTGTATTAGTGATTTTTTCTAAGTCCCAGGATGCACCAGACGGGCAACAAAACAGAAAAAACACATAAATACCGTAATATCTCAGCTCCTGGCAGGACTATTGGGATGTCCTTTTCACAGATGATAGTCCTTGATGAATGAAATCGTTTGACACTATTTTCGTCCTGATCCTTCAAAGGACTCGCGAGATTTTAGCAATTTTTGTAAATACAAAAAGGTCCTTTTATCTCAGCTCCCTGAAGGACTTTCCAGGCTCTAATAGTGTCAATCGACGCGGGTCATCAAGGACTTCAATCTGGCCAAAGGACATCCGGATAGTCCTTGAAATGGCTGAGAAAAAGGATATTTGTACATTTTTTGTGATTTTTTGCCATTTTTTTCGACCTACCCCCTTACAAAAATTTTTGAAAAATTTTTTGAAAGATATTTGGAATCCTTGAATGCAGATCGATAGTCCTGCTCCTGGAGGTCCCAGAAAAACATGTCCTGCCGAAATCGGTTAATGTCCTGCGGAGTTATGGCCTCGAGAAAATGATCCTATTTTCGTTTTTTAGCTCCAAAATCCGCAAATCCTGCCGCAGGACGAAAGGACATGGTGTGTTCGAATGTCCTTAATGATACGCATCGATTGGCATCAAAAAAGTAGGGGTCATCTAAGGATGCAGGACACAAACTTTTTGGAAAGGTCCTATTTTTATAGCTTCTTAAAGGACTTTCGAGGACCTGCATATGTCCATTTATGCGAAACAACATGGTCCTTGATATGGCCAAAGGACATCCAAATCGTCCTTAAAATGGCCGAGTTATAAACACTTATGTGTTTTTTGGACTTGTAATTTTTACTTAAGACAATTATCCTTTTTCGTTTTTTAGCTCCAAAATCCGTAAATCCTGCCGCAGGACGAAAAGACATGGTGCGTTCGAATGTCCTTGATGATCCGCGTCGATTGGCATCAAAAAAGTAGGGGTCATCTAGGGATGGAAAAATTGTATTAGTGATTTTTTCTAAGTCCCAGGATGCACCAGACGGGCAACAAAACAGAAAAAACACATAAATACCGTAATATCTCAGCTCCTGGCAGGACTATTGGGATGTCCTTTTCACAGATGATAGTCCTTGATGAATGAAATCGTTTGACACTATTTTCGTCCTGATCCTTCAAAGGACTCGCGAGATTTTAGCAATTTTTGTAAATACAAAAAGGTCCTTTTATCTCAGCTCCCTGAAGGACTTTCCAGGCTCTAATAGTGTCAATCGACGCGGGTCATCAAGGACTTCAATCTGGCCAAAGGACATCCGGATAGTCCTTGAAATGGCAGAGATAAAAGGGTATTTCACCGGAGCAACTGTTGCTGCGGGACACACATTACATGCAGCAACAGTTTCATGGTTTGCACCGCAGCAACAGTTGCTGCGGGACACACATTACATGCAGCAACAGTTTCATGGTTTGCACCGCAGCAACAGTTGCTGCGGGACACATATTACATGCAGCAGCAACAGTTTCATGGTTTGCACCGCAGCAACAGTTGCTGCGGGACACACAATGTTTCATGGATTGTCCCGCAGCAACAGATGCTGCGGGACACACATTATGCTGCAACAGTTTCATGAATTGTCCCGCAGCAACAGTTGTTGCGGGACACACATTACATGCAGCAACAGTTTCATGGTTTGCACCGCAGCAACAGTTGCTGCGGGACACACAATAATGGATTGCACCGCAGCAACAGTTGCTGCGGGACACACAATAATGGACACACACCGCAGCAACAGTTGCTGCGGGACACACAATAATGGATTGCACCGCAGCAACAGTTGCTGCGGGACACACATTAAGCTGCAACAGTTTCATGAATTGTCCCGCAGCAACAGTTGCTGCGGGACACACAATAATGGATTGCACCGCAGCAACAGTTGCTGCGGGACACACATTATGCTGCAACTGTTGCTGCGGGACACACAATATGCAGCAACAGTTTTATGGATTGCACCGCAGCAACAGTTGCTGCGGGACACACATTACATGCAGCAACAGTTTCATGGATTGTCCCGCAGCAACAGTTGCTGGGGTACATAACATAAAGCAACAGTTGCTGCGGGACAATCCATGAAACTGTTGCTGCATATTGTGTGTCCCGCAGCAACAGTTGCAGCATAATGTGTGTCCCGCAGCAACTGTTGCTGCGGTGCAATCCATTATTGTGTCCCGCAGCAACTGTTGCTGCGGGACAATTCATGAAACTGTTGCAGCTTAATGTGTGTCCCGCAGCAACTGTTGCTGCGGTGCAATCCATTATTGTGTGCCCCGCAGCAACTGTTGCTGCGGTGCAATCCATTATTGTGTGTCCCGCAGCAACTGTTGCTGCGGGACAATCCATGAAACTGTTGCTGCATGTAATGTGTGTCCCGCAGCAACTGTTGCTACGGTGCAAACCATGAAACTGTTGCAGCATAATGTGTGTCCCGCAGCAACTGTTGCTGCGGTGCAATCCATTATTGTGTGCCCCGCAGCAACTGTTGCTGCGGTGCAAACCATGAAACTGTTGCAGCTTAATGTGTGTCCCGCAGCAACTGTTGCTGCGGTGCAATCCATTATTGTGTGCCCCGCAGCAACTGTTGCTGCGGTGCAATCCATTATTGTGTGTCCCGCAGCAACTGTTGCTGCGGGACAATCCATGAAACTGTTGCTGCATGTAATGTGTGTCCCGCAGCAACAGTTGCTGCGGGACAATCCATGAAACTGTTGCTGCATGTAATGTGTGACCCGCAGCAACAGTTGCTTTGGTACATAACATGAAGCAACAGTTTCATAGTTTGCACCGCAGCAACAGTTGCTGCGGGACACACAATATGCAGCAACAGTTTCATGGATTGTCCCGCAGCAACTGTTGCTGCGGGACACACATTACATGCAGCAACAGTTTCATGGATTGTCCCGCAGCAACAGTTGCTGCGGGATACACATTATGCTGCAACAGTTTCATGAATACAATAATAGATTGCACCGCAGCAACAGTTGCTGCGGGACACACATTATGCTGCAACAGTTTCATGAATTGTCCCGCAGCAACTGTTGCTGCGGTGCAATCTATTATTGTGTGTCCCGCAGCAACTGATGCTGCGGGACAATTCATGAAACTGTTGCAGCATAATGTGTGTCCCGCAGCAACTGTTGCTGCGGTGCAATCTATTATTGTATTCATGAAACTGTTGCTGCATGTAATGTGTGTCCCGCAGCAACTGTTGCTGCGGTGCAAACCATGAAACTGTTGCAGCATGTAATGTGTGACCCGCAGCAACAGTTGCTTTGGTACATAACATGAAGCAACAGTTTCATAGTTTGCACCGCAGCAACAGTTGCTGCGGGACACACAATATGCAGCAACAGTTTCATGGATTGTCCCGCAGCAACAGTTGCTGCGGGACACACATTATGCTGCAACAGTTTCATGGTTTGCACCGCAGCAACAGTTGCTGCGGGACACACATTATGCTGCAACAGTTTCTAGATTGTCCCGCAGCAACAGTTGCTGCGGGACACAATATGCAGCAAAAGTTTCATAATTGTCCCGCAGCAACTGTTGCTGCGGGACAATCCATGAAACTGTTGCTGCATGTAATGTGCAAACCATGAAACTGTTGCAGCATAATGTGTGTCCCGCAGCAACTGTTGCTGCGGTGCAATCCATTATTGTGTGCCCCGCAGCAACTGTTGCTGCGGTTCAATCCATTATTGTGTGTCCCGCAGCAACAGTTGCTGCGGGACAATCCATGAAACTGTTGCTGCATGTAATGTGTGACCCGCAGCAACAGTTGCTGGGGTACATAACATAAAGCAACAGTTGCTGCGGGACAATCCATGAAACTGTTGCTGCATATTGTGTGTCCCGCAGCAATCCATGAAACTGTTGCTGCATGTAATGTGTGTCCCGCAGCAACTGTTGCTGCGGTTCAATCCATTATTGTGTGTCCCGCAGCAACTGTTGCTGCGGTGCACACCATGAAACTGTTGCTGCATGTAATGTGTGTCCCGCAGCAACTGTTGCTGCGGTGCAAACCATGAAACTGTTGCTGCATGTAATGTGAGTGTCCCGCAGCAACTGTTGCTGCGGTGCAATCCATTATTGTGTGTCCCGCAGCAACTGTTGCTGCGGGACAATCCATGAAACTGTTGCTGCATATTGTGTGTCCCGCAGCAACTGTTGCTGCGGTGCAAACCATGAAACTGTTGCTTCATGTTATGTACCAAAGCAACTGTTGCTGCGGGTCACACATTACATGCAGCAACAGTTTCATGGAGCAACAGTTGCTGCGGGACACATTACATGCAGCAACAGTTTCATGGATTGTCCCGCAGCAACTGTTGCTGCGGGACACACAATAATGGATTGAACCGCAGCAACAGTTGCTGCGGGGCACACAATAATGGATTGCACCGCAGCAACAGTTGCTGCGGGACACACATTATGCTGCAACAGTTTCATGGTTTGCACCGCAGCAACAGTTGCTGCGGGACACACATTACATGCAGCAACAGTTTCATGGATTGTCCCGCAGCAACAGTTGCTGCGGGACACACAATATGCAGCAACAGTTTCATGGATTGTCCCGCAGCAACTGTTGCTTTATGTTATGTACCCCAGCAACTGTTGCTGCGGGACAATCCATGAAACTGTTGCTGCATATTGTGTGTCCCGCAGCAACTGTTGCTGCGGTGCAAACCATGAAACTGTTGCTTCATGTTATGTACCAAAGCAACTGTTGCTGCGGGACACACATTACATGCAGCAACAGTTTCATGGATTGTCCCGCAGCAACAGTTGCTGGGGTACATAACATAAAGCAACAGTTGCTGCGGGACAATCCATGAAACTGTTGCTGCATATTGTGTGTCCCGCAGCAACTGTTGCTGCGGGACAATCCATGAAACTGTTGCTGCATGTAATGTGTGTCCCGCAGCAACTGTTGCTGCGGTGCAAACCATGAAACTGTTGCAGCATAATGTGTGTCCCGCAGCAACTGTTGCGGCGGTGCAATCCATTATTGTGTGCCCCGCAGCAACTGTTGCTGCGGTTCAATCCATTATTGTGTGTCCCGCAGCAACAGTTGCTGCGGGACAATCCATGAAACTGTTGCTGCATGTAATGTGTGTCCCGCAGCAACTGTTGCTCCATGAAACTGTTGCTGCATGTAATGTGTGACCCGCAGCAACAGTTGCTTTGGTACATAACATGAAGCAACAGTTTCATGGTTTGCACCGCAGCAACAGTTGCTGCGGGACACACAATATGCAGCAACAGTTTCATGGATTGTCCCGCAGCAACAGTTGCTGCGGGACACACAATAATGGATTGCACCGCAGCAACAGTTGCTGCGGGACACTCACATTACATGCAGCAACAGTTTCATGGTTTGCACCGCAGCAACAGTTGCTGCGGGACACACATTACATGCAGCAACAGTTTCATGGTGTGCACCGCAGCAACAGTTGCTGCGGGACACACAATAATGGATTGAACCGCAGCAACAGTTGCTGCGGGACACACATTACATGCAGCAACAGTTTCATGGATTGCTGCGGGACACACAATATGCAGCAACAGTTTCATGGATTGTCCCGCAGCAACTGTTGCTTTATGTTATGTACCCCAGCAACTGTTGCTGCGGGTCACACATTACATGCAGCAACAGTTTCATGGATTGTCCCGCAGCAACTGTTGCTGCGGGACACACAATAATGGATTGAACCGCAGCAACAGTTGCTGCGGGGCACACAATAATGGATTGCACCGCAGCAACAGTTGCTGCGGGACACACATTATGCTGCAACAGTTTCATGGTTTGCACATTACATGCAGCAACAGTTTCATGGATTGTCCCGCAGCAACAGTTGCTGCGGGACAATTATGAAACTTTTGCTGCATATTGTGTGTCCCGCAGCAACTGTTGCTGCGGGACAATCTAGAAACTGTTGCTGCATGTAATGTGTGTCCCGCAGCAACTGTTGCTGCGGTGCAAACCATGAAACTGTTGCAGCATAATGTGTGTCCCGCAGCAACTGTTGCTGCGGTGCAATCCATTATTGTGTGCCCCGCAGCAACTGTTGCTGCGGTTCAATCCATTATTGTGTGTCCCGCAGCAACAGTTGCTGCGGGACAATCCATGAAACTGTTGCTGCATGTAATGTGTGACCCGCAGCAACAGTTGCTGGGGTACATAACATAAAGCAACAGTTGCTGCGGGACAATCCATGAAACTGTTGCTGCATATTGTGTGTCCCGCAGCAATCCATGAAACTGTTGCTGCATGTAATGTGTGTCCCGCAGCAACTGTTGCTGCGGTTCAATCCATTATTGTGTGTCCCGCAGCAACAGTTGCTGCGGGACACACATTATGCTGCAACAGTTTCATGGTTTGCACCGCAGCAACAGTTGCTGCGGGACACACATTACATGCAGCAACAGTTTCATGGATTGTCCCGCAGCAACAGTTGCTGCGGGACACACAATATGCAGCAACAGTTTCATGGATTGTCCCGCAGCAACTGTTGCTTTATGTTATGTACCCCAGCAACTGTTGCTGCGGGACAATCCATGAAACTGTTGCTGCATGTAATGTGTGTCCCGCAGCAACTGTTGCTGCGGTGCAATCCATGAAACTGTTGCTGCATGTAATGTGTGTCCCCCAGCAACTGTTGCTGCGGTTCAATCCATTATTGTGTGTCCCGCAGCAACTGTTGCTGCGGTGCAAACCATGAAACTGTTGTTGCATGTAATGTGTGTCCCGCAGCAACTGTTGCTGCGGTGCAAACCATGAAACTGTTGCTGCATGTAGTGTGTGTCCCGCAGCAACAGTTGCTGCGGTACATAACATGAAGCAACAGTTTCATGGATTGTCCCGCAGCAACAGTTGCTGCGGGACACACAACAATGGATTGCACCGCAGCAACAGTTGCTGCGGGACACACATTATGCTGCAACAGTTTCATGGTTTGCACCGCAGCAACAGTTGCTGCGGGACACACAATATGCAGCAACAGTTTCATGGATTGTCCCGCAGCAACAGTTGCTGTGGTACATAACATGAAGCAACAGTTTCATGGTTTGCACCGCAGCAACAGTTGCTGCGGGACACACAAGAATGGATTGCACCGCAGCAACAGTTGCTGCGGGACACACATTATGCTGCAACAGTTTCATGAATTCTCCCGCAGCAACAGTTGCTGTGGGACACACATTACATGCAGCAACAGTTTCATGGACACAACTGTCCCGCAGCAACTGTTGCTGCGGTGCAATCCATTATTGTGTGTCCCGCAGCAACTGTTGCTGCGATGCAAACCATGAAACTGTTGCTGCATGTATGTCCCGCAGCAACTGTTGCTGCGGTGCAATTCATGAAAATGTTGCTTCGGTGCAGACCATGAAAATGTTGCTGCGGTGCAGACCATGAAACTGTTGCTGCGATGGAGACCATGAGACTGCTGCTGCATAAATGTTGCTGCGATGCAAACCATGAAACTGTTGCTTCATGTTATGTCCCGAAGCAACTGTTGCTGCGGTGCAGGCCATGAAACTGTTGCTGCGGTGCAGACCATGAAACTGTTGCTGCGGTGCAAACCATGAAACTGATGCTGCATAAATGTTGCTGCGATGCAAACCATGAGACTGTTGCTGCGGTGCAAACCATGAAAATGTTACTGCGGTGCAGACCATGAAACTGTTACTGCGGTGAACTGTTGCTCCCGCGCATACATGCACCGGCAACTGTTGCTACGGTCGGTAGCAACTGTTGCTGTCGCCTGTTGCTGCTGTCACCTGTTGATGAAGGCACTACCAATTGTTGCTGCTGTAGCAACTGTGCATGCATAGACCAGAGCAACAGTCTCCGGTGCAGCAGCATCAGTTGCTAGTGACAACAATTTTTCAAAACATTTTCAAAAATCCCCAGCTTTCCAATCTTTTAAAGTTTTGATGGCAATTTAAAGTAGATCAAAATTCGATAAAAACTACATCAAAGTTTTCAAAATCGGTAGAACAACAATTTTTCAAAGTTTATGAAAAACCTCAACTTTGCAAACCTACAACCAATCCAATTTTTGGACGATTTCAAAAATTCATGTCTTGTTGTAATGCTCTGAATGTGAATAATAAATTGGCATTCAAATCTAAAAAACTAATTTTGACCCGCTTTTTGAAAAAAATTACAGTGTATACACTGTCAATTTTTCAAAAATCGAGTCGAAATTTTATTTGCCAAATTTTCAAGCTTTTGATAGCATTTAAAAGTATTTTAAAATGCAATAAGAATTAGATAACAAATTTTGAAATCGGTTGAAAATTGTCTAAAATACGGCCTCATGAAAATGGGAATTTTGACCAAAAGAATACAACTTTTCAAAAAACTTTCAAAAATCCCCTGCTTTGCAATCTTTCTAAGTTTTGATTGCATTTGAAAAAACATAAAAATTAGATAAAAACTTCATCAAAGTTTTGAAGATTGGTAGAAAATTGTCCTAAATAAAGCCTTGGGAAAATTTGAATTTTGAACATTAATTTTTCAATAACTGTTCCAAAATTTATGCAAAGACCTCAACTTTGCAAACCTACAACTATGCCAATTTTTAGCCAATTTTAAAATGCCATGTCTTTTTTTGCTGCTCTGAATGTGAGTTATAAATTGGCATTCAAATCTAAAAAACTAATTTTGACCCAATTTTTGAAAAAAATTACAGTGTATACACTGTCAAAATTTTCAAAAATCGTGTCGAAATTTTTTTTTGCCAAATTTTCAAGCTTTTGATAGCATTTAAAAGTATGTAAAAATGCAATAAGAATTAGATCAAAAATTTTGAAATCGGTTGAAAATTGTCTAAAATACAGCCTGATGAAAATGGGAATTTTTACCAAAATCATACAACTTTTCAAAAAATGTTCAAAAATCCCCAGCTTTGCAATCTTTTAAAGTTTTGATGGCATTTGAAAGAAGATAAAAATTCGATAAAAACTATATCAAAGATTTGAAAATCGGTAAGAAATTGTCCTAAATACAGCCTTAGAAAAATTTCAATTATGAGCAACAATTTTTCAATTTCTGTTCGAAAATTTATGCAAAAACCTCAACTTTGCAAACCTACAACTATGCCAATTTTTAGCCAATTTTAAAATGTCATGTCTTTTTTTGCTGCTCTGAATGTGAGTTATACATTGGCATTCAAATCTAAAAAACTAATTTTGACCCAATTTTTGAAAAAAATTACAGTGTATACACTGTCAAAATTTTCAAAAATCGTGTCGAAATTTTTTTTGCCAAATTTTCAAGCTTTTGATAGCATTTAAAAGTATGTAAAAATGCAATAAGAATTAGATAAAAAATTTTGAAATCGGTTAAAAATTGTCTAAAATACAGCCTAATGAAAATGGGAATTTTTACCAAAATCATACAACTTTTCAAAAAATTTTCAAAAATCCCCAGCTTTTCAATCTTTTAAAGTTTTGATGGCATTTGAAAGAAGATAAAAATTCGATAAAAACTATATCAAAGATTTGAAAATCGGTAAGAAATTGTCCTAAATACAGCCTTAGAAAAATTTCAATTATGAGCAACAATTTTTCAATTTCTGTTCGAAAATTTATGCAAAAACCTCAACTTTGCAAACCTACAACTATGCCAATTTTTAGCCAATTTTAAAATGTCATGTCTTTTTTTGCTGCTCTGAATGTGAGTTATAAATTGGCATTCAAATCTAAAAAACTAATTTTGACCCAATTTTTGAAAAAAATTACAGTGTATACACTGTCAAAATTTTCAAAAATCGTGTCGAAATTTTTTTTGCCAAATTTTCAAGCTTTTGATAGCATTTAAAAGTATGTAAAAATGCAATAAGAATTAGATCAAAAATTTTGAAATCGGTTGAAAATTGTCTAAAATACAGCCTGATGAAAATGGGAATTTTTACCAAAATCATACAACTTTTCAAAAAATGTTCAAAAATCCCCAGCTTTGCAATCTTTTAAAGTTTTGATGGCATTTGAAAGAAGATAAAAATTCGATAAAAACTATATCAAAGATTTGAAAATCGGTAAGAAATTGTCCTAAATACAGCCTTAGAAAAATTTCAATTATGAGCAACAATTTTTCAATTTCTGTTCGAAAATTTATGCAAAAACCTCAACTTTGCAAACCTACAACTATGCCAATTTTTAGCCAATTTTAAAATGTCATGTCGTTTTTTGCTGCTCTGAATGTGAGTTATAAATTGGCATTCAAATCTAAAAAACTAATTTTGACCCAATTTTTGAAAAAAATTACAGTGTATACACTGTCAAAATTTTCAAAAATCGTGTCGAAATTTTTTTTGCCAAATTTTCAAGCTTTTGATAGCATTTAAAAGTATGTAAAAATGCAATAAGAATTAGATCAAAAATTTTGAAATCGGTTGAAAATTGTCTAAAATACAGCCTGATGAAAATGGGAATTTTTACCAAAATCATACAACTTTTCAAAAAATGTTCAAAAATCCCCAGCTTTGCAATCTTTTAAAGTTTTGATGGCATTTGAAAGAAGATAAAAATTCGATAAAAACTATATCAAAGATTTGAAAATCGGTAAGAAATTGTCCTAAATACAGCCTTAGAAAAATTTCAATTATGAGCAACAATTTTTCAATTTCTGTTCGAAAATTTATGCAAAAACCTCAACTTTGCAAACCTACAACTATGCCAATTTTTAGCCAATTTTAAAATGTCATGTCTTTTTTTGCTGCTCTGAATGTGAGTTATAAATTGGCATTCAAATCTAAAAAACTAATTTTGACCCAATTTTTGAAAAAAATTACAGTGTATACACTGTCAAAATTTTCAAAAATCGTGTCGAAATTTTTTTTGCCAAATTTTCAAGCTTTTGATAGCATTTAAAAGTATGTAAAAATGCAATAAGAATTAGATGAAAAATTTTGAAATCGGTTGAAAATTGTCTAAAATACAGCCTGATGAAAATGGGAATTTTTACCAAAATCATACAACTTTTCAAAAAATGTTCAAAAATCCCCAGCTTTGCAATCTTTTAAAGTTTTGATGGCATTTGAAAGAAGATAAAAATTCGATAAAAACTATATCAAAGATTTGAAAATCGGTAAGAAATTGTCCTAAATACAGCCTTAGAAAAATTTCAATTATGAGCAACAATTTTTCAATTTCTGTTCGAAAATTTATGCAAAAACCTCAACTTTGCAAACCTACAACTATGCCAATTTTTAGCCAATTTTAAAATGTCATGTCTTTTTTTGCTGCTCTGAATGTGAGTTATAAATTGGCATTCAAATCTAAAAAACTAATTTTGACCCAATTTTTGAAAAAAATTACAGTGTATACACTGTCAAAATTTTCAAAAATCGTGTCGAAATTTTTTTTGCCAAATTTTCAAGCTTTTGATAGCATTTAAAAGTATGTAAAAATGCAATAAGAATTAGATAAAAAATTTTGAAATCGGTTAAAAATTGTCTAAAATACAGCCTAATGAAAATGGGAATTTTTACCAAAATCATAATTTTACAAAAAATTTTCAAAAATCCCCAGCTTTGCACTCTTTTAAAGTTTTGATGGCAATTTAAAGAAGATCAAAATTCGATAAAAACTATATCAAAGATTTGAAAATCGGTAAGAAATTGTCCTAAATACAGCCTTAGAAAAATTTCAATTATGAGCAACAATTTTTCAATTTCTGTTCGAAAATTTATGCAAAAACCTCAACTTTGCAAACCTACAACTATGCCAATTTTTAGCCAATTTTAAAATGTCATGTCTTTTTTTGCTGCTCTGAATGTGAGTTATAAATTGGCATTCAAATCTAAAAAACTAATTTTGACCCAATTTTTGAAAAAATTACAGTGTATACACTGTCAAAATTTTCAAAAATCGTGTCGAAATTTTTTTTGCCAAATTTTCAAGCTTTTGATAGCATTTAAAAGTATGTAAAAATGCAATAAGAATTAGATAAAAAATTTTGAAATCGGTTAAAAATTGTCTAAAATACAGCCTAATGAAAATGGGAATTTTTACCAAAATCATACAACTTTTCAAAAAATTTTCAAAAATCCCCAGCTTTTCAATCTTTTAAAGTTTTGATGGCATTTGAAAGAAGATAAAAATTCGATAAAAACTATATCAAAGATTTGAAAATCGGTAAGAAATTGTCCTAAATACAGCCTTAGAAAAATTTCAATTATGAGCAACAATTTTTCAATTTCTGTTCGAAAATTTATGCAAAAACCTCAACTTTGCAAACCTACAACTATGCCAATTTTTAGCCAATTTTAAAATGTCATGTCTTTTTTTGCTGCTCTGAATGTGAGTTATAAATTGGCATTCAATTCTAAAAAACTAATTTTGACCCAATTTTTGAAAAAAATTACAGTGTATACACTGTCAAAAGTTTAAAAAAACGAGTCGAAATTTTTTTCGCCAAATTTTCAAGCTTTTGATAGCATTTAAAAGTATGTAAAAATGCAATAAGAAATAATTTGACCAAAATCATACAACTTTTACAACAAATTTTCAAAAATCCCCAGCTTTGCAATCTTTTAAAGGCAACTGTTGCTGCGGCGCAAACCATGCAATAGCAACTGTTGCTGCGTTGCAAACCATGCAACAGCAACAGTTGCTGCGGTCCAAACCATGCAACAGCAACTGTTGCTGCGGTGCAAACCATGCAGCAGCAACTGTTTCTGCGGTACAAACCATGCCAACGGCAACTGTTACTGCGGTGCAAACCATACAACAGCAACTGTTGCTGCGGTGTCATGCACCTGCAACTGTTGCTCCGGTAAATGTATGCACCGGCTACTGTTGCTCTGGTCTATGCAGGCAACAGTTACTAGTTGTGAGTGCCGCAGCAAAAGTTGTTGGTGAAAGCAGCAACAGTTGCCAATGACCAAAAAATTTCATTACAAAAATAGTTTTTATTATAAAAAAAAGCAAATCAACTTACGTGCATGATTACACATCAGTCAGTAGAAGAATTGCAGTCGACGAATCGCAATGGTGGCCATCGACGCGATCAAGGGGCCGGATTTTCTGCATGCTCACATGCGTGCCAGGATTTCCTTTAAAGGACAAGAAGACTCCTCCGACATCATTTTTGCCCTGCTCCTTCCCAGTACACGCGAGATATTCGCTATGTTTTCTTTCGAAAAAAACCTCTTATTTCAGCTTCCAGCTGGTTTGATTTCTGGAGGTTACCTGCTGCTTTTTTTCCTCGTGAAGGTCACCTGCTCCTCCACTTTCAACCAAGATCATATCTTTCCTGGATTTCACCTGATGATCGAACTTCCACTGGCGATGACCCCGTCATACTTTTTTAACTGGTTTTTGCTTGTCCGACACCTCGTCTTAACTTGGAGCTCTGCTTTTTTGAGAGAACCTTCTCTACTCCGCCCTCTTTTGGTGACACCGTCTCTCAGTTCATTTTGCAAAATTAAAATAGAAAAAAATTCATTAGAAAAATAGTTTTCATTATAAGAATGGAAATCAGATTACCTGTATGTTTACACATCAGTCAGTTCACGAATTGCAGCCGACGAACCGCAAGGAAGCCAACGCCTCCTGTGCTGCTCTGGCAGGTATTTTCTGGCTTCGCTAGTATATTTCGCCAAACACCGCTTTCCATCAATGCCACTATTATATTCGCATTCCAGTATAATGCAATTATTTGCGAAGCAACCTTTCGTTTCAGGTAACTTATCTGTATTTATACTGCGATTGATTTCAATTATTTTGCCTTCTGCTTATTGGTTTTTAATCTGTTTCCTCTATTTCGCAGTCGTTCAGCAGAAATTCCAGATCGTAGTGATGGACAGCCGCTTAGATATGTGCAGATGTGCTGACAACATTCCATTCCAGTTACTTAACAGTCGAATATTTCCTGTTATTTAACGTCGCAATAACTCACGTTACTTAACATTGCGATAACTTTGGCCAACTTAACATTCCGAAAACGACGGGTGGGTGGCCATCGTCGCGATCAAGGGGCCGGATTTCCTGCATGCTCACATGCGTGCCAGGATTTCCTTTAAAGGACAAGAAGACTCCTCCGACATCATTTTTGCTTTGCTCCTTCCCAGCACACGCGAGATATTCGCTATATTTTCTCTTATTTCAGCTTCCAGCTGGTCTGATTTCTGGAGGTTACCTGCTGCTCCACTTTCAACCGGAGATCATTAAAAGTTCCGCCTTTACTACATTTTACCTAGTGCTCGTTCTTCCTCTGGCGTTGAGCTAGTAATCCTTTTTTCACAGGTTTTTGCTTGTCCGACACCTTCTGTTTATTTGGAGCTCCGCCCACTTTTGGTGACACCGTCTTTTAGTTAATTTTGCAAAATTAAAATAATAAGTATTTCATTAGACAAATAGTTTTTATTACAAAAATTGAATCAGCTTACCTGAATGTGTTTGCACATCAATTTGGAAGGTAATTTCTGGCCTGGTCGCCAAAAATACATGGCTTTCCATTTACATGTATAGATATGTCAATTTTTATACTCTCGTTAATATTGAGCACATAGATCTTCTAAATTGCATGTTGACAGTATCATACTGCGATTGATTACGATTCTGCTGGCACCTTTTCCATCATTTTCATTTTATTTCCAATCTTTCGTAGACAGTCAGCAGAAAACCTAGATCGCAGTAACGGCAATACGCTTACATAAGTGTCATGTCCTCATATTTCAGCTTCCAGCTGTTCTGCCTCGTGAAGGTCACCTGCTCCTCCACTTTCAACCAAGATCATATCTTTCCTGGATTTCACCTGATGATCGAACTTCCACTGGCGATGACCCCGTCATACTTTTTTAACTGGTTTTTGCTTGTCCGACACCTCGTGTTAACTTGGAGCTTTGCTTTTTTGAGAGAACCTTCTCTACTCCGCCCTCTTTTGGTGACACCGTCTCTCAGTTCATTTTGCAAAATTAAAATAGAAAAAAATTCATTAGAAAAATAGTTTTCATTATAAGAATGGAAATCAGCTTACCTGTATGTTTACACATCAGTCAGTTCACGAATTGCAGCCGACGAACCGCAAGGAAGCCAACGCCTCGTGTGGCGCTCTGGCAGGTATTTTCTGGCTTCGCTAGTATATTTCGCCAAACACCGCTTTCCATCAATGCCACTATTATATTCGCATTCCAGTATAATGCAATTATTTGCGAAGCAACCTTTCGTTTCAGGTAACTTATCTGTATTTATACTGCGATTGATTTCAATTATTTTGCCTTCTGCTTATTGGTTTTTAATCTGTTTCCTCTATTTCGCAGTCGTTCAGCAGAAATTCCAGATCGTAGTGATGGACAGCCGCTTAGATATGTGCAGATGTGCTGACAACATTCCATTCCAGTTACTTAACAGTCGAATATTTCCTGTTATTTAACGTCGCAATAACTCACGTTACTTAACATTGCGATAACTTTGGCGAACTTAACATTCCGAAAACAACGGGTGGGTGGCCATCGTCGCGATCAAGGGGCCGGATTTCCTGCATGCTCACATGCGTGCCAGGATTTCCTTTAAAGGACAAGAAGACTCCTCCGACATCATTTTTGCTTTGCTCCTTCCCAGCACACGCGAGATATTCGCTATATTTTCTCTTATTTCAGCTTCCAGCTGGTCTGATTTCTGGAGGTTACCTGCTGCTCCACTTTCAACTGGAGATCATTAAAAATTTCCGCCTTTACTGGATTTTACCTAGTGCTCGATCTTCCTCTGGCGATGACCTGGTCATCTTTTTTTCACAGGTTCTTGCTTGTCCGACACCTCGTGTTTATTCTTTACTCTAATAATAAGTATTTCATTAGAAAAATAGTTTTTATGATAAAAATTGAATCAGCTTACCTGAATGTTTGCACATCATCTTGGCCGGTATTTTCTGGCCTGGTCGCCAAAAATAAATGACTTTCCATGTACATATGTATATAGAAATGTGCATTTTTATGTTCTCGTTATTGTGCGCCTAGATATGCAAAATTGGATGCTGACAGTATTATACTGCGTTTGATTCCGTTTCCTCTGGCGTCTTTTTCTTCATTTTCATATTATTTGCTATCTTTCGTAGTCAGTCAGCAGAAAACCTAGATCGCAGCGACGATCAACCCAACCGCTTACATACTTTACTTACTATTTTTAACGCCATACATATATACTAAGATAATTTAAAGTGTCAAATACAATGACCAGAGTGGAAAATAATTATTAAATTTAAAATGTCTTTCTAAAATCGAATTTAATTCATTATTAAAGTAAATACTATATAACATTTTCAAAACATTATTTTTTGAGTACCTATCCTTTTTTAATTTTTGTACAGTTATCTAGTTTTTGTTATATTTTTAAATACTTGAAAAATTACACCACAAGAAAATTTACTTATACTGCCGCAGGACGGAAGGACATAATTTCAATAGTTCAAAAATTTTTTAAATATCCTTAGCTTTGCGATCCGCTAAGGGTTTGATAGGATTTCAAAGTATGTAAATATTTAATTAAAACTATATCAAAACTTTGAAAAGGAGAAGAAGAATCGAAAATTCTTCTAAGTACAGCTATCAGAAAATTAAAATTTTATACAACATTTTTTCAATAACTGTTCTAAAATTTATGAAAAAAATTGCAAACCTCTAACTCTGCCAATTTTTGGACGATTTAAAAAATGCATGCGTTTTTTTGCTTCTCTGAATGTGAATAAATTGGCATTCACATCTGGAAAATTAATTTTTGACCCAATTTTCGAAAAAAAAATTCAAAAACCCTCAGCTTTGGATAGCATTTAAAAGTATGTGGCCAGGATTTGTCGTCGATTTCATCAGGTCAGGCTCCTTTATACGTCCATCAGGAGCAGGACTATCGATCTGCATTCCAAAATTCATGGATGAAATTTAATTATTATTATTAAGTTTTAGTTTAGATACAACTGTTTTAACGTGATTCAACTCTAGTGTTACCATAATATAGATTTTTAAAATTAAAATATCAATAAAGATGCGATTTTTGCGAGTTAAAAATAGTTTGTAAGAAATTAACCTTCTTCCCATAGCTTTGAAGAAGCAACGTAAAACTAAAGTCATATGTGATTGTCATATGACTATTGTTTTATATATTATTGAGGAATTGGGTGAAACTAAGATTCACAAAGATCCAAAGCAGATCACATGTAGCGATGTAGTTTGTATTTCCGCTTTGCATCTGATTTTTTCTAAACAAGTTAACAGAATACCACCTACACTACACATGTACCTGGGTGAATGGCTTTGGGTTAAAAATAAAAGAGACAATCTTACGACGCTTATTGTGAAATCTTGTGTCTTGCGATGACGGCAAGCTCTCACACAATCTTAACGACGACTCCAAGTGATTGGCATCTGTCTATGCGGCGGCAAAATGGCATGCGAGTTGTACCATTTCTATACTATTGTATACGGACACTGTACGGATCATTCTTTCGCTCTTTCTTTTTAACTTCATTGTCATTATAATGCCACATATACGGCATGGAAAATTGCATTTCAAAAGAAACTGGCGTGCTAGTGGGGTGGGCATGGGGGAAGCGAAAGGAGGGTTTATGGCTAATGAAATACATCACTCATGTCGTATCAATAACGCAAACGAAGCACTTTTCGTGGCATTTGCCCCACCGCCGATGCCCCGTTGCCACTGGTTCACCTTTGCCATGTTGTCACTAATAAAGTTAACATGGCAAACAACTCTGTCTCTGCCAAAATGATGTGAACTTTATGCGCAAGCTAAATGTCGTCTGATGCAGCAGCAGCAGCAGCTGTGTATCACCAGCGTCATGAGGCAACACGCTTCGCCGCATGCGTCCAGCTAAAAGCTTTTGGTAAAAAATACAACAACTAGAAAAAATACAATCCAAAAAAATTGAGCTAAAACTGAAAACAAACAAAACGACGACGTATAGTATGTATATAGACGGCGAATAGAGGTGCATAGATGGATGGATGGATATGTATTGGTAGTTGGTGAAAGGTTTCCAGCTAAGTGAAGCGTTCACTAAAAACTCCTCCCTGATCAAAACCCCCACCCCCCTCCCCCCCCCCTGATTCCTAAAATAGGGACGTACTAAAGTGCTGAAGAACTCGAATGTAACATCGGTGGAAAGGGCAGCAGTTTACTATTTCTTGATGTTATGTTAATTCCGATTGCCTTTTTAACTGATGTTGATGTTAAAAGCGTTAGCCAAAAATTCATAGAGGACAAACACCATAGAAGATGGCGATTCCAAGAGATGAATGTCAATTCAAAGTCTTCAGAAAATAAATTTACGACAATTATGAACCTTTAATAAATACATTTCTCTTCGTCTCCATTGAATATGCTTTTCTTTTTGAAGAAATCTTTTGATATTTTGATTGTTGCACAAAAGGCTGGCACAAACTGTTTGATCTAACACGCCCACGAACAATTTAGTAAAGCTCTCATTTTTCATGCTGTTGCTATTCTTGCTGTGGTTATATTCTGCTGTCAAACTTCACCTGTCAATTTTGCTCACGTATTCACCTGCTGAGTGAATTTTACAACCACACTAACAGTTGTTGTTGTTGCTGAACCAAAAACTTTTACTCATCAGGATTATGCTTCAGCTGAAAACTATAAACCGATTTGTGTATGCGTTTTTCCATGATGCTGCACAAAGATTTCTCTCTCTCTCTCTCTTTTCTCATTCAACTATCCATCCATCGTCTTTGTCATCTCGATTCTTTTTTTTTTTTTTTTGTTTAAATGAAAACCGCAAAGTGTTTGGCAAGATTTCTTATTATTGTTGCTGCTATTGTTGGAGTTTTTGTCGTTTCTTGTTGTTTTGCCAATAGTGAAAAGAAGAGAATGAAATAACAAAATACAATTTGACCACAATTTGAAATATGGCCAGACGACAATGGGACGACATTCAGGACACTTTTGTTGCCTTTGGACAAACCTTTAAATGGTTGGTTGTCGGTATAAATTGCTAACAATGTAAACAAAGTGCTTAGCCACATTTGGGGTCCAACCGCCTGCCGCCCCTGACCCTGCCCCTACCACATGCCCCACTTTCTCTTTTATATTCCCGAGCTGGAATATATTTCATTATTTAGTTTTCGGTTCGATTTTGTGTGGACTCCAATGACAATGGACTAATAACCTTTTGCCCATAGATCGAAGCTGATGTCTCTATTAGAGATTGATGGAGATTGATGAGCGGCTGCCGCAAGATTCGAACAGGGCCGAGCTACTCTCTCCAAGGTCTCCAAGGGTTTTTCCATTGATATATCTCCAGGGAGAAATTCTTGTATCCGAAATTGTCTTGATTTCGACCTAGAATATAGATTTTTCGTTTAAGTCTTTAGCGCTCTTATTTTGGGAGGCGTTAATTTGTTTGCCTCCAATTGCCTCTTGGCCAATTCCGTCCCTGATGTTGTCAATTTCCGAAAACTAATAGGAAGAGACCTAAAGGAATTAAATGGCCTTTTCGTCTCTGGGGCAAGTTTATTACTTTAAAATCGCGCAACATGACTGACAATGAGTCTGAGAATTGGGCTGAGAGTGGAGTAAAAGAAACGTGGCGATTGCCAGCTCATAAAATGAATTTAAAAAGGGTCATAAAATATAAATTGAAATGGCATTGGCAACGACAAACAGAAATAAGTTTGTCTTTTACCAGTTCAAATATTTAGACAAAGGGGAAAATGTTAGAGAGGAGGATGAGTTGTCCCCCCACTTGCTCCCATCCAATCTAGCTGAATCTTTAAGCCGCCTTTCACGCAATTTCTTTTATTATGTGGACGCCATGCAGTTTGATTTTATTTTTTTCTTCTAGCAAATAAGCTGAGGAAAATAACAAGAGCAACAACAACAACAGAAAGGACATGAAGCAGGGCAAAAGGAAGGCTTAGCTTTAGCCCACGCATTGAGCCATCCAACCCAATGACCCTTGTCTGTTGCCGGGCAACCCAAACGCCACCCCGAAAATACAAAAAAAAGAAAGAAAACCAAAATGAGGGAATGAGAATGAAGAAAAAGGAGGAGGAAAAAAACCTGGCTAAGGGGCAATCATTTCTACGGTCATTTGGCGAGCTCAGGAGCTGCGCTTTCTCTCTACTCAGCCTTAAAATTGGAAAAATGCTGCTTTTGCTGCCGGTTTATGGCTTTTTATGACTGGGGCGTTAAAAATGTGCAGCGGCAGTAGCAATGTGGCAAGGGGGCACGGGGAGGGGCATGAGCTGGGGCAGAAGTAGGGGCAACAGCCCAGCGGCTCGAGTGCAATAAAAGTAAAACACATTGCCAAAGCAACTTACTGCAATATTTGCGCAATATGGCGGCCAACTCTTGTCTACCCCCTATCTAAGGGGAGGTGGGGGATGGGTATGGGTATGGTGTTGGGGATAAGGAGTGGGTCTGCACCATGTCTGGCTGGTACCATCCTTGGCTTCTCCTGCAACGACTTGGTCTTCGTTTGCTGCGTTCATTATTTATTTTATTTTATTAGAAATTATTTAGTGCAGCAGGAACAGGAGGAGAAGCAGCAACTAAAGAAGCTGCCTCCAGCTTCATCTTCTCATTGCACGGCCGGATTCCTTTTATTGTTATCTCAGTCATTCAACATTGGCATTGCAATTCCAAAATGGTGCACAAGCAGGAGCAGAACTGGAAGATGGTTTGGAAGGTGGCTGGCAGGCAGAGCTAGAGCCAGAGGCTCTTAATGTGCATTAAAGTTGATTAATTTTATTACTGCTGCTGCCAGGCAGGAAAAGTGCTGGAAAATGTCTGCATATACTATAGATTTTTCGTGAAGTGCTTAAATAGTCAGAAATGTGAGCAAAAGAAGCAACTTCCCAAGAAGCGACTTCCCAGCAGCGAGGTGATGCAAAATTTAACAAGTCGCCCAAGGGAATGGAATGGAAAAATCACAAAGTTCTTTTCTATAAAGACTCCAACTCGAGCTCAAATCCTGATCCAGAATTCTCCACCAGTTTTTACCCTTCTTTTTCATTTTCGAGCAATTATGGTTTACTTTAAATTGTGGAAATCTGTTTGTGCCCGTAGGTCGACTGTCGACTGGCTGCTCTGTGTGCTTGTTGGCATAGTTTATAAAATTATTTAATTATTTCTTCATTGCTAGAGTTGCCAGTAATCAAAAGTGACCATAAAAATGCCTTTCAGTCAATTTGATCGGATCCTTTTTGTAGGAGTTGGAAAAAAATTTTTAAAATACCAGAGTCGAATTGAAAGCGATTTTCACTTAACGGCCGCAAATCAGACACGAGGTGGGGAGTGGTTAAGGGGAAGCGAGTAGTGTGGGTGGCCGCATCATAAAAATGCATCAAGAAAAGCCGCCACAGTGTCTGGCCACATTGCTGTTGGTCGCTGCTGTTGCTGTTGATGTTGCTGCTGTTGCGGTGGTTATGCATTTGGCAGTCCAATTGGGCGATTGTCATCGATACTGATACGGATGCGCATTATGCCGGCTACGGGTCCACGGCTTTGTCCATCCGTCGTCCATTCGTCGGGTTACAGGTCTCCGTTTTTGGCCATTTTGCCCAAATGCAGCCAATGGGCCGCCGGAAGCGTCAATTGCCAATTGGGCGCCATTTTTACAGAGCGCCAACAACAGCACTAACAGCGGCAGCATCAGCAGTGGCCAAAAACCTCATCATTTGTTTTAATTCGCAGATTTCGGGATAGGGTTACTCTACGGAGGTATGGAGGGTGGGGAAAAGGGGTGGGACGTTTATGCGCTTGTTTGCGCTCATTTTCTCTTAGCCCTTGGTTACCAGTCGCCAGTCACCCAGTCTACACCTTCCCTTTCCCCTTGACCAATTCGCTTATTGTGTGTTGCATGCAACAGTCATTCGGCAATTGGCAATCGGCGCCGCTTTGTTATTTAGCCACTGTCCATTTTGAGGACGACTGACGCCGGTCGCCGGCTTTTTGCCATTGGATTTGTGGGAGCGCACCTGAAAATGACCATAATTAATTGCATGTACCTGTGGCCATGGAACCCTAACACCAACACCAACCCCGTCTCCAACTCCATTCCATTCCCTGCACTCATTCGCCCTTTGTGCTGTCAATTAGAGCCAACTCGTAGCGAACGTTGCGTTCTCTTTTTATAGTTTATACCCCAAATGGCCATATTGATTGATGGAGCAGTTGCAGCTAGGGGGATGAGGTGGCAGTAAACGGCAATTGGAGGCTGTCTCTGGATTGCAGCGTTTCAAATGGCATTCAAATGGTTTGCCTCATTTGATTGAAGTTTCCGCTTTTTAGGGTCGTAAAATATGTGTTTGATGATGTCGATTTTCCTTGCTTTTGGGTGGAAATTGTCCATGCAATCGTATCAATCAAAATTTGTTACGTAACTCTTTGCCTCACTCTCTGCCTTTCAAATAGGTAATACTTATATCTCCCACTCGATACTTCGAAATTGTTGTTTGTTACACAAAGAATCAATTTCCTCAATGCGTAGTGATCACTTTAATTTTCATTTCCCCGAGTGCAAGCAAGCAATAAGTGAATGAATATTTGCCCTTAAATGTATGCTATAAATTTCATAATAGTCCTAACTCTCTTAATAAAATGAGTACTCTAGATTCTAGAATAAGAAAATATATTTATGTAGTTTTCTCCTTTAAAATCTGAAGGAAGTTCGGCATACTTTCATTTAAAAGTTTAATCTGATTTGATTTCGCCATCTACTCATATCCAGTTGGAAGTTGTAGTTTGAGAAAATTTAAAGAATATGCAGGTGATTTTAGTTATTTGCATTTTGCCAACAACAAGAAACTCATATGGGTAAATGAAGATATTAGCAGGTGGCCTAAGGAGCTTGTTTGTCCAGGCCCAGGCCCAGGCCCCGGCCCTAGCCTTTCCTTTCTAACCCACCACTCCCCGGACAATCTTCACCTGCTGCTGCTATTGCAGTGGCAGCGGCATAATTGCCTAGCCGCAAATTAGTTTTATGGAATGCCGCGGCGATGTATGTATGTAGGTGAAGTCATGTTGTTATTGTTGCTGCTGTGGCCTCTGCAGTTGCTGTTGCTGCTGCGTGCATTGCTGCTGCTGCTGTCTGTTTGTATGAGCCCCCAAGGATATTAACTAGGATACTCTAGCTGCTGTTGCTGGCTAAGCCTGGCCACTTTGGCATTTGTTTGTGTAGCCAATAACCCGGGCAACTTCCTGCTAGTTGCCGCCAAGCTCATGAATGTTTGAACAGTTTGGGTTTTCGAGCTGGGGGGCTGATGGGGGCTGCCGCTGCGACGCGAGTTTTTCTTGTGCCTGGTGAAAATTCAACATGGCGTCAGGTGGGCGCTTTTATTATTGTTGTCTAGATGCGTTTTTTCCTTTCTCTTTTTGGTGTGTGCATATTAATTGGATTATCTAACATGTTATTCACATATGCGTGTGTGTGTGCGGTTATGTGTCTGTATGTGATAGTCACGTTAATCCCCAAGGATCAGCAAGTTGCGGCATGCAATTGTTTAAAGCATTTGCCCAAACAATGAAAAAAGGGAAAGCGAAACAGATACCAACTTGCCAGCAAAAAGACGCAAAATCAACATTAGTCCGAACGGCTGAGTTGCGAAGTAGGAGCAGAGTAAGGAGGTGGAGAAGCAGGAGCAGGCTTACCCTCTGCATAAATCACTGGGCACGAGTGAGCGAACTCAGCTGTAAGAACGAGGAGAAAGGGAAGCAGCTTTCCATGGTGGTTGTCTTGGTTTTTTTTTTTTTTTTTTTGGTGTTTCGGGGCTGGTCTGGGCTGAGATGGAGTGGGTGTGGGGGTGAGGGCGGGGGCGCTGTAACAACAGCAGCTGCTTTTGCTTGTGTAAATATTTATACAATGCCAATGTAAATTAAAAAACAGACAGCGGGCAACAAGTTGAAAACAATGTAAGCGCATGAGTATTAGAAAGGAATCAAATCGTGCGGAGTGGGCAGATAAATTATTCCCTTTAGATCGCAAGTTGAATACTCTAAATAAAGTAACCTCAATCAGTCAACAATTGGATAGCTTCAAGTAAGTAGATATCATCAAATTATCAAAGAGCTAAAGACATTTACAACCAGGCCAGTATCCGGTCAAATAATTTCTCGCAGTAGTTCATTCAAAAAGAGTTGTTTAGTTTTAAGCATTAAAGAAATGGTTACCAATCTTTAGTCGGTCCTCGGTCCATGAAAATTCTCTCAATGGGTTCTATCAATCTTCTAATAAAGTTATCTTAATTAGATACATGTTGACCTGTTTAATAGAGAAAGTGAAGTTGTCATAGAATTCCTCGTGCAGTTCCTCTTTAAATGGCAACAATTAAGAAAGCCAAGTGCTTCAATGGAAATCAGGAAACGGGCAAGGATTCACTCAAGCGTTAAACCAGAAAAGGGGTTGTCCAGACAAAATCAAATGGAATCTTTTGGTTTTGCCCAGGCATCATTAGCTGGCTCGTCTCGCTTGGTTATGGACTAATAAACTAAACCAAACCCAACCCAATGCAAAGCAACTGCCGGAGTTAGAATCAGAGCCGTTGTCAGAGGTCCAGACACAAATAAGTCCAACCAGTCAGCCGCAGCGGATTATACAAAACCAACAAACAAGCAGCTTAAAAAACCCAGGCGAGTGGTTGCCATGGACATGGACACACCTGCAGCATCATCAATGCAGGAAGGGAGTAATAGCTACTCCTTTGTTGACTTCACATATTTGCTGCTGCGTGCGTAAATTAACAAATAAATAGAATTTTTGTTTTGAGTCCTTGTGAGGAGAAAGACTAAGAGAGAGAGAAAGAGAGAGTGAGAGTCCTTTTGTTCTGTTTAACTGTATGTTTTGTCTAGAGATTCGTACATTGTCGTACCGGACATGACCATTGATTTGCCTCAGTGCCTTTCCTTTTTGCAATTTCATAAATTTCCGTGCAAAATGCGTAAAATGTGGCCAGAGGCCCTTCACCATCCTTCCCATCCGAACGAGCCAACCTGGAATGGCCACCCATATGGTCATCAACCCATGCGCCTTTCACATGTGTGTATCTAACTCTTTGGGCCATTCTCTCTTTGTATCTCCGACCGCAAACAACATTGCACTTTTCTTTTGTATTGCATTTTTGTTTGTCAGTCAGGCAGCTAGCCAGCCAGCAGTATCCATGGCTATTTGAATGTTGGCTAGCTGTCGGCATATTTGTTTGTCTCCATGTTGTCCAATGTATCCAATATGTACCTATGCACATATGTATGTATGTATGTACATACATATATGTATCTGGCAGACTCCGTGCGGGTTTGCAGCTGACATTACACTTTTTTGCCAGCATTCTTGGGCGGCCAGGCAAATGGGGTAGAAATGGCCCCCAACCATCGATTGTACTGTGTTGGAGGAAAAAATGACAGAAAAATCTGTGCAAATCAACTGACAAATGTATCAATTCAAAGGGATTTTTAACCCTTTGAAATTTCGATCTACAAAAAATGGATCAACATATCATAGCTACAGTAATCAACCGGAAAAAGTTGCATCTGCATTCACTGCTCACATGGAACGTTCTAATTCCAAGACGATTTGATGTATATAAATTGTTTGAACTTTGATTTACTGGATCAGAATTGTCCTTTATGTTGCTCTCTTTCTCTCTCTCGTTCACTCGCTAATTGATTATGAAGAAGCGGAAAGCGTTTGTGCTTCTGTCAATTCAACAACTACGATTTTATTGTTATTTTCGCAATTAAAAAACAAATTTCGCATTGATTGGCAAACCCATGGCAGTTCACCTACAGCAGTATGCTGTTGGGTGGAGAAGGCACAAAGGGCAGGAGGACGTCCGAGGATGTAGGAAGTCTGAAGTTGGAAAGAGTCGTTTGGCTGACGTCTTTCTCAATTAAACTAAATGACAGCGCGGGATAGCACGAGAGGGACAGTCGGGGACCGGGGCAAACTCTTTGGGCATTGCTATTGTGAAGGCTGTAAATCTCGTGCAGGGAAACTTTTTTAAAATTAAATGACAAACACACATAAATAACAGAAATACGTGTATGTGTGTACCATTGTTTGTGTGTGTGTGCGTGCAAAATGCATTTAATTTGCTGCAAAGTGGCTGACGGCAGGACAACTCTCCTGGCCCGTTCTGGCCTCGTCCTGAGCTCGGCCTGGCTCCAGCCGTGTTGGCACCTCATAGAGTGTGACAGAGAGAGAGAGGGAGCAGCAAGAGGTGCATGGGGAGTAGCGGCCGTCGTAGCGGGAGCTCTACTTTGGCTTTTAAAATGATAAAAGTCTCCGCTTGTCGCGACAACGAGACGCCAACATAGCGGCGTAAATTTCAATTAAATGTGAAAGCAAAACAAATTTTAACTTTATTTGGAAAAAAGCAGAGCCAAGCGTATCTCTCTTCTCCCCGTTCCCACCCCTGCCCATTTTGCAGCCACACCCCCTTTCCGTACCGACCACCTCTGCCTTTCACACGAACTACGTTTATGCCATACAAAATTTACAGCAATTCCGAATAAATACACACTTACCTTGAATATCACTATGTTAAATATATTATCTCTTTTTTTTATAACTTTTCAATTGGTTTTATTTCTAATTTGCCACTTTCTCTTTTGCTTTGCTGTTAATGCCAGTGTTAGTTAACGTCTTAATTAGCAGCTGCCGATTATTAATAGCTATTAAAATCGATAGTGATGATCACTTGTAGACTTAAAAAAGAGGCTAAATATTATAGTGGTTTTACGGTACGCAGTTCTGATGAACGTTATATTTCAAATTAATTTGCGCAACTTGATTAATTGAAACTGGATCTAAATTAGTGATATTGATATATTTATTTTAAAGTATCAATGGAAAATTCAGGCACTTTATCATCATTTACTGATTAGGGTGTAAACTCTGAAAATATTCTGAAAATTTCGTAAGCCTAAATGTAATTGTGAATTCCATATTTCAATGTGTATGTGTGTATGAGTGTGTGTGTGTGTGTGTGTGTGTATGTGTGTATGCGTGTGTGTGTGTGTGTGTGTGTGTGTGTGTGTGTGTGTGTGTGTGTATGTGTGTTGTCCCTGTAATTGCCATTTGTTGGCTGTTGTTGTTTTTGTGTTTGTTATAATAACAATTACTTGAAAAATACTCCAATATCAGCAGCAGAGCCCGTAAAATTATTTAAATGCTTTTTGGGCTGAGTGTACGGGGATTACCGAGCATATACAGATAAACTCGTACACACACACACATATCCATTGACACACACAACAGCGCCCACATACACAGATACACAGAGCGGGCAAGTGAGAGAGAGAGAAAGAGAGACAGACAGACCGACAGACACTCACCAAGGCCTTGTTAAACAATCAGAAAACAGCCACCATTATGCTGCAGCTGTTTGTGGGATGATTGTGGGTGGTTGAGTGAGTAGTGGGTGGATAGTGGGGCGTTCCTGTGTGCCTTGCGCCATGCGTGTATTGTCTGTTGAAGTTCCGGTCTTGGGGGCCCCGGCGAGGCCGTCAGACAATTTGGTTTAATTGATAGTTTGGATAATGTAATTATAGACAATTGCGTTTCATGCGAAACCGATTTGCTGTTGCTACCGATTATAATGGCCAGCAACAACAACAACATCAGGCAGAACAATGCTCAAGTGATGTCCAGCGAGGATAAGAGTGCGTATATATCCCACCCATCCACACCCCCTTCACTACAATCATTCGCTCTGTCCCTCGTTCATTGCGGCATGGAGTGATGTCCATGTTGGCCTACTGGAAAAGCAAATAAACCAAAGCAAAAGGGAAAAAATTGTTCCAATTGGCGGAAGCTAAATGAATATGTTAACCAAATGAAGTGCGTTAACATTAAGTGTTATTAAGTCAGTTGCGGCGCGAAGGCCAACTGTAATAGCAGTAGTATCGAATAACCGAATATGAAACACTCTGAGACATATAAAAAGAATTGTGATGCGTCAACATCAAAGAGATCCCATCGATAACGTATCCCTTCCCTCCACCACTTCTTCAGTAAAGGAGGATGATCTACAGATCTAGATTTAAAAAACCTTAAAGAACTGATTTAATGATAGTAACTCATCTGCAAAAGGATAGATTCAAGCTTCTAGATTCATGATCTCAAAGTCTATTGCAATTGAAGCGATATTAATATTATTCCATTTTTTTCTAAGACGGAAAACTCAGTGGTGAATTTCCCAAAGGGTTCTTGGTTGCTGGTTCCTCCACAGCTGCAAATGCGTATTTCCATATATATTGAAGAAAGTTTTCGCCAACACCTTCGCTAAACGTGCGGAAGACTTAGTTTACCTAGTTAATTTCCTCTTTTTCTGTGTTTTTATATTTGGGTCTAATCCCTTCAGGATTAACACATGATTTTTCTTTCATTAGCCTTGACATCGGGAGGGACGAACTTATCCAAACGCCAAGCCAGCTCGATTATCTATACCAACTTGACTCGGTGGAAAACTTTGCTTATTATAACTATATGAAAGTGACATGACTCTACTTCAGTGCAAAGGCCTTCCGAATACTCCGTCACTGCCACTTGCCCCCACTTCCAAGAGGAAAAGCCGCACACGTTTTCCCGTTGAAACTTTTTATTAGTGTCTCAAAATGGGCAGAGAAAAGATTGTCTATGTGAGACAGAGATAGAAAGAGAGAGAGAGCAAAAGAGAAAGAAAAAAAATCATAGACATGACTTGATGGGAACAACGCTGCGTATGATTAATATGCTGCACACGTCTAACCGCAAATATTGATTTTTAAATAAGATGACGCCACTGAAAGTGGGCCACGCCCCACTCAGACCACACACTCACAGACATCCTGTCAAACTTTTTCTCTTTCTTGAGCTAAAAATCAACAACGAAATTATATAATTTGCAATGTAATCAGGAAACTTTAAATGTTAAGCTCAAACAACGACAATAAAGCAAGGGTCCTCCCTTGCGGATAAAGGACTGTGATTTGAGCCTATGGCCTAGGCGGCGTATGAGTAATGCCCGCCTATAAGATTACTCATACGTAAAAGCCGCAAAAAAAGAAAGAACAAAAAGTGGCTGTCATGCAGGAACGCTCTAAGAGCCGCGTCCAAGCACTTTGACAAATGAAACATGGTGACGCCTTCCCTATACCACCCGATCCCCCCCCCAATCGCTACCCATCATCTCTCCCCCGCCGTATCCTGGGATCCGTATCGCCATTGCTGCTGCTATGGAAAAGAGCTGTAAAAAGGGCCGTGTCACCGTCGTCGCCATCGTCGAGTTTTAATGCCATTGATGGCTTATTTCAGGTTTACGACTTTATTTTTCCTACCTAGCCAATGTCTGTTCATCTCCTCGAACGGCGGAGGGAGGCTTATATTCTTCCATACTCCTCCACGGATCCGCCTTTGTGTCTGCCGCTTCCATCTATGGCATTCACTCACCGTTCGCATTTGTAACTTTTGACTATGGCAACCGCGTTGTGGGTGGGCAGTAAACTTAACCTCCTCCCACTCCCATACCCACTCCCACTCCACTTCTGGTACTGCTACTTCGACTCCCGGTTTAGCCTGAAAGTATGCTTGAGTGGTTTTTAGGCTCAGTTGTTGTTTCTATTTTATTGCAATGGCAAATTCCACGCTTTTTATTGCAACTCCATTGGAGTCAGTTAGTCAATGGTAGGCGGCAGTCGACAGTCCACAGACGGCAAGCATTGAACTGTGAGAGTTTCTCCCCCGAAATGATCCTATAAATGAACAGGGTATTATGGATTTGTTAGATGACTTAACCTTACTTGGAACATAGATATGATGCCATGGCACGAGAGCAGAGCGCAACGAATCCCAAAGTGAAACCATGACAAAACAGAAAATAGTTAAAACCAAAGTCGAACTATAATATTAATCCACGCTTAGCTCAAATCACTCAGCCATTTAACAACATTTCAGTTAATTTCCCCTACAGACAGGTAAGCCAATTGATGAAAGTCATTTGCTATATAATCCTTAACATTTGCAGCTGAAATTACAATTTTCCTTTAGTCGTTTGAAGCTTGAACTGTTCATATTATATCTACATCTATCTGTGTCTATTGCTTCATGTTCATTACAGAGTATAAATTCTTCGTTTCAGTAGCTCTCTTACTTGTTTTTTTACCCTCTACATATGTAGGTGAACTGTATCGTTAACTCCTGCCAGCCTGCCTGTCTGTTTGACTGTCCCTCCGTCTCCCTGTCTGTCTTCCTTCCCTTCTGTTCGCCATGCAACAGCATGTTGCATGTTGCTGAAACGCTCAGCTAACAGCAAATTTTTTATTGTCAGCATTTTTTTTGTTGTTTTTATGTTTTATGCATATGGCAAGCGGCAAGAGGCATGTGGCCATGGGGCACACAAGAGGCGAATCCTTCTGATGAACGCGGCGCATTGACATTGTCTCTCCTCTCTGACGTTAAATAAAATATCCTTCTTCTATATAAAAATAACAGAGAAGTTGGTGGGTTGGCGATGCCTGCCAGCTGCATCGATTAAGCGTATCTAACGGATATGAAGAGGTGTATGTGTGTGTGTTTGTGTGCATGGAAGAGGGAGGAAGCCAATCCTTTTCTTTTTTCGTTTTGCTCCTGTTGCTTTTGTTGTTGTTCTGTTGGTATGCAGGCTACACGTGTTGGTAACATATTTTTGGACATTATTACAATGGTTCCCACAAAATCCGACCTCCCAACCCCAACCCCAACCCCAAACCCCGACACCGACCGCGATGCCCTATCCTTTACGAGTTCGAATGCTGTCAATATGGATTTTATGGGTTCGTTTGTATCTGTGTGCTTGTGTGTGTGTAAGTGTGGGTGAGCGAATGGTTGAGTGGCTGAGTGTGTGGGCGCTTTTTTTATGAACACTTGAGTGTATTCAAGTTAGCAGCGTGTTTTGAATGTGTTTTGGGTGCCCCGACCTCTCCTGTCCCATCCAGCTCGATCCCGTCCAGCCCTTAGGTACACTCCCCCCAAACAACCCAAAACATCAACAACAACAACAGAATGAAAATGTGGCAAATGCATTTTATTTCAATTCAAAAAAAAAAAAAAAAAAACACACACAAAAAAATGCTTGTGTTTGGAAATTTTTACCATAGAAAGCAAATAAAGAAAAGTAACTAAAGTCAAGTGCATTGAAGCAATTTCCTGAGGGTCATCATAAAAATTGTGAAGAACAGTTCAAACATTGCAGAAACAAGATCAATATATGGAAAAAAATTATCTTCTTGTTTTTATCTTCTTTTAAACACTCATTTCCAATTGATATATTTTTTCTTTCAACTTGATAAGTTTGAGCCTTAAACTCTAGTTTTTTTATTTAATTTATCAATTAATGGACTCCAAATTTTAATAGAATTAGAGACATGAGAAGATGAGGATTTCTCACTGGAAAATGTTGATAAAAATGGAGATGATCCAAATGCCATGGGTATTCAAACTCCGGCACCATCAATTTCTCGTCGCCTCAATTTGGTCATTCCATATAATGTGTGGCAATTAATAGGTCTCTCTCTCCAAAGAGAGAGCTCTTTGGTTATCGCTCTCTCTCTCTGTCATTGGCTCTGACTCTGCCTGCTCTCACTGGCATTCGATCAGTTAATATGCTCTGCATATTCCTATATATAATTCATGCCTTAGTATTCGCATTCATATTCAGGTAAGCCATGGCAATATTGGCCAATAAAAAAGCTTAAAATACAGCTATAAAATATACAATTTTATATACATCGGCCTTAATGAAAAGCATTTTCGGTCGCGCCCAAATCCCACCTCCAACAGCCCAGAAAACAAAATCCAAACCAAACTGAACTGAACTGAATTTCATGCTTAAGCTCTGTAAAATTAAAATTTAATTGAAGCCGCCTCCCATCCATATCACCATCCTCCCCACTCGCCCCATCCTCCAGCCATCTCACTTTAACAATTCAGAGCCTTTTTGCAATGCGTAACATTAACAAGAAATTCTCTGGAGGAGCAGCAGTAGCAGTAGCTGTAGCTGTAGCTGAAGGAGGGATGAGTGGAGTGGAGGCCCCACAGGAAGAAGGCCAAATCCCAGTATAAAAGACAAATGCAATCGACGAGCCAAATCAGCTAACCAATGCGAACAGAACCAGAGAAAGGAGCGGAAAGGAAAGCAAGGGGGCACGGGTGGAGTAACGCTGGTGCATGTTTTGATAGCGTAAATTATGTTATAAAATTTATTTAATTTCACTTTTCTGCTTTCAGTACAACTGAACGTTTTGTTGGCTCACGAAATGTGCTCTGGGCATGCACATGGGTCTCCATTCCATCCATTCCATGCTTGATGATATTCCCCATATCCGACAGGATTGTAAGGTCCCGGGTGTATTGCAAATTGTGCAGGGTTGCCAACTCCATTTCACTTATCCTTATCCGCCCACCCCCACTCTCTCTCTCTCTCTCTCTCTGTCGCTCCTTTTTCTTTGAATGGCGTGCCCAGTTCCTCTACATACATACATATGTAGGTATTTATGTTAGCCCCGGCAAAGAAGAAACATGCAAACATTTTGGTGGTGGCCAAAAGTGAAATGGAAAGCGCCATCATCATGTAACCAAATACTTCCCTTACATGTGTGTGTGTGCGCTGCAGCTATTGACCATCCTTCTTAAAAGGAGCAAATTACACTCAGTTTGCGACTATTCCATTTCATAGAGACGGACGCGTGAGAGAACTATCCGAATGATCGTTGGCATGGAGAACCGAAATACCTTTATAATTGGTTTCAATTGAATCAAAATGTCCAGAATGGAATCATTTGCTTTGCATTGGAAATGCCGTCTCTAGTCTTTGGGTCCCTTTTACCCACTGTTGGTTAAACCAATCCAACTTAAACGACTTGTCGTGGTTGCCTAAATAATTAAACATCAATGACACTTAAACGTAAATCATGAATTTTGCATTGACAAGCGGCAACACGGCAAGAAACACAACACGAGACACGTGCAACATTTGCTCTTGCTCCAGCAAAGAAACATTAAGCAAATGAGGGGGTGACTCAGACCCCTTTAAGCCGTTGCAACAAAACAAAAACGATCACTTCTCGTCCTCGCTCTCGCCCTTTCCCTTGTACTCGTATTCGTCGTTCTCGTCATCTGACCATAAACAGAGAGACAGCAAAATGTCAGCGCCACCGGAAACAACACCCGAAAAAAATGTACATGGAAAATGTTGCAAGTTTCCGCTTCAAGTCTAAGCTTCCTGCAACAGACAAAATCCCCCAGCTGGCTAGAGCTCAAAACATTCCGGTACAACGTCAACTACAACTACAATTGAAAGAACTATGGGCCAACAATTTGTTGCTCTTCCTCGACCGGCAGCAGGCAGCAGGGAGGACGGAGCAGGAGCAAGTGCTAAAGCTGAAGCTGAAGCTGGAGACAAAGGCAAAGTCAATGTCGAGATGCCGGCTGAGTTGTCAACGCGCTTAAAGTTGCCTTAATTGCTCTCATTGTTGTTGTTGTTGTTGTTGTTGTTGCTGCCGCTGCTGCCGTGCTGCTGGTGCAGTTTTTATGGCTGTCCGTGTCATAGTCGGCGTCGTCGTCGTCGCTGGCTGGGCATGCATAAAATATGCCAGAGACAGAACCAGGAGGACTGGCAACTGACGACATATTTTCCACTGCCTTTTCAGGCTGTTAATTATTATTATAGACGTGTGAGTCTGGCTCTGGCTCTGGCTATGGGTCTGTGCCTAGGTCTGAGCAACCATCTAACCATCCAACCATTCAACCTTCCGACCATCCAACCACATGCAATAAAACAGCACTTAGACATCGGCATAGACACAGACAGCAAAAAAGAGATGGAGATGGAGAGAACACAGTCTGAGTCCAACGGCTCATCGGGGAATACTTTGCCAAATTGCACACAGTCTGCCCCAAACCATCACGGAGAGGGAGCCAGAAGCAGTTGTCTACTGGTTTTATCGGACGCTGCCACTGCCACTGCCCCTGCCCCTGCCCCTGCCCCTGACCTGCCACTGGGCCACTCATTTGACTAGACGCCTCCATATCGCCTTTTGTATCACTATGAAATTGTTGCATGAATTTTGGGCCCTCGCAGCTTAAGAGTCGCTGTCCGAGAATCACACTCGTTTAATCAATTCTCTTTCTGTCACTCCCTCTCTCTCTCTCTCTGTTCTTATATGTGACTTACCTTCAATCTGTCTTAAGCTCTAGACCACACACACACATATGTATGCTGCCAGCTAACCGAATGGTAGCTGATTGCCAGTGACAATTTTATTGAAACTTGTAGAACTACATCCTCCACTTCTTGGTCTATAATCGAAAGGTGGCTTAATCCTTACCCTAAGTAGTTGGCCGCCAGCTTATGGTCATTTAAAAGACATTATTCTTAAGTTGCTTTTGTTTTATTCTCCAGGTGAACTAATCGCCGGCTAAGCTGCTACTGCTGTTGCTGCTGTTGCTGGTGATGGTAGTGGTAGCAAGAGTCTCTTGGCTAAAAGTCAGCTAATTAGTTGACACTTTGTCTTGGACCACTTAATTAGCTAACAATTTTTGCTCAACATTCGAGAAAGAAAGAGAGAGAGACTAGACAGTATTTTTTGCTGCTCCTGCTCCTGTTCCTGGTCCCCTTCTGTCTGCTAGTGCAATGCTCCCCGCACATACAAATTGTTGGCGGGGACAATTGCATTCCAGTTGCGTAACAGAAATGGGCGCCAATTAAAGTTGGCGGCTGCCTCCGCATTGTTGGCAACGTCGGCGGCATCACCAAAAACTTCGCCCAGCATATTTAAACTTTTTTTCCCCCCAACATGACATTATTGTTGGTGGGTTGTCGCGGGGTAGGAGGAGCCAGAGCAGCCGAGAAAAGGGAGGAAACAATGGGAAGGAGGGATTTTATGTGTATGATTTTAATTCCATTAAAAATTTTGCGCGAAGCATGCAAAATAAATTCAGAAAAATAACAACAACAAAAAAAAATCCAGTTAAAAAAGAGACAAGAGAGAAAGAGAAGGAGAGAGAAAAGGCAGTATCACATTTAAAATATTTTTATTGCTAATACTTTTTGTTGTTACTGCTGTTTTATTTTTTGTTCTTGTTGTGCTCTACGCTAATTAAATGTGTAAATTGTTCAAGTTTTTAATTAAATGCGACAAATGTCTACAAAAATTAAGACAAAGCAAGCGCCAGGACAAAGGATTGCTCAATGGCTCTATTGTTGCAGTTGCAGCTTAAGTTGCTGTTGCAGTTGCTGTTGCTGTTGCTGTTGCCCGTATGGCAAATGTTGATGCTTTGTCTACAGAGTGAGACTTACAATAGAAGCTCGTCAATTTTTTCGAGTTCACTGCAAAAAGAGGCGAGCAATAGTTGAGCAACACACACAGTAAAAATAAAGAAAAAATAAAAAGACAAGAAATTGTCAAAATTGACCGAAACAGCAAGCAAAAAAATTGCCCATGCACAGTGGGTCACATGAAAGGAACACCGCTCATAAATCGACACACTCGGCTAAGAAACTACAAATAATGAAAAATATTTCTAGAGTTCAGCTTACTCCATCCTAAGCTCAGGATTATCGGGTTGCTGACCGATGTACAATCGGATTGCTCTGCATATCGACCACTGTGCAGGGACACGCTGGGCATAACGTTATTGAGTACATACAAACATATCATACTAAAACACATACAAAGAATAGAATAAAATAATACAAAATAAATGATGTCTTTTAAGCATACAGGACTAAGACAAGGCATAACAGATATTCGATCGTTCGATTTTTGGCAAACATTTAAGCAACATATTTATGATGATGGGAAGCTCGGGTGGCTCTGGTGGACACAAAACTCAACTATTCCTCTTTGTTCTCCAATGGTGGCACCTCCCAGTATTGCTCGTCCTGGTGCTGTTCGTCCTTCTGCAGATTACGGAAGTTGGTGTACTTTAAAACGGCACCTGCGAGTGGAAATGGGGGGTGGGGGGGGGAGGAGGGGGAATTTATATACTGCATTGATTATTTCGTCCACTTACCTGTCAATATGCCACCACCTATGGCTATCAGCAGTGTCACAACAATGCCAAACAGTTGGTAGCCCGCCTGGGAGCTGGCGTTCCTACCCAAGCCCTAGAGGAGGTGAACACAAAACTGATTAGCTGCTGCAACATTTGGCAATTGTGGTCAAAGCTTACGCCCATAATTTTGGTGACAGTGCCATTATGGCCCACCATTGCTGGGAAAATGTCCTCCAGCTCCGATTGGTAGTCATCCACAGTGACCATTGAGGCATAAATAGCCGAGGCAATGGCCGAAATTAATGCCGGCATCCCATGCAGATTGTGTACGCCACAGGTGTCATGCAGTCGCAAGTTGGAGGTTAACCAGGGCTGGACAAGTATACAAACAAATCGGTAAGGAACTTACTATACTCCGCATCTGATCCCAAAAGACCACAAAATGTATCCCCACCCAACAGAGATCTATCTACTATAATGATTGGTTTCTGGATGGACATGTATGGGAAACACCGTTGAGTATTGAGGAGCATTTCTATATATCACCAAAGAGCGCTTCCTGGTCAATGTTTAAAAGAAGGCCCATTTCATTTTGGTGTCCAATTTGCGACATGAAAATAAATTGTACAAAATTGACAATAAATGCCTTCAGGCTAGGTTCCCTTCCCTTCAGTTACTGTTTCTCAGCCTCAATCAAGTGTCCAAAAAAAAAAACACTCTGCATGAACAGGACAACATCTGAATTTTTGCAGTTAGTAGTAGTCGCTCCCATAGGTTGTAGGTTGTTGTTGGTTGTAAATGGAAGTATGCCCGGCGGGCAACAAACTTTACTCATTAGCGTCGCATTTTTCCTAGGCTCCACTAATTAAAGCGCAGTGGACGAGCAAGAGGCTGGCCAGCGACTGCTAAATGCAACTGCCAATGGTCGAACACCCCTCCCACACCTCCGCCCTTCTGTTGGACTAGGCATTTTGAATAGTAGTCGTCGTCGTAGTGGTAGTACTCGATGCTGTGTGGGTGGAGGTATGTTCAATGTATGGATTACGAGGGCTCGCTGCCTTTTTCCCCGCATTTTTTGGTTCGTTCGTTCAACTTACGGTTAAATAGCGATAGCCGAGCACCGAAACCGTGCCGGCGATAATGCCAATTAAGACAGCACCGTGTGCGCCGAGAAGCAAGTTGCAAACGGTGCCAACAGCCACGCCGCCGGCCAGTGTCGAGTTCTGCACGTGCACCATATCCAATTTATTCTCATGGCTGACAAGTGCGGATACAACGAAGGTGGTCACTGCAAAAATGGAAACGTAAAGGATATAGTGGGTGGGTGGGCTGGCTGGGTGAGTCGGTGAGTCCGTGGGTGGGTCGGAGTCACAGTAAATGGTTACAGAAACTCGAACAAAAGCCAGAGTTGGTTATGGTTCTAAAAATTCCAAACTAACATGGGGTTACATTCATAAGTTTTCCCAAACTGAATTTTTCGGTCGGTGGGTGAAGTGGGCTATGTGGACAGAGCGAGGCGGAGTAAGTTGAATCACTGGGCAGGTGGTATGTGGCATAGCTTTCATTTGGTTTCATTGTGTTAATGATTCTGTGAATGGGCGCAAGCACAGCACAAGTTCAGATTGCCCAGATTGAATACATTTTCTTTCATAATTAGATGATTTTTCTTGAGGGGCTGGAAATGGTAGAAAATTGTTTGCTTTTCAAATTCAGCATCATCTCACGATTGGAATAAAAACTACAAATAGACAAAACTACATTTCAAGCAATAGAGTTGTTTTAGTTGGAATCTATTTAATATTCCAATCTAACTGACTAAAAACCTCGTTTCTCTATTTTTATCTTTTTTCGAGGTCATCCACAATATTGAAATAGGTGGCACAGCTATTTAAAATCGGCATACAAATGGCTTAGTTAGACAATTGGCAAGATGATCATTCGCTACGTATACGCCATGAATGCCATGAACTTAATTCCTCTTGAGACGTAAAAAGAAAATATGAAAACTTCATCAACAATTTAGTTACCTTCTAGGGAAAAGATGGTCTGATTTGAATGCTCCGTGTGGACAAATCTGAGATGAACCACAAATTGAGAGACTAAACAGCAGAAGGTCTGACATATGTATGTAGATCACAGATTTCATTTAGTTGATGCTATCAAGTTGCAACTAAGCAACCGTTTGTGGCCTAAAGCCAAAACTTAGCACCATAAATTAGAAAGTAGAAAGTTGACTTTTGTCGGACTAGTCTCTTTTGTTGCTCTCGGCCAGGAATTTGTGCTGCTGCTGTCAACTGTCCCTTCTGAAAATCAAATGTCATGTCCACTCTGATGCCATGCAACCACAACCGCAACTCATAAACACACACACACACACATAAACGCAAACACACACACATGGAGCAGTGAAAAAGTAATAAAAATGTTCAGCCAGAAACAACTAAATACTACAAACTAGTAAATACTAAATATACATGCCATAACATGGGGCAAGGACTCTTCAGTTTATTACCAGGACACAAAAAGCATAAATCTCAGCAAAAAATAAACACTAAATACTTAAAAATCTCCTCCATTTAATGGCGAAACATATGTTGCAGTAATAATAATTTGCATAAATTAGTTGAAATCCGTTTCGGGTTTGGGCTACGGGTTTTGGGTTTTGGCTTTGGTTGGCTCCTGTGGCATGGCCAGTGGCAAATAGAAATAAGTGAAGCAAATCACAAAAAACCGCAGCAATTTCAAAACAGCTTTTGACATTGTCCAGACGACACACGCATCCACACCCCCTCTAAAACCCCTCCACACACACACACACACACACACACACACACACACACACACAAAATTACAAGAAGAACACAAAATGCTGGCTTAAAAATCAATTAAACAGCTTTTTTATAGTCCACAGAGAGCCAGAGAGGAGCAGGAGCAATGCCAGCATCGGAGCCAGGAACTGGACTTTGGCTCAACAAAGCTAAGCCGAAAGCGTACGAGATTTGGACGTTGCCGATGTCGTTGCTCGAACATTAAACAATTTAAATTAACGCCAATGGTGTCACTTGCGACTATAAAATGTGTGTATTGTGCTTAACATTGTCGGTCCACAATGCGGGCCAGGGGCGACATTGACCAGAGACCCAGGCCAGGCCAGACCGAGACCCAGACCCAGACCCACACCCAGACCGGAGCCCAGTCTCCCTTCCCTTCCCTCCCGTTTCTCACTGGCTCCTTCATGGTGTGAAAACAACAACTGGGGCGTATTTTTGCTGTTGGCGCCGCATTTGGACACCAAATGGCGTCGTCGTCGCCGTCTGCCATGCATGTCCTCTACCTCCCTTCTCCCTATCCCCTGCACCCGCATGCAGGACAACAGACACACCCATCCGAAGAACGCCTCTAATTTCAGCATTGAACTGAACCCCAAGCTTTAGTTTAATTAAGGCAACAACAACTACATGTCCATATACATACATATAGTGGAAGCCAAGTAACTGGCCACTGAATGGTCCAAGGATTGAACGGAAACGGAGGATGCAGCGAGCGGGGCGGGAACTAGAGATGGTAACAGCCGCACGTTGACTCAACTAATCGCACATCCTTCCGCATAAAATGCCCTAACTGAGACGACAACTCCCACTAATCGTACACTCGGAGAAAAAATATGGGTTTATTTAATTGCTGAGATTGGGATAAACTTGATTTTGACTTAGATTGTCTGCACTATCGATTGTCTGGACTGGACGGAAGGAATCGGTGGGTAGGTTCCCTAGTTAGTCAGGAAACTGTATTACTTGAATGTAGCGTATTGAGAGTGCGGCATGAGTCTGTGCGGTGTCTGGATAGCTCATGTGCCACGATGTTACTATGTGTGTGTCTGTGCCAGGGCGATGCTTAGGTGTTACCTCCGGTGGTCGGTCGGTTGGTAATGTGAAGGGCTTTAATAACCATGGCATGACCATGGGTAGCAGGCCACAGCTAGGCAGCCCAGCCATCCAGCCAGCCAGCCGGCAGCCAAGTGACGCCAAAAGCTGAACGAGACCCAGGACTTGGCTTATCTCAGCTGCTGCTGCTGCTGCCGCTGCCAGTGCGCCGCCGCTTAGGTCCTTTGTATACATTTAATTTGTGTTTTGTTATTTACATTAACCCAGGCAGGCAGGCAGGAGGCAGGCGGGCAGGCAGGCAGGCAGGCAAGGAAACTTTACTTGGCTGCCTTTTTTTGCCCTCCTCATTCTCCCACTCACCATGCCATTCTATGTTTATATATATATATATATAAATATACATATACATATATTTATTTATTTGTGTATGTGGAGAAACAACAAGCTAGCTAGCAAAAGGCTATGGCCAGTCTGACCTCCTATTTTACCGCCTCCTCCTGCCACTTTTTATGTTCGCTACGTGCTCAAAATAAATTTTCAAATGTGTTAACGAAACTATTTGACATTTAATTAGTTTGTGAGTTGCATGCATAAAGATTTCAGGATTTGGATCAGACGAGAGCCTTTTCAATTTCAACATTATAATTAACGTGGCTAAGAGTTGGAGGTGCTGGTGGAGGCAAAGGTGGGGCAAAGTTGTTGGCCCCGCCACTTGATTCATATAATTGGCCCGCTAGAATAAACGTGACTCACCTGTTGCCGCGGCTAATGATAGAAACGTGTTCAAAATGGCTCGCTCCCCGCCAGCTCCTTCGGCCAGAACCGAGTTAAAGCTGGGCCAATAGACCCACAAGAAAGTGGTGCCGATCATGGCGCTAATATCCGACATATAGTTGGCTCCCTCAAGTTTTCCGGCTTCATTCGAGTCGCTGGCCGGACGCAGCATTAGAGCCACAGCCAGACCAAAGTAGGCACCAAAGGCATGGACCGTAATGGAGCCGCCACAGTCACAAATCTGGAATTGGCAATGGGGAATCATCATAGAGGATCTCCCTCACCTGATCTCGCTCGCTACTCACACTCAAGACATTGAGAGCCAGATACTCGTTGGCGGCAAATAGGGCCACCTCGAAGATGGACATGCAAAGCAATTGAATCGGCGTGGTCCTTCCCAGCAGTGCTCCCATGCTAATTAATGGTACAGCAGCGGCAATATCTGCATCGATGATGTTCTCCAAAGACAAGCTAGAGAGAGAGTCAGAGAGAGATTAGAGTGACAAGTCGGAGATAGAAGATAAGGATGCCCATTACGCCCTGTCACACGGGGTCGTCCTGCCTGCTCGGTGTGACATGCATAAAAAATTATCACTTACAAAAATGGTCGCCAAATGAAATGAAGTGAAATATAATTCATACATCTTGCTTTCTGCGAGGTTAACTTTAAGAGTTTACCCGCGAATAAACCTATTGATAGTCCTATGCATTGACAGAGAAGGTTAAAGCATCTATATTGTATCTCCATTTAAGCGGCCTTTCACCCTGATGGAGGAGAACCTTTTATGATGCATGATCAATATCTATTTAGTTGACTTATTTAGTACTTTTCCTGCCATGCTAATAGAATGTGGGTTGGGTAACTTTTTGGGGTAGCCTCGTTCATCATTCCCTTCATCCTTCTCCTTCTTGAGAGCATCTTTTTCTGGGCTTTTTTTTTGTTTTTTGTTTTTTTAAGAGCTTTTGTTTGCTATTTGACTTTGTTGCCCATTTCACTTAGCATAAGTAGCGGCAACTGTTTGCCACACCAACCACCCTGCGCCCTCCGCCCTCCGTCTCACTGTCCAAGTTTGTCTTGCTCATTTAAAGTAATTGCTTTGAATTCATTCCACCTTCAGGGTAAATTTTCAGCTTTTTTTTTCTTTCTTTCTTAATTTTTCTTCAACCTGTTTGTTTTTTTAACGAGAGAAAGAGAAATCTATGGGTGTGTGTGTGTGTGTGTCCCCGGACTCAGAGTTGGCAAAGAATGCAATTAATTAATTGATTTCTCTTACCCGCTATTTGCCTTTGTTCAATTTGATTACCTGATTTTGCCCGACTCCATGTGCAGGAAGCCCTTCATCAGGATTGACCATTGCACCACCAAAGCGGCCATAAACAAGGTATATCCTGTGGCACTGTATCCATATTTGCGCAGAAAGGTCATCAGAAAGCCGAAGCCAATGAAGATCATAACCTGAATGTCCTGGAACTCTGCACCATCATATGTAGAAAGAGAAGAAGAGGAAAAAAGACAGAGGGAGAGAGAGAGAGAGAGAAGGAGAGAGAAAGAAGGACGTTTAATTGAGTCAAGTCGCTACCAATTAGATGCCCAATTGTCTGCTGCCAAAAGTCAATTGCATTGAGATTGATGTCACTATTGGACGCCCAAGATATATATCTATATATATGTATGTATGTGTGTGTGTGCCTCTCTGTATATGTGTGTACGCGCGGGTGCAATTAGTGTGAAATACGCTTTAATTTATTTATTATGAATTGCAACAAGTTGTTTACAGACGCATTTGCATAAATTGAAATTAATGACTTTAATTATTCATCTATATGTGTCTTTGTATTGGTGTGTATCTCTGTAAAGTGTGTGTGTGTGTGCTCTATTGTTCACAGACACCCACACACCGACACATAGAAACACACACCCCACTCGTTCGTAGATAGAGAGTCGCAAAAGTAATTAATGGAATTGCTGCCACGGGACTTCGGTCTGCTCCTTGGTGTGCCCTGTTCTAGACTAAGCACAATATTACTTTATTAACTTATTTATGACCCGCCGACACTTGGCAAGCAAATACAACTTGTGGCCCAAATACCAAAATACCAAACAAAACTTGCTCAATAGCAAAAGCAGAACTCAGTGGCACAGTGAAATTACTTTACTTTATTCTCTTGACTTCAAGAGTTTAATTGAATTGCTTTTGTTAATAATTTCGTGACCCTTCGTATACATAATTAGCAGATCAAAGCAGATATCGAGAAAAGCTCCTTCCTTTTCTCTAAGCTTGCCCTTTCGATTATAGGAATCGGAATGACCCTGAATCAAGACTATATATAAGACGCTCCTTGGGGATTTTATTATGAGTATTGGAGTCGTAGAGGAACTTCAATTGTTTTTTGAAGATGTGAAAGACAGAACAATGGAATCGGTTAGTTTTCTCAACTTTTTTTCCATTGCTATCTAAGCGTTAAAATAACTTTGATTTGATCCAACTTATATTTTAGTTGTGTGTCATATTTATCAAGCTATTGTCATGCTGTGTTGCTGCGCCGCCCCAATACACCCTTTAGCTCCCTACCCCCTACCGCCTACCCCCTACCCGCACTCGGCAAATATTTGTTGTGGTGTGGGGGCAGCTTATCAATTTTCTTTTAGGTTGCCTCCGACGCATCATAAATGTGTCAAATGTGCGGTTACGAGGTGAGTGACAACTAACTGAAGAGAAAAACCAAAGTCCAAGCTGTCCACATGGACGAGGGTGGCACGGTAAGGAATCAAATTTCAGTGATGGGGCTAGCTACTGACTTGTCCCATTTCATTAGCCCAACGTAGCTAATTAAGACAAAATAAATTGTTATAAAAATTAAGTGACCACACAGGGTTGGCTGGATCTCGAGCTGTCTTAGTCGTGTTATGGAGCAGCTTTCGCCGCTTGACACTGTCACCGGGCTGAACTAAACTGAACTCAACTGAATTTGTTAATTAATATTTTTGACACTTTCGTGGTCAGTTTCCAATGTCGCTTAAATTGTATTATATAGAACTTTACAGTGGGAGTGGTCGATGGATAAAATTTGGCATGCGATGGGGTGAATTGGGTTGGTGGGTTGGTGGTTGGTTGTTGGTGGTCGGTGAGCAGATGAATATGCTAAGGAAATCCTTTGCTACTCACGCGGATATTTTGAAACGTGTTCGTTTGCTGATCCAGCGTCTTCAGCACCGATTGCCTGGGGCAAAACTGCCTTCTCGTAACGCACGAACAGCCAGAATAGAATCAGGAAAATTATTTGCACAATCATCAGGACTATATAGCCCGACACTTTGCCAGTTGGCGAATGCATGATGGAGGAAACGACGACAAAAAAAAAAAAAACGAAAACAAAAAAAGGAAAGGAGCACAGGACACCAACAACAACAATAATGCCAAAACAAAAAACGGGCGGAAAAAGAAGCCGTTGGCGAAGTTGCTGCTGCTGATTGGAGGAGTCGATGAAGCTGCCAATGAAGTTGGTGCTGGTCTCTCTACAAATCCTTGCCACAGACGTTGCAGCACGTGTTTGAATGCGTTTGGGGAATTAGAATGCTAAGTGGCCCAGACAGGAAGTGTCCCGCTCTCTCACTCTCTCTCTCTCTCTCTCGTGAATACACAATGCACGCGCCCTAAATACGAGGGATCCAAGGACCGAAACTGAACTGGAACTGGGTCTCTGGTCTGTAACGATTCACGATCTGTTGCCGCTGAGCTCAATGCTCGTACTGATGCCCTGAACGTTGAGTGAAGAGCGTAAGTAGCCGCAGTTCGTAGCACTAGCCAGTGGCAGCGGCGGTCAACGAGGCGTATGTGCGATATCCATGGCGATTTATTCGCATGATATAACTATTTGATTTAATTTGCCTTTTCTGTTGCTAAATTATTCACTGCTCTTCCCCCTCGCCTTACCTTGCTCTAGCCACCCAACGGCTTCACCCCTCCACCGAAGCGGCCCTAAGCCACTACGATTCGTTGTTGTGGTTTTCTATTTTATTTAAATTGTTTTGTTTCAGTTGCATTGCAATTTCAATTTCGAAATTGTCTCTGTCCCTCCCCCCTCGTCCCCGCTTCCTGTCGTCTCTCCGCGCTCCACCCACGTTCTACCCTCTACCAAATGGATAGACACTTCTTTGTGGTTGCTCTCGCTCCATCGGTTCGGTTGTCTGTGTGTTTGTTTGGTCAATTGATTGGTAATTCGTTATAAATTTATTGAACCAGACGATTTGCATAAATAAAGTTAAAGTTCAAGTTGCATTCGAAATAGCTGGCTAAAGGCTTAACCCACTTAGCCCCACATTTAAGTACCCATTGCGGACTGATAAGCCACACTTGAGTTCGGATTGCTGGAGTGCTGTCAGGCAATTGATATGATTGTGGATAAATATAAATAAAAATAGCTTAACAACATCTATCACGTTGCCAGCACAAACAATTAGCACGCTGTCAACAGCAAATGTCCATAAAAAAACCAAACAAAACAAAAATGAATGACAAACCTATAAACTACATATGTACATATGTATACACATACACATACACATACATATGTACATAAGTTGAAGTGGAGCAGCAGCTGATCTGATCAGATCCGATCCGATCCGTTCTGCTAACTGCTGATCGTACTCTTCTTCATTGATGACACAACCAAACCGAAGCCGAACAGGCCTCTCATTCGCATCCCCATCCCCATCGCCACACACACAGTCGTTTAGCAGTTTTTTTAGTAGTTTAGTGCGAAATTAATGGGGCAATAATAAAAAGTGCGGCGAGTCGCACATTTGTGCCAAAAGGCAGCCAAACGTTCCGCACAAATGTTTGACAATCGCTTCAGTGGCGTAGCTACTTGAGTTGGGGGATTAAATGGGCTGAGCCCCCCATTAATTGATCAAATTTGGATTCATTTGAATGCGCAAAAGGTCATTTTTTTTAACGCTTTCAAATTTATAGCCAAAGAATATTAAAATATATGATAAACAAGACCAAAGATTAACAGCAACAGTCAGTGATCATGGTGGAAGACCTTAACAACAGGAATATCAGCTGCCGATACATAGATGAATGCAATCATCTTGGCATATGTCGCTCCTCTTCTGATTGAATATGTATAGCAATGTATTACAAATTAGTTAGGAAGTAATTCGATTATTTCAGATTATGTATTTAGTAGATCTTTAGCCAGTTGAGTTCCTGCACTGCCTTGGTTGCACTTTATATAAGTATGTAGTAACTTTCCATATAAATATTTGTAGGTATTTATATATCTTTATGAAGATGTTTTGGCAGACAGCAAACTCAGTTTATTGCCAGTCGCATACTTGTAGTGATTCTGATTCTGATACCAATGCCGATGCCGAGTGCCTCGAGAGATGTCACTTGCGGCGGCCACATGGCTGGAAATGCAATGCCTCTCACTATGCATCTGCCTCTTCTCGCTGACAAATCGAATTTTAGTATATATAAACGCAATTGAAAAATCCCCAAGCGGCACTTGAGCCAAAAAGCTTGAGAGTGGAGCAGCCAAGTAGCTGTAAATGCCAACAATTGGCGGAGCAGCCAAAAGCAAAGCAAAGCGAATCGAAGGGTGAAGGAAGCGAGGGTTGCGAGTTGCTACTGCCGCCGCATAACCAAAGCGGATTTCAAATTGACACAAAACAGACAAAAAGCAAATCGTTTAGGCGCAACCACCCGCAACGGGAGCACCGCTACCGCCAGTGCCACCACACATGCAGCTCGTCCAATTTCGAGTTGGGAAATTTTGTGCAACGGAGCCAAAGCCAACGGCAAAGCCAAAGCCAAAAACCAGCGATACAAAATGCCAGCAAAGCCAGTCAAGGCAGGCACATAGCCAGCCAGCTGTAGGATACTTTTGGTTGGCATAACAAAGCCACATAAAAGACTTGGTCCTTCCCCTTACATACATAGAAACAGGCGAGTACATCTACAGTTGCTCGCATAACTTTACGCCGGCAAAGGTCGACCATTGGGCGATCTGCTGAGAGTTAGATCTTCTTTTAGTCTCCCATTCATTCCGATTTCTATTAGCTGGCTTAATTGTTCGGCTGATGTCGGACTTTTGGCGAAGAGTGTGCATACATCCAAGTTGTTGTTGCATTAGAGAGGCTTTTCTATCTATCCGGCTCTAGTGGGTAAAAGAGTAAAGGATTCTCGCAAGCTTTTTCGTCCAAATCGTTTGGGTAACTATTAGGTATATAGAATATTTCACACTTGGCATAAGTTTGCCGAACTTTGTTGTTTGTATGCGAGAGAGAGAGAGAGAGAGAGAGAGAGAGAGAGAGAGAGAGAGAAGAGGGCGTTGGAGTGGACAGCGACTGGGCCTGGGACTGGGACTGGGGCTGAAGTTAGAGTTTATCAACATATCGTCAACGTTGTTGCCATGTCAGGCAGCAGCAGCTCATATTTATTTATAGCTCAACGTTTATGGAAGCACATACATATTTTGCATACCCATCAACTGGCCACAAGTTGGCCATGCGAAGGAGAGGTCGAATCTTGGGCTCGGCCTTGCCTGCTGACAGATTTCTCTAAAAAAAAAAGTTATTTCTCTCACTCGCTCTCTCTCTCTCTGTTTCTTCTGTGTGTCTTCTGTCTCGTTTGTCGGGGACTTAGACATGTATATTTGTTGTAAACAACAAACATTAACAAGGGTTTTCCATCCCCAACGACTCTCTCTCTGTCTCTCCCTACACTCATAAGCATTCATTGAAAATCCTTTTCGATTTATTTGCGTATTCAAACGGAAACATTTAAAGTGATTGCGGATGCAAATTTTACCAGCAACAGCATCGAAATCCCTCTCCGCCCACTGCTTTGCTTTCTCTCTCTCTCCGCTTTTCCTTTTGGGTTATTTTCTCAGTCTTATTCCTTCTCTCTCTCTCTCTCTCTCTGGTCTATCTTCTTTCGTTTTTGCTAAACGCGTGCCTGGCAACATTTGCGGTTTTTGCACAAACTTCACACATTTTCTTATGTCGCTTTTGCTTTACTTTTTTTTCTTGTTTCTATCTTCTTGTTTTTTATTGTTGCCTTTGCCATGAGAATTTCAATTTTAACACACAGGTGCACCTGTGTTTGTTGAAAAAATAAATATCAATCATACGCCCCAGTGGCCGGGCTCTGTATAGACCTTCCTTTATTTCCCTTCATCTCCACCTCCGTCTCTCTCTGTCATTCTCCTTTTTTGTTGCCTGATGACTGCTGTTTAATTCTGTATGCTATTTTCCTAAGCAATTAGTTGAACGCTGTTGAATCCCATGTAAAGAGTCAAGTTCGACCCGAGCAAAGCGATAAGGGCAAACACCAAACAGATGAATGTCGATCAATTGCTGAAAACTTCATCTAAAGTTGAATCCAAAGCAAATTTCGGTGTCAGAGTCCTCATTAATTAGTCTTAATTAATGGTATGCAGGCAAACAAGAGGCACACGCCTATCGAGAGCCACATGAAATACTTGAAAGACGTCTGGGACAATAGGGTCAACTGCAAATTAAAAAGGAGATCAGCTACAATACAGGGCCATTCATTTCTTCCGTCTCTCCAATTTTTTTTTTTTTTTTTTTTGGCTTTCGAGCAATTAGCATAATATAATCGAGATGTCTGGACTTTTCATTCCACATTCATTCTAATTAACCCCTACCAGTACAGGGTATGGTAAGCTTTGATGCCCCAAGCAACATGTAATGAAACATTTTGACGCCATTTTCCGCTGAAAAGTATGTTTCACTTCGAGTAACCGGCGGATAGACTCCGCCCAAGCATATGCTACGTGAAAACGAGACTAGAGATCCCCTTGGTCACGACCAGTTTCCACTATCAAATTAAGTAGATTTAAATAGTCTAAGATTAGAATACAAACTGGATCACAGAAATGGAGTCGGAGTTGACGTCGTCGAATAGCCGGTGCAATAAAATGCTAAAAGCCATACATACTTAACTATGTCAACTTAGTTAGCTAATCAATTTAGGTTTTATTTGTAACCAAACAAAAAGCGACCAAAGAAAAAAAGGCTACAAAAAATTAAGAAAAGAACTAATTCTATTCGAAGTCAATGGAAACACAGTAAAACGTCAACATATTTTACATGAAATATAAAAATCTAAGGGCTATAATTAGGTGATTAGATGGCCAATAAAAAAACAAAAAAGACAATGGGCTTCCGTCTTTCGTTTAGGCAGCGGTTGGCGCATGTGTTGGGGTTGGCGTGGCTGCCGTTTCGTGGGTCTGAGCTGGCGTGTAAGTGGCCGCCTCATCGGGCTCCTTGGTCAGAATCACCTTGTACATGACGAAATAGAGAGCGCCACCCACCAGCAGCTCGGCAACGGCCACACACACAATTAGAGCCCAACCTGGTATAGCCAGGCCACCTGAAAATCACAACCAAAAAGGTTTAAAATTAGTGAAAATGTAGTTTTACTCTTAGTTCCAGTTCATCTTTGATGTGACTTTCGCCTAGACTTACTGAAATATCTACGGGTGAGTGTTCGTCGTCCGCGATTAACGCGACGCGTGGCCTCCGTTTCCTGCATCAAGCAGGCCATAAGAACTGTCAAGAACAACAAACAAAAACAAAAATTAAAAGAAATTCAACAAAAAAGAGCAAAGAACAAAATTAGCTGCTAATAAATTGTTCAAATCGCATAGAACTATAATATTTGAAGAACATATTGTGTGTGTGTTTGCATGTGTGTGCTTGTGTGTGTTTGTTTGTGTGTGGTCGGTCAGTCTTGACTTTGAACTATCCATCAAATGCCGAGAAATAACCATCCAAAAATTTATTCGCCAGAATGGAACGGAACGGAACTCGGTAAAACTCATGTTCACCATTCATCAAACAGACATTCTTGTTATTTGCCTGAAGAGCTGTTAAAATATTAACAATTAATTATTGAGAAAATATTTAACAACAAAGCCACACACACACAAAAAAAAGAAACAAATATCAAAAAAAGACCGAGAAAAAATTAAGCGCTCGCGCGCGCCAAGTTCGTTGAATAACTAGTGAATGATAAGTGAATGGTGTGGATGAGGGGAGTGGTGGGGGGTGGAGGGCAGATTGGTCGGTCAGACCCCATCTGAGTGGGTCCGATGTGAAGGGGGAGCTAGTATTTTGGCATATTCTGCTATTGTTCCATTGCGGATGTCAGTTTTGATTTCTCGTAAAATTATTCAAACAAAAACCAAATTTATTTTTAATTAATTTTTGTCTGTGTGTGTTTTTTTTTTTTTTTTTGTATTATTTGATGGATACTAGTTTCTCTTCTTTTTGCATACCCTGGACCAAGGGTATATTCTTTTTAAAAGAACGCTTTGTTAAATTTTTTTGATCGGATATATACTTAATCTATTAAGTGTTGATTGATGATGAGAAAACCATCGAAACGAATTAATCGTGTGTTCATCCTTGGCATACAATGTCTCTGTCTCAGGGCATAAAAATTGTCATAAGCAACTATAAAGAATATTTAATGAAAGTTTTCCAAACTACATGGCAAATAAAACTTAATAAATTCCACATTAAAAGTATCTCTTATTTTCGTTTAGATCTACTAGTAAGTGCGGATAACAACAATGAGGACACAGGATATGGAAACTTCGCTGGAACTCCGTGCAATTGATTTTCATTTGTCGCATGTAAAGGTTAGCTAAATAATTCTATGTATACATTTTTGCAGTTATCATATTTTAATAATTGAATATGTAAAATAATTATCAGAGTTTATGCCAGAGCTTCCGGTATTAACAAATAAAAATTGCATGATATCAAACTGAAAATTAGTGTTTTTTCTATTTTTGTGCAATTGTAAAAATGTAGTTTTAAATGAATGGGCGGTGAGTGGGGAGAAGGTGGAGTGAGAGTTAAAGTTAATATTAACGATTTGTGATTCACCACGCCCCAAAACGAAAAATAAACACTGGCAAAAGAAGGCCACCGACGATGAGTAAACTTGTGTTATCAGTGAACAATTGCAAAAGCGCTGATAAGCTCGCATTTTTGTAGAGTTGGTTGTTTCGGTGACACATTAACCATGCTTAACTCATGGTTACTCACTGGTACGAATACCGAAACGATGTACCGATATTTCTAACACATGTATACACTGGGAAAATGCACTGGAAAAAAAAACGTGAACGTACTGGTTACTCATCGACGCATCTTCATTTCTGCATACACTTTGTTACGTCCACACACAAACTAGCACAAAAAAAAAATTTATATATATATACTTGTCCGGAGGGTATAAATCCTTCTCTCTGGATGTCACTCAAAAAAACTTTAGTTAGATATACACACACTGCCGCCCTCCCAACCATCCCAGAATTATTAGGCTAACTTTACCCAGGCATATCACCAAGTAGGTGGAACACTTCTTAGCCAACTTCATTTTGGTCGTTTTCGTTAACTTTTCGTTGAGAAGTTTGTCTAGCGCGTACGTCGCCAACTGCAAAATGGAACTAAAAACCAGTGCGTGATTTCACCTGAGCAGCAGCAGCGGGCATTGTGCTCATATCTTATCAGTGGCTGGCAGGAGATTAGATAAGATGCAGTTGGGCAAGACGAGAGAGGTTTGTTTTTTAACATTTTTCTTTTATTGTTTATTCGTTGTTTGTACTCGGAGTTATTCATAAACGTTTCAGATTGACTAATACATACATATTCTGGCGCTTTTCAACTAGGCAACTGTTCATCTCTTCAGTGTGAATCTCGAATGCTGCGGTGGGTGAGCGTATGGTCAGAGACTTTAGTGGCGACGAAGCTTAAGACGACGGACGGTCTTGTAGCGGTAGCCATCATCAGCCAAAACGGTCTGCTCAGCAGGCACATCGATGATTGGTGAAACGGCAGAGGCGGCCTCAACAGGGGGCAGGTATTCGGCGGAAGGCAGCTCACTAACATCACGACGACGACGGATCACACGGCGGACGGTCTTGTAACGGTAACCATCATCAGCCAAGGGAGTCTCTACGGCAACCTCCTCGGAAGCAGCTTCAACTGGGGGCAGGTATTCGGCGGAAGGCAGTTCGTTGACATCACGACGACGACGGATCACACGGCGGACGGTCTTGTAACGGTAACCATCATCAGCCAAGGGAGTCTCTACGGCAACCTCCTCGGAAGCAGCTTCAACTGGGGGCAGGTATTCGGCGGAAGGCAGTTCGTTGACATCACGACGACGACGGATCACACGGCGGACGGTCTTGTAACGGTAACCATCATCAGCCAAGGGAGTCTCTACGGCAACCTCCTCGGAAGCAGCTTCAACTGGGGGCAGGTATTCGGCGGAAGGCAGTTCGTTGACATCACGACGACGACGGATCACACGACGGACGGTTTTGTAACGGTAACCATCATCAGCCAAGGGAGTCTCGACGGCAACCTCCTCGGAAGCAGCTTCAACTGGGGGCAGGTATTCGGCGGAAGGCAGTTCGTTGACATCACGACGACGACGGATCACACGACGGACGGTCTTGTAACGGTAACCATCATCAGCCAAGGGAGTTTCTACGGCAACCTCCTCGGAAGCAGCTTCAACTGGGGGCAGGTATTCGGCGGAGGGCAGTTCGTTGACATCACGACGACGACGGATCACACGGCGGACTGTCTTGTAACGGTAACCATCATCAGCCAAGGGAGTCTCCACGGCAACCTCCTCGGAAGCAGCTTCAACTGGGGGCAGGTATTCGGCGGAGGGCAGTTCGTTGACATCACGACGACGACGGATCACACGGCGGACTGTCTTGTAACGGTAACCATCATCAGCCAAGGGAGTCTCCACGGCAACCTCCTCGGAAGCAGCTTCAACTGGGGGCAGGTATTCGGCAGAGGGCAGTTCGTTGACATCACGACGATGGCGCAGCTTAAGACGACGCACAGTCTTGTAACGGTAACCATCATCGGCCAAAACTCCTTGATCGACAGGCACTTCAACCACTTCGGAGGCCGCCTCCAAGTTATTGTCAACTGGGGGAAGGTAATCCGTGGCAATGGAAGCTGCTGAAGCAGCTGCGATCACAGCAAAGGCAATGACAAAGAATTTCTGCAAAGGATTAGAGAATCAGTTAGTCCTGGGCTGTAAACTAGAGTAGAGTGGAGTATAATGTAGAGTTGAGCAGATGTCAACTAACTAACCATTTTGCTTCGTTGATCCAAAGACTTGATAGATGTCTATGAGATTAATCCAAATTTGATTCTGTTTCAAAACCAGACCCGCACTGACTATTTATACACAAAAAAGTTCTCGGGCGGCCAAAGTTAGTGGAGTTGGCCATTCACTTTGAGACGATCGCCAAATAGAAAAAAGTCGGAAACCGGTTAGCGATGACTACCGCATCGCATCGGTTGCTTCTTCATTGATGGCTCCAGCTTAGTGATTCGAATTGTCTAGTTGCCATTGTCCAAGCCGAAATCAAATGTATCTCAAGCCTCAATTGAACTCTGAGCATAAAAAAAAAAAATGATTAGCGCTGCCAAAAGACAAAACGAAAGTCAACAAAGCATCTTCATCATTATCGTAACTTTTGTGATCATCATCATCTAGATGGAACAATAGTCGAGGGCTCTTTAGTATCTCGATTGAATCTTGGATCTTGAATCCAAGCTCGATTTTTGTGATTATTTGTATCAGATTATGTTGAATACATTGATTTTAGATGATCAGATGGATATGGCTCTAGATTTTGTGTCAATTTCGGTAATTACAAGCGGAAGTAGATACATATGTAGATACCCACATGGAGTCGCCTCTTCTTGTTCTTCGCATTGATATTTTTAGCCGCTCTCGATCAGTGCTTAAGGCCAAGAGATCGCGTTGAAAGTGTTGAAACCGTCATAACCATCATAAGCATCATGATGAAAATCATTATGATCATCACCGCCACCATCATCATGGTGATGGACAAGTCAAGTCGTGTTGTAGCTCCAACCTCTTGAGAGTTGCTATTTTCGGTCACGCTCCATTAGGCCAGACTATTAATAGATGTCTGATTTAATAGATCGAAAATTTCGTATTGGAATCTTCGTCGCAATTTAAATTTGAGAAGCCAAAAAAAATAAAAAGCAAAGCCAATCCAAAATGTATGTGTGTTTCTGTGTGTTTGATCTAATTGAACAAAAGGCAAGCCATAAATCTCTTGGAAATCGATTAACAATCACCAAGAACAAGTGGCATCCCCTAGCACGTGGGCGTTCACATTTGATCATTCCGAATAATCAGAATAGAGATAGAATGTTGGCCTCTAACCTTGAGGTATTGAACACCCTTTTCCTCCTCTCCTCTCACATTTCGTTTTCACATTTTACTCTATGCATTTCGATTCGCATTTGAAAAGAATTTCCATTTGAAAAATGTTAATTCCTAATCCAAGATGAAAATAAATGCGTATCTAAATGGTCGTCAAATTTTTAGGAACATGTCATAAATTTTTGGTCGAAGCGCTGATTATTGTCAGCCAGATATGTCTATATAAAGCAAGGAGATGCTTCCTTCAATGAGTTTCTAACATCTGACCATGAACCATTATAGAATATATAGAATACATTATTTATATAATTGAGCTTACGTATGAAATTTTCCCAAATAAAAATCGATTGTATAAAGCAAAATAAGGTTTTCATAACACATTAGGTTCGCTTTTTCTTCTCTTTTCACTTCTCCAAGTTGGAGTTTGTTTTTATTTTATGTCATTTATTCATTTGTAAATGGCCCACATGAAATATATATGTATATGTATGTATGTATGTGCCAGATATACTATATGTACATATTTAATTTATATGTGACAATCATCATCATCATCATCATCATCCGATGCCGATGACGATGCGGGGAAAAAGCAGCAACAGAAATGAACAAAATAAATAAGAGTCGCTGTTCGCTTTTGGCGCATGCTGGAACTTTGCATTTTAGCGGCAACAACAAAATGAAAAGGAACCTTTAAAATAAATAAAAAATGGCAAACAAGATTCGAAATATATATATGACTGCATATACACAGCGATAGTATATGTAGAAAGCCGACCCTTTATGTCAGCTTAAAATATGTATATATATGTATATACATATATATATATATATATGCCCCAGTCCCCACCAATCCAACACCGGATCCATCCGATGTGCCTCCAGGTCAATTTTCAATCATCCAGTTGGCAGAGACAGGCCGTGCCCCGATTAATCCAATGCATGGGTGTCTGAGAGCATCTCAGCTGTAGATACATGACGAAGTTTGTTGAATGTCCAGTGGTCGAGAGGACGCCACGTCGTTCGCTGGTCTTATATACAGGACAATCATAGATTTCGCCGGCTACGATGCCACTGCGACGCGGCGCCTCGTCAGTCGTCTGTTTTAGCACAGGTCGCAGATAAATAACTGGCAGAGTGTCAAACAGTATTTTTGAGAATGATTCGTCTATTTCCTTGGTCTTGCGATTCCAGCGAGCTCCCTCAATGAAAATGCCCTGGCGAAAGCAAATCAAAGGCGTGAGATAAGTGACGCAAAGGCAAATTGGAAAATAAGGATTGGTTATTACATCTATGTGTATGCCTTACTTGAATGAACTTTGTCTCATCATTTATGTTTTTTTGTTCCTGATTGGTTGATGGTGTATGTGTTTGCATGTTTAACCGAAATGTACAATGTTTAAATGTTTTCATTTTTAAAAGTGCCCTTCCTCTGATGGACTCACCCTTATATAGGCACCCACTTCTGGGGTGTGACTGGTCTGGACTTCAAACTTGGTGACTGCAAACTCAATAAAGATCATGTCAATTTGGAAACGATTCTTACGCGAATAGTTCTGCAACACGCCAGTGATGAAGGACTGCGTGAAGTAAAAGCCAGAAATCCAATAAACAATCGGTTCCCCGTGATCTATCCATTGCTGGAAAAAGGCCAACCTACAAAGAGCAGGCGGATGAGATGGGAGAGATTGGGGAGTTGGTATAAAAAAACGAGTCTTGCTTATTTTTCAATTTATTAATACATATTAAACATTCGCCAAACAACGATGCACAAAGCACTGGCACTGGCGCTGGCGCTGGCTTTGGCAATGGCAACAGGAGGAGCAGACAAACAGCATGCTCCTTTGATGTCATTGGCAAACAAGATTTCTGTTCAGCGCTGTTCCGTTCATTCTGTCATGTCTATGAATGGCAAAAGGGATGGAAGAGAGCAGAGGATGTGGCAGGGGTGCATGGATCATGGAGGATGGAGAGCACGCAGCTCTGAAGGAACTGGGGAACAGACGAGTGTGTGTATGCCATATAAATTTATTATATTTGCACAATTGCACCAACAGTGCAGGGAAGCGAGAGACTGCAGAGAACGGGGAGCGAAGGGACGCCCCAACAATACCCATTGATGGCTGTCTAAAAATAGGTTTCTTTTCTTCGACTCCCTTCACCAACCGACCGACCGAGCGAGAGTAACCTCTCTGAAAGACTCACCGTGCCAAAAAGTCACTCACGTAGCTGCCCAATGGCTTGAGCGAGGGATAGCTCTTCTTCAGCCAATCCGCCGGCAACTTGCCTATAACCATTGAGGCATGTGCACGCTCTAGTTCGGGTATCATGGCTATTTGGCCCACCACCGCCTTGCTGACATTGACCAAACTCTTTTTAATGTACGATAGCAGACGGTTGAAGCGTATCAGCTCTTGCCTCAGGACCGTATTCATGGAATTGGTATAGATGACGGGATATGCTTTGGACACCTCATTAATGTCGAACTCGTCGGGCAGGCGACTCAACAGCTCTTTGCATATGGCAATGGCAGGATCCTCTTTGACCCCACCTGCTGAACTTGCCTTAACGGAGGCCATCAAATCGGTTTGAGTAAGTAGAACGCCACTAATAAGCTGCAAAGAGAAAACAACGATGTGGGTAAGTAGGAGGTAATGACTGCCGTCGGTAATTAAACGAAACTGTGTGTGGAGCATATAACCGAAATAAATAGCAACGGTCTTTGGCCATTAACCGATTCACTTCGGGGGTTGGACGAGTACTTACCGCATTGGTCTCCTTGACATTGCGATTGATGTCCGCATTCTCATGCAAACCATATACTTCCGGATGAGGACTCAGTGGAAACGTGGATATATACTCAATGGAATTCAAACGCGTTGGACTGAATGGGACGCGATAGTTGCCAGACTGAGAGAGTGCATAGCTAACGAAAACTAATTAGATCGATTTGCCGACTACAAGATTTACTTCAACATCTCTTACTTGTCGTCATCTATGGTGCTTGGATTGTAGATCATGTTCAACAGCGAGAGTATCAATCGACGATCCTTGTCGTCCGTCACGCGGCCACCATAATTGCACTCGCCGGCTAGATAAACATGTCCTCGGAAGGGTATTGACTGACTCTGGGTAATGAACATTTTCAATTGCAATAGGGAAATTCTAAAAAGGGCGAGGAGAATGTTGATTGCCTGTACTCGTTATGATCTCGATCAATTCTGGGACTCACTTCAAATCGGACTCGTTGAACTCGTAGGGTATATTCCATCCCAGGGGACCGAATTCGCGTCTTTCTTGCACCACAGCGTGGAAGAAGACCAGGGCAAATACTCCTCGCAACCAGCACTTGTTGGCCGAGTCGGAGAAGAGGAAAGCATTTGTAAAGAACTTATCCCTCATCAAGGGATCCGATGTGAATGAGCGATGCATGTTGGCTCGCAGTCCCTTGGGCGGTTCGTTTGTCATCTTCACCGAGTTCTGCAAGACCGAAACAGGGAACACAGCACTGGGATAGGAGGTACACCACAAACGATAGTCCGAATGGGCCCCCTCCGTTAGGGTAGTATCATTGCAAATGCGCTCCAAGTCACCCATCCAGCTGAAGGCAACGTGGCAATTCTGCAAGACAACCCACTGGCCATGACGAGCTGCCTCAATGATCATTTTCTCAGCACGGGGTCCCTGGCCCTGACCCAGTGAGATGGTTTTCAATCTGCAAAAAGATTCGGCGAGTGTGCATAAATTCCTTTTAAAGTATGAGCCATTCAATGGCCACCTTCACTCCCCACACCCCAACCCCAACACTCCCACTTCCATCGACAGCTAGGCACATGTCGCGCTTAATCGAAAACAAGCTCCAGCCCACTCTGGTGGCGCTGCTGCGGCGGGGACACGGAAATATGAGCCACTCTTGTTAATTAACTTACTTGTCGTACATGTTGCGTTGTTTGGCAAACATGAAGAGGCTGGCCATGGGATCAGAGCCGGGCGATAGCAGAAATACCAGCGGAATTTTTGGCGAACTATCCGCAAACGAGGCGCTCAAATCGAAGGGTGGCGGCTCAACGAACGACTTGTCCAGGTTGCGGGTAATGAAAGCCTGTTCATTCGAATAGATTAAGAGCTGTTTGGTGTTGGGTGTTGTTTGGTCCTTCTCACTTACCCGCACAGCGGGAACCAGTTTATCCGGCCGCAGGCTCTTCAATATGATCAGATGTAACATTGCATTGACTTCATTATAGGGCGCAGGCAGTGAGAGCTCATGGGGATTAGCCGAATCGTAATAGTTCTTCCACGCCTGCACATTCTCTTCGAATTTATTGTGAAAGTTTTTGAGGCTAAAGATAGGATAATCATTGAATCCGCTCCGTTATCTACTCACTTTATTTTTTACTACTCACGCATCGAGATCTCCAGCCCTGAAAATAGCCGCCCAAGACTTGTCGGGGAGCCAGGCGGCAAGGGGATTCGGTGGTACGCTCTTGAAACCAATTCCACCCGTCAAGAAAAACAACAGATCGTCTCGATCCACTTTGCTCTGAGCCACCAGAATGCCCAGGCACATAACCAGCGATATAACCAACTTATCCTTCTCGAATAACGACCGACAGACATTCGTATATATTGACTTAGTGAAGAAGTCATTCAGATTGTTGAGACGGGTCGGCAAATCATCCGATTTGGGTGCCTTCAGAATGGCATTCACGAACAGATTGATGAACCAGGGCAATGAGTACTGATACATGGGATCCACATTGGCCAACTCGCTGATGCAAAAGAACAAAATGGCCGAATGCTTGGCCACCGGAATATATTGCTGCCGAGCCGAATCGATTTCAATCTCCGTGGCCACAGCGACCACCTGCTTCTCCTGTATGTCCTCCGACAATATCTTACTCGATGAGAGTATATTGATGGCATTCTCATCTTCTAGGACATTACCCTCCGAAGTGGATAGAACCTGGGCAAAGACGAAAGGGATAGACAAGTTATGTTTCCAGTTAATTGAATTGTCACAAAGAAATCATAAATTGTTTACTCGTCTCTAATTGAAACTCTCTCTCCCTCCCCCCTCACCCACCCACTCTCTCTATCTCTTCCTCTGCTCAGCAACGCGGCTTGGAGTGCAACCAAGAGGAAACGTGAAAGGTGCGTCTCATAAAAACATAACTAGCGCACTCAACTTTCAATTATCAGATAGCGAAATGATAACATGATGTGCACACATCCGTTTCCGTCGTCGGTTGTGCTGTGTGATTTCGAGACGCACCTTAACACGATACAAGAGTGGAAGTATGAGAGTGGTGGGAAGAGTTGCATAAGCTCGTACGTACCTCTAATATCTTCGATTCAATGGTGAACAATGCGTCACGATTCCTTGCGGATTCAATAATCAATTGTTCCTTCTTCTCTTGCAAATCGGGACGCTCGTGTGCCACCACAATCGCCAGCAATTGTTCGCGTAATCCTTGTTCCGTTATCATGAAATTTAATACTGTTACCTAAACAGAGAATAGAAGGACAAGAGGACACAAGAGAGGAGACGAGCAGAGGGAGTGGTAGTTAGAGCACGTAAAATAGAAAGAAAACTCAAAATAAACACACAATGTGCCACAAAAAAAAGAAAGGAGAAAGAGAAAACGGCAAACTAAAGCATAAAAAAACAGCACAGAAAAAGAACGAACCAACGGGAAAAACTGTATGGATGAGTAAAAGGAAAAAAAAACTGCTGACAACAGTTGCAGCATAAAAATGCGGGGTAAAAGAGATCGAAGCGGGGCATTTGGGTTTTAGCAGTAGCGAAATGCTGGAAAATTTTATAAACACGACGACGACGATGGCGACAACGGCGAGAAGGAGACGACAAACTAGCAGCCATTGCCAATGGTTCGAATAGATGTCGTTGAGCGGCTGCGGCTGCTGCTAGTTATGCAGCAGAAGACATCAGCCCAGCACGTACATCAAAGCCATGTCCTTGCTCTGGCTCTGACTCCGGCTGGAGCTGTAGCTGCTCCTCCAGCTCATCCTCTCCATCAAACTGTGGAAAATTTGCATATTTCCAGCATCACTGCCAAAGCATTTTCCTCCAAAATATCAATTTAAGTTCGTCGTTTTATTACACAACTAACATCATCATTGGGTTTGGGCTTGGGATTGGGATTGGGTTTGCGATTGGGTAGGAGTTCGAGGGGGGCTATGCAGCAACAGTTCCATCAACTTACCATAACCATCACTTCCGGTGGATAATGCGGATTGCGCAGACAGGTCGTTATGTAAAGACGAAAATCGGGATTGTATTCTATCATTTGGTCGCCACTTTTGATAAACAGCCCGCCCTTATACTTGATGACATTCTTCTCCAATATGGGAGTTAAATTCGCATCGAGTTGTTCGCCTGTCAAAGAAAGTAGACACAATTGATTAGCATTTGATCCACACAATCGTAACCGCCGTTAACTAAGCAACGCTGTGACCTACCCACATTCTCAATCAAAACGGGCTGGCCGTAGGATATAGCCAATTCGACAACTTGCATATAGTTTGCATCACTTTGCTTAAGCACTTTGAGATTATTGTTCTTCTCCATGTTCTTGATCCATTTGTTGGCCTGAACTGGAATTTATTTAGAGAGTCAGTGGGACGACTACAAGGAGATGTGGAGATGGGGGGATCTGCCTTACCCTGTGGATCGATGAGCAGCGAATATCGGCTCGAATTGGTCACAATGATGCCATTCTCCACGGAAAAGTTATCAGCCGGCAGGCCGGCCAGAGACCAGGCACGTATTGTCATAGGATGGCCCAGGGTAGTGGCCAGTGTGAAGGTCTCACTACAGGGTATACGACGGCGCAGGCACAGGGCATTCCAATCATCCAAAATGTTTACACGATACTAAAAAAAGGTGAATAATTTTCAGCTAGACATTAACATGTAAAAAGGGAGCCGATAAATACATATATGTATAAGGATATACATATATATATCCAGAAATATCACATCACGATGCGAGGGGTGAGGTGCAAAATTGGATGGGCCGGAGGGTTGGGGGAGGACATGTACAACAAAATAGAATAGAAAAATCAATGCAACGTGCTCATGCATATTAAAAATCTTTATGGCAACATGGCCATTAGTCAGCTCTAGCTGCCAGCTCCCATCCCTCCTCGGACTTCCTCTCTCTCCTCTCTTACTGGCCGGCATATGCAAATGGTGTAGTAAAAACTTACCTCGGTGGTAAAGAAGCCCAGGTAAGCGGTGCAGCCGCCAGCTAAAAGGACATCGCCCACAATGTTGCTGATGGATTCATGCAAATTTTTAGCTGCCTCAGACCAGCGGGTCTTCTCGCCACCCAGGCCACCCAAAAGTTTTTCAGCCCTGTCAAAGAAAGCAAATGAAATGAGAAACGTATGTACACACACACACACAGAGATAGGGAAATTCAGCGTTATGTAATGCACCATCATTAACCGTAACTAATACCTTAATCGATACCAAACTGATTAGGAAGACTTGTTCATTCCCACCTCTTTGATTGACTAATTGATTGTTACCTGTTCAGTTTCTTCTCACAATTGTCTATCTCGTCCTCTAGGCGCTTCTTTTCTCTTGACTTTTCCGCAAAGAAATCATTAAGTTTCTGCAATTTATCTAGAATGACCTGCAATTCGGCCCTCTTGGCATTCAGTTTCTCCATCTGCTGACTAAGTTCCCCCTCAGCTTCGGCCAAGGCGGCCTTCTTGGGCATGACAATCCGAGCCACCTTATCATAGACATCCATGGCGCGTACCCAACGGCAAATGCCTTCGCAAGCCATGGAGGCAGCTTTAATTTTCTCTGGAACGAAATCGCGATCGGCTATATATCTGAAAAGAGGGAGAGAGAGAGAGAGGGGTTCTTTCTTGTATATCGTCCGCTAAGTAAACCATCATTGGGACATACTTTTCGCGTATTTTCTTGATTATGGCGGGGGGAATATTGTCCTTATCGAAAGTCTTCAGTGACTCCAGGAACTTCATGTCACTTAACATGCGCATGGAGGGACCCCAATAGTCCTCCACCATGTGTCCACTGGGATCGGGCTTGCGATCTGGTTTCAGGCCTTTCAAAACACAAACTGCCTCCATGGTGAGTTTAACTCCATAGGGAGGATTCTTCATGGACTTGACCACGAAGATGTCTGCGGGCTTTAAGGTGTTCAAAGCCTCCAAGGCAGCTTCCATGGCTGGAATAGCCTCTGCCAGATCCGTTTCACAATCATCTTTGATGGCCTGAGCGGCAGCCGCCGCTTCATTGGCCGCCGCCTCATCAGCACCCACCACTTCCTTCTTTTTCTCTGCCTCGGCCGTCTCGCGCTCAATGTTCACCATAATGCGATCCGTTTCCTCGGACAGAATCTTCAACTTGGGCTGCAAATCATAGAGATTTGCCTGCATTTCGCCCACCTGGCCGGCGGCAAAATCAAGCTTCTCCAAGCCAGTAGTATAGCGATCCCTCAGCCGCGTAATCTCCTCCAATTTGCGTGTGTAAAAAGAGCGAAAAGCCTTCAGCAGCTCCAGATAGGCAGATGGCGTGACATAGTTGCGACGACCCAACTCTAGATAGCATTTCTCACTGGCGTCCACCACAGATTTGTGGAAATACATCACACAATAGACCAAATCCTGCTCAAGCTTGGTCAATTCCCGATCAACCTCCCCCTGAGTAGCGCGACTAGCTTCGGCATTTTGTCCGGCCTGACCAGACTCGTCCGATGCTCGCGCTTCCTTTTGATCCGCATGATCATCGAGGGATCGATCTAGATGCATGGAGCTAACAAAATAGGTGCCCACTCTGTCTAAAGCCTCATCGGGCCAGGGCATATACCAATCTATGGTGCAGCAATTGATCAGCGAAGGATATACACGAATGCGTTCCTTAAATGAGTCCCCAATGGGCGAGAAGGCCAAGGCCACATGCAGTTGCTCCCGAATCCTATCTATATAATAGGCATACACCTCGCTGGGCAACGTGTCCAGTGTTTTACCCTAAAAGCCACCAGAATACATATGAAGTTACTCAAAATTCATTCCTCCAGTGTGAGTGGAGGAGAGATAGCACGAGGTTAGTATGGAATCTACCAGTCACTCACCAGTTGCTTGGCCACATTAGCCATATTCTCCATAATGGCTGCCTTGTCCTCCAGCTGATAGAGATTTGGCAAATCACCGGTATTAAGTATACCATTGATGTCCTCCACATAACCTTCATCCGTTGCCTGAAAATTCAAATCGAAAACGAAATCGATGAGGATAAGTCGACACACAGAGCATTTTTGTTTGTTAGTTAGTTTACTCTACGTTGGGGTTGGGCAGGGAGCTTGGGGATCGGATGGGGGCTAGGGTTCTTTTGGGATAGATTTTTCTATGGGTTGCCTATGTTTCTCATTACCCTGAGCTGACTTGAGCTACTCCCAGTTAGTTACATGCATTTTGCATTCCCTTTAAGTGGCATTTTGGGGCATTCGTTTCCTATTCGAAATATTGCATTAATTTCATCCTACAATTGCAATTGCAATTGCAGATGGATATGCGAGATGGAGTTGGAGAAAGAAATAGGTATGGAGTTGGGCACTTCTCCACATTGTGTCCTCTGTGGGGCATTTTAGTGTAATTGTTAATTAATATCTCTGCAAGAAGATTTGTTTGCCCAAAAACGAGACAAAGTTTGCTTTGCATTGCCAAAAAGAGAGGAGAGTGATTGGCTACAGAGATGAAAGATAGGAGTAGACAACATCATCATCATCATCATCATCTGTATCTGCATCTGCAACTGCATCATTCATTGATTGGCATTGAATTTACTTAGGAGCTATGATGGTTATTTTGTTTCCACCCATTCAAGCACAAGCTGCATCAAATACATCATCATTTTGCCCTGTACAAAGGGGGGAAGGGTGGGGAAACAAGACTCCCCTCCTCCTTATTGCTGCCACCTGTCTTAAAAGTCCGTGTTTATGTTCTTAATCAAAATCAGAGTTCCCTCTTATTTGCCTTCTTTTTAAATGCAAGCAAAGGGAAGTTGTTAGTGAAGAATCGAGGCATTGGAAAGGGCTTGGGGCTTTGGTTTTAATGTCGATCTGCTAATATCAATCACCTGTCATCAGCTGTTCTACACTGTTGACACTCTTCATTCGGCGTGTGTTCGATATTAGCCTTCGTGCGGAGCTTTTGTGTGGCTATTTTTGGTCATGGCCCAAACCGTTCGCCACAAACTACATAAATCTTAACAAAAGGGCTTAGAGGTAGCGGCGACATATGAGTATGAGTATGGTGAATGGTTTGAAAATTTAAGCAACACCTACATAATGTATATTGTTTGCCATGTATGTATATCGATTGATTTTTGGTCAATGCTAATTTATTATTGACCGAAATTCAATTTTGGCCTAATCCACACGCTAGGACTGGCGGAGCAAAGCGAAGAGGTGAGGGGCACTTCTGATTTGCTCTTGATATGCCATAATTTTAGCTTCTACTATGCTCATAGTCTATGCCTTGCAAATTATTTAGTAATAATCAAGTTAGTTGAACAATTAACCTAATTATAAATGTAAATTTCCATCCAAGCCAAGTGCAACATTTCATACAAATTCAATTGTTAACCAGAGAGAGAGAGAGAGAGAGAGACAGAGTGAGAGAGATTGATTCTCTTCTGGCCACGCGCCACACATACACACAGACAAATAAATACTTCAACTTGTACCTGGTTAGTGGGTATATCTATTTCGAAATTATTTAAATTAATTTCGCTTAAATTTAAATTTACATAGAAAAAGATCTTTACGATTCGGCGATTTATGAGTTTGTTGTACTCCATGAAGTCACAGGTTTACAACATTGTAAAAAAAAAAACATTTGAAATGTTAATCATCTGATGCTTAGCATAACCAGACCCCCTCCCAACTGGCTCTACTTACCCCAAAATCTACTCAGCGACTTCCCCTTTCACAAAGCGAGTTCTTACCTGAGCATCGGAAAATAGAAACACTGTGTGATTCAAATTGAAGCTGGCACTCATTAGAATCTTCTTCAAGTCATCCCTCCAATCGGCTATAGTGTAACTTTTCGATACCTGGACACTCATCAAGCGACAGTCGGCTATATAGGCAGCCAGGCGACAGGAACTTCGTCGACCGGAACCACCCATTCCCACCATTAGAATGTTACCGCGTGGCATTTGCAGGACACGCGATACCCTGCAAAAATACCGTGAAGACAGGGAGTTTCCTTTGATGGCAATTATTCACTCACCTGCTGACATGCTCGATGGCGAATCTGAACATTACCAGATCCATGGGAGTGCTAGAGAACGAATTGTATTCCCTTAGATAGTATCGCATCAGTTTTTCAAGTTTCTCATAGTTCTCGCCCTCATCGTAGAACTTGGGTTCGGCATCGGGTTCCATGTAATTGCCATAGAACAGATTACGTAAGTCATCATCGCTCAGTTTCTCGCCAGGCTCAATGCGTTCCGAAAAGGCCTGCTCCAGGGGAAACCGCAGACAATTTTTGCAGGCATCTATGGTCATGATAAGCAAACGGTCTCGATCCACTTGGTCCACAAGGCTATCAGAGGAGGGAGAGGAAGAGGGAGCCGGGTTAGCCATTGGGTTAAAGATTGCTCCTTCTTATATATACCGGTCATAAAATACGCGATATGTTTCATGGGCCCACAAACGACCCAGCTTCTCGGGATCTGGCATGCGCTTGGCTGGCACCATGACAATGCCCTGAAAGACGCGTGTGATATCCCGCAACGAGAAGGTATAATGCGATTTCGCCGGGGTGGGCAGAAAGGTGCGTATGGCCTCTCTGTACACACTGACCATTGCCTCGGCCAAGCCCTGCAACGGGGAGAGAGATAGAGAGGAGATGGGCAAATGGCTAAATGAAGTTATAAAATCTCCTTGGCAATTCGCCAAGGTCTAGGTACATACGCGCGTCAGGAGCGACACCTTTTCGGGATACCCCTTGGCAAAATGCCAATCGCCAATTGCTGTGAATATCCGTGTAATGGTTGAATCCTCAAACGAGTCAACGGCCACCACAAACATGTGACGATAGAGACGCGGAAAAATGAAGTTACTGCCACCCAATTGACCCATCGCACACATCAGAGTCTGTAGAAAATATATAGAGGATACAACTACCGTTTAAGCACCTCCAACTTCCACTTCCTACCATATCAACCAGCTCGATTTTTGTGGTATCCACCAGATCCGACCAATATCCATGGTCTAGCCAAGTGCGCAGCAGTTCCAGAGGCGGCTGCGAGCCATAAGTATCCTTTGAGGGCATGGCCACATCGTCACAGAACACCGTGCACTGGGGAAAGGGACATTTTGTGTGATTTGCCATCCGTTTCCAAAATTTTGTCTTACCTTTTTGCCCAAAGACGGACCGTAGACACCCTTTCGCCTTCTATCCAACTTGCTCATAATTATCTCTTGGACCATTTGCGCTGAAGTTCTGGCCGAAAAGTTGATAATATTTGTCAGATTGGCAAACTTTGGCATGGCCAAGAGATTGCTGGTTATGATGGCGCTTTTGCCCGTTCCCGTAGGTCCTATCACCAGCATGCCAAACGATTTCGATATGCAAAACTCTTGCCAATAGGATATATAGCCCGTCTCCTTGGTGGGCACAATCAGCTCACTGATCTGAGCCTGATCCGGGAAGTCAGTGAGAGACGCTGATGGGTCATCGCTAGACTTCTGCCAAGTCCACCAGTTCTCAGCCTCATCGAATCGATAGTCCATGAACATCAGTTTCTCTGGAAACATTTGTCCACGATTCAGGGAGAAATACTTCGGCTTGGGGTAATCCTCGTTGGATCCGTAGAGCACCTTGCGCAACAGAGTGTCAAAGGTCCGCTGGCCATTCCCAGTCAGAGCCGAACAATAGGCCCAGGCATAGCAGAATAAGAACATTTGCTGGAACCAGGTCTGATTGAAGTTCTTGTGCTTCTCCAGAAAGTGCAGGAAGAATCTGGAGAACATCTGGTACTGATGGAGAGGCGACAATTCCAGCATTTGCTTGCACTGGGGCAGAAAGTGCAAAGCAGCCGGTATCAGCCAGTCAACCATATCCTCAAACAAAGTCATATAGATATCATTGAGACCGACATTGTTGGTCAGGACGTTGATGAAACTCTTGTGGAAAGTGCGCCAGCCCAACTGCGATGGTTCCATGTAGATCATGCCACAGCGGGAAACAGTGGCCGGCGAGGCCTGCTCCAAATCGGCGGGTTCGAACATCATATTCATTAATTTGGTCATTTGCATGATCTCTCCAGACATTAGGCAGAGCTTCTTGTTGTCGTCGAGCACAGTGTTCAGATTCTCAATCCACACTGCATCCACAGGACCATCGAACATGACCCAAGCTCGCTCCCAGCGTGGACCCTGCACTTGTTCCCGAAACGTTTTTGCCAGCACACCATCGGACCATTCATGCGACACCGGGTCAAAGCGACCGTAAAGCTGGCCCATGGTTATTGCTTTAGGATTGATAATGCGAAAATTAACGGGAAACTCCTTGAGAGTCGCCTCCTCATCCGAGGACACATTCCGCAGAGTTTGCGCCAGCACCTGGCAACCGGAATCATTCGATTAATTCCACACCATTTAATTGGCTGGCCGGCCAATTAATAAAAAATATGAAATATATTTTTATTCCTCGTCTCTCTCACCTGATAGGCCGTGGTCTTGCCGCCCATTGACCCGCCGACTACCATCAGACCATGGCGCACCAACAGCATTTCGTAAATCTGAAGAATTTTCTCCAAATACCACGGCGTTGCCTGAAGATTCCTCTCCTCCAGATTAATACGTAGCCACTTGACGATGTCGTCGCGTTGTGGCTGATTGTCCAAAATGAATGGACAATGAAATGAAAAAGGCATAAATAAAATATGAAAAATATGCACAGAATCAACAACAACCAAAACCAAAAGCCTTTAACCTGATGAACCCAAACAAAAAAATCATTTTGGATCTGATGTTAAAATTTTAAATTGGATCATAGTCTATCTTAATAATCGTGGGCTAAAAACTAAACGCAGTCTTTGAAAATAACCGAAGGCTTCTCAGAATTAACCGTTGGAGATTTTACTATTTTAATTCAGGGTATTTTCGTGTTCGACCCGTTTAACTTAACCGTTAATCTGTTTCGCCCTCCTCACTCCCGCACACAACTTGTTCTCCACTTTATTTATTAACCAATGTACACTAGGAGCTGGAGAGGAGTGGGAGTAGGAGTAGCAAACCCATCCCAGGCGTTTCGCGTGTTGTTAATCGTTTTAATTTGCTGCTGGCATCGTCTCTTGCACCCCATTACCTGGGAAATTTATGCTTACCATGGGCAGCTCGACGCCGGGAAAGAGATCCATGTAGATGCCGATAAAGAGCGAAATATCCTGCTCCAGGAATTTTGGCAAATTGACATCAACAATGGCACGCAAAACAATCTCAGGCTCTGGCAGGTCAACGTAAAGACGTCGCAGTGATGCAGAGGCCAGCAGGACGGACTTGACGGCGCGCATACCTGTCAAACAACCAAGAGATGGAGGATGATGATAATGATGATGATGATGATGATGCGAAGGATGAGGATATGGTGGGATATGGAAGGATGAGAGGGCAAAAGCATTAGCTTGGCATTTTGGCGGATCGAAGGCATAACTCAGCCAGATACCAGGAGGAGGAGAAGGAGTACGCGGAAAAAGTATGAGGGGGGGGGAGCTGGCCACAGCTTCATTATGACCCGCTCCGTGGAAATTCTAAAGTTTTGCAACGTTGCTGGACAGGAAAAACTAAATGTACAAATAGTTTTTATTATTACTTGTTGTTAGAACACACACACACGCACACTCATTCATGAATACATACATTGTTGTTGTTGTTGTTGTTGTGTGTGTGTGTGTGTGTGTGTGTGTGTGTGTGTGTGTGGCATTTTGTCTCTCACACACGCCACACAAAAGCGCAGCAAACTTGCAAGAAAGTTTTTCAATTTAAACTCAAAATAAGATACTGATCAAATGTACTTTGCACATAAACTTACACACAGCTGCCGCTGCCTCTGCCTCTGTCTCTGCCTCGGCCACTTCCCCTCCTCCTTCGTCGCCGTCCCTAGCTGGACACACACACGGATACACGCATATACAGTCATGTTGTAATGTCATATGACATGTTACGTCGTAAAAGCGAGCAATATCTTTTGCCTTCTTTCTAAAAGAAAAGGAAGCAGCAACAACACGCACCACGCAGGCAACAGGACATAGACGACAGGACGATGGGACGACAGGAGGACAAGAGAAGTCGGGTGGGAGAGAGACATGGGATAACCAACACAAAACGCAAAGTTGTTGGCTCTAAAAAGAAAGTTGAAACAGCAAAGAAAACACGTGTTGTTCCTCAACTACTTTCGAAGCCTTATTAGCCAAGCTGACTTAAAGGTTGCATCCCTAGATAAAGGACATATTGATATAGGAGTCGTGTCGAAGTTTCAACTATAACTATAAATTTAAATGAACCTTGTATCCTACGCTCAACTCAAAGTTGAGACTGTTGGCCAAAAAAACCTTCGACCGTTGTGGCTTAAAGCGAACGATATACATACATATGTATCCATCTATTAATTGACTAATTAGCCCCCATCCGGACAGGAGTACTTACCGTAATCATAGTGCGACTGCGACGACAACTGTTCCGAGCACAATTTATAGGCCTGGACAATTTTCTGGGACAAATTGCGTGCCATATCGAAGCCATTCGAGTAGAGGGTAATCTCGCCAATCATGGCATAGTCCGGCACCATCATGGCCACTGTGCGGAACAGGACCTTCAGATTATCCGGCAGCTCTGTGCGGCCCGCATATCTGCAAAATAGTTAGAGGCAAGTGCTAATGGGCATAAATACCACAAAAAAAACCTACAAAACGGACAAAAAATGAAATCGAAAGAACTGATGCACCGATATCGGGCAATAACGCATATGAGTGACGGCCCTTAAGAATGTCTGGTTGTGTGACAAATTGGCAGGCAGCAACATCAAAATAAACAAAAGGACCAACAAAAAAAACACGTAAATGCCTGCCAGGGAAAAGGACTACTAGCCGAACCGAATCGAAATTAAGAGCTAGCGGAATGCAGGGCGCCGCAGACATGGACAAAGAGAGGTGGGGCCCATAGCTGGGAACCGGGGCTAATATGCATGTTTGTCGCAGCTGTTCCACATGCATGCCAAAGCAATAAATATCCCTTTTCGGGGTGGTCCAACCCGCAACGTAACGCAACGCAACGCCACCCAAGCCAGCGTTCAAGAGAGGGAAAAATCTCCAATAACGCAATAACTACCAATATCGTGAGCCCCAAACGCAATGCAAACGCCTTTCCCTTTGCTGGCTAATAGTCCTGTCCACGTCCTTGTCGCTGCTGTCCATGACAGCAATGTAAATGTCGTAGATTCTGCTCCCGTTCCAGCTCCAGCACATGTGTTCTTTCTGGGTTTGTCGTCGTCGTCGTCATCGTAGGCCGTGTTGGCTTACAAAGTAACTAAATGCATTTTCAAATGCGGACAAAAAGAAAATATCGAGGGAAAAAATTGTGGCCAAAAAAAAAAGAAGAAAGGGAATAGCAAAAAATAGGTGGGCAATGCGTTGTGTGAAACCGCAGCTGCTACCGATGCCGATGCTGCTCTCAATGGCCAGACTCACCCAGGATTCATGGTTATGAATATGGAACAAGTTGGATCCAGTTTGAGCATTGTATCCTCGAAAAAGAATTTCACAACCTTCCGTCCAATGGCCCGCTGTATGGTTAGAATCTGTTGCGCGACCACCGACAAAACTTCCAGCTCAATGCGATTGAACTCATCGAAGCAGGCCCAGGCGCCCGATTGTGCCAGACCCTGCAAACAGAGAGGGAGAAACGGAAAAGAGACCAAGTAAAGGGTGAGATATAGTGCAAACATAGTATAAGGTAAGGTGAAGGTGAAGTTGAAAAAAAAGTACAGGGGGTGATTTGGACGGGGGAAGGGGCGTAACTGAAAATGGCAAATGTAGAAAAAGCAAACAGCAGCATAAACATTATTTTCTGTTGCCCACCTACCCCTCCACCCCCCCTCGAACGACAGTCCGCCCGTCCAATCCAGTTTCTGTTTGGTCTCGTTCTGTTTTTCTGTTTTCTGTGTTCTGTGTTCTGGCTTTAGGCGGGAAAAGAGCTCAAGGATGGGGGAGTTGGTAGAATAGGGAGCCCGCCCTTTGATATGCTTTCCCTTTGCATGTTGCAATAAATATGCTGTTTTATCCAACAACAGGAGTTCCATACAAATGGCAGCATGCAACATGTCCATATGCTCCTCTCCACATAGGGAAGGGGGCGTTTGGGGAGGCAATGGTCAAAGTGTATGCCATATAAGAAATCATTGTGTATCTAAGAGATATTCCCCCGCCTCCTCTCTTCTGCTGTCGACTGTTAAGGATGGTTATTTGACATGGTGAAATGAGAGTTCGTTCTATCAACTTCTAATTGTCTGTCTAAGGAAACTCCAGACACAGAACAATCAACGTAAGTCGAACTACTCTGTCATAGAAATTACAATATATTTTTGATCTATATAAGTAGAAGAGGCTTTTACAGCACAGTGCGGAGTTTAATCCACGAACTGTGTGTACCATTCGAGGAGGAATACACACACACATCTGTGTGTGTGTGAAAGACTGTTTAACAAGCTGCTGTTGCGCGCGTTCACACGATGTTTTCCTGTGTCTCTAGCCTGGCACTTCTATTGTGGTAAAGCATCTTTGTTTGGTCAGGACGTCAATGACAAACAGACAGGACAGCAAACAAAGGCAAAAAAGACAACAGAAATACCTTCTCTCTTTCTATCTCTATCTGTCTCTCTCTCTCTCTCTTTCTCTCTCTGTTGGACAACAAAGGATCTGCCGTATGACAAACTTTTCGAGTATATTGAATTTAATTTATTTACAAGAATTTTTGGGCAAACATAAATCGAAAACTGCAACATATTGCAAATAGTTTGTCAATTGCAAAAATTTCATTTTGTTTTATTTTATTGTCTGGCTCGAAAGAGCAGCAAAAGCAAGCAAAATTTATGACTTCCTAGAGATTATTAGTAGAAGTAGAAGTAGAAGCAGAAGCGGAGCAAGTCGAAGCCAGGCGGCCACTTGGTGACAAGCCACAAACTACTTTCTAAAAAAACTAGGCAACAAATTAAGCAATAAAAAAATAAACAAATGTATTTTCAACTCGAACTCAAAGTGGCAGCGGTGCGGTGCGATGGTGCGGCTAGCAAAATCGCATAAAATAAATTCATTAAATTTAATCGAACGTAGAGAAATTTATGGGTTCTGGCAAAAAGCCGTTTGCTTTGCTTTGATTCCAAATTGATCTCCAACGAAGCAAATTAACAAGAACTAAGCAGCGGCTGCCTCTCCCATAATGCTGATGATGGGCTTAAAACTACGGAGGGCGAACCCAAAAGTTCCTATCCTTCCATTAAAACTTCCAGACAGCTTTGAAAACTCATCTTACCTGCTGGTCTTTATTCTGCACTAAACTTGCTTACTCTAAGGCAGCCACAAAAGACATCAAACTGTTTGAGAAAGCACTTTTGCGTCAAGAGTATAAGAAGATTCCTTTTTATGCTGCATATATTCCAATAAACTATATTCCTTTAAATCAAAAGGAATCGAAGAACTCTTGGTGGTCTATTGGCATGCAATTAATTCCCTTCTACCTTGGATCGACCGAAGTGAGAATATCTGGCCAGTCCGATTCCTTTCGATCGAAATCAGTGGCTATGAGAAACGCTTTGGGCTACCCACGTACACTGTGTAGGAATATTATGCAATTTGCCATGAGAATTAAGCGATTAAGGGACATAAATTTTACAACTACATAGGAAATTTTCAGCACCCACTTAAGATGTGCGTGCGAGATGTGAGCTGTGAGTTGAGTTGTGAGATGTCTGCTAAGGCGGTTAATGACCTGTAAAGAAAAATTTGCATAAGCCCAAAAGTGGGTTGCCAAGAAGTGGGAGCCGGAGCCGGAGCCCAAGACCAAGACCAACCGAGACCAAGTCCAACCTGCTAGCCTGCCCATTACTTTCACAAACTGACTAATTAGTGAACAAGCAACAGCAAGAGAGTAGCAACAAATGCGATTACCCAGAAAACTGCATAAATTTCAATAAAAACATACAAGTTCTCATCTAAATTAGGGGAATGGCGGCTCCGCCGTGTCTGACATGGAAAGAACGCAGCGTGTGGCAAATTAACTGCCAGTCGCCAATTGCCAATTCACATGCGTGGGACCACCCCCCACCATTACCCCTTACTTCTCCTCTCCCACCTCACACATCTCGTGTTCTTAGCCTGATTAATGTTGTTGACCAGCTTGTTTTTTTTTTGGTTATTGGCTCATCAATTAGTAGACTCTCTCGCGTAGACTATTCGTCGCTCACGACGATGTTGACTCACCTTGAAGAACTTGCCCAACGCTTTGTAGTCCAGGCCATCGGAACAATTGAATACGACGCACTTCTTGGCCACAGCTTTGGCCAGATCTTTGCAAGTTTCCGTTTTGCCAGTGCCAGCAGGTCCTTCAGGAGCGCCGCCCAGGCAAAGTTTCAAAGCGCCCATCAAAGTGCTATAACATCGGGAATTAGAAGGGAGTGAACAAAATGAGAGCAGAAGAGGTACATATAGTCCCGCGGCGTTGGTGAAAGGGGAATGGGGAATGATGGAAGGGACTAGTGGGCAGTGCTTTTAATATCTATTTTGCATTTTTTCACATTTCTCACGGGCAACAGCAGCAGCAGCAGCTTAAAAAATTGTCATTTATGGTTAGGCAAACAGTTCGATAATACTCTCAAAATGGGCATATAAGTACACATTCAACCCACTTGTCTACAAGAATTTCGAATTACTTTTAATTAAAACTAACTTGATGAGATCCTATTTCTAATTGGTATCTACTAGGGGCAGGATCTACAAATTTGTTTCGGAGGAAACGAATCGCTCCTTCATTTGTTGTGTAGGAAGCACAAAAACGATTTCAACATTTGCTGGAACGGGAGGGGCTGGAATGAAGGGGTATTCGCGAGTACGATTCCTCGAATTGAATTTCTTTGATTTCTTGTTTTTTTTCTTTTTGTATTTTGCTGCTTGTTTTGCAAGTTCATATTTTTATCATATTGGCAGCAATGGATGGCTGCTGTATGCCGTTTCTCCACCCCTCCCTTAGCTCCCTCTCTCTCCCACTCTCTCTCTCTCTCCCTCTTGTGTATATATATTTTTTTTTAGCTTTTCCGGCATAACCAAACAAAATATCTATACATACTCGTTTTTTAACTATGCATGTGTTAAGGTTCCTTTCTCTCCCTCTCTCTGTTTCTGTGTGTGTGTATTTGTGTGTGTGTGAAAAACTGTCCAACATTGATTTATTTGTTTAATATAAAAGTTTTATCGGAAACCCCATTAAAATGTCCTTTCTGCCAGCTTGCCAACCGATGAGGATGGCCGTGTCCTGCCTGCTGCTACAGTGCTTTATGTTGTTGTTGTTGTTGTTGTTGTTGCTGGTGATGGTGTTTGTGTTTGTGTGTTTGTCGTAGGCAGCTTAAACATCAAAAAGGTTTTGCAGCTCTTCTCGTTTTTTATTTTTGTTTTTTGCGTATTTTGTGTGCGTGTGTGTGTGTATTGGAAAAAATGAAAATAAATTTAAAATGCAGTGAAATAAAATAAATATTTTTCCAATAAACGTTTGCCTATCCACTGACTTTGCCAGATAGACGAGAGGGAGGGAGGGGCAATGCATGGAGAAGGGGCGGCAAGGGGGAACCAAACACCAGCTGCTTTGGTCTATGGTTTTGTCAATTAATATTTTTGTACCCACCGATAGCAGCGATCCGTTAGAGGGGTAACCACCAGACGGGGTAAATTGCCCAAGTATTCCATGCCATATTTAACATCTGTGACCACCATGCTAACACAGACCCAATCCTCGTTCTCTGCGCAAGAGAGACAGAGAGAGCGAATTATTAAAAGAGTGATTAAGCTACGCTAAAAGTGTATCAATAATAGCCACCGACTTACTTTCATCTGTTTTCCAGTAGTAACGCATCTGGGATATCCAATCAAAGTCCTGAATATTGGACACATCCATATCCGTTAGATATTTGACCACATCGCGAGCTTTAAAGAGAAATAGAATGAGAACGGGAAAGAGAAGACCACTTCATCCTTCTCTCACCGTGCACATCCAGGACAATCAAGGCCTCCACGGCAATGCGTACGCCAGCCTGTAAATCTGTTCGGACCAACTGGACCAGCTCACCAATTTGGCCATTGGATTTGTCCAAATAATCTGGCAGCGTCTTTTGCTCAATGGCCTCCTCCACCTGGACAGAAAGGAGAAGACGCGATTACAAACACAGCCCAGTCCAGAAAATGGAAGAGCAAATAAATGACAAAATATGATTTTCAATTTCGCGCGCGCAAAAAGACAAAAAAGGGAATGAAGAAAGTTTAGCTCAAAGAGACAAGGCGATGGAGTAGTAATCACACTGCCAGTGACAACCTGGACTGGTCTTCCTCTAAGCTCCACTGACAGCTGGACACGTCCAGAAGTTTTTGCCTATTTTTCCTTCTATTTGTCTAGTTTTTGTGGGGCTTTCGTGTGGATTTTCAAGGACTCACCTCATAGGTCCAGGCCATGCAGGAAATGCCTTGCACCACTTGACCCGGCCATGATACTACCCAGGCAATGCGCTCAACTAGAGCATAATCCTCCCACGCCTCGCGCATCTGCTCTTTCACACTCTCTAGCATAACCATTTCCACCTCTTTCAACCAAATTTCAACGAGACCCTATGAAAAATACATCTCAGGAATTAATGGAAAGTCACATCGAATGGGTATTCTCTTACATTAGCTGCCTGCGGATTGATCCGGCGCACCAGAGCCACTCGTTCATCCTCGTCACTAATCATTTCGGTGATTTCCATATTGTCATCAAAGGTCAAAGTGCCAATCTGCAGAAAGGGAGCGAGAGGAAGTCATTCTTAGGGCTAATTCAAAAAATAGATAGAACCTACGCCCTCGAAGCACTTTCTCAAATGTGGTTGCACTCTGAGAGGGTCCTTGGTCTCTGACAAAATCTCCAACAATTCGTCATTGGACAGGAAAAAGAATCGAGCAAAGAATAAACGTTTCTGCTCTAGATATGTGTTTAATCCCTTCTGCACCGTCTCTAAGTCCTCAATGGCCTTGGTGAAGATCTCCAGCATGTCGGGATACTCAGTGGCAGCCATTACATGGCGATCCTTCAAAGTGTTTTTCATAATCCTGCGCCACGTCTTATCGACGGCCTTGAAATTGCGGCCCTCCAATGGCATTTGCCTCATAATATCCTCCGAACTAAATATGGGCTCCAAGTACATCCAAGTGATCTGCACTTGGGTCCAGGCATCAATTATATTCTGTATGAGCAACAGTCGCGTCTCCCAGTCGTCCGCCTTGCTGCCCAAGGCCACAATAAAGGGGGATCGCTTCATCGCCTGCGTTCGCATTATGTGATCGTCCAACAAGGTTTGTATGTCATCCAAGGCAGCCAGAATATGGGTATCCGAATCGCGATATTGAAGCACCTCAAACATCACATCCTTCCAGTCGGCCTGCATATTCTTGAGGCCCACATTCAAATCGTATTCCTTGCCAGCGGCATTGGCAATCTCCTCCAGCTGCGGCAATATGCTCATTATATCCGCATCAATCATATCTTTCAGAGTGGGATACAGCTTGGGATTGATTTTGCGACCCAAATGCTTCGATATCTGATCCCAGTGACGCTTTTCCAGCCCATGACGACAAATCGAGTCCAGCACTGGCAGATATACGCGAAATTTCTCAATTTTCATTCGCATCTGTTCAGCAGCCCGTTTGGCCACGGGATTGTAGGCCAATTGACGGGATAGTTTGTACATTATCTGCCCAAAATAGAAGAAGTCAAACAAAAAAGCTTAATTATAAATTGCTAAAAACTTAATCTATATACGTTTTCGATTAATCTGTCTATTCTAAGATTCATTTAATTTAATCGATTGATATCCTGTTGCCCTTTTTGCCTAATTAAATGCTAATCCAAAATTCATTAGCAAATGGCATGGCTTTCGATGTTTTCAGGGTATACAACTTTCGATATTACTCCCATAAGAAATAATCTGGGATTTTTTGTTGGTCTGTCTTTTTGTTGATGTTGTTGTTGTTGATGTTGTTGTTGTTGTTGTTGTTATTTTGGTGCTGGTGGTTTTTCTTATTCTCATTTCTTGTTCCGTTTGCTTTTTTTTGTATATATACTATGTGTGTGTGTGTGTGTGTGTCGTCTCCTTCACTTTGCCGCTTCAGCTGTGCCGAAAAATGCAATTCAACTAGCTTTTGCCTTTTGCGCTTTTGTGCTGTCTATTTTTCGATACTACTAAACCGCTGCCTGACCAGGCCCAAGTCCAGATCCAGATCCAGGTCCAGGTCCATTTCCCTCACTACTCCCCTCCCCCTCTATGCACTTGGAAAGCTCTCGCTTTCCTTACCAATTTTACTACTGCCGCCAAATATGTTGGGCATTTTTTTGTTGCATAGTTTTCGGCTGGCTGAAACGTTTTTTTTTTTTTTTTTTTTTTGTTGTCTTTTTCTTTTTCAATTTTTCTATCTTTTTCGAGTGTGCCTTTTTTCGTGCTCTGACTCTGTTGCTCTATGGCCCGAGGTGGCTTGAGGTTTTTAGTTGCATTTTAGCTGCTACATTGGCTTATAGACAGACAGACAAAGAGAAACGACAAAGGGAGGGCGAGCTATAGGGGGGATAGTCGGGAGAGGGAGTCGGAAGCCATGCATGGCCAATGGAGCAGTCGAGCAATCGAGAAATCCGACAACTCAAAACTTTGTCGCTCTTGTTGCTCGTTTTTATTTCCGCCTGCTACTGCCACTGGAATGACAACTTCCGACTTGCAACTACTTACCTTGTGCATATTCTCCACTTGTTCCCTCACGCCGTCCGCATTAAGGCATTCGAAGCGCTCGAACATCCTGCAAAGAAGCAACAAGAACCACAGTAAATAATGTAAATACAAATACTCGAGAAAAGAGAGAAAACAACACAGAAGAAAGAGGTGAAATTAAAAAGAACTAAGCGATACCTGGGTATTTGTTTTTTTCTTTTTTTCTGTTTTGGATGGGTGGTAGTCTTACCAAATGAGATAATCCTTCTCAAATTCATATGATGTCTTCCATAGTTTCTCAATTGGTTCCATTTTCTCAATGATTTCGGCCAGCAAGGGGAATGCAGAGACGTCAATCTGCAGCAGGCCCTCCTCCACATTGATGGCCTTGGCCTCACGACTGAGTTTCTATATACAGAAGCGATTAAGAACGAACCGAAAAGAATCTAATCCTATCGAAGTGCCCACCTCGATTGTATTAAACAGCATGTCCACTGTTTCCACACGCTCTTTGAGCTCTTCCAGGGTTAGGACATCGCGTATCTCCCGTATGCGGAAACCATCCATGGTACGTTTCTCCTGGGACAATAGTTTCTCGAATAGCGTACGTCTCTCCCTGGTAATGCCGAACGAAAATGCCAAATGAATGAGTTGCCAAGTTTAATCGGATCAGTTAGATGATACATACCGCAAGGCCGCCTCCAGATTGTCACGCACCACAGCCAACCGGGCTGCACTAAGATCCAGGACCTCCTCCAACTCGCCAGGCAATATAAATGTGCGAGTGTTCAAATGGATTTCATCATCTAATAAGGACGGAGAATTTGGGGATTGAAATGGGAATGGAAATGGGAATGAGTATCGGGTGATGACTATAATTTTCCTTGTATTCTTAATTAACTCTGCTTAACTCTTAATTAATTGGCTATGCGCATTTTTTGTTCTTATTCTTGTTGTTGTAGGGCAAACTAATTAATTACTATATATGTGGAGGATTCAGTGAGGATTCTTGATAACTGTCTGATGATATTTGGTGTGACAAAGCCACACATAGACGACAGACGGACGGACACAGACCCGTTCCCATAGCCCGAGACAGTTAGACAGACAGACAAACACTTGATGATAACTCGCAATTGTCTGAATTTAAGTTTATATGTATATGTATATATATATATATATATATATGTGTGTGTGTGTGTGTGTGTTGTGTGTGTGCGGTGTGTTTGTGTGCGTGTGCGGGGCTTTTGGGGTTTTGTCTCCATTTGTCGGTTGTCAAAGCAACTTTCACACATTCATGAATTTGTTAAGCTCATTAAGTTGCATTTTCGGTTGTGTTTTAACGAAGGCATCGACTTCATCCTCTTGGTGATGGGTGGTGATGGTGCTAGTGCTCAATGTTTGGTGTCTTACCGCAAGTAATTATAAAACCAATTAGTAGACTCAGCTTGTTAGTTGAGGTTAATTATGTTAAGCGAACGGAGCTTCAACACACAAGGCAAACACAGTCTAAAACAAACTAACTATTACTAACTAGTGTACCGACACTCGAGAATGGGCGAAAACCTATGCACCATGTACTCATATGGATGGAGATGCCTCACTGTGGCACTGGCACTGGCAGTGGCAGTGGCACAGCTGCACAAACAACTATTTTCATCACTCACCGGACAGGTAGGTATGTGTCAGCAAGAATACGACCCGCTTCAACACGTTTTTGATTTCATCTTTTATGGCAAATATCCTCATCTCCCGACACTCGGCTATATAGTTTTGCAGGGCCACTACTTCGGGTGTCTCCTCTGGTCGCTCGCCAGCCTTCATAGACATCTCCTCCAGCTCCTCGCAGATGCTACAAATGAACGAAATTGTGTGTTATAACTCTGTGTGTGTGGTGTGTGGGGTCCTCGCTCCTCCTTTGACTTACGCTCGATTCTCGTTTAAATTGAGAGCTTTATAAAAATCAATTATGAAATCATAGATATCCTTCACATACATCCTCAACGATAGCTTAACATGCCGATTATCCAGCATGAACAAGTTCAATGGAATGAAATCACGCAGATGATAGGTTGTATTGCTGACGGCGAGCAATTTTTTCAATAAATCCTGAACAACCTGTTGTCCAGATACAGATACACCAGATACCGAGAGTGAGAGCGGGAACGAGAGCAGGCAGGTATTCAGCCGGTCATCCAACAGAAAAGGAAGAGGGAAAGAGAGGGGTGAAAAAAGTGTGTTGTAAATGAAAATGCATTTAATGAAAAATGGAAAAAATAAAAGAAACAAATTTAAGAACCACCCAAAAGTCTTTCAACTAGTGACAAAGGACGAAACAAATTGAAACTTGAAAGTAAATAAATCTATAGAAAAGAGCGAACCGATGATCTTTATCAACGTCGAGGATTCACCTATTACGCAAGCATTAATCAACACTGAAAGACAAGTATGACCAATAAATTCCATATTATTGACTCTGCTACTAAGTATTGGGACACGCTTTGTTATATTATTTAAATTCGTATAATTGGTTGCTTTTGCAAATCTGCTCTTACTTTCCTCACTAGACTCGAATTGCCAACTATGATATCTGCATATATGTATATACATAGTATATGTATGTGGAGTAGTATAGTGTATACAAGGATGAAGTCAGGGCAAAAACGCACAGCATTCTCGCATTACATGCATGAAAAAGTTTACGGCCCGACCGAACGTATTGCCCAGTCGGAAGCAATTTTTATTTTAAATAAATTGTGCAATAAAAAAATCGAAAAAACCCGGGGAAATTGTCGGTCGTTTCATAAAACTTAATGAATGTGAACTGCTAACGGCTGGGAGAATGGGTTAATTGAAGTGTCTGCTAAATGGTAAGAGCAAAAAAAAAGGATCCAAGAGAGAGAGAGAGAGGGAGAGGCTCATGTTAATGTGCAGCTGTCTAAATATTTTAATAAGCTGGAAATTCCGAAATCGAAATTCGAACAAAGTTTAATTAAACATTGAACAATTGCAAATGTCAGAATTCACGATACAGAGACAGGAGACAGGAGGCAGGAGACAGGAGTGCAGGTGTAGACAGACGCAACCTATCATCGTTCTGTTCAACTAGTCTAATTACACAAATTGCCAGGCACTTGCCTAACAACATCCCTGTCAGTCAGTCAATCAGCGAGTCAGTCAGCCGGGCTGTCTGTCTGTTTGTCGGCAGTCTATTAATATTGCATAATGAAATTTTATGTTAATTCTACGCATCATTGCGTATAATCAAATCGAAATAAATAATTAAATTCATTTTGAAGACGAGACACAACCAAAGCGCCTCAAGGTATTGTCGTTGGATTTCAAACTCGTCGTGTGTGTGTGTTTGTGTATTTGTGTGAGTGGGTAGGGAAATTTGTTTTAATACTTGCCACCAAATCGGGTAATACATTTTCTGTCCATATCTTCTCCACCATGGGCATTATAAGCTTTTGGAAAAGTCCAAAATAGTATTTGTAGATCGGCTTCAGGTACACATGAACGCCCCGCCAATTGACCTTGACGATCTCCTCTATTTTAGTGCAGAGATCAACAAAGTCATCGTGATCCTCGTCAATGAAGTGCAAAAAGCCCTCGGTATCGATCTCTAAAAGAAAATTTTATTTTATTGACTACTCGCAGTTCGATTCATTCACGATTCATACCTCCTCCCGACATTATGTACTCCAGCCGTGGAATCTCATAGCCCACAGCTAATATATGCTTGAAGAGATCCGTGAAAATGTGCGGCAATTCCAGCATATAGGGATATATATAGATTTTATTGCTGTGATCCAGCTCGAACTGGGCCACATCGTCCACTTCGGGAGACTGCAGAAGAATTAGAGTGTTAGAGACATTGGTTTCTCCAGCCCACTTGCTCCCAACTCACTGTGTCCACAAAGACATTAATCAATGGCTGCTGAAAGGGATCGGCATCGTCTTCATCGAACACATAGATATTAGCACTGGGCCTCACTCCTGGGCCCATGTCAATGTGCTCGTTATCGAAATGGGCCCCAACGACCGAGCAAATTAGAGTCATTAAGGGGGCCCGCCGCAGTTTTGGGTCATGCATGGAGTATTTGTCAATGAGATTGCCATCCTTAAAGGCGCACAGCACCTTGAATAGGTAGTTAATGCTCTTATTGATCAGACTATACAAATGCCGAGACATCACTGCGTGGATGCAGCGAAAGAGCGTATCGGCACGTCCGCCATATTTGCCGGCCATCGGAACCAAATCCTTCCAAGTGGCACGCATCTCATTCATCAAGTCAGCGCATCGGGGCAGCCAGTCACTGAGAAGCAGCTAAGCAGTAAACCAAAATATGGTTAATTAACAAATCGCACTCTCTCTCCTTCTCTCTTACTTACATCTCTAATGGAGGCGCAGCTTTTTTGGACAAATGCCAGCACAGTATCTGCATCGAGAGGTCGTTGGTTCACCACCAGCTGGGAGAGATCGACCACAACCAAATCCTCATAGAGCTCGTGCCACAGTTTATTTAATGCCTGAACTGTGGGATGGGTGGTCATAAGGAGCTCGCCAATGCGACTCTTCGCCAGCAACAGATTCGAACGCCAGGGCACAGGAGATGTTATGTTGAGTATCGGGAAATCTGGAGGCTCCAATTCCAATTGGAAACGTTTTCGCTCCATGTTGGACCTGCAAGAAATGCAGAATAATAGTGAACAGTTGGCAACCTAATGACTTCAAGGACGACTCACTGCAAAAGATAGCGTAGAAAGGAGCGCTTAACATAATAGCGAAAATCCTCCTGAAGGTCTATCAGACAGACAGTGATGAGCACGGCCAGATCCTGGCGTATATTGCGGTCCCCCATAAATAGGTAATCCATTAATATAACTTCTGGCGGCAAGTGGGGCCAATGTATCTGTAATCAGAGTTTGATTTTTCCCCAAGGGTAGAGTGGGGAGGGGCAAAACTTTTATTAGAACTGCTGCAAGCCTTTTAACGAAGGTTTTGAACGAAGGGAAATCCCACTCAGCACTGGATGCACACTGGCGTATCTGAAACCAGGTGAACGAGCTCAATAAGGTGTCGCCGGTGCCCCCCTTAGCCTACGCCCCTGCGTGTCGCTCATTAAGTCGACTGTGATTTGGCAGGTCGCTTATACACCCAACTACGAGTATATATAGTATATTATCTACGCTTGCCAAAAAAGTTAGTTTGACGCTCACGTCAAAACATCAACACGCATCCTTCCGAATCTATCTCGAGGATGACTAGGAGGACGAGGAGGAGCGAGAGAAACTTTTTGGCACAAAACTTCTGGAGTTAAGTTTGCTAATAATGTTGACGCTATTCGGGGAGAACTGGAGTAGTTCCCAGACGTGTTGACACGTTGAAAACTACTGCGACGACACTCACCTGCTCTTGCATGATATATCTGTGGGCATTCTGGAGTAATTCGCAGTGCGTATCAATGCGTCTGAATGCTTTGCTTATGAGCTTCGAAGGATACGACTCCAACTGCAGGGTGGACACCTGTTAGAAGGAAACAACGTGAAGGAAATCTGTTAAGTGCAGGTCATAAAGAGAAAGCCCATCGTCATCATCGTTATGGTTATCATCAACAGATTCACACCCCACGCACACACGCAGCCGTTCATACTCTCCACCAAAAGGTAGAAGCGATTCGCCAAGAAGTTAAGAGTAGATCATATGGTAGAGTGGCTAAAGTTCGGCACTGGCCACGGTTGGCCACGAACTTATACTTCTTTTTAACAACTAATCACGTTATTCATAACTTTGGCCAAGGACCACCACACGATGGTGCTCGGATAGGGACAGGGAGACGACCAGCAGATAGACAGAAAGACAGACCAACTGGAATGTTTACGAGGTATGAATTATATAATTTTTATAAGCACGTCGGGCAAAAGCCAACGCAGCTTAATTTACTCGTACGCTCACGCACACCCCACCCCATCACACAGACTCTCACCCACATCCACATCCACACACACACACACATATTTACTTTGTATTAAGTTTATTATTATCATTTTTTATGTGGCACTCGGACAAGGATCTGGGGGCAAGCAACATGGATATGGACATGGACTCCATTTCGGTTGGCATAAAAATTTATTTATGTCTGTCGTTGCTCATTTTTGATGGGTTTTTTATGATCTTGGTGGCAGGCAGGCAAGCAAGCAAAGAGCAAAGGAGAGCATCATATGTTCTCTCCTTGGTCAGTTGCATAATTCAAAATTTGTTTATGGACATCCACACACACACACACACACACACACACACACACTATTTATCAAACACCATCACCTGGTGGTTTCACCCCCGTCGCTCTCGTTATACTCACCCCATTGAGCAAACATTTATATCGCTTTTGTATCTTTACGGTGAATTTCTGTTCAGCGTTTTTATATTGAATTTTATATTTGTTTAATTTGTTTAGCTTCTGGATTTCCGGCTCGATAGGCTGCAGCGGTGACAAATAAGGAAAACGACTGAGGAAAATAAAGAAAAACCATTGAGAAATTCGAAAAAAGAACTCTGTATCGAAATGTTCATACGTGGCTTCCATCTTCTTTAGACATAGTAGAAACTCCTCGTTGCTGGCAAAGTTACGACGATGTATACGTCGAGTGGTTACCCTGCACTTGGGTTTGCGCTGTCACAAGCAGGCCCACCGAAAGAGGTTAATTGAAATCTATTCAACGAAACGATGAAAGTCTTACCAATTTCCAATTGGCCTGACGTTGGGCCTCACAATTGGGTTCATCGGGATAGCCATGCCGTCCATGATCTATATTATATTGGGCTGCTTTAAGGACGGGTTCAATCATATTATCAATGACCTTGCCCATGCGCATCAATTCATTTCGGCACTCTACACAGAAGAAATTAGTTGTTAGGCACAGTTCCCATTCCCCATTGTATCATTTGCCACTCACCCGCCGGAGTTCTTAAGGCATATGGATCGCCCGGTTGAAACTTCTCCTTCTTGGGCTTATTATGCAATGTTGCAACACGCAAACGTCGCGCCGTTGGCGTACGATAAGCGGCAATCACTTCGGAGGGTGCCCCATGATGGAGCCTCAAACGATTGCTCCACAGGGCGCACCGGGTGCCACAGTCGAAGTAAAAAATTCGGACACGTCGTTCACAATAGATGTCCAAAAGCTGGCTGGTCATTTGGTAGATTTCCTGCTCACTGGGCCGCACTTGATGAGTGGAGTGCGAGAGTGGTTAGTGTGAGGGGAGGGAGGTAAGAGTGTCAAATTTTTAATAATGCACGTTATGTAAATATGAGCATTTATTTATTACCGCCAGTCATCCATTTGTCAATCCAGGGAAATTGATTACAAGCTGCAGGCGAGATACCGAAAAAAAAATCAAAAACGTGGAAAATGAAAATGCCATTTTATATTTGCACATGCAACTTTATAAATGTGTGTGAGTGAGTGTAGGTGTGTGTGCATATGCATTTCACATATTTGCTCCAATTTTCTGGTTTTTCCTCTCTTTGTTTTTTTTCTTCTCCTCACTCTCTCTCTCTCTCTCTCTCTCTACTTGTTACTGTTGTTGTCTTTGGGGTCAAAGGCAATGCAAATAAATTTGTGTATGTACATGAAATTGTTTTAAATAAAAGTCATTCGAAAGCAAAGTTCACTTTTAAAATGATTAAACTCAAATTAATTTTCATTTCGGTTCACATGCCAACCTCCTATTCCCCTTGCCTACTTGCCGATATTTTTGTATAGTCCAGTGGTCATCTGACATTTCGCCTGACCTCCATCCCCGTCCCCATCCCCACCCAAACCCAATCCCCTTTGGCATTGGTTATCTCGTGTTGTTTGTCACATTTTTATGCTAATGTTTATCGACAACATGCCTTTTATGCCATTGTATATATGAATTAGTCTCCTCCCCCCAACCACCAACCCACAGCCCCCAAACCCCTCCCACTCCCAGTAGACACCGCATCAGTCCCACATCAGTCCCCGGCCCGCACCTCCACAGCCTGTTTGCATTTGCAGCTATCCATTGCCGGGGCATTAAATATTAAAAAACTATACACAAAATGAAACATTTTTTTATCACAGACTAGCGACAAGTCACCAACACCACCACCAAAGCAGCCCTCACAAGTTGACCGAATATTCCAGTCAGGTATAAGACTAGCAGTTACCCTAACCAGTTTTAATTCGAGCTCACAGTGATGTGATAAGGATTATTATGAAATAAGAGGCTAAAAATATAGCAAATATCCTACACCAAACCACGAGTATATGAGTTTCAGAATCAAAAATGTAATTTGAAACTCGAAAGCTGAGTATATACATATATGTATGTATACATATGTATACAATTGAAAATTAGAAATTAGATTAGGACTATAACGACTCGAATATAATGTCCTTTAGTTAAGGTATTAGAAACGAACAGGATACACAGGCAAAAAAAAAAAACGAAATTGTCCATGTAAATGCTAAATAAAATACTATGATAAACATGTACATATGTACATATACATACATATAATATCGGTATATGGATATATATATGCAATACATGAATGTTCCGCTCCCGCAGTCGCCTCTGTCCCCTCTGGCTACACAGCTAACGCCTTTGGGCTCCCTGCTCTGGATCTGACTCCACTCTGCTCTCGCTCCCCAAGGATATTCAAATAAATGTCATACGCATTTGTTTTTTGGTTTCTCCTTTTGCTGTTTTTGTTTTTTCTGTTTTTTGGTTTTTGTTTTTTGGTTATAAAATTTTATGTTAAAAGGATAATGTTTGGAATTTTTATGTTTACAGGTGAACAATTTTCCAACGAGCTGGAGGAGTATGGTGATGATGATGATTATGGTGATGAAAAAGCTGAGGGCAGACGATGAAACGATAAGGGGGTGGGTCGAGTGCGATGCGGTGCGACGAGGGGTAGGGTTGGGGTTGCGGGGGGGCAACTCGAGCGCATGTTGTTTTCGCATTTAATAAAGTACTAAGTGTTATGTTTTTGCGGTAAAATTCTCACTCATTGAATTACATAAAATATCATAAGACAATTTGTATTTTGTATCCCATCCACCCTCCCCTGCCTCTATCCCCTCTATCCCCCACTAAACTCTTTGTTAATGCGCAAATGTTGTTCAATTAAAATGTGCGGTTATTCTCACCCATTTTATCAAAATTATAGGTATGATCCTTGGCATCGCGCAGCATTTCGAATTGCTCGGGCATTACAATGTCCTGCAATCGCAAGTCATTCAAGCTATCCTCATCGCATTCGTCAAATGGATTGTTCATGTGGTAGACATGGAAGTCGAATTCACGATTACCGAGACCCAGAACACGATCATTTTGCATGTGAGCTGAAAATCGACGAAAGTCCTTTAATTGAGTGATGAAAACCGAACTTTCCCCAAAATCGACTAACATATTTTTTCCAGAACATAGTCCTTGACTGGGTCCAAGGGCAACTGATCAAATTTATAATTCATGTTATAGAAGGGGCAATCGTTTATTGGACGCCTCTCGCCCTTTTTCGGTGCCTGCGACACATGGACCAAGTGCAGGGTTCTTCGACGACGAAACTGGACATCCTGCAGGCTAGGATCACAGTAGGGCCGTCTCTCGGGCGCCATTTTCAGAGACTTGGCGGGGGCTTTGCCATTCTGGACAATGCCACCAGGTCCAGAATTGGACATGTGGGGCGTGTGGTTGAACTGCTGAGCGCTGCTCTTCATGGCTGAAAACACAGAATGTTATTGATATTGTTGTTGTCGGGGGCTAAGGTTAGTTCCTGAGTTTTTTGTTCACTGGTGTTCTTTTTTTATATATTTTTCTGACATTGTTTGCCCAACGGAATACGTAGAAAAACTGTAATAATAAAAGTTTACAACACGAAAATTTGTTTGGCCGGCTAGCTAACTGATATACGTGAAATGTTTATAAACAAAGTTCAGACAGCAAAGGGGCTGATGCAGTGGGGGGAAGTGGAACCAGTGCACTGCAAGGGGAGGGCAATGGCAATCCGTTGCTCTGGTTACCCGGTTGGTAGTCGGTTGGTTTGCTTTGCTAGCAAAAGTGGTTAGGACCAACACATGGGCGGAGGCGGATAGCAACCGACCTCCATCGTCGTCATCGTCATCGTCGTCGTCGTCGTCGTCGTCGTCGTCGCTGACATTCTCAACCCATCGATAGTTCAGCTTTCAAGCAATAATATTTGATATTTCTGTCTGGCTCTCGCTGGCAGGTAAGCGCGCGCCAGTATTCTTCAAATTGTGCTACAAACTATTCAGTCTATATAAAGGATATTTTTATATGTGTATGTATATATAAAGGATGTACTCACGTTCACATTATGTCAATGATACCACCTGCTTCTGCTTCTGCTAGAAAATTCTTTTCTATCTTGCAAGACTCTTCAGTGTATTTATTATCCCATCAGTTCCATCAGCAGGGCAAGGAGCAGCAGCAGCTCCTAGCAAATGGTAACGCACTCGTCATTCAACCTGATTATATGTTGACAATAATAAAAATAATAATAATAAGCCAGACACACTGTACTTGCACCCAAACAGTGGCTAACAGTGGGCCAAAAACTCTTATCCAAACATCCAATTTTAAATTAGGTACGATGAAATATATGTCTTTGATCAGCATCAGTACAACACGCAGACATTTTCAAGAAGCTAAGCCAAACAGCTAAGTGAAATTCATCTTTCAATTAATGCATCAGATGAGAACTGTACAAATTGTCTAAGACTTTAAGCAACATTTAATTTAAAACACTCTGGAAACAAACTATTTACAGACGTTAAAAATTTGGGAAAAGAATTTAATATTTTCTAATCTGATTTCCAGGGGAAATTGGCCATTCAAGTGGTTGGTTGGGCCCACTGTGCGTTGCTCATATCCAATACTATTATGTTTGGCTTATTTTTCATTCTTTTTTTACTCATTTCTATAGCAGCTCCAAAGGACTTTGAGTCTGGGTACGAAATGAAATTACGAACATTGCATTGTGTGAAAATATTTCTAATATGGCAATATAAATAGGTTTTTTTTCTGTGGGTTCGTTGCTTATTGAGGAATTTCGAATCGTCGACACTTGCTCTGCAATTATCACAATAATTAATTTGTGGCATATTAATTAGAAATTTGATTAATGATTGGCGACGGATTCGCCAAAGGCATTCAACTTTGACCAACTCCTCCTCCTCCTCCTATCACGTGTCAGTTCGTGTCCTTCGTCGTCATCCTCGTGCCGCTGCAGTCCGTCTGTCGTTAGTCGAGGGCATGGAAAATATTTATTAACTGCCAGCAGCCGGCTTAAAATTTGATCTGCTTAGATTCCACCTCCATTCAAATTGGCACAAATAATGATTACCACGCATTTTCACCGAACGAATTCTGAAGAAACGGCATCAATTTGCATTTAGTTTGTTTTGTCGTTTTTTACTTCTGTTTGGGGTGGATTGGCAGGGGATAAATAAATAAATAAAGGGCGTTTTGCTCTTTCTGTAATGCAAGCGGTGTCAGGTCACGTGACCGACTTCACACATGATGAGCCATAAGATGGAATGCGGAAGGGGAAGAAAAGGTAAGCATTATCATCATCAACTTCTTAGCCTCCGCCTGAAACTATGCAACAGAAAGTGGTAATTCGCAGTACATTTTTGTATACCCTCTGCATCTGAATCCATTATAGAAAAGTCATTCAAGTTGGCATTCAAAATGAAGAACACAAGCTGTTTACCCTAACAGGCAACCAGTAATTCTGGTCGATGGACTGTTTTGATCGCCGATTCCAAATATCTCGCTTGGTTAGGGTACAATTAAGAACCACACAGCAGCCGCATCATGGGATGATGGTATTTGTGTATTTTTTACCTTCTTGTCAGTTTATTTCATTCTTTTTTTCTTGTTTGCCCAGTCGCATTTTGTCCAAGTGATTAATGGCTAAAGACGTCGCGCGACTTGAAAAATGAGTACCAAAATGAATGACAAAGGCGGGGAAAAGCGGCATGGGCGGCGGCGTTTAAAACAGCCTGTCACACGTGAGCCAGAGAAGGAAGGAATGGGGATGTGATTGTTAGACGGACGAACGAACGGATAGGTGAATTGGTGGACTGGTGGATTGGTGGGTGGCTGCGGGCGTTTGGGTATCACAAGATCAAGTCGGGCGTGTCGCGTCGCCTCGCACGTAAAAGATGCAACAGGACCAAAGACCGTGTGATTTACACGCAACAGCAGCAGCAGCATGCGGCAAACTGTCTGAACTGATGGTCCAAGGGAAAGGGACAGCGAAAGGGAAGGGGTTGCAAATTAGGGGTTGGACAGAACGCACTCTATCGCTCCCTGTCCTACTACTACTGTGAATTGAAAACGTGCCAACAATTTGCAACGACGATTAATCGTGCTCAAGCAAAGTCAAAGTTACAATTGCTCTGCAGGATTGCGAGCCGTATGGAATGATGGGCTAGTGGGGTGGTGCGGTGGTAGGCTGGATGAATGCTGGTGAGGGGTACGGGTAAAACGATGAAGATGCATGTGTTGGGCTTATTTCGCTTGTTGTTTACGACCATTTGACTAATTAGGCGGGAATCGTCCTCACGAATTGAACACTAAATAGAGACCGAAAAGCATCACATTGACATTTTTTGTTCTCATCCATTGCGTTTTTGTTTGAACTTCATTGACAGATCAATATTTCATTCCAACTTCAATTGTAAATACAGTTGAAGGAATCCCATCCAAATGTGATCCTTTTCGGGAACTTTTCGAGCCTACCTCGCTTTGACCATTTTGATACTATCATCAATAGGTGAATGCGAAATGCAAACTGCTTTTTCATCAATTAAACGACAATTTTGCTTCTTTCTGTATCAAACATTTTGTTATCATTTATAATAAATATAATTATTGAAACCTTTCGATATGATCAGGAAAAGCAAAAAGCAAAAAAATCTACATTATTTCTGTACATAGAAACAATGCGGACCATCATTAAAGCCTTTTGTATGCAATTACATGCCGCATTGAGCAATCATAAATTAGCTTTTCAAACGAATCATCGTCATATCCCTCGATAGGAAAAAATAAATTAAATTAAAATTTACAAAAAGGTTGCAATTTTCCACGCAAACAACAAAAATTTAATGCCTATAATGAAAAGTCCACTAGCAGCTCATATCCATATTAATAATATACAACAAAAAAAAACAAAAAAGAAATACGAGAGGGCAATGAGGAAAGGGAGACGGAGAGGTGAGAAAGGGGAAAATCGCATTTTCACATTTCCATTTCGCTCTCTCTCTCTCCATTCTTTTCTTGTGTAACCTGAACCAACTGCCAACTGTATTTATATATTTATTTTTAATGTCAACAATCATCAATGCAAATTTACTGCAAATATCAGCCATACTAGCAATTCGAGCCATGATTTATTGACTTTTTTCAGTTTTTTTTTTTTTTTTTTTTTTTGTGCTTGCCACATTTTTAAATTATTGAATTAATTGGAAATTCATTGGCAACAAAAAAAAAAATAACAACGACATCCGATAAGTCTCCATAATGGAGTTTTTCCTGCTAGCAACTTGTCCAAAGTTGAACAAATTTTGATGCCGCCAATCACCCATCAATAGCATATTGAAATTGGCCAACTGCATGTAACCCTTCGAAAGGATCGGAGAGATTGAGGATGAACTGGAGGATAAACCACACTAAGGAAAGGGTATGTATACAAATGTTGATATGTATGTGAAAGATTTCGATTTAGTTTTTACTCAGATGAGATTTACTTGAACTTGTGTTGCGCTTAGCTGGCATATTTTCTTCATTTCAATGAGGAAAATGTTCGACAACGAAAATCCAGCTAAATATTTGTACAAATTTCTGGGCCAAATTTGAGCTGAACTGAAGTAAACTGAAGTCAACTCAACTATGTATTGTGTATACTTAGATTTTGCAATGCGTAGCTAGAAAATTTTCAACACTAAATTGTTATGGTATGGCCATAAGAGAGATAAACAGGCAAGAGCGTGTGGTTGGGTTAGAGGGAGGATAGGAGAATGGGAGGGTGGCGGGAATCCATGATGAAGTTTACATTTTGGCCAAAGCTAAGGAAAATATGCATGAAAATATTTACTCATGAGAGAGAATGGACGGACCTAGAGTCTCTTTGTTTAGTTAAAACCATAAAAATCTTTGGCAACATTTAAGAAAATTTAAGCCACAAGCGACTTAAAAACGAGACAACAACAAGAAGTCCCTTTTGGGATACCCTACACCCACTGCGGGGAATGAATGGGTATATCGAAGTCGTTTTTAAATAGCATCGGCAGCGAGTTTAATAACTCCATTTCCCTTCACAATATGACACACACGGCCCAGTAGAAGGCGGCAGTAGAAGAGATATACCTTCACTTGGTAGAGAGTACTATAAAGTCGATGCTCGGATATGCTCCATCTCGCTATTTTTTCTCTTTTGCCTTTGGCTAGGCATATGATTTAGCTTGCTGTTGAGGATTTGACCTGCCTTAGGATTTCTCTTTTGTTTTTTACTTGTTGTTTTTTTTTTTGGGTTGGATGGTGAGGGGTGTGGGTGAGGCAGACAAAGGGCCAAAAGCTCCCATCTGGTAGACTGGCTGACTGACTGACTGACTGGGCTAACTAAAGCCAAAGCCTAGGAGATAGATAGACAGGCCAACAAAACAACAATTGTTGTTTGTATCCTTGGAAGGCTTTGTATCCTGAGATGCTTTTGGCTGCTGTACAAATTAGTTTCTAATACCTTCAAGTCAAACACAGCCTCAGTTTCGGTTTGAATTTGGCTTAGGTTTAGGTTTGGTACTGAAGTTTGGGGTCTGGGGTTAGGGGTTTGGGGTTTGGGGTTTCGGGCTGCATCATCATCATCATCCACAAAACCGTAAATACAAGTTAACAAAATCACTTGAGCGTGTTTATGAATTTCTGTCTTGTTGTTGTTCTCTCTCTTCCTCTCCCTCTACCACACTCTGGTTGTGCGTGTATGTTCTTTTGGATTCCTAATTACAAAACTCATTCCCCTACCAATTGATTGCCATTAAATTGTATTTTAAATAGTTCATCATCATCATCTGCAGGCAGCAAAGATTCCTCTCAAAGTAGTTTTAAAGATTGCAACGTTTCCAAAACGAAATCAAACGAAAACTGAGCCAAAACCGAACCGAACCGAACTGAACAGAACCAAACCACAGACCATGTGGCGTTTTAATGAGCTAAACTGGCTGCTCTTAGTGCTTCCTGCCTTCCACCACCTTCACCGCTCTCCCCACCGCTCACCGTTGTCTTCTTTGTTTTTCTTTTGGCCGAAAAACTTTTTAAATTAATTTTTAATTGTTTATGCAGCAAAAGTTGAGCTCAACCAAAAAGAAACACAAAAAGCACACACACACACACAAAAGATAAAACATTAAAAAGAAAAAGGCCAAAAAGATACTTTTGATATGTAGCTTCTCTTTCGCAAACAGAATATATGTGGATGAAATTTACTGACGTTTATTTAAATCATCATAGAAATATGGAGATGGTTTTCTTCTCCACAGCAACAAAGCTAATGAAAAAGTCATTCAAATGGGATCGTTTGGCACAAGATCTGACAATTGGGCCCTGGCTACATCTGTCTCCATCGACTGATTTGACAGACATCGAAGAAGGGACAGCAAAGAACAGCTGCTATCAAAGGGAACTTATCGATGGCCTTGACTCAATCTCCGCCCCGTTGAGACCAAATGGAAAAGTGGTATGGAATCATTATAATGAACTAGCCTAGCTAGCTGGCATTATAGGCAACATCGTAATCGTAAAATAGCACAACTTATGGGGCATTTGCATAACATTGGCCCGAAAAGAGTTGACGACAACATTTAAATCAAAAAATAAGGATGCCAGGAGCAAGGACAATGTGAATGAGCCCTTTCAAAGAAGAAAATTATGCAAATTGCTAATAAATTATAGTGAGCCAACGCGAACGACATGTAAAATATAATAACAAGAGAAAGAGAATGGAAAACCAAACTGAAGGAGAAACTCTGGGGGGAGCTCACTTTGAGGGGGAGAATGGGTAGAATGGGGAGAGATGGCCGCGAATTGAATTACAAATGTAAACACAATGCCACAGGATGCTGGTGGACCAACACAGGATCAGGGACCAGGACCACGACCAAGACCAGGATGGCGATGCAAAATCATTAAAATAATAAAGAGAGCTATCTACACGAGGGCCAGCGCAGCAGTTTATACTTAGTATAGATACCTTTTGTATCCAAAACTTGTATAAAAAAATTATAGAAAAAGTTACAGACGAGTTTTATTCGCTCACTTTCAAAGAACTTGGCAGAGATTACCGGGCAGTCATTATCTGGTATTTTGTATAGCATAGTTGAAGTTGATCGATGCATTGTTGTTCTATTGACTTCAAATGTGGCCCTCGTTAAAATAAACGCTGGCTGTGTAGAGCAGCTTTCAAGGCAAGCAGCACAAGGACCAATGGTGCTGACGAGGGCCAGGGCCAGGACGACGACTACGGCTACAGCTACAGCTACAGCTACGAGCATTAACTGGCAAATGGATAATGGTGAAACTTTTTGACATTTATTGTGTTTGTGTCGAATATTTATTTATGATTGCACGATGGCCCGATGGTATTTACATTACAATGAGCATAACTAACGGCCGCATCCATGTCCTTCGTATCCTTGTTTGCGTATGCGTATTAAATTAATGATACTTTCTAGTTCATAAAATTCGTTATGCGAGTTGGGCGAATGTCAACGTCAAAACACAAATCAAATAATCACATAAATGAGAGCGCACGCAAACACACACACACTAAGGCACTCACACTCACATAGTGTCTATTGAATTGTAACAAATTGATTGTCATAAAACATCGTTTATATATATTATAATGTGTCAGAGGATGTGTTGTTGTTCATGCTTCAATTCAGCCCACAGACCACAATCGCGCCACTCCCTACTCCCCAAAAAAGTTGACGAAAAAAGACGAAACCAACAAGGAAGATGATGGAAGAAGAAGAAACTTATATCCCTCACTCATGCCACTGACCTGCCTTGATTTCACAAGTGGCGATGTGAATGATTGCGATAAAGATGGCAGCATTTCTGGGGAACGCTTTATGATAGCAAAGAATAGTGTGGCCTGTGAAGTATGCAGAGAGAAGAGCAGGGGGAGGGAGGAGTAGAGAAGAATGGGAAGAGGAGAGAAGAACATGAACTTTCTCTCTCTATATGCTCGCATACATAAAATTTATGGCTGTTTACAACAGATTGCACACTCCATTTGTTTTTGTTTTTGCACACAAAAACTCCTCCTCCTCCGGCCGCCCCACTCTATCCCACGGATCCCACTAGCCCACTTGACACAGTTGGGCTCAGCTCAGGCTCATATGGAACCTTAAGATGTTCACTCTAAAACTAAACTTATGCAACGTTTTTGTCTCTTTAATTAGGTGCTCTGGGCATACACAGAAGCTCTCTGAAAACGAGAGAAACTGAGACACATAGAAAAAAAGAGAGAGAGAGCGAAATATTTACACCTGGAGGAAATATCCTCACAAATTTGAAACTAACATAAACGTTGTTAGCGTTTCCATATTTTTCTGAGTGTAGTTTGTCATAGTGAATGTGTCTTGACATCATATGCATGATTTGGAAAAAGTTTTAACTGCCACCTACTAACAAAGCTGGGTGGATTTGTGGGTGGTTTTTCGACAAGCCCTTCTGCTCCTGCGCCTACTCCTCCCCAGCTGCCCATTCCCAGCTACTACTACTACTACTGGGGACTGTCTTGTTTTGCCAAGTTTATGAATTTCATAGCTAAAGTTTTTCGGCAGCGCATAACATGCGCGTAAGTTGTAAGCTCTTGTTTTCTTCATCTTTTTTACTCTTTGATATCCTGCCTGGCGAAAAGTTAACAAGATTTACTTTATTACCAAGTTTTTCTAGTCATAAAGCAGCAGCCCCAACACCACCACCACTACTGCCAATGAAGCACAGCTTGGGCAATTAGCTGATTACGAACTAACATCATGTGTACGTCATTCATCTGAGCGAACACACGAGCCATGAGCCATAGGAGCGACCTTTTCTATTATTTGTTTGACAGGTTTATTGAACTGCGGCCTGACTGTGTGTACGTAGTACGCAAATTACCGATAGCTACTTGAAAAATTAACGTTTTACGAAAAAAACTATTTATAAAATCGTGTCCAATAATAATAAAAATAATAATAATAGCACATATAGGATTGTATCACTAGCTATCATTAAAGTTTCATATATATGTATTATTATTTTTCTTTCTTCTTTTTTTTGCATTAAATCTTATTAAAAGTGTTCGATGTGCTCAACGCTCGCACTTGACCGTGAAACGTAAAATGTGAACGCAAACGAAAGCGAAATAGCGCCAGATGTTTAGTTCCGCAGTCACCATGCGACTCCAACTCTATTGTAGACGAACCGGCTCCCAAAAGCCCAATACTACAGCTACAGCTAAATTGAACCGGCTCGCAAAAACCATTTAGAGGGGGGTACTTGTTGGCTCAAGTGACGGAGCATTCATGTAGCTTTTTTCGGGGCTTGCAAATGCCCTGCTTGGCTTAATGACCACCAGCTCTGTCTCATCTTTGTTTGGCAAACAATCTGCTTTTCGGTGGTCTTGGCGAGCGCCGCTTGGTAAACTTTATGTATAAATATGCCGACAAATTGCGACTATTAATCATTCGACCCGTAGATTCCATCGATAATACAATCAGCTTGGAAATCTTTACCAAAATGGTAGGTATTTAAATATTGTGTAACAAGGAGCTTCCTATCACACCTCACTCAATTTATTGCAGAAATTATTCATAGCGTGCATTATTATTGCCGCAGCGACGGCTGCAGTGATTCCTGTCGAACAAGTCAGGCACCGTCGTGATGTATCCGAAATCGTAAATGAGTATGTCCCACCTGTAGAGGAAGTTGCTGCCGAGGTTCCCGTTGAAACCATCGCTCAAGACTCTGTAGGAGAAGATGGTTACCGTTACAAGACCGTAAGAAGGCTAAAACTTCGTCACCGCCGTGATGTATCTGAATTCGCCAATGAGTACCTCCCACCCACCGAGGAAGTTGCCCCTGAAGTTCCTGTCGAGAGTGAGCCCGTTGAAGAGTCTCAGGACTCCACTGTTCTTGCCGATGATGGATACCAATACAAAACTGTCCGTCGTCTGAAATATCGTCAACGTCGTGATGTGTCTGAGATCGCCAATGAGTACCTCCCACCCACCGAGGAAGTTGCCCCTGAAGCTCCTGTCGAGAGTGAGCCCGTTGAAGAGTCTCAGGACACCGCTGTTCTTGCCGATGATGGATACCAATACAAAACTGTCCGACGTCTGAAATATCGTCAACGCCGTGATGTGTCTGAGATCGCCAATGAGTACCTCCCACCCACCGAGGAAGTTGCCCCTGAAGCTCCTGTCGAGAGTGAGCCCGTTGAAGAGTCTCAGGACACCGCTGTTCTTGCCGATGATGGATACCAATACAAAACTGTCCGTCGTCTGAAATATCGTCAACGTCGTGATGTGTCTGAGATCGCCAATGAGTACCTCCCACCCACCGAGGAAGTTGCCCCTGAAGCTCCTGTCGAGAGTGAGCCCGTTGAAGAGTCTCAGGACTCCGCTGTTCTTGCCGATGATGGATACCAATACAAAACTGTCCGACGTCTGAAATATCGTCAACGCCGTGATGTGTCTGAGATCGCCAATGAGTACCTCCCACCCACCGAGGAAGTTGCCCCTGAAGCTCCTGTCGAGAGTGAGCCCGTTGAAGAGTCTCAGGACTCCGCTGTTCTTGCCGATGATGGATACCAATACAAAACTGTCCGTCGTCTGAAATATCGTCAACGTCGTGATGTGTCTGAGATCGCCAATGAGTACCTCCCACCCACCGAGGAAGTTGCCCCTGAAGCTCCTGTCGAGAGTGAGCCCGTTGAAGAGTCTCAGGACTCCGCTGTTCTTGCCGATGATGGATACCAATACAAAACTGTCCGACGTCTGAAATATCGTCAACGCCGTGATGTGTCTGAGATCGCCAATGAGTACCTCCCACCCACCGAGGAAGTTGCCCCTGAAGCTCCTATCGAGAGTGAGCCCGTCGAAGAGTCTCAGGACTCCGCTGTTCTTGCCGATGATGGATACCAATACAAAACTGTCCGACGTCTGAAATATCGTCAACGCCGTGATGTGTCTGAGATCGCCAATGAGTACCTCCCACCCACCGAGGAAGTTGCCCCTGAAGCTCCTGTCGAGAGTGAGTCCGTTGAAGAGTCTCAGGACTCCGCTGTTCTTGCCGATGATGGATACCAATACAAAACTGTCCGACGTCTGAAATATCGTCAACGCCGTGATGTGTCTGAGATCGCCAATGAGTACCTCCCACCCACCGAGGAAGTTGCCCCTGAAGCTCCTGTCGAGAGTGAGCCCGTCGAAGAGTCTCAGGACTCCGCTGTTCTTGCCGATGATGGATACCAATACAAAACTGTCCGTCGTCTGAAATATCGTCAACGTCGTGATGTGTCTGAGATCGCCAATGAGTACCTCCCACCCACCGAGGAAGTTGTTCCTGAAGCTCCTGTCGAGAGTGAGCCCGTTGAAGAGTCTCAGGACACCGCTGTTCTTGCCGATGATGGATACCAATACAAAACTGTCCGTCGTCTGAAATATCGTCAACGTCGTGATGTGTCTGAGATCGCCAATGAGTACCTCCCACCCACCGAGGAAGTTGCCCCTGAAGCTCCTGTCGAGAGTGAGCCCGTTGAAGAGTCTCAGGACTCCGCTGTTCTTGCCGATGATGGATACCAATACAAAACTGTCCGTCGTCTGAAATATCGTCAACGTCGTGATGTGTCTGAGATCGCCAATGAGTACCTCCCACCCACCGAGGAAGTTGCCCCTGAAGCTCCTGTCGAGAGTGAGCCCGTTGAAGAGTCTCAGGACTCCGCTGTTCTTGCCGATGATGGATACCAATACAAAACTGTCCGACGTCTGAAATATCGTCACCGTCGTGATGTGTCTGAGATCGCCAATGAGTACCTCCCACCCACCGAGGAAGTTGCCCCTGAAGCTCCTGTCGAGAGTGAGCCCGTTGAAGAGTCTCAGGACTCCGCTGTTCTTGCCGATGATGGATACCAATACAAAACTGTCCGTCGTCTGAAATATCGTCAACGTCGTGATGTGTCTGAGATCGCCAATGAGTACCTCCCACCCACCGAGGAAGTTGCCCCTGAAGCTCCTGTCGAGAGTGAGCCCGTTGAAGAGTCTCAGGACTCCGCTGTTCTTGCCGATGATGGATACCAATACAAAACTGTCCGACGTCTGAAATATCGTCACCGTCGTGATGTGTCTGAGATCGCCAATGAGTACCTCCCACCCACCGAGGAAGCTGCCCCTGAAGCTCCTGTCGAGAGTGAGCCCGTTGAAGAGTCTCAGGACTCCGCTGTTCTTGCCGATGATGGATACCAATACAAAACTGTCCGACGTCTGAAATATCGTCACCGTCGTGATGTGTCTGAGATCGCCAATGAGTACCTCCCACCCACCGAGGAAGTTGTTCCTGAAGCTCCTGTCGAGAGTGAGCCCGTTGAAGAGTCTCAGGACTCCGCCGTTCTTGCCGATGATGGATACCAATACAAAATTGCCCGTCGTCTAAAGTATCGCCAACGTCGTGCTTTGTAAGAAAGCTGCTCTCTTGCGATTAGAAGAATTTACTCCCTCTACCTGCCCCCAAGAACTACTAGGTCGTAAGCAACAATCCTGTTTTCGCTATTATTTAACGATTGAAATCAACGAAATAAATCCATCGAAAATTGTTATAATATACACATTAGGGCGTCTTTGCTTTGGGCGTTTCTACGACAGGGTCCGGGTACGCCGACCCACGCACCCGGCACCAGGCAGCTGGCACCTGCCGACCAGGAGCGATTCCATAAATTGTATACCTTTTCGCTTAGTTATGACAGCAACAGTTAAGCTCATGGCTCAGCGCACAAGAACGCAATTATCCAAAAATGGTGCCCAGGACTTAACCTGGCAGGGGACGAAAGGGCAACGAAAGGGGGCAGGACCCCACCTTGTCCAGGCGAAACTTCAACGAACTCTAACAAATACTTTAAGCTATGCTTTTGAAGATGTTAATCTCATGTCAAGTCCACTTTACACACAACGTTAAGGGTTTGGCCGGCAAACTCAGCAGCTACATACATACATACATATAAAATATATAGCTATGTATGAATGCATGTGTGTGTATACATACAGAAGGACAAAGTCGTCCATTGATTTGTATGTGTGCGGGTCGCCGTCTTGTGGTGTTGGCAGAAAAAGTTGTTAAGTTAAAAGGCATTTGAACCGCAGCGTCAAGGATTTCGGTCCTTTTTTTTGGATCTAACAACTTCCTTCTCGGCACGCGCCCGCCCATATAACTAATAATAATTTATCGATCCCCTAGCCAAAGTAGTCACATACGTGGGTTCGGACCTATGATTTATGGCAGCCAGGGACTTGGATAGATGTATGTGTGGGTGGGTGGTTTGGTGGTTGGTGCCCAAGGTGCCAGTCAGGCGGCCAGCACAGTGCCAAATTGGTTTAATGTGCGGTTAGACAACTTATTTAACGTTTTCAAGTGGTTAGCATCCGCCCCCGCAACCTCCACAGCACTTCCCGCACTTACTTAGGTGCCGCCGCCGCCATTGCCGCCGCTGCCAAAGTCGCCTCACAGGTGTTCACATAGCCGACGGGCGCATTTCGTTTTGTTGCGTTTTGTTATTTTCGGGGCCGTATACATAAATCATGCAATGCCATTATTTACTCTCTTATGCCTTCGACGGCTAAAAACGGGTTACGTATTGTACATTCACGTAACTACACACAGATGTGAGGGTGGGTGGTATCTACAAGTGCCTAGTGCCTCGGGAGCTGCACTCGATGATGTGGCACGTATCAAAGCCATTGGGGGGACAACATATGTATTTTTGTATTTTTGGACCTAAATCATAAGTGTAGCTGGGAAAACCCTCTAAAAAATCAGAATTTGAGTTTTTTTAAATTTTTTAAGCCGATTTTAACGATAAAACTTGTCCTTTTATGCCACCAATCACAAAATATCAAATTGGATATCCTTTTATATTCATTCTCATTTTCAAGTATGACATTTAAGCTTCGTCCGTGCTGTAACTCCATAAATCAGTTGAAACTATCATGTCGAAATTATGACATCATTAAAACAATTATCTGCACTGAATTTATACGATCTGATAACTGTGGCAGAGAAATCTGTCCACTACACACACACACACTATTTTTATGGCCATGAAAAATATGCAAACTTCAACGAAAAACAAAAAGGGAGCGACAAAAAAATAAATGAAAATCACATAAAATTTTATGAATTATTTGAGAAAATTTTCAATTACCACAAACAACTGCCGAAACGACGAGGGTTGCGTCACCCTAGAAACGTAGGGTAACGTAGCGCATCCCATAAAAAACCTACATAAAGAGATTTATGCGCCATTCAAGCGTAAAACATTAACACATTCTAAGGACTTGAAGTCATCGCAGTCATCGTTCCATCGTCTCATTCATGTTGACACAGGCGACGTAATGAAAGTGAAAATATGAGAGCACTGTAATGACCGCAAAATTTTAGCTTGATTAAAATTCAAAAGTTCAGGATTCAACCACTTCTGGTCATAATTTACCATTTATGGTTGGCCATTAAGAACCAAACCAAAAATGTTAGGACGACGATAAAATCAATTCGAATGTCTCTGATTAGCTCTGGCTCTTTCCCCTTTCCCTCCACAAATGCAAATAAATAAATACGAGGGTCGCTGCACTTATGGGATTCCCAAAGGAATTACCATTTCATTCAATTCATTCTTCTGTATTTCGCGGATAAATATTAATCGGTTCAAAAAAAGACAAAATAATGGACAAAAGGGCTAAAAAAAAAAATTCTAACTCTTTTCCTACTTTGTTAGTTTTACAATATGGGAATTGGCTATACAATTAAGTTGAAACTTTTGCAAATCGTTACAAACTGACTGAGTTGGCTAAGTTGAGAGTTGGGATGAAAAATAGTTAAGAACTTCTTACTTAATGGCAAACCAAAGTCATTGGTGTGCCACCAAATAAAAGAAAACCAACTCTGAACTATTAACCCATATGTATGTATGTATGTATGTACAGACATTTGTATTAGGTTCTTAAATTTTTGTTTGTGGAAACCTTTAGGTTTACCCCCTGACACGACATGCATGGCTATGGCCTGCTCTCTGCTCTCTAAAGTCCGGTAGACATGGTGGGTGTGGAGGGGTGGAGGGGGACACAGGCAACTTTATGATCACAATATAATTTATTCAATGACATTTGGCATTCGTTCGTTCGAATAGAGAGAGACAAAGAGACACAAAGAGCTAGCGAAATAGAGCGAGAGGGAGATAGAAGGGAGAAGAGGGAAAGAGACAAGCAATTGACATTTTTTTGCGACTTTCGAAAACTATAAAATGTGCAAGATACAAGAAAAGACCAAGGCAAAAGTATAATGATTACGAACAAGTAAAAGAGAGAGGACGACGAAGTTGAAGCGCGAGGTAAAGAGAGAGAGGGAGATAGAAAGAGCTGGACATAAAAATAACCCACACGAACTGCTTGTTGTTCGACAAAATAATAAAGTTGCGCTTGATTATGTCTTTCTGTGTGTGTGTGTGTGTGTGTGTGTGTGTGTGTGTGTGTGTGTGTGTGTGTGTGTGTGTGTATATGTGTGTGTGTGTGTGTGTGTGTGGGTGTTGTGCGGCTGTTGCTAAACTAAAAATTGTCAACGTCAGTGGAACAGAACGGACTTACAGCACATTACACGTCCCACGCCCACAACAATGACAGCAGCACCCAAACCTATTTCTTCGTATCTCTACGTCTCGTCCTGACCAGATCCTGTCCCTGCCCCCTGCCCGCTGCCCCTTATCCTTGCTTCATTTCGAGTTCGCCATTTGTCGGGCTCGTCAACAGGGCCGTATGCCGGATATCCTTTTTGACATGTCATTAAATTTTATATACACAATAATTTTTCACAATTTGCTTTATGGTCATCATTCTATACATATAGCATGAGAAAGAAAGAGAGGGCGGGAATCTGTCCAAAATAAATATGTAAGCTGAATTCACTGTAAATATAGCGAAGAAGTGACAAACGGAATAGGGCCCACAACAATAGAAACAAGATGTAACTAAGTACACCAAAAGTCAATAAAAAAAAAACTGAAAATCACTTTGTCAATAAGTTTAATGAGAAGACGCATTTAAAATACTTACGTTATCCAATCGATATCTTAATAAGTTCAAATTCGAGCAACCAATGAGCAAACGGGTCTGGTAATGCTGGCTGAGCCCGATTTCCAAGAACCAATAAAAGTGGCAACGTTAGACCAAAAGCTATCGAGTTTGAAGTTCGACTAGAGATGCAAGATTACAAAATCACTCATCCAGCTTTATTAAACAAGATTTAACGCTCTTAATATAGAAGTTATTTACTACGGCCTCATATCCAAACGAAAATTAGTACATCATTGATTCAGTCGTTATACCTCATATCACTATATCGACCGTCTAAAACAACAGACCTCAACAGAATTATTGTCGAAACTCTGGTCATAAAACTAAACGCTTTCCCACAGTAAGCAGACGCCCCCGACAGACAGACAGACAAACAGAAAGCCCAGACAGATAGACAGTCGGACAGAACAATAGAGAAATTCAGTTTAGCATACTATATAATTTTACGGTCATTAAATATTATTTGAAAATCGAAACATTTATTCTAACCCCCCAGCGGGAACTTAAGCCGACTTCATTCGTTTTATTTGTTTGTCTGGAAGCATTCCTCTCCGTTCTCTGTTCTCCACTCTTCATTCTCGTTGCCATGTCCGGCATTTGGGCAAATTGCTAAAATTATAGGTTTTATTATGATACACAGTCCGGCCCGTCGGTTGTCGATTGACGGTAGTCGGTAGTCGGCAGCCAGTAGTCTGTAGTTAGATGCGATGCCTTTGGTCAAGTGGATGGTTTACAAACCAATTGGCATTATGTGGTATTATAGCAAGGCAAACCAAACTAAGGCAAATCGAAACGCATCTATTCCGTGTGGAAACAAAGTGAAGGAGTTCGTTTTACCAGTTACCAGAGAGCTAGGCAATCGATTCAACGGGCAGCAGCATGCAAAAGTGAACTTGAAAAGGATTCAGTCTTGCCAAATGGCAGACAAAAAGCCAGTCACATGAAACGCTTAAACTTTTTTTTTGTTGTAGGAGTAAGGGCATGGTCCATGGGCGTTGCCAAAGGAAGAATTTCACAAAAAATCTGTTCATATCAAGCATAATAATATAAAATAATTTGTGCAGAATCTTTCACATTCCTTTTTTTTATCTATCGACTATTTGTCCCCCTTTTAATTCAGCTTTAGGGGCACGCCTGTGCTAGGTATGTAGGTGAGACTCTTGTGTTTGCCATATGTACGAGTAGTTGCAAAAACCAAACCAAAACCAAAGTCAGTGGCAATAAAGGAAATCTTCTTACAAAACATTTCGTTTAAGTTTATTCAAACAAACTTAGATAACACAGTGAGAGAGAGACAGCATGTGGGAATGTTAGTAAAGTAGGGCAGAATAGGAAAGGTAAGGGGACTCTTGGAGACATCTTTATGCCCTGGCAGAGACAAAGACGAACCAATCAGTCAAGCGGAATAAGCAGCGCCGCACGAGCAGCAGTTGAAACCGAACTTTTCCACCTCTAGACCAAATTCGTTCCCCATCCATCCATACATCCTTCCCCCCTCTACCAATTACAATGTCTTTTGTTTTAACCAAGTGCCGGGACAGGGACAGAAATGGGGCTAAAGATTGGGTAGATAGGACGCTAAACGCTTACTTTCTCTCTCATTTCGGCGGCCCTTGTTTTTTTGTTCTTCGTTATTTTGTTCCTTTGGATTAAATATATAACCGAAGAACAGTTCAAAACCATGATTACACTTCAATCTATTTTCTGGGCAGTCTCTCTCTCTCCTTTTTGCTTTCCGTTTTCGCCTTTTTTCGCCATTTTGTTTTATGTCCATACGAGTGTTTGTGTGTGCGGGTGAAATGAGCATTGTGTTGAGGAGGAAAAAATGCGTTTCAAAGAGATATAAAATGTTAACATGGCCAAAAGACCCCATGTAGTAGGTCCGTCTGCTCAACGTATTGGATATAAAACATTGAATTTAATCAAAAAGGATTTAGCTTCCTCTGTGTCGATGGTGTCGTGTCTTTTTCTGTGTGTATGTGTATGTGTGTGTGTGTGTGTGTGTGTGTGTGTGTGTGTGTGTGTGTGTGTGTGTGTGTGTGTGTGTGTGTGTGGACCGATCCTAGCAGGGGAGAAAGAAAAGTTGTAGGAGGGGAAAGTTGAAATGGTTTATTTTGGCTTGACCTTGCGCCTTGAAAAATTGCGCACAAAAACAACCCACATCGAAATGGTTATAAAAACAAAGAAACTCCTACAACATATGTGTGTGTGTGTGTGTGTGTGAGTGGGTGTGTGTGTGTGTGTGTGTGGGTGTATATTGTAAGTAGCAAGTAAGTAGTAAAACACTGGTAGTAAATGCCTGGAAAAAGGGTTAAACATGATGTCTTCATTTGAACTTGTCTGCAGCCTTGATAAATATCACAATTAGAAATGAAATGAGTGGAAAATGTCAATCATAAAAGAAGGAGGTTGACTTATTCTTAAACTTTCCCAAACTACTATGCCTTGGCCATCGAGATGATATTTCTGACTCTTGACTGAATTGAATACTTCAAACTCAAAATATTTCTTATACCCTTCAAAGTAAAAATAACATTCATCCTTTACACTTACATATAATAACTATATCCGACTTTATGCATTTTTTTCTTTTCTTCCCTTTGTTCCAAACAAAAGGAAAGAAGACCAACTTTTTAAATCTGTTTAGCACGCTTCGCGCCGTTGATTCAAAATCTGTTGCATGTTTTTAGGCTAAAATTCGGAAAAGCCTCTTTGCCATTTTAGACGCCATTTTGGGAAAGCTGCAATACAAAAAACATTTACAGTAATTCGCAGCCAATGCACAATTAAGTTAAAAATGGAGAGTGAAGGATAGAAAGAGAGAAAAAAGAACTAAATGGCTAACAAAATTATCTAAGCGAACGGAAGCCGACGACCAGGCTGGAGCAACCAACCAAACCAAATGTCTGGCCAACCACCCAGGACAAACTCAAACAAGAGCCCAGGACCAGTGCGTGCAGCAGATTCCTGACCCCGACCCCGGCCCCGAGTTCGACCCTGACCCCGAGCCCGAACCCGTTCGGCCAATATACAAACGGGGAAACCCCCTTTGGCAAAAAAGTTCGTGGAATTATATTTCCTATGGGCGTTGATTTTGAGGACCGCCTCCTTGCCGGCGATTGCTCAGACGGAGTATAATTTGTAATCACGCTGAGTGCAGCAGCAGCAGTAGCAGAAGCAAGGGCTGCTCTTTCCAAAAACCAAAAGAAAAACATTAGAAGACTAAGGGTTGTCCGGTTAGCTCCGGCAAGTGGTTGCTGCTGTTGTTGTTGCTGGTGTTGGTGATGTTGCTGCTGCTGAATGTCTGATGCTTAGTCAGGTCTTAGCAGTTATTACGCTCATGTGTCACTCTTTTAGTCTCTCTCTCGTTCACTCTTTGCCTCTCTGACTCTATATATATGCTCATATTTTATTCAACATCTGCCTGTTTCTAGTGGATTTTCATCTGTTGCTATCCTTTTTGCTCTTTTGGCTTTTCTTTTTTGCAAGTTTTTTTTTTGGTGTCTGCAGACATTTTGCCAAGTTAATCTCCGGTTTGTTTTCCTGATAATGGGTTTGTCAACGGTACTTTGTGATGCTTTCTCTCTCTCTCTCTCTCTGACTGCCTGAAATGTCTGTGTTTCTGTCTGCCTGTGTGTGTGTATATTAATATTTGCATATTTGCATGCATGTAGTTGTATTATTTTTGTTGCTTCCATCATTTTGGCTTCTCCCGTTGGCTGCCCGTGTTTTACCGAACTCATATTTGACTTGCCAGTCGTAGTAGTGTATAAAGAACGAGTCAATGTTTGAATACCCTATAAATAGATATACAATTCAAGAGTAGATTAGACTCTACAGCGGACTCTGTAGATCAACCATTTGAGGGAGAGAGAAAGTTTTAAATCAAAAAGTTGTTTACTTATTTTGAACTTATATGACAGAGTCCATATTTGCCATCATCCATCTCAACGATGCCAATATGCCTTTTGCATGCCCATTAATCTTTCCCCTTCTCTGTCTGCAACTCACTCTCTCCCTATTTCGTAGATTTTTACCCGAAGTATTAAAATGGTGTTACAGCCCAGACACGCCCACAAATTTGTAGCTTATACACGCCCACCAAATTAATCAAGCTGCTGTTGTAATTTTTTTGGCCTCTGCATCGGCCTCTGCCGCCCTTTTCCACTCTTCCGCTCCACACCCCTTCTCTGAATGACTGCTGTTGATGGGTATTCGTGGTTCAATTTAGCTGCATCTTCACCTGTTCACAGTCTGCACGTGACATGGCCTAAAGCTCGCATTCAAAGGGATGACGGAGGAGGGATTCTGGGCTGGGTGATTCCATTCTCGTATGGAAGGAGTTGATAATGCTGCTTGAACTGCTCCCTGGTTATGTGTGTCATGTTTGCTTTTGGCCTTAGCCCAAAACTGTTTCCCAACCAACGGCACTGGCTACATTTGGCTGAATTTGACAAGCTCAATTAGGGCCAGGAGCAGAGTACTCCTCTATCTCCACCCCCTCCTCGCTCCACCAAATGCTTTCCAGCAATAATAAAAACGCGTTAAATTAATTGCAGTTTTAAGCAGATTGCAGCATCTGAACAACAACAAACCAAACCGTTAATAGCATCAGCTGGAATGAAGAAGCAAAACAATTTGACTTCAATTGCACGCACATAGCCCCGCCCACCATCCAACACCCACACATTGCACTTAAGATGATAATCATGTTTACGTGGCGCAAGTTAAATTGCTAACGTAATGGACTAACAGCAAGTGAGGATGCAATCGAGGAGCCGCTGCAAGTGAAGCAGGTGAATCTCATGCGTGCTCCTTGCAAGTGGCCAACACACAATGAGCAAAAAGAAAAAAAACACACCGAAAAATAGTCACCGACTTACAAATACCCTCTACCAATAGAGAACAAGACATCTTGCCCAGTGCTCAAATGGACGGACAGATAACAAATGGTGAATACATGATCTGCTGCAACTAATCGGAGAGATCGGTGAACACTACTTAATGTTACTCACAATTTACCATATCGCTAACTAACTCACTATTGCTACAGGGTAGGCGGTGATGCGCCCTACCTTCTTTCCGCCTTCTGTATCTCCCTCACCTCGTCCACTCGCTTCATTGGACAACTGAATATGCAAATTGAATTGAGCGTATTATCGACGGAGCAGCAGCAGCACATGCAGGTAAGCAGCAGCAGACTCTCTGCCACCGCCTCTGCCCATCACCATAATCGCTCAAGCCAAGGGCTTTGCCTGGGGATTGCCGCTGCTCCTATGGCAATGGCAATGGCCAATGGCGTCAAATGGTGCACAAAATTAAAATTTTAATGGCCAAACAGGAGTAGCAGCTGACGCTTGTTGGGCTGGGCGTTCTGATGGCCGGAGATGCAAAGGCAAATAGGTGATGGGTGGAGGATTGGATCGGTTTACTCTAGCAATTTGATTTTGGCTAAGTAAGGCAAAACTTTCTACTGAAGACCTGCTTAAGAATCCAGCAACTTGTTCAACCCATGTTCACAGCGAAACAAGTACTTGAACAAATGAGTTGAACAATGCATATGTGACCATTGACCCGTATTTATGCCCTTGCAGATGGTCGGTATTGTGCAATCGATTGCCAGTTAGAAGAACACCATTAATGCATTGAGCGAAATAAGGGAAGCTTTCTGTAAAGTTAAACAACAACATTCTAATATATCCGAAAGGATAATAAATCATGCATTAGTAGATGGATTAACAAATGCATTAATCGATGGATTAACAAATACATTAATATAAGCATTACTAAATAATGAAATGGGATTGCAGAGCCCGCGAGGGTGATAATCTTTTTTATTAGACCGATTAATTGATTTTTCTAAATCTTACAGGTTAAACTTGGTTTCATCACATATGATTTTATTTAGATCCAATTTAAATACTTTAAAGTGCTAGCAATTATAGATGATTAGAAGTGGAAGGGAGAAGAGAGAATATTAGAGATACTTTTGGGTTTCATTACTCATTTTTTCATATCACTTATATGAAACACAATACACCCAATCTCCGTGCAATTAATGGGTATACAAAAGAGTGTTAAAGAGCAACTTTAAAAGCTTTAAATACTTTCGACATGACTGGGTGTGTGAGTAATAAGTTTGAAGAGCAACATTGGGTCAGTGCATTCTCATTCTCGTTTTCTCATTTTTCTCTCTCTCTCTCTCTCTCTCTCTCTCTGTCTCTTTCTCTCTCTCTCTCTCTCTCCCTCTCTGGGTGTGTGTAGCTGATTGACGCACGTAAACAAATCGCTCACATGCGACCCGTTGTTCCCCAGTTAACACTCAGCTCTGGGCCCGAGCAGAGGCAAACCAAATAAAATCAAATAAATAAAAGATACACATATATATGTATATAGAAAGAGAGTAGAGTACAAGATAAAAGTAAAATGTCCACAAATTAGCGACTATGTGAAAAGCTGAAACTAAACTGAACAACAAATTTCGATAGCGGTCGCTGGAAGCAGCAACAAAAATGACGTCGCCATCAATTAGTGCTGCGGTGCAGAGACGGAGGCAACTGCTACAGAATGTTGAAAGTTTATGCGGTCGCGTACGTCAAGTGCTAAAATGTGTTATTAATTTGCATATTGAGTTTTTGGTAATTGAACAAACACAAAAGCCAATTAGTTTACCCCCAACCCCCTCCCCTATCCAAAACCAACCCCGCAATCCACTCAACCTCATCTCCTTCTCAACAAAATCATTTAACAAATTTTAAACAAATGTAATCCCCATCACAATTTTGCGAGAGAGACAGAGAGAGGCAAAAAGAAAGAGAGAGTGGGAGTAAAAGGCAAGGATAGGGAATTAAGTTGACATGCGACAGAACACGAAAAATGTTGTAAACCCTTTTGATTACCCCTGCAATAAAGGGATATGATCATTTTGATCAAATTCAAAGAACTGATACATATGCCCTTGATTCAGCCTAAGCAAAGTTGGGAAGCCTTGATCAAATCGAAATCGGATGATTCGGTGATCTCTGGAATACCCATCACTTGAGTGAGCCTGCTTACTGCAGGGTATTTCAAAGTAGACGCTACTCTCTGTGAAATTGATGTGTTTTTTGTGTGTTATCACTACCTTTTGTGGGCTGTTATCAACTGCCGGCACTTGTTGCTGTTGCCTTTGTTGTTGATGCTGCCTTCTTGCGTCGGTTGCGACACAGATTTCGCTCAAGTGTTAATGCAATTATAGCCAAGGGCCTATTGGGAACAATGTGTATGTTTGTTAGTCGTGGCAGCGATGCTTAAGGGTAGGCAGTCTGGGTAGTTAGGTAGGCTGGCAGGCATTTAGGTAGTTAGGTAGATAGGTGGCTACGCAATTGTGAAGTAAACAGGCGGCAAGGCAGCTGTGATTAGTGCGAAACGTTAATTATAAAATTTAATTTAAGCTACTGCTGTACGGGTATGTACCAAATGACGAGTAAATTATATAACAGAACAAAACATTATATAACTAACAAAACTGTAGAGGAACGATCTGTAGAACCATGATTCTTAACATGAGCTTAGTTGACCTGGTTCATAGGCTCGGCTAATTGGTTGCTAATAGACAAGGCCTAGATTAAATCTGAGACGTCAACGCCGATTGAACATCAGAGTGATGGACTGATTGACGGACTGACTGACTAACTGGCGAGACTAAGGCTATTAATGACCGTAACGTTGTCACTGTCATTTGACACCACATGGACCCCCCCACCTACCTGCATCACTACTGAAAACCTACATCATGCCTTTGTTAAATCAAGCAAACTAAGCGATTTTTCAGTAGTTAATGTGCGCTAAATCTAATTTCTTGCCTCACACCTACATACATATCTTATTGCAGGTGCTCGATTCGAATGTGGCCGCCCTGCTAGACGAGGTGAGGGCGTTTAATGATGACTATGCGGAAATGCAGCGTTTGGACGCTTTAATCGAAACATTACGCGACTACAATGGACCCACAATATGCCATGAGTGGCCATATCCTTTAATATTCAAGGGCACAATCGATGAAGCACATCTAGCACAAATACTCAATGCAGCGGAACTAGTTCCAAGTGGAAATGACACCACCACAATTACAATGACAATGCCAGCAATAATTACAACGCCCATGTCCACACCACCACCCCCACCTCCACCCACTCCTCTGACCATTAGTCTGAGCAATCGACCATCGCATATGTTGCTGCGATTCACAAAAATCAAATCCATAGCCAGAAGAAGAGCCATACGGAAGCGAAATGAACTGCAAAAGGAACTAACATCAGCTGATGGAGAGTGTTATTGTGATTAAGCTCTAAACAAAATATACCTAAAATATAAATATATGTAAGAACTTGATTAGTTTAAAATCCATTTTTTTTAAATAGCGAACTTATTAGCGGACTAATCGTTAGTCCTTGTCTTTTGATCGAGTAAAACCACTGGAACGCTTCAAATTAATATTAACTTGGCAATCGGACATCCATTTCGAACTGTTTCTGACAAATGAAATTACTCCTGCGGTTGGTGGTTGAGTCTATATGGCAACCTATCCTACATGAACATATCTATATATATACATACATATGCCACTACATATATTAGGATTACTTACCGCAATCTCTGTATGTATTTGTGTACATTGATGATATTTGCGGTGGCGGTATCCACTGAATTTGACATAAAGACTATGACGAGTACCCCCCCCCCACATTCTCCTCAACTGTTTCTGAGGTTCGATTATGGGCATCTACATATGTATATACATATACATATGTATATATGTACATATACATAGATATGTGTATTTATCTCCATTTAGCACATATAATGTGTCTGAAATCGAAGCCACATCCCAGCAACAAAATAAGTCATTTAATTAACAAGTGGGCAAGACTAATTAGTTTCTTCTCACACAAAAATGCATATACCCTTTATACGAGGGTATAGCAAGATCCTCAAAAGGCGACAAAGAGCTGGGTGAATGATATGGAAAGTGAAAACGATTGTTGTTTTTCTTGTTCTTGTTTCATTATTAATTATAAATGAATACTGGAAGGGAAAAAAATAAATTACACTCACACATACACACACACAACAATGTGTCTATAGGCGTGTGTGTGTGGTGTAAATTATTCATAACGGTATTATCAGCTTTTCTCTACACTGCCTGGCTGATTAAATTGCTGGCTTCAGGGGGAACAACGGAGGAGCAATGGCCAAAAGCTAATGATACAGGGCACCATGTGTGTGACTCTTGCTCTCCGTGTGTGTGTGTGTGTGTGTGTACGAGTTGACATTGTTTTTGTGAGCAATTTATCAACTCCCCATGCACAAGACCCCAGCCCCACCCACGGAACATCTATCCAACCATTCCACTGTGTGTGGTCAGGGACAATTGCAGCGGAGCGCCATAATTATTAAAAAATATAAAAACCCTCCACAACAACAGCCACACAAGCAACACCAACAACAACAAGTGAGATAATGAGCGTTTCACAAAGAACAAAAAGCAAAAACAAAAAGCACAGGACATGGTCGACCATGAGATACCCTGATCTCTCTGATCACCAACTAACTGTGCTCCTTATTAATACTGTTTGTCCTTCTGTTGGGTTCATCAGCAACATCTTTTCTCGCTCCCTGCTAATATGGCGTCCAATATTGCGGCATACAGGATATTGTAAGGGGAAAAAGAAGAGCAACAAGAAGGCGAGCATTAAAACGAGTGAAAGTGAAAGCGTTGCCAAGGTTGACGCTTGACGCTGCTGACAAAGAAGGCCAAAGGTTGCTATTGTGCCATTGTCGTGATTCGGGAAATGGATCTGTAACTAGATGGGCCCTTATCTGTGGGCGAATGGCTTTGAGAGTGAAAGAAGCGGAAGGTGGGGCCATCAAAAGCATAGGACAACAGCGCTCATCGATAAATGGTAAATGCAAATGAGTCGATGAAGATGAGGTCGAAATATATTCTTATAATACCTAGATTGTTGCTGTATAACTTCTACGTCAATTTTCCATTAAACAACACAGAAAGAGTTGAACATTTAGTTAATTACGCTTATTTGGTAATCTTTAAGTATTTAAAATACGTATTCATAAAAAACCAGATTGAACTGAAAGATGTAATTACTAAAGTAATTCGGCTAGGAATGAAAAAATCAATCGGATTTTTAATGGCAAGTGCCATGAGATATGGGAAAAAATATTAAATTGTTCAATTCTTGACAGAGAACACACATATTTCTAATGGCAGACAGCAGGCAACACTTGTTGAAGAAGTTCGTTGAACGCAGTTCAATTCGGTTTTATTGTGGGGCGGGCGGCCAGGACGGAAGACGGCGGGACAGTGTGGGTGATTGAATGAGTGGGTGATTGGGTGGCTAGGAGTCGCACCTTCCTCCACAAGCACAACAACTGAGTTATTGGCCTGTCAGAAAAGCTGCAATTAAAAGCCTAGACAGCTCCTTCCTCCTGCTGCTGCTCGAATGGAAGCGAAAGGAAAGGAAAGACAAGGAGAGGAATGGAATGGATTGGAATTCAACCTCATAAATGCCCACGCACGCACGCCAGGCTCCTGAAGAAGAATCGACCTGCTGAACCAGGTGAGCTTTGGCTTATATCCGTACGTTTCGTTTTGTTTTTTGTGTTCTGTTTCTTGGTGTGGCATCAATTAAATTCGAATTGTTGCAGTGTCTTTGATTTGCCATCACCCATCAGCCAAGGCAAACCTCATTCGCCTGTAGCCCCATCCCCCGTTCCGCCACAAACAATTTGCAAGGCGGCGGCAATTGAAGGCATTTTTTGTTCACTCAAACTTTTTGAGTGTCGAGGAGAGAGAGAGCAAAAGTGGAAATGGTAGTGATTCTCTCTGGGAACGTAGGATATGGCCAGGACATTCAGCTGGCACGTGAAGCCATTACGATGGCAGGCAATTATGTGCGTGTCCCATCACCCCTTGCCCCAGAATGCCGCACTTCCGCAAAATCATCCTGCTGCCATACGCAAATCAAAACTGTTTTCCACCAGCAACTGAAACCAGGAGCAGCAGCACAAACACCAGCAGCAGCAACCAGCCACAGCAATGAAAAGCCACGAAATGTGTTTTTAATGCAAACGACTTTTACTTTGAAACTGCACACGGCCAAGGTGAATGCCGGGGGCGCTAACTAAATGGAAAAGCAAACTGTGAACCGAACCGGAATTCGCTGGAAGGCAGCGCAAATCAAAGTGAATAGGATGCTGTGAATTTGGTATATACTAATCAAGAGATTTCAAATAACTTTGAGATCGAATTTGATTGAGCCTCTCTTAACGTGTCAATGAAATTACTGAAAATGTTGATGAAATCAAATATAAGATAATTTTCGATAATAAAGAACAATTGGATCAAGCACTAATTGTGATGATTTTTGTATTACTTAGTTAGGGTTAGTCTAGTTAAACCAATATTGCCGATGAAACCGATTGTAGTGACTGAACTCAATAATAAGCATAAAGCAGCCTAAAGGAAACCCAATGTTTTGGTATGTTTGGAACCCAAAAACAGGCAGCAACAGAGAACCCAAATGTGTCTGTCTACCTGTCAGCTCGTCAGACAGTTAGTCAGTCAGTCAGCCAGCCATCCAGTCAGTCGTGCAGTCAGTCTGTCTGCGAGCGGAGTCGCTTTGGCTATGATATTACGCCAAAAGAGCTTTAAATAAACAAACTAATAACAGAAATCACGAAGCCAATAGGCAATAGGAGGTAATAACTGAACGCGAGAGCGAGATGGAGATGGAGAGGCCACCAAGGCGAGTGAGAGAGGAAGCGCAACCATTTGGCCCGATTGTCTCCTGTATTGTAGATGTCTATAGCAACCAGGCAAATATGTATATGTATAACCCGAATAAACAAACTAATAAAACATGGCCAGACCCAAGCCAGTGCCAGGAGAGACGTGGAGGAGACCCAACAACACATTGCGAAGCGAAATACCTCCAAAAAGACTGAAACTGAAAACAAAAATCAAAATCAAAAACCACGGAAAGCAGACCACAAATGGAACTACAACTATGACAAATTAGATAACCATTGTGAGCTCTTCTCCTAAAGCCATTCAAAACTTTTTCGGGTAAGATGAGAGCAATGTGAAAAATAATATTGAATATTCTGAACCTATATACATACACTAATACATATGTATTCATTTTTTTTCAGAAAAATCCGTGTAGGTGGTATTATGCAACGTGAGGATTGGATTGAAGCCATATATAGCGATATACACGAGAATGTCGGCAGCAATTGAGGAATCGCTTAATAGAATTGAATTATTATGAAATACAAACCACGGCCAGTGCCAGGGTCAGAGCCAGAGCCAGAGCCAGACAAGGACAACGGCGGCGGTAACAACAACGGCGGCTCGAAGACGTACCTTGATCTCCATGGCCAAATGCCGTGCCAGGTCCATATTGAACGATGAAACAACGCCTGAATCGACGTCAGCTCAAAAGCCCTCAACACCCACTGGAACAACAACAAACCCTGGGCCCCAACAACTACAACAACAACCACAACAACCTCAAACATCATTGCTGAAAATTGAACCGTTCGTTCCTAGTTTTAATCAAAGACTACGCCGGCGACCTATTGGTCGCTCTCATAGCACTTTAAGCCACAATGTTATGCCCAAACGTCCGGCGGTTGCGCCACAAGCCGATCTTTTGGTGGGTCATCCTAGCCAGCAACAACTCAAGCGTACCTATGCTCATTTACGGCAACAGCAACGTTTGGCGCCCACCACTGGCACTACCACGACGACGGCACGCGGCGGTATTGTACGTCAACGATCCAAGTCCACTTCATCATCGGCCGCATCAAACTCCTGTCGTCCGGCCACGGCTGCTGTCTGCACTCCGAACACTCTGGTGGGCAGTACAGGTGGCACTTTAGTTAGTGGTGCCATTGTTACGCCTCAACCAAATGGCATTTGTCGCATCCAAAGATTGGCCAAGGAGCGCGAAGAGTTGCCCGATCGTATCAATTATGATCGCCGGGGCTTGACAGCCATTCCCATTTTTGAGCTGGAACCGAATCTCCGTCTTTTGTCACTGCAGCACAATCTGATCAATACCTTTCACATACCCAAAGAGATACAGCCACCACCACCGCCACCGCCCATCATTCAGCAGAATATAACGCCGCGAGAGACAAACAACAACAACAACATCAGCAGCAAGACAAGTGGTAAGTCAAAAATTCATAATATCGAAAACCAGGCAATTCGAATTTAAATAGTAACGAATTTATGAGAAAGTGTTGCGAATCGCTAAGCAGTGTTAAAAGGACGTTACTTCTAGCGGAATTCCGCAGATTTCTTGATCAGCTTTTTTTCGATAAATTCTGTTGGTATGACACTAGGAAGCTCTCTGTAACAAATGGTGTCATGCTAGCATAAATATAATAAACAATTATTATTTTATCTTATTCCTAGCTATCTGCAATAATAATGAATAAAAAATAATGAAGAAATTTAATTTTCTATTAAAAGTTCGATTTGGTTTACTTAAAATATTGGAATAAATAGCCAAAACATAAAATTCCAATGCATCTCGAGTCGCAAATAATTGTTGTCTTGCCGAATGCAGACTTTTATTACAATTTTAGCGCGAAGCATCGCTCAAAACCAATATGTTATGCTTTTTACTGACTTTTCTCCAGATCTGTACTATAATAAAACCTGCGCAGTGGATTCCCACGATCTGGGGCGTCGTCCGGTCTTGCGTGGACATCCGAGACTTACGCGAGCAATGACCAATGCCGGCAATGTCCATGGCCGCAATCTTTCCCCGAAATCCGGAGGAAGTCCTGGATCTGGCAGCCCCTTGACCACACAAGCTCTAGCCATCAATGGCGGCGGCGGGTGCGTTGGTGGCGGAGCAGCTGGGCGCTCAAAGCTCGCCAAACGTGGCTACAACTACGCGCAGGCTCAATTAACACCACCACCGGCCTTGCGTTTGCGCTATGGCTTGGAAAAGTCCAAGAGTTTCGTGTCCAGCAGCCTCCAAGCCATGAAGCATCAGCATCAGCAGCAAATCATGCAGCGGAGGGCTATCCTAAAGTCGAATGGAGATGGCAACCAACAGAGCTGTGATGAAGTGAGTGCCATGAACAATAGCAACCTATCGTTGTGTGGAGGCGGCGGCGAGGAGGAGGAACCCAGTTTGAGCACCACCTCTGCCTCCCACTTGGATCATTTAAGCATTAAGAATAAGCAGCTCAGTTTGAGCGCCTGCTATGGAGGCATATTTCAGCATTTGGTATTCCTGGACTTATACAATAATCAGATCGAAAGGATAGCCAATTTGGATGGTTTGCCGGCTCTGACAGTACTCCTGCTGGGCAAGAATAGGATTACCGATATAGGTGGACTGTCGTCTTTGAAGGATTCCCTGAGGGTATTGGATTTACACGGCAATAAACTGACCAGTTTGGGCAATCGAATTAATTGCCTTCAGCAGCTAAAATCTTTGAATTTGGCTGGGAATCAGATCCGTCAAATCAATCAGCAGGATTTTAATGGTTTGAGATGCCTTCGAGAATTGAATCTAAAGAGGAACAAACTGCGTCGCATTAATGGATTCCAGCATTTGTTGACCCTGGAGCGGTTGTGGTTATGTCACAATGAGCTGCACAAGGTAGATGACATGGCCAGCATAGCCAGAGCTTCCCGCCTTCTAGAAGTGACCATTGAGAACAATCCGGTGTCCTTGGCGGGGGACTGTGTTTCCTTTCTAGTTTCACACTTACCCTTGCTACAATCTCTTAGCCAAATGCCTATTACAGAGCAAGTGCGTCGCGCTGCCCTAGCCTGGCGCCAACACAAGGAGCAGGCCAAGGCCACTCAAGGCAGTTCGGAGGCATATCAGAGCATACGCCGGGAAGAGGTCATCTCGAATGCTCGCACTAATTGGGAATTACTTAGATCCCAGCAAACTTTAGGAAGACCCAAGAGCCGCTTGACCAAGATCAATGAGTCCAATGAAGGGAATCTGGAGGAACTAAAAGAAGAGGAGGAACTGAAACTGCCATTGATTAAAGACCAAAATCTGCAAGAAGACAAGGAGCAAGAGCAAGGAGGAGGAGGTGGGCCTTCGTCGGAGGCTTCTAGCCTGGGTCCCAATGTCGATTCCTGTTCTAGTTGCTATAGTTCGGACAACGAGGAAAAGCCTCAGCAAATGGATGAAAATTGCAATAAAGTTGATACTCCAATATCACCGATTCCTCCTCCTCTTCCATTGGAAAAGCTATCGCCAGCACCCTCGCCTCCTGCCTTAACTCTGACACCACCAGCAGCAGCAGCAGCTGGTGAAGCTATCGATTCCCCCAGAACTTCACCAGGACCCTCCACAACTTCTACTTTGCCAGTGCCAGGGGTTTCTCCCAATACCGTCCCTAGTCGCCCAGCCAGCAGCAAGCATCGTTCAAGACCTGCACCCATAACTCAATTGGGATTGGGCCAAATAAGTAGAGGGGGAGCCGGGGCCTCTTCCTCTAAGAGATACATGGCAGGCAGTTTGATACGCGCTCAAACCGTTAGCAGCAGCACCAGCAGCAGTTCCAGTCGTGGCAGCGGCAAAGCAGCCTCCAATGTATTGGCCCTTATAACACCAGCAGGTGGAACAGGTGGATCTGGGGCGGTAGCTGTCATCAAACCGAATGCACCCTCATCTGCCTCCGCCGCTGCGCCATCTACTGCCATTACCGTGGCCAAGCCCTCAGCCGCCGAGCGTGAGCGCGAGCAAGGGGGCGACTATCTGATCGAGATTTGCGGACGCTATCTGAATATCTATGGCCAAGGAGCATTGCGTTTTATAGACAAACAATGGAACCCTTCAAAAGCCAACGATGTGCACACTCTTAACTTTAGTTACATTAATTTCAATAATATTGTACAGATCCTAAGCCGCATTAAGGTACGTTTTCCCCATGCCGAGCATTTTGTGTTCCGTGAGACGAACATCAGTTGTCTGGGCCAATTGAACGGTCTGGCCGAATTGCAGGGACTGAGCAGCCTCATCATAGACGCAGAAGGCAATGGTGTTACCCATAAGGAATCCTGGCGGGCCTATGCCATCTATCGCCTTTCCCACTGGGGCCTCAAGCAATTGAATGGCCAGGAGGTGACCGAAGCAGAAGTGGAGTCCGCCAATACCCTATATGTTGGTCTGTCCGATTTGGTACTTTGGTCCATGCCAGAGGTTATGTTGCACCCGTTGCTGGCCCGCCTGCGTCTCGATGAATCCTGCACGGCAAGCAAATTGTCGCCCAAAGAGTGGCTATTACGGGGGGATAATAAATCGCTTCGTTTGGTCGTTGGCAAAGAGGCTCTGCAATGGAAGAAGGGACACGCCGCAACAATTTCTACTGCAACAGCAACAGAAGTCGTTGTTGGTGGAGCCTCCTCCTCCTCGCTGGCTCCTAGTGCTAGGGATCGCGGCAGACAACACTTTGCCCTGCTCCTGGAGAATACCTGTAACGCTGTAGAGAAATTGCATAAATTGGAAAATCTATGGCCCAGTATGCTCTTAGATATTGTTCGCAATACCCTTCTTGACTATGCCCAGTTGGATGTCTATCTAAGGAATCTCATGTGTGAGCTGATGAAGTAACACGGGACCAACATACAAAAAAACTAGCGAGCGACAAACAGCGAGAGGGAGAAAATACAAAAAAGGAGATAGTTGATTAGAATTTTCTACTAGTTTAATATGGCTTTTAGTTAGTTGGGCACGAAAAAAAGAATTCATTATATATTAACAATATTCTACTATTGATCGATCTTAGGCATTTACCAAAACTTGTAAAGCAACCAATAAGCATGACAACAACAAAACAAAACTAGTCCAATTTTGATATATATTTAACATTAAACTTAAATAACGAATAAAGATTACAAAAGAATACAAAATAATTTTTAATGGTAGTACAGACTATTTATGGAAAATGATCTACACAAAACCGGGTTAGACCAGGTTCATCCGATTTTCTTCTTATAGGCTACCTAAAGATAAGTCTATCATTTTACTAGTCCCTCCGTTCTCCATGGGCTTTATCTGTATTTGTGCTTCCTTTGCTACTACTTGGTGGAGGCTTCTGTGATTTTTGCACCTTGTCCACATAGATGTTAAGTATCGCCTCAATGCCAGGGTATAGAACAAAATTTGTAGTTCTGATTTTTTTATCGATGAGATAGGATGTTACCGATTCGGTATTAAAGGCTAAGTCCAGGGCATCGCTGTGCGTCACCTTATCTAAATGAGTGCGCTGCACTTTAATTACACAATTCTCAAAACCATTAACCTTAATGCTAAGATCTAGATTGTATGAGGGATCGATGTCGGGCCAGTGTTGCGCCAACACATCCTCCGACCACTGAAACTCTGAATTGGAAGAGTTCAGCCGACCCTTAACCGACACAAACTTGGACCACAGCTCAGAGGCAAAGTGAGGAGCCATTGGAGCCAACATAATAATCTGGGCAGCCAAAGCTCTTTCGAACTGTTTGCCATGCCGTTGAATGTGCTTTGGAGCACGCTGGAATAAAAAGGAAAATAATGAGCTAAACATATCGCAGAGATTCACTGAACTCACCCTTAGGGAATTGGTTAGACCTTGCATTTTGGATATGGCCACACTCAACTGATGCGCATGGCGATAGTTAAAGGTGGCTCCTTTTATATAAAAATTCCGTGCATCAAAGAGCTTTGCATCTTCGGCCAAAAAGTCATCGCTCTGACTATCAGCCTCTGACGGGGATTTATCCTCACGAGCACTTTGAAAGTCCTTCAGAGTAATCCACAGTCGCTTTTGCCAATTGAGTATGCCAGGAAAAGCTAAGGAAATGTTTCATAATCAATTGTATATAATTAAGTCAGTTTTTTGTTTTTTTTTCTCACTTGCACTGGACCAATTCCGATGCGAGGTAGGCGCCACATCTGCTAGGATTATCAAACGAGTTGTATCTGTGCCATACTCATTGAACATCTCACTAGGTTCCACGCCATTCAATTTTGACTTGGACATCTTTTCCCATGTCATTACCACGGGTTCTTTGGTTTCTTCTAACAGTGCTTGATTCTTTTTGGCATTAATTATTTTCACATGCGATTCGGGAACATAGCGCCCGCTGCCCTTCACTCGAAAGGACCGGCCCATTACCATGCCTTGTACCAAGAGCCGTGAGAAGGGCTCGCTAGTGGGGGTTAAACCGCAGCTATGGAGGAAATGATTCATGAAGCGGGCATAATATAGATGCAAAACGGCATGTTCTTTGCCTCCTATATACAAGTCTACTGGCATGAATTGGTTTATAAGAGCCGGATCAAATATCTTCTCGTCATTTTGGGCATCCAGAAAGCGTAAATAGTACCAGGAACTATCCACAAAGGTGTCCATGGTATCGGTTTCTCGTCGAGCCTTCTGATCTCCACATTTGGGACACTGGCAGACAAGGGAATCCTTTCCAGCTTGCTTTGGAGGTAACATGACTGGCAGCTGATCCTCGGGAACGGGCACAGAACCACACTTGGGGCAATGGATAATTGGTATAGGAGTGCCCCAATAGCGTTGCCGTGATATTAGCCAATCTTGAAGCTTAGCGGAGACTCGGTAGCCTCCTACATTTAGACGACGAGCGGTTTCTAGAACCTCCTGGCGCAAAATCTCCCAGTTGTTCGAGTTGAAATGTATATCAGAGGAGCAGAATGCCAGGCCAACTTTCTCCCACAATTCACGATCTTCTTGCCGAAAACTTGGAGCAGCTAAGTAAACATCACATTTTGAGGGAAAGTTCACCTCATCACTAAAGATAATGGGCAAAGTGGTTTTCGCAAAGGGATTCTCCACGCTCAGATGGCCTGCCTCCGCCTCGGGCACCTTTGCTAGATAATGTTTGCTGCTCAAAACTAAAAATCCCAAGGGATCCTTAAGATACTCGGGATTGGGTGTCCAGACACGTAGCAAGTTTCTTCTAGACGAAGACGTCAGCAGGTTAAAAGCAAATCCATCACATTCGCCAATCCAATGGCGCTGCAAATTGATGATATCCCGCCAATCCCTCAAGGTAGGATCTTCAAGACCCTCGAGCAACTGTTTTGCAAATGCAGAGGTCCTTATGAACCATTGTTTCAACAGCTTTTTCTCCACTTTAGCACCGGAGCGCCAAGAGCAGCCATTGGCATCCACCTGCTCATCGGCCAAGACAGTGTGATCCACAGGATCCCAATTAACCAATGCCTCATTTTGATACGCTAATCCCTCCTGGTGAAGCATTATGAACAACTTCTGCGTCCATTTGTAATATTTTGGATTGCATGTGGACAGCTCATGGGACCAGTCGAAGGAGCATCCCAAACGCTCTAATTGCTGCTTCATTTGGGCTATATTCTGATCCGTCCATTGGGAGGGCTCAACTCCACGTTGGTTTGCTGCATTCTCGGCTGGCAATCCAAAGGAATCCCATCCTATTGGCTGGAATACATTCTTCCCGCACATCCTTTGGAATCTGGCCACTGCATCGCCTATGGTATACACCCGGACATGGCCCATGTGAAGATTACCAGAGGGATACGGAAACATTGAGAGCACATAATATTTGCCCTGAGACTCTCGACTTTTAAAGTGACCACCCTTCACTTTGTGCCGCCAGTGCTCCTCTATGTTTTGCTTCACCTCATTTGTTAGCTCCAATGACTGCTGGAAGGTAAGGCAACGTCAATAAGGAATCCCAATCTTTGCAAGAATTTTACCTCGTTGCCGGTGCAGCTTTGGGTAAGCAGACGCTGGCACCAACTCCCTTGGCGTCCTCTTAAGGTGAGCGTTCTTCTTAACCCGAGCATTTTGTTAATTTTAATTGATTAAATTTCACATTTATTAAAAACTGTTGGGTAACAAAAAGGAATCCAGAAACGGTAATAGAGATGGCCAAGTTTGGTAAAATCGTGACTCTGTCACTGTCATTTCAGTGATGCGTTGATTGTAGTAACCGCATTTACTTCTAAAATACATACAGAGGTGGACAAAAGTATTTACACAACGAGTTTTTTATTGCATTTTCTTGTTCAAGTGTTTTTTTTTGTTATTGTTATAATTTTTCTTATTTTCTTTTCTTACAAGAAAAAACATTTTTAGCAAAAATAATACATATTTATTAAATATTGAATGAAAGAAGAAATAGAAAATATAACTGTTTATACGAAGAAATTGCAAGTTGTGTAAATACTTTTGACCACCCCTGTATATGTACATATCTTAGAATAGAAGTGTGAAATAGCTTTATTCACTATTAAAATGTTTAATTATTTGATTTACGAAAACTTTTGAGAAAACAAGTTATCGCTTATCCTTGCAACTATGTATTGTATGTATATGTATTTATTTGCATATACCTACATATGTACATATACACATATGTATGTATACATATATCATATGTGCATTAATATCTTAAATCTTTAAGCAAAATAGACAACAGATTATAGATCATCCAAGGATGATTGAACATTAAATTAAAAAAACACATTATCAGATGTGTATTCAATACACAATACACTGTATTGTATAGTATTTTGATATTTGTTGCAAGGTTTCTCTGCTTATTATTACTCAAAAATCGTTCACTTTTCATGCATTCTTCAAAGATTGTTATTGTGACTATCCATAACTAGAATAACAATCTTTGAAGAATGCATGGAAAAAGTGAACGATTTTTAAGTAATAATAAGCAGAGAAACGATTTTTGAGTAATAATAAGCAGAGAAACATTGCAAGAAATATCAAAATATTTTAGAATCATTATTCCTTCGATTGAAGCAAGCTTACTACTCTGACTAATTTGTCAAAACATACATTATAATTAATATTAATGATATTAATATGTATAAATATACATTACATTTTCCTCGCTCTTTTATTGTTTTATTCCGATGTCACCTCTAATTCGTGCCCTAGTATTGCCACATCGCTGCTTCAGTGGAATATTGCATGAGTTCTTTATTTCAGCAGTCTGGCAGTTTGAGGAAAATACCGGTTTTTCTAAGTGCCCAACACTGCGCATGGCAAGACGTTTAACTCACAAGTACTGGAAAATTACCTATTTATCTAAAGTAATTAACAACCAATTAAACCAATAAATATTACAATCGGAAATTTCGTTAACTGTGTTTAATTATGGGAGATTCCCTGGAGAATACTGACACGTCGGTGGATCCAGGTGTAAATGTGTCCATAGCTAACTACGATACATTTGCCAATTATTTACGAAAAGCGGTAACAATTTTGTTGCCCGAAGAAGATGTAGTACCGCCCTCTTTAAATCGGGCTTTGGACGATCCTATTAATCAGGAAACCATACGGAAGTTTCTGTCAGATCCCCAGGTGCAGGCGTTGTACGTGCAACGGAATTGCATTAAAGGTGGGTAAAACAAACAAATATAAAAGTTTTCCTTTGCTCAGCTGGCAGCAAAAATCAAAATCGACGCCTAGGTTAAAACCAAAATGGCGACTCAGGGAAAGCTTTAACCATTTAATTTCCTTAATTTTAAAAGATTTTTTTGTGGTCGATCCTAAAATGACGTCAAAACCAATCATGTTTTTTGTTTAAATCAAGTTTTTCCATTCATTGCGCATGACGTCATCAGTTGCCAACTGAGTCAGTTGTTATAGCCTCGGTAGACGAGGATATTAGTTTTGCATTGCACAAAACAATATGCCAAATATATTATACAAAATGTGTATGTGTATTTGTATATATATATTTAATTAGTATGATAGTAACTTTTTACTTTTGGTTTCTACTTTTATTTGTGTTTATTGGTTTGATTTAGTACTAAAGAACGAAAAGTCACATAAAACAGGTGCAAGGGTATATATAATTCGACACAGCAAAATTGTTATTAACTTCAAAGTGTTTTGTAGATGTGACCAAATTCCGTAGTTTAGAGTTACCAGTTCGTCGTCGGTTGCCGGCTGTTATCATTTTTTAAATCAATTGATTAATTCTCTATTATTAGTAATTTTTGTAACACCTGTTATTAAACATAAAAGTGAAAAAACATTTGTGCATGTTGGCTTTCGTGCCGTCAGCAGTTGCCACCTGTTTTAAGTTCTTGATGATGCAATGTTGCCGGAAGAGAACATTTTGCGCCCCTTACCCACATAATATTCAAGGCAAAGGCCTTGCCCATGTGTGGGAGCAATGAACGTTCAAGGTTCAGCCTTGGGGATACAAATTTCGAAGGTTTTCACCTTGGCCGCTGAAAATTCGAAGGTAATAGCCTTGGTAATGAAATGATGTCAGTGTCATTCTGATAGCCAGTGAAATTGAAGGAATGCAAATTTGGGTGAAGGTTACTTTTATCGCACAGGCAGTAATGAGGGGAAATAGTAGGCAAATGAGTTGGTTTCTACATGCCCCACCTCCCTCTATTTATGACGAGTTTTTTTTAAGCAATATTCTCTTGCATTCTTTCGTCGTTTAGAGGACGACACGGAACAGCCTGCCGAGGGGGAAGAGGAAAAAGAGGAGGTGTCCTATCAGATCAGCAACGATGTACACTTCACCAACAGCCGTATGGCGTCTTTGGCCTGTATAAAGCGAGGTGTTGTGGTAGAGGCAGACAAATCCATTCATTCCCAGTTGCGTTTGATCAACTTTTCCGATGGCTCCCCATATGAGACGTTGCATGCCTTTATCAGCAAGTCCTTAGCCCCATATTTCAAGTCCTATGTCAAGGAATCGGGTCGTGCCGATCGGGATGGCGATAAGATGGCTCCATCAGTAGAGAAGAAACTGGCTGAATTGGAGATGGGACTGTTGCATTTGCAGCAAAACATTGATATACCCGAAATTACTTTATCGGCTCACCAGACTGTCAATAATACAATCCGTAAATGCTCCGAAGAGGGACGGAAGGCGAAAGTAGTGGATTTCGGTGACAAGGTAGAGGACTCGTCGTTCCTAAATCAACTTCAAAATGGCGTCAATCGCTGGATAACAGAAATTAAGAAGGTCACCAAGCTGAATCGTGATCCGGGCTCGGGCACAGCTCTGCAGGTAATTATTAATCATAAGGAAACTTAACCTTATTAATAACTGATTTTCTTTTTGTAGGAAATCTCCTTCTGGTTAAATCTCGAGCGCGCCCTGTACCGCATACAAGAAAAGCGTGAGTCTCCTGAGGTAGCATTGACTTTGGACATCTTGAAGCATGGCAAGCGTTTCCATGCCACTGTCTCATTTGACACGGACACAGGCCTCAAGCAAGCCTTGGCCACGGTGGCCGATTATAATCCGTTAATGAAAGACTTTCCCATCAATGATTTGCTCTCAGCTACGGAGCTGGAAAAGATACGTCCTGCGGTGCAGCAAATCTTTTCGCACTTACGGAAAGTTCGCAACACCAAGTACCCCATCCAGCGTTGCCTCAAGCTCATCGAAGCCATATCGAGGGACTTATCGCAGCAGTTGCTCAAAGTGCTGGGCACTAGGCGCCTGATGCACATTCCCTTTGATGAGTTTGAGCGCGTGATGAACCAGTGTTTTGAGATCTTTAGTTGCTGGGATGATGAATACGACAAGCTCCAGGGGTTGCTTCGTGACATTGTAAAGAAGAAGCGGGATGAGCATTTGAAAATGGTTTGGCGCGTCTCGCCAGCCCACAAAAAGCTACAGCTACGCATGGAACATATGCGCAAATTCCGACGTCAGCATGAGCAATTGCGTACAGTGATCCTGCGAGTGCTGCGTCCTACCAAAACCGGAGGACAAGCAGCCGTTGATGATGGCAATGGTGCTTCAGACACCAAGCAGCCATATAGCCTCGATGCAGCCGATGCAAATGCCATTGAGGAAGTGAACTTGGCCTATGAAAATGTTAAGGAAGTAGATTGCTTGGATATAACCAAAGAGGGATCCGAAGCTTGGGAGGCTGCCGTCAAGCGTTACGAGGAGAAAATCGGTAACTAATACTAAGGCCAACAATTCGGTACTTTTTCACAATTAGTTGTCATCTTCCAGATCGTGTGGAGACCCGCATTACTGCTCATTTACGTGACCAACTGGGCACAGCCAAGAATGCAAATGAGATGTTCCGCATCTTCTCGCGCTTTAATGCCTTATTCGTTCGTCCTCACATCCGTGGTGCCATACGCGAATACCAAACACAGTTGATCCAGCGCGTCAAGGATGACATTGAGGCCTTGCATGAGAAGTTCAAGGTGCAATATCCACAAAGCAAGAGCTGTCGTCTCTCTTCAGTTCGTGATCTGCCCCCAGTAGCTGGTTCCATTATTTGGGCCCGACAAATTGATAATCAGCTCACTATGTATTTAAAACGCGTCGAAGATGTCTTGGGCAAGGGTTGGGAAACTCATATCGAGGGCCAGAAGCTTAAAGCCGATGGCGATAGTTTCCGGGCTAAATTATCCATATCGGATGTCTTCCATGAATGGGCACGCAAGGTTCAAGAGCGCAATTTTGGCAGCACTGGACGCATTTTCACCATTGAGTCAACCCGTAGTCGTACGGGTCGTGGCAATGTTTTGCGTTTGCGAGTCAACTTTCTGCCCGAGATCATTACTTTGGCCAAGGAAGTACGCAATATTAAGAATTTGGGCTTCAGGTGAGTGTTGAAATAAACCCTTTTGATGGCTGAATAATTCAGTCTGGTATTCTTCATTTTAGAGTTCCCCTCACTATCGTCAACAAAGCCCATCAGGCTAATCAGATATATCCGTATGCCATATCCCTGATTGAGAGTGTGCGCACCTACGAACGCACATTGGAAAAAGTGAGTAATAGTGTTTGGGTTTAGTTACCGAATTGGGCTACCTTTTGACAAATATAAAAAAATACATAAATCTTATAAAGTCGCAAGGGAATCGGAGCCTTGTTTTATAAATTTTGTCTTACCATGAATAAAATTTGTCTAAGGGTCGCCTTTAAGAATATTTTTTGATACTTTGTCTAGCTCTTTTGATAAACTTGTCACTCATCTCCACACAAAGCAACTACCAGATGTTATCACCACCAAGCTGAGAGCAATCGCTCGTTTCCCCCCTTTTGTTCTGGCAATGCGTAAAGCTTGAATTTGCTTAACCACACACACTCACATACACACCACCCATACACCACTTACACCCACCCATAAACACCTTAATTTTAAGCTTAGACTTGTCAAAACTCAACCAAATCAAATAAAAAACCTTTCTTTCATGCAGCTTAATAATAGGAGTCTAGCACAAAATTCTGTATTCAAGGTAGTAAAGCCTGTGTTAATGCCCTGCCCCCACCAGTTTTTGATTTGTTTCGTTCTTTTTTTTAATTTTTGTAATACAAAGACAAAATATTAATATAGTTTAGTTTAGTTCGTTCCACTCCCGCATGCCTTTCCACCATTTTATATCCTTAACGATATTTATTTTAATTCAAAACCCAACATTAACTTTTATCCACATAGATTGAAGACCGTGCTAGTATTGTTCCTCTAGTGGCTGGTCTACGTAAAGATGTCCTGAATTTGGTTTCTGAAGGCATTGGCTTGATCTGGGAATCCTACAAATTGGATCCTTATGTCTTGCGTTTGTCGGAGTGCGTCACTCAGTTCCAGGAGAAGGTAAAGTACACCAATACTTATAAATATGAATTCCCCACTTACTGATTTTGTTTAACAGGTGGATGACTTGCTGGTGGTTGAAGAGCAACTGGATGTGGATGTACGTTCTTTGGAAACCTGTCCCTATAGTGCAGCCACTTTTGTGGAGATTCTTTCAAAGATCCAACATGCTGTCGATGATCTTTCGCTGCGTCAATATTCAAATTTAAGTGTCTGGGTTACACGTCTCGATGAAGAAGTGGAAAAGAAACTGGCCCTACGCCTGCAAGCCGGCATCCAAGCCTGGACAGAAGCCTTGACCGGTAATAAAAAGGAGATGGACACCTCGATGGACACAGATGCCCCAGTTCAGCCAACTCATAAATTAGGTGGTGAACCGCAAATCCAAAATGCTGTTCATGAGATTCGCATTACAAATCAGCAAATGTATTTGTATCCATCGATTGAGGAGGCTCGCTTCCAGATTATGCAGCAATTCTTCGCCTGGCAGGCTATAGTCACCTCGCAGGTGCGTCTCCAGAGCACTCGCTATCAAGTGGGTCTGGAAAAACCAGTGTCCCAGACTTATCGCAATCTGCTAACCAAGTTGCCCGAGGGCAAGAGTCTGGAGAACGCTTACGAGGCAATCGAGCTTAAAGTGGGCGAAGTGCGCAACTACGTCGACGAATGGCTGCGCTACCAAAGTCTATGGGATCTGCAAGCTGATACCTTGTATGGACGCTTAGGAGAGGATGTCAATTTGTGGATCAAATGCTTGAATGACATTAAACAATCGAGAACCACGTTTGACACTTCAGATACTCGTCGAGCCTATGGACCCATAATTATAGATTATGCAAAGGTCCAAGCAAAGGTCACATTGAAGTATGATTCATGGCACAAGGAGGCTTTGGGCAAATTCGGTAGTCTCCTGGGAACAGAAATGACCACTTTCCATTCCAAGGTATCGAAGTCTCGTACAGATTTGGAAATGCAAAGCATTGAGGCAGCGAGCACTTCGGATGCTGTCAGCTTCATCACCTATGTGCAGTCGTTGAAGAAGGATATGATAGCCTGGGACAAGCAGGTGGAGGTATTCCGTGAGGCGCAACGTATATTGGAACGCCAGCGTTTCCAATTCCCAAACAATTGGCTGCATGTGGACAACATCGAGGGGGAATGGTCCGCATTTAATGAGATCATTAAACGCAAGGATACAGCTATACAGACCCAAGTGGCTTCGCTTCAAGCCAAAATTGTGGCCGAAGACAAGGCCGTGGAGACGCGTACTGTGGACTTCCTCAACGATTGGGAGAAGACCAAACCCACAGGTGGTAAAATCAGACCCGATGATGCTCTACAACAATTGCAGATATTTGAGAGTAAATATTCCCGTTTGAAGGAAGAGCGTGACAATGTGGCCAAGGCCAAGGAAGCATTGGAACTGCAGGAATCGGCTGTGCCCAACAACAGTTCCGAGCGTATGAATGTTGCTTTGGAGGAGCTCCAAGATCTGCGTGGCGTGTGGAGTGAATTGTCCAAGGTCTGGACCCAAATCGATGAGACTCGAGAGAAGCCTTGGCTCTCTGTGCAACCAAGGAAATTGCGCCAGCAACTGGAGGCAATGATGACCCAGCTCAAGGAATTGCCCGCTCGCCTGCGCATGTACGAGTCCTATGAGTATGTGAAGAAGCTAATCCAGAGTTACATCAAGGTTAATATGTTGATTGTGGAACTCAAATCGGATGCATTGAAGGAACGCCATTGGAAGCAATTGACCAAACAATTGCGAGTCAATTGGGTCATATCGGACTTGACGCTGGGCCAAGTGTGGGATGTGAATCTCCAGAAAAACGAGGGCATTGTAAAGGATATTATTCTGGTCGCCCAGGGAGAAATGGCTTTGGAGGAATTTTTGAAGCAAGTGCGTGAGTCGTGGCAGAACTATGAATTGGATTTGATTAACTATCAGAACAAGTGTCGCATTATTCGAGGATGGGATGATCTCTTCAATAAGGTCAAAGAACATATTAATTCTGTGGCTGCCATGAAGCTATCGCCTTACTACAAAGTATTCGAGGAGGAGGCCCTCACCTGGGAAGAGAAGCTAAACAGAATTAATGCCCTGTTCGATGTTTGGATTGACGTTCAACGAAGATGGGTCTATCTCGAGGGCATATTTTCGGGAAGTGCTGATATTAAAACCCTCTTGCCTGTGGAGACTTCACGTTTCCAGAGCATCAGCTCCGAATTCCTTGGTCTAATGAAGAAGGTCACCAAATCGCCTAAGGTGATGGATGTCCTTAATATACCAGCCGTTCAACGCTCTCTTGAACGCTTGGCCGATCTACTTGGCAAAATCCAAAAGGCCCTGGGCGAATACTTGGAAAGAGAACGTACATCCTTCCCCCGATTCTACTTTGTGGGCGATGAGGATCTTCTGGAGATTATTGGCAACAGCAAGAATATTGCTCGCCTCCAGAAGCATTTCAAGAAAATGTTCGCTGGCGTAGCAGCCATACTCCTCAATGAGGAGAACAACGTCATTTTGGGAATATCCTCCAGAGAGGGTGAAGAGGTGCACTTCATCAACCCAGTTTCCACTGTTGATCACCCAAAGATCAATGAATGGCTGTCTCTGGTGGAGAAGCAAATGCGTTTCACATTAGCCTCGCTGTTGGCCCAAGCAGTGCAGGATATCAAACAGTTCCGTGATGGTAAAATCGATCCGCAGGCATACATGGAATGGTGTGACAAATATCAAGCCCAAATTGTAGTCCTGGCAGCCCAGATCCTGTGGTCCGAAGATGTAGAGTCTGCACTGCAACAGGCATCGGAATCGAATACCGGTCAAGGCAAGCATATGCAACGCGTCCTCGCCAATGTCGAAAGCACCTTGAATGTGCTGGCTGATTCAGTGCTGCAGGAACAGCCGCCATTGCGTCGTCGCAAGCTGGAACATCTAATCAATGAGTTTGTTCACAAACGTACTGTGACCAGACGCCTCATCACTAATGGAGTGACATCGCCGAAATCCTTCCAGTGGCTATGCGAGATGCGATTTTATTTCGATCCGCGCCAGACTGAGGTTCTCCAACAGCTCACCATTCATATGGCCAATGCCCGTTTCTTTTATGGCTTTGAGTATCTTGGTGTTCAGGACAGACTAGTCCAAACGCCATTGACCGATCGCTGCTATCTTACCATGACCCAGGCTTTGGAATCGCGCCTCGGCGGTTCACCCTTTGGACCTGCTGGCACAGGAAAAACCGAGTCTGTGAAGGCTTTGGGCAATCAATTGGGTCGTTTTGTCCTGGTCTTCAATTGCGACGAAACCTTTGACTTCCAGGCCATGGGACGCATCTTTGTCGGTCTTTGTCAGGTGGGAGCATGGGGTTGCTTCGATGAGTTCAATCGTCTGGAGGAGAGAATGTTATCCGCTTGCTCACAGCAAATCCAGACTATCCAGGAGGCCCTCAAATACGAAATGGACAGCAATAAGGAGAGCATCACCGTCGAGCTGGTGGGCAAGCAAGTGCGCGTCTCTCCCGATATGGCAATCTTCATTACCATGAATCCTGGCTATGCTGGTCGTTCCAATTTGCCTGACAATTTGAAGAAACTGTTCCGTTCATTGGCCATGACCACACCCGATCGCCAGCTCATTGCCGAAGTCATGCTCTTCTCACAGGGCTTCCGTTCTGCCGAGAAACTGGCCTGCAAGATTGTCCCCTTCTTTAAGCTGTGTGATGAACAGCTTTCCAATCAGAGCCATTACGACTTTGGGTTGCGTGCTTTGAAATCGGTGCTGATCTCTGCGGGCAATGTGAAACGTGATCGTATCATGAAGATCAAGGAGCAAATGCGTCAACGTGGCGATGAGAATATCGATGAGGCTTCGGTGGCTGAGAATCTGCCAGAACAGGAGATCCTCATACAGTCGGTGTGTGAGACAATGGTGCCGAAACTGGTGGCGGAGGATATTCCTCTGCTCTTCTCCCTGCTAAGCGATGTCTTCCCCAATGTGGGCTATACTCGAGCTGAAATGAAGGGCCTCAAGGAAGAAATACGCAAAGTATGCCAGGAGGACTATCTGGTGTGCGGTGAGGGCGATGAACAAGGCGCGGCCTGGATGGAAAAGGTAGGAATTGTATACGCTAATCCAAGCATACAGTTGTATAGAGCCTTTCCTTGGGCTTAAATTTCCTTCATGTTTTATTCATTCTACAATTTTCTTAATAATCATCCACTTAACACATGTCTAACCGAACCACATCAGGGACTCGGCTCCACCTGGGTCGATAAAGTAACTAAACGAAAGCAATTTTTGATGCATTTCCCTTAAATTCTGTATTGTTTTTCATTCTCGTTGGTTTTTCCATCGCTCTCTTATAGGTTTTACAACTGTATCAAATATCGAATCTGAATCATGGTCTAATGATGGTTGGTCCATCTGGATCCGGTAAATCCACCGCCTGGCGCACGTTACTCAAGGCCCTGGAACGTTTCGAGGGTGTTGAGGGTGTGGCCCATGTCATCGACCCCAAAGCCATATCCAAGGAGGCTCTGTATGGTGTCCTGGATCCGAATACTCGCGAATGGACTGATGGTCTGTTCACCCACATTCTGCGCAAGATCATTGACAATGTCCGCGGTGAGATTAACAAGCGGCAATGGATAATTTTCGATGGCGACGTCGATCCCGAATGGGTGGAGAATCTTAATTCAGTGTTGGATGACAACAAGTTGTTGACTCTGCCAAATGGCGAGCGTCTGTCGCTGCCTCCCAATGTCAGGGTGATGTTTGAAGTGCAGGACTTGAAGTTCGCCACTTTGGCCACAGTTTCCCGTTGCGGTATGGTCTGGTTCTCTGAGGATGTCCTGTCTACCGAAATGATATTCGAGAACTACTTGTCGCGGCTACGCAGCATCCCATTGGAAGATGGCGACGAGGACTTTGTGGGAGTCATTAAACCCACCAAGGATAAGGAGGAAGAAGTGTCACCATCGCTTCAAGTGCAAAGAGATATTGCTCTCTTGTTGCAACCCTTCTTTTCCGCCGATGGCATTGTGGTTCGCACTCTAGAGTATGCCATGGATCAAGAGCACATCATGGATTTCACTCGCTTGCGTGCCCTAAGTTCCCTCTTCTCCATGCTCAATCAATCGGCCCGCAACGTGCTGAACTTCAATTCGCAACATCCGGATTTCCCTTGCTCGGCAGATCAACTGGAGCACTATATACCCAAGGCTTTGGTATATTCAGTGCTCTGGTCGTTTGCCGGCGATGCGAAGTTAAAGGTGCGCACGGACTTGGGTGATTTTGTAAGAAGTGTAACCACCATACCCCTGCCTGGAGCAGCTGGGGCGCCCATTATTGATTATGAAGTTAGCATGAATGGTGAATGGGTACCATGGAGCAATAAGGTTCCCGTCATCGAGGTGGAGACCCATAAGGTGGCATCACCGGATATAGTGGTACCCACTTTGGATACGGTTCGTCATGAGTCGCTGCTCTACACATGGTTGGCCGAGCACAAACCATTAGGTAAGCTGTGTGATTTCCTCGTAATTGCATATCTAATGCCGCTTTTTTCTCGCAGTGCTTTGTGGTCCTCCTGGTTCTGGCAAGACCATGACTCTTTTCTCAGCTCTTCGTGCTTTGCCCGACATGGAAGTAGTGGGTCTTAATTTCTCATCGGCCACCACACCGGAGTTATTACTGAAGACTTTCGATCATTATTGCGAGTACCGCAAGACTCCTAATGGCGTGGTCCTCTCACCTGTGCAGATTGGTAAATGGCTGGTCCTGTTCTGCGATGAAATCAACTTGCCTGACATGGATAGCTATGGCACGCAGCGTGTCATCTCCTTTCTACGTCAACTGGTCGAGCACAAGGGCTTTTATCGTGCCAGCGACCAAGCTTGGGTTTCCCTCGAACGCATTCAGTTTGTAGGAGCTTGTAATCCTCCAACTGATCCGGGTCGTAAGCCTTTGTCGCATCGGTTCCTGCGTCACGTGCCCATTATCTATGTGGACTATCCCGGCGAAACTTCGCTTAAGCAAATCTATGGCACCTTCTCACGCGCCATGTTGCGTCTAATGCCTGCCCTACGCGGTTACGCTGAGCCATTGACCAATGCCATGGTGGAATTCTATTTGGCGTCTCAGGATCGTTTCACTCAGGATATGCAGCCGCATTATGTCTACTCGCCGCGTGAGATGACCCGTTGGGTGCGTGGCATATGCGAGGCCATTAGACCGTTGGATTCGCTGCCCGTCGAGGGTCTGGTTCGCTTGTGGGCCCACGAGGCCTTGCGTCTATTCCAAGATCGTCTGGTGGACGATTCAGAGCGTCGGTGGACAAATGAAAACATCGATTTGGTGGGCCAAAAGCATTTCCCTGGCATTAACCAAGAAGAGGCCCTCCAGCGTCCCATATTGTACAGCAATTGGCTATCAAAGGATTATGTGCCTGTGAACCGCGAAGAACTGAGGGATTATGTGCGGGCTCGATTGAAGGTCTTTTACGAAGAGGAACTCGATGTTCCTCTCGTTCTGTTTGATGAAGTTTTGGATCATGTGCTACGCATTGACCGTATTTTCCGCCAGCCTCAAGGTCATTTGCTGCTCATCGGTGTTTCTGGAGCGGGCAAGACCACCCTGTCCCGATTTGTGGCCTGGATGAATGGCTTATCAATTTTCCAAATCAAGGTCCATAATAAGTACACAAGTGAGGACTTTGATGAGGACTTGCGTTGTGTGCTCAGACGATCTGGTTGTAAAGACGAGAAGATAGCCTTTATCCTCGACGAATCAAATGTCCTGGATTCAGGTTTCTTGGAGCGCATGAATACCTTGTTGGCCAACGGAGAAGTTCCCGGTCTGTTCGAGGGCGATGAATACACCACTCTAATGACTCAATGTAAAGAGGGTGCCCAGCGCGAGGGCCTGATGTTGGATTCTAGCGATGAACTCTACAAATGGTTTACACAACAGGTGATGCGAAACCTTCACGTGGTCTTCACCATGAACCCATCCACAGATGGCCTCAAAGACCGTGCTGCCACTTCACCAGCTCTGTTCAATCGTTGCGTTCTAAACTGGTTTGGCGATTGGTCAGACTCGGCGCTCTTCCAGGTGGGCAAAGAGTTCACCACACGCGTGGACTTAGAGAGACCCAACTGGTCATCACCCGACTTCTTTCCTTCGGTGTGCCCACTGGTGCCAGCGAATCCCACACATCGCGATGCGGTCATCAACTCCTGTGTCTATGTTCATCAGACGCTGCACCAGGCCAATGCCCGTTTGGCCAAGCGTGGAGGACGAACAATGGCAGTTACTCCACGTCATTACTTGGACTTTATTCATCATTTTGTCAAGCTCTACAATGAGAAGCGCAGTGATCTGGAGGAGCAGCAGCTTCATCTCAATGTGGGTCTCAATAAAATTGCGGAAACTGTAGAACAAGTGGAAGAAATGCAGAAATCACTGGCTGTCAAAAAGCAAGAACTGCAGGCCAAAAACGAAGCGGCTAATGCCAAGTTGAAGCAAATGTTCCAGGATCAACAGGAGGCGGAAAAGAAGAAGATCCAATCGCAAGAGATACAAATCCGTCTAGCTGATCAGACAGTGAAAATCGAGGAGAAACGCAAATACGTCATGGCTGATTTGGCCCAAGTGGAACCGGCTGTCATTGAGGCGCAACAAGGTAAGACTGTCGGGGGCCATCATCGACACTATGGGGCGGGGCGGCGAATCTATAAGTTAGTTTATCTAAGCTATATATAAATGTATGTAAATCTGCACAGCCGTTAGCTCCATTAAAAAGAAACATCTGGCCGAAGTGCGGTCAATGGCCAATCCCCCGGCCGTGGTGAAACTGGCCCTGGAATCGGTCTGTGAGCTGCTCAATGAGAGTGCCACCGATTGGAAGGCCATCCGCGGTATACTCGTTAAAGATAGTTTCATATCGTCGATTGTTAACTTGGAAACAGACAAGATCACGTACGCAACACTCAAATCTTACTCTTTACCTACCACATAGCCATTCCATATCCCCCATTCTCCCCTATCATATGATATACCACATATATTATCATCATCCTAGTCTCATCTGATCAAATCGCATCATCACAAGTTCATGTTGCGTAAAAATGTGAACTAATCGGCTTAAAGTGAATCGATTCATCATCATCCCTCTCTCTCTCTCTCTCTCTCTACATCAAACATAACTCTAACCCAACAAAGATGTATAAACAAAATATACACCACAGCAATCAAGCAAGATTCATTTCATATATCAATGAGAAATTAGCCAAATTAACCGAAACTCTTGGAAAATCTCAAGCAGGGTCAGATGTTTCTACCATCTGTATTAGTAGTTTACTTTGGTGGGATTGTTGCTGGTTGGACGGACGGACAAATGGAAGGCTGCCATTAGGAAATAGGCAAAGGCAAGGGATTCGGTTATTTAAACGTTTGCATTTGTCTGATTTCGACTCGTGTGATATATGAAACGAATCTTATACTCATCCCTATATATACTATATATACATATATACTGACTCAATCAACTACACCTGCATATGCAATGCACTGGCAAGAAATCCAAAAATCAACTCAACCACAACATAACCCCAGATATTTTGTGAATATATAATGAATTAGCGCTCCCTCCTCTCTCTGTTTGTGTGTGTGAACTAAAAGACGGAACTAAAAACAAAAGTTTAGGGTATTACATACTAGCAGTGTTTAACCTCCGGATAAGTTCAAGTTAGCATTTATATAACATTAGATATATTCTGAATACGAGTAATATTACTACTACTACTACTACTACTATGTACTACATACTGACTGAATGATGTTAACCAAACAAATTGTAAAAATTGTATAGCCGTCAAATCGATACGCAAACAACAGCTCGTTGAGGTGAGGACCATGGCTAATCCACCGTCGGTGGTTAAGTTGGCCTTGGAATCGATCTGTTTGCTGCTGGGTGAAAATGCCACCGATTGGAAATCGATACGCGCTGTGATAATGCGTGAAAATTTCATAAACTCAATTGTATCTAACTTTGGTACCGAGCATATAACGTAAGCATGAATCAATCGTTTTAATAATCAAATCAAATTATATATCATTTTGTTACTTGATTTCGTTCTCGTTGTTGTTCTCTTCTCGTTGATGTTATTATTGTTCTTTAGTTGTTTTTTTATTTAGAGTAGATTTTGATTTGGAGTTATACTATTTATATATTTTGTTTTATTCTTTATAATGAATTTCTGGTTCCTAGTTCAATTTATGTAAATATTACTATTCTTTTAATTTATTAACTCTCTCTCTCTTGTTAATTGGCGTTCGATTTCTTTCATGATTTTTGGTTTTGGTCAAATTTTATAATATTCAGCTTTGCTTGCTTAATTCATTCAAAAAACAAAAACAACACAAAAAATAACTCATCTGTCCAATGATTTTGGAGGAATTACTAACATGTTATCTATGACCACATAATAGGGATGAAGTGCGTGAGAAGATGAAGTCAAAGTATCTGAGCAATCCGGACTACAACTTTGAGAAGGTTAACCGCGCCAGTATGGCTTGCGGACCCATGGTTAAGTGGGCCATTGCCCAGGTGAGATACATTTCCATTTTGCAATAACTAATCACTAATGAGTCTCGATGGTGAACAGATTGAGTACGCCGATATGCTGAAACGCGTGGAACCTTTGCGCGAAGAACTGCGCTCGCTGGAGGAGCAAGCCGATGTCAATCTGCATAGTGCCAAGGACACGAAGGATCTGGTGGAGCAACTGGAGCGTAGCATTGCTGCCTACAAAGAGGAATATGCCCAGCTCATCTCTCAGGCCCAGGCGATTAAGACCGATCTGGAAAACGTCCAGGCCAAGGTGGATCGTTCAATAGCCTTGCTGAAGAGTCTGAATATTGAACGCGAACGTTGGGAGTCGACCAGTGAGACTTTCAAGAGCCAAATGTCGACGATTGTGGGTGACGTGCTCCTCTCGGCTGCCTTTATTGCCTATGGCGGATACTTTGACCAGCACTATCGATTAAATCTGTTCACCACCTGGTCACAACACTTGCAATCGGCCAGCATACAGTATCGGGCGGATATAGCCCGCACAGAGTATCTGTCGAATCCGGATGAGCGACTTCGCTGGCAGGCCAATGCTCTGCCTTCGGATGATTTGTGCACGGAGAATGCCATCATGCTGAAGCGCTTCAATCGTTATCCTTTGATTATCGATCCCTCCGGCCAGGCCACCACGTTCCTGCTTAACGAATATGCGGGCAAGAAGATCACTAAGACGTCGTTCCTTGACGACTCATTCCGCAAGAATTTGGAGTCGGCGCTTCGTTTTGGCAATCCTTTGCTGGTTCAGGATGTCGAGAACTATGACCCCATATTGAATCCCGTATTGAACCGCGAGCTACGACGCACAGGAGGAAGAGTGTTGATTACGCTTGGCGATCAGGACATCGACTTGTCGCCCTCGTTCGTTATATTCCTGTCAACACGCGACCCTACCGTGGAATTCCCCCCAGACATTTGTTCTCGTGTGACATTTGTGAACTTCACCGTGACGCGCAGTTCGCTGCAATCGCAGTGTTTGAATCAAGTCCTAAAGGCCGAACGTCCCGATATAGATGAGAAACGTTCGGACTTGTTGAAACTGCAGGGAGAGTTCCGTTTGCGTTTGCGCCAATTGGAGAAGAGCCTTCTGCAGGCCTTGAATGATGCCAAGGGCAAGATTCTCGACGACGATTCCGTGATAACCACTTTGGAGACCCTTAAGAAGGAGGCATATGACATTAACCAAAAGGTGGATGAGACCGATAAGGTCATTGGAGAGATTGAGACAGTTTCCCAGCAGTATCTGCCGTTGTCAGTGGCCTGCAGCAACATCTACTTCACCATGGACAGCCTAAACCAAGTGCACTTCCTTTATCAGTACTCATTGAAGATGTTCCTCGACATCTTCTCCACGGTGCTATATAATAACACCAAGTTGGATGGCAAAACTGATCATTCCGAACGCCTGGGCATTGTCACAAGGGATCTGTTCCAAGTGTGCTATGAGCGTGTGGCCAGAGGAATGCTTCACAATGATCGTCTCACATTCGCCCTGCTGATGTGTAAGATCCATTTGAAGGGCACCTCGGAGAGCAACTTGGACACCGAATTCAACTTCTTCCTGCGAAGTCGAGAGGGCTTGCTAGCCAATCCCACTCAGGTGGAAGGCTTAAGTGGCGAACAAGTTGAGGGCGTCAATCGACTGGCTTCACGTTTGCCCATATTCCGCAAACTTCTGGAGAAGGTCAAATCCATTCCCGAGCTTGGAGCCTGGCTTCAACAGAGCTCGCCGGAGCAAGTGGTTCCACAGTTGTGGGATGAATCGAAGGCGCTATCGCCGATAGCCAGCTCTGTGCATCAGTTGCTATTGATACAAGCCTTCCGTCCGGATCGAGTCATTGCTGCAGCCCACAATGTGGTGAACACTGTCTTGGGTGAGGACTTCATGCCCAATGCCGAGCAGGAGTTGGACTTCACCTCCGTTGTGGATAAGCAATTAAATTGCAATACCCCAGCGCTGCTCTGCTCCGTTCCTGGATTCGATGCCTCTGGGCGTGTGGATGATTTGGCTGCCGAGCAGAATAAGCAAATCTCCAGCATAGCCATCGGATCCGCTGAAGGATTCAACCAGGCCGAGCGAGCAATAAATATGGCCTGCAAAACAGGACGTTGGGTCCTGCTGAAGAATGTGCATTTGGCACCACAATGGTTGGTGCAATTGGAAAAGAAGATGCACTCTCTGCAGCCCCACTCCGGATTCCGTCTCTTCCTCACCATGGAGATTAATCCAAAGGTTCCGGTCAATCTGTTGCGTGCCGGACGCATCTTTGTGTTCGAGCCACCACCGGGAATCAGGGCCAATCTGCTGCGTACTTTCTCTACGGTTCCAGCAGCTCGCATGATGAAGACGCCCAGTGAGCGGGCTCGCCTCTACTTCCTCTTGGCTTGGTTCCACGCCATTGTCCAGGAGCGCCTGCGCTACGTTCCCTTGGGATGGGCCAAGAAGTATGAGTTCAATGAATCCGATTTGCGAGTGGCCTGTGACACCCTGGATACATGGATAGACACCACAGCCATGGGACGCACCAATCTGCCACCAGAGAAGGTGCCCTGGGATGCCTTGGTTACCCTGCTGTCGCAATCCATTTACGGTGGCAAAATCGATAATGATTTTGACCAACGTCTGCTCACCTCCTTCCTCAAGAAGCTATTCACGGCCCGCAGTTTCGAGGCGGACTTTGCCCTGGTAGCCAATGTGGACGGCTCGTCTGGTGGCTTGCGTCACATAACCATGCCCGATGGCACTCGTCGTGATCATTTCCTGAAATGGATTGAGAACCTAACCGATAGGCAGACTCCATCCTGGTTGGGTCTGCCCAATAATGCCGAAAAGGTGTTGCTCACCACACGGGGCACCGATTTGGTCAGCAAGTTGCTTAAGATGCAGCAACTGGAGGATGATGACGAATTGGCCTACAGTGTGGAAGATCAATCGGAGCAATCATCTATTCCGCGCACCGAAGATGGACGACCTTCCTGGATGAAGACGCTGCACAATTCGGCCACGTCGTGGCTGCAGCTGCTCCCCAAGCAATTGCAGGTCCTGAAACGCACCGTGGAGAACATCAAGGATCCTCTATATCGCTACTTTGAGCGCGAGGTGACCAGTGGTTCCCGTCTGTTGCAAACAGTAATATTGGATCTGCAGGATGTGGTTCTCATTTGTCAGGGTGAGAAGAAGCAGACAAACCACCATCGTTCCATGTTATCGGAGCTAGTGCGTGGCATTATACCTAAGGGCTGGAAGCGTTACACCGTGCCCACTGGCTGCACGGTCATTCAATGGATCACCGACTTTAGCAATCGTGTCCAGCAACTGCAGAAGGTCTCGCAATTGGTCTCCCAGGCTGGAGCCAAGGAGCTGCAAGGCTTCCCTGTCTGGCTGGGCGGTTTACTCAACCCCGAGGCATATATAACTGCTACGAGGCAGTGTGTTGCCCAGGCCAATAGCTGGTCTTTGGAGGAGTTGGCTTTGGATGTGACCATCACCGATGCCGGCTTAAAAACCGATCAAAAAGATTGCTGCTTTGGCGTAACTGGTCTTAAGCTGCAGGGTGCCCAGTGCAAAAACAATGAGCTGTTGCTAGCCTCCACCATTATGATGGATCTGCCTGTGACCATACTGAAATGGAGCAAGTAAGTAATCCTTGCGATTCGATTTTGATCCATCACTGTAACCTTGATTTCTCCACCTTCCCACAGGCATTCGGCGGCGGAGACACGTCTCAGCAAATTGACTTTGCCGGTTTACTTGAACTCCACCCGCACGGAGCTGCTCTTTACAGTCGATTTGGCCGTGGCTGCTGGTCAGGATTCGCATAGCTTCTATGAGCGTGGCGTGGCTGTGCTGACATCAACGGCTCTAAACTAAAGCTTCTTCCTCCTTCCATATTGAATTGTAACCCAAACCCCTTCTCCCGCTCTCCCATAAACTATATAATCTAACCTTATCCAATGAATATATAATTTAACCCAACCCAAGCAAACTGAGCTTGAGCTTTCGCCTATGTTGATATTAATGATGATGGCGATGATTCCTTTGATGAGAATGTTAGTAGCCCATTCTGCAAATGAGAAACGCTTGGCCAGCTTTTGAAGGATTGCCTAAGACGAGTGACCGTGCCACCAATCAAATTGCGTTGCATCAGTGATTTCCTTATGGCTACCGTTTACAGCGGGGTTAAGTGCTATGGAGTGAAACTTATAGAGATATACTTGAATGATTTACATCATCGGTACGTCAACATCGAAGCCGATCCGGTGTAGATATCAAGCCCATTCAGTTGGCCTTCGAATCTTGCCCCACCAGGAAGAAGTGCGTCAAGTAAGTGTGAAGCAAATTAATTGAAAAAATAAATCTTAACTTCTGGGGCGCCATCTATTGAGAAAACAAAAAAGTATGGGACTGTTTAGAGGTTATTTTAAATAATGGGAATTTAGTGGCGCCATCTGTTGAGATTCTATAATATGACGAATACTGGGAACAGAGGTGATAGTGGGAACAGTAGTGATAGTGGGAACGATAGTGATAGTGGGAACTGTGGGTAAATATAGTGGTTACAGCTTGTTGGGAATAATATGGGTATTTTGTGGCGTCATCTATTGGGATTTTTACTGGGTTCACACTGGAAACGAAATACTGGTATAATGGGAATTCAAAAGAGTTGCCAGACTTGCATACTGCGATAATATAGCGCGAAACAAAACGGTAAATTGGAAAAAATAAAACGTGACCTTGATAATTTTAGTTTGTCAAACCTAGTTTATTGCAGGTGAAGATGAGATATGGCGCTCTGCTGGATATGTGCTCTTGGTAATCGTTAATAGAAAAGCGTGCGATCATCTTGGCTCCCGTCTCCCTGGCTCTAACCCCACACATAAGATTTGCATTGGCACTTGCGGTTTCTCAGAAGCTTTGGATCTTTGGGGAACTCTCCCCCGCAGCGCCATGGACTACTTAAGGTAATTGTTGAAAAATTTGCCTAAATTATACAAATTATGTGTCAAAGTTCTCTATAAATAAGGCCGCCGATCTGGAAATCACCGCATATGTATATGTATAGTTGACATGTCGTTGGGAATCTTTGGTTATGTTTGCCTCATATTGGTGGCAGCCACTGTTGAGATGCTCGCCAGTCCGCCACAAAGTAAGGATATCCCCACATAGAGCTTGGATGAATTCCGGCAGCGTTTTTTTTTTGCCCCTGATATCAGGTGGGCAACGTTATTGCAGCTTAAATGCTTGCGAATCCTTGGGAATAGTGAAGGAAGTGAAGGCAGCGGCGGCAAAGGACGCCAACGAGGAGGTGAACGCCATGTCCCAGTTGGCCAATTTTGACCTGGTAAAGAGGGTACGCCAGATTGAGAGTCGGTTACGATCCGTGGAGCAGCCCATTTGGCACCTCGTCACTGGTAGCCAGATCGAATGGAATCACTGCACTTCTGGTGTGTGCCGCTGCAATCCGAATAGTAAGACTTTCACATGCTAGAATACAAATCTGAAATCAGTACCGGTTACCCAGGTGATACCCATGAATATGGTGGCCATGTGAGTTCGATCCATGTTCGATCTGGTATCTTTTCCAATTTCTGCCTGTTTCACAGTGATCTCTCCCGCAACATGCTTTCCACTTTGCACAAGGACACTTTCCGTGGCCTGACCTTGCTGAAGGAATTGGATATATCCAATAATGTTCTGGATTTTTTACCCTTTGATTTATTCCAAGATCTGGACAGTCTTTTGCATTTGTGAGTTGTTTGTGTACTTATCCTTTATATTGAAAAAAGAAACTTTTTTTATCCAAAGACGCATTCAAAATAACCAACTGGAAGATATAGACGCTCGAACTTTTTGGAAACTACGCAATCTTAATCTATTGGATCTCAGCAAGAACGATATGGGTCTCTTGCCCGAATCGATTTTCTATCATGCCCAGCGTTTGACTGTGATCAACATGTGTGATAATCAAATTAAAAACTTTCCTTCCAATTTGCTGCGTGATCAGTTGATGCTGGAGGAGCTTGATATGTCTAGAAATAAGATCGATGAATTGGTTTCGGGTAGCATTCGTTATTTGACCAAGTTGAAGGCTCTGGACTTTGGCTGGAATCAAATTGGTACGTCATAAGGGCGCCAAATAACCTATATTAAGCGTAGAAATTGTATTTCTAACCACTTCAGCCCAAATCGATGATGATTTCTTTGGCGGCTTGAAGAGTCTACGCACTTTGATGCTGCATAATAATCGTATATCCTCCATATCGGGCACAATATTCAAAAATTTGGTCAATTTGGTGACCCTAGATCTGACCATGAATCGCATTAGTCATGTAGGTTTGCTTAGATTATCGAAAAAGAAGTTGGTTGTTTGAAGTTTGTGTGTTTTTTCTTTTTTTTCAGATTAATGGTCAGGCCTTTGCGGAATTAAAAAACCTCAACGAGTTGTTCTTGGGTCAAAACTCCATGTCCACTATTCCAGCGGGTCTGTTTCTACATGTGAGTGCTCTGACCCGACTCACATTCTTCTCGAACAATTTGACGACGCTGGAGGCGGACGACTTCAAGGGTCTCTCGAATCCAAAGATTCTGCTGCTAAACAATATTCTAAAGTATTTTGACGCTAGGGCATTTGAGCCACTGACAGAGCTGGAAAAACTGTGAGATTTTCAATCAACTGACAAACAAGCAAACAACAGTGTTTTAAACTGTTTCCTTTTAGCCGCATTGACTTCAACAAGCTGATGTTTCTGCCTAATGGCGCTCTAATGGCCTGGACAAGTTAGTGGCTGTTAAATTGGACAAGAACCCTTGGCATTGTGATTGCCGTGCCCTCTACCTAGCCCGTTGGATACTAATATAATTCCCCTCCTGAGAATGTTAGTAGCCCATTCTGTAAATGAGAAACGCTTGGCCAGCTTTTGAAGGATTGCCTAAGACGAGTGACCGTGCCACCAATCAAATTGCGTTGCATCAGTGATTTCCTTATGGCTACCGTTTACAGCGGGGTTAAGTGCTATGGAGTGAACCTTATAGAGATATACTTGAATGATTTACATCATCGGTACGTCAACATCGAAGCCGATCCGGTGTAGATATCAAGCCCATTCAGTTGGCCTTCGAATCTTGCCCCACCAGGAAGAAGTGCGTCAAGTAAGTGTGAAGCATATTAATTGAAAAAATAAATCTTAACTTCTGGGGCGCCATCTATTGAGAAAACAAAAAAGTATGGGACCGTTTAGAGGTTATTTTAAATAATGGGAATTTAGTGGCGCCATCTGAACGGTTAAAAATATATAGTGGTTACAGCTTGTTGGGAATAATATGGGTATTTTGTGGCGTCATCTATTGGGATTTTTACTGGGTTCACACGGGAAACGAAATACTGGTATAATGGGAATTCAAAAGAGTTGCCAGACTTGCATACTGCGATAATATAGCGCGAAACAAAACGGTAAATTGGAAAAAATAAAACGTGACCTTGATAATTTTAGTTTGTCAAACCTAGTTTATTGCAGGTGAAGATGAGATATGGCGCTCTGCTGGATATGTGCTCTTGGTAATCGTTAATAGAAAAGCGTGCGATCATCTTGGCTCCCGTCTCCCTGGCTCTAACCCCACACATAAGATTTGCATTGGCACTTGCGGTTTCTCAGAAGCTTTGGATCTTTGGGAAACTCTCCCCCGCAGCGCCATGGACTACTTAAGGTAATTGTTGAAAAATTTGCCTAAATTATACAAATTATGTGTCAAAGTTCTCTATAAATAAGGCCGCCGATCTGGAAATCGCCGCATATATAGTTGACATGTCGTTGGGAATCTTTGGTTATGTCTGCATCATATTGGTGGCAGCCACCGTTGAGGTGCTCGCCAGTCCGCCACAAAGTAAGGATATCCCCACACAGAGCTTGGATGAATTCCGGCAGCGTTATCTTTTGCCCCTGATATCAGGTGGGCAACGTAATTGCAGCTTAAATGCTTGCGAATCCTTGGGAATAGTCTCCCAGCTGCTAATGCTGATCAATGCTTTGCCCAATGGCACCCAGGAAGCTGTGCCAAAAGATGAGAATGCAAAAGCGAAGGAAGTGAAGGCAGCGGCGACAAAGGACGCCAACGAGGAGGTGAACGCCATGTCCCATTTGGCCAATTTTGACCTGATAAAGAGGGTACGCCAGATTGAGAGTCGGTTACGATCCGTGGAGCAGCCCATTTGGCACCTCGCCACTGGTAGCCAGATCGAATGGAATCACTGCACTTCTGGTGTGTGTCGCTGCAATCCGGATACTAAGAGTTTCACATGCTGGAATACAAATCTGAAATCAGTACCGGTTACCCAGGTGATACCCATGAATATGGTGGCCATGTGAGTTCGATCCATGTTCGATCTGGTATCATTTTCCAATTTCTGCCTGTTTCACAGTGATCTCTCCCGCAACATGCTTTCCACTTTGCACAAGGACACTTTCCGTGGCCTGACCTTGCTGAAGGAATTGGATATATCCAATAATGTTCTGGATTTTTTACCCTTTGATTTATTCCAAGATCTGGACAGTCTTTTGCATTTGTGAGTTGTTTGTGTACTTATCCTTTATATTGAAAAAAGAAACTTTTTTATCCAAAAGACGCATTCAAAATAACCAACTGGAAGATATAGACGCTCGAACTTTTTGGAAACTACGCAATCTTAATCTATTGGATCTCAGCAAGAACGATATGGGTCTCTTGCCCGAATCGATTTTCTATCATGCCCAGCGTTTGACTGTGATCAACATGTGTGATAATCAAATTAAAAACTTTCCTTCCAATTTGCTGCGTGATCAGTTGATGCTGGAGGAGCTTGATATGTCTAGAAATAAGATCGATGAATTGGTTTCGGGTAGCATTCGTTATTTGACCAAGTTGAAGGCTCTGGACTTTGGCTGGAATCAAATTGGTACGTCATAAGGGCGACAAATAACCTATATTAAGCGTAGAAATTGTATTTCTAACCACTTCAGCCCAAATCGATGATGATTTCTTTGGCGGCTTGAAGAGTCTACGCACTTTGATGCTGCATAATAATCGTATATCCTCCATATCGGGCACAATATTCAACAATTTGGTCAATTTGGTGACCCTAGATCTGACCATGAATCGAATTAGTCATGTAGGTTTGCTTAGATTATCGAAAAAGAAGTTGGTTGTTTGAAGTTTGTGTGTTTTTTCCTTTTTTTCAGATTAATGGTCAGGCCTTTGCGGAATTAAAAAACCTCAACGAGTTGTTCTTGGGTCAAAACTCCATGTCCACTATTCCAGCGGGTCTGTTTCTACATGTGAGTGCTCTGACCCGACTCACATTCTTCTCGAACAATTTGACGACGCTGGAGGCGGACGACTTCAAGGGTCTCTCGAATCTAAAGATTCTGATGCTAAACAATAATATTCTAAAGTATTTCGACGCTAGGGCATTTGAGCCACTGACAGAGCTGGAAAAACTGTGAGATCCGATTTTCAATCAACTGACAAACAAGTAAACAAGAGTGTTTTAAACTGTTTCCTTTTAGCCGCATTGACTCCAACAAGCTGATGTTTCTGCCTCATGGCGCTCTACATGGCATGGACAAGTTGGTGGCTGTTAAATTGGACAAGAACCCTTGGCATTGTGATTGCCGTGCCCTCTACCTAGCCCGTTGGATACGAGAATTCGTGCTAAAGCTCTGGGATGGCCAACAGCCCATGTGTCGTGGTCCTGGCGACTTGGGTGGACACGAGGTCGGCCTGTTGCGCTATGATGATCTCTGCGATGGACAATGGGCCAGCATGTTGTCGCTGTCGCCGCGTCTGCCAGTACGCAAACATCGCATATCCACGCCCATGAACTACACCGACTATTTCAATTTGTATCTGAAGCACATCTATAATGCCACTACCGACGAAGAATTGAAGGAGGCCGAGATTACCAGTGTGGCCATCAAGAAGGTTCAATCGGATTAAAATGTGAAGGAGACATAGAATATTCGGACTCATCGACACTAATAGAAGTAAGTAAATGCTAATTATTGCAAAGCCTGTCTGAGAAACGTTGAGGGATCGGCAGCAAAGTGTGTTGACCTCTTGCAGTATCTAGGTCTCATATTTATAGTCATTTTGGGTAGATTAGAGAGAATATATATTTCATACTAATTGTTTTGAAGCGAAAAAAAACGCAACAAACAAGAGATTCGTTTAGGAAATGGCAAGAGCAGCAAAAACCGAAAAGCAAACAAATATGGAGTAAAGGGAGAGAAACGTAAGAGAACCTCTTCATGACCAATTATTACGTGTTTACACAAATATTTACAATTTCCACACCGCAACGAGAAAAAAATTAGTAGAAAGGTATACTAGAAGAAATTGCACTTCACTTCACTTTCCACACACCCACTCACTTTCTCACTCTCTCTCCCGCAGTCTGTAGTTGTGTCCTTTAGTTGTCCCGTTCGTCGTCGGCTATCTATGCGAGTTTGCGACAAGCTTTTTACCTAACCAATTTATTGCTTCCGCCTAGCCATATCCTGGGCCTGTCCTGTGCCGCCTGCCGTGTCCTGCCTGCCTGCCTGAGTTGTAGTTTTTCGTTGGCCATATCATTCTTCTCATACCCCCTAAATAAAAGGGTGCAAAGGGAGTATCATTACTATCCGAAGTAGACGACACATCGTCCTGTTGTTCCCCTCATCATCTAAGTCTAATTCTCTGTCTAATTCCCTGTCTGATGCCTGAGACTCCCGTCTTTTATCTAGTTTAGCCATTTTCGAGGGTATCTTAAAGTTGATTCTCATACCCCCTAAATAAAAGGGTGCAAAGGGAGTATCAACACTACCCGAAGTAGACGACACATCGTCCTGTTGTTCCCCTCATCATCTAAGTCTAATTCTCTGTCTAATTCCCTGTCTGATGCCTGAGACTCCCGTCTTTTATCTAGTTTAGCCATTTTCGAGGGTATCTTAAAGTTGATTCCCTCTACCTTAATATACTAAGTTGTTGTTGGTGGTGTTGTCCTTGCAATTTCCATGTGTTGACATTGCCAGGCTACATTCACTTTTCCTACATTCGTTTGGTTGTCTGTTGGAACTGTTTTTGGGCGCTGCTTCTGCTTCCTGTTGCCAGTTGCCTGATGCCCGATGCCCGTGCCCAGTGCTCGTTGCCAGTTGGCAGTTTTGTGGGCGATAGTGAAGCGACATTGTGGTGGTCGTCGTCGTCCTCATCATCGTTGGCGGCGCCGCCGTCTCAGCCGCCTGTCAACGCGTAGACAACAAATGCATTTTTATAGAAAATTTGCAAGGCAAATATTAAAAATTGAATGCCGCCATTGTTGTTGTTGTTGTTGGGTGTGTCGTCTGGCTTGAGCGGAGAAGGGCGCCATCGGTGATTGCCTTAAAAGTGGCTCGGCTTTTGTGTGATGAGGCGTGTACACACGAAATACGCTGGAAAGCGGGGAAAAACAAAATGTCAACCCTTTTCCCAGCAGAGAATACAATATGTAATCATATTTTCTTTCTTTTTTTCACGCTTCTTTGATAAAGGCGTTGTACCGGTGGGATGGGCCCGATGGGTTGCCTTATGGTTGGTGGTATGAATGGGAATCTTTGCTATCAGCGGCATCTGCCTGACTAAAGCGGAAGTAAAAGGATTTGAATGGTCTTTTGCTTTAACAAAGCATCCACAATCACCCTACATCACCCCCGCATAACCATTCCCCCGTCCACAACCAACAACCCCCTTAATGTATGTAAATTCCCCTAAGTTTTAGCAAACCTTTAGGCCTAAAGTTAAGCAACGAATTTTTTTCTAACATATACTTGTTTCATAAATAACCAAAGCGTTACACATTCTCAGGACTAATGCGTATGCATTCGATTATTGTGGGACTATATTATATATAGTCATTCGATTTATTTAATGCTTAAGAACTCGAGTTATATGGCCATAGATTACAGTGAAAGTTGAACGATTTTTAGCTTATTTTCTTCCATATTAACTATAACTAGCTCAAGTTCGATCCTTTCGTTAACATTATTTTGGAGGGTATGAGCCCTTAATTTACTTTCTTGAGGACTTGATTTATATATATAAAGTAAACAATTTACTTCTTTTCGTTTCAAATTTTCTAAGCGAAATAAGGTGAAAAGTTTTCTTAGCCAAGTCGCAGCACCAATTCCACCCAATTCCTATTTTTCCACCCGATTCAAAAATATATACTTTTCGCGATGGGCGCCGCTTGGAGCATTGGCGTCTTTTGAGTGAAAGGTGAATTTCAATTTGCTTCTAATGGTAGCCGCTAGACAGAAAACGAGTCGAAATTTGGGTTTTTATACCCAGCACCTAAAAGAGTATATTAGAGTCGCCAAAATGTGTGTTACAGTCAGAAAAAAGCATTTCAGGCCCTAATATCCTAATGGGTTTTAAGCTGCCTTCGCGCCTCATGCAGGGTATACCCGAGTCGGTGCGGCTAGTTGATTACTGGACTCAAATTCTCGTTCTCTTTATTCAGCTTGAATTGTTGTGGCATCCACTCAATTCGCTCTTGAGCCCTTTATAGTCTGCTCAAGCGCGCTCTTTACCCAGCGCACTTGCTCTGCCGAAGGACGAAGTGCCACTCGGCATTCTACACGAGGCACCTAACTTTGACACACTGAACTCGTGCCCGTTCTACCGGCATCCGATCATCGAAAATTTAGTGAATTATTTTCAAGAAATATTTCTAACTTGCTCTACATAAAAAAAAACAATTCACTTTACGCTGATTGTCTGACTGATCAAACTATATTTAGTCCAAGTCCTGTTTTGTCTACTTTCATACGAACTAAACCCATGGAGCACTATTTTATTGCGCGGGTTGGTTGGTTGGGACCCTGACCTAAGGCAAAGCTTAGAGCCACTGCCTGAAAATTTGACTATGGCAAATTCACTTAGACGGTTTGAGCAGAAACTTTTTTTAACAAGCGTTAAAGGCGGAGCAAGGGGTGGTGTTGGTTGGTAGAGGGGGTGGCAGCTACTTTTGAACGCATAAAGATGCGACTCAGTGTGTGTTTGTGACTGTGTGTGTGTGAGAGTTTGGTTTTTGCGGACTCTGGCGCTGGTTGGGCAAACGCGGCGTATACTTAATTCGGTTTATGCTAGAACGTGTCACACATTATTCTCGTTTCCACGTCCCCTTTCGCGCCCCTCCACCTTCACAGAATCTCCCCATCCCCTGTCTATCCTCTCGACGATGTGTGAAATATGCTGAATGTGTGTGCTTAGCAATTTTGATTAGAAGACAGTTGACAAGCGACAACCAACCGACCGAACGACCAAACTCAAGGCCGCAAAACAATTAAAATTGGCTTTTTGCTCGTTCTCTTTGGTTTTCTCTTGTTTGATTTGCTCTACACGCGAAATAATGAAAATTATGGAAATGAAATGGCAAAAACAAATGAAAAAAAAAGTGAAGAAAAATGTGAACTGCCTTGCCCATTGACCTCATTGAGCAGTCAGCTAGCCAGACCTAAACAAAGGACATCAAGAGAGAATAGAACTGAAGACAGAGACGATGCCCGAAGCAATGCCATTTACCTCAAAATCAGCCAGGGATGTGGCTAAAGAGGAATGTTTGTTGAAATAAACCCAAAACAAAATGAGAGTTCAAGGTGCAATCATTGCGAATTAATTGATTTCAACAATCTCATTCAAAGGGATCGCAAATAGGTTTATTTTATTTTTTTCGATTTTGTAAAATATTTTCGCTTAATTTCAATTCCAAATGCAATGCTTGTGTAATTTGGTTTTCTATATCTATTCGTATATCACCGCCTTACGTATTGCTAAAATCTTTTCCATTTTGTGGAAAGGAAACAACGGGAGACGGGGTGAAATGGCTGCCCCAACCCTGATTTCCAAGCGCGCCTCCCTCGCCCCACAATTGGGCATTGTCATAATTATAAGCCACTGATTTTTTTCCTTCCTTTTTTGTGTCTTTTTTTTTGTCGTCTTGTGAATTTTTTTTTGCGGCTGCCCGCACATAATTTTTACGACCTATTTTAGTGTGAAAACTGTGTCTCGCCCCATGGCCAGGTCCAAACAGTCCCAGCCAAGTGGAACTTTTAATTTCAATTTTTTATTACTTCAAATCTGTTTGCCTTACCAGAGGAGCGGCAGCAGCAGCAACTACCGGAGACGGACACGAACACCGAGACCGTGAAGCGAAGCCCACCTGGTCTGGTCTTGCCCGGTCTGGCAGCAAATTTTGCGGGCGCAATGAAAATGTTTTTCGGTTACGTTCCTTTTTTTTTTTGTTTTTGTTACGCTGCATTTCCGACTTTTTCCTTCCATTCAATACTCTTTGCCACAAATTCAAGGGAATATTCACTTGATAAATGCCTCAGTGGAAACAGTTAATGGGTCGATAATTTCTTATAAATAAATTATGAAGTTACTGCTTGTCTAGTTCAATTTGGGCACTTCTTGGTTTGCTTACGAGTAAGCTAAGTTGTGTGCCGAATTGGGGCATCGCCCGGATCGAAAGGCTCGATCATTTAGATTCAATGGCAGCAATGGGGTGTGCTGCATGTTCCATTGTTGGTGCAAAGGATCAGTTAGACAACTGTGTAACTGGGAAGGGTATAGAGAAACTACTGCAAAGTTGGACCCACTCGTTGGCTCTTTTTCTTTGTTTTTTGTTGCCTACATTTATTGGCTTTGGCGACAAATTTTTATTGCCCAGTTTTTTGGGGGGGCATATGGCGCGATTTTCTTGTCACCTCTCAAATTGTCTGTGGATTTCCTAGTTTGCTCGCGCACTCTTTATCTCCACTTCTCTTTTTTTCTCTCTTCCTGGATGTTTCAAGCGTCATGGGTCTAATCACATTGCCAGACTACGTGATGCATTTTTGCAAGACATGCGGTTGGCAGACACACACACACATCTATATCTCTCTTGATATATACATATATTTGGTATATGTATATAGTTTTTCAACTTGCTGCTCGACTGGCTCACAATTTGACTTTTGATGTGGGTATCTCTCTATCTCTGTCCCTTTCTGTGTGTGGATTTTGGCACGCCTTCTACCTAACCCCTACCCTCTCCCCAAAAAAAAACGGAAGAATGGGTTTTGCCATCGAAGATTTATTTGTACCTACCCCACGCCCCCTTCCTCCTTTCAACCCTTTGTACAATAGTTGTGGCCCTTTGGCGATGATGTGGATGGAAGGGGGAGGGAATTAGGTGTCATACGTTCAAGTTGCGTTTCCACATGTCAGGAATTTGTTGGTTTTTTTTTGCTTCTTCGTTTGCTTCTCCTTTTCGGTTCTTTTTTTCTTGTAGATATTCTGTTTAAATACCGTAATGAAGTCTGCTTATACAATATAATGTTCGGTGTTTGTGCTACGTGCCTTGGTTATGTTATTGCACGCTGATCCGTAGCTTCCGTTTGGCTTCCGCCACAGTGCCACAGTGAGGCAAGAGGAAACACTACCTACATACACATAGAAGAGTGAAGAAGTCACTGCCGTAGTCAATACACAGTGGAGGGGGAACGCCTTAATCCTGGCCAAATCAAGTCTGTCGGTCGCTCGTGGCTTGTGGCCCCCATTGAGGGAGCAGGGAGCAGACACTAGGCCCATGGCTAAAGAGGTAGCAGCACTTTTAGCTGCTTTTTGCCTGTTGTTTTTATTTGCGTCGGCAAATCTTAAACTTGTTTTACTGCTCGTTAGTGTTAGGAGTCGGCACTACCTAGCCTAGTCTAGGCTGAACTCGTGACACCCTATTGTTATAACACGTTCACGACCCAGTCAAGCGACCAACATAAAGCTGAATGCTTGGATGGGACTTTGACTTGCCGGTGACTGTGCTGTGTGCCGTGTGCTGGTGCTGGTGCCTGTGTGTGCTTGGTGTGTTTGGTAAGCGAAGGGCTCGGAAGTTTACTAAAAAGAAAACTACTGGCAGTATATACTAGTCGAGACGGCTCGGCCTGAGTCCTGATGCCTCTCTCTCCCTCTCATTTTCTGTGTGTTTGTGTGTGTGCGTGCGGCAAGGTGCATGCTAAGTATAGCAACTGCTGCTGTTCCCTTCTCCTCCATACCTATTCCCCCCTCTATGGTAAATGTTTGTCCAGCATAATTGCGCTCAGCATGCAGTTTCCCTTTTGCCTTCCTTTTTTTTTTCTCTCTCTCTCTTTTTCACTCTCTCTGTGTGTCTCTCTAGTTCCTTCGTTCGTTGGCTTTGCCTTTCGTTTTTCAATCTCCCCTCTCATAGTTTGCCTTCATCTTCCTGTGCTGCTGTTTCGTCTACTTCTATTCCTCCTTTTTCTTCTTCTTTTCCTTATAGTGGTTGTTGTTGTTGCCGCCTCTGCTTTAAAAGGATTTGGAACTTGTTTACTGGCGTATTAGTATAATTTACAACGGAAGCCATCAAAGGGCTTTTTGATGCGCCGCAGGCGGTAAGCAAAATTATTTTCATCTTTATCGTCATCGTCTCACCCTCCCTACTCCCTTTCCTTGACTCTGCTTCATCTGTCCTGTCTTTCGTTTTTTTGGTCTTGGCCCAAACTAATTTTTTCCGAAATGATACCACAAAATGTTGTTGCTTTTGCTTTGGCTTGCTGTTCAGGTTGAAGAGGGTTCCGAGAGAGCGAATTGACCGCAAGAAACCCAAACAAATGTCATTCGTTTCTATTGAAATTTGCTTTGTGCGGCATTTGAAATTGAGATTCCCTTACAGCTAATTGAAATCTCAACCAGGTTCGGTTGACAACTCATAAATAACTAACTCTTCCCCATCCAAGGGTTCAATGCTTTACTCAGATGATCAAATGGTGAGTGGCCATTATGGTTTGTTATCAGATATCTGTAACCAGACTATTGTACAGCATAGCACACTTATAGCACCTGCTGATCGGTCGGGTTGGCTGTGGCATTTAAGAGCCATAAAGTTGATTACCCGAATGCCAATTAAATAATTTGTTATTTTGCATAAAAACTTTTTACGAAAACTACCTGAAATGTTCGCTCGGTTTTCATTTTCGTTCTCGTTGTCGTTCTCTTGCCAGGGAACCATATTCGGTGTACAATTGTCAGAGCAATTGCTGTTGGTGGTCATAATAACAATTACCGTTTCGTGTTTAACCATAATAATCTGGCACTGTTATTTGTGTAATTAAACAAACAATAAACCTCTGGAAACCTCAAACCCCCAGAACCAACTACCACCACCTGCCTCCCCATCATGCCGACACAGTGGCTTTCAAGTGCTGTTATTACTATATGTACAATATTTCAAATGGTTTAATCAACTGACTAGCTATAAATGGACTCATACTGCCCTTCCTACTTCCCTCTCCACTTCTATATTAGTATGTTCTGCAAATATTTACAAAGTCCAAAATGTTTTTATGGTCTAAATGAAAAGTTTCACTTAATTGTCGTTGTTGATGCTGCCACCACTTGGTAGGTCGATAATCGTGCGTGCTTAGCCATTTTGTTTTTGTCGAGTCCTTGGCCTAGCCCCATAAATCTTGGCCGAATAAAACTACAAAGAAGATCCTCTATGTTAAGTTTTCGCATGCTGATATATATACCATATTTATTTACTCATTTTTATTAAAATATAAATATTTTCGTTGCAGGTACCATTACAATGGATGATTCCTGTTTTTCTAGACGATTATAAGATGTCCGATGTCAGTAGATGGTTTCGTAGACTGGTCAAGAGCAGCACCCTCGATCTGCATCAAACAATTTTCAAAATTGTTCCCCAATTTCTTGTTAGTTAAATCCATGCTAGAGTTGTTTGTATCCCATAATTAATTTATTTAAAAGTAGAAGCAAGAAATTAGTACAAGTTACAAATCAAACTTTTAGCAAAGTTTAAATTATGGCTTGATAAATATTCTTTATATATAGTTCTTAACTAAAAATAAGTCATATGTGCAGTAGTTTATAATTAGTTTGCTTTTTTTTAAAAAAGCAAAAAAAAGTTGTATTCAAATCCAATCTTCATTGCGGCGGCGCAGTAGCTGGAAGAGAAACGCGCGCTGCTTAAGTATACTATTTATTACGACATGTGAGCGAATTCCCACTTGGGAATTATAAGCACCAGAAGCAAAAAAATTTAAAGCTCAAGAACTTTTTGTGCTGTGACGTCACTGAATTATTCTCCTCTAATTGCGTTTTCGCTGCACTCAAGTAAAATCAGCAGGTGGCGCAGTGGCTAGAGGTTAAGCCGCTCACACCGAGGGACCCGGTTCGGTCCCCGCAGTTGGCGGCTGCTGGTTTAAGAAAAATAAATTCCCAATTTAATGTTTAGTTAATAGGTAGGAATTAGTTAGAGAAAGTGGGTGGTGGGGGGGAGGAGTAGGTAGGTGGTTAGTTAGAAGAGGTAGGTAGGTAGGTGTAGGTTTAGTGGGTGGGTAGGCAGGTAGGTAGAGGGGGTGGGTTATGTAGGAGAGAGATATAAATGTAGAGAGAGAGAGATTAGGTGGAGTTAGAAAGAGACAGGTAGAGTTAGAAGGAAAGGAGACAGGTAGAGTTAGAAGAAGACAGGTAGGGGTAGCAAGAGAGGAGAAAGAAGAAGTCAGAAGAGGAAATTGTAGAGAAGGAAGGGGGGGAGAGAAACAAACACGTCAAAAGTGAAGGGGGAGGGGAAAGTTGTTGTGACGTCATACAAAAATTTATTTTTTTATTTTCAAGGTGCAGCCCAAAAGTATGCTACAAAAAATTTCAAAAATTTCAGCCGCGAGGGTATGCAGCAGTTTTTTCATTTTCATTTTACTTTTCAGCCGCGAGGGTATGCAATACTTTTTTTTATTTTCCGCTGCCACCACCTGGTTACCTGATCAGGAAAACCACTATGGCATTAGTCGCTTGGCTTCCCATAGGACAATCGAGGTGTCCTTCACACAGGCGATAGCCCTGTTGAAGTAGAACCTATTGACACTGGTTTCGTCCCGATCCGTCAACGGATTAGGGAGTTATACCCATGGGAAGTTTCTGTCTACCTCTGCGGACTACAATGGATCATGGACTGGTGGATATCTGATGATGCCATTCGATGCCTATTGATGGTAGCTACATCCCCACCAAAGGGCGTCCCGATCCGCCTTCAAATGGCCCAGTTATTCACGTTTTTCTGATTTCATAGATATTTCATGGTCAATGGCACGCTGTACTAAATTTGAATTTTTGCCGGCGGAAATTTCCACTGGGGGCCAAAATGAAATACCAGGCGAACAGAAATGCATAGTAGGTGGCTGATTCTAATTTATAAATTTAAATGGCAGCCACCTACTATGCATTTCTGTTCGCCTGGTATTTCAGTCGCAAATACAATCCCGAAAATGACAAAAAAAATTAGTATGATAATGCCGTTTTGCTGCTTCTGCCGCGGTCGACGTCTAAATACCTACAAATGAGCGTGCCATTGACCATGAAATATCTATGAAATCAGAAAAACGTGAATAACTGGGCCATTTGAAGGCGGATCGGGACGCCCTTTGGTGGGGATGTAGCTACCATCAATAGGCATCGAATGGCATCATCAGATATCCACCAGTCCATGATCCATTGTAGTCCGCAGAGGTAGACAGAAACTTCCCATGGGTATAACTCCCTAATCCGTTGACGGATCGGGACGAAACCAGTGTCAATAGGTTCTACTTCAACAGGGCTATCGCCTGTGTGAAGGACACCTCGATTGTCCTATGGGAAGCCAAGCGACTAATGCCATAGTGGTTTTCCTGATCAGGTAACCAGGTGGTGGCAGCGGAAAATAAAAAAAAGTATTGCATACCCTCGCGGCTGAAAAGTAAAATGAAAATGAAAAAACTGCTGCATACCCTCGCGGCTGAAATTTTTGAAATTTTTTGTAGCATACTTTTGGGCTGCACCTTGAAAATAAAAAAATAAATTTTTGTATGACGTCACAACAACTTTCCCCTCCCCCTCACTCTCTCCCCTCTTTTGACGTGTTTGTTTCTCTCCCCCCCTCCTTCTCTACAATTTCCTCTTCTGACTTCTCTCTCCTCTCTTGCTACCCTTACCTGTCTTCTTCTAACTCTCTACCTGTCTCCTTCCTTCTAACTCTACCTGTCTCTTTCTAACTCCACCTAATCTCTCTCTCTCTCTCTACATTTCTATCTCTCTCCTACATAACCCACCCCCTCTACCTACCTGCCTACCCACCCACTAAACCTACACCTACCTACCTACCTCTTCTAACTAACCACCTACCTACTCCTCCCCCCACCACCCACTTTCTCTAACTAACTCCTACCTATTAACTAAACATTAAATTGGGAATTTATTTTTCTTAAACCAGCAGCCGCCAACTGCGGGGACCGAACCGGGTCCCTCGGTGTGAGCGGCTTAACCTCTAGCCACTGCGCCACCTGCTGATTTTACTTGAGTGCAGCGAAAACGCAATTAGAGGAGAATAATTCAGTGACGTCACAGCACAAAAAGTTCTTGAGCTTTAAATTTTTTTGCTTCTGGTGCTTATAATTCCCAAGTGGGAATTCGCTCACATGTCGTAATAAATAGTATACTTAAGCAGCGCGCGTTTCTCTTCCAGCTACTGCGCCGCCGCAATGAAGATTGGATTTGAATACAACTTTTTTTTGCTTTTTTAAAAAAAAGCAAACTAATTATAAACTACTGCACATATGACTTATTTTTAGTTAAAATGACAAATAAATTAGTATGAAGCCCGTTTTGCTGCTTCTGACAATTTGCAGTCATTTTAATTAAATGTATTTCGTATTTATTATGGTGTTCATAGTTTTGTATATATTATATATATATATATTTATATATATACATATGTATATGTATGTAGGTATATAAAGGTAAATATGTAAACACTAACTAGCATTATGCGTCTGTGTCTGTGCGTGTGCATGTGTGTGTGTAGGGTTATATATCACTTAAATTATAATTATTAAATTGCCATTATTGTTGAACGAAATGCAATTGGTGAATTTGCTCTGGTCTGGTCTGGTTGGGTCGGGTCCTTTTGGTCGGTCTCTGCCGTTCAATTATCCTTTTAACTACGCGCCAGCATTCCATTGATCATGATGTTGGCTAATGCGTTTCGACGCTTACGCCACGCCCCCATGCCCTGGGCATGATATTGCAGCTGTGTGTACCATTGTTTCGTTCGCACACCATCCTCAGCCTGTGTGTGAGAAGGATAAATAAGCAAAATGCAAAATCGTTAGACATATTTGATTGACTGTATATACAGCGTACAGCGGGACAGGCGCAGGCGGCCGGCTGGATATGTGGGTGAATGGGACCACTGGGATGAAGGGGCGTATGGGTGGATTCGGTTGAACATTTTGACAGCCATCAGTTGAGGAGAGGTGTGCGTGTGTATGTGAGTGTGTGCTCAGTTGGCCGTAACTAAACGTTTCAATTTATGCGCCGCCAGCCTCTGCCTGTCGGTTTGCCTGCCCTTTCACGCAGCCATTTTGTTGCGCTCCTGTGAGCTTTTCTTTTTCCAGATTTTCTCTTGCTTTTCTTTTCGTATTCGCATTCGCATCTTTTTCTTTTTTCATGTAGTATTGTATGTGTGTGCGTTTGCGTGTGTATGTGCGGCGTGTATGTGTATTTCAATAAATGTCATTCATTTTGGCAGGCCCGCTCTCTACGTGCGTTGCCGTTGAACGCACTTGAAAAGGTCTCTCCCATCGTACACACACACACACACACACACTCACACACACACAACAAAATTTGCATGACTAAAGACAAGATTTGAAACGGATTTAGCTGTTGCTGATGTTTCTATAGCTTTTGTCTGTTATTAAAAATCATGCTGCAAGGGATAAACTCAAAGATGCCCAAAACAGGAAATTTAAAAGTTTGCCCAAAAGAAAAGGCAAGCTAGCACAGACAATTAGAAAGAAAAGAAAATCTACACTAAAATTCTATTAAATTTAGTTGCGAAAGGCATAATTTTTGGCTCTACTTTGTAAGTTTTTAAACTTTGCCAAACAAAATGAAGCAAAAAAGTCGGACGTCGACTTTTTTTAATTGTTCCTTATAGTTAGTAGTAATTTGAAATGGTTAATCTATGATTTGGACTTCTGTTCTCTGAAACTTCTAGCACTTCGTCTGGGTCTTGTATCTTTTGCTTTTCATTAATTCAAGTTGAAACATGTGATTAGGAGAACTCGTGCTCTGCCACAGAATATTCATTATTATAGGCACATGTTTGATGGCTTTCTTTATGCTTGAAGAACTGTTTTTTTTTTCTTTTGCAGTTTGTTGATTTCTGCCATAAAACATACGTTCTATGTGGCTATCTCTCTCTTTTTTGTTGCATGTTAATTGTCTTGTTGCTGGTCTATTAACCGCATTCTCTGTTTTTTGTGTTATTTGTGGGAGCGCCCCGATAGGTATGCTACGAAAAATATAGACAAAACCTAAGCTGCTGCTCACCAAACGGCAGACATGGCAGACCTGCAGCAAACGGGCAGAAGGGCCAAAACTAACGAAGCCCAAACATTGTGCAGTCAAAAGGCAAACGTTCCGTTGCCGTTGCCGTTGCCAATGCCGATGCCGCTGCTCTCACTAATTCAAAAGCCAAGTGAACCAAGAGCACACAACCGAAACGGAATCAGGCAAAAAAAAAAAAAGCAGAAGAATAGAAGGAGGAGGGACACCAAGAGGATGAGAGAATCAGTTTGAGTGTAAAACAAAAGGGGCAAAAACGATATACACAGGGAATAGAAGTTAGTGTTCTCGTTCTCACTCTCTCTCTGTGTCTGTGTCTGTGTCTGTGTCTGTGTCTCTACTCACTTTGAATATGAATGTGTCCTTCGATGAAATTTCCTGCACTTCGAAATAATCATCCCAATCCGCTTCGCTGCACACAACACATCTGTCCAGATACAATGGCTCTCGTATCAGTGTATATCGTCCGCACTTCTCCTTAACCATTAGCAAAGAGGCCTCTCGTATACCCGTGTGCTTTGGGAAATTCAGTTTATCCGACATGGCCTTCTCTGCCCTATAATTGGCACTTGGCTGTTGGGGGAGAAAAAAAAACGTTCGCCATTGGAAATGGAAAATAGAAAATTGTGTAAAACGAAACTAAACCAAATTACAAGTGGAAAAGAAGTGTAAACGCAGATAAAGGCATAAAGCATGTCACCAAAGCAACTGCCGCAGGAAGCAGTTCACAGATACAGGCAAAAAACAGAAACAAAAACTAAAAAAAAACCGACCAAGATCTTTTCATGAATTGAGCAATTGTTCTAGGCCGAGAAAAAAAATAGCACGTGAACAAAACCCAAACAAGTGACATACGCACTGCGTCGCCCTCAATCCTAGTTTCCCATATGTCCATTTCCAAGTGTAAAACTCGTATCCAACATGACTACGCAACCAAACACACAGAGAATATGTATTCTCACATACACATACACATGCATATTTGCTTGCCTAAGCTCTTTTCCCCATTTTCCCACTGATTTGTTGAAATCTCTTATCGCCCGGTCGGTCAAGTGTTGCCATGGCAGCTCAAAAGCCAACCTCAATTGAACCTCCTTCCACCACTAAGGCTATTAGGTGCCAGCGCCGTTCGCTAATTGCCTTGGCTGGTCTGGTCCTGGTCCTGGTCGTGGTCCCGTTGCAGGTCTTGGTCGGTCTTGGTTCAAGCCGGGCCTGGCCTGGCCTGGCCTGTCCTCTTTGGTTCAGTCCTGGTCTGGACTTGGCTTCTTTCTGCCTCATGTCAAACGCCAAAACGTCTCGCTTGTCGCTTGTAGCTTGTCAAACGTGACCAAACGGCGGGAGGCGAATAAGAAGAAATTGATGATGCAGCGATGGCAGCGTGACACGCGACCGATTTGACCAAGAATATGAATTTCAACTTTGCAAACGATTTCTAATCAACTAATCTTGACGAAAAAAAAAAAAAGAAAAAAACTATTGCCTACTTAGTGGGGAGTGGGTAGTGGGTAGTCGAATGTTCAGTCTTTTTCCAACCGTTTTCCTTTGCGATTACTTATACGACATGTCTTTGTGCCTTCACTTTTGTCTTTTCTTGGGATACTCTGCGATAGTCTTGAGTGGCCATCTCTGGCTTATCTACTTTCCTACCTTGCCATTGGTCACGAGGAGAGCATTGACTGGCGTTAGTTTGATGGTGCGCGCCTTCTTCCAATTGCTGTCGGTGGGCTGGGTGTATAGAAGTTTGCCCTCCATGGCAAAGCGAACCTCATCGTGATTCCATTCGAGTATGTCGATGGCCATTTTGCGCAGCTTGATGTTTATCATATCAATTTCGCATGAGGCCCGTCGATTGGGGCTGGAGGAGCTGATGCGGCGCCAAAGCTTCGTGGGTACATCCTTGGCCTCCTGATTGATGTGATTCAAATGCAATTCAATTTTCTCCTGTGCCTGTTTGAGCAGCTCACGTCCATCCAGATGCGATGGTGTGACCTTAAAGAGTCGGGCCAATAGCAAAGGATATTTGGTGACACGCTGAACGGGCACCTAAAAATCAACCAAATTGTGATATAGAGGGTGTGAAAAGAGATAAGTGATAAGTGAATGCTCACCATCAAAAAGGAGTTGAGATTCATGCGACGTAAGACAGCATTTTCCATTTGGGACACCTTCAAGAAGATGCGCAAGAGTTCCTTTTCCTTTTCCAAATTAGCCAGTAGCAGACTGGCTCCCGCTTGTCGCACGCAATAGCTCTCGAAGGCATGCAACATTTGGGTAAAATCGAGGAAGATGCGTCCAATATTGACAGTGAGAAGATCATCGTCGCCCTGCTCCAATGCTATGTCCAAGGCATCTCTCATTCTGTCGGCCAGCAAATGATTATTCTCGAGCAGGTCTTCCGTATTGAGGAAGATTGCGGAGAGTTGCTCTTGATTTAGAAGGCCGGCCACCAGCATGGGATGGCAGAACTCCTCCAGGATAATTTGCAGATCCCTTCCATATTTCTCCTCCGTTTCCACGATCTCAGTGATGATCTCTTTGCGCTCCACACGCTTCTTGCCACATTTGCGGCACACGAGAGGGGCAAACAGTACGCCGGCCTCGCTCAACTGAGTTTCCACTGGGCCATCGCAGTCCTCACATAGATGGAGTACCGTGGGTGTGGCCTGATATTTACTGCGGGACGATTTGCTCGTCTCGGAGCCCACACCCGAATCCTGACGCTCTACATCGCTGCCGCCGCCACTCGATTTGCCACACATGAAGGTATGCGGCGGGGGTGAGAGGGAGTTCATGTTACTCTGTCCACTATCCTCCAAGCAGGATGATCTTTTGTCCAGCTCACTGAGTGTATCAGTGGCTTCCTCTTCGATAATTTTCGGATTGTTGCTATAGTCGAAGCTCTCCTCGCGCGCCAAGCCACGCTCCTTGGCATCCACCAGATAGGAGAGTATGTCATACTTGGAGGCTCCCTCGAATATGGATCGAGTGGACTTCTTCTCCATCGTCATCAATTCCTCATCGTTCAGGGGTGGGGCTGAGAGAGGTAAGGGTGGTGGCTTCTCGTGGATCTCTTCATAGATGGGATCACCATTTTGGCGAATGGACTCGTAATGATGTTCCGCCTCGTCGACCGCATGGGTAGATAGCTCAATCTCGGCCAGAGTGGCATCGACCAAGAGCTGATAGAACTTGGCGCGAGTGCCCACATCCTCCTCCTCGTTATGCTCCCGGCGCTCTTCCACCTCTTCTCCAATCACACTCGAGCAGCTCTGATAGCAATCGGATTCAATATTCGAATTTGCCTCAAAATCGAATAGCTCGTAATTGTGGGCCGAGGCAAAGCTATTGGCGGAACTGATGCTGCCTCTCTGGGACAGACGGTCATCCTCCTCTTTGGTAGTAGTTGCTGATACTACGGATGCTGTGGGAACAGCTGTTGGTGGCTGCCGCTCCTGGCGTATACGCTTCAGGGAAATGCTTATCAACCGATTCATATCATCATGATCTTTGGTCCCACTCATATCAATGGTCCGGCGACTCTGCTGAAGCCTTTGCAACGAGTTCTCGATAAGTTCGGCCACTGTGTCCTGGTCCAAACCCTCGGCCACCTGTCCCATTATGGGATCCTCCAGCAACTTAGACATAAAGCTGCGATTCAATGTGTCCTTTGGCTTTTTCACTTCGTTCAGGCCACAGACGTGGGGAACTAGATTACGTTTGACGGCTTCCACTGGGTTGCGCAGGATCTTCAAGAGTTCCGTTTCATGTGGGACCAACAGAGATGATGTCGATGATGTCGCTAGTGGCGACGCAGTAGGCGGTGGCGTAGTGGAGGGCAGTGACAGTGTTGGAGGCGGTGGTGGTGTCGGTGGTGTGGAGCTAATCGCTGGAGCCATATTAATGGCCGTTGAGCTAAACGATGCTCCCAGTGCCATTCCCTTGCCCAGAGACTTCTTCTGCTCCTTGTCATAGTCCAAACGTATTAGAGTGCGACCGCGCCCACTCGAGCTGGAGCTGGATGATGTAGAACTGCTCGATGTCGAGGATATGCAAGAGACCGAACGCTGCAGATTGACTTCCGAGGATTTAATCGGTATAATGGCTATGGCGGCCATTTGCTGGCTGTTGAGCATATTCAACTGATTCAATTGCTCCTCTTGCTCGGCCAGAGAACTAACATTGATGCACACAGAGCCACCAATTGCAGTCGAGTGGCTGTTGACCACCACTGAGGATTGGTAGAGAGGTTGAGCAGCATCTGCGCTAAGATTCATTGTGGAATAGCAATCATCGCCATTAATTAAAATCGATGTCTTCTTGTCCTCCTCCTCAAGAGGCCTTGAGGTGGTGTTGTTGTTGCTATTGTTCCTGTTGTTGCTGTTGGTGCTGCTGCTGCCGACGGTGGTGGCCTTGTGACGTAAAATCACCGACTCCTCTTCCTCGCTGTGTGAGATTTTCAAGCGATGCACTTCACCATTTTGCTGATTCTTGTTGAAGGGGGCCACTCGGACCACAGTTCTGGGATGATGTTGCTGTTGACGAGTTCCTGCTGCTGCTGCTGCGGCTGAAGTCTTCACTGTTGTCGCTGTCGCTGCCATTGTCGTTGGCGGCGGTGGTGGCGGCTCTGTGGGTCGCCTTTGAAATAAATCTCTCGAGTCGTTGCGGTTGCTTTTTATGCGCAATGCCATCGTGTCCTTAAAATTTAAAATGACATTCGGTGGGCCACTGTTTCTAGTGTTGTTGTTGCTGTTGCTGTTGCCATTGCCGTTGCCGTTGCCGTTACCGTTGCTGGTGGCCTGGTGGCTAGAATGTTGCTGCGGTGTGGATGTTGCTACTCCTGCTGTCTTCAAGTTGGACAAATGCCGTTCGCTATGCGCCCGTCTGATGGGATTTCGCGATTGTGATTGTGTCGTTTGTTGTGCTCGCTTTTGGCTTGCCCGCGGCCTGGCATTACCGTCCTCCTTTCTCTCCTTCTCTTTCTCCTTCTCCTTCTCCCTCTCTCTCTCCTTTTCTTTTTCCTCCTTTTGCTTCAGTTTCTCCTTGTTGTTATTGTTGGTGTTGTTGTTGTTACTGCCGCTGTTCTTGGTCTCTTCCTTGTCGTTGTGCTCGTCATCATCGTCATAATCGCGATTTGTTGTTGGTGCTGTTGCTGTTCCTGCTGCTGCTGCTGCTGATGCTGATGGTGTTGTTGCTGTTGTCTCTGTGCTGGTCCTTGTCTCTGCAAAAAAGAGTAGAAAATGTCAGTTGCCGAGTTGCTTGGGTGTCGACACTAGCAAAATGTTGCTTTTGTAAAATAAATCTAAGACAGCCAAGTCGCTTCACCCTGCTCCATATTGCTGCTTGTCCACCCCGCCCTGGTCCACCCCTTGCTCCTGCTTTAAGCCTGATGTTGGACAGTAATAGCCAAAGGGGGCCATAGACAGCCATGGCCACTCCTCACAGATAGTGCTGAACGCACTTTAGCCATTTTATAGCTATAAACAAATTTCATTTGACTTCGATATTATCATTGGGAAATGCAAATCAGCCGATAAACCATATTTCGATTTGTACTGACGATATCATTGAATTAATGATCGACAGGATATACATATATGATCGGTAGGAAATCAAGGATATTTTTAAGTTCAAAATGCTGCTCAAGTTGAACAAAATGAAATCCAAGGAGACATTCAAAGGTTTTGATGTGGAAAAGCGAATGTCAAGATGGGTTTGGAGATTGCTTTGGTGGTATCAGCGATCTGAATCCATTCCATTTCATTCATTGAATTAGCAGTCATTGCCTTATCTATCCATTTTGGCTATTTATGGCCCCAGTTATTTTGGCAGCACTGCAATTCATGCATGCAGATTTATGTGCGGCCACCAACGAACCAAGTAAGTAGTAGTTACGTTGTCCCTCCACACTCCCCACATCCTGGTACCCAATCTACCCATACCACATACTCTGCTGGGCCTGGGACCAAGACCAAGACCAAGACCAAGACCGAGACTGAGCATGGCCAGCAGGGCCACGTTGACAGCCACTTAAAGATGTGCTCGGTGGCGATAAGGTGTTTTGTTTTGGTTTTTGGCTGCGGCTTTGGTAGATGTCCGCCCTTTCCAAACGCTCGTCCGTCCGTCCTTCGGTCTGTCTGTTGGTCCGTGCCTATTCGTGGGCCCTACGCCATCTTAGCGCGCTGACAATATGTACGTATCTTTATTTATGGTAAATTGGGTGATTTACGTTGCGGCCGATAAGCTTTGCTTTTCAGCGAATCTGCCTCAAGAGGGGAATGAGAGAGAGCGGGGGAGAGAGAGAGAGAGGAGACCGACCCCTTGTTGTATCTTGTCCTGGCATTTGAATTGGTCGCGGAGGCGGCACAAGTCCTTGGCATTTATTTAGGCAGCCGCCAAACAATTTGTGTTGGAATTAAGATAATAGATTACATTTAAATGTGGAAAAAGGGTTCGCTGACGTCACAGTACAATTTGATGACATGCCATCTCCCTCTATCTTCTGTCCTTGTCTCTATCGCTCTCACACACACACACACACAGACACACACACACAGGAGTGAGTGTGGATAATGTCCTTGAAATGCTGGGCTCTTATCATCCTCATCATTCTCGTTGTTTGTCGTCCATTTTAATGAGTGTGAAAAGTGAGCTGTGGGTTTTTATGGCATGCGGCAGAGACGGAGGCAGAGGCAGAGGCAGAGGCAGAGGCAGTGGCAGTGGCAGTGGCAGTGGCAGTGGCAGTGGCAGTGGTAGCGGCAATGGGTCGGTGGCTGGCAGTGAGTCGGAGAGTTGGTGACGGCCACCTTTTTGCGTTTTTGCGTTTTATGTTAATGAGTGTCATCAAAGTAGAGATTTGAGCAGTGCACTTTGACCCAATCCCCAACCATCAAACCCGACATCCCGATCTCGCATCTCCCCCGCCATCTCATTTGCCAACAAACAACGTCTCAAATGGCTGCGATAAGCGAAGTTTTAAGAATAAACTCGAACCCAACAGAAGAATCCTTCTCCCTCCACACTTCATTCTCCTCCCTGCCCCTCCTTCCTCCTCCCTCGTCCCTTTTCTCCTTCCTCTCACGAAAGAGATAGCGATGTTTTTGGGCAAGGATACAATGAAATTAATTAATTGCAGTCAACCACTTGAATTTCAATTGTCGAAAATCCTTTTTCGAATCATTCGACAATTTGCTAATCGCATTTGTGTAACTTAGTTTCCCATGCAAAATAGCGACAAATTACAACAACGACAACAGCCAACAGCCAACAACCAACAGCAGCAACAATCCCACTAAGGTGCGTCTCATATTTATAGAACACTTCATAATAATGCTTATATCATCTACGTCTACTACCGATGGTTTTCGATTAGAAGAAAAGATGTCACAAGGTGCTTAGACTGAGCTCACCTCACTAATATGTACATATGTACATACTTATGTATGATGAGCCCATCATTTCCACTGAGTATCATAAATATGAAACGTACCTTGGCACACCTAGAACTCTCTGCTTTCACCTAATACCGTTTTTTGTTCAGCTTTCACCTGCTTAGCAATGGGATTTCTGCTTCTGCTGTTCCTGCAATTGCTTTGCTCTCTTTTTCCTATTGCCACTTAATGAGATTTTTGTTGAAAATTACATAGAATTGTTGTTGTTGCCGTTGTTGATGCTGCTGCTGGTGCTGATGCTAGTGCAGTTGTAATTGGTTGTCGAGTTGTCTTTGAGCGCAAATATTTAATTAACGCCTTTTGTTTTGAGAGTGGAGAAGCCAAAAGTAAGTATATAGGGAACCGTAACGAAATACTCGCAGCACTCCACACACCAAAGCGCCGCCAAATAAAGCTACTGTAAAAATAAACGTCAAATTTGACAAGCTGGCAATAAAATGGCTAGTGATTCTCTCTCGATCTCTCTCTTTCGCTTAGCAATTGTTGTTGTTGCTATGGCAACAACTTGGCCTAAAGGTGGACAAAAAGGAGAAGGAATTGGCAAGTGAACAACTAGCGACGCATAAGTACATATACTAAAAATGTAGAAAAAATGAAACCTTATGGCAATTTCAAGACACAATTTGTTACAAATTTGTGAAGAAAATTGTGCCATTAATCAAGGAATATTGCATTTTGATGTTCGTTCGAGTTCCTGTTGAATTGAATTCGGTCCATCCAATTCGCTCGAATCGTTTTCTATTGGAAATGAAAACCGCATTCTCATGAAATCAATCGCGTCACTCACATCTATTGTATGTACCTTTGTATGTACATACATATATCCGTCTTGCTGGAATCCTTCTCTCACTCTGTTGAACTGATTAGCAATGTGCAAATACATATTTTGTTCGTGTAACCGAACAATTGAATGAAAACAAAAGGCAACAGATGCAAATATGGATTTATAGCTGTCAGTTCTTTCAGGCTACAAAATGTGTGTCTGTGTGTGTGTGTGTGTGTGTGTGTGTGTGTGTGTGTGGGCAATAGTTTGTTTTTCCAGTATGAAAATTGATGTGATTTTAATATTTTGCAATGGCAAACGCAAAGAAAAACAAATGCCTAGCTAGATACTAATTGAGAGATTGTTTTGTAAAAAAAATGGCAAGTGAAGGTAAAAATAGGTGAAGCAGTTAGCTACGGAGGAGTTGGGGTTCTGGGTGATAGCTTTTGTTCATTTGAGATGGAAAAGTAATTAAAAGTGTAACTTGCTTGGGATTAGTAAAAACATTTCCATTTTAGTTAAAGCATCAAAAGGAAAAAGGAGAGATATATACAAATACATACATATATATGTATAGTACGGGGAGCAAACACACTTAAATACAGATAGAGAGACAGAGAGGTAGCGAGGGACCGGGAAAGGCAGAGAGTGAGAGAGAGAGGGAGAAATGTGAGGAGGGGCAGCAAGTCAAACTGAAATGGGTCAATAAATCCAAGCTTAATTTTATTGCTCTGCGCTTTCTTTTGCACTATTTTTGTATACATTTTATTCTTTTTTTTTTTTATTTTTTGCAGCAGCAGCAAGCAAAGGAAATACATATAAATCGCAATAGTAAACAAATCAAAATAAATGAGTAACAAAAGCCAGCCCCAATTTTCCTCTTGCCCTTTTGCCCTACCCCCCACCATACCCCGCACTCACTCTCTCTCCCGCCTGGCGCTCTTGCCCCTCCCTCTCAATGTGCTGACAAGCTGACAAACTGACTCGAGAGTCCTGAGAGTTCTGTGAATCTTTGGCAAACTGCCGGCGAAAACACTAAGAATTCCGAATGAAAGAAACTAGCCCAAGAAAGAGACCAGCTGCAGAGAGCTGAGATTACTTTGGCCATGCCAAATTGTGAATACTCTCCAATTGGTCAAATCTCTTATCTCTTTCTTGATCGTTCCCATGGAATCTATGTCTCGATCTGGCTGGCAATTCAAACATAATACTCTCTGCAAGGGCATCAAAAAAGAAGCGTCCACGGGGGATGAGAGATGGCACACAAACATTCGGTAAACATTTTCTATTTTTTGGCTCATTTCAATAAGAATAAGTAAATAGTGAGCCAAGGGCTCAGGGCCAGGGGCAGAAGGAGTTGAAGTTTCGCCATGGATATGAGGAGATGGGAATGATGAGAATGTCATGTATAAATTCGCATTAGAAATGCACGAGTTGATTTGAGTTTCATTTTGGCAGCAAGCAGCAAGCAGCAAACAAAACAATGCCACCCCCGTCTCTCTACACCGAAATGCAGCTTAAGGTAGCTGTAGCTGTAACTGTTCTGTTGTGGCACGTTCTGCCGGCCTGTGCAACATTCATTTCCTTGTCCTCGAACCGAAACTAGCCGCTGCTCCTGCTCCTGTCTCTGCTGTTCCTCGGCTGTTCTTTTGTCTTGGCAGCTGCTAGCCTTTCCTTTTCGTTTCTTTATTTTGCTTTGCCTTACTTTATTTCTCTGCTCTTTTTTGAAATGCGGCGTAAACTACTTACAGTCGCATCCGATGTTCCGTCTTGCCTATATTTTATACTTATACATACTTATGTATAGAAGGTTATATACATTTCTCTCTGAACAAAAACAAACATATTGCAAAAGTGCAAACAGGCAGCATAAGATGCGTTGAAAATCTTTTATCAGTGAAATTATTTGTGCTGGGACAAACAAAAGCAACGCGAAACAAGCGGCCGAAGAGAAAGATATGAAAGCAAGTGATGCAACAACGACGACGACTAGAAGATACCTATCAATACCCAAAAGAATGCCAAAAAGCAACAACCTGCTTGATTGCGGATCTAGTCGTTAATTTGTGGCTTTCATAATTGACTTGGAATATCCTTAGAACCTCTCTTTCTCTCTCTCTCTCTTTCTATATGCCCCAGGAAATGTGGCTTCTATTAGTGGGTATTCTAGCAGGTCTATGGAAAATAATATATGTATGTATGTATGTATATAGGGAAACACAGACAAAAGCAAAAGGAGCGGCAGCAACTGGCCAAAAAACACAGACCCAGAGACCCCAGAGAGAGAGAGAGAAAGAGATAGCGAGAGGGAAGGGGCAGAATGAGAAGTGAAAAAAAGGAGGGAAAGACTTGCTTGCCAAATGTGTTGGAAAATGTTTCTTGCTCTGTTTCTCATGGTTATAACAACGTTGCAAGAATTGCTGCTGCTGCTGCTGGGTGAGGCAACAACAGCAATGGAAACCAAAGAAACTGGCTAGCTTCGCTGGAGAAGGCTCTTCTGATACTCTTGACCCAATGTGTCATTCGAAACTCTAATTGCAAAAAAGAATATACATATATCTCATTATATATCTGATCCAGAGAACATATATTTGATATATTATATATATGTACTTAAATGTGGTTGTTTAGAAGGAAAAATCAATATACCCGACCACTTTGCAAGGATATGAAAACGAATCGCAGCCAAAAAGTATGCTACACTTTTCTTTAATGGCAGTCGCTTCGCCTTTTATGTCATAAAAAACGCGCTCCAGTCAGTGTATGTGTCTGTGTGTGTGTGTGCAGCCATAAAAAGGCGTAGGAGCACTTTTATGGCCCAACATTTTAGGGGCGTGGCTGCCTTGAAGCAATTCTCACCTGACTGCTGCAGACAATGGCCCCGACTGCATTATTTAAAGGAAAATGCAATTAAAGCTCCGCTGCCGCTGCTGCTGCCGCTGCTACTATGGCTTCAGCAGCTCCTTTCAAAAATCCACTTCTCGAGCATTGGCAAAAAAAAAAAAAGAAAAAAAGAGGGAGAGAAGGAAAAGAACAACAACTGCATGAACAACAACTCCTTTCACAGAGTCGCCTAAGAAATAATAAAAAAACTTAATTTAGCTGAAAATGTCGCTGGCTTTTGTTTTTCACAACGCGTAGCAACTTTACAGTTCCTGTTAGCCAGCAGCAGCAGCAGCAGCTGGAGTAGGAGTAGGAGCAGGAGGAATAGCAGTAGTAGCATCTGCACGTGCCCCTGAGATCTCTCTGTGTCAGTATGAAAGTGTTTGCCTTCCTCTCTCTCTCTCTCTCTCTATATATATATATATATATATATATATATATCTGTACGTGTGTGTGTTTGTGTGTGCTAAGTGCAGTCTCCTTTTCTCACTCTCTTTCTATCTCACTCTCTCTGTGTGTATGCATTAGAAACGCTTATGACAAACGGATATTAAGTTCAGCAGTCACGTAGCTCAGGTAAAATTCTTTTACGATAATTTTTTGCGAAAAAAAAGGAGGAGAATACCCAACACAGCAGCAAGTCAGTCGAGGAAAAGGAAAACTGCAAAATGCAAACTGAGTTTTCAATAAAAAAAAGCAACAGCACTTACACACACATACGAAACGAACGTATCCTACTATAAACCTTTGGAAATTTTGCCAGGTTTAACGAAAGAATTTACGTCACGCACATAAAACATGAATTTGATCACTTAAAAGACAAGGATTTCATTTGAGCATAAAGATAAAACGCGACATTAATAATTAGGCATTTCTCAAAAACAAAAAAAAAAAAACCCAAACAAACAAACAACTTTCAATCAGAAATGTGATTTTCCATGGAGTAATGCGATTGGAGCTATTTTCTAGCATCAGCGGGGAAGCTTGTCGAACAGAGGAATATATACTTGGACTTGAATCTGTAGTAATCTAAATTGAATCAGTGTAAATTAGGACTAATCAACGTTCAACTTTCAGCTGGCTTTTATGCCATTTCTATTGCGATCCGCATTCGCATTGGCATTCATGTGAATGAAGTAAACTTTGAGCATATTTGAAACTTTAGCTCAATTATTTGCAATTTACATGATTAAATTTTAAGCACAATCTATGCATGCAAGTGTAAAATGTGATGTTTGGGCAAGCGGAAGAAGAGAGTGGGAGGGTAGGACCACTCAAACAGTCACCCACCCAGCCATATACCCACCCACTTACCTATTCCGGACAAAATGTTACGTATACGAAGTGTTGGGTCCGTCGGTTTGGTTTGGTTTGGTTTAGTTTTGCAGTAGTAGAAGCATTTGCCAACTTTTAAGTTTCGTGTTCATTTGCAATTTGTGCCAGAGCCAACAACAATTAAAGCGTCCTAAACGCTACATATCCTCCCACTCCCACTTCCACTTCCACTCCCCTTCCCTCCACTCCCTTCCCCTTTACACACTATGCACTGCAGTTAACAATTAAGTTAATAGTTTTTTTTTGTTTTTTAGTTTTAATTGTGAGATCTAGTCGGGTCTTTACACCTCTCAGGTAGTCTAAGGCTATTGGATTTGCTTTTCAGTTTGGGATTTGGGTTTCCATTTGTGCTCCGTCTACTAACAGACAATAAATTCCAGCTTCTAATAAATATTATTTAATTAATTTTCAAGTCAAAGCTCAACTGTTATGGCCAGAGTTTGCCCACCTGCCATTTGCCACTTGCCACTGTCCATTTGTCCAATGTTCCCCCACTGATCCCCACTCTCCCCTCCTCCTTCTATTTATATCTCTCTCCCTCTCTCTATTTTTTTTTAAGGACTTTTGTTGGTTTACGGTTTTTGGGTTTTGGTTTTTCGGATATGCCATTAAGGTGCCCTGCAGTGGCTCTTCTAACTAACTATAACTAAATGTCAGTCAGTTTGTCAACCCCCTCCCCACCCCTCTGACTGACCAGTCACCTCCCCCACGTCCCCCATTACTGTCTGTCTGTGTGTTTGTTTGCGGTTTTCGTTGCTTGTTAACTTTATTATGATTATTTCAGTGTTTTGGCGTGGAGGACAGGAGACAGGAGAGCGGAAGAGGGGCGGGGTCGGGGGCGAGGTGTAATACGATTATTGCTGGACGCTGTTTTAGTTATAGTTTTCAGTTTATTAAATAAGATTTTATGCTGCTGCCTTTAAAGTTGCCACACAACACACACACACACATGCACACACACACACACATACACACACACACACACACACACACACACACACACACACACACAAACACAAATTGCAGGCAATTAGATGCCCTTAAATACAGCAAGTGAACAAAAAACAGTTTCTGGTTGTTGTTGTTGCTGTTGCTGCTGTTGTTTGTGCTATGCCCTCCTCTTCCTTGAATTGCCTGCAATTATTTAATGGTCGTCTAATAGCCAACATCCGAACATCCGAATGGGGCCATAACAAGAAGCAGACGTTAACTTAACATTACAACAACAACAAGAACAACAAGAACAACCACAACAGAAGCAACTTTTCCCACTCAACGTGAAAATTAATTAAAATCGACCATCACAATACCCTGGAATTGATTGTCAAGTCGAATGGCAGACGATGAAGATTAGCTCCAGCCTCGAATTAGCTTTGGGATTAGAATAGGAATGATTTTAGCTGAGGTTTTTCACAAATGGAGCCATCGGCTATGCCATTGCTCATGTTGTTCCTTTGTTTTATAGGGTATATGGCAAACAAGAGTCAAAAGCCGCATGCTTGATATTCCCAAGTACAAATAAAAGCTAACAAATTATTACCACTCATTCCCACCCCCAGTTCCACCCCAGCCCCATCCGCACCCCTAGTTGCTGGGGACACGCCTCTATTGTACGCCTACTTCTTGTGAAGAAGTTGAACTTCCCCCGAAAATGAGAACTGGGGGCCAGTTCCGCCCAATCCCTTTCCATTCTTCTCACTAAAAGCTACGCCGCGCCGCTCCGCCCTTCTCTCTAATTGCCAAGTACCATAAAAATGCGTTTGTGGTCCTTTTGACTCCTGTTCTCTGCCTCCAGACAGCTGTTATGTGTGCTTTATGTGGCCTGCCTGCCTGCCTCTCTTATATGGCATCTCATCGCATCCAAAGAGTCCTTGCTACATGCTGCTTGTTCCTTGTTGCCTTGCTGTTGCTTGTCTGTTTATATTTTTTAATTTCTGGCTGCAACAATAACGCGTCGAAAAACCATAAATTCGCGTCAATTAATAAGAAATTGTGTGGAGCGTGGCAATGCGAAACAAAATGGTGAACGAACAGATTATTGCACGTGTGTGCGTATTCTGGGTATGTGTGTTCAGGGGGAGGGGGCAGGTGGAACCGAAACTGTATTGCCGTGTTGCGTACTTCTCCTTAATTGCGTACTAAAGAGCACCAGAGCCAGAGCCAGAGCCACAGTTGGAGATGGAGATGGAGCCACTGGCAGCGGCAGTGGAAGGACAGCAGCAACCTGGACGTAGACGGAGAAGACCGGAGCTAAATTACGATGCATTTAATTGCTCGGATTTGGAGCACAGATTTATGTTCGCGCCACTAAGTGGCCTGCTTAAGGCTTAAATGCTGCGACGACGTGAGCACCAAGGACAACGACAACGACAACGACAACGACAACACGACGACGACGACGACGACAACGACAGAGACAAAGACAACACGACGACGACGACGCACAGTAAAAGTGAAAAGCAACCAAGCGACCGCCAGGATATGAGCCATGTGGTGTGGCGCCCGCATGTAGCTAGAGAGGGTAGAGCACCTGCAACAGCGGCTTTAGCTTCGCCTTTGATGTACGTGCTTTTGGCCACAGGGGCTCGGACTTTCGCCTGCCCTGGCGCATATTAACCCACGAAAAGCCAAGCCAAATGGCGCAACTAACGAAGAGAAACCATGGAGTGAACGAATTGCCAATGCAAAAGAGAGTGATCACAAAGTTCTTTCATCCGATTGGATCCACCCCCATGCATGATCAGGGTCTTTGAGTTGCTTTTCAGCCAATCTTCAACACTAAATGGGTTAAATTTAGTGGCCCATTCTCGCATTTTATGAGTTGGTCGGTTGGCTATCTCTCGGAGTAAGTGCTTCAGCCAATGTGTCGCGCGGTGGCTCTTTCTACTTTTATGTTCGCTTTTTCCCTCTCTTTTCGCTGGGCTCTTTTTTTTTTTAATTGCAAGTCGGCAAGGAAGTGTCGTTGCATGACCAGGAACATAATTTTAATTTAATAATTTCCCGTGTGCACTAAAGTCGCGTGCTGGGGGACTTAAACTCGGCTCTCGGACTCCGCTTCAGCGATGGAGCGATGGTCGTGGGGTGAAGGGGCGGTGGGGGGGTGGAGGATGGAGGGACAGGCCATTAAACACATGCGAGTCGGAAAATCAGTTTAGGAATGTAAATTGATTTTGTGGTAATATGCACAATTTGCGGCGAGAACGAATGAACGATAGAGTGAGGGGAGGGGGGGATAGAGGGGGAAAGAACGGACCTTAGAGGACCGTAGTGAGAGGCGGGTGGGTGTGCTAACGTCGGAGGAGTGACTGTAGCTATGCGGGCAAATGGTGCGTATGCGCAATGTTGACCCAAACACACAACAAAAAAGTTTCCGTTCCGTTTTCGCCCTGGTCGTAAGATAAGTGCGGTCCGTTTATGGGGGACATTGGGCAGCAAGTTTAGAACAATTTAAGAAAAAGCGAAACATAAAGAATTAAACTATACGAAATATTTGTCCAAGGTTGGGCGTGGGCTTTCAGCTTGAGTTTTTGGGTTCGCCCATAAAAAAAAAACGAAGCAACAACAAGAATAAACAGAATTTCGCCCCGGCCGCAAGTAAATAAAAATGTTCAAGCAGAAAAGCTGCTCAAAAGAGAAAAAGGACAAAATGCGGAGAGGGAGCAAGGGGGAGGTAGGAGGCTGGAATGTAGGTGCGGTATTTCAGCAGGACAAGTTTCTTTCCCTTTTTTTGTTGCTTTTGCTTTTTAAATTCTTTAAGTAATGCAAATTAAATTTAAATAGCAAAATAGGCAAGGGGACAAGAGAAGAGTGGGGAGTGGGATGGGGGGGCAGACAGAGAGCAGAACACTAGCAATGGCAAATTAAATGGCAGGACATTTTCACTGGGCCCACAAGCACACAGCCCGAGAAACAAATTTCAAAGACAAATAAGCGCCGACGACGATGAAACAGCAGCAGCAGCAGCAGCAGCAGCAATTAATTTGCTCTCCCAGCGTGTGAGGGAAATGTTGCCAGCGACAAAAGGACAGCAGGAGACAGCAGCGAGGCGCAGGAACTAAGTGTGGGCGGTGTGTAGTGGGTAGTGTGAGGGGGAGGTGGGGCAAGGACTCGTCTTTGGCCTCGGCCTGCGTGTAGAATTGTGTAAGGACTTTTAGTGAGACAATTGCTGGGGTATAGCCAAAGTTTCCCCGCAGCAACTTTTCGGTGTTGCTGCTGTGTTACTCGCAGTTAGCAAACCGCATGGCTAACTGTGAAACGGCAGCAGCAACATCAAGCGACAGCCACAACAGCTACAAGCAAGTTAAGCTCAACAACTTCAAGTTGTTTCGTAAGCAAACAAACGCACCCAAAAAATTGGAATGGCAATGGGAATGGGTAGAGCCATATTCTTCACGCCTCCCACTCCCACTCCCACTCCCATTGCCACTCCCACTCTCACACCACCCCTCCCCTCCCTCTATTACCCTCTGTGCATGCGGTTTAAATTCAAATTTGTTAGCAACAAACAGACAATTAATTTCGCATATTCCATGGACGCGCCAGAGGCACTTTTTGTTTCGTGTCCTTCATGTCCTTACTCCGCGTTGTCTATGCCCGCCAGCAGTTAGGCGGCAGTCGCGACAGTCGTCTCCATGCCTGTCTCTCTTTCCCCTTCCCTCTGCTACATATGTGCCTCTTCATTTTGGTGTGGGTGGGTTTTTTTTTTTTTTTTTTGTGTGCATTTGAATTTTAAATGTTATTACACATTTTTTCTCACATTTTTTTGCGCTGTTTTCGAATTGATCAGCATCTTCTTTCAGCGCGTTGTTAAAGGTCCTTTTGTCCTTGCTAATTTATTCATGACACATAATTGTTTGTTTAAAAGGCGCAAATTGAACAAAATGGCGGAAGTAGATGCCATTAGATAAAGGCAACGCGCATTAGGGCTAACTTCCTTCCATTCCCGCCTCCAAGGACTGGCAAAGAGAATGAGGAATCTATATACGCATATTGATTCAGATTCTGATCGCTTGAAAGTTTTTGATAAGCCACTAGACTGATTAGCTGGGACAGTTAATGACAAAGTAGATTTACAATAGCTGATTTCCAATTGCATAAAACTTAAAGCCAAGGATGCTCCCTCTCCCTCTCGGTTTCTGTCTCCGTCTCCGTCCGTCACTCTGTCCCTGTCTCTCAATTGAGTTTGGGGCAGTGGGTCTCATGTGTCCGCATTAAATTCCAATGCAAACAAACCTAAAGGACATGTCAAGCGCAGTTCGCGTAGTTGGAAGGCAAACACAGGGCAAACAGGAATAGCAACAGGATAAAGGACAAGGACAAGGGCAGGAGCCAACCAAAACAATTGCTTCCACCTCCACCTCCACCTCCACCTTCACCTCATATGAGTGGAGTGTGTGTGTAGGTGTTGGAGCCCATAGACAAAGATTAAATGACGCTCATCATTCATATGCATGGCGCAAGGCATGAGTGGGAGTTGGAAGCAGGAGCTGAAGGTTCTTCTTCTTTCGCTTGCCTCGGTAATATAGTGCCATAATCCTGGGCGCAATTTTTGTGAGCACAAAAACGTTGCCCGAGCAATATGTCGTAATATCCTGCTGCCTGCCTTTTGCCTTGAACTGTTTTTATTTGCCTCGCACACAGACATTTGTATGGACTGACATTTGTAAGGGGTCAGGCGGGGAGCAGATCGAGTGGGGGGGGGTGGTGGCGACCAAAACAGTTGAAAGTACTAAGCATGGCTATGATTTAGCACTTTATTATTTGCCTTCGCCTTTGCCTTTGCGTTTGCCAAACAACCTGACCGAGACGTGTCGAGCCTTCTCGTTGTGCTTTCGTTTTTGGGGAAACGGATGGGCAAGCTCGCCTGGTGGATGGTTGGGGGGTGGCGGGTGGCGACTGGTGTATAGCGGTAGAGCGGTGGGGCATGAAGTATGCGGTAAGGTAAGGTAAGGTAAGGTAAGGTTTGGTAGGAAGCAAAGCGACACTTTGTAGCCACTTCATCAATTATTCTTAAGCATAAAATATTTGTCACTTTTAGTAAATTTATTGTGACAGGCAACTGTGCACACCTATCACACACAAACACACACACACAGCCACGAACACACCAATACACAGGACAGAAGGAACACAGAAGTTCTGCATATGAATCACGTGCGTAATGGCAAAAACGAGAGTCCTTTTTAGGTTAGGACTTCTTCTACAACGTTATTGCTCCATTTGGCTTTCCCTTTTTGTCTTGCCTTAGTTCAAGGGGACAAGATTTTGGGATGTCGAGGAAAGTTGATTCGTTTCTCACTAAATTTTTGAGCGGAGCGCTAACAACTAACTTTGCCTCTTTGATTCAATTTATTTAAGCATAAGGGAAATTACTACGACTTAAGTTCTTCTGTGCTTTGTATCGCATGGTGGTCGATGCTCGGTTTGGAAAGCCTTTTCACACACATATTTCGCTGGCAGGTTGAGTTCCGCTTATTTTTTTGCCGTTGTTGTTCTTGTTTCCATTTTGTTGGCACTTCCGCCCACATTGTACATACATATTTGTTGGTTGTTGGTTGACTTTATTTATGTCCCCGGCTTAGCATATATGCGTATTCACTCAGAAGTCGCTCAACTCGCATCAACTCGAAGTGCATTGAATTAAAAGCCATAGTGAATGGCAAGCGGATGTGGAAAGTGGAGTGGAGTATGCCGGTAGGGAGGTGGGTGCAGGGGTAACAGCAGGTGGTGTCAAGTGTCGCGCGGAAGCTTTCAGGCACTTCATCAACTTTTGACCTCAGATCAGATAAGCGACAAAGGCGGCACGCGATTCTGACGATTTCTGACGACGATTTTTGACTGAGGTTTCTCTTTTCCGTTTCGCCGCGCCAACGGACGGACGGACGACTTTTCACTCATATGAATAAAAACAGAAAACCGAAAACATAAAAAGAGAAGAACGAAAGAAACCCATTTAATCCCGATGCTAAATGGGCGCAAAGTAAACTGTTGACATTTCAGCCTCAGTTACATGACACTAGAGACGAGGACCAGAGAGAGAGAGAGAGCGGGAGAGATCCTTGATATGGAGATGGGCAGGGCCAACTAAAATTCCTGTTGTTGTCGTGCACGTGCTGCTGTTGCTAGTAGGTGTTGCTGGTGGGTGTTGCTTGGTGGTACTCTCTGAAGTGCGCTTGCCTCTAAACAGCAATGCAGTCGCTCTCATCGTGTGTTTGTTAAACACCTACACAAATGACATATACTACCTGCTAAATTCCCCTTCCCATCCGCCACCCACACCCACCCTCACACACACACACGCGCGCGCTGCAGCAGCAACTTGACAAATATTTTTAAGCCCTGTGGAAAGCAAGAGGCAGCAACTAAATGAAATGCCAGTGCATGACTATTAAAATGCGGAATGGAAAATGGGAAATGGAAAAACAGGACTAGGACGACCACCACCAACAGCAGCAGCATCATCGACATTGGGTTGCGTAACATGACCGCAATCACGTGCCAACATGCAGGTGAAATGCAAATAATTTTTATTTTTACCCAGTAACGTTGGCATTTTTCTAGTTCTCGGTGCTTCTATTCCATCCCTCCCTCCCCTTCATCAATCTCTTCCCTATCCAGCATGATGCAATTGCCTGTCTGTTGTTTGTGTACCAAACACACTCACACACACACACACACACACACACACACACACACACACAGACACAGACATCCAGAGACTGGCAAAATAGCTAACTAAACAGGCAAACATGTGAGATGAGAGACAAGAGAACAGCAACTCCAACAAAAGAGCCAAATAAAATATGTCAAGAGATGTGAGGAGAAGAAAGCATTAAAAGAAAATGAAATATTCTTGACTTTACGCACCCCCACTCCCCCACAATCCACAATCCACCACCACAGTAAGATAAGAAGCATATCCAACATGTGAAACAATATTATATTCCGTTCTAATGTGATTAGAAGTTCGAATTGCAGATTCGAGTTCCACTTGAAGAGAACGAACTAAACTTCAAGAAGAGAGACGTGGAGCAAATGTGACCAATTAAAAACAGTTAAGATTGAATCAAGTTATCGCCACGAAAAGATCTCGATGGACTCCCCCGCTTATGGGATCTTGCCCATTTTCGGGAAATAAGAGAAAGGCATTTTCATTTTCGTTAGTTTTCCGTTGCCGATGCTGCTGCTGCTACTACTGGGTTTTTATGCTTTACCCGTTTTCCTTTTTCTCGCGCCTGACACGCCCACTTGTTTTCATAACTTTTGCGCTTGTTCGCACGTGAAAAAACCTAACACGGGGTCGAGCTTTTGCGGCTGTCTAGATGTGTGTGTGTGTCCCTCTACCTCAATCTCTGCCTCCCTTTAGTGTGTGTCTGTGTGTGTGTGTGTGTGTGTGTGTGTGTGGCAAGTGAAGTGCCAGGCATCCGCATCCGCATCCACATCGCACACCAGGCTGGCTGGTTGGCTCATGGGTTTTTATGCCGGGAACTAGTTGCATTTTTATAAACGCAACGCGAACTCTTCTACTCTTTTTTCCCGTTCTTTTTTTTCGGTTTTTGGAGACCCCCCACAAACTGCGTGACTGCTGCAGTAATATTTACTGACGCTACTGCCACGCCCACCTGCCCACCACCCACACCCCATGTGCTGGAGTGCGCTGTCAAGTGCACTTGTCGGCGTCATGGCTATTTTGCCCAGTAAAAGAACGAAAAAAGAAACACACACACACACACACACCGGAAACCCAAAAACGAAATCATGTCAAAACTGATTTTTTGTTTGCAGCAGGTCACCAGAAGGGAGCTTTTGTGTTGGGCGTGGCATGTCTGTTGGCTGAGCCGATTTACTAAATATTTACCTGACGGCAGCAGCGTGCGATATTTGTTGAGATTTTCATTTATTTACCAGCGACGAGAGGCGAAGAGAAAGAGCGCAGCGTCAACGGAATTTCAATATTAGTACGAAAAATATATGCAACAGTTTTTTAATATGTTAAAAATGGTAGAAGGGGGGCGGGCGGAGTGCTGGTGCTGGTGCTGGTGGGGGACCAATGAATGGGGGGAGGGAGGGAGGGCTCACGTAACATTTCAAAGTGTAGTTAATTGATTTTCTGCAGCACACAATGCCAAACGCAGGCAACAAATTTAAAGCCCCATTTGATGCATGCAGCAGCAACAGCAACAGCAGCGGCAACATCAGCAGCAACAGCAGCAGCAGAAGGGCCGAGCGCCGCTTTGTATGCAATACAAAAATTGTTCACCTGCTGCTACATAAATGCCATAAATTGCTGTTGCTGTTGTTGTTGTCAGTATTCATTTTGTAAGACGACGACGACGAGTGCGAAAAATGTCACCGATGAAAAAAAAGCTGGCAGAAAGCGTGCGACAAATAAACAGAGAAAAGAATTTTGAATAAATATTTGTTGAACAGGTTGGAGTTTGGGGTTTCAGGTTCTCGGTTTAGGGGTTTTTTTTTGGATACTGGGATTGGGTTTGGGGTTGCGATTGGGATTGGGGCCTGTCGACGACATGTTGGCAACGTGTTTGGCCCGGAAAATTTTTGCAACAAGCAACAAAAGTGTCAACGTTTAGGCCAGGCAAAATACAAATATGTAAATGTAGAGTCACCTACAAGCCGAAGGCTAACCATAAAGTTGCCGATAATTCAATCAGCTATGAAATCATAATGAATTTTCTATTGATTGATGCAGTTGCTGAGCAGTTGATCAGATCAAACTTTTGACATGACGTTTCATACAAGTTTTCGACTAGCCCTCGCATATCTATGCGAGTCTCTTCTGATTGAGTGAGTGACGCATTCTGACTACACGGCTGCTGTACAACTGTCTGGCTGACAGACTGACGGACGGACTGATTGTTCGATTGTCAACGAGCCAGCTGCACTGACTGACTGACTGACTGAATGACTGACTGACTAACTGACAAGCAGCAAACAAAACTGCAAATGGCACAAAAATTCTCGTTTTGGCAAATTGTTAAAACGAATTGTTATGCCTCCTCCGGATGCTTCTCCGTCTCTTCATCCTGCCCTGCATCCCCCATAAGTTAGTTGTTATTTACAGGGGATTGATTGACAGTTTCAGTAGATGTCATAGATTGAATGACAATTTCCTAGAGAACTCATCATTGTGCTTGTTGATGTATGGTAATTCACCCCCCATCCTCCATCCCCCATCCTCCATCCCTCATCCTCCATTCCCCATCTGCCAGTTCTCCTTCTCGTTCACTTTCTCACATCAAGGAATCAAGGTTACAAATTGTTTTTGTTCACCAACAATTAAGGCGATAGTGCAATCGGAAAAACCAATGAAAATTCTTAATTAAATGACTGCATTTCTTCCATAGTCGTCTGATGGAAAAGGTTTTTCATGAAACTATGCAAAGAAAGTGTCCCCAGAGGACAGAGTTGAACTCAATTGATGCCATCGGACCATTTTGTTGTGCATTTTTTCTGATGCTGAAAATTTAGAAGAGAACTAAATGTATGATAACTCTATGTCATATAGTGAAAATCTGTAATTTGGACTGCACTTACATGGCGTATACGTAATGAAGCAAGAGCATAAGGAGCTTTAAAAAGGAAGTATAAAAAGTGTAATTTCAAAACCAGAGAGAGAGAGAGAGAGGGACAGAGAGAGAAATTAATGAAAAGTTCTCATTCAATCAGATTTTGAGAGCTTTAACAAAGGTCCGCAGGGGGCGAAGAGCAATGTTGGTTTCCATCGATTTTATTAAGCCATTCGCTTTATTGGTCGGCTGGTCAATCAAGTTTAAAAATTAGAATTGGCCTTTTGCTGACAAAGAGACGACGTTTTTTTTATAATTTCAACTTTTGATTGGCAAATTAAACTGCAAACTATTTTCACCTAACAACTTTTGCACTTTTGCACTGAACATTGAACAAAGTTCAGTTGGCTGTCATCTTTTTTGAAATACTTTCTGCCCAGACAGCAAAGACGAGAAAAAGAAGTTGTTACGAGCAGCAACAACAAGTTTCCCACAACAATACTAGAAGGGTAAATGGGAGCTGTGAGGGGTGGGGTAACCCGGGCCTGGGTCACTTCCTGTGACCCCCACTAAAGAAGAAGAAAACTAGAAAACCCCAACACGTACATGAGCCAGGGACAGAGCCATAGCCAATCAAAGGCCACAATGGCAACAACAGCACAACAGCAACAACAACAACACACACACACACACAGAAAAGAAACCGCAAACGAAAATATGTTGAAGGGAGAAGGCAAAAGAAATGCGAATAATATGCAAGCATTTTATACACTTCGACGACTGCCAACAGCAGCAGCAGCAGCAGCAGCAAGCAATGTGTTTTATAATTTCAACATGGCTACTGCCTCCTGGCCCCAACGTAGCACAACCCCATTGTACCCCCTGCTGTCTTAGTGTTGTGGCATCAAGATGAACATGTTCAGAGCCACTCACGTGCCGCATGCTTTGATTTGTTTCGTTACGTTTCATTACAACAATCATGTTGCTGCTGTGTCTGCTGCCTAACCCTATCTAGCCCTTTCTCCTCCCCTCTCGCTCACCAGGCTATCATAGACACACACACACACACATGTATATGGGGATATAGTATACATATATCGATAGATTGTTACAGACTTCGTTGCGGTTTTTGATTTGCTGTTGCTGTTGTTGCTACTGCTGCTGCTGCTGCTGCTGGTCGCTTCCTTTGTCGTAAAATTCTCAAGAGATGAAGCAAATTTCATTTTGTTTAAAACAGAAAAAAAGCAACAACAACACAAAAAAGAAGAAATCAACCAACACAGACAACTTTTTGCTTGGGAAAAATTTCATGGTAATCAGAAAATTGCAACTTTTGGACATTGTTGTTGCTGTTGTTGCCTTTTGCATGCATCATGCACTTTTATTATTATGGCAAATATTTTGTTACCTCTTTTTTGTGTTTCTTCTTTTTGTGCTATGGCCAGATGCCAGACCTGGACATGCATTGATAGATTTTCCTTTCTTTCATTTCATGGCTCTGGTGGTTCCATTGCCGCTTCTTTTAGGACACTGTGCACTGTGAGAAATTGATAGTGACACTCAATATTTTAGCGCCATAGAAAGTCCTAAGTCTCAGTGCATTTGTCTTGTCTTGTCCGTTGGCATCTTCATCTTTCTAGCAGAAACTTTGTGGCTTTGCACACACTCATACATACACACACACACACACACACACACTTAGACAGAGACGAGTGTATAGAGAAATTTAATTTATTTTGCAACTAAATCGATTGCAGACACCACAGCAACGGCGCGGCATGGCAGCAAGACCAACAGCAACAACAACAGCAACAATAACAGCTGCAACATTCTCAACTGCATCGACAACAGTTGCCTTAAATGGCCTGGCCAGGATGCTGGAAACAGGAAAAGTTTGTTTCATTACGTTTCTTTTTCATTTTGTTGTTGCTTTTTGTTGTTGTTGTTGCTGTTGTTGGTGTTGTTGTTGGCTTGGCTAATTTGGAATTTAAGTTTATCCTTATTCCTTAAATTGAATTTACTTCCATGAGAAAGGAAATCAATCGGAGAATCACTTTTCAATCGAAATAGCTTAATTAAAAGAATGTGTATTCTCACCTCCCCCCATCACCCCACTGCTCAACACTTCCCCACTCAAACCTCCCTCCACCCCCATTCCCCTCAAATCGACTGCGTTCATCACTTTCCAGTTGACAAAATGAACTTGTCAAACAAATTTGTGCTATTTTTTGTTTGTTTTTTGGATCTAAATTTAAGTTTGGCTTCTGGCTTCTTGGTCTACGTACGCCCAAAAGTAGGCACCAGTGATGAAAGCAGTGACGATTTAGCAGCTGCCAGATTCAAGACGAACGAAAACTTTGCAAATTGACCGACTCTTGTGTCATCTTTCAAGTTTTCAACTCGAACAAACTAATTGCCAGCTACTTGGGCGCATATTTCCCCATAAATTGTGGCACTCCACTTAGTTGCATCTCTCAACTCAAGTGGAGGTGGGCGTTGAGGTGGACTTATGGAGGGGTTCGGGGTCTTCTCTTGACTTGAGTAGCCGGATAATGTTAAGTTCAATTTAGTTTTTTATTCTTTGGCTGTATGCGAATATTTGAATGCCAAGTTGAAAGTGAATGTCTTGAAAGCAACATAATGTTGTTTGCTTGTTGCTGCCGTTGCCATTGCTGTTGGTGCTCCTATTGTTGCTCCCCCACTCTCTTTCTCTCTCTCTTTGTTCTCTTTATGCAAAATGCGCATCAGGCATTTGTATGCATTAGCTAGCAAAACGAACATTTTATGGCAGTAAGCAGAAGTAGAAGCAGCAGCAGCAGCAGCAGCAGCACCAAGAACAGAAAACGGGGTGGAGATAAAAGGAGTGGGGTGAATCGGTAATGGCTTTAACACAAATATCCATGTCGACACATTCTTGCATAGAATTGCACTTAAATGCAGAAAATGGAGAATGCATGGGAGAACGAAGAGACACAGAAAACCTAGAAATTGTTGCCCGACAGAGACAGAGATAGAGACAGGGACAGGGACAGGGAAAGGGACAGGACGAGCCAAAGTGGGAGCCACAGCTATAGCCAGATACAGTGCCCGATCCAGAGCCCGAAGGACGCTTACGGGGCAAACCCAAAGTACGTCATGAAAATCAGGAAACAGGATATATTAAGTTTGAGGAATGGTTGCTGGACACACTCAGAGAGTGAAAGAGACCGAGAAGGCTTGGTTAGATGGGGCAGAGAAATGAAGAGGCATATATATGCAAATGTTGTCGCAGCAATTGGACAAACTATCCGCAGGCAGCCGGCAACAGCAACAGAAACAGCAACAATAAAACAGGCGCAGCAGCAACAACCATAAAAACTGCCCCTTGGCCTGTAGCCTGCGACAGTTTTTATTACCCCACACACATAAAATAAGTAGCAGCAGCAACAAAACTTTTGCATGCGCTTTTTTCCCAAGCATTTTCTGCGCTTTCCCTTCAATTGGCTGCCACATTTTCTATTAGTGTAAATATGCAAAGTACATGAAGACATGAGGCTCAACTTCCTTTCCCTCATCCCCTCTTAGAAACAGAAATGAAACATTGTTGCGGCTGCTGCTGCTGCCCGCTGCTGCTATTGGCATTTTAAATTACAACAATTGTGGGTCATATTAAAAAAAAGAGCAGAGAAAAAGAAGAAGAAAGCAAGCACGAGAGGAGAAAGCAAAAACAAATTTTTTATTCACACTTCTCCCACATTTAAAGCAGACGTCCCATTAAAATAAATGAAGGACATTTAAGCTAAAATGGAATCGAGTGCCACAACAGGCTGTGAAATTAGCAACAAATTGTTGCATAAACTCGAAGAATTTCCAACATTCCGAAGTAAAACATAACTGAAACCAATTAACTTCGACCATGAGTTAATCTGCTAAATTGTCTTATCCCAAAGGAGAGATTTTAAGCTATAAATATGACTGATTCCTAACAATTGAATGACTAACGTTGCTAATACTTAGAAAGCTGCAGTAGAAAATTTGTGTTTGTCTAGGTAATTCGAATATTCATTGGGTTTGACATTTCATGTATTCTGACATTCATTCAATTCAACGCAATTCGAATAACATTCTAGATCATGGGATCAATCCATATTGGAGATGTCTTTACGTTTGTTTCGAGTATTCCATATCAATGGCGTCCATTAGTTTCTCACATATTTCTATAATAGCAAAAAGCTTCAAATTCAATACCACAGGCAATAATTTCTATTCTTTACTCCCTCCCTCTCACTCTCTTTCATTCTCTCTATATGTCTATCTCTCTCTGTTGCCTTCTGGTGCTAGCCTTTTTCAAATACAATATTCAGTTGAAACCATTCAACATCCATTCTTTAATACTATCAAAACGGAAAAAATTGAAGATAAGTAAAAGAAAGTAAGTGGAATGAATAAGTCCGAGTCCGAGTCGGAGGAGCAGGAGCCGTAGCCAGTAGACCAGACCAGACCAGACCAGACCGAACCCGCATTTTATTGTCCATTCCCTTTTTCTTTATTTCATTTTTTTCGCTTTCTGAAAATTTCAATTTGCAGTTTTTATTCAAATAAGCTGCTTCGGCCGAACCAAACCAAACCGAACCGAACCGGCGAGCCCGAGCTGGAACTACATTTGTGCTTATCAAAGACAAATATGAAATATTAATAATACTCAGGAGCGGCCAAACAGACACCAAAATGACAGGGGTGGGGGGTAAGGTGGGCAGTGGGACCCCGAGTGGGAGGGGGAGTAAGAGTAGTGAAGTGGCAGCGGTGGGGGCCCCATTAAATATGATGGCAAATGGCGAATTCGTGGCGCAGAAAAATGCAAATTTCTCGTACTGACTCTATCACTTTAATGCCTTTCACTGAGATTTTCGATGGGACAAAAAAAGGGGGCGTGGGGGCTTGGAGTCCCCCAAAATGCAACACGTGCGCTATAAATCATCACGGCTGGCGGTTGGCAGCCTGGTGAATTCGTTAGATCGTTCGTTCGTTCGTTCGTTTCGATGGTGGGAAGGTGTTTCTTTGGGTGGGGGCGTGCGTGTTAGCACGCCAACTTCCAATTTCACAAAAAATCAAATCAAAAATAGTTTTTGCAAAAGTTCCAAGTGTTAGTTAAACTCCTTCCTATTCGCCTGGTCCAAAAAGGCGACAAACAATGCAACAAATTGCAGACAATGACTGCCGCAGGCAACTCCAACGCCAACGCATAGCAGGAGGAACTTTTTGTAATTGTCTGGGCAATCGGTCGGGTTGGCTCTCAGAGAGAGAGAGAGAGAGAGAGAGAGAGAGAGAGTGTTGAAGAGTGGGAGAGGGAGAGTGGAAGAAAGACACGTGGGCTCTGTGACTGTGTCACCTTTAGTTGTTAGGCCAAAAGAGCGGAGATGGAGCTAAAACCTTGCGGCTGGCTGCTTGGCATGTTGCCGTTAATAGACAGCCATAAGCCATCGCCATCGCCATTGCAATTGTGGCTGGTCGGTAAAAGAAAAGCGCCGGCTGAATGCGTTGGCCGCATGCCACACGACAACAAAACATTCAGAGCAACTGGGTAACTTTTCCCTATGGAAAGTCCCCATTTGACTTTCATTTATGCTGCGCAGTGTAATTGCCCTAGTGCGAAGACTTTTCAAAGGACACACACACACACCCACACCCACACCCACACCCACACCCACACGCACACGCACAGTACAACAAACGTGCGGCCAATAATCGTAAGTTCTTGGCTTCGTCTCACCCTTCGCTACACTCACTCAACCACCCACTCATACAGTATTTGCCTCTTGAGGTAGTCAAAATTTAATTGAAAGAAAAGTTGAGTTTTGTGTCGACTGTTAATTTGCTTTGAATGAAGTTGAACACATGTACCACGCCTCCGCTTCAGGCCCAGCACTCGAACTGGCATTTACCACCCCCCACACCCCCCCTTCCAGCCAGTAAGTATGCAGATGAAAGAACTAACATATCGTAGTTTGGCGCACACACTATTGCCAGTAGGTTTGCAGCATTTTGCGGGTGCAAATGTCACGTTGACTTTAGCCTGGTCGTCGGTAGTCGGTCGTCGGTTGCCGTTGCCGTTGCCGTTGTTTGCCGCGAAGCTACGTGCCTTGCCATATATATATGTATGTACATATATAGAGAGATGGATATATATTTAGTAGAATGTGTGCGTGTGGTGGGGTGGGGGGACTGTGTCAAAGGGTCTGACTGTGGGTCTAGCCTGTCGTCTGATGCTTGATTATAGTGTTAACCCCATGAACTTGCAGTAGCGTTCAGCAGGTGCGCAATGTCGCTTGCATTCAAATGTCACCATTTCAATTGCCATAGGGTGATAGACACGGAGCTTCGTCGGAAGGGGAAAGGGGCAAAGGGCAAAGGGACGGGAGATGGATGAAAAGTGGCTGCCCAACAATTTCATGCTTGTTAGAAAATTTGTATAATGCATAAAGTGATGTGGGCAAAACTCATTCTGCAGCAGCAACAGACCGTGCTGATGAGCAATTAACAAACAATTCCGCACAGTTTTTAGACGGAAAAATAAACAGACATGTGTGTGTGTATGTGTGTGTGTGTGTGTGTGTGGAAATAATGACAGACAGACGGACAGAACAGACAGTTAGACAGAGTAATAGACAGACAACAGTTGAAAGAGAAATTTAAATCTATTGTTGCTAAAGCGAATTTTTAATGCCCTAAAAAAAGGACCATTTTTCATGGTGACATATTAGTTACCCTCAACATACGACTTTTAGTAAAAACAACCTATGGCCATAATATACAGGGTTCCCACTATTTCGTTGGCTCAATTCATTTCTGGGCTAAAAACTTTACGTCAGTTGGATAGATAGACAAAAAAAGTGCTTGCATTTGCATTCTTTGCTCATAATTAAAAGCTAACAAAGTGGCAAAAAGCCGTCGACGACAATGACAACGGCAACGACAACAACGACGGCAACAACAGTGTCATCGTCGTCGTTGTCGTCGGCGTTGCCGCTTTCATGTCATACGCCTACGCGAATTGTGGGCCAAGAGCAGGGACAAATAGGGCCAGGGACTTTGTTATATCTAGTTTCTCTTTTTCACTTTTTCGACTTACCCGCTGTGATGCGGCCGACATGCGGCAATGTGGCAATGGCCATGGCGGCTGCAGCTGCTGCTATAGAATCTCCATTCGCCACTGCTGACAATAATAATTTGGAAGCCGTTGACGTTGGCAAAAATTCTGCATTTTGGCTAACATTGCTGGTGCTGTCGCTGTTGCTGCTCCTGCTACTGATGCTGCTGCTGCTGTTTGTTGGGTCAAATATTTGTTGTTGGCCAGACAGCATCACATCTTCATAATGCAAACTATCTGGCTTAGTTGTTGTCATCTCAGCGGAAGCTATAAAGTTATGCTCATCATCAACGTCAGCGGCAAATGCAGACAACATTTGTTCTTGCTGTTGTTGCTGCTGTCGCACTGCCTCCTGCTGAGCTAGGGTTGCTGCTGCTGCATTTCGCTTGCGATTGTAGTACTCATAGTTTGTTGTTGTTGCTGTTGCTGCTGTTGTTTCATCAACGACAACAACATGGCTAGCATTGCTGTCATCAGTTGTCGCCGTGGCATCCGTTGTCGTTGTCGTTGCTGTTGCTGTTGCTGCTGTCGTCGTCGTTGTCGTGGCTATGATTTTATCCTCGACCATAAATTGCACTTTTTTGCGCGAACTTGATGTGGATGTTGTAGATGTAGGTGTGGGTGTGTATGGGCTAGTGGGCGTGGCAGTTGGCGTTGGTATATAGAATTGTGATTTGCCCGAGGGCGTCAGCAATGGTGTTGCTGCTGTGTTAGCGCCAGGCTCCTCTGCTGCAACAGCAGTTGCAACAGTTGCAGTTGCATATGCAGCCGCAACTCCAGGTAACTCCAGCGTTGCTGGACGCTTCAGGATGGACTTGATGGCAGGCGAGGTGGCCGTGACAGTAAGAACTGTGAAAGACGAATTGTCATTGTCGTTGTCGTTGTCATTAGCGGCGGCAGAAGCAACCAGCAGCGGAGAGGCAATTGCACTAGTTGCCTGGCCTGTCAGAGGAGTAGAGATTTCCCTTGAAAGTTCGATTGGCTCGTCTGATTTTTTATTGCGTGGCGGACGTCTTGGTGTTGCTACTGCTGCAGCTGCTGCAGCTGATGTTGCTGGTGTTGGTGTGGCAACTATTGTAATTTTCTCATAGCTGTCACCAGAATCGCCTAGATCGTTGCTCAAATTATCGCTGCCCAGGCTAATCCTTTGACCGGCAATCGCAGCCACATTGTTGCCATAGAATTTTCTCTCCTGTTGCTGCTGCTTCGGTTGCTTTGGCTGCTTCGATTGCTTTGATTGCTTCAGTTGCTGGTGATCTTCATCTTCTATTAACTGGGCATCGGCCACATCGAAATCATCGTGATTGCTTGAGTTATTCTTCTTCTTGTCGACTGAGATCAGTTCATAGGGATTGACATTGCATCGCAATATGGAACGGCGGCTGTTGCTGCTGTTCCTGGTGTTGCTGCTCGTAACCAAACCGCTCGACTGCAGCAGCAATTCATTGTCCTCCATAAGCCAACAATCGGCTGGCTCTGGCTTGGCCTTGGCCATTGACGACGCCGTCGGCGGTATCGGCGGTAATGGAGCTCGTGTTCTGGAGCGTCCTCGTTGAGTTCCTTCCCCAGCGCCGTCGCGGCTACGTGACTTACCACTGCCGTTGCCGTTGCCATCCCTAATGGACTCACTTTTGGTCGTTGGCTCTGGTGACAGCAGTCGCGTGCGTCGCATCAGGTCGTAGGGATCCTTCTGCGGATCCAAAATCGAGGGACGTGACTTCTTCGTTGAGCTCACCACTCGCATGGTGGCCGCCATGGAGCGGCTGCCGCTGCTGCTGGCGTTGCAGGAGGCAGCTGTTAGTCTAAGTGTGCCACCAGCCAGCATGCCTCCGCCCAAACCCCCGCCAATAGTGGCCAGGGGCAGTCGCGAACCTTTGCACTTCTTGCATATGCTCGCCTTCTTCACATCACGTTTCGTGCCACTCAAATACTCAGCGCACGAACAGATCACAACTGCCAGGCCCGGCTCCGTTTCCGTGGCAAAAATGGCTGCCGCATGTGGATGTTGCTGCTGGTGCTGGTGCTGCTGTTGCTGATGATGATGATATCCATAGCCAGAGGGACGCAGCGGTATGCCACGAACTGTGCCATAGATCCAGGGCTCAGCGTATTTCATGGAACGCGACAAGGCGCCGGGCAGAAACTCATACCCGGGCGGTGGCAATTGGTAGGCGGCTGTCAAATGGGGATGTGGATACAGCAGACGATGCTGTTGTTGTTGCTGCTGCTGCTGCTGCTGCGGTGGCAGTTGCTGTTGCAGTTGCTGCTGCAGTTGCTGCTGATGCAATTGCAGCTGTTGCATGGCCTGCATCCCGCTGGCAGTGGCTAAAGTGATGTTCTTTGGATTTGGTCCGTTGTTGTTGTTGTTGTTGTTGCTGCTGCTGCTACTAAGAGTTTTGAGCCGCTGACTCCAGGACTTTTTCGATTTGTCATACATGAGCTGCAAACAAGGAACGGGGGTGTGGGGTGGCGGTGGGCGACACAAGAGAAAGGTAAATACGTTGAGTGAATGGAAAGTTTTGTGATCTAGGCTCACCTTTCAGTAGTGGCTGTTGCGCACATAATCCCCCAATTTAAATTAATGGCTTTGGTGCTCCTTTTTTTGTGCTTGCCACTCCTCTGCCTTGCTTCTCTCTCTCTCTCTCGCCCTCTCGCTCGCTGTGAGGGTCATCAACTGTTGCTGTGCCTGCAAAAAAGAGAAAAGAAAGAGATAAAGCAGAAAATTATTAAAGCGCAACGTCCAGCGGGAAATCCGTTTAGAAAAGTTTTATTATTGAAAAAGTTTAAAATGCGATTATGTGTGTGTGTGTGTGTGTGTGTGTGTGTGTAAAGGGTGCTGCTGAGTCACAGGGAATAGACGTGAAAGCAGTGTCAGCTCATGGCCGTAGAATCAGTTAGTCGGGTCCTTTTTGGGGCTAGTCTCTTCTGCTCCCTCTGGCAAGTCCTTTTTCAAGGTTACGTCCATGCAAGGTTCGCAGCTGTCCTAATATTTGAGTGATTTAATGAGAAGCTCTCTGGCTACTCTACTACTTAGTGTTGACAAATGGCTTAGATTAACAAAAATTGGCCCAAAAAGTATAAGGAATAAAGGGAAAAAGTTTGCTTCCCGATGGGTTCCATCTATATATCTACCAATCTATCGAGTTAAATGGTGGCCAGAGAATATTCTACCATTTAAATTTCGGGTTGTATTGATTTGTTTACGTTTGGTTTTGCAGCAACTCCATCTCCCCAACCATGGGACAATTAATTGCAATTTTTATTGCTGTTGTCATCCAATCAACGTTAAAAACTCAATTTGCGATTTAATAGACAGAAAATAAATGACATACAAATCCTAAGCAATTGTCCCCCTTGCTTGTAGATGGCAAATCAAATAAACCAGTCAAAAGAATATAAACCACATTCGCATTGCCGGTTGTTGGGAAAGTTCTATTCAGACTGCTTTCACTGACCCCCTCTCCCCTTCCCCTTCCCCCCGCCCCAAACGTACGTTCTCCCACTCACTCAGCTCAGCGCTTGGTCGACGAGCATTTGGCAACTTTGTTTTCATTTCGCGAGTGAATTTTCTTTTCTTTCTGTGACCACTTTTCACCATCAACAGAATCTTATGTTCGTAGTTTTGTTGCAGCCCCAAGTTGTTGCTGATTGCTGTTGTTGTTGTTGCTGTTGCTGTTGGCCATTACAAGGCTTCCTGCTGGCCCGCTTGACATTGCGGATATTAATCAAAATGCGAAGCGGAGCTTGGTTTTCATCTCCCACGCGGCTAGTCCAGAGTGCCGAGTCCAAGTCGAGTCGAGTCGAGTCGAGTTGAGTCCAGTCCAGTACAGTTCAGTTCAGTTCAGTTGGAGTTGGCTTAGCTTAGTTAGCGCCATTGTTGCTGCTGTTGTTGCTGTTCTTGCCGCTGTTGTTCTTTTTCTTAAGGTGCTTTTTGGCCCAAACACGTCCCGGCGCGTTGAAAAATGTTGATAAATGTTGACAATTTTTCCGGCAACCACTCGTGATAAATCTAATTTTTCTCTTGCTCGCCTTTTGGCATTGCCTCTGCGTTGTTCCTTTTGTTAGTTGCTGCATTGTTGTTGCAAGTTGTTGCAAGTTGTTGCTGTTGCTGTTGCTGTTGCCGTTGCCGCTGCCAGTTGGCAGTTGTTGTGACTGTTGCTCTTGCAGTTTTGATTACATGGCTCTAGTCCTTGTTCTTGTTGTTGCCGGTTTCGCTATTGTTGCTGTTGTTTTTCATGACGTTGTTGTGTAGGTGTGAAGTAAAATTAAAAACGTGTCATTTTTTTCTTTATCGCCCGCTGCATTGTTGCCGTGACCCACTGCCATCAGCGCCAACACCAACACCAACAACACATTAACAATTTCAACTATATTTTGAGTGAAATTTCATCCACTTTGTTCGTTGTTAACTTGAATGAATGATGATGAGACCGACTGGTTGACTGGCTGACTGACTGACTGACTAACTTGTACCTATGGAACAAATGAAATCTCCTTCTTTTTTGTGTGTCTGGCATAGATTTATGTAAATTTCCATTACCACTCGGGTAGCGAGAGAGAGTGAGAAAAAGTGAAAGTCGATGATTTGTGCTATTTGTCTTTAATAAATATGCTATTAATTAACTATAATCTCTAGAATAAAGCTCTGTGATTGTCTCTCACTTTGCCTTTTCTCATTCCATTTTGTGTTTTTTTATTCTTTTTGTTTTTCTGTTTCTTTTCATCATAATTTTTCACGCTCAATTTGGCCTGCAAGTTGGTGCACAAAGCATTTTTCCCCCTTTTGGCCAGCGACCTAGGTTTTTCTTGTGCCGCATTTGCGCCAAATGCAATTTGTCATTATAAATTTACGTCAGTTTAAGCAAAGGCAAAGGCGAACGCAAACGCAAAGTTGCAAAACGAACGAAAAAGGGAGAAACGACAGACACAAAGTGAAAGAGAGACAGAGACAGAGAGAGAGAGAGAGAGTCAGAGAAATATGAAAACGGTAAGAGATGGGCAGAGAGACGCGGGGAGAAGGGGGAGGGCAAAAAAGTTCTTTAGCATTTTTCAATATATAGATGCCAACTTGACTCGGACGTAGAAAAGTTTTAAGAACTTTTTTTTGCTCTTGCTCACTCTCTTCTCTGCTTTTATTGTCTCGGTAACCGGCAACAGCAACGGCAGCAACAGCAGCAACAGCGGCAACGGCAGCAACATTGAGTAACAACTGCAACTTGGCCACAGATTGATGGTCATATAAAAAAGTAGTTAACGGCAAGTCGAAGCAACGATACGAACAGCTAATTAAGTGGCATGAGGTTAAAGTTTAATATAAATTTAAGTAATCATTTGCCAATTTACCAATCGAAATGAAATTGAAACATTTAAAATGCAATTAGAGTGCATCGAAAGGGTAAAAGGGAGCAATGTTGCAGCAGTAGCAGCAGCAGCAACTAAAGGTGGATCATACCATAAGCGGCTTACAGAGAGGTAATGAGTTGCTGCTGCTGCTGATGCTACTGGCCCAGACAGAGAGTTTGGCATGAAAAGAACTTCACCAGCTCAGAAAGGTAACTAAAGACACATCAAGTATACGCTCAGTTGTACAATGGCTCTCTGCAAAATTAACAATTTCATTTAGCTAGCTCGCCACTCCGTCCCTCTCCAACTGTATCCTCTTCTATATATGTCTTAATTTATTCAACTAAAGAAAAATTGGCCAAGTAATGAGGTAGTGAAACAGAAAGAGAGAGAGAGAGAGAGTGAGAGGGAGAGACAGCTAGAGAGTAGACGAGAAAAACATAATCACCGCTTCAGAGCGGCAAATTTACGCGCTGCCAATGCCTGGCTAAGCTAGGTTTAAGCTGGCTAAAAGAAGTGAGATTGAGAGAGAGGGGGAAAGAGAGGGGGGAAGGGTATCCTGCAGTTTTTGAGCCAGTGAGAGAAATTGTATAGAATCTTTTCAACATTTGAAATTAAACTTAAATCAGTAGGTGGCTTCTGGTGTTCGTCAGCTCTCTGGCAGTGTAGTTGTGCTTAGGCAGTTGCCCAAGAGAAGCGTCCTAGTGGAAACTGTTGGAAGGGGTAGTAGCAGCAGCTGCTTTAAGTCTCCTGGCTAAAGGCGATGTGTGAGTGTGCAATTTTGATGCCAACTTTGGTGCTGGTGCTGATGCTGATGCTCATGCTGGTGATGGGTGCTCCTCCTGGCGGTTACCAAGCTCAAGACGAAGATGAAGTGGCAAAGCTGTCTGCCAGTCAGCTAGTCAGTCGTCTGCTCTCTCACTCTCTCCATTCAACACTCTTACTTTATTTATATTGAATTTAATTTATTGAAAACCTAATGAGTTTTTTGATAAGTTCATACAAAACTAGCATCTGGCACCTCGTTAAATTGCCATCAATTGCAAGTTGTAAGCCACAAAACGTAACCGGGTAAGAGTCAACAGATTTATGCTTAGACAAATTAATTTATGCTATGTAAAAGTAAATTGCATAAGGCAAAAGACAAGGATTTATGGCATGAGGCGGCGGCACAAGTACGAGCAGCAGCAACATAAGTAGATGCAACTTTCTCCATGTCCTTAAAGTAATTTACTAAAATGCACACACACACACACACACATATACATACATCTATACATATTACATACAACAAGGACCGAGGACTAACTAATTGAATTTGTTACTTTGTGAAATGTGAAATGTTAACAACTTTTGCGGGCGCTGTGAGGCTTGCTTACGGTTAAGGATTGTGGGAGGGGAGGGGGTGTAGAGGTGAGTGGAGGGAGTTGGTGGGTGGATGGTGGTGCTGGTGGTTAGGCTTCAAACTTTTACCAGCCGCATGCATTAAAGTGCAATGACAGTTGCAGTTGCAGTGGCAGCAATTAACCAGAATCAGACTGGGCTGCTGCTGCCGCTCCTACTGCTTGAGGTGGCAACTTTGCTAAACTAATTAAAATGCATATTCTCTTAGTCTGACCCCCCTCCCCCCCTCTGCCGCTTTCATACTCTGCTCACCTTCAACATAAATGTGAAAACTTTCGCTAGTAACAAGCAACAATGCAACATACCATACAAAATGGCTTAGGTACAAGCCAAAAGAGAGCAGAAGAAGGGTGGAGGAATGGAGGTGTGGGGGTGAAAAAAAAATGGACGGGATCTAGGCAACCAGGCCACACGTTCAGACAGACATGTTGATGACAGTTTTGCCAAGGCAGAAAGAAGCAAAAGAGATCATAGAGAGGGGAAGAGAGGAGAGGGAGCCAGAGACAGGTAAAGAGACAGGAACAGAGGGGACCTTTCCCTGCAATTTGTATAACATGCTGGGCAGTCCTGGCCTATCCTATCCCATCCTGTCCTGTCCTGTCCTGTGCTGTCTTGTCCCTATCCCCATACCATCTCTGGGTTCAAGCAAAACTTTTTTGTAAACTCATTAGAGCAGCCGCTTGGCCAAGCAGCCAAGCAACCAAGCAACTTCCCTAACCAAACAGGCAACAACAACAATAACAACAACAGAAACAGCAATAGGGACCCAGGGGGGGGTAAGTTTGGAAAGAAAACAGTTAGGCGGCTGCGATGTAGTCGCAGAAAGGTCAGTATAATGGTTGGGGTTGGACAAAAGGACATCAGGCAGGAGGCACGAAGCACGAGGCAGAAGGCAGGAGGCAGGAGGACAGCAACAAACAAAAGCCCAAGATAAACAGGCAACTTCTTATGCAGGCCTGGCTTACTGTCGCTTTTCATGCGGCTAAACATGCCCCGAGATGCTGCAGTTGAAATTTTATTTATTGCATTAACTTGAAACCATCTTGGCTTGGCTTGGTTTGGTTTGGTTTGGTTCGGTTCGGTGGTGCTACTACTACTGCTGGTGGTGGTGGTGGCCCAAGTGGGTCCGTCCGTCCTCCTCCCTCAGGTCTGTCTCATAATAAACATAATGAAAATGATGTTCATAATGCAGCAGCTCACTAATCAACTCTGCGCATTTTATTCTTTTCTTGGCTGTTCTTTTGCTTGCGTTGAAAAAACAAGTTGGACAATAAGTTTATAGGGTGATACTCGTAGAGGGATAAAACAGATAAATATAAGCAGCAACAAAACAGCAACTCAGGCAAAACTTGCTAACTCACAGCTAAGGATCAGTCTCAACTAATTCCTATCGAAATTCTCATTCTAGTACAATTTGAGCTTTGAGTCGCAAGGGTGAGAGAGAAAGAGAAAGAGCAGAGGGGGGAGAGGGAGAGTGAAAGCGATTTCCGATGCATTGAATGTTTTTTAGTGTCACATTATTCTTCATCCATTTTCTCTATGCGAATGTATATGTACATATATGTATATTTGTTGCATATATCATAATTGAGATTACAGGAAGTTTGACCGATTAAGCCAGATGCGAAATGCAGTTGGCTGCATAAATAAATATAAATTTTATAGAAATTAACATACGGCCTTTGTTGTGGAGCAAGCCTCTCCATCTCCATCACAGCCCCCCCACAGGCCTTGTCTTCCCTCTACCCCGGCAGGCAGTCAGCTTGGCATGGCAAGAAAATTGATTGTGTGGAAAATTTTATGTTTATGTCATTTCTCATAGCATACTTTTGAGAGAGTTTTGCAAATTGCATTGCATATACAGGATAATTGCGAGCATATGTAAAACAGCAAACAGCAACAGCTGTGCGTGTGTGTGCATTTGTGTGTGTGTGTGTGTGTGTGTGCCATTTTAATTGTTAACACTTTGTGTATGTGCATGGAGAAGATTCTTGTTTGACTACCGCAATCATTTCCATAATAAAAATTGACTTACTGGCCACATTATGCGCGCCATTTATTTATTGTATATACATACATATATAAATATACTTTATAATTTATATTTATACATATATTTACAATATATTGCTGTTTTGATTGAGCAGTTGAAAGAGGTTAAGGCTGGCGAGGGGGATGGGGGTTGGCGGAGGTAGGCATTTATTAATATTATTTAAGTGAAAATAAAAATAATTATGCTTGGTGTTAAGTTGAGCGTAAAACACTTTGTGAACATTATGTGCAATTAAATGATGCAGGAGGACATCTGCCACACCTCCTGCCATTTCGATTTACAAGAGAAGAATCCTTTCATTTGGAGAGGAGACAAACAAGTAGGCTGATTAAAGATATTTTCATAAACAAACTGATGGCTAATATACCCCCAATGCAATTGCAAATCTAACAAATCTGTGATTTTCTATGGCAGTGGACATTTCATTCAGTTAATTGCTTATCCTGCTTCGGATTGTCCGATTGTGAGTTATTGAGAGACACATGACAAAATGTGGTCAAAACTCAATTAGTTCCCGCAAATTGTCTTAGTTAAAGATCGGTTACATTGAGGTTAAAGTAAGGTTTGTGGTTTAAATAGAGAGAGAGAGAGAGAGGGAGATAGAGCGAACTAAATTGCCAGTTTGGAGATTAATTGTTGATTTATTTTAAACTAAATGAAACTAGTAAATGGTTAAAAAATCTAATCTTATGATTAAGTGTGCACGGACCTTCCTTTAAACTTAACTAAGGTTCTCCATCACATTGTCTATGCTCATGGTCATGGACTTGAATGGCGCCTTCTGGTTTCCATCTCGCTTCTCCCTCCTGCTGCGGGTCCAGTTATAGTTCGGTACTCTCCATCTGAGGATTGGCGTTCTTAATGCCCAGACTTTGCAGCTTACGCAGACGATGGATCTGACGTTTCAGTTTGTGCTTGAAGACAATCTGATTGTTCACCGTCTTCAGCTCATCGATATTGCAGCCCTTCAGATTGCTGACAGTTTTGGCCAAAAGCGTTTCGGTAATGAAGTACTTGGCTTTGGATAAGCGCATGTACTCCACATTGCGACGAGACAGTTGTTCACGCAGCAAATACAAATGATAGCCTACACTGGGCAATCGTTGGCGAGTCGATGTTGAGGGGCAATAACTGCTCGATTGCTCCTCCTGGTTGACAAGTTTCTGATAGTTTGGCATTATGCTTTACTTCTTTGATGTTTATCACTCTGAGGTCACTTGACATTTGATGCCTTTGCTCACTTTGTCGGCTCTTTTTATACACGCTACGTTTACTCTAATCCAGGTAGGACTTTGTTCTTTTTGGCGCCACTCTCTGTCTACCTGGACGACTACCTGTCCAACCGAGCAATCGACCAACTGACCAACTGCCCTCTTGACTTGTCCCAAATGTGTCATTGTCCGTCATAAAAAACAATTCATTCTTAATCTGCCTGCCCTAGTCATAAAGTTTTCATATTTTGCAAACACTTTCATTCTTAATCCGTTCACTAATCCGCCTAACCCAACAAACCAAAAAATAGTCGATAGTTTGGCCCTATAAAAAGATTAAGTGACATTACACAACGTATTTTCCCAAGCAGCTGAGACACTAGTACAGAATCTAAAGAATCTTCGCCATGTTCGATCCTGTCCATAAAGGGTGAACTGCAGCGAGGGGGATTAGGCCCATCTGCTGTTCGGCATTTTCATTAATGATCTGCGTGGCAACCGAAATGTACCACACCGGTTGCAAATACTATTAACCGAGTGATTAGCATCGATCAGCTCGTTGTGAATCATCGGAGAGCCGGAGTTTGCCAAACAATCTCTTCAAGTTGTTCGATGAAAATGGCAAAAGTCTCATATACATATGTATGTAGAATTTGGTTCATTTTACATAAACAATCATGTCAATTTCTTAAAACAAATAGATGAAAACTTTCTGCTATTTCATTTTTTGCCTGCCTGAAGTTGAAGAAAAATAAAAGTTTTTCCAAGGGACAGGAAAAATTGAAAGTGATAGACCTCTGGCAGAAAGAATTATGGCAAACTTTTTACGCCCCACTTTTTTGCGCGACGAACTTTGCCAAGTTGAATGTTGAAATAAGCAATTTTCATCGCCTTCTTTGTCTCTCTCTCGCTCCCTCTCTCTCTCTCTCTCTCTCTCTCTCTCTTACACATACAGTCTCAAGTCGTATTCTTTCTAGGCGAAAAAAAAAGATTGAAAAGTAATTGCATTCAAGAGCTTGTAGTTAAAAATTTATAGCTATAGTGCCAAAGAATCTCAGCTAAAGGCAAGGCAAGGAAACTGTAAAAAATGATGATGCTGCTGCTGCTGCTTCTGCTGCTTTCCCGGGAAACCGGGGAAAACTGTTTGGGGAAATATTGAAAATGTAATTCCAACGACTGTTGTCTGTCCAGGGGAGTTGAGTTGAGCTGAGCTGAGTTCAGTTGAGGCGGTAATTGCAAACATTTTTTTGTAGATGCATTCAAATCAAAGTAAGATGAAATTGAAATGAAATCATATTGCCGCATTCCATGTGCCGCTCTTCTCATCCGCCGCTTCGTAACAAACAAACAAACAGACAGACAGACAGACAGACAGACAGTTATGGTCAAGCAATTAATTTGCTTTTGGCCCAATATACTGCTGCTGCTAAGGTAATTAGCTTGGCCGAGATGCAGATGCCAATGGCAATGTCGATGCAACTTAATTACCAATGTTTCGCCTGCTATCCCCCATATTTTTTTCTTCTTTTATATTGGTCTTGTTCCACTGTATGTAGTATTATTATTGTTACAAATTGTGCAAATGTTGTTGCTCATTTGGCAATAATTTTACATTTTCCACTCACAAACACACAGAGGCAGAGTGGGAGTGAAGAGTGGGAAGGGTAAGCGATACATGTATAATGAAATTTTCATTAATTGCTTTCAACACAAGGTGATTGCAAAAGGGAGTGGAAAAGTAGATGGAATAACTGTATAATCCTGGCCAATTCCCTTAGATTTTCATGCACAAATGCAAAATATCATGCCAAACATGAATTTCCCTGAATTGAGGCTGTTCTGATTTGCAGCCCGAAAAGCAAAGCTCGTTGAGTTCAACTACAATTAGTTAACAAGCACTTTCAACCTTTGATGTGGAGAATTTGAATGTGAAATCAGATTGCAGAACATCCTGCGGAGGGAGTTCAACTTACTCCCCTTGACTGAGCCTTTTTGGCCTCGTTTATGTGCTTGTTTCGAAAGCAAAATAATTGTAGAGAGTAGATTGAAATGAAATTGAAACATTAAGCTGTAAAGAAGTTGTAGTTACTAAATAAGTATATATTAGGCTGCAAATTGAAGAGCGTTGAAGAGGGTTCAAGAGGGTTCAAGAGGAGACTAGACTAGATTGTGGCCCAAACAATTCCACACCTTATTAAATTGTAAACTAATCTGGTGTTGCCATTTTTTAATTACTCGTAAATACATACATACAATCGATGTCCATTGATAATATTTTCACCTCCCCCAACTCTGATATGTAACTAATAAATTAACGAATTTTCAAGTGATTTTCTAGGTCGATATCCAACTGTTTGGCTGGGCGATTCGCTGTTGGCATTGTTGTTTCCAATTAGTCGCCCATCAAACTGTTGGGACAGACACTTATCGCCCCATCAAAACGATATAAATTACAAAATTTGATATGCTTGCAGTTCGAGTGAAATGGCGAGGGGGTGAGTGGTGTGGGTTTGGTGGCGGGGGGGGCTTCAATGATTTGACAGCTGACAGAGTTGGCCAAGATTTGGCATTAATTACAATGTGAGAATGGGTAGAATATAGTGTGTAAATCAAATCAAATGGCAATTAAGGCGCCATTTACACTTTAAAATGCAGTGCAAAAAAATCACACACCAGCTGGTGACAATTGAGAGAAGGTGAGATGTAGAGGGGGAGGGAAAGCAATGCTGTGGCCAATTAATTAAGGCAAACCTCAGCAGCGAAGCGACAATGCTGAAAAGTATGCAACACACGAACCGCAAAGGCAATGAAATATTGCAATCAGCAAAAGAATGAAAAGCCACTAAATGCACACACACACAGAGAGAAAGAGGGAGAGGGAGAGGGACATAAGAACTCAAAGGGAGAGTGGCTGGCTGGTGGGGGGCTTGCCGCCCGCTTGCCAAAATTAGTTTCTGTGTCAAAAGTTTGAAATGAGCAAGCTCTCTGGGCTGGTTGGCTGGAGCCAAGTAAAAACTAGCAAACGCCAAAAGAAAAACTCATGGTCGTGGCGAAAGAGAGCAGCAGGAGCTGCCAAAAAGGAGAGAGGGAGCCGCGAGGGCGGGCTCGCCTGAACCGAGAAGGAGAGGACAAAGTTTGCTCAACGCTGATGTAGTTAAGAATTGGCAGCAAATGCTGCTTAATTTCAAAAGAAACTTTACGTATTTGTCATGCGGCGCACATTCATTGCGGTGTTCATTTGAGCGCTTATTCAAACAGGCCAAGAAGAGCGTCTACGGAGCAGAACGGAACGGAATGGAACCAAACGAAACCAAACCAAACCGAACCGAAGTTGCTTTTGGTCATCTTTATCTTCATCTTCATCTCTATCTTTCAATTTTTAATAATTCATCAGAGATGAAGATGGAGAGACACTCAGACAGACACAGACACAGACACAGACAGAGCACAGAGCTCCGAGAGTGGGGTAAAAAAGCGAATGACATCATTTTCCCGTTGCTAATTTGTGGTGACCTAGCCAAATATGGTTTTGTGTCGTTTGCTTTGATTCCTCTTTGGTTTAACCACACACACACACACACCACGAACAAACTACATTTCCTTTTGCCCATTGCCATTTGACTCTTGCAGTTTGACCGTTTCCGTTTCCGTTTCAATGACGCTTTGATTGGCCTTGCGGTAATGCGGTAGCTGACCAAAAATTGAGGTTTATTTTAACTGAAGCATTAATTATTATATGCGTAAGAACCCCCGTCCCACCCATCGCAACTCAAGTTAACTCAAGTGAACGAATTATGACAAGAAGAAGCCAAAATGTGGTCAAATTCCCATCTCATCTCCCACTGATACTTCTTCTATAGAGGGGCATTCGATTTGTTCATGAAACTATATTCCAATTATATTCAAAACTAAAGTGAAAATATTTCATGTGGATTGTGTCCAGTTGACTAGAATGTCGTTTTTATCCTATAAATTTGTTGTAATATCATTTTGCTTACCTGTTAAATAGTTTCTTCTTGTCTTGCGATTCCGCTTCGTTTCAGCTGAAAATGGGGAAAGAAAAAAAAGAAATGTTAACATTATAAAAAAGAGTTGTCGATCTAGTAATTTATGTATATTTATATATGCGACTCGATATACATATATTCATACAATGTGTATAATATCTGAATGCTATTTGCACACGCCATTTTTAAATGTTGAAATATTTTATTGAAATTGTTTTTCATCTCTTTGTTTCATTAACGCCCGTATGATGGTAGAGGGGAGAGAGAGGTGAGGCGTTACAATGATTTTATTTTTGGAAAAACAAAATCAGATAGAGCAAAGAGTGAGAGAGAGAGAGATGGAGGGCAAAAAAGCATTTCCGGGCCTCAAATGCTAAAATGCGAAATGCATTCGTGTGTGAAAATGATTTGGAAAATTGGTGCTGAATTGTGTGCGTGTGCGTGTGTGTGTGTGCAGAGACAATCAAAAGGCATTTTCAATAAACGTGATAATGATGATGGCGGAAAACAAAGCAAAACATGGCAAAGTGAAATTTTGACAGCTTTTAATTGTGCAGCGAGGCGGGAAATCTTTGCATTTGAGTCGAACGAGAAGTACTCGAGAATTGGTATTCGTATTTATTTAACTTTTGCCAGCATATGAGCGAAAGGCAATTACTTATCAAACGCATCACATCATGTCAGGGTCAGTTGAGGTTTTTGATAAGCAGCAGCAGGGACCAGTCAAGGCTCAGCATGAAGCAACCCGGGCAGGACAGGGCTGGGCAGGGCGGGGCAGAGCAGTCGCCAGTTTTAACGCCTCAACGAACAAAGGCGAAATTGCGTTTTCGCCTCGGGGCTGCCGCCGCAATTAACGCGGCATAATTTCAACTTGCAACTTGTAGAGGCTCTCAGTAGTAGGTAGGCAGCAGCACGCAAAGGGGGCTTGCTGGTTGGGGGATTGAGGGGCATGGGGGTATGGGCGTGCGAATCATCATTAATAGACCAAAGTGAGAGTTTTCTAGCTGATGATGCTGCCACTTCCCTAATGGCAAAATGAGTGCGCAGTTTAGCAGCGAAAGAGTCATCAGCAGCAGCCCAAGGCCTGTCAGCTATTTATAACACTTTTCTCACACACGATAATGAAGATGGCTAAGGAGAAGATGCTGCCAGGAGAGGGGCCGGGCCTTCTGCCAGCGATCACATGACTTGCCTAAACTTAATTAAAACAAAATTCAAATTGCAATTTTATCTTTTTGATGCCAACTCAACTCAACTTAACTCATCTCCATCTGCATCTGCATCTGCATCTCATCTCTTCGTTTCTCTGTCTCTGTCTCTGGCCTCGGCTTTGTGCAATTGCACTAAAAAGTTAACGAAGCATAAATCTTCTTTCTATATCTGATAAGCTACAATCAAATGCAATCAAACTAAAACCCAACCGAATCGAAGGCTTGGGTAAAAAAACTACTAAAGAGCGCCGACATCGCCATCGTTGCTAATGTCGATTCTAGTGAAATGTGTTTCCCCATTTGGGCTTAGAAGCAAATCAACTCAAGTGAAATGAGCTGGAAATGAAATGGAAATGGAAATGAAGGGAAAGGCCAGCAATCCAGCCATCCAAACAGCCAGCAAGCAAATGTTTTGCTTAGCAGCTGTGACTAAAGACAAATCAAAAGCTAAAAACTGATTAGAACCAAATGGCAGACAGCAAGAACCTAATCAGAAACCCAAAGACCAAACCCAAAACCAAAACCAAAACCAAACCCAACCATACCAAAGCAAAATGAAAAGCTGCGGAAAACTCAAATCGCTCGCTTGTGGCAAGTTTAGATTTTTCAAATCATTCAACTGAAATTGAAAAGTGAACCGAAGGATGGTGACTGAGTACCATGAACACTAATCCCTAGATTCTGATTCGAATCTCTAGAAGATAAAGTGTTGAAAAGAATTGTGAGTGATAGTCGAATATTATATATATTAGCTAGGTCTAGTCAGGCCACCATATACATATAAGGTAAAACAGTTCAATTTCTTTACCTTAATCATCTCGTCTGGCCAACATCCTGACACTAACTGAAAGCCAACCGAAACCCCAAAAAATTAGCTCTAGCCTGTAAAAGAAGCGTTGAAAAGCTAGCGAATTGTGACGCGGACGCTGAGGTTACAGTTGAAGAAGTTAGAGAGAGGTTGACGACGACGACGATGAATGTTTCTCCTCTGCTACTTCCCGACCCGTTGGCAATTCAAGTGTAACGAAAACGTTTTACGCTGCACTCGATTCGTGCAATGGGGCTGTATCTCCAACACCCCCCACACACACACACACACACACCAATCCGCCTCCGTCAATTCAAACTTCAACCTCATCCTCTCAACCATTGCTTATTGGCATCGACGACAGGCGGCGGCAATGGCAGCAGCAGCGGCAGCAACACCGCAGAAAAGTGAACTGAGCCGCCGCCGCCGCCAACCAAAGCCAGACGATTTTTATATACCCCCCGTCAAAAAAAAAGAAGAGAGCAACACGGGTATATTAGCACTTTGAAATGATCAAGGGTTTTGGACTTATCTCCGTCGTTATGTTGTTCAACTCACTTATTTTCACAGGGTATCACAAAGTCGAGTCTTGGATTTCAGTTACGGCATTTTTCTCTGTTTGATTTGCCAGTTTTCCCTTTTTTCTTTCTTGTTGTTGTGCAAGCGGAAAACACAACTTGCCGAATTTCTGCTGTTTGCTTAACATTGTTCGATATTTGGTTCAGCGGTTTGCCCTGCCCTGCCTGCTCTGTGTCTCTTGGTCCCCCCCCTTTCCGCCTCTCCATTTCCTTCTCTGTCTTTGTCTTGCTCTCTTTCGTTCGAAGCGTTCATCTTCTGGCTTCTGTTCATTTCTTGACTTGGATGTTTATCTTCAATGATTTGCGATTTTCCGGCAATTTACGCAAAAATATGTGACGAAATTTCAGTTCTTCTTGTCTCTACTTCTGTCTGTCTGTCTCTGTGTGTGTGTGTGTGTGTGTGTGTGTGTTGAACTGCAACAATTTCGGTTTTTATTTTAAAATGTCTATCGACCCGCTGAACATCTACACCCTCCCCTTTGCCCCCTCGCAGCAGCTGTCTTTATGCGTTCCGCGCGTGATGTCAGCCCCAAAAATTTACTGAGGAAATTAGCGTACAAAAATGTTGATGGCAAATATTTGCGTACCAACAGCAACAGCAGCAGAAGCAACAACAACAGCAGCAGCAACATTGGCTACATCGGCAACATCATCCCACGCTTTTCAATTTGCTTTACGAATTTTGTAGATTGGCTTTGCCATTTGCCTGCAGTTAATTGAATTTGAAAGGTGAAAGGCATTAAAGAGTGGTAGGGGTTGGGAAGGGAGGGGGGGGCGGCAGCTGCAAAGCCGAAAAGCAGAAGAGAGTGGCTGAGATAACAATAAAGTATTTCATTGCCTGATTTATAGACACAAATAGCCCAGTCAGTGAGTCAGTCAGCCAGACAGTCATCCAGTCAGTCGAAAGGGCTGAGATTTTTCACGAAAAATTTTCACGAAACAAAGTGAAACGAATTGCAAACAACAATAAAAAAAAAACCAAACCAAAAACCCTTTCACAAAACACAATTACATATATACAAGACAGAGCAATCGATTTCATTTTCGAATGCAATGCCCAGCCAGATATATCCATACTTGAAGTTATTCAAGAGATCCAACAGATTGAAGTATAGGTAATCAGATCGGATAGAGATAAGTTTCATCGTGCGATCCATGGCAGACTTCTGACCAAGTAAATTGACCATTTTGCTGTGGATGGGTCTCTGCATCTCTTTGGTTTACTCTTTTTCTTTTTGCAAAGTCGAGAATTTTGTGTAAATATGCAAATTCATGTATAAATTGTATAAAATGAGAAAATTAATTACTTAAAACAACAAATGGTGAAATGGTGAGATGGCAGCAACTCTCCCATCAGCATCAGCATCGGCATCAACATCATCTTCATCATCATTATCTACAGCATTGTCAGTAGCAACTTGATGATTGTCTCATTTATAACGATCATGTGATGATTTGATAATTAAAAGCAAACATTAAGCGAAAGAGAAAACCCGATGAAACATGAAAATAATGAATGCTATAAAAAGTATATACAAATACATACACACGTACTATGTATGTATGAGTAGATACATATGTGACTGCAATGTTGCTTCTGCTTCTGCTCCTATTCCTACTCCAACTCCTTACCTAAACGCAGACTGACCGATAGAGAGACGTCGCCGATATTTCTTGGCCATGGCCAATAACAACTTTCGGGTTGGGGGAATATAGGGAACCAGATTTTGTGGCGTTGACAAGGTTTTGCAGTTGATGAACTCGATTGCCGCTTGCTGCTGCTGCTGCTTTTGCTGCCGTCCAACGCATTTTTCATTAACACCGCGAACGGAAAGTCGACCAACCGCTTGCTACATCTCTCATTGTAGGTAAATGTATCTGTATCTGTTGGATACGCAAGCAACCGCAAGCTCAAACCAGACCTTGTGCCAGTTTTGTGCGGTTGCCTACAAGAATATGACGACAATGACAACGACAACGACAACATCAACGACAGCAACAGCAACGGCAGCGACGACTGGCAAATTGATTACCGCTGCAGGTTTTTGGCAAGTTTTTTGATGCCAAGTTTTGGGCGTTCATTGCCTCGTGCCACGGGACTCGATTGGATGAAGATGGGGATGGGGAGTGGTCATTGCCGCGTAACTGATTCAAAAGTTGACGCTGTCCAACAACATCAACAACATTCAAATTTTGCTTTGCCTATTAACCGAGTTCAAGTTTGAATATCTCAATTTCTCAATCTTTCAAATTGTGGTTGGCGTCGGCGTCGGCGATTGTCATATAAGTTAATCATCAAAAAATTACCAAAAATAGAAACTCAGTCAGTTAAGAGACAGAGATGCAGCAGCTCGACGCTCGACGGGTACTGGCGGAGCTTATAAAGTACAATAAGTTACGATTCAATGAACCAAACTGGTTCCGATTGCCAAAATCAATGGAATTTTAATGCAATTCCAACAAAAAAAAAACCGCTTAATTATTAAACTGTAAAATAATCGGGCATGTTTCAATACCTGATGTTGTAAATACTTATATGTAGTGGGTTAACTTAAGCAACATAATTCCCATCTATCTATTTAGAACAAACAACTCATTTGACTTCGATTCAAGATCAAGATGGAAGGGACAGACAGGCAGAGGGAAAGAGAGAGAAAGAAAGAAAGAGAGATTGAGAGAGAGAGAGGGGGGGGGGAAAGAAGTTAAACTACTTCTATGAATCCAAATTCACTTCAAAAGCGACATAAACTTACGATAAATGTTTATGGCCGCGTAAATGTTATTTGGCTACCGATTTTCCTGGTCACAGCCACTTAAAGACGCAAATCCTCAAACAAAAACTTTAACGAGCCGGAGCCGGAGTCGGAGCTGAGGGTATTTAAAAGTAAGCGAAACAGAAACAGAAACAGAGAGCAGAGTTCATGAACCCACGAAAATGAAATGGGAAAAAAGAAAAGAATACAATTCTCACACACACACTGAGAAGTCGAGGGCATCAATTACATGGAGATGGAGATGGAGATGAAGATGGCCACGGCTACTTAGTGGACTGGCCAACTGGTCGGCTTAACTTTTAACCGCACAGCAAGACGCCGATGCCGACGCCAACGCCAAACGCCGACATCGACTGGCCACTTGACTTGACTTTGGGCGCCAAATAATTAAAAAGCAGCAAGAACAAGAAAGCCCAATGAAAAGCTTTGAAGAAAATGGAAAATTCTTCTTCTATCTTCTGCCTCGTCTGTCCATCCCTCTAGCTGCTTCCATCTAAGCTCTAAGCCATCCTCTAGACATTGCTCATTTCGTCGTTTCGTAATTAATTAGTCTTAAAAGTTAAATAGCCCAAATGATTTTGGACAGGCTGAGAAAAAGGCGCGGCTGCTAATAGAATAAAGTAAGTAAGTCGCCGGGCCGACTTGGATATACCATGCATCAGGGGGAAAAAAAACTACATCGAGTTTATAAAACTAAATTCATACATTAAATTTCTTTCGTATGCGCGATTTGTTTATGCTATCTCGCTCACTCTTATGTGTGTGCACTTTAGCGCTCCACCGGCCATATCAGCCCTTGCACCGCTTTGTGGGAAAAACGTTTCTATGTATAACTCGGCCATTTTTACTCCGATTTTTATGAAACTTGGTGGAGTGATAGATAACCATAACATGTATGAGTGTGCCAAATTAAATTCTGATACGACAAATATTGCGGGAGGAAATCACTTTTTATTGAATTCCGGAGGCGGGAGGGGGCGTGGCAAAAAAATTTGGTGAAATGATAGATGTTCATTAGCTCTATGAGTGTGCCAAATTAAATTACGATACGATAAATATTACGGGAGAAAATCACTTTTTATTAAATTCCGGAGGCGGAAGAGGGCGTGGCAAAAAAAAACATAAACTTGGTCTGCGCCAAGACTACACGAGTCCACATTCTAAATTTGGTAGCTCTATCATTTATAGTTGCTGAGATCTCTGCACTCTTACGGACGGACGGACAGACGGACGGACGGACGGACGGACGGACGGACGGACGGACAGACGGACAGACGGACAGACGGACATGGCTCTATCAATTTCTCTTCTCATGCTGATCAAGAATATATATACTTTATAGGGTCGGAAAAGCTTCCTTCTCCCTGTTACATACATTTTGGCGACTTTAATATACCATTTCATCCTATGGATGCATGGTATAAAAAGTGCCAGGAATGTTAGGAAAGGAGCCAAAAGGAGTAAAACGAGGCGACGCAAGAGCAGCTGGAGGAGAATCCAGTTCAGTTCAATGCGGCCAGGCCAGTCGGCAAATGAAGATAAGATACGCCTTTGACAGGCCCCACACCGAACACCGAACGGGTGGGCTGGGGGGCAAAGAGATGGTGGGGGTAGTTGCCGCATATTTGTGTAAATTTCATTTTATACTATATCGCCAACTTCATGTGGTGTGTGTGTGTCTGTGCATTGACTGCAAAAAGAATTTATCTAATGCCAGCAGCAGTCGCTGTCAGTGAGTATCTATGTATCTGTATCTGCCGGATACGTGTGGATGCTCTTCCGACTCTGACTCTGACTCCGACTCCGCTCTATTCTGCTGTGAATGCTGCCTTATTGATGGCAACAGAATTTATTGGCAGTGCTTAGCGTTTTAAGCAAACATCGTTCTGACTTTTTGACATTTGCCAGCCACTAAAAATTGGCTAGTGATTTTGAATATGAAATGTACGTGTATCTGTGTGTGTGTGTGTGTGTGTGTGTGTGTGTGTCAAGTGCTTACCGGCTCGTTAGCCGTGCACACTTTTAGCATATTTAAACATTTTGTTGCAACGTTCTCAACTGGCACACAAATTGGCAAAAATCATCTCAACTCACAATTTCTCTTTAGCCAACGCCCTCAGCCCCGCCCTAACTAACCACATACACACATACACACACACACATAGAAGGAGAGTCTGGTAGTCAGCAATATCAATTTCATTTTTGCTTTTCATATCCCAACATTCGCATATATTTGCCAATTTATTTTACACTTTTGCAGAAATTGCCATCCATGAGGCTTTAAGTGCGTACCTACCCGAAAAGAGGCAAGAGCGTGAGTGCTGGGTGAGAGAGGGGAAGGGGGGAGTATCCTCAAATGCACCTGCCTCAAAATTTAAATAAAACAAGAAAGTTTCAACGATATAAAATCATAAAAGTAAGGAAAATTGACAGAGAAAATACTCTATGATTATGTGGGCAAAAATATTGGCAAAAAATAGCAAAGTTGTCTCCTCTTCCCCCTCTCGCAATCGTTCCTTACTTTCTACTTTATGGCTGCTGTTTCTTTAACTTTTGCTTAGCCTCTCTCCTTCATGGTTGTTTTCTACCCTTGTTCTCTCGCTTTCTTCTTGATCGGTGTCGCCAGTTTTTTCCGTTGGTTCACCCCGCCAAATCTGCGATCCTTCGCCACTCTTCTCTCAGTTCCCCATATAGCTGGCATACCCCTCTATTGAGAAAGAGTATAATTATGCAGCCAATGGGCAATACATTGGGGCCACTTCCACTTCCAATGCTTGCCATTTATTCCGATTCTTTGAACTGGGCCAAGTGTATGGAGTGCGGCTACTTTTCAATGGTTTTCGGTTTGGGGTAAGGGTAAGGGCAGGGGTGGAGGGCTATCGGGAAATGGATAGGAAAAGTCTCTCGAAGCCTTGCGCTTGACCGCTGCATGCAAATTGCAACTGATTCAACATTCAAGTAGACGAAGAGAGCATTGAAAATTGTTAGGAAAAATCATAGCCTAACAGCAGGCGGCTGAGCGGATGAGCTGCTGGGGCCAAGCTGTTGCTGTTGCTGTTGCCTTGCATAATTTATGGCCCAGTCTAGACTCTAGACCAAAGTGACAGCTAGCCCCCTACCAACAGAGAGAGAGAGAGAGAGAGAGTTAGAGTGTGAGTGAGAGAGAAAGACTAACAATTTTGATGATGTGGATTTTTGGTATTTTAGGTTTTTTTTTTGTCATAAATTTGCCAGCAAATAATATTTTCGTGTCTCTGTGTGTGTGAGGATTTTACGTAAATATTTGACCAAGACAAATTGCAGTAAACAATTTGCAACAAAATGTTGGTAAAAGTGGCCAGGACTCTCTTCAACCACACACATGCCGCACACAGAGCAGCAATTATAGCTCATAAGTTGCAAATTTTTCTGAGGCTAAACTAAATCTTGACTGCTGCGGCTGTTGCTGCTGGGAGCCATGAGAAAGGAGTGCTGCTGCTGCTGCTGCTGCTCTGCACTTGACCGAAACGCCAGAGATGCAAAGTTCATGATAAAATTACCAACTTAATTGCCGAGCTGGGGCCATAAGTCAAGGCGTAGAACGGCAGCAGAGGAGACTAGAAACCAGCAGCAGCACTCAGCTAATTGGTGCAATATGAGCAACGTCATTAGTCTGAGCAACGGCAACAATATTGGCAACAACTGGCAGTTGAGTCAGCTTAAAGCCGGCTTGGTTATGCTGCAATCGAACACACAGAAACCAAACAGTGAACAAACTTTTTGAACTGGTTTCCTTTCTGACCAGCGAAAGCAAAAGTTGCAACCTGTCTCTCTGTTGATGTCTCCTCCACAAGAGCAGCACCAGTAACTGATACAACGGCAATTGCATTCATTGCATTTGCATGACGCTTGCCGCCTGCCCAAATGCTTTCAAATTGGGTTAACGACACTTCAACTTCAGCTTCAGCGTAGCAAACAAAAAAACAAAAACACAAAGCCAAAAATTCACTTTCATTGCAAGTGTCGCCAATGAAACTTTGTTGCTGCTGCTGCAGCAGTTTCACTTTCTATGGCAGCAGCAGCACCAATTGCAAAAGTTGTTGTTACAGATACACAACAATTACATGGCCAGCGATTTGGTTTAGTTTCGTCTCTTTTGTGGCTTAAAGAAAGCCAAACTGGATGGAGCAGGTGCCAAAACGTTTTTCCAGAGGCGAAAAAAAGGAGATTGAAAACTCAACACTTTTTAGGCATTGGCGTAATTAGCTTGAAAATAATGAATGCATTTTCCGAAAGACCTTTTTTAAAATATATAATTGAGACAGACTTTTGCTGAGTATATAAATGGATTTGATCCTTCCTCCGTCTCGTAAGAGAGTTATCTTTGTTTGGCAAGTGTTTTGGTTTTGTTTGCTAAAATTTTCTAAGCCGCTTTCATTCATTAAGTTGCCCGCATTTGAAAGACATTTGCCAGGCTAACGCATTAGAAGGCGCAAAAGTTGCACAAATTTTGCATAATTAGGTGAAGGCGAATTCAGTTCTCTCTCTCTCTCTGTTTCTCTAGCTAGATTTAAGGAGAATGGAGTAGAATGAACTATTCCGAATGGCATAAAGCACAGAAAGGAGATGACGACGATGATTGCATAATGTGTGACTGAGAATAAGAGAATCAGAATGATGATAATGGTGATGGCTTGGAATCAGCGGAGACAGAGAGAGAGAGAGACAAGAAATCAGTGAGAATCAGTGAAATTAAATGAACTAAGCGACTCAAGTCGAGTCAAGGAACCCATAAGCCATAGGAAGAGTGAAAAGCGACATGCTAATTAATGCTACATTTATATATATAAATGGAAAAATAGAAAACACAGCCCGGAACTGTTCTGTTCTCCCGCCCCTCTCCTGCCTCCCTCTCTCTCTCTCTCTCTCTCTGTGTGTGCATTGAAGTGCATGCTGAAGCATTTGGCTGCATTCGCGGGGCTTAAAAACTTTTGCACTACGACTGGGACGACGGCCATCATGAGTCATTATCATGCGCCTCATCAGCGGCAAAGGCAACGGCAACGGCAACGGCAATGGCAACAACGTCAACACCGACGACAGCATCTAACGCCAAAGTCATTAAACTTGCTCAGCATCCACAGCACAGCACAGCCAGAATCAAAATCCGAGCCCGAGACGGACTCGGAGCCGCCGCAGCCCGATCCCAAGCCAAAGAACTTTGAAAGCCAAACGTCAACTAACGACTAATTTGCGCATATGACAGGGCGACATGCGAGTCGTTTGGGAGTTGGGTCTGGGTCTGGGCCTGGGCTTGGGCCTGATGTCAATGATGTTGCTGTTGCCGTTGCCGTTGCGGTTGGGCTGCTGCTGGGATTGTTCTATGCATTTGCTTCCCATCTCCATCTCCAACTCTCTTGGGCAGCTTGGTTTTTGAACTGTCTGAATGTTGCTTTTTCCCCATCTCCATCTCCAACTCCATCTCGAGAGCGGTGAAGTGGGATGGGGGGAGGGCACTGGCTTTAAGCTCTCATAAATGTTGGGCTCTTTAGACAGACAGTTATGCCTTTTAAATGATAAGAAATTGACAGTAACTGCATGGCCCTTGTGAGCTTGCTGCAGAGCAACAGCAAAAACAACAACAAATTGAAGTATGCAAATTATGATATAAATTCTCTCTCTCTCTCTTGCTTGATGAGATATGCACGCCTATTAATTTGTTAGTTTAAATATCGTATAACATAGAGGTGTAAGGCACGCAACAGTAAATTATTGAAAGGGCTAACAAAAACGAGCGAAAGAAAGTCATGTTGCGCGGTGGCAAACTACAAACAGTGCTTAATTGCTGGGAAATCACGTGTCAGCCCATCCATTGTATACACACACACACCACATTCATATATGCGACAGTTTTCCCCTATCTGCTGCCTTGGGGCAAAATGGAGGTCACCCCTCACCCACCTTGTGATTATGTGTTTAATCTTTCAATAACACAAAATAAAACCATACAAGAAATATGACGATATGATTAACATTTAACCGACTATTTAATGCACTTTCCACCGATCGACCATCGATCGTTATTCAGACATTCACTAATACTCTTTAGAGTTCTCAACATTTCCTTTTTTTTAATCCGTGTCGGGCAAGTTGTTGGACAACTCTTCAAATTGTAGTGTATAGAAATAATAGTGTCTAAAGGGGCAAGTAACTGCAATTGCAGCCACAGCAGATGCACACCTTCAGGGGGCAGTCTAATTAAACAGGACAGTGAAAATGTGCCCTCTGTTTGGAGTTGTTGGTGTTGTTACTGTGCCATTGACACGTGTGCACAGCAGCAACAGCAACAGCAGCAGCAACAATAATGCTTTAACCGTTGTCCAGCCGGATGCAGTTCAGCCGATAGGCTGTTAACGCACACACACGCACGCACACACACACACACACACACACACACACACACACACACACACACACAGAGAGAGGGAGAGAGACACAACAGCGAGGAACAAAAATTGCGTCTGCTGATTTTCCGTTGCCAACAGTTGCCGGGATACAGGCACACACACTGACACACACACACACACATTTATATATGTATACAGAGATTCACGCACGTGATTTATGTGCGTGGGCGCGCATTTTAAGGTGGTTGACAATGTCGAGAACGAGGACCAAGCAGCGGGCAAACCAACAATGGCTGCCCATTGCTATGGCCGACATCAGTGACAACAAAAACAACAACATCAACAAACTGTTGGTGGCAACTTTATTGAAATTCGCATATTTTACGTGGCGTTGGCGTCGTTGGTGTCGTTGGTCGTTGCCCGTTGCTGGCTGGGTGCAATTCAATCAGGATATAATTTTATGCGTAACTTAAACACGCAGGATATGTTAATATTGCGGCACTCACCCAGCCCTCCAACCATCTATGGCCAGCTATGACAATAACAACAAAAAATCGTCACAGTTTACGCTTGAAATAACAGACACACACACACACACACATACAAAAGAGAGATCTATAGATATAAATGTATAACTATGTGTCTGTGTGTGTGTGTGGGTGTGTGTAAATAACTTTGTTCTGGCATGATTAATTAATTGTATTTAAAGGCTAAATGCCTCTAGCTTTCATTTGATTAAATTTCCATGGCCCGCGCCCGGACCCTTGTCAGGTCAATGGCTAGGCAAATTGTTGCCTGAAAAGTATGCAACAGAAGAGGAAAAAATACAAAACACTGACAGGGACAGCAATGAAATCATTTTACTCATTATTGTTATACCCATTAAACAAAACGTCAACCCGAAAAGGGCATATTCAGTATACACCCAGCACAAGCGAATAATGAGCGAATAGTAGATAAAGTAATCGAGGAATCATTCAATCCATGAAACTCCTCTGAATAGAGTGCAATTCTCCGGCACTAACTTGATTTTTCGGAACGATCAGTGCAATATAGAACAGCGAGGGTATTGCAACATTTGATCCTCATCAAATGACAAATGGAAAATATTGTAAATTTTATTAGTGGTAATCAGTTTTTTGTGTTTTTTTTTTTTTTGTATAGCTTTTCTTTTTGCTATGAACTTTTGCTGGAACGTTTTGGTTTCAAATCTTATTAACTATTTTTTGTTGCCCCGCGCAATTAATTGATGGTGGCCTGGCCTGGCCTGATGGTGTTTTTTCCTGCTTTTTTTTCTGCCACATTTTCATAATTGATTGATTACATTCATAATGGTTGGTAATTTGTGCAACAATTTAAGAGTATAATAATACAATATAATAATTTTGTTGTTATTGCTTGCTTTCTCGTTTTGGTTTGGTCTGCTTTGGTTTTTTGCACAATTCTATGGCTAATTTGGTTAATTAAATTTTTGCTATATTTATTACGTGACTTGCCTGACTGAAGGCTTTAATTATACGCATTTATATATTTAGACATTTACGTTAACACGCCGAGAAGTTGACGTGTCTCTCGTGTGTCTCGTGCTGCCTCAGTGTTGCTATCTTCCTGTCTCTTTGTCTGCTGCATAATCAATGGCCAACAATAGCAACAAGAAGCAGCACCACCAACAACAACTATGCCCCGTGGAAATGAGAAAAACTCACACGCACATCCACAGGGGGCAGGCTGGCAGTCAGCAGTCAGCACTCGGACAGTTGTCCAGTTGTCCAGTTGTCCAGTTGTTGGCCAAAGTTATGAAACAAAATACGTAAATCTCTTTAGTTGGCTCATAATTATGACATTAAGCGACGATGCGGCTTGAATTTTAATTGCCACATAGACGGGCCAGTTTTTACGTGAGTGTGTTTCTTTTGTGAAGGTGGCCGCGAAGGGTGGGGAGGGGCGGCGAAGAGAATCAGTATTCAGTATTTATTAATGTTTTTTGTTCTTGGTTTTTATGTTTATTAATAAATAATTTCCAACTTGAGCCAATTTGTGGGCTTTGTACAAGAAAGCTAAAGCAATTTATGGCCTGGCTACATATGTTTCCATTTCACCGAAATAGCACACTTACAATATTTTATAGTCAGGAGCGGATTGGAAGTGAGAAGGGAGGGAGTTCGAAGAGAAATTCAAAGAAACTTAGAGCAGATTAGTAAGAAATTTTAGTTTGATTAATTTATAAGTATTATTTTGGTATATGTAGATATTGATTCTATGGAGAAGGACATTGGGAATGGGAATCGAGAATTGAGAATGACCCTAATTGGCAGAGAAAAGTTTGATATCATCTGTTTAGTGAATGTCTCATGACTCAAATGGGAAGTGATTGATTTCAAATCTCTGTTGGGGCACTTTTACCAGATGTCTCTCTTCTTCTCTGTGTCTGCTTCTGTTTTTGTCTTTGTCATTTGGCCAGTGACATGTAAATTAAGGTTAACCCTCTAATTGTCATTGCCGAATGTGTTGGCCAAGTGAGTTTATGCCTTCCTGCCTTTCCGCTCAGTTGATGTGATGCTCTTTTATGATGTTTGTTTGTGTGTTGCTTACATGAAAATTAAATTAAATCGCCATGAAAATACGGTAATTTGGTTTTAGGTTTTGTTATAAAATTCACACTAATTCCAAGCTCTCTCATCTTGTCGCTGGCATTATATGGGCATTAGATAAGACTCGTTGCCCTTCACACGCATGAACTTTGAAGTGCATTAAAAACACACACACACACACACACACACAGACACACAAAAACAAAAGTAATAAAACCAACAGCAATAGTAATAGCAATAGCAATAGCAACACCAACAACATTCAACGGCGGCAGCATTTGCAATTTCCGTACGATTGTCTTCGCTGCCGATAGAAATCTAAGGCAAAATGTTGCAATGCCAACAGGCAACAAGCAGCCAACGAGCAGCAACACAACAAGCAACTGAATAAAGTTATTAGCGCATTTAACTGTGTATTCACACACACAAACACTCTATGTATTCACATTGTTTGTTCGTCTGGCCAGTAACAACAACAGCAACAACAGCAACAGCAACAACAACAACTGCGAATGCAATTTCCATTTTAATTATTTCAGCAAAAAGGCAACGGGCAGACGCTCCGTAGACAAACGAAACCATGGCAAGAGTCAGCAGCTCCTACGTGGACGGTGGCGCAGGCGCAAAAATAACCAGCAGCTACACAACAACAACAGCAACCAGCAATCAGCAACACAGCCAAGCAGCAAAACGAAGCAACAAAAAAATACCAAAATTAGTCACACAATTCGTGAATCGTTTAAAATACAAATGCAGAAAACGAGACAAGCTCGAAAAGTTTATGGAGCATCATACATCAAAATGCAATCAATTGGTCCAAACTGACATTGGAAATTTCAAAAGGGGAAATTAAAGTAAAATTTGTATATAAGTTGCAAATGCAGGACAATTGCCAAACTTGCGAAGCGACTCTCGCACTCGTACTCAACGATGGAATCGTTGCTGCTGCATTTAAAAATGTGAATTAAAAATTCCACTTGTTGTTGGTTGTTGCTGTTGTTGTTGGTGTTGTTGCTGGTGTTGGTGTCGTCGTTGCTGCTGTTGTTAGTGTTGCTGTTTTCGCTGTACATGTTGTTATTGCTATTGTTAATGTTGTTGCTGTTGGTGACAATTGTCATGGGTTACCTTTGCCAGCAGCAACTCTTGTTTTCTTGTTGTTGTTGCTGCTGTTGTTCACTTTTTTCGTTGTTTTTTTTTGTGCATTTTCTGCATAAATATTTCAACACTTTCGCTTTTGTTTTGTGTCACACACACACACACACACACACAGATACACGCACACATTCATACACACGAAATTGAAAAAGGGAAAAATTGTTTTAATTATTCCCATCGTGAGCTAGCGACCTTTCTCCCTCTTCTCTTGCCGCTTGCCTCTTCCCTCTCGCCTCGCGCCTCTTCTACATGCCACTGCCACGCCCACCACCACCTTCCTTTTGCTTGCTGTTGTTGCTGTGCATTTTAATTGCATTTTTGCATTTTTATTTAATTTTACATTTGCTGCATCCAATTTGTCGTCGTCGTTGAAGTAATTTTGTAATAATTTTTCTCTCTTTCTTTCTACTGTAAATGGTTTTATTTTTGTTGTCGTTGTCGTTGTTTTTGTTTGGATTCATTTCGTTGTTGCTGTTGCTTTTGGTCGTTGTTGTTTTTTTTATTATTTCTTCCCACGCACTTTTGTGAGTGTGTGTGTGTGTGTGTGTGTGTGTGCAGAAAATGAGGCCCATTGTAGCCATTGTTGCTGTCGTGATTTGGTTTGCGTAATTGTTAAAAGTAAAACCGAAACCCAAATAAATATCTACTCATAATAATTTTGTAATCTTTCAACGCGACTTTTAAATTTGTTGATAGGCTCACTCGAAACGATTCTTCAAGCAAAGACAAACCGAAACGGAAACAAGAGTTCTCCCCCCGTCCCTTAATCGTTCCCTGTTCTTTGTCCACTTTGAACTTTCTGAGCTACCCACGTCCGAGTTGTGACTTCCTTTGATTAGGCGGCGCTGCGTCTGCGCAATTCTAGTGACCCAATTTCGAAATTGATTTCCACATTATTCAATGGATTCATTTATTGTCTGTGTCTTGTTTATGGCCGCCTCTGTGTTTCTTTTGAATCGATTCACATTCATTTAACTTGATTTGTTTGCTTAGCTTCTGTGTTGTCTCTCTGAGCCGGGTCATTTGTCTTGTCTCTCGCTCTTTTTGGCCTAAGCCGATTACGAAAAATTTACATACATATGGCAATTATGCGACCATTTGTACACAAAGTGTTGCCAAATATTGTGGGTATACATTTCATGATTGGCGAAAAGATCAATCAAATCACAAAATGTGAATGAATTACTCATTAATTGCCGCCCCGCTCTGACACCTACCAACGGCTGTCTGTCTGTCTGTCTTTCCGTCCGCCTTGACCTTTCGACGCGAAGGGCCTCTAGGTTCCGTCCTGTTCGGTTCGGTTCATTTCCCTGATTACATAAGGCTAAGGCAATATGAAAAAAAGGCATTTTTTTACACAAAATGTAATTAATACAACATCAAAAGCTGCCATCGATATAATAAATTAATTAAAATGATATCAAAGCGAAAGTTACAAAGTGGCAAAAAAGCGAAGCGCGAGGCACGGCAAGGCAAGGCAAGGCAAGGCGAGAACGAGGCATGAGGCATGAGCCATGAGCCATCAACGGAATCGAATGGAATGAGGGAGCTAAAGAACGAGATTCACTCTGGAACTTGGCCTCGAGCAATGGCCGCGCCGGTCCGAGCCCGAACCAGAACCCAAACCCAAACCCAAACCCAAACCGCCGCTCCAAGTAACAGTAACAAATAATTAGCTTGTAAACTAAAAGTCATCATTAATAATGATTACCGCCCGGGTTCTACTATGTGGGTGCCCCCGTGACTCCGAGATGGAGCTATAGCTATTCACATATACATATATACTATAGCATAAACGTCAACATAATTAAGTGAACGACGCTTCTGCCATGGACTTTTTTCTCTCACTCCCTCTCTGTCTCTTTCTCGCTCTCTATCTGTGTATATATGTATATATGTATGTATTTCTTTTGCTGCGATTTATTTCGCATTAACGTTCAATATTGCTTGCTAATTAACCACAACCAACCAACTAAGTTGCCAAAAAAAACACACAACTCCAGTCACACGGCAGGGGGGTGAGGCGAGGGGGCTATAATGACAGCCGATATACGATACGATATTTCTCCATCATCTGCCAAATGCTAAAAGAAGGATGATGCTTCAAAATTTTGCGGCTACTAATTAGCAGCGGAGTAAAAACTTCTTGATGATACGCTCAAAGCATTTACAGTTGCGGGGGCACACACACACACACACACACACACACAGTTACTGTCAAAAAAAATTGCTCTAGAAACGAGCAAATCAAAATCTAACTACATTTTGGCGTGCTGCATTGCCGTTAGATGGTCGTGGCCATATAATTGCCATTTTCCGTTAAGACCATATACGGGGATTACATACCCAATTCCCAATTCCAAGTTCCCAGTTCCCAGTTCCTCTGTGGGCCAGGTCAAAGCAGCTAACGCTACTTTTTTGGTTCTATTTGGGAGACCAGAGAAAAATGGGTAAAACGTAACAAATCGGAAATAGCAATTACTCATACCAAAATGTTGGGGTTTGGGGGGAGAGCTTGTATAAAAACGCGATTTCAGTGAGTTATATCCTGAATAAGATTCAGTGCGAAAAAAATGTATTTAAAATTGGGACAATGTCAAATTTAGGATCGATTATTTCCGATATATCGACTTCTTAAGAATTGCCGAATATTTTAGAACGCTGTCGGAGCTGCACTCGACGCTCTGCTGATCTAAAGGTTGATCGATATTTACATCGATGACAGTCTAATTTCAAATATTGGGGTAATATCGTTAAATATCGAATACCTCTAGTCCTTTATCTAGTTATGGTGATACTTAATATCTTTTACCATTTCTTCTTCCATGCAAAATGGAATGGAATTTCACGTGGCTAGACCCATAAATTGTTTTTTCGCCCTCTCTTTCTGTCCCTCCCTCTGTGTTGCCGTCCTTTTTGGTTATTTTTCTTCTTTGTGAGTGCAATAAAAATTGATATATAATGGATTATCGGTTATTACACGCTCGATTACTCGTCATATCCCCATTGCTCTGCACTGGCCACTCCTTAAGTGCTGCGTCCTTGTCCAGGCGCGCAGTTCTTTCAGTTCATCCATATGCACACACATTTTTTGGGTATACATTTTAATGAGCCGCTGACTATTTTTCACTTTTCCTTCTTCGCCTGCGGCATAATTTGCATGTGTATACATTCGCAAGGTCGTCGGTTGGTCGCTTGGCCGCGTGGCTGCTTGGTCGTACGGTCGTTCGGTCATATGGCTGACAAACAAACGAAGGCATAAATAATCGTACAAAGTATTGCGAGCCATAAATATTTAAGTCTCCAGTGGTGGGTGGAGGAGTCCAAGATGCTGATAATGACGATGATGACGATGCCAATTCTGATGATGATGTTGGCAATGGCGATGCCGAGAGACGCGCTGAGTTCACACAATTTCCATGCAGCAGCCGACAATAAAGCGCCATAATAAAGGCAACACAAGCAACTGCAGCAAAGTAGCAACAACAATAAACAAGGAGCGCAATTTCACTGACTACTGAGAACTTTACGTACTGTGACGAGGACGAGGACGAGGACGAGGTGGAGGACTCGAACATTCTCGTAGACGGAGCCGTAGACCCCAACTACACATTGCCATTGCCTTGAATTGCATTGCACTGCACAAAACTTAGCCCCAACAGAACAGAACTGAACTGAACTCAACTCAACTGGACTCAACAGTACAGAACTGATGTGAACGACATGGAGGTACATGGGTTAATGGGGCGTATGCGTAATGTGTCTAGTTATTAAAACTTAAAGAGGCGTTGAAAGTTGCAGTTATCAGACGACTGTCTGGACTTGACATTCATTCGCTTACCATGAGTGAGGGGAACTTACCTGAAATAGAGAAAGAAAAAGTTTTACATTAGAATTTAAATATTTTTTAGAACTACTAATTAGATTAAAGTTGTAAGCTGAAATGTTATAGGCTCTGGACAAACGGTTCAAGGGATAACTGATCGAATGAAGTAGGTGTAACTAGAGAGAGAGAGAGCGACAATTTGTCCTAGTCTCTATTATCTATTCTGGGTTGATATTCTATTGCACTATGTATGTTGGCTTCTTGCTTGAGATTCTCCATCAAGTTGTTCGCCAAGTGTATTTATTATGTTTGCCTGCCATTGTTGTACTTGCCCCTGTTGCTTTCATTTATATTGCCCTGGTCAACCCCCCGAACACCGACCACCGAACACCGAGCACCCAACCCAATCCCCATCCCCAATTGCGCCCATTCACACTCCCCTTTTCCACCCTTGTTGCCTGCTGCTCCTTGCCTCACTGCTTTTCATTCATGCGCCTCATGCTGCGCACTCATTTACCCTTTAACCGAAACATTCAACTGCCTTTACCTCCTTCTGCCTTTCCTTGCCATTTTTTATTTGTTGTTGCTGTTGTTTTTTTGCATATCATTTGCGCGCATCTTTTGGCCCCCCCATCCCCCCCCCATCAAGCGTTTCCCCTTCTCAATCGTCCAGTTAAGTGCATTACAATGAACTACGTAGGGGACGCCGCTGCTGCTGCTGCTGCTGCCGCCGCCGCCTTCACGCCTCCCCGCCGTGACTCGTAAATAAGTTTTATTGTGTTTGTGTGCCCACGCCCCCAAACAACAGCAACAGACATCCTCATCCTCATCCTCATCCTCATCCTCACCCTCATCCTCCGTCCCACTCTTTCTGCTCTGTTGTTGCAAGTTATCGTTTCCTTTTGTTTTGGTAATTTAGCAAGCGCGCGCCAACCAAGTCGTCTAAATTGCTGGCATACATTTGCCAGCTGGCAGTTGCTGCTGCCCACAGCGACGATGTTGCTGCTGCTAGTGCTGCTGTTGCTCTCGCTCTGTTGCTGCTTTCTTGGTCCCAGGCAAATGACTACAAAGTGGGCTTAGCTTGGCGAACTGGGGCCAACTCTTGAGCGCAGTTTCGGCTGCCGTCGCCTAAATTATGGCAAAGTCAGCCATCCACCTACTCCTCCTAGTCCGTTGCTGATGTTGCTGCTGCTGTAGCTGTAGCTGTAGCTGTTACTGTTGCATATTTAAGAGCAAATGTGCTGCTGCAATTGTTGCGCGTTTTTATTGTTTTGGGAATAAGTGCGGATTTATAGAAATTTTTAGTTTTTCCACTGTTCAGAGAGCTCTAAGCATTACCCACGCCCTCTCAGTTTACCCCGCCCACTGCCCACTGCTCACCTCCCACCTCACACCGTCCATCGTTGTAATGTGTTTTGGGGTCCAAATAAAAATAATGCAAGAATATTCTTTTAAAAGAGAGAATTTCACATTTGGATCGACAGAAGGAACGAACAGGAACGGACAGACGAAAAAGACCCATGGGTCCACTGACTTCAAAGTGGGTGTGGCTATCCACATTAGGCCCACTCTAAGAGTCCACAAATTACTACCTCACCCCTCGACTACCTCACCCCTTTGCATGTAAATGTGCAGTTTGCTCTTGGCCTCTTGGCAGCATCAAAATTAATATACATACAACTGACTAAATGACTGCCTCTGGCAATGGAACGCGAACTATCTATGATGATGGGTAGGGTGGCGGAAAAGGGGCATGGGGCATGGGGCATGGGGCAAGACAGATACCGGGCAAAAGCGGCACAATAATAACAATGAAAATCTACAGAAATGCTCTGCTCTTCTCTTCTCTCTAACTAACTACAACAAATTGCCCATTTGGCAGAGAAAATGATGAGCAGTGGCCGCAGGCGGAGGAGTAGTTGGCCAAGAGTTGCCGACCGAGTTGCGGCTCTAGGGGTGGGGGGTGGGAGAAGGCAGTGACATGGGCGACATTAATTGGCTGCCATGTCATTTTGTTTATGCGCTATGCTTCTTCTAAACATCCTGTCAACGCCACACAAATTAGGTTACAAAACATTTTAGATATGTAGATAACGAAAAGAATGAAAAGTACAACAAATGCAAGGGAAATGCTGCATCTCACAAGTAGAAATGAGTACGAAAAATCTACAAAGTAAGACACACAAAATAGTTATTATTCAAATGCTATATAGTTGGGTTATATAGCTGTCCAGCAAATTGATTATGATTATAGTTGTTGGTGGCAATCAGAAGACATTCCTTGCATCCCTTTTTAGTAGTTGACCAGGTTATAGTTTAGCCTGACATCAGAAGAGATTTACTAGGGAAGTTGAAATTGTGACAAGCGTAAAAGCCACAAAAGAACCATTTGATAGCCATGACCTAAAGCCAAGAATTTTCAGTGGTTGCCAGAGGCAGCTAGAAGAAGATGGGAAGAGGGCAGCAAAACATTTTGCATAATGCAGCAGAGAAGCCAGAAGGCAGTTGGCAGCTTTCAGCTTATGCATTACGCATACGCAGAGGAGGCCGGGCAGGACGCAACAAATAACAAGAGGAGAGTGGAGAGTGCAAAAAGGAAAAGGAGGAGAAGGGGGAGAAGGGATGGAAGTCAGGCGCATTTTGCGTATGTCAGGCAGGAATCTTCTACTCTCTGTACCTGGAAAGTAAACTGACTATCTCTGGCTAGACAGGCGTATCATTAACGCAGCAACTGCAACTGCAACTGCCTTTGCCGCGCATGTGCCACTTACGTATGTACAAATGCTCGTTCTCTGTTCTCTGCTCTGTGTTCTGGCAAAAAGTCTCGTAACGTGGCTTGGCGAAAACTAAGCTGCTATCATGTTCAAGTGCTTGGCCCCAAAAAAAAGAAAAACAACACACACACACATGTAGAGAACAAAAATAATAAAAAGCAACACCAACTGCCAACTGGCAACTTGCAACAACTCGAAACCAAGGCGAGTGGCGGCAATGTGTAGGGCTTCTGTTACTGTTGCTGCTGCTGCTGCTGCTGCATGCATTTCCACTTGAGCTAACCTGAGGTGTCACATTCGTCGTCGCCGTCACTCACAGTCTCAGTCAGTCAGTCAACTCCTCCGCCGCCGCCGCCGTCGACTCTGACTCCAACTCCGATTCCGACTCCATTGTGCTCCGTCAGCTTTAGCTGTTTGGCTGTTGCAATTCTTTTGGTATTTGTGGCAGCCACAAAACGAATCTCATTTTTGGTTTTTGCATTGAATTGATGTCTTCGTCTCGCTGACACCTTGAGGTGTTCATTTTCATGTCAAAAGAAAATGCGCTTAATTATGCATCGTTTTTCGTTCTCTCGGTTTCCATTTGAGTGTTTGCAACTAAGTAGAGCATGCCGCAAGGCCAGAGATTGCGATTGCGATTGCCGTTGTCGCTGTCGTTGTCGGTGTTTGGCATTCCAATACATAAAAATTTACGCAATAATATTAAAATGGACGAGGGTGTCGGGGAAAAAGTTCGTTAAATCTCTGGTGGAAATATGAATGAATACTTTATTGAATATTGTGCAACGTATGCAAAATGATGGGCCCCCGAAACATTTCTAGAGAGCCGTTGCCGTTGCTTCTGCTGTTGCCCGTTGCCCGTTGCTGGTTGCCATGGCCATTGCCGTTGCCGTTGCCGTTGCTGGTAAACCGAAGACCACAACTGACAGGAAACCATTTAAACTGACCTCAAATGACAACGACAGTGACAGGACCCAGGCTCCAGACCCACACATACACACACGCACACGCACACACACACACACATACTATAAACATATATGTATGTATGTATAAAAATAAAAACCAACCATAGATGGACAAAAAAGGGAACACAACACAGCAGAACACAGAGCATCGCAATGCAGCAGAGAAACAAAAAAAAGATGGTAGCCCAGCCACAAACAAATTGGCAGCAATTGGACACCAACAAAAAGCGACTAAAGCAGAGGTAGAGCCTCCCGTCTCTCTCTCTCTCTCTCTCTTTCTCGCTGAAAAGTGCAACAAATTTTATTAAAAAATACTACAATAACAAACAATAAGTAACTGAAAGTATGCAAATATATTTACACATGAGGAGAACCGAAATGTGCTAGCTACATATATATCGATTCACTTGCAACACACAGAGTATAAAAGAGCCAAATATGCATCAATCGGGCATTTTTCGGATACTCTTACTACGTACTTTCTTATGGGAATAGGTCCAGAAACAGGCCCTTGGTGTGGTGTGTGTGAGCCGGCTTGAATGCATTTAAAACAAATCTCCATACATATTTGTAAGTAACGGTTCACAACCGCTTGTGAACTTGGGGCAAACGAAAGAATCTTCAACATCGTAAAAACCTGTGTGTGTGTGTGTGTGTGTGTGTGTGTGTGTATCTTCTTTATTCTGTTGATTTAAGGCAACTTTGGCATTGCCAACTGAATAAGTTTTAGTGGGTAAATTTAGTGGCCCCATCCACTTAACTTGCTTCATCTAGCCCACTTTATGATCTCACATTTGCCACACAGTTCTGGCTGCTGTTACGGAGATGCAATGCAATGCGATGCAATGCAAATTGCAACTCTTATGCAAGGGCATCAACGGCAGCAAAAAGAAGGTAACTCAACACGCAGCAACTTGGAATGAGGCACTTGGTATGGGTATGGGTATGGGACTGGGGACTGGGTCTGGGGTCTCAGATCTGCGAACTCGAAGCCACATCTTAGAGAGCGCTCCGCTTTATGCTCCGCTCCCTAGTTACAGTCACAAAATGCAATTTTAGCTTTCAATTGGCCGTGGAAACGCAGTTGTTGTCGTCGGTTGCTGTTGCTGTTGCTCTTGCTGTAGTTGTTTCTGTGCAATTTTTTTTTCCTTTTCTGGTTTTTTTTTTTTTTTTTTTTTGGTGCGGGTTTGGGTCATTTTCGTTGTTGTATTTGGTTTGGTTTCGCCTTTTGCCGCATACAATGGCCAACGATAACTTTGCATTACATTAGTATATATGTTCATGTCGATGTCCATGTCCATGCTTTTGTATTTGGATATGTGTGGAAGTGTGCAAGTGTGTGTGTGTGTGTGTGTGTGTGTGTGTGGGAAAGATATAGTTCTTCCCTTCCCCCTCATACCGCTCAAAAACTGGTTTTCGGCTATGCTCCTTTTCACTTTAGCATTTGCAACAATTGCAACAGTTGCAGTTGCTGCTGCTGTTGCCGGCTGCTGATATTTTTATTTATTATTTTCATAGCCAAAAGACAATATCAATACATTGATTTTTATGTATGTATGTACACCCCCCGCCACCCCCATCCACCGTCCTGCCGTTCTTTGCCTCTCTTTACTTTTTGTTATTTTACTTTTTGTTCGGTCACATCTGTAGAACTGTAGAAAAAAGCCAAAGGCAAACGAAACACAATGCAAAAATTGTGATATGTGAACTTTTGACTTGCATCTATCTCTCTATCTCGCTCTCGTTTTCCCTCTGTGTGTGTCTTATCATTATGAACAGCTGTTAGCTTTATTATCAAATTGTCATGACTTGGCCATTTGGCTCAATTTACGTCATGGTGAGATTCACGTGCTTTTCCTTCTTTTAGTTCCACCAGTAAATAAATCACTTTCGCTATAAGTATCAATCTCTGACATGTGGCAAAAGTTGAACTTAAACTTCACACACACTCACATACACACACACTCACATACACACACACACACACACACACAAACACACACACTGACACACAGCGGGACAGATCAGGTCCGTCTCTGTCTTGGGCAAAAAGAAAGCAAACAAAATGTTGTCACACTGAAATGCGGATACAATAAAAGTTTATTTTTTTCTCTCCCTTTTTTTCTGGCTGCTGATGCCGTCGTCGTCGCGAGTCGCCAAAGTGCACCCCATGGAGCAATCACTCGATGCCAGTAACAACAGCAACAAGAAGAGCACAAGCACATCAACAATATTGGTAAGGATACAGGGGAAGGAGTGCAAGAGGGCAGCAGGCAGCAAGGAATAAGAAGCCAAGCGAATTCATGGGCGTAGCCATCAAAAGCCACCAATTGCATTTCTTTTTACCACCAGAGCAGGAGGCTGTGGCGCAGCCTGTAAACCTGAAGTCTCTTTCGATGAATGCAAATGACGAGTGTGAAGAATACCCAACTAAAGATAGCAGATACTTGATCCTAAAATATGAATGACTCAATGATATGTCCGGAAAGTATCGTATCATGTTTCCATTCTATTTAATCATGCCCCCTCTAGGGGGAGGTACAATACTCTGAGGGACGCCCTTGTCAGGAAGGACCCTGCTTTCTGTCTCTGTCTCTCTTTCTCTGCCTGTCTGTCGGGCATTAATGGCAGCTGGTGTTGTTGTGGTTGTTGTTGCTGTTGAAGCTTCTTCATTGCGCCCCCGATCCCTTTGTTGCTGTCGTCGTCATCGTCACACGCATCTATAAAAGTTTATTAAATTTACAAGGAACTTTTATGCAGTTACTTTCTGACATGTTGCCCTGCTCCTCCTTTCGTTTCGTTTCGTTTCGTTTCCTTGCCCTTCCTTTTCTTTATTCTTGCCTTTCTCCTCCGCCTCCGCACCATTCTTTCATTCTGAGTTCTCTTTGGCCATAAAATTGACAACGACAATGTAAATATGCCACAACAAAATCAAACCCAAGCCAAAGCCCAAACCCAAACCCAAACTCAAACCCGAGCAGGATTTCAATTTAAATGAACTTGCAGATGATTTTTTTATTTTGTTGCTTTTGCTTTTCATCCTTCTTCTTGTTTTTTGTTCAATAATTTTGCAGGTCATATGGAAAATTACGGTTACAGCAACAACAACGACAACAGCAACAGCAGCAACATTGAAAGGTATGCAAATAAAAGCTGAAAGACAGAAAAATTAAATCAATCGCAGCTGCATTTGCATCGAACTGCTGATACCCTCTACGGCAACTGACAGAATGACAGAGTCCAATATATAAATTTGCACTGATCTTGGCAGACGATAGGATATAATCAACGAGTTCATGACTGATTAGAAGTATTTAAATATACCCATCATAAACTATCCATGGTGGAAAAAACTAACAACTTTCAATATATCGGTGATCGAGATGTCCTTTAATATTTGAGTGGGGTCGTACTCCCTGAATAAATGAGTAACGAATGGATATACCCTTTCGGGTATAGAGTATGTATGCAAAAGGTTTCACAACGACATTGAAATACAGCAGGCAACTTGTCACATGTCACAATTTAGTGGCTGATTTTTGTTTTCAGAATATATATATATACATTTATTTTTTTTTCGTTCACAAGCGGATGAACTGTGTGAATGCTGTGATGAGGGAGAGATCGAGGTGGAGTGCCAGTGTGAGTGGGAGGGGGAGGGGGGAGAGCGGCGGAGTCTGGGGCCGTTATCATGTCTCACTCTGGTAACGCCAACGCCGTGCGCCGTATGGCATACGTGTTTGTTCGGTTCGGCTCGTTCGCAGTGAAAGGAAGTTGACCTCTAAAGTTTAATGCATTTAAATAAATCTTGAAACAAAAACACATTAAGCGAACCGAAAACGAAGCTGAAAGCGAAATAACCAAGTCACAGCACAGAGCCACAGAGCACGAATTTGTTGCAAAAATCACAAAACAAAAATCAAAAAGCCAAAAAAAAAAACAAAAAACAAAAAAAAAAACAGAAACAAAACATTAAAAATTGTTGCAATTGAATTGGCGACGCGTGTAGTCCAGCCGCCTAGCCATAAAAAAGCCGGTTGGCCCGCTGGCCCGTGTGAGGCTATGACTCATAACGCGTATACGCACGGGTGTACGGAGCAGAAATGGTGGACAAGCGTAAATGCTTTCTTAATGCAAATGCAAATCGCATTTAAATTAACATTTATTTTTTTTATATTAATTAAGCGATCTTTATCTTTGAATAATTAAGTGAACATATTGAGGAAATATTTGTGACAAATCAAAGTAATGATCTGGTGTGGAAGAGATACGATTCGGATTCTGGTTCAATGCCTTCAATCAAAATATATATGTAGAGGATTACCGATTTACGGTTTCTACTTGCCAGCAATGATTGTCCAATTCCTTCAACTGTACTTTTAATCTGACTCACAATTATGACTGGTTTTGTTGTTCCCTGTTTCCCACTTTGAAAAGTGTTCGAATCGACGTAATCGGATCTTATTCGGTTTTTACTAGTAATAAAAGTAAATAATGATGGCTAAGGTATAAAAAGAAACCTGTTGAGCTTTTATAACAGCATTTGTAAAACTGCAGATGGCGTCAGAATTGCCAGTTGATAGATACATACATACATACATAGTTCGATTAGATGGTCACTAAATTGATTTTCTGTTTCACAGCCTGGTGAAAATTCCTTCCTGATTTACCTTTACAGTAAAAGTAATGAACAATCCATCCTACTTATTATGTGAGCTACTTTTGATGGCGAAAAGTTATTGAAAGATTTGCTAAATGAGAGCAACTTAATTCGCATGACCTTGTGCAGAGACAGAGAGAGATACAGAGATACGGGAACGAAATTGAGAGAATGAGAATGCCCGTATATCATCCGCTTATCGAGTGGGAGCATCATCATCATCTTTGTTGAGTGTTTCACTTCCGTTGCTTTGTTGTGGCTTCCTCTTGTACACTTTTGGTTTTTTGCTGCTGATTGCATCTCTGCAGTTTACGGCCCAAAAGTTAGTTTACAATCGCCTTACCCAAACGGGCAGTGGAATAACAAATTCAACACCAAACAGCAGCAACATCAATGTCAACATGGGCAACAACACCCAACACCTGCTTGAAAAAGTATCTCAAATTACATTTCCTTGTCACATTTCATAAGATTTTCTGTGTGTTGTTGTTGTGGCAGCTTCAACTCAATTATGCGGACAATTAAGCATAATTTTCTATAGGGAACTTTTGCAAACTCAAGAGATCAAGAACTTTTGTTGCCTGTCAAAATCTATTTCAATTCCGTGCGGATTTTCGTTGTTATTATTCGAGTTGCTCTTGCTTGCGGATTAATTGTGGTTAATGACGAAATGCCACATAAATTTGCTTAATAGAGCAAAATGAAATTCAAAGCGAGCGAGAAAAAAAACACCGAGCAAGCAAAAGCACTCGGCGGACTTGTCAATCAAAATTTGATCAATGAGCTCGTTTTCGTTTTCATTTTCAATTTGAATTTAAATTTGGTGTAGGTCTTCTACCTCAACCTATTTATCTCTATCCCTCTCTCTCTTTGTGATCTGTCCTCAAATTGATTGTAGGCTTGTGCGATGGCTGGTCAATAATATTATCGTTGTAGAGCAATGATAGACGACAGATTTGTAGAGCCACTTTCGTACGTATAGATATATAACGTATTTATATTTAAATTAGGTGTGGGTGGTTATATCAATAGAGCAAGGTTATTTGACGCCTCTAATTGAGTCTTGTAATGCAAATCACTTTCAATTTTGCGAGACGAAACCTATGTATGACACATACAATATATTTCGAAAACGTCATGATGAGATAATAAAATGATTCCATTCGATTGTGATTTTGATGCATTGGATATGAAATCGATTGAGAAGACGGTTCTCCTGCAGAAGAGATCGTTCAGTGATTAGCTAACGTTTTGCTAATGAGTTTTTTTTATTCCATCATTTCAACAGATGCTTAATTAGTTATTTATTTTTTTTATTGTCATTTTCAATATTTTCTATTGCTAATTTCCCCTTTTAAATCTTTGCACAAATATTTGTCATAAATTTTAAAAGCATTTATGCCCAGACGTTTTTTTTTTTTTTTGTTAATTTTTTTGTCGTTAACTGCTCATATTTGCCCTCTTGGTTTAACGACCCCTCGAAAAACAAAGTGTTCGACCCTAAACTTTTATTTTATTTTCATTTGAATGTGGTCGTTTTTTTTATATTTTTATTGTTTTTCTTTCCTTTTAGAGGATTTGTTTTGTGCATTTAGCATTTAGCCAGCACTTTGTCATTAGTTTTTTACGCGAACTAAATTCTGTTTTTTTGTTCAACTTATGTACATATATACATATGTATATATTTTATATATTTGCATAAATTAAAATGTAATTATAATATTGACCAGCAAACAAACGGAAATGATTTATGCATGAAATAAGCCCAAAGATATAGAGCTAAAATTGTCGCTGTCTATATAAAAAATATATGTTTGCATTAATAATTGCTGCAAATAAATTAACAAGTTATTACACACACACACACAGATACACACACACAGAGACACGCATATATATGTACATAAAATCCTTTCTCTCCTCTGTCTGCCATCTATCTGTCCCTCTTCTTTGCCACTGCATGGACAGTTGCTTTTTAATTTTTGAATGCTGAACTTTTAATTGTGGGCAATCAATTTTAAAAGTAAAATATATCAAAAAATAGTTTCTGATATTTCATATCGCTTGAATCATTTATCAAATGGAAACATTGCTGTTCACATACGTACAAATGCATGTTGAAGAATACATACGGACACCCATACATATGTATATGTATGTACATACATATATACGAATAGTTATGGTTATGGCATGAATTCATTTTTAGAAAGTGAATTGTAGCTGCGAGTTGAAGTTGAATTCGGATTTCGGTTGAGGTGATTTAGAGCGGTCCAAGAGCTGACGGGGGGCAGTCATCGATTATCGAGGCCTTAACATTGCTCGATAGCTACTGTGCAAAATCGGCGAATCACTAAATTCAATTTCAAGAACACACACACACTCAGTGAGTGAGTGAGCGAGTGAGTGAGTGAGTCAATAAATTTACTCACAAAAATATTCGAATTGTTTATTTATTTGTTATTAATAATTCACAAAACAAAAATTTGCCCAATCATGGCCAAACTTCAGTTTTTGTGCCTAGTCATTTAGCCCCACGCACAACAAATTTTACATTTTACTTTCATTTCTCTTAATTATTATAATAAGTGATCGAGATCGAGATCGAGATGGAGATCTTGAGCGCATGGCCAGGCCTCAGGCCAGGCCTTACTTATTCAAAGACCCCAAGTACTGATCCAAAAACAAGACACACTCAGGCAGTCACTTGGGGAAAGGTGACCCACGAGACGCGTATGGATTGTAGAACACATTTTTATGGGTTTTCGTGTGTCGATCAACAAATTCAATATATCAGTATTCGTAGTAGGATTCAATGTGGCCGCCTCTTGAAGGGCATCTCAAATACGGTGCTACAGACTATATAGTTTAAAATAACCATATTTCTTACAAAGTTCAAACTACTTAAGACAATTATTTCCGGCACTTTTTCTTTTCGTCATGCAAGTAGAGAGAAAGAGAGAAAGGTAGAGAGAGAGAGAGAGAGAGAACAGCAACAAACACGGGAACGAAATTCTCAATTTGCCTGAGTCCGTCTGTTCGTCTGAGTGACTTTGTTTTCGTTCAAACTGGGTCTCAAATGCTCTGAATTTCACAGCAAATTGTCGTATAATTTCCAATTATCAACAATTACCCGCTGTGAACTTAGACTTGAGAAGTTGTCTTGAATTGTTCGGAGTACAAAGTTTAAGTTAAAAGTTGTTGCCGTTGCTGATGTTGTTGCTTTTGGCAGCCTAGTGACCTGAAAACCTCTTGAAAATCGGTTGCGAAAGAGAAATTGTTCGGTTATCAACTTTTTAGCACAGACATGTGAATTATCGGTGAGTCAGCTGACTGACTTGTCCCTGTCTTTGTCTCTAGGCCTAAGCCCAGTTCAATGACTTTTATGTGGGTTACCACTTACTCCATTTTAATACTAATTGTTTATTAATCTTTATTGGCCAACAACTGGCGACAATTGCATTTCGAAAAAGAAAAAAAAAATCATAAAAACTATATATAAGTAAAGTATGTGAGTAAGTAAGCTAACCATTCTCTCCATCCGGTTCGACACCCTGAAGTCGAGCAAATCAACTACAACTGCAATTCGCTCTATGGCCAATGCAAGCAACCACCGAGCTCAGTCCGTTCAAAGAAAAAGTTGCTGTGCCAGTTTTGTGCAATGCAGCAGCCACCACGCACACACACTAGCACACAGCACATTTACACATATGTATGTATATGTCCGTCCGATCTGGGGACCGGGTCTGGCTTTAATTATTTAATTTTTGCACTCATTTGCATAGTTCGCTCGCCTTTCGCAAGTGATTTGCATCTAAACGTTGGACCATTCTCTTCTCTCCCATTCTGTTTAGATTTCTGTGCACTGAAGCATAGTACTCCCTACCCCCCTAACCCCCTCCCTACTCCCCACTCCCCACTTGATGGCTCCCACTCATTCACACACATATCTCTAACTGTGTTATGACTGCCAGAGTTACATGCTTGAAAGATATTCTTAAAGGTTGCTCACTTAAAGAGAAAACACGGAGTTCCTTCCGGATGAAAAGACTTTACCTAAATAATAGTACTGCATATACATAGAAAAGAGGCAACACTCTTGATTAAATCGATTAGACCAACTGTTCACTTGGATTTGGGTCATCTTGAGATCTCTTTGGATCTTTTAAGGATTATTGCTCGTCCAATTCATGATTGCTTATACTTAAATATTAGTGGTGAAATACTTCCGCTAAATGATGACAACGAACTCATTATACCCTCTGCTCTGCTAGGGCATCCATACACCGCACACAAAAGCAAAAGACAGTCGTCTGCCCCAATATGCAAATATTTGAAGCCTAAAATAAATTCAAATTTGTTTTTATGAATCAGCTGAGAGATGTTCATGGATGCCAACTGACAAAAGTGACGTAGGCTGGCCAAAGACCCTTCTCTCTTCTACCTACGGCAGCTCATTCGTCGTCTGTGGTTATGGCTGGTCATTGTCCAGTCCGGGCCCGGGCTCGGGCTCGGGCCCGGGTCTGGAAATGTCTTTCAATATTTTATGCGTGGGCGAGACGACGTCGAACTGAAACTGAAAACGAAGATATCGACACAGACATCGACATCGACACACTGACTGACATACACAAAAGCTGCTGAAAAATTAATGAAAATGCCGTACCAAATTGAAAACAATAACAGTCAGAGGCGGCAAACAAGGAGGAACAGGGACAGCAGTATCAGTGTGAGTGTGAGAGAGAGAGAGAGAAAATATACCATAAAATGCAGTCAGTTGACCAAATATGCGCAAATGTTGTGGTTGATGGTAAGAAAAGAAAAGACGAAACAACAACATCAAAAAAAAAAAAAAACAAGCCAAAAACCCAAACTTAAAAGCAAAGCAGAGACCGATGATGATGATGATGCTGGAGATGATGAAGCTGGAGAAGAAGCCTCTACTAAAATTTAAAAAAGACAGAGAGAGAAAGAAAAAAAAAAACACAAACAAGCAACTTGAAAACTTGATGTAGGTCAAATATCTGTTTTTTTCTCTTCTCTTCTCTCCTCCCTCCACTCATCCCCTTCCTCTCTTTCTCTCTTACTTTTTTCTTCTGATGCTATTTCTTCTTCTTGTGGTAATGCTGCTGACTGAGAGAGGGGGTGGACGACGGGGGAACGACAGGGACAGGTCTTAAATGTCCGCCTTCGTGTTTTGTAGGCCAAATGCAAGAGACAAGGCAAGTTTATCAAGCATATGAGAAGAAGGAAGACCGCCCCAAACCGAAATGGCCAATGGCCAATGGCCATGATGAAGTTGCTGACGTTGATGATGATGCTACAGCTGCTGCAGTAACATGAATAAAAGTTACTCTAACATCGCATCCAGGATTCGACATCGAGATACCCTCTGAGAAATTATTACCACATCCTGCCATGATTCTAGGCGTCAGAGTTCATATTCCCATTCTCGACTCTATTGCTTGTATCTTCTAATATATTTAAAAAATCTCACTTTGAGCTTTAGGCTAGCATTCGATTACAGGGTATTTGTAGAACTAACTGAGAGTATTGGGCGGCTGTTGCTAAAATTGAGCTCCTTTTTAATTGCTGCAAGACTGAAAGTTCTCTGGCATCTGTCAATTAAGGCTCTGGCAAGGCCCAAGAGCAGCAGCAGCAGCAGAACACAATTCAGCCGCAATGCCCATGAAAAGAAATAATCGCCCCACAGAAACAACAACAACAACTCGAAAACAAAAACAAAAAAAAAACCGAAAAGAAACAAAAAATTGGTCCATGAACGTGATCAATTATGGTGGCTCATTGTCTCGTTGTTGCTGCTGTTGTTGTTGTCGTTGTTGTTGTGCATTTTCAAAATCAATAATCAACAACAAAAGAGCCAGCACAAGCGAGTCAAGGCCTAAGCAAAATCTATTTTCTGTTGTATCGAAATTAAAACATAAATAATAACTGTGTATAACTCGAACAAAATGCATAGAAAATCACATCAATATCAATGTCAGTTTTGGTTTCAGATCTTTTTAATAGCCATAGAGACATATACAACAAGACACAATCAGACACACACACACACGCAACGCGTATGTGTCAAGAAAGACTTGAGAAAGACAGGGGGCAGCGACTTGTTGACTCTTGGCATTGTCTCTGTCTCCGACTCATTGGCAGCCGCTGCCCCCGGGCCAATTAGACGAAAAGGTGTTATTTGGACAAGCCAAAAATAGATCGAAGAAGTGACCTGGCACTTTTTTCGACGGCAATCGACAATCGACAATATTATTTACAAGACATTCAAGTGTCAGCTTATGGCAATGGTGACTTCCGCCCACCGTTTTAGGCCTTTTCCTCAATGGTTTCGGATGCAAAACTATTATCCAACTTGCAGTGGTCGCATTGTATTAACTAGTGTTGGATATTGCCACTTGCTTTGGCTTGAGTGATTCGTAATTTACGCTCATTATGAATTTATTTTGCTTTCTTTTTGGTTTCATTATTTTTGATGCCATCGAATTAGTTTTTACTCTCTTCCGCGTTCAATGGAAATGGCCAACATCAAACTAATGTCGGCTAAAACAGTCTTAACTTGCTCTTTCCCCAGTAAGTAGATCTTCTTTTGTCCACATTCTGTTTACGTCTCTCTCTCTGTGTCCCATTCTCTCAGTTTTGTTTGCTGCTGCTGCTGCTTATTGTCTTCGTTTTTAATTTTGTTAATGGATTTCGCTTTTGTTGCCTTTAAGACCATTTGTGCAATTAAATGCATTAAACAAAGTCATAAAATGTAATAATAACAATAATACATAGAAAGATGGCTAACAGAAGGGAGGTTGTGGATCTTGAATGGATGTTCTTATGGCCAATTTGAGGTTAATGTGCAATTTGCCTGACCCGTTACTTTAAGCCACGAGACAGAAAAAAACAACAACAAAGAAACCAAAGAAAAAAGTTATTTATGATTGTATCTATATAAACTCTAAAGGAAACTCTCTTTGTAAAACCAAAACCAAAAAAAAAAAAACAAAATTGGCCTTGGCTAATTGATGGCTACATATATTTCTTGTCTTCTTGTTGTCGTCGTTGTTGTTGTTGTTGTTGCATGGTGAGCATTTGCTTTACCCTCAATGATATATAATTAGTTAGGCAAATTGGCCGACTTTTTTATTACCTACTTTTTCTGGTTTTCGGTTTTTTTTTTCCTTTCTTGCCTTTTACAAATAAACTCTAAAAAGCAGAAAGCTTGTATACAAATTGCACGCCCTTGCCTCACTAATTTGGTAAAAGCCCTACAAGAAAAAAAAAGACTTAAAAAAAGGGGCCAAATGTTGTAACTTATGGCTCACACATAGACACACACATGGCCTATAGAAAGACCGTTGCACATTTTTCCTTTTAAAAGTTATTAGCGTGTTTTATTTTTTGTATTTTACTCATTCTTTTTTTTTGCCTGTTCGCTCTTTGCCATTTTCATTAAAAGACATAAATTGTCCAGAAAAATGCTTGTCTGAGTCTCTGTCTGAGTCTGGTTCTGGTCTGGTCTTCACCTGCCTCCCCCACAAGAAGGAGCAATACGACGGACGAGTATCTATCTATCTTTGTGTGTGTGAGTGTGTGTGTTCGGTGTTTTATTCTGCCTTTGCGCTTTTTATTTACGATTTCCCTACCCTTGCCCTTCTCCCTTCCCTTCCCTTCCATACACTCACTTACACTCACCCAAACACTGTATTTTCCCGGGCATTGCATTCATGGCGGCGTTTTGTATGAATGAAAGTTGCATGAGTGCCTGAATAAGCGTTGGAATGAATGCATGAATGAATGACTCAGTGAGCGAGTGAGTGAGTGAGTGAGAGGGTCTCTACTTCAAATTCCCTAGATAAAGAATGTTGCAACAACAAAACGCTTGGATATTAAAACATTTGACAGCTAATGCAACGATGTACCACACTGCGTATGCTTAACATTTGCATTTTCTTTTGCAAAAAAGACGAAGAAGAAGAAGAGGCGGGGCAAAAATTAGTTCGGAAGATATCGCCAGAAATAAATTGAAAAATGTAATGGAATACAAATACATTCAACGCAGACACAAAGTCGTCGTCGTCGTCGTTGTCGTCATTGCCATTAGCCCAAGCCAAAACGCTCCAGGGAAAAGGGGAAAAAAGTGAAATGGGCAAAGGGAATGAAACGGAAATGGAAGCCTTTGAAATGGTAAAGAAAGAACAGCAACTGCTATGAAATATATATTATTGCATATTATATTTAGCCGTTAGGCTAGGCATACTCGTATACCCAGTGGCGGATCTGCGTTTTCAATCCAAGGCGCTTGTCAATTACTTAGCAACTTCCTTTTGTGGGGGCTTAAGTGGTTTGTTAAAGCACAACGGATCATGACCGATCTTGCAGAATGGGACACCCGGATGCCATATGCTCTCTAATCGTGGAAAACTCAAGAGTTTGCTGCCAACCCTCCCTCTGCCGCCTCAGGCATTAAAATAAAATTAGGGCTAAGATGAGTTCTAAGAAAACAGAGCCCACTTTAAGTTTTCACTTTTCTTGGCTCTTGCGAGTTTTCGCTTTTCTTCATACACCTTAAGTTTCAAAGATAATAGGAAAACAAAAGTCTGGAACAACAATTTCTGGCAGTTTGGTTTATTACGCCGCCGCCGACGACGACGCCATAAACTTTCATGTGCTGCCAAGTTTTTGGTCGTGATCTTTCACTCTTTGCCGCCACCGCCCGATGCAGAGCCAAGCACTCGCGTCTAGCCAAACACGCCAAGGCATTCAAATTAGTTTTGCGTTTTCGCTTCTTTCTAATTGTTGGCCAGACACGTTCAGAAAGGGGCCTCTGTCACGCCCACCCGCCAAAAAAAAAAAAAAACCAACAAAGAGAGAGAGAGGGAGAGGGAGGAAAAAAAGGGCGTATGTCATTGTCACTGCAGGGCACGCATAAATCTCGCGACTATGTCAATCGCATCAAAGTCACGTAATCTGTGTGACATTTTCACTGAAACGTAGAAATTGGGAAAATTTATAGAGTTACCCGACAGACCAGAAAAACGGTCGCTCCGCCCAAACATTATGCAGTTGGCCAAATAGATAGATAGATATACATATGTACATACGTACGTCTGGTGGTTGGCCAATCTGTGCATCATTAGCTCAAAGTGAAGGTCGTGCGAAAACAGTCAGCCAAGATTTTAATATGTTTCTTATTAATCTTTAAGCATTATGCGAAGAGAAACTGAATAGTTGAATTAATCAAATTTCCCATATGAAACCTAAAAAGATTGCCAATGGGGTGATACCAACAAATTGCCGGGAAAAGAGCATTCAGCTTAATCTGAGTTGGCCCAAAATCATTTATTCATTCCTTTCTCTACATCTTCTCGTTCTTTTGGTTCGTTTGGCCCTCTTTAAATTAAATATTGAGAATTTTTTTCTAGATTTTCTATTAGAGATTACAACAGAGTGCTTGGGAAAATACTCGCAGCCAACGAAAATGAGTTAAGCAAGGCCAAGAGCAGCAAAAGTAACAGAAGACGCGAGCAACACTTTCCATTGCACGCCAGCAACACCCTCGCCTTTCTCTGCTGTTGTCATTGTCGTTGTCTTCGTCGTCGTTTTTGGCTTTGTGCTCTGCTCTCTAAACAGTTTTCAAGTTGTGCGAAACTGGAAATTAAAAACGCTTAATGTGCACTTCCGGTGGAGGGTAAAGTCAGAGCGTTAGCGTTAACTCAGGCAGAGAGATGGCCATAGCGGAGGCGACTGTCACTCAGACAACGGGCAACGAGCAACGAGCAACACCAACGCCAACGCCAGCAACAACTTATCAGCGCCATCAGCAACAACAACGGAGCAACATTTTACGTTGATATGTTTGTTTGTTTGTTTGGCTTGTCTTTTGTTTTTTGGCGACTTTTTTTTGCTGCTCTAACCCTTTTTGCACGTTTTCTGTGTGTTGTGTGTGTTTTTTCTACTCTGCTTTTGTTTTGCTTTTTTTTTCATTTGCCTTGCGCTAAATGTTGTTTACTCTTTGTCATTGTTAGTGTTGTTGCCATTTTTCTTTTGTTTTTCCCGACATTGTTGTTGCTGCTGCATGCCGCTGCCGCTGCCGCTGCCGCTGCCGATGGTTGCCGTTGGTTACTTTAACATTCACCTACTTTTCACCTTGTTAGCTGCTGCTGTGCTTGGCCATGGCAACTCATCAAAGCGGCGGCAGAAATCTTCAAATGAAATTAGAAGTTGACGCAATGCGAAGCAGCAGCACCAGCAGCAACAGCAGCAGAAACAACAATAAAGCACTAGACAAAAGCAACAGGAAAAAACAAAAAACAAACACAAAACAGTGCAAAATGCACCCAAGAGAAGATGAAGCTGAAAATCCACTCGCTAAAGCAACAACAGCAACAGCAACAACGGCAACAACAATAGCAACATCAACACAAGCAATTGCCTGCTAAGTAGAAAGTTAATTAGGCTTAAATGTGCGAGAAGTCGACGATGACGGCAAAAATCTTGCCTCGAAAGCCAATTAAAAATTCTTATGCTTTTGCTTTTTCTAATAATTTACTTTGTTTTTTTTTTTTTGCTTGGCAGCAGCAGCAGCAGCTGCTTGTTAATTAATTTTTATGCATTTCAACAAATGTTCGTTCAATCTACAACTTTGGCTTTGACTTTGGCTTTGTTCGCGCTTAGCCAAGCGAACCAATCAATGGCCAAATATAAGGAAGAAGCAAAGAAAAACAAAAAAAGCGATAGCCAAAACTTTCGTTTCAAGTAAATTTCACTTGGGCCAACGACAACAACACAGTTGACATTAATTGGTCCTATTAAAGTATTCGCTAATAAGTTGAGAAGCCCAAAGACCAACTTTTAGTCGAACGTTTGTCGTTCATCGTCCTTAATGCTGCCGCAGTTGTTCACAGGCATGTTGCTGCTGCTGCTGCTACCCCTGACAGTTGGCAGAATCAAAACGATTAACACTCGCATTGGGCCATGTGTGAGTAAGTGTGTGTGTGGTCTTAACTATGTGCCTAGCCTGGCTAGATCGAACTCGACTTTGAAACACTCTTTCAGTTCACTTGGAACATTTTCTTGGATCGGTTATCCACTGTTCCATTCAAAGGGTTTTTCTAATCTTCTGCTTATGTTACTTGAAAGGGATTTAATTTGATTATTTGGCGGTTGTGATACTCAATTTATAAAGAAATACTATATCTATACATCAATTTATTTATTTGTTGTTTTTTCCGTAGAAATAAAAGTCTGTAATTAAAGTTTGAATTAATTATGTTATTATGTGTATATCGGATTATTATGTATGTGATGCATAAGAGCACCTACCTTGCGACAGAAAATGCCTTAACAAAGGCCAAGCCAAACCAAATAGCCACACACACGTTCACACACACACACAGGAAACAGTCAACGGGGCTGAAAGGTCGCTAAAGCCACGGCCAATGGCAGCAACTAATTTAAGGCTTAACTCTAATCAAAGTTGAAACAGCGGCAGCCAGACTAGATTCTCATTCTCACCCATGTGTGTGAGTGTGTGTGTGTGTGTGTGTGTGTGTGCCGATCCAACCACTGAAATGGTAAATTCTGAACCGAACTGAACTCAACTAAACTGGGGTGGAGGCTTCTCGTACAAAATGCATCACTCGAGCTGGTCAACTAATCCCCCGAAAACCACAAAGGGCCAACTTCTAGTGGCAATGGCAACGGCAACGGCAACAGCAACTTTTGGCCAATTTACATGCTGCATGCTGCATGCTGCATGCTGCAGAAACCGAAACAGAAGCAGAAGCAGAAACAGCAGCAACAACTATTGCATAATTAAAATTTGAAATTAATTTCATAATTTTGTCATGCATTTTTCCATTATTAACAGATTTTTGTCCGAGTTGTCGAAACAAAAGGCTCTTGGCCACATTTTGTTCTCCTTTAGAAAAATACAAAGCAAAGTGTATATATGAAAATTCATTTTGTCCAACAAGTTAGTAACTTCTTTTTGAACAGGCCATAACTGACCACTAACCAACTGAGCAACCAGCTAACAAAGTGAACTACATGACTACCATCGGGTAATTTGAAATCGAACTCCTTGAGAACTTTCCTACAAATCGAATCAATTGCTAAGAGAGAAGAAAGAGGCGAGAGCGAGAGCGGATATGGGATAGAGTATAGAAATGTCTGCGATTTTCAATTGAGGAGAGTTTTGGCCCTATGTTTCCAGTTTTGTTCTATTCTGTTCAGTTCTTTTCTGTTGTGTCCCGGTTCCTGTTCTGGTTATGGTTCTGTTTTCGGTCTGTTGTTCGTTGTTGCCATTTATTATTTATGTGCATTTTGATGTGGACTACGGAAAAACTCGTTCTTTTGGCTTAAATTTTTATTTTTATAGTTATTTTGTGGAAACTTTGTGTGCTGCTGCTGCTGCTGCTGTTAGGAAAGGGAATGGGCAAAATGTGTATATTTGTTGCGTATTGTCGTCGTTTGTGAATTGTGGCAGTAAAAACTAAAGTTCTGCCGTTTTCCATTTGACACTTGAAATTCTAAATTCGCTCTCTCTCTCTCTCTATCTATCTATCTCCATCTATGTATATGTGGGTTAATTAACATTGGGTACAACAGGCTCTCAAGTACACACTTGCAGATACATATGTATCTACATACTCATACGCATCGCCGCATTACACGTAACTGTGAACTGAGCACCGAGCCCATTAACATGAGCAGCTTCACTTCAATTTCCGCAATGCATAGAAAGAAGAAAATACTACAGAAATACAGTTCCGATTTAACCTGCCTTAATAAGGCCAATGCGGAGCAGACGCGAACTGATGTAATCCCAACGCACTGCCCGAAGGCAGCTCCTCCGCTCCTCCGCCCCTCACATTGCTATTGTGTGTAAATTTGTTACCATTTTTGTGTTTTTCATTTCGTATTGCACATAAAAGGTAATTTCTAATTTGCTGGTGTTTTATTGTTTCTTTTTCTCCAGTTTATGGCTCTATGTGTCTTGCACTTATGCAACGTTCAGGCAGCCAGCGGCGCATGCGTTCAAATTACATGGCCGATAAACGCGACTGAACCCTGACAGCTGCTGCCGAGAGAGAGAAGCCATCGTCGCTGTAGCGCTGGTGTTGTTCGTAAAAGCATAACGGCGTTCATTAATCATGCAGGCCACGGCAAAAAAAAAAAAAAAAAAATAAACAAAAAAAAAACAAGAGAAGAGCAGAAGCAGAAAGGGGAAGGGGGGATAAAAAAAACCAGGCTAGAACCATCGCGAGAACTTCTGTGCTCCATCGACAACTGTTACCAATTAGCAGCAACATGCAAAGCGCATTTGCAAATGAACAGCAGCAACACACACCAAATGACGCAAGTTGCCTGCGAGAAAGCTGAATCAGAATTCAGAATTCTGTCAATATTAAGTACACTCCTCCCCAATTGAATAGAACCAGTCGCCGGGATGAGTTCTCCGTAAAAAAATGTAACTTAAACTAAGGGTAAGTGAGAGAAACTGCTCTTGGCACACAATTTGAAGTTTAAAGAGACTCACGATTGGTAACCGGACAACAATCTAAGACTAGTAGTATGTCAATAGTCGAGTGGCCATGGCTACCAGTAAGTCCGTTTTCACCCAAGCTAACCCCTTAATTGGCTTGCCTGCCTAATCCTTTATCGATTGCCTCATTTTCTATAGATTCCAAGTCGGCAGCAGCTGCAATACAGCAACAATGCCCAGATAATAATTCCAACAACATCTTTTGGGTCAGTCTTAAAGCTATGCAACAATTGAATTCAGAATGGACAGGCAAATCAGACGAAGGCAGAAGACAAGGAGAAGCTGGATTAATTCAAAGCACTTTCAAGTTGATGTTTCTATCTGATCGCCAGATCAAATGTGAGTTTTCGAAAACGATCTCTGGGTGGAGTTCCTGTTGCAGTTACTCACACATCCATGTACATACATACATACATACGTTTGCATACATGGCACTCATGTGTTCCAATGTCTTCAAACGAAGCCAAAGAACGGGCCAAAGAAAATGCTAACGCAACGGTAAGCGGCAAGTTTTTCAATTTCCTTTAGACATTACGAGACTCCTCTCACCTCTCTCCCCGTTTCTTTAGTTTTCTCTCTGAGTTCTCATTTCTCCTCTGTCTCTCTTAGTTTTTTGTCTCTATTTCTGGCCATTGACGCACGGTTCTCGCACGGTATTTTTTTTGTTTTTGTGTTTTTTTCTCGCTTGATTTGTCACACAGTCCCAACGGAAAAATAAACCTGTCCAACTGTCTCTGGGACCGTGGAAAACCGGTATCCAACTGCTTTCTTTTTGTGCCCAGAGCCAAAGCTTTTGCCTCTCATCTTGGCGCAATCGTATTTAGTTGCAATTCCTTTAACCTAGCTACGACCACTTCCCCCTCTGTGTCCCTCTCTGCCCCCCTCTCTCTCTCTCACTCTCGGCGTTTCTCGTTTTGCTATTCTAAGTGCAGTCTCTTGCTGAGTTTCGCTTAGTTTTTTGTTGGCATCTCGGTTATTTATGCGCCTTGTTGTCCCAATTCTTGAAAAATGCTACACAACAGTGTCTCATGTGTGCTTCTCTCTCTCTCTCTCTCTCTCTCTATCTCTCTCTCTGTGTGTGTGCGGTTTTCCATTTTCAACTGCTGTTTTTAGTTTTTCTTCTTTTTTAATAAGCAACACACACAGAAAAAGAGAGAGAGAGCGGGAGCGAGAGGGAGAGGAAGAAGGAGCATCGTCGTCTTTATCAACTGCGTTTTTCACTTACCTTACGCTGCTTTGCTCTATTGATCGGCCCATTAAATGCTGCAATAAAGAAAAATAAGGAACACCATGAGTTGGATTTATATATGTAGTTATTTAAAACTAAATCAATATGCCAAAATGGTGATGGCAGTTGCCAAACAATGGCCAAGAGGGGTGACATCAATTTAATGGGTTTGCTTTCTATCTCGTCCCACCCACCCGACCCCTCTCTCCACAGATTTTCATACGAATGAAACGTGGCTTCGAACCGAAACAAAAGTGCATATATAATATCAATAATATCAATTGTTTGTTCGTGGTCCATTACTTTTACTTTTCCCGCATTCTTTGTAATTATTTTGGCAGCCTGAATCAAACAGATGAGCAACAGTGGCCAGAAAGCCTATTCTTTTGATTCGAATTTAAAAATACTTTACTGTTTCAAATGTCTTCTAAATAAACATAATTGTTCGCCAAAGAACACTTTTTTAAGATGGTTTCTAAGGATCTTATGATAGAACCCAAACATTTTCTTATTATAAACAATCCATAATTAAGATTGATCCCTAACAAAGGAACTTGTCTGATCTGATCTGATCTTGATCCTCCAAATGGAGGATCACTTCTGATTTCAGATCCAGCATTATAGATTTCCAGTCGAATAGAAGGATATACTGAAGAAGGTCACGAGATTGATGGCAACTGATTCAAAGTCAAGATTTGAGGCCTATTACCCATTCATTTTCGGTCTCCATTCGATTCATTGGAATCGTTGTCATCAATCTCAGATTCCACTGTAACATCGAATCGAATGACATTTTTCACACCTTTCACTGACCATTCCTTCTGATGCCCTCTCTTCTCCCTCGCCCCTAGGACCTCGGCCCTCTGCTCGTCCTCGTCCTCGTCATCGTTCAACTTGTACACCTCCTTTAAGCCCATTCAACTGTAGAACAAAGGTAAACTTTTTGTGTCCGCCCACTTCATTCTCTATGATTTTTAATGTTTTTTGTTTCGTTTCGTTTCGTATTTGTGTTGTTGTTCTTTCTTCCTTTCTGTTGAGTTCTGTGCTGTTCTGTTCTGTTGAACATTGAACATTTTCTGCGTGTCAGCGGCAGCTGTGTTGGCCACTAAACAACAGCAACAACAACTGTAATAATAACAACAATAACAGCAAACAAAAAACAAACACAAACAACATTGTACAAATAACAACACTTTTTATTGCTTGCCTCCTGATGGGGTTGATGATGAGAGAAGAGTGCTGCTGTGTGTGTGTGTGTGTGTGTGTGTGTGGGGAGTTCTTCAATAGGAGGATGCCCCAGTGTTGGGTGAGTCGGGGGTGTCGCTGATGGTGGGGAGAACACAAATAAACAATTGCAATTGTGGCGTTCGGTTGTAATTCTGTGAGCTGCTAAATCGTCTGTAAATACTTTTGTACAAGTTAACAGTTATAAATGGGCTTTTTATGAGTTAAACGAACGACAATATTTGTGACCAGAGTGGACGGTGGGGGTGCCCAGGGGGTGGTAATATCAAATAAATGGGATTTTAGCTCTCTGATATCTTCGAAAGCGTTGAACGTTCATATCATTTCGCTTTAGCTCCACATTTTTCATGTTACAACTATTGAATATGGGCAATGGGAAACTCTCACTGGAGGGAACAACATCAATGCTCCGTCTATGGGAGGGCCATACGAATAGTTGGTCATAAACTAGCAAGCAAACTCTGCCAAGTCTCATCTCAAATTTGCGATGAAAAATGTTTAATGTCTTAAAGCTTCCTGCGAACTTTTTCAATGGCCCCTCGCTGCAAGTTGTGGAGTGTTTCTCCTGTCTGTCAAGTGAAATCGTATGCCGCCTCTCACACAGCCACCATTTGCAGATGGTCTGCCCGTTGTCTCGACTGCCAAATGGCAAGTGGTAAGTGGTAAGTGGCAAGTGGTAGTTATTGTTACGATTTATGGCATACGCACATAGATCAACTTTGCAGACCTTCAACACCAACAACCACAACAACATCTGCAACATCAGCAACACCAATTCACTTGAGCATTTTCTATTGATTTTTGTTGTTGTTGCTGTCTGTTTTCTATTTGCTTGTTGTTGATTTTCCACACGTCCATAATAATGCTAAGAAATGGAAATCATAAAAGTCAACATCAACAGCAACAAACACATTGGCCATGACCGCATGACCAGGTAGCTGAGGACTAACGGCGTGGAGAAGGGGGGGCTGGTGGCCAGGGGAATTGTACAGTTGAATGTTGCCAGCTTCATTAGGAAAATTTTTTGCGCTTTCGTCAAAAGAAAAATCCAGTAACACAACATCATTATCAGAAATATAAATGAAGATAATGAAGCCAATCATGATGATCGGCATGATGAAGATCATAATGAAGATATTGATAATTGTGTTGACGCTGCATTTTGGTTACAGGTGAAATTAGCCGGAGGTTGGTCTGGCCTCAAATGGGCGACAATTTTCCCATTGCCCCGTGGGTGGGCAGCCATTAAAACATTTGTTGCACTTGCAACGCTTTTTTCTTTGCTTTTTCTTGCCCCTGTTGTTGTTGCTGTTGTTGTGGTTTTTTCGTTTGCGATTTTTAACGAGCAGTGAAAGTAAAAAAGCACTGCAAATACAACAACAAAAAAAAACTATCTATGCATGCATAAACATGGCCAACACACCATGCAGAGCTACGCCCTTAGACCATTTGCATGCTGACGTTTACGTTTCGTTTTGTTTTTCTGGCAAACAGAAATCAAAGCTGCAACAAAAGTAATGCAAGATTAAATGCAAAAAACAATCAACTCAGCCATAGACAGACAAATGCAGTTACAAATACATATACAAACATACATACATATATGTAGGTACATATAGATGGCAGTGGAAGAGGCGGCGGTGAAGGTGGCGAAGGGAGGGGCAGGCAATCGGGAGACGGGAGCCTTCATTGCCGCACACAAAAACTGCTTACACTGGCCAACAACAACAACAACAACTACAATGCATAAAAAAAGGCCAACAAATATTTATTATTACACACAACAAATGCAAATTTCCTTTTTCTGTGTGTGTGTGTGTGTGTGTGTGTCTCTTATACCCTAACAATAGGGTATATTTTGTGAGTTCCCGATTAACATCATAAAAAGTTAAAGTTCTTCAAGGTTTTCAGAATCCATTTATTCGAATCTTCAAGGTTCTCGAACAGAAACCATGCAGAACTTCCTTCTTATTGCAGATTAGTTAGTTAGGAACCGAGCTACTACCAGAGTCCTTAGCTTCCCCTCACTGTCATCGAGACCACCTCACAAATACAATGTCAATCCAATCAAAAATGACTTCAATATAAGTAGGTTGGTAAGACAAAACTCACAAATTGAACGAAATAAATGAAATTGAACTACTAATTAAACTACAAATTTAATGCCAAATAAGCTGCTGCAATATAATTGGCATTGGAGGTATTCCCTCTATTCATGCGCATAGAAAGTTGTGCGACTTCTAATCCTTCAATGAGTAAAGTGAATTAATAAGAATTTTGCCCAACAAAATGTGCACAATTGTATAGATTTGAATAGTTATTAAAGAGATTTGAAGCTTGGTCGATTCTCTACTTCTCTCTCTCTCTCTCTTTCGCTCTCTCTATTTCTCTATCTCCGAAGTAGAGTATTGCATTGAATGTGTGACCCAGATTTGATTTTGCTTCAGTTTTCATTGTGTGCATGTTTTTTTTATCCATTTTCATTTTCATTGTTGGCTTTTCAATTTGTTTTTAAATGCAATAAAAGTGCATTTTGTATTTTGTCTGCAATGCATTGATTGAATACGTCACATTGGATGAAGGAGAGAGAGAGAGAGAGAGAGAGAGAGAGAGGGAGGGAGAGGAGAGATGAGGACGAGAGGAAAGTGAAGCCAGAGAAGAGCAAGAACCATCCATTGGCTTCTCTTGCAGTGTGTGTGTGCTTTTTTCCGCGCTTTGCGTATTGACATGAGCAATTTTAATTATATTTTACGTCAATTGTAAAACTGTAAATTGTATAAAACGCAGCAGCATCAGCAGCAACAAAAAACAAGGAAAACATTTTTGTTTTAATTAATTGAAAAATGTATCTGTGTGTGTGCGTGTTGCATCGTTAAATGATAGATACTCAAACCTTTGGAGGGGAGTAATAGATAAATTGAAGAGATTTTCGCAAAAGTTCATTACGCCCATCATCAAGCAACATCATCTTGATGATCATCCCCTTCATTCCCATCATTCCCATCATCCCCATCATCATAGTCACAATAATTGTCTGGCTCTCAACATTGGTGTCTTTACTGTGTGATTTGTGTGCCGAGTCAACGCCCATTTCATGCTTTTACTTATGGCTAAAGCCATTGTAATTTTACCAAAGTCATTTGAGTCTCGCAGATGAGATGAGCAGGCAGAGGAGACTCCATGCCATGCAAATATCATAGAGAATTCGAATATCTTGCATACAGATATATGTGCATAGACATACATAGATACACATAGATAGATATACATATTGAACTTTACATCATATCAAATCTAGATGCACTGACACTTTAACCACTCGCCCATGACATTCTTGAGTTGCCTTACAAGTTAATAAAAGAAGAAAGGCAAGCTCTAAGCTTGGTCACTATAGAGAAGTTGGAGGTAGAGCAGGCAGAGCTTAGGGTGGGGGGACGCGGCCAGTCCATTGCTCTCCTTCTCGTATAGGGCTCATAAATTTGTACTTGAGCGGCCAAGTGTGACGAACGAGATTACTGAAATCTTCTGGAGCAGATCCATTTTTCATAGCCAACAACTTTTTGAATCGAGGCAGCAGCAACATTCGTTCCTATCTATAGAGTTGTCTTCTAGACACATACAACAAATTGCTCTTGTCTTAGTTATTTGCTGTCATAATAGTTTCAGCTGCTGCTGCTGCTGCTGCCTTTGTACCTTTTGCATTGTTGCTGCTCTAGTTGTTGCTGCCGGTCTGTCGGTCTGTCAGTTTGTAATCGGACATCAAAATTCGAAAATGATATTCCCGATGGCAGCCATTGTTGACCAATAATAATGCAACAAAGCGACCCCATCAGGCAATGAAATATAATTCTATATTAAACAATAAAAATGTACAAAACAAAAGCAAACGCAATAAATAGATGTAGCGAGGTTAGATCGACTACTTTTACTTTTACCAAGTTTAAACAAAACACACCGATCGATAGCCATATATGAATTAGATCGATAGAGATTCATTTAGTTAAATTTCCATTGAATCTCTCTAGACTATGCCAAGAAAATAATTTGATGGAAACTCAGGTAAATACCCACGTATCATGTAAAAGAAAAAACACGAATTTGTCCGATTGAAATTAAATAAAACAACAACAAATACTTCAACAAATACAAAGTGCTTCCCCATGGCCATTACATATAATCGTCACCAGTTTTATATGGTTAGTCACAGCAGCAAATAAAAGCAAAGCCAAAAAGAAAAACAAAATGGAGTCAAGCAAAATAAGTGAAAGAGAAAAAAGGTGCTAAATAAATGTTTGCACAATTCTTGCACAATTTAAAGGCATAAATTACAAGTGAACACAATCGAAATTATAACAAAACGAAAGAAAAGCCAAGAAAATAAATATGCATGTATTATATGGAACAAGGAAGACTGAAACAAAAAGCAATTGTCACATAAACAAAGTCTCACGTAACTGCTATAAATATGGCAGTGGAGAGCAGCGAACAATGTGAGTAAGAAAGCGCGAGGTTAACATTGCGTATGAGTTATATCCGAGCAGCCTGTCTCCCCCAACCGCCACCACACCCACGCTAGCAGCAGCCCCCCGTTTTTTGTGAATTTGGTTTTGCAATGCAATGTGCGAATAACAGCAACACAAACAACACCAACAACAACCACAACAATAAATAAAGTGTAACATATGCAAATGATGATGAGAAGCTTGGCGATATCGTCACTGATGTTGCTATAGCCATTGCCATAGCCATTGCTGCTGCTGTTGTTGTTGCTTCTGTTTCTGTTGCTGCTGCTGCTGCTGCTGCTGTTGGTGATGATAATGACGACGACAACAACGATGATGATGTCCTTGGGCTTAACTGAAGTATGCAAAGCAGAGCAGGTAAGTAAGTGGATGAGGTGGTGAGGGGATACCGATATCCACAGCAAAGACAGACAGCGATGACAGCAGATAAACCCCCAGCCAGCCGCAGGCGTTGTCAATAGCAACCATCAGTAAAGTGCAAGGAGCAACAGCAACAGCAGCAGCAACGGCAACGGCAACAGCCAAACAGAGAGACAAACAAACAAGCAGCCAACAAAAGTAGAAGTCTACGTAATTGTAACAATTTCAATCTTGTTCGAAACTGGGGAAAACTGAATACTGGAAAACTTCATTGAAACCCACCCGCACAGGCCGCAAATAAAACAACGGCAGGCAGTATGCACATCAACAACATACGGCAACGGCAGCTCGTGCATGTTGTCAATTGTACAATTCCCAAAGAGATTGCAGCAGAATGGCTAAGAGAGAGACAGAGACAGAGAGAGAGCGAGAGGGACAGAGGGAGGAGGGGAGACACTCGAGTTGAAAAAGTTTTTTAATAAAATTAAATTTAATGCCTCCAAATGCTGCTCTTTCGCTCATTCGGTTTCATTTTGCAGCAAATTGCATTACAGACACAAGCAGCAGGATGACGACAGCAACAGAAACAGCAACAACCACAAATGCAAATGAGCTACAAATGCAATGCACATGCATAAAAAATGAAAAAACGGTTTAAAAAAAGAGAAAAAAAAACGGTCGAGGCAAAAGGCAAGAGCTGCCGCCGCCAGCCAGCCCACGAGAAACCCATCCATAAGTTTTTCCTTCTTTTTTTTTTCCTTTTTATTCATATGACATTTTTGTGCGGTCCTCACGAAAAATATGATTAAATATTGTAAATGCCACAGTTATGTATGAACCGGGCGGGCGGGCAGGGAGAGTGGGTGCTGGGGGGAACAGAAAAAAGGCCAGATCAGGCCAACCAACCAATTCCTGGGCCAACACAATGCAACCATTGAGGCAACATACCACAGACCTGCGCCTACGCCTACGCCCACGCCCACATGCCCAAACGCCCACAACAACAACTACAGGAAAAAATGCAAGCAAATACCACACCTTACACCGACTGAATGGCGGCGATCAGAGCAGACAAGAGAAGCCTTTTTAAGATGACTTTTGGGTAACGAACGAAGCTAACAGGTTCAGACGCCGCCGCCAAGTGAATTCAGACAAAAAGCCGTTGAATCGTGGTAAACTCGAAGAGTTCATAATACAGGAGTAACCGAAGTGACTCCTCCTCTGTCCTAGTTTGCGGGCTGGTCATTATTCTCATTAGCATTTTGCGCGTAATTTGCCTTGATTTATTTGCTAACAGCAATTGACTTTCTAAAAATAACCAACTAAACTAACTGAACAACTTGGCCAGCAGCATCAGGTTCAGTCAGCTGTTTGGCTAAAATAAAATTTTCAATTTAATTGCCAGCAGCAACACCTTGAAAAAAAAAAACAACAAAACACAAAACCAACAGCCGACGAAAAATGGTGGAAAAAAGTAAGCATAGATATATGTATATAAAATTGTTTTATTTTTATAATAATTTATAACAAGTTTGTTATGGAAAAGTGGCGAGGGAAGTGACGATGGCGATGGCAAATGGGGGGGGAGAGTAAAAACCAAACCGAAAGACCACTAAAAAGCAATTGTAGTTAAATGTCAAAGCGACAATTGTCTCAGTTTCAGTTTGAGTTGCTTTTGTTGCTCTTGTTGGCTGTTGTTCATAACGAAGTGAACGGGACACGAAACAAGCAAGCAAGCAGCGACCACCGACAACAACTTGGACAACATTGGGTGGAGGATGCCAAAGCGGAGGTGAAGGTGGAGGTCTAGATGAAGATGGAGGAGCTTTCGGACGTGTTGGTTGGTTGTGTTGGTCATTGGTCCAAGTAATAGAGTGCTAGACTAAATGAGGCTTAACTTGGAATGACCACAAATATTACTGTTGCTGTTGCTGTTGCTGCTGCTGCTGCAGTTGGAAGGGAAGGCAACTTGAAATTGTGTGACAAATCGACAAATCGCAGGCGAGGCAAAATAGCCAGCAACCGGGCGACTGGGGGGGAGGGCAGGAGAGAGAAGGGGATCAAAGAGCCAGACTAAATATGCTAATTATGCGTTAATAAGCAGCCTCTACTCACTTGCTTGGCCGAGCATGACGACCAAGTAGCAGGAGTGGATGGGCTGTGGTGCGGGGGAAGGGGGCTATTGGGGTGTACAACTTTATGCCTCATCTATGTATGTATATAAACTTATATACATATGTATAGTGGCTTGGTAATTGTGTGAAGTAAAGTAGAGTATCAAGTGGAATGAATGGATGTATGGAACTGTTATGCTCTTAGATAATTTGCTGGTCGCTTAGGTTAGTTCTTTTTGCCTTCTTTGACGACTCCGCCGCCACCGCCGCCGCTTCGGTTGCTGCTGTCACCTCGAGACGGCGACGGCGACAGCGACCCACAGAATTATTGCAAAATTTTTCGCCTAAGGCTTTTAGCTTTAATTATGAACAATCAGCAAATGTTGGTAGTGTTTTCTTTGGCTTTTTGTTTCTGCCTTTTTGCATGTCAATCAAAAAAGCTCAAGTCGTGATTTGATGATTTTTTTCGATTTTTGTTTGCTTGATTGTTGCTGTTGCTTACTCGAATTTTGGTCTGGCCAGAAATCCATTTGTCAAGTAGAACAGACGCTTCAAGCCTCGCCGTGTCTCACCATCGGTCCATCTGTCTATCGAGGGGGTCCGTCCCTGTCTGTGGCGCTAAGTTAAGCCCGCCTGTCCTTCAATAAGTCAGACAATTGGAAATAATGAAATATGACAGAAATAACTCCGTGTCCGGGACTCAGACCAAGTTGCAAAGTGAAAATAGTCGATAATTCCTTTATATAAATTGTTCTCTAGAATCGGTTAGGCATCTATTTTAGCCTTTAACTATTTAATAGACATTAGTTTTGAATTAAACTTTTTTGTTGGCTAACTTGAATGATCTTTGGCATTATGTTTCTAATGTTGTTGCTTTTTTTAGGACTGGCGCTTGAATTTAAGTTTTATTACAACACATTTGTTGTCATGTTGTTGTTGTTGGTTGAGCACATAAATTTAACAATGTCATGTTATAAATTTTGCAGCTAGCCCAAGAAACGTAAAAAAACAAGCACACAACACACAAACAAACAAGTGAAGAAAAAAATCAGCAAGAGAGGTTGTGACACTAATTTAACCAAGACGAAGTTTCTATACCCTTCATAAGCCATCTAAGCACATAGAATTAAAAGTTTAAGTGAGAATTTAAAAATTGATAAAGGAGCGAAAAGAATTGTTGAGGTATCACAAATTGGAGATTTATAAATAAATCTATAGATTTGCCCACTTTTTGCATAATTAATGTCGCTATCTTCTGCTGATCAGAAATATATGTATACATATGTATTTGTGCCTATGCAAAGACTTGCAACCTCTTTTAGCCAGTGTATATCGAATTGTTTCTGTTAAAGTTGGTTGGTTGCTTTTCATTTATTTGTTGGTGACTTTTGCAAGTTGCTAACTTTTTGTTTTTGGCTTAAACAAAGCTCAGCAGAGCCCTCTTTCGCTGCTGCTGCTGCCGCTTCTTGGCTTTTTGATATTGTTTTTGGCTGCTTTTTTGGTTAATTTATGCAACGAACCAGTTTTCGGTTTTCATCGAGCTCTCAGTCAAAGTCAGCGGGAGCGAGAGGGGGTTAAATTGCTTCTATATACATATACATGCATATATATTTATACATATATAATTTTTCGTATCTTAAAATTAGTCTTTGCGTTGTTTTTAATTGCATTTGCAATTTCTAATTAAGTTGGCGTCGAAAATTTGCAACTGGTTGGGCCAGTTGTCGTCTGACGCAGCTTCAGTTCGAATCTGTCGTCGGTTCAGAGGTAGCGATGCCTTTGCTTTTGCCTTTGGTTTGCCGTTAACATGGCCATAATAGAATTCATTTGCCTTTTGTTCAATGTCAGCTACTTTTTTTCTTTGTTTTATGGCCCATAAACTTAACGAATTTTCAAATAGTAAAAATTTAAATAAAACACCAAACAAAATGCCAATTTGAATGCAAAGTCTTAGCTAAGTTTTATTTTAATGTGTAGAATATGTACAAAGGAATCACTGTATTTACAATGTGTGAGAATGGTTCCTAAAAAGTCTTCTCCTGCTGCTGCTGCTGCTGCTGCTGCTGCTGTTGCTGATGTTGCCTTTTGGCCTCCTTGTTCAGTCGGGAGACATTGTTTCTTAGCTTCTTTTTAAATATCAACTCTCGATTGACTGCCTTGAGATCGTCCATGCTGCAGGTCTTGATATTCTTAACCGTTTTCGAGATGAGTTCGTCGGTGATTTCGATTTTGGTTCTCGACAGACGCAATTGGCGAGCATTGCGCCGTGCCAGCTCTGCCCGGTACATGAACAGATGATAGGTGACAGTCGGTTTCGCCAGTCGCATGTCGTGCTCCATTTCGATATTCGCGGTGAAAGTGTTACGCTTGCTTTGCCTTCGCTTGGCCGAATGCTGATTTTCTAGCAAATAGCCACTGGTTATATATGTGCACAGTAGTAGTTGATTCCTAAAGCACATCCTCTTTACCTGCACAACCCAACTCCACTCTCTCTCTCTCTCTCTCTCTCTCCATCTCTCTGTAGCTACCTGTGGCAGGTACCGCTAACTGCTCCGCGCTTCTGTAAATATTTGTGCCAAAATATTTCGTGACTTAATCCGCTTTAATCCCCCAGCGGATTGCTAACCTTTCGGTTTACCATCCATAATGTGTGTAAATAAGCGCAATGATGAGCACGGACCATGGGAGACTAGCGGCAAAACGACCAAATCGGAGCATATTTTCATACAGATTGCGACAACGCTGCCAACGAGCATGCACAATCTTGTCAACAGTGTGGCTAACATTCAAATCCGACCCCTTTTGCCAATATTGCGCTAGATTTTTAGAAAGCAACGGATAAGGATTTTAAGAGCGTTCATTCTTAATTTGGGAAACGTGGCAAATCGAGGATGTTATATTAAGAAACACGCTTCGATTCAAGATTCAGGGCTTACGAATTTCTAACACAGAAGGTTTCGCTTATTTCTGTGTGCTTCGTTTAAAATGTATGTACATATATGTATATTAAAATATAAATTCACAAAATCCTTCTAACTTGAGTTTCAGCGTTTCAGTTTTCAAAAAAGGGACTTTGCATCACACCTGAGTGCCATATCTTTCCATGTTGACGGACGTGAAATCCGTCAATTTGCACATGTGTGCTGTGTTCCGCATATTCTTAGAGTATCCCTCATTTGCATAGGCATTCTTCTTGTGGGTTCTGGTAATTTCAACATGTCGCAAATTGCATGGAATGTCCTTGTTGTGCCATCCCATTCCGACTAACAACTTCCAGGTAATTCATTAAAATGCATCATAATGAAATATGCAAAGGGCCAAGGGACGAGGGACAAGACGAGAGGTCGACTCTTGTCCTGCTGGGTCGTGGTTGTGGTCATAAATGGCATAATCCTTTTATAATTGCACTTAGTAGCTTCAAAAATGTAGAAAAACAAAAGGATTTCGAAGTCGGATTAAGAATCTGGGGAAGACCACGCGCCGGATTAAGCAAATGTGAGGCATCAGCGTTTTATGACTGGAATGGCGAAAATACCTCAAGGGCTCAGACTCAGTAACAGGTAGCAAGTAACACGAGGTAAGAAGGTCAAAGGCAAAACTGAACAGGAGGAGGAGGAGGAGGTGGAGGGCCCAATGGCTAACATGCGGGTTGGCCGCATTTGACAACTTGCAGACAACCTTCCAATTCAACGCGCTCAGTTCAGCTCTAGACACAGCGACTCTAAACTCAATGAACTCAAATGGCTATTGGATATCGAATGTATGAGGGGATGTGTGTCTTGAGGGGGGGATGTGCGTGCCGATGCATATTTATCGCTCAGACACAAAATCATTATGTTCATTTCAACAACAAGAAGAAAATGCTTGTGTTGTGTCATCATCGCATCATTATTGTTACAGATTCATCTTCTTCTTTTTTTGTGTTGTTGGGTTGTTGTCGATGATTATGAGGAGACGAGGAAATGAGAAGATGATGGCCAATGGACAGATGGGCTATGGCTGTACGCCCTGCATTTAGCACTGATTTACCGAATACAAGAATTAACATAAGAAACGAGACGCATACGCAAGAAACTTTCTCCGATTATGATTATGTTTTTTTTTTGATTGCCGATGCAGTTTAATAAATGTTTGTATAATAAAAGAATTCCTTGAGGGACAACAATGAAGGCATTTTCACTTTCCTTTTTCTTTCTTCTTCTTCACTCTGTGTGTGTGTGCAAGCAAGTATGCGTGTGTTGAACTGTAATTAAGTCGAAATTAACTTAATTCATTCCATTTAGAGTGTCAATTACATTAAGTGAAATTACAATTACATGAAAAACATTTTTACACTAGCTCCCACTCTTCCCACCACCTCCACCCTACCGCCCTATCTACCCCATCCACTGCCCTCTACCCAAACCCAACTCTCTTTCTGGGTCAATTTACGAGGTCACAATTGAAACGGGCCAGCGCGTGGGTCAGAGATTTGTTCATAAATAAATATTTAACCAGCTCTCCAGAGATGAGGGTAAAAAGGATTTACAAGTGAGGCCTTTCCCCATTTCGTGATTATATTTATTACTAAAAAATAAAGGTTTTTAACCCAAACCAAGATAAATTGAACAATTTGCAATAGATAAATCTTAAAGTGCTAAGAATCCGAGATATACTCAACTCAACTGAACCCGATTGCCAAGTATACATACATATACCCGCTCATTAAGCTACATATACATATGTATATCTCTATTTCAAAATTACTAAAGCTGACGGGAAATGTTCTTTAACTTTTCAGTTTAGCTAATACATATGAAAAATCTACAATGAAGTTGTTCTAAGTTGTTCTAGTAATACTTATGTACCTATATGTACATATGCCCTTCCCACCTAAAATTGATTGAGAGAGGATTTCCCTTAAGGAGATATATAAATTGAGGTTCGTCGTGAAGATTAAAAACCAGATATGCATTTAGATAGATTTCATGTAAAAAAAAACATTTTCTATCCAATATCAATTCAAGATTTCTCCGAATTATCTAAAAGGAAACCTTTTTGCAAGTCTTCCGATATTGATGAAGATGAAAAGATATAACTATACAGATATCGGCCTCAAGAGGAACTGTCTTCCGCCATAGTTTCGTTGTGGTCTGGTCTGTCGAAAAAAATCTGTCCAATGTTGTAGTTTACGTGTTTATTTATGAGTTTCATTATGACAATGATGCAGATTGAAATATCTGTTGTCGCTTTTTAATCGTTTTTATGTGGGAAGCATGCGGCGAGAAGAAGATCTATCAAAATTCGTGTTGTTTTATCCAAATATGGATCACACATAAATATATCTTGGTTGTTACTACATTTTGATTCGCGTTCATGTGTTTCTACATTCGGTAGCTCACGATACGAGCATATACAGATGGACAGAGGGTCAGACAGATGGAGAGACAGCTTGGCATCTTTATGTTAAAGGTCAAGCCATAAATATTTCGCTAGAGCACACAAATCAAAGACACACCCACGCACACACTGATATGTAGTAGTAGTAGTAGGTAGAAGGCAATAGTGGCCATAGGTGGCAAACATTTAACAACTTTTGTAGGGGTTTTACCCAGGCCAGCATACTGATAGTACTTATTAAAGCCAGGTAATTACGCGACTCACAGGTCAACGCTGGTCAACAGGTAGCTGGACATCACCAGGCCAGTAATGGGCGCTATCCCAAGCGCCCCAGATATAAATAATCCCTGTCAACTTGAACAGGACATCATTCACACCTCAAACAGCCAACAGCTAAGAGCAACATCCTCCTCCTCCTACGCAACAATGGAAAGTCAACGCAACAATAACCGTCGTGGTGCTCGTCCAAGTGTGGGCTATTTGCTCTTCCAATACCAAAGGGAGCTCACCCGTCGCCATGCGGAGCCCAGCCGCCTCTCACGCACCAAAATCCACATTATCGATGGACTGGTGTCTCGCACCATACGCCACCTGAGGCAGTGCAGTGTGGAGGATCTGCAGGCCTGCAAGCGGGAATTGGTCTACAAGGAGGAATTGCGCGATCAATTGAAGGGCATGAGACGCCGCCGCAGTTCCAGCTGTACCGCCAGTCCATTAGCCAAGGAAACTAACTCAAAATCTGGATCGACCTCCTCCTCCATGTCATCATCAGTTGCCATCAAGGCTCCCGGCACCCCACCAAAGCCCAGATCCCAGAGCAACACCGCCAAGGTGTCAATTTTTGGCCCCGAAATATTTGTTTAATTTTTTTTCAACTCATATAATAATTTTTTTTTTTTCATAATCTAAGTTTAAGAATTAGATATATTTTGACCTTAATTGTTGACGATTAAAAATCAAAGAACAAGATGTTTAATAAACGAACAATTCGAACCAATATCACCTAAACCGTATGTCTTAACTCCAAGTAACATCTCTCACTCGCTTTCTTCGATTATCTAGGGATCTTTATGCAGAGTTCAATGGGTTTCTGTTGGACTATATAATATATACCCTATTATATTTGGGTAGCACAGGGTATAAAAATGTCAATTGTCGGCTATGATGTTTGTTGTAGGAGTGGAAATTCCTGTTCTCAGAAAGCCTGTTTGTGCGCTGTGCCGCCACAAAATGCCAGCCCCAAAGAGTCAAGAGTTCCCACGACAACGACAACTAGCGTCGACTAGCGGCGGCGCTCCAATGAAAATTGGCCAGGCTTCGCCGATGCCTGATAGACGCAAGTCCAAGACTCTTGCAGAGCCGCGGCAGACAGCAAAGAATGCGGTTTAAAGTTCAATCGTGCAGCAAGTGTTATTTTCGGTTTACCTTCCATCTTCACTTCCAAAAAACAACCACAAAGAAAACGTTGTTATGGATATTGGAAATATAAAACCAAAAAACAAAATTTTGCAACTCTAACCGACTCACAGAGGCCCCCCAGTTAAATAGTGTTGCACAGAAATTTGTTTTCCTTCAACTTCGTATCATTCTATCAATTCTACTTTTCATTGTATCGAAACTTTAACTTTTAATGGGTGGTCTTAGAACAATCAGATTTCACATTTTGTGCGAATTGGGCTCTATTGTAAAATATTAGAAGAAAACAAAACACTTTCGAATACTTGGTTTGAATACTGTAAAACTAAAAAATTATTTGAGTAGTATGTTTTCTTTTGATTCCTAAGAACTAATGACTAATGACACATGTTTGAAAATTTCTTTCAAGTTGTAGAACGTTTTAAGTTTTTTATTTGGTGAGTAAGATTAAGTAATTTTGGTTTGTTTTTTGTTTCTCGTAACATTGAGAAATAATTTTGGTTTAATAACCAATAAAAGAGAGATGAAAAAACACAAAAACAAAATTAGGGAGAAAAGAAAGAAGAAAAGCTTTCTTTCTTCTATGATATGCAAATTTGTTGGTTATCACAAAAACAAATGTTTTAAATGAATATATTATAGAATAAAAGAAGAAAGATATAAAGTTCAGAGAGCTGACAATTTGGCTCATTAGCAGAGGTCGTCTCCCCTCGTCTACCCCCTGCCCCAAGCCCGTTTGGGCCCGTTTTTGGTAATTCTCATTCTTCTCATCAGATCGCTGTCAATTAAATAATCACGACTAGTTTTCATTTGGAATTTACCTTAGGAAAAAGCGAGATTCGATGATATTCCACTTAGCGGAGTTGCTTGTCACTTGCTTTCTATTTGCCTTCTACTATGTATTTGATGTTGTATGCATTTGTTGTTAACAAACACACCAAAAAAAATTAGAAAAAAAATGTTAGAAAAACGAAGAAGCAACAAAAAAAACCGGAGAACTTGTTAGCCGTTTTTCTCTCACTTTTCAATGAGATTTTTCTTTCTTTTTGCCTTTTGCTTTCGGCTTCTAGGTGCACTCCACTTCCACTGTGCGCTTTTGGTGGCTTAGTAATTATTTCAACCGCGGCTTAAAGCAAACGCGACGTCAATTTGGACCAGAAAACGAAACGTAAGACACACACAAAACACACAAGACACACCACACAAGAAAAAAAAAGAACCACAACAAGAAAAAAATAAAAGAGTCCAATTGCAAATGGTAAGATAGACGATTTAGCCCGTAAATACGTTCGTTCTTCGTGCGACCGTTCGTTCGATCGCTCGCTCGACGAAGAAATTGACGACCGGCGAGAATATCGGCGGTTCAGAAGAAGCTTACGCCACGGCGTTCAACTGACGAATGACGATGGCCAAATCTGCGGACTGTTGGCCAGCTTCAAAAAGCCAGTTCGAAAAGCGTTCGAAAAGCGAGCAAAGCTACGGCGAACATCGAAAGAGAGAGACAGTAAGTGTGTGAGAGAAAGAGAGAGAGAGAGAGAGAGAGAGAGAGAGTGAGCGAGCGTGTTCTCTCGCAATGATCGAAGCAAGTTTGTAGCCTAAGTCTTTCGTTTTTTGTTTTTTTTTTTAGAATTTTTGTTTGCTATTGATTTATTGTTTAACAATAACTGTTTTCTGCATTGTTCGTTGAACTTGTTTCTAGCCTGACAAAGGCAATATCTTCTTCTCGGTTGACACACATCCACATCCCAGCAGCCGGCAGCCCTCAGCGAGATAGCATTTGCTCTTAGCTAACACAAAAACTGATTAAAATTTATTTCTATTTATCTTAGACTTGACTTAACTTTCGCTCACTGTTCCGCTCACTTAGTTGATGATCTTTCGCTCCCTCTGTCTCCGTCTCTGTCTCTTTCTCTTTCGCTCTGTCTGTCAAATAAACGACAGAAGTAAGAAAAAACTTTTACTCTCTGTCTATCTCAATTATAGCGCTCTCACTGAATTTTTGCTCTGCTTACACCAGAAATTGCCACATTAAGTTTTTCCTTTACTCACTACAGGTTTTGACTTCTTAACGGTTCGCCACATAATACCCTCCAGTCTTCCCCCGGTCCGTCCTCGCCTCGCTCCCTCCCTCCACACTGCACTCCACCTTTATTATGCCGTTTACGACCGAGGGTATTTCAAGTTAGCAATCGAAAAGAAAGCATTTCCTTTAAGAACCAATCTTGATTTGCTCTTTCTACGGACTATATAACGCCTAATTCTTGATCAGCCTTAGGACTATCTAGATATATTCTGGCTCACAATGACACACAAACCTTTCGGTAAGAGTATCAACACTTCGGCTAATCCGCAATTGTTGTGGCTGACAGCCCTCTGGCTTTTTTTCTTGAATTGCAGCTGTTATTGTCATTTTGCTTTTTACTTTACTTCGCTTCGCTTCGAGTGTAAATTTCTGTGGTTTTCGTCCAATTCTTTTTGGTCCTCCATCTCCCCTCTCGCCACTCTCTGTGTGTACCCCATTAACAATTATTGTCAGAATCGTCATTCTCCTTGCTGCTTAGTTGCAATTTTCCCCACCGCCAAAAGCTCTTGTAGGGCTGCCGCTGCATTTGCAACCACTAACACCGCAGTCGTTGCTGCCGCTGCAGTCGGTCGAGAGATATGATCTGATTTATTGTATGTAGTTTTTCCGACTTGTTATTGTTGCTGCTGTCGTTTGTTAAAATATTTATTTACCATTTTCCACAATCGGCATTGGAGTTCAACGGGTTTCGTGTCTCTCCATAGAATCGATTGCGTTTTTCTGGCCCACTTTTACTTGTTAATGAGCTATTTAAGTTAATATGATGATAACGCTTGGCTGAACGAACGAGCTGAGCTGAACTGAAAAAGTCTCTTATGTATGTATATAATATTTATTTTTGATTATTATACCAATTGAACTTTGCTTATTTTTAATAAACAACAGTTTGAAATGCTCTTAATGCAAATTGTGGGCGTGCATGTATCTACATGTAGATAAAACCTTTTACGAGTCTGTTGCATACTTTTTGGCACCAGATTCCGCACGACTTCGTAACATACTTATGTGCTAGGCGATTGGGGAAAAATTGTGAAAACTATATGTATAACGGGTCGTTATACAAGAGATCGGTTCCGATTTGTCGAAGCTGTAATAATGCATAAGTCTCATGGCAACTTAAGGAATTCTCGGCTATTTCTGTATTATTCAGCTAATGCAAGTGATTCAGAATTTAAAAATGATTTTGAAATAACTTTTTACCTATCTGATGGACATAACAAAGGAAAATACACTTTGCAACCTGCGCGTTTGTTAGCTATGATTTTTGGCATTAATCACCTGAAGTTGTCTATTTGATTTATTTGGTTGTTGGTTGGAAGAAGGATGAGTTCCTAATTGGGCCGCAATGAGTTGTATTTATTGGCATTTGACTGAAATTTGTACTGGAAGTAAGTATACATACATAGATAGTCTCCTCTTCTCCGAGAGCGCAATTTTGGTTTGGCTAATTACGAGAAGGGGGGAGGGGGGCATACGCCCTGTTTAGTTCTTGTGCGTTTTTTGCAGTTTGCCTCTCTAATTGCATTTGAAGCAATGGCAAACATTATAGATTTCACAGGGGCCAGAATGAAGAGTCGTGGTGGAGGGAGGGAGGTGGCGGGAATGGAGGCATATAATGAGCCAGCACCCGGTGGCGGTGGAGGTGGCGTTAATTTGTATAGCAGATGCAGAAGTTTTATAATTATAGAGTATGTGAGGAAAATTAGATATGTCTGTTAATTGGTATTTTAGTTTTAGCGACCCAAATTCGCAAGGTAACCAAAAACATCGAACAAATGAATCGCAACACTTGCTTTTCCCTTTCTGTCAAACACATTCTCATGCATTTATACACACACACACACAAAAACAAAAAACATAAGAATTCGAAAATTTGAGAGTTTTAGAATTTTAAATTGGGGAAAATGGTTGCCCTCGAAGTAATCCCGATCGAGAGGAGAACCATAGCAAATCATTTGAAATTGGTTTTTAGCGGTCTGTCGGGAATGGGAGCGTCTTGCATAGTGCAGCCCTTGGATTTGGTAAAGACGCGCATGCAAATATCGGGGGCGAGCGGAAGGAGGGAGTACAAGAGCTCCTTCGATTGCGTTGCCAAGGTTTACCAGAGCGAGGGGCTGCTGGCCTTCTATAATGGCTTGAGTGCGGGGTTGTTGCGTCAGGCTACGTATACGACGGCCCGCATGGGTGTCTATCAGATGGAGGTGGAGGCCTATCACAATCGTTTTCAAAGAGCACCCACTGTGTTGGCCAGCATGGGTATGGGAGTGTTTGGTGGAGCCTGCGGCGCCATGTTTGGCAACCCGGCTGAGGTGGCTCTCATACGCATGATGTCCGACAATCGCTTGCCGGCGGCTGAGCGACGCAACTACAAGAATGTCGGCGACGCTCTTGTCCGCATAGTGCAGGAGGAGGGACTCTTTACGTTGTGGCGCGGCTGTTGGCCTACTGTGGGCCGAGCCATGGTTGTGAATATGGTGCAGTTGGCCTCCTACTCGCAGCTGAAGGCCTTCTTCAAGGAATGCCTAGTCGGCGAGGGTATTTTGCTGCATGTTTGCGCTAGCATGATATCGGGCCTGCTGACCACCACTGCGTCCATGCCATTAGACATGGCCAAGACGCGCATACAGAATATGAAGGTGTTGGAGGGTAAGCCGGAATATAGGGGCACAGTCGATGTGCTGTTCAAGGTGATGCGGAACGAGGGATTCTTGTCGTTGTGGAAGGGCTTCACGCCATATCTATGCCGCATCGGGCCGCATACGGTGTTCGCCTTCGTTTTTCTCGAGCAATTAAATGGGGCATACTACAAGTACGTTCTGGGTGAATCGAAAGGCGATTCCGGATTGTAAAAGCCGCCGTATTATGTCATTTTCGCCCTTCTCCATCCTACACTCGCACAAATACACAATCTCAGTATGCGAGTTTTTCGCATGCTAGAAAACAACAATTGAATTTCTCTCTAACACCCGCTCACCCTCGATCGCTCGATCGCTCAATCGCTCGAACGGTCGGGATCGGCGTACTCAGCTGGGCTTATCAGTGGCCATCAGCCGGTTGCCGGCAGACTCGCCCGTCAGTTGGTTTTGTGCCGAGCAATCGAGCGGTTCGTACTGGATGATATATGTACATATATATAAGTATATGTATGCCTAGGCGGCGCCGCATTGTACTTGGTCAAGTGAAAGAAATCTGTGTGTAAGCGATCATTCAGAGAATGAATCACTTAACAATTTCAGTTGAGCCGCCGCGGAAGTGTTAATTTAAATCTTAAATACTACAGATAAATCTCCGTTCTAAGTGAAGAAGTGCATCTTCTCATCGCTCTCTCTCTCTCTCTCTCTCTCTCTCGTGCTAGTCTCACTCAGAGGAACTTTTTCTGTTTGTCGCCTAGGCTCTGTTTGTTCGGTTCGCTTTTGCCAGTGCCTCATAAATAAATTCTTTGGTTTTTCTCATTCTATTCTATTTTTTTTCTGTTGTTTTTTTGTTTTGTTATAAATCAATAATTAAGTGTTAATAATTTATTGTGTGAATTAGTTGAATTTTGGATTCGCTATAAATTCCTCAGAAACCGCTCGGACAGATAAAGGTAAGTCATTCCCCTGATATATGTAGTCATTATAAATATTTCCATGTTAGAGATTTACAATCGTCGTTAGTTTTCTCTCAGTGTAGTTTGTTTAGATTCCTATCGAAGACTGAATTATGGCTAACACTCACATAACTACAGATTAGCCAAAACGATCGATTTAACAAAACGATCGATTTAGTTTACAATTGATTGCAAATCTATCAAATAATAAAGTTGAATGGCTCTGAATGTGGCGAATGTTTGCGGTTGTTCGTTTACTCCGTGCCTCGATTTGGCTTTGCTTTGGGTTTTGCACAATTTCTCACATGCTGAGATGAAAATTGCTTTATCTTAATGTTTCATCTAGTTGCATGCACACATTTACATGGCTGTGTGGGGGGTGTGAGGGGACAACACACGAGTGTCATAAATAAACTTAAAGCAATCTGGACAAGTACACTATTAGCCCCAGCCCTCTCTCTCTCTCTCCTCCCCGAGGAACACTTTTGTTGTAATTGCACAGCTCGACAGGTGAAAAGTTGTGGGCAGGCAGGAGAAGGTATTCGGTCGGTCGGTCGGTCTGTCTGTTCTATTTGCTTATTTAATTTCTGTTCAACTGATAATTATCAAAAGAACTCACGCTTTGTAAGTGTACAAGTTATTATATTAGTGTTATTTGTTTGTTAGGCCTGAGATAAGATGACATCCCCCACAGGGCTCCAGATTTCATTTTCAGCAATTAAAAGTTTTCAGTCTTGTTTGCATTTGACTTTGGCGTTCAAGATCTGTTTGTTTCCGACGAGGGGTAGACGCAACACTTTACTACATTCTCTTCCATTCACAATCGATCGTTTGCTCTGCGACGAACTTAAATGGCTGCCCTCGCCGTTGCCCTCGCATCAGCTGACTTTAGTTAATTAAAGTAAACGAAAGATGTTTAAATGTTTGCCGAAAGCTTAGTAGGAAGCAAAGCCTACTACAACCTACCACCTACCACATATATGTTACACTTGTTCTCTATTGGATTTGATATTTATAAAGCAAAATTTAGGTTAAATGAATGAATTTTCGGTAGTCAGTGAGACCGAGAATGAGTGTTTGGATGAGTGTTTGTAATTGCTAAAATATTTCATGTGTGGCTGTAAAATTTAATTCGGTAAGCCAGAAACACAATTTTAATTTAATTAAAATGCCGCTGCTGCTGCTGCTGTTGCTGCCTCTGCCTCTGCCTCTGCCCTCTTCATATAGATTACTCCCGCATTTTGTAATTGGTTTTGACTCAACTGGCTGGGTTCAGAGCGGCGGGGGGGAAGCTCTTTCATTAAAACATTGCAAAATATTTTATTACCCGTTTTAATCAATTTAAACTTTCGTTATTCCGTTTTTTTTATAAATTAGTTTAAACTAGAAATTCGAATTAGTCAACATCAAATAAAAAATGCTGCAATAGTCAATATGTAAATCAATATGGCACAATGACAGATTGTCGAATCGAATCAGATGTAACCCTAACGTGTGCAATTGGTTGATTATTTAAATCTAATTACAATTAGACCGTTGAAGGGGGCCGAGTGGTGGTGGTGGGTGGGAAAGAAAAATGCGCAAATTAAAATACAATGCAAAATGTGAATTGAAACTCAATAATTTAGTTAATGTTTGGTTAGAGCGATTAATGAGCAAATAATTGGCCAAAGGCACAACCGAAATATGTCAACAATCCGGCAAAACGACAAACTGATAGCATAAATACACATTCATATTTATGTATATAGTCAATATACATATGTACATATAATGCTAAAACCACACACGAACCGGACCGGCTTATTATTTCATTCCGTTGAAGGTGCTACATATACCCTTACACAAACCGCATACAGTTCGAAAATAAATTAATAGAATTATTGGTTTATGAGATTAAATAAAAAACGCAAAAAAGGGCCACATATTGTAGACATGTGAGAGTCTGAATTCAAATTGAATTCCATTTTATTTGTCATTTTGGATAAAGTAAATTTCCAAAAACCGATAAGAGTTTTCTAATTTGACTGTGTGGAAAAGAGTTGAGATTTCCTTTGTCTACGATTTTAGAGAAACCTTCTCACAAACGTCTCGATGGAGCAGAGATACTTGAATTTACCCTTTGAATATGAATAATTTTGCAAATTGGAATGACAAAGCTATAGACAGCGTCTGTCACTACCGTCGTCGGCTGATGTCGACGAGCAGACAAGTTGCACGTGATCTCTAAGCACAGCTGTTGTTTTTGGTCTTACACGCACACCCACACAGACACACACGCACACACACGCACACACACAGATGCATCCACAACTGGTTTAATAAGCTTGCTCTCGCATCTCCTTTATTAAGCAGAGTCACATGACAACAGAGAAATGAAAACAACATTTGTATACCCCTTGTCCAAAGGGTATATACCTTTTTGGGTCGCAACGAACAAAATATATCTGTATGTAACCTTTAACCGATTTTCTATATAGCCAGCGAGACACGCACAACAAGTCACTCAGCTTTCATTGAAATTGCAGGGTATCACTAGTGCGGTGCATGGTCAAAGTTAGTTAGTTGTGGCCGCCTCTGGTTATTTATTAAATTTTTGTTTATCAAATGCAATTAACTAATAAGCAAATGAACAAAAATGAACAATAAAAAAACCCATTATATGTGGTCAACTTGAAAATGATTTGAAATGATGCCGCATCATGGAGTGGTGTCGTCGATGCGGTGGATGTGGATGTGGTTCTGGTTGGCTGTGGTTGCTTGTGGGCGATGGTGATGGTGATGATGATGATGATGAATTATGCATCAGCTAATAGGCCAGGCGCACGCAAGCCAGGTCAAAGGTCAAGCGACATTTTTCCTCCGTTCTATTTGTCACATGTGTGTGTGTGCAAAAGATATAGAGCACGACTAGCAAATCTGTAGATATATGCATTTGTATAGCCCAAGATAGTGCTAATGAGACCGATAAGCTCGATCCCAGCACAGTGGTCGTTCTGACTACACACTGGGGCCAACAATCGGCTTTACGTCGTCCCACTGTGCTTCCACATTGTGGGCTTTCGCTGTGGCAACTTTATCATCTGCTTCTCGTCGTCATTACCTTCATTCAGATGCGTATTCAGTCGTGCATGGCCACAAATTGTCTACAGAGTAGCCGAAGGTAAGGACAGCGGTGTAGACAGAGCGAGAGAACGAGAGAGATGGAGATGGAAAGACAAAAGTAGAACTGCAATTTTCGAATTAAGACAATTGCTATACGAGAATTACAGAGCTCAATATATACTTAGTTATGTCTATATCTATGCACATCTGTGACCAAATCAAAAAGTAGATATAAAGAATTGTTTCAATGTCCCATCTTAATGTTCAATGTTGTGAGTGTGTGTGAGGGTGTATGTGTATTAGTGTGCAAATCAATGCCAAAAGCAATGCAAATTTGTTTTGTTGTCTTACAGCTGCCAAAAATAAATTGAATTTTAAATCAGCCAAAGGAAAAGGAAAACAAATACAAATTGCTGTGTGTGTGTGTGTGTGTGTTTCTGAGTGAATGTGTGTGCAAGTCCAAAACCTGGCAGCAACCTCAACAAATGTCATAAAATATTTACATAAATAAAACAGTCAAAGAAAAAATAATCAGACCAACAAAGAAATGGTAACTTTATACAATATAGTTCAAGTGTCATCAAGAATATCACTGACTTACGAATACCCTTTCCCTTGGCTTATGCCCGCCCACATCATAAGAAAGTCATTCATGGAATTTTCGAAACCCTTGCAAATTGTATTGCCTCCATGGCGTATACGTAACTCGGATAAATACGTATACGTAACTCGGATCAAACATATTATTTTCAAAATCCTGCGAAAATTGACTAGCCTAGCCGAAATCTGATTCGTAAGAGCTTCTACAGCAACTAGAATAACTCAGGCAGTGGGCAATCAAAGGGTATTCAAACATTCAAATTCGAATCAGTCAATGTAAGAGTCAGAGTCAGGGTCTTGTCGTGCTTTCCATTTTGTTTGTTTTGGCACTCTTTTTTGCGGACTTCTTTGAACGAGAAGCGCCTCAATCTTTCCCTTACCCTTCGCCTTGTTCTCGCTCTTGGGACGGGGGGCGGTGACAGCGGCGACCGTGTGGCATATCAACTGAACGAACGGTAATTTTCCAATTGACGCCTATTATGGTTAATCGTAGCAGTGACCTAAGTCCAGACTAAACTTAAACTAATAATGTGAACAGTTTAATGGCCAAGCCGCAACAAATCGTCGAATCCACAGACACAGACCCAGACATAGACCCACCCACCCAAGGCCCAAAACCGCCACAAGACCACACAATGGTCTCTTCTCTCTCTCTCTCTCTCTCTCTCGGTGTGCGTGTGTGTCTGTGTGTGTTGACAAGGTGTGCGTGTGTGAGAGAGTGTTTCTATTGTTGTTGTTGTTGCTTAGCACGCTAACTAACTAGACTCTCGGGTCGCTGCTGCTGCTGCTGCCTTAGTTGACGCACTCTCCTCAATTGCTTTAACATTTGCTTTGGCTCTGGCTTTAGTCGAGCCGCGTAGGTCAAAGCAAGTGGATTAAAACTTTGCTCTTGTGTGTGTGTGTGTGTGCTGTGTGTGTGCGTATGTGTCAACCCGTTCAATGAAGTTTTCATTATCCTGGACAAGCAATTAGCACGTCACTGGCTGGGCTGCCTCAAAGGATACCCTTTCGACCTGCTGATGACCCCTCGGGCTCTGAGCCGTTTTCAGGTTTAATCAAGCCCGTGTCCTGTCAGTCATTCAGTCAGTCAGTCAGACGATAGTCGATACTTTTGGCCTGTATTTCAATGGGATCCGGGGATTTTCACGCAAATGTTATCCTTAAATCGCCTTGGCTTTGGTCTTTTTTTTTTTTTTTTTTTTTTTTGTCTGTGTTGCTCCTTTTGGGGCCGGTTTCTCGTTGTGATTTCGGTTTGCTCTGGTTTGGTTCGTGTTTCGTGACTTGAGTGAAGGCAAAAGTTGATTCATCAGCCGCAGGATACGTGTATGTGTGTGTGTGTGTGGGTGTGCGTGTGGGTGTGCGCTGCGTCAGCAGAAATAAAATAGTGAAAATATAAAAACACAATACCATTGCAATGGCATATCCTTGAAGCTCTCACACACACACCCACAAGTTCAGTCACGCAAAACGCCAACGCGAGTGCACTTTGACCTCATTTTGGGCAACGCCATTATATCGTTTCAGTTCGAGTGTCTGTGTGTGTGTGTGTGTGTGTGTGTGTGTGTCTGCATGTGTGTGTGTATGTGATATGTATGTAGATATATGTGCGTTTCCCAGCTCCTTTAACGATTTAAGCATGTTAGTCGTGTGTGTGTTCAGGAAGCGAATTAAATCAATAAGTTGGCAGCATATCATCAATTAAAGAGGATGAACCTCTCGCCTTCTCTCCTATCCCACCTCTCTCTGTCTCTCTCTCTCTCTCTCTCTCTCTCTCTTTCTCTCTTTACCCACCTTCATCTCCTTTCCTCCTTTAGTCAGATACATTTATAGAAATTTTTCCGATTGCCACTTAAATTTGTAAAAATTGCAAGTAATTAAGCCATTTTTGGTCAGTTCATAAAAAAAGGACTTCTCCCCACCCCAACCCCCACTTCACCCCAACCAGAGGATGAAAACATTTTCAATTGAATTAATGAATACACACTCATACACACACACACACACACGAGGAGGAGGAGGAGGAGGAAAAATGAAAGGGAAAACCGAAATGGAAATGAAAATTCATATCAACAAATGCAAATAAAATGAAACAGAAATCTGCATATTAACATGATAATTTTTAACTAATAAAAATAATAATAAGCACATTCAATACATACATATATGTATATACATTTATATATATATAGCTCTGCGAAATCGGATTCGAAATGGCAAATTAAATGTATATAAACCTATATAAATTAGGCCAATTAAGGCAATAATACAAATTTTAATGCAAATTATATATGAATAAAGACATAAAGTTCGAATATTGTGTGTGTGTGTGAGTGTGTGTGTATGTGTTAATTTTATTTAAATGAATGCCCTCTTTTATCGCTAAAAATCAAATCAAATTAATCAGAAATGATAAAGGAATATTCAAACAAATACTGAAAAGAGACTTCTGACTAAACTGGACTTTAATATTAAAATGCTCCTCCAGCATACCCTTAAGAGAATACCCTTACTTAACACTGAATGCTCGAAATACCCTTTCAATATTTCGGATTTTGGATTTCGTTTTCCCCTGCTTTACAAAGTACAATAAGTACGCAATGATCGTCAATTGAAAAGAAGATCAATTAAGTGTGGAAATCTCACATTGAAATATTGTGTGTGAAAAGTGTCAATTTTATTACAATAAATCACAAAAATAGTCAATCCTCGGCGGCAACCGCAATCAACAGGCGTCTCTGGGAGCTCGAAAAGTGATGACATGCCACATGCTAGCATTACGGGTAAGGGTCGTGGAGGGGTGTGTGGTGTGGGGGGAGTGGGCAGCGGCAAGCGGGAAAAGGCGAGTCTGCACCACATAAATATTTTCATTCCGAAATAATAAAGAAGCTCAATTAAAATGCCTGGCACGTTGGCATCATTAAAATGTACTCCAAAATGAAATTTGCATAATTCTTTGGGTAGACTGGAGAGTGGTAGGGGGAAGAGAAGATGAGTGGGGCGCGGAGGGGCAAGCAGCAGCTTGGGCCTATGCCAATGCACTCGATGTCAGTGAGCCTGTCAAAGGCAACAGCAAAAGCAAACACAAACAACTTTATTACATACAAAAGCAACAAGCAAAAGCAGTGCAAGCAAATTAAACAATAATTATTTATAACAATAACAAAAGAGCAGACAATTATGAATGCATATGGGTTGGAAGCCAGAGGAGCATGGGGCAGGGGAAGTGAAAGTAAGCCAGTTGGAAACTCAGCCAAGTTGGGCTCAACGAGGCGTGTAAATTTCATTTAATATTCTAAACGCACAATGTTGTTCTAATGTTACTTTCCCTCTCTATCTCTCTCCCGTCCTCTATCTCTCTCTCTCCCTCTTTGTGTGTGTGTGTGTGTGTGTATGTGTGTATGTCTTTACATAAAGTTTTGCAAAATATATTAACATTTCGAGTTTAATTTAAGTGAATAGTTTTCAGTTCGACAACGGAACTAGCATTAAATCATTTTTAAAGTGCTTCGAATATAATTTAATTTGTTAGTCGAGAGATGTTCGCACACATCTTCTTCATAACGTTATTGTTGTCTATTTATGCAATAGCAGCAGGATGGCGGAGAGGAGGGAGAAGCGGGCAAACAAGTGTAGTCAACAGTGAAACCTAAGCGACATGAGAAAGAACTCTCGAATTCGAATGGTGCTCAATATCCAAAACTTCTTAATAATTGTCGAAGGCAGATCCAGATCGTGAATTGCTTGTGCCACCATTTACCCACAACCCATAAACAATTCGAATTTCGAGTCTAAAGGTCAAAAGGATTGATATTTCAGTGTGAAACGGATTTACCGATTTGATCGAAGGCGTTCGATATGAAGGAGTTTTCACTGTATTTTGGTTTTTGGTATTTGTCTGTGTCTAGTGAAGCATAATGGCAAAATGCCTTTGGCACTTGTGTAGCTTGTTCTCAGTTTCAGTTCCTGTCTTCCTTACGCTGTTTCCCCCTCTCTCTCTTTCTCTCTCTCTCTCTCTCTCTCTTCATTCGTCTTTCCCTCTAACTATCGTACTCTGCTTCTGTGTGTGTTTCTCTTTTGTCTTGACGTTGCCGCCCACGTAGTTAGCAGCGGCGCTTTATGCGTTCATTCATGCATCGTGACTTCTATTAGAGCACACATACATATGCATATGGCTATAGTTCATATGACTTCACACTCGTGTGTGTGTGTGTGTGTGTGTGTGTGTATGAGCCCGTGACACCATGGCTAGCAATAACAACAACAATGGCAGCAGTGACAGAGGCAGAGGCAACGGCATTGGCAAATGGCAGCGTCGTCGTCACTTAATATACAAATTTCAGTAAATATTTATACACACACACATTTACACACACACACACACAGTAACACTAACTCACACTAACACTGACAGATAAACGACGACGCTGCTGCCTGCAATTTCCGCCATTTCTTGTTCTTCTCTCCTCGCTTTCTCTCTCTGTCTCACCCTTAGGCAGCAATTCGTTCAATTTCATGCAATCAAGTTATTTTAATTCATTACGCTTACGCGACCAACACTTGGGAGACATGCAACAATACAAGGCAACATGAGACGCCTCTTCGCCTCTGTCTCTCTCTCTGCCACCTTCTCCCCCTGAACACACAAAAATCTTCTGGCAAATGCAGTTTGCCTGACATTTCTCACATGTGTGTGTGTGTGCGTGTGTGTGTGTGTGTGTGTGCGTGTGTGTGTGTGTGTGTGTGCGTGTGTGTGTGTGTAGCTATTTGCATGTGTTTCTACTACAAGGACAAAGCAAGGGGATGACAGGGAAGGGTGGGGTGTCAACACGCACTACTATCAAAATGTCAGACATCTGTCATTTAATTTAATTTGACTTCACTTGCTTTCATTTGCTTGCCCTCCCCCTCCCCTTCTCCACCCCCCGTATGGTCTCCGCTTTTACCCTGACTTTCTTTTTGTGCTCTGATGTTATTTTTCTTCTTTCCTTCCTTTTTTTTTTTGAGCGCGCGAAGGCGTCGACGATGTCAAGCACAAAACGTGTAATTTTAGTTGGGTAAGCGAAAGGGGTGGAGTGGGATGGGTAGAGATTTGTTGCTGTTGATGCTGTTCTCTGCCGTTATTACAGTGTTTGTTATAGGTAGTTGTTGTTGCTGTTGTTATTCTTGTGCATCGTACGCGAGCACAATTTAAAAACGCTTTTTCCATTGGCAGTGAAAATTGAAAAGGAGAGAGGAGAGGGGAGGGGGCTGAGAGGCTGAGGGGCACCACCAGGCGCATATCATCTCTCAAGTGCATCGACAAGGCTATACACTTGACAAGACTGGGATAGGGATCAAGCATTTATATATATCACGATTGGAATCTCTTGGAAAACATCAATCAACGTGAACTAGATCAAACGAATTCCTAATTCGTATGTAAATTAGATTCGATATATTTTGAATTAGCATCCTAGAATCATTAATCGGACATTTTAACAACTTTTCATGCGAAAGAAGTGTTATAAACGCATCTGATTGAAGCCTTTTCCCAGTATATCAATCCATCAATCTGGAGCCCTAAAAAGTATGCTATGCTTGGCTCAAGTGAATTACATTTGCCATCCCACTCTACCTTCAATTCTAGTTAGAGTATCGTGTGTGTGTGCGTGCGTGTGTGTGTATGATTTGCATATAAAATTTTATTTCGCAAAAAGGCAATAAATATGTCATTAGTTGAGCTAAGCTAAAGTTTGTATATGTAAAAATAAACTAGGAGTAATTTGATTCTCAGTGGCTATGTCTCAGGACGACGACGACGACGAGGACGACGATGGCTGAAGTCGTTTCAGTTGCTTTTGCTGGTTTGCAATGGCTTTGAGCTGCTTGAAACGGTGTTTCAGCTGCTGTTGTAGGTCTCGCTTGAACTGCGTCTCCCGATTAAGTATCTGCAGGTCCTCGTAGCTGCATGTGGCCAAACGTTGTTTTATCATCGATATCAGTTCACTGGTCAATTGGATTTTAGTTTTCGAAACACGTGCATATTGCCGTTGACGTCGACGCAGTTCCTCGCGATGCAGGAACAATGCGTACGCGGTGGACGACGACGATGATGATGATGCCATGACAATTGATAATAGACTGTTTGACGATATGGGCAAGAACAGGCGTTTATATACCAAATAGCAAGTGAGGTAAATCAGGTAAATTCGCCATTGTTAGGTAACAATCCTTTCGGAGACAACCTGACAGGTAAAAAGCATACCCTCTAGGTAAAAAAGATAAAGACTAGACAGGTATACTAGAGCTGTAAGTTGGTTGGGCCTGGTAAAATCCCTACAATAAAATAGTTAAGAACGGGGACAGGACAGGACCTGTCTGTTACGCACGTCTTCATTGCCTGATCTAAGCATTAGCTTATGCATCAATAATTTTTTTCCAACATTGCAATCCTTTCCATTCTCTCTCTCTCCCTCTCTCTCACACACACTCTCCATCCCTCTATTTCTCTAGTTCTATGGGTCTGCGTTTGAGGTTTATTAATTTGCATGAACTCTAACATTGCTCATTTTTCATGCTGGTCGACACCCAGCCAAAGCCACAATTAAAAATTGCTTATGAACAGAAAAAGACGTTGGAAACTGGCCAACAGTCGAAAGCCAAATCCAAAATCAGCCACGGGTGTAGTCAATGGGGGAGCCTGGGGGATCCCCGACCGACATCCCATAAATCTCGGCAATTATAGTATGCAATGCAATCAAATCTCGATGGGGAACATTCGAATAGTTGGCCAATTTGTAGGCCAATCAATCCCCCCGTTCGTTTTTGGGCTACCTTTTGTGCGCTTAGCTTGCTCGTTATGCAAAACTTACAAAGTTCTTGCACGAGGAAAAACTTAATTTCCTATTTCCTCTGTTTTTTGAAAAGGGGTATGAGGGGGTGTGTGAATGAAAGTTTCTTTTAGTTAGCAGTGTAAACTGTGCGCATCATTATTTTGAAATTTTTGACACTTTTTTCCCACCAAAGAGCGAGAGGCAGAGAAGGGGAAGGAGCTAAGCTAAGCTACTTGTAAATCAACTCAAGCTCAAGCTCAAGACTGATGCTGAAGCTGAAGCTGCGTCTTGTGTGTCACATTTCCGGCGGAAGTGTAAGCACAAAAGTTCGTTTTGCGTTAAATGCCATCACCAAAGAACAAGCTGTAGACGATAAAGAAGAAGAAATAGTAGAAATGCAGCGTCGTCGCTTCATTTTCTCAGCCCAAGACTAGGAACGAGAAGAAAGAGAGAGACATTGACTGATGATGATGAGCATGATGATGTAAATGGGATTTTAGTGCGCCATGACAATAGTAAACTGCTTTCGGCACACACACACACACACACACACACATCATAAGGAGACTACTAACAAAGTAGCTGAAATCATAAGCTGTGATAGCTTCCCCTTCCCATCTCCTCATGTTCCTGCTTTTGCCTTGCTCTGATGCTGATGCTGATGTGACATGCCCGTAAATTGCCTTGGTAAATTTATAGTGCAATTACAACAAATCTAATGAAAAAGCAAAGGGAATGCGAAAAAATGGGAGAGCTAGTAGTTTTGGTTGTGGTATATAATTCAGAATTAAATATATATTCATGTATGTGGAAGAGAGTCAAGCGAAATGTATCATTATTTAACAACCAATGTGATTAGCGGCTTGGTGATACCCATAAACAGCTTTAAATGGGCAGCACTCCACTTAACCTTAACTTCTGACAATAAGAGATTTAGATCTCTCTCTTTCTTTTGCACACAACTGACATTAACCAGTCTCTTGACGTCACTTTGTCTCTTGCAGCAAACACGAAGCAGGAGCACATAGTGATCATATTCCTGCCATCCCATCGTATGCACCATGGCAGTAGCGCTGCCTCTGCTTATGCCATTGCTGGTGATTTGCCTTTCTAGCGCTGGCACGGGTGGTGCAGCCTTAAGCCTACCGAACGGAACCTCTGGCGTGGGTCTAACAGAACGCTCGGCGGCCGGCAATCTGAATTTGCCCAGTCTAAGCGGTGGCTTGTCTGGCCTTGGAGTTTTGCCTGGCAGTGGCAGCAACAGCGGCGGCAATATAAGCAGCGCCGTTGGCAGTGGTGCCAGCGGCTCTCCATCGAGCAGCAGCAATCCTGGTGGCCAACAGGCAAATAACGAACTGAGTGGCGGTATCAATGGCGGCGGTGTCGGCGGTGGTAGCCTAGGTGGTGTCAATCTCGGCTCAAATGTCATTAGTGGCAGCATAGCTGGTGGCATCGGCGGAGGCGGCGGCAGTGGTGGTGGTGGCGGTGGGAGCAGCAACAACTCAAACCTGGCCATTAACCAAGGGGGGCCCAAGGAGAAGATCTACGAGAAGTGCACGGGCCCTGGGGATCCGGGACCGTGTAAACAATATATATACAAATGGCGTTACGAGCCCACAACAAATGCCTGCGACACATTCATATGGGGGGGATGCGATGGCAATCCGCACAATCGATTTAGCACCGAGGCGGAATGTCTTTTCCATTGCATTGGAGGGCCCCGTAAGAGTTTGCTCCTTGTTCCCTTGCTCCCTCTGTCACACGCACAACCTGAACTCCATTCAACTTCATTTTGCAGACACTTTGCCGCCATTCCTGCAATCGACTACTCGCGAGCCAAGCACCACAGAGAACTCACTGGCAGCAGCAGCCTCACCCTTCACACCGGGACCTGGAGGAGGACCAGGACAGGGACTGGGGGGGGATGGCATCGGTGCTGGCGGCGGTCTAGGAGAACTGGGGGGGATTGGTGCCGAGGGGTCCGAGGGCACTACCCCGGTGCCCATTGAACAACGCGGCCCAGAGCTAACGTTCGCCGAAACGGGTCAGGGCAAGACCTTCGTTTTCGCTAAAAACAACACGTTCATCCAAATGGACGGCGACATCATACAGACATTTCAATTAAGGTGAGTGGGTTGAGCTGAGTGGTCAGGTGGTCGGTCGGGTGGTCAGGTTGCCTGGCGTGTGCTGGCGTGGTGTACTCCTCCACGGCTTGACCAGTCACACTTACCTCAATTTCGTTTCGTTGGTCTTTTGCATCTTTCATAGCTTCGACAAAAAACAGCACAACAAACTCACTGTAGAGTGAATGGTGGACATTGCGCGTCATTTGGCAGATTGTTGGCTTTTTAGCTTATACCCTGACATTTGATTAACACTAGAGAGCCAACGGGTTTCGTTTCGAGATCCCAATTTCCAACCTGACAATAACTTGAAATGCCTGCAATTGGAGTATTTTGTCACAGATAGATTGATCGATTTCTCCATCATTTTGTTGGCCTTTGTAGTGTTAAGGACAAATTACTGGGGCAATTAGTTTTAACATGACGCGATGATGCCTTTATCCATTTTGCTTTGCTTGCCTTGGTGCTCTCCACTCCACTGGTGGCTCTCGCACTCGACCTTTTGGTTAAAACTTAATTTTCTGTTCAATTTGAAGAACTAAGTTGACCCGAAATGAAATTTTAAATTCAACTTTTTGGTAAAAGCATTCCGAAATTTGCATATTAAATTAAGATAAAGACAGCAAAAAAAACAGAAAAATGTTGTATAAATACAGGACAGACAAATACACACACTCGTCGACAGAAACACACACACACACACACTAGTTGGATTAGACTGGAAAATGAAATTAAACATAACTTTGCTTCTTTTATCATTTTTGCTGTGTGGTTGAAGAGTCCTTGTTCAGTTGTCCTGTAGTTTTAATTGTTACAGCAAAGTTGTAAATTAAAATAATTCTCTCTCTTTCTTTGGTTCTCTCTTTTCTCTGTCTCTGTTTCTCCCTTAGACTCTGTCGTGAGATTTCATTTCAATTTAAAACTCGCCTTCCGCACGGCCTTCTGGTATATCACAATGTTAAAAATCCGGATCGCATTAATTTGGATCCCTATGCACTCTATGTGATTGTCGAGAAGGGCCAACTGAAGGTGGTCCATGTCTTTGGCAAGCATTCAACGAGTGTCACTGTGGGTGAGAGCTTAAATCGAGATGAATGGCACAGCGTTATGGTGAGTATGTGCGGAACCTTAACCGTCCCTCCGAGCACGAGCACGAGCACCAGCACTAGCAGCAGGAGCAGGAGCAACACCAAAACAACAGCATCAAAGAAACTCTGTCCCTTTCCATTACCTTTCAAGTTTACCCTTCTTTTCCCCTTTTCCCCTTTTACCAGTTTCCCCTTTTTTAGTTTTTCTTTCCCTTTCTGGTGTGCGTGTTCTTTGCTGGTGTTGTTTGTGTGATGCCTGTAAACTGCAGTTGATGTTTGAAGTGCTCACTTGTCTATTCGGGTTTCCCCATTCGGTTTTTATTGTTGTTGCTCTAGCAAATGGGTATGCCAAGTTTTTCACTTTGTTTGCTTTGGCCTAGGCAGCAAAAAGTGACCATAGATGATGGAGCGACAATGATGAATGAAGGATGCACACCCCCACACACTCACACAAACAAATTAGCATGCAAAGCAATGAAAAGAAGCTACACGCGCTTAAGTCATAAACATTCCTTTCAATAAGACCCTCCACAGGACTCAGTGCACTCCTTTGACAAAGGATTGGTGGAAATTTGATAATCGATTAGATCAAGATTTGCGGAGAAATGCTTTCCCGTTTCATGATAATCGTTTGTTTGACTAAATAGTGTATGGGATCTTCGTTAAAGAGAAGAGCAAAGAGTTTCTCTCTGCTCCAGCTAGCTAGGGTCCGCAACTAGACCCTAAACATTAGCATGCACATGCGTTGCAGCACCACCAAGTAAGCAATTAGCAAGATTGCAATGCGAAATGAGAGGTTCCTCCAACTTTCGCCCTCTCTCTCGCACTCTATCTGTCTGCCTGTTGGTCTCTCGCTCTGTCTCTCTTAGCAAGTAGTGTAAATTTGGAGTGTGTGTAAAACGCTTTATCAAACTTTTATAACAAAAGCGGCCAAGTTGATTTATGTTCAACTTTGTTAACTCACCTAGAGCAGACCTCCAGAAGCAACGTCAGCATCATCATCATCAATAACAGCAGCAGCACCAGCAGTAGCAATAGCAACGGCAGCAACAGCAACAGCAGGAGCAGCAGTTTTCATATTTAAAACAAACATATCCACACTACTAATCACACTCATACACACACACACACACACACACACACTCTCATAAATAACACGCAAATTCCTAATGAATTTCAGCTGATCCCTGCAATGTGCCTGCTTGCTTCTCTATACATTTTGCAATTCATTTTCCATAGATTTTTCTCATGTACAACAGAAGCAGCTACAACAACAACACCGCCAGCAACAGCAACAGCAACAACAACAAGAACAACAACAAATTTATCGCTCCAAACTTGCAACAACTTCAATTCTGGGCAAAAACGCATAAATTCATAAATTTTTATCATTTGTCTGTTTGGTTTTTCGGGCCACGCCCACGCCCACGCACAAGCTAGCTGCTAGGTTTATTGGTTTTATGCTCCATATCACTCTTTCTTTCTCTGTCTCACACACATCTCTCTCTCTCTCTCTCTCTCTCCCATTCTATGTGTATATGTATGGGTGCAGGTGCGCATCGATGTCCATGGCGCAAGATTAATTGCACGCGTCGACAATAGTCAGGAGGAGGTCTATCTGAAAGGTCTGAATCACGAATACAACTATGGCGTCTCCACGAATTTGCCATCGGTAGTATTGGTTGGAGGTGAGTAGTAGTGCCAAATCCAAATCAATTGTACCCCCCCACCGCTTTCCCCTCACTGAACTCCATCTCCATTTAAGGCAAAACTCTTGAATATATGCAATACTTTTTGCACTAACCAAAAACGCTAGAAAATGTAAAGCCTCTCGCCCCCACCTAACAAATCTGGCAACGAATTTTGCAATACCCTCTACTATTTTAGCCCATTTATAAGGCGATCTGATCTTAATGATTATCTGAGAAGAAATAACACGAAAAAGTTTTTAGAAGCAAAACTTTTGGTGCTCCGATTGTTCCTTTCGGAGATATATTATATAGCAGTCCGATCTTGATCAAATTTGGCACGAAATAGTTTTTTCACTTGCCTCATTCAATTTTGTTATGCCCCATGCAAGGGTACAAAAAAGCTTTAAAAAGAATATAAAAATTTGATACAGAAAATCTGAAAATGAAAATCGAATTTTCGTAGTCAGCGGCACACTGCAACTGCATTTTGCTCATTTGCCATTGAAGGGGGAACTGTATGTAAGTGTGTGTGTCGGTGTGTGTGTGTGTGTGTGTGTGGGTGGGGATGTTGGTTGTGTGTAGATGTGACTTTGAAACCTGCTTTTTGTGCCATATTTGAAAATTTAATTATTTGACGTAGCTGAAAAAAGCAACTGAGCATAGAGAGGCTCCTAGATCCTCGACTCTCGACTCTCGACTTTCGACTCGTTTCGCATTTAGAAAATAGAACATTGATTGCACAGCAAGCTGTGCACATTGATTCCTTGTTTTTCTTTCCCATCTCCAAGGAAGGATGGATGGAAGCAGAAATATTTGGAAAATATTGTATAAAACCAGCTAGCTGGAGTTAAACAACTAAAAATAATGCAAAAGCAAAATCAATTGCCTTACTGTTTAATCAGAGATTCTTACTCAAAGCAAGAAACAATGGCCAGTCTGGTCCTGGCCAATAAATGGCAGAAAATCCATATCGTATCGTATGGTCTCGAGAGGGAAACTCCAAAAGTTCCCTCGAATCGTGAGTGAGTGAATCACTTGCACATTTTAACTTTGTTGTTGACCCTCGCTCGATTTTTAGACAAATGCTGAGATGAGTCATTGAATGGCCTTTTAGGAGCAAATAATCTATAATAAATAGGAAATTCTCATTTCCATCTCCATTTTCTGCCTCTTCACTTTTCCATTCATATTTTAGCCCAGCTAATGTTTGTTTTTTAGTTTTTTATCAACATCACTTTTTTCCTGTGTTTTGTTTTTGTTTTTTGATTTTAATCCTTTTAAGCCGTAAATAAATATTTTCTTCTGCTAATTAATCTGCTGGGCAAGTATTTTAACCATTTTACATCTCTCTTTTCTGTCGTTCTCGTTCGTTCGGTCAGGCCTGTCGTCGGAGGAGAAGCTACATGGCGTCAAATACATCACCGAATCCTTTGTCGGCTGCATCCGCAACATTGTGCTGAGCTCGGGCAAGGCAGCCTCCGACCTTCTGCCCATTGCCCCCCTGGTGGCTACCAAGCATGAGAATGTCAACGAGGGCTGCTCCGATATGTGCGACTCTCGGCATAATCTGTGCTTTGTCGGCTCACGATGCATCAACCACTATGGTGGCATCTCGTGCGATTGCTTTGGCACCCACTATGAGGGCGAGCACTGCGACATATACAGTGAGTATCTCCAGCCCCCCTCCCCTAACGCCACCACCACATCTTTCTTCTCGACAGTGGGGGGATTGTTACGCCATTTTGTTTTAATTATAAACTATGTTTGTTTGCTTGCGGTTAGCCGCCGCCCGTCGCTTGGACGTTGCAGTTTAAAACACGCTAATGACCTGACCATAAATTATGCAAAATAGTGTTTGACTTTTTGACTGTTGGCAAAATGTGCGCAAAATTAGTTTGTTGAGCTTACAATACTTATATATATACGTATATATATATATATATATATATATATATAGACAGAGACTATACTGGCTGAACCCCGGACATAACCCGTATACATGTCCGTTCGGCATTTAGTTAATGACATAAAGCCAATTTTAGGCCCCCGTCACACCGACCTATCTCTTTCTCTCTCTGTCTCTGTCTCTCTCACCCCTCCGCCATAATCCCAATTAAGTCACGCGAGGCCATTAAAAATGCAAAGCCATTAAAAATTGAGCAGGTCGTTTATGTTTTTTGACATTCGACTCTATACATGTACGCGGCAATAGAAAGACGAGCGGCGAGAGGTGAGACAAGAGTGGAGTGGAGTGGAGTAAAGCGGCTAAGTAAACCACAGTGGAAATATCTAATATGCAAATTAAATGGAGTTGGCATCAACAAAACGAAGATTAATTACACTCATCAAATCATTAAACAAAATAAGAGAAGTGAAATAGAACGCCGACCGAGCAATCCAAATTATCGTAACTAATTATCGGAAGAGAAGGTAGGGAAGGCGAAGGGTAAAGTTGAAACTTCTAAATCAGCGCTCCAAGTTAATCGGGTTATATGGTTTTATCCTCTGTTAAGGGTATCATAATCTCACAATGCAAATGCTAAACACGTAAAATAAAATGCGATTAAGAAGAGCAACCACAAAAAACCAAAACTAGAATATAATTGTGTGTCTCTCTCATACACACACACACACACACACACACACACACACACCCCCACAGACATTCTAAACAAAAACTAATGAGACTGCGGAAGGGCTAAAAGGCGGTTTTGTTTCGCAATCGTATCGATGGCAATGGACAGACAGAAGGACAGCTGCAAATTGCAAAAATGCTAACGGCGGCCATTTTGAAAATGCGCTCACTCTAAATGGTGTCCTGTCAAGGACAAAATGCGGCCATGACGTGCGAGTTTGTCAAGCATTTACAGCGGCAGCTGCTGCTGCTGCTGCTGTTGCTGCAACTGCAACCGGCAACGTGCAACTGGAACTTGAACTGCAACTGATCACAATTACGACAAAGCGAGCGAGAGAGAGCCGGCAAGTGCAAGCAAATTACATAGCCAGACACAGACAATTCCGACCCCACCCCCGCCCATCCGCCGACGACCATCCTTTGGCCCCCGCTGTTGCCTGTTGGCTGCACTCTTGGCTACCGTTTGCCAGTTGTCGTTAGTTGCATGTTGTCCTGGTCCTGCTGCTTCTGAAACGGAAACAGTGTCGGGCCATTAAAAGCGCACAACAGAGTCGAGTCGAGTCGAGTCGCATCGAATCGAGGTAGTAGTACATGGAATCGAGCGACATAATCAAACGCAGACAACGCTTTTTGTAATGCAATAACTAAAATGACAACTGGCAGGATGACACACACACACACACACACAAACACACCAGGATGACGTTTCCCTCTTGCCCCCTCTCTTAACTCTACCCTGCATTCATTCAGAAATTCGCCTGTGCCTGCTCTGAAGTGTCAACCGAAAATGCATTCAGCGTGGAAATCATTAGCCAGCGCATGAAATTTTCTGAAAGAGACTACAAGATTTTCCTTTTTCTCCTTTTTTTTTTGCTGTATGTATGTGTGTGTGTGTGTGTTTTTTTTGGCAACGTCCGGCATAAATGAAATGCGAATTCCCAACACCAAACCATGGATGAGATGACAAACAGACAGACAGACAGACAGAGAGAGAGAGACTGGCTGACGGACCAATAGACAGAGGATGTTCCTGTCAAATGTGGTGACCCATGTTCAACTTCAACTCGCTTGCTTGTCATTTCTGTTGACATTCGAGGAGAACACACAAGTGCTGGGCAATTGGCTTGAAAACGGCTGCATTTGGAGTTATCCGCCGTTCGAATGTCATTGAACTTTTGAACGCTTGGAAATAATTGAGCAATAGCCAGCAAAATACATCGGTGGAATCCTTGGTGTTTGCTTTCGTTATTGAATTATGGTGGTACAAACCTCAGAATGTTACAATGTGCCAGCACTGTCATGACTCTTTAAGCTTTAAAATCAAGTTAAGCCCACACTGAAATGTCCGACGCTATGAAAAGCAACAATTTCATTTAAAAAGAAGGCCCTTACAACATTTGTCAAATGTCACCAAGTTGGCATCTTTTCATATAAATCCAACATATACATTCAGTCTCTCTCCACTCTCTCTCTCTCTCTCTCTATATATATACATATATATATATATATATATATATATTTACTTATTCATCAGACTCACACAACTGAAATAGAAAATTTTGTTTGCAAAATTGCATAAAAAATCGGTGTGAGAATGAGTCAACGGTCGACATCCTTTTCGGAATTTAAGGCCAAAGTGCCGACAGCTCGCAGTACCCACATGCAGGCCCGACAAATCGCCAGTAAACTATTGCAACACAAAAGGATAAGCAAAGAGTCATTCCCATTGAGTCGAGTGCCCAAATATCTAGAATTTCGGAAACTATATCGCCGTGTCTATGGCCGGGAAATGAAGAAACAGCCGACGACGACGACGATGACGATGGGAACCAGCACCTTGCCGAGCAGTGTGAGCGTCTATCGGAGTATGGTGGAACTGAGGCAGGCTCAATTGAATCGTCAGCAGATGAAGGGCATCAAATCCTGCATAGACGCGCGCCCATCTCACAGTCAGGCGAAGGCCAAGGCAGTGGCATTGGATACTGGACGTTTGACAACGGATTTCAGTCAGAAACAGGATATTTTTCGAAAAAACTTGATGCTGCTGCGTCGCATTAACCGCATACAGCGTTTAAAGGGCAACACCGATTGCTTCAATCGCTCCAATCCGTTGCCCTTGCCCAATCGTGTGAGAATGCGCGAACACTCCATGCAATTGCTCAAGGAGAATCGTCAACTGGGCTGTCGCCTGATGGAGGCCAAGTCCAAGGTGGATTGCCACAATCCTTGGGTCTCCACATCGTCCATTGTGGCCCAGAAGCCAAGTGAGCAAATCGTTCTTAAATACTCCCCTTTTATGCCGCCTCCTCAGCTGGGTTTGCGCAATGCCCAAACTTTGCTCCGTCCGGTAATATATCTCGATATGGCTGTGCGAAACTGTCAGCCACTTGGCCGCATTTATATACAACTCTATACGGAAGTTAGTCCAGAAGTGGTTGTAGAATTCGTACATCTGGCGACATATAATGATGTGCACTCGCACACCGTTCTGCGCATCTTTCCAGATCTCTGGTTCGAAGGCGAACTGGTGGTCCATGAACGTGATGGCCTGCGCTCTCACCACAGCCGAGTGAATTCGCCCATAGATGCCTCCCAGTTCTCGGGTATCTTATCCTATCACTGGGACTATCGCCAGCATTTCCCGCAGGGCCTACTCAACTACACCATTAGCTTCAAGCCGCTGGCTGTGGTGCCACTGCATCGGGTGGTCTTCGGACGGGTCATTAGTGGCTTACGTGTATTGCAGTGTTGTCGAGATTTCGGCACTAAAAACGGCAAGACCAAGAAACCACTTGCAGTGATACAGTGCGGACTACTCTAATGAAAGACTACAAAGAACGACAAAAAAGAAAAACTGAAAACTGAAAACGGAAAAACTGCAAAACGTAAAACGTGCAAAAATTTGTAGCCCACTTTTAAGGGCACACTGAGAACACAAAATGCAAATAAAAATTATGAAGTGTGTGTGTACATATGCGTGCGTATGTGTATGTGTGTGTGTCCGGCCCCAGATAAGCTGCAAGCATTTTGCTGTCAAAAAGATAATAAAAAAAAAAGCAAAAAAAAAAAAAAAAAAAAAAAAAAAGAAAAACGGCAGAAAGAAGAAGCAAAATCCAGGCAGTTACACGATTTGCACATTCGCAACAAGCAGAACGAGGACGACGAGCATCAGGCAAACGCCTAAAGGCCGCCGCCGCCATAGTCCAAACAATATAATCTATTTTCGTGTGCCGCCGCCACAGCTGACGGTTCAGTTTTTCACTTTTTTTTCTTCTCTCTTCTGTTTCAGGCCAGATAATGCAAGTGTGTGTGTGTGTGCGTTACAACAGATGAGGATAGGGAAGGGGGGAGATGGCAAAAAAATTGTTTAAATTTGCTTAGGGTTTTTGTGGCGGTAGTTCAGCCACTAGCAAATATGCTAAAGGTTGCATTAACGTTGACTCCTCCACGGGAGGCCCCCTAGATAAGCGAGAGCAAAAAGTGAAATGCAAATGGGCAACGACGTTGTCCGGCAAGTCCACTCCGCGCCACGACAACTAACAATACGCTGGGGCAAAGATCTCGTGTATAATTTTTCGAGATCTGCATAATTATTAAACGAGCCTTTTTCAAACGACGTTTTCTAGAATTAAGGGACAATTTAATTCGAGAAAAAATTGCAATAGTTGAACCGAAAAGAAAATGCTAAAGATTTTTTGAACCAATTTATGTTACCTCTTACCTAAATACATATGTATGCACATAAAGGACATAGTACAAAGCTTGGCGCTGATAAGTAGGCAATGGAAAATATACAATTTGTAGTCGTAGAAAGAGTTAGTAATCGAATGTATTATTTCTTTCAGCTGCCACAATTATCACACTGAGAGGTGCCAGCTATGTCTCATATCGTATATATGATTGGAAGGATCGCGTCCACTCATCGACAATACGGATTAGCCTAATGTTCCGTACCAATTTCGATGATTCAGCCCTATTCTATGCGAGCGGTGAATCGTTAAAGAACCAGTACATAGCGGCGTCCATTAAAAACCAATCGATCTATGTTGAAATGGATTTCGGTGACAATGTGATGTCTACGGTGCTAACGGACGAGTTGACTCGCGGATTCTGGCATAATTTAACCATATTGCATGAGCAGCGAACGGTTAGCATTATATTGGATCATCAGCAGAAGGTTTTGGAGCTACCGGCCACAGCGAGTGGGAATTTGCTGTTCGATCCTGAAATCTATTTCGGCGGTGGACCCGAATTGCATAAGAAGAAGGGCTTGGCGTCGCACAACAATTTTGTGGGAAGTCTCAAGTATGTGTACTACAATGATGTCTCTATCCTGTACGAGCTGCAACGTGGCAATCCTAAAGTGCATTATCATGGTGAGCAATTGGATGGATATTTGAATGAATGTACACAATATATTTATTTATATAGAATTCTCTTGTGCTATGTTCAATATATGTATATGCATGTATGTGTTGTAGGTGTCTTGGAGGCAGAATTCTTTGAGAATGAAGTGAATGTCATTCCCATCACCTATCCGTTTGCCACCTCACACATTTGGTGGCCCATAAATCATGCCAAAGAATTTAATATTAAATTCGATTTCCGTAGTAGTCGTCCGGGTGCGGTGCTGGCCTATAGTGACGTAACGACCAGTGCCGGAAATGGCTTCTGGGAGGTAAGTGGAAGTGTTCGTTGAAGCATTCAAGCATATTGTACATATAGCTTCAAGCTTATGAACTACACACACAAACGAACGAACGAACATACAGACTGGTGGGCGGTTATACATGAACAGACGATGTACATATACATAAGTATGTATATATGTACATACATGGATCTATATGTATATACATAGGTAGGTAGGGACGTTGACTGATGCAGCCGTGTACTTAAGACGACTTAGCAGGCGACATTTTGGCGCAAAGGCAAACTATATGCAAATGAAATGTATGTATGTATATGTGTGTGGCATGTAGAATGAAGCTGGCTCACACTGACGGGCCGACTGACTGGCTGACTGGCTGGCTAGCTAAGTTTCTATGCATTTTCAGCATTCCTCAAAGATTGCTTCCCCCCTTCTTGCTCTCTCCTCTCGCTGCTCTGATATTTCGGCATGATTGCAAGTGCATTTTCGACCACATTGACCCTTTTGTACCCTTCCCCGTAAAGTTCATTGATCATTTGCATAAATCACATGTTTTATTGCATTTTGCAATCTATCTCTTAAGTTTCTTCTTCAGTGAAATGGCAGTCAATAATACTCTTACGCTAAGATTTAACTCACATTAAGCCAAAGCATGAAGTCATCTGACTCGTATGACAATTATAATTCCTCTTCTTCCGTGTCACACACCGTGCCCATATAAGTATGCTGCAGTTACAGGGTATACGAAAAATTGCGATTCCTTTTCTTTTCTTTTTTGCGATAAGGACGAATTCGATCGAATATTGCAATAATAAAAACGATTTCCCGTTTCTGAGATGCAAGCAAATTTCATTATTTGTTATTGCACACAAAATTTGATTCAACGAGAGGGAGAGGGAGCGGCAGATGCAGAGGCAAAGGCAGAAAGAGATTTATGACAGTTTGAGTGCTGTGCAATTGTAACCAATTGTTAAATGTTTATGAGTATGAAATACATTTATTATGATTGCACAACCAAATGATTTTGTGGTGCATATAAAAGTGCGTGATGGCCGATCTAATAGCTTAATGCCGCCGCTCCTCCTCCTCGTCCCCATCCTGCTGCTGCTGCTGTCACATTCAATGACAGGCAACATAACCAAGTGCCTCCCCTTTCTCTCTCTTTTGCTTCGTTCCCCGTTAGCCGCTTTCCCTCTTCTTCTCCTTCTCTCCTTCTCTCTTTTCTCATCTCTCTCTCTCTCTCTCTGCATATCTGCAATCCTTTACACTTTGACTTTTGCAACTATGCATGAGACTGGATGGCTGTGTGTGTGTGTGTGTGTGTGTTTATATAAATGTCACTGGCATTTTATCTATATTTAAACAAAACAACACATTTTGTTGTGTTCTGGGCCCAAAAACGTTTCACACACACACACGCACACAAACACTTACACGCAATATTTATTTAAATTTTATTGTTGATTTTCTCATTCTGTCTTACTCACTCTCCTCCCTCTCTCTCTCTCTCCCACTGTGCATTTGATTGCAAGCCAACGATTTGGACTTTAGCTTCAACTTCTCCGAAAATAAACTCAAATGTCAATATAAAATGGACAACGAAACAAAATAAATTGCTTTTGCTCAATATGCACCCACACATATACACAGACAATTGTTGCTATTGCCATTTATATTGTTGTTGTTATTGTTGCTGTAATATTGACCAATGAATATTTATACGCAAAGATCTGGTGGCCGTTTAAATTTGGCTTATTGAAAATTGGCAACGATTGAACGATTTATGTGAGCGCAAATTAATACAAAAATGATTGTCCATGATTGTACATACATATGTATGCGCATCTGTATGTGCGTCCGTCTGTGTGTATGTTAATAATACAAATTGCAATTGTCAAACATATTTATGTACTATACATAATATGCTGTCCTAAGTGCAACAAAAATAATAATAATAAAACAAAAAATAATAATAACAAATAAATACAGTGCAAGCAAACAGCTGTCAATTTTAAAACCCAATATCATCATCCGCACGCACAGGAGCGCATCAAGAACTCAAGCGTTAACCTATTTCTATTCTTGATAAGAATTCTCATTAGCTTTCCTGTTCTCATCCAGTCGCCTTTGGTCACGTCAACTAATAATCTAATATTTAAAATCTGCCAAATCCTAAAGACTTTTCCTGTCCCATTTGTAACATCATCTGAATATCATCCATGCCATTTGGCCAGATTTGTTGTTTTCACCGCTCCCGGCGGTCCTGTGTACACACACACACGCTCACTGTATATATCCCGTTGTGTGTGTGTGTACTTCAAAAACGCATCAGTTACAAGCTTTATTGACGCACACATTTTATTTATTTACTGTTTGTTCTGGGGCCTGCCACAAAATTGCCACCTGAAACTAATAAATTTTCATTCCCTTTTTCCATACTGTAAAAATAAAAAAAGCGCAAAAAAACGAGAGACAGAAAGAAGAAAAAGAACAAAAATAAAGTGTCACACTAGCCATACTCTACTACCCCTTCTTGCCCATCTCTGTTAACCATGAGGGAGGGAGGGAGATAGGGGGGCCTGATGCTGGCTGGCTTCCCGTATTGCGCTCGCTCTTTTATAAATGGCAAATCACAAATCGAAAATCGAATTTATTGACAGCTCTCGCACAAATGTTCAAAATAGGCAAATAGAAACTCACCGAAACTGTGTCGACTATAAAAAATTATTTGAAATGTTGCCAATTTTCAATGTTCTGAAAAACTGTGTATATGTTTGCCAACGAAATTCTAATGAAATATGCAATAAAATTTGAGTGTTTGACATTTTGCACGCAAAATACGAAATGCAAAAGCGCAATTCACCAATGAGCATAGATAAATACCCTCTGACATGTACGAGTATTCATACATATGTATGTACATATATGTGGCATTAAAGCAAACATGCAACACAGTTAAACAGGCACTCATATCATACATAGACACTTCGAACTCATAAAAGAAGAGCTGGCTAGAGGGTTTCCATTTATCCCATTAACGTATTCATCTAAGATGAAGATCAAAATTGACTAATTTGGATCAATCATCAATCGATCACTCTTTTCATGGATAAAGCCAATCACGATTCACTAGATCATCATGGTTCCAGAAACTTTTCGACCCGTTTCCATCTCTGACGCTTGGCCAATATTCATATATAACCAGTTTTGTTGGCCAATATATAATTGCTTTATATGATAACAAACATAACGATACCATGGCCAGTAAAAGGGCTACAAAAAGAGGTGGGGAGATGGGCGAGGCAAACATTTAATCTAACTGCTGGTTGAATCTGGCGTACAATAAACGCCAATTTTTCCGCCCTCATTTTTCGGGCCATTTCAATACGAAATTTTGTTGCAAATTAATGGCCAACAATTTAACAGCATTGTGTGTGTGTGTTTGTGTGTGCATGTGTGTGAGTGTGCATGTGTGTGAGTGTGTATGTGTGTGAGTGTGTATGTGTGTGTGTGTGTGTGTGTGTGTGGAGGGCGGGCAGGCAGTAGAGTGATTGTAGCGATTGATGCTGCAACACACACTGCGTATGCGTAATATGATTTAAGCAAGGCTAATGCACAAAGACATTTAAATTGAAACGTGTGTGTGTGTGTGTGAGTGAATGTCTGTGTGTATGGTGGGGGGGGGTTGGTATGTATCTGTATACGGGAGTTTATGTGTGTGTTTGTGTGTGGTTGCTGGCCATGTTCGCATTTCGAACATTTCGGCAATTTTGATTTATTTCCACTTGCAGTTGAAACTTCTAATGCCAAAAAAGTTTTGTATTTATTTTTCAACCTCTCTCTTTCTATTTTTCCTTCCCTCCCTCTCTCCCTCTCTCACTCTCTCTTTCTCTCTCTCCTGCTCTTTCTTTCTCTGTCGTTCTCTTTTACATGTTGACACGCCGACAAAAACTAATATTTTCAAACACGCACTAATACCCGACGCTTTTTGGATGGCGATGTGCAACATCCGTTGATAACGATAACGCAACGTGTTCCGGAAATGTAAAACTAACGGAAATTACAAAATGTGTGCCCCCTCCCTGCAATCGTCCACCCACAGATACGTCTAACTTCGGATAAACTAAGCTTCGATCTGGTGCCCGATGTCAATAATAATGTAACCCATTCAACGACAATCAAAATCAATCGTTCAACCTCCTGGCATAGCGTCGAACTGGACTACAAACTGGGCGAGATACGTTTCACCGTGGACTACCGTCACACATTGACCCAAATGTTCGGACTGACCTTCAACATTGGCGACAAGCTGATCATTGGCAGCAGCCTCAAATCGGCCGCCATGGGTCTAGTCGGTTGCATTCGCGACATCGAAATCAATGGCCATTTGATAGAGCCACGCCATGTGGTCAAAACGGAGCGAGTTGTCGGCGAAGTGGCTCTAGATAATTGCAATTACATTGATCCATGCAAGCGTCCAAACACCTGCGAGCATGGGGGCAAGTGCTTTGTGAAGGACGATCGAGTCACCTGCGACTGCAAGCATACGGGTTACATTGGCAAGAATTGCCATTTCACCAAATACCGCAAAACGTGCGAGGAACTGGCCTTGCTGGGATTCACCAAATCGGATGTCTATCTCATCGATATCGATGGCAACGGCGTCTTTCCGCCCGCGCATGTTAAATGCGACTTTCAGAGTCTGGAGAATGCAACGAAAACGATTGTCGAGCATAATTTACCCAGCCAAGTGGACGTTCGCTCGGCCAGGGAATCGGACTTCAGTTTCAATATACGCTATCGAGAGTTCTCGCCACACATGCTGCAGGAGCTTATATCACACTCATTGTACTGCACTCAGTACATCAAATATGATTGCTATCGCGCTCAATTGGAACTGCACTCGTCCACTTGGTTCACATCATCGGCCAAGAATCTCACCGTTGACTTTCTCGGCAATGTTAAGAGGTAAGCAATGCAGCCGCACAACTGTCATTCATTTTGGGTTTGCGTTTGGGTTTGGGTTTAGGTTTGCGTTAGCGTTAGCGTTTGGGCTATCCCCAGAGTTTGGGTATTTGTGATTTACGTGCCGGTCATGTCACCGCAAATGACATCAAATTGGATGACAAGCAAGCGCACAGGCGGCAACCATTGCACGGTGGTTCGAATAGATTCACAAAATTCACTTATTTGACTCAGATTACTAAATTAATTGAAGCCCGCTCATATATCGAACAAGAATTTGCAATCTCTAGGTATAAAATTTATCGACATTGACTTACCGAAGTGGAGGGAACTATCCAGTCAGGCTCCTGAAAAAAAGGAATTGAAAACAATTATAGTTAGAATCTTCTTGATTGGGAACCATTGAATAAGAATCATGAAAATCATAAGCAAGACAATTTGGAAAGTACGGGAAAGGGAAAGGTGAAGGCATAGCAGAGAAACATTAAAATTTCCACTTCGTTTGCTGTATTAGAGTTGACTTTCGCTCCACTATGCACTATGTTCACCTTAGGTTAGGCCAAAATCCTATGCACATGGGGGAGTTAATCCGCTCCGGTTCGGTATGGCCCGGTTCAGTTCAGTTCAGCTCGGTTCGGTTCGGTTCGGTTTGGTTTGGTTCAGTTTTGGTATTCTACGGCTTGGTCCGCCGTTGGCCACACAATTAATGTTGCAGTCTATTTGCTTAACTTGTTGGTCTCGGCACAGTGCATTGTGCATTGTATGTATGTATGTGTGTGTGTGCGTGTGTGGCGAGTTCTGCTTCAGTGGATAACTCGCCCGGACTACGTACGTGCGGTAATCCAACAATATAAATCCTTCATTTCAAACTACGTTGCTGCTGCTGCTGCTGCTGCTGCAGTTGTTGTCTTTGGGGCTGGCATTTCAATTGTAAATGAAACTTAAATTAATTGCTCGAACATGCATAATATAAGCCCAGCCAGGGCTCCACACTTAATGCTAACTGACATATTTACCCACAGGGGTCGGTATGGTACAGTCCCAGAGAGAGACTCCCAGCTGCAACTCACTTTCATAACGCAATCGATTTGCTAGCATTTGTGTCATTGACAACAACAACAACAACGACCAACTCTTGTGCCTTCATCTACAATTGTCAGTTGTCTGAGGACTTCTCTCTCACTCTCACTGTCGCTCTCCTCTCCATCCTGGAGTCCCTGTGTGAGTGTCGCTCTGTCTACATGTCTGTGTGTCAGTTGCATAATTTGTCATTGAGTTTCACTTCGGGCTAGGACATTTCTGGTCATTCAAGTGGCCTCTGCCTGTTGGTTGGTTTAGCTCTACAAATTTGATTTTTCGTGTGTACTGAAAACACAAAAATAAAAAACAACAAAAACGAAAACACAACAACAGATGCCTTGCCCACTTTTAAGGGCAGCCATGCTGAGATGCCTTTTGGCCCTTCGTTTCACATATCACATTTGTTTCCCTGCATTGAGGCATAAAATTTTATGGTGCTGAAAACCCGAAACAACAGATATATAGAGAACAAAAACTGAACCAGCTGACCGACTGACAAGTGCTCTACCAAAAACAAATCTCTAACGATTTATCGAACGATTAGTTTTTAAGTCCATAATGTATCAATTAAAATGCCATAATATGTGCCAATATGAGGCAGATATGGATGGATGGATCGATTTGTAGCAACGATTTTGCGTAAGTCCCCCAAATAATCATCAAATAATGTTGCCTCCGCTTCGGGTTAGCTTTGATACTTTTAATTGGATTTTCTTTGTCAAATTTGTTGCTCCGAAACATACAACAATATAGAAATACCTTTTGAAAGCCTCAAAAGAGGAAAAACATATATATTTATGGCAAATGCCAAAGTTAAAAGATATGAGGCAAAAAGTACAAAATTGCCAAAGTGCAAAATACTTTTGTTTGGCCCTAAAAAAAGGCTGAAGTTGTATTTATGTCAGGCAAATATGTTTCCGCCTCAGCGCTAATAAGGTTTATGAGTTAACCCGTGCTCGATGGCGAGGGTAACTCGAAATGTTGTCCACTCCACTCCAGTTCAGCTGACTTAATTGAACCTAATTGCCTTTAACTTTAATAAATGGCCATCGGAACGTTTTGCGTTTCGAGGCTCAGAGATAACTGCCGATGACTCCTTTCTCTTTCGTGCGTAAGGAGCCAGCATTTAGTGGTCGCTTTCGACAACTTTTCGGTTGCCCCTCGCACACTCACTCTGCATCTGCCACCGCCATATTGTGAAACAACTCTTCCGTTATTTTTTTTTCTCCCTCTTGTTATCAACTTTGCGTTTGGTAATTTTTCTTATGGCAGAAACCTTTTAAAATGAATGGCTTTCTCATTGTGTGTGTGCGGGTGTGTGTATCGCATGTATGTAGTCTTTACGCCTAATTTCTCTTCTCTGCTGCTTCAAAACTCATCCATATGAGTTCGGTGTAGGCAGCAGCTGGGGTAGGAGCGGGACCGGGTGGGGCTGACAATGCATCACTAAGCGCGCAAAAGTAGGCAACAGCTGCCAAGCAACAATTTTGAAGTTTTTTTTTTTTTTTTTTTTTTTAGGTTTTTTTCTTTTTGGCAGGGTCACTAATTTCCGCTTTCACTAAATCAATTCGTAAACCTAAACAGCGTTCGCTTTTGGTTTCACCATTTCCCCATTTTCTTTGGCATTTTTTGTTGTTGCCGCTGCTGTCCAAGTCTTTGAATGAATGACGTTCTGGTTGGCCAAGGCTAGTAATATCAAACTACGCTTTAGCACAATTCGAAACCTTTCACAGACCGAAAAGAAGGGGCAAAAAAAAAACACACGCAGTTGGCTTTTTACCCTATGTGTGTGTGAGAGGACGAGGGCGGGATGGAGATGGAGATGGGAGAGTTTCAGCCCCATCCATCATTGGGTCGTAGTTTGGTCTTTACTCATTCAAAATTTGACAGCATCGTTTGTTTGTTGTTGCTCCCGTTCCTGGTGCTGGTTGGATTTGGTTAGTTCTTTTCGTTTTGGGGTCTTCGCGCTGCAATGCGCTTAGTTTTTGTGTTCGCAACGTTAAAGCGGAAACGGATGTGGCACATGCATAGGAAAACCACACACAAACACACTCATACTCACGCTCACACACACACACACACACACAGTCACACACCACTCACAACTTCAAAAAGAAAAATACTTAAAAAAAACTCGATTATCCAGAAGACCAGTCTAACCTCGACTTTTTGTACCCTCTCCAACGTTTCGAATGAGCATTCAATATGGCTTACAATATCCTGACATTAAGACAGATCTTTCCGAGCTAAGTCATCGGACCTTAAGGGTTTGAAATGATGCTAATTAAATGGATAGCGGATACACCCTTCTTGGCAAAGTGTATACTAAAAAGAATAGGTTGAAAATGTTTCTCTCTCTCCACACAAAAGCTATTTAATTTTTTATTATACAAAAATATCAAGAAAAATTGCAAATAAAAATGTGAGTTAGATTTGCTTCGATTCCATAATTCATAGACATAATGATAGAAAATGTGTGGCCGTTCTTCTTTAAGGTAGAAATCACAGCAATCCAAAGGGTATTTATAATCTGAATCGATTTTGGTCAGCACTAAAGAGGATGGTTCCGGGGTTAGTTCCTATAAGCCAAACCAGAAGGCCGAACGAACTAGGAATAGAAGAACCGACAGACGGACAAACGGATTTGAACTCGTCTTGTCAAGAATATATATATCAAGAATATATATACTTTGTATGGTCGGAGGTGCCTTCTTCTATGCGTTGCACACTTCTGACCAAAATGAATATACCTTTTTTGCAAGGGTATAAAAGGGGGTTAACTCGACCCCCTTTTAAGATGGGATCTTGGCCATGTCCCTGGCTCTATATCTAAACAGTAAATTTGTCAAAAAATAAAGAAACAAGAAATATGCAACAATAAATCGTCAAAAAGAGAAAAAATGCCTGGAATTACTTGTGTGTCTGTATGTGTTGGTGTGTGTTTGCGGTTAGACGGCGATGGGCAGTCAGTTGGTCATCCAACGGGTCTCGTCAAATTGCCGGCAGCGCTGTCAACGGCAGCAGCAATAGGAAAAATTCTATGCAAATATATTCGTCTCTCTCCTTCTTTTTGTACGTTTTTTTAATACCTTTCATCTAATTTTTTGTTGTTTTCCTCGGATGGACTGCAGAGGGTCCTGTCCCTGCTCGGTCAACAAGACATGCGTGGACCCGAATCAATCATGCAACTGCGATGTGAAGGAGAACAAATGGAATTCGGACGAAGGCTACTACCAGGAACCGCACAGTTTGGGCATAACCTATATGTATTTCTTGCAGCAGAAGGATCTAGACGACGAGGCCCAGGGACGCATTACATTGGGCCCACTGGAATGTGTGGAGACAAGTGAATACCGCGATACCCAATCGTAAGAGACCCAACATTAAAGTGCTTTGTTTCAGACACCCAAAAGTACGTGGTCACCTTTACCACATCGCAATCGTATATCGAAGTGCCGGGATGGCGTAAGGGTGACATTGCCTTTTCGTTTCGGACGACGGGCGAGAAGGCCATATTGCTATTCCAGCCACCGATAAGGGCACACTATCCATCGTTTATGGTGGCCCTCACCGGCGATGACCAGCTCACGTTCACCTTTACATTGAGCACGGGAACGACGCGTGAGCTGGTGATTAACTCGCACCGCCGACTAAATGGCGGCGAATGGCATAAAATATGGATCGACTACAACCAGTATCATGTGCGCTTCATGATAAACACCGATTACCAGATGCTCGATTTGCTACCCGAAGAGGAGTTTGGACCATTTGAGGGCAGCATGTATATTGGCGGTGCCACATTGTGAGTAGATATGGGCGGGTTTTATTTGATTTTTTTCTCCTATCCAGGGGATAATCACTAGACGCTTTTTTATCGCCGCCTGCATCAACATCACCAACACCATCACCAACATCATCAGCATCGACAACAGCAACAGCAGCTGTAATAATAATCACTACAAAAACATCGTCAGGAAGATGAGCTGAGTTGAGCTTATGCTGCTAACCATTGGCCCAGTGCCTGTTGCGGTTATTGCAATTTATTGCGGCAATTACGTTTTAATTATAAACGCGCGACTAACTGCGTCCGACAGTAGTTAACAACAATGACAACGACTGGGACACTGACAGCGACGGGGAAAGAGAATTCAAGTCCGAGTCCATTCAAAGTATGGCCCAAAGGCAGGGCAATTCAATTTCTACACTAATTGATCTCACTCTTTCGATTGGTTAGAATATTAAGAAATCTCTATTTGACCCAAGGCGATTGAGCTAAAGCAATATCAATGGAATAAGCTTACTTTGAGTAGGCCGTGCCTCCTTGTCGTATACGTAACCATTTTTTCAAAGGGAAACTCTTATCTTTCTCAGGCTCTAGCTTGGTCATTTCTCCATTATAGTCTTTAAATCGATCGCTTAATTGTCGTCCTTAAGCTAAACAGAAATGGTTAAGTTCAATCATTCAATTGAACCGTAGTGCGCTCTTCTCGCAATGCTGTAAATGTATTTCGCTTGTTAAATGCTTTCTCTTAGGGAAGTAGAAGCCAAAGATATTGATATAATCCTCTTAAATTCTCCCATTTGGCATAATATAAACCGAAAGTTTCTTTTAAAGAACAACACAAAAATTAATTTGCCGAAACTCATGTTCTCATCTAAAACGCTCTCGCCTCACATCGTTGCGTTTTCGCGTTCTCGCCCGCAAAAGTATAAAAGTATGGCCATAATTAAATTAACTCCCCTTTCTGGAAATTCATTTCAAAGTCATTATCAATAATCAAGCGAAGGCACATCCTACAAAGTACGATGGTAGCAGCAGAGGGGCAGAGCAACCGAGGGACATGGGAACTGGGGAAGCGAGGAGAACAACTTGTGTGCGCGGTTTCTCTTTTTTACTCAGTGTTTCTTTTTTTCGTTTTCGTTCTTTTCTCTTTTTGCGGGAGAAGTGCTTTTGCCCCTTTGGCAGTTGGCGCACTTAAAACGCGCTTATGCTTGATTGGCATAATTTACTAAGTTTTTTTTTTTTTACCACCCCTTTCCACCATGCAGACAGACAGACGGACGGATCGACGGAGAGACAGACAAACATACAGACTGATGCAGAACGATGCCATGTGATAGGGAGGAGGGCGGTGGAAGGTGGACGGAGAGGGAAGGGTTACGTTTTTTCGAGTGTCTGTGTTTAATTATTAAAAATTGTGCAAAAATCAAATTGAAAAGCAGAGCTAAAGGAAAATGTATGCACATTTGCACTTAACCTCAACCATTTCAGCCATTCATAAAAATTCGATGAGCGGTAAACACGCAGAGTAATTAACAGTAAAGTGCAGCACTTTATTACCCCCAGACCCCCCATTTTCCGAAACTCGACTGAGCCGTTGTGCGCCAATTAATGTGATCAATTTATTTATATGGAAACAAACCCCCACCCTGAAAGGGGGGGGGGGGGGCCAACAGCAAGTAAGCCAACGAGAAGAACGAACAAAAGTAATATTAAAAATCAAGTAAAACTGAAAAAAACTTTGATGCGTCAAGGCCACAGCAATGCAATGATAAGGAAGAAGAAGGATTAACAAGGGATCCAGATGAAAATATGAGCCATTAAGCGGAATCACTGCCGACTCATAAATTATCGAGTTAATCAACATATTGACAGAGTACACATGGGCGTAGATATGAAAGGTGCGTGCCCCAAACATACAGACTGTGCCAGACTCCAACAGACTCTGCAGAGCAAAGTTTCAGACTGATGAAGCGACCTTAAGTACAAATTTATATGGACTAAGTATTGTTAAAACTGCTGTCAACTCAATGTTGACTAACTGGTCATCATCTATCTGGCATGCTGACCCCCGCCTGACTATGGTGCTAATGATGGCGGCTAGCGGATGTCCTCTGTGCGGTAGATGGACCATGTCCTGCTCCCAGGACATGTGATGTTAATGTTGTTTAGCAGCTGTCTGCTGATCATTTGCATGACCATCGATTACCCGACCAAACACACACAAAACAAAAAAGCGAAATCCGAAATGAACGACACAAAAAAAGAAACGAAAAAACGTGGCAACCATGGCAACTGGCTTGCCAAATATGCGAATTATTTGGCAGGAAACAGGACAACGTCGTCATTGGGGAAAATGTGTCATGTGGCAGCGACGGCGACGGCGGCCAGAGGAACGTGCAATGCGCAACGGGCGACATACGCGACGGAGGCCGCCACATGAATGAATGAAAAGTGCTTAATTGCTTGTGACGGTGTTAAATAAATTCTTAATTGCTTCGCACTTTGCGCGTTTGCAACGTTAATAGGATTTCCGTCTGCATATCTCCCAGCCCCCAACCGCCCCACCTTCCAAAAAAAAAAAACCCTCCCGACCAAAAAAAAAAAAAAAAAAAGAGGAAACAAAAAATTATACGAAAAAACTTCCTTTCATTTTATTGCCGTTAATTTCGAGCAATTTTCGTTTTTTTTTTTTTTTTTTTTTTTGGGGCCAGGGCCACTACACAGCAAATCCTTTTAGCCAAGTGTCAGCCAGCCGGCGGCACATCATTTGCAAGGCAAAGCGCTAAATTTCATTTTACAACGCCAGAACGCGTGTCACGCGTGTCCCCACCATGCCCACGACCGTCTCTCTGCCTCTCCCGCCGCATCACAATTCCCCATGTGGCTGCGGCTGTCGTTGATGTTGATGGGAGGGGGTGGGAGAAGAGAAAAAAAAATATAAAATGAATTTTGTGACATGCAGCAGAGAGCGACAGATATAGCTGAAGTGGGGCAAAAAAAAATGGTGCACACGTTGCAAAAACTAATGACTTAATAGCTAGAGGCAAAATAAAAAAAAAGGACGCAAAAAGTAAGCTACAACAAGAACTTCAAGATACCCTGTATGGACTGATAAACACGGGACCATCTCGTGGCAATCGAAATCAATTCAAATAAATAAATTGAGCTATGCATGAGTAACGATACTTAACCGATGATAACTGATAACTATCGACTCGAACTAGAATCGAACAGTGGCCCAAATAGAAGGCCATGCTTAGAACAGGAGACTCAGAATTTCTCTTTCCATTTCATTTTTGGAATTTCGATTTATTAGGAGTAATCATGAGCAAGTTTAGTTATGTAGATTTGACCAGTTTTATGCATCGGATTGATTGAATTGGTTTAATAGTTACACGTCTAAGTCGGTATACCCATTCTCGTGATGAGTACAGGGTAAGCGAGAAGGCCAGCACCGACAAATCTGCATCACTTTTAGCAGCTTAAGGATCGGCTGAAAATCGCATTAACAGTTTTCCGACTCCGGCCCCCTGGCCCATCTACCAACACTTCGTTTGTCATTATTCAATAACTTTTGCGCTTAAAGAACAATTACGCAACTTAGTCAACCAATTACAACCGAAAAATGGTAAGAACGAAAAACCGAGAAAAAACAGAAAAGAAAAACCAGATAAAAGTGAAAAGAAATTATAATAAAATGGCAACAGGAAACCCCAAAGAGAATTGAGAGAAAGTACTCCTCCCCCCCAACCACACACTCTTCATCGTCTTCTTGTCTTCACATCTTTTTGTTTTAAACAAGAATTTTAATTTTGCTTAGAGCTTTTGGAGAACTGTGGCGACATCTCCACATCCCTTTCCTTCTACTGCCGCTTCTGCCGCTTCTGCTGCTCGCATCCTCTCATCCTCTTCATTGTAATGAAATTTACATAATTTAGAAAGACATTTGAGCAACTTTCTTTCTTTTCTCTTTCACTTTTCGCCGCTGCACGCGTATAAACAAGACATTTCCGCCACTTTAATTTTCAAAAGCTTACACTTGAGATTTTATTGGCCAATTCATTGTTTGGGGTAGCGCCAACGTGGGGGAGTGAGAGAGAGAAAGAGAGAATGAGAGAAAGGATGGAGAAGCAGCCATATTGCAGGAAACTTGAAAGTGAAGAAAACTTGCAAGTGTCAAAAAGAACAATAAAGAGCATTATGGTACGTTTCATCGGCATCGTATTGTGTGCCTGTGCCGAATTATTGATACTCTTCACTTTGTTATAGGAGGCAAATTACTAAGATATTTTAAAATAACACTGGAAATAATAGTACCCTGAGTCCAAAACTCCAAGTCTCCAAGTTTCATATATATCGATGGATGGCAAAAGTCTTCCACAAGTATCCACCAATTAATAAAAATTGAACCACAAATTGAAAATGTGTTATTTTTCTTTGTTTTGTTAGTTGTATTTCCGAATTCTATCGAAAACTGAATAAAATGTAAAAGCTACATGAAAAAACTTTTACTACAGCTGTCCCATTTTACAGCAATGTCCATGCACGTTCACGACCCTTTAGGGAGTGGGAGGTGGGGCTCACTGGGGGGGAGGGGGTTTTTGATTTTGAAGCTTGGCAACTTTAAAATCCAAACGCGTCAAAACCCGCGGATGGGTCGCAATTTATTTGCATAAAGTCAGAGAGATAAAAGATTGCAAATGCCGATGTTGCTGATGGTGATGCTGATGATGATGATGATATTGGTTTTGCCTTCGCTCTTTCTTATTTTACGCCAAGTAAATAGTACGGGGATGGCTCAAATGTTCAGTCCCAGCTGCCAAGTTATTGAATAGTTATGACAAGTCATAATATTGAGTAATCCCACACAGTCGGCAAACTCCCTCATCTCGCCCTCCTCTCTCCTCTCGTTGACAGCGACCTGCTGAAGAAATTGTCAGTGAAGGCTGGACTTATTGGTTGCTTCCGTGGTCTGGTGGTCAACGGTGAGATACTTGATATCTATAGCTATATGTCTGTGCATCTGTCGGAGATTATCAAGGACTGCAAGCCATCTTGCGTGCCCTCGCCTTGCCGCAATGGGGCCCAATGCAAAGAGCTCTGGAGCAGCTTCGAGTGCGTTTGCAATAATCCTTGGGCTCACATTGGCGAGTTCTGTGAGACAAGTGAGTACAAGAACGACAAAGTCATTGAACTTTCCTATCATTCTCTATCTCTGTATCTAACTCCCACTTTCCCTCTCGGCAGACATCAATGAGAAGGCGTTAACGTTCATTAATCGGGAATCGTTTCTCATGCGAAACTACCTCAGTGTGACTGCCACACCGGCAAGTCTGATGCATGGCATCGAGGGAGAACGTGAAATGCTAAAGGGCATACTCACACAGGATTTGTTAATCAATCTGAGGACATACGATGCCAATGCCTTGGTTCTCTATGCCAACGATCATTACAATAACTTTATCCACCTGTACATCAGTGCGGCACGAGAGATAGTCTTTCTCTACAATTACGGCGATGAGATTGTCAATCTCACTCTACTGGATGACACGCTGGTCGCGTCGCTCAAAAGCATTCAGGTGGCCATAGTCCGCAGTGAGCAGGAGACACGAATGCATGTCAATGAGCGTAGTGTCAGCATAGATCGGGGTAATCTGCTGCTGGACGAGTACGCCAATAAACCGTGGAGCAATCCCGAGAAGGGTGAGTCTAAGTTCCATTTCTTTTTTATTAATTTAATTATATTAACCTAATACACATGTCGCGATAAGGGGGAAATTCCTTAAGAGGGGGCCCTTCCCCCGTCTACCTTCGTCACTTCCAGCGGCTGCCAACTTTCGTGGCCTTAGGATGTGAAGAAGCAGCACTGTTTTGGGCCTCGTCCTGAGCGGCCAGCTCCTCGTCGATAAGCAGTTCAAAGTTGCCCAAAGCATCCACCGATGGCACCTTATTCCAACGCACATCGGGTACACCGTCTGGCGGCAGAACAACCGATAGAATGTTATCGATTAACTTGTATTTCAGAATGCGATCATTCACAGTCGTTGAAGTTAGAGATGGCGAAGCATTGACCTCCACTAGCCAGGGTTTCAGGGCGTTGTCAATGATGATGTCATAGCCATAGCACTCGAAACAATGCCTATCGCTGGCCATGACCGGTGCGACGGCGCGCAGTGAGTGCACTATGAGCCAAGATATGGCGCCAAAGAGGCGATCGGTAACCTCCTTGCCGCGAGTCCCCTCCAAATAGAGAGCCAGATTCTGGACCGACCATTTGCCACCGTGCAGAGTATTGTATTCACCGCCATGCTTCTGCACACTCACATTGGTTAGATGCACGTACATGTTATCCAGTTCCGTGACACTCGTATCGTACTTCACAGTACAAAAGCGGCAGAATCCCTGCTTGAACAGATACGCCTTGAGGGGTCTGAACGAAGCGACCAGCACGTACAGACGGAGATCAAACTTTTTGCCTCCAATGAGCAGTGGATTGTCAATGTAGCGGGATATAACATACGATTCCTTGGCAATCTGCGGATGAAACGGCCCCTTGGCTTCCCGTGACCATTTCTTTAGTTTGGACAGCTTATTGATTAAAAATATGCCAGCTCCCTGCGATTTGCCGCATGGTTTCATAATCCAAGTGCTTAGCGGAAACTTGCGATATTCCTCCACAAACATGTTGTAGTCTGCCGGCAGGACAAATGTCGTGGGCACGAAGTCCAAGTAGAGATATCGTGTGCCACTCGAGTTATTCGACTCGGTTTTCTCGGCCAATGGGTTACCATCACGCTCCAGATCCTTGCGATAGCGTTTGATGTTCTTTACCAGCAAATCCTTGCGCGAGAGCTCATAGTGATTGGGAAAATGATTAATCATTTGATTATCGTGCATCCGATAGCCGCTGTCCACACTAAAGATATTCCTGCAGGTCTGTACTCCGGCCCAATAGAAGTGCCAATCATCGTCGCCGTTCACCTGATGCCAGCCGCGTTTCTCAAAATTGTTGACCAGCACCGATTTATCCAGATCCGTGCAGAAGCCAATTTTGAGCTTATCGTGTGTGGATGACGATGTGCCGCCGCCACAAGCGCCGCCGGCACCACCCGTCCCACCACCACTTAGAACACCGCCACCCGCCGCTGTAGCATTGCCGCCGCTAGTGCCTGGTAGACGTCCGTACATTGTGGCTGAACTCTGGCCGAGTGTTGGTTGCAGACTGGCATAGCGCCACGCCTGCGTCCAGTCAGAGAACAAGGAAATGTTGTCGCCGCACCCCCCTCCGCCGGCGCCTCCGGCTCCTGCCACTCCAACTCTAACTCCTCCGCCACCTGCACTTGCACTCGCACCACCGTTGAGTCTCAACTGGTTGGGCATCGTTGCCAAGGATTCACTTGTTTGATTTTTGACTGCAAGTTATTGAACCAACAAAGCCTGTTCTCGTCCTCCTGTCGTTAGTTGTCGTTGTTTCCTTTTTACAACTCTTCTTTTTCTTTTTCTTTTTTTTTTTTGTATTATTTTCATTTGGTTGCCTGGCACTAGATATATAGCTCCCACGCCTGCTGCTGCTTCTGTTCTGTCGTGTCCTAGTCGGGTTTGGTCTTGTCCTTGCAGCTGGCTTTTTTATGCCCCGCCAAGCGCAGCACAGCACAAAAATTTTCAAATTGTTTAGCAAGTAAAGTTGCAAAAATGCCAAAAATTTTCCACACACACACACACACTTAAGGAGAGAGAGAGAAAGCGAAAATCTGTGCTCTGTGATCGCCAAATTATGTGCACTTCCAATGCTTTTTTATGCAGCCAGTGTATGAGTGTGTATGTTATGAATGTGTGAGTGTGTGAGCATGTGTGTGTGTGTGTGTGTTTGTGTCAGTAGAAATCTGTTGAAAATAAACGCCATTCAAATGGCGAAAGTTTTCCCTCTGTGGCACAAAAACATCGGGCTGCTTTGTCGATGCCAACAGAGAGAAAAATAAAACACGAAATGTTTGAGCGCTTCTCTTTTTGTTTTCCCCGTATATGTTAATAAAAAATTCAAAAAAAAAAAAAAAAAAACACAAATAGAAAATAGTGCCACAACTTGAAAATAAATCCAAAATTGGCATATAAACTGTTTGCAATTTCATGCCAAGCATCTCACAAAACTGTATTATGCAAAAAATCAGAGGAAAAATAAGTTCATAAAAATGGCTTAAATTGCTAAACGCATGTTAAGTGCCGTAAAAAAACTCGTCCTGCTCTTCGAACAGCTGTTCTTCGGTTGAAATAATGAGCAAGCCAGAGTGAGTTTTTAAGGCTCCCTAGTTCATGAGTAATCTTTTTGAGCAATCGAGTCACACAGGGCCATTCAGTTTCCCACTCGGACTCGAGATGGCGAGCTACTTGTGCGTCACTCGACTTAGAACTGATCGACAAAGGTTCCCAAAGTTATGCCCTTAGTCCAACGCTTACTTAACTGTCTGTATTTGATATTATTACATCAATATTGCATTTGCAAGTACTTGGAATGATCCCATTAATTAAAGACAGATGCAAATATTTATTAGCTTCTTTATAGACTATTAAAAATTTATTTGCCTATAGAGGAATTTCAAAACTTAAATTCTTTTTGAGGTTTTTTTTTTGGATATCAATCAATTCTTCTGTAAGTCAATGCCCGGCGATTACTGGAACGATTTGGCTCGTTCCCTTACGCCTTGCCCCTGGCACAATCGATACAAAATCAATCATAATTACTCTCTCTCTCTCTCTCTCTCTCTCAGTTGTCGATGATAATTCACAGGCTATACGAGACTAAAACGATTGCAATCAAAACTGGCATTGGTTTATAAATGGCAGGGAATAACACATAAGCACTTATGTAATTAAATGCGTTAACTGGAATTATAGAGAAAGCCAGAGAATCAGTTGGCTCGCTCTCTCTCACTCACTTTCTCTTTCTCTCTCTTTCTCTCTCTACACATTGTGCATTGAAAGCGTTGCTGCTGCTGTTGGCTGCAAACATTTCAATTAGACAAACTTAAACTCGAAATTGATGGGCCCAAAACCAGGACCAGCAAAAACCATACGTGGAGAAGAGAGGGTTGGGGTTGGGGAAGAGTTTAAGGGCGACTGGCTCCTAAAACCGAAATGCCACGGCAATGAAGGCTCATTTCCGCACACACACACAAACGACTAGGCAAAATGAAGCCATAGCAGACAAACTAACCTCCCCTCTTGCTCCACCTATCCCTACCCCCTTGGTCCGCCCTTATCTAGCTTCTGCCTCATTCGATTTTGTTTATTTGCAGAGGTTCTGTCACCGCATCGACCCCCGGCCCCGCCCACCGAGTACTTTCAATTCCATGTTGGCGGCTATGATCCAGCAAATTTGCTGCGTCCCAATGTCGACTCGCCGGCTCTAGAGGGCTACATTGGCTGTGTGCGTGGATTGAAAATTGGTGCCCAGTTGATCGACTTGGCGGAAATCAATGAAAGGAATATAGCGCCCAGTAAGTATAAATCAATTTTCATTGAGTGCAATTTTCGGTTGCGGCCTAATGCCATTTTCTTACGCCAACCAACCGAACCGTACGAAAACGATCCAACGACGAGACCAGGACCGGACAAAACCGAACCAAACCTAACCAGACCAGACCAGACCAGGGCCACGCCACTGTAACTTAATATGCATGCAATTTCCGTTAAGTGCAAGAGACTCAACGGCGGTCGAGGGATGTATGCAACCAACAAAATGTCCATGGTCAGGACGGGCGAGTAGGCAGGCAGGCAGGCAGGCAGCAGGCAGACAGTCAGGCACTTTGGGGCGCTAAGATTAATGCCAATGCGATAAGCGAACCGAAAGAGCCCACACGGCGTATGATTTATGCGGCCACATACTCCCTCACACACACACACCCCCCCTAAACGACGCGGAAATTGCAACCTGACTTTGATGCGATTAAGTAACCATTGCCCAAAACTGCCACAGCCCACGATTCGGGTCGAACTTCTGAGATATGAGACTGAAGAGCGCGTGCCTCCGCTCGATTTCTAATCGTAAAGTAGGAGACAACCTATCAAAGTTGAAGCAAAATATAAGAAGAATCCTCCAAAGAGATCAATCTCTCGCTCTAGTGTGATTAATGTGATTTTCTTTCTGCTTTTAGCCCAGAAAGGCGTTTTACCAAATTGCCAAATCAAATGCGATGCGGAGCCATGCAAAAATGGCGGCATCTGTAAGGAGCATTTCGCTGAGCAGCTGTCCACCTGCGATTGCGAGCACACAAGTTTTCTTGGGGAGTTCTGTTCGGTGGAGAAGGGAGCCGATTTCAGTGGCGAATCGACACTGCAACGCAAATTCGAACTGCCCAGCTCCGGTCGCGTGGATTATGTGCGATTGCAGTTGGCGTTCTCGTCGTTCGATTTGCGAAGGGCCAATCGTATAATGCTGCTGTTGCAGACAGCAGCGGAGCGCAGTTATTACCTCCTGTTGGCCATCACATCAGATGGTTACCTGCACTTCGAGGAGGATCGCGAGAATGGCCAGACTGTGGGCGCTAGGATCGACAGGAATTTCCTGAACAGTGCCAGGCATTCGGTGTACTACGTGCGGAACGGGACGCTCTCTCAACTGTATATCGATCGAGAGCAGGTGCCGCTAATGGACTTTGCCGCCCGTGTTGGGACAACTGCCTTGGATGCGGGTGCTAATCGGGCACAGATTGGAGGCATCAATACGACCGATTCGCGTTTCGCCATCTTTAAGAGCTACAGCGGCTGCCTGTCGAGTGAGTCCGAGTCAAGTCAAGACGAGTCGATTCGAGTCGAGTCATAAATTTTAACTGGTCGGAACATTAATTTCTTTTCGTTGGGGTTGGCGGTTGCCTCATCAAGTGGTGCCTGCAGTGCAGTGTGCATCATGTTGCAAGTTTATGAAGGAGCGAGAAATAAATGCTCTCCCTTTCTGCCCTATTCCCCCCCCATCCTCCCTCGCTCCCTTTCTCTATGTCTCTCGCTTCTCTGCATATTGTTGACCAAAAAATTAAATTTATTCGCCTGCCACATAAAAAGTCATTTCCGTGGCTGTTGCCATAAATTTTTGTCAGTTTTTCTCGCTCTCAAGATTTACGGTGCTGCTCATATTTAAATTGCTGTTTTGCCAACGCTGTTGTTGTTGCTGTTGTTGCTGTTGCTGTTGTTGTAACCGCAAAAGTTCACTTTGATTAAAACTCTCAACTAGCCAAACAGCTGCCACGCCCCCCAAGAGCCTCTGGCTTCCTCCTGCATATGCCACATGTGTGCAAGCTGTAAAACGTGTCCCATTAAAGCGCCATCGAAGTGCGATAGTTTGCCAATGGCCATAAACAGAAAGCGAAAGAGAGGGAGATACTGAGAGAGAGAGAGAGAGAGAGAGAAGGCAGGGTCAAACGACAGTGAGAAAGAGTGGGCAGAAGCTGGTGGGAAGGGGCAGTATTGGGGTAATGGGAGTCTCCAGCATATTGCACTCTGCATACATCATAGCAAAAAAACAAAAACAAAAAAAAACCCAGCAATAGAGAGTATTTGAAAATAAATGGTAAACCGAATACCCTCAATGAAAATCAATTAAAGTGACTTTGCCGCTCAATCTATCGCTGATCCTTTGCCTACACACAGCAAACAGAGTTTTCCGCCTTTAGACTTGGCAAGAGACATTCATATTTATTTATTTAATAAGTAATACTAGGCGATAAAGGCCTTGAAATCATCGATTTCTACTTCTGAGACCAGATGCAAGGATAATGTAATCATAGATGGCGCCGTTCTTTGGTAGTTTCCACACATGTTTTGTAATAAGTTCTGATTCACAATCAATTGTGTCAGGGGGTGGGGGGGCGATGCCATTTAGGCACACTTTTAGCACAGCCACGCCCCTTTTCAAGCAAATCACAAGTCAGCATAAATAACACGACGACAATTGAGGTAGTGGTCGTGGTGGGCGGGGTACGGTTAACGTTAGGCATTAAAAATTTTTATTGCTAATTTCGGTAAAGCATAAAATACGCACGACTGGCGACAAACGCAGGCATGAGGGTCGACAAGGAGGGAGGGAGGTAGGTAGGTAGGGAAAGGCATGGCAACTGGCTTTTCCACACGCAAGTCAAAGCAGGGCGGGGGTGGGGCGGGCCGGTCAGGGCAGAGCAACCACCCAGGAAATTCCCCCTAAAGTAAACCAATTCCATTTCGGAACCCAAATTCGATTTCAAAGACGACGAATCTTGGAAGTGGTTTGTAATAGCCATGGGATGGGAGGGGAGGAGGAAAGGGAGAATGGTTACATTTGCATTTCAATTTGAATTAATGACCAAATACTAATGAAAATTTCACCTTTGAATATTCCCCAATTGGAAACTGGACATCATTTGAATGCCTTATGGCGGCAGACATCTACATCCAGGTGAATGGTCACATTATGAAGCCACTCGAGGAGTATATGCTGTTCACCAAATCGGGGGCCGATAATATAACGGTCATAAATCCGCAGGGTGTCCGTAGTGCGCAATGCAATGCCAAATTCGATGTGACCGAGCAGCCCACCCAAGAGCCGATGGTCAATGTGAGCATGGTAAGTACATAGTGGTTTGGAATTGCAGATGCAGGGGGAATGGGAATGGGAATGGGGATGGGAAGATGATGCCCAACGAGGCGCCAAATTGTGCTAATGAAATGCATCTTTGTTCGCAACGCAGATACCCGAGCCTTGGGTAGAAGAGCCACCCCAGCGGGTGCCTTACATATCGAAGTTTGTCTATGATGTGGACAAGAAGGAGGATTCCACTCAAGTGGTATTCATCACACTGACCACGGTGTTTGTCATCATTGTCATCTGTTGCCTGCTCGAAGTGTATCGCAGCCATTTGGCCTACAAGAAGCGCATTGAGCGTGAAACCGATGAGGATATCATCTGGTCCAAGGAGCACGCAACCAAAATGCATGAATCGCCCGGTGTGAAAGCAGCAGGTGTGGCAGGTGGTGGAGGGATGCCCCCCGCAAAGAGTGTGGGAATGCCGCCGTATAGCTATCAAGCGGTAAGTCATTAACAGATCGGGAATTAAAACCGGGAATGTCCTCTGATTAATTGCGGTAGTATGACATCTTCTCATCCCCTCCCTCTCTCTCTCTCACTCTCTCTTTATCGCTCTATTTGTGCCACAGCTGCCACAGGAAGACAAAAAGCCAGGCTCGAATGGAGCTCCTTTAGTGGGCATCTTAAAGAATGGCAGTGCCACAACGCCACCTCTAGAGTCTACCAACAACACTTCGAATGCGACTCCGGTAGCTACCAAAAATGGCGATATTGTGCCGCCCATCGACGAAGAAGAAGAAGAAGATGGTGTGGAAATGCAGCAGGAGACAAAGTTAAATGGCCAACAGCTGCTAGATGACAGCAGCAGTGAAAATACTGCGGATAATTTGGCAACACCCACCGCCCCCCAACAACACTCATTCTCTGCCACCGGTAAATTGTCTGCGAGTGTGTGTGTGGATTCGAAAATAAAAAATCTTTTCTTTTCACAGAGGAAAAGTCGGAGACAGAGACGGCAACGGCAACGGAAACGGCGATAGAGACAGAAAAGCCAATGGCAAATGGTCAGCGGGGTCAGACAGATGTTAGCCCTATCAATGAGCTACCGGTAAGCAAGAGAGCTCCACAAAATTCAATCAAACTGGCGCCGCTTGTCACCATAAGTGAGACCAATTTGCATGACTTGTGAATGCAAGTGAGTGCGTGTGCGACAAGCGACAGCCTTCAAAATTGAAATGGAACATTGGCATTGCATGTTATTACGATTTTCTCTATCTATATATACTTACATTATTTGTAGTGCAAATAAACAATCAACTACAACTACAACCACTACACAGCATGTCATTTAACACACACACAAGCACACAGTCTCCCTCCATACCACGAAATACACTCAGAGAACAACAGAGTGGACCCAATTCTTCCTCCAACTCAAAACTGCATGAAAACATCTTAAAGAAACAGTGACTCAAAAACGTTACTCAAGTACATCTTAAGTTTGTAACAACCAAAGCCAATAAGATAGAGATGTATTACTCTATCAGTATTTTAAAGACAGGACATGACAAGCGGTTTATTTCATTTGGTTACGGAAACTTTAAACTCTTATCGAACGGATTTAATAGTTTTGGAATCACAATTTAAGTTTCGCCTTGAGTTTGGTTCATAATTAAATTGGAACTATCAGTGACAAAATAATTGAGCTTTTCCAATGATTTTGTTGGCCTGACTTACATATATACATACTTTTGAGAAGTTCCTCTCTCTCTCTCTCGCACTACTTTGCTGTCTCTGTCTATCTATGAATGTATATAGGATTTCGGTCTGCCTGGCGGCCATATAATCAACTTGTGTCAAATGTGCCATTTAATTAAACTGCATTTAATTGAATTTAACTAAATAAACAAACAAATATATACACACATTTTGCATGTATGAGTGTGTGTGTGTATATATATATATTGATATACTGAGAGAATCCAAACATTTTCTTCCTTTTGAAGTTTTCCAAAATATCTCACTTTGTTACACCCATCCACCCACACATAATTGTAATTTAATGGCGCCACACACGCACACTCGGTCAGTATATCAATGTGTGTGTGTATTTATGCGTATTGTTTTAATTGTTAATATCAAATGCGCTTATAGTGTGACTATTTAATTAAAAATCAGTTGAGAAAAAAGCATTGGCAATGATGCATAAATGAAAATTGTCCATTGTCTGTCATTGTGCGGGCGTAGGCGTGGTTGGCGATGGCCTGGGGGCGGGGGGGTATATGGGGGTCACAGGGGATTCTATAGCCATAAGCTGGCCAATATGGCCGCATCGTAGTGTAGTCTCTCTCAATTTAAAAGCTATTAAAAATTGAATTTTGCTTTTAACTCGTCACTTTTTTACTGTTCATTTTTACATATATATACTTCATAATATATATATATACATATATGTATATATATATATATATATATATACATATATGTATATATATATATACATATACATACATATATGTATATGTACATATATATAGTAAGCTTAACGAGATCAGATTATTACTATAGGAGCAGACAACAGAAAATGGATTTTTATTGCGCATTATTACAATTGGTTTTCCCTTAGTTTACAACTTTAAATTTTCATTGAACTTTAATCTAATGAGGATTATGTGGGAAAGGGAGAAGGTAGATGAGATATGTATGTAAGTATGTATGGTCCAGGTGCAACAGGGAACACACTTCCCTTTGATTTGAAAGTGATGTAACGAGGAATGTAGGTGGGTAGGGTAGGGGGTCAGAATGTTAGGTTTCCCTCCATTAGCAATTGTTGTTTTCAAATTGAATTCCTTTTCTTACAATTACAAGTTCCACGAGGTGTTCCTCAAACGTTTGTCGATTGCCATGATAGTTTTCGAATAACTTGTAAGTTGACCCTGCCACAAAAAAAACAGCTCTTTGTAAGAGTCGGTCCAGTCGTTCTTTCTTGGCGTCGCATTACTCGCTTTGTGTGTGGCTCAGGACAATTTCTTAAGCGGCGTCTTGGCCATATACAATCCCCCCTTTCCAACCCCCTCACCTTGACCCTCACCCTTCCCACTCTGCTTCACTGATACTGTGTTTGTAGCCAAGCCAATTGTCTAAAATGTTATTTAATAGAAAAAGTGCTTACAAAAGTGAAAAAAACGTCCCTCTCTCTCTCTGTCTCCCTCTCTCTCTCTGTCTCCCTCTCTCTCTGTCTCCCTCTCTCTCTGTCTCCCTCTCTCTATTTCTCTTTTTTCTCTCTCTCTTTGGCAAGCAAAAGTAAATTGAACTGCATTCACAGAGCTTATGGCAATTTTCTTTTGTTCAAAACAGACATTTGCAAAATTAATATGGAAAACCCGAGTGGGGGTGAATGGGGAATGGGGAGAGAATGAAGAAGGAAAGTTCAGTTGAAGGTAAGAATAACATTTGCTAAAGGCCACAATTTATAGGTTTATCATACTATACAGAACTTATTTCTATATACACACACACACGGACAGATACATATACATATAGATCCATATATGCGTAGTTTTTGCTCTCTTATTGTTGTTGTCCATGATTTATAAAGCAAGTCTGAAACTTAAGACAAAAACCTCACAACTTTTCCAACTCCAAACTCTAAGCAAAAAAAAAAAAAAAAACCAAAAGAAAAACTTGAAAGTTTTCGCAACGACTCTTCGGCACGCCCCGAAAAAAGGAGAAAAAAAGTTTTACGGGAAAATTGCAAAAGCAAAATATTGAACTTATTGGCTTTTATATAGTTTTAGCATGAAAAGTGCGAAACGTTGGGGGAATAGCGGCTGGCGTCGAGGATATAGGGGGGGAGGGGGTTCATGTTACTTTTGAGCTTACTTAGCATGTACTTTGTCTTGGGCTTAAGCTGCACCCAAATTGAATTTCCCGCGATGCTTTTCTCCCATTCTATATATCTCTTTTGCCCTCTCTTTGGGTTTTGAGGGAATCTCGTCGCTGCATTCAAATCTGTGACTTTTGACTATATGGCTATAGAATTTTCTATTTTTTTTTTTAGAGAAAGTTGTGCGTGAGGCATTGTCTAGGCAACTTTCTCCCGGCTCCGTGTCTCCTTTTCGCCTTCCGCTAGCTGCATTTCCGCTTGACTTGAGGCGTTTGACGTCGTCAACGTCTTTCCTGGCTGATTGCAAAGAAACCGAAATTGAAGCTCACTACCAAAGTTGGTTTTTTTCCTCTGCTGTACTGTTTCTTCTTTCCAAAATCAAAAAGTTTCGCTTACAAGGGATAGTGAGGATGGGAGGGTGAAAAGCCAAGAGAGGGTCTCAGGGTGGGGGTGGCTCGGCTTTTGTTTAAAACTAGCAAAAAGTGCAAGTGCCTCAGCTGCTGCTGCTGCTGCTCCAGCTGGATGGAGAGGTTTGCTCCTGTCATGCATGCCAAGTTGCTTTTTATTCAAAAATTGTTTGTGGGAAAAAGTCTTGGTAGCATTTTCTTTCCTTTCGTTGCTGCTGCTGTTCATTTCGCTTCGGCCACAAACACAGCACGCACTTAACTTTACCCACCGCCACCACACCACCCACCCTACCCATACCCATCTCAGCTGCCGCAAGGCTGCGGTGAAACTCATTACGAGCTTAGAATGCAAAAAGAAAAACCATTTCCCCCCACACAGCCGCCCACAACTTCTTTCCTCTCTCTCTCTCTCTCTCTCTGTCTCTGTCTCTTCTGTATCTGTATTGGTTTGCTCCGTGTGTCTATGTCAGTGTGTGTGTGTGTGTCTATTTTTGTTGTTTTTTCGAGTTTTCTATAAATCTTAATGAAGGCAAAAATCGTCGAGCTAATGATGTGTAAATTAATACGCAACTCTCAGTGTATAGAATCAACAACGCGAATTTATCTAGAGCTACGCGGTGTATGCGCAATCTTGCCATAGCAGAGCAAACACACAGCAAGACAAGCAAAGCACTTTTCGATATTCATCAAAGGAGAAACATAAATAAATAAACTACATATAAATGCACACAGTGTAATTAAAAACTAAAATTAGTTACTTATTTGTTTACTTTAAAATCGATTGACACATTACGCTGATATTCCAAAAGTCTTTTTTTCGATAACTCGATCCAACTATTGAGATATTATTGAGATATTGAAAACAGTTTGAATATTTGACATTTAGATTGAACATTCTCGAAAAGAAATATCTAAGGGGCAAGAAACACTCCACTTTAGCTCCCCTACTTTTTGGTTGGACGAAAATTGCATTAATTGGACTAATACACACTTAAACTATTATTATATGTGGCCAACCCAAGGGAAAAACTAATTTAAAGCATGTTAATTAAAAAAAAAAACAACAATATATACATCTGTGAAAGAACTCCAGAAACGAAACTATGCATGACGGTATGTCAACTAACAGAAAGCACGACTTGCATGCTGCATGGAGCATGTTGCCTGTGCTACATACAACAAAGAAAGCCAAGAGACAACAAAACTAATTAAAGAATGTGCAACGAGAGAAGCAGCCCGCAATAAGCAGAAACCAAAATGAAAAATGAAAATGAAAAAATATTTAAAACACAAAATATGAAACGAAAAAGTTTTTAATAAAAAGCAATGCCAAACATCTCTGCACTTTGACAGCATGAAAATCAAAGGCAGCAGGCGATGCCACAACAACAGCAGCAGCAGCAACAGAGACAACCGCTACAAAGAGCGGCAACACTTCAGCAACAGAGCACAAAACGACGCAAAGCGACGGCATCAGCAGCAGCAGCAACAGGAGGCTTAGCAGCACCAGCAGCTGGAGGAGTTGGAGGGGCAGCCACAGCAGGACAAGCAACTGTACGACGACAAGTATCATGGGGTCCTCCGATTGTGGCGGAGACGGATGTAGATTTGGCCTGTACTGGGGGAGGAGGCGGCGGCGCAAATGTTGTCGGCAGTGTTCGCAAGGCAGGGGGAAAACAAAATGGATACCATGGCGGCGGCGGTGGCGTCAATAGACGAGCAACGACCACCAGAAATTGACAGTCGCTCAGCTCGCTCAGAGTGGGACCAAAGAGAACGAGGACAAGATGCAAAAAGATAACGAAATGCGAGAAATATTCATAAAAGCATAAATATTTAGGCGACCGACTACAAAAGCAATAGCAATTTGTATAAATAAAAAGATCCCGACAGTCAACTTCGGTGCACCGAAGTTTCAATACTCTTGCAAAGTCTCTCGATTAGTTAACCTCTTAATTCGAAATTTTCTCACTAAGCACTAAAAATAGGAATATATCCATAAATGAGTAGGGAGACAAATAGATTAGGAATATATATACATATATACACTGTGCGTCTTTGTATTCCATAATACCCTCTGGAAGAGTAAGAAACCGGGAAACTACAGATACAAAGTCACTTGGAAGATGAAAGCATAAAGCGAAGAAAAGCGAGGAGACAAGAAAACATGAGATGAAGAAGGTGGCGAAGTTGAAGAAGGACACGAATCAGAGAAAGACAGCCAAGGACATGCAAAACAACATAATTCTTGAAAACAAAACACACACATACACACACACAAAAGGATAATACATATAGATATGTATATGAAATGTAAATACACATAAAGTCTACCAGTTATTTTCCGTATGGGGAAAGTGGTTTTTCAGCTATTTCTCCATATGGAAATAAACTTTTGTCGAGTTGAGGAGAAATGTGGCATTAAATCTAAATTGTTTATATTAAAAATAGCTTAACCACATCAAGGAGAAAAGGGAAAGGCACAAAAAAACTGAGAACAGAGAGCGGAAGCGTGAGAGATAAAGATTAAGAGAAAGAGAGGAACATCTACATACATCTATATATGTATAGTAATATATAATAATTAAGTAGCTTTTTTAGGCTTTTCCCCCCAGATAATACATTAAATATGAATAACATAAAAACGATTATTATATTTAAATTCGTTTTAGACTATAAGAGCAGGGCAAGGCAGGGAATGGCAGCGGTAACATATAACCGTTATGATAACGGTAATTCTGCACTTTAGTTAGTAACTGTTAATTCATTTCTAATTATGAATTTTATTCAGAATAAAATATCAATCGGCTTACGACTAAACTGTTTCTTCCCATCTCCCTCCACAATCAAAGAAGCTTTGGTTTCATCTGCAAATAACGGTTTATGGTAGCCATAATGGTAACGGTTAGCAGTGTAATTTCAATACAAACTGTACGTTAGCTTTAAATAACTGCCACATAACTGACAACTAATCCTTCCCACCGCTCTTTCTTATTTTCCCCTCTATCCGACTCTTACCGGCTGTGTGATATATTACAAAGGTAATAATAAAAGTTCTAATGAGAAATACCAAAAAATGTAAATAGAAAAGTTCCAGAATTTACCTCTATCAATTCATTTAAATGTGTTTATTAAAAAACTTTCTACGGGCAGCGTAGAAAATGTTGACGACAGCAATAAGAATGCGTAAAAGCGCTTTGGGTGAAACCGAAGTCTCAATACCGTCACTTATCGTGCCCAATGCGATGGCTTAGTGTCTTAAGCAATGGAATCATTCGGTGGGAGGATGTCGTGTGGGGGGGTTTTTATCAATTTAATCATATTTATACTTTATTCAAGTGGGTTGCAAACTCCTAGTTACCCTTTCAGGCTAGAGAGTATAGGAAAAGTATTTGGCACACATAATGGTCCTTCAATATGGTCGGCGATGAAAAGGGGTGGGGTAGAAGTGTGCTGCTTAAAGCATGTGTGTCTAGTGGGGGGCTAAGGGAATATGGAGCGGGAGCAACCAACAGCTTGTTAGTGGCTTTGTTGGTCAGTACTTTCAACTAATGTGTTTTGTGCGGCGACCATAGAAAATCTCAAGCACCCCTTAGACACGCACACACACACAGACATCAACACACACACACACAGACACTCTTGCAGTAGCCCCACACATATTGAATGTACTTAACTTTCGGTTGCCGCTGCTTTTGTAGCTGCTGCTCTCATTTTGGGGTGCCAAACAAACCGCAAAGTGTATGTGTATATATATAAGTGCTGTGTACGTGTGTGTGTGTTCGCGCTCTCTCCCTTTCGCACTCTCTCTCTCTCTCTGAATGCTGTCCTTCAGCTTCTTGAATTTCGGCTCGCTACTTGCATAAAATAACCGCATAAAATGTCGTTAAGCATAACGAAATTGAGTCTGCTCATAAATTCAGATTATGAGATTAAAATGTTGTGATTTTCGCACATAGTACGACGACGATGACGACGACGGCGGCGAGTAGACAAGGCCCAAGCCAACCAAACCCATCCCAACCCAAAACCCATACCGAAAACCCAATCCCAAGCACAAGTCAACCCTTTTGCCATAACGAAACTCCAAAAATAAAGCGAGACAGAGAGCAAAATGCGACAGACTTATACACAAGAGAGGTGTGGAGAAGGGGGCAGAGAACAGAAGAGGGGAGGACGCTGGTCTTATTGAAAAATGCGTTGCTATAAGCACCAATGGGCCAATGTAATGAGTTTATATTATGGCGCTCTTTTGCCTTTAAGCTATGAATTTATGAAACACAGCAACGGAAATCGAGCACAGTGGTTTCACCACAGCCAAGAGACTTTATTTGATTCCCAATAATAATATGATCAACTTTCAACTTTATGAAACTTATTTGCCCGCCATTCAACTGATTGTAAAGATCCAAGGCTTTGAAATTCTCCCCAAACATGTGAACATGTCAATCCACTGACTTAATCCCTTTGGGGTTTATCTGAAAACACTTGCCTGCGAACCACTGTAAGAAGCTGGAAAGGCGAAATAAGAAATTCATTCAGGTCTTCTTTTCCATGGATGGATGGTTGGATATTTGCGGTATGTTGGGCGATTAAAGTCAAATATTTGGCTTGTTTTTCGTGATGTTTACCAAAATTTGTCGGGCCAGTTGGCCATTTTGGAATCCCTCTGAATTTCCCACAGCAAGCGTTCAACATGGAAAGTTATCCAGCTGTCGGTTTCATTATGAGGAGGCTAATTGCGTCAGCGTAGCGCGGGGAGCACGGAGTATAACCGAAAAAGGATTAACCGAGAGTCAGGCAATGGCAATCACAATGACAATACACGTCACTTGACCCATAAACAGTTAGTGTTGACTTAATCCGGTTATATATCCGGATTAGAGTGTGCCCTAGCTATCGAGACGCCGCGTGTCGAGTATCGGGTCGAGTGTGCCGAGTTCTTTTTTGAGTGCAATTTACAAGTTTTTTTTAGGTAATGAATGAGGGATTACATTTTTTCTAATCCACTCGACGCGAATGCGAAAAAATTTAATGAGCCTGCGGGCGATCATAAAAAAAGACCAGAGTGTCACCCTTCCACGCAGGTCAACGGAATGACAACTGACCTGCTCTTGATGAATGGTTTGCCTGATGCCTACTTCGGAGACCTGCCATAACAGGTCAGAGCCGGCATCACAGTGCGTGTGTATAAAAATCGTTGTCATTGTGACAACAGCAGCAAACGTGGTCAAGATGTGCCAGCAACAAGAACAACACGAACAAACGCAATCGAAGGCTCAAGGCGGCAGCGTAGGAGGAGGATCAGTGGTTAATACCAGCATCGGCAACTCCTCCTCAGCATCCTCCTCCACACCATCGCCCACTCGGACTCCCTCATCTGGATATGTGTTGTTTCTACATCGTGAGGAGTTGCGGCGTCGCAGTCGAAAGGCTCCCTCGACTCGATCTTCCATAACGAAAATCCATTTGACCAGCGAACTGATAGCCAGGACCAAGCAGAACATAAGCAAATGCAGCTTTGAGGATCTGGAGATATTGGCACGGGAAACTCTATTCAAAAGGAACCTACAACGTCATCTGCACTACAGGAAGATGCAAATGCAACTTTGGCAAATGGCTAAAAGGCAAAGGCAGCTGCAAAAGATCGCCTAAGCGACAATCTCCAAGTGATGAGAAGAACAGCAAAAGTGATTTCATTAGTTATTAGATACGATCAATACGATCATATTAGTCTTAGAATTAATTAGAAATTTAATAAACCGATATGACAAATATATACACAAACAAATAAACCAACAATAACTCCTTGAAATTCTTATTCCTAGTTTTCAGTTACAGCAAAAAAATGGAAAAATCATTCTCTCGAACTGATTACAAATTTTGGAGCCTTCCCTCGCATATTGTACAATATATTTATGTTCCATTTGAGGACATTGAAACATTTTGAATTCATTTCTTATCTACACACACACACGTCGAGAGAGAGAGAGTGTGTGTGTGAGAGATAGAGACTTATCACGATGGTTAGCTGAAGTGCAATTATATGAACCTAAGCACACACAATTTTCCCAATTTACTATTTGCCATTTTCCATTTGCCATTTCCATTTAAATATTAGAATATATATTTTTGCTCTGACAATGCATTATTTTCCAGCGGAAAGAGAGAGAGAGTGAGAGAGAGGGAAAGGAAGAGGAAGAGTGGTGTAATAGAAAAGGGGGTGGAGGACGAAGGGGCCATTCTCAGGGCCATTCGTCTTTTTCGCTTTCGACCTGCCGCTTGCACTCCCCCTCGAATGGTGTAAAAACAAATTTACACATGATTACCAAACGAACCGAGCAAAAGTTACAACTGTGCGAACATTTAATATGCTGCAACTCAAACAAAATGGAGCGTTGCATAAATTTGAACAGGCAATGCGCCAGCCAACCAGCCAACAACAACAACGAATGCAACAAGAGGAGCAACGATTCTTCTCGTTGTCATCGTCATCGTCGTTGTCCTCATCCTCATCGTCGTCGTCGACGTCGTTGGTTGTGTAGAAAAAATTTTGCCTTTTAGACTACATAAATTTTAATTAAATGTCACTCATACGCCATGTATGCCAAGTACAATATATATGTGTGTGCAGCCAAGAAGAGATGCTTGAGCTTATATGTGTGTGTGTGTGTGTGTGACAAATAAATGCACACAAAAGTGGCACGAATTACAGTTTATTGAACAGAAGCAGCACCAAAAAAATAAAAAGGAGAAGAAAAAACAAGAGACAAACATAAAAGAGGAAATGGGTAAAACGTATCACCAAAGATCCATGACGCCAATTTCAACGCACCGATATATATATACCCTTCATAGGCATAAAAACTTTACTCAAATTGAGTACGTTTAGCACATTCTTTCGCTTCATTTGGCTAACAAATTTCATATTTTCCCCGTCAATTGGACGATATAAAATATAATTTTATATCTTTTCTTTAGCATTGTTGATGCTAATATCCTTTCCTCCCTAACCATGGAATGGAAGGAAAGGGAACAGCAGCAGTAAGAAGCAGGATACGAGATTGAGGGGTAGGGAAAAAAGAGGAAGGGAGGAGAGGTGGTTTAACCAGCCAATTGCCTTCGTTGCATATTTGGTTTAGTGAGAATTTTCCTCTATAGCTATAAAAACGTAGCAGTTTTGTTTGCTCGGTTTTCACATTTTCCTCTTAGCATTTTCTGTCTTTCCTTGGTTTTTTTTGCGAAGTTGGTTTTGTGCATTTTAATAAAACTTTTTCTGTAGCATGCATTATTCATGTTTTACATGTTTTACAACAATTACAATGCCGTCGTGGTTGACCACTGGCGGAGTGCCCTACTCTGCGCCATAGTGGCTCTCGAGTGAGTGTGTGTGTGTGTGCGTGCGTATGTGTATGTGTTGGTTGCTTCTACTTAATGAAAAGCCATCGAGAAGACTTTCCGTTGTTGCCCTTAAAAGTTCTTCTTCATATTTTTTTTTTTGCCCAACATATGCGAGAGAGAAGTTCTTGACAAATTAACTTCAAGTGCGCAATGAAGTGTTTATGAATGAATGGCAAAAGTTTCCTTTGCCACGCCCAAAAGCCACCGCCGCAACATCGCCTACAACAATTCGCCCCAGACCCAAGCCAAGCAGAATGTAATCGTCACGGTGGCTTAAAGCAATTTGTTATTAATTTCCGCGTTGAAAAGTTGAAAAAACGAAACGAAAAGCACACAAAAAATGGAAAACCAAACAAACAAAACTTTTTTCTCGCTTTTCTTTTTATATTTGTTGTTGTTGTTTCTTGCTTTTTGCTGTCTCCATTTAATGCGAAAAGTTATTATTGTTGTTGTTGTTGCTTTTGCCGTAGTTGTTGTTGCCACCATTAAAACAAGGCCCATAATGGTTAACAAGGCATTTTCCTTGTTGACCAATGACCAAATGAGCAGCAGCCAGCCTCTGCCCGTTCAACAGTCCGTCCATCTGTCCGCCCGAGCATCCGATGGACAGAAACTTGTGCGTACAAATGTAAAACATGTGTAATAAATATTTACATTCAAGTGGTTGCTCCTCTCTATACGAGGGCGCACAGAAAAGTTATTGAGATATCAATCAATTGCCGCTACACAGAAATGCTTAAGCCCCTGGCCAAGAACTAGAATCTCACTCGATGGAATCTAATCTAGAGTTCCTAAGACTATAGAGGTTAGAAGAACGATCGCATTATCTCATTGGAAGATCACAGCGGACTCGAACTCGAACTTCAGATCGAAAAATGGTTTATTTTTGTGGAATTGTTTAGACAACCCTCGTAGAAAAGTATTGGTGTTGTTGTTTGTGTGGCTGGCAGGTAATAAATTGAATTATATACCTAGATACATACATATATGTATGTATGGACGTACATATTTTTACCCGGTTCAAGTCACGCAAATGCCTTTAGTTGCTTCATCTTCTTCTTGTTCTTTTATTTTCCTACTCGCTCGTCTTTTTCCTCTTCTTTTTGGGGCTTGGGCTTGACGATGACTGGCAGAAAGTTGTTTGTATTTGAAATGCCAGCACCGTGTAGTATGCAATGAAAAAAATTCTTCAACAACAATGTTAATACACACACACACACACACAGAGTGGTGATGGGGTGGGCGGGGAGTGTAGGGGTGAAAGTGTGCCAAGTGAAAAGTGCAAGTTTGCCAGCCTTTTGTTGCTATAGTTGTTGTTATTTTTGTTGTTGGTAACCTTCAGTCCAAGAAGAACAATAAAATTGCATAAAAATGAAAACTGAAAATGCTTCTTCTTCTGCTCTTGCTCTCTGCAAATGGAAAACTATAAAAAAAAGGCGGCAGCGGCAGCGTGAAAAATAACATTTTTAAATGCATTTTTTATTTATCATTCGCACACACACATGAAAAGAGAAGAGAGGTTTTGCCCGGTTTTCTTATTAAGTTTGAACTAGGCGAATGTAGCCCATGTCTCGAAATGTCTTAAACATCAAACTAAAAGATCAAGATCAGAATATCTCCAGAATCGGTTAAAAACGATTGAATACTTTTTTTTGAGGACTCTGATTTTTTTGAATCGATATTGATTGTTTTAATCGAATCGGTATTTTGATAAACTGATTCAAGGAACAATTCAAGTGCAATTTAATTTATTTGTTTAACGATCTATTCGGTCAGTTGAACATGAAGAGCATTTTTGAAGTCACTTTATGGAACTGTTTTGGCTTTTCATTTGCACTCGTAGACCCCTTGTACCCCGCCTCAGCCCCCCGTGATATTTGTACCTCTTGCATCATAGCTCTGGGAATAGTATGTAAATGTATTGTGTGCTGCTCCTGGCTGGCTGCATTTTGGCCAACACATTTGCACATTTGAGTGAAACGCGGACAGCCGTGGCTCCGATTCATGCCTTTGGGGCGGGTAGTTGTATTGTTAGGACCGAAACTGAAACTGAAAACGAATTTCAAGCCTTGCGTCGAAAGTAGGGAAAGTAGATATTCCAGGATATTCATCACTTTCAAACGTATTGCCATATCATGCCACTTGCTGAAAGAACATACCGAAAACTCACTTATCATCGAAATCTGCACTTTTTACTATTGAAAACATAAAAATATACTAAGGCTTAATCTCTTTTCTATACCTGGCAAACCTTTGTCCATATCCATGACCATTTCCGTTTTCCATATCCATGTCCATTCCATATCTATTAAACACTATTTGAACATTTAGCCAAATCGCATTAAACCCTAAAATATTTGAATTGAAATTCCCTGCTCCTATCCAATACGGGAGGTGGTGTACCTACCCGCCCCTTGCCACCCCCACCAAATTTTTGTCGCCTCACCCATCTCTCTTGCAGCGAGACAAATCCGGCCACAAAGCACACGATGACATGGAGCTTGAAGCCTTTGATGTCGCCCATGCCGCAAATGCCAATGCATCGGCATCAGCATCGGCATCCGCATCTGCAACAGCCCCACCCCCAGTATCAGTATCAGTGCCAGCACTAGCACCACAAGTGCCATTGCGTCGTCATCACTCTAAAGCTGCAGCTTTACGACCAACCCACCACCCACTGCCCCCCATGTATCTGGAGAATGCCCTGCAACAGCGGCAGTTTGCGAATCCAATTAGTTACTTGGGTGGACCGCGACTGCAGTCGCGGAGTAATCGCAACAGCATCGACTCGATATTATCGCTGGATTAACGGCTCGCAAACGGAGTGGAAGCCGAAGTGCAGGGAGTGTCAGGACTCCGAAGTGCCCCTTCCCCTGGCCACACTAGTCACAAACTCTTCTCTCATCAAAATTTCGAGAAAATCTCAAGCGACAGCGGGGATTGACTTTGCTGCCCAAAACCCAAATCGAAACCCAAAAATCCTTCCTCCTCCTCTACCCCACCAAGTACATGTGTATGCATCTATGTATGTATGTGGATAGAGCTAAAAACTTAACTAGTTTAAATTTTAGTTAGTTGAAGACGAAATGTTGGTCACAAATAAAGAATAAATTTTTAAAACATTGAAATTCATTAGACAATAGAATTTTGAGAGAGAAAGAAAGAGGGTAAGTAAACAAGAGGGTAACAAAAAAAAAATGCAAGCTGTAATTAAATGAGAGGACTCACTTCCAGATACCCTGTATACTCCTCGTGTGCCACCATGTAAGTGTATATGTAAATATTTATGTATATTCTCGATCAGCAATAATATTCATAAAATGCTTGCTAAATCGGCTGGGCAATTGTTGCGGTTCGAATAATTATATAAAGTACACACACACACACCAACGTACATACATACATATGTCTGCTGCTTGAATTATGTAACTCATATTTTTAAAAAGAAAAGCTAAACTTACCATTTGCTTGTCAACATTGGTGCCATCCCTCTCGCACTTTTACGGCAAATACTGGACTCAAGCAACACACACACTCACGCGGGCTATTTTCGTCACATAAAAAAACAACAAAAAACGCAGATATTTGTTTTGGCGATAATGCAAAGGAAACTAAACGGATTTTAATGTGGCTAACACCAAACGGTGGCTAATTTCCCCAACTTTACTTTCGCAAACACTTTGTGGCCGAATAAAAACTTTTATAAATGTATATGTATGTACATATTTATATGCTCGATCAGCAATAATAATCATAAAATGCTTGTTAAATCGGCTGGGCAGTTGTTGCGGATCGAATAAATATAGATAGTACAAACACACCAACGTACATATGTATGTATGTATGTCTGCTGCTTAAATTATGTAATCATATTTTTTAAAAGAAAAGCCAAACTTACCATTTGCTTATCAACATTAGTGCCATCTCTCTCGCTCTCGCACCTTTACGCCAAGCACTGGAAACAAACAGCACAAACACACACACACTCACGCGCGCTTTTTTCGTCACAAAAAAAAAACAACAAAAAACACATATATTTAATTTGGCGATAGTGCAATGAAAACTAAACGGATTTTAATGTGGCTAACACCAAACGATGGCTAATTGCCCCTGCTTTATTTTCGCAAACACTTTGTGGCCGAATAAAAACTTTAATAAATGCACTGAAAATTTGGCGAGCACGCGACCGGCAACCGAACTTGATCCTGTCTTCCAGTGTTTTCCAGGCTGTTAACTGTGCCCGCATGTGGCAGCCCTGCACTTTTGAAAATGATCAACACTGTTCAGTGTTAACATAAGCCGTTGGAAATTCAAAATGGAACTGATTGGAATATATATAAGAGCTTTAATATGCAGCAAATAACAATTTCCCGCCATTTGTCTGATTAACAAATTTATGTATATAAATAATTAAATGCTGCATTTGACCGATATAACCACAGATATACGTTTACGTATATATAAGTATTCAATATTCAATCAATGACAAAGTCGATTTACTTCTATGCAAATTAGTTTTATTCAGTCTTACAGCTACATTTACTTCTAGTAGAATTCAAATTGAATAGCTTTTTTGATCAAGCTGAAGGATACATTTGGCTGATCATAAGAAAGCTTATCCATAGAAAAGATTTGGGAAGATGGTTGGGCTACATGGCAAAAAAAAAGACAATCATTGTTTGTACATTTACACGGGCAATATTTATTATAAATGTTTATTTTGGAATAAATTAATTGTTACTGATAGTTTTAACGGATTGCTTATATGACATATATCTATATAGATTGATAACCCTATGGTATCTTGGATGCTTAGCTTAAACACATTTCGACTTACACATAAGAATTGAATGCATGATTGATTGGGTTTGCCTTATGGATACGGATGAGTAAATGCGCACCACCAATTCTAGACATAGTTATCCCTCGGCTAGGGCGACGGGGATGAGGAGAGAAAGGGCCAAATGGCGAGCTGATTTCTGTAATCTGGGTGGGATGGACCTTGGTAGCTCTTGGCGGCTTAAAGAGACTGGATTGGGCTGGGGTGGGGCGTAGGGTAGAAGATTTAGGTTAGACGCTAGGTAAAGTCTGGCGGCTTATACTTGGGCGGACGTTTAATTGGCTTCTATAACCAATTGCGGCCGCCACGTCATATGTTGTTCTCCTTGGCACCCTTCGTGCCAGATGAGCTGCCTCCACCCGCTGCTCCTCCCGTGGCAGATGAGTCATTGTCGCCAGTTTTGTTGTTATTGGAAGTGCTGTTGCCGCCTCCCCCGCTGCTGTTCTGAGAGGTGGAATTATTGTTATTTGAGCCGGGTGAATCGACGCCATCGACTGCATCAGCTGAAACGAAGAGACAATTAGTGATTTTTATGTACCAGTATCATACGCGATGCGATTCCTACCCTTGTCTTTGTCCTCTTTGACTTCACTAGAGGTTTCCGACGAGGTTTTATTACTGCTATTGTTATCCTTGTCCAGGCGTGGCCTTTTCCTCTGACCCTTGTAAGAGCGATTGTCCCGTCGTCCGCCCTCGCCCTCGTCCTCCGAGTCGGAGTACTCGTTCTCTGGAACAATGCGCTTGTCCTTGTCACTCTGGGGCAAACGCTCATCCTTATCAACCTTGTCGTCATCCTCGGACTCGTCGTTGATGGCATCCTCGGGTATCGCTTGGATCTGGACGCCCGGAGCATGCGGCAGCATACGTAGGTTCTCGAACAGACGATTCTTGATCTTCTCCAGATACTCGGAGGTATTCTGATTGGTCATATTACTGGGACTTATGTGCAGTTTGAAGTCTGGCCCAAAGTACTCAAAGTAATCGTTGTAGGGCAACTCATTGGCTATCTCCACAGCCAGAGCCACGGACGTCTCATAGGTCCAGCAGCGGGAAACGTTGCGGATGGTGTAGCCACCGCCGCCGACCATCAGGAAGGGCAGATTGTACTTTTTGACAAACTCCACGCACTTCCCATGACCCTTTACAGTGAGATTGAAGCAGCCCAAGCGATCTCCTGTGAGCGAGTCGGCGCCACACTGCAGGACGACTGCGGCCGGTTGAAAAGTCTCCATCACCTTTGATATTATCGGTACGAAAATGCTCTCGTAGGCCTCGTCGTCCATGCCATCTCTGAGAGGTATATTCACGGCGTAGTACTTTCCCTTGCCGGCACCAATGTCGCGCAAGTCGCCGGTTCCCGGAAAGTATTCACCATATTTGTGGAAACTGACAGTCATAACACGATCCGTGGTATAGAATGCCTCCTCCACGCCATCGCCATGGTGGACATCAATGTCTATGTACAGGACGCGTTGATGGTACTTCAGTAGCTCCAATATGCCCAAAACAATATCGTTCACATAACAGAAACCAGATGCCTCCGACTTCTTAGCATGGTGGAGTCCTCCACCCCAATTGATGCAAATTTCTGATGCCTGTTTGTTCAGTTTAACAGCAGCCGCCACCGATCCTCCAGCCGAAAGCTGGCAGAACTCATAAAGTCCATCGAAGACGGGACAGTCCTCGCCCACGTTGAAGCGTTGCATTTGCTTGTTGTATTCCGTCATATTGTCCGGGCGTATGGAGCGCAGGAATCGCACATACTCATCGGAATGGAATTTGGTCATCTCATCAGCGGTGGCCTTATGGGGGCGCTACAAATATACATAGACGAAACCAATTAATGACCTCTACTTGAATTAGCTTCAAGAGTGCATGCCATCTCACTCACTTTCGTTGCCCCATGGCGCCCTGACTTAAACGTTTTTACCAGAGAAATCAACGCCCTTATGCTGCTGATCAATACCGAATGATTATACTCTTTTCTAGCCTTCCAATATAGGTATACATGTATAGATTTTTCTACCAATATGTATCTATGTATTTACATCATGCTTATATCTACAGCATGAAATTGCATTATTTTGAGGTTCTAATTTGGGGTGACATTCTTTTTCTAAAGAAAGGAATTTACCAATCTAACAAATGTTCCAGAGGCTTCGGTTTGTCGCGATCCCATAAACTTAAAAACTTATATAGTTGCACAAAGAGTCATGCTCTTTTTCAAATAAAATGCCCAAAGTGTTTTGTACAGTATTTAAAGGATTCCTTAGATGCAGTAGTCCGATACTAGCTGCAGATCTCTCTCTCTCTCACCCGGATTATACCAATTAAGATTATAATTAATAGAAATTAATCTCGATTTCTTACGTAAATCTCCATTTTTCTATAAAGCCCATAATTTAAAAGCAAATTATGAGTCATACGTATGCGATGAGGCTTCATGGGATGTCCCTGGCCGTAATAGTAGTTTCCAATATCACCTGCGAAAAAATTTGCAAACAAATTAGAAATTTTTCGAAATTTTTTTTGCCACGCTTTGGTAAAATTTCCATTTTAAGTCGACAGTGGGAGCAGCGTCACTGTGCCACAGCACACTTTTGCCTCAAACAACCGCACTCGGGCTAACAAAGCCTGCGGACGTTCGTGGAAAAGTGCGCTGTGCCGGCATCGCCACAGTACAGTCGCCGTAAAACTTGAAATTTTCACAAATCGTCCGCGGCACTGCAAATTCCACGTTTTTTCTCGCCCATTTTTATGTCGGACTCTTGGACCAGACCACCTGCGTCAAATTAAACAGTTTTATTAACATTTTTAGCAATACGTACTGTCATAATAGTAACAAACGCGTTTTTTGCTATGTGATTGCATGTTGCGGCTTTTGATTCCTTTCCGCAGTTGCTCCCTCTTGCACTACACAGAGTTTCTCCACTCAAGTGGGGACCTCTTCTTGGCACAAGTTTGAATTAAATTTTATTTAATTCTATTAAATTCCCACCAATTTAATGCAGAAAAAATAGCGCAATCCGGCGACCGAATCTTTCCAATATCGAATGTCGAAAAATACAACTCTGCGCGGGCGATAAAAAGATAACCAGTCAGCATTCGGAGTAGGTGTGATATCCCAGTGAGCATTTATTTTTGATAATGGCACACATCCATCAGTATCATTTAAGAGCACTGCTAATTTAACAGTATCATTTCAGAGCACTGTTAAATTTATTTGTATCGATTAGAGATGGTCAGAAAATTATCCTACTTCCATAATCGATAGTCCCTTCCAGAGTTTTCCACCTCTAGTATCAATTGCACTATGAGCCGTTCAAATAAAATGTTTGGCGACAAGGCCTTCGATCTGCTCAAAGATCTCGAACGTTCATCTCAAACTATTCCCGCTTTTGACGATGACGGCTTGCGGCAGGTACTGGAGGAGATAAAAGCTATTTTCGAGGAGAACGTCGCCCAGGCACAGGCCCAGGGTCAGGCTTCCAGCTATACCCTGCTGCACTTTCGACACGCAGCATTGCAACGCAATAAACGTTGCCTGCTCGCCTATCTTTATGAACGCTGCCGACGTATTAAAGCCCTTCGATGGGAGTTTGGTCCAATAATTCCAGATGACATTAAACATGCACTGTGCGAGCCAGAGGTACAGTTCTTCAACAACTATTCGAAATCTCTCGCAGCGTATATGCGTTCTGTAGGCGATACTCAAGGTATTGATCTAACTAGCAATTTGAGACCGCCAAAGTCACTCTATATTGAAGTCCGTTGCATTGAGGATTATGGTAAATTTGAGTTGGATGATGGAGAAGTAATACACCTAAAGAAGAACAGCCAGCACTATTTACCTAGGGCCCAGGTGGAGTCACTGGTCCGGCAAGGAATATTACAACACATATCATAGAATTTAAACTAGAAAATAAAGGCAAGAATAAGACGAGCAGCTATAAATGATAAGCTATTGAAATTGACCTGTACGAATCCGATTTCAGTGATGGAAAGTGGAAAATATATACATAGGTTTAAAAAATAATAGGGGGAAAATACCAGTGCTGATAACCGGATAAATTAATTCATTATCAGCTGTTGACCTGCTCATGCCCGGTGCATCTGCCATTACGTGAATATCTTTTACAAATTTGAAATAAAATGAATCAAGCCGACGTCAGTAAATTAATATCACAGCTTCGTATTGTTGTGCGACCCAATAAACGCAACTTAAAAAATTCCGATGGCCCAGAAGGACGATTGTTGAAGTTACGCAAAACTGTCACTGCGCTGGTGAAACATGAACGCATTGAACTCTATTATAATCGGGCAGACGAGGCCCGTGGCTACGCCGAATTGGTGCGTTTGATACAAATATTCATAGTTACAGCTTTATTGATTTGACACTAAATCTTTGCAGCTAATTTCAAATGCCCTACGCCATGGCGACCGGCACAAGGCGACGATGGAGTTAGCCGATTATTGGTTGCTAGAGAAGCAACTAGTGCATAAGCTTTTTAAAGTGCTAGTACCTCGTTATGAGAATTATAATTTGTCCTACACTCGCATGTATAAAGCTCCACGCGATTATCCGGGAATGTACTACAAGAAGTCGGTATTGGAGCTTCGGGGTAACCCGTATCCCTCACTAATAGGGGATCAAACACAAAATCGCAATCTATTGCACAATGTTCTGCTTGACGAGGCGCGAAAAGAATTTCGTCGTGAAAAATTAGCAGACTTGGCCAACAAATTAAGTGTCGAAACAGAATTTATAAAACCAACAGCAACATAATAAATAAAACTATGTTAGCAAAGTGTATTTAAGATTATTCATTAATCTGCTAGAGTAAATATGAATGCACAGTCACAGCAACTAGCCAAGCAAAAATCAGCACTGAGTATAGTAAACGTAAACAGGTGACAATACGAATATCAGTCTTTTGAGAGAGATGACTCAGTGGTGAATTATGGATCACGAATAACAGGTACTCAATCGCACGGTCCTGCTAGAGCTTGCTGACATTGCAATGGCTGAAGTAGTCATGTTTCCAATCTGAAGATAGACAAATTAACAATACAGCGGGCACTTGTAGAATATAGGAACTACTATGAACTACTTACTTTTACCAGTTAGGCAAATTTCACGCATCATATCACAGTGACTGTAAAAGAATTGATGTTCATTTGTGTAGATTGCGCAGATTGGCTGGAAGGGATCACAGCTATCAATGGCCTTACAAGCGGCAATATTCTCGAATAATGGCAAGGAGAGCGAAACTACACAGAAAAGAAGCAATACCAGCGAAATTTCCGATGCCATTTTGTTCGCTAGATAAACCATTGCGTTAATTTTTATATACTATATATATTTTTGACAAGTCTAAAATCTCGCGTTCTACAACAACAAAAAAAATTACAGAGTGGCTGTCTTTGTATGTACATATGTCCGCAACATTTGACGATTCGTGCGCGAAGGTAGTTTCTCAGCGACAACGCTTGAAAACACCAATTCCACAACTGATAATCACTAGGGAGCTTATGTGCTCCCCATATCACTTGTTGCTATGGTTGCCATGACAATGGTCCAAGTAACAATAAGCTCTAGCTTTTGTTTATATTACTCCCGGAATGTTGTTTGTTCAACTGACTGGAACTTCCACTCGAACTCTATTCTGATGATTGTTGTTGCCTCTAATTTTGGCGTTGTCTGCTAAGCGGAAATGCGGAATCGGAGTCTAGAGTGAAGCATATGCAGGTGCATATGAGTCACAAACAAACTAAATCATTAATTATCTAAAGAGAAGAATAATCCAACAAACAATTCAGACATGTCTGATATAGTGAACTGAACTAGGTAGGCCACAGAATCGAGTATAGAGTATATGGTACTGCTTTAAAAACACGGGTACTTGTGTTGATGCACGGCATAAAAAATTTAAACCGATACCCACCAAAACCCACATACATAAGTAGTACTATATGTATGTATGTAACTAATTTTGTTTCCTGCCAAGGGATTCGTTACATCTCTTTCTATTTAATATTTTTCGAATCTGAGTCCTTTTTCATACACGCAATAAATTATTTAACAGGAAATGTTCTAACATTTGATGATACAAACCTCCGATATTAACGTATTTTGGAAAAATTAAATGGGCCTATAGGAAGCATTTAACATTAGATTCAGCTGGCGAAGAACATTTGCATTTTTGTCTCTTTCTATTTCGGGCATTCTTCTCTTTTTATTTGATGACTTTATGAAAGCGGCTCCACCTACACCGTGACTAGAATCTGGATACAGCGTAGGGGCAGATTGGGAAGGACACTAGTAGATACAGTGATGGACTGATTAGACAACGCAGTATGCTCCCAAGACGCTTGCTAAGCACCTTTGTATGTACATACATACATAAGTCTTAAGAAAGTTATTCTATTTTCACTTTCTGCAGCGTAAAATGATGAAAATTCGAGCCCACTTTTTTGACTCATCAATTTTTTATATGTATTTAAATGTTTGTGTGTATATTCGTGCTTGAAGATTGCACCCTGTGAGCTACCGCGCCATTCATGGCATTGTTGGGGTGTAGACGCGACAACAATTTCCTTGTTTCAGCTAGTGGAATGTCAGGACAGTGAGCGATTCTGCCGTCATTCTGACCAGGTGACTTAATTACATTTGCATTATTAAATTTTATGACAGTTGCTGGTCTCAATAACGCCTGCATGATGATGTCGCGTCGGTTGCCGGTATGTTGACGCGGTGCTTTTAAAATGGCAAAGGGTTTTGCATCTGCCGGAAGAATATATATACGTACTTAAATCCGATTGCTACATGAATCATTATGGTATTCAAAGTGTAAAATTTAGTCGCACTTGTTACTGTGATATTCATTTCACCCAAAATTGCCTTTGCTCCTCTGCAGTCGAATATGTCAGCCCTTTTGCCCATATCAAGTGAACCCAATTAAATTAAACTGCATGTTTATGTAGATTAATCAATTAATATACAGTTGTTTGTACGCATAAATATGTGTATGTATATATGTATATAAATCTACATATGTACAATAAATTAAGCTTGAAACTTTTGTGACGTTCTTGACGTCTTGGACGACGTCATAAGAGGTTTGGTACTAACCCGTTTTTGATGTTGATAACACCGAGAGGCTTAACGACTAGAAAAATATATATTTCTGGGATGGGATTGGAGACAAACCAAGTCAAGGGTTTGTTCCGAAGTCTAAGGCCGGGTTGAGTGACTATGTATATACTAGATATGTACATAAGTAAGCGACACACCACTAAAAACTCAAACGAGCGAGAGTAATCAAGTTGAGCTACGAATTGACTTTATTGAAGGTATTGAACAAAGATCTTCCACGTCCAAAGAAATAGATGAATGGGGAGCATGCATCCGAAATGAATTAAATATCAAATTAAATGTTCTGTTCTCGAAAAATGTTTAATTTTTATTGTTTGCGTCGGAGAGGAAGTTTATGCCAAAGTTGGTTTAAAAAAAATTTAATTATTCCATAAATTACTAGAAATGCATGTTCTTAAGGCTCCACTTTGCTTAATATTAGAGAAAAAGTACGTGTGAATCGGCAGCATCAGCTTATTAAATTTCGCTCCATGTGTGTCGACAAAACAGGAAACAGGACCTAACGGCAGTAGATAGAGCAATGGAGACAAAAATAGAGTGTTGAATATTTATTGTGGAACATGCGCAGGTCAATTATGAAATTTTGCAATGCTGCGCATTCTCTCGGTAACCGAGAGAGAGGAACAAGAGAACAAATTCCTACAGGATATATTGTAGACGTGGCCTTTTTTGCAAGCCACCGAATGTCTAGTCATTCAGTTTTAAAGAGTCGCGCAACGAGAACAGTTGATAAAATCTAAAGCCAACCGCTGTTACCGTCATCCGGCGCTTTGACTACATCTCCATTTGAAATTGTCTCAGTCACATCCCTGAAGTTGTGTGCGTGTGTGCCACATCGTTTTTGTGTGTATATCGGTTAGTTTTTTCTATTTGCGTCGTGAGTTAGTTGCATGAAATCCGAAACAATTGAAATATAAATTTTTTTTTCACATTAACAAACCAAATTTTATGATTATAAAAGATATAAAATTTGAAATCAATTTATATAATTTGTTTTTTTTTTCTGCTGTGTATAGAAAACTCTAAAAATCAATAAGGATAATTGCGTCGCTTTGCTAGTGGAAGGTAAGGAATATGAATTTTTCCCACATCATGCGTGTCCTTATCATTTTTGCAATTAAAAGGCCAGTTTTATTGTAGCTCTGAGATTTTTTCAAAAATATTTTTCAATATGAGGAGGTAAAAGCATTGGAAGAACAAATATGTTTGCATTGCCATTTCGGAGAGTAAATCACCTTAATTTATCTTTTTTCTTGACATAAATGACAACATTTATCCATTAAGTATATTTCCGAGAAATGACATAAGGGTTCTGATCTTTTAAGTTCTATACCCACCGGAGAACATAAAAAATGCAATGCGCACAAACTGCATGCACACGACGAAGCTGCCTCAAAAATTTCCGGTTGCAATTGTGGGTGTGTAAGAAATGAGTATGTCTGTGTGTGTGTGCCTTGGTCTAGTTGTATAACGAAAAATATAGCATGTATACATACATATATGCACACATACATTTGCATCTGTATGTATGTATGTATGTACCTTATAAACAGTTTAGCAGAAAAGTATGCAGTAGAAAATAAACATACAACAACAGACACAAATTCACATGTATAGATACATACTTCCCCATAAAAAGCGCTTATATGAACTGATGTGTATATATGTATAAGTATACACGTTTCTATATATAAGGTTTTGTATCTATATGATGTGGACATTATTTATAGATTACCACTACATTTTTCGAGGAGCGCATTCTATTTGCCGTCATAAATTTGCGCACTGTATCCTTAATCGGGATCCATGCGTTGTGTTCCATGGCCATGTTGATTGAGCATATGTAAACATTTCCAGTCTGTATCTGGTATAATTTTATTTTGATTTGAAAGTTTGTATGGCTTGGTTTTTTTTTCTTTTAGCACTTTGTCAATTGTTTTTCCAGACATAGGTATACGATGAAAAAGAATTGCAACGCAATTTTCTTGGCTACATTTGTAACATGGTCAGCTATATTGTGCAGCAAAGTTTGGGCAACTACAGAGGGGCTAGAGACACCATTGGCTCTGCCTGTGTCTGAGCATACGCTGCCCACTACAGCTATACAAGGCGAGGTGTGGGAGGAAGATGATCACGAAGTATTAATACGCAATGAACGCGGCACAAAGAATGATGGATTGTCCTGCCGCTATGGCAAGAATCCATGGACAGAATGTGATACGAAGACCAATACCCGATCCAGAACTTTGACGTTGAAAAAAGGCGATCCCGCTTGTGATCAGACACGCACTATTCAAAAGAAATGTAAAAAAGGTAGGTTTCGTAAAAGTATATTTGAGATATACACTCAAAGATATTGTATTTTGTATACGCATTATTAAGGTGTCTGAATATCTCTTATTTTTAACCTTTTCATTTAAAAGCTTGCCGATATGAGAAAGGATCCTGGTCTGATTGTGCAACTGGACAAATGACTCGTGCTGATAAGTTGAAGGCGAGCAGCGATCCGTCTTGTGAAGCAACCCGTATTATTAAGAAGAACTGCAAGCCAGGAAAATCCAAGGATAAGAGTGCCAAGGAGCAGCGTAAAAATAAGGACAAAGGTCAGTAGTTACATAACCTTCGACATGTAACTAGAAATAAAAATTGTGTAGCCCTAATGCACCAACGCGTTCTTAAGACTTATTCATTAAAAAATGATCTAGTTCACAATCCAATTAAAAAATTTCAAAAGTAAATTTTACAGTTGATATAATCGATTAGTTGCAAACTAATTTTTCATCTTCTGTTTTCTCTTCTTTTCCAACAGCTGCTCGCAAAGGACGCGTTTAATAAACTTAATAATACTCGAAGCATTCTTATGCCCAACCGTTTGTTTATATCCCGGAAAACCAATATTTTTACATTGATCTCTTTTTTTGTTTAAGATACAGATACAAAATACGCATGCATATGTTAAGCAACAAGATAAAAGGTAAAAAATTAAACTCAAAATATTAAACGATTCCATTAAGTGTTGTAGTTTGGTTTCCATGCAAATGCGATACCATTATTATAGTAAATGGCCAACAACTATTTTATGGAAAGTATTCAACATAATACAAACATATTAATGCCAACAAAAAAAGAAAAAAAAATTAAATACATATATTCATAACTACATACCCATACCTATTTATTTAGTTATACATATATTTGCTTATACCATAAACACTTACAAACATTTAATCAAATTATAAATATTCAAAATGGGCAGTTGCCAAACTGAAAACGGAGAAACCCATAAAATTGTCAAACAATTTAAAGTCGAAACCTTTCCATGAAACTAGTACGTTGTTCTTCAATTGAATTTTACATAAAAAAATACAACATTTCACGGAAAACCAAGAAATTTGATGTACGATTTTTCGTAAATAAAAATATCAGCTTCTGTATTTGATCTCAACAAAATCAGAGAACACATAATTTAAAAGTAATGGAAAGAATTAAAAAAATAGCCGCATCAAGTTGGTCAAACATTAAAAAACACTTAGTGTAAATATTGTAAAAATAATACAAAAGTATTAAATATACTTAAAGACAGTGGAAGCGGTTTAGATGCGGATAAGTTGTCTGAGTTGCTTTCGTAGCTGCTCTTTATATGCGATTGGCATTTTAAATTACATTTGAGAAGAAATAAATATCATACACATAACCTTGAACTTCATTGAATACAATTGATATTAATAATTATAATCATTCATACATACATACATACATGCCTATCTCAAAATACTCATCCGTAAATCCCCCATTCCTACTTTTAATTGATATAACAATTAATATTCTAGGATATTGTCATCATCTTCCTTGAAAAGAAACAAAAATACATATATAGTATTCTACGTAAATAAACGACGTGTAAGACTATCGAGCAGTTGGTCTAGCCGATATATATTACATATATATATAGTTCAATAATTTTACCATTACAAGACCATGGTTTGTCTTTTTAATAAAGAAAAAAAAAAAACAACAAAACAAAAGCAACTTTAAAATTAGAATGTTAATTACGACTTAATGTATTTGCATGTAAGCAGTTTCTACACAATACTCATATTCGATAATACTCGTAAAAACAAAACAACAACTAGAAGAAGAACAACTCCACTCTACAGTAAAGTGGCAATAAAAAAGTATTTAACTGAAAGTCTTTCTATTCACATACAGACACTCATATTCTATAAGAAGTCCTGATATCAAACTTCGGTATTCCGAGGTTCATATTATATCCTTGCAGGTCTGAAAATATTTTATAAGAGTAATTTTTTGAGGTAGTAATTGTCGTCTGACTTATTGAACAAATTGTGATTAAAACAAATTCGATTATATCTTACTTCTTTTGCATTTAAGAATGTTTTTCCCGGATATAGCGTTCGCAAGGATATAGGCAGTACAATAAATAATTGATCTTTAATAATTGACTAAAACAAAAAACAAATAATTATAATACAAATAATAATAATATCAATAATAAATAAATTTTGATATTTAGGCCAAATCAGTGCGAAAAGATATATTTACAATTGGTAAGAAACCAATTGTTTACTCTATAGGGACATCGTTTAAATCGCACAAACAGGGTGTGGCAAAAATGACAAAACAAACTACATACAGATGTACGTATGTATGTACATACGTATATCTAAGTACACCATTCAAATGATAGTAAATCAATTATTTTGATAATGATACTACAAATTTATGTATGCACATATGTAAATACATGTTGCCAATTTTGATATACCTCTCTTGCATGCAGAGTATAACAAATTCCCTTCAAAGGCATCGAAGTGCTTAAAAAAGTCCTGTTTGGAATAAAAAAAACCTTTAACAAGGATTTTTGCTCGTCCAGGGAGAACTTGTGCGCACTGAGCGGTAGTGCGAGCGTGGAAATTTTTTGTATCCCTAATTACAGCACAGGCGCAACAACAGAAACTAGCGAATATGTACAAAAATTCACAAATTTATTATTTTTAGAGCCTAATCGGATATTTGATTCATAAAAATGTTAAAAACCAAAAACAAATTTTTCTATCTGTGTGTGTATGTTGTATGTTCATACATATATACATATGTATGTATTTAAGAAATGTGTTTTGCAGTTAAATTGTTTTGACTGTCTTCGCAGTCACTTGCATCTAATGTTCCAGTCGGTATAGGTTCCATTCGTACTCCAGGCAAGGAAAAAAGAAAGAAAATCGCTCAAAACTTGTTTTGTCAGCTCGAGCGCTTGGAACGAAATGGAATTGGATTAGAGAATACACTCTTGCAGAGATACGGATGCAAGCACTTATGTATTTATGCATATGTATTCCCTAGTGAGTACATTGGGACTGAAGTTGGGTACATATGTATGTATGTCTCAAAGTACATTTGTCTAGAACTGTATTTTAAGGACATTTCTGACATATTTCCAAATTTAAGGAGCACAAGATGCTCCATTGTGGTGAAAGTAATGAACTCGATTGTTCATTCACTCCTACATATTTGCATAAAATACGAATACGAAAAATGAAAACTTATGTATGTACATCTTTGGTGGGGCTTGAAGAACATTCTTTCTTTAAGTGTATCTGTGTGTTTATGCACATACATACATATGGATTCAGACGATTCAGATTGATGGATGGGTGAAAGAGGCGACATGCACTCTGATAAGCGTCTCGATAAGCAATGCAATGTAATGCAACAGCTATTCGAATAATTCATATATAAAAGAATGTGTATGTATATATTTATGTTTGTATTAATGGATGTATGTACATATGTATGTATGTATATGTATATGTACATACGACTAACCAATTCACACAGATAAATACATATGTATGTGATTTATGGCATATACAGGTAAGGAAAGTTAAATGTAAACAATCACCGAAAATTGTGTAACTTGCCAGTGGTTCTTCCAGTCCACAAACCATGGCGTATACATATGTTTGTATAAATGTCCATATGTAGATACGTATTTTCGGTTTGTATATACTCGTACATACCCCCACTACATCCCGGGCGCCGCTGTCCGCTCATTTTACTCAGATTTTTGAGTGTTGTTGGTGCCCTGTCTCTCTTGCTTCTTCGCCCTCTCCTTTTCCAAGTATGGAGAAATCCACAGTGGGAAAAAATCAAAAAGCGGAAACTTTTGCGTACTAAATGCATACAAGCGAAATTGTTAAATCAAATATGTATTAAGCTGTGTACTTCAATACAATAAAAATTATACAATACTTAATCACAGTTTATGTCTATTACAAAACTAGATCTTTCTATCTTGGCCATCTACAGCATAGGCATTTTTTGAGTTTCGTCTAAAATTGATTAGTATTATTTTCATTTTTACACACTTTTGATCGCTAGAAGACAAGTCAATTCCACAGTGAGCCGCTGAGGTTACTGGTGCTGATGTCGTTGCCTTTTTCTGTTTAGTTTGGCTGCAGCACTGGATCTGGACTGTTGATCGCAAGATTTGTACTAAGCAGCGACATCTACAATATCTACAAATATCTCATAGCAGGAGCCTGTTATGTACACTTATTTAGTTCGTGTTTGAGTGAGTTTCTTGCGACCGATTATTATTGTTATTTTCGTGGGGAAGTAGTGCGCGCGCAAAAAACCCCTTGCTCCCGCAGTCCATTTTTGCCAAGGGTTATCGAATTTAAATTTCAAGGAGTTCTAATTTCATTTCACCCGATATATGAATATGTACGTGTGTACGTGTGTTTATGTGTCTTGGATACATACAAACCCAAAAGAGATCGCAATAAGTAAAGACACAAACTACTATAATTGCTTGTCTTCGCATTAATATTCATACCCTGTGCAAATTGAACGGAGGGGTATATTAAAGACGCCAAAATGCTCAACAGACAAACAAAAAAAAAACAACATTTCCGACCCCATTAGGCGTATGCACATATGTACATACATATAGTATATACATCTCCTGAGCAATATTTACACCCGAGGAAATTAAGATATTTCGTCTGTCTGGATTGTTGTATAGATATGTGAAACTCGTGAACTTTGGGTTGTGTCCCTGGTTAGAGCGAGGTTTACTCAAGTCCACGCACTGACTTGCTTACAGCACTCATTTCTTTTAGGTATAGTACATAGTTCAGAAAGCCCAGCTTGGCAATCAGTACCATGTAAAAATGTAAAAGCTAATATTTATTATAGTTGTGAATCTATCTATTGTATGTTTGTATATGCTACTCTATTGTAATATATAATAATATACTTTGAGTATGCTTATTAATATGTGAGCTTGCTACTTTTAAATTAGTGACATTAACATTTGTCACTTCAAATGAGATTTTAGCATAGTAGAGAGACTTCGTTTTAACACATGTTGCCGAATAATTGAATAAAGTTTTTTAAAAAAAAGTAGGCGTTACTCATACGATCATATGTCTGCCAGATGTGAACAGCAACAGCAGATCAAAATTTTTAAATAATGTTGGTACTGATACAAAGGGTTTTTAAAAATAAATGATACGAATGGCGTAATGAGTATCTGTTTCAATTAATCGGACAACTATTGCAGGTTTCTTCAATAAAACATGAATCTCGGAGTGACGTCCATTTCTGCAATGGCGGTCCTGCAGTTTTCGTTAATTATGTTGTTAATGCCGGCGACATTGGTTTATGCCGAAGAGCATGATCAAAAAGTCTCCCTCAATAGTGCTCGCCTGATATTAAAGACTCGCTCTGGTCTTGTTCTTGAGCGTGAGGCTCGTGGAGCCGTCGCTGCAGTGGATGAGGGTGGCACACCTACACCAACACCTAGTAGAGACAACAAACGAACAAGAAATAGTAAGAAACCAAGTAAAGGACAGGATCATATGCAACATGCCGCAACTTTGGCAGGTGGACGCAAGTCCGGGTATAAGAAGCTAAGCGGTAATGGCAACGAGAACTCGCAGCACAATCGCCAAATGGTTAAACAACAGCAGAAGCACCAGCAACAACATCCACACCAAGAGCAACAAGATGGCAATGAAAGGTGGTCAAGGCCAAAGGTTAAAACTTCCGAAAATAACAAAGGTAGGAACAACAATTATTGCATACTTTTGTGCGTAAAGCACGTTAGTGGGAACTGGCTCTGGGCCATTTGAAATCGAGTTAAAACCAAATTATTCTATGTATTAAATGTGTATATTTGTGTCTTTGTAACAGCATCTACCTGTCGTTATGCAAAGAGCGTTTGGTCGGATTGCGATGGATCAACAAATATGCGCACGCGCACATTATCTCTAAAAAAGGGCGAAGCTAATTGTCTTCCCACTCGAACCATTCAGAAGAAGTGTAAGAAAGGTGAGTGGAGTCCTAAATTTAAAACTGTTCAGATCAGTAAAGAAAAGACAAGTAAGTAGAATGAACTGATTGCAGAATGTTGCTTAGTTTTTAGAGTCGCACAAACATTTATGTATGTACTATAATGCATAAGATATTCATAATTTAAAACAGACTGCCGTTATGAAAAGGGCGCTTGGTCAGACTGCATTGCTGGACAAATAACCCGTGAAGACAAACTGAGACCCTCGGATGCACATGCAGGCGCTAGCGAGCAATGTGATCCCATACGTAGGGTTCACAAAAAGTGTAACCCGGGTGGCAAGCAACGTGGCATGGGAGTCAATCGTAGCGGTAACAAAGAACGCAAGCACAAGGAAAAGGGTAAGGCTTGTGAGATATAGCACAAAGTGGCATTTTACAAGGCTTTTATATTTTGCAGGCACGCGCCGTACACAGTTGGCAGTTTAAAAGGATAATTCTGCGATTGCCTGCAGACGGAGGTAATATAAAGCATATAAATACATATGCTTAGATACATAAGTGAAGATATGACGAACAGCAAGAAAACGAATTTCTTGACTCAATTTAAAAAACATATTTTTTGTAGACATTTAAGAGAGCAGCATATTATCACATTTGTCATTTGAAATATCAATTCGTATAAAAAAATTATACATTTTATTTGACATGATTTAAAACCTTAAAACTGTGACAATAAATATGAGATGAGCGAGCATGCTAGGCAGAAAAACGCTGAAATGTCCAATGTAAATTACTTTATGAATGTGTGAGGCCAAATGGGCGGTTTTTAGCTAAACAAGCTACACGACTGCGTCCGGCGTCCGGCGCTATGTGGATCCTGCAGAATACTCCAGCTTAAATACTTTCGTGCAGCCACATCTGTGGCCACCAAGATGTTGTAGCGCCCACTGCGAAAATCATTCAAAACATAGTCACGGTCCATTTGGGATTTTTTCTTGCTGAATAGAACCTACGCCCACGCCGATGGCATTGATAATAATACGGGCTAGTTCATCTACTTTTTAAAGGGTATGAAAGTATCTGTTGATAAAAAATTGTATGTCTATGCTTTTTCTTTATTACTTTTAGTAGAACAAAGCAATCAAACAATCGTCCGTCTTGGCTACACCAAATTTTAAATTTAATAATTTTAACTTTCAAACATAGAACACAGATAAAAAAGAAAAGAAACAAAATTTAGTTTCCTCCGGTTAGCGATAAAACAAAAATCTAAAATTTATAGTGGCAACTTCTTCAATAATTGGACAATTTAAAATAAGTAGTTTATATTGTTACCATATACATTTCGAGCGATAACAATAAGTAACAAGTGACTGCTAAATCAATCACCGGGTTCTGGCCAAAGTCTATTGAATACGTCGCTTGCACTTAACTCCGGATTGTGGCCCATAATGAATGACCGATTTTATGAGGAGCAGCAAGCCGAGGGCCAAATGCCATTGAAGAAGATACGCCCATCGACCTTGGCAGCGGGTCTTTACCATGGCTATGGTATGATACATCCGTATTCAACTCTAGTCCAAATGGTCAACCGCCGATTCTACTCATGTGAGAAGACCTTATCTCAATTGCTAACTAATCTTTTTACACCAACCTCTAAGAGAGATGATGGAGAGAGTCGTGGGCGACGTAAACATAAGGGGGAGGAAGAGCTAAGGGAAATGAATGAATCCTGGAAACGAATGAAGATGGGCTTTGGCCTTTTTGGAATCGCTGGAGTTTTCTTTTCATGTTGGGCTGTTTACTTTTTTGGCAAGCCACATGTCGATGAGCATGGACTGAAGATGATAGATCAGTTCAGCTCCCTACCTTTGGTCCAGCAGTACATGGCCCGTACATGGATGGCGCTGAATAGTTTTCATCGTTACATTCAAAAACCATCCAGCGCGAAACTCTTGCCCGATCCGCTAAAAGCTCCATATGTACAGCTCCCATATACTTTGGTTTTGGAGATTAAGGACGTATTGATGCACCCCGATTGGACTTATGAAACCGGATGGCGCTTCAAAAAACGACCCGGAGTGGACCTTTTTTTAAGGGAATGTGCTAAATATTTTGAAATTGTTATCTACACGGCTGAGCAGGCAGTCACAGTGTTTCCCCTGATCGATGCCTTAGATCCCACTGGCTACATTATGTATCGTCTAGTGGGGGATTCCACACACTTTATTGGCGGCCATCATGTTAAGAATCTGAATAACTTGAACCGAGATCTCAAGCGTGTTGTGGTGATAGATTGGGATAAGAATTCGACCAAATTGCATCCGTCAAATTCACTTTCGATTCCTCGTTGGTCTGGCAATGACGACGATACCACTTTGTATGATCTGGTCTTATTTCTGAGTGAGTTGTGGACCAATGAAGTGGAAGATGTGCGTAAAGTTCTACAGTACTACAATCAATTCAGCGACCCCGTTGCGCAATTGCGGGAAAATCAGCGACGGCTTAGCGAACAAATAGTCTGATGAACTGAAAAGCAGTCGAAGGGTAAATCAAAGATAATGGTGCAAAAATGGACCCGGGACTTAACAAAGCATTGATAATGTCAGTTTGTGCGTTTCAATTTCTGGCATATTTCTTTTTGCATACAGAGTCAATTCTTATACCGTTTGAAAATGCTTCCGAATCGAAATTAAAGTAAAACAAAATTCCTTGTGGCTACAAACAGTAAAATTTAAAATTGGTTTTGTATAGCACTTAACCACTATTTTAACTGAATGTCAATAGTGTACTATATAATTCTTAATAAAGGTCGAAGTATTACTTATATAACTACTATATCATATAGCTTCCATAGGAACAATCGGATCAAAAATACTTTGATTTGCGTGTATGAGCAGATTAAACATATTTATGTAGATACATATATGTAGTGGCATTGGCAACATGTTTCTAAACTAATATCATTCCGAGCCATCTCTGTGGATGGTATTCTTCTCTTTATTTTTAGTAGGGGTTGAATTTAGATAATCCAAAAAATTGTTTATCGACTGAACATCATAAATCGTACATCACCAACTGGATCATGCGCATCAATGTGAGGGGTAATTGGCAACATTTAACTAAGTTCAAATGTTGCTAAGATATGAAATATGTAGGTACATACATTAGTGCATACATATACATATCAAGCACAAGGTAAATAAATGTGGTATATATATGCCTAGTTGAAAGTCTTCAAATCCTTACAGGTAATTTATTATCTTTTTCTTTCATTTTAATGAGTTTTTGATCGCTGTTTAATGTAATCACCATATTGTTGTATTGCAACAAGTAAGCAAGGCCAGGCACATGCCTTATACTGCGGTATAACAACGAATATAAGTTGAGATATTAAGAGCAGAATAGAGAGACGCATGCGCAAGGTTTCCACTTCTAATATTCAGTATGCAAGGCGACAAAGGACATATGATGCTCAGCATCATACTGCACGAGAAAGCTTCGGTTTCCTCCTATGGGTGGGAAATGTGAAAAAACCTTTTTTCTTTTACACAGTTTTTCTCGTCGAAAGCTGTTGGGATTGACGCAGCGTATGAGAAGTTAGTTTAGTTTTGATGAATCGAACGCAAAGAACGTTATTCGGAACGCTATTTTATACGAATGGAGGGTAAAACATCGAACAGCAATTTAAAAGCACAAAGCACATATTAATTGTGTGTGTTTGTGTAGATGTATGTATATGCATGTGTGTGAGTTCATATTGAAAAACAAAAAAATTGGAATAATGCGTAAAATTGGACTTGACTAAGTTGAAAGCCGCTCCCTTTAATAAAGAAAGTGCCGCGTACTATATGGCAAAATCACAGACTAATTATTTGAAGTTTAAAAACTAAAATTAAATTCATTACTCGGGTCATTGCGTTTGGCAGATTTGAAGGAGTATCATCAATTTCACTCTCTATGACTCCCAACCAAAAGTATGCCAAAAAGTTATATTATGCGGTCAACTGAATGGACGAGAAAGCGAAAGCAAACAGATGTATATTTAAAATTGAATGATATTTTAATTTAATTCTTTAAGTTAGCAGGTAGCCACACCCTAAACGGAGACAGAGAACTGTGTACTGTGTACATTGCACATATTTCTACATATATGCAATACATGCTCGTCCTTACAATAACTGCAATGTCGATGCGAAATACGCAAATCATAAGAATACAGAAAGAGTTTATCCTGCTTTTAATACGAATTGACTTGAAATGTTTAAACCGTAACTTAATAGTGTTTAATCACAATTGAAAGGCAAGAGATATTGTGCTTCTTCAACATACTATGTATTAGTAAGTAGGACTTTAAGTACGCCTATTTGATGGTTTTCCTAATTCCTCCAATCTTAACTTCAATCATCTATATAATTAATATATGTACTTAAATACACGTATACATACATTCTCATACACACTCAGTTGTCAAACGCTGATTTATTTTATATTAATCATTTTTTGGTGTAAATACTTTCTTCTTTGATTTATGAAGGTATGCGGAAATAAGTAATAGGTATACTGTTTATATGACAGTCGTGTCCGATACGGAAGAGTCGCAGAATCGCAAAAATTGGCATGGCCAATAGCAATAGCTTTGAGAAATGTTTTCAAGTTAGCCACTGCCTATTAGTCATAAACAAATCAAAATAAACAAAAACAATAATCAATGGATTGCAGACAGCTAGCGAACATATAAGACGAAACAAGCAACATATTGACGTTTAGTAATTGTATCTACAAATATTAAAACTGCTTTTGTTTTTGCAGATTTTGTTATTTTTTTTTTAAATAATACAGGTATTTGGTACATCCATAGTTGATTATGACAACTGAAACAATGGACGTTACGTATGAGCGTGTTAAGAGCTCAAAGCGACCCCTAAGACCAAAGATTCTTAAACTATCCGACGTTACAATACCTCATCGCAGCCGGAAGAAAATAAAAGTTAAGGTACATTATTACACTGTATTAGATAATCGCATGCATCGTTTATCATGTGTTGGGCTCAACAATGTTGGCTTTACTTATTCTATTCTACTTCTACTCGCAGTCGAAGGATCGTTCAACGACGTCAGTACGTGAACGCATCTATGATGATCCTGCCTATACCGAAGACATAAGCCACCTCGCAAATCCGATGCGTCGAAGTAGTGTGTCGGGCAAGTCGACATTAGCTGAACACAAAGGAAAGTCCGGCAGTGCACCTGGTGCCAAACATGTCACACATGGAGAGACGGGCAGCAGTTCGCTGGGTAAGCGCAGCCAGTTGACCAAGGAGTTTCTATTATATGCGGCTGGCAAGCAAAGTCAGTTGAAAATCAGCTCAGCAAATGGAGGTAGCGGATCAATTGGCTACGACATTGACTCAAGTAGCTCGGAAAATGAGCCACTAGAACCAATCAGAGGGAGCAGCAGCATGACTCGTCGGGTGCGTAGCCTAGAGCGGAGTTTGGCAATGACAGTAGGTGACAAAAGCGACAAGAAAGCATTGCAGAAGCGCAGTTCTAAGCAAAAGAGGAACTTGAGTCTTGATAACAATCGTCAACAGCAGATAATGACAACAATGGGCAAGCAAAGCAGCGAGTACGACTCCCGTGGGCGCAAGGAACGCAGTCGGATCCACTTGGATGCTAATGCTAGCGAACTAGATGAACTGGAAGATTTCTCTGTGCGCAGTTTGGCTCAGGATTCGACGATAACAGCGGCTAGTGACTCAACAAAAATGGCAATCGGCAGACGATTTCTACGTGGCGAAATTGGTATTAAAAGCTTTAATTATTATCTGCTGAAAGAGGGTCTCAAGAGTTCAAAAAAGTTGGTTGAGAAACAGCGAAATACGACGACTTCGACAAGTGCTAGTGCCAACAAATTACATGCTCGTAGCGAAGAGAATATATATGAGGAGATATTCTTTAAAGACACAATTGGCCAGTCAGAAGCAGCCGCTGTTGAAGTCGTTGCATTTGACAAAGCTGAACACGGAGATTTTCAACAACCGCTCCAGCAGCCACAGCAACAGCAGCAGCAGCAACAGCAGCAACAGCAGCAGCAACAGCAGCAACAGCAGCAACAGAAGCAACAGCAGCAATGCGAGGCTCAGTCAACGGATTGCGAGTTATGTATGCAACACTGCAACAAGGATAATTGCGAGTATTGCCTAGAAGGAGCGCATCCACAGAAACACCAGCAACCCGTGCAGCCATTCGTTAATCAAGCTCAAGTCCAGACAGTGCAGCAGGACAGCAAAGGACCAATACCAATGCCAACGACCAATGCTAACTTACCCGCTGCTCATATTCTAGAGTTCCAGTCCTACAATCCCAATAATCCAGGCGTCTACAAAATCGAAACGACCCCGGTTGCGATTACGGGCGATTACAATCCTGTGTTACAGTTTCAGCAATCATCGGCCACGGCTACGGCCTCAACGTCGGTCACAACAACGCCCAGTGAGCAAATGCAACAACATCAGCAACAACACCCGGAGCATCTCTATGGTGCCTATTACCCTCCGCAAAATCGAACTCCTTTGGGAAGCACGCCACTCACAAATCACTATGCTGTGAGTGGTATCAATGGTCAGTTGTTGCTTGCCACCAGCAATCCAACGCGACGGCCCCAGCAACAACATTACATTGTTAGCTATCAGAATGCCAATGGTTTGGCCTCTCTGCAGCGTCTTAATACAAAATCTTCATCGTCCAGCGATTCTCTGCCTTATCACAACAAATACAACACAATGACGGGCCTAGAGGCGAATGTGTTGGCCACCACCCCCATTGCTGCCACAGGGGATATATACTATGCCGTCGGGGGAAGCGGAGCCGGGACGCATTCCCTAATGTATGCGGCGAGTCGGCCTATTGGCGGATCTCAAATACTTGTCGACTCATCATCCTACGATCCCCCACATATGTATAAAAGCGACTCAAAGGCCTCAATACTAAGTGAGTTCTCGTTGCGTAGCAGTGACAACTCTCAACGCTATATGAGATATCCGCAACATGGTCGACATAGTCATGGTCACGGAGGCCTCTTGGCATCCTATGCAAATACTGGGCAGAGACGTTATTTCGGTAGTACGGAGAGTTGTCGCTTCGGCTACGATTGCCGACGATGCAGCCTTGATGGTGTTATCGGTACTACAGGGTCCTCTGTTATTATGGACAAGTGTAGCTACTCGGATAACTGTCGATATGGATGGAATTGCGACTGTTCCTCCAGCTACTTTAGCTCTGACTTTGACGATATGTACAGCTCCATAGCACGTGGCGGAAGCAGCGGCATACCTCGTAAAACTGCTGCGGGCACTTTGCCTTCCACTTCCACCACGGAAGATGTCCAGACAGAAACAGTTAAGCCCCAACCCTCAGCTCAGCCACAACAGCAATACACAGATCTCAAGCAAAATAAATACGCTCAGGACTTCTTCAAGCATGTGAATGATGTAAAGCGAAGCATTTATCAGTCAGAAATGCAAAGAAACAATAGTTTGGAGTCAACGAGACATGGGCCCAAGGGATCCGCCAACAATCCATCTTCTGCTCCCAACCAAAGCCTTACGCAGGGGTTCCCTTCGCCGATGGTGACCACACTACCGTTAAGTAGGGGACGCATAGCTGCTCCAGGCTTGAAGCCTACTCCAGCCCCACGTACAAGCCTACAGACACAGTCGGCATTGATCCCGGCTTCTACACCAAGTAAGTAGTATTAGAACAAGGAACATTTTCTGATCTGAATCTGATTTAAAGTGTTGATTAAAGGGTTAAGTTAATACTCCTTAAATTTCGTTATACTTTTCAGAAGAACCCACGTCGCGGTCACTAGTTCGTAATAAACAACAACAGCCTAGTGAGCGCCGGGAATATCCATCGTTGGATCGGCTTGTGGCGTTAACCACGGGTGCCATACCTAAAGGCCACAGTCGTGCAATGGAAGCTAAACCTGTTAGCCCAAAACTTAAATCCAAGCCGAACAGTGTGGACATAAGAGACCGTAGAGATCATCGTAGTGTAGTTCAACATTTGAATGTTCTGTCCGTTATCCAACAGCCGATGGCTACTACCAAGCGACATCATCGTACCAGTACAGCAAAATCCCACTCCGTGGCAGCTGGCGCAAGTACACGACGGAAAGACAATATTCCTGCGCCACCTCCACCCTCTCCAGCTACCTATTCGGATCTGCAGGAACTAAAAGCAAATATGGAAGGCCTTCAAGATGATACGAAATCGCGTTCTCTGGAAAGCGAAACTAGCGAGACACTAACTATTAATAATGATTTGAAGGCTGAAGCGAAGGCTAGAGAGAAACTAGTGAAGCCAGCATGCGCGCTTCGCCCCTTAAAAGGTGAATCTTCAGCAACTCTTACCGAAAGTATCCAAGAAAGTACGTCTCTGGAGCCGGAACCCCTACCAATAACCAATATTTTGACTAGTGGAGCAGAAGCAGAGGACGATGACGTTTTTTACGATGCTCGCAGCGAAGACTCAGGAGGCGGTGTTGCTCACCAGAACTGCATCTCTCAGAATAATAAGGTATTACACTGATAAATACATGTATCATAAAGTTCCTTCAATATATCCAAATTACGTTTAAATAACTATAAACTAATAATTAAGGCTGGATGAATTCATAAATTTAGAAGACGAACAAAACAAAATTTGTGTTAATCTTGTTCCATTTTCACAGGGTTCTTCTTTGGACACGGCTATATCATTGGCAGTGGATACGGAAACGCCTAGCCCCACAGATGACAAAATTGGTGCCACTATTCCAATATTAACCTTAAGCCCGAGCAATAAACTTAGTGGTTTAGGAAGACAAGAAGAATGGAGCAAAGGTGTTGCGGAAAACGAAAAGCCAGAACACACGAAAAAGCCAAATGGAAACGGAGTCAAGAAAAAAGAAACGCAATCCACAGAGAACGCTGCGAGTTGCCAAATACCACAGCAGGTTGAAAGCGCTGGTACACACTACGAAAGTACGAGCAAAACAAAGACCGAAAATACAATTTTACAGCCGAATGTTCGGGCAACATGTTCGGAGGGGCAACAGCCCCAGACTCAGACCAGTTTACAACCAGCAACAAAAGTTGCTGCTCACAGCAATTCAGCCATCCCCAACATAAGCGCCGGCAACACATTATTGGAGCTTACGGAGTGCCCCACCGAATTCGAGTTCAGTTGTAAATCGGACCACACGGATAGCGCAACGTTAACGCAAAGGTATGCCACTCGACTTAAGTCCTTTAACCGATATTTTTTTTGTTAGTACTTGTTGTTTTTTTTTTTTCAACTCTGATGGAGATTGTGTGAGTAACAAATTGTGCATTTAACGAAAGAAAATTCGAACAAAACACTTGTTGTTAAATCTTTTCCGGTGTCGCGAGCTCCGAGGAACAAGTACGCCGTAGTGCATCGCCTTAGCAAATTTTTTGACAGTAGAAATAGTTGTGCAAATTAAATGCTATGATTAAGAGTGATCAAATATTGTGTGCTAGTCCAACCGTGCTCAATCAAATAAATCTAAATAGAGTATTTGTGAAAACTGTGTTAAAGTGGGTGTTCCTTAAACGCGCCTCACATGTGGTCTGATGAATTCTGTTTATTGAATATTGTAATACCTCACATATCTAAGTAAAAAGGTGAGTAAAAAGGATGCTGTTTCGTTACTCCTTTTTTGGTCCTAATTAGGTCAGTGTAATTTGTTTTTTTGCATATACACATTTTGGATACATGTCGTGGGAATAATGTTTTATTAGTACTCACCACAACCGCAATTATACCTAATACGAAAAAATACACTATAACAAACAAATTGAATGAATGTTTGTGGAATCGGAAACTGCCACCCAAATCGATGAGCTGCCAATAATAATAATGCATACTTCGACATTGACAAGTGGCGAATGTTATACTTAATGGGGAGAAAAATACAGATGTGGGAAGTGAAAAGCGTGAAGTGGCAGGAAAAGACGCTGCTAAGTAGCAAAGACAAAAGTAAAACACTTAAGACAAAACACTTGCTCGGCCGAGTGTTCCATTCGATAAAGCTCTGACACCCATTTAGATGAGCTGAAGTACTGACTGACAGACGCGATGGGTCGCTCATTAAGCCAGCATCCCTGTCATTAATCTATCCGCAACCCTATGGTGTGACCTGTCTGTCACTGGCTTTAATTATATGCTCACGCAGCAGGCATTCGATTCATAATTGCCACTTGCCGGAAGTACTATATGTTCCGGAAGAAGTCGAAGAGCTGGTGGCGTTTAGAGGGAAACCCGAAAACCCTTATACATTTCAAAAAAAAATAATTAAAACTTTCAGAAGTAATTAACACCAGCTTCCACACCAATGTGAACATTTTGCCGATCACGGAGCTATGCACCTTCCGTTTCTAAGATGTGATAATATTAAAATAAAAATAATTCCTGTAGCCTGGCTAGAGAAAACTGCGAGAAGAAATGAAAGGTATAAACAAAATAAAGCAAACCAAAATAAACAAAACTCGCGGCAGGAAATGCAAATGCCATTATGGGGACTAACCAGCCGACACCAACCAGTCATAGTAGCTTTTACGTGCACACATGTGTGAATGCAGGATAAGCAGGTGATTTTCTCTTAAGCATGTTTTCATTTACCTTTTGGCAAATGAAACAAGCAAATGAAAAAAAAAAACACACCACATAAGTAGTAACTATAAAAACGAAGAAATTAAGCAGCTTATTCAACTTATCAGATATTCCAGATACATAAAGATGATAATACAAATAAAGGTTTTATGCAGTGACCATACTTATACCTTTACTTTTGCAATCAATCAGTTGTTTAAAATACTCAAGTCTAGACGCTCTGTCATTTTTTTTTTATAACATGTTGCTACAAAACAATCGTTTGAGTCTTAGCTTATTGCAATTTATAAATATGTAAAAGGTAATGCAACAAATGTATGCTTAATTGGATTGATAAATAAACTAATCTAAATGATGTTTAGTAAAATGCGAGACCGTCTGTTAGACTAATTAAGAACTAGTTCAACTTTAAAGACCAAAAACAATAAATACGAAAATGAACGAACGAGCTCATGGCCAACGACAAATCGCTACAGCGCGAACTTTGCATTTAATATTTTATAAATTGCTCAAATGTGCAACAAAAATTGTTTGGCTTATTAAAATTTTGAGCGACCTTCAAAGAAAAGCACTTGAAGTTAGTGATTTTAAATCGATACGTGGAAATTGACTGATACAAGTGAGGTGAAACTTGTTTTCCATGGCTATGTAACAGCGATTGGTCATTGGCTTTTCCCAACGATGTTTTTAGACAAGTTGTTAATGCTTCTTTGTTGCACCTGGCAAGCTGGTGCGCTCGTAAAGTGGCTTGACTAAGCCTGGGCCAATGGCCAGTTGACGGTCTAGTCGTAGTCGAAAGTGCAAGTTGAAGTATGCAAGCAAATGCAATCGATTTTGTGTCTTCATCCATTGGATCGGCCTGGCTAAAATATCATTGAAAACTCGTTTTCTTTCAAGCATACCCGAGTATGCTGTAGTAGTTGACTGTAGTTGGTGGAATATCTGATATCCTACTTACAAATAGTTAGTTAGCAGTTAACTATCTTTGAGAAAAGTAAAAATGGGTCTACATATCGGTACTCTATCTTTTTGATCCATTGACAAGGTAATATTTCGAACGAGACATTTGGATGACTGTTATACGCCTAGTTTAAAAAATGCTGTTTTTGCAGTGTTTAAAGATATCCGGATCCTAGTCAGTAAGTTTGGGTCAAATCAAACCCTTTAAAAACTGACATGTGGACAAACATACTTATATATCTTACATTTATAATAAGAACAAAATGCCACATCATTTCAATTTCAATTCAGCAGATACTCTACTCATTTACATACAAAAGATAACACCCACGCTTATGAATGACTGTGAATATCCAAGTTTGGTATTAACAAGAGAAAAGCTACCCAGTATTTTGAGTCTATTGAACCGCGCACCAAAAAATTGTCTGAGAAGTTATAAGCTTGAAGCTGCTCTAGGCATAAAAATAGAAAAAATCATAATAGTATTATAAGCAGTCAGTCTAAAAAAACGGTGCAGAACTTGGTCGCTAAACATTTAATATGTCACGTCGTCAGCATCAGCACAGAAATGTAATTATATTTTGTCCTAGAACAACTAATAATGCAAGAGATAAATACAAATTTTAAATTGACACCTCTAGTAGAAGAAAAAGTCGTACTAAACGAGTCTAGATACTAATTTCCGAAACTCAAGTCTTACTGTCTGCGGTTAAAATGCTTCCTTTTGCTTGGTAAATTAATTTCGGCTTCGTAGTTTTAACCCTATGGTTCCATTATACCAAAAATTAGTTGACAAACGGGTTAAAGTTTTTATTGAGATAATTAGCCTGAATACGCACATGTGTATGTACATACATATGTACATACAGCTGCGAACCTAATAATAAGTAGCATAAGTGCACTCAATCCATGAAATAAATATGTACTTCCTGTTTAGTTGCTACTTTTGCTGAGTTGTCGCGGTGGCGCGCTTATAACGGCAACATCCTTTCACTTAGCCATAATTATATTTGCAAACTGACAGACAAAGGTAAGCGAATGTTAACAAAATCACCTCAGCGCCAGCTGTCATTAATTTATGTATGGCTATTTATATGTTTGTGGACGAAAGGAAACAATTGACCAAACATTGACCATTTGATGATGGTGCATTTATTGTCAATTGAGGCGAGAGTCATTGTTTAATGAGGAAAAGTTGATCAGGCTCAACTTTGAGGGACCCCCGAGACTCAATGACTACTTAGAACATGAATTCTACAAACCGCACGTTGTACACAAAACGCCGCAAGAGCGAATTGGCCAGTGGGGCCAAGAGTAAGCGAGATAGCATGTGTTAGAAAACGCGGCATGCGAAACAAATGTAAAATGAATACTTTGCAAGAATTACACACAGTATAGAAACTAAGACTTTGCCCGAGTTATTGTATTTAAGCGGTAATATTATTTGAGGCCGATAAAAATACACAAATAAATACAATACATGCAATTTACGTGGCAAGACTTTTTCCAGTTTAGGTTTCGTTAAGCACAATGAGTGGGTAGAACTGCTTTCCGATTATGGTGAAATGAGAAGTTGGCCTTAACACCACACAGATACATACATACATACATGAACCCACATTCCAGTGAGTGGAGTGTAGACACGCGTTTTTCAGTTTTTAGCATCAAAATTTGAATAGAAAAACAAATTAGATATAAGTGTGGGACGAAGCTGTTATAGTTAGTTGGTTTAACTCAAATTGGGTTCGACCTTGATTTTTACACAAGAAGGTCTGCAGATATGTATGGTAAAGTAAAGCGTAAAGTAGACTACTTCCCATTGGATGGAAAAATCATTGGTAGACTTTCTTAACCAACCAGATTATAAGATGTTAATTTTAAATTGAATGGACTATATAAGGTACAAGTTTTTTGTTCCTTTTGTAAAACTTGTCTGCTTTTTTGTGTGGGTTGTTAAGTGTTACTTCAAAATAATTTTATATTTTTATGAAGAAGACCGAGCTAGCTTTGCCCTATGTTGAAATACCCGTGTGCATTGTAATACCTTTATGATCTCATACATTTTTGATCAAAACGGATCCCTAGGATTTATCTGCGCCATTTTCTTGCCAATTTTAAAAACTTGTATCTTTATTTTATCACCAAACATGCAATAAAATTAGGCGGTTGAACCAAATCGAATACAATATAGTAAAAAATGCTTCTATACATATGCCTTGCGACATTCTAACCAAAGGGTATTCCAATTTGTCGAGAACCATCTTTGTATCTTTATGTTCTTGGCTTATGTCCGTAGGCGGCTTAAAAGCTTTCATCTGAGTATATATTTTTCTCTCATTTTCTGAGGTCTGGGCTCAGAGTCAAGTTTATGTTAATAAAAGGTTCAATATATTTGAAGTAAAATGCTTTAGATGGTTTCCTCTTTTATTTCAGTGATTCGCTTACATGTAAAAATGCGACTACCACTCCAGTTGTCATTGCTGCAAGGACGTCTACTTCAGCTGCTGCACCACAATCGCGAGCATTAAGAAATCAAGACTACTCTGGCCTTGATTCCAGCGAAGCACAATCGGACGACAGCCATCTTACACGAGATTCGGTGACACGGGAGTCACAGAACGACGAGCTTGAGCTTTCATCGTCGACCTTGGACAAGCTAGATGTAAGCACTCTACCGTTGCCAGCACTACCAAAACGCCGCCGCACTCGCTCTCGCGTCAGACAACAACGGCATGAAATTCATGAAGATGGGGCTAGCCCAGCCCTCGAGTCAGCGAAACCAGAGATAAGCACGGGACACGGGAGCAACAGAATTAGGAAATCGTCAACTTCGGTTCAAGAACAAAATCTCTCTGCCTTCCAACAGTACGTTGCAAAGCGTCGCGAAAGTCTGGAGGCATCCAATCGCAGCTTCAACGAGAAGCTGGAGGCGCGAAAAATGCATTACCACATAGGGGGCAATGGTGGCGCCGCCGGTGATACATCTAACGCAGCTGTGCCCACATATTTATTTGGAGAGCACTACTACAGTGTACCCACAGGACGAAAATCCATTTCGCCTGCTTCAAACAAAGAGGAGATCTATTTAAACAAATCCGGCTGGGTACAGGTTAATACAAAGCGTGGCAATTGCATTGAAGGTGATAAGCAGGCTACTGGTATCGGCTATCGACGTCTTAACAACGCGCAGCAGAACGCTTCTGGGCGGATCCTTCAGCTGTCACGTCAGGGCAACATTAACAGCGCTAATAACGTACCATTCGAGCCAAAGTTCGTAGGCTCAAAGGTAGAGGAGCTGATACAGCGTAATGAAACACGACTAAATGCCGCCTCTACAACTCGAGGAGATTCTACATTACGTCCGGGCTATCGAATCATTGACCCACAGCTGGCTAGTATACTCAATGAGCGACCTGGTTTCCTGCCAGTGAAAAGTCCCAATGGGTTAGAATCACCGCCACCAGTTACGCCCATTCTATCGCCCCCACCCGCGTTTCAGGACAATAGTCGTTCGCCAAGACCACTCGAGCGAAAAAAGCCTAGTCGCCAGCAGCAAATGCAACAGATCCCATCCCGACTCACTGCTCATCATGTGGCCAATGGAGTTGGAGCAACCGCTGCAAAGGGGATGGTGTTTTCACGTAGCTTTGAATATGATACACGACGACCTACCCCCACCGACAGCTATGTGGAAACTTTTTCACGCAGCTTCGATGGAAACTTATCAGAACGACAATTGCCTATGCCCCCATTAGCCGTTCAGCGTGAGCGGGAACGCTCTCCCAATTTTAGCACATTGACCGGAAACTCTCCAAATTACTTAACCAAACGAGAAGGCGGTGGAGGTAGCAGCGGCTCTCTTCGAAGTCGGGATAACTCACCCAAATTTCTGCAGCCACAGGTCCCTATGCAGACCACCGCCTATCTTAATGCATCTATTAAGGAGGCGCCACCTGCTTATAGCGCGCCTAGCGGTGGGGGCAACAGTGGCAGCAACCACCCAGCCAAATATTCTCCACGTGCTCGCCATGAGCGAGATCGAGTGGCCTATGAGCGGTCTAAGAGTCATAATGTGCTTGGTCGCTCGCGTAAGTCTCAGTTCTGCCGCATGGGCAGTGGCGGACCAGTTATAGTCCACCCACCATCTAGCCTGGGAGTGTCGCGATTTCGAAGCTTCGATACGACCATAAACCAGCGCCTAAACTCATGCGACAGCGGTGCCCGTTCAGGTGAGTGCAAATGATGAGTTATTGTAGGTCTGCGCTACAGGGTGTTTGGAAATATTTTTCAAATACAAATTGAAGAACGTTTAAATATAAAATTAGTTCATCTGGTATATATTTTTACTTCTTTGTAGACCTCTCTAATGATGAATTGGACAACGATGATGCTGGTTCAACCGAATTTCTTTCTACTAACAACTATCAATTTCCGAATGCGACTACGACTACGGATAGCGTTAGCATCAGCATATCACCGTTCAAAACACAACGTCAACGCTCGCTCACTCCTGATAGAAACGAGTCACATAGTCACAGCTCGTCCAGCAGTCTTCGAAAGCAGCGGTCACTGACACCGGAGTCACGATCACTTACGCCTGAGGAGCGACGCAAGAGAGGATCACTGACAAACTCGCGGCAGAATTCTAGCTCGAGAAATAATACTCTAGAACGACGTCAACGGCACGACGAAAAGACGCCACCAAATATCTCCCGCAGTTCTTCTAGTTCTAGCTATAGTGGTGGCGATTTGCCACCCAACGGCAGTACAGTCATCACAGGGAATGCCACAGTCGGAGGGGGAGTGGGAGTTGGATCTATTGGGGTGGTTGCCGGAGCCAATGGAGTTCAATCGAGTGGAGGGCCTATCACCGGTAGCCACCGTAGAGCCTTAGGAAGCCGCAGTGCAGCCAAGCAAGCAGAGCAGGAGCATCGAATTCGACGATCGAGGTGAGCAAAATGGAAAAGGGTTGCCAACCTTGTATGCTTGTTCTTTTCGAAACTCAAAAATAGTCGTTTGTTTGATATTCGCAGAATATTAACACACAAATTAATGACGAGTTATTGAAAAAATTGATCAAAGTAAAACCTATTTGAATTGTATTTACACAGGTCTCTCCAGCTGACCGAACGCTCACCGAACCGAGCGCACAATAGATCGATCATATGTGTAGAAGGTCCGTCAGTGGGTCAGCCAAAGCATCATGCAGTCTCTTATCAACAGAATCAAATACGCTTACCTAGTGGATCTCCATCCACAGCGGTCTTTCCTCCCTCCATTCGTACAAAGATGCTAGTCAATTCAAGTGAAGTTTCAGCATCCACCGCTGCCAGGCAGCAACGTCAGAACGTGGATGTGGACAAAGCACGTTCCTTCGACTTTGATTATAACAGTTGTAATCGTGGTGGGAGCGGAGGATTGAGATCCACTCATACCAGTGGTGGCGTTGCCAGTGGGAGAGATAGTGGAAGCAATCAGAATCTGCGTATGGAGAGGGAAACTCGCTCGTTTGATGACGACTATCGCGAGGCACTGCTTAATAACAATAGCTCTGTGACAAGTGGATTACGGTTTCTTCAACCTGGAAGCAGTGAGGCAACATTATCGGCACAGTCGCCATCGTCTCGTATGCGAATGTCGAATTCCCCCGTCACCTCCCGTTCTCCTCAGTCATCGGGCTCATCGTCCAACAATTTACATCTGCCCCCGCTTCAATCGGGCAGTCCGCAACAAAGTTATGGAACACGTTTGTGTGATCATGAACTGACATATGAAATGCTACGTAAGTCCCCGATAATGAATTTTCGGCGAGGCGATAGCAGCGATTTCGAGCTGCCTGTGATTTTACGTAATCGGGAGACCATCAATTCGGGCGGCAATAGTGAACTCAATTTTATGAGCAACGAAACGAGGATATATGAACATCCCACGACAGTGTTAAAGACACAGCGAACGCTTCGCCGGAGTCCAGGATCGCGTGATGATCTTACCATAGAGGTGGCGGTCGGGGTAGGCGGCGATTATATATACAGGCAAGCAGCGACATCAACCGCAAGTCAGCCAAGAAGCAACAGCAGGTATTGAGTCCAGAAAACTTCAATAAGCACTAACCCCGCTAACGTTATCTAATCAACAATCCACCCACTATGTAAACTTATCTGAAAAGCACCAAAGCCTCTCCTGTGGGCCAAAAGTCCTGTTCTGAAATTTAGCTGACTAACCTAACCTAACAAAATTGACCAGAGCAAGCTGTTGCTCAAGTGTTTTAAAAAGACTGCTTATGCACACTAGCTAGATAAACTAGAAGTTAACAAGAACATGGTATTATTACATATTTTGGTGGTAGCAAAAACTAAACCCAAGAGTGCGGTATATGGTATATTCAATGCAAACCATCATCGAAGGATGTAAGCATTCTGCGTAACCACAACCGTTATCAGCACCACATTTCAGCAGAAACAGAGGAAAAATACATATGTTCAAGAGAAAGAAATAACACCCATTGTATGATGAAGTATCTTCTATTTTTATATGGGTTTCATTATATTCTAGTCCAAACACATTAGCCAGATCATCAGCAAGAGCAAACAAAAGCTGTAGCAAAATTCTTAACACTTCCGACTATTGGCCATGCTGTGGGACTTGTCAACAGGCTACGCCAGGCGCCACCGCAATCAAACCAGAGAAAATCCGGAATACTATCGATACAGAGATACCAATACCGATACCTCACTACACTCATATCTCCACAGTAGCCATTAATAAAGAAACGGAGGCCCCAAGGTTTAGTAAGCCTTTAATTCCTCAATGGACTCTCTTGTGCAGTGGAGGTATTACCCCTCCGATAACTGAGCATGAGAATGAGCGTCAACAGCTGACAGCTATTGTTAGACCACGCGTTATTCCAATAGCTGGCAGCTCACTGGTTTTTCTGGGAGAATGTGAATTACCAGTATCATCAGGAACGGCAGTTAATTGCAAAAAAAGGAAGCCAAAAGAGGACATGACAGAGACCAGGTAACATTTCTAAACTAGGGAAGCAAAGTAATATCAGTCCTTTCTTAAAATTGCTTAGCTCATAAGTTAACAATCCTTGTTAGTTTTAACAATCTTCACTTCTCTTTCTTAAACATATTTGCAGTACTGAAAATAAGTTGTTGGATGTGGCGGTCAATGACAACCAGAGCCAAAAGCTGAAAAGGAGGTCCGAATCTCTACCAAATATGGAATTCCGATTACCCAATTCACCAGATGGAAGGTGAGTCTTACGTTTCTAGATGTGAAATGATTGAAAATTAGTTTAACAGGAAAGGAAACCGTAAAGGATTCAAATTTTGCCCTCAAGACATGTGTTTTAAACTTCGCGCTCACTTAGCACACTGACTGAAGCTCTTTGCATTTAAATTCCGATTACTAAGAGAGCGTTATTCATTTTTAAGAGAAAGAGAAGTGTTTAATGTTGCCATGAAATACTGGCATCGGGCATTAAATACTGGGAGCGGGATGTTTGACTTGTTGTTGTTGATTGTTGTTTTTGTTTCCACGTTGTGCGGTCGGAATTTCGTGCGCGGATGTTTTTTCTGGGTATTAAAGAAGTTTTATATAAATAAATCGCAGGAATTCCGTATATTTCAGAAAAAAGAATCCAATCAAAAATGGGAGAAAATACCATTAATTGATTTTTGTAAATCCGAAAACCTAATTTTTTTTTGTTTGTGTGAGTGTACTTGGCGGTAATTGGCCAGAAACAAAAATCTATGTATGCATGTGCATATTTGTATGTACATATATTAATACAATGCAGCTATATATAAGTATATATGTATATATGCATGTATGTGTGTATCTATGAATGAAAAAACTATAGGTTTTGCAAAAATCAATAACTTATTACGCAAAAAATTGAAATAACAAAAACTGTGCAAATGTCTACAACAACATTAAGTTCTCCCCGACATTCGCCAACGCTACTGGAACTCCAAAAAGGATGCAATGAACAGGAAGCCGAAGAGTTACTCGTCGTGTGCATTGTGGGTGTCCAGGAGGAACCAACTGACACCGATGCCAAAGCCGATGCCGGTTTTCCAGTTGGCCCTGATAGTGGGCGTGCCTCGGCAAATGAATTTGATACCGTGGAACCTTCAGATGATATGGCCAGACAAGACGTAGAGGACTCGAGTGGCGGGTCCCACAGCAAACGGTATTTAAAACCTGTTACAACGACCTTATGTAAGCAGAACACAGGAAACATAACAACAAAGTGCATCGGAAAAAACGACAGAGTTGCCACCGATGGAATGAGCAAAAGTGCAATGTAAGTCATCAAAGACCCTGCATATATGTACATATGTATGTATGTACATACATATGTGCATACATACATAAATGTAAAACTCACAAATGTATGTATACATATGTATGTATGTATGTATGTGCTTAGATGCATGTTGTGCGTTTAGTGGTGGCGAATAGCAACTGTTCCAAGTATCTTTATTCCAACCCCATGTTTTGAAGTTCTTATTTATTGCACAGCTGCTGCATCTGTGGCCATTTATCATTGTACGCTTTGCAGAGGGTATTTTTGAAAATTGTTCAAATGTTAATAACGTGCGGTCTGTCGGTCAGACTGCCTATAACCAGCTTGGGCATGATGTGAGTTAGGTGCGGTACCCTGGTTTTGTCCTACCATCACCGTTTAGTCCTGCCCCACAAGTGCTGTCAATTTTTCGCACCATTGACTATTTGTGCGTGGCGCTTTCCACCTCTGCTACCATGATTCTTCGCACTTGAGTTTCCCCCAATCAGCCATGCATAATTTGCTTGTGACCTGTTGACCGCCCTGATATTTAAATTTTGTCAACATGCAGATTGGTAAAGCATATACTACATATATACATATGTGGGTATTCACTATTCTTGCTTCTCTTTTCGTGATATTTGTGCGTTAGTTATTTTTAAATTGGTATGCAGAACTTGGCTTTGATTTAGTCTTGTCACTTTTACGCTAACAATTTGAATTTTAACGTTCATCTAATTACGTTCAATTGACCTGTACGAATTCGGAGCGAATCAAACAAGTTAATCGTAAATTAAGCTTTCCTCCACATGCATTGCCACACCCCCTTCTGCCCATGATATTTAAAAAACGAGATTTTAAACACCTGCGTCTCAAAAACCATAAAACCTAGAGCTAATGTTTTGTGAATGAAGATTTCTGGAGAATGCACGCAGATCAAGTAAAACCGTTTTTGTGTTCAAAAGAACCCAAGTCGGTGCAACGACTTACTTCATTTACTATTAATTTAATATTAAACCTTCCCACATTTCATCGAGAATGCTTTGTATGCTTTTTTAAGCACTAACTTTTTTTGTTTGTGGTAATTTTGATGGTATGGAACTTCCTCTGATTTACTAGCTTCTTCTGAATGGCAAAATTCATTGAAAACAAAAATGCATGATGCATCGAACTGCAGCAGATAAAAAAAGCGAACGTATGTATGTATGTCGAACAGATGTGCTGTTTGCATGGAAACTTTCTCTGATGATCCAGTCATAGTAGTAGTAGTAGTAGTAGTAGTAACTGTGTAGCACACAATAAAAATTTAACAATGTTTAATCCAAATTATTTTATGGTCGATGCGGACTTTCTAATGTTGCTTTCTAATGTTCCTAATGCCTTCTTGTAATTGCATGTATATTCCAGATCTTTTATGATATTTATACAATTGATTGATAATTATGCACATGAATATCTCAACGTAGATTTGACAAGTGTGTAAAAGAATTTGACTAAAGCTGGGACACATATAAATATTGTATAAAGTTGGTCGCTTGATTTACATAGGTTGGTTAAGCGGGCAACAAAATTATCACGGGAAACATTCCTATCCTGCGAGTGTCAATTATCAGCAATAATATCATAGGGAATGTATTTGTATGATTGAGTATGTATGTTTGTATGTGCTTACCTCATAAAATTACATCATGATACATAGTCTTCTGACATGCTGCTGTTGATAATAACATGACACGTATTTCGTCATAATGCTCAATACTATATTTGTTGTCTGCACACACTACTGCTACGCCTATAAAAATGTAGCCACGTAGCTTCAGATAATTTTGTGTGGAATTGAAAACTGTTAATATTGATAAGCACAAAGCACAAAGATGTCGACATTAAGAAGGTGTCATCATAGCGATATTTTTATGTAGACACCTGAAAATGAGAAAGACAAAATCATAATAGGAAATTCAAAACTTCTTTATATTTAACTTCGCGGATCTTTTCTGTGCAAGAGTTATACCAAAGCATTTGCTGCTTGGACTTATTTTCACCCGCTCTGTTAATTGGTGCAATTTATTTTTAAATCTTTTTCATCTGGTGTCAGGAATTTAACCGATTGCTACGTGATTGTTTGGTTCACAAAGACAATGCCTCATACGCCACACACATTTACATGAAAACTATCCATCGTTTCTCTTTGTAAAAGATGTAAACACAATGCTATATTCTTAGATGACAGACCACATGTCAGATGTGAACAACGTATATTTCTGCAACCATGAAATTTCGATTGTAAACTTAAGATTGTTTCATTATCTAGTGCATCCTGCTACTTTTTAGTAAACAACACATTTACGTATACACGAAGTAATTTTCGTGCAACCAGATTTGGTTAATGCTATCTAAAAATAGTGGATATCTAGTGTATATAGCAGTTCGAATCCACAAATGTTAAGAGCGCGAGGTGAGAATGAAATATTACGAACTTAAAGATAGATTGATAGAGGGTATTTGAAAGTCGGTCCACCCAATTGACAACTTGAATTTCGGTGTTTGAGTTTTGATTACAATTGTTTATCATGTAAGAAGGCTTAATCTAACAACAGCTGAACAACTACAAATGTCTTCTGTCTTCAATGTATCTATAGTTTTTGTTGTATGCTTGTTCGTTATGTTACTTATGCTCAAGTTTTTTGGTATAGGTTTGTTCTACGTCCAAACCAGACGTCTTTACGATTTTTGAGAATTTTACCCAAATTCTGTCATTTGGATTTCGTTTGATTCGTTTGATTTTAAAACCCTTGTAAAAAGGCTATATTAATTTTTTATCATATAGCTCCTATAGGAACCATCGGTCGAAAATAAGATCAAAAGATCAAAAACCTCATTGGTTTTCACGCGATTATCATGAAGCTTAGTGTTCGTCAAATGTCCAAACGTCCATGCCAAATCAAGGTCTGACTATTATATTATATATAGCTCCCCTAGGAGCGATCGGACCAAAGTGTGTTGCGGAACCTGCGGGTTAATGAAAGATGAAAAAGAAATAACTTGAAGGCATGGGCATCTTTACTCAGTCAATTTCTTTGTCTTTGGAAAGCAGGAGCAGTGCGTGACCCACCCACTTGAGAGTTGCATTCATGCAATTGTTATGTTCGTGATTTCCATTGAAGTACTTTCTTAATCTCTTTCACTACCATTTTCCCAATGGAGCAACCATTGTCAATTATACATCTAAATTTGGACTTTGGCTTCCTTAGGTCATACGCTTGTCTGGGATTCAATTTTCGAATCTGGCAATCCTTTCTAATACACTAAAACAGCTTATCAATATACATATTGTATATCGAACCACCAAAAAATCCAATTAGCATGTAACTTTTTTCTTTGCATATTTTATTAATTTAAAAGTCACGTGCCAGAGCGATTTATAATTTTTTTTGTTGTCGCAAGCATTCGATATTCGCACTGCCTATATGCGCTATAAACACATATTTAGAACAAAGTCCAATCGATCTGTCTGACACTTTAATAAAAATATTGACGTACGACATTTGTCAAAATCCACTTAGCCTAATTGAATTTATTAAACACCAGAGCTTGGCAGGCCTATGTACACCTTTGGCGTCGATGGCGGTGTGTGGGCTTCTGGGCATAATTGCCCCACCCCACCATCAAGATCTACAAAGGAGAAAACTTTGCAAAGGCATTACCAACCTTACCATACATACATATGTATCAGTTTGTTTTTGCTTTCATTTTTAAAATTAATCCAACTCAATATACTTATGTATGAATACATATATGCGTATTAGGCCATATGGCAATTGAAGTAATTTGTCAAAGGACATATTCCATCTTCTTTGTCATTGTCGAAGATTAAGCCATTTATGCTCCTCATATGGCTACAGATATATGTAGATATATCTGTTAATCCTGCGAAACAGTGTCAGCGGCAGCAACGGCACCATACTGGCAAATTTCTGGGAGTCCGCTGGCTATCGTCGGTTCACTGTTTTGCGCCTTTTTGCTCAGGTATGTAACGACCTGTTTGCGGCATTCATTTATTTTCAGAGTGAAAAACCAGTTTTAGGTTATATTCAGCCCTTCGAGAGAAGGCATCTGTACCTATTCACCTTTACATATTTATGTTGATGCACTGCATGTTTTTGCGTTCAAAAAATGTATGCCAATCTTTTTTCCTGCAATTTTCACTCACCTTGGCCAAAATTGAACCCAACGACAATGAGTCGGTAGCCTTGGGGAGATTCTGAGGAGTCGTGGATTTTTTTTATCAACGTAATTTACAAATATTTTATGTAGTCACAAGACAGTCTACCTTAATAATCTTCTCTTCACCTGCATCAACAAATATTTTTAACAATTCGCCTGAATCTATGTATGTATATGTATAATATACATACATATGTTTAATTTTCATATGCGTGATTTCCTATAAGAACCAAATATTTAATATGAGAGAAAGAAAATAATTTTCCACGTTCCCAGTTATTCATGCAGATATTCGATTTCAATATCCTCATCTCCGCCAGAGTTGTCCTTATTAATTCGGCTGTCTCTAACAAGTCTTAAGGCTGTCATCGAAACAAACAGCAGTCGCTTCTATGTATGTATGTATGTATACATACACAGAATTCTGTAAGACAGCTGACACTTCAAATATTGAAAACGGAAGAGAGAGAAATCAGCGAAAATCCAACCAAATAACAACGCAAGGAGCGTAGACCTGTGCGCTGAATAGTAAGGAATGCTACGACAGCTAAATGCAACTCAAGGGCATCCGAAAAATCCATAGCACGAGGGTTGTTTAGCTCGTCCTGCTCAACAGCGATCAGTCTCTTTCTATGCAACGAGGAGTATGGTTCAGACGTGAGTGTTTGAGTTATTCACTCAAGAAAATACGCGAAGTTTTGAATCACCGCCTAACAAAACCAAAATCCGATGACTGGTAAAAATATTAAAAAATATACGTGCTACATATGTCCTAAATCAACTTTCGCTAGTTTAATTCGTCGGGACGAGGAAACGTGTCCTTCTGTCAGTGTCAACTAGTTATGCCCCTTTCAATTCAGTGTCTAAAATAGTTAACAAAGTGAAAATGCAGAAGCAATGTAAACGTAAGGTGAATTTAAATGGAGGTCGTTTCAATACCCTACAATGGTAAGCCAATAAAGCGGCAACGCTGTACGAGCAGTTGAAATTTGTTCGCAGTGCTTAATATATATTTTACGAACATCGGAAAACAACGAAACTTCAACAATTCTTATGTGAGAGACATATGCCAATTATTGGTATATTTTCCATTTTAAAGCAAAGCCCAAGAAATATCAGACAGACACTACATGAAGGACACTCATGTGTTTAACCATTCTAGTTCTTTGTATGGTGTGGGATAATGAGAACCCAGTAACCACCTTCTGCTCAATGTGTGTTTGCTTGTATCCTGATGCCTGAAGAAAGCATCCTGGACATTCGTTTAGAATGTTGACTTGCTTCACACTGCCGAAATAAAAATATTCAATGCAATACCTTTCTCCTATATTTATTCATACAGTTTGCTGATGAAAAATTTTCAGAAGCAAACCTGTCTGAGTAATAAACCCTTTTTTTCGTCATAAATTTGTTTTTTTTTTCTTTATTTTTCGTGTGATGCATTGTACGCTGCTTTGTCATCGCTAAAGGATGGAAACAATGTGCGAGGTCAATTTACCTGTCAAATATATTGTTTTACCTCTATTAGCAAATTGACAGCAGCGCTAGATTTTCCACAATTTCACACGATATGCTTAGCTTAGCTACCGTGCATATTTCTAGAAATATTAAAATTGTCATTTTCGTCGTTTTGTTTTTTCGTTACAGTTTGCCCAGAAGTGAAGTTTACGATATCAAAAGCAATGCTTACTCCGTGGGTTTGGTAAGTGAATGTTACTTACATATATTCTAGACAAATCAAAGCTATTTTTAGTAAATAATTTATTGAAAAGTTGTACATATACATGTGTAAATGTATGTAGTCTCCTTTATGTGGAAATAATCTTCATAGAGTGGTTGTTTGGCTTCCCCAAATGTATCGCATTACAAAAAAAAAAAGAAAAAAGTAAAAGACAGCTGCCGTATTTCCTGCTCTTCTCCGAGATTGTACATATTTACGTTGATTTGTTTGGAGTGAGCGTCTGCAACAGCTGCAATTTACACGCCGGTTTAGGTTTGAGGGCCACGTGACATTTTTCAAATAGGGCCAAAGGGATCACCAAGAAGATATGTACATACATACATATGTTGCATTTTAAGTGCTTTTAAGGTTGGAGGCTGTCTATCACCAAGATTTAAGTAATACATAGCATATGTACATACATACATACATATGTAGGTACATTTGCTTTCTATAAAGGTGCATCATAAAAGTGTTATTGTTTTCAATATGTACATATGTATTTCCACTGAAGAATCATCTGAGATACGGCAATGTCATAAAGAGCATCAAAAGGCATTTAACTTGAACTCTTAAAAGCTTAACAGCCGCAACTCGAAAGCGAATCAAATTGAATTTTATGACTAATTTCAAGTGAAAACATAAAGTTACATTAAATATGTATATATGTACATATGCACATACATACATATGCGTGTATATAAAGTGCGATAATAGTCTCCATTGCATTTTTATGACAGCTAGTACAAACTATGCTGCTTGTCCATCGAATCAAATACCTGGGCTCAAAATTGTTGCATATATTTTTATAGTCTCTGGCTATAGGGTATATCAAAGTCGCAAAGAACACGTACATATGTATGTAGTAAGTGCACGACTTTATTTTGTACAGGGTGTCTCAAGTTCGCCAACTTTGTAATTTGTATACATATTATGTATGTATAACAAAAGATGTATATATGTATGTATGTATACAAATACATACATATGTATGTATGTATGTAGGTTTGTCAAACCGCAGCCATAGCCAGGCGAGAGTCACGCATAACTTAAAGTCAGCGAAGCCCCTCCAGACCCTGTGAATGAACCTGTGAAATATGATCATCGATCGAATTGATATTTACCAATTCATAGATACACACTGTGTTTGTTTTATCACATATCCTGCTTGTTGTTTTCTTTATGCAAATGTTGTCGACAATGGGTTTTCAAATCACTCGAAAAGCCCAAAAGAAAAATATTATCCCTTCTTGGGTGTATTTTAATGGGTTTTCCACTCGCTATTTTGTTTACTGTAGCCAAGTTCATTGTGCTCGTAAATTAAACGTTTGATATAATGTTCTTTTTCGTGGAGGAGGTTTTGATTTCTGTGCTAGAAGACACATCTACATATACATACATATGTATGTGTGTGTGTGTTAGTTAGAAGGTGGTAAGTGAGTAGAAGCCGATGAAACATATGTACATATGCTTGATCTTTCGCTCTTCTGAAATCTTCTGAATCCATCTCAATAAGTGAGTCTCCCTTTTTAGAATTGTGCAATAAAGTAGCTGTCATGTGTGCTTCGTAAAACTTTGAAATGAGAAGAAAGAATGAATTGGAATAGATCCAAATCAAGAAAGGTATGACCGACTAGTAATTGCGTAGAGTTGACTTAATTAAATTCATTGCAATTCTAAAGGAAAGGATAAAAAGCAATCAAACGAAACAAATGTTTTCAATCACGTTTTTAAATCATTGTAATCACTGGCCGCAAGGTCGCTAACAATAGTCTGACCCAGACAAGGCAACGGCATTTCGCAGCATGGACTATGCAATGTTAGTGCTAATCTAATCAAGTTACTGCACTCCCGACTCGTATTGTATGCATAACCCACAATAACCAACCAATCGACTTGTTTATATTATACAACAGAGAGTGACCCCACAAGAACCAACCAAACAGCACTTTAATGTTTATCAATCAATGGTGATATCGTTCCCATTAACAAAAGGCCGCACAACGCTCGGCACTTAGCACTCGGCCCAACAGAGCACATCGCATTTGCAATTCTTAGTACAATCAGCAATCGCTGGCAATCAGTTATTATTTATCACTTCGCTCGGTAGCACCTGACTGAGGGAACGGTAACTCTGTCTAGATCGCAAGGCTAGGTCGACTTACAGTTGGCTACATTCCCGCTTCACACTATGAAAAAATTGATAGTGCCGACACTTATGGATACTTATGGGTTGATTAAGTTCTGGGACTTCGACGTCGGCACTCCTGACTTCGTTGGCTCTGAGCGGCCAGCTAAATCAGAAAGAAGTGTGGAGTGGATTGCTGACGATCCTACGCCCAGGGAGCGACATTATAAGTGGAAAGTGCGACTTTTACAGGTCAGCTGATACTTTTTGGTTAGTCAGTCCTCTCCATTCATTGAATTTTTATTTCAATTAATTAAAAGTTTTGGTTGTGTGGAATGGTACGATAACTAACAAAAGTAGTTTTTTTGTAATGTAGTTCTTCAATATTTAAGGTTAGCCCTCGTATTCGTATGCTTAGCAGTACCAGTACTTGTATTTATTGTCAAATAAAAAGTAAAGCTCGATAAAAATTAGATGCAAACATATCTATACGGTGTATAACGCAAAAAAAAGGTTGTGGATTTTCCAAAATGGGCCAACATCGTATGAATTTCTATGTACTTATAAAATTGATGTTCATATATACATTCGGAATAAAATTTATTTCTATTGACGCATTATCTGAAATAGATCCGGCCCTGTATGTGCATATGTATACAAATTTCCTATGCCAGTCCACCGTAATCAACACGTTGTGTGTAGTTATGTGTGCATATGTGTGTCAATGTTGGCGACAATCTACTTCCAACGAATTCCATTAGAATTCCTGCGGCATTGCACATAATATAAGCCATACCCAAACACACAAAAGCAAAGGGAAGAGTAGGTTGGGTTGTACTAGGCAATAGTTGACAACGTTTTATAGTTACATACACTCAAAAGTATAAGTATTGCTGAATCATCCTTGTTGTTATAATAAATCACACGGACCGAAATATGCTTTTATAAAAAGGCAGAGTTACAAAAAAAAAAAATGATAAGACGTTTGTGGTTTAGAGTGAGAAGGCATCGTTTTTGTTTTTCTTCACATAACATTAATAACTCTTTGTAATGCGATGTTCTGCAATTTACCTAACTAATTGATGCTTCTGTCCTTACAGTCACAACAGAAGCGATCCGTATCGAGTCCCGTATTGACAGACTCAGACTCCCAGTCAGTGCCACAGCAGAAGCTACAAGATGAGAGTACAATACCGGCCAACTTTACAGGCACCGGCACCAGCGCAGGCGCCCACAATACAGATAGTGGGGGCTTTGGTGTTCTGCAGAAATTTAAACGTACTTTCAATAACTTTCAACAACGTAATCAATTTAATATTACCCAGCTGCCAGCAAAGGGCACGATAACGCCTAAGCCCAAGTCATCCCCCACGACGCCAACGGGCTCTATTATGGGTACTCCCCTGCAAACTGCCTCCATGGCAGCAAAGCCAGGCATTGGGCCAACAGTAATAGAACCGCCAATTGAGGTTAATGATGCAGGTTCTGGAAAATATCGTTTTGGCCCACTTATTTGGCGTTCATCGAAAGAACGCCGTAAGACCAAATTCAATCGACGTGACAAGTGCAATTCTGGCGATTCTGGTATTCAAATTGAACTTGAACAAGACGAGCATTATCAGTGTGGTCGCGTAAATGCGGGGGCAGCAAATGTATCTATATGTGAACTGGCAGGAGGAACAGCCACTAACATGCCAGCTGAGAGAAAAGCGCGTGTAATACGTCGTACAAATTCTGCAAAGGCAAGCAGCATTCTCGACACTACGGCGACGACAATAGCTAGCGCAAAGTCTAAAATTGTTGAGTTGTTTGATGACATCGAGCGTGAGGCTCCTGAATCATTACCAACACGATCTCTAAGCCAGCCGAATGGACTTGAATACTATGGCATGGGACGAATAGAAGTGGAGGATAGCGACAGCGACAGCGTCGCTTCACATGATGAAGGTAATCAGTCTATGTAATGCACACTCTTTAATCCATTTCCAAGTTTAAATTTGTAAAAACGAAAACGCTAATACAAAGCAACCTGTTTTTATCGTTCATAGCTAGCACTTACTATCCCGTTATTTATGCGGAAGTACTTTACAATTTCACGGCCGGTGGAACGCAAGAACTGGGCCTGGAACGCGGTACACTGATCGAAATATTGCGAAAGGAAGTCGGTCCTTGGTGGTTCGGAAGGACACGAAAGGGCGACGTTAGTCTGGTGGAAGAGATACTTGATCCTGAACTGGGGTGGTTTCCTAAGGAATTTGTACGCATCATTCACTGCCCGGAAACTGATGCATTTTTTAACGCTCAAAAGGCGAGAGAAGAAGAAGTACCAGCTCTTAAGAATGATTCCCTGCCTGTTATCGCTGCTGATCATTCCGATGATCCAGATGCCACATTGACAATAGATCAAAGCAATATAACCACAATAATTATTGAATCATCGTCCCATATGACAGCCCCGTTGTTAGCTCCTCCAGCCAATATGCCATTGGACAACGCAGTTGTCCTTCGTCGTAGTGCCGTACGTGAGTTGCTTGAAACAGAGGCTAATTATGTGAAGTTGTTGGCTTCCATATGTGATGGGTGAGTCCTGTAGCTAGTTAGTCCACTAGAACCAATGTACGAAGTTCTCTTATTTAAATATGTACATATGTATTTCCCGCCTACAGATATTTGCCGGCAATGAGCAAGCGCATCGACATATTCTCGCCCAACAGCATACGACTGATATTCTCCAATATAGCAGCCATTTATAAATTTCAGCGAAATTTTCTTCAGACTTTGCGCAGCAGCGTTGAGCAGGACCAAATTGCAAAGGTTTTTCTCAAAATGGTAAGGTTTTAATAACGCAGAGTAGCTTATTATCAGTATTAACATTCCATGATTTCATTCTAGCATAAGGGATTTCTTTGCTACTCTACTTATTGCAACGCCTACCCGCGCGCCCTACTTGAACTCGAGTCCTATGACCGCGTGAAAGATGCCCGCACCATTTTAGAGAAGTAAGTGCTTCTGCCCCATGTTCGAGTCGGATCAATTATTTCATATGTTTTCATTCACCGCTTTTAGTTGTCGAGAATCAGAGAATCTAGCCGAGCTGCCACTTTCCGCCCATCTCTTGGCGCCAGTGCAACGTATCTGCCGTTATCCGCTACACCTGAACGAGATTATTAAAACTGCGTTGGCCCATCACGAAGAGGTTGACAATGACAATGCTAGTTCCACAGCTACCATGAATTACGAGGAATCTGATGTAACGAAGTTGGACATACCAGACTCACAAGAAACTGTCCATCGAGCTCTGCAGGCAATGCGTGGTATCACCGAAGCTGTAAACGAGGGAAAACGGCACAGCGAAACCATTGCTCGCCATCAAGCAAGCTTTCAAAACTTTAAGGGTCCCCCATTGCATCTACATAGCACGCGCTTTTTCCTGCAGATTGATGCCACTCGGCAGAAACAAAATCTGTGGAACAGCAGCTACACGTTGTTTCTGTTCGATAATCAACTAGTTTATTGCAAGCGCGACATTATTAAGCGCAGCCACTTTATGTATAAGGGGCGCGTTTTTCTTGACCGCTGTCGCGTGGTGAATGTCCGTGACGGAAAGATGTTCGGTCACTCGATCAAAAACTCGCTGCGAATGTACTGCGAGGCACAGGCTAAGTGGTATGACTTTAGTTTCCGTTCCGCCACCCGCAAGCATCGCTTTCTTAACACTTTGGCTCTAGAACGCCAATTTGGAGGCAAGGCTTTGTATGTGTCTGAGATGGCTGGTTTCGAGTACAACTATGACCAACGGCCCGGTGACTACTCTGATCATTCGGACATTGAACTCGCGGACTCGGAACACACCATGGGCGGTGGAGGAGGTACAACGTCTGCTAGTGGCGATAGTTCCGTGCCGGAGTCACCAGCCAAATATTCGGATACTTTGCCCAAGAAATCCCAATCACGCGACGCCATCGCCACAGGTAATGCGAGCCAGCAGACAATTACTGACAGCTCACATGCGTCAACAGGATCGCTGGGTCGACGCCGACTGGGAAATTGGTTTGGACGCAAACCCAAGAGCACTAACTGTACGCCGAGTCAATCGCCCACACACAAACCGAACTTTGATGCAAATGTGACACTAACGGCAGCTCGTGTGGCTGCCATTGAGATGGTCGAAGCTGCTGCTGCGCTCCAGCTCTAAGTCTACCACCTTTCATATGGTAGATACATTTGCCTATGCATACATACATACATACCAAACAATACTACACAAGATATAGAATATTTGATACAAGTAGAAGTAATATGGAAACTGCATTTACCAATAGAATCGAGTGCATAAGTTAATTTATGTCGTCCTTTTAATCTACGATAAGTACGTTTTATTTATTTTTTTTTATTAATAATACATAATTTGTTTCAAATTCATGTGCTGTTACGGTTCTTCTTTAACCCCATTACAATTAAAAAGTTTTATTTTATTGTATGGTATTTATTGTTCGCCAACAATCTTTTTTTATGTTTTTCTTTATTTAAAACATACAAATGAAATGTGATGGGTTTGGGTTTTGAGAACGCTTTCTCTTTTAATTACCAAAATTATCTAGAAACCTGACATGACCATGAGCGGGAGGCATTCGTTAGTCTTGACTGTTGAACAGCGCGTTTTAAAATTTTAAGACAAAAAGGACAACAAAGTATTAAAAGTAGTGCGATTTATCGTTACGCAATTACGATGTCATTGTGATTGTATCTATCGTTAAAAAAAAGTATATACATTTCTTATATATAAATATTGTAGTTCACTATATGTTAGTATATCCAAATTGCTCTTTTGTAAATTTGGTCGTAATACACCTACATATTGTTAACATACCACACGAACGAGCGAATTTAATTTTTTTTCTAAATGTATATGTATCCCCATTATAGAGTTAATATTATATTAAAACAGTTGGCCAAAATTAGTTGAGCAATTTTTAAGCGAAGTTTATGTTATATGAAAATTGAAACACAAATCTTTTAAGCAATTTTCTATTTGATAGAGAAAGAAGTCGAGTGCGATTTTCAAAATGTTGTGTAGTTTGTACTTAGTTGACTTATACAACGTTTCCTTCTTTCTTTTGAAAGAACGACTTTCCAGAGCAGGAGCACAGAATTTGTAGAGCAGAGAATGCAATCCTTGCCTAGCAATTTATTCAACCTACATACATACATACATAAGTATATGGAAAACAGCGTGCACGTTTTGAAAACAACGTTAAGTATTTTCCAAAATAACAAGCTAGCGTTTACAACCATATAAATATATATACAAACATGCCCCATATGCCAAAGTAATATATATATATATATATTTATCCATGAAATATATGTATAAGTGCGTTATTTCAAATAAATAGTTTTAACAAATAACAAGTTTAGCGGTTGATTTATTCAAAACCAAAGTTTCCCCCTATTTAAATCGATATTTTCGATTGACGTTTTCGTCATCGTGTTTGCTGAGAAGTTATCGGATTATCGGAGTAGTTATCGCGTTATCGGGGCAGCAAGTTTGTCATCTTCAGCGACTAGAGTCAGTGTTGTGAAACGTATGTAAGACCGAAAACAAGAGAAAAATTTATTAAATAAAAAAACTTGTTGCACCATGCGCATTCGACAGTTGTTGAACTAGTTTGCTTACTAAAACATGCACAGCCACAACCAGAGCGGCGCCAGTGCCAGTAAAGTGGTAGCAAGACTTACGGCCGATGGCCAGGTGTATCCAAATCAAAATCAGAACTTGTTGCACTATGAAATTGTAAGTGTCTTCCAAATTAATCACTATGCAGATTTCCCTAACTGCTTATTTTGTAGCGAACTGAAGGAGAAAAAGGCGCAGCAACTGCAACATGCGTGGACTTGGGAAAGCAACTTCTACAGTGCTCCAAAGACAGCGACGTTATAGGAGTGAAGACAGCACTAGGCCATGGAGCTCCTTTCGCTTCCGATTGGCTAGGCATGTCGGCTCTCCACTTTGCAGCTATGAACAACCAGCTGGAGATTTGCGAAATTCTGTTGCAAGCCGGCTGCAACATGGACGCCAAAACAAAAGTAGACCGTACTCCACTACATTTGGCCTGTTATTACGGGCACGAGCGCATTGTAAGCCTTTTACTGGCTCTCAAATGTAGCGTGAACTCTCGCGACATGGTAATTCCACCACCACTCAGAGCTCGTTCACCCCCTCATTTGTTTATTTTATATTTAAGCTCCGCATGACTCCACTGCATTGGGCAGTAGAGAAAAGGCACAAGAGTATTGTGCGTATACTACTGAAATGCCAAGCAGATGTCACTTTAATATCAAAATTCGGCAAGACTCCTATAGCCTTAGCAGTGCTCACCGAGCAAGCGGACATTCTTTCTGAACTGGAGGCCGCTCGCCAGGCTCAGGCGAATCGCAAGTACAACGAGGAGACTGAGGTAAGTGAAAGTTGGTCAGTTTCGGTCCCATGTAATTCATCAACCATTGCTCAACCCATATTCACATTTGCGGTAGTAGAATTTCACTGAATATAACTTAAAGTAACCATTATTTCTACGATTCGCAGAAAGAGACTAGTGATGCGGTAAACTCCATAATGGACGAGACTGAGTCCATCAAAACTCCAGAGAATGTCGATATGTCAGTCGAAGATAAGATGGATGTATTGGAGAATATGCGCGGTCGTACGTTATACGCTTTAATCAATCGTCATAATTAATCTTTATCAAACGTTGTTTGTCTTAGCAGGTAACAATGTCTTAGGTGACACGGCATTAAATATGTTAAAATCGCACGGCATTGCCGATATGATGCAAGACAATGATGATGACGCCTCCAAAGATATGCTTAATACAGCTCTCCAAAATGGACGTAAACTGGTACTGTCTGAGGGTGGGCGCATGTTGTTACACGAAACAAAACCAGCAAAGCAAAGTACAAATGGTAGCACGGCGACTTACCGAAAGATTGGAGCTGCTGTCGCTAACACACACAGTTCTCCTCCACAAAAAATACGTATGAATGTCATTAAGCAGAAGGAATCAATTTCACCGAGTGCTTGTGGGGGTGTTACAAAAAACAAGGTTAGTGGTCAGAATAATAGTCTTGGTAAAAATTGATTTCCCGTTTTTAATTAGAATATACGGATAATCTCATTGACCGATTTTAAAAAGCTTTGCGGCAGTACGGCTGATAATCAGTCAAAATCGTTGCAAAAAATTCCCGCTTCGTTGGCCAGGTAAATATATCATGATTTTCTTTGTTTTTCTATTAAAAAAGTTCATCCTTTGAACACAGCTCTGGAGTGGTGCGTCAACTGTCCTATGCCACAAAACTGGTCAATATGCGGCATTTGCAGTCTCGTCAACTGAAACTCCCCTCGCTAAGAAAACCATTAGATAGTGGAAGTACTGATGAGCAGCAACAGTTATTAAATGAAGCTATGACCACACCCATAGGTACCCATACTCCGCCAACGGCAAGTACTAGCTCTCTACGTGGACAAGTAGGCACTGTGCAAACTATACAACTACGGCCATCTCAATCAACTGGCACAGCTACTACTAACAATGGAACTGCCTTTAAAAATGCACCGCGCTCCAATTTGCGCAGCGGTAATGAACTGAGCGCTACCACAAGAGCACCTAATGTGATGCCGCTATTAACATCTTCGGAAATATGTCGTCAACTGCATGAGCTTCGGCGGCATAATGATGAACTGCGTCGTCGAGTCGATTCGTTTCAAAAGGAGAAGGAGGAAATGCGAAAGCGCATTGAGCACTTAGAACAACTAGTGCTACTTAGCGAGACTCAGGAGGTAATGCAGTATGTGAACGATTAGGAAGAAGCATTGTATAGGCTTAGCATTAGTTCTGCGTGTTTCATTTTTTTCGTTTTGTTTTTGTTAAAGTTGCGCTATGCAAGTGTTATCAACAACAATATAACAGACTACCAGCCTATTATAAGGTAATTCGTTTATGTAAATAGTTGACGTAAGATTTTCTTAAATTAAGAATATTAGTTTTAAGTTGCCTTTTGTATTGACTGCTTTCGCACCTTCTGGCCTAAATTTTGCTAATAGCAATACACACTTTAAAAGTTAATTTATTTAACTTAAATTTAAGACAACACATTCACATACAAGTACATACATATAAATAATCAATTGCATTTGTTAAAGGCCCAAAACAATTTTTAACCTTTATATTAACCATTGTAATAATGTAATAAGGATAAGCTATAACTTAACTAGTTTTAAGACAACCAAAACTTTTCGTTTCCGTTTAAAAACAATTGCATAAAGAACTGCCGAAGTCGTACTAATTCGTTAAAGGCCTTCGGAATTGAGTTGTGAGCAGGGATGAGAAAGCAGGGAAATTGTGACAACAAGAACTATTGTCTTTCCATGGGACAAACCGGTAGTCTTGCGGGGAGGTGAGATGTCAAGAATTTCGTGCTTTTGCACAATTGTAGTCCTTGTTGATTCGCAACGATTGAAAAGGTAAAAAGGACTTTCAATAAATGAAAAGTTTTGCATCCTTAAATGACTCAAAATTGTTTTTGAAGCCAGTCGATGCGGACAAGATATGTGGATTTAAGAGCTAAGTATAAAACCAAAAACAAATAATGTTCCTCCAACTTTTGTCGGGTGGGATAGTTGCCTTATAACTCGGCCATTTCAAAGACGTTCGGGATGACCTTTTAATATATTGAATTTCTTGTTGTCTAGCATCGATCTATTAGATCCTCGAAAACACTATAGGAAGTTTGATTGGGAAATCAAAGCTAATATCAAAGCTATAATAGAGGATAACTTTGTCGACGCCTCAACTCCGCTGGACATTATCCGGTTTTGCCACGACATGCGTTTTTTTATCCTCGAAAAGCAGGACTATCGATCTGTCTTTAAGGGTTCCGAATAAAACATTAGATGTACTATGGGAAACCTGTCATCTGTCGCAAAGGTTTATTTTTCAAATTTTGAGCGGAGCAATAAATGATTTTCGGGCTCGGCCTCGGCGGCCGCACACATGCAAAAACAACCCTTATTTTATGATTTGCAGCATGTGAAAGTACATACATATGTAAAAATGTGGTAAACAATAAATCGCTGCTACGAATATGAAGTTATAGTTGGCAGTTAAATCTGTTAAGCTAATAATATTTTACCCAATTTTGGAAAAATATTTCCCAATGTAAGCTGTAACCAAGTCAGAACACTTGATTCCAGAATGGCATATGCCATCTCTCTCCTTCTCCTACATATGTACATATATGAGAGCAAGTGTATGAGTATATTCTCGATCAGCCATAATAGTCATAAAATGCTCGCTAAATCCACTCAGTAGTTATTGCAAATCGAATAACAACATATATGTATGTAGAACCTACCAACCTACATATGCCTGGTGCATAAATTAATTCAAATTTTGTTAAAGAAATGCTCAACTTACCATTTGTATATCAACATAAGTGCCATCTCTTTTACTCTCGCACTTTTGCGGCAAGCGCTGAGCACAACACAAACACACACTCTCACATTTTTGCGCCAAGCGCTGAGCACAATACAAACACAAGTTACACTTATGTATGTTTTGTCACAAACAAAAAAAAAAACGGATTTGGCAATAACATGCCGTGCATTAAAAACTAAACGGATTTTAATGCGGATAACACCAAATGATGGCTAACTTGCTCTACTTTATTACCACGAACACTTTGTGACCGAATTAAAACTGAAATAAATGCACGGGCAATTTGGCGAGCAAGCGACCGGCAACCGAACTTGATCCTTCCAGTGCTACCAGACTGTTACCAGTATTTTGGCAACGCTTGAATTTGATTTGAAATTATCAACACTGTTTAGTGTTAATTTTAACCGATTTAAATTTAAAATGGAACCGATTACGGTTAACGTATACTTTGAAATTAAAAACCTTTAACATCGGTAGAAAATTGTCCGAAATACAACCTAATAAAATTAGAAGTCTATCCCAATCTCTGTCTATTTTCGGACGATTTAAATAATCGATATCTTTTTTTTGCTACTTTGATTATAAACTTTCAATTGACATTCAAATCTGGCAAACCACATTTTTTTTAGAAAGTTTGAAATCTTTCCACAAATTTATAAATAAAAGTTCGTTGCACGATCAGCAGATCGTTGTAATTGCTTTAAAGTAGAATAATGTCTATAAACCGTGATTTCTTTGTAAATTCAGAACAATATTAATGGTAAACAAATCTTCTCGATGTATATGATGAAATCTAAGTTATTCTTTAATAACTTGTGTTTTAAGTCTTTTCTTGGAAACATAAAATAAAGCAATATTTACACAATGCATATGTGAATAGCAATCGTCAGCTGTTTTATATACGCCAAAACATATCTTTGGAAACTTTATAGCTATTTTATAATTCTAACATAATACATAAAATTGACCGGGCAAACTGAAGTTGACAAAAGGTTGGTTTTAGCAATTTAAAGAAAATTATTAACAGGATATTGATTTGTATATTTTTTTATTAGTTTGAATCGCATTACTTAAATAATTTGTAGAAAAATGCATTTACATTTTTCAAATACTTGTAGCTAAACTTTCCGTGCATTATAAACATATTTCTATAATATGTTTTATGTGTAAATTAACATGTTTTTCTTGTTGCTAAGCCATATACAATGTAATAATTTATAAGATTAAGTTGATATCCTTAAGAGAATGTTACTGTAAATTTTACAAATAAATTGCGAAAGTAAAAAATGTAGAGAAAACGACGAAAGGATGTAACTATTTATACGTTTGGTGTTAATAGATATTTCCGATATACATATATATACATGTCGTTGATTGGATTGCTAAATGCAATGGCAGACCGACACCGACACACGCCCTTTACCGTTCCATTTTCATTCAGACGAACTAAAAATACAGTCTATACACTTTACAATTATACTTAAAAGCTAGACAACATTGCAAACACGCAGAACGGACAACACACAACGAACTATGATTTTTTTAGGCTACAATAACAATGGTTTGGTTTGGTACAATTTGATTTCTTTCTTAGTTCCTTCCCTTCGTTTCTTGGTTTGCCGATGTGCTACATCTTAAAATTTACATAACTATTTCATTTAAACAAAAAGTCAGTCCATAGGTTTGGTTTATCAGCTTGGCATTATTTCTTTTTCCAATATTACATAATTCGCGTCTGCTCATTTGCATTAGATTTTCATAAAAAACCGTTCTCACAATATGCCATTCGTGTAGTACTGATAACCATCGTACAGTTTGGTTGAAAGACTCTTTAGCGAGTCCTGGACAAGCTGCTCAACTTTGCGTTCCATTTCTTGTTCGGTTAAATTCATATGAAAGCGTTTGCGGAGATTCTGAACAGTGCCGGAACATCCGTTTTTAAAGCATGGCAAGTGAGCATCTGCAAAAAAAAAGAATATCTTTGATTATTTTGTGGTTTAAAATGGTTTCCAAGCACAACATTTAGCATAGTGACACTATAGTTTTCTTAATTCCAATTGGAAGACCACAAACGCATTAACAATTATTAAGATTACTTGATTTTAAATCATAAAAAATGTATACTCATGTATGTATACAGTGTAGAGACTACACAAAACTTACTGCTGCGCATAATTTCCACAAAGTTAATAATACGATCCATGTGTTTGCGTGCCGACATCATGCCCACTAATAAAAGACGGTTGAACTCACGCCAATGCTCGGAGCTGGTGCCACCCATCACATCTACAAATTCGGGTGTGAGCTTAAATGGCGACTGTTCGAAACCTGTAACAAAAACATACATTATTAGCGTTTCTTGCTAAAGATATGAGGTGTGGGTGTAGGTGATAGTTGTGTTATGGTAATGGTTGAATTATTTTACAATTTGTGACAAGGTTACTACCTACCCAAATTCTTTGGAGATATGCTCAGTATGAAGCCAAAATCTATGTGTATTATGTGGCCATCCGAGTGAAAAAGTATGTTCCCATTATGCCTATTAAAATAAACCAATAACTTAAATTTGTTTACAAATTTCAACATAAAATACAAAAATACTCCTACCTATCCTTGACTTGCAGCAAATATGAAATGAGGCAATAAGCCGCACAGCTCTGTACAAAATTCTTCTGCGCCAGACAAAACCTGTCGCCTGTTACCGGGCCATATTCGTCGATAAAGTAATCTCGCAAAGATTTGTTTGAGTTCTTCTTGATTTGGTGTAAGGACACAGTATTAAGTATGGGCTCGATTAGGCCACTGTCATTTGAAAGACAAACGATTTTGTATGGTCGCACCCACAGATCCACATGCTCCTCCTGCCAAATAATTTTGAACATCTGCAACAACTGGGTGGCCATGAGCTCCTGTCGCAAATCGTCACCGCACTTGATAATTGCAGAAAGCAAACGCCAATTGGATAGATGACCATAAGGTGAGGAGTCGCGAATGAGTTTCTCCTTTTCATGCCAAGGCTCCTGTAAGTAAATTTGAAGATATCAATAATAAATCATTGGATTTTGATATTTAACATGTTAATATCAAAATAGAACGTGTGTAAAAGTGATGACAGTACCAACCTTGAGAGCCGCTGCCGAGGGATCTTCCGGGTCATTGCTAAACGACTTAGTATTTTCGCAGTTTAAATTATTGCAATGACGAGTTCGTACATCACCAATGTTGAAGACAATGGGTGGACCTAAACAATACAATATTTTTAAAGTAAAGAAGTAAACCTTATGGTTAAGTTTATTCTACCTTGCTCTCGGGAATCGCAAGAGTCCAGTGACATTTGGGAAATAGCATCGCGCTCGCTTATTTTGCGCAAGTTGAGGTATTGCGCTGTAATTTCGTCATCTTCCTGCGACCACACATCATCCTCATGCAGCTGAAGTCCACCCAAAGCAGTAAGGGAGTCACCAAATCCTCCTCCGCCTTCCTCGCCTCCACGCTTTCGTCGGCAACTTGAGCCTTGGTGACTGCTACTGCAACTTGAAGTTCTGCTGCAACTCATGTGATGTTGCGTGTTGAGACACGAACCCTCTAAGTGCTCCTCGCTCTTAGTATGTCTTAATGAAGGCATCATCTTGGGTATCAGTGGTGACGTGTATATATCTGGAACCTCAACAACCTCCACATAAATAATGTAGGGCGTTTTATCTTTTGAGTTGAGCACTGCAGTCTTCTCCTCGGTGATGCGTACCACATGGTGTGGAATGTCCGAATAGAGTGGCAGCCAAACGCGGGCAGGCAGATTCTTATTGATCAAGTTGAGGAACATGCGCAAAGCCGATGTCTTCTCAGCTTTGGAAGTTAAGGAAGTGAGATTTTTGCCAACATTCATGAGAGAACGCATAAATTCCTTTTGTGGAGCTGTTTTAGGAGCTCCGCAGCTGCATAATGTTCGCTGTCCAAGCAAACCATTAACTTGGCCGCGCACCGACTCAAAGCATGTGCAACCATTGTCAAACGCCCGGCCTGAGGTGATATCTCCAAGACAGAGCTTTGCGGGTGTGCCTGTGTGGTGAAGGGTTTGTGTGGTATAGGGCGGCTGTTGGTAAAGGCGATGAGAACTAGAGGGAGGGAGACGGGAGTCAGCCATTAGAACTGTAGCATCCGACTGGGATCGGTGGTGCGTTTTTTTGATTAACGCCACAGACGATTTGGCCTGCTGTTTCTGCTCCTTTTTCGAAAAGATCTCCTTCATTAACGCTAGTTTGGATTTACGCATGCCAGCACTGGGCACTAGATGGTCCTCTTGATTGTAATTGTAGGCTTCGAGCAGCCATAAGCACTTGAGCGAGAAATCTACCGATTTACGGCAGCGTATAGTCAAATATGGATCCAAGACTTCTGCTAGTTCATCCATTTGTATGTACATGACAATCAACTGAGGTATATAGAGATCAACCTCCTGGTCAGGAAAGCTAAAAATCTTATTGCCAATGAAACTGAGAACACCCGGCTCTTTGGAGTAGAACAGATAATGAACAGCAAAATGAATGTTAAAAACGGGCGATTCGAAGAAACGCAGTAGACCCGATGGCCCCTTCTCTGGCTTTTGATGTGAATCGGAAATTGGAGACCGTTCGCTGATAAAATACTTCACCACACCCGGTACAGGCACCTTTAATTTGTTTAAGGAATTAATGGATGAGCTTTTTGGTAGCAAAGCCATTTCGCTGCCAACGTTGGTCGATAAATCGCTATCTGCTATCGATCCTGGAAGGCGCAAGTTGAGTGTACGCTCGTTTAAGTTGGCTCCCGAGGAATCGGGATGAGCCGTCGCTGCGGCTTCGGCTGCTGCTGCCGCTGCTGCAGCAGCTTGTTTTTTGCTTGAGTTAGATGTTAGCAGACTAAAGAACTCCTTTTTCTTTGATATATCCGTTGGTGACTTCACCTGATCTTGATGTGGAGAATGGCAGCTGGTTGTTGCTGTGGAGTTTATAGGAAAGGGTGGACTAGCGGCAGCATCTTCACCGCTTTTCTGTTTAGCTGCATTTTTTTTTTCATGATTCTCTATAATGCTTTGAGCCGTGCGGAAAATGGCATTTTTGGTGGCACCGAAAAAGTTCTTAAATAAAACCTGATCATTCTTGTTCGTGGTCTCTGTGGGTGTGGGCGTAGGAGTGGGTGTGGCATTGATTGTTGGTGGCGGTGACGTCTCAATATCCATTACTGGCTCGATTTGATTTGGTGCCGATCCTAATTCCATATTGATGGCTGCCTGGGACATATTCATTACTCGATAGCGGGTTCGATCATCCACGTCGCTTTGCTGCTGCTTCTCCTGTTTTTGGTGTTTCTGTTTCCGAGTTGGACGCAGAGTGCGACAATCAATTTCGTTTGATTGTGTTGGCAGGTGGTAGCAACAAAGATGATCTGTTGTCTGCATTATGGCATTATACTCTTCGTCCATTGATGTGGAGTCCATCATGTCAAGGCATTCTTCTTGGGCGTCGGTGTCAGCATCAGGTACCACCGCATCGGTGTCCATTTCACCCGAATCCAACGATTCATGTGAGTGGCATATGCGGTTCAGTGATAATTGGTCTGATTCCGAGCCACAGATGATTCCTGTAATAAGGAAAAAATAGGGAGAAAAAACGTGTTTGAATGAGCATATCACAGTTTATTACAGTTAATACAAAGCTACCTGAGTCATCTGATCCTAGACTAGTAAGATCCTCCCGTTTCTTGCTGCTACCATTGCTACTGCAACTGTTGTTGCTACTGCTCCCACTGCCACCGCCAACGATCATCTCCTGACCAGCTGATTCGCTAGATTTGGGTCGTAAGCGCAGTGTCGGACACGATTCTACTAAAAGAAAAAAAATAAAACACACAAATTCAAATCAGTTCTTGACATCTAGGAAAAGTTTAAGAACTCTTATGCTTACCAACAACACTTGGTCGAGAACTAGAGCATGCGGCGGACTGCACCTGCTGCACAGGATTCACCTTAACGCCGATTGGCATTGTTGTCGCTATGGACGTTAGTGCTGGAGTGGGTGATGTTGATAGAGCTGTTGTTACACTGGCCGCTGTGGTTACAATCTTCGAGCACATATTTGTGCCGAGTATCGATGACGGGGAACAGAACGTATTCTCGCTCTCGGCATTAGGCGAGGAAATTTCAACCTGTTAGGAAGAGGAAAAAGATAGAAATGGGTGAATGTTGGCAAACAGAATATGTATATATGTTCAACAGTTAAAAGATTGAGTGAGAGAGAGGGGAAGAGTGTAAAAGAGAGCTAATAATATGCATACATACAAACATATGTAGTACATATGTATGTTCATAGAGAGAGAAAGGTAGCGTGCTGTTGAACTGTTGAAACTGTTATGACATGTAAAGCTTTCCCACCCTCCAGCTCTCCTCTTGCGTTGCTTTTCATTGCCTAGTCTTGATAACCAGAAATGTACACAAATATTTAGCGCAAAACTAAGTGCAAAATGTGAATAACAATGCCAAGAAGCGATAAAAATATAAATAAACACACACACACACACACATACAGGTGCTTACAAAGAGAAAAAGATAGAAAGAATCCGATACATGCATACATACATATGTATGTAGAAACTTCACAAAACTTTCCAAATTTAACTGCGTTTTCTAGGATTAAGGGTTTTGTTTGTCACTTTTGTGACTGTTTTGAGCGATTAAATTTGCATATGTGCATATGTATGTACTTATGTACATACATACATATATGGACACCCAATAATAAGTGTATTAAAAATTCGTCTGGTTGTCTTTTGTTAATTCTTGATGGTGTGTGTATATTTGTGTGTAGCTACATGTATGTATGTAAACATATACATATGTATGTATGTGCACACAGATTGATTTTAGTGGGGGGAGAACTAGAAATATTTTACTCACCTCCGGTATGCGTTGCAAGGCGCTGTCGAGACTGCGATTCCGATGATGCTGGGTGTGATTTATGCGTGTATTCGTCACCTGTGACACAGGTGGCAGCAATATGCCCATAGATCTGTGCAAAATAAATAAAATATGTGGTACCACTTTAGTTACTTGTACGTAGCTAATTAGTAATGCGGAAAAATCAATGCAATTGTTGTCGATTTGTCATCAAGATACATACATACATATGTATGTTTATTTTTTAGTGCAAAACTATGCAATATGTCCTCTCACAACTTACTTTTTGACGACTAGCGCTAAATACGTCGTACTTAATCAGAATGCAAAGTTATTAGCTATCTGTAGACGATACAACTGATGCCCTTTAAATTAAATTAGCATGCCACCAAAAACAATGCGCGTGAACACACAAAAAAATCAAGAAAAATAAAGAAACACACACTAAAATAAAAAGAGATAGATGAAAAGAGAGAGAAAGCTCCACAACAGCGCTGTTGAAGCTTTTCAGAGCAGTGATGCCATGCCATTCTTTTAGAAGCAAAAAAAGCCAGTTGGAATGTGTAATAATCTTGCAATAATTTTGCATTAGCAGTAGCTGCAAATATTCCCACGTTAAGTCTGACAAATTTTTTCCAGGCGACACATTTCTAACTTCTAAATCATGCAGAAAATTGTTTATTTCGAAAAAGAAGCCAAATATATTTTTAAAAAAGGCTTCAGCCGTTTAAAAAAGCCAGATTTGACGTGAAAAAAGCGGAAAGGGGAGCACTGTTTCAGAGACACTGGGAGCTTGATGACGTAGGCAAGAGCTTTACTTTAGAGAGAAGCTAACAAAAAAAATGGGTATTTCCAATTGGAGATGGGCTACTGTCACATTTTTGAATCACGACACGCACGATTCGTGATGATCAAGCCCAACTTTATCTAAATCTGACGACTTTAAAAGCTGGGTGACGAACTTCTAATCTCCTAATCGTTGGAAAGAATATGCACTTACACATATACATATACATACAGCCAATTAATAGATTAAGTCATGAAAACTTTTTCTACTTTGAGGTTTAAGAGCCTTTATTTTAGAATTTAATGGAATACCTATGTATTGATGTATTAGTGCTGAATTAAATAACGAAACAATAAATATTGCTAGAGATAATCACCTTTTACGGTATTTCGGAGCTGCCACCTTTGACGTAGTACTAAACACACGACTTGTCCTGACCTAATAACTAATGCACTAATTCTAATTTGGCCTATGGTATATCTTTCGTAGTACTTTTTCAGAGGCATTTATGATATAACTTCAGTTCAAACAAAACGCCAATAGATAAGGGGCGTTGAATATCAGTTTTTTGTTGTTTAGGGCGTTAATAATGCTATATTTTGTCTAAATTGGAATGCTCTTCACAGGTCGTGATATCCAATTGTTGTGGACATTGACAGCAAAGGAATTATTATGATTGTTGTTGCCTTTTATTCTGGTATTGTTGTTTCAAGCACATTCTCGACATGCCAAACAACCATATTGGATGTCTTCGTTCGTCGTTGCATCAATTATATACGCATTGGCAATCATTTGTTGCGGTTGCAGCCGCCGCATTTAACCTACCCGCATTGCTATAATCTTGATTGTGTTTGACTGGCGTTGCCAGATTATAATGCGACGCCAGTTCACTTTTCACACTTTTCTTCTCAGCAGCTCATCATCACGTTTCACATTCATTTTACGTAATTGCTAAAACCGCGTAGCTACAATTGAAGGTCTTCGTATTCCACGCGCCGGAGGCACTGATTAGTTAACAGTTCAATATGAAAGCAAGACGATTTCGTTATTTTCTTGTCTGCTTATCAAATCTAATGATCCAAATGGCTACTCTTCTAGAGCATAAATATTTGTCATAATTCGTATATCAATGTTAAAGTTTTGAGCTTATAATTAAGCTGCATCTTTCGACTATAATAGAGATCGAAAGCAATCGTTTGCGTTTTTCCAGTCTTTCACCTGCTGTCTGAACCCTTCCCAGCAAGTGTGTTGATACCAATTGTAGGTTCATTAACAATTACCGAGAGATTGGAGAACAAAACATTTAAAAATTGGGCATGAACACTTAAAAGGACAACGATGAGAAATGATTCAAAAAAAACCAATTCCAATCACCCAAGGGCAACATAGCGAATATTACTTTTCCTACCTACGCCAAGATGCCATAGAGTGGGGTAGGGTGGTGTTGGCATGGACAAAAGCAGAAGCTATGCGGCTGCCGGCGGCGCACGCACACAACTGACATTGCGCAGGGTGTGGCACATTATCAACAGGATACACACTCACAAGTAAGAGTAAAGGATGTGGTAGAGGCAAACGTATGTATGAATGTGTGTGTGTACATAGTGTCGAATAAACCAGTTCACAAGTTTGCCAATATTTTGTTTTTAATAATTTGGCATAAATTTCGTCAATTTTACACTGAATAGTCTTTTCGACTGTCGGATAAAAAAGTGAGATACTGAGAGAGAACTATCGCTGTAGGCATTGTCTAAGATGAGTCGTGTTTCCGCATTTTGTTGCCGTTAATGTTTTTGAGTTAGGCAATTAATTTAATGGAGTTGGCCGAGGCAGCAACCAACCACGCCCACACATTATTTGTAATCTAAGCAGCATTTTATTTGCAATTGCTATCGATTGAGCACAGATGAATGACTACTTATTGATGGTCCTTATATTATATGATATTTATTTCAATAAATTGTCTGCAGTTGCCAATTAGCTTTATTAAGACTAGACAAACTCGACGCGCAAAAGACTTATGCCAGGCATTGCATATCAATTGGGGAATCTCGCCCCAATGTTAAACGAACAAAGTTTCCAATTAGATGAACAGAGGACGTAGAAACTAAAGTACAACTGGGGCATTACTCTCTCTCTATTTGCAACTCCTTTAAATGGTCACGATGGACCTTTACGTAAAATTGCAGTGGTTTGCAGTATTGCATATTCCATATGCAGTTTTAGTTTCTTAGGAAATTTCCCTCTTTTCATGGCTACTACAAAAACGCACATACATATACCAAGTTGTTGTTGACTCTTTGTTTACTATACTTTCCATAGAAAACACCAAAGAGCTTGGCACACATTGCTGCTGTTTCCACAACATACGTAAATTCCACCATTCATGCAATGTGCTGCATACGCTCCAAGTCAAGTGTAGGCTTTTATAGTTTAGTGAAAATCCGTATACAAAGTACACAAACACGAACTTCTACGTATGCGTTTTGTACACAAACAGTATTTTACCTTGGATCAGTAGTCTTGGAAATCTAGAAATCAACAAGATATGCAATTTTGATGGATTTTGGTTCCAAATACTAATTAATATGTAATATATGTATTAAAATATAGACCCAATTTCAATAATCTGTACTTTGGTACTTTGAAAGCTATAGCTCTAAAACTGTGGGACTAGTTTGGGACTAGCCAAACTATGTGAGCCTCCTCTGGTAGAGGAAGAACCTTACTGCTTTATGGAAATAGGAATTGTCCGCAGTTTTCTAGGAGCACACGAAGAGGGAGTTGAGAAAATGAAACGAATGACGTTAGATGTGTGACGAAAAACAACCTTCTTACCAGAAAAGATAGAGAACTTGCAACGACGCTCTGTCCAGAAGGACTTATAAAGAAACAAAGTTAACTACAAACGACAAAAGATCATTACATTAATCACTAAGAGCTAACACAAATAATAAAACTTTATCAAACTTGCAATAATTATGACAGTTTTCTAATTAAAGGTTTTTATAAGCGGACAGTTGCAATGACTCACCTGAAATCCAAACTTAAGTTCCTTTGGTGTGTTGAAATGCGTTTGGGCGGATTGGCTCCATTGGAAGTGATCGCTTGGCCACCGACAGCTATGGTGAGGTTGGGTCGTCCGTGCACTGAAGGCATAGATTGATGGTTGGTCCCCACCCGACTTAGACTGAGGCGCGGCTTTGAGTAGCGCGAGTGCTTTGGCGTGCTGGCTGCCGAATTGACTGTCGTTGGCAGAATGTTTGCACCGCTGTTGTTGCTGAGGGGCAATGTGATAGGCGCTGTCATAAGAAAGGTGGGTATATAATCTCTATCACCGGCCGTGAATTGGCGCGTCATCATCACAGGCGAGGCCAGCGGCGTGCCATTTTCACTTGACTGGGAGTGCAGATGGCTATGTGGGGCGCCATCTAATGATCCCAATGAGGAAAGGGTATTAGTTGAGTGCAGGCTTAGGCTTGGACTGGGAGCTGATTGTGGGGCAGGTGGTTGTGGTTGTGGTGGTGGTGTAGTGTCCGAGGCCACTGTTGGACTGTGAACGACAGTGCTATTGCTATGTTCACTAGAACTGCTGGTGCTAGTGCAGGCAGCAGATGCTGAGTGCTCGGATATGTCATCCTCCGGCCAAATTTCAACCAAATCCAAGCAGTTTCCATTCTCACCCATACCAATTACCAGACCATTTTCACTTCCACTTTTTGTGTTGCCATTCATATTGAAGTCAGACAGACGCACTGTGGCCGGCATACAATGATCAACTACATCCACTCCAGCTATCGCACCCTCAGCAGGAGCACTATTAACACCATTGGCTGGGCGAAGAAGATTCAGTATGCCAGTCTCAGCAGCAGAGGATCCGCTGGAGCTGCTCTCATCTGCTACAGCAGCCGTTGCCACTACCACGACGGGTGAAAGCAGTTTATTGGCTGTTTCGATTTCGCGGATGTGGCGCAAGTACTGATAGCCATTATCCTGGGCTACCAGCTTTTTTTTGGTGACAGCTCCCATCCCAACAGTGATCGCGGAGGGCGTGGCGGAGGGTATCGCTGCTGCTGAAGCCGACTGGTTATTAGTTGGAGTTCCGGCGCTGGTTTTGTTTTTGGTTTTAAAAGCGGAAATAACGGAATTCATTTTGATGAGACTTTTGTTGATAATAGGAGAAGAGGAGAACAAAGGAATGGAAAGCCAGTCAGACTTTCAGTCTCTAAATTGCAGTTGCTTCACAAATCTTGGCTTAAATCTGATGATGATAATGAGGCACAACCTTGAGTTCCATTTCTAAGTGCTATTGTGATTGAGACATGTCCCTTAACTCATTTGGCTTCAGTATTATGGTCCACATACTGCTGAAAAAAAAAGAAACTTTAATGAAATATATAAAAATATAAAACATTTGTTTAGTCAGTGAGCAAACATACACCTATGTGATTCTTTTTGGCATATGAGTGAATAAACCCGAATCAATGACGGAAAATTCATAAAAATAAATCGGCCAAATGAACAAATTTAATATAAATAGCAAAACGCGCCAACTTGAATCGCTCAAGTGGCCATGAAAAGATATTAAGATAGAAGATCATACCCAAATACATATATTATATAGTACCTGGGCAGCCATATGTATGTATGTTGGTATGTTTCAGTATCTGTAGCAGTGCTAGACGACAGTGTCAACAAATAGGCCGTGCCGAAGTTTGTATACCCTTACAGTTTTGATCAACTTTCTTAGAGCGGTGTAAATATGGCTAAAAATAGCTTCCGGGATCGTTTTCAAATATTCCTGATGACTCTCTTGCACTCGTTTGCGGTTGTCATGTTCTTCGGTCATTTGGACCCCCTTCAATTCTCTCTCATTAATCGGATTGTTTACTATTGATGAGCTATTGCTGCTACTGACCCAATTTAGGCACTCTGTGAAGCCGTTTTTATTGGAGACAAGTGTACCTTGTATTGTTGCCTTGTATACGTGACATGTTGTAAGTCCATGCATACATATGTATGTTTGGTTTGCAATTGCTTGATTTAGAAAAAAAATTTTGAATGAAAATTTTGAAAAAACGAAAAGGCGTGGCAACAAAAAGAACGAGGATGGGGATAGGGATTCTGTTGACTAAACAAAGCGAAGAGGTAAGCCGCATTGGGTGGCAAATCGAAGCAGACGGCAGTCAGCTGTCTTTAATTAATTTTAGTGCAAAAAAATGAATCAACAGAACAATAAGAACAGTAATAAACAAACTGATATAAATTAACATATATGCAGGTATATTCTGTTTAATTACGCCTTCTAAAACATTTTGTTTTACTGAACACAAGGAGCCAGACTTCCGATGCTAGACTCGATAGCCCCAATATAACACATAGCAACATCGTTCACCAAGTATTTTGCTTCATCATTCTTACAATATATAAAGAAGGGTGTGGTTTTACTATTTATATCTCTAACTACGAGCAATCGGTGTGTTGTAATAATTTAAGAATATACACACATATATACGTACATAGATATATCTGTGTTCATTCATTTATGCAAAGCGACACTCAGTCATTTAGTCAATCAGTGCGAATATTTCCGAATTTCGATATTAAGGAACAAGAATTTTAAGTTGCACACATTTGGGTGTTCGCTCTGCATCACTGGTGGAGAATCTGGAATTCTTATGACTTTTGTTTTTACATTTAAATGTTGTAACATTTGCCTTTAAGTCTCTTCTAGTAAATGAAGTAGTGTAATCTGAACTATTTTATGCAAAACCACTTGACTCGTCGATATAGATCTTACTCACATTTCGAATATATCAAGTTACAAAAAACGTCTAAAAATCAGCGTCGGCCTGCATTTGTTACTTATTGTGTATGAAAATCACTGACTCACATTATAATAAGTCATAATAATGCATTCATAATCAGAAATATTCAGACTAACAAAAAGCTGTCTTTTTAGGGAACAACTCTAAGATAGACCAAAAATGAACAAAGAGCTCCAAACGCTCTTTTGCTTATTTACACTGGTTTTTTAATGCAGGCATTGTTACCTTGTCTTTTTTTTGTCACCGAAAGAAATGAACATCGAGAACACAGTATTGTGCGATCTTTGGAATCCACAATCATTCTTAATTGTCAATCAATATATGTGTGGTTTGCTCAAAGAAGTTGACCTCAATGTCAGCACGAGACGAACAGCAATAGAGGAAAAGACAAAAACAGGGGCCGGCGAAAGAGAGAATTTATTATATTTAATTTTTAAATGACAAAAGTTAAAAAGGCAAAAACAATTATCAAAAACATTTTGGTTGATGAAAAAACAAAGAGAAGACAAGTCTGTTGTATGTTCATATGTATGTACAAGCACACACTTTAATATAAATAAATACATACATACAATATGTCTCTAATATATACATAACAACGCAGTCGTTCGTTTACTACACAAAAGCACCACCAAACCAAATGGAATTTAGTGAAACGGAATTGAATAAAGCTCTAAAAAACACAAAAAAAGGAAAGCCGACTAACGTAAATTATAAACGGTTAATTTTTGAGACGACAATTTCTAGTAAAATCAATTGGGAAATCTGATTCCATTCTCTACACACACACACATATGTATGTATGTATACATCCTGAAAGAGAAGAACTTGCATTCATCGAAATTTCACTTGTTTGTCCTTAGGTTCTTTATTTCAGTTACAGTGAAACAAAACAGAGGCTCAAATTGATGACTTGAATGGATCAATCACTGTTCTTAGTTCTGAATGTATAAATAAGTATCGCAGCGAACATGATGACACTACTATAGACACAGTTGTTTCGGACTTAGCGTCACACACAGGTTGATCGACTTGTTGCTGTTTCTCTTGCGGTAGCTGCTACAAGAAATTGCACAAAATTGCAAAGTTGGTAGAAGTGTGAATCGACGGCCATGAAACAGAAATAATATAACATTCTTTGTGTGTGTTTGTATAGGCACATCCTGCTCGCCACACCAGGTGTCACCAATCTCAACAAATGTCCTCCCTTTAGCAAAGCCTAAAAATTAAATTGAGAAGTCCTCGTACATTTTGAGAACACCTCGTTCCAATACATAGAGTAAGTTGTTCATCGATAAATGTTTACCTTCTACGCCTTGACGGGTTACGAAATGACAGAGCAAACGCCAAGTAGCAGGCCCCAAAGTGACGGATCGCCAAACCTGTTCTGGTTCTCCAAGATCCGATTCGATTTGAAATTTTTGGCAAATCAATCATTTCTGTGAAGTTAATAAAGAAAAACAGACAAAGACCTATTCAAGCAATTATCTGTTGCAAAGACAACATTTACCACAGACTTCACAAATGTCCGACCACCAGGTGGCCACACATTTACAATCTTGCACTCGATATTTTTTTTCTCCCTCTCGTTTTCTTGCCAGAGATCTCGATCTCTTCCAAAGCTTTTGCAGCTGCAGTGGCAGCTAAGATTTGCACTTGCGCAAGAGCCTCGCTGCTGGTTGGTTAGGTCACTTTGTTTGCTGACTCGGTTAGCCCGTGGTCAAGTTTCCCTCTCTTTACTCTCTTAATGGGTGTGCCAGTCAGGCAGCTACTGCTGCAATGTTTAAATTTTATCGGGCGAGCGGGCACATGATAAAAGCGTGAACTGCATTTCGGTTATCAGTTGAACGAACAAACGTTTGGTACTTCATTTCAATCGAAATCATACACGATTTCATTTTACTTTAAACGCAAGGTTAATAATTCATTTAAATTTTGTTTTTATAGTAGTTGACTGATTTGGACTAATGCGAACTTTTGTGCACAGCTGGCTTCAAGGTTGCTGATTCCGAATAGAAATGAAACTTGTTAAAGCGGAGTTTTAGCCTCTGGTTAGATGGATTACCACGTCTGTTTGTATGCGCAGTATATGACTACATATATAAATGTTTGATTAGGACCTTATATTTAGGTCTCTCGGAAGAGTTGGACTGAACAGTCCTGTAACATAATGAATGTTAATACTAAATACTTTTACCCGACCCTCGTTTTTAACATTGATGATAAAGTGTATTGCATTATTTTCTGCATTCCTATTGCAACAATAAAAAGAAGAAGTATAAAACACACTGTACCGCAAATATATTATGAATTCTTTAAATTGATGATGATCATAATGATGAAAATGGCGATGATGACGTCGGCAAGAAGAAATGTTATTTTGCTGCTCCGGTTGCTGGCAGACTAATTTTATGCTTCATGGCATGCCAATGCGCGCGGCGTTTCCCCAGCATTAGAAATCATTATTTCGTGTTCTACATAATAAGTACGTAATAATGAGGAGGATGGCCAAAGGATTAACATGAACCATCAAATATGCACTTTTACTAAGCTCGGTGATAAGTTCCAATACATATGTATGTATGTGCGCACATACTTTCATGTACCTCTTTTCTGGCACAACATATCTTTCTTTAAGTCACTTCCCTGTCTATTCTTGCCACTTGATTCTTTTGACTAATAGAGCCAGATATCGCACAATATTAAATATAAAGTAGTAATCGCATAGCGCTGAAAAACAGCTACTGCTCCCCTATCTTGTCTCTTGGCATTAGAAAAAGTTGAGTCAGATATTCACAAAACATGTGTCGTAGTAATCCAGAAGACAATCATGGACGTAAGATGGCGCATGCATCTATGGAAAGTAAATATTTAATAAACATTTCTACCTACATACACACAAATGCATTCATTGTATAGATGCTACAGATGCTTCCTTTTAAGCCTCGCAAACATATGCTCACAGCTTTTGTATGAAACTGGCGAGAGCTAGCAATAATGAACGATGAGATCATTAACACGATTGTTTTTTTGGCATACTTGATGAGATACTCGTTTAAGTTCTAGTGAAGTTCAGTATGTCCAAAATGATGTTTTTCTGCCAGTTTAAATAAATACAACTCGACGAAAAGCTGAACCAAATTCGTTTACCAAATTGGATTTCCTTAGACATATCATCCCACATTCCATAAACTACGTTTGAGTTGGAGCAAGGGCAATGCGAAATTTTGATCGGCCCCCATTCGCCATATAATAGGGCTAATTAACATCTGCCAACTGTGTTGAATGTTAAATAACTGTAAACAGCAGTCATCAACCATTATGAGCAAGCTATGACCACACAACACTATACAAGATATTCGACCCGGCGGCGGCACAGTTTGGGTTTTTTTTGTTAACACTTTCACGTTTAGGTTAGGTCACATACTATACATATACATACATATATGCAAATCGCTAGCGACGGCTAGGCCAACTGGCTAATGGTAAAGAGCAATTTGCCCAATAATATTCAGTTGCAATCCAAAATCTATATCGCCATTGTAAGAGAGATTCGTTGTTGTTATTTTATTATTGCTCTGGTTTTCAATTTTGAAAGGGACATGCTTAAATGGCATATCAAATTTGATTCGCAGCGAAATATTATTATATATAGATGAATATATATGTAGCTGATCGTTAAACTCCCACCCGTATTCGTAGACGGAGACAACAACGCTTCTCAGCAGTATCTCAAATTGCCAGCGAAATCCAACTCAACTTGTTTAGTATGAAGGTCAACCAGACAAGATCCAATAGACCGACAAGACACGTGAAAATTGCGTCGAGAGGAAGCCCAGTTCTCTATTATATACAAACATATGTACATGTACATATGTATTTCTGTGCATATATTTTAACAAAGAAGGCTAAACAATATTTCCATGATCAACTTAACTGAATGTAACAACCCCGATTAAGATGTCACTGATCACTGCACAGTATGGAACAATATTTCACCATAGAAACGATAGGCTATTAGGAAGACAAAGGCTTTATCAAAGTGCCAATCGAATTGGTTAAACATTACCTCAAGGTTTGAGTGAAATTACGTTTATAATTCGTTAATAAGGGTCAACGGTTTCCCTTATATCATCGGTGAGACATGACATCACAGATTACTGACAATGTAGGAAACTTTGTATGTAGAACTTTCAGTCAAGGGGCATACAGTTTACTTTAGATATCAAATCGGCTCCGACAAAGTTCAAGAGCGTTCGACTACCAGCAGTCCACGTAAAAGGTGAACTGGTAACAACGACAACAAACCGGCAACGTGCAACTTCGAAAGTTGTCGCTTAGCTGCGCTGCACTCGTCATAGTAGCACATAATAAAGCCGAATCGCACTTATAAATGATCTAAATTGCACCCAATAGAACAATTTAATACGTAAACATGTAGCTACTAGCTACATACATATGTATATAACAATGCCACTTAATTTAAATGTATAAGAAACTAAAATGAAAACTCATAGACCTTATTTCTGGGACCTTTTAAAAGCAGTTTACACGTTTAATCCATTTAAATAATGCAAATTTAAGTATTCCCTCCAGTTTGACAAACCTCAATGATCTATTTAATGCGTGGATCGGGGATCTGTTGGGGATTTTCCAATTTCACAGACAATTTTTATATAGAAAGAAGTTATCAAATTGGTACTCCGACTTCTGAATACCCTGTGCCAAATGGCACTTTTATGGAATAAAATTTCTAGGTCAGACCCGATTTTGACGAAAAGCTTATCAGACTTCAAGGTTCCGCGTTAAGATAGAAATTATTTTTTTTTTTAAATTACTGCTCTGCTCTCTTAAGAAAACAAATATATCTTGTCATACAGCGTAGGTTTTCCACAGCATTGGCAATTAATGACCGAGGGAAAACTCAAATGTTAGGCTTTCATCTTTTTCGTAAGTTTTTACCTTTAGGGAGAAAGCCAAGCTAATACAATGAAAGAGAGACACGAAGACGGCGACGGAGATGGCAAGATGAAGATTGATTACCTTTATCTACTACGTATACACATATGTATGTCCGCATCGTCGTTGCACTCAATTTCGAAACCTCATGAGCAAATATTTCGTTTAATTATGATTTGAATAGTGAGTGGAGTGGAGCGTATGTTGGGATTGAAAGTGTACCGCAAAGCAGAGAAATTCCCATTGTTAATTTGGATTTTTTTTGTACAATTGGTAGTCAAGTTTCAGTAAAACTGATTGAATTATCTATATTTAAGAAATTTAATGTACACTTACATACATATAGAAACTTACATTTTCTTCATTTCCTTTCTTGCAAAAAAAAAAAAATGGAAATAAAAAGCAAGCATACATATTGTATGTAGCATAAATCATGGTTTATCTATTCACTCATTTTATCATTTATGAGAGCTATGATTATGATTTTATCATTTATTCAAATAAACGTAAATTAAATGTTAATCTAATCACATTTAGGGCATCATTCATATACACACCATAATGCATTTGGCTGCTGCTGCAGCTCGCCCCCAAAAACATTTACAACACAAAAAAAGAAAAGATTATTTTTGAGCCGGACGGAAATTGCATTTTCATGGTTAACAGAAAGAGAAGGGTAAAGAAGTAGCTACTCTCCTTTCTCTAACAGTAGATGATGATATGGAACTCGCTCATTTGCTTCTAGATACTTTTTAAAATGATGTCAACTTCCATCATAATTTGCTATTGCATATTATTTAGCATGAAGCTTATCAGTAGTCAACTTACTAAGATTTTAAAACTGCGAAAATGCTTAAATTGAGCGATAATCAAATGGAACGAGACACAGACTCGTCTGTGGGAGAGCGAAGAGTAACGTCTCATCATTTCTCGTTTGAATTTATAAATAAGTCGTGTACAATTTATAGGCGTACTATATACACACATACACATAAGAATATAAATGACAATATCATGTATCTTTAATCGCGAGGGTTGCCCCACAAAAGTTACGGAGTTCGGTAAATTATTTTAAAGGAATACGTACATCTAAGATGAAATATATTTTAGGAAGGAACCACAATAACATGTGTGTTTCTGCTATGTTTTATTTGACTTACATATGTCTTTCTGGAAAAACTTATAAAGAAACCTTCGTAGATGCGGGCTTTACAATGGCTTTTAATAAAATTCCAGATGTGGCTGGAATGCATGTCACTTTTGAAATATTTCCAGTTCAGCTACTGTTCATGTATTTGGGTTCGGGTTTTGGGCTTATGTTTGGCATAAATTTGGATTGATGAGACGGGTTCAGTTTTTAGGGCCAGAGTATTTGAATTTAGCTGCGGCGATGCTGTTAAGTGACATGAGGATCGGGGTTATGATGGGTTGCATCGAATTGAAGTGTCTTAAATTGAAACTAGATGCTGTTTCTCTCCCAATTAACGCGCTGAGCATTTTTCTCAATTGCCTTAATGCGAATCCAAGAATTTTAGATTTTGACTCAATTTTGATTAAAGTCACAAGAACACACACACTCACAACCTTCTTCGATGAAAAAAGTGGTATTTACGTTTGGCACCTGCAAAAATAATTGCATAATCATCCCAAGCGCGTGGGCTGCTGTGAATGAAAGGAATCGGGCGCTGATGTCGGATACTTTCACTTTTTTGCACATTATGCACCTGCCCGCTCCCTTTTCGGTGTATAGCGGTAGGGAAAATACAAAGAAAGTTGTGTTGAATTGTTTGGCTTGTTTTGGGGCTTTTTTTTTTTTGGTGACTGACTAAAAAACTTGACCTTTTCCTTGGTGACTACTTATTAGTTGCATAAATTGTTTAAAAAGAATACGATATGGTCCCACAGAACCAATTCACGAGAGAGTTGTGTATTGGGGATTCTTACTGAAAATACTACATGAAACGATAAAACCTTGTTTGCGTCGCGCGCAATCTGTCATGTCGTTGTTCTTTGGTCCTAGGGAATAATACATTTTATTTTGTATAGGCTCGTTAAGTTCATCTTTCATTTGACTATGGTGGAATGGATAAGCTACAGAAAGAACGAATATTTCCTAATTGAACTTACTAGCTGGTGGGGGGTTAGCTCGGTTTTTTTCAGTTGTATTGAGATAGCAGCATCTGCTTCTCAAGCGAGCGTCCACTTGTTTCTTATCGGCAACTGCGAGTTCGAAGCGTCACCACCACCATCCCTACCTCGACCCGCACTCCACCAATTTCCGCCAGTCTGACAATCTTGGACTCGGGTTTGTCAATAAATTATTTATCAATTTTAATTTCCGCTTGCTGGTGCTTCCAACGAACGCACAAAACGAGCAACAAAGGCAAATAGACGGACAAAGTGAATGGCAAATTTGAGTTTGTGTTTAAAAATAGAGCCACTAGTTAAGTTGGTTTTTTACTATTATTACAGTTTACAGTTTCGCTTCAACGCAGACAAACAGCTTTGGATTGGATCGAATTCGATCTAGTGTCGGAAATTTAACCACAAATGCCATGCCAAAATACAAAACAGGTACGTCAGTGTATGTACTATGTACATTTTCTAAACAATCAGAAAAAATACAAAATTTCTGTTTTGGATGCGCGCCGCATATTTGCTGATTTCCCCTCTTTGAATGTATTACAGACTCTTCACCCAGCAGACCTAGACGCAGGCACTTGGCCAACTCTTCGGCTAAAGCTTAGCCCGTATTCGGTTATTTGCCAATGTGCGACGACGGAACAACGATGACGACGATGACAACTGCATTGTTAAATTTTGTTTTGGCTTATATCATTATGTCACGCCGTTCATATGTAAGGCCATTTGAAACAATAATGTCAATTTAATTGTCGGCAGACCCTGGATTTGTCGCGACTTCATTACACCGTTGCAATTTTCACAAAAAATCATTGGGCAACTTTGTGTTCGGCCGCTGCTGCTGTTGGTGGGTGCGACTAGGAGTTGCGTGACCCAAGAATCGCGCCAATCAAATCGAAGCCAAACCAAAGCATAGCAAAGCAAACCTGAACCAAAGCTAAGCTTGGCTTCACCGTGCCAAGCAAAGTTTTTCTTTTGCGGTTTCTGTTTTTCTGCTTTTCTCTCTTGTCCTCATCACTTTGGCTTCTCTTTCCTCTCACATGCTGCTGCTGTTGATAGTGGTTTTGTTGTCATGTCTTGTGTTTACATCGTCCAATTTCATTATAAGAGGGTCACACTAAAAGTTCTTCAAAAAACTACTTCAAACCATTTTTGCAACTTATAAACCTTCCGCATTCCGATTTCGGTATTAAACTAAGACGACATGGTTGTTTACCCCGTATTCATTTGATTTTAGGTATTTTACAGTACCGAATTAGTGACACCCTTGAATAATTGCTTTAACAATTAATCCCATTGTCAGAGAATAAAGTGAGGAACAGAAAAGTTATATTTTTTAAAAAATATTTTCTGGAAACTTTTAGTTATAGCCTCGTACATTGCTTGGCACTTAGTTTTGTTGTTGTTCTTCTTCTTTTTCAAAGAGTTCAACGACATTGAGGCCTTTTTGTTGAATTGGCAGTATAATTTGTGCATTATTCGAACTTGTTTACCGATTCGGTTTTTATACAAAAAGAAAGTCAATGGCCGACTGATTTGAGAGCGAAAGAGAAGATTCACTTTCGCATATGAAATCTTAACGAAAAATGTGCGCACAATAATTTAGTAGACGCGGGTAATGAGAGCCCAATTATTGGTTATCAATTTTATTGAGTGGGGGTAAGGAAAACAGTAGCAGTATCCATGAAATCAAAAGAAAAGCTTCAACAATAGTTTGAGACTCAAACTTTGAGTAATTCAAAAACGAATGATCTTGAAACTTCTTCGTAGAAAGACAAAAGCCAACTTGGGAATAATGTAGTAGGCAAATAAAAAAGAACCTAATCTTTATTGTTTCCCATTTCCCGCCCGACGATCAGTATTATGTTCACTTCAATTATGCTGAGCTTACCATATCTACGAGTATTTCCGAGTAATAGGATTTCGATTCTCATCTGAAATAATCCGCAATCATTTATACATATACATGTATGTTATGTATGCATGTAGATGTATTATAATAAGACAAGTTGGTTATTTTCAGTTAAACACTTTCACTCGTTGTTGTTGCTTTTACTTTAAAAATTGCAATTGACAGCAAATTTCTATTATGCGATTTTTGTGATCATTATTACAGGTGGAAATAGTAGGTTTCGGCACCTCATTTAACTTTTGTTGTTGTCTAATTTTTTTTCGATTTACACTCTTCTTCGTTTGCTTCTCGTCTTCTTCTGTTATGTTTCTGCTTCGTCTTCCTCTTCTTCTGTTATGACTCTGCTTAGCAATAAACAATTGAGTATTTTTGTTGTTGCACAAGCCAACCACAAAACGACGACTGGCAAAAAATCTCGTTTCGCTTTGCTAGTATGTGTGAATGCGAGTTGTCTCTTTGCCAGTGTATTTATTCATGGGCATGTATGTACGTACATATGTGAATATGCGTGTGAAAATTTTGCGCAATGCAAACGAAAAATTACAACTTTTCCTCATGAGACACTTGTTAAAAACTTTTCCATGCTAATAATTCGATTTGGTTCACTTTGTTATAATCAAGGCGCGTATTTTCTATTTTCAGGGAGCGACGACACCTACACATACACACAAGAGTACAACACAAAAAAAGAGACGCGCCCATGCAAATTGTGTTTGTGTGCGTAGCGTGTGTACGGAATGCAAAATGCCTCACTACTTTAACACTTTGTATTTATGCATTTTTTCCTTTGTACGAACCAACAATTAATTAATTAATGTGTACACACATCGACACATGCACTAAACACAATGATACACAAAAAAAAAACAACGCACGAAACTCCGACCGCACAACTCTTTAACTTGAAAACAAAAAGAAGAATGAAAAAAAAACATAGCCCAGAAAACATTTTTTATGTTAACGAAGGAGAATAAGAGAGATACTTCCACTTACCAACACTATTATATTTTGCCGCTATTTTACAGAACAATATAGTGAATATTTGAATAAAACCGCCAAAAGAGAGGGTATCCTACACGGGCAGAATTGAACGTACAAACTCATGAAATCTAAATAGAAAAATAGGAATTATTTAAAAACAAAGTAATTATAAAAAATAAATTAACCCAGTGACTATATTTTCAACATGTGTTAATAACAGCACTGAAACGGTTTCTTCTTAACAGTTTCTTAACAGACTTCGAACTGTTTTAGCTTCCAATTTTTTTTTATTTAATTGTTTTTGCTTTATATATATATTCTCAGTTACAATCAGTGCATTTTTTTTACCAATGGTTACTACTGCTAGCGAATGTTAAAAAAAACTATGGGAATTTTATACGAGTTCAAAAAGAGTAAGAGGCAAACATCGGTAAGGAAACACAATTAATATGCACATTTCATCAGGGCCAGCATCTGTAAAGATATTAAACATATTTACACAATTAGTTAAAACAAAAATAAAAAATATAAATTCATTTGGTACATTAAATATATATACATATATATAATAAATATATAATAGTGTTGGCCACTCAAAGTGCAGTACTCTTTAATATACATACTTATGTATGTGTTTAATGTATCATTGAATGTTTTTGATTACTTAAAAATTTACGATTTATTTAACAAACATCAATTTTATTGGCTAAAAGAAGTTTTCTTTAAACAAAAAATCTAAGCTGTTGGAAAATAGGAAAATCATTCTAGTTTAGAAACATTCTAGATCAGCACAACGAGTTCAAAATGTATTGGTCGTGTTTATATAAATCGGATGTCTAATCGGATTTCGACACAACTATTTCAACAATTTGGCTGGCTTGATAACACCAAATTAGATGTAACTTTACAAATTGATTGAAAATTGCATTTTGAAAAGATTTCGAAACACAATTGGAATGCAAAACTGAATGTTGAAATTGAAGACTTCTTGATCGAAAACATGCATTATTATTAGTGTTGATGTCCATTCCAAAAGCGGGTAGAAAATAATTTTTTGCTTCCTCGTTCCAAACCTTCGACTGCTGCTCAATTCCACCAACGGTTTGGTTTGGCAGAAATAAATTGAATAATGCGTTTTTAAGTGATGCTTAGACGCATTCTTCAGTAAATTGTGCAATTGTTTGAGTGGATGCGGGATGAAAATGGAGAGACAGACGACTGCATCAGACATTGCAAGCCGAAATTAGAAAACAACTTGGTATGCCAGACAGAGATCTGAAATCTTCAGGCTCAGATTAGGAAACCGAGCGACATGCAGTGGCCTAGCTCTCCATTGCGTGAGTTCAACAATCTGTGAATTGAATTGGATTGGCGAGTGAGTCGTCGTCGTCGTCAGTCAGTCAAGTGAGTGCTACTGTGGCAGCTAGTGTATATTATTATGACGAGAACTTCGACAACAACAATCGTATTGTAATATAATTTATAAAATACTGACTTTTCTTTATTCTGTATTGTGGAATGAGGGCAAAGGCAATATAAGATTGAGCGGAGAGAAGCGTTGCTTTACCCATGACTTAAAATACTGTGACAATCCACATATAATCTTCTAAGTACTTATTAGCTATAGATAGATTAATATCATCGCCCGTTAGAAAGTTTCCTTCACTTAAAACTTGCTCACAATTTCTATAATAACTATGTATACAAAATATGGGGCCGGAAAGTTGGGATGGCAATAGAGACAGTTAAGTACTTTATTCAGAGCCCAAATTTAATCAAATCAATGACAATCGGCAGCCTGGACAATCACACGCCCAAAGAAAACGAAAAATGAAATAAACTTAAGTTGGGGCACATCAATTGTGCTGTAAATGGAAGGCATCACAAATAAAATTAATTTGAAATTTAATGCATACCCCTAGGGAAAACTGCTAGATTAGGATCCTCTAAATGTATATACATACATACATATGCCACGCATCTTGGAGAAATTACGCTTGTGTAAGGTTTTTTTCATTGGCGGTGGGTATCTTTAAGTCGACTTATCAAGACTTTTCCTTGGGAAAGTCCAAAAATATTTCCATCTTAAGCTACTACTGTATGGTAATTGATTATAAATGCCATCTAATTGAAAATTGTGTACAGCTTGTCTCAGGACTTTAATTTAAAATTATTTCTTGATTATCACCACAATTCTCCCTATTAGAAAGAATTGAATGAAATGTTACTGTTATTTGGCAGCAATGTGCAGATTCGTAGGAATGTGTAAAGTAGCGAGAAAGACATATGAACACTCCACTACATCCAGAAACTCGAGTTTCTTACGAGTAGGAAATTTCACATACATATGTACATATTTCTAATAATTTGTAATTGTAAACACATGTGTTTGCGCCGTTGTATGCTATACTATGAATTAGCAAAACGAAACGTAAGTACTTTGTACTCTTCTTATCAACAAGGCGAACAATTTTCGGAAATGATGCCCGCTCTTCATGTGCCTGGAGACTGGAATTTCCTTCAAAATAAAATAAATTGCAATAATCGAAATGTGAAAGCTTATTGGAGGCATACATATGTATATATATGTAGTAGTGTGTATGGACATACATAAGTACATCTGCTGTATATTAACTGTCGATCTGGCGGCTTCATCTTAATGACCAGTGTGATGGTCATTATTAAAAGATATTCCATCGATTTGTTTGTTGTGATTGCAAAAGTATTTCACATGCATTCTTGACAGACTGAGGTCAGCTGCCAATAAGATATGTGTGCGTATATGTATGTATCTATGCAAGGGGATGGGGCGAGATGGAGATGGGTGTTCCTCATAGACGTGCAGCAAACAATAACAAAGCCACTTAATAAGTAGAAATACTTCTTTCAAAGCAGAAATATACTCGAAAACTGCTCTACGGTGACACATGGGGGAGGATGTGAGCGCTAGCGCTATTTTAAGTGGGGCCACAGTTGAAGGGAAAAAAGATCTGGCATTTCTCAAGGGGCATACGAGGGTAGTCCTAACAGTTTACACGACATTAATCGTGAGCGATAAGATCTATTTCGCTATTGATGTACAATTTTGGTGAATTAAACATTATTTGTGTCCGTCCGGGTTTGGCATGGTAACAGTGTGTTAGTTTGAGGAATTTAATGCACAATAGGTTATACCTAAGTAAAACTTATGTTTTCATTTGTGCCGAGTTTAAAATTACGAAAGCCGTTCTTTTTGTACAATGCATATGCAATTACAATGTGAATGCACTTGTCATTCGGTATATGCTAAAGAATACGGCACACGATCCATCCGTGCCTCTATTGAAGAGGACGTTACCATCTGTGCTCGATGTATTTTTAGAGCCCAACGAGATTTTGGGGAGTGAGAAATTCTTGCCTTTTTGCTTGATGTGTGCGTTCCACCCGAATTGTCTCCCCAAAAAATAGAAGAATCCATATTAAAAATTTGTTTATGGCCTGACCCAACCGCGATTTATGAATTTTCTCTGTTCGCAGGCACTCCCGCATTCTCCACATGAAGTATTTAACACATTTCGTCTCGTGTATTTTCGAAATTTTTGTCTGCCCCCCATAGGCCACTCGAAACAATGCTGTTTTGAGTGGTCTTATGGTGTCTGAATAATGACTGTATCGTTCGAAGTGGCGAAATTTCTCCTTACATACCCCAACTAGTGAGTAAATAATAAGTATACGACAGAATTTCCGAGGTAAATAACGCATAAAGTAAATAGACAAATTATTCAATAAAAGAAAGCTACGTTTCTCAGATAGGGAACGATATATCTCGGACTGCAGATAGTTGAATAGTTGGTGGGTTTATGGGCATTCAACGAGCCTTGCCCGACAGTACCAGTAACTTGTGGTTTTGAAAATAAAATGAGATATTACGATTAAGCCACCATCTGTTACCACCATATCTTGACAGGGATGATTGGTCGTCTTCTATTCAATTTTTGAAGTTTTGACATTTTTCGTTTGAAAAACGAAGCCTGGTGGTTGATGTTACTAATGGAGATAGTACTACCACTATACCTAGTTGACATCCACCTCTGTACTATCCAAAACTATTGGCAAATGTGATAGGCAGAATTTTTAATCCATTCGTGAACTAGCAAGGGTGTAAAATAAACGGTGAATCAGCCTTGTTTTGAGGGTGCGCTTTGAGGTGCGATGTACTGTTTGCTTAACCCACGCTCATCCAGAATATTTGCGTGTCATCACATACACACACCCCAGAACACGCACTCAGAGATCGAGGTCAACCTTCAGAGTTCACATGCGTACCCTTATTTGTGTCATGTTCAGCATGAAGGCTCAAAAATAGAATATGCGTTTTCATGGACAGAGAGAGAGAGAGAGAGAGAGAAATACAGACAGAAAAAATCATAATATCCTGCAGCGCACGTGCACACTTAAGGGATATTGAATTTGTTTACCCTTTTGCTTCCTGAACTCATACACAACGCTCTATCTTAAAAACTACGCCTGCGCAATGACAATGTCTTTCAATTTTTGTCGCTCATGCTAATTGGTTCGCTTGACAGACAAGGGATTAGCTGCCATCAAAACAATACAAATGCTGATCGAGGAAAAACATTAACGAAGATACAGTTCCTTAACAATCAAACGAATAAACAAAATTCCGGAAACAAGATTCAGATCGACTGCTAAGTACAGTTCCTTCATAAAACCAGCACTTACAGAGCTTAAATAGTATCCCACGAGGAAAATTACCTAGTAACAGGTGCGATTTTGGCGGGGGCTAAGTTAATTAAGTGAATAATATGAATGACACAAAAAAGAAAGTTGCCTAGGTACAAAGCAACGTCCTGCGTGTTCACACTACATTTTCTCTATCTCTATCTAGGATGTGAAGTCACGACATGCCACCCACATACATCTGGCTTATTTTATACGCAACAAAGGTCGTTTTGCTAATTCCCCTAAACAGCTCTGCTCATGTCACGAACATAGGGGGGTCACTAAATGAAAACTTACCTTATTTCCGCTTTTTATTCTTGGTTGACGGTCGCTGACTCTTCCGCATACTACGCTTACGATTTTCGGCCTTTCGCTCAGTATTGTCTTCATTCCGCTTCTTGATGAACTCCAGACGCATGCGAGCTTTGACAATTTGCTCTGGTCGACGCATTTCTTTGTCATTGCCACCACTTAAACGTTTCTTTAACTCTAGTTTGGCATTGTGTCGCGCATGGCGACCTACGGGATACCGCTGCGCATGGGAGAGAGGCTTGAAATTATCATCAGCATCACCGGCTGCATTGTCTCGTTGCAGTTGCTCTTCAATTTTGGACTTTTCTTTCCACTCAGTATAGCGTCCAGTTTTAAATGACGCTGGTATCCAAGCTCCTGATTCAGTGCGTATTTTGTTGGATCGGGGATCCTGTACAGCAACCATCTTCTTTTTGATCCTATCCCATTTTTTAAGCCCGGGCTTGTGCTTTACTTCCGTTTGATTGCGATCCACAACAGAGAATTCTGCACTCTGTGCTTGTCGTTCAAACGAGTTAATAGCGAGCCCATCTTCCGTGTGCTTATCGGCTGACTGATAGGGAATATAGTGTTCAGTATCCTTTAGATTAGACTTCTTTCGTTTCTTCCTTTTCTCCTTGTAAAGGTCGTCCATGTTTTGCCTTCTCTTGGGTGCCACAACTTGGTTGAAAGTTTTGCTGATGACCTCATCATCTACACTGGGCGTCGTTTCCTGTTGTCCTTTTGCGTCGATCGCATTTTGTAACTCGATCAAATCCTCTTTCTGCCGCTGCTCCCGAAATTTTTCAATCATCTCGGCATGATGCATGCGTTTCTCTTTCATCACCACAAAAGGAGTGGATTTTTGTGTGCAGTTCAACTCAAAAATTGTCTAAGAAAATGAAGTCAGTTTAATCTGTTTAATATTTCTCAATTGTGTTGCTGTACTTACCCCGCCGGGACGAAAGTTCCTCATTTGAACCAATATTTCATGCTTTTCCTCTTGTAATTTACGTTCTGCAGCAGCCACCTCCGCGCTAGAGGCCTCTGTTGTTAGACCGCTTACCTCGGCAGCTTGAGCCAGAGCAGGAGCAGCATGGAAGAAGTCTTCCAAAGGCTTTAAGGCAAAGAATTTGATCTTCTTCACGCGACTGTTAGCATCTGTAGACGCCACTGGTCGTGAACTGAGATACTTTTTGTAAGCATTTTCACTAGTCCTCAAAACACCGGCCTGGAAAGAATCGTGAGATCAGAAGAATTTCACAGTTTTTTAAAAACGGAATCTAAATTATATGATCCGTTTGCTCTGAGACATTGACATATACATAGTTTAAATTGAGTATTGTTAGAAGAAAGTATTCCAGAAATAAGACAACTTAATTTACTTACAATATGATGACTTTTTTTGATCTCAGTCACCGTAAGATGTTCTTCCTCGAGCAGATCCTGCGGCACAGTACCCATAGCTACGTTGTCATCGATGTTAAAAGGACGATTGAGAAACAGGTGAAGATCAAGCAAATGGGCTGTATCATCGGTGGAAAATATGGAATAAGCTGTACCCGACCGACCAGCACGAGCGCAGCGACCGACACGATGCACAAATAACTTAGGTTTGCCTGGAAAGTGCACATTTATCACATAGTCCAGGCTAGGTATATCAATGCCGCGAGCTGCTACATCAGTGACAATCAAGACAGACACTTTTTTGCTAACAAACTTTGCCGTGTTAATTTTACGTGCTGATGGATCCAAACTAGAATAGACCGAAGTATTTGATATGTTCGACTGGGTAAGCATAAACGAGATGAGCTCCACATGATGTTGAGTGCCAGCAAAGACAACAGTTTGTGAATTTCGAGGAATTACATATTTAAGCAAGACAATGAGCGAAGTATAACGATCGTCTGGGCGGCAATAAAGAAATTTTAAAGCCAAAGAATCGGGCAGCTTGGACTCTACATCGAGGCGTATAAGCACAGGATCACTAAGACCGGCTCGCGCAAAGTCGACCAAAAGCTTTGGCAATGTGGCAGAGAACATGACCATTTGACGGGTGGATGGTAGGCGGTGAAGGGTCTCGTTCAGCTGCTCGCCAAAGCCCATTTCAAATAGACGATCGGCCTCGTCGAAGACCACATATTCTATCAAGGAGAAGATTTATAGAAGATCTACACAAAATGTTTTTAAACCACTCACCTATCGAGTTTAATTTCAAATCCATTTCCACACAGAGATGCAGGAAGCGTCCAGGTGTAGCCACTATGACATCAGGGCAGGTATGGATAGCAGAGAATTGAGAATCCATGGAATCACCGCCCAGTACTAGGATGGTTTTTAACTCCATAAATCGACCCAGTTCCTTGATAAATTTGTATGTCTGCACGGCTAATTCGCGGGTGGGCGACAGGATTAGGGCCCGGGCACCCTTGGTGGGCTCACGTCTTTGCAAACGCTCAAAGAGGGGAATGAGGAAACAGGCTGTTTTGCCTGAGCCCGTCTTAGCCATGGCCACCACATCTCGACCCTCGAGTATCATAGGAATAGTTTTTCTCTGTATGGGCGTCGGCACCTTGTAGCCACGCTTTATAATTCCCTTGACTAGTTCATGGTTCAAGCCCATTGACTGGAAACCACCGCTTTTATTTGACTTCGCAGCCTTAGTGCTCTTGAGAATGTCATCTCTGACGGAAGCTGCCCGGTGTTCCTCTAGCGAGGGAAAGCCGGGTATTTCACTGGACTGTTTCTTCCGCTGTTTTTAAAGGGAGCAATTCTATAGTTTGCGTTATAAACGATTTTTAGAAAATCTTACCATTTGTGTTTAAACTGGAAAAATACCGTTTCGCACGTGGTAACATGTCACAGTGATGACACACCATACGATTGTTGATTAATCGATATGCTATGCTAGTTTTAGCCACTATTTTCACCGAAACACTTTCCAGCACTAAAAACATACACAAACATATAAGGCATTAATGCTATTATTAAAAGGAGAATTCTATAATTTGCGATATAAGCAATTTGTGAAAATCTTACCATTTGTTTTTCAACTGGAAAAATACGTGGTATTTTTCACAGAGATGACACACTATACGATTGTTGATTAATCGATATGTTATGCTATTTTTAGCCACTATTTTCACCGAAACACTTTCCAACACTAGAAACATACAAGGCATTAATATAATTTGATGTCGAAATAAAGTAAAAAAAAAAAGAAAAACAACTTCCAAATAAACATACTTTGCTGAATATATTGATTTTAGCATGTCGGCTCCATTGGAGAATCTGGAAACTCAGTTGGAAATGTTCATTGAGAACGTAAGACAAATCCGCATCATTGTAAGCGATTTTCAGCCCCAGGGACAAAATGTACTAAACCAGAAAATGTAAGTTCACAACAAAAAAAAAATTGTAATTGTTTTAATTGTATGTGTGAAATTATGTTGCAGCAATAGTCTGGTTACCGGCTTGCAGGAAATTGACAAGCTGCGACCACAGGTCCAGGATGTGTACGTTCCCTTTGAAGTATTTTTCGATTACATTGATCAGGACAAAAACCCACAATTATACACTAAGGACTGCGTGGAAAAAGCTTTGGCGAAAAATGAAGAGGTGAAAGGCAAAATAGAAAGTTTAAAGAAATTTAAGTCCAATTTGCTATTGGAATTGTACAAAACCTTTCCCACCGAAATGAACAACTATAGAGCATACAGAAAGGACTCCATTTGAGGGACTATTATGTACACTATTTTAAACATTTGTATCTAGTTTGTAAGCAAAATCTTTTGGAAATATAAATCTTATGTTAATTAAACAATTTCCAAAGTAAAGGGCTTTGCAAGGGTAAACTAAGAGTTGGCCACACCAATTTGTCTTATCGACAAGCAAATGTAATCGATTATCAGACGTTTAGAATATAGCAGCTGATTGTTGTCATTGTTGTATAATTGATAAGAAGCGAAACGTATAGTACATTATGAGTAAAACTACAAATCTTGTAAGCTGTGTTACAAGATGGTCAATCTGTATGCAAACTTTGTACCGCCGCCCATATGCCGCTTCCCCGCCCTTGAATCAACAGCCGCCCGCTTGTTGGAACTGTAATAAAAAAATAATGCAGCTGCAGAACATGATCTGTTCGGATTGTGGACACCTTCAAGATGTTAATAATTCTATAGTAAGGAAAAACAAAAACAAATATTGCCCATTTTTTTGTCTAGATATCCAAATAACTTTGCTCTCTTTTAGAATTATTTTGATTTGCTCAATTTTCCGATGAAATTTGGCTTGGAGCGCAAGCAGTTGACGCAACGTTTTCGTCAGCTTCAAACTATAGTCCACCCCGATAAATTTAGTAACAAGTAAGTTAACAGTTATCCATTTGCATTGTATTAAATCCACCTTCCTTTTTCGCGCCAGATCACAACGTGAACAATCCAATTCTGCGGACTGGAGCTCTCTCATTAACAAGGCCTACAAAACGTTGGCAACTCCCGTAGACCGTGGCCAGTATTTGCTGCACTTGGAAGGTGAAAAGATGCCTCAGGATAATAGTTCCCTTAATACAGAATTCCTTATGAGCATGATGGAACGTAATGAAGAAGTCGATGAAGCGGCGGATGACGCAGCTCTTGAGCAGTTGAATAAACAAATTATCATTGAGCTAGAGGAGAGTGCCAATAAGTTATCTCAACATTTTGAGTCTAAAGATTTTAGTCACATCAAGCAAATCTTAGTCGAAATGAAATATTTACTTAGTATTCAGCAGAGCATAAAAAAAAAGCAACAATCTCTAATCTCAATGATTAGTTGATAAGTAAATCAGATCCAAATATAATTAATAAATCAATAACAAAGTATTGGCAACATTATTTGAAATAATCTAAACAGAGTAATAATTAAGTAAAGAATAAAATTCTCAGGAAGTGAAATATGTATCGATTTCAGTGTTTTTTATTATTGTTATCATTATCTTAATTATTTGTCTATTTTTCTTACAGTAATGGGCGTGTATTCAAGACAACATTACTGCTGAAAAACTTCTTACATGTTTAAGACTTTAATAGTATAAAACACTGTACATTTGACCGACCATTTCGATCTTACCAGCTCCACCATAAATACATAAAATATTGCACGAGCTTTTCATGTTACGATTTGCCGTCTAGACTAGGGTTTATTTACAGTGTACTAACTTTCTCACACTCTCGCCAATCTGTATACATTTCACACATTCGTATACGTTCTACATATATACTAATGCATCTTTTCCACACACACATTCTATAATCACACATTGGGCGACGACAATCGCTGATATATGGCGCAAGTTCTATAAATTTAAATGGTTTTTGTGTTTGGAGGCCGGCTAGAGTAGTACTATAGACATTTTGGATGGAAGTGTAAGAAGACGCGACTGGGAAATATGTGTTGGTTAACCACCTTACTGAGATTGCTCATGTTCCTTGTGGCTAGAGGAAATGTTGCATCTTCTTTAGCTGATGACCCACCTGTAACACCCACCATTGGAGTGCTAACTCAAGAAGTCTATAAGGATGGCTTAATTTCTAACCACTTTGCAGGAACCACGAGCTATATAGCTGCATCGTATGTGAAATACTTGGAAGGAGCTGGAGCTCGTGTAGTGCCTATTTGGTGAGTTCATGAAGACAACCTTATCAAAAATAAACACGCAAGTGATAAGACTAAGCTCTTATTGGGGGAGATATTTAGAAGAGTGTCGATAGTAAACGCATTCTATTTATATGAAAAACACCTGTGTATTTTCTATATTTTCCCCCAGGATTGGACGGAATCAAACTTACTATGACGAGTTACTCCACAAAATCAATGGGTGAGTGTAGAGACAAACCAATTATTTACGGATTTAACAGAAAAGAATTTACTATCTGATCTATAGAGTGATTCTGAATAGACCACAATTAGAAGGCAATGTTATATTTATTAATGTTTTTTTCTTAGAGTTTTATTGCCTGGTGGGGCCACCTGGTTTAATCAAAGCGGTGGATACGCCGATGCAGGAAATTATCTGATTCAAGGAGCCATAGAACTGAATGATCGAGGCATCTTTATGCCTATTTGGGGCACTTGTTTGGGAATGGAATTGTTGGTATATAAAATGGCAAAAGAAGTAGAGACTCGCATTGATTGCAGCTCTCAGGGTCAATCCTTGCCATTGGAGTTTAAATCAGGTTAGCAAAGTTCATAAAATTTAATGTAAATTTAACTGATTTTTTTTTTTCATAAAAGACTACAAAGAAAGCCGACTTTTTGCCTCAGCCAGCGATAACATAATTACTCTACAGTCTACGGAAAATGTTACTTATAATTGGCACCAATTTTGTTATACAGAAGAGGATTTTGCGAAATATCGTCTAAATGAATCGTGGCGTGTTATAAGCCTTAATCATGATTGGAACAACATTGAGTTCATTTCAACTATAGAACATTGGATCTATCCTTTTTATGGCGTACAATTTCATCCAGAGAAGCCACTTTATGAATTCACCAAATCCAGTATATCTCACACATCTGCTTCTATATTATCTGGTCAATATTTTGCCAATTTTTTTGTGAATGAAGCCAGTCGGAATTCCCAGAGCTATTCCAATACTACCGAATTAGATCAGATACTTATCTACAACTATAAGCCGGAATACACATCATTACTTGGGTCTAGTTATACTCAGCAATATTTGTTCAGCGATGGCGATATGGGAATTGGAGATGGAGGTGACGATGACGATGACGATGGAACCAGCTATTATCCATATCCGAACAACGACAATAGTGCTCCTACCTCTTTTTTGTTTTCTATCAAAACTGATTTTCTATTCATCATAACGTTTGCTGTCCCATTATGGTTGATTTGAGAGTAGACGATATCACGCACTTGACCAAATACCGATCCTACGTAAATTTCATAAAACTAACTAATTTTAATAAATACTATGCTACTATGTTTATGTCGGAAGTTTATAAACAAAGTAGCAAAACCGATTTGAATGAAGAATTTGTAGAAATACACCAATAAAATATATACATACTTATTTCAATCGACTCTCAGTTTTTCGATGGCTCTCTTTAAATGGCTGAGCAACCCCAAAAGCAGGCTATACTTTACAAGAAAAGTCTCTCATGGGTGTGAAAATGAATTCTAAAATGCATTTGTTGTATCCGTTCCGGCGTTGTCAACGTATGATAGTCCCAGTGCCAATCAGTTCGGTTGTCTCATAAGCCAAGCACAGACGATGTCGGCACCCACCACTTCCTCTTGCTGCTTGACACCCACGCCAAATATTGGAGTTCTCTGTATTGATATTGCAACAACGCTTCAAACTCATTTTGGCAAGAAATGGTACAGCTATTTAGTAGCGTCTTACGTAAAATTTTTGGAAGCATCAGGAGCGCATGTGGTGCCCATCTGGTGAGTATTTAAAAAATCTACTATCTACATTTAAATGCAGCATCTTGTATGGGCTACGATGCCTCTTAGGAATCGCATACATAACTCATGCCGTACACAAATGCACATATAGATAAAAAAAATGTGTACATGCAAACATTTCTTGCGATTTCTATAAGACATTACGAAAACCTGGTATATGTAGAGAGAGCACTCTTTATAAGAGAGAAATCGGGAGAGAGAGTAGTCCACTAACATGGGCGTAGGTGCAAATTCTTTCTATCTTCAAGTACCACAACTAAGTCCAATTAAAACTAATTTGGGACTAAAATCATTGTCATTATCCTCTAACCCTTTCCAGACACGAATCCTGACTAGGACTATCAATAGAAAAACCCGAATAAAATAGATTAAACATAGTTTACCTAAGATGTACATTGTAGCGACGCCAATGTCGAAAAGAAATTGTTATTATGTCTGAGAGAATTGGGTTAGTTGGTTTAAGGTGGTTTATCTCATTTGGCATAGATCCAAAAGCCCATTTATGCATTCATGTTCATGTTGTTGTACATACATACATACGTATGTATGTATGTAAAAGTGATTATAAAATTGATCGAAAGAAAGAAAGAATCTTCAACGCAATGATGCTTTTGGTTTGGTATACTATATGGTCGATATCCATAGGTGTCAATAAGTATCAAGTTTAAAAAGTATTTTCAATTCCAGTTTGGAAAATGTTAAAACAAAAAATGTTTCCCAATTTTTTTCTCCTAGGATCGGACGTGATCGTTCGTACTATCAAAAAATGATGACTCAACTTAATGGCATTCTTTTACCTGGCGGAGCTATATTCATCGATGAGGCTGACTTAATGGGTAACCCTGATCTTACCAATGACTCTGTCCAGAGCGCATATCACATATTCGATTTAGCCATCGAGATGAATATGGCGGACAAATATTTTCCGATTTGGGGCACCTGCTTAGGGTTTCAGCTGTTTATGATTCGTGCTGCGAAAAGTCACGAAATTCGCACTGAATGTGGGAAAATGCTAGAGACTTTACCCTTAGAGTTGACAGACGATTGGATAAATTCATCACTGCTTCAACGGCTACCAATAGCAATGAGTAAGGAGATGCGGCAAAGACATTTTGCCTGTCATCACCACAGATATTGCATACCCAAAAATAATTTGGAAATTTTTAAACTGTCTGATGACTGGAGAATCTTAGCCACACGCTGTGATACTAAATCTAACCAGGAATATATAACACTCATAGAGCATCGGCGCTTTCCCATTTTTGGCTGTCAGTTTCATCCGGAACGAATGGCCTTTGAACAGGATAAGGATACATTCGAAAAGGTCAATTCACCTATCATTTGCATCGAATTGGCCCAGTTTTTAGGCAACAGTTTTGTAGATGCCTGTCGACAAAATGGCAATCGGTTTGCCAGCTCGAAAGAAAAGTTCCGCCATCTGATCTGGAATTGGCAACCAGTGTTTAGTGGCGAGATAAAGGACTCCCATTGGTTGCAGTGTTATCTCTTTAAAAAGAATGAAGACTATCCCATTGTTGACATTTCTTCATAGTGCCTAGAACTGCATATGTATAACTTTCTCCAAACTATAGTAGCCAAATTCTCAAAATTGAATAAAACGAATCTATAAAGATAGTTACAAAAGCCTTAATAATATATCGGTTATTTCACGTTCCTTTTCCAATCCTTTTGGTCTAACTGGTGCTAGCCAGTGTTTGGATTCCGAACATTTGGCTACCCAGACATTGTTTCGTCATTTATTGTTAATGTTGGTGGTACATACATATGTACATATGCATGTACCTATGTATGTAAGTATGTTTTGTGGAAGCTTCCATTATTGTGGTTTGACCAATTGATTATTATGTTATTGTTATTGTTATTGTTAGTTTATTGTCTGGCTATACCGCATTGTAGTCTTGGACAAATTCTGTCTGTCTTCTACTCCTAACAGACCTTGACTTGACTTAATCGTGAAAATCTTTTACTTTATGGCGGACACGTGGTAAGCCCTCCTACATACAAGGGGTCGGACATACATACATATGCATGTTGTTTTTATTATTTTGACATTTTTATACCCTTGCAGAGGGTATTATAAAATTGGTCAGATGTTTGTAACGCAGAGAAGAATCCGTTTCCGACCCCATATACTTATATATACATATATTCTTGATCACCAATAGAAGACGAGTTTATATAGCCATGTGCGTCTGTCTGTCTGATGCTATGCAAACTAGTCCCACAGTTTTAGAGCTATGGCTTTTAAATATAAGTTTTTCTATACCCCGCGATTTTCAAAAGGATCGGACCACTAATTGTGTCATTGGATTAACACACAGAAAACATTTTTTAAAACATAAAATGTGATGGTCAAGGGCTGCATGGTTATACAAACTTTGGCATAGCCGAAGTTAGGTTCTTTGATATTTTTGTTTCGTTCATGCTTCTGGAATTAAGTATGCCTCATTAGATCTAAAAAATGTTGACTCACCGAACTGCAAGTGTGGGAAAATATGCGGCATTTTAAATGTCCTTGTGCCCATTAACACATACATAATTGTAAAAAGTAGGCAGCAACCCTTTTTGTTTGCTTGGGGGCGCGTGTAGCGGTATTTTAATGACGTCACAGCAGAAGGCCTTTACTGGCCGGCTTAGCTTTTTAACCTAGATGGCGTACATTGAACTAGCCGTTAATTCTCACCCTCGCTCGATTTCTGTTCGGCTGTTGTCACTCTCTTGTTGGCCGCTCTCACATTACAGAATTTGCTGACTGGCTGCAGATTGCAGCCTGCAGACTGCAGACTGCAGCTTTGCTTTGGGACAATGAACTTTCCTTTTTCTGCAAGGACATTGCAGCATGCGCAGCAAGTGACATTATGAAACAACAACAAAACCCGCTATCTCACAGTTATTTCATTTGGCTTCGTACCAGACGAAGTGCAATTTCTGCTGTTTTGGCATTTTGACTGCAGTTGAAGGATACTATTAAAACTAGGACTCCACTTTACCCTTTTTTCTAGTTGAGTGAAAACAAAATTGTTGTTTATCAAGTGAAATTCTATTTTCTTATCGCAATTGATTTTTCTTTCGGCGAGAAAAGGAACACAAAGACAACGAAATGATTTAAATGATAGCCTAGTTCAATATATTTTATGCCTTCAAATTGTTTGAAATTGAAATAAGAAGCAGGTTTTACTTGATGCGTGGGGAAGGAGAACAATTTTAAGCGAGTTTGGCATCATGAATGTTAAATTATGCCCGTACTAGATGCACGGGGTGCCTCAAAGTCGGTTAGCCTGCTTGCAATATTGAGGCATATATGTACAATACATATGTATGTACTGGATATTGGGTTGTGTTTTTATATTTCGCGGCCAACAATAAGAGGGATAAATTTAACGTTAAGCAGACAGGGGAGACGTACAGGGACAAATGCGTGACATTCAGAATGGCACGAACCAACTCACGTGAGTTTGTGTGAGTGTTGCTGAGATGTTTGTGACGTCATGCGCGAGCACGAAGGCCAATTGACAACGGCAGCGACAGCCACTTTATTATTTGCCAACAAAAATTTAGGTTAAGTCCGCCAAGGGATTAGACACTGGCAAGGGGGTCACCTAATAGGCCCCATCTTGAAAAAAGGATTTGCGAAATTTCGTTTTGTTTTTATTTTGGGTCAAGTAAGATTCTGCTTTGTTCTACTTAAAAGAGTTGACCTTTCTCTTTGTATAGTGAGTGGCCTTCCCTTCTTCTTTTTCTTTCCCCTCCTAGCCACTTGACAAATTATGGCTATTGTTTGGCCAACAGGCAACAAGGTTGGCTTAGGTGCCTCCAGTTTATAAATATGCAAAAAACATCACCCTATTGATCAGCTCCTTTTGCATTATGCAATCCACCCAAGGTGACTAGCGGAGGTAGAAGGCTTTTACTATAACCTGCATCTATAGGGTGAAAGAGAATATTTAAGTCGCCAAAATGTGTGTAGACGGCAGAAGAAAGCATTTCCGACCCTATAATATATGTATATTCTTGATCAGTAATAATAGCCCAGTCGATTGAGACATATCAACGTATCGTATTCGAATTATTCAATCAATATCTAAATTTCAAAAATATGGTTATAAAACTGGCGGAGTTGTACATAGAAACATTTTGAATTGTAAGTAACACCAGAGAGTAGAGTAGAGTTGGCCGATAGGTGCGTTCATGTGCTGCTATGAGTGAGTGAGATGTCACGACATGTAACGAGAATGTAATATATAAGTTTGTACCTTATGAACTTGAAGTGGGTTTCGCGCTGCGTGCAGGGTATATCCAAGACGGTGCGTCGACTTACACACCTCGTTGTTTTAGTATTTAAAATTAATCACTGCGGGTTGGATACATGAATGGAGTAAAGGGGTCTATGCATAGATGCTTACATTCACATGAAAGCATGATTATATATTCTATTTATATATAAATAAACCTAATGACCACAATGGATATGGTTAGAGATGGATGCATATCTCATTTGTGTTCGAAGGTCAAATCTTTATTAATATCAGTAAATAAAAACGGCTATGTACAATGTAATAAAAGACTAATTCGATGAATATTAATATTTACGTTTACTTGGGGGCACTGGAGTATGAATGCATTGACTTAGGGTCTCCATAATCTTTGCCTTTATGCGGGCGGATAAGTCTCAATCGACTAGACTGTTGGACACTGATGAAAAGTATATCCATATATGTATTAAGTAGGGTCGGAATCTCTTGTATTTGACTGTTACTACTTAGTATTATATTAGTATAGAATTACACTTATACTTAGTTAAAGCCTCTTAGAATGCACTACTCAAAATACATAGGCTTAAATATGTTGACTATCTATTTTTATTTTTTATTGCTGAGCTGTAAAATTAACGCAATTTTAGAGGGTCGTGGTTGAAAAAACAAAAAACCCCAAGCCGACAAGCGTCAACGACTTTAAGGACAACAACGATGAGACCAACGACGACGAGGTATTGGCCCCTGACCCAGTTAGATGAGAGAGCAAACTAAAGAGAAGGAGAGAGTCACCCGACGTCATCAATTGAAAACCTTCACTATATGCAGTTGAGTCAAAATCAGAATGATACAAAGGCGAAAGATACGCCCTTGCCAATTGCCTCACGAGTATCGGTAGTCACTGGTCCTCTGCTACATAGCCCTCTGTTTCATATGCAAGTGCCGTTACGTCATCATTGTCGTCATTGCATTACACATTATCGGAATACGTTTATTATGGTTGCTTTTAAAATTCAATTTAAAATAAAGACAACGCTTGGTAGTATAGGAGAATCAGGCAAGGAAAGCTAAATGGATAAACTTCTAACATTTTATCGCGTCATTTACTTGACTTCGGCCCCCTATCACATATGTCCTTGCACTTCACGCATTTGCGTCAGTCGGTGTAACCATCGATTCCTGTATCTTTGTATGTACCACTTACAAGTACCTCGAATGCTAGGTCAGTGACCCTCTACTTTTTCTTTTAACTCATCACTAGAGATATTGTGAATTCAAAAGTATAATTATAAAATGTTGAAAATTGAAATAATTAATAAAATGAATAAAATCATTTTATGATTTTTGTTTACTGCGAAAAACTTTTGGAATGGGCATTTTATATTCATGTCCAGAATGGTTTGAGCCTTGGAAACTTTATTTTTCCTTTCAATCAACTGAAATCAGCGAGGCATAAAATCGAATTAAATGGCAACCGACATAGATATGAGAAAAGGCAAGAGCTTACATACATATGTAACAAACCACAACTGCGTGAGGTTTCCCGTGGGCATAAAGAGGAAACTAGGTCGAGGCCATTTCAGGACAGGAAGCGAATAGCATTGGCTTCACAGCAATTATGAATGAAAATGAAATCCTTTTACGGAGCAGGAGTACTCACCGGATATTCCGGGCGAAGGCCATTAACGGTTTCGCTCGCTTCGGAATGACGTAAAATGTACGACACTCAAGGATGATTCTGGATGCGGTACGTCACCATCGACATCAGCTTTTGTCCTCCACTGCAGGCATTAACCTTCGACCGGCAACTGCAATGGCCACAGCAACAGCAACTGCATGTCAACACTCGGATTTTGTGAATGAAAGCTGGGGGTCGGGCTGTCTCTGTTGTCGTAATTGGCTTCCCAACCTGAAGGGTTTAAAAATTGCAGCATAGTTAATCAGGTTTTTTGTTTAATTTGTTTTGTGAAATTAATTAAGAAAAAAAGGGCCACCCAGTTAAATAACATTATTCCCCCTTTTTTTTTGTTGTATGTGCAAAGGTCCCATTTGTTTCTACCGCACGTAGTTGTTCACTATCTCTCATTTGTGTCAGTTGTTATAAATAATTAAATCCCCTATGGAATCAGCATGCAATGGATATAATTATTTGCTTACATGTTGTTAAGAGTAAGGTAATTTGGACCTCGTTTGGTTTTTTGGTGACAGAGAAAAAAGAAATTTATTTTCTTATATAACCATAATAGGAATTTTTGGGCATACAGTACAAATACGTGCGAAATTACCATTATATGCACAGAAATGAATGTTTCAATTAGTGTATTCAGTGTATCCCTACTTGCCGCAAAACCATTGCCTACTTTTTAGGGCCACTATGATTGTCAGCTGCCGTTCGTCTTCTAAACACAATATATCTACATATGTATGTAAAAGGAGCACAATAAAAGTGTGCACATTTTGTTTATAAGTATATTGACATCAATTGCCCCACGCATACTTAATGCAAAGAAGAAATACGAGCATTTCATATGCTTACGCACACACAACATACACATATAAATAAAAGTATTTGTATGTATGCATACTCACACTGCAACTATTTTAGTAATCTATCAAGTTCTCACATAGCGGCTTGTATTTGGGTCAGAGTCCAAATTAGCATAAGTGAACATTCTGGTAATAAGCTGAGGATTGATTCTCTCTAATTTTGGGAAAAAGGTAAGGTAAGACTTGGATATACCATGCACCATGTGAAAAAACTACTTCATATGTATAAGGCCAATATCAAATAAACCCCAATCATATATTAAATTCGTTTTGCATGTCGAGCTAACCTCACTTTTATGGGCAAACGAGCACAAGGGTTTCATTTTGCTGTCATTAGCTTCTACCACTTTATTATTAAACAGATATTTTCGTCTTCAAAAGTGTGTATAAACAGTATTTTTAGGGTATAGCGGAAATAGAAATAGAAGCCAACCTAAAGATAGAAAGGTAATTCCTAATTAAAAGTTTAAAAATAGCAATCATACTTGGGAGAACTCAGCGAACGCTTGACAACAACTAAAACAAATGATGGATTCGCCTAGGATGCTTAACCATAAGGACTACGTGACTTCAGCTTCTACTTGGGCAAAAGTGGCAAATGACAAAGAGGAGAAGCGTTGAGAGGAGTTGTGCACCGTAAACCAATATTTACAGTTTGAGAGTCATACACATATGTATATGTTATAGATATATACATATATAAGAATATGTATACATATACTATGTGCCATTTGCTGTTCTCCTTTTTTTTTTTTTTTTTTTTTGTATCTGGCAAATGCCTTTACATTTGTTGCCTGTCACTAGGAATTAGGTCAAAGGATATTTTTAGCATTACATTACACTACACACACACACTCACTTACGCACAGACACACATAAATGCGTACTTTTTGGGATGCTTTTTAACAGAACAGAAAAACAACAACGAGAAAAATAAATTCAAATATTTAGATTCAGACATTTTTCATCAGCAGTTTTGGTCACGTCATGCGGTCATGTGTGCTTCCTGACACAACAAATCAACACAAGGATAACCACACAGCTCAAAGCACTGGGTAGTTGAATGCGTGACTATTGAGGCAATTTAGGAGGCAACTGATTGATACGGCTTATTAAAGTGAAGCTGCCAAGGAGGTCTAAAAATTTGACGACTGCTTAGAGCCTTCTCCCCAACAATTTTCTGCTAATTGCTTTAGTTTAGCAACTCAATTTGAAGGGTTTTTTCAATTTTATTTCTATGTTGCCCTGTTGAATTTCTTGCCGTTCCCACAAATAATTTTGAATACTGTATGACGCCATCACTAATCAATCAATTGTCAAATCAAACTGTCTGGCTGTCTGTCAATCTGTGGCGGTAAAAACAAATTTTTCTCTGAGCGCATTTTTTATTGGTTATTTTTTGATACTTATTGTCTGCCAATTCAAATGGAATGGATATTAATGAAGTGTGTGGTTGCCACTCAGCTGGAATTACATATATGCGTAAGTCGGTGAAATGAAAATCAGGATGCATGGATCTCCTAAGGCAAAGGAGTATCTTGATAGTTCGGTCAATTCAAATCTAAATGTGACGATGTAAGCACTATCCACTAAATAAGGTTTATGAAAAAATGTTGATATTAATTTCGCAATAATTTAGTCGTTGTCACACATTTCATTTTAGACCATTTTGACAACAACACATTGGTTGCAAAAAGGACGTTGTATATGCCATGGTGTATTTTGTAGGGAATCACCCATGCGTTAAGTCCAGACCTTTCTGTTCAATTGCCTCGCCTAATTGCACAATCATGTCGTAAGTATGTACATACATGCATATAGTACGTATACGTTACATGCCAAAAATGTATGTTTTTTGCATAGCAGTTCGCAGGAAATGTTGGTTTTTTTAAGCTTGATGATCTAAATTATTTAATAAATATAAAAGTTATAAGTACTTTGCCCATTTGTTGTTGGTGTAAATTATTTGTTTTATTGAACTTGGCTTTTATATGATGATTATAATTCATTTAATATTTTGGAAGCTTTTTGGTAAATAGTATTGTAGTTTTCATTTCGTTATAATTTCTTGTATATGAATTCTGTCAACTTTATTGCTTTGGCTTACGTTTTTAGTTATTTGTATTTGATGTTTGTATAAGTATATTTATGTACTCATATAGTGTTTGTATGGGGATGCTATGGTGTACTACATAAATAATCTGACTTAAAATTATATATGAGTGACCTTACTTAATCATTTTCGACTTATTTATTATTATAATTTTCTTCTGTAGAACATATAATTAAATGCCAGGCAAAACACTTAAACTTTTGATCCCATTTGATAGTTGTTAAGGAAACATATTTCTGAGGGGGCTACTAAGTATATGCAAAAAAAAAAAAAAATGTGTTCGATTTTTTTTTACTACTACCCCCTTTAAAAACATATTATAATATTATTATAAATTTAACATGGTTGTTTTGCTTTTCATTTTGTATTCTGTGTTCTTATACCCTTGCAAAAAGGCTAAATTTGCATTATGCATGAAAGGAAGGATCACCGACCATATGAAATATATTTTATTTCTTGATCAGCACCACATAGCCATGTCCGTCTGTCTGGATCAGTGCAATTATGCATTTTAATTAATGGTAATTAGCTTGGATGGCAAATTATAATTTGCCAATTTGATCAATATCGGACGCAAAGCTATCACACAAACATATGTTTGCATTTTAGTCTGGTTTATAGTTTTTGGGCAGTTTTATCGTGTAGATGGGGGTCTTTTCATTTTGCTTTCTTAAGGTAGAGATTAAGTAACACAAGAACTTACAAGGGTATACAGACTTCGGCAAGGCCGAAGGTAGCCCGGCCTTGTGGTTTTAATATAATATCTTGTTTTGACTTTGTTAAAAGGCACAAATTCGAACATATGGAATTTTTAACCTACAGTCTCTTTGCGGTGTATGAATGGGTAAGTATGAATAGAAAAAAAAAACTTTTATTCTATGTATATAATAACTACGCACTATTTCTATGATAATTTCAACTACAAATTCTACTGGTATTATAATTTCTCAAAGTGCAAAAGGTATTAATCAAATCTTACAAAATGTTTATCGATATCTTTATGTATGTATGTATATGCTTTGGCACTGGATATGGGGAGGAGGGCGGAACGAGAAGTGAAGGGAGGGAGCGAAGGATCTTCAATTATAATTCTCTTCATTTATTGGCTTCTTATTTTATCACAGATTTCGAAATGAATGTGCAATTAAATTACCGTTAATTTTCTGGATTTTTTACGGCATTTTGCGATGTATCCAAACTAAATTTTTTAGTAACAGTGAAATTTTGTTTATAGCCGAAAGAAACGATTTTAAGTGAATCGGTTATGCTGTTTTGATAAGATAAGTTATTGCGAACGGCTAAGAATTACCAATTCGTTACAAATGCATTCCCTGACTAAAACGAATATTTTGCTTGCTCCAGGAATGGGAGAAATCCGCGTCGCAGACATATGGAAGACTTCTCCTAACGCCTTGCATATTGACAGCAGACGGAGCTGCGCGGAACCCGCTGAGTGGGCAGACCAGACATTCCCTTCAGATATGTATACGATACCGGCTGACGTAGAATACGTTGAGGCTGAGGCTTTGACTTCACCTTGGTTTTTGATGTTGAGGATGAGCTGGCGATGCCAGCCTGATGCCTTTGCTGGTATTTGTTTAACTCCACATTCGAAGCTGATTTAAGAGCCGATTTCAGCGGTATTGCAGTTGTAGTTGAAACAAGGGAGTTGGTCGCTATGGGGGGCGGTGGTGAAGGTCCGCTGCAGGATAACGAGCGTGAAGTTAACGAAAGACTTTCAAAGGCACGACGCAGTGAGGATGTGGAACGACGATGCAACCGGGAAAAGCTAGACCGACCCAAGGTTGCTGGTTTACTATGCTTAACAGACTGATCCAGCTCGCGCTCTTCCATGTCCAGAGTGCTACTTGTCTCACTTGAGGCGCACGACATGCTGAATGATATCTGCTGATGATGGTGATGCCCGTTGCCACGCCCAGTGGAGGAGCATGAATCGGTTGATGAACTGTGTGTATCTTCTTCCTGTGCAGATGCAACTACAACGACGTCATCGGCCTGATTTAGGTCATCCGGTGACCTCAACCCAAAGCGTCGACTCAGTTGCTGAAAGAAACCCATGTTCCGCTCAAAGCGTGGAGTTGGTGAAACACTTAAACTGCTGCCCGGCGAACTCTGTGATGAAGCCTCCAGCTTCAAATTCGAGTTAGAGTTGGCGTTATTGTTGTTGTTATTCAAACTGCCATTGCTTAAAGTCTTCAACTTGGTACTGTTTGGGTTTTTTGCCGGCAAATCATCCGCAAAGCATACATGAGGTGTACCCATTTTGTGGCACTTGCACTTTTTTGTTATTGCCGGTTTTTTCTTTGATTGTTTGTAGTATTATTCCTGTTCTACTTTTGCCGACTGTCGGCTTCGTGGAACCGACCAGGCGCGTTGTCCTTTTGCGTTTGAGTCGGCATGTGAAAAGCCTCTTGCTTTTATAAACTCGACCGGATTGGTCTGCAAAGAGACAACTTTTAGTCTGCAAAGTTACAGAGGCCCTTTCACCCTCTCTTTCTCTCTTTCGATATGTGCTCTCTTTATTTCTGTCCTTGCGAAATGCTTCTGCATTCATATTTGGTTTGATTTAAAATTTTTAGTTGCTTTTACTTCTGATCACCAGGTGTTGGCAATTACTTTTTGACTAAATTCTGCAGTAAATTTTTGGCATTCATGTTACTTTCTGGGTAGAATGCTAGACATAAAACAAGATAACGTAGAATCATTTTAAAACTCTTGCGAGAACACGTAAGAATAGTTTTAAATAGAAAAAATTCTATTAATGTTTTCTTGACGGTAGAAAAGCCAGCTTATAAGAAGTTAAGCTGTCAAAAATAGCTTTATCCTTGTGCTTTGTAATTGCAATTGTTTTTATATTCTTGAATGAGGCCTAAATTTGACTTTAATGTGATATAAATAAAAACCCACCACTTGCCATTTTTGGGCTTAATGAAGTTCTTTGTCTTAGAGGAGGTAAACGAGGATACGAAGGCGATTGATTCTCTCCCCCTCAGTTTATCATCTAATTAGAGACGCAATTGTTGTCACTTTGGCTGGCCTGACGTCAAAGAATGGCGAAGCGTTGGATTTTATCATTCCGACGGAGACTTCAGATGGTCACCGAGAAAAGAGAATAATGTTGACATGCTAATCGCTGTGTGTCAAAACATTAACTCATTTCGACTTAAATTAAATTGCTTAATAGATTCAGTAGGTTCAATTAATGACTAATAGTCGGACATAGAGCCGTAAGGTCATTGAACTTTAAATTAAAATGGGTATTTTCGGTCGAAAATAGCGTTTTAGATCAATAACTTCGTTGTTTTTCACGGGATTATCATGAAACTCAGCATTTTTACGCTGACAACTAAAGAATATTGCCATATTGCTGCCCGCTAGCTACGTCCAAGGATCTGCTAAAAAGAGAGTCTGTATGTTCGACGAGATCGGGACTATAATTGATTTCAACGATAAACGTCGCCGAATATTTCATGATAACCATATTAGTGTAGGTACAAAGATAAGTATTTGGAGTATGTCAAAGGTATAAGGTCGAGTCCTTCGGCCGAGTAATCGCACACTGGCACAGTTTCTGCAACTTTTCCCATTGAACAGACAAACATGAAAACATAAAGCAAAAACACCGTTAAATCCTGCAAAACATCTCGTTCGCTTTCGCGAAGCTTTTGCCGTCATCAACATTGTCCTTAAACGTTTTCTAAGCTTTCACTTACTGTTACAATTTGAAATTGGCCACAGCAGAAATTTGTGAGAATAGAAAGACTCGTTTTTTTATTGACAGCTATGCTTATTTATTAGTTTAAGGTATTTTGATAGATCTAAAAATATATTGTATTGTATATATATTTATATTTTCTTAGAGGCTAAACATTTTTGCTACATTTTTTCAAACATATTTTTTGTAAAATTTTTCCTTTAGAATTAAAAAAAAAATCCTTTAGTATTATATTGAAAATAGTTTTCTTAATTTTTCAGTTGCATAAATTCGTTAATTTTGAGAGGAAGGGACCAAAAATTCTAGGTTTGAAAGGTGCGTAAAAAAAAAACCAAAAAAAAAAAAAAAAACTCAAAAATTTAGCTAAAATCTTACAGAGATATGTAAAGGGAAGATTTGTTATTATTTATTATAAATATGTGAACTAAAAGTTTCTCTAAGACTATAGATAATTTCATTATCTTGTAGTTATTAATTCTTTAACGTGTGTATGTAGAAGCACATTTATTAGAATTATGTAGGTACACTTATTGGGCTTTGTTTGACACATTTATAAAATATGTTTCGCTGCATTTTTGAATCGTTCTCAAATTTTTCAATTCGTAACCTCCTCCGTGTTTAGGCACTACTCGATCATTACTATACCCTAATTTCTAATAGCCTTTTCATCTAACGTTGACGAAACTTATATCGTTTTTGCAGCAATTACTTTACTTTTTGGTTAGAGTTTTTTGTTTTCAGTACATATGATGCAGGGTGTAAGGACAGCAAACCGCGTAGCTGGGCACTCGTGAATATAACCCCGACATGCCCTTCATGTATACATATTGAACTGGAGGTCGCAATATGCTTTGCTGCTTCTTTTCCTTCTTTGATGACGAAGACGATGACGACGAGGATGAGGAAGTTGAATTAGTGGAGGAGTTACTGGAGTTACTGTTATGGGGAGTCAGCGATTTTTTTGGCATCTGCCGCCGATGAAGAGGTGTACTGCTACAGGAAAGCGAGCGTAGTGAAGCTGTTGCCGTGTTGGAGGACGAGAAATGCTGCAGCATGCGACTGACCGAGGAGGAGATGGAAATGCGACTCAAGTGTAACCCAGCTCTGAGGCTCGAGCGTGGCTTACTTCCATTCCTATTCTCATCCGCCTCATCGCTGCTGCTGCTGCTGCTGTTACAATCTTCATCGTAGTGCTCCAGTGCACTGCCCGGACGTTGATAAACAGCCTTCACATAAACATGGGTATTATTGTCAGTGTTAGAAGTATAGTAATCCAGGCCGGGAGAATATCGGGAATATGCCGAAGTAGATGAGGCCAAATCCAAACTGGAGCCACCATTAATAACCTCAGTTGGTGAGCCGGAGCCACCTCTTTCATAGCTCAGGCTAAAGCTATCTGTAGAACTGCTACGTATGTCATCTTGGCTACTGTAGACTGTGTCATTGTGATGATGATGGTGCTGGAAGTGTCGTCCCAAATGCTTGCTGAGCAACTGCAGCAAACTACGCGATCTGGACAGCTTTTGGGCACGCGACCGGGACGACGACGATGATTTTGGCTGCTTGCCACCACCCAAATCCATGGAGGAACTGGCCGCTGAACTGCCAGTCGAGCTCGATTTCGAGCAATTATTTGGTGATAGGCTATCCATTTGCACTTTATTTGTTTCACGCTAAGACCAAAAGAATATTTTCTAGGATTCCGTTCCTACTATATGTATATGCGCGACGTCTGGTTAAAGACTATGGCTGGCAGGCGTAGTTGGTGCTGCTTTTATACCCCTAGCAGTCAATGTCGTGAGACTGCTCGTCATTTTAACCTTCGCCCAGCTACGACACACGAATTGGATCGGAACCCGCAACCGAAGCCAAAGTTTCCTTATTCTACTTGCCACAATGACACAGACAGCGACGCGAACTTCAGCCAGTGCCCATGTTGCTGTTGAAGGGAACGCATCTTCGGTGTATGTGCTTATTTTAACGAACAACAAGTTTATTTGCTTGTACCCACACTTTTACGTACTTTTGACCTGTTGATTCAAATCAGAAATGTCTCCCCCTTTGGTCTTTTCCACTCAACGTGACTTGTGATTTTCCCCTTTTTACTAGAGAAAACCTTTGGCGTTTGTTGCACTTTTGAGTTTTTATTTTGCATGATTGGGAACGTGATCCGTGCACGTCATTCCCCAGCATCTTTTGTTTGCAAGAATCTCTGTTGGTAGCCAGCAAAAATCGTTGCTTTCTGACGATTAAATTCGATAGCAGAGAAGAAATCATACATTTCTTTGGTTTCATATACTTATTTTGTCCAAAATTGCCTTTCAGTTTTATCATTAATATTTATATTTTTGATATTTTTGCTGGGCAGTTGTTTGAATGCTTTGTAATTAATCAAAATCATTTGTTAATCAAATCGAAAGATAAGTATGCAAGATATGTATGTACATATGGCAAGCTTGACATCCCACTATGCAAAGGAAAGGATCAAAGACACAAACTATAAAAAGTTGTTATTTCGAAACCGAAAGGCTTAGCACAAAATTGGCACAACGTAGGTTCTCTAAATTATTTGAAGGACAGCTTTTTACCTAAGAAAATGTCACGTACCTGATTTACTCTGTCACCAATAGCTTATCAATTCGTGCCCCAAAGTAAAATAGTGCAATAGACTTATTATTTGCTGTTTATTGATTAAGCCATTGTAATGTCCCACTCCCACACTCTTCCCTACACAATTTGCCTGATTGTTGGTTGACTGCTCTTAAATCAGAAAGGGCGTGAGCGACAGGGCGCCTATTCCCAGATTGAGTGCACCATAACTACTGTAGCCACCATAACCACTATAGCCACCATAGCCATAGCGATTGCCTGAGTAGTAGTCTCCTCGATTATATGGCCCCCCGTAGTAGTTGTTGTAGTATGGTCCTGGGCTTGGTTGTGATAGAAAAGGTTGCGGCTGCTGCTGGTAACTCACACCAAAGGACACAAACGGTTTGGAAGTGGCCATCACTGCAAGCATCAGGAGCAACATTAACTGAAGCAGAGGAAGGTTAAAATCGGGGGAATAAGCTGTGCAGAATTTACATTTAACCTACCCAAAGAGAATTGCGCATTTTCTTGTCGTGGTTGTCGACGTCGCACTGAGGGTGTCTGATACACTTTGAGCGTTCTTGGCTCTTCCTGTGGGTCTTTTATATGTTGGAGGCCGGTTTTGATTTGGTAAACATGTTTAGATCTCGACTGAGGTTCCTGTTTGTGTTCCTAGCTCATAGAGTTGTAGTCACGAATTCTTCGTGCCGATTCAGGTTGATTTGCCTGATTGGATTTCCTATTAATTGGACATAGGAAAACCTTGAACTCCACCAGGTACTCTTTTTTACTCCATGGTAGTTCACTACAAACTTGTTTTTCAACTAGGCAAAAACCAGTAATGAGGGGGTTTGAGGTTACCTAGGATCAGGTTAGTTCGAGGGCACTTATGAAAGTTCACAAAACAAAATGGAAGGAACTAGAAGGTGTTCTTCAACTGTTTGGCTCTGTAGCCCTCGAAGGTGCTAATGATTTTCTTTAGTCTTATATTTTCGATATGGTTTCATGATCATTAACATACGATACATTCAACATGAAGAGCGACTGACTCTTTGACGGAGAAAACCTTGCACTCAAATCGCAATTAGTTAAGATATGAATTCCACTGAACTGATTAGCCAGAATCAAGAAAATATGTATATATATATAAGTATATCCTTGCACATATGCACATTTTGCAATCTTATTAAACGCTTTATCAATTGGATAGTGAAAACAAATTATAGAATTATTTATTTATGCGATTAGACTAGGAGATTTGTGAATATTTATTTCCTTTGGGAACCTGCTGCTCCATGTGACCATTCATTGGTCACGTTTTGAAAGCAGAGCGCAAGAGTCAAAGCCATCAGCCAGGACAATTATTGGTCACATTGCATTTTCAGTGCCTAGTGTTGCTTGCAATAGCTGGGGCTTCCCTTCCAGTGGACGCTGACGTGCGGTGAGACACGCGTCAATTTCTCTTCGCAAACGTAGCAGATTGCAGCAATTATATTTATACCCTTGCAGAAGGTATTATAAAATTGGTCAGATGTTTGTAACGCAGAGAAGCATCGTTTCCGACCCCATAAAGTATATATATTCTTGATCAGCCAGAGAAGTTGATATAGCCATGTCCTGCTGTCCGTTTGTCTGTCGTCTGCTATGCAAACTAGTCCCACAGTTTTAGAGCTATGGCTTTCAAGTTTATTTCTAAAAACTTTTTTGTTTCTTGAACCAAACTTACATTAAACTATTTATAATAAGCTATAATCCTGCATGCCGTGTTTTGGCGTATCTAACTCTATTTAAGCATTGAGTAACACAAGAACTAGCAAGGGTATACAAGCTTCGGCATGGTCGAAGTAAGCTTCTTTGATATTTTCTATAAATTTTGTATAGTTTGTCCAAAATTAAACACGATGTTCAATAATGTAGATTGATGGTAGAACTTGAAGAAGCTTCTGATGTGTTTAAAGCGTTAAATTGTAGCCATTTCATTTTCTTAAACTAATTAAGTCCTCTTAGTTTTTGGCTAAAGAAGTTGGAGGTTGTGGTCATTCAATCCAAGCGCCATTGTATTTGAATCTACGCGCTGTGAGTTCAACACACAGCAGATGACCTGGCTGCTGGAAGTTGGGGAAGTTGTTGTCAAAGATCAATGAAAGACAATAATGGGGTGTTTACGGTTAGAGGCTCTGACAAACTTTATTCATATTTCATATGTGCCTAGGATTATTGCGAGTTTGCCGCCCGTTGTTGGGGTTGGTAATGGGTTCTCGGAGGGCTGTGCCCCAACCCTAGTAGAGATACTCATAGGTCAAAGGCTTGTAATCTGTACGGTACTGTTGTTGAAAGGAATTGGGAGTCTCCACGCTGTGATAGACATGCGATGATTGGGCAACGGGGGCAGTCACCAGACGAGAATAGGCCAAGGGCAGGACAGCTGCTGCAGGGCGGGCATAAGAAACACCCATAGCTGGATAATAGCCGTAAGTGGGGGTGTAATAGCTAAATACTTCATGCCCTAAGGCGAGGCCGAGCAAGCAGGCAAATATTAGCTGCAACAACATACGAAATAGGAACCAAAACTTTAAAAAGTTCTAAACTAAGATCACACACCAGGCCACTCACCAGCTTCATAGTTAGTTGTGCAACTCCTAGGAATAGTGGTCTTCAACTGAATTCCCGAAGGTACTGAACACTGGCTTTTATAGGCAAGCAGACATGCAATTTTCTTCATTTTTTTTTGTCGGCTCTTCAAGGTCAGAAGCTCAGACGGTGGCGGCAATAAATGAAAGAAGTCTCTAACTCACTTCGACAGTTGTAAGGAAAACTTGTCGTTCTTGAGTCTTCTTGATTTCATGCCTGTCTGCCCAAGATTCTGATCGCTTCGTGAGCTCCCTTTCTATTTCTCGGTGTGGATGCTTTTCTCTATCTTGACAAGATAAATGCGTTTGCTTTCTTGTTGCTTTTGACACCAAATAAACAATTAAGTGAGGCACACTTCCGGTGTTGTTTTGTGTTACCTACTTTCAAGGTCAGACTTGGACCCAAACCGGGTGTGAGCGGGTGGCGTTCAAGGAAATTGCGATGTTTCCCGAGTGCCTAGGACAACACATCTTTTGTTTTCCAATTGCGCCACCGAAAAAATACCGAAACTCCCACGCATAATTCAATTAATTTATGTTTCTATATTTATTTGCTGTTGTTGTTGATTGTTTTTTGTTTGAAAATTACGCATTATCATTATAGTCGTATTTTGAGTGGGATTATTGATATTTATTTACATTGTTTTATTGCTATACAGTTCGATTTGCGATTTGAAGCTGGCGTGAGCAAGTGTTGCTACATTTGGTGTCTGATTATACTAACTTCACTGCTCTTGTGTTGCTCAATCCCTGCTGACAGGATGCAAAATGGAAAAGCCCAAATTGGCCAGATATGTAAGTACGTACATACATATGTAGTACTCAAATTTCAGCACTGTAGTGCGTTTTATTGTAACAGAAATGTTATATGGTTATGTTTCAATAGATACAACAGCATCTTTTACATTATTGGCTGTGTTACAAAACACTTAAGCTAAATTTATACTATAACCAGAATTAGCTTCGGTTGCATTCCCTGGTTTTTAGACCGTAAACAAACGAACAGCAAAATCGCAGAGCAGTTTGTGGTGCAGACGTCTAAGCGCGTTGGTAACTCAACACGCCGAAGTCATTCAGCGAGCTTCACAGATTTAAGTAGTTCAGTTTCAGAAAATAAAAATCTTATAAACAATTCTTCGAGATACTCTACACCAAGTGACTTCTAAATACATTATACTTATAGTTACTTCAAATATGACTGTATATTTTGGTGTATTAAATGTACTCTTCTGACCTATTGGTAAAGCGTATAAAACACAAACAAAGTCACACACCAAAGATGCTAAGATCTCAAAGCTCTTCAAGGCCATGTTGGTATTCTGGCGTTATATAAAAGAAAAGCCCAGCAACGAAATCAAATCATTAAGTCTTCTGTTTGCTTTGCCACGAGATCGAGTTCAAGTGTGAAACGCCCTCAAAATGTTCAAGCTGGTAAGCCAAGTCAATCAACTGTCCATCCTTGCCTTTCTTCTCCCATCCTAACGCCTTCCACGCAGTTAGTTTTTGTTTGCCTGTGCCTGTGCCTGTCTCTGGTCTGTGCTGCACCGGGTCTGCTTCACTCGACGCCCATTCTGACCAGCACTTCGTATCATAGCCTGCCCTCAGTGCATGTGATCCGTCCGATTTGGACCTCCTCGGCATCGCACAGCATTGTGCGTCCCATCAGCTATGGCGTTGGCCATGGATGGTGGTAAGGACTGCGACTGCAACAGCTACCACAACAAGTTCAAGATGACAGCTTAAAGTTGCCGCCTTGATAACGGAGGGAAATGAAATGCCTCGAAATAAATGACTAAAATTGGTTTTTTTCAAATGTTTGGCGTTCTTTGTTTGTAGTAATGGGTCATAGGTGTAGCTAACGCGATTTCTAGAGAATCAGTGGGATATCGCGATGTTTGACAAAACAAAAAGAAAAGAAAAATGCGAAATCTAGAATATTTTGAGTTAAAGTGTGGATATATAGGAATAATAAAGTAAAATTTGGAATAACCTGCAGCATACAATTATTCGATCTGTCTTCGATACACCCCTCTGCTACGTCCATTATAAACAGACTGGCCTATAAAAGGACTGAAGCAATATCGCTAGGAATTTAGTTATTTTTCATCATTGGTGCACGAAATGTTAGCTGTGAGTAAGATAACTTCATTAAAAGCCAAAACCTATTAGTCAATTTGTTTTTCTCTAGACATGCCTGTTGTCATTGATATTAATAAAATCCGTTTGGTGTCAGCCATTAACTGTTTTAGTATCAAACAGAAGCTTACCAACTGTCGCCAGTCTGTCTCCATTGCGCCATGACGAGCACTACCCATCGACACATTTTGACAATGATCCCGCTAAGACCTATTTGGCTGGTAGTTTAGCTCAGGATGCTGGCAAATTTATCATCAATATCTATCAATTCAGGCCGCAGCCATCTCCAAGTCTCAAGAAGAATAAAAAGACAAAATTCCCATTATCGTTTCCCCAACACAAAGTATTTGTGGATGCATTTGGCAACCGCATATCCTTCAGCCTTGGGTTTTCCGTCAATTTCCAGGCAGCCCTGAATTAGGTTAATTTAGTTTTCCACGGAACATTCGGAACTTTGAAAAAAATGCATATGTATGCATGTACAATATATGTACTACTCGGATTAACTTCGACGCGATCTTCACATTAAATGGTTAAATCATAACCAAGTTGAACAGCAAAAAAAATGTCACTTAAACTTTTTATATAATATGCTAAGCACACGAACAATTGATTCTGTTCATGAGTTGACAAAGATTATGTATGCACCCACGGTATCTAAATTTAGTTGCCCGGCACGTTGGGGCGCTCTGTCTTTCCAATCTTCCTCAATACCATTCACAGTCAGTGTGCAGTGTGCTGCACGCCGTTGAACATGTGTTTGGTGTTAGCTAATTATCCTTGGATTGCTCCATTTTCTAAAATTAAACCACAATTGTATCTGCGTTTATCTTCATTTTATTCGTTTCCTTTCAAATAGCGGATGAGCAAAGCGTTGTCATTGTATATATCTGTTGTCTTGTGTATCCCGTTTGCTGTTGCCCGCATCTACTTTTTCAGTAAAATGGGAGCCGAGTAGGCAGCAGTGTAGGGTGCGGCATAGGCAGCAGTGTAGCCGGGTGCACTGTAGGCAGCGGTGTAGGCGGCAGTGTAAGGAGCTGACACATACGGATATGCAGGGCCCACATAGGGGGAAGCAGCCACATATGGAGAGGCCGCCACGTACGGAGCGGAGTAGGCCAATGGAGCCACGATTCCGGGCTTAGCGGCCACGAAGGCAACCAATGCGAGGATGATGGCAGCAATAAACTTGAACATTTTTCTTTGTAGGATTTATTGATGTGCTCGATTGAACAATGCAATACAACTGATGTCTGACCAAGGCAATTTTCGGTTCTTATATAGTTGGGGAAAACGACCTTGGAAGGCCTAGGCCTCTAGCCAATGGATTTCAGTAAACAGATCACGTATTTTTGGTCAGTTAATGCCGGTGCTACTCCGCTACCTACGGTTAGTAAACATATTCAAATAATTGTAGTACACAATTAATTATTGTACCCAAGAAACGCGACAAAATTAATATTAACACTTTCAATTTGAGTGATTTTTAATGAAACCAAAACTCAACATTATGTATGTATGAATGAATATATAAGAATTAACCACATGAAAGTAAATTCTTTAACTTTTGTATGGTTTTTTTGTGTGAGAAAACCAGGTACTGCACTTACCCACTGAAAGAGTGAGGCAAGTAACAAAGCATTTCTTAACCGTATGTATTAATATGAATATAGGTAGCACGTACTTTGATATTCCATCGCGATGTTTTGAATTGCTTTGGTTGATGGATAAAGGTATAAAACACCGTGATTCCCGAGCTGTCACTATCAGTTGAGTATCCACTAGCCGCGGTATACCACCACGTCAAGTCGCACAAAGATGTTTAAGTTCTTCGCATTTGCTCTGCTAGCCGCTTTTGTTGCCTGCGTGTCTGGTAATCCTGGAATTGTTGCTCCTTTGGCCTATTCCGCACCGTACGTGGCGGCAGCACCAGCAGCTGCCGTCTATAGCCAGGAATATCATGGAAATTTTGCGGCACCCTACGTGGCAGCATCTCCCTATGTGGCGGCGACTCCTTATGCGGCATCTCCTTACACTGCTGCTTACACTTCTCCTTTGTTGCTGAGGAAGTAAACAGATAGAAATGTTTTCGCGATAACCCCGTTTTTCTTTTCTGTTATCTGACTCTTCATATACTTATGAAAATATACAACTACAACTCTTCCGAATGAAAGTCAACTGTGTTGTGTTTCTCTTTTCTTTTCTTTTTTTTCAATTTACAAATGTTTTTTTATATCTTGGTTCAAGGTCTGCGAATGGGCGGAGCTGAGACTTATCGGAGGCTAAGTTTCAAGTTTCTGAAAACGATAGCAACTAGCGGAAACTGCTGTGTATCATTAGCATGCTATTAGCAAAGTGAATACAGAATACAAAAAAGACAATTTCGATTTTTTAAATAAAACCAGTAGTGTGTTTTTCTTTCTTTTTGATAAAAATATTTTCTGTATATTTATTTTACGTTGCGTTCCCTGATTCTTACAATTATATAGTTTATGAATAGATTCACAGATTGCCATCCATGGTGGCATTCGATTGAAAGACTATGCTGCTTCTATTATACCGACCCGATCGACGAATCTTCAGATATCGCAGTGTTACTAAAGCACTAATTCCTATCAGCAAAATCCCACCAAGAACATAAAAGAAGACATTCATAAAATGCAAATGAAGCTTCAAATTTTCTGAGTGGGCGCGTAGTATATCCAATTGATGTTGTAAAGCGATAATAGGAGCTGAGTTAGAGGTAGAGGGATTAGGGTCAGATGTGGCCTGACTAACGCAGGATACATCCCTAATATGCGGCGTTTCCTCCACAGATTCGTCAGGTTCAATATGCAAATTTACAGTTTCCGAGAGGAAAGGCGGTATCAACAGTTTGTGAAGAACGGAGCAATTGAAGCGATTCCTGGAGATGCCCAGTTTTTGTAGCAATGGGAAAGCCTGCGAAAATCGTCTGGTGCCTTGAAGCTCGCTCAGAGTATTGCCATCCACAAAAAACTGCTTCAAGTTGCTTAAGTAAGGGACGAACAGATCCAAATTGAGGCTGGTGAGGTTATTGAATGAAAGATCGAGAATTTCCAGGGATTTCTGCTTGGAGAACATGCCAAATTTCAATTCTTGAATGGTATTTGCTCTCAAGTAGAGATTGCGTAACCTTTTCAAGTGGTCAAAAGTTGTGACATTCAATGGCCCTATCGGATTATAGGAGATATCCAAATGGAGTAGTGCTGTTAGATTGGTTACATTGGCTAAGCTTGTTAAACGATTGCCTCGTAACTCCAGGGTCTCCAATTGCAGGGATTGATGTATATAAAGAGCACTAATATTATTAAAATTAGCTCTTACGAAGCGAGTGGCATTGATGGTCAGGTTGGTCAGCTGATTATAGTCCAAATGCAGCTGATGAACAATACTCTTATCGGTCAAAGAGAAATCCTTTAGCTTATTGGTGGCCAGCATTAGGCTCTCCAAGCTGGCTGCTTCCGCAAATGAATCCGGATGCATGAGAATTAGGCGATTGTTGGACAAATTCACCTCTTTGATGCGACGCATACGGTTGAACACCTCAGGTTGAATATAAGTTAGTAAATTGTTTTCCAACGAAACCGATTCCAGATAGTCATTGTCCTTGAAAGTATCCTTGTGCAGCTCAGTCAGCCGATTGCCGGTCAATTGCAGTTTATTCAATATCTGCAATCCGCAAAATGCATTCTCACTCAAGGCTGATATCTTGTTGTAAGACAAATCCAAACGCATTAACGCATTGGCCCCAATGAACACCGATGTCTGCACAGATGTTAGATTGTTGTTGCTCAGATTCAGATATGTCAGATTGCTGGCCGCACTGAATGTGTTGCGCGTCAGTTCCAAAATACTCGTATAGGACACGTCTAAAGTTTTCAAATGGCCCAGCGTTTCAAACAAGTGAAATGGTACATAGAGCAATGTGGAGTCATAGAATTTCATGAATTTAACCATGTTCCCATGGGGTATGTTCTTCACCACCACATTCTGACTGTGAGTGACCGTGAAACCTGTCACCGTGCAGAAGGCCTCACTCACATCCATGTACAGATGCTGTTCGAATTCGTCGCAACTTAGGTAAACATCGCCAGCACTGGCGGGACTCCACCAATTTGTGGAGACTACCATGAAAAGGATGAGGAGGATATGATGTTGTATTAGCAAACCCATCGCGAACCGCACGAACTAAGAGGGCACTACCAACTAATTGCAGCAGAATTTCGCATCATTTATGGAACATTCGATATATGAGTATTATTTGTACACACATATGTATGTGCATACATATATGCATATATCATTGTAACTATGTATATGCTACAGCGGCGGGCTTTAAAGGGGGAAGAGATAGGGCCAAGAAATATTCCTTTTCCGTTCCGATAACATCGGTTAATATTGTAATTACTTGTTTGCTCGTCGAAGCTTTAGAAAATTGACAATCCTCTTATATTTTAATATATGTATGTAGCTATAGCTAAGTGCCTTAAACACTTTTGTTATAAATTAACAAAATGTGGCCAATTATTTGAGTAAAAGTATTTCTCATATGACAACCCCCCCGAGTTGAAAATTCTGGCGACCCCACTGACGCAAATATCGGCTATATAGAATACATGCATAAAGCTTATCAGAGTTCTCGGTTTGAGTGGGCTTTCAGTTGGGATTGTCTGATAATAAATGTCGGTCTGGGCTTTGTTTTCATCTTTGACTTCGTTTGTTCCGTATGCAATAATGATATTTTGGAACTTAAAACTGGATGCGAGAGCATACTTTAGTCAATATTTATCGTATTCGGCTTCTCATACAGTTTCTTTCTCTCCATCTTTTTTAATGATAGCAAAGCCGAAAATTCCAAACACGCATTGCAATTGTGTGTGATGCAATTTGACCCTCAGTTCATGCAATATGCCTCACAAAACGTAGAGAGGCAGCAACGCCTATTTCTTTTTATTTTTCTTTTTCCGTTAATCAGCTTTGAAACGCATTGCATAAACGGCCATGAAATGATGCAAATAGTCAGTCGGCTTAACGTGCAACCTGCAGGGTGCAACGAACCCCTCTGAATCTGACTCTGATCTGATCTGCATTGTACTGGTAAGTATGCATATGTGCGGTAATTTAATTGATTTCTGGAGGTTACTCATCATTTGGCTGCTACTGCGTTGCCTTCAAAAACAACAACTTTTATGGGCCCCCACCAATTTTTGAACGACGTGCGAGTAATACCCAAGTGGAGACCTCCACTATAATAACAACACATACATACATATGTATAATAGCTGGACACGTAGTTGGAGGAGGTTATTGCAAAGGCTGCCAAGTAGAACACGTTATATTGTGTGTATGTATGTGGTGTATAGAAATTCAACAAAACATTTCATTTTATTTTCGTGCTATAAAAGATGCAGTCTATCCTGTCTCTAACATAGTTCAATTTGGTAGCTCAAGTCAAACTTAACCAACCACTCCACTGCAAGATGTTTAAGCTGGTAAGAGTCCAATCCCAATGGGTTATCATTCAATCAACTTCACATCCAAATTCCCTGCCTTTGCAGTCTGCTATTGTTGTCCTTTGCGCTGTGCTCGCTTGCAGCTTGGTAGAAGCTAAGCCCGCTGTACTTGCAGCCCCGGCTGTTGTCACTGCAACTAGCTCTCAGTATGTGGCACGCAACTTCAATGGAATTGCAGCTGCTCCCATTGTAGCTCCAGTGGCCACTGCCGCCTACACTGCTCCCGTTGCTGCCGCCTATACCGCTCCCGTTGCCGCCGCCTACACAGCTCCAGTCGCCGCTGCCTATTCCACTTATCCCTATGCCTCGTATCCATATGCCGCTGGATACTCTACTGTTTTCTAAGCTAACCAAAGGATGTTAAATCAATAAACGGAACTTGACTAAAAGCAAATACAGCAAAACACTGTGTCCTCTTTATATTTACTTGGTGAAATTAGAACTTTAAAGGGAAGAATCCTATTCTCCTCAGATAATAACTAGCGTTGCTATGGACAACTACTTCGACTGGCATACATACTATTCGAAACTGAATACTAAATTTTGGGAGTCTAGGTCTTACAGTTGCATTGATTTCAGCGTTCATATAGACGCATAAACCCTTTCATGCCATTTATACTATTTATTAGACAAGTTATTGATCTAAGTATTGAAGTAAAAGTCTTCTGCACTGTAGAATTACAGCTCTAGGAGGTGGGAGGAGATTGTGTTGTCCTAGACAGACGGAAATGGCTAAATAAGTTCGTCGTCTTGTCGTGCTGATCAAGCATATAAACCTATATGGTCGAAAATGTTTTCTTCTGACTAAAATAATATAGGCTTTTTGAAAAGGTATAAAATTGTGGAGTTGATCTGAGTTTCTCATATAAAAGAATGCGGAAATATGTCCAAAAAAGAAATTGCGTCATTTTGATGGTATCGCAAACCGATTTTATTTATAAACACTAGAGATAGAGAATGTTCAGTAGGACAAGCACGTAGTGCCAATTCTGAAATCAATAATAGACTTTAGCGTCATTTACTTTTCGAGTTATTGAAAATGCATTTTTACTCTTAAATATATGTAACTACATAGTACTTATTTATTTTCACAATAAATGGACCAAATTTAACAATCATTTTGGTTGCCTGCCTGGTAGTCCCTAATCGGTAACAACTGAGGAGTCTTTAGATTTATGTCCACTTACTGGAAGACTCACTAAGCTGGAGTGCGCGTATCGCACCGAGACAGTTTGGGAGAACATATGATAATTGGGCGGCAGCGCATAGACGGCACGAGGCATGGGCGGAGCAGCAGCAGCAATAGGACAGGTTAAATCCAGAGCAGCAGTCACATTTATCTATTTCGCAACATTCAAATTTGATCCGGTCGCAGTAATTGCAAGCAGTATGGCCATCACCTTTGGATGATGGCGCAACTAATTTCGATGTCTTATCAGGGTTAAGCGTTGAGTGCAATGTCCTCCTCGTTCTCTGGCTTTCATCTGGAGTCATCCACTTGAAACTGGAAAGTTTCTTGTACATAGTATCGTTTGTTCTAAGCGCTTGGCGTGACGTTCTTCAAATGAAGCGGAAAATGGGATATAAGCTAGGCTTTATAAACTTTTACCCGGATGGCATATGAATATAGCCAGATGTAGATGATAATGTTGATATAAATACACTTAAAAAGGGGGAGTGGGTCAGAAGGCTATGTACTTGTTCGTTGGTATGCAAGACACGATTTTTCGATTTGCTGACGATCGTCACGCAAAAATGAAACCAAAAGTAAAAAATATTCTCCTTGATGTCTAATTAATATGTATTTTGGCGACTATAGCTGTCAGTGTCTCGAATACAAAATTTCTGCTGTGTTATACTATATCGGTATTACCTTCATCTTACATTTTTGGGTTACATAGATTTACTGGCAGCGGCACTATAAATTGCAGCGTCTTAGAGCTAGAAGATATCAGTCTAGTACTTGAGAACCAACCAACCACATCCAAACAAAATGTTCAAATTGGTAAGGATCGCAAAGAATATCGAAAATCAATCCGAAATATTCAACATTTCCTTCGTAGTTCGCCTTCTGTCTGCTCGCCATTGTGGCCTGCGTTGCTGCCAAGCCCGCTGTGATTGCTGCTCCTTTCGCTTACTCCGCCTACTCATCACCCCTGGTTGCTGCCTCTCCTTACTCCGCTGCTTACACTAGCGCCGCTTACACAGCACCTGTGGCTGCCTACTCGGCCTACTCCTATCCCTACGCTGGTGCCTACTCTGCTTATCCCTATGCTGCTTACTATCGTTAATCAATAGACGGACTTAATTGGACTGGAAATTAGTGACAAAAACTCGTATATTCGGATAACCATAAATCAATCTTTTTTTTTCATTTCTTGTCATTGTTCATAGAGAGTATTCTTTTTGGCACACTGTTCCCCAGACTCTGCTTGAAATTAATACATAAAGAATCACATGCATACGGCAACTGTTGCGAAATAAATGCACCTTATGTTAAAACATATTGGATGATCGAATGTTTTTTAAAAATTTTCTTTTCCGCTTTTAGAGACTTTTCATAAAGCAATTGTTTTATAGATCGAACTATTCCGCTGATAAAACGAAGAGCTAAAGCGAATCCACCGACGTCAAGTGTTTTGGCTATTAAGTAGTCTATTTATTTTAGATGTGCTATTTCTGTTATTTTTTTTTTTTTTTTTTAGGCGTTTTACTCAATTCTATAATTTAACAAATGTTGTCAAGCGTGGCAGTCCATCTATTTAACATTTAATAATATGAAAAAAAAAAACGGGTTTGAATAATTTAGCATAGTTTTAGGCTGTGCTTTTCAATCGTAGCTTCATTTGTGTACAGCAACAATTATAGCGATTTGTCACTGCAAAATCATATATATTTGTGGATTCACATGTATTGTACATATGTATTTAATTATAATGTCCTTATATCTTAGCGATTTCTACAGAATAACTGCTGCGAACATACGAACATATGTAAGTAATAGCTAAGTAAAGATCTAAAACATAAGGGGCAACCCTCAGAGGTCAATCCGCTAGTGTCCTTCACTTGCTAATCTATGTATGTCTGTTCTTGCCCTTCATTTATGATATTAATGCATAGCGAGTTGTTCGCAATTGAAAATACTCGGGCAAAATGTAAACCTTTGTTTGAATTATGGTCTGTGGATTCAGGGAGAGGGGTGGAGCCAATGGTTAAGATGGCACGCACGTACTTGCTATAATGGCAACACACAAACGCACCGCGTCAAACTATGATAATAGAATATTTCAGCAACCTCTGTTGACGCCATTAGTCCATATAAAGTGCGGAAATGAATAGTGAGCCGTGGATTGACAAGTGTGGAGTGTGGACAATTTAGCAAACTCTGGTTCTTTAGGTTTTGTATTTTATTTGTTGAATTGTTTAGTAAGTACTTGTGCCTTCGTTTGCTGTCGAAGTACTAAATCGTTAATTAAATAACAATAAGAATTTGCACATTAAACACAAGAACATTGTACTGCCCGACTAACATCGCTTGCAGCAGTTCAACAACTTTGCAGCATGCAATTTAATAATGAGTGTTTGCTTCTCTTTCTTTGCGGTGCATACAATATGTCCGCCGTTTCACTCAGTTTGACAGGTATTTAAGTTACTTATGTTTTCGCTGTGTGTGTGTGCGTGCATGAGTCAAAAGCATGCCATCTCTCTCATTTTCGCAGTAACAGACGCATGCTTGCTCGCTCACTATGGTGCGCCTAGCGGCAGGTAATACTCAACCATTTCTAGCTTCCTCTTGTACATTTATCCTATTCGCCATGGTGAATCAATGAATGGCGCTGTGACATTATGTTTACTTCATTATTTCCATTTTTGATTGCAAATTGCTTACTGCATCTTAGTTTTGTATGACAGACTGGGAGGACTGACTACATTTAATTAAAAGGCGCGGAGGCAGGCATGAAGCTGTCAGGTCACGCCTCTCTCGGTTTCTCTCTGTGTAGAACTCGTTAAGTTTAGATAATATCCTCAAATTGAATCAAGACTTTTAATGAAATAGTTGCTATCGATATTAAAGTTTCAACGCCTTCTCCAGTGCGCACATGAATTTGGTTAATAAACAAGTTTGGTGTGCACTTCAAAAATTAAATTAATTTATTTAAAGGTGCTTTGTCAAGACAAAGCCACGCCTTACCCGTGCCTTCTCCTTTTCCTTCCTCTCCTATTCCTCTCCTATTCGGTGTTTGATTTGTAATTGCTGAAACCATGGTAAAACTGCATGAAAATTTGTTTCCCAGGCAACTATTAATGCGAACAAATACCCTGTATATAGTGACCTCTAATCGATTGGGAATATTAGCCCAAGAAATATCCCAAATTCTTTATATGTATGTATATTTCGTTCACTTGACACTATTTGTGTTACATGTACATATAATACGCTCTTTTAGGACCAAGATAGATGTATGTAACAGTAATAAATATATACATACATACATTCTTAAAAACTAATTGAGCCGCCGATGGTTTGCTCAGGATTAAACTAATTTGAATTTTAATTGCGATTTAATTGTCAGACTTACACTGTCAAAAATAATTAAAACAAGCAATAATGTTAAACACACGACGCATTTTTAGAACTTGTTCAATTCAATTTGTGGTAACATCACTAAAGCTGATAAAAACCGGCTCGAAAAAAAAAAAAAACACCGACCAAAATTCGAACCCAATAAATTGTAAATTGAATTAAACGTTGCGTTGCATAACTGCCACAATAATGATTTTAATTTTTGTTTTCGCACTGTGCAGTATGTACGTACCGAACCACAAAGTCAAGAACCGGATCTGAGCTCCAACTGTAAGCATATATATGTATACATATGTACCTATGAGTTGCGTGTGTATGATTTACAACAAAAATCAGATCAGATCGCCCACTCTAAATGCAAATCACCTATCTCCTTCGAGTTACGCATAATTACAAAGTATAGTAACTCCATCTTCGGCTACCGGAGGAGTACTGGTGAGGACCAGTGCGTCATTGTCACCACTAGCTTTGTCTTTGCTTTTGCCTTTCCATTTGCCATTTGCAATTTGCCCGGAGGCCTCCCCCAGTTAGATACATACGTTGACAAGGCCTAAGATTTACGCAGTCAATTTAGGTTGGGGCGTTGCCGTCTCTAGGGCGGCGTCATTTTGGCAAGTGCTGAGCCCACTTCTCTCACTCCTTCTCCTTGGTAGGAGTGTAAAGTGCAGGCAAGAGCTTACGTAAAATACCTGGCAATTAACTGCCAGCAGCGGCTACTCACTCGCCGACTATGTAGCTGAGACTACGCATTCATTTACTAGCTCAATAGTTCACTAGAATTATGATTGCATTGTACAAGTAATTGCTGTGGCTGCAAGGCGTTCGGCTTTCGTGACCCAAGGCGTCAAATAACCTCACAACTTTTGCAGATCGATCACACGACCTTGCCCATACATATGTCTAAACACTTTGCACTATGTAACCGAAATTTATGCATGAATAAAACATTTAACCCGATTGACAGTTAAGAATTGCACTATATTATTTAAATGAACATATTAAACATATTGAAATTGCAGTCGATTGAATACGATTATTTTATATCAATAATACTTTTCAATAAAGCTCCTAGTATGGTTGAAAAAATGATAATATTATAAGATCACACAATTGCAGTTCTGATTCTAGGACTAGTTATAGAATTCACAAAGGGTAACAAGTGCTCGCTAAATCTAAATTTAAACCATTACAAGTCAGGAGACAATTTTTATGTAGTTTAGTGCCGTAGGGGCTCAGCCATCAGCACTTGTTATAGTTCTAAACAACATGCAAGTTTGGAAACGATTTGCTCCATATGTACATATGTATATACATATATATCTACGCATCGGCCGGTTTTTGGTTGCGGATTTATGTACATACATATGTACAAGTGTGTGTGGAGGAGAGGGATACGCCTCTCTTACTATAGTTACTCTTATTGTTGTAATTATAGTATGGTGAAAAACGCTTACTGAAATCTCTAGTTACTTATGGGTGTACATAGGTGGCAACCCCAAATGCATTGAATTCTGATAATCGAAACTAGTTTTGCCAAACAAAATGCAATATTGTGTGTTTCTCGCTTTTCTCACAGGCCGCTAAGAAGCAAAATAAATGCGAAAACCAGAGGACCGGGTTAACTTCAGACCGACTTAACTATAACCATATTTCCGATACCCTCGACACATTAGCCGCACAAGTCCCTGCAAGTAAAGCAAAGAGACAAGACTATCGCTGACCGATTTGGATCAAATTGTGGATTATCATTTCAATATCCTTATCAACAGACCAGATCAACAACAATTTTTAAAGGCTCTGGTCAAAATCAATCTACCCTCTGTGGAAGAGTATTATAAATAATGGAAAAAAGAAGAAAAGTAAGGTGAGCAGGCCTAGCCAAATATCCGCATTGACTTTTGTCTGTAGGGTGGGGTCCGTGCACATTGGAGACTCGTTTGGACCAGGGCAGCAGCAGCAGCAGCAGCAACAGCAGCGGCGGCGACAGCATTTTGCATGCCCCACTCAGTGGCTCAATGCTTCAAGTCTCTCAAAAGTAAAAGTTTGCAATCTGAGTCTTAGTTTTTGGTCTCAATTCTGGCTGATTTCGTGGACTATAAAAGCCTTAGTGCCTTAGATGGCAGACATTATTCAGCTTTGTGTTCTGGCTCAGAGTAAAACAAAAACTTGCATTCTCAAAATGTTTAAATACGTAAGTGGATGAGGATCGCTCCTGCAATTAGCTGTCTATCAGTGTGATATTTTCATTGTCTTTTTGTGTGTAGTTCGTATTTGCCGTTTTCTGCATCTGCAGCTCCGCCGCAGCTCCAGGATATCTGGGAGGTTTGGCTGCTGCTCCAGCGCCAGCCATATCCTACGGGCATGCCCTGGCAGGACCGTCGATTGCATCATATGGCTTGGCGGCTCCTCAACTCAGTTACGGTGCACCTGCTTTGGCTCATGGCCCTGTCCTGGCTCATTCTTCGATCTCGTTGGGACCCAAAATTAGCTATGCTTCACCAGCTCTTGCCGCCGCTCCTTTGGGACTAGCACACTCTTCTTTAGGTCTAGCGCATGCTCCTCTGGCATTAGCGCATACTCCTCTCGGATTGTCTCATGGTCCTCTCGGATTGTCCCATGGTTCTCTCGGATTGTCTCATGGTCCATTGGGATCTCCCTACGGATTGGGTTTGGGATACAGATCGATTGCTGCTCCGGCTTTGGCTACCCCAGCTTTGGGGTTAGCACATGGCTGGTAAGGATAATGCTAATTGTTCGCTTAATTACTGTCAAAACAAACGCGGGTGAAACCTTTTAAAATTATGTACTAAATTTTAATATTTCGTATTTCATTTGAAAAAAAAAAAAAAAAAAAATGCAAAAGCCCGTGTTTTTTCTTTTGGTTTTTATTGATGAATGTTGGGGTTCTCACATGTCGCACGCCACTGCATCGAGACTGGGACTTCACCAGCCATAACCATAGCCATGGCCCAATCCTAGGCCCAGGCCCAAGCCATGACCATAGAGTCCGTGTCCTCCGAGTCCTAATCCTCCTAGATATCCGTGACCTAATCCGTAACCACCTAGATAACTCTTGCCAATGATTGTCTTGGAAATGATTGGAGCGTGATGATAGCCCAATCCCAACCCCAAGCCTCCATAGTGGCCGCCCAGGTGCCCCAATCCCAGTCCCAGTCCTAGGCCCAATCCTCCGTATCCCAAGGTATCATGCCCCAGGCCAATGCTGGGTGCTGGGACGGGGGCGGGTACTGGTAACGACCAAGTGCCATGCATCAAGCTCAATACCAGCATCATCAATGGTAACACCTAACCAAGGGTGCAATAAATAAATGAGTTATCCTTTAATACTCCTTGGACACCACTTACTCCTTTGTTCATGGTGAGGCTGTCGGTTGGTTGTCTCTGTTCACTCTGATACACATCGATCCGCCCGGCGTCTTTTATACAAAATTACAATTGCCCAAAAAGGCCAGTGATTATCTAATGGTGTCCACTGTTCAGAGTAATCTATTTTTCTTAGTCAAACTGGCTACAAGCCATCATCCTTTCATTAGGCCAACACCTGTTTCAGGTTGCTTCAATTCATTTCAACGTCCAACTTTACGTTTTTGGGCCTCCATTGTATAATCTGAATGCATCACGTTTGGCATTTACCAGTTCCAGATTGTTTATGGCTTGTGGCAGTTTGGACTTTTGTGGCATGGTTTCATTTTCCTGTTTTCGGTGTGAGATTCGTGGGTGGGCCCACGAAAAATGTGTCTAGAAATAGAGATTTTGATTGGACAACAACATCTGCTAGAATAATAGGTTGAATGTTCCTTTGATTGCTTTTGATTCTTTTAAAATATACATAAAGCTGATGCTGCTACCAACAGTCGCTTACGAGAAAACTTTTTTCGATTGTAGTTTTTCGCAAACTGTTCTTGGCGATATAATTTGAACTCAATAAGGCCGAATCATTGTATTAAAGCACATTATTTGGGGGTATACATCAATGGAATCGAGACACATCTGTGGTATACATTCCAAGTAAGAAAATGTGAACCACAACCGGCGAACGTAAACTCAATGAACTCAATCAATTCAAATTTTCATCTATGATGACGCAATTCTACAATATAATTCATGTATAAAAAGCAGAAAATTCCCAGATAGCCAAACGTGAATACCTTACCGAATAATTAAAAACACATAAAAAATATGGAGCAACAATTAAATTAAAGCGCAAAGGCAAAGGCAAAGGCAATCAGAAACACAAAAACGAATACTGAATGGCGAGCGGCCAACTAACTCTCATCTCAGATAAAAAGAGACAAAAAAGAAAGGGTAAAAAACAACAACCACAAAACACAACAACAAAATGTAGAAAAACAAAGTCACTGACACTTTGACGAACCCACAAAACTTAAACTTGAACTTGAAAACCAGTTTCGGGAAAGGTAAGTGGATCCCAGTGGAAAACATTTAAGAAACACCATTGACGGTTTTCAGACATAGGCGTAGCCAGGACCTTTTCTAGAAAAGGAAGACGTTCTCATGGGGTAAATGGGTAAATGATGGGTAAATTCTTGAGTGGCTACGCCCATGATATATCGGAAATATCGGAAAGAAAATGCCTTCAAACCGGTTTGAAATAAAGAATACAACTGCTACGTAGCTGTACTTGCTAGAGTCGTGTTGTAAATGCAATGGTTGGGGTTTAGTTCGACACCAGACGGCAAGGAAAACGCATGAAAAATGCCCAGGGTAAGTTGGAATCGATTTCGAATATTCACATTGGAAATCTTTAAATCTTCTCAATAGTTCTTTCTATATATCTGCACGCTTATGTATGTTAGTATATACGTTCAAGCGGCTACAGTGGTTTATCATCAGCCAGTCATCGTCCATCATCCATTGGCCCTCTCTACCGATGGCAAAGCGCATAGTTCCTATGAACCTAATGAAGAACATCCCGGTTATACAATTGTCGCACCACTGACCAAGATAGCCCATGTCACCTACGATTCCATCCCCATTTCTCATACACCATTTGAGCATGTTCCCCTTTTCCAGCGAATTGGACATGTGAAAAAGATTCGATTCTAGAGAGGATTACCAAGAAAAAATAAACAATTTGGAACAACAATTTGCCTAGCATTATTCTTGCTCTATCCTTAGATGGAATTAAAATGACTATTAACTCGGAGAAATGTGCTTTATGTAGGGCCAAAGGAGCAGTAGTGAAAACGAAGTGATTTTTGAATTATTTCCAATATAATGATACTTAATACTTGCGATAATGCTTGGGAAGGTCAAGATGGTACTTACAATTCGAGAAAAAAGTTCAATTTTTCACAACCTATCGACGGTTAGCTGTCTTTGTCTCGAGATGTCACTAAGCTCTGATTTTTAATTGTCCACTGGCTAAGGCTTTCATAATTCGCTAAACAATTCGGAAGACTTTCTACCACTTTCTACCATTTGCTGTGAGCCCTGCAAAGGGTGTTGTCTATACTTAATAATCAATGGGTCACCTCTTACGTATGCCTCCATCGACGACACTTTAACTTTCATAGCTGCACGCGATTCCGACCATAACCTAGCCCAATACATTGGTGGAGGTTAAGCAAGATTTTGTTTTATTTCGTGTTATAGTCTTGTATCGCCGTCTCTATTTAAAACCCTACACCCATAAGGTCAAAAATGTATATTGAAGTCGCCAAAATGTATGTAACACGCAGATGGAAGCATTTTCGACCCTATAATACATACTTAGATGAATTTCTGGTTTGGAGAAGGGTATAACTAAGTCGGTGCCACGACTTAGTTCATTTTTTGTTGTTGCGACAATTGTCGCGTGTGTCACCAGATTTGTGTCTGGAATTCGTGATTCGAGCTGGTTTGAATTTAACTGACTTTTGAAAATGCGCCTTGTCTGGGCGGGTACCTACATAGTTACCATTTTTGGTAGTATTACGATGCGCGGCTTAAGACGCGTGTTACGATAAACGATAGAGGTGGATCATTGCGTTAAAGGATGACAACTTTTAGATGGTTAGCATACCATTTTCAAACTGTTAAGGATCAAATAGAGCAGAAAATTTAATTCGTGAGTTAAATATGATTTACTTTCTTTGCGATAAATTACAATATATAATTAAAGAGATTATCGATAAATGTGACTGCAAAATCTTTGGTCTCTAAAAGAGCGAATGATGATGATGATGATGGGCCAACTTCAAGGGAAACGCTTTCAAATGAGCATGTGGTGTGGCTAGCAGCTTGGGGAATGCATAACCAATCGCCACCTTCGTGGTGGTTGTTTTAGGCCCCGGGATCGCTCGATAAGTGGGGGCAAAAGGCACTGCCTCCAAAATCGGTGGCAGTACTTGTGTCACTGTGGATAGGTGCTGATGAATGGGATGGGAATAGGCTGGTAGGATGGGTGTAGGTGCCGGCAATAGTGGTGCAGGTGCCGGAAGAAATGGTGCTGGTGCAAATACTGGTGGGACAGGAGCCACGGCAGGTGTTTCCCAAACAGGAATTTGAGCTGGGATCGGAGCAGGTACTAATGGAGCTGGGGCAGGTACTAATGGAGTCGGAGCCGGTGTAAATGGAACTGCTGCTGCAGACTGTAGCCAGGGAAGTGGCTCTGGTGCAGGAGCAAATTCAAAGTGATTTGCCAATCCATATGGCAATGGTGGTGGTAGGGCCTCCAAGTGGTTCAAGTGAGGTTCAAATTGATGCAAATGTTGATGTTCAAAATGGTGAGAAGGACTGGCGTCTATCCTGGCCAAGAGTGTCATAACCACAGTAAAAACCTATGATGCCACATTCAAATTCAAATTCTTCAAGTTTCTATAAACATTTTACTAGTAGGTCTCACCAATTTGAGTTGCCACATCTTGCTTAGCTTGCGTTTTGTGTGTGTTTGCCCTTCGGTAGCGTTACTATTAATGACTACCCATCAACCATAGCACTTAATATATATAGAAAATTTTGTGCGACATGCTTTGGCATTTCACTTCACTTTCGTTCGGCTCAAGACCCACTGTCTCATTCCAAACGGCAACAAATTAAGTAATCAACTAGCCTTAGTTGGTAGTACTCCTCAAATATATGTAAAATGGGGGGGAAAAAATTTGTAAATCGTGACTTTGAAAGCAATAACTTTTTGGATTTCATTACAAAACATGCAAATGAATTGACATGCTTTTCGATTTCTTTTAAATATTATAACGATTATAATTAATGAAACATTCTGGATTATTTAATCGCTTCTATTCAATTTAAATCAAATTTAATCCATTCATCTGCTTTCACAATGTATGTTACAAATAAAAAAAAAAAAGTTAAAATCATTACATATACTTATGTACATCTGGTAAGGTTTGAACTAAAAAGCTCCAAATCTGTCTTTCAGGTATACTTATATAAGTACATACATATTCTTAAATCAAACTAATACAAGTTTGACTAATTTATGTTCGCCTAATTTGTTAATAATAAGAGGAATGTATTCGAAATCAACCGTTTAGCCAAATGGTTTAAGATTTATTTCTTATTTTCACAATCTTTTTCAAAAAAATATTTATGTACATAGTTTATACTACAACGGGTGTTGGGGCAGCAGCATAGGGAGCAGCATAAGGAGCAGCATAAGGAGCAGCATAAGGAGCAGCATAGGGGGATGCTAGAGGAGCTGCGAAAGGAGCAGCTAAATATGGAGATGCATAAGAAGCAGCATAAGGCGATGCAAGAGGAGCGGCGGTCAATGGAGCTGCCAAGGGAGCGGCAAAGGGAGCTGTGGCATACTTGGCGACCACAGCTGGAGCTGCCGGAATACCGGACACATAACGGCTGGAGTATGGAGCGGTTAACTGAAACGGTGCTGTGGTATACGATGACAGAGTTCCATCGTAATTGTTGCGGACGTCCACTTGAGTGCTGCCACCAGCGGCATACAGTGGAGAATTCGCATAGGCCAGGGGCAGAGGGGCCACCACACCAGGTTTAGCCCAGGAGCAAGCAATGAGAGCGGCAATAACGAGCTACAAACCAAAAAAATAAGTTGAAAGGGTTCTCTTTAAGTTTCCTAGTTGGATCGAACTTACGAATTTGTACATTTTGTTGATTAGTTTCAAGCTGAACACTTATAATGTCTGGACTTAAACCATTTGGGCGCTTATATACACGCCAAATAGCGGTTCTGCTTCTTTTTTTGGTCGCTTCTTTTGCGCCAGTTGCATACCTTATGTTCGGCTAATTTAGACGTGATCCGATCGTCAATCAATCGCCTGACGAAAAATATCGGAAGTCTTCAGGTTTACTTGCTCTAATTTGTATGCAATTACAGTCCGTGGAACAGTTGGTGGCCCAGGTCTGTCTCACAGCAATAAACATTTGCCGCAATCTAAGCCAAATTGGCCATAAAAATTGTACGCCTTGTCCTGCCCTCTGCCTCTTTCCTTCCTCTTTTAAATGTCACATTAGTGGCCATTTTAATGAGGCCGAAGTCATAAAATTGCAATCGTAAATTTGTCCTCCCCACATCCAGACCGACGTTGCTTTAACTTCTTTGTAGACTTTTAGCTATGACCTTCGGTCAACAGGATGCGAGTCCCTCTCTTTAGAAGGTGGAAACAAGGCACAGAATCATCATCGCCAGCATCAGTATCACAGATCTTGGCTTGGACCATTATTCATATGCCTTAATTGACCGGCAACATGGTGAAACCGGCTTTCAGCTTTAATGAGCGGCAATGTCAGCTACGGTCACGTGCTGACTTTGGTTTAAACATCTGACGTCGATGCGAGGGCTGCTCCTTGTGTTGTTATGCCTTTGTTTGCATGTCGATTATAAGGTTTTACATTCTCAGTCGAAATATCTGGTAAGCTTGTGATCTCGAATTGGTTCGTGATTCACTAATTTTTCGCAGCCAAACGAAACAAATCCTTAGGGTAACTCTCTCTTGTTGTTAATCCAACTACTTTTCCGTATATTGTTCTGGATATGATCTCTCAAGGCTGCGCCTATAGTCATCTATGATGACTTCGCGTTCAAGGGGTCGCTTCGTAACATTTCCCACGCATGTAACTGTTTTTGTATCTCGATCCACTCATTTACCCATTTACCAACAACATCATCATTATCACGTCCAACCACAGGTGGTCTTCACTACTTACTCAATCTCGATAATGACGGACAGATTTTCCAGTGTGTCACTTTATGACGGAAACATCTTTTGTACTTCCTTAAGTTAACCTTCAGCTGAATATTCTTTCATTTCATCAGAGGTTAATTTTGACTGTGATATTGAAATCAATATTATTGTACCGTTTCATTTAATGACTTTTTATTGGCTAAAGCTAAAATTAATTCAAAGTATTTAATCACAGAATTCCTGTTCTGTGTTTGTGGGAAAGCAGGTTATACATATGTATTTCTCTATTATAGATCCAGATTTGAGAGAGTTCCGTTCCGTAAACTCAACTGAAAACTGATCGATAAGTTTTTAAATAGCAATCTGTTTATTTTTGTCAGCAATTCGATCCCAATGCCAACGGTCAATGAGTCTTCTTCGCCTGCAAATGAAGCTGTACAGTGTACACATCATTTCATGGGCTAAAAAGGTGTACGTTGTAACAAGCAAGTAACAATATTTATGTATATTTAAAATTACGATCACCATAGCGATACACATGGTTTTATAGATCAAACAATATTTAAGTTATCATATCCTTATCTGCTACACATCCCTATGTATGTAAATCATTCCAATTGGCTAACAAATAATCGGATGTGAGTCCACACCCGGCAAGTACAGAGTATTCGAGAGTCGGCTAAGCGTTTGGTTTTCTGGCTTTTTTGTTTCACAATTTTCATCTTCCATTGCCTGTGCTAGTTAGAGTGAAAGGTGCAATCGGCCGATGGTTAAATGAATGAAGACTTCTTCACATCGTTGATGACGATGACCTTGACGATTTATGCAAATGCAGACAAGTCTTTGTTAAGGTTAGATGGCAAGTTTGATTTTTATTATTATTCACTATTTTGGTAAAATGATGATCAGTCTGGATGACTTTTTTATTTTATTTAATTTTATTTTATTGTTATAGTTACGTTATCGTTAACGTCTTTGGATCTGCGGCGTTCCATATGAAGTGAGACCCGTTGTGTGGGGTACGCTGGCATAGGGAGCACCTGCTTGAAGGGGCAATTGAGCCACATTTAAAGGGGTAAGACCAAAGGGAACAGGAAGTTTAAGATTCAAAGAGTTCGAATCAATTGCAGGCGCTATTGAGCGAGCCTGAAGAGAAACTGCAGGAGGATTGGAAACTGCAGCAGGTACGGGTGGCGCCGGTTGTACAGAGGCCAGTGGAGCTGAGGCAGCTGCTCCTCCAAATACATAACCATGGCTTGTCAAAGCCTGGGTGAAAGCTGCATGCTCTAACGCGGGGGCAGCAAATTGTTTCGCCACTTGGTAATGGCGGTGCTGTTGTGGTTGTGGTTGGGGTTGGGGTTGCTGTTGCTGCTGTGGTTGTTGTTGGTACTGCTGCGGCGGCTGGTGGTATTGCTGGTGTCGTCTTGTCGCCACTACACTGCGACTGGGAGCTGGATAGTGGTAATAGGCAACCTGTGAACTAGGTGTTATGGTGTACTCCAAATCCTTGCCCAAATGAGAGACGTCACCACGCACCATCATTACCGAAACACTCAATTGTAGAGCAAGCACCACAATCAGGCATCCGATTGATTGCTGTAATTTCATAATGGATTTATTCTAGATGATCGAAATGGAATGCCAATTTCAGAGCTCACACTACTATTGGAGGCCATTTAGTAAGCTTTCGACACAATTTTGTTCACAAACGCGATCACACTGTCGTTCGATATGAATCAACCTATTATTTGTTGAATGTTTATCTTCACCGTCGAAGCTTTTGTAGCTGATTAAAATTTGTCCGCCAGTTGAAGATGCTTTTTATACTCCTCTCACTCCACTGAGGAGTCATCATCATTCAGTTCTCGCAGTTCAGTTCAGTTTGGCTCAAACCAAGACCAGTCCATAGCCTCTCTCTCTCTCTCTCTTCTCTCTCTCTGTCCGCATGTTTCTGTCTCTCTTCCCCTCTCTCGCTTATTCTCTGAAAAAATGCGTTTGCTTTTTGGTGTTTTTTAAGTGCAAGCAGCCTTTTGGCATTTTTTTATACCCTTGCAGAGGGTATTATAAAATTGGTCAGATGTTTGTAACGCAGAGAAGGGATCGTTTCCGACCCCATAAAGTATATATATTCTTGATCAGCAAGAGAAGACGAGTTGATATAGCCATGTCCGTCTGTCCGTCTGTCCGTCTGTCCTTCTGTCCGTCTGTCCGTCTGTCTGTCTGGTGCTTCGCGATCTAGTCCCACAGTTTTAGAGCTATCGCATTCAAAGTTCGTATATAAGCTTTTCTATACAGCCACATACACATCTGCGATTTTGAATAAGATCGGACAACTATATCATATAGCTGTCATACAAATACAATCGTTAAAAACGAATAACTTCTCTATTTTTTGAACAATCTTATCCAAACTGATTATGTACATAAATAAAAAGGGATTACATCATATGCGTGAATTTCAAAACAATCGGATAAACATAACGCCTGATTTCGAAGATATAAAATTTGCCTATATAGCGTGCACTGCTTATGGCAGCAAAGCACTGCTTATGGCAGCAAAACACTGCTTATGGCAGCAGTGCACACATAAGCAGTGAAGCACATATATGTGTCAAAATTGCGATTGTGTGTGTGTGAATATGAATATCACGCTTACTATTTGGCGATTGGCTGCCCCCGGCCAATGTATTTAAAATATTTATTTATTGGATAAAGAAAAAAAAAATTGTTTAGGAAATAAAATGTAATGGTCAAAAGCTGCAAGGGTATACAAACTTTGGCATAGCCGAAGTTAGCTTCTTTGATATTTTTTTATTATTTTTCGTTGAGCTGTGTTTTGTTTATTTATTGTTGTGTCTATTGATAATATTTGGTTTGTCTTGCTTATAAATCACAATATTGGTCGTTTTTATTGGCATCTAAGCTATGCAAGCTGCGGTTAGAGGGGAAAGGCGTAGCCAAAAGGGGGACAAACAGATTATGGGGAATATTTTTGGGAAAATCTTGATTCAATTATCGTTTCGGTCCACCCTAACAACAATGAATCGATCGATGATAAAGAATGGTCCATCATCGAAATGAAGGCAAATGTCAAATATTGAAAAGTAACTATGCTTCCTTTGATTCATAACAATGCATCTATCCCATGCTTTCGAGTGGTTTTAAGGTAAGACAATTAACATGCTTTTGTGCTGCATTTACCCCTCCTCACATCGACGCTCCTACTAAATGTCGCATAGAGACATACATGCATACCATGTCGACACCTTGCCCAGCAGTTTGAGCTTATTAAACAACAAATCGACTATCATGTGACAGAAGCCAAAAAAGCCGCACAAAAACACAAAACCCATTAGGCCCCTCTCCTTTGCCTCTTTTCAATAAATGACTGAAGACACGTTGTTGCGGTGTCAAGCTTTGCATGTTAAAGACCCAATAATAATAATAGTGTTGTTGTCTTTCTGCAAGTTTTAGAAAACAAATTCAGTCGAAAAAAAAGACCAGAGAGATTCGCGTTTGCTTGTTGACCTCCGACTAGTAGTAGACTCAAGCTCATAATAATCGAAATGTATTCGCATTTAATTTAAACCTAATAAAGCCATTCGTCTTCACACAGAAATGTATGCACAACGTTAACCGATGACCCATTTCGTTATAAATTTCGACTCACTCAACCCATTTCATAGTAAGGTTGGTCAGTAAACTACATAGAAGCAGTGGGAGGAGTTCATCGGTTAAAATGAGCATTTGATTTTTATAATTTCTCCACAAGTTTTAAAAGCAAAACCATTTCCCAGCCTTAAGGAAGGAACTGATTAACCATTTCCCATTTCCCTTGGACTCCTATGCGATACCAGAGTAAAATAAATCAGTCAACCCAGCATCGAGATGCTCTTTTGCGTGGCCTTTAATTTTAAATTGATGGAAAAAATTTTGCATGAATTTATGTATACCTGAGTATAAGTAGATGTATCTTTTTGGCACCACAAAATCATAATTGATGCACAAAAATTCTCGCATATTTTTATATTAATTAATTGCTAAATTGTGTTAATAGATATATGTATGTTTGTATATGAATATGTACATGTGTATTTGTTGTTTTTAATTAGTATGTAAGTATGTGATTACCAAGCAGACGGGCTGGCATAGGCAAGTTGCGGCGGAGCTGCATAAAATGCTGTTGGTAGAGGTGAAGCATGAAGACGGAATGAAGGTGAAGACGGAGCTGGCAAATGATATGCCGAAGGCACAAATCTGGATAGGAATTGTGGGGAAGGAGCTACAAATCCGGCATATGTTGTTGTGGTTGTTGTCACTGGCGCCCCCAGTGAATATTTGATGACAGGATTGTGTGCTGCATATGTCGAGGCATATTTAAATGATGGCTGTGGGGAACCATAAGCAAAAGCCACACTATGTGGGTGAGGAGGAAGTGAAGGTGCACTATATACTGCTGGTACAGCAACAGAAGCTTGTATCGCTACAGGTCCTGGCACAGCTACAGGTACTTCAACTGAAACTGGGACTGGGACTGGAACTGCTACACCTGTCGAAGATCCCGGACCATGTAAAAAGCTTCCGAAAATAGGGGCAGCGCACAATAGAACAATCTGGATGAAACATACTTTATAAAGACAATATATTAGCAAACTTTCCTTCATATATCACATACAATTGCCAACATCTTATTCGCACTTCCGATTTTAGTTTCAATTCGAATCAAGTCACAACTGTTTAACACTTTCACACGTAATGAATGGTTTTTGGGTAACTCATCAGGTTTTATATATACCACGATTGCCCATTATGCTGATTTTAAAGTAAGTGACAACGGAAAACGGAAAATATCAAAGAAGCTAACTTCGGCTTTGCCGAACTTTCAATGCCCTTGCACTTCTTGACTATTAAATCTTATTATGTGCCAAACTCTCCTTCTGTGTCTCAATATGATGACATGTATAACTCCAAGATTTAAGCTCCCTATATCTAGGCCATCAGAAAAAAAGATTATTCTCACACACAAAACTGAAAGGCATGGTTTTATTGACTCTGCTATTGAACCCGATGAAGAATATACTTATATGTATATATATAAATGTCAAAGGTTCGGAAGCATCTGATCAATTTAATTATACTCTATGCAAGGGTATAAAAAGTAAAACTCTCTTGCTGGAGCACTTCACGACAGCAACAACAACGCTGGCTACGTGCAGTTAACAAGCAAATCGAAATCGTGCGGCAAATGCATGCGTCCACATTTTGCAATCCCTTTGGCCTCTGCCACTTCACTCTATGAATGGAATTAAATCCACTGTTGTTACGAACTTCACAAGGTTAAGGAAATTTCTTTTCAGCTTTCGTAATTCTTTTTGTGAAAGGTTTCTGATATACTCACAAATATTAATATTACCAATAAATATTTACCAATTTTTTAAAGGTCTGCCATTTATGTGAATTCCCTGCATAAAAACCACACAATTTATTTATTATTGTCGTTATAACACTTGAATGCAGTCAAGAAATAATAATAACTTGGGTTACCATCTAAATTTATTCCATCTTTGTCGCCTTAACTCTACTATACTACACTCAACTCCACTCCACTCAACTCAACTCAACTCAACTCAACTCGAGTGGAGTTAACTTTTACTGCAGTTGCTGCGATCACGTTCCCAGCACCTTAATGCCTTATGGCTCTGACTCTGATTGATAGCCATTGCCAAATATAAATGCCAAAATATCACACGCCCGTTAAAAAGTCAATTTATTATGACCACCGAACAAGATGTAAAATTATTGTATGTACAATAAGGAAAGCTAAAGCAACGAAGGCAGGCGGCAGGCAGCAGTTGTAAGTATTAATTCAAATGCCTGAAAGTGGGCCCTGAATCATGAACACTGAACATTAAAGAAATTGCCTGCTTTTGGGCAATTAGCTTGGCTTCCAAATGCGACACACGCGCGCTTTGTAGAAGCCGTCAGAAAGGACTTGAAGAGGATGTAAGCAGGTTGCAAACTTTGAAGAAATTACCATAACGAAGTGGCTAAATCAGAAATCAATATGTTTACCTTGTGGAAACCAATACGAGAAGATGTTCGTTGTTTCGCTGTTTCGAGTGGAGCGCACACGACACACCTTTTGAGATTTCAAGTGGGACGCATCTGTTGGCATGATGCTGCTCAAGAGTATGGCGATGCTAACAGTAGCAGCCACGTCTGGTGGCTTCTAATGCTCAGTTAATCGTTGCACGTGTTTCAGAGGGGGGCATATGGAAGTAGAAAAGCATGTGGCGTTTAACATTTCTTTGAGGCGACACGCGGCATATATGTATGTAAGTATAAAGTAGTTAGGGAGTAAAAGTTTCCTGTTCAGCGCATCGTATTTTGTCTAATTGTGTGGGACCTGGGTCCTGAACAAATGACGCAATAAAAGCGACGGTTTCAGTATAATCAGCATAGTATTATTATACTTAGTTTTGAATTATTCATACTATACAGTTCACTCTCTCTCTCTCTCTCTCTCTCTCTCTCTCTGTTTTTTTCTCCGTCCTTCTAATTAAGCAAATTACTAATACGCCCCAGTGACTGTCATTGAACTCACAAGAACCGCATTGGCCGCGGGTCAGATGCACGTTTCGCCGTATAAGATTATCGATAGCAAATCCCTTTTGTAATAAACAACAACAAAATAGAGAATCGAAGCGAGAAAAAACACTCTGTCAATGTACGATAGCAAGGTTATCTCCTCCATGTCCATGTCCACCATCAACATTCGCATCATCGTCATCAGCATCCTCATCTAGGGCCAAGCGTGTGCAATGGCTAGAAACGTGCATTTCCTGCGGCTCCTGGCAGAAACTGTGACCCTGCACAATTTTCAGTTTACTGACCCCCTTGCCTTTGCGTTCAATTAAAACCAACTTGTTCTTAATTTCAAAGGTCAGTTTAATTGCTGCTGCCAGATGATGAATGTGTGGGCAGATATGCTTTCCACCAGAGAAATCCAATCATAAAACAAGGATTAAGAAGTGTGTAATGTCGATGCCCTCATCTCTTTGGATGCTAGCGAGGATTATTTATAATTCAAAGCAAATTAAAGGCAAACGACCAGATAGCGTTTTCCTTAAATAAACAATGCAATATATCGGCCTGTTCCATCGATTCTATTTATAATATACATACATAGGTCAGTTGTGCTTTATTGCATCTGACGAAAATCCAAATTCGACAAGCATACTTTGGGGCGAAATAATTTAAATTAATTTTGTATTCATTGCAACTGAGATTTCCGAGGCAAAAAGAGGCAGAGTACAGAGTGCACATATCGCAGGGAACAGAGAACTATGAATACAGGTGTTTCAATTACAAGGTTATGGGAAAACAAATGCGTTCAAAGTATGCCAGCTGTAAATGCATCCACGGCACTATGGCAATCAACGACCTTTGGTTTTGGCTTTGGGCTTACGTTAGGCTTCAATGAATATTCAATGTTTTCGCGAATTCTTTTTCAAGTAGGAAGTGTCTCAAGGTCTCCTCACTTGTGTCTGCATTTGTGTCTCTTCATTAATGTTTGTTACCATTGTTGGCTCTTTGTCAATTTTCTTTGAAATAACAGTGCTCATAGTCATGGGTAATAATTTATGCTGTGCATGCCGTGATCACAATTATATATTTTACAATTGGGTAGATCTCAGCCCAAGGCTGTCGATGTAGTTCTCTACTTCGCAATGTCTCAGCATAATAAGATTCCGTTTATGTGCCACACTAAGTCACACAATCAGTCCCAGCAGCAATTATTTTGATTTAGTAGCTTTAATTTGATTTTTTCTGTTTGTAAAAAGTAAGTACTACTTTGTTGACAGAGTTTTTAGGTGCTGGTAGTTTTTCATTTGCGAAATGCAGCAAAATGCATTAATAAATAGGCCAATAGTGCGTCGTCTGGCACTTTCCTGGCCTACCAACAACAACTACAAAAACAACATCGACAGCAGTAACAACCTGTTGAGAGTTGTTGAGTCTTTCGTCGTGGAACTGCCGTTGATAATTGCTTGGAGTTGCTGTTGGAGGGCAGTGCAAGGGGGCGCTTGCAATGCCATGAAATATGTACATACATATGTATGTACTTATGTTTCAATCGGGAACTATTTCATAAAAGTTTCAACACATCATATTGGAGCAATATGAATTACTCTAGTATTGCTTAAGCGAATTTCAATTTGATTGTGATTGTCGATATGACAAATATGTATTTTCCGCTGGTAGAGGAAAGCAATTTTGTGGCACTTAATCGTGACTTAGTAAAGCTTTGTGATATTTCATTGATGGTATACAAAGACAAAACAAAAAAGCAATTAAATAATTTTCCAATCAATTTGCATTGAAACGAATTATATTAAGACCAAATCGATTGACCATAATATATATCTTCCATTTAAATTAATGCTCGAAACGTAAAAGGATCTGGGTATGGTATACTTAAGTTGTATATTATATTATAAATATAATATTTTTTGAATGACAATTAAATGTATATAGATATCTATAGCTTTGAATAAGCCAGTAAATGTATTTGTTTTTTTTTTTTTTTTTTATTAAATAGCTTTGATAAAAAAAAAAACGATAATGTTTCCAGTTTACACATATGTCCTTTAGCTTCATTTGCCTTTTTCTAAATAGGCAATTTATTGACCGATCAAATAATTATCTTTTTTTTATGTACTTTTTCAAGTTTAAAATGCATTTCTTCACGAAGATTTTCTTGCAGATTAAACGTGGCTCATTTTGTTAACAACCAAATAGAAAAAGCATTGGATTTCTTTCGTTTGAAATTTTTGATAGTTTATTTACAAAGCACTAAAGTCAAAACCGCCTTCAAACCAGGTCAGCATCTCTCCCACTCTATCTCTCCTTTACTCACTATGTATGTCTCTGTCTCAAAAAAAAAAGTTCTTATTTTTCCAATGACTAAATTACTTCATCACTTTGACAGCCGCAAAGGGACGAGCGAATCTCACATGAAATATCCCAACACGTTAGTTATGGAAATGAAAATGATGTAGATTGGGGCGAGGGGTTCGTCAACGTGAAATCTGATCGTTATTTGACATTCTTAATGCAGATAACCATGTCCATAACCATGGCCGTAACCAGCATAGCCCAGTCCATACGATCCATAGCCACCATATCCCAAACCACCGTGGTAAGTCGAGGTGGTGTGCAGAGCAGGAGCGGCAATAACTGCTGGAGCAGCATGCAATAAGGGAGCAGAATGAACAACAGGAATCGCCTTGGTGGCCACTTTGTAGGTGTTGGCATACGATGTTGCCACTGGATGGGCAGCCACAAGGGCGGGAGCAGCGTATGATTTGATAATCGGAGCATGAGAGATTACGGCTGGAGCAGCATATGCAGGAGCCAAGGCGGCACCATATCCTAGGCCATAGCCATGAGCACCATAAGGAGAAATCACACCGGCTTGAGCCACAGCGCACAGAGCAGAGATGATGGCAATCTATGCGATATGAAAATGATTTAGTTGTGAGCCTCAAATCTTGGGTCTTATCCTTACCAATTTAAACATTTTGCTCGTTTTTTGACTTGTTCTTCGACTACTTCTTGACTGAATGAGTTGATTATGTCTTATGTGGCCATAGCTAGCATTGGCGTCTTATTTATACCAAGCGAAACTTGAGAAATATTCTGGGAAATCTCATTGAGACAATGTGCAAACATACAAGTTGAGAGAGAGATAGAGAAGGAGAGAGAAAGAGAGAGAGAGAGAGAGAGACAGCTAGTAACCTATCGTGTACGCCCTGTCTGCGGCAGCAAAATTCAAGCAGCCGAAAGCCGATGCTTTGGCTTCGCTTTGAGAATTGCCGACCAGCCGAATTCGCCTCACACAGAAATCGCCAGAGAGATCGAGTCTCAAATCAGTCACGCGTCTACTTACACTTACAAACACTGTTTAATGAAAAAACTTTGGGGCAGTCCCCAGCTGGCATTAACATTATTAAGTTTGATAGTAAATACATTTATTTCGAAGTCCGACCCAATAGCTCCAATTTTCTGTATATTCTTGCATAATTCATCGACATAAAAAACTTAAGCAAATGCAACTTAAGTAAGGACACATGAAGATCCATACTCGAACTACCGATTCAAGTGATAAATCACTGTTCCGTTGGCCCACAGTTATTGTAAGATAAAACTGTTAAGATTAAACCCTTAACGTAGTCAACATAGTTTTAAGAATTGACACTTAAACCAATTTTAAATGTACTATTGCGCAAGTTAATTTCTAATTCCAGTTTCAGTTATTTTTGAAGATAATCAGTACCACATTACGTTGTAAAATTGTTCACATTTTTTTAGTCCATTTATCTGAATTTCGAGCCACCTTTCTAAAACGCGAGCCTGACCAGGCAAGTGATTATCAATCAGCATCTTTGCAGCGTTGACTTTGACAGCTCATTACTGCATATATACATACATATAGATCTGTAGGTGTGGAAAATAGAGTCAAAAAGTTGGCCAGGCTACATGCAAATAGAGCGGTGGCCACTGCCTATCCAAATCCGAATTCATATCCATATTCAAATACGCACCACAAAACAGTCTATGAAAAATTGCTGTGGTTAATAACTGACTACAAATTTGTGTGGCAGCAGCTGGCTCCTATTTTTCTTTTTTACCAGATTTCTTATCGCCATTTTCCAAAGACCTGGGCTAACATGGCGTATGCGTAACTTGGGGAAAATCAATTTTTACCAATGGACATAAATTGCAACCAAAAAAAAAACACGAAACTCAAATGGCAGAAAATATTTATATTTACTGACGATTTAACGGCTTGCCATATTTCTTAATAGCCATTCTTATTTCAATAGATCTGTTGGAGAAAAGAGGTGGCCCGTCGCCTTGACGTGAGATTTTATATAGAGATTCAATAGAATCACAAGGTTTGTGACTCATAAATCAATTTAAAACGCAATGGCTAGTGAACAGTGAACAGTGGACAGTGGACAATGGTTGAGCCAACTTGATTGGCTTGTGTTAAAAACTAAAAACTATCAAATCTGCATATCGGATAGACCAGAACCCTTCACTATCTCGGCGACACCTTGAGGCTGCTTGGCTACAAATTTTATGCAAATTCACGAAATAGAAGGCGGCACAAATTGTCGCATAAATCTATAAAATCGACTTTTGATTGACACAAAACAGGATGCCAATTGCGTGATCGATAGTTTAAATAGACCAAAAGTCAAGACACCACCCACTCGGACTTTAACTTTTGCGGTCGGCCAGTTTACGATCTGAGTTGCAATTGAAGTTGCAGTTTGAGGTAAATAATTGCATTTTAATGGTTTCACCTCAACTGCCATTGCAATGGCCAGAGCTTTGATTTCCAGTCCGCATGCATCGATTGCCCAACAAATCATTCAAAATTTCAAATTAAGAGCCAGAAATGTGAAATTTTCTTTGTTAGTTATGTGATTTTCAAGAGAAATCGCCAGACGGCAGACAAAATTTGTATCCAGTCTTGGAAAGGAAATATCGTAAGCTGGGAACCCATGTTTAATTAACATGACCGCCAACTAGCTTATTATTTTTAATTTTTAATTTGATTTTGCTTCAGTTCTGTACTACTATTATTATATTGTATGTATGCAGTTATTACAATGCTCATTTGCATTTGGTCTGCTGACTCCCCCAGTAAAATGTTGATGTGATGGCTAGGCTATAGTTGGCAATTAAGTATACCACATGTTGGACACCGAGACGAGGCGGTCAAGGTCGTATTTACGTTGTTTTGTCGCAATGTCATGCATTTTTCAAAGCAAAACCAGCAACAACAGCAAAACTAGCAAATAATTTTATCACAATAATAACAGCAACTACAATAGCAACTGTACACAATTGTGAACTGTGAAACTGTAATAATGCCAACATAAAACAAAGACAATTGAAATTGCAAATAACACAAAAAAATAATATAAAGAAGTTGCAATACTCTCCCTCTATCTCGCTCTGTTTCTCTCTATATTAATCTTTTAATATAAAACATAGAAGAAAATGTGGATTACACTCTTGAGCAAGTCACATGCTGTCCGAACAAAAAACACCTGGGATCTTTTTTCCAAATTGTCACCACCGTAAACCAAACATACAGAGCTAGTCTGGTATTCCGATCCCAACACAAAATGCTAATACCCTAAGCTTACTCTAGCCGTGTAATAACTTTAAAGAATGTTTTCCATCTACTCCCATGGCCATGTTGCCAGCAACGAGTATGACAAATGTCGCGCTGACACCGCTGTGACGAGTTACAAAAAACAAAAATCTACCACAATTTTCATTAATGAAATTAAATTGAGTTAACGCCTGCCAGCTTGTCGACCCGCCTTCCTCTTCCTTCTTCGGATGGTGAATGTAATTAAGCTAGTTAGAGATCTCACCTTCGGCTTGACCACGAGGCAAAGCAAATACAATATTAACGTTGAAGTTCTTGTTTTGGTTTTTCAACCAATTATGAAATTTTTGACTGACACGTACACAGCCCAGTTGGAAATTTGTATGTTTCTGCATGTTAAAAGCGATTAGCTCAAAGATTTTGCGACAGATTCAATGAGTTTTGGGTTCCAGTTGTCGTCGCACTTTCAATGCAAAAATTTTGGCCCGAAATGGCTTCATCATTTAAAAGTTTAATCATAAACCAATTTATGCACCAAGAACATTAAAAACAACGAGATCAGCGACAATTGCTGCTGCCCCTATTAAAGCTCGTAAATTAAAGCACTTTGATTGTATGTCACCAAATTGAATGCAAATTTTCAGTGCGCGCATTTTGAGAGATTTATGTGAGAGGTTGTCCAACACAAAACACAAGTTCCCCGCAAAATCGGCTATAATGGGGAATTAATTGAAATTGTATTTGCCTAGCGAGTGGGTGCTTAACAGTGGAAGGTACTTCCGCTACCCCACACTCTGCCGTCCCTGCCCCTGACGAAATCTATTGTTTTATGCAACAAATTTTACTTTCACTTTTTGCTAACAGATCGAACTGCGATTGTTCTAGATCTTGATTACTTGGGTTAGTCACCCTGAACTTGAGCTAAAATTGAGCGAGAGAAAACAAAAACAATGACAGATCAGTTTATGGTTGGAACACCTGTGTGAGAATTCTCGCGCCCTCAACATGCAATTAAACACTGGGTCAATATCCTAAAACATGAGTGAATTTTCAGTATTCTACTTTATTTCTTAAATCCTGTAATAACATTTTCCTCGTAAACATGCCTTACCTTACTAAAACGTGATTTCGATAACTAGTTCTTCAAGTTGGGCGTCAGATCATAAAAACATTTTGAGAATCGGACCCACTCTGCAATCTACAATAACAAATAAGAACGGGCAGAGGTCTAGCTATAAAAAGTCAATTAAACCTAATGATAGCCACATCAAAACATTAGTTTTATGTACAACCAAGAAAAAACCAACGAAAATGCAACTCTGTAATCAAGGAAGTCAGTTGTTGGAACAAAAACTAGAAATATGGTCAGCAGTTTGACAAGCAACCGACAAAAAAAAAAAAACAGACACACAAAAAAAAAACGGAAAAACTTAAATCTAAAAGCCGCTTGAGCTCCGGTTCAGTTTTTCAGTAGTTACACATATTATTATTTTTGTATAATTCAGCCATTAAATTTAATAAGACAGTTTTCGTGTAAAAACGTCGCCAGAGCCCCGGCTCCAAACAACCGTGTTTAGAGGCGGATATGGTTATTAGTGAAATAAAAATCAGTTTATTACAATGTTCAGAGATATAAGCTAAACTTGTCAGCACCTAAAGATAATCCAACTAAATGCCAATTAGATATGAATTAAGCTGCAGCTAAGCTTTCAAAAGTTCGTCTCAGTACACATTGGGAAATTCGGACATTTTATGAGCATTTAAATATTTTTTGTTTAAAAAAAAACTCAACATGGATTTAAAAAGGTCGGTGTTGTTAAATTTGTGTTGTAGAAATGAAACGTGAGTGTTGTAGGTATTTGTGAAAGTCTAAGCAACCTTCAAAGAAAAAATTTTCACTTGAGGAGAGTTTTAAAAAAAATGTCCACCTGTTTCCAGTCTAAAACTTGTGGTACTAGGTAGTATCATTAATTCTTTGTGAAATATAGAAAGTTTAATAACCACAAATAGCATAAAAAAAAAATAAATAAATAAAAATAAATAAAAATAAAAAAAAATAAATAAAAAAATTATATAGCATACTTATGTGGATAAAATTCAGTTTTCTGGCCGTGGGAGCTTGGTGCCAGGTCCATTTTGTCGAAAACATTTACAACATATACTTATCACTCTAAGCAATAATAAGATACCAAAAATTATTCCTAGCAATGGATTTTTGAATTAAATGCTCAAAAAATGTCAGAGTTCTTCAATGTGTACTGAGACCAATTTTTGCAATTCGCATAAACGCGTGAAATTTTGAAACGCAAATTTTGAAAATCGGTAGGAAAATGACAGAGTTACAACCTGAGAAAAAAAAACGGTTTTGACAAAGAATTTATGACTAATTCTCCAAAACTTTGCAAGGGTATATACACTTTTATAAGCTCGGCACTCAGACTCTGGTTTGGGTAGATTAACTAAATTGCTCGATTTAGGCATTTAAGGCATACTTTTTGGCTGATGTAAGAAATTATATAGTACCGAAGTATGCAACATGAAAGTAGATAACCTCAAGTAACACGAATAAAAATATATGATTTAAAATTTGCATCACTCAAATTCTATTGCTCATTAAATTATACAAATCAGTGACGAGTGGTGAAGTGACCAACCAACAGAGCCTTTCGAGCAGGGGTTGTTATACCACAACATATGGAATATTGTGATCAATTTTCACCAAATACTCTATGGCACACTTACGGCCTCTTTCACAGCCCACTGGGTAGTAAAGATATCTATCACCTGAGACAATTGAATTGGCAGGGAAATGTGTTTCAATGATTTAGCATGTTTGCAGATATTACACCTTTTCGGCAGCTCTCTTGTTAGTCCAATTTACGAGTAGTTTGACACTGTCAAACATTTATGTCCAACTCTTAAAAAGAAGCCAAGTGATTTACACTCTATTATGAACATGCTTAGAGTAAATGTAAATATACCGCGCCAAACTAACTATGGCTTTTCTTGCTGCGACTTGGCCACGCTTGGCTTAAGGCCGAAAACTAGAGCAAAGTCGTCGTCGTCGTTGACGGCGCCAATAAACAACCGAAACAACAGCAGTAGTCTTATTTGACTGTCAGCAAGTTGGCTTGATCGTGTTGGTTTTTCCTTTTCACTGTTAATTTAATTAGTTCCCAAGGTCGTATCAAATGGGCTGGGAATCTGCGTTGTGTGTATGCCGCAGAATGCCACTAATTAAAGTCAAAGAATTAAGTATGCCAGCCATATTGTTGCCAATTTGCGTTGGACATGAACAGTAGCAGCATATCTACCGAAATCGAGGGCAACTCAAAAGGTTTTTGAATCGACAGTTAAACACCATATATTGTACGCATAAAAGTTTTGCCGAATCGCATAAAAATATATGTTTTTCCTCAGCGGAACATAAGGTTAATGTTAATTGTTAATGATGTTTGTATATAAGTATAATATTTTCCACAAATTGCTTAGACACCTCTCTTAGTTTAAGAGTGGCGAGTAAAGAGTGATACAGGTTATAGGCTACTGGATGTGCAAACATTTTTAACCAGAGAGACAGACGCTGTGTCACCCAAGTAGAAAAATGAAAATAATAAAGAACCTGTATGAGATGAGACTGAGACTGCAACTGACCCGGGCTGGATAGGTGGGTGGAATATGTTTCGAAAACCTGATCTATGGCGAAATCACTGAATGGTCTTAGCCTCGCCTTGTGCCACACTCAAAACTTTGGCTCACTCAGTTACGCCCAAATGGGTCACTAATGAGGCTGAGAGATAAATTTAAAAGAAAAACAAAGCAGAAATTTTTTGATGATGGCTCGATTGTTTGTGCCAATTCTAACGTAAAAAAGATGATTCCCTTGATCGTGAGCAGTATAAAACCTCTGTTGGCTTCTTCAATTTCCATCAGAGTTGAAAAGATCATCCATTAAGCAAGACCGAAAATGTTGAAAATTGTAAGTTTTCGTTTGAAATCTTAGCATAAACAACTAACTTCCAAGTACTTCTCTAGATACTCCTATTAGTTGCCCTCTATGCGGCTTTAAGCCATGGACGCCCAAGTTATCTGCCGCTGGATTATGGCGCCGTGGAATATTCACCCAGCGTTGTGGGATATGAATCCTTGGCTCTGCCAGCAGCAGTGTCCCATCAGAGTTCAACGGTGGTGCATGAGAAGCGACCTTATTGGCGGCCTATAGTGAAGTCTTATGCTCCTTACACTTCCCCTCTGGTATCTTATGATCCATTGAGCTATGGCAGTGCTGGATGGCAATACGATCAAGGATGGAACTATCCTAGCATTTACCTCAAGTGAAACAAATACCCAAGTGGAGAAATAAATGGACATCCATAGACAACATATTAAATTCAAAACTCAATCGCATTTATTTTTAAACGGTGTCGGTGCAAAATCTTTCGTATCTCTTTGTCCATGTCTTACCAAGCGTGAGCAGCATATGCTAAGGGGGCGTGGTAAGGAAGAACAGGTGCAGAAGCTGCAAAGGTGAGGGGAGAGCCGTGGTAAGCAGCTACTGGAGCACTGTAAGCCACTGGGGCAGAGTATGCCAATGGAGCCACTGGAGCAGAGTAAGCCACTGGAGCGGAGTATGATACTGGAGCCAATGTTTTCACAATCGGGGCTGGAGCAGCCGCCACAATGTGACCAGGAGCAGCCGCATGCACGGTTGTTGTCTTCACCACTGGTGCCACAACATCCTCGATGACGGGTGTGCTATGAACCTGGGTAACACTCTGGTGCGAAACAGCTGTAGGAATGCTCTTCACAACAGTACCTACTTTGGCCAATGCGGGCTCTTGAACATAGGTGGTGGTAGCAGCGGGAGCGGCATAAACCAAGGGAGCCCCCAAATGAGGTCCTGGACGGGCAGCAACCACAGCGAACAGAGCAGCGAGAACGAACTATTGAGAAGCGAAAACACTAAGAATGATCCCTTGAATGATATGCCGAGCACCTTACCAATTTACACATTTTGTTGATAGTTTGAGAGACTTCTTTCGAATGTAATCAATGAGGGAGTTGTCAACGCCTTTTATACTTGAACTTCACTTTCATAAATACACATAACGAAATATACATATGTACATACAAATGTATGTATGTATGTGCACATATGTATGTATCTATGTATTCATGCACACGTCATTGGTCTTGAACCATTCAGGCGGATACAATGGGAAGCCAAGTCAAGTTAAGTACGTGCCTGAATGGATTCTTGCCTGACTCTCTGTACCAGCAACCGTGTGTGTCTCTCTCTCTCTCTCTCTCTCTTTAGCTCCATCTCCGAGTCTGTGGGCCCATAAACCAGACCAGATTATTATTCGTAACTAATTTCTGAGCTCCATTATTTCACTTATTTTTGGCCTCGCGCACTTCTTTCAACAACAACAACCAACAATTTCGGTCGTTAAATACCAAACCAAAAACTCTTATTTTCATTTCAAAATGAAGGAAGTGAGGGGTGCTGCTAATTAAGTCACCTCTAAGAATTTTCGATATGGACTTTGGTATGCGTCAGCTGTCTGTCTGTTTACTAGCGCAACCGAGCTTCCAGAAAAATTTCAGACATCTGAAAGCTTCTGCTCTGAAACAGAACACAACCGTCTCCCAGGAAAATTTCTGATAGGTTTTCTTGGAATATAAAAGCAAAGGAGCTAAGACCAAGACGCCACAGCATATTCAAATTATTGGTTTCAAATAGAAACGCCTTGAAAAGCCGTAAACTTAACTCAACTGTTCGATAAAAGAATAGAAAAGATTATACTTTAAGTCCGGATTTCGCTCTCATCCAATTTAAAACTGATTTTTAAAATTGTGATTTAGCTTCTGTTTTTCATGCTAATCAGTTTCAACATCCTGGCCATATTTATTGACCACAAACAAGTTGACATGCTGGCCTTCAGTGTTCAAACCTAATAAGGAGGCGACGTTAACAGCATTTAAGTTTATTCAAAATCGATACTAAAGCAATTGCAGCAGCATTTCTAAGTAGTACACGCCAACTAACTATGTACATATATGAAGAGTTCAGTACCCCAAAGCTTATGTCCCTGAACTTAAGCAAAAGAAAGTGGCAAAGGTAAAAACAAAAGGAGAGGGACGCGTGAAATAGGACTGAGATTTCAATAAATCTATCATCAAAAATTAAGTTTGGTAACTTAAGGTATACCCGTTGATTGTGAAAGAGAGAACAGTTCAATACTCTGAATCAAACTTACCATTATATCTTCCAGCTAAACGCACAGAAGATTATTTTGACCAACCTTTTAGCTTCATAGAGCATCAACTTCTTAGCGACTTAGCTTAGCTCAATAACTCAGCCATACTTTGAAACAGGAAAAGCAGCGGCATAGACTACTGCAGGGACTACATATGGTTGTATTCATACGATTTAAGTTTGGGGCCAATGAACTGCATGTATACACGTAGAACAGGAATGGATTTCGAGGAGAAACATTTTTGCCTAGTTAAGATTCATAGCACAATTCGATGGAATCTTTTCCAAATGCGAAAGAATGATGTGAGAGAACCAATCAATATCATCCGTCGTAAGCTTCCGAATATTTAAGAACACATGAATCAATCCCACAATATTTTCATCACTTAAAAAACAAACAAAAAAATGTATGGTACATAAATGTTTCTTAGCTCCAATTTCACTTCCGATTGAAAAGAAAAAGAAAAAAAAAAAAAACAGCAACAAAACATATTCCCGACACATTCGCAACGAACTTCTCGGGTAATAAGAACTCTAAGCATTATTAAGTTTTCAAGAAAAATATGTATGCGTTTATTTGAATTCATATCACGACACCGTCCAAACTAAATTCCTGGTCAACGTTAACGACTCTCTTCTACCACAAGCCAGTGGCAGTGTATGTCAATGGGGAGGCAGCGGCAATGTGGCCAACAGGTGAGGCAGCAGCATAGCTAGTGTGAACGACGGGAGCAGCGGCGGCATAGGAAGTGTGCACCACTGGAGCAGCGGCGGCATAGGTAGCATGGACAACAGGAGCAACAGCTGGAGCGGCGTAGGTTACCACTGGAGTTGACTTCACCACTGGTGCAACGACATCCTCAACCACATGGGCCGAACTGTGTACCACGGACTGGCTCTGATGGGAGACAGCAGTAGGGATACTCTTCACAACGGCGCCAACTTTGGCCAGGACAGGCTCCTGTACTATGGTTGTATGGGCAGCTGGAGCTGCGTAAACCAAGGGAGATGATTCGTATAGATGACCGGGACGGGCAGCAGCTACGGCGAGGAGAACAGACAATACCACCAACTTGAACATTTTGAATGATAGTTTTTTGGTCTGTATTGACTGATTGAATTACAAGTGCTTGAATTGAGTTTCTTGCGAGAACTGATTGTCGATCTCAAGCTGCAGCAGGGTTTTTATACATAAGTACATGTACAGGTTGAAACTCTAACTGAAGCTTGACCTTCAATTAGACGGCAGCACTCACTGGCATGTACGCATATAGAGACACATAAACACTCAAATACATGGGTATGTCAAACGTCATAATTCGAAACTGAAATTAAATCCCTATCAGATTCTTCTACCAGCCGATCAATAAGCAATTAGCCATGGTGGGCGGCTTATTCAACCAGACTTGGATTTGGGCATTAGAGGCACTTGGCGTTGGATCTGCCCCCCGTCCATTACTTGCAGTTTGCGTGCGTGAAGTGCACTAGGCTACCCAAAGACCATTGTAAGATGTAAGCTTTTTCGTGGTATGATTTTGTATACCATTAAATGCGGCCTTACTCAATGACAATGCTTCGATCAACTGAATTTTTCTTTTGACAATAAAGCACCATATTCAATGAATCGAACTTAAGAAAACTTGTTCGTTTACCAGATTTCTTACCAGCCAGCCAGCAATATGGCTGATGCCAGTGGTTTTATTTCTGGTTTTCCGGAAACTTTCAGGTAACCCCTCGCACAAATCTTTGTTACATTTTCATGGTCATCGTGCAGTGTGTGCGTGAGTCTTCGGTTTCTTCACTTGGCAATTGCAGGCCTTATGTTTTATTGTCCAACTCTGACTCGTAAATGTTTTATTTGAACTTTGTGGCTGCCTCAATACTGAACCTATATAAACCAAAGCAAAGGGGCTATAGCATTATCAAATCATTCGCAACGTTTGCGGTAACAACACAGACCAAAAGCATACCTAAATTTACTCAATATGTTCAAATTGGTAAGAACTTCAGACACTCTTCTATTTTGCATCCAACACCAATATTGCCATTCTAGGTGGTGTTGTCTGCTTTGCTTGTAATAGTAGCCGCTCGTCCTGGTCTGTATGAGTCTCCCTTGGTTTACGCAGCTCCAGCTGCCCATACAACCATAGTACAGGAGCCTGTCCTGGCCAAAGTTGGCGCCGTTGTGAAGAGTATCCCTACTGCTGTCTCCCATCAGAGCCAGTCCGTGGTACACAGTTCGGCCCATGTGGTTGAGGATGTCGTTGCACCAGTGGTGAAGTCTACTCCAGTGGTAACCTACGCCGCTCCAGCTGTTGCTCCTGTTGTCCATGCTACCTATGCCGCCGCTGCTCCACTAGTGCACACTTCCTATTCCGCTGCTCCAGTTGTGCATACTTCCTATGCCGCCACACCTGTATTGAAAACGATTGCCTCACCTGTGATCTACAATGCTGGGTGGTAAATAACAATGGAAAATCAACGGACTACTTGGGATGTTCCTTTTGTTCATGTACATACATACATACACATGTAGAGAATCGAGTTTAATTGCGAGTAAAATGTTCTGACATCAATGGAAATTATTGTGTTTTTTTTTTTTCGGCTAGTAATACAAATGCACTTTGCAGAATTTCGATCAAAAAAATTGAACTCTTTTATAGATCAACAACATCACGTTTGTTATACGGCAGCTGAATAAGTCCAGGCCGTTTGTTTTTGTTTTGTCAAAGTGTTTTAATTAACAAGGCGAAAGAAATTCGATTCACCATATCGCTTAAAATTCGAGGTGCACGAAGGAAATATGTAGCTTCTAATACTTTGAGCCACTTTATTTAAAATACACTTTTCTTTAGTTATAGACAAGTTTATTGGTGTCAAAATGGTCTTGATGTGAAATGCAAAGTTTTCTGTGCAGTAATGATTGTATTGAGCATGAAACCTTTGTTTTCATTTATTTACATCAGTGGACATCGAACGAAAGGGGAAGAAACAAATATGTATGTAGGGAAACTAATGAAAAAAAAAAACAAAAAATTCCAGCGAATCTAAGCTAAACTGGTGATGGCCAGCAGAATCATGATCATCGTCGTCATCGGCGTCATTGATCTACCAAGATGGGGCCCACCCGTGACCACTAGCCCAAGAGGGCGCCAACAACGTTGTATGTGAGGCTGGAGCAACATAGGTTTTGATAATGGGAGCCGTGTATGTGGTCTTCAAAATGGGAGCCACAATCGGCTGAATTATATGAGCCGAACTGTGCACCTGGCTAATACTTTGATGCGACACAGCACTGGGAATGGTCTTCACAATGTGGCCTACTTTAGCCAGGGCTGGTTCATGGATGATCGTAGCAGGAGCTCCATAGCTATGAAGGAGTGGACCAGCTTCCAAGTAGCCTGGACGGGCGGTAGCTATGGCAAATAGAGCGAGGAACACCACCTAATGGAGGAACGTCCACATTGCGAATATGATATTTGTAGACGGCGGTATCGAAATGGGAACTCACCAGCTTGTACATCTTGCTAATCCTTGCGATCCTTTGACGGTGCTAGCTATTGGCTGATAGAATGAACTGTAGGTCTGTGTTGACGCCGGGGCGAATTGTGTTGCCCAAACGGAATCGACACAAGCTTTTATACTCCAAATCCCCCATAAGCTCAACTGCAATAAAAATCATTTTTTCCTCGTTGAGAAAAGCTGAAAACCCAACGCCAACGGCCAAATCTTAGACAATACGAGAATGCAAAGAAGAGGAGAGCAATGGATGCGGAGGAGGAAGTCTGCATGTGCAGCATTACCAGCCAAGTCTTTTTGTAGTTGACTCGCTTTTCCCGGCCTCTGCCGGCTCAGCCACATTAAGCTGAACGAAAAAACCAGTCAAAGTAAAATAAAATGTCTTATCTAGTCGTCGCCGCGGCAGTTGGCCACTCGGTCAGTCACAGCTGCTACTTGCATCACCATGTCGCAAATTTTTTCCTTGTTTTTTAGTTTTTTTTTTTTTTTGTGTGTGTTATACATATGTATGTACATGTATGTTGCTGAGGCATTTTCCAGCAAGTTGACCATGAAAACGATATCTCTTGTAAGTGCGACACGCACCACCCAGCCAAACTACCGACTATGTCGTCCAAGTTCAATGCAAACGCACTTGCGTGACTTTACAGATAACCTTGGCCACAGGAAAGGTGGAAAGAGACAAAAAACAAAAAAATTATAATAATAATGCGAGTGCAATGTCCACAAGTTCATTAGATCAATATTGTGAATCTTTTCTTCATATTTCTCTAAACTAAAACTATGTAGTTCTAGTTGTGTCCCTATAGGCATAGGGTATATAAAGAAGTAAATGAAAAAGAGAGAGAGTCAGAGAGACAGAGGTGGAGTTCTGTGCATCTCTCTCTTTCACTGAATTCCGCCCCCTCTGCTCATTATGCTAATCCTGTCTCTTCAATTGTGTTTGGCATAATAAAAATACCCAAGCCCACAAAGAATCACAATCTACATTCAGCGGGACTCTGTGTCGCTTAGGTCTGTACTCTGGAGTTCCGCTTTCTGTGGTAAAAGACACACATCGGTTGTCGGACTCTGCGATTGCTCAAGTCTTTTGGCTGGCGCAGCCCGGCAAGAGTCTCTGCCGCCACCGTTATGGTGATTTGTCAGCAATTTTTAGCATGATTAATGAATAATTCGATTTGGTGAAGCAATGCTCCCTTGCCACAAGCCCCTTACCTCTCTTGGACCAAAGTGGCTATTGTTCGCTGAAATTCTTGAAAGCTTTCAATAGATTTTCATTTAAATACAAGATATGTACATAAACAAATAACAAATTCCTTGGTTATATCCGGGCTTGGTGTTTTGGGGGTAATGTACCGTCCCACACAGACTCATATCTGACTACATAGCGGTAGAGTCTTGTGACAGTTCTATATTTGATTGCATAACAACAAAAGCAACAGCTATGGCCACAAATTGTGGCGAACTGGTTCACAATTCCCCTTCTCTCTCTCTCTCTCTCTCTCTTTCCATCTCCATTTTTCTCTCTTTTGACTCGATTAAACTACGGGAATTGGGAGAGGAGGCGGGGGCCGGAGCCTTTATCGACATCAACGTTTAGTGGCAAACAGAAAATTGAATTTAGCTTTTAATTAAAAGCTTTGTCTTGATCCTAAGTCCAAGTTAAGCGACAACAAGACTTTATGCGATGTTTAACGACCAATTAGCGCAATCACAAATTGGCAAGAACATTGAATAATGACAGTAAGTTGGCCAAGTCATACTAGTTTTAAAGGAACAATGTTGACACCTTTTCATCACAAAGACTATTTAAGAATGAAATACTTACGAAGAGCAAGCGCAAAATGATACATATGTAGTATGTATGAAGATTCGAATAATACAATTCTCTATTAATTTTGAAGCATCCAGCGGTTGATCCATTATAACTTATTTTAGTTGATTTCTATTTACTAAGCAATTGATTAGTGTTGATACTTTTGATATGGACAATCATTTGTTTATTGACATACTATATTACTAGAGTATACGAACTTCGACTCTCAAAGCTGTAAACATCTTCGGTTCTATATATGTATGTAAATATATATATCGAATATGAGAATGAATTACGCCGAAGGTTAATTATTATTTATAACCGATTGTTGATCAAAGAAGCAGGAAGAGGAACTGTTCTTTATAAGCTGACCTATGTAGATATACCATATGTATGCAGTATATACATACATATATAAAAATATAATTAAATACATGGATTCATGGACATAAAACCTAATGTTGCTACTGTCAGTTAAGGCGGCGCCTTAGACTCATTGCAACAGCAACGACAATCAAAATATAGTCGACCAGTCAAAGCAACTGGAGTGGTTTGGTGCTGCTTGGTGGCTTGAAGTGGCATAGTTCAGTCAGGTGTCAGTCAAGGGGGGAGAGTTACGCAAATTGCCAAATGTGAGAAATGTTTTGCAGCTGCATAATAAAAGTGGATTTTGCTAACTTAGTTAGCCCCAAGTAATTATACCCAGCGGGGTATATACCATATAAAAATGAACATATTGTATGTTCACCTATTCCGTATTTTACAGTGCTCGCAAAGGCAAACCGATACTGATTCTTAGACAACAATATATCCAAGAGAAATTCATATAGCCATGTCCGTCTGCCGTCAGATGGCGTGGCCACTAAAGCGCTTTAATGTGCTAGCTATCGCTTGATTATGCTTTGAATATTACCACAAACTTTTCAAATAGCTCTCGTTTGTGTAATACAGTTTGCAGCAACAGGTGGCCGAGCAACTAGCTGGTTTTTTCAATTCTTCGGTAGCTAAGGTCAAATGTGTTCATCAATTGAGACTTCGGCATTTCGCGTATTCGTTTGGTCAGCGGATGTGCAGCTTTTGTAAGTCGATTGTGTTATTTAATTGCATTAACATTGAAATAGATTTTGAAATGTTTTTGGAGCAAACGATATACGAGGACTACTAACCCACTGAACTGAATCCACACCCTACAGAGACAGCGCGCTGCAGCGAGAGCGTCGAATTGGGTGAGGCTAAAACAGAAACTGAGCGAACTGCAACACTTTTGCAACAGGCAATGTACATATGTAGATGCAACTCTTCCTGGTTAAGATAAGCTAAGGCCAATTGAACTCACTTATAGTTTTTCTTTTGCATTTTGCTACAATTTTTTTCTTCTGTTTTTTGGGGAGTGTTTTCTCCCTCGCCTAACTAAGTATTTGACCAAAACGAATTGTTGTGTAAATATATTTTTTGTTTTCCATTTTTCTTTTTAGTTTTTGTAATGCCATATGCAAATCATGATTAATTTACGAGGCCAGCTCCAAGTCGGGGGAGTAGGAGGTTCGACATTTTCTACTAGCCTGTCACTAGCTGCAACAACAAAACAACATTCTAATGAGCTCGTGTGCTCACAACTCTTGTGAATTTGTTCTACTTTTTTTTCTGCTGTTCATGAACTTTTGCCTACAGTTGGAAGCCTCAAATATCAGGCAGACGACAAATGAAGCCATCGAAAAAGAAAAAAAACGTTTATGCATCTTACAAATATCAAATCTAGTGTTTATGATTCCCACATCACAGAAAATCCCAGACTCAAGAATTTGTAAATTTTTCTTAATAACATGCGACAAACCGATATCCAGGGCAACATTATGTGAACCTAAAAAAAAAACACAATTAAAGTGGCAAATGTAAATTTCCGCTACACAAAAAAAAAATAATAAAAAAAACTAGACAAAAAATGTGTCGTTACATATGTATGCTAAATCCAACACAAGGTCGTTGCGGCATAAATTATGCTCCAAGTTTCTCTGTGTCTCTCTTGAAATTTTGTAAGCTTGTCGATCTAAGGGTATTCGGTACTCCCAACAACAACACTTTTGAAAATTGCAATGAAGCAAGCAGAATCAGCCACAATTACCCATTGCCAACAACAACTATTAGCAATGACAACAATCGCTGGGATATTATTGTAAAGTCGCCGAAAATCTAACTCATTGTCAAAGCATAAAACAACATTCTGACAAAGTGAAGATCGGGTATACAAGTTATCTTCATTCAAGTCGGCTTTAAAATTAATTAGATCATACCAGATAAGTATCCTTTTATTCAAGGATAGAAAACAAAAGTTTAACAAGAGCTTACCAATTTATCATGAAACAGCAAGACATCGGCAGCTAAAAAAGAAAAGAGAAGAAGGAAATATGAAGTATGAAAATGAAATTTGTTAAACTTAACTAATCGTAATCTACTAAATAAAAATGGAGTGGAATAATTATAATGGAAGCCATGAAACGATAGCAAGTTGGCCCAGAAGAAAACTTTCTGGATCTACTTCTAAAGGTTTCCGTAAATAGTATCTGTAGGTTCATATTTACATACATATACATACGTTTTCCAGATAGTCAAATTACCTATAAGTATAAAGAGTATTTCCAAATAGCGACTGTTAGTCGTTGAACTCAAAGCAAAAACAAGGCAGAGTTCAATCTAGTGGATTGAAAGGGTCGATGGTTGGGCAAAGAAGGAGGCAAACAATGCAGCAGCAGCAGCAGCAGCGGCAGCAGCGTTTGACAAAACTCTATGCGAAACAGCAGCATACACAATCGCAACGAGGTGCAATTACAACGAAGCGATGCCAACGGCAGCAACAACTGCGGATGCAAAAAACACAGACCAGAGGTTCCACAACATTGAAGCCGTTGAGCCGACAGCGTAAACGGATATGGCAACGAGGAGACGGCGGCTTGAAGCAATGAGAGCATCTGCTGCTGCTGCAGCTGCAGCAAATGGTGGCATAAGTGGCAAGTGAATAAAAGCCAAGACATTAGCCTCAAGTGGCATCAGTTGTAAGCTGCAAGTCATCGAACCACCAGCCAACCAATCACCCCAATCTACAATGTTAAAGCTGGTGAGGATTTCAGGCACTCCACTCCAAGGATTCAATAGGATTAACTAATTTCTTTTCATCTGTGTATCCTGCTTTGTCTCTAGCTACTACCGCTTCTCTCTTTAAGCGCTTTGGCCGCTGCTCGTCCTGGCTTCCTGCACGGCCATCATCATCATTACCCGGAATTCTATCCCCATCACCATCACCATGTGGAACCCTTGCATGTGGCGAAAATTGTCCATTTGCCAGCTGCCGTTTCGCATCAGAGTTCCACAGTGGTGCACAGTATACCCCATCATATAATCAAGCCAGTGGTGCTGCCCACTGTGGTAAAAACTGTGGTTCATCCACCCATTATCAAGGCCTATCACCCAGCTCCGATTATCAAGGCCTATCATCCCTATGATCCTTTCCATTACCATCACCATCATCATGATTTCCATGACTATCATTTGCATTAAACTCTTGTACAATCAATCAATGTATGTATGATGATGAGCGATGACAACGAATGATGTATGACAATGCTGTCTTTATGTATGTATGTATGTATGTACGTACATATGTATGTATGTTTGTGTGTCAATTGTTGATGAATATTATGAAACTGTTGTAAGCTGCTGTAACAATTTTATGGTTAATTATGTGTATATAAAAGACATACAAAAACAATTTGGCCACATATATCGTTTTAGTCGTCTCTTCCCCTAGGAGGAAATTGATATACTTTAGTGACGTAAATCAGGTAAATCAATTCAGGCCTACGCCGCAATTCTTACATTTTTCTCCAACCAATCAAAGTGACATAATTAGCATGTGATTGCAGTCAACCCCCAGGTGGCTAGGTAACTTTGGTCGCACCAAAGTTTGTATACCCTCAAAAGTCTACTATACAATAGAGGCTTCCAACAACAAGTGTTGAATCCCATTAGAAATAATAATGCCCTCTTTGCAGCAGTGTATAAAATCAAGAAAACGGAAAAATGGAAAACTGTTTTGATGCTGTGGAGTATTGAATGGCAGATTTCCCATGGTGATGACACACGAAAGATACAACGACACGTTGCACGGCCATGTGTAAATGTGAGTGGCAACTGCATTTGCGTTCAGTTATACAAATGCAGTACATAATTCAATATACAGAGTGGTGCCCAAGTGTTACTAACATATAAAAATTGGAGACACAGTTGTTAACAAACACAGATTATTTGATCTATTTTGAAGTTCAAGTGCAATTTATCCAGGTTATTGCGTAAGATTCTTGCCGTAAGCCCTCACATTCATTTGCATTCGAAACCACTTAATCATTCCAGTCAACTAATAAGCTAAACATTGCCATTAAGCTAGGCAAATGATTTGCAAGTTTTATTTTGGCAGCATACGACAAAAGCATTACTTAGGCTGACAAAGTTCAATTATAAAAATAAAATTCCTAGTTTGGTGGGATATTAAAAACAAATTAAGCCAATATCCGTATCCATCTTCTTCAAATGAGATCTTATGACCCTGAGCATATTGTACATGGGCATCTGTTAGTAAAATTGGCCCCAACCCGTTCACAGTGGATGACCGCAACGAATCATTTGGCAATGGTTTCTCAGTGTTTATTGCCATTGTTCGAATCATAAGCTTTATTAAAATGATTGGTTTTTCTCTAAACTTATAAAACTATATAAATCTAGACATTTAATGGAGGTTCGCTTGCATTTCCTGAAATAACGTTTTCTGATGTTCCATCGAGATAGAATTACACTATACAAAGTCATTTCAGCTCAGTCAATTGAACGGGTGGCAAAGTCAACCGATTTGGTTCTGGCACAATCTCTGCCAATTGACCGAGCCCTGTTTAGGCCACTGCATTACCTGTTGCATTAATCAACTTACTGCATACTCTGTCTCGATCAAGTTGGCGACTTAATTTATGCAAGCCAAAAGTGCAAAGAGAAGGCGGTGGCAACGACAGCGTCAATTGTCATCTAATCTCAGCCCTCCTCCTCCTCTCGTTGTTTGGCCGTAAGCCGATTTCTACACATATCGAGTTATTTATTTATTTGTGTGCTTAATTGCACAATGCTTTGCCAAAGCATGAGAATGCTTGACGCATGCAACAATGTCAAGTACAGCCGCCGCATAGCACAAACTGTGATGCGGGAGAGGGGTGTGGAAAGCAGAGGTTGGCACTATTGTAAGAGTAGGGGGAGATGTATGCTTTAACATGTCTCGCCTGGCATAAATCATATTGCATTTAGCATTTAGTGACCAGTCAAGTGAGGGAAAATGTGTAAACTGAGAACCTGCCCCCGGAAGGGTTTCCAACCAGGTTACCACTGCAGGGGCGGCGATCCATTTAGAGCATTCTGTGCGCCTCCGCTGTATAAATAGGCCAGAGTCGAATGCAATTCTATGTCAAAACGGTCTTAGCCATCGACACAAAACAACACAAATCCATAAAATGTTCAAGCTGGTGAGTTGGGAGATCACTTTAGATCATTGAACATCTATTTTTTTTTTTTTTTTTTTAATTTTTTTTTAATTTTTTGAAAATGGATCCTGAGAGAATCACATACCAGTTGGGTATGAAATGTGTGAATGTCTAAAAAGAAAGGATCAACGACAGTGACTAAACAATAAATCAACACAAAAGTGAATTAATTGTTGAAAATCAAATATTCCAATAAATAAATATAAGCTTCGGCTGTGAAACAAATATAAGAAAGTTCCACTATATAAATACCACTAGGTAATATTTTTGTTATTGTTTCTAATTCATCGCTTTCCATCCTTGCAGTGCGTTTTCATTGCCCTCCTCAGCCTGGCTGTTGCTGCCCCAGCTCCCGCTCCGGTCCCGGCTCCTGCACCAGCTCCTGGTCTGGTCGCACCTGCCCTGGTGGCTGCCCCTGGTATATGGGGCCCAACTCTCGTAGCTGCTTCCCCCCATGTTGTAAGTGTTGTGCCCGGCGCCATTTCCCATGCAACAATCACTCAAGTGCATCCATCGCCACTGCTCGTTAAGAGCATCCATGGACTAGGCCCAGTTGTAATTGGTTAATCAAGTTCAGAGACAAGCAACAGCTCCCCTCCTCACCTGTTCCAAAATATTCACCGCCAGGTCGTGCCCTGTTTATACACAAACTCAACAATACAAAAAACAAAAAAAATACTATAAAAAAATAAACCACAATTATAAAAATTGTAAACCATTGCAATCAATAAAATATTCATTCAACAAGTGTTATAGCGAGCGAAATCTTAAAGGCTTTCATTGCATCAAACAGCCTAAAGGCATGCAAGTTAAAAAACTATCATCTATTTTACTTTTCTCCAAAGCAGTCTTTAAGGGGCAGCTAAAGCTACATATTTAACGATTTCTTCAAATGTTAAAACAGCCGTACAGATTTTACAAACTCAAATGCCTTCAAATATATAGGCTGGACTGATTTCCTTGCATATTAGGTTCATCAAACTTCCGCGGAACATATTATTTTAGATCAAGACTTAGTTCATGTAAGTTTCTTGTTATGACAAAATTTATTTCAATTTTAAATTTAAAAAAAAAAAAAAACAAAAAAAAAACTGTTTACTTTCATATCACAACACATTAACATAATTTCAATGATGCAGAGTGTAGGCCAAAGGAGCATGGTGAACCACAGATTTGATCAGTGGAGCCGAATGGACAATGGGAACTGAGTGTACCACAGGAGCCGAATGGACGAGGGGAACAGGAACCGAATGAACAACTGGAGCAGCATGGACCGCAACAACGGGTGCGGAATGGACAGCAACGGTCTTCAGTACAGGAGCGATTACGGGTTGTACCACAGCTTTGCTGTGCACTTGGGTTATGCTCTGATGGGAGACAGCGGATGGAGCACTATGGACCACAGTGCCTACCTTAGCAAGGACAGGTTCATGGATGACATGGTGGGTCTCAATAAGGCCAGCACTGACAGAAGCAACCAGCAGGAAAGTAACAACGGCCACCTAAATCGAACTTATTTTACCAGAACTTTCTAAAGGAATTCTTTGTAACTTACGAATTTGAACATATTGAAACGTGAGGAAGAGGTAGATGCTTGTTAACACGAAGAGATTCGTTAAAAAACTGATGACAATTGAGAAGTTCAAGCTCAACTTATACAAAATGAGAAACACTGTGATGAACTAAATGACCTTCAATACGCAGCTTTTCGACCCGAAACGAAACGAAATTAAACTTAACTCGTTAAGATTTCTGGTTGCTGCAGTTGCCGAAGTGCCGAAGTTGCTGCCACTGTCTTATCAAATGCCTATTTCAAGGTGGACAACCGGCTTTGAGCTCCTATAAAAGCGATTCGTGTAGAATCAAAAAGCATCAGTTACCTTTGTGAGCTACCCCAAAAGAAAACCAATCTAATATGTTCAAGTTTGTAAGTAAATTCATGGACTTGTTAAATCCTTTTACAATTTTCCTAATTCTATTTTCATTTTTGACCAGATTGCTATTGCTTCCGTCCTGCTGGTTGCTTCCGTCAGTGCTGGCCTCATTGAGACCCACCATGTCATCCATGAACCTGTCCTAGCTAAGGTAGGCACTGTTGTCCATAGTGCTCCATCCGCTGTCTCCCATCAGAGCATAACCCAAGTGCACAGCAAAGCTGTGGTACAACCCGTAATCGCTCCTGTACTGAAGACCGTTGCTGTCCATTCCGCACCCGTTGTTGCGGTCCATGCTGCTCCAGTTGTTCATTCGGTTCCTGTTCCCCTCGTCCATTCGGCTCCTGTGGTACACTCAGTTCCCATTGTCCATTCGGCTCCACTGATCAAATCTGTGGTTCACCATGCTCCTTTGGCCTACACTCTGCATCATTAAATTATAATCCGAAATCTTGTTAATAGAAAAAAAATAAAATAAAACTTCCAGAAGTATTATTGAAAGTAAATTATTAAATTCTTTATTCAGTAAGTGATTGAGTAATCTGCTTATCAAAAAGGCCACAAAGTTGTTTAATATTGAAAATTCTTATCAAAAAGGCCACGAAGTTGTTTAATATTGAAACTTCTGTTTAACTGCATTAAAAATAAACACATTGCAATGTTAGGTGCGTCAGTTATCCTTACTGAAAGCTGTTGTTTAGTCAATAATGGCATTACAGGATTTCTCTTAAAAACCAAATTTGGTGTTTAAATGCAGCATGATCTACAACTTTTATTAACTTATGTATACATACATGCTATATTCCTCATAAGGCGTTTAAAAAGTTTATTGTTGGCGTAAACTACATTTTTGGATTTAACATTAAAAAATCAATCAGAGGATTTGGATCTTTATTCTGTTCTCTCTTCCCATCTATCGAATTAACAATTCATAACATCAATTATTCACATCACTTTTTTTTTAATAACAATATACAAAAACTAACAACAACAATATCAAGCTAATGCTCTAACACAAACGGTTCTTTCTTGTTTTGTCCAAGGGATAAATCGCTAGAATTAACGTCCATTCATGCTCCAATATCTTCTCTCATTGAACAATTTAAATGCGAAAGATTACACAGAGTGGCGCCAAACACCATTAGCACCGCCAGAGAGTAAAGCAACTGTTAGGATGTAATTTATCAGCTGGTAATTTGATATAGAGCAATATATGTACCTACCATTCGATGCATGTTGTTATAGCGATTGTTGAAAAATTGTCAGATTTAGTCTTAGTTTGAATTTGCCTCCGCGAAATCCCAGTAAGAACTCATAACTCAAATGAGGCCTACCAACTGTTTATATAGCAAAGAAAAACAGAAAAACAAATCGATTTGGCAAGAAAACGAAATACATCGAATGACAAATGACAAGCTCAATTAGCTGAAGGTCTAACATGAACTTGGCTGGAGTAATTGAATTGAATGGATAAGAAGTTTCAACCAACTATCAAAACTGCAGATAAGCTGGAAAATGTATCTGTTGCTTAACCAAAACAATAGAGTGGAGTTTTAAGTAATACTAAACGTGTCTATACCAGTTATTCTTTTATCCCAATTACGTTCTTAACTCAACTCAACTCAACTTAACGTAGCCGATATGAATATTGAAATGATCATCTGTTATTTCGGTTACATGTTATTGGGAACTTATCGTGCCCCATGCGAGGGTAATTGAAATGTAAGGTACCAAAAACACTTCATAAAAATGATGAATGGGAAAACAGATTGCAAACTGCAGCAAGGCACCGCCAAAGTTAGGATTTACGACCTCAACTCGACGCAGTGACATGGCTATATAATTTTCTGGGCATTCATTTTCCACATTACGATGCCTCTATAGGCCGATGCTTATCTTAAGTACGTGTGTAACTGTCGCTTGTCTTGACTCTCCTCTGAAGTCGGGCCCCAAAAAAGAAGTCTTGGCGGTAATAAGATGAAAACCAGAGGCTTTACAGACATTTGTATACCCTTGCGGGTATACAGATGCCTGTAAATTAGGAGTTCAACAAAAACTATTCGGGCTGGTCGGTACTAAGGATATACAGGTGCTACAAACGCACATTCTCTGTCTGGCCGTTCCTCCTTCTGGTAACGGCAAACTTAAGGATAAATATGCCATACCCCTGTGCAAGAGTATAGAAACGACAACAAACATTGTGGGTTAAGTGCGCGTGGGGCTTGTCCAGGTAACCTTGACATAGGGTCTCAAGTGGGTACTTAACTGAGCCAGGTAACCAGACAAGCAGCCAGCTGCTAGCTGCCAGTCGCCTGACCATGAATCACTCAAATCACATCAACTGGACAATCAAACACAGCAGCGATGTTGCAATTTTCCAGTTTCAATTTAAATAAATGCACTGGGGATTTGTTTCTGCCTTTATAATGAAGGGCATATGGTCAGATTATTATTGATGCAACGGATATGGGTCTACAAAATGAATTATGCAATTCAAAACCAAGAAAAAACGCCTATTCTTTAGCTTTTATATCTCTATTTCAATTAGCAGGAATTGCAACACTGTTCATTTGAGAAAAAAGTTTATTTGATTCAAATACGATTATAAATAAACTCTATTAGATATATTTATTATGATGTGTGTTACACGGTCGTCTAGCTCTTTGGCTTCTCGAATGCCTAGATATCTGATGACACTCGTAACAATATTCTGTAATTATCCCCAGCCTCTTATGAAGCAGCGAGCTCTCGATATATCCTCCGATTCTTATAACACGACCCACACACACAATCAAATCTAATAGAATAGTTGTCACACACACACACACACACACACACACACACACATAACTCGTTTAGACCGTAAATGGATGATGCATTCTTACCATAGGAGGTGGGGGAATTTCATAAAACTGTCATTGGGTATTGTGATGAATGCAACTAAATTACATGATTGTGAAATGCCATACCATGTGTATGTGTGTGGAGGCAACAGACAAGACAAAATGTCAGCCAAGACCAGCGCATTGAATAGCACTGAGAGCGCAGGACATGGCATAGCCTTCCAACCTACGCAATACATACATACATACAATACATGTATAGATTGTCTCACAGATTTTGCGTAAGCGCGACAGCATCTAAGGCCAATTACTTGTCCGTCCAAGACCTCTTACCCCCCTCAGAGTGTAAAATTAATGGGAAGTTAGCTCACAGAATCTGTAAGCTAGTGTTATTTCCTGCTGACCTTTTTCTTTCACAACATCAAAAGCTAATGAGACACACTGATTTATTTACTCAGGCATATGTATGTATGTACATAGACCGAATATGGATTGGTTTTTAAGGCATGAATGCTTAATGATCTTTATTCGACACACAATTCCAGCTTTGCTTGACATTTTCTCCGATGTTCGTAGTTGCATTTCTGCCTGGACATCAACATTTAATGAGGGTCACTTACCGCCGAGTTGGCCCTGGTTTGGCTTCCTCCCCCACACAACCAAACAACAGACCTAGGTCAATTAATGAACTGAGTCTTTCATGTCGGCTTAGAAGTTAACGAAAAAACAAAAAATTAAATTCAAAATAAACAAGAAAAGACTTAAAAACCGGTTAGGAGCTCAAGTTCAAAGCTTTTTCAGTGTACTCGCAATTGAATATAATTGAAGTGAATTGGTTGAACCTAACCAATCTATAAAAAGCAGTCAACCATCTTGAGCCAACCAACAGTTGCAATCGATCAACCCACAAACTAAAATCAACTCCACAAAATGTTTAAGTTCGTAAGTGTCGAATGAATCGAAAATCATGCGATAAGCAGCTGATCATTAATCTCTAACTCCTTGCTAAATAGATTGCGTTCTTTGCCTGCTTGGCCGTGGCTGCTGCTGCTCCCGGACTTATTGCCCAGACCCATGCAATTGTCCAGCCAGCTGCGTATGTTGATACCAGCGCATCCTCGGCTATTACCCATCAGAGCAATGTGAATCTGGTGCGTAAGGTGCCTGTGGCCCCGGTCGTTCCAGTTGTCCATGCTGCCCCTCTTCCCGTTCCAGCTGCGGTGGTCAAGACTGTGCTGCCCGCCGTTGCCGCTATACCCGTGATTAAGACAGTCCATGCTGCTCCAGTCTTGCACTCGGCACCCATTATTAGCACCTATGCTGCTGCCGCGCCCGTTGTCCACACTGCATATCCAGTTGTCCATTCCGTTCCTCTGGTCAAAACACTGTTACCTGCCTCCCCCGTTACCTACACTACTCTCCATAAGTGAATCGATTTGAAATCATGTTGACACGAATGACAAAATAAATATTTTTTCAACTTTCTATAAATCAATTAATATCTTTTCTTTGTGAAAATTATGCGCAATGTTAAATCACCACCAACATTCTTACGTAGAACTATAGTGTTAATGACTCTAACTACGTATTATCACTTTAATTATTTATCAATGCAAACGGTCCATAACAGTATTCTCAATAAATGTGTATCTATCAATACTAGTTAAGTCGTCCAAATGTGAAGGACCTTTCTTAGAGGATCACAACTTAGTTCAGGCTGCTAATTAGAAATGAATCGTGGGATTTAAGCCCATTGGACTATTTTCTTTGGGGTTATGTGAACCAGAGATAATTGAACACCTGGAAATCGACACACGGAGATAAATATTTGTGAAAATAATTGTCCAAAAGAATGTACACTGACATTATGATAATCAATTTAAATATCATTTATTTTTTGAGTCTTCGACTGTCATTCAGTTATCTGATTTACTCACCTAAAGCTTTGAATGAGCGTTTCATCAATTCACATTTAGAATATATTAATTTATCGAAATGCTAATGAGCAATATCTATCGAATACGCCTACGCCTAAGCCTTTAATACAAAGCGAGATTTTTAAAATTGATCAACTAATTTTCTTTATTTAAAATTCAACAGAAATCCTTGTTTTTGTGGCTCTAATGATGATGATATACATGGGTAAGGGGGGCGGCGGCAACTGCCACTGGAGTGGCAATAGTCTTGATCACGGGGGCAGTGATGAATGCTTTCTGATGAATTTGAGTGTGGCTCTGGTGGGAAATGGCATGAGCGGCAATAGCAGGAGCTACATAAGTCTGATGATGGACAACGGGAGCAACAGCGACATGCTTGACAATAGGAACTGCAGGCACCACAGTCTTGACCACCGGAACAGCAGGTGCAATATGCTTAACCACTGGTACAACAGGAGCAACATGGCTCACCACGGGCACGACAGAAGAAATATGCTTAACCACTGGTACTACAGGAGCAGCATGGCTTACCACAGGAACAACGGGAGCAATATGCTTCACCACTGGAGTAACGACAGCGTGATTATGGAACTGGGTGAAGCTTTGGTGGGAAGTGGCGACAGGAGCACTGTGAACCACAGCTCCTACTTTGGCAACCACAGGTGTAGTCAATACTGCATGATGCTGCTCAATAAATCCGGGAGCAGGAGCAGCAACAGCAATTGTAGCCAGGGCACAAATGGTAATCTAAACCGAGCATATCGGATTACTACTTAATTAGGCTCCCCCACATCATTTTCGAATACTTACGAATCGGAACATGTTGGGTTAAGTTGTTTTTAGTTATGAAGTCGCTGAGTGACTGTTGCTCAAACTGGCCAAAATCATCAATTTTATACACTCCGAAACGATGTGTCCTTCATAAGATACAGATACTGAACAAGGTATAATCGCAATCTGTTCAGCATTGAACTTGAACCCAACAAATAAAATCAAAACTAAGATAATAATATTAAAAAAAAAAAAAAAGAAAAAAACCTAAGCGAGGCGACTTGCAAGAGTTTCCTTAGACAACAAAATTAAGAAAAACTATTATCGGCCAATTTATTATTTGTTATTTTGTTGCCACCCTCGAAAATTCAACCATCTGTTGGTCGCTATTTTATAATGCTAATACCTAGACAATGGCTAACCACAAACAATGATCGAATCGGTCAAAAGATGCTGGCAACTTCAGCCTTCATGTGATTGTAAGTATGAAGGTTGCTCCACCTAGCGAATTGTAATTACGGAAAAAAGACAAGATGAAATGCACATTTTATTCCGCACACACATAAAATTAACGAAAAATGGATATATATATGTACGAGTATTTAGCTATTTCTATCATCGAAACTCTTTAGAGGCGGCAGCGTCGAGTTAGAGAAGTGGGACCTGCGATTAAAGAAAATTTGGCAAACTCGTACAATAAGCTACAGTGAATTTTTCTTTTAGTTTAATTTCAACTATTCCAGATACTGCATTATATTCTCATCGTCAGATTCCATATAATCTGGCAAATAGTCGAGCACCGATGGAAATGGTAGACCATGTATGGTAAGTCTTGATATATTACCTGTTAGATCATTGTTATTCTCCGTATCGTCATTTTCCGCAGCCCCATCTTCATCAATAACAGTATCGTTAACATTACGATCAGGCTGAGTTATCGGCGATTGTGTTGATTGGGAAGATGGGGAAGACTGCGACCTCGTCATTCGTTTGCTTACACTTAATGGCGCAAATTCGATGCCTATCCCTAGGCTGGCCAATGCTGGATTCTTATATTGAACACGCCAGCCCTTGTTCCAATTCTCATAAAAGTCCAGTGCTGTTGCATTGCCAACATCTTCCGCTGATTGCACTATGCGTACAACCTTCGATGGGTGCGGCAAACGATTTTGATAAGGTACTCGCGACATGTTTTCAAAGTTTCAATATTTTAAAATAAAAGAGTTTTCCGTTAAAGATAGATCAAGTCGAAAAGTGTAATGAAGACAGAAAAAAAACAGCCTTCTTGATAATATTGGATAATACTTATTTTAAACAACTGAATCATTGTGACAAAGTTTAAGACCCACTTAAATTACTGTGAACATCACAGAGATAAAGTCACATTGGTAATACTGATTTTTCTTGCGGTAATGCAATATATAATGTAGTTCAGGTGGATAACTAAGTACTTTCGATTATTAATATCACCACATAAGGTAACATTTTGCGAATGATAAAGTCTTTCAAAACTTGATCATATTTGATATATGTATTTATGTATGTACATTCTTGCAGGAACTTAGAGATTCGGATCAAAATCAAAACAGTTAACCTTTTTTGCCGGTTATGTTAAATCTTAAACCAATGTCACGTGAAAATAAAAAAAAAAGAATGGTGGTTACTTTACGTAACTGTTGCACTACAATATATTCACAAATTTGGCTATAAAGAAATAAAATTAAAATCTAATCTAATTATGATGAACGTAGACGGGACTGATTTTAAGCTGCTCATATCCAGTTTCAGTTCCGCTTTCATTAGCTGTTCCTGCATCATCAATGGTCGCTTTAGAAGTATGGAAAGTTCGATTGAGATTGATGGGCTCTACATATCCCAAAGATCGACCCATAGGTGCTATGACAAAACGCGTATGTGTCTTAGAAGAACCTTGATACGAGACCACCGAGGGAGCGGAGTCGATTAAAAGTCGCGGGATCACCATCTCCGCCTTATCCGGTTCGCAGAAAGAGAACAGAGTGAACAGCAGCAGAAAACACTTTAAGGATAAAGATTTAACACACAAGCATACACAACTGCGATTCAGACTCACCAATGGTCGCATAATGGGGAAACTGAAATAGGTTATGTCAGTCACAAGGGACGGTGGACGTGGGCGGTCGGGCTAACTAACAGATCTGTTAGTTTCTCTCCCTCAATACGAAGCGAAGCGAGTGGCAAAGTCAAACTGAAGTGCTGTGTGAATTGCTCTGCCATGAAATCACTGTAAAGCCAGTCGCCAAATGCCAGTTAAAGAGCAGTGGCATACGAACGAATCGTTAGAGGGAGAGCACGGCTCATATAGCCCCTTGGGGCTAAGCCTCTGGTGCTAGTTGGCCAAACACGCGTCTGCGTTAGCGACTCAACGTCACAATCTTGCAATTGTGGGAGTGTCTCAATTTTTTTGTGTAAAGAAATATAAGTAAATAAATCCGAGTGCCGCAAATATTGTGGTAATAACAACAATAACTGCAACAACAAAAATAATAATAATGTTACTATAACATAACGCCAATAGCAACAACGATCCATTGAATCTGCGCAACACAAAGTATGAAGGTTGGCCCCAACAACATAGAGTGAGTGATTTACACTTTGGAAAAAAATATGTAGACATTTCACGAGACGAAATTAGCGAAAACCTCTTTATACACAATTCTATTCGATTTCAATTTAAATCAACTAATAGATAAGTATTTTGGATTTCATAGTTTTAAGTTTGATTTAGACCTTTAGATTTTAAACTACATGTAAGCATAGATGCACTTTTTGAACACATTTTTTTTTGCCAGTGTATTGTATTGAATTTCTATGTACACATATGTATATGTACATATATGTACGTAGCCGGTAGCTTGTGTGATTAGCCACTGGCATCACAATGGCTGCAAGTGCGTACACGCAACCGAAACTCAAACTCAAAGTAAAAAGCAGCTGTCGGATCGAAGTACACAATTATATTTGTACATATAGTCCATTTATAAATTTCATAAATGATTAATTAATTAATTACCTAGGCAAATGTACAACAAATCTTTTGCATCTCTTTGATAATTGGTCAAGGAGGCAGCAGCTGGGAATCAGCATTGCTGATCTGGTCCATATGCTGTATATATAAATGCAATGGGTACTTGTTTAGCAGCAATTAGTTGGCACTGAAGTGGGCATCATGCGCTTTATCACAGTAAGTCTTGGCATTCACACATCACTTCACCTCATATCAGAAATGCTTGAACCCTTTATTTATCCATCCGTCCACAACGTACATAGATCACGTCATTCCTGGCGCTAAGCTTTTGTACGGTCGCAAACCAAGCGGCCACAATACTGCACGGAATCAGGGATTCTGGAGCCATTTCCCACCAGAGCTTTACACGTTTATCATCATCATTGTCATCGTCGACGTCGGCGTCCTCGACACCGTTAATACTTCGCATTGTCAATGCAGTGCAAGCACAAACACAACCACACCGCTTCTACCCCAAGCAGGACGGGAAGGAGGAGCAGACACCGCAACAGCACACTCCTGCCCATCTCACATATTCCGCCAACCCTGTTGTGCATCAGATGTTGCCGCGGATTAAGCCCGTGCGGAATATAAGTTTCGCCTCCCTAGCGCCCGGACCACGCAGCCTAACTACAACGACAACAACTCAGCACCATCACCATAATAATTTGTACCCAGTGTAGACACCTCAGTTTCGCTTGTCAACAATATTCTCTGTGCTCATCAAAATCCGTTTATGTCGTTTCGTTTTTAGTTAGCCCGTTTAGATTTTAAGTATCCCGTTAATTATTTTAAGCTGATAAGGGCAAATACATAAATTGAAAAATCGATCGAATTCAAAATTCAAAGCGTTGATGTCGTTGTCGATCATCAGTTAATCGACACAATGAATGCCCAGTTAATACTCAAACAGTTCCCCAATAACTTAATATTTCGAATTCTGCACTATTCACTGATCGCCCTGCAGCTGCGGGACGAACTAGAAGAGGTTGCGTCGAGAGGGAAGCGAGGAGCACCACGTAGTTCACTGCACTGGCAGCCGTTTTCCTTGTGGCTGGCGAACATTCTAATGACCTATGCGGGAGACATATTGGGTAACTTATTTCTCGGTACGCTACCTTTAGAACCACTTTGTAATGGCCACGATGTACTCTTCTGTTCCTTCATTTGGTAAAGTAACATGGTTTTCGTGGCACACTTCTACTAAAACCCTTTATTTCTATAACAGGTACGTCATCTTCTTCTGTCCGTTCGACTTGGGCCATGCAGTGGCCAGTACAGTGACGTTTCGTGTCTTGGCTGCCACCATAGCGGCCATTAGTCAAGTTTTGATCATTGATAAGGGTGTCCAGCTAGCGGGTAGAGTGTACGACAATGCTTTTATACCCATGCTGGTATCGGGTACAATTATGGGCAGTGGAGCAGAATTTCTCAAGCCTGTGGCATCACTCCTGATCAATAAGTGTCAGCAAAACAATCAAGCATATATCAAAATGAGCACGTAAGTCGTGATCACTCGACCCACTGCTAGATTCTAAAATACCTATATTCCTTAGCAATTCAAAGCTGGCTTTGATGATTTCCTGGCTTTATGTACTCGAGACAAATCATAATTATCTGATTTTGGGTCTCACACGTCATCAACTGCAGGTTTATTCGTTGGTTCTCCTTATCACCTTCAAGTATTTGTCATTGGCCTATCGAACCGATCATTTGGTCTGGCTAATCGAGTCCCGGATATGTTATACGTTTTTTGGTGGTTTATATGCAGATTTGAGCAAATTTTTCAAACGTCAACCGCAACCGCCTGGTGATGACATCAGACGGCGACAATGGACGTTTGAAAAATTTGATTGAAACTGCATATCGCAATTTGTTAATGAGAACAAAATGGGTGGGCGGAGGTGGCAACGGCAACGGTTCACCGATGTGGCTAATAAGCGGCTTAGGTTACCTCCACTTTACACATGCGATGGACAATCGGCAGATGTTTCGCTTCATTTGCCTGTGCACGCAGGTTTTGTGTTAGGTTCAGGTTACGTAATTCAAGTACCATTTCATGCTAAGCAGCTTAGTGCCTAGTGAGCGAGCGAGAGAGAGATAGTGGAACCAGTGTGGGAGGCGATTGTTTCATATGTATGTATTTGTAGATGAAAATTCTTTTTGAAAATAAATTACAAAATCACTTGAATCACTGTAGCTCTGAAAAATCAATCTATATCTATATCTAATCTATCTATATCTTTAATCTTTAAAAGCAAACAAAATGTCGAGCAAGCAAAGTCCCCGTAATCTAACGAAAACTAACGAGTATTGTACAGAGGATTCGGCAACACCAAAAGCAAATGGCGTGAAATCCTTCATACCAACACCATCATTGGAACATCCGAAGGAATGTCCGCGCATAGAGATACCCAAGAAGATAGCAAATATCTCAAGCGAGGTTGAGGCTAAAAATTGCAATAGGCTCAAAAACAACCGCACATCAGCTGAGAAACGTATATTTTTGGAACAAAAAGTGACTCCAGTGTTGATGGAAGGCATGCTGGGATTGGCACGTGATCAACCCGAGGATCCAATTTCCTATCTTGAGGAATTTTGGTTAAAGAAGTAACAAAAAAGTTACATTAAGACAACGCACAATTCAATCTAGACAGAAAGGGAGAGGTAGATCAATATCGAAAGATCGTTTAAAATTTCATGTCAGAATTTATCAATAAATATACTGTTTCTGGTTTAATGAAGCATTTCCATAACTAGTCAAGCAAACTAAGCAATTTAGTGCTATAAAAGGGAAGCTTGCAACCATTAAAGCATCAGTCAATCGTTTGACAGTGTTTTCGAAATATGGCTAAAACGGTAAGTCCTTTTCAGGATTCAGTTGGAATCAATCGTCTAATGATATTTTATCATTAACAGTCTCTGCCCGTTCTTGCAATTGTGTTGGTCTTTGTCGGAGCCTCACAAGCAGCCACCACTTTAGAGTGGCCTTCCAATCTTGCGGCTCTCAGCTCGTCCAAGTCGTCACAACTTTTGCCTGTTGCAGCCCAAGATTCAGCGGAACTGTCTGAGAGCAGTAGTTCTAGTGCCGCCGCTTCTGTTGAGGCAGAGGAAGAGGAGCTCACCCAATCGTCGTCTAGTAACAGTGATGCCGCTGATGGTCCTGAGGGTGCTCTGTCCGGTCTAGTCTCTGCAGTTCCCATCTCTGTGCCCCTACCCCTCATCATCGCTGCACGATCGGGCTTACGTACAGTACTGACCATCCAAGAGCCAACAGTAGCCAAGGTGGGAGAAGTAGTCCAACATGTCCCCACTGCTATTTCTCATCAAAGTCAAACTGTAGTCCACGATCATCGTCGTCTAGTCACACCTATTGTTGCCCCGGCTTTGCGAACCACCCAAGTAGTCCGTCAACAGGCGCCTTTGATATGGACTGCAGCTTCTGCTGATCCCCGTTTGATTTTGCTACACAACTAAATAGCAACTGAACGGTATTAACTAGAAGCCAATGAAACCAAAGACAAAAACTTGAAAAATTCTACGCTTTTTTTTAGAATCTTCTCGTACACTTTTACCTAACACATAAACTATTTTTTCTTTATGTCTTTAATCTCTCTTTTCTTTCCTGCCATTTTTTATACTACTATGTATTTGGAATAAATAATTCGCAATTGTAAATCTTATTCTATTACTTTTTACACTTACAGCTCGAAATTTTAATATATTACACGTCCAATGAACCAATTGATTGATTAGACACAAAATGGAACAGATTAAACTACAAAACCTGCTTCTTCGGTACTTAATCAAAGCTCAAACAATATGAATGACCTAAGGTCGCTAACCGAAACAGTCGCCGAAAAAGAACCAAAGTGGAAGACAGCAAGTGAGAAATTTCACCTATGCCGCTTATCGAATGACGCTAAAACGGAAAATAATAGCAATTGAAAGTCGTTCAGCTAGGGGTCTTTAACTGAAAATAAAACAGTTTCAAATGACACAATGGATTTTATGAAATTCGACTCCTTGAACTCAAGATAGTGGGGTCAAGAGGTGGGGTTATAAGTTGAGGTCAAAAAGTTGTCACAAATACCTCATGCTGCAACCAAACAAAGAATCAACTTCAAAAAATAAAATTACTTTAAAAATGTCAGGGTATCATCCTCATCAACAGCGTTAACATAATCATTTAGTGAACTGAAGTAAACTCATTGTCTACCTATCCGCGTGTCATTTGCAGGTCCTCCAATTATGCAATATTTATTACAGGAGGGGGAAATCTAAACTACGCAGCCGCCTTTTGGGCCGTCGACTTAAACCGGGAGACTCGCCTAAAAGGCTGCAATAGTAAATGTGGAATTTATATTGAAATTATTTTACAATAAAGAGAAAGTCCCCAGCTCTCCCGTCACTTGCAACTGCTCCCAGCTCACTGTCATCACTCTTTGGGGTTCATTGCAACCACAATTGTCACAGTGGGTGGACTACGTCAGGACACCGCTGCGTAATCGGGTTGTTTGTTATTTTGCTCATTTGTTTATCATCAAAAGGGCAGAGCTCTGCTGAGTACCGTTATGCTGTCATCCCCTAAACCAATGAGACGACCCTGGCCATGGGTGGGCCCAAGGATATCAACACAAAGTCAAAGCAAAAGAACAAAACCAAAGCTAAAAAAGAAAAGAAAAATCTAACCACTTAGCATAAGTGCTTTATGCCTTTAAGTTTTCCAAGAAGTTTGCATGAATTACCAAATATTGAATTTTTTATGTAATCTGGGTAAGGAAACTGGTAATGTGAGCCCTAAAAAGCTTTCACTCTGTCTGAACGGCCAGCTGGGCGGAGGTCTAGCGCGGAAGCTTTATTGCCATTTCGTTAGTGGCGCAACCAGTTGAGCCAAACCTACCGTCAAGTCTGTTTCAATTAATTCGGTTAAGACCAACACAAGAAACCTATGTTAAATGAGCCCAGAAGAGCGGTGGCAAGAAGGCAGAGAGAAGTGGGAAGGGAGTAAACGTCGCTCGGTGAAAGGGCAAAGTCTACATGCGGGTGAATTGAATAAGTCTGAGCATTATGTAAGAGCCGTGGTGGAGAGAGGAGTCTTATTGTCTCCGCTAAGGTAGTAGAAGCTGGCTAAAGTTTACTGCCTGCTGGCCAACTACAACAAAATGCACAATAATTAAAGAAAAAATTGGTATAGGGTTGGAGAATGTGTACAATTTATTCAAGCAGGCTTCAAGACTTGCGATTACATTTAGTCATACTCTTATAATGCAGTTTTCTCAAAGAAGTCACAATAACACTAGGAATCCAATGAAAAAATTACGAATCTCGATAAGGATTTCTGATACCCTCACCTTTTTAAATACCGTAACTATTATGCGATCACTGCATGTTCGATCCTGCGGTTGTTAGACATGTACGAATTATGAGTTTTATATGTAATTTGTAGCATGACTTATTTTAGTTTTATTATGCCCATCACACAATATGGGTGAACGACCTTGACTCTATTGGAGTCCAACTAATAACTACAATAATAATACGCCTCCAACATTTACAACAGGCAATTTCGCAAATGCAAACGCGGACAAAACAAAACAGAAAACAAATAAAACTAATTCCAAATGCCAGCGGTGTAACAGCATAAGCAAAACGCCAAAATTAAATCAAATGAATCATACGCCAAGCAAAATCCCAAATCAGTTCCCCCGGCTCGATTTAATGCATCCACGCCAAAAGATACTCGCAACAGCAGCGGCATGCCACACTCCACTGCATTGTATGTACATATGTATGTGTATGTGTGCGTGTGTGAGTGTGAGTGTGAGTGTGTGTTATGTAACCCCAAGCAAGCAACCAACAAACCAGTCAGCCACAAAAAATTTAAACAAAACAAAACGCAAAATTTAACTGGGGTTTCCCCAAGGCCTATTGCCGGCTAAACAGAAAGAAATAAGTATGCCTGAGAATTGGCTGGCCTCAGACAACGTTGTAGCTTTGATTTTGTACTCAAACTTAATGTTAGTATTTTTTTTTTTTTAGGGATTTTCCCTACTTTGGTTTGGGAAAAAACCTCAAGAAGCTGGATGCAACACAACATTTTCCGACAATTACCACAGACACAATCGCAAGTAGTGTTTTTTGGCAATAGGCAATAAACATCACTTTCGACCCACATCCGATACTATCCATTTGTGACCAAACATCGGGGGACTTCATAGTATCGAATTGCCTTTGTAAAAGTATCGATACTTTGCTCTTTACTTTTGTGCCGAAGAGTTGGCAAATTTGTTAGGTGCGTAGGCGATTATTGGGACACACAATAGTCTGGCCTTCGGTATAAGAAACGTTTTGGAAGGGATACCTTATGAGAGATTAGCAAATGTAGAGCACAAGCTTGATTTACTTAACAGCATATAGTGTCGAAATTTAGCTTCATCCCACAATCTTTCACAAGGCCTAAGGTCAAGTTCAGGCCACGACAACTACCGTTTGGGTATTTACCAATAGATTCAAGTTCAGTTGGCTCAGTGGAATTAAGACAAACAGCAATATTATCCAGTTCGACGCACCTCCTTTAAGCAAACCTCATTATCCAATGAGTCATAGAAAACCCGATGGTCAAATACCACTACGCTCTACGCATCGCTCATTCAACTCAAACACCGAAGGTGTTTGGCAAACAAACCTCTTTTTTTTGTTTTGTCGGCCAATGGCCAAATTGATTAGCATAATTTTCTCGTCTTCGGCCGATTATTAACTTTCTTGGAATGTTTAACATAAAAAGCCACTCAACTTATAGTGTACAAATTATGGGAAGGTCAATATCATACAATTCAATCCACATCACTGGCCAAACAACATTATAATGATCGTAAAGGCACGCGAATGATAAATACAAAACGATCAGATACTAATTTTTATGATCTTCGGGTAATTCCTCAGACAAACTGACCGACTGACTGAACGATGACGTTCATATTGGCCATGGGTTCACAAAATACAAAATCATGGATATGAAACAAACGTGATGAGTGGGGAAATGGAAATGAAAATTGATGATGTGCACATGTACAAGATCCGGTTTGAGGCAATGAACATATTTTAAAAACGTTTATTTATACCTTTTTTTATTATTAATTTTGACCCAATTATAAAATTGCACAACAAACAAGTTGCCCAGCTCAGCGCCTTTCCGGGAAGTCTTTTGCTTAGTTGAAATTTGGACATATTCATCCACAACCCACATGGAAATAAAAATACAAAATAAAAGCGAAAGGCGAGTAAAATTTGACAATTTCTATGTATACTCGAGTTTTAGCCGATATATATTAAATATATATAGATAGCTACCCGATAATTGACGATACGACAAATGAATACAACACGAAAGTCTTTTGATTCAGGATCATTCTCTCTGATGAACAAGCTTTCCAAACATGAAAATATTCGCCTTCAACATGATATCCAATTCATTTCCAATGCACTGACCCTCACAGACTTCGCAGAACTGCCGCAAAGGAAAGCCCCATCAAAAAAGCTTGACGTCATGTTCCAAAAAAAAAAAATGAGTACTAACAACCTCTAGAAATACCTATCAAAACATACATTCATAGTTGCCAAACTTTGCCTCAGTGGTTGTTTTGTTTTGGGCCCACAATTCGCAAAGCATCGACGACGGCGGCGACGTTGCGCAGACGCGTACAGCATTTTGTACGTATAAAACCCGCATTGCAGTGGAAAGTCAAATCAGTGAACGAGTTGTAGACAAACGAAACACATAAGCTCAAGACGAAGCTGTGAGTGAAAAGTGAAAGGATAATACACAAGAAAAGGATTATACAAATTTTATATTATTTAACGAAGGTGAGTGCAAGTGAGTGAGCAATAACCGCCAACTGCTGAGTGATCGATGATCCAAGACATCTGAAATTGATCACTTTTCAGGGCATAGCTTGGTGTTTTTTTTTTTTTTTTTTGCTGTTCTACTCTATTAATACATAAATTGGCATTCGGAAGAAAATAAAACTCGCTACCGGCAATCTGTAGTAATAAAGAACTTTATATGATCGTTTTTGTAGTAGCCCGTGTGAACAAAGAGCAAAACTTTCACTGCCACATATGTAGTATGGCAAGATTTTAGCCTAGTTTAACTAAAACCTTACATACAATTAGCAATGCAACGCTGCACAATGTTTCCGTTAGGTTCCCTGGGCTCTTAACGGCTTAATTTTACATATATTCACCGCCCACACTTCTCCTGCATAAATTGAAAGAGCGGTAGAAGTGACATAACCCAAGCTCATGATGCGTAAATTCAAGTCAAAAAAGTACAGCGGATGCAGCTGTCAAGGCGAGGCAAAAGAGAGATCAAGTTGAGCGATAGGCTTGCAAAATCTCTAAAACAAAATTACCTCATGCGAAAGAAAGAGTGTGAGAGGAAAAGCAACGAGCAAATCAAGTCATTAGCTAAGAGATGGGGGGGAATTGTCCACGGTCTGCGACCTCGAACGAAAGTAAAAGTCCAAGTTGGCGGCGACGTTGCTGAAGTCGTGTTGTCGTAGTTCATGAGTCATTGTGAAGATTTCGAGACCGGTTTTCACACGATTACCAAAGCGACCCGTCCAAAAACAAACAACAAAAAAGGGTACAGAAATGGAAACTGGCACAATGACCATCATTTTAAGGTTTTGAATTTTGATGTTGGGGTAATGGTGTCAAGTCAACACGTTATGTAATCCTCAAAATTTCCGCTTCCATTCCAGGTATTCACAAAATGAGACTAAGGATTAGTTCTTTGGCACTACTAGCAGTAGTGCCTCTTCTGGCCTCAGTTACTTTCGCAGCAGAATCAAATTGGGGCAATGAATGGGCTCCTATGGATAGTGAATCCATGTTAATTAGACGTTCTGTGGAAAATACACCAAGTGATTCGCAAGGACGCAATTATGCCGTACATGAACAACAACCAACCAGTTCAAATGACACCCAAATTGATACGATAATCGATCAATTGATTAACTCGCGTCGGGAGGGTCGCCAATTAGGTGAATACGATGCTGTCTATGCTGATGGCAACATTGATCAAGCCCTGCAGCAGGGTAATGATTTACAGGCTCGCAATTTGATACGTGACAAACTCTGCGGATTGGGCTTAATGAGCTGCGATGATATAGAAGAGAAGCGTCCGTTCTACTCGACTATCTATGCGCAGGGGCCACCACCACCGTCAGGTAGTTTTGGTGGACCATATGGACCGCCGAAGCCTATGCCACCGCCTAGCTATTTTAATGCACGTCCATCAATGGGCCCAAACTCATTAAACTCTTTTGGACCGCCACGCAAAGTAGGCTACGAAGGCGCTTACAAACCCGTAATGTCAGGGCCCTATAGACCTAGCGGACCTGGCTATTTGGAGCACCCACCACCATCGGCCATTGACAGCAGTTCATCAGATGGTATCATCTACTCCAAGCCACCACCAGGAGCTCTAATTTATGATAGCAAACCGCCTGGACCTATTTACTCCGGAGGACCAAGTGCTGGGCCTGTCTTTAACGGCGGCGCACTGTCTCCTCCTTACAACTTTGAGAATGCTGAGGGAATTCAAGGTAGTTCCTCTCTAAATGGATTCTACTCACAGCAGCAGTCCAGTTCCTCATCTTCGGTGGCTACTTCTTCCAGCAACAAGGTTGTAGTTGGAGCTCCAGTTGATGCAAGTCTTCAACAGCATGTGCATCATCACTATCACCATGTGGAAGGTAACGAGGGTGGTATCGGGGCAGTCAAAGTGCCAAGTGTGCCCATTCCAATTGGGTCTGGTCAGACCATCAATACGGATTTCAGTGCCTTGGCCCAATCCTCAGCTACATACACACCTCAGGCTCCCTCAAATTCTGGCTTCACTCAATCAAATGCCTTCAACGCCGGTTTCAATGGCGCCTCCCAAGGTGGTCTTCTTTCTCAGAGCGGTTTTGGTAGTGGTTTATCCCAAAAACCTAATGGCGATATCTATAAGCCCTCATCTGGTTTGGGAAGCTTTGGCAGTAATTCTGGCTTTAATCAAAATGGTCAAAGTGGATTTGGACCTTCGCCCAGTAACAGCTACCATAGCCAAAACCCCGATTACTACAAGAAGGAGCTTCAAAATGGCGGCGCCTCTGGTAACTACAACGGCTTATCCGGTGGTTATGGTGGTCAGTATGGACAGGGTGCCTATGACACCTCTCGGCAACAGATTGTCGATTGCCAATGTGTTCCCATCTCGCAATGTCCCGCAGCTGATCGTATTGGTCGTAAAGACGACCTTATCCTGGCCATCGACCCACGTAATTTGGGCAAGGAAATCGAAGCTTTAAGTGATGATGCCACAAACGGCACTCTTAAAGCCGAAGGTAAGCCTGATGAAGGAGAGAAGAAACCAAAGGAAAACAATGATGAAAAAAAACGATCCCGCCGTCAAGCCGATGAAGCCAACAAAGATGAAGACACCAGTGATCTGTCTGTAGATGCTCAAGGGGTAAGTGAATTAATAAATTATCATAAAGTAATGTAATTGGCCCGACTAATGCTCAAACCATCCGTTGAGAGACTAAAACAATTTCTAGCCCCACACACAACACATACAACTTGCACCCAACCAAACCCAAAACCAACTCAACCTTGCTCGCTCGACCACTAAAACTCCTCGATAGCTCCTTGCTCCTCGTTGGCTGCCAGATGATCGGAAATCGTCACTAATTCTAACCAAGCTAACAAAGCACGGGTTGACCAAAACGCACGCCTTTTCTACTACAGCGGATTTCGAAGTCCTCAGTTAATTTGTTCGCCTCCTCCCCTTTTCCGTCAGCGTCAAGCTCCATTGCTGGGCCAGTCTCCTCTAGCCCTGCCTGCTCTTCAGGCCATAGAGTTAATTCAACGCAAAATACTGCCCACATATGGTGTTAGCTTTGGTTTACCCTACCCCACGTCTGGGAGTTATGGCGGTTATCCGGCCAATGTTCTGGGCGATTATTATCCAGCACAGAATCCCCATTTCGGTTCTGTAGGACCAAACGGCTGGAATTTGGGTCTTGTCAATGTGAATCCATTGGTATCAGTGCAAGTAGCCAAGACAGATTATGGTGAAAAGGTTGTCAAACCGCTGGTTAATCTACATGTTACGCCCAATGCGAACCTCATACAGAAAGTGGGTGACCTCTTCAAAAGAAAACCAACTGAGACTCATAGCACCCATTACCATCATCATGACCACTACACTGGTGCCTATGAGCACCCTCACCATGAACACTACGGCAACGGACACTTCAGTGTCGAGATGGTGCCCAGTACACCCATATTTGAATATCACAGTCCTTCGCTGCCGTATTACCACCATCAGCATGAGAGTTCGCCTTACGAAAGTTCATTTAACGATATATACCCATCGCATTCGAGTCCAGACTTTGAATATGGGTCTGGCAGTTTTGGCAATTATGGGGAATACTCTCAGCATTTAGAGCGTAGTTTAAATGTGAGTGAAAGCCAACACAATTGGACAACACAGCCAAGTCGTCGTGGCAAACAGTTAAGCTTGAGTCCTCTACATAACGTACCCACTCCGGCACCTGGTGACGCAGCTGGCAGCGATCTCATTACATTTCCCCATGATCGTAGACGAAGGAGCATTAATGAGTATGATGAGGAGAAAGTGGCTGAGTTGTTCGAGGACCAAAGTGTGGGGACAAGAAAAGTCAGATCGGAGCAGGTAACCAATACAATGACGATCATAATGAAGACTCAGACCTCTCCAATTTACTCCTTTTTTATTCCTTTTTATACATTGTTAATTGGTTTTTCCACGAATCTTTTAGCGTGCCTACTACGGCAATCGTCCCGTGGAGAAGACCTGCCGTATTAACGAGGTCTGCTGTCGACGCCCACTGCGTCCTCAACCTCCATCCTCTCAACTTGGACGTTGTGGCGTTAGAAACGCTGCTGGCATCACTGGACGGATCAAAAATCCAGTTTATGTCGATGGTGACAGTGAGTTTGGTGAATATCCATGGCATGTGGCCATTTTAAAGAAGGATCCGAAGGAATCGATCTATGCCTGCGGTGGTACTCTTATTGATGCCCAGCACATTATTTCGGCAGCCCATTGTATTAAGTCGTACGTTTTGGAAAACTTTCTGTCTCTGGAAATATGCTTTCAACACATTTTGTCCTTTATTTTGTGTTTGCAGACAAAACGGTTTCGATCTACGCGTGCGTTTGGGAGAATGGGATGTAAACCATGATGTTGAGTTCTTTCCCTATATTGAACGTGATGTTGTCTCTGTTCACATTCACCCCGAGTATTATGCTGGTACTTTGGACAATGATCTAGCCATACTTAAGTTGGACCATCCTGTGGACTTTACGAAAAACCCACATATTAGCCCCGCCTGTTTGCCGGATAAATACTCGGACTTTACAAATGCACGTTGCTGGACCACGGGTTGGGGTAAGGACGCTTTTGGAGAACATGGCAAATATCAGAATATCTTGAAGGAAGTAGATGTTCCAATACTATCGCATCATCAGTGCGAGGCCCAGCTTAAGAATACCCGCTTGGGTTATAACTATAAACTAAATCCAGGATTTATCTGTGCCGGCGGTGAAGAAGGCAAGGATGCCTGCAAAGGCGATGGAGGTGGTCCATTAGTTTGTGAACGGAACGGCGTTTGGAACGTAGTCGGTGTTGTTTCCTGGGGCATTGGATGCGGTCAAGTGAATGTTCCTGGAGTCTATGTTAAAGTTTCAGCCTACCTGCCTTGGATTCAACAAATTACTCAGAGCTATCAATGATTAACGGAGCAAGAGAAAATTGGAGCTGACGTTACTGCCTATCACGCCTCCGTCGATACTTCCGATGAGTTTGTTTTTCACTTTTGAACGATTCAATTTGCTCTGTTGGTTTTATGTAACTGTAATTTATTGAACAGCATTATTGTTATTTATTTCAAACATTTTTGTTGCCTTTTTTACCTTTTTATGTTATGTTTAATTTGTTATGCCCTCTCAATTCGTCACTCATGGGCGCCAATATTGTTACTCAATTAGCAATTTTCGTTTTCATAATTTGTACATTTGAACTACCAATTTTTTCCTCTTTTAAGAAATATGTTTTTTTTTTAATATATAATTAATTTATTTATATATTTGTATTAATTAAAGTGTATTTAAATAAATTAATTTATCAATTATTAAAATCGAAGTCGTACATAATTTAGTTTAATTTTTTATATTTCTCCATTTCTTTTCTAAAAATTGTTTCCATTTTTATACCATGCATCCATAGGATGAATTGGTATGTAAGAGTCGGCACAATGTAACAGGCAGAAAGAAAGATCTCCGGCCGTAAGAGTGCACAGATCTCAGGAACTATAAAAGCTGGAGCTACCAAATTTGAAATGTGGACTCGTGTAGTATATACGCCGGTAAAAGTTTTTATGCCACGCCCCTTCCGCCCCAAGTATTTCATAAAAGGTGATTTTCTTCCGCAATATTTATCGTATCACAATATAATTTGGCACACTAATTCGTACAAATCGCAATAAAAATGGTTTTGCACCCAAAGCGATCCATGGAGACAGTTGGCCGGTGGGAAGGAACGAATGTCCTCGGGTGCATTTTAGTGAGAGAGGTAGCATTTGTTAGCCATTGGGGCATGTAAAAGAAATTAAATTTACTTATGATTTTGGTTTCATAAATTAAAAAAAAAAAAGAAATTAAATTTACTTATGAATTTGGCTTTATAAATTAAAAGTAGTAGTAGAAGTATCACCTTTTACTTTATTATTTATTTATGTTTAATAACAGACTACTAACAATAAGTCTCTCGCGCTAAAGTAACTTAGTACAAAAAAAAATATCAAAGAAGCTAACTTCGGCTATGCCGAAGTTTGTATACCCTTGCAGCCCTTGACCATTACATTTTATTTCTTAAAAAAATTTTTGTTTCTTAATCCAATAAAGAAATATTTTAAATACATTGGCTGGGGCCAGCCAGTCGCCAAATACTTAGTAAGCGTGCCAAGGCAATGTAGCGATTGATATTCATATTCACACACACACAATTGCAATTTTGACACATATATGTGCTTCACTGCTTTATAAGCAGTGCTTATGCGTGTGTGTATATATAGGCAAATTTTATATCGTCGAAATCAGGCGTTATGTTTATCCGATTGTTTTGTAATTCACGCATATGATGCAATTCCTTTTTATTTATGTACATAATCAGTTTGGATAAGATTGTTCAAAAAATAGAGAAGTTATTCGCATTTAACGTTTGTATTTGTATGGCAGCTATATGATATAGTTGTCAGATCTTATTCAAAATCGCAGATGTGCATAGAAAAAGAAAAGCTTATATACGAACTTTGAATGCCATAGCTCTAAAACTGTGGGACTAGTTCGCGCAGCACCAGACAGACAGACGGACATGGCTATATCAACTCGTCTTCTCTTGCTGATCAAGAATATATATACTTTATGGGGTCGGATACGATCCCTTCTCTGCGTTACAAACATCTGACCAATTTTATAATACCCTCTGCAAGGGTATAATAATAATAAATCTGTGAATCCAATGTTGAGGCATTTATGTATAGAAGCTGGAAGCATTTTTACCTCGGCGCGACATCTATGTATAGAAGCTGGAAGCTTTTTTACTTTGGAGCGACATCTATTTGTCATGATTATGAAGGCCGGTATTGAAGCGCGTAGAATTTAAATCGAAATCAAAAAGTGTAACGAAGAGTGTAGCATTAATAAATTAATCTAATAGAATCGAAACCGCTTTTATGTTAAGAAATTAGATCCCTTTCCATTCGACTGCCTAAAAGGAAAAAATATTGATAGTAGTGGGATACATGAGAATCTTTTGCAATAAAATGCATGCTAATTGTTCACTTTAGTGTGCAACAGTTGTGCCTGCCTTTGTTGCATTTTGACACATTCAAATTGGGGCAAGAATTTGTACAGGACAATCATCAGGCCAGGCTAATAATCTGATTAAAATATTTGTATTTTTATTGATAACTTTTTGTGCAGAAAGCGCTATGAGCGATAAAAGTCTTTAATTGCAAGACGATTTTAAGGCCAAAGCTACCTACAACTTTAAATAGGAACTCTCTTTGTGCTTTTGCAAGATGACTTTTATTATTAACTGTGAAAATACCCTAAAAAGTCCAAAGCATCCAAAAACTCACTTTGTTTGTGTATATATATGTATGTATATATATATATAGATTTTAGAAATGACGCGATCGGATATCATCACTGATTAAATATTTTAGCGATTTATGGTATGGTTGTATAGACATATGCATATATGAATGTATGTACATATAAGAACTTTGATTTTAACGAAAAATGGTACCAAATAAGTATATACATATATGTTCAAATATTTTAAATTGTTTCTTTTTTATTTTACAAAACTGCGGGTTATGTTCATGTTAAAAAATTATCAAAATGAAATAATATAATCTGTAATACATTTAGTATGTGATGGGACTATGAAGTCTACACACATAGATACAAATCGTACACTTAAAATTGCCTAATACTAATATGTGATGGAGATGTGTGAGGAGGACAGCTGCTACGGCATCCGTTGCACTACCCGAGCAGCGCTGAATACTCCGCCCTTCTTGCGGTTCTTCTTTATTTCCCGTTTTCGCTTACTTTACTTGCCCAACTCCATTTTCTCACCGCCGCCGCCATTTTCAGTCTTTCCCTCGGCTGATGCACTCTCTGGAGGATTTGGCGGCGGGGCCTTGACACTCAAATGCGCAGGACCGGTTTGTTGGATCTGCACAATGCGTTCTGGTTTCGACTGTTCTTTGGTGGGTGGCGGGGGTGCCTTTAAAGTTAGTACCCCGTCTGAAGAGACTGTGGAGACCACGTCATTGGGATCAAAGTCCTTCGGCAACGTATATTTGCGCACGAAATGACGTTGAATGAGTCCATGGCCATCCTCTCGCTCTTCGTGCTTACCCTCAACTACCACGGTTTTATCGACGACTTTGACGGTTAGCTCGTTGGGTTTAAATTGCGACACATCCATGCAGACCTGGAAGCCATCTTTGCCAATGGCCGGCAACAAAGAGTTCTGGCTGCCAGATGACCGACGACGTGGCACTACCTGATGATGGGGATGATGATGGTGGCTCCGTTCGTAGGGCAAGTAGCGGCGACGACCAATTCCTCCTGCTCCATAATGAGGCAACATCAGACGTGGACGATGGAAGAGCTCTTGGGCATGAACGCCGAACCCAAAATCATCATCCAGGAAGTGATCCTCATTTGAGCGGAATTCATGGTCCAGCTCACGGGCCAAATTCAAAAGTGGAACAATCGACATTTTGAATTTTCCTTCCTGTCTCGTTCTTTGACTTATTCCTTTTTTCTTTTTTTTTTCGTTCTCACTGTCGTATCTCTGCTCAGCAGAAGTTTAAAAAGCAACTGTAAAGCCGCAGCCGCTCAACACTCTTTTTATACCCACGCCCGGTGCACACATACAAATGCAAAACAGCAACAAGCTGTTTTTGCTCTCTCTTTATCCCGCTTTTTTTAACTCTCTCTCTCTCTCGTAAGTTCTAGCTCTTTCTCCCCATTATATACCAAGAAACATTTTTTTAGCTGTATGTATGCAGTTTGAAAAAGACAAAAACTACTCACCTTACTATGTTCAATCCAATTATACTCCAATTAGAATTAGACAATATATCGGTCTCCTTCGAACCCAATTGCTATGTTCAATCCAATCAGACTCCAATCAGAATCCCACAATACATCTCTCTCCTTCTAACCCACAAAACATACATATGTATGTATCTCCTTAAGCACACTTCACTCACATAAAAAAATACCAAAAAAAAATCACATCTTCACTTTAAAAAAATTTCATTTTGCATCCGCGACTGTGCAAATAATAATAAAATAGATCTTTAATTTTTTTTTGCCTGAGCAACAAACAATTAAACGGACAATTTAATTTACGACCGAACGCGCAGCAGAATGAGAGACTACCTACGATTTTATATGCCTCCCGCTCATACAAATACAAAACATACATGTGTATGTGTTATGTACATAGACACAAAACTCACAAAACAAAAACAAAAATAAAAAAATACATACATATATGTATATGTAAATAGCTCACTCGGTACTTCTTTACACTTTAAGCCACAAAAAAACTTTTCCGCATTTCTCGGATTTTCATTTGCGAAGTCATAACCGAACCCGACAGTGTTGAGTTTTTTACTTTCACACAAGCAAATTGCACAAAAAAACTAATACATACAAAATATCAATGTTTACTTATAGATTTTTGACAATTTATTTGTGACCGGCTAATTTGTGACCGGTCAATTCGTGACCGAACGCGGCAAGAGAAGAAAACGGAAAGAATGTCTTAAGAAAACGAGCGCACAACATTACGCAACGCTTTGCAGGAAGAGAGAGACAGATCCTTTGATCGCTCTTTGCAGAACGTACATATATGCCTCCCGCTCTTTCTCATTCATTGCTGTCGCTCTCTTCCTCTTCGTTCTAAACAGCTTAAGTCTTAAGCTAAAAGTTTGCTGGGATTGCCTGAAAGAGATATTTTGCTCTCTTTTACTTGTGTACGTATGTATGTTATGTATGTATGTATGTACATTTGTATATCATGTGCATGGAATATTCTTGCAATTTCTGCCAAGTTCTTTTAATATGTATGTACATATGTATGTGCAAACGAAGTTATTTAAATGTTTATGTTTTATATGTGTATACATATGTATGTATGTATGTGATGTATTTTATGTACATACATATATGTATACATGCATATGTATGGTATATACAGCGAATTGTTTATTGCATGTTCATTTTCAAGAGTTTTTGATGTTATTGTTATAATTTTCTTATTTTCTTTTTTTTACAAGAAAAAAAATGTTTTAGCACAAAGTTATAATCATTAAGAATTGAATGAAAGGAGAAATAGAAAATATAAATTTAAATAAATTTCGTATAAAATTTATACGAAAAAATTGCATGTTGTGTAAATACTTTTGACCACCCCTGTATGTAAGCATTTACATATTTAAAGCACTTCGCGTATCGCAAATTTGCAGCCGCTACCGCTGCTGTTTGAAATATGTATTAAAGTGCAAAGAGCGTGCAGCCACTGGCAAGAGTGCATTGAACTTTCTCTCTCTTCTGTTTGTCTGCACTTCTTTTCGTTTCCGCCAAACATTTCTCTTCGATTCTGTGCGAACATGCAATTCACATACATATGTACATATGTATGTATTTAAGTGTGTACATACATATGTACATACATACATATGTATTTAAATCGAAAATTTGGTTAAATTGCTTAAGGACTGCAGGGTTTGAGCTCTATCAGGAAGCTATCTATGTAAATATTTTGGACATTATTTTATTTTTGTACATGTAGTACAACATGTACATATGTATATACATACATACATATGTATGTACATTCATACATACATACATATATTGACATGCATATCATTTGTTGGATTATTTTTATTAAAGATGATGTAGCTTTTTATGAAGCCAACACATAAAACATTATACATACATACATACATATTTCAAATTAAGATACATATACATATGTGAGCACCCGCTTTATACTAGATTACATAAAACAGGTTGTGACTTTGATATTATTATTAAATGCAGGCGGCTAATTTTATATTGGTGTGGTTAAAGCTCCTTTTTCCCTCTAGTTATCATTGCCATTATCCTGCTGTTTGAATTCCTCTGTGGCATTTAGCCTTACGTTGAGATGAGCTGGTCCCACCTGCTGAATCTGGACAATGCGCTCATTGCTCTTATCTTCAATGGGCGGTTTTGGTATACTAACAGTGAGGACCCCATCCGAAGATAGAGTGGAGGCCACTTTGTCGGACTCATAACCGTCCGGCAACTTGTAGCGGCGCACAAAATGTCGTGTAACATAACCATGGTCATCCGCACGCTCCTCATGTTTGCCCTCGACAAGAATGGAGTTTTCCTGAACTTTCACAGTCAGCTCACTGGGCTTAAAGTATGAAACATCCAAACACACCTGGAAGCCATCCTTGCCCACCCTAGAAACTGGCGCCTTGGTAACGCTGCCCACTTGTTTTTCCAATTGCCGCAACTGTTGCTCGAAAGGAGCGGCTGCCAAGGAAAGGTACGGATTATGTCGCCGCTGACAATAATACGGCTCATAGAAAGGAACCATGGAAAGGCGACCTAAATCGTCGGCCAGGTTAAACAACATTGGTATGTTTGTCATTTTATATCCTTCTCCTATTCAACGACTGTTTACTGTTACTTTCTTTTTCAGTGTCTTAACGCTCCCGTTATTAGTATGTGACTAAAGCTGGGCAGTGAACGCCGGCTATTTATAGTAGAGCCGATTCGGTGGCTGCAACAATTTGCTGTAGCAGTGTTAGTCTCTGTCTGTGGGTACATAGTACATACATACATATGTATGTATGTACATATGTATGTATATATGTAAGCACGTTTATATGTAAGCGAAGATGGGACATGTTCTGGTATATTCGCGTAGTTTCGGCCACCATCGTTCTCTTATAGAATGTTCGCATATATGTACGTACATACATACATATGTATGTACATATGTACATTGGTACGCATGCCTAAAATTTAAACAAATCATTCATCAACTATACAACTATGTACATATATACAGACATATGTACAAACATGTACATAAATGAAGACATATGTATATGTACATACATACATACATATGTAGAAAATAGTAAACAATTTTGATAAAGAACCTACAAATGTACATACATACATACATACATATACATATATGTATGTATATACAAATGTTTTTTATGTACATGTGTATGTAAATTAGCATAAAATAGGGGTTGTTTTTGTTTGTGTGCCAGCCGACCATCGTCGCGATCGCGAAAATGACTTTTTCCTCTTCCCGAAAATTTCTTTTTGTTGTTCCTGCTGTACATATGTATGTATCTATGTACGTACATATGTACATACGTAATATGTATGTAAATAAATTTATATATACATATGTATGCCATGATTTTTTAACTTCAAGATTGAAATGCAAGAATAAAAAATCAATGTTTGTGCGTACATACATACATATGTACGCACATATGTACATATGTATGTATGTACATATATGCATATGTGTGTATGTATGTACATATGTACATTTGTATATCCCTACTGTATGTACGAATTTTTTTATATTACTAATTATCACCATCCGAGTTACATACATATGTATGTATGTATATTCATTTGCCGTTTCCATTCTCATCCCATTTTAAATATATGTACATATGTATGTATGTACATACCAGCAGTGCAAGTTTCCAATTGTAGTGTCTGGCTATTGTCTGGATGTTGTCGCCACATACATACATACATGTATATATATATATATATATATATATATATATGTACATACATACATACAAAAAGAAGTCACACACACTAATGCACCGTATGATGTACATATGTATGTATGTATACTACATTCGTATGTATTACTCCAGAGACCGATACCAGAGTGCAGCTATAACCAGTGCGCATGTTTACGCTATACCGGCAAAGTGCCCCCTGCACCACCACAACATTATATCACACATCGTTCATTTCCAGCCAGTGCAAAAACCAGCTGTTGTTGTAGTTGTTTGCCGGTCTCTTTTGCCTCTCAGCTCAGCTGTTCAGCCGGCCAAAAAAAAAAAAAATTTTGAAAAAGGGAATTCAGCTGCAACACAACAACCACTTTACATACTCCCTATACAATCATATACATATGTATGTACATACATACATACATATGTATGTACATATACAGGCGTCTGTGTAGAGACATCGGTCTGAGTCTGGGGGTCTCTGGGCAAACCATGTCAATGATGAGCCGGTTTTTCTCTTTCTGGTTTCTTTTCTTTTTTTTTAGTTTTGATACTGGAATACTTTCTTTGTTCTCAACTTTTGCGAAAAAATTCGATTCTTACCAAACTTTTCTTTTGATTTTGCTTCAAAAATCCAAGCAAATAAACAAAAAGTTTGGAGGAGGAAAATAGAATAGAAACCGGGAGAGCATTTCGTTAGCCAGTTATTAAGCCAACCGTCCTTCCGCCCTCCCCCTACTTTCCAGGCCCGACGTCATACAGATTTCCATTCAGCGCTGCACAGACATTTAAAAGCCTGAACATTCAGCCATAAGGCCTCAAACGTAAGTCAGTTAGAAGCCGGAACGGATCGCAGACGGGTAAACCAAACGACAAATTGCAATTACCAGGGTCCAGTACCGGAAAAAAGCCAAATTTATCGCAAAAAAAATTGAACAATTGTAGAAGAGCACATACAAAAATAATAATCAGCTAAAACATTTTAAAACATTAGAAAAATGTCGCTAATACCCTTTATACTTGATCTGGCCGAGGAGCTAAATGATTTCAATCGTAGCCTAGCTATGGACGTAGATGATGTCGGTTTTGGTATGTATCCCTTGGAGCAGCTGGCCGCTGCATCCACACCCACACAACAGCATTCACGCTTGGGTATGCGTCTCGGTGGGGGGACCCAAAGCTCTACGTCATCTTCGGTGCTTTGGGTGCCAGTTAAGGGGCAGTCGCAGCAGCAGCATCGTCATCATCCATATAATCGTGTGGCTGGAGCCAAGACCGTCTGTTGTAATAAGTCTTTAATAGAGCTGGAGAAAGATTTGCTCAAGGCCAACTGCAACACGGCATCTTCGTCCTCAACATCTGCATTGGGAAGCAGTAAATCCTCTCACTCAGTGGTCAATCGCAATGGCTTCCAGGTGAGCATGAATGTGAAACAATTCGCAGCCGCCGAGCTTTCTGTGAAGACCATTGACAATTGCATTGTTGTCGAGGGCCAGCACGATGAGAAGGAGGACGGTCATGGCGTTATTTCGCGTCATTTTATACGCAAATATATATTGCCTAAGGGTTATGATCCGGCCGATGTCCATTCTACACTATCCTCGGATGGTATTTTAACTGTAAAGGCTTTGCCGCCGCCCCCACCCATCGTTAAAATCGGTGGTGAACGCATTGTCGATATACAGCAGACAAAATCAGCAGAGCAGGTGGTAGCTTCCACTATTCCTACACCAACTCCCACTCTTACTTCTACTATAGCTGCAGCCGCTTCCATTGCAGTTGCCGAGCCAAAACCGAAGGGCATCGTCGCTCCGGTTCTAGAAAGCAACGGGAATGCCACTGAGAAAGGGATGGAATCTGGCAATGGAGAGGGAGACGATGTTGCAGACGAATCCAAGGCTGCCGCTAAAGAGACTGAGGATGCTGTAGTGGAAACTACTTCCATCGCTGATTCCAGTGCCAAAAATGGCGATTTGGAGAAGGAACAGGAGGCCGTATCCATGGATGTTGAGGTTGAGGCTGCCGTTGAAGTTGTTAAGGAAGTAGATCCCACTGCAGCCACGCCCACTTCTAACCCCATACGCACTCCCACTTCAACTCCTATTCCTACTCCAACTGCTGGCGTAGTGAGTAGCTCTGAGCCAGAGTCGAATGCCAACAACAATATAGAGGTCAGCTCCAACAATGGCAACACTAATACTAAGGATGACCAGGATGCGGCGAAGGACAAGGCCAAGTCAGACGAAGCTTCTTCCGATCCTGTTCCGTCTGTAGAGCCGGAGAAATTGGAAAAACCCCTTTTAAAGGGGGCCGAGGAATTGGCCGCCCAAGATGCAGCCATACTTCTGGCCAAGAATAACCCAACTCCGGCAGCGGCTGCAACTGGCGAAAATGGTTCGAAACCAGAGGAACTGGCCAAGTGAAGACTGAATCGAAAATAACTACTATAATTAATAAGCGTCGTGCGTTTTATTCCCCATACATGATTAATGTTTCTTGTGGTTTTTTTTTCCAAATATCGTAAAACAAAAATACAGATAAAAGATCAAATAGATAAAAGAAAAAAAGACAAGCAGTTAAGAGTACGAATCCCAATTCACTATGATAATGGATAAATACATACATACATATGTACATATGTATGTACATATGTATGATTTCCATAAAACATTTGTGACAGCAACAACAAAAACTACAAGTATTCTACTAAAGCAAAAACGAAACAAACAGAAACATAAATATTGTACTATTATTTAACAATTAATAAAGAGAATGAGAATTCAAGTAGAGCTTTTGTGTTTCCCTTTTTTTCCTTGCCATTATCATGTGCATCGTATATTTATGTATATGTATGTATGCATGTGCGTATGTACATACATACATATGCATACATACATATTTATATACATAAGTACAAAAACACATTTGTATGACGAAAACATTGACACAAGGCAAGAGAGAAGGAGAGAGATAAATACGCTGCGAGCGCGCTCTCTTGCACATGCATTCACACATACACACACATTTTAGAATCTGCGCGCTCTCTTTTTCCACTATAAAAGCAGAAGTGTGATTTGGCAGCAAAAGCAGTTTGGAAACTACCGTTACTTGAGGAGCATCTCGGAGAGTTCACAAAAAATAAAAAAAACTTTAATCCGACTTAACCTTAAATTCCTAAGAGAAAAAGCAGATACATATATATTTTGAAAACAAAATGTCATTGTCGCAACTGATTTCCTTGGTCGATGAGATGCAAGAGCCACATAGCCCGATGTACGAATTCGGGTTGGGAATGCATCAGCATCCGCGGTATCTTCAGAGTTGGGCTACACCTCATCGTCTCGCGGTCAATGAGCACGGCTGCCCATGCGCTTCGCCTGTTTGTCCAGCCTCCCCGGCTGCTCAAGTCCTGGCGAATCGTCAGCGGAATCGTGAATTGGCCAAGCACACTCTGGCGCATTGGCCGCTCTATCCTCAAGTGGGAAAGGATGGCTTCCAGGTATGCATGGATGTATCGCAGTTCAACCCGAGTGAATTGAACGTTAAAGTTGTGGAAAATAATACCGTCGTCGTCGAGGGAAGGCACGAGGAGCGTGAGGATGATCATGGCCACATAATGCGCCATTTTGTGCGCCGCTACAAGGTCCCAGAGGGATATGAAGCCGACAAAGTGGCCTCCTCCCTATCCTCGGATGGTGTTCTTAGCATCGTCATACCTAAACCGCAGTCCATCACTGATACCAGCAAGGAGCGAATTATTCAAATTCAGCAGGTGGGACCAGCACATTTGAATATTAAACAGAACCGCGCCGAGGATAACGACAAGGAGAACAAGGCCAAGGCTACCAACGGCAGTGCCAAGCAGTAGTTTCACTTATTATCAGTCCTACACCACCATTTCCCCCATCGTAATACGCTATTTTATTTATTGCATTTCTCTATTAAGCAAAAGGTCTTGAATCCGAATAATAAACTAAAGATTTTGCAAACCTAGAATTAATGTTCTCAAAATAAATCTTTTCTAGAAGTGGCCAGTGTTTGTCCAACTTAGAGATTTAGCAGAAATCATGTTAGGCACATATGTATGCATCTACATACATAAGTACATATATAACTCGAGCTTTAATCAAAAAAATTACAACAGGCAGTTCCTATATGCAAATACAATTTATACATATGTATGTATGTATGTATATTTATTGCGCATTTTATAACCAATTGAAATTTTGTTAGCCCGGTGCAAATGCTGCATTTGCTTTAGGGATACCAAAAATAGTCGACCTTGAATTTGAATTTTTTCTCTATTTTGCAATTCAGCACTGGGCAGATATGAAAACAGTGAACTACTTCCATGGAAGGGCCAATTTTCCTGTCTCGTGCACGCGAACTAGACGCTCTCCAGGTGTATAGTATTTAGCTGGTGGCGGTGGTGGTGCTTTAATAGTCAGGAAACCATCGCTAGATATGTCGGATATCACTTCGTTAGAATTGTAGCCCCTTGGCAATAGATATTTACGAACAAAATGTCGCTCAACTAAACCATTGGGACCTTCATTGCGTTTGGTGTGATTGCCCTGGACTATGATGTAATCATCGTTGGTCTTCACTACAATTTCGTGCGGACGGAATTGTCTTACATCAATGTCAATGCGAAAGCCCTTCTCATCTACATGTACTCGTTCTCCTGAATAATAGTTGTCCCAACGCATGGGATACGCCCACTCGTAGGGTGAAATTGATTGTATCAATTGATTTCTCACTCGACGTGTTACAAACTCATCCAAAGGTCGTAGAGAGTCACTGTGATTTGGCCACCAGACACGCGGGTCATCCCACAGATAGGGATAGAGCTGGTAATCATGTGGAGGCTGAGGTTGGTACAGATGCCGCATCGGTAGCGGTCTGTCAAATTCTCGCGAAAGATCACGAAATGTGGTGGGGACCAGAGCCATTATAACGGTACGCACGCGATCACTTCAAGCTTTATTATAAAATTTATCGAAACTGCTTGAGGGTTTTTATAGACGCAGCACCGGATGCTGATGGCTATGGTGCGGATGAATCATCAAACGAGGCGGATCGGCCACAAGTGCAGTGGGAAGGCCAAGAAAATTGGATGAATGTCAAAAATGTACGTCACAAGCGAAGGAAAGTATTGCAGAACATGTACATATGTATGTAGAAATAAAAGGAAAGTTTTTCATGATGTTCTTTTTTTCAGTAGATCTTTTTGTTTATAAACTAAAGGGCTTATTTTATATGTTTTCGTACTATATGTAAGTCGTCTATGACTACCTGTTGAAGACCTGTTGGATTCGGCACATTAATGGGCGCTGCTCAATGTGGAGGTAACCTTATCAGTCTCATATCATATCTGACCTTGCCCTCGATCAGGACAACACTAACATCAACCACTATGTCATTTAGTTCATTCACTTCGAATTTCACTATCCCTCGTGATTTTAGATCTTTCTCCTGCAATCTATTGCTAACTGTGAGGAATGGCAGCACTCCACATTGGTGGCTCTTGGGAGAATGCTTGAAGACTTAACGAGAGACGTGCCATTCGGTATAAAATATGGGTATCGAACGCATTTTGATAATTTTTCTTTGATGTACATACATATGTATGTATATAATCGTAATTGCTAATGTTGAATGATAGGGATTACCGAAGAACGATGATTTCTGTAACTGAGATTATTTTAAACTGTGAGCACGAGAACAATACCGACTATTTATTTATACCCTATCTTTGGTTTGCCTAGACTCTAGACAGCAGAAGTACATATGTATTTGCCTCTCTCTCGACATGGCCAAGTCTGATACAGTTATTTATGATGCTTAAAATTACCCAGTAATATTTGTATTTGTGTATGTAAGTATGTACATGTGTACATAAATGCATATGAATGTACATCAATATATACATTATATGTATATACCCACATAGGTAATAATATAAGGGATGTGCTGGTTGTATACATAGTACATATGTATGTACATACATAGAAGCTCGGAGAATGTAAATTCCTCTACTCTCTTTGCTTTCTCTCTCTTTGTCTTTTATGTTGACGCAGGTCAGTTCTGGTGTTTGTTTCTGTGAGCAAAAAGCTGGGACATGAAAGTACATACATATGTACATACATAGTTGAGAATGGGGATTTGACGTGAAACCAATTCTTTCAATAATACAAAGTAAGACTTACTGAAACCGAACTTTCCAAAATATGTCATTAGATAGATCGGTCATTACCTTTCATAGATTAAAAACGTTCAAATCAAAAATGTCACAATTTAGAATCGAATTTATTGTGAAAATTTATAAGGGATACCTACATTTAATAGGTTGTCCATAATTTAATAAATTTCAAAACTTTCCAAAACTTGTTTCTCCTTTTTTTCGTTCTAAGCCAGACTCTCCCTTTTAGCCCAATCGTTCCAGGAACCATCGTAGATATGAGTACTAAATCAATAATGATCACTTAAATTGAATAACCCGGTTTAATTGTATAAAAAATATCTTACTTCACATAGCCTGCTGCTTTGGCAATTTTGTCGGCCTCTAGAGCCCGTCGTCCAGATTGACAAGTGAATATGATTTTGGAATCCTTGCTCGGTTTGTTCTTGCCATAGGCACCTTGAAATTCTTCAAAGTCCAAAACCAAAGCGTCCGACAAGGCAGGCACTAAAAATAACAATAAATTTGCATGCCTTACATATACATACTTATACTTATGCATGTACATATATCTATATAGTATCCTTACACGGTATATTCAGGCTGGCTGGTATATTGCCCGTTTTCTTCAGCTCATCCTCACTGCGTACATCAATCAAATAGACTTCTGGACGATTAGAGACATCTTTAACCTGCTCGTAGGTGACCATTTTCATATGAGAACAAACTTTCACTTGGCTCGCCAGTCTCGATGGAACTGACTTTGACGTTTGCACTAGCAGCAACATTTATTGGAAAATGTCGTCGGCGTTATTAGATGTCGCTTTTGTGGTAATGTTTGCATTGACTGGTGTTAATTGGCGGAGATGACTGTGACAGTGTCGCGCCGTCGGCTCAAGTTTCATCAGAGAGAATTTGTATAGAAATAGAACTACAAATTTGATAGTCAACTGGCTGGCAACCAGACTAGACAGGGTCTACTAGATAAAGATTTGAATGCTATTTGTCTGCGGTTTTTTTGCGACCGCATCAGCTGCAAAGCTCAAGAAGCTCTATGGAAACTCCAGGGAGAGTTTATCCCAAATAGAGTGAAAGATGTAGTGAAAGAATGTAGTGAACTCGAAAGAACATTGAAGTACTTATTATCATGTCTTCATATGTATATTGGTGTCCAGTATTTAACTTTAGCAATGTTAATTTTATGTACAAATATATAAGGTACCTTCACAAATAACTTGTATCGGACTGGATTTGGATTAATATATTTATCACAACTTCAACTTTGTTTAATTTTTTTTTTGCGCACTTTCCTATTGAAGAAGCTTTGAAATATTTCTCATTTTGCTCCACAAAAGCTTTTTCTAAAGGGGAACAACGAGCAGTATAAAAGGCACCCAGTCACTGAGCAACTCCACATTTGCGTTAAAAAAATCAAGCTAAACTGAAGTCTAGTTCAAACTTAAATTGAAAGCAGGTCGCCGTCGGTTCAGTGCACTTGTGCCAGATACAGATACTTTCAATCAATAGACGAGGAAGCAAAGAAAATTTTCAAAAAATCATGCCGGATGTTCCGTTTGTCTTAAACTTGGACTCCCCAGACTCTATTTATTATGGACACGATATGTTTCCGAACCGTCTATATCGGCGTATACATTCTCGCCAACACCATGAATTGGATTTCCATACGCTGGGAATGATTGCCCGAATGGGTGCTCATGCTCATCACTTGGTGGCGAATAAAAAGCGCAATGGTGAACTGACTGCCCTGGGAGCTACCAATGATAACAAAGGCAATTTCGAGGTGCATCTTGATGTGGGGCTCTTTGAGCCTGGCGAACTAACTGTTAAGTTAGTCAACGATTGCCTGGTGGTGGAGGGCAAGCACGAGGAACGCGAGGATGAACATGGTCATGTTACACGTCATTTTGTGCGTCGCTATCCCCTACCCAAGGAGTACGATGCCGATGCTATAGGCTCTTCCCTGACAGAAGACGGAGTCTTGACTATAACTGTGCCACGATTGGTGTCCAAGGAGGAGCCGCAGGAGCGCATTATAGCTATCAAGCATGTGGGACCTAGCGATCTATTTCAGAATGGCAAAAATAAGAATGAAAATGATAAGCCCGAAGCTAAGTAAACCAAGTCAATAGATAGCTGAGTGGCTTAGTGATTTTCTCAAAGACTCTTTATTATCATAGCACTTCAAATTAATCACCTATCATACATTCATTTATTCAAATTATAATAATTACATTTTAATATGCAAGATAACCGCATTTTTTAGACTTATCGACTATTCAGTATTAAATAAAATAAATATCAATGTAAATTACTATTGTAATTCAATGTAAACATTAAATTTTTATGTCCAGGTAATAACACAACTATCCAACTTTATCCCTTTGACCATTTTGACCATTGAAAGCCCCCATTCAAATAGGGGGAAAATTTCCTTAGCATTTTTAAGATAGTTCGAGAACAACTCGAAGAGTTCGAGAACAACTCGAACACGCTCAATCGATGGTGGCTTACTCGATAGTTTTTCCATCGATAAAAAAATCTATAGAAAAATGTATAGTATTAAAAAATATATGTTCTATTAATATATATTTCTATATACTATTAAGATATATTTATATGTATAATATTTTTCTGATCCATCCAACGTTAATACCAACCCTCCTGCGTAGATGTGTTGTGTGGTATCTGCCTGCCTATCGATAGCAGTCACTAACATGTAACCTCAAATAAATATGATTTGTTTACTATTTCGTCAGTCGCGTAATTCTACGCAATTATTTCAAAAACACTTTATAAAACCCGCTCAGAAATTACTTTATGGTGCTAACCGAAATCTACACACAACAAGAGGTAAACGGAAGGCTGTGAGGGAATCGGCTGCCAGATTCAATAAGTCATTATTGTGAAATTTGTGTTTTTATTTTCTAGCCCTGCAACATGGGGAATACGAATGGCAGGATCCGAAATCCGTAGACGAAATGTAAGCTTGAGAGTTTTAACATAGGCGTAGATCTCATGTAGATCCCTTTGCAGAGTTAACATAATTTACATCGACAAGGATGGCAAACGCTTTAAGGTCCAGGGCAAAGTGGGGGACAATGTACTCTATTTGGCTCATCGGCACGGCATCGAAATGGAGGGCGCCTGTGAGGCTTCGTTAGCCTGCACCACTTGCCACGTCTATGTGCATCACGATTACCTCGAAAAGCTCAACGAGGCTGAAGAAAAGGAGGATGATCTCCTCGATATGGCCCCGTTCCTGCGCGAGAATTCGCGTCTGGGCTGTCAAATTCAGCTTGAGAAAAGTATGGAGGGCATGGAATTGGAGCTTCCAAAAGCCACACGCAATTTCTATGTGGATGGGCACAAGCCCAAACCGCACTAGTCAAACAGTTCTATATATATTAGTATGATAATCCCCCAAAAATATTAATCGTTCTAACTAACAAAAATTGGTTTGATTTCTACTTTTGTCGTACTTATGTATATATGTCAATTATATTAAATTCCGTTTAGCGTCGCTTTAAATTGAAGTGGAGAAGGAAAAAGTCTTATTCAAGTAATGGTCCCTAGGTTACCGAAATGCAATTTCCTGTTTCGCATGATGAATAAACTTGAGATGCTATGAGTCATTATGAGCAGTTTTTTGTAAAAAGCTTATTTTATGTTGCATGTGTTTTTTTTTCTTTCCCCAAACATCTTTATTTCTTAGTTTTTTGTTGAATTAAACTAAAGCAAAACATTTGTTAAGTCGATCCTACATGAAATTACAATTTTCTAATCGCTCCAAAAAAAAAGGATTACAAACGAACATAGGATGATTTCTTGGAACAAATATTGTAAAACTATGTTACATTTTTACACCCTTGCAAAAGCGTATATGAAATATATGTATGTATGTATTCTGGATCAGCATGACGAGCTGAGTTAAACGGTTCATAAAAGGAGGTGTTCTTCAAATTTTTCAAGCAGCTTGTCGCAAATCCCTTTTGCGACTATTTCTTTTAATTGGGATGATTCCATAGTACAACTCCTGTAAGATTAATAATTTCTATACGTTCTGTACTGATAGCATTAGCAAGACTGATATGTTCCTTAGTAGTGATCGATTCCGCAGGACTGATCGGCTTCGTCGCACTGATCGGTTAAAAATGTATTTGCAAGGGTATAAAAACTTCGGAACAACCGAAGATAGAGCGGCACTCTGGTTCTTAATTTGTTTTGTTGTTTGTGTTTTGTTTTATGATAGTACAAAAAAATTAAATGTATATAAATCTTACACACAATGTTCGTGTAAGTGGACAAACTAAAAATGTAAATTTAATAAAAATTATTTAGTTCCTCAGTTTGAGGAGGGGGAAGGACTGCTGGAGGCTGAACGCGATCGACCGCTGTTGCGGTCCTCGGTTTCGCTGCGCTCTTCTTCCTGGTCGGGATCGCGGCTCTTTTCATCGTCATTGGAATCCAAAGAGGCGCTGGCAATCACCGGAGTTGCTGATCCGGCCGATCCTGCTCCTGAGGTTGGCGTCTTGTTGTTGTTGCTCATCAGCTTATCTGTTGCCTTCTCCAGATCCTCCTTCGGCGATAGGTTTGCTGCTTCACGTTTGTTTGAGTCCTTTATGTCCGATTTGCTCTGCTTCTTGCTATTGTTGCTGTTACTTTTTTTAAGAGTGGCGAGGTCTTTCAGCAGGCTTGCCACTTTACGGTTCAAATTATCCACCTTCATGTCGTGCAGTCGTTCCACCTCCTTCAGACGGTTGCGCATGTCATTTTCTTTTTCAAAATTTTTACCTTTCAACTCGGTCAACTGTAATAACATAAATGGACATGGTTATATCTCCACGATATATACATATATCGGAACTTAATAAGTTAAAACTACTATATCTGTTTATAACTATTCATAAACAGAACGTTTTTTGGATTTTGTTTTTTACCTGCTTATCCTTCTCGAGCAACTCTTTGTCTTTTTGATTTAAACGCTTCTCCAGACTGGCAATGCGCTCCTTTAAATATGTAATGGCAATCACATGGTCCGATGAATTGGTATCCACATTAATGGCTGCTGGAGCAGCAACAGTGCCATTGCCACTGCCTCCTCCCTGTCCTCGAGTGGATACTGAAATCTTTTCGGGCAAATCCAATCCAGCACCGCTAACTGCCGCATTTCCAGCTCCGCCTTTTCCAAGATCGTTGCGCGTTGGTTTTTTGGCTGCATTCGAGCTGTCTCGATGCGTGGATGAGGATTTCTCATGTGGCCGTTTTTTTGTCATGGGTATACGGCCCTCCTGCTGAGCCTTCAGCAGGGCGCGCTTATACGCGCAGGTACACAGCCAGCAAAGCAGTTTGCCATTTACCTGTAACATACAAAAAGGAAAGAGAAATTGATAAAGACAATTGAAAAAATATTAAAATTGCAGGCACAAAGGTTTTGTTAGGGGACTCTTATGAACGCAAATACATGGGATTCCTTTCAAGAATTCTACTACATTGCTAATTCTACTTAATTCGAAGACTTAGGTTAATTCTCTAATAATAACTATATAAAACACTGCGGTAGGGCGTCTTCTTCTGGGCGTTACGCTTGCACAGTTTCTGTTCCGCTGTGTTCTGTAATGGTTTCTCTGCTGACCTTTTTGTTCTCGTCGCGCCTGTCAAAGGCTGATCGCAGCTTGCACTCGTCGCATTGCACGGGCGGTCCATATTTTGCCTCATAGCTGGCGCATCTATTTTACCAAAATTTTTGATTTTTGATTTTTGAAATTTTCGGAGTTTTGTTTTTAGAAAAGAGAAGAAGAAAAAATGTTTTGCGTTCATAAGAGACAATGTTTAGGGATTTATTTGATTAATTTTTTGTGTTGTACTTTGAAGGCACAATTAGTTTTAGTTAGGATGAGGTTTTTGGATATAAACATACACATATAAATATATATATTTTATATATATACATACATATATTGATAATCTAACAAATCCATCGATCAAATATTGTGCATTCAAATTACACTGCCAATTTGGCAAGACAATACTAAGTAAAAGCTAGTTCTCAGCTTAGAACCACGATGCAAAGACAGAAGATAGCGCATTTGTACCCGAATTGCTATTATTAAGAATCAAGATGGACAACTTCTGTTTATCTAAATTAATTCAATCGATGGCTCCGTTTGAGTATAATTTCAATAATGAATTCCGATATTAAATCAAAAAGAAACCATTTGTTGAAAATATATATGTAGCTAACTTTCCATGCATTCATATCTTAATTTCTTTAAAACTGATCGCTGATGCTTTATTGGGGTGTAAGCTATGAATGAAATTGATCGCTGAGCAGATGTATTTATGACGCAGAGGCGCGCAGCGTTTGTTTTGCACTATCTTTTATCTCTGTACCGTGACATTCAAAGAGAAAGAGATAGAACGAGAGCGTGAGAGAAAGAAGCTTAAAGTGACAGTAGTTTTACCTCATGCATTTAGAGCTGCCAAAGGCGGCGACAATCTTACAGCATTCACAAGGATTCGGCTTGCCATACTTGGCCAAATAATGTTCACACTTTTTACAGGCACTCTGTGATTTGCTGCGGGTACCAAGGATAGAGCGATTAAATGGGATGAGTCAGTTTGGGTCTGTTAACTTACGTGGCGGGTTGAAACTCCGAGCGGCAGTAAGTACATTTAACAACTGAGGTAGATCCGCGACAGCCCTGCAAAAGGAATAGGGGTTAATATTAGCATCCTTTTCAATTGCAGCTCCCTATCTTCTGTTTGTTTCATTAATGTTCGGAAATTAGTCACAGCCTGCCTTAGTACCCGACCGACGCTTGCCCTCTTCCTCTTCTTTTCCTTGCTTGTCTCCGCCGTCGTCCATTTTCACTTTAAATGCGCATCAGGCAAAATTTTCGTCGCGTCATTTGGAAAATCTCACACACACGCACATCCGCCCGCCCATACACATCGAAATGTTTGTCTCTGTTGTTTTGTTTATTGCCGTTTTCGTTGCATTTTTGTGCGTTGCTCCCGTTTTTTCACCTTGCATAGCTGCTGACCCGACGAAAGTTCTTCATATGGATGACGAGAAAAACATTTGGAGCAGGCGAATAATAATACTTTTGCACTCATTCTATTTTGCGATATACGTTGTATTTTGTGTATTTGTTGCTATATATTTTTGATTTCTCTCTTCTATATTCCTTCTTTTTTGTGATTAAAATACAAGCCAATTTGCAACTAGTGCTGGGAACAACATCGATGTTACATCGATACATCGATGTTGTCATTGTTTTCAAAACAGCGATTTTTTTTTTAGCCAATGTTGAATGCATCGATGTTGTCATTATTTTTAAAACAGCAATTTTTTTTAGCCAATGTTGAATGTATCGACTTTTTCCGTCACACAAATACATTGTCTTATAAGTATTTAATTTCAACCCATGGAAATTTTGTTTATTTTCTTTATTCATGGAAAATAATTTTGCTGAGTTATTTAATTTGTTTTAATTTTTTGTAAGAGACCATTAAAAAATAAACTTGAAAACAGAAAATGAAATTTACAAATTGCGCCTTTAAAAAGGGACGATGTATTGGATACATCGATGTTTTTCCAGCACTATTTGCAACAACTAGGGATGATATGAGTCGAATCAGTAGGTTATTCCTTAATCGATAACTACTCGGATTGTCGGTTAAGTTTCTCTGCCATCCGTAGCAGTGTCAAAAGGAGCACAACTCAGATGTAAGGCCCTGGTCACACTGTAGAGTAATCGAGAATAAAGATGCCAACAAAGAGGAACAGCCGATTACTTTTCAATTTCAAACAACAACGTACAAATTTTCCACCACCGCCGTCGCCTGTACATAAAAAGGCTATTATATGTATTTTATTGTAAATTTTAAATAAACAAAAGAGAAATTAAAACGGAAAATAACATCTAGTAAGCATATAAAGGTGGAGTTTAAAAATGCCTGGGGAAAAAACAACAAATATTAAAGTAGCAGTGCGCGTCCGACCGTACAACGAGCGGGAATTGGAGCAGAATCAAAGATGCATCGTCAAGGTAATGGATAAATCGGCACTGCTCTTCGACCCCGACGAGGAGGACGATGAGTTCTTCTTCCAGGGAACCAAACAGCACTACCGGGACATGACGAAAAGGATGAACAAGAAGTTAACTATGGATTTTGATAGGGTTTTTGATATAGACAATACAAATGAGGATTTGTTTGAAGAGTGTACAGCGCCGCTGGTCGATGCTGCGCTCAATGGGTAGGTGAATTGCATCTCAAATAGGAATCTCTTTGATTAAAATCCTTTCGCACCTTTTCAGTTACAACTGTTCTGTTTTTGTTTATGGCGCAACAGGAGCAGGAAAGACGTTCACAATGCTGGGCAGTGAATCGTATCCGGGCTTGACCTTCCTCACCATGCGCGATCTCTTCGAGAAGATTCAGAGCCAACAGGAATTGCGTAAATTCGATGTGGGTTGCACCTATTTGGAGGTGTACAATGAGCAGGTGATGAATCTGCTTACCAAATCGGGACCCCTCAAGCTGCGCGAGGACTCAAATGGAGTGGTGGTCAGTGGATTGGCTCTAACACCGATCTATAATGCCGACGAGCTGCTCCGCATGCTGGCCTTGGGCAATTCTCAGCGCACGCAACACCCCACTGATGCTAATGCAGAGAGTTCTCGTTCTCATGCCATATTCCAAGTCCATATACGCATTACAGACCGAAAAACCGACACCAAACGCACAGTTAAGCTGTCAATGATAGATCTAGCGGGGAGTGAGCGGGCTGCCAGCACAAGAGGAATCGGTGTGCGGTTCAAGGAAGGCGCTAGCATCAATAAGAGTTTGCTAGCCCTGGGCAACTGCATTAATAAGCTGGCCGATGGCCTTAAGCATATTCCCTATCGAGACTCCAATTTGACGCGGATCTTAAAAGATTCTCTTGGTGGCAATTGTCGCACCCTGATGGTAGCCAACGTTTCCATGAGTTCGCTGACCTACGAGGACACCTACAACACTCTAAAATATGCCAGTCGCGCGAAGAAGATTCGGTCTACACTGAAGCAGAATATCTTGAAATCGAAATTGCCTACGGAGTTCTATGTGAAAAAGATTGACGAGGTCATGGCCGAGAATGCACGGCTACAGGAGCGCCTGAAAATTTTAGAAGCAGTGCCAAGTGCGGCTGCTTCAGTGGATGAGTTAAAATCGTGGTTTGTGCAAATCGATAACATTTACTCGGCGGTAGAGCAAAATCAGACTCAAGTCATTGGATTGCGCAGCCGGATCAAGACTCTAAACTATCGTCAATTGGTGGAAAAGGAGTTCGAGCAGCTGCGCAAGAATGTCTTTCAGGAGGTAAGTAAACTATCTTAAAGCTTTTAGTAGTTGAATACGTTTCTATAGCTTCCATCGGAAGCCATACCTTTTCTGCATCTCATTCGAATATAACAGGTATAGGGAACGACAGGCCAAGAAGTATGTTATTTTTGATTAATCTTTATTTTGTACGGCAGCTATTCAGTGCTCGCCCAGCAGCTCCTTCTGTTTGCCGGCCAGGAGTTTGTCTGCTTCAGCTATATACTTGTCCGCTATGGCTGTGACCTGATTCTGCGCCATAAACGCATCATCTTTGCCTATATCCTCGGCCTGTTTTTTTAGTTTGCGGATCTGATCGTTTTGCACTTGTCGGATGGCATCGCGATATTTAATATACAAGGATTTGGCATTCTTGGACAAATGCTCGCGATGTTCTTTAGTCACCTTGGGTATGGGTATGAATAGGGTGGTGCCATCCTGCTGGGGATTAAGATTCATTCCACTTTTTTCGATAGCTCTGAGCACGTCGGGTATGGTCTGCGGAAATGCAATCATGTTGATTATAATGGTTTTGGGATTTTTCCGTGATATCTGAGCCAATTCCTGTAGTTCGTGGACATTCCCATCGACCTTGATGCGTAGAGAATCGATAGCTCCGCTTGTCGATCGCAGGGACAAATGTTTGATAAAGTCGTCTTTCATCTGTTGCACTGATTTTTCCATTTGAGTATTGAGTTGATCCAGATTGATAATCTCGCGCAATTGCTGCTCATTGATCTCCACTTTGCCGGACTGTCCCTTCTTTGTTTTTTTCTTGTCCTTGCCCTTTGCATAACCGCGCATCAACACCAGCGGCGTCGCTGGAGAACGCAGGAGAATTCGATGTTGTTGCTGTACATAGGTAAATGCTGTCGAAGGAGGCACAATGGCCTGTCGAACGCCATATTTTATTAAAGACAGTGACTTCCTTAGCATTTTTACGGATTTTCTTAAATAATTTTTATTTGACAACTAATAAATGCGGCAGTGTGAACAGCTGTTGTTTAGTGTGCCCGTGTCTCAATCCTATAACGCGAGTGTAACGGCGATTAGTTTTAAACTTGAAATTTTTGTTTTTAGGACATATCTGGGTTCACCGACTATATCAGTGATTTGATTACCCAAATTGAGAAATACAAGGATGAATTGCCCGTGTGGCGAGGCAAACAGGAAGTGGCATACCGCGAACTGGAAAAGTTGAAGCATCAGATTATGGAATCCAAACATAATCAAATACTCGCCTGCTATCTTAAAACAAAAGATCGAGAGTTGGAGCTTCTGAAGAAAAATGTGCACGGCAGTCATTATGCAGCAATGTCTCAAGAGCTTGCAAATAATTCAATATTATTGCGCGAATCCCTCGTCTTGGGCTGTGAAGTGCTGCAACAGTATTACGAGCACTGCGAGAAGTCAGAGAAACTTACGCCCGGCCTACAGGAGGCATTTGAACGCTTGCAGCAGAAAATACGATTCAAAGAGTCAAAGACAAGTGGATTCACGGACTTACTGGCCAATTGCAAGCGTCAGCACAGCACTGAGGAGGAGGATGATGACCAAGACGAAATGGATAAGTCAGGGAAACGATCGAAATATTTGTTAGATGTAAATGGCCCTCACGATGGTTTAGACACAGAATCCGACTCGGATCAAGATCCCCACAAGACCTTCTTTAAAGTGCCACAAAATCTTAATGAGACGCGCGTCGTTAGTTCTCATCAGGTGTCTGCACTGAATGTCACCGTGACAAAGCCATCAAATGATGCCCATCAGCGCATTGTAGACTTATTATCCGATCAAAATGTGCGCGGCGATACTGAAAATATCAGAAAAGGTGAGCTAATGTTAACCAATATCTTCTGATCTGCAATTCATGCCCCTTTTTGTTAACAGTTCTACTTAGATCGAATACCTTCACAACACAAGGACTCAAGCGTTCTGTAGCGGCTGCTTCCATAGCCAAGGAAAATCTTAAACACGCTGCTAATCAAGTTCGGAAAAGTCCGCAGTCCTTAATAGCTAAAGGTAAGCACGAGTTTTGTCGTTAATTGAACCCTTCAACAAAGTGCATATCGACTTACAGCTCTCGGCGGCGGCGCTGTTTTGACACGGAAGCCACTTACCAAGGAGGCGCCCAAAGTGAAAATTAATCGAGCCGCCTCATTTAGACTAAAAAAATAAGAAAAAAACCAACATAGCGTATTCTATCCGGAAAATTTTGAATTTATTTCTTTTTTAGGAGTTTGGTTTTTTTTTTTTTGTGTTTAATATACCAATTTATATATGCTTTAACCACAAAATATATTTCTGTATGTATTTCCTATGCGATACGCACCAGTATTACAAATATATGGCCGATTCCTTGCCATTACCATCCACTAGACTCTGTCTATGGAAATCATTGAAATTCCTGTTTGGACTTAGTCCCAGTAAAGACAAGAGCATGTAAAGAAGAGCTCCAAGATTAATGCCAACTAGGAGAAGTCCAGGCCCAAGCAGAGGTGCTAAAATAGCCGCAGTTGGCAAGGTAACTAGTCCGTTTAATGGCCATGGACTATTGTGTCCATAGAAGGACAACCGTCGCCAAGGTTGCTGCGGGTTTACTCCCTTCTCAGACCCTGTTTTGTCATCGTTATCCTCATTCTTGGTGTTGGCCATTGGAGTATAGCGGGGACGATATTTTTCCGCCATGGGAGAAAGGTCTTCATCTGGTGAACCACTTGCTACAGCCAAACTCAATGACAGTACTAGCCAGAGCAACATGATCTTTAGGTCTTTTGGTTAACCCTAGCACTTAATGGGCTTTTATAGTCGGCTCATTTCTTTGAGCAATGACCGGAACCGTTGTCGGGCGACTAACGAGCGATTTTTTAAAGCTGTCATCACAGGCTGACACTTTGATTGGATTAAATGTGGCATAAAAGTAAATGAGTATTTATTTAAGCTAGATATTTGTTTAAGGTAGAAAACTCAATGAAAATATGTTTATATAAGCAATGGAAGCGGTTATGGCGAGCAGTATGATTTTAACTTACATTGGCATTATAAAAATAAAAGTGAAGTAAAGACGAACAATTGGAAAATATCTAAATGGCAATTGCCTAGCTTATGTCTGTAAATTTGTAATGCCCAATTTTTAATCAGTCCATTGGTTGCTATCTATTTTAGCACTTTGTGAAACCATTAGATGCCTATATAACCATTTCAGTGTTTTATTATTTATATCGTTAGGGTACTCTCGTTAAAGCTTGTTAGATTTTAAGGTTTTAAGAAATGGTGATCGTTATATTAATCGCATTGCATAAATATATGGTAAATAGAAAAACTTCGTGGGTTGGTCTAGTTGAGTTGTTGGGCTTTTAGCAGCACTTGGGGCTTCTCAATTTCCGCCTTGCTCTGCACCAGCTTCAGTTCTCTTTCCCAGGCCTTGACTGGAGCATCACCTCCTTGGGGCAGTGAGGCAACTGTGCGTTTAATAACTGCCTGCAGACTGGCGATGGTCTTCTCAAAGGCCACGCTCACATCCTCCGCATCACTATGTGCTAAAAACAGCGAGGCAAAGAGATCACCGGTGCCGGTGAATACCAGATTTTTGCCACCCTGTTTTGGTATATCGATGGCTAAGCGTGGCCCATCCTGTTGGCTTAAAAAGGCACGCAACACACCCGGCTGGCCTAAATCACTGCTGGAAATGACCGCCGTTTTAATGTGAAGCTCTTTGTGAAACCAATCCATGGCCTCCCAAACGGCAGCCTCGCTGCGTACCTGTTTGCCCGTGAGCAATTCCACTTCATATTGGTTTGGCGTTATTATGTCGGCCAATGGAATGATTTCGTCACGATAGATTGGTAACAGCTCCTTAGGCACGTAAAGTTCACCATTGTCGCCCATGACTGGATCACATACATATATCAGATGAGGATTTAGCTGACGTAGCTTCTTAACGATAACGCCCACTTGTCGCAGAAAAAGGGGATTACCTATGTACCCAGTCAAAAGGTGCGAATAATGGGACATCAACTCATTCTCTTCCAGACCCTCAGTAATGCTTGCTGTAAAGATAAAGAACGATTTACTTATTATTATAATATTATATACATATGTATGTATGTACATACTACCAGCCAATAAATAGTAATGCCATCTCGCTTTCTTTGGCGCACTTGCCTTGTCTTCTAATCTCTACTTATCCCTCCTCTAGTTACATTGTAACTATGTACATATGCGCATACATACATGTGCATACATACATATGTATGTAAATAAATTCTAAACGAATGTGATCGGAATCTTTCAATGCAGTGCCAGTTGGACAATTGCTGACAGTAATTATTAAACCACATATATACTATACGTTAATTTTTACCTAGTTCTGTTTCGTTCGATATCGGACCCTTAAAGGTTTTGTAGCCGGTGTGATTTGAGAATTGAACCGAATTCAATGGATCCACGTCAAAGCCCAGCAACTGGTTAAAAAGAAGAAAATCTTCATTAGAAACTGTTCTGGGACTAGTTTACTTTATGAAGCGAACTTACCTGTAGGGGATAAGTGGCCACCTTGTTTCCCACATAGCCATAGACCACATGACTTTGAATGGAAAGAACCCGCTTCTTGGACATTTTTTGTGTACGATGATTTGTCGCTTGCAACTGACCTCCGCACCAGAGTGTGATTGAGCATGAACTGAACACAAATAGTTTTAATCGGTCTATACGTATGTATGTAGATATAGAATGAGATTTAATGCCGAGCGACGGTCATCTTATCAGTAAAGTTGACAGCGACAAGGGACAAGAGCGAATTGTGCTGATAAACGAGAAATGGCGGCAGACTTGGTAAACAGTGCATGAATTGACAGTCGTTTGAACAATAAAAAAATTGTTTCAAGAGGCCTTGGGATTAAAACAAAACAATCGTCCGTCTGGAAACAACAGGCCTGCCACCCCCTCCCCATCCAATATCTCAAATTCCCCCATTCACACTATTCTTTAAGAAAATGAAACCAAAATGTTCAATTGATAAATAAATCCTTTTTAAATCGTCGAGTAAGAATCCTTACTTTATATATTTTTGAGGAATTTAACTATTTTATATGGATTTGTGAACGTTTTCAAAGGCCAGTGTCAATGCGGCACAATTGGAAGTAACGAGTACTTCTCCAAACAGCTGTTTAGGTGACCAGAAGAAATTCTAGATTTTTTCTACAGTGTGGCCAGATGCCGAGAGAAACCAGACCTGACGTAAGAGGCGAAGCCGCACTACTATTTAATGTATCAAGTTTTTAATTAAAAACCAATTTTCTAGGATAATTAACAGTTCACCATTATGGCGGCTAGTTTATCTCGACTACTAGAGCGCAGTGTCAGGCACAAGCAAACGGTACAAAGTAGCTGGCGAGTCTTCAGCAACCAGCACCAGCTGCCGGAAGAGGTGGACGATGAGGGTAAACAATTTGGTTATAATTATTGGATTCCAATCATCTTTATAAATCTCTATTCCTATAGAGTTTCGTGTTCTTAATCTACGTGCCGTTAAGCAGAGCTTTTCACGTCGCAGGGAAAATAAAAAGGACCCTGTGGCTCCACCTCGAACGCAACGCATGGCTGTGGATCAAGATTGGTCGGCTGTCTGGCCGGGACCACGTTCATTCCACCCGGCCAGCGTGCCCCTTCCCTTACGCCAGGGTTACACTGAACGTGGAGCTGCGGCTCCCTCAAAATACGCCAATGCCGAGCTAATGAAAATACCCAATTTTCTGCATTTGACGCCGCCGGCCATACGCCAGCAATGCGAGGCCATCAAAAAGTTCTGCACATCCTGGCCCAGGGGTCTCGAGACGAAGGCCAAATGGCAGCGTTATTTTCCTGTGGAAGTCTTAACAACCGACTATTGTCACAGCTTACCCACAATACGGCACCCAGAGGCGCGTCGCATCTCAATCAGCCTGAAGTTAAGCGATTTGCAATTCGATGAACACGCCCGTGATAAATTTCTACGTTTAGTGGGAGAGAGATACAATCAAGAGACGGATGTATTGACGTTCACCACAGATCGCTGTCCAATGCGCAAGCAGAACTATGATTACGCCTTGTACTTGCTAACGGCTTGCTATCATGAATCATTTATTACTGAACCTTGGGAGATGAGCAAATCAGAAGCCGATATGGAAGTTTATTTTTTTGAGCGGAACAAGGCGAAAAATACCGCCGAGGCAATCCTTAATTGGAACGCCCCGAAAGGTGCAAATAAAGCCGCACCTCCTGCCTCTTATGCCCTCAGTGTGGAACAGTTGATCAATGAAGGGGAAAACGAGAACAACATCGCCAACTATAAGGAAGAAGTAATAAAAATGTTGAACCTTTCCGCAAGTCAGTGAATTCATTTATTCTCATAATAAATGTTAAACAAAACAAACGCGAAACTCGCTTGTTATTCAATCCGAAAGCATTATTTTTTCAGTTCCAGTAATTTCGCTTAGCTTTAACTTTTTGCTTTGAATTCGATAACAATGAGTGCCCGCCGATAACACAACCAATCAAAATTTGTAAAAGTAAAAAGATAGTTAATGCACTACACGGAGGCTTGCACACCTTACAAATTAATATTTTTGGATAAACTAATTTAGGCATTAACGAAAATGTCAGATACACATTGACAAACTTACATATACTTCATCGAAAGACAGTGCTTCGACCAAACCACTGATTGTATGTAATTCGCAACGATCGAAGAAAATTAGTATTGAAAATAAATAAAATATCGCTTCAAGTATTTATTAGTAAGGGTATTTATACACAGTTGTCTAGAAACCGTGTAGATGTGGTGCCTGCTTATTTACTTTACACAGAGTGACCAAATTTTAGATTAGCGCAAGAACAAAACAAGAACAACAAAAGAAAATAGTTATAAACTATGGCCAACTAAAAGACTGATTTGATGTGGACGTGGAATAAATTTAAATATCTTGTGCTAATTAGTTAATCTCGAAGACTTCGCACCATTGTAAAATTAGAAGTTATTACTACTGTGAAATAAACGTAAAGAAAGGTAAAGCAAAATTAAAAAGCAGCGACAGAGCCGCTATGCCTGCTCTTAGGATTGGGATATTGAGACGATCTCAAACAGATTTGAAGGCGAGTCGTTTAAATCAAGAAACATGCAGATATTGAACCCATGTGGCCATAATTCATTCCATATCAAATTTTGCCGGAAGTTCTTCAAGTGTTTTTTTTTTTTGGGAAAGGTCGTAAAGTAGGAAAGTGTGCGGGAGGAAAGGAACATAAGTTTTATCTCAACTCTAAAATTGAATAGCTGCTTTTAGTGCTGTGGCAGTGCTTATCACTATTTGTTTGCTTTCGCTTGCTGCTTCGTAGCTAATTACGAAAGTTGTCTATTTCAGTGGGCCTCACGTAGTTTGACGCAGACACCATACGCGAGCAGACACCTGAACCAACAGAAGTCAACGTTAGCAAAAAGCGTTTGCCCTTCCATGAAGATCAGTCGAGGCCAGACACTAGCATTGTTGGCCTCTTCAGCAACATCGGCATCAGCTTCATTGTTATCATCTTGACACGTATTCCCACAGCTGGCTTTGATTGAGCTAAAACAAGATGCGGAGACCGAATTTTAAATGGATGGTAAAGTCAGTTCTGCTGTTATTGATATCGCTAACGCTATTTTTGCTAATCACCAGTTGGATATCAGCCAGTCCATATACAAATCGGCCCGTCCATCATGGGATTCAACCAGAAGCGGAATCCGCATCTGCTCAGAGATCCAATGAAAAAGCTGAGCCACAGCATCAGGTAGTGGCTCCGAAACATCAAAATGCAGAAAATAACTTAAAGGTTGCGGCAGATAATGATACCAACGATCAAGATGATAATGACAAAGATAACGATGTAGATCCAGATGAGCTTCCGGCGGCGAATATGCGTTCTGGCAACAATGACCCCGCTCATCAGCTAGCCGAGGAGTTAAGCGATCTCCGTGTTGCTCCTGCTCCAGGTGATAACGGTCTAAAAAAGGACTGGCATGACTATACTGCTATGGCCAGGGATGCCGAACGTGTAGGCATTGGTGAGCAAGGCAAATCTGCCAAATTGGATGATGAAAATCAACGGGAATTGGAGAGGAAAATGTCACTAGAAAATGGCTTTAATGCCTTGCTATCCGATTCCATATCAGTAAATCGCTCGATAGCCGATATACGTCACAAATCGTAAGTTAAACAAAATCTCCAATAGATATAATAATCTGTAATTAGCACGACATTCACTTTTTTTCACCTGTCGAAATATTGGTATAATTTTGGTTATTTTCTCTTAACTGAGAGACGTACATATTTATATCCGTAGTCCCAAACAGATCTTTTTATTGCATTTGTCGTCTTATACTTTCAACGGGTTTTCCCTTTTTTCGCTTAATGTATCGCCCTTTCGGATTTGTATGCTAATTTAGTGTGAAATATTCCTTTTATCTTTCTTCCCAGCTGTCGAAAAAAGGAATATCTAGCCAAACTGCCCTCAGTCAGTGTCATTATCATTTTCTATAATGAATATCTCAGTGTTTTGATGCGTTCGGTCCATAGTCTGATCAATAGGTCGCCGCCAGAGCTTCTGAAAGAGATTATCCTTGTTGATGATTTTAGTGATCGTGCTTATTTATATAAGCCGCTCGAGAATTACATCTCCGAACACTTCAAGAATGTGCGTGTGGTGCGCCTAACAAAACGCACTGGGCTGATTGGGGCCCGCTCAGAGGGCGCTCGCAATGCCACAGGCGAGGTGTTAATATTCCTTGACTCGCACGTCGAGGCCAATTACAATTGGTTGCCACCATTGCTCGAACCAATTGCCATTAATGAGCGCACAGCTGTTTGCCCCTTTATCGATGTAATTGATCACAGTAACTTCCATTATCGGGCACAAGATGAGGGTGCTCGTGGGGCGTTTGATTGGGAATTTTTTTACAAACGCCTGCCGCTGCTGCCCGAAGATTTGAAACATCCTTCGGAGCCGTTTAAGAGTCCCGTCATGGCAGGAGGACTATTTGCAATTTCCTCGAAGTTCTTTTGGGAACTGGGGGGCTATGATGAGGGTCTGGATATCTGGGGTGGCGAGCAATACGAGCTGAGCTTTAAGATTTGGATGTGTGGTGGAGAAATGTATGATGCCCCCTGTTCGCGTGTGGGTCACATTTATCGAGGACCTCGCAATCATGTCCCTAGTCCAAGGACTGGCGATTATCTGCATAAGGTGAAAGACAAGCTAATTTAGGTGATTCCGAAAATGAAACCATATTACATATTGCATTTTGTTATATAGAACTACAAACGTGTGGCCGAAGTCTGGATGGATGAGTACAAAAAATATTTGTACGATCATGGCGATGGCATCTACGATCGTGTCGATGCAGGAGATTTGATTGCCCAAAAGGCCGTACGCATGAAACTAAAATGTAAATCCTTTAAGTGGTTTATGGAGGAAGTGGCTTTCGATTTGATGAAGTCTTATCCACCGATTGATCCACCTGACTATGCCAGTGGTGTGATACAAAACGTCGGCGATTCCGGCCTGTGCGTCGATACGCACGGACTTCGCAAACATAATCGTATGGGCGTCTATAGCTGTGCCGAGGATCTTCAAAAGCCCCAACGCAATCAATTCTTCCAGTTGAGTTGGAAACGTGATATACGCCAGCGTCGTAAAAAGGATTGTCTCGATGTTCAAATATGGGATGCTAATGCTCCAGTTTGGCTATGGGATTGTCATGGCCAGCAGGGTAATCAATATTGGTTCTACGATTACAGAAAACAACTAATTAAGCATGGCAAAGAGGGCCGAAGATGCTTGGAATTGTTGCCCTCCTCCAAGGCGCTGGTGGTTAACCAGTGTGTCGAGAGCAATTCTTACATGAAATGGAATTTCGGATCAGTCAACAAGACGGCTCTGGATAATTATGATAAGGACTTGATTCTAGATCTGCATCTTGATTCGTGATAAGATTTAGTCACTGACTTGCCATGTACTTAAAATCTGTTTGTCTGTTTTGTTTCGCAATCCATTTAGACATATACATATATACATACATAGATTTAAATTGAAAGCATAAGTATAAGCGAATTTCGGTTGTTCCGAAGTTGAAAATATATCCTTGCAGAATTTGGAGTTATAGGTGTTTAGTCGTCCGATTTGAGTCTAATTATTATCCGATTAAAATATTATATTTATTACTGATCAAAATGGATCTTACGGGTGCTGTGATGTAAGGCTGGGCACGAAAATCTAACAAATGAGCCCGAACAACAAAAACCGATTACTACAGTTTTTCGGCAAAGGAAAGGGTCAAACTCGCTAACTTTCTTGTACGCTCGAATTCGAGTTTTATGAGGGGCAATAAAGCATTTTTAGGGTCAACAATTGAAGCCCTAAAGAGCTATCTAAAGAACATATGTGCATACATACATATATGATATAGTAGTCTAATGTGAACAGAAATCTAGTTTACTGATGCGAACATGTTCCGTCCTTATGGACATTCCTTATATTTACTTACCATTAATACACAGAGATTTATATTCCATGTTTTTATTGAGACTGAGTATTAATATGCTCTCTGCAAGGTTACACAAGTTTTGGGACTCAACTGACGCACATTCCATAAATGTATTAAATCTGTTGTCTATCAACAATGAAATGAAAAATGCGTTGTTTTTTTAACTTTCTTTTTCCTTTTTATTTAATATTAATATCTGTGTTTGCTTTCAATACGCGTACTTTAAATAAATATAATTTATGTTTTTCATATACGTTTTTTGTTTCAGTTTATCTTTATCGTTTTACAATATGTATTATCCGGCTATCATCTTCCATTATTAAGCCTTAACTTTGTTCAATTTCTTTTTTTGTATTTACTTTTTGCGTTTTGCTTTATCTTGCATTATATATGCCGATATTTATATACTTATATATGCTGCCGTTTCAGAACTTAAACTCGGAAAAACGAAGCTTGTGTTGTTTTTATTTTTTGGATTTTGACTAAAAAAAAAAGTAATGGCAAAAGTGTTTTTTTTGCTTTTATTTTGTGAAAAAATTATAAAAAAAAGCACTTATAAACTATAATAGTAGTTGTTTTTGTTGTGTGCATAATCATAATCAATTATATATACATATATATAGTTATATATATCTATACATGTATATATATATATATATATATATATATATGCATATGCTATATAAACATTTAAATATTTATCCAAACATGTTTTTTCTTGTTGCTCAAAAGTCTTCTTCGCTGTCTTACATTTACATATGTACGTTTTACATTTTAATGGTGTACACTGGACAACAAAATTACAACATCGACCAAGTACCAAAAATCGCCAACTCAACGCTACCCGCTATATGTAGACAAAAAAAAAGGTCGGGTTTAATTATTAATTTGGTGAGTTCTGTTTTGAGATTAATCATATGCGATTTTTGGTTCTTGATTATGTTGGCCTGTGTGATCATCATTATTATCATCGCTTTTAGATCATAACTTCAAATTATTTCAAGTTAATAAGTAATTATAAATTTATAACCATTTTTGTGCAAAAAATATGTGTTTTTTGTTTTATTTTTAGACTAAATTTGATTTGAAATTCAGTTTGCTAAGCTGTCACATTTCAATTTTCCGCTTTTCAATTCATGCGTATTCTTCTCGTATTTCGTATTTAGATTTTTCTCTTGGATGGATGCAAATTAATTGAGTTTGCTAGCAGAATTTTCTTCTTTTTTTATGGATTTCCCTTTCATTTTGCTGTAGCTGCTGTTGTTGTTGGAGTGCTTAATACTTGCTTGGTTTCGAGTCTTTTTCCGGGTTTGATTTGAAATTTACAGCACATTTTTGAATTACAAATAATCATAATAATATTAACCCATGTTTGTTGTCAGATCCTTATAACTTGCAATTGTGTAATTTATGTATATATATGCTTTTATTTGTATTACTTAAACTTAGTTTAAATTATGTATAATGTTTTCTTTCCCTTTAAAAAATGTCATGCTGTTATTCTCATTCTATCCGATCATCTCTGCTGTGCTTGGTTATTATAGTTTGCCTAATGCCTTTCGCCTGCCCCTTGTCTCGCGCTCTGTACTCGATCTAAGTTGCCCAATGCACGTTTCTATCTTTTCTGTTCAGTTTTTAGTCCGCGATAAATAATTTCATATGGACAAATATCAATGTGCTCAACATGGAGAAGAAGGCGTGTGAACGTCCCAGTCTCGTTCAGGAAATGCAACCGTTGCATAAGCAATAACCCCTTAAAAATAATAATATATATGGATAATATATCGGAGCTGTTGATGTTCTACGTTTCGGTTGCGTTCCCTGCTCATATTCGACCATTTTCTATTTGCTTTAGTTTGAATTTGTTTCGGAATTTGGCTCTCTTTTTAGTTGAGAACCAAATGCGAAACAAATATTTGAAAAATATAATAAAAAATTAATTTATATAGTAAAAGTTTTGCTTAACTATTTGCTTGCGAAATTTTGTGGTTTGCATTTTAGTTGATTTTTTCTTTTGTTTAGTTTCATCTTTCATTTTGTTTTCTTTTGTTTTGTTTAAAAAAAATGATTTATTTGTACTTTTGGCAATGATCTTCCACTAACTTTAAATGTTGGCTTAGTTTTGTGTTTTCTTTTAGTTTGTTGATTTAACGGAAATTGTCTTAGGAAACTAAAGTTGCATATTTCTGTTATTTATAGAAACTGTGAGTGTGCAAATGTTGATAAAGGGCAGCGCCTACTTGTCATTATACTTGATCCTTAATCGTTCTCTTGGTATGGCACACGAAATCAGACGCATTAAAAAAATAACTTTTGTGTTCAGATAGAGTATGTGTGTGTGTGAGTGTGTATGAGAGAGAGATGGAGAATTTTCTTTCTTTTTCAGTCATTGTTTTGAGGCGGGTCTTAAGATTAGGCGGCTGCGTCGGAACTAAATGGTTTTACCAGTAGTAAGATCTGATGGGGCCGAATCTTCTTAAGTCTGTGGGTGTGGGGGAGCCGCCTGGCCATTCGTGGACGAAGTTGGACTGCTATTGCCCTCCTGGTAGGGCCCTGTAACCACACAAGGGTGCATAGGAAACAGGGTCGTCCACGACGTTGTTGTTAGTGTTGGTGCGTGGAGGGCAACTTTCTCGTTTTTTGGCTGCTGTTCATTTGAGGATGATGAGTTAATGGCCTTCTTAGCATCGCCATTTGATTTTTTCTTTTTATTGCTACTGGCTCCGTTTTTTATTTGCTGTTGGCCATTGCTTTCCTTTTTCACCACCATTGATGCTGATGGAGGATTCTCATCTGTCATATCCTCATCCAAGTCATCCAAATCCTCCCCAGCTGCTTTTTTAATTAAACGTTCGCGTTCTTCTTTGGCCTTATTATCGAGATCTGTGTTGATTTTCTTCACTCGCATCTTCTCCTCCCACTCATCGATGCCATGACGCGATCGATTGAGATTACGGTGCTGATAAAATATCAATGTCATGCGAGTGGGATGATGGCGATCGGGTCGCCTCACTGCTGTGGTCGCATGCATCTCGTGTTTGGCACATTCGATTAAAACGCTGCCATGATTCAGAGCAATGGCGACGCCGCCCATTTGTGGATCCTGAAAGGCCTCTATATTTTCATTGATTTCAGCAACTTCGCCAATAGGTTCGATTTTGCTGGTGCTGGTGTTGGAGCTGGCTGGAGAAACCGCACCTGAGGCAGGAGCTGTTGTCAATGGCGTTGCTTGTATTGCAGTTCCAGCAGCTGCGGCTGCTACTGCATCGCTGGTGGTTGTCTCGTTAGTAGGCGTAGGCGTGGCAATACTGGGCTCACTAGATACACTAGTTCCACCATTCGAGAGATCAGGCAAAATGGTTTGAGGCGGTGTTACAGCCAATTGTTGTTGCTGTTGCAATGGCTGTTGTTGTTGTTGCTGCTGTTGTTGTTGTTGTAGCGGTACTAAAGGTTTTTGCATTGCCGGAGCAATGGTGGGTCCAACGCTGGTTGCATGTGGAGCTATTAGCGACCCACTACCATAGGATCCACTAGCCGAGCTGGTTTGGTGATGCCCATACATATTCCAGTTGGGTGACGGGGGCGGCGGTGTCGGCGGTGGCGTCTGTTGCGGCGGATACATACCGTAGGGTGAATAGGCCTGATGATGATGATGATAGCCGTAGTTGTAGTTCATATTTTGATAGGCATCATAAGCTGTATATGCCGAGTGAGGGGGAGGTGGTGGTGGTGGCGGCGGAGGTGGATACATTTGATAGTTATTTGGATACTGCGGCGATGCGGCATATTGATAGTCACTGGGCGGTGGCTTTGGCTTTACAAAGCCCTCTTGGTGGCCAGGTGGGTGGTGGTGAGGTGCTGCAGCGGGTGTGGTGGCTAGCGGTACTGTCATGGCTGTTAAGGCGGTTAGCTTATTCTCCGCTAGATTGTGATGATTAACCAGAGTTGTGGAATCTGGATTCTCTTCACTGACCAAACGACTTTTGAGTTCACCCCCTGTCGCTGAAATTGGAGCAACTTGTTGCTGTTGTTGTTGTTGTACTGGTTGTTGTTGCTGTTGTTGCGGGTCTTCTGCTGTTGGTTGTTGCACAGGAGTAGGTGTAGTCAATTGGTTATACGTTGTTGTATACCCGTTAGGATTGGGTGATTCATGGTGCTGCTGTGTCGTGTTTGCGGCTGGCGGTACGTTGGCAACTGTTGGTGGTGTAAGAGTTGCCGTTGCCACAGCTGGCGCCACATTGGCTGCCGTTGGCGTTGCTGTGGGCGTTGCCAAACCATGCTGAAGGGGTAGCTGCGGAGGTGCTCCGCCCTGGGCCTGGGCCTGACCTATGCCCATAGCATGTGGTGGCCAATTGCCGTAATAGTTCCGGGAATCAATGTAAGATCCAGTCTGATAGTCATAGGAATAGGGTGAATCCAGTACAGTGCTAGAGATCTGATTGGACTGTAATTGGGCATCGGTAAAGGTATCAATCATGGTGGCCATATTCATTAAACTCGAATTGGAGCTCATCAATTGATTGGGTTGACTGGGGGGCCCTACTTGCTGTGAGCCGCCTCCATTTGCTGCATGTACGGGCGGCGTGCTGAAGGCGCTGCCCGCCGCTGGACTGGGATTGTTTGTCACTGGTGTCTGGCAACGGGGCGAGGGTGTTGAAGGTGGCGCCGAACCCGGAGTAGAGGCACTCGAGTTATTGTTTGTGAGGTTATTCGTGGAATTTGTTTTTGATTTACTCGTTTTAGAAGATTTACTGGAATTTGCTGTGGAGCCATTCTCCTTCTTAATAAGAGGGGCGGGCGGACTACTTTGCTGCGATTGCGGAGGCTGCGGTTGGACCCCGTTGTTCTCGCCCATTGAATCCTGTTCTCCGTCTTGTGGTGCAGATTCATCATCTTTGCGTTTTTTGCCATGACGTCGACACGGAATCAACGGCGTTGATCTCACTCTTACCTCGCAGGGAAATCTATGGAAGCAAAGGCGAAATGTTAGTTTTTGTTCGGATGATGGGGAGCTGCTGCGCTGCTCAAAACTCAACACTACACTCACTTGTCCAGCATTTGCACCGCTCCGGTGCGATGCTTATCCCTTTGTCCCTCCACACTTTCAAACTCATCGGTGCCATCCATCGTGTACAGCGGCAGGACATGGAATTGCTCGTCGTCAGGCAGGCGGCTATCGCGATTATTGGGCTTCAGTAGGGCTACATGGACAGTGCAGCCGTCCTGCATGTTGTGCAAATCCCTATGGGAGTGGGCGCAAAAGTCTAAGCACGCTGTCACTCCTGAGAACGGTTTGCCCGGCTCCAAGCCCAATCGACAGTCGGAGGCCTCATGTTCGTATTTTGTTTGATTGTCATAGGAACGCGGACACACCTGCTTGAACACTGGTGCCAACAAGGTGGCTATTAGATTCATGTGATCCTCAATGGCTGCCTCCTCGCTCTTCACAGACAAACGGAACTTGCGTACTGTTTTCGAACGGGCATATTTACAGCCATTATAATACATTGACCATGAACAGCCAAAGCTATACGAAGCACCCGATGTCTCGGGGTCGAGACCTGCAATTGTTGAATAAAATTGATGAATAAGTGACTTGCCAAAACTTCTTATTGCCACATCCCACCAAATTTTCGACCCACCTTGACAGGCACAAGTGCGATTCTCATTTGTGGCACATCGTCGCGTTGTGGGCAAGCCGTATTTGTTGAGCTTGGGTATTAGATTCTTATAAGCGTTGTCCGCCTCCAGGCGTGGCATGCCATCCCAGGCCACCATACAGACTACTATATAGGCGGCTATGCATCTGAATCAAAGAAAGATTTCAAAAATTAACCAAAATAATAATAGTCTTTCCATTGTCTTAAGCTTTGTCTTGGCCTATCGCGTAAGGGGACATTCGATACCGATCCCAGTGAAGATAAAGTTATCGATAGCCGTTTCGATACTAGTTTCCCAAAAGCCGGTAAACGCTTTCTTTGACCGTTGTTTATGTCTTTAATAAGTTTAGAGAAAAAGAAAAACAAGTGTTAATTTGTTCAATTATCGCGTGTCGCTTGTCAGTCGAATTAATTACAATTAATCACATTAATTTCTTTTGGTGCCAAAAAATGCAAGGAGGCTTCTTAGCGGTACTTTGCCTATGTATGTACATATGTATGTACATATATATGTATGTTTGTGTGAGTGGGAGCACATTCAGCATCTGAGGCCGTTTCGATCGGCGCTTCCCAATCGCAGCTTACCGCCATCGCTTGCCGGTCATTAAATAAGTTTAAAGAAAATAAAAGAAAAAACAACATATGTACATATGTATATATGTATGTACATACAATACATACATAGCTATTAATCGTTAAATTGTCGTTTGTCCCCGTTGATTGCCGGTCCAGTTTTAATAAATGGCTTTCCATTTTACAAATTTTTGCGTGTGTATGTGTGCGAAGTTTGCACCTTTTTGTTTTTTTTTTTGTAAGTGTAAGTGACGTCCCAGCAAATTCATTGCGTAATTAAGCGGTTTTGAATGAAAGAAAAAACTAGGTGAAAGAAGGATGAATTCGAAACGACATGGTAAGTGATTTTCGGGTATTGTATCTTTCTAGTGACTAGTAGGTTTATTTCTAAAGGATTCCATTCCATTATTCGCTTTATCAATGAAGGTCCGATTTCCGTTCGACTATGTAAGAATAGCTAATAATTGTGGACTTACCTATGACCCGGCCGCTTTTTCACCACGACCAGAATCTTTTCCTCGAGATCAGCACGCCGTATGACCCACTTGGCCACGGGACAACCCTGACTGGTCTTACCCTCTTTTCCTGTGTAGACAATCTTTTCGATACGTAATTGCCTACCAGTCAGTTGGCAACGCTCCTCGAATTCCCGCCTCAGTTCCATTAATGAGGAGGCAGTCCCTGTTATTCAAAATGAGTTCTGTTAGACAAATCATACGGACAAGCAAGTATGGTCCACACTACTTACCCAGATGTGTGTAGTAGGTGCCTGGTTCGGGCGGATTCTTATCGGACTGGAAGCATTCGCATTCGGGTATTTCCGTCTTGTTGCCCTTTTCGAGACGATCCGTGGTATCGAACATGGGATTAATTTTTTCATGCTTAACAATAATCTCAGGAATTTCATCCTGCTTATGCTTCTTTGATTTGCCCGATTTGACACCACTGTTATGATGGGGATCAGCAAGGTCATCTTCGTCGAGCAGCTCTTCCTTTGGCTGAATGCCCAAACCCAGGCAGGTCCCGTCCTTCAGATGTTCGGCTGTGGGTGGACGCGTGCCACCTTGGCGACAACAAGAAAAGCCATTATTCATGGCTTTGCCATCTGGCAAGTAAGGATAGCCCGCAGCTGCCGAAGCCGAAGCGTGACTGTGACCATGATGGCCCATCATGTCCTCCAGCTTGGGCTCTAGCATGCCAGCATGATGGCCCAAATGGTGCGGCGGCGGCGGTGCTCCACCGTGGTGATGACCCAAGGCATAACGATGTGGCGGAATGGGATAAGCATGAGCGGGTATGTCCTTCTCATAGTTGGTGGGCAGTGGTATAATACTATTAGTATCTGGCTTACGCTCCAATTCCATTAAATTTTGCCCATGACCTGTAAATACGACCACCGATCAGTCGATCAATCTTATTAGCAGAATAAGAACTAATTACCTGGGGGCTTGTTGCGATTTCCGTAACCCGTGGAGTGTTGATAGCCGGGAACAAAATTCTGTTGAAAGTTTTGCTGAAAACTGGTTCCATAATAGGAATTGTGATGATATCCGGCATAGTCCTGGCCATGTTGGGTTGGCACTGGCTGACCCTGACCATCGTTCTGACAGAAATCAGCATATTGGATGAAGTTCTGATAGTTGCGCTCGTACCCCTCCATCTTATTGGGCCCAGTATGGGGCATCAGGCCCGGTTCGGTCTTTATATATTGGCCATGATAGTCAGCTGTTGCTGACTGGGGAGGGGGTGGATAATGATGATGAGGGGGCTTCAAACCGACAATTCCTCCACCACTACCTCCTGGATCATTGCTGGCATTCCGATCTCTTTCGATTTCGTTTGCTGTCGTCGCATTTGCAGCAGTAGCCGCCGCAGCAGCTGCCGCCGCCGCTCGACTAGCCTTGCTGCGACTACGTGATTTTTTTGGTTGAGCAGGAGGGGCAGGAGGTTGGGAGGAGGGCGGTGGTCCTGGCCCTGATCCTGCGCCTGGTACTGGCTGCTGTTCTGCATGATTGATGGTTGTGTGTTGTCCTGGTTGATGTTGTTGTAACTGCAATTGTGGCTGCGGAGCCTGAGTTTGTGATGTCAACAACTGTTGGGCATCGGCTGCAACTGCAACTGCTGATGTTAAGGGATAACCGCTGGCTACTGATGGCTTCTTGAATGAGTTAATGTGATGCGGTTTCCATATGTGATCGCCACCACCTCCAATGGTCTCAGCAGTGACCGGCGGAGCTGACTGTTGCTGCGGTTGGGCAATACTGCTGCTGGGACCGTTGGCGCCTAACGCCGGCTCGGGTCGGAGGTGGTGGCTATACGATAAAAAATGACCGGTCTGATGTTGCTGCTGCTGTTGTTGCTGTTGTTGTTGCTGCTGCTGCTGGTGCGGTTGTTGTAATTGCTGCTGTATATCAGGGGGCGGCGGATCCTTGGGGTCACTTTTTCGCATAATCATGGACTTAATGCGTGTGTTAAGATGTACCCGCTCGCCTCCTTGGGGATATCCATCGCTGCCCAGTTGTTGTTGTTGCCAGTTCCACTCTTGCATGGTGGGCGAAGACGAAAGATGTTGTTGTTGGGCGGCCACATAGGGCTGTAGCCCATTGTTAGTGGGTGATGGTTGTATGAGGCTACCTCGTGTGGGCGATTGGGAAACGGTCGAGGGCTGAGCTTGAGGTACCAGCATCGGTGATGCGGAGGGCTGGGGTACAGCCGTGGGCGTGGCTGGTGTTGTGGAGCCTCCACTATTGGCACTTGATGCTGTTTGTTGTTGTTGGGGTTGTTGTTGGGCTTGCTGTTGTTGTTGGGATTGCTGTTGTTGTTGTTGTCCGCTGTAGTCGCCTGAATACCCGTTACAATTGAGTGAGCGCGGCGGCACGCTGCTCACTCGCGGATATCCAGGCGTGTCGTTTCCCGACATTGTCTTGTTTAAATCTCCAGCATTTAAATGTTGCTGTTGTTGTTGTTGTTGCTGTTGGCCGGCGGCAGGTGGCACTGGAACTGTGGAAACTTGGCCTGCATAGCTAACACTACCACCAGTTGCAGTTGGGGCAAATCCTGGTGCGACCCCTTGCAAACCAGCCACCTGATTTATGGTCGGAGCACTGGTCAATTGTTGACTTTGAAAATCATAACGCTGCACTGGGGCTCCATATGGCGAACGGCCGTAATTGGGATCGAAGCCTAGTCCGGTCTGGACATAACCATTTGATGGATACGCATAGGACTGAGTTTGGAAATCCAACGAGTTGAGTGATGTGATGGCTGGATTATTCTGTGGTATTTGCTGTATGAATTGATTCTGCCAGCCCTGCGAAGGATCGGCCTGCCATGTGGGATAAAAGGCCATGGGTGCCTAAAGAAACGAACGATAGATATTTAAAAGAGAAAACTTATTTAGATTGGTGCAAAATTTTTCCAAATTTGTCTATACTACTTATGAATATACATAGTATACTTAGAAGTTGTATATTTAGTGTCCTCAAGTAACAAATAAACCCCGCGCGCCTTCAATTATGCTATGTTTGTTTATTTTTTTAATTTGAACGTGGGCCAACAACAAACATTGAAAGCATCGCGGCGATGCCCAACATTTGCAATTATGAAAGTGAAACTGAAAAATACATAAGAGCAACAACAAATAATAGCAGCTGACAGCTAGGCTAGATACACGCACACACAGAGACAGACATACGCAGACGACACACACACGCAGACGACAGCAATAAAATCAAATGAAATATAAATTAACACACAAATAACTTTAAAATGAATCTGTTTTTAATACTCTGTAACCTTTACATAAGGAAAGGTATATACCGATATATTGATTGGAATATATTGGAGAGCAAGCAAATCGTAGTTGGTACGGGGTATCTTTATGTCGGCTCCTCCCATTGTATGGGATTTTTTTAATGATTTTTTCTCTGTAGTAAAAATGGTAAATTTTATGTTGCTCGTTTTTGTTGTAGTTATTGTTGCCGATGACAACTGTGTGGGGGCTCTGAATTTCGTTTTAGCAATCATTGATAAAAATCATATAATGTTTATGAATGAACGAGTGGATGGGTGAGTGAAAGAGTGTGTATCTATTGGCTATTTTCTCTGTCTCTCCTTTTTTTTCTCTGCCTCTCTGTTGTTGTTGCTGCGGTCGTTGTTGTTGTGTGTGTGCACAGCTGCAATTCACTGTCATATGAGTTTTAATTTATTTGTATTTGTCATGTTATTTTTGTTATGTTGGTGTTGAACTCTGATTGACTGAATAAAAACACAATTTTACATGAAGGTCAATGGTCGCAATATCTATTTGCATATGCATAAATGTTTGTACATATGTACAGATATAGTATGTATGTATATGTATATATTTAAATTGGAGATTCGGACTCAAACAGAAAAATGAAATTTTGTATTTCGGGTCTCTGATCTTGTTTTCCATCCTGCGGACTGTTCGGTGAATAAACTGTATTATTGATGATGCAATCAGTTACCCTTTATTTTGGGTTCTTCTGATCATTCACTTACCATCGGTTGTTGCGGCTGATCCTTCATGGTTTGAATTTGCGCGGTTATTTGATGTTGTTGCTGGTGTGGCAAATGTTGCTGCTGTTGCGGCAAATGTTGCTGTTGGTGTGGTTGATGTTGCTGCTGTTGATAGTGTTGCTGTTGCTGTTGGTTTGGCTGATATTGCTGCTGTAAATGTTGCTGTTGTTGTTGCTGAAAGTGTTGATGTTGGGTCGGCTGCGGATATTGCTGCTGACCTGCCCCGGCTAGAATTGTTGCAGTTGTGGTATTCGGCGACAAAGTTGCTGCGTTGGGCGTTGGACTTAGGCGTGGCGATGTGGCTGATGCTGCAGTTGTTGCATTAAGTTTATTTGCTTTGGTGGAGGTTTTACGAGGGCGCGACTGTACAGAAGAAAACAAAGAAGAAAAAAAACGCAATCGGTTAGTTAAATACTGCCAATGTGGGTGTCCATAAATATATCTGAATGTTGCTGACCTTGACCATTAACTCGGATCAACACTGAGAACAACAACTTTTACTATAACTATATACATATGTATGAACATATATAAATATAAAGGGAATTCATATTTCTAAGTAGTTTTATTTTTTTTAATTGATTTTTATACCCTTGCAAAAAGGGTATATTAATTTTGGTCAGAAGTGTGCAGCGCATAGAAGGAGGCATCTCCGACCATATAAAGTATATACATACATATGTACATATATTCTTGATCAGTATGACAAGACGAGTTCAAATCTAAATAAGTACATTCATATGCATGCGTGCCGTACTATGGCGTGTAGATACAGATTTGCTATCTCCATTTAGGGATTGAGTAATGAAAGAGCTTGCAAGGGTATACAAACTTCGGCATGACCGAAATTAGACCGGGCTTCTGGTTTTTTTGTTGTTTTTGCCCAATCGCAACGTTGAAACCTAGCTAATTGCCTTTTCTATATAGATTCGATAACAGTTGTTAATTAAAACATTTTTAATTAGGTAAAATTTGTTATTCACATAGCTGCAATTATTTTAGTTGCAACTCTTTCCATCGACTCCGTTCCCCAACCCCTCATCTGTGTCATAACTTATGCTTGCTTCGTTCGCATAATTTAAACATGTTTTTAAGTCTGCACTGCACGCCGGCAACATGTAAAATTTATGTTGCCCACGATTTATGTGCAATTTATTTGTGCATTCAAATACATATAAAAAATGCAGTAAGCAAGTAGGCGCACCGACTTGGGTATACCATGCAGCAAGTGCGAAAGCTACTTAACCCTCTACTTCCCAAATTTTTGTTTTAAAAACAAAAATTATTTTTGCACTGGTTACGGGTAAAAAAAAAATATTTGTTCTAGAAAAATTTTTGGTTTCCCGAGATTCAGGATATATTGGGTCAAATCCTAACCCCGCCTAGAGGCGGTCTTGGGAAACATTGCCAAAAAAAAATTTTTTACTGCATCGTTTTTTGGGCTGTTGTTTATTATTTATGAAAAACTTCAAAATTAGTGCACAAATATTCGAGAATATGCATATTTATAAATATAAAGATAAGTTTAGTTTATTTATGATGAAAATCAAAGAAACAATTTTTTTGCATCGATAAGCAAAGATTAATATTACATTTTCGGCATATAACCTGCGTCTCGGAAGGGCATCCTGTATTTTTACAAGTCTTCTTGCCGTTGATTCGTGGCAAATATTCAGGCAAATGTTCAATTCCATCGAAGCGAATTTCATCAGGCGGTAAAAAAGTCTTTTTCCGTAACCTTTTTCTGAGAATTTGCGAGAGGACGTCCAGGAGCTTTGACATCTTTTTTGATGTACAAAGCACTTTTGCAACTTGTGTTCGAAAATTTGGCAGTTGATATTCGGGATCTTTGGGGTCTGGCTTGTTAATTTTGTGAAACAATATATAAGCATTTACCATCGCAACATCAAGCAAATGTGTGAATACTCGATTTGTATACTTTAAAGTTTTCCAAGAAATTTTGTATCGACCTATGAGTCCATCTATGTGATCTACGCCACCCATATGCATGTTGTATTCATTTATTGAATTGGGACAATCAATATCAACAAATTTTTTTCTGAGCGCACAAATCGTGTGACAGTGGTTTTCGAAGGCACTTCATTTTGAAATGGCATAACGCCAACATAGGTGGATGCAAGGCGCACTGATTTATTGTCCTTCCATACCGTTAATGAAATGTCAACATTTGCTGCTGAGCCACAGAATTCCGTAGAGTACCCACGTGGAAGTTTCTTTAAAAGATTATCTGTTGGTATCTTGCAATTAGGGATCCGATTTGAGGGTATTGTCCCCAAAGAATAAATTCCTAGTGATCGCAGATAAACAAGTAGTGGTAGCGAAGTATAAAAGTTGTCAAAAATCATTATGTGGTTTTTGAATTTAGGCACTATACTGGACAGTCGAATTACTATGTTTGAAGACGCACCAAGATCTGGGGTTCCCGGAAGAATAACATTATCACCTGCACCACCATATACTTCAAAGCTATAGCAAAAACCAGCCGAATCGCACAGGACGAATAGTTTTATACCCCATTTGTGGGGCTTATCTGGCATGTACTGTCGAAGAAATGACTTCATTTTTGTTGCGCACATCTGTTCGTCTACACATAGATGCTGGGGCATTGGTACTGATTGAAATTTTTCATTGAAATGTTTTATAAGAGGGCGGACTTTGTATAACTGATCAAAGTCATCTGAACCTTTGCATGGCATAGTGCTATTGTCATTAAAATGAAGGTTGCTTCGGATTTCATCAAAACGATTTCTTGACATTGTGTCTTGGATAATTTTAAACGCATACTCGCTCCAATATGAATGGATACTTGGATAGTGAAATACTGACATATAAATTAGAATACCAATCAATTTACGCAATTCCAAGTTGTTTGTTGTGAAGGAGGTCCTAATGTTTTTTTGAGAAGCGTAAAGGTTAGTTTGGTAAACAATGTGCGATAGAATTTCATCATTTACGAAATATTCAAAGCATTTGGATGGAGTGTCCAGGATCAGAAATTTCTTCATATCGGGATCACAAAATTTGATCGACGATTTATCCAGAACAAGATTTTTTTGACGCCATAGTATCTTTTTAAATGCTTCTGATCTCGGGTCAATGGCCAAAGCAGATCCTACGAAAGCGCCAGATTGATTTATGGTGTTATTAAAGGACTTATTGGCAGATCGACGACTTCCTCTTGGTGATCTATCAAGTTCACTATGCGATTCACCTTGAATAAGAGAAAGCGGACGGCGCTTCCGTTTCGGGGTCGAAGAAGCACTTGATGAAGCATTTAAAGATGATGGTGACAACATTGAAGCTGTGCTGTTACCAAAGCAAATCTGTGATGCAAGTGCTGATTCTGACATATCAAGAACATCGTTAATTGAGACATCAATATCATTTCCAAAACTACCGTAACTAAAAGAATCTTCATGTAAATCGTCTAAATTTTCTTCTTCGTTATCCGTTTCACCATTAAAGTCGAGCATATCTAATGCTACTTTTATTTCATCGTCGGAAAGCGATGACAGTTTAAGCTGTTTTTTGCGGTTCATTGCTGAAATATTTGTGTTTTGATTAACCGTTTTCATTAGAATTGCTTGTATTTAAAACTTACATTATCGAATTTTTTTTCACTAGGTGTCCCAAAACCGCCTCTAGGCGGGCTAACTTTGATCTCAAGTAAAAAGCTTATGGACACTTTTTCTTATGAGTTTAATCACTTTCTTATTAGTTAACTTATGCCAAAATATGCTAGTAATTTTTAAATTGAGATATGGGAGTAAATTATATTTTTTTAAATTTTTGAATTTCACTCTTCGCACCAAATAATTATTTTCTGTGATTTTCACTAAATTCGGCAATTGAATGCTTCTAGCAGCTGTCTTTCGTGGAATGGTAAACTGCGAAAGCTTCAAAATAAATATTTGGGATTCCCCTAAATACATGAAATAAAAATAACTACAAATACAGGTTTAAAAATTAGATTGCGCGACCAATGAAGTTAGCCCGCCTGCAGGCGGTCTTGGGAAGTAGAGGGTTAAAATTCATAAGGACAAATTTGTATATTAAATTCGCTTCTATGTATCGGAAATACTTTCTTTTACTTGTTACATACATTTTGGCGAATTTAATATACCCTTTCATCCTGCAGGGGCGCAGGGTATAAAATACCAACGAAAATAGCTAAAAATAATATATATTTAAATACATATACATATTTTATATATGTGTTTGTATGTACATACTTATATGCAAGTGCGGCAACAGCTGCGGTTACGATTTGCTGGTTTTGGTTTTTGTTGTTGCTGCTGTTGCACTTACCGTTAAAGGCTTATAAAATTTATGTTTATGAAAGACATTTTTGTCATGTTTACGTTAAGGGAGTTGTTCTTTTTTCTCTTGTGCCTACTGTTCGCCTTTTTAAGGTTGTACATTTCAATTAAGAATACAGTATGTTGTTAAACACAATCGATATACTAAGGAATCGCCGTGCGATTATTACACCCAACAATTTCAATTTCATAACGGTTTACAGTTGAGAATGGGTGTTATTGTTGTTGTGCTTATTAATTATAAGACATGCAAACAAATGGCCAAATCAAAATGCAATGCAAAATGTTTGCCTATTGCCAATTAAAGAAGGCTTACAACATTTTTGCCACAGAATAAATAGAAAATTTGAATATTTGTATCAACAGCAACAAAAATAACAGCGACAACAGTTCGAAGCAAATCGTTTGTGCAAATTGGCAACAATAAAATGATTTATATATTTTTCACATGTGTAAAATAATTTTTTCCACCTTCGTCTGTGTATGTATGTGTGTGCGATGTCGCCTGCCTTGGCCAGCATAATGCTATGCAAATAAACATCCAACCAACAAATCCAAACCCAATCCATTTGAATGCCCAGGAATTGCTATGCAAATACCTATTCCCTTCCACCATCATCTACCCCACTCCTCTGCCATCCTGCTCCTGCCCTGATCCAGATTTGGCAGTGTGACCAGGTGGCCATGAAGCTACAAAATAATTTAAACAAATAGCAAAGTTTGCCTGTAATAGAGAGTGTGGGAGGGACGATTCTTTTTTCGCTCTCTCTTTCGCACTTTCTCTCATATTCTCTCCTTCTCTCATGCATTCTAAAAATATTTGCTCAACCGAAATGTTTTTGGTATTTCGAAGTTTTGGGAGAAACGCAACGCAGATGCAACAAAAATTAAAATAAATTTGCACGCAATTTAAAATTGAAAATTGCCAATTAATTTTTAAGGCAAACATGCATGCTACACATACACACACACATACCCATACACATATGCATGTATAAGGTATTAATTAAAATATCTGAAAGATGTTTGCTTAGCCATTGACAAACAACAGCAACAAGGTAAACACAAAAATAAGAATGGCATATCCAACAGACGGAGATGGGAGTTAAAGAAAGAAATTCTAATTGTGTTTGAATGTATGTGTTTGGCTGTGTGTGTGTGTGTCTGTGTTATTTCTAGCTTTTGCTTTTAATGCATTTTCCCACTATTTACCAAGTTCATAAAAGTTAATTAAATGTTTATGATCGTCTGTTTGTTTGTTTTTGTCTGCTTTTTCTCTATTTGTTTCTTGGTAAAATAAATAAATGTAAAGTGAATAGGTGGAGGACTAGAAGAAGCAGAAGGATGATGATAGTAAAGATAGTGTAGGAGAGATTTGTGAACTGCATTTGAAGGTTGTTATCTTTGACAACAACAACAACAACAACGACGACAACTACAACAATTATACGTGCAACGAACTAAGCCACCTCGGGCAATGTTTTCTTCCCCTCTTTCTGCCACGCTCCCTTTCCCTTCTTCGTATCGAGGTCTTTACTACGGTGTTGAGAAGAAAATTGCGCGCTGAGTAAACAGCAATTAGTTGTGCCTAGCTGTGTGTTTGTGTATATATGTATGTACATTGAATTCGTGCTGATAAGTACTACCTCTAAAAATAAAGAGACAAAATTAAATAAAAGTGTCATATACATATGTACATATGTATGTATGTAGTAAATAAGGTGAAGAATCAAATAGAGTGGTTTGAGTATGCACTATTCGCGAGGGTAATCACTAAAGTTCCCTGCACTTAGAATCGTGTTAAAGTTGGTATCTTCAAGTTGATCTTCATTTTAGTTGATCAATTGGTCTACTTATATTCTGAGCTTTTTCTGAGTTTGATAACAATTTAAAAATAGTCTACCTTTACCAAATGAAATTAACTAAAGGAAAAACTAAGCTAACCCAAAAATATCGAAGTGTAATCACTTACACAAATACAAATGCATACATGCATATGTATATATGTATGTGTGGGAATTGTGTCGAGAAACCTGTTTTAGATTTAGAAAGCGGCTTGAAATCTATATACATACATACGAACATAGTTGAATACATATAAGTATATACTCATACATATACGTATATACATATGTATGTATGTATGTACATATGTTTACTCATATACCTTAATAACTATCAAGAATTTAAATTGTTGCCAAGAAAAGCGGAAAAAACGAAAACCAGGCTTTTTGCTTGGTACATTTTTAGGTACTAGGGGAAGCAACTATCTTTCTGCTTTCTAGCAAATGCCCCGTCCCTGTCTCGCTATTGATAAGACCTCGAACTCGGCCGAGCAATAGGGGCCTCAGCCAATATAACACCTAGGGTGTGTATGTGTCCCATCATAAATTACACACATAACAAAGTACATATACATACAATATAAATTATTTACATGTCCCCAAAGTCAAAGTCTGCTGATAACGCAAACTGAAGGGAAAAAAGCGAGAACGAAAATTAAGAATAACTAAAAATATATAAAAATGCAAAGAAAACGAACGCCAAAATTAAAAAGTAAATGAAAACTAGAAAAAGAGAAAGAAATGCAGCGGGTAAAAAGTAAATAAAATGTAAATAAATCAAATATTAGTTCTTATTTATTTCTTTATTTATTTGAATTGTTCTACGTTTTTTTATTATCGTTTTCCATGTTTGCATTGCGCTCTTGCGGAGGGACGGAAAACCTAGCAAAGATTGATGCAGCAGGCAAAGACTGAGATAAGGAAAGTGCAATAAATCGTAAAGGGCTTTGTTCTTGTTCTTTGAGAAAGAATATGCCCGAATCAGTTGTCTATATCATACGAATATCTAACTATATATCATTAATGATAATAATTTGCTCTAGAAACAATGGGTTGAAAGTTGATTTAAAGAAAAATCTTATTAAAGGTTTAAAAAAAAAATACAGCAACAAAATGTAAGAGAAATTTAATATGGAATTAAAATGAATTTCATTACTTAAACAAAGATAGATAGCGATGAGAGATAGAATGCGAAACAGAACAAAAGAGGACAACGAATGGTTTTGCTAATCTTGAGAAAAAGCGAAAAAAAGAAGAATCTTTTCAGCCATTTTTACTTTAAATGGGAAATGCAATTTCCTTTGGCTCCCACAAACACATACACACTCATCTAGCTACCTTTGGGCTGCTCAAATATTTAACTTGTATTTCGTATTCATGCTAATTTTGCATTTTGCACAATTTTCTCGCCCTCATCTCTGGACTTTATTCACGTTTGCTCCTTTTCGTTCTCTTGCTGCTCCTTGCTCTCCTACGCACAGACAAAATGGATTTGGTTCTAGTTTTGTTTTTTCGTCCTGCAGCATTTTGCTGTTCTATTCAGTTTCTACTTCTGTCTGGCTATCACACACACACACACACACACACACAAGTACATTTCTGTCAGTGTTGAATATGCGACATGGAGTAGGCTACATTTTTTGTTTGTATTTTTCCTCTTTCTATTCCTTGTTAGCATGTGTCGAGAGTCTGTGCTGCCTCGGTGTGTCTCTCCTCGATCGCTGCTTCTACACCCCCTTCCACCCTCTTTCTCCTGCTTCCTGCTCTATGTATTTTATTCAATTTGGCTTTCAATTAGGCTGCAATTGTTCGTTCGTTGGCATTTGTCTTGCATTTTAAAACAGTTTTTGCTTCTGTCAGACAGACTAACTAGTAAAATCGAAATATGTTGATAAGAAATCGGTTTACTTAATTTAACAGTATCTGCAATTTTGAAGCATTCGCCAGCTAGTCAGTCTGTCCGCCAGTCAGTTAGTCAAACATCAATCTGTCCATTTCCCGCCGACTCACATCATTATTTTGATTGAATATTTGCGATAAATTAAATTGGAAAAAGGCGCAAGGGAAAATATTTGCTGACTGATAGAGGATTATAAAGCGAATGAAACCCAAGCGGATGAGTTGTAGACGGAAGGGGGGCAGTTATTGCAACTGTTCAGTGAATTATAATGGTAATCAGGACCGGACTACAGGCAAAACTCAACAAGGTTGGGTTTGATGTCAATGGAAAAAAGCATTGTGTACCGAAATCAATGAGAAGTTAATTCGAGTATGGAAACATTTTTTCCCAATCATTTAACGAGATACTTTTATTGTAGCCCCTAAGCGGTCCCTGTTCGGTTCCTGATGGTAATCGATACAACAAACACCTTCCTATGGATTTAATGGGGAAAAAAAGAGGTGAAAAGGACCTGTCTGGGTCTCATCATGAGTTCTATTTGGTTTTCGGGATATTCGCTGTTATATTATATAACATATTTTAGCCCTTACAATTTGTTGTTCTGCTTGAGTGCAACTTGAAACAATTTTTTTTTTGTGTTTTTTCATTACAATTGTTGCTAAGCCTCCGTCACTCACGCCACTCTTTGCCTTTTTGCCTCTTTTAGTGCCTGTCTCTGTCTATCTGTCTCTCTGTCTGCTGTTTCGTTTCGTGCTGGTTGTTGTTTTAATTATTGCCAGGCATGCCATTAATTTTGGCATGTCTCGAGTCGTTAACGAATTCCTTGGCATTTTTTCCTTCCTTCTTATGCATGCCCCTTCTCTTCTCTCTTTCTTCTATCGTTTTCTTTTATTTTTGTGGCACGCCATGGCATGCTGCCAATATGTGTGCGTTCTCCTTATTTCTTTTGTTAAACCTTTTATTGTTCCCTTTTCCTTTTTTTTTTTTTTTACAATGAAATCATTTTTTATGTGCAGAAAATGCGGAATCTAGAATCCGAATCCAAATTCGAATCCTGTCTTTCAAAGTCGAAACTGCAGTTGTAGTTGTTGTTGCTGTTGTTCGGTCGTGACAAAAGTTAATTATAAACTTTGTGAACACGAACAAAAGTCAAAACTCTGTAGATAATGGCTATGAGGATAAGACATATGTATGTATGTATGTATGTATGTACATATTAGAGAAATCCGTAGCTATCCTTGCCACAGCAAAACGAACTCCCATTATAGGAAAGCTCTTGTGTGCCAACCAAATATAGTATGATCAAAAATCTTAGTCTAATCCATAGATAGTATGGCTGATTATTTTAATATGCTGTATTGAAATCAAAGTTTTCAATTCTGATCGCTATCAGATATGTATGTACATATATACATAAAAATACATCTCATCCTGTGTTTGTTTTCTCCCTGCCAAACGTTCCGATTGTGGCTCCTTATTACAAATGACTGTACATAGACAAGAAGGCCAAATCGAAAGGGTCTAACTGTTCATATGCTTTTGCTTCTCTAGTACATATGTATGTTTGTATGTGTGTTTATGCTTTTAGGTAAATTTTGCAAAGTCCTTCTTATCGATTTGTTTTAGTAAATTGGCAAAATCTCTTCCTCTTGGCATTTTGTCTTAATTTTAACCATTAATTTCGCAGCAGCTCAAAAACTCATTAGACCCAGCTATTGAAATATTAATATTTAGAAATTGTTGTTGGCTTATTTAGTTAGTTGACCAAACTTAATTACTTTGGTCAAGTACTCGTAAAAGTTGTATGCAGCAGCAACAGCAACACAGCTGCAAAGTATAAACAATTATGCTAAAATGCAATATTTACGGCCTCGTAGACTGTTATGCTAATCACGTTGTTTATGTTTGTGTGTGTGCTAGTGCGAGTGGATGTATGTGTATCTACATATGTATGTGACTGTTGTAACTGCGTGTGGTAGTGTGGGGCAAATTGTGCAACGTGAAAGAGACAAAATAACTGTCTGCCTCTGTCGATGTGTGTGCATTCTCGATTGTATTTGCATACAAATTGCAAAGTAGATGAAGAAGCAGTAACAGCAGCAGCAGCAAGGACAACAGCAATGGAATGATGAAGAAGAAGAACGAGTCTTGCATAATTACATAGCATTTTCCTGATGGCCACATAATGATACAATTTTTATGCATATTATTTGTATTATCATTATCAACATCTTAGATTTTTCTGTATTTTTGATTCGATTATTATTTTCAGTAACTTTGACTTTTGTTCTGAATTTATGAGATTCAATTGAAGCAATGTATGCCATATGGTACGATGCCTAATCTAAATGTTTTGGAAATGAAAAACAAAGAAATGTTGGGAAGATGTGGGGAAAGTGCTTAGGAATGCAGTGTTCGCGAGAAATTTATAGTTACATACTTTGGGAAAGAACTGTGTAGGGTGGTATACATACACAGTACACCGCTTCACACACATGCACTCACTCTCTCTCTGGCTGTTATCCTTTTTAGCTGCACGCGATGTTCGTTTCCACTCAATTTCAGGCCTTCCACCATATTTAAATTATTATTATGCCAAGTCAGCAAGAACTAACAACTAACAGGCAACAGCTAACAACGAACAGCACAAAAAATAATTAAAAACTTGTCTTAAATTGCCATAAATTCATGTCGAAGAGAACCTCGTTACTTGTTTTTGCTCTGCTCTGCTTTCGTTATTACTATTATTTTTATTACAATCTTTTCTTGAACTACTGAAAATTGAAGTCATTATTATTATCTTGCTTAAAAAGTGACTCTTTTCTTGCTACTGTTGTTGTTGTTGTTGTTATGGTAGCATAAACCAGTTTCCTGTATTTGCCCGCTATTTTGCCAAGTGGAAATCTCAAATACATACAAATACAATAGCATACAATAGCAACTTTTTCGGTTCACTACTAGATCAACTGAGGCAGCTCAGCTAATTATTTGCAGCTTTATCCTTCTTTGAGCCTGCACTGAGCTATGAGTCATGGTCATTTGAGTGAGAGAGAGAGAAACAAAACGTTTCGTTTTTTCTTTGTTTATTTTCTTCCGGAAATTCTAAGTTTGGTAACTCAGTTTTGTAGCTTTAATTCGCTTGAAACTAAAAATATCAAAGAAGCTAACTTTGGCTATGCCGAAGTTTGTATACCCTTGCAGCCCTTGACCATTACATTTTATTTCCTAAAAAATTTTTTATGTGTTAATCCAATAAAAAAACACTTTAAAACACTAAAAAATTTGTCATCGACTTTCGTGGGATTCGAACTCGCGTCTATTCGCTTAATAAACAAAAATTAAAGAAAATATACGAGATCGAGATCGGGGCCATCCAATCGCCAAATAGTAAGCGTGCGAAGACAATGTAGCGATTGACATATTCACACACACACACACAGACACACACACACACACACACACACACACACACACACACACACACACACACACACACACACACACACACACACACACACACACACACACACACACACACACACACACACACACACACACACACACACACACACACACACACACACACACACACACACACACACACACACACACACACACACACACACACACACCAATTGTATAATACCCTCTGCAAGGTTATAAAAAGAATACAGATAAATAGCAATACTTGGCATACATTATTATGCTAAACAGAAAACACTATGAATCATTTTGATAGATACTGTTTGGGGTTAAATGCTATCTCTCGTACTCTTCCTCCCTCTTTTTCTCTCTTTATCTCGAGTGATTTCCACGAATAGTGTTGAAGGTGTACACGAGCTTTTCGTATGTGTGCCGTCCAGATGTTTGTCATTTTAGGTTTTAATTGAATTTTGGATAGAAATGAACTCAAATTTGCAATTTATGTTAAGCACTTTTGTTCTTCCTACATATATCTATCCTTTGGAAATATTGAATTGGCTCACTTTAGTGAGAAACACTCATTTCAACTGTTATCCGCTTGATATAGGATAATGATATACAAGATTTTCGATTCTTTTTCAATTGCGTGCATCCGTCATGAAACGTTTTTATAAGCCACGTCATATGCATCCATTCATATGTACGTATGTATGTACATATATGTATATGTATGTACAAACATACACATTCATACATTTAGGCTTTCTTGCCGTAATTGATGTACATATGTATGTTTTATGCCCTTGACAAACAACTCTGTAATTGATTCATAATTCGCATTTATCTCATTTGCTTGATTTATTTTGGATTTGTCCAAAATTCATCGATTCACGTTCGTTAGCTTTTTTCACTTCACATTTTGCACACCTGTGCACCAAATATTTTTATGTGTGTACATACCTAAAGCCCCCCGTGCCCTGTCCTGCTGTACATACACATATATGCATCATATAACCTTTGCTTGGCAACGACAAACAATAACAACATATTTAAAAAAAGCAACAAAGTTGCTCCAACAACAAAATCATGTCGCACTTTTTTTGTGTTTCATTTTTGGCGCGAATAGCTAACAGCAATAACAACAAGAGTTAGAAAAAAAACTAAATAATAAAAGCAATAAATAATTCGCAGATAAAACAGGAAAGGAAAAAACCAACAAATAAACGAAAAATAATTATAAGCGAAGAGCAACAAAAACGTTTTTTGGTTGCCATAAAAAGTGCAAAAATAAAAAACTAAAATAAAAAGAACAGCACGTGAGCCGTGTTGTTGAGTGAGCGGCGTATCGATAGGGGAAGTCGCCAGTCTCCCCAGTCTCAGTCCTTTCGAACTGCAGTCCCCGCCCCACTTTCGCTGCCGGTCGCTAAGCAAAAAAACAAAAACAAAAAAGAACCAAAAACAACTATTGCAAGTGTTGATGAATGAGCATTTGTTGTTGCCTTTGCCGTTGCTGTTGTCGTTGATGTGTTGTCGTTGTCAAGTGCATAACAGCAACAACTGCAGCAGCAACAACTGCAACAGCAACAACAACCAAATGACTTAATTTACAATTGTAAAAAATGTGAGTCGCGTTTGCCATCGCTGTTGTTGTTTTTGCAATTTTTTATGTCAACGACGTCACAACACAGTTTTTGTTGCTGTTGTTGTTGTTTCCGACGTGAATGTATGTACTTTAAAGTTTTACTTGTCCATATGCCTTTGTATATGTATGAATGTTTGTATACATGTGTGTGTGTTTTGCGTTTATTGAACTCGCTCTACGGCATGAGGTTAATTGACCTCGTGCTTAATGCAAAAATAAATATAATTTTTTATAGCAACAACACGAGAAACAAACCAAAAACAAACCAAAAACAAAACTCCAAACGCAAAGTCAAATGGAAAAAAGGGTTATTGCTGCTTGTAGTTTGTTTGGTGTAGTATAAGTATGAGAAGAGAGGTAAAGAGCAAAGCAAACAGCAATTCAAAATGAAAACTTATCGAAAGTCGATACTATGATACTTGTCAGCCCTGATACTTGTCATCAGAATATAGCGTAGAAAAGGAATAGCGTCTTTGTGGGCAGATTGAAATCCGCTCCCCTTGCCTTTAAAAAGATACATTGGGTTGATTCAATCGGTCTTTTTCAGATACCAAGATATCCAATAGCAACATTAGATCGTTCAACGCATTCAATCTCTTAGCAATTCTATTACAGAGTCCTTTTGATCAAGATACGTTTTCCGGTAGGTTTACTTGGTCACAGAATATGTTACATATATGTATGTATGTACATAATTTTTCTATTAATAGTTGGATTTTACGAATATATGTAGCTTTTTTGTTGGGGCGCACTTCTAAAAGTTGTTTAGCATTTTATTGCGAAACAAATGAAATACTATCACTAAAAGTGTCTATCAATCAAATATTGAATGTTTATTGGCTCTAAATTAGAAATATGTATGTACATATGTACATTCGTACATGCATACATATGTATGCATGGCCGCACATATTAAAATATTCGTATTCACTCATTTCTATGCAAATGACTTCATTATTTGGCATCAAGTTGAATTAAATTCAAAGCCAAATCCAAAAACCGAACTTAAATCCAATCCCAATCTCAACCACCTGCCGAACCACACCTTCATTAGGTTGTTATATGTACAAACAAAAAAGAAACAACCAAGATTTTCGATTATTTGCTTGTGCTCCTTTCCCTCACTGCCTTCTCTCCACGTCTCTCTCTATATCTATCTATCTCTTTCTCTCACAGGTTTCTCGATCTTTTTCATTCCAGCGTTTTTTGTGTTTTTTTTTGCTTCTTCGTTTTCTTAAAATAATTAGAAAATAATGTATTGCCTACTTTTAGTTCATTGAACTGAACAAATGGGTTGGGTTTGGGAATTAGACGGGGAGGGAGGAAGCCGCCACGCCTCGAAACAAGTTTCAGCACTTTAAGATTAGATAGAGAGGGAGGCAGATAGAATTATTTATTAATATTTTAATTAGTTAATTCATGCCAGAAATATAAAAAACAATCACGATTCATTTTGGACAATAATTTGAATAATTTCAACTTGCCATCAGACATTAGAAAATGTACTTTAAAATGCAAATAGTTACATTAATTAAAAATAATTACTTAGGTCCATGTCTCTCTTTTTCTCTCTCTGTGTCTTCTCGTTGTCTATCTGTGTGGCTACCTAATTAAACACAATTAAAACGTTGTTCCTCTAAGTTCTTTTACTTGCTTAAGAATCGCTTCTTTTTTGTTTGAATTAAAACACACAAAACAAAAATGCAAATGAGCCAGCATGAAATATTGTATAATAAGAGCAAATAAATGAGGAGGAGGAGAAGAAAGAAAAATTGTAGAAGGAAGGTTCACCGAACCAATGTTGATGAAAGATGACAATTTATGTATGTATAGTACATACAAGAATGTGTAATTTTATTTTTTGCAAAAATAACAAAAGAAAAATTACAAGAACGTAAACTTTAAGAAATTAAGTTCTTCTCAATCGTCAATTAAACAGTCCTAAAACAGTAAAAACCCCTTTAACCGAGTCGACGGGTGTAAGTATGATCACCCGATCCGATACTGTCAAATCTGTCTGATCATTTATATTCCTAAAGCATTCGAAACAATTTGTTATCTTTTAAAATGGCTCTGCCAACATTCTGAGTTTAGATTCGATTAGAGTCATATCTTTTTACCTTCCAGTAAAGGAGGACAGTGAAATCGCATTTTTAGATATAAAAATAGAATTTAGATTCAGTCAATCGTCAATTGATTAATGAGAGAACTAGCTCAAGTTCGTTACAAATAAGGCACAACTGGAAAGGTTTATTTCCTCCGGAAAGTAAAAGATGTTATTCTATGATGACCAGACAGTTCTCTCACAATTTTTATATGGGTATATGTTCAGTGAATTTGAGTGAATACGAGTAAATGTCCTACAAAGTAAACAAAACTGGAATTTCTTGTCTTTTCGTTTGCTTATCCCCATTTTGATTTAAACATTTTTTTTTGTTGGCTTGTGGATTTTTCGCGTCATTAAGTTACTTAATCACTGTATTTAATTTCCTACATTTTGCCTCATTATCTTCAGTTGTGGAACCCGCTGGATTTGGATGGGGCGATTCCCCTGCAGCCATCATCCCCCTCCATCTCAGCGCCATGTGAGTTAGAGCGTGAATCACGGACTCGTTTTCTGTATTATTATTATTTTTTTTTTGTTTTGTACTTATTTTTGTGGCGTTTTGGTTTTTTGCTTAACTTTTTCTTTTTCTTTGAGGAGGAAACATATGTTTTTATGTACATAAAAATGTACGACCAGTGCACACATATTAGGAGAGACTGCGATTCTTTTTTCTTTAGTAGTTTCTTACTAATTCAAAATGGATCAGTGGAGTAAATCAATGCATGGTCCTGGTAGCAATGGCGAAATCGTTTTCAGTTGCCAGTTTCATATCACATAGTAAACTTACCTGCAATAACAAAAACAACACAAACAATGAGTATTGCATAAGTAAAAAAGAGCACCATCACCGTAAGGAATATGCAAATTATTTTGGAAATCGAAATGCAATGGCCTCCTCTCTCTGAATGCTTAATGTATAATACGTCCTTTTTCTTTCGTAATTATATTAATTGATGGCAATTTATAGTGCCGAAGGCCAAGACAAGAAAGCACCCGATATCGTCTTTGTTTTGCCCCTACCTCTCACTCTCTCGCTTTCGTATTCTCTTTGCCTCTTCAGGTTAGTTAGTTGTTATCCTTGAAATAGTACAATGCCTGCCTGGATCTTCTTTAGGAAGCTGCGTCTGCGCCGGAGGAGAAGAGCAAACCACTGCGATGTTGGGCTCCCAGGTAAAACACTTAAGAACGGCGATAAAAATATGTAGTGTGTGTGTGTGTATATAGGGAGAGGGAAAATTAAGAAAACAAAAAGAAGAGAGAAAAAAACAGGCTCGCAGGCAGACAAAGGCTACGGCGAATGGCGGACGGACATGGGAAGAAGACAAACTGCTTTCAACTTTACAGATTCTTTTACCTTGTGTGCGGCGTTGTTAGTGTTTGTTCTTCTTTGTTCTGAGCTGAAACAACAACAGCCACAAAACTCGATTAACTCGACATTAATTTTAATTCGACATTTTCCATCTTTTTCTTCTTGGTTTTGTTCGATTTGTTCCTTTTTTATTTTTTGAAATGTTGTCGATTGTATTTTCGTTTTTAATTTTTGTTAAGCTTGTCGCCTTTTTCTACCCTGCACCAATAATGAGAAAGGATATGTTTAAAAAAAATATATGTAACATGCACTTCCGCATTATAATGAAAATATATTCGTAGGAAAGTTCATCTGTTCGTCTGTATAAACACCCAGATTTGCCAATTCTAGACTCGTATAGTACTTATGTTCGCAGGGCAGAGTTGGCCGACAGGTGCTCTCAAGTGCTGATAAAAGTGAGCGTGACATTGTCGTTATGAATTTAATGTGGGTTTTCACTGGGTGCAGGGTATATCAAAGTCGGTGAGAGGACTAAGTTACTTCATGTGGTGTGTTGTGTTTTTGTTGTTGTTTTATTTTATTTAACCCCATATATGACATTTCTTCTTTGAATTCTTCTTTTCCCCACTTTTGGTTTCTGTGTTTCTCTCTCCCTTTTCTTCTATTTGTGTTCTTTGGTTTGGTCTCCTTTCGCCAGGTAATTAAATGCCGCCGTTTTTTGTGTTAAAAACTTGAATTTAATCTTTTTTCCTCCAATTTCGTGTTTTTATTATTCGTGGGTATTTTTGGCGTTGTCCGCCAAATGCAAAGTGTTTTTAAACGAGTTCTACGTCCGTTTTTCATCTTATAATAAACCGTTTTCAGTTTGGGTTATTATACTCGAACCCTATTTTATTTCATTTCAATTTAATTAAAATTTAAAAACATTTAGACATGAAATTTGTACGTTTTATAAAGGCCAATATTTCTGTTGCAAGGGGCCTTACAGTAGTTAGTGACACCTTTGTGTCAGTGTTAGACGAAGAACATCATGCATTTTAATCTCTTGTAAAGGACCATCGTAAAGGAGAAATATGTGTCAGTGGGGAGTGCAATTAACAATTGTTTATTTTCAAAATGATATATGGATTCAACTAAAGAAAAGCATTTCACAGAATTAGATTTATTTTTATGTATTACTGTTTCAGCATCATTCAATTTAGTTTCTCCCCACCATCACTCGCAATTAGTCCTGTCTCTGGTTCCCCTTTTAGGTTCTCAGTATCAGAAAAAAAAACGTACGAAATGCAAAGAACATGGAAAATGGCTTTTATGGCTATAAATAATGGTAATGCCTATAATTGCCGACAATTCATTATTATGGTAAGATAATTTGATATAAATGGAGTTTACGTGACCCCTCAACCAACGCAGGACAACACAGCAAATAAAGACGCTGCCGCCGCCCTAACCTAGGCCATGCCGCTGGTCATAAAAAAGACGGTGCTTTTGGTGTCGGTCCTAGGACTAGGTTTTTGGTCCATCGACTTTTTATAGCCACTTTGGAGATAAAGAAAATCAATTTTTTTATGGAGAATCTCTCCTTGAAATTTTTCGCGCGCATATTCTTAGTTTGGTCCATTATGAACAGTTTTGAATATAATAAGTATGTATGTACATATGTATATACACTTAGTGTCGCTGGATATGCGATTTCTTTATAATTTGACTCTGCCCATGGATGATAACTATGTACGTAGTTATATATAGTCTCTCTGTCGATGCCGATGCCATTTCCTGCCAATCAAGCCATGACTTGAGAATTTTCCCTGCACTTTAATTTCATTTACTATAATCAAGATTTTTCTCTTAAGGTTTAGCGCTTTTACTTCATTTACCCATTTCCTGCCACCATCCACAATACACTAACCACCATATAAAAAAGCCTGCCATTTCAAGTGTCGCCCTTCTGTGAGATGAATATTAATAAATGCAAATTTAACAGATTCGAGTCATCAGCATTATTTATTTTGCTTTGTGTAAAAGTTTTAAATAGAAGCACACGAATATGAAGTAGTAGTATAAATAGTTACACAAATTAAATATGCAAAACATGCTAAAATTGCTAATCAAGAAAAACTGCTGTACATATGTATATGTATACATACATAAGTGAATGTACATACATACATACATAAGTGTATAAGTATATACAATGCAAGCAGTCAGAGGCGTGGCTATGGATGACATTTGGAATAAATATGGTTACCGTACATGTATATCCAAAAATTAGGACAAATTCTGACAAAAACTTAGAGTTTTTTAAGTGAAATTTCACTTATTAAGAAAGCTGCTGAGCATTGTTCTTGCTGTTTGTCGCATTGTCGGAGATGAGAAGTTTGTCACTTGTATTAAAGTTTGTTATTTACAAAATGTTTGCAAATTTACAAAATGTCTGCTCTTTTTGTTGTTTTTTTTTGCTTCAATATGTTTTTACAATTTTCTATTGAAAAAGGAAATAGCAAATTTAGTTTTTGTTGCTGCTGCGTTTTTGTTTTTCCTTTTTCCATCTGGCAATTTAATTGTAAACAAGGGAAGGGGAAAGTAAACTGTCGACCCAAACAAAAAATGCGTCAATTAAATTTTAAAACATGACAGCAGCTTGACTATTGACTGTTTCTTGGGATCTTCTGCAGATACAAATATGTATATGTATGTGTGTGTGTGGATCGACTTTTTGCAGAGTCAGCAATTTGCATTTCTTTCGTCTCTTTCTCTTTCTGTCTAATTTGTTGGCAATGTTTGTGGAAAATAAAATTAAACTGCAGTTTAAACAAAGCAAAAATTAAAAGCAAATATTAGAGACTCAGCTAGCGACAAAGAGACAGAAACAACGAGAAAGAGATAGAGATAGTAGGTGAGAGAGAAGGAGTGAGAGCGGGACAAAACATTTTTACATATGCAAACATGACATAAAATGTTGCCTGCCCCAGCGTAGCAGCAGCATCTTGCCCCATGCTGACTCTGCGTCTGACTCTGCCCCTCACTCGCAGTCGTAGTCTCAGGCTGAGTAGGAGTCTGAGTCTGAGTTGGAGTTTTTTGCCTCTCTACAAGAATTTTAATAAACGAATGTCAATATTTGCTCAACATAAAGCAGAAAATACAACGTACTCTGGATGGCAACTACAAAGGGCGATAGGGGGAAGCAGGAGTAGGGAGAACAAAACCGAACGAGGAGAGTGTTGTAGAAAGGTAAAGCCGAATTTGTGTCTTTTGGTGTTTGCTTCCTCCTTTTTATATATATATAAAACATAGAATATATGTACATGTGTTTATACATATGTATACATATTTATATTCTAGTTATATACAGATGTACACATGTATGTATGTACGTATGTATGTATGTATAGATTTCGCCAAAACATTTAACATTAAAGAGCAATCTTTTCGACCAGGGACTCCTGGCGAAAGATTTGAGTAATTCAATTAACCTAGCAATTGAAATTCAATTGCTATGACAGGTGTTCAACTGATAAGCCAAGTATACAGATAAGTCCTGTAGAAGCACAAGAATGCAGTCGCTGCCATCCTTGAAGGCAAAGGCAAGCCAACTAACACCTCACTGATAAGCTCTCTTTTTTTTATCAATATATGGACATACATACATACATATGTATATACATACGTGTGTATGTGGGTACATACAAATATATGTATATGTATACACAACATTCTATGTATGCACTCAATACGAATTGTATCTGTATCTCTCGTCCCCGAACACATGCAGACTCTAGTTATCATCCATCTTGACATTACACGAAACTTGTATATTTACATACATACATACATACATATGTCAATAAGTGGCTGAAGGAAAGAAACTCCTGTCTCTCACTCTCTTTCTGTGTAAACTGTGCAATAATAACACCGAAAGAGCTATGGCAACACTACAAGAACGGAAAGGCCATATAGCCTGACAACCTAGCTCCCTTCATGGCTTCGTCCCTTTCTCTCTACACTGTGGGCCATAAGAGTGCATTTAACCAACAAAGGAAGGCAACCTCTCCACCTCCACCTCTCCAAATAAATAAATAATAAATGGAATAGTTATTTCGTATTTCGCGGTTTAAAATAGCTCCACCATCAACAAAGTTATAAGTATTAACTCCAATAAAAAAAAGGACGTTCTTCCTTCATAGTCCTGCTTCTATAGCATATAGAGAGCTAATTCACAATTTTTTTAATTAGCGCACAACAATTTGGTATTATGCTTAGTTGCAAACGGTTTTGACCCACTGTGTTGTCGCCACTTAACAATATGGTTTTTGCATTTTCTCTCATTTTTTGTTTTATTTATTTACTTTTTTTATTTAGCTTTGCTGTTGTTTGCTTTATCAATTTGACATATTGACGTTGAGCGCTAAAAGTGCATTAAAGTAGCTTTAGCAGCAACGGCAGCAAGATGCAGATATAGCGAGCCTACTTCTCCCTCATCCCCGACCTGTTTTTTTTTGTTTGTTAGTTTTAGTTTTTGGTGTTTAGTGCGCATTGAACACCTGACACATGACCCAAACGATTCATGGTCACAAGTTCCGTGTAGCGATAAATATGCAATGACAAATTGTACTTCAAGTTTCATAAATATCTTTTGGAGATAAAGAGAGGGAAACCGAACTAAGTGTGAGTCGAGGTTGAGCAGTTGAGGTTGAGTTTATTGCTTGTTAGCACATTATTTTCCTAGGTTTTATTTCGCTATTTGCCAAGTCATGGCACTGTAGACCATGTCAGTTAAAAGATCCGCCACTACAAGAGTAGACAGGATATATGAAGAAGAATACCTTGCGAACCAGCAAACTAAATATTTGCATACCTACATACATGTATATGCATACTTATGTATATAAAAAGTGCGAATAAAGAGAAGATGATGAAATAAACTTAAACTGTAGTAAATTTTTCACAGAAAGAGAGACACAGCGAACGAGAAAAGGAAGAGAGAGAAAGGGAAGGGGAGCGAGAGGGATCGTAAATTAAGAAATGTATCTCCCGACTCGTTCAGTGTGATATCATAACAAAATTGGAATGACTAATTGCTTTTTCAGGCGATTAGAAATTAAATTCTTATCAGACCCCATTAGAAAATTTATTTCTTTGGTTTTCGTTTCGTTTTTTGTTAAAAAAAAGTGCTGAGCTCAGGTGACTAACTTGTTCGAATAGTTTATGATTGGATATTTTTCTTCTTCTTATTGTTCCATTTGCTTTGTTTTTTGTTTTTAATTTATGACCTAGTTTATATCGTACCAAATAATCAAAATGAGGTTGTTAACTCATAGATAAATATTTTTTCGTTTCATCATTTAACCAGATGAATTTAAAATGAAGGGATCATGTTTCTAGAATCTTTCGAGGCCCTTTGAAAAGTAATTTTTTTCGGTGGAATTTTAATTGCTTATTTTTCTATGTGTATCTCTTTCATTTTCCCTCCCACTCACTGATTATCCTCGCTGTATTTATCTTTCTATTTGGCTCTCTATCTACAAATGAATTCGTTGGTAAAGTTTAGCGCATAATATCCAAGCTAAAGTAATAAATTTTAAAATAATTACCTATTATGGCTTTACTTGTAAGTCGTTTACTGTCTGTTACGAGGGCAGCCCATAAAGTACTGATCTCTCAAATATTATTTCTTCCGTAGTATCGCAAATTGATATATCATAATGTTCATGGCATATTATCCAAATTAGTATCCGTTGAATAGTTGAGTTGTAATTTAAAAATTTCGGTAACTTTTATTTGTAAAGTATTCATATACTTATTAGACAGCCCTCCATTTATATACCTATGTATGTATATGTACATATACATACATATATCTATATCTATATGTATGCACATTTCCGTAATGGCCCAACGACGACGATGATGATGAAGAAGAAAAAGTAGAAGAAGTTGCACAACGCAACACAAAATGAAAATGGCGCACGAAATTGCGGGTAATTTATTATTATGTCCTAGATTACATGAAAATTGTTTTCTTTCGATTACAAACTCTATATATATATATATATGTAGGTTTATATATATGTAGAAATGATATAGCTGTATGTGCAGAGTAGTTAAACTTAGACAGACTAAGGTAATTTAAATGCAACTTCCACTATCTGATGGTTATACTATGTATACTACATATAATATTTAATATATATATATCTATATATGTACATATATATGTATATACATATAGTTTTGCTTTAAGTTGAATTAAATGTAAATATAATAAACGTGAAGCATAAATCCAAGCGTGACAGTTTTTATTGTCTCCACTTGAAAGTAAACTGTCGCCTGCCCCGCAACTCCACTTGTGGCCTCCTCTATTTCTACGAAACTGGTTGCAACAACTTTCTATAGCCTCACAGATATCTAAATGGGAGGAATGGGGCAAAGACGGGAAAAGCAGACAGCGAGTATTGTAGAGGGAGATACATAGATAGTTTTCTGAAGCAGCTTCCTTGTGGCATTGTGCGAAATCTCGAAGTAAAATGCTAAAATGAACCTAAATAGTTTTCAACTGAAATATATGCCAACCTGGTTTCATTTTGAGAATTGACAAGTTCAGCTGCTGATTTAGGACTCCATTGTATGTGAGTGTATGTGTTACGTGTGTGGTGGTATTTTATCTATTAGAACCTAGTTTTCTTCTACTTCAACTGGTTTTATTTATGAGTTTGTTTAGCTTTTGAGGTCGTTTTGTTTTTGCTCTATCAGCTCATTACAATGATTTATATATATACATATACTGTACATATATTAACTATAAGTATATACATATGTACGCACATAGGTATGTACATACATACATATGTATATGTATATGTATATGTACATACAAATATAAGTACAATAGATAAATGTTTATTCTGAATGTTCTAATATAGTTCAGCAAATTTCTAAATAAAAACCCCAGCGACGACAAAACAGAACCAACAACGAGATACAAAAGTATCTTTATGCATATTATTCTAGTTTTATCAAGGACTTTATTGTTCATTCAACTAATATTTTAATGGCAATTAGAGCAAAATGTGAAACAAGCTTACTCCTTGTTTGAAGGTATCGGAGAAGTCGCTTCCCACGTGCTGGAAAAGGGGTTTGAAAAGTATATATTAAATGTTTAGCCGATTCATTCGCATAGGAACGCAATGCAATTTAAACAATTTGTTCATGTCTGCATTTTCATCTAATGGGCTTTCCACATTGATTTTTCCCTTGCTCATCAAACAAAAATGCGGTTGGCTAATAAGTTTTTCAAGCATGCAACTGTTGTTTGTTAGCTAACTGTAGCAACAACAAAAACATGCAACATGCAGCAACAACAATTGGAAGTTCAATGCAGCTGCCAAACAAGCAGCAACAACAACAAGTGGGTTCACTGTTTCTCTCGTTCCCTCTTGCCATTGGTCTATGTCTTACCTTGTTGTTATTTTAATCAACTGCACGATGTAAAACCTTAATTTATGTATGAGAGAAAAATTTAATTTAATGCCGGAAAATGCATAAATTTTCATCATGTTTTATAACACATACACACCGCAACTATAACTGAAAAATTGTCGGAATATGCAATTAACAAAAAAAATTTTTAAGCGAATGTCAGGCGTCGGGTGTTTCTTTGTTAATATGGAAACTTTCTTTGCACACAAATATATATGAACAAACTTATGTATATATATATATATACATAGATACATATTTATATATATAAAGGTATATTTGTATATATACATTAGATTATTATAATATTTGCGAAAGTGAAATTATGTAATGACACACAAAAAATAATGTGAAAATAAACTTTTGCTGCTGTTGCTGTTATTTGCGTTTGCAGTTAACATGAAATATATTTGCAATTATTATTTGCAACGAGTTGCATAATATTTGTTGTTGTTGCTGTTCACTCACTCACAATTATTGGAGAAGGCTTTAAGAGAGGGAGAGCTGGATCAGAAGCAACAGCAACAGGGAGATAAAAAAGAGATGGGTTTTCAAAATGTGAGAAGTTTTTTTAAAAGAAACAGCTGCCAGACCAGAGATTAATGAGGGGTAACAACAAAAACCATCAAGACCAACAACAACAAAAAGGGTTGATAAGGAATTTGATTAAAAATTTTGAATGAATGGGTAGGGAAACCTGAAATAACACAACATGCAGGGGGCAAAACTTAAGGGCAGAAATGGACTGGAATGGAAAAGAACTTAATTAAGCGGAGCCTCATTAGATATATGCGTGATTCTTATAGTAAAAAACCAAATCATAATAGTTCGTTAGGAAAAATGTAAGAATTCTTTTTAAAATCAAAAAGGATTTTATCGATTTTTGTCCAACAAGATGCTATGTGTTTCTAAGTGGATTCGTCTGGTCTGTTAGGAGAAAATTCATGATACATCTCAATTAAGTACTGGGTAACTTTAATACAAAACCTTTCCTCTGTTTATGGACTTAATTATAGTTTTTATTTATGCAAAAAAACCCACACCAAACTTTTACATAGATTTATTATATATAGAAAAACTTGCCTCTACAACATGAAATAAAAGTTGCACACAAATTTATGACAGTTAGAAAAAGTTTTTCTTTTTACTTTACGAACTGCAGTGGAAAGACGAAAAGGGAAATAAAAGGACTATGAGAAATTGAAGGCGTGGCATAAGTATGACTACTACGTATATGCCACATGAGCCTGCATTTTCTTGACTGTCTCCCAGCGAGTGTATATGTGTGTAGAGATGCTGGTGCAATAAGAACTTTTATGAATTGAATTGCATAAATCATATGAAGAAAAGTTTTTTTTTTTCGGGCGAAGGAGGTAGCTCATAAGGATGGACAAGACTTACGGTAGAGAGCCGAGCCTGGCCGTCTGCTAGGCTCTACTACTCTATGTTTGTTTGTATGAGGAGTATAAATATCCAGTGACACGGAAATGCTAACATAGTAGGTGGCCAGAGGGAAACGGGGAACAATGGGGCAGGGAAGGTAAGAGTGGGGAGCAATGTATACTTGATATGGTAATTTATTATGTTTTTATTGCCTTTTGTTGTGCGATGAGCAAAAAGCTGGCTGGCTGGTTGGTTGGTGCGCTGGGTTGCAGCCCTTGATGGTCATTAATCTTTGTTATGGCACACACACACACACGCACATGAGCAATACAAAGCTCTTTCTCTTTCTCTCACACATTATCCTTTCGCTATGCGTAACTTGATATAAATGCTGCTATACATAAATATATTTATATTTATATGCATGTAAGTAGGTACATACATATGTATGTATGTATATTATGAATCAAAGAAATACAAGTGGATCGGGCATATAAGGTCTTTTAAGAGTTTTCCTTTAAATGCTTGTATGAGGCTGGTATTCAGCTGATCGCTAAAGTGGACCGCTCTGTGGTCTAAGTCATTCAATCTAAGGGCAATGTCGATAGTCTTATATTATCTAAAATCTCATAGAAGAAAAAGAATCGAAACATCGATCTATCATCTATCTGTTTGTGTGTGTGTGTAGAGCAAAAATTTAACTGCGCAGATAAATTTCTGCGGCATACTAATAAATTAATATTTATGGCCACGGTTCTCTCGTTGGGCCTTCGCATAATTGTAATTTGCTTGAATTTTTACAATTTTCGTATTGTATTTTTCCTTTTCCCTTTTTAGATTTTTTTTTTTTGGTATTTGGTGTTGTTATAGTATTTTGGTTAAATTTTGTTTTGCATATTTATTTTTGTTACTTTTTGTTGGCTGTAGGCCATAAAATTAGTGCAAATACACATATAAATGAATGTATCTTCAAGATGCACATTACGTACATACATATGTATCTGCGTATGTGTGTTTGTGCATAAATCTTTATATATAGATACATATGTGTGGAATATACATATGTACATGTGTATTACACACTAGTTCTTGTTTCTGCTGTTGCTCTTTATGCACTGTTTTTATCTCTTTTCTTTTTCTCCTTCCTTTTTATGTCGTGCCATTTCAACGAAGCTCGGCAACAAAGCATAATAAAACTAATTGTCTGCGCTTCGCTCTCACACACAAAGCACACACATACACACACCCAATGAGACAGTGAAAGAGGGAGGGTGTGAGTGAGATGTAGAGAAGCGGGCCACATGTTTGCCATATTCTGGTGTCGCTTCCTTGGTCTTTTGCCCGGCAAAAATAAAAAAATTAAAGAAATTTTTTTCCTTTTTTTTTGTTTTGCAAAAAATTTTGAATGCTCTGCATTTATTTTATTTGTGTGTATTCTTCTCTCTCGTTCCCTCATTCGTTCTTTGCTTCTAGCTCTTCTTGTACCGCTGCTTGCCACAATGTTGGGTCGCGCCTGAGTAACAAAATTTATGCAACCCGCCATTTTGCCATTGGCCCGCCCCGCTTCCCTTGTCCTTCCCTCTTTCCCTCCACTCACCCCAACGATGGGGAGGTCTTGGCTGAATGCAGCTGCAGCTGCTTTTGTTTTCTTATTTTGTTGCTTTTGTTATTATTGTAATTCTACTTCATTAAAAATTCTTGTTTTAAGTCTTAAGTTTATTGCAACGCGATCTGCCTATGTATCTTCTCACCGGTCGGATACATGTCTATCTATCTATGTTTGTTGTATTTATCAGAATCCATTAACAATGTTCGCTAATAATTAACTATATATTTGACTTAAGTTAAAGACTATATATAGAGTTTAATGCATTGCTATAATGCAAACAATCGAACAGAATACAATTTGAAAGAAAGTTTCCAAATGGTTCTATAGAGGATGTTTCCTTTATAATTTTACAATGTACTAAAATGAGCGTTGTAAAATAAATGATATAGAATGCATTGCAAAAGCTTTGTAGTGTGTAAGCGGAATAAGGACACTTTCAAAGGACTGAGTGGAAAGTGATCTACCGACCATAATCAAAACCCTTGTCTATATGTACATATGTATGTTTGATGCAAAAAAAAAATACAAAATCTTATTTATCGCACGATTGCAAATCTCCACCTCCACCGCCCCAATGCTGGAGGCATCAAGAAGCTTACTCAATTTCTAAGCCTCATTAATTTGCAACTTTTCCTCCC